>CP131458.1:15342500-25342500 GCA_030664755.1 Microcos paniculata | reverse complement strand
CAGTTATATATGAATCTAGCTATCAAGGCTAAAATAACAATCACAAATCTACTTAGGAGCCCTCTCAGATCATCCTAAACTTTCCTAACTAATTCATTATCACCTTTCAGTGCATAAACTAATTAGCTAAAAACATTAAGAACCTTGGATTATAGTCAAATCAGTTTCTTCACGACCCTAATTCAATTATGGTTATCATAATAAACTGAATTACTCTTGTATCCAATTAGATTGCGTCTGTTTTATGGTGCTCGAATTATACTTCGCCTCTCAGTCCTTCGTACAATTCCCAAAAACCTATTCTATGTTGGCCAAACATAAAATGCATTAAGAACAAAGAAAGCAGATTTAACCCCAAGATAATCAATTCATATAAATATTGAATTAAAATCCCTAGAAGATATACCCATATCTCCAACAAGGAAATTAGCTACTCATAATTTGAAAAGAAAGCTTCCTCATTAAATTGAAAGAATATCACAAGTTAAGAGAAGAAAACAAATTCACCAAATTGAAGAATAAACTGGGCTTGGCTGCTCCTTCTCTCTGAAAATATCCCTCTGACGTATATCTCTATAACCGTAAAATTAAACTATTTATACTAGAGTGTTTACAAAGAATTAGGAGATCTAATTTTAATTAAACTCAATAGCTAAGAGTCGGCGCCATTTCTAGTATGTTACGGTGCCGTTTCACTTTGTGCAAAACTTGGGCCGACTTTGGTCTTTTTCACTTCTGGCACCAGGCATAGCAGATGCGGCGCCGTTTCTGACTATAGTAACTAGGACCTCGTTGCTCAACTCCGGGGCCATTTCATGCATGAATCACCACCCTTTCTTGTCTTCCTCTATTTGTCTTAGCTTTTCAAACTTCTTTCAGTGTAAGCTGCACTTCAATTATCCTTTTTTATCTTTTTAGCTCCAAATCTGCTTGATTTGACCTCAATTCTCCATGAAGCTCTCCTACATTCAACAAGATAAAAGTGAGAGTAAAAGATAAAGAATAAGCTATAATATTAATAAAAATTATCCAAACATGCTTATAAAATAGCTCATAGTTTAGGTGTAAAATACACCTATCAAATTCCCTCATACTTAGCTCATTGCTTGTCCTTAAGTAATATGAATTATCTAATATAATAAACTAATCCTAAAACAAGAAAATAATTCCACTTTTGTAGGCGTACGGTGACATTTAGTGTATGCCACAAGCCTTTAAACCCCTAGGTGTCCCTAATAGAGGAGTTATAGTCTCCTAAGGGTTTACCAGAACGATACCCACAAACATGTTTTAAAAAAAACATTGGTTAGCTTCAAATCAACAACACAAGATATATAAAAGTCAAAGCAACCAAACTAAATTGCCACAATCAAGCACATAATAATTCGTAAATAAATCACTTCACAATCTAAATATTGCAAACACTAGTCAACCTCATTCACTAGGATCAAACACTTCAAATTGATTAATTTCTCACAAGTGGTCACTCAATCTCTTAAATGTTTAGCAATTTTTCAGTGAGTTACTCTCATCATCTTCTCATGAAATTGGACTTACCATAGGCTTAAAAAACATCTAATCTCCACTACTCGAAGATATACATACTAGCAAAAATCATAAGGTCTTATTATCCAAGGTTGTAATGTGGCCAAAGGGACAAGAAAAGGTTTACAAAGAAAAGGACAAAACAGGAAACAAAATAATTCAAAATTAGTAGAGTAAGAAAACCAAAAAATCTAGAATATCTTGATTAAAAGTCACTCTAACAAACATCTTCATATTTTGCTTTTTAACACCATCCTCTTTCTTCATTCTTTTAAGCTCAAAAATTTCTTGCCACTAAATTTTCAACAATATTGTTATTTTTAAGGCAAAATTTCAAACTTGGTGCCTTTCTATTCATTCTTTTTTTTCTTTCATCACCACCTCATATACATCACCATCTCCCCCACACTTATTCTTTTATAACCAACCCAAAAGAACAACAAATAAAAACAAGTAATTCTCTACTAATTATGAATTTCAAATGGTCCAAACTTGTTTTTTTCAATTTAGGCTCAAGGTTCTTTGGATGAGGCTATGAAAGAAAAAGCTAAAGATATCACAATTAGGGTCAAATGGGCTCACTAATGGATCAATGCATAAAAGGTAGGCTTTTTGGTTCAAACGAGAATTCTAAAGACCTTAATCTCAATCCTTGCACATATATCAAAACATGTAATCTCAAAAAGATGTATCCCAATTTCTAGAAATCCAAAATCATAGAAGGAATAAACATCAAAGAAAAAAAAATATGGCATGAAGGCTCCAATCCTCACTAGGTAACTCAAGTCAATTCAAAGAATTCTTTCCTAGCAAATTCAATCTCTTAGCATTTACAAAATCTAAATCTTGAAACAATCACTTAATTAAATTATGTACTCAAAAATCAACAATTAATTCAACATTGAGAAAATTATATACTCATATCATTCATTTAAAGTAACCAATAAAATCATAAAATAGTTAGAAACAATTTTGTGACAACATTGTCCCCAATAAATAAATAAATAAATAATATTTAGATTGTCAAAAATTCAAAAATAAAAAAAAATAAAATCAAAGTCAAACCACTCCCCTCCCCCTCCCCCCCCCCCCCTCCTTACTTAGAGCAATATTGTCTCCAATATTGTACAAAAATATAAAGAGGAGAAAGGGAATCGACAACTTCCTGATGTTGAAGAAAAGGAAAAATCAATGATGAGTCTACTCTCAAAATCGCAAACCTAAGTGGGAAAAGAAAGAAAAGAAAAAATAAAGTTAGGAAAGATAATTTAATACAAAAATTAAAACAATCATAAAATCACATTCAAGGAGGAGGAAAAGAAGAAAGACAATTTATAATTGTCTGTTGGCAATGAATTTCTCGAACAAGATAAGAATTGCGCAATTGGGCCTTGTCTAATCGCCTTTTGACAAATTGATTTTCTTCTCCTAAAGTAGTCATGGAACTTTGCAATTTTCAAAATTCTTCTTTCATATGAGTGACAAGAAGATGCATGTCTTGAATTGAATCGGTTTGCAAAATTTCGTCTCCTTTCTCCATTGGTTCTTCCTCTTGTTCATCATCTAAAACTTCCATGGCAAAGATCACAGTATCCTCATCTATTTGTTCGAATGTAACTTTCTCATGAAAAGTTTGTCGTTTAAGAGAAAGCAGTAAAGTAGACAGAACTTCTTTTAAATTAGGTTCCATGGAAAAAGCAAAAAGAAGAAGACAGTGAATTAAGTTTTGAATTTAGGGTTGTAGGATAAAAGCTTTGTGAATACAATAGAACTTTTATGTTAACTTTTAATCATACTTCCCAAGCAATAAGGAATTTGACTAAAAGTAAAAAAAATCAATCTGAAAAATTGAATCCATCCTTGAAAGAATCCTAGTTCAAACTAAGTTAGGAAAAAGAAATAAAATAAAATAAACTACAACAAAAGTAGAAAAATTCAGTACAAAGAACAGTCCTTAATGAATATTGAATTCAACTCACAATTAACTTTGGCGGTTGAAATTTCTAACAACAATAACTAAACAAAACAGAAAAAATTAAAAGTTAAAAATAAAGGATAAAACAACAAAGTTATCAATTACCATTAAAACAACTATAAAATAAATAATTCAACAGTACATGGGACCAAAACAAAAACTAATAAACACAGTTAATAATATAAAATGCATGAAAGTTTGAAATATGCATGCAACCTATGTAACTAAAATGCACAGCCAACAATGGCCACAATCACTGAGGTGGTTGAGGTGGAAAATCATGCTGAGCCAAATATCCCCAAAGTCTATCCCACTGAGCTTCTTGAGCTTGATGATTAGCTATAATCAAAGCTCTCTGATCATGAATTTTGGTCTGAATATTCTCAGCAGCTTTGGCAATTCTTTTATTAAAACCTCTACCCAAAAGAATAGAAGTTACTGCCTGTATTGGTGTTGCAGATGGACCAGTTTCAATTTTGACTTTTTCAACTTCATCTTCGTCATCCGATTCTTCATTTTCAGCAGCCCTTTCTTGTTTTTCTGCCAAACACCCTTCTTTTTTTCATAACCCAAAGAAACCATATGTTTCTTGTCAATAAAATGTTGAGTGCCAGTAGTTGCCATCACAGTTTGAGAAATATCAACCCCTAAGCCTCTAAGAAGCTGGCTAATCAGTACTGGAAACACAAAGTGTTTCATTCTATGTTCAGACCTCACAACAGTACTTATTGCTCCAATCATCAATGAAGAAATTCTAACAGGCTCAACATTCAAATCATGGTATAAAAGATCCAATAAATACATGTCTTGAGTCCTTATCTCATTTTTGCCACTTGATTCTGGAACCACATTGTAAGCAAAAATGTAAATAATAAGCCTCTGTTGAATTGTGAGATCCTTAGCCAAAGCCTTAAACAGTGGCTGCTGATCCTAAATCTATGTGCAGCCAACTGTTTAGTCCACTCCTTGTGATCAGATGGAACTCCACCAGTTAGAGGAAGTTTCCTGCCACCATGAGGAAACTGCAAATTATCTTCTATGCGGCCCTATTTGATGACCACTTCTCTACCTCTCACAACAGATACAAGTTTAGTCGGTCCTTTCTTCTTCTTGTCTCTCATATTTGCATAAAATTCTCGAACCAATTCTGAGTAGTATTCTCCTCTTAAAGTCAGCAAACCTTGCCAATTCAATTTTCCAAAACTCTCAGCCAACTAAAACTCAGCTTCAATTTCTTCATGCACAGCTTTTTCTATAACAAAGTCTTTGCCCTTCATTTTATCATACCATTCAGCATTTTCTGCTGAAGAAAACCGACCATCAATCATATTAATTAATTATACTGGTGCTAATGGAGGAGCCGGAGGTTGTGGCTGATGAGAGGAAGAAGCACCTCCCTTATGTCTTGTAGCATCACTCTTTATTCTCTGAGCCATAATCAGTGCACAAATACTCCACAAACAAAAACAAAACAAAGCGGAAACAGAACAAAATCGAAACGCAAAACAGCCAAAAACCACAAGTTTAATCCAAACCCAAGTATTTTACTGTACAGATCAATTGCAACTAAATGTGACGTACCATATACTACTTGGCTAAAACCCAGAGACTTTAAGTTGATTCAGGTCAAACCACAGCCTTAGCGACAATTCAACAGCAGCCACAATCAAAACCAAATACCCACATTTTCAATTTTCAACCTGAAAATCACAATCAAAATAAAGAATATAACCTCATTTTTTGCTTTGAACCCAATGTGTATCCCATTATCCTTGTCCAGTTGCTTCTCTTTTTTTTTAAATAAGTTTCAGGTTTTAAGAAATGGAGAACAATTTTCAGGTTTTCAAGCTATGGGTTATGTGTTTCGAATGTTTTATTTGTTGTTTTTGGTATAAAGAAAGCTTGGAAGTGTTTAACAATGGAGGAAAGGAAAATATGAAAGTTGAGAAGTTAAAGATGAAGGTGCGACTGTGAAAAAGAAAACAAAGAAAAATGTTAACTTTTCTGAAGAATGGGGTCAGTTAGGTTTTTGACTTGGTCAAATTAAGCAAAACGCCACCGTTTCACTAAGGCAAACAGTCAAAAAAAAAACATTGCTACAGTTCACAAACGACACCATTTATAATCACATGCGGCGCCGCTTCACCTCGCAGAAATCTGCTTTTGATCTAATCATGCATAATGTCAAAATGTCTAAAAAGCCGTCTGATGGGAAATATGGCGAATAAAAAGATTTTAAAGATTTCGAAAAAGAAGAAAGGGGAGTCGCCACAAACCATTTGATTTTTACTCCATTTGACCTAACATAATCTAGAAGGATTACCCTAGGTCAAACAAATGTTGGACTACGAAAACAAGTTTTGAGTTCGGGAGTCGGTTACACTCGAGGAAGGATTAGCACCCTCGAAGCGCCCGAAAATCGATACCATAAAGCCTGGGGAAATTCGTTTTAGGGTTAATAATACAAATATTTTTTGAACTAAAATAAAATAAAATAAAGAAGCTATGAATGTCGGAGTAGAACTCCTTTTGATATAGGTTAGTTCACCCTTGAAGAAAATTCAATTTGAAGAGATTCGTGTTGAAATTTGATAAAAAAAAAAAGTTCCCAATGTTTGAAAACCGAATTGGGAACTTCTAAAAAAAAAACTTTGAAAATCAAAATTGTTGAAATGAGTGGCTTGTCAAAGATAAATTTGATTTGAAGAAAAATTAGGGTTTTGAAAAAAGATTGGATCAAATTTAGAAAGACCTCAATTGTTAAAGACTAAATTGAAATCTTTCAAAAATATTTTTGGGTTTTTGAAACTAATGTCCGAATTATCAAAGTCCTTTAGTTGATAATGGATTTTGGTTAAAAGCAAGATTTTAAAAAGAGCTTGATTTTAATTGGAAAGATTCCAATGTGGGGGCTTAATTGAAATCTTTCAAAACATTTTTGACCTTTTTTTAAATAATGTCGGAATAATTAAATCCCTTTTATTTTTTGATCTCATTTTACTTTGATTAAAGAAATTAACCAAAGTTTAATTTTTATAAGAAAACCTCAACTATTGATTAAGTTTGAGATTTTCCTAAAAGCTATTTTTAGATTTTAAAAATTATGTCGAAATTGAAATTCCTGTTGCTGATAAGGGGGGATTTGAAAGAAAACATTCTTTTGGATTTTTGAAAATTGACATTAATTAAAGAAAACCTCGAATATTTGATAGAAAAATAAACATGATATGCATGTGATTTTGATGAAATTAAATGGAGAAAATTCATTTTTTTGTTTTTGAAGAGATAAAAACTCCCCTAAATCTCCACCGTACTTCCGACGAGAAACTTAGAGAAATTCTATCTTGGTAGACCCTTGAGCATCTCGTACTTCCGAGACACCATCCGGCTTACCATGCATATGAATTTTGTGAAAACGATATCCTAATTTCTAAATGCATGAAATGATGGGACAAAATAAGCAAAAAAAAAAAGTTAGCACAAGAAATATGTTAAGTACATATTAAACAAATAATTAATGATGTATGAACTTAATTTCTAAAATGGCATAAATTGATGTAAACGGACGCTTAAGCTAAATGAGATATTAAAATGCTAATGGGCCTAATATATCTAAATGACATGAAAATATGAAAATGACCTAAATTTCCAAATGACATGAAAATAAAATAACCTAAATTGTTAAATGGCATAAAAATATTAAAATAACCTAAACTTCTAAATGATATAAAAATATTAAGATGACCTAAATTACTAAATGAACTAAAAATATATAAATGAACTTAAATTCTAAATGCCATGCAAATATATATGGACCTACTACTAAAATGCTAATCGACCTTAAAACATTGTGGAAATGAATTTGGAAGCTATTAAATCAAATCTAAAATCTAAGTGCGTGGTTTGGTACTTTATTAACATTTTATAATCCTACCCCATAAATCTAATATGAAAACCTCTTAAGCCCAAATATGACACATTAAAATTTACATGATTAAAGCCTAATTGCAACAAATTAACTCTAACATAATTTAATTAATTGAAAGCAGCCCAACTGTATGAACCTTGACCCAAATGAATAGCAAGAAAATAGCCCAGCAAGAGTTTTCCACTATCCATTAAATGGACAAACAATCCGATCCAATCAGTTAATACAATATCTATATAAATATACCCAATAAAAGATTAAGCCCAACGCAAGTGGATAAAACCTTAAAGCAATTTATACAATCAAACAAGCTCGTAATTAATGGTTAATAATCCAATAGAATACTAGAGCTAACAGGCCAAAGGGATAATCCAAAATAAACCAAGCAGATAATTAATAATCCAATACAATAGACAATCCTTTAACCCAAACATATAACCCAGGAATAATATGTAACCTGAATTGGGACAAAAAAAGGAAATATTCGGGCTAAATGATGAAAAGTTTTACCTGAGACGCAAAAAGTATCCCAGCCGCCTTCAGCTTCTTCTCAAACCGACCAAGCACTTCGACGCCGTCCTCCCTCTTGCCTCGCAGGAACTAGAAGATAAATTTATTATCACACTTTGCACTTCTCTTTCCCCTATTTAATCGAACCCCAAAAGTCTGCTCCTAAAAAACAACTTCACAAGCCTTGAAAACTAACAACAAAAAGCCACTACTTTAGAAAGCTAGATCTCCATATTTCACCGTCAAATTTCTTTCAATTTCATATATATCCTTCCTCTCAATTAACTCTGCCTGAACGCTGTTCAGATCTTCAAAATAACACCTTGATTGAAAATCCTCAAAAGCCCAAACCTTAAATCTCCACTCCATAATTTTCAGCAACCGATTAAACACCAAATAGAATGCTTTCTTTGATTTTTGCTCACAAATTTCAGAAAAGATTTCCCTCAATTTCAAAACCCTAGCTGAAGATAAACCCTCATATATTTTTTAGGATTTTCGGCCCCCTCTCTTTTACTGTACGAAATGAGTTTTTATACCAAGGGTTGGTTTGATCAAAAGGCTGAGAGATGATCATTAACCCTCGAATCAACGGCTTTGCTATATGATCTCTTTTTGTCTGTTTCTATTTTTGCAGGTTAATGGGCTGGAAGAAGCCTTTGGACTTTTACAGAAGCTTGGAGAAAGGGTTTTCGGGTTTAATGGTATTGATTGATTGTTGAGAGATCTTACGGTTGGCAACCCAGGTAAGAAATATACTCTTTTCGTGCTGAGGTAATAAGCAAAATCCTTTGTGTATGTGTGTTGCAAGTGTACATGTGAGGAAAAAATTCTGTTGCTGTCGTGTGATTTGTTGGCCTGTAGGGAACAGAGATTTTTATGCAGCAAGCAAGAGAATGGGAAGGAATCTCGGACTACAGCTATGAGAAGAGAGAGAAACTATATGGCCGTGGGGACAAAACCATCGAATTAGTTTCACAAATTCATCCTCAAAGTCGGTTTCTTGTTTAGCTCAATTTCGTCTCTACCTACTGCTAATTGCGTTGTTCTGACAAATAATCCAGTTTTATCCTCTATGTTTTTTGTTTTGCAGGTTGTAAAAATGCTGAAGTGGCACGTTATGTTTCGAATTAGTAAATTTGTGCCAACGCCACTTTGCTCTATCTCCAACCAAATGAGGCAGCTTTGGTATGCTGATGCATTGGGGTTTCAAGCTCATGCCCTGTTCGGTTGATCAGGCAACAAATTTCTTCAGAACGTTGCCATTTTGCTTCAGTCTTGAATCTTTTGGGTTGGGTGTAATAGGGATTTGGGCTTGCTGAGTGTAAGTAGGTAGTAGGTCCAACTCAATATATTTGACACTTCAACTGGGCCTTTGAAATTTTGGGCTGCCTATTTGTGTTCAAATTCTTCAATTAAAAGTGTGGGCTGTCAATCTTGGGTTCAACATTTTATGATCCAATTACTTGCAAATAAAAGAAAAAGAATTAAAGTAAGTAAAAATAAAATCAAGTAAAATAAGGTAAGGTAAAGCAAGGTAAAAATAAAATAAAATAAAATTAGATACTAAAAGAAAGAAAATGAACTTGTCAAAATAAAGGGTGTCTACAAATAAGCGGCGTCGTTTCACTTCATAAACGGTACCGTTTCAATCCTGAAGCTTCATCAAAATTGCTTCTCTTCCAGATCAATTCCGGCTCTGCTTTATACATGATACGGTCCCTCTTTCTTATTTCGGCTTGGTATCATATAAGATACGGCACCGTTTCAGAGCCTTAAGTGTGAATATTAACGTTTCGGATTTTCTCTCTCCTCAGCCCTCTATTTCACTCCATATCCGGCCCTCCTTCTATCTTAGGCTTCAGCTTTACTTACCATCCTCAATAATTGATAGCTTTTCATGAATGCAATGCATGTGTGCTATCTAAAATTAAAAACAAGCAAATAATTAATGAAAATTTGAAAAATTTTATGAACTTACTCCCCCTCGCACTTAAAAATATACAGTGTCCTCAATGTATATACGTAAATGAGAGCAAAATGGACGGGCTATTCTCCTTAGGTACACCTACAAGAGAAAATAAAACAAATATGAAATTAAATTCACAAATTTTCAAAATAAAAGAAAAAGAAAAGATAGTAGTTAAAAAAAAATATTGGGTTGCCTTCCAAAAAGTACTTGTTTATAGTCATTAGCTAGACTATATGCAAAAGAAGAATTAGTCATCCAAAGTAATCGCTTGGACTTGCTCCACACGATTTCCTACAAAGTAGTGCTTTAGATGTTGTCCATTCACCACAAAACGTCCTTCTTTCTCATTTTCTATTTCTATTGCTCCATTAGAATAGACTTTTGTAATTGTAAAAGGTCCAGACCATCGCTATCGCAGCTTACCTGGAAATAAAGTTAAACGAGAGTTAACTAATAAAACTTTCTGACCCATTTTAAACTCCCCTTTTAAAATAAGGCGATCATGAAAGGCCTTGGTCCTTTCTTTGTAGATTCTTGGATTCTCAAAGAATTCTCTCCTCATCTCATCAAGCTCATTTTGTTGGAGAAATCACTTTTCACCAGCAGCATTGAAGTCATAATTTAGCTCCTTGATTGCCCAATAAGCCTTGCGTTCTAACTCCATCAGTAGATGACAAGATTTACCAAACACTAGCCTAAAGTGAGACCTCCCCAAAGGTGTCTTGTATGCTGTTCTATATGTCTAAAGAGCATCATCCAACTTCAAAGACTAGTCATTCCGAGATTTATTCACTGTTTTCTCTAAGATGGACTTCAATTCTCAGTTAGAAATCTCCACTTGACCACTAGTTTATGGATCATAAGTGGTTCCAGTCTTGAAAACACATCCATGATTCTATAGAAAACCTCGAAATTGAGCATTTTGAAAGTGTACTCCATTATTGGTGATAATTGCTCTTGGAACTCCAAATCTTGTAAAGATATGCCTTTTTACAAACTTCACCACACTAGAGGCTTTGTTGTTGAGCAATGCTGCTGCTTCAACCCATTTAGAGACGTGGTCAATAGCCACCAAGATGTATTCATTGTTATTAGACCTTGCGAATGGACCCATAAAATCTAATCCCCATACATCAAAGATTTTGACTTCAATGATTCCTTGTTGAGGCATCTCTTGACGTCTTCCAATTCTTCCAATTCGTTGACATGGATCGCACTCCATAATGAACGATTTAGCATCCTTGAATAAAGTAGGCCAAAAGAAGCCACATTGAAGACATTTAGCAGCAGTTCTATCAGGTCCATGATGTCCTCCATATGGTGATGAATGACATTGATGAAGGATTAAATGCATCTCATTTTCTGGCACACATCTACGAATGACTCCATCACCACATCTCCGAAATATTAAAGGCTCATCCCAATAATAATAACGAATTTTAGCAAGAAACTTCTTCTCTTGAGACAAGGTGATATCATCAGGAATGATGCCAGACACCAAATAATTAACATAATCAGTATACCAAGGGGCAGATTCTTGAATCAAGCAAAGTTGCTCATCAGGAAACATATCATTGATTGGTTCATCTTGCATTTTAGTTTCAGGTGCCTCCAATCTAGACAAGTGATCAACCACAATATTTTCGGACCCTTTTTTATGCTTTATTTCCATATCCAACGCATTAGTCTAGGCTTAGAATCCCTTTTGGAAAATAAATATTTAAAGGTTGAATGATCGGAATAAACGATCACTTTAGAAGCAACTAAGTAAGAACAAAATTTGTTAAAAGCAAAGACAATAGCCAAGAGTTCTTTTTCAGTTGTCGCATAATTGATTTGAGCTCCAGTAAGAACTTTGCTGGCATAATGAATGACATGCAATTTCTTATTTTGTCTTTGGCCTAACACAACTCCCATGGCATAGTCATTAGCATCACACATGATCTCAAAAGGTTATGTCCAATTGGAGCAACCATGATTGGGGTAGAAATCAGTTCCTTTTTTATCCTATTAAAAGCATCCAAACAATCATTAGTGAAATTAAATGGAACATCTTTTTGAAGTAATTCACACAAAGGTTTAGTGATTTTAGAAAAATCCTTTATGAAGCGCCTATAAAATCCAGCATGTCCCAAGAAACTCCTTACGGCTTTGATTGATGTAGGAGGGGGCAACCTTTCAATAACCTCAACTTTTTCTTTATCAACTTCTATGCCTTTTTGAGATATTTTATGGCCCAAAACGATACCTTCTTGAACCATAAAATGGCATTTTTCCTAAGTAAGCACCAAATTGGTCTCCTTACATCTCTTTAGAACCTGTTCCAAATGTAAAAGATACTTATCAAAAGAGTGACCAAATACAAAAAACTCATCCATAATTATTTTAATTGTTTTCTCCACCATGTCGGAGAAAATGGCCATTATACAACGCTGAAAAGTGACAGGGGCGTTGCACAAGCCAAAGGTCATTCTTCTAAAAGCAAAAGTTCCATAAAGACAAGTGAAAGTCATCTTCTCTTGATCTTCAGGATCAATTGGTATTTGGTTATATCCAGAATAACCATCGAGGAAGCAATAGAATGCACGACCAACTAGCCTTTCAAGCATTTGATCAATTAAAAGAAGAGGAAAGTGATCCTTCCTTGTTGCTGTATTTAACTTTCTATAATCTATGCAAACTCACCACCCGATCACTGTTCTTGTAGGAATCAACTCATTCTTGTCATTGGTGATTACGGTCATTCCTCCTTTCTTTGGTGCAACCTGCACAGGGCTACCAAAGAACTATCAGAAATTGCGTAAATAATACCTGTAGACACCCTATTTTTATTATTTAATTTCTTTTCTTCCTACCTTTCTTGTTTTCTTTATTTATGTGATTTATTTGAATTTGATTTTATTCTTATTTTAACTTCATTGTTTTTCTTTCCTTTTCTTTGGATTACTATTTGGAATGGAGTGGGCTTTGATATGAGATAATTGGATATGATGTTGGAATGAGCAACAGACAGCACTCTCACTCAACTCCGAGATTCCCTCATTGCAGTCGGCGGTATGTCCCTCAAAAAAAAAATGGAAACTTGCACAGCACGAGCAACATGGAAAAGTTACAATACATCGCACACATTTACCTCATCAAGCAGACAAATACACAAGGTCAATCAGAGCTATTCACAGTAGCTCAAAGTATAATTGTCAAGATCAGAAGGGCATCGAGTATCAGATAATAGATATAGGCAGTGCAATTCACGAGGAAATATAACCATTTGGCTCTCATTAGCCCCACCATGAGACATGGTGCTAATAACCAAGATTCCTATGTTTTGGGACATAAGACTCTTAACACCCGTGACCTTTCCACTCTCTCTCCTCCCACCTTCCCTTTGCCTCAAATCCATCACTTCATTCACCCCCACCTCCTGTTCCACCACCTAAACCTTCAGCTGCAAATTTAAAATTCAAAGAGTTTTAACACGCGAGGGCCCTTTCAACAATTCCTGCTTAACAGCTGCCAACCAAAGAAAAAAAAAGAGACAAACGGGGGGCCAACCAAAGAAAAACGTAGAGAGAGGAGCATTCATCAAACAGAGGATAAAAGAGGAGAGAGGGGAGGCTAAGCACGGCCGATCAAAAAAAGAAAAAAAAAGAAGAGAGCAACTAAGGGTTTACAAAAAGAAAAGGAAACTGAGAAATTTGATTTTCAAGCTCCTTTCAAAAGGTGTTCCTCAATTTTTTTAAAGATTCAAGCTTTGGTTTTCTTTACTAGATCTAAGAGTTTTCAAATGGCTTATGAGTAGGAAATATTCAGATTTTTTTTAAAAAAAAGGGATTTCCAATTGACAAAAAAAAATCCTAGGGTTCTTAGTTCAGAGAAGAGGAAAGTTTTGGACGTGAAGGGAGTCCTATCCGGCAAGGCAAGGTGTTCTGTGGCCCCAAGGTTTCAATCGGCCAATAAAAGAGAGAGTCGACATTGAAGAGAAGAAGAAAGAAGGAAAGAAGAAAGGGGATTTTGAATCCAAGCTTTCGGGACGACTGCGTTTGGGGTAATTCCTTTTGTTCCCCCAGGCCTCGTTTACTCTGTTGAATTGGTCAAGTTAATCTGTTTGAACTTCCTTATTCTTTCTGGACACTGGACTCTGCATTATTTGATGAGTTGCGTTCATGTATAGCCATCTTATTTGACTTGTGGGATATGTTGCTTTATTTAACTTGTGGGACATGTTGTATTATTTAAGTTGTTCTTTGTGCTTGATCTGAATATTGGCTAGTAATAGTTAGTGGTTTTTGATATTTCATTTTGTATTGGTTTTGAATACTCTTGAATTATTTGTATTGGTTTCGGGCTTTCCTCATTACCACGCCATTTTTTTTAGTCTTATGGGTCCTGCCTGATTATTTGAGCTGTTATTTGTTAATCTATCTTCATTTAGTCTTTATATCAAATCAATGGGTAGATTAATGCTGTTTGGGTTCTGCTTTATGAATGGGTTTAGCTAGAAATTTTGAGTTAATAATTTTTAGGCATATTAATTGTTAGTCTTTTTTTTTCATAGAATTGTTAATTGTTTTAGTTTTATTGAAGTCGGAGATAGTGGTGGCTGGAATATTTGTTAGAAAAGGGGCGGTTACGGAGCAGAGTGAAGAAGACAGAAGGAAAAAGAAAAGACAAGGGTTTTGTAAGTCAAGGCACGAGACCCATCGTTGTTAGGTAAGAGTTTTGTAAGTCAAGGCACGGGACCCATCGTTGTTAGGTAAGGCTTCATCACCTTTTGAATTTTTGGTCGATATTGATGAGTAACGATTCTGGCTAATCACTAATAGTGTTGTGAATTTATTATTTTTTTTTGAAGACTGGATTTATTATTTTTAAATCGTTTGAATTGTTGCATATTCGTTGGTGGAGTTTTGCTGTTATCCATATTCCTTTACTTCATGTTCATTGAATATTAAGTTGTGGGACCCTTTTGAATACATGATGGTGGGATTTATTTTGACTGATTTTGTTGGTTTATGTTTAGTAATTAAGTTGTTTTGGCTTGTAGGTTGTTATATTGGGCTATGTTTTATATGTTTGAATTAGAATCTTATTTTTATGATTATTGGTTGACTAACCTTATGATTATGGGATGCCATACGTGTAAGCTTATGCCATGTTAAATTGGATTTTTTTATATATTATTATTATTATATATATATATGTTTATGTTTGCATTTTTTTTAAGTATGTACTTGCATTATTGTAATATATATGTATATATACATATATATATATATATGTATATAAAATGCATTTACGGTCTGAAACTAAATTTAGCATTTTTAATATTTTTTGGGTCATTTAGTAAATTAGGCCATTTTTGCATATTTTATGCCATTTTAGAAATTAGGGCTCATGCATTTCTTTAATATATACCTAATATATTTCTTGTGCTAACCCATTTTCTTGGTTTATTTTGTCCCATCATTTCATGCATTTAGTAATTAAATCATTGTTTTCAAAAATCACATGTGCATGGAAATCCCGATAATGGGGAGTCCGAGAGGATCACGTAATTATGAGGTTTTCAAAGGCTTCCTTAGGGTGAGGAGGCTTTCTAGTTCACCTTTTCGGAATTCCGATTAGGCCTAGGAAGTTTCCAATAAACCAATTTCCACCCCAATTTAAAAAATACAAAAAAATGATTTTATTCATATTTTATTTCAAAAATGACATTAGCATACCATGTTCATAATTTTCTCCAAATTTTCAAAAGTTTTTTCTACAAGTTTTAGTTTCTTTTTAGGAAAAACCCAAAAAAATGTTTTCTTTCAAAATTCCCCTTATCAGCAAAAGGAATTTTAATTCCGACATAATTTAAAAAAAAATCTAAAAATGGTTTTTAGGAAAATCTCAAACTTAATCAATAGTTGAGGTTTTCTTACAAAATCAAACTTTGGTTAATTTCTTTAATCAAGGTTTTAAAAATGAGATCCAAAAATAAAAGGAATTTAATTATTCCGACATTATTTTCAAAAACAAAAAAAAATGTTTTGAAAGATTTCAATTAGACCTTTACATTGGAGTCTTTCTAATTTAACCTTTTTTAAAAATCTTGCCTTTAATCAAAATCCGTCTACCAATAAAAGGAATTTTGATAATTCCGACATTAATTTCAAAAATCCAAAAATATTTTTTTGAAAGATTTCAATTCAGTCATTAATAATTGGAGTCTTTCCAAATTCAATTCAATTTTGTTTAAGACTCAAATTTTTCTTTAACAAATTATGGATTTTTAACTTTTGATTTTAAAGCTTGTTTTTGGAAAGTTCTCAATTCGGTTATTCAACGTTGAGACCTTCTTTTTATTTTTTTTCTTTTTCACGGATCTCATTAAATTGAATTTTCTTAAAGGGTGAACTAACCCATATCAAAAGGAGTTCTACTCCGACATTTGTAGATTCTTTATTTTAGTTTATTTTATTTTATTTCAATTTAAAAGAAACTTTTTTTTTGTTATTAACCCTAAAACGAATTTTCATAAGGCTTTATGGTGCCGATTTCCGGGCGCTTTGGGGGTGCTAATCCTTCCTCGAGCATAACTGACTCCCGAACCCAAAACTTATTTTCGTGGACCAATATTTGTTTAACCTAAGGTAATCTTTCTAGATTATGTTAGGTCAAACGGAGTCAAAACAGGTGGCTAACCTACCTAAATGAAATGGTTAGTGGCGACTCCTTTTACATCCTTTCAAATCCTATTATTTCTTTAAATTTCCCGTCGGACGGCTTTTTAGACGTTTCGACAATACCAACATCTAAAAGTTTAAGCACCTCATTCCTAACTTCTTTTTTCATGTTAGGATTCAGACGGCATTAATTTTCCATAAAAGGTTTAGCATTTTCTTCCAACAAAAGTTTGTGTGTGCAAATGGATAGACTAATTCCACGAATGTCAGTAACTGACCAGGCAATCGCTAAGCAATGTTCACGTAGAACTCGCACAATCTTCTCTTCTTCAAGTGCATTCAAGGCAGAGGGTATAATCACAGGATAAGTGTTAGATTCACCAAGAAAAGCATATTTAAGATGAGTTGGCAATTGTTTGAGCTCCAATTTTGGTGGCTCTTGAATTGAAGGGAACGGTTTAGGTTTTCCTTCTCCTAAGTCTTCAACAACTTTTGAGAATTTATTCCTAAATGGCTCACCTTCTATCCTACGTGCACATACCATAATATATTTCTTATGTTCATCCTCTCCTAAAGTAGTACAGATTCTAAAGGATCATCATAAGCTAATCTAGGTAGTGAATCTTGGACTATAGAGTCTATATAATCAATTCTATTGTAGTGGTCATCTAAAGTTTGTCCTTTTAAAGCCTTGAAGACTGTAAATTCCTCAGTTTCATTGCCAATCCTAAAGGTCATTTTTCCATTTGGAACATCAATCAATGCTCCTCTAGTGGCAATAAAAGGTCTTCCTAAAATAATAGGCACATAAAAATCATATTCAATATCCCAACTTTAACCAACAAATCTTCAACTATTCCAATAGGATATCAAATAGATTGATCAGCTAATTGCAAAGCCACTGTAGTTGGTTTCATCGCTCCAATTCCAAGCTCCCTGAATAAAGACAAAGGAATTAAGTTAATGCTTGCACCCAAATCACATAGACATTGATAAATATTTATAGAACCAAAATGACATGGGATGATGAAGCTCCTTGGATCCTTTAGCTTAAGAGGTAGTTTCCTTTGAAGGATTGCACTGCATTCCTTGTTCAAAGGTACTGTGGCAAATTCTTCGAGCTTCTTCTTGTTTGAAATCAAATATTTCAAGAACTTGGCATAAGTAGGAATATTAGCAAGAGCCCCAGCAAAAGGAATGTGGATTTCTATTTTTTGGAACATATCTAGGAACTTCTTGAAACTTTCATCCTTCTTCTTTTTCAACCTTTGGGGAAACGGAATCAGAGGAACATAAGGTTGAACAGATGGTTGTGGCTCCAGGTGAACATCGACGCCGTTTCTACTCACTTCAGGTGCTGTATCTGACTGGGCAGATTGAGTTGGAAAATTTAAAGATGAAATCATGCCGTTTCTCATTTTAGCCGGTGTCGTTTTTGAACTGGCAGAAACTTCATTTTACCATCGAAAAGAGCCGGCCCCGTCTCAATTTTGATGCAGTGCTGCTTCAAGTCTGCTCTCACAATTATCTTTGTCAGCTTCTAAATCATCTTTAATTGCCGCTTGCTTATTTCTTTGTGGGGAATCCTCTAGCACTTTTCCACTACGAAGTGAGATAGCCATCACACCTTGTCTTGGATTGACTTCCGTATTACTCGGGAGTTGCCCTTGCCTACGTTCATTGATTGATTTTGCAATTTGGCCCACTTGAACTTCAAGGTTCTTGATGGCTACTGAATGAGAATCTACAATCTTGTCGAACTTGTCTATTTTATCAAGCTTCTGAAGTTGTGAACCAACTTGAGTCATGAAGGTTTGAAACTTGTCTTCCATTCCATTGTTTTGCATAGTTGGTTGAGATTGTTGAGGTCAAGGTCTTTGAAAGATGGGTTGAGGTCTGTTAGCATTACCTTGGTTTGCCCATGAGAAATTTGAATTACTTTGCCAACCAAGATTATAAGTAGGCATAGAAGGAGCATTCATAACACTTTACTATCCTCCATATGAACCCATGTAGTTCACATTTTCTAAATATTCTTCATCTTCTACACAAGGATATTCATTCATGCAGAATTTTGGAGAATGACCATACATACCACAGCAGAAACATGCTTATGGTTTCCTTGACTTTTTAACTTAAAATACCTTCATCATCTCATCCATTTTAGCGGCTAAAACATCTAATTGACTCGGATTTTGAGGTTGAGAAGTGCCTGATCTTGATTTCTTCTTCGCCATTCTTTGTTGAGAATTAGCAGCCAAAGATTCAAAAACATTTTCCAATTGCTCAGTAGTTCTTGTGGCAATATACCCTCAATGGCATTGTGTACAGCAGTTTGGTATTCTACTTCCAACCCTTGATAGAAGAACAATAGAGAAGGTTAACAAGATAACCGTGATGAGGGCATTGACATACAAGTCCCTTAAATCTGTCCCAAGCATCATGAAAGGTCTCATTCTTCTCTTGCACAAAGTCTTGGATCTTCTTTCTTAACTCACTGGTCTTAATAGGAGGATAGAATTTTCAAAGAAAAGCATCAGTTACTTTATCCTAAGAATCTAGAGAATTTTCTTGCAAAATTGCCAACCAACTCTTTGCTGCTCCTTTCAAATAATAGGGAAAACATCTCATCTTCAACTCTTCTATGGAGACATTGGTCAGTGGAAATGTAGCCACTATATCATGCATCTCTTGGAGAAAGTTAATCGCATCTTCCGAAGGCAGCCCATGAAAGTGAGGAAGAATGTTGAGCACTGTATGCTTCAGTAATAATTCTTTGCTTTATCAGGAAGTTGAATGGATGATGGATTGTTTCCCATCTTTGGCCTATGAATGTCAGCCATTGGATGAGTGATTCGAGCTGGAACAACTTGATTAGCAAGTGGATTATTGTTAGCTCCATCACTGGCACCTTGTTGATTGTTAAACACATTATTGCTCTGTTGTCAGCCATCTCTTTTTCTCTAAGCAATCTCTTTTCTTATTGTTGAAGTATCACAAACTCAGCTCTAAGTTCTTTTACTGATCTATTTGGTTCAGGGTCAAAAACAACTTATAGACTTAATCCTTCAATTCATCTAGTCAGACACTACCTATAGAACCAAGAAAAGAGAAGATAAGTAGAGCTTAAATAAAATTAAAAATAGATAATAAAATTAAAATTACTAGAACTAAACAAATTAGGAATCAAATTAAGTCCCCGGCAAAGGGGCCAACTTGATCGGGTTTTTTCGCAAGAGCACAAAAAATCAAGTAGTAAAATTGGAGTATTCCAAGATATCGATCCCACGAAGACTTGAGAAAGTTATTAACCTAATTTTAGTAAAGTTTAATCAATATGAGAGAAAATTAAATTAAAATAAATGCTAAAACTGATTGATCATGGAAGAATGCGAATTAATTAGACTAAAAATCAATTTTAAGCAAGTAAATAAATATGTAGAAATCAATATTAAAGATGTAAGGGTTTAGGCTTCTCTTCCAGGTATTTAATCCAGTTATGTATGAATCTAACTATCAAGGTTAAAATAACAATAACAAATCTACTTAGAAACCCTCTCATATCATCCTAAACTTTCCTAAATAATTGATTATCACCTCTCAGGGCATAAACTAATTGGCTAAAAACATTAAGAACCTTGGATTATAATCAAATCAGTTTCTTCACGACCTTAATTCAATTATAATCAAATCGGGTTTAAAACTCCAGAATTCTAGTACGTGATTACTAAAACGCATCATGAATACCTAAATCTACTCTTAGAATACCTTCTTTAGCAGCAACCCATCATACAGAGTACTCAAGTGTGGTCCTTAGGTGAGATGACAACATTACCACCCTTTTTCTCAAGATTTTTGAAAGCAAATAGCGCTTTTCAAGAAACTCCCCAAAACCAATTCTCCAGCTTCTAATGTTCTTCCTACTTGACAACTAAATCGAACGAGAGATTTGTAAATCCCTTGAGATGATGAGATAGGCGATATCTTGTCCAACCCTCTAAGATAGCCTATTTAGAGGCACACCAGTGAAGAAAATTGGTTCAATGTCTAATCTTTAAAGCAGTGGACATCGAGACTCACTAGTGAGGAAGCGAGCTTGACACCTAACCCAACCCAATCGCGAATTCCCCCATTCTTTACACTAGTAACGTGTAAGACTTGCTAGGAAGTGAAGTGGTTGGGGCAAGGTAAGGAACCAGGGTGGCCCAATGTGCACGAAGACTAACCTACTTCTTTCACTTTGTACGCCATTAGTGTATAGACTAGGAGAGAGAGTTAGGTTGGGAGGAAAGAAGTTGACGAATATGAGATCACTGAGAGTGAGGTTGACCAAAAGCTCAAGATTCAAGATAAATCATCCAAGTAAAAGGATGAGGGGACAACAAGAACCTCACAAACAATGAATGGAAGGATGAAAAGGGAACTAAGGAAGAGCTAGCCAAGTATAGAGGTCTGTCATTGACCCATACGGTGTGAATTAATTCCTTTCACGCTGTACACCAATCACATGTAGACTTGGAAAGGTGTGCTCTTAGGAGTAGCAAGAACCTTGGCAGCTAAGGTTCGAAGAGTGTTACAACACACTGGCACTCAAACGCCTGGGCCTTGGGGAAGCATATTAGGTTGTTGGGCTCGACCCAACACCATGGAAAACTTGGAGGGATGAGCCCACAGGTTGGCAAGTCTAGAGGGATGAGCCCACAGATTGCATACAGAGTGCTCTTGGGAATAAGTGGAAATTGAGGGAGATTGCAAAAAAGGCTAGCCGACTTCTCTTATTCTTACATCAGTTGTGCGTAAATGGTGAAAAAAAGGGGGATGGAGGTGGTTGAAAGAGAGGCCACTAGGAGTCAAAAGGGGTTGGTGCCCAAGGACTCTAAGATGTGAGACGAATAACCATAAGGGAGGAAGTTATTTAAGGAAGACCGTCCAAGGAAATTGGAAGAGATCGAGTGAGCCCAAGATCACGAGATGTGAGATAAGGGAGAGTCATTTGAGGCTGTGGCAAGGCCTGGTGAGAAAAAACCCTAAAGGATACAAGAATGGCCAAAAGGATGGTAAAGAAAAAGGAATAAGAGATAAGCTATTCTTGGGAAATGATGAGGAGGAATAAGGCAAGGATGACAAGATGGACAATAAGGAATGGAAAGAGACCTCATATCTGTATGATGGCTGCATAGTGGACCCCACACTGTGCATTCTACCTGGGATCCCAGTGCTAAGGGAAACTAAATAGCAGAATGAGGTAAGAATGAAAAGGATGCACATCTAAATGATTAATGAGTAGTACGTCCGTTGCTACTTGTCTAACCATTGGATACCAATGTTAAGAGAAGATATCAGAGAAAGAAGAGGAAGGAAATGGAGATGGAGGAAACGGAATAAGGAAAAATATAAGCTAGAAATTTCCACACTCAAGGATTAGTAAGTAATAAATCCCTTATCATTGGTTAATAATAAAAGTAAAAGCGAAAAGAGTAGAATGCACGGCAATGATGGAAGTGCCTACATGCATGTAAATAGAGGGAACGGAGAGAACTTTCTCCAGAGTTGTGATGAAATCGTTAGAAAGAACTAGTGAGAGAGGAGAAGTGGGAAAGAAAAGAAAAAAAACCCTTAGACAAAGGATAAAAGAGATGTTATGATGTAGTGCAGAAGCTTCCTTAATAAAGGAAGAAAGCATAAAACTCTAGGTAAAAGAAAATTCTAGGCTAATCAGAGATGAATAAAACCTAGGAAGAAGAGAAACTTAGTTTAGTTGATGAACTAAGTTTAGGCTAACTAGGAGTAAAGCCTTAAAAAGGGAAAGGAAAAGCATAACACACTTTAGAAAATTTTAACCTTAATTGGTACTAGTTTCATAATGAATCATAGGTTAATAACCCCAAAATGACTATGTATAACTAGTAAATATAAGACTAAGAAATTAGAATTTGAGCCAAAACCAAGGTAGATAACCTAGGGATAGGTTAAAGAAAGAAAATAAAAAAAAGGGGTTTAAAAAGGCCTAGAAAGAGGATTAAGAAAAACCTAGTGATGCAAATCAAATAAAATACTTAGAAATGGATATTAGCTAAAGAAAGTCGAGCATAATGAACTCCAAAATCGAATCAAGCCAAGGCACTACATCATACTACGAATAGGTCAAAGAAAAGAAAGGATAAACAAGGATGATTGGAGACTAGAACTATAGAGAACATGAGGGTTAAGAATGTGAATTGGTGGAAAGAAAGGAAGGGAAGATCCCCGACTACTTAAGTTATGAAAAAGAGATAAGAAGGTTGGATAGAAAGAAAAAGTGGAGAGAGAAAAGAAAAGAAATGACTCAAGGAAAACGAGTGAATAGAGGTGCTTCTATCCCAAAGGACGATGGGTAGCAAGTTTTTCACTATTTACCTACCCTAGATACAAGTAAAGAATGAATAAAAAGAAAAAAAGAAGAAGAAGAGATAGATAAAGGAATAAAGATACCATAGCAAGGTAGAGTAAATAAAGGTGAAAGGATGATGAGGATGATAGTAATAACGAGGATGGAAATAATAAGGATGTTATAAATCCAGTTGAGAAGGAAAGTGAATCGACTTAGGTAAGAATCGAAGAAAGAGCAAGGACAAACAAGGATAATAATTGGAAATGGAGAAGACAAAAAAGTGAAAGCAAGATGGAAGAGTGAGATAGAAGAAATTAAAAGAAAGGAGTTAACGAATATGGAAGATAAGTTGGAAATTATGAATGAGATGAGCAGTTTAACCCTAAAGATAGTCTCCCCAAAGAATGATAAGTGAAGAAAGGATGTGGGAGATGAAGTAGGCCAAGCTAAAATGGAAATTACTAGCACAGACAAGATTGTGAGACAATGGATGGTAAGGAAAGGTGTTGTCCGCGACAAATAAACCTTAATGTGGAAGACAAATGAGAGATATCAAGAAATTAAAAGTCGAGGACGGCTAAGGTAAAGAAGACCCATCTGCAAGGGACAATTAATACGAGGGCTAAAATAGAAAGAATAACAAAGAAGGGCCCCAAGTGCTCAATGGAAGAAGTACGAGGGTAAGGAAAGAAACTGGTCAAGCTTATAAACTTCTATGAACATAACCAGTATAAGGAGAAAAAAGGAAATTCTAACACCTAAATGAAATAAAGGTGTTAGAAGGAAAGATAAATAAGGAAGAGGATGATAATGGAAGCAAAGGAGGAAAGAAATGACGCTTGGGTAAAAAAACTCATGGATAAGACATGAAAGATCACGTAAACCAAGGCAAAAGAGAACTAGCATCAAGCCCAAAACCCTAATGGAATGGGTATGGGGATAATGAAAGCGCAAGAACGATGCCACGGACTGCAATGGACCCAAGACAAAGGAAATGAAGTGAAAGTATAAGGAACCCTAGAGAGAGGGATACAAGAATGAAGAAAGCTGCAAATGGTGCTGCACGATTACAACGTGCATGATTTATCTTGTCTCGCATAGACAAGAATACAAGAGAAAGGTAGACCCCACAATAAACTGTGGGTGAATGAAAAGAAAGAAAACGATAAAGAAAGGGATAAAAAAAACCCACAGAAAGAACTGTTGATGAAAGAAGAAAAAGGAATCAACCTTTAGTAAAGAAGCCAATGTGAACAAAGAAGGTCATATGAAAGAAAAAACCCGTGGCACCTACTGAAATAGACACTCAAAGGGAGTGAAAGATAAAAGAATTCTTTAAGATGCCATAGGAATGGCATAGATGAGTGTTGAGTACCAAAATAGACATATTTTCCTATGTTAATCTCTATGGATTTATGCATTTCATTATATAAACTAAGCTTACTTAGCTTTCTTTCACTTTGTAGGTATCAATTGAGGTAATTGAGTGAAAATGATGGAATTGAAGTGAAAAGGACCAAACACAAATCAAGTGGGAAGACAAGATGTAAAGAACTCAAAGTTGAAATCCTGACAGATTGGATAGATCATAAATATGGCTGATTTTATCTATGTTCAAGACTTCAATTGTTTTTGTGATCTACATCAAATTATAGAGGACATCTTGGGCTTTCCGGAATGCTAAAGAACGTCGAAATCGGAGTTCGTTTGACCCTCCAAATGTCTGTTTTACGAGAGACTATCAAACTAAGTCCGGGTCTGCCCGACCAATTCGTCGACGGGTAAGCATGTAGACGTCGACGGCTGCTCGAGAAATGGACACGAGATCACTTACACAAGCAGAGACGTCGACGGCCAACTCTAGACGTCGACGGCCAAATCTAGACGTCGACGGGTAGACTCTAGACGTCGACGGGTAGAAGTTTCTGACTTCGAACACTTAAAGATTGAACACTTAGACGTCGACGGGCAGGTATCTAGACGTCAACGGATCGATCGAGCTGAGAAAAATATGAAGAAAACAAGCAGAGACGTTGATGGGCAGACACTTAGACGTCGACGGCTAACAAAGTCAAAACGTCGACAGACCCATTTAAATGCTGTCATTCCACTATCAAACCCTTTAAAAACACATTCCGGAGATTCAGTGGAGAGGAGCCATAACTAAATCTCAGAGTTGTCTCCCTCTTTTCCTCAAATGGCTTCTACTTTAGCTTATTTTATTCTTAAGATTTCTCACCTCAGATGGGAAGAATTATGGAGGAACAGTGGATTGTGGGCTGGCAGCTGGAGACAGAGATCCGAAAATGAGAAGAAGCAGCTGGAAAGTGGAGTTGAGGCAGTCTTTAAGTTTGCATCTTTTGCTGGGTTTCAGAGAACTTATCATCTTGTAATTTTCGTTTAAGCAAAATACTCTAGAACTCCAATCTATTATAGGATTCAATCACTTTTTCTGCATTTTTTAGATTCTTGTTCTTAATGCTCTCTTATCTATTGATTGTTCTTCAATCTCTTGAGCTTTGAAGATGTTTATTATGTTTATCATCTTGCCTTTTGGATTGCTGAATTAATTGGTTGCAAATAATTAATTAGGTAGTTCATTAGCATGCTAATCTTTGAACTTCAATGCTAGAGTTGGGGATTTCTTAGAACTTGAGTAGCAAGAGGATGTTTTTACATCCAAAGAGATTTGAAGATGCAATTGAAATAATGAATGCTGGGTTTGTTATTGATTGTTGTTAGCTTTTACCTTTCCATTGCTTATTGCTCTTCTAGACTTGAATTTGGATTGCTAGGATTCAAGTTAGTCATAAGAAGAAGGATTGAAAGTGAACCTAGATTCAAGGTTAATCAACATTGAGAAAGGTCTATGGACTTGAAGCTGGTTTCAATTCCATGAGGTTAACCAATTGATGATAAGAATATTTGACTAGTGAATCTATGATCAAATGTTAGGTTAAAAGATTGATCATATAATAGATTGGAGGCTTTGTCTTTTCATATATTGCATTACTATTGTCATTCGTGAAAACACCTTACACATTATTTCCAACTCCAACATAAAACTCCCCTTCAATTTATTTATTGTTTAGTTTGATTTATACTTTGTGAAAGTCATGATAAATTGGATAGCTCCTTGTGGGATCGACCCTTGCTTCCCTAACTACATGTTAGAGTAGTGAGGTTATTTTTGGTGCTTTGCGACAAACATCAATGAGTATGAAGTTGAGGCTCAAGTATGAGTGACTTGGGAGCCATGTGAGGCATCACCATGAGAAGACGGGTCAGAGATTGAGATATTAAGGATCTCTGTGATGACCACTCGAGAGAACCAACCTAAAGTGTGACTGGAGAGTGCATGAAGCCACCTAGAGTTCTCCATCCCAAAGAGGATGAGAGATGAGATTGGCCAAAGGTCCTATTTGAGATAAATATGGGCGGTCAGAGAGTGAGTCAGAGTGTGAGAGTAGAGAGGGCAAGATCTCTGATTCCTCCGATATTGTTTGGCCGAGAGTGGGCCAGAGTGTACAAGAGCTCGACTCATATGCCATGAGAGTTGAATAGAAGAACATCAAAAAGAAAGAGAATGGAAATAAGAAACGGATTAGAGAAGCCAGACTAAGGTTGGGGAAAGGCAACTAACTCACTACAAACATCGCCTTAGAGGCGAGAGAGTTAACCTAAAGTCATCCTTGATATCTTGGCTACAAGACGAGTATAAGACCACGAAACGATGAGAAATGCATCAAAGAATGACCTCAAAGTGAGAGGCAGTGATAAAGAAAAAGAGAAGAGACTCTTAAGAAGAGCAAGAAGTGTGGAACCTCGGAAGTAATAAGAGGATAGTCTTGTTAGGATAAACTTTAAAGAAAGGATGAGGGCAAATCGAAAGGATGGAGTACACACAAAAAAAAGGAAGTTGGAACCTCCAAATGTCATAATTACAGTGAAGTCGGCCCAACCTATGAATAGGTTAGGGTAGGCTATCTTAAGGAAAAGATGAGGTTCAAACTCAAGAATAGAAAGGCGATGAAGCCGCTCTTGAGAAAGAATGATCGGAAGAGATTAAGATGCAAATTGGTGGGTGTCAGCAACGAATAGTGGTGCGAAAACTATTTGAAAACGAGATGAAGGCTTAGAATAGAAACCAAATCTCCCCACAGCTACCTCAATAATTTCGAGGACAAAATTTTTAGAAGGAGAGGAGAGTTCACACACCTTGTCATGCCTTGACCTGTTCTAAGTCGGCCACATGGCAACTGTCGTGCTACCTCGAAGTACGTGTTTGCAGCCACGTATCCAAGGTATTGCAAGGCATGAAATAGATATCATCGCTATAAAACAAAACTAAAATTTTAATTAGAAATCATTTAATAAAAATAAGTAACTGTAAAAGAAATACCAGTGGATTTAATCAAAAGGAAACCTACGCAACAGAAACCGCTAAGCCTAAGCCACTGACACCTCCTAGTGAGCCTCTATTCTATTTACTGACCCTGTACCTGAATCTGTATCCACCCATATTGGATACAGGTGAGTGACAGAGGTTCAATGAATCTCCATCGGGGTTAGGGAAAAAAAGGGGTAATCCAAAACATAATATAATAAAATAAAATGAAATAAAATAAAATAAAATAAAAATAAATAAATTTTACTTTTAAAATCTTTTTATTAATTCTCCAAGTGAGAATTAGACTTAAAACCTTTAAAATAAAAATACACTAAACGGGTTGGCATCAATATACTGAAGGCATGACTGGCCGGTTATATGCCTTACTGCGCCGAGGGCTATCTCTTTTCTCTTTAAATCCCTTTTCACAATTTCTCTTTTCCTAGCTCGTTCCCTCAGTAGTGCCGATCACTGTGGTGGAACATAGCTACCTGGAGCCCTGGCAAGCTTCTCTACCCGCCTCTCCTAGGGTCTCGTCTCACCGTGCCCTTCGATAAGTGGTCCACGGCTGAGAATCAAGCATGCTTTCCAACTCAGTCCACGCTCCCACATATATTAGAGCCTCGAGGAGCTTACTCAGTAACTCATCTCCCAAGGGTATCGTACCCTCAATAATCATAATAATAATATTTCATATATATATATATTTAAAACATGTAAACATGCATAAGCTTTTATATTCTAAAATCATCCCACCCTCTAAGTGAGTGTATCACAAAATAAAAAGTGTGTGACATGATTACCCTTATCCCAGAGCAGTTGTAAAACAATTTATATTCTTAAAACATTTAAAAACGTTTGTCCCTAATGGCTAAGCACTAAAAACAAAGCCGCTCACAGTATTGGGAGGTTCGTATACTTCCAAGCGCTCTATGTAACTTTAACATCCGGAGCATCGTCGTACTCGATTCAACCGGAGCCTTGATACATGGAAATATACGTTAGCATTCATAATTAAATTTATGAATGCACCTATGAGGCTCTTCGGGGTAAAAATCGAACACTTGGGTAAAATTATGAAAATGCCCTTGGGCCCATGGGCAGGGCCTAGCCCGGCCCGGGTCTGGGCCAAACAGGCCCTCCCATGTGGCTGGGTCAAGCCCAGCCACGGATTTGGGCCCAAAAAGCCCACTCGCAAGGTAGCTGTGTGCCAGCCTTCGGATCCGAGGCTTTTCCTCGGTTCTGAGCCCCTCGATCCATGGCTCGGTATGAAAACCGAGACAGACGTTCCTCTCGTCTCCCACGATGCGTTTACTGAAGCAAAAAGGAGAATCACAAGCTCAAAGTTCCTAGATGTTGAATCTAAACTTAAAATCTAACGAAAAAGCTAAAACTAACTTTGAGCTTGGATCTCTCCCAAATCAATGCATGGAAATGCGTGAAAACTTAGTAAAACGTAGATCAAGGCATTAAGAATAGCATACTAAAATCTTACCTTGATCCTTTAGTCGATTTGTCCGGATAGACCAAAAGTTCAAAATTGCTCCGAGAGAGCAAATGAGAGGAGAGAAGAGAGGGAGAAGAGAAAATGAGAGAGGAAGAGCTCATCCCCCCCTCTTTATAGGCAAGCCCAACGTCGAGTCTACTCAAACCTCGGGTCAGACTTTTTCACCTCTTTGAAAGCTCTCATAATTTCGATCTTTTGTCTGATCCACCAACCAATTCACCAATGGACCTCCAATCCATTGGCTATAGACTTAAAAAAGTCCATTTTAATGTTTCCATGCATGGTTACCTGTCTCATCTTCCAACTCCGTCTTACCTAAAGCTTGACTTCTCTTCTTAATCAGACACATTCGGACTGACATATTGTCCACTTAATACACCGTCTTACATTATTCTGTTTTTACGAAAAAGTTGGATTAGGTCTGGGTGTGACTAGAATAGTATAAGACGGCGTATCAACTTAACAATAAGTCGGTCCGGATGTGTTAGATGAAGAAGAAAAGTGGAAATTAGAATAAAACGGAGTTGGAAGATGAGATAAGTGACCATGCATGGAAGCACTAATTGGACTTCTTTAAGTCCATGGTCAATGGATTGAATATCCATTGGCGAATTGGTCGGTGGATTAGGCTAAGGATCGAGATTATGAAAAGTGGAAAAGAGAGAATTAAGTCTGACCCAGGATCCGAGTAGGCCCGATGTCAGCTTGCCTATAAATAGGGGGGGTTAAGCCCTTCCCCTCTCATTTCTCTTTTTTCTCTCTTCCTCTCTTCTCACTGGCTTTCTCAGAGCAATTTTAGACTTTTGGTCGATCTGGACAAACCAACCGAAAGATCAAGGTGAGATCTTGGTATGTTATTATACTCACCTTAATCTACGTTTTAGTACGTTTTCACACATTTCTATGCATTGGTATAGGAGAGATCTAAGCTCAAAGTTAGGTTTAGTTTTTAGCTCAATTTTAGCTTAGATTTGAGATCTAGAAACTTTAAGCCGATGATTCTCGTTTTTTTTGGTGGATCCATTGTAAATGTCGCAAGGATCGCTAGGCTAAGTTTGTAGATCGAACGGTAGTTGAAAGGGCATGAAAATCGAAGAGAAGGCTCTCACGGCTCCCGCGTGGGAGCCGAGTCACTCTCACGCGGGAGTGACTTGCCAGCCAAGTCCGGCGCGGGAATGGCTCCTAACCTATGGGTAAAATCGTAATTTTGTCCATTGTGTCTAATTTTGACCCGAAATCTCGCGTACCCTTTTCCTAGCCCCGAAGCACATCCAAACATCATCTTAGGTCATGCTAGAGCCTCATAGGTGCATTCATAGCTTGATTATGAATGCTAATATGTATTTCCATGTATTAGGGTTCCGGATGATCAACTGCGGCGATGCTCCGTAGACTTGTTTACTTGAATTATTTGGGAGTATACGAACCTCCCAACACTATGAGTGGCTTAGATTTCTTTGCTTAGCCACTGGGGTCAAGGGTTTTAAAAAGGCTTTCAAAATATAAATGATTTTCAAATGTTTTAGGATATAGGGAATCCACACACATACACACTTGTTTGATGATATACCAACATAGAGAGTGGAACGTTTCCCAAGAAAGTATAAAGATTTATGTGTGTGTGTGTCTATGTTTACATGTTTTATATTATCATATTTCATGAGGACGGGAAGCGAGATGAGTGATTGTGTGGTCCTCGATGCTCCGATATGAGGGAGCGTGTGGATCGAGTAAGAGACGTGCATGCAACTACGTAGCCGTGGACCGCTTATCGAGGGGCATGGTAAGTGAGAGACCCTGGGAAAGGTGCGTAGGGAAACTCGCCAGGGCTTATTTTCTTTTCGACTGTGTTCCACTCACAGCGATTGGCATCACCGAGGGAATGGGCCAGAGACTGAAAATATGAAAATGTTTTAAAATAAAAAAGAGATAGCCCTCGGTGCAGTAAGGCATGCAACCGACAGGCTGAACCTTCAGTGGATTTGAGGCCAACCCATTTTAGATATGTACATATTTATTTAAATTGTTTTAAAAGAAGATTCTTACCTAGAGATTTTGAAAGAAGTTTTGAAAACAAAATATTTATTTTTATTATCATGTTTTGGATTTCCCTGTTTTCCCTAACCCGTGATGGAGATTCATTGAACCTCTTTCACTCACCTGTATCTAATGTGGATAGATGCAGATCCATGTACGAGGATAGTAGATAGACCAAAGGCTCACTAGGAGGCATCGGTGACTTAGGAGTAGTAGTTTCCGCTACATAGGTACTCTTTTAAATAAGTCCACTGGTACATCTTTTAAAGTTAGTTATTTTATTATATGATTTCTAATAAAATTTTAGTATTGTTTTGCAGTGATGATATCCATTTCTATGCATTGCAGTGCTTCAGGTGCGTGACTGGCTATCACGTACTTCGAGGTAGCATGATGGTTGCCACGTGGCCGACCCTTTGGGTCGGGGTGTGACATTTACAACCTGCCTTCTGAAGAGATCTTACTTAATTAGATCTTTGCAACATGGCATGACATTATTTAGGAAAAACAATTTCCCATATGAATACTTAGCAAGATCATATCTAACTAAAAATTTACATGACATAGCTTGCTCTAGAAACAAGTCATCATCCACCATATTTAGTCAAACTGAGATTGTTCTAGTGGTTAACTGAAATCAACATACTATTGTCAAATATGTCAAAGCATATGGTTTATGTCTAGATACATCTTCGGCAATTTGACAACTTCAATTTGTTCGCTGTTGCCTTTGATTGATAAGAGGTTGACTTTCGTAGGTTTAGGGATGTAGCTTTGACATGAAGTTCGTAGGCCTTGAGATCAATTTTTTGAGTTACCAAATTGTTGTCCAAAGAAATAGTGCAGTCAAATTAATCTTATTACTACACTAATTATAAGACAACAAAAGAATAATGGTGTTTTTGAATACCAATGAGTAAAAAAACCCTTAAAAATCTTAACGTATAATTATTTATTTTTAAATTCTAATACAAAAGGTAGAGCCCTAATCTTTTATAAGCCCAATATAAAAGACAGAGTCAAATCTAATAGCATTTTTGAAATATGTTGGAGGAAAAGGGATATTTAATAGGAATAAACCTTTTATCCAACTCACACTTTTATATATATTGATTATTATAGAATATTAATCTACAATTAATATATTCTTATATAAAAGTGTAGATTTTTTTAATGAAATAATGATCGATGTTTATACCCTTTAAAATTATCTCATACTTTTATTAAATTTAAAGGTATAATAAGTATTTAACAAATAATTACTTATTTATTTATTTAAAATATTATTAATAATTAAAATTCTAAAGTTACATTAATATATTTTAAAATGATCTTTTAGTTTTATTAAATTAAAGAAGTCATAAGTATTGAAATTATACATAAATTATATTAAAATCATCTACAAAAACATTGAAATTATACATAAATTATATTATTTTATACCATAAAAATTACAACAAATTAGGTAAAGAAAATTGATAGATGCATGTCCACAACTCTTTCTTCATTTTTAAGTCATACCGTAGTTAATAAGTAGCTTAGATATTTTTTTATAAATTCTTCTCACGTTTTCAAAATACCCAACAATGTCCCATCTCTTACTATACATATATAAATATTATATTATATTGTATTGTATTGAAATTATGCATAAATTATATTTTAATGAGTAGCCATGTATATCAACAAATTTAAATAATTATAACCTTTATATTTTGCCACTTTTCTTCACAACTTCTATTATTAAGTATTTTAATTTATAATTTATATGAATATTGAAATTATACATAAATTATATATATATATTGTAATGTATTTTGTTATTTAATTAATATACATATTTTTTCTAATTATAGGATTTTTCATATATCCTCTTCTTTAATGTTAACAAGTAAATGTTAATAATTAACAATATACAATTCTTTTAACCATATATAAACCAATAATTAGTCTTTTTTTAATTACAATAATTAATCTAGTATAGAGCAACGGATTCTATATTAAGAATACAATAAAAAAATTGCAACAAATTGGATAAAAAAAATCGATAAAGTCTGTTTATGACTTTTTCTTTTTTTCCTTTTTAGGTCTCATGCCTTCGCCAAAAAGTAGCATAGATATTCTTTTTTAAATTCTTCTCACATTCTCAAAATATTCAACAATATCTTACATCTTACTTTCTATCAACCAAATGTGTAAGTGTAACTTGACTGAACTCCTTTTTTTAGGTTAATTAATATAATAACGATACAATTAAATAAATATTTGGTGATGTTGTCATGCCACATTAGTAGGTCAATTTTTTCTCATGCCACGTCAGTAGGTCAATTTTTTCTAAGGGTCTGGTGATTAAAAAATTGAATTTTACAAGAAGACGTGGCCAAATCATAGGTTTTATAGTTGAGAGACCAAAATAGAAAACTTTTAAAAGTTAAGAGACCATTTATGCAATTTATCCTAAATAAAATTCTATACTATTATTATAGTAACACAAATTCGATACATGATTGGTCTACATAGTGGCTTCATCTTACTTTCCTAAGTGCAATATTAATGCATGATGTAATATATTTATATAAGGGTAAACTACAAGTTTAGTAACTTAATTTTTAGAGACTTTCTATTTCGGTTACTCGACTATAAAAACTTACATTTTAGTTACTTATTTTTCTAAAATAAATTATTTTGGTCATCCAAATCTTAGAAAATAACAATTTGGCCACTTCATCCAACATGCAACGTGGCATAATGATATGGCATGCCACGTCATCTCAAAGGTCACTAGACATGATGATGTGGCCATGCCATGTTATCAAACATGCCATGTGACACGACCATGTCATCATGACATGTGGCATTGCTGTGTCAGCAAGTCAATTTTTTCTAACAATATAGTAATAAAAAAATTAAATTTTACAAAGAAAAGTGACCAAATTGTAAGATTTTATAATTAAGTGACCAAAATAAGAAACATTTAAAAATTAAGTGACCATTTAGGTAATTTTGACACGCCCGGATCTAGTCCGCACGCGTCAAGTTGTAAATTGGTATATAATGGTGTGGCTAAAGGAATGGAATTGAACTTCCCTTAGACATTTTGAACTTGCTTTAGCTCATTTTCGAGCTTGAAAACCCTAAAATATAATCCGAAGTTGGTGGCGCCCTTTTAGACACAAAAATCGAGGTAAGTGGACCATGTTGACCGAAGTCAACATGGCAAGGTTTGAGTCCCACGCCGGACCCAACAAATCTATATCGGGTCTCGGGCAAATTTATGCACCATTTCATATTTCATCTTTTTCATCTAAATTCTCTCAACTCGCTATCAAAATCAACACTTCAAATCTCCTTCAAACTTTCTCATAATCATCACCAAAGAAGATCAAAAACACCAAATTTTCCAAGTTTTCTTCAAATCTCAAAAACTGTCAACTCGATGACAGTTTGTTCTTCTAGCTATATCTTTCAACTCAACCGTAGAAGTTGGCTGAGAATTCGGTATGTTGTTCTAGACTCATCAGGCTTTAATTTGATAGTTTATATGCATGATTTCGTTGAGTGAGCTAAGAGAAATGATGAATTGAAGATCAAATTTTGTTTTTGCTCAAGAACACTTAGACCTCTTGACTTTTTATTCGAAATTCAAGCATGATTAGTTGTTTAATTCCATTTTTGAAGCTGCGATCCTTTAGTTAGGATTTAAACTACTTGTGTTTCAATTCTTGTCCAATTTCAAACCGAGCTTGATTGGTGTAATGGCCAAAGCTCGGCCTTGAATTGGAGGCACTCCCGCGCAGGACACATTGAGTCTCTCGCGGGACAGCCAAATCTGAGGAATTTCCCCGAATTGGCTTGCTCCCGCTCGGGAGTGAGCCACCAGAACCAAAAGGGCACTGTAGTGGGGCATTTTGGTAATTTTGCAACTCTATGTCCCAATTGACTTTAATTGCCTTTCTAACTTGTTCAATTTAGTTCCTAGACCCTAGAAACCCTGATTAGGTTTTGTTGTGTGATTTAATTGTTAGTTAAATGCCTTTATTAATCAAATTAGATTTTAATCTGATTATTTAGGTATGTGATTGTACGAGATAGGACCGGTAGCATTTGAGCTAGGGCATTCAAGGGGTAAAATTGGGAGTATACAAACCTCCCTTACTTATGAGTGGCTTGGATTATAGTGGTTGACCATTGAGGGTCAACTGATTTTTTGCTTCCTTTTTTAATGATTTTTATTAAATGTTTATAACGTTTTTGGGGTATAAATTTTCCACACTCACACATGAGTTCAGAAAAGGATTTAAAGATGGGATTTTCAAAAGATTATATGAGTTATATTATTATGATTATTGATGATATAACACCCCGGGAGATGCGTGATCGAGTGGGTTCCATGGTGCTCCAATATGCGAGAGCGTGGATCTAGTTGAGAGCATACATGAGATGCAGCCGTGGACCGCCTGTTAAGGGGCACATTATTATATTATTATTTTCTTTCGCTACATATTTGTACCGTTAAACGTGCCACTTATACTATATAAATATTTTAATAATATTTTCTATATTATTTCTTATATTTTTTCATATACTGCTAGTATACCCCCTATTTTTACCTCATACCATCTTGGATAGCCCGCCTTTCGAGGCACACATCTCGAGGTGGTACGGCAGTTGTCACATGGCCGGGCCTGGGGGTTGGGGCATGACAATTTAATTGGTATCAGAGCAAATTTTAAAATATATGTTATACCTATATTATATCGAGCTGAGACGTTTACATAGTTTTGAGATTTCTAATTTTTAGGTTAGAGATTTGGGGTACAGTTAGTATAGAAATGTTGATAGATACTGACCTAGATTTTATGTAGCTTTACACTATGCCACAAAGAAGAAAGTATATCCCTGACACTTTCGTACCTACTACAGTACCTAAGAGGAAAGGTCGGCAATGTATGCAGCCTGAGGCACAGCCTAGTGTAGATCCGAAGACCATAGTAATCCCGGACGAGCCTATTCCGCCCGTTCCACCCGTAGATGAGACCCATCATCAGGGTTTCCATACTGAGATTCCATCTCCCCTACCTTCGGCAACTGCCACGCCAGTGCAGTATACGCCCTCGATCTCGAACGAAAGTTTGACAGTTAGGCCAGTAGATTCTTTTCATCACAGATGGCCACTGATACGTATCTACCTACCAGCATTACACCACCCATACATCCATCCCCTCTGATGCTGACACCGACATTACCACACTTTCAGCTGGGTGATTCAGCGAGCACTTTTGTAAGTGTCATTGTTCCAGAGACTCGCTTAGCAAGGTTCCTTCACATCATGAAGGGACTAGACACCCCAAAGCCTTCTGACACTTCGCTAAGCGATGGCGATGAGGTGATACAGGGAGTTCCTCCGACTGCAGCAAGGTGTTATGTCGGTTGAGCAGTATGGGACGGAGTTGTGGAGACTTTCACATCATCTTCCATCCATCACCGATGAGGCCCTTTGTCTTCAGTTCATCAATAACCTTCAGTGGGAGATTGTATAGTTCATGATGCCTACTCTTAGAGCCACTTTTGAGCAGTATCGACAGAGTGCCTTGTGGGCTGAGACTATGATTGGTCAGCGTTGGCTAGGAGGATCGAGTGCGAGTGGTTAGCGATCTTCTGATGTATCAATGGACCTAGTGCCGAGATAGTCTCAGGGCATAGCTTCCTACAGTTGATGTCATGCCTCGACCCACCCGGGTCGGCCATGTGGCAACCGCCACGCTGCCTCGAAGTACATGCCGGTCGGTCACACACCAAAAGCACCGCAAGGCATTGAAATGGATATCATCACTGCAAAACAACTAAAACTTTAATTAAAAATCTTTTAATAAAATAATAATCTTTAAGTGGTACTAGTGGATTAATTTAAAGAATACCTACACAGCGGAAATCACTAAGCCTTAGCCACCGACGTCTCCTAATGAGCCTCCATTCTATTAGCTGACTCCGTACGTAAATCTGCATCCATCCACATTGGATACAGGTGAGTGACAGAGGTTCAATAAGTCTCCATCAGGGTTAGGGAAAATAGGGGTAATCCAAAATATAATAAAATAAATAAATAAAGTAAATAAATTTAAATTTTATTTTCAAAACCTCTTTTGAAATTCTCCCAAGGAGAATTAGATTTAAAACCTTTAAAATAAATATATGGTCAATGGGCTGGCTTCTAATACACTGAAGGCACGACTGGCTGATCGTATGCCTTACTGTACTGAGGGCTATCTCTTTCTATTTAGAAACCATTTTCTTTTCCTTCTCTTTCTCTAGCCCGTCCCCTCGGTGGTAGCTAGCTGTGGTGGAACACAGCTCTAGAGCCCTGGCGAGCCTCCCTGTGTGCCTCTCCCAAGGTCTCGTCTCACAGTGCCCCTCAACAGGCGGTCCACGGCTAAGAATCTAACATGCTTTCTCCAACTCGGTCCACGCTCCCGTATATATTGGAGCCCGAGGAGCCACTCAATTACTTATCTCTCGTCTCGCATCCCATCCATATATTCATCATATATATATATTCACAACATATATGTTTAAGACATTTAAACACACACAAGCTTTTAGATTTTTAAAATCATCCCACCCTCTAAGTGGGTGTATCACAAAATAAAAAGTGTGTGTCGTGGATTACCCTTATCCCAAAACCGTTGTAAAACCTTTTTAAAACAATTTATATTTTGAAAACATTTTAAAAACATTTTGTCCCTAGTGGCTAAGCACTGAAAACAAAGTTACTCACAGTACTAGGAGATTCGTATACTCCCAAGCGCTCCATGTAGCTTTAACCTCCGGAGTATCTCTGCACTCGATTTAACCGGAACCCTATTACACGAAAATATAAGTTAGCATTCATAATTACATTTATGAATGCACCTATGAGGCTCTAACATGACCTAAGATTGGGCTTGGATGTGATTTGGGGCTTAGAAAAGTGTCCGGGAGGTTCCAGGGTAAAAATTGGACACTTGGTGAAAAATTATGAAAATAACCCTGGGGACCCATGGGCCCAGCCCTGCCCGGTTCTGGGCCAGGCAGGCCCCTCACGTGGCTGGGTCGGGCCTGGCCTGACTCTAGGCCCAAAAGGCCCTTCCCATGAGAGTTGGGCCGAGCCCAACTCGGATTGGGCCTAACTAGGCCCAATTGGCCATTTTGGGCCAAAATGGCCCAGTCCGGTGCAAGACAAGCCCAGTCCCGCGGGACCTGGGCGGCGGGTCTCTCCCGTAGGAGAGAGACTCGGCTCCCAAGCTGGAGCCATCCGCAGGCCTCGGGTTCCGAGGCTTTTTCTCGGTTCCCGAGCCCCTCGGTCCACCGATTCACGTGAAATTCGAAATGGAGGTTCCTCTCACCTCCCACGATGCGTTTACCGGAGCAGAAACAAGAATCACAAGCTCAAAGTTCCTAAATCTCAAATCTAAACTTAAAATCTTACTAAAAGCTGAAACTAACTTTGAGCTTGGATTTCACCTAGACCAATGCATGGATAAACGTGAAAACTTACTAAAACGTAGTTTAAAGAGTTAAGAACAACTCACCAAGTCTCGCCTTCAACTTGTGTTCGGTTTGTCCGGATCAGCCAAAAGTCTAAAATTGCTCCGAGAGAGCAAATAAGAGGAGAAAAGAGAGGGAGAAGAGAAAATGAGAAGGGGAGAGCTCATCTCCCCCTATTTATAGCAAGGCCCGACACCGGGTCTACTCGAGCCCTGGGCTAGACTTTTTCCCCTCTTTGAAACCTCTTATAATTTCGTTCTTTGGCCCGATCCACTGATAGCCATAAATTAATACATTTACTTTGTGCTTAATTAATCTTGGTTTATAGCTATCATAGTCTTAATTATCTCATTTAAGCTTGTTTATATCTTTGCAGGTTAATTATGGAGCTTAGTGATGATAATGAACATTTAAAGGCTGATTGAAGCAAGAATGGAAGAATTACACGAGAAGTTAAACAACAAGGCCTAACGGTGCCATTCTAGTACCTAATGGCACCGCTACACGTTAAACTTGCCATCCGAATACTTGTGCACAACAAAGGTTCCTAACGGCGCCATTCTAGTTCCTAGTGGCGCCATTCCTCTCCAAAGCTTGAAAGGCCGGATGTGTCAGGATTCAATTGGTACCTAACAGTGCCATTCCATTTGCTAATGGCACCGTTACACTTCAAGGTGCACAAGGTGTGCAAGTCAGGAGAAGTTAGCATTTGGTGCCAAAACTGAAGAAGACAGAACGGCGCCGCTCCAATACCTAACGGCGCCGTCCCTTGGAAACTCCTTATTGCCCTTTAGTGCCTTTTCGTTATAATTAAGTTAGAGGGGCAGTCATGTAATTGAGTCATATAAATAGTGTTATGTGGAGCAAAATACGGAAGAGAGGAGAGAGGAGAGGAGAAGATAATAGAGAGAACAGAGAATCATTTTGAACGATTCAATTCCAAGAATCCTTTCTCTTTGATTCGAGATTCGTTTTGTTTCTTTTCTTGAATTCGCTCTTATTCTGACTGTAAACTCTTTGGTTTCTGACTCAATTCATGAGTGAGTAAACCCTTAATTCATTCTATTGTTTGTTGATTAAAAGGGTTTGAAAAGTTAGTGAGGCTCTTGTTCTTAATTTCAATTGATCTGATCAAGTGTTTTGGAATCTCTGATTGGCTTGAGATATGATTTTCTTGTTCTTGGTTTATGAATGCATGCGTAAGTTGGGAATGGGTAAATCATCAGTTAGATCCTGAGTTTGTGAATCTTTAGTAACTAACCTTGATCTTAGAACAAAGGGAAGACGTAAGACTCTTTCCTGGGATTTCAGATATTCAATGACTGGGTAGACGCGGAGTATATCTGGGTTGATTGCATGCTGTACTGATCTTATTTGCTTAATGCTTTATTCAATCTGTAAATCATCATCGCAAAGATTGTTGGTTCGGTGCGGATAAAAGGGGCCAGTCTAAGAATCGATAGTACTAGGTTGGACTATTCAGTCATCAATATGGATTTTAGGAATCTTTAGTACTAATTTTCATAAGCATGCCATTTGATTGATTAATTGTATGATTAGTGAGCCTGGGATCTAATTGTTCCTTTACCCTTTTTAATTAACAAATGATAGAATGAATGTCTATTTCATTGTTCATTTCTGCTTTATTAACTGTTTAGACTGTACTTCTTTATTCTTGTCTTTAGTTATTTCTGTTTTCACCCCAAAACCCCCCTTTTTATATTTCTGTGGAATGTTCAGTATATAAGCATGGTAAATCCATTCTTTTGCCTCTCTGTGGATTCGACCTGTTCTTGCCGCTACTACTCAGTACTGGTTTATAGCAGAAATTTTACTCTCTTGGCTGACTTAACGACGGCCAGTCAAGGTTTTGGAGTCGTTGCCGGGGAGGCTGTGCCATTTACTTTGTTTATTTGTAGTTCATTCTAGTTGTTATTATTTCATTCCATTCGATTTTTTCATATTTTACAATTCCTGTGAGTATTTGTTTATTTGATTTGATCTCTCATTTTATAATATGGACTCCTCTTTAACTTTGAAAGAATTGGCTGCACCAATTATTGATGATCATCTTCTTTGTATTTCTTATCCAGTTTTGGAGGGACCTCTGGAGTTGCGGCCAGGAACTATCAATCTTTTGCCTATCTTTAAAGGTTCTGAAAGAGAATACCCTTATAAACATCTCAAAGAGTTTCATCTGGTGTGTGTAACTGTTCAACCCTCTGGGGTTTCTAATGAACAAATCAGACTAAGGGCATTTCCTCTATCATTATCTGGAAAAGCTCGAGATTGGTTGTATACATTACCTCCAGCTTCAGTTCACTCTTGGGATCAATTACAAAGGGCATTCTTAGATTATTATTTCCCAGCCTCTAAGGTGTCTTTTATCAGAAAAGAGATCTATTCTTACCACCAAAAGGAGTATGAGCCTTGGCATGTCTACTGGGAAAGATATGAACGCTTATGCCAGAGCTGCCCCTATCATCAAATTTCAGAACAGCTCCTCATAGAGAACTTTTATGATGGTCTGATACCTCAAGCCAGAACACTTCTTAATGTTGCCAGTGGAGGTTCGTCGATGAATAAGACTCCATAAGAAGCTAGAAGTTTGCTCCATACAATGTCAATTAATGCTCAGCAATTTGATTCTTTACACACTCCACAAACCAGTCAAGAACTTGAAAGGGTAGCTAAATTTGGAGATCATCTACATCAACTCCATGAAGAAATAGCTTCACTTTCGACACTGGTGAATAAACAAGGCCAACAGTTCCTTCAACAAGCTGCCAATATCACTCAAACTTCTTTGGGATTACAGCAAATGGGTGACATGTTTGCCAAGTTCCTCAATCAGATTATGATATGTCAAGAAACTACAAGCACTCAAATTCAGCAATTGCAAAGTTCATTTAAACCCCTCGAGACTCAAGTTCACAATGGATATTCCTCTGTGCCTATTGTTAGCCCTCTTGATCATCAAGCTACAGAGACTACATCTCCTATGATCCTTGATGAACCTTGTCCTCTCGGTTGTACTCCAGTCTCACTTTGTCATCAAGACTGCTTTCTTGAAACTAAACCACCTCTCTATGTAATTGAAGATTAAGAAGAAGTTCAAGCTGAAATCAAAGGCACGAACGGCGCCGTTCCATTGCCTAATGGCGCCAATCCTCCTTTGGCTTCTTACATTTCTCCAACTCAACCGAACGGCGCCATTCCATTACCTAACGGCGTCGTTCCTCTTCAAACTTCAACACGGCTTCCTTCACCACTCACGAATGGCGCCATTCAACCACCTAACGGTGCCATTCCCATTCATGACCTGCACTCAGCCAATATTGTTCAGCCTCATGAGCGTGCCTCAGTTCCTCCATATCCGTCCAGACTACAAGTTTCCAAACAGAGTGTACAAGAGCAAGAAATGCTTGATGCATTCAAAAAGCATCTTATTAACATTCCTCTGCTTAAAACAGTCAAGGAAATACCAAGATATGCTCTCTTTCTTAAACAAGTTTGTTCGGTGATGAAATTGCATGAAGATGAATTGGTGTACTTGAATGAGAATGTTTCAGCAATTTTGCAAAGAAAATTACCTCCAAAATGCAAGGATTTAGGATCTTTCACGATTCCTTGTTCTGTTGGCTCTATGCATATGCACAAGGCAATCTGTGATTTGGGTTCTGCTATAAACATTATGCCTCTTTCTATATATGATTCTTTGGGATTAGGACCTCTCAGTTCTACACAGATTGTTATTCAGTTAGCAGACAGAACTAATATCTATCCTGAAGGTCGTGTGGAAGATATTCTTGTGCAAGTTGATAAACTTATTTTTCCAACTGACTTTTATGTTCTTCACATGCAAGAAGACAGTGATCTCCCTTCTTTCCCCTTGTTATTGGGACGTCCTTTTCTTCGCACAGCTCACACCAAAATAGATGTGTATGTAGGCACCTTGACACTGGAATTTGATGGAAACTTGATTTCTTTTAGTGTGTTTGATGCCTTGAAATTTCCGCAAGAAGATCATTCTGTGTTTATGATAGATGTGGTAGATTCTTTAGCCAAACAGATTTAGCTCATGCATAAAGAAGATACACTTGAGCTTGTGTTGTCCAATGAATGGAATGTCAGAGACTCTGACCATTTTCCTTTACATCTTCATCCAGAATTTGTGGAGACTATTTCTGCTATCAACTCTTTTATCCCAAGAATGCAGGCCCCCATTGCTTACATGCATCTTGATGTTCCAACACCAACCCCACCTTCAGTTATTCAACCCCCTGACATTGAGTTGAAACCTCTACCCTCCCACCTCAAATATGCTTTCCTAGGAGACAATAGTACTTTGCCTATTATCATATCTAGTTTGTTGAACATCCAGCAAGAAGAAAAGTTGATCAGGGTACTAAGAGAGTATAAAGAGGCCATTGCGTGGACAATTGCAGATGTTAAGGGTATTAGTCCTTCCTTGTGCATGCATCGAATTTTGATGGAAGACGGAGCCAAACCCATTAGACAACCACAAAGGAGATTGAATCCAATGCTCCAGGAAGTCGTCAAGAAAGAAATTCTAAAGTTGTTGGCAGCAGGCATGATCTATCCTATTTCAGATAGCCAATGGGTCAGCCCTGTTCAAGTGGTCCCTAAGAAGTTTGGCATCACAGTAGTTGAAAATCAATAGGGAGATTTGATTCCTCAAAGAGTTCAAAATGGCTGGTGAGTTTGTATAGACTATCGCAAGCTGAATGCAGCCACACGTAAGGATCATTTTCCCCTGCCATTTACTGATCAAATATTGGAGAGGTTAGCATGTAGATCATACTATTACTTTATGGATAGTTTCTCTGGATATTTCCAAATTTCCATTGCCCCTGAAGATTAAGAGAAAACCACTTTTACATGTCCATTTGGAACCTTCTCATACAGGAAGATGTCTTTCGGTCTGTGTAATGCTCCAGCAACATTTCAAAGATGTATGATCAGCATTTTCCAGTACTATGTAGAAAAATTCATGGAAGTCTTCATGGATGATTTCACAATTTATGGAGATACATTTGACTCCTATTTACATCATTTGGAGCTAGTTTTAGAAAGATGTTTGGAGACTAATCTCATGTTGAATGCTGAGAAGTGCCATTTTATGGTCACCCAAGGCATAGTTTTGGGTCATATTGTGTCTGCTAATGGTTTGGAAGTGGATAAAGCTAAGGTGGATGTAGTAAAAAATCTACCTTATCCCTCATGTCTTCGAGATGTTAGATCTTTTCTGGGACATGCTGGTTTCTATAGGAGATTTGTTAAGGATTTTTCTAAGATAGCTGCTCCTCTTTGTCACCTTTTGCAGAAAGATGTGGATTTCAATATGGATAATCACTGCAAAGAAGCTTTTGATAAGCTTAAGTCTGCTCTTACATCTACTCCTATAGTTAGACCTCTAGATTGGTCTCTCCCATTCGAGATTATGTGTGATGCTAGTGACACTGCTGTGGGAGCAGTTTTGGGACAAAGAATTGACAAGCTTCCATATGTGATTTATTATGCTTCCAGAACACTTACATTGGCCCAAAGAAATTATACCACCACCGAAAAAGAGTTGTTGGCTGTTGTCTTTGCATTGGAAAAATTTAGATCTTACATTTTAGGCGCAAAGGTTATCATATTCTCTGACCATGCTGCTTTGAAATATTTATTGGCAAAGAAAGAAGCCAAGCCACGATTGATTCGATGGATTTTACTCTTGCAAGAGTTTGACCTGGAAATCAAGGATAAGAAAGGTTCTGAAAATGTTGTGGCAGACCACTTGAGTAGATTGGATAATTCTACAAACCAAACGATCATCGAGGAAACTCTTCTGTTTGAGCACATGTTTTCCATACACAAGTGGAGCGGCGCCATTCTAGTTCCTACTGGCGCCACTTCGATTCTTCAAGCTCATGATTCTACCTTAGTCTTTACTAATGGCGCAGTTCCAACTCCTCATGGCGCCAATAGTGCTCAATTGTATGCAATTCGCCACAAGCTAAATCATAATGGCGCCGTCCCATTACCTACTGGCGCCACTCCAAATTCCTCCTATTCCAATTTCATTCCATGGTATGCCGACATTGTCAACTACCTTGTGACCAAGAGACTGCCATCTAATCTATCCATAGCTATAAAGACAAAGATTATTCATACAGCAAAGCATTATATCTAGGATGACCCATATTTGTGGAAGCATTGTGCAGATCAGATCATTCGAAGGTGTATTCCAGACAATGAGATTCCTTCAGTACTTAATTTTTGCCATTCACTCGAGTGTGGAGGTCACTTTGGATCTACAAGAACTACTAGAAAAGTGCTGGATTCGGGTTTGTTTTGGCCATCTCTTTTTAAGGATTCTTTTCAGTATTGCAAAACTTGCTCAACTTGTCAGAAAGTAGGAAATATTTCCAAAAGAAATCAGATGATACAATCTCCAATCTATAATGTGGAAATCTTTGATGTTTGGGGAATTGATTTCATGGGGCCTTTTCCTTCATCTTTCGGCTATCTCTACATCTTGCTAGCTGTTGACTATGTCTCCAAATGGATTGAAGCCGCCCCCACTAGGACTGATAATTCAAAGACAGTGCTCAAGTTCCTCAAAGGTAACATTCTCTCCAGATTTGGCACTCCAAAGGCTTTGATAAGTGACAAAGGCACTCACTTCTGTAACAAAGTGATCCAATCTATAATGGAAAAATATGGGATTACTCACAAAGTCTCTACATCTTACCACCCTCAAACAAGTGGTCAAATAGAAGTTTCCAACAGGGAAATTAAATCTATTCTGGAAAAGACAGTCAATCCCCAAAGGAAAGATTGGAGCCTTCGTCTTGATGATGCTTTGTGGGCTTACAGAACTGCCTACAAAACTCCCATTGGTATGTCTCCTTATAGACTTGTCTTTGGTAAACCATGTCATTTACCAGTGGAACTTGAACATAAGGCATGGTGGGCGGTAAAAAATGTAATTTGGACTTATCTCAAGCTGGCTTGGATCGTAAACTTCAACTTCAACAACTTGAAGAAATGAGAAATGAAGCTTATGAAAGTTTAAACATCTATAAAGCTAAGGCTAAATAGTGGCATGATCAATCTATTTTGAGGAAATCTTTTCATGAAGGCCAAAAAGTTTTACTGTATCACTCGAGATTGAGGCTCTTTCCAGGCAAACTCAGGTCACGATGGCTTGGGCCATACATAGTTACTAAAGTATTTCCTCGCGGAGCTGTTGAAATCAGGAGTCAATCTACAAATAAGCTTTTCAAAGTTAATGGCCATCGACTCAAACCTTTCCTGGGACCAATCAAAATTCATGATATTGAGTCCCTCAATATTTTCCCACCATTATATGAGCATTAGCGCTGAAGTATGGTCTAGCTAAAGACCTTAAACACGGGCAACTAATTGGGAGGCAACCCAATGTTTTCTTTTCATTTCTTTTCATTCTTATGTTATTTTAGCTTTTGTCTGTTTCTTCTTAACCCACTGCTACTTTGCTTGATACCTCGAATCTTTTCAGGTCCCTGTACCGTGTTGCAGCATACAAACTCAGGTTCCACAATGTCAGGATTCCATTAACCTACCCCAGGCTACTTCGTATCTTCTCTTCTTTTTATATTGCATCTCATTTGCATCTTGGCATTGCATCAACTCCATACTTCATAATGCCTCGCACAAGAAGTTCAGCCTCTGGGAGCTCACATAAGCAAGTTCCACCATCCACATCGAAAAACCAAGAAAAGAGCCAAAGGAAAATCTCCAGCCACCGATAGTGCTCCTCTCTTTCCTCCACCGTCTGAAGGTGCCTATGACACTGATTCTCACAAAGAACCGCAGTTTGTCTTACCTCCTTCCAACCCAAATGATCCTCCCACACGCCAAGAGATGCATCAAGCCTTTGGCCAACTCTCCTCTCAACTGGAACGACTTGAAAACAAAGAAGATGAACAGAAGCACTACATTAAAGATTTGCATGTAGACCTTAGCATCAAGTTGGGTGTCATTGCCACTAGCCACACTTCCCATAAACCCCCGAAGCCTTAGAATTGTGGAATAATGCCAATGCAAACTTTGTCTCCATTTCCAATTCCCACTTTTCTCATGCATGCATTTTTGCTTTTCTTTTGCATCCTGGCTCCATGTTGCTTTGCCATCTCTCTTTAGTTATTTATGCATTCTAGCGTCATCTTCTATGTTGCAATGTATCTCGTCTGTTCTCCTTCTTGTTATGCTATGGAGTTTTTATCTATTTGACTCTAACTCTTCTCGGATTCTTGTGTCGTATTCTCCCTTTTCACATGGTTATTCCTCCATTCTCCTTATTTCATCTTATTCCTCCATCTTAACCAAGGTAATTCCCTGTTCACTTACCTTACTCCTTGACAGCTTTACCTTCTTAGCGCTTATACATTGAGGACAATGTTTCATTTATGTGTGGGGGAATTTGATGAATAAACCTATGAAACTTGTAAATATTTGAAGTACAAATTGATTCACATGTGTGTATTAAGTCAGTTGTTGCTCTTAATGGAAAGAATAACCATAATGTTAGTAGATTTGGAACTAATTATCTGATTGAATCTTTGGATGTATATACTGTTTAATTCATTCAAGTATAATTGAATCTGGTAATCAATTAACCAAGTGAGATATTTGAGCCTTAAGGATTGCACTCAATCCTGTATTTTTTTCATGTGTGATTTTTTTTCAATTATCTTCATTCCATGATTGTTATTGTTACTAGAACTTGCATGATACTTGTCGAGATTACATGTAAATATATGTCTAGTTAAACAAAAAATTGATGACTGTTTAGGAAAGATTGAGCCAAATAAGCCATCCTTACTCAAAAATTGACCTTAGTTCACTCTTTTGAGCCTTTAAAATTATGAGTTGAGCTTATTTCTTTCTTCAGCCATTTCCTAAAAGACCTTGAAACTTAAAAGAAAAACAATGATTCTTGTCCCTGCTTAGGATGATGAAGCATTGAAGACTTAAATTGGTCATTGGAAATGGGCTAAAGCATATATTGGCACAATCTGAGCCTATCAAAGTTGATGAATGGAAAATGCACCCTCTGTTACCTTTGTAATGAAATGAAAATCAAAAGAAAACAAAAGAGGTGCTATTTAAGTGTATATTAAATGAAAATAATGGATCAAATGTGATGAAAGCCTAGTCTATAGATGAATTGAAGAAATGGCAATAACAGAAGGCTATCAAGCTCATATTTTGCCCGGACATTGATTCTTTGATGCTTCATTATTCTAGGAGTTTGATTTACCCTATACCCATTCTTTCTTGAGCCTAATTCTAGGACCCCATTACAACCCTCTACACAGTCTCAATTTCTTGCTTAATTATGCATGTATATGGAGTAGTGGAGATAAGGTTGCATTGCAAGCTTATGGTTAACATTCTTCATTGGAATGCATTTGAGTGTAAACCACTTTAACCTGGTTACAAGAGTGAATTGTGAGATCTCGATACCTTGTTCAGTTAAACTTGAATAGAGGAAGTTTAGTATACATTCTTTGTTTCTTCTTGATGATTGGTTTTCATTCTCTACTAGTATTGTGAGTTCATCTTTAGCTTAAGATTCGGCAGTGCCTTAAGATGCATATGTAAATCAATTTGCTCTTGGAATACTTGCTCGAAGTCCCGAACTGTATTATTGTTCACATTTGCTAAGGGACTAGCAAACCTTTAAGTGTGGGGGAAATGTGATAGCCATAAATTAATACATTTACTTTGTGCTTAATTAATCTTGGTTTATAGCTATCATAGTCTTAATTATCTCATTTAAGCTTGTTTATATCTTTACAGGTTAATTATGGAGCTTAGTGATGATAATGAACATTTAAAGGCTGATTGAAGCAAGAATGGAAGAATTACCCGAGAAGTTAAACAACAAGGCCTAACAGCGCCATTCTAGTACCTAATGGCGCCGCTACACATTAAACTTGCCAGCCGAATACTTGTGCACAACAAAGGTTCCTAATGGCGCCATTCTAGTTCCTAGTGGCGCCATTCCTCTCCAAAGCTTGAAAGGCCGGATGTGTCAGGATTCAATTGGTACCTAACGGCGCCATTCCATTTGCTAATGGCGCCGTTAGACTTTAATGTGCGCAAGGTGTGCAAGTCGAGAAAAGTTAGCATTTGGTGCCAAAACTGAAGAAGACAGAACGGCGCCGCTCCAATACCTAACGACGCCGTCCCTTGGAAACTCCTTATTGCCCTTTAGTGCCTTTTCGTTATAATTAAGTTAGAGGGGCAGTCATGTAATTGAGTCATATAAATAGTGTTATGTGGAGCAAAATACGGAAGAGAGGAGAGAGGAGAGGAGAAGATAATAGAGAGAACAGAGAATCATTTTGAACAATTCAATTCCAAGAATCCTTTCTCTTTGATTCGAGATTCGTTTTGTTTCTTTTCTTGAATTCGCTCTTATTCAGACTGTAAACTCTTTGGCTTCTCACTCAATTCATGAGTGAGTAAACCCTTAATTCATTCTATTGTTTGTTGATTAAAAGGTTTGAAAAGTTAGTGAGGCTCTTGTTCTTAATTTCAATTGATCCGATCAAGTGTTTTGGAATCTCTGATTGGCTTGAGATATGATTTTCTTGTTCTTGGTTTATGAATGCATGCGTAAGTTGGGAATGGGTAAATCATCAGTTAGATCCTGAGTTTTTGAATCTTTAGTAACTAACCTTGATCTTAGAACAAAGGGAAGACGTAAGACTCTTTCCTGGGATTTCAGATATTCAATGACTAGGTAGACGCGGAGTATATCTGGGTTGATTGCATGCTGTACTGATCTTATTTGCTTAATGCTTTATTCAATCCGTAAATCATCATCGCAAAGATTGTTGGTTCGGTGCGGATAAAAGGGGCCAGTCTAGGAATCGATAGTACTAGGTTGGACTATTCAGTCATCAATATGGATTTTAGGAATCTTTAGTACTAATTTTCATAAGCATGCCATTTGATTGATCAATTGTATGATTAGTGAGCCTGGGATCTAATTGTTCCTTTACCCTTTTTAATTAACAAATGATAGAATGAATGTCTATTTCATTGTTCATTTATGCTTTATTAATCGTTTACACTGTACTTCTTTATTCTTGTCTTTAGTTATTTCTGTTTTCACCCCAAAACCCCCCTTTTTATATTTCTGTGGAATGTTCAGTATATGAGCACGGTAAATCCATTCTTTTTCCTCTCTGTGGATTCGACCTGTTGTTGCCGCTACTACTCAGTACTGGTTTATAGCAGAAATTTTACTCTCTTGACTGTCTTGACGACGGCCAGTCATCCACCTACCAATTCACCAATGGACGTCCAATCCATTAGCTATGGACTTAAAGAAGTCCACTTAGAGATTCCATGCATGGTCACCAATCTCATTTTCCAACTACATCTTCTCTTAAGCTTATCTTCTCTTCAGACTTGACATAGCCGGACCGAAATATTGTTTAATTATCGTGTCATCTTGTACTATTCCGTTCGAACGAAAAGGTCGTGCTAGGTCCAAGTGTGTCGGTGCAGGTATCTAGAGATAGTTCAATTGAGTCCCCAGCACCACAGATATCGCTTCCTCCACCACCGCCTCCCTCTGGTAGTCGAGGAAAGGGGAAGTTTGGTTTTGGAACCATGATCAGACGATGGTTCAGGAAGAAAAGAGGAGAGTCTAGAGCACGATGTCCAAACTACAGGCGCATCTGTTCTACCAAATGTAGGGCTGGATCCCGATGCAATCAGTGCAGAGGTATTGGCCACATGGTGCGCGTATGTCTATCTAAAGCCTCTACACCTCCCAAACGGGGTTTTGGTCAGCCTCCGATGGGACCGAGCCGTTATGGAGGTTTTCGTCCTTTTCAGCCGACGCGACACTCCTATGTTGCCCTCTCTTTTTCTCAGTAGCATTTTGGTGCTGGTAAAGGCGACCCCCACAGCAGTAACAACATACCCAGGTCTACGCCATGTCACAAGAGGACGCCGACTCTCGTCTTGATGTAGTCATCGGTAAGTATATATTTAAATATTCATGGGTAGTTATTGTTTGCGAGTAAAGATATCATCATGTTCGTAGCTGATTGCATAGCAAAAGTAAATGCTTTCAAAAATTTTTTGACGTTAGGCGTGGTAGTTATTATCGATCAACTGGCGTATGTGATTATGGACACTGGAACTGCTTTGTCCTATGTAAATACCAAGTTTGCCGTACATGCGGATAGACCATTATCGCCCTTGGGGTATGAGTTATTGGTGAATACACCTTTCGGTGAGAGAATGCTTCGGAATTTGGTGTACAAAAAATGTGCAATAAAGCTGTAAAACCTTGTACTCAAAGCGGACTTGATTCCACTACAAATGTTCGACTTTGATGCCATCTTAGGGACGGATCGGCTTAGGAGACATCGTACTCGAATCTACTGCAAGCACCTTTTAGTGAGGATTCCAAACTTGACGGCAATATGATCAACTTTTACAGTAAGCACAAAGGCACATCGAATATCATCTCCACCATTAAAGCAAGTAAGCTACTACTTAAAAGGTGCAAAGCCGTGTTAGCTCATGTAGTAGACAATTCAGTGGAAGAACCTAATATTGAAGATATTTCGATAGTTAATGAGTTTCCGGATGTCTTCCTTGATGAATTACCTTGTTTGCCGCTTGAGAGAGACTTTAACTTTCCCATTGAAGTCTATCCTAGTACGGATCCAATTTCCATGGCTCCATATCGTATGGCACCCACTGAACTTGTTGAGTTAAAGAAACAACTCGTCGAATTGTTGGATAAAGGATTTATTCGGCTAAGTACTTCACCTTGGGGAGCCCCAGTATTGTTTGTGAAGAAGAAAGACGACTCAATGTGACTCTGCATTGACTATCACAAGCTGAATGTTGTGACAGTTAAGAATAGATACCCCTTGTCTCGTATTGATGGCCTGTTCGAGCAGCTTCAAGGTGCCGGAGTGTTCTCCAAGATTGACTTACGGTCAAGCTATCATCAGTTAAAGAAACGAGAGGAAGATATCTACAAGTCTAACTTTCGTACTAGATATGGACATTACGAGTTCTGTGTGATGTCGTTTGGACTTACCAACACTCCAGCGTCATTCATGGACCTGATGAATCGTATATTCCATCCGTATCTAGATCGATTTGTCATCGTTTTCATTGATGACATATTGGTTTATTCAAGAAACTGACTAGAGCACGCCAACCATCTTTGCATTGTGCTGCAAACTCTTTGAGAGCACCAGTTGTATGCCAAGCTCTCCAAGTGTCAGTTTTGGTTATAGCAAGTCAGATTCCTTGGGTACGTTGTGTCTAGGGATGGTATATTTGTGGATTCTAGCAAGATTGAGGTAATTTCTAATTGGAAATGTCCCACAAATGCCACTGAGATTCGAAGCTTCTTAGGACTAACTGGATATTATCGGAGATTCGTGGATGGATTCTCAGCGATTGCTGCACCATTAATTAAACTGACTCGCAAGGATACCAAATTTCTTTGGCCAGATGAATGCGAAGAGAGTTTTCAGAAGCTGAAGGACAAGTTGACGACAGCACCAGTACTTGCCTTACCAGTGAACAGCAAAGAATTCACCGTGTATACCGATGCTTCATACGACGAACTTGCATGTGTATTGATTCAAGATGAGAAGGTAATTGCCTACGCTTCTCATTAATTGAAACCGAATGAGGTTAAGTATTCAGTACATGACTTAGAGCTTGCAGCCATAGTCTTCGCCTTGAAGATTTGGTGCCACCATTTATATGGTGAAACTTGTTGCATCTACATCGATCACAAGAGCCTCAAGCATTTTATGAGTCAGTGTGATCTGAACATGAGGCAAAGGTGATGGCTAGATCTCATCAAGTACTTGCCTTACCAGTGAACAGCAAAGAATTCACCGTGTATACCGATGCTTCATACGACGGACTTGCATGTGTATTGATTCAAGATGAGAAGGTAATTGCCTACGCTTCTCATCAATTGAAACCGAATGAGGTTAAGTATTCAGTACATGACTTAGAGCTTGCAGCCATAGTCTTCGCCTTGAAGATTTGGTGCCACCATTTATATGGTGAAACTTGTTGCATCTACATCGATCACAAGAGCCTCAAGCATTTTATGAGTCAGCGTGATCTGAACATGAGGCAAAGGTGATGGCTAGATCTCATCAAGGATTACAATCTAGTAATTGACTATCATTCTGGTAAGGCGAATGCAGTTGCTGATGCCTTACGTTGGAATGCAGTTTCTTCGTTGGTCATAGTCAGAGATATCCACTTACCAGAGTTGGTAGGGCTTAGGTCAACTGGAACCAAATTGGCCTACGATTACCACGATAGTGCATTGATTGCCAGATTCTAGCTAGGCCAGTGCTAGACGATTAGATTCGTTATCTCCAGACTTTCGATTCTAGATTGTAGCAAGAGCTTCAGAAGTTGCAGTTGGGCGAACCATTAGAGTTTTCAATTCGAAGTGATGGAGTTCTACTATTCTGGAGTCGAATTTGCGTGTCGTACGACCTTGACCTTAAAGGCACTATTCTTCAGCAAGCTCATTCTTCTCCATTTGCTATGCACCCAGGCAGCACTAACATGTATCAAACCATCAAAGATAATTATTAGTGGCCTAGAATAAAGAGGGAAGTTACTAAATTTGTGGCCAGATGTCTAACGTGTCAGCAAGTGAAAGTAGAACGTCAGAAACATTTTGGGACACTTCATCCACTACAGATTGTCGAATAGAAGTGGGAACACATTACCATGGATTTCGTGACTGGTGTTCCATGCATTAAATGTAGGATTCATGCTATATGGGTGATTGTGGACCGACTCACCAAGTCAGCACATTTTCTCCTAGTAAGCATGAGATGGAGAGTGAACCAGTTCGCACAACTTTATATGAATGAAGTAGTTAGACTTCATGGAGTCTCGGCTTCCATAGTTTCGGATCGAGATCCGAGGTTTACTTCACAGTTCTGGAGCAATTTTTAGCAAACAATGGGAACTCAACTCCGCTTCAATATCGCTTTCCATACATAGACCGACGGCCAGTCAGAACGCACCATCCAAATATTGGAGGACATGCTACGAGCATATGCGCTTGAGTTTATTGGTGGATAGGACACATAATTAGCGTTAGCGGAGTTTGCCTACAACAATAGCTACCAATATAGTATTGGTATGGCTCCGTACGAAGCCTTATACGGAAAAAAGTGTAGAACCCCATTGTACTAGGATGAAGTGAGCAAGAACCTAATCTTTGACAAGGCAGAGATTGAACTCACCACTAAGAAGGTGAAATTCATCCGAGAATGACTTAAGGCAGCCCAGGATCGAGATCGAAAGTATGCACAACGGAGGAGAAAGCCTTTGGAATTCCAAGTGGGAGATCAAGTTTTCTTGAAGGTCTCTCCTTGGAAAGGCATTATTAGATTTCACAAGGTAGGAAAGCTGAACCCGAGCTATATTGGTCCATTCCTTATTACTGAACGAATTGGACCAGTAGCATATCGCTTGGAATTGCCACTCGACATGGCCAGGATACATAATGTTTTTCATGTATCTATGCTTTAAAAATATATACCTAATCCATCGCATGTTCTTCAGACTCCACCAGTGAAGCTAAAGAAAAGTTTGAGCTTCCAGGTTCGACCTGTAGTCATATTGGATCAAGAGACTCGATCCCTGAGGAACAAATCGGTTCCTTTAGTGCGAGTTTTATGGAAAAGCTCACAAATTGAGGAGAAAACTTGGAAGCCCGGGACCCATATGAGACATGACTTTCCCCACCTATTTGAGGATTAGTTTAATTTAATTTCGAGGATGAAATTTTTGTAAGAGGGAAAGTTGACACGCCTAGACCTAGTCTGCACATGTCAAGTTGAAAATTGGTATATAGTGGTGTGGCTAAAGGAATGGAATTGGACTTCCCTTAGACATTTTGAGCTTCCTTTAGCTAATTTTCAAGCTTGAAAACCCTAAAATATAGTTCAGAATCGGTAAGGCCTATTTGGGCACAAAAACCAAGGTAAATGGGGCCATGTTAACTGAAGTCAACATGGCAAGGTTTGAGTCCCACACGGGACCTAGTCGGGTCTTGCGTCAGACCCAACAAATCTATATTAGTGGTGGCAAATGGACGATTTCAGGAGGATTTGGATCAGGTTGTTTTCGATTTCAGGTCATTTTGGATTCGGATTCATTTCGGGTTCAAATCATCTCAGGTTCGGATAATTCTGGTTTCGAACAATTTCAGATTCAGATATTTTCATGTTCAAACTATTTCGAGTTCGGACATTTTTCGGATTCGAAGCATTTTCGAATTCGGACAATTTCAATTTTGGACGGTTTCGAGTGGGTTTCGGGTCAATTTGGGATTCAATAATTTATTAATTTTTTTATTTCAAATTAAGAAAATTTTTTCTTATTAATATTTTTGTCGTAATAGATAAAGATAATTAAACACTAATTTTTTTAGTGATTTAATAAAGTTTTAAGAAATTGATAATATTTATATTTTTGATAATATTTATATTTTTTTATAAATTTTAAGAGTATTTTTAAAAATTCAAACTTTCCATATTGATTATATTTTCAATGTTTACGTATTTTGCTATTAATGGAAAAAAATTCTTGATTTAGAGAATATAGAAATAAGGATGATATAACATAATAATAAATAAACATATCAAATAATTTCACAAGAATAATTTAAGTTTGTAAAAATACAATCAATTAATAATGATATATTTAAGATTAAATTGATATATTGTCACCTCTAATTCTAATAATGTTTTTTTGCATATTCAAACTATTAATGAATTAAGTATGGTATTAATTTTAAATTATCCTAATAATTAAGTCTTAATATTTAAGAAATCTATCAAACTATAACATATAAATAAAAAATTCATTGAATTCGGGTCTTTTCAAGTCATAAATTCGAGTTTTTTCGAGTTTCGGATCGGATCAATTTCAGATTTCAAATCATTACGGGTTCGGGTTAATTCAGATTTGAGTTGCGTTAGGTTCGGGTAATTTTGGTTTCGATTGCTTTCGGATCAGATAAATGTCGAGTTCGGATCTCTTCGGATTTGGATATTTTCGAATTCAAATTTTTGACTTTTTTTAGTCAATTCGGATCGGACCGGGTTTGGTTGTAGGCAGATTTGGACGAGTTTTCGGGTTTGGTGAAATTTTGCCACCTCTAATCTACGAGACCCCCATTTATGCACCATTTCACTTCTCATCTTTTTCCTCCAAATTCTTTCACTTTCCATCAAAATCAACACTTCAAATCCCTTTCAAACTGTCTCATAATCATTACCATCTACTTCGTTGGCCTCTAAGAAGGTCAAAAACACCAAATTCTCCAAGGTTTTTCAAATCTCAAAAACTATAAACTCGGTGACAATTTGTTCTTTGAGATATATCTTTCAATTCAACTGTAGGAATTGGCTGAGATTTCGATATGTTGCTCTAGACTTATCAAGCTTTAATTTGATAGTTTATACGCATGATTTCGTCGAGTGAGCTAAGAGAAATGATGAATTGAAAATCAAATTCTGTTTTTGCTCAAGAACACTTAGACCTCTCGAATTTTGATCCGAAATTCAAGCATGATTAGTTGTTTAATTCCATTTTTGAAGCTATGATCCTTTAGTTATTATGTTAAATTGTTTGTGTTTCAATTCTCGTCCAATTTGGTGGAGAATCAAGCTCAAACCCAGCTTGATTAGTGTAATGGCCGAAGCTCGGCCATGCATTGGAGGCACTCCTACGCAGGACTCATTGAGTCCCGCACGGGAGTGAGCCAACAGCGCCGGAGGGGCACTGCAGCGGCGGGTATTTTGGTAATTTTGCAACCCTAGACCCCAATTGACTTTAATGCTTTCTAGACTTGTCCAATTTAGTTCCTAGACCCTAGAAACCCTAATTAGGTTTTGTTGTGTGATTTAATTGTTAGTTGAATGCTTTTATTAGTCAAATTAGATTTTAATTTGATTATTTAGGTACGTGATTGTGCGAGATCAGACCAGTAGCATTTGAGTTAGGGCATTCAAGGGCTAAAATTAGGAGTATACAAACGTCCGTTACTTGTGAGTGTGGATTATAGTGGTTGACCATTAAGGGTCAACCGGTTTTCTGCTTGCTTTATTAATGGTTTTTATTAAATGTTTATAACATTTTGGGGTATGAATTGTCCACCCTTACATGCAAGTTTAGAAAAGGATTTAAGGGTGGGATTTTCAAAAGATTATATGAGTTATTATTATTATGATTATTGATGATATGACACCCTTAGGAGATGAGTGATCGAATGGGTTCCTCGGTGCTCCAATATACGGGAACTTGGACCGAGTTGAGAGCATGCATGAGACATAGCAGTGGATCGACTGTTGAGGGGTACGGTGAGCAGAAACCCTAGGAAAGGCACGTAGGGAAGCTCGCTAAGGCTTGAGAATATGAGAAAAGGATTTGAGATATGAGTTACCCCTTAACGGTCCAGCGGGGCACCTAAGTGCATAGGTGTACCTTTGGGACGATTTCAGATGCCAGCTCATTTATGATATTTATTATTTGTTTTGGTGTGGGATTTCATATGATTTATTAAATGAGTTTTGGATTATTTCATATCCCTAACCTGAGGTGATCGGTCATTATAGCTGAGTCCCTCACTGGGTACATATATATTTATACTCACACGATTCACCTTTTGTTGTTAGGTCATCAGACTACGGACGATAGGCATCCTGGTAGACAGTGATCCCGGTATATCACCAGTGGACACGATTTTGTAGGTTCCACCTAGTTCCTCTTGTGAATCTTGGCTCGAAATAGTAGTGCACATTATTATATTAATATTTTCTTCCCCTGCATATTCACACCGTTAAACGTGCCACTTATACTATACAAATATTTTAATAATATTTTTCTATATTATTTCCTATATGTTTTCATGTACTACTCGTATACGCTTTATTTTTGCCTTGTACCATCTTGGATAACCCGCCTTTCAAGGCACGCATCTCGTGGTGGTATGGCGGTTGTCACGTGGTTGGGGCTGTGGGTCGGGGCATGACAAATTTACCTTTTATATAATTGGCTCAAATAAGGATTCCATGTTTTCAAATTGGCTCAAATAAGGGCCTATAGAACCCTTAATTAACCTAATTAAAATGTTAATTAGAAGCCAAATCAAGATTTATAATTTATACAAAAAAAGCACACAAACACAAGGATAATAATGTAAAACCAATAAATTTGACTATTTTCCTTTATTTTTGTGGAAGTCAACGATAAAAAAAAAATGGGATGGAGGCAATATTAGTTTTAAGTTTTAACATGTTTATTAATTTATTTGTTGACAATTGATTACATAATGCAGTAAAGGAAAGAGGTGGACCAAATTATTATATAATTGCTTCAATCTAAAATCAAGAATTCAAATTTTTGGTGACAATGAATGAAAAATAAAATATTAGCAATAGAAAACAAGGATTTGGTACAACATTTTTTATCTATAGCTACATATATTTATTAGTTGCATTTACAATTATATATCTAAAAGAGATTTTAAATTTAGATATGCACTTCTAAATTAAAATTAAATCCATTAAAAAGTGTAATAGATTTTTGCATACATTGTCTAACGCTGTATCAGCAAAAAATGCAATTCCAAAACTTGAAATGAGTGCTTTGTTAACGTTGTTTGCCTTAGTTACTAAGGCATTCAAGGAAGACCTAAGAAATTTTACTTTTTATTTTGTATAAATCTCCCAGTATATGATAGTGACATTAGACCCCAATTTGACAAAATTTACAAATCTATTACATACTACATTTTTATTTATTATATCATATGAAATAAAATTATAATTTTAATATGAAAGATAAAAATAATTACCACGTAAGGCCGTGACAAAGAAACTAATATCTTGTCACGTGCTATGCATGTGGGTATTTATCCATATTTTTTATATTAAAATTTAATTTAATTTCATTTTATAGAATATAATCAGTGGAAACATAATACATAATAAATTTGTATACGGTTCCTATTTAAAAGTCACGGTCCCTAAGAAATGAATAAATTTTAAATCTTGTACACGGTCTACATTTAAAAGTCATGATCGCTAATTGAATATTTGTATTGTTAAAGTCATAATCCATAGTTGAGTATTCATATATGATTCCCGTTGAGTATATGTATACAGTTCTATTTAAAAGTCACGGTCTCCAAAAGAGAAACAAATTATAAATCTTGTATATGATCCCAAGAAAAGAACAAATTTTAGATCTTTTACATAATTCCCATTAAAAAGTCTCGAATTATATGATCTCTGTTCAAAAGTGTCATATTCCTAAGAAAGAAAACAATATTATATTCAAGGGACAATGAACTTCTTCCATTGACCTTGTCAAGTTTGGTATATATTTTCGATTTTGATTATTAGTAATACATAATCTTCCCTCAAAAAACAAAAAAATAATTGGTTGTGTGTGTGTGTGTGTTTTTTTTTTTTTGGTTGAACCAAGGGTATCCTTAGGTCTTTGACCTAAGAGAGCCGGGTTGACCTGTAATAGGGGTAAAGCTCTCCCAACAATGGTTTTCTCCATTCACAAGACTCAAACTCAAGACCTTACTTAAGGGGAACAAGTGGTCAGGTTTGAGTTCTGAAAGAAGGAAATATGAATTTCTTTGACTTAGTATCGACTACCAATAGTTGAACAAAGTCGCAGTCAAGAATCAAGTAGAGTAATTGTCACGGCCCGACCTGCTCGGGCCTGCCACGTGGCAACCGCCGTGCCGCCTCGAAGTACATGTTGACCAGTCACGCACCAAAAGCACCGCAAGGCATTGAAATGGATACCATTGATGCAAAACAACTAGAACTTTAATTAAAAATCTTTTAATAAAATAATAAACTTAAAAGTAATACCAGTGGATAAAATTAAAGGAATACCTACACAACGGAAACCGCTAAGCCTAGGCCACTGACGTCTCCTAGTGAGCCTCCATTCTATTTACTGACCCTGTATGCGAATCTGCATCCATCTACATTGGATACAGGTGAGTGACAGAGGTTCAATAAATCTCCATCGGGGTTAGGGAAAATAGGGGTAATCCAAAATATAACAAAATAAAAATAAAATAAATAACTTTGTTTTCAAAATCTCTTTTATAATTCTCCAAACGAGAATTTGATTTAAAACCTTTAAAATAAATATATACTAAATGGACTGGCATCTAATACACTGAAAGCATGACTGGCCGGTTGTATGGCTTACTGCATCGAGTGCTATCTCTTTTCTCTTAAAATACACTTTCATAATTTCACTTTCTCTAACCCGTTCCCTCGGTGGTGCACATTGCTGTGGTGGAACACAGCTCTGGAGCCCTGGCGAGCTTCCCTACATGCATCTCCCAGGGTCTCGTCTCACCGTGCCCCTTGATAGGCGGTCCACAGCTGAGAATCAAGTATGCTTCTCTAACTCGGTCCATGCTCCCACATATATTGGAGCCCCGATGAGCCATTCAATTACTCATCTCGCATCCCATCCATATATTTATCATATATAAATATACATATATGCATACAAAACATATATGTTTAAAACATTAAACATACATAAGCTTTTAGATTTTTAAAATCATCCCATCCTCTAAATGGGTGTATCACAAAATAAAAAGTGTGTGTTGTGGATTACCCTTATCCCAAAACAGTTGTAAAACCTTTTAAAACAATTTATATTTTTAAAACATTTAAAAACGTTTGCCCCTAGTGGCTAAGCACTGAAAACAAGGCCACTCATAGTATCGGGAGATTCGTATACTCCCAAGCGCTCCATGTAGCTTAACCTTTGGACCATCGCCGCATTCGATTTACCCGGAGCCCTAATACACGGAAATACGTTAGCATTCATAATTAAACTATGAATTCACCTATGAGGCTCTAGCATGACCTATGACTGGGTTTGAATGTGATTCGAGGCCTAGGAAAGTGTACGGAAGGTTTCGAGGCCAAAATTGAACTCTTGACGAAAAATTACCAAAATGCCCCTGGGGGCCCGCGGGCCCCACACCCAGACTAGGCTGGGCCCTACGCGGGTTGGGCCAAGTTCTACTCGAAATTGGGCCCAAAAAGCCCTCCCGCGAGATATTTATATATTATAATGATATAATATATAAATATCTAAGATATATTAATATAATATATAAACATCTTAAATATATTAATATAATATAAAAATATCTAAACAGGGACTCGGTCTGAGACACCCGGACCTAATGCGACTTTTTCGTACAAACGATTAAGTCGATAATACGTCGGTCCGGATATGTCTAATTAAGAAGAGAAGTCAAACTTAAGATAAGACGTAGTGGGAAGATGAGATTGGTGACCATGCATGGAATCACTAAAGTGGACTTTTTTAAGTCCATAGCCAATGGATCGGATATCCATTGGTGAATTCGTCGATGGATCGAGGCAAGGATCAAAGTTTTGAGAGATTAAAAAGAGGAGAGAAAGTCCGACCTGGGGCTCGAGTAGACCCGGTGTCGGACTCCCTTATAAATAGGGGGAAGCCGAGCCTCTCCCCCTTATTTTCTCTCTTCCGGACAAACTGACCGAAGGATCAAGGTAAGATTCTAGTATGTTATTCTTAACTCCTTGATCTACGTTTTTCTAAATTTTTACGCATCTCCATGCATTGGTCTAGGTTTAGCTTTTTAGTTAGATTTTAAGTTTAGATTCGAGATCTAGGAACTTTGAGCTTGTGATTCTCACTTTTGCTTTGGTAAACACGTCGTTGGGGTACGAGGAACGTTCGTCTTGAATTTCGTACCAAGCCATGGACTGAGGGGCTCATGAACAGAGGAAAAGCCTCGAATCCCAAGGCTACCACTTGGCTCCAGCACGAGAGAGACCCGCTAGTCGAGCCCTGCGTGGGACTTGGGCAAGTCTCGTGCGGGACATGGCTATTTTGGCCCAACCGCGGGGTGGGCCTTTGGGCCCAAACCAAGGGGAAGGGCCTTTTGGCCTAGAATCTGGCTGGGCCTGACCCAGCCACATGGAAGTGCCTGCTTGGCCTAGTCCCATGCCGGGCGCAGCCCGCATAGGTGGCCCATGGACCGCAGGGGCATTTTTGTAATTTTTCTTTAAGTGTCCAACTTTTACTCCGGAACCTCCCAGACACTTTTCTAAGGTTCGAATCACATCCAAGCCCAATCTTAGTCATGTGTATTTTCATATATTAGGGCTCCGGTTGAATCGAGTGTGGCGATGCTTCGGAGGTTAAGCTACATAGAGCGCTTTGGAGTATACAAATCTCCCAATACTATGGGTGGCCTTATTTCAATGCTTAGCCACTAGGGACAAACATTTTTAAATGTTTAAAAATATAAATTGTTTTAAAAAAATTTTACAACTATTTTGGGATAAGGGTAATCCATGACACACTTTTTTTTTTATTTTGTGATACACCCATTTAGAGGGTGGATGATTTTAAAAAAGTAAAAGCTTGTGTGTGTGTTTAATGTTTTAAATATATATGTTTTGTATGCATATATGTATATACATATATGTCCCCGTACGGGGTCAACAAATAGAATGGAGGCTCACTAGGAGGCGTCAATGGCTTTGGCTTAGTGTTTCCGCTGTGTAGGTATTCTCCTAAATTAATCCACTGGTACATCTTTTAAGGTTAATTGTTTTATTAAATGATTTTTAATTAAAGTTTTAGAGGTTTTGCAGCAATGGTATACATTTCTTTGCCTTACGGTGCTTCGAGTGCGTGAGCGACCGGCACGTACTTTGAGGCAGCACGGCGGTTGCCACGTGGCTGACTCATGGCAGGTCGGGGTGTGACACGGTCGGCCTATTCCTCGGCCTGTCCCTCCTCCGATTTTCGCACTCGTTTCTCCTTCTTTTGACATACCAATTTAGAGAGGCGATTCTCATGACATCCATGACGGATACACTGAGATAGAAACGAGAAACACCGGTCCAATTTTCGTAAAACTGAGATTTAGCTTAAATTGACTAAATCTCTTATTTACTCTCACCCGGTGCACGAAAATGCATGAAAACAGAGTAGGACGTAGATTAAGGTGAGTAAGATAACATACTAAAAACTAACCTTATTTCGCTGGCCCAATATCCCTAGATCTGAGTTTTAAAATTAAACTGGCCAAAAATAAAAACTCAGATCTAGACTAAACCGATGCATGGAAATGCGTACAAACTTAATATAACGTAGATCGAGGTAAGTAGAATGACGTATTAGAAATCACCTTATTTTACCGGTCGAATTGTCCGAATATGCTAAAAGTCCCAAATGCTTTCGTTTGGCTCCAGAAGAAAAGAAAATAAAATGAAAGAAAAGGAAAAAGAGAAATGAGGAAAAGCTTCGGCTTTCCTCTATTTATGGAGGAGCCCGACACCGGGTCTACTTGTGTCCTGGATCAAACTTTTTTCCCTTTTTCAACTTTCTTTCATTTTCACCCGTTGGCTAAATCTTTTGATTCCTTGTGCCAACGGGGCCCATAATAAATTTCTAGGGACTTAATTGGAGGTCTTTTTGGCATTTATTAATTTCCATGCACGGTTAATTACTTTATCTTCCAACTTCATCTTATCCTAATTTGAACTTCTCTTCTTAATTAGACACATCCGGGCCGATGTATTGTTCACTTAATACGCCGTCTTACATTATTCCATTTGTACGAAAAAGTCGTATTAGGTTCGAGTGTGTCAATAACAATAGCAAGATTGTTTCTTAAATGAGATACGGTCACTATTTGATGAATTGAGTATTCCACTTATATCTTGGTCAACTTGTCATCATCCTCGTTGATGACACCTTAGTTTATCTAAAGGTAGGCATGAGCATGCCTAGTATATCTACCTTGTGTTGCAAATTCAAAAGGAACACCAACTGTATGCCAAACTACACAAACATCAGTTTGGTTGCAGCAAGTCTTTTCTTGGGTTATTTGGTGATTGAGAAGGTGTTATGCAAGCCCAATAAAAGTGAGGCTATTATTAATTGAAAATAGAATAAAAGTGCCATCAAGATTTGTAATCTTGTCAGTTGGTCCCTTAGATCAGTGCTAGAGCGGAGGTGTATAGCACTAAGGAAATCTTTTCCTGATGCTATTTCTCTTTATGGAACTTTGAAGTTGAGCTGGATAGTTTTTGGGATTGTTTTGGATGGTGAGTTGAGTTCTTTGCAAAGCTAAGCTAGTAAATAAGAATAAACACTTCTATTTATAGTGGTTCAGTGCTCCTTACCTATTTCCACTACCTTAATCTTTCCAATCAAGGATTTTCAACCTTCCTCTTCACTAAAAGTGTGGAATTCTAGCTTCTACAAAGCATTTTACAAAGAGAGCTCTTCCAAGTTCAATTACAAATTAATCAAGGACCTCATTGTTGATGCAACCCCCTGGAGTGAATCCCTCACCCTTAAGAATACAAGAAAAGAGAAAATTGATGTACAAGAGTGATCTCTACAAAGACCTAAGATGTACAAGATTGAAAGCTCAAAAGAATTTCTCTCACAAAGTGTGAAAGTGAAAGAACAAAGAGAGAAATCAATAATAAGGAATATACAAATAAGTGTAGTTAATGCTCTTCAATTCCATCCTTTTCTTTAGCATTTAAGACCCCTTTAAATATCTAGACACTTAATTCTAGCGGTTAGGTCATTTAATGAAGAGAGAGGTAAATTTGTAGCTTTGAGAAACTAGCCGTTCTACTATTCTGATGCCATTGAATTGGTTGAGGCCAAGGTTGAATCGGTTCAATCTTTCTGATTCTGCCTTTTAAAGTTCTTGTTTCTTCTGTTGAATCGATTCACTTATCTCCTCAATCGGTTTAATCTTTTCAGCTACCTTTTTCTTTAGGGAGTTGAATCAATTAAGCATAAAACTAAATCGGTTCAATCCTTCTGGCTTCAGACTTTCTAGTCTGCACTAGTTCTTCCTCAATCGGTTGAGCTCCACTGTGAATCGCTTGAAAGTTTCTGACTTTCAATCTCTTCTTCTTTTAGCACCCTCTCAATTTGTTGACTATCTTTCTTAATTGGTTAAATATCTTAGGTTAGTACCTTATAGCTCTATTTCAACCTTGTTTAATTGATTGGGCCAGAACCTCAATCGGCTGAACCCTCAACACTTAGCATTTTTTAATTTTGACTTTAAGAATCTGCACACTTAACTTAGATTCATTAAAAGCATTTAATTGTGTTGTTTTGTACTCATCAAAACCACATGGAGTTCAACAATCTCCCCCTTTTTGATGATGACAAAACATCCCTTTGAATTGACAAACTTAAAGAGATTATCTAAGTTAAAAATAGATGTGCATGTGCTAAGTTTTGAGCAAAAGCTCCCCCTGAATTTATGCTTTCTTCAACCTACACAATGTATATTCAAATGCACAAACATGTAGTTCAAAAGATAAACAAATCTATCTACGTGTAGACAACATAATCATGATATAAAACCTGAACAAATCATCAAATATATATATAACTTCAAATGATTGCAATTCAAAGTTCAAAAACATAAAATATCCACAAGTATTTATGAAAACAAATAAACTGTAAAATCTCCCCTTAAGTTTGTGCAATCTATCTCTCCCCCTTTTTGACATCATCAAAAAAAGACAATAAAAGTCTCATCAGAAGCATCAATGTTGAGATTTTGGTTTCCTTTGGTATTGGAAAGTAAGAGTGGAGGCTTTAGGTGGTTGTGGTTTAGGTGAGTAAGGAGTAGATGGATTAGGCTCGGATGGGATAGGCTTGGATGGTGTGGTGAGGGTGGAAATGATGGTCTTCATAGTTTGAGTAGCTACTGCCAACTCTTCCTCTGCCATTTGCTCACTCAAATTCTCTTAGTGCTATTCTTCTTGCTCAGTCTGTTGTTGGGCACTTTTTCTTGATCATTTCATTATTCTTGCTGTTCCGAGTCAATTCCTTGCTCATCCTCATGATCCAAGTCACCAGTATCAAAATATTGATACCTTGATTGACCGCTAAGCACTTTAACTTGGTTTTCAAGATTCACCAATAGTTTAATAACATATTCCTCGAAGTTGGTCACTCTAGTCTCCAATATAAGCATAACTGGTAAAATTTGACCAATTCGAACATCTTATGGAGTTTCTTGAGTTTGCTTTTGTGTTTCCTCTTGTTAAGCTTCCTCTTATTCTCTTTGCTTATTCTTAAGATCTTTGAAGACTTTCTTGGTGGTTTTCACAATTTGCTTTATCCAAGTGTTGCCACCCAACACATAATGCATCTTCTGAAGACGAGAAGAGTTAAAAGGAACATGAGTGCTAACTTTTAGGTCATTTTGGTACCTCTGACCCCAGATTCCTTTCTTCTTCAACTATTTGGCGACAATGTTCCCAAAAGCTATCTTGGTTCTCTTACTCCATGCTATTTCTTTCATTATTTCAATCAAGAACTGAGCCGTGTTTACTTCTTCACCATGCATGGCCGAAAACATCAACCAAACATCTTTCTGAGTTACAGTACTGAAGTTACCAGACCTCCCATAAAGAGTGGTGCAAATATAGCCATGTAACAACCTAATCTCCAAAGATTTGATCTTCAAGACTGAGTTCTCAAGACCAAAACTTTCATCTAGACATGTAATTTCTTTCCAAGGTAGTCCACAAGTAAACTTAAACTATTTAGAATAAGCACCATTCTTAAATTCAGTTTTCAGCAAGTTACCAAGGTCCTTAGAATTTATTAAAATCTCCCTACCACAGATAAAAACGTGAATACCATCAATGTTGATCTCTATACCTTCGCCTAATTCATCTTGGTTCTCAAGAATACTTGAGTAAAATTCCCTAACCATCAATTCACTATATTCTCTATCCTGAAATTACTTAATCCAAAACATTTAGAATCCACAAATAGTTTCCTAAGACTATCATGGAAAGTGTAGTTCTCAAACTCTTTCCAATCTATTTCTCTACCACAAATAACTTCCTTAGAAGACATAATCTCGTTAAATCTTTTCTTATGGATAGCATTTCTAAAGTATCTAATGATATTACCTCCTTGCTGATTTTGAACTCTACCACTTGAAGGATTCCCGCTTGCAACTCCCTTTTCCTTGCTCAATTTTTTCCCCATATGCTTCACTTTCTTGCTTGGACATTGTTGAATTGTTCTCTTGGGCGCCATTTGTGAGGTTTTAGGTTTTGGGAATTAGGAATTTGTTGATTTTGGGATGCAAGGGTACTGATTTTGTGTTTTAGAGGGTGGATTGGAGGTTGGGTTTTGTGAAAGATAATGTTTCTTGATGAGCTTTTGTAAGGGAAACTAAAAAATTTTGAAAAGGAATCGATTCAAAATGAATTTGAACATGTGAGAATCGTTGGGTTATATATATATTGGCCTGGGAAGTTCAGTCGGTTGAGTGAAGCACTCAATCAATTGAACGGGTTCTGCCTTTTGCTACCAAAGCCTATTCAATCGATTTAGTCGAATACTGAATCGATTGAATCTTTCTGTATAAAAATTATATAAAAACCTTTTCAAAGTGAACCGATTGAAACTTTTAAGAATCGATTAAATTTGAACAAAACTTGATTTTTCAAAGCATCAGGATTTCTGGTATTGGTTCAGTTGAATTCTCAACTGATTCAAAATGCTTAAATATTAAGATTCATTTTTCCAGAAAAATTAAATCGGTTCACTGCAAGAGTGAATTGATTGAACTTGGAAAAACCTCAAAACTGGCTTTTCTGAAACTTACGAAAAATCGGTTGAGCTAAATGCTCAATCGATTCAATATATTGAAGAATCAATTTTGAAGTGTAGAACTTGAATTTTCAATACATGAAGTACATATATCTAGATAAAGTCAAGTTTTATGCAATCAAAGTACATAAAAACAAACTAAGAGCAAATCAAACATGCATTTTCATACAATCAATCACAATCTAAGTTCATGCATATTAGTCATACCAAGCTCTCTCCTAATTTTGCAAAATTGATCCTCGTTCAAAGGTTTGGTGAATATATCAACTAATTAGTGCAAGGTGTCCACAAATTCTACCTTAATATCTCCTTTAAACACGTGATCTCTAATGTGTCTAATCTCAATATGCTTAGTCCTAAAGTGCTGAACTGAGTTCTTGGATATATTTATGGCACTTGTATTGTCATAGAAAATAGGAACTTGTTCTATTGACATGCCATAATCAATAAGTTGTTGCCTAATCCATAAAATTTGTGCACAGCGACTACCTAAAGATATATATTCAGCTTCAGTAATAGAGAGTGCTATAGAGTTTTGTTTCTTGCTAGACCAAGACATAAGCATATTTCCTAAAAACTGACAAGTACCACTGGTGCTTTTCCTATTTACTTTACCACCAGCAAATTCAGAATCGGAATAGCCTAAGAGATCAAAATGACTACCTCTAGGATACCATAGACCTAAGTTTTGAATATTCAAAAGGTCTACCTCTAGGATACAATATACCTAAGTTTTGAGTATTCAAAATGTATCTAGAGATTCTCTTAACAGCAGTCAAGTGTGATTCCTTAGGACATGCTTGAAATCTAGCACATAGGCATACACTTAGCATAATATCAGGCCCAGTACTAGTCAAGTAAAAAAGCGATCCAATCATACCTCTATAGAGTTTTTGATCAATCTCTTTACCTTTCTCATCTTTATCAAGCCTTGCTAAGGGGCTCATGGTAAAGAAGCGATCCGATCATACCTCTATAGAGTTTTTGATCAACCTCTTTACCTTCCTCATCTTTATCAAGCCTTGTTAAAGGGCTCATAAAGGTTCCAATTCCCTTCATGTCCATCATTCCAAACCTCTTTAGCATATCATTTGTGTACTTGGCTTGTAGATGAAGATGCCATCCTTACTTTGCTTTGTTTATAGATCAAGGAAGAAAGTTCAACTCTCCCATCATGCTCATTTCAAATTCTCCATGATTTCTTTAGCAAAATACTCACACAATTTCTCATTAATAGCACCAAATATAATTTCATCAACATATATTTGTACAATGATAAGATCATTTTTACTACTTTTAGTAAAGAGAGTGTTATCTACACTACCTCTTTTAAATCTTTTTCAATCAAAAACTTTGAAAGCCTTTTATACCAAGATCGAGGAACTTGTTTTAACCCATATAAAGCTTTTTACAATTTATAAACATGAATTAGGCTTATCATGAATTTCAAAACCAAGAGGTTGTTCAACATAAACCTCTTCTTGAATAAATCCATTTAAAATGCACCTTTCACATCCATTTGAAAAAGTTTGAAATTCATGTACCATGCATATGCAAGTAATAATCTAAGAGCCTTTAATCTAGCTACCGGAGCAAAAGTTTCGTTGAAATCAATACCTTCCTCTTGATTGTATCCTTTGGCAACAAGTCTTGCCTTATTTCTTACCACATTTCCTAACTCATCCATTTTGTTTCTGAATACCCATTTTGTTCCTATAATCAGATAGTTAGTTGGCCAAGAAACCAAGGCGTAAACCTTGCTCCTTTCGAATTGGCCTAGCTCCTCTTGCATGGCAATCATCCAACTTTCTTCTTGCTATGCTTCTTTAAAGGTTTTAGGCTCCACTTGTGAGATGAATGCCATATGCTCATAAGTCTCGAAGAGTTGTCTTCTTGTTTTCACCTTTTTGGAAGGATCACCAAGCATTTGCTCCTTTAGATGACTCTTGGCATACTTCCATTGTTTAGGTAGATCTTCATAAAGTTCTTCTCTCCTTTGTAGATATTCAAGAGGTGGTTCAACTTCGCTTCTTTCCAAGGTAGTAGATTCATTGGGTGGCTCTTCAGGGATTTTCATCTTCTCCATGTTTGAGTCTAATTCTCCTGCATCATCATCATCAACGTGCACTATGTCACGCCTCGACCCAGAGGGCTGGCCATGTGGCAATCGTCGCACTGCCTTGAAGTATATGCCAACCACTTACACAACCCGAAGCACTGTAAGCCATGAATTAGTATCTTTGCTGCAAAATCATTAAAACTAAAATTTAATTAGAACATATTAAGAACAATAACTCATTCAATAAAATAATTTACTTAAAAGAAGTACCAATGGATTTATTTAAGGGAATACCTATGCAGCGGAAACTACTACTCCTAAGCTACCGATGCCTCCTAGTGAGCCTCAGATCTATCTACTATCCTCAAACGTGGATCTACATCCAACCATGTAGACACCATATTTTATCCGAAAAATAGCCTTTCTTCATTTGAAGTTAAAGTTTTAATTTTAGTATTTATTTTCAATTTTAAAATCTAGTCTAATTTTAATTAGATAAATTTGTAATTTAACTAATTAAGATTAATTGTGGGCTAGACTTTATTTTCAAACTAAAATTAAATTTGGGCTTTAATTTAAAATGAAAATGTTTGGGCTTTGGGCCTTTATGAGTGGGCTTAAAAATTATGGAATGTTCTAGAATAAAAATCAAGGAGAAAATCTTGGTGAAAAAGGAAAGGAAATAATTAAAGATTTAACCCTAATCTTAGTCTACAAGAAAACCTATTAAAACCCTAATCCTTGGAGTAGTATATAAGGAGCACCTAGGGCTAAAAAAAAAGAGGGGGAGGAGCACGGCTGTTTGAAAAAAAGAAAGAGTCTGTCAAGATTAATTTTCTGTTTAGATTTTTTTTTTATAAACAAAAGAAAAGAAGGAGACAGCTTTCAAAAAAATCAAATACTCTGGTCTCCCTTTTTTTTTTCAAAACGTGAGAGTATTTTTAAGGGTTAGAAATCCATAAAGTTGCAACTTCTTTTAGTCCTTTCCGAACAAAGAATAATAAGAAGAGGAAGCCACATCTAGGATTCCGGATTCGTCAGCCACCACGGCTTTTGCTTGCTAGAAAGCCAAAGAAACGTGACGTACTCTTTTGTCAAAGAAGAAAAGGCAGGCGGTGTTTTTTTTGCATCTTGATTAATGTGGGCTTTCCAATTGCTGTGTATTTTCGTTTGTGCACTAACTTGTTGCAGGTATGATGCTCATCTTTATTAATTTATTTGGCCACAAGTTTGACTTTTTTTGTCTCCTATTGGATTTTCATTGTGCTTTTTTTTTTTTTGCGTGCATGGATTTAATTTTTCATCTATTTGACTTTAAATTAATCGATTTATTGCTTGTTGATATTGTATTATTAATTGGTAATTGATATTACATTAGTATTGTACTTGATAAGTCGTTGAAATAATAATACAGTTTTTCTTCCTTTTTTTGGTTTGAAATAACTATTTTATGTATTATTTGCCATGTCACCAATGTATAATTTGTAAAATTGGAAAAATACCCAATGAGGGGGTTATCCCTTGAAGTCGTGTAGGCGCTTCTTGGGATGGTCCTTTAGGGTAGGGTTTCATTTAAACTCAATCGGGTAAGCCGAAGCGGTTTGGATGAGATCCTAACAAAAATCTACTCTCACTAATTAATTTTAATTTAAATTAAATTACTGTACTTGCATATCATATTATACTTGTCATCGCATTTGAAATATAAATTGTTTAATTAAAAGGACCCAGTAAGGGTGGTCATTCCTTGAAGTCGTGTAGGCGCTTCTTGGAATGGTCCCTTAGGGAGAGGTTCTCCTTAAACTCAATCGGGTAAGCCGAAGCGGTTTGGAGAGAATTTCTATTAAAATTCTATTCTCGCCTTTAATTAAAAATTGAATAATTTTGCATCACATGCATCATGTATAAGCTTAATATTTTTTTTAATAGAAAAAGTAATAAAATAAAAATGAATAATGAATTGTATAAAAAAACTTTTTGTTATCCTTAAAATAAAACACAACCTTGCATCAATAAGACCTAGGATTAGATTAGATTAAAATGGTGCCGTCATTTTGACGGGCGTTGTGGGGGTACTAATCCTTCCCCACACGTAAATGAACTCCCGAACTCGACTCTATTTCGTAGACCAAAGCGTACCTAGCTTAGTGTACCCATAACTACATTAGGATAGGTAGATTCATATAGGTGACTAATCACACCTAGGAAAAAAAGATTAGTGGCGACTCCATAATTTTTGACAAGTCGGACGATAGGGTTCCCGGACCCGCACGTTTCGACAGCTTGGCGACTCCACTGGGGACTAGTTAGAGAGTTAAGCCATTAATTAGTTTAGTCTTATTCTAGGTCTTAATAATTGGTTGTATCATGGTTTAATTTTGTGAATAGTTTTTCTTAGGGGCATGTTAGTGTGATTTTTTTTTGAATAATTTATGTTTTAATTTACACCACTTGTTTGTTTTTTATTTATTTTGTTGAATTTTTTTATTTATTACCATATATTTTTTTTTGGTTATAATTACTAATTATTTTTGTGTTTCTCTCATTTGAAGTTTAAATTATGTTTTGTTGTGGTATTGGTAAAAGGTTTGTATGTTCCTTCTCACACACTTCACAAATTGCATTCATGCATGAGCCTTATTGTACCCGGGCTCTTACCTTTTAGGAGGGGGCAAACTAGCTAACTCTTGTGGGGCAATCGCCTCCAAATGGAGTTTAGTAGTGAAACGCCTCCACTCAAATTGAACCCTCTCCAATTTGTAACCTGTAATGGGTGAAGGAGTTTTGGGGACAATTTGGGAACCTTTGGCCTTTAGAGCATTGAACCCATCATATAGATACCTGTGAGAAGCCTAAACTTAGGTAGAGCCGATCCTAAATTGAGTGAAACCAAAGTTAGGACACATGAAGGAACACTTCTTACCTTTGCCATTATGTTTCATAAATTCTATTTGGACCGTAGAGTGGGTAGGGTCACCTTATCCGCAATAGGAAGACTACTTGTCCCAAGGGCACTGCTGCCCAATTTAATGACTTTACTTGATTGTGATCATATGTAAAAGGGACGCCAATTTTGGAAATTCTTTTATATATCTTGTGTTATTTTCTTATGGATACTAACTTGATTTTCTTTATTTCCTTGCCATGCACCTTCCATGCATCATTTGCATATCATTTTGCAAAACTAGCATTGCATCCATCATAGCATGATATTTCAAGTGCCAAATTACGAAGGAGTTTCATCATTGGCCGTAGGGCGATGATCAAATTCTGGATGAAAATGAGGTTTATAAAACATTCATCGAGTAGTCGGGATGTCTTATAAGTTTCCTTTTCATGACACAAAGTTTTAAATAAATGGCTTAATTCGTGTTTATGATGGGTTAAGGTTCCAAGATAGCTCAAAGGAGATATTATACTCGCTTGCAAGCCAGAATCATGGAGAATGAACAAATGTCAAGAGTTGAGCAGTTGGAAAAATCAAATGAAGAATTGAAGGAACAGATGCACGAACTGATGAAAATGATGTCCAATTTGGTCAAAGAGAAGACAACAGCTGAAGTTTCTGGTAGTGGGAAGGATAATAACCAGAATTTACCATCAGGCCTTGAGCCTACTGGCATGATTACCCAGGCTTCTGGAAGCATCACAGTGCCACCACCACCTCCGGTAGGAACATATACCTATCATGAAGCACCCATGACACAAACATTCTCTCCTAGACCAAACACTTCAAGCCCAAACACTGGAAACAACCAAAGACAGTTCCAACCTTATACTAAAACGCATATTGATCCAATTCCTTACACCTACACTGCTTTGCTTCCTCAACTATTACAACAGGGTTTGTTGGAAAAACCTCACTTCACCAAAACCTACAACCCACCATATCCCAGCTGGTATAAGGAAAATGCTCATTGTGACTGTCATAATGGGACAACAGGTCACTCCACAGAAGACTGCATGACCTTGAAAATTAAGGTTCAAGAGCTAGTAAAAGAAGGAAAACTTGGTTTCAATAAGAATCAACAGCCCAATGTGGGACAAAATCCCTTACCCAATCATGGAGAAGCATCTGTGAGTATGGTAGGAATGGGGAATGAAGAACCCAGTGATCTTGACAATCTAATATTTAAGGCAGCTCCAGACACTGAGTTGGATAACTGGTCCACTATGGAGATACCGGCCGTATTCTCTATGATTAAAATGTAATGCATTTGAACTTTATTTGACAAGCCAATACTTATGCCCAAGGGTGTTGTTAATCATTTTATGTAATGTTAGGGTTTTTGTTTATTTGTGCATGTTTTGAACAATGATGAATAAAATGCATTCCTGGATTTTAAAGCAATCAAAATTTCCTTTGCAATCCAAACCTTTTATTTTCTTTTGTCTTCACTCTTTACATCGTATTTCATCTGCAATACATTTTTTCATTCCATCTCTATATATCCTTTCCAATTTGCTTTTCAGGCCTGTGATTAATGAATGCGAAGATAAAAAGAGCAACGAACCTGAGTTCGATCTTGAAAAGTTAAATGATACTAGCGAAATTGATGGTGAAAATATTGAGGATTTTGACTTGCCCCAAGAACTACTAAGGATGGTTGAACAAGAAGAAAAGCAGATTTTGCCATACAAAGAAACCACAGAGTTGATAAACTTGGGTACTGAAGAGGATAAGAAAGAAGTTAAAATAGGCACCACACTGTCAGTCCAAGAAAGGCAACAGCTAGTAGATCTATTGAAAGAATATTATGATGTTTTTGCATGGTCAAACCAAGACATACCAGGACTTGATTCAGAGATTGTAGTGCACAAGCTGCCTATCAGAACCGAATGCAAGCCAGTCCAGCAGAAGTTGAGGCGTATGAAGCCAGAAATGCTTTCGAAAATAAGGGAAGAGATTGTGAAGCAATTTGATGCCGGTTTCTTGGAAGTAGCCAAATAACCAGAGTGGGTAGCAAATACTATACCCGTGCCGAAGAAAGATGGAAAGGTGCGAATGTGTGTTGACTATCGGGACCTCAACCGAGCTAGCCCCAAGGATAACTTTCCGTTGCCGCATATTGATACCCTTGTTGATAACACAGCCCGATATTCCATGTTCTCTTTCATGGATGGATTCTCTGGGTATAATCAAATCAAAATGGCACCGGAGGACAAGGAGAAAACGACATTCATAACTGTATGGGGAACCTTTAATTACAAAGTTATGTCATTCGGATTGAAGAATGCAGGAGCCACATACCAACGAGCCATGGTGACCTTATTCCATGACATGATGCACAAGGAAATTGAGGTATATGTAGATGACATGATAGCCAAGGCTCGAACAACACATGAGCATGTAGTTAATCTGAAGAAATTGTTTGAAAGGCTACGGAAGTACATGCTTCGATTGAACCCGGCAAAATGTACATTCGGAGCAACTTCAGGCAAGTTGTTGGGGTTTGTTGTGAGTGAAAAAGGGATTGAAGTAGACCCTGACAAAATCAAGGCTATTCAAAACCTGCCATCACCGAAAACACCAAAAGAAGTGAGAGGTTTTCTCGGGCGATTGAACTATATTGCCAAGTTCATATCACAATTGACTACCAAATGTGATCCAATTTTCAAGTTACTTCGAAAGCAGAACCCCGGCGAATGGAATGATGACTGCCAGCTCGCTTTTGAGAAAATCAAAGAATATCTCACCAACCCACCAGTACTGGTACCTCCGGTGCCTGGTAGGCCTTTGATTTTATATCTGACGGTGTTTGAGAGCTCCATGGGATGTGTACTGGGGCAACAAGATGAAACTAGGAAAAAGGAGCATGCGGTGTATTATCTGAGTAAGAAGTTTACAGAATACGAAGCCAAGTACTCCTCCCTTGAGAAAATGTGTTGTGCACTAGCTTGGGCTGCTCACCGATTAAGACAGTACATGTTGTATCACACAACCTTATTGGTGGCAAAGTTAGACACCATCAAGTACATATTTGAGAAAACAGGTTTATCAGGAAGAACTGCTCAATGGCAAGTGCTATTGTCTGAATATGACATACAGTATGTTTCCCAAAAGGCTATCAAAGGAAGTGCAGTAGCAGATTTCTTGGCTGAATGTGCTAATGATGACTATGAGCCTATGGAGTTTGATTTCCCAGATGAAGACTTAATGGCAATATTCCATGTGGAAGAGGAATCAGATGATGAAAACAGGGTTTGGAGAATGTTCTTTGATGGAGCCTCGAATGCAATAGGGCATGGCATTGGAGCAGTACTGATGTCTCCAGAAGGCAACCATTTTCCAGCCACTGCAAGGCTAGATTTTAGATGCACTAATAACATGGCTGAATATGAGGCATGTGTTTTGGGCATTCAAATGGCAATAGAAAGAAAGATTGAAGTGTTGGAAGTTTACGGAGATTCAGCACTAGTGATTATCAGTTAAAAGGAGAATGGCAGACAAGAGACCCAAAATTGGTTCAATACCATGAGTACATCAAAGATCTATTGAAACATTTTAAAGAAATATCCTTCCACCATCTACCTAGAGAGGAGAACCAATCGGCTGATGGTTTGGCCACATTGGCCTCCATGTTCAAGGTTGATACAGATACAGAAATTCAACCAATTAGAATAGATCTAAAAGATGAACCGGCTCATTGCATGAGTGTTGAGGAGGAAGATGACGGAAAGCCCTGGTATTATGACATTATGCAGTTTCTCAAGTATCAGAAATATCCAGAACATGCCTCAGAAAATGACAAAAAGATTATTCGAAGGATGGCAAAGAATTTCTACCTGGATGGGAACATCTTATACAAGAGAAATCGAGATCAAGTATTGTTAAGATGTGTAACAGCAAGAGAAGCCCGAAAAATCTTAGAAGAAGTACATGAGGGAATTTGTGGGACCCATGCTAGTGGGCACAAATTAGCCAGGCAAATTATGAGATCTGGTTATTATTGGTTGACACTGGAATCAGATTGCATTAACTATACCAGAAAGTGCCATAAATGTCAGATCTATGCAGATCAAATCCGTGTTCCTCCAAGTCCGCTACATGTCATGGCACCTTCATGGCCTTTTTCCATGTGGGGCATGGACGTTATTGGACCAATTTCACCAAAAGCATCGAATGGTCACCAATACATTTTTGTCATGATCGATTACTTCACCAAATGGGTTGAGGCAGCTTCTTACGCCAGTGTTACGCAATCAGTAGTTGCCAAGTTTCTAAAAAGAGAAATCATCTATCGATATGGTCTCCCGGAAAAGATCATTTCAGATCATGCCCAGAACCTAAACAGTGGAATGATAAAAGCACTATGTTCACAATTCAAGATTACGCATAGCAACTCAGCACCGTATCGACCAAAGATGAATGGAGCGGTAGAGGCTACTAACAAGAATATCAAAAGAATTGTGGCAAAGATGACTGAAACTTATTAAGATTGGCATGATAAGTTACCTTTCGCGCTTCTCGCTTATCGAACTGCTATAAGGACATCTACTAGGGCAACTCCATTCTCGTTGGTGTATGGAATGGAAGCTGTGGTGCCTATTGAGGTTGAAATCCCATCCCTCCGGATACTCAGAGAAGTACAACTGAATGAGGCTGAATGGATCAGAGAACGCTATGAATAACTGAATTTGATTGAAGAAAAGCGCCTTGCGGCTCTCTGCCATGGCCAGCTATATCAGAAAAGGATGATGAGGGCATATGATAAGAAAGTTAAACCGAGACAGTTTCGAGAAGGGGAATTAGTTCTGAAAAAGATACTTCCCATCCAACGCGATTCTCGGGGCAAATGGGCACCAAATTGGGAAGGACCATATGTTGTCAAAAAGGCATTTTCTAGAGGGGCCATGATTTTACAAGAAATGGATGGCAAAGAACTGCCAAGTTCCATCAATTCTGATGCTGTGAAGAAATACTATACATGAAGTAAAAAAAGAAAAGGTGCAAAAATTAAAAAAAAGGAAAAATGCAAAAGAAAAAAAAAGAAGAATAAGAAAATGAGTGGCTCAAGTTGAAAACCCGAAAGGGCGGCTTGAGTCCGAAAAAGAAAATGAAAAGGAGAGGTTTAAGTTGAAAACCTGAAAGGGCGACTTGAATTGAGATGGGGGTGACTTAAGTTGAAAACCTGAAAAGGCAACTTAAGCAGGATGGAAGAGGTATAAAATTACCTTATAAGTTTAATCAGCCTTGGTACGTGAGTGGGGCAAGTCAGGTCATTCTATACAGAGCTGTCAAGGACACTAGTACAGTAAGCCGATCAGGAAAGAACTCAGTTTTCATCTGCACTTGTTTCTGAGTATTCATTGTCAGAGGGTATCCCCGTTCCTTTGATCTTGACAAATTTCTGAACAATTTGAATCTTCTCGAATTGTACACTTTCTTTTTCTATCAATAAAAACCCTCATTTATTCTCATTTGTCTCCCACTACTTTCATTCATTCTTATGCAATAAGAATTTCGATTGATGATAAATTCAGCTTTGTGTTAAGTTCATTCATAAATTTCAAAATGTGCATAAATAGGCAGAAACAAAAGCATGCATAAAAAGCTTATTCATCATTTGAGGGCATAATTTTGGCTAAGAAACAGCAAATCAGAAAGCCTCTCCAAGAGAATGTGAAAGCCACCATAGACAAAAAAGCTTGGGGCATTTGAGTATAATGGAAAGAATCTCAAATAAAGAAAAACACAGATACATGCGAAGGTCATCTGAAAAGAGCAAAGAAAATAAGCATTGAACTGTCAAGGTTACTTGCTTCACCATAAACATGAATTGGGCTACTACTAAGATACATCCAAGTTTTGCATCACAGACAAGGACATCTGAGCATTTAAATACATCATAGCATGATCGATTCATCGTCACTCAATAAGCTAGTTATGAATCTTTATTCTAACCTCATCTCATTTTGGCATATACAAATCAATCATTTTCTGGCATTTAGCAATTATGCACCAGTTAACTTTCTTCAAAGAATTATTACATTTTTGCCCTATCAAGGTTCTTGCATTCAAAGTTGCCCTATCAAGGTCTTTGCATTGCATCATTTTGTCCTATCAAGGTTCTTACATTTTTGTCCTATCAAAGTCTTTTCATTTCATCATTTTGCCCTATCAAGGTTCTTCCATTTTTTTCCCTATCAAGGTCTTTTCATTGCATCATTTTGCCCTACCAAGGTTTTTGCGTTTCAAAGTTACCCTATCAAGGTCTTTACATTGCGTCAAGTTGCCCTATCAAGGTTCTTATATTTCAAAGTTGTCCTATCAAGGTCTTTGCATTGCATCATTTTGCCCTATCAAGGTTCTTACATTCCAAAGTTGTCTTACATTCCAAAGTTGTCTTACATTCCAAAGTTGTCCTATCAAGGTCTTTGCATTGCATCATTTTGCCCTATCAAGGTTCTTACATTCCAAAGTTGTCATATCAAGGTCTTTGCATTGCATCATTTTGCCCCTATCAAGGTTCTTACATTTCAAAGTTGTCCTATCAAGGTCTTTGCATTGCATCATTTTGCCCTATCAAGGTTCTTGCTCATTTTGCCCTATCAAGGTTTTTACGTTTCATAGTTGCCCTATCAAGGTTCTTGCATTTCAAAGTTGTCTATCAAGGTCTTTGCCTTGCATCATTTTGCCCTATCAAGGTTCTTACATTTCGTAGTTGCCCTATCAAGGTCTATGCATTGCATCATTTTGCCCTATCAAGGTTTTTGCATTTTGTAGTTGCCCTCTCAAGGTCTCGTTATTACATCATTTAGCCTATCAAGGTTCTCTTGTTGCATAATTGCCCTGTCAAGGTCTCTGCATAGCAACATTTACCCTCATTTAGGTTCATCAGATCATATCTCAGTCCTTATTAAGACCATGTTTTCTTATATAGCATATTTATTTGTTTGATAGCTTTTTTAAAAAAGTTTGGTGTCTACCGTCTTTACTCATTTCCTGAGTCTTTAGAAGTATATACTTCTAAATTCTCAGAAAATATGTAAAGAGGGGCAGCTGTAGACACCATATTTTATCCGAAAAATAGCCTTTCTTCATTTGAAGTTAAAGTTTTAATTTTAGTATTTATTTTCAATTTTAAAATCTAGTCTAATTTTAATTAGATAAATTTGTAATTTAACTAATTAAGATTAATTGTGGGCTAGACTTTAATTTGAAACTAAAATTAAATTTGGGCTTTAATTTAAAATGAAAATGTTTGGGCTTTGGGCCTTTATGAGTGGGCTTAAAAATTATGGAATGTTCTAGAATAAAAATCAAGGAGAAAATCTTGGTGAAAAAGGAAAGGAAATAATTGAAGATTTAACCCTAATCTTAGTCTACAAGAAAACCTATTAAAACCCTAATCCTTGGAGTAGTATATAAGGAGCACCTAGGGCTAAAAAAAAAGAGGGGGAGGAGCATGGCTGTTTGAAAAAAAGAAAGAGTCTGTCAAGATTAATTTTCTGTTTAGATTTTTTTTTTAAACAAAAGAAAAGAAGGAGACAGCTTTCAAAAAAATCAAATACTCTGGTCTCCCTTTTTTTTTTCAAAACGTGAGAGTATTTTTAAGGGTTAGAAATCCATAAAGTTGCAACTTCTTTTAGTCCTTTCCGAACAAATAATAATAAGAAGAGGAAGCCACATCTAGGATTTCGGATTCGTCAGCCACCACGGCTTTTGCTTGCTAGAAAGCCAAAGAAACGTGACGTACTCTTTTGTCAAAGAAGAAAAGGCAAGCGGTGTTTTTTTTGCATCTTGATTAACGTGGGCTTTCCAATTGCTGTGTATTTTCGTTTGTGCACTAACTTGTTGCAGGTATGATGCTCATCTTTATTAATTTATTTGGCCACAAGTTTGACTTTTTTTTGTCTCCTATTGGATTTTCATTGTGCTTTTTTTTTTTGCGTGCATGGATTTAATTTTTCATCTATTTGACTTTAAATTAATCGATTTATTGCTTGTTGATATTGTATTATTAATTGGTAATTGATATTACATTAGTATTGTACTTGATAAGTCGTTGAAATAATAATACAGTTTTTCTTCCTTTTTTTGGTTTGAAATAACTATTTTATGTATTATTTGCCATGTCACCAATGTATAATTTGTAAAATTGGAAAAATACCCAATGAGGGGGTTATCCCTTGAAGTCGTGTAGGCGCTTCTTGGGATGGTCCTTTAGGGTAGGGTTTCATTTAAACTCAATCGGGTAAGCCGAAGCGGTTTGGATGAGATCCTAACAAAAATCTACTCTCACTAATTAATTTTAATTTAAATTAAATTACTGTACTTGCATATCATATTATACTTGTCATCGCATTTGAAATATAAATTGTTTAATTAAAAGGACCCAGTAAGGGTGGTCATTCCTTGAAGTCGTGTAGGCGCTTCTTGGAATGGTCCCTTAGGGAGAGGTTCTCCTTAAACTCAATCGGGTAAGCCGAAGCGGTTTGGAGAGAATTTCTATTAAAATTCTATTCTCGCCTTTAATTAAAAATTGAATAATTTTGCATCACATGCATCATGTATAAGCTTAATATTTTTTTTAATAGAAAAAGTAATAAAATAAAAATGAATAATGAATTGTATAAAAAAACTTTTTGTTATCCTTAAAATAAAACACAACCTTGCATCAATAAGACCTAGGATTAGATTAGATTAAAATGGTGCCGTCATTTTGACGGGCGTTGTGGGGGTACTAATCCTTCCCCACACGTAAATGAACTCCCGAACTCAACTCTATTTCGTAGACCAAAGCGTACCTAGCTTAGTGTACCCATAACTACATTAGGATAGGTAGATTCATATAGGTGACTAATCACACCTAGGAAAAAAAGATTAGTGGCGACTCCATAAATTTTGACAAGTCGGACGATAGGGTTCCCGGACCCGCACGTTTCGACAGCTTGGGGACTTGGATTCAGGTGAGTGACAGAGGTTCAATGAATCTCCATCAGGGGTTAGGGAAACATGGGGAATCCAAAATATAATTTATAAAACAAATATTTTTATTTTTAAAATCATTTCTCTTCGTAAAACTCTTTTTAGATTCTCCAACAAGAATCTAAGTAAAAATCAATTTAAATAAAATACATATATTAAATGGGTTGGCCTCAAATATACTGAAAGCTCAACCCATCGGTTGTATGCCTTACTGCACTAAGGGCTATCTCTTTTCTTTCCAAAATATTTTCACACTTTTTTTTCTCTAGCCTGTTCCCTCGATGGTGCTAGTTGCTATGGGTGAAGCATAGGTACATCGAGCCCTGGCGAGTTTCCCCATGGGCTTCTCCCAGGGTCTCACACTCACAGTGCCCTCGATAGGCAATCCACAGCTACTTAGTTGCATGCATGTCTCCCTCTCATCAAAGCACCGAGATCTATACAGTCACTCATCTCGCCTCTTATCATCATCAAATATCATACATATATATATATATATATATAAACGATGTAAACGTACACACACATAAGCCTTTATATTTGCTTTAAAATCACCCCACCCTTTTAGTGGGCATATCATAATATAAATGTGTGTGTGGTTGATTACCCTTATCCCAAAACATTTAGGAAACCTTTGGAAATCAATTTATATTGCTAAGCAATGAAATCTAAGCCATCCATAGTATTGAGAGGTTTGTATACTCCCAAAGGATCCACGTAGATCAACCTCCGGAGCATCACCATACTCGATCATCCGGAACCCTAATCACACGAAATTCATGTTAGCATTCATAATCAAACTATGAATGCACCTATGAGGCTCTAACATGAACTAAGACGATGTTTGGATGTGTTTCAGAGCTTAGAAAAGTGTCTGGAAAGGTTTTAGGTCAAAATTGGACGCTTGACAAAAAATTACAAAATTACCCCTAAAGGCAATTGGGATCCCGCGGCTTAATCCCATGTGGGACTTGAGCCAAAAGGCCACTCCCACGCTGGACAGGCCATTCCCATGCAGAAGTGGCTCATCTCTTGTGCATGAGATGAGACTGGAGCTCCCTCCTCAATTCTCGTGCCGTTTCTCCTCCTTTCGACCTATAAACTTGGAAAGGCAATCCTCACATCGTCCACAACAGATTTACCAAAAGAAAATCAAGAATCACAAGCTTAAAGTTCCTAAATCTCAAATGTAAACTAAAATCTAGCTAAAAAGCTAAACTTAACTTTGAGCTTAGATCTTTCATTGACCGATGCATGAAAATGCTTGAAAACGAAATAAAATGCAGATTAAGGTGAGCAAGATAACATATTAGAAACTCACCTTGATTTGACGGTCGGTTTCTCTGGATAGGCAAAAAGTCTGAAATTGCTCCGAGAGAGCAAAAGAAATGAGAGGAAGAGAGAGAGGAGAGAAAAATGAGGGGGAGAGCTTAACTCCCCCTATTTATAGGCAAGCCTGAAACCGGCCCTTCTTGGACCTGGGGCCAGACTTTCTCCCTTCTTTTAAACTTCTCCTAAACTCGATCCTTAGTTTAATCAACCATCCTCCACACCAATAAATTTCTAATCCTTTAGCTTTGGACTTAAAGAAGTCCAATTAGTGCTTCCATGCATGGTTACTTATCTCATCTTCCAACTCTGTTTTAAACTAATTTTCGCTTCTCTTTTTTATCAAACACTCTGGACCAATGTATTATTGAGTTAATTCGCAGTCTTATACTATTCCGCTTGTACGAAAAAGTTGGATTAGTTCCAGATGTGTCAACTTTCACCTCTTTCAAAAAATTTTGTCCTCGAAATCATCGAGGTAGCTATGGGGAGATTTGGCTTTTATTCCAAGCCTTCCTCTTGCTGTAAAATAGTGTGTACACCACTATTCACTCCTGAACTTCCTCGCTTCGATCATTTTTACAGAAGAACGGCTTCATCGCTCTTCTGTTCTTGAGTTTGAACAATATCATTTCCTTCACAGAGCCTACCCTTACCCATTTGTGGGTTAGGTTCACTTTACTTCAACTGTCACTTGGAGACTTATGCTACATCTTGGCTATGTTTATTCAATCCTCTCACTTGGTCCTTGATTTCTCTTTAAAGTCCCTATGGATGAGGATATCCTCTTATTACTTCTGAGGTTTGACTCCTCTTATTCTCCTTAGAAGTCTCTTCTTCTTTCCTTGATATTACTTCTCACGCCGAGGCTATTCTCTGACGCATTCTTGTCCTTTTGATCTCTTGTACTTGTCTTTGTAACCAAGATGTCAGGGAAGACTTTAGATTAACTTCCTCACCTTTAAGGCAAGATGTGTGGTGAGTTAACTTTATCCTTACCTAACCTTGGTCTTTCTTCTCTGTTTTGTTCCTTGGTTCTCTTTTCTTTCTTCTTGATATCTCTCTTTCTCATCATATGGCATATGAGTCGAGCTCTAGTACACACTAGCCCACTCTTGACCATATCATATCGAGGAATCAGAGATCATGCCCTCTCGGCTCTCATAATCTGACTCATTCTCTGACCACCCATCTCTATTTTAAATAAGGCCTTTGGCCCATCTCATAACATCTCTCATCCTCTATAGGATGGAGAACTCTAGGTGGCCTCATGCTCTCCCCAGTCACACTCTGGGTTGGCCTTCTCGAATGGTCTTCATAGAGATCCTCAAGATCTCGATCTCTGATCTTCCCTTATATAGGGCCGCTTCACATGGCTCCCAAGTCATCTGTGCTTGAGCCTCGACTACATGCTCACCCATGTTTTTTTTTTTTTTTGCCTCTTAGGGGTCTCTTTTTTCTTTCATTCCATTGGAGTACTTATTTTAGGAGGTATCACGTGTTTCTCTTTCTTATGACCTCTTTTGTTCACCTTAGCTTCTTTGCTAAGTTCGATTTCTTTTCCTCTTTTCATCAATAGTTCTTTTATGGGGTTTCCTTTTCCCCACTCTCTTTCCCTTTTGTTTCTTTTCATTCACCTATAATTCATCATAGGGTCCACCTTCCTCTTACATTCTCGTCACACGGGACTAGGTTAATTACGTACGTTATAATCATGAGACATCATTTATAGCTTTTTTTTTATCTTCATATTCCCCTCTCTTAGGGTTTCTTATCTTTTCACTTGATTTGCAGTTATCTTGGGTCCATTGCCATCTTTTGGCATCCTTTGCAGCTCTCATTTTCCCCATACCCATTCCATTAGTGTTTTGGGTTCGTTGCTAACCTTACCTTACCTTGGTTTTTGTGATCCTTCACGATTTATCCAAGGTTTTTTTTACTTAAGCTTCATTCCTTTCTTTCCTTGATTTCTTTCCTTACTTTCTTTGTGTCCTCCAGTTTACCTCTCTTTTCTTCTAACACCTTTACTTCATTCAAGTGTTAGTATCTTCTTTCTTTTTATTATACTGGCTGTGCTTATAATAGCTTATGAGCTTGTCCAGTTCCTTTCCTTATCCCCGTAGTTCTTCCATTAAGTACTCGGGGTTGTCCTTATCATTTTCTCTACTTTAGTTCTTGCATCTCTTGCCTCTCATATATGGGTCATCCTTATCTTAGTCGTCCTCAGCTCTCAATTCCTTGATAGCCTTTCTTTGTCCTCTACATCAAGGTTTATTTGTAACGAACAACATTTTTTTTCTACCATTCATTCTCATACAATCTTGTCCGCACTTGGCTACTTCCAATTTACCTTGGCTTACCTTCATCTCCCACATCCTTTCTTCACATATCATTACTTGAGGGGAATTTATCCCATAGGGTTAATCCGCTCCCCTTCTTCAATATTTTCAACTTATCATTTGTGTTTTCTTAACTCCTAACTCTTCGATTTTATCTTAATTCGTTCTATCTCACTCTTTCATCTAGCTTTTTCCTTTTTGTCTTCTCCAGTTCCAGTCATCATCTTATTTATCCTTGTTTTATCCTCACTCCTTCTTCGACTCCTACCTAAGTCGATCCACTTTTCTCTTTAACTATGTTTGAAATCTCCTTATTATTTCCAACATCACCAATATCTTCTCTATCTTCTTACCTTGTTTGCTTTTCCATACCTTGGTACTTTTGTTAATTTATCTCTCTTCTTTTTTCCTTCACTCTTTCCTTACTTGTATTTATAGGGTAGAAAAACGGTAAGAGCTTATTACCCGTTATCCTTTAGGATACAAGCACCTCCATTCACTAGTTTCCTTCGAGTGCTCTCTTCTCTTTTCTTTTCTCCAATTTTTCTTTCTATCCAACCTTCTTATCTCTTCTTATTTCTTCTTTATAACTTAAGTAGTCAGGGTTTTTTTCTTTCTTTCCACTACCCTACATTCTTGATCCCTTTTTATCTCAGCAGTTCTTGCCTCCAATCATCGTTGTTTATTATTTTCTTTCTTTATCCTATTCGTAGTATGATGTAATGCCTTGGCTTGACTCGAGTTTGGGGTTTATTATGCTCAACTTTCTTTAGTTAATATATGTTTCTAAGTCTTTTAGTCACTTTCGTTCATTGAATTTTCTTAATCCTCTTTCTAGGCTTTCTAAACCCTTTTTATTTGCTTTCTTTAAACTTATCCCTAGGTTATCTACCTAGGATCTTGCCTTAAATTCTAATTTCCTACATATTATTAGTTGTTAATTCCACCTAATCTTTTCTGTTTTATTAACCTATGGTGAATTATGAAATTATGGCTAATTAAGGTTAAATTTTTCTAAGGGTTTATAATTCTAAAATTTTATTATGTTTTCTTCTTTTAAGGCTCTACTCCTAGTTAGCCTAGACTTAGTTCATCCATTGAACTAAGTTTCTCTTCTTCCTAAGCCTTATTCGTCTCTGATTAGCCTAGAATTTTCATTTACCTAATGTTTTATGCTTTCTTTCTTTATTAAGAAAGCTTCCGCACTACATCACAGCATCTCTTGCATCTTTTGTTTAAACGTTCACTTTTTTTTTCTTTTCCACCTTTTCTTTCTCACCAGTTCCTTCTAGTGATGTCTTCCCAACTCTGGGGAAAATTCTCTTCATGCTTTTCATTTGCACGCATGCAGGTAGTTCCACTGTTGCCATCTATCCTACTTTCTCTGCTTTTTTACTTCCCATTAACCATGTCATGGTCCTTTCTTATCATCTTTTAAGGGACTCCTCCTTCTTACTCTTTTGTTATTAACCCATTAACAAGGGGTTTATTACTTATTAGCCCCTTTGGGTGTGGAGGTTTCTAACTTATCTTTTCCCTTATTCTATTTCCTTCATCTCCACTTCCTTCATCTTATTTCTTTGTTACCTTCTCTTAACATTGGTATCCAATGATAGGACAAGTAGTAGCAAATCTACCCGCTGACCATATGGATGTGATCTCTTTTCATTCTTATCCTTGAATTCCCTTAGCACTGGGATCCGAAGGCTGAATTCCTAGTGAGGGGTCCACTATGCATCCATCATATGGATATAAGGTCTTTTTCCATTCCTCATTCTCTGTTTTGCTATCTTTGCCTTCTTTTTCCTCATCGTTTCCCAATAATGGCCTCACTCTTATCCTTCTCTTTTACTATCTTTTTTCTGTTCTTGAGTCCTTTAGGGTTTTCTTTTATCAGCCCTCTTCACATCCTCGAGTGGCTCTCCCTTAACTCACTTCTCATGATCTTAGGTTCACTCGATCTCTTCCAATTTATTTGGATGATCCTCCTAGATTGACTTTCTTCTAAACTCCGTACATTACAGTGTAGGAAGTGGAAGGTGTCAAGTTGGTCCATTGAAGGGGTTCGAGTTACTCTCTACCTCCATCATCCTCCTCTGTGGTTATTTGTCTTGCATCTTGGAGTCCTCGGTGCCAATCCTCTTGACTCCAGGTGGTTTCTTTCGTCCACCTCTGCCCACCTTTCTTTCACCATTTACACTTAGATGGTGTAAGAATGAGAGAAGTCGACCAACCTTTGCCGTAGTCTTTCTCAATTTCTACTCACTCCTAGGAGCATTATCCAGGAAATTTGTGGGCTCATCCCTCCAGACTTGCCAACTTGTGGACTCATCCCTCTAGGTTTACCACGGTGTTGGGTCGAGCCCAACCACCTCAGGTATTGCCCCAAGGCACAGGTGTTCGAGTGCTAGCACGCTGTAGCACTCTTTGAACCTTGCCACCAAGGATTTGTTGCTCCCAAGAGCATGCCTCTCACCAGCTATATTGAGAGAAGATTGAGTTGTCTGATGTGGACTCCTCGTGGATCTCTTCATTTCACTTTTCAGTAACCTTTCACTTCCTTTCAAAGTCTGCATGTGGATAGTGCAAGGAGTGAAAGGAGTTGATTTGCATCGTAAAGGTCCTTCATTGACCTTTACACTTGGTTAGCTCTCCTTTAGCTTCACCTTTTGTCTTCGTGTTTGTCAGTTGCTGAAGTCCTCTCTGTTCCTTTACCCTCTTGGTTGGATCCTTTATCTCGCTTCTCTAGGTTCTCCCAACCTCGACCTCTTACCATTTCTTTTAAAGTTCTATTTTTCCTGTTAACAACTCCATTTTGTTGGGGAGTTCTTGGAGTTGAGAAGTTATGTTGAAAACCATTTTCATTACAAACTCACCACCATGATCACTTCTAATGCTAACAATGCTAAGCTCTTTTTCTTTTTGAACTCTTTTACAATGCTTCATGAACACAAGCAATTCTTTATCTTTAGAGGACAAGAAATATACCCAAGTAAATGTAGAATAGTCATCAACAATAACAAAGCCATAGGATTTGCCTCCTAAACTTGTCATATTTATTAGACTAAACAAATCCATGTGTAATAGTTCTAGTGGTCTAAAAGTGAAAACCTCTTTTTTTGACTTAAAAAAGCTTCTAGTTCGTTTCCTAAATTGACATGCCTCACAGATATGGTCACTTTGGAGATCAAGTTTTGGAAGTCCAATGACCAAGTCTTTTCTTAAAAGTTTTGAAATAGTCTTCATACTTGCATGGCCTAACCTTTTATGCCATAACTAACTATCACACATTTCTTTTGCCATACAACAAGTTTCATTTATGCAATCATCAAGATCATCAAGATAAATTATATAAATGTTTTCAAAACGTTTTCCAACAAAAATGACCTTGAGAGTTAAAGTATACTCTATATCATCTATCAGACAATTGACTAATGCTCATTAAGTTATGCTTAAGACCCTTAACAAACAAAACATGCTTCATATAATTTGTAGATGTGTTACCTATGGTTCCAATTCCTTGGATGATACCTTTGGAATTGTCACCAAAAGAAATACTTCATTTCTTTCTTCCATCAAGCTCTTGGAATAATACTTTGTTACCTATCATGTGCTTTGAGCAACCACTATTAAGGATCCATGGTTGCCTCTCCTTTGGTTGTGCCTTCAAACATGTTTCTTTATGCTCAAGCTCAACCTACAAAGAAACTTTTCAATTTTTGTTTTTAGATACTGACACTTTGATGGGTCCTTAGGGGTTAGTTAACACATGAGAGCCTTTGGGCACCCAAACCAACTTGGTTTTGGGGAGGGACTTCTCATTCATGTAACAGTTGTAAGAAACATGTCCTCTCGTGTCACGAGCATAACAATGAACATTAGATGCATGCCTTTTCTTCTTAGTGGATGCATTATTACTAGTTTCACATGCAATATGTTCATTTTTCTTTTCTTTTTCATTCTTCTTTCTCAAACTAGTTACCATGATTATTAAATCATCAATAGTCTTTTGCAAACTTGAGTTTTTAGCCTCATAGTCATGCATCAAAGCGTCATAATTAGTTTTAGTATGTTCTAACTCAACTTTAAGAGATTTCTATGTTCAAATACATCATGGAAATCAAGTTTGATCTTATTAAGTTCGTTACTCAATGAGTTTGCATCTCTTTTTAAGACCTTGTATTTCAATGCAAGCTTTTCAAACTCATCAAATAGGTTTTCATACTCATCATTCATATCATCATCATTATACTCATCATTATAATCATCATTAAGATTATCTATACAATCATTAGGAAGTTTAGAGATTAGCTCCATAGAATCTTCTTTGCCCATCGAGCAAAGGTTGGCTATTTCATCACCTTCATTGTTGTCACTATTCGATGTGGAACAATCAATGTCGAACCATGTAGCAGCCATCATTGCCTTCTTTTGCTTCTTGTATTTCTTGGATTGTCCTTCCTTGGGTAGTGAACAGTCCGCTTTGAAGTGGCCGGGCTTTTTACATTTAAAACATACCAACTTGTCTCCATTGTTGGCTTCATTTTATCCTTTCCTCAAAAAGTTCCTTGATCTCTTCAAGAGAATTTCGTTCCTTGCCTCTTGCCTTTGTAACCCATGAATCTTTTGAACCTCTTAGCAAGTATAGCAAGTTCCTCATCATCATCTTCACTATTAGCACAATCTAGATCAAGAGCACTCACTCTTAATGCCAAGTTTCTTTTATTTTCTTTGGCATACGTTTTCTCTTTTTTTTTTTTCATTTTCCTTCATCTCTTGCTCATAAGTGAGAAGAGAACCACAAAGGTTGTCTGAGATCCTTTTCTCCTCTAATGGTAGTCACTTTGGGCTTCCAAGCTTTAGGCAAGCTGCTAAGTAACCTTTTCACAAGCTCATGCACCGGAATCTCTTTTCTAAGTACTTCAGTTGATTTGCAATGCCATTGAACCTATCAAACATTGTAGTGGTGCTCTCATCCGGTTGCATCTTGAACACCTCATAGTTGTGAGTGAGCAGTGTAATTTTGGACTCCTTCACTTGAGAAGTACCCTCATAAGTAACTTTTAACTTCTCCCATATTTCCTTGGCACTTGAACATATGGACACTCTATTGAATTCGGTAGCATTAAGTCCAGAATGTAGAGTTTGATTGCCTTGTAGTTGATTTGCACCTTCTTTGTTTCGGCTTCACTCCATTCGCTTCTTGCCTTTAGCACTCTATTGCTATCTATCTCCTTCATTGGCACATATGGACCTTCTTCAATAACATCCCATATTTCATAACTACTAGCTCTTATGAATATGGACATTCTAGTGCTCTAATATTGGTAGTTGGCGACATCAAAGAGCGGTGGCCTATTGGTGGATTGACCTTCTATCGTAGAATTACTAGATAATGCCATTTTGGATCTTCCCCAAGGATGTTAAGCCTTTTAATTAGGTTAAGCTCTAATACCAATTGTTGGTCCCTTAGATTAGCACTAAATGAGGGTGAATAGGACTAAGGAAATCTTTTCATGATGGAGTTTCTGTTTGTGGAACTTTAAAGTTGAGCTAGGCAATTTTTGGGATTGTTTTGGATGGTGAGTTGAGTTCTTTGCAAAGCTAAGCTAGTAAAGAAGAATAAACACATCTATTTACAGTGGTTCGGTGCTCTTCACCTACATCACTACCTTGATCTTCCCAATCAAGGATTTTTAACCTTCTTCTTCACTAAAAGTGTGGAAATCTAGCTTTTGCAAAGCCATTTACAAAGAGAGCTCTTCCAAGCTTAATTACAAATCAACCAAGGACTTCATTATTGAACCCCTTAGAGTAAATCCCTCATCTCTAAGAATACAAGAAAATAGAAAATTGATGTATAAGAGTGATCTCTACAAAGACCTAAGATGTACAAGATTGAAAGCTCAAAAGAATTTCTCTCATAAAGTGTGAAAGTGAAAGAATAAAGAGAGAAATCAATAGTAAGGAATATACAAGATAAGTTAGTTAATGCTTTTCAATTCTCTTCAATTCCATCTTTTCTTCAGCATTTAAGACCCTTTAAATAGCTAGACATCCGAAGATTGAGGCCAAGGTTGAATCTATTCAATCTTTCAGATTCTGTCTTTTGAAGTTCTTATTTCTTCTGTTAAATCGATTCACTTGTCTCCTTAATTGGTTCAATCTCTTCAGCTGTCTTTTTCTTGAAGGATTTGAATCAATTGAGCATAAGACTCAATCGGTTCAATCCTTCTGGCTTCAGACTTTCTAGTCTACACTACTTCTTCCTCAATCCGTTGCGCTCTGTTATGAATCGGTTGTAAGTTTCTGACTTTCAATCTCTTTTTCTTTCAGCACCCACTCAATCGGTTGACTATCTTTCTCAATCGGTTGAATATCTTGAGTTAGTACCCTATAGCACTATTTCAAACTTGTTCAATCGATTGGACCAGAACCTCAATTGATTAAACCCTCAACACTTAACATTTTTCAATTTTGACTTTAAGAATCTGCACACTTAACTTAGATTCATCAAAAGCATTTAATTTGGTAGTTTTGTTCTCATCAAAACCCCATAGAGTTCAACATTCTTGGTTTGGCAAGTAATTATAAGAGATTTGTTAAAGGGGGTTTTCTTATGATAATTGAACAACCTATTAGCTTGACTCTCTTGGGTTAGGTTTCGATGGGACGAAAGGGTTAAAGGTGATTTCCAAGGTACAAGGAGTGTTTAACTACTGCTCTAGTGTGTACTTTGTTAGTCTTGGCAAAAGTCATGTAGTTTATATAGAATGTCCAGACAAGGTCTTGGACATATTTTTATGCAAAATGGTAAGGTGGATGTTCATGTTTCTCATCAATCAAAAAGGCATGGAGAAGGGTTAATTGACTTATGATAGGAGAATTACAATTGGAGTTTTGCATTTAAAGTTTTAAAGCACTAGTGGTACGGAGCAAAATGCCACAGTTAAATTGATTGTGAAAGTTTGATGCATTTTATATCACAGAGAGATCTTAACTGTGCGACAAAGTCAGTGGTTGAAATTGGTAAAGGATTGTGATTTGGTGATTGACTATCACCTAAACAAGTAAATGTGGTGACTGATGTGTTGAACCAAAGGGTTCCTTTTCGGCACAGATAGCCACACTAAATGTTGTTACTATTTATCGAAAAGTTAATTACTAGAATTAAATTGAAGTGTTGGCCATGATGGTGGCTTGATTGCCAATTCATTATGCCATTGTTGTTGATTGAGCAAATCAGAATATTTCAGAAAATGATCCTAGGTAGATGATAAAGGATGAAAAGCAGTGAAAGAATATGAACAAATGGAATGTTAAGGAAGAACCATGATGGAGTAGTACTCTACTATGCTAGAGTTATGTGTTCTGAATGTTGTTGAACTTCGAAATGCAAGTTATGGAGGAAGTTTACTCTTTCTCCTTTGCTACGCATCATGGTAGCATAAACGAATAGTTATATATTGGAGGTGTTGTTGGTGGTTATTGTTTAATGAGAAATGAAGAACGTGTGATACTGTTTAGCACATTGGTGAGTCAAGACCGATCCTAAAAAGCATAATGCCACATTGTAATTGTTGCTTGATTCTCGAGTAAGAAAGGGAAATGTTTCACCATAGAACCTTATGATTTGTGTTTACCTCACATTTGGAGGTTATAGTGTGATTTGGCTGATTTGATGAATTCACCAAATCAGCACATATGGTGAACAGTCTGGATGACTTACACATTTGAGCAATTGACTCAGCAGGATATTAACAAAAATAAAAAATTTTCCATGGTATTACATGTTGATGATTTTATTTTGAGGTATTTGACTTGTATTTCGACTCTAAATGTAGCAATTCATGGCAATATGAAGAAAATTTAAGATTTCGATGTTATGTTCTATCTCGGGAGTAATGGACAAGCTAAGAGAATTATCCAGTTATTGAAGGTTATGTTGCACGGTAGTTCTATCAACTATTAAAGGAGTTGAGATGTACTTGTCACTAGTAGAGTTGCTAATCATAGCAATTATCATATTGATATTAGTTTAATGCCATGTGAGGTACCGTATATGGATAAAGTAGAATTTTAAATTCTGAAAGGGAAGTATAGTAATGTGTTTGTGGGGAAAAAGGCAAATGCTTAGTGGTGAGTTTTGTTGACGCTCTTGTGAATGAGGAAAAATAGTTGTAATCAATTGAAGGTAGCTGAAAAATGTTAATGATTGAATAGGTGAAAATTTGATAACAGAGTTGAAATTCTAACTAGAAGGTTGAGTTATCTCGAAACCTTTATGGGTAAAGAGAAATTGTAAAACTGAAAAGAAACTTGAATTAAGGATATCAGAGAAGAATTGGTAACCTATTGTCTTGAATAGACATTGGAAATTGAGCGGCTTTTTAACATGTTTCACATCTCTTGATTAGATAAATGTGCTGGAACTATTCAGCATCCTTTAAGCTTCATTAGTTAATCCAGCTCAGCTAAAAGGTAATCAAGCTAGATTCAGAAATGAACCTATTCATTAGTTAATCCAGCTAAGCTAAAAGGTAATCAAGCTAGATTAAGAAATGAACTTATAAAATTGGAATGATAATAAGTTTGGATCGAAAAGAACGATCCTTGTGGAGTAAACTGAAAGTCTTCTATTAGAAGTATTGAGGAGAAGCTCATGAGTTGTGAATTTGATGTGGGATGAAATAAAACTATCCCTACTAAATTATTACTTAGCCCTTGGAATTTTGAAGATGACATTTTTGTAAAAAAATATAGAGTTGTGGACTTTAACCTCAATATAATATAATACTAAGCTCCTAATGAGTAATTTCTTGGAATATGGAGTGTAATTAAATTTCCTAAGTATGATTGAGTGTAATCAAACATGTGTCAAAGCTAACATTTATAGGATTAATGAAGGGCAAAATTGATAATTTTCTTAATGGTATAAAAAGCCAAATTTTGGCTTTGAAGACAAAATTTTTCTTCTTCTTCTCTTTTTTCTATCCTTCCTTCCATTTCTACTCCCAACTAAGCTTCAAACTTTCTTCTTCGATTTCTCCCTCAATTCTCAATGAATCCAAGCAAATAAATAACCTAAATCGTAGTGTTTTCTAAGCTCTTGGTAATGATGGTGGCCATTCTTAGAGGGAATCAAGGACTGAGCTCAAATTTGTCAAAGAAGTTTAGGATTCTTTTGAAGATTTGAAAAAAAAGGAGCTCAAATCGGTTTGAGCCACATAGGTATGTTATTATACTCTCCATAAGCTTTCAATTGATGCTAAATTCATGCATATTGGTTAAGTGGTTAAGTGATGGATGAGATCTTCAATTTTTAAGGTAAATGGGTAGAGTTGTCAAAAGCTTACCCAAACCCAAAAACCCGACTCGAACCCGAAACCTACCCGACCTGGTTTGACTAAAAAAAAGTAAATGACCCGAACCTGACCGACCCGAAACCCGATTGACCCGAAACCCGATTGGCTCGAAACCCGATTGATCCAAGAATCTAACCTAAAAAACTCGAAAATCTAACCCGAGAGAATCCGACAAACTAATGAAATACTCCCTCTCTCCCTATTTGTCTGCCCTGCTAGAAGCTTTATTTTTTTCTAGAAGCTTTATTTATCCCTTCTTATTTGTCCATATCCCATCATTAATTATTAATTTTCCAGAATTACCCTTTAAAACTACTTTCTTTCTCTCTTAAATGAACATTTTTCTTAAATAGGAGAGAGAAGTAAAGAAAAAGAGAGTTAGTGATAAAATAAGAAAGTCAATGTAAACATGTATGAAATTTTGTACCATAACTATTTTTTTGTCTAGTATGAAACGATTAATTATGACCAACAAATAGGGACAGACAGAGTATCTTCATATATCTCCTAAACTTCAAATTTAATAAATAAATTTGATAAAGAAAATAAAAATAAATATTTGATAAAATTTTGATCAAAGTGAACTTAAAAAAAATATTTTTTCATAATTAAATTTTTTTATTTTTATTATTATGATTGAATTATATGAATTTATAGAATATTATTATTTAAATTTAATAATATTAATTATGAAAATTATTAAGGAAAATTTGAGAATTTATAAAAGGCTATGTTGATTTCATCATTACTGATCAAATTAAAAAATAAACTTTTTCATGTGAATGATAATTTTCCATTCTAACTAAGAAAATTTATAAAGTATAGCAGTATTAATAAATCACTAATGTTCATATCAAATTAGTGAATTATCTATCCAACAAAAAGCATCTAAACATTGAAAATTTGAAATTAAAATTTCAATATGTTGTCAAATATTTTCTCCTTATAATTTAGTTCTCGCCAAAACAAGTAATTTAATGAGAATGCCGAATGTAGTGTGTGTGCAAGTTATTCAATTATACAGAAGTGGGTGATGGTAATCACTAATCACTATAAAGTATAGTCTATATACAAGTCTTAGAAAGGAAAGAAGAAAACAAAGTCATTAGCAATAAGATAAAAAGATACTAAGATTAGTGGTTCATGGTGGCTATAGTTGTATGACAATCCGGATAGCTTATTGGCTATTGGTTATTTCTTTTCGGCTATCCTATTCATCGACCAAATAAAAGCTTTTAAATTTTCAATTCAATAAGAGGAAACTGGTAAATTTTGTAATTGTATGCCAAAATTTTGACTCTTTTGTTTGTAATTGTATATCAAAATTTTGGTTCCTTAGTTTGTAATTGTACGATGGACAGTTCATAATTATATATTAATGATATTATTAACCATGAATTTATTATATATCAATTAGACTTTAGAAATGAATTAGTAAATAATAAAAACTTAAATATTTATTTTATTTAAAACTATAGATAATTTATAGGAAAATTTTTAAAAAAATTATTAATATTACTAATTTAATTACAATTTATAACAAATCTAATAAATAATATTTTTGATAAAATCCCTCTTAAGTATTAATTTATAAAATCAAAATTTCAATTCAATTTAAAATAATCGGGAACCCGAATGACTCAATAGTTAAATCCGAAAAAATCGAATCCAAATGACATAAAACTCAAAAAACCTATACCCGAAAAATTAGATGGTCAAACCCGAAAAACCCGAACCCGAAACCCGAATGACCTGAAACCTGACAAACCCCAAGATAAAACCGGAAAAACCCGAACCCAAATGACTCGAGACCCGAATGACCCGAGACCCGAAAGACCCGAACCTGAATGACCCGAAACCCGAAATGACTCGAAAATCTCTTTTGACCCAAACTGACTCGACCTGATTGACCCGAACCCGAAACCTACCCGATCAACCCGATTTGACACCTCTATAAATGGGTATTTTGAGTTTAATTTGTATATTTAAGCTTGAAATCTTATTATATGGTGTTGTGGAGGAAGTATGTGGTGTAATTAAGCCTTAGGAGGTTAATAATGAAGTTAGAAGTGAGAAAGCCTGGGTTGTGCAAGGCAGAGGGCCACCAAAAAGGTCGCCATAGGCAGAGCTTGATGCATCCATTCTCGAATGTAGTCCAATCAGTGCACGGATTGGATTGGGAAAGGAAATTCTAAGAGTTAATCGAGCAATCCGTCGATAGATCAAGGATGATTCGTCCACAAATGAAAAGGCAAAAGCCTCTAAGCTATGGATTTAAGGTATTTGCCCCCGGTTATGGCATGATACATCCTCGAATTATGTTGTTGACTAGAGTTGACTTTTGGTTGATTTTTTCGATTTTGGTTGTTTTCGATTCTGATTTAGTCTAAAGTCAATCTTGAGTTTATTAGGAGTCTATTTAGACTATTTTGGGTCATCAATTGAATGTGTGCCTTCGAAAATAATTTTTAACGAGATTTAAATGTGAATTAGGAACACCGATGATTGATCAAAATGAGAGCTCCAACCATGCAATGGATGGATTTCAAGAGTATAAAAATCTTCCTTCACTGTGAGTGGTTTGGTTTCAATGTTTAGTGACATTGATGGCAATTGATTTCATTTGTTTTAAATTAAATGTTTTACTATTTTGGGATATGATGTACCACTACACAAGCATCCATGGATATTTTATGAGAGTAGGATGTACTAGACTATATGCTATACATATATGATATAAAATATCTTAAATGATTTTTAAGTTAACCTGATCAAGGTGCGCTGAAGCATTTTTATATAAATCTAATCATGGCATGATTACGGTCCATATAAGACTTGCCAATTGAGGTATGATATCTGTCAATGAGGGACATTTATATTGGTCCATGAGGGGGCCTACCTATGAGGGGCATTTGCTAGCTGTTTAGGTGTTTGTGGACCATCCTCTACACTACCTCTAGGACTGAAAGGCATGGAAGGTGACTTGCTGAAGGGTATTGTAGTCATTGAGATGAAGAATGGCAACGTTGGGAGAAAATGGTATAGTATATATTTATATATTATTTTAAAAATAAGAATTGCTCCCAACTGTTTGAGGTCTCGATAGATGAGGCTTGTTCGATTTATGTTGTCACACCCGACCCGAAGATCCAGAATGTGGCACCCACCGTGTGCCATGAATTGCAAATGGCATGCTTTGCCCGTACCTCGAAGCCCACAAAACTTATAGTATCTCAAACTTATTTTTGAAAAACAATTATAATTCTCGATATGAAAATAGATGATATATGTTACGATGTACAGAAATCTCAAATTTCTAATATTGTTAGTTATTTCATAAAAGTTCACACGCACGCACGCACACACATAGACACACACACACACACACACTTATATCAAGAGTTGTAAAAGATTAGAAAATATATAAGTAACTTTGAAAAATAAAACGTATGGGTAAATACTATATAGTCAAAAAGAGTTACCGCCTTTAGAAAATATAGACATGTAAATAATTAAGAAAATTTCCAAATATGTGCCAATGGATCCAACAGTGTCAATATATAAAATAAGATGTGAGAGGGTTTGGCGTCAAGTTACAGTCTCTACTGAGTTGCCCTCTAATCAATAACTACTGACCTGAAAAATAAGTAGTAAAGAGCGATGAGTATATGAAAATATACTTAGTGAATCTAAACAATTAAGGGTGCGAGCATGCAAAATTCTAAAGCTAGACACTTTAAAATTCATCGTGTCAATAAATAGTTTATTTAGCGTCTTATTTGTAAGTATATATTTATTTATTCTAAAAGAGAAAGAAAATTTACGTTAAAAGCTTTAAAAATCTATAACTCAATAATGAATGAAAATAAACAATAACTTTGTGAAAGATAGAATTTTGGGCTTGTTAAAAACCGCACTCAAACCCACATCAACCAAGATGGGACTTGAACACGTCGAGGGGTTTTCTTCAATTTCTTTAATTTATCAAAATGCCCACCTTTGACATTGGCATAGGCCTTCACCACAGGTGGTACATGACTTTGTGTTCTACCGATTGGCCAAATGATATGGAAGACTGATGATACCTTTTATATGTATATTTTATCATGATTTTGATGGATGAATTATGAGTCACTACAGTGACGCTCGTTACAATCCAACCTTGTGAAGGCAGCATACTCAAATCCATCAAAAGCTGTTTGGTCATCAAAATTGTAGACACCCCATTTTTATATTATTTTTCTTTTCTCATAACCTTGTTTACTTTATTTATTTATTATTTTGATTCCACTCTTGCTTTAGTCTTTTTTTAATTTTTCTTTTTCTTTTTTTTTTTAAAATTTATAGTGAGCGAGCTTTGATTGGATTGTTGGAGATAACGTTGGAATTGGGCATAGGTTTGAAGTATGGAATTTACAAATTAAGGCCCAAGCCTACTTTTCACAACTACAAGCCCAAATTTTATTTTTCCACAGTCCGTTTCACCCATTAGTTAGCCAATGCCCTAAACCCATGACACCCGGCCCAAGTCAATTTGGAAGCCCACTAAACTACATTCTGCAAATCCAAATCCAATACAAATTCAAGCGAAACAAACCCAGAACTCGATCCAAGCAAAAAAGGAGACTATGGTCAAAACGACAAAGCTGAAAAAAAGGCGTGAAAGTTTTACTGTCTACAAGATGACATCGCTTTAATTTACACAATTGCCCAAATTTGGCCTCAGTAGAGCAGCAGGAGTTCAATTGCAAAATATGCTATTCTCGACAAAAGATAGCCATCCCAAAAATTAGCTGCAAAGCAAACACTTGAATGTGAAATTAATAGAAGGAGTCAAGCAGAGAATGTGATTAACAGTGCAATAAACAGAGAGCAAGATTAGTGCTTAAACTTACCAAAATTGGCAAGCTAATTCCAAGCTTGGTCCCCCAATGCTGCCAGACACATTTTCTCTTCTTCATAGTTCTAGCCTAAGATTCCCTTTCACACTCTCTCTGCAGCAACCTCCCTGTCCCTTTTTGGCTAGCTGCACACCAAAGCAGAATTACATCAGCAAAACAGAGCACATGATCACATGAAGATAACAACATGGGAAGTGGCAGTGTAGGAATCATGTGGTCAAATTGAATCAAAGTTCCACAAAATAAAAACTGTCAATGCCATAGATCATCAGACATACTCAGATCAGTAATACGTAACATGTGCACTGCAATCGTGAATTCAAATAAGCCAGCAATCACAGCAGTAGAAAAAAAAAAGACTTTGAAGAAAGGATTTTACCAATCCATGTGGAAAACCGTATGATGCATCCCTGAGCTTCAATCTTGAACGTTGTTTTCTAAACCTTTCCCCAGGTCTCCTAAACCTTCTCAAGGCCCCAAAAAGCCCCTTCAACCTACAAAACAGACAAAAGAAGAACAAAAAAGCCATTCCAAATTGTTGATTTTAGGGTTGGAGATACAATCTCCACCCTTGGATCAATTACAACTCCCATATAAAGTCATCATTTTTGCTCAAAAAAAGAAGAAAAATAATCCCCAAATTAAAAATTAGGGTTCCTGTTTTAAAAAGCTAGAGTTTTTGAAAATTTAAGTTTGGCTAGAAATTGTTTTCCTTTTTCTTTTTCTTTTCCTTTTTCTTTTTCTTTTTTTGAAAAAATTAGAACATAAAAAAAAAAGGAAATGAGAAATTTGATTTTCGGGCTCCTTTCAACAGTTGTTCTTCAAAAACTTTGAGGTTTCAAAAAATAATGAAATATATTCGGATTTGAGAAAAGGAGGAAGAGGGAAATCATTTGCAGCAAAAATGGGTGACTGTTTCTTTGCTCCGGGAATGTGGATAAACAAAAGGCGGTGCTTCTTTGCTTCAGGAACATAGAAAAATAAAAGGCGGTGTTACAACTTGATTTTGTTAAAAGGCAGGTGTAGAAAAGGATAAAGAAAGAAGAAACGAAAAGAAAGAAAGAAGGGGAAAGGAAATTTAAACTAGAGATGTCCATAGGATGGGTCGGGCCGGTCGAGTTTGAGTAAAAATTTGTAAAATTTTTGTTTGTCCAAGTCCGACCTGACTCGACAATTCTAACTTATTCTTTTATTCAAGTCCGTTTTTAATATTTGCTGCACATTAGTTTTAAAAATTAATTTATATTAATTTATATTATAAATAAAAGTAAATCGATATATTTAAAAAATTATTATCTAAAATAATTTTTACAAAGTTAACAAAGTTTAAATACTAACAATATTTCAAAATATCAATATCATATGCCAAAAAAAAAAGAAAAACAACACATTAACAAATAGAATAAATATATAAAAATATATTTATATTAAATCAACAGTAAATGGGTCGGGTTGGGCCAGGTTTGGACTTTTATACCTATGATCAAGTCCGACCCGTTTTCTAAACAGACCTATAAATTTTATTCAAACCTGACCCTTAAATTTAAAATTATTATCCAAACTTTTCCAAATATCGAGCAGACTTACGGACTCTTACGGCTTACCCCTTAGACAGCTCTAATTCAAACTTCCTTTGATGTTCAGGAATAAAACGTTGCTTTTTGGGTTGTTAACATTGGTTGAGTCAAATTCTTTTTGCTTTGGATCTCTAATTACCATATGTTAGTCTTGATTTTTTATCTTACGTGGGCTATGATTCGTTTGGGTTTATGCTTTTGTTGTTTGGGTCATACTTTATATGCTTGATTCATATTGCTGGGCTTTTTTCATTCTTTTGTCCCGGATCAGCATATATATTGGTCTCTTCACCTGCTTCATGCTCCACGATTTGTCAACCTTGGATCATAATTTCTTATCGTTTTACTTTGTTTATTTATTTCCATGCGATTAGAATTGTTCTTTTTTTTTTGTTTATTTGTTTTGTTTGGACCCTTAGTTATTAATTTGAAATGGGCTTCTGATTTTCACATTGAATTGTGTTTGCTTATATTTATTTGTGGGCCAGTGTTTGTGTTCGGCTATTGTTTCAATATTTGAGTGGATATATGGGTGTTATGTTATGTGTTTGGATTTTGATTTGGAGATGTATGTGGGCATGTTTCTTGGACTTAATTGTGATGTTTTGGGCCTAATACAAAAGATGATAAGATTGATCCAATTCCATAAATCAAGTTGATGATAAAATAGATTTTTTTTTGTTATACTTACCACGTTCATACATCTCTAAGTTTAGTATTTATATAATTTCAATAAAAAAGTAAAAAAAAATCATCAATTTAGGGGTACTTGTTACTCTGTCACGTGCTCTACACATGATACAACACGTTTTTAATATTAATTAAAAAAGAAAAAATAATAAAAAATTAGAAAAACAAATCAAATTAAGGTGAATGATAATTAAACTAAAGAATAAACTTTCAATTAAACTATATGCATAAAATTGAATGATACTTAAAATATTTTCTTTAAGATAATATAGTTATCGGTTAATTGTGATGAAAGCAAAATTAGTTCATTACTATAATCATTTAATAAATATAAAAAATATTTAACAAAAGATAAATAAAAAATTTAAATTTAACTCAATAATATCAATGGCATTTTTGAAATATAGAGAAAGAGAAGGGTAGTTTAGGCGATTTAAAAGTTTTACAATATTCGTACTTTTGTACATATTAATTATAGATAAGTCAAGTTTAATAATTTCCATGCATTTGCATATTTTATATCATTTTAGTATTTAGTTATATTTAATATTTTATGCCATTTAGTAAATTAGATTTACTTTTAATATTTGATATCATTTAGTAAATAAGATTCATTTGTAATATTTTATATCATTTAATAAATTATGTTCATTTTTAATATTTTATATCATTTAGTAAATTAGGTTCATTTAATATTTTATGAGATTTAGTAAATTAAGTCAATTGCATTTGTATGTCATTTAGTATTTGGGCCCACTAGCACTTTAGTTAGGCCCATCTCATTTAATTGTTTCATTTAGTAAATTAAGGTCATTAGCATTTTAGTGAGACCAATCTCATTTAATTTATATCATTTAGTAAATTAGGCCAATTTGCATTCAAGATATTAGACCTATTTGCATTTTAAATATTAGGCCCATTTGCATTTTAAATATTAGGTCCATTTACATTTTAGATATTAAGCTCATTTGCATTATTTAAGTCATTTTAGAAATTAGGGTTTAGGGTAGACCCGGGGCCCGAGTAGACCTGGTGTCGGGCTCCTCTATAAATAGAGGAAAGCCGAAACTTTTCCTTATTTCTCTTTTTCTTTTTCTTTCATTTTCTTTTCTTCTCTCTGGAGCCAAACAGAGACATTTTAGATTTTTGGTAGATCTGGACAATCCGGCAGTCAGATGAGGGTGAGTTTCCTGTATGTTATTCTACTCACCTCGATCTATGTTTTATTTCGGTTACACGCATTTCTATGCATCGATTTAGTGTAGATATGAGTTTTAGTTTTTTGCTGGTTTAATTTTAAAACTCAGATCTATGGATATCGAGCCGGTGAAATAAGGTGAGTTTTTAATATGTTATCCTACTCACCTTAATCTATGTCCTATTCCGTTTTCATGTATTTCCGTGCACTGGGTGAGAGTAAATCTGAGATTTAGTCAATTTAAGCCAAATCTCAGTTTTACAGAAATTAGACAGGTGTTTCTCGTTTCTGCCTTGGCGAATCCGTCATGGATGCCATAAGAATCGGCCGTCTAAGTTTGTACGTCGAAAGGAAGAGAAACAAGTGTGAAAACCGGGGAGGGACCGGCCGAGGAATAGGTTGACCGAGTCCCTGTTTAGATATTTTTATATTATATTAATATATTTTAGATATTTATATATTATATTAATATATCTTAGATATTTATATATTATATCATTATAATATATAAATATCTTGCTAGAGGACTTTTTGGGCCTAATTTCGCGTAGAATTTGGCACAAGCTGCGTGGTGCCCAGACCAATCCGGGTGTGGGCCCACGGGCCCCTGGGGGCATTTTGGTAATTTTTGTGAAGCGACCAATTTTAGCCCCGAAACCTCCCGGATACTTTTCTAAGCCTCGAATCACATTCAAGTCCAGTCTTATGTCATATTAAAGCTTCGTAGGTGCATTCATAAATTTAATTATGAATGCTAATGTATATTTCTGTGTATTAGGGCTCCGGTTGAATCGAGTGTGACGATACTCCGGAGGTTAAAGTTACATGGAGCGCTTGGGAGTATACAAATCTCCCAACACTGTGAGTGGCCTTATTTTCAGTGCTTAGTCACCAGGGACAAACGCTTTTAAATGTTTTAAAAATATAAATTGCTTTAAAAAGGTTTTACAACTGCTTTCGGGATAAGGGTAATCCACGACACACACTTTTTATTTTGTGATATACCCACTTAGAGGGTGGGATGATTTTAAGAATATAAAAGCTTGCATGTGTTTACATGTTTTAAATAAATATATATGAAATATTATAAATATGATTATTGAGTGTATGATACCTTTGTGGGATGAGAATTTGAATGGCTTCTCGGGGATCCAATATATGTGGGAGCGTAGACCGAGTTGGAGAAGGCATGCATGACTCTCAGCCGTGGACCGCCTATCGAGGGGCACGGTGAGACGAGACCTTGGGAGAGACGCGTAGGGAAGCTCGCTAGGGCTCCAAATAGCTGTGTTCCACCACAGCGACGGGCACCACCGAGGGAATGGGCTAGAGAAAGAGAAATTGTGAAAATGTGTTTAAAGAGAAAGAGATAGCTCTTCGTGTAGTGAGGTATACGACCGACGGGTCGAGCCTCCAGTATGAAAAAGATGCCAGCCCATATTGAGATATGTATTGTCACGCCCCGACCTGCCCCGGGTCGGCCACGTGGCAACCGTCGCACTACCTCGAAGTACGTGTCTACAGCCACGTACCCGAGGCACCGCAAGGCTTGGAATATGTATCATTGCTGCAAAACAAAACTAAATTTTAATTAGAAATCATTTAATAAAATATTTATTTATAAGCAACACCAGTGGATTAATTTAAAGAATACCTATACAGCGGAAACTACTAAGCCTAAGCCACCGATGCCTCCTAGTGAGCCTCCATTCTATTTGCTGACTCCGTACACGAAGCTGCATCCATCCACATTGGATACAGGTGAGTGACAGAGGTTTAATGAATCTCCATCAGGGTTAGGGAAAACAGGAGTAATCCAAAGTATAATAAAAATAAAATAAATAAATTTATTTTTAAAATCTCTTATATAATTCTCCCAAGGAGAATTAGATTTAAAACCTTTAAAATAATTATATACTAATGGGCTGTCACCTAATACAATGAAGTCACGACTGGCCGGTCGTATGCCTTACTGCACCGAGGGCTATCTCTTTCCTCTTTAAAAATAAAATTTCAAAATCTTCTCTTGCTCTAGCCCGTTTCCTCGGTGGTGCCTCACTGTGGTGGAACACAGTGATCTGGAGCTCTGGCGAGTTTCCCTACGGGCCTCTCCCAACCAGGCTCGACTCACCGTGCCCCTCGATAGGCGGTCCATGGCTGAGTATCATGCATACTCTCAAACTTGGTCCACGCTCCCGCAAATTGGAGCCCCGAGGAATCCCACTCAATCACTCCTCTCCCAAGGGCATCGTACCCCAATAACCATAATAATAATAATAATAATATTTCTTTATAAATATTAAAAACATGTAAACACACACAAGTTTTTTTATTTTTAAAATCATCCCACCCCTTAAGTGGGCTTATCACAAAATAAAAAGTGTGTGTCGTGGATTACCCTTATCACAAAGCAGCTGTAAAACCTTTTTAAAACAATTTATGTTTTGAAAACATTTTTAAAACATTTTGTCCCTAGTGGCTAAACACTGAAAACAGGGTCACTCACAGTGATGGGAGAATCGTATACTCCCAAGCGCTCCATGTAGCTTTAACCCCTGGTACATCACCGCATTCGATTATCCGGAGCCCTAATACATGGAAATATACATTAGCATTCATAACTAAATTTATGAATGCACCTATGAGGCTCTAATATGACCTACGACTGGGTTTGGATATGATTTGGGGCTTAGAAAAGTGTTCGAAAGGTTCCGGGGTGAAAATTAGACACTTAGAGAAAAATTACAAAAATGCCCCTGGGGACCTGTGAGCCCCACACTCAGGCCTAGCCCGGCTCGGTTCTGGGCCAAGCAGGCCTGCCCCCTGAAGCTGGGCCTGGCCTGGCCTGGCCTGATTTTGGGCCCAAAAAGGCCCCTCATTGCTGATTGGGCCGAAGCCCACTCGGCTTAGGCCCAAAAGGGCCCAGCCGCACGGATTGGGCCAAATGGCCCAGTTCGGCGCAGGACTGGCCCAGTTTCCCCGCGGGACCTGGGCTGGCGGTCTCTCCCGCGCGGGAGAGACTCGGGAGCCATCCGGTACCCTCGGGATCCGAGGTATTTCCTCGGTTCCTAAGCCCCTCGGTCCACCGTTCGATGCGAAATTCGATATGGAGGTTCCTCTCACCTCCCAGGACACGTTTACCGAAGCAGAAACGAAAATTACAAGCTCAAAGTTCCTGAATCTCAAATCTAAGCTAGAAATCTAATTAAAAGCTGAACCTAACTTTGAGCTTGGATCTCTCCTAGACCAATGCATGGATAAGTGTGAAAACTTAATGAAATGTAGTTCAAGGAGTTAAGAACCATTCACCAAGATCTCGCCTTGAACTAGCGGTCGGTTTGTCCGGATCGGCAAAAAGTCCAAAATTACTCCAAATGAGCAGTTGAGAGAAAAGAGAAAGGAGAGAAGAGAGAAAAGAGAGAAAATAGAGAAAATGAGGGGGAGAGCTCATCTCCTCCCTATTTATAGGGGAGCCCAACACCGGGTCTGCTCGGGCCCCGGGTCAGACTTTCTCTTCTCTTTTAAACCTCTCATAATTTCAATCCTTGGACCGATCCACAGACCAATTCACCAATGGACGTCCAATCCATTGGCTGTGGACTTAAAGAAGTCCACATAGAGATTCCATGCATGGTCACCAATCTCATTTTCCAACTATGTCTTGTCTTAGGCTTATCTTCTGTTCAGACTTGACACAACCGGACCGACTTATTGTTCAATTATTACGTCATCTTGTAGTATTCCGTTCGCAGGAAAAGGTCGTGTTAGGTCCGGGTGTGTCATATATATATATTTATTTATTTAAAGAGTTTTAAAAGAGGGTTCTCGGTTAGAGATCCAGAAAAGAGTTTTTGAAAAGAAAAATATTTATTTTATTTTTATTTTTATTTTACTTTATTATATTTTGAATTACCCTTGTTTTCCCTAACTCTGATGGAGATTCATTGGACCTCTGTCACTCACTTGTATCCAATGTGGATGGATGCAGATTCACGTACGGGGTCAGCAAGTAGAATGGAGGCTCACTATGAGGCATCGGTGGCTTAGGCGTACCGGTTTCCGTTGCATAGGTTTCCTTTTAATTAAATCCACTGGTACTTCTTTTATAGTTAATTATTTTTATTAAATGATTTCTAATTAAGTTTTAGTTGTTTTTTAACGATGATATCTATTTCAAGCTTTGCGATGCCTCGGATGAGTGGTTGCAGACATGTATTTCAAGGTAGTGCGATGGTTGCCACGTGGCTGACATAGGAGGGTCGGGGCGTGACAACTTTAATGGTATCAGAGGATTTAAAAGATTCTGACTATTTTCAAAAGTTATAAAGTATTTTCAAAGTGTTTTCAAACGTTTCCAAACGTTTTCAAAGCCAGTGGATTAAATAGGTTTAGAACTCCAGAGTTCGAGTGTAGTTACTCGAAAGTGTCGTAAATGATCAAACCTATTCTTAGAGTACCTTCTTTAGCAGCGAGCCACCAGATAGTATTCTCGAGTGTGGTCTTAAGTGAGAAGAGATCACGGCCACCTTCTTCGTCGAGATTCGTGCAAGCAAGGCATGCTATCCAAGAAACTCCCTAAACCCAAATTTTCAGCTTTTAATGTTCTTTCTACTAGATAGCTAAACTGTGCAAGGGATGGTATTTCCCTTGAAATGATGAGATAGATGATGTCTCGTCCAATTCTCCAAGGAAGCCTAGTTAGAGGCTTACCAGTGGAAACTGGTTCGATGCCCGCAACCTTTGATGCTCAATCTCTGAAGTTGTGAACATCGAGACTCGCTACTAAAGCAGCAAGTTTGAAACTTAAATTAGATGCGTTCCCCCATTCTTTACACTAGTGACGTGTAAGACTTTGGAGGAAGTGAAATGGCTAGAATGAGGTAAGGGGCCAAGGCACATCCTTACCTAACGTGCGTGAACACTAACCTCACTTCTCTCGCTCTCTACACCATTAGTGTGTATAGTAGGAGAAGGAGTTGGGTTAGGATGAAAGAAATCGAAGGAGTTGATCACAGAAGACGTGGTCCACCAAAATCTCAGGACGTGAGATGAAGCATCCGAACAAAGGGATGAAGGATCAAGGAGGAGCCCAAGTGGAGCAACAAAACCTTGGCGACTAGGGTTCGAGGAGTGCTGCAGTGCACTGGTAGTCGAACGCCTAGGCCTTGGGGTGGTATGTGAGGTGGTTGGGCTTGACCCAACACTTTGGTAAGCCTGGTGGGATGAGTCCACAGGTTGGCAAGTCTAGAGGGATGAGCCTACAGATTGCCTGGATGATACTCCTAGAAGTGGGCAAGAGTTGAGAGAGGAGTTGTAGTAAGAACTAGCTAACTTCTTTTGTACTTACATAGTGGTGTGTAAATGGTGAAGGAAAGGGGATATGGTGGACGAAAAAGGGCCACTTGAAGCAAATTGAGAAGAAGCATCCAAGGAAATTGGAAGAGATTGAATGAGCCCAAGATCGTGAGGGATGAGATAATGCAGAATCACTTGAGGATGTGGAGAGAAGAGATCAAAGAAAACCCTAAGGGACTCGAGGATGGCAAAAAAAGGGAAGAGTAAGCGAAGAGGAACAACAGAGAAGCCATTCTTGGGAAATGATGAGGAGAAATAAAGCAAGGATGACAAGGTGGAGAATGAGGAAAGAATAAAAAGAGATCACATTCAAGTGGTCAATGAGTAGTACGTTCGTTACTGCTTGTCTGGCCATTGGATACCAATGTTAAGAAGAGATAATGGAGAAAGAGAAGAGAAAGGAAATAAAGATGGAGGAAATGGAATAAGGAGAAAAATGGGCTGAAAACTTTCGCTCCTAAGGGGTTAAAGGTGTAAACCCCTCATCACTTGGTGGATAATGAAAGTAAAGAGGAGGGGACCTCCAAAGGATAATGAGAAATGATTTTGACAAAGTCAATGGAAAGTAAGCAAGCGAAGAAAAAGTGTAATGCACGGCAATGATGAGAATGCTTGCATGCGTGCTAATGGAAGGCACGAAGAGAATTTTCTTCAAAGCTGTGAAGACATCACCAGAAGGAATTGGTGAGAAAGAAGAAGGGGAAATGGAAAGGAGAAGAAAAGCAAACCCTTAAACAAAGGATAAAGAGATGTCGTGATGTAGTGCGGAAGCTTTCTTAATAAAAAAAGAAAGCATAAAACCCTAAGTAAAAGAAGATCCTAGGCTAATAAAAGAAGAAAAAAAGCCTAAGAAGAAAGAGAAGCTTAGTTCAGTTGATGAACTAAGTTTTGTTAACTTGGAATAGAGCCTTAAAAGAAGAAAAGTATAACCTATCACTAGAAAACTATAACTTTAAATAGCGATAATTTCATAATGAACCATAGGTTAATAGCTCTAAATGACTGACCAGGATTAGTAAAAGAATAAAACTAGAAAATTAGGTTTCGAGACAAAACCTAGGTTGTTAACTTAGAGATAGGTTAAAGAAAAGCATAAAAAAGAGATTAAAAGAAGCTTAGAAAGAAGATTAAGGAAACATAGAAACGGATGTTAGCTAAAGAAAGTAGAGCATAATGAACCCCAAATGTGAGTAAAGCTAAGGCACTACATCATAAAATGAATAAGTCAAAGGAAAGAAAGAATAAGCAAGGATTATTGGAGGCCAGAATTGAGAAGCAAAAAGGGGTCAAGAGTACAAATTGCGAAAAGGAAGAGGAACCCCTAACTACTTAAGTTTGGAAGAAGAGAATAGAAGGGTTAAAAGTGTGAATTGGTGAAAAGAAAGGAAAGGAAAGCTTTGATGATTAAGGTTATGAAGAAAGGTGTAGGAGATTGGATAGAAAGAAAAATTGGAGAAAACATAAGAGAAGAAGCACTCGTAGGAAACGAGTGAATGAAGGTGATTATATCCTAATGGATGATATCGGTAAAAAATGAATGGAAAAGAAAAAAAAGGAGAAATAAAGAAGTGAGGATACCAAAGCATGATGGAGTAAACAAAGTGAAACGATGATAAAGATGAGAATAATGGTGATGATGGAGATTTGAAGAATAATCAAACTCAAATGATGAGGAAAGTGGATCGACCTAAGTAAGAGTCGAAGAAAGAAGTAAGGATAAGACGAGAATGAATAAGATGATGATTAAAACTGAAGAAGACAAAAAGGTGATTAAGCATGAACCAGAATAATGGTTGGAACTGGAGAAGACGAAAAGGTGAAGACAAAAAGGTGAAGGCATCGCAAAGCAGTGGAATAGAAGGAATTAAGAGTAAAGAGTTAAAAGAATAAGGAAGATAAGTTGAATTTTTAGAAGGAGGGGAGTAAGCTGACTTGAAGATAACCTTCACGAAGGATGATAAGTGAAGAAAGGATATGGAGATGGAGTTAAACCAAGCTAAAATGAAGTGAGCTAGGCACAGACGAGATTATGAGGGAATGGAGGATAGAGAAAAGGTGTTGTCCGTGATAAATAAATCATTTTATTAAAGACAAAGAAGAGATATCAAAGAATCAAGGGCCGAAAATGGCTAAGATAAAGGAAAACCCACATGTGAAAAGTAAGAGATGCGGGTACTGAGACAGAAAAGGTGACAAGAGAGAATCCCAAGTACTTAATGGAATGAGTACGAGGATAAGGAAAGGAATCGATCAAGCCCATAAACTTCTATGAGCACAGCCAGTGTAAAGAGAGGAAAAGAAATTCTAACACCTAAGAGAAGCAACAGTGTTAGGAGAAAAGAGAAATAATGATGAGGACGATGAAGAAAGCCAGGAAGAAAACAAAGAAAAGGATGAATGAAACTAAGGTAAAGGAAACCTTGGATAAGACGTGAAAGATCACGTAAATCAAGGTAAAAGAGTATGGAGAGGAGAAAGAATATGGAGATGACTCTAAGGAAAAGGGCATAAAGATGACAAGAGCTGCAAAATGAGGCCAAAAGATGGCAATGGACCAAAGAGAAGGTCAAGTAAGTGAAGAACAAGATACCTCAAGAGAGAGGAATGCAAAGATGAAAAAGCTACAAAGGATACCGCACGAGTTTAACGTGCGTGATTTGCCTAGTCTCGTATTGATGGGAAGGCAAGAGGAATGTGGACCTTACAATGGACGTGGGTGGATGGAAAGGAAGAAAAGGTTAGAAAAGGGGATAAGGAAACCCCCAGAAAGTACTATTAATGAAAGGAGGAAAAGAGATTGACCATTAGCAAGGAAGCTAATGTGAAGAAAGGTGGTTATATGAAAGAGAAACACGTGACACCTCCTAAAGTGAACACTCTAAGGGAGTGACAGATGCGAGACAAGCCTAAGAAGCCAGAGTAACGGCATGGATTGGTATGTGGTTGGGGCTCAAGTATGAGTGACTTAGGAGCCATGTGAGGTGTCCTCATGAGAGGAAGGATCAAAGGTCGAGATCTTGAGGATCTCTGTGATGACCACTCGAAAGGACTGGCCTAGTGTGTGATTGGGGAGAGCATGAGACCTTCTAGAGTTCTCCATCCCTGAGAGGATGAGAAATGAGATGAGATGGGCCGTGGGCCCTATATGTGATGAGATGGGTCAGGGGCCCTATTTGTGATAAAGATGGCGGTCAGATTGTGAGAGCCCAGAGGGCATGATCTCTAATTCCTTTATTATGATGTGGCCTAGTGTGGGCCAGTATGTACAGGAGCTTGACTCATACGCCATGAGTTTTGAATGGAAGGAGATTGGAAAGTGAATGAATGGAAATAAGGCACGAAACGGAGAAACAAAACCAAGGTAGGGGGGAAAGATAACTAACTCACTGCATCCTTACCGCGGAGGTGAGGGAGTTAAGCTAAAGTCTTTCACAATAGCTTGGTTACATAGATAAGTACTTGACCACGAAATGACGAGGAACGCATCGGAGGATGGCCTCGAAGTAAGAGGCAGAGGCAATGAAAAGGAAAAGAGACTCCTAAGAAGAATAAGAGGTATGGAACCTCAAAAATAACAAAAGGATAGTCTCGTCAAGAGAGACTTGGAAGATGAGCCTGTTGGGTTATGCCCAAAGACAAATCACTTGGGCTTACTTACGGGTTAGCCCAAAGTCTAAATGGATTAAAAGTATAATCCAAATCTAATTAGGTTAAAAGAGTTTTAACCTAAATATAAAAGGAGTGTGAGACACGTATTTTTTTTAAGCCGAAAAACACAATTAGAATTTTCTGTTCCTTTGTTAGCACAAAAGGCAGATAAAACTCCATTTCTAATCTTCATGAGACAAGGATTGGTTGCTGCTTGATCATGTGGATACCGTAGAAGCGGGATCTTGAGGAAGTTTCGCTACAGCTTGATTGAATCCAACTTCAATTTCTGATTTTATCGCACAAGTAAGGCAATATTTCTATCACTGATTAGGATCTCTTCAGCATGGATCATGGTGGGAACCAAAATTTTATATTTCCGCTACGTTTGTTTGTTCTCGGTTTCCCTTCATTGGTATCAGAGTGACTTGCGGAACCTAATCAGATTGATTGAAAAGTACGGTCTCTGGTTATTAGTTTTATTTATACAAGAGATGTTATATATATTGTTTTGCGATGAAATTGATATGTGATATTGATTTCGGTTTTCAACCCTAATGTGTTTAATATATTTAAACTGTATGACATGTTTAAATTGTTAAATGGATGAGATCCGTTAGCTGGTAATAGGCAGATATTATATTGGATTGGCCTGAGAGGTAGGCTGATATACAGGCGTCCAAAGTCTTGGGTTTTCATCTCGAAACTGCTTGTGGCACCCAAAAGACACCAACTGTTGATGGTTTTCTTCAAGGTCAAGCAACGAAACTGCTTGTGGGACCATAGTATTTTCTATGCGTAAGGTGTTAATATGTAACCCCACATTAAACACATTAGTTATTTAATTCAATTCTTTTAAACGGTTTAAAATTTGATAAATTGTTATGTTGTTGTGAATAACATGTTGATTGTGTTCTTTAAGCATAGTGCGTAGTTATAGCCCTATGACCATAGGTTTTACAAGGGTTGTAAAATTTTAAATATGGCCTGTGTGTCGTGCCTTTCTCTCAAAATTCAGATTGTACATTCTCTTCTCACCTTACTCCCCTCAAATGTAACTCGAGGTTTCTATCATATTTCTAGTATAGAATTAAATAGTTATAGGGAAGAACGTGCTTAACCAAATGAGGCAAGGATATGGTGGCTATACAAGGTGGACCAAGGTGGTGCTTGGAGAAGTTAGAATTACCCCTAGGTTGACCTTGTCAATTCTCTTATCGCTTGAGAGAATTGATATAGATTGGGTTATAACTATGTCACGTTTACTTTTCGACATTTATTTTATGTATAAGATACATGACTAAAACGGATGCATGCTTATTGGTAATTGATAAGATCAATATATGACTTTTAATAACAAAGATTAAAATTGGTGAGATCAAATTCCCTAAAAAAAAAAAATTAAGTCAAATGCCTTCCAATATATAACCTCCAGTAATGCCTAGATCGAATATATGTAGGTTTGCCAAAGCAAAGTACATATTTTCTACCATGGTAAAACGTAATAGGATAATTGTGATATCCAAATGGCTAATATTGGGTGTGACTTAACTAGGCCATCTCAATAGGATTGGGGACCTAGAGGCAAAGATTTAGGAAGTTCATAGGATGAACTAAGACAATAGTTGTTAACCTAACTATCCAAGAGTTGCATATGATGCAATTGGCAATAGTTGCTTACCTAAATAACTAAGTTTTGAGTGATCAGTCAAAGCTGACTCAAGATTTTGGGAAATATGGATCTTGGCCCACTAGAAAGTTCTAAGGTAGGATTTTCTGAATTAATAGTGAGGGTAATTAATTCGAACAAAATAGTGGGAGTATCATTTAATTTAAAAGCATGATACTTATTTTGCATATTTCTGTTGTAGATTACCATGGTATCAAACACACCCAACACACTTTCACTGCGATCTGTCCTTAAAAAGGACAAGTTGAATGGGTTAAACTTCGTGGACTGGTACAGAAATTTAAGGATAGTCCTCAAACAAGAGAGAAAGCTGTATGTCCTTGAGGAACGCCTTCCTGATGTGGCACCTGCTGCTAATGCATCAAGGGCTGATAGAGATGCTTATAAGAAGCATCAAAATGATGCCTTAGATGTGGCCTACCTTATACTTGCTACTATGACTCCTAACCTTCAGAAGCATCATGGAAAGATGAATGCTTTCGATATGATCGAGCATCTAAAATAGCTTTATCAAGGGCAAGCGAGGTAACAGAGATTTGATGTTTCTAAGGCCTTGTTTTAGTGCAAAATGGCAGAAGGAACTCCCGTTGGAACACATGTTCTAAAGATGATAGGCTATGTTGAGAGCCTTGAAAGATTGGGATTTCCACTAGGCCAAGAGTTGGCCACTGATGTAATTCTGCAATTGTTGCTTGAGAGTTACAGTCAATTCATCATGAACTACAACATGAATGAAATTGACAAACCTCTGCTAGAGTTGCTTGGCATGTTGAGAACTGCTAAACCAAACATGAAAAAGCCTAAGCCCAATACCATTATGATGGTTCAAAAGGGTAAGAAAAAGGCGAAGGGCAAATTTAAGCCAAAGGGCAAGGACAATAAAGCCGTTGGCAAGTCCAAGGGAACTGCTCTTGCACTGAAACCTAAAGGCGGGGTGGCTAAGGAAGGGAACTACTTCCATTGCAATAAGACCGGCCATTGGAAGAGAAACTGAAATGTTTATCTGGAAGAGTTAAAGAAGAAAAAGGGAAGTGAGACTTCTACTTCACGTATTTATGTTATAGAAGTCAATTTATCTACTTCTACGTCATGGGTATTAGATATCGCATGTGGTTCTCACATTTGTGTAAATGTGCAGGGAATTAAAAGGAGTAGGACATTGGCTAAGGGAGATGTGGACCTACGAGTTGGTAATGGAGTAAAAATTGCTACTTTAGCTATAGGAACACATACATTATCTTTGCCCACTGGGCTTGAGTTAGAACTTGAGGATTGTTATTATGTGCCTGCCATTACTAGAAATATTATTTCTATTACTTGTCTGGACAAGCTTGGTTTTTCATTAGTTGTAAAGAACAAACATTATTCCATTTATTTCAATGATATCTATTATGGTTGTGCACATTTAATTAATGGTCTCTATGTTCTAGATATAGATATGCCTGTCTTTAACATATATACTAAAAGGATCAAATCTAATGATTCTAATCCGACCTACCTTTTGCTGTCGCTTGGGCCATATAAATGAGAAACGCATTTCAAGACTCCGTAAAAATGGGCTCTTGGATTCGTTTGATTTTGAATCATATGAGGTCTGTGAATCTTGTTTATCTGGCAAGATGACTAAAACTCCTTTCACTGGACATGGTGAAAGGGCTAATGATTTATTGGGCCTTATACATACCGATGTATGTGGACCATTAAATAAATAGGCTAGGGGTGGTTTTCAGTATTTCATTACATTTACTGATGATTTCAATAGATGTGGATATGTGTATTTTATGAGACACAAATCTGAAGCCTTTGAAAAGTTCAAAGAATTCAAGAATGAAGTACAAATCCAACTTGGCAAAAATATCAAAATGTTTCGATCTGATCGAGGTGAAGAATATTTAAGCCAAGAGTTTCGTGACTATCTGAAGGAGTATGGAATAGTTTCACAACTCACTCCTCCTGCTACACCACAAAGGAATGGTGTTTCCGAAAGGAGGAATAGAACATTGTTGGACTTGGTTCGATCCATGATGAGTCATGCAAATCTTCCAGTTTCCTTTTGGGGACATGCATTAGAAACTACTGCTTTTACACTTAACTGTGTTCCGTCTAAATCGGTTTAAAAGACACCATATGAGGTATGAACTGGGAAGCGTCCTAGTATGTCTTTTATGAAGATTTGGGGTTGTGAGGCTTATGTCAAATGCCAAACATCAGATAAACTTGAACCCAAATCTAAAAAATGCTTCTTTGTTGGGTATCGTAAGTTAACTAAAGGATATTATTTCTATAATCCCCCAAAGAACAAAGTGTTTGTTGCTCAAACTGGTGTTTTTTTTTTAAAGAGAATTCATTTCTAGAAAAAGTAGTGGGAGCAAGATTGATCTTGAAAAAGTTTAAGGTCAACAACAAAATATTAATGAAGTTCAAGTTCAACAAGAAGACACTGAACTGAGATGGAATCTAAGCAGAGTCCACAAGTTGTTGTGGAACAAGAACCTACTCAAGTAACACAACCACTGCGTAGGTCTTCTAGAACTCACTGTTTGCTTGCGAGATATGCCTTGCTCATAACTCATCATGGTGATGTTCTACTTATGGATCAAGATGAGCCCATTACCTACCAAGAAGCGGTATCAGGTCCAGAATCCGAGAAATGGCTTGAAGCCATGAAATCCAAAATGGAATCCATGTATGCCAACCAAGTGTGGACTTTGGTTGACCCACCTGAAGGGGTAAAACCCATAGGGTGCAAGTGGGTTTTCAAGAAGAAAACCGACATGAATGGAAATGTACATACCTATAAAGGGCGATTGGTCATTAAAGGTTTCTGACAAATTCATAGTGTTGATTATGATGAGACCTTTTCTGCAGTCACGATGTTTAAATCCATTCGGATTTTGCTTGCAATAGCTGCATTCCATGATTATGAAATCTGGCAAATGGATTTCAAAACCGCTTTCCTCAATGGAAATCTTCAAGAGGATGTGAACATGATACAACTAGAAGGTTTTGTCACTCTAGAAAATGTTGGGAAGGTTTGTAAGCTACAAAGATCCATCTATGGATTGAAACAAGCTTCTCGGAGTTGGAATCTTCGTTTCAGTGATGCAATCAAAGAGTTTGGTTTCATCAAAAATGAAGATGAGCCTTGTGTTTACAAAAAGGTTAGTGGGAGCACAGTTGTCTTCCTAGTGTTGTATGTAGATGACATACTTCTTATTGGGAATGACATCCCTACTCTACAGTTTGTAAAGACTTGGTTAGGGAAATGTTTCTCTATGAAGGACTTAGGTGAAGCCACCTATATATTAGGTGTTAAGATCTATAGAGATAGATCTAGAAAGTTAATTGGCCTAAGTCAGAGTACATATATAGACAAAGTGCTAAAACGGTTTAGCATGCAGCATTCTAAGAAAGGATTTTCGCCTATAACATATGGTGTTATTCTTTCGAAGGATCAGTGTCCTATGACACAAGATAAGAGAGAATGCATGAGTAAGATTCCATATGCATCTGCCATTGGATCTATCATGTATGCTATGTTATGTACTCATCCAGATGTTTAGTATGCTTTAAGCATGACGAGTAGGTACCAAGCTAATCTAGGTGAGCATCTCTGGATTGCTATCAAGAATATCCTTAAGTACTTGAGAAGAACTAAGGATACTTTCTTGATATATGGAGGTGAAGAGGAACTCACAGTGAAAGGTTACACAGATGCGAGTTTCCAAACTGATAAAGATGATTCTTGATCACAATTTGGGTATGTGTTTTGCATAAATGGTGGTGCTGTAAGCTGGAAGAGTTCGAAGTAAGACATAGTAGCTGATTCTACAACAGAGGCTGAGTATATAGCTACTAGTGAACCAGCAAAAGAGGCTGTTTGGATCAAGAAGTTCATCATTGAACTTGGGTTTGTACCTAGCATTGCAAATCCTAGGAGCTCTATTGTGACAATAGTGGGGTTATTGCACAAGCTAAGGAACCCAGATCTCACGAACGATCCAAACATATACTTTGGCGCTTCCATGTCATCCGAGAAATCACTGATAGGGGAGATATGAAGATATGCAAAGTACCGACTGATGATAATATCGCCAATCCATTGATGAAGCCTCTGATGCAGCAGAAGCATGATCGTCACACTAGTTCAGTTGGTATTAGACACATGAGTGATTGGATGTAGGATTGTTGGTGTATACATTAAAACCTATTACATGATTATGGTTTTCTATATACATTTTATCATGCTAGTATTGTATTTTATTAAATGGCAATTTCATTATTATTGTTACTTGATACTTACGTAATATAAATAATCATAATAATGTCCTTAGAATAATTATAAATTATTCTTAAATGTCCATAGTCAAGTATTATTGTGAACTGGGATAACAATAATACATGAAGACTAGTATGTGTAACTGATGACAAGAAGTTGTCATGGATATAAGATGTCAAGTGAGCATACAGGTACATGTTAAAGAACTTATGTACTGGACCGACCCGCAATGAGAACACTGCATGGATTGTTATATGAATGTCATAAGTGATTCTCAGAGTGATAATGGTGTAAGTGATCCTTAGACTTCAGATCACCATAGATTCCTACATGAGGAGTTGTGTACTTTAAGGTCAACCGTCACTCGAAACAGGGTGGACTATAAAGGCCATAATTAGGTATGTAATAAATCATGCAGAGGAATGTGCATGATTAAGATAGAATTTGTCCTTCTTATATAACAATAGTGATATCTTGGGCCTTGGTAGGCACTTGTCGAGATGCTCCAAAAGTAATAACTGAACGATTAAAGATTTGTAGCTTAGTGGTTCAGGTCGGTCCATAGGGAGCTTGATACTACAATCTTCTCTTCACTAAAGTCACAACCAAACACCTTTAAACAAGATAAGAAACTCAAAACAGTGATTAGATCAACAAATCAACTAAATTGAAAGTTGTAAATTGAAGAGATTGGTTTGCAATGTTGAGTTTAACAAGAAAATTAATCGATTGACAAGAATTAAAAAGCGATTAACAAAGATTTCAGATCAAAAGAACTCCAATCTAGCAAGTAATTGTAAACAACTTCAACTAATGGCTCATTGATCCTTGATCTCTAATCTAATCATCCAATTCTATTATAGTTAGCGTAGCCTAAGGTACTCCAGTTTCGCCTAGGCCCGATCACTCCTTAATCATTGAGATTAACAAGCTCGGTCACTCAATCTAACTCTCTTCCCTCGTAATCAACCTATTCCTTAACGGCTATAAGTTTAAATTACAAGAGAGCATTACGATCTAGAGCAATATTAGCCAACTAGAGCCAAGTGAGCTCAGCGCATCTCCATGTAACTCTCCCCTTCAATTTCCCCAAATCTAATCTAAGATTTGGTTGCTATTTGGTTCCAAACAAAATCTATAATTACGGATAGCAAATTGCCTAGAATAGCTAGTGAATTGAAGAAACCCAAGCAATGTGGCCATCATTGCATCAAGATTCCCCAAAATCACTTAATCTCTAACACTTCCAAGATTAATAAGCTCAGGAAATTGAAGAATACAATAGAATTGGAAGCCTTAAGTTCAAGATCTTACCATTAATTGAAGAAGAATTACAATTACAAGCTACATTGGATTAGAAGTACTTAGCCACTCATGAAAGATGAAGAAACCTCCATGAAAGTTGAGAGAATTCTTGAATCTTCAGAGAACTAAGTTCTTACAAGAGAGAAAATGAATTTTTCGTGCTTTTCTCAGATCTAAAAGTTACCATTCAAATTCCAAAAGCTTACTTATATAGTCTAGCTAAACATATGTAAAAGTTCTAATCTATCCTTTCCTAAATCACGATTAAAAAGTTAAGTGAGGGTAAATGTGTCTTTTCCAACTCCCTAGCCCAGCTAATTGGCAAATGAAACGATTTTCACAGCTTTGAATGAGTCAAATTCGAGTTTGAAATTTCCGTTACAACAGATCCCGCAAAAACCGCAACTAACTACTTCAGGTCAGAACACGGCCACTGAGAGGCTCTCGCGTAGCCTCTAAATGGCTAGGTTTCTATGCTTCCTGACTTTTGAGCTTGCGAACAGCCATTGAGTGGCTCTCTCACAGCCTCTAAGTGGCTCGAACTTATTTCTTTGTTTTAATCCCAAAATGGACTATTTTAACATGTATTTTCATTTTCTCCATTATTTCACCTACAATTGGAAAACACCTCAATTAGTGATTAATTAAAGTACTTAGGTGTCTAATTCATCCAAATTATAATGCAAATACATGAACAAATTAAGCTCTAACAAATTCCCCCACACTTAAACCTTGTTTGTCCTCAAACAAGCTTAAGGATAAAAAACAGAATTTTGAATTGAAATCAACATCTTCAAACAACAACACTCAAATTTCAATTAAGATCAATACACAAATCAATTGACAAATTGCATAGGAATGTAAAGACACTTAGCAATGTTCATCAAGAATTGAGAAAATCACCAATCCAAGAAGTCACAAGCATGTATCAATCTCCAATGCACATATGCATGAACAAGGTAACTCTTCCTTTGTTTTTTCCACTCTTTTCTCCATCACGAATTTATCAAATGGACCACACATACTTCTTACACATACAAGTTTACCATATGCTTTCAATTACACCTAATCTCCACTACTCAAAGATGCATGAATGCATGAATCGAAAGGTCTTTCATTTTGGTTATAATGGGGCTAGGGTAAATGAGTTGCCAAAGAAGGGGAAAGGTGTACAAAAGCATTTCAAGATGATGAAATTTCAACTTGACATTCAAGGGCAAATTTCTCATGTAATAGCCCTTTACTCGGCTTGATTAACATCTTCAAATTCACCATTGGTCAAGGTCTTTTCCTTCCTTTTCATTCTTTTCAAACAAGGAAACACTTCTTTTCTTTTTGATTATGCCTTTTTCTTTACATTTTCAATTTTGATTTTGGCACTTTCTTTTCATTTTCATTTTGAGCAACTTCCTTGCTTTTGTTTTTTTATTTCTTTTAATCGATACCAAGGGATAGAGATTTTTCCCCCACACTTATTTCTTTGCTAACCAATTACCAAGAACAACAATTATGAACTCAAGCTTCAATTCCATCACTCAAGAAATGAGGATAAGAACTTGGTTTTTCATTAAAGGTTTCTAAATTTGTTTTACCATGGCTGGTCTTTTGGCTCAAACTCATCCCTAGTGCCTTTGTCATTTCCAACGCAAACACACATTCATGTAGTCTTGAAAACGTGTAAATCCAAGTTCTAGAAACAATGTATGCATAGAAGCAATCAATTCACTCATCAAGGAAAAAGAGATTGGGTGCAATCTCATTAAGCTCAAATAATCTCTCAAGTTTGCACAAAATAGTTACCTTATTCAATTAACATGCATTAGAAAATTGAACACACTTAGAAACTAAGTGAAAAAGTGATTAACGTACTCTATCAATCAATACTAAGTACTTGATTTCCTAGACAAACCATAAAATTGACAAGTATACCAATCCATCAAGGAATTCAAGCATAATCATTTAAAGATTTTGGCAAAATTTTTTTATTTTTGGAAAATAAAACTATGTAAAAATTAAAGAAAATCGAAAGTAAGCACAACAAGATGAATTCATCCTCCCCCACACCTAAATGTTACATTGTCCTCAATGTAGCAAGCAACAAAACAAAGTAAAGTTGCTTAAAGAGAAAGAGCAATTTAACTGAAAGCCGAGACAAAATAGCTACAAAACAACATAGCAATCCGGAAAGGAGAGGTGAAATCATAAAGAATAGAAATTATACAAACCATAATAGAACATAATAGTACCAAATGAAATTAGACCAACTATTGCTGACATGGTAAAAACTAAATGCCAAAATGGAAAGATGCATGAAATGAAATGTATGCAAATACACCACTCTTGGTAAGTAAACTAGCCATCACTCAGTCGGGGCATCATCATCATCATCTGAACTCTCGGCTAAAGTTGACAAAATCTTCTCATGGTTCGAAAGGATACGGTCGAGCTTAGCCTCCATAGAAGCCAACCGATAGTCAGTATACTGCATAAGGTCTTTAACAGAGTCAGTGATGGAAGCATGTTGCTATTGATGTTGTGACAACTCAGTTCGAATATGTTTCAGCTGTGTCCAAAGTTCTCGCTGAAAGGCAGTAGCTGGAAGGTAGCTATCAGGCAGCTGAATGGCAGCAGAAACAGAAGGACTAGTAGTAGATGGCTACTGCGGAGGACTGCCAGTAAGTTCAGGTGCAGCACCAGTAGTTTCATCATCCCCACCTGCAGTTTGTTTGCGAAGATCATTAACCTACTCCAGTCCGCACTTAACAAAACCATATTGCTTCAGTTTGTGCTCAGCAATGATGTGGTAGTGTTGAGTATGCAGAGTGCTCTCCCCAGTGACATCGATCTGAAAATCATCAATGATGCGGTTGATGAGCAGAGGAAAAATGAGGCACTGCTTGAGGCGAGGTTTGCAAGTAGCATTCCGAAGCTGATAAATAATGGTAGACGCCAAGGGAATGCCATCAACCATGTTCATCCCAAGGAACAACTTGTCTAAGATGTACAAGTCAAGCAACCGAGCAGTGTAAGTGTCACCCTTCTTTGGTATTACATTCCTTTAAAGAATGTAGATTGCCAACCGAGGTCGAATATCGAAGTGCTTGGTGAAAACTTTGTTCTAGTGTCGACTGTTCTTACTGAAAGGTACATTAAATTTAGCTAAAGTGTGTTCTCGGGTCCAGTCCTTCTCTTCATCATGAACATAGTCACTCTTATGAGGAATAAATTGAAGCAATTTTCCAACATTAGGACACTTGAGGAGTTGACAAAGATAGTGAGTATCGATGAAAATGCGAGTACCCTTAAACATAGTGTCAATGGTGGAAAGTGAAGCATTACCTCGGTCTAGCATGTTACCATAAAATTCAGCCACGAGTTCGGGATAATAAGTACCCTTCATATTCAAAATACCCTCCCAACTGAGATGTTTGAAGAGTGGACTGAGTTGGAATTGCTCATCAATGGCAGGATCGATTATAGTCTCAACAACTAATCGACGTCTAGCAGCTTTAGTGAACCACGCCTGAGCAACAAAATTTTGAAACCTTTGTGCTCGAGAACTACTCTCCCCCACACCAGAAGGTTGTGGAACTTCGACTGTCTTCTTACATTTGGTGGCTCGTGTCTGAGGCATTTCAGCAAACACTTTCCAAGCACGAAAGAAAGGTGAAGAATAGAGAGGAAACAACGCCTAAGAAGCACACACAGCTCGCAGAACCTCAAATCTCGATCAGTGGTAGAAGGAAAGGGTCACGAAAGTGAATATCCCCAAAGCTGAGAATCAACGAGTAAAGGTGAAGGATTGCACCGAATGAAAAAGTGAAGAAGAAAAGTGAAGGATTGCACGGCTTTGTGAGCTGTGAAGGGGACTGTTGGTTTTTATATAGGCTATGGGCGATGATTTACGGCAGAAAAGATTTTGGGCTTATGGGCTTTTAAGGACCGGCCATTGAGAGTCTCGCTCAAAGCCTTTAAATGGCTCACTTGAATGTAGCTGAACAAAGTTTCTGACTTGCTAGCCGTTGAGAGGCTCTCTCGTAGCCTCTAAGTGGCTACTGCGAGTGTGGCAGAACAAAGTTTCTGACTTGCTAGCCATTGGGAGGCTCTCTAATAGCCTTTAAATGGCTGCCTAGTTCATGCTTCAGAATTTTGTTGCTGACGTCAAGCCTCGATAGTGATAGGACCATCATAAATACCAAGAGTGTGTATTGTAATGCAAATCGAACATGCTCAGAATATGAAAATGAATGAACCATGCACTAATACTGAGAAAGAAGGAATAGAGAAGGATGTAAACATGGGGTACAATGAAAATGATATGAAAATGAATGAAGGAATGAAGATACCCCAAATTAGTGCAGGACATTGCATTGCTACCTGAATCTCCAGCTGAGCAAGCTACAAATAGAAAATAAAGCGAATTAAAATGAAACACAACCTAAAATGCAAGAAAGAAAAGCAACAAATAAAAGAAGAAAAGATAGGAATTGGGTTGCCTCCCAACAAGTGCCTTCATTTAATGTCTTTGGCTAGACATTGCTTGGAAATCTTAAGTGATATAAGGAGGAATTTCCAAAGAATTTGTCTCTTGAACTAAACAGGGCATGTTCTCATTATATAGCTTTAGGCGATGACCATTGACTTTAAAGACTTTGTTGGTGGACAAACTCCTAATCTCCACAGCCTCATGTGAGTAAACATTGATCACCTCAAAGGGACCAATCCAACGACTTTTCAATTTGCTCGGAAATAGCTTCAATCTTGCATTGTAGAGTAGCACCTTTTGTCCTACAACAAAGGATTTTCGAGTTAGAATTCGATCATGAAACACTTTTGTTTTAGCCTTATAAATCAAAGCATTTTCGCAGGCATCATTTCTAATCTTTTTCAACTCTTGGATTTGAAGCTTCCTATGGTCGCCGGCATCATCAATGTCCATGTTGCATTGTTTGACAGCCCATCAAGCTTTATGCTCCAATTCTACCGGTAAATGACAAGCTTTACCATATACCAATCGAAAGGGTGACATGTCTAAAGGAGTCTTATATGCAGTCCGATAAGCCCATAATGCATCCTCTAGATGTGTGCTCCAATCTTTCCGTGTTGGCTGTACAGTTTTCTCAAGAATCGCCTTGATTTGTCGATTAGAATTCTCAACTTGTCCACTAGTTTGTGGATGGTAAGGGGTGGCTGTTCGGTGGAGTACACCATATCTTTTAAGCAAAGCCTCAAAAATTCTATTGCAAAAATATTTTCCTTTGTCACTTATGATGGTTTTGGGAATGCCAAACCTGCAAAATATATGAGCTCGCACAAAAGTAGTGGCTGTTTTGGCATCTTGGTGCTTGGTGGCCTTGGCTTCAATCCACTTAGAAAGATAATCACATGCAACAAGAATATAATTGAAACCAAATGAAGTGGGAAATGGTCCCATAAAATCAATACCCCAAATATCAAATAATTCACATACTATAATGGAATTCAAAGGCATTTGATCTCTTGGTCCTATATTCCCAACCCTTTGACACCTATCACAAGTTTTGCAAAAATGGTAAGCATCCTTAAAAAGTGTTGGCCAAAAGAAGCCACATTCTAGAACCTTTCTTGCGGTTCTTTGAGAACTATGGTGTCCACCACACTCTTGACTATGGCAAAAGGAAAGAATAGATGAAAATTCATTATCCGGGACACACCTCCTAATTATCAAATCAGCACAATATTTCCATAAAAATGGTTCATCCCAAACAAAAAATTTACTATCATGCTTCAATTTTATCTTTTCTAGCCTTAGGCATGCCATAAGGAAATTGTTTTGTGACAAGATAATTAACCAAATCAGCATACCAAGGGGAAAAATTTGTTACCATCAAGAGTTGCTCGTCCGAAAATGAATCATTAATTGGAGAAGTCTCTTGAGGCGTTATCAATCTACTCAAGTGATCAGCCACTTGGTTTTCCTTGCCCTTCTTGTCTTTAATTTCAATATCGAATTCTTGTAGCAGCAAGATCCACCGAATCAGCCTTGGCTTCGCTTCCTTTTTGTTAAGAAGATATCTAAGAGCTGCATGGTCAGAAAACACAACAACTTTAGTACCCAACAAATAGGAACGAAACTTATCTAAAGCAAAAACAATAGCAAGTAGCTCCTTTTCAGTTGTCGTCTAATTCTTTTGGGCTTCATTGAGGGACCTGGACGCATAATAAATCACATGTGAATCGCATACAATCCTTTGCCCAAGAACAGCCCCAACGGCACCATCACTCGCATCACATATTAGCTCAAAAGGGTGATCCCAACTAGGTGGTTGAAAAACCGGAGCTGAAGTGAGAGTGGTCTTTAAAGTATCAAAAGCTTTCTTGCATTGTTCATCAAAAATAAAAGGAACATCTTACTGTAACAATCGACACAAAGGGCCTGCTATCTTGGAGAAATTTCGAATAAATCTTTTATAAAAATCGGCATGCCCAAGAAAGGATCACACCTCCTTAACAGAGTTAGGATAGGAACAGTCACATTGTCATCTTCCTCCATTCTGAGTATGTAAAAGTCAGCTAGAAACACTAGCTCATCTACTCGAACTAGCACATCCTCAATGACTCCCTCGGGATAGACAATTGATCAATCAGCTAGTTGGATAGTGATACCTATCTCTATTAAAGGTCCCAAGTCCAAAGTGACATAGACTGAAAATGGCATAAGATTGATTGAGGCACCAAGATCACACATAGCCTTGTCCATTCGGGTATCACCAATTTTTATCGGTATCGAAATGATCCTCTGTCTTTACACTTGACTGGAAGTTTCTTTTGAAAAACAGCTGAGACATTTTCATTCATCCTTATACATTCATTTCCCTTCAACTTCCTCTTGTTGGTGTAGAGATCTTTGAGGAATTTGGCATACCGTGGAACTTGCTTGATGGCATCTACTAAAGGAATATTCACCTGAATCTTCTTAAAGATTTCCCAAACATCTTTTTCCAAGTCTTGGGTGGACTTTCTGGCAAGTCTAGAGGGGAATGGAGCATGAACTTGAGTGTTCAAGTCTGGACATGAAGGGGGTCAAGGTGCTTTGGATTTCGATACTGCTGGTGTAGCTGAAGTAGAAGCTTCATGGTCATTTTTCTGCACATTCTGACTATCGGGTCATTTAGAGGCTTCATCAGAGCCTCTAAGTGGCTGGGACTGCAGAGGTGAAGCAGGGACATAAGTCGATGCTGGCCGTTGAGAGGCTTCGTCAGAGCTCTAAATGGCTCTGAAATTTCTCCAGATTCCTTGGTTCCCGATACTACCCTCTCAGAGTCTCGCTCAGAGCCTTTAAATGGCTCAGAGTTCAGCTCCTTTCTAATCTCTGAAGTATTTAGCCAGACTTCAACTTCTCCGTCTAGGTCTTCCTCTACCCATTCTTGTCTAGATCGACCTTCTAACTTTTTGCCACTCCTCAAATAGATTGCATGAGCAGTCTCCCTAGGATTTTTCAATGGTTGAGAAAGGAGTCTATCGGATCCCCTTGCTTGCATTTCCTTCATAGAGCTGGCAAGTTGACTCATCTTTATGTTCATATCTACCACTTGCACCATCAATTGTTGTATATCAACCTCAAACTTATTGTGCCTCTCCTTTTGTTCCACTGAATCTCTAATCAGTTGAAGTATAAGATCGTCATATTTTCCGGATGGTGGAGAACAATCTTGCTGAGGTTGACTACTCCAATTGTGCTAAAATTGAAATGGAGTAGGCTGTTTTGGTTGAAAGGGAGGTCTCGGTTGTGGGAATGAAGAGGTTCGATTGCCATACCGAAATATTGGGTTGTCCTTCCGCCCTGGATTATAAGTGTTGGAATAGGGGTCATATTTTCTTTGTTGTCCATTAAAGCCAACAGCCTTACACTCCTCGGTGGAGTCTTCCAACAAAGAGGGACATGTCTCGTTGGTATGGTTCGACATAGAGCAGATTCCATAAACACGATACACTCCAGAATTTGTAGCTTGCTGCCCAATAATGTATGAAGAGAGTTGGGCGAGATGTTGATGGATAAGAGCCAAGTGTTGTTGAAATGAAGTATGTTCCACTTCATTGACAGTCTTAGTTTGAGGCCTCACTCTTCGAGTGTCAAACTGCTGAGAATTTGTGGCCATAGTATGAATAAGTCTCCTTGCCTCAGTAGGAGTCTTAGCAAAAAGAGCTCCTCCACTAGCCGCATCCAACCATTTTGTATTGAAATCCACAAGACCTTCGTAAAAGTGCTGCATTAATTGTTGTTCATCAATTCGGTGGTAGGGGCACCTGTCCAATAGCTTCTTAAAACGCTCCCAATACTCATAGAAAGACTCCCTATCCGATTGTTGAATACTAGCAATGTCCTTCCTTATGTTGCTAGTTTTTGCAGCTGGAAAGTAGTGCTCAAAAAATGCCTTTTGTAGCTTTTCCCATGATGTAACTGAATCGGGTGCTAGAGAATAGAGCCAATTACTTACTACTCCTTCCAAAGAGAATGGAAATGCTCGCAAAAGTATTTGCTCCTCTATAATTCCAGTCGACTTTGTGGTTGAACACACCACTCGAAGCTTCCTCAAATGAGCATGGGGACATTCCCCTGTCAAGCCATGAAATTTAAGGAGTAGGTGTATCACCCCTGATTTTAGCTCAAATGGTGCAACCAACTCTTGCAACCAAATGCAAAAGGGTTGATGGTTAACGGTGGGAGCACCATATTCTTGCATGGTAAGCTCTCTTGCTGATACAACTTGTTGAGCCATGTTGGATGATTCTTGATCAGAAAACCTGCTTTCAATGACGATAGGTTCTAGAGATAAGTCCTGAAATTCAGATTGAAGAAAATTTTCAGAATGTATAGATGAACTTTTGACTTGTTCAACAAAATTTCTGATATTTCTAAGCTTAACTATGGTATCGCAATCTAGCATGCAAATGTTCACAAGCAAATTAGGCACAAACTAAATTCTAACAATTATTTTGAACAAAATGTGAGCCAAACAGCAATATGATAGCAGCAAAATCAACTAGAACCTTAGCCAAATAGCAAGATATTCACAAGCATTCGATTAAACTTAGCTACCAACAAGTAGTGCCAACTTATGCAAACAATCAAACACTAAAAGAATAGAATTTAAAAGACAAATAAAGAGCCAAACAGAATCATAAAAAGAATAGAAAATAGAATATTGCAGCAAACGTGAAGAGAATATGGTTAGCCTTGCTCCCCGCAACAGTGCCAAATTTTGGTAGGCACTTGTCGAGATGCTCCAAAAGTAATAACTGAACGATTAAAGATTTGTAGCTTAGTGGTTAGGTCGGTCCACAGGGAGCTTGATACTACAATATTCTCTTCACTAATGTCACAACCAAACACCTTTAAACAAGATAAGAAACTCAAAATAGTGATTAGATCAACAAATCAACTAAATTGAAAGTCGTAAATTGAAGAGATTGGTTTGCAATGTTGATTTTAACAAGAAAATTAATCGATTGACAAGAATTAAAAAGAGATTAACAAAGATTTCAGATCAAAAGAACTCCAATCTAGCAAGTAATTATAATCAACTTCAACTAATGGCTCATTGATCCTTGATCTCCAATCTAATCATCCATTTCTATTATAGTTAGCATAGCCTAAGGTACTCCAGTTTCGCCTAAGCCTGATCACTCCTTAATCATTGAGATTAGCAAGCTCAGTTACTCAATCTAACTCTCTTCCATCGTAATCAACCTATTCCTTAGCGGCTATAAGTTTAAATTACAAAGAGCATTAAGATCTAGAGCAATATTAGCCAACTAGAGCCATGTGAGCTCAGCGCATCTCCATGTAACTCTCCCCTTCAATTTCCCCAAATCTAATCTAAGATTTGGTTGCTATTTGGTTCCAAACAAAATCTACAATTACGGATAGCAAATTGCCTAGAATAGCTAGTGAATTGAAGAAACCCAAGCAATGTGGCCATCATTGCATCAAGATTCCGCAAAATCACTTAATCTCTAACACTTCCAAGATTAATAAGCTCAGGAAATTGAAGAATACAATAGAATTGGAAACCTTAAGTTCAAGATCTTACCATTAATTGAAGAAGAATTACAATTACAAGCTACATTGGATTAGAAGTACTTAGCCACTCATGAAAGATGAAGAAACCTCCATGAAAGTTGAGAGAATTCTTGAATCTTCAGAGAACTAAGTTCTTACAAGAGAGAAAATGAATTTTTCGTGCTTTTCTCAGATCTGATACCATTCAAATTCCAAAAGCTTACTTATATAGTTTAGCTAAAAATATGTAAAAGTTCTAATCTATCCTTTCCTAAATCATGATTAAAAAGTTAAGTGAGGGTAAATGTGTCTTTTCCAGCTCCCTAGCCCAGCTAATTGGCAAATGAAACGATTTTCACGGCTTTGAACGAGTCAAATTCGAGTTTGAAATTTCTGTTACAACAGATCCCGTAAAAATTGCAACTAACTGCTTCAAGTCAGAACACGGCCATGGAGAGGCTCTCGCGTAGCCTCTAAATGGCTAGGTTTCTCTGCTTCCTGACTTTTGAGCTCGCGAACAAACATTGAGAGGCTCTCTCGCATCTTCTAAGTGGCTCGAACTTCTTTCTTTGTTTTAATCCCAAAATGGACTATTTTAACATGTATTTGCATTTTCTCCATTATTTCACCTACAATTGGAAAACACCTCAATTAGTGATTAATTAAAGTACTTAGGTGTCTAATTCATCCAAATTATAATGCAGATACATGAACAAATTAAGCTCTAACAGGCCTCTTGATTGAGTGAGACTAAAATGCATGGCCATGCTCAAATGAATTGATATGAGATATCAATTGTATTTGTTTTGAATAGTCTACTTGGGAATCAAGAAAAATATAGATTGAACTAAACATATAGATTGAACATACGGATAAGGTTGTATCGAATCATGATATTTTTTTGACTTAGATAGCAATGATGTGTTGCTAGATACCGCTCATTGCTTGTGATGTTAAAATAGTTTTAGTGTCACTACTAATGTTACAAGAACCTATAGGGTCGCACACAAAGATCAAATGCACAATGGAGTTTATAAATTTAGACAATGGGTAATTCATCTTAGTGCAAGTGGGAAATTGTTGGTTTATGCCCAAAGACAAATCACTTGGGCCTGATTATGGGTTAGCCCAAAGTCTAAATGGATTAAAAGTATAATCCAAATCTAATTAGGTTAAAAGAGTTTTAACCTAAATATGAAAGGAGAGTGAGACACGCATATTTTTTTTAAGCCGAAAAACACAATTAGAATTCTCTGTTCCTTTGCTAGTACAAAAGGCAGAGAAAACTCCATTCCTAATCTTTGTGAGACGAGGATTGGTTGCTGCTTGATCGTGGGGATACTGTAAAGGCGAGATCCAGCTGAGGTTTCGCTACAGCTTGATTCGATCCAGCTTCAATTTCTGATTTTATAGCACAAGTAAGGTAATATTTCTATCACTGATTAGGATCTCTTCTGCATAGATCCTGGTGGGAACCAAAATTTTATATTTTCGCTGTGTTTATTTGTTCTCGGTTTCCCTTCAGAGCCAAGGTTAAAGCGAGAAGATCGAGCAAGCACTACTAAAGTGAAGGAAGAACCTCCAAGTGACACAACTGGCTTGAAGAAAGCCTAACCCGTAATTGGATAAGGGTAGGCTATGTTAAGGAAAGATGAGGTTCAAACTCAAGAGTAGAAGGGCGATGGAGCCACTCCTAAGGGAGAGAATGATCAGAGTGCATAGCGGAAGCGTGATGGACTTTAGCAGCGAATAGTGATGCGAACACTATTCGGAAACAAAATGAGGGCTTCGAATGGAAGCCAAATCTCCCCAAAGTTACCTCATTAATTTCGAGGATGAAATTTTCAGAAGGAGGGGAGAGTTGACACACCCGAACCTAATACGACATTTTCGTACAAATAGAATAGTGTAAGACGGCGTATTAAGTGAACGATATGTCAGTCCGGATGTGTCTAATCAAGAAGAGAAATTAAAATTAGGATAAGACGGAGTTAGAAGATAAAGTAATTAACAATGCATGGAAATTAGTGAATGCCAAAAAGACCTCCAATTAAGTCCCTAGAAATTTATTATGGGACCCATTGGCATAAGAAATCAAAGGATTTAGCCAACGGGTAAAAATGAAAGAAAGTTGAAAAAGGGGAAAAAGTTTGACCCAAGGCCCGAGTAGACCCGGTGTTGGGCTCCTCTATAAATAAAGGAAAGCTAAAGCTTTTCCTCATTTCTCTTTCTCTTTTTCTTTCATTTTCTTTTCTTTTCTCTCTGGAGCCAAACGGAGGCATTTTGGACTTTTGGCAGATCCAAACAATCCGGCAGTCAGATCAAGGTGAGTTTCTAGTATGTTATTCTACTTACCTCGATCTATGTTTTGTTTCAGTTGCACGCATTTCCATGCATTGGTTTAGCGTAGATCTGAGTTTTTAGTTTTTGGCTGGTTTAATTTTAAAACTCAAATCTACGGATACCGGGTCGGTGAAATAAGGTGAGTTTTTAGTATGTTATCCTACTCACCTTAATCTACGTCCTACTCCGTTTTCACGCATTTGCATGCACCGGGTGAGAGTAAATATGAGATTTGGTCAATTTAAGCGAAATCTCAATTTTATGGAAATTGGACCGGTGTTTCTCGTTTCTGCCTCGGCGAATCCATCATGGATGCCATGAGGATCACCTGTCTAAGTTTATACGTCGAAAGGAGGAGAAACAAGTGCGAAAACCAGGGGAGGGACCGGCCGAGGAATAGGGTGACCGAGTCCCTGTTTAGATATTTTTATATTATATTAATATATTTTAGATATTTATATATTATATTAATATATCTTAGATATTTATATATTATATCATTACAATATATAAATATCACGCGGGAGGGCTTTTTCGGCCCAATTTCGCATAGAACTTGGCCCAGCCCGCATGGGGCCTAGCCCATTCCGGGTGTGGGGCCCACGGGCCCCTGGGGATATTTTGATAATTTTTTGTCAAGAGTCCAATTTTAGCCCCGAAACCTCCCGGACACTTTTCTAAGCGCCAAATCACATTCAAGCCCAGTCTTAGGTCATATTAAAGCCTCGTAGGTGCATTCATAAATTTAATTATGAATGCTAACGTATATTTCAGTGTATTAGGGCTCCGGTTGAATCGAGTACGGCGATGCTCCGGAGGTAAAGTACATGAAGTGCTTGGGAGTATACGAATCTCCCAACACTGTGATTGGCCTTGTTTTCAGTGCTTAGCCACTAGGGACAAACATTTTTAAATGTTTTAAAAATATAAATTGTTTTAAAAAGGTTTTACAACTGCTTTCGGGATAAGGGTAATCCACGACACACACTTTTTATTTTGTGATACACCCACTTAGAGGGTGGGATGATTTTTAGAATATAAAAGCTTGCATGTGTTTACATGTTTTAAATAAATATATATGAAATATTATTGATATGATTATTGAGGGTACGATACCTTTGTGGGATGAGAATTTGAATGGCTCATCGGGGCTCCAATATATGTGGGAGTATGGACTGAGTTGGAGAAGGCATGCATGACTCTTAGCCATGGACCCCTTAGACGAGACCTTGGGAGAGGCACATAGGGAAGCTCGCCAGGGCTCCAGGAAGCTGTGTTCCACCACAACGACGGGTACCACCGAGAGAACGAGCTAGAGAAAGAGAAATTGTGAAAATGTGTTTAAAGAGAAAGAGATAGCCCTCGATGTAGTGAGGTATACGACCGACGGGTCGAGCCTCCAGTATGAAAGAGATGCCAGCCCATATTGAGATATGTATATATATATATATTTTTATTTATTTAAAGAGTTTTAAAATAGGGTTCTCGGCTAGAGAACCAGAAGAGAGTTTTTGAAAAGAAAAATATTTATTTTATATTTATATTTATTTTGCTTTATTATATTTTGGATTACCTTTGTTTTCCCTAACCACAATGGAGATTCATTGAACCTCTGTCACTCACCTGTATCCAATGTAGATGGATGCAGATTCGCGTACGGGGTCAACAAGTAGAATGGAGGCTCAATAGGAGGCGTCGGTGGCTTGGGCGTAGGTGGCTTAGGCGTAATGGTTTCCATTACATAGGTTTCCTTTCAATTAAATCCACTGGTACTTCTTTCATATTTAATTATTTTTATTAAATGATTTCTAATTAAGTTTTGGTTGTTTTGTAGTGATGATATTTATTTCAAGCCTTGCGTGGCTGTAGACATGTACTTTAAGGTAATGCAGCGGTTGCCATGTGGCCAACCTGGGTGGGTTGGGGCATGACACATTGTTTTCACAAAACTCATGTGTATGGGAAGTCAGAAAGTATCTAGGAAGTATAAGAAGCTCAATGGTCTATCAAGATAGAAATTTTTCTAAGTTCTCACCGGAAGTACGGTGGAGAGTTTAGGGGAGTTTTTATCCCTTAAAAAAAAGACAACATGTGAATTTTCCTCATTCAATTTTCTAACATGCATATGCATATCATGTTTAATTTCCTTAAGTTTTTGAAGCTTTAATTTAATCACCATTTTTGAAACCCTAAAATCTATCCCTTTTTAAAAGACTCTCCCTTATAAATAAAAGAATTTCATTTCCAACATAGTTTTAAAAATCTAAACATGGCTTTTTAGGGAAATCTCAACTTAATCATCAATAATCAAGGTTTTCCTTACAAATGATACTTCGATTAATTTCTTTAATCAAAAGTTTTAAGATAAGATCCAATAGTAAGTGAAATTTTAATTCTGACATTAATTATTTCAAAACAAACCAAAACCAAAACCAAAAAAAAAAAATTGTTTTGAAAGATCTCAATTTGGTTCTTCAATTACGATCTTTCCTACTGAATCAAATTAGTTTTCAAATTCTATTTTAATTAAAATATATTCATCAATAAAGGGAATCTAATAATTCCGACATTGATTTTAAAAATCTCAAAAATATTTTTAAAGGATTTCAATTTAATCCTTAATGATTGAAGTCTTTCCATATTCAAAATTTAATTTTCACTTCTTTTAAGATTAGGTTTTTTCACATGATTTTCATTTTTCAAAATTCTAAAAGTTTTTTTTAGGAAGTTTCTCAATTTGATCATTCGACGTTGGGACCTTCTTAATCGGATTTCATTCCGAATCTCATCTTAGATTAAATTTTCTTTTCCTAAAAAGGGTAAATCAACCCATAATAAAAAAAGTATTACTCCGACATTCAAAAATCTCAACTTCCAAATTTTTCTTTTCATTTTGAAACATTTTATCATTAACCCTAAAATAAATGTTTTTAAAAGACTTTTTATGGTACTGATTATTTGGATGTTATAGAGGTGCTAATCTTTCTCCATATGTAACCGACTCCCAAACTAAAAGTCTATTTTTTGTAGACCAATACTTATTTGAACTAGGGTAATCATTTTAGATAATGGTAGGTTAAATAGAGTTAAGATAGGTGGCTAACCTACCTAAACAAAAAATGGTTAGTGGTGACTCATTTTTTTCTTTTAACAATTTTCAAAACATTTCTTTTCTCCAATTTCCCATCTGACACACCCGGACCTAGTTCAACTTTTCCATACAAATGAAATAGTGTAAGACAGCATATTAACTAGTCAGGATGTGTCTGATTATTAAGAGATGTTAAGCTTAGGATAAGATGGAGTTGGAAGATAAGATAAGTAACCATGCATAGAAACATTGATTGGACTTTCTTTAAGTCCATAGCCAATGGATAGGAATATCCATCGATGAAGAGGTTGACGGATTAGGCTAAGGATTGAGATTAGGAGGGGTTGAAAAGAGGGGAGAAAGTCTGGCCCGGGGTTCGAGTAGGCCCAATGGCGGACTTGCCTATAATGAAGGGGATCCAAGCTCTCCCTCTTATTTTCTTTTCTCACTCTCTTCCTCTCCTCTCTTTTGCTCTCTCGGAGCCATTTCGGACTTCTAGCCGATTCATACAAATGACTGACAAATCAACGTGAGATCTTGGTATGTTATCCTACTCACCTTAATCTACGTTCTACTTCATTTTCACGCTTTTCCATGCATCGTTTTAGGAGAGATCTCTTCTCAAAGTTAGGTTTACCTTTTTAGTTAAATTTTAGTTTAGATTTTAGATTTAGGAACTTTGAGCTTGTGATTTTCGTTTTTGCTCCGGTAAACATGTCATGGGAGACGTGCCGGTTGCTTGTCTCGATTTTTAGGCCAAGCCACGAAGCAACGGGCTCAAAAACCAAAGAAAAGGCTCGATTCCAAACCCATATGAGCATCTCCCATGCGGGAGAGACTTTTTTTTTTGCATCTCCCGTACGGGAGTGACCTTGGATGATCGAATTGAGACTTGTTTTTGCCCTAGGGGCATTTTGGTAATTTTCACCCTACCGTTCCGATTTTGACCTGAAACCTTCCCAAACACTTTTCTAAGCTTAAAAACACATCCAAACATCGTCTTAGGTCATGTTAGAGCCTCATAGGTGCATTCATAGTTCGATTATGAAGGCTAACATGAACTTCTATGTAATTAGGGTTCCGGATGATCGAGTGCGGTGATGCTCTGGAGGTTAAGCTATGTGGATCTTTTAGGAGTATACGAACCTCCTAACATGGTGAATGGCTTAGATTTCATTGCTTAGCCACTAAGGTAAAGTGTTTTAAAATATAAAAATGATTTTGAAATGTTTTATAAATGTTTTGGGATAAGGGTAATCCATCACATACATTTACTTTGTTAAATACCCACTTAGTGTCATGCCTCAACCACTAGTCCGGCCACGTGACAACCGTCGTACAACCTCAAGATGCGTGTCATGAAAGGCGGGCTATCCTAGATAGCACAAGGCATAGAAAGAGTATCGTCACTACAAAACCAATAAAAACTAAATTTTAGTTAGAAAATATTTATAATAATAAATAATAAAAGAGCTTCAGTGGATTAATTTAAGGGATAACCTATGCAGCAGAATCTACTAACTCCTAAGCCAACGACTGCTCCTATGAGCCTCTGATCAGTCTAATGCCTTCTCATGTGGGAATTGTATCCAACAACATTGGATATAGGTGAATGACAGAGGTTCAATGTAAAGTCAAATAGGTTTGGGGAGTTTGGGTAATTCCAAACAATTTAGAAAACATTATACATTTCTTTCTAAAACCCTTTTTCAAAATATTTGCCCCAAATTCTTTCTAAGTAAATCAATAATAATAACAATAATAACAACATCTATGGGCTGGCCATGAAAACATAATGAGGCTCGACCTTAGCCGTGGTCAGGGATCTCGTACTGTCGAAGGTTATTTCTTTTCTTTTCTCTTTTACAACTTCCTTTAATAAGGAACTATTATCTTTTAAAATCTTTTCATATGAAAAAAAAAATATATATATATATATATAGAAAGATATAGGTATCTCTCTCTAAGCCCATTCCTTCAAGGTGCCATTCATTATGTGGTCGAAGCTACATCGGCCCTAGCGACTCTCCCTCCGCACCTCTCTATTCCAGGGTCCATGCACTCACCGTGCCCCTTCAAAAGGTGGTCCATGGCTACCTCACATGCGTGCACCACCTCGGTCCACTCACTTCATCACGTGAAGCATCAGTCTCATCGAGCCCTCTCTCGGACTCCGTCTCTCATATGTATGATTATGCTCCATCGAGCACTCATATCATACCTTTCATATTTAAATGTAAAAACATACATACATATATACATCTTATAAATTTAATTTTCTCAAAACCCTTGCCCATGGGGCATATAACAACGTGTGTGGCGGTGTGAGGGAATACCGAATCCCAAAACATTTAATTAAAACATTTTTATAATAATAAAATAGTTTAGCCCTAAATGGCTAAAGACTGAAATAAGGCCACTCACAGTGTTGGGAGGTTCATATACTCCCAATTGTCCCACGTAGATTAACCTCCGGAATGTCGCCGCACTCGATCGTCGAGAACCCTAATTACACGGAAATACGCATTAGCATTCATAATCAATCTATGAAAGCACCAATAAGGCTCTAGTATGACCTAAGATGATGTTTGGATGTGTTTCGAGGCTCAGAAAAGCATTTGGGAAGGTTTAGGGTCAAAATCGGACACTTAGTGCAAAATTATGATTTTGCCCCTAAGCCAAATTCACTCCTGCGCGGGACTTGGCAAGATTGGTCACTCCCACGTGGGATTGACTCAGGTCCCGCATGGAAGGCTAGCTGTGAGCTCAAATTCGGAGGTATTTCCTTAGATTTCAGGCCTGTTGCTCCACGGTTTGGCCGAAAAATCAAGACATGCAATCCCCGCAACTCCCATGATGCGTTTCCGGAAACAAAAACGAGAATCATCGGCTGAAAGTTCTTAAATCTAAAATCTAAATATAAATTTCGTTGAAAAGCTAAATTCAACTTTTAACAGAGATTTTTCCTAGGCCTATGCATGGTAGTGCGTGCAAACTAGGTAAAACATAAATCGAGGTGAGTAGAACAACATACTAAAAACTCACCTTGATTTACCAGTCAGTTTGTCCGGATCAACCAAAAGTCAAAAATTGCTACAAAAAAGCAAAAGATAGAGAAAGGAGAAATGAGAGAAAAAAAGAAAAAGAGAAATGAGGGGGAGAGGCCTATTTATAAGGAAGCCCGACAACAAGCCTACTCGGACCTCGGGCGATACTTTCTCTCCTCTTTTCAACCTCTCATATCTCGATCCTTGGCTTAATCCGTCAACTTTTGCACAAATGGATATCCAATCCATTGGCTATGGACTTAAAGAAAGTCCAATTGGAGTTTAGTTGCTTCCATGCATGGTCAGTCACTTCACCTTCCAACTCCTTCTTATCCTAAGCTTGACTTCTCCTCATAACTAGACACATCCAGACCGATGTATTGTTCGAATCAATATGCCATTTTACTATTTCGTTTATACGGAAAAGTTGAACAAGGTCCCGGTGTGTCACTTAGAAGGTGGGATGATTTTTAAAGAAAATATAAAGGTTTATGTGTGTGTGTTTAAGTTTATATGTTTTACATATATATGTGTATATATTTTTATGATGATGATAAGAGGTGAGATGAGTGATTTAGCGGATCTCGGTGCTCCAATGAGAGGGAACGAGTGGACCGAGCGAAACATGCATGCGACTAAGTAGCTGTGGATGGTCTATCGAGGGGCACGGTGAGTGTCAGACCCTGAGAAAGGCACATAGGGAAACTCGCCATGGCTTGTATGTAGCTGTGTTCCACCCATAACAAATGCACCATCGAGAGTACGGGCTAGAGAAAAAAGAGTATGAAAATGAATAAGAAAAGAAAAGAGATAACCCCGGTGTAGTAAAGCATACGACCGACGGGTCGAGCCTTCAGTATGTTTGTGGCTAGTCCATTTAAGATATTTATTTTACTTAAATTGATTCTAATTAGATTCTTACTTGAAGTATCTAAGAAAAGTTTTGAGGAAAAGAAAAAGATCTTGAAAATAAAAATAATTGTTTTACAATTTTATTTTGGATCACCCCTATTTTCCCTAAACCCTGTCGGAGATTCATTGAACTCTGCCACTCACCTGTAGCCAACATTGTTCGATGCATATCCACGTACGAGGATAGCATATAGATCAGAGGCACACTATGAGGCGTCGATGGCTTAGGAGTAGTAGTTTCAGCTACATAGGTATTTTTTTGAATTAGTCCACTGGTACTTCTTTCAATTAAATTATTTTATTAAATGATTTCTAATTAAAATTTTAGTATTGTTTTGCAGCGAAGATACTCAATTCATGCCTTGTAGTACTTCAAGTGGGTGACCAACTGACATGTACTTCAAGGTAGTGCGACAGTTTCCACGTGACCGACCTTCCGGGTCAGGGCATGATAATTTTATCTACATCAGAGCGAATAAAATATTCTAAATGTTTTTAAAAGTTATAAAGTGTTTTTAAATGTTTTCAAAACCAATGGATTACTAAGGTTTTAAATTCTCGAGTTCCAGTACGTGATTACTCGAACGAATTATGATTTTCTAAACCTACTATTAAAATACGTTCTTTAGTAATATGCCACCATATAGGGTATTCGAGTGTGGTCTTTAGGTATAATGACACCATGACCACCATTTCCTTGATATTCATGAAAACAAAGTCAGTTTTTGAAGAAATCCCCCAAGACCAATCCTTCAGCTTTTAATACCTTTCCTACTCATTTAGCCAAACCAAATAAAGGATAGTAAGTCCTTTGAGATAATGAGATATGTGATATCTCGTCCAAATTCTAAGATAGCCTACTCATAGACTCGCCAATGAAGAAAACCGGTTCGACGTCCAACCTTCAAGGTGGTGGACATCAAGACTCACTAGTGAAGAAGCGAGTTTGACATTTAACCCAACCCCAAAGGTGACTTTCTCAATCTTTACACTTGAAATGTGTAGAATTTGGGAGGAAGCTAAATAGCAAGAGCGATGCAATGAGCAAATATGGACTTCACGTGCACGAAGACTAAACCAACTTCTCTCACTCTTCTACAACATTAATGTGTAAATTATAAGAAAGAGATGGGTTATGAGGAAAAAAGTCAAAGAGCTATGAAATCACAAAGGACGAGGTTGAAAGGACCTCAAGAAGTGAGATAAAGCATCTGAGCAGAAAGATGAAGGAACAGAGAGGACTTCATCGCGCAACAATGGAAGGAAAAAGAGTGAAGCCAATGAAGTACTAACCAAGTGTAGAGGTCAATGAAGGACCCATACAATGCTAATTAACTCCTCTCACTCTCTACACCAATCATGTGTAGACTTTGAGAGGAAGTTTTGAGAGAAGGGTAACTGAAAGGTGAAGCAGAGAGGTTGATGAAGAGCCCACATGGGATAACTCAACCTTCTCTCTCAATTTTTACACCATTGTGCATAGACTCAGAGAGAGAGAGAGTAGTGTAGGCAAATGAAAGGTGACCCGACTTCCCTCATTCTATACCAATTACGTGTAGATCTTGAGAGGAAGTGCAGCAAAGGTGGACAAAAGAGAGACCACCTAGAGTTAAAAGGATTAACACTCCAGGATTCTAAGACCTGAGACAAATGACCACAGAGGAGGACAATGGAGGTGGAGAACTATAAGAAGAAGATAGCTTGAACCCTTCCAACAAACCAATCAAACACCTCCCGTTTCCTACATTGTCTATGTGTAGATTTTGGGAAAGGGTCAATCAAGGAGAATCATCCAAGGATTCAGAGGAGATCGAGTGAGCCCAAGATTGCAAGAAGTGAATTAAGGGAGAGTCACTCGAGGATGTGATGGGGACTGATAAGAGGAAACCCTAAAAGACTCGAAAATGGAAAAAGGATAATAATAAGAAGAATAAGAGTGAAGCTATTCTTAAGAAACGATGAGGAGGAAGAAGGCAAAGATGGCAAAACGGAGAATAAAGAATGGAAAGAGACCTCATATCCTTATGAAGGATGCATAGTGGAGCCCTCACTGTGTATCCAGCCTTTGGATCTCAATGCTAAGGGAATTCGAGGAGAAAAATAAAAAGGGATCTAATCCATATGGTCGATGAGTAGTAGATTTATTACTACTTGTCCAACCTTTGGATACCAATATTAAGAGAAGATAATGGAGAAAGAAGAGAAAGGAAGTGGAGATGGAGGAAATGGAATAAGGAAAGAGATAAGCTAGAAACCTCCATACCTAAGGGATTAGTAAGTAGTGAACCCTCATTATTAGGTTTATAACAATAGAGTAAGAAGAATGAGACCCCCAATAGATGATAAGAAAGGACCATGACAAGGTCAATGGGAAGTAAGCAAGTGGAGAGAATGGGATGCATGGGGATGATGGAAATACCTACATGCGTGCAAGTAAGAGCACAAAGAGAATCTTTCCCCTATAGTCGAAAAAATGAGCTTTGCCATCTCTCATAGCCTTTGTTTAAATGTTCACTTTTCCTTTCTTTTCCACTTCTTCTTTCTCACCAGTTTCTCTTTGGTGAAGAAAGCACAAAACATTAGGTAAATGAGAATTCTAGGATAATTAGATATAAATAAGTCCTAAACCGAAGAGAAGCTTAGTTTAGTTGATGAACTAAGTTTCGACTAACTAGGAGTAGAGCCTTAAAAAGGGAAAAGAAAAGCATAACATACCACTAGAAAACTCTAACCTTAATCAGTAATAATTCATAATGAACCATAGGTTAATAACCCTGAAATGATTAGGTAGAATTAGTAAAAACTAAGGTGTAGGAAATTAGAATTTGAGGCAAAACCTAGGTAGATAACCTAGGGATAGGTTTAAAAAATGCAAATAAAAAAGGGTTCAAAAGCCTAGAAATAGGATAAAGAAAAATCTACTGAAACAAACCGAATAAAAGACTTAAAGAATAGATATTGGTTAAAGAAAGCCGAGCATAATAAACCCTAAACTCGAGTCAAGCCAAAGAACTAAATCATACCACGAATAGGTTAAAAGGAGAAAAGAATAAACAAGGATGATTAGAGGTAAGAACTGCTGAGATAAAAAGTATTAAAAATGTGAATCGATGAAGCAAAAGAAAATCCCTGACAATTTAAGTTATGAGCAGAGATAAGAAGATTGGATAGAACGAAAAATTTGAAAAGAGAAGGAAAGGATAGCATATAAAAGAGAAAGAAAGGAAAGTACTCAGAGGAAACGAGTAAATGGAGATACTTGTATCCTAAAGGATGATAGGTAGTAGGCTTTTCACTACTTACCTACCTTCTAGATACAATAAAGAATGAATGGAAGAGAAAAAAAAGAAGGATAAAGAAATGAAAGTTCCAAAGTGTGGAGAAGCAAACAAAGGTGAAAGGATGGTGAAGATGATGATGATGATGATAATTATAAGGAGATTGCAAACCCAATTAAGAAGGAAAGTGGATCGACTTAGGTAAGAGTCAAAAAAGGAGTGAGGATAAAACAAAAATCATAATTGAAACTGGAGAAAATAAAAAGGTGAAAGCAAGATGAAAGAGTGAGATAAAAGGAATTAAAAGTAAGAAGTTAAGGAACACAAAGGATAAATTGAAAATTTTGAAGAAGGGGAGTAGACTAACCCTATGGGATAAATTCCTTTCGAATAATGATAAGTGAAGAAAGAATGTGGGAAATGAAGTCTAAGCCAAGGTGAATTGGAAATAGCCAAGTGCGGACAAGAGTAGAAAACGGTGAATGATTAAGAAAAGTGTTTTATGCGACAAATAAACCTTAATGTGGATGATAAAGGAAAGATATTAGGAAATTCAAAGCCAAGGATGACTAAGATAAAGAAGACCTACACACAAGAAGTAAGAGATACGGGAACTAAGATAGAAAGATGACAAGGGCAACCCCGAGTACTCAATGGAAAGAGTACTGGGATAAGGAAAGGAACTGGACAAGCTCATAAGCTTCAATGAGCACAGCTTATGTAAGAAAAAAGAAAAGAAATTGTAACACCTAAATGAAGTAAAGGTGTTAGAAGAAAAAGAAGTGAAGATGAAGACGATAAAGAAAGTAATGAAAGAAAGCAAGGAAATAAAGAGATGAACATTGAGCAAAGGAAACCTTGGATAAGGTATGAGAGATCACGAAAACCAAGGCAAGACAAAGCTAACAGCGAACCCGAAACCCTAATGAAATGGGTATGGGGATAGTGAAAGCTGCGGATAATGCCAAAGGATGGCAATGGACCCAAGATAAGGACAAATCAAATGACAAGATAAGAAACCTTAAGAGAGAGGAAAACGAGAATAAAGGAAGCTACAGATGATGCCGCTTATAACGTGCGTGATTGTCTAGTCCTGTATAGATAGGGATACAAGAGAAATGTGGACCCCATAATGAACTGTGGGTGAACGAGAGAAAGAAAAGGAAAGAGAAGGGGAAAAAGAAACCCTAAAATGAACTATTGATGAAAGGAGGAAAAAAAATTGACCATTGGCAAAAAAGCTAAAGTGAATAAAGGAGGTCATAGGAAAGAGAGACATATGACACCTCGTAAAGTGGATACTTCAAAGGAGATAAAAGATAAAAGATAAAAGAAATCCCTAAGAGGCTAGAGAAATTGCATGGATGAGTATGTAGTGAGACTCAAGTATGGATGACTTGAGAGCCTTGTGAGGCGTCCCCATGAGAAGGAAGAGTAGAGATCGAGATCTTGAGGATCTCTGTGATGACCAATCGAGAGGACCGACCCATTGTGTGATTGGGAAGAGCATGAGGCCTCCCAGAGTTCTCCATCCTAGAGAGGATAAGGATGAAATGGGTCAAGGGCCCTGTATGAGATAGAGATAGGCGGTCAGAGAATGAGTCAGATTGTGAGAGCCGAGAAGGCATGATCTCTGATTCCTAGATATGATATGGCCAAGAGTGGGCCAATGTCTACAAGAGCTCGACTCATATACCATGTAATGAGAAAGAGAGATATCGAGAAGAAAGAGAAAGGAACCAAAAAACAAAATAAAGAAGAAAGACCAATGTAAGGAAAGGGTAAAGCCAACTCAATGTATACCTCGCCTTAGAGGTGAGGGAGTTAATCTAAAGACTTCTCCAACATCTTGGTTACAAGGATAAGTAAAAGACATCAAAAAGACGAAGAATGTGTCGAAAAATAGCCTCGAAGTGAGAGGCACTATTAAGAAAAAAGAAAAGACTTCTAAGGAAAACAAGAAAAGTGGAACCTTAAAAGTAATAAGAGGATAGTATCGTTAAAAGAGACTTTAAAGAAAGTACGAGGATAAAGTGAGAAGATCGAGTAAGCACAGTTGAAGTGAAGAAAGAACCTCCAAGTGACGCAATTGAAATGAAGTAAGCCTAAACCACAAATGAATAAGAATAGGCTCTGCTAAGGAAAATACAAAGTTCAAACTCAAGAACGGAATATCGAAAAGGCTGTCCTTGAAAGAAGATGATCAGAAGAGATTAAAAGCACAATTTGATTGGTATCAGCGACAAAACAAGGAAGTTCAACAGTGAATAATGGTGTGAACGCTATTCAAAAATAAGGGAAAGGGTTGGAATAAAAGCCAGATCTCCCCACAGCTACCTCGATGATTTCGAGGATGAAATTTTTTGAAGAATGGGAGAGTTGACACACCCGGACATAGTTTAACTTTTTCGTACAAACGAAATAGTGTGAGATGGTGTATTAACTAGAACAATACGTCAATCCAGATGTGTCCGATTATGAAGAGATGTTAAGCTTCAGATAAGACGGAGTTGGAAGATGAGATAAGCAACCATGCATGGAAGCACTAATTGAACCTTCTTTAAGTTCATAGCTAATGGATTTGAATATCCATTGGTGAAAAGGTTGGTGAATTGGGCTAAGGATTGAGATTAGGAGAGGTTGAAAAGAAGGGAGAAAGTATGGCCTGAGGTCCGAGTAGGCCCAGTGGCAGACTTGCCTACAATGAAGGGGAGCCGAGCTCTCCCCCTCATTTTTTCTTCTCCCTCTCTTCCTCTGCTCTTTTTTGCTCTCTCAGAGCCATTTCAGACTTTTGGCCGATTCGTACAAATGACTGACAAATCAAGGTGAGATCTTGGTATGTTATCCTACTCACCTTAATCTAAGTTTTACTTCGTTTTCACATATTTCCATGCATTGGTTTAGGAGAGATCTTAGCTCAAAATTAGGTTTAGCTTTTAGTTAAATTTTAGTTTAGATTTGAGATTTAGGAACTTTGAGCTTGTGATTCTCATTTTTTCTTTTGTAAATGTGTCGTGGGAGGCGTGTGGGTTGCTTGTCTCAATTTTTGGGCCAAGCCATGGAGCAACGGGCTCAAAAACTTAGGAAAAGGCTTGGTTCCTTAGCCTTAAGAGCGTCTTCCATGTGGGGGTGACTCGACTCCTGCATGGGAGAGACTTTTTTTTCACGTCTCCCACACAAGAGTGACCTTGGATGGGCAAATTGGCCATCCAACCAGGTCCCACGCGGGAGTCAAATTTTGCCCTAAGGGCATTTCGGTAATTTTCACCCTAGCATCCGATTTTGACCCGAAACCTTCCCGTATACTTTTCTAAGCTCTAAAACACTTCCAAACATCACCTTAGGTCATGTGAGAGTCTCATAGGTGCATTCATAGTTCGATTATGAATGTTAACATAAATTTTCATGTAATTAGGGTTTTGGATGATCGAATGGTGCGATGCTCCGGTGGTTAAGCTATGTAGATCCTTTGGGAGTATTCAAACCTCCTAACACCGTGAGTGACTTAGATTTCATTGCTTAGCCACTAGGGTAAAGTGTTTTAAAAATATAAAAATGATTTTGAAATGTTTTATAAATGTTTTGGGATACGGGTAATCCACCATACACACTTACTCTGTTAAATACCCACTTAGAGGGTGGGATGAATTTAAAAAAAAATAAAGGTTTATGTGTGTGTGTTTAAGTTTATATGTTTTACATATATATGTATATATATATATTTTATAATAATGATGAGAGGCGAGATGAGTGATTAAGTGGATCTCGGTGCTCCGATGAGAGGGAGTGAGTGGACCGAGCGAGACAGGCATGCGACCAAGTAGCCGTGGACCACCTATTGAGGGACATGGTAAGTGTGAGACCCTGGGAAAGGAGTGTAGGAAAGTTCACCAGGGCTAGTGTGTAGTTGTGTTCCACGCACAACGAATGGCACCACCATGGGGACGAGCTAGAGGATGAAAAGTATGAAAATGAATAAGAAAAGAAAAGAGATAGCCCTCAGTGTAGTAAGGCATACAACCAATGGGTTGAGCCTTCAGTATATTTGTGGCCAGCCCATTTAAGATATTTATTTTATTTAAATTGATTCTAATTAGATTCTTATTTGAAGAATCTAAGAAGAGTTTTGAGAAAAAGAAAAGGATTTTGAAAATTAAAATAATTGTTTTATAATTATATTTTGGATTACCCTATTTTCCCTAACCACTGTCGGAGATTCATTGAACCTCTGCCACTCATCTATCGCCAACATTGTTGGATGCAAATACATGTATGAGGATAGCAGATAGATCAAAGGCTCACTAGGAATCATCGATAGCTTCGGAGTAGTAGTTTCTGCTATGTAGATATTCTTTTGAATTAGTCCACTCGTACTTCTTTCAATTAAATTATTTTATTAAATGATTTCTAATTAAAATTTTAGTATAGTTTTGCAGCAAAGATACCCAATGCATGCCTTGTGGTGCTTCAGGGGTGTGACTAACTGGCACGTGCTTCGAGGTAACATGACAGTTAGAGGTGTCAAATCGGGTTGATTGGGTAGGTTTCGGGTTCGGGTCAATCAGGTTGGGTCAGTTTGGGTCAAAAGAGATTTTCGGGTCATTTTGGGTTTAGGGTCATTCGGGTTCAGGTCATTCGAGTTTCGAGTCTTTCGGGTTTCGGGTCATTCGGGTCTCGGGTCATTTAGGTCTTGGGTTTTTCGGGTTTTGTCCTCGGGTTTGTCGGGTTTCGGGTTCGTGTTTTTCGGGTCTGACCATCGAGTCTTTTAGGTTACATGTTTTTTGGGTTTTATATCATTTAGATTCGATTTTTTTGGATTTAACTCTCGAGTCATTCGGGTTTTCGATTATTTTAAATTGAATTAAAGTTTTGATTTTACAAATTAATACTTAAGAGAGATTTTATCAAAAATATTATTTATTAGATTTGTTATAAATTGTAATTAAATTAATTAAATTTGTAATGTTATAAATGTATTAATTGCATTAGTAATATTTATAACTTTTTTAAAAATTTTCCTATAAATTATCTATAGTTTTAAATAAAATAAATATTTAAATTTTTATTATTTACTAATTCATTTCTAAATTCTAATTGATATATAATAAATTCATGATTCATAATATCATTAATATATAATCATGAATTATCCGTAGTACAATTACAAACTAAGGAACCAGAATTTTGATATATAATTACAAACTAAGGAGTCAAAATTTTGGCATACAACTACAAAATTTACCAGTTTCCTCTTATTGAATTGAAAATTTAAAAGCTTTTATTTGGTCGATAAATAGGATAGCCGAAAAGGAATAGCCAATAGCTAATAGGCTATCCGAACTGTCATACAGCTATGGCCACCATGAACCACTAATCTTAGTATCTTATTATCTTAGTGCTAATGACTTTGTTTTGTTCTTTCTTTTCTAAGACTTGTATGTAGACTATACTTTGTAATGATTAGTGATTAACATCACCTACTTCTGCATAATAGAACAACTTGCACACATACTACATTCGACATTCTCATTAAATTATTTATTTTGGCGAGAACTAAATTATAAGGAGAAAATATATGACAACATATTGAAATTTTAATTTCAAATTTTTAATATTTAGATGCTTTTTGCTGGATAGATAATTCACTAATTTGATATGAATATTAGTAATTTATTAATACTACTATAATTTATAAATTTTCTTAGTTAGAATGAAAAATTGTCATTCACATGAAAAAATTTATTTATTAATTTGATCAATAATGATGAAATCAACATGGCCTTTTGTAAATTCTCAAATTTTCCTTAATAAAGTTCATAATTAATATTATTAAATTTACGTAATAATATTCTACAAATTCATATAATTCAATCATAAATTCATAATAATAAAATTTAAAAACATAATTATGAAAAAATATTTTTTTAAGTTCACTTTGATCAAAATTTTATCAAATATTTATTTTTATTTTCTTTATCAAATTTATTTATTAAATTTGAAGTTTATGAGGTATATAAAAATACTCCATCTGTCCCTATTTGTCTGTTACAATTAATCATTTCATACAGGGCAAAAAAAGTAGTTATGGTACAAAATTTCATACATATTTACATTGACTTTCTTATTTTATCCTTATCTCTCTTCTTCTTTAATTCTTTCTCCTATTTAGGAAAAATATTTATTTAAGAGAGAAAAAAAGTAGTTTAAAAGGGTAATTTTAAAAAATTAATAATTAATGCTCGGATATAGACAGATAAAAACGGATAAATAAAGCTTCTAGAAACAAATAAAGCTTCTAGTAGGAGGCAGATAAATAAAAAACAGATCGAGTATTTCATTAGTTTGTTGGGTTAGATTCTCGGGTCAATCGGGTTTTGGGTCAATCGGGTTCCGGGTCAATCGGGTTCCGGGTCAATCGGGTTCTGGGTCAATCGGGTTTCGGGTCGGTCGGGTTCGGGTCGTTTACTTTTTTTAGTCAAACCAAGTCGGGTTAGTTTCGGGTTCGGGTCGGTCGGGTTGGGTTATCGCGTTCGGGTCAGCTTTTGACAACTCTAATGACAGTTGCTGCGTAGTCAACCTTTCGGGTCGAGGCATGACACCGTCGAACGGTTAGATGTTTAGACAATTTGGCGACTCTACTAAACAAGTAATTTTGAGAGTCAAGCCATTTTGAAAAAGTCTTGTTTTCAACTTAGGGTTACTAATGAAATGTTCTCAAAGTTTGGTTTTATTCTTGAACATTCATTTCCATTCATTGTTTTGACAAAAATGAAAATGAACTTTCTTTTGCATCTTACATTTGTATTAATAAACCTTTTTCAAAATTGCATTTTGCATTTTACATTCTTGCATCACATTGTTTGATTTACTTAATCACATACTATTTATATGTTTTGTATGATCTTGCCTTTTTGTATATCTTTACGTTCCTTTGATTATCTATTTTTCATTCTCCCATATATATATATATATATATGTTTTAAGTGCTATAGAGAGTAGTGAGATGTTCAGTCTGCTGGATAAGAGATTGAAGATGATAGAAGGGTTTAGTTATCATCATGCAATGAATGCCTCCAAAACAACTTTCGTGCCGAGCTTGATTATCCCATCGAAGTTTATAGTGCCGAAATTTGAGAAATATATTGGATTGAAGTGCCCACAAGAACATCTACTCAGTTATGTTCACAAGATGGCCACATATAACCATGACAACAAGCTTATGATACATTTTTTTCAAGATAGTATGATCGAGGCCACTTCCTTCTATATGATATCATGAGATGGACGGTTCTAAGATCTGAGCTTAGGCTGATTTGGACAAGGCATTTGTTAATCAATACAAGCATATGATTGATTTAGCGTCGGACTGTTTGACCCTGTAAACTATGAGGATGAAGGTAAATGAAGGTTTCAGGGAGTATGCTCAAAGGTGGGGAGATGCTGTTGCCTAAGTCAATCCTTTGGTTAATGAGAATTCTTGGAGACCTTAAAAGAGCCATATTATGATCGATTGATTACTAGTGCCTCGAAGGACTTTTCTAATATCATCTTGTCCAGAGAGCTGTAGGAAAAAGCAATTAAGTTAGGTCATCTAGATGGTGGAGAATCTAAGCAAAAAAGGGTCAGAGTACTAAGGAGAAAGAAGGAGAAGTTTATGCTGCCATAACCACTCATACCCTTATGCTTATCAGCAACAAAATTACCACCACCTCAATCAAAGGCCCACATACAATTGGTGTTCAGGTTCTTATCAACCTCATGGTTCATGCTAACCCCATGACCATAATAACCACCTACTCCATACCAGCCACTCACTTCATACTAGCCTAGTGTTCCATATCAACCTCTTGTTGCCAACTATATTGCTTTGGGATCAACTTTCCATCCCAAATATACAAACTTATACTCCCAGACCAAACACCTCTATAAACACTGGAAATGATCAGAAACTAACCCTGACCTATACCAAAATTGATCCTATTCCATATACCTATACCACTTTGCTCCTTTAATTGTTGTAATAGAAATTGGTTGAGAAACCTCGTGTGACCAAGACCTATGCACCACCATATCTGGACTGGTTCAAGCCCAACGAACATTGTGACTACCACCATAGGGCAACTGGCCATTCAACCGAAGACTGTTATGTGCTAAAACTTAAGGTGCAAGATTTGGTAATAGAAAGGAGGTTGACTAAAATCATGGATTCAAGTTTAAATACATTAAAATCATTAAACTTAAATTTTCATTTTAATAATTTTGCATCCTCTAAATCCAGTTTAATTACATTGCGAAACATCACCATACTAAAATCAATGTTTCTTTCAATTGTAAAATATTCTAAACATATAAACATCTTAAAACCATTTTTCTTAATCATCTAATTTAGTGAAGTTCCACTCGTCAGTTTTGGGAGGGTAAGCACTCCCACTAATCCACTTGCACCTTATCGTCGGAGGAAGGCTCACCACCTTATGGATTTCAAGACTTCACCATGAACCCTAAACTTTTCATTGAAATTTTGTTACAACCAAACTTTAATCTCCTGAAATTAATAAAGGGCTATTGTTGGGCTCGTTGTAGACTTCAATTTAAGTATAATATAGCAGGGATTTCATGGGTTAAGTATGGTAGCATTAAAATAGAGTTTTATGGGATAAGGAAAAATGCAAGAATGACAATGATGCTTTTATGGAGTTTATGGGGACTAGTATTCTTCAATTGCGGACACAAGTAGGCTTACAAGATCCTATATACATACGTGATGGAGGAGGTAGCCCATATATATAGGCATCTCCACCTCTTCAATGTGTGGCTAATATTGTGCCAAGTGTCGCTACTATATTAAACCAAGTGTCACAACCCTATAGTAGTATGGCAAAACCTAGTCACATACTCCTAACTTCTAGATGATTCCTACTTTTATGAATAATGCTTATCCACATTGTAGAACATTCTACTATAGTCTTCATGTTTCCATAATTTTCCAAGGTCTTCTAGAGTGTTCCACGCTATACTAGGAATCCCTAGATTCTTCTAGAAACTTCTAGAGTCTTTTGGAACCTTCTAGGAACCTGTCCTTCTAGAACCTTATAGAACCTTCCATAATATTCTAAAAACTTTCGTAACCTTCTAGAATCTTCTACAAGCTTCTAAAATGTTCCAAAACCTTGTAGAACTTTTCAAAGGCTTCTAGAATTTTTTGGAACCTTCTAAACCATTCCGTAACCACCTTTCCATCTATACAATTAGTTTTCTTGAGCTAGAGTTGCCTACACGTCTATTAGCATGTACTTTCAGAAGGCCTTAGATTAATTGTGACATTTTACGGTTCTTCCTTGTTGCCTCTTCCTAATGAAAGCATTTGATGTGATGCTCGAACTGCAACAATGCATCGGCTGGTTCCTTACTTGCTTCACTTTGTGATTGTCCTTTCTATTGGACTAAGTACTCATGCCTTGGCATATGGTTTTTGCATCTCACAACCCGGTCGGCCAAGAAACACTCTGTCACACCTTGATCTGAAAGTTGAGAATCTAACAACTGCCACGTGCTACGAATTGTGAACAATGCGCTTTGCCCATAACTCGAAGCTCGCAAGGCTTACAATACTTTGACCCGATTAGTAAAATAATTGTAATATTTGAAAATAATAAGTGAGATAGTTTCAAAACATACATGCCATACAAAATTTAAGTAACAGCAGTTAGTATATAAAACTCATACATTTATTTTTCTACATACTCATTTATACCGAAGTTTTAAGATAGGAAATATTAATAGATTAACTCTTACAAAAACATAAGTGATATTTACACATTATATAATAGTAGACTAAGTTTTAAAATAGACTCAAAATCATGCTAGTGGATCTGATCATAGAAATAGATAAGTCTATTGACTTACTATTCACTGTCCGAGATTGAGCCGCGGTTCCTAGTGATTTAGTCCTTATAGGCATCCTACTGGTCTAAAAACAAATTTAAAATGGAAAGAAATGGGTGAGTATTTAAATTATACTCAGTGAGTGAAACTATACCAATTTTTAAAATTTAACTAAACAAAGTATAACACATACATTGTGGAATTGAAATCGAAATATGTATAACACATACATAGTGGAATTGAAATTGAAATATGTGACAATTCATAAAAAAAATCAAATATTCACCTTTTCTGAAAATGTAATTTATTTGTTTAAAAATAAAGAAAAATCAAGTCAAAGGTTTAAAATTTTCATAATCTAACTGTCACGCCCCGACCCACCCAAGTCAGCCACGTGGTAACCCCCACACTGCCTCGAAGTACGTGCCGATCGGTCACATACCAGAAGCACCGCAAGACATTGAAATGGATACCATCACTGCAAAACAACTAAAACTTTAATTAAAAATCTTTTAATAAAATAATTAACTTTAACATAGTACCAGTGGATCAAATTGAAGGAATACCTATGCAACGGAAACTGCTAAGCCTAAGCCACCGACGTCTCCTAGTGAGCCTCCATTCTAATTGCTGACCCCGTACGTGGATCTGCATCCACCCACATTGGAAACAAGTGAGTGACAAAGGTCCAATGAATCTCCATCGAGGTTAGGGAAAACAAGGGTAATCCAAAATATAATAAAAATAAAATAAATAAATTTTGTTTTCAAAATCTCTTTTAAAATTCTCCAAAGGAGAATTGGATTTTAAAACTTTTAAAATAAATATATACTAAATGGGCTGGCATTTAATACACTGAAGGCACGACTAGCCGGTCGTATGCCCTACTGCACCAAGGGCTATTTCTTTTCTCTTTAAATTAATTTTCTCTTTATCTCTTACTCTAGCCCGTTCCCTCAGTGGTGCCTCACTGTGGTGGAACACAGTGAACTGGAGCCCTGGTGAGTTATCCCCCGCGCCTCTCCAAGGTCTCGTCTCACCGTGCCCCTCAATAGGTGGTCCACGGATGAGAATACTGCATGCTCTCAAACTCGGTCCACGCTCCCGCATAAATTAGAGCCCCAAGGAATCCACTCAATCACTCATCGCCCGGGGCATCGTACCCCCAATAATCACAATAATAATATGTCTAATATATATTTTAAAACAGCTAACACACACAAGCTTTTATATTTTTTTTAAAATCATCCCATCCTCTAAATGGGTGTATCACAAAATAAAAAGTGTGTCGTGGATTACCCTTATCTCAAAACCGTTGTAAAACATTTTTAAAACAATTTATATTTTTAAAACCTTTAAAAATGTTTGTCCCTAATGGTAAGCACTGAAAACAAAGCCACTCACAGTATTGGGAGATTCGTATACTCCCAGTTGCTCCATGTAGCTTTAACCTCCGGTGCATCGCCACATTCGATTATCCGGAGCCCTAATACATGGAAATATAAGTTAGCATTCATAATTAAATTTATGAATGCACCTACGAGGCTCTAATATGACCCAAGACTGGACTTGAATGTGATTCGGGGCTTAGAAAAGTGTCCGAGAGGTTCCGGGGTAAAAATCGGACACTTGGTGAAAAATTACAAAAATGCCCCTGGGGGTCCATGGGCTGCCCATTCAGGCTGGGCCCGTGTCTGCTCCATTCTGGGCCAGGTAGGGCTCCCCCTGTGGCTGGGTCAGGCCCAGTCGAAATCTGGGCCAAAAGGCCCAGCCTCTCGGATTTGGGCCCAAATGGCCCACCTGCGGGGTTTGGGCCAAATGGCCATGTCCAGCGTGGGACTTGGCCAAGTCCCACATTGGACCTGGGCTGCGGGTCTCTCCCGCACAAGAGAGACTCGGCTCCCGCGCGGGACCACTCTGCAGCCTCGGGATTAGAGGCTTTTACTCTGTTCCCGAGCCCCTCGGTCCACCATTTGACATGAAATTCGAGATAGAGGTTCCTAATACCTCCACGACACGTTTACCGGAGCAGAAACGAGAATCACAAGCTCAAAGTTCCTAGATCTCAAATCTATACTTAAAAATCTAACTAAAAGCTAAACCTAACTTTGAGCTTGGATCTCTCCTAGACCAATGCATAGAGATGCGTGAAAACTTAGAAAAACGTAGATCAAGGAGTTAAGAACAACATACTAAGATTTCACCTTAATCCTCCAGTCGGTTTGTCCGGATAGGCTAAAAGTCCAAAATTTCTCCAAAATAGCAGTTGAGAGAAAAGAAAAAGGAGAGAGGAGAGAAAGAGAGAAAAGTGAGGAGAGAGGCTCGGCCTTCCTCTATTTGTAAGGAAGTCCGACATCGGGTCTACTCAGACCTCGGGTCAGACTTTCTCTTCTCTTTTTAAACCTCTCAAAACTTTGATCCTTGGCCCGATCCACCGACCAGCTCACCAATGGACGTCCAATCCATTGGCTATGGACTTAAAGAAGTCCACTTTAGTGTTTCCATGCATGGTCACCAATCTCATCTTCCAACTATAGCTTACCTTAAGTTTGACTTCTCTTCTGACTTGACACAGCCGGACCGACCTATTGTTTAATTAATACGTCATCTTGCACTATTCCATTCGTACTGAAAAGTCGTGCTAGGTCTAGGGGTGTCAACTCTCCCCTCCTTCTAAAAATTTCATCCTCAAAATTAAATAATATAGCTTGGGGAGGTTCGGCTTCCATTCTAAGCCTTCCTCTCGTTTTCGAATAGTGTTCGCATCACTATTCGTTGCTGGAGTACACCATGCTTCCACTGCGTACTCTGATCATTCTCTTCCTCAAGAGTGACTTCACTGCTCTTCTACTCTTGAGTTTGAACCTTATCTTTTCCTTAACTTAGCTTACCCTTTTCCAATTACAGGTTAGGTTTTCTTCAACCCAGTTGTGTCACTCGGAGGTTCTTACTTCGCTTTAGTTGTGCTTGCTCAATCTTCTAATTTTGTCCTTGTCTGATCCTTCAAGTCTCTCTTGACGAGACTATCCTTTTGTTTCTTCTGAGGTTCCACACCTCTTACTCTTCTTAGGAGTTCCTTCTCCTTTTCATTGTTACTGCCTCTCACTTCGAGGCCATCATCCGACACGTTCCTCGTCATTTCATGGTCTTGTACTCGTCTTTGTAACCAACCTATCGGGAAATACCTTAGCTTAACTCCCTTGCCTGCACGACGAAGATGCGGTAAGTTAATTGTCTCTCCCCCTACCTTGGTTTTACTTCTTCGTTTCGTTCTGTACTCTCATTTTCTTTCTTTTACTCTTCTTCCATTCAAATCTCATGACGTATGAGTCGAGCTTGTGTATACACTGGCCCACACTTGGCCACATCATAATAGAATAATCAGAGATCATGCCCTCTCGGCTCTCACAATCTGACCCAGTCACTGACCACCCATCACAATAACACATAGGGCCCTCAGCCCATCACATCACATACAGGGCCCACGGCCCATCTCATCTCTCATCCTCACAAGGATGAGAACTCTATGAGGTCTTATGCTCTCCCCGATTATACACTGGGCCGGTCCTCTCAAGTGGTCATCACAGAGATCCTCAAGATCTCGATCTCTGATCCTTCCTCACACAAGAATGCCTCACATGGCTCCCAAGTCATCCATACCTGAGGTCCGACCTCATACCCATCCATACCATTTCTCTAGCCTCTTAAACTTTTCTCTCATCTGTCGCTCTTTTGGAGTGTTCACTTGAGAAGATGTCACGTGTTTCTTTTCCTTTCAACGTTTTTCCCTCACATTAGCTTCCTTGCTAATGATCAATTTCTTTTCCTCCTTTCATCAACAGTACTATCTGGGGGTTTCCTTATCTCCATCTCTATCCTTTTCTTCCTTTCCATTCGCCCACGTCCATTGTGGGATCCACATTTCTCTTGCCTTCTTGTCAATATGAGACTAGGCAAATCACGCATGTCAAACCCGTGCGGTATCCTTTGTAGCTTCATTATCTTCACATTCTTCTCTCTTGAGGTATCTCATTCTTCACTTAACTTAACTTTCTCATTAGTCCATTGTCATTTTAAGCATCACTTGCAACTTTTGTAATCTCCATACCCTTTTCTCTTTAGGGTCATCTCTGTATCCATTCTCTTTTCTATATTCCTTTACCTTGATTTACGTGATCTTTCACATCTCATCCAAAATTCCTTTACCCTAGTTTCATTCTTCCTTTTCTTTGTTTTCTTCTTTAACTTTCTTCATCATCCTCATCCTTATTCCTCTTTTCTTCTAACACTTTTGATTCTCTTGGGTGTTAGAATTTCCTTTCTGCTCTTCATACTGGCTGTGCTCTTAGAAGTTCATGTGCTTAATCAATTCCTTTCCTTATCCCTTGTTTATAGGAGTACGAGGATTCCTTCTTGTTATCTTTTCTGTCTCAGTTCCCTCATCTCTTGCTTTCCATTTGTGGATTTCCTTTATCTTAGCCATCTTTGGCTCTTAATCCATTGATATCTCTTCCTTGTCTTTCCATACCATGGTTTATATATCACGGACAACACCTTTCTCTATCCTTCATTGCCTCATAATCTTGTCCGCGTCATGCCAATTCTATTTTTGCTTGGCTTAACTCCATCTCCCACATCATTTCTTCACTTATCATTCTTCGGGGAGGTTATCCTCAAAGTTAGCTTACTCCCCTCCTTCTAAAAGATTTAACTTATTTTCCTTTATGTTCCTTGACTCCTTACTCTTAATTCCTTATATCTCACTTTAATCCTTTGTTCTCATCCTTTCGTCTCTTTCGGTTCTAACCATTATTCTGGTTCATGCTTAATCACCCTTTTGTTTTCTTCAGTTTTAATCATCATCTTATTCATTCTCGTCTTATCCTCACTTCTTTCTTCGACTCTTACTTAGGTCGATCCACTTTCCTTATTCTCTGTGTTTGATTATTCTTCAATTCCCATTATCATTATCATTACCATTATTATCATCATTATTATCCTCATTATCATCATCCTTTCACCTTTGTTTACTCCATCATGATTTAATATCTTTACATATCCTCTCTTTTTTATTTCTCTCTTCTTCTCTTTCATTCATTCTTTACTGATATCATCCATTAGGATATAATCACCTTCATTCACCCGTTTCCTACGAGTGCTTCTTTTCTTATGTTTTCTCCAATTTTTCTTTCTATCCAACCTGCTTATTTCTTCTTTTATCACTTAAATAATCAGGGGTTTTCCTTTCCCTCCTTTTCACTAATTCACATTCTCAATCCTTCTGTTCTCTTCTTCCAAAATCAAGTAGTTGGGGGTTTCCTCTTCCTTTCACCAATTTATCTCCTTGATCCCTTTCCTGTCTCTCAGTTATGGCCTCCAATAATCCTTTTTTATTCATTCTCCTCTTTAACTTATTCATTTTATGATGTAGTCCCTTGGCTTGACTCACGTGTGGGGTTCATTATGCTCGACTTTCTTTAGCTAACATCCGTTTCTAAGTCTTTTATTTGCTTTCATTCACTAGGTCTTTCTTAGTCCTCTTTCTAGTTTTTCCTTTTTTAATCCCATTTTTATTCAATTTCTTTAACCTATCCCTAACCCTAATTTCCTAGTCTTATACTTTTACTAATCCTGATCAGTCATTTGGAGCTATTAACCTATGGTTCATTATGACATTATTGCTAATTAAGGTTAAAGTTTTCTAAGGTGTGTTATGCTTTTTCTTCTAAGGCTCTATTCCTAGTTAACAAAACTTAGTTCATCAACTGAACTAAGTCTCTCTTTCTTCTAAGCCTTGTTCTTCTTTTATTAGCCTAGGATCTTCTTTTACCTAGGGTTTTATGCTTTATTTCTTCATTAGGAAAGCCTCCGCACTACATCACGACATCTCTTTATCCATTGTTTAAGAGTTTGCCTTTCTTCTTCTTTCCATTCCTCCTTCTTCTTTCTCACCAGTTCCTTCTGGTGATGTCTTCACAGCTTTAGAGAAAATTCTCTTTGTGCCTTCCATTAGCACGCATGTCGGCAGTCTCATCATTACTGCACATTACACTCTTTCTTCGCTTGCTTACTCCCCATTGGCTTGTCAAGATCATTTCTCATTATCCTTTGGATGTCTCCTCTTTCTTACTCTCATTATCCATCGATTAATAAGGGTTCATCACTCTTAATCCACTTAGAAATGGAGGTTCCAACCTATCTTTCTCCTTATTCCATTTCCTCCATCTTCATTTCCTTTCTCTTCTTTTTCCAATATCGTCTCTTAACATTAGTATCCAATGGTTAGACAAGTAGCAATGGATGTACTACTCCTTGACCACTTGGATGTGATCTCTTTTCATTCTTTCCTCATTCTCCATCTTATCGTTCTTGCCTTATTCCTCCTTATCATTTCCCAAGAATGGCTTCTCTCTAGTTCTTCTTTCCTTTACTCTTTCTTTTTGTCATCCTTAAGTTTTTTATGGCTTTCTCTTATCAATCCTTTTCTCATCTCCAAATGATCTTCCTATATCTCACCTCTTGGGGTCTTGGGCTCACTCTTTCTCTTCCAATTTCCTTGAATGCTTCTCCTCTATTGACTTTAAACGAACTCTCTTTCGACCACCAATACCCCCTTTCTTTCACCACTTACACACCACAGTGTAAGAATAAAAGAAGTTAGCGAGCCCTTGCTGCCACTTCTTTCACTTCATGCTCACTCCTCGGAGCATCATCTAGGCAATCTGTGGGCTTATCCCACTAGACTTGCCAACTTGTGGGCTCTTCAGCAATTGCTTCACTTCACCTCCCATTTGATGCTTTGTGAGGTCCTCTTCGATCCTTCATCTGGTTACTCAGATACTTCAGCTCACGTCCTGAGGTTTTTGGTCAACCACGTCCTCCATGATTGACTCCTTCAATTTCTTTCATTCTAACCTAACTCTCTCTCCTAGGCTACACACCAATGGTGTAGAAAATGACAGAAGTGAAGTTAGCGTTCACGCACGTTAGGCCCCAACTTGGCCCTTTACCTCATTCTAGTCGCATCATTTCCTCCCAAGTCTTACACGTCACTAGTGTAAAGAATAGGGGAACGCATCTAATTTACGCTTCAAACTTGTTGCTTTACTAGCAAGTCTCGATGTTCACAACTTTAAGGATTGAACATCGAAGATTGTGGGCATCGAGTCAGTTTCCACTAGTAAGCCTCTAACTAGGCTGCCAAGGAGGATCAGACGAGATATCGCCTATCCTGTCATCTCAAGGGAAATACTATCCCTTGCACAGTTTAGCTATCGAGTAAAAGGAACATTAAAAGCGGAAGATTTGGGTTTGGGGAATTTCTTGGATAGCGTGCTTTGCTTGCACAATATCTCGAGGAAAAAGGTGGTCGTGATATCTTCTCACTTGAGACCACACTCGAGAACACTATCTGATGGCTCACTGCTAAAGAAGGTACTCTAAGAGTAGGTGTGATAATTTACGACGCTTTCGAGTAACTACATACTCGAACTCTAGAGTTCTAAACCTATTTAATCCACTGGTTTTGAAAACATTTGAAAATGTTTGAAAACACTTTGAAAATACTTTATAGTTTTTTAAAACAATCATAATCTTTTAAACGCTCTGATACCATTAAAGTTGCCACACCCCGACCCATCCGAGTCAGCCACGTGGCAACCGTCGCGCTGCCTAGAAATACGTGCCAACCGGTCATTACCAAAAGCACCACAACACATTGAAATGAATACCATTGCTACAAAACAACTAAAACTTTAATTAAAAAAAACCCACTCAATCACTTATCTCCAGGGGTATCGTACCCCCAATAATCATAATAATAATATGTCTAATATATATATTTTAAAACAGGTAACACACACTAGCTTTTATATATTTTTAAAATCATCCCTCCCTCTAAATGGGTGTATCACAAAATAAAAAGTGTGTCGTGGATTACCCTTATCCCAAAACAGTTGTAAAATATTTTTAAAACAATTTATATTTTTAAAACCTTTAAAAACGTTTTTCCCTAATGGCTAAGCACTGAAAATAAAACCACTCACAGTATTGGGAGATTCGTATACTCCAAGCGCTCCATGTAGCTTTAACCTCCGGTGCATCGCCGCATTCGATTATCCGGAGCCCTAATACATGGAAATATAAGTTAGCATTCATAATTAAATTTATGAATGCACCTATGAGGCTCTAATATGGCCTAAGACTGGGATTGAATGTGATTCGGGGCTTAGAAAAGTGTCCGGGATGTTCCGAGGTAAAAATCGGACACTTGGTGAAAAATTATGAAAATGCCCCTGGGGGTCCATGGGCTTCCCACTCGGGCTGGGCCTGTGCCGGCTCTATTCTGGGCCAGGCAAGCCTCCCTCTGTGGCTGGGTCAGGCCCAGCTGAAATCTGGGGCAAAAGGCCCAGCCTCTCGGATTTTGGCCCAAAATGGCCCACCCTCTCGGATTTGGGCCCAAAATGGCCTACCCACGCGGTTTAGGCCAAATGGCCATGTCCGACGCGGGACTGGCCCAAGTCCTGCACTGGACCTGGGCTGCGGGTCTCTCCCGCGGGGGAGAGACTCGGCTCCGGCTCGGGAGCCACTCTGTAGCCTCGGGATTCAAGGCTTTTCCTCGGTTCTCGAGCCCCTCGGTCCACCGTTTAACATGAAATTCGAGATAGAGGTTCCTAATACCTCCCACGACACGTTTACCGGAGCAAAAACGAGAATCACAAGCTTAAAGTTCCTAGATCTCAAATCTAAACTTAAAAATCTAACTAAAAGCTAAACCTAACTTTGAGCTTGGATCTCTCCTAGACCAATGCATGGAGATGCGTAAAAACTTAGAAAAACATAGATCAAGGAGTTAAGAACAACATACCAAGATCTTGCCTGGATCCTCCAGTCGATTTGTCCAGATCGGCCAAAAGTCCAAAAGTGCTCCAAAAGAGCAGTTGAGAGAAAAAAGAAAGGAGAGATGAGAGAAAGAGAGAAAAGTGAGGAAAGAGGCTCGGCCTCCCCCTATTTATAGGGAAGTCCGACAACGGGTCTACTCAGGCCCCGGGTCAGATTTTCTCTTCTCTTTTTAAACCTCTTAAAACTTTGATCCTTGGCCCGATCCATCGACCAACTCACCAATGGACGTCCAATCCATTGGCTATGGACTTAAAGAAGTCCACTTTAGTGTTTCCATGAATGGTCACCAATCTCATCTTCCAACTACAGCTTACCTTAAGTTTAACTTCTCTTCTGATTTGACAGAATCGGGCCAACCTATTGTTTAATTAATACGTCATCTTGCACTATTCCGTTCGTACTAAAAAGTCGTGCTAGGTCCGGGTGTGTCAATAACAGTGAATGAAAATAAACAACAAGGCTATGGGAATTTATTTCTGGGCTTGTCAAAACTATACTCAAGCTCACATCTGGCCAAGATGGCATCTAAGTCCGTCAAGGGATTGTAAGTTTCACTTAAGTTCACCAAAATGCCCAACCTCGACATTAGCGTGGCCTTCACCATGGGTGGTACGTGGCTATGTCCACTATACTCCCACAGGGATCAAATAATTAAATATCAGTGTGCACAATCAATCCCCTATACCATCCATCATGTGTGGGAGTTAACCGCTTACTCATGCCGCCTCCACAAGGTCGGACCATTAGAAACGCCACTGCAGTGACTAACAACTCATCCACCATAATCATAATGTAAAACAACATAATTCAATTGTATACCATTTGGCCAACTGGGCCATTATCGAAATCAATTACAACTATATCAATTTCCATTAAATTCATCATAAAATCTAAATATTTAATTACAAAATTTTAGAGTAGGTCAATCCATGTCAAGATCATAAATATCAAGTATCACAGATCAATTTAAATTTTAAAAAATCAAGCCTTTATATTTAAAAACAAATTTAAATAGTAAAACTTTTTTATTGATTTAAGCTTGAATTTACATCCGTAAAAGTTCCACTCACAAGTTTATGAAGGGTTTACACTCTCACTATATCGAACATTCCTTTTCCTTGGAAGGCTATTCACAATCTATATATGTTTATATTTGGATAATGTGTCAGTACATAACAATGAAAAAGGTTTCTAGATGAGCATGCAAAATGTGTACGTTACTAATTACTAATTTGAGTTCTAAACGGTGGTTGTGTTCCAGGGCTTAGATAAATGAACTTAGTGTATAAGCAAGTTTGTTTCGCCTAATAAAACTTGCTTGTAGACCCAATTTGATATAATTATGTAAAATAAAAATTTTGGATGATTTTACCCTAGAAAATAATAATTCGGCTAAAGATTTTTTTTTTGGTAGGGAAATTTAGCCATTTTGATTCTCCAAGGTTTTAGGCATTTTACTAAAACATAATAGCTACAAGGAAGCCACTTTAGTATGCTTACATTAAGGTTTAGGGAAAAATGCTTAAATTCTCCTAAACTTGAATGACCCCTTTTTTTTTAAGTTTCCATAATGAATCTAACCATTCATATAAATTTTTCACTACATGTATAACTTGTATAAGCTTTGAATGGCATCCAATATTAAATCTTTATACTCTACTTGTCCAAGATGACTAGATCATAATTTAAATTGGGTTTATTTTATAACTCTTAAACTAAATTTCTTTCTATCATTTTCTTGATTTATATTTCTTTCTAATCTTATCAAATTATTATTTATAAAATTAAATGTTAGTACTCTTTAGTAAAATACTATACTTTATCTTGGATGGTATTTTACTACATAAATTCATCTAACTAGGTACTAGCCCTATTATTAAATTAAAATTTCTAATTTCAATTAAGCATCTAAGAATAAAAATTACTAATTTACATCCTAAATTTATTAAATAAAAGTATTCTATGGTTTTGGGGTTTCAAACTATAATGAATTTGTATGAATAAAATTTAAAAAACAAAAGCTTTTAAAGAGAATTTACATACCTAGATGAAAGTAAAGAGAGAAAAGAGAAGAAATTTCCTTGAAACCTTTGAAGAAGTGAATTTGAATTTGCTTGAAGAAAATTGAAAGCAAACCCTTGAAATTCTTTGATAAAGTGTTTAGTTTGTAGGATTGGTGGAGATTTTCTTGGTTAGAAAAGCTAAATGGAAGAATTTGGAGAAAGAAGTAGATTTGGGAATTGAAGAAGTATGGAGTGGGTCGAAGAGAAATGGAGAGAAAAATGATGAAGGGAGAATTAGGCCTTGATGAAAAAAAGGAGAAAAAGGGCAAAAAATCTTGTCTTGAAAAATCTTGTCTTCTCTAGAAAATTCAAGACTTTCTTTAAATGATAAAATTCCCAATATGTCCCATGAAAGAAATTATTAAATTAGGAATTTTATGAAATTAATTTAAAATTAGGTCACTCCATGAAAAGGAAGATCAATTAGTCAAAATAACTATCCAATTAAGCTATCTAAAGGAATGAGTCCTAGCAAATTAGAATGCATTATTAAGTTTTTCAAGGGTAAAATACTAATTATACATTAGATTTTTGCGTAGCAACTAGGCAGGTTTTAAGTTTTAACAGTGTATAACAGTATGAGATTTTCCAATACTGTAGGAAAAATCATTATCAATGAAAAAAAATTCAATTTATAATTTTGCAAATAGTTACAAAAATGCCATTAGATACTACGACATTTTCGTTAGGTAATATTTTCATCGACCTAGAATGTTCAAAAAAATACCATGATAGCCTCAAATATTCTTAGGAACACTATGGAAGAAAAATACGCAATTTGGAAGGTCGGATATGCACTAGGTGGGATGTACGGAATTTTTGAAAAATACTATAAAAATGTTGACTTTTTTCTCCTATGTCAAAATTTGTCCTAGATGTTTAAAAGCCTAATTCTTCAAAATGAGAAAAATTTCACTAGATAAAAATTGTTCATATTTCTACTAAGAACACATCTATATAAATACTAAGTATAAAAACTCTCATTACATTAATCTATAACTTCAATTTAGATTAATTTGGGACTAGGCATTACGCACTCCACTTCCTCCTCATAAGAAGTCTTTACTCCATTCGATGCTCTATATGACTTGCCTCAAGTAGGATCATTATCATCACCATAATAAGATTTAAGCATACTAATATACTAACATCTTTGCAGTAACAGGGCCATAACACCCGTAAAATCTACACATCCTAAATGTCTAGCTTCATCAAAATGAGGACAATTTTATAGGGTAAAAATTGTTCTTATTCTTACTCAGAACACATTTGTATGCATATCAAACATAAAAATTTTCATCTTCTTACTAAGAACACATTTGTGTGCATATCAAACATAAAAATTTTCATAATATGAGTCTATGGCTCTAATTCAAGCTAAAACTAGAGGCTAGGCATTATATATGCCGTCCTAATTAAATCATTTTGAGCAGAGTGATTTTATTGGTGGGGATTATTTTAAAAATGAAAATGATGATTTAAAGATTGATTTTGATATTATTTTATCCCCCACCATCTTTTGTCTTTTACATTGTTTCCAAACCACATCACTGAGTCTGTTGACTCACCACCGTGGTTTTATTGTTTTTCAAGCTAAAGGCTCATTGAGAAGCAGCCATCTCGTAAAACATGCGAATTAGCTATCAACTAAAGTAGATTTCTTTATCCTAGTGTATCTAGTGATCCATTGTTAGTTATTAATTCCGTTATATAATGTTTTTCTATTTCACTCCGCACACTTGTAAACCCATTTGATTTGACATTTTGTCCTTGGAAGGCTTTACTTGTTATTATTATATTATTTAAAGATATTATTTTTATTACTAAAAATATTGTTTTATAAATGGTATTTAATATTTGTATTTTATGCTTGATATTCAATGCAGTGCATTGCTTCTGGGACGTGATTGATCGACATGTACTTTGAGACAATACAGCAAGGGTGTGACAGAATCCAAGCCCGGCTTGAACCCAAACCTTAAAATGCCCGAACTTGAAAGTACCCAAACCAAAAAATACTCGAACCCGAAAGAGCTCAAACTTGAAAGAGCCCGAACCCGAAAGGACCCGAACCTGAAATAACCCAAACTCAAAGTGACCGAATCCGCCCGTTTGGCATGTCTAATTATATTGAAGAAAATAATTTAATTAGCATCCAATTTCATGTAGTTTAATTTAGAACTTACTTTATAGTTTAATTATATCCACTTTAATATAGTTTATTTCTCTAAATGTTTTTTTCATTTTTGTTATTATTTATAATACGTTATATCACGTGCAACTCACGTGAAAAGGTGATCAATGTTTAAGAAAAGGAAAGATGCTTTCAATAAATATTTATGAATATTTAAGTTTAGATATATATACAAGGGTAATTAGAGTAGCTTTTCTGAAATAGAAATTATAATTATAAATGATACTTGTATAATTATTATTATTTAATGATATTCTTCAAATAAAGATGGTTGTTCTCATTTTTTTTTTAATAACAAAAGCGTTGGTATAAATTGAGATCATATATCTTGAGCATAGTTACCTGGAACGTGGTACGTTCCGGTACGAGGTACGAATACGGGAACGTGGTACGTAATTTAGAAAAATTATAGTACGAAAGGGGTAGACTTAGTTGGTACGATATTTCGGATTGTGGTACGTTTAGAAAAAAAAATTTATTCATAATAATATATGTTAGGTAAAATCTTTATACATATAGAGATAGCTCTCTTCTCTTTTTGCCTTAAAGTTTACACATCCTACATCATATTGGAGGGATACAGGTCATCTAATTTCTTATATATATAAAAGCCATCTCTGAACAAGGGCTTTTGCTTCGGTAGAGGGAGAGTCATATGAGGAGAAATTAGCATGTTCAATACTATATATGAGAACAATCCCAATAGCACATCAGAGAGCATGGAACTGTGTGACATGTAAAGTTGAACTCCATAAGTTAGAAGTTTGGATTTTAGTGAAAACTCCTAATCCCACATTGCGCAGGAATACAAAAAAGCAAGACTTTTCTTCAATAAATTTCCTACTTCTACAGTTTGAACTCTTACACTCCAAAACTCCTATATCCCACATCGGGAAAAAATAAAAGGGAGAAAGCGTTTTATCTATAAATGCCCAACCACTCTCTAAGGTTTTTCGTTGATGGCTTGATTGCTCTCTTCCCGAGGGCTTGTTGGCTCGATGTTTAAGTTAAAAGTTGGGAACGTTATTCTGACCAATCCAAATAGTGATCCAAATGTTCCAGGAGCTCAAAATTTCTATGACCCGAATTGCATGAAATGGTATGCGGTCCGCCAGTACTGTGATCCGGATCTCAAAAGTAGTGATTCGAATCACATGAACTAGTACGCAGTCCACCGATCCCAACGTTCCAAGAACTTAAAAGTACTGCAATTCAGATTGCACGAACTGGTACACTGTCCGTTGATCCTGTTGTTCCAGGAACTCAAAAGTACCGCGATTTAGATTGCACGAATTGGTATGTTGTCCCTCGATCCTAGTAACTATGATCTTAAGCACCTTATAGTTTAAATTCTTCAATAGCCTTTTTAAAAGTGCTTCTTACATGCCCGCACATCAGCTTCAGATCCTGACATGCATATTTTTATTTTGAAAAATGCTTATTGAGCCTTTAATACTTAATCCTTCTTATAACTCTTCTGATGTGACTTTTTTTTATTTATCAATTTTTTATGAATATCACTAAAATTTAACCCCTTATTTAATAAAGTTTAACTCCACATTAAAAAGTTACCATATTTATAGGGTAAGTTTCCTCTTCTTAACAATTATAATGATAGAGTTTCAGAATGAAATAAATGGAACTTGTCATGTCAAGAGGGTTATTCAAGTCATGGATTTGGACAGATCATATAGTAAAACTCTTGATCAATAATCTCGTCATATATAGTTGGGTGTTAGGTTTCTTTGGGTTTTCAATAGTTTTATTATAGTAAAATATGAAGGTTATGAATATTTAAATTTATTTATATTATATATGGGACTAATCAAAATTATTTCTGAAATAAGAATTATGATTATTAACTAGAGGTCACTCTGCGCCTACGGCTGCAACTTCTTTGTAAAGTAATTTGTAATTTGTTCATCATATTTATGAGAGAAACCTTATGATATGTTTTGAAATTAAAGGTGATAGCACAATAAATAAACGCAGTACTGATGGGAACCAAGCTAGGAACATGCTAAGGATGGTGCAATCTGATTCCATGCAACTTGATGATCCATTACACATTGTTGGAGGTCTAATAGCTTGGGTTAAAGCTAAAAGGATGAAAGGAGTTCTTAATGGATTAATTGAAAATGTTTGGATCAAAGAAGCAACAAAAGGATCTGAATTGGGCTTTGAGAGATTAGCAAGCCTTATTCCCTTAATTCAAGCATTTAATGGGCCTGATTTGTGGTTTATTTGGCCTGATTGATTTTCATTGAGTAAAATTAGAAGTCTTTATTACAATTTGAAGATTTTTAGGAGATTTGATTCTGATTTAGTTGAATTAGATGACTAGAAGTTATTTTGAAGATTTAGGGAGATTTCTAGCTGATTTTATGGTGCTTTAAAGTCTACATTCGTAAATTTTAGTAACTTCCTTATTTTTAGGAGTAAATCATGCTGGAGGATTTATTAGGGTTATCTTTAGCCTTTAAATTATCAAATCTTGTACTAAAGTATGAAGATTGGAATTTTATGAATCTGGTGAGATTATTCACTTGGTTTGTTCTTCATTGAACTTCTGAACTTATCAAGGTTAATTCCTTGCGGGGTTCTTCTGATTTATCACTCTCAATCTCTTCCTTTTCTAAAGTGTGGCGTCAATTATCCTTCTTTATACCTTTGGTTCTTGTTTCTCTAAACATTGGATCAAGGTTTTTCTTGAGTTCTGAACTGATTTGGCTTTCCTGGAAACTTCATCCATCAACTTGTTCGTGGGTTCCTAGATTCAATTTACGGGGTTCACATCAAGTACTTCTCTAGACGTGTTCCTAGTTAAATCATTATATATGAAATTCAATGTAGGCTATATATTCATGTAACCATTCAAGATTCCATAACTGACACACCCGAACCTAGCACGACTTTTTCGTGCGAACAAAATAGTGCAAGATGACGTAATAATTAAATAATATGTCGGTCCGGCTGTGTCAAGTTAGAAGAGAAGTCAAGCTTAAGATAAGACGGAGTTGGACGATGAGAATGGTGACCATGCATGGAATCACTAAAGTGGACTTCTTTAAGTCCATAGCTAATAGATTGGAAGTCCATTGGTGAGTTGGTCGGTGGATCGGGCCAAGGATCAAAGTTTTGAGAGGTTTAAAAGAGAAGAGAAAGTCTGACCTGGGGCCCGAGTAGACCCGGTGCCGAGCTCCCCTATAATCCGCCTCCCCCCCCCCCCCCATTTTCTCTCTTTCTCTCTTCTCTCATTTCTCTTTTCTCTCAACTGCTCCTTTGGAGCAATTTTGGACTTTTGGCCGATTCGGACAAACCCATCGCAGGATCAAGGCAAGTTCTTGGTAAGTTGTTCTTAACTTCTTGATCTACGTTTTTCTAAGTTTGTATGCATTTCCATGCATTGGTCTAGGAGAGATCCACGCTCAAAGTTAAGTATAGCTTTTTAAGTTAGATTTTAAGTTTAGACTCAAAATTTAGGAACTTTGAGCTTGTGATTCTCGTTCCTGCTCTGGTAAACGCGTCGTGGGAGGTAAGAGGAATCTCCATCTCGAATTTCACGTTGATCGGTGGACTGAGGAGCTCAAAAACCAAGGATAAGCCTCGAATCCCGAGGCCTGGCAACAGCTCCCACGCGAGAGCCGAGTCTCTCCCGAGCGGAAGAGACCCGCCACCCAGGTCCTGCGCCGGACTGGGCCTTTTGACCCAAAACGGCCGGTTGGGCCCTGTTGGGCCCAAGCCAGTTGGGCTCGGCCCAACTCACAAAGGAAGGGCCTTTTGGGCCCAGAAACAGGACGGGCTCGACCCAACTGCATGGGGGACCTGCCTGGCCCAAACCCGGGCCTGACTGGGCCCGACGGCCCATGGATCCCTAGGGGCATTTTCGTAGTTTTTCACCAAGTGTCCAATTTTTACCCCGGAACCTCCTGGACACTTTTCTAAGCCCCGAATCACATTCAAGCCCAATCTTAGGTCATGTTAGAGCCTCCTAGGTTCATTCATATAATTATGAATGCTAACGTGTATTTCCGTGTATTAGGGCTTCGGTTGAATAGAATGCGGCGATGCTCCGAAGGTTAAGCTACATGGAGCGCTTGGAAGTATACGAATCTCCCATCATTGTGAGTGACCTAGACTTCTTTGTTTAGCCACTGGGGAAAAAGGTTTTAAAAATGGTTTTAAAAACATAAGTGTTTTCAAAAAGGTTTGGGATACAGGAAAATCCACACACACACACTTGTTTATGATATACCCACACAGTGAGTGGGATGTTTTAAAAAGAATTATAAAGACTTATGTGTGTGTGTTTATATATTTTAAAAATTTATGTTATATATATATATAATTATGAAATATTATTATTATTATGATTTTTAAGGGTGCGATACCCTTGCGAGATGAGTGATTGAGAGAAATGCTCCTCGGGCTCCAATTTGCGAGAGCGTGGACGAGTTGGAGAAAAGCATGCTAGATTATTAGCCATAGATCGCCTATTGAGGGGCACGGTGAGACGAGACCTGGTTAGGAGAGGTGCGTAGGAAAGCTCGCCAGGCTCCAGTTCGCTGTACTCCACCACAGCGAGGCACCACCGAGGAAAAGGGCTAGAGAAAGAGAAATGAGAAAATGTTTAGAAAGAAAAGAGATAGCCCTCGGTGCAGTGAGGCATACGACAGACGGGTCAAGCCTCCAACATGATAGAAATGCCAGCCCATTTTATGTATATACATATATTTTATTATTTAAGGTATTTCTAAAAGAGATTTTCAAAAGAAAAATATTTATTTTATTAGTATTTTATTATTTTATTTGGATTTAACTTATTTGCCTTAACCCAGATAGAGATTCTTAGAACCTTTGTCACTCACTTGTATCCAATGTGGATGGATGCAGATCCGCGAACGAGGTCAGCTGGTAGGTCAGAGGCTCACTAGGAGATGTCGGTGGTTTAGACTTAGTAGTTTTCCGCTACATAGGTATTCCTTTTAAATTAATCCACTGGTGCACCTTTTAAGTTTTATTATTTTATAAAATGGTTTTTCATTAAAGTTTTAGTTGTTTTGCAGCGATGATATCCATTTCAATGCCTTGCGGTGCTTCTGGTGTGTGACCGACTGGCACGTACTTCGAGGCAGCGCAGCGGTTGCACATGGCTAACCCGGGCGGATCGGGGCGTGACAATAACGAAATGTTAGTATCCAAATAAAGAGCATGTAACACTTGCTTCGCAATTTTACAGTTACCCACTTCATGAATTTCATGTTAGTAGATAGTATCATGCATTTCATAATCTAGAGTATGGAAAATATTATAGTGTAAGATGGGTAGTTAGGAAATTTGGTGAAAAATGCGGTAAAAGTTCGAACTAGTATAGTTTACAAACGGTGAGGAATTTAAAAATTCTGTTACGCGTAAAATAACTAAATAGGGCTTGAAAAATAATTTGGGACAGTGTACGAGGTCTAGGACGGACTAGGGACATAAGTGGAATTTTTAAATTTTTTAGGGGTAAAATTGTCCATGGGGGCAAAATAGTCATTTTATCCTAAGATTTTATTTGATCATGTGCCAATGGCCATATAAATTGGCCATGGCCGGCCATGCATTTGGGAGAATCAAGAAAATTCTACAAATTTCTCCAATTTTCTCCACTTTTCTCCATTATTCTCCCATTTCTATCAAACTTTCTCTCACCTTGATTTCTCCTAGTTTAATCCACCAAAACCCCTTCAAGTTTATAGTCAAATTGAAGCTCTCAAAAAGCCCATCAATAGCCCTCTATCAATTTTGGGAAATTTGAGCTTGGTTGAAAGTATTTTGAAGGAGAAAAATTATAGTTCATGTTGGAGTTGCAAAAATCATAAGGTAAGCATGCCTAATTTTGAGTTATGTTGTAGATTTTGGCATGCTCATCATGAATATTAGGTTAATTTAGTGTGAAATGTGAAATTTGTGTGTGAAATTTTAGGAAGAAAAGAATGATTATATCACGAAATTTTGATTCATGAAATATATCTGTTAAAAGAATTCATAAATTGAATTAAATTAGTGTGGAAGAATTAAATTGCTAGAATTTGATTTTTGAATGAATTAAAGAAGGAATTTATTGTTACGCCCCGATCCGCCCGTGTCAGCCACGTGGCAACCACCGCGCTACCTTGAAGTACGTGCCGACCGCTCACCCACCTGAAGCACCGTAAGGCAAAGAAATGGATATCATTGCTGCAAATCAACTACAACTTTAGTTAAAAATCATTTAATAAAATAATTAACTTTATAAATAACGCCAGTGGATTAATTTAAAAGAAATACCTACGCCACGGAAACTACTAAACCTATGCCACCGACGTCTCCTAGTGAGCCTCCATTCTATTTGCTGACCCCATACGCGAATCTGCATCAAACCACATTGGATACAGGTGACTGACAAAGGTTCTAAGAGTCTCCATTAGGGTTAGGGAAAACAGGAAAATCCAAAATAAAATAATAATATAATATATATTTTTTCTTTTGAAAACTCTTTTAAAACCTCTTAAATAAATAAATATATAAATCTCAAATGAGCTGGCATCACTTTTATACTAGAGGCTCGACCAGTCGGTCGTATGCCTCACTGCACTGAGGGCTACCTCTTTTCTTTCTAAAATATTTCATATTTTCTCTTTTTCTAGCCCGTTCCCTCGATGGTGCCTATCATTGTGGTGGAACACAGATACCTCGAGTCCTGGCAAGCTTCCCTATGTGCCTCTCCCAGGGTCTCTTCTCATCTTGCCCTTCAATAGGTGGTCCATGGCTGAGAATCTAGCATGCTTTCTCCAACTCATCCACGCTCCTGCATATATTGGAGCCCAAGGAGCATCTCTCTCAATCACTCATCTCGCAAGGGTATCGCACCCTTAATAATCATAATAATAATATTTCATAATTATATATATATGTATAAAACATACATTTTTAAAATATATATAAACACACACACATAAGTCTTATATTTTTTTTTGAAAACATCCCACTATTTATGTAGGTATATCACAAACAACTGTGTGTGTGTGGATTTCCCATATCCCAAAACCTTTGAAAAACATTTATGTTTTTAAAACCTTTTTCCCCAGTGGCTAAACAAAGAAGTCTAGGTCACTCGCAGTATTGGGAGATTCGTATACTCCCAAGCGCTCCATGTAGCTTAACCTCAGGAGCATCGCCGCACTCAGTTCACCCGGAGCCCTAATACACGGAAAGATACGTTAGCATTCATAATTAAATTTATGAATGCACCTACGAGGCTCTGATATGACCTAAGACTGGGCTTGAATGTGATTCGGGGCTTAGAAAAGTGTCCGGGACGTTCCGGGGTAAAAATCAGACTCTTGGTGAAAAATTACGAAAATGCCCCTAGGGGTCCATGGGCTGCCGAGTCCAGCCCAGCCCGGTTCTGGGCCAGGCAGGCCCTCCCATGAGGTTGGGTCAGGCCCAGCCTGAAAGTTGGGCCAAAAGGCCCATTCCCTCGGATTAGGCCCAAAATGGCCCACCCGCACGATTGGGCCAAATTGGCCATGTCCCGCGCGGGAATGGCCCAAGTCCCGCTCGAGACTCGGCCAAAGGTCTCTCCCGCACGGGAGAGACTCGGCTCCCGCGCTGGAGAGACTCGACTCCAGCGCGGGAGCCGCACACCAGCCTCGGCATCCGAGGCTTTTCCTCGGTTTCCAAGCCCCTCGGTCCACTGATAGTCATGAAATTTGAGACGTACGTTCCTCGTACCTCCCACGACGCATTTACCGAAGTAGAAATGAGAATCACAAGCTCAAAGTTCCTAGATCTCAAATCTAAACTTAAAATCTAACTAAAAAGCTAAACCTAACTTTGAGCTTGGATCTCTCCTAGACCAATGCATGGAGATGCGTGAAAACTTAATAAAATGTAGATCAAGGAGTTAAGAACAACATACCAAGATCTCGCCTTGATCCTCCAGTCGGTTTGTCTGGATCGGCCAAAAGTCCAAAATTGCTCCAAAAGAGCAGTTGAGAGAAAAGAGAAATGAGAGGAGAGAGAAAGAGATAAAAGTAAGGAGAGAGGCTCGGCCTACCATTATTTATAGGGGAGTCCGACACCGGGTCTACTCGGGCCCCAGGTCAGACTTTCTCTTCTCTTTTTAAACCTCTCAAAACTTTGATCCTTGGCCCGATCCACCAACCAATTCACCAATGGACATCCAATCCATTGGCTATGGACTTAAAGAAGTCAACATTAGTGATTCCATGCATGGTCACCTATCTCATCTTCCAACTACGGCTTACCTTAAGTTTGACTTCTCTTTTGACTTGACACAGTCGAACCGACCTATTGTTTAATTAATACGTCATCTTACACTATTATGTTTGTACTGAAAAGTCGTGCTAGGTCTAGGTGTGTCATTTATAATTTAAAAATATAGGTGCTGAAAATATTAAAGGAAAATATTATTATTCCATTTAATTAGTTTAATTATATTTTTGGCGTAGTTTAAGTATAAATGTGAAGATAGAAATTTTAGAGATGAACAAATACTAATTTCATGAAATTTAGGATATTTACCGAAATTTTGAAGTAAAAATTGTATGGGAAATTTAGGAAATTGAATGGAAATTGATGAAGGAGAAATATATGGATAAATTAGGGAGAAAGAAGAAATCAAAGAAAATTAGTAATTGGTCTTGCATTTCATGCATTCATGCATATAGGTTAGAAATTATGTAATGTTAGTGATCCATAATTGAACATTGGAATATATCCAACATTCAATGTTGTATATAGGCACTGCACAAATTAAAGGAAAGCAAACTGCTGACGAGGATCAAGAACAAATCAGTCGCCAAGAACAGTGAGTGGATGACTAACTCAAAAATTGCTTTTATACTTGATTTAATATTTTGGATTTAATGCTTCTGTTTACTTGGATTTCTCAAATTAAAGTATTGATGAATGGTTTATGAGATTTTATAAGATCCTACTGTGTTAAGACGAAATTTTTTCTTAATTTATGGATTGAGAAAGGAACTTATGTTTTGGAAAGTGTTGATGCTAGTATCTTGTGTGATGAAATGATATTGTGAAAAGGTCATCTGGGTTGTAAGCTTGTTACTTGCGGCAACCCCACAAGGGGAATTTATCGTTACTCCAGTAATTAAGTAGCTCGCGGACCGCCTTTTGACGGGCACGGGTGATTGTAGTTTGGCCTTGGATGGGAGGTGCGGAGGGTAACCCACAAGGCATTTGTGAGTTCATTCTGCGGCACTGTCGGGCAGGATGGAACTCAGTCACCCAGTGTCGACCCCGGGCCAAGGCGACAGCTTGGGTAGAGAAATTGACGAACAGTATCTTTGACCCATGGGCCTACTTTCTGGAAATCTCCTTTCCTATTGGTTCCTTTATATCATTTTGAATATTTGAATTATTAAAGTATTTGAATTTATTCTTACTTATGGTACACTTCAATATTTCTATAAATATTTTCACTGGTTATCCACTCACTGAGTACGTAGTACTCATCCATATTTTTAATAAAATCATTTTTAGGCAGTAGACGTTCTCCGCATTGATAGGAAGGTTGCGGTGGCATAAAGGTCCCATACCTAGGAAGAGTTTGACCAAAGGTGAAAAAGTCAACTCTTTTGTATTATTTTTAAAATATTTGTGTAGGTCCCACTAAGTATATAAATGTCATTTTAAATAGCCAGTTCTTTTCTTTGATGAGTCTAAGACTTTTTGAAACTGACGTGACATTTTTCTAAGTTCTGGAAGTCCGTGAATAAATTCTACAAAAATATGCCGAAAAACCTAATGGCATTTCCATAAATATTTTGAAGTTTGGATATCTTGTGTATAAATGAATTTTTAGGCTATGACAATTTGATGTTTTACCTATTTTGATTTGTTCAAATTATGGTCAAGTGGTTTAACTAGTTGGTACGATTAAAACTGTATGACGGAAAAATGTGTAAAATGATCGTTCTAGCCCTACGACCGTTGGAGTGTATTCTATCCTAATAGAATACTTTTCAAGAGTTGCGGTGATTGTTACGTGCTCGACTGTCGTGTCGGGGCGTGACAGAGCAGATTATCAATTTATCATTATCTCAATTCTATATTAGTGGAAGAGAGAGGCTCCCACAATCTAAAGGTCATTCTGGCATGTTCTGCTAATGTTCTGATAAGCGGCATCTTAGCATTCTAATAAGTTATTAAAGAGCTTGGGCTAATGGTGTAAGATACTTGAATTTGAACTCCCACAAACTCCCTTTGATAGACAATCTGTAAATCCAAAAAGCTCCATAAAATTGAAGTCCATAAACCTTCAAAGAGGTCGACGACTTACCATGATCTTGGAGATGAGATAACCTATCATACTCCTAAACTTTTATACACAAAAAAAAAAATTAAAAATTACCAAATTAATTTCTAGTACTTGAGTGGCAAAATTGTAAGTTTGATTGTTTGAGAGTCAAATCTTGCCACATAAATAGCTTGGTAATACTCAACAATTCGTACATAATCTTCTTTATTTTTAGTACATTGGGCAGGGGAGGGGAATAGGTCAATGGGATTTGAACCCATGCTAACCGCATGAACACAACCAATTCTAGCCACTAGGCTGAGAGCCCACGTTCATTCATACATAACCTTCAAAAAAACAAAAAAGAAGAGCAAAGAAATACAAATCTACATGTAAATAGATAGATGACCAAAATATATAGGTCAAGTGGAGCTTTGATCAAATTCAGTTTCCTCTAACCACGAAACCTAGTATTGAAAAAGATTACAGAGGATAACAAAAGCCATGGTCGAAAAAGTGTATGCAAGAGGTGAGAAAAATTTCAAAGTATTTAGATTAATCATTTACTCTATCCCTGAGGCATGACAGGATCCATTTACAGCTTAGTACTTATGAGAAGACATAATGGTTTATCTTCACTCACAGCTTAGTACTTATCACTTTCTTATGTGTATGAGCAGTAGTATCCCCTTTCCTGTCTTAAGAAATCATAAAGGTATCATAATCACTTTCTCCTAGCAGCAGAGCATTTGATCAGAATCATCTCTGCAAAACATGTTACCTTTCAAGTTTGTTATTGTCCTTAAAAAGGAAATAACTAATAACATTATATCAAATCAAAAGAAACAAAAGCCTAGCCCTAGATGCTCATGGGTGGAAAAATCTGATCCATTCATTTATAGCTACGCCATTTTAATGTGGAGATAAGTATAATGCTAATTAATAAGACACACGGTTTAAGGTTAGTTACATTTTTATTTAGAAAAATATTTTGATACCCAAGTGTCAATTAAGACAAACTAAATTGTACATACATTACTTAACTAAAAAAAGGAAGGGATATATGCTTCTCCCACATTTTTGTATGAAACACTTGAGTACAACAAATTTAAGCAAAATCTGAGAGAACATCGTACAGTAAGCATAGAAGAAGATGTCATTAAACCACCCACAACTACAACGTATATTCATATTTTCAGTGAGAATAACAGATGATGACATATAAATCCTTCTTCTTCTAAAGATGGTTATAAGATGAATTTATAACTTCAGCAGACACAAACCCTTGAACCACATACAAATTAAATTTTCAACAACCTACTCATCTATTGATAACAATGACAAGTTCATTACAAAGTCCTTTAATGAGTTCATTCCTTAACTAAGCTTCAAGCTAATGTTTGAACTAACGAAATTAACTGGACGTATCTTACTTTTTTTTCACTTCTTTTCTCCCTTCAATGTGCCTTTAAGGATTGAAGTTCATTTTCAGCAACCAATACAGTACAACCAATTTCATAAATAGGATCACATTACTTCAATAACAAATGAAAATGACCCTTATCACATGCTTCCAGACGAATCGATTTCCAAAATCTAGGTATTGCTACAGCCATTGTTGTAAGCTACAAGTCCATGGTGGGCTTGCTACCTCCGAGTCTTATTGGCGATACAGAGTTCTCAGAAGGTTGTCATTCTTCCTTCGGCTTTTCTTCCCTTTCTCTACCTACCCATAGCCAATTTGTTCAACTTATTATTAACAAAACTAATTTGGCATCAATTACGTTTTCTCTATTCCACAATCCAATTTACTCAACTCTTTTATAACAAAATAATTGTTGATTACACTTTTTATTTGTAATTAATATTCAAAGAAATTGAAGTATTATTTACCTAATATTTTGTTCGATCCTCTATTCAAAATAGAGAAGCGAATCAGTAAATAAAAAAGAAACAAAATGGTAAACTAAATCAAATCAAATTCAGAGTGTTTGATTTCAGAATTTGAAAGAGTAAGTAAATACGCAAACATGTTCAAACACAAAAATTTGAATTTTACCTCTTCCCAAAAAAATTCGTCTGCCATCTACAATAATTCACTTATGAATGAGTGCGTAGTATATCAAAAATCATATGAAAGAAAGGAGAAACATCCCACAACAATCTGAAGGGAGTGATCATCAAAAGCGAATTGGAAGTAGGGGAACATTATATCAAAAGCAAATGAGGTTGTAAATCATTATGAAAGAATAAAATATCAAAAATTTTTCAAAAACAGATCTTGGCAGAAGAAAATCCTCCAAAGGAAAATGCAGAATCGTAAAGAGAAGAGGAAGAGAAGTAGAAACGACGATGAAATTATTAGGAAACCAAAAGGCAGCAAACCCAAATGTCCAAATATTTATATAAAAACAGAAGTGGAAGGGACAGCGAAGGGGAATGGACAATTTAGGAGCAAAGCAAAGCAAACTTTATTTTTTTCCAAAATAAAAAGGTAGGGGCCAAAATATGATGTGGATACTTGAGACACGAGAAAAAAAAGAGAATAAATGCTATCATGTGCACTATAGAAAAGGCTGAAAAAATTGAAAGACACTTGATAAAGATAACATAAATACTGGAACGAAACATACCATTGCCAATTTTGGAAAAGACAAATAGAACATCTTTTCACCATATTTGGGTTAACTTCAACAATAGCAGTATCAACATTTCCATTAATAGAATTCATGGGGTCAGTTTGCATCAAGCTAACTCAAAGGTTGATATGATATAATCTTCAATCAAAATAGTCAATGCACTTCTACTTTAATGCACTAAATAACTAACTCTTTGGTCATAGTAGCTTGTTGAAGCTTGCTGGAACCATGGTTGAGGAGCAGCAAGGTTCTCATTTTTCTGTCAAGACCAACCTGCTACAGTTTAATGAACCTTTTGGAAGACTTGAAGGCACCTTGCATGAACCATGAAGACGTGAAGATTTTGAAGGGAATTGGTCAACTTGCTGAATGTTTTTGGAGCCAATTCTCATAGTTTTCTAAGCTTATTTTAGTCATGTGATTGTATTCGGTACTTAGAACATGCTTAGAGTAAGGTTAGTCTGTCAACTGCTACCAAACTCCACTTTGTAATGTTTTGATGACAATATTGATGTTCCTTTAATCTTTTGAACAAGCAATGGTTGTATATGTTCTGAATTGAAAACAATGAAGTTGATTTTCAACCTTTCATAACTTCATTTCACATTTTTCTCTCAATTCTCTTAGCTTTTCTGCAACTTCTTTCTTGTTTCTGCAGAAACTAAGTTTCTGTTTTATGCCTTTGCTTGTTACCAAGCCAACAAATGGTATTAAGAGCTTTCATTGGTCTTTAAAGGGCCTGTCACCAAGAGAGAAAACCAGAGAGTTTGTGAGGCACAAAATCCTTTCATAATCACCAAACATTACCTGTTAAAACCCAAAAATGTCATCCTCTAGCAGTGTAGTTTCTCTGCCACAAACTTTTACCGATGAGAACTACCCATATGGTCTGTGAAGATGAAGACAAATCTACAAGCTCATGACCTTTGGGAGGTTGTTGAGATAGGTGGAGAACCTGCACCTCTCAGAGCTAATCCAACATTAGCTCAAATGAAACAACATGCTGATGAAGTGGCAAAAAAGTACAAAGCCATGGCCATTCTTCAAAATAGTGTCTCGGATGCCATCTTCACAAGAATTATGACTTATGAAACTCCAAAAGCAGCCTGGGAATTACTCAAGGAAGAGTTCCAAGGTTCTGAAAAGACAAGAAAACAACAGCTTGTCAATCTTAGAAAGGAGTTTGAGAACCTGAGGATGAAAGAAGAAGAGTCAATGAAGCTATACTCAGATAGGGTCAATGAAGTTGTAAACAAAATCAAGATTCTTGGTGATACGACTTATTCTGAGAAGAGAGTTGTTGAGAAAATTGTGAATACTCTTCCAGAAAAATATGATCCAACAATCTTATCAATTGAGAGTTCAAAAGATATCACTGAGATCTCACTTTCTGAGCTCACTAATACCTTGTATGTTGTTGAACTGAGAAGAACAAGCAGACAACAGCAGGCTGTTGAAGGTGCTTTGCTGGCCAAAAGCAATCAAAAAAATCAGTTTGGAGGTAAAAACAGGAAAGCTCAAGGTGATAAAAAGGAAAAAGAAAAGAAAAGTGGTGAGACAAACAAGGCAGGAGGTAAAAAGAAGTTTTCTCCTTGCACTCACTACAAAAAGACAACACATACTGAAAAGTTTTACTGGTGGAGACCTGATGCTCATTGCAATGCTTGCAACCAAAAAGGACATGTTAAAAGGGTTTGCAAGAACAAGAATCAACCTCAGCAACACCAAAATACTCAAAATACACAAGCCAAGTAGCTGAAAACAACCAGCAATCAGATGAACAGCTCTTTGTAGCTACATGCTATGCAATTTCCAATGTCAACAAGCATGATTGGCTTATTGATAGTGGCTGTACACACCACATGACCTCAGATGAAGGTGTGTTCAGATTCCTTGACAAGTCACACTATTCCAGAGTCAAAATTGGCAATGGTTGGTTTCTTGATGCACTTGGCAAGGTTGACGTCGCTGTCCAAACTACTTCAGGTACTAAATTTTTCTCTGATGTGTTGCTAGTACCTGATGTTATTCAGAATCTTCTCAGTGTTGGACAACTACTTGAAAAAGATTATGCTTTGGTTTTCAAAGATAAGAAATGCACCATTTATGATCCTACTGGTATATTGCTTTTAACTTTGCCTATGGTGAATAGAGGTTTCTATTTAAGTCCTAAAACTGAATTTGCTTATGTTCATGATGATGATGGTTCAGTTTTATGGCATAAGAGGCTTGGTCATGTAAATTTCCAATCTTTGGATCACTTACAGAAAAATGATATGGTTAGAACATTACCTGTTATTAACACAAAGCAGAGAACTTGTGAAGTGTGTCAGCTTGGCAAGCAAAGTAGATTGCCTTTTCCCTTTGGACAAGCCTGGAGAGCTTCAGAAAAACTCCAGCTTGTGCACTCTGATGTATGTGGTCCTTAAAGAACTCTGTCACTTAATGGCAGTAGATATTTTCTTCTGTTCATAGATGATCTGTCTAGAATGACTTAGGTTTACTTTATGAAACAAAAGTCAGAGGTAGCAGCAATCTTTTGGAAGTTTAAGGCTTTGGTTGAAAATCAAAGCAACTGCAAGTTGAAGGCTATTAGAACAGATAATGGTACTGAATATACTTCAACTCAGTTTGAGAAGTTTTGTACTGATGCAAGCATCGAGCACTAGTTGACTATTGTTTACTCCCCTCAACAGAATGGAGTCTGTGAGAGGAAAAATAGGACTATAATGGAGATGGCTAGATGCTTACTATTTGAAAAGAACATGCCAAGAAAGTTTTGGGCCGAGGCTGTTAACACAGCAGTTTACTTGTTAAACAGAATGGTCACTAAGGTTGTCAAAAGCAAAACACCATACGAAGTCTGGTTTGATGCAAACCAGCTGTGAATCACATCAAAGTATTTGGTTGTATTTGCTACTCATTGATCCCAAGTGTTAAGAGAGACAAGCTGGACAGAAAAAGTGAACCAGGAGTGCTAATTGGCTACAGCACTATTTCTAAGGGTTATAGGGTCTATAATCCTGTCTCTAATATGATTTTTATCAGCAGAGATGTGGTGTTTGATGAATTTGCAGAATGGAATTGGGAAAAACATGAAGTTCAGTTCCAAAAGTCAGCTCAAATTGAGCTGAAACAGTCTGGTAATGGCTTTGAATTTGACAATGTAGATGACATGCCTGTTAAAGGCACCAGATCACTTATTGATATTTATCAGTCCTACCATGTTGCTTTGTTGGAACCTGTAAACTTCAATGAAGCAATGAAGGTTTCAAGTTGGAGAAAAGCAATGAAAGAAGAGATACGTATGATTGAAAAGAATGAAACTTGGCAATTAGTGGACAAGCCGAGTGATGCTAAAGTGATTGGTGTGAAATGGGTGTTTAGAACCAAATTGAACATTGATGGTTCTATAAATAAGCTTAAAGCCAGACTTGTAGTGAAAGGCTATGCTCAACAACAAGGAGTGGATTATTCTGATACTTTTGCTCATGTGGCCAGACATGACACAATTAGGTTGATTGACACGCCCGGATCCAGTCCGCACGTGTCAAGTTGTATAAATATGTATTGTTGTCTTGTCTTAATACCAAATTTGATTTCCCATGGATGTTTTAAACTTCGTTTAGCTCGATTTCATGCTTAATAACCCTAAAATTGAAGTTCCGAGATATGGGCCCCACTTGGAATCGAGACCCGAGGAAATTGGGTTGAGTTGACCGGAGTCAACTAAGAAAAGTTTGACTCCGGCGCCAGACAGGGTCGGGTCCGGCGCCGGACCCGTTGTTTTTTTATGGGGTCTTGGCTGCTCGAGACCCCCATTTTCATTTCTTCTCCTTGCTCTTCGATTCTTCGAGCCTCCTCTTCCAATTCTCTCTGAATCAACCTTGTAATCCCTCTTCAAACACTTCATCAATCATCAATATCAACTTCTTTTACCTTCTTGAAGATCAAAACACCAAGATTTCTAAGAAAATCACCAAATCTAAAAATCTGAAAATTTGGCGACAGATTGTTCATCAGCTCATATCTTTTGATTGAACAGTGCGTTTTGGCTGGGAATTTGATATGTTGTTCTAGACTCATCAAGCTTTAATTTGATAGTTTACACGCTTGATTTCATGGTTTGTGCTAAGAGAATTTGATGATTGAAGTTGAGATTTCTGTTTTGCCCGAAATAAGTCAACCCTTAGTGTTTTGATCCAAAATTCGAGCATGTTTAATGGATTGATTCCATTCTTGAAGCTGTGAATTCATAGATCATGTGTTTAACTTGCTGTGTTTCAATTTTGGTGCGGATTGGTTGTGAATCGAACTCAAACTGAGCTTGATTTGATGAAAGACCGATCATAGCCCTTTGCTGGAAACAGGTCCGGCGCCGGACCTGGTGAGTCCCGCGCCGGAGCTGTTGTTTTGTGGGATTTTATCCCATTTTTGCTCACTCCCGCCCGGGAGTGAGCAATCTGTCGGCAAGGATACTATAGCACTAGGGGCATTTTGATAATTTTGCAGCCCTAGACCCCATTTGACCCCAATTAACTCCAATTAGCTTCAATTGACTTCTGGACTTGTCCAATTTTAGTCCGAGACCTTTAATAGGTTTTGATTTATGATTTAAGTGTTGGTTGAATATTTTTATTAATCAAATTAGATTTTAATTTGATTATTTAGGTACGTGATCGTACGAGTTTTGGACTGGTAGCAGTTTGAGCTAAGGCATTCGTGGGTAATCGGGGAGTATACAACTCTCCTCACTTGTGAGTGGCTTGGATTATATTGGTTGACCATTGAGGGTTAACCATTTTCAAATTTATTTATAAATGCTTTATTAAATTGTTTATATATGTTTTGGGGTATGAATTGTCCACCCTCACACACTGAGTTTACAAATGATTTGAAGGGTGGGAATTTCAATAAATTTTATATATTGGTATTATTATTGATTATTGTATGGGGAAACGATACCCCTAAGAGATGAGAGATTTAACGTTGTCCTCGGGGCTCCAATATGTGGGAGCGTGCACCGAGTTGTGAGCATGCGTGTTACTCAGTCGTGGACCGCCTATCGAAGGGCACGGTGAGTCGCTCCTGAGTGCGAGAGGCGCGTAGGGAAACTCGCCAGGACTTCTATATGCTGTGTTCCACCACAGCAAGGCAAACGTCAAGGGAATGGGCCAGAGAGTAAAGTAAAAATGTTTTGAAAGTATAAAGTAACCCTTGACGGTCCAGTGGATACCCCAGTGCACGGGTATACTTTTTGGGACGATTTCAGATGCCAGCCCATTTGGATATATTGTTATGGATTTGATATTTGATTTGGTTTGGGATTTCATATATTTCAGTTAATGATTTATTAAATTGATATTTGGATTATTTCATATCCCCAGCCTGAGGTGATCGGTCTTTATAACCGAGTCTCTCACTGGGTACAAGTTTATGTACTCACCCCATTCACTTTTGTTCTCAGATCATCAGACTTTGGACGGCGGACGTCCTGGTGGCCAGTGATCCCAGTACGATACTGTGGACACGACTTTGTAGGTGCCACCTCATTTTACTTGGTATATCTTGGCTCGGAATATTATTGCATCTTACATATATATTTGTGTATTTATAAATAATACTTTCCGCTGCATGGAACACCGTAAGATGTGATACTTTATTTTGAAATATTTTTGAACTATATTATCTATGATAAATTCGTATGTTTTCATATATTGCTCGATTATCCTTTATTTTTAAGCCTTGTGCCTTCTTGGTTGCCCGCCTGACGAGGCACGCATCTCGAGGTGGTACGGCGGTTGTCGCGTGGCCGAGCCTGCAGGTCGGGGCGTGACATTGATTGTTGCTTTAGCTGCTAAACTTGGTTGGAAAATTTTTAATCTTGATGTAAAATCTACTTTTCTAAATGGATTGCTTGAAGAGGACATCTATGTCGAGCAGCCTGAAGGCTTTGAAAGAGCAGCTAGCAAAGACAAGGTGTTTAAGCTTCACAAAGCACTTTATGGCTTGAAACAGGCACCAAGGGCCTGGTATAGTCGAATTGATACTTATTTGCAGCAACAAAGTTTCAAAAGGAGTGAAAGTGAAGCTACCTTGTATGTAAAAAAAGTTGATGATGAGGTTCAGCTCATTGTGTCTTTATATGTTGATGATTTGCTTGTAACTGGTGGCAATGAGCACACTGTGAAGCACTTTAAGGTCTGTATGCAGGAGGAGTTTAAAATGTCTGATCTAGGTGAGATGAAGTATTTTCTTGGGATGGAAATTACTCAGTTTGATTCTGGTATCTTCATTTCACAAAGAAAGTATGCTCTGGAGATGTTGAAGAAGTTCAACATGGAGAAGTGCAAACCAGTTTCCACTCCACTGGTTGTTAATGAAAAGTTAAGCAAAAATGATAATGATGCTTCTGTTGATGCCTCTCTGTACAAAAGTTTGATTGGGAGTTTGCTGTACTTATGTGCTACTAGGCCTGATCTCATGTATTCAGCTAGCTTACTCTCTAGATTCATGGAAAAACCCTCTCAGATTCACTTTGGAGCTGTAAAAAAGGTCTTGAGGTATATTAGGGGTACAGTTGATTATGGTTTGTTATATTTGAAGGCTGAGAGTGATGCTTTGGTTGGATTTTCTGATAGTGACTGGGCTGGTAGTGTGGATGACTCTAAAAGCACTTCAGGATATGTTTTTTCATTTGGCAGTGCAGCTTTCTCCTGGAATTCAAAGAAGCAAGAAGTTGTGGCTCAGTCCTCAACTGAAGCAGAGTATATTTCTGCTGCAACAGTAGCAAACCAAGCCATTTGGCTTAGAAAAATCTTGGCTGATTTGGAACAGCCTCAACTTGAAGCTACTGATATCCTAGTTGACAACAAGTCAGCTATAGCCATTACAAGGAATCCGGTTCAGCATGGAAGGACCAAGCATATCAATGCTAAATTTCATGCCATCCGGGAAGCTGAAAAACTTGGTTACATTCATGTTGTTTATTGTCAATCTGAACTGCAGCTTGCTGATATTATGACCAAAGCTCTACCTAAACACAGGTTTGAGTTTCTGAGAGAACAACTTGGAGTTTGCTGCTACTCAACCAAGGAGGAGTGTTGAAGCAAGGTTCTCATTTTTCTGTCAAGACCAACCTGCTACAGTTTAATGAACCTTTTGGAAGACTTGAAGGCACCTTGCATGAACCATGAAGACGTGAAGATTTTGAAGGGAATTGGTCAACTTGCTGAATGTTTTTGGAGCCAATTCTCATAGTTTTCTAAGCTTATTTTAGTCATGTGATTGTATTAGGTACTTAGAACATGCTTAGAGTATGGTTAGTCTGTCAACTGCTACCAAACTCCACTTTGTAATGTTTTGATGACAAGATTGATGTTCTTTTAATCTTTTGAACAAGCAATGGTTGTATATGTTCTGAATTGAAAACAATGAAGTTGATTTTCAGCCTTTCATAACTTCATTTCACATTTTTCTCTCAATTTTCTTAGCTTTTCTACAACTTCTTTCTTGTTTCTGCAGAAACTAAGTTTCTGTTTTATGCCTTTGCTTGTTACCAAGCCAACACAGCTAGCATTTATACTAGATTTAATCTTTTTCGAGGTTAACCTCTAGGCAGGCATAATGAATGACCTTGCAACTGATAGCCTTAATACCCCATGAATAGTTTGCTGTATCTAATCTAAATGCTCTCAACTTGACATTCCTTCATCTAACTCAAATTCTCCTTACAGTCAAGTTGCTTGCGAGCCGAGTATTTGCAAGACTGATGACCCAGTTCATACCTTACAAAAGAAACCAAAAATATGAGATTAGCAACTTAAGTCGTAATCGGCCAAGGTAAAAATCTAAATTCAATATAGTATGAAAAAACGGGGAATGCCATTTAACACCAAGAGGAAGGTTTTGGGGTTCCAATGTACTCAGCAAAAAGAATTGTATTTGCTAGGCAAGACCTGAACATAAGGCCTGCCCACATTGCAACCTGATGAACAGGCAAGCAAAACATGCCCCAAGGTATAGCTATATCATTTAAGAATAATGCTTAAAAATTAGCTTTTACTCTCTCTCTCTCTCTCTCTCTCTCTCTCTGTATATATATATATATATATATATATATACATCCATATAAAAATTATATCCATATTACTCTTTTTCTGAACATAACAGCTCATATTTTGTTGGTTTTTTCTTCTTTTTCTTCTTTTTATTTATTATCTTTATATCAATCTGAGAATAAAAATAAAGACCCATTACTTAGGTTAGCTCTCTCACTTGGGTCATTAGGATAATACTACGCTGTGTACTTTCTAATTACTCAACAAAATTATTACAATTTGCCGTTCCTCACAAACCAAGCTACAACTTTCTTACACTCCAATTTGAATACACACACACACACATATAAAGCCCTCTGATGAACAAAAAATTTACATAGGCTAAGCATACTTTACAAAATTCCTTTCTACTTCTAATGACTTTTCAAATCCTATGTAGTTCAACCTCCCTACAAATTCAGGCAACTACATGACCAAAGAGACTTAACTACAAACCACCTTTTGTATGTGACCAATCAATTTGAGTCATTAATACTTTCATCTTCAAACATAACTACAATCAATTTATTATATTAATAACAAATTCTCAAGGTTCCTAATTCTTTAGAATAGTATCCAGGTAGCATTTCCTGCAACTTCAGCAAAAGAACATTTTTAAATAATAAATATAAAAAATTGCTTAATAATTTAATTTGAGAGAAAAGATATTCAACATGAAGGAAATGACAATGGATTTATGCAATTGTAACAACAATATCACAGCAGGAAATACAATGATTAAACTTCGATTATAGGCTTCTTTCATCACATAAACTAGAAACTAACCCGGGGCTTCGCCCTCGGGATGTGTTTTAGTTTTTAATATTTAAATTATTTTCTTAAAAAAAATGTAGTTAAAAAAACAAAAAATTATAAAAATAAAATAATAGAAAGAGATTAAGATGGCATGAGGCTTCTAAATGAGCATAGCTATAAATTGAAGATTGGGGGAAGTTGAAATTCATTTATATACATACAAAAAAGTCAGTTACAAAGCTCTTTTAAATATTAACAACATAGTGTGAAAAGATATATGATGAGAAAGAGTATTTGAAATCAAAAAGAACCATGGACACTGATTTTGTAGTTCATATTTACATGCAACGATTACCAAAATATAGACAAAAAGGGTGGTCATTGTTCACCCAAAAAGTGTTGAGTACACGGTTGTTACTTGACAGTTCCATGTCTCTGTTATCGCAAGTGAGTTAGTACCAAAGCTGTCACCCGTCACTATAGAATATTGGAAAGGAAAAAATGGTTAATCTTGAGTGTAATTGAAATTATAGGTAATTAAATTTTTATTGGAGCGATGATTAGGGTAGTTGTGAGTTGTAGAATTGCACCTTATACTAGCCCTTTTGACTGGTGAGTTCTCTGGAAAAAGGTCAGCCTGTATCTGAGGGTTATAAGGAGTAGTTTCAATCTGGTTATGTATTGGTATGTCAGGTTGTTGTTTGGAAGGTGTCAGCGTTTGTTCGGTAGGTGTCAGCGTTTGTTCTTTAGTTTGGCTTGATGATCCGATGATTGTTTTGCCTTTAGCTGTTGCTGAGAGCAGAGCCGCAGAGGTTCTGGATTGATCACAGAGTAAGAAAATATCTTGAAGTCAAGTTGCACTTTAGCTAAGCCTTGCTCAGTTATCCCAACAATAAAATTGTACTCTTGGTTGAAAATCGGATTGGGAATGTCTGGCATTCTTGTTCTTTAAGTGTCTTCGAAGTTGAAAGTTTTGCAAGTTCAATGCCTGAAAGTTTTTCAGCCATCTTTCCAAATATGACAGTCTTCAGTTGTGTTTTGTCATCTTGCGCCAGTAGATTAAGCTTCATCCTGTGTCATCGTTTGAGAAAATGAATATGATTATTGTTAAATGATTCAATGTAATAGATAATTTAGAAATTTTTGTTGTAAGATTAGTCACTCACATGAATCGAGGAGTTTGTTGTGCATGTTTTGTACAGGTATAGCCATTTTCTGTTGGTCTAACTCCCATAGTGCATTCATTACAGGAAAGATAATACCAGCCTTTTGAAGCATCAATCTCGATAATTTTGGCTTGTATTTCGTATCTCAATCCCTGAGACAATTATGTTGAAGTTGTAGTCAGGATCTTGACATTATCATGCGTTTTTTATTTTTTAGGTGATAAGAAGGAAGTGATTTTTACCTTGATCTCTGCTGGATTTAGAAAGTAGAGATCTCTGATTGCTATTTCTTGTGCACCGGCATTGTTCAAATCTTGTGACAATCCAGCTTCTTGACTTGTGAGTAAGTTGGTCATAGGATCTCCCTCGTGGAACCTATTTCTCATTAATAATATGGTGTTGTCAGTATTAAATATTTGTTGATGATGGTTTGTATGAAATATGTTTTTTGATGTCATTTAATTTACCTCTCTCTCGGTTCAACAGTCTGAGGAGTGTCTAGATTTATGTATATTTTTGTTCCTGAAGTGGTTGACAAATGCTTCCCCCCTGGAAAAATCAGGTTCACATTTAGATATTGCAAGAATCAGGTTGATATTTATTATTATATGTTTTATAGAGCAATATTTTAATGTAGCAATTTTTACCTGTATATTCTTTGACTGTTGTTCCAGGTCAATATAGGTCTACTTGGCAATTGAAGCAGTTGAGGGATGTCCAATTCTTCTAGGAAGTCTTCCCAAATGCAGATTCTGAGTTTTTGACCACTGGTATTGGGAGGTTAGGATTATTAGTTAATAAAAATCAAAATAAATTAATCATGGAATTTTATCTTTTAATAGTGTGTAGGAATAGTAATTACCCGAGAAGTTTGATAAATATGTCTCGTTTCTCAGCTGTTCCTTTATTATTGGGTAATCTTACGGTGCTCCTTGGTCCAATAGAGAGTAACATTTCAATGACATCTAAATATTTGAAGAACAAAAGACATCACTCATGTTAAAGCATAAATGTAAAATGGATCTTAAGTTTCGAATCATCAAATTGAGCCACATTAATAGTAATGACATAGATCCGCCAACTATAATGAAGTTAAGCAAAGCCAAGCAAGGCAACCATTGAGTTTAATTAGCGAGTTAATAACCAAGTCATAACCACATTTGTACATGCATCGAGTAGAAGAAGAAAAAAAAGGAATTCAGGAACAGTAAAAATTATTACTTCAGTTGAATCAAAACTACATAAAAGTTAAAACATTTTAGCAATATCTTTCACTCTGCCTAAACCCAATTCCTTAATCTAAGTTAAGCAAAAGTAAAAATAAAAGAAAGAAAAACAAAACTTTTCACCTTTTAGACATATTAAAAGACAAAAGAAATTGGTGTTATCTTTCTGAGGTTTGACTTCAACAACTATTTCTTCCTTACTTGACTCCAAAAGATGCATGTGTATTGTTAAATGGGAATGAGTGAAATTTTAAATGTTGGTAAAAATAGTTTAAGGTAGATGTTATACCTGTCATGTGGTATTCATACTCTGTCTTTTTTGTATTTGTTCCATTGTGGCAAAGGAAAAGTAATGCCGTTGATATTTTTCAATTCCTTGAGTTATCAGCTTAACGCCAGTTAACAAATGGAAGGAAATTATATATGGCAATGGAACAGAGTTGTGTGAATTTTTCCGAGTGCTCAATTGGAACATTGAAATCTTGTAGACAGATCCTTCAACCATGGTTTCTCGAAAGCGTGGAGCGTAATCTTCAGGTATGGTACCATGTCTTGCATTACCCTGTGAGTAATTGAAAGTATATAACTTTTTAAGTAAAATGTTGTGGTGAACAATATGATTAGTCAGAGATCTTTGTAATTAACTGAGAAAGTTATAGTTCGAGAAAGGAATGTACCTGATCATCTATAGCCAAGAAGTCAAGACTTTGTAATTAACTGAGAAAGTTATAGTTCGAGAAAGGAATGTACCTGATCATCTATAGCCAAGAAGTCAAGACTTCTAGGAAGGTCTTCACTTGGAAGTTTAGCATCCCATAACCTTGCAATTCTGACAATGATGTAATCTCGTTGACCACCTGGTGTCAGCTGAGAAAGTTTCTTCTCAACCATTTCTTCTTCTTGCTGGACATTTGAGTATAGTGAAATGCATTTCAGGAAAGTAACAAAGAATCTTCTGTTTAATATATATATAAGTAGACGAGTATAACTTACATTAGGATGATCCTAAAATGTGACTTTTTAGGCATCCAATAGTATTTAGACACCTTATAGATTTTAGAAGACATACCACAATTATTTTATACCCCTCTACACCAAATCAATTTTTATTAATTCATAAAATTTTTTTCTTTATTTAAACTAAACCCTATAACAATAAATATAACATGGGTTGAAACTTACCCTAAAAAAATAAAAAAAATTTAATTAGGGGCTAAACTTTATTATAAGAGACCATTTTTTCAGTTTTTAGAAAAATTATTTGGTGAGAGTAAATGTATATTTAAAATCCTAATATCTTTTAAAATCAATGAAGTGTCAGTTAATTATTGGATGCCTAAAAAGTCACTTTTTAGGATCATCCTAATATAAGTTAAACTCATAAGTAGAAATAGAAGTTTAAGTGATGAAAATATAATATAAATGTTGAAGCACATAAAACTCGGTATGAAATTTCTGACAAAAAAAAAATCACTGCATGCAAGTATAAATTTTGTATATTTAGTCTCACCTGCTTCATGGATGAATTGCTATCTATTATAGTAGTGGCTGGTTGAGGGAATCAAACAATAAGAACCGATTAGGCTTTATGGACAAAAATATTAAGAGGAGAAAAAGTCAATTATATCTGGAAAGCGAAAAGAGATTGAAAAGGAATATAATCTATAGAATATAAATTAAGGGTGAGAACCCTATAAGTGGAATGAGAGCTGGTGTTCCATTTTTTTTTTTCTTGTTTTTGTGAGGATTGTATGTACACACAAATTTCGGTTCTAGAAAATTAAAGACCGAAATAAAGTGACAAATTAAATTTTATATTAAATATAAAATAGATACAATTCTTTATAAAATCCTCTGATTCAATCTCTAAAGCAAAAGCAGCTCGAGGGCTTGAAATAGCTTGATCTCGAATAACAGAAGGAAAAATAGCTCTTCGTGCTCTTTGTAGGCCAAAAGGAAGGCTTCAAAGGAAGGCTTGAAGCTTGAGATTCCTTGTTCACCTTCTCGGATGCTTTGACTTGATTTGGAGAAGAAAAGATAGTCAGAAGAACTTGACGGCATTTTTCACTTCTTGAGTTGATGTAGAGAAACCTTGATTCTGATGAAAACTTCTGCGTACCAAAACCTTTTCCCTAATTGTGAAGATCCCTTTATATAGGAAAATTTTAGGGTTTCTTAACATTGTTGGGCCGTATTACTGGGCTTTTAATTTTAACTTGATTGAACTTGGATCCAATTTATAAACCAAGTCCAAATATCTATCCTATATAATCAATTAAATTAACCAATTAACTAAATAAAATAATTTTGGACTTTAAGAATTATTTGATGTCTACAAATGCCCCCACTTCTAGGTTTATATATGTGCACACTTGTTGTAGAGCAAAGACGGGCCTTGAAGTCCAACGTAATTTGATAGTCGGATAGGCGTCAAATTTGGAACTTTGAGTCTTGAACTTGAATTTGAAATTAAGCTTGAGCTACAACTTACTTAGACAAAGGAACTCGTTGGTCTTGTAGTTTTCTGAGCGCAAATAATTATCTACTTGTTGTTTTGAGAGAATCTAATTTAAATTCTTCCAGCTTTGTAATCACCTTGTACTGTACTTGGTTCGCTGTTGAAGTGCAACGTCAAAAGAGTTCTGCTCTTGCTTGGCTTCTTACACTGAAGGAACATCTATTGTATTTTTTCTTAATTCAATTAAATGAACCAATTGTTAACATGTACCATCAGAAGGAACATTTATTGTATTTTTTTTAATTCAATTAAATGAACCAATTGTTAACATGTACCATCAGAAGGCTTATCCTTTAAAATTTGCTTAGCAGTTGGACATTTATGCACGACGTAATCATTGAAAAGGGGGCATTTGATTTAAACAAGGCTTGTCTTGGAGTAGCCAACAATAATTCGAACCCTAGCTCCAGTCTTGAAGTCCTAAATCTTTTGGGATTTGTAGTAAAGAGGCCAATATATATTTCCAATGGTCTTAAATATCTCCAAATTATATATTTCATTATCTCCAAATTAGTCTTAATTGGTTAATCTAATTGATTATATAGATTAAGACTAATTTGGAGATAATGAAAAATAACTGGGGATGGATCTTTGATTTTTATAAAAAGAAAAAATTCAAAATAATTAAACAATGTAATGAGGCAATTAAATAAATATATACATAATTCAAAATTAAATCATGGAATTGAATCAAATTTTTTTTTTCAAATTTTAATGTTTTGGGGAGGAAAACTATAATGTTTTGGTGATGATTAAGAAATATTTTGAGGATAATGATAAATAATTGGGATGGATCCTTGACATTTATGAAAATGAAAAATTCGAAATAATTGAACAAATGTAATGAGGCAATTAAATAAGGTGGGGGCTGTCAACTGGCCATTGTGGTCGGGCCTTATGTACGGACCACAATGGCTGGACTCTTATGCCCCTTCCTTTTGAATTTTTTTTTTTTAGTTTTAAACAATTTTATTTTTTTAACTTTTATGAATAACTTTTTTTAACCCATTCTTATCGTCTCTTACATTTCCTTCTAATGGTTTTATATTATTTGTGATATGAAATTAATGTCATTGTTATGAAGATAAGTTTTCAGGATGGGACAGTTAGAATATTCTTTTGGGATGAAACTTCGATTTTTTGAAAGAAAAAAAAGTCTTAATTATCCTCAAAACATTGTAGCCTCTATCCCTAAATTAGATTTTTTTTAATTTAAGAATTTAAACCCATGAATATAATTCCAACATTTAAATTTGGCATATGCATATATTTTTAATTAAAATTTCATCATTATATTTTTCGATTATTTCAATTTTTTTAAAAAAGAAAAATCAAAGGTTCGTACTCAATAATTTCTTTATAATCCCTAAAATAATCTTAATCATCCCCCCAAATGTTATATTCTCTATCCCGAAAATTAAATTTTCACAAGAACAATTTAACACGATGAATACAATTCAAAAATGTAAATATGATGTATGCATATATTTATGTAATTTCCTTGTTCCATTGTGAAATTATTTTGAAATTTTTTTCTTTTTTATATAAATCAGAGATCCATCCTCAATTATTTCTTCATTATTCTTTCAATAGTCTTAATCATCCCCAAAACGTTATAATCTCTATCCCAAAACATTAAATTTGAGGGGAAAAAAATAATTTAACCCAATTCCAAATTTAATTATGAATTATGCATATATTTATTTAATTGCTTCGTTCCATTGTTCAATTATTTCGAATTTTGCTCGTTTTTATACAAATAAAAGATCAATCCCAATTATTTTTTCATTATCTCCAGAACAGTCTTAATCATCCCTAAAACGTTATAGTCTCCATCCTCAAAATATTAAATTAGAAAAAAAAGAGTTCAACCCAATTCCATAATTTAATTCTGAATTATACATATATTTATATAATTGCCTCGTTCTATTATTTAATTATTTTGAATTTTTTTCGTTTTTATACAAATAAAAGACCCATCCCCAATTAGTTCTTCATTATCCCCATAATAGTCTTAATCATCCCCTAAACGTTATAGTTTCCATCCCCAAAACATTAAACTAGAGAAAAAAAAAGAATTCAATCCAATTCCATAATTTAATTCTGAATTATGCATATATTTATTTAATTGCCTAGTTCCATTGTTCAATTATTTCTAAGTTTTTTCGTTTTTATAAAATCAAATATTCATCCTCGATTATTTCTTTATTATCCCCAGAATAATCTTAATTATCTCCAAAATGTTATAGTCATCATCCCCAAAACATTAAATTAGAAAAAAAAATTTCAACCCAATTCCATAATTTAATTCTGAATTATGCATATATTTATTTAATTGCCTCGTTCCATTGTTCAATTATTTCGAATTTTGCTTGTTTTTATACAAATAAAAGATGAATCCCCAATTATTTTTTCATTATCCCCAGAACAGTCTTAATCATCTCCAAAACGTTATAGTCTCCATCCCCAAAATATTAAATTATAAAAAAAAGGAGTTCAACCCAATTCCATAATTTAATTCTGAATTATGCATATATTTATATAATTACCTCGTCCTATTATTCAATTATTTCGAATATTTTTTTGTTTTTATACAAATAAAAGACCCATCTCCAAAATAACGAAAAAATATTCGAAATAATTGAACAATTGAATGATGAAATTAAATGAAAATATGCACATATCATATTTAAGTTTTGGAATTCTATTTTGGGGATGGAGACTACAACTTTTTGGGGATGATTAAGACTAATTTGGGAATGATGAATAAAGTATTGGAGATGAATATTTAATTAAGCCTTTGGTGTATTACATGAAGATATAAAATTTCATCAAAAAAATAAGTTCATTGCTGATGAATAATCAATTGGGGACAAGTCGAGCTAATGAGTATAAACAAGTGTTTGTTGGTAAGCAATCCAAGCATTTAACTTTCTTCTTTTATAGAATTATATTTTGGATATTAAAAACATATAATTATGGGGATGATTAACACTATTTGGGGGATAATGAACATAATTTTGAGGATGAACCTTTATTGTTCTGTTTCACGAAGTTTCTTGATGGCATTAAACTATGAATTGATGAAATTTAATGAATACATACATACATATATACATATATATATATATATATATGGCACATCTAACTTTCGAAAGTGTATTCTTGGGGTTCTTTTTTTTTTTCAAAATTCTATTTTGATGATGAAGAATATATGGTCTTAGGAATAATTAACACTAATCGAAGGATGATGAATATAATTTTACAACATGGCCCTTTCTTGTTTTATTTCACAAAATTTTTTGATGATGTTGAACTATGATATGATGAAAATATATGTATATGGCATGTATAAGTTCGGGAAGGGTATTCTTTGGGTTGATTTTTTTTCCCAAAATTATATTATGCGATAAAGAACATATGTTTTTAGGAACGATTAATACTATTTGAGGGATGATGAATATAATTTTGGGGATGAACCTTTCTTGTTTTGTTCATATTTTTTTTAAAGATATTAAACTTGGATGAACCTTTCTTATTTTGTTCACCGTTTTTTAAAAGATATTAAACTATGGATGGATGAAATTTAATGAAATTATATGCATATAACATATTTATATTTTGAAAGTGTATTATTGAGATTTTTTTTTTCAAAATCTTTTTTAGGGATAAGAACATAGGGGATGAACATTTCTTATTTTATTGAAAAAATTTTTTGATGATCAATATTAACACTATTAATTTTGGGTATGATCAATATTATTTTGGGATTGACTAATAATTCTTTGGGAATAACTCATATTATTTTTTGGTTTAAATAAAAAAAAATTGTGAGGATAACAAGTATGATTTTTGGGAATAATAAATAATATTTTGAGGATGACTGATTATTTTTTTGGTTAAATTTTTTTGCTTCCTTTTCGAATGATAATACATCCCGGTTGATTTCATCTCATTTGGTGAAAAAAAATTAAAAATTACCTTAAGAAAACCCAAAGAAAAAAATTAAATAAATAAAAGACTAACCTACTTAAAGCTTGAAAAAAAAAAAGTTAAACTTGTCAAACAAAAGGGCCACACTGTAATCCGGACAACAACGTCCGGACTGCAGCCCCCACCTTCTTTTATTGCTTATGCATCATTAATTGGCCGTAGTTGATCACAAGCAACGACAAAAGCTATCAGCTTTTTTTTTTTTTTATCTTCCAAAGAAGCATCCAAGTTTAAATCCCATCTTGTACAGTTAGGTAATTAATTAGTCAAGCAACTTTATTTTCTTTCACAAAAAGCCCAACAACCTTTTTCTTTTATTTTCATTGCCTTGTTGCTAACATCGTTTCCGTTCTTCAAATTTTAATTGAAGCTTTTGTTGTCTTGTCGCTTGAAGAAGACTTCAATCGTAACCAACCAAAATCAATCAACTTGACGGTACAATTTTGACTCCAAAGCAGTTTTTTTTTTTTTTTTTTTACTTTGGAGTAATTTAAATGCATCCTCAATTGCCCTGTTGTGTATGTCTTTTGTGTCTTTCACAATATGACTTCAAGGAAAGTTCTCTTGTTTTGTGGCGAGGAAATTTTTTTTTAAAAAAAATTACCCTCAACCTCTACATCAGCTTCTAGCGAGGTGTATAAATTTGATCACCCTTTACCTCTACTATAGCTTTTGGCGGGGCGTAGTTTTTTGATCACCATTTACCTCTGCATCGGCTTCTAGCGGGGTGTATTTTAATCACCTTCTACCATCACCCTCTACCTCTGCATCAGCTTTTGGCAGGATGTATTAGATCACCCTCTACCTTTGCATCGGCTTTGGGTGGGGTGTATTTTAATCACCCTCTACCTCTGCACCAGCTTCTGGCGGGGTGTATAAATTTGAACACCCTCTACCTTTACTGTGGCTTTTAACTGAATGTTGAGACATGGCATAATGCCATCTAAATAGTTTTGCCTCCTTTCTCCTTTTGTTTTTGGACTGATTATTGTTTTCTCTTTATTTGTAGCCATGGACAAATCTTCGACCCGCCATATTTCTCATCAGAGTTTTCAAGCATTTGAGCAAGGAGAGACTGTAGTAAAACCATATTTTTCCAAAGCAAGAGAGGAGTGTAAAGGCCATTCACGTGATCTCTTACTTATCTGTGACAAAGTCACTGGAGATGAAGATGAGGATGTGATCAGATCCACCAGATGTCCTGTTCATACTCCAATAAGAGGTGGTGGCTCATTGAATTGGAATTCTGCTACGGCGACCCTTTACCATTTGAGCAATTGGACTTTAGAAGAAAAGGATGAAGTGTTCCCTTACAAGTCTTGTGCTTCCAGAAAATATTTGTTCAGAACAGTGTTGAAATTACAGAGTAGTCATCATAAGGAAGTCCTCATATCTCCAGCTTTCGATCCTTGGGCCACAGAATTTGTAGACGTGAAGCTTGTTAGGATGGATTTCGATCTTATGGGGACTTTATTTCTTCCCCGACTATTAGGAATGGATAGAGCTTGTTTTGGGGCATCATGAGCAAGCCTTGAAGCAAGCTAGTATTTATGATGTAGTTGTAGCTTCTCTATTTGCTTATGATCGAGATGACAACATGACCAAAGCTTTTTGTGAAGCATGGTGTCCGGCTACTAATGCATTTCTCACCTCTCATGGGGAAAGCACTATATCTTTATGGGACTTGAAGGTACTTGGAGGTCTTCCTATTGTGGGTGAATTCTATGATGAGGTTACTCCTAGCTTTGAAGAGATGACCTGTATTGTTGCTTCATCAAGTCTTGCATTTCCATCCATTTGCAAATATCTCTTCCATGCTTATCATTTAATTAGATTGAAAATGGCTCCAAATACTTCACGGCGTCATCAGATCTCCCTTTTCCATTGGGTAATATTTTGGTTTCGAGGTGAATCAAAATATAATAACCCTTTTGACTTCATCATGATTAAAGGCAAAAAGACAGCTGGATCCTGCCTTAATGGATGTTTTGAACGTCGAACTCTTACTGAGAAAGAAAATGAAGTTTTTTTTGAACTGGATATTAGGGAATCTGACAGAGATGCAACATATTTAGAAGCGTTCTTGGCTACTTGGTTATGCTCATTTGTTCTTTCTAGCCATCGAGGTGATTTTATTCGTCCTGAAACCTTTAAGGCGGCCTCCTTAATGGCTAGCGGCGTACAATTTAGTCTTAATGTCCCTGTCTTGGCAAGTATATATAATGGGTTAAATCAAATTAGTACCCATTCAGAAGGTTTTGGTCAATGTGAAGCTGTACTTCCTTGGCATTTCGTTTCGGCTTGGATGGCTTTGTATCTCAACACACATCGGGAATCAGACACTACACCCAAAAGGCCTAAAATGCGCAAATATGCTGGTGCTTTTCGTCATAAGGAGTACAATGATTTCAGAAGTCGAGAGATGGTGCAATAGTTACCTTCAATGACTTGGCACGCCACAAGATTGATTGAAGTTTGTAAAACTCAACTTAAGGATGGATCGAAAAATCACCTCAAGCATGATGACTTTGAGTATATGGTGAGCATTCGATCTTCTTATTTAACTCTGAGGAGAGGCAATTTATACTTGGTGGAACCATACAGTCCTCATCGTTTTGCAAGGCAATTTGGTTATTGTCAGGACATTCCAGGATCTTTGATTGCCGATGTCAAAACTGCTACTTTAAGGGAATTGGCACGATATTGGCGATGCAACATGTTTAGGGGACAACCTTGTGAAATTATCATCCCAAAATGGAGCAACATCTTCAAGAACTTTATGCAACTAAAAGTTTTGTTACATGGTGGGATAAATGCATGGGTGATTATTTTCATGATAATATTCGTATCTTGAAAGATAGCTCAACTACTAATGCTCAACTTGCTCTTATCCCCATTGTTAAAAAGAGTTCATTGAAGCTTATTCAACCACAGATTGAGACTATTGATAGTGAAGCTGAAGGTATTGACGATATCATCATATCTTACCCTTCCAAGCGGCACAGCTGTGAAGCATAAGCTCATTCTAGCCGCAATATGGATAAGTCTATTGAACCTCTTGCTAGTGATCCTGATAGTGATAGATGCCATCCTAGAGGGAAGAGAAACGCTGACACTCCTGAAAATGTTATTCCTCTTGATACATCATATCATGCCAACCTCCGCTCCTCTCGATTGAAAAGGAAATGGCGTGATACTAAACATACAACTGCACATCAGGATACTGAATCAAGACTTGCTCCTACTTCACTGCCCTTAGTGGTTTCAAATTCAGATGATGAAGATGCACTTCCACTTACAGAGTTAATTAACAAAAACAAAGGAAAAGATGCCCCCGATCTTGCAAATAATTGTGCTTCTAATGATAACGAACATTCCAAAAGGGAAGACTCTGTTGTAGATGTTGGTAAAGTTCATAATCAAGCCAAGAGTTTGTCTGCAAGGATTTCTTCAATATCTTCACCAGGTAATAATGCAAAACCCCTTTTTTTTTTTTGTTTGAACTTTATGATACTAACACACCTTTAACAGGAAATGTTATCGATCATCGTTCTTCTATCAACCCTGAGACAATTGTTTCTGCCAAGAATTCGTCTGCAAAGATTGGTTTAATATCTTTATCAGGTAACAATGCAAAACCTCTTTTTTTTTTAGAACTTCATTATACTGACACGCCTTTAGTAGGTGGCATTGTTGATCGTTGTTCTTCCTCCGACCATGAGAAAACTATTTCTACTTTAACTTATCGCCCTGGATAGTATTCTTCTCAGATATTTGAAAGGGCAATAAAGGAGATGAGACAAGAATTTCTATTCAATTCAGAGATGCCCCCATGTCTCAAGTCAGCAAGATTTATGAAGATGCTCTTACAGTTTATTTGCAATCAAGAGCTTACATGGTAATCTAGCTCCCTTAAAAATCACAACTGTTAAACTATATTCATTAGGATGAAATAAAATGGTGAATATTTTAATGATTTTTAATTGATGATTCTTAAAATATGTAAATAATATTCTTGAAAAAAAGGGAAATCTGACATATTTTTGAAAAAACAAATATTATAAATATTAAATAAGTCATATACTAATATTATAAAAAAATATTGGTAAACAAAATATAGACAAAATAATTTTGATATATACAATTACATTCATAGATAAGAGGCAAATATGATATGCTTCCTCTTTTCGTATTTAAATGTCATTTTCTAGAAGTTTTATTTGCCTTTTTTATCCGTAGTTAACGTTTTATTTAAATTACTTTCTCTCTCTCTCTTAAATGAAAAGTATTTTTCTTAGAAGAGAACCAAAGAAGAAGAGGAATATGGATAAAATAAGAAAATCAAGGTAAATATGTATGAAATTTTGTACCATAATTATTTTTTTATCCTATTGAAACGGTTAATTGGAACATAGAAATACAAGCAATGAGAGAAATTAATTTAATTTTATTCCTAATCATATTAAAATTAACCCCTTTTAGGTCCATACGATTCGTATTTGTTAAACAAATCCTAACTGATATGATTGTTAATAGAGAGGAAGTAGACCTTTGTGTCATTATATAAGCTGGAAAATTGCAATAGACGAAAGCAGGTCATATCTCACAGCACACCTAATAGAAGTAAATGAGTTAAGGAGGAATTCTATATATGTAAGCAGTCCAGGAAACAAGGAAGAAGAAGAACTTGCCTCGAGGGTTCTGCAAATTTACAAAGGAGGAGATAAAAGAGGAATAGAGAGAAGAAGGAAGGATTGGAGTTTATTCAATCATAGGATACTCAATACAAGGCTATCTGTTGGCTTTTATATTTGCTGTACAAGAACGGATCAAGCTCCACTCTGACCAAGAATCAAGAATGACTTAGCTATGAGGTAGTTATAACAGAAGTTACACGTCAGCTAACTAACTAACCATCTTAACTGACTTTTCTTCTTATCAATACTCCCCTCCCCAAGAGCAGCCTTGTTCTCAAGGCTGTACATCAGTGTTGAAGTGAGGATACTTCTGCTGAAAGTCATAGAGAAATTCCCATGTAGAATCTTCAGGGAAGGAATGTTGCCAGTGAATCAAGACTTGTGTGGCTGCACGATTCCCTCTCTTGACAGTCCGTCGAGCCAAAATAGCCAAAGGTTCGAGGGCTGTGGAGTTGGCTGGTGCTGGAAGTTGAGAACTGGCCATTTGGCTGTTGCCAAGTTTGAGCTTCAACTGGGAGACATGGAAGACAGGATGTAGTTTGGCATATGCTGGTAGCTCCAATTTATATGCAACAGCTCCAATTTTGTCACTAATCTTGTAGGGCCCAAAATAGCGTGGGGAGAGCTTATGATATTGTCTATCAGTCATTGAATTCTGTCTATAGGGCTGCAACTTCAGATATACCCAGTCTCCAATGGCATACTATCTGTCAGTACGATGCGTATCTGCCTGGTGTTTCATTCTGAGTTGTGCCTGATACAAATGATGCTTAAATAGCTGCAACATTTCTTCTCTTGCTTGTAAGCTAGTGTCGACAGTGTTGACTAAAGAATGTCCAGGGACATATGGTAAATGCAGGGGTGGGGGGTACCCATAAAGTGCTTCAAATGGGGTAGTATGAGTAGCCGTCTTATAGCTAGTGTTGTACCACCATTCAGCCAAGGCAGTCCACTTGGTCCAAGCCTGGGGCTGATCTCTAGTGACACATCGCAAGTATGTCTCAAGGACACGATTAACCACTTCTGTCTGGCCATCTGTTTGTGGGTGGTAGGCTGTGGATAAGCGTAGTGACACTCCTTGGATCTTGAACAACTCTTGCCAAAAGCTACTAGTAAATACAGTGTCCCAATCACTTATAATGCTCTCTGGTAACCCATGTAATTTGAAAACATGGTCCATATACTACTGTGCAACTGTCAACGTAGTAAAAGGATGAGCTAAACTCATAAAATGGGCATACTTTGTCAGTCTGTCAACTACCACCAGAATTACACTTTTGCCAAAGGACAAAGGAAGACCTTCTATGAAATCCATAGTGACCTGTTTCCATGCTCCATCAGGCACAGGTATGGGCTGCAACAATCCTGGCAAAGCTGAAGTATCATACTTATATCTCTGGCATGTATGGCATTCTTGTATGAATTTTCGGACTTGTTTTTCCATTCCCTTCCAGAAAAATACTGTAGAAAGCCTTTTAACAGTTGCAAACACTCCTGCGTGTCCACCTAAACCCCCTTCATGGTACAACTGTATGATTTTTTGTTGTAGGGCAGCATCATTCCCCACTACAATCTTCCATTTTCTTTTGAGTTGGTTGGCTTGCCATGTGTATGGCGTTTGGAATGTGGTGTCTTGTTGCAATTTTTGAATAATGGTTCTCAATCCTTCATCATCCATCCATGATTGCTGGATTTGCTCCCATAGTTCAGAAGAGACACTTGATATGGTCATTGCGGCTAATTGATGTGATGGCATTCTTGAGAGGGCATCTGCCACCATATTCTCCTTGCCTTTTTTGTATGTAATGTCATAGTCATAATTCATGAGCTTAGAAAGCCATGAATGTTGACCAGGTGATGAGATTCTTTGCTGCAAAATGTACTTAAGGCTGTGATGGTCAGTTTTGATAGTAAAATGCTTGTTCTGAAGGTAATGACTCCACTTAGTAACTGCATATACTATTGCAAAGAGCTCCCTTTCATATACTGACAGTTTTTGATGCCTATTGCTGAGTCCCTTGCTAATATAGGCAATAAGATGTCCCTTTTGCATGAGAACAACCCCTATAGCAGACCCAGATGCATCTGTTTCGACAACAAATTCCTGTGAAAAATCAGGAAGAGCCAATACAGGTGGAGAAACCATAGCTTTCTTGAGTTGGTTAAATGCCTCTGCTGCTTCAGTATTCCATTCAAACTTGTGTTTCTTCAATAATTCTGTAAGAGGTCTACAGATGGCTCCATAAGCTTTCACAAACCTTCTATAATAACCTGTCAATCCCAAGAATCCCCTCAACTGTGTCACATTCTGTGGTACAGGCCACTGTTGCACTGCTTCAATTTTCTTGGGGTCAGTTTCAACACCCCGGGCTGATATCACATGCCCCAAATATTCCACCTTTCTTTGTGCAAAAGCACACTTGCTCCTTTTGGCTAACAGAGAGTTCTGTTGCAGCAGCTGAAAGGTGTTCTGCAAGTGCTCCACATTTTGCTCCAAAGTTTTACTATAGATGAGTATATCATCAAAGAAAACCAAAATGAACTTCCGAAGATGGGGTCTAAAAATATCGTTCATTAAGCTCTGAAATGTTGAAGGAGCATTAGTAAGGCCAAAAGGCATTACAATGAATTCATAATGGCCATCATGTGTTTTAAATGCTGTCTTTTGGATGTCGGGTGGATGCATCCGTATTTGGTGATATCCAGATCTTAAGTCTATCTTTGAGAACCAAGCTGCTCCATGGAGTTCATCTAAAAGCTCTTCAATAATTGGAATGGGGTATTTATCTTTAATGGTGTGTCTGTTTAGCTCTCTGTAATCTATACACATGCGCCACGACCCATCTTTCTTTTTAACTAACACCACTGGTGAAGAAAAAGGGCTGCAGCTAGGTTGTATTACTCCTGCCTGCAACATTTCTTTTGTCATCTTCTCAATCACATCTTTCTGTAGAGAGGGATATCTATATGGTCTACTATTGATTGCTGATACTCCATCTTTCAAAGGAATCTTGTGGTCATGTAGTCTGTGGGGAGGTAATGACTTTGGTTCTTCAAAGATAGTGGAAAATTGTTCGAGGACCTGTTCAATAGGTACTGGAACCTGCTCTAGCTCCTCTGCTTGCACTGATAACGTGCTCATCATCAATTCTTCTGGTTCAATCACTGTTAAACTACAAAGCTGAATCAGTGAGCATTCCCCACCCTGCTCAAGTGCTCTATTCAACTGTTTGCCTAACACTGTCTTGAGCTTGGTATCTTGGCTTCCACCTCTAAGCACAAACTTCTTCCCTTGAACAGAGAATTCCATCCGAAGGTCCTTAAAGTTCCATTTGATATCCCCTAATGTTTCTAGCCATTGGATTCCAAGAACCATGTCACAACTACCCAAAGGTAACAAAAGTACGTCTGTAGTAAATGTGGACCCTTGCAATACCCAACTTAAGCCTTCACAGGTTGAAGCACATGATAGGCTACTGCCATTAGCTACATCAACTCTCATAGGGTTCACATGGGTGATGTGACATCCCAATTTCTTAGCAATCAGTTCATCTAAGAAATTGTGGGTACTACCTGAGTCAATAAGTATGTGGAGTGGTTTTTTCCCAACATACACAGTGACTCGCATTGTTTTATAGCCCCTTGCTGCTATACCCCTGAGGGCATGGACTGATATCTGTGGGTGCTCTTCTGTTTCTTGTTCTCTTTCACCATTTTCATCTCTCGTTTCCTCATCCTCTTCTATCTCGATGAGGTATAACTGCTTACTCTTGCACTTATGTCCAGGCACAAATTTTTCATCACACCAAAAGCAAAGACCCTTAGCTCTTCTCTCATCCATTTCTGCACTACTTCGAATCTTGCTTGTATTGGTTCTCTTGCTAACATTAGGCTCGGTCAGTGCCAAGGTCGTGTTTCTTGGAGGGTTAGGTAGTAAAGGTGGCAACGCTTGATGTTTTCTGGGCAAATGGCTCTCACTAGACACATAAGTTGTGGAAGATTCTTGCAACCGAGCCAAGGTTAATGCATGATGTAAGGTTTTGGGCATGAACATCCTAACGGATTTCTGAATGGTCGGCTTGAGTCCATTGATAAAGAAACTGACAGCATAATTCTCCACCAGATTTACCCTACCCAACAAATACTCAAATCTATCATGGTAATCAAGAACATTACCTGTTTGCCTTAATGCCAGTAGCTCTGTCATTGGGTCACCTTGAACTTTATCCCCAAATCTATCTTCTAAAGCTTGCACATACTGCTCCCAGGTTACCAACCCTCAATGTTCTTGATATTTCACCCAGTTCTGGTGCCATTGCAAGGTTCGGCCTTCCAGATTTATGGTTGCAATCTTGACTTTAGTTTCAGGAGGAGTTTGATCGATATCAAAGAATTGATTACATCGATAAATCCACCCATTCACGTCGTCTCCATTGAAACGAGGGAACTCTATCCGAGCCTGTCTTGTCAAAAATTGCTGTCTCCCGTAACTTCCATTATTTCCAGCATGAGAAGATGCTTCGGAACCTTGGAGTTGGGACATGATTTGACTCTGCTGCAAATTGACTCCATTAATATCATTACGCATAGAAGCCATGCTCTGTTCTTGCAGCTGCAGTTTGGTTAGGATCTCTTTCATCGTTTCGTCAATCCTACGGACTTCCTATGCTCTTGTCTCAGCCATGGCGCGAGGATCGAAGCTCTGATACCAAAGAATGATAAAAGTAAATGAGTTAAGGAGGAATTCTATATATGTAAGCAGTCCAGGAAACAAGAAAGAAGAAGAACTTGCCTCGAGGGTTCTGCAAATTTACAAAGGAGGAGATAAAAGAGGAATAGAGAGAAGAAGGAAAGATTGGAGTTTATTCATTCATAGGATACTCAATACAAGGCTATCTGTTGGCTTTTATATTTGCTGTACAAGAACGGATGAAGCTCCACTCTGACCAAGAATCAAGAATGACTTAGCTATGAGGTAGTTATAACAGAAGTTACACGTCAGCTAACTAACTAACCATCTTAACTGACTTTTCTTCTTATCAACACCAAAGTATAGAAAATTCTTCACTATTTATTGTCTGCAATCATGTCCAAGACAGTTTACAAATTTTCTTACTGTTGCAGAGGGTGTTGCAGGTTATATCTCTGATTGAATAACCATAGTTGTTGCAGCTGAAGACTTGAACATGAGAATCTTGGCCGCTCTGGTTAACATCAAAGATGTTGTTATTATGCAGGATGAAGTTACGGAAGTGAAGATTAATTACAATTAAATTATACGAGAAAAATGTATTGTCAATTTAATGGTAGATAACTATTTAATAAATTAGCTTAACAGTCAGACGAAGATATTCATTTTTACATTTGAGTAAGAAAATTGATCTGACTCGTATAATAATAGTTTATTTTAAAGAATGTTACTAAGTAAAGGTACTAAAAGTAATATGCACCTGTTCATTAATAACCAAGAGGTCAATATCCATAAAACCATGTGGTGTTAGCAGCGATGTGTCCTGTATGCTAAGTGTTGAACTCGCAAACCAAGCTGATGGAGAAGGGTTGACTTCTATCAATTGAGTGTCCTATATGCTGGAAAGTGCAATGATCAAAATTAATATATGAATGTAGGTATATTTTTTTCTAAATGTTGATTAGTTATTATCAATGAATATTAAATGTGAAGCTCACATTATAGCTTGAGCTGAGCAAGAAATCATGAAATGATAATTACAGCAGTTAGTCACAGTCCAAATGGAAATGAAAACTATCTAAGAGAGTAGAGTAACAAACTTTCTGAAATAACAATGAATTAGACCAATAAAATCTGCTTTGCATTTTCTAAGGATTGAACAAAAGGCAGAGAGGAAAAGTCTGAACGTGTCTGATTTAGCAAAAAAAACCTTGATAATGAGAAAGAGACATTGAACTTTTGGCATCATTACAATAAGATAACTCTCATTAAGAAGATGAAGAATGTATGCAGTACAGGGTAATCATCCTCATTCAAGTTTGTTTCTATTAAATTTCATCAAAGTTTTGATGAAAGGCAATTAATTTTCAATCACTGAAGCAAGATATCAAAAAAGTATATAGCAAGGTAGATAATTGAAAATGCCATGATGTTTCAAAGAAAAGGACAGAATAGTCAAAAATATCATTGATAACTAGGGTTGAGAATATGAGAATTTAGGAGAGAAACAAAAGAAAATAATCTCTATGCTGTAAAGAAATTATATGAGACGTAATAGCTGATAGGGCAAAAATCGAGGAAAATGATATAAAAATCCTATCGAGCTTTATAGAAACAAGAGATGCAAAGAGCAAAATACAGATTTTAGGCTTTGATGGGACAGATAACAATCATGCAAAATGATAAAACTAAAGCAAAAAATACTGGCAATGGCACGGATAACAATCATGCAAAATCAAAAGTAATTTAATTAAAAAGAGGCAAAAAAAAAGAAGAAAAAGTTGGTAATTCAGATCAACTTGGAATATTGTCAAAGATTTCTCTATAAACAACATTCTTTGTAATGTTTGTTATCCTGCCATCTTCATCATGGATGAGAAAAGAATCTTTAATCCACGGAGTGAAGTCACTCTGGAAAGTGCAACATATAATTGTCCTTGCGCAAAAACAGGTTTAGGCAAATATATACCTACACAATCAAGACTCTAACCTTGACTTTTATTGATGGTCATTGAATAAGATAATTGTTAAACTCCTTTTTATTGCTTAATTTGGGACTTAAGATCACTCCTCTTTCTCCTATTTTAATGCTGGGAGGCCTAAGCTAGCTCAATTTTACCTTGTAGGTGTACTTAAAAGGAAAAATGAAGTTTGAACTAAAAAGGGACAATTTCCATGCTTGATTGAACAAACCTGCAGAGCCGTCGATGGGTAACCATCTAGACGTCGACGGCTGCTCGAGCAATAGACACGGGATCACTTGCACCTGCAGAGACGTTGACGGGCAACTCATTAGACGTCGACGGACAAGCTACTCGATGACCATATTCTGGAATCCAAAGCAACCGTCCACGGATTGAAGTTAGACGTCCACGGCCAGAAATTCCAGGGAGTTCCCAATGCCAGACATCGACGTCCCTAAGTCTATCCGTCGACGGGTAGAAATTTCTGACTTCGATTACATAAAGGCTAAACTCGTAGACGTCGACGTCTAAAGATGTGTACGTCGACGGATCAATCGAGCTGGGAGAAATATGAAGAAAACAAGCGTATACGTGGACGGGTAAACATGTAGACGTCGACGGCTAACAAAGTCAAAATGTCGGCAGACCCACTTAAATGCTTTCATTCCAATATCTAATCTTTGAAAAACATATCCCGGGGATTCAGTGGAAAAGAGGCATAATAAAATCCCCAATTTCCTCAGACTTGTCTCCCTATTTCCGTAGTGGCCTCTACTTTATTTTATTTTATTCTTAGGATTTCTTATCTTATCTCTAAGGAATTATTGAAAAGAAGTGGGCTGGGAGCTGTGGAGCATATAGCCGAGAGAGAAGAGGCAGCTAGGGGAGTTCAGTTTTTTTTCTTTAGCTTTGTGTTTTTGCTGGGTTCTTTTCTTCTTGTAATTTTCGTTTTGCAAAACTCTATAACTCCAATCTATTATAAGATTCAATCACTTTGATTTGCACTTGTGAGGTTCTTGTTCTTAATGGTTTCCTGTTCATTGATTGTTCTTCTTTTTCTTGAGCTTTAAAGATGATGATCATGTTTATTATCTTGTCTTTTGGATTGCTTAGTTAATTAGTTGCAAATAATTGATTGAGTAGTTCATTAGCATGCTAATCTTTGAACTCCAAAGCTAGAGTTTGGTGATTTCTTAGAATTTGAGTAGCAAGAGGATGTTTTTACATTCAAAGAGATTTGAAGATGCGATTGGAATAATGAATGTTGGGTTTGTTATTGATTGTTGTTAGCTTTTATCTTTCCATAGCTTATTGCTCTTCTAGGCTTGAATTTGGATTGCTAGGATTCAAGTTAGCCATAAGAGGAAGGATTAAAAGTGAACTTAGATTCAAGGTTAATCAACATTAGGAAAGATCCATGGATTTGAAGCTGGTTTCAAATCCATGGGGTTAACCAATTGATGAGCAGAATGTTTAATTAGTGAATCAATGATCAAGTGTTAGGTTAAAAGATTGATCATATAATAGATTGGAGGTTTTGTTTTATCATGTATTGTATTATTTTTGCCATTCTTGATAAATCCTTACATATTATTTTCAACACTAATACAAAATCCCCCTTTAAATTCTTGTTTAGTTTGATATATGCTTAGTAAGTAGTGTGAAATTAAATAGCCTTTTCTCGTGGGATCGATCCTTGCTTACCCTACTACATAGTAGATTAGTAAGGTTAATTTTGTTGTGCTACGACACACACCAAATTTTGGCGCCGTTGTCGGGGAAACTGTGCTTTATCATTTCACTTCACTTTCTTAGCATTTTAGTTTATATTTCTGTTTGTCTATCTCGTTGTTACTGCAAAGTGTTAATGAAGTTTGTTTCTTTACTATCTATTGCATCAGTATGTTTACTTATCTAGCCATTGCTTCCCCTGATTTTGTTTGCTTTACCCTTTTGTATATTTTCTTTGTTCTCATTTTTGGTCTTATCTTTTTGTTGTAGATATTGTATGAGTTTTGATTCTTCCATAACCAGCTTGAAGGAAATCAGAAGGTTTGTTGAGCAAACTAAAAAGTCATCTTTGCAAGCTGAGAGTTCTTCATTCTCACCAACCATGGAGCCACCATGGAATGAACCACCAAATAATCCACCGCCTCCGGTCATTCCACCAGTTCAGAACGAAAATCAACCCACTATTCGACAATTATTGGAGCGTGAGCCAAATCTTCAACCTCCGTGTATAGTTTTTTCGGAAGTCGAAGGAGCTTTTGAATTGAAGTCTAACTTTGTGCACTATCTTCCAACATTCCATGGTCTCCCTAGTGAAGATCCTTACCAGCACTTGAGGGAATTTTTGATGGTTTGTTCAACCCTGAAACCGAGTAGCTTGACAGAGGAGCAAGTCCGATTACGTGCTTTTCCATTCACATTGGCGGATACTGCCAAGGCATGGTTGTATCGATTGGAGCCTAGTTCCATAACTACTTGGGAGCAAATCAAGAAGCAATTTCTCACCAAATACTTTCCAGCCGCCAAGATACTCAATTTTAGGAATCAGATTAGCACCATCCGCCAGAAAAATACAGAGTCTATTTATGATTATTGGGAGAGGTTTAAACATTTGGTAGCTAGCTATCCTCAGCACCAAATTCTTGAGCAGTGCTTGCTGAATCATTTTTATAATGGCCTCTTACCTGTGAACAAAGGACTCATGGACGCTGCTGCTAGTGGGGCACTTCTTGATCAACCTACGGAGCAAGCTCGTAAAATCATCACCACTATGGCATCAAGCTCTCAAAACTTTCAAGCATATGATGATGCTTCCAGTCACCAAGTAAATGAAGTTGGCCGTTCTCAATTAGAGCAGAAACTTGCTTCAACAAATCATCAACTCTCCAAGTTAACTTCTCTTATGATGTCTCAAATGGGTACATTTTCAAATTCTCGTCCTTGTGGTATATGTTCATTGTATACTCATGAGACGGATGCATGCCCTACTTTACAATAATCTAGCGTTGAGGATGTTAATGCTGTTGGCTTTCCTAGACCTCCAAGGAGGAATTTTGACCCATTTGCACCTACCTACAATCCCGGTTGGAGAGCTCATCCTAACCTTAGGTACGGAAACAATGTAGCCCCTTCTTTTCAACTCAGACCGCAATTTCAACAAGGGCCTAGTGCTTTCCAAAACAGACCAACAACACCATCACATTCCAACCAATTTCAAGCTTCCTCTCATAATGCCCCACTTAACCAAGTACCCTTATCCACACCATCCTCTACATCTAAACTCGAGGATCTAGTGACTCAACTTGCATCATCTCAATTATCTTTCCAAGAAGCTACTAAGTCACAATTTCAACAAGTGAACACCTCCTTGGAAGATCTTCAAAGACAAGTTGGGCAACTTGCCACATCTGTTAATGATCTTACGTCCCAATCTTCAGGAAAGTTGCCTTCTCAATCCATCATCAATCCGAAGGCTAATGTCAATGCAATACATTTGCGGAGTGGTCAAGTTATTCCGGATTAGAGGGAGAAAAGAAAACATAAAGTAAATGAGGAAGAAAACCTGAAAGGGGAGATGGAATCTTTCTCCCCTGTTCTTAAAGAGACGTCGACGGGTAAAACCCCTGAACGTCAACGGGTAAAACCCCTGAACGTCACGGGTAGGCTTGGAGCCAGATAAATCAGTTTCTGACCCTTCAGATCCGTCGACAGATGACTCACATGCCCGTCGACGGCCAAGCAACATATCAAAAAATGACTTACCCAGAAAGTTTGATCCGTCGATGGGTGAAGAAGTTAGACGTCGACGGACACCATCCACTGACCCTGTTCCACCTTTTCCCAATAGACCAAATGACTTTGAAGCCTCTACATCCACCCAAAACCCAAAACCAGACATAAATACTTCCCATCCTAATCCAAAGCCTGAAGGAGTGGCTCCCTTTCCTTCAAGACTAACAAAGAAACCCAAAGAAAGCATTGAACCAGATATCTTGGAAGTCTTTCACCGAGTTCAAGTGAATATTCCTCTCCTTGATGCTATTAAGCAAGTTCCTAGATATGCCAAGTTTCTCAAGGACTTGTGCACTCATAAGCGCAAGCTTAAGGGGAATGAAGTGATTACCTTGAGTGAGAATGTATCAGCAGTTCTTCAAAACAAGCTTCCACCCAAGTGTAAAGATAAAGGTTCTTTTTCCATCCCTATTACTATTGGAAAGACTCAAATTCCAAAGGCTATGTGTGATTTAGGAGCTGCTATTAGTCTCATGCCACATTCTCTTTATCTCTCTTTAGACATGGGGCCATTGACAAGAACCGGTGTCGTGATCCAATTGGCGGATCGATCTTATGTATATCCGAAGGGAGTTCTGGAGGATGTTCTAGTGCAAGTTAATGAGTTAGTCTTTCCAGCGGATATCTATGTTCTAAAGATGGGTAGTGAGGAATGTTCTTCATCCTCTTCTATTCTTCTTGGCCGACCATTTCTCCGCACTGCTAGGACCAAGATTGACTATCATGAAGGTCATCTTTCCATGGATTTTTATGGGAAGGTAATTACATTCAATCTTTTTGATGCCATGAGGTACCCTTTAGATGATCAATCTATTATGGCTGAAGATTTTGTGGATGTTTGTTCTATGTCTTTATTGGATTTTGTTCAAGAAGACCCTCTACTTACTGCATTAACTCAAGGCATGGATTATGACAATTTAGATTTTGAGGAAGAGATCTATGATGAGGAAATCCAGTCTATCTTAGCTTCTTTGGCCGCACTCCCATCTAAATCACACCTTGCAAATGTTTCTTACATGGATCTTCCTATCCCTTCCACCAAACTTCTCCCCTCTATCATTGAAGCACCATCTATTGAGCTTAAACCTCTTCCCGCTCATCTCAAATATGCCTTCCTTGGTGGGAATGAAACACTCCCTGTAATCATTTCCAATACTCTCACTTCTAACCAAGAACTTCAACTTCTACAAGTTCTTAAGGCTAGAAAGGAAGCTATTGGATGGACGATTGCTGACATCAAAGGTATTAGCCCATCAATTTGCATGCATAGAATCTTATTAGAAGATGATTCCAAACCACTTAGGCAACCTCAACGCCGCCTGAATCCTCCCATGATGGAGGTGGTCAAAAAGGAGATATTGAAGCTTTTGCAAGTTAGTATCATCTATCTTATCTCAGATAGTGAATGGGTTAGTCCTGTGCAAGTGGTACCTAAGAAAACCGGTATTACGGTAGTGCAAAACGCAAGTGGTGATCTAGTACCTCAACGAGTGCAAAATGGTTGGAGTGTGTGCATAGATTATAGGAAACTTAATGACGCTACAAAGAAGGATCACTTTCCATTGCCTTTCATTGATCAAATGTTGGAGAAGTTAGCTGGAAGAGCTTTCTATTGCTTCCTAGATGGGTATTCTGGTTATTTTCAGATCATGATAGCTCCAGAGGATCAAGAAAAGACCACATTCACTTGCCCCTTTGGTACGTTCTCATATAGGCGTATGGCCTTTGGTCTTTGTAATGCTCCAGCTACCTTTCAACGGTGCATGATGAACATTTTCTCAGAGTATGTAGATAAGATTATTGAAGTCTTTATGGATGATTTTTCGGTCTATGGGGATTCTTTTGATAGTTGCTTAGCTAACCTCGCTATTATTCTTGACCGGTGCATTGAGACAAATTTGGTTCTCAATTCAGAAAAATGCCACTTTATGGTTACTCAAGGAATTGTTTTAGGCCACATAGTGTCAGCTAAGGGCATTGAAGTGGATAAAGCTAAAGTTGACATCATTCAAAACTTGCCCTATCCTTCATCAGTCAAATCAGTTTGATCCTTTCTTGGCCATGCGGGCTTCTATCGGCGTTTCATTAAAGATTTCTCTAAGATCGCAGCCCCCATGTGTCGTTTGTTGCAACAAGATGTCACCTTTCATTTTGATGAGTCATGTAAAGAGGCCTTTGACAAGTTGAAGAATGCTCTTACATCAGCCCCCATCTTGCAACCTCCCAACTAGGACCTACCTTTTGAACTTATGCGTGATGCAAGTGATTTGGCTGTGGGAGCAGTGCTTGGCCAACGTGATGGCAAGATCCCTCATGCCATATACTATGCCTCCCGCACTTTGAACAACGCTCAGAAAAATTATACCACCACTGAGAAGGAGCTTCTTACTATTGTCTTTGCTCTAGACAAATTCCACTCTTATCTGCTTGGCACCAAGGTGGTTGTCTTCTCTGATCATGCAGCCCTTAAGTACCTTCTTTCTAAGAAGGAAGCTACACCTAGATTGATTCGTTGGATCCTTCTTCTCTAAGAATTTAACCTTGAAATTAAGGATAAGAAGGGTGCGGAAAACTTGGTAGCTGACCACCTCAGCCGGTTGGTAAGTTTTGAGGTAACTTCTTCCATCAATGACTCATTTCATGATGAAATGCTCTGTGCTCTTGATGTACAAATTCCTTGGTATGCTGATATTGTCAATTTCTTGGTCACTAGAGAATTTCCTAGTGGTTTTCCTAAAGCAAAGAGGGATAAGCTTAAACATGATGCTAAATTTTATGTATGGGATGATCCCTACCTATGGAAACATTGTAGTGATTTAATTATTAGGAGATGCATCCCATTCACATGCATGTGGAGGTCATTTTGGCCCTTAACGAACTGCTAGAAAAATCCTAGAATGTGATTTTTATTGGCCTTCCTTGTTTAAAGATGCTAACATCTTTTGCAAATCTTGTGATAATTGTCAAAGGATAGGAAAAATCACATATAAAGATCAAATGCCCTTGAATTTAATTGTAATTTTTGAAATTTTTTATGTTTGGGCAATTGATTTTATGGGACCTTTCCCTAAGTCCAATGGCTTTGTTTACATTTTATTGGCTTGTGACTATGTATCTCGTTGGGTGGAAGCTAAAGCCACCCGAACCGATGATTCTAAGGTGGTTTGTGAGTTTCTCAGGTCTAATATTTTCTCTTGCTTCGGAGTGCCACGTGTCCTTATCAGCGATAAGGGTGTTCACTTCTGTAGCAAGCTTATGGCTTCTCTTTTGAAGAAGTATGGAGTTACTCACAAGGTGTCCACTGCATACCACCCCCAAACTAGTGGTCAAGTCGAGATCTTAAATCGAGAAATCAAAGCCATCCTCCAAAAGACAGTCAACCCTAACCGAGCGAATTGGAGTCAAAGACTTGAAGACGCATTGTGGGCATATCGAACTACCTACAAGACGCCGCTCGAAATGTCTCCTTACCGCTTGGTATATGGAAAAGCGTGCCATTTGCCAGTAGAGTTAGAGCATCGCGCTCTTTGGGCCATCAAAAAGTGCAACTTGAACATTGATGAGGCAGGGATTCATAGAAAACTTCAACTTCAAGAGCTTGAGGAACTACGCCATGATGCTTATGAGAGCTCTTTCATCTATAAGGAACGCACGAAGGCTTACCACGACAAGCTTCTGAAGAAGAAAATATTTCATGAAGGCCAAAAGGTATTGCTTTACAACTCTAAACTACATCTCTTTCCTGGGAAACTCCGAAGTAGGTGGATAAGCCCATTCATAGTGACTAAAGTATTTGATCATGGAGCGGTGGAGATCCAAAGTTTGACTACTTCCAAAGTCTTCAAGGTCAATGGACATCGCTTGAAGCCATATTGTGAAAGAGTTTCGATTTCTTCCATAGAGGACATCCTCTTCACTAACCCTACATATATTCCTTGAGCTGGTCTTTCAGTCGAGCCAACGACGTTAAACAAAGGCACTGCTTGGGAGGCAACCCAAGTTCTTCCTTCACTCGCTGTAATGTATTTCTTTCCTCCTTGTATTTCCTTTGCTTTTGCATGCATTCATTCCATCCACATCTAGCTAAGAGTTCATGAGGTTCAATTTGGGTGAGGCTGTATGAATTATGATCTGCACAAGTGGCATTTCTCTGGCTCTCTGAACTCCAAAGTCTGAAAATTTCGAGATGAGCAAAGAGAGCAGAATCAAGGGTTTTATTGGGTTCAGAAATACCTAGACGTCGACAGGCATGTATTTAGACGTCAACGGATGGGGTTTGCACAAGATAAGTCAGAAACATCTGGACGTCGACGGGTATAAGTTTGGACGTCGACGGATTGATCAGTCACGATAAAATTTAGGAAGTCAGAAATATTTAGACGTCGATGGGCATATGGATAGATGTCGACGGATAGGTTTCGGCACAGAAAATTTTTGAAGTCAGAAATATCTAGACGTCGACGTACAAGGGTTAGACGTCGACGGATGATACGGGGAACTGAATTGGCCTAAGTCAGAAATGTTTAGACGTCGACGGATCAGTCGAATTTCGCCATTTTTAAACCTCGTCAGCCTTCATCTTCACCACAATCCTATTTCATTTCAAACCAAAACTCCTCCCTCCAAAAGCAATAAAACCCCAAACCGTTAACTCCCAAACCTATTTTCCACAAAATCACTTCACATCCACCCCTTTCCACAACCAATCAACCTTCCCATCCAATTCTCACCACCCTCCCTTCCATCATTTCACTGATTTCACACATTGGAGTTCGTGGAATTGCGATTTGGGCAATTTTCGAGTTAAGGGATTTGCAGCACTAGGGGTTCAATTAATCACTCCAGTTGGTCAATTATCTACTCTTTTACTTCTCTTGATTGATTTAGCATCGAAATTCTGCGATATTGGATGGATTACATGTTTATAATCATACACATTTGATACTCTTGCTTGTGCTATCTGCTGGAATCCGAATTGGACTTACATCGTTTGAATGTTTGGGTTTCTTAGATGCTATAACTGTGATAATCAAGTGGAATTCATTGCTGAGTATATATTGGTCATCATAGAAGTGTTTATTGTGGGATTTTCTTGAGTTTGCTTCAGGATTTCTATTCGCCATACTCACTGCTCGACAAAATGTCTAAAAGACCTCACCAATCAAAATCCCAAGCCTCTACCGAACCCCCACCACCTCCCAGATCACGAGCTTCGAGGGCTGCCAAGGGCAAGGCCCCGGCTTCCGCTTCCGTACCTACTGTGGCCAATGATTTTTTCTCTCCGGAATGCGAAGAATGGTTTAGAGATCATCAGTCCTCTTGTCAAATTGTGGAGAAGACAGTACATCCTCTTATTGCACGCCAATTCAATCTAGTGAATCTCTTTCATGAGGTGGGTTGGGATACTGTCCTCGACATCAAGGGCGAATACTACCCTGATTTAGCGGTCCTCTTTTACGCCAATATTAAGAACAAGGGGGCTGACTTGCCTGAAATTCAGACCATGGTGCTCAAGAAAAAGATCACCATCAATGCGAAATTCCTCTGGGAGCATTTCCGTATTCCCAATGAAGGCTCTATGTATGAAGGCACTGATGAAGAGGAAGAAGATCCAGACCGTCCTTGGTCCAGACAAGCTGCCTTAGCTCGGTTTGATGTGGCATATAGACCAATGCCCGGCAAAAAGGCTGCTCTTTTCTGCCGAGATTTTAGCATTCAAAGCCGTTTGGTAGCCTACCTTATCCACCATAATGTGGATCCAAAAATCAGTGACACCCACATTGTTCGTGGCAAAGATGTCTATGTGATGGACAAAATTGTCCACGGCCTGCAAGAAGCCCCTGGTATTCCGCTATCGTCAACCATCATCAGTGCCATGCACGAGTTCGTCTCTCCTACCACTCAGCACCGCTGCATTCCTTTTCCAGTGCTCATTACCAAAATCCTCAAGTATTGTGGCATCTCCTTTGAAAATGAGCGGAAGAAGATCACCAGCAAAACAGACATTGTCGACTCCACCAAGATGATAATCTTTGGTTATGTCCAAGCGGGAGGACTTTGGACTAAGCTCCCGAATATGCAAGACCAGCCAGCTGAAGGTGACGAAGAAGGCGATGAGCAAGCACAGCCGCAAGATCAGCAAGTTCCACCTCCCTTTGAGCTATCGGTTGGCAGTAGGCCAATACCAAAGCACCAATTTCAGTCTCAGGTGCTCGGTTGGTGCCAAAACATGGGTCAGAATTTCATTACACTACAAGGGGACGTGACACGCTTGACTGATGACGTGCACTCACTCCACACCAAGCTTGATCAGATTCTGGCCTTCTATAATCAGCCTCCACCACCGCCTCAGTGAACTTTAGCGCATTGTGCTAGCATTTTCATACATGCATTCTAATTTTTGTTATAACTTTGCCAGACTTTAACTTCTAGTTTTCGTACATTTCAGTTCTTTAACTTTTGGATTTTAGTTAATTCTAGACCTTATAACTCCTAATTTCGATTAATGGCAATTTAATCTTCCTTTGGTTACTTTTGCTGGCCTTCATTTTCTTCATTTCCTTCCTCGACAGCATCAAGGTACTGCTCTGTAATACCTCTTATTTACTTGATTTATTGTCGATACCGCATTGCGGACAATGCTTATTCTAAGTGTGGGGGGACTTTAGTAACTAAAACTTTTGCTAATTAGGAGTTGTAGCTTTTTGATAGTTAAATTGCAAATTAGAATGTGAAGTTGTTCATGAAGTAAATATAAGCATAGTTTAAATTGGAAAAGAGCCTTAAGATTTCTTGCTTCTTGATTTTTAAGCAACTAGTAGTAATTCTCTTGAGCCGAATATGTTTGAGTAGAATAAGGATTCTTCAACCTTGTGAGAGATTTGAGCCTTAAGATTGCACTACAATCTCTTTTATTCTTGAGAGTAAATTTTATCTTGCATGACTATATTCCTCTAGAACTTGCTTTATACCTTGTTGAAATTACATGCAATGCATGCATGTTTGAGAAGATGGTTAAGATTAGAACTGAGCTTGAGCCAAATTAACCAACCCTGACGAAAAACCAATGTAGAGAACCCCTTGAGCCTAAAAAGATTTTAGCCATATCTTTGTTGATGAACCTAATTTACCTAAAACAAGAACCTCAGCCTCAAAAGAAAAACAAGTTCTCTCACCTTGTTTCTTCAGCTTAGTGAGATTAGTGACTTTTATGATTTTTATGTTCTTGGCAAAAGAGTAACAACAAGTATAAGTGTGGGGGAATTTTAGCATCGAGAATTGGTCAATTAAGAAAAAGTTGTAGAAATGAGATGTTCAAAATATGTTAAATTTCAAAAATGTGCCCAAAAGAATCCTACTACATAAAGAATAGCACAGCAAAAGCAATCAACATCTCTTCGGTTCATTGTAAAGAGGAATGAAAGGAAAAAGTTGGAATGAGTGAATCAAAAGAGTCGGGCTATTAAAATTTGATGGCCATTTTCATTTTCTTCCCGATAGCTTCATATTTCACTAAGTTTTGAAGAGATTTTTAATTGAACTCCTTTACCCTTTTCTTCATAACTTACTCAACCAAGACCTCATTACAACCCCATTTCATCTTTTTCATCTTTTCATCCATGATGTGCATATTGGAGTAGTGGAGATGAGGTAAACTAGCAAGCTTATGGTAGGTCTATTTTCATGCAAAGATTGAGCGCACTATGAAACATACTTGAGTGAATGAAGGATTTCTAGTGATGAATTATTCCATTCAAACTTGTTTGGTTGAAGGAAATTATTTCCATCGTTGCTTAATTATCTTGATTCTTGAATTGTTATGATTTCTTCTACTTTATAATATGTTTCTATTTACCGCATGAATTTCCTCTGAAATCTAATCTGAAAGTCAACTAGCTTAAACTTTTTGTGATATTCTCTTTTAAGGGTTATTTTGTTCATCCCCTTTTTCTCTAGGCTTACTCGAAGGCGAGTAAGACTTAAGTGTGGGGGAATTTGTTAAACTCCTTTTTATTGCTTAATTTGGGACTTAAGATCACTCCTCTTTCTCCTATTTTAATGTTGGGAGGCCTAAGTTAGCTCAATTTTGCCTTGTAGGTGTACTTAAAAGGAAAAATGAAGTTTGAACTAAAAAGGGACAATTTCCATGCTTGATTGAACAAACCTGCAGAGCCGTCGACGGGTAACCATCTAGACGTCGACGGCTGCTCGAGCAATGGATACGGGATCACTTGCACCTGCAGAGACGTCAACGGGCAACTCATTAGACATCGACGGACAAGCTACTCGATGACCATATTCTAGAATCCAAAGCAACCGTCCACGGATTGAAGTTAGACGTCCACGGCCAGAAACTCCAAGGAGTTCCCAATGCCAGACGTCGACGTCCCTAAGTCTATCCGTCGACGGGTAGAAATTTCTGACTTCGATTACATAAAGGCTAAACTCGTAGACGTCGACGTCTAAAGATGTGTACGTCGACGGATCAATCGAGCTGGGAAAAATATGAAGAAAACAAGCGTATACGTCGACGGGTAAACATGTAGACGTCGACGGCTAATAGAGTCAAAATGTCGGCAGACCCACTTAAATGCTTTCATTCCAATATCTAATCTTTGAAAAACATATCCCGGGGATTCAGTGGAGAAGAGGCATAATAAAATCCCCAATTTCCTCAGACTTGTCTCCCTATTTCCTTAGTGGCCTCTACTTTATTTTATTTTATTCTTAGGATTTCTTATCTTATCTCTAAGGAATTATTGAAAAGAAGTGGGCTGGGAGCTGTGGAGCATATAACCGAGAGAGAAGAGGCAGCTAGGGGAGTTCAGTTTTTTTCTTTAGCTTTGTGTTTTTGTTGGGTTCTTTTCTTCTTGTAATTTTCGTTTTGCAAAACTCTATAACTCCAATCTATTATAAGATTCAATCACTTTGATCTGCACTTGTGAGGTTCTTGTTCTTAATGCTTTCCTGTTCATTGATTGTTCTTCTATTTCTTGAGCTTTAAAGATGATGATCATGTTTATTATCTTGTCTTTTGGATTGCTTAGTTAATTAGTTGCAAATAATTGATTGAGTAGTTCATTAGCATGCTAATCTTTGAACTCCAAAGCTAGAGTTTGGTGATTTCTTAGAATTTGAGTAGCAAGAGGATGTTTTTATATTCAAAGAGATTTGAAGATGCGATTGGAATAATGAATGCTGGGTTTGTTATTGATTGTTGTTAGCTTTTATCTTTCCATAGCTTATTGCTCTTCTAGGCTTGAATTTGGATTGCTAGGATTCAAGTTAGCCATAAGAGGAAGGATTAAAAGTGAACTTAGATTCAAGGTTAATCAACATTAGGAAAGATCCATGGATTTGAAGCTGGTTTCATTCCATGGGGTTAACCAATTGATGAGCAGAATGTTTAATTAGTGAATCAATGATCAAGTGCTAGGTTAAAAGGTGAATCAATGATCAAGCGCTAGGTTAAAAGATTGATCATATAATAGATTGGAGGTTTTGTTTTATCATATATTGTATTATTTTTGCCATTCTTGATAAATCCTTACATATTATTTTCAACACCAATATAAAATCCCCCTTTAAGTTCTTGTTTAGTTTGATATATGCTTAGTAAGTAGTGTGAAATTAAATAACCTTTTCTCGTGGGATCGATCCTTGCTTACCCTACTACATAGTAGATTAGTAAGGTTAATTTTGTTGTGCTACGACACGCACAAATAATCTTAAGGGAAACTGTTTTCTATTAAGGAAAATAGCCATTTTTTGTCTTTAGCAGTAAAAACTATCATAGGAATGAAGACTTTCTCTCCTAAATGATCCCCTGTAATGATTCTAGCTTCAATGACATTAGGAGCTAACTGTGTTACTGTGAGTCTAGTACCATTGCATAATCCATTAATCTGACTAATTCTTAAATACATAAAAGCACGTTAGAATGCTTAAACGTTAGATATGCCACGTCAATTACTTTTTTTTATGAAGCCACGTGTCGCTCCGTTTTTTCTGCTTTTTGATTGATACAATTCAATTATTGTTTACTTTTTTGCTCCAATTGATTATTGGTTCCATGTTGACTTCTTTGCTCCAATTAATAAAATACAAAAATCCTTCATTGAAAAGAAAAAGCCCTCTTAATCTTATCCTCTTCTATTTCTCTCTCCAACCATTCGTTTCTTTTTTTTCCACAGAATGATTACCCTTTTCAACCTTTGCTCTCTGTTGATAACTTTTGGTTTATTTAATAAAGTTTATTCAAGGATTGGACATCTTGTTTGACAAATCTTTGAAATCTCTACAAAAGGTCACGGCTTTGGAGCTAGGATATGTAGATCTGAAGCTGCAATCTAGAAATTTGGACCTTCATCCTTGCTATCACACTTCTTGGCTCAATCTAAGCCCTCGACCGACTTTTGGGCAGATTTATAGATCACTAGATCTGGAGATGGCGCTTCTTGTCTCTCTCTGAACCTCAACCGAAATTTTCAAGATAAAGCAAAGGTTATTTTTTTTTTGCCTTATCCTTTGTGATAGTTTTTTTTTGGGTATCTAACTACTAATGTTTCTTGATATGGCATTGGTTTATTTTAGGCTCCATATCGGTGAAGAGAATGAAAAAAAAAAAGAAAGAAAAAAGGTAACTTTCTTATTTGGCCCCCATTAATTTTTTTTCTCTGTTACCTTTGTTCATTCATTGTCATTTTTAACATATGAGAAGAAAAAAATACCAAGAACAAGCCATGGAAGATGAAAACTGTGGGTGAGTATTGAAAGATGAAGAGTGAGGGGTGAGATAGAGGGTGTGTGAGGTCTCACTTAACCTGGCTTTGGCTTCATCATATTTGTTTGTCCTACATCATTTTTTTTTCAATTTTGTTTTGCAAACATGATTAGATTTTGTCGGAAGGAAAGGGAAATAGGAATCGTTTGTTGTTTACTTGATTATTATAATTTTTTAAATCAGACTTGGTTTACTTTTTTTTTTACCAGATAAAATGAAGACAATGATGGAGGGACATAATGAGTTGCCAATTGTTTCCCCAATAATAATATTAGATCTACTGAAAAGAGAATATAAAACAACAACAGAAAAGAAAGATGATTTCTTTTTAAATGATAAGAAAATCGTCTCAACCTCGATCGTGAAAGCAAGTATGGCTGCTCTTCTCCATAATCTCTCAACCTTCTTTTTTCAATAATTGAAGTCGTGCGTTTTCATTATCACTTTTTTTTCAAAATTTATGCTAACAAATTTTGTTTCTTCAGATTTTCTTTTGATTGTATTTATTACAACTGTTGGCACCTTTTTGGCTCGATGAAACTATTAAAAAAAAAAGGGAGACAAAGGGGGGCCAAGCAAAGAAAAAAATGTAAAGAGGGGACCAAGCGAAGAAAAAACGTAAAGAAGGGGACGGCTGAAGAAAAGAAAGGGGTCAGGGGTGTTTGAAATGCATAACTCTACATCATTTGGGAGGATGAAGACAAGAGTGGTTGAAAAAAAAAAGTAGAGAAAGAGACCATTCGGAGGATGAAAACAAGAGTGGTTGAAAAAAAAAAGTAGAGAAAGAGACCATGAGAAAAAAAGGAAATAGGAATCGTTTGTTGTTTACTTGATTATTATAATTTTTTAAATCAGACTTGGTTTACTTTTTTTTACCAGATAAAATGAAGACAATGATGGAGGGACATAATGAAGTTGCCAATTGTTTCCCCAATAATAATATTAGATCTACTGAAAAAAGAATATAAAACAACAACTAAAAAGGAAGATGATTTCTTTTTAAATGATAAGAAAATAGTCTCAACCTCGATTGTGAAAGCAAGTATGGCTACTCTTCTTCATAATCTCTCAACCTTCTTTTTTCAATAACTGAAGTTGTGCGTTTTCATTATCACTTTCTTTTCAAAATTTATGCTAACAAATTTTGTTTCTTCAGATTTTCTTTTGATTGTATTTATTACAATTGCTGTTGGCACCTTTTTGGCTCGATGAAACTATTGTGGCTGCCGCAAACGCTTCCATAATTCCAAGAGAAAGAAAAGGGAAGAAGAACAATGAGAAAAATAAGCAGTATGTGTTATTTTTGTGAATATTGCGGGATATGCGGATCTCAAAAATATCTGATCGCATCAAACGTCCTCACTCATCATCATTTAATTGTTTATCTATATATGGCTTTACGCTTTTTTTTTATTTTTCCTTTTTTCTTAAAAAAAATTAATAGCCCCAAAATTTGTTAACAGTAAAGATTTTTGTTTTAGTTTTTCAATTTTTGGGATGAAATCAATACATGTGAAGAATGTGTTGCCGCAAGAAGCTAGCTAATTTGAAGCAAAACTTGAAAAACCAGTCCTTTTCTTTTCTTTTACTAATGTTAATTTCAATAAAACTACGTTTAAGCCATTTAATTTAACTTTTCTTTTGTTCACAAAAAAGTTCCATTCCAGTATCGTATATTATGGGCATTATGTTTATGCCTTCGGAGTTTTACATTAAAAATATTGACCATATTTTTTGGGTAGATTGGTACTTGAGTGTCTTATTCAGTAATCCTTTCGTATAGACAGTCAATTGAACACTTAATGACTTCTTTGAGGGAGGACCTTGATCCAATATTTTTATAACATATATTACTTGTAAAAAGTTACCCATATATCCTAATATACTTCTTGACAGCAATGGACGCCGTATACAGGAATCATTGGACTTATTTACCATGAATAATACTTGGTAAATCTTACAATTATAGCCACAATGATCCAATCTTTTTAGAACATATTACCTGTGAATCATTAGTCATATATCTGAATATAGTGATGGACAATAATGGACTTCATACTCGGGAATCATTGGACTTATTTACCGTGAATATTACCTGGTAGACTTGGACAATATTATTTCATTCACTGTAGCAATTATTACAGAAATTGCTATTACTATTTATGAAAAAAAAAAAACTTAAACGATCTTGAAAATGGAGAGACTAAGGGACGAAAATGACCTTGCCTCTTACCGAGGTGAATTTGAAACAAAGAAAGCCTCCACTTGAAAGACTAAAAAATCAGGGTTTCATGTTTTTCTCATCATGACTTGGATCATTGAATTAGTTTATTTATCTGAAGAATTAAATTTATTTTAGATGCGATTTAGGTTTCTAGATTTTTCTGATTTTCGTCATTAGAACCAGAGAAGTATATGTCGCGATTTATGACTGGCTTAATCCTCTTATAAGAGATAAGAGGATTGGGTTGTTGCTATTCATCTTTGTACCTACAAAAATTACTAGGGGAAAAATACACCATTAAAACAAATTTCACATGTATATATGTGAAATTTGCTTTTAGTCTTTTTCGCTTTGCAATTTTCCTTTATAAATTTGGAATACTCTAAGTTATTCCATGATTTTTCCACCATTTAGAATGATAACGTCAATTACTTTTTCTTCATGAAGCCACGTGGCGCTCTTTTTTTCTGCTTTTTGAAAGAAATAAAATCAACAAACAAACAATATATCTAAAGTCAACAATAATTGACTTAATCAACCGTAAAATATAAAGCATTTCTCTTCTTCTTTTTCTGGATCAAATTTTGCTGTAAAGCCAACAATTGTTAAATTAATCATTTAATGTATCATTCAATAATTGTAAAGCCAACAATTGTTGACTTAATCATTCAATGTATTATTCAAGTAAAACTTAGCATCTATTATTCCCTTCTGTGATTGATGATTCTTCCCCCAAATTCAACAATGTCACTATCAGAGGAAACATCAATAGTAAACTTAACATTAAATGAAAAGTCATGGCCAGTGCAAGTAAATTCAAAAATGTCAGTGTCATTGCTTTCTTGATCAATTTTCACTTTCTTCCCAATTCAATTTTTTTTAAGATATCAGGGCCAAAATTTCAACAGTCGGGCCGTGGCAGGTGGAAAGTATAAATCTTAGAGAAAAAAAAGTCTTTAACGTTTCTTTGTTTTTCTTCTGTTTCATTTTTCATGGTTGTTATAGTCTAACATTTTCTTCTTTTCTTTTTTTTCTGCTTTTTGAAAGAAATAAAATCATCAACAAACAAACAATATATCTAAAGCCAACAATAATTGACTTAATCAACCATAAAATATAAAGCATTTCTCTTGTTCTTTTTCTGGAGCAAATTTTGCTGTAAAGCCAACTATTGTTAAATTAACCATTCAATGCATCATTCAATAATTGTAAAGCCAACAATTGTTGACTTAATCATTCAATGTATTATTCAATAAAACTTAGCATATATTGTTCCCTTCTGCGATTGATGATTCTTCCCCCAAATTCAACAATGTCACTATCAGAGGAAGCATCAATAATAAACTTAACATTAAATGAAGAGTCATGGCCAGTGCATACAAGTAAATTCAAAAATGTCAGTGTCATTGCTTTCTTGATCAATTTTCACTTTCTTCCCAATTCAATTTTTTTTAAGATATCAGGGCCAAAATTTCAGCAGTGGGGCCGTGGCAGGTGGAAAGTATAAATCTTAGAGAAAAAAAAGTCTTTAACGTTTCTTTCTTTTTCTTCTGTTTCATTTTTCATGGTTGTTAGACGGGTTTCATGTCCTTCTCATCATGGCTTGGATCATTGAATTAGTTTATTTATCTGAAGAATTAAATTTATTTTAGATGCGATTTAGGTTTCTAGATTTTTCTGATTCTTGTCATGAGAACCAGAGAAGTATATGTCGCGATTTATGACTGGCTTAATCCTCTTATAAGAGATAAGAGGATTGGGTTGCTGCTATTCATCTTTGTACCTACAAAAATTATTAGGGGAAAAATACACCCTTAAAACAAATTTCACATGTATATATGTGAAATTTGCTTTTAGTCTTTTTCGCTTTGCAATTTTCCTTTATGCATTTGGAATACTCTAAGTTATTCCATGATTTTTCCACTATTTAGAATGATAACGTCAATTACTTTTTCTTTATGAAACCACGTGACGCTTTTTTTTTTCTGCTTTTTGAAAGAAATAAAATCATCAACAAACAAATAATATATCTAAAGCCAACAATAATTGACTTAATCAACCGTAAAATATAAAACATTTCTCTTGTTCTTTTTCTGGATCAAATTTTGCTGTAAAGCCAACTATTGTTAAATTAATCATTCAATGTATCATCCAATAATTGTAAAGCCAACAATTGTTGACTTAATCATTCAATGTATTATTCAAGTAAAACTTAGCATCTATTGTTCCCTTCTGTGATTGATGATTCTTCCCCCAAATTCAATAATGTCACTATCAGAGGAAGCATCAATAGTAAACTTAACATTAAATGAAGAGTCATGGCCAGTGCATGCAAGTAAATTTAAAAATGTCAGTGTCATTGCTTTCTTGATCAATTTTCACTTTCTTCCCAATTCAATTTTTTTAAGATATCAGGGCCAAAATTTCAGTAGTGAGGCCGTGGCAGGTGGAAAGTATAAATCTTAGAGAAAAAAAAGTCTTTAACGTTTCTTTCTTTTTCTTCTGTTTCATTTTTCATGGTTGTTATAGTCTAACATTTTCTTCTTTTCTTTTTTTTTTCTGCTTTTTGAAAGAAATAAAATCATCAACAAACAAACAATATATCTAAAGCCAACAATAATTGACTTAATCAACCGTAAAATATAAAGCATTTCTCTTGTTCTTTTTCTGGATCAAATTTTGCTGTAAAGCCAACTATTGTTAAATTAATCATTCAATGCATCATTCAATAATTGTAAAGCCAACAATTGTTGACTTAATCATTCAATGTATTATTAAGTAAAACTTAGCATCTATTGTTCCCTTCTGTGATTGATGATTCTTCCCCCAAATTCAACAATGTCACTATCAGAGGAAGCATCAATAGTAAACTTAACATTACATAAAAGCACGTTGGAATGCTTAAACGTTAGAGATGCCACGTCAATTACTTTTTCTTCATGCAGCCACGTGGCGCTCTTTTTTTCTGCTTTTTGAAAGAAATAAAATCATCAAAAAAAAAGAAATCAATAAATGTGAAGAATGTGTTGCTGAGGGTTTTTCATCTATGTTTTGCCGTACCCTTGGATAATTATATTACCAAGGAAGATATTAAATAAATATGGTCCTTATGAAAAACTGCTCCATGTGAAGAAAGTAGAAAAAAAGGAGAATATGTTTATATCTTCGGGCTCTAAAATTTGGTTTTGCGTCACAAGGAGTATTAGGCTATTCTACTTTAGAGTACTAGGCAATGAAAATTGTGAAAGAGGACTTGACCTTTGCTTTCACATTTGAAGATTATTTGCTTGTTTTTTCTTTATGTTTTGATCAATTATTGTTGCTTTTGTTATATGATAGGTCCCATTGCCAAAGCCAATATAACAAATCAATGAGGTTAGTTACAGATGTCAGAAAATATGAAGTTTGCATTTTCCTTCCCCACTTCTCTCTCATTTACCCAAACTTTCCTGAAAATTTATCCCAACCCATTTGGAGTTGGGATGTAGCTTCGACAAAATGCTCCATTTCGCCATAAATTCAATAAAATAGCTAAATTTATCAAAGGAAAATCAACAAAAAAAATTTTTAATACTATTTCCCTATTAATAGTTCTTAACAAATTCTATAATTAGGTATACAACTTAATTAACAAATATTAAGTTGTTTTAGTTGAATCCAAAATCATTCTAAACCCAAGCGAAAACAAAAAAGCTGATGATTTTTTTACTTTCTTGTAACTTAGCGATCGCGAAAACAAGATTGCCTATGTAAATATGAGCTTATTTGTGTTGATGCATCCAAAAATATAGCTCATTACTTGTTGGTGCATTTATTTTTAAAATTAAGCCTAATACAGCTTCTTTAGCTTATAAAATTTCTCTCCACTATCCTTATGGAAAACTACTCCATGTGAAGAAAGTAGAAAAAAAAGGAGAATATGTTTATATCTTCGGGCTCTAAAATTTGGTTTTGCGTCACAAGAACTACTAGCCTATTCTATTTTAGAGTACTAAGCAATGAAAATTGTGAAAAAAGACTTGACCTTTCCTTTCACATCTGAAGATTATTTGCTTGTTTTTTCTTTATGTTTTAGATCAATTATAGTTGCTTCTCTTATATGGTAGGTCCCATTTCCAAAGCCAATATAACAAATCAATTTTGTTAGTTACAGATGTCAAGAAAATATGAAGTTTGCATTTTCCTTCCCCACTTCTCTCTCATTTACCTAAACTTTCCTGAAAATTTGTCCCAACCCATTTGGAGTTGGGATGTAGCTTCGTCAAAATGCTCCACTTCGCCACAAATTCAATATTAATAGCTAAATTTATTAAAGGAAAATCAACAAAAAACTTTTTTAATACTATAATTTGATAAAAATTATGCTTGAATTTAATAATTACATAAAGCTTTTACTAGACTATGCTAGCATAGCGGAACAATTATGGAAGGGCTAGGCTACCTTATGGTAACACCTCGGCTAAGACGATATGGCTCAGAAAATAACATAGCATAACATTATCAACGTATCTATTTAGATCCAATTATATTTTATGTAAATTTAAAATTATATTAATAAATCAATTATATGAATATCCTTTTCAATACTGTTATTAATATTAAAAATATAAAATAAACATAACAAAATAACAAAATTAATTTTTAAAATAAAAAATTTGATTTATGTGCTTATTCAATGCATCCCATTATCGCTTTACATTTCAACATGGCACGTTCATGTGAATCGTGGACTACAAGTTATATCAACCTTATTCTTTAAAATAAATGGAACAACCCAACATGACCTATAATTTTTTGTAAGTCAGCGTAACTACATTCATATTTATGCGTGCAGTTCTTTTTTGGGCTGTGTCAAGTAAATGCACACATATTGCCACGAGTAAGTTATAGGAAAATAAACAAAATATCAACTTTTAATTATGAAAAAAAATCAAAGATCATATACTACCTTACAAAGCATTTAACAAATTTAAATAATAAAAATGTTCCCCTAAAATATTTTCTAATTAAATATAATTATTTTTTTACTAATTTTTCTATCCTGCTTACCACTGTCTATGATTTTTACAACACACTACTTTTCTTTCATGGTATAGATGTATATGAATATATATTATTTATATTATCTATGTAATCATTTAAAACAAATTTCATTATTATTTTATAATCTATGCATTATTTATAAAAAAATATTTTTATTAGATTAATGTATTAATTTGCAACACATTGATTTATCTGCATAAAATTTATCTATTTTTATACTGTACTTTGAGTGCATCAAAGAATGTTTTAGCTCAAAACCAGAATTGACACACCCGGACCTAGCACGACTTTTCTATACGAATGAAATAGTACAAGACGAAGTATTAATTAAACAATGGGTCGGTCCGGCTGTGTCAAGTCAGAAGAGAAGTTAAAATTAGGATAAGACGGAGTTTGAAGATAAAGTAATTAACCGTGCATGGAAATTAGTAAATGCCAAAAAGACCTCCAAATAAGTCCCTAAAAATTTATTATGGGCTCCATTGGCACAAGAAATCAAAGGATTTAGCCAACGGGTAAAAATGGAAGAAAGTTGAAAAAGGGGAAAAAGTTTGACCCGAGGCCCGAGTGGACCCGGCGTCGGGCTCCCCTATAAATAGGGGAGGGGGCCGAACCTTTTCTTTCATTTTTTCTTTTCTTTTTCTTTCTTTTTCTTCTTTTCTCTCTGGAGCCGACCGGAGGCATTTTGGACAATTGGCAAAGTGGGACATGCCCGGCTATCAGATCAAGGTGAGTTTCCAGTATGTTGTTCTTCTCACCTCGATCTACGTTATGTTAAGTTTGCACGCACATCCATGCATCGGTTTAGCCTAGATCCAAGTTTTTAACTTTTAACCAGATTAAAGCTTTAAATTCAAATAAGTGGATTTCAGACCGGTGGAATAAGGTGAGTTTTTAGTGTGTTATAGTATTCACCTTATTCTACGTCCCATTCCGTTTTTACGCATTTTTGTGTACCGGGTGTGAGTAAATCGGAGATTTAGTCAATTTGGGCTAAATCTCGGTCTACGGAAAAATTGGACCGGTGTTTCTCGTTTCTGCCTCGGCATATCCGTCATGGATGCCATGAGGATCGCCTCTCTAAGTTTGTACGTCGAAAGGAGGAGAAATGAGTGCGAAAACTGGGGAAGAGACCGACCGAAGAACTGGCCGATCGAGTCCCTATTTAGATATTTTCAATATATTATTATTATATTAAAAGATACTTATATATTATATTAATATATTTTAGATATTTATATATAATATTATTATATCTTAGATATTTATATATTATATCATTATAATGTATAAATATCTCATAGGTGGGCTTTTTGAGCCCGATTTCGAGTAGAATTTGGCCCAACCCGTGTGGGACCCAGCCTAGTCCCGGTGTGAGGCCCACGGGCCCCCGGGGGCATTTTGGTAATTTTTCACCGAGAGTCCGATTTTAGCCCCAAAACCTCCCGGACACTTTTCTAAGTGTCGGGCCTAGCTCGAGTGGCCCATGGACCCCCAGGGGTATTTTCGTAATTTTTCACCAAATGTCCAATTTTTACCCCGGAACCTCCTGGACACTTTTCCAAGCCTCATAGGTGCATTCATAAATGTGATTATGAATGCTAACGTATATTTGCATGTATTAGGGCTCCGGATAATCGAATGCGGCGATGCACCGGAGGTTAAAGCTACATGGAGCGCTTGGGAGTATACGAATCTCCCAATACTATGAGTGGCTTAGTTTTCAGTGCTTAGCCACTAGGGAAAAATGTTTTAAAAAAATAAATTGTTTTAAAAAGGTTTTACAACGGTTTTGGGATAAGGGTAATCCACGACACACACTTTTATTTTGTGATACGCCCACTTATGGGGGTGGGATGATTTTAAAAATACAAAAGCTTGTCACGCCCCGACCCGCAGGCTCGGCCACGCGACAACCGCCGTACCACCTCGAGATGCGTGCCTCATCAGGCGGGCAACCAAGATGGCACAAGGCTTAAAAATAAAGGATACTCGAGCAATATATGAAAACATATGAAATATCATAGATAACATAGTTCAAAATATTCTAAAAATAAGTAACACGTTTTACGGTGCTCCATGCAGCGGAAAGTATTATATAAATACATAAACGTGTATGTCAAATGCAATAATATCCCGAGCCAAGATACACAAAGCAAAAGAGTGGCACCTACATAATAGTGTCCACAGAGACGAACTGGGATCACTGGCCACCGGGACGTCCGCCGTCCAAAGTCTGATGATCTGAGAACAAAAGTGAATGGGGTGAGTACATAAACTTGTACCCAGTGAGAGACTCGGTTATAATGACCAATCATCTCAGGCTGGGGATATGAATAATCCAAATATCAATTTAATAAATCATTTACTGAAATATATGAAATCCCAAACCAAATCAAATATCAAATCAATAACAATATATATATTCAAGTGGGCTAGCATCAGAAATCATCCCAATAAGGTATACCCGTGCACTGGGTATCCACTGGACCGTCAAGGGTTACTTTATACTTTTAAAACATTCTTACTCTACTTTCTGGCCCATTCCCTTGATGTTTGCCTTGCTGTGGTGGAACACAGCTATCTCTGACCTGGCGGGCTTTTCTCCGCGCCTTTCTACTCCAGGCCAGTATATTCTCCGTGCCCTTTTCAAAAAGAAAGCGGTCCACGGGAACCTCACATATATTCACCGTGCCCCTTCAAAAAGGCGGACCACGGGAACCTCATATGCATGTCTCTCCCTCGGTCCACACTCCCGCATATTGGAGCTCCGAGGAAATCGCTCAAACTCTCATCTCTCAGGGGTACCGTTTCCCTAACAATAATCAATAATATCAATATATCAAATTTATTGAAATTCCCACCCTTTAAATCATTAGTAAACTCAGTGTGTGAGGGTGGACAATTCATACCCCAAAACATATATAAACAAATTTAATAAAGCACTTATAAATAAATTTGAAAGCGGTTAACCCTCAATGGTCAACCAATATAATCCAAGCCACTCACTAGTGAGGAGAGTTGTATACTCCCCGATTACCCACGAATGCCTTAGCTCAAATTGCAACCGGTCCAAAACACGTACGATCACGTACCTAAATAATCAAATTAAAATCTAATTTGATTAATAAAAATATTCAACCAACAATGAAATCATAAAACAAGACCAATTAAAGGTCTCGGAATAAAATTGGCAAGTCTGGCAGTCAATTGAAGCTAATTGCAGTTATTTGGGGTCAAATGGGGTCTAAGGTTGCAAAATTACCAAAATGCCCCTGGTGCTACAGTGCCATTGTCGGCAGATGGCTTACTCCCGGGCGGGAGTGAGCCAAATCAGGAGAAACTCCCAATTTTAGGCAGCTCCGGCGCGAACACTCTCCCTTGGACAAATGCCACTATTAAAATTTGGACGTGTACTGCCTCGTTAAAAACCTTAAGTCGGAAAAACCCAGTGAGAAAAAACCGAACATAAGGGAAAAAGAGTACAATACATAAAAGCACGTTGGAATGCTTAAACGTTAGATATACTACGTCAATTACATTGCATGTGGACCCCACGATTTGAATATTTTATACGTGAATAGTAATATGCACTATTCATCGATAGTGATATGTACTATTCAGACGGCAGATTTGTTCAGATCTAATAACACTCTCCCTTGGACAAATGCCACTATTAAAATTTGGACGTGTACTGCCTCGTTAAAAACCTTAAGTCGGAAAAACCCAGTGAGAAAAAACCGAACATAAGGGAAAAAGAGTACAATACATAAAAGCACGTTGGAATGCTTAAACGTTAGATATGCTACGTCAATTACATTTTCTTCATGAAGCCACGTGTCGCTCTTTTTTTTCTGCTTTTTGATACAATTCAATTATTGTTTACTTTTTTGCTCCAATTGATTATTGGTTCCAAGAAAAAGCCCTCTTAATCTTATCCTCTTCTATTTCTCTCTCCAACCATTCGTTTCTTTTTTTTCCACAGAATGATTATCCTTTTCAACCTTTGCTCTCCTATTGTTGATAACTTTTGGTTTATTTAATAAAGTTTAATTCAAGGATTGGACATCTTGTATGACAAATCTTTGAAATCTTTACAAAAGGTCACGGCTTTGGCATTTTCTTCATGAAGCCACGTGTCGCTCTTTTTTTTCTGCTTTTCATTTCATCAGCCGACGCATTTATAAACGAAAAAGGTTACTGTGAAAATTTTGAAAATTTTTGCATGTGGACCCCACGATTTGAATATTTTATACGTGAATAGTAATATGCACTATTCATCGATAGTGATATGTACTATTCAGACGGCAGATTTGTCCAGATCTCATAACACTCCCCCTTGGACAAATGCCACTATTAAAATTTGGACGTGTACTGCCTCGTTAAAAACCTTAAGTCGGAAAAACCCAGTGGGAAAAAACTGAACATAAGGGAAAAAGAGTACAATACATAAAAGCACGTTGGAATGCTTAAACGTTAGATATGCCACGTCAATTACATTTTCTTCATGAAGCCACGTGTCGCTCTTTTTTTTCTGCTTTTTGATACAATTCAATTATTGTTTACTTTTTTGCTCCAATTGATTATTGGTTCCAAGAAAAAGCCCTCTTAATCTTTGCCACGTCAATTTCTTTTTCTTCATGAAGCCATGTGGCGCTTTTTTTTTTCTGCTTTTAGATACATTTCAATTCAAAAAGAAGGTAACAACAAAAATGCATATCAAATCAAAAAGCACGTTGGAATACTTAAACGTTAGATATGCCACGTCAATTTCTTTTTCTTCATGAAGCCACGTGGCGCTTTTTTTTTTCTGCTTTTAGATACATTTCAATTCAAAAAGAAGGTAACAACAAAAATGCATATCAAATCAAATACCTTTTCACCTCTCTCTTAAGTATCCCACAAAGTTTTTGAAGAGAGAGAAAGGAAAAGAATAAGAAAATTTTGAGGAGAGTGGTGTGGGGTATATAATAGTGACCTCATGAATAGCACGAATATTGTATAATATTCAAATTGGAGAGTCCCCTTGATTATAGTCTCTTTCGATGATAGACGATTTGTGAATTCAAAAAGTTTGAAAGAGAGAATTCTAATAAATTCTTAAATTTCATTATAGATTGGTCACTTATTCTAGCTTTGGAGATGAGGTAAGTTCTTAATATTCTTAAATTAGGTTTAACAAAAGGATCTTGATGTCCTTTCTTAAATATATAAAAGCACGTTGGAATACTTAAATGTTAGATATGCCACGTCAATTTCTTTTTCTTCATGAAGCCACGTGGAACTTTTTTATTTCTGATCTTTTTCTTCATGAAGCCACGTGGCGTTTTTTTTTTCTGCTTTTTGATACATTTCAATTCAAAAAGAAGGTAACAACAAAAATGCATATCAAATCAAACACCTTTTCACCTCTCTCTTAAGTATCCCACAAAGTTTTTGAAGAGAGAGAAAGGAAAAGAATAAGAAAATTTTGAGGAGAGTGGTGTGGGGTATATAATAGTGACCTCATGAATAGCACGAATATTGTATAATATTCAAATTGGAGAGTCCCCTTGATTATAGTCTCTTTCGATGATAGACGATTTGTGAATTCAAAAAGTTTGAAAGAGAGAATTCTAATAAATTCTTAAATTTCATTATAGATTGGTCACTTATTCTAGCTTTGGAGATGAGGTAAGTTCTTAATATTCTTAAATTAGGTTTAACAAAAGGATCTTAATGTCCTTTCTTAAATATATAAAAGCACGTTGGAATACTTAAATGTTAGATATGCCACGTCAATTTCTTTTTCTTCATGAAGTCACGTGGCGCTTTTTTTTTTTGCTTTTTGATACATTTCAATTCAATTATTGTTTACTTTTTTGCTTCAATTGATTATTGGTTCCATGTTGACTTCTTTGCTCCAATTAATAAAATACAAAAATCCTTCATTGAAAAGAAAAAGCCCTCTTAATCTTATCCTCTTCTATTTCTCTCTCCAACCATTCGTTTCTTTTTTTTCCACAGAATGATTACCCTTTTCACGTCAATTATTTTTTCTTCATGAAGCCACGTGGCGATTTTTTTTTCTGCTTTTTGATACATTTCAATTCAATTATTGTTTACTTTTTTGCTCCAATTGATTATTGGTTCCATGTTGACTTCTTTGCTCCAATTAATAAAATACAAAAATCCTTTATTGAAAAGAAAAAGCCCTCTTAATCTTATCCTCTTCTATTTCTCTCTCCAACCATTCGTTTCTTTTTTTTTCACAGAATGATTACCCTTTTCAACCTTTGCTCTCTGTTGATAACTTTTGGTTTATTTAATAAAGTTTATTCAAGGATTGGACGTCTTGTATGACAAATCTTTGAAATCTCTACAAAAGGTCACGGCTTTGGAGCTAGGATATGTAGATCTGAAGCTGCAATCTAGAAATTTAGAGCTTTGTCCTTGCTATCACACTTCTTGGCCCAGTCTAAGCCCTCGACCGACTTTTGGGCAGATTTATAGATCGCTAGATCAGGAGATGGCGCTTCTTGCCTCTTTCTGAACCTCAACCGAAATTTTTAAGATAAAGTAAAGGGTATTTTTTTTTGCCTTATTCTTTGTGATAGTTTTTTTTTTGGGTATCTAACTACTAATGTGTCTTGATATGGCATTGGTTTATTTTAGGCTCCATATCGGTGAAGAGAATGAAAAAAAAAAAGAAAGAAAAAAGGTAACTTTCTTATTTGGCCCCCCATTAATTTTTTTTCTCTGTTACCTTTGTTCATTCATTGTCATTTTTAACATATGAGAAGAAAAAAATACCAAGAACAAGCCATGGAAGATGATAATTGTGGGTGAGTATTGAAAGATGAAGAGTGACGGGTGAGATAGAGGGTGTGTCAGGTCTCACTTAACCTGGCTTTGGCTTCATCATATTTGTTTGTCCTACATCATTTTTTTTTCAATTTTGTTTTGCAAACATGATTAGATTTTTTTTTTCTGCTTTTTGATACATTTCAATTCAATTATTGTTTACTTTTTTGTTCCAATTGATTATTGGTTCCATGTTGACTTCTTTGCTCCAATTAATAAAATACAAAAATCCTTCATTGAAAAGAAAAAGCCCTCTTAATCTTATCCTCTTCTATTTCTCTCTCCAACCATTTGTTTCTTTTTTTTTCCACAGAATGATTACCCTTTTCAACCTTTGCTCTCTGTTGATAACTTTTGATTTATTTAATAAAAGTTTATTCAAGGATTGGACATCTTGTATGACAAATCTTTGAAATTTCTACAAAAGGTCACGGCTTTGGAGCTAGGATATGTAGATCTGAAGCTGCAATCTAGAAATTTAGAGCTTTGTCCTTGCTATCACACTTCTTGGCCCAGTCTAAGCCCTCGACCGACTTTTGGGCAGATTTATAGATCGCTAGATCTGGAGATGGCGCTTCTTGCCTCTTTCTGAACCTCAACCGAAATTTTTAAGATAAAGCAAAGGGTATTTTCTTTTTGCCTTATTCTTTGTGATAGTTTTTTTTTGGGTATCTAACTACTAATGTTTCTTGATATGGCATTGGTTTATTTTAGGCTCTATATCGGTGAAGAGAATGAAAAAAAAAAAGAAAGAAAAAAGGTAACTTTCTTATTTGGCCCCCCATTAATTTTTTTTCTCTGTTACCTTTGTTCATTCATTGTCATTTTTAACATATGAGAAGAAAAAAATACCAAGAACAAGCCATGGAAGATGATAATTGTGGGTGAGTATTGAAAGATGAAGAGTGACGGGTGAGATAGAGGGTGTGTCAGGTCTCACTTAACCTGGCTTTGGCTTCATCATATTTGTTTGTCCTACATTTTTTTTTCAATTTTGTTTTGCAAACATGATTAGATTTTATCAGAAGGAAAAGGAAATAGGAATTGTTTGTTGTTTACTTGATTATTATAATTTTTTAAATCAGACTTGGTTTACTTTTTTTTTACCAGATAAAATGAAGACAATGATGGAAGGACATAATGAAGTTGCCAATTGTTTCCCCAATAATAATATTAGATCTACTGAAAAAAGAATATAAAACAACAACAGAAAAGGAAGATGATTTCTTTTTAAATGATAAGAAAATCGTCTCAACCTCGATCGTGAAAGCAAGTATGGCTGCTCTTCTCCATAATCTCTCAACCTTCTTTTTTCAATAATTGAAGTCGTGCGTTTTCATTATCACTTTTTTTTCAAAATTTATGCTAACAAATTTTGTTTCTTCAGATTTTCTTTTGATTGTATTTATTACAATTTCTGTTGGCACCTTTTTGGCTCGATAAAACTATTGAAAAAAAAAAGGGAGACAAAGGGGGGCCAAGCAAAGAAAAAAATGTAAAGAGGGGACCAAGCAAAGAAAAAACGTAAAGAAGGGGACGGCTGAAGAAAAGAAAGGGGTCAGGGGTGTTTGAAACGCATAACTCTACATCATTTGGGAGGATGAAAACAAGAGTGGTTGAAAAAAAAAAGTAGAGAAAGACCATTCGGAGGATGAAAACAAGAGTGGTTGAAAAAAAAAATAGAGAAAGAGACCATGAGAAAAAAAGGAAATAGGAATCGTTTGTTGTTTACTTGATTATTATAATTTTTTAAATCAGACTTGGTTTACTTTTTTTTACCAGATAAAATGAAGACAATGATGGAGGGACATAATGAAGTTGCCAATTGTTTCCCCAATAATAATATTAGATCTACTGAAAAAAGAATATAAAACAACAACAGAAAAGGAAGATGATTTCTTTTTAAATGATAAGAAAATCGTCTCAACCTCGATCGTGAAAGCAAGTATGACTGCTCTTCTCCATAATCTCTCAACCTTCTTTTTTCAATAATTGAAGTGCGTTTTCATTATCACTTTTTTTTTCAAAATTTATGTTAACAAATTTTGTTTCTTCAGATTTTCTTTTGATTGTATTTATTACAATTGCTGTTGGCATCTTTTTGGCTCGATGAAACTATTGAAAAAAAAAGGGAGACAAAGGGGGGCCAAGCAAAGAGAAAAATGTAAAGAGGGGACCAAGCGAAGAAAAAACGTAAAGAAGGGCACGGCTGAAGAAAAGAAAGGTATCAGGGGTATTTGAAACGCATAACTCTACATCATTTGGGAGGATGAAGACAAGAGTGGTTGAAAAAAAAAAGTAGAGAGAGACCATTCGGAGGACGAAAACAAGAGTGGTTGAAAAAAAAAAAAAGTAGAGAAAGAGACCATGAGAAAATGCTTAAACGTTAGATATGTCACGTCAATTACTTTTTTTTCATGAAGCCACGCTCCGTTTTTTTTTCTTTTTGATTGATACAATTCAATTATTGTTTACTTTTTTGCTCCAATTGATTATTGGTTCCATGTTGACTTCTTTGCTCTAATTAATAAAATTCAAAAATCCTTCATTGAAAAGAAAAAGCCCTCTTAATCTTATCCTCTTTTATTTCTCTCTCCAACCATTCGTTTCTTTTTTTTCCACAGAATGATTACCCTTTTCAACCTTTGCTCTCTGTTGATAACTTTTGGTTTATTTAATAAAGTTTATTCAAGGATTGGACATCTTGTATGACAAATCTTTGAAATCTCTACAAAAGGTCACGGCTTTGGAGCTAGGATATGTAGATATGAAGCTGCAATCTAGAAATTTGGAGCTTCGTCCTTGCTATCACACTTCTTGGCCCAGTCTAAGTCCTAATAGGAATCGTTTGTTTTTTACTTGATTATTATAATTTTTTAAATCAGACTTGGTTTACTTTTTTTTTACCAAATAAAATGAAGACAATGATAGAGGGACATAATGAAGTTGCCAATTGTTTCCCCAATAATAATATTAGATCTACTGAAAAAAGAATATAAAACAACAACAGAAAAGGAAGATGATTTCTTTTTAAATGATAAGAAAATCGTCTCAACCTCGATCGTGAAAGCAAGTATGGCTGCTCTTCTCCATAATCTCTCAACCTTCTTTTTTCAATAATTGAAGTCGTGCGTTTTCATTATCACTTTTTTTTCAAAATTTATGCTAACAAATTTTGTTTCTTCAGATTTTCTTTTGATTGTATTTATTACAATTGCTGTTGGCACCTTTTTGGCTCGATGAAACTATTGAAAAAAAAAAGGGAGACAAAGGGGGGCCAAGCAAAGAAAAAAATGTAAAGTGGGGGACCAACCGAAGAAAAAACGTAAAGAAGGGGACGGCTGAAGAAAAGAAAGGGGTCAGGGTGTTTGAAACGCATAACTCTACATCATTTGGGAGGATGAAAACAAGAGTGGTTGAAAAAAAAAATTAGAGAAAGAGACTATTCGGAGGATGAAAACAAGAGCGGTTGAAAAAAAAAAGTAGAGAAAGAGACAATGAGAAAAAAAGGAAATAGGAATCGTTTGTTGTTTACTTGATTATTATAATTTTTTAAATCAGACTTGGTTTACTTTTTTTTTACCAGATAAAATGAAGACAATGATGGAGGGACATAATGAAGTTGCCAATTGTTTCCCCAATAATAATATTAGATCTACTGAAAAAAGAATATAAAACAACAACAGAAAAGGAAGATGATTTCTTTTTAAATGATAAGAAAATCGTCTCAACCTCGATCGTGAAAGCAAGTATGGCTGCTCTTCTCCATAATCTCTCAACCTTCTTTTTTCAATAATTGAAGTCGTGCGTTTTCATTATCACTTTTGTTTCAAAATTTATGCTAACAAATTTTGTTTCTTCAGATTTTCTTTTGATTGTATTTATTACAATTGCTGTTGGCACCTTTTTGGCTCGATGAAACTATTGAAAAAAAAAGGGAGACAAAGGGGGGCCAAGCAAAGAAAAAAATGTAAAGAGGGGGACCAAATGAAGAAAAAACGTAAAGAAGGGGACGGCTGAAGAAAAGAAAGGGGTCAGGGTGTTTGAAACGCATAACTCTACATCATTTAGGAGGATGAAGACAAGAGTGGTTGAAAAAAAAAAGTAGAGAAAGAGACCATTCGGAGGATGAAAACAAGAGTGGTTGAAAAAAAAAATAGAGAAAGAGACCATGAGAAAAAAAGGAAATAAGAATCGTTTGTTGTTTACTTGATTATTATAATTTTTTAAATCAGACTTGGTTTACTTTTTTTTACCAGATAAAATGAAGACAATGATGGAGGGACATAATGAAGTTGCCAATTGTTTCCCCAATAATAATATTAGATCTACTGAAAAAAGAATATAAAACAACAACAGAAAAGGAAGATGATTTCTTTTTAAATGATAAGCAAATCGTCTCAATATATCTAAAGCCAACAATAATTGACTTAATCAACCGTAAAATATAAAGCGTTTCTCTTGTTCTTTTTCTGGATCAAATTTTGCTGTAAAGCCAACTATTGTTAAATTAATCATTCAATGTATCATTCAATTCTTAAATATAATTGTAAAGCCAACAATTGTTGACTTAATCATTTAATGTATTATTCAAGTAAAACTTAGCATCTATTGTTCCGTTCTGTGATTGATGATTCTTCCCCCAAATTCAACAATGTCACTATCAGAGGAAGCATCAATACTAAACTTAACATTAAATAAAGAGTCATGGCCAGTGCATGCAAGTAAATTCAAAAATGTCAGTGTCATTGCTTTCTTGATCAATTTTCACTTTCTTCACAATTCAATTTTTTTTAAGATATGAGGGCCAAAATTTCAGCAGTGGGGCCGTGGCAGTTGGAAAGTATAAATCTTAGAGAAAAAAAAGTCTTTAACATTTCTTTCTTTTTCTTCTGTTTCATTTTTCATGGTTGTTAGACGGGTTTCATGTCCTTCTCATCATGGCTTGGATCATTGAATTAGTTTATTTATCTGAAGAATTAAATTTATTTTAGATGCGATTTAGGTTTCTAGATTTTTCTGATTCTTGTCATGAGAACCAGAGAAGTATATGTCGCAATTTATGACTGGCTTAATCCTCTTATAAGAGATAAGAGGATTGGGTTGCTGCTATTCATCTTTGTACCTACAAAAATTACTAGGGGAAAAATACACCATTAAAACAAATTTCACATGTATATATGTGAAATTTGCTTTTAGTCTTTTTAGCTTTGCAATTTTCCTTTATGAATTTGGAATACTCTAAGTTATTCCATGATTTTTCCACCATTTAGAATGATAACGTCAATTACTTTTTCTTCATGAACCAACGTGGCACTTTTTTTTTCCTGCTTTTTGAAAGAAATAAAATCATCAACAAACAAACAATATATCTAAAGCCAACAATAATTGACTTAATCAACCGTAAAATATAAAGCATTTATCTTGTTCTTTTTCTGGATCAAATTTTGCTGTAAAGCCAACTATTGTTAAATTAATCATTCAATGTATCATTCAATAATTGTAAAGCCAACAATTGTTGACTTCATCATTCAATGTATTATTCAAGTAAAACTTAGCATCTATTGTTCCCTTCTGTGATTGATGATTCTTCCCCCAAATTCAACAATGTCACTATCAGAGGAAGCATCAATATTAAACTTAACATTAAATGAAGAGTTATGGCCAGTGCATGCAAGTAAATTAAAAAATGTCAATGTCATTGCTTTCTTGATCAATTTTTACTTTCTTCCCAATTCAATTTTTTTTAAGATATCAGGGCCAAAATTTCAGCAGTGGGGCCGTGGCAGGTGGAAAGTATAAATCTTAGAGAAAAAAAAGTCTTTAACGTTTCTTTCTTTTTCTTCTGTTTCATTTTTCATGGTTGTTATAGTCTAACATTTTCTTCTTTTCTTTTTTTTTTCTGCTTTTTGAAAGAAATATGCCACGTCAATTACTTTTTTTCATGAAGCCACGTGGCGCTCCGTTTTTTCTGCTTTTTGATTGATACAATTCAATTATTGTTTACTTTATAATGTTAGTTTAGGAACATTAATAACGTAGTGATCTTACCTTGCTGTTAGGTTTGTCTTAACAACAACGGTGAAGGATAATACTGGTGACTGTACGTTTCTATTGTTTGGGCGATTGGCTGAAAAATTAATAGGCAAAACTGCTGAAGAATTGGTGTCCGACATAAATTCAGAGAGATATAAATTGCCTAACGAGATAAAAGCAATATGTGGAATGAGGAAGCTTTTTCAAGTTGAAGTTAGCAAACAAACTTTCTTCAGTGGAGTTATCCAATTTAGGGTTATTAAAGTATTTGAAGAGCCTATGCATAAAGATGTTTTTCGCCCTCAATCTCCAAATGTTACTTCCAAAGAGCCATTAACTATTTCAACTAACTGTGATGTGTCTTTTGATGATGATCGTGAAGAAACCCATAATACCACTGCTCGGAAAAAAACAAGGTAATACATATGACGTCTTGTCCCATTAATCAGAAACAAAGAAGTTTTGCATTACATTTAACTATAGGAAAGTGGACATACACTGCTATTCACTAAATTCATTGTTTATTATAGTGATTCTCTACAGGTGTTCTCCAACACGAAGAAGGAACCTATGCATGGACAAAGCAGTAAGAGAGTGCGAACGTAAGGGAACAATATTTTTCGCTATAGTTAAAGATATGTAGTACATAATTTTTTCCTGATCTTTTATCTAATCCAGTTATATATGATTACCTTTCAGGTCTCGTTGATTAATGTTATCGTCTCGATAGCCTTTACTTAATGTATATAATGGTGTTTTTTTGTTAAAAGGCACCGTTCTTGAGGACACATCTCTATGATCTATTGGCTTATCTAAGTTGGGTGTATTCGGTTTCGTTTGTTAGGTACATCTGTATATCATATTGGCTTATCTAAGTTGGGTGTGTTCGGTTTCTGTACTTTTGGCTATGGTTTTGTACATTATGAATGGAAATAAATAATGTGAATAGGTTTCTTTGTTCATATATTTTGACGAGTACAAGCATAGAATAATTTTGAATGCGTTAACTGATATTGTAATTTTATTATATTAAATAAATTTAACTTATGATTTTCATTCCTTCAAAAATCATATGATTTTCCATTTTTCACAAGTTTTCTTTTCAAATTTTTTTGTTTTATGATTATATTTAAATTTTTTACCTCGAGAAATTCAATGTAAGTATTGATAGCTTTGAACACAAAATCTTTTTCGTGCAGTTTGAAATAATTGTGCAATAAGCTGTATCGCAACATTGGACTTGGTATATATTTTGAAATATAACGTATGTCCGTGAAAGTTACACACAATTTACCCATTACATGATAAAGTAAATGGAAAATTGCAAAGAATTCATGAATATTGGTTAACAGTGAAGATCCAACAGAAAACCGCATCCCCTTCAACCTTCCCCCTTCACTATCCACATGGTATAATCCAGGACCCTAGAATCTATGTCACACAGCAAGTTAAACATGCAAGCATATGCACAGAATGCAGCAGAAAAAGGGGGAAAGGGACATACTGTTTCATCCGATCCAGCAATCATCGTCCCGATTGACAGCCCATTCCTCAGTACGAATAAAGGATGTTTGCCAAAAGTTTTGATGCTCCTGTAATAGAAATTCTCCGCTTATTTGCCAGCTCATGTAAACGGCACTACATCATATGGCAAATGAAGTATGCATTAGCACTTGATATAAGTTTAGGGAAATGTAAGCAGCAAAAATGAAGAGCCTAACAATGCTATCAATAAATGAAACTCAAGAAGGTTGCCTTCTGTTGCCATATGTAAGAGCTTAAAAGAAACAATAAAAAGAAAGGAAAAGTTCAGTATATGCAAGAGGTTACATCATGTAAAAAAAATCACTAATAATATTTTCATTTTTGGTTGCGCATTTGCCACTTCCCAGGCCCCCACACTCAACATCTCTAGGTTTTATTTACTAATACCTAGAATTAGAAGTAAGGAAAAAATTATTAATTTCTCAAAGTTTTGATTGGAAGCTGCCATGTTAATTGAAACATTTTTAGACTCATTACATTAAATCTCTACCATTTGATCTTTGTTTTTTTTAACAGAATAAAAAAAAATATTTTCATAAATCAAATATAGCCTTAATATATCTCTCAAAAAAAATGGGAAGGTCTTAAGATCATAGTTACATATGGTCATTTTAACCATGAATGGACGATTGATAACCTTCATAGTTATTGACAAAACAATAGATATCACCAAATATTGATAGTAATATTTTAATTTTTTTTTAAAAAAATTTCATATGAAATATAGCGTAAACTTTTGACTAAAATTGTGATAAATCTTGCAAAGAGGAAATATGAGTGCCGAAGATGTTGACTGAACAATTGATTGAAATTGCTATATATATAGGTTGTTGTTTTTCATTGAAGGCAAGGAATAATGATGGTGCTATATCTTTTGTCCACTTTGGGATATATCTTGCCTAACGATTAATTATTTTTATTCTTTTCTAAGATTCTTCAAATTTTCTATAGTACCAAGTCACATGTTGATATATTGTCATGATCATTATTTAAAAAAAAACAATTTTCTTTCCAATAGCCATGAGAATCATAATTGAAGCCCAATTAATATTTTTAATTATATATTAACTATATAATAATAATAATAAACAATTGATAAAAGGATTATTGAAAAATCTCTGTTTCACTTTAAATTTAGAGTCTTAAATTATAATGCACTCTATCCTAATAAATACAAGGATACAAATTCGATATTTTGTAAATATATAAAACGGAGAATAAAAACTATATTGCACTGAATAAAATAATAAAAATATTTTTTTATTTAAAAAATGAAATAAGACCAGGTGAACACGCAGAACAAGAGTGAAATATTACCAGAGAATAAAGGTGTCCAAGAGGATAATAAGAAAGCAAGATCCAGTAGTCCATAATGAGCGTTATTTATAGGGTAGAGAAATGAAGGTGTCCAATATTATGACTGATTAAGTGAACAATTGTAAAATTTAAGGGATTCAAAAAAAATTAACACTTGTTTCAATCTCTCCTTTAATCTTCAAATCTTTCTCTGGCTTGCCCTGGTAACTTTACTTACAATGTCCAATTACCTTGTGCTAATTAATAACTCAGATGCAAAACAACATGAAAATGTTATATTGCTTTGATCTCATTTTATTTGTAAAAGTTATTACATATGTTTTTTCTCTGAAAAAAAAAAGGGAGCTTCTTTAAAGCAGCTTTTTGAAACAAATTTTGTTTCATTCAATTTGGCAAAACTTAAGCTAGACATTCGAGAAGTTATCTTTGATAATGCAACCAAATGTGTAAAACCAGAAGTTTAGTTACGGTTGGGAAAATGACAAGACTAGATAAATAAATTGCATACAAACTGGGAATTGGAGTAGAGACAGTTAAGATTACCTTATTGATAGATGATAAAACTGTAAAAGGGAAAAAAAAACTCAAAAAAATCAGTACCCCAAGTCTTCTACATCACCAAAAGGAGGCAAAGAAGGAGAGCAAGTTACACAAGAAGTGGCTTGTGGGATCATGCTGTAGCTAAGATTATTGTTATTGTAGGGATAAGAAGCTCGCATACATCCTTCTTCAACCATCAATGGTGCGTTGTTAATCAGAGGTAAGAGTTCATTGCAGTTCATTTCCCATGACTGTTGTTCATGACTCCAAAAACCCTGATTCAATACTTCATCGAAATCGGAAAACTCCATATGATCATTAATCTTGGAAAAGCTTGTTATATCAGACGGCACAGCATAACTATCCCAATCTAAATGGTTTTCGACATAGGAGCTGGAATTTTGGTTGATAGAGCAAAAGTTTGAGATGTTTGAAGGTTTTGAACTAGCTTGAGTACTGGAATGTGTTTTCAAGCAGTTATCAGGAACAATGGAGGCCAAGTAATTCGATTTACTATCATCAATCAAGAAAAAGAAACTGTTGCTATCATTTACTGACCCGCATGTAGTTTCATCCGCTAAAGATAATGGGTAATTATTATTGTTATTATCAGATTGGATGAGCATTTGACTATGCGAAATGTCAGGCTGATGATAAGTAGTTACAGTATGGGGATTGGTTTCCTTTTTTTGTTCAGAAATGGTAAGGAATTGCCCTGAAGTTGGTAAAATGGCTTGGACATTAACAGGAAAAAAAGGAGAATGGATAGTGGTGTTGTTAGGGTATATAAAATTTGTTTTTATCTTTTTCATAGAGAGTGCAGCTTTATCATAAGCAAGAGCTGCTTCTTGAGCTGAGTCAAACGTGCCAAGCCAGTACCTTTTTTTTGTAGTTGGGTGTCTGATTTCAGCGGCATATCTACCCCAAGGCCGGAGCCTCACCCCAAGATACTTGTCGGGCTTCAATTTCCTTTTGCCTCTGCTCTCACCAGAATTAGGTTGGAATATGTTTCTTTGAAGAAGAAAAAAACCTCGTTTAGTTTGAACTTCTTCATATACAAAGGGATTATCCAAGGTTTTTGGTTCAGACATCTCTATCAAAAGTATATATGAATGGGCTGATAGAGAATTTGGGGAGATATTGTTAATGTTTGCAAGATAATTACAGGAAAATATTGCTAAAGCAAGAGAAAAGGTCTAGGGTAAACAGTGTTAATGTAGAGATGGAAGAGCCAGGCAGACAAATAATTGCTTTGAATAAAAAAGTGTGAGGAAAGCGTCTAGGAAAGCCTGTTAAAGAGATAGATTTGAACAAAGGAAAGGAAAATAAGCACACTTAAGAATTTGGCCGAATTCGGCCATTAATCAAATTAAGCTCGGTTCGAATTCGATTCATCACCAATCCGCACCAAAATTGAAACACAGCAAGTTAAACACATGATCTATGAATTCACAGCTTCAAGAACGGAATCAAACAATAAATCATGCTCGAATTTTGGATCAAAACATCAAGAGTTGACTTTACTCGGGCAAAACATAAATCTTAACTTCAATCATCAAATTCTCTTAGCTCAGACCATGAAATCAAGCGTGTAAACTATCAAATTAAAGCTTGATGAGTCTAGAACAACATACCAAATTCTTAGCCAAAACGCACAGTTGAATCAAAAGATATGAGCTGATGAACAAACTGTCGCCAGATTTCCAGATTTCTAGATTTGATGATTTCCTTAGAAATCTTGATGTTTTGATCTTTAAGAAGGAAAAAGAAGTTGATATTGATGATTGATGAAGTGTTTGAAGAGGGATTGAAGACTTCATTCAGAGAGAATTGGCAGAAAGCTCGGAGAGAAATGAAGAACTTGAAGAGAAGTGAAGAATAGGGGTCTCGGCAGCCGAGACCCCTTAAATCAGCAACGGGTCCGGCGCCGGACCCGACCAGGTCCGGCGCCGGAGTCAACTTTTACTGAGTTGACTCCTGTCAACTCGGCCCAAATGCCCCCGGACTCGATTCCAAGTGGGGCCCACATCTCGGAACTTCAATTTTAGGGTTTTTAAGCTTGAAATTAAGCTAGATGAAGTTTAAAACATTCATGGGAATCAAATTTGGTATATTAACAAGACAGAAATTCATAATTATACAACTTGACACGTGCGGACTAGGTCCGGGCGTGTCAAAGCTTGTGTGTGTTTACATGTTTTAATATTTATATAAGAAATAATAATAATAATATTATTATTATTATTATTATGATTATCGGGGTACGATGCCCCTGGAAGAGCAGTGATTGAGTGGGATTCCTCGGGGCTCCAATTTGCGGGAGCATGGACCGAGTTTGAGAGCATGCATGATACTCAGCCGTGGACCGCCTATCGAGGGGCACGGTGAGTCGAGCCTGGTTGGGAGAGGCGCGTAGGGAAACTCGCCAGAGCTCCAGTTCACTGTGTTCCACCACAGTGAGGCACCACCAAGGGAACGGGCTAGTATATGAGATAAAGAGAAAATGAATATGAAGAGAAAAGAAATAGCCCTCGGTGCAGTAAGGCATACGACCGGCCAGTCGTGCCTTCAGTGTATTAGGTGCCAGCCCATGAGTTTATATATTATTTTAAAGGTTTTAAAATTTATACTCCTTGGGAGGATTTCAAAAGAGGTTTTGAAAACAAAATTTTTTATATTCACTCCTGTAGAATTTGATACAGGAAGTGTTGAAAACAAAGTTTTTAATTTAAATTATTTTATTTGTTTTATGGTAATTCGATTACCCTGTTTTCCCTAACCCTGATGGAGACTCATTGAATCTCTGTCACTCACCTGTATTCCATTGTGGATGGATGCAGATTCGCATACGGAGTCAGCTTTAGAAAGGAGGCTCACTAAGAGGCGTCGGTGGCTTAGGCTTAGTAGTTTCCGCTGTATAGGTATTCTTTAAATTATTCCACTGGTGTTACTTATAAATATAATATTTTATTAAATGATTTCTAATTAAAATTTTAGTTTTGTTTGCAGCGATGGTATCCATTTCAATGCCTTGCGGTGCCTCGAATGCGTGGCTGCAGACACGTACTTTGAGGTAGCGCGGCAGTTGCCACATGGCCGACCCGGTGCGGGTCGGGGCATGACAAGAATCATGAAAAATTGAAAGAATATAAATTTGTTTTGTTTGAGAAAGCAACAAGTTTGTGACTCCATGTTGAAGATATGTTTATGTTTATCTAATTTTGTATGTGAGTGTGCATGGTCTGAGAGAGAGAGAGAAAAGGACTTCTCGATGTTCTGTGAATAAGAACTAAAGGAGAGGTGTAGGACAGCATTTATCTCTAAAACCTACTTACCCAATAATATTTATAAAAAAATTATGGAAAATTTTTTTTGAAATGAATATAATTATCTCGAAGATGCTAAATTTATTAATATTGTTGATTGTTAGTTATATTTAAAATATTTTTCACTTTAGTCAAATTTTACAATATTTATTTAATATTTCATGTCAAATTTCATTTGATATTTAATATGAAAGTAAGATTTTATATGTATATTAAGTCAATCATCTGTACATTACCTGTTGTCATCATTCCAACCTTAATCCTTTTTTCATCTCAACAAAAAAAGGAAGGAAAATGCTCAACGAAAGAAAGGAAAAAATAAATATCTTTAATAGAAGAGATAAAGCTCTTGTAAACTAAAGCTGGAAAGAAAATAATTTTTTAAAAAGACAAGAAGCATTTCTTTTACATAAATGTTAGAGTGGGCTACTTTTTTTAATGGTACATATGTCTATTAATATATATTATTAATATAATATATTTAATCGCAACCAAAATCATGAAAAATCGAAGAAATATAATGTCGTTTGGTTTGAGAAAGGAACAAGTTCGTGACCCCATATTGAAGATATGTTTATGTTTATTTGTTTTTGTATGTGTGTGTATGTGTATGTGTATGTATCTGTGCCTGGTCTGAGAAAGAGAAAATAGCTTCTGGATGTTCTCTGGGTAAAAGCTAAAGGAGAGATATAGAAGAGCTTTTGTCCCTAAAACATACTTATCGAATAATATTTGGTAAAAGAATTATGAAAAAAAAAATTTGCTGAAATAAATATCATTATCTCGAAAATGATAAATTTATCAATATTGTTGATTGTTAGTTATATTTCAAATATTTTTTAGTTTAATCAAATTTTACAATATTTATTTAGTATTTCATATCAAATTTAATTTGATATTTAATACAAAAGTAAAATTTTATATGTATATTAGCTCGATCATCTAGGCTTTACCAGTCGTTATCATTCCAACCTTAATTATTTTATCATCTCAACAAAAAAATGAAGGAAAATAGTCAAGCAAAGAAAGGAAAAAATAAATAATTTTAATAGAAGAGATAAAGGTTTTGCAAAGTCAAGCTGGAAGGAAAATAACTTTTGAAAAAGACAACGAACATTTGATTTACATGAATGATTAAGGAAAATAACTTTTGAAAAAGACAACGAATATTTGATTTATATGAATGATTGAGTGGACTACTTTTTTTAATGGTACAGATGTATATGAATATATATTATTAATATAATATATTTAATAATTTAAAAATTTTGGATTATTATTTTATAATCTATAAATTATTTATAAATATATTTTTCTAAAATTTATTTATTGAATTGCAACAAATTGATTAGTTTGCATCAAATTTATGTATTTTCATGCCATACTGTTAGTGTGTTGAAGAATATTATAGCTCAAAAATAGAACCATGAAAAATCGAAAGAAAATAATGTTGTACTCTTTAAGAAAGTAAGTTGGTGACCCCATGTTGAAGATATGTTTATGAATATCTATTTTTGTATGTGTGTCTGTGTATCTGTATATGTATATGAAAGAGAAAAGAGGGTTTTTGTATATTCTGTGGGTAAAAGCTAAAGGAGAGGTATAGGAAAACCCAAGGAATGAAACGCAGAGAAGAATTTAAAGGGAGAAGTGATGCGTGTCGCAAAGCACCAAAAATAACCTCACTACTCTAACATGTAGTTAGGGAAGCAAGGGTCGATCCCACAATGAGCTATCCAATTTATCATTACTTTCACAAAGCATAAATCAAACTAAACAAGAATTTAAAGATGGGGTTTTGTATTGGTGTTGGACATAAGATATAAGGAGTTACCAAGTATGGTAATAACAATGCAATGTATGATAAAATAAAACCTCCAATCTATTATATGATCAATCTTTCAACCTAGCACTTGATCATTGATTCACTGACCAAACATTCTTCTCATTAATTGGTTAACCCCATGGATTAGAAACCAGCTTCAAATCCATGAATCTTTCCTAATGTTGATTAACCATGAATCTAGGTTCATTATTAATCCTTCCTCTTATGGCTAATTTGAATCCCAGCAATCCAAATTCAAGCCTAGAAGAGCAATAAGCTAGTGAAAGATGAAAGCTAACAACAATCAATAACAAACCCAGCATTCATTATTCAAATTGCATCTTCAAATCTCTTTGAATGTAAAAACATCCTCTTGCTACTCAAGTTCTAAGAAATCACCAAACTCTAGCTTTGGAGTTCAAAGATTAGCATGCTAATGAACTACTCAATCAATTATTTGCAACTAATTAACTCAGCAATCCAAAAGACAAGATAATAAACATGATTATCATCTTTAAAGCTCAAGAAATAGAAGAACAATCAATGAACAAGAAAGCATTAAGAACAAGAACCTCACAAGTGCAGATCAAAATGATTGAATCTTATAATAGATTGGAGTTATAGAGTTTTGCTAAACGAAAATTACAAGAAGAATAATAGAACCCAGCAAAAATACACACTTCAAAACTAAACTCAACTCCCCTTTTAAGCTGCTCTTTCTCCCTTTCTTTCTGCCGTCCAGCTGCCAGCCCACACTCCACTGCTCCTCCATAATTCTTCCCATCTGAGGTGAGGAATCTTAAGAATAAAATAAGTAGAAGCCATTTGAGGAAAAGAGGGAGACAACTCTGAGGTTTAGTTATGGCTCCTCTCCACTGAATCTCCGGAATGTGTTTTTAAAGGGTTTGATAGTGGAATGACAGCATTTAAATGGATCTGTCGGCGTTTTGACTTTGTTAGCCGTCGACGTCTAAGTGTCTGCCCGTCGACGGCTCTGCTTGTTTTCTTCATATTTTTCTCCAGCTCGATCGATCCGTCGACGTCCAAATACCTGCCCGTCGACGTCTAAGTGTTTAGCTTTTGTGTATTCGAAGTCAGAAATTTCTATCCGTCGACGTCTAGAGTCTACCCGTCGACGTCTAGAGTTGGCCATCGATGTCTAGAGTTGGCCGTCGACGTCTCTGCTTGTGTAAGTGATCTCGTGTCCATTTCTCGAGCAGCCGTCGACGTCTACATGTTTACCCGTCGACGGATTGGTCGGGCAGACCCGGACTTAGTTTGATAGTCTCTCGTAAAACAGACATTTGGAGAGTCAAACGAACTCCGATTTCGACGTTCTTTAGCATTCCAGAAAGCCCAAGATGTCCTCTATAACTTTGATGTAGATCACAAAAACAATTAAAGTCTCGAACATAGATAAAATCAGCCATATTTATGATCTATCCAATCTGTCAGGATTTCAACTTTGAGTTCTTTACATCTTGTCTTCCCACTTGATTTGTGTTTGGTCCTTTTCACTTCAATTCCATCATTTTCACTCAATTACCTCAATTGACACCTACAAAGTGAAACAAAGCTAAGTAAGCTTAGTTTATACAATGAAATGCATAAATCCATAGAGATTAATATAGGAAAATATGTTTATTTTGGTACTCAACAAATTCCCCCACACTTAAACCTTTGCTCGTCCTCGAGCAAGCCTAAGGAGAGTTATTATCTACACTAAACCTAACCTAACTTTATTGTCCATTTTCGTAGGAGATCACGGTAGCTTTTAGACTAAACTACAAGCCCATATTAAACCCCTAGGTGTCCCTAGTAGGAGGAGGTATGGTCTCCTAAAAGTTTACCAACAATAGCCACAACATTCTTATTATGGTAGTTAAAGTTCAAATCGAACTCAAGAGAAACACATGTGACGAGTAAAAGCATGGATAAGAACTAAAGAAAACATAACAAATCATGAATAAGAAAACTAAGCAAACAAGATTAATAAATAACAATGCAAGCATCAAACTTCAAACAAACATGCTTGAATAGGGCAATTACTCACTAGTCATCTCTCATTCACTCAAGTGTTTGATAATGGTGCCCTCAAGAGTCTTTCTATGAAAATATACTTACCATATGCTTGCTAGTCTACCTCATCTCCACTACTCCATCTTACATGTCATGAATGAATGAATGAAAAGGTTTTAAAGTAAGGTTGTAATGGGGCTTTGGTTGAGAAAGTTATGAAAGAAAGAAATGAGTAAAGGAATTCAATCAAAGGCCTCTTCAAGATTAATGAAATATTAACTAATTGAAATTATGGGCAGATTTTACTTTTAATAGCCCAAATCTTGGCTTGGTCAACAATTCACTAATCTCTCCATCTTTTAATCAACTTCTTTTCACTCTTTTCGTCTTTCTTTTTTTTTTCATTTGAACCTAGGAGATGCCAAGTTCTTTTATAGTGCCTTTCTTTCTAGATTTTGCTTTCTTAAGGCACATTTTATTTTACTTTAAATACTTTGGACATCTCACTCATACAACCTTTTTCTCAATTGACCAACTCAAGGTGGTTTTTCCCCCCACACTTATTCTTGTTGCCAACCTTTTTCCAAGAACATAAATGTGAAACAAGGCAATTATTTCACTAAGTTAAAGAGACAAGGTGAGTAAACTTGTTTTTCTTTTAAAGCTTAAGGTCCTTTTTGGGATAATAAGGTTTAACAACAAAGAACATGGCTAAAATCATGTTAAGCTTATGGGGTTATCTACATTGGTTTTACAAAGGTTGGTCAATTTGGCTCAAACTTAGTCCTAAACCTTAATCATTTTTCAAACATGAATGCAATAAATGTAATCTCAACAAGGTATCAAGCAAGTTCTAGAAGCATACAACCATAGAAGACATAAGTTACACTCAAGAATGAAAAGAGATTGAAGTGCAATCTATAAAGCTCAAATCCTCGCAAGGTTGTTAATGCATTACCCTACTCAAACATATTTGACTTAAAGAAATCAACTAACACGATACTTAGAAATCAAGAAGCAAAGCATCTTATTCAATCAACATCATGCATCTTTCATTCCTAACTAGGCTAACACTCATACCATGAATAACTCATCATTCCATTTGAAAGTTAACTATCATGTAACTAAACTACTACCCCCAATTATCAAGCAATGCAATTGCAAATCAAAAGTGTCAACTCCCTGCCAGTATCACCCGTCGACGTATGAGGTTAGAGACGTTGACGGATGACTACTTCAGCTCAACTTATCTTCCTTGTCCATCGAGGAATATGACACCAATTTTTAGCTCAATTGGAGAGGGTGGGTGGCTCAAGTTGGTGTGTACAAAATCCTGAAAAATGAAACAAAGAACAACAAGAGAATCAAAGCGAACAAAGCGAAACAAGAAAACAACAAGTGCAAAAGCTGAAATGAAAGTAAGCTAAGTAAATAATTAAACAAGTTCTAATCTAAAGAAAAACAGGGAAAAATCACAAGGAAACAGGGGAAACAAATGAAAATGAAAAGAAAGTAATGATAAATGCCGTACCTCCCCGGCAACGGCGCCAAAATTTGACGCGTGTCGCAAAGCACCAAAAATAACCTCACTACTCTAACATGTAGTTAGGGAAGCAAGGGTCGATCCCACAAGGAGCTATCCAATTTATCATTACTTTCACAAAGCATAAATCAAACTAAACAAGAATTTAAAGAGGGGGTTTTGTATTGGTGTTGGAAATAAGATATAAGGAGTTACCAAGTATGGTAATAACAATGCAATGTATGATAAAATAAAACCTCCAATCTATTATATGATCAATCTTTCAACCTAGCACTTGATCATTGATTCACTGACCAAACATTCTTCTCATTAATTGGTTAACCCCATGGATTAGAAACCAGCTTCAAATCCATGAATCTTTCCTAATGTTGATTAACCATGAATCTAGGTTCATTATTAATCCTTCCTCTTATGGCTAATTTGAATCCCAGCAATCCAAATTCAAGCCTAGAAGAGCAATAAGCTAGTGAAAGATGAAAGCTAACAACAATCAATAACAAACCCAGCATTCATTATTCAAATTGCATCTTCAAATCTCTTTGAATGTAAAAACATCCTCTTGCTACTCAAGTTCTAAGAAATCACCAAACTCTAGATTTGGAGTTCAAAGATTAGCATGCTAATGAACTACTCAATCAATTATTTGCAACTAATTAACTCAGCAATCCAAAAGACAAGATAATAAACATGATTATCATCTTTAAAGCTCAAGAAATAGAAGAACAATCAATGAACAAGAAAGCATTAAGAACAAGAACCTCACAAGTGCAGATCAAAATGATTGAATCTTATAATAGATTGGAGTTATAGAGTTTTGCTAAACGAAAATTACAAGAAGAATAATAGAACCTAGCAAAAATACACACTTCAAAACTGAACTCAACTCCCCTTTTAAGCTGCTCTTTCTCCCTTTCTTTCTGCCGTCCAGCTGCCAGCCCACACTCCACTGCTCCTCCATAATTCTTCCCATCTGAGGTAAGGAATCTTAAGAATAAAATAAGTAGAAGCCATTTGAGGAAAAGAGGGAGACAACTCTGAGGTTTAGTTATGGCTCCTCTCCACTGAATCTCCGGAATGTGTTTTTAAAGGGTTTGATAGTGGAATGACAGCATTTAAATGGATCTGTCGGCGTTTTGACTTTGTTAGCCGTCGACGTCTAAGTGTCTGCCCGTCGACGGCTCTGCTTGTTTTCTTCATATTTTTCTCCAGCTCGATCGATCCGTCGACGTCCAAATACCTGCCCGTCGACGTCTAAGTGTTTAGCTTTTGTGTATTCGAAGTCAGAAATTTCTATCCGTCGACGTCTAGAGTCTACCCGTCGACGTCTAGAGTTGGCCGTCGACGTCTAGAGTTGGCCGTCGACGTCTCTGCTTGTGTAAGTGATCTCGTGTCCATTTCTCGAGCAGCCGTTGACGTCTACATGTTTACCCGTCGACGGATTGGTCGGGCAGACCCGGACTTAGTTTGATAGTCTCTCGTAAAACAGACATTTGGAGGGTCAAACGAACTCCGATTTCGACGTTCTTTAGCATTCCGGAAAGCCCAAGATGTCCTCTATAACTTTGATGTTGATCACAAAAACAATTAAAGTCTCGAACATAGATAAAATCAGCCATATTTATGATCTATCCAATCTGTCAGGATTTCAACTTTGAGTTCTTTACATCTTGTCTTCCCACTTGATTTGTGTTTGGTCCTTTTCACTTCAATTCCATCATTTTCACTCAATTACCTCAATTGACACCTACAAAGTGAAACAAAGCTAAGTAAGCTTAGTTTATACAATGAAATGCATAAATCCATAGAGATTAATATAGGAAAATATGTTTATTTTGGTACTCAACAAGAAGGTTTGGGCGGTATGGTTAAATAGAGTCACATATACTACCTTTGGTGATTCCTAACAATCTATTACTTTGTATTTATTGTACATGCTTAGCTTTGGTTCTCCATCTGGCTTTCCTTTTTAGTTTCAAAAAAGTTAAAGGACATAAAAAAAGAATTTCACGTATTAGGAGACCCTTCTCTTGCTTTTATTAATGAATATAGTTTCTAAAAATTATAAAGAAAATTGAGAGAAATTCTTTTTGATAAAAATCTTTAGAACAAAAACTGTACCCGGCAAAATTAAAAAATAAAATGACCTAGAAGAAACCCACAAACCATAGCTTTTTTTATTAATGCAACATAACGTAGCGGTTGCTTAAACAATTAGTCTCCAAAAAAGTGCCAATCTTGACGTAGTTATATAATCGACTATTCTCACATAATCTATTTTCTAACCATTAATATCTGAGAATATTTTTCCATAATGTACTAGCTAAAAAAAAATTCTTATATTATATAAGAAAAAAAATTGTTGAAATGAATATAATTATTTTGAAAATGATAACTTTATTAATATTATTGATTATTAATTATATTTCAAATGTTTTTTCACTTTAGTCAAATTTTACAATATTTATTTAGTGTTTTATCTCAAGAAAAATGAAGGAAAATGACCAAGCAAAGAAAGGAAAAAATAAATAACTTTTAAATTAGAGATAAAGCTCTTGTAAATTCAAGGTAAAAGGCAAATAATTTTTGAAAACACCAGATATATTTCTTTTTACATTAATGATAGAGTGGAGAGAGATATTTTGTCACTTGATGACGTTGAGAGTCTTAGGTGAGTGACAAAAATCTATATATATTGTCCGTGGCTATTAGAAGAAATCTATACCTGCTGAAATCTCTAAGTCTTAGGTGAGTGACATATATGTATAAATATAATCCTTGCTAAAAGTCTTGGGTTCTTCCACGATCTACAAAAATCTTTTCAAGCTAAAAGTCATGGATTCTTCCACCATTTACAAAAATCTCTAAGTCTAGCTATCTACTTTTCTTAACCCCTTTGAAGACAATGCTTTTATCTCAAACTCATCATTCTGCAAAAACTTCTTGCTTCATTGCAGGGACACCATACAGGCTAATGGATCAACCAGTTAAACTTTCGCTGAAACGAATGCTACGCGAGATCGCTGAGAATGCAAACTTCCCAGACCCAAACTCCGACTTCGACCTTACAAGCGATGGACTTTTTCATGGGTTTGTTGAGATAACTTTTCCCATTCCCTCGAAGATATATGGTCACCCATGTGCGATCATCGAAAATGCATTAGAGTCCGCTGCAGAAACCTGTATTCACATGTTAAAGGAGAGCACCGGCCTCCAAGTTCATGACGCAAACTATAGCGAATTGATGGATAAAAAAAAAGTGGTCCATGAAGTCCATAAATCTGTAGATATTCTGTAGGATCATACAACTCACTTACTAAAAGGATGGTTGAGTACCCATGAACAACTTATTCAACGATCTGAATTCCACAGTTCCCTACAAGAGCAATCACATATGCTTTTGCAAGAAAACTCAATTATGAAACGGCAGAACGTTGCTCTTTCTAAGGAAAATGCAATGCTAAGGGACCAAATAAAGCATCTAAAGGATCAGTTGTCGTTTTATGAAGTCGTGCAATCGCAACAAGCAAGTTCACCAAGTTACTAATATTAAGGTATATTCACTTAACCTAATTAGAACAGTTAATGACTATTATCTATCCTATGCATGTATTTAGCTATCAACCGTTACCTATAAGTATCGATCTTCCTTCCCTGTCTCATTTATTGTGACTTGGTATCACTATATCACAAAAAACCAAATTTGTGGGTGATTAATTCAACAATTCTTGGCTATATAGTAAAATTTGATTCGAATAGAATAAAAAAACAACAAACAAAAGTTGTGGTTGATGAAGTCAACAATAGAATAGAATCAAAGAACAAGACAAGTGTTTCATAAGAGAAAATAGAGCACCACGTGGCATCATAAGAGAAAAGTAATTGACGTGGCATCTCTAACGTTTAAGCATTGCAGCGTTGTCTAATATGCAAAAGTGAAGGGTTAAAGTAGCATAAGACATGTTTGTCAAAACCTATAATTAGCTGCCATAAGTAGAACAAAGTCTATCATGCATGCAACGGTGTATTCTAAGTCTAAGTCAGCAAAATGAGGGGACATAACTATTTGAATGATGGAAAACACGATGAAAAAAAATGAAGAATTCAAAAGAAATAAAAACAAGATGACAAAACGATTGAATAGAAACAAAGAACAATAAACTAAATTTGTGGCTGATTAAGTCAACAATTGTTAGGTCTACAGCAAAATGGAACGATGAAAAGCAATGAAGAATTCAAAAGAAATAAAAACAAAATAACAAAATGATTGAATAGAAACAAAGAACAATAAACCAAATTTGTGGTTGATTAAATCAACAATTGTTGGCTCCACAGCAAAATTTGATCCGAATAGAATCAAAGAACAACAAACAAAAACCGTGGTTCATGAAGTCAACAACTGTTGGCTTTACAACAAAAATCGTATCATTTTCAAGGATTTACATTCTAATCTTATCCTGTTTCGTTGTTCTAGATGGATAAGGTAACAATGTTTTTAACACACTGCTTGGTCAATAGTCACAAAAATATCATTTTTACCTTTTCAACTAATATCTCTCTTTTATTGTGAAAACAAAATATTTATATGGTTTTGCTATGGCAAGATGCGCTCACATTATTAGGGATCATGATAAATTGATTTCTTTCCAATATCGATCTCTACATCTGTAGATATTTGTATTAATAATCTGGCCAACGTTGAAGCTATTTAATATTACTTCCATTTATGAAATTCTGTATCAATTTCTCATTTACTTATTGAAACATATTCTCAAAATAATCCTGCTTCGTTATTCTAAACGGATAAGGTAACCATGTTTTTAGCACACTGCTCCGTTAATAGTCACGAAAATATCATTTTTACCTTATCAACTAATATATTTCTTTTATTGTGAAAACAAAATATTTATATGGTGCTGATATGGCAAGATGCATTCGTATTATTAGGGATCATGATAAATTAATTTCTTTCCAATACCGTTCTCTACATCTGTAGATATTCGCAGTAATAATCTACCCAACGTTGAAGCTGTTAAATATTACTTCCATTTATCAAATTCTGTATCAATTTCTCATTTACTTATTGAAACATATTCTCAAAATGTTTATTATGCTTTTTGTAGGCTGAAGGTTGACAATCTTTTCTTGGCAGTGCTTTTGATGGTTATAGATGAACTCATGGAAGTTAAAATGGCTTTTTGTTATAGATAATGAACCAAAGAGCCAATAGTTGAAGATTATGTACATAGGTTTAAACTATGAGTGGTTCCTTGTAATTGTCAACATCCTATATGTTGCATAAGGTCAACTAATTTTCCTTTTTTTTTTCGAAGTGAACAACCATAGCCTAATCTATTAAATGTTCTACTCTAATAAAAAAGAAAACTCCTATTAACAAAGCCATTTCTAAATTCTACTACTACTACTATTATAATTATTATTTGTAGTATTATTACTATTATTATTATTACTATAGTGCCTTCTACTGGTCTTAAATTGAAGCTTATACATACCATGATTTTTTTTGCCTCGCTCTGCAAATTGCCAGCAATTTCCTTATGCATAACGCCTAACATCCATTCTTTTTATTCTTGTTTTTTGAATTCCTTTGAATAATGAAACAGATTTTCTTTTTGTCTAAAGTGAAGTAGCCAAGAAAATTATGCCGCAAACAGCCAAATTGGGCTGAAAAATTCATCAAGCAAATATGTTGTAATTTAAGAAGTTCATTGTTATAGGCCTGTACTTTGAAATCAAATTTCCAAGTTGATTGTTATAGGCTATTTAGACAGTTATGCTGACCGAACTATAAGAATATAACACTCTACCATTAGTAAAGGTAATTAAGAAACAGAATAGGATTATAAATTAGCAAGAGTAGATAGCTTGAGAAATTCTTAACCATAAACAACTCCATATGACAAAGCCATCAACAAGATCGCTGCTTCCTTCTCATCTTGAATGAAAACCCGATGAAAAGCTGGATTCTTCATCAAGATTATCCTTAAATCCTCAAAAGGAAGCTTTTTTCTACCTTCATGTGCAGATTTGGAGCTAAGTTTGCAAGTTTTATTCTTTAACTGCAAAGCAAACCGATTAGTTCTTGATCTCTTAGCCTTCTCTTGAACCTTACTTTTTCATACCACTCGGTGTCGTCTCAGCGGAAAAAATACTACCATCACCCCTCGCTTCCGCTACTGCTACTACCGCCCCATCCATAGCTTTTTTTTCTTTCCTTTGTCGAATCCCGCAAGCGTTGCAAAGGAACTAGACCCAAAAGAAGAAAATTCATGTCAAAATATAGGAATAGTAATTGCCTTTGACATATACTATATATCTTTACTTATATTAGTATATATAAAGAGTATCAATTTAAGAACCTTTGCGCCTCTAAGACAACGCCTCCAACAAGGAGTCTTAGTTGTATTGCAATCAGCACAAACCCTAATTGTATGGCTACTGTTGTTGTTATTGTGAAAAGAATTGCCACAGCTATTATCTAAGGATGATGATAGTTGTTGCTTCTGATCTTCAAATCTCGACGTCAATGAATTATCTACGTGACCTAAGCTCATCGTCTTCCTCTTCATCTTCATCTTTGAGCAGATCAACTCAACAGAACTGTTCTCACTTCGATGACTCTGATTCCTTTTTTCTTCTTCTTTTACGGAGTTTCAAAATACTTTATGGAAGTGTTGGAAATTTAAATTCCAATCAAATGACAATTTTTTTACATGTGGGAATATAACTTTTCCAACTACAATACGTAAGACATAAAACTAAACTAAACATGCTTATTTTAATATTATTTTAAGTAACCTATTTTAAGATTTAAAACAAATTATAAAATTCTACTAATCAAACGCTTCCTAAAGGTATTTTCTAATACAAAGTTAGTAACTATTACATATTTGCCATATTTTTTATAGTTTAATTTAGAGTAAACAGCATGTCTTTACACTAGATATCGAAATATCATTAATGTTAATATATAGGTCAAATGGTATATTTAGTCAATCTACTATATGAAATGTGCGAATTTAGCACTTTTACATTAATTTGATCAAGTTGATTCTCTTTAATTTATTATTATCAATTTTAGTCTAATAACTAATGGTACATAGCAAAAATAAAAAGAAATCTATTACCGCGAAAAATATGATATGAAGCAAAAAAAAAAAACTTTTTTCTTATTTTTTCAAGAGCATATGTCATTATAGTTAATGACACATCAACATAATTAACAGTAAATATTTAACACCATTAGCAATTGGATTAAAATTAATAATATATAAAAATAGAGAAACTCAATTTAACAATAAACAAAAATCAATGTACTCAATTTTATTAAATCAAAGTGGATAGATTAAGTTGACACTTTTAATATAGTAGAGAGACTAATTACACAATTTAACCTAATATCTACTTTGAAACCAATACATATATAATCTAAAAGGATATTCCTTCATGATTTTTTGACTTTTTGAATTTTTTTTCAAAAAATAAAAAACAAAGCCTTAATTTTTTTTTTTTACCTACAAATTCACACATGTTTAACTTTCTAACTTTTTTCCCTTCATGTCTATAATGTTTCTCGAATACTTTCAGACTTGTTTCCTTTCTTGTGTCTGGTCTCAAAGAATAATAATGTCTTTCAAACACTTTCTTTTTTTTAATATCTTAGTCTCCCCATATAATGTCTAATTAATAAATTAATTATTAATAAATGACTTATGACAAATCAACAAAGTCTTAGTAAAAGATTTAAAAAAAATACAAAATTCGTTGTTTTAAAACAAATTAATGCTTACTAAACGATTTGGCAGAGCAAAGCAAAAAAATAATCCCCAGTTTAAATACAAACTCTTACTAAAAGATTTACATAGCTAAACAGATAAATAATCCCTTGTTTAAATCAATGAAGCATAGCAGATAAGTCACTTATGGCAGCTAATTAAGAAATATTAATTCAATTATTGACTTCTGAATTGAAGAGGAGCACTCATAAAAGTGAAACAACCCAAGAGCACTGTTCATATGCATGTGTGTGTACTGTCAAGTATGATCATTATGTGATTATATTTTGGTTTTTGATTGTGCGTTTGCCCCTCCCCAGGCCCCCACACTCAACATCTCTAGGTTTTATTCACCAACACCTAGAATTAGAAATAAGGAAAAAAATAATTACCCAAAGTTTTAATTAGAAACGACTGACTACATTTTGATGAGAGAAGTAAAGAATAACTAAAAGAAAAAAAAAACTTATCTCATTATTGGGAGAAAGGCCACTCTTAGAAAATAGAAAGACCCATTTGCTCCAACAAAGTTCATGGCAATTTTAGGATATAATACGTTATTGAGTCTAATTTTTTTCCCTTTTCCCAATATAGTTTTCATTCTACATGTATCTAATTTATGTTAAATATTTTCTTTTAAACCATAACCTCAGATGGATTCTATTGAATTGTCTTCAAAGAATCTGTTGAAAAACCTTCTTAAAAAGCTTCTTATGTTTCATTCACATATTTTGAAGACTGCAAGCATAGAATGATTTCGAACGCCTTTATTGATCAATAAGTTTTTCTAACAACAAGTATTAAATGAATTTGACTATATTAGATGCTATGTTATCTATGATGTCATCAATCAACTGTCTACACTTATAGGATAAGATTTTTATAGATTTTCTCTTGCTCGAGTTTTACATTTTGATGATTTTCTTATCCAAAACAGTTTAAATAAGGTCATGTGAATACGTGGTAATGTACAATGAATATTCACTTACAACCGGCAAAATCCTTTTCTTTTTAATGTGTTTGAAATTTTTGATTGAAATTTGTCCCCTGAGGTATGATATAACTTGTCATATTGATGCATACTCAAGATGATAAAAATTACTATAATTCAAGACACTGGTTATTCATATTTGACAAATTCGCTTAGACAATATTGTTCAAAAACGAATTATTTTTAATTAATTTAGTAATAACACATCTAAATAATGTTGTAATAATGTTAAATAAATTTTGTTTTTATAGTATTATCTTATAAATTTCTACTAACCATTAATGTACAATAATTCTATTGTTGATTTTTCATGTCAAACAAAAAAGCCCTTTATTACTCGGTGCTTGCTCTCTCCACCCAACACCAAGTTGGAAGCATAAGACCCAAGCATTGAAGACAGCAACATTGTTTCGTTACAGTATTCTCTTTCAAGTGATTATCTGTCCAGGAATAGTACGAGTTATGATAATGGAAAGCAATTACAAGTTTATTCTGAGTCTAAGAGGAACTTTGAAGCAGTAGCCGTGAAGAAGATCAAAAGAAGAACTCTTTCTTTCAGACCGAGCCATGTTTGCTTAGAATTAGGATTGTCTCCTTCAGGTGGTTCTATAAGCATGTCGACTGAAGAAAACAAGGAGATAAGGTTTTTTAAAGCAGGTGAAGGCGGCAGACCACAGTATCAAAAGGATAATCAACAGCAGATTCTGAATTCCAAGATTGGACATCCTTATGTGGAATTGAGTTTGGGTTTTAATGATGTTTTTTCCAGCAATAAAAAGAAGACACCAGAGAGTGAAAGTAGAGTTTCATTGCGCAAAAACAAGAGAACCAAAGTTGCCACAGAAGAAATCATGACTAAACTGCAGCTTGGCCCCCCGCGTGGTTATGATCCTTGGTACATTAAAAAAACGCTTTGTGAAAGCGATCTTGGCAACTTGTATAGGCTGATGTTGCCTTTAAAGCCCATAGAATCTAATTTTTTCCCTTTGTGGAATACTGATCAAATCGCAAAAATTAGGGACGGCTTACTTGTTTGTGTATGGGATTGTGATACGAAAACAGAACATGAGCTGGTTCTCAAGTGGTGGAAAATAGCCTACGTACTTATCAAGAATTGGGTAGAGGATTTCGTGAAGAGAAGGCAACTTAAGAAAGGTGATGAAGTTGGCCTTTACTGGGACATATCCACTTCAAGATTCAAATTTACAGTTCTCAATCGATCTGTAGGGCCTCTTTCTTGAAAGAATATTGTTTTTGTTTCTTTCTTAATCTTTATTATGCAATCTAATGATACAGTTAATTATGTGACTTAGTATTAATCAACTATTGTTACTTAAGTAGTTAATAATTAAACTTAGAAATTATTAGAGTTTTTTAGCTTTTTGGTACATCTCTATCAAAAGTATATATGAATAGCCTGATAGAGAATGCGGAGAGATATTGATATAGTTTGCTAGATAATTAGAGAAAAATACTGCTAAAGAAAGAGAGAGGTCTAGGGCAAACTGTGTGAATGTAGAGATAGAAGAGAAATGAAGACAGATAATTGGTTTGAATAATACAAGTGTGAGAGAAGTCTGTAGGAAAACCTATCAAGGAGGCATATTTGAACAAAGGAGAGGAACATAAGCACACTTAACTTTTGTCATTCCTTCAAAGACGACAACCAACCAACCTTTTTCACATAATTTACAAAAATCTTTACACTTCTTGCTATTTCTATTAAACTTTCCTACCTAATTGTTTTGAATATAAAATCTAAAGTACTTGCAAGTAGATGATGTTTTAGTTTCAGGAGAGGACTTTTGAGAAAAATCCCTACAAATATCCCAATCCAAGAAACATTTTTACCATTATGAAAACTACTGTTTATAAAGTACTGTTTCTACTCCAATCCATTAATCATCATGATTCTCTTTTTGTTTGCTTCAGTTTCATGTTAAAACTGGGCTTATATAACCCAGGACTACTTGGATAGATCTAAATTAATACACGGTCAATGATTTCACATTATCACCTCATTATTACGATGTAACATCACTAGATTAATCTGAAACTATACTTATTACTCAGAATAAATGATAATTTTGATATATAAAATCCCTTTTTCATCAAATTTAATTACATTGTTGAACATTGCACTAAAGTCCGAATCTATACAATAAAGAAAATACGTTGCATAGCCCCATATTAGTCAAGGCCTATAGGATTCCCCTAACAACGATCTCACATGGAAGCAAATTCAATAGCTGCTTGGAATTATCAATTAGTATCAAATATGCTTCCCAATCTCTTCAAAATGTCAAATCCTATTACAGCAATGTTCAAATAGCTCTGTCCTTGTTGCTCTCAAAAGCAGACATCTACAGTAAAAACATTAAAGATAGCATCCCTATCAATGCAACAGTTCAAATTACTTTATGTATAAAACTGACGTGGGAGGCCAAATAGATGATTCTTGATTCAAGTCATATTCACTGTTCAGGCAATATAAAATTTTTTTTAGCTTCGGTTGAGGTAATTTTAAAATCAAGCTTATTCATTTTGCTCCTTTTATCACGTTATTGTATTTATTTCTAAGACTTGAATCCGAAACAACATTCTATTACAATAAACTAAATTTGTTTGGTGCATTGAATTTGCTAAGTTTAACGAAGCAACATTCTATTACTTTATTAGTTGGAAAGTAGATAGAATTACTCTATGACTTTATTAGTTTATGTATATATGTATATGTGCGTGGTCTAAGAGAGAGAAAATGACTTTTGGATGTTCTGTGAGTAAAAGCTAAAAGAGAGGTGTAAGAGAGCGTTTGTCTTTAAAACCTACTTATCAAATAATATTTTGTAAAAAAATTATGGAAAACAATTGCTGAATTGAATAAAATTATCTCGAAGATGATAAATTTTTTAATATTGTTAATTGTTAATTATATTTCAAATTTTTTTTTACTTTAGTCAAATTTTACAATATTTATTTAGTATTTGATATCAAATTTCATTTGATATTTGATATGAAAGTAAGACTTTATATCTATATTAGGTTGATCATCTGGGCTTTACCAGTTGCCACCATTTCAACCTTAATGGCTTTTTCATATGAACAAAAAAACGAAGGAAAATGATCAAGCAAAGAAAGAAAAAATAAATAACTCTACTAAAAGAGATAAAGCTCTTGTAAAGTCAAGGAGGAAGGGCAATCATTTTTGAAAAAGACAAGGAACATTTCTTTTACATCAATGATAGAGTGGACTACTTTTCTTAATGGTATAGATGTATATGAATATATATTATTAATATAATATATTTAATCAAAACCAGAATCATGAAAAATCGAAGGAATATAACATCGTTTTGTTTGAAAAAGCAACACGTTGGTAACCCCATATTGAAGATATGTTTATATTTATCTATTTTTGTATGTGTGTATATGTATATATGTATATGTGCGTGGTCTGAAAGAGAGAAAAGCGCTTTTAGATATTATGTGGGTAAAAACTAAAGGAGAGGTGTAGGAAAGCCTTTGTCCTTAAAACCTATTTATCAAATAAAATTTGATTAAAAAATATGAAAAAAATTGCTGAAATGAATATAAATATCTCAAACAGGCTAATTTTATTAATATTGTTGATTGTTAATCATATTTCAAATTTTTTTTACTTTAGTCAAATTGTACAATATTTATTTAGTATTTCATGTCAAATTGCATTTGATATTAATATGAAGTAAGAATTTATATATATATATATATATATATATTATATTAGGTCAATCATCAAGGTTTTACCAATCATCATCATTACAACCTTAATCATTTTTCCATCTCAACAAAAAAACGAAGGAAACTTCTCAAGCAACGAAAGGAAAAATAAATAACTTTAATAGCAGAGATAAAGCTCTTCTAAAGTCAAGGTGAAAGAAAAATGAATGATTGAATGGATTACTTTTTTAAAATGGTACAGATGTATATGAATTTATATTTTTAATATAATGTATTTAATCATTTTAAAAAAATTCAACTATTATTTTATAATCTACGGATTATTTATAAATAAATTTTTCTAAAATTTATGTATTAATCTACAACAAATTGACTTGTCTGCATCAAATTCATGTATTTTCATACCGTACTGTTAGTATGTCGAAGAATATTACAGCTCAAAACCAGAATCAAGAAAAATCAAAAAAATATAACGTTGTTCTATTTGAGAAAGGAACAACCTGGTGAACCCACGTTAAAGATATGTTTATGTATATCTGTTTTTATATGTATGTCTGTGGGTTTGTATGTGTAAAAGAGAGAGAAAAGGGCTTATGGATGTTCATGATTAAAAGCTAAAGAAAAGATGTAGAAGAGCCCAAGGAAATGAAATGCAGAGGATAATTTAAAAGGAAAAAGTTTAGGCACTTCTTAAATGACAATATATTTGCTTGATGAATTTTTAGCCCAATTTGGTTGCTTGCGACACAATTTGCTTTGCTATTTCACTTTAGACAAGAAGAAAATGTGCTTGATTATTCTAGGGAATTCAAAAAAGAAGAATAAGAAGAATGGATGTTAGGCATTTTGCATAAGAAAATTACTGCCAAATTGCATAGCGAGGCAAAAAAATCAGAGAATATATAAGCTTCAAGTTAAGACCACTGCAAGGCACTATAATAATAATAATAGTAAAATTAAGAAATGGATTTGTTAATAACAATTTTCTTTTTTCGTAGAGTAGAACATTTAGTACATTAGGTTATAGTTGTTCACTTAGAAAAAAAGAAAAAATTACTCAACCTTATGCAAGATATCAGGATATTGACAATTACAAGGAACCACTCATAGTTTAGACCTATGTACATATCTTGAAATATACAGTGAATAAACAGTGAAATATAGCTTTCTCATGCGCTCATGCTTTTCTTGATTTCCCAGTAAAATATTCGATTAAGTAGACATTGCATCTGATCTTTGAACTGAAAGAACTCAGCAATCTTGGGTTCACTCATGGATCAAGTACCCCTTCTGACTGGATAGTTCTTTCTTCTTCGTTAAGAGTGAATTCTTTTTCGAAATTAAACAAGAATTTCCTAAGCTTTCGCAATAGGTTATTCTGTCTTTGGATTTCAGCTTCTGTGATTTGTTGCAGATGCTGAAAGTGATAAATCTGGCTTTGAATATTTTCAAATACCATATTAGTTCGTTGATAGATTTCTCTTGGGGTGGCTCGGATAAGTCCATGTCGCCATTGTCGTTGGTCTTCATGCTCCACTGCTACAGGTAGATAGACTTCTTGGATGTCGTTCATTTTGATGGATTGCTTGTTGTCGTGGGCTTGTGTTGAGTACCAAAATAAACATATTTTCCTATGTTAATCTCTATGGATTTATGTATTTCATTGTATAAACTAAGCTTACTTAGCTTTGTTTCACTTTGTAGGTGTCAATTGAGGTAATTGAGTGAAAATGATGGAATTGAAGTGAAAAGGACCAAACACAAATCAAGTGGGAAGACAAGATGTAAAGAACTCAAAGTTGAAATCCTGACAGATTGGATAGATCATAAATATGGCTGATTTTATCTATGTTCGAGACTTCAATTGTTTTTGTGATCTACATCAAAGTTATAGAGGACATCTTGGGCTTTCCGGAATGCTAAAGAACGTCGAAATTGGAGTTCGTTTGACCCTCCAAATGTCTGTTTTACGAGAGACTATCAAACTAAGTCCGGGTCTGCCCGACCAATCCGTCGACGGGTAAGCATGTAGACGTCGACGGCTGCTCGAGAAATGGACACGAGATCACTTACACAAGCAGAGACGTCGACGTCCAACTCTAGACGTCGACGGCCAAATCTAGACGTCGACGGGTAGACTCTAGACGTCGACGGGTAGAAGTTTCTGACTTCGAACACTTAAAGATTGAATACTTAGACGTCGACGGGCAGGTATCTAGACGTCGACGGATCGATCGAGCTGGGAAAAATATGAAGAAAACAAGCAGAGATGTCGACGGGCAGACACTTGGACGTCGACGGCTAACAAAGTCAAAACGCCGACAGACCCACTTAAATGCTGTCGTTCCACCATCAAACCCATTAAAAATACATTCCGAATATTCAGCACAGAGGAGCCATAACTAAACCTCAGAGTTGTCCCCCTCTTTTCCTCAATGGCTCCTACTTTAGCTTATTTTATTCTTTAGATTCCTCACCTCAGATGGGCAGAGTATGGAGGAGCAGTGGATGATGGGCAGAGTATGGAGGAGCAGTGGATTGTGGGCTGGCAGCTGGAGACAGAGATCCGAAAATGAGAAGAAGCAGCTGGAAAGTGGAGTGGGTGGAGTCTTTAAGTTGGTAGCTTGGCTGAGAACTTATCATCTTGTAATTTTCGTTTAAGCAAAACTCTCAAAACTCCAATCTATTAGATTCAATCAATTTTTCTGCATTTGTGAGATTCTTGTTCTTAATGCTCTCTTGTTCATTGATTGTTCTTCTATCTCTTGAGCTTTAAAGATGATTATCATGTTTATTATCTTGTCTTTTGGATTGCTGAGTTAATTAGTTGCAAATAATTGATTGAGTAGTTCATTAGCATGCTAATCTTTGAACTCCAATGCTAGAGTTGGGGATTTCTTAGAACTTGAGTAGCAAGAGGATGTTTTTACATCCAAAGAGACTTGAAGATGCAATTTGAATAATGAATGCTGGGTTTGTTATTGATTGTTGTTAGCTTTCATCTTTCACTAGCTTATTGCTCTTCTAGGCTTGAATTTGGATTGCTGGGATTCAAATTAGCCATAAGAGGAAGGATTAATAGTGAACCTAGATTCATGGTTAATCAACATTAGGAAAGATTCATGGATTTGAAGCTGGTTTCTAATCCATGGGGTTAACCAATTAATGAGAAGAATGTTTGGTCACTGAATCAATGATCAAGTGCTAGATTAAAAGATTGATCATATAATAGATTGGAGGTTTTATTTTATCATACATTGCATTATTATTACCATACTTGGTAACTCCTTATATCTTATTTCCAACACCAATACAAAAACCCCCTCTTTAAATTCTTGTTTAGTTTGATTTATGCTTTGTGAAAGTAATGATAAATTGGATAGCTCCTTGTGGGATCGACCCTTGCTTCCCTAACTACATGTTAGAGTAGTGAGGTTATTTTTGGTGCTTTGCGACACGCATCAGCTTGTACTTGTTTTGGAGATAGAAAGTGGTTCCTCTCTGACTTCCTCTGATGGATTACTTTCTCGATCTGACCTTTCTTCTTATCAAGGATTCTACTGTTGTTATTCTTCCTTTTTAGTCACGCAGAAGTAATATGTTCCCACTGACTCACCCAATTCTCAATCCTATTGCCTGCCTCAATCCTATTGCCTGCCTTCAACAACCATCCTTTGTTTGCGTCTTTCTCTTTGCCCACCTACCTACTCTCTAGACGGCTTATCTCAAAAATTTAATATACGAATACCAGGCCCCGGTAGTGCGAACTGACATAAATGGAAGACTTTGGAAGAAAAGATAAAATTTTATTGATAAGATTCCTTCCAACTATATAATCCTGTCACTTCTAAGCGATTTCTACCTTCTTTTTAGAGTTTATAGGTAATAAAACAAGCGATTCATAACATAAGCTATACTACACAAGCCAACAGAAAAAAAGGAACCAAAAGATAGCGATGCATTTATGGAAGAAGAAAAATAGATTGGTTTTGGTTTTCATTGGAATTGAAGAAAAAGGAAATGGAAAAGCAATAAAAATAATTCTAAAATACCATGTGGGTTTCACATCTTCCACCATCAAATCTGGGAGATAGATGGATTGGCAAATATGAAATTGAGTCAATGAGCCAGTCAATGAAATATGAATAATAATTAACAACAAAAAAAAGGAAAGCACCCCACACGGAGTCATGTGTGTTGCAGACTTTGCTCTTGTCTTGGTTTAGACTATAGGAGTGCATGGTGGGGCAACTTGATTTTCACTCTTCTAAAAAAATAGCAATTTCTATGTTTTATAGCTACTTGTTTTTCTTTTGAGTTCTAACCTTTTTCTTGACTCATGTTTTCTTGCAGCTTGTTGGTTAGCTGAAAATGAGCATCCCTCAAAACCCTACTTCACCCTACATAGACATTAGACAGGGTTGTGTTGTGACAGATTTTAGCAACCTTGTCTCACGTCAATCAATATTTCAATAATAATAATGGACTGAAGTTCTTGACTGTTCTCTACCAGTAAAAAAAGCTTAATTGTTCAACAATCTTACATCTAATGAAATCTTTCCAAATCTAAATTTGTAGCAAAAAGATCTTTTCAAATGATGGGAATTGATCCAAATAAATAAAAACACCCAACAACTATAACTCTCTATCTATATACTATAGTTTAAAAACTCCTTAATTAATTTACTTTAAATTTTTACAAAATGTTATGAGAAGTCATCTTTGAAATAAAAAAACTTTTAGAAATTTGTTTCCTCCTACCTGTTTCTATTTCTTTGGTAAAAAGTTGTGTTTCAGTTTTTTTTCTTTATGTTTAGATCAATTATTGTTGCTTGTCTTATATAATAGGTCCCATTACCAAACCCAATATAATAAGTCAATTTTGTCAATTACAAATGTCAAGATAATATAAAGTTTGCATTTTCCTTCCCCACTTCTCTCTCGAAAGCCCAAACTGTCTTGAAAATTTGCCCCCACCCATTTGCAGTTGGGATGTAGCCTCTTCAAAATGCTCCACTCCACCACAATATCTTCTTATTCTTACTATTGACTAATTAATTAATACAATAATGAAGTATACTAATTTCTCATTCATATAGTACTAGCAGTTATTTTATTGTTCAGCTACTTCCCATGTCATGAAAGGACTAAAGGGGACAAAATGTAAAAAAACTTCCGAACAACAGCTAAACATTGGCAAAAAAAATTGATCATACTGTAATTGAGGGAGAGAAAGTAGGGAACCTTGTATTCTATACCAGTTACTTAGTCAATTATATACAAATAAAACATAGGTTTTTTTAAAAAAAATTTATGTAAAACAAAAGTTTTTGACAAAAATATCTAACAGGCACGTGACCAATATTAATCAATATTATGAATGGAACTGCTTCCAAAAAAAAAAGGAGATATGAGTAACGAATATGTTAAAAAAATTATAATTTAAAGAATAGAAAATTGAAATTATTCCATCCAAGTTATCATCATTCTTAATTGCTATTAGGAGTTATCTTCAATCTTATCGTAGCTTTTTTCTTTTTCCTTTTTATGATAAACTTTCATATGATTGCTCAGTATATACGTTCTCATGGCTACATGAGCAAGAATTTAAGATCAAATTAATACTACTATACTCGGGTCAATATCTGGTACTCTATATTTTTTTTAAATATAAATAATATATGCCAGAAACAAAATCATGTTTAATTACTTTTTTAGTCAAATTTCTTAATTTCTCTCACCGTTATCTAATAAGATTGCAAATTAAATTCCTGATTGTAGCAAAAAGGATAAAATACCGCATTAGTCAGGATCTAATTTCACTATAGGATATCATGTGACTTATAAAACAAAATAATAAAGTAAAGTGGACAATGTTCTTACAACTTCGAAGACAATAAATTAAGGGCCTTGGTCTGTTTACTACTATGAAACATAGATAATAGCGAAAGTACAATAATTAAACTTCTATGATTAGTGGCAATTTACTATTGCCAATTGCCTATCTAAGTAAGTGCTAATTATTACTAACTTTGTTCTTAGTAAGTCACAACTCCACGTAACAAATTGCACACGAAAGTAATTTCCAAGTCGCATTCACAGGCTTACAATTCACATCATCTTCCTCATCGCTTTGCCACCCTTGTCTTATTTTATAACTGTGTTGGTATTGCATTAAGCAACGATTAGGCTTTGGTTCCAAGAAATTATTGAGTCATATAAATTTCGTTATGTCCTTCAATTTCCTTCGACTTTCTTTATACTTTTTTTTTATCTTACATAACTAAGAAGTTGTCTGCCTTCTTGCTCTTGGTCTGGTTCCTCTGCACATAGTAGGATAACACCTAGCACGTAAGAAGCTCCAAGATGTCCTACTTTTCCTGCACTACGTAGAGAGTTGAGTCCTTCTTCTACCTTTGAAAAACTAAAGTAGTTAACCTGATTAATAAACAGACATGATAATTTGGTTAAGTAGACGTAGGGGAAAAAAGTAATAAAAGGAAAAGAAAAAAAGTTTAAATACACACCACTCCTTCTCTAAATAGGACTTCTGGGTGCATGCTCTTTTTGCACTACTCCAAGAACACATCTTGCTTTTGTTTAGCTGATGGACTCCATGAGATAAAAGGAACCTTGTCAAGGGACACATGTTGAAGTACATACTTATCACTGGCAATATGATAAAATGCCTTGCAACTACAACAATATTATACAAACAAATTAATGAATACACAAAGAGTAACAGAATATTTAAATCATATACATAAACTTGACGAATGAAAGAGATCAAGAGCAAGAAAATAAACCTTAACTTCATATGAAAAAAATTACAAAATGAAGAAGCAGCCACCCGAGCTAAAACATCTGTGAGCAGCTCAATTGGAAGTGAGAAAATATTTCTCTTGCAATTTCTTGCTTTACTCAGTGTAGGAAAATTCTCAGATGATGATCTTTTATCACCTTTCATTGTTTTAATCAACTTAAAGCGATCTGTAAATCTCTTTTTAGTTGTGTTCCTTCTTTCGGTTCTATGAGATTGAGATCCACTCATTAAAGCTGAGAGAGAAAAAAGAAAGAGATGATAAGATGTTGAAGCTTGAACTGAAGGAATTGAAAGAGAAAAATAAAAAGCTCTCTTAATTTTACTAGATTTCAACACGATAAAAAAATACAATATTATGTTATTCATATTTCCTAAGAAAAGCATTACGTTGTCCTACAAGGACTAGAATAATTACAACTAATACTTACAATTCATTAAAGGTAAATATTTTTAATAGAAGTCAGAAGGGTTTCATTAACTGAACATGCAATTTATATTCCTTGTGTCTTTACAATTTGCATGTTACCTTTCGCATCCGGTTGACTCCTACAACACTTGCCACCTCAACAGGCTAATTTCTTGTAGAATGCAACCACAAAGGAAACATCATTGTAAAATTGACACTTATTAAAAGGATGAATCGCACCATTGCAATTATCAAAACCTGTAATCACAGAAAATTTTTTCACTATAAAATCGACCTTGACAAACAATATGTGCCTACTGAGAACATAAACTAAGCAATTGTTACTATAAAGATATAACTGAAGTGAAGATATTTACTAGGATTTTTGGATGTTAGTGTTGCCGTCTGTGAGAAGTAACAATACCATGGATCTTTGCCAGAATTTTGATAGTTTAAATTTAGATAATTAAACAATTTAACCTTAATTAAATGTGAAACGGTAACAAATTTAGAGTGACCCAATTAATTAAACAATAACACATTTAAATAAAATATTATTTTTACATGTATATTCAAGTAAAATTACCAAAATAATAAGAATAAAATAAAAGTACATTGTTTTTGTTTTACACTCGTAATTTAAACACTATTTATTTGATAGCGTTTAACTCGTTTGACTAAAAGTTTAGCAACTCTCGTATGTGAACTTGTAGCTCTGATTTTTTCCTTCCATCTGACTTTTACATTCCTATTAGAGATTACATCGAAAATGAGTTTTTATTTTTTTTTTTAACTTTTGGCCCTTTTTCTGAGATTACTTACAAGTATTTTTCTTCAACCCTATCCTTAATAGAATATGAGGGCTAGATGGACATTTTTAAATCATGTCAGAAGAAGTGCTTACATGTATCAATAGTTATAGTAACTTTGCCAACCACGTTAAACCATAGCTCTTATAAGTAAAAAATAAAGCAGCGTTTTACCAGTCTCAACCAACCAATATATTTTTATCAAAATGATTTTTTTAGAAAATTTTTATGAAATTTTGATCAACCATTTAAATATAGAATGTTTATTAACTTTTGCTAAACCAAGTTAATCTTATTCTTATTTCGTTATAATGGAGTCATTGTGATCCAATTCTTATATAGAGGTATTACAAGATCATAAAATGGAATAATTTGATATTGTAGATCATTTCAATGATTGGAAAAAAGAACAATCCAAGGTAATGTTTGAACATATTGATTAAATCTCATTAGGTAGTATGTATTGCTCTGAATTTGGGTGAGAAACGAGTTCTTTCTGGATGAAGCATTCATGATAACAAACACTGGTTCAAAAGCTTAACACATGTTACTGAATACATGGCTTGGACTGCCCCAAAACTTACTCTGAGATCTCTTCTCCTCTCTTTATAGCTCACCATAAGACTAGCATTCAAGGAAAGAACTCCAAGCTTTGAATAGGGCTTCGATGCTTTCTCTTAATCAGTAAGGAAGTTAGTGTTTGGCAAAATAAGAAATTCTTTTCTTAATCAAGGTGCCTAGCACAAATAGTTTTTCAGATAATCCTTCAAATCATATTCAACTACTCACAACGAATGTAATAGATTTGAACAGAAACTCCATACATATAAAAGCCTTAACAATACAAAATGTAACAAGAATTTACAAAATCAGATTTGCATTGAAGCACTTATAATCCTAAAAACTTACTAAAACCCTACCATCAATTTATACCTATTTAGTTACAGTGACAATGCCAGAACTATCAAAAGCAAACTTCACCAACCGTGGGTAAGTTGGAGGTTTCAGTGGCAAAGGTATCACCAATTTCTTAGTAGCCTCCGACTGTGCAGGCACTATTTTAGAAGGCAACTGTGGCTCCAAATCCAATTGTTCCCCATTTTCTTTATTATTTTCATTTTGGTTTCGATTCTGATCTTCCTTTTCCCTTCGATGAAAGGCCAAAAATCCATACAATATCACAAGAAGCCAAACAAGAAACAATACTAATAGTACAGCACCAAAATACATCTCTGAATTATTTATTAAAAAAAAGAAAAATATAACAACATTAGTAATCAAACAAGGATAGAATTTTAGCTAATAAAGTTGGAAAAATTTATTTTACCTGTTTCGAAAGATAAGAGTATGGAAGATTGGAAGTTGTAGAAAAAAATGGAGGAAAGAAAGAAGAAAATAGAGTTTTTGAAATATACAAAGAAAAAAAAGAGCAAAGAGTACAAAAGAGTCGACAATATTGGAATTTATACAATTACACTAAGTTTAGTGGCCAACTTGCAACCTAGACTTCCTTTCGAGTATAGGAGCAAAATCCTTTGGACAATTGAGATATAGCTTCATAGCTATATGGACAAATTCTGAGGTTAGGGGACAAGATATTTTCAGCCATCTCTAAACAGATCTTGGTTCAAAAAATAAATCTTGTACAGGTTTATTTAAGTCTTAGGTGCGTTTGGTTGGGGGTAATGTATCATAACCTCGGTAATGTGACCTTAAGAGTGTAAGATTCATACCTTTGGTTTAAAGGAATTACATAACTTGGGTAATCTCACATTCACGTCACATCAGCTTTTTGGTAAGATTATCAAGAATCCCATAACCTCTAATTTCTTAAGTAATGTGAGATTAACAGGTTATGTTAAAATCTTTTTCCACTTTGTCCTTCATATTTTACCCATTTGACTCTAATAACCTTAAGTAATTTGTAAATTATAATTTTTTTTGAAGCATAAATTTTTTTTGGGTAAGAAACATATATAATTAAACTTAGTTTATAAAATTATTAAACCATTAATTGTATGTTGGTTCAATTAAACTATTTTACCCTTTTGGACCATAATAACCTTATGTAATTGATAAATTATAATTTTTTAAGCATAATTTATTTTGATTAAGAAACATAATTAAATTTAGCTTATATAATTATTAAATTATTAATTATATGTTAGTTCAATTAAACTAAAAGCATAATTAAACTAAACTTATATAATCATTAAATGAATTATATAATATTTTACTAAGTTTGTTACTTAAATAATTTTTATATTAGTTATGTTTAATTATCAAACTTAACAAAATTACAACAGTTGTACAAAACATTGAGCAAATAAGAAATAAGCCTAAGTGTTGTAATTAGGGCATTATGGTAAACTATCCATTTTAACAGAAAATATACCCCCCAACTAAACAGGTTAATTTTATATTCCAGAAATCTCAACCAAACAGAAATTGTGTATATTCTGAAAATATGTATTAGGTTATGTTATAACCTGGTAATCACATAACTCTAATAATCTAAGATACCTTAAACCATATGCCCCTTATAACTTTTTTAACATTAACTGTGTTACTATTGCAGAGTAAGGTCTTTCACTCTTTCGAAAAGGTTGGATTATGTTTTCAATGAGGAAAAGATATTTACAGGCATCTCTGAACGGATCTTACTCCAAGAATCAAATCTTCTGTAGGATTGTTGTTTGACTATTGGAGAGGAAGGTCTTTCGAAAAGGTTGTATTTTGTTTTCAATGAAGATAAGATATTTTCAGTCATCTCTGAGCAGATCTTGTTTCAAGAATCAAATCTTCTGCAGGATTGTTAATAAATTTTTAAACAATACTTTCAAATATTTAAACATTAAATATAATATTTAAAACTTCAAAAACATGTCAAATCTTCTGTAGCATTGTTAATAAATTTTTTAACAGTACTTTCAAATATTTAAACATTAAATATAATATTTAAAACTTTAAAAATATGTCACAACAATCCTCCTTACTCTACTTGTTTCCCTCTATAAAAGCTTAACTTCTTCTCCTCCGACCCATTACCTCTCAACCTCTCATCCCTCCTGCTACTTTGAATTATTTTCCCTCCTACCGTCCCTCTTTCTTTATTTTTTTAATATACACTTTATAAATTTATAGTTCGTTCTTCTTTTTAATTCCAACGTCCATTGATTTCAACTTAGTTTATTTTTCTTTTAAAAAAAACAACTTTTATCCTACAGCCCTTGTTTTTCCATCTTAATTCATTAACTTCATTATATAACTTGTTTCTCATGTTTTCAACATCTTCATTTTCAAATGTTTTATACAATCGATAAAAAATTTAAAGTGAGTATAATCTTAGATAAAACGTATCAAAGTGAGCATAATCTTGGATAATCAATATCCATATTGATTATGTTTTTATATATTATTTATAAATTTCAATCCATTTTCTTTCGCTTTCTTATGCATAAATATTAAAATATTTTCAATCATAACATCAACAATTTATAGGTAGATACATATTACTACTCACAAAATTATATTGTTCCATTATACAAGCCAATTACAATGAAAATAGTTACATTATTTCGTCACACAATCCAATTAGTGACGATTATCAGATGCATGAACAACGCATATGAAGATGACCGAATAAATGGTGTTAATTTTGGTACTTTAGGATTATAGGATTTAATTGCTGGTCCATTAATCTGATAACAAGAAGTTATAGCAATTTCTCATAAAAATATGATAAGAAGTCAAATGGAAGGAAAAAATCGGAGCTACAAGTTCACATACGAGAGTCGCTAAACTTTTAGTCAAACGAGTTAAACGCTATCAAATAAATAGTGTTTAAATTACGAGTGTAAAACAAAAACAATGTACTTTTATTTTATTCTTATTATTTTGGTAATTTTACTTGAATATACATGTAAAAATAATATTTTATTTAAATGTGTTATTGTTTAATTAATTGAGTTACTCTAAATTTGTTACCGTTTCACATTTAATTAAGGTTAAATTATTTAATTTATTTAAATTTTTTATATTAACTTCATTGCATTAATGAGCAATTCCACCAAAAATACATTCTAACAAATATACATCAATATATTTCTTTCTAATCCCGGGGCGTAGCCCGGGTCATTACCTAGTATTTTGCAAAAGTATAACAACAGAGCCTACCTTTAAATTTAATGCATGATTAGGAATGCCAGGATGTGTAATACAATTCAAAAATTCAGGTGGATAAGGGACTTCTTGGTCTGATGGTCCAAATGATGCTTTGGATATATAATCAGAGCTATAGTATGTTCTTTCAGCTTCCGGAATGAACTGCAAAATATAATCATTGAGGCTATCAACAGTTTGATTGTATGGAGTAACTACTGCGCTTTGTCTCAAATATACATCTTCACCGTAATTGTTCTCAAAATCATCATAGACAGCTTTAAAAATTGCTTCAAATGGATCTTCTGTACAGTGAATGAGTAGCTTATCAGGGATTTCTATAAAAGATCCTTCTTTGTCTTCTGAATTAATTATTGATTTTGTTTTTCCATCTCCAACGTCCAGAAGCCATTGTGCAAAAGCTTCGAGTTCGTTTCTTGATATCTCATCAAGGCCAAGGTGTATCAATCTCATATTGATCTTTAGAGCGAAAACTTCACATGTTTCCCAAAGTTTTGAATTGCAGATTGTTGCATAAATTATATCAGTTTTTGAACTTGAAGGAATGACAGGAAGAATTTATCTAAAATCACCTCCGAAAACTATGGTTCTACCTCCAAATGGTCTCTCTTCAATCTGTGAATGTGTACCTGCAAAAATATCTCTCATTGATATATCGAGTGCCTCAATACAAAAACGATGCACCATTGGCGCTTCATCCCACACAATTAGCCTTGTTTGTTGTAAGTAATCTAGCTAGTTGAGTGTTTTTCTTAATTTCACATGTTGACCATTCATCTATGGTGATCGGAATCTTGAAACGTGAATGAGCATTTCTTCCACCGGGTAATAATAATAAAGTTATTCCTGAGGAAGCAATAGCAAGGACTATCTGTCCTGTTAAACGAATTCCAGCAATGATTGTTTTCCATATATATATGTTTTACCGGTTCCTCCATGATCATAAACAAAGAACATTCGCCCTTCATTCATATCAACTGAATGTCTTATCACTTGATAAATGTGTCGCTGTTCTGGATTTAAACTTGCAAGCATTTGTAGATGTTGTTCCAAAACAGGAAGATCAGAACTCAATTCCTCATGAATCAATCTGTGATACAGAAAAGTTTTATTTTTAACCCAAAGAATAAATAGTGACAACTGGATGAAGGATTAAATCAGAGAATGAATAGGAAAATGAAACATTCAAGAAAAGAAAAGGAAAAAAAAAAGATTAGACCAAGAGAAAAATAAGTCAGACAAAAAATAAAATAGAAAAAATAAGATGACAAAATATCAAGTTTCTTTAAATCATAAGTGTAGAAAATATGAATTTAATTTTAACTCATGAACAAATTCAATGAATAAAACAAAAATATATTTGAGAACATAGGCAAAAATATAAAAACATGAATATTTACATTAGGAATGAAATATTGGATGCAGAAATAACGTTAGGAGATGTCAAATTCATATGAAGCAATTTGCAAGGCAACATATGTGGTTTAACTGTCAGAATAGAATAATTGTGTAAACTAAAAGATTTAATATTCATGAGATAAACATAATAATAACAGTATATAAAATAGTTATAAAGTTTACAAAGAAAAGTAAATCTATTGTTTCATATAAGACTGAAGAAAATATTCAACAAAATAATGAAATATTCTATTCATATTTTAAAAAAAGAAACAGATATGAATAGACAATAAAAATCAGGAGAGATTTAAGATGCATAAATGGTCATTGCCAGACTATAAATATATCTATGATGGCATTAAAAATCACTAAGATCATAACTTATTCGCTTATGACACGGGAATGTCTGTGTTTGTATATTTATGGGGACAATTTTCTAAGTCTAGATGTGATAAAAGAATATTACATACATGCAATTCAACACAATGAGCAGCAGACATATATTTAAATTTTAAAGAGAAACTATCTCAAGTAATTAATATGAGTCAAATATGAAAACACTCAGTTCAACTTTGGAAGTATTGATAAATTACCATGCTTTAAGAAAGTGATATGATAGGTTGCTGAATGTAAAAGTTACCTGTCATAGGCAAAATTCATGGAATTTGAACTTGGAAGAGGCATTTTTTTTCTCAGCTAGAGATGTACAATTCTTGGTCAGCAGGTCTTCCAACGCAATAAGAACATAATTTCTGAGATGACTATCTAGCATGTTGTATCTAGCACTTAGTGCTTGTCTGAAGCGATGCTCAATATCATCAGACATGATACGCCAATTGTTTTCAAATAATGAAGTAGGATCAGCAACCTTGAAAGATTAAAAAAATATAGGAAAGAAAGTTTAAGTGATTTATTGATTTCCCATCCTATGAATTAGACAACAACAAATATTTGTAAGCAAAATTTGTATTGTAGTGAAATAATTAATGACATATAATCATCTGTCATCAAAAGGTAGAAGATATGTTTAAGAAAATGGAAAGATATAGTAGTCAATATATATGCCAGTATAATAGAATTAACTTTCTATTTTAGAAATAGAGAAAACCCCTCATCAAACAGGAAGAAACATGGAACAGCAAGTGACTAAAATGGTAAACAAGAAGAAAGCCCCCCATCAAACAGGAAAAAACATGAAACAGTAAGTGGCTAGAAGATAGAATAGATATTTAATAGAAAATCATTCAGATTCAGACTTACAGCAGATGAAAGAAATAAGATGACTTACTTCACAAAAAATCAGAATGGTCACAAATAATTCTTTGAGTTGTTGTGCAGTAGCCCTGTGAGAAGCTTGTATTAAAGCTTCTTGCCATTCCCTATCATCACCCAACAAACCAAGTACTTCACAGGCAGCCTGAAATGTCGGATAGAGCACACCATTAACTGTCCTAATCTCTTCAAAACTTCTGGGCCCTCTAACAACATTCAACAATAATTGAAGATAATATAATTCGCCGGCAGCAGGGTTAATGTAAATCAACCTTCCAATAACTTTCCCTCTTCGCCTTGGAGTCCATCTATCTCCTTGCCAAACCCATTTAACAGGGAAATCAGGATACAGCAATTCTCTAGCACTTTCATGATTTTGATTTGCAATCAGCCACTCAGTGAATATCGTTTTGTCAATCTTAGGCCTCTCTAGAATCCTTTGAATTGGTTCACCATCACCAAAGTAAATGTTTTGCTGGTCTGGAAGGTGTATCATCAACCTAACGCCAGCTGGATCTCTGTGATGAATCTTAAACTGAAATAATCACCAGCAAACTTCATATGCAGATAAGTATCTACAATCAAGATATGCTTTGATTACATTGCGACTATTATTTTGCTGTTGTTCACCATGCTCTCTATCTGTCTGATTCCATTCAGAAGACACAGTAGGATGATCAGGCAGATTTTTTCTTTGCTGCCCATTTTGCTGACTCCGTTCAAGAACAACCTTAGCACGGTCAGGGCCTTTATTAATATACTTAAAGAGATATTTGATGGCCCGAGACTGATTGCATACTTCAACAGTGATATGTGCGCTCTATCAAGCAACTAAATCTACATTATGAGGCACAACAAATCTGTTATCTAATTCCACTCCATTCCCAGAACATGTACCTCCTGTATCTCTTCTACGATACACAGGATAACCTAAATCATCAATACTCGTTTCACTTTGGAAGGACTTCGGGAAAAATTTTGAACATATATCTTCAAACATGCAAGGTGCATGTTGATTGGCAGCACCACACAGCCCATGCATCATAAAAGATGTGACTAATTCATAACCAATTGGATCCAACATCTCATCTGGAATTTCAGCAGAGATAAACCGATCAATATCAGCAGGACATTTAAGTTTCGAATTGCTGTCCAACCACACTAAAATATGAACATGAGGTAAACCGCGTTTTTGAAATTCAATTTGTATAAGTCACTGCAAGAAAATAGATGATCAATCCTGAATCAAACAAATTAAAATAAAAAAATGAATATAAATGCACAATGGTCAACCTAGATTTAAATAGATTTAGATTAAAGAAAAACAACCAGTAATTTTGATTCGAAAAAAAAATGTTTCAATATGATATACGTTTAAAGAAAAAGGATTAAAAAATATGATGATAAAAACTTGCCAAAGATGAACCAAAGTGGCCATTTTTCGTTATATCTTCCAAGAGTTGATTAACCTTCAGCTTGAACACTAGAACAACTAAATCAGGCCTATCTTCAGGTCTTTGGTCTCCAATAAAATTTAGCGCTTGCTGAATTTCAGTCCAATTAGCATTGCAATTGCAAGTGAAGGTTATGAACAAATTTGGAAAGCCAAATTGCCTACATATAGCCATAGCATCCTGATATTTTTGAAATAAGTAGCTAGGACCAACTGTGAAGCTTGCTGGCAAAATGACACCCTTCCCAGCTAAAGCACCCCGTGTATCTCCTCTGTAGATTGCATCTGTAATATCTTTATACATCTCAGCCTGAATTTTTTTTTTTGCTCAATATATTGTAATCTATCCTCTTCAGCTGAGTAAGCATCGACCAAAAACTGTTGGTAAAGACGACCACCTCTAAGCAAAGTGTTTATATGACTGAATCGCTGCTGAACAATGTACGCATAATACTCTGTCATGCTTGCTGTTTTTCGCTTGATATTTTTTTCTTTTACAGGTGACTCAACAAAATGGATGCCTAACGAAAAACCATCTTCACCATAAGGAAAAAGAATGGGATATTGCATGGCTATGTATAGCGGATGGATATTACTGATTCGTTTCAGGCCTTCTTCTCGATGGTGAACAATGACGTCCTTTTGTCCAGTTCCCTCTCCTAGATCTCCGACTATAAGGCCAGCTATCTCTGAAGCTGTTGGTGGACAATAATTTCGGCTTTCATATTTTCTTTCTGATAAGAATCTAACATGCATGGGTATAAAATCGTTCTCTGCAAATCTGTCCCTTGCAGTATGAAAACACTTTAACAACTTCATTAGTCTCATTTAACATCTACATCAGCCCCTCAACTATGGTTCCATCAATGTTTGATGCATGGTAATCTCCAATAAGAGCAAAAATACGATTTTGAACTTCATTTGTAGTATCGTAGATGTAAAGCTGTACAAATCTCGGCCTATGTCCCGGAACTGGTAACAAAGATCCTATTCTATGATGCGTCTGCCTATTAAGCTTAAAAATATAGGGACCAGAACCATCATTGATTGTGTTATCAATCTTCCTCCCCAAAGATGTGAACTGGAAAAGAGAGTTATAAACTCTAATATTGTCCTTGAAATGCTGACTGATGCCCCGTCTCTGAAGATTTAGTAAATTATCCAAGAATGGAGGAGTAGGCTTAAACAAAAGTAATTTAACCATGCCTTGCTTGCAGCACAAAGAAAAAACTGGGAATGGTTTTGGAAATCCTACATCAACACTTTCTTCTTGCCACATCCGTGCCTGACAAAAAACACAAATAACAGAAGGGCTGCCAAGATCGGGTGTTTGGTAATACCTCCCTACTTCAATGAAACAAATAGCTAAATTAATCTTAATGAATAGAGGATAAAAAAAATTAACATACAGATGTAAAGAAGACAAATAATATTAGTTAAAAATTCACTAACTCACTCAAATGAACAGTATTAGTTTTGCTTGCTGTATGAGAATGTTGTGAATCTAAATGATTTTCTGAATTGTCTTGGAAAGGAGAAAGGTGATTATGGACATCAACATAGAAAAGAATAAAATTAGAATAAGCACATCAAAAATGAAAACTCAAACAACATAACTAAAATATAAAGAAAGATCATTGACTTTAATACTAATTATGATGTAGCGCGCGGAAGCAAAAAACAATTTAGGAATAGAAATAGAATAGCAACCAGGATTTAGGCTAACTAGAAGTAAATTGAGATCTGAACATAATTAGGTTTAGGGTTCTAAACCTCTCAAAACCTTTATTTCTGAAATAATCACAAATCCATAATAAATCATATTGACTAATGACCCTAAAAAGACTATTTATACTAGTTAAAAATAAAATCTAACCTAATAAGAAAACTTAACGAACAAGGACTCCTAAAAGACTTAAAAATCAAGAAAGCTAAATAAGGAAACTAATTAAAATAAATCTAAAATTGGGCTGGGCTAATGCGCTGCATCAGTCTCCTCGGGTTTGAAAAACTCGACTCCTGGCGAGTTGTCCTTGGCATGCTTTTCTCCTTAGTGTACTTCTTGTAGATATATGAATCAACTCTTGTAAACTTCTCTTCAATGATCCAACCACCATACAAAATTCTATGCAAAATTGTCCTTAGCTTGCTAGCAAAAAACCCAACTGCTTTCGTCTTATCTTTTCCCTTTTCCTTGTCACAACTGGTATGTGTTTGGAAAATACTATGCCTTCCCCAATCGTCTTCGTCCTCCTTGATTGTTGTTGACATCACTTTTCGCATCACAAGTGACTCTCCTTGTGAAGGATAAACATCAATTTCTTCTATCTCTTCGTCATAAACGTCATAAATTGGTTCACCTTGCGAATCATCCATCTCCTCATCATACTCATCATAAATCGGTTTCAATCCACCTCGTGCCACTTGATCTGTGGTTCCAGCTTCATGAAAAAGATTTTCTTCCCCAAGATCTTTAATCTGGGTTTTGTGGTCACCTTCCGGAATCTCCATTCGGGTTTCCACTGGTTCTCGTCGCTGTAAAGCTTGCACAGCTCGCGACAAATCTTCAATCATACCTCTCAACTCAGCCAAGTCGGTTTGCTGGTTTTGATTTCCTCTCCCACGCCCTCCACCACGTGCTCTACCACGATCAGCCATAATGAATAAGGAAAAATCCTAGATCAACTAGATCTACTTAAGGGTAACCTCTGCTCTGATGCCAAATGATGTAGCACGCGGAAGCAAAAAACAATTTAGGAATAGAAATAGAATAGCAACCAAGATTTAGGCTAACTAGAAGTAAATTGAGATCTGAACATAATTAGGTTTAGGGTTCTAAACCTCTCAAAACCTTTATTTCTGAAATAATCACAAATCCATAATAAATCATATTGACTAATGACCCTAAAAAGACTATTTATACTAGTTAAAAGATAAAATCTAGCCTAATAAGACAACTTAACGAACAAGGACTCCTAAAAGACTTAAAAATCAAGAAAGCTAAATAAGGAAACTAATTAAAATAAATATAAAATTGGGCTGGGCTAATGCGCTGCATCAAATTACCATCTATCCTTGAAGCTTGAATTATGGATGTCGAAGAAATTGGTCCTACTTCTCAGAAGATGAGAATTTGAAAAACAGATATTATCACTGAGAACTCCAACAGGTTTACTTGAAGATGCAGGTGGATCAGGACAAAAGTTGTTTCCTACCTGAGAAAATCTTGACTCAATAGATCGAGAAACATCATCTGACCAATTAACTTCTATCGTAACAGTTAACTCTCCTTCTGCAGTGACAGTCGATGATAAGACAAAATGATTGACATGTTGTCCACTTATGTTCAGGGATGCTTGATGAACATGATTATGACTTAACTGATTAAGTGAACAAAGCTGAGAAAATGAAGGGCAGCATAGATGATTTGTTCCTACAGAAACATTGTTTGAAGAACCCACCCCAATTCTACATCTACCTAATCTCTTTGATTTAAGTATGTTATATCTCCTAAGCCTATTATGCGTCGCCTGGATTGGATCTACAACAAAATTGAACAAAATAGATCGTCGTCTCCCCCTTTGCGGCATCAGTCAAGATAAGAGACAGAGAAAGTGAAGAAGCTAAAACTCTATCAATAAAAAAACAATAAAACCAGCAGTTGCATTGATGCAAAATGAAGTTCGAATGAAACAGCAACCACATACAGCATAAAAAACAGAAAACACATGCAGCCACATTGGAATCAAACAAAGAAAAACAAAAGCAAAACTCAACAAAAATATGAAAAGTGAACCAACAAAATTAACAACTTATGTCAAAAATAGAAAACAACAGCAAAATCGTATTAGCAAAAGCAGAACCTCAAGTTATCGTCGATCTAATCACCATTGAAGAAGCACAACAATCCATGATGCCAAAACTGGATTTAAGAAAACAAAGACTGATTATAAAACGAAGATATGATTTCTGATAAAAATTCTGAAAACATGATAAATTTCTATTGTAACAAATGAATATCTGAACTTGTTTGAATGCCATTACCTATCGAGAAAACTGGAAACATTGACCTGAGTTTGTTCACCAAACTGGGTTACGACTCCAACATAATAGCTTCCCTTTACTGTGGCTGACGCAAGAGTCATTATCTCCAAATTGAGGCCAGATTTGCTAGACCTTGCAAGGGTTCCTCTGTCTTAGCTTCAAATCGGACAAAAATAACAACCAACCATCTGTTAAAAGTGAATGCAGAATCTAGACATGCAAAAGAAACAATTAAAATTTACTAAAAGGTGATAGAAAATAATTAAAAACTATCAGACTATGAGATGCCAATATGCATAACTACATGTATAAAATGATCAAAAGGTTCAGATGATTCTTTATATTTATCAAAGTATAAAAGAATCCAAAGCACCCTAGCTACTCACACTATAATATTCTCAAAATCCGTAAAATGTTAGTATCTGTGATATATTAAAATGTCAGTAAGCCTGAAAATAAGATCACAGAAAGCATGATGCATGTAAATTTGAAGCCAAAAGGCAATCAAATACCAACCTTATCAGGCAAAATTTCCAGCTATCTAATTTATAACTTAAGTGTCACAGTACCATAAAAGTACAGCTACAATTTCTTTTGATAGTTAATAAGAATGAATCCAATTTTGTTTCTCATTTTGCCAAATGTAGAGCCCTATCAAGCAGAAAAGATGATAAACTAACTACCATTCCAATACGGAAAAAAATACACTTCAAAAGAATCAGATGAAAATTTGAGATAATGCTCTGAATGCTCTGATAAGGGATAACTTATTAATATTCCAAATAAAAGTGTGTCAATGTTAAATAAGAGTTTTGATTATGAAAAAATAATCATAAAGAAGAAAAAAATAGTAGGATTTTATTTTCATGTCTTTGAAAAGGACCAATCATAATAAATTCATTCTATCGAAAAGAATTTAAAAGAGACCCATGCACTCAAATAATCAAACTCTAAGAATCCCAAAGAGCATTTTGAAATAGAAATTGTTAACCAAATAGTTTAAAGTAAAAACTTTGACATATATAAAGAAATAACAGCAAGAACATCCAAAGTTTAATTATTCTTATACCTCCACAAACTCAATGCAAACAAACTCAGGCAATCCTGCGAATCTTTTGCTAGTGTCAAAGCCTACACCCAAAACAAAGGTGAAGTGAGCACCAATTAAAAGATTTTGTAAGAGCATTCATAAATATATTTAACCATATCTGGCAGTAGAAATAGATAAGTAGCATACAGGCCATAGAATAGAGTACTGCACAGATTATATCATCAACCAAGACAAAATTCTCATGAAAATTAACAGACAAAGTATTCCCAAAAAATTCATCTAAAAATTAAACGCATTAAAAAAATTTCAAAAGGAAAAATCTGGATTCGACTTACCGACCGAGTCTTCAGTTTAACTGTCAATCAAAACCTATAAAATAAAAAAGAATAAGATTAAATTAAGCGCACAGCATGGAACAATATCTAATGCTAAAGAATATCCATGTAAAAGAAAAGAGAAAAATTTAAGGACACAAACATATGGTCGGACTTTTCTTTTCCATTTTTTCCATGCTTATATCTTCTATTTCGCTCTCTTGATCCTCCTGAAACTTTGAAGGTTTCTATGAAGGAAAAAGGAAAAAGAAAAACACTTTAACTTGCAAATCGAAGAGGGTCGAAAAAAAAATGAAACATGCGAATGAAAAAGGTTTTGGAAGAAAAAATGAAAGGAAAAAAAATAATAAGAGACGAGAATCTGTGTAAATGCAGATGGAAACTTAAACAATAAACTAGAAAGTGACCCGGCCGGCCAAAAAAAACAATTGAAGCTTAGGCGTGCTTAGCGGGTGTGTGGTGTGCTCTACGCATGTCCGCGGGCTATCCCGATGGTAGTGGTTTTCGGATTCACATCCACATCGGCTGTGCATGCGAGTTTGTTGTAGTTTATTTAACAATTAAGTGGTGTATCTGATAAAAAAAAAAAAGAAAGTGATCCTGTTACGTCTGAAAATTTTTTTTTTAATTTTAAGTATTTAAATTTTATTTTTTAAAATTATAAGAGAATAAGGATGAATAATAATATTTTAAGATTAATTTATATAATCATATAACAATATTATATGTAAATCAAAATATAAGATGAATATGTATATATAATCATTTTAATAGACATAAATAATGTTAATTAATTAATAAAAAAATTACATATCTAAAATATTATACATAAATTAAAAATGTTGATTATTAATAACTAAATAAAGATATTTGTTAAAGAAATTAAATAAAAATATATAAATCAAATATTAATTCTTTGATAATAAATAAGTTTTAATAATAACATATATATAATATATTAAAATGTGAAAAAATTTTCTTTCAAAAATAAAAGAAAGTACTAAAAGTAAAAAAAAAGAAGAAAAAAATTATAAACTTTAATCCAAAAGATCAAAAAAGGAAAAAAAAAACCAATAAAAAGGTGATAATTGAATCCTCTTCTAATACTCTTAAATTTTAGTATAACAAAATATTGAGATCATCTCTCTTTTGTCTTTATTATATCTAGATGCTTCCATTATTTTTTTATGATTTTTTATATAATTTATTTATTTAAGATCCAAAAGGACCCATTGAAAAAATAATTTAATTAAAAATACAAAGAAAGGGGAGGCTGACGTTTGTCTTTATTATCTAGATCCTTCCATTAATTTTTTTTAAAGATTTTTAATATAATTCAAGATCCAAAAGGACCCATTGAAAAAAATTTTAATTAAAAAAAAAAGAAAGGGAAGGCTGACGTGGACAGCCTCTCCATCAGTTTATTTTAAGGGCATTTCAGTTGTAGATTTAAGATAAGTATAGACAGATAGGCCAAAATTGGCTTTCAAAGTTTATAAACCACCAAATGTACATAAAATAAATTCTATCTATCAAAGTACATAAAGTGGAAACCGGCAAAGAGAGTAATCAGAGAAGGGCCTCTTTTTCAAGTAGATAGATGGAGTATAAGTTAAAATTCAATAGCGAAATACTGCTTTTGGCAAAGCCGCCATAGAGCTGTAGCCGTAAATCTTATACTACTGCAATACAAATCTATGAAAAAAAAGCAACAACTGTTCCTTCTTCCTAAACAATTATTTTCCCTCTTCCTTAGGTATACAAAATGCTTCCTATACATCATGGCTGAGGAACCAATGATTTTCTTCATGCTTCCTCAGAGCGGCATGGCAGGACCAGCGCTTCTTTGTTCTCCTCTCCCAACTTGATTGTCGGCAGAGCACCATCACTTCACCGAGGTTAGTAGCTATAAAATGTACGTTATTCATATTTACTCGAACATCCCTGAAACTAAAGTTTGACGAGAAAATATATGAAGTGTCAGAGAACCAAGAATGATTAGCATTGAAGATTGTAGTATGCTTACCATGTATGCATCTTAGTGTCCCAATTAGGATGAGGCTTTCTCCAAACCCTTTGATCTGTAAGGAGCTATTGTGTGAACTGTCCGCTGGAGGGAACCCAACAAATCTGTCTCGATATATTCGTACCCGTGCATGATATGAGTTATCCCTTTTCAAAATGAACCAATTCCACCAAAATACTCAACTCCGAAATCCGAACTACAAAACCCTCCATCTATATGCATCTCGGATAGCACATGTTCAATTAATAGAAACCTACAACTATAAGTACATATACATAGTGTTAATTAATGCTTTTTTATGTTATAGCATCTATTTAAAATAGAAGTTCATGTTTAAATGACAGACTTACAAATTTCGGCAGAGATTATCTGTAGACTTAGAAAGAGCAATAATCCTCATTCTATAACTCAAAATGTCATCCTCAGAGTAGCCATCAAAGTTCTCCTCTAAAATTGAGGAAAGCCCCTCAACGTTGGCCTCAAATTGCTGTGTTGATCCTCAAACAAATTTTTTTTCATTTTCCTCTCTGCCTTGCTCATTTCATTTTCGAATAGGTCATCACCAAACTTATAGTATGCATATGCATAAGGATAAGAGAATCCGCCTTGATCTAAAGGGTAGAGTCCATTCATTATCCAACTGAAATCTTTAGTAGTTTATATTTTTTCCTCCAGTTCGTTTATTTTTTTCCATTATTGTTTCCTTCAGCTTAGACTCAGGCTTCAAAGAATCTATATTGTTGTCTGTATCGACTGTGGTAGTGAATATAGCGATCAAGACACTGCTTTGCAAGCTCACTTTTCTTCTCATGCTCATCCTCATATCGCCCACAGCGGTGTTTAGCAATATTGGACCATGTGTGTTCTCTACCGGTAGCAGCACCACAGAGCCAACTGCATAAACATTAAGCAGGAAAGAAGTTACATGGTTGCAGACTCCATTCCTTTCGACTGGCTTGCGACATTTTGGACAAGGCTTTGTGTTGATTGTAAACCAATTAACCGTCTCTGATTCATCCTGGCACTTCTTGAACCAGAGTTCCCACATGAGACAAGAACAAGGTGAATGAGCAGCAGATAAAGTGATAAACAACCAAAACAAAACTGCAAGCCACATGGACATTCAACCTCGCAAATTTCATCATCCTCAACCCGTATTGCATTTCCACAATAAGGGACACTGGGGCACCATTTAACTCTTCTATTGTCCTCAATATATGATTCTAAAAGAAAACGATCAAACTTCTCTGAAAGATTAGGATCCCTTGCACCAACTAATCGTCTGATTTTTTCTTCATCACAGACAGCAATACACTTTGTGTGCCATGCACCTAAGGCGCTTACTCTGACCCTCATTTATCTTCACAATAAAATGTTCAGTCCAACCTAAGCGAAAATAGACAGAATGATTTCAGCATCCTTAGTAAAATTAATTTTAAGGGAAGAAAGAGCAACCCAATTGCAGAAATATTTATGCAAACATAAACTAAAATGTACTTCAGCATTTGAAGAATTCAACATAAATCCCAAGCTCACTAGTTAAAATTAAAAGGGAAAACCAATTTGCATTTAGTTCTCTTAAAACTTTTGAAGTGGACATCTCCATAAGAGAAGGGAAGTCAAATGAAGATTGGAGATTCTTTGAAGAACTTTTAAGATCTTGTCATTGGCATAGCCGGTAGTAATAACAACAAGGATAACAGCAAAAGCTGCCCAGACAGCAGGATCAAACCATTGCAGTTATAATGTTTTGAAGAATTAACATTTTTTCTTTTGAACAGATTATTGTTTTGAATTTAAATGGTTAACTTTTCTGCTTATCGTTATTACTGTTTTCTTAAAATAGCTAGCCCCATGTATATATATTTTGTGCTGTATGCCCCGTTTTTATTATCCCTCTTCTCTGCATTCCTTATCCCTCTTCTCTGACTCAAACTCAAGGATTCCCATAGGAGAAAATGCCTACCTTTTCAGCTGCCCTCCTGGGTGATTTCTTAAGATGGTATTTAACCATGATTCTAAGCAGAGATTATCTGTCTATTAGGTGCGGCAAGAGATTGAAAGTGACAATAGTGATCCTTGTTATAACCGCAGCCTGGTTTATGATCGATGAAAAGAAACTAATAGATTTGGCAGGAGATCGTCCCTGGATCGTATGGAAAGCGACTGATGTGATTGTCTTCGCCCTTGTCTTCAGCTTAGGACTACTGTTAAAAGGATTTATGTTTCCTTTCAATCCAGATGTAGGGAAGGTCAATGGTCAATTACGCCTTACAACGGATGTTTTTGCCGGAATAGGAATTATTTTGACCGTTTTGTTCTCTTCAAAAATCGTCCATGCCCATATCATAAGTCTTGGCCTTGCAGCAGTGCTTAGTGTCAGCTTCATTTACTCAGGCCTGGCTAAACTCGTCTTCGACGGAGCCCTGTTGGTGTGGTTCTTCCGTTCCTATTCTGTCGGAGAAATTATTAATTACGGTGAGGGAGAATTCCTTGTGGTGGATATTTCCCTTACAAGAACTTTCCTGAAGAAGCTGGATGACGGTAAACACATTGATGTTCGAAATGATAAAATGCTGGAACGTGACATACAAAATGTCTCTCGGGAAGAAATGGAAAAATCTGCTGATCAAGGGACGGCACAAGTGTAGGAGGACTACGTAGTACGTACAGCTTCATTAATATATTGGCAGCAAGGTGTTGGCTTTGTTTGCGTTTTTATTCGTGTGCAAAAAAAAAAAAAAATCATATATATGTACTTAAAAATGACTGTTTTTTATTCAGTTATATGTACAACGACTTTGTTTTTTATTCAGTTATTGGACCAAATATACAAAATTTCCCTTTGTTCTGTTCTAGTGTTTTTTTTTTTTTTCTACGTCACTCTGCAAATAATATTTTTATAGAAAAATTTTTAATGCCCATACCCCACCTTTTGTTATCCCCAAAGGCCTTCCCCGTGCTTTCCGCCTTCTTTCACCCGTCCCTCGCCCTTCCGGTCGCATGAGGAGTTGCAACCGTACACATCCGTGCCCGGACGATCATTTCCATATCACAAAAAATGAGCTAAAACTCGCTGAGGAAATCCCCATCGCCCGAGTTGTCAGTCTACATCAGCGGCATCTACAACGGCAAAGTAAAAGCCTAAGCGTCGTCATTGCTTGAGATTTCAGGTATTTATCTATTTATTCATTTGGGTAATTCGATTCCTTCAATTTCTTTGATAGTTTATATTTGCAATTTAAGAACACAATTTGTGCGAAGTTTCATTTTGATTCCGGCGACCTCAGCCGTCGATACCCTTCTTTATTTTCAGGGTACCATGGATCCCGAATAGTAAGTGTCTCTCTCTAATCTATTCGTGTTTAATACTACAATATTATAATCTGTGTGCTATGTCCCTTAGATTAAGCCTTTATTTATTAATTTTCCCCCTGTTTTCTCTAATCTGGTGACGTTCTTTTTTCGGCTTGATAACCTTAGAATTACATAAATTTTGTGTGTGATAGTTGTGATTGTTGTTAACCCTGGAACTAGAATCATGAGATTTTGTTCGGATCTGTTGATGGAATTCGGTTGTATTTGCATTTAATTTGATAGATTAACCAAAAAAAAAAAAGGATTTTGGGAAAATATTTTATAAGAATTTTGATGTTATAATATATTATTACATGCTTTATTAAGTATTATCTATGCTGATTGATGATAATCGTTGACAGATATGTAATCATAAAATTGGACTCTTTTGCGGTGACTATCTGTTCAAGCTTCTGCTTATCGGAGATTCTGGTGTTGGAAAATCTTGCCTTCTTTTGAGGTTTGCTGTAAGTTTCTAAATTTCTTCTGAAATTGGAATTTGAGAGTATTTACTTTTTCAGGCATTCCTTACTCTGAATGTGTTTATTCATGTTGTTCGATGTTATAGTGGGTATTTGCCGATAATAATAACAGTCATTGATTAGAAAGCTTTTCTTGTGTATTCCCTGGATGTGTTTATTGCATATACCATATTTTAATATGGACTAGAGGTATTTATAAGACCTTATAAATATAATAAGGAAGTCTGGATTGGAGATATTACCTAAAAGGCCTATTGAGTGATCTTTCTTTATCATTAAATGATTGTCTTTGATGATTATGACATTAATTGAAAGACATTTGCAAACTGTAACTTCTTTCCTGTTTAATGGTTATGCAGTTGGCTCTGTGGTGCTGCTACTGGTAGAGAACACGCATGGTCCAATATTGCTAAACACCACTGTGGGCGATATAGGGATGAGCATGAGAAGAAAGGTGAGCTTGCAAAGCAGTGTCTTGATCGCTATATTCACTACCACAGTTGATACAGACAACAATATAGATTCTTTGAAGCCTGAGTCTAAGCTGAAGGAAACAATAATGGAAAAAAATAAACGAACTGGAGGAAAAAATATAAACTACTAAAGATTTCAGTTGGATAATGAATGGACTCTACCGGCTCTTTAGATCAAGGCGGATTCTCTTATTCTTATGCATTTGCATACTATATGTTTGGTGATGACCTATTCGAGGATGAAATGAGCAAGGCAGAGAGGAAAATGAAAAAAAAATTGTTTGAGGATCAACACAGCAATTTGAGGCCAACGTTGAGGGGCTTTCCTCAATTTTAGAGAACTTTGATGGCTACTCTGAGGATGACATTTTGAGTTATAGAATGAGGATTATTGCTCTTTCTGCGTCTACAGATAATCTCTGCCGAAATTTGTAAGTCTGTCATTTAAACATTAACTTCTATTTTAAATAGATGCTATAACATATAAAAGCATTAATTAACACTATGTATATGTACTTATAGTTGTAGGTTTCTATTAATTGAACATGTGCTATCCTAGCTGCATATAGATGGAGGGTTTTGTAGTTCGGATTTCGGAGTTGAGTATTTTGGTGGAATTGGTTCATTTTGAAAAGGGATAACTCATATCATGCACGGGTACGAATACATCGAGACAGATTTGTTGGGTTCCCTCCAGCGGACAGTTCACACAATAGCTCCTTACAGATCAAAGGGTTTGGAGAAAGCCTCATCCTAATTGGGACACTAAGATGCATACATGGTAAGCATACTACAATCTTCAGTGCTAATCATTCTTGGTTCTCTGACACTTCATATATTTTCTCATCAAACTTTAGTTTCAGGGATGTTCGAGTAAATATGAATAACATACATTTTATAGCTACTAACCTCGGTGAAGTGATGGTGCTCTGCCGACAATCAAGTTGGGAGAGGAGAACAAAGAAGCGCTGGTCCTGCCATGCCGCTCTGAGGAAGCATGAAGAAAATCATTGGTTCCTCAGCCATGATGTATAGGAAGCATTTTGTATACCTAAGGAAGAGGGAAAATAATTGTTTAGGAAGAAGGAACAGTTGTTGCTTTTTTTTCATAGATTTGTATTGCAGTAGTATAAGATTTACGGCTACAGCTCTATGGCGGCTTTGCCAAAAGCAGTATTTCGCTATTGAATTTTAACTTATACTCCATCTATCTACTTGAAAAAGAGGCCCTTCTCTGATTACTCTCTTTGCCGGTTTCCACTTTATGTACTTTGATAGATAGAATTTAATTTATGTACATTTGGTGGTTTATAAACTTTGAAGGCCAATTTTGGCCTATCTGTCTATACTTATCTTAAACCTACAACTGAAATGCCCTTAAAATAAACTGATGGAGAGGCTGTCCACGTCAGCCTTTCCTTTCTTTTTTTTTTTAATTAAAATTTTTTTCAATTGGTCCTTTTGGATCTTGAATTATATTAAAAATCTTAAAAAAAAATTAATGGAAGGATCTAGATAATAAAGACAAACGTCAGCCTCCCCTTTCTTTGTATTTTTAATTAAATTATTTTTTCAATGGGTCCTTTTGGATCTTAAATAAATAAATTATATAAAAAATCTTAAAAAAATAATGGAAGCATCTAGATATAATAAAGACAAAAGAGAGATGATGTGTATATTCTCTTATACTAAAATTCAAGAGTATTTGAAGAGGGGTTCAATTATTACCCTTTTATTGATTCTTTTTTTTTTCTTTATTTGATTTTTAGGGTTAAAGTTCATAGTTTTTTTCATCTTTTTTTTATTTTTGGTACTTTCTTTTATTTTTGAAAGAAAATTTTTTCACATTTTAATATATTATACATATGTTATTATTAAAACTTATTTATTGTCAAAGAATTAATATTTGATTTATATATTTTTATTTAATTTTTTTAACAAATATCTTTATTTAGTTATTAATAATCAACATTAATTTATGTATAATATTTTAGATATGTAATTTTTTTATTAATTAATTAATTAACATTATTTATGTCTATTAAAATGATTATATATACATATTTATCTTGTATTTTGATTTATATATAATATTAATATATGATTATATGGATTAATCTTAAAATATTATTATTTATCCTTATTCTCTGATAATTTTAAAAAATAAAATTTAAATACTTAAAATTAAAAAAAAAATTTTCCAGGACGTAACCTGATCACTTTATTTTTTTTGGCCAGAGACTTAATTGTTAAACGTAAAATCATATATAAATTACAACAAACTCACATACATAGCCAATGTGGGTTTCGAAAACCACCATAATCGGGATGGTCCACGGACATGCGCAGAGCACACTACACATCCGCGAAGCACGCCTAAGCTTCGATTGCTTTTTTTGGCCGGCCGAGTCACTTTCTAGTTTATTGTTTAAGTTTCCATCTGCATTTACACAGATTCTCGTCTCTTATTATTTTTTTTCCTTTTCATTTTTTCTTCCAAAACCTTTTTCATTCGCATGTTTCATTTTTTTTTCGACCCTCTTCGATTTGCAAGTTAAAGTGTTTTTCTTTTTCCTTTTTCCTTCATAGAAACCTTCAAAGTTTCAGGAGGATCAAGAGAGCAAAATAGAAGATATAAGCATGGAAAAAATGGAAAAGAAAAGTCCCACCATATGTTTGTGCCCTTAAATTTTTCTCTTTTCTTTTACATGGATATTCTTTAGCATTAGATATTGTTCCATGCTGTGCGCTTAATTTAATCTTATTCTTTTTTATTTTATAGGTTTTGATTGACAGTTAAACTGAAGACTCGGTCGGTAAGTCGAATCCAGATTTTTCCTTTTGAAATTTTTTTTAATGCGTTTAATTTTTAGATGAATTTTTTGGGAATACTTTGTCTGTTAATTTTCATGAGAATTTTGTCTTGGTTGATGATATAATCTGTGCAGTACTCTATTCTATGGCCTGTATGCTACTTATCTATTTCTACTGCCAGATATGGTTAAATATATTTATGAATGCTCTTACAAAATCTTTTAATTGGTGCTCACTTCACCTTTGTTTTGGGTGTAGGCTTTGACACTAGCAAAAGATTCGCAGGATTGCCTGAGTTTGTGGAGGTATAAGAATAACTAAACTTTGGATGTTCTTGCTGTTATTTCTTTATATATATATGTCAAAGTTTTTACTTTAAACTATTTGGTTAACAATTTCTATTTCAAAATGCTCTTTGGGATTCTTGGAGTTTGATTATTTGAGTGCATGGGTCTCTTTTAAATTCTTTTCGATAGAATGAATTTATTATAATTGGTCCTTTTCAAAGACATGAAAATAAAATCCTACTATTTTTTTATTCTTTATGATTTTTTTTTCATAATCAAAACTCTTATTTAACATTGACACACTTTTATTTGGAATATTAATAAGTTATCCCTTATCAGAGCATTCAGAGCATTATCTCAAATTTTCATCTGATTCTTTTGAAGTGTATTTTTTTCCGTATTGGAATGGTAGTTAGTTTATCATCTTTTCTGCTTGATAGGGCTCTACATTTGGCAAAATGAGAAACAAAATTGGATTCATTCTTATTAACTATCAAAAGAAATTGTAGCTGTACTTTTGGTACTGTGACACTTAAGTTATAAATTAGATAGCTGGAAATTTTGCCTGATAAGGTTGATATTTGATTGCTTTTTGGCTTCAAATTTACATGCATCACGCTTTCTGTGATCTTATTTTCAGGCTTACTGACATTTTAATATATCACAGATACTAACATTTAACGGATTTTGAGAATATTATAGTGTGAGTAGCTAGGGTGCTTTGGATTCTTTTATACTTTGATAAATATAAAGAATCATCTGAACCTTTTGATCATTTTATACATGTAGTTATGCATATTGGAATCTCATAGTCTGATAGTTTTTAATTATTTTCTATCACCTTTTAGTAAATTTTAATTGTTTCTTTTGCATGTCTAGATTCTGCATTCACCTTTAACAGATGGTTGGTTGTTATTTTCGTCCGATTTGATGTTGTTTATTCAAATTAAAATACATTGAAGCTAAGACAGAGGAACCCTTGCAAGGTCTAGCAAATCTGGCCTCAATTTGGAGATAATGACTCTTGCGTCAGCCACAGTAAAGGGAAACTATTATGTTGGAGTCGTAATCCAGTTTGGTGAACAAACTCAGGTCAATGTTCCAGTGTTCTCGATAGGTAATGGCATTCAAACAAGTTCAGATATTCATTTGTTTCAATAGAAATTTTATCATGTTTTCAGAATTTTTATCAGAAATCATATCTTCGTTTTATAATCAGTCTTTGTTTTCTTAAATCCAGTTTTGGCATCATGGATTGTTGTGCTTCTTCAATGGTGATTAGATCGAAGATAACTTGAGGTTCTGCTTTTGCTAATACGATTTTGCTGTTGTTTTCTATTTTTGACATTGTTAATTTTGTTGGTTCACTTTTCATATTTTTGTTGAGTTTTGCTTTTGTTTTTCTTTGTTTGATTCCAATGTGGCTGCTGTTTTTTATGCTGTATGTGGTTGCTATTTCATTCGAACTTCATTTTGCATCAATGCAACTGCTGGTTTTATTGTTTGTTTATTGATAGAGTTTTAGGTCCTTCACTTTCTCTTTCTCTTATCTTGACTGATGCCGCAAAGGGGGGGGACGACGATCTATTTTGTTCAATTTTGTTGTAGATCCAATCCAGGCTACGCATAATAGGCTTAGGAGATATAACATACTTAAATCAAAGAGATTAGGTAGATGTAGAATTGGGGTGGGTTCTTCAAACAATGTTTCTGTAGGAACAAATCATCTACGCTGCCCTTCATTTTCTCAGCTTTGTTCACTTAATCAGTTAAGTCATAATCATGTTCATCAAGCATCCCTGAACATAAGTGGACAACATGTCAATCATTTTGTTTTATCATCGACTGTCACTGCAGAAGGAGAGTTAACAACTGTTACGATAGAAGCTAATTGGTCAGATGATGTTTCTCGATCTATTGAGTCAAGATTTTCTCAGGTAGGAAACAACTTTTGTCCTGATCCATCTGCATCTTCAAGTAAATCTGTTGGAGTTCTCAGTGATAATATCTGTTTTTCAAATTCTCATCTTTTGAGAAGTAGACCAATTTCTTCGACATCCATAATTCAAGCTTCAAGGATAGATGGTAATTAATATTTAAATGAATGATTAAATTTAGAATACTATTGAACATTATCTGTATACTTTATATAAATTAAATATGCAAACATACTTTAGTATGGACTAGAGGTATTTATAAGACCTTATAAATATAATAATATAAATAATAAAATATTTTTTTTACAAGCTGGAAAAGTTTGTAACCAGAGGTAAAATTGTATATTTAAAATCAGAAATAAATGATGATTGTGCCTTTTAATAAATTTTTGTCACCCTGCTATGTTCCTCATTGGATGTTATTTGTCCTCGTATTAGAAAGGAACAAGATGCAGAAGCCTATACATGATTAGTGTACAACAATTATCCATACTGCAATGCACAGCATACGTGTACAATAACTCTTGTACAGTTATTCCCGTCAGCTCCTAATTTCGCTTTCAATTTTTGTCCCTTGACGTTGCTTAATTTATATCTTTTCTTGACTAATAATAATGTCCTAAGGATGATAAGAAATGCTACTTCTAACCACATGGACATTTATTGTGGTACATCAGTTATTTCAGCCTTGGTTTTGTCAGATTTAATAAACAATTTTCCTCATTGTTTAATATATCAATTACAAAGTACAAACATGCTATTGTACATGTGGCAGTTTGCTTTTTGGGTGCCATTTCTTGGTGCTAACAAGATGACTCATTAGGTTGGATGGATATTTAGCATGCTTTTCATATTCTATATCACTATATCAAGTGCAACAGAAAGACACGTAGAGTAATTTTTCTCGTATTTAACTAGCTAAAGGGTGTATGTTATCCTATAACAATGGGATTCATCAGCATCACAACTAGCTGAACAGAGCATTTTATTTTTCATCCATTTTTAGAATTTTATGTTACATTGAAAGTAAGTTTGGTTTTCTTTGTTACTAAAATGTATTCTCTATAGAGCTGTCAAAAGCTGACTCGAACCTGAAAACCGATCTGACCGACCCGAATTCGAAGCCTACCCGACCTGGTTTGACTAAAAAAGGTAAACGACTTGAACCCGATCGACCCGGAACCCGATTGACTCGAAACCCGATTGACCCGAGAATCTAACCCGAAAAACCTGAGAATCTAACCTGAGAGAATCCGACAAACTAATGAAACACTCCCTCTGTTCCTATTTATTTGCCCTTGTTAGAAGTTTTATTTGTTTCTGAAGCTTTATTTATCCCTTCTTATTTGTCTATATCCTAGCATTAATTATTAGTTTTCCAGAATTACCCTTTAAAACTACTTTCTTTCTCTCTTAAATGAATATTTTTCTTAAATAGGAGAGAGAAGTAAAGAAGAAGAGAGATAGTGATAAAATAAGAAAGTCAATGTAAATATTTATGAAATTTTGTACCATAATTATTTGTTTTGTCTAGTATGAAACGATTAATTATGACAAACAAATAGGGACAGACGGAGTATCTTTATATATCTCCTAAACTTTAAATTTAATAAATAAATTTGATAAAGAAAATAAAAATAAAAATTTGATAAAATTTTGATCAAAGTGAACTTAAAAAATATATTTTTTCATAATTAGATTTTTAAATTTTATTATTATTATTGAATTATATGAATTTATAGAATATTATTATTTAAATTTAATAATATTAATTATGAAAATTATTAAGGAAAATTTGAGAATTTACATTTCATCATTACTGATCAAATTAAGAAATAAACATTTTCATGTGAATGATAATTTTCCATTCTAACTAAGAAAATTTATAAAGTATAGCAGTATTAATAAATTATTAATGTTCATATCAAATTAGTGAATTATCTATCCAACAAAAGGCATCTAAACATTAAAAATTTGAAATTAAAATTTCAATATGTTGTCATATATTTTCTCCTTATAATTTAGTTATTGTCAAAACAAACAATTTAATGAGAATGTCGAATGTAGTGTGTGTGTAAGTTGTTCTATTATACAGAAGTGGTGATGATAATCACTAATTACTATAAAGTATAGTCTATATACAAGTCTTAGAAAGGAAAGAACAAAACAAAGTCATTAGCAATAAGATAATAAGATACTTAGTGGTTCACGGTGGCCATAGTTATATTACAGTTCGGATAGCCTATTGGCTATTGGTTATTCTTTTGCGGCTATCTTATTCATTGACAAAAAAAAGCTTTTAAATTTTCAATTTAATAAGAGGAAATTGGTAAATTTTGTAATTGTATGCTAAAATTTTGACTCTTTTGTTTGTAATTGTATATCAAAATTTTGGTTCCTTAGTTTGTAATTGTACGACGGATAATTCATAATTATATATTAATGATATTATTAATCATGAATTTATTATATATCATTTAAACTTTAGAAATGAATGAGTAAATAATAAAAACTTAAATATTTATTTTATTGAAAACTACAGATAATTTATAGGAAAAATTTTAAATATTACTAATTTAATTAATACATTTATAACATTACAAATTTAATTAATTTAATTATAATTTATAACAAATCTAATAAATAATATTTTTGATAAAATCTCTCTTAAGTATTAATTTATAAAATCAAAACTTTAATTCAATTTAAAATAATCAGGAACCCGAATGACTCGAGAGTTAAATCCGAAAAAATCGAATCCAAATGATTTAAAACTCAAAAAACCTATAACCCGAAAAATCAGATGGTCAAACCCGAAAAATCCTAACCCGAAACCCGAATGACCCGACAAATCCGAGGACAAAACCCGAAAAACCCGAACCCAAATGACCCGAGACCCAAATGACCCGAAACCCAAAAGACCCGAACCTGAAAGACCCGAAACCCAAAATGATCCGAAAATCTCTTTTTGACCCAAACTGACCCTACCTGATGACCCGAACCGAAAACCGAAGCCTACTCGATCAACCCGGTTTGACACCTCTAATTCTCTTTATAATCTTAGTTGTGGATGTTTTAAATCATGGTTGTCATCCGTGTTGCATTGGTGTTCTTGCTTTATGCTTTCAGGTTTCAGGTTTCAGGTTTCGATCTACTCAATATCTAATTAGCAATCACTATTCTTCTTACTAATTATTGCCACATCTCCAAGGAATGCAATATAAATTTACTAGTGGTCTCTTTCTTTCTCCTCTTTTTTTTTTTTTTTTTCACTTTGATGACTTGGCTAAACATGACAGGTGCGATATAAATGGTTCTCTATGCCTTTCTCTGTTCTGATTTATCACTTGTTAAGGATTTTATGCTTATACTTTAAATTTAGAAAGATTTGATGGATAATGAACTGAGATGTTAAAGAGCCTAAACTAAAAAATTGACAAAAAAGTTCATAATTAACCAAATGTGTAGTACATGTAGGGTTATGATGTCTGAACTTGTTGGTAGAGGAAGTAAGCAGAAGCATTTTTGACAGGAGTAAAATAATGAGAGGAACTCTCTCAGGCTAATCACTTAACAGATTACAAAATACTGTTCCCCACTTGAATAAAGCCAACTTCAATGTTTTTATTTATTTCAATATCTTATGTTAAAAAAGAGTATGGGTCTAATACATAGAAAGATAGAGGGAAAAAGACTAGTTGTTTTAAATTTGGTGCTATTTCACTTTACCTCCCATTTACTTGCTTGTGCCACCCATAGAAGGGGGATGCGAGTCAATGTGTCTTCTTACTCATATATATGGGACTTAACTCCGGGCCAGCTGGGTGAGTTACCTGTTCTCTAAAATGGATAAATGGTTTTAGCACTATATGCACTAAGGAAGTCTTGGGGGACACTGGATATATAAACCAATTTTCAAAGTTTCTTACTGCCTAGTGATTACTTTTAATTATTTAGCATATTTTTGTGTGGGTGTCTGTATTCTGCAATGTTCCTTGCTCGTACTCTTTTTTATTTGTGTTCTCCTTCTCCTTTTGCTTATAAATTAAAGATTTTAAGGGGATTGCTTTTCTTTAGGTTACATAGGATGAGATATATATCTTCATGTCATCCCTGCTTCGGCTGTTGGCTGAATATGGTATCTTTCCCCACGTTGTAAATGCCTCTACCATTAACAGCAGTTTGAAGGTACGAACTTGATAACACAGAGGTTCTATTTGTTTGGCAACTGTATGGGATTATGGCTAATTGGTTATAATTATACCGGTTTACACATGTATTATTTTCGGTCCATTGAGGAAGAAAAATTTTCCCTATACAACGGTTCAGATGTGTGCTTTACTCAGCAACTTGTGTTAGTTTTTGGAGAAAGTGAATGCTTTTAACAAGTCAGATTAAATTTAATATATTTACAGCACCTACATGGTTGATTACAGTGGAAGATTCGAACATCTCATGTAAGTGTGCCATCTTCTAATTGCTTGGAGTTAGGGATGCAACTTGAGTTGGATAACCCCAAGAATCAACCCAACTCAACCTTAATGGGTTGGGTAAAAATCAACATGGGTTAAGATGGGTTGAATAACCCATGGGTTAATTTTATTTCGTATGGCTCTCTTGGAATATCAGTGGGATGGTGATGAATAGTCACCATCATTTATGTCCTTTGAATCAGTTCTTTCGACCTAAAAGGAGTCAGGCATTGCTATAATAATCATGCTCACACAAATTATAGTTTTTATCGGGTCCTTATAATGTTTTATATTTGCGTATATAAACTTTTTTTTCCGGCAAAACTTGAACTGAAAAATGAATGACAGGAGGTGCAAATTTTAATTTTTCTTTTTTGGTGTGTAAATTTATAGGTATAGAAAAGACACAAGATAGTAATGTTGAAGATTCTCAGGTGACACAGAAAAGGAAGTATAATCCAAAGTCCATTGTGTCGGATCATTTTTCCAGAGTAGAACTTTCAAATGGCTTGAAGGCAATATGCAAATATTGTGGTAAGGAATATTCGGCAGTATTAATGCTCTCTTGTTAAAGGTACTGCAAAAGTTATTTTAATCATTACAAGTTAATGGATTCAACAAGTCCTCGTTTGACAGCTAGCATTCAAGATCCATTTGAGACTGAGTTTGATCAATCAATGGTGGATGATTTGGAAGATAAAGGTACTCCCAATAATGAATGGCGTTCTTAATGGACAAATCACTTAGAAGAAGAGGAGAGTTTGCAATGGAAGTCTGAACTAGATAGTACTTAGCAGAGAGTTTAAGAGCTTCACCCTTCCAGTTGAAGTTGAAGAAGATTTGGAAGAGCTAGAAAAGCTTGAATCTGGTATTCACTTATTGAATCTTGATTAATTTTATTTCAATCAATTTATTGACTAGCTTTAATTTCTATTAATTCATTGTTTAAGATGTTATTGAAGATGTAGAGATTTGAGGCCTCGTCATCACCTGTCCAAGAATGAAGATGGTAAGCCTCATCATTAGTGTATCAAATTTGATAGAATGAGGTAGGCTGTTCGTGGCTCTTCATTTTTCCTACTTGTTCTGATTAGTTTACATATAAGATGGTGTCAAAATATTGATTCCCTGTCATAGACAAGCTGATGGCGAGCTGTTTTCTGATATTGAGCCTCCTAGAACATGTTATGATGCACTAACATCCATGAGCATATTTTCTGTAATTGCGTTCATCATTGGTAAAAGGAAGAAATAAGCTATAGATAGATGTTTTTTGTCTTTATGGTATAGTGGTCATTCTTGAGATGGGGCTACAGAAAGCATATGGCAAGGAAAGCCTATTGCATTTCCTCGTTTTGCCTGCTATAAAAACCAGAAGTCCGCTTGGTCTAACTAACGGATTTTTAATGCAGATTGTGAGTGGAAGGCTCAAGCTGGCAACATCTATGTTGCTTTCTTTGATTGGGAGCGAAAGCTTGTAGTCTCTGTGCTGCCATGTTCTCATTTGCATTTACCAGGACATGGTCTGACCTACAATGGGAATAGTGGACAGCATTTGGTTTTTAACTCATTTAGGAACATTAATTGCAGCTTTGTATATTTTAATATTCTTCTCTTATATATATAGTCCACATCTGGCAAATGAACTTTGAAGGTCATATAGAGTAATCAAATTCCAGATAGGATTACACTGCCAATTGTGCTTAGTTCAAAGCATGAAGGTAAAAGAGGAATTTTCTTTGTAATTTCAGTCCATTTTATGCATGTTATTATTTTTCTTTCTTTTTTAATGTTTTTCTTACAAAAATTCTAATAATTTATCATATGAATCAATGAAGGATTTTTGACTAATGAAGGGAAAATTTTTTTTCGTATAAATAAATAATTTAAAATGAGATAATTAATATGGCAAGGAAGTGAAAAAAAAATTTATTTATTGGATTCGTGGGTCAACCCGACCCAACTTTTATTAACATGGATTGGGTTGAGTTGGATCTAAATAAAAGTTGAATTAGTTCCTTAACACATTATAAATTATATTATATTACTATAAACTGTATTACATTGCGTTGGATTTAGTTTGGATTAATTCAAAAATTTTGATACAAGTTACAGCCCTACTTGGAGTAATTATCAGTCTATATTTATAGAAGAGAAACTTGATATACAAAATAGCAATGGTCTAAGAATGTGTCAAGGCATTCAGATCTAAAGTTGTGGATGGTAAACCGTTGGTCTCACTTGCAGTATTCTTATATTTAGTTAGATGGGCAGAATTCAGTTGGATGTCAACATCCACTTCTAAATATTTCAACTACATATGTTCCTCATCCACTGCGATGAATAAACTTAAGGAGAATGTTTTATAAGACGAACCCATACCACAGGGATTTTACTTATAGAGGTTTATACCTCCAGTGTTGAATCATAAAGCCTGGAAGCAAAATACTTAGGACGAGTGAGTTTTCAGAAATGGTTTACTTGAAGAGATAAAATGATCTATATTTTGTGCCAAAGCATTACATGCCGAGGAGAATAAAAGCAGTTGATGCAATAACAGATTTCATCTAGATTGAGAAAGAGTCTTCTGAATGGCACATGCAAGGAGCATGCTTTCTGCTTGCAATAACGTTTTTGCATTTCTTTTTTTTTTAAGAAATACATATTCAAATAACTAAAAGAAGGAAACTCAAGTTTTGTTTGGCAACAGGCTAGCTCTGTGATGATATCTTACAAGAAAGATTTAAAGGTAAATTATAAATTTAGTTATTTAACTTTTAGAGATTTTCTGTTTGGATCATTCAACTATAAAAAGTTTTGAATTAGTCACTTAACTTTGTAAACTTAACTATTTTAGTCATTTACCTCTTAAAAAATAATAGCTTGATGATGTGGCATGACCACATCATCCAACATGGCATGTGGCATGCTACATCATCCAAAAGGTCACTTGACATGATGACATGGCATTGCCATGTCATCAATATATGCCATGTGGCATTGCCTCTTCATCACCCAGGTGGCATATTGGGTGATGTGACATTGACACATCAGCAAATAAATTTTTTTGGTCAAATTATATATTAGTCCCTCTACTATATGAAAAATGTGGATTTAGTCCTCCTACTTTTATTTATTGTTAATTTTAGTCCAATCACTAGTACTAAATTTCCATAGTTAACTATTTTAATGTGACATTAACTATGTTAGCAAGATATTAAACATATTAATGTGGCGTTAACTTTGATAACATTGTACCAAAGAAAAAGATTAAAAACTTTTTATGTGGTTTTTTTTGTCACATTGAATACTTTTTTGTCGTGATTGTGAATTTTGCATTAAAAAATATGAAGGTAAACATGCAAAACTAAAATAAAAAATGAGCTATCGAGGCAAAAAACTTTGTTATGTAGTCAAAAACGTCAAATGAAATTTTTTTAATTTTTTTTGAAGTATATGTCATTATAATCAATGCCATGTCAGCATAGTTGACACACCCCGAACCTAGTTCAACTTTTTTGTACAAACGGAATAGTGTAGATGGCGTATTAACTTGAACAATAGATCGGTCTGAATGTGTCTACTTATGAAGAGAAGTGAAAATTAGGATAAGATGGAATTGGAAGATGAGATAAGTAACTATGCATGGAAGCACTAATTGGACTTTCTTTAAGTCCATAGCCAATGGATTAGATATCCATTGGTGTATCAGTCGGTGGATTAGGCGAATGATCGAGAAGTGGAGAGGTTTAAAAGAACGGAGAAAGTCTGACCCGAGGTCTGAGTAAGCTTGGTGTCGGGCTTCCCTATAAATAGGGGGAGTTGAGCTCTCCCCCTATTTCTCTCTTCTCCCTCTCTTCCTCTCCTCTCTTTTGCTCTCTAGGAGCAATTTCGGACTTTTGGCCAAAACCAGACAAACCGACTGATGAATCAAGGTGAGTTTCTAATATGTTATCCTACTCACCTTAATCTACGTTTTACTTCGTTTTCACGCATTTTCATGCATTGGTCTAGGAGAGATCTCAACTCAAAGTTAGGTTTAGCTTTTTAGTTAAATTTTAGTTTAGATTTAAGATTTAGGAACTTTGAGCCAATGATTTCTATTTTTCTTTCATAAATCCGTTGTAAATATCACAAGGATCGCCTAGCTAAGTTCGTCGGACGATTGACAATCGAACGGCATGGAAATCGAGGCAAAAGGCATTTTCGTAATTTTTCACCCAAGTGTCCGATTTTGACCCAGACCTACTCGGACACTTTTTTAAGCCCGGAAACACATTCAAACATCGTCTTAGGTCATGTTAGAGCCTTATAGGTGCATTCATAGTTTGATTATGAATGCTAACACGAATTTTCGTGTAATTAGGGTTCCGGATGATCGAATGTGGCGACGCTCCGGAGATAAATCTACCTGGATCCTTTGGGAGTATACGAACCTCCCAACACTATGAGTGGCTTAGATTTCATTGCTTAGCCACTAGGGTAAAACATTTTCAAAATATAAAATGATTTTCAAAAGTTTTAGGACATGGGGAATCCACCACACATACACAATTATTTGGTGATATACCCACAAAGAAAGTGAGACATTTTTAAAAGAAAATATAAAGATTTATGTGTGTATGTTTATGTGTATATGTTTTATACATATATATATATATATATGATATTTGATGATGATGAGTGGCAAGGTGAGTGATTGAGTGGATCTCGGTGCTCCGATAAGAGGGAACGAGTGGACCAAGTGAGACAGGCATGCGACTAAGTAGCCGTGGACCGCCTATCGAGGGGCACGGTGAGTGGGGAGACCTTGGGGCAGAGAGATGTGTAAGATAACTCGCTGGGGCTATTGTAGCTGTGTTCCACCCACAGCAACTGACACCATCGAGGGAATGCGCTAGAGACAGAAAAGGTATGAAAATGAATAAGAAAAGAAAAGAGATACCCTCGGTGTAGTAAGGTATACGACCGACGAGTCGAGCCTTCAGTATGTTTGAGGCCAGACTATTTTAGATATATATATATTTAAATTATTTTAAATTAAATTCTCATCTGGAGAATTTAAAAAGAGGTTTGAAAATGAAAATATTTATTTTATAATTGTATTTTGGATTACCCCTGTTTTCCCTAACCCCTGATGAGATTCATTAAACCTTTGCCACTCACCTGTAGCCAACATTGTTGGATGTAGATCCATGATGTGTCTTTAATCACCAAAATATAATTAACCTTACTAAAACTATAATATAATGGTAGCAAGGGTCGAACCCACAGGGAGGGATTGGATAAGAAAACCTAACAAATTCTAATCTAACTAAGCAAGCAAAGAAAAAAAATAGATAGATTTTTTAAATTAAACTAAAATCTAAATTAAACTAAATAAATAAAAAGAAAAGATAATCAAGATGTAAAACTTCAGCCTAAAACAATCTTCACCCTTGGATTAGAGAAATCGATCATAGGCATCTACTAATTACCTTATCTTTTGCATGCAATTGGCGTAGGTTAAAGTACTCAAGTTTCCTATTAACCCCTATCTTTCCTTAGTCCTAGTCTAATTAGTACTCGAGTTTCCTAAAAAGACCCTTTTCATCAACTCAATCCAATATCCCATCAATATGAATTTAAAGATGATAAAAGCATGAAAACACTAGAGAGATCTTAGCCAATATGAACAACAAAATTACACCAGCGCACTTTGTTTAATCCATGTCTAAATTCCCCATAGATAAGTAACTAAGATGTATGAGACCTTAATTCTATCTAATCTGCTACTTGTGATTAGAGTTACTTACAATTCCGGATAAACAACCCTAGATCTAGCAATCAATTAACATGCTTAATTAACTAGTAGGCCTTTCTAGAAAAGAAAACATGCAATCATAAATAACTAAGCATAGAAGAATTTAGAATACATGAAAGATAAAGACATTAAGCAAAAAATAGCCTCACAATCTTCTTCTCCAAGAATTCAAAATTGCATTCAACTGAAAAATAAAACTAAAATAACATGAAGAAAAAGAAAGAGTAAAAATAAAATTACAAAGATAAAGTCTCCCAAAGAAAGATGAGACTGGTCTCTAAAAGAAAAGTTGAGACATCTTACAAGTGGTGGCTAAGGCTCTTTATATAGAGGAGTCAAAAGCCCTAAACTTAACTCGCAAGAAAAGAAAACCTAATTCTAGAAAAATACTAACTAGGTTAAAGTGTTTACAAAGGAATTAACTAAGTACAAGAGCTCATTTAATGGACTAGGATAATTGGGCTTCAATCTTATGGAGAACAAGGCTTAAATAAAGCCTTTTTCAGCAGCTTCAAATCCTTCTTCAAGTAGGAGAAAATATAGTACAATTCATATGCCATGCACATGCTTCATTAAAGGGTTTTCCTACTCCAATTAGGACTTCTCTTCAAGGGCTGATCCACATCTTTCTAGAACTTGGGCCAACCTTAAATTTCTTCAATAACATGTCTAGAATCATGGCCAAGCAAGCCAAGACATGCTCAAGTCCATCTCAAACCCAAAATTGCTCCAAATCCCAAAATAGGAATTAATCTCGGATTTCCACAGGGATTCTAGATTTCTCTGTATTTTGACCTTTTGACTACCCAAATGAACTCCGATTTTTGCGATCTTTAGCATTCCATAAAGCTTAAGATGTCCTCTACAACTTTGATGAGAACTTGAACTCAGAAAAGGACTTCAAGGATGTCAAATCTGGCCATCTTTCAGAACTATCTGCACAGGAAAAATCTCAAATTTCCATATTTAAACATCTTTTATTCCAAAGCTTCCTTTTAGGTTCCTAAGACATAAAATCACTCAAAATAACTTAGTTAGAGATAATAAACACTTAAATCATCAAAGATAAGCAACAAAATATAGGAGAAATAAGTGCCTATCAATCCACATACGAGGATAGCTAATAGATTAGAGGCTCACCAGGGGGCGTTGGTGGCTTAGGGGTAGTAGTTTCCGTTGCGTAGGTATTCTTATAAATAAATCTACTAGTACTTCTTTATAGTAAATTATTTTATTAAAAATTTTCTAATTAAAAGTTTAGTAATTGTTTTGCAACGAAGATACTCAATTCATGCCTTGCGGTGCTTCAGGTAGATGACCAATTAGCACGTACTTTAAGGTAGTACGACGGTTGCCACGTGGTCGACCCTCTAGGTCAAGGCATGACAATTTGATTGGTATCAGAGTGAATAAAGATTCTAAATGTTTTTGAAAGTTATAAAGCATTTTCATAGTATTTTCAAATGTTTTTAAACATTTTCAAAATCAGTGGATTACTTAGGTCTAAAACTCCAGAGTTCGAGTTCGTGATTACTTGAACGAATTGTGAATACCCAAACCTATTCTTAGAATATCTTTGTTAGCAACATGCCACCATAGACAGTACCCGAGTGTGGTCTTTATGAGAAATAACACGATGACCACCATTTCCTCGATATTCATGAAAGCAAAGTAAGCTTTCTGAGAAATTTTCCCCAAGACCAATCCTTCAGTTTCTAATACCCTTCCTTATTGCTAGCCAAACCAAACAAGGGAGAGTAAGTCCCTTGAGATGATGAGATATGTGAGATCTCGTTCAACTTCTAAGAGGGGTCTATTCAGAGACTCGCTAGCGAAGAAAACTGGTTCGATGTCTAACCTTCGAGGTAGTGGACATCGAGGTTCGCTAGTGAAGAGCGAGTTTAACATCTAACCCAACCTAAATGCAACTTTCCCCATTACCTACACTTGTAATGTGTAGAATTTGGGAGAAAGTGGAGCAACAAGAGCGTTGCAAGGAGCAAGGATGGACTCAACGTGCACAAAGACAAAACCAACTTCTCTCGCTCTCTACACCGTTAGTGTGTAGACTAGGAGAGAGAGTCAGGTTAGGAGAGAAAAAGCCGATGGGATACGAGATCATAGAGGACGAGGTTGACAAAACCTCAGAACCTAAGATAAAACATCCAAGCAAAAGGATGGAGGAACTGAGAGGACTCCATCAAGTAGCAAACGAAAGGACGAAAGGTGAAGCCAAGGGAGAGTTAACCAAGTGTAAGGTTCGATGAAGGACCCACACGAGGTGAATTGACACACCCGGACCTAGCACGACTTTTTTGTACACACGGAATAGTGTAAGATGGTGTTTTAATTAAACAATATGTCGGTCTGGATGTGTCTAATTAAGAAGAGAAGTTTAAATTAGGATAAGACGGAGTTAGAAGAAAAAGTAATTAACCATGCATGGAAATTAGTAAATACCAAAAAGACCTCCAAATAAGTCCCTAGAAATTTATTATGGACCCCGTTGGCACAAGAAAGCAAAGGATTTAGCTAACGCGTGAAAATAAAAGAAAGTTGAAAAAGGGAAAAAAGTTTGACCCGGGGCACGAGTGGACCCGGTGTCGGGCTCCCCTATAAATAGGGGAGGGGGGCCGAACCTTTCTTCATTTTTTCTTTTCTTTTTCTTTCTTTTTCTTCTTCTTTTCTCTGGAGCCGACCGGAGGCATTTTGGACAATTGGCAAATCGGGACAGTCTGGCCATCAGATCAAGGCGAGTTTCCAGTATGTTGTTCATTTCACCTCGATCTACGTTATGTTAAGTTTGCACGCACATCCATGATCGATTTAGCCTAGATCGTAGTTTTCGGCTTTTAACCGGATTAGAACTTTAAACTCGAATAAGTGGATTTCAGGCTGGTGGATTAAGGTGAGTTTTTAGTAGGTTATAGTACTCACCTTAATCTATGTTATATTCCATTTTTACGTATTTCTGTGCACCGGGTGTGAATAAATCGGAGATTTAGTCAATTTGGGCTAAATCTCGGCCTACTGGAAAATTGGACCGGTGTTTCTCGTTTCTGCCTCGGCATATCCGTTATGGAGGCTATGAGGATCACCTCTCTAAGTTTGTACGTCGAAAGGAGGAGAAACGAGTGCAAAAACCGGGAGAGAGACTGGCCGAAGAACTGGCCGATCGAGTCCCTATTTAGATATTTTCAGTATAATATTATTATATTAAAATATATTTATATATTTAGATATTTATATATTATATCATTATAATGTATAAATATCTCATAGGAGGGCTTTTTGAGCCCGATTTGGAGTAGAATTTGGCCCAACCGGTGTGGGGCCCACGGGCCGTCGGGGCATTTTGATAGTTTTTCGTCGAGAGTCCAATTTTAGCCCCAAAACCTCCCAGACACTTTTCTATGTGCCTGGCCTAGCCCGAGTGGGCAGCCCATGGGCCCAAGGGTATTTTCGTAATTTTTCACAAAGTGTCCAATTTTTACTCCGGAACCTCCTGGATACTTTTCTAAGCCCCAAATCATATTCAAGCCCAGTCGTAGGTCATGTTAGAGCCTCGTAGGTGCATTCATAAATTTAATTATGAATGCTAACGTATTTCCGTGTATTAGGGCTCCGGGTGAATTGAATGCGGCGATGCTCCGAAGGTTGAGCTACATGGAGCGCTTGGGAGTATACGAATCTCTCAATACTGTGAGTGACCTAGACTTCTTTGTTTAGCCACTGGGGAAAAAGGTTTTTAAAAATGGTTTTTAAAACATAAATGTTTTCAAAAAGGTTTTGGAATATGGGAAATCCACTCACACACACTTGTTTGTGATATACCCACACGGTGAGTGGGATGTTTTAAAAAGAAATATAAAACATATGTGTGTGTGATTTATATGTTCTAAATACAAATGTTTTATACGTGTATATATATATATAATTTTTCGAATATTATTATTATGATTATTGAGGGTACGATGCCCTTGGGAGATGAGTGATTGAGAGGGTTCCTTGGGGCTCCAATTTGTGGGAGCGTGGACCAAGTTTGAGAGCATGCATGATACTCAGCCGTGGACTACCTATCGAGGGGCACGGTGAGTCGAGCCTGGTTGGGAGAGGCGCGTAGGGAAACTCGCCAGAGCTCCAGTTCGCTGTGTTCCACCACAGCGAGGCACCATCGAGGGAAAGGGCTAGAGAGATAGAAAAGAGAAAATATTATTGAATGAGAAAAGAGATAGCCCTCGGTGCAGTGAGGCATATGACGATCGACGGGTCGAGCCTCCAGTATAAAAGAGATGCCAGCCCATTTGAGATATATAAATTTATTTTATTTAAGACGTTTTTAAAAGAGGGTTCTCAGCAGGAGAACCAGAAAAGAGTTTTCAAAAGAAAAATATTATTTTATTATTATTTTATTTTGGATTTCCCTTATCTGCCCTAACCCAGATGGAGATTCTTAGAACCTCCGTCACTCACCTGTATCCAATGTGGATGGATGCAGATTCGCGTACGGAGTCAACTTTAGAAAGGAGGCTCATTAGGAGACGTCGGTGGCTTAGACTTAGTAGTTTTCCGCTGCATAGGTATTCCTTTTAAATTAATCCACTAGTGCACTATTTAAGTTTTATTATTTTATTAAATGATTTTAATCAAAGTTTTAAAGGTTTTGCAGCGATGGTATCCATTTTAATGCCTTGCGGTGCGTCTGGTGCGTGACCGATCGGCACGTACTTCGAGGCAACGCGACGGTTGCCACGTGGTCGACCCGGGCGGGTCAGGGAGTGACAATTTGATTGGTATCAGACCATTTAAATGATTCTAACTTTTTTCAAAAGCTATAAAGAGTTTTCAAAGTGTTTTCAAACGTTTTCAAAGCCAGTGGATTAAATAGGTTTAGAACTCCAGTGTTCGAGTATGTAGTTGCTCGAAAGCGTCATAAACGATCAAACCTACTCTTAGAATACCTTCTTTAGCAGCAAGCCACCAAATAGAGTTCTCGAGTGTGGTCTTTAAGTGATAAAACATCACGACCGCCCTTTTTCTCGAGATTCGTGCAAGCAAAGCACACTATCCAAGAAACTCCCCAAACTCAAATTTTTAGCTTTTAATATTCCTTCTACTCGATAGCTAAACTATGCAAGGGATGGTATTTCCCTTAAGATTACGAGATAGATGATGTCCCATCCAATTCTCCGAGGAAGCCTAGTTAGTGGCTTACCAGTGAAGAACTGGTGTGATTCCCAACCTTTTGAGATTGTGAATATCGAGACTCGCTAGTAACGCAGTAAGTTTAAAGCATAAACTAGATGCGTTGCCCCAATTCTTTACACTAGTGACGTGTAAAACTTGGGAGGAAATGAAGCGGCTAGAACGAGGCAAGGGGCCAAGGTGGGGCCTAATGACACGCCCGGACCTAGTCCGTACGTGTCAAGTTGAATATTTATGAATTGTTGTCTAGTCAATATACCAAATGTGATTCCCATGGATATTTTAAACTTCATTTAGCTCGATTTCAAGGTAAAAAACCCTAAAATTGAAGTTCCGAGTTGCGGGGCCCACTTGGGCACGGATCCCAAGGAAGTTTGACTGAGTTGACCGGAGTCAACCTTGACTCGGTTGATTCCGGCGCCGGAACTGGTCAGAACCGGCGCCGGAACTGACCGATTATAATGGGTCTCGGCTCACTCGAGAACCCCATTTTCATTTCTTCTCTTCTTCTTCAATTCTCTGAATTCTCTCTTCTATCTCTTCAAGATCAACTCTGTAATCTCCTTTCTAACACTCAATCAAACATCAATATCAACTTATTTTGTATTCTTAAAGATCAAAACACCAAAGTTTCCAAGAAAATCACCAAATCTACAAATCTGTAATTTCGGCGACAGATTGTTCTTCGAGCTATATCTCTGAATTCAACGGTGTGAAGTGACTGGGTTTTTGGTATGTTGTTCTAGACTCATCAAGCTTTAATTTGATAGTTTACATGCTTGATTTCATGGTCTGTGCTAAGAGAAATCGTTGATTGAAGTTGAGATTTCTGTTTTGCCTGACCTTAGTGATTTGATTCAAAATTCGAGCATGATTGGTTGTTTAATTCCGTTCTTGAAGCTGTGAATCCTTAGATCATGTGTTTAACTTGTTGTGTTTCAATTTTGGTGGGGATTGGTGTTGAATCGAACTTGAATCGGGCTGATGAAATTGGAGGCCGAAACTCGGCCTTAAATCCAGGATAGAACCGGCGCCGGTTCTGGTATGAACCGGGGGCCGGAACATGAATATCACTGTTCGGCAATTTTTGCCCCAATTCGGGTCCAGGGGCAAAATGGTCATTTTGCAAATTCTAAATCCCTTTGATTCCATTTGACCCAATTGACTTTAATTAGCTTCAATTGACTTCCGGATTTACCAATTTTATTCCGAGACCTTTAATTGGTTTTGTTTTATGATTTAATTGTTGGTTGAATGCCTTTATTAATCAAATTAGAATTTAATTTGATTATTTAGGTACGTGATTGTACGAGTTTTGGACCGGTTGCAGTTTGAGCTAAGACATTCGTGGGTAATAGGGGAGTATACAACTCTCCTCACTTGTGAGTGGCTTGGATTATATTGGTTGACCATTGAGGGTTAACCGTTTTCAAATTTATTTATAAATGCTTTATTAAATTGTTTATATATGTTTTGGGGTATGAATTGTCCACCCTCACACACCATGTTTATAAATGATTTAAAGGGTGGGAATGTCAAATATTTTATAAATTGATATATTTGATTATTAATGGGGAACGATACCCCTGAGAGATGAGAGATTGAGTGGGATTCCTCGGGGCTCCGATATGCGGGAGCGTGGACCGAGTTTGAGAGCATGCGTGATTACTCGGCCGTGGACCGCTTATCGAGGGGCACGGTGAGTCGGGCCTGTTTGCGAGAGGCGCGTAGGGAAACTTGCTAGGACTCCAGAGTGCTGTGTTCCACCACAGCAAGGCAAACGTCAAGGGAATGGGCCAGAGAGTAAAGAAAAATGTTTTAAAAGTATAAAGTAACCCTTGACGGTTCAGTGGAGACCCAGTGCACGGGTATACCTTATTGGGACGATTTTAGATGCCAGCCCATTTGGAAATATTATTATTGATTTAATATTTGATTTGGTTTGGGATTTACTATATTTCAGTATATGGTTTATTAAATTGATATTTGGATTATTTCATATCCCCAGCCTGAGGTGATCGGTCTTTATAACCGAGTCTCTCACTGGGTACAAGTTTATGTACTCACCCCATTCACTTTTGTTGTCAGATCATCAGTCTTTGGATGGCGGATGTCCTGGTGGCCAGTGATCCCAGTACGGCACTGTGGACACGACTTTGTAGGTGCCACCCTTTTGCTTTGTGTATCTTGGCTCGGAATATTATTGCATCTTACATATACATTTATGTATTTATATATAATACTTTCCGCTGCATGGAGTATCGTAAGATGTGTTATTTTCTTTTAAAATACTTTTGAACTATATTATCTATGATAATTTCGTATGCTTTTATATATTGCTCAAATATCCTTTATTTTTAAGCCTTGTGCCATCTTGGTTGCCCGCCTGACGAGGCACGTATCTCGAGGTGGTACGGCGGTTGTCATGTGGCCGAGCCTGCGGGTCAGGGCGTGACACCTAACGTGCGTGAACGCTAACCTCACTTCTCTTGTTTTGTACACCGTTGGTGTGTAGCCTAGGAGAGAGAGTTGGGTTAGGATGAAAGAAATCGGAGGAGTCAATCACGGAAGATGTGGTTGACCAAAAACCTCAGGACATCAGATGAAGCATCCGAGCAACCAGATGAAGGATCGAGGAGGACTTTACAAAGCATCAAATAGAGATAAAGAGAAGCGATTGCTGAAGAGCCCACAGGTTGGCAAGTCTGGCGGGATAAGCCCACAGATTGCCTGGATGATGCTTCGAGGAGTGAGCATGATGTGAGAGAAGTGGCAGCAAGGACTAGCTGACTTCTTTTGTACTTACACAGTGGTGTGTAAGTGGTAAAAGAAAAGGGGTATTAGTGGACAAAAGAGAGCCCACTTGGAATCAATTGAGAAGAAGCATCTAAAGAAATTGAAAGAGAAAGAGTGAGTATAGATCACGAGAGGTGAGATATGGGAAGATCACTTGAGGATGAGAGAAGGATTGATAAGAGAAAAACCCTAAAGGATTCGAGGATGGCAAAAGGAAGAGTAAGGAAAGAGCACAAAAGAGAAGCCATTCTTAGGAAACGATGAGGAGGAATAAGGCAAGAGTGATAAGATGGAGAATGAGGAAAGAATGAAAAGAAATCATATCCAAGTGGTCAATGAGTAGTACGTCCATTACTACTTGTTTGACCATTGGATACCAATGTTAAAAAGGGTAATGGACAAAAGAGAAAGGAAATGAAGACAGAGGAAATGGAATAAGGAGAAAGATAAGATGTAAACCTCCACTCCAAAGGGGATTAAAGGTGTTGAAACCCTCATTGATTGATGGACAATGAGAGTAAGAAGAAGGAGATCTCTAAAGGATAATGAGAAATGATTTTGACAAGGCAATGAGATGTAAGCAAGCAGAAAGAATGGAATGTAAGACAATGATGAGATTGCCCGCATGCGTGCTAATGGAAAGCACAAAGAGAATTTCCTCCAGTATTGTGAAGACATCACTAGAAGGAACTGGTGAGAAAGAAGAAGAGGAAAGAAGAAGAAACGCGAACCCTTAAACAAAGGATAAAGAAATGTCGTGATATAGTGCGGAGGTTTTCTTAATGAAAAAAAAAGCATAAGAATCTTAGGTAAAAGAAGATCCTAGGCTAATAAAAGAAAACAAGGCTTAGAAGAAAGAAAAACTTAGTTCAGTTGATGAACTAAGTTTTGATTAAGTAGGAATAGAACCTTAAAAGAAGAAAAGTATAACCTCTCACTAGAAAACTTTAACTTAAATTAGTAGTAATGTCATAATGAACCATAGGTTAATAACTCCAAATAGCTGACCAGGATTAGTAAATGAATAAGACTAAGAAACTAGGGTTAGAGATAAAACCTAGGTAGGTAACTTAGAGATAGATTAAAGAAGAACATAAAAAGGAGATTAAAAGAAACCTACAAAGAGGACTAAGAAAGACCTAATGAATAAAAGCAAGTAAAAGACTTAGAAACAGATGTTAGTTAAAAAGAGTTGAGCATAATGAACCCCAAATGTGAGTCAAGCCAAGGCACTACATCATCCTACGAATAAGTCAAAGGAAAGATATGAATAAACAAGGATTATTGGAGGCTGGAACTACAAAGAAGAGGAGTCAAGAGTATGAAAGGAAAGAAAGGAAAATCCTCGACTACTTGAGTGTGAAAAAAGAGAACAGAAAGATTAAATTTGTGAATTGGTGAAAAGAAGGGAAAGGAAAACCCCTGATTATTTAACTGATAAAAGAAGAGATAAGGAGTTGGATAGAAAGAAAAATTGGAGAAAACACAAGAGAAGAAGCACTCGTAGGAAACGAGTGAATGGGGTAATTGTATTCTAATGGATGATATCAGTAAAGAATGAATGAAAGAGAAAAAGAGAGAAATAAAGAAGTGAGGATATCAAATCATGATGGAGTAAACAAAGGTAAAAAAGGATGAAGATGGAAATTTTGAGGATAATTGAACACAGTGATGAGAAAAGTGAATCGACGTAAGTAAGAGTTGAAGAAAGAGTGAGGATAAAACAAGGACGAACAAGGTGACAATTGAAACTGGAGAAGACAAAAAGGTGATTAAGCATAAACCAGAATAATGCTTGGAACTGGAGAAGACAAAGGATCAAGACGTGGCAAAAGTGTGGAATAGAAGGAATTAAGAGTATAAGGTTGAGAAATATGAAGGATAAGTTAAATCTTTTAGAAGGAGGGGAGTAAGCTAACTTTGAGTATAACCTCCCCGAAGAATGATAAGTAAAGAAAGAATGTGGGACATGAAGTCGAACCAAGCTAAGATGGAGTTAGCTTGGCGTGGGCAAGATAGTGAGGCAATGAAGGATAGAGAAAGGTGTTGCCCACGATAAATAAACCAGGGTATCGAAAGACAAGGAAAAGATAACGATGGATTAAGGGCCAGAGATGGCTGAAATAAAGGAAACCCACACGTGGAAAGCAAGAGATAAGAGAACTGAGATAGAAAAGATAACAAGAAGGAATCCCCGTACTCCTATGAACAAGGAATAAGGAAAGAATTCGATTAAGCTCATGAACTTCTATGGGCACAGTCAGTATGAAGAGCAGAAAAGAAATTCTAACACCTAAGAGAATCAAAGGTGTTAGAAGAAAAAAGGAATAAGGATGATAATGATGAAGAAAGTCAGAAAGGAAAGCAAAGACAAGAAAGAATGAAGCCAAGGTAAGAAGAAACCTTGGGTACGATGTGAAAAAATCACGTAAATCGAGGTGAAAAGGATATGGAAAGGGAAAAGGAATACGAAAATAACCCTAAGGGAAGGGTATGGAGATGACAAGAGCTATAGATGATGCCAAAGGGTGGTAATGGACCAGAGAGAAGCTCAAGTTGACTGAACGGAACGGGAACCTCGAGAGAGAAATACGAAGATGAAGAAGTTACCAAGAATGCAGCATGAGTGTGACAAGCGTGAATTACGCTGTTCCGCGTTGCCGAGAAGGCAAGAGAAAGGTAGACCCCACAATAGACGTGGGCGGATGGAGAGGAAGAAAAGGAAAGAGATAGGGATAAGGAAACCCCAAATAGTAGTGTTGATGAAAGGAGGAAAAGAGATCGACCATTAGCAAGGAAGCTAATGTGAAGGAAAGAAGTCGAAAGGAAGAGAAACGTGTGGCACCTCCTAAAGTGAACACTCCAAGGGAGTGACAGGTGAGAGAGAGAGCCTCAGAGGCTAGAGAAATGATATGGATGGGTATGAGGTCGAGGCTCAAGTGTGAATGATTTGGGAGCCATGTGAGGCATAGTTGCGCGTCGTATCACAACAAAATTTAACCTTACTAATCTACTATGTAGTAGGGTAAGCAAGGATCGATCCCACGAGGAAAAGCTGTTCTATTTCACACTACTTTCTGAACATAAATTAAACTAAACAATAGATTAAAGGAGAGTTTTTATATTGGTGTTGGAAATAATATGTGAGGATTTATCAAGAATGACAATAGTAATGTGATATATGAAAAGACAAAGCCTCCAATCTATTATATGATCAATCTTTTAACCTAACATTTGATCATAGATTCACTAATCAAATATTCTTATCATCAATTGGTTAACTTCATAGAATTGAAACCAGCTTCAAGTCCATGGACCTTTCTCAATATTGATTAACCTTGAATCTAGGTTCACTTTTAATCCTTCTTCTTATGACTAACTTGAATCCTAGCAATCCAAATTCAAGTCTAGAAGAGCAATGAGCAATGGAAAGGTAAAAGCTAACAACAATCAATAACGACCCCAGCATTCACTATTCCAATTGCATCTTCAAATCTCTTTGGATGTAAAAACATCCTCTTGCTACTCAAATTCTAAGAAATCCCCAACTCTAGCATTGGAGTTCAAAGATTAGCATGCTAATGAGCTACTTAATCAATTATTTGCAACTAATTAACTCAACAATTCAAAAGACAAGATAATTAACATGATAATCATCTTCAAAGCTTAAGAGATAGAAGAACAATCAATGAAAAAGAAAGAATTAAGAACAAGAATCTCACAAATGCAGGAAAAGTGATTGAAACCTATAATAGATTGGAGTTATAGAGTATTTTGCTTAAACAAAAATTACAAGATGATAAGTCTTCTCAAACCCAGCAAAAGATGCAAACTTAAAGACTGCCTCCACTCCACTTTCCAGCTGCTTCTTCTCATTTTCAGATCTCTGTCTCCAGCTGCCAGCCCACAATCCACTGCTCCTCCATAATTCTTCCCATCTGAGATGAGGAATCTTAAGAATAAAATAAGCTAAAGTAGAAGTCATTGAGGAAAAGAGGGAGACAACTCTGAGATTTAGTTATGGCTCCTCTCCATTGAATCTCCGGAATGTGTTTTTAAAGGATTTGATAGTGGAATGACAGCATTTAAATGGGTCTGTCGATGTTTTGACTTTGTTAGCCGTCGACGTCTAAGTGTCTGCCCGTCGACGTCTCTGCTTGTTTTCTTCATATTTTTCCCAGCTCGATCGATCCGTCGACGTCTAAAGATGTGCACGTCGACGTCTAAGTGTTCAACCTTTAAGTATTCGAAGTCAGAAACTTCTAGCCGTCGACGTCTAATGTCTAGCCGTCGACGTCTAGCATGATGAACTCCCTGGAAATGTTGGCCGTGGACATCCAGCTTCAATCCGTGGACGGTTGCTTTAGATTCTGGAATCATGGTCATCAAGTAGCTTGTCCGTCGACGTCTAATGAGTTAGCCGTCGACGTCTAAGTGTCTGCCCGTCGATGGCTATGCAGGTGCAAGTGATCCCGTTGTTCATTTCTCGAACAGCCGTCGACGTCTAATGAGTTACCCGTCGACGGCTCTGCATGTTGGTTCAATTAATCATGGAAATTGTCCCTTTTTAGTTCAAATTTCATTTTCCTTTTAAGTACACCTACAAAGCAGAATTGAGCTAACTTAGGCCTCCTAGTATTAAAGTAGGAGAAAGAAGAATGATCTTAAATCCTAATTTAAGCAATAAAAAGAGGTTTAACAAATTCCCCCACACTTGAATCTTACTCGCCCTCGAGTAAGCCTAGAGCAAGAGGGAAAGAACAAAATAACCCTTAAAAGAGAATATCATAAAAAGTTTAAACTAGATGACTTCTAAAATTAGATTTCAAAGGAAATTCATGCTATAAATAGAAGCATATTGTAAAGTAGAAGAGAGCATACAATCCAAGAATCAAGATAATTAAGCAACAATGGAAGCAATTTCCCTTCAACCAAGCATATTTGAATGGAATAATTCATCACTGGAAATCCCTCATTCACTCAAGTGTGTTTCATGGTGCGCTCAATCTTTGCATGAAAATAGACCTACCATAAGCTTGCTAGTCTACCTCATCTCCACTACTCCAGTATGCATATCATGGATGAAAAGATGAAAAAGATGAAATGGGGTTGTAATGAGGTCTAGGTTGAGTAAGCTATGAAGAAAAAGGGTAAAGTAGTTCAATTAAAAGTTTCTTCAAAACTTAGTGACATATCAAGCTATCGGGAAGAAAATGAAAATGGTCTTTAAGATATTTTGATAGCTCGACTCGTTTGATCTACCCATTCCAACTTTTTCCTTTCATTATTCTTTACAATGAACCAAAGAGATGTTGATTGCTTTTGTTGTGCCATTCTTTATGCATTAGGATTCTTTTGGGCACATTTTTGAAAATTAATGTATTTTGAACATCTCATTTCTAAAACTTTTTTCTTAATTGACCAATTCTTAGAGCGAAAATTTCCCCCACACTTAGACTTGTTACTCTTTTGCCCAGAACATAAAAATCATACAAGTCACTAATCTCACTAAGCTGAAGAAACAGGGTGAGAGAAATTGTTTTCTTTTGAGGCTTGAGGTTCTTTTAGGAAATTTAGGTTCATCAACAAAAATAAAGCTAAAATCTGTTAGGCTCAAGGGGTTCTCTACATTGGTTTTCGCAAGGGTTGGTCGATTTGGCTCAAGTTTAGCCCTAATCTTGACCATCTTCTCAAACATGCATGCATTATATGTAATTTCAACAAGGTATAAAGCAAGTTCTAGAGGAATATAGTCATGCAAGATAAAATTCACTCTAAAAAATAAAAGAGATTGTAGTGTAATCTTAAGGCTCAAATCTCTCACAAGGTTGAAGAATCCTTATTCTACTCAAACATATTCAGCTCAAGGGAATTGCTACAAGTTGCTTAAAAATCTAGAAGCAAGAAATCTTAAAGCTCTTTTCCAATTTAAACTATGCTTATATTTACTTCATAAACAATCTTCACATCTTCTAATTTGCAAATTAATCTATCAAAAAGCTATAACTCCTAATTAGCAAAGGTTTTAGTTACTAAAGTTCCCCCACACTTAAAATAAGCATTGTCCGCAATGCTGTCTCGACAATAAATCATATAAAAGAGAAGTATCACAGAACAGTACCTTGATGCTGTCGAGGATGTAAATGAAGACAATTCCAGCAAATGCAATCAACAATAATGGGGAAAAAGTAACAAAAGGAAGATTAAATTGGCATAAATCAAAATTAGGAGTTATAAGGTCGAGAATTAACTAAAATCCAAAATTTAAAGAGCTAAAATGTACGACAACTAGAAGTTAAAGTCTGTCGCAATTAAAATAGATAATAAAGATAAAATGCATGCATGAAAATGCTAGAATGAGCGAAAGTTCATTGAGGCGGTGGTGGAGGCTGATTATAGAAAGCTAAAATCTGATCAAGTTTATTGTGGAGCGAGTGAACATCATCAGTCAAACGCGTCACATTCCCTTGTAGTGTTTTGAAACTCTGATCCATGTTCTGGCACCAACCGAGCATCTGAGACTGAAATTGGTACTGAGGGATTGGCCTATTGCCAACCGGTAGCTCGAATGGAGGGGGAGCTTGCTGATCTTGCGGCTGTTCTTGCTCTCCTCCTTCTGCTGCACCTTCAGCTGGCTGGTCTTGCATATTCGGAGGCTTTGTCCAAATTCCTCCGGCTTGGACATAACCAAAGATCTTCATTTTGGTGGCATCGACACAATCTATTTTGGTGGTGATCTTCTTCCGCTCATTTTCAAAGGAGATGCCACAGTGTTGGAGAATTTTGGTGATGAGCACTGGAAATGGAATGCAACGGTGATGAGTAGTAGGAGAGACAACCTCGCGCATGGCACTGATTATGGTTGACGCCAGCGGAATACCAGGGGCTTCTTGCAGACAGTGGACAATTTTGTCCATCATGTAGACATCTTTGCCGCGGACAATGTGGGTGTCACTGATCTTTGGATCCACATTATGGTGGATAAGATATGCCACCAGCCGGCTTTGAATGCTGAAATCTCGGCAGAAAAGAGCAGCCTTTTTACCGGGCACTGGTCTATACCCCACATCAAATCTAGCTAAGGCATCATGTCTGGACCAAGGACGGTCTGGATCGTCTTCCTCTTCATCATTTTCTTTGTACATAGATCCTTCATTTGGGATATTGAAATGTTCCTGGAGGAATGCCGCATTGATGGTGATCTTTTTCTTGAGCACCATAGTCTGAATTTCAGGCAAGTCAGCCCCCTTATTCTTGATGTTGGCGCAAAAGAGGACGGCCAGATCAGGATAATACTCGCCCTTGATGTCGAGGACAGCATCCCAACCCACCTCGTGAAACAAGTGCACTAGATCGAATTCGCGTGCAATAAGAGGATGCATTGTCTTCTCCACAATTTGACGGGAGGTCTGGTGATCCTTAAACCATTGTTCACACTCGGGAGAGAAAAATTCATTGGCTACAGTAGGCTCGGAGGCCGAAGCCGGGGCCTTGCCCTTGGCATTTCTTGATGCTCGGGGTCTGGGAGGTGGTGAAGGTTCAGCAGAAGCTTGGGACTTGGACTGGCGAGGTCTCTTAGACATTTTGTCGAATAGTTGGGATGATGAACAAAAATCCTGAAGCAATCTCAAGAAAATTCCACAATGAACACTCATGTGATGAATAATATATACTCAGCAATGAATCTCACTTGATTATCTCAGTAATAGCATCAAAGAAACCCAATTATTCAAACAATTGTAGCCCAACTCGGATTCCAGCAGTTATCACAAGCAAAAGTGTCAAATTTTGAAGATTATAAGCATGTAATCCATCCAATAGTTCAATATTTCGATGTTAAATCAATCAAGAGAAGTAGAAAAGTATATAACTGACCAACTGGAGTGTTAAACGCAACCAAATTTGCTTCAAGAACACCAAGTCGAAATTTCGCCCAAATTTGCTCCAAGAACACCAATCTCTGAATTTGTTGAAATTGAAGGGAAAGGTGGAAGAAATAGCGAATGGGGGTGTTGTTTTCAGTAAAAAGGAAGTGGGTTTGGTGTAATTGGGTTGGAAGATTGGTGGATATGGAAGAGAGTTGAAGTTGGTTGGTTTTGGAGGGAGGGTTTCGGGTTTGAATGAGGAAATAGTGTTTGGTGAAAGTGACGGCTGATGAGGGTTAAAAGCTGCGAAATTCGACTGATCCGTCGACGTCTAGTGTCTAGCCGTCGACGGCTAAACATTTCTGACTTAGAGCAATTTCAGTTCCCCGTATCATCCGTCGACGTCTAAACCTTGGACGTCAACGTCTAGATATTTCTGACTTCAACAATTTTCTATGCCGAAACCTATCCGTCGACGTCTATCCATATGCCCGTCGATGTCTAAATATTTCTGACTTCCCAAATTTTATCGTGACTGAGCTATCCGTCGACGTCCTACTTTATACCAGTCGACGTCCAGATATTTCTGACTTGTCTTGTGAAGACCCCATTCGTCGACGTCTAGATACCTGCCCGTCGACGGCTAAATGTTTCTGAACCCAACAAAAACCTTGATTTTGCCCTCTTTGCTTATTCTCGAGACTTTAAGAACTTTGGAGTGCAGAGAGCAAGAGAAGTGCCACTTGTGTAACTCATAAGTTGAACAGCCTTACCCAAATTGAGCCTCATGAACTCTTAGCTAAATGTGGATGGAAAGAATGCATGCAAAAGCAAAAGAAATGAAAGAAAGAAAGAAATACATTACAGCGAGTGAAGGAAGAACTTGGGTTGCCTCCCAAGCAGCGCCTTTGTTTAACGTCGTTGGCTCGACTAGAAGACCATATCAAGGAATATATGTAGGATCAGTGAAGAGAATATCCTCCATGGAAGAAACCGAAACTCCTTCATAATATGGTTTCAAGCGATGTCCATTGACCTTGAAGATCTTGGAAGTAGTCAAACTTTGGATTTCCACCGCTCCATGGGCAAATACCTTAGTTACTATGAATGGGCCTATCCACCTACTCCGGAGTTTTCCTGGAAAAAGATGTAGTTTAGAGTTGTAGAGCAGCACCTTTTGGCCTTCACTAAATGTTTTCTTCTTCAGAAGCTTGTCGTGGTAAACCTTGGTGCGTTCTTTGTAGGTGAAAGAGCTCTCATAAGCATCATGGCGTAGTTCCTCGAGCTCTTGAAGTTGAAGCTTTCTATGAATCCCAGCCTCATCAACATTCAAGTTACACTTTTTGATGGCCCAAAGAGCGCGATGCTCTAACTCTACTGGCAAATGGCATGCTTTTCCATATACCAAGCGGTAAGGAGACATGTCAAGTGGTGTTTTGTAGGTAGTTCGATATGCCCACAAAGCGTCTTTAAGTCTTTGACTCCAATCCGCCCGATTAGGGTTGACTGTCTTTTGGAGGATGGCTTTAATTTCTCGATTTGAGATCTCGGCTTGACCACTAGTTTCGGGGTGGTACGTAGTGGACACCTTGTGAGTAACTCCATACTTCTTCAAGAGAGAAGCCATAAGCTTGCTACAGAAATGAACACCCTTATCGCTGATGAGGACACGGGGTACTCCAAAGCGAGAGAAAATATTAGACCTGAGAAACTCACAAACCACTTTAGAATCATCAGTTCGGGTGGCTTTAGCTTCCACCCAACGAGAAACGTAGTCACAAGCCAGTAAGATGTAAACAAGGCCATTGGACTTAGGGAAAGGTCCCATAAAATCAATTGCCCAAACATCAAAAATTTCGCAAATTACAATTGAATTTAGGGGCATTTGATCTTTATATGTGATTTTTCCTACCCTTTGACAATTGTCACAGGATTTGCAAAAGATGTGAGCATCTTTAAATAAGGAAGGCCAATAAAAACCACATTCTAGGATTTTCCTAGCAGTTCGTTGAGGGCCAAAATGACCTCCACATGCATGGGAATGGCAAAAAGTTAGAACACTAGAAATTTCATGATCAGGGATGCATCTCCTAATAATTAAATCACTACAATGTTTCCATAGGTAGGGATCATCCCATACATAAAATTTTGCATCATGTTTAAGCTTATCCTTCTTTGCTTTAGGAAAACCACTAGGAAATTCCCTAGTGACCAAGAAATTGACAATGTCAGCATACTAAGGAATTTGTACATCAAGAGCACAGAGCATTTCATCAGGAAATGAGTCATTAATGGAAGAAGTTACCTCAGAACTTACCAACCGGCTGAGGTGGTCAGCTACTAAGTTTTCCGCACCCTTTTTGTCCTTAATTTCAAGGTTAAATTCTTGGAGAAGAAGGATCCAATGAATCAGTCTAGGTTTAGCTTCCTTCTTAGTGAGGAGGTACTTAAGGGCTGCATGATCAGAGAAAACAATCACCTTAGTGCCGAGCAAATAAGAACGGAATTTGTCTAGAGCAAAGACAATAACAAGAAGCTCCTTCTCAGTGGTGGTGTAATTTTTCTGAGCGTCGTTCAAAGTGCGTGAGGTATAATAAATGACATGTGGAACTTTGCCCTCTCGCTGGCCAAGCACTGCTCCCATAGCTATATCACTTGCATCACACATAAGTTCGAAAGGTAGGTCCCAGTTGGGAGGTTGCAGGATGGGGGCTGATGTAAGAGCATTCTTCAATTTGTCAAAAGCCTCTTTACATGACTCATCAAAATGAAAGGTGATATCTTGTTGTAACAGACAGCACATAGGAACTGCGATCTTACAGAAATCTTTGATGAACCGCCGGTAAAATCCCGTATGGCCAAGAAAGGATAGAATTGATTTAACTGAGGAAGGATAGGGCAAGTTCTGCATGACATCAATTTTAGCTTTATCCACTTCGATGCCCTTAGCTGATACTATGTGGCCCAAAACAATTCCTTGAGTAACCATAAAGTGGCATTTTTCTGAATTGAGAACCAAATTTGTCTCAATGCACCGGTCAAGGATAGTAACGAGGTGAGCCAGGCAATTATCAAAAGAATCTCCATAAATAGAGAAATCATCCATAAAGACTTCAATAATCTTGTCTACATACTCTGAGAAAATGCTCAGCATGCATCGTTGAAAGGTAGCTGGAGCGTTGCAAAGACCAAAGGGCATGCGCCTATATGAGAATGTACCAAAGGGGCAAGTAAATGTGGTCTTTTCTTGATCCTCTGGAGCTATCATGATATGAAAATAACCAGAATATCCATCTAGGAAACAATAGTAAGCTTTTCCAACTAACTTCTCCAACATTTGATCAATGAAAGGCAATGGAAAGTGATCCTTCTTTGTAGCATCATTAAGTTTCCTATAATCTATGCACACCCTCCAACCATTTTGCACTCGTTGAGGTACAAGATCACCACTTGCGTTTTGCACTACCGTAATACCGGTTTTCTTGGGTACCACTTGCACAGGACTAACCCATTCACTATGTGAGATAGGATAGATGATACCAACTTGCAAAAGCTTCAAAATCTCCTTTTTGACCACTTCCATCATGGGAGGATTCAAGCGGCGTTGAGGTTGCCTAAGTGGTTTGGAATCATCTTCCAATAAGATTCTATGCATGCAGATTGATGGGCTAATACCTTTTATGTCAGCAACCGTCCATCCAATAGCTTCCTTTCGAGCCTTAAGAACTTGTAAAAGTTGAAGCACTTGGGTAGAAGTGAGAGTATTGGAAATGATTACAGGGAGTGTTTCATTCTCACCAAGGAAGGCATATTTGAGATGAGTGGGAAGAGTTTTAAGCTCAATAGATGGTGCTTTAATGATAGAGGGGAGAAGTTTGGTGGAAGGGATAGGAAGATCCATGTAAGAAACATTGGCTAGGTGTGATTTAGATGGGAGTGCGACTAAAGAAGATAAGATAGACTGGATTTCTTCATTATAGATCTCCTCTTCAAAATCTAAATTGTCATAGTCCATGCTCTGAGTTAATGCAGAAAATAGAAGATCTTCTCGAGCAAAATCCAATAAGGACATAGAACAAACATCCACAAAATCTTCAGCCATAATAGATTGATCATCTAAAGGGTACCTCATGGCATCAAAGAGATTGAATGTAATTACCTTCCCATCAAACTCCATGGAAAGATGACCTTCATGACAGTCAATTTTGGTTCTAGCAGTGCGGAGAAATGGCCGGCCAAGAAGAATAGACGAGGATGAAGAACACTCCTCACTTCCCATCTTTAGAACATAGATATCCGCCGGGAAGACTAATTCATTGACTTGCACTAGAACATCCTCTAGAACACCCTCCGGATATACATAAGATCGATCTGCCAATTGGATCACAACTCCGGTTTTCGTCAATGGCCCCATGTCCAAAGAGAGATAAAGAGAATGTGGCATAAGACTAATAGCAGCTCCTAGATCACACATAGCCTTTGGAATTTGAGTCTTTCCAATAGTGATAGGAATAGAAAATGAACCTTTATCCTTACACTTGGGTGGAAGTTTGTGTTGAAGAACTGCTGACACATTCTCACTTAAGGTAATCACTTCATTCCCTTTAAGCTTGCGCTTATGGGTGCACAGGTCCTTGAGAAACTTGGCATATCTAGGAACTTGCTTGATGGCATCGAGAAGAGGAATATTCACTTGTACTCGGCGAAAGACTTCCAAGATATCCGGTTCAACGCTTTCCTTGGGTTTCTTTGTTAGTCTTGAGGGAAAGGGAGCTACTCCTTTAGGCTTTGGATTAGGATGGGAAGTATTTGTGTTTGGTTTTGGGTTTTGAGTGGATGTAGAGGCTTCAAAGTCATTTGGTCTCATGGGAAAAGGTGGAACAGGGTCAGGGGATTGTGCCCGTCGACGTCCAAGTTCTTCTCCCGTCGACGGATCAAAGTTTCTGGGTAAATCATTTTCAGGTATGTTGCTTGCCCGTCGACGGATCTGAAGGGTCAGAAACTAATTCATCCTGCTCCAAGCCTGCCCGTCGACGTCCAATGATTTTGTCCGTTGACGTCTCTTCATGAACAGGGGAGAAAGATTCCATCTCCCCTTCCAGGTTTTCCTCCTCATTTACTTTGTGTTTTCTTTTCTTGTGTCGATCCGGAAGAACTTGACCACTCCGCAAATGTATTGCATTAACATTAGCCTTCGGATTGATGATGGATTGAGAAGGCAACTTTCCCGAAGATTGGGATGTAAGATCATTAACAGATGTAGCAAGTTGTCCAACTTGTCTTTGAAGATCTTCCAAGGAGGTGTTCACTTGTAGAAATTACGACTTGGTAGCTTCTTGGAAAGATAACTGAGATGATGCAAGTTGAGTCACTAAATCCTCGAGTTTGGATGTAGATGATGGTATGGATGAGGGTCCTTGATTAGGTGGAGCGTTATGAGAGAAAGCTTGAAATTGGTTGGATTGTGAGGGTGCTGTTGGTCTGTTTTGGAAAGCACTAGGACCTTGTTGAAATTGGGGTCTGGGTTGAAAGGAAGGAGCTACATTGTTTCCGTACCTAAGGTTAGGATGAGCTCTCCAACCGGGATTGTAGGTAGGTGCAAATGGGTCAAAATTCCTCCTTGGAGGTCCAGGAAAGCCAACAGAATTAACATCCTCAACACTAGATTCTTGTAAAGTAGGGCATGCATCCGTCTCATGAGTATGCAATGAACATATACCACAAGGATGAGAAGTTGAAGACGCACCCATTTGAGACATCATAAGAGAAGTCAACTTAGATAGTTGATGATTTGTTGAAGCAAGTTGCTGCTCTAATTGAGAACGGCTAACTTCATTCACTTGATGACCGGAAGCATCATCTTATGCTTGAAATTTTTGAGAGCTCGATGCCATAGTGGTGATGATTTTACGAGCTTGCTCTGTAGGTTGATCAAGAAGTGCCCCACTAGCAGCAGCGTCCATGAGTCCTTTGTTCACAGGTAAGAGGCCATTATAAAAATGATTCAACAAGCATTGCTCAGGAATTTGATGCTGAGGACAGCTAGCTACCAAATGTTTAAACCTCTCCCAATAATCATAGATAGACTCTGTATTTTTCTGACGGATGGTGCTAATCTGATTCCTGAGATTAAGTATCTTGGCGGCTGGAAAATACTTGGTGAGAAATTGCTTCTTGAGTTGCTCCCAAGTGGTTATGGAACTAGGCTCCAATCGATACAACCAAGCTTTGGCAGTATCCGCCAATGTGAATGGAAAAGCACGCAATCGGACTTGCTCCTCTGTCAAATTGCTCGGTTTCATAGTTGAACAAACCATCAAAAATTCCCTCAAGTGCTGGTGAAGATCTTCACTAGGGAGACCATGGAATGTTGGAAGATAGTGTACAAAGTTGGACTTTAACTCAAAAGCTCATTCGACTTCTGGGAAAACTATACACAGAGGTTGAAGATTTGGCTCACGCTCCAATAATTGTCGAATAGTGGGCTGAACTTCATTCTGAATTGGTGGAATAACTGGAGGCGGTGGATTAATTGGTAACTCATTTCGTGGTGGCTCCATGATTGGCAAGGGTGAAGAACTCTCAGCTTGCAAAGACAACTTTTTAGTTTGCTCAACAAACCTTCTGATTTCCTTCAAGCTGGTTATGGAAGAATCAAAACTCATATAATATCTACAAATAAGAGATAAACCCAAAGGTGAGAACAAAGAAAGTATACAAGAAGGTAAATCAAACAAAATCAGGGGAAGCAATGGCTAGATAAATAAGCATACTAACATAATAGATATTAAAGAAACAAACTTCATTAACACTTTGCAACAACAACGAGAAAGACACACAGAAATATAAACTAAAATGCTAAGAAAGTGAAATGAAATGATAAAGCACAACTATTCCCCGGCAACGGCGCCAAAAATTTGTTGCGCGTCGTATCACAACAAAATTTAACCTTACTAATCTACTATGTAGTAGGGTAAGCAAGGATCGATCCCACGAGGAAAGGCTGTTCTATTTCACACTACTTTCTGAACATAAATTAAACTAATCAATAGATTAAAGGAGAGTTTTATGTTGGTGTTGGAAATAATATGTGAGGATTTATCAAGAATGACAATAGTAATGTAATATATGAAAAGGCAAAGCCTCCAATCTATTATATGATCAATCTTTTAACCTAACATTTGATCATAGATTCATTAATCAAATATTCTTTTCATCAATTGGTTAACTTCATAGAATTGAAACTAGCTTCAAGTCCATGGACCTTTCTCAATATTGATTAACCTTGAATCTAGGTTCACTTTTAATCCTTCTTCTTATGACTAACTTGAATCCTAGCAATCCAAATTCAAGTCTAGAAGAGCAATGAGCAATGGAAAGGTAAAAGCTAACGACAATCAATAACGAACCCAGCATTCACTATTCCAATTGCATCTTCAAATCTCTTTGGATGTAAAAACATCCTCTTGCTACTCAAATTCTAAGAAATCCCAAACTCTAGCATTGGAGTTCAAAGATTAGCATGCTAATGAGCTACTTAATCAATTATTTGCAACTAATTAACTCAGCAATTCAAAAGACAAGATAATTAACATGATAATCATCTTCAAAGCTTAAGAGATAGAAGAACAATCAATGAAAAAGAAAGCATTAAGAACAAGAATCTCACAAATGCAGAAAAAGTGATTGAATCCTATAATAGATTGGAGTTATAGAGTATTTTGCTTAAACGAAAATTACAAGATGATAAGTCTTCTCAAACCCAGCAAAAGATGCAAACTTAAAGACTGCCTCCACTCCACTTTCCAGCTGCTTCTTCTCATTTTCGGATCTCTGTCTCCAGCTGCCAGCCCACAATCCACTGCTCCTCCATAATTCTTCCCATCTGAGATGAGGAATCTTAAGAATAAAATAAGCTAAAGTAGAAGCCATTGAGGAAAAGAGGGAGACAACTCTGAGATTTAGTTATGGCTCCTCTCCACTGAATCTCCGGAATGTGTTTTTAAAGGATTTGATAGTGGAATGACAGCATTTAAATGGGTCTGTCGACGTTTTGACTTTGTTAGCCGTCGACGTCTAAGTGTTTGCCCGTCGACATCTCTGCTTGTTTTCTTCATATTTTTCCCAGCTTGATCGATCCGTCGACGTCTAAAGATGTGCACGTCGATGTCTAAGTGTTCAACCTTTAAGTATTCTAAGTCAGAAACTTCTAGCCGTCGACGTCTAGCATGATGAACTCCCTGGAAATGTTGGCCGTGGACGTCCAGCTTCAATCCGTGGACGGTTGCTTTAGATTATGGAATCATGGTCATCAAGTAGCTTGTCCGTCGACGTCTAATGAGTTAGCCGTCGACGTCTAAGTGTCTGCCCGTCGACGGCTATGTAGGTGCAAGTGATCCCGTTGTTCATTTCTCGAGCAGCCGTCGACGTCTAATGAGTTACCCGTCGACGGCTCTGCATGTTGGTTCAATTAATCATGGAAATTGTCCCTTTTTAGTTCAAATTTCATTTTCCCTTTTAAGTACACCTACAAAGCAGAATTGAGCTAACTTAGGCCTCCTAGTATTAAAGTAGGAGAAAGAAGAGTGATCTTAAATCCTAATTTAAGCAATAAAAAGAGGTTTAACAGGCGTCCCTATGTGAGAAAGGATCAGAGATCGAGATCTTGAGGATCTCTGTGATGACCACTCTAGAGGATCGGCCCAATGTGTGATTGAGGTGTGCATGAGACCACCCAGAGTTCTCCATCCCAGAGTGGATGAGAGATGAGATGTGATGGGCCAAGGGCCCTATTTGTGATTATGATGGGCGGTCAGAGAGTGGGTCAGATTGTGAGAGCCGAGAGGGCATGATCTCTGATTCCTCTGTTATGATGTGGCCGAGTGTGGGCCAATGTATACAAGAGCTTGACTCATACACCATGAAAAGAGAGAACAAAGTTAGAGGAAAAATGAAGAAGCGAAACCAAGGTCGGGGGAAAGATAATTAACTCACCGCATCCTCGCCGTGGAGGCGAGGGAGTTAAGCGAAGGTCTTTCCCGATAACTTGGTTACAAAGACAAGTACAAGACCACGAATAACAAGTAATGCGTTGGAGGATGGTGTCGCAACGTTACCCGAGACGACGACGGATTACCCGAGACGACGACGGATTTGGGACTTAAGAGAATTTTGCGGAGTCGCCACTAACCATTTTTGTTTAGGTACAGTTAGTCACCTATTAAGAATCTACCTAACTTAGCATTGGCCGTTAGATGGCGTACTTAAGCTGGGTAGGTCCCAGTCTGCGGAGCGGAGAACTGGAGTCGGGAGTACGGTTACGTGCGGGGAAGGATGAGCACCTCCACAACGCCCGTCAAGATGACGGTACAGATTAATTTAATAATATTTAGGCCTTAAAAAAATGTCTTTATAATTTTCCTTTTTGTTTGGTTGGTTTTTTTTTTGGTTTTTTGGTTTTTTGTAATTTTATATTTTTATTATTTTTATTATTAGAGAAAATTTAAAACAAAAGCAAATTTCAAAATAGTTTCTTTTCTCTTTTTCTTATTATTCTTTTTTTTAAAAAAAAGTAAATTCTTTCATTTTTTTGTTTTTTATTTCATCATTTTTTAACTAAAATCATTTGTGCTGACATTTAGAATAAAACCATTGAATAATTTCTCCTTTCAAAAATTTATTTTCGTTACTCCATTTTTTAAAAAAATTTATGTTTCATTTTTTTTTGTGAAAAGTTGTTATCTTTATTGGATACTTATTAATTTTAAAATGAGAATAGCAAGGATTTTGTCAAGGCCCATCGTGAATCTCGCCCAATTCTGGATCTGATCCAAAATGAGTCTCTTACCTAGGAACCCATATCGAGTGTGAATTTTCACCTTCTCGAATTGGATTCCATAATCAGACCCTCACTATCCTCGCATATCATTATTCACATGGATGACAATAATAATATGACAATAGGGAACATGTATGCATATTTTATAAGAAGTTTCAATTAAAAAATAATTCAACTTTATTTCGATTTCAATAGTAGTACATCTTTTGCATAAGAAAACTTCATTACCCTTATTAATCTCCTTTTTAATATATATATATATGTATATATATGTATATATAAACCAAAGGCATCATTTCTTTATCACATTTACTACTGCATGTACCAACTTGATTTTCTTATTTGGCAGACTTGCCTTGTTGCCATTTTTATTTTACGAATCACCATCATTATTGCACCCAAAGCCATCATTATTTAATCATTAAAATCAATGTTGAACCCAAAGGCCAAAACCGTATGGAATCAAGAAAGTATTAGTAGTTATTAAAATAAATGAATGATATCACCAGCATGATGGATATTTAAGCAAATAAAATTAGAAGAAGAAATATACCAGAAATGATAAAGGATATGCTGTCAAATGAGGCAGATGGCTCCAAATGAAAACACGCGAGTCACCACTAAGATCCAACTATCCAAGGACCCTTAACCAAGTAAAATTACAGTAACACCCATATGAGATATAAAAGTAACAAGCTTCAGCGTGCTCTTTTCTTTTTGCTTCTTTTTTTTTGTATTCCTTCTTCACGCCTCAACTTCTCTGCTCGTCTCACCAGAAAAATCCTCAGACCACTAAACAGAGTTATATTCCTCAATGGTTCACTGTTCTAGAACTCCCCATAAATCAATTAAACTCCCTATCTACTCTTCAACGCTCCTTCCCGAAAATTATTTGCTCTAAACACATATTAATCTTCTCAAATCTGCTTCTAAAGCTGGTGACTTTCCAACCTAGATTTAGCCAAGACCCACCGTCAAAATTGCTACCCAATTTGAGTGTGTTGTTTTCCACACTTAAATATACCTTTTCACAGTTCAGGTTTTAAAGAAAAGACCACAAGCAAAAACACTTCTTTTCAAAAATCTCTGGAACAAAAACTGCCATCCTCTTTTTTTTTTTTGGTGATCGGCTGTGCTTACCCCCCTTTTTTCTTCTTGTTTTCTCTCTTTTTTTTTCTTTGTGATCGGCTATGCTTGGCCCTCTTTCTCTACATTTTTCTTTGCTTGGCCCCATTTGTCTCCTTTTTTTGGTTGGCAGCAATTATTTGGTGCGGTTTCAACATTGTTATAGGGCCGCTTTAGCTCAACTTTTTCTTTGTTTTGTTTTGTTTTGCTTGAAGTTAAACTTGACGTGATTTATCCTTCATCAAGACTTTTGTGGCAGCAATTATTTTTGGCTTTTTATTTCCAATGTAGGCTACCTGTGATTTCCGTGATTTCTGCAATATAAGTGTCATTTTTTTAATCCCAACTTGGCTGATTCATTGCCTTTTCCTTTTTATTTAATGTAGGTTAATGCAAGTTGACAATAATCCCTTTTTACCATATTCAGCGGATTGATAATCTGGGGTGGTCCACATGTTTGTAGGGTGATAATAAAGCCAAGCAACCGTTAAAGAAAGGATAAGAAACGAAAGAGGAAAGGATTTATATAAAAAAAAAGTTGAATGACATTGATTGGTTTGGTCCTTTTTTTTTTTTACGTTTTTCTTTGGTTGGCCCCCCTTGTCTCTTTTTTCTTTGCTTGGCCCCCTTTTTACATTTTTTTCTTTGCTTGGCCCCTCTCTTTACGTTTTTTTCCTTTGTATTTTTTTTCAATCGTGAAAGTTGTTGATGGTGCTTTTTGTTTTTGTAAGGCTGAGAACGGAAAGCAACAAAGAATTTGGGGCAAGGAAAGGTGGGAATTTTAAATTTGTAGCTGATGGTTTAGGTGGTGGAACAGAAGGTGGGGGCGAATGAAGTGATGGATTTGAGGCAAGGGAAGGTGGGAATTTTAAATTTGCAGCTGAAGGTTTAGGTGGTGTAACAGGAGGTAGGGGCGGATGAAGTGATGGATTTGAGGCAAGGAAAGGTGGGAATTTTAAATTTACAGCTGAAGGTTTAGGTGGTGGAACAGGAGGTGGGGGGAGATACCAATATCATTATCCCCAAATCATTCGAAGCCAATTTTGATGGAAGAAATAAATCCTCAATTTTGCAAATTCCTCTTTTTTGTAATTTTCAATTTTAACTTTTTTTTGTATTTTTGTGTTTTTGTAATTTTTTTGTATTTTTAATAAGGATGTAAACGAATTCAACTAAAGTTAAATTTATTGAGTTCATCTTTTTCATTTCTTGATCGATATGAGTTCATCTCAACTTAGAAATTAAAATTCCTAGATAAGCAAATTAATCTTTAATTGCACCAAGCTTAAATTGGAACATTAATTCTTTCCAATGGCTAAGTTAAGACCACAACCAAATTATCAATAAATAAATAAAAAAAACTAGGGAACTCAGTAAAAAATTAGTGTCTACAGTTGCCACTCTTGGCATATTTCTTGAGTATCTAGAAGTGCATGCTTCTAGAGAATCAGGGAATAGGCAAAGATGTAGACACTGCTTTTAAAACAAAAAGTTTATGCAAAAACCTTGTTGAGAGGGTATTAATGGAAAATAAAAAGTTTTACAAAGACCTCGTTGAGAGGGCAACAATGCAAGATAAATAGATTTGCAAAGACCTTGTTGAAAAGGGCAACAATGCAATAAAAAATTTTACAAGGACCTCGTTAAGAGGGTATTAACGGAAAATAAAAAGTTTTGCAAAGACCTCGTTGAGAGGGCAACAATGCAATAAAAACAGTTTTGCAAGGACCTCGTGGAGAGGGCAAAAATGCAAGATAAATCATTTTACAAGGACCTCGTTAAGAGGGCAACAATGCAAAATAAACAAATTTGCAAAGACCTCGTTGAGAGGGCAACAATGCAATAAAAAATAGTTTTGCAAAGACCTCGTTGAGGGAGCAACAATGCAAGATAAAAGATAGTTTTGCAAAGACCTCGTTGAGAGGGCAACAATGCAATGAAAAACAGTTTTACAAAGACCTTGTTGAAAAGGGCAACAATGCAATAAAAAATAGTTTTGCAAAGACCTTGTTGAAAACGTCAACGATGCAATAAAAGATAATTTTGCGAAGACCTCTTTGAAAGGGCAACGATGCAATGAAAAATAGATTTGCAAAGACCTCGTTGAGAGGGCAACAATGCAAAATAAAAGATAGTTTTGCAAAGATCTCGTTGAGAGGGCAACAATGTAATGAAAAATAGTTTTACAAAGACCTTGTTGAAAAAGTCAACGATGCAATAAAAAATAGTTTTGCAAAGACCTCGTTGAGATGTCAACAATGCAATAAAAGATAGTTTTGCAAAGACCTCGTTAAGAGGGCAGTGATGCAATGAAAAATATATTTGCAAAGACCTTGTTGAGAGGGCAACAATGCAAGATAAAAGATAGTTTTGCAAAGACCTCGTTAAGAGGGCAACAATGCAATGAAAAATAGTTTTGCAAAGACCTTGTTGAAAAGGTCAACAATGTAATAAAAAATAGTTTTGCAAAGACCTTGTTGCAAAAGTCAACGATGCAATAAAAAATAGTTTTACAAAGACCTCGATGAGAGGTCAACAATGCAATAAAAGATAGTTTTGCAAAGACCTCGTTGAGAGGGCAACAATGCAAGATAAAAGATAATTTTGCAAAGACCTCATTAAGAGGGCAACAATACAAGATAAGTAGATTTGTAAAGACCTCGTTAAGAGGGTATTAATGGAAAATATAACGTTTTGCAAAGACCTCATTGAAAGGGCAACAATGCAAAAATAAACAGATAATTTTGCAAAGACCTCGTTGAGAGGGCAACAATGCAATGAAAAATAGTTTTGTAAAGACCTCGTTAAGAGGGCAACCATACAAGATAAGTAGATTTGCAAAGACCTCGTTAAGAGGGCAACAATACAAGATAAGTAGATTTGTAAAGACCTCGTTAATAGGGTATTAATGGAAAATAAAAAGTTTTGCAAAGACCTCGTTGAAAGGGCAACAATGCAAAAATAAACAGATTTGCAAAGACCTCGTTGAGAGGGCAACAATGCAATGAAAAACAGTTTTCCAAAGACCTCGTTAAGAGGGCAACAATACAAGATAAGTAGATTTACAAAGACCTCGTTAAGAGGGCAACAATACAAGATAAGTAGATTTGTAAAGACCTCATTAAGAGGGCAACAATACAAGATAAGTAGATTTTTAAAGACCTCGTTAAGAGGGTATTAATGGAAAATAAAAAGTTTTGCAAAGACCTCGTTGAGAGGGCAATAATGCAAAAATAAACAGATTTGTAAAGACCTCGTTGAGAGGGCAACAATGCAATGAAAAATAGTTTACAAGGACCTCGTTAAGAGGGTAACAATGCAAAATAAACAAATTTGCAAGGACCTCGTTGAGAGGGCAGCGTTGCAATGAAAAATAGTTTTGCAAAGACCTCGTTGATAGGGCAACAATGCAAGATAAAAGATAGTTTTGCAAAGACCTCATTCAGAGGGCAACAATGCAATGAAAACATTTTACAAGGACATCGTTAAGAGGACAACAATGCAAAATAAGCAAATTTGCAAAGACCTCGTTAAGAGGGCAACAATGCAAGATAAATCAGTTTTGCAAAGACCTCGTTGAGAGGACAACAATGCAATGAAAAATAGTTTTACAAAGACCTTGTTGAAAAAGTCAACGATGCAATAAAAAATAGTTTTGCAAAGACCTAGTTGAGATGTCAACAATGCAATAAAAGATAGTTTTGCAAAGACCTCGTTAAGAGGGCAGTGATGCAATGAAAAATATATTTGCAAAGACCTCGTTGAGAGGGCAACAATGCAAGATAAAAGTTAGTTTTGCAAAGACCTCGTTAAGAGGGCAACAATGCAATGAAAAATAGTTTTGCAAAGACCTTGTTGAAAAGGTCAACAATGTAATAAAAAATAGTTTTGCAAAGACCTTGTTGCAAAAGTCAACGATGCAATAAAAAATAGTTTTACAAAGACCTCGTTGAGAGGTCAACAATGCAATAAAAGATAGTTTTGCAAAGACCTCGTTGAGAGGGCAACAATGCAAGATAAAAGATAATTTTGCAAAGACCTCATTAAGAGGGCAACAATACAAGATAAGTAGATTTGTAAAGACCTCGTTAAAAGGGTATTAATGAAAAATAAAACGTTTTGCAAAGACCTCGTTGAAAGGGCAACAATGCAAAAATAAACAGATAATTTTACAAAGACCTCGTTGAGAGGGCAACAATGCAATGAAAAATAGTTTTGTAAAGACCTCGTTAAAAGGGCAACAATACAAGATAAGTAGATTTGCAAAGACCTCGTTAAGAGGGCAACAATACAAGATAAGTAGATTTGTAAAGACCTCGTTAAGAGGGTATTAATAGAAAATAAAAAAGTTTTGCAAAGACCTCGTTGAAAGGGCAACAATGCAAAAATAAACAGATTTGCAAAGACCTCGTTGAGAGGGCAACAATGCAATGAAAAACAGTTTTCCAAAGATCTCGTTAAGAGGGCAACAATACAAGATAAGTAGATTTGCAAAGACCTCGTTAAGAGGGCAACAATACAAGATAAGTAGATTTGTAAAGACCTCGTTAAGAGGGTATTAATGGAAAATAAAAAGTTTCGCAAAGACCTCGTTGAGAAGGCAACAATGCAAAAATAAACAGATTTGTAAAGACCTCGTTGAGAGGGCAACAATGCAACGAAAAACAGTTTACAAGGACCTCGTTAAGAGGGTAACAATGCAAAATAAACAAATTTGCAAGGACCTCGTTGAGAGGGCAGCGTTGCAATGAAAAATAGTTTTGCAAAGACCTCGTTGAGAGGGCAACAATGCAAGATAAAAGATAGTTTTGCAAAGACCTCATTGAGAGGGCAACAATGCAATGAAAACATTTTACAAGGACCTCGTTAAGAGGACAACAATGCAAAATAAACAAATTTGCAAAGACCTCGTTAAGAGGGCAACACTGCAAGATAAATCAGTTTTGCAAAGACCTCGTTGAGAGGACAACAATGCAAGATAAAAGATAGTTTTGCAAAGACCTCGTTGAGAGGACAGCAATGCAAGATAAAAGATAGTTTTGCAAAGACCTCGTTGAGAGGGCAACAATGCAATGAAAAATAGATTTGCAAAGACCTCATTGAGAGGGCAACAATGCAATGAAAAATATTTTGCAGAGACCAGGTTGAAAAGGCAGCGTTGTAATGAAAAATGGTTTTGCAAAGACCTCATTGAGAGGGCAACAATGCAATGAAAAATATTTTGCAGAAACCTCGTTCAGAGGGCAACAATGCAAAATAAACAAATTTGCAAGGACCTCGTTGAGAGGGTAGTGTTGCAATGAAAAATAGTTTTGCAAAGACCTCGTTGAGGGAGCAACAATGCAAGATAAAAGATAGTTTTGCAAAGACCTCGTTGAGAGGGCAACAATGCAATGAAAAATAGTTTTACAAAGACCTTGTTGAAAAGGGCAACAATGCAATAAAAAATAGTTTTGCAAAGACCTTGTTGAAAACGTCAACGATGCAATAAAAGATAGTTTTGCGAAGACCTCTTTGAAAGGGCAACGATGCAATGAAAAATAGATTTGCAAAGACCTCGTTGAGAGGGCAACAATGTAAAATAAAAGATAGTTTTGCAAAGATCTCGTTGAGAGGGCAACAATGCAATGAAAAATAGTTTTACAAAGACCTTGTTGAAAAAGTCAACGATGCAATAAAAAATAGTTTTGCAAAGACCTCGTTGAGATGTCAACAATGCAATAAAAGATAGTTTTGCAAAGACCTCGTTAAGAGGGTAGTGATGCAATGAAAAATATATTTGCAAAGACCTCGTTGAGAGGGCAACAATGCAAGATAAAAGATAGTTTTGCAAAGACCTCGTTAAGAGGGCAACAATGCAATGAAAAATAGTTTTGCAAAGACCTGGTTGAGAGGGCAACAATGCAAGATAAAAGATAGTTTTGCAAAGACCTCGTTGAGAGGGCAACAATGCATTGAAAAATAGTTTTGCAAAGACCTCGTTGAGAGGACAGTGATGCAATGAAAAATAAATTTGCAAGGACCTCATTGAGAGGACAGCGTTGCAATGAAAAATATTGGTGATATTGATTTCCTTCGGCATCTTCATTCCCTCACTCGCGTTCTACATTTTTGTTCTTCCATTCCTGAAGCAGAAATTATCAAAAGGATCAGAGTTCATATGTGTGTCAAGTCAAATTTCAATTTTGTATCTAAATTAATGAATTTGATTTTTGTTCAAAAATTGCCCCATACTCAAGCGTTCTTTATTTGCAAAAAGATTTTGGACTACCTAATGTATAAAGCATACAAACATCTATTACTCATTATGAAATTTGGATCTCTTGAAAGTTGGTGGCTACTATCCAAAATGTGCTTGTAGGTGAACAGGCAATTTTTGGTTCCCAAATGGATTTCAAAAGGATTTTCAACCATTTGGCTTCTTGATAAGTTCAGAAATGATCACCATTGTCTTATGAAAAGGGGATATCAATATTTATACATCTGGGTTCTCAATTGAAATCCGTTTGAAAATCAAATATTTTTTTCTCTTATTTTTTTTTAAAAATGATTTGGAAACAAAATCAAGTTTATGCTTGCTTAATCTCTTAACTTGACAATCTTGATATGAGTCAAAACTTGGACATGAAAGGCTTGAGATTTTGTGAGATTGGTATCAAAGGGAGGTGTGACCCAACTTTCATATTTAGGGTTCAAAAAGATATCTCATCTTATGGGGTTTATCATTTTTGGATGCCCCCAAGTGGTATTGCTCATTTCTAAAACTCACTTTGCTGTCTTAGTCAAATCTCGGGTGATCTCATGAATTCTCAGTTCTGCTCTAGACTGCCCTTTCGAGTTTTCACCATAGAGCCACATCATTTCATTTCTTTTTCTTTTTCTTTTTTTTCTCTCTTTTTTTTTACTGTCTCATCATGCACATGAAAATTCAAAATTCATTTAAACAATCTTTTGAAAAAATGGTTCAGTGTAAAAGACCCATTCTTCTAAAGAAACGCTCCTCAATTAAAGTATCCACACTCAATCAAAATGGACTTTTCAAGGCATGTAATGTAGGCCATGGTTGAGGGTTCAGAAAGAAAGGATAAATAGGCCCAAAAAGTATTTCAAGGTAACTGAATCAAGGATCACTTTTCGGCCATATGAAGAATTCATTTTTTCATGCTTGATTTCTCATTTGCCTCTATCCCATTAGTTTTTTTCATTTCAATTTGTCATTTCTTTCTTTTCTTTCTTTTCTTCTTTTTTTTCTTCTTCTTTCTTCTCTTTTTTTTTTGACAACATGAGTTCAAGGATATTCTTATCAAGCAATTCTTCATCATTTTGGGGTGTCATTTCTTTAGGCCATATGCAAGATTTCTTCCATCTTTTGCTCGAATGCTTTCTTTGCATTTGCCCCCAGTGTGAGGGGTGACCCTTGATTAGGTTCATTAGAAAGAATATTCATTAAGCTCAAAGGGGACAGCAATGGATAATTTTCTCAAAGTGAAGGGGATATGAAAAATGGCCATTTGTCTTCTCAAGTACGGCTATCTTCATCAAAAAACGATTCCTTAGAAAAACGTTACTTTGAAAAACAATAATAATTTTTGAAAGCTTTTCAAAACTTTTTTCAAAATCCTAGAACATCACGTGCATGATGATGCAATCAACTTTCTTCTTTTTATTCTTTTTCTTTTTTTTTTCATCATGAGAATTTCACAGAAGATGACATTTCCACCCTTTTCAAATTATAACTAAGGCAATCAATCTGAGCAATTTGTCCCGATAGCAAAGAGGTATCGGGATCTTACAAAGTGACTTTGGTCTTTCTGATCATTTTGTCCCCAAAGGTGGGTGAATGAACACCTTGGCAGCAAAGGTTACTTATTTTCAAGAAAATCAAGGTGAGCTCATTTTGAAACAAGAAGGTAATGTGTTCAAAAGTCATTCATTTCAGTAACTTTTGAGTTTCAAGGAAATGGGGAAGCATATGGGCATTATGAATTCAAAGAACATGGCTGATTTCAAGACAAGGAAGCAATGAATTCAAAATTCTAGTGCAGTTTTGACACATATCAAAATGTCACTTTTTAGAGTTAAGCAAGCATCTTGTTAAACAATCATTTGTGTTTATTACCCAGATGAAGAATATCGACTCTCTCAAATGGTTTTCAAGGTTTATGCCTCATTCTTACTTCGAGTTTTAATTTTTGAGATGGCAAGAAAGATGGTTTGAAGGACTTGTTAAGAATTACTTCTGAAAGTAATCACCAACTTTTTAGGAGATCCTTTTTTTTTTATTTCTCAAAAAAAATTTCACTTCTCTTTTTTTTTTTCAAATGTAACAATGGAAAATAGATAACACAAATCATTTATTCCAAAAAGGCATGTAATCCAAAAGAAGTCAATATTTACAATGATAATCCAAGTTAAAACATCATGACATGATTTTTCAAAATATAAAGTTTACCTTTTAAATTCAAAAATCTAAAAGTTATTGCTTTCAAGTGACACTATGTACAAGGCTAAGAAAAAGTAACTTTTTGTACAAGAGTGAAAATGATTAGAAATTGCCCCTGCTTGGCATATTGTCCATAGAACTCTGTATCTTGCAATTGACTAGCTTGAAGTTGCCACAAAAGGGTTGCCCCTGTTAAATGAAATTTGATGGAAATGATTGAATAAATGCATGAGCATGTGTATTGATGAAATGAAATGCAATGGCTTTCTAAGCAAAAATGACCAAGGAAATTGCTAAGATCATGCACTTCTATGACTAATATGAAAACTCATCATTTTATTACTTTTGGTGCAAGATGTGTAAAACAAAGCCCTTGAAATCCTTCCAATGCCCTTGGGCATAAGCATCAGAGTCTGATTCTATTGCTACTTATAGAATCCATCAATGAGAACTTGCTGTTGTCCCCACAAATAGGCAAGGCACCCTAACTGAATCTTGGCTCAGTCCCATTTGAGAAGCTTAACTGGCCCGACTTAATCAATGCTTGCACTTTCTTCTTCAATGTCGTTCAATCCTCCCTTGAGTGCCTTGGATATGTATGTGGTATTCTATGTGGTTTTCCCACTGACATTTGGCATCATACCACTTTGTAACAATTTCACTTGTCCTTTGGTCAAAGCCTATTGCTAAGAAGTCAAAAGGAAAAACTCTCCGTAAGTTATTGGAATTGGATCAGACTGTTGCTGCTTTTGATGGTTCTTGTGTCTTATTGTTTGTCATGTGCAATGGTTGACTGAATGACAAGTTGAACTACTAATACTTGCATTAGTAGCTAAGCATAGTTAATGCCATGGGGATTGGGTTGAAAGAAAGGTTGGTTAAGGTAAGAGTGCAAATTATTGCTTTATTCACTAACTTTAAATGCCTGAAAAACAATGATGATTGGTGGTGCATAGTGCTGATAGTTTGATGGAAAAATAATGATTTTTGAGGCAAAAGATTGACATTTGGCAAATTTACGAAGAATGGTAGTTAGCGAAACAAAGCATTGACATTGAATGGTAGATTTTTGTTGTGAGGATTTTTTTTTGGGTCTTGACAAAGTGCTGCTACTGGACAAAATGCTAACACTAGGAGAATGAGAGGAAGATGACAATTGGTAAAATGAGACACTAATAATTCAGAGAGCAGAAAGTGATGATCAGTGAGGCAAAGTATGGAGTAGCAGACCATTGTTTTGAGATTGCATCATCCAAAAAGATTTTCGAGCTGGAAGCGACTTCATTGGCATGTTTTGACTGTTGTGAGCTTACATATTCAAACTGATGGGAACTTGTATAGGTTTGTTGGAAAGAAACTTCTGGGAAAGGGTCCTTGTTGCCCTAATTTCAATCATTTGCATCATTTGGCAACTTGTCTGGGTACTTCATGCCTAAGCTCCTCTTAAATAGCCTTGTAGACACTTATTTTTAACTTTAGTTGATTAATTAATTGATTAATTAATTAACTAAATTGGCTATTCTCAAATTTCATTACACTTACCTTTTCTAAGTTTAATTTATTTTTGTCCATTTGTTTATGTTATTATTCTTGTTATTATTATTACCGTTATTTCCTTTTTATCTTATTTTAACTTAATTTTATTACCTTGCAGGTAATTTTGGATCAAGACAAGAACGCCAGTCGATGTATATGTGTATATATGTATATATATATATATTTATAAATATATATTTCTATATATGTACATAGATATATATACATATATATTTATGTATATATATAAATGTATATTTATATGGATATATATTCATAGATGTATATATATTTAAATACATATATATATATATATACATATGTGTCAAAAGCCAAACAAAAAAATGGGACCACTATCATGCAAAACTAAAAAGCCATGTTTCCCACACGGGCCATGCAACCTCGCCTAACAACTCAAGCCACTGCCATGCAGCTCCACAGTTGCTGCAGCGTCACTAAAGCGACCATACCACCAACAACCACGCCACCCTCGACCACGACTGCAACTATTTCACTTCATGCAGCCATGGCAGCTCACGGCAGCAGCCATTACGGCAGTAGTAGCACGTCTTCATGGCCACCACAGCAGCGGTAGCTCGTCGTGACAGCCACCCCAGCAATAGCCTCCGTGCTGCAGCGAGGACAGCTTCCTCCGCACTCCGCAGCCGCACAGCCTCCTCCTCCTCCGCCCTCAGCAGCTGCAACAACGGCAATATCAGTAGAAGCTTCAACAGGTGCAGAACCAGCAGCTTTTATTGTACCGCCATGCACTCACAGCAACAGCGCAAGCAGCGCCAAGGTTGCAGCAGCACCACCGCAACAGAGTTTAGTCAGGAATGGAGACCTTCCTCTTCACCTCAGAGTCGGTTAACGAGGGACACCCCGACAAGCTCTGTGATCAGATCTCTGACGCAGTCCTCGATGCCTGCTTGGCATAGGACCCCGACAGCAAGGTAGCCTGCGAGACCTGCACCAAGACCGACATGGTCATGGTCTTCGGCGAGATCACTACCAAAGCCAACGTTGACTACGAGAAGATCGTGCGTGACACCTGCCGTGGCATCGGTTTCACGTCTGATGACGTGGGCCTCGATGCTGACAACTGCAAAGTTCTGGTTAACATTGAGCAACAGAGCCCTGGTATTGCCCAGGTTGTTCATGACCATCTCACTACGCGCCCTGAGGAAATTGGTGCTGGTGATCAGGGCCATATGTTTGGCTATGCCACTGATGAGACTCCCGAATTGATGCCTCTGAGCCATGTCTTGGCAACCAAGCTTGGTGCTCGCCCCACTGAGGTTCGCAAAAATGGAACTTGCCCTCGGTTCAGGCCTGATGGCAAGACTCAAGTCACCGTTGAGTATTACAACGATAATGGTGCCATGGTACCTGTTCGCGTGCACACCGTGCTTATCTCCACTCAGCATGACGAGACTGTCACTAATGATGAGATTGCCGCCGATTTAAAGGAGCATGTCATCAAGCCGGTTATTCCGGCCAATTATCTTGACGAGAAGACGATTGTCCACCTTAACCCATCTGGACGTTTTGTCATTGGAGGTCCTCACGGTGACGCTGGTCTCACTGGTCGCAAGATCATTATTGATACTTACGGAGGATGGGTTGCTCATGGTGGTGATGCTTTCTCTGGGAAAGACCCTGCCAAGGTGGATAGGAGCGGTGCTTACATTGTCAGGCAGGCTGCTAAGAGCATTGTTGCTAACGGGCTTGCTAGGAGGTGCATCGTGCTGGAATCTCTGAGCCATGGCGTGTCTTTACTTGGTTGAGCCATGGCTGCCGAGCAGTGTTTCTATGTGAAGTTCTTGATAGAAGAGGTAGGGATCTGCATGGAAGTTGCAAGGGGAAAGAACTTCGAAGCTGCTGCAATGACAAAGGAACATGGTCCGAGACAGCTTGATGAAGCTGAAACTGATGTCATTAAAGTAGACATTGAAGCAGAGAAGGCAGCAACTGAGGACCTCGCCAACACGCACCATGCGATTCCCACAAATGATTCCCAGCTGGATACCTTAAGAATAAAAAGAAATAATAGAAAATTTAAAGACCCAGCCAATGAAGCACAAAGGAAGCAAGACTGTGGATAAAAAAGTGAAAGATTCCCATCTGCAGCAACATACGGGACAGCTTTTGAAGAGCAGAGCAGAAAACCCGGAGGACAGCTATTTCTTTTAAAAGAAATAGCTGTCCTCGAGGTCCTTAAAAAGGGAAGGGCATAGCACACAACAGGGGCGGGAGCCCTCTTAACAGAAGCAAAAAAAGAGATAAGGAGAGAACAGACGAGGGCGTGGGGAAGGCTTCATTTTTCCTTCAGAAAGGAACCAAAAAAAAGAAAAAAAGGGGAGAGCTCTTTGGAGGTGGTGGCTGTTTTTTTTTCATTCGGTCCAAACACCAGTGCAGCCAAAAGAAAAAATAGCAACAGAGAAGAAAGAAAGAGAGAAAGAGAGTCCGAAAAAAAAAAAAGAGAAGTTTTTCATTTTTCTTCTTTCATTTTTCTTTTTTGGGATTGGCTAGAGAAAATAGAGAAAAGGCTTGTTGTTCATCAATTTTTAGTCATTCTCTTCTCCACAACGCCATTATCATTTTTTTTTAGTTTTGAAACTTCATCCTTTTAGGTAAGTTCTTAGTTTTATTTTCAAGATCATTCCTTTTCACTTTAAATATAACATTATTGCTTTGTCTTGTTAAATTTGTACATAAAGTGTTAATTTTCTCTTTTATGATAATATTTATGATTTACAAAGCTTTTGTATATTGCTAAATAATTTGCTTAGTTTAATATATGCTTTTAATATATTCAAGATTTTTTTTACTTGCTTATTTATTTTATTTCATCTTTTTGTTAATATGTCATTTCCCTTAATTATTTACATGATTATGCAAAAAGTTCCTAACTTTCATTGTTTGGTATTCTTGTTTATTATTTTTCAAATTTGCTTAATCCATTCCATGTGTTTACTTAGAAAGTCTTAATCTTAATTAAAAAGATTGTATTTTTGAATTTATATTCATATTCTTGTTTGATAAAAAAAATAATCTTGTTTGTAAAGATCATAACTTTAAGTTGATTAACTTGTTTGCTTAGTTAAATGTTAAATCTAGGATTAAAAATCACATTTTTTTGCTTGTGGATATTTTAGCTTGATTAAAAATGAAAACTTGGTTAATAAAAATTGAATCTTTAAGTTTATTTTATTTTTTTTATTATTTTTAATTAAATAGAAATAATCTCTGATTTTTTTTATATATAAATGCATATTTAGTTTAAGATTTAAATTTTTTTTATTATAGAAATTATCTTTTTTACCCTTAAATTTGTGTTTTGTCTAATATGAAAATTTATGTTTGCATATTAAATTACCTCTTTGCCCTTATGGATATGTTAACTTAATTAGTAATTATATCATGTGTTAAATTACTGTTTTGCCCTTTTATGTATGCTTTTTAATTAAATTTAACCTTGTATGTAAAATTACTCTTTTTTGCCTTTGTATGTATTTTTGCTTAAATAGAAATTATATCTTGCATTAAGTTACCTTTTTGCCCTCATATGTATGTTTAATTAAAAATTTAGTCTTGATTGTAAAATTACCTTTTTACCCCTATATATATGTTTATTCAATTATGAATTAAATTTTGTATGATATTATATCTTTGATCATGAATATGTATTTGTTTAAGTTAGGCTTGCTTATTTGTATTAAATTAGTTACTGTGCAATTTGATCTTGTAAAATTGATTTTAAATTTCCATGTCATATTTATTTTACCATATCATATTGTGTAATTAATTGTGTATGTATATACTAACCCATGTTTCATTGTCCCATTCATGCATAATTAAGTTTAGAACATTGACTTTCAAAAATTCATATGCATGGGGTGACCGGAGGATGTCTCGGGAGTCTGAGGTTTCTAAAGGTTTTCTCCGATGAGATGTTTTCTCAGTGTCTAATCGGGAGTCCGATCGGACCTGGGAGAATTTTTCATCCCTTCAAAAATGAAAAATATATTTTGCTCATTTGATTTTCATAAAAAGCATGCATCATGTTTATGATTTCCTTTAATTTCTTAAAATTTGCAAATGAACTTCAAAAATTTTCTTTTTACAAAAAGGAATGTTAATTCCAAAATCTTTTATTTTTATTTATTTTATTTTTACTTTTATGTTTTATTTTTACTTCATTTTAAGAAAATCTCTTGTCCAAGAAGCCCAATTAAATTAAAAGGAATGTTTATTCCAACATTAATTTCAAAACATGTTTTAAAGGTTTTTGGAGAGATCTTAATTTTCCAACTATAATTAAGGCCTCTCAAATTAATCCAAATTTTATGAAAAAATCACTTTCAAAATCTCTTTTTTTATTTTTATTTCTTTTTCAATAAAAGGGAATATTTATTTTCTTTTATCTTTTTTTTTAATTTTTAATTTTTCAAAATATCTTCCTATCAAACTAATTTTTTGTCAAACTATTCCCTTCATCAAATTAAAAAGAATATTTATTCCGACATTGTTTTAAAATTAAATCTTTCTAAGAGATTTTAATTTGAGAAATCGTAATTAAAGTCTCTTAATGTGATTTTCAAAACACGAATTTGAGGATGTTTATCCCAACTTTTTTGCGAAATATTTTCTAGAAGGTTTCGATTAATATTCTCATAATTGAGACTTTCTAAAATTAAAATTAAACCTTTGTTTTTTAAAAGGATATTTATCCTCATTTTTAAATTTGACTTTGATTTTTTTTGAAGAATATTTATTCCTAGTTAGAAATTGAATCTCCATTCTAAGTAGGAAATTTCTTCAAATTCAAAATTGGGCTATGGATTTTCACATTAAAAGGAATGTTCATTCCGACATTAAGTTTTTTTTTTTTTAATTTTTGGATTTAACTATTCAATGGGATTTTTGTCCCACATTAAAAGGAATATTTATTCCAACATTCGAAATTATGTTTTTCCTAAAATGATTTTAAACATATTTTATTATTATTTCCCAAGTAAAATATTTTTAAGACTTTTGTGGTACCGATTTCCGGGCGTCTTGGGGGTGCTAATCCTTCTCCAAGCGTAACCGACTCACGAACCTAAAATCTTTTTCGTAGATCAGTTTCTTTCCTTAACTTGACATAATCTTTCTAGATTTATGTTGGGTTTAATAAGTAGGTGACTAACCACACCTATTAAAAATAAAAGGTTAGTGGCGACTCCATTTGTTTTTAGACTGTTTAGTTCCAAATATTTTTCACGCCATGTCATTTATCGTCGGAGCGGTAAAACGTCTCGACAGCTTGGCGACTCCACTGGGGACAGTCTTTAGAGTCAAGCCACTTTTTAAGTCCTATTTTACTTGGGTTTAATAATAAAATGTTTTAAGTTTCATTTCATGCATTGCATCATTCATTTGCATCAAAATTTTTTCCAATAATTGTTTCAAAATTTTTCAAAAAAAGAAAAAAAAAGAAAAAAAAAAGAAAAAAGGAAGATTTTTCAAAAAAAAAATAAGTTTATTAAAATTGCATCTTGCATTCATATCACATTCAATTTATATGTATGTTTTTTATGTTTTGATTTTCTAGTTTGCTTTATGTGTTTAATTACTCGTCTATATTTTGCATGTTTTTCTTAGCCTATGCCTTGGTCCTCTAGTATGCTCTCTGTCTTAATTACTTGTGTATATTTTGCATGTTCCAATTTCCTTTGTATGTCTTGATTTGCTAATATGCTTTTTGTATTTACCATTTTGCCCTTTTAGTCACTTGTGTGTATTTTTCATGTTTCAATTTCTTGTGTATGCCATGTATGCCTATCTTGTTTACCATGTGTGCTTATCTCATCATATTAATTATTTATCCTATATTTTGAATTGGACTGATCGTGTGTTGACATGTGATAGTGAAATTTTTTCTGCTTCCTGCTTCTGCTTCTCCGAATGTTCACTACTTCACCGAAAGGCAATTGGTAAAGGTATAAGTCCCTCCCTCACACACGACACAATTCATAACATAAAAGTTCGGGAGTCCGAACTTCACCTTTATTTAGGAGGGGGCGACGGGGTTGCCTCCACCCCATCTTGTCCGATGGGTACCCTGGTCTAGAGATTTAAACCCAGCATGTAGAAGAACCCAAAATCTAACCTAGATAGAGCCAAACCCGTTCGAGAAAACCCGGTTTCTTAGGACACAAAGGGGGGACGGCTTCTTACCTTTATCAATCCCTTTCGTTTTATCTGCTTATTTCATGATGGCATGCTGTTTGTCTGATTTCTGATTATTTCGTGATGACATGCTATTTGTATAAACTGTCTATTTTTCCTGTATATATGCTTATTTCGTGATAGCACGTTGTTTGTATAAACTGTCTGTTTTCTTTCACCTTTTTGTGAAAATACTTATTTCATGATGATATGTCGTTTGTTTTCTTTCCCACTTTATGTATCCATTTCATAATCTGTTCGTTTTCTTTCACTTTATCTGTATATATATGCTTGTTCCATATTGGTATGCTATTTGTATAATTTTCCTATTCTCTTCTTCATTTCGTCTGTATATATGATGTCTCTTATCGTATGTTTACTTACTTCCTTGCTTCATCCATACATGTTTATGCCTTGAATATCCATGATTATTTCTTTTATTCGCCATCTCCACATGACATGCATTTCATTGTAGAATCATTCGCAACAAGGTAACTGTAAAGGGAAATTAGTCATGGCTGATGAATAAGGTCAATCTTCCGGTCAACGGATATTTGGTCTCTTGGCCTCGTTCTGAAGAAATGACCAGTTATCCTTTATAGTTAAATTGTTGTAAACCATTCATTTTTACATCTACATCTAATCATTGACATGCTTCCTTTTATTCTACTTCATACTGCACTTGTATATTTGCATCCATGTATCTTAATGGTGGGCAAACACATTTCGTTTTTGTCGTTTCTTCCCCTTATTTTTGCATTCCATGGTTGTATTTTCATCAAGCATTTTCATCAAGCATGTTCATACATACATTCCATTCATAATAAAGGGAATCTGATTCATCCTTGTGATTACATCAAAGGGTTTCAAGATAGCACCTCCTGATACTAGATTATGGTCCAAAATCGTAATGGAAGAGCAAACTACTGAGATTGAGCAGTTGAGGAAGGCAAATGAAGAATTGCAAAAGAAATTGGATCAGATGGCAGAAATGGTGACTACTATGAGGCAACAAAACATGGTCAGTTCGGGCAACAATTCCAATGGGCAATCTCCCCAGAACGCACTCCCACATATACTCCCCACAGCTCAGCCCATGAATGCCTCTCTCTCGCCTCCTACCCTCAGTATACCCCCACAAGAAAATCAAACACAATTTCCGCAATCAACCACAAACACATTCACCTTTCCACCACCGCCTCCGCCTGGCATATGCCCTTTTATACCCCCAATGTTCAATACAAGCAGAGGACTTCCAACGCCAACTCCACAAATTACTCCTCCCACATACACCATGGCACCTCCTGTCCCTGGATTTGCCCCAGCCAACCCCGTGATTGTGCCTAACGAGCAGTTTGAGAGAGAGATGGGTGAAGCTGAAAGCCAAAAAGTGTTGAATCAAATAGAGGAGCGACTTAAAGCCATGGAGGGCACTCATACTTATGGCACTACTGATGCATATGAGTTGAGTTTAGTTGATGGATTGGTGATCCCAAGGAAGTTTAAAGCGCCCGAGTTTGAAAAATACAAAGGGACTACATGCCCGAAGGACCATATTACCATGTACTGCCGAAAGATGGCCACTTATTCTCGAGATGATAAACTGTTGATTCACTGTTTCCAAGACAGCCTCACCAGGTCAGCAATACGATGGTATAACAAGTTGGATAGACGGGGTGTTCATTCTTGGAATGATCTGGCTCGGGCTTTCATCGATCAGTACAAGCATATGACGGATTTGGTACCCGACAGGCTGACTTTGCAAAACATGGAGAAAAAGTCTTCCGAGTCATTCACTGAATATGCCCAGAGATGGAGGGACATGACAACTCAGATTCAGCCTCCTTTGACTGAGAAAGAGATGACATGGCTATTCATTAACACCTTGAAAGCTCCATATTATAGCCATATGCTAGCTGGCGCCACCATGAGTTTCACTGACATGGTCTTAATCAGAGAAATGGTGGAAAATGCACTCAGAACCGGTAAGTTAGTTGATGGAGAGTCCAGTGTAGTCAAGGAGAGTTCCAAGAAGAAAGAAGACGAAGTGAGCACTATCAGATGTGAGGGATACCAGCAGCGATATCAGCATCCACAACCCCAATGCCAACCATGCCAACACCAATACCATCCCACCATTTACACTCCACCTCATAACACTTACCAGTATCCTCTTCCCTGTTGCACACAACCTCAAAATGATTACCAATGCCCAGTGTCCAACACCATTTCCACTGCTCCAAGACCAAACACTCAAAACCGAAATTCAAGACCACCAAAGAAAAGGAAACAATTGACTCCCATACCCATGACTTACACAGAGCTATACACCAAGCTATTGGACAGCAAGATGATTGAACCGGTTCAATACTCGACCCTCTTACAGCCTCCATATCCCAAGTGGTTTGATGAGAATGCAACATGTGCCTATCACTCAGGAGCTAAGGGGCATAGTATTGAAAACTGCATAAGATTGAAAGAAGTGGTACAAAGGATTATCAAGGAAGGTCGTTTGACTTTTGATACTGGTGTGCAGCCGAGTGTAGGGGCAAATTTGTCTCCTAGTCATGACGGAAATGGAGTAAATGCTATTAATGCTGAGTTAGCTGTGTTGGGATATGATGAATCAAGCAACGGCAAAACATGGGTTCGGCAATTAGCACCAATGACTAATTTGAACAATTGAGAGGTTTTTGAGACACCGATCATGTTAGTAGATGTTGACATATGATAAGCTTTGGCAATTTTGAACACTTTTATCCTACACTTCTGCCCAAGAGTGTTGTTGGTTGATCTTCATATGTTATGGGTTTTACTTTCATATTTGCTCTATCATTCATAATTTTGATGTTATGCATTCTTAAATTCTCCGTCATAAACTCTCTGTCATAAGCATATCTCATATCATAATGCTATTCATTGGACTTCGTGTTTTCTTTATTGACCCTTGTTATTTGTCCTTCTATCTCATTCATGGATTAAATATATATGTATATATATTCCTTATACTATCCCTTGACTCGTACGACCTCAAATGATGAATGCAAAGATAGCAAAGAGGGTCCTCTCGAGCCTGACTTCGACCGGCTCATGAATGCGGATGACTTTGACAATAATGATGATGATGATTACTCTTTTCCCCTGATCTTATGAGACTGATTGAATGAGAAGACAAACAGATCTTGCCACAAAAAAAAAAAAACTACTGGGTTGATCAATTTGGCCGAAAAAGAAAAAGTCAAAATTGGCACTTCCTTGACACTGAAAGAGAAAGAGGAATTGATGTCACTGCTCAAAGAATATGCCAATATCTTTGCTTGGCCCTATCAAGACATGCCGAGTCTGGATACTGAGATTGTGGTGCATAGAATGCCAATCAAGCCCGAGTTCAAGCCAGTGCAACAAAAATTGAGGAGAATGAGGCCAGCCATGTTACTAAAGATCAAAGAAGAAGTGAATAAGCAACTGGATGCAGGATTTTTGGAAGTGGCCACTTATCCTGAGTGGGTCGCAAATGTAGTACCGGTCGCGAAGAAAGATGGCAAAGTTCGAATGTGTGTGGATTACCGAGATATCAATAAAGCTAGTCCGAAAGACAATTTCCCACTGCCCCACATTGACACTTTAGTAGACAACACGGCTAAACATGCAACATTTTCTTTCATGGATGGGTTTTCGGGGTACAACCAGATTAAAATGGCTTCAGAAGATAAGGAGAAGACTACTTTCACCACCATGTGGGGCACGTTCCAATACAACGTGATGTCCTTTGGTCTCAAGAATGCTGGGGCAACTTATCAGAGAGCTATGGTGACCCTTTTTCATGATATGATGCATAAAGAGATCGAGGTGTATGTGGATGATATGATTGCCAAAGGCCGAAATCCAGAAGAGCATATGACTGGCCTGAGGAAGTTGTTTGAGAGGCTGTGCAAGTATCAGTTGCGGTTTAACCTGGCCAAATGTACTTTCGGCGTTACTTTAGGGAAACTGTTGGGCTTCATTGTTAGTCAAAAGGGGATCGAGGTAGACCCGGATAAAGTCAAAGCCATTCAGAATTTGCCACCTCCGAGGACTCAAAAGGAAGTAAGAGGTTTCTTTGGGAGATTAAACTATATCTCCCGTTTCATTTCCCAGCTAATTGCAAAATGTGACCCGGTTTTCAAGCTCTTGAAGAAGAACAATATGGGAGAATGGAATGAAGATTGTCAGAAAGCCTTTGATAAGGTCAAGGAATATTTGTCAAACCCATCAGTGCTAGTACCTCCTGTGCCTGATCGACCTCTAATCTTGTATCTGACAGTGTCGGAACACTCCATGGGCTGTGTTTTGGGGGCAACATGATGAAACCGGCAAGAAAGAGCAAGCGATCTACTATGTCAGTAAGAAGTTCACAGAGTATGAGGCCAAGTATTCTCAGTTAGAAAAGGTGTGTTGTGCATTGGCGTGGGCAGCTCAGAGATTAAGACAGTGCATATTGTATAAAACCACTGGGTTGATAGTGAAGCTAGATCCGATCAGACTCCTCTTTGAAAAACCTTCATTATCAGGTCGGTTAGCTTATTAGCAAGTGCTACTGTCAGCATATGATATAATACATGTCTCTCAGAAGGCTATCAAAGGAAGTACTGCTGCTGAATTTCTAGCGGATAGATCAATTGATGATTATGAACCCATGAAATTTGAGTTTCTTGATGAGGATTTGATGGCAATCTTCCACACCGAATCAGAGAAAGAAAAGAGATGGAGAATGTACTTTGATGGGGCATCAAATGCACTGGGGCATGGAATAGGAGTTGTGCTAATATTCCAAATGGAGACCAAGACTCAGCAACAGCAAGGCTTGACTTTGACTACACAAACTATATGGTGAAGTACGAAGCTTGCATCTTAAGAATTCAGATGGCAATAGAGACAAATTGTATCAATCATGCAAGGAAATGTCATAAGTGCCAGATTTATGCTAATCAGATTCACATGCCTCCCAAACCACTAGATGTTATTTCTTCTCCATGTCCTTTCTCAATGTGGGGCAAAGATATGATTGGGGCAATTTCACCAAAAGCTTCTAATGGACATCAATTCATTTTGGTGGCCGTTGATTACTTCACCAAATGAGTTAAAGCAGCTTCTTATATAAGTATAATGCAGTCAGTGGTCATCATGTTTGTGAAGAAAGAGATCATTTGCCGATGTGGGTTGCTGAAAAAAAATCATCACCGACAATGCCAAGAATTTCAACAATAAGATGGTAGAGGCAGTGTGCTCCCAATTCAAGACCAATCATAGCAATTCTACCCCTTACTGCCCTAAGTTGAATGGGGCAGTTGAAGCAGTAAACAAGAACATCAAGAAGATAGTTGATTGGCATGAGAAACTTCCTTTTGCTCTACATGCTTACCGCACTACTACAAGAGCATCCACCGGGGCAACTTCATATTTCTTTGGTTCATGGAATGGAAGCAGTTGCCGGTTGAGTTGGAAATCCCATCTTTGAGAATATACAGAGAGTTGAAACTCGAAGAATCAGATTGGGTGCAAGAGAGATTTGACCAATTGAACTTGATTGAAGAGGAAAGGTTCAAAGCACTTTGCCATGGTCAATTATTTTAGAAAAAAAATGATGCACGCATATGACAAGAAGGTGCGTCTATGCGAGTTCAGAAAAGAAGAATTGGTGCTGAAGAAAATTTTGCCTAATCAATATGATCCTCAAGGAAAGTGGACTCCAAATTGAGATGGTCCTTATGTGGTGAAGAAAGCATTCTCGGGAGGTGCCCTAATCTTGCAAGAAATGGATGGAGATGAATTGCCACATCCAGTCAATGCCGATGCTGTAAAGAAATACTACACTTGAAGAAGAATAAAAAAAAAAGAGAGAAGAAAACTAAAAAAAGAAGAAAAGAAAAAAAATAATAAAAAAAAATGAAAAAAAGAAAAGAGTGTCTCAAGTTGAAAACCTGAAAAGGTGGCTTGAGTCCGAAAAAAGAGAAGAAAAGGAGGGGTCTGAGGTGAAAACCCGAAAGGGCGGTTCAGATCCAATTAGGTTGGTTCCTAAGCTGAAAACCTAAAAAGGCAGTTTAGGAAGTTCGAGAAAGCACGGCAAAATGGGTACCCAACTTGCACAAGAGATCTTGTTTGGCCATGGGGATTCAAGTAATCAGAAATCATCAAACTTCGTCGAACGTCAGTTCAGCAAAGGTGAGTTAGTCAAAGGCGAGGCGCAAGATGACCAACACTTTGTTGTCTATGCATTCATCGCTTAAAGGTCATATGCCCTTTTTCTTCTTTCGTCATAAACTTGTTTGTTAGATTCTTGTCAGAAACCTGTTATAACTTTATATAAATATATTTTGCATTGCTTTTCTTCAAGATGATCCATGAATTTCTCCTTAAATACGAATTGCATAATTTCTTCATCATGAAAGGAAGAGCAAATAGGTAAGTGAATGCCATAACACTTGAAGTCAACTCTCAGCACAAAAAGGAAAGAAATGTGAGGGTAAACATGAGCTCAACAACATACTTTTGGTGCCCAGAGCAAGGTGACACGTGAATGAAATTGTCTCAAATTGGGATGTTTAGGCAAAAATGATTTGAAATAAGAGTCTGGGGCATGTTTATGCCAAAAAAGATGTATCAAGAAGATGTTCACCAATTTCGAAGAATGTAGATCGGACCAAGCCAGAGGGCTATCTTGAAACCTTTGAGGCAAAGTAGAAAAGCATTATCATTTAAGCATCAACAAGCAAAATGCATCATTTTAGCATCATTCCTCATAAACATTCATCATGCATCCTATCATTGTTCAAAAATTGCAGGCATAAATCCAATTCAAATTGCGAGGTTAGTATTGTGTAAGAAGCTCCTCAGGTAACTCTCCAAAATTCCTTTAAGGTATTTTCTTACTTAAGGTAAATCTGTTTGAGAAGGATCTGAATTCATTTCTGTTTATGATAGTTTTCTTAAAAGTGTTTCTTTCTAAAGTAATTTATTCAAAGTTAAAAATCATTCCTGTTTAGGATAGTTTTCACAAAAAGAAAAGAGAAGTGTTTCTTTTTAAAGCAAAGTTTAAAAATCATTCCTGTTTAGGATAGCTTTCTCAAAAAAAAAAAAAAGAAAAAAAGAAAAAGAAAAGAGAAGTGTTTCTTTTTAAAGCAAAGTTTAAAAATCATTCCTGTTTAGGATAGCTTTCTCAAAAAAAAAAAAAGAAAAAGAAAAGAGAAGTGTTTCTTTTTAAAGTAAAGTTTAAAATCTTTCCTGTTTAGGATAGTTTTCTAAAAAAGGAAGTGTTTCTTTTTAAAGCAAAGTTTAAAATCATTCCTGTTTAGGACAATTTTCTCAAAAAAAAAAAAGCATTTCTTTTTAAAGCAAGTATTTCAAAGTTTAAAATCATTCCTATTTAGGAAAGTTTTCCCGAAAGCATTTCTTTTTAAAGCAATTTCTTTAAAAGTTTAAAATCATTTTGTTTAAGATGGTTTTCTCAAAAGCATTTTCTTTTCAAAGTAAAATCTAAAATCGTTCCTGTTTAGGATGATTTTCTCAAAAGCATTTTCATTTCAAAGCTATTTCCAAAAAGTTTAAAATCATTCCTGTTTAGGATGATTTTCTCAAAAGCATTTCATTTTAAAGCAATCTCTTCAAATTTAAATCATATCTGTTTAGAATGGTTTTCTCAAATTTAAAGTAATTTATCCAAGTTTAAAATCATTCCTGTTTAGGACAGTTTTCTCAAAAGCGTTTCTTTTAAAGCAATTCTTGAAATTTAAAATCACTTCTGTTTAGAATGGTTTTATCAAAATCAGCACATTCTCTTCAAATTTAAAAGCACTTCTGTTTAGAATGGTTTTCTCCAAATCAGCATAATTTCTTCAGATTTAAAATCACTTCTGTTTAGAATGGTTTTCTCCAAATTAGCACAATTTCTTCAGATTTAAAATCACTTCTGTTTAGAATGGTTTTCCCAAATTAAACTAATTTCTTCAAAATTTAAAATCATTTTGTTTAAGATGATTTTCTAAAATTGTTTCTGTTTAGAACAATTTCTTCAAAATTTAAAATCATTTTGTTTAAGATGATTTTCTAAAATTGTTTCTGTTTAGAACAATTTCTTCAAAATTTAAAATCATTTTGTTTAAGATGATTTTCTAAAATTGTTTCTGTTTAGAGCAATTCCTTCAAAATTTAAAATCATTTTGTTTAAAGATGATTTTCTAAAATTGTTTCTGTTTAGAACAATTTCTTCAAAATTTAAAATCATTTTGTTTAAAGATGATTTTCTAAAATTGTTTCTGTTTAGATCAATTTCTTCAAAATTTAAAATCATTTTGTTTAAGATGGTTTTCTCAAAATTGTTTCTGTTTAGAGCAATTTCTTCTAAAATTGTTTCTGTTTAGAACAATTTCTTCAAAATTTAAAATCATTTTATTTAAGATGGTTTTCTCAAAAAGCAAAGCAAGTATTTCAAAGTTTAAAATCGTTCCTGTTTAGGAAGGTTTTCTCAAAAGCATTTCTTTTTAAAGCAATTTCTTCAAAGTTCAAAATCATTCCTGTTTAGGAAGGTTTTCTCATAAAATCGTTCCTGTTTAGGATGATTTTCTCAAAAGCATTTTCTTTTCAAAGCAAAGTCTAAAATCGTTCCTGTTTAGGATGATTTTCTCAAAAGCATTTCTTCTTAAAGCAAGAATTTCAAAGTTTAAAATCATTCCTATTTAGGAAAGTTTTCCCAAAAGCATCTCTTTTTAAAGCAAGTCTTTCAAAATTTAAAAGCATTCCTGTTTAGGATGATTTTCTCAAAAGCGTTTCTTTTTAATACATTCTCTTCAAATTTAAAATCACTTCTGTTTAGAATGGTTTTTCCCAAAGTCGGCACAATCTCTTCAAATTTAAAATCACTTCTGTTTAGAATGGTTTTCTCAAAATTAGCACAATCTCTTCGAACTTAAAATCATTTCTGTTCAGTAAGGTTTTCCAAAATTGTTTCTGTTTAGGACAATTTCTTCAAAATTCAAAGTCATTCCTGTTTAGGATGATTTTCGCAAAAGCATTTCATTTCAAAGCAAATTTCTTCAAGTTTAAAATCATTCCTGTTTAGGATGGTTTTCTCGAAAGCATTTCATTTCAAAGCAATTTCTTCAAAGTTTAAGATTATTTTGTTAAAGATGACTTTCTCAAAATTGTTTCTGTTTAGAGCAATTTTTTCGAAATTTCAAAAAGAAGAAAAGAAAAGAAAAAAAAGCTAGTACTGTTTAGTGCACATTGGAGTAAAGAGTGTCTACATCTTTGCTTATTTCCTAATTATCTGGAAGCTTACGCTTCTAGATCATCAAGAAATAATCAAAGAGGGGCAACTGTAGACACTTATTTTTAACTTTAGTTGATTAATTAATTGATTAATTAATTAACTAAATTGGCTATTCTCAAATTTCATTACACTTACCTTTTCTAAGTTTAATTTATTTTTGTCCATTTGTTTATGTTATTATTCTTGTTATTATTATTACCGTTATTTCCTTTTTATCTTATTTTAACTTAATTTTATTACCTTGCAGGTAATTTTGGATCAAGACAAGAACGCCAGTCGATGTATATGTGTATATATGTATATATATATATATATATTTATAAATATATATTTCTATATATGTACATAGATATATATACATATATATTTATGTATATATATAAATGTATATTTATATGGATATATATTCATAGATGTATATATATTTAAATACATATATATATATATATATACATATGTGTCAAAAGCCAAACAAAAAAATGGGACCACTATCATGCAAAACTAAAAAGCCATGTTTCCCACACGGGCCATGCAACCTCGCCTAACAACTCAAGCCACTGCCATGCAGCTCCACAGTTGCTGCAGCGTCACTAAAGCGACCATACCACCAACAACCACGCCACCCTCGACCACGACTGCAACTATTTCACTTCATGCAGCCATGGCAGCTCACGGCAGCAGCCATTACGGCAGTAGTAGCACGTCTTCATGGCCACCACAGCAGCGGTAGCTCGTCGTGACAGCCACCCCAGCAATAGCCTCCGTGCTGCAGCGAGGACAGCTTCCTCCGCACTCCGCAGCCGCACAGCCTCCTCCTCCTCCGCCCTCAGCAGCTGCAACAACGGCAATATCAGTAGAAGCTTCAACAGGTGCAGAACCAGCAGCTTTTATTGTACCGCCATGCACTCACAGCAACAGCGCAAGCAGCGCCAAGGTTGCAGCAGCACCACCGCAACAGAGTTTAGTCAGGAATGGAGACCTTCCTCTTCACCTCAGAGTCGGTTAACGAGGGACACCCCGACAAGCTCTGTGATCAGATCTCTGACGCAGTCCTCGATGCCTGCTTGGCATAGGACCCCGACAGCAAGGTAGCCTGCGAGACCTGCACCAAGACCGACATGGTCATGGTCTTCGGCGAGATCACTACCAAAGCCAACGTTGACTACGAGAAGATCGTGCGTGACACCTGCCGTGGCATCGGTTTCACGTCTGATGACGTGGGCCTCGATGCTGACAACTGCAAAGTTCTGGTTAACATTGAGCAACAGAGCCCTGGTATTGCCCAGGTTGTTCATGACCATCTCACTACGCGCCCTGAGGAAATTGGTGCTGGTGATCAGGGCCATATGTTTGGCTATGCCACTGATGAGACTCCCGAATTGATGCCTCTGAGCCATGTCTTGGCAACCAAGCTTGGTGCTCGCCCCACTGAGGTTCGCAAAAATGGAACTTGCCCTCGGTTCAGGCCTGATGGCAAGACTCAAGTCACCGTTGAGTATTACAACGATAATGGTGCCATGGTACCTGTTCGCGTGCACACCGTGCTTATCTCCACTCAGCATGACGAGACTGTCACTAATGATGAGATTGCCGCCGATTTAAAGGAGCATGTCATCAAGCCGGTTATTCCGGCCAATTATCTTGACGAGAAGACGATTGTCCACCTTAACCCATCTGGACGTTTTGTCATTGGAGGTCCTCACGGTGACGCTGGTCTCACTGGTCGCAAGATCATTATTGATACTTACGGAGGATGGGTTGCTCATGGTGGTGATGCTTTCTCTGGGAAAGACCCTGCCAAGGTGGATAGGAGCGGTGCTTACATTGTCAGGCAGGCTGCTAAGAGCATTGTTGCTAACGGGCTTGCTAGGAGGTGCATCGTGCTGGAATCTCTGAGCCATGGCGTGTCTTTACTTGGTTGAGCCATGGCTGCCGAGCAGTGTTTCTATGTGAAGTTCTTGATAGAAGAGGTAGGGATCTGCATGGAAGTTGCAAGGGGAAAGAACTTCGAAGCTGCTGCAATGACAAAGGAACATGGTCCGAGACAGCTTGATGAAGCTGAAACTGATGTCATTAAAGTAGACATTGAAGCAGAGAAGGCAGCAACTGAGGACCTCGCCAACACGCACCATGCGATTCCCACAAATGATTCCCAGCTGGATACCTCAAGAATAAAAAGAAATAATAGAAAATTTAAAGACCCAGCCAATGAAGCACAAAGGAAGCAAGACTGTGGATAAAAAAGTGAAAGATTCCCATCTGCAGCAACATGCGGGACAGCTTTTGAAGAGCAGAGCAGAAAACCCGGAGGACAGCTATTTCTTTTAAAAGAAATAGCTGTCCTCGAGGTCCTTAAAAAGGGAAGGGCATAGCACACAACAGGGGCGGGAGCCCTCTTAACAGAAGCAAAAAAAGATATAAGGAGAGAACAGACGAGGGCGTGGGGAAGGCTTCATTTTTCCTTCAGAAAGGAACCAAAAAAAAGAAAAAAAGGGGAGAGCTCTCTGGAGGTGGTGGCTGTTTTTTTTTCATTCGGTCCAAACACCAGTGCAGCCAAAAGAAAAAATAGCAACAGAGAAGAAAGAAAGAGAGAAAGAGAGTCCGAAAAAAAAAAAGAGAAGCTTTTCATTTTTCTTCTTTCATTTTTCTTTTTTGGGATTGGCTAGAGAAAATAGAGAAAAGGCTTGTTGTTCATCAATTTTTAGTCATTCTCTTCTCCACAACGCCATTATCATTTTTTTTTAGTTTTGAAACTTCATCCTTTTAGGTAAGTTCTTAGTTTTATTTTCAAGATCATTCCTTTTCACTTTAAATATAACATTATTGCTTTGTCTTGTTAAATTTGTACATAAAGTGTTAATTTTCTCTTTTATGATAATATTTATGATTTACAAAGCTTTTGTATATTGCTAAATAATTTGCTTAGTTTAATATATGCTTTTAATATATTCAAGATTTTTTTTACTTGCTTATTTATTTTATTTCATCTTTTTGTTAATATGTCATTTCCCTTAATTATTTACATGATTATGCAAAAAGTTCCTAACTTTCATTGTTTGGTATTCTTGTTTATTATTTTTCAAATTTGCTTAATCCATTCCATGTGTTTACTTAGAAAGTCTTAATCTTAATTAAAAAGATTGTATTTTTGAATTTATATTCATATTCTTGTTTGATAAAAAAAATAATCTTGTTTGTAAAGATCATAACTTTAAGTTGATTAACTTGTTTGCTTAGTTAAATGTTAAATCTAGGATTAAAAATCACATTTTTTTGCTTGTGGATATTTTAGCTTGATTAAAAATGAAAACTTGGTTAATAAAAATTGAATCTTTAAGTTTATTTTATTTTTTTTATTATTTTTAATTAAATAGAAATAATCTCTGATTTTTTTTATATATAAATGCATATTTAGTTTAAGATTTAAATTTTTTTTATTATAGAAATTATCTTTTTTACCCTTAAATTTGTGTTTTGTCTAATATGAAAATTTATGTTTGCATATTAAATTACCTCTTTGCCCTTATGGATATGTTAACTTAATTAGTAATTATATCATGTGTTAAATTACTGTTTTGCCCTTTTATGTATGCTTTTTAATTAAATTTAACCTTGTATGTAAAATTACTCTTTTTTGCCTTTGTATGTATTTTTGCTTAAATAGAAATTATATCTTGCATTAAGTTACCTTTTTGCCCTCATATGTATGTTTAATTAAAAATTTAGTCTTGATTGTAAAATTACCTTTTTACCCCTATATATATGTTTATTCAATTATGAATTAAATTTTGTATGATATTATATCTTTGATCATGAATATGTATTTGTTTAAGTTAGGCTTGCTTATTTGTATTAAATTAGTTACTGTGCAATTTGATCTTGTAAAATTGATTTTAAATTTCCATGTCATATTTATTTTACCATATCATATTGTGTAATTAATTGTGTATGTATATACTAACCCATGTTTCATTGTCCCATTCATGCATAATTAAGTTTAGAACATTGACTTTCAAAAATTCATATGCATGGGGTGACCGGAGGATGTCTCGGGAGTCTGAGGTTTCTAAAGGTTTTCTCCGATGAGATGTTTTCTCAGTGTCTAATCGGGAGTCCGATCGGACCTGGGAGAATTTTTCATCCCTTCAAAAATGAAAAATATATTTTGCTCATTTGATTTTCATAAAAAGCATGCATCATGTTTATGATTTCCTTTAATTTCTTAAAATTTGCAAATGAACTTCAAAAATTTTCTTTTTACAAAAAGGAATGTTAATTCCAAAATCTTTTATTTTTATTTATTTTATTTTTACTTTTATGTTTTATTTTTACTTCATTTTAAGAAAATCTCTTGTCCAAGAAGCCCAATTAAATTAAAAGGAATGTTTATTCCAACATTAATTTCAAAACATGTTTTAAAGGTTTTTGGAGAGATCTTAATTTTCCAACTATAATTAAGGCCTCTCAAATTAATCCAAATTTTATGAAAAAATCACTTTCAAAATCTCTTTTTTTATTTTTATTTCTTTTTCAATAAAAGGGAATATTTATTTTCTTTTATCTTTTTTTTTAATTTTTAATTTTTCAAAATATCTTCCTATCAAACTAATTTTTTGTCAAACTATTCCCTTCATCAAATTAAAAAGAATATTTATTCCGACATTGTTTTAAAATTAAATCTTTCTAAGAGATTTTAATTTGAGAAATCGTAATTAAAGTCTCTTAATGTGATTTTCAAAACACGAATTTGAGGATGTTTATCCCAACTTTTTTGCGAAATATTTTCTAGAAGGTTTCGATTAATATTCTCATAATTGAGACTTTCTAAAATTAAAATTAAACCTTTGTTTTTTAAAAGGATATTTATCCTCATTTTTAAATTTGACTTTGATTTTTTTTGAAGAATATTTATTCCTAGTTAGAAATTGAATCTCCATTCTAAGTAGGAAATTTCTTCAAATTCAAAATTGGGCTATGGATTTTCACATTAAAAGGAATGTTCATTCCGACATTAAGTTTTTTTTTTTTTAATTTTTGGATTTAACTATTCAATGGGATTTTTGTCCCACATTAAAAGGAATATTTATTCCAACATTCGAAATTATGTTTTTCCTAAAATGATTTTAAACATATTTTATTATTATTTCCCAAGTAAAATATTTTTAAGACTTTTGTGGTACCGATTTCCGGGCGTCTTGGGGGTGCTAATCCTTCTCCAAGCGTAACCGACTCACGAACCTAAAATCTTTTTCGTAGATCAGTTTCTTTCCTTAACTTGACATAATCTTTCTAGATTTATGTTGGGTTTAATAAGTAGGTGACTAACCACACCTATTAAAAATAAAAGGTTAGTGGCGACTCCATTTGTTTTTAGACTGTTTAGTTCCAAATATTTTTCACGCCATGTCATTTATCGTCGGAGCGGTAAAACGTCTCGACAAGCCTCAAGGGTATTTATCCAAGCTTCTATCATTTTGGGTTGCAATACAGACAGTTTATTCAAATTCCCCAGAGATCTCTTATCTGCTCAAATGGTATTGTTGAAAACTTCATACCCAATTATATTCTTTGTATCTTTTCAAGTGACCAATTCATTGAAAAAAAGCCATGTACATGCAAAATATATACAATATGCTTTCCTGATTTGATACATAAATTGATGCATGAGAATGTATAGTGGTGTATGAACATGGAATGACACTCTAGCTTATATGTCTTGTATAAGTGGATGCACAGAAAATACATGATATTCTAACAAATGTAAATGTATGCATAAAAGAAATGCACAGTGATGTAGTGATGAAAGAATGACATTTCAGAGACTTAAACACATGACAAGATAGGATGGCCAATAAGAGTGAATCAAAATTACCTAATACCCCAAAAAGAAAATTAACGTTTTTTATTTAAAAGCCTTTTTTTACACCATTTTTTAATGAAAACAGAAAATGCATAATGCTAAAAAAACAAGTTAATATCCACTTATACAATATACAAACAAAAGTAACTTTCTTGGTGAAGAAATTGCCCTATTTTATTTAATTTAGAAAAAATCAAGTAGTTATGCTCTGGGGGTAGATAGTCATCCTAATATGGCCGAAAATGCTTGGCCATTCTACCATCCTTATCACAAAAGCTCAAGTAGTACAAAGGATAGGAGTTGTTCCTTCAAGTGCCCTATTTCAAGATTGCGCTCATTAAGGGTTTGACTCTACCTAAATTTGGTTGTCACAGGTGGCCTATATGATGGTTATGGTCACGCCACCTAAAGGTGCCCAGACTGTCCTTATTCTGCCATCTATCATAGGCTAGTAAGGCCTCCAATCCTAACCCATTATAGGTTCATTGGAAAGGATTTAGTCTGAGTGAGGGTTTTACACTTAGAAACTCACTATGAGGAGTTGCCCCACGCAAGTAAGCTACTTCGCCTCTTCCTAAATAGGTAATATCCAATTCTGGACTTATGCATGTAATGCAAATGTGAGTGTATGCGAAGGAACATACAAACCTTCCTAATTTACTAACATGCCAAAATTCAACATTTATCAACAAGGAGTAAACTTCTATTCACAAACAAGAGACAAAGAAATTAGTAACACAAGAAAGCATGTACATTTATTTAAAGCATCAAATCTCTAATATGCAAACTAGGATTCGATTAATTATTCTTGGAGTTACCACAACAAGATGCAAAATCATGCAATTAAAATGTTGAAATAAATTTAAAAATAAAAAATAAGAAAAATGAAATTAAGGCCTAAATAATTATTAAATTAATTCCCTGCTTTACTCTCTAACCAATCCCCAGTGGAGTCGCCAAACTGTTGCAATGTTACCCGAGACGACGATGAATTTGGGACTTAAGAGAATTTTACGGAGTCGCCACTAACCATTTTTGTTTAGGTGCAGTTAGTCACCTATTAAGAATCTACCTAACTTAGCATTCGCCGTTAGATGGCGTACTTAAGCTGGGTAGGTCCCGGTCTGCGGAACAGAGAACTGAAGTCGGGAGTACGGTTACGTGCGGGGAAGGATGAGCACCCCCACAACGCCCGTCAAGATGACGGTAACGATTAATTTAATAATATTTAGGCCTTAAAAAAATTTCTTTATAATTTTCCTTTTTGTTTGGTTGGTTTTTTTTTGGTTTTTTTGTTTTTTGTAATTTTATATTTTTATTATTTTTACTATTAGAGAAAATTTAAAACAAAAGCAAATTTCAAAATAGTTTCTTTTCTCTTTTTCTTATTATTCTTTTTTTTTAAAAAGTAAATTCTTTCATTTTTTTATTTTTTATTTCATCATTTTTTTAACTAAAATCATTTAACTAAAATCATTTAGAATAAAACTATTGAATAATTTCTCCTTTCAAAAATTTATTTTCGTTACTCCATTTTTTAAAAAAATTTCTGTTTCATTTTTTTGTTTTTTTTTTTTTGTGAAAAGTTGTTATCTTTATTGGATACTTATTAATTTTAAAATGAGAATAGCAAGTGTTTTGTCAAGGCCCATCGTGAATCTCGCCCAATTCTGGGTCTGATCCAAAATGAGTCTCTTACCTAGGAACCCATATCGAGTGTGAATTTTCACCTTCTCGATTTGGATTCCATAATCAGACCCTCACTATCCTCGCATATCATTATTCACATGGATGACAATAATAATATGACAATAGGGAACGTGTATGCATATTTTATAAGAAGTTTCAATTAAAAAATAATTCAACTTTATTTCGATTTCAATAGTAGTACATCTTTTGCATAAGAAAACTTCATCACCCTTATTAATCTCCTTTTTAATATATATATATATATATGTATATATATGTATATATAAACCAAAGGCATCATTTCTTTATCACATTTACTACTGCATGTACTGTCACGCCCCGACACCATGATCGAGCACGTAACAATCGGCGTAACTCTTGAAATGTATTCTATTAGGTTAGAATACACTCCAAGGGTCGCAAGGCTAAAACGGTCATTTTACACATTTTTTTTTCATACAGTTTTCATCCAGTTCAATAGTTAAAACATTTAGTTAACATGTAGACAAGTCAAAACAGTTTAAATGTCAGACTGTCGTGATGTAAAAATTCATGTAAACACAAGACACCAAAACTTCAAGAAATTTACGAAAATGCCATTGGTTACTCGACATATTTTTCTGTGAATTTTTAAACTAAGCTACAGGATTCAGAAAAATACGATAACAGTTTCAAAATATTTTAGACACACTAAAATGGTGAAATAGCTATTTAGACCGACATTTACTTACTCGGTGGGTCCTACACGAATTTTTGAAAAATAATACAAAGGTTGACTTTTTCACCCTCGGCCAAACTAGAGCCAAAAGCCTAACAGTTCTCCCACCACAACGTACCTACTAGCGCGGTTAATGTCTACAGCCTGAAAAATATTTTATTAAAACACGGGTGAGTAACAGAGCTACTCAGTGAGTGGATAAAATAATTATATAAACAACAATGTAAAAATCGATATTTATTATAAGGCAAAAAAAGTCAAAACCATAAGCATAAATAAAACCATAAACATAAACATAAACAAGGCAAGATTTTCACAAACTTTGGCCCATGTATCATCTATTTCATCCGTCAATTCCTCACTCGAGTTATCGCCTTGGCCGAGGCCGACAACTGAGTAGTGAGTCCCATCTTGAACGGTGGATACCACAAGATGGACTCAAATTACCTTGCGGGCTTCCCTCCACGCCTCCCGGCAAGGTACATACCACACTCACCACGCCTCTCAAAAGGCGGTCCGTGGCTACTTAGCTACTGCAGTAACAGAATTCCTCCCTTGGAGGCCACCGTATAGTAACATCTCTGAAATTGCGATGGGTTATAAACCCTTTGTTGTCATTTCTACAAATTGGCACGTTTCAAAACCATATAAAACCTTTTTCCATTTATTTTCAAAACCAAGAATAGAGATTTGTTTTAAAACTATTCTTACAAAATATTTCCCAAAACCAATTTCATAAATTAGCCATCACATTCCATGGGCCATATATTTCTCATTATTCCATCATTTAACACATATAGATAGCAAATAATTTCAGAAAAATAGTATTTAATAAAAATTGCAATAAAACAGTAATTTAAGTTAGTTATCCACTCACAGTGAGGTCCTCGCTATTCTTGACCGTCCTCACCCAGTTCCTTGTCCTTTGATGGTGCAGGTACTCCTAATTTTCATAATTTATTTAGTTTCTATAGCCATTGCTAAATTTAATTAAGACTTAGACTAAGTGTAATGCCATGCATGCCATGCACTAAATTTGAATTCTAACTCCTAATTTAGTATTTTTCACTAATATTCTTCCAATATAATTTCTCCAAAATTCACACCTATACCATTATAGGTTGAAAATTTCCCATAGCTATGGCACATTAAAAATTTCGACCTTTGCTCTAATTTCACCCAATTTCCACATTTTTCTTTTCCAACATTTTTCTTTAACATTTTCTAACTAAATTTACTTCAAAACAACTACATTTTCATTTAAATTCCAAAATGACAAAGATGCTATTTTCCTTGAAATTTCTGCATAAATTATTGAAAAATTAAAATTTCCATTTCTAATGAAATTTAATGACATTTCCTAGTTTAGTAAGCTTCCATGAACTTCATATTTTAATCCTAAGGTTCCATGAATTCAATTTGACCCAAAAATCTTAAATTCAAAAATTCTCCATAATTTTTTTAATTTTCTAGATTCACACTCCTACAAGTAATTTCAAGTTAAATTGACCCTATATTCATGTTTAGCATGCCATAATCTACATTCTAACATCAAAATTAGGCATGCTTACCTTGATTTGTGAAAATCCACCAAGAACCCTAGACTTTCCAATTGCAATTTCTCCTCACTTAGCTTGAATTTATTGAAATTGATTTAGGAATGTTGATGGGCTAATCAAGAGGTTTAATTTGATAGGTAATTTTAGTAGGCTTGTTTGGAGAATTTAGGACTTGTGTTTTGTGGTGGAAGGTTTTAAGTGTTCAACAATGGAGTTTTGCTCATCTTTTCTCAAGGTTGAAGACAACATGAAAATTGTTGAATTTTCTAGACTTTTCTTCATGCATGGCCGGATTTGAAGACCAAAGGGTGGGGGAAAATTTGGTTCAATCCTAGCCCTCCATTATTAAAGCTTTGACACTTGTCATCATGTGGTTAAATCCATAAAAGATAATTTTGTTCTTAGTTCCCATTTTGTCCTCCAACAATCACTAAAATTCCATCTATATCCTAAGTCAGTGTAATAAAATTTTCAGTGTATATTTTAATTCTTCAGACAATTTCCTTTTATTCCATTGGCAGTGAAATTTTTAAATTCCCTGTCATTTGTTAACAATTTCAGTCTAAATTTCTAACCTTACTACTAATTCTTTAACAATTCATTTAATTCCATTTATATCTTATCCATAACTTATGTAAGGCTTAAACTATATTTTCCATGATTTCCTACTAAATGATGCATGCCAGACGAACTAAGAGGAACAGTAATTTGAAACGGGTATTACATGTACCAACTTGATTTTCTTATTTGGTAGACTTGCCTTGTTGCCATTTTTATTTTACGAATCACCATCATTATTGCACCCAAAGCCATCATTATTTAATCATTAAAATCAATGTTGAACCCAAAGGCCAAAACCGTATGGAATCAAGAAAGTATTAGTAGTTATTAAAATAAATGAATGACATCACCAGCATGATGGATATTTAAGCAAATAAAATTAGAAGAAGAAATATACCAGTAATGATAAAGGATATGCTATCAAATGAGGCAGATGGCTTCAAATGAAAACACGCGAGTCACCACTAAGATCCAACTATCCAAGGACCCTTAACCAAGTAAAATTACAGTAACACCCATATGAGATATAAAAGTAACAAGCTTCAGCGTGCTCTTTTCTTTTTGCTTCTTTTTTTTTTGTATTCCTTCTTCACGCCTCAACTTCTCTGCTCGTCTCACCAGAAAAATCCTCAAACCACTAAACAGAGTTATATTCCTCCATGGTTCACTGTTCTAGAACTCCCCATAAATCAATTAAACTCCCTATCTACTCTTCAACGCTCCTTCCCGAAAATCATTTGCTCTAAACACATATTAATCTTCTCAAATCTGCTTCTAAAGCTGGTGACTTTCCAACCTAGATTTAGCCAAGACCCACCGTCAAAATTGCTACCCAATTTGAGTGTGTTGTTTTCCACACTTAAATATACCCTTTCACAGTTCAGGTTTCAAAGAAAAGACCACAAGCAAAAACACTTCTTTTCAAAAATCTCTGGAACAAAAACTGCCATCCTCCTTTTTTTTTGTGATCGGCTGTGCTTACCCGCCCTTTTTTCTTCTTCTTTTCTCTCTTTTTTTTTCTTTTGTGATCGGCTATGCTTGGCCCTCTTTCTCTACATTTTTCTTTGCTTGGCCCCATTTGTCTCCTTTTTTTGGTTGGCAGCAATTATTTGGCACGGTTTCAACATTGTTATGGGGCCGCTTTAGCTCAACTTTTTCTTTGTTTTGTTTTGCTTGAAGTTAAACTTGACGTGATTTATCCTTCATCAAGACTTTTGTGGCAGCAATTATTTTTGGCTTTTTATTTCCAATGTAGGCTACCTGTGATTTCCGTGATTTCTGCAATATAAGTGTCATTTTTTTAATCCCAACTTGGCTGATTCATTGCCTTTTCCTTTTTATTTAATGCAGGTTAATGCAAGTTGACAATAATCCCTTTTGACAATATTCAGCGGATTGATAATCTGGATGGTCCACATGTTTGTAGGGCGATAATAAAGCCAAGCAACCGTTAAAGAAAGGATAAGAAACGAAAGAGGAAAGGATTTATATAAAAAAAAAGTTGAATGACATTGATTGGTTTGGTCCTTTTTTTTTATGTTTTTCTTTGGTTGGAATTTTAAATTTGCAGCTGATGGTTTAGGTGGTGGAACAGGAGGTGGGGGCGAATGAAGTGATGGATTTGAGGCAAGGGAAGGTGGGAATTTTAAATTTGCAGCTGAAGGTTTAGGTGGTGTAACAGGAGGTAAGGGCGGATGAAGTGATGGATTTGAGGCAAGGAAAGGTGGGAATTTTAAATTTACAGCTGAAGGTTTAGGTGGTGGAACAGGAGGTGGGGGGAGATACCAATATCATTATCCCCAAATCATTAGAAGCCAATTTTGATGGAAGAAATAAATCCTCAATTTTGCAAATTCCTCTTTTTTGTAATTTTCAATTTTAACTTTTTTTTGTATTTTTGTGTTTTTGTAATTTTTTTTGTATTTTTAATAAGGATGTAAACAAATTCAACTAAAGTTAAATTTATTGAGTTCATCTTTTTCATTTCTTGATCGATATGAGTTCATCTCAACTTAGAAATTAAAATTCCTAGATAAGCAAATTAATCTTTAATTGCACCAAGCTTAAATTAGAACATTAATTCTTTCCAATGGCTAAGTTAAGACCACAACCAAATTATCAATAAATAAAAAAAAGACTAGGGAACTCAGTAAAAAATTAGTGTCTACAGATGGTCTCAAGCTAAGAGGCAGTGGCAAAGAAAGGAGAAGGACTCCTAAGAAGAGTAAGAAGTGTAGAACCTCAGAGGTAACAAAAGGATATTCCCATTAAGAGAGACTTGGAGGATGAGACAAGAACAAAGCGAGAAGATCGAGTAAACACGAATAAAGTGAAGAAAGCCTAACCCGTAAATGGATAAAGGTAGGCTATAATAAGGGAAGATGAGGTTCAAACTCAAGAGTGGAAGATTGATGAAACCACTCTTGAGGGAGAGAATGATCAGAGTGCGTAGCAGAAGCGTGGTGAACTTCAGCTGCGAATGGTGATGCTAACACTATTCGAAAACGGAAAGAGGGCTTTGAATGGAAGCCCAATCTCCCTAAGCTAACTTATTTAATTTCGAGGACGAAATTTTTAGAAAGAGGGGATAGTTGACACACCTGGACCTAGCACGACTTTTTCGTACACACGGAATAGTGTAAGATGGCATTTTAATTAAACAATATGTTGGTCCGGATGTGTCTAATTAAAAAGAGAAGTTTAAATTAGGATAAGATGGAGTTAGAAGAAAAAGTAATTAACCGTGCATGGAAATTAGTAAATGCCAAAAAGACCTCCAAATAAGTTCCTAGAAATTTATTATGGACCCCGTTGGCACAAGAAAGTAAAGGATTTAGCCAACGGGTGAAAATGAAAGAAAGTTGAAAAAGGAGAAAAAGTTTGACCCGGGGTCCGAGTGGACCCGGTGTCGGGCTCCCCTCTAAATAGGGGAGGAGGGCCGAACCTTTCTTCATTTTTTCTTTTCTTTTTCTTTCTTGTTCTTCTTCTTTTCTCTGGAGCCGACCTGAGGCATTTTGGACAATTGGCAAATCGGGACAGTCTAGCCATCAGATCAAGGCGAGTTTCCAGTATGTTGTTCTTCTCACCTCGATCTACGTTATGTTAAGTTTGCACGCACATCCATGATCGGTTTACCTAGATCGCAGTTTTCAGCTTTTAACCGGATTAGAACTTTAAACTCCAATAAGTGGATTTCAGGCCGGTGGATTAAGGTGAGTTTTTAGTAGGTTATAGTACTCACCTTAATCTACGTTATATTCCATTTTTACGTATTTCTGTGCACCAGGTGTGAATAAATCAAAGATTTAGTCAATTTGGGCTAAATCTCGGCCTACTGGAAAATTGGACCAGTGTTTCTCGTTTCTGCCTTGGCATATCCGTTATGGATGCTATGAGGATCACCTATCTAAGTTTGTACGTCGAAAGGAAGAGAAACGAGTGCAAAAACAGGGAGAGAGACCAACCGAAGAACTGGCCGATCGAGTTCCTGTTTAGATATTTTCAATATAATATTATTATATTAAAAGATATTTATATATTATATTAATATATTTAGATATTTATACATTATATCATTATAATGTATAAATATCTCATAGGAGGGCTTTTTGAGCCCGATTTCGAGTAGAATTTGGCCCAACCGGTGTGGGGCCCAACTGGTATGGGGCCCAGCCTAGTCCGGGTGTGGGGCCCACGGGCCCCGGGGGCATTTTGATAGTTTTTCGTCGTGAGTCCGATTTTAGCCCCAAAACCTCCTAGACACTTTTCTATGTGCCAGGCCCAGCCCGAGTAGGCGGCCCATGGGCCCAGGGGTATTTTCATAATTTTTCACAAAGTGTCCAATTTTTACTCCGGAACCTCCTGGACACTTTTCTAAGCCCCAAATCATATTCAAACCCAGTCGTAGGTCATGTTAGAGCCTCGTAGGTGCATTCATAAATTTAATTATGAATGCTAACGTATTTCTGTGTACTAGGGCTCCGGGTGAATCGAATGCGGCGATGCTCCGGAGGTTGAGCTACATGGAGCGCTTGGGAGTATACGAATCTCCCAATACTGTGAGTGACCTAGACTTCTTTGTTTAGCCACTGGGGAAAAAGGTTTTTAAAAATGGTTTTTAAAACATAAATGTTTTAAAAAAGGTTTTGGAATACGGGAAATCCACTCACACACACTTGTTTGTGATATACCCACATGGTGAGTGGGATGTTTTAAAAAGAAATATAAAACATATGTGTGTGTGATTTATATGTTCTAAATACAAATGTTTTATACGTGTATATATATATATATATAATTTTTCAAATATTATTATTATGATTATTGATGGTACGATGCCATTGGGAGATGAGTGATTGAGAGGGTTCCTTGGGGCTCCAATTTGCGGGAACGTGAACCGAGTTTGAGAGCATGCATGATACTCAGCCATGGACCGCCTATCGAGGGGCACGGTGAGTCGAGCCTGGTTGGGAGAGGCGCGTAGGGAAACTCGCCAGAGTTCCAGTTCGCTGTGTTCCACCACAGCGAGGCACCACCGAGGGAAAGGGCTAGAGAGATAGAAAAGAGAAAATATTATTGAATGAGAAAAGAGATAGCCCTCGGTGCAGTGAGGCATATGATGACCGACAGGTCGAGCCTCCAGTATAAAAGAGATGCCAGCCCATTTGAGATATATAAATTTATTTTATTTAAGACGTTTTTAAAATAGGGTTCTCAGCAGGAGAACCAGAAAAGAGTTTTCAAAAGAAAAATATTATTTTATTATTATTTTATTTTGGATTTCCCTTATCTGCCCTAACCCAGATGGAGATTCTTAAAACCTCTGTCACTCACCTGTATCCAATGTGGATGGATGCAGATTCGCGTACGGAGTCAGCTTTAGAAAGGAGGCTCACTAAAAGACGTCGGTGGCTTAGACTTAGTAGTTTTCCTCTGCATAGGTATTCCTTTTAAATTAATCCACTGGTGCACTATTTAAGTTTTATTATTTTATTAAATGATTTTAATCAAAGTTTTAAAGGTTTTGCAGCGATGGAATCCATTTCAATGCCTTGCGGTGCTTCTGGTGCGTGACCGGCCGGCACATACTTCGAGGCAGCGCGGCGGTTGCCACGTGGTCGACCCGGACGGGTCGGGGCGTGACATGAATCAACTCCTTTCCCTTTCTACACTAATCACATGTAGAATTTGAAAGAAAGTTTAGAGAGGAAAGGTAACGAAAAAAGATAATGTGGAGAGGTCAATGAGGAGCCCACATGGGACAACCCAACCCCTCTCTCTCCCAATTCCTACACTATCTTGTGTAGGCTTAGAAAGAGAGTGGTAAAAGCAAACGAAAGGAGAACTGACTTTCCCCATTTCTACACCATTGGTGTGTAGATTTTGAGAGAAAGTGTGGTAGAGGTGGATGAAAGAGAGACACCCAAAGTCAAGGGTATTGACGCTCGAGGACTCCAAGACGTGAGACAAATAACCATAGAGGAGATCGAGTGATCCTAAGATCATGAGAAGTGAGTTAAGGGAGAGTTACTCAGGTATATGATAGGGACCGATAAGAGAGAACCCTAAAGGACTCAAGAATGGAAAAAGGATAGTAAGGAAGAAGAATAAGAGTGAAGCCATTCTTAGGAAATGATGAGAAGGAAGAAGGCAAAAATGGAAAAACAAAGAATAAGGAATGGAAAGAGACTTCATATCCGTATGAAGGATGCATAGTGGACCTCTCACTGTGTATTTAGCCTTCAGATCCCTGTACAAAGGGATTTAAGGAGCAGAATGAGAGGAGAATGGTGGTGAGAAGAATGAAAAGAGATCTCATCCATATGGTCCACGAGTAGTAGATCCATTACTACTTGTCTAACCAGTGGATACCAGTATTAAGAGAAGATAATGGAGAAAGAAGAGAGAAGAAGTGGAGATGGAGGAAATGGAATAAGGGTAAAGATAAGTTAGAAACCACCACTCCTAAATGATTAGTAAGTAATGAACCCTTATTATTGGTTCTCTAACAATAACAGTAAGACGAAGAAGACCCTCAAAAGATGATAAGCAAGGACCATGACATGGTCAATGGGAAGTAAGCAAGCAGAGAAAGTAAATGGACAGTGACGGTGGAAATATCCGCATGCGTTGTCACGCCCCGACCCGCCCCGGGTCGGCCACGTGGCAACCGCCGCACTGCATCAAAGTACGTGCTGGCCAGTCACGCACCTGAGGCACCGCAAGGCATAAATGGGCATCATCGCTGTCAAATAAAACTAAAACTTTAATTAGAAAATATTTAATAAAATAAATAAATTTAAAAGTAATGCCAGTGGACTAATTAAGAGAATACCTACACAGCGGAAACTTCTATGCCTAAGCCACCGACACCTCCTAGTGAGCCTCATTTCTTTAGCTGATTCCGATATGCGAATCTGCATCCATCCATATTGGATACAGGTGAGTGGCAGAGGTTCTAAGAATCTCCATCTGGGTTAGAACAGATAAGGGAAATCCAAAATAAAATAAAATACATAATAATAAAACAAATATTCTTCCTTTAAATTTCTTTTCTGGTCCTTCTGCTGAGAACCCTCTTTTAAAGCACTTTAAATCCATAAATAAATATATATACATATAATGGGCTGGCATCTGAAATTGTCCCAATAAGGTATACCCGTGCACTGGGGTATCCATTGGACCGTCAAGGGTTACTTTATACATTTAAAACATTTTTACTTTATTCTCTGGCCCATTCCCTTGACGTTTGCCCTGCTGTGGTGGAACACAGCTACCTCTGACCTGGCGAGCTTTTCTCCGCGCCTCTTTACTCCAGGCCAGTATATTCTCCGTGCCCTTTCAAAAAGAAAACGGTCCACGGGAACCAAACATATATTCACCGTGCCCCTTCAAAAAGGCGGTCCACGGGAACCTCACATATATTCACCGTGCCCCTTCAAAAAGGCGGTCCACGGGAACCTCATAAGCATGCCTCTCCCTCGGTCCACGCTCCCGCATATTGGAGCTCCAAGGAAATCACTCAAACTCTCATCTCTCAGGGGTACCGTTCCCCAATCAATAATCAATAATAATATTAATATATATATGTATATATATATAAATTCACATAAAACATTTAATTTAAAACATATAATCACACACACATAGGTCTTATACATCTTTTTAAAACATACCACTCTCGGTGTGGATATATCACAAATAAATTGTGTGTGTATGGATTTCCCATATCCCAAACCGTTTTGAACATATTTATGTTTTAAAATCATTTTCTAAATCCCCTTTTTCCAGTGGCTAAACAGAGAAATCTAGGCCACTCACAGTATTGGGAGATTCGTATACTCCCAAGCGCTCCATGTAGCTTTAACCTCCGGTGCATCGCCGCATTCGATTATCCGGAGCCCTAATACATGCAAATATACGTTAGCATCCATAATTACATTTATGAATGCACCTATGAGGCTCTAACATGACCTACGACTGAGCTTGAATACGATTCGGGGCTAGGAAAAGTATCTAGGAGGTTCCGGGGTAAAAATTGGACATTTGGTGAAAAATTACGAAAATACCCCTGGGGTCCATGGGCCACTCGGGCTGGGCCCGACACTTAGAAAAGTATCCGGTAATTTGATTATTTAGGACATTCAACCAACAATTAAATCATAAATCAAAACCTATTTAAGGTCTCCAAGGTCCAAGAACTAAATTGGACAAGTCCGGAAGTTAATTGAAGCTAATTGAAGTTTAGGGCTGCAAAATTACCAAAATGCCCCTAAGCTACAGTACCCCATCTTGCTGGTGGCTCACTCCCGGGCGGGAGTGAGCCAAAGTGGGAAGAATCCCACAAATCTAGCAGCTCCCGCGCGGGACTCGTCGGGTCCGGCGCGGGAGTTGATCCCAGCGCATGGCCGTCAACGGCCATGCTCCAATTCGAGCTCGGTTTGAGTTCGATTCATAGCCAATCTGCACCAAAATTGAAACACAGCAAGTTAAACATATGATCTATGAATTCACAGCTTCAAGAACGGAATCAATCCATAAAACATGCTCGAATTTTGAATCAAAATATCAAGAGTTGAATTTACTCGGTCAAAACAGAAATCTCAACTTCAATCATCAAATTCTCTTAGCAAAGACCATGAAATCAAGCTTGTAAACTATCAAATTAAAGCTTGATAAGTCTAGAACAACATACCAAATCCTCAGCCAAAACACACTGTTGAATCAAAAGATATGGGCTGATGAACAAACTGTCGCCAAATTTCCAGATTTCAAGATTTGATGATTTCCTTAGAAATCTTGATGTTTTGATCTTCAAGGAGGCAAAATAAGTTGATATTGATGGTTGATGAAGTGTTTGAAGAGGGATTGAGAGTTTGATTTAGAGAGAATTGGAAGAGAGAGATCGGAGAAGTGAGGAAGAAGAAGAAATGTGAGAAATGGGGGTCTCGGATGGCCGAGACCCCATTAAAACCAACGGGTATGGCGCCGGACTCGACCAGGTCCGGCGCCGGAGTCAACATTTTTAGAGTTGACTCCGGTCAACTCAGCCCAATTTTCCCCGGGTCTTGATTCCAAGTGGGGCCCACATCCCCGGACTTCAATTTTAGGATTTTTAAGTTTGAAATTGAGCTAAACGAAGTATAAAACATCCATAAGAATCAAATTTTTGAATATTGACACGACAACAATATATAATTATACAACTTGACACGTGCGGACTAGGTCCGGGCGTGTCATGCATGCAAGTAAGAGCACGAAGAGAATCTTTCCCCCCATAGTCAAAAAGACTTCTAGAGAGAAGCTAGTGACAAAGAAGAAATGGAAAAGAAAGGAAAAGCGAATGTTTAAACAAAGGGTGTCAGAGATGCTGTGATGTAGTGCAGAAGCTTTCTTAATAAAGAAAGAAAGCATAAAACATTAGGTAAATGAAAATTCTAGGCTAATCAGAGATGAATGAGGCCTAGGAAGAAGGGGAAACTTAGTTCAGTTGATGAACTAAGTTTAGGCTAACTAGCAGTAGAGCTTAAAGAGGAAGAGAAAGCATAACACACCTTAGAAAACTTTAACTAAAATTAGCAATAATTTCATAATGAACCATAGGTTAATAAACCCCGAAATGATTGGGTAGAATTAGTAAAGAGTAAGATGTAGGAAGTTAGAAATTGAGGCAAAACCTAGGTGGATGCCTAGGGATAGGTTTAAAGGAAGCGAATAAAAATGGGTTTAAATGACTAGAAGAAGGATTAAGAAAATGTAGTAAGACAAGTCCAATAAAAGACTTAGAAAACAAATATTACCTAAAGGAAGCCGAGCATAATGAACCCCAAACTCGAGTCAAGCCAAGGCACTACATCATACCACAAATAGGTTAAGGAGAGGAAAGAATAAACAAGGATGATTGGATGCAAGTACTACTATGATAAAAAGGGGGTTAATAATGTGAGTCGATGAAGGAAAAGAAAACCCCTGATAATTTAAGTAATGAGAAGAGATAGGAAGATTGGATGGAAAGGAAAATTTGAAAATAGAAGGAAAGAAAAGTATGTAAAAGGGAAAGAAAGGAAAGCACTAAGAGGAAACGAGTGAACGGAGATACCTGTATCCTAAAAGATGACAGGTAGTAAGTTCTTTACTATTTACCTACCGTCTAGATACAAGTAAAGAAAGAATGGAAGAGAAGAAAAGAGGGATAAAGAAATGAAGGTACCAAAGTATGGAAAAGCAATTAAGGGTGAAAGGATGACAAAGATAATGATAATGATGGAGATTATAAGGAAATTACAAACACGGTTAAAGAGAAAAGTGGATCGAGTTAGGTAAGAGTCAAAAGAAAGAATAAGGATAAATAAGATAATTGAAACTAGAGAAGACAAAAATGTAAAAACAAGATGAAAGAGTGAGATAGAAAGAATTAAGAGTAAGGATGTCACGCCCAGACCCGCAGGCCCAGCCACGCGACAACCGCCGTACCACCTCGAGATGCGTGCCTCGTCAGGCGGGCAACCAAGATGGCACAAGGCATAAAAATAAAGGATATTCGAGCAATATATGAAAACATACGCAAATATTATAGATAACATAGTTCAAAAATATTTAAAAAGAAAGTGACACGTTTTACGGTGTTCCAATGCAGCGGAAAGTAATTTAAATATACATAAACATATATGTCAAATGCACTAATAATCCGAGCCAAGATACATAAAGGAAAAGGGGTGGCACCTACAAAGTCGTGTCCACAGTATCGTACTGGGATCACTGACCACCGGGACGTCCACCATCCGAAGCCTGATGGCCTGACAACAAAAGTGAATGGGGTGAGTACAATATACTTGTACCCAGTGAGGGACTCGGTTATAAAGACCGATCACCTCATGTGAGAGACGGGCCCACAGAGCCTGCTCCAATCCAGCCAGCCACCTTGGGCCCCGGTCCACTGGGTCTCCACTACTCAAAGTATTGTTCCACTTGGCCCCGCCAGTTCGAATCCAACACGCCTGCAGCGCTACTCGAACCCTGGCCACCAAGCTTTTTGTTGCTCCTATGAGTACGTCTCTCACCAATTATGCAGCTCAATTGGTGAGAGGCATGCTCATAGGAGCAACAAAAAGCTTGGTGGCCAGGGTTCGAGTAGCGTTGCAGGCGTGTTGGATTCGAACTGGCTGGGCCAAGTGGAACAATACTTTGAGTAGTGGAGACCCAGTGGACCGGGGCCCAGGGTGGCTGGCTGGACTGGAGCAGGCTCTGTGGGCCCGTATCTCACACCTCAGGCTGGGGATATGAAATAATCCAAAAATCAATTTAATAAACCTTTTCCTAAAATTATAAGAAGTCCCACACCAAAACAAATATTAAATCAATAATATTATTTCCAAATGGGCTGGCATCTGAAATTGTCCCAAAAAGGTATACCCGTGCGCTGGGGTATCCACTGGACCGTCAAGGGTTACTTTATACTTTTAAAAAACTTTTCTTTACTCTCTGGCCCATTCCCTTGACGTTTGCCTTGCTGTGGTGGAACACAGCAATCTGGAGCCCTGGCGAGTTTCCCTACGCGCCTCTCCCAACTAGGCTCGACTCACCGTGCCCCTCGATAGGCGGTCAATGGCTGAGTATCACGCATGCTTTCAAACTCGGTCCACGCTCCTGCAAATCGGAGCCCCGAGGAATCTGCTCAGTCTCTCATCTCTCAGGGGCATCGTACCCCAACAATTATCAATAATATCAATATATAAATATATTTGAAATTCCCACCCTTTAAATCATTTGTAAACTTGGTGTGTGAGGGTGGACATTTCATACCCCAAAACATATATAAACAATTTAATAAAGCATTTATAAAGAAATTTGAAAATGGTTAACCCTTAATGGTCAACCAATATAATCCAAGCCACTCATAAGAGAGGAGAGTTGTATACTCCCCAATTACCCACGAATGCCTTAGCTCAAACTGCTACTGGTTCGAAAATCGTACAATCACGTACCTAAATAATCAAATTAAAATCTAATTTGATTAATAAAAGCATTCAACCAATAATTAAATCATAAAAAAAAACCTATTTTAAGGTCATGGAGTAAAATTGAGCAAGTCCGGAGGTCAATTGAAGTAAATTAAAGTCAATTGGGTCAAATGGGGTAAAAAGGGATCTAGGATTGCAAAATGACCATTTTGCCCCTGGAACCGAATTGGGGCAAAATTGCCCAGCAGAGATGATCGAGCCCCGGTTCATACCAGAACCGGCGCCGGTTCTTTGCTGCACTTAAGGCCCAGATTCGGCCTCCAATCTTCTTCAGCTCGATTCAAGTTCGATTCACAACCAATCCGCACCAAAATTGAAACACAGCAAGTTAAACACATGATCTAAGGATTCACAGCTTCAAGAATGGAATCAAACCATTCAACATGCTCGAATTTTGAATCAAAACACAAACGGTTAACATATCTCGGGCAAAACAGAAATCTCAACTTCAATCAACGATTTCTCTTAGCACAGACCACGAAATCAAGCAAGTAAACTATCAAATTAAAGCTTGATGAGTCTAGAACAACATACCAAATTTCCAGCCACTTCCCATGGTTGAATTGAAAGATATATCTCGAAGAACAAACTGTCGCCTGAAATGACAGATTTGTAGATTTGGTGATTTCTTGGAAATTTTGGTGTTTTGATCTTCAAAGAGGCAAGAGAAGTTGGTGTTGATGTTTAATTGAGTGTTAGAAAGGAGATTACAGAGTTGATTTGAAGTAGATCAAAGAGAGAGCTCGGAGAAGATGAAGAATAGAGAAGAGAAGAGAAAATGGGGATCTCGGGTGGCCGAGACCCCATATAATTCGGTCAGATCCGGCGCCGGTTCTGACCAGTTCCGGCACCGGAATCAACAAGGTCAAGTTGACTCCGGTCAACCCAGTCAAACTTCCTTGGAATTCGTGCCCAAGTGGGCCCCGTAACTCGAAACTTCAACTTTAGGGTTTTTAAGCTTGAAATTAAGCTAAATGAAATTTAAAACATCCATGGGAAGTCAAATTTGGTATATTAACTAGACAACTATACATAAATACTCAACTTGACACGTGCGGACTAGGTCCGGGCGTGTCAAAGGAGTTAAGGAAACACAAAGGATAAGTTGAAAATATTGAAGGAGGGGAGCAGGTTAACCTTATGGGATAAATTCCCCTCAAGTAAGGATCAGTGAAGAAAGGATGTGGGAGATGAAGTTTAAGCTAAGGTAAATTGGAAGTAGCTAAGTGCGGACAAGATTGTAAGACGATGGATGGTAGAAAAAGGTGTTGTCAGCGCCAAATAAACCTTGATATGGAGGAGAAAGAAAAGATATCAAAAGAATTAAAAGTCGAGGATAGCTAAAATAAAGGGAACCCATATGTGAAAAGCAAGAAATGCGAGAACTAAGACATAAAGGATGACAAGGAAGAAACCCTAGTACTTAATGGAATAAGTACCGGGATAAGGAAAAGAGCTGGTCAAGCTTATAAGCTTCTATGAGCACAGTCAGTGTAAGAAGAGAAAGAAAGAAAATTCTAACACCTAAATGAAGTGAAGGTGTTAGAAGAATAATGAAGATGCGGAAGATAAAGGAAATAAAGAAAAGAAAGCAATGAAAGAAAGAAATGAAGCTTGAGCAAAGGAAACCTTGGATAAGGCGTGAAAGATCATGAAAACCAAGGTAAGATAAAGTTAGCAGCGAACTAGAAATCTTAATGGAATAGGCATGGGGATGATGAAAGCTGTAGACGATGCAAAGGATAGTTTAACTTTTTCATATAGACGGAATAGTGTAAATGGCCTATTAACTTGAACAATACATCAGTCCGAATGTGTCTACTTATGACGAGAAGTGGAAACTAGGTTAAGATGAAGTCGGAAGATGGGATATATAACCATGCATGGAAGCACTAATTGGACTTTCTTTAAGTCCATAGCCAATGGATTGTGTAGACACTTATTTTTAAATTTATTACATTTACCTTTTCTAGGTTTAATTTATTTTTGTCCATTTGTCTATGTTATTATTCTTGTTATTATTATTACCATTATTTCCTTTTTATCTTATTTTAACTTAATTTTATTACCTTGCAGGTAATTTTGGACCAAAACAAGAACGCTAGTCAAGCCAAAAGCTAACCGAGTCAACTCAAGTATGATGTAATATATGTATATATATACGTGTGTATATATATATATATTTATATGTATATGTATATTTATAAATATATATTTCCATATATGTACATAGATATACATATATATTTATGTATATATATATAAATGTATATTTATATGGATATATATTCATAGATGTATACATATATATTTAAATACATATATATATATAATACATGTTAAAAAAAACCAAGTAAAGAGGGACCACTACCATGCACAAACAAAAAGCCATGCAACTCTTCCCTCATCTTTGGCTCGGGTGAGTCATGACTCGGTGATGCTGCTACAGCCACCAAAGCAGCCACGCCACCCCTCCACGACCATCCCCATGCAAACCATTACCACAGCAGCAACAAAGTAGCCACGGCAACAACAAAGCAGCAACAGCAGCAGCACAGTCGCAGGATGATGATCCCTCCTCCTTCGCCGCCCCCTGGGATGCTGCATGTCTACCCCACGCCTCCTCCTCCTCCGGCGGCGTATCACCTTCCCGTGCATAGCCTCGTGCCTATGCCGCTTCACATGGTTCTTGCCCATCATATGCCCATGCGGAATCATCCTCATCCTCCAACTCCTCCTTACCAGAACCACCACCACCACCATCCGAGTAAACTAACCACAGACATTTTCATGTTTAAAGAAGCAAAAGTGTTAGCATCAGCGACAATACATCACTAAAAGAAGGTTTCTTTGCTGTGAAAGATTGTTTCTTTGAAGATGAAAGACCCACCATTGGTGAAAGCTGCAAGAATAAAAGTAGAAGATCTTTCGACAAAATAAAAACAACCCAGAAGCCGCTCAAGTCATTTTGTAAAGCACTTTCCTTTTTACTGTTGGTTAAGTTTTTCTGCAAATTTTTAGAACGAAGAAAAAAGGAGCAAAAAGAGAGAGCTGATCTGTGGACTGTAGTAGAGAGGTAAGGAAGAAAAATGGGGTGTTGGTACTCAAGGATTGATAGAGAAGAGACCATTTCACGTTGCAAGGCGAGAAAAAGATACATGAAGCAGTTGGTTAAAGCTAGGCAAGCTCTTGCCGATTCACATTTCATGTATCTCCGTTCTTTAAGAGGCACTGGTTCAGCTCTGCTTCAATTTTCCAACAATGAAACCACTCAGCCACCCCCATCGTTATTTAGCAGCTTACGGTTTTAGACAGCATCAACAACAGACGGCAGCTTACAGCTATATTTTCAGCACCTCCCAAAATGTGGATCACCAAAGCTGAGTACAACGCCTAACCTCCATCTTTTTCTTCTTCATCTCATTTCTTAGCCAACTCGTTCATCACCCACCGAGAAAACCTTTTTTTTTTCCAGAAAGTTTTTTTATTTTCTTGCTCTATGGGTCGTGAGAACTCTTTAGCTATAGTTCCAAGGCCGACGGCTGCGCCAGCGGTGGCGCCGGCGAAGACCGGTGGTTCAGCAATGGCGTTAGCACCTGGGTTTAGATTTCACCCAACGGATGAAGAACTGGTTAGCTATTACTTGAAAAGGAAGGTTTTGAACAAGCCTGTCAGGTTTGACGCTATTGCTGAGGTTGATATCTATAAGCATGAGCCTTGGGACCTTTCAGACAAGTCGAAATTGAAGACCAAAGACCAGGAGTGGTATTTTTTTAGTTTATTGGACAAGAAGTATGGGAACGGAGCAAGAATGAATAGAGCCACAAAAGAAGGGTATTGGAAGGCCACAGGGAAGGATCGAGAGGTCCGCCACAATTCGCAGCTTATGGGGATGAAAAATACGCTGGTTTTTCATAGTGGGAGGGCTCTAGATGGGTTGCGAACCAATTGGGTTATGCATGAGTACCGACTTGTTGAAGAAGAATTGGAAAAGCTTCGGGCATTGCAGGGTTATGTGCTATGCAGAGTATTTCATAAGAATAATATTGGACCACCCAATGGCAACCGTTATGCACCTTTCGTTGAGGTGGAATGGGATGATGCTCCAACAGCCTTGATTCCTGGAGTAGAGGCAGGGGATGATGTTGTAGCCGTTAACGATGCAATAGCTGGCAATGATGCGACGGCTTCTGAGAATGCAATGATTGAAAGCAATGGTGTTCAAATGAATGATTTTGAGTAGCAGGAAATTCAGTATGCGGATGAGGATGCTCCACCTAATGATGAAGTTCCAAGAGATTCATTGAATAAGACAACTGATGACTGTCTTGCTTTACGTCCATGCAAGATTGGGAGATCAGATGATTGCCCTCCGCTATGTGTTCTTAATAGAGAAGCACCCTTACCTCTCCTCCAGTATAAGAGAAGGCGGCATAATGATTCAGGTCCTAACCATGCAAATGTTTCTGAGAATTCAACCAGAACAACTCAGGATCGCTGCTCATCTACAACAACAACAGCCGCAACAACCACAACATCCCCACATTGGCCTACATACCAGCTGTCTTCCAAAATGAATGATACCCATGCTAAAAAGGAACAAATGTGGACAGCTAATGAAAAACAAGAGAAACAAAGCGTCAGCCGAGAGAAGCAAGGGAGCAAAGGGTAGAAGAAGAAAATCATATGCCAAAATATGGGCCATTAGATGGAAGAACAAGAATGAATAAGGGCCATTGGATCAAAAAGGAAGAAAAGAGATACAAAAAGAAGTCTGCAGCAGCAAAAAACGGGGGTCCCTGTTTTCGGGGGTTTTGTCACGCCCCGACCCGCAGGCTCGGTCACGTGACAACCGCCGTACCACCTCGAGATGCGTGCCTCGTCAGGCGGGCAACCAAGATGGCACAAGGCTAAAAATAAAGGATATTCGAGCAATATATGAAATACATACGAAATTACCATAAATAACATAGTTCAAAATATTTTAAATAATGTGACACATCTTACAATGCACCATGCAGCGGAAAGTATTTTTATAAATACACAAATATATGTAAGATGCAATAATATTCCGAGCCAAGATACACAAAGCAAAATGAGGTGGCACCTACATAATCGTGTCCACAGTGCCGTACTGGGATCACTGGCCACCAGGACGTCCGCCGTCCGAAGACTGATGATCTGACAACAAAAGTGAATGGGGTGAGTACATAAACTTGTACCCAGTGAGAGACTCGGTTATAAAGACCGATCACCTCAGGCTGGGGATATGAAATAATCCAAATATCAATTTAATAAACTATTTAATGAAATATAGTAAATCCCAAACCAAATCAAATATCAAATCCATAATAATATTTACATAAGGGCTGGCAGCTAAAAATCGTTCCAATAAGGTATACCCGTGCACTGGGTATCCACTGGACCGTCAAGGGTTACTTTATACTTTAAAAAAAAAACATTTTTACTTTACTCTCTGGCCCATTCCCTTGACGTTTGCCTCGCTGTGGTGGAACACAGCAGTCCTGGCGGGTTTCCCTACGCGCCTTTCGCAACCAGGTACGACTCCCGTGCCCCTCAATAGGCGGTCCACGGTTGAGTCACTTCCATGCCCCTCAATAGGCGGTCCACAGCTGAATATCACGCATGTTCATATACTCGGTCCACGCTCCCTCATATTGAAGCCCCGAGTAAAACAATCAATCTCATCATCTCTCACGGATATCGTTCCCCATATAATAATCAATAATAATATCATTATATAAAATTTATTGAAATTCCCACCCTTTAAATCATTTATAAACTCAGTGTGTGAGGGTGGACAATTCATACCCCAAAACATATATAAACAATTTAATAAAGCATTTATAAATAAATTTGAAAACGGTTAACCCTCAATGGTCAACCAATATAATCCAAGCCACTCACAAGTGAGGAGAGTTGTATACTCCCCGATTACCCACGAATGCCTTAGCTCAAACTGCTACCGGTCCAAATCTCGTACAATCACGTACCTAAATAATCAAATTAAGTCTAATTTGATTAATAAAGGCATTCAACTAATAATTAATTCATAAAACAAAACCAATTAAAGGTCTCGGAATAAAATTGGGCAAGTCCGGAAGTCAATTGAAGCTAATTAAAGTCAATTGGGTCAAATGGGATCTAGGATTGCAAAATGACCATTTTGCCCCTGAACTGTGATGATCCGGCGCCGGAACTAGTCAGAACCGGCGCCGGTTCTGTTTTGGAAATAAGGCCGAGTTTCGGCCTCAATTTTCTTCAGCCCGGTTCAAGTTCGATTCACAACCAATCCGCATCAAAATTGAAACACAGCAAGATAATCACATGATCTAAGGATTTACAGCTTCAAGAACGAAATCAAACAACCAATCATGCTCGAATTTTGAATCAAATCACTAAGAGTTGACTTATCTCGGACAAGACAGAAATATCAACTTCAATCAACAAATTCTCTTAGCTCAGACCATGAAATCAAGCATATAAACTATCAAATTAAAGCTTGATGAGTCAAGAACAACATACCAAATTCTCAGCCTCGACCCACGGTTGAATCAAAAGATATGAACTGATGAACAATCTGTCGCCAAAATTCCAGATTTCTATATTTGGTGAATTTCTTGGAAATTTTGGTGTTTTGATCTTCAAGAAGACAAGAGAAGTTGGTATTGATGTTTGATTAAGTGTTTGAAAGGAGATTGAGGTTTTGATTCAGAAGAATCGAGAGAGAGCTCGGAGAAAATTTGAAGAACAAAGAGAAGAAATGAAATTGGGGGTTCTCGGCCACCCGAGAACCCATTTTAATCGATCAATTCCGGCGCCGGTTCTGATCAGTTCCGGCGCCAGAATCAACTGAGTCAAAGTTGACTCCGGTCAACTCGGTCAAACTTCCTTGGAATCCGTGCCCAAGTGGGACCCACATCTCGGAACTTCAATTTTAGGGTTTTTAAGCTTGAAATCGAACTAAACGAAGTTTAAAACATCTATGGGAATCAAATTTGGTATATTGACAAGATAACAATACATAAATACACAACTTGACATGTGCGGAGTAGGTCCGGGCGTGTCAGGTTTTGTCTGGGGGAAGAAAGGAAGCGGGCTTCAAGATAAAAGGGGGGCTGGAGCCATTCTTTTGGGGGGGAACAGAAGAAATAGAAAGGGGGAGAACAGAAGAAATAGAAAGGGGGAAGATTTCAGCATTTTCTTTTCAAGACAGAGGGAGGGAAACGGAGAGTAGAAAGGGTTGGGGCATTTTTTTTTTTTTTCACAAAAGAGAGGGCTTCAGTATTTCTTCTTCAAGGAACACAGAGCATAGAGGGAGCTTCAGAGCATTTTTCTCTTAAAAAAAAAACAGAGAAGAAACAGAGAGAGGAGAAGAAGAGAGCGTGGAAGAGTTTCAGCCATTTTCTTCAAGCACAGAAAAAAAAATATAATAGAGAGAGGAGAAGAGAGAAAGAGAGTCCGAGAAGAAAGGGAGAGAATTTTTCTTCTTCTTCTTCTTGATTTATTTTAAACAGATTGGCTAGAGAAAATAGAGAAAAAGGCTTGTTGTTCATCAATTTTTAGCCATTCTCTTCTCCACAAAGCCATTATTATCTTTTCTTTTTTTGTTTTGGTATAAAACTTCATCTTTTTAGGTAAAATTCTTAACTTTATTTTCAAGACCATTTCTTTTTGCTTAAAATACAACATTCTTGTTTTGTCTTGTTAAATTTGTATATAAAGTGTTAACTTTCTTTTTATGATGATGCTTATGATTTACAAAGCTTTTGTATATTGCTAAATAATTTGTTTAGCTTAATATATGCTTCTAATATATTCAAGATGATTTTTTTTATTACTTGCTTATTTATTTTATGTTGTTTTTGTTAATGTGCCATTTCTCTTAATTATTTACATGATTATGCAAAAAGTTCCTAACTTTCATTGTTTTGTATTCTTGTTTATTATTTTTCAAACTTGCTTTACCCATTCCATGTGTTTGCTTAGTTGAAAGTCTTAATCTTGATTAAAAAGATTGTATTTTTGAGCTTATATTCACATTCTTGTTTGATTAAAAATATAATCTTGGTTATAAAGATCATAACTTTAAGTTGATTAAGTTGTTTGCCTAGTTAAATGTTAAGCCTAGGATTAAAAATTGCACCTTTTTGCTTGTGGATATTTTAGCTTGATTAAAAATAAAAGCTTGATTAATAAAGATTGAATCTTTAAGTTTATTTATTTATTTATTTATTTATTTATTTATTTATTTATTTATTTATTTATTTATTTATTTATTTTTACTTAAATAGAAATAATCTCTGATTCCTTTTTTAATAAAAAATTGAATTTTTAAGCTTATATAAATGCATGTTTAGTTTAAGATTTTTTTTATTTTTATTTTTATAGAAATTATCTTTTTGTCCTTGAATATGTGTTTTGTCTAATATAAAAATTTATGTTTGCATATAAAATTACCTCTTTGCCCTTATGGATATGTTAACTTAATTAGTAATTATATCATGTGTTAAATTACTATTTTGCCCTTTTATGTACGCTTTTTAATTAAAACTTTAATCTTGTATGTAAAATTACCCTTTTTGCCTTTGCATTTATTTTCGCTTAAGTAGAAATTATATCTTGCATTAAATTACCTTTTTGCCCTCATATATATGCTTAATTAAAAATTTGATCTTGATTGAAAAATTACCTTTTTATCCCTGTATATATGTTTATTCAATTATGAATTAAATTTTGCATAGGAGTTACATCTTTGACCTTGTAAATGTGTTTGTTTAAATTAAACTTGCTTATATGTGTTAAATTAATTGCCATGCTTGCAAAATTAGATTTGAATTTCCATTCCCCATTTATTTATCATATTATGTTGTGTAATTAATTTTGTATATATGGACTAACACTTGTTTCTTTGTCCCATTCATGCATAATTAAGTTTAAAACATTGACTTTCAAAAATTCATATGCACAGGGTGACCGGAGGATGTCTCGGGAGTCCGAGATTTCCGAAGGTTTTCTCTGATGAGATATTTTCTCGGTGTCTAATCGGGAGTCCGATCGGGCCCGGGAGAATTTTTCATCCCTCTAAAATTAAAAAATATGTTTTTCATGTAATTTTCATAAAAAGCACGCATCATGTTTATGATTGTCTTTAATTTCTTAAAATTTGCGAATGAACTCCAAAAATTTTCTTTTTACAAAAAGGAATGTTAATTTCAAAATCTTTTATTTTTTATTTATTTTATTTTTACTTTTATATTTTATTTTTATTTCATTTTAAGAAAATCTCTTGCTTAAGAGGCCCAATTAAAATAAAAGGAATATTCATTCCGACATAAATTTCAAAACATGTTTTAGAAGTCTTTTTGAGAGATTTTAATTTTCCAACTATAATTAAGGCCTCTCAAATTAATCCAAATTTTATGAAAAAATCATTTTCAAAATCTCTTTTTTTATTTTTATTTCTTTTTATTTCTTTTTCAATAAAAGGGAATATTTATTTTCTTTTATCTTTTTTTTAATTTTTAATTTTTCAAAATATTTTCCTATCAAACTAAATTTTTGTCAAACTATTCCCTTCATCAAATTAAAAGGAATATTTATTCCGACATTGTTTTAAAATTAAATCTTTCTATGAGATTTTAATTTGAGAAATCATAATTAAAGTCTCTTAATGTGATTTTCAAAACACGAATTTGAGGATGTTTATCCCAACTTTTTTACAAAATGTTTTCTAGAAGGTTTCAATTAATATTCTCATAATTGAGACTTTCTAAAATTAAAATTAAAACTTTGTTTTTCAAAAGGATATTTATCCTCAGTTTTAAATTTGACTTTGATTTTTGGAGAATATTTATTCCTATTTAGAAATTGAATCTCCTTTCTAAGTAGGAAATTTCTTCAAATTCGAAATTGGGCTATGGATTTTCACATTAAAAGGAATGTTCATTCCGACATTAAGTTTTTTTTTTAATTTTTGGATTTAACTTTTCAATGGGATTTTTGTCCCACATTAAAAGGAATATTTATTCCAACATTTGAAATTATGTTTTTCCTAAAATGATTTTAAACATATTTTATTATTATTTCCCAAGTAAAATATTTTTAAGACTTTTGTGGTACCGATTTCTGGGCGTCTTGGGGGTGCTAATCCTTCCCCAAGCGTAACCGACTCACGAACCTAAAATCTTTTTCGTAGACCAGTTTCTTTCCTTAGCTTGACGTAATCTTTCTAGATTTACGTTGGGTTAAACAAGTAGGTGACTAACCACACCTATTTAAAATAAAAGGTTAGTGGCGACTCCATTTGTTTTTAGACTGTTTAGTCCTGAATATTTTTCACGCCATATCATTTATCGTCGGAGCGGTAAAACGTCTCGACAGATTGGATATCCATTAGTGTATTGATTGGTGGATTAGGCCACGGATCGAGAAGTGGAGAGGTTTGAAAGTGGGGAGAAAGTTTGGCTCGAGATTCAAGTAGGCCCAGTGTTGTGCTTCCCTATAAATAGGGGGAGCTGAGCTTTTCCTCTCATTTCTCTCTTGTCTTTCTCTTCCTCTCATCTCTTTTGCTCTCTTGGAGGAATTTCAGACTTTTGACCGAGTCAGAGAAACCAACCTATGAATCAAGTTGAGTTTCTAATACGTTATCCTACTCATTTTAGTCTACGTTTTACTTCGTTTCCACACATTTCCATGCATTGGTCTAGGAGATCTCAGCTCAAAGTTTGGTTTAACTTTTTTGTTAAATTTTAGTTTAGATTTGAGATTTAGGAACTTTGAGCAGATGATTTCAATTTTTCTTTCCATAGATCCGTTGTAAATATCACGAGGATCACCTGGCTAAGTTTTTTGAACGATTGGCGATAGAACGGCACATAAATCGAGGCAAAGGCTCGATTTTTAAGCCTTTTGGCTCTTCTTCAGCACGAGAGCCGAGTCACTCTAGCGCGAGAGTGGTTGGTGGCCAAGTCCCATGTGTGGGAGTGGTCCTGTTCACGCAGGACAGCCCTTAACCCTGGGGGCATTTTTGTCATTTTTCACCCAAATGTTCGATTTTGACCCAAACCTTCTCGAACACTTTTCTAAGCCCCGAAACACATCCAAACATAATCTTAGGTCATGTTAGAGCCTCATAGGTGCATTCATAGTTTGATTATGAATGCTAACAAGAATTTTCTTGTGATTAGGGTTCAGGACGATCGAGTGTGGCGACGCTCTGGAGGTAAATCTATGTGGATCCTTTGGGAGTATACGAACCTCCCAACATTGTGAGTGGCTTAGATTTCATTGCTTAGCCACTAAGGTAAAATGTTTTCAAAATATAAAATGATTTTCAAAGGTTTTGGGACACGGGGAATCCACCACATGCACACACTTATTTAGTGATATACCTACGTAGAAAGTGGGACGTTTTTAAAAGAAAATATGAAGGTTTATTTATGTTTGTTTATGTGTATATGTTTTACATATATATATTTTTTACATATATATGTATATGTGATATTTGATGATGATGAGAGGCGAGATGAGTGATTGACTGGATCTCAGTGCTTCGATGAAAGGGAGTGAGTGGACCAAATGAGACATGCATGCGACTAAGTAACCATGGACCACTTATTGAGGGACATGGTGAGTGGGGAAACCCCAGGCCAGAAAGACAAGTAAGATAACTCGTCAGGGCTATTGCAGCTATGTTCCACCCATAGCGACGGGCACCATTGAGGGAATGGGCAAGAGAAAGAAAAGTATAAAAATGACTAAGAAATGAAAACAGGTAGCCCTTGGTGCAGTAAGGCATACGACCGGCAGGTCGAGCCTTCAGTATGTTTGAGGCCAGCCCATTTTAGATATATATATATATTTAAATTGTTTTAAATTAAATTCTCGTCTGGAGAATTTAAAAGAGGTTTGAAAATGAAAATATTTATTTAATTGTATTTTGGATTGCCCCCATTTTCCCTAACCTCTGATGGAGATTCATTGAACCTCTGCCACTCACCTGTAGCCAATGTTGTTGGGTATAGATCTACGTATGATGATAACTAATAAATCAGAGGCTCACTTGGGGGGGGGGGGAGTTGGTGGCTTAGGAGTAGTAGTTTTCGCTACGTAGGTATTCTTATAAATAAATCTACTGGTACTTCTTTTATAGTAAATTATTTTATTAAATGTTTTCTAATTAAAATTTTAGTAATTGTTTTGCATTGAAGATACTTAATTCATGCCTTGCAGTGCTTCAGGTAAGTGACCGACTGGCACAAACTTCACGGTAGCGCGGCGGTTACCACATGGCCGACCCTCTGGGTTGGGGCGTGATAATAGTTAACATTGAATATTTAACATCATTAGTGATTTGATTGAAATTGACAATAAATAAAAGTAGAGGGACTCAATTTGACAATAAATAAAAGTAAAGGGACTTAATTTGATCAAATCGAAATGGATGGATTAAATCCATACTTTTAGTATAGTAGAGGGACTAATTGCACAATCTGATTGATCGGTATTTTTCGCAAGAGTACGAAATCAAGTAGTAAAGCTTGGAGTATTCAAAGGTATCGATCCCATGAGGACTTGAGAAAGCTAAAACCTAATTCTAGTAAAGTTTAATCAATAAAAAGAGGAAATTAAATTAAAAGAAATAGTAAAATTGACTAATCAAGAAAGAATAAAAATTAATTAAACTAAGAATCAATTTAAGCAAGCAAATAAATATCAAGAAATCAATATTAAAGATGTGAGTCTTTAAGCTTCTCTTCTAGATATTTAATCTAATCGTGTATGAATTTAATTATCAAGGTTAAAATAAACAATCACTAATCTACTTAGGAGCCCTCTCAGATCATCCTAAGCTTTCCTAACTAAGTGATTACCACCTCTGGGTGCGTAAACTAATTAGCTACGAACATTAAGAACCTTGGATTATAATCAAATCAGTTTCTCCATGACCCTAATTCAATTATGGTTATCACAATAAACTGAATTACTCTTGTATCCAATTAGATTGCGTTTATTTTCCTAGTGTACGAAATATATTTCATCCCTCGGTTCTTCATACAATTCCAAAGAACTATTCTATGTTGGCCAGATATAAAACGCATTAAGAACAAAGAAAATAAATTTAACCCAGAAAATCAATTCATACAATAATTAAATTAAAATCCCTAGAAGATTTACCCAAATCCCCAACAAGGAATTTAGCTATTCATGATATAAAAAGAAAACATAAATAAATTCAAAATTAAAGAAAATTAAAGAGAAGAAATTCTCCCTTTGAATCCTTGCTCTCCAAAATTTTCTCTTCCAAAAGTCTAGAATTTGTCAAAAGGTCCCAATCTAGAACTAAAACTAGGTATTTATACTAGCTAACTAGGGTATTTACATGACTTGGACTTTTAATTAAAATAAACACATGAATCCAAAGCCCAATTGCTTGGCCCAATTTGTGGCGTGTAAAAGCTTGTGAGCAGACAAGAAGTGGCGCAGTTTCATTATTCTTCCGAGCCCATATCAAATCCAAGACGGACTTCGAACATTGCTCCAGATTTTAGCTTTCAAAATTAAGATGCATAACTACATCATTACATCTAGGAAGCGGCGCCGTTTATATCAACATATGGGGCCGGATGTTCACTGCTTCAAATTGGACCTTTTTGCTTCATGTGACTAAAGCTGACTTGCTATACTTTGTTTGACTTATTGGACTTTGGCTTGAGCTTTCAATTTTCCTTTGACTTCCAATGCGGTAAACAATGGCATGCTTCAAGAATTATTGTATTTTAGCTCCACTTTTCATCAATCTTCCAAAGTTAAGCTTATTTCCTTTAAAACAACCAACGAAACTAAAGTGAGAAGAAATCATACAATATGAACTATAAATTATAAATAAAACAAATCAAAAGCACTCTAATATAGTCCATAATATATAAGTGTAAATTGCACCTATCAAATTCCCCCACACTTAGCTTGTTGCTTGTCCTTAAGTAATTCATGTGTAATACCCAAGCTAACTATCCTAAACTATACTAAAAGAAGAAAACTATTCCACTTTCATAGGTGTACGGTGACATTTAGCATATGCCAAAAGCCTTTAAACCCTTAAGTGTCCTTATTGGAGGAGTTATAGTCTCCTGAGGGTTTACCAGGATGATACCCACAAACATGTTTGAAAAGTATTGGTTAGCATCAAATTAATAACACAAGATATATAAAAATCAAAACACCAAATTAAATTGCCAACAGTCATGGACATAATAATTCATAAGTAAATCACTTCACAATCTAGACATACAAACACTATTCAACCTCATTTACTAGGTTCAAACACTTTAAATTGACTAATCTCTCACAAGTGGTCACTCAATCTCTCAAGTATTTAGAAATTTTTGCAATAAGTTACTCTCATTATCTTCTCATGAAATTAGACTTATCATAGGCTTGAAAAACATCTAATCTCCACCACTCCAAAATATATATACAAGCAAAAATCATAAGGTCTTATTATCCAAGGTTGTAATGGGGCCAAAAAGGATAAGAATGTTCACAAAGAAAAGGATAAAGGGAAAAACAAAATATTTCAAAATTAGTAGAGTAAGGAAATCAAGAATGTCCGGAATATCTTGATAAAAAATTACTCCATCAACTTCTTGATATTTTGCAAAAATCATCATCCTTTCTTCATTCTTTTTAAGCTCAAAAATTACATGCTAATCAATTTTCAACATTTTTTTAAGGCAAAATTTTGAACTTGATGCCTTTCTTTTCATTAATTTTTTTTATTTGGAAAGAATTCTCATTTTTCTTTTCATCACCACCTCATATAGATCACCAACTCCCCCACACTTATTCTTTTGCAATCAATCCAAAAAACTTATAAATAAAAACAAGTAATTCTCTACTAATCATGAATTTCAAAGGGTTCAACATTAGAACAATTTCTTCAAATTTTAAAATCATTTCTGTTTAGGGTGGTTTTCTAAAATTGTTTCTGTTTAGGGCCATTTATTCAAAGTTTAAAGTCATTTCTGTTTAGGGTGGTTTTCTAAAATTGTTTCTGTTTAGGGTAATTTCTTCAAAATTTAAAATCATTTCTGTTTAGAGTGGTTTTCTTAAAATTGTTTCTATTTAGGGCAATTTATTCAAAGTCTAAAATCATTTATGTTTAGGGTGGTTTTTTCGAAATTGTTTCTGTTTAGGGCAATTTATTCAAGGTTTAAAAATCATTTATGTTCAGGGTGGTTTCCTCAAAATTGTTTCTATTTAGGATAGTTTCTTCTGTTTAAGATGATTTTCTCAAAATTAGTTCTGTTTAGGACAACTCCCTTGATTTTAAAATTATTTCAGTTAAGAGTGATCTTTTCCAAAACATCAATACTGTTTAGTACACATTTAAGTAAAGAGTGTTTACATCTTTGCTTATTTTCTAATCATCAAGAAGCTTACACTTCTAGATCATTAAGAAATAATCAAAGAGGGGCAACTGTAGATAGGGGTGAGCATTAGTCGGTTCAAACCGATTTAACCGACTGAATCGATCAAATTTGGTCCAAACGGTTCGATCAAATCGGTTTTCGGTTTTGGTCGGTTAAAATTTTCGGTTAATTCGGTTAGTTCGGTCGATTTTCGATTTTTAAGATTCTCCAACCGAGCCGACCGAACAACTGATAATATATTGTCACGCCCCGACCCGCCCGGTCCGGCCACGTGGCAACCGCCGCGCTACCTCGAAGTACATGTCTGTAGCCACACATCCGAGGCACCGCAAGGCATTGAAATGGATATCATCGCTGCAAAACAAAACTAAAATTTTAATTAGAAATCATTTAATAAAATATTTAATTTATAAGCAACACCAGTGGACTAATTTAAAAGAATACCTACACAGCGGAAACCACTAAACCTAAGCCACCGACGTCTTCTAGTGAGCCTCCTTTCTAAAGCTGACTCCGTACGCAAATCTGCATCAATCCACATTGATACAGGTGAGTGAGAGAGGTTCTAAGAATCTCCAGCTGGGTTGGGGGAAATAAGGGAAATCCAAAATAAAATAAAATAAAATAAAAATAAATATTTTTATTTGAAAACTCGTTTCTGGTTCTCCAGCTGAGAACCCTCTTTTAAAAATACTTTAAATAAATATATATATATATATATATCAAATGGGCTGGCATCTCTATCATACTGGAGGCGCGACCCGTCGATCGTCTTATGCCTTACTGCACCGAGGGCTATCTCTTTTCTCATTCAATAATATTTTCTCTTTTCTATCTCTCTAGCCCTTTTCTATCTCTCTAGCCCTTTCCCTCGGTGGTGCCTCGCTGTGGTGGAACACAGCGAACTGGAGCTCTAGCGAGTTCCTCTACGTGCCTCTCCCAACCATGCTCGACTCACCGTGCCCCTTGATAGGCGGTCCACGGTTGAGTATCATGCATGCTCTCAAACTCGGTCCACACTCCCGCAAATTGGAGCCCCGAGGAACCCTCTCAAACACTCATCTCCCAAGGGCATCGTACCCTTAATAATCATAATAATAATACTTCATAAACTATATATATATACGTATAAAACATTTATATTTAAAACATATAAATCACACACACATAAGTTTTATATTTCTTTTTAAAACATCCCACTCACTGTGTGGGTATATCGCAAACAAGTGTGTGTGTGTGGATTTCCCATATCCCAAAATATTTTTGAAAACATTTATATTTTAAAAATAATTTTAAAAACCTTTTTCCCCAGTGGCTAAACGAAGAAGTCTAGGTCACTCACAGTGATGGGAGATTCGTATACTCACAAGCGCTCCATGTAGCTCAACCTCCGGAGCATCGCCGCATTCGATTCACCCGGAGCCCTAGTACACGAAAATATACATTAGCATTCATAACTACATTTATGAACGCACCTATGAGGCTCTAGCATGACCTAAGACGATGTTTGGAAGTGATTCGGGGCTTAGAAAAGTGTCCGGGAGGTTCCGGGGTAAAGATCAGACACTTGGTGACAAATTCTAAAAATGCCCCTGGGGACCTGTGAGCCCCACACTTAGGCCCAGCCCGGCCCGGTTCTGGGCCGAGCAGGCCTGCGCTTGAAGCTGGACCGAGCATGGGCTAAAATTTCGGCCGAAGGGCCCAAATCGTCGGATTGGGCCCAAAATGGCCCAAGCGCATGGATTGGGCCAAAACGCCCAATCCGGCGCCGGACAGCCCAGGTCCCGCGGGGGACCTGGCCTGTTGCTCTCTCCCGCGCGGGGGAGACTCGGCTCCAGCGTGGGAGCAGTCCGCCAACCTCGGGATCTGAGGCTTTTCCTCGGTTTCTGATCCCCTCGGTCCACCTTTCGACGTGAAATTCGAGATGGAGGTTCCTCTCACCTCCCACGACGCGTTTACCGGAGCAGAAATGAGAATCACAAGTTCAAAGTTCCTAGATCGCAAATCTAAGCTAGAAATCTAACAAAAAAGCTGAACCTAACTTTGAACTTGGATCTCTCCTAGACCAATGCATGGATAAGCGTGAAAACTTAATAAAACGTAGTTCAAGGAGTTAAGAACGACTCACCAAGATCTTGCCTTGAACTTGCGGTCGGTTTGTCCGGATCGGCCAAAAGTCCAAAATTGCTCCAAAGGAGCAGTTGAGAGAAAAGAGAAAGGATAGAAGAGAGAAAGAGAGAAAATGAGGGGGAGAGCTCATCTCCCCCCTATTTATAGGGGAGCCCGGCACCGGGTCTACTCGGGCCTCGGGCCAAACTTTCTCTTCTCTTTTAAATCTCTCAAAACTTTAATCCTTAGCCCGATCCACCGACCAATTCACCAATGGACGTCCAATCCATGGGCTATGGACTTAAGAACTCCACTTTAGTATTTCCATGCATTGTCACTAGTCTCATCTTCCAACTACGTCTTATCTTAAACCTATCTTCTCTTCTGACTTGACACAGCCGGACCGACATATTTGTTTAATTTATACGTTATCTCGCACTATACTGTTAGTACGAAAAGTCGTGCTAGGTCCGGGTGTGTCATATATACTAATATTTTTATTATAATTTTTAATATAATTCATTTTTATTTGAGTATATATATAATATAATTTGTTAATACTAAAATTTTAAAAAAATGAAAATAAAAAATTATTATTCTTTCCTAAAAACTTAAAAATACTAACATTATGTATGTTTGGTTTTATTATTTTGGCAAGTTTTAAGTTTTTTTTTAATTTAATACTTTGAATCTAAATAAACTTATATGTATTTGTATTGAGATGTTTTATTAGTTTTAATTTGATTTTTTGGGGAAAAATTGGAAAAGAAAAACAAAAAAATATATTAAAACCGATCAAAACCGACCAAACCGACCGATATAGTTCAGTTGTTCGGTTTGGAGTATTATTCGGTCGGTTTCGATCGAAATTTTTAAGGAGTTCGGTTGATTCGGTTTTAAGACATTTTCGATTGAACCGACCGAACCGACCGTTTGCCCACCCTAACTGTAGACACTTATTTTTAATTTTAGTTAATTAGTTAATTGGTTTGACATTTTCGAATTTCCATTTTACTTATCCTTTTATGTTTAGTTTATTTGTGTTCATTTATTATTGTTACTATTATTTTATTTTATTTTGTCTTATGATTTTATTTTAATTACCTCGCAAGTAATTTTGAACTAGAATTGAGAAGCCGAGACCAAGTTAACTCGACCTCCATGCAAAGACCAACCGAATTAATTTGGTTATCATGCAAAATATATATGTGTATATATGTATATGTGTATATAGATATATTTTGTGTATATTTATATTTATATTTATATGCATATGTATTTTTATATGTATATATTTATATATGAATATATATATATACATATTTGTATATACATGTACATATATTTATATATTTATAGACATTTATATATACATATACATATATATATATATATATATATTTTTATACAAAAGCAACGCACACACATTTCTCTCTCTTGCTTTCATGATCATACTGTGTTGATAGGAATACGTGCTACTACTTTTGGTGATATTAGTGGAAGCAGAAAACGTGGTTCTAAGTGGGGTTCAAAAGATGGGTGCCAATGTTCTCTTGAAAATGTGCGAGACAGTACTTGACTTGGGAAGGTAGGCGTGGCTTTCATGACAGAGAATCAGAACATGGATATTTCTCTCCATGGGTTGGAAGGAATGGCAACAAGTGGCTTAGACGTTGCTGTGAAAATTCTCATGGAATGAGACTTGCATGCTGAGTGCTTCAAAGAATTTTTTAGGAAGGGTGCAATAATGAAGCGTTTACGACATCCAAATATTGTTCTTTTTATGGGTGCTGTCATTCAGCCCCCTCGAAATGGTTCCAGTTATTGCACTGGTGGGCTTTGGGTTGTTTGACAGAGGCTTCCCTATGGTTGGTCGCTGTGTGGCAATTGGCACCCCGATGCTTATTCCATCTATAGCCTTCTCCCAGTACTTGAAGAGTTTTCTGGCAAGACAACCGCTAATACTAGAGCGGTTTGCTCTCCTTATATCAATCACAGTAATATGGGATTATGCACATCTCTTGACAGCAAGTGGTGCATACAAACATCGTCCAGAGTTAACCCAATTGTATTGCAGAACTGACAAGGCCAACCTCATGGATAAAGATACCTTATCCTCTTCAGTGGGATGCATGGAAGGCTGTTCAAGTTGAACCAAGCAAGGAAGCCATGAGCAACAAGCATGCTGCTATGAGAGAACAGAGTTGACAGGCATCAAATTCAAAACCAATTGTCTTCGACATGGCAGTCAACGAAATCTGGTTTGCAAAATTTCAAAGCAAACATCGAGGCCAAAAAAGTGTCTTCCCTTGCACCAGAATCAAGAACCACGTTCTCGTCACCGTGCTGGCCACCATGGGCATAGCTCCAGAAGAGACTGAGTCTTCATGCGAGGATCTTAATGTGTCCCAGTCTAACGCTGAGGGAATGTCACTGCCACCTCCTTATGTTTTGTCGTGGAAGGGGTTCAGGACCAAGTTGGCGCAAGAGCAGAAGAATAAGATGATGGAGTTCACTGAAGCTAAGAGTAGCATGAACGACCTTATATCTGAATATTAGTAGTACTAGGATGCAACAGCTGAGGATGGCGTTGAGTACGAGTGGAAGTTGAAGGAAAGATGGGTCACGGGTCCTTTTAGAGCAATAGTCTCAGCATGTGCCAATGTGTTTTGCCAACTGCATTCTTTCCCTATCTTTGAGTGTGTCCCTGAGAAAACGCAAAAATTAGGAGCAGCCAATGAGAAAGCAAAGTTAGCATGCCAACAACCGATGACAGCCAAGAAAGTAAGGCTAAAATGGGGTTCACAATACCAAAAGTTGAGGGCCATCAGATGAGATTGAAACAAGGAAAGGAAGCCGTAGGATTAAAAAGAAAAAGAATAGGATATAAAAAGAAGCTTCAACAACAAACGCAAGGGAGATTTTTTTTGTGTTTTGAAAAACTGGGGCTGGTTTCTCAAAAATCAAGAATAAAGAGCAGCGTGGTCTCTCTTCAGTGGGTCAACTGGAAACAGAGAAGAAGTTGCCGTTAGGTCTCCCAAGCTTAGGCCATTCTTGTTTCTTAAAACAGCCAACCTTTTTTTTTTTTGAAAAGGGGAAGGGATAAAAATATAGTTTTCATCATATTTCTTTTGGATATTTTTGTAGACAAAGTCCCACTTTTTTGATAAAAACTCTTTCCTTTGTGTAAATGTTATTGCTTTTCTCTTTGAATATGATATTCTTGTTTCATTATGATTGTTTAATCTATAAAAATTCTAACGTTTGCCTTTTTCATTGATGTTTACAATTTATTTAATCTTGATATCTTTCTAAGTAATTTGATTAGCTTACTATATGTTTTAATATATTGAAGATGATGCCTTTTTATTTGTTCATTTATTTTATTTCATTTTTTTTGTTGTTAATATGTTCTTTCTCTTAATTATTTACATGATAATGCAAAAAGCTCCTAACTTTTCTTGTTTTATATTCTTATTTATTATTTTTGAAACTTGCTTTGCTTGTGTCATATGTTTGTTTAGTTGAAAGTTTCAATCTTGATTAAAAAGATTATATTTTTTAGCTTATATTCATTCTTGTTTGATTAAAAATCTAATCTTGGTTATAAAAATCATAACTTTAAGTTAATAAACTTATTTGCTTAGTTAAATGTGAAGCCTAAGCTATAAAAGTTACACCTTTTTGTTTGTGGGTATTTTCGCTTGATTAAAAATGAAAGCTTGGTTAATAAAAATTGAATCTTTAAGTTTATTTTATTTATTATTATTTTTTTTAAATAGAAATAATCTTTGATTTTAAAAATTGAATTTTTAAGCTTGTATAAATGCATGTTTAGTTTAAGATTTAATTTTTGATCATGAAAATTACTTTTTTTCCCTTGAATATGTGTTTTGCTTAATAAAAAAATTTATGCTTGTATATAAAATTACCTCTTTGCCCTTATGGATATGTTAGCTTAATTCGTAATTATATTGTGTGTTAAATTACCGTTTTACATTTTTATGTATGCTTTCCTAATTAAAAATCTAATCTTGCATGTAAAATTATTTTTTTGCCCTTTCATGTATTTTTGCTTAATTAATAATTGTATCTTGCATTAAATTACCTTTTTGCCCTTGTATGTATGTTTGATTAATTAAAAGTTTAATCTTGTATGTAAAATTACCTTTTTGCCCTTGCATATATATTTGTTTAATCATGAATTGAATTTTGTGTAAAATTACATACTTGACCTTGCATATGTGGTTGTTTAAATTAAGCTTGCTTATATGTGTTAAATTAGTTGTCATGCGATTTGATCTTGTAAAATTGATTTTGAATTTCCATGTCCTATTTATTTACCATATTATATTGTGTAATTAATTGTGTGTGTGTATATATATATATATATACTAACCCATGTTTCCTTGTCTCATTCGTGCATAATTAAATTTAGAACATTGATTTTCAAAAATTCATATGCATGGGGTAACCGAAGGGTACCTCGGGAGTCCGAGGTATCTGAAGGTTTTCTCCGATGGAAAGTTTTTCGGAGTCTAATCGGGAGTCCGATAGGGCTCGGGGGAATTTTTCATCCCTTCAAAATTAAAAAATATGTTTTTCTCATGTAATTTTTATAAAAAGTATGCATCATGTTTATGATTTCTTTAATTTCTTAAAATTTGACAATGAACCCCAAAAATTTTCTTTTTTAAAAAAGGAATGGTAATTCCAAAATCTTTTATTTTTACTTTTATGTTTTATTTTTATTTTATTTTAAGAAAATCTCTTGTTTAAGAGGCCCAATTAAATTAAAAGGAATATTTATTCCAACATTAATTTCAAAACATGTTTTAAAAGTTTTTTGAGAGATTGTAACTGCCCAATTATAGTTAAGGCCTCTCAAATTAATCCAAGTTTTATTAAAAAAACACTTTCAAAATTTCTTTTCTTATTTTATTTCTTTTTATTTCTTTCCAATGAATGGGAATTTTTTTTCTTTATCCTTTATTTTATTTTATTTTTTTCAAAATATTTTTCTTGGAAAGACTTTAGTATGTTTAATTAATTAAGACCTTTCAAGTAAACTTCATTTTTTATTAAAAGGCATTTTTAGTTTCAATAAAAAGAATGTTTATTCTTTAAATCTTTAAAATTCTTTTTCAAAATTAGTTTTATTCGATAAAAAGGACATTCATTTTTTTGAAAAAAGTTTTTCGAAAGGTCTTAATTTATTAAATCTACTAAGGTTTTCCTATTAAATTAAAATATTTTTTCAAATTATTCCCTTCATTAAATTAAAAAGAATATTTATTCCGACATTATTTTAAAATCAAATCTTTCTAAGAGATTTTAATTTAAGAAATCATAATTAAAGTCTCTTAATGTGAATTTCAAAACATGAATTTGAGGATATTTATTCCAACCTTTTTACAAAATGTTTTCTAGAAGGTTTCAATTAATATTCTCATAATTGAGACTTTCTAAAATTATAATTAAACCTTTGTTTTTCATAAAAGGATATTTATCCTCATTTTTAAATATGACTTTGATTTTAGAAGAATATTTATTCCTATATAGAAAGTAAATATCCATTCTAAGTAGGAAATTTCTTTAAATCCAAAATTGGGCTATGGATTTTCACATTAAAAGGAATGTTCATTCCGACATTAAACTTTTAAATTCTGAATTTAGCTTTTATAATGGGATGTTTATCCCACATTAAAAGGAATATTTATTTCGACATTTGAAACTGTATTTTTCTTAAAATGAATTTTAACACATATTATTATTATTTTCCAAATAAAATATTTTTAAGACGTTTGTGGCACCGATTTTCGGACGTCTTGGGGGTGCTAATCCTTCCCCAAGCGTAACCGACTCCCGAACCTAAGATTTCTTTATTCGTAGACTGGTTTCTTTCCTTAACTTGACATAATCTTTCTAGATTTATGTCAAGTTAAACAAATAGGTGACTAACCACACCTAATCGAATAAAAGGTTAGTGGCGACTCCATTTGTTTTTCGACTGTTTAGTCCCGTGCATTTTTCACGGCATATCATTATCGTCGAAGCGGTAAAACATCTCGATAGCTATGGTGGAACACAGCTACCTGGAGTCTTGGCCAGCTTCCCTATGCGCCTCTCCCAGGGTCTCGTCTCACCATGCCCCTCGATAGGTGGTCCACGGCTGAAAATCATGCATGCTACTCCAACTCGGTCCACACTTCCACATATATTGGAGTCCCGAGGAGCCTATTCAAACGCGCATCTCGCGTCCCATCCATACTGTAGACACTAATTTTTAATTTTGACTTTTGGTTAATTAGTTAATAAATTAACTAACTAATCAATTAACCACTTCCAATTTTTATTCCACCTATCATCTCTTTTTTTTTTTTGAAGCTTAGTCTATCTTTGAATATTATTATTATTATTATTATCTTATTTTAATTTGTTACCTTGCAGGCAATTTTGAGCCAAGATCGAAAAAACCAATCGAGTCAACCCGATCGTCATGCGAAAAATATATATATATATATATATGTATACGTGTATATATACATGTATATATGTATATAGGTATGTAAGTATATATATATTTATATGTATGTGTATATATTTGTAATTATATGTATACATATATATTTATGTGCATACATATGAATACTTATATATATATTCGTACATATATTTATGTGTATATATATATATATATATCTAAATATATATACTTATATATATATGAATATTATATATGTATAAGCCCAAAAGCCACGGCTTATTCTCCTTCTTTTCTCTAATCAAGCCATGCAAAAGAGCCATTACCAACAGCCAAGCCGTTGCTCCTGTTGCTGCATGTTGCACCGCAACTACCAGCTTTCATTACTCCACAGCTGCTACAGCAGCAACAAAGCAGCCACGGCAACAGCAAAGCAGCAATAGTAGCAGCTTCTTCAAAGAAACCAAAATCAATACAGCCATGGACGTCAATCAGATTGCTCAGCTGCTCGATCAGACGCTTAGCCCCAAGGGCGATGTGGTCCGTACATCAACCGAAGCTCTTGATCGCCTCTCTTCGCTGCCCCACTTCCCTTTTGCTCTCCTCTCTATTGCCGTCGGAGGTCAAAATCAAGGTCAAAAAATCGCTGCTTCCACTTATCTAAAAAATTTTGCTAAGAGAAACATTGAAATCCGTGATGATTCATCTTCGAGAGTCAGCAAGGAGTTCAAGAGCCAGTTAATGCGTACTTTGCTTCAAGCGGAACCTTCAGTTCTAAAAGTTTTAGTCGAAGCGTTTCGAATCATTGTTGTTGCCGAGTTTGTTAAGCAAAATTATTGGCCAGAACTTGTGCCCGAACTCCGATCCGCTATTCAAAGGAGCAACGTCATAAGTAATGGTGCAAATTGTGAATGGAGTACCATCAATGTCGTTACGGTTCTTCATGCCCTTGTTAGACCTTTCCAGTACTTCTTGAATCCTAAAGTTGCTAAGGAGCCAGTACCACCACAGCTGGAACTAATTGCAAAAGAAATTCTTGTACCTTTGCTAACAGTACTCCATCATCTTGTTGAAAAGGCTACTACCCAAGGTAGAAAAGAACTGGAAATAGAGAAGATCCTTCTCCTCATATGCAAATGCTTATATTTTGCGGTGAGATCGTATATGCCATCTGCTGTAGCTCCTCTTCTGCCTTCCTTTTGTCACAGTCTAATTCACATTTTGGGTTCATTAAGTTTGGACCATGGTGATACTTCAGAAGATGAGCACTTGCTAAGGTTGAAGACCGGAAAGAGGGCTTTGCTAATTTTCTGTTCTTTGACAATCCCGCCACTCCTCTCCAAGCCATTAAACTGCAAGCTTTTTATCTCTCTAACCCTCACGATAAGGAATCGACGATTTCGAGCTTGAAAGAGTAGTTCGTAGATCCGGCGATCGGAAACAATACCATCTTGAGAGAGACAGCTAAGGGTGATGTAGCAGACGGACGAGGGCCATACTAAGAAATATCCAATGACTGGACTGATCCTGAATGGGAAGGCTGTGTGCTGTATGCACATGGGAAACTTTGATGAAGCTGAAACACTATTGCTTGAAGCACTTAACAAGTTGGTTATCAATGAGATCGACTCCTCTGCTACCACTTACTACTCCTTCCCCTTCCCCGAAAACGCCAAGCACAAAAAGGCGACTCCTGTGAGTTTGCTCACGGCGTGTTTGAGTGTTGGCTTCACCCTACTCGTTACCGGACTCAGCCATGCAAGGACGAGTCCTAGAGGAAATGGATCAGGTTTCAGTGACTTGGATTATGTTGGATCACCAATCCGTCACCGTGTTGACTTTGTTTCTTCACCGACTTTTATCCTGGTTTCCCCTCCAATATCACCTCCTTCTGACTCACCCCCCTTGTCACCAAGTGGGTCATTTAACTCGGTGAGTGAACTTGCTGCTTCCATGCGTAATCTGCAGCTTGGTAAGGCTAAAATGAACGGTGCTGGATCTTGGAGTCTGCAAATGGGATCAGGTTTCGGTTCTCCTCGGGGATCCACGCTCCGACCTGGGTTTTGCAGCTCTCCTTCAACTCCGACTCGGTCTAGCCTTGGTCAAATCGACCTCTGGGAATGTAATGCTTTTGATGAAGAACCTGCAATGGAGAGGGTGGAATCTGGGAGGGATTTGAGGGCACGGATGTATGGAAAGCTGAGCTCGATGAGCCTTCTGCAACGTCTTCATTGCGACATGGTGGCTCCACCGATGGTTTAGGTGGCTACTGTCACGCCCCGACCAGCAGGCTCAGCCACGTGACAACCGCCGTACCACCTCAAGATGCGTGCCTCGTCAGGCGGGCAACCAAGATGGCACAAGGCCTGAAAATAAAGGATATTCGAGCAATATATATGAAAACATACGAAATTATCATAAACAATATAGTTTAAAAATATTTAAAATAAAGTAACACATCTTACGGTGCTCCATGCAGCGGAAGGTATTATTTATAAATACACAAATATATATGTAAGATGCAATAATATTCCGAGCCAAGATATATAAAGCAAAAGGGGTGGCACCTACAATATAGTGTCCACAGAGACGAACTGGGATCACTGGCCACCAGGACGTCCACCGTCCGAAGTCTGATGATCTGACAACAAAAGTGAATGGGGTGAGTACAATATATTTGTACCCAGTGAGAGACTCGGTTATAAAGACCGATCACCTCAGGCTGGGGATATGAAATAATCCAAATATTAATGACACGCCTGGACCTAGTTCGCACGTGTCAAGTTGTAAAATTATGTATTGTTGTCTTGACAATATACCAAATTTGACTTCCCATGGATGTTTTAAATTTCATCTAGCTCAATTTCAAGCTTAAAAATCCTAAAATTGATGTCCGGGGAGGTGGGCCCCACTTAGAATCGAGACCCGAGGAAATTGGGCTGAGTTGACCGGAGTCAACTCGGAATTTGGTTGACTCCGGCGCCGGACAGGCACGGGTCCAGCGCCGGACCTGTTGTTTTTTCACTTCTTCTCTTCTTCTTCATTTCTCTCCGAGATCCCTTCCAAATTCTTTGAAATCAAACTCTCAATCCCTCTTCAAACACTTCATCAGTCATCAATATCAACTTCTTTTGCCTTCTTGAAGATCAAAACACCAAAGTTTCCAAGAAAATCATCAAATCTAGAAATCTGAAATTTTGGCGACAGATTGTTCATCAGCTCATATCTTTTGATTCAACCGTGGGTTGTGGCTGGGAATTCGGTATGTTGTTCTAGACTCATCAAGCCTTAATTTGATAGTTTACACGCTTGATTTCATGGTCTGTGCTAAGAGAATTTGATGATTAAAGTTGAGATTTCTATTTTACCCGAGATATGTTAATCCTTAGTGTTTTGATCCAAAATTCGAGCATGTTTAATGGATTGATTCCATTCTTGAAGCTGTGAATTCATAGATCATGTGTTTAACTTACTGTGTTTCAATTTTTGTGCGGATTGGTGATGAATCGAACTCGAACTGAGCTCGATTTTGCTGCATGGCCAGGCACGGCCATGTTTTGGAGACAGGTCCAGCGCTAGACCTGGTGTGTCCCACGTCGTAGCTGCCAAAATTTGGGTTTTCTCCCATTTTGGCTCACTCCCGCCCGGGAGTGAGCAAATCAGCCGACATGGTACTGTAGCACTAGGGGCATTTTGGTAATTTTGCAACCTTAGACCCCATTTGACCCCATTTGACTCCAATTAGCTTCAATTGACTTCCAGACTTGCCAATTTTATTCTGAGACCTTTAATTGGTTTTGTTTTATGATTTAATTGATGGTTGAATGCCTTTATTAATCAAATTAGATTTTAATTTAATTATTTAGGTACGTGATCGTACGAGTTTCAGACCGGTAGCAGTTTGAGCTAAGGCATTCGTGGGTAATCGGGGAGTATACAACTCTCCTCACGAGTGAGTGGCTTGGATTATATTGGTTGACCATTGAGGGTTAACCGTTTTCAAATTTATTTATAAATGCTTTATTAAATTGTTTAGATATGTTTTGGGGTATGAATTGTCCACCCTCACACACCATGTTTATAAATGATTTAAAGGGTGGGAATATCAAATATTTTATAAATTGATATATTTGATTATTATTGGGGAACGATACCCCTGAGAGATGAGAGATTGAGTGGGATTCCTCGGGGCTCCGATATGCGGGAGCGTGGACCGAGTTTGAGAGCATGCGTGATTACTCAGCCGTGGACCGCCTATCGAGGGGCACGATGAGTCGGGCCTGTTTGCGAGAGGCGCGTAGGGAAACTCGCCAGGACTCCAGAGTGCTGTGTTCCACCACAGCAAGGCAAACGCCAAAGGAATGGGCTAAAGAGTAAAGTATAAATGTATTAAAAGTATAAAGTAACCCTTGACGGTCCAGTGGATACCCAGTGCACGGGTATACCTTATTGGGACGATTTCAGATGCCAGCCCATTTGGAAATATTATTATTGATTTAATATTTGATTTGGTTTGGGATTTCTGATATTTCAGTAAATAGTTTATTAAATTGATATTTGGATTATTTCATATCCCCAGCCTGAGGTGATCGATCTTTATAACCGAGTCTCTCACTGGGTACAAGTATATTGTACTCACCCCATTCACTTTTGTTGTCAGATCATCAGACTTCTGACGGTGGACGTCCCGGTGGCCAGTGATCCCAGTTCGTCTCTGTGGACACTATATTGTAGGTGCCACCCCTTTTGCTTTATGTATCTTGGCTCGGAATATTATTGCATCTTATATATATACATTTGTGTATTTATAAATAATACTTTCCGCTGCATGGAACACCGTAAGATGTGTGACTTTATTTTTAAATACTTTTGAATTATATTATCTATGATAAATTCGTATGTTTTCATATATTGCTCGAATATCCTTTATTTTTAAGCCTTGTGCCATCTTGGTTGCCCGCCTGAGGAGGCGCGCATCTCGAGGTGGTAGGCGGTTGTCACGTGGCCCAGCCTGCGGGTCGGGGTGTGACAATTAATTTAATAAACCATTTACTGAAATATCAGAAATCCCAAACCAAATCAAATATTAAATCAATAATAATATTTCCAAATGGGCAGGCATCTGAAATTGTCCCAATAAGGTATACCCATGCACTGGGGTATCCATTGGACCGTCAAGGGTTACTTTATACTTTTTAAAAACATTTTTATTTTACTCTCTGGCCCATTCCCTTGACATTTGCCTTGCCGTGGTGGAACACAGCACTCTGGAGTCTTGGCGAGTTTCCCTACGCGCCTCTCGCAAACAGGTCAGACTCACTGTGCCCCTCGATAGGCGGTCCACGACTGAGTAATCACGCATGCTCTCAAACTCGGTCCACGCTCCAGCAAATCGGAGCCCCGAGGAATCCCACTCAATCTCTCATCTCTCAGGGGTATCGTTCCCCAATAATAATCAAATATATCAATTTATAAAATATTTGATATTCCCACCCTTTAAATTATTTATAAACATGGTGTGTGAGGGTGGACAATTCATACCCCAAAACATATATAAACAATTTAATAAAGCATTTATAAAGAAATTTGAAAACGGTTAACCCTCAATGGTCAACCAATATAATCCAAGCCACTCACAAGTGAGGAGAGTTGTATACTCCCCGATTACCCACGAATGCATTAGCTCAAACTGCAACCGGTCCAAAACTCGTACAATCACATACCTAAATAATCAAATTAAAATCTAATTTGATTAATAAAGGCATTCAACCAACAATTAAATCACAAATAAAAATCCATTTAAGGTCTCGGAATAAAATTGGGTAAGTTCGAAATTCAATTGAAGCTAATTTGAGTCAATTGGGGTCAAATGGGGTCTAGGGCTGCAAAATTACCAAAATGCCCCTAATGCTACAGTACCCTATCATGCTGGCGGCTCACTCCAGGGCAAGAGTGAGCTAAATCGGGAGAATCTCCCAAAATTTGGCAGCTCCGGCGCAGGACACACCAGGTCCGGCGCCGGACCTGTCTCCAGAACATGGTCGTGATCGGCCATGCACCAAATCGAGCTCGGTTCGAGTTCGATTCATCACCAATCCACACCAAAATTGAAACACAGCAAGTTAAACACATGATCTATGAATTCACAGCTTCAAGAACGGAATCAAACCATAAATCATGCTCGAATTTTGGATCAAATCACTAAGGATTAACATATATCGGGCAAAACAGAAATCCCAACTTCAATCATCAAATTCTCTTCGCACAGACCATGAAATTAAGCGTGTAAAGTATCAAATTAAAGCTTGATGAGTCTAGAACAACATACCAAATTCCCAGCTACAACCCACTGTTGAATCAAAAGATATGAGCTGATGAACAATCTGTCGCCAAAATTCCAGATTTCTAGATTTGGTGATTTTCTTAGAAACTTTGGTGTTTTGATCTTCAAGAAGGCAAAAGAAGTTGATATTGATGATTGATGGAGTGTTTGAAGAGGGATTGAGAGTTTGATTTCAAAGAATTTGGAAGAGATCTCAGAGAGAAATGAAGAACAAGGGAGGAGTGGAAATGGGGGGTCTCGGCCTTATAGTGTAGACACTTATTTTTTAAAATTTAGTTGATTAATTAATTAACTAAATTGGCTATTCTTAAATTTTATTACACTTACCTTTTCTAAGTTTAATTTATTTTTGTCCGTTTGTTTATGTTATTATTCTTGTTATTATTATTACCATTATTTCCTTTTTATCTTATTTTAACTTAATTTTATTACCTTGCATGTAATTTTGGACCAGAACAAGAACGCTAGTCAAGCCAAAGGCTAACCGAGTCAACTCAAGTATGATGTAATATATGTATATATATGTGTGTATATATATATATTTATATGTATGTGTATATTTATAAATATATATTTCCATATATGTACATTAGATATACATATATACTTACGTATTTATATATATAAAAATGTATATTTATATGGATATATATTCATAGATGTATACATATATATGTAAATACATATACATATATATATAATACATGTTAAAAAACCAAGTAAAGAAGGACCACTACCATGCACAAACAAAAGCCATGCAACTCTTCCCTCATCTTTGGCTCGGGTGAGTCATGACTCGGTGGAGATACAGCCACCAAAGCAGCCACGCCACCCCTCCCCGACACCGTGTGCGGCGGCCACCGTACCAAAGAAGAAGCAGAAACGATGGGAGGTCGAAGAGGTTCTCGTACTCAAAGGAAACATTTCAAGCAAAGCAGAAAAAATGTTTGGAAACGACCAAAAACAGAGTCTTCCTCTAACCCCAATAACCCCAGCTCTAATAACCAAGCTTGGCAGCCTTTTGCCACCCAAAACCCTTCCTTTGATGAATATTACAAAGAACAAGGGATTGTTTCACCTAAAGAATGGGATGCTTTCATTGAAATGCTTAGAAAACCGTTGCCTGCAGCTTTCAGGATTAATTCTACTAGCCAATTTTGTGAGGATATTCGTTCACAGTTAGAGAATGACTTTTTGATATCTCTTCAAGGTGAAGCCAATGAATGGGGTGATTTGGAGCCTTTTTCATTGCTGTCCTCCGCAAAGTTTCTCCGTCCTCTCTCCATCGCTCGGCAACATGCATCAGCTACGTAAACAATAGCAGCAGCGGTTGCTCTCAACTACCGCCATTGCAGTAAGTTGCGTCCTATCTGGACACGGCAGCTTGAACCACCTCTTCTTCGCATGCACAGCCCCGATCTTTCCATAGCTGAACCATGAAGAGCTTGCTGCCATCCCCCTCACCTGCAAAGACATTCATCGACTTTCCCACCTCTGCATCAAAACTCCCTACCTGCCACGACTGTAACCACTCCGCCTTCCACCGTCGCTACAGCAGCCACTACAGCGGCATTAGCTTGTCTTCACAGCCGCGACAGCTCGCCACGGTAGCCACCAAAGCAACCGCGCCACACTCCCTCGAGAGAGATAACAGCCAAGCAGAACCGAAGAAAAGTCCACGTCCCACTCTCTCGTTTCTCGTCGTTTCGGCTTGGTCTGTTCTGAGTCACAAAGTTGCAGTAGCTAGTGGAGCGACTTTAGAAATAGAATTAAGCATGGGTTCTAAAGAGAGAGGCCAGAAGACCAAAAAATAAGAAAAGGAACAAGAACAAACCATCGTCTCCTCTCTTTGCAAGAAGAAGAAGAAGCCATTAATTAATTCTTTTATTTTTATCTCGCCCTACAATGATTAGTTAGTGAATGAGAGAGAAAGTTGGCCCTTCTGTTTGCTCCACTGCTAAAACAAAGGGCCTTCAAGGCTCTGATCTTTGAAACTATATCAGGTGGTAACTTTTTCTGTTCTAGAAATCAATTTGCTGCTGCTGGAGTTGAAGATGAAAGTAACTATGATTGCCTGTGCATCGGTGATTGGGGGCAAGTGATGGGTTTGTATGGTCCAGTCTATGTAACAAGTCTTCCTTCTTTCAATGGCCTCAAAATCTGGTGCCAGACCTTCCCTTGAAAAGCAGAGAAAACATTTTGGTAGCCAAGCAGCTGAAGGGAATTCTCGTCGGCCTTCTCCTATACAAATCACAAAGACTAGCAAATCGGAGCCAGTTACACCAAAGACACCACCGAAGGGCGTGGAGCAAGTTGCATACAAACAAGATTCTGTTGCAACCACGGAGGATATAAAACCATTGAAACCTCATAAATTAGAGCCCGTTGGTTCCTTGACAAAGAAAGTAGATTCAAGTTTATCCTTAGGTAATCCAAAAGAAGTTTCTAATCATGTTGGTTCTGAAGTGAGTCAGATTGGGGGATTGCCTGAAGGTTCTGTTGAACATGAAAAGAAAGCATCGGAAAACAGACTTAATTCAGCCTCGGCTAAATCCAATGATGGGGCCCCCAGCAATGTTAAGGTTGGTGGAGGTGCCAAAGTTGGTGATCGTCCTGATTATGTTGAGAGCGGTAAGAGCAGTATGTGTAGAGGCAGCACAAGCAGTGATGTGAGCGATGAAAGTACTTGTAGTAGCTTGAGTAGCAGTATCAACAAACCTCATAAGGCAAATGATGTAAGGTGGGAAGCCATACAGGCTGTTCAAGCAAAAGATGGTGTATTGGGTTTGAACCATTTCAGATTGCTTAAAAGATTAGGCTGTGGGGATATTGGAAGCGTCCATCTTTCAGAATTAAGTGGAACTAAGTGTTATTTTGCTATGAAGGTGATGGACAAAACATCTTTAGCAAGTCGTAAGGAACTTCTTCGAGCTCAAACAGAGAGAGAAATACTACAATCCCTTGACCATCCCTTCCTTCCAACTTTGTAATACTCATTTCGAGACTGATAAATTTTCACGTTTAGTGATGGAGTTCTGCCCTGGGGGTGATTTGCATACACTTCGACAGAGACAACCAGGAAAGCATTTTACTGAGCATGCAGTAAAGTTCTATGTGGCAGAGATTCTCCTTACTTTGGAATATCTTCACATGCTTGGCGTTGTTTATCGTGATCTCAAGCCTAAAAATATTCTTGTTCGAGAAGATGGACACATAATGCTTTTGGATTTTGATCTTTCCCTCCGTTGCGCTGTCAGCCCCACATTGGTCAAGTCATCAACTCGAGTCAGAACCCTTGCGAAAGGATCCAGTTTATTGTGTACAACCAGCTTGCATTGAGCCCTCCTGCATCCGGCCATCATGTGTGGCTCCTACAACATGCTTCTCCCTTCGCTTCTTTTCATCCAAAAAAATCCAAAAGGGACCGGAAACCCAAGAATGAAATGGGAAACCAAGTCAGCAACCGATAGAAAAAGAGTAAGCGTGAGGTCCAACAACTGACAGCCCATGACTATTCTCTTTCCATGTTTTAGGGGGGTGTGGCTCCATGTTTTAAGCCACTAGGAGTTTTCAAAATGAAAAAGAGGCAGCCCTCTTACAAAAATAGAAAAAGAGAGCACAGGAGAGGAGAAAACGGAGAGCATAAAAAGGGGGCTGGGGCACGGCTAAGGGAGTCAGCACTTTTATTCTTCTTCAAGAAGAGAGCACAGAGTGTGGAAGAGGGGCTCCAGCCTTTTGCCAAAAAAAAGAGAGAGGAAGAAAAGCACAAAAAAAAAATATAAAGAGAGAAAAAGAGTCCGAGAAGGAGAAGAAATTTTTTTTTGATTTATTTTAAACGGTTTGGCTAGAGAAAAATAGAGAAAAGGCTTATTGTGTATCAATTTTTAGCCATTCTCTTCTCCACAAAGCCATTGTTTTTAGTTTTGATATAAAAATTCATCCTTTCTTTAGGTAAATTTCTTACTTTTATTTGTGTAAAAATTATTTTTTTATGCTTTAAATGTAATATTCTTGTATTATTATGTTAATCTTGTGCATAAAAATATTAGCTTTCTCTCTTACAATGATATTTATGATCCATGAAGTATTTGTATATTGCAAAGTGATTTATTATGTTTAATATATGTTTTAATATGTCCAAGATGATGCCTTTCTATTTGTTTGTCTATTTTATTCTATTAATATGTCATTTTTCTTAAATATTTATATGATTATATAAAAGTTCCTAACTTTCTTGTTTTATACCCTTTTTATTACTTTTAAAGCTTGCTTATATGTTCAATATACTTGTTTAGTATAAAATTTTAATCTTGATTAAAAAGATTACATTTTTTAACTTATGTTCATCTTTGATGGATTAAAAATCTAACCTTGGTTATAAAGGTCATAACTTTAAGATGATAAACTTGTTTGCTTAATTAAATGTTAAGTCTAGGATTAAAAATTACATCTTTTTGCTTGTGGACATTTTTGTTTGATTAAAAATGAAAGTTTGGTTAATAAAAATTTAATCTTTAAGTTTATTTATTTTATTTATTTTTTTATTTATTTAAATAGAAATAATCTTTGATTTTAAAAAATTGAATTTTTAAACTTATGTTTAGTTTAAGATTTAAATTTTTTACCATAGAAATTATCTTCTTGCCTTTGAATATGTGTTTTGTTTAATATAAAAATTTATGCTTGCATATAAAATTACCTCTTTGCCCTTATGGATATGTTAGCTTAATTAGTAATTATAGCATATGTTAAATTACTGTTCTGCCCTTTTATGTATGCTTTTTAATTAAAAATTTGATCTTGCATGTAAAATTACCCTTTTGCCCTTGTATGTGTTCTTGCTCATTTAGTAATTGTATCTTGTATTAAGTTGCCTTTTTGCCTTTGTATGTATGATTGATTAATTAAAGACTGAATCTTATATGTGAAATTCCCCCTTTTGCCCTTGCTTATATATTTGTTTAATTATGAGTTGAACTTTGTATAAAATTACATACTTGACTTTGTATATGTGTCTATTTAAATTAAAGCTCGCTTATTTGTGTTAAATTAGTTGCTATGCAATTTGATCTTGTAAAATTGATTTTAAATTTCCATGTTTTATTTATTTACCATTTTATATTGTGTGATTAATTGTGTATATATATATACTAACTCATGTTTCCTTGTCCCATTCATACACGATTAAATTTAGAACATTGATTTTCAAAAATTCATATGTATGGGGTAACCGAAGGATGCCTCGGGAGTCTGAGGTTTCTAAAGGTTTTCTCCGATGAGATGTTTTCTCGGCGTCTAATCGGGAGTCCGATCGGGCCCGGGAGAATTTCTCATCCCTTCAAAATTAAAAATATGTTTTTCATGTAATTTTCATAAAAAGCATGCATCATGTTTACGATTTTCTTTAATCTCTTAAAATTTACGAATGAACTTCAAAAATTTTTCTTTTTTACAAAAGGAATGTTTATTCCAAAATCTTTCTTTTATTTTTTTGACTTTTATGTTTTATTTTTACTTCATTTTAAGAAAATCTCTTGTTTAAGAAGCCCAATTAAATTAAAAGGAATGTTTATTCCAACATTAATTTCAAAACGTATTTCAAATTCTTTTTGAGAGATCTTAATTACCCAATTATAGTTAAGGCCTCTCAAATTAATTCAAGTTTTGTTAAAAAATCACTTTTAAAATTTCTTTTCTTATTTTTATTTCTTTGGAAGGGAATGTTCATTTTCTTTTGCCTTTTTTTTATTTTCTAAATACCTTTTTGGGAGAACTTTAGTACATCTAATTAATTAAGACCCTTCAAGTAAACTTCATTTTTATCAAAAATAAATTTTTAACTCCAATAAAAGGAATGTTTATTTTTTTTTAATCTTTAAAATCCTTTTTTTAAAAAAAAAATCAGTTTTATTTGATAAAAAAAAAGACATTTATTTTTTGAAAGGTCTTAATTTATTAATCTACTAAGGTTTTCCTACTAAACAAAATTTTTGTCAAATTATTCCCTTCAACAAATTAAAAGGAATATTTATTCCGACATAGTTTTAAAGTTAAACCTTTCTAAGAGATTTCAATTTAAGTAATCATAATTAAAGTCTCTTAATGTAAATTTCAAAGCATGAATTATTTGAGGATGTTTATCTCAACCTTTTTTGCAAAATGTTTTCTAGAAGGTTTCAATTAATACTCTCATTATTGAGACTTTCTAAAATTAAAATTAAATCTTTGTTTTTCAAAAGGATATTTATCCTCATTTTTAAATTTGACTTTGATTTTTGAAGAATATTTATTCCTATTTAGAAATTGAATCTCCATTCTAAGTAGGAAATTTCTTCAAATTCAAAATTGGGCTATAGATTTTCACATCAAAAGGAATGTTCATTCCGACATTAAGTTTTTAAATTTCGAATTTAGTTTTTATAATGGGATGTTTATCCTACATTAAAAGGAATATTTATTCCGACATTTGAAATTATGTTTTTCTTAAGTTGATTTTAAACACGTTTTATTATTATTCTCCAAGTAAAATATTTCAAGACTTTTGTGGTACCGATTTCCGGGCGTCTTGGGGGTGCTAATCCTTCCCCAAGCGTAACCGACTCACGAACCTGAAATCTTTTTTGTAGACTAGTTTCTTTCCTTAACTTGATGTAATCTTTCTAGATTTATGTTGGGTTAAACAAGTAGGTGACTAACCACACCTGTTAAAAATAAAAGGTTAGTGGTGACTCCATTTGTTTTTCTACTGTTTAGTCCCAAATATTTTTCACGCCATGTCATTTATCGTCGGAGCGGTAAAACGTCTCGACAGCTTGGCGACTCCACTGGGGACCGTTTTAGAGTCAAGCCACTTTTTAAGTCTTATTTTACTTGGGTTTAATAATAAAATGTTTTAAGTTTCATTTCATGCATTACATCATTCATTTGCATTTTTTCCAATAATTGTTTCAAAATTTTTCAAAAAAAAGAAAAAGAAAAGAAGACAAAAAAAAAGGACAAAAAAAAGGGAAGATTTTTCAAAAAAATAAGTTTATTAAAATTGCATCTTGCATTTATATCACATTTAATTTATATGTATGTTTTTATGTTTTGATTTTCTGGTATGCTTTGTGTGTTTAATTACTCGTCTATATTTTGCATGATTTAATTCTTAGCCTATGCCTGGATCCTCTAGCATGTCCTATATCTTAATTATTTGTATATATTTTGCATGTCCCAATTTCCTTTGTATGTCTTGATTTGCTAATATGCTTTTTGTATTTACCATTTTGCCCTTTTAGTCACTTGTATGTATTTTTCATGTTTCAATTCCTTGTGTATGCCATGAATGCCTATCTTGTTTACCATGTGTGCTTATCTCATCATATTAATTATTTATCCTATATTTTGAATTGGACTGATCGTGTGTTGACATGTGATAGTGAAATTTTTTCTGTTTCCTGCTTCTGCTTCTCCGAATGTTCACTACTTCACCGAAAGGCAATTGGTAAAGGTATAAGTCCCTCCCTCACACACGACACAGTTCATAACATAAAAGTTCAGGAGTCCGAACTTCACCTTTATTTAGGAGGGGGCGACGGGGTTGCCTCCACCCCATCTTGTCCGATGGGTACCCTTGTCTAGAGCTTTAAACCCAGCATGTAGAAGAACCCAAAATTTAACCTAGATAGAGCCAAACCCGTTGGAGAAAACTCAATTTCTTAGGACACAAAAGAGGGACGGCTTCTTACCTTTATCAATCCCTTTCCTTTTATCTGCTTATTTCATGATGGCATGTTGTTTGTCTGTTTTCTGATTATTTCGTGATGACATGCTGTTTGTATAAACTGTCTATTTTTCTGTACATATGCTAATTTCATGATAGCACGTTGTTTGTATAAACTGCCTGTTTTCTTTCACCTTTTTGTGCAAATACTTATTTCATGATGATATGTTGTTTGTTTTCTTTCCCACTTTATTTGTATATATTCTTTTTGTTGCTTATTCCATATCGGCATGCTATTTGTTCTCTTCCTCACTTTGTCTGCATACATGTTATCTGTTTTCCTTCACAATGATATGTCTGTTCTCTTCCTCACTTTATCAGTACATATTTATACTTTGTCTTATAATCTTCTTGTTTCCTTAAATATCCATGATTATTGCTCTTTATTGCCGTCATCACATGTCTTGCATTTCATTCGCAACAAAGGAACCATAAAGGGAAATTAGTCATGGCAGACAAACAAGGTCAATTTGTAGGTTACCGGATGTTTGGACCCCCGGCCTTGTTTGGATGAAATGACTAATTATCTTTTATGGTTAAATTGTTACGAGCCAAACATCTTTGCTTCATTCATCTTAACATTATTATTTTATTCTGATACATTTCCTTTTACTTTTTTGCCATTTCTTTTTCTTCTTTATCTCTGCATCCCATTCTCGCATTCCATCCCCATCTATAATAGGTTTACTATAGAGAAAATTAGTTATGGCGAAAGAAAGTGAAGAAGTACCCATGGAGATAGATTCGATGGGAGAGTCTGAAAATTTTGATCCCACCAGTCCGACTTTGAAACGAGCTCTGTATTGACTAAGGCAGAAAGCTAGTGAGACATCAGCGAAGGGTCCTCCACCCCAATTACCTGCAAGATTCAGCTATAGTTTCGTCCGAAATAATCTGACAAGACTGAAACAGTTATGGGAAGACATCGGTGACAAGGGTCAATTCAAACAGTTGTATGGAGATATATCATTGCTGTTAGATGTGGAAGTGGAGGAGGAACTTCTAAAAGCGGCTTTGTACTTTTGGGATCCCTCATACCGGTGCTTTACTTTCGGTAAACATGATGGATCTTCTATGGGAGAGTATGATATGGTGCCGACAATGGAGGAGTATCAAGATCTATTGATGATAGGGAACAAGCCGGATAAAGTATTTTGGCCAACCGAGAATCATCCTAGGAAGCTGGTGAAGTTGTTGGGGATGAAGACCGAAGAAATAAGGGGCTATATGGATGGCGGCTTCCTTTCAACCAGTTTCATGATGGATATTGTGGAGAAGAATATCACCACTAGAAAAGGGATTGATGTTCTAGCCCTTTTGATTTATGGCCTAGTACTATTTCCTAGAAAGGAGGGATATGTGCATATGTCAGTAACAACTCTTTTTATGGAGATCAAGCATCAATCTGATCCGGCTTTGACAATTTTGGCAGAAACCATTCGATCTCTCAATGCATGTAGAAAAGCCGGCGGTAAATTTGACGCTTGTGGACAGTTATTGACAATATGGTTTAAAAGCCATTTCGGATACAAAAAGTTTGTAGGAATGGTCTTTAACAACAAAGGTGAAGAAACGATAGCCATTTATAATGCACATCCTTGGCCATCCCAATCAAGAACAGTGGTAGAATGGATCGAGTGGTTCATGAATTTGAAGAACCAAGACATCACATGGAGAGCAATGTGGACAACGACAAAAGATACTCCTTATTTGGATGCAAGCATACCATGGATCCCTCTTGTTGGCGTTTGGGGAACTATCAGTTACTGCCCATTGCTAGTAAGACGACAATATGGGTCAGAACAATCTATCCCTCTCACTTTCGGGCTCAACTTGTTAGACTTCCAGCATGACACCGAAAAGGGATTTGATGAGGCCAAGTTTTGGGCAAACTTGTATAAAGAAGCACAGAAGATGGATCGTGGTAATCATACTGACGATGCAATTCCTGAATACGTTGTGTGGCATAGTAGATGGGCGAAACAGATTTCAGTTTCGCCAGTCCTGGATCCTAATTACCCTTTGGTTGAGGCACCGGAGGACAAGTTAGAAAGGCTGGAAATTGAGAATCAAAGATTCAGAAAAGGGGCTCAGTTAGTAGAATTGACCCAAAAATGTCAGCAGTTGGAGATACAGAATCGGCAACTACGAGACCAGCTTGGAAATAGCCAGATAGAGATGCAAGGATGGGTTCAAGACTGGGTAAGAGAGAGTGCCAACAATGTCAAGCTGAAAGGGGAAGTGAAAGAATGGAGAGAAGAAGCCACAGAAATGAGCCAGTTGGCAGCAAGGACCAGAATATTCAATCAAGAACATGCCCAAAGCTGGAGAATTGCCCAAAAACAATGCTTTAGAATTCAGGAGGAGAAGAGCGAAGTAGAAAAAGTAAAGATTGAACTGAAAAGAGAATTGGCGGAGCAAAAACGCACAATAGGGTGGTTAGTCCAGAGAAACAATGAGTTAGAGCAACAAGTTCACGATGCTGCCAACAGATTGACTATTTCTGAAAACCAAAATGCTGAGATGAGGGCACAATTGGAGTAGTTTAGGAGACAAACAGAGTGACAGATTTGTTGCAAAATATTATCATCTTATGTTTTGAATCAGATGGTATTCTATTATGGGTTATTAAACTCACTTTCCTATTTTCGTAATGCTAACTATCTCTATAGTAATCTTGTTATGGATGGGTTTCCACATTACATAATCATTCAAGCATATTCATACATACATTCATGGTAGGAGAATCTGATTCGCCCTTATGGTTAAATAAAGGTTTCAAGATAGCACCTCCAACACACAGATAAAATACTAGATTACGGTCCAGAATCATGATGGAAGAGGAAGCTACTGAGATTGAACAATTAAGGAAGGCAAATGAAGAATTGCAGAAAAAACTGGATCAGATGGCAGAAATGATGGCCAGTATGAGACAACAATATATGGCAAATTCAGGCAACAATTCCAATGGGCAATCTTCTCCGAGTACACTCCCACACGAACTCCCCACAGCTCAGCCCACCAATGCCTCTCTCTCAGCCCCCGCACTCAATATACCTTTGCAAGAAAATCAAACACAAATTCCTCAACCAACCACAAACACATTCACCTTCCCACCACCTCCACCCGGTGTGTCCCCTTTTACACCCTCAATGTTTACCACAAGTGGAGGAATCCCAACAACTCAACCAATTCCTCCTCCCACCTACACTATGCCGCCTCCTGCCTCTGGGCATAACCCAAACAATCCCGTGTTTGTGCCTGATCAACAATTTGAGAGAGAGATCAGCGGAGCCGAAAGCCAAAGAGTATTGAGCCAGATAGAGGAACGGCTCAAGGCCATGGAAGGCACTCATGCTTATGGCATTACTGATGCTTATGAATTAAGCTTGGTGGATGGGTTGGTAATCCCACCAAAGTTCAAAGTGCCGGAATTCGAGAAGTACAAGGGGACCACATGCCCTAAAGACCACATTACCATGTATTGCCGAAAAATGGCCGCATACTCCAGAGATGATAAGTTGCTAATTCACTGTTTCCAAGACAGCCTTACCGGGTCTGCAACGCGGTGGTACAACAAGTTAGATAGGTGGGGCATTCACTCTTGGAATGACCTAGCCCAGGCTTTTATTGATCAGTATAAGCACATGACTGATTTGGTACTCGACAGACTGACTTTGCAGAATATGGAGAAGAAGTCTTCCGAATCCTTCACCGAATATGCCCAAAGATGGAGGGATATAGCAGCTCAGATTCAACCTCCTTTAACCGAGAAAGAGACCACAAGGTTATTTATTAATACCTTGAAAGCTCCATACTACAGCCATATGCTGCCCGGTGCCGCCAAAAGCTTTACCGACATGGTCTTAGTTGGAGAAATGGTGGAAAAAGCACTCAAAACTGGCAAATTGGAAGGTGGGGAGTCTAGTGCGGCCAGGAAGAATCCAAAGAAGAAAGAAGGCGAGGTGAACACCGCCGGATATGGAGGATACCAACAATACCCCCAACAGCAATACCGATCGAACCAATCCCAATATCGACCATACCAACAGCAATACCGACCATACCAATCCCAATACCAACCCCAATATCGTCCCACCAATTACACACCACCTCAAAACACCTACCAACATCCTCCTCCCAACTATGCTCAACCTCAAAATACTTATCAATATCCGGTATCCAATACCAGTTATACTGCCTTCAGACCAAACACTCAAAATTGGAACCCAAGACCACCAAGAGAAAGGAAACAATTCACCCCTATTCCCATGACCTATACCGAACTTTATGCCAAACTCTTAAGCAACAAAATGATTGAGCCAGTCCAATACTTAACCCCTTTACAGCCTCCTTATCCGAGGTGGTTCGATGAAAATGCCACATGCGCCTATCACTCGGGGGCTAAGGGACATAGCATTGAGAACTGTATTCGTTTGAAGGAAGTGGTGCAAGGCATAATCAATAAGGGTCGTTTGACTTTCAATGCACCGCCAAGTGTAGGCACAAATCCTCTCCCAAGTCACGGTGGAAACACTGTGAGTATGATTGATGATGGGGCAGTGCATGTTAAGAGGAAGGTTGAAGAGATTATCACGCCAATGAAGGTCGTATATCAGGCTTTGTTAAAGGCCCAAATAATTACTCCTTTGAAGTGTGAAGGTCATGAGCTCCAGTGTTGTACTGAATTCCGAGGAAAGTTGCAAGCTATGATGGATGCCGGACTGATTGAGTTTTACGTGGAGAAAAATGAAAGTACTGACATCTGTATGGTGAATAATGGAAATGAAGATTCTTCCCATTATAAACCAAGTTTGAAACTACCCGTGATTCAAAAGCCCAGCCTCGCTATTCCCATAGCTGCACCAAAACCAAATTTATCAATTCCGATGACCCCTAGGCCGATATTGAATATCCCCGTATTGAAACCGAGCTTGAATCTGAATGTGCCAACACCATTCCCCTATCGGAGTGATAGGGACGTACCTTGGAGGTATGAGAGTTCAGTGCAACACATGAATGCTAATGTCCAGGAATCTGAATCAGTGAATATGTCTGGAGTAGGAGGCATGACTAGGAGTGGGAGATGCTATGCCCCGAACCCAACTGCCACTCTACAAAAAGAGAAAGGAACAGAGAAAAATAAAGAGGTTGTTACACCATCTGTCGGAGAGCCAGAGAAAGAAATTGAAAAAGACGTAACCAAGACGGTGGACGAAGATCTCTCTGTTAGCTCTGCTTTTGAACTCTGAGGCACATCGTAATGCTCTCCTCAGAATCCTGAACCAATCTTATGTGTCCAAGAACATCACTGTAGCCAATTTGGAACATATTGCTGGAGGTATCACAGTAACTGATTACATCTATTTCACTGATGAAGAAATCCCTTCCGGAGGAAGAGGCAATTACAAGGCACTGCACATCACTATTCGGTGCAAGGATCATATGGTCGCCAAAGTATTGATTGACAATGGATCTGCTTTGAATGTGATGCCACTTCACACATTGATGAAATTGCCTATAGACCAATCTTTAATGAAAGCTAGTCAGTTAGTGGTCAGGGCATTTGATGGCACACGGAGGGAAGTTATTGGCGAAATGACTGTTCCAATAATTGTGGGGCCGGTTGAATTTGAGATCCTTTTTCAGATTATGGATATTTCACCAACTTATAGCTGTCTCCTGGGTCGCCCCTGGATCCATATGGCCGGTGCTGTTCCTTCTTCCCTTCACCAAAAAATCAAGTTCCGAGTTGAAAATAAGATAGTTTCTATGTCCGGAGAAGAGGACATCATGGTAATGCAACCTCCAAACACTCCTTACATTGAAGCCACAGACGAGGCAATGGATTGTTCTTTCCGATCATTTGAAGTAGCCGAAGTAACATGGGTAAGAAAAGGATCCGAGGTACCTATTCCACATTTCTCTGGCTGTTTGAATATGCAACTCAACATGACTGTCGGAAGAGGCTGCCGGGCCGGAAAAGGACTCGGAAAGTATGGCCAAGGAATCCATGAGCCTATTGTCTTACCAAAGGTGGAGCCCACTTTTGGACTTGGATATAAGCCATCTTGGAGAGAAAAGTTCGAAGCAAGGGAGGAAAAAAAGCGCAAGCGTATGGTTACATTAAGAGGAGGGGAACTTGAACCCAAGAAAATGAAGATTCCACCATTGAGAGATAGTTTTATTTTTGCTGGAACGATGAACCCAAAAAGATCGGTTGTTGAGCTTGAACAGTTATTAAAGGGATTGTCTATCAGCATGCTAGAGCACGGGGAATCAAGCAGTAGAACATTGGTTCAACGAATGGCACCGGGGACCGATTTGAATAATTGGGAGTCTTTCGAGATGCCAGTAAATTTGTCAGATCTGAACATGTAATTAAGCTTTGAGAACTCATCTTATCCTACACTTCTACCCAAAAGTGTGGACGGCTGACTTTCATATGTCATGGGTTTTATTTTCGTGTTTGCTCTATCATTCATGATATTGATATTCACAATATTAGACTCCGCACTATGTATATATTTCATATCATAATTATGCTATTGCGTTTTCCTCCATATGTTTATCCTTGTTGTTCATTTTCTTCTTTTATTCATGGATCAAGTGCATATACACCCCTTTATTGTCTTTTGACCCCAGGACTTCAAACGATGAATGTAAAGACAACAAAGATGGTCTTTTTGAGCCCGACTTTGATCGTTTCGTCAATACGGATGACCTCGACAAAGATGATGATGATGATTACTCTCTTCCCCCTGATCTTATGAGACTGATTGAAAGGGAAGACAAACAGATCTTGCCCCATAAAGAGGCCACCGAATTGATCAATTTGAGTGATGATGAGGAAAAGAAAGAAGTTAAAATTGGCACTTCCCTAACGCCTGAACAGAAGGAGGAACTAGTGTCATTACTCAAGGAATATGCTGACGTCTTTGCCTGGTCCTACCAGGATATGCCAGGTCTGGATACTGAGATTGTAGTGCATAGAATGCCAATCAAGCCCGGATTCAAGCCAATACAGCAAAAGTTGAGGAGAATGAGGCCTGCCATGTTACTGAAAATCAAAGAAGAAGTGAAGAAGCAATTGGACGCAGGATTTTTGGAAGTAGCTACTTATCCTGAGTGGGTCGCAAATGTAGTACCAGTCCCGAAGAAAGATGGCAAAGTTCGAATGTGTGTGGATTACCGAGATGTCAACAAAGCCAGTCCAAAAGACAATTTCCCACTGCCCCATATTGACACTTTAGTCGACAACACAGCTAAACATGCAACATTTTCTTTCATGGATGGGTTTTCGGGGTACAATCAGATTAAAATGGCTTCAGAAGATAAGGAGAAGACTGCTTTTACCACCATGTGGGGCACGTTCCAATACAGAGTGATGTCCTTTGGTCTCAAGAATGCCGGGGCAACTTATCAGAGAGCTATGGTGACTCTTTTTCATGATATGATGCATAAAGAGATCGAGGTGTATGTGGATGATATGATTGTCAAAGGTAGGAATCCAGAGGAGCATATGACCAGCCTGAAGAAGTTCTTTGAAAGGTTGCGCAAGTATCGGTTGAGGTTGAATCCGGCCAAATGTACTTTCGGCGTTACTTCAGGGAAACTATTGGGCTTTATTGTTAGTCAAAGGGGCATCGAGGTGGACCCAGATAAAATCAAAGCCATTCAGAATTTGCCACCTCCGAGAACTCAAAAGGAAGTAAGAGGTTTCTTCGGGCGATTAAACTATATCTCCCGCTTCATTTCCCAGTTGACTGCAAAATGTGACCCGATTTTCAAGCTTTTAAAGAAGAACAATACGGGAGAATGGAATGAAGATTGTCAGAAAGCTTTTGATAAGGTCAAGGAGTATTTGTCAAACCCACCAGTGCTAGTGCCTCCTGTGCCAAATCGACCTCTAATCTTGTATTTGACAGTGTTGGAACACTCCATGGGCTGTGTTTTGGGCCAACATGATGAAACCGGCAAGAAGGAACAAGCGATCTACTATGTTAGCAAGAAGTTCGCAGAGTATGAGGCCAAGTATTCTCATATAGAAAAGATGTGCTGTGCATTGGCGTGGGCAGCTCAGAGGCTAAGACAGTATATGCTGTATAATACCACATGGTTGATAGCGAAGCTAGATCCAATCAGATTCCTCTTTGAAAAACCTTCATTGTCAGGACGATTGGCTCGATGGCAAATACTACTGTCAGAATATGATATAGTTTATGTCTCCCAGAAAGCTATCAAAGGAAGTGCCATTGCTGAATTTCTAGCTGACAGAGCAGTTGAGGACTATGAACCCATGAGATTTGAGTTTCCTGATGAGGATTTGATGTCGATATTCAATATTGAGCTACAGCAAGGAGAGAAATGGAGAATGTATTTTGATGGGGCATCAAATGCACTAGGGCATGGAGTAGGAGCTGTCCTAATATCCCCAAACGGTGATCATTACCCAGCAACAGCAAGACTTGACTTCGACTGCACAAACAATATGGCAGAATATGAAGCTTGCATTCTGGGGATTCAGATGGCAATGGAGAGAAAGATCGAGACTTTGGAAGTATATGGCGATTCTGCTTTAGTGATATATCAGCTGAAAGGTGAATGGGAAACACGAGATTCAAAGTTGGTCCGTTATCATAAATACATCATGGAGTTGATTGAGCAATTTGAAGAAATCAGCTTTCATCATCTCCTTAGAGAAGACAATCAGTTGGCCGATGCATTGGCAACGTTAGCCTCGATGTTCAAAGTCGATAAAGGAGCTGAAATCGAAGCAATCAAGTTGGACACGAAGACTCACCCGGCACATTGCATGAGTATTGAGGAGGAGGATGATGGCAAGCCTTGGTTCTATGACATTACCCAATACCTCAGATTTCAAAAGTATCCAGATCGTGCTGTTGAGAATGACAAGAAAGTTATCCGAAGAATGTCGGCAAATTTCTTCTTAGATGGCGAAGTCCTTTACAAGAGAAGTAGAGATCAAATACTGTTGAGATGTGTAGAGTCAGAGGAAGCAAAGAAGATTCTGGAAGAAGTTCACGGCGGTATCTATGGAACTCATTCCAGTGGACATAGAATGGCTAAACAGATTATGAGGTTGGGATATTATTGGTTGACTATGGAGACTGATTGTATTAATCATGCCAGAAAATGCCATAAATGTCAGATCTATGCTGATCAAATTCATGTACCTCCTAATCCATTGCATGTCATCTCGTCCCCTTGGCCTTTCTCAATGTGGGGCATAGACGTAATCGGGGCAATCTCACCAAAGGCTTCTAATGGGCATCAGTTCATCCTAGTGGCCATTGATTACTTCACCAAATGGGTTGAAGCTACTTCATATGCCAATGTAACTCAGTCAGTGGTCACCAAGTTCGTGAAGAAGGAGATTATTTGTCGATATGGGCTACCGGAAAGAATCATCACTGACAATGCTAAGAATTTAAACAACAAGATGATCGATGCAGTGTGCTCCCAATTCAAGATCAAACACAGCAATTCAACTCCTTACCGGCCAAAAATGAATGGAGTGGTCGAAGCAGCAAACAAAAACATTAAGAAAATTGTCCAGAAAATGACAGTGACATACAAAGATTGGCATGAGAAACTTCCTTTTGCTTTACATGCTTATCGCACTACTGTAAGAACATTAACTGGGGCAACACCATATTCTCTTGTCTATGGAATGGAAGCTGTGGTACCAGTTGAGGTAGAAATCCCATCTTTGAGAATATACAGAGAGTTGAAGCTTGAAGAATCAGATTGGGTGAAAGAGAGATTTGACCAATTGAACTTAATCGAAGAGAAGTGACTCACAGCACTCTGCCATGGTCAATTGTATCAGAAGAGAATGATGCGTGCATATGATAAGAAGGTACGTCCGCGCGAGTTTACAGAAGGAGAATTGGTGCTGAAAAAGATTCTACCTACTCAACATGATCCCCGAGGAAAGTGGACTCCAAATTGGGATGGTCCTTATGTAGTGAAGAAAGCATTCTCGGGAGGTGCCTTGATCTTGCAAGAAATGGATGGGGATGAATTGCCACATCCAATCAATGCCGATGCTGTGAAGAAGTACTACACCTGAAGAATTAAAAAATGATGAAAAAATGAAAAAATGAAAGAATGAAAAAATGAAAAGAGCGTCTCAAGTTGAAAACCTGAAAAGGCGGCTTGAGTCCGAAAAAGAGAAGAAAATGAGGGATCTGAGGCGAAAACCCGAAAGGGCGGTTCAGATCCAATTAGGATGGTTCCTAAGCTGAAAACCTTAACAGGCGGTTTAGGAAGGTTGAGAAAGCACAACCAAAAAAGGGCATCTAACTTGTACAAGAGGTCTTGTTTGATAATGGGAATTGGGGTAATCAGAAATCATCAGACTTTGTCAAGCGTCACTCTAGCAATGATAGGTCAATCAAAGGTGGGATGCAAGATGACCAGTTTTTGTCACTTATGCATTCATCGCTTTGAGGTCATGTGCCTTTCTTCTTCATTTTGCTACAAACTCATTTGTTATAAACTCTTTGTTATAAACTTGCAATGAGCTTGTTATAAGTTTATCTGTTTTGCACACTTTCCTTTAAAAGATCCATGTGTTTCCCTTAAATATAAATGGCATAATTTATCTTTGTCATGGAGAGATAAGCAAATAGGTAAATAAATGCCATGACGTGGGATGTCACTTTCAACACAAAAAAAAAAGAAAGAAAAGAAATGTAGGATTAAAATGAGTTCAATAGCCTGTGGTTGATGCCAGAAATGTGATGACACATGAACAAAAATCATCTTGAACTGGGATGTTCAAACAACAGTGATTTGAAGAGAGGGCCTGGGGCATGTTGATGCCAGAAAAGGTGTGATGAAAGGATGTTCTCCAATTTCGAGCTCGAAGAGTATAAGTTGGGTCAAAACATAAGGCTATCTTGAAGACTTTGAGGCAAAGTAACAAAGCATTATCATTTGAGCATGAGCATGCAAGATGCATCATTCTAGCATCATTCTTCATGAACATCCATTATGCATCATGGCTCAAAGATTACAGGTTAAACTCAATTCAAGATTATGAGGTTAGTCTTGTACAAGAAGATCCTTAGGTAATTCTCCAAAACTCCTTTAAGATCTTTCCATGCTTAAGGTAATTATCTGTGATTCAGTTTAATCTAGCATAAATTATTTCTACAATTTCTTCAAAATTTAAATCATTTTGTTTAAGATGATTTTCTAAAATTGTTTCTGTTTAGAGCAATTTCTTCAAAGTTTAAAATCATTTCTGTTTAGAATGATTTTCTAAAATTGTTTCTGTTTAGAACAATTTCTTCAAAATTTAAAATCATTTTGTTTAAGATGATTTTCTCAAAAATTGTTTCTGTTTAGAACAATTTCTTCGAGAATTTAAAATCATTCTGTTTAAGATGATTTTCTCGAAATTATTTCTGTTTAGAACAATTCCTTCAAAAATCATTTATGTTTAGAGTGGTTTTTTCCAAAATTGTTTCTATTTAGAACAATTTCTCCAAAAATTTAAAGTCATTTTATTTAGAATGATTTTCTAAAATTGTTTCTGTTTAGAGCAATTTCTTCAAAGTTTAAAATCATTTTGTTTAAGATGATTTTCCAAAATTGTTTCTGTTTAGAACGATTTCTTCAAAATTTAAAATCATTTTGTTTAAGATGGTTACCTCAAAATTGTTTCTGTTTAGAGCAGTTTCTTCAAAGTTAAAATCATTCCTGTTTAGGATGATCTTCTCAAAAGCTTTTCTTTTAACGCAATCTCTTCAAATTTAAAATCATTTCTGTTTTAGAATGGTTTTCTCAAAATCAACACAATTTCTTCAAAAATCATTACTGTTGAGGACGGTTTTCTTAAAATTAGTTCTATTTAGGACAATTTCCTCGATTTTGAAATCAGTTCTATTAAGAGTGATCTTTTTCAAAACCACAGTACTGTTCAATACACATTTGAGTAAAGAGTGTCTACATCTTTGCTTATTTCCTAATTATCCAGAAGCTTACGCTTCAAGATCATTAAGAAATAATCAAAGAGGGGCAACTGTAGACACTTATTTTTTAAAATTTAGTTGATTAATTAATCAACTAAATTGGCTATTCTTAAATTTTATTACACTTACCTTTTCTAAGTTTAATTTATTTTTGTCCGTTTGTTTATGTTATTATTCCTGTTATTATTATTACCATTATTTCCTTTTTATCTTATTTTAACTTAATTTTATTACCTTGCATGTAATTTTGGACTAGAACAAGAACGCTAGTCAAGCCAAAGGCTAACCGAGTCAACTCAAGTATGATGTAATATATGTATATATATGTGTGTATATATATATATTTATATGTATGTGTATATTTATAAATATATATTTCCATATATGTACATTAGATATACATATATACTTATGTATATATATATATATAAATGTATATTTATATGGATATATATTCATAGATGTATACATATATATGTAAATACATATACATATATATATATATATAATACATGTTAAAAAACCAAGTAAAGAAGGACCACTACCATGCACAAACAAAAGCCATGCAACTCTTCCCTCATCTTTGGCTCGGGTGAGTCATGACTCGATGCAGATACAGCCACCAAAGCAGCCACGCCACCCTTCCCAAACACCGTGTGCGGCAGCCACCGTACCAAGGAAGAAGTAGAAACGATAGGAGGTCGAAGAGGTTCTCGTACTCAAAGGAAACATTTCAAGCAAAGCAGAAAAAATGTTTGGAAACGACCAAAAACAGAGTCTTCCTCTGACCCCAATAACCCCAGCTCTAATAACCAAGCTTGGCAGCCTTTTGCCACCCAAAACCCTTCCTTTGATGAATATTACAAAGAACAAGGGATTATTTCACCTAAAGAATGGGATGCTTTCATTGAAATGCTTAGAAAACCGTTGCCTGCAGCTTTCAGGATTAATTCTACTAGCCAATTTTGTGAGGATATTCGTTCACAGTTAGAGAATGACTTTTTGATATCTCTTCAAGCTGAAGCCAATGAAGGGGGTGATTTGGAGCCTTTTTCATTGCTGTCCTCCGCAAAGTTTCTCCGTCCTCTCTCCATCGCTCGGCAACATGCATCAGCTACGTAAACAATAGCAGCAGCGGTTGCTCTCAACTACCGCCATTGCAGTAAGTTGCGTCCTATCTGGACACGGCAGCTTGAACCACCGCTTCTTCGCATGCACAGCCCCGATCTTTCCATAGCTGAACCATGAAGAGCTTGCTGCCATCCCCCTCACCTGCAAAGACATTCATCGACTTTCCCACCTCTGCATCAAAACTCCCTACCTACCACGACTGTAACCACTCCGCCTTCCACCGTCGCTACAGCAGCCACTACAGCGGCATTAGCTTGTCTTCACAGCCGTGACAGCTCGCCACGGTAGCCACCAAAGCAACCGCGCCACACTCCCTCGAGAGAGATAACAGCCAAGCAGAACCGAAGAAAAGTCCACGTCCCACTCTCTCGTTTCTTGTCGTTTCGGCTTGGTCTGTTCTGAGTCACAAAGTTGCAGTAGCTAGTGGAGCGACTTTAGAAATAGAATTAAGCATGGGTTCTAAAGAGAGAGGCCAGAAGACCAAAAAATAAGAAAAGGAACAAGAACAAACCATCGTCTCCTCTCTTTGCAAGAAGAAGAAGAAGCCATTAATTAATTCTTTTATTTTTATCTCGCCCTACAGTGATTAGTTAGTGAATGAGAGAGAAAGTTGGCCCTTCTGTTTGCTCCACTGCTAAAACAAAGGGCCTTCAAGGCTCTGATCTTTGAAACTATATCAGGTGGTAACTTTTTCTGTTCTAGAAATCAATTTGCCGCTGCTGGAGTTGAAGATGAAAGTAACTATGATTGCCTGTGCATCGGTGATTGGGGGCAAGTGATGGGTTTGTATGGTCCAGTCTATGTAACAAGTCTTCCTTCTTTCAATGGCCTCAAAATCTGGTGCCAGACCTTCCCCTGAAAAGCAGAGAAAACATTTTGGTAGCCAAGCAGCTGAAGGGAATTCTCGTCGGTCTTCTCCTATACAAATCACAAAGACTAGCAAATCGGAGCCAGTTACAGCAAAGACACCACCGAAGGGCGTGGAGCAAGTTGCATACAAACAAGATTCTGTTGCAACCACAGAGGATATAAAACCATTGAAACCTCATAAATTAGAGTCCGTTGGTTCCTTGACAAAGAAAGTAGATTCAAGTTTATCCTTAGGTAATCCAAAAGAAGTTTCTAATCATGTTGGTTCTGAAGTGAGTCAGATTGGGGGATTGCCTGAAGGTTCTGTTGAACATGAAAAGAAAGCATCGGAAAACTGACTTAATTCAGCCTCGGCTAAATCCAGTGATGGGGCCCCCAGCAATGTTAAGGTTGGTGGAGGTGCCAAAGTTGGTGATCGTCCTAATTATGTTGAGAGCGGTAAGAGCAGTATGTGTAGAGGCAGCACAAGCAGTGATGTGAGCGATGAAAGTACTTGTAGTAGCTTGAGTAGCAGTATCAACAAACCTCATAAGGCAAATGATGTAAGGTGGGAAGCCATACAGGCTGTTCAAGCAAAAGATGGTGTATTGGGTTTGAACCATTTCAGATTGCTTAAAAGATTAGGCTGTGGGGATATTGGAAGCGTCCATCTTTCAGAATTAAGTGGAACTAAGTGTTATTTTGCTATGAAGGTGATGGACAAAACATCTTTAGCAAGTCGTAAGAAACTTCTTCGAGCTCAAACAGAGAGAGAAATACTACAATCCCTTGACCATCCCTTCCTTCCAACTTTGTAATACTCATTTCGAGACTGATAAATTTTCACGTTTAGTGATGGAGTTCTGCCCTGGGGGTGATTTGCATACACTTCGACAGAGACAACCAGGAAAGCATTTTACTGAGCATGCAGTAAAGTTCTATGTGGCAGAGATTCTCCTTACTTTGGAATATCTTCACATGCTTGGCGTTGTTTATCGTGATCTCAAGCCTAAAAATATTCTTGTTCGAGAAGATGGACACATAATGCTTTCGGATTTTGATCTTTCCCTCCGTTGCGCTGTCAGCCCCACATTGGTCAAGTCATCAACTAGAGTCAGAACCCTTGCGAAAGGATCCAGTTTATTGTGTACAACCAGCTTGCATTGAGCCCTCCTACATCCGGCCATCATGTGTGGCTCCTACAACATGCTTCTCCCTCACTTCTTTTCATCCAAAAAATCCAAAAGGGACCGGAAACCCAAGAATGAAATGGGAAACCAAGTCAGCAACCGATAGAAAAAGAGTAAGCGTGAGGTCCAACAACTGACAGCCCATGACTATTCTCTTTCCATGTTTTATGGGGGTGTGGCTCCATGTTTTAAGCCATTAGGAGTTTTCAAAATGAAAAAGAGGCAGCCCTCTTACAAAAATAGAAAAAGAGAGCACAGGAGAGGAGAAAACGGATAGCATAAAAAGGGGGCTGGGGCACGGCTAAGGGAGTCAGCACTTTTATTCTTCTTCAAGAAGAGAGCACAGAGTGTGGAAGAGGGGCTCCAGCCTTTTGCCAAAAAAAAGAGAGAGGAAGAAAAGCACAAAAAAAAATATAAAGAGAGAAAAAGAGTCCGAGAAGGAGAAGAAATTTTTTTTTATTTATTTTAAACGGTTTGGTTAGAGAAAAATAGAGAAAAGGCTTATTGTGTATCAATTTTTAGCCATTCTCTTCTCCACAAAGCCATTGTTTTTAGTTTTGATATAAAAATTCATCCTTTCTTTAGGTAAATTTCTTACTTTTATTTGTGTAAAAATTATTTCTTTATGCTTTAAATGTAATATTCTTGTATTATTATGTTAATCTTGTGCATAAAAATATTAGCTTTCTCTCTTACAATGATATTTATGATCCATGAAGTATTTGTATATTGCAAAGTGATTTATTATGTTTAATATATGTTTTAATATGTGCAAGATGATGCCTTTCTATTTGTTTGTCTATTTTATTCTATTAATATGTCATTTTTCTTAAATATTTATATGATTATATAAAAGTTCCTAACTTTCTTGTTTTATACCCTTTTTATTACTTTTAAAGCTTGCTTATATGTTCAATATACTTGTTTAGTATAAAATTTTAATCTTGATTAAAAAGATTACATTTTTTAACTTATGTTCATCTTTGATGGATTAAAAATCTAACCTTGGTTATAAAGGTCACAACTTTAAGATGATAAACTTGTTTGCTTAATTAAATGTTAAGTCTAGGATTAAAAATTACATCTTTTTGCTTGTGGACATTTTTGTTTGATTAAAAATGAAAGTTTGGTTAATAAAAATTGAATCTTTAAATTTATTTTTTTTTATTTTTTTTATTTATTTAAATAGAAATAATCTTTGATTTTAAAAAATTGAATTTTTAAACTTATGTTTAGTTTAAGATTTAAATTTTTTACCATAGAAATTATCTTCTTGCCTTTGAATATGTGTTTTGTTTAATATAAAAATTTATGCTTGCATATAAAATTACCTCTTTGCCCTTATGGATATGTTAGCTTAATTAGTAATTATAGCATATGTTAAATTACTGTTCTGCCCTTTTATGTATGCTTTTTAATTAAAAATTTGATCTTGCATGTAAAATTACCCTTTTGCCCTTGTATGTGTTCTTGCTCATTTAGTAATTGTATCTTGTATTAAGTTGCCTTTTTGCCTTTGTATGTATGATTGATTAATTAAAGACTGAATCTTATATGTGAAATTCCCCCTTTTGCCCTTGCTTATATATTTGTTTAATTATGAGTTGAACTTTGTATAAAATTACATACTTGACCTTGTATATGTGTCTATTTAAATTAAAGCTCGCTTATTTGTGTTAAATTAGTTGCTATGCAATTTGATCTTGTAAAATTGATTTTAAATTTCCATGTTTTATTTATTTACCATTTTATATTGTGTGATTAATTGTGTATATATATATACTAACTCATGTTTCCTTGTCCCATTTATACACGATTAAATTTAGAACATTGATTTTTAAAAATTCATATGCATGGGGTAACCGAAGGATGCCTCGGGAGTCTGAGGTTTCTAAAGGTTTTCTCCGATGAGATGTTTTCTCGGTGTCTAATCGGGAGTCCGATCGGGCCCGGGAGAATTTCTCATCCCTTCAAAATTAAAAATATGTTTTTCATGTAATTTTCATAAAAAGCATGCATCATGTTTACGATTTTCTTTAATCTCTTAAAATTTACGAATGAACTTCAAAAATTTTTCTTTTTTACAAAAGGAATGTTTATTCCAAAACCTTTCTTTTATTTTTTTGACTTTTATGTTTTATTTTTACTTCATTTTAAGAAAATCTCTTGTTTAAGAAGCCCAATTAAATTAAAAGGAATGTTTATTCCAACATTAATTTCAAAACGTATTTTAAATTCTTTTTGAGAGATCTTAATTACCCAATTATAGTTAAGGCCTCTCAAATTAATTCAAGTTTTGTTAAAAAATCACTTTTAAAATTTCTTTTCTTATTTTTATTTCTTTGGAAGGGAATGTTCATTTTCTTTTGCCTTTTTTTTTTTATTTTCTAAATACCTTTTTGGGAGAACTTTAGTACATCTAATTAATTAAGACCCTTCAAGTAAACTTCATTTTTATCAAAAATACATTTTTAACTCCAATAAAAGGAATGTTTATTTTTTTAAAATCTTTAAAATCCTTTTTTTTTTTAAAAAATCAGTTTTATTTGATAAAAAAAAGACATTTATTTTTTGAAAGGTCTTAATTTATTAATCTACTAAGGTTTTCCTACTAAACAAAATTTTTGTCAAATTATTCCCTTCAACAAATTAAAAGGAATATTTATTCCGACATAGTTTTAAAGTTAAACCTTTCTAAGAGATTTCAATTTAAGTAATCATAATTAAAGTCTCTTAATGTAAATTTCAAAGCATGAATTATTTGAGGATGTTTATCCCAACCTTTTTTGCAAAATGTTTTCTAGAAGGTTTCAATTAATACTCTCATTATTGAGACTTTCTAAAATTAAAATTAAATCTTTGTTTTTCAAAAGGATATTTATCCTCATTTTTAAATTTGACTTTGATTTTTGAAGAATATTTATTCCTATTTAGAAATTGAATCTCCATTCTAAGTAGGAAATTTCTTCAAATTCAAAATTGGGCTATAGATTTTCACATCAAAAGGAATGTTCATTCCGACATTAAGTTTTTAAATTTCGAATTTAGTTTTTATAATGGGATGTTTATCCTACATTAAAAGGAATATTTATTCCGACATTTGAAATTATGTTTTTCTTAAGTTGATTTTAAACACGTTTTATTATTATTCTCCAAGTAAAATATTTCAAGACTTTTGTGGTACCGATTTCCGGGCGTCTTGGGGGTGCTAATCCTTCCCCAAGCGTAACCGACTCACGAACCTGAAATCTTTTTCGTAGACTAGTTTCTTTCCTTAACTTGACGTAATCTTTCTAGATTTATGTTGGGTTAAACAAGTAGGTGACTAACCACACCTATTAAAAATAAAAGGTTAGTGGCGACTCCATTTGTTTTTTTTACTGTTTAGTCCCAAATATTTTTCACGCCATGTCATTTATCGTCAGAGCGGTAAAACGTCTCGACATATAGAATTCACAAGTCCGGCGCCGGAGTCAACATTTTCTGAGTTGACTCTGGTCAACTCGGCCCAATTTCCTCGGGTCTCGATTCCAAGTGGGGCCCACATCGTGGAACTTCAATTTTAGGGTTTTTAAGCTTGAAATCGAGGTAAATGAAGTTTAAAACATCCATGGGAAGTCAAATTTGGTATATTTACTAGACAACAATACATAAATATACAATTTGACACGTGCGGACTAGGTCCGGGCGTGTCAGCTACTTTCCAAGGAAGAGAAAGAGAAAGAAAAACAGGAAATGAACCATAATGATGATGAACAGAGGTTACATGTTCGCAACTAAGGAACTAGACTTAGTCCTCATGGTAGTTAAACACTAAAAGCCGAGAGCCACACAGCTCTACGCCAGCTGGGTATCCCCAAAGGACACAAAAAATTTTAATCAATATAGCTGCTTTCGGCGGCACAAAAGGGGAGGCCATTATCGATCGACTTTTGCTCCCTGTCTTCTGGAATTTGTCTGGAGAAAGAGGCAGCGGCACAAAAGGGGAGGCCATTATCAACCAGCTTTTGCTCCCTGTCTTCTGGAATTTGTTTGAAGAAAGAGGCAGCAGGCTTGGGTTTTAAAAGAAGGACAAAGAGAAGGAGCAAAGGGGGGGAGGAACGAGAGAAGAGCTGCAGCCTTCTTTCAAAAATTGAAAAGAAGACACAGAGGGTAAAAAATGGCTTCAGCATTTTCTCTTCAAGAAACAAAGGCTGGAGCATTTTTCTTCAAGCACAGAAAAAAATAGAGAGAGGAGAAGAGAGAAAGAGAGTCAGAGAAGAAAGGGAGAAAATTTTTTCTTCTTCTTCTTGATTTATTTTAAACAGATTGGCTAGAGAAAATAGAGAAAAAGGCTTGTTGTTCATCAATTTTTAGCCATTCTCTTCTCCACAAAGCCATTATTATCTTTTCTTTTTTTGTTTTGGTACAAAACTTCATCTTTTTTAGGTAAAGTTCTTAGCTTTATTTTCAAGATCATTTCTTTTTACTTTTAATACAATATTCTTGCTTTGTCTTGTTAAATTTGTTAACTTTCTTTTTATGATGATGTTTATGATTTATAAAGCTTTTGTATATTGCTAAATAATTTGCTTAGTTTAATATATGCTTCTAATATGTTCGAGATGATTTTTTTTTACTTGCTTATTTATTTTATGTTATTTTTTGGTTAATGTGCCATTTCCCTTAATTATTTACATGATTATGCAAAAAGTTCCTAACTTTCATTGTTTTGTATTCTTATTTATTATTTTTCAAACTTGCTTTATCTATTCCATGTGTTTGCTTAGAAAGTCTTAATCTTGATTAAAAAGATTGTATTTTTGAACTTATATTCACATTCTTGTTTGATTAAAAATATAATCTTGATTATAAAGATCATAACTTTAAGTTGATTAACTTGTTTGCCTAGTTAAATGTTAAGCTTAGGATTAAAAATTGCACCTTTTTGCTTGTGGATATTTTAGCTTGATTAAAAATGAAAGCTTGGTTAATAAAAATTGAATCTTTAAGTTTTATTTTTTTTATTTAAATAGAAATAATCTCTGATTTTTTTAATAAAAAATTAAATTTTTAAACTTATATAAATGCATATTTAGTTTAAGATTAAAATTTTTTATCATAGAAATTATCTTTTTGCCCTTGAATATGTGTTTTGTCCAATATAAAATTTATGCTTTCATATAAAATTACCTCTTTGCCCTTATGGATATGTTAGCTTAATTAGTAATTATATTGTCACGCCCCGACCAGCCCGGGTAGACCACGTGGCAACTGTCGCGTTGCCTCGAAGTACGTGCCAGCCGGTCACGCACTAGAAGCACCGCAAGGCATTGACATGGATATCATCGCTACAAAACAAAGCTAAAATTTTAATTAGAAAACATTTAATAAAATATTAATTTATAAACAATACCAGTGGACTAATTAAAAAGAATACCTACACAGCGGAAACCACTAAACCTAAGCCACCGACGTCTCCTAGTGAGCCTCTCTTCTATTGCTGACTCCGTGTGCCAATCTGCATCCATCCACATTGGATACAGGTGAGTGACAGAGGTTCTAAGAATCTCCATCTGGGTTAGGGGAATTAAGGGAAATCCAAAATAAAATAAAATAAAATGAAATAAAATAATAATAAATATTTTTCTATGAAAACTCTTTTAATAAATAAATATATAAATCTCAAATGGGCTGGCATCTCTATCATACTGGAGGCACGACCTTTCGGTCGCCTTACGCCTCACTGCACCGAGGGCTATCTCTTTTCTCATTTATAATAATTTTCTCTTTTCTATCTCTCTAGCCCTTTCCCTCGGTGGTGCCTCACTGTGGTGGAACACAGCGAACTGGAGCTCTGGCGAGTTTCCCTACGCGCCTCTCCCAACCAGGCTCGACTCACCGTGCCCCTCGATAGGCGGTCCACGGCTGAGTATCATGCATGCTCTCAAATCGGTCCACGCTCCCGCAATTGGAGTCCCGAGGAACCCACTCAATCTCTCATCTCCCAAGGGCATCGTACCCTCAATAATCATAACAATAATATTTCAAAAATATATATATATAAATCATACATATTTAAAATATATAAAAACAAACACATAAAACTATTTATATTTTTATTTTGAAAACATCCCACTCTCTATGTGGGTATATCGTAGACAGTTGTGTGTGTGTGGATTTCCCGTACCCCAAAACCTTTTGAAAACATTTATATTTTTAAGACATTTTTAAAACCATTTTTCCCCAGTGGCTAGACAGAGAAGTCTAAGTCACTCACAGTGATGGGAGAATCATATACTCCCAAGCGCTTCATGTAGCTCAACCTCCGGGGCATCGCCGCACTCGATCCAACTGGAGCCCTAGTACACGGAAATATAAATTAGCATTCATAATTAAATTTATGAATGCACCTACGAGGCTCTAATATGACCTAAGATGATGTTTGAATATGGTTTGGAAGACTCGAAAGTGTTTCGAATCGATTTGGGGTCAATTAGGGTTTCGGGAGGTGAAATGACCATTTTACCCCTAAAGGGCAAGAACGGCGCCGGATCTGGAGTGAACCGGCGCCAGTCCTCTTCGACCGAAAGGTCGGTCGTCGGCAAGCAGAAACGGTGCCGTTTCGGGACAGAAACGGCGCCGTTTCGGGACAGAACCGGCGTCGGTTCTGTTCTGGGTTCAACTCGAGAATTTCTTCAATTTTCCTCTTAATTCGAAAACCGATGCAATCGGCCGCCAATTTAGCTACAATTTGAGATGCATGTACCTTAATGCATCCACGACACGTTTACAGAGAGAAAAACGGGAAATACAAGTTCAAAGTTCCTAGATCTGAAATCTAAACTTAAAATCTAACTAAAAGCTGAACCTAACTTTGAACTTGGATCTCTCCTAAACCGATGCATGGAAAGACGTGCAAACTTAATGGAACGTAGATCGAGGAGTTAAGAATAACTCACCAAGATCTCGCCTCGAACTTGCGATCGGTTTGTCCGGATCTGCCAATTGTCCAAAATGCCTTCGTTTGGCTCCAGAGAGAAAAGAAAAGAAAATGAAAGAAAAAGAAAAAGAGAAATGAAGAAAAGCTTCGGCTTACCCCTATTTATAGAGGAGCCTGACACCGGGTCTACTCGGGCCCCGAGTCAAACCTTTCCCCTTTTTCAACTTTCTTTCATTTTCACCCATTGGCTAAATCCTTTGCTTTCTTGTGCCAATGGGGCCCATAATAAATTTCTAGGGGCTTATTTGGAGGTCTTTTTGGCATTTTACTAATTTCCATGCATGGTTACCAATCTCATCTTCCAACTACGTCTTGTCTTAAGCTTATCTTCTCTTCAAACTTGACACAGCCGGACTGACATATTATTTAATTAATACGCCGTCTTACACTATTCTGTTTGTACGAAAAGTCGTGCTAGGTCCGGGTGTGTCATATATCATGTGTTAAATTATTGTTTTGCCCTTTTATGTATGTTTTTTAATTAAAAATTTAATCTTGTATGTAAAATTACCCTTTTTTGCCTTTGCATGTATTTTTGTTTAAGTAGAAATTATATCTTGCATTAAGTTACCTTTTTGCCCTCATATGTATGCTTAATTAAAATTTGATCTTGATTGAAAAATTATCTTTTTACCCCTGTATATATGTTTATTCAATTATGAATTAAATTTTGCATGATATTAATCTTTGAACATGAATATGTATTTCTTTAAATTAAGCTTACTTATTTGTGTTAAATTAATTGTTATGCAATTTGATTTTATAAAAATTGATTTTAAATTTCCATGTCCTATTTACTTATCGTATTATATTGCGCAATTAATTGTGTATGTATATACTAACCCATGTTTCCTTGTCTCATTCATGCATAATTAAAATTAGAACATTGGTTTTTCAAAAATTCATATGCATGGGGTAACCGAAAGATGCCTCGAGAATCTGAGGTTTCTAAAGGTTTTCTCGAATGAGATGTTTTCTCGGTGTCTAATCGGGAGTCCGATCGGGCCCGGGAGAATTTTTCATCCCTTCAAAATTAAAAAAAATATGTTTTTCATGTAATTTTCATAAAAAAGCATGCATCATGTTTATGATTTTCTTTAATTTCTTAAAATTTGCGAATGAACTCCAAAAATTTTCTTTTTACAAAAAAGGAATGTTAATTCCAAAATCTTTTATTTTCATTTATTTTATTTTTTTTTACTTTGATGTTTTATTTTTATTTCATTTTAAGAAAATCTCTTGTTTAAGAGGCCCAATTAAATTAAAATGAATGTTTATTCCAACATTAATTTCAAAACATGTCTTAGAAGTTTTTTTTTTGACAGATCTTAACTACCCAATTATAGTTAAGGCCTCTCAAATTAATTCAAGTTTTGTTAAAAAATCACTTTTAAAATTTCTTTTCTTATTTTTATTTCTTTGAAAGGGAATATTCATTTTCTTTTGACCTTTTTTTAATTTTCCAAAATACCTTTTTGGGAGAATTGTAGTATATTTAATCAATTAAGACCCTTCAAATAAACTTCATTTCTATAAAAATACATTTTAACTTCAATAAAAGGAATGTTTATTCTTTAAATCTTTAAAACTCTTTTTTAAAAATCAGTTTTATTTGATAAAAAGGACATTTATTTTTTTGAAAGGTCTTAATTTATTAATCTACTAAGGTTTTCCTATTAAACTAAATTTTTGTCAGATTATTCCCTTCATCAAATTAAAAGGAATATTTATTCCAACATTGTTTTAAAATTAAATCTTTTTAAGAGATTTTAATTTAAGTAATCATAATTAAAGTCTCTTAATGTAAATTTCAAAGCATGAATTTGAGGATATTTATCCCAACCTTTTTGCAAAATGTTTTCTAGAAGGTTTCAATTAATATTCTCACTATTGAGACTTTCTAAAATTAAAATTAAATCTTTGTTTTTCAAAAGGATATTTATCCTCATTTTTAAATTTGACTTTGATTTTTGAAGAATATTTATTCCTATTTAGAAATTGAATCTCCATTCTAAGTAGGAAATTTCTTCAGATTCAAAATTGGGCTATGGATTTTCACTTTAAAAGGAATGTTTGTTCCGACATTAAGTCTTTAAATTTCGAATTTAGTTGTTTATAATGGGATGTTTATCCTACATTAAAAGGAATATTTATCCCTACATTTAAAATTATGTTTTTCTTAAATGATTATAACACGTTTGATTATTATTTTCCAAGTAAAATATTTCAAGACTTTTGTGGTACCGATTTTCAGGCGTCTCGGGGGTGCTAATCATTCCCCGAGCGTAACCGACTCACGAACCTAAAATCTTTTTCGTAGACCAGTTTCTTTCCTTAACTTGACGTAATCTTTCTAGATTTATGTAAAGTTAAACCAATAGGTGACTAACCACACCTATTAAAAATAAAAGATTAGTGGCGACTCCATTTGTTTTTAGACTGTTTAGTCCCAAATATTTCTCACGCCATATCATTTATCGTCGGAGCGCTAAAACGTCTCGACAAATGGGGGAAGTCACGTCTTATGTCACTCTCCGGCTCCCAAGTTTGTTCCTCGATTTGCAAGCTCTTCCATAAAACTCACACCGAAGGAATCGATTTATTCATCAGGGATCGAACCTCTCAATCCAATATGGCTACAGGTCGAACCCTGAAGCTCAAACTTTTCTTCAACTTCACCGGTGGAGTTTGAAGAACATGCGACGGATTAGGTACATATTTTCGGAGCATAGATACATGGAAGACATCATGTATCCGGGCCATGTCGAGTGGCAACTCTAAGCGATACGCCACTGGTCCAATCCACTAAGTGAAGAGAAATGGACCAATGTACCGCGGATTTAGCTTTCTCGCCTTGCGGAAACGAATAACGCCTTTCCAAGGAGAGACCTTCAAGAACACTTGATCTCCCACTTGGAACTCTAAAGGTGTCCTCCTCCGCTGTGCATATTTTCTATCTCGATCCTGGGCTGTTTGAAGTTGTTCCGAATGAACTTCACCTTCTTAGTGGTGAGTTCAATCTCTACCTTGTCGAAGATTCGATTCTCACCCACTTCATCCCAATACAACGGGGTTCTGCACTTCTTTCCATATAGGGCTTCATACGGAGCCATACCAATACTAGATTGGTAGCTGTTGTTGTAAGCGAACTCCGTTGCCACAAGGTATGTGTCCCATCCACTAGAAAACTCGAGCGCACATGCTCGCAGCATGTCTTCCAATATCTGGATAGTACGTTCCGATTGACCGTTGGTCTGCGGATGGAAGGCGGGGCTGAAACGAAGCTAAGTTCCCATCGCTTGCTGAAAGCTGTCCCAGAACTGAGAAGTAAACCTCGAATCTCGATCCGAAACTATGGAAGCTGGGACCCCATGGAGTCGAACTACTTCGTTCATGTAATCTGCGCCAATTGGTTTATACTCCATCTCATGTTCACCGGGAGAAAGTGCGCTGACTTGGTGAGTCGATCGACAATCACCCATACCGCATCAACTCCTCGTCTAACATACGGAAACCCAATCAAAAAATCCATGGTGATGTGCTCCCACTTCCATTCGGGAATTTGGAGAGGCTGAAGTGTCCCGAAAGGCTTTCGACGCTCCGCTTTCACTTGCTGGCACATCAAGCATCTCGCTACGAATTCAGCAACTTCTCTTTTCATTCCAGGCCACCAATAATGGTCCTTGATGGTTCTATACATCTTGGTGCATTGTAAAAGGAGAAGAATGGGCTTGCTGAAGAATGGTGCCTTTAAGGTTGAGGTCGTGCGGCACACAGATTCGACTTCGGAACAGTAGAACTCCATCACTAAGAACTGAAAACTCCGATGGTTCTCCCAACTGCAACTTTTAAAGTTCTTGCTGCAACCTCGGATCGGACGTTTGGAGATCGCGAATCCGATCATCTAGCACTGGCTTAGCTAGAATCTGGGCAATTAGTGCACCGTCATGATGATCAAAGGCAAATCTGGCTCCAGTTGAACTCAGCTCCACCAACTCTGGCAAGTGAATATCTCTGATCATCGCCAAGGACGTAACTGTGTTTCAGCTCAAAGCGTCAGCAACTACGTTCGTTTTGCCGAGATGAAAATTGATTACGAGATCGTAATCCTTTATAAGATCTAGCCATCGCCTTTGCCGCATATTCAATTCACGCTGGGTCATGAAGGCTTGAGGCTCTTGTGATCGGTGTAGATACGACAGGTTTCACCATATAAATGGTGACGCCAAATCTTCAAGGCGAAGACTATGGTAGCAAGCTCCAAATCATGTACTAGATAATTGACCTCGTTCGGCTTCAATTGATGGGAAGCATACACAATCACCCGTTGTCTTGCATCAACACACATCCAAGTCCATTGCACGATGCATCGGTATACACAATGAACTCCTTACCGCTCACAGGTAAGGCAAGTACCGGTGCGGTCGTCAATTTGTCCTTCAGCTTTTGGAAACTCTCTTCACATTCCTCTGACCAAACGAACTTAGTGTTCTTGCGGGTCAATTTTGTCAATGGTGCAGCAATTGTGGAGAATCCATCCACAAATCTCTGATAGTATCCAGCCAGTCCCAAGAAACTTCGAATCTCCGTGGGAATTGTTGGACGTTTCCAGTTGGTGATTGCCTCAATCTTGCTAGAATCCACATATATGCCGTCCCTAGACACAACATGTCTAAGGAATCCAACTTGCTGCAACCAAAACTGGCATTTGGAAAGCTTAGCGTAAAGCTGGTGATCTCGAAGAGTTTGCAACATAATGCGAAGATGATTAGCATGCTCTCGCCGGTTCCTTGAATAAACCAATATGTCATCAATAAAGACGATGACAAATCTGTCTAGGTACGGATGGAATATACGATTCATCAGGTCCATAAATGCTGCTAGAGCGTTGGTAAGTCTAAACGACATCACACAAAACTTGTAATGTCCATATCTGGTACGAAAAGCAGACTTATGGATATCTTCCTCTCGGATCTTCAACTGATGATAGCCCGATCGCAGGTCAATCTTGGAGAACACTCCGGCTCCTCGAAGCTGGTCGAACAAATCATCGATGTGAGGTAGTGGGTATCTATTCTTCACGGTCACCGCATTCAGCTTGTGGTAGTCGATGCAGAGCCGCATGGAACTGTCTTTCTTTCTCACAAACAAAACTGGGGCTCTCCAAGGTGATGTACTCGGCCAAATGAATCCTTTATCCAACAATTTGGCGAGTTGTTTCTTCAGCTCAACCAGTTCAGTGGGTGCCATTCGGTATGGAGCCATAGAAATTGGGTCTGTATAGGATAAACTATGATCGGGAAGTCGAAGTCTTTTTCAGGCGGTAAACCAGGCAATTCATCAGGGAAGACATCTGGAAACTCATTAACTACCGGAATATCTTCAGTGTTAGGCTCTTCCACTGAATTGTCCACTACATGGGCTAACACAGCTTTACACCCTTTAAGTAGTAGCTTACTTGCTCTGATGGCGGAGATGACATTCGGTGTGCCTCTGCGCTCGCTATAAAAGTTAATCATGATGCCGCCAGGTCGTGGAATCCTCACCAAATGGTGCTCGCAGTAGATCTGAGCACGATGTCTCCTAAGCCAATCCATCCCCAAGATGGCATCGAAGTCGGACATTTGAAGTGGAATTAAGTCCGCTTCGAAAATGAGGTTTTCCAACTTCACTGCACATCCTTTGTACACCGTATTTCGAACAATTCTCTCACCCAACGGTGTATTCACCAATAGCTCGTACCCCAAGGGCAATAACGATCGATCCGCATGCACGTTGAACTTGGTATTAACGTAGGACAAGGCAGCTCCAGTATCCATAATCACATAAGCCGGTTGATCGAAAATAACTACCACGCCTAACGTTCAAAAATTTTCTAAAGCGGTTACTTTTGCTCGACAAGCAGTTACGAGTACGATGATATCTTTATTCACAAAAAATGACTGTCCATGAATATTTAAATATATACTTACCGGTGACTACATCAGGACGAGCGTCGGCGTCCTTCTGTGACATGGCGTAAACCTGACTATGTTGTCGCTGCTGCTACTGTTGCGGAGGTCGTCTCAGGGGCGCTGAACTACTACTAGTACCTGAATGCTGTTAAGAGGTAGAGGGTGCGGCGTACGAATGTCGCGCAGGCTGAAACGGACAGAAACCTCCATAGCTATTCTGTCTAATTGGAGGCTGACTAAAACTCCGCCTGGGTGGTACAGAAGTAGTAGAAGGACATGCTCGTGCCATGTGGCCCATGCCTCCGCACTGAAAAACATCAGGGTCCAGCCTTACACTGGCCAGAATGAAAACACCTACAGTTTGGGCATCGAGGTCCTGACTCCATTCTCTTCTTCCTGAACCATCTGACCATGGACCCGAACCGAAACTTCTCTTTTCCTCGACCACTCGATGGAGGCGGTGGTAGAGAAAGCGACATCTGTGGTGTTGGGGACTCGGCTGAACTACCCCGAGATATTCCACCATGAGAATATGTGCTCTGAGTCTGTCTCGACTCCAGGTCCATCGGAAGATCATTGACCGCTCGAACTCGATCCTCCTGGTCGACGCTGAGCAATCATAGCTTCAGCCCACAACGCATTCTGTCGACACTGCTCGAAGGTGGCTTTAGAAGTAGGCTTCATCATCTGTATAATCTCGCACCGAAGGCCGTTGACAAACTAAAGACAAAGGGCCTCCTCGGTGATGGACGGAAGATGGTGTGAAAGTCTCCGCAACTCCGTCTCAAACTGCTCGACAGATCTAGTGCCCTGCTGAAGTCGAAGGAACTCACCATATCGCCTCATCCTCGTCTCTTTCGATATATACCTCTCTCGGAACTCAGTAACAAATGTTTCCCACGTCACTGGTCCAGTGGCTCAGCTCTCGAGATTAGTCCACCAACTCAGTGGCTGTCCCTGGAGTTATCGGGTAACCACACTCACTCGCTCCTCTGAGGTCATACCTAAACCCTCCGTGTTCTTCGTGACAAAATGCAGCCAGTCCCACGCTGCATTAGCGGATGTGTCAGAGAGCTTCAGAGTATCTAGTCCTTTCATGATGCGCAGAAACCTCATTAAACGATTCTCTGAAGAATCGGCATCAGCAGAAGTGCTCGCTGCACCGCTCGGCTGAAAGTGCGACGGCGTCGGTGTCGGCATCGGTGGCGATGGGTGAATTGGTGGTGTAATGCCGGTAGTCAGATGTGCGCCAGTGGCCATTTATGAAGAGAATAATCTACTGGCCCAATTGTCAAACATCCGCTCAAAATCAGCGGGCGTAAACTACACCGGCGTGGCAGTTGTCGGAGGCGGGGGTGGTGGAATCTCAGTATGAGCATCCTGATGATGCGTCTCGTTAACAGGTGGGATAGGTGGAACGAGCTCATCCGGAATCACAGGAGTCTTCGGGTCTACACTAGGCTGAACGTCAGGCTGCCTACGTGGCCGGCATTTTCTCCTAGGTACCGAGGGATCAGGGGTAGGCACAGAAGGATCCGGAATATTCCTCCTTCTAGGTGGCATGGCGTAACTCTACATAAAATATAGGTCAGTAGACAAAAATATCTCTATACTAATTATACCCCTTAATTCTAACCCCAAAATCAGAAATATCAAAATTATGTGAACTCCTCGGCTCGGTATAGTATAGATATACTGTATATTTTAAAATTTGCTCTAATACCAATCAAATTGTCACGCCCCGACCCACGGGCCCGGCCATGTGACAACCGTCGTACCATCTCGAGATGCGTGCCTTGTCAGGCGGGCAACCAAGATAGCACAAGGCATAAAAGAAAAGGGTATACGAGCAATTTATGAAAACATACAAGAGATATTATAGAAAATATAATTTAAAAATATTTATAAAGAAAGTGGCACGTGTTATGGTGCACCATGCAGCGGAAGGTAATATATATATACATATAGATATATAACATGCACTAATATTCCGAGCCAATATTCACAGGGCAAAAAGGGGTGGCACCTACAAAATCGTGTCCTAAATGACGTACTAGGATCACTGACCACCGGGACGTCCGTCGTCCGAAGCCTGATGACCTGACAACAAAAGTGAATGGTGTGAGTACAATATACTTGTACCCAGTGAGGGACCCGGTTATAATGACCGATCACCTCAGGCTGGGGATATGAAATAATCCAAAATTAATTTATTAAACCATTTACTAAAAATTATATGAAGTCCCACGCCAAAACAAATATCAAATTAATAATAATATTACTAAATGGGCTGGCTTCTGAAATCGTCCCAAAAGGTACACCCATGCACTGGGGTACCTGCTGGACCATCAAGGGTTATTTTATATTTCAAAACATTTCCCTTTGGTCACTGGCCCATTCCCTTGACGTCTGCCTTGCTGTGGTGGAACACAGCAATCTGGAGCCCTGGCAAGCTTCCCTTCGCGCCTCTCCCAAGGTCTCGTCTCGCCGTGCCCCTCGATAGGCGGTCCACGGTCGAGAATCTTGCATGCTTCTCCAACTTGGTCCACGCTCCCGCAAATTGGAGCACCGAGGAACCCGTTCAATCTCTTGTCTCTCAGGGGCATCGTACCCCAAACAATTATTAATAATAATAATATCAATTTATAAAGTATTTGAAAATCCCACCCTTTAAATCTTTTGTAACCTTGGTGTGTGAGGGTGGACATTTCATACCCCAAAACATATAAAAACAATTAAATAAAGCATTTATAAAGAATTTACAAAACGGTTAACCCTTAATGGTCAACCAATATAATCCAAGCCACTCACAAGAAAGGAGAGTTGTATACTCCCCGATTACCCCACGAACGCCTTAGCTTAAACTGCTACCAGTCCGAAACTCACACAATCACATACCTAAATAATCAAATTAAAAATCTAATTTGATTAATGAAGGCAATTGACTAAAAATTAAACACCTAGGTAAAATCTAATTAGAGTTTCTAAGGTCTCGGAGTAAACTTGGACAAGTCCGGAGGTCAATAGAAACAAATTAAAGTCAAATGGGGTCTAGGGCTGTAAAATGACCATTTTGCCCCTAGACCCGAATTGGGGGTAAAAATTGCCCAGCAGTGATGATCCAGCCCCGGAACATAACACGTCCGGCGCCGATTCATTCCTGCACTTAAGGCCGAGTTTCGGCCTCCAATCTTCTTCAACTCAATTCAAGTTCGATTCAACCCCAATCAACACGAATTTTGAAACACATACTCCTCAGCACTTAAACTAAAATCCTACAGCTTCAAAAACGGAATTAAACAACCAATTATGCTAAGAATTCAAATCAAAGCACTAAGGGTTAACATATTCTCGGGCAAGCAGAATTCTCAACTTCAATTCACGATTTCTCCTAGCACAGACAACGAAATCATGCATATAAACTATCAAATTAAAGCTTGATGAGTCTAGAACAACATACCAAATTATCAGCCATTTCCCACGGGTGAATTGAAAGATATAACTTGAAGAACAAACTGTCGCCGAAATGACAGTTTTGAAGATTTGGTGATTTCTTGGAAATTTTGGTGTTTTGATCTTCAAGAGGGCAAAAGAAGTTGGTGTTGATGTTTGATTGAGTGTTTGAAAGGAGATTGAAAGTTTGAATTTGAGGAAATTTGAAGAGAGGCTCGGAGAAAATGAAGAACAGAGAAGAGAAGAGAAAATGGGGGTCTCAGGTGATCCGAGACCCATTTTATTCGGTCAGATCCGGCGTCGGATCTGACTAGTTCCGGCGCTGGAGTCAACAAATTAAGGTTGACTTCGGTCAACCCAGTCCACACTCCTTGGAATTCGTGCTCAAGTAGGCCCCGTAACTCAAAACTTAAATTTTAGGGCTTTTAAGCTTGGAATAGAGTTAAATGAAGTTGGAAGCATCCATGGGAAGGTCCAATTTGGTATATTGGCCAGACAACTATACATAAATACTCAACTTGACACGTGCGGACTAGGTCCGAGCATGTCAACTCTTCCCCCTTACAAAAATTTCATCCCCGAAATTCAGACAACTAATCATCAAACAGATGGTGTAGACACTAATTTTTAATTTTGACTTTTGGTTAATTAGTTAATAAATTAACTTCGAGGACGAAATTTTTAGGAGGGGAGACTTGACACACCCGGACCTAGCACGACTTTTTCATACACACGGAATAGTGTAAGACGGCGTATTAATTAAACAATATGTCGGTCCGGATGTGTCTAATTAAGAAGAGAAGTTTAAATTAGGATAAGACGGAGTTAGAAGAAAAAGTAATTAATCGTGCATGAAAATTAGTAAATGCCAAAAAGACCTCCAATTAAGTCCCTAGAAATTTATTATGGGCCCCATTGGCATAAGAAATCAAAGGATTTAGCCAACGGGTAAAAATGGAAGAAACTTGGAAAAGGGGAAAAAGTTTGATCCGGGGCCCGAGTGGACCCGGGGTCGGGCTCCCCTATAAATAGGGGAGGCCGAACCTTTTTCTTTCATTTTTCTTTTTCTTTTTCTTTCTTTTTCTCTTTTTCTCTTTGGAATCAAAATGGAGGCATTTTGGAAAATTGGCAGATCCAGACAAACCGGCCGGCAGAACAAGGTGAATTTGTAGTATGTTATTGTACTCACCTCGATCTACGTTATGTTAAGTTTGTACGCATTTCCATGCATCAGTTTAGCCTAGATCCAAGTTTTCAGCTTTTGACCGAATTAAAGCTTTAAACTCAAATAAGTGGATTTCGGGCCGGTGGAAGAAGGTGAGTTTTTAGTGTGTTATAGTATTCACCTTATTCTACGTCCCATTCCGTTTTTATGCATTTTTGTGCACCGAGTGTGAGTAAATCGGAGATTTAGTCTATTTGGGTTAAATCTCGGTCTACGGGAAAATTGGACCGGTGTTTCTCGTTTCTGCCTCGGCGTATCTGTCATGGATGCCATGAGGATCGCCTCTCTAAGTTTGTAAGTCGAAAGGAGGAGAAACAAGTGCGAAAACCGGGGGAGAGACCGGCCGAGAAACAGGCCGATCGGATCCCTGTTTAGATATTTTTTATATAATATTATTATATTAAAAGATATTTTTATATTATATTAATATATTTTAGATATTTATATATAATATTATTATATCTTAAATATTTATATATTATATCATTATAATGTATAAATATCTCATAGGTGGGCTTTTTTAGCCTGATTTCGAGTAGAATTTGGCCCAACCCGTGTGGGGCCCAGCCTAGTCTGGGTGTGGGTTCCACGGGCCCCCGGGGGCATTTTGGTAATTCTTCGTCGAGAGTCCGATTTTAACCCCAAACCTCCTGAACACTTTTCTATGTCCCGGGCCCAGCCCGAGTGGGCCGTCCATGGGCCCAGAGATATTTTCGTAATTTTTCACCAAGTGTCCAATTTTTACCATGGAACCTCCTGGACACTTTTCCAAGCCCCGAATCACATTCAAGCCCAGTCGTGGGTCATGTTAGAGTCTCATAGGTGCATTCATAAACGTGATTATGAATGCTAACGTATATTTCCATGTATTAGGGCTCCGGATAATCGAATGCGGCGATGCACCGGAGGTTAAAGCTACATGGAGCGCTTGGGAGTATACGAATCTCCCAATACTGTGAGTGGCTTAGTTTTCAGTGCTTAGCCACTAGGGCAAAATGTTTTAAAAACATAAATTGTTTTTAAAAAGGTTTTACAACGGTTTTGGGATAAGGATAATCCACAACACACACTTTTTATTTTGTGATACGCCCACTTATGGGGGTGGGATGGTTTTAAAAATACAAAAGCTTGTGTGTGTTTACATGTTTTAATATTTATAAAGAAATATTATTATAATTATTATTATGATTATTGGGGTACGATGCCCCGGTAAGAGGAGTGATTGAGTGGGATTCCTCGGGGCTCCAACTGCGGGAGCGTGGACCGAGTTTAAAAGCATGCATGAGTCGAGCCTGGTTGGGAGAGGCGCGTAGGGAAACTCACCAGAGCTCTAGTTCACTGTGTTCCACCACAGTGAGGCACCACCGAGGGAACGGGCTAGTGTATGAGATAAAGAGAAAATGAATATGAAGAGAAAAGAAATAGCCCTCGGTGCAGTAAGGCATACGACCGGCCAGTCGTGCCTTCAGTGTATTAGGTGCCAGCCCATGAGTATTTAATAATTTTAAAGGTTTTAAAATTTATTTCTCCTTGGGAGAATTTCAAAAGAGGTTTTGAAAATAAAATTTATCTTATTTACTTTATTTATTTTATTTTATTATATTTTGATTACCCTGTTTTCCCTAACCCTAATGGAGACCCATTGAATCTCTGTCACTCACCTGTATATAATTGTGGATGGATGCAGATCCACGTGCGGGGTCAGCCAATAGAATGGAGGCTCACTAGAAGACGTCGGTGGCTTAGGCTTAGTAGTTTTCTGCTGCATAGGTATTCTTTTAAATTAATCCACTGGTACTACTTTAAAGTTTATTATTTTATAAAAAGATTTTTTTATTAAAGTTTTAGTTGTTTTGCAGCAATGATATCTATTACTATGCCTTGCGGTGCTTCTGGTGCATAACCGGCCGGCACGTACTACGAGGCCACACGGCGGTTGCCACGTGGCCGACCCCGGGCGGGTCGGGGCGTGATACATAAAACATTTATATTTAAAAATATATAATCACACACACATAAGCCTTATATTCCTTTTTAAAACATCCCACTCACTATGTGGGTATATCACAAACAAATGTGTGAGTGTGGATTCCCCACATCCCAAAACCATTTTGAAAACATTTATGTTTTAAAATCATTTTTCAAACCCCCTTTCCCAGTGGCTAAATAGAGAAGTCTAGGCCACTCACAGTGATGGAAGAATCGTGTACTCCCAAGCGCTCCATGTAGCTCAACCTCCGGAGCTTCGTCGCACTCGATCCAACCGGAGCCCTAGTACACGGAAATATAAGTTAGCATTCATAATCAAATTTATGAATGCACCTACGAGGCTCTAATATGACCTAAGATGATGTTTGAATGAGGTTTAGAAGACCCGGAAGTGTTTCGGATCGATTTGGGGTCAATTAGGGTTTCGGGAGGTAAAATGACCATTTTACCCCTAAAGGGCAGAAACGGGGCATGAATTGGAGTGAACCGGTGCCGGTTCTCTTCGACCCGAAGGTCGGTTATCGGGAAGCAGAAATGGCGCCGTTTCTGGATAGAACCGATGCCGGTTCTATTCTGGGTTCCAAACCCGAAAATTCTCCAATTTTCTCTTAATTCAAAAACTAATGCAATCGTCCACCAATTTAGCTACAATTTGAGATGCATGTACCTTAATGCATCCACTGCACGTTTACCGAAAGAAAAACGAGAAATACAAGTTCAAAGTTCCTAGATCTCGAATCTAAACTTAAAAACTAACTAAAAGCTGAACCTAACTTTGAACTTGGATCTCTCCTAAACCGATGCATGGAAAGACGTGCAAACTTAGAAAAACGTAGATCGAGGAGTTAAGGATAACTCACCAAGATCTCGCCTCGAATTGGCAGTCGATTTGTCCGGATCTGCCCATTGTCCAAAATGCCTCCGTTTGGCTCCAGAGAGGAAAAGAAAAGAAAATGAAAGAAAAAGAAAAAGAGAAATGAAGAAAAGCTTTGGCTCACCCCTATTTATAGAGGAGCCCGACACCGGGTCTACTCGGGCCCCGAGTCAAACTTTTCCCCTTTTTCAACTTTCTTTCATTTTCACCCATTGGTTAAATCCTTTGCTTTCTTATGCCAATGGGGCCCATAATAAATTTCTAGGGACTTATTTAGAGGTCTTTTTGGCATTTACTAATTTCCATGCACGGTTAATTACTTTTTCTTCTAACTCCATCTTATCCTAAGCTTATCTTCTCTTCTAACTTGACACAGCCGGACCGACTTATTGTTCAAATATTACGTCATCTTGCACTATTCTGTTCGTACGAAAAGGTCGTGCAAAGTCCGGGTGTGTCAACGACTATTTCAAGTGGATGTTATTTGCAACGGAAAGGCGCTTCAGCTTTAGTATGAAGAGCCAACGACACCCCAACCCGGAGTTGGTGGGTTGGTCAACCGGATAGCCAAGCGACGGCAGCGACAGCCACAGCAGCAGCAAAACAGCCACGCAACCCTCTCCCATGCAAGCCACTGCTCCATCCAGCTCCAACCACCATCGCATTCGTTCTCTCTACACCGCTCAGCAACTACACAAAGCTACAAAGAAACAATTTGTCTCTACACCCTTTCTTATTATCTTTCCTACTGCTCACATTTGCTGCCTACATTTTTAGCAACACCTTCTTCTCCAACAGAGCAGACTTTAAACACCCGAGAAGCTGAATATTTTAACCCCAACCCATAACACTAGCTTCATCTCTCGGATGCTGTCAATGCAACCCATAACGCCAGCTGCACCTCTTGGATGCTATCAATGCAACCCATAATGCCAACTTGCACCATTTTGCTTTCCCACATGCTATTCTGCCCTTCCACCATTATTGCCTGCCAACCCATCTTCAATCATTGCTCATTAGCTTTCACAATAAAAAAAATCATCAGTTGCATTCCATTCCATGTCTTAAAAATGGAAGAGCGCTCGAAGCAAAGGAGAAGAAGAGAAAGCTTATTTTTTATTCGGTTTTGGAGTTCAAAAAAAAGGAGAGAGCTTTTCTTTTTTTTTTTTTAGAGAACAGCCGAGATTTTATTTAAGGGCAATCCTTCTTTATTTCGAAAGGGCTGTCTAGAGAATCAAAGGAAAGTGCTGATTTGAGCCTTCAAACGTTAAGCCATCCTTTTCTCTGAATGTAGAACAGCCATCCGAGAGATCCTTTTATCATTTTTTTTCTGTTTCTTCTTTCCTCTGTTTCGTGTTTTCAAAAAGCTGAAACCCATTGTTTTTCCTTTTCATTTTTTTTGGGGAAAAAAGAAGTTTGCGGAAAAAAAAAGATTAGAAAGACAGATTTTTTAGAGTTTATTTTCTTTTTCTTTTCGGATCTCTTGTAAACAAAGTTTCGATCTTTAACAGAAACAACATTTATTTGAAGGTAAAAGCTGTCACCTTTAAGCTTATTAATTTCATTTATGCTTTTTTGTTCAAAACTTATCTAATCTGCTCACATATGCCATGAGTGCTTCTCATACAAATGTTTTATTTAATATTTCCTTGCAAAGTTTAAGTCTTTTTGATGGATTATGGTTTGTCTGTGGGAAATAGATGCTTGCTTTTCACGTATTAAGAATTGTCTGAAGGATTTATGAAGCCTTCATGTCCATATTAGCCTGGGATATGTTAAATACGGTGCCTTTTTGCTACTCGTTCATGTTAACACGTTTTTTTTTAACTCTAATAATTTACATAATTGTAAAAAGAGGTCTCAATTTTATGAGTTCTATGATGATCTTTATATTTTTTGGGTACGAAATATTTATGTTCTGTGCTATTTGTTTGTTAAAATTTCAACTTTGATTGTAAAGTTTGCATCTTTAAAACCTGTTTAGGTTAAAAATTTAATTTTGACTGTAAAGTTTGCATCTTTAGAACCTGTTTAGGTTAAAAATTTAATTTTGATTGTAAATTTTGTATCTTTAAAACCTGTTTAGGTTAAAAAGTTTAGTTTTGACTGTACAATTTGCATCTTTAGAATTTGTTTAGGTTATAAATTTAATTTCGACTGTAAAGTTTACTCTTTAAACCTGTTTAGGCTTAAAAATTTAATTTTGACTGCAAAATTTACATCTTCAAACCTGTTTAAGTTGAAAATTTAAACAAAATTAACTTTGGTTATAAAAATTTTATTATTGTATTTTTAAGTTTGAATGGATGCATATTTAGTCTAATATTTAATTATGATCTTGTTAAATTACTTTCTTGCCCTTAAGTCCATGTCTGTCTGAATTAAAATTGAATCTTGTACGTGAAATTACCCTTTTGCCCTTGCTTATATATTTGCTTAATTATGAATTGAATTTTGTATATAGAAATTACATTTTTAACCTTGTATGTGTGTTTGTTTAAATTAAGCTTGTTTATATATGTTAAATTAGTTGCCATGCAATCTAAGCTTGTAAAGTGAATTTAAATTTCCATGCTCTATTTGTTTATCGTATTATATTGTGTGAGTAATACTGTTTGTGTAATACCCGTTCCAAATTACTGTTCCCCTTAGTCCGTCCGGCATGCATCATTTAGTAGGAAGACATGGAAAATATAGTTTAAGCCTTACATAAGTTATGAATAGGATATAAATGGAATTAATAAATTGTTAAAGTTTAGTAGTAAAATTAGAAGTTTAGACTGATTTTACAAAAAATTGATAGAGAATTTAAAAATTTCACTGCCAATGGAATAAAAGGGAATTACCTAAAGAATAAAAATATACACTGAAAATTTTATTACACTGACTTAGGATATAGATGGAATTTTAGTGATTGTTGGAGGACAAAATGGGAACTAAGAACAAAATTATCTTTTATGGACTTAACCATCTAGTGACAAGTGGCAAAGCCTTGGAAACCAATGGCTAAGATGAAAACAAATTTTGTCATCTTTTTGCATGCAAAAATCCGGCCATTAAGTTAGAAAAGCCTTGAAAATGCTAGAAAATTGGCAAACCACCATTGTTGTCTTCAACCTTGAGATATTCCACCATTGATGAAAGCTTACAACCTTCCACCACAAAACACAAGTCCTAAATTCTCCAAACAAGCCTACCAAAATTTCCTATCAAATTAAACCTCTAGCTTAGCCCATTAATAATCCCATAACAATTTCAAGAAATTCAAGCTTGGTTGGAAGGAATTTGGATTTGAAGAATTAGGGTTCTTGGTGGAAATTTTCAATTCAAAGGTAAGCATGCCTAATTTTGATCCTAGATTATAGTTTTTGGTGTGCTAAACATGAATGTCAAGTTAGTTTAGCTTAAAATTGCTTGTAGACTTATAAATCTAGAAAATTAGAAAAGTTATGGAGAATTTTTGAATTTAAGATTTCAAAGCTAAATTGGATTCATGGAACCTTAGGATTAAAATATGATGTTCATGGAAGCTTATTAAACTAGGAAATGTCATCAAATTACATTAAAAAGGAAATTTTTGATTTTTCAATATTTATGCCGAAAATTACAAGGAAAATAGCATTTTTATCATTTTGGAATTTAAATGAAAATGTAGTTGATTTGAAGTAAATCTAATGTGAAAATGTTAAAGAAAAATGTTGGAAAAGAAAAATGTGGAAATTGGGTGAAATTGGAGCAATGGCCGAAATTTTTAATGTGCCATAGCTATGGGAAGTTTTCAACCTATAATGGAATAAATGTGAATTTTGAAGAAAAATTAGGTAGAAGAATATTAGTGAAAAGTATAATTAGGAGTTAGAATTCTAATTTATTGCATGGCATGCATGGCATTGCATTTAGATTAGATTTTAATCAAATTTAGCAATGGCTATAGAAACTAAATGAGTTTATGAAAATTAGGAGTCCGAGATCAATCAAAGAACAAGGAACCAGTCGAGGAAAGTCAAGACTAGCTCGGAGAGCACAGTGAGTGGATAATTAAATTAAATTACTGTTTTATTGCATTTTTATTAAATACTATTTTTCTGAAATTATTTGCTATCTACATGTGTTAAATGATGGGATAATGAGAAATATATGGCCCATGGAATGTGATGGCTAATTTATGAAATTGGTTTTGGGAAATATTTTATAAGAACAGTTTTAAAACAAATCCCTATTCTTGTTTTTGAAATAAATGGAAAAAGGTTTTATACGGTTTTTAAATGTGCCAATTTGTAGAAATAAAAACAAGGATTCATAAGCCATCACAATTTCAGAGATGTTACTATACGGTGGCCTCCAAGGGAGAAATTTTGTTACTGCAGTAGCTAAGTAGCCACGGACTGTCTTTTGAGAGGCGTGGTGAGTGTGGTATGTACCTTAACGGGAGGCACGGAGGGAAACCCGCAAGGTAATTTGAGTCCGTCTTGTGGTATCCACTGTTCAAGATGGGACTCGCTACTCAGTTGTCGGCCTCGGCCAAGGCGATAACTCAAGTGAGGAATTGACGGATGAAATAGATGATACATGGGCCAAAGTTTGTGAAAATCTTGCCTTGTTTATGTTTATGTTTATGGTTTTATTTATGCTTATGGTTTTAACTTTTATTGCCTTATAATAAATATCGGTTTTTACATTGTTGTTTATATAATTATTTTATCCACTCACTGGGTAACTCTGTTACTCACCCGTGTTTTAATAAAATATTTTTCAGGCTGTAGACATTAACCGCGCTAGTAGGTACGTTGTGGTGGGAAAACTGCTAGGGTTTTGGCTCAGGCTTGACCGAGGTGCAAGAGTCAACTTTTTGTAGTATTTTTTAAAAAAATTTGTGTGGGACCCACTAAGTAAGTAAATGTTGGTCTAAATAGCTACTTTACCTTTTCAGTATGTTTAAAATATTTTGACACTGCTACTATATTTTTCTGAATTCTATAACTTGGTTTAAATATTCACAGAAAAATATGTCGAATATGTAATGGCATTTTCGTAAATATCTTGAAGTTTTGGTGTCTTATGTTTACACGAATTTTTATGCCACGACAGTCCGATATTTTATCTGTTTTGATTTGCCTGCGTGTTAGTTAAGTATTTTAACTATTGAACTGGATGAAAACTGTATAAGAGAAAAATAAGAAAAATGACCGTTTTAGCCTTGCAACCCTTGGGGTGTATTCTAACCTAATAGAATGCATTTAGAGAGTTGCGGCGATTGTTATGTGCTCGATTATGCTGTCGGGGCGTGACACCTCTCCTTTACTGTATGAAATGAGTTTTTATACTAAGGGTTGGTTTGATCCAAGGGCCAAGAGATGATCATTAACCCTCGAATCAACGGCTTTCCTATATGATCTCTTTTTGTCTATTTCTATTTTTGCAGAAGCCTTTGGATTTTTATAGAAGCTTGGAGAAGGGGTTTTCGAGTTCAATGGTATTGATTGATTGTTGAGAGATCTTACGGTTGGCAACCCAGGTAAGAAATATACTCTTTTCGTGCTGAGGTAATCAGCAAAATCCTTTGTGTATGTGTGTTGAAAGTGTACGTGTGAGGAAAAAATCCTGTTGCTGTCGTGTGATTTGTTGGCCTGTAGGGAACAAAGATTTTGATGCAGCAAGCAAGAGAATGCGAGGGAATCTCGGACTGCAGCTGTGAGAAGAGAGAGAAACTATCTGGCAGTGGGGACCAAACCATCGAATTAGTTTCACAAATTCATCCTTAAGCTAAGTCGGTTTCTTGTTTAGCTCAATTTCGTCTCTTCCTACTGCTAATTGCGTTGATCTGACAAATAATCCAGTTTTATCCTCTCTATTCTCTGTTTTGCAGGTTGTAAAAATGTTGAAGTGGCACGTTATGTGTAGACACTAATTTTTTTCTGAGTTCCCTAGTCTTTTTTTTATTGATAATTTGGTTGTGGTCTTAACTTAGCCATTGGAAAGAATTAATGTTCCAATTTAAGCTTGGTGCAATTAAAGATTAATTTGCTTATCTAGGAATTTTAATTTCTAAGTTGAGATGAACTCAAATCGATCAAGAAATGAAAAAGATGAACTCAATAAATTTAACTTTAGTTGAATTCGTTTACATCCTTATTAAAAAATACAAAAAAAATTACAAAACACAAAAATACAAAAAAAAAAAGTTAGAATTGAAAATTACAAAAAAGAGGAATTTGCAAAATTGAGGATTTATTTCTCCCATCAAAATTGGCTTCGAATGATTTGGGGATAATGATATTGGTATCTCCCAACGTCTCACTCCTTGTAGAAATATTCCCTTCACCCATAGCCCATTACACCCAACCCAAATTGAAGGAAAGTGTGATTAGCAATTTGATAAAGAAAGCAGCAGGGTTAGTGTCCAAACTCACCAAAATTGGCAATCAAATTGGCCAAGACTTGATCCCAACTTCTATTACTGCCAACTGGTTTATCTCTGCTCACTCAGCTCCGAGATTCCCTCAATGCAATTGGCGGTATGTCCCTAAAAAAAATGTGGAAAACTTGCACAAGCCCCATTGAGTCCCCAAATCCTTTGTTGCTTTCCGTTCTCAGCCTTGCAAAAACAAAAAGCACCATCAACAACTTTCACGATCGAAAAAAAAAATACAAAGGAAAAAAACGTAAAGAGGGGGGCCAAGCAAAGAAAAAAATGTAAAGAGGGGGGCCAAGCAAAGAAAAAATGTAAAGAGGGGGGCCAAGCAAAGAAAAACGTAGAGAAAGAGGCCAACCAAAGGAAAAAAATGTAAAGAGGGGGGCAAGCAAAGAAAAAACGTAGAGAAAGAGGCCAACCAAAGGAAAAAAAAAACGTAGAGAAGGGGGCCAAGCAAAGAAAAAACGTAGAGAGGGAAGCCAAGCACATGCCCACTCATCAGCCAGCTTAACAGCTGCCACCCACTCTCTCACTAGAAGATACCCCCTGAGAAAACGTGAAAATTGGGAGCAGCCAATGAGAAAGTAGAGTCAGCATGCCAACAACCGATGACAACTAAGAAAGTAAGGCTAAACCAAAAAGGATCCACCCTTTTCAAATGGCCTCAGCAGGTGCCGAAAGTGGAGCAGCTGCTAATTGAATTATTTGCAAAGGACCCCAGCATCCTTGTCGAGTTGGCTTTGTCTTCTTGCAATTTCCACCACTTTTATTGTTGTTGCTAATTGAATTATTCACAAAGGACCCCAGCGTCCTTGTCGAGGCTTTGTCTTCTTGCAATTTCCACCGCTTTTATTGTTGCTGCTAATTGAATTATTTACAAAGGACCCTAGCGTCCTTGTCGAGTTGGCTTTGTCTTCTTGCAATTTTCACCTTTAATTCAACGCAGCCTTCAGCAAATTTTGTTAGCTAATGATTGTTTTCAATTGCTAAAAAATTCAATGAAGAGAGTTTCTGAAGTGATGATTACTTCCACTAAGGAGTTGTTTGGAAGATAAGTTTTGGAACATGAGAATCTTGAAAATTATTTCAATTCGGAAGAGTATGGAAGCTTGAGCAGATTGGTGACAACATACTTGATGGCACTTTCAAGACAATCCATAAAACAAATAGTGCACCTGTTGCTCCGGGACAGCTATTACTATCTCTAAAGAAATAGGCAATTGATGACGCCTCATCACTTCAGCTTGTTGATTCACTTAGCAAAGGTGTGCATGTGGTTAGTTGTGCTCCCGAGGACGACAGTGTATTCTTAAGAGAGTCACTATTCCAAAAGGCCATAAGTTTCTCGTCAGGCAGCAGCCGAGACAACTAACAATCCTGCAAAGACAATTTCTATGTGTTAACGGCATGGATCTTCGTGCACTTAGTGCTTGCCTCGTTGCGGTTGTTTGTTCCTCAGAGCAGCCACCACTTTGGCCCCTTGGAAGCCCTGCTGGGGATGGTGCATCTGTTGTTCTAAAATCAGTTCTTAAAAGGGCTACTCAACTTTTAAGCCATCCATTTGAAATTTGCAGCATGCCTAATTATGCTTTCTGTAGGGCCTCGTTTGATGATTTTCTTCAAATATGGGACCTTTATACAATCAATGCATAACAAGACCCATTTTTCATTTCAAATAGCAGCTCCCCCATGTGATTCTTTTACCAGCTGGATGCCCTGCAAAGACACAAAGATTGAAATAAGCTAATTATGCTTTCTATAGGGCCTCTGTGATGAATTTTTCAAATATGAGACCATTATGCAATCAATGCATAACAAGACCCATTTGTCATTTCTAATCAGCAAACATCTCCACGTGACTCCCTCAGCCAACTTCTCTCCTTGTCAGCTTCTCTCCTTGACAGCTGGGTGATCCTCCAAAGACAGCAAAACTGGAGTCAGTAATATAAACAACCAATTGCAGCAAAGAAAGAAGGGGGTGAGGTAGGGATTACAAGGCCAATAAATGAGGACCTTTAGATCAAAATGGGAAAAAAAAAGAATTGCCATCAGATTAAAAAGGGGAGAAAAGACTATAAAAAGGATTTTTTCCTTCAGCAAGAGAGGAGGAAGAGGGGACGGCGAAGGGTTTTAAAAAAAAAAGAGCATTGGCTTGGTTGTTTTAGAAACAGAGGTTTGAGTGAGGTTAGGAAGAGAAGAGATTCAGATTTGGAGGTCCATTTAGTTGAAGGAAAAGGCGATACAGAGAGCTGGAGCTGAGAACCCAACGAAGAAGCAAAAGCAGAAAACAAAGAAAGGTGACTCCTTTTCATTAGCCAGCCCACCTCGGGTAAAGGTATATCATTCATCTTTGAGTTGGTGTTGGGGTTTAGGTTTTAAGTGTGATATATTATATTGTTTAAGTGAGTTTACTTGTCTTAATTAATGAAACCAGATTTGAGAAAAGACTAAGATGGAAAATCGACTTTTTGATCCTACTTGCTTGTATGTCTAAACTTGTTTTAATGAACCTTGACTATGTTAGGCTATGCTGACTGGTTTTAAACTTTGACCTACGATGTTGCACGTTAGGACTTTATGATTGGTCTTTGTCTTCACGACTAGCACATGCAATGCACTCAGAAATCCCATGATGCTTGAAGTTGGCTTAGATTAATTAATAATTTAGTATCTTGTTGCATGAATAGCTTAAAATGAGTCTCGGCTAAGTCCATTAGTGATAAGTTACCATGATAAGAATAATACAAATTGGAAAAAGCCAAAAGACAAAAAATGTAGTCATAAATAGTCTGCTCATATAAGTGTTTGGCATTTTAATCTTACGAATATACGCCTTGTGTCATCATGTCCATATCATTTATGTTTTGGTAAAAAAAGAAAGAAAGAAAGAAAAATAATCATTTAAGAAAAAAGGTAATAATGGTTTGAAGTGGTTTATTACATATGATTAGAGTATATAATTAATTTTGTGCTTAATCAAATATAATCAATTAACCAAGGAGCATTATTTAGGAATAGTGGTGGTGAGTTTCTTGAAAAATGCTCCGAAAATTACCTATAAATTTTCTCGTGGCGGCGATGAAGATTTATAAGTGATTTCCAAGCCAATAAGTAATAAAAGTGGGTAAATTAGATAGAATAAAAATCACTAATTAATTAACAAATGTTCGACATTTTAAAGGAATCTTTTTTTTTTTTTTAAATAATAATAAGCAAGAGGATACTTTCTCAATGAATCATGGCGGCGAGTCTCTCGAGGAAGTCCTCCAAAACGGCCTATAAATTCCATCGTGGTGTTGATGAGGGTTTATGCGTAATTTTTGGATATAAAAATTAGAATAATAAAAAAATTTTTTGGTTAACGAATTAAAATGGGCTTAAAGGCTTAGGTTTCTAGGTAATTCATGGAATTAAAATTTTTCAAGATAGTAGTTATGAAAGAGGTACATTCTCAGGGAATCGTGGTGACTTCTCGGAAAACCCTCCAAAACTATTTATAGGTTCCATCGTGGCTGCGATGATAATTTATAAATTTTTTTTAAATAAAAGACAGATGTAATTAAAAAATTAATTAGTAAAAAAACTCATTTATTGATTAATTCATATAATAAAATAGACTTAAGGGCTAAATCTCTAAACAATATAAAATTTTTTTTGATTGTGAAAAGACACTTTCCCGATGAGTTGTGGCGGCAATTCTTTTGGGAATTACTCTAAATCTAAAAACTCCTTAAATTTTATCGTGGTGGCAATGAGGGTTTATAAGAGGTTTTCAGATACATAGTCATTAATTTAAGAGACTAATTAATAAAAACAAATAAAAAAAAACAAAGTTTTTATTGGTGATTATGAAAGGATATTTTCCTCAAGAGTCGTGGCGGCGATTCTTTCGGGAAGTACTCCGAATCTAAAGGTCTCCTTAAATTTCATCGTGACGGCGATAAAGGATTATAAGAGATCTTTGGATACATAGTCATTAATATAAGAAAAAAATTTACATAATAAAACAGAGAAGATGGAAAGTAATAGTAATAATGGTAATAAAAATAACAACAATAATAAGATTTTTTTTCTTTTTTTCTCTCTAATTAATGATGGTGAAAGGATATTTTCTAAACAGTCGTGACGGCGATTCTTTCGGAAAATACTCTGAGTTTAATGGTCTCTTTAAACTTCATCGTGGTGGCGATGATGATTTATAAGAAGTCCTTAAGCACATAATCATTAATTAATCAAGAAAATTCTAAAACTAAAAAATCCACAAAATAAAAAATAAATACAAAGGAAATAAAAATTTTTCAATAAACTATTGGACCCTTTTTTTTAATAAAAATAAAAGTAAAAAAATAAAATAAAACTTAAATGAAAAGAAAAAAGGAAAAATTAAATGAAAAAATATAAAAATTTGGAAACACGAAAATCAAAGATGAAAATTAAAAGGTTAATTATTAATTTTTATTAAGGCCTAATTAATATTGAATTAATCGGTACCGTCGTTTGGCAGGCGTTGTGGGGGTGCTAATCCTTCCCACAAGTAACTGTACTCCCGAACCCAGATCCGTTTGTTCCGTAGACCGAGACCTATCTGTCTTAATACGCCATTTGACGGCCAATGTTAAGTTAGATAGATTCTTAATAGGTGACTAACCGCACCTAAACAAAAATGGTTAGTGGCGACTCCATACATTTCGTAAAGTCCCAAACTCGTCGTTTGCGGCAACGTTGCAACATTATGTTTCAGATTAGCAAATTTGTGCCAACGTCACTTTGCTCTGTCTCCAACCAAATGAGGCAGCTTTGGTCTACTGATGCGGTGGGGTTTCAAGCTCATGCCCTGTTCGGTTGATTAGGCAACAAATTTCCTTAAAACATTGCCATTTTGCTTCAGTCTTGAATCTTTTGGATTGGGTGTAACAGGGATTTGGGCTTGTTGAGTGTAAGTAGGCATTAGGTCGAACTCAATATATTTGACACTTCAACTGGGCCTTTGAAATTTTGGGCTGCCTATTTGTGTTCAAATTCTTCAATTAAAAGTGTGGGCTGTCAAACTTGGGTTCAACATTTTCTGATCCAATTACTTGCAAATAAAAGAAAAAGAATTAAAGTAAGTAAAAATAAAATCAAGTAAAATAAGGTAAGGTAAAGCAAGGTAAAAATAAAATAAAATAACATATGATACTAAAAGAAAGAAAATGAACTCGCCAAAATAAAGGGTGTCTACACATAAGCGGCATCGTTTCACTTCATAAATGGCACCGTTTCAATCCTGAAGCTTCATCAAAATTGTTTTTCTCTTCCAGATCAATTTCGGCTCTACTTTATATAGGATACGGTCCCTCTTTCTTATTTCGGCTGGGTATCATATAAGATACGGCACTGTTTCAGAGCCGTAAGTGTGAATATTAACGTTTCGAATTTTCTCTCTCCTCAGCCCTCTATTTCACTCCATATCCGGCCCTTCTTCTATCTTAGGCTTCAGCTTTACTTACCAACCTCAATAATTGATGGCTTTTCATGAATGCAATGCATGTATGCTATCTAAAATTAAAAATTTCACATGCAAAGAAATAAAAAACAAGCAAATAATTAAGGAAAATTTGAAAAATTTTATGAACTTACTCCCCCCCACACTTAAAAATATACAGTGTCCTCAATGTATAGACGTAAGTGAGAGCAAAATGGATGGGCTATTCTCCTTAGGTACACCTACAAGAGAAAATAAAACAAATATGATATTAAATTCACAAACTTTCAAAATAAAAGAAAAAGAAAAGATAGTAGTTAAAAAAAAAATTGGGTTGCCTCCCAAAAAGTACTTGTTTATAGTCATTAGCTTTACTATATGCAAAAGAAGAATTAGTCATCCAAAGTAATCGCATGGACTTGCTGATGCGTGTCGCAAAGCACCAAAAATAACCTCACTACTCTAACATGTAGTTAGGGAAGCAAGGGTCGATCCCACAAGGAGCTATCCAATTTATCATTACTTTCACAAAGCATATATCAAACTAAACAAGAATTTAAAGAGGGGGTTTTGTATTGGTGTTAGAAATAAAATATAAGGAGTTATCAAGAATAGTAATAATAATGCAATGTATGATAAAATAAAACCTCCAATCTATTATATGATCAATCTTTTAATCTAGCACTTGATCATTGATTCACTAACCAAACAATCTTCTCATTAATTGGTTAACCCCATGGATTAGAAACTAGCTTCAAATCCATGAATCTTTCCTAATGTTGATTAACCATGAATCCAGGTTCACTATTAATCCTTCCTCTTATGGCTAATTTGAATCCCAGCAATCCAAATTCAAGCCTAGAAGAGCAATAAGCTAGTGAAAGATGAAAGCTAACAACAATCAATAACAAACCCAGCATTCATTATTCAAATTGCATCTTCAAATCTCTTTGGATGTGAAAACATCCTCTTGCTTCTCAAGTTCTAAGAAATCACCAAACTCTAGCTTTGGAGTTCAAAGATTAGCATGCTAATGAACTACTCAATCAATTATTTGCAACTAATTAACTCAGCAATCCAAAAGACAAGATAATAAACATGATAATCATCTTTAAAGCTCAAGAGATAGAAGAACAATCAATGAACAAGAAAGCATTAAGAACAAGAATCTCACAAATGCAGATCAAAGTGATTGAATCTTATAATAGATTGGAGTTATAGAGTTTTGCTAAACGAAAATTACAAGATGATAATAGAACCCAGCAAAAATACACACTTCAAAACTGAACTCAACTCCCCTTTTAAGCTGCTCTTTCTCCCTTTCTTTCTGCCGTCCAGCACTGCCAGCCCATTGTCCACTGCTCCTCAATAATTCCTTCCATCTGAGATGAGGAATCTTAAGAATAAAATAAGCTAAAGTAGAAGCCATTTGAGGAAAAGAGGGAGACAACTCTGAGATTTAGTTATGGCTCCTCTCTACTGAATATCCGGAATGTATTTTTAATGGGTTTGATAGTGGAATGACAGCATTTAAGTGGGTCTGTCGGCGTTTTGACTTTGTTAGCCGTCGACGTCCAAGTGTCTGCCCGTCGACGTCTCTGCTTGTTTTCTTCATATTTTTCCCAGCTCGATCGATCCGTCGACGTCTAGATACCTGCCCGTCGACGTCTAAGTGTTCAATCTTTAAGTGTTCGAAGTCAGAAACTTCTACCCGTCGACGTCTAGAGTCTACCCGTCGACGTCTAGATTTGGCCGTCGACGTCTAGAGTTGGCCGTCGACGTCTCTGCTTGTGTAAGTGATCTCGTGTCCATTTCTCGAGCAGCCGTCGACGTCTACATGCTTACCCGTCGACGGATTGGTCGGGCAGACCCGGACTTAGTTTGATAGTCTCTCGTAAAACAGACATTTGGAGGGCCAAACGAACTCCGATTTCGACGTTCTTTAGCATTCCGGAAAGCCCAAGATGTCCTCTATAACTTTGATGTAGATCACAAAAACAATTGAAGTCTCGAACATAGATAAAATCAGCCATATTTATGATCTATCCAATCTGTCAGGATTTCAACTTTGAGTTCTTTACACCTTGTCTTCCCACTTGATTTGTGTTTGGTCCTTTTCACTTCAATTCCATCATTTTCACTCAATTACCTCAATTGACACCTACAAAGTGAAACAAAGCTAAGTAAGCTTAGTTTATACAATGAAATACATAAATCCATAGAGATTAACATAGGAAAATATGTTTATTTTGGTACTCAACACTTGCTCTACACGATTTCCTACAAAGTAGTGCTTTAGACATTGTCCATTCACCACAAAACGTCATTCTTTCTCATTTTCTATTTCTATTGCTCCATTAGAATACTCTTTTGTAATTGTAAAAGGTCCAGACCATCGCAATCGCAGCTTACCTGGAAATAAAGTTAAACGAGAGTTAAATAATAAAACTTTCTAACCCATTTTAAACTCCCATTTTAAAATAAGGCGATCATGAAAGGCCTTGGTCCTTTCTTTGTAGATTCTTGGATTCTCAAAGGATTCTCTCCTCATCTCATCAAGATCATTTAGTTGGAGAAATCACTTTTCACCAGCAGCATTGAAGTCATAATTTAGCTCCTTGATTGCCGAATAAGCCTTGTGTTCTAATTCCATCAGTAGATGATAAGATTTACCAAACACTAGCCTAAAGGAAAACGTCCCCAAAGGTGTCTTTTGTGCTGTTCTATATGTCCAAAGAGCATCATCCAACTTCGAAGACCAATCATTCCGAGGTTTATTCACTGTTTTCTCCAAGATGGACTTCAATTCTCGGTTAGAAATCTCCATTTGACCGCTAGTTTATGAATGATAAGTGGTTCCAGTCTTGAAAACACATCCATGCTTCTGTAGAAAACCTCGAACTTGAGCATTTTGAAAGTGTACTCCATTGTTGGTGATAATTGCTCTTAGAACTCCAAATCTTGTAAAGATATGCTTCTTTACAAACTTCACCACACTAGAGGCTTTGTTGATGAGCAATGCTGCTACTTCAACCCATTTAGAGACATGGTGAATAGCCACCAAGATGTATTCATTGTTATTAGACTTTGCGAATGGACCCATAAAATCTAATCCCCATACATCAAAGATTTCGACTTCAATGATTCCTTGTTCAGGCATCTCTTGACATCTTCTAATTCTTCCAATTCGTTGACATGGATCACATTCCATAATGAAGGATTTAGCATCCTTGAATAAAGTAGGCCAAAATATGCCACATTGAAGACATTTAGCAGCAATTCTATCAGGTCCATGATATCCTCCACATGGTGATGAATGACATTGATGAAGGATTAAATGCATCTCATTTTCCGGCACACATCTACGAATGACTCCATCACCACATCTCCGAAATAATAAAGGCTCATCCCAATAATAATAACAAATTACAGCAAGAAACTTCTTCTTTTGAGAAAAGGTAATATCATCAGGAACGATGCCAGACACCAAATAATTAACATAATCAGTATACCAAGGGGCAGATTCTTGAATCAACCAAAGTTGCTCATCAGGAAACATGTCATTGATTGGTTCATCTTGCATTTTAGTTTCACGTGCCTCCAATCTAGACAAGTGATCAGCCATAATATTTTCGGACCCCTTTTTATGCTTTATTTCCAAATCCAACGCATCAGTCTAGGCTTAGAATCCCTTTTGGCAAATAAATATTTGAAGGTTGAATGATCGGAATACACGATCACTTTAGAAGCAACTAAGTAAGAAAAAAATTTGTTAAAAGCAAAGACAATAGCCAAGAGTTCTTTTTAAGTTGTCGCATAATTGATTTGAGCTTTAGTAAGAACTTTGCTGGCATAATGAATGACATGCAATTTCTTATTTTGTCTTTGGCCTAACACAACTCCCATGGCATAGTCACTAGCATCACACATGATCTCAAAAGGTTATGTCCAATTAGGAGCAACCATGATTGGGGCAGAAATTAGTTCCTTTTTTATCCTATTAAAAGCATCCGAACAATCATTAGTGAAATTAAATGGAACATCTTTTTGAAGTAATTCACACAAAGGTTTAGTGATTTTAGAAAAATCCTTTATGAAGCGCCTATAAAATCCAGCATGTCCCAAGAAACTCCTTACGACTTTAACTGATGTAGGAGGGGCAACCTTTCAATGACCTCAACTTTTGCTTTATCAACTTTTATGCCTTTTTGAGATATTTTATGGCCCAAAACGATACTTTCTTGAACCATAAAATTGCATTTTTCCTAGTTAAGCACCAAATTGGTCTCCTCACATCTCTTTAGAACCTGTTCCAAATGTAAAAGACGCTCATCAAAAGAGTGACCAAATACAAAAACATCATCCATAAATACCTCAATTGTTTTCTCCACCATGTCGAAGAAAATGGCCATTATACAACGCTGAAAGGTGGCAGGGGCGCTGCATAAGCCAAAGGTCATTCTTCTAAAAGCAAAAGTTCCATAAAGACAAGTGAAAGTCATCTTCTCTTGATCTTCAGGATCAATTGGTATTTGGTTATATCTAGAATAACCATCAAGGAAGTAATAGAATGCACAACCAACTAGCCTTTCAAGCATTTGATCAATAAAAGGAAAAGGAAAGTGATCCTTCCTTATTGCGGCATTTAACTTTCTATAATCTATGCAAACTCACCATCTGATCACTGTTCTTGTAGGAATCAACTCATTCTTGTCATTGGTGATTACGATCATTCCTCCTTTCTTAGGTACAACGTGCACATGACTACCAAAGAACTATCAGAAATTGCGTAAATAATACCAACATCTAAAAGTTTAAGCACCTCATTCCTAACTACTTCTTTCATGTTAGGATTCAAACGGCATTAATTTTCCACAAAAGGTTTAGCATTTTCTTCCAACAAAAGTTTGCGTGTGCAAATGGATGGACTAATTCCACGAATGTCAGCAATTGACCAGGCAATCACTAAGCAATGTTCACGTAGAACTCGCACAATCTTCTCTTCTTCAAGGGCATTCAAGGCAGAGGGTATAATCACAGGATAAGTGTTAGATTCACCAAGAAAAGCATATTTAAGATGAGTTGGCAATTGTTTGAGCTCCAATTTTGGTGGCTTTTAAATTGAAGGGAAAGGTTTAGGTTTTCCTTCTCCTAAGTCTTCAACAACTTTTGAGAATTTATTCCTAAATGGCTCACCTTCTATCCTACATGCACATACCATAATATCTTTCTTATTTTCATCCTCTCCTAAAGCAATACATGATTCTAAAGGATCATCATAAGCTAATCTAGGTAGTGAATCTTGGACTATGGAGTCTATATAATAAATTCTATAGTAGTGGTCATCTAAAGTTTGTCCTTTTAAAGCCTTGAAGACTGTAAATTCCTCAGTTTCATTGCCAATCCTAAAGGTCATTTTTCCGATTGGAACATCAATCAACACTCTTCCAGTGGCAATAAAAGGTCTTCCTAAAATAATAGGTACATCAAAATCATATTCCATATCCATAATTAAAAAGTCAGCAGGGAAAATTAATTTCCCAACTTTAACCAACAAATCTTCAACTATTCCAATAGGATATCAAATAGATTGATCAGCTAATTGCAAAGCCACTGCAGTTGGTTTCATCGCTCCAATTCCAAGTTTCCTAAATAAAGACAAAGGAATTAAGTTAATGCTCGCACCCAAATCACATAGACATTGATAAATATTTATAGAACCAAAATGACATGGGATGATGAAGCTCCCTGGATCCTTTAGCTTAAGAGGTAGTTTCCTTTGAAGGATTGCACTGCATTCCTTGTTCAAAGCTACTGTGGCAAATTCTTCGAGCTTCTTCTTGTTTGAAATCAAATCTTTCAAGAACTTGGCATAAGTAGACATATTAGCAAGAGCCTCAGCAAAAGGAATATGGATTTCTATTTTTCGGAACATATCTAGGAACCTCTTGAAACTTTCATCCTTCTTCTTTTTCAACCTCTGGGGAGACGGAATCAAAGGAACATAAGGTTGAACAGATGAATGTGGCTCCAGGTGAACATCGGCACTGTTTCTACTCACTTTTGGTGCCGTATCTGACTGAGCAGATTAAGTTGGAAAATTTGAAGATGAAACAATGCCGTTTCTCATTTTAATCGGTGTTGTTTCTGAACTGGCAGAAACTTCATTTTAACGTCGAAAAGAACTGGCCCCATTTCAATTTTGATGTGGTGCTGCTTCAAGTCTGCTCTAACAATTATCTTTGTCAGCTTCTAAATCCTCTTCACTTGCCACTTGCTTATTTTTTTTATGGGGAATCCTCTAGCACTTTTCCAATACGAAGTGAGATAGCCATCACACCTTGTCTTGGATTGACTTCCGTATTACTTGGGAGTTGCCCTTGCCCACATTCATTGATTGATTTTGCAATTTGGCCCACTTAAACTTCAAGGTTCTTGATGGCTACTGAATGAGAATCTACAATCTTGTCCAACTTGTCTATTTTATCAAGCTTTTGAAGTTGTGAACTAACTTGAGTCATGAAGGTTTGAAACTTTTCTTCCATTCCATTGTTTTGCATAGTTGGTTGAGATTGTTGAGGTCGAGGTCTGTTAGCATTACCTTGGTTTGCCCATGAGAAATTCAAATTACTTTGCCAACCAAGATTATAAGTAGGCATAGAAGGATCATTCTTAACACCTTACTATCCTCCATATGAACCCATGTAGTTCACATTCTCTAAATATTCTTCATCTTCTACACAAGGATTTTCATTCATGCAGAATTTTGGAAAATGACCATTCATACCACAGCAAAACATGCTTCTGGTTTCCTTGACTTTCTCATCCATTTTAGCAGCTAAAACATCTAATTGACTTGGATTTTGAGGTTGAGAAGTGCCTGATCTTGATTTCTTCTTCGCCATTCTTTGTTGAGAACTAGTAGCCAAAGATTCAAAAACATTTTCCAATTGCTCAGTAGTTCTTGTGGCAATATACCCTCCAATGGCATTGTCTACAGCAGTTTGGTATTCTTCTTCCAACCCTTCATAGAAGAACTGATAAAGAAGGTTAACAGGATAACCGTGATGAGGGCATTGACATACAAGTCCCTTAAATTTGTCCCAAGCATCATGAAAGGTCTCATTCTCCTCTTGCACAAAGTCTTGGATCTTCTTTCTTAACTCACTAGTCTTAATAGGAGGATAGAATTTTCGGAGAAAAGCATCAGTTACTTTGTCCTAAGAATCTAGAGAATTTTCTTGCAAAGTTCCCAACCAACTATTTGCTGCTCCTTTCAAATAATAAGGAAAACATCTCATCTTCAACTCTTCTATGGAGACATTGGTCAGTGGAAGTGTAGCCATTATATCATACATCTCTTGGAGAAAGTTAATCGCATCTTTCGAAGGCAGCCCATAAAAGTGAGGAAGAATGTTGAGCACTGTATGCTGAGGTACATAATTCTTCGCTTTATCAGGAAGTTGAATGGACGATGGATTGTTTCCCATCTTTGACCTACGAATGTCAGCCATTGGATGAGTGATTGGAGCTAGAATAACTTGATTAGAAAGTGGATTATTGTTAGCTCCATCACTGGCACCTTGTTGATTGTTAAGCACATTATTGCTCTGTTGTCGGCCATCTCTTTTTCTCTAAGCAATCTCTTTTCTTGTTGTTGAAGTATCACAAACTCAGCTCTGAGTTCTCTTACTAATCTATCTGGTTCAGGGTCAAAAACAACTTCTGGACTTAATCCTTCAGTTCGTTGAGTCAGACACTACCTATAGAACCAAGAAAATAGAAGATAAGTAGAGCTTAAATACAACTAAAAATAGAAAATAAAATTAAAATTACTAGAACTAAACAGATTAGGAATCAAATTAAGTCCCCGACAACGGGGCCAACTTGATCGGGTTTTTTCGCAAGAGCATGAAAAATCAAGTAGTAAAATTGGAGTATTCCAATATATCGATCCCGCAAAGACTTGAGAAAGTTATTCACCTAATTCTAGTAAAGTTTAATCAATATAAAGAGAAAATTAATTTAAAATAAATGGTAAAACTGATTGATCATGGAAGAATGCGAATTAATTAGACTAAAAATCAATTTTAAGCAAGTAAATAAATATGAAGAAATCAATATCAAAGATGTGAGGGTTTAGGTTTCTCTTCTAGGTATTTAATCCAGTTATGTATGAATCTAACTATCAAGGTTAAAATAACAATAACAAATCTACTTAGGAGCCCTCTCATATCATCCTAAACTTTCCTAAATAATTGATTATCACCTCTCAGTGCATAAACTAATTGGCTAAAAACATTAAGAACCTTGGATTATAATCAAATCAGTTTCTTCACGACCTTAATTCAATTATGATTATCACAATAAACTGAATTACTCTTGTATCCAATTAGATTGCGTCTATTTTCCTAGTGCTTGAATTATACTTCGCCTCTCGATCTTTCATACAATTCCAAAAACCTATTCTATGTTGGCCAGACATAAAACGCATTAAGAACAAAGAAAGCATATTTAACCACAAGATAATCAATTCATACAAACATTGAATTAAAATCCCTAGAAGATATACCCAAATCCCAAACAAGAAAATTAGCTATTCATAATTTGAAAAGAAAGCTTCCTCATTAAATTAAAAGAATATCACAAGTTAAGAAAAGAAAACATATTCGCCAAATTGAAGAATAAATCCAGCTTGGCTGCTCCTCCTCTTTGAAAATATCCCTCTGACGTATATCTCTATAACCCTAAAATTAAACTATTTATACTAGAGTGTTTACAAAGAATTAGGAGATCTAATTTTAATAAAACTCAACAACTAAGAACCGGCATCGTTTCTAGTATGTTACGGTGCCATTTCACTTTGTGTAAACTCGGGCTAACTTTGGTCTTTTTCAATTCTGGCACTAGGGCATAGTAGATGCGGCACCATTTCTGACTATAGTAACTAGGACCTCGTTGCTCAACTCCGGGGCCATTTCATGATGAATCACCACGTTTCTTGTTGGCCTCTATTTTTCTTAGCTTTTCAAACTTCTTTCAGTCTAAGCTGCACTTCAATCATCTTTTTTAATCTTTTTAGCTCGAAATTTGCTTGATTTGACCTCAATTCTCCATGAAGCTCTCCTACATTCAACAAGATAAAAGTGAGAGTAAAAGATAAAGAATAAACTATAATATCAATAAAAATTATCCAAATATACTTATAAAATAGCTCATAGCTTAGGTGTAAAATACACCTATCACCCGCCTAGAGAATTTGAAAGAAGTTTTGAAAACAAAATATTTACTTTTATTATTATGTTTATGATTTTTTTGTTTTCCCTAAACCCCGATGGAGATTCATTAAACCTTTGTCATTCACCTGTATCCAATGTGGATAGATGCAGATCCGCATACGAGGATAGCAAATAGACCAGAGGCTCACTACGAGGTGCCGGTGGCTTAGGAGTAGTAGTTTCCACTACGTAGGTATTCTTTTAAATTAGTCCACTGGTAAATCTTTTAAAGTTAGTTATTTTATTATATGATTTCCAATAAAATTTGAGTATTGTTTTATAGCGATGATATCCATTTCTATGCCTTGCGGTGCTTCAGGTGTGTGACCGGCTGGCATGTACTTTGAGGTAGCGCGACGGTTGCCACATGGCTAACCCTTTAGGTTGAGGCGTGACAATTTAAATGGTATCAGGGCGTTTAAACAATTCTAACTATTTCCCAAAGTTATAAGGTATTTTCAAAGTATTTTCAAACTTTTTTTACATTTTCAAAGCCAGTGGATTATCGGGTTTAAAACTCCAGAATTCTAATACGTGATTACTAGAACGCATCATGAATACCTAAATCTACTCTTAGAATACCTTCTTTAGTAGCAACCCACCATATAGAGTACTCAAGTGTGGTCTTTAGGTGAGATGACACCATGACCACCCTTTTTCTCGAGATTTTTGAAAGCAAATAGCGCTTTCCGAGAAACTCCCCAAAACCAATTCTCCAGCTTCTAATGTTCTTCCTACTCGACAACTAAATCGAATGAGAGATTTGTAAATCCCTTGAGATGATGAGATAGGCGATATCTTGTCCAACCCTCTAAGATAGCCTATTTAGAGGCACACCAGTGAAGAAAACTGGTTCAATGTCTAATCTTTAAAGCAGTGGACATCGAGACTCACTAGTGAGGAAGCGAGCTTGACATCTAACCCAACCTAATTGCGAATTCCCCCATTCTTTACACTAGTAACGTGTAAGACTTGTGACGAAGTGAAATGGCTAGGGCAAGGTAAGGAACCAGGGTGGCCCAGATGTGCACGAAGACTAACCTACTTCTTTCACTCTGTACGCCATCAGTGTATAGACTAGGAGAGAGAGTTAGGTTAAGAGGAAAGAAGTTGACGGATATGAGATCACTGAGGGTGAGGTTGACCAAAAGCTTAAGATTCAAGATAAAGCATATGAGTAAAAGGACGGGGGGACAACAAGAACCTCACAAACAATAAATGGAAGGATGAAAAAGGAACTAAGGAAGAGCTAGCCAAGTACAGAGGTCTGTCATTGACCCACACGGTGCGAATTAATTCCTCTCGCACTGTACACCAATCACGTGTAGACTTGGAAAGGTGTGCTCTTGGGAGCAACAAGAACCTTGGCTACTAAGGTTCGAGGAGAGTTACAACGCAATGGCACTCGAACGCCTGGGCCTTGGGGAAGCATATGAGGTGGTTGGGCTCGACCCAACACCATGGAAAACTTGGAAGGATGAGCCCACAGGTTGGCAAGTCTAGAGGGATGAGCCCACAGATTGCCTGGAGAGTGCTCTTGGGAATAAGTGGAAATTGAGGGAGACTACAAAAAAGGCTAGCCGACTTCTCTTATTCTTACATCAGTTATGCCTAAATGGTGAAAAAAAGGGGGATGGAGGTGGTTGAAAAAGAGGCCACTAGGAGTCAAAAGGGGTTGGTGCCCAAGGACTCCAAGATGTGAGACGAAAAATCATAAAGGAGGAAGTTATTTGAGGAATACCGTCCAAGAAAATTGGAAGAGATTGAGTGAGCCCAAGATCACGAGAGGTGAGATAAGGGAGAGTCATTCGAGGATGTGGCAAGGCTTGGTGAGAAAAAACCCTAAAGGACACGAGAATGGCCAAAAGGATGGTAAAGAAAGAGGAATAAGAGAGAAGCCATTCTTGGGAATTGATGAGGAGGAATAAGGTAAGGATGACAAGATGGAGAATAAGGAATGGAAATAGATGTCATATCTATATGATGGCTGCATAGTGGACCCCACACTGTGGATTCTGCCTGGGATCCCAATGCTAAGGGAAACTAAATAGCAGAATGAGGTAAGAATGAAAAGGAAGCACATCCAAATGATTAATGAGTAGTACGTTCGTTGCTACTTGTCTAACCATTGGATACCAAATGTTAAGAGAAGATATCAGAGAAAGAAAAGGAAGGAAATAGAGATGGAGGAAACGGAATAACGAAAAATATAAGATAGAAATTTCCACACTCAAGGGTTAGTAAGTAATAAATCCCTTATCATTGGTTAATAGTAAGAGTGAAAGGGAATAGAGTAGAATACACGCAATGATGGAAGTGCTTACATACATGTAAATGGAGGGAACGAAGAGAACTTTCTCCAGAGTTGTGAAGACATCGTTAGAAAGAACTGGTGAAAGAGGAGAAGTGGGAAAGAAAAGAAAAGAAAACCCTTAGACAAAGGATAAAAGAGATGTTATAATGTAGTGCAGAAGCTTCCTTAATAAAGGAAGAAAGCATAAAACTCTAGGTAAAAGAAAATTCTAGGCTAATCAGAGAAGAATAAGACCTAGGAAGAAAAGAAACTTAGTTCTGTTGATGAATTAAGTTTAGGCTAACTAGGAGTAGAGCCTTAAAAGGGGAAAGGAAAAGCATAACACACTTTAGAAAATTTTAACCTTAATTGGTACTAGTTTCATAATGAATCATAGGTTAATAACACCAAAATGACTATGTATAACTAGTAAATATAAGACTAGGAAATTAGAATTTGAGGCAAAAGCTAGGTAGATAACCTAGGGATAGGTTAAAGAAAGCGAATAAAAAAGGGGTTTAAAAAGGCCTAGAAAGAGGATTAAGAAAAACCTAGTGATGCAAATAAAAGACTTAGAAATGGATATTAGCTAAAGAAAGTCGAGCATAATGAACTCCAAATTCGAATCAAGCCAAGGCACTACATCATACTATGAATAGGTCAAAGAAAAGTGTAGACACTTATTTATTCAATTTTTATTCTTTCCTTTTTCTCTTTCTTTCTAAATTTTAGTTAATTAATTAATTGATTAATTGGTTAATTAGTCAATTAATTAGTTGATCATTTCCAAATTTTATTGTACTTATCCTTTTTAGATTTGGTTTATTATTTTATTTTACTAATTTTATCCTATTACTTTGCAGGTAATTTCGAAACTAGGCCGAAAGGACCGACTGGGTCAACCCAATTACGATGTAATATATATATATATATTTATATGTATATGTACATTTATAAATATATATTTACATATGATATATATACATATATATTTATGTATATGAATATATATTTATATGAATACGTATATATAAATTTATAGATGTATACATAAATATTTAAATATATATATACATATAAATATATATAAAATACATGTCAAGGCCATACCAACTAGGGCCCACTACCATGCAAGAGATGGCTTTGCTGAGAGCTCATCTCCACGTCGCTCTGATCAAGCGCTGGCTTCAGGCGTTTTCTCTCCAGCCCATAAGCCTCTCTATATGGTAGGATGTCTCCTCGAAATGAAGACCTATCTCACCAATGGGTTCTCGGGTTTCGATGCTATCTCAACAGAAGAAGTCATGCAACAACACGTGATTTTACGTAGCTCTCCCTCTAAGGCCGTTTCCTTCTCTCGGCAGCGCCTCCCCCCACCTCCCCTACTCCATAAGGCAGCAGCACCAGCTTCACCAGCAATGGGTATCGACTTGGTCGCCGGCGGCAAGAGCAAGAAGTCAAAGAGAACTGCTCCTAAGTCTGATGATATCTACCTTAAGCTCCTTGTCAAGCTTTACCGGTTTCTGATTGATTGAATTTATGAAGGGCAAGGAGGATAAGATCGCTGTTGTTGTTGGGACTATTACTGATGATATTCGTGTCTATAAAGTTCCAATACTAAAGGTTAGTGCACTAAGGTTCACTGAGACAGCACGGGCGAGGATCGAGAAGGCTGGTGGAGAATGCCTAACATTTGACCAACTTGCTCTTCGAGCACCTCTTGGTCAGAGCACGGTTCTCCTCCGAGGTCCAAAGAATGCTCGTGAGACAGTGAAGCATTTTGGACCAGCTCCTGGTGTGCCACACAGCCTCCTCCTCCTCCGCCCTCAATAGCTGCAACTTTTAGGGACGCTGACAGCCGGTGCTAGTGTAGAAGAGGAAAGCAAATAAGAAGTAAACGCTGGATACCTGAATCATTCTCAACTTCCCTCCCGCGTTTAGCTGGAGCTAACGGGGTGGCAGGAGACGATGCTGCTGCTCTCTTTGCTCCATCTCCTTTACCATTATCAGAACTAGTCACACCCTTTAAGCCTTGGTTTCTGAATTCTCATTTGACGCTCCGGTGGTTCTGACTTGAAATGCTATGAGTGTGGTGAGCCTGGTCATTTTGCTCGTGAATGCCGTATGTGTGGTGGTTCGGGAAGACGTCGCAGCCGTAGCCCAAGATATCGTAGGAGCCCAACTATGGCCGCAGAAGTTACAGTCCTCGTGGCCGATCCCCAAGGCATCGCAGTCCCTCTCCTCGTGGGTGTAGCTACAGCAGGTCCCCACCATACTGTGGTCATGAGGAATTGCCATATGCCAATGGAAATAGTGTAAGGGAACGCCGTCGTAGCAGGAGCTAAAGCTAAGTAGCACGAGGATGTATCTTCTATGTGAGGAGATTGGTGAACAGGGGAAGTTCGAGGCAACGGTTACCATAGTCAGAGATGCCGTGAAGGATTCAAATCACGAGGTCTTCATCGTTGGAATTTCAAGAGCTCTTTCATCCGAAATGCTTGTTGAGATCGTTAGCACCTTTGGTCCTTTAAAGGCATATCACTTTGAGCCAAGTGCCCTGTCTACACGCATGGAACATCCAGTCGCAACTCAAGAAAAGAGAAAAAGAAGACAACACGTGACTTTGCCAGCACACTCCCCTTCACCCCAACTGGCTTCCTCCCCCAAAAAAGATGATACCCCTGCTAAAAAGGGGCAAATGAGATTAGCCAATGGAGACCAAAAAAGCAACGAGGCATGAACCGATCATAGTAGAGAAAAAGGGCAAGAAAGTAAAAGCATGGTCAATGATTATGGGCCATCAGATGAGGAAGAAAGAAAGGAGGAGGGCCGTTGGATAAAAATGAGGAAGAGGAGTATAAAATGGGAGATTTCAGCAACAAAAAGGAGGCTGGAGCATTTTTCTTCAAACACAGAAAAAAAAAATAGAGAGAGGAGAAGAGAGAAAGAGAGTCCGAGAAGGAAGTGAAGAAACTTTTTCTTCTCTTCTTGATTTATTTTAAATGGTTTGGCTAGAAAAAAATAGAGAAAAGGCTAGAGAAAAATTTTGAATCAGTTTTATTTGATAAAAAGGGCATTCATTTTATTTAAAGGTCTTAATTTTATTAAATTTACTAAGGTTTTTTCCTACTAAACTAAATTTTTGTCAAATTATTCCCTTCAACAAATTAAAAGGAATATTTATTCCGACATTGTTTTAAAATTAAATCTTTCTAAGAGATTTTGATTTAAGTAATCATAATTAAAATCTCTTAATGTAAATTTCAAAGCATGAATTTGAGGATATTTAACCCAACTTTTTTGTAAAATGTTTTCTAGAAGGTTTCTTCTCATAATTGAGACTTTCTAAAATTAAACCCTTGTTTTTGAAAAGGATGTTTATCCATCATTTTTAAATTTGACTTTGATTTTTGAAGAATATTCATTCCTATTTAGAAATTGAATCTCCATTCTAAGTAGGAAATTTCTTGAAATTCAAAATTGGCCTATGGATTTTCATATTAAAAGGAATGTTTATTCCGACATTAAGTCTTTAAATTTCGAATTTAGCTTTTCTAATGGGATGTTTATCCTACATTAAAAGGAATATTTATTCCGGCATTTAAAATTATGTTTTTCTCAAAATGATCTTAAAACATTTTATTATCATTTTCCAAGTAAAATATTTCAAGACTTTTGTGGTACTGATTTCCGGGCATCTCGGGGGTGCTAATCCTTCCCCGAGTGTAACCGACTCCCGAGTCTAAAATCTTTTTCGTAGACCAGTTTCTTTCCTTAACTTGACGTAATCTTTCTAGATTTATGTTGGGTTAAACAAGTAGGTGACTAAACCACACCTATTAAAAATAAAAGGTTAGTGGTGACTCCATTTTTTTTAGACTGTTTAGTCCCAAATATTTTTCACGCCATATCATTTATCATCGGAGCGGTAAAACGTCTCGACAGCTTGGCGACGCCACTGGGGACAAGTTTTAGAGTCAAGCCACTTTTTAAGTCTTATTTTACTTGGGTTTAATAATAAAATGTTTTAAGTTTCATTTCATGCATTGCATCGTTCATTTGCATTAAAATTTTTTCCAATAATTGTTTCAAAATTTTTCAAAAAAAAAAGAGAAAAGAAGAGAGAAAAAAGGAAGATTTTTCAAAAAATAAGTTTATTAAAATTGCATCTTGCATTTATATCACATTTAATTTATATGTATGTTTTTATGTTTTGATTTTCTAGTATGCTATGTGTGTTTAATTACTCGTCTATATTTTGCATGTTTTAATTCTTAGCCTATGCCTTGATCCTCTAGCATGCCCTATGTCTTAATTACTTGTATATATTTCGCATGTTCCAATTTTCTTTATATGTCTTGATTTGCTAGTATGCTTTTTGTATTTACCATTTTTGCCCTTTTAGTCACTTGTATGTATTTTTCATGTTTTAATTCCTTGTGTATGCCATGTATGCCTATCTTGTTTGCCATGTGTGCTTATCTCATCATATTAATTATTTATCCTATATTTTGAATTGGACTGATCGTGTGTTGACATGTGATAGTGAAATTTTTTCTACTTCCTGCTTCTGCTTCTCCGAATGTTCACTACTTCACCGAAAGGCAATTGGTAAAGGTATAAGTCCCTCCCTCACACACGACACAAATTCATAACATAAAAGTTCGGGAGTCCGAACTTCACCTTTATTTAGGAGGGGGCGATGGGGTTGCCTCCACCCCATCTTGTCCGATGGGTACCTTTGTCTAGAGCTTTAAACCCAGCATGTAGAAGAACCCAAAATTTAACCTAGATAGAGCCAAACCCGTTGGAGAAAACTTAGTTTCTTAAGACACAAAGGGGGGACGGCTTCTTACCTTTATCAATCCTTTTCGTTTTATCTGCTTATTTCATGATGGCGTGTTGTTTGTCTGTTTTCTGATTATTTCGTGATAACATGCTGTTTGTATAAACTGTCTATTTTTCTGTACATATGCTTATTTCATGATAGCATGTTGTTTGTATAAACTGTCTGTTTTCTTTCACCTTTTTGTGCAAATATTTATTTCATGATGATATGTTGTTTGTTTTCTTTCCCACTTTATTTGTATGTATCCATTTCATAATATGTTTGTTTTCTTTCACTTTATCTGTATATATATGCTTATTCCATATTGGTATGCTACTTGTATAATTTTCCTATTCTCTTCTTCACTTCGTCTGTATATATGTTGTATGCTTATCGTATGTTTACTTTCTTCCTTGCTTCATCCATACATGTTCATGATTTGAATATCCATGATTATTTCTTTTAATTGTCATCATCACATGACATGCATTTCATTGTAGAATCATTCGAAACAAGAGAACTGTAAAGGGAAATTAGTCATGGCTGATGAATAAGGTCAACCTTTGGGTCAACGGATATTTGGGCCCCTGCCTTGTTTGGATGAAATGACTAATTATCTTTTATGGTTAAATTGTTGCGAGCCAAACATTTTTGCATCATTCATCTTAACATTATTATTTTATTCTGATACATTTCCTTTTACCGTTTTGCCATTTCTTTTTCTTCTTTATCTCTACATCCCATTTTCGCATTCCATCCCCATCTATAATAGGTTTACTATAGAGAAAATTAGTATGGCGAAAGAAAGTGAGGAAGTACCCATGGAGATAGATTCGATGGGAGAGTCTAAAAATTTCGATTTCGCCAGTCTGACTTTGAAACAAGCTCTGTACTGGCTAAGGCAGAAAGCTAGAGAGGCATCAGCAAAGGGTCCTCCACCCCAGTTACTTGCAAGAGCCAGATATAGTTTCGTCCGAAATGATCTAACAAGACTAAAATAGTTATGGGAAGGCATCAGTGATAAGGGTTGATTCAAACAGTTGTATGGAGATATAGCATTGCTATTAGATGTGGAAATGGATGAGAAGCTTCTAAAAGCGGCTTTGTACTTTCGGGATCCCTCATACCGATGCTTTACTTTCGGTAAACATGATGAATCTTCTATGGGAGGGTATGATATGGTGCCGACAGTGGAGGAGTATCAAGATCTGTTGATGGTAGGGAGCAAGCCGGATAAAGTATTTTGGCCAACCGAGAATCATCCTAGGAAGCTAGTGAAGTTGTTGGGGATGAAGACCGAAGAGATAAGGAGCTACATGGATGGCGAATTCCTTTCAACCAGTTTCATGATGGATATTGTGGAAAAGAATACCACCTCTAGAAATGGGATTGATGCTCTAGCCCTTTTGATTTATGGCCTAGTACTATTTCCTAGAAAGGAGGGATATGTGCATATGTCAGTAACAACTCTTTTCATGGAGATCAAGCATCAGTCTGATCCGGCTTTGACAATTTTGGCGGAAACCATTCGATCTCTCAATGCATGTAGAAAAGCCGGCGGTAAATTTGAGGCTTGTGGACAGCTATTGACAATATGGTTTAGAAGCCATTTCGGATACAAAACGTATTTAGGAATGGTCTTCAATAACAAAGGTGAAGAGACGATAGCCATTTATAATGCACATCCTTGGCCATCCCAACCAAGAGCAGTGGTAGAATGGGTCGAGTGGTTCACAAATTTGAAGAACCAAGACATCACATGGAGAGCAATGTGGACAACGACAAAAGATACTCCTTATTTGGATGCAAGTATACCGTGGATCCCTCTTGTAGGCATTTGGGGAACCATCAGTTACTCCTCATTGCTAGTAAGACGGCAATATGGGTCAGAATAGTCTATCCCTCTCACTTTTGGGCTCAGCTTGTTAGACTTCAGGCATGACACCAAAAAGGGATTGGATGAGGCCAAATTTTGGGCAAACTTGTACAAAGAAGCATAGAAGATGGATCGTGGCAATCATACTGACAATGCAATTCCTGAATACGTTGTGTGGCATGGTAAACGGGCGAAACAGATTTCAATTCCACCAGTTCTGGATCCTAATTACCCTTTGGTTGAGGCACCAGAGAACAAGTTAGAAAGGCTGGAAATTGAGAATCAAAGATTCAGAAAAGGGGCTCAGTTAGTAGAATTGACCCAAAAATGTCAGCAGTTGGAGATACAGAATCGGCAACTACGAGACCAGCTTGGAAATAGCCAGATAGAGATGCAAGGATGGGTTCAAGACTGGGTAAGAGAGAGTGCCAACAACGTCAAGCTGAAAGGGGAGGGAAAGAATGGAGAGAATAAGCCACGGAAATGAGCCGGTTGGCAGCAAGGACCGAAATCTTCAATCAAGAACATGCCCAAAGCTGGAGAATTGCCCAAAAACAATGCTTTCGAGTTCAGGAGGAAAAGGGCGAAGTAGAAAAAGCAAAGATTGAACTGAAAAGAGAATTGGCGGAGCAGAAATGCATAGTAGGGTGGTTAGTCCGGAGAAACAATGAGTTAGAGCAACAAGTTCGCGATGCTGCCAACAGATCGACTATTTCTGAAAACCAAAATGCTGAGATGAGGGCACAATTGGAGCAGTTCAGGAGACAAGCAGAGTGATAGATTTGTTGTAAAATATTATCATCTTATGTTTTGATTCGGATGGTATTCTATTATGGGTTATTAAAGTCACTTTCCTATTTTCGTAATGCTAATTATCTTTATAGTAATCTTGTTATGGATGGGTTTCCACATTACATAATCATTCAAGCATATTCATACATACATTTCATTCATATTCATGGTAGGAGAATCTGATTCGTCCTTATGGTTAAATAAAGGTTTCAAGATAGCACCTCCAACACACAGATATAACACTAGACTACAATCCAGAATCACCATGGAAGAGCAAGCTGCCGAGATTGAACAGTTAAGGAAGGCAAACAAGGATCTACAGAAACAATTAGATCAGATGGCAGAAATGGTGGCCAGTATGAGACAACAAAATATGGCAAATTCAGGCAACAATTCCAATGGGCAATCTTCTCCGAGTACACTCCCACACGACTCCCCACAGCTCAGCCTACGAATGCCTCTCTCTCACCCCCCGCACTCAATATACCTTTGCAAGAAAATCAAACACAAATTCCTCAACCAACCACAAACACATTCACCTTCCCACCACCTCCACCCGGTGTGTACCCTTTTACACCCTCAATGTTTACTACAAGTGGAGGAATCCCAACAACTCAACCAATTCCCTTTCCCACCTACACTATGCCACCTCCTGCCTCTGGACATACCCCAAACAATCCCGTGTTTGTGCCTGATGAACAATTTGAGAGGGAGATCGGTGGGGCCGAAAGTCAAAGGGTATTGAGCCAGATAGAGGAGTGGCTCAAGGCCATGGAGGGCACTCATGCTTATGGCATTACTGATGCCTATGAATTGAGTTTGGTGGATGGATTGGTGATCCCACCAAAATTCAAAGTGCCTGAATTCGAGAAGTACAAAGGGACCACATGCCCTAAAGACCACATTACTATGTATTGCCGGAAGATGGCCGCCTACTCCAGAGATGATAAGTTGCTAATTCACTGTTTCCAAGATAGCCTTACCAGGTCTGCAACGCAGTGGTACAACAAGTTAGATAGGCGGGGCATTCACTCTTGGAATGATCTAGCCCGGGCTTTCATTGATCAGTATAAGCACATGACTGATTTGGTACCCGATAGACTGACTTTGCAGAATATGGAGAATTAGTCTTCTGAATCTTTCACCAAATATGCCCAAAGATGGAGGGATATAACAGCTCAGATTCAACCTCCTTTAACCGAGAAAGAGACCACAAGGTTATTTGTTAATACCTTGAAAGCTCCATACTATAGCCATATGCTGGCCGGTGGCACCAAAAGCTTTACCGACATGGTCCTAGTTGGAGAGATGGTGGAAAATGCACTCAAAACTGGCAAATTGGAAGGTGGGGAGTCTAGTGCGGCTAGGAAAAATCCAAAGAAGAAAGAAGGCGAAGTGAACACCGCCGGATATGGAGGATACCAACAATACCCTCAATAGCAATATCGACCAACCCTATTCCAATATCGACCATACCAACCACAATACCGACCATACCAATCCCAATACCAACCCCAATATCGTCCCACCAACTACACACCCTCTCAAAACACTTACCAACATCCTCCTTCCAACTATGCTCAACCTCAAAACACTTATCAATATCCGATATCCAATACCAGTTATACTGCCTCAAGACCAAACACTCAAAATTGGAACCCAAGACCACCAAGAGAAAGGAAACAATTCACCCCTATTCCCATGACCTACACCGAACTTTATGCCAAACTCTTAAGCAACAAAATGATTGAACCAGTCCAATACTTAACCCCTTTACAGCCTCCCTATTCGAGGTGGTTCGATGAAAATGCCACATGTGCCTATCACTCGGGGGCTAAGGGACATAGCATTGAGAACTATATTCGTTTGAAGGAAGTGGAGCAAGGCATAATCAATGAGGGTCGTTTGACTTTCAATGCACCGCCAAGTGTAGGCACAAATCCTCTCCCAAATCATGGTGGAAACACTGTGAGTATGATTGATGATGGGGCAGTTCATGTTAAGAGGAAGGTTGAAGAGATTATCACACCAATGAAGGTCGTATATCAGGCTTTGATAAAGGCCCAAATGATTACTCCTTTGAAATGTGAAGGTCATGAGATCCAGTGTTGCACTGAGTTTCGAGGAAAGTTGCAAGCTATGATGGATGCCGGTCTAATTGAATTTTATGTGGAGAGAAATGAAAGTACCGACATCTGTATGGTGAATAATGGAAATGAAGATTCGTCCCATTATAAACCAAGTTTGAAACTACCTGTGATTCAAAAGCCCAACCTCGCCATTCCCATAGCCTCACCAAAACCAAGTCTATCAATTCCGATGACCCCTAGGCCGACATTGAATATCCCCGTATTGAAACCAAGCTTGAATCTGAATATGCCAACTCCGTTCCCCTATCGGAGTGATAGGGAGGTACCTTGGAGGTATGAGAGTTCAGTGCAACAGATGAATGCCAATGTCCAGGAATCTGAATCAGTGAATATTTCTGGAGTAGGAGGCATGACTATGAGTGGGAGATGCTATGCCCCAAATCCAACTGCCACTCTACAAAAAGAGAAGGGCATGGAGAAAAATGATGAAGTTGCTACACCATCTGTTGGAGAGCCGGAGAAAGAAATTCAAAAAGAAGTAACCAAGACGGTGGATGAAAATGATGCTCGTGAATTCTTGAAATTCATCAAACAAAGTGAGTACAGCATCATAGAACAACTAAATCGCTTGCTAGCCAAGATCTCTCTGTTAGCTCTGCTTTTGAACTCGGAGGCACATCGTAATGCTCTCCTCCGAATCCTGAACCAATCTTATGTGTCCAAAAACATCACCGTGGCCAATTTGGAACATATTGTCGGGGGTATCACAGTGACTGATTACATCTATTTCACTGATGAAGAGATCCCTTTCGGAGGAAGAGGCAATTACAAGGCACTACACATCACTGTTCGGTGCAAGGATCATATGGTCGCCAAAATATTGATTGACAATGGATCTACTTTGAATGTGATGCCACTTCACACATTGATGAAATTGCCTATAGACCAATCTTTAATTAAAGCCAGTCAGCTAGTTGTTAGGGCATTTGATGGCACACGGAAGGAAGTTATTGGCGAGATGATCATTCCGATAATTGTGGGGCCGGTTGAATTTGAGATCCTTTTCCAGATTATGGATATTTCGCCAACTTATAGCTGTCTCCTAGGTCACCCCTGGATCCATATGGCTGGTGCTGTTCCTTCTTCCCTTCATCAGAAAATCAAGTTCCGAGTAGAAAATAAGATAGTTTCTATGTCCGGAGAAGAGGACATCATGGTAATGCAACCTCGAAATACCCCTTACATTGAAGCTGCGGAAGAGGCAATGGATTGCTCTTTCAGGTCATTTGAGGTGGTCGAAGTAACATGGGTAAAAGAAGGATCCAAGGTACCTAGCCCACATTTTTCTGGTTGCTTGAATATGCAAGTCAACATGACTATCGGAAGAGGCTGTCGGGCCGAAAAAGGACTCGGAAAGTATGGCCAAGGAATCCGTGAGCCTATTATCTTACCAAAGGTGGAGCCCACTTTTGGACTTGGATATAAGCCTTCTTGGAGAGAAAAGTCCGAAGCAAAGGAGGAGAAGAAGCGCAAGCGTGTAGCTACATTGAGAGGAGGGGAACTTGAACCCAAGAAACTGAAGATTCCACCGTTGAAAGATAGTTTTGTTTTTGGTGGAACGATGAACCCAAAAAGATCAGTTGTTGAGCTTGAACAGTTATTAAAGGGATTGTCTATCAGCATGCTAGAGCACAGGGAATCAAGCAGTGGAACATTGGTTCAACGATTGGCACCGGAGACTGATTTGAATAATTGGGAGTCTTTCGAGATGCCAGTGAATTTGTTAGATCTGAACATATAATTAATTAAGCTTTGAGAACTCATTATTATCCTACACTTCTACCCGAGAGTGTGGACGGTTGACTTTCATATGTTACGGGTTTTATTTTCATGTTTGCTCCATCATTCATGATATTAATATTCACGCTATTAGACTCTGCACCATGTATATATTTCATATCATACCATTGCGTTTTCCTCTATATGTTTATCCTTTTTGTTCATTTTCTTCTTTTATTCATGGATCGAGTGCATATATGTATATATACCCCTTTATTGTCTTTTGACCCCAGGACTTCAAACGATGAATGTAAAGACAACAAAGATGGTCTTTTTGAGCCCGACTTTGATTGGTTCGTTAATGCGGATGACCTCGACAATGATGATGATGATGATCGCTCTCTTCCCCCTGATCTTATGAGGCTGATTGAAAGGGAAGACAAACAGATCTTGCCCCACAAAGAGACCACCGAATTGATCAATTTTAATGATGATAAGGAAAAGAGAGAAGTTAAAATTGGCACTTCCCTAACACCCGAACAAAAAAAGGAACTAGTGGCATTACTCAAAGAATATGCTGATGTCTTTGCTTGGTCCTACCAGGATATGCCAGGTCTGGATACTGAGATTGTGGTGCATAGAATGCCAATCAAGCCTGGATTCAAGCCAATACAGCAAAAGTTGAGGAGAATGAGGCCTGCCATGTTATTAAAGATCAAAGAAGAAGTGAAGAAGCAACTAGATGCAGGATTTTTGGAAGTAGCTACTTGTCCTGAGTGGGTCGCAAATGTAATACCAGTCCCGAAGAAAGATGGCAAAGTTCGAATGTGTGTGGATTACCGAGATGTCAACAAAGCCAGTCCGAAAGATAATTTCCCACTGCCTCATATTGACACTTTAGTCGACAACACAGCTAAACATGCAACATTTTCTTTCATGGATGTGTTTTCAGGGTACAACCAGATTAAAATGGCTTCAAAAGATAAGCAGAAGACTGCTTTCACCACCACGTGGGGCACGTTCCAATACAACGTGATGTCCTTTGGTCTTAAGAATGCCGGGGTAACTTATCAGAGAGCTATGGTGTCATGCTCCGACCAGCAGGTCCGACCACGTGACAACCGCCGTACCACCTCGAGATGCGTGCCTCGTCAGGCGGGCAACCAAGATGGCACAAGGCAAGAAAATAAAGGGTATTGGAGTAATATATAAAAACATACAAAAATATTATATATAATTTAATTCAAAAATATTTAAAAAGAGAAAATGGCACGTTTTACGGTGCACCATGCAGCGGAAAGTAATATATATATATACACATATATATATGACATGCACTAATACTCCGAGCCAAGATTCACAGGGCAAAAAGGGTGGCACCTACAAAATCATGTCCGCAGTGTCGTACTGGGATCACTGACCATCGGGACGTCCGCCGTCCGAAGCCTGATGACCTGACAACAAAAAGTGAATGGAATGAGTACAATATAATTGTACCCAGTGAGGGACTCAGTTATAAAGACCGATCACCTCAGGCTGGGGATATGAAATAATCCAAAATCCATTTATTAAACCATTACTAAAATTATAAGGAATCCCACACCAAAACAATATTAAATTAATAATAATATTACTAAATGGGCTGGCTTCTGAAATTGTCCCAAAAGGTACACCCGTGCACTGGGGTACCTGCTGGACCGCCAAGGGTTACTTTATACTTTAAAACACATTTCTTTACTCACTGGCCCATTCCCTTGACGTTTGCCTTGCTGTGGTGGAACACAGCAATCTGGAGCCCTGGCGAGCTTCCCTTCGCGCCTCTCCCAGGGTCTCGTCTCGCCGTGCCCCTCAACAGGCGGTCCACGGTCGAGAATCTTGCATGCTTCTCCGACTCGGTCCACGCTCCCGCAAATTGGAGCCCCGAGGAACCCGCTCAATCTCTTGTCTCTCAGGGGCATTGTACCCCAAAATAATTATCAATAATATCAATTTATAAAAATATTTGAAAATCCCACCCTTTAAATCTTTTGTAAACTTGGTGTGTGAGGGTGGACATTTCATATCCCAAAACATATAAAAACCATTTAATAAAGCATTAGTAAAGAAATTTGAAAACGGTTAACCCTTAATGGTCAACCAATATAATCCAAGCCACTCACAATAGAGGAGAGTTGTATACTCCCCGATTACCCCTCGAACGCCTAAGCTCAAACAGCTACTGGTTCCAACCTCGTACAATCACGTACCTAAATAATTAAATTAAAATCTAATTTGGTTAATAAAGGCATTCGACCAACAATTAAATCATAAAACAAAACCTATTTAAGGTCACCAAGGTTCAAGAGCTAAATTGGATAGGTCCGGAAGTTAACTAAAGCCGATTGGGGTCTAGGGCTACAAAATTACCAAAATGCCCCTAAGCTACAGTGCCCAAGCTAGCTGGTGGCTCACTCCCGGGCGTGAGTGAGCCAATTTGGGAGAAAATCCCAAAATCTAACAGCTCCCACGCGGGACTCAACGAGTCCGGCGCGGGAGGGGCTGCCAGTGCATGGCCATGCTCAGCCATGCACCAAATCGAGCTTGGTTTGAGCTTGATTCTTCACCAACTTGCACCAAAATCGAAACACAGCAAGTTCAATATCTAAACTAAGGATTCACAGCTTCAAGAATGGAATTAAACAACCAATTATACACAGAATTCGAATCGAAACACTAGAGGTTACACGTTCTCGGGCAAAGCAGAAATCCTAATTTCGATTCATGATTTCTCTCCGCACAGGCAACGAAATCAAGCATATAAACTATCAAATTAAAGCTTGATGAGTCCAGAACAACATACCAAATTCACAGCCACTTCCCACTGTTGAATTGAAAGATATAGCTCGAAGAACAAACTGTCGCCGAAATGACAGTTTTGAAGATTTGGTGTTTTGTTGGAAATTTTGGTGTTTTGATCTTCAAGAAGGCAAAATAAGTTGATAATGATGTTTGGTTGAGTGTTTAAAGAAGGATTGAAGGCTTGATTTCAAGGAAATTGAAAGAGAGGGCTCGGAGAAGACGATGAACAGAGAAGAGAAGAGAAAATGGGGTCTCGGGTGGCCGAGACCCCGTATATATCTAACGGGTCCGGCGCCGGACCCGGAGTCAACATTTCCAAGTTGACTCCGGTCAACTCAGCCTAATTTTCTCAGGATTCGTGTCCAAGTGGGGCCCACAACCCCAAACTTCAATTTTAGGGTTTTTAAGCTAGAAATTGAGCTAAATGAAGTTTAAAACATCCATGGGAAGTCCAAATTTGGTATCTTGACTAGACAACTATATACATACACAAAACTTGACACGTACGGACTAGGTTCGGGCGTGTCATATGGTGACCCTTTTTCATGATATGATGCATAAAGAGATCGAGGTGTATGTGGATGATATGATCGCCAAAGGTAAGAATCCAGAAGAGCATATGACTAGTCTGAGGAAGTTGTTTGAGAGGCTGCGCAAGTATTATTTGAGGTTGAATCCGGCCAAATGTACTTTCGGCGTTACTTCAGGGAAACTATTGGGCTTTATTGTTAGTCAAAAGGGCATCGAGGTGGACCCAAATAAAATCAAAGCCATTCAGGATTTGCCACCTCCGAGAACTCAAAAAGAAGTAAGAGGTTTCTTTGGGCGATTAAACTATATCTGCCGCTTCATTTCCCAGTTGACTGTAAAATGTGACCCGATTTTCAAGCTTTTGAAGAAGAACAATACGGGAGAATGAGATCAAGATTGTCAGAAAGCCTTTGATAAGGTCAAGGAGTATTTGTCAAACCCACCAGTGCTAGTACCTCCTGTGCCGGATCGACCTCTAATCTTGTATTTGACAGTGTTGGAACACTCCATGGGCTGTGTTTTGGGGCAACATGATGAAACCGGCAAGAAAGAACAAGCAATCTACTATGTTAGCAAGAAGTTCACAGAGTATGAGGCTAAGTATTCTCAGATAGAAAAGATGTGTTGTGCATTGTCATGGGTGGCTCAGAGATTAAGACAGTATATGCTGTATAATACCACATGGTTGATAGCAAGGCTAGATCCGATCAGATTCCTCTTTGAGAAACCTTCATTGTCAGGACAATTGGCTCGATGGCAAATACTACTGTCAGAATATGATATAGTTTATGTCTCCCAGAAAGCTATCAAAGGAAGTGCCATTACTGAATTTCTAGCTGACAGAGCAGTTGAGGACTATGAACCCATGAAGTTTGAGTTTCCTGATGAGGATTTGATGTCGATATTCAATACTGAGCTAGAGCAAGGAGAGAAATGGAGAATGTATTTTGATGGGGCATCAAATGCACTGGGGCATGGAGTAGGAGCTGTCCTAATATCCCCAAACGATGATCATTACCCAGCAATAGCAAGACTTGACTTCGACTGCACAAACAATATGGCAGAATATGAAGCTTGCATTCTGGGGATCTAGATGGCAATGGAGAGAAAGATCGAGACTTTGGAAGTGTATGGCAATTCTGATTTGGTGATATATCAGCTGAAAGGTGAATGGGAAACACGAGACTCAAAGTTGGTCCGTTATCATAAGTACATCATGGAGTTAATTGAGCAATTTGAAGAAATCAGCTTTCATCATCTTCCTAGAAAAGATAATCAGTTGGCCGATGCATTGGCAACTTTAGCCTCGATGTTCAAAGTCGATAAAGGAGTTGAAATCGAAGCAATCAAGTTGGACATGAAGACTCACCCGGCACATTGCATGAGTGTTGAAGAGGAGGAGGATGGCAAACCTTGGTTCTATGACATTGTCCAATACCTCAGATTTCAAAAGTATCCAGATCGTGCTGTTGAGAATAACAAGAAAGTTATACGAAAAATGTCGGCAAATTTCTTCTTAGATGGTGAAGTCCTTTACAAGAGAAGTAGGGATCAAGTAATGTTGAGATGTGTAGAGTCAAAGGAAGCAAAGAAGATTCTAGAAGACGTTCACGGCGGAATCTTTGGAACTCATTCTAGTGGGCATAGAATGGCTAAACAGATTATGAGGTTGGGATATTACTGGTTGACTATGGAGACCGATTGTATTAATCATGCCAGAAAATGCCATAAATGTCAGATCTATGCTGATCAAATTCATGTACCTCCTAATCCATTGCATGTCATCTCGTCCCCTTGGCCTTTCTCAATGTGGGGCATAGATGTAATCGGGGCAATCTCACCAAAGGCTTCTAATGGGCATCAGTTCATCCTGGTGGCCATTGATTACTTCACCAAATGGGTTGAAGCTACTTCATATGCCAATGTAACTCAGTCAGTGGTCGCCAAGTTTGTGAAAAAAGAGATCATTTGTCGGTACGGGCTACCAGAAAGAATCATCATGGACAATGCTAAGAATTTGAACAATAAGATGATCGATGCAGTATGCTCCCAATTCAAGATCAAACACAGCAATTCAACTCCTTACCGGCCAAAGATGAATGGAGCTGTCGAAGCAGCAAACAAAAACATTAAGAAGATTGTCCAGAAAATGACAGTGACTTACAAAGATTGGCATGAGAAACTTCCTTTTGCTTTACATGCTTATCGCACTACTATAAGAACATCGATTGGGGCAACTCCATATTCTCTGGTCTATGGAATGGAAGCAGTGGTACCAGTTGAGGTAGAAATCCCATCTTTGAGAATATACAGAGAGTTGGAGCTCGAAGAGTCAGATTGGGTGCAAGAGAGATTTGACCAATTGAACTTAATTGAAGAGAAGCGGCTCAAAGCACTTTGCCATGGTCAATTGTATCAAAAGAGAATGATGCGTGCATATGATAAGAAGGTACGTCCGCGCGAGTTTACAGAAGGAGAATTGGTGCTGAAAAAGATTCTACCTACTCAACATGATCCCCGAGGAAAGTGGACTCCGAATTGGGATGGTCCCTACATGGTGAAGAAAGCATTCTCGGGAGGTGCCCTAATCTTGCAAGAAATGGATGGGGATGAATTGCCACATCCAATCAATGCCGATGCTGTGAAGAAGTACTACACCTAAAGAATTAAAAAAAATGATGAAGAAATCACAAAAAATAAAATGAATGATCAAAAAATAAAAAATAAAAAATATGAAAAAAATGAAAGGATGAAAAAATGAAAAGAGCGTCTCAAGTTGAAAACCTGAAAAAGCGGCTTGAGTCAAAAAAAGACAAGAAAAGGAGGGATCTGAGGCGAAAACCCGAAAGGACGGTTCAGATCCAATTAGGATGGTTCCTAAGCTGAAAACCTGAAAAAGGCGGTTTAGGAAGGTTGAGAAAGCACAATAAAAAAGGCACCTAACTTGTACAAGAGGCCTTATTCGATTATGGGGATTAGGGTAATCAGAAAATCATCAGACGTTGTCAAACGTCACTCTAGCAATGATGAGTCAATCAAAGGCAGGGTGCGAAATGACCAGTTTTTGTTACTTATGCATTCACCGGTTTGAGGTCATGTGCCTTTCTTCTTCATTTTGCTACAAACTCATTTGTTATAAACTCTTTGCTATAAACTTGTAATGAGCTTATTATAATTTTATCTGTTATATATAGATATGTCTTGCACACTTTCCTTTAAAAGATCCATGTGTTTCCTTTAAATATAAATGGCATAATTTTTCTTTGTCATGGAGGGATAAGCAAACAAGTAAGTAAATGCCATGACATTGGATGTCACTTTCAACACAAAAAAGGGAAAGAAATGTAGGATTAAAATGAGTTCAATAGCTTGTGGTTGATACCAGAAATGTGATGACACATGAACAAAAATCTTCTTGAATTGGGATGTTCAAGCAACAGTGATTTGAAGAGAGGGTCTGGGGCATGTTGATGCCAGAAAAGGTGTGATGAAAGGATGTTCTCCAATTTCGAGCTCAAAGAATATAAGTTGGGCCAAAACAGAAGGTTATCTTGAAAACTTTGAGGCAAAGTAACAAAGCATTACCATTTAAGCATGAGCATGCAAAAATGCATCATTCTAGCATCATTCTTCATGAACATCCAGTATGCATCATGGCTCAAAGATTACAGGTTAAACTCAATTCAAGATTGTGAGGTTAGTCTTGTACAAGAAGATCCTCAGGTAATTCTCCAAAACTCCTTTATGATCTTTCCATGCTTAAGGTAATTATCTGTGATTCAGTTCAATCTGGCATAAATTATTTCTACAATTTCTTCAAAAAATTTAAAATCATTTTGTTTAAGATGGTTTTCTAAAATTGTTTCTGTTTAGAACAATTTTTCTTCAAAATTCAAAATTATTTTGTTTAAAATGATTTTCTAAAAATTGTTTCTGTTTAGAACAATTTTTTCAAAATTTAAAATCATTTTGTTTAAGATGATTTTCTAAAATTGTTTCTGTTTAGAGCAATTTCTCCAAAATTTAAAATCATTTTGTTTAAGATGGTTCTCTTAAAATTGTTTCTGTTTAGAGCAATTTCTTTAAAATTTAAAATCATTTTGTTTAAGATGGTTTTCTCAAAACTGTTTCTGTTTAGAGCAATTTCTTCAAAATTTAAAATCATTTTGTTTAAGATGGTTTTCTCAAAATTGTTTCTGTTTAGAGCAATTTCTTCAAAGTTTAAGATCATTTTGTTTAAGATGGTTTTCTCAAAATTGTTTCTGTTTAGAACGATTTCTTCAAAATTTAAAATCATTTTGTTTAAGATGGTTCTCTCAAAATTGTCTCTGTTTAGAACAATTTGTTCAAAACTTAAAACCATTTCTGTTTAGGGTGGTTTTCCAAAATTATTTCTGTTTAAGACAATTTCTTCAAATTTAAAAAATACATTTCTGTTTAGAATGGTTTTCCCAAAATTGTTTCTGTTTAGAACAATTTCTTCAAAATTGTTTCTGTTTAGGGCAATTTATTCAATTTTAAAATCATTTATGCTCATGACATCTTCCAAAACACCAGTACTGTTTAGTACATATTTGAGTAGAAGGTGTCTACATCTTTGCTTATTTCTTAATTATCCAGAAGCTTACACTTCTAGATCATTAAGAAATAATCATAGAGGGGCAACTGTAGACACTTATTTATTCAATTTTTATTCTTTCCTTTTTCTCTTTCTTTCTAAATTTTAGTTAATTAATTAACTGATTAATTGGTTAATTAGTCAATTAATTAGTTGATCATTTCCAAATTTTATTTTACTTATCCTTTTTAGATTTGGTTTATTATTTTATTTTACTAATTTTATCCTATTACCTTGCAGGTAATTTCGAAACTGGGCCGAAAAGACCAACTGGGTCAACCCAATTACGATGTAATATATATATATATTTATATGTATATGTACATTTATAAATATATATTTACATATGATATATATACATATATATTTATGTATATGAATATATATTTATATATGAATACGTATATATAAATTTATAGATGTATACATAAATATTTATATATATATATACATATAAATATATATAAAATACATGTCAAGGCCATACCAACTAGGGCCCACTACCATGCCAGAGATGGCTTTGCCGAGAGCTCATCTCCTCGTCGCTCTGATTAAGCGCTGGTTCAGGCGTTTTCTCTCCAGCCCATAAGCCTCTCTATCTGGTAGGATGTCTCCTCGAAATGAAGAGCCTATCTCACCAATGGGTTCTCAGGTTTCGATGCTAGCTCAACAGAAGAAGTCATGCAACAACACGTGATTTTACGTAGCTCTCCCTCTAAGGCCGTTTCCTTCTCTCGGCAGCGCCTCCCCCCACCTCCCCTACTCCATAAGGCAGCAACACCAGCTTCACCAGCAATGGGTATCGACTTGGTCGCCGGCGGCAAGAGCAAGAAGTCAAAGAGAACTGCTCCTAAGTCCGATGATATCTACCTCAAGCTCCATGTCAAGCTTTACCGGTTTCTGATTGATTGAATTTATGAAGGGCAAGGAGGATAAGATCGTTGTTGTTGTTAGGACTATTACTGATGATATTCGTGTCTATGAAGTTCCAGCACTAAAGGTTACTACACTAAGGTTCACTGAGACAGCACGGGCGAGGATCGAGAAGGCTGGTGGAGAATGTCTAACATTTGACCAACTTGCTCTTCGAGCACCTCTTGGTCAGAGCACGGTTCTCCTCCGAGGTCCAAAGAATGCTCGTGAGACAGTGAAGCATTTTGGACCAGCTCCTGGTGTGCCGCACAGCCTCCTCCTCCTCCGCCCTCAGTAGCTGCAACTTTTAGGGACGCTGACAGCCGGTGCTAGTGCAGAAGAGGAAAGCAAATAAGAAGTAAACGCTGGATACCTGGATCATTCTCAACTTCCCTCCCGCGTTTAGCTGGAGCTAACGGGGTGGCAGGAGACGATGCCGCTGCTCTCTTTGCTCCATCTCCTTTACCATTATCAGAACTAGTCACACCCTTTAAGCCTTGGTTTCTGAATTCTCATTTGACGCTCCGGTGGTTCTGACTTGAAATGCTATGAGTGTGGTGAGCCTGGTCATTTTGCTCGTGAATGCCGCATGTGTGGTGGTTCGGGAAGACGTCGCAGCCACAGCCCAAGATATCGTAGGAGCCCAAGCTATGGCCGCAGAAGTTACAGTCCTCGTGGTCGATCCCCAAGGCGTCGCAGTCCCTCTCCTCGTGGGCGTAGCTACAGCAGGTCCCCACCATACCGTGGTCATGAGGAATTGCCATATGCCAATGGAAATGGTGTAAGGGAACGCCGTCGTAGCAGGAGCTAAAGCTAGGTAGCATGAGGATGTATCTTCTATGTGAGGAGATTGGTGAACCGGGGAAGTTCGAGGCAACGGTTACCATAGTCAGAGATGTCGTGAAGGATTCAAATCACGACGTCTTCATCATTGGAATTTCAAGAGCTTTTTCATCCGAAATGCTTGTTGAGATCGTTAGCACCCTTGGTCCTTTAAAGGCATATCACTTTGAGCCAAGTGCCCTGTCTACACGCATGGAACATCCAGCCGCAACTCAAGAAAAGAGAAAAAGAAGACAACACGTGACTTTGCCAGCACACTCCCCTTCACCCCAGCTGTCTTCCTCCCCCAAAAAAGATGACACCCCTGCTAAAAAGGGGCAAATGAGATTAGCCAATGGAGACCGAAAAAGCAACGAGGCATGAACCAATCATAGTAGAGAAAAAGGGCAAGAAAGTAAAAGCATGGTCAATGATTATGGGCCATCAGATGAGGAAGAAAGAAAGGAGGAGGGCCGTTGGATAAAAATGAGGAAAAGGAGTATAAAATGGGAGATTTCAGCAACAAAAAGGAGGCTGGAGCATTTTTCTTCAAACACAGAAAAAAAAATAGAGAGAGGAGAAGTGAGAAAGAGAGTCCGAGAAGGAAGGGAAGAAACTTTTTCTTCTCTTCTTGATTTATTTTAAACGGTTTGGCTACAGACAAATAGAGAAAAGGCTTATGGTGTATCAATTTTTAGCCATTCTCTTCTCCACAAAGCCATTGTTTTTAGTTTTGATACAAAAGTTCATCCTTTTTTAGGTAAAGTTCTTACTTTTTTCTTGTGTAAAAATTATTTCTTTATGCTTTAAATATAACATTCTGGTTTTATTATGTCAATCTTGTACATAAAAATATTAGCTTTCTCTTTTACAATGATATTTATGATCCATGAAGCATTTGTATATTGCTAAGTGATTTATTTAGTTTAATATATGTTCTAATATGTTCAAGATGATGCCTTTCTATTTGTTCGTCTATTTTATTCTATTAATATGTCATTTGTCTTAAATATTTACATGATTATATAAAAAGTTCCTAACTTTCTTGTTTTAGACCCTTGGTTATTACTTTTAAAACTTGCTTATATGTTCAATATGCTTGTTTAGTATAGAATTTTAATCTTGATTAAAAAAATTGCATTTTTTTAAGCTTATGTTCATTCTTGATGGATTAAAAACCTAATCTTAGTTATAAAAGTCACAACCTTAAGATGATAAACTTGTTTACTTAATTAAATGTTAAGTCTAGGATTAAAAATTACACCTTTTTGCTTGTGGATATTTTAGCTTAATTAAAAATGAAAGCTTGGTTAATAAAAATTGAATCTTTAAGTTTATTTTATTTTTTATTATTTTTATTTAAATAGAAATAATCTCTGATTTTTTTAAAAAAAAATTGAATTTTTAAACTTATATAAATGCATGTTTAGTTTAAGATTTAAATTTTTTTTATCATAGAAATTATCTTTTTGCCCTTGAATATGTGTTTTGTCTAATGTAAAAATTTATGCTTGTGTGTAAAATTACCTCTTTGCCCTTATGGATATGTTAGCTTAATTAGTAATTATATCATGTGTTAAATTACTGTTTTGACATTTTATGTATGCTTTTTACTTAAAAATTTAATCTTGTATGTAAAATTACCCTTTTTTGCCTTTACATGTATTTTTGCTTAAGTAGAAATTATATCTTGCATTAAATTACCTTTTTGCCCTCATATGTATGCTTAATTAAAAATTTAATCTTGATTGAAAAATTACCTTTTTACCCCTGTATATATGTTTATTCAATTATGAATTAAATTTTGCATGATATTATATCTTTGACCATGAATATGTATTTGTTTAAGTTAGGCTTGCTTGTATGTGTTAAATTAGTTGCCATGCAATTTGATCTTGAAAAAATTGATTTTAAATTTCCATGTCCTATTTATTTTATCATATCATATTGTGTAATTAATTGTGTATGTATATACTAACTCATGTTTCCTTGTCTCATTCATGCATAATTAAAATTAGAACATTGGTTTTCAAAAATTCATATGCATGGGGTAACCGAAAGATGCCTCGGGAGTCTGAGGTTTCTGAAGGTTTTCTCCGATGAGATGTTTTCTCGGTGTCTAATCGGGAGTCCGATCGGGCCCGGGAGAATTTTTCATCCCTTCAAAATTAAAAATATGTTTTTCATGTAATTTTAATAAAAAGCATGCATCATGTTTACGATTTTCTTTAGTTTCTTAAAATTTACAAATGAACTCAAAAATTTTTATCTTCTTTTACAAAAGGAATGTTTATTCCAAAATCTTTCATTATTTACTCTTATGTTTTATTTTCATTTTATTTTAAGAAGATTTCTTGTTTAAGAGGCCCAATTAAATAAAAAGGAATATTTATTCCAACATTAATTTCAAACGTATTTTAAATTTTTTGAGAGATCTTAATTACCCAATTATAGTTAAGGCCTCTCAAATTAATCTAAGTTTTATTAAAAAACCATTTTCAAAATTTCTTTTCTTATTTTATTTATTTTTATTTCTTTCCAATGAAAGGGAATATTTATTTTCTTTTGACCTTTTTCTTAAATTTTCCAAAATACCTTTTTGGGAAGATTTTAGTATGTTTAATTAATTAAGACCCTTCAAGTAAACTTCATCTTTATCAAGATACACTTTTAACTCCAATAAAAGGAATGTTTATTTTTTAAAATCTTTAAAATTCTTTCTTTCAAAATCAGTTTTGTTTGATAAAAAGGGCATTCATTTTATTTAAAGGTCTTAATTTTATTAAATTTACTAAGGTTTTTTCCTACTAAACTAAAGTTTTGTCAAATTATTCCCTTCAACAAATTAAAAAGAATATTTATTCTGACATTGTTTTAAAATTAAATCTTTCTAAGAGATTTTAATTTAAGTAATCATAATTAAAATCTCTTAATGTAAATTTCAAAGCATGAATTTGAGGATGTTTAACCCAACTTTTTTGTAAAATGTTTTCTAGAAGGTTTCAATTGATATTCTCATAATTGAGACTTTCTAAAATTAAACCCTTGTTTTTGAAAAGGATGTTTATCCATCATTTTTAAATTTGACTTTGATTTTTGAAGAATATTCATTCCTATTTAGAAATTGAATCTCCATTCTAAGTAGGAAATTTCTTCAAATTCAAAATTGGGCTATGGATTTTCATATTAAAAGGAATGTTTATTCCGACATTAAGTCTTTAAATTTCGAATTTAGCTTTTATAATGGGATGTTTATCCTACATTAAAAGGAATATTTATTCCGGCATTTAAAATTATGTTTTTCTCAAAATGATCTTAAAACATTTTATTATCATTTTACAAGTAAAATATTTCAAGACTTTTGTAGTACCGATTTCAGGGCGTCTCAGGGGTGCTAATCCTTCCCCGAGCGTAACCGACTCCCGAGTCTAAAATCTTTTTCGTAGACCAGTTTCTTTCCTTAACTTGACGTAATCTTTCTAGATTTATGTTGGGTTAAACAAGTAGGTGACTAACCACACCTATTAAAAATAAAAGGTTAGTGGCGACTCCATTTGTTTTTAGACTATTTAGTCCCAAATATTTTTCACGCCATATCATTTATCGTTGGAGCGGTAAAACGTCTCGACAAAAAGAAAGGATAAACAAGGATGATTGGAAACTAGAACTACAGAGAACATGAGGGTTAAGAATGTGAATTGGTGGAAAGAAAGGAAAGAAAGATCCCCGACTACTTAAGTTATGAAAAAGAGATAAGAAGGTTGGATAGAAAGAAAAAGTGGAGAGAGAAAAGAAAAGAAAGCACTCAAGGAAAACGAGTGAATAGAGGTGCTTCTATCCCAAAGGACGAGGGGTAGCAAGGTTTTCACTATTTACCTACCCCCAGATACAAGTAAAGAATGAATGAAAAGAAAAAAAAAAGAAGAAGAGATAGATAAAGGAATAAAGATACCAAAGCAAGGTAGAGTAAATAAAGGTGAAATGATGATGAGGACGATAGTAATAACGAGGATGGAAATAATAAGAAGATTATAAATCCAATTGAAAAGGAAAGTGAATCGACTTAGGTAAGAATAGAAGAAAGAGCGAGGACAAACAAGGATAATAATTGGAAATGGAGAAGACAAAAAAGTGAAAGCAAGATGGAAGAGTGAGATAGAAGGAATTAAGAGAAAGGAGTTAAGGAATATGGAAGATAAGTTGGAAATTATGAATGAGAGGAGCAGTTTAACCCTAAAGATAGTCTCCCCGAAGAATGATAAGTGAAGAAAGGATGTGAGAGATGAAGTAAGCCAAGGTAAAATGGAAATTACTAGGCGCAGACAAGATTGTAAGACAATGGATGGTAAGGAAAGGTGTTGTCCGCAACAAATAAACCTTAATGTGGAAGACAAAAAAGAGATATCAAGAAATTAAAAGCCGAGGACGGCTAAGGTAAAGAAGACCCACTTGCAAGAGACAATTGATATGAGGGCTAAAACAGAAAGAATAACAAAGAAGGACCCTAAGTGCCAAATGGAAGAAGTACGGGGATAAGAAAAGAAACTGGTCAAGCTCATAAACTTCTATGAACATAACCAGTATAAGGAGAAAAAAGAAATTCTAACACCTAAATGAAATAAAGGTGTTAGAAAGAAAGATAAATAAGGTAGAAGATGATAATGGAAGCAAATGAGGAAAGAAATGAATCTTGGGTAAAAGAACTCATGGATAAGACACGAAATATCACGTAAACCAAGGCAAAAGAGAACTAGCATCGAGCCCAAAACCCTAATGGAATGGGTATGGGGATAACGAAAGCGGCAGAACAATGCCAAGGACGGCAATGGACCCAAGACAAGGGAAATCAAGTGAAAGGATAAGGAACCCTAGAGAGAGGGATACAAGAATTAAGAAAGCTGCAAATGGTGCCGCATGATTACAACGTGCATGATTTATCTTGTCTCACATAGACACGAATACAAGAGAAAGGTAGACCCCACAATAGACTGTGGGTGAATGAAAGAAAGAAAAGGATAGAGAAAGGGATAGAAAAACCCCAGAAAGAACTGTTGATGAAAGAAGAAAAAGGAATCGACCCTTAGTAAAAAAGCCAAGGTGAACAAAGAAGGTCATATGAAAAAGAAAATGCGTGGCACCTCCTGAAATAGACACTCAAAGGGAGCGAAAGATAAAAGAAAGCTTTAAGATGCCAGAGAAATGGCATAGATGAGTATGAAGTCGAGGCCCAAGTATGAGTGACTTCGGAGCCAAGTGAGGCATCCCCATGAGAAGACGGGTCAGAGATTGAGATATTAAGGATCTTTGTGATAACCACTCAAGAGAACCAACCTAAAGTGTGACTGGGGAGTGCATGAGGCACCTAGAGTTCTCCATCCCAGAGACAATGAGAGATAAGATTGGCCAAAGGCCCTATTTGAGATGGAGATGGGCGGTCAGAGAGTGAGTCAGAGTGTGAAAGTTGAAAGGGCATGATCTTTGATTCCTTTGATATGATTTGGCCGAGAGTGGGCCAGTGTGTACAAGAGCTCGACTCATATGCCATGAGAGTTGAATAAAAGAAGATCAAAAAGAAAGAGAATGGAACTAAGAAACGGATTAGAGAAACCAAACTAAGGTTAGGGAAAGGCAACTAACTCACTACAAACATCGCCTTGGAGGCGAGAGAGTCAACCTAAGGTCATCCTCGATATCTTGGTTACAAGACGAGTACAACACCACGAAACGATGAGAAATGCGTCAAAGAATAACATCAAAGTGAAAGGCAATGATAAAGAAAAAGAGAAGAGACTCCTAAGCAAAGCAAGAAGTGTGGAACCTAAGAAGTAATAAGAGGATAGTCTTGTTAGGAGAAACTTCAAAGAAATGATGAGGGCAAATCGAAAGGATGGAGTACACACAAAAGAAATGAAGCTGGAACCTCAAAGTGTCATAATTGCAGTGAAGTCGGCCCAACCCATGAATAGGTATGGGTAGGCTATTTTAAGGAAAAGATGAGGTTCAAACTCAAGAATAGAAAGGCGATGAAGCTGCTCTTGAAAAATAATGATCGGAAGAGATTAAGACGTAAATTGGTGGGTGTCAGCAATGAATAGTGGTGCGAACACTATTTAAAAACGAGATGGAGGCTTAGAATAGAAGCCAAATCTCCCCATAGCTACCTCGATAATTTCAAGGACAAAATTTTTAGAAGGAGGGGAGAGTTGACACACCCTGTCATGCCCTGACCTGTTCTGAGCCAGCCACGTGGTAACCGTCGCTCTACCTCGAAGTACGTGTTTACAGCCAGGTATCCGAGGCACCGCAATGCATGAAATAGATATCATCGCTACAAAACAAAACTAAAATTTTAATTAGAAATCATTTAATAAAAATAAGTAACTATAAAAGAAATACCAATGGATTTAATCAAAAGGAAACCTACGCAACAGAAACCGCTAAGTCTAAGCCACTGACACCTCCTAGTGAGCCTCTATTCTATTTGCTGACCCTGTACCCAAATCTGCATCCACCCACATTAGATACAGGTGAGTGACAGAGGTTCAATGAATTTCCATCGGGGTTAGGGAAAACAAGGGTAATCCAAAATATAATAAAATAAAATCAAATGCAATAAAATAAAATAAAATAAAATAAAAATAAATAAATTTTGCTTTTAAAATCTTTTTATTAATTCTCCAAATGAAAATTAGACTTAAAACCTTTAAAATAAAAATACACTAAACGGGTTGGCATCAATATACTGAAGGCATGACTGGCCAGTTATATGCCTTACTGCGCCGAGGGCTATCTCTTTTCTCTTTAAATCCCTTTTCACAATTTCTCTTTCCCTAGCTCGTTCCCTCGGTGGTGCCGATCGTTGTGGTGGAACATAGCCACCTAGAGCCCTGGACCTGCCTCTCCTAGGGTCTCGTCTCATCGTGCCCTTCGATAGGTGGTCCACGGCTGAGAATCAAGCATGCTTTCCAACTCGGTCCATGCTCCCACATATATTAGAGCCCCGAGGAGCCTACTCAGTAACTCATCTCCCAAGGATATCGTACCCTCAATAATCATAAGAATAATATTTCATATATATATTTGAAACATGTAAACACGCACAAGCTTTTATATTTTAAAAATCATCCCACCCTCTAAGTGGGTGTATCACAAAATAAAAAGTGTGTGACGTGGATTACCCTTATCCCAGAACAATTGTAAAACAATTTATATTCTTAAAACATTTAAAAACGTTTGTCCCTAGTGGCTAAGCACTGAAAACAAAGCCATTCACAGTATTGGGAGGTTCGTATACTCCTAAGCGCTCTATGTAACTTTAACCTTCAGAGCATCGTCGTACTCGATTCAACCGGAACCCTAATACACGGAAATATACGTTAGAATTCATAATTAAATTTATGAATGCACCTACGAGGCTCTCCGGGGTAAAAATCGGATACTAGGGTAAAATTACAAAAATGACCTTAGAGCCCATGGGCAGGGCCCAGCCCGGCCCTGGTCTGGGCTAGGCAAGCCCTCCCATGTGGCTGGGCACAGATTTGGGCCCAAAAAGCCCACCCGCACGGGAGCCGCTTGCCAGCCTCGGGATCCGAGGCTTTTCCTCTGTTTCGAGCCCCTCGGTCCATGGCTCAGTATGAAAACAGAGACAGACATTCCTCTCGTCTCCCACGATGTGTTTACCGAAGCAAAAACTAGAATCACAAGCTCAAAGTTCCTAGAGGTCGAATCTAAACTTAAAATCTAACTAAAAAGCTAAAACTAACTTTGAGCTTGGATCTCTCCTAGACCAATCCATGAAAATGTGTGAAAACTTAGAAAAACATAGATCAAGGCGTTAAGAATAGCATACTAAAATCTTGCCTTGATCCTTCAGTCAGTTTGTCTGGATCAACCAAAAGTTCAAAATTGCTCCGAGAGAGCAAATGAGAGGAGAGAAGAGAGGGAGAAGAGAAAATGAGAGAGAAAGAGCTCATCTCCCCCTATTTATAGGCAAGCCCAACACCGGGTCTACTCGGACCCCGGGCCAGACTTTTTCACCTCTTTGAAACCTCTCATAATTTCGATCTTTTACCCGATCCACCAACCAATTCACCAATGGACCTCCAATCCATTGGCTATGGACTTAAATAAGTCCACTTTGATGTTTCCATGCATGGTCACCTATCTCATCTTCCAACTCCATCTTACCTAAAGCTTGACTTCTTTTTTTAATCAAACACATTTGGACCGATGTATTGTCCACTAAATACGCCGTCTTACACTATTCTGTTGGTACGGAAAAGTTGGATTAGGTTTGGGTGTGACTAGAATAGTATAAGACGGCGTATTAACTCAACAATACGTCGGTCCGGATGTGTTAGATGAAGAAGAAAAGTGGAAATTAGAATAAAATGGAGTTGGAAGATGAGATAAGTGACCATGCATGAAAGCACTAATTGGACTTCTTTAAGTCCATAGCCAAAGGATTGAATATCCATTGGTGAATTGGTTGGTGGATTAGGCCAAGGATTGAGATTATGAAAGCTGGAAAAGATAGAATTAAGTCTGACCTGGGATCTGAGTAGGCCCGGTGTCAACTTGCCTATAAATAGGTGGAGTTAAGCCCTTCCCCTCTCATTTCTCTTTTTTCTCTCTTCCTTTCTTCTCATTGGCTCTCTCGGAGCAATTTTGGACTGTTGGTCGATCTGGACAAACCGACCAAAAGATCAAGGTGAGATCTTGGTATGTTATTCTACTCACCTTAATCTACGTTTTATTACGTTTTCACACATTTCTATGCATTGGTCTAGGAGAGATCTAAGCTCAAAGTTAGATTTAGTTTTTAGCTCAATTTTAGCTTAGATTTGAGATTTAGAAATTTTGAGCCGATGATTCTCGCTTTTTTTTTTGTGGATCCGTTGTAAATGTCGCAAGGATCGCCAGGCTAAGTTTGTAGATCGAACGGTAGTTGAGAAGGCGTGAAAATCGAAGAGAAGGCTCTCATGGCTCCCACGTGGGAGCCAAGTCACTCTTACGCGGGAGTGACTTGCTAGCCAAGTCCCACGCAGGAGTGGCTTCTAACCTAGGGGTAAAATCGTAATTTTGTCCCTTGTGTCTAATTTTGACCCGAAACTTCCCGGACCCTTTTCCAAGCCTCGAAGAACATCCAAACATCATCTTAGGTCAGGCTAAAGCCTCATAGGTGCATTCATAGCTTGATTATGAATGCTAATATGTATTTTCGTGTATTAGGGTTCCGGATGATCAACTGCGGCTGACACACTCGGATCTAATACGACTTTTTCGTACAAATGAAATGATGTAAGATGGCTTATTAAGTGAACAATACATCGGTCCGGATGTGTCTAATCAATAAGAGAAGTCAAAATTAGGATAAGACGAAGTTAGAAGATAAAGTACTTAACCGTGCATGGAAATTAGTAAATACCAAAAAGACCTCCAATTAAGTTCCTAGAAATTTATTATAGGCCCCGTTGGCATAAGAAATCAAAGGATTTAGCCAACAGGTGACAATGAAAGAAAGTTGAAAAAGGGAAAAAAATTTGACCCTGGGCCTGAGTAGACCCGGTGTCGGGCTTCTTTATAAATAAAGGAAGCCGAAGCTTTTTTCTTCATTTCTCTTTTTCATTTTTCTTTCTTTTTCTCTTTTTCTCTATGGAGCCAAACGGAGGCATTTTGAAAAATTGACTGATTCGAACAAACCGGCCAGCAAAACAAGGTGAGTTTCTAGTATGTCATTCTACTCACCTCGATCTACGTTATATTAAGTTTGCACGCATTTCCATGCATCGGTTTAGCGTAGATCTAAGTTTTCAGCTTTTGACCGTTTTAATTTTAAAACTCAAAATCTACGGATATTGGGTCAGTGGAATAAGGTGAGTTTTTAGTATGTTATAGTACTCACCTTAATTTACGTCATATTCCGTTTTCACATATTTCCGTGCTCCGGGTGAGAGTAAATTTGAGATTTAGTCAATTTGAGCTAAATCTCGATTTTATGGAAATTGGATCGGTGTTTCTTGTTTCTGCCTTGGCGTATACGTCATGGATGCCATGAGGATCACCTCTCTAAGTTTGTACTTCAAAAGGAGGAGAAACGAGTGCGAAAACCGGAGGAGAAACTGGCCGATCGAGTCCCTGTTTATATATTTTTATATTATATTAATATATCTTAGATATTTATATATTATATCATTATAATATATAAATATCTCATAGGAGGGCTTTTTGGGCCCGATTTCGAGTAGAACTTGGTCCAGCTAGAGTGGGGCCTAGCCCAGTCTGGGTGTGGGGCCCACGATCCCCCGGGGGCATTTTGGTAATTTTTCGTCAAGAGTCCGATTTTGGCCCCAAAACCTCTCGGACACTTTCTTAGGCCCCGAATCACATTCAAACCCAGTCTTAGGTCATATTAGAGCCTCGTAGGTGCATTCATAAATTTAATTATGAATGCTAACATATATTTCCATGTATTGGGGCTCCAGTTGGATCGAATGCGGCGATACGCCGGAGGTTAAGCTACATGGAGTGCTTGGGAGTATACGAATCTCCTAATACTGTGAGTGGCCTAGACTTCTTTGTTTAGCCACTGGGAACAAAGGTTTTAAAAACATAAATGTTTTCAAAGGTTTTGGGATACGGGAAATCCACACACACATAATGCTTGTGATATACCCACGTAGACAATGGGATGTTTCCAAAGAAAATATAAAGACTTATGTGTGTGTTTATATGTTTTAAATATATATGTTTTGAATATATATATATATATGAAAAATGTATGGATGGGACGCGAGATGCGAGTTTAAATAAGCTCCTCGGGGCTCCAATACATGTGGGAGCGTGGATCGAGTTGGAGTAGCATGCATGAGACTCAGCCGTGGACCGCCTATTAAGGGGCACGGTGAGTCGAGACTCTGGGAGAGATGCATAGGGAAACTCACCATGCTCGAGGTAGCTATGTTCCACCACAGCAACGGGCACCACCAAGGGAATGGGCTAGAGAAAGAGAAAATGTGAAAATGTTTTATAAAGAAAAAAGATAGCCCTCGGTGTAGTGAGGCATGCGATCGACGGGTCGAGCGTCCAGTATGAAAGAGATGCCAGCCCATTTGAGATATATATATATTTATTTTAAGAGATTTAAAAGAGGGTTCTCGATTGGAGAACCAAAAAAGAGTTTTGAAAAGAAAAATATTTATTTTTTAATATTTTAAATTGGACCCCCGTTTTCCCTAACCTTGATAGAGATTCATTGAACCTCTATCACTCACCTATGTCCAATGTGGATGGATGCAGATTCGCATACGGGGTCAATAAATAGAATGGAGGCTCACTATGAGGCATTTGTGGCTTAGACTTAATAGTTTCCGCTGTATAGGTATTCTCTAAATTAGTCCACTGGTATTACCTTTAAAGATTATTATTTTATTAAGTGATTTTTAATTAAAGTTTTAGTTGCTTTGCAGCGATGGTATCCATTTCAATGCCTTGCGGTGCTTCTGGTGCGTGATCGGTCGGCACGTACTTCGAGGCAATGCGACGGTTACCACGTGGTTGACTCGGGCGGGTCGGGGCGTGACAAGTTTAATAGTATCAGAGCATTTAAAAGATTCTGACAACTTTTCAAAAACTATAAAGTATTTTCAAAGTGTTTTCAAACGTTTTTAAATATTTTCGAAGCCAGTGGATTAGATAGGTTTAAAACTCAAGAGTTTGTGTATGTAGCTACTCAAAAGCATCGTAAATGACCAAACCTACTCTTAGAGTCCCTTCTTTAGCAGTGAGCCACCAAATAGTGTTCTCGAGTATGGTCTTAAGTGAGAAGACATCACGACTACCTTTTTCCTTGAGATTCGTGCAAGCAAGGCACGTTATCCAAGAAACTTCCCAAACCCAAATTTTCAGCTTTTAATGTTCCTTTTGCTCGACAGCTAAACTGTGCAAGGGACGGTATTTCCCTTGAGGTAACGAGATAGATGATGTCTCGTCCAATCCTCCTTGATAACCTAGTCAGAGGCTTACTAGTGAAGAACTAGTTTGATGCCCAACCTTTGAGGCTGTGGGAATCGAGACTCACTAGTAAAGCAGCGAGTTTGAAGCGTAAATTAGATGCGTTCCCCCATCCTTTGCACTAGTGACATGTAAGAGTTGGAAGGAAGTAAAGCGACTAGAACTACGCAAGGAGCCAAGGCTCATTTTGGTCTAACATGCATAAACGCTAACCCCACTTCTCTTGCTTTCTACACCAGTAATGTGTAGCCTAGGAGAGAAAGTTGGGTTAGGATTGAAGAATTTAAGGGAGTCGATCACGGAGGAAGTGGTTGACCAAAAACCTCAGGATGTGAGATGAAGCATCCGAGTAAAGGGATGAAGGATCAAGGAGCACCTCACAAGGCAACAAATGGAAGAATGAAAAGTGAGGCTAAGGAAGAGCTAGCCAAGTGAAGAGATCACCAAGGAGCCCACGTGGAGTAAGAAAATCCTTGGCAGCTAGGGGTCGAGGAGTGCTGCAGTGCACTGGTAGTCGAACGTTTAGGTGACACGCCCGGACCTAGTCCGCACGTGTCAAGTTGAATATTTATGTATTGTTGTCTTGTCAATATACCAAATTTGAATTCCCATGGATGTTTCAAACTTCGTTTAGCTCAATTTCAAGCTTAAAAACCCTAAAATTGAAGTTCCGAGGTGTGGGCCCCACTTGGAATCGAGATCCGAGACAATTGGGCTGAGTTGACCGGAGTCAACTCAGAAAATGTTGACTCCGGCGTCGGACAGGGTCGGGTCCGGCGCCGGACCCGTCATTTCTATAAGCCGAGACCCTCATTTCTTCTTCACTTCAAAGTTCTTTAATTCTCCGAGCTCTCTCTCTCAATTCCCTCTGAATCAAACACTTAATCCCTTTTCAAACACTTCATCAATCATCAATATCAACTTATTTTGCCTCCTTGAAGATCAAAACACCAAGATTTCTAAGAAAATCATCAAATTTAGAAATCTGGAAATTTGGCGACAGATTGTTCATCAGCTTATATCTTTTGATTCAACCGTGCATTTTGGCTGAGAATTTGGTATGTTGTTCTAGACTCATCAAGCTTTAATTTGATAGTTTACACGCTTGATTTCATGGTCTGTGCTAAGAGAATTTGATGATTGAAGTTGTGATTTCTGTTTTGCCCGAGATAAGTCAACTCTTAATGTTTTGATCCGAAATTCGAGCATGTTTTATGGATTGATTCCGTTCTTGAAGCGTGAATTCATAGATCATATGTTTAACTTGCTGTGTTTCAATTTTGGTGCGGATTGGTTGTGAATCGAACTCAAACCGAGCTTGATTTGATGAAAGGCCGAACATGGCCATTTTCTGGAGCTAGGTTCCGCGCCGGACCTACTGTGTCCCGCGCCGGAGTTGCCATTTTGGCTCACTACCGCCCGGGAGTGAGCCACCTGCCGACAATGACACTATAGCATTAGGGGCATTTTGGTAATTTTGTAATCCTAGACCCCATTTGACCCCAATTAACTCCAATTAGCTTCAATTGACTTCCAGACTTGCCAATTTTATTCCGAGACCTTTGATGGAATTTGTTTTATGATTTAATTGTTGATTGAATGCCTTTATTAATCAAATTAGATTTTAATTTGATTATTTAGGTACGTGATCGTACGAGTTTTGGACCGGTAGCAGTTTGAGCTAAGGCATTCGTGGGAAATCGGGGAGTATACAACTCTCCTCACTTGTGAATGGCTTGGATTATATTGGTTGACCATTGAGGGTTAACCGTTTTCAAATATATTTATAAATGCTTTAATATATTGTTTATATATGTTTTGGGGTATGAATTGTCCACCCTCACACACTGAGTTTACAAATGATTTAAAGGGTGGGAATTTTAATAAATTTTATATATTGATATTATTATTGATTATTGTATGGGGAACGATACCCCTGAGAGATTATAGATTGAGTATTTACTCGGGGCTCCAATATGTGGGAGCGTGGACCGAGTTGAGAGCATGCGTGATTTCTCAGCCATGGACCGCCTATCGAGGGGCACGGTGAGACGGGCCTGTTTGCGAGAGGCGCGTAGGGAAACTCGCCAGGACTCCAGAGTGCTGTGTTCCACCACAGCAAGGCAAACGTCAAGGGAATGGGCCAGAGAGTAAAATTAAAAATGTTTTAAAAGTATAAAGTAACCCTTGACGGTCCAGTGGATACCCAGTGCACGGGTATACCTTATTGGGACGATTTCAGATGCCAGCCCTTCTGTAAATATTATTATGGATTTGATATTTGATTTGGTATGGGATTTACTATATTTCAGAAAATGATTTATTAAATTGATGTTTGGATTATTTCATATCCCCAGCCTGAGGTGATCGGTCTTTATAACCGAGTCTCTCACTGGGTACAAGTTTATGTACTCACCCCATTCATTTTTGTTCTCAGATCATCAGACTTTGGACGGCGGACGTCCTGGTGGCCAGTGATTCCAGTACGACACTGTGAACACTACTTTGTAGGTGCCACCTCATTTTACTTGGTATATCTTGGCTCGGAATATTATTGCATCTTACATATATATTTGTGTATTTATAAATAATACTTTCCGCTGCATGGAGCACAATAAGATGTGATATTTTATTTTAAATATTTTGAAATATATTATCTATGATATTTTCGTATAATTTCATATATTGCTCGAATATCCTTTATTTTGAAGCCTTATGCCATCTTGGTTGCCCGCCTGACGAGGCACGCATCTCGAGGTGGTACGGCGGTTGTCGCGTGGCCGAGCCTGCGGGTCCGGGCGTGACATTAGGCCTTGGGGTGGTATGTGAGGTGGTTGGGCTCAACCCAACACTGTGGTGAGCCTGGTGGGATGAGTCCACAGGTTGGCAAGTCTGGTGGGATGAGCCCACAGATTGCATGAATAATGCTCCTGGAAGTGGGCAGAAGGTGAAAGAAGTTGCAGCGAAAGTCGGTTGATTTCTTTTGTACTTACATAGTGGTGTAAGAGGTGAAAGAAAGCGAGGCATAGGCAGACGAAAGAGAGTCCATCTGGAGTCAATTGAGGAGAGACATTGATGTTTGTCGCAAAGCACCAAAAATAACCTCACTACTCTAACATGTAGTTAGGGAAGCAAGGGTCGATCCCACAAGGAGCTATCCAATTTATCATGACTTTCACAAAGTATAAATCAAACTAAACAATAAATAAATTGAAGGGGAGTTTTATGTTGGAGTTGGAAATAATGTGTAAGGTGTTTTCACGAATGACAATAGTAATGCAATATATGAAAAGACAAAGCCTCCAATCTATTATATGATCAACCTTTTAACCTAACATTTGATCATAGATTCACTAGTCAAATATTCTTATCATCAATTGGTTAACCTCATGGAATTGAAACCAGCTTCAAGTCCATAGACCTTTCTCAATGTTGATTTACCTTGAATCTAGGTTCACTTTCAATCCTTCTTCTTATGACTAACTTGAATCCTAGCAATCCAAATTCAAGTCTAGAAGAGCAATAAGCAATGGAAAGGTAAAAGCTAACAACAATCAATAACAAACCCAGCATTCATTATTTCAATTGTATCTTCAAATCTCTTTGGATGTAAAAACATCCTCTTGCTACTCAAGTTCTAAGAAATCCCCAACTCTAGCATTGAAGTTCAAAGATTAGCATGCTAATGAACTACTCAATCAATTATTTGCAACTAATTAACTCAGCAATCCAAAAGACAAGATAATAAACATGATAATCATCTTTAAAGCTCAAGAGATAGAAGAACAATCAATGAACAAGAAAGCATTAAGAACAAGAATCTCACAAATGCAGAAAAAGCGATTGAATCCTATAATAGATTGGAGTTCTAGAGTATTTTGCTTAAACGAAAATTACAAGATGATCAGTTCTCCTCAACCCAGCAAAAGATGCAAACTTAAAGACTCAACCCACTCCACTTTCCAGCTGCTTCTTTTCATTTTCGGATCTCTGTCTCCAGCTGCCAGCCCACAATCCACTGCTCCTCCATAACTCTGCCCATCTGAGGTGAGGAATCTTAAGAATAAAATAAGCTAAAGTAGGAGCCATTGAGGAAAAGAGGGAGACAACTCTGAGGTTTAGTTATGGCTCCTCTCTACTGAATATCCAGAATGTATTTTTAATGGGTTTGATAGTGGAATGACAGCATTTAAGTGGGTCTGTCGGCGTTTTGACTTTGTTAGCCGTCGACGTCCAAGTGTCTGCCCGTCGACGTCTCTGCTTGTTTTCTTCATATTTTTCCCAGCTCGATCGATCCGTAGACGTCTAAGTATCTGCACGTCGACGTCCAAGTATTCAACCTTTGAGTATTCGAAGTCAGAAACTTCTACCCGTCGACGTCTAGTGACTGGCTGTAGACGTCTAAGTGTTCAACCTTTGAGTATTCGAAGTCAGAAACTTCTACCCGTCGACGTCTAACATGATGAACTCCCTGGAAATGTTGGCCATGGACGTCCAGCTTTAGATCCGTGGACGGTTGCTTTGGATTCTGGAATTGTGGTCCTCAAGTGGCTTGTCCGTCGACGTCTAGTGAGTTAGCCGTCGACGTCTATGCAGGTGCAAGTGATCCCGTTGTTCATTTCTCGAGTAGCCGTCGACGTCTGAAGAGTTACCCGTCGACGGCTCTGCATGTTGGTTCAATTAATCATGGAAATTGTCCCTTTTTTTAGTTCAAATTTCATTTTCCCTTTTAAGTACACCTACAAAGCAGAATTGAGCTTTCTTAAGATTCCCATTATAAAAGTAGGAGAAAGAGGAGTAATCTTAAATCCTAATTTAAATGATAAAAAGGGATTTAACAAATTCCCCCACACTTGAATCTTACTCGTCCTCGAGTAAGCCTAAAACAAAAGAGCAATAACACACTAAACCTTAAAAGATAACACCACACGAAAAGTTCAAACTAGTTAACTCTTCAATTTAGATTTCAGAGGAAATTCATGCGGTATATAGAAGCATATTATAAAGTAGAAGAGAGCATAACAGTTCAAGAATCAAGATAATTAAGCAAGATGGAAGCAATTTCCCTTCAACCAATCATGTTTGAATGGAATAATTCATCACTGGAAATCCCTCATTCACTCAAGTGTGTTTCATGGTGCGCTCAGTCTTTGCATGAGAATAGACCTACCATAAGCTTGCTAGTCTACCTCATCTCCACTACTCCAGTATGCACATCACGGATGAAAAGATGAAAAAAAATGAAATAGGGTTGTAAAGAGGTCTTGGTTGAGTAAGTTATGAAGAAAAGTATAAAGGAGTTCAATAGAAAGTTTCTTCAAAACTTAGTGAAATATCAAGCTATCGGGGAGTTTAATAGCCCGACTCTTTTGATCTACCCATTCCAACTTTTTCCTTTCATTCTTCTTTACAATGAACCAAAAAGCTGTTGATTTCTTCTGTTGTGCCATTCTTTATACATTAGGATTCTTCTGGGCACATTTTTGAAAATTAATGTCTTTTGAACTTCTCATCTCTAAAACTTTTTCTTAATTGACCAATTCTTGAAGCGAAAATTTCCCCCACACTTAGACTTGTTACTCTTCTGCCCAGAACATACAAATCATACAAGTCACTAATCTCACTAAGCTGAAGAAACAGGGTGAGAGAACTTGTTTTTCTTTTGAGGCTTGAGGTTCTTTTAGGAATTTTAGGTTCATCAACAAAATATAAAGCTAAGATCTTTTAGGCTTAAGGGGTTCTCTACATTGGTTTTTCGCAAGGGTTGGTCAATTTGGCTCAAGTTCAGCCCTAATCTTTACCATCTTCTCAAACATGCGTGCATTATATGTAACTTCAACAAGGTATAAAGCAAGTTCTAGAGAAATATAATCATGCAAGATCAAATTTACTCTCAAGAATAAAAGAGATTGTAGTGCAATCTTAAGGCTCAAATCTCTCACAAGGTTGAAGAATCCTTATTCCATCAAAACATGTTCAGCTCAAGGGAATTACTACAAGTTGCTTAAAAATTAAGACTCAATAAATTTCAAGGCTCTTTTCAATTTAAACTATGCTTATATTTTCTTCATGAACAACTTCACATCTTCTAATTTGCAAATTAAGATTCTATCAAAAAGCTATAACTCCTAATTAGCAAACGTTTTAGTTACTAAAGTCCCCCCCACACTTAAAATAAGCATTGTCCGCAATGCGGTCTCGACAATAAATCATAAAAAGAGAGGTATCACAGAAGAGTACCTTGATGTTGTCGAGGAAGTGAATGAAAACAATTCCAGCAAATGCAATCAACAATAATGGGGCAAAAGTAACAATAAGAAGATTAAATTGGCATAAATCAAAATTAGGAGTTATAAGGTCGAGAATAAACTAAAATCCAAAAGTTAAAGAGTTAAAATGTACGAAAACTAGAAGTTAAAGTCTGTCACAATTAAAAGAGATAATAAAGGTAAAATGCATGCATGAAAATGCTAGAAAGAGCTAAAGTTCATTGAGGCGGTGGTGGAGGTTGGTTATAGAAAGCTAAAATCTGATCAAGCTTATTGTGGAGCGAGTGAACATCATCAGTCAAACGCGTCACATTCCCTTGTAGTGTATTAAAATTCTGATCCATGTTTTGGCACCAACCGAGCATCTGAGACTGAAATTGGTACTGAGGGAGTGGTTTATTGCCGACCGGTAGCTCGAATGGTGGGGGAGCTTGCTGATCTTGTGGCTGTGCTTGCTCTCCTCCTTCTTCTTCACCTTCAGCTGGCTGGTGTTGCATATTTGGAGGCTTTGTCCAAATTCCTCCGGCTTAGACATAGCCAAAGATCTTCATCTTGGTGGCATCGACACAGTCTGTTTTGGTGGTGATCCTCTTCCGCTCATTTTCAAAGGAGAGGCCACAATGTCAGAGAATTTTGGTGATGAGCACTGGAAATGGAATGCAGCGGTGCTGAGTAGTAGGAGAGACAACCTCGCGCATAGCACTGATAATAGTTGAGGCCAGTGGAATACCAGGAGCTTCCTGCAGACCGTGGACAATTTTATCCATCATGTAGACATCTTTGCCGCGGACAATGTGGGTGTCGCTGATCTTTGGGTCCACATTATGGTGGATAAGATATGCCACCAGGCGGCTTTGAATACTGAAGTCTCGGGTGAAAAAAGCAGCCTTTTTACCGGGCACTAGTCTATACCCCACATCAAATCTAGCTAAGGCAGCATTTCTGGACCAAGGACGGTCTGGATCTTCTTCCTCTTCATCAGTGCCTTCATACATGGACCCTTCATTTGGTATTTTGAAATGTTCCTAGAGGAAGGCTGCATTGATGGTGATCTTTTTCTTGAGCACCATCGTTTGAATTTCAGGCAAGTCAGCCCCCTTGTTCTTGATGTTGGCATAAATGTTCATAAAAAAGGACTGATGTTCCTTAAACCATTCTTCACACTCAGGAGAGAAGAATTCATTGGCCACAGTAGGCTCAGAGGCCGAAGCTGGGGCCTTGCCTTTGGCAGCCCTTGAGGCTCGAGGTCTGGGGGGTGGTGAAGGTTCAGCAGAAGCTTGAGACTTGGATTGGCGAGGTCTCTTAGACATTTTGTCGAACAGTTGGTATGATGAACAAAAATCCTGAAGCAATCTCAAGAAAATCCCACAATGAACACTTGTATGATGAATAATATACACTTAGTAATGAATTCCACTTGATTATCTCAGTAATAGCATCAAAGAAACCCTATTATCCAAACAATTGTAGGCCAACTCGGATTCCAGTAGTTATTTCAAGCAAAAGTGCCAAATTTTGAAGATTTTAAGTAGGTAATCCATTCAATAGATCAATATTTCGATGCTAAATCAATCAAGATAAGTAGAAGAGTATATAACTGACCGACTGGAGTGTTAAACGCAATCAAATTTGCTTCAAGAACACCAATTTGAAATTTTGCCCAAATCTGCTCCAAGAACACCAATTTGAAATTTGTTGAAATTGAAGGAAAGGATGGAAGGAATAGCGGATGAGATTGATGTTTTTAGTGAAAAGGAAGTGGGTGTGGTTGAATTGGGTTGGAAGATTGGTGGATATGGAAGAGAGTAGAGGTTGGTTGATTTTGGAGGGAGGTTTTCGGTTTTGAATGGGGAAATAATGTTTGGTGAAAGTGACGGCTGATGAGGGTTAAAAACAACGAATTTCGATGGATCCGTCGACGTCTAGATACCTACCCGTCGACGTCTGAATATTTCTGACTTAGACTAATGCTATTCCCCGTGTCATCCGTCGACGTCTAACCCTTGGACGTCGACGTCTAGATATTTCTGACTTCAACAATTTTCTGTGCCGAAGCACATCCGTCGACGCCTATCGTCTTGCCCGTCGACGTCTGAAGATTTCTGACTTCCCAAATATTATCGTGACTGAGCCATCCGTCGACGTCTACTTTCATACCCATCGACGTCTAGATATTTCTGACTTGTCTTGTGAAAACCCCATCCGTCGACGTCTAGATACCTGCCCGTCGACGTCTATATGTTTCTGAACCCAATAAAAACCTTGATTTCACCCTCTTTGCTTACTCTTCGAGATTTACAAACTGTGGAGATCACAAGTCGAACAACCTCACCCAGATTTAACCTCATGAACTCTTAGCTAAATGTGGATGGAATGAATGCATGCGAAAGCAAAGGAAATAAAAGAAGGAAAGGAATACATTACAACGAGTGAAAGAAGAACTTGGGTTGCCTCCCAAGCAGCGCCTTTGTTTAACGTCGTTGGCTCGACTGGAGGACCAGATCAAGGAATATATGTAGAATCAGTGAAGAGAATGTCCTCTATGGAAGAAACCGAAACTCCTTCATAATACGGTTTCAAGCGATGTCCGTTGACCTTGAAGATCTTGGAAGTAGTCAAACTTTGGATTTCCACCGCTCCGTGATCAAATACCTTAGTTACTATGAATGGGCCTATCCACCTACTCCGGAGTTTTCCTGGAAAAAGATGTAGTTTAGAGTTGTAGAGTAGCACCTTTTGGCCTTCACAAAATGTTTTCTTTTTCAGAAGCGTGTCGTGGTAAGCTTTGGTGCGTTCTTTGTAGGTGAAAGAGCTTTCATAAGCATCATGGCGTAGTTCCTCGAGCTCTTGAAGTTGAAGTTTTCTATGAATTCCAGCCTCATCAATGTTCAAGTTGCACTTTTTTATGCCCAAAGAGCGTGATGCTCTAACTCTACTGGCAAATGGCATGCTTTTCCATATACCAAGCGGTAAGGAGACATGTCAAGTGGTGTCTTGTAGGCAGTTCGATATGCCCACAAAGCGTCTTTAAGTCTTTGACACCAATCTGCTCGATTAGGGTTGACTGTCTTTTGGAGAATGGCTTTAATTTCTCGATTTGAGATTTCGGCTTGACCACTAGTTTGGAGGTGGTACGCAGTGGACACCTTGTGAGTAACTCCATACTTCTTCAAGAGAGAAGCCATAAGCTTGCTACAGAAATGAACACCCCTATCGCTAATAAGGATACGTGGCACTCCGAAGCGAGAAAAAATGTTAGACCTGAGAAACTCACAAACCACTTTAGAATCATCAGTTCGGGTGGCTTTAGCTTCCACCCAACGAGAAACGTAGTCACAAGCCAGTAGAATGTAAACAAAGCCATTGGACTTAGGGAAAGGTCCCATAAAATCAATTGCCCAAACATCAAAAATTTCACAAATTACAATTGAATTCAGGGGCATTTGATCTTTATATGTGATTTTTCCTACCCTTTGACAATTATCACAGGATTTGCAAAAGATGTGAGCATCTTTAAACAAGGAAGGCCAATAAAAACCACATTCTAGGATTTTCCTAGCAGTCCGTTGAGGGCCAAAATGACCTCCACATGCATGGGAATGGTAAAAAGTTAGAACACTAGAAATTTCATGATCAGGGATGCATCTCCTAATAATTAAATCACTACAATGTTTCCATAGATAGGGATCATCCCATACATAAAATTTAGCATCATGTTTAAGCTTATCCTTTTTTGCTTTAGGAAAACCACTAGGAAATTCCCTAGTGACCAAGAAATTGACAATGTCAGCATACCAAGGAATTTGTACATCAAGAGCATAGAGCATTTCATCAGGAAATGAATCATTAATGGAAGAAGTTACCTCAGAACTTACCAACCGGCTGAGGTGGTCAGCTACTAAGTTTTCCGCACCCTTTTTGTCCCTAATTTCAAGGTTGAACTCTTGGAGAAGAAGGATCCAACGAATCAATCTAGGTTTAGCTTCCTTCTTAGCAAGGAGGTACTTAAGGGCTGCATGATCAGAGAACACAATCACCTTGGTGCCAAGCAAATAAGAGCGGAATTTGTCTAGAGCAAAGACAATTGCAAGAGGCTCATTTTCAGTGGTGGTATAATTTTTCTGAGCATCGTTCAAAGTGCGTGAAGCATAATAAATGACATGAGGTACTTTGCCCTCTCGCTGGCCCAGCACTACTCCCACAGCTATATCACTTGCATCACACATAAGTTCAAAAGGTAGGTCCCAGTTGGGAGGTTGCAAGATGGGGGCTAATGTAAGAGCATTCTTCAACTTGTCAAAGGCTTCTTTGCATGACTCATCAAAATGAAAGGTGATATCTTGTTGCAACAGACGGCACATGGGGACTGCAATCTTAGAGAAATCTTTGATGAAACGTCGGTAAAATCCTGCATGGCCAAGAAAGGATCGAATTGATTTGACTGAGGAAGGATAGGGCAAATTTTGAATGACATCAATTTTTGCTTTATCCACTTCAATGCCCTTAGCTGACACTATGTGGCCCAAGACAATTCCTTGAGTAACCATAAAGTGGCATTTTTCTGAATTGAGGACCAAATTCGTCTCAATGCACCGGTCAAGAATAGTAGCGAGGTTAGCCAGGCAACTATCAAAAGAATCTCCATAAACAGAGAAATCGTCCATAAAGACTTCTATAATCTTGTCTACATATTCCGAGAAAATGCTCAGCATGCATCGTTGGAAGGTAGCTGGAGCGTTGCAAAGACCAAAGGGCATGCGCCTATATGAGAACGTACCAAAGGGGCAAGTGAATGTGGTCTTTTCTTGATCCTCTGGAGCTATCATGATCTAAAAATAACCAGAATATCCATCAAGGAAGCAGTAGTACGCTCTTCCAGCTAACTTCTCCAACATTTGATCAATGAAAGGCAATGGAAAGTGATCCTTCTTTGTAGCATCATTAAGTTTCCTATAATCTATGCACACCCTCCAACCGTTTTGCACTCTTTGAGGTACAAGATCACCACTTGTGTTTTGCACTACTGTAATTCCGGTTTTCTTGGGTACCACTTGCACAGGACTAACCCATTCACTATCTGAGATAGGATAGATGATACCAACTTGTAAAAGCTTCAAAATCTCCTTTTTGACCACCTCCATCATGGGAGGATTCAAGCGGCGTTGGGGTTGTCTAAGTGGTTTGGAATCATCTTCCAATAAGATTCTATGCATGCAAATAGATGGGCTAATACCCTTAATGTCAGCAACCGTCCATCCGATAGCTTCCTTTCGAGCCTTAAGGACTTGTAAAAGTTGAAGCTCTTGGGTAGAAGTAAGAGTATTGGAAATGATTACAGGGAGTGTTTCATTCTCACCAAGGAAGGCATATTTGAGATGAGCGGGAAGAGTTTTAAGCTCAATAGATGGTGCTTTAATGATAGAGGGGAGAAGTTTGGTGGAAGGGATAGGAAGATCCATGTAAGAAACATTGGCAAGGTGTGATTTAGATGGGAGGGCGGCCAAAGAAGCTAGGATGGACTGAGTTTCCTCATCATAGATTTCTTCTTCAAAATCTAAATTGTCATAGTCCATGCTCTTAGTTAACACAGAAACTAGAGGATCTTCTCGAGCAAAATCCAATAAGGACATAGAACAAACATCCACAAAATCTTCAGCCATAATAGATTGATCATCTAAAGGGTACCTCATGGCATCAAAGAGATTGAATGTAATTACCTTCCCATCAAACTCCATGGAAAGATGACCTTCATGACAGTCAATTTTGGTTCTAGCGGTGCGGAGAAACGGTCGGCCAAGAAGAATAGACGAGGATGAAGAACACTCCTCACTTCCCATCTTCAGAACATAGATATCCGCCGGAAAGACTAATTCATTGACTTGCACTAGAACATCCTCCAGAACACCCTCCGGATATACATAAGATCGGTCCGCCAATTGGATCACAACCCCGGTTCTTGTCAATGGCCCCATGTCCAAAGAGAGATAAAGAGAATGTGGCATAAGACTAATAGCAGCTCCTAGATCACACATAGCTTTTGGAATTTGAGTCTTTCCAATAGTGATAGGAATAGAAAATGAACCTTTATCCTTACACTTGGGTGGAAGTTTGTGTTGAAGAACTGCTGACACATTCTCACTCAAGGTAATCACTTCATTCCCCTTAAGCTTGCGCTTATGAGTGCACAAGTCCTTGAGAAACTTGGCATATCTAGGAACTTGCTTGATGGCGTCGTGAAGAGGAATATTCACTTGTACTCGACGAAAGACTTCCAAGATATCCGGTTCAATGTTTTCCTTGGGTTTCTTTGTTAATCTTGAGGGAAAGGGAGCCACTCCTTTAGGCTTTGGATTAGGATGGGAAGTATTTGTGTTTGGTTTTGGGTTTTGGGTGGATGTAGAGGCTTCAAAGTCATTTGGTCTAATGGGAAAAGGTGGAATAGGGTCAGGGAATTGTGCCCGTCGACGTCCAAGTTCCTCACCCGTCGACGGATCAAAGTTTCTGGGTAAATCATTTTCAGGTATGTTGCTTGCCTGTCGACGGGCAGATGGATCATCCGTCGACGGATCTGAAGGGTCAACAACTAATTCTTCCTGCTCCAAGCTTGCCCGTCGACGTCCAGTGGTTTTACCCGTCGACGTCTCTTCCAGAACAGGGGAGAAAGATTCCATTTCCCTTTCTAGGTTTTCCTCCTCATTTACCTTGTGTTTTCTTTTCTCCTGCCGATCCGGAAGAACTTGTCCACTTCGCAAGTGTATTGCATTGACATTGGCCTTCGGATTGATGATGGATTGAGAAGGTAACTTTCCCGAAGATTGGGATGTAAGATCATTAACAGATGTGGCAAGTTGCCCAACTTGTCTTTGAAGATCTTCTAAGGAGGTGTTCACTTGTAGAAATTGTGACTTAGTAGCTTCTTGGAAAGATAATTGAGATGATGCAAGTTGAGTCACTAAATCCTCGAGTTTAGATGTAGAGGATGGTGTGGATGAGGGTCCTTGATTAGGTAGAACATTATGAGAGGATGGTTGAAATTGGTTGGATTGTGATGGTGCTGTTGGTCTATTTTGGAAAGCACTAGGCCCTTGTTGAAATTGGGGTCTGGGTTGAAAATGAGGGGCTACATTGTTTCCATACCTGAGGTTAGGATGAGCTCTCCATCCGGGATTATAGGTAGGTGCAAATGGGTCGAAGTTCATCCTTGGAGGTCCAGGAAATCCAACAGAATTAACATCTTCAACACCAGATTCTTGTAATGTAGGGCATGCATCTGTCTCATGAGTATGCAATGAACAAATACCACAAGGACGAGAAGTTGAAGATGCACCCATTTGAGACATCATAAGAGAAGTCAACTTAGAAAGTTGATGGTTTGTTGAAGCAAGTTGCTGCTCCAATTGAGAACGGCCAACTTCATTCACTTGATGACAGGAAGTATCATCATAAGATTGAAAGTTTTGAGAGCTTGATGCCATAGTGGTGATGATTTTTCGAGCTTGCTCTGTAGGTTGATCAAGAAGTGCTCCACTAGCAGCAGCATCCATGAGTCCTTTGTTCACAGGTAAGAGGCCATTATAAAAATGATTCAGCAAGCACTGCTCAGGAATTTGGTGCTGAGGGCAGCTAGCTACCAAATGTTTAAACCTCTCCCAATAATCATAGATAGACTCTGCATTTTTCTGACGGATAGTGCTAATTTGATTCCTGAGATTAAGAATCTTGGCGGCTGGAAAGTACTTGGTGAGAAATTGCTTCTTGAGTTGCTCCCAAGTAGTGATGGAACTAGGCTCCAGTCGATACAACCAAGCCTTGGTAGTATCTGCCAATGTGAATGGAAAAGCACGTAATCGGACTTGCTCCTCCGTCAAGCTACTCGATTTCATAGTTGAACAAACCATCAAAAATTCCCTCAAGTGTTGGTGAGGATCTTCACTAGGGAGACCATGGAATGTTGGGAGGTAGTGTACAAAGTTGGATTTCAACTCAGAAGCTCCTTTGACCTCCGGAAAAACTATACATAAAGGTTGAAGATTTGGCTCACGCTCCAATAATTGTCGGATGGTGGGCTGAATTTCGTTCTGAACTGGTTGTGGATTAATTGGTGGTTCATTCCGTGGTGGCTCCATGATTGGTGAAGGTAAAGAACTTTCAGCTTGCAAAGATGACTTTTTAGTTTGCTCAATAAACCTTCTGATTTCCTTCAAGCTGGTTATGGAAGAATCAAAACTCATACAATATCTACAACAAAGAGATAAAACCAAAAATGAGAGTTAAGAAAATATACAAGAAAGTAAACCAAACAAAATCAGGGGAAGAAATAGCTAGATAGGTAAGCACACTAACACAATAGATATTAAAGAAACAAACTTCATCAACACTTTGCAATAATAACGAAATAGACACACACAGAAATATATAAGCTAAAATGATATGAAAGTGAAGTGAAATGATAAAGCCGTAGCTCCCCGGCAACGGTGCCAAAATTTGATGTTTGTCGCAAAGCACCAAAAATAACCTCACTACTCTAACATGTAGTTAGGGAAGCAAGGGTCGATCCCATAAGGAGCTATCCAATTTATCATGACTTTCACAAAGTATAAATCAAACTAAACAATAAATAAATTGAAGGGGAGTTTTATGTTGGAGTTGGAAATAATGTGTAAGGTGTTTTCACGAATGACAATAGTAATGCAATATATGAAAAGACAAAGCCTCCAATCTATTATATGATCAATCTTTTAACCTAACATTTGATCATAGATTCACTAGTCAAATATTCTTATCATCAATTGGTTAACCTCATGGAATTGAAACCAGCTTCAAGTCCATAGACCTTTCTCAATGTTGATTTACCTTGAATCTAGGTTCACTTTCAATCCTTCTTCTTATGACTAACTTGAATCCTAGCAATCCAAATTCAAGTCTAGAAGAGCAATAAGCAATGGAAAGGTAAAAGCTAACAACAATCAATAACAAACCCAGCATTCATTATTTCAATTGTATCTTCAAATCTCTTTGGATGTAAAAACATCCTCTTGCTACTCAAGTTCTAAGAAATCTCCAACTCTAGCATTGAAGTTCAAAGATTAGCATGCTAATGAACTACTCAATCAATTATTTGCAACTAATTAACTCAGCAATCCAAAAGACAAGATAATAAACATGATAATCATCTTTAAAGCTCAAGAGATAGAAGAACAATCAATGAACAAGAAAGCATTAAGAACAAGAATCTCACAAATGCAGAAAAAGTGATTGAATCCTATAATAGATTGGAGTTCTAGAGTATTTTGCTTAAATGAAAATTACAAGATGATCAGTTCTCCTCAACCCAGTAAAAGATGCAAACTTAAAGACTCAACCCACTCCACTTTCCAGCTGCTTCTTTTCATTTTCGGATCTCTGTCTCCAGCTGCCAGCCCACAATCCACTGCTCCTCCATAACTCTGCCCATCTGAGGTGAGGAATCTTAAGAATAAAATAAGCTAAAGTAGGAGCCATTGAGGAAAAGAGGGAGACAACTCTGAGGTTTAGTTATGGCTCCTCTCTACTGAATATCCGGAATGTATTTTTAATGGGTTTGATAGTGGAATGATAGCATTTAAGTGGGTCTGTCGGCGTTTTGACTTTGTTAGCCGTCGACGTCCAAGTGTCTGCCCGTCGACGTCTCTGCTTGTTTTCTTCATATTTTTCCCAGCTCGATCTATCCGTAGACGTCTAAGTATCTGCACGTCGACGTCCAAGTGTTCAACCTTTGAGTATTCGAAGTCAGAAACTTCTACCCGTCGACGTCTAGTGACTGGCCGTCGACGTCTAACATGATGAACTCCCTGGAAATGTTGGCCGTGGACGTCCAGCTTTAGATCCGTGGACGGTTGCTTTGGATTCTGGAATTGTGGTCCTCAAGCGGCTTGTCCGTCGACGTCTAGTGAGTTAGCCGTCGACGTCTATGCAGGTGCAAGTGATCCCGTTGTTCATTTCTCTAATAGCCGTCGACGTCTGAAGAGTTACCCGTCGACGGCTCTGCATGTTGGTTCAATTAATCATGGAAATTGTCCCTTTTTTTAGTTCAAATTTCATTTTCCCTTTTAAGTACACCTACAAAGCAGAATTGAGCTTTCTTAAGATTCCCATTATAAAAGTAGGAGAAAGAGGAGTAATCTTAAATCCTAATTTAAATGATAAAAAGGGATTTAACAGACATCCAAGGAAGTTGGAAGAGATCGAGTGAGTACAGATCACGAGAGTTGAGATATAGAGAATCACTTGAGGATGAGAAAAGGATTGATAAGAGAAAACCCTAAAGGACTCGAGGATGGCAAAAAGAAAGAGTAAGGGAAAGAAGAATAAGAAAGAAGCCATTCTTGGGAAATGATAACGAGGAATAAGATAAGGATAACAAAATGGAGAATGAGGAAAGACTGAAAAGAGATCACATCCAAGTGGCCAGTGAGTAGTACGTCCATTACTACTTGCCTGACCATTGGATACCAATGTTAAAAAAGGATATAGGGAGAGAAGAGAAAGGAAATGAAAATGGAGGAAATGGAATAAGGAGAAAGATAAGCTAAAAATTTTCGCTCCTAAGTGGATTAAGGGTGATGAACCCCTAATTAATTGATGAAGAATGAGAGACAAGAGGAGGAGACCTTCAAGAATGATAAGAAATGATCTTGACAAGCCAATGGGAAGTATGCAAGCGGAAAGAGTAGAATGCACGGCAATGATGAAAATGCCTGCCTATATGCATACGAAGAGAGAGCACAAGAGAATGTTTTTCGAAATTGAAAAGACATCACCAGAAGGAATTGGTGAGAAAGAAAAAGGGGAAAGAAAAGAGAGGCAAACCCTTAAACAAAGGAAAAAGAAATGTCATGATGTAGTGCGGAGGCTTTCTTAATAAAGAAAGAAAGAAAGCATAAAACTCTAGATAAAGAAAATTCTAGGCTAATCAAAGATGAATAAGGTCTGGGAAAAAGAGAGACTTAGTTTAGTTGATGAACTAAGTTTTGTTAACTTAGAATAGAGCCTTAAAAGAAGAAAAGTATAACCTATCACTAGAAAACTATAACTTTAAATAGTGATAACGTCATAATGAACCATAGGTTAATAGCTCCAAATGACTAGCCAGGATTAATAAAATAATAAAACTAGAAAATTAGGTTTTGAGACAAAACCTAGTAGGTAACTTAGAGATAGATTAAAGAAGAGCATAAAAAAGAGATTAAAAGAAGCCTAGAAAGAGGATTAAGGAAGATATAGTGAAAGAAAGCGAACAAAAGACGTAGAAACGGATATTACCTAAAGAAAATGAGCATAATGAACCCCAAATATGAGTCAAGTCAAGGCACTACATCTACGAATAAGTCAAAGGAAAGAATTACATCATAAAATACATCAAGAATTATTGGAGGCTAGAACTGAAGAGCAAAAAGGGGTCAAGGATATAAATTGGTTAAAGGAAGAGGAAACCCCTGACTACTTAAGTTGGAAGAAGAGAACAGAAGGGTTAAATAAAAGAATTGGTGAAAAGAAAGGAAAGGAAAGCTCTAATGAGTAAGGTTATGAAGAAGGGAGTAGGAGATTGGATAGAAAGAAAAATTGGAGATAACATAAGAGAAGAGGCACTCGTAGGAAACGAGTGAATGAAGGTGATTATATCCTAATGGACAATATCGGTGAAGAATGAGTGGAAGAGAAGAAAAAAGAAATAAAGAATAAAGATATCAAAGCATGATGGGGTAAACAAGGTCAAAGGATTGGCATCACCGAGGGAATGGGCCAGAGACTGAAAATATGAAAATGTTTTAAAAATAAAAAAGAGATAGCTCTTGGTGCAGTAAGGCATGCGACCGACAGGCCGAACCTTCAGTGGATTTGAGGCCAGCCCATTTTAGATATGTACATATTTATTTGAATTGTTTTAAAAGAAGACTCTTGCCTAGAGAATTTGAAAGAAGTTTTGAAAACAAAATATTGATTTTTATTATCACGTTTTGGATTTCCCTGTTTTCCCTAACCTGCGATGGAGATTCATTGAACCTCTGTCACTCACCTGTATCCAATGTGGATTTATGCAGATCCACGTACGAGGATAGTAGATAGACCAAAGGCTCACTAGGAGGTGTCGGTGACTTAGGAGTAGTAGTTTCTGCTACATAGGTATTCTTTTAAATTAGTCCACTGGTACATCTTTTAAAGTTAGTTATTTTATTATATGATTTCTAATAAAATTTTTGTATTGTTTTGCAATGATGATATCCATTTCTATGCCTTGCGGTGCTTCAGGTGCGTGGCTGGCTGTCACGTACTTCAAGGTAGCGTGACAGTTGCCATATGGCCGACCCTTCGGGTCGGGGTGTGACATTTACAACCTGCCTTCTGAAGAGATCTTGCTTAATTAGATCTCTGTAACATGGCATGACATTATTTAGGAAAATCAATTTCCCATATGAATACTTAGCATGATCATATCTAACTAGAAATTTACATGACATAGCTTTCTCTAGAAACAAGTCATCATCCACCATATTTAGTCAAATTGAGATTGTTCTAGTGGTTAACTGAAATCAATATACTATTGTCAAATATGTCAAAGCATATAGTTTATGTCTAGATTCATCTTCGGCAATTTGACAACTTCAATTTGTTCGCTGTTGCCTCTGGTTGATAAGAGGTTGACTTTTGTAGGTTTAGGGATGTAGCTTTGACATGAAGTTGGTAGGCCTTGAGATCAATTTTTTGAGTTACCAAATTGTTGTCCAAAGAAATAGTGCAGTCAAATTAATCTTATTAGTACACCAATTATAAGACAACAAAAGAATAAAATATGATGAATTAGTCATAAAAATAATGTTTTATATCTTTTCATCATTGTCTACAAAATGATTTTGGGGAGAAGGGCTTTTATTTTCTATTTTATTTTATTTTTCCAACTGATAAGGTATAGAAGAATCATGTTGTTTAAAGGTCTTCATAAGCTAAATGCTGTCAAGAAAATTTAAAGGATATATTTGTTGGCAAAGTATTAACTCATATATTTATATATCTATTAATGTTTGTGTTATGCGCATGATACGTAATACAACATGGTATAATATATTTTTTAAGAATCTCGTCTAATTTATTTGTTATTATATTTATATTTTCCAAATACATTCGATTATAGTAATTTATATAAGAGTAATATTTAAATTAAGTTACTTTGTTTTTAACATTATAAAACAATATGTATAAGAATGATATTTAAATTAAATTATAATGGCTTATGATATTTTGAACTTTTTAATTGTGTAAAACCCAATTTAATTAATGGTGTTTTTGAACACCAATGAGTAAAAAAACCGTTAAGAATCTTAATGTGTAATTATTTATTTTTAAAGTCTAATACAAAAGGTAGAGCCCTAATCTTTTACAAGCCCAATATAAAAGGCAAGTCAAATCCAAAAGCATTTTTGAAATATGTTGGAGAAAAAGGGATATTTAATAGGAATAAACCGTTTATCCAACTCACACTTTTATATATATATTGATTATTATAGATCATCGATCTACAATTAATATATTCTTATATAATAGTGTAGATTTTTTTAATGAAATAGTGATCGATGTTTATACCCTTTAAAATTATCTCATACTTTTATTAAATTTAAAGGTATAATAGGTATTTAAGAAATAATTACTTATTTATTTATTTAAAATATTATTAATAATTAAAATTCTAAAGTTACATTAATATATTTTAAAATGATATTATACTTTTATTAAATTAAAGAAGTCATAAGTATTGAAATTATACATAAATTATATTAAAATCATCTACAAAAATATTGAAATTATACATAAATTATATTATTTTATACAATAAAAATTACAACAAATTAGGTAAAGAAAATTGATAGATGCATGTCCACGACTCTTTCTTCATTTTTAAGTCATACCGTAGTTAATAAGTAGCTTAGATAATTTTTTATAAATTCTTCTCACGTTTTCAAAATACCCAACAATGTCCCATCTCTTACTATACATATATAAATTATATTATATTATATTATATTGTATTTAAATTATGCATAAATTTTATTTTAATGAGTAGCCATGTATATAAACAAATTTAAATAATTATAACCTTTATATTTTACCACTTTTCTTCACAACTTCTATTATTAAGTATTTTAATTTATAATTTATATGAGTATTGAAATTATACATAAATTATATATATATATATATATTGTAATGTATTTTGTTATTTAATTAATATACATATTTTTTCTAATTATAGGATTTTTCATATATCCTCTTCTTTAATGTTAACAAGTAAATGTTAATAATTAACAATATACAATTTTTTAACCATATATAAACCAATAATTAGTCTTTTTTTTAATTACAATAATTAATCTACTATAGAGCAACGGATTCTATATTAAGAATACAATAAAAAAACTGCAACAAATTGGATAAAAAAATCGATAAAGTCTGTTTATGACTTTTCCTTTTTTTTTTAGGTCTCAAGCCTTCGCCAAAAAGTAGCATCGATATTCTTTTTAAATTCTTCTCACATTCTCAAAATATTCAACAATATCTCACATCTTACTTTCTATCAACCAAATCTGTAAGTGTAACTTGACTGACCTCCTTTTTTTAGGTTAATTAATATAATAACAATACAATTAAATAAATATTTGGTGATGTGGCCATGCCACGTCAGTAGGTCAATTTTTTCTCATGTCACGTCAGTAGGTCAATTTTTTCTAAGGGTCTGATGATCAAAAAATTGAATTTTACAAGAAGACGTGACCAAATTGTAAGTTTTTATAGTTGAGAGATCAAAATAGAAAACTTTTAAAAGTTAAGAGATGATTTATGCAATTTATCCTAAATAAAATTCTATACTGTTATTATAGTAACACAAATTCGATACATGATTGGTCTACATAGTGGCTTCATCTTACCTTCCTAAATGCAATATTAATGCATGATGTAATATATTTATATAAGGGTAAACTACAAGTTTAGCAACTTAATTTTTAGAGACTTTCTATTTTGGTCACTCGACTATAAAAACTAACATTTTAGTTACTTATTTTTCTAAAATAAATTATTTTGGTCATCCGAATCTTAGAAAATAACAACTTGGCCACTTCATCCAACATGCCACGTGGCATAGTGATATGGCATGCCACGTGGCATAATGATATGGCATGCCACGTCATCTCAAAGATCACTGGACATGATGATGTGGCCATGCCATGTTATCAAACATGCCATGTGACACCACCATGTCATCATGACATGTGGCATTGCTGTGTCAGCGAGTCAATTTTTTCTAACAATATAGTAATAAAAAAAATTAAATTTTACAAAGATAAGTGACCAAATTGTAAGATTTTATAATTAAGTGACCAAAATAAAAGAACATTTAAAAATTAAGTGACCATTTAGGTAATTTTGACACACCCGGATCCAGTCCGCACGCGTCAAGTTGTAAATTGGTATATAGTGGTGTGGCTAAAGGAATGGAATTGAACTTCCCTTAGACATTTTGAACTTCTTTTAGTTTATTTCCGAGCTTGAAAACCCTAAAATATAGTCCGAAGTCAGTAGGGCCCTTTTGGGCACAAAAATTGAGGTAAGTGGGCCATGTTGACCGAGGTCAACATGGCAAGGTTTGAGTCCCGTACAGGACCTAGTCAAGTCCCGTCGAACCCAACAAATCTATATGGGGTCGGGCAAATTTATGCACCATTTCATCTTTCATCTTTTTCATCTAAATTCTCTCAACTCTCCATCAAAATCAACACTTCAAATCTCCTTCAAACTCTCTCATAATCATCACCATCTACTTCATTGGCCTCCAAGAAGATCAAAAACACCAAATTCTCCAAGTTTTCTTCAAATCTCAAAAACTGTCAACTCGGTGACAATTTGTTTTTCGAGCTATATCTTTCAACTCAACCGTAGAAGTTCTAGACTCATCAGGCTTTAATTTGATAGTTTATATACATGATTTCGTTGAGTGAGCTAAGAGAAATGATGAATTGAAGATCAAATTTTGTTTTTGCTCAAGAACACTTAGACCTCTTGATTTTTGATTCGAAATTAAAGCATGATTAGTTGTTTAATTCCATTTTTGAAGCTGCGATCCTTTAGTTAGGATGTTAAACTACTTGTGTTTCAATTCTTGTCCAATTTGGTGGAGAATTAAGCTCAAACCGAGCTTGATTGGTGTAATGGCCGAAGCTCAGCCTTGAATTGGAGGCACTCCAGCGCAGGACTCATTGAGTCTCTTGCGGGACAGCCAAATCTGGGGAATTTCCCCGAATTGGCTTGCTCTCATTCGGAAGTGAGCCACCAGTGCCAGAAGAGCACTGTAGTGGGGTATTATGGTAATTTTGCAACTCTATGCCCCAATTGACTTTAATTGCCTTTCGGACTTGTTCAATTTAGTTCCTAGACCCTAGAAATCCTAATTAGGTTTTGTTGTGTGATTTAATTGTTAGTCGAATGCCTTTATTAATCAAATTAGATTTTAATTTGATTATTTAAGTACGTGATTGTACGAGATCGGACCGGTAGCATTTGAGCTAGGGCATTCAAGGGGTAAAATTGGGAGTACACAGACTTCCCTTACTCATGAGTGGCTTGGATTATGATGGTTGACCAATGAGGGTCAACTATTTTTTTGCTTGCTTTATTAATGGTTTTTATTAAATGTTTATAACATTTTTGGGGTATGAATTTTCCACACTCACACATGAGTTCAGAAAAGGATTTAAAGGTGGGATTTTCAAAAGATTATATGAGTTATTATTATTATGATTATTGATGATATGACACCCCGGGAGATGAGTGATCGAGTGGGTTCCTTGGTGCTCTAATATGCAGGAGCATGGATCGAGTTAAGAGCATACATGAGATGAAGCCGTGGACCGCCTGTTAAGGGGCATATTATTATATTATTATTTTCTTTCGCTACATATTTGTACCATTAAACGTGTCACTTATACTATATAAATATTTTAATAATATTTTCTATATTATTTCTTATAAGTTTTTATATACAGCTCGTATACCCCTTATTTTTGCCTCGTAATAGCCTGCCTTTCGAGGCACACATCTCGAGGTGGTACGACGGTTGTCACATGGCCGGGCTTGCGGGCTGGGGCATGACAATTTGATTGGTATCAGAGTAAATTTTAAAATATACGTTATACCTATATTATATCGAGCTGAGGAGTTTACATAGTTTTGAGATTTCTAATTTTTGGATTAGAGATTTGGGGTACAGGTAGTATAGAAATGTTGATAGATACTGAGCTAGATTTTATGTAGCTTTACACTATGCCACCTAGAAGAAAGAATATCCCTGATACTTCCGTACCTACTACAGTACCTAGGAGGAGAAGTCGGCAATGTAGGCAGCCAGAGGCACAGCCTAGTGTAGATCCGAAGACCACAGTAATCCCGGACGAGCCTATTCCACCCGTTCCACCCGTAGATGAAACCCATCATCAGGGTTTCCATACTGAGATTCCACCTCCCCTACCTCTGGCAACTGCCACGCCGGTGTAGTATACGCCCCCGATCTCAAACGGATGTTTGACAGTTAGGCCAGTAGATTCTTTTCACCATAGATGGCTACTGATGCATATCCACCTACCAGCACTATGACACCCATACATCAGTCGCCTCTGATGCCGACACCGACACTACCACACTTTCAGGTGGGCGGTGCAGTGAGCACTTCTGTAAGTGTCACTGTTCCAGAGACTCGCTTAGCAAGGTTCCTTCGCATCATGAAGGGACTAGACACCCCAAAGCCCTCCGACACTTCGCTAAACAATGGCGATGAGGAGATACAGGGAGTTCCTCCTACTGTAGCAAGGTGTTATATTGGTTGAGCAGTATGGGACAGAGTTGCGGAGACTTTCACATCATCTTCCGTCCATCACTGAGGAGGCCCTTTGTCTTTAGTTCATCAACGGCCTTTGGTGGGAGATTGTATAGTTCATGATGCCTACTCTTGAGCCACTTTTGAGCAGTATCGACAGAGTGCCTTATGGGCTGAGACTATAATTGGTCAGCATTGGCCAAGAGGATCGAGTGCGAGCGGTTAGCAATCTTCTGATGTATCAATGGACCTGGTGCCGAGATAGTCTCAGGGCACGGCTTCTTACAGTGGAGGTATCTAGAGATAGTTCAGCTGAGTCCTCAGCACCACAGATATCACTTCCTCCACCACCGCCTCCCTTTGGTGGTCGAAGAAAGGGGAAGTTTGGTTTTGGAACCATGATCAGACGATGGTTCAAGAAGAAAAGAGGAGAGTCTAGACCACGATGTCCAAACTGTAGGCACATCCATTCTACCCAGTGTAGTGCTAGACCCCGATGCTATCAGTGCGGAGGCATGGGCCACATGGTGCGCGTATGTCTATCTAAAGCCTCTACACCTCCCAGACAGAGTTTTGGTCAGCCTCTGATGGGACCAAGCAGGTATGGAGGTTTTCGTCCTTTTCAGCCGATGCAACACTCCTATGTTGGCCCCTCTTCTTCTCAGCAGCATTTTGGTGCTGGTAGAGGCGACCCTCATAGCAGCAGCAGCATACCCAGGTCTACGCCATGTCATAAGAGGACGCCGACGCTGATCCTGATGTATTCATCGGTAAGTATATATTTAAATATTCATGGGTAGTTATCTTTCGCAAGTAAAGATATCATCATGTGCGTAGTTGATTGTATAGCAAAAGTAAATGCTTTAAAAAAAATTTTTACGTTAGGCGTGGTAGTTATTTTCGATCAACTGGCGTATGTGATTATGGACACTGGAGCTGCTTTGTCCTATATAAATACCAAGTTCGCTGTACATGCGGATAGACCATTATTGCCCTTGGGGTATGAGTTATTGGTAAATACACCTTTTGGTGAGAGAATGGTTCGAAATTCGGTGTACAGAAAATGTGCAGTGAAGCTGTAAAACCTTGTACTCAAAGCGGACTTGATTCCACTACAAATGTTCGACTTTGATGCCATCTTGGGGATGGATCGGCTTAGGAGACATCGTGCTCAAATCTACTACGAGCACTATTTGGTGAGGATTCCATACTTGATGGCAATATGATCGACTTTTACAGTAAGCACAAAGGCACATCGAATATCATCTCTGCCATTAAAGCAAGTAAGCTACTACTTAAAGGGTGCAAAGCCATGTTAGCTCATGTAGTAGACAATTCAGTGGAAGAACCTAATATTGAAGATGTTATGATAGTTAATGAGTTTCCGGATATCTTCCTCGATGAATTACCTGGTTTGCCGCCTAAGAGAGACTTCGACTTTCCCATTGAAGTCTATCCTGGTACTGATCCAATTTCCATGGCTCCATATCGTATGGCATCCACTGAACTTGTTGAGTTAAAGAAACAACTCGTCGAATTGTTGGATAAAGGATTTATTCGGCTGAGTACTTCACCTTAGGGAGCCCCAGTATTGTTTGTGAAGAAGAAAGACGGCTCAATGTGACTTTGCATCGACTATCGCAAGCTGAATGCTATGACAATTAAGAATGGATACCCCTTGCCTCGCATTGATGACCTATTCGAGCAGCTTCAAGGTGCCGGAGTGTTCTCCAAGATTGACTTATTGTCAAGCTATCATCAGTTGAAGATATGAGAGGAAGATATCTACAAGTCTGCCTTTCGTACTAGATACGGACATTACGAGTTCTGTGTGATGTCGTTTGGACTTAGCAACACTCAAGCGTCATTCATGGACCTGATGAATCGTATATTCCATCCGTATCTAGATCGATTTGTCATCATCTTCATTGATGACATATTGGTTTATTCAAGAAACCGGCTAAAACATGCCAACCATCTTTGCATTGTGCTGTAAACTCTTTGAGAGCACCAGTTGTATGCCAAGCTCTCCAAGTGTTAGTTTTGGTTATAGCAAGTCAGATTCCTTGGGTACGTTATGTCTAGGGATGGTATATTTATGGATTCCAGCAAGATTGAGGTAATTACTAATTGGAAACGTCCCACAAATGCCATTAAGATTCGAAGCTTCTTAGGACTAACTAGATATTATCAGAGATTCATGGACGGATTCTCCACGATTGCTGCACCATTAATTAAACTGACTTGCAAGGACACCAAATTTCTTTGGCCAGATGAATGCGAAGAGAGTTTTCAGAAGCTGAAGGACAAGTTAACGACAGCACCAGTACTTGCCTTACCAGTGAACAATAAAGAATTCACTGTGTACACCGATGCTTCATACGATGGACTTGCATGTGTATTGATTCAAGATAAGAAGGTAATTGCCTATGCTTCTCGTCGATTGAAACTAAAAGAGGTTAAGTATCCAGTACATGACTTAGAGCTTGCCGCCATAGTCTTTGCCTTGAAGATTTGGTGCCACCATTTATATGGTGAAACTTGTTGCATTTACACCGATCACAAGAGCCTCAAGCATTTTATACGTCAGCGTGATCTAAACATGAGGCAAAGGCGATGGCTAGATCTCATCAAGGATTACAATCTAGTAATTGACTATCATCCAGGTAAGGCGAATGTAGTTGCTGATGCCTTAAGCCGGAATGCAGTTTCTTCGTTGGCCATAGTCAGAGATATCCACTTACCCGAGTTGGTAGAGCTTAGGTCAACTGGAACCAAATTGGCCTACGATTACCACGATAGTGCACTGATTGCCAGATTCTAGCTAGGCCAGTGCTAGACGATCAGATTCGTGATCTCCAGACTTCCGATTCGAGATTGGAGCAAGAGCTTCAGAAGTTGCAGTTGGGCGAACCATCAGAGTTTTCAATTCGAAGTGATGGAGTTCTACTATTCTGGAATCGAATTTGCGTGCTGCACAATCTTGACCTTAAAGGCACTATTCTTCAGCAAGCTCATTCTTCTCCATTTGCTATGCACCTAGGCAGCACTAAGATGTATCGAACCATCAAAGATAATTATTGGTGGCCTGGAATAAAGAGGGAAGTTGCTAAATTTGTGGCCAGATGTCTAACGTATCAGCAAGTGAAAGCAGAATGTCAAAACCTTTTGGGACACTTCAGGCTCTTTAGATTCCCGAATAGAATTGGGAACACATCACCATGGATTTTGTGACTAGTTATTGCACATTAACTGTGGGATTAAACATGTTTTCTCCTAGTAAGCATGAGATGGAGCATGAACCAGTTCACACAACTTTATATGAATGAAGTAGTTACACTTCATGGAGTCTTGGCTTCCATAGTTTCAGATCAAGATCCTAGGTTTACTTCGCAATTCTGTAGCAGTTTTTAGCAAACAATGGGAATTCAACTCCATTTCAATATCGGTTTCCATCCACAGACCGACGGGCCAGTCGAAGCACACCATCCAAATATTGGAAGACATGTTGCGAGCATATGCGCTTGAGTTTACTGGTGGATGGGACACATAACTAGCATTAGCAGAGTTTGTCTACAACAATAGCTACCAATATAGTATTGGTATGGCTCCGTATGAAACCCTGTATAGAAAGAAGTATAGAACCCCATTGTACTGGGATGAAGTGGGCAAGAACCTAATCTTTGACAAGGCAGAGATTGAACTCACCACTCAGAAGGTGAAATTCATCCGAGAACGACTTAAGGCAGCCCAGGATCGAGATCAAAAGTATGCACAACGGAGGAAGAAGCCTTTGGAATTCCAAGTGGGAGATCAAGTTTTCTTGAAGGTCTCTCCTTGGAAAGGCATTATTAGATTTTGCAAGGTAGGAAAGCTGAGCCCGAGGTACATTGGTCCATTCCTTATTACTGAATGGATTGGACCAATGGCATATCGATAGGAATTGCCACTCGACATGGCCAGGATACATGATGTTTTTCATGTATCTATGCTTCAAAAATATATACCTAATCCGTCGCATGTTCTTCAGACTCCACCAGTGAAGCTAAAGAAAAGTTTGAGCTTCAAGTTTTGACCTGTAGCCATATTGGATTAAGAGACTCGATCCCTGAGGAACAAATCGGTTCCTTTAGTGCGAGTTTTATGGAAAAGCTCGCAAATTGAGGAGAAAACTTGGAAGCCCGAGAGCCATATTAGACGTGAGTTTCCCCACCTGTTTGAGGATTAGTTTAATTTAATTTCGAGGATGAAATTTTTGTAAGGGGGAGAGTTGACACGCCCAGACCTAATCCGCATGTGTCAAGTTAAAAATTGGTATATAGTGGTATGGCTAAAGGAATGGAATTGGACTTCCCTTAGACATGTTGAGCTTCCTTTAACTCATTTTCGAGCTTGAAAACCCTAAAATATAGTTCAAAATCGGTCGGCCTATTTGGGAACAAAAACCAAGGTAAATGGGGGCATGTTAACCGAAGTCAACATGGCAAGGTTTGAGTCCCGCACCGGACCTGGTCGGGTCCCATGTCAAACCCAACAAATCTATATTAGTGGTGGCAAATGGGCGAGTTCGGGTGGGTTCGGATCAAGTTGTTTTTGATTTCAGGTCATTTCGGATTCGGATTCATTTTGGGTTCAGATCATCTCAGGTTCGGATAATTCTAGTTTCGAACAATTTCGGATTCAGATATTTTCATGTTTGGATTGTTTCGAGTTCGGACATTTTTCGGATTCGGACAATTTCAGTTTCGGACGGTTTCGAGTGGGTTTCGGGTCAATTTGGGATTCAATAATTTATTAATTTTTTAATTTCAAATTAAGAAAATTTTTTCTTATTAATTTTTTTTTGTAATAGATAAAGATAATTAAACACTAATTTTTTAGTGATTTAATAAAGTTTTAAGAAATTGATAATATTTATATTTTTTTTATAAATTTTAAGAGTATTTTTAAAAATTCAAACTTTCCATATTGATTATATATTCAATATATTCAATATTTTCGTATTTTACTATTAATGGAAAAAAATTCTTGATTTAGAGAATATAGAAATAAGGATGATATAACATAGTAATAAATACATATATCAAATAATTTCACAAGAAAAATTTAAGTTTGAAAAAATACAATCAATTAATAATGATATATGTAAGATTAAATTGATATATTGTCTTCTAATAATGTTTTTTGCATATTCAAACTATTAATGAATTAAGTATGGTATTAATTTTAATTTATCCTAATAATTAAGTCTTAATGTTTAAGAAATCTATTAGACTATAACATATAAATAAAAAATTGATTGAATTCGGGTCTTTTCAAGTCATAAATTTGAGTTCTTTCAAGTTTCGGATCGGATCGATTTCAGATTTTGAATCATTATGGGTTCGGGTTAATTTAGATTTGAGTTGCATGGGGTTCGGGTTATTTCGGTTTCGGATTGCCTTCGGATCAGATAAATATCGAGTTCGGATCTCTTCGGATTTGGATATTTTTGAATTCGGATTTTTGACTTTTTTAGTCAATTTAGATCGGATCGGGTTTGGTTGTAGGCAGATTTGGATGAGTTTTCAGGTTCTGTCAAATTTTGCCACCTTTAATCTATACAACCGAGACCCCCATTTATGCACCATTTCACTTCTCATCTTCTTCCTCCAAATTCTCTCAACTTTCCATCAAAATCAACACTTCAAATCCCTTTCAAACTCTCTCATAATCATCACCATCTACTTCGTTGGCCTCTAAGAAGGTCAAAAACACCAAATTCTCCAAGTTTTTTTCAAATCTCAAAAACTATCAACTCGGTGACAGCTTGTTCTTTGAGCTATATCTTTCAATTCAACCATAGGAATTGGCTGATATTTTGATATGTTGTTCTAGACTCATCAAGCTTTAATTTGGTAGTTTATACGCATGATTTCATTGAGTGAGCTAAGAGAAATGATGAATTGAAAATCAAATTTTGTTTTTGCTCAAGAACACTTAGACCTCTTGAATTTTGATTCAAAATTCAAGCATGATTAGTTGTTTAATTCCATTGTTGAAGCTGTGATCCTTTAGTTAGGATGTTAAACTATTTGTGTTTCAATTCTTGTCCAATTTGGCGGAGAATCAAGCTCAAACCCAGCTTGATTAGTGTAATGGCCGAAGCTCGGCCATGCACTGGAGGCACTCCTGCGTAGGACTCATTGAGTCCCGCATGGGAGTGAGCCACCAGCGTCGGAGGGGCACTGCAGTGGCGGGTATTTTGGTAATTTTGCAACCCTAGACCCCAATTGACTTTAATGCTTTCTAGACTTGTCCAATTTAGTTCCTAGACCCTAGAAACCCTAATTAGGTTTTGTTGTGTGATTTAATTGTTAGTTGAATGCCTTTATTAATCAAATTAATTTTAATTTGATTATTTAGGTACGTGATTGTGCGAGATTAAACCAGTAGCATTTGAGCTAGGGCATTCGAGGGCTAAAATTAGGAGTATACAAACCTCCCTTACTTGTAAGTGTGGATTATAGTGGTTGACCATTGAGGGTCAACCGGTTTTCTACTTGCTTTATTAATGGTTTTTATTAAATGTTTATAATGTTTTGAGGTATGAATTGTCCACCCTTACACGCAAGTTTAGAAAAAGATCTAAGGATGGGATTTTCAAAAGATTATATGAGTTATTATTGTTATGATTATTGATGATATGACACCCTTGGGAGATGAGTGATCGAGTGGGTTCCTCGGTGCTCCAATATGCGGGAACTTGGGCCAAGTTGAGAGCATGCATGAGACATAGTCGTGGATCGCCTGTTGAGGGGTACGGTAAGCGGAGACCCTAGGAGAGGCACGTAGGGAAGCTCGCCAAGGCTCGAGGTAGCTGTGTTACACCACAGCGAAGGCAAACGTCTAGGGAATGGGCCAGAGAATATGAGAAAAGGATTTGAGATATGAGGTACCCCTTGACGGTCCAACGGGGCACCCAAGTGTACGGGTGTACCTTTGGGACGATTTCAGATGCCAGCTCATTTATCATATTTATTATTTGTTTTGGTGTGGGATTTCATATGATTTATTAAATGAGTTTTGGATTATTTCATATCCCTAGCCTGAGTTGATCGGTCATGATAACCGGGTCCCTCACTGGGTACATATATATTTGTACTCATACCATTCACCTTTTATTGTCAAGTCATTAGACTACGGACGACAGGCATCCTGGTAGACGGTGATCCCGGTATATCACCAACGTACACGATTTTGTAGGTTCCACCCAGTTCCTCTTGTGAATCTTGGCTCGAAATAGTAGTGCACATTATTATATTATTATTTTCTTCCCTTACATATTCGCACCGTTAAACGTGCCACTTATACTATACAAATATTTTACTAATATTTTCTATATTATTTTGTATATGTTTTCATATACTGCTCGTATACCCTTTATTTTTGCCTTGTACCATCTTGGATAGCCCACCTTTCAAGGCACGCATCTCGAGGTGGTACGGCGGTTGTCACGTGGTCGGGGCTGTGGGTCGGGGTGTGATAAATTTACCTTTTATATAATTGGCTCAAATAAGAGCCTATAGAATCCTTAATTAACCTAATTAAAATGTTAATTAGAAGCCAAATCAAGATTTATGATTTATACAAAAAAAGCACACAAACACAAGGATAATAATGTAAAACCAATAAATTTGACTATTTTCCTTTATTTTTGTGCAAGTCAACGATAAACAAAAATAATGGGATGGAGGCAATATTAGTGTCGAGACGTTTTACCGCTCCGACGATAAAATGATATGGCGTGAAAAATATTTGGGACTGATCAGTCTGAAAACAAATGGAGTCGCCACTAACCTTTTATTTGAATAGGTGTGGTTAGTCACCTACTTGTTTAACCCGACGTAAATCTAGAAAGATTACGTCAAGTTAAGGAAAGAAACTGGTCTACAAAAAAGATTTTAGGTTCGTGAGTCGGTTACGCTCGAGGAAGGATTAGCACCCCCGAGACGCCCGGAAATCAGTACCACAAAAGCCTTGAAATATTTTACTTGGAAAATGATAATAAAACATTTTAAAATCATTCTAAGAAAAAAAAACATAATTTTAAATGTCGGAATAAATATTCCTTTTAATGTAGGATAAACATCCCATTATAAAAGCTAAATTCGAAATTTAAAGACTTAATGTCGGAATGAACATTCCTTTTGATGTGAAAATCCATAGCCCAATTTTGAATTTGAAGAAATTTCCTACTTAGAATGGAGATTCAATTTCTAAATAGGAATGAATATTCTTCAAAAATCAAAGTCAAATTCAAAAATGAGGATAAGTATCCTTTTGAAAAACAAAGATTTAATTTTAATTTTAGAAAGTCTCAATAATGACAATATTAATTAAAACATTCTAGAAAAACATTTTGCAAAAAAGGTTGGGATAAATATCCTCAAATAATTCATGCTTTGAAATTTACATTAAGATACTTTAATTATGATTACTTAAATTAAAATCTCTTAGAAAGATTTAATTTTAAAATAATGTCGGAATAAATATTCCTTTTAATTTGTTGAAGGGAATAATTTGACAAAAATTTTGTTATCCAGGAAAACCTTAGTAGATTAATAAATTAAGACCTTTCAAAAAATAAATGTCCTTTTTATCAAATAAAACTGATTTTTTAAAAAAAGAATTTTAAAGATTTAAAAAAAAATTAAAAAAAGAATTTTAAAGATTTTAAAAAAAAATAAACATTCCTTTTATTGGAGTTAAAAATGCATTTTTGATAAAAATGAAGTTTACTTGAAGGGTCTTAATTAATTAAATGTACTAAAGTTCTCCCAAAAAGGTATTTTGGAAAAAAAAAGGTCAAAAGAAATGGATATTCCAATTTAAAGAAATAAAAATAAGAAAAGAAATTTTAAAAGTGATTTTTTAACAAAATTTGAGAGGCCTTAACTATAATTGTGTAGTTAAGATTTCTCAAAAAAAAAATTCTAAGACATGTTTTGAAATTAATGTTGGAATAAACATTCCTTTTAATTTAATTGGGCTTCTTAAACAAGAGATTTTCTTAAAATAAAGTGAAAATAAAACATAAAAGTAAAAATAAAAATTTTGGAATTAACATTCCTTTTTGTAAAAAGAAAATTTTTGGAGTTCATTCGCAAATTTTAAGAAATTAAAGAAAATCATAAACATGATCATGCATTTTATGAAAATTACATGAAAAACATATTTTTAATTTTGAAGGGATGAGAAATTCTCCCGGGCCCGATCAGACTCCCGATTAGACACCGAAATAACCTCTCATCGGAGAAAACCTTCAGAAACCTCGGACTCCCGAGGTACCCTCCGGTTACCCCATGCATATGAATTTTTGAAAACCACTGTTCTAATTTTAATTATGCATGAATGAGATAAGGAAACATGGGTTAGTATATACATACACAATTAATTACACAATATGATATGGTAAATAAATAAAACATAGGAATTTAAATTTAATTTTACAAGATCAAATTGCACAACAACTAATTTAACACATATAAGCAAGCTTAATTTGAACAAACAAATATGTAAAATTCAACTCATATTTAAACAAATATATATAAGCAAAGGCAAAAGGGTAATTTCACATATAAGATTCAATCTTTAATTAATCAAACATACATACAGAGGCAAAAAGGCAACTTAATACAAGATACAATTACTAAATAAGCAAAAAACACATGCAAGGGCAAAAGGGTAATTTTACATGTAAGATTAAATTTTTAATTAAAAAGCATACATAAAAGGGCAAAACAGTAATTTAACATATGATATAATTACTAATTAAGCTAACATATCCATAAGGGCAAAGAGGTAATTTTATATGCAAGCATAAATTTTTATGTTAGACAAAACACATAATAAAGGGTAAAAAGATAATTTCTATGATAAAAAATTTAAATCTTAAACTAAACATGCATTTATATAAGTTTAAAAATTCAATTTTTTTTAAAATCAAAGATTATTTCTATTTAAATAAATAAAAATAATAAAAAATAGTAATAAATAAAATAAACTTAAAGATTCAATTTTTATTAACCAAGCTTTCATTTTTAATCAAGCTAAAATATCCACAAGCAAAAAGGTGCAATTTTAATCCTAAGCTTAACATTTAACTAAGCAAACAAGTTAATCAACTTTAAAGTTATGATCTTTATAATCAAGATTAGATTTTTAATCCATCAAAGATGAACATAAGTTAAAAAAAATGTAATCTTTTTAATCAATATTAAAATTTTATACTTAACAAGCATATTGAACATATAAGCAAGCTTTAAAAGTAATAAATAAGGGTATAAAACAAGAAAGTTAGGAACTTTTATATAATCATATAAATATTCAAGAAAAATGACATATTAATAGAACAGAATAGACAAACAAATAGAAAGGCATCATCTTGAACATATTAGAACATATATTAAACTAAACAAATCACCTTGCAATATACAAATGCTTCATGGATCATAAATATCATTGTAAGAGAGAAAGCTAATATTTTTATGCACAAGATTAACATAATGATACAAGAATATTACATTTAAAGCATAAAGAAATAATTTTTACACAAATAAAAGTAAGAACTTTACCTAAAGGAAGGATGAACTTTTATATCAAAACTAAAAACAATGGCTTTGTGGAGAAGAGAATGGCTAAAAATTGATACACAATAGGCCTTTTCTCTACTTTTCTCTAGCCAAACCGTTTAAAATAAATCAAGAAGAAGAAAAAAAAGAAATTTCCTCTCCCTCTCGGACTCTTTTTCTCTCTTCTCCTCTCTCTTTTTTTTTTGGTGTTTTGTTCTTGAAAAAAAAAATGAAGTCTCTGTTTGAGGAAGAAAATGCTAAAGCCTTCCTCCGTTGTGTGCTCCTTCCTCTCTTCTCTCTATTTCTTCTGTTCTTTTTTTTTTAAAGAATGGCTGAAGCTTCGCTGTGCTCTCCCCTCTGTTTTTTTTTTTTTCTGTTCTCCTTTTCTATTTTGAAGGAAAACTGAAGCTCCCTCCTTTGTACTCTCTCACGTTCTCTCCTTCCTTTTTTTCTATTTTTTGTTCTTTTGAAGAAAACTGCTGCCCCCTTCTCCGTGCTCTCTCTGTTTTTATTGAGACTGGCTCCCTTCCCCAGACAAAACCCCCTAAACAGGGAGCCAAAAGTCTACTAATGACTCCTAAAAAAAAATCCCGGATGGCCGACCTCCACCCCTATTTGCTGAAGATGGTTCCCCTGGTAAATGCACAAGTTGAAGAGTGCTGTTACTGCATCCTTTTTGTCCTTGGTAATTTGGCAGATCCTTGGCTGCAGCAGCCATTTTCTTCATCATCTTTCGCCGCCTTCTCTCTTCCTTAAGTTGCTTTTTAATAAAAAGTCTTTCCCTATATTCTAGCTCATCAAAATATGCCCTCTTCTGAGCCTTAGTCAGCTTTGCTATCTACGCTTTTGTCAATCGCTTGAAAGGAGGCAACTCATCATACTCTTATTCATCCTCAGAGTCTGAGGATTCATCCAAATCATCATCTAAACCATCCTCATCGCCATACTGCTCTTCAGGCAGCTTAACTTGTGGTCTTGATTGAAGAAGAGATGAAAGAAGGAAAGGTAAAGGAGGTGTTCTCGTTCGAGTAGTGAAAGGCTTTCCTGGAGGAGTATCTTGCAACTTTAAAAGTGTGTTTGCTTCAGCCAGAATTTTGGATGCGAAGGAGAGCAACAACAAATGAGGCTTCCAAACTTGACCATTTGGCAACACTCTCTGGCCGGCCCTATTTGTTCTACATGTGGAGTGGTTCTCCACTAATGAAACAGGATTCATGAGTCGCATATCCCCAGCTGCCTGAGAATAGCCTGCTGGACAACATGAGAGCGTTGAGTAACAAACATGTCATAACTAGAAGCAGTACCATTGGGACCATCAGGTGGAGCAGACGCAGCATGAGTGTCACGCCCCGACCCGCATGCTCGGCCACGCGACAATCGCCGTACCACCTCGAGATGCGTGCCTCATCAGGCGGGCAACCAAGATGGTACAAGGCTTAAAAATAAAGGATACTCGAGCAATATATGAAAACATATGAAATATCATAGATAACATAGTTCGAAATATTTTTTTTAAAAAAATAAGTAACACGTTTTACGGTGCTCCATGCAGCGGAAAGTATTATATATAAATACATAAACGTGTATGTAAAATGCAATAATATCCCGAGCCAAGATACACAAAGCAAAAGGGTGGCACCTACATAATAGTGTCCACAGAGACGAACTGGGATCACTGGCCACCGGGACGTCCGCCGTCCAAAGTCTGATGATCTGAGAACAAAAAAATGAATGGGGTGAGTACATAAACTTGTACCCAGTGAGAGACTCGGTTATAAAGACCGATCACCTCAGGCTGGGGATATGAAATAATCCAAAAATCCAATTTAATAAAACATTTACTGAAACATAGTAAATCCCATACCAAATCAAATATCAATTCAATAATAATATTTACATATGGGCTGGCATCTCAAATTGTCTCAGTAAAGTATACCCGTGCGCTGGGTATCCACTGGACCGTCAAGGGTTACTTATACTTTTAAATCATTTTTTTATTTTACTCTATGGCCCACTTCCTTGACGTTTGCCTTGCTGTGGTGGAACACAGCACTCTGGAGTCCTGGCGAGTTTCCCTACGCGCCTCTCGCAAACAGGCCCGACTCACCGTGCCCCTCGATAGGCGGTCCACGGCTGAGTAATCACGCATGCTCTCAAACTCGGTCCACGCTCCCACATATTGGAGCCCCGAGTACAATACTCAATCTCTCAGGGGTCTCGTTCCCCATACAATAATCAATAATAATATCAATCTCTTAGGGGTATTGTTCCCCATACAATAATCAATAATAATATCAATATATAAAATTTATTGAAATTCCCACCCTTCAAATCATTTGTAAACTCAGTGTGTGAGGGTGGACAATTCATACCCCAAAACATATATAAACAATTTAATAAAGCATTTATAAATAAATTTGAAAACGGTTAACCCTCAATGGTCAACCAATATAATCCAAGTCACTCACAAGTGAGGAGAGTTGTATACTCCCCGATTACCCACGAATGCCTTTGGCTCAAATTGCTACCAGTCCAAATCTCGTACAATCATGTACCTAAATAATCAAATTAAAATCTAATTTGATTAATAAAAATATTCAACCAACAATCAAATCATAAAACAACACCAATTAAAGGTCTCGGAATAAAATTGACAAGTCTGGAAGTCAATTGAGGCTAATTGGAGTTAATTGGGGTCAAATGGGGTCTAGGATTCCAAAATTACCAAAATGCCCCTGGTGCTACAGTACCCTTGCCGACAGTTTTACTCACTCCCGGGCGAGAGTGAGCCAAAACGGGAAAAATCCCGGATTTTGGCCATCTCCGGCGCGGGACCTGCCAGGTCCGGCGCCGGACCTAGCCCAGAAAATGGCCATGCTCGACCTTTCATCAAAACAAGCTCGGTTTGAGTTCGATTCAACACCAATCCGCACCAAAATTGAAACACAACAAGTTAAACACATGATCTATGAATTCACAGCTTCAAGAACGGAGTCAAACAATAAATCATGCTCGAATTTTGGATCAAAACATCAAGAGTTGACTTTACTCGGGCAAAACAGAAATCTTAACTTCAATCATCAAATTCTCTTAGCTCAGACCATGAAATCAAGCGTGTAAACTATCAAATTAAAGCTTGATGAGTCTAGAACAATATACCAAATTCTCAGCCAAAACGCACTGTTGAATCAAAAGATATGAGCCGATGAATAAATTGTCACCAAATTTCCAGATTTCAAGATTTGATGATTTCCTTAGAAATCTTGGTGTTTTGATCTTCAAGGAGGCAAAATAAGTTGATATTGATGATTGATGAAGTGTTTGAAGAGGGATTGAAGGCTTGATTCAGAGAGAATTTGAAGAGGAGGCTCGGAGAATTTTGGAAGAAGAGGAGAAGTGAAGAATGGGGGTCTCGGCAGCCGAGACCACTTATAGAAATGACGGGTCCGGCGCCGGACCCGACCAACTCCGGCGCCGGAGTCACCCTTTTCATAGTTGACTCCAGTCAACTCACAACCAATTGCCTCGGGTCTCGATTCCAAGTGGGACCCACATCCCCGGACTTCAATTTTAGGATTTTTAAGCTTAAAATTGAGCTAAACAAAGTTTGAAACATCCATGGAAAGTCTAATTTGGTATTTTAACAAGACAACAATACATAATTATTCAACTTGACACGTGAGGACTAGGTCCGGGCGTGTCAATGAGTCAATACCACAATTGCATTAAACCATATAGATGGTCCAAAGATATCAGTGTTGGTGCGCAAGAGGGGCATATCACCAAAATCCCTGCTTTGCATGTCTAATTTATCAAGGTACAACACAATATCTAGAGGTGTTTTCTTGATGAAACACTTAACAGAATGAAGGATCTTCTCATTCTGGTGTTGGTCAGACCAGGAAGGCAGAAGGCCAGGTGTGTCAATAACACGTACCTTAATCCTGTGTACAGTACCCACAACATCTTGAACCTTTTTCGTACCACTCTGGAAAGCATCAGTACCAAACTTAACTTCATCAAATATTGAATTAATGGTAGCACTTTTACCAACTCCTGTCTTCCCAAGGACCATTATTGTACAAGAGAAATCAAGGGGTTCATTCCCAGCTGCCTCAAGCTGCTCTGCCATGGCACTTGCACGGTCGAAGCTAAAGGCACCAACACGGCCTCCATTTCTCCCCCGAAGCTGCTCAGCTAATCCTAGTCTGTACAAAACCTGTGCCACAACAACATTATGGGGAGTCTGCCCAAGCCTATGTGCAAGCCGCAAAAACTTAACTCTAATCAACTGAAGCTTTTCACGAGTCTCGTCACTCTCCTCAACCTCCCCATTAGCCGGGTCTTATATCTGCTGTGACTGTGCTTGAGAGACATTGCCGTTTACACGTGATTGTTGCACCACCCTAGGAGCAGGCTCCGACAGTGGAGCAGCTCGCCCATGGCCTGCAGGACGAGGAGGAGGGGCCGCTGAAGTTGTAGATTTTACAGATGATGAAGGCACTGGAGCGGGTAATGACACACCCGGACCTAGCACGACTTTTCTGTACGAATGAAATAGTACAAGACGACGTATTAATTAAACAATGGGTCGGTCCGGCTGTGTCAAGTCAGAAGAGAAGTTAAAATTAGGATAAGACGGAGTTTGAAGATAAAGTAATTAATCATGCATGGAAATTAGTAAATGCCAAAAAGACCTCCAAATAAGTCCCTAGAAATTTATTATGGGCCCCATTAGCACAAGAAATCAAAGGATTTAGCCAACGGGTAAAAATGGAAGAAAGTTGAAAAAGGGGAAAAAGTTTGACCCGGGGCCTGAGTGGACCCAGCATCGAGCTCCCCTATAAATAAGGGAGGGGCCGAACCTTTTCTTTCATTTTTTTCTTTTCTTTTTCTTTCTTTTTCTTCTTTTCTCTCTGGAGCCGACCGTAGGCATTTTGAACAATTGGCAAAGTGGGACATGCCCGGCTATCAGATCAAGGTGAGTTTCCAGTATGTTGTTCTTCTCACCTCGATCTACGTTATGTTAAGTTTGCACGCACATCCATGCATCAGTTTAGCCTAGATCCAAGTTTTCAGCTTTTAACCAGATTAAAGCTTTAAACTCAAATAAGTGGATTTCAGACCGGTGGAATAAGGTGAGTTTTTAGTGTGTTATAGTATTCACCTTATTCTACGTCCCATTCCGTTTTTACGCATTTTTGTGCACCGGGTGTGAGTAAATCGGAGATTTAGTCAATTTGGGGTAAATCTCGGTCTATGGGAAAATTGGACCGGTGTTTCTCGTTTCTACCTCGGCATATCCGTTGTGGATGCCATGAGGATCGCCTCTCTAAGTTTGTACGTCGAAAGGAGGAGAAACGAGTGCGAAAACCGGGGAAGAGACCGGCCGAAGAACTGGTCGATCGAGTCCCTGTTTAGATATTTTCAATATATTATTATTATATTAAAAGATATTTATATATTATATCATTATAATGTATAAATATCTCATAGGTGGGCTTTTTGAGCCCGATTTCGAGTAGAATTTGGCCCAACCCTTGTGGGGCCCAGCCTAGTCCGGGTGTGGGGCCCACGGGCCCCCGGGGGTATTTTGGTAATTTTTCACCGAGAGTCCTATTTTAGCTTCGAAACCTCCGGGACACTTTTCTAAGTGTCGGGCCCGGCCCGAGTGGCCCATGTACCACCAGGGGTATTTTCGTAATTTTTCACCAAGTGTCCAATTTTTACCCCGGAACCTCCTGGACACTTTTCCAAGCCCCGAATCACATTCAAGCCTAGTTGTAGGTCATGTTAGAGCCTCATAGGTGCATTCATAAATGTGATTATGAATGCTAACGTATATTTGCATGTATTAGGGCTCCGGATAATCGAATGCGGGGATGCACCGGAGGTTAAAACTACATGGAGCGCTTGGGAGTATACGAATCTCCCAATACTGTGAGTGGCTTAGTTTTCAGTGCTTAGCCACTAGGGCAAAATGTTTTAAAAACATAAATTGTTTTTAAAAAAGGTTTACAACTGTTTTGGGATAAGGGTAATCCACGACACACACTTTTTATTTTGTGATACGCCCACTTATGGGGGTGGGATGATTTTAAAAATATAAAGTTTGTGTGTGTTTACATGTTTTAATATTTATATAAGAAATAATAATATTATTATTAATATGATATTTGGGGTACGATGCCCCTGGAAGAGGAGTGATTGAGTGGGATTCCTCGAGGCTCCAATTTGCGGGAGCGTGGACCGAGTTTGAGAGCATGCATGATACTCACCCGTGGACCGCCTATCGAGGGGCACGGTGAGTCGAGCCTGGTTGGGAGAGGCGCGTAGGGAAACTCACCAGAGCTCCAGTTCACTGTGTTCCACCACAGTGAGGCACCACCGAGGGAACGGGCTAGTGTATGAAATAAAGAGAAAATGTTTTTAAAGAGGAAAGAGATAGCCCTCGGTGCAGTAAGGCATACGACCGGCCAGTCGTGCCTTCAGTGTAGTAGGCGCCAGCCCATGAGTTATAATTATTTTATTTTATAGGCTTTAAAATTTATACTCCTTGGGAGGATTTTCAAAAGAGATTTTGAAAACAAAATTTATTTTAAGCACTCCTGGAGATTTGATACAGGAAGTGTTGAAAACAAAGTTTTAATTTAAATTATTTTATTGTTTTATTATATTTTTGATTACCCTATTTTCCCTAACCTTGATGGAGATTCATTGAAGCTCTGTCACTCACCTGTATTCCATGTGGATGGATGCAGCTTCGCTTATGGGTCAGCCTATAGAATGGAGGCTCACTAGAAGGCGTCGGTGGCTTAGGCTTAGTAGTTTTCCGCTGCGTAGGTATTCCTCTTAAATAAATCCACTGGTACATTATTTAAGTTTATTATTTTATTAAAAGATTTTTAATTAAAGTTTCAGTTGTTTTGCAGCGATGGTATCCATTTCAATGCCTTGCGGTGCTTCTGGTGCGTGACCGGCCGGCATGTACTTCGAGGCAACGCGGCGGTTGCCATGTGGCTGACCCAGGCGGGTCGGGGCGTGACAGGTAAAGTTTCACGTTCTCTAATTACGGTGGTGTTTTGCTTCAGCTCCTGATCAGTATTTGCTTTCTGTTTGGACTCTTCAGCTTTTGCAGACAAAGAAGATCATGGAGCAAGTTGCACCTCATGCTCTAGAGTCACTTTGGTGCTTTGCTTATCTACCTGTTCTTTTGCCTCTTTCTTTTCAGATTCTTCTATCACAGAATGAATATCTTGAACTTTATCCACCCTTTCCTCAGGGAGCTCAAATTGAAAACCATCATGAACCTCGGTTCTCAAATCACTTTTACCAGCCTCAATCTTCTTACTCCTCTCATCTGTAAACTTTTCTGAAGGAGATAAATTTCCATTTTCAGGTGCAACTGTCCCTTCCAGAGATGAACTCAGCTCGGGCAACGAACCTTTCAGTTCATGAATCTCACCATTAAACTTTATATCATGTGCATCTGATGAATCTTTTACTCCTCCATAACTGTTGTCTTCTGTCTCCACAGCAGTTGAAGTCTCACTTTCTCGTTCACCCTCATCCACTGCATTAAGATCAGCTGCGGTACCTTTTACTTCCGAACTATCTTTCACTTGATCACCGGTATCAACATTAGCTGACTTGTCATCCAATGCTTCTACTTCATCTTCTTGGTTTTGTTTTTGTTGGGACAAAACTTCAGAGCTGTGCTGTGAGGGATGAGGTTGGGTCGGTTTTGGAAGACCGAGAGAGCGTGCATGGCAGTGTCTTGCATGGGAAAGGTTGCGTGGCTCGTGTGGGAACATGGCTTTTCTTTTATTTTGCATGGTGGTGGTCCCCTCTTTTTTTCGGGTTTGGCCTTTAATGCATATATGCATATATATGTATATATATGAATATATAAATACGTATATGAACATGTATAAATATATACATATACACATATATATACATGTACACATTTATACATATATATATGTAAATATATTCATAAATATATATATATATATTTTTTGCATCATAACCGAATTGACTCGTTTAGCCTTTGGCTTGCCAGACATTCTTGTCTCGGTCCAAAATTACCTGCAAGGTAATAAAATTAAGTTAAAATAAGATAAAAAGGAAATAATGATAATAATAATAACAAGAATAATAACATAAACAAATGGACAGAAATAAATTAAACTTAGAAAAGGTAAGCGTAATAAAATTTGAGAATAGCCAATTTAGTTAATTAATTAATCAATTAATTAATCAACTAAAGTTAAAAAATAAGTGTCTACAATTAGTTTTAAGTTTTAACATGTTTATTAATTTATTTGTTGACTATTGATTACATAATGCAGTAAAGGAAAGGGGTGGACCAAATTATTATATAATTGCTTCAATCTAAAATCAAGAATTCAAATTTTTTGTGATAATGAATGAAAAATAAAATATTAGCAATAGAAAACAAGGATTTGGTACAATATTTTTTATCTATAGCTACATATATTTATTAGTTGCATTTACAATTATATATCTAAAAGAGATTTTAGATGCAAATAGATTTTAAATTTGGATATGCACTTCTAAATTAAAATTAAATCTATTAAAAAGTGTAATAGATTTTTGCATACATTGTCTAACGCTGTATTAGCAAAAAATGCAATTCCAAAACTTGAAATGAGTGCTTTTTTAACGTTGTTTGCCTTAGTTACTAAGGCGTTCAAGGAAGACCTAAGAAATTTTATTTTTTGTTTTGTATAAATCTCCCAGTATATGATAGTGACATTAGACCCCAATTTGACAAAATTTACAAATCTATTACATACTACATTTTTATTTGTTATATCATATGAAACAAAATTATAATTTTAATATGAAAGATAAAAATAATTACCAAGTAAGGACGTGACAAAGAAACTAATATCTTGTCACGTGCTATGCATGTGGTTATTTATCCTTATTTTTTATATTATAATTTAATTTAATTTCATTTTATAGAATATAATCAGTGGAAACATAAGACATAATAAATTTGTATACGGTTCCTATTTAAAAGTCACGGTCCCTAAGAAATGAATAAATTTTAAATCTTGTACACGGTCTACATTTAAAAGTCATGATCGCTAATTGAATATTTGTATTGTTAAAGTCATAATTCGTAGTTGAGTATTCATATATGATTCCCGTTGAGTATATGTGTATAGTTCTATTTAAAAGTCACGGTCTCCAAAAGAGAAACAAATTATAAATCTTGTATATGATCCCAAGAAAAGAACAAATTTTAGATCTTTTACATAATTCCCATTAAAAAGTCTCGAATTGAGTACTTATATATGATCTCTATTCAAAAGTGTCATATTCCTAAGAAAGAAAACAATATTATATTCAAGGGACAATGAAATTCTTCCATTGACATTGTCAAATTTGGTATATATCTTCATTTTTGATTATTAGTAATACATAATCTTTCCTCAAAAAACGAAAAAATAATTGTTTGTGTGTGTGTATGTGTGTTTTTTTTTTGGTTGAACCAAGGGTTTCCTAAGGTCTTTGACCTAAGAAAGCTGGGTTGACCTGTAATAGGGGTGAAGCTCTCCCAACAATGGTTTTCTCCATTCACAAGACTCAAATTCGAGACCTTACTTAAGGGGAACAAGTGCTCAGGTTTGAGTTGTGAAAGAAGGAACTATGGATTTCTTTGACTTAGTATCGACTACCAACAGTTGAACAAAGTCACAGTCAAGAATCAAGTAGAGTAACTGTCACGCCCCCACCCGCTCGGGCCGGCCACGTGGCAACCGCAGTGTCGCCTCGAAGTACGTGTTGACCAGTCACGCACCAGAAGTACTGTAAGGCATTGAAATGGATACTGTAGACACTTATTTTTAATCTTAGTTAATTAATTAATCTGATTTGATATTTTGAAATTTTCATTTTACTTATCCTTTTGAGTTTAGTTTATTTGTGTTCATTTATTATCATTATTATTACTATTATTTTATTTTATTTTATCTTATTATTTTATTTTAATGACCTCGCAGGTAATTTTGAATCAAAACCGACAAGCCAAAGTCGAGTTGAATCAGCTCCCATGCAAAACTAGCCGAAGAACCGAATCAATTCAATTATCATGCAAAATATATGTATGTATATATATATATGTATGTATATAAATATGTATATATATATTTATGTATATATATGTATAAATATGTATATATATATTTATATATATAGGTATATTTATATATATGTATAGATGTACACATACATATATATATATATACACATATACCAAAAGCCAAGCAAAAAAGAACAGAAAAAGGGCCCACCACCAAATGCAGCTATCCACCTCGTCAAAACTTCCCACGCCAGTTCACCTTCGCAATTGAGAACAAACCATGATTGTTGGATACTTGCAGAATGGCTTGAATACTCATGCATTGGAGATGGCCCACAACCAAACAACTTCACTCTGGCAGCCATGTTGAGTGTCAGTTCAAGTTTGACTTTATTGAATCATGGCAAACAAATTCAATGCAACCCACAACGCCAGTTGCACTTCTCGTATGGTTTTACAAAGACAAAAAGATCAAAATCAATAATGAAAATAGCCAATAGGCAATGAAAGAATAAGGACAAGAAAAGAAGAGCATGGCCAAAAAAAAAATTAATTGCCATCAGATTAAAATAAAAAGAAAAAAAAAGCTGTTGTCGGATGAAAGGGAGGAAATGGAGAGTATAAAAGACCTTTTTTTTTTAGCAAGAAGGAAGGGGGCGTTGTTTTTAAGTTCAAAAAAAAAGAGAGAGCTTTACTGGGTTTTTTAGAGAGCAGCCGAGAGTTTGTTTGAGAGCAATCCTTCTTTATTTCAAAAGGGCTGTCTAGAGAATAAAAGGAAAGTGCTGATTTGAGTCTTCAAACGTTAAGCCATCCTTTTTTCTGAATGTAGAACAGCCATCCGAGGGATCAATTTTTTTTTTTCTCTTTTCTTTCCTCTGTTTCGTGTTTTCAAAAAGCTAAAACCCATTGTTTTTCCTTTTCATTTTTTTTTTGGGAAAAAGAAGTTTGCAAAGAAAAAAAAATAGAAAGACAGATTTTTTAGAGTTTATTTTCCTTTCTTTTCGGATCTCTTGTAAACAAAGTTTCGATCTTTAACAGAAACAACATTTATTTGAAGGTAAAAGCTGTCACCTTTAAACTTATTAATTTCATTTATGCTTATTTGTTCAAAACTTATCTAATCTGCTCACATATGTCATAAATGTTTCTCATACAAACGTTTTATTTAATATTTCCTTGCAAAGTTTAAGTCTTTTTGATGGATTATGGTTTGTCTGTGGGAAAAAGATGCTTGCTTTTCACATATTAAGAATTGTCTTAAGGATTTATGAAGCCTTCATATCCATATTAGTCTGGAATATGTTAAATACGGTGCCTTTTTGCTACTTGTTCATGTTAACATGTTTTTTTTTAAACTCTAATAATTTACATAATTGTAAAAAGATGTCCCAATTTTATGAGTTCTATGATGATCTTTATATCTTCTGGGTACGAAATATTTATATTCTGTGCTGTTTGTTTGTTAAAATTTCAACTTTGATTGTAAAGTTTGCATCTTTAAAACCTGTTTAGGTTAAAAATTTAATTTTTGACTGTAAAGTTTGCATCTTTAGAATCTGTTTAGGTTATAAATTTAATTTCGACTGTAAAGTTTACATTTTTAAATCTGTTTAGGTTAAAAATTTAATTTTGACTGTAAAAGTTTGTATCTTCGGACCTGTTTAGGTTAAAAAATTTAGTTTTAATTGTAAAGTTTGCCCCTTTAAACCTGTTTAGGCTTAAAAATTTAATTTTGACTGCAAAATTTACATCTTCAAACGTGCTTAAGTTGAAAATTTAAATAAAATTAACTTTGGTTATAAAAAATTTTATTATTGTATTTTTAAGTTTGAATGGATGCATATTTAATCTAATATTGAATTATGATATTGTTAAATTATTTTCTTGCCCTTAAATCCATGTCTGTCTTAATTAAAATTGAATCTTGTACATGAAATTACCCTTTTGCCCTTGCTTATATATTTGTTTAATTATGAATTGAATTATATATATAAAAATTACATTTTGACCTTATATGTGTGCTTGTTTAAATTAAGTTTGTTTATGTGTGTTAAATTAGTTGCCATGCAATCTAAAGTTGTAAATTTAATTTAAATTTCCATGTTCTTTTTGTTTATCATATTATATTGTGTGATTAATAGTGTTTATATGTACTAACTTATGTTTTCTTGTCCCATTCATACGTAATTAAGTTTAGAACATCGATTTTCAAAAATTCATATGCATGGGGTGACCGGAGGGTACCTCGGGAGTCTGAGGTTTCTGAAGGTTTTTCTCCGATGTGAAGTTTCTCCAGTGTCTAATTGGGAGTCTGATCGGACCCGAGAAATTTCTCATCCCTTCAAAATTAAAAAATATATTTTTCTCATTTAATCTTCATAAAAAGCATACATCATGTTTATGATTTCCTTAATTTCTTAAAATTGGTAAGTGAACTAACTTTTTTTTTATTACCTTTTTTTACAAAAAGAATGTTTATTCCAAAACCTTTTATCCATTTTTACTTTTATGTTTTATTTTCATTTTATTTTAAGAAAATCTCTTGTTTAAGAGGTCCAATTAAATTAAAATGAATGTTCATTCCGACATTAATTTCAAAACACATTTTAAAAGTTTTTTGAGAGATCTTAATTACCCAATTATAGTTAAGGCCTCTCAAATAAAAAACTACTTTCAAAATTTTTTTTTTATTTCTTTCCAATGAAAGGGAATATTCATTTTCTTTCTTTGTCTTTTTTTTTTTTTTAAAAAAGCATTTTTCTTGAGAAGACTTTAGTATATTTAATTAATTAAGACCCTTCAAGTAAACTTCATCTTTATCAAAATACACTTTTAACTCCAATAAAAGGAATGTTTATTCTTTAAATCTTTAAAATTCTTTTTCCAAAATCAGTTTTATTTGATAAAAAGGACATTCATTTTTTTAAAGGTCTTAATTTATTAAATCTACTAAGGCTTTCCTATTAAACTAAATTTTTGTCAAATTATTCCCTTCATCAAATTAAAAGGAATATTTATTCCGACATTGTTTTAATCAAATCTTTCTAAGAGATTTTAATTTAAGTAATCATAATTAAAGTCTCTTGATGTAAATTTCAAAACAAGAATTTGAGGATGTTTATCCCAACCTTTTTGCAAAATATTTTCTAGAAGGTTTCAATTAATATTCTCATAATTGAGACTTTCTAAAATTAAAATTAAACCTTTTTTCATAAAAGGATATCTATCCTCATTTTTAAATTTGACTTGATTTTTGAAGAATATTTATTCCTATTTAGAAATTGAATCTCCATTCTAAGTAGGGAATTTCTTCAAATTCAAAATTGGGCTATGGATTTGCACATTAAAAGGAATATTCATTCCAACATTAAGTTTTCTTTTTTAATTTTGGACTTAACTTTTTCTAATGGGATTTTTATCCCACATTAAAAGGAATATTTATTCCAACATTTAAAATTATGTTTTTCTTGAGATGATTCTAAACACATTTTATTATCATTTTCCAAGTAAAATATTTTTAAGACTTTTGTGGTACCGATTTCTGGGCGTCTTGGGGTGCTAATCGTTCCCCGAGCGTAACCGACTCCCGAACCTAAAATCTTTTTCGTAGACCAGTTTCTTTCCTTAACTTGACGTAATCTTTCTAGATTTATGTTAAGTTAAACCAATAGGTGACTAACCACACCTATTAAAAATAAAAGGTTAGTGGCGACTCCATTTGTTTTTTTTTTTTTGACTATTTAGTCCCGAGCATTTTTCACGCCATATCATTATCGTCGGAGCGGTAAAACGTCTCGACAGCTTGGCGACTCCACTGGGGATATTAGTTTTAGAGTCAAGTCACTTTTTAAGTCTTATTTTACTTGGGTTTAATAATAAAATGTTTTAAGTTTTCATGCATTGCATCATTCATTTGCATTAATTTTTTTTTTGTTTCAAAATTTTTCCAAAAAAAAAGAAAGAAGAGAAAAAAAAAGGGAAGATTTTTCAAAATTAAGTTTATTAAAATTGCATCTTGCATTTATATCACATTTAATTTATATGTATGTTTTTATATTTTGATTTTCTAGTATGCTTTGTGTGTTTAATTACGCGTCTATATTTTGCATGTTTTAATTCTTAGCCTATGCCTTGATCCTCTAGCATGCCCTATGTCTTAATTACTTGTATATATTTTGCATGTTCCAATTTCCTTTGTATGTCTTGATTTGCTAGTATGTTTTTTGTATTTACCATTTTGCCCTTTTAGTCATTTGTATGTATTTTTCATGTTTTAATTCCTTGTGTATGCCATGTATGCCTATCTTGTTTACCATGTGTGCTTATCTCATCATATTAATTATTTATCCTGTATTTTGAATTGGACTAATCGTGTGTTGACATGTGATAGTGAAATTTTTTTTGCTTCCTGCTTCTGCTTCTCCGAATGTTCACTACTTCACCGAAAGGCAATTGGTGAAGGTATAGGTCCCTCCCTCACACACGACACAAATTCATAACATAAAAGTTCGGGAGTCTGAACTTCACCTTTATTTAGGGGGGGGGGGGGGCGACGGGGTTGCCTCCACCCCATCTTGTCCGATGGGTACCCTTGTCTAGAGCTTTAAACCTAGCATGTAGAAGAACCCAAAATTTAACATAGATAGAGCCAAACCCGTTGGAGAAAACTCGGTTTCTTACGACACAAAGGGGGGACGGCTTCTTACCTTTATCAATCCCTTTCATTTTATTTGTTTATTTCATGATGGCATGTTGTTTGTCTGTTTTCTGATTATTTCATGATGACATGCTGTTTGTATAAACTGTCTATTTTTCTATACATATGCTTATTTCATGATAGCACGTTGTTTGTATAAACTGTCTGTTTTCTTTCACCTTTTTGTGCAAATACTTATTTCATGATGATATGTTGTTTCTTTTCTTTCCCACTTTACTTGTATATATTCATTTCAGAATCTGTTTGTTTTCTTTCACTTTATTTTTATATATATGCTTATTCCATATCGGCATGCTATTTGTTCTCTTCCTCACTTTGTCTGCATACATGTTATCTGTTTTCCTTCACAATGATATGTCGTATGTCTGTTTTCTTCCTCACTTTATCAGTACATATTTATACTTTGTCTTATAATCTTCTTGTTTCCTTAAATATCCATGATTATTGCTTTTTATTGCCATCATCACATGTCATGCATTTCATTCGCAACAAAGGAACTATAAAGGGAAATTAGTCATGGCTGACAAACAAGGTCAATTTGTAGGTGACCGGATATTTGGCCCCCGGCCTTGTTTGGATGAAATGACTAATTATCTTTTATGGTTAAATTGTTACGAATCAAACATCTTTGCATCATTCATCTTAACATTATTATTTTATTCTGATACATTTCCTTTTACTTTTTTGCCATTTCTTTTTCTTCTTTATCTCTGCATCCCATTCTCGCATTCCATCCCCATCTATAATAGGTTTACTATAGAAAAAATTAGTTATGGCAAAAGAAAGTGAGGAAGTACTCATGGAGATAGATTCGATGGGAGAGTCTAAAAATTTTGATTCCGCCAGTCCGACTATGAAACAAGCTCTGTGCTGGCTAAGGCAGAAAGCTAAGGAGGCGTTAACAAAGGGTCCTCCACCCTAGTTACCTGCAAGAGCCAGATGTAGTTTCGTCCGAAATGATCTGACAAGACTGAAACAGTTATGGGAAGGCATCAGTGATAAAGGTCGATTCAAGCAGTTGTATGGAGATATAGCATTGCTGTTAGAGATGTGGAAGTGGAGGAGGAGCTTCTAAAAGCGGCTTTGTACTTCTGGGATCCCTCATACCGGTGTTTTACTTTCGGTAAACATGATGAATCTTCTACTGGAGAGTATGATATGGTGCCAACAGTGGAGGAATATCAAGATCTGTTGATGGTAGGGAACAAGCCGGATAAAGTATTTTGGCCAACTGAGAATCATCCTAGGAAGCTAGTGAAGTTGTTGGGGATGAAGACCGAAGAGATAAGGGGCTACATGGATGGCGAATTCCTTTCAACCAGTTTCATTATGAATATTGTGGAAAAGAATACCACCTCTAGAAAAGGGATTGATGTTCTAGGCCTTTTGATTTATGGCCTAGTACTTTTTCCTAGAAAGGAGGGATATGCGCATATGTCAGTAACAACTCTTTTTATCGAGATCAAGCATCAGTCTGATCCGGCTTTGACAATTTTGGCAGAAACCATTTGATCTCTCAATGCATGTAGAAAAGCTGGCAATAAATTTGAGGCTTGTGGACAGTTATTGACAATATGGTTTAGAAGCCATTTCGGATACAAAAAGTTTGTAGGAATGGTCTTCAATAACAAAGGTGAAGAGACGATAGCCATTTATAATGCACATCCTTGGCCATCCCAACCAAGAACAGTGGTAGAATGGGTCGAGTGGTTCACGAATTTGAAGAACCAAGACATCACATGGAGAGCAATGTGGACAACGACAAAAGATACTCCTTATTTGGATGCAAGTATATCGTGGATCCCTCTTATAGGCATTTGGGGAACCATCAGTTACTCCCCATTGCTAGTAAGACGGCAATATGGGTCAGAACAGTCTATCCCTCTCACTTTTGGGCTCAACTTGTTAGACTTCCAGCATGACACCGAAAAGGGATTTGATGAGGCCAAATTTTGGGCAAACTTGTACTGACAATGCAATTCCTGAATACGTTGTGTGGCATAGTAAACAGGCAAAACAAATTTCAGTTCCACCAGTTCTGGATCCTAATTACCCTTTGGTTGAGGCACTAGAAGACAAGTTAGAAAGGCTAGAAATTGAGAATTAGAGGTTCAGAAAAGGGGCTCAGCTAGTTGAACTGACCCATAAATGTCAACAGTTGGAGATACAGAATCGGCAACTACGAGACTAGCTTGGAAATAGCCAGATAGAGATGCAAGGATGGGTTCAAGACTGGGTAAGAAAGAGTGCCAACAATGTTAAGCTGAAAGGGGAGGTGAAAGAATGGAGAGAAGAGGCCACGAAAATGAGCCGGTTGGCAGCAAGGACCGAAATCTTCAATCAAGAACATGCCCAAAACTGGAGAATTGCCAAAAAACAATGCTTTCGAGTTTAGGAGGAGAAGAGCGAAGTGAAAAAAGCAAAGATTGAACTGAAAAGAGAATTGGCGGAGCAGAAACGCATAGTAGGGTGGTTAGTCCGGAGAAACAATAAGTTATAGCAACAAGTTCGCGATGCTGCCAACAGATTGACTATTTCTGAAAACCAAAATGCTGAGATGAGGGCACAATTGGAACAGTTCAGAAGACAAGCAGAGTGACAGATTTGTTGTTTTTCGGGAGATTCCTTTTGTAAAATATTATCATCTTATGTTTTGATTCGGATGGTATTCTATTATGGGTTATTAAACTCACTTTCCTATTTTCGTAATGCCAATTATCTTTATAGTAATCTTGTTATGGATGGGTTTCCACATTACATAATCATTCAAGCATATTCATACATACATTTCATTCATATTCATGGTAAGAGAATCTGATTCATCCTTATGGTTAAATAAAGGTTTCAAGATAGCACCTCCAACGCACAGATTTAACACTAGATTACAATCTAGAATCGTCATGGAAGAGCAAGCTGCCAAGATTGAACAGCTAAGGAAGACAAACGAGGATCTACATAAACAATTGGATCAGATGGCAGAAATGGTGGCCAGTATGAGACAACAAAACATGGAAAATTCAGGCAACAATTCCAATGGGCAATCTTCTCAGAGTACACTTCCACACGGACTCCCCACAGCTCAGCCCACGAATGCCTTTCTCCCACCCCCTGCACTCAATATACCTTTGCAAGAAAATCAAACACAAATTCCTCAACCAACCACAAACACATTCACCTTCCCACCACCTCCACCCGGTGCATACCCTTTTACACCCTCAATGTTTACCACAAGTGGAGGAATCCCAACAACTCAACCAATTCCCCCTCCCACCTACACTACGCCACCTCCTGCCCCTGGACACACCCTAAACAATCCCATGTTTGTGCCTAATGAATAATTTGAGAGAGAGATCGGTGGGGCCGAAAGTCAAAGGGTATTGAGCCAGATAGAGGAGCGGATTGGTGATCCCACCAAAATTCAAAGTGCCTGAATTCGAGAAGTACAAAGGGACCACATGCCCTAAAGACCACATTACTATGTATTACCGAAAGATGGCCGCATACTCCAAAGATGATAAGTTGCTAATTCACTATTTCCAAGATAGCCTTACCGGGTCTGCAACACGGTGGTACAACAAGCTAGATAGGCGGGGCATTCACTCTTGGAATGATCTAGCCCAGGCTTTCATTGATCAGTATAAGCACATGAATGATTTGGTACCCGATAGTCTGACCTTACAGAATATGGAGAATAAGTCTTCTGAATCTTTTACCGAATATGCCCAAAGATGGAGGGATATAACAGCTCAGATTCAACCTCCTTTAACCGAGAAAGAGACCACAAGGTTATTTGTTAATACATTGAAAGCTCCATACTACAGCCATATGCTGGCCGGTGCCACCAAAAGCTTACCGACATGGTCCTAGTCGGAGAGATGGTGGAAAATGCACTCAAAACTGGCAAATTGGAAGGTGGGGAGTCTAGTGCGGCTCGGAAAAATCCAAAGAAGAAAGAAGGCGAGGTGAACACCACCGGATACGGAGGATACCAACAATACCCTTAACAGCAATATCGACCAAACCAATTCCAATATCGACCATACCAACCACAATACCGACCATACCAATCCCAATACCAACCCCAATATCGTCCCACCAACTACACACCCCCTCAAAACACTTACCAACATCCTCCTTCCAACTATGCTCAACCTCAAAACACTTATCAATATCCGATATCCAACACCAGTTATACTGCCTCCAGACCAAACACTCAAAATTGGAACCCAAGACCACCAAGAGAAAGGAAACAATTCACCCCTATTCCCATGACCTACACCGAACTTTATGCCAAACTCTTGAACAACAAAATGATTGAACCAGTCCAATACTCAACCCCTTTATAGCCTCCATATCCGAGGTGGTTTGATGAAAACGCCACATGTGCCTATCACTCGGGGGCTAAGGGGCATAGTATTGAGAATTGTATTCGGTTGAAAGAAGTGGTACAAGGTATAATCAATGAAGGTCGTCTGACTTTCGATACACCGCCAAGTGTGGGCACAAATCCTCTCCCAAATCATGGTGGAAACACTGTGAATATGATTGATGATGGGGCAGTTCATGTCAAGAGAAAGGTTGAAGAGATTGTCACACCAATGAAGGTCGTATATCAAGCTTTGATAACGGCCCAAATGATTGCTCCTTTGAAGTGTGAAGGTCATGAGATCCAGTGTTGCACTGAATTCCGAGGAAAGTTGCAAGCTATGATGGATGCTGGTCTAATTGAATTTTATGTGGAGAGAAACAAAAGTACCGACATCTGTATGTTGAATAATGGAAATGAAGATTCTTTCCATTATAAACCAAGTTTGAAACTACCTGTGATTCAAAAGCCCAGCCTCGCCATTCCCATAGCCTCACCAAAACCAAGTCTATCAATTCCGATGACCCCTAGGCCGACGTTGAATATCCCCGTATTGAAACCGAGCTTGAATCTGAATGTGCCAACACCGTTCCCCTATCGGAGTGATAGGGAGGTACCTTGGAGGTATGAGAGTTCAGTGCAACAGATGAATGCCAATGTCCAAGAATCTGAATCAGTGAATATTTCTGGAGTAGGAGGCATGACTAGGAGTGGGAGATGCTATGCCCCAAATCGAACTGCCACTCTACAAAAAGAGAAGGGCATGGAGAAAAATGATGAAGTTGTGACACTATCTGTTGGAGAGCCAGAGAAAGAAATTGAAAAAGAAGTAACCAAGACGGTGGATGAAAATGATGCTCGTGAATTGTTGAAATTCATCAAACAAAGTGAGTACAGCGTCATAGAACAACTAAATCGCTTGCCAGCCAAGATCTCTCTGTTAGCTCTGCTTTTGAACTCCGAGGTACATCGTAATGCTCTCCTCTGAATCCTGAACCAATCTTATGTGTCCAAAAACATCACCGTGGCCAATTTGGAACATATTGTCGGGGGTATCACAGTGGTTGATTACATCTATTTCACTAATGAAGAGATCCCTTCCGGAGTAAGAGGCAACTACAAGGCACTGCACATCGCTGTTCGGTGCAAGGATCATATGGTTGCCAAAGTATTGATTGACAATGGATCTGCTTTGAATGTGATGCCACTTCACACATTGATGAAATTACCTATAGACCAATCTTTAATGAAAGCCAGTCAGTTAGTGGTTAGGGCATTTGATGGCACACGAAGGGGAGTTATTGGCGAGATGACTGTTCCGATAATTGTGGGGCCGGTTGAATTTGAGATCCATTTCCAGATTATGGATATTTCGCCAACTTATAGCTGTCTCCTGGGTCGCCCCTGGATCCATATGGCCGGTGCTGTTCCTTCTTCCCTTCACCAAAAAGTCAAGTTCTGAGTTGAAAATAAGATAGTTTCTGTGTCCGGAGAAGAAGACATCATGGTAATGCAACCTCCAAATACTCCTTACATTGAAGCTACGGAAGAGGCAGTGGATTGCTCTTTCAGGTCATTTAAGGTGGCCGAAGTAATATGGGTAAAAGAAGGATCCAAGGTACCTAGCCCACATTTTTCTGGTTGCTTAAATATGCAGGTCAATATGACTGTCGGAAGAGGCTGTCGAGCCGGAAAAGGACTCGGAAAGTATGGCCAAGGAATCCGTCAGCCTATTGTTCTACCAAAAGCGGAGCCTACCTTTGGACTTGGATATAAGCCTACTCGGAGAGAGAAGTCCGAAGCAAGGGAGGAGAAGAAGCGCAAGCGTGTAGCTGTATTGAGAAGAGGGGAACTTGAACCCAAGAAACTGAAGATTCCATCGTTGAAAGATAGTTTTGTTTTTGCTGGAACGATGAACCCAAAAAGATCAGTTGTTGAGCTTGAACAGTTATTAAAGGGATTGTCTATCAGCATGCTAGAGCACGGGGAATCAAGCAGTGGAACATTGGTTCAACGAATGGCACCGGGGACTGATTTGAATAATTCGGAGTCTTTCGAGATGCCAGTGAATTTGTCAGATCTGAACATGTAATTAATTAAGCTTTGAGAACTCATTTTATTCTACACTTCTACCCAAGAGTGTGGACGGCTGACTTTCATATGTTATGGGTTTTATTTTCATGTTTGCTCCATCATTCATGATATTGATATTCACACTACTAGACTCTGCATCATGTATATATTTCATATCATAATTATACCATTGCGTTTTCCTCCATATGTTTATCCTTGTTGTTCCTTTTCTTCTTTTATTCATGGATCAAGTGCATATATGTATATATACCCCTTTATTGTCTTTTGACCCCAGGACTTCAAACGATGAATGTAAAGACAACAAAGATGGTCTTTTTTAGCCCGACTTTGATTGGTTCGTTAATGCGGATGACCTCGACAATGATAATGATGATGATTACTCTCTTCCCCCTGATCTTATGAGACTGATTGAAAGGGAAGACAAACAGATCTTGCCCCACAAAGAGACCACCGAATTGATCAATTTGAGTGATGATGAGGAAAAGAGAGAAGTTAAAATTGGCACTTCCCTAACACCCGAACAAAAAGAGGAACTAGTGGCATTACTCAAGGAATATGCTGATGTCTTTGCTTGGTCCTACCAGGATATGCCAGGTCTGGATACTGAGATTTTGGTGCATAGAATGCCAATCAAGCCCGGATTCAAGCCAATACAGCAAAAGTTGAGGAGAATGAGGCCTGCCATGTTATTAAAGATCAAAGAAGAAGTGAAGAAGCAACTAGACGCAGGATTTTTGGAAGTAGCTACTTATCCTGAGTGGGTTGCAAATGTAGTACCAGTCCCGAAGAAAGATGGCAAAGTTCAAATGTGTGTGGATTACCGAGATGTCAACAAAGCCAGTCCGAAAGACAATTTCCCACTGCCCCATATTGACACTTTAGTCGACAACACAGCTAAACATGCAACATTTTCTTTCATGGATGGGTTTTCGGGATACAACTATATTAAAATGGCTTCAGAAGATAAGAAGAAGACTGCTTTCACCACCATGTGGGGCACGTTCCAATACAACGTGATGTCCTTTGGTCTCAAGAATGCCGTGGCAACTTATCAGAGAGCTATGGTGACCCTTTTTCATGATATGATACATAAAGAGATTGAGGTGTATGTGGATGATATGATTGCCAAAGGTCGAAATCCAGAAGAGCATATGACTGGACTGAAGAAGTTGTTTGAGAGGCTGCGCAAGTATCAGTTGAGGTTGAATCCAGCCAAATGTACTTTCGGCGTTACTTCAGGGAAGCTATTGGGCTTTATTGTTAGTCAAAGGGGCATCGAGGTGGACCCAGATAAAATCAAAGTCATTCAGGATTTGCCACCTCCGAGAACCCAAAAGGAGGTAAGATGTTTCTTTGGGCGATTAAACTATATCTCCCGCTTCATTTCCCAGTTGACTGCAAAATGTGACCCGATTTTCAAGCTTTTGAAGAAGAACAATACGGGAGAATGGAATCAAGATTGTCAGAAAGCCTTTGACAAGGTCAAGGAGTATTTGTCGAACCCACCAGTGCTAGTACCTCATGTGCCTGATCGTCCTTTAATCTTATATCTGACAGTGTTAGAACACTCCATGGGCTGTGTTTTGGGGCAACATGATGAAATCGGCAAGGAAAGAGCAAGCAATCTACTATGTCAGCAAGAAGTTCACAGGGTATGACGCCAAGTATTCTCAGATAGAAAAGATGTGTTGTGCATTGGCATGGGTGGCTCAGAGATTAAGACAGTATATGCTGTATAATACCACATGGTTGATAGCAAGGCTAGATCCGATCAGATTCCTCTTTGAGAAACCTTCATTGTCAGGACAATTGGCTCGATGGCAAATACTTCTGTCAGAATATGATATAGTTTGTCTCCCAGAAAGCTATCAAAGGAAGTGCCATTGCTGAATTTCTAGCTGACAGAGCAGTTGATGACTATGAACCCATGAAGTTTGAGTTTCTTGATGAGGATTTGATGTCGATATTCAATACTGAGCTAGAGCAAGGAGGGAAATGGAGAATGTATTTTGATGGGGCATCAAATGCACTGGGGCATGGAGTAGGAGCTGTCCTAATATCCCCAAACGGAGATCAATACCCGGCAATAGAAAGACTTGACTTCGATTGCACAAACAATATGGCAGAATATGAAGCTTGCATTATGGGGATCCAGATGGCAATGGAGAGAAAGATCGAGGCTTTGGAAGTGTATGGCGATTCTGCTTTGGTGATAAATCAGCTGAGAGGTGAATGGGAAACACGAGACTCAAAGTTGGTCCGTTATCATAAGTACATCATGGAGTTGACTGAGCAATTTGAAGAAATCAGCTTTCATCATCTCCCTAGAGAAGACAATCAGTTGGTCGATGCATTGGCAACTTTAGCCTCGATGTTCAAAGTCGATAAAGGAACTGAAATCGAAGCAATCAAGTTGGACATGAAGACTCATCCGGCACATTGCATGAGTGTCGAGGAGGAGGATGATGGCAAACCTTGGTTCTATGACATTGCCCAATACCTCAGATTTCAAAAGTATCCAGATCATGCTGTTGAGAATGACAAGAAAGTTATCTGAAAAATGTCGACAAACTTCTTCTTAGATGGTGAGGTCCTTTACAAGAGAAGTAGGGATCAAGTAATGTTGAGATGTGTAGAGTCAAAGGAAGCAAAGAAGATACTAGAAGAAGTTCACGGCGGAATCTGTGGAACTCATTCCAGTGGACATAGAATGGCTAAATAGATTATGAGGTTGGGATATTACTGGTTAACTATGGAGACCGATTGTATTAATCATGACAGAAAATGCCATAAATGTCAGATTTATGCTGATCAGATTCATATACCTCCTAATCCATTGCATGTCATCTCTTCCCCTTGGCCTTTCTCAATGTGGGGCATAGATGTAATCGGGGCAATCTCACCGAAGGCTTCTAATGGGCATCAGTTCATCTTAGTAGCCATCGATTACTTCACCAAATGGATTGAAGCTGCTTCATATGCCAATGTAACACAGTCAGTGGTCACCAAGTTCGTGAAGAAGGAGATCATTTGTCGGTATGGGCTACCAGAAAGAATTATCACTGACAATGGTAAGAATTTGAACAACAAGATGATCGATGCAGTGTGCTCCTAATTCAAGATCAAACACAGCAATTCAACTCCTTACCGGCCAAAAATGAATGGAGCAGTCGAAGCAGCAAAAAAAAAAACATTAAGAAGCTGGTGTCCAGAAAATGACAGTGACTTACAAAGACTGGCATGAGAAACTTCCTTTTGCTTTACATACTTATCGCACTACTATAATAACGTCGACTGGGGCAACTCCATATTCTCTGGTCTATGGAATGGAAGCTGTGGTACCAGTTGAGATAGAAATCCCATCTTTGAGAATATACAGAGAGTTGAAGCTCGAAGAGTCAGATTGGGTGCAAGAGAGATTTGACCAATTGAACTTAATTGAAGAGAAGCGGCTCAAAGCACTTTGCCATGGTCAATTGTATCAGAAGAGAATGATGCGTGCATATGATAAGAAGGTACGTCCGCGCGAGTTTACAAAAAGAGAATTGGTGCTGAAAAAGATTCTACCTACTGTAGACACTTATTTTTAAATTTTAATTAATTAATTAACTAATTAATTGGTTAATTAGTCAATTAATTAATTAATCATTTTCAAATTTTATTTTTCCTTTTTAAGTTTAGTTTATTTTTGTTTATTCATATTACTTTATTTTACTTTATCTAATTTTAATTTCATCCCGGGTAATTTTGAACCTGAAATCGGGAAGCCAAAGCACCAAGTTAATTCAGTCATCGTGCAAAGCAAAAACCAAGTCAAAGACCAACGCAGTCAACTTGACTATCATGCAATATATATATATATGTATATGTATATGCGTATGTATATTTATATGTATATACATATATATACATTTATATATATATATTAAAATGTGTATATATGTGTGTATATATATATTTATATATGTATATGTATATTTATACATATATGTATATATAAAGTATATATATATATTTATATGTCTATATATATATTCATATATGTATACATATATATATATATTTATATATATGTATGTATATATTTTTATATATAATATATAATATATGCCAAAAGTCACGTTTCTTGTTCTTAGCTTCAGTTACTCGTCGGTCTTCGCACCTTTTTGCTTCCAACAAAGCAGGCAAAGAAAATATATTAGTTTAAACAATAAGCATGCATGTTGCAGCCATGGCGGGGTCTGATTTTCGGTTATGATATTGGGATTTCTGGTGGAGTGACGGCTATGATGCCATTCATCAAAAAGTTCTTCCATAATGTATGGGTGAATAAAGAAGCCGACAAGTCCAAAAAACCAGTATCGCCAATATGATAGCCAGACGTTGACGATGTTCCCGTCTTCACAGTACTTGGCTGCTCTTTTGGCATCCCCAGTAGCATCCACCATCACACACGTTGGCAGCTCAACGCTTGATACGAGAACAACGAGATGATGAGTATAATGCATCTTTGCAAGTTGACAAAGACAAAGAGTTGAAGGCAATTCAAGCAGCTGAAGCTCGTCGTTTAGAGGAGGAAGCAGATAGAAAAGCTGCTTTTGAAGAAGAACTGCGAAGAAAGGAAGAACTTTGCAGGAAAGTGGAAGAGGAACAGGAATGATCAGAGACGGACAGCCTGGAGGTTTTCTGATGCCGATCTCAGTGGGAGAAGATATAACAGTCGTGGAGCCGAGGAATGTCTGAACTTTAGCATTTGCCAAAAACTAGTCCAGCTGATGCATGGGAACATCTGGGTAGTCCAAAATCCTTGAGGTTCTGCTCAGAGCATGGCACTTGTTATTCGTTTTCAAGTTTGACTTTCCATCAGTATAACAATCAACGAGTCTGGAGAATCTTCAGAGCAGCCATGGTCCAACTCCTTTTTCAGGGGCTTGCAAGTTTTACTAGCTGATGATGATGAAGTTAGGGCACTGTTCAAGCAAGTGCAGCTTTGTATAGCCGCGATTGTAATGTTCAGAGGCAGGATCGGAAGATTATTCGAGAGGGTATCCAGATGACCAGCCAGGTTCTTGTTCATGTGCTTTCTCTCTATACCCCTGCAAGGACAAAGAATTTGAAGTCAACAACCCAGCAGCCAATCAGAGCAGAGATAGAATGGACAAAAGAGGAAAACCACATATTAAAAACCTGGACCATCAGATGAAATGGGAGGAGAAAAGAGAGCCCTTAGATCAAAAAGAAGAAAGAGGAAGTATAAAGATCTGTCTGCAGCAAAGGAGCCGGGGGAGGTTTTTTTTCAGTTTTAGTTGAAATCAAGAGAGAGCAGCGGCGGCAGCTCTTCATTTTTTTGCAAAAACAAGGTTTTCAAAAAAAACACCAGATCTTTATCTCTTTTGTTTTCAAAAGGGGGGATCTTTTTCACTTTCTTTCATTAAAAAAAATATCAGTTTTTCAGGGGGGGCGAGGAGATTTTTCTTTTCCTTTTTTCGTTTCTGAAACAGAGAGCTCGCTTTTTTCTTCTCTTCATTCCTTTCTTTCTTTCTTTCTTTCTTTCTTTCTTTCTTTCCAAAGAGGAGCAGCTTTTGATTTTTCGCTGAAAAAGAGAGTTTTCAAAGAACACAGAAAACAATTTATTTTTCAGTTTTCAAAAGCAATCCGAAAATACCCAAACAAAAAACCAAAAAAAAGCTTTTCTTTTTTTTCTTTAAAAAGGATTTGGTTAAAGAAAATAGAGAAAAGTCTTGTTGATTTTCAACTTTAGCTATTCTCTTCTCCACAAAGCCATTATTTTTTAGTTTTGATACAAAACTTCATTTCTTTTTAGTTAAAGTTCTTATTTTTACATGTAAAGATCCTTTCTTTTTACTTTAAATACAATATTTTTTATTTTATTATGTTAACTTTGTACATAAAGTGTTAATTTTCTCTTTTATGATGATGTTTATGATTTTCAAATCCTTTATATATTGTTAAATAATTTGTTTAGTTTAATATATGTTCTAATATATTGATGATGCCTTCTTTTATGTGTATTTATTTTATTTTATTTTTTGTTAATATATCATTTCTCTTAGTTAGTTACATGACTATACAAAAAGATCCTAACTTTTCTTTTTTTATATCTTTGTCTATTATTCTTAGAGCTTGCTTTGCATTTTCCATATGCTTATTTATTTGAAAGTTTTAATCTTGATTAAAAAGATTACATTTTTGAGCTTATATTCATTCTTGTTTAATTAAAAATCTAGTCTTGGTTATAAAGATCACAACTTTAAGTTGATAATCTTGTTTGCTTAGTTAAATGTTAAGCTTAGTATTATAAAAATTGCACCTTTTTGTTTGTGGGCATCTTTGCTTGATTAAAAATGGAAGTTTGGTTAATGAAAATTGAATCTTTAAGTTTATTTTATTTTTTAGTATTTTTATTTATTTAAATAGAAATAATCTTTGAATTTAAAAATTAAAATTTCTTTTAAGCTTGTATAAATGCATGTTTAGTTTAAGATTCAATTTTTTATCATAGAAATTACTTTTTCGTCCTTGAATATTGTTTTGCTTAATACAAAAATTTATGCTTGTATATAGAATTACCTCTTTGCATTCATGGATATGTTAGCTTAATTAGTAATTTTATCATGTGTTAAATTACTGTTTTGCCCTTTATGTATGCTTTCCTAATTAAAAATCTAGTTTTGTATGTAAAATTACCCTTTTGCCCTTGCTTATATATTTGTTTAATTATAAGTTGAATTTTGTATAAAATTGCATACTTGACCTTGTATATGTATTTGTTTAATTATAAGTTGAATTTTGTATAAAATTGCATACTTGACCTTGTATATGTATTTGTTTAAATTAAGCTTGCTTATATATGTTAAGTTAGTTGTCATGCAATTTGATCTTATAAAATTAAATTTAAATTCCCATGTTCTATTTATTTATCGCATTATATTGCGCAATTAATTGTGTATATGGAATAACCATTGTTTCTTTGTCCCATTCATGCATAATTAAATTTAGAACATTGACTTTCAAAAATTCATATACATAGGGTGACCGGAGGATGCCTCGGGAGTCCGAGGTTTCCGAAGGTTTTCTCCGATGAGAAGTTTTTTCGGTGTCTAATCGGGAGTCCGATCGGGGCCCGGGGAAATTTCTCATCCCTTCAAAATAAAAAATTTATTTTTCTCATTTAATTTTCATAAAAAGCATACATCATGTTTATGATTTCCTTAATTTCGTAAAATTTGCAAGTGAACTAAATTTTTTATTACCTTCTTTTACAAAAGGAATGTTTATTCCAAAACCTTTTATCCATTTTTACTTTTATGTTTTATTTTCATTTTATTCTAAGAAAATCTCTTGTTTAAGAGGCCCAATTAAATTAAAAGGAATGTTTATTCCGACATTAATTTCAAAATATGTTTTAAAAGTTTTATGAGAGATCTTAATTACCCAATTATAGTTAATGCCTCTCAAATTAATCCAAGTTTTATTAAAAAACCACTTTCAAAATTTCTTTTTTTTTATTTTATTTCTTTTTATTTCTTTCCAATGAAAGGGAATTTTTTTTATCCTTTATTTTATTTTTTTTTCAAAATATTTTTCTTGGAAAGACTTTAGTGGGTTTAATTAATTAAGACCTTTCAATTAAACTTCAATTTTATTAAAAGGTATTTTCAACTCCAATAAAAAGAATGTTTATTCCTTTGATCTTCAAAAATATTTTTCAAAATTAACTTTGTTTAATAAAAAGGACATTTATTTTTAAAAGTTTTTTTTTGAAAGGTCTTAATTTATCAAATCTAGTAAGGTTTTCCTAATAAACTAAATTTTTGTCAAATTATTCCCTTCATTAAATTAAAAGGAATACTCATTCCGACATTGTTTTAAAATTAAGTCTTTCTAAGAGATTTTAATTTAAGAAATTATAATTAAAGTCTCCTAACGGGATTTTCAAAACATGAATTTGAGGATGTTTATCCCAACCGCTTTGTAAAATATTTTCTAGAAGGTTTCAATTAAGTTCTCATAATTGAGATTTTCTAAAATTAAAATTAAACCTTTGCTTTTCATAAAAAGGATGTTTATCCTCATTTTTAAATTTGACTTTGATTTTTGAAGAATGTTTATTCCTATTTAGAAATTGAATCTCCATTCTAAGTAGGAAATTTCTTCAAATTCAAAATTGGGCTATGGATTTTCACATTAAAAGGAATGTTCATTCCGACATTAAGTTTTTAAATTTTGAATTTAACTTTTCTAATGGGATGTTTATCCCACATTAAAATGAATATTTATTTCGACATTTAAAATTATGTTTTTCTAAAGATGATTTTAAACACATTTTATTATCATTTTCCAAGTAAAATATTTTTAAGACTTTTGTGGTACCGATTTTCGGGCGTCTTGGGGGTGCTAATCCTTCCCCAAACGTAACCGACTCCCGAACCTAAAATCTTTTTCGTAGACCAGTTTCTTTCCTAAACTTGACATAATCTTTCTAGATTTATGTTGAGTTAAATAAGTAGGTGTGGTCACCTATTAAAAATAAAAGGTTAGTGGCGACTTCATTTGTTTTTCGACTGTTTAGTCCTGAGTTTTTTTTTTTACGCCATATCATTTATCGTCGGAGCGGTAAAACGTCTTGACAGCTTGGCGACTCCATTGGGGACAACGAACCCAGAATTTATGGTTTTAGAGTCAAGCCACTTTTTAAGTCTTATTTTACTTGGGTTTAATAATAAAATGTTTTAAGTTTCATTTCATGCATTGCATCATTCATTTGCATTAAAATTTTTTCCAATAATTATTTCAAAATTTTTCCAAAAAAAAAAAAGAAAGAAGAGAGAAAAAAGGAAGATTTTTCAAAATTAAGTTTATTAAAATTGCATCTTGCATTTATATCACATTTAATTTATATGTATGTTTTTATGTTTTGATTTTCTAATATGCTTTGTGTGTTTAATTACTCGTCTATATTTTGCATGTTTTAATTCTTAGCCTATACCTTGATCCTCTAGCATGCCCTATGTCTTAATTACTTGTATATATTTTGCATGTTCCAATTTCCTTTGTATGTCTTGATTTGCTAGTGTGCTTTTTGTATTTATTATTTCACCCTTTTAGTCACTTGTATCTATTTTTCATGTTTTAATTCCTTTTGTATGCCATGTATGCCTATCTTGTTTGCCATGTGTGTTTATCTCTTATCATATTAATTATTTATCCTATATTTTGAATTGGACTAATCGTGTGTTGACATGTGATAGTGAAAGTTTTCCGGCTTCCTACTTCTACTTCTCCGAATGTTCACTACTTCATCGAAAGGCAATTGGTAAAGGTACGAGTCCCTCCCTCACACACGACACAAATTCATAACATAAAAGTTTGGGAGTCTGAACTTCACCTTTATTTAGGAGGGGGCGACGGGGTTGCCTCCACCCCATCTTGTCCGATGGGTACCCTTGTCTAGAGCTTTAAACCCAGCATGTAGGAGAACCCAAAATCTAACCTAGATAGAGCCAAACCCGTTGGAGAAAACTCGGTTTCTTAGGACACAAAGGGGGGATGGCTTCTTACCTTTATCAATCCCTTTCGTTTTGTCTGCTTATTTCATGATAGCATGCTGTTTGTCTGTTTTCTGATTATTTCGTGATGACATGCTGTTTGTATAAACTGTCTATTTTTCTGTACATATGCTTATTTCATGATAGCATGTTGTTTGTATAAACTGTCTGTTTTCTTCCACCTTTTTGTGTAAATACTTATTTCATGATGATATATTGTTTGTTTTCTTTCCCACTTTATTTGTATGTATTCATTTCATAATCTGTTTGTTTTCTTTTACTTTATCTGTATATATATACTTATTCCATAATTGGTATGCTATTTGTATAAGTTTCCTATTCTTTTCCTCACCTTGTTTGTATATACGTTGTCTGTTTTCTTTTACAATGATATGTCGTATGTTTACTTTCTTCATTGTTTCATCCATACATGATCATGCTTTGAATATCCATGATTATTTCTTTTAATTGCCATCATCACATGACATGCATTTCATTGTAGAATCATTTCGCAACAAGAGAACTGTAAAGGGAAATTAGTCATGGCTGATGAATAAGGTCAACCTTTGGGTCAACGGATATTTCGGCCCCCAGCCTTGTTTGGATGAAATGATTAATTATCTTTTATGGTTAAATTGTTGCGAACCAAACATCTTTGCATCATTCATCTTAACATTATTAATTTATTCTGATACATTTCCTTTTACCTTTTTGCCATTTCTTTTTCTTCTTTATCTCTACATCCCATTTTCACATTCCATCCCCATCTATAATAGGTTTACTATAGAGAAAATTAGTTATGGCAAAAGAAAGTGAGGGAGTAACCATGGAGATAGGTTCGATGGGAGAGTCTGAAAATTTTGATTCTGCCAGTCCGACTTTGAAACAAGCTCTGTACTGGCTAAGGAAGAAAGCTAGGGAGGCGTCAACAAAGGGTCCTCCACCCCAATTACTTGCAAGACTCAGCTGTAGTTTCGTCCCAAATGATCTGACAAGACTAAATAGTTATGGGAAGGCCTCAGTGATAAGGGTCGATTCAAGCAGTTGTATGGAGATATAGCATTGCTGTTAGATGTGGAAGTGGAGGAGGAACTTCTAAAAGCGGCTTTGTACTTTTGGGATTCCTCATACTGGTGCTTTACTTTTGGTAAACATGATGAATCTTCTATGGGAGAGTATGATATGGTGCTGACAGTGGAGGAGTATCAAGATCTATTGATGGTAAGAAGCAAGCCGAATAAAGTATTTGGGCCAACCGAGAATCATCCTAGGAAGCTAGTGAAGTTGTTGGGGTTGAAGACCGAAGAAATAAAGGGCTACATGGATGGCGACTTCCTTTCAACCAGATTCATGATGGATATTGTGGAGAAGAATACCACCACTAGGAAAGGGATTGATGTTCTAACCCTTTTGATTTATGGCCTAGTACTATTTCCTAGAAGGGAGGGATATGTGCATATGTCAATAACAACTCTTTTTATGGAGATCAAGCATCAGTTTGATCCGGCTTTGACAATCTTGGCGGAAACCATTCGATCTCTCAATGCATGTAGAAAAGCTGGTGGTAAATTTGAGGCTTGTGGACGGTTATTGACAATATGGTTTAGAAGCCATTTCGGATACAAAAAGTTCATAGGAATGGTCTTCAATAACAAAGGTGAAGAGACAATAGCCATTTATAATGCACATCCTTGGCCATCCCAATCAAGAACAGTGGTAGAATGGGTCGAGTGGTTCACGAATTTGAAGAACCAAGACATCACATGGAGAGCAATGTGGACAACGACAAAAGATACTCCTTATTTGGATGCAAGCATACCGTGGATCCCTCTTGTAGGCGTTTGGGGAACCATCAGTTACTCCCCATTGCTAGTAAGACGGCAATATGGGTCAGAACAGTCTATCCCTCTCACTTTTGGACTCAATTTGTTAGACTTCTAGCATGACACCGAAAAGGGATATGATGAGGCCAAATTTTGGGCAAACTTGTACAAAGCAGCTCAAAAGATGGATTGTGGCAATCATACTGACAATACAATTCCTGAATACGTTGTGTGGCATAGTAAACGAGTGAAACAAATTTCAGTTCCACCAGTTCTGGATCCTAATTACCCTTTGGTTGAGGCACCAGAAGACAAGTTAGAAAGGCTGGAAATTGAGAATCAGAGGTTCAGAAAAGGGGCTCAGCTAGTGGAATTGATCCAGAAATGTCAGCAGTTGGAGATACCGAATCGGCAACTACGAGACCAGCTTGGAAATAGCCAGATAGAGATGCAAGGATGGGTTCAAGACTGGGTAAGAGAGAGTGTCAACAATGTCAAGCTAAAAGGGGAGGTGAAAGAATGGAGAGAAGAGGCCACAGAAATGAGTCGGTTGGCAGCAAGGATCGAAATCTTCAATCAAGAACATGCCCAAAGCTGGAGAATTGCCCAAAAACAATGCTTTCGAGTTCAGGAGGAGAAGAGCGAAGTGGAAAAAGCAAAGATTGAACTGAAAAGAGAATTGGCGGAGCAGAAATGCATAGTAAGGTGGTTAGTGCGAAGAAATAATGAGTTAGAGCAACAAGTTCACGATATTGCCAACAGATTGACTATTTCTGAAAATCAAAATACAGAAATGAGGGCATAATTGGAGCAGTTCAGAAGACAAGCATAGTGATAGATTTGTTCCTAAAATATTATCATCTTATATTTTGATTCGAATGGTACTCTATCATGGGTTGTTAAACTCACTTTCCTATTTTCGTAATGCTAATTATCTTTATAGTAATCTTGTTATGGATGGGTTTCCACATTACATAATCATTCAAGCATATTCATACATACATTTCATTCATATTCATGGTAAGGGAATCTGATTCGTCCTTGTGGTTAAATAGAGGTTTCAAGATAGCACCTCCAACGCACAGATATAACACTAGACTACAATCCAAAATCGTCATGGAAGTGCGAGCTGCCGAGATTGAACAGCTAAGGAAGACAAATGAGGATCTACAGAAAAGATTGGATCAGATGGCGGAAGTGGTAGCCAGTATGAGACAGTAAAACTTGGCAAATTCAGGCAACAATTCCAATGGGCAATCTTCTCAGAGTACACTTCCACACGGACTCCCCACAGCTCAGCCCACGAATGCCTCTCTCTCGCCTCCTACCCTCAACATACTTTTACAAGAAAATCAAACACAAATTCCTCAACCAACCACAAACACATTCAACTTCCCACCACCTCCACCCGGTGTGTACCCTTTTACACCATCAATGTTTACCATAAGCGGAGGAATCCCAACAACTCAACCAATTCCCCCTCCCACCTACACTATGCCACCTCCTGCCCCTGGACACACCCCAAACAATCCCGTGTTTGTGCCTGATGAACAATTTGAGAGGGAGATCGATGGAGCCGAAAGCCAAAGGGTATTGAGCCAGATAGAGGAGCGGCTCAAGGCCATGAAGGGCACTCATGCTTATGGCATTACTGATGCCTATGAATTGAGCTTGGTGGATGGATTGGTGATCCCACCAAAATTCAAAGTGCCTGAATTCGAGAAGTACAAGGGGACCACATGCCCTAAAGACCACATTACTATGTATTGCCAGAAGATGGCCGCATACTCCAGAGATGATAAGTTGCTAATTCACTGTTTCCAAGATAGCCTTACCGGGTCTGCAATGCGGTGGTACAACAAGCTAGATAGGCGGGGCATTCACTCTTGGAATGATCTAGCACGGGCTTTCATTGATCAGTATAAGCACATGACTGATTTGGTACCCGATAGACTGACCTTGTAAAATATGGAGAAGAAGTCTTCTGAATCTTTCACTGAATATGCCCAAAGATGGAGGGATATAGCAGCTCAGATTCAACCTCCTTTAACCGAGAAAGAGACCACAAGGTTATTTGTTAATACCTTGAAAGCTCCGTACTACAGCCACATGCTTGCTGGTGCTACTAAAAGCTTTACCGATATGGTTCTGGTTGGAGAGATGGTGGAGAATGCACTTAAAATTGGCAAATTTGAAGGTGGAGAATCTAGTGCAGCTATGAAGAATCCAAAGAAGAAAGAAGGCGAGGTGAACACCGCCGGATATGGAGGATACCAACAATACCCCCAACAGCAATATCAACCAAACCAATCCCAATATCGACCATACCAACACCAATACCGACTAAACCAATCCCAATATCGACCATACCAACCACAATCCCAACCCCAATACCGTCCCACCAACTACACCACCTCAAAACACCTATCAACATCCTCCTCCCAACTATGCTCAACCCCAAAACATTTACCAATATTCGGTATCCAATACTAGTTATGCTGCCCCCAGACCAAACACTCAAAATTGGAACCCAAAACCACCAAGAGAAAAGAAACAACTCACCCCCATCAACATGACTTATGCCGAGCTTTACTCCAAACTCTTGCAAAGCAAAATGATCGAGCCAGTCCCATACCTAAGACCTCTTCAACCTCCATATCCAAAGTGGTTTGATGAAAATGCTACATGCACATATCACTTAGGAGCTGACGGGCACACTACAGAAAATTGCAATCGATTGATACAAGTGATACAGGGGATCATTGATGAAGGGCGATGACACGCCCGGACCTAGTCCGCACGTGTCAAGTTGTACAATTATGTATTGTTGTCTTGTTAATATACCAAATTAGACTTCCCATGGATGTTTCAAACTTTGTTTAGCTCAATTTCAAGCTTAAAAACCCTAAAATTGAAGTCCAGGGATGTGGGTCCCACTTGGAATCGAGACCCGAAGAAATTGGGCAGAGTTGACCGGAGTCAACTCAGAAATTGTTGACTCCGGCGCCAGACATTGTCACGCCCCGACTCGCAGGCTCGGCCACGTGACAACCGCCGTACCACCTCGAGATGCGTGCCTCGTCAGGCGGGCAACCGAGATGGCACAAGGCTAAAAATAAAGGATATTCGAGCAATATATGAAAACATACGAAATTATCATAAATAATATAGTTCAAAAGTATTTTAAAAATAAAGCAACGCATATTACGGTGCTCCATGCAGCAGAAAGTATTATTTATAAATACACAATATATATGTAAGATGCAATAATATTCCGAGCCAACAAACACAAAGCAAAATGAGGTGGCACCTACATAATTGTGTCCATAGTGCCGTACTGGGATCATTGGCCACCAGGACGTCCGCCGTCCAAAATCTGATGATCTGAAAACAAGAGTGAATGGGGTGAGTACAATATACTTGTACCCAGTGAGAGACTCGGTTATAAAGACCGATCACCTCAGGCTGGGGATATGAAATAATCCAAATATTAATTTAATAAATCATTTACTGAAATATATGAAATCCCAACCAAATCAAATATCAAATCAATAATAACACATATATCCAAGTGGGCTGGCATCTGAAATCGTCCCAATAAGATATACCCGTGCACTGGGAATCCACTGGACCGTCAAGGGTTACTTTATACCTTTAAAATATTTTTACTTTACTTTCTGGCCCATTCCCTTGACGTTTGCCTCGCTGTGGTGGAATACAGCTACTTCTGGCCTGACGAGCTTTTCTCCGCGCCTCTCTACTCCAGGCCAGTATATTCTCCGTGCCCTTTCAAAATGAAAGCGGTCCACGGGAACCTTATATATATTCACCGTGCCCCTTCAAAAAGGCGGTCCACGGGAACCTTATATGCATGCCTCTCTCTCGGTCCACGCTCCCGCATATTGGAGCTCCGAGGAAATCGCTCAAACTCTCATCTCTCCGGGGTACCATTCCCCAAACAATAATAATATCAATATGTATATGATTTATTGAAATTCCCACCCTTCAAATCATTTATAAACTAGGTGTGTGTGGGTGGACAAATCATATCCCAAAACATATTTAAACAATTTAATAAAGCATATATAAATAAATTTAAAAACGGTTAACCCTCAATGGTCAACCAATATAATCCAAGCCACTCACAAGTGAGGAGAGTTGTATACTCCCCGATTACCCACGAATGCCTTAGCTCAAACTGCTACCGGTTCCAACCTCGTACAATCACGTACCTAATAATCAAATTAAGTCTAATTTGATTAATAAAGGCATTCGACCAATTATTAAATCACAAAACAAAACCAATTAAAAGTCATGGAATCAAATTGGGCAAGTCCGGAGGTCAATTGAAGTAAATTAAAGTCAATTGGGTCAAATGGGATCTAGGATTGCAAAATGACCATTTTGTCCCTGGACTGTGATGATCCGGCGCCGGAACTAGTCAGAACCGGCGCCGGTTCTGTTCTGGAAATAAGGCCGAGTTTCGGCCTCAATCTTCTTCAGCCCGATTCAAGTTCGATTCGTAACCAATCCGCATCAAAATTGAAACACAGCAAGTTAATCACATGATCTATGAATTCACAGCTTCAAGAACTGAATCAAACAACAAATCATGCTTGAATTTTGGATCAAAACATCAAGAGTTGACTTTACTCGGACAAAACAGAAATCTCAACTTCAATCATCAAATTCTCTTAGCACAGACCATGAAATCAAGCGTATAAACTATCAAATTAAAGCTTGATGAGTCTAGAACAACATACCAAAAACCCAGTCTCAACGCACGGTTGAATCAAAAGATATGAGCTGATGAACAATCTGTCGCCAAATTTCCAAGTTTCTAGATTTGATGATTTTCTTAGAAATCTTGATGTTTTGATCTTCAAGAAGGCAAAAGAAGTTGATATTGATGATTGATGAAGTGTTTAAAGAGGGATTGAAGGTTTTGATTCGAAAGAATCGAGAGAGAGCTCGGAGAAAAATTGAAGAATAAGGAGAGAAATGAAATTGGGGGTTCTCGGCCACCCGAGAACCCATTTTAATCGATCAGTTCCGGCGCCGGAATCAACTGAGTCAAAGTTGACTCCGGTCAACTCGGTCAAACTTCCTTGAAATCCGTGCCCAAGTGGGACCCACATCTCGGAACTTCAATTTTAGGGTTTTTAAGCTTGAAATCGAGCTAAACGAAGTTTAAAACATCCATGGGAATCAAATTTGGTATATTGACAAGATAACAATACATAAATACACAACTTGACAAATGCGGAGTAGGTCCGGGCGTGTCAACTCTCCCCTCCTTACAAAAATTTCGTCCCCGAAATTTAAACAAACTAAACATCAAACAGATGGGGGAAATCACGTCTCATGTCATTCTCGGCTCCCAAGTCTACTCCTCAATCTGCGAGCTTTTCCATAAATCTCACACTAAAGATTTCGATTTATTCCTCAAGGATCGAACCTCTCGATCCAAAATGGCTACAGGTCGAACTCTGAAGCCCAAACTTTTCTTTAGTTTCACAGGTGGTGCTTGAAGAACGTGTGACGAATCAGGTACATATTTTCGGAGCATAGATATATGAAAGACATCATGTATCCGAGCCATATCAGGTGGCAACTCCAAGCGATACGCTACTGGTCCAATTCGTTCAGTGACAAGGAATGGACCAATGTACCTCGGATTTAGCTTTCCCGCCTTGCGGAAACGAATAACACCTTTCCAAGGTGAGACCTTTAAAAACACTTGATCTCCCACTTGGAACTCCAAAGGTGTCCTCCTTTGCTGTGCATAATTTCAATCTCGATCTTGGGCTGCCTGAAATCGTTTTCGGATGAATTTAAAATTGCTCTTCTATTTCTTTAGTTTGAACCTCATCCTTTCCTTAACATAGCCTACTCTTACCTATTTATGGTTTAGGTCTTCTTTATTTAAGTATGGCCTTTAGAGGTTCTTCCTTTGCTGTAGTAATGCTTGCTTGATACTCTCGCTTTGTTCTTGTCTCATTCTTCAAGTCTCCATTGGCAAGACTATATTTTTGTTTCTTCTGAGGTTCCACACCTCTTACTTTTCTTAGGAGTTCCTTCTCCTTTTTCATTGTCATTGCCTCTCACTTCGAGGCCATTCTCTGATGCATTTCTGGTTGTTTCGTGGTCTTGTACTCATCCTTGTAGCCAATTTATCGGGAAAGACTTTCACTTAACTCCCTCACCTTCATGGCGAGGATGCAAAGAGTTAAATATCTTTCCCCCCTATCTTGTTTCGTTTCACACTTCATTTATTGCTTTATTCTTCCTCTTTTGCACATCCTCCATTCAAATCTCATGGCATATGAGTCAAGCTCCAATACATATTGGCCCACACTTGGCCATATCATAATAGAGGAATCAGAGACCATGCCCTTTCGGCTCTCACCAGCTGACCCACTCTCTGACCGCCCATCATAATCACTAATAGAGCCCATGGCCCATCAAATCTCATACAGGGCCCATGGCCCATCATATATCATCTCTCCTCCTCACAAGGACGGAGAACTCTGGGAGGTCTCATGCTCTCCCCACTCACATGTTGGGCCGGTCCTCTCGAGTGGTCATCACAGAGATCCTCAAGATCTCGATCTCTGACCCTTCCTCTCATAGGGACGCCTCACATGGCTCCCAAATCAATCATACTTGAGCTTGACTATATACCCACCCATATCATTTCTCTTGCCTCTTAGGCATTGCTTATATTTTATTTTCTTGAGGTATTCAATTCAGGGGGTGTCACGTGTCTCTTATCAATCTCTTTTCCCTTCTTCTCATCAATAATATTTTCTGGGGTCTCCATATCCCCATTTCTTTTTCCTTTCTTCATTTTCCATTCCGCCCACGTCTATTGTGGGGTCCACTTTCCTCTTGCCTTCTCGTTCATTGTGGAATAGCGTAATTCACGCTTGTCACACACATGTTGCATTCTTGGTAGTTTCTTTCTCTTCACACTTCTCTTGAGGTTTCATCTCCATTCTTTTCACTTGATCTTCCTTATGATCCATTGCCATCTTTAGGCATCACTTGAAATTCTTGTCATCCTTACGCCGTTTTCCTTGGGTTTATCTCCGTGTCATTTCTTTTCTTTATATTTCTTTTACCATGATTTATGTGATCTTCCACTTCTTTTCCAGGGTTTCCTTTGCTTGAACTCATTCTTCCCTCTTTACTCTCTTCTCTGACCTTCTTTATCTTTCTCATTCTTATTCCACTTTTCTTCTAACACCTCTTATCCTCTTATGTGTTAGAACTTCCTTTCTGTTTTTCATACTGGCTGTGCTCATAGAATTTTATGAGTTTGATCGATTCCTTTCCTTATTCCCATACTCCTTCCCTTGAGTACTCGGGGTTTCCTTTACCTTAGCCATCTACGGCTATTAATCCGTGGATATCTCTTCTTTGTCTATCGATGAGATCTAGCCATCTCCTTTGCCACATGTTCAACTCACGCTGAGTCAAGAAGTGTCTGAGACTCTTGTGATCGGTATAGATATGACAGGTTTCACCATACAAATGGTGACACCAAATCTTCAAAGCGAAGACAATGGCAGTAAGCTCCAAGTCATGTATTGGATAATTGACCTCATTCGGTTTTAAATTGACGTGAAGCATACGCAATCACCCGTTCATCATGCATCAACATACATCCAAGTCCGTTGCCCGATGTATCAATATACACAGTGAACTCCTTGCCGTTCACAGGTAGGGCAAGTACCGGTGCAGTCGTCAATTTATCCTTCAACTTCTGGAAACTCTTTTCACATTCCTCTGACCAGACAAACTTAGTATTCTTGCAAGTCAACTTAGTCAATGGTGCAGCTATCGTGGAGAATCCATCCACAAATCTCCGATAATATCCAGCCAATCTCAAGAACTTGAATCTCCGTAGGAGTTGTGGGACATTTCCAATTGGTGATTGCCTCAGTCTTGCTGGAATCCACATATATGCCATCCCTAGACACAACATGTCCAAGGAATCCAACTTGCTGCAACCAAAACTGGCAATTGGAGAGCTTAGCATAAAGCTGATGATCTCGAAGAGTTTGCAACACAATGCGAAGATGATTTGCATGTTCCCGCTGGTTCCTTGAATAAACCAATATGTCATCAATGAAGACAATAACAAATCGGTCTAAATACTGATGGAATATGCGGTTCATCAGATCCATAAATGCTGCTGGAGCGTTGGTAAGTCCAAACGACATCACACAGAACTCGTAATGTCTCTATCTGGTACGAAAAGCGGACTTATGGATATCTTCTTCTCGGATCTTCAATTGATGGTAGCCCGATCGCAGATCAATCTTAGAAAACACTCCAGCTCCTCGAAGTTGATCGAACAAATCATCAATGCGAGGTAATGGATATCTATTCTTCACTGTCACCGCATTCAGCTTGCGGTAATCGATGCAGAGTCGCATTGAACCGTCTTTTTTTTTTTTTTTTTCACAAACAAAACTGGGGCTCCCCAAGGTGAAGTACTCGGCCGAATGAATCCTTTATCCAACAATTCGGCGAGTTGTTTCTTCAGCTCAATCAGTTCAGTGGGTGCCATTCGATATGGAGCCATAGAAATTGGATCCGTACCGGGATAAACTTCGATCAGAAAGTCAAAGTCTCTCTCGGGTGGTAAACCAGGTAATTCATCAGGAAATACATCTGGAAACTCATTAACAACCGAGATATCTTCAATGTTAGGCTCTTCCACTGAATTATCTACTACATGGGCTAACACAGCTTTACACCCATTGAGTAGTAGCTTACTTGTTTTGATGGCGGAAATGACATTTGGTGTGCCTCTACATTCACTGTAAAAATCAATCATGCTGCCGTCGGGTCGTGGAATCCTCACCAAATGATGTTCACAAAAGATCTGAGCATGATGTCTCCCAAACCAATCCATTCCCAAAATGGCATCGAAGTCAGACATCTGAAGTGGAATTAAGTCTGTTTCAAATTCAGGTTTTCCAACTTCACTGCACATTCTTTGTACACCGTATTTCGAACCATTCACTCACCCAACGGTGTATTCACCAATAACTCATACCCCAAAGGCGATAACACTCGATCCGTATGTACGACAAACTTGGTATTTACATAGGACAAAGCAACTTCAGTGTCCATAATCACATATGCCGGTTGATCGAAAATAACTACTACGCCTAACGTTCAAAAATTTTCTTTAGCGGTAACTTTTACTCGGCAAGCAGTTACGAGTACGATGATATCTTTATTTGCGATAAATAACCATCCATAAATATTTAAATATTTACTTACCGGTGACTTCATCAGAACGTGCTTCAACGTCATCCTGCGACATTGCGTAACCCTGAGTATGTTGTCGCTGCTGCTGCTGCTGTGAAGGTCGTCTCGGGGTTGCAGAACTACTACCAATACCCGAATGCTGCTGAGATGTAGAAGGTGCTGCGAAAGAATGTCGCGCAGGTTGAAACGAACGGCAACCTCCATAGTTGCTCGGTCTGATTGGTGGCTGTCTAAAATTCTGCCTGGGTGGTACAGATGTAGTAAATGGACATCTACGTACTACGTGGCCCATACCTCCGCACTGAAAACATCGAAGTCCAGCCCTACACTGGCCAAAATGAAAACGCCTATAGTATGGGCATTGAGGCCTAGACTCCACTTTCTTCTTCCCAATCTTTCCTTTGGCCTTGGGCTTAAATCCACATTTCTCTTTTCCTCGGCCACCTGATGGAAGCAGTGGCATTGGTGTCGGCATCGGTGGCGATGGATGAATTGGTGGTATAATGCCGGTAGTCGAATATACGCCGGTGGCCATTAGTGATGAAAAGAATCTACCGGCCCAAATATCAAACATTCGCTCGAAATCAGCGGGCGTAAACTGCACCAGCGTGACAGTCGTCGGAGGTGGGGGTGGTGGAATATCAGTATGAGCATCCTGATGATGCGTCTCATCAACAGGCGTAATAGGTGGAACAGGCTCGTCCGAAATCTCAGTGGTCTACGGGTCTACAGTTGGCTGAATCTCAAGTTGCCTACATGGTCGACCTCTTCTCAAAGGTACAGAGGGATCAGGGGTAGGAACAGAAGGATTCGGAATACTTCTCCTTTTAGGTGGCATGGTGCAATTATACATAAAATCTAAGTCAGAAAACAAAAATATAACTTTTCTAACCATACCCTCAAATTTCTAACCCCAAAATCAAAAATCTCAAAATTATATGAACTGCTTGGCTCGGTATAATATACACTTATAATATATTTTAAAATTTGCTCTGATACCAATTTAATTGTCATGCCCCGACCCGCAGGCTCTGCCACGTGACAACCGCCGTACCACCTCGAGATGCGTGCCTCGTCAGGCGGGCAACCGAGATGGCACAAGGCTAAAAATAAAGGATATTCGAGCAATATATGAAAACATACGAAATTATCATAAATAATATAGTTCAAAAGTATTTTAAAAATAAAGCAACGCATCTTACGGTGCTCCATGCAGCAGAAAGTATTATTTATAAATACACAATATATATGTAAGATGCAATAATATTCCGAGCCAAGATACACAAAGCAAAATGAGGTGGCACCTACATAATTGTGTCCACAGTGCCGTACTGGGATCACTGGCCACCAGGACGTCCGCCGTCCAAAATCTGATGATCTAAAAACAAGAGTGAATGGGGTGAGTACAATATACTTGTACCCAGTGAGAGACTCGGTTATAAAGACCAATCACCTCAGGCTGGGGATATGAAATAATCCAAATATTAATTTAATAAATCATTTACTGAAATATATGAAATCCCAACCAAATCAAATATCAAATCAATAATAATACATATATCCAAGTGGGCTGGCATCTGAAATCGTCCCAATAAGATATACCCGTGCACTGGGTATCCACTGGACCGTCAAGGGTTACTTTATACCTTTAAAATATTTTTACTTTACTTTCTGGCCCATTCCCTTGACGTTTGCCTCGCTGTGGTGGAACAGAACTACTTCTGGCCTGACGAGCTTTTCTCCGCGCCTCTCTACTCCAGGCCAGTATATTCTCCGTGCCCTTTCAAAATGAAAGCGGTCCATGGGAACCTTATATATATTCACCGTGCCCCTTCAAAAAGGCGGTCCACGGGAACCTTATATGCATGCCTCTCTCTCGGTCCACGCTCCCGCATATTGGAGCTCCGAGGAAATCGCTCAAACTCGCATCTCTCTGGGGTACCATTCCCCAAACAATAATAATATCAATATGTATATGATTTATTGAAATTCCCACCCTTCAAATCATTTATAAACTAGGTGTGTGTGGGTGGACAAATCATATCCCAAAACATATTTAAACAATTTAATAAAGCATATATAAATAAATTTAAAAACGGTTAACCCTTAATGGTCAACCAATATAATCCAAGCCACTCACAAGTGAGGAGAGTTGTATACTCCCCGATTACCCACGAATGCCTTAGCTCAAACTGCTACCGGTTCCAACCTCGTACAATCACGTACCTAATAATCAAATTAAGTCTAATTTGATTAATAAAGGCATTCGACCAATTATTAAATCACAAAACAAAACCAATTAAAAGTCATGGAATCAAATTGGGCAAGTCCGGAGGTCAATTGAAGTAAATTAAAGTCAATTGGGTCAAATGGGATCTAGGATTGCAAAATGACCATTTTGTCCCTAGACTGTGATGATCCGGCGCCGGAACTAGTCAGAACCGGCGCCGATTCTGTTCTGGAAATAAGGCCGAGTTTCGGCCTCAATCTTCTTCAGCCCGATTCAAGTTCGATTCGTAACCAATTCGCATCAAAATTGAAACACAGCAAGTTAATAACATGATCTATGAATTCACAGCTTCAAGAACTGAATCAAACAACAAATCATGCTCGAATTTTGGATCAAAACATCAAGAGTTGACTTTACTCGGACAAAACAGAAATCTCAACTTCAATCATCAAATTCTCTTAGCACAGACCATGAAATCAAGCGTATAAACTATCAAATTAAAGCTTGATGAGTCTAGAACAACATACCAAAAACCCAGTCTCAACGCACGATTGAATTAAAAGATATGAGCTGATGAACAATCTGTCACCAAATTTCCAGATTTCTAGATTTTATGATTTTCTTAGAAATCTTGATGTTTTGATCTTCAAGAAGGCTAAAGAAATTGATATTGATGATTGATGAAGTGTTTAAAGAGGGATTGAAGGTTTTGATTCGAAAGAATCGAGAGAGAGCTCGGAGAAAAATTGAAGAACAAGGAGAGAAATGAAATTGGGGGTTCTCGGCCACCCGATAACCCATTTTAATCGATCAGTTCTGGCGCTGGAATCAACTGAGTCAAAGTTGACTCCGGTCAACTCGGTCAAACTTTCTTGGAATCCGTGCCCAAGTGGGACCCACATCTCGGAACTTCAATTTTAGGGTTTTTAAGCTTGAAATCGAGCTAAACGAAGTTTAACACATCCATGGGAATCAAATTTGGTATATTGACAAGATAACAATACATAAGTACACAACTTGACACGTGCGGAGTAGGTCCGGGCGTGTCAGACATGGCCGGGTCCGGCGCCGGACCCGTTGTTGTTTTAAGGGGTCTCGACCACCCGAGACCCCCATTTCCACTTCTTCTCTTCTTCTTCATTTCTCTCCGAGATCTCTTCCAAATTCTTCTGAATCAAACTCTTAATCCCTCTTCAAACACTTCATCAATCATCATTATCAACTTCTTTTGCCTTCTTGAAGATCAAAACACCAAGATTTCCAAGAAAATCACCAAATCTTGAAATCTGGAATTTTGGCGACAGTTTGTTCATCAGCTCATATCTTTTGATTCAACCGTGGGTTGTGCTGAGAATTTGGTATGTTGTTCTAGACTCATCAAGCTTTAATTTGATATTTTACACGCTTGATTTCATGGTCTGTGCTAAGAGAATTTGATGATTGAAGTTGAGATTTCTGTTTTGTCAGAAATAAGTCAGCCCATAGTATTTTGATCCAAAATTCGAGCATGATTGGTTGTTTGATTCTATTCTTGAAGCTACTAATTCATAGATCATGTGTTTCACTTACTGTGTTTCAATTTTGGTGCGGATTGGTGATGAATCGAACTCGAACCGAGCTTGAATTGGTGCATGGCCGATCACGGCCATGTTCTGGAGACAGGTCCTGTGCCGGACCTGGTGTGTCCTGTGCCGGAGTTGCCATTTTGGCTCACTCCCGCCCGGGAGTGAGCAACCTGCCGACAAGGGCACTGTAGCACCAGGGGCATTTTGGTAATTTTGCAATCCTAGACCTCATTTGACCCCAATTGACTCCAATTAGCTTCAATTGACTTCTAGACTTGCCAATTTTATTCCGAGACCTTAATTGGTTTTGTTTTATGATTTAATTATTGGTTGAATGCTTTTATTAATCAAATTAGATTTTAATTTGATTATCTAGGTACGTGATTGTACGAGTTTTGGACCGGTTGCTGTTTGAGCTAAGGCATTCGTTGGTAATCGGGGAGTATACAACTCTCCTCACTAGTGAGTGGCTTGGATTATATTGGTTGACCAGTGAGGGTTAACCGTTTTCAAATTTATTTATAAATGTTTTAATAAATTGTTTATATATGTTTTGGGGTATGAATTGTTCACCCTCACACACTGAGTTTACAAATGATTTGAAGGGTGGGAATTTCAATAAATTTTATATATTGGTATTATTATTGATTATTGTATGGGGAACGATACCCCTGAGAGATAAGAGATTGAGCGGGATTCCTCGGGGCTCCGATTTGCGGGAGCGTGGACCGAGTTTGAGAGCATGCGTGATTACTCAGCCGTGGACCGCCTATCGAGGGGCACGGTGAGTCGGGCCTGTTTGTGAGAGGTGCGTAGGGAAACTCGCCAGGACTCCAGAGTGCTGTGTTCCACCACAGCAAGGCAAACGTCAAGGGAATGGGCTAGAGAGTAAAATTAAAAATGTTTTAAAAGTATAAAGTAACCCTTAACGGTCCAGTGGATACCCAGTGCACGGGTATACCTTATTGGGACGATTTCAGATGCCAGCCCTTATATAAATATTATTAAGGATTTGATATTTGATTTGGTATGGGATTTACTATATTTCAGAAAATTGGTTTATTAAATTGATGTTTGGATTATTTCATATCCCCAGCCTGAGGTGATTGGTCTTTATAACCGAGTCTCTCATTGGGTACAAGTATATTGTACTCACCCCATTCACTTTTGTTGTCAAATCATCAGACTCTGGACGGTGGACGTCCTGGTGGCCAGTGATCCCAGTTCGTCTCTGTGGACACTATATTGTAGGTGCCACCTCTTTTGCTTTGTGTATCTTGGCTCGGAATATTATTGCATCTTACATATACATTTGTGTATTTATAAATAATACTTTCTGCTGCATGGAATACCGTAAGATGTGACACTTTATTTTGAAATATTTTTAAACTATATTGTTTATGATAATTTCATATGTTTTCATATATATTGCTCGAATATCCTTTATTTTCAAGCCTTGTGCCATCTTGGTTGCCCGCCTGATGAGGCACGCATCTCGAGGTGGTACGGCGGTTGTTACGTGGCCGAGCCTGCGAGTCAGGGCGTGACAGGCGATTAACTTTTGATGCTGAAGCACAGCCGAATGTGGAGGCAAATCCACTGCCTAATCATGATGTGAATGGGGTGAATGCCATTAGTTATGAGTCAACCATGCTAGAGCAAAGAGAATTGAGTACTTTCAATAAGGGGACATGGTTTAACAGTCAATACCAGGAGCCGTATTGAATAGTTGGGAGGCTTTTGAGATGCCAATAACAGAATTTGACATGTGTTGAGCCTCGATTTTGTCTTTTATTCCACACTTCTGCCTAAGAGTGTTGGTGGTTGATCTCCATGTGTTGTGGGCTTTATTTCTCTGTTTACTTATCATTTATGATTTTAATATCATGCATTTCTACAAAACTTTTTATCATATACGTATTTTATCTTTCATATAGTCTTGCCTTTTTAATCCTTATTCTTTCCCTATGTATATATGATTATATCTTTACCCCTCGATCTATTTGTTTGTCTATCTATTCATGGATCATGTACATATATGTATATATTTCTTGTTTTTCTCTTAAATGCCCAAGATCCCAAGTGATGAATGTAGAGATAGCAAAGATGGCCCGATTGAGCCCAACTTTGACTGGTTCATTATTACAGAAGATTTTGATGATAGCGATAATGATGATTACCTCCTCTTTGACGGCGATAATCATTTCTGTACTTTGATGAGGTATCAAATGTATTGGGGCATGGAATGAGAGCTAGTTAATATCCTCGAATGGGGATCAATGCCCAGTGACAGCAAGATTTGATTCTGACTGCACAAGGTGATATGACAAAGTATGAGACTCATATATCGGGAATCTAAATGGCAAAAAAAAAGAGAGAAAGAGAATAAAAAAAAGAAAGAGAGAAAAAAATTGACCGTATCATCATGCATGTGGGGCATCCTTAAGGTTTTAACTTATATTTTGAAATCATTACTTTTCAAAAACTGTTGCTTTCAAAATCACATTCCTTTGAGGGAATACTCTTCGATAAATGTAACCATGCTTGGGAAGAAAAATGGCCGTATTTCTTGTTCCCTTCACTTATAGAAAAATTATCCATTGTTGTCCCCTTTGAGCCTAATGAACTTTCTTTCTGAGGAACCCAATCAAGGATCACCCCCACACTGGGGTAAAAATGAAGAGATTGTTTAAACTCTTACATTAAGGCCAGATAAATCATGAGTGATCAAGAAAGCCTCCGATTTATTTTGTAAAAAAAAAAGGGAGAGAAGAAGGAAAAAAGGAAAGAAATAAGGAGATGAATAAGGTTGGGGCAAATGAAAAGAACATGCATAGACAAATGATCCTTTATATGGCCAAAAAGTGATCCTTGATTCAATTTCCCTGGAAACACAATTTTGGGCCTTTTTATCCTTTCTTTAAAAACCCTTAACCCTAACCCATGTTACGTGCTTTGAAAAGTCTATTTCGATCAAGTATGGATACTTTGACTTGAAAAGCGTTTCCTTAGAAGAATGAATTTTTATCACTAAATCATACTTTCTAAACGAGTGTTTGAAAGAATTTTAATCCTTATGTGCATGATGGAGCGGTCAAAAAAAAAGGAGGAAAGAAAAGAAAAAAATAAAAAAATAAAAAAATAAAAAAATAAAAAAAAGAGAAGAAAAAAGAAGCAGAAAATGAAATGATAATGAAAAAAGGAGTGGTTCAAGTAGAAAATCCGAATAAGCGGTTCAGATCCAAATGGGTCAATTCCTAAGTTGAAACCTAAGAAAAGTGGAATCACTACAAAAAGGGCATCGAGCTAGCAAAGGATATCTCGTTTGGTCATGGAGATCAGAATAATCAGAAATGGTCGAACATTGTCAATGTCATCCATATTAAATTAGTCAAAGGTGGGGAATAGGACGACCAAAGTTTTGTTGTCTGCGCATTCATCATTTGGAAGTCATGCATTCCTTTTTTCTATTTTCATTACGATCGATCTTGCTGCTTTATATTTTGTGTAAACTTTTCTGTCATGAGCTTTCTTATCTTGTAATTTTGGAATATGTTTGTCATCTCTTGCTTTTTCATATGATCCATGCACTTGCCTTAAGTGTGGAAAGCATAACATTTTTATCATAAAAGATGAGCAAATAGGCAAATAAATACCGTAATACATGAGGTCAATCATCAAAGCAAATGGTAAGAACATGTGAAATTGAGATGATCGAGGCTTGATAATCAATAAATTGGTATCCGGAATATGTTCACATGAGGATTGTCATCCACATCCATGGGGCATCTATGCCAGATTGACAAAGCAACACTTGAAATCAGCACTCAAAGAATATGAGGATCAGAGAATGGGGTTAAGAAACAATTACAAGAAATGTTTCACAGATCTGAAGTCATAAATCCCTAGATCAAAGCCAAATTGAGCTTGGATGCTATCTTGAACCTTGAAAGAAAGAGAATGAGCATCTATTAAACACTTTGCACCATCATCATCCTATCATCACATTGTCACATTGTCATTACTTTGTCATTAACTCATCATCATTGTCATCTCATCAGTGTTATCATATTATCATCATCTTGTCATTTTATCATTCACTCTATCCTAGGTCATCATATTTGTCATTTTTACCCTATCATAGGTCTTAAAATCATATTTATCATTTCTAACTTATCCTAGGTCATTGTATCATCGTTTTACCCTATCTTGGGTCATTCATTTTATCATTTTACCCTATCCTGGGTTATCCATTTAGCATTTTACCTTATCCTGGGTCATCATTATCATCTTGCCCTAATCGTGGGTCATCATCATCATTTTACCCTAATCGTGGGTCATCGGCATTATCATACCCTAATCTTGGGTCATCATCATCATCCTGCATTAATCTGGGGTCATCATTATCATCTTGCCCTAATCGTGGGTCATTATCATCATTTTACCCTAATCGTGGGTCATCAGCATCATCATACTTTAATCTTGGGTCATCATCATCATCCTGCCATAATCTTGGGTCATTATTATCATCTTGCCCTAATCGTGGGTCATCATCATCATTTCACCATAATCTTGGGTTATCATCATCATCATTTTGCCTTAATCTTGGATCATTTTTAATGTCATACCCTAATTTTGTGGCATTTTCATTATATCAAAACTTTGAGTCATTGCTTGGTCATTTTCTCCTATTCTGGGATCTTGTCTTCATCTTATTTTTGATCATTGTGCTTTTAAAAGAAGTGTATACATCTTTGCTCATTCCTTGAGTATCGAGAAGTGTATTCATTATGCCTCATGTCATTATTCAAAGATTGCAGCCACGAATTGAATTCAAATTGCAAGGTTAGTCTTGTGTAAGAAGCTCCTCAGGTAACTCTCCAAAACTCTTTTAAGGTCTTTTCTTGCTTAAGGTAATTATCCGTAATTCAATTCTGTTTAGCATAAATTATTTCTATACTTTATTCAAAGTTTAAAATCATTCCTGTTTAGGATGGTTGTTAAACCTCTTTTTTATTGCTTAAATTAGGATTTAAGATCACTCTTCTTTCTCCTACTTTAATACTAGGAGGCCTAAGTTAGCTCAATTCTGCTTTGTAGGTGTACTTAAAAGGGAAAATGAAATTTGAGCTAAAAAGGGACAATTTCCAAGATTAATTGAACCAACATGCAGAGCCGTCGACGGGTAACTCATTAGATGTCGACGGCTGCTCGAGAAATGAACAACGGGATCACTTGCACTTGCACAGACGTCGACGGACAAGCTACTTGATGACCACAATTCCAGAATCCAAAGCAACCACCCACGGATCTGAAGCTGGACGTCCACGGCCAACATTTCCAAGGAGTTCATCATGTTAGACGTCGACGTGCACATCTTTAGACGTCGACGGATCGATCGAGTTGGGAAAAATATGAAGAAAACAAGCAGAGACGTCGACGGACAGACACTTAGACGTCGACGGCTAACAAAGTCAAAACGTCGACAGACCCATTTAAATGCTGTCATTCCACTATCAAACCCTTTAAAAACACATTCCTGAGATTCAGTGGAGAGGAGCCATAACTAAATCTCAGAGTTGTCTCCCTCTTTTCCTCAATGGCTTCTACTTTAGCTTATTTTATTCTTAAGATTCCTCACTTCAGATGGGAAGAATTATGGAGGAGCAGTGGAGTGTGGGCTGGCAGCTGGAGACAGAGATCCGAAAATGTGAAGAAGCAGCTGGAAAGTGGAGTTGATTCAGTCCTTAAGTTTGCATCTTTTGCTGGGTTTAGAACAACTTATCATCTTGTAATTTTCGTTTAAGCAAAATACTCTATAACTCCAATCTATTATAGGATTCAATCTCTATTTTCTGCATTTGTGAGATTCTTGTTCTTAATGCTTTCTTGTTCATTGATTGTTCTTCTATCTCTTGAGCTTTGAAGATGATTATCATGTTTATTATATTGTCTTTTGAATTACTGAGTTAATTAGTTGCAAATAATTGATTGAGTAGTTCATTAGCATGCTAATCTTTGAACTCCAATGCTAGAGTTGGGGATTTCTTAGAACTTGAGTAGCAAGAGGATGTTTTTACATCCAAAGAGATTTGAAGATGCAATTGGAATAATGAATGCTGGGTTTGTTATTGATTGTTGTTAGCTTTTACCTTTCCATTGCTTATTGCTCTTCTAGACTTGAATTTGGATTGCTAGGATTCAAGTTAGTTATAAGAAGAAGGATTAAAAGTGAACCTAGAGTCAAGGTTAATCAACATTGAGAAAGGTCTGTGAACTTGAAGCTGGTTTCAATTCCATGAGGTTAACCAACTGATGATAAGAATGTTTGATTAGTGAATCTATGATCAAATGTTATGTTAAAAGATTGATCATATAATAGATTGGAGGCTTTGTCTGTTCATATATCGCATTACTATTGTTATTCTTGATTAATCCTCACATATTATTTCCAACACCAACATAAAACTTCCCTCTAATTTATTGTTTAGTTTGATTTATGTTTAGAAAGTAGTGTGAAATAGAACAGCCTTTCCTCGTGGGATCGATCCTTGCTTACCCTACTACATAGTAGATTATTAAGGTTAAAATTTTGTTGTGATACGACGCACAACAGATTTTTGGCGCCGTTGCCGGGGAAATTGTGCTCTATCATTTCACTTCACTTTCATAGCATTTCAGCTTATATAATTCTGTGTGTGTTTATCTCGTTGTTATTGCAAAAGTGTTAATGAAGTTTGTTTCTATTATGTTAGTATGCTTATTTATCTAGCCATTACGTCCCCTGATTTTGTTTGGTTTACTTTCTTGTATATTTCCTTTGCTCTCATTTTTGGTTTTATCTCTTTGTTGTAGATATTGTATGAGTTTTGATTCTTCCATAATCAGCTTGAAGGAAATCAGGAAGTTTGTTGAACAAACTAAAAAGTCATCTTTGCAAACTGAAAGTTCTTCACCCTCACCAATCATGGAGCCACCACGGAACGAACCACCAATTAATCCACTGCCTCCAGTGATTCCACCAATACAGAACGAAATTCAGCCAACAATCCGACAATTATTGGAGCGTGAACCAAATCTTCAACCTTTGTGTATAGTTTTTCCGGAAGTCGAAGGAGCTTTTGAGTTGAAGTCCAACTTTGTACACTATCTTCCAACATTCCATGGTCTCCTTTGTGAGGATCCTCACCAGCACCTGAGAGAATTCTTGATGGTTTGTTCGACTACGAAACCAAGTAATTTGACAGAGGAGCAAGTCCGATTGCGTGCTTTTCCATTCACATTGGCTGATACTGCCAAGGCTTGGTTGTATCGATTGGAGCCTAGTTCCATAACTACTTGGGAGCAACTCAAGAAGCAATTTCTTACCAAGTATTTTCCAGTTGCCAAGATTCTTAATCTCAGAAATCAGATTAGCACCATCCGCCAGAAAAATACAGAGTCTATCTATGACTATTAGGAGAGGTTTAAACATTTGGTAGCTAGCTGTCCTCAGCACCAAATTCCTGAGCAATGCTTGCTGAATCATTTTTATAATGGCCTCTTAGCTGTGAACAAAGGACTCATGGACGCTGCTGCTAGTGGAGTACTTCTTGATCAACCTACAGAGCAAGCTCGTAAAATCATCACCACTATGGCATCAAGCTCTCAAAACTTTCAAGCATACGATGATGCTTCCGGTCATCCAGTGAATGAAGTTAGCCGTTCTCAATTAGAGCAGCAACTTGCTTCAACAAATCATCAACTATCTAAGTTAACTTCTCTTATGATGTCTCAAATGGGTGCATCTTCAAACTCTCATCCTTGTGGTATATGTTCATTGCATACTCATGAGACAGACGCATGCCCTACATTACAAGAATCCAGTGTTGAGGATGTTAATTCAGTTGGATTTCCTGGACCTCTAAGGAGGAATTTTGACCCATTTGCACCTACCTACAATCCCGGTTGGAGAGCTCATCCTAACCTTAGGTATGGAAACAATGTAGCCCCTCATTTTCAACCCAGACCCCAATTTCAACAAGGGCCTAGTGCTTTCCAAAACAGACCAACAGCACCCTTACAATCCAACCAATTTCAAGCTTCCTCTCATAATGCTCCACCTAATCAAGGACCCTTATCCACACCATCCTCTACATCCAAACTCGAGGATTTAGTGACTCAACTTGCATCATCTCAGTTATCTTTCCAAGAAGCTACCAAGTCGCAATTTCTACAAGTGAACACCTCCTTGGAAGATCTTCAAAGACAAGTTGGGCAACTTGCTACATCTATTAATGATCTTACATCCCAATCTTCGGGAAAGTTGCCTTCTCAATCCATCATCAATTCAAAGGCTAATATTAATGCAATACATTTGCGGAGTGGTCAAGTTCTTCCGGATCGGCACGAGAAAAGAAAACACAAAGTAAATGAGGAGGAAAACCTGGAAGGGGAGATGGAATCTTTCTCCCCTGTTCATGAAGAGACGTCAACGGACAAAATCACTGGACGTCGACGGGCAGGCTTGGAGCAGGATGAATTAGTTTCTGACCCTTCAGATCCGTCGACGGATGACTCACTTGCTCGTCGACGGGCAAGCAACATACCTGAAAATGATTTACCCAGAAACTTTGATCCGTCGAAGGGTGAAGAACTTAGACGTCGACGGGCACAATCCCCTGACCCTGTTCCACCTTTTCCCATGAGACCAAATGACTTTGAAGCCTCTACATCCACTCAAAACCCAAAACCAAACACAAATACTTCCCATCCTAATCCAAAGCCTAAAGGAGTAGCTCCCTTTCCCTCAAGACTAACAAAGAAACCCAAGGAAAGCATTGAACCGGATATCTTGGAAGTCTTTCACTGAGTACAAGTGAATATTCCTCTTCTCGATGCCATCAAGCAAGTTCCTAGATATGCCAAGTTTCTCAAGGACTTGTGCACTCATAAGCGCAAGCTTAAGGGGAATGAAGTAATTACCTTGAGTGAGAATGTGTCAGCAGTTCTTCAACACAAACTTCCACCCAAGTGTAAGGATAAAGGTTCATTTTCTATTCCTATCACTATTGGAAAGACTCAAATTCCAAAGGCTATGTGTGATCTAGGAGCTGCTATTAGTCTTATACCACATTCTCTTTATCTCTCTTTGGACATGGGGCCATTGACAAGAATCGGAGTTGTGATTCAATTGGCGGATCGATCTTATGTATATCCGGAGGGTGTTCTGGAGGATGTTCTAGTGCAAGTCAATGAATTAGTCTTCCCGGCGGATATCTATGTTCTAAAGATGGGAAGTGAGGAATGTTCTTCATCTTCTTCTATTCTTCTTGGCCGGCCATTTCTCCGCACTGCTAGAACCAAGATTGACTGTCATGAAGGTCATCTTTCCATGGAGTTTGATGGGAAGGTAATTACATTCAATCTCTTTGATGCCATAAGGTACCCTTTAGATGATCAATCTATTATGGCTGAAGATTTTGTGGATGTTTGTTCTATGTCCTTATTGGATTTTGCTCGAGACGATCCTCTATTTTCTGCATTAACTCAGAGCATGGACTATGACAATTTAGATTTTGAGGAGGATATCTATAATGAAGAAGTCCAGTCTATCTTAGCTTCTTTGGCTGCCCTCCCATCTAAATCACACCTTGCCAATGTTTCTTACATGGATCTTCCTATCCCTTCCACCAAACTTCTCCCCTCTATCATTGAAGCACCATCTATTGAGCTTAAAACTCTTCTCGCTCATCTCAAATATGCCTTCCTTGGTGAGAATGAAACACTCCCTGTAATCATTTCCAATACTCTCACTTTTACCCAAGAGCTTCAACTTTTACAAGTTCTTAAGGCTCGAAAGGAAGCTATTGGATGGACGGTTGCTGACATAAAAGGTATTAGCCCATCAATCTGCATGCATAGAATCTTATTGGAAGATGATTCCAAACCACTTAGGCAACCTCAACGCCGCCTGAATCCTCCCATGATGGAGGTGGTCAAAAAGGAGATTTTGAAGCTTTTGCAAGTTGGTATCATCTATCCTATCTCAGATAGTGAATGGGTTAGTCCTGTGCAAGTGGTACCCAAGAAAACCGGTATTACGGTAGTGCAAAACGCAAGTGGTGATCTTGTACCTCAACGAGTGCAAAATGGTTGGAGGGTGTGCATAGATTATAGAAAACTTAATGATGCTACAAAGAAGGATCACTTTCCATTGCCTTTCATTGATCAAATGTTGGAGAAGTTAGCGGGAAGATCTTACTATTGTTTCCTAGATGGATATTCTGGTTATTTTCAGATCATGATAGCTCCAGAGGATCAAGAAAAGACCACATTTACTTGCCCCTTTGGTACATTCTCATATAGGCGCATGCCCTTTGGTCTTTGCAACGCTCCAGCTACCTTTCAACGATGCATGCTGAGCATTTTCTCAGAGTATGTAGACAAGATTATTGAAGTCTTTATGGATGATTTCTCTGTTTATGGAGATTCTTTTGATAATTGCCTGGCTAACCTCGCTACTATTCTTGACCGGTGCATTGAGACAAATTTGATTCTCAATTCAGAAAAATGCCACTTTATGGTTACTCAAGGAATTGTTTTGGGTCACATAGTATCAGCTAAGGGCATCGAAGTGGATAAAGCTAAAGTTGATGTCATACAAAACTTACCCTATCCTTCCTCAGTTAAATCAATTCGATCTTTTCTTGGCTATGCGGGATTTTACCGACGGTTCATCAAAGATTTCTCTAAGATCGCAGTTCCTATGTGCCATCTGTTACAACAAGATATCACCTTTCATTTTGATGAGTCATGTAAAGAGGCTTTTGACAAGTTGAAGAATGCTCTTACATCAGCCCCCATCCTGCAACCTCCCAACTGGGACTTACCTTTTGAACTTATGTGTGATGCAAGTGATATAGTTGTGGGAGCAGTGCTTGGCCAGCAAGAGGGCAAAGTTCCACATGTCATTTATTATGCCTCACGCACTTTGAACGACGCTCAGAAAAATTACACCACCATTGAGAAGGAGCTTCTTACTATTGTCTTTGCTCTAGACAAATTCCGTTCTTATTTACTTGGCACTAAGGTGATTGTTTTCTCTGATCATGCAGCCCTTAAGTACCTCCTTGCTAAGAAGGAAGCTAAACCTAGATTGATTCATTGGATCCTTCTTCTCCAAGAGTTTAACCTTGAAATTAAGGACAAAAAGGGTGCGGAAAACTTAGTAGCTGACCACCTCAGCCGGTTGGTAAGTTCTGAGGTAACTTCTTCCATTAATGACTCATTTCCTGATGAAATGCTCTATGCTCTTGATGTACAAATTCCTTGGTATGCTGACATTGTCAATTTCTTGGTCACTAGAGAATTTCCTAGTGGTTTTCCTAAAGCAAAGAAAGATAAGCTTAAACATGATGCTAGATTTTATGTATGGGATGATCCCTACCTATGGAAACATTGTAGTGATTTAATTATTAGGAGATGCATCCCTGATCATGAAATTTCTAGTGTTCTAACTTTTTGCCATTCACATGCATGTGGAGGTCATTTTGGTCCTCAACGAACTGCTAGGAAAATCCTAGAATGTGGTTTTTATTGGCCTTCCTTATTTAAAGATGCTCACATCTTCTGCAAATCCTGTGATAATTTTCAAAGGGTAGGAAAAATTACATATAAAGATCAAATGCCTCTAAATTCAATTGTAATTTGTGAAATTTTTGATGTTTGAGCAATTGACTTTATGGGACCCTTCCCTAAGTCCAATGGCTTTGTTTATATTTTACTGGCTTGTGACTACGTTTCTCGTTGGGTGGAAGCTAAAGCCACCCGAACTGATGATTCTAAAGTGGTTTGTGAGTTTCTCAGGTCTAATATTTTCTCTCGCTTTGGAGTGCCCTGTGTCCTCATCAGCGATAAGGGTGTTCATTTATGTAGCAAGCTTATGGCTTCTCTCTTGAAGAAGTATGGAGTTACTCACAAGGTGTCAACTGCGTACCACCCCCAAACTAGTGGTCAAGCCGAGATCTCAAATCGAGAAATTAAAGCCATCCTCCAAACGACAGTCAACCCTAATCGGGCGAATTGAAGTCAAAGACTTGAAGACGCTTTGTGGGCATATCGAACTGCCTACAAAACACCACTTGACATGTCTCCTTACCACTTGGTATATGGAAAAGCATGCCATTTGCCAGTAGAGTTAGAGCATCGCGCTCTTTGGGCCATCAAAAAGTGTAACTTGAATATTGATGAGGCTGGAATTCATAGAAAGCTTCAACTTCAAGAGCTCGAGGAACTGCGCCATGATGCTTATGAAAGCTCTTTCACCTACAAAGAACGCACCAAGGCTTACCACGACAAGCTTCTGAAGAAGAAAACATTTTGTGAAGGCCAAAAGGTGTTACTTTACAACTCTAAACTACATCTTTTTCCAGGAAAACTCCGGAGTAGGTGGATAGGCCCATTCATAGTAACTAAGGTATTTGCCCATGGAGCGGTGGAAATCCAAAGTTTGACTACTTCCAAGATCTTCAAGGTCAATGGACATCGCTTGAAACCATATTATGAAGGAGTTTCGGTTTCTTCCATAGAGGACATTCTCTTCACTGATCCTACATATATTCCTTGATCTGGTTTTCTAGTCGAGCCAACGACGTTAAACAAAGGCGCTGCTTGGGAGGCAACCCAAGTTCTTCCTTCACTCGCTGTAATGAATTTCTTTCCTTCTTTTATTTCCTTTGTTTTTGCATGCATTCTTTCCATCCACATCTAGCTAAGAGTTCATGAGGTTCAATTTGGGTAAGGCTGTTCAACTTATAAGTTACACAAGTGGCACTTCTCTTGCTCTCTGCACTCCAAAGTTTTTAAAGTCTCGAGAATAAGTAAAAAGGGCAAAATCAAGGTTTTTGTTGGGTTCAGACACATTTAGACGTCGACGGGCAGGTATCTAGACGTCGACGGATGGGGTTTTCACAAGACAAGTCAGAAATATCTGGACGTCGACGGGCATGTAGATAGACGTCGACGGATGGCTCAGGCACGATAAAATTTGGGAAGTCAGAAATATTTAGACGTCGACGGGCATATAGATAGACGTCAACGGATAGGTTTCGGTACAGAAAATTATTGAAGTCAGAAATATCTAGACGTCGACGTCCAAGGGTTAGACGTCGACGGATGACACAGGGAACCGAATTTGGCCTAAGTCAGAAATGTTTTGCCGTCGACGGCTAGACACTAGACGTCGACGGATCAGTCGAATTTCACAGTTTTTAACCCTCATCCGCCGTCACTTTCACCAAACACTATTTCCTCATTCAAAACCGAAACCCTCCCTCCAAAACCAACCAACTTCAACTCTCTTCCATATCCACCAATCTTCCAACCCAATTACACCAAACCCACTTCCTTTTCACTGAAAACATCACCCCATTCGCTATTTTTTCCACCTTTCCCTTCAATTTCAACAAATTCAGAGATTGGTGTTCTTGGAGCAAATTTGGGCAAAATTTCGAATTGGTGTTCTTGAAGCAAATTTGGTTGCGTTTAACACTCCAGTTGGTTAGTTATATACTTTTCTACTTCTCTTGATTGATTTAGCATCGAAATATTGAACTATTGGATGGATTACATGCTTATAATCTTCAAAATTTGACACTTTTGCTTGTGATAACTACTGGAATCCGAGTTGGGCTACAATTGTTTGAATAATTGGGTTTCTTTGATGCTATTACTGAGATAATTAAGTGGGATTCATTGCTAAGTATATATTATTCATCATACAAGTGTTCATTGTGGGATTTTCTTGAGATTGCTTCAGGATTTTTGTTCATCATACCAACTGTTCGACAAAATGTCTAAGAGACCTCGCCAATCCAAGTCCCAAGCTTTTGCTGAACCTTCACCACCTCCCAGACCCCGAGCATCGAGGGCTGCCAAGGGCAAGGCCCCGGCTTCAGCTTCCGAGCCTACTGTAGCCAATGAATTTTTCTCTCCCAAGTGTGAACAATGGTTTAAAGATCACCAGACCTCCCGTCAAATTGTGGAGAAGATAGTGCATCCTCTTATTGCACGCGAATTCGATTTAGTGCACTTGTTTCACGAGGTGGGTTGGGATGCTGTTCTCGACATCAAGGGCGAGTATTATCCTGATCTGGCGGTCCTCTTTTACGCCAATATCAAGAACAAGGGGGCTGACTTACCTGAAATTCAGACTATGGTGCTCAAGAAAAAGATCACCATCAATGCGGCATTCCTCCAGGAACATTTCAATATCCCAAATGAAGGATCTATGTATGAAGAAAATGATGAAGAGGAAAAAGATCCAGACCGTCCTTGGTCCAGACATGATGCCTTGGCTAGATTTGATATGGGGTATAGACCAGTGCCCGGTAAAAAGGCTGCTCTTTTCTGCCTTGATTTCAGTATTCAAAGTCGCCTGGTGGCATATCTGATCCACCATAATGTGGATCCCAAGATCAGTGACACCCACATTGTCCGCGGCAAAGATGTCTACATGATGGACAAAATTGTCCACGGTCTGCAAGAAGCCCCGGGTATTCCGCTGGCGTCAACCATCATCAGTGCCATGCGCGAGGTTGTCTCTCCTACTACTCAGCACCACTGCATTCCATTCCCAGTGCTCATCACCAAAATTCTCCAACACTATGGCATCTCCTTTGAAAATGAGCGGAAGAAGATCACCACCAAAACAGATTGTGTCGATGCCACCAAAATGAAGATCTTTGGTTACGTCCAAGCAGGAGGAATTTGGACAAAGCCTCCAAATATGCAAGACCAGCCAGCTGAAGGTGAAAAAGAAGGAGGAGAGCAAGAACAGCCACAAGATCAGCAAGCGCCCCCTCCATTCGAGCTACCGGTTGGCAATAGGCCAATCCCTCAGTACCAATTTCAGTCTCAGATGCTCGGTTGGTGCCAGAACATGGATCAAAATTTCAATGCACTACAAGGGAATGTGACACGATTGACTGATGATGTTCACTCACTCCACACCAAGCTTGATCAGATTCTGGCTTTCTATAACCAGTCTCCACCACCACCTCAATGAACTTTAGCTCATTCTAGCATTTTCATACATGCATTTTATCTTTATTATCTCTTTTAATTGTGACAGACTTTAACTTCTATTTGTCGTACATTTCAGCTCTTTAACTTTTGGATTTTAGTTAATTCTCGACCTTATAACTCCTAATTTTGATTTATGGCAATTTAATCTTTCTTTTGTTACTTTTTCCCCATTATTGTTGATTGCATTTGTTGGAATTGTCTTCATTTACTTCCTCGACAGCATCAAGGTACTGTTCTGTGATACCTCTCTTTTATATGATTTATTGTCGAGACAGCATTGTGGACAATGCTTATTTTAAATGTGGGGGAACTTTAGTAACTAAAACATTTGCTAATTAGAGGTTATAGCTTTTTGATAGAATCTTAATTTGCGAATTAGAAAATGTGAAGTTGTTCATGAAGTAAATATAAGCATAGTTTAAATTGGAAAAGAGCTTTAAGATTTCTTGCTTCTTGATTTTTAAGCAACTTGTAGTAACTCTCTTAAGCCGAATATGTTTGAATAGAATAAGGATTCTTCAACCTTGTGAGAGATTTGAGCCTTAAGATTGCACTACAATCTCTTTTATTCTTGAGAGTAAATTTGATCTTGCATGATTATATTCCTCTAGAACTTGCTTTATACCTTGTTGAAGTTACATATAATGCATGCATGTTTGAGAAGATGGTCAAAATTAAACCTGAGCTTGAGCCAAATCGACCAACCCTTGCGAACAACCAATGTAGAGAACCCCTTGAGCCTAAAAGATTTTAGCTTTATTTTTGTTGATGAACCTAAATTTCCTAAAAGAACCTCAAGCCTCAAAAGAAAAACAAGTTCTCTCACCCTGTTTCTTCAGCTTAGTGAGATTAGTGACTTGTATGATTTTTATGTTCTGGGCAGAAGAGTAACAAGTCTAAGTGTGGGGGAAATTTTCGCTTCAAGAATTGGTCAATCAAGAAAAAGTTTTAGAAATGAGAAGTTCAAAAGACATTAATTTTCAAAAATGTGCCCAAAAGAATCCTAATGTATAAAGAATGGCACAACAGAAGAAATCAACAGCTCTTCAGTTCATTGTAAAGAAGAATGAAGGGAAAAAGTTGAAATGGGTAGATCAAAAGAGTCGGGCTATTAAAATACCTAAGACCATTTTCACTTTCTTCCCGACAGCTTGATATTTCACTAAGTTTTGAATAAACTTTCTATTGGACTCCTTTACCCTTTTTTTCATAGCTTACTCAACCAAGACCTCATTACAACCCCATTTCATCTTTTTCATCTTTTCATCCATGATGTGCATACTGGAGTAGCGGAGATGAGGTAGACTAGCAAGCTTATGGTAGGTCTATTTTCATGCAAAGATTGAGCGCACCATGAAACACACTTGAGTGAATGAGGGATTTCCAATGATGAATTATTCCATTCAAACATGTTTGGTTGAAGGGAAATTGCTTCCATTGTTACTTAATTATCTTGATTCTTGAATTGATATGCTCTCTTCTACTTTCCAATATGCTTCTATATACCGCATGAATTTCCTCTGAAATTTGATTTGATGAGTTAACTAGTTTAAATTTTTTGTGTGACATTCTATTTTAAAGGTTATTTTGTTATTTCTCTAGGCTTACTCGAGGACGAGTAAGATTCAAGTGTGGGGGAATTTGTTAAACCTCTTTTTTATTGCTTAAATTAGGATTTAAGATCACTCTTCTTTCTCCTTCTTTAATACTAGGAGGCCTAACTTAGCTCAATTCTGCTTTGTAGGTGTACTTAAAAGGGAAAATGAAATTTGAGCTAAAAGGGCACAATTTCCATGATTAATTGAACCAACATGCATAGCCGTCGACGGGTAACTCATTAGACGTCGACGGCTGCTCGAGAAATGAACAACGGGATCACTTGCACCTGCACAGACGTCGATGGCTAACTCATTAGACGTCGACGGACAAGCTACTTGATGACCACAATTCCAGAATCCAAAGCAACCGTCCACGGATCTGAAGCTGGACATCCACGGCCAACATTTCCAGGGAGTTCATCATGTTAGACGTCGACGGGTAGAAGTTTCTGACTTCAAATACTTAAAGGTTGAACACTTAGACGTCGACGGATCGATCGAGCTGGGAAAAATATAAAGAAAACAAGCAGAGACGTCGACGGGCAGACACTTAGACGTCGACCGCTAACAAAGTCAAAACGTCGACAGACCCATTTAAATGCTGTCATTCCACTATCAAACCCTTTAAAAACACATTCCGGAGATTCAGTGGAGAGGAGCCATAACTAAATCTCAGAGTTGTCTCCCTCTTTTCCTCAATGGCTTCTACTTTAGCTTATTTTATTCTTAAGATTCCTCACTTCAGATGGGAAGAATTATGGAGGAGCAGTGGAGTGTGGGCTGGCAGCTGGAGACAGAGATCCGAAAATGTGAAGAAGCAGCTGGAAAGTGGAGTTGATTCAGTCCTTAAGTTTGCATCTTTTGCTGGGTTTAGAATAACTTATCATCTTGTAATTTTCGTTTAAGCAAAATACTCTATAACTCCAATCTATTATAGGATTCAATCTCTATTTTCTGCATTTGTGAGATTCTTATTCTTAATGCTTTCTTGTTCATTGATTGTTCTTCTATCTCTTGAGCTTTGAAGATGATTATCATGTTTATTATCTTGTCTTTTGAATTGCTGAGTTAATTAGTTGCAAATAATTGATTGAGTAGTTCATTAGCATGCTAATCTTTGAACTCCAATGCTAGAGTTCGGGATTTCTTAGAACTTGAGTAGCAAGAGGATGTTTTTACATCCAAAGAGATTTGAAGATGCAATTGGAATAATGAATGCTGGGTTTGTTATTGATTGTTGTTAGCTTTTACCTTTCCATTGCTTGTTGCTCTTCTAGACTTGAATTTGGATTGCTAGGATTCAAGTTAGTCATAAGAAGAAGGATTAAAAGTGAACCTAGAGTCAAGGTTAATCAACATTGAGAAAGGTCTGTGAACTTGAAGCTGGTTTCAATTCCATGAGGTTAACCAACTGATGATAAGAATGTTTGATTAGTGAATCTATGATCAAATGTTAGGTTAAAAGATTGATCATATAATAGATTGGAGGCTTTGTCTTTTCATATATCGCATTACTATTGTTATTCTTGATTAATCCTCACATATTATTTCCAACACCAACATAAAACTTCCCTTTAATTTATTGTTTAGTTTGATTTATGTTTAGAAAGTAGTGTGAAATAGAACAGCCTTTCCTCGTGGGATCGATCCTTGCTTACCCTACTACATAGTAGATTATTAAGGTTAAAATTTTGTTGTGATACGACGCACAACAATGGTTTTCTCAAAAGCGTTTCTTTTTAAAGCAATTTATTCAAAGTTTAAAATCATTCCTGTTTAGGATGGATTTCTCAAAAGCGTTTTTTTTAAAGCAATTTATTCAAAGTTTAAAATCATTCCCGTTTAGGACGGTTTTCTCAAAAACATTTCTTTTTAAAGCAATTTATTCAAAGTTTAAAATCATTCCTGTTTAGGACGGTTTTCTCAAAAACATTTCTTTTTAAAGCAATTTCTTCAAAATTTAAAATCATTTCTGTTTAGGATGGTTTTCTTAAATTTGTTCCTGTTTAGGATGATTTATTCAATTCAAAAATCACTTCTGTTTAGAATGATTTTCTCAAAATTGTTTCTGTTTAGAACAATTTCCTAAAAAAAATCATGTCTGTTTAGAATGGTTTTCTCAAAATTATTTCTATTTAGAACAATTTCCCTTAAAATCATTTCTATTTAGAGTGGTTTTATTAAAATTGTTTATGTTTAGGACAATTTATTCAAAGTTCAAAATCATTTCTGTTTAGAGTGATTTTCTAAAATTGTTTCTGTTTAGGACAATTTCTTCAAATTTTAGAATTACTTCTGTTTAGAATGGTTTTCTCAAAATTGTTTTTGTTTAGAACAATTTCCTTTAAAATCATTTCTGTTTAGGATGGTTTTCTCAAAATTGTTTCTGTTTAGCATGGTTTTCTCAAAATTGTTTCTGTTTAGAAGAATTTCCTCAAAAATCATTTCTGTTTAGAATGGTTTTCTCAAAATTGTTTCTGTTTAGAACAATTTCCTTTAAAATCATTTTTGTTTAGGATGGTTTTCTCAAAATTATTTTTGTTTAGAACAATTTCCTCAAAAATCAATTTTGTTTAGCATGGTTTTCTCAAAATTGTTTCTGTTTAGCATGGTTTTCTCAAAATTGTTTCTGTTTAGAAGAATTTCCTCAAAAATCATTTCTGTTTAGAATGGTTTTCTCAAAATTGTTTCTGTTTAGAACAATTTCCTTTAAAATCATTTTTGTTTAGGATGGTTTTCTCAAAATTATTTTTGTTTAGAACAATTTCCTCAAAAATCAATTTTGTTTAGCATGGTTTTCTCAAAATTATTTCTGTTTAGAACAATTTCCTCAAAAATCATTTCTGTTTAGAATAGTTTTCTCAAAATTGCTTCTGTTTAGAACAATTTCCTCAAAAAATCATTTCTGTTTAGAATGGTTTTCTCAAAATTGTTTCTGTTTAGAACAATTTCCTCAAAAATCATTTCTGTTTAGAATGGTTTTCTCAAAATTGCTTCTGTTTAGAACAATTTCCTCAAAAAATCATTTCTGTTTAGAATGGTTTTCTCAAAATTGTTTCTGTTTAGAACAATTTCCTTTAAAATCATTTCAATTTAGAGTGGTTTTCTTAAAATTGTTTCTGTTTAGGACAATTTCTTCAAAATTTAAAATCATTTCTACTTAGGGTGGTTCTCTAAAACTGTTTCTGTTTAGGACAATTTCTTCAAAATTTAAAATCATTTCTGTTTAGGGTGGTTCTCTAAAACTGTTTCTGTTTAGGGCAATTTCTTCAAAATTTAAAATCATTTCTGTTTAGGGTGGTTCTGTCACGCCCCGACCCGCCCCGGGTCGGCCACGTGGCAACCGCCGGGCTACCTCGAAGTACGTGTCTGCAGCCACGCATTCGAGGCACCGCAAGGCATTGAAATGGATATCATCGCTGCAAAACAAAGCTAAAATTTTAATTAGAAATCATTTAATAAGATATTATATTATATTTCTAAGTAACACCAGTGGAGTAATTTAAAGAATACCTATACAGCGGAAACTACTAAGCCTAAGCCACCGGCGCCTTCTAGTGAGCCTCCTTTCTAATGGCTGACTCCGTACGTGAAGCTGCATCCATCCACAATGGAATACAGGTGAGTGACAGAGATTCAATGAGTCTCCAACAGGGTTAGGGAAAACAGGGTAATCGAATTACTATAAAACAAATAAAATAATTTAAATTAAAAACTTTGTTTTCAACACTTCCTGTATCAAATTCTACAGGAGTGAATATAATAAATTTTGTTTTCAAAACCTCTTTTGAAATCCTCCCAAGGAGTATAAATTTTAAAAACTTTAAAATAATATATAAACTCATGGGTTGGCACCTAATACACTGAAGGCACGACTAGCCGGTCGTATGCCTTACTGCACCGAGGGCTATTTCTTTTTTCTTCATATTCATTTTCTCTTTATCTCATACACTAGCCCGTTCCCTCGGTGGTGCCTCACTGTGGTGGAACACAGTGAACTGGAGCTCTGGCGAGTTTCCCTACGCGCCTCTCCCAACCAGGCTCGACTCACCGTGCCCCTCGATAGGCGGTCCACGGGTGAGTAATCTGCATGCTCTCAAACTCGGACCGCGCTCCCGCAATTGGAGCACCGAGGAATCCCGCTCAATCACTCATCTTCCAGGGGCATCGTACCCCGATAATCATAATAATAATAATATTATTATTTCTTATATAAATATTAAAACAAGTAAACACACACATACTTTTTGTATTTTTAAAACCATCCCACCCCCATAAGTGGGCATATCACAAAATAAAACGTGTGTGTTGTGGATCACCCTTATCCCAAAACATTTGAAAAATCTTTTTAAAAGAATTTATATTTTTAAAACATTTTCCCTAGTGGCTAAGCACTGAAATCTAAGCCACTCACAGTGATGGGAGAATCGTATACTCCTAAGCGCTCCATGTAATTCAACCTCCGGAGCATCGCCGCACTCGATTCAACCGGAGCCCTAGTACACGAAAATATGAATTAGCATTCATAATAAAATTTATGAATGCACCTATGAGGCTCTAATATGACCTAAGATGATGTTTGAATGTGTTTTGGAAGACTTGGAAGTGGTTCGGATCGATTTGGGGTCAATTGGGGTTTCAGGACGTAAAATGACAATTTTACCCCTAAAGGGCAGAAGCGGTGCCAGAATTGAAGTGATCAGGCACCGGCTCTCTTCGACCCAAGGGTCGATCGCCAGGAAGCAGAAACGGCGCCGTTTCTGGACAGAACCGGAGCCGGTTCTGTTCTGGGTTTCAACCCGAGAATTTCTTCAATTTTTCTTAAAATTCGAAACCGACGCAATCGACCACCAATTTAGCTACAAATTGAGATGCATGTACCTTAATGCATCCACTACACGTTTACCGAAAGAAAAATGAGAATCACAAGCTCAAAGTTCCTAGATCTGAAATCTAAACTTAAAACTTAACAAAAAGCTGAACCTAACTTTGGGCTTGGATCTCTCCTAAACCGATGCATGGAAAGACGTGCAAACTTAGAAAAATGTAGATCATGGAGTTAAGAATAACTCACCAAGATTTCGCCTCGAACTGGCGGTCGGTTTGTCCGGATCTGCCAATTGTCCAAAATGCCTCTGTTTGGCTCCAGAGAGAAAAAGAAAAGAAAATGAAAGAAAAAGAAAAAGAGAAATGAAGAAAAGCTTTGGCTCACCCCTATTTATAGGGGAGCCCGACACCGGGTCTACTCGGGCCCCGAGTCAAACTTTTCCCCGTTTTCAATTTTCTTTCATTTTCACCCATTGGCTAAATCCTTTGCTTTCTTGTGCCAATCGGGCCCATAATAAATATCTAGGGACTTGGTTGGAGGTCTTTTTGGCATTTTACTAATTTCCATGCATGGTCACCAATCTCATCTTCCAACTACGTCTTGCCTTAATCTTATCTTCTCTTCAAACTTGACACAGCTGGACCGACATATTGTTTAATTATTACATCATCTTACACTATTCCGTTCGTACGGAAAGGTCGTGCTAGGTCCGGGTGTGTCAACTCTCCCTTCATTCTAAAAATTTCGTCCTCGAAATTAAATAGTGTATCTTGGGGAGGTTCGACTTCCGTTCGAAGTTCACATTATGTTTTCGAATAGTGTTCACCTCACTATTCACCGTTGAAGTTTATCACGTTTTCGCTGCGCACCCTGATCATTCTCTCTCTCAAGAGTGGCTCCATTGCCCTTCTACTCTTGAGTTTGAACCTCATCTTTTCCTTAACTTAGCCTACCCTTGCCTATTCGTGGGTTAGGCTCTCTTTATTTTAATTATGACCTTTAGAAGTTCTTCCTTAGCTGTAACTGTACTTGCTTAATCCTCTCACTTTGTTCTTGTCTCATCCTTCAAGTCTCTCTCGACGAGACTATCCTTTTCTTTCTTTTGAGGTTTCACACCTCTTCCTCTTCTTAGGAGTTCCTTCTCCTTTTTCATTACCATTGCCTCTCACCTCAAGGCCATTCTCTGACGCATTTCTGGCCGTTTCGTGATCTTATACTCATCCTTGTAGCCAAGTTATCGAGAAAGACCATCGCTTAACTCCCTCGCCTCAATGGCGAGGATGCGGTGAGTTAATTGTCTTTCCCCCCACCTTGGTCTTGTTTCTTCGTTTCGTTTCTTACTTCGTTTCTCTTCGTTCTCTGATCTTCTTCCATTCAAAACTCAGGGCGTATGAGTCGAGCTCTTGTACATACTGGCCCACACTTGGGCTCATCATAACTGAGGAATCAGAGATCATGCCCTCTCGGCTCTCACAAGCTGACCCACTCTCTGACCGCCCATCATAATCACAAATAGGGCCCACAGCCCATCATATCTCATCTCTCCTCCTCAAGGACGGAGAACTCTGGGAGGTCTCACACTCTCCCCAATCACATACAGGGCTGGTCCTCTCGAGTGGTCATCACAGAGATCCTCAAGATCTCGATCTCTGATCCATTCTCACATAGGGACGCCTCACACATGGCTCCCAAATCCATCACATTTGAGCTCCGACTTCATACCTATTCGTACCACTTCTCTTGCCTCTTAGGCTTCCTTTAAATTTTATTTTCTTGAGGTACCCAATTCAGGAGGTGTCGCGTGTTTCTCTTCCTTCCGACTTCTTCTTTTACATTAGCTTCCTTGCTAATGGTCGATCTCTTTTCCTCCCTTCATCAACGGCATTTTCTAGGGGTTCCTTATCTTCTTCTCTAACCTTTTATTCCTTTTCATCCACCCACATCCATTGTGGGGTCCACATTTCTCTTGCCTTCTCGTCACTACGAGACTAGGCCAAACACGCATGTCAAACCCATGCGGTATCTTTTGTAGCTTCATTATCTTCGCATTCTTCTCTCTTAAGGTATCTCGTTCTTCACTCGGCTTATCCTTATCTTGGGTCCATTGCCATTCTTTGGCATCGTTACAGCTTTCACAATCTCCATACCCATTCCATTAGGGCCAGTTTCACACCCTTTTACTTCTTCATATTCCTTAACCTTGTTTTACGTGATCTTTCACGTCTTGTCCCATATTTTCCTTTACCTTGACTTCATCTTTTCCCTCTTTGCTTTCTTCTCTAACTTTCTTCATCATTATCATCCTTATTCCTCCTTTCTTCTAACGCCTTTGATTTACTTGGGTGTTAGAATTTCCTTTCTGCTCTTCATACTGGTTGTATTCATAGAAGTCCATGAGCCTGATCGATTCCTTTCCTTATTCCCGTACTCGTTCCCCTGAGTACTCGAGGGTTCTCTCTTGTCACCTTTTCTGTCTCGGTTCCCTTATCTCTTGCTTCACCAATATGGGTTTCTCTTCTCTTAGCCATCTTCAGCTATTAATCCATTGATATCTTTTCTTTGTCTTTCGATGTCATGGTTTATTTATCGTAGGCAACACCTTTCCCTATTTTCCATTGCTTCACAATCTTGCCCACGTCAAGCTAACTCCACCTTAGCTTGGTTTGACTCCATCTCCCACATCCTTTCTTCACTTATCATTCTTCGGGGAGGTTATCCTCAAGGTTAGCTTACTCCCCTCCTTCTAAAAGATTTAAGTTATCCTTCTTGTCCTTTGACTCCTTAACCTCGATTCCTTTATCTCGCTTTACTTCTCTGATCTCATCTTTTCATCTTTCTCGGTTCCAACGATTATTCTGGTTTTATCCTCCATCACCTTTTTGTCTTCTTCAATTTTAATCATCCTCTTATTCGTTCTCGTTTTTCCTCACTTTTTCTTCGACTCTTACCTAGGTCGATCCACTTTCCTCATTCTCTGTGTTTGATTATCCTTAAAGTTCCCATCATCGTCATCGTTCTTATCATCATCATTCTTTCACCTTTGTTTACTTCATCACGATTTCATATCCTCTCATGTCTTTACTTCTTTATTTCTCTCTTCTTCTCTTTCGTTTACCCTTCATTAACATCATCCTTACCCGTCATCCATTAAGATACAATCATCTCCATTCACTCGTTTCCTACGAGTGCTTCTTCTCTTATGTTTTTCTCCAATTTTTCTTTCTATCCAACCTCTTTATCTCTTCTTTTATTATCTATATAATCGGGGGTTTTCCTTTCCCCTTCTTTTCATCAATCCACATTTTAACTCCTTTTTGTTCTCTTCTTCCCAAAATCAAATGGTCGGGGGTTTCTTCTTACTTTCACCAATTTATCTCCTTGACCCCTTTTTCTCTCTCTCGGTTCTAGCCTCCGATAATCCTTGTTTATTCTTTCTTTCCTTGACTTATTCGCTTTAGGATGTAGTGCCTTGACTTGACTTGAGTTTGGGGTCCATTATGCTCGATTCTCTTTAACTAATATCCGTTTCTAAGTCTTTTATTCGGTTCCTTACACTAGATCTTTCTTATTCCTCTCTCTATGCTTCTTTTTAATCCCATTTTTTATACTCTTCTTTAGTCTATCTGTAAATTACCTATCTAGGTTTTGTCTCTAACCCTAATTTCTTAATCTTAATCCTTTACTAATCCTGGTCAGTCATTTGGAGCTATTAAGCTATGGTTCATTATGAAATTACTGCCAATTAAAGTTAAAGTTTCCTAGTGATGTGTTATGCTTTTCTTCTTTTAAGGCTCTATTCCTAGTTAACCAAAACTTAGTTCATCAACTGAACTAAGTCTCTCTTTCTTTTAGGCCTTGTTCTTCTCTTATTAGCCTAGGACCTTCTTTTACCTAGGATTTTCATACTTTCTTTCTTCATTAAGAAAGCCTCCGCACTACATCACGACATTCTTTATCCTTGTTTAAAGGTTCGCTTTCTTCTCCTTTCCTCTTCTTCTTTCTCACCAGTTCCTTCTGATGATGTCTTTTCAATCTTCAAAAAATGTTCTCTTCGTACCCTTCATTTGTATGTATGGAGACATTCCCATCATTGCCGTGCGTTGCACCCTTTCTTCGCTTACTTTCTTCCCATTCACTTTGTTCAAAATCATTTCTTATTATCCTTCGGAGGTCTCCTCCTCTTTACTCTCTTTATTCCACTTCCACCATCTTCATTTCCTTTCTCTTCTTTCTCCAATATCCTTTCTAACATTGGTATCCAATGGTCAAACAAGTAGTAACAAACATACTACGCGTTGACCACTTGAATATGATCTCTTTTCATTCTTTCCTTACTCTTCATTGTCCATCTTGTCATCTTTGCCTTATTCCTTCTCATCGTTTCCCAAGAATGGCTTCTCTCTTGTTCTTCTTTCCTTACTCTTTCTTTTTGCCATCCTTGAATCCTTTAGGGTCTTTTCTTATCAATCATTTTCTCATCCTCAAGTGATTCTTCCCATACCTCACTTCTTGAGATCTTGGGCTCACTCTTTCTCTTCCAATTTGCTTGGATGCTTTTTCACAATTGATTTCGAGTGGGGTCTCTTTTGTCCACTTGTATACCACTTACACACCGTTGTGTAAGAATAAATGAAGTTAGCTAGCCCATGCTGCCACTTCTTTCACTTCATGCTCACTCCACGGAGCATCATCTAGACAATCTGTGGGCTTATCCCACCAGACTTGCCATCCTGTAGACTCTTCGGCAATCGCTTCTCTTCATCTCCATTTGATGCTTTATGATGTCCTTCTCGATCCTTCATCTGGTTGCTCGGATGCTTCATCTCATGTCCTGAGGTTTTTGGTCAATCACATCTTTCGTGACTGACTCCTCCAATTTCTTTCATTCTAACCTAACTCTCTCTCCAAGGCTACACACCAATGGTGTAGAAAATGAGAGAAGTGAAGTTAGCGTTCACGCACGTTAGGCCCCACCTTGACCCTTACCTCGTTCTCGTCGCTTCCTTTCTTCCCAAGTCTTTCACATCACTAGTGTAAAGAATTGGGGCAACGCATCTAGTTTACGCTTGACACTCGCTGCTTTACTAGCGAGTCTCGATGGTCACAACTTCAAAAAATTGAACATCGAAGGTTGTGAGCATCGAACCGGTTTCCACTGGTAAGCCTCTAACTAGGCTTCGTTGAAAGACTGGACGAGACATCACCTATCTCGTCATCCCAAGGGAAATACAGTCCCTTGCATAGTTTGGCTATCGAGTAGAAGGAACATTGATAGACATAAATTAATGCATTCACTTTGTGCTTAATCAATCTTGTTTTATGGCTATCATAATCCTAATTATCTCATTTAAGCTTGTTTCTATCTTTGCAGATCAATTAGGGAGCTTAATGATGATAATGAACATTTGAAGGCTGATTAGAGCAAGTATGAATGGAGCAACCCGAGAGATGTTCAACAAAGACTAATGGCGCCATTACAAAGAGAGATTAGCGCCGTTACACACATATTGCTCCTAGCCGGGTACCTCATCATGTCCAAAGAAAGCTAACGGCGCCATTACAAAGCAGATTGGCGCCGTTCCTCTTCAACCATGCCAAGGCCGAATGTCCAACATGAAGGAGGCACTAATGGCGCCGTTACAACTTAGATGGCGTTGTCACACCTCCAATTGATCAAGGCCGAGCACAACATTGCACCAAAGAAACCGAACGGCGCAATTCTATATTCCATATTGGCGCCGTTACACTTCAAAGTTGGCAAGATGAAGAAGTGAAGAAGTCAGCAAAATTGCTAAGTGAAGAACCCGAACGGCGCCTTTCCATATTCACTAATGGCGCCGTTCCAACTTCTTCCAATTGGGCGTCTCATCTTCACACCCGAACGGCGCCGTGCTACTTCCGAATGGCGCCGCTCTAGGAAATCACCTTAGTACCCCTTGCTCCTTTGGTTATCAATTAGGTTATGAGGGCAATCATGTAATCTAGTGGTATAAATATCTTCTTTTCTCTTCAAGAAAATAGGAGAGAGACAAGAGACTAGAGAAACAATTTGGGGGAAAACAATCTGAGTTTGTAATCAATCTTCAGAGAGATTTTCTCTCTTGAATCTATATTCATTCAGTTCTTTTACTCCATTTTCTTTTACTTTACTTGTTGAATCTTCGGTTTCTCACTCAATCCATGAGTGAGTAAACCTCCAATTCATTCTATTGTTTGTTGATTATAAGGGTTTGCAAAGTTAGTGAGGCTCTTGTTCTTCATTCCAATTAATCTACCAAGTGTTTTGATGTCTCCGATTGTATGAAAATATGGTTTTCTTGTCTCTATTTTGTGAGTGCACGCATGAAATAGGAATAGGTAAAATCTATGGTTAGGTTCTGTGTTTGTGAATCTTTAGTAGCCAACCTTAATCTTAGAACAAAGGGAAGACGTAGGATGCTTCTTAGAGATCTCAAATATTCAATGACTGGGTAGACGCGAAGTATATTCAGATTGTTTGCATGCTGTACTGATTTTCATTGCTTAATGCTTTATTCAATCCGTAAATCATCATCGCGAAGATTGTTGGTTCGGTGCGGGTAAAAGGGACCAGTCTAGGAATCGATAGTACTAGGTTGGGCTATTCAGTCACCAATATGAATTTTAGGAATCTTTAGTACTAATTTTCATAAGCATGCCATTTGGTTGATTAATTGTGTTGTTAGTGAGCCTGGGATCTAACTGTTCTTTTACCCCTTATAATTAACAAATGATAGAATGAATACTTTTTATTATTGTCAATCTCTTGTATTTCACTATTCATTTCTCTAATTACTTCTTCAGTTATTTACACTGTCTTTTTATATTCCTCTCTTTAGTTATTTCCGCTTTACCCCAAAACCCCCCTTTTATATTTCTGTTAAGTGTTCAGTCTATAAGCATAGTAAATCCATTTAATTGCCTCTCTGTGGATTTGACCTGCTCTTGCCGCTACTACTTAGTATTGGTTTATAGCAGAAATATTATTCTCCTGACAGGCTTGACGACGGCCGGTCAAGGGTTTCGGCGCCGTTGCCGGGGAGGCTGTGCCATTTACTTTGCTTATTTTCTGTTCCTTTTGTTTCTCTTCTGTTTAGTTCTTATCTGTTTGATTGTTTCTTTGTTTTTCTTTGTTTCTTGTTAATCCTCTGTTTTCTCTTGTAGGTGTTTTATGCAATCAAGCAAATCTGACTCTGATTTGGCTAATATTCGAAAATTCATCCTAGATAAAAAAGCCAAGCTCGGAATCAGCCTAGCTTCATCATCCTCTGTTCAATTTCCAGCAACAATTCAAACAACAGTTCTTATGGCTAATCCTGAACAAAATCCTGTTGACAACCGTACTTTGAAGGAATTAGCTGCTCCTAATCTCAACTATCATCCTCTCTGTATTCAATATCCAGTATTGGAAGTGCCATTCGAATTGAAGTCTGGATTGATACATCTCCTACCTAAGTTTCATGGTCTACCTGGAGAAGAGCCAAACAAGCACTTGACTGAACTTCATGTTGTTTGTGTCTCAATGAAACCCACTGGAGTCACCGAGGAGCAAATCAAACTGAGGGCCTTTCCATTCTCTTTGGCTGACAAGGCTAAGGATTGGTTATTTTCCTTGCCACCCTCCTCTATTAGAACATGGAATGAACTGCAATCAGCCTTTTTGGAGAAGTATTTTCCAGCTTCAAAAGCAGCTTCAATTAGAAAGGATATCTCCAGTATTAGACAGCAAGCTGGTGAATCTCTTCACGAGTATTGGGAGAGGTTTAACAAGCTTGTTTCTTCATGTCCTCACCACCAAATATCTGACCAATTGCCCATCCAATATTTCTATGAAGGATTGTCTTCTATGGACCGAACCATGATTGATGCAGCAAGTGGTGGTGCTTTGGTTGAGAAGACTACTAGAGATGCACAGAGATTGATTTCCACTATGGCTGCCAATGCTCAACAATTTGGTACAAGGAGAGATGTGGTTCTAAAGCCTACTAATGCCGTGTCTTCATCTGCTCATATTGAAGCTCAACTTGCTCAGACTACCAAGACTTTGCAAGACCTTGCTCTATTGTTAAAGAATCAAGTTGGAGCCGTGCCTGATAAAGTATGCAGTTTATGCCAATATTCATCTCATCCCGTGGATGACTGTCCTCTGCTTCAACATTGCAATGAAGAGAGTCAAGCTAGTATCAATGCCATTGGTCAACAGCAAGCTCAATAAACCACTCAAAGGCCATATGATCCTTATGCTCCCACGTTCAATCCTGGTTGGAGGGATCATCCAAATTTCAGATATGGCAATACTCATCAGCCTCCATTCAGACCAAATTTTGCCACTCGACCTCAACTTTTACAGAGACCCCAAGTTGGTGATTCTTCCTCTTCCACAGCATCATCCAAATTGGAAGGTCTAGTAACTCAGTTGGCTAAAAACACTCTGGAATTCCAAGAGACATCTAAGCTCCATATGCAACAACAGAAGGCAGCTATGGATGTCATGCAAAGGCAACTTGGCCAATTAGCCACAGAGATGAACGATTTGAGAAATAGAGGAAAAGAGCACCTTCCATCTCAACCGAATGTCAATCCAAAGGGGAATGTCTCTGCAATTACACTTCGTAGTGGAAGGAAACTGTCAATGCCTTATCCAACTGTCCATCAGAATGAAGAAGAAATGTCTGAGACTGAAGATCAAATGGATTCTGTTATGCAGAAGCCGAGAGCTCAATTGAAGACAAGCAATGGTAATGGCGCCATTACAATTCCTAATGGCGCCGTTCTTGATTCTCAAATATCCAAGTCTTCCGTTAGCAATGCTAATGGCGCCACTACAACACCTAATGGCGCCGTTCCATCTTCCAAGTCCAATCCAATTGTTCAACATCAACCTAATGGCGCCGCTAGCCATGAGAATGGCGCCGCTAGCCATGAGAATGGCGCCGTTAGTGCCAATGCTTCATCTTCTATACACAATCCAGCCCCATTTCCTTCAAGGCTCATCAAGAACACCAAGAATGAATTTGATCCTGATCTGCTAGCTACATTCAGCAAGGTAGAGATCAACATTCCATTGCTAGAAGCGATTCAACAAATTCCCAAGTATGCAAAGTTCCTCAAGCAAATTTGCACAAACAAAAGGAAATTGCATGGTAAGGTGTCTGTAGGTGAGAACATTTCTGCCATAATTCAACGCCAATTACCACCAAAATGCAAGGATCCTGGTATGTTTTCTATTACTTGCTCTCTTGGAGATGGTGTTATTGATCAGGCTATGATTGATTTAGGTGCTGCTTTAAGTGTAATGCCTTATTCAACTTATCTAAGCTTGAATTTGGGACCGTTATCTCACACTGATGTTGTCTTACAATTGGCTGATAGGTCATTGAAGATGTTTTTATTCAAGTTCAACATTTAATCTTCCCCACTGATGTTTACATAGTTAAGATGGAAGAAGACAATTCTTCTAATTCTTGTCCTCTGTTATTGGGAAGACCATTCTTGAAAACTGCTCACACAAAGATTGATGTCTTTGCTGGATTGCTTACAATGGAGTGTGATGGAGATGTGATTTCTTTTCAAATCTCATCTAAGTCTAATCCTGATGAGAGGAATCAACCCAATAATGCAGTTGATGCCAATTTTTCAAACCTTATCTCCTCTGGCCACTTTGATGCCGTATCTACAAGAGCAATAATTCAAGCTAATTCAGCCACTTTCTAGGATGAAGGATGTCTTCCATCGTCCACCTGCCAAGTCCCTCATTGAATTAAGCTGAGAAAATCTAGCTAGGACTATAAACTGGGCAGCTACTTGGGAGGCAACCCAAGCTATTTCTTGTTTTGATTGATGTTCTTTTGTTCCTTTCTCTTGTTTAATTATTTCTTTTCTCTGTTTTGCTTCTTTCTTTGCGTGACTTCATTTGTTTCTTTTGCATATTGCTTTTGATTCGATGACCTCAACACTACTTGATAAGATTCTTGCTTGAAAGATTAAAATTGCATGTGAACTGCCAGGTTTTACATCCCTCTCATCTTTAATCCTGACATGAACTTTGCAAGATCCAATCAATTTTGTTGACGTTATTGATGTTTTGCTTCTTTTTGCTTTGTTTTCTTTTGTTTTGAATAAAAGAGATTTTCGTGCAAATTCTTATCTGAATATAGCATGTTACTATTCATTGATGAACATGTACGAGCAGGCTACTTTGAGCTAATTTTTGGAAATGATCTGCAATGCTTTTTGGAAATCTTTTTACATATTTTGATAGACTGATGTACAAGAAGCATGATTGAAGTAATAGCTAGTATTTTCTTACTTCATTGCTCAGTGCTTTTTCAGTGTAAACAGGGCTAGTTCACCATTTTTCTGGCCAAGAACGGCGCCACTCCATTTTGTAATGGAGCCATTCTTGCATGCTTGAACCAAAAGTGGTCTTTAATTGTTTGGATAGCCGAGCGGTGCCACTCCATTCCATAATGGCGCCGTTCCATCATGACCAACCTTGTTTGCCTTACACAAAGTCTTTCAAGAAAACACCAAGCTAATGGCGCCATTCCAGTCATTAACGGCGCCATTACTCTTTCAGCCTTCCTTGTATATTTTGTCCTACACTTCACTTTCCAGATCACACTTTCTCTCCACAAATTGCCTATAAATAGCCTCACCCCCTTAAAGACCTCACTACCTTGCCCACCATCTTCATACTCTCTACCCGAGCTTACCTCTTTCCTGTTATCCAATCCTTACATGTCACAATGCCAAGAAGAAGATATCAAGGAGAGTCTTCACGCCAACAGCCACAAGTAGAAATTATGGAATGTCTAGAGGTGCCCCCTATCGGTCGGGATAACTTTGTGGATGATGCAGCTCTTTTGTGGTACAACAATAGATATAATAATCAAATACTGGTGGAGAAATTGGTTGATCCCCAACTAAATGATGAGCTAGAACTATCTCAAAGGTTTCAGGCTTTAGGATGGAGCTCTGTTCTTCACATCAAGGGCAACTACTATCCCGATATGGTAAAAGTCTTCTATGCCAATATGCCAAAGGTGAAACCATTTGCTGATTTTACCATTTACTCAGCAGTCTAAGGGCGAGCTGTTTCAATCTCAGAAGAAGATATCAACACTTTTCTTCAACTCCACCCGAGAGGATATAGACTTAATCTTGATCAAGGAATTACTATCTCAGATGTTACCTGGACTTGAGAGACAGCAATTGACCATTTTGATATTCCTACAGCTTGTGATTCTCGAGGTTTTCCAGTGATCAAGGTTAAGTATATGGATATTAAGGCTAGAATGCTCATCTTTAATCCTGACGTGAACTTTGCAAGATCCAATCAATTTTGTTGATGTTATTGATGTTTTGCTTCTTTTTGCTTTGTTTTCTTTTGTTCTGAATAAAAGAGATTTTCGTGCAAATTCTTATCTGAATATAGCATGTTACTATTCATTGATGAACATGTACGAGCAGGCTACTTTGAGCTAATTTTTGGAAATGATCTGCAATGCTTTTTGGAAATCTTTTTACATATTTTGATAGACTGATGTACAAGAAGCATGATTGAAGTAATAGCTGGTATTTTCTTACTTAATTGCTCAGTGCTTTTTCAGTGTAAACAGGGCTAGTTCACCATTTTTCTGGCCAAGAACGGCGCCACTCCATTTTGTAATGGAGCCATTCTTGCATGCTTGAACCAAAAGTGGTCTTTAATTGTTTGGATAGCCGAGCGGCGCCACTCCATTCCATAATGGCGCCATTCCATCATGACCAACCTTGTTTGCCTTACACAAAGTCTTTCAAGAAAACACCAAGCTAATGGCGCCATTCCAGTCATTAACGGCGCCATTACTCTTTCAGCCTTCCTTGTATATTTTGTCCTACACTTCACTTTCCAGATCACACTTTCTCTCCACAAATTGCCTATAAATAGCCTCACCCCCTTAAAGACCTCACTACCTTGCCCACCATCTTCATACTCTCTACCCGAGCTTACCTCTTTCCTGTTATCCAATCCTTACATGTCACAATGCCAAGAAGAAGATATCAAGGAGAGTCTTCACGCCAACAGCCACAAGTAGAAATTATGGAATGTCTAGAGGTGCCCCCTATCGGTCGGGATAACTTTGTGGATGATGCAGCTCTTTTGTGGTACAACAATAGATATAATAAGCAAATACTGGTGGAGAAATTGGTTGATCCCCAACTAAATGATGAGCTAGAACTATCTCAAAGGTTTCAGGCTTTAGGATGGAGCTCTGTTCTTCACATCAAGGGCAACTACTATCCCGATATGGTAAAAGTCTTCTATGCCAATATGCCAAAGGTGAAACCATTTGCTGATTTTACCATTCACTCAGCAGTCCAAGGGCGAGCTGTTTCAATCTCAGAAGAAGATATCAACACTTTTCTTCAACTCCACCCGAGAGGATATAGACTTAATCTTGATCAAGGAATTACTATCTCAGATGTTACCTGGACTCGAGAGACGGCAATTGACCATTTTGATATTCCTACAGCTTGTGATTCTCGAGGTTTTCCAGTGATCAAGGTTAAGTATATGGATATTAAGGCTAGAATGCTCATCTACATGATCCATCACAATGTCATTCCAAGAGCCAGTTCCCTCAACACAGCTCGGATAGCTGATCTCTATATTGCTGATAAAATGATCTATGGTCTAGGGCACATCCGAGGCATTCCTTTGGCTCCAATCATTTTGGAATCTATGTGGGACGTGGTCACTTCCTCACATAAGAAAAAGACTTTTGTGTTCCCTGTTCTAATTTCTCATCTTCTTCATCAAAAAGGGATTCCCCTTGCAACGGAATTCTGCCTGACCAATGAGGCCAATATCCTTACCACTTATACTTTGCTTCAAATGCATATGAAACTCACCAGGCAAGGATTTTGGAAAAACCCTCATCGAAGAACAAAAGCTCAAGGGATACCAATAGGCCAAGGCATTTGCCACCAAACTACATGGTGGAATCATCTGATGAGGATGAGGACGAGGAGCCAGAGCCCCAACCCCAGCCAGAATCACAACCACATCCAACGCCACAACACGAACAACCTACTCCTTCTGTTGCTGAAGACAATGGAATCGACCAATACAATGAAGATGTTAAGGAAATCCATGAGAGACTTGATACTTTTGCCAATGTCCTCCCACGCATGGATTACAACATGAATCAGTTGGCTGGAGCTATGCACGACATGCTTCAAAGTCAAAATCATTTTCGAGACAATATGGAACAATACATAGCTCAACATCCTCCGGAGACTATAATAGAAATCATTGCAAATCAGAGGAGGCTAACTGAAAAGGTGGACAACATCACGGCTTTCATCTTTGGTAAGATGCCGAGAAAATGAGCACTACATGTTAAGAATGGCGTCGTTCCATTCCATAATGGCGCCATTAGTAAGTTTAAGTAAGTAGTCACTTGTTTGGTGGAGGGCCAAGGCCATCATCATTTTCAAAACAAGAAGAATGGCTCCGCTAGCCATGAGAATGGCGCCATTAATTACAAGTCTTCTCCATACCTTCTGCAGCACAAACAATCCAGCCAGACCAAGAATTTTCATGGAAATTTCTCTCTTTCCTTCTCCCTTTAGCTTATCTATTTCGTTATCTGCTGTTTTGTACTTATTTAACTCTGTTTTTATTTCCTCTAATTTGTTTAATTCGTAGCTTAATTTGTATAATTAGCTTTCCTTTCTTCTTTTGGCCTGTTTAATTAGGACTAGTTGTCTTCTTTTCCTTTCCAGTATTTAGGATCTTCTCTAATGCTGTAATATTAACTTCTTATCTCTATCTAATCCTGTGTGCTTATCTATTTCTTCTGCCTCTTCTACTTTCATGTTCCACATTCAATATTTCACGATCAACAAAGGTACCCGCCCACCCTTCCTATCCCTTTTTCCATATGCTATTTTCATCAATTCGTTACCTTTTCGTGTTGATACTCACACACATTGAGGACAATGTGTCATTTAAGTGTGGGGGGATTGCAATAGATGCACCATCATTAATTAAGATCCTGTGTTTTTATTGATTGATAGCAAGTATTTTGATCATAATTTGGTATATATATGCTTAATAAGTTAATGTTGATTCTTAGAAAAGCATGACTTTAGTTAATAAGTATGTAAATGACCTGATTGAATTTTTGGAATGTATATACTGCTTAATTCATTTAAGTATAATTGAATTTGGTAATTCATGAACCAAGTGAGAAATTTGAGCCTTTAAAGGATTGCACTCAATCCTATGTTCTTTCATGTGTGATTCTTTCAATTATCCTCATTCCATGATTGTTTTGTTACTAGAACTTGCATGATACCTGTCGAGATTACATGTAAATATGTGTCTAGTTAAACAAAAATTGATGACTGTTTAGGAAAGATTGAGCCAAATAAGCCATCCTTACTCATAAATTGACCTTAGTTCACTCTTTTGAGCCTTAAAGATTATGAGTTAAGCTTATTTATTTCTTTAAACCACTTCCTAAAAGACCTTGAAACTTAGAAGGAAAACAATGATTCTTGTCCCTGCCTAGGATAATGAAGCATTGAAGACTTAAATTGGTTATTGGAAATGGTCTAAAGCATAGATAGAATGGCACAATCCGATCCTATCAAAGTTGATGAATGGGAAATGCACTCTCTCTTGCCTTTGTGATGTAATGAAAATCAAAAGAAAGATGTGTTATTAGAGTGTAAATTAAATGAAAAAAATGGATCGAATGATTGATGAAAGCCTAGTCTATGGATGAATTGAAGAATCAGTAACAACAAAGGGCCATCAAATTCACATTCTGCCCTGGTTTTGATTCTTGAATGCTTCATTATTCTAGCTGTTTAATTTACTTTATATCCATTCTTTCTTGAGCTTACATACTTGACCTTGTATATGTGTTTGTTTAAATTAAGCTTGCTTATATATGTTAAATTAGTTGTCATGCAATTTGATCTTGTAAAATTAAATTTAAATTCCGATGTTCTATTTACTTATCGTATTATATTGTGCAATTAATTGTGTATACGTACTAACCCTTGTTTCCTTGTCTCATTCATACATGATTAAATTTAGAACATTGGTTTTCAAAACTCATATGCATGGGGTAACCGAAAGATGCCTCAAGAGTCTGAGGTTTCTGAAGGTTTTCTCCGATGAGATGTTTTTTCGGTGTCTAATCGGGAGTCCGATCGGGCCCGAGAGAATTTTTCATCCCTTCAAAATTAAAAAATATATTTTTCATATAATTTTCATAAAAAAGCATGCATCATGTTTATGATTGTCTTTAATTTCTTAAAATTTACGAATGAACTCCAAAAATTTTCTTTTTACAAAAAGGAATGTTAATTCCAAAATCTTTTATTTCTATTTATTTTATTTTTACTTTTATGTTTTATTTTTATTTCACTTTAAGAAAATCTCTTGTTTAAGAGGCCCAATTAAATTAAAAGGAATGTTTATTCCAACATTAATTTCAAAACATGTTTTAAAGGTTTTTGGAGAGATCTTAATTTTCCAACTATAATTAAGGCCTCTCAAATTAATCCAAATTTTATGAAAAAAATCATTTTCAAAATCTCTTTTCTTATTTTTATTTCTTTTTATTTCTTTTGCAATAAAAGGGAATATTTATTTTCTTTTATCCTTTTTTTAATTTTTCAAAATATTTTCCTATCAAACTAAATTTTTGACAAACTATTCTCTTCATCAAATTAAAAGGAATATTTATTCCGACATTGTTTTAAAATTAAATCTTTCTAAGAGGTTTTAATTCGAGAAATCATAATTAAAGTCTTTTAACGTGATTTTCAAAATATGAATTTGAGGATGTCTATCCCAACCTTTTTTGCAAAATGTTTTCTAGAAGGTTTCAATTAATATTCTCATAATTGAGACTTTCTAAAATTAAAATTAAACTTTTGTTTTTCATAAAAGGATATTTATCCTCATTTTTAAATTTGACTTCGATTTTTGAAGAATATTTATTCCTATTTAGAAATTGAATCTCCATTCTAAGTAGGAAATTTCTTCAAATTCAAAATTGGGCTATGGATTTTCACATCAAAAGGAATGTTCATTCCGACATTAAGTATTTAAATTTCGAATTTAGCTTTTATAATGGGATTTTTATCCCAAATTAAAAGGAATATTTATTCCAACATTTGAAATTATGTTTTTCTTAAAGTGATTTTAAACACATTTTATTATTATTTCCCAAGTAAAATATTTTTAAGACTTTTGTGGTACCGATTTCCGGGCGTCTTGGGGGTGCTAATCCTTCACCAAGCGTAACCGACTCACGAACCTGAAATCTTTTTCGTAGACCAGTTTCTTTCCTTAACTTGACGTAATCTTTCTAGATTTATGTTGGGTTAAACAAGTAGGTGACTAACCACACCTATTAAAAATAAAAGGTTAGTGGCGACTCCATTTGTTTTTAGACTGTTTAGTCCCGAATATTTCTCATGCCATGTCATTTTATCGTCGGAGCGGTAAAACGTCTCGACAATATGTACTAACCTATGTTTTCTTGTCCCATTCATGCGTAATTAAGTTTAGAACATCGATTTTCAAAAATTCATATGCATGGGGTGACCGGAGGGTACCTCGGGAGTCTGAGGTTTCTGAAGGTTTTTCTCCGATGTGAAGTTTCTCCAGTGTCTAATTGGGAGTCTGATCGAACCCGAGAAATTTCTCATCCCTTCAAAATTAAAAAATATATTTTTCTCATTTAATCTTCATAAAAAGCATACATCATGTTTATGATTTCCTTAATTTCTTAAAATTGGTAAGTGAACTAACTTTTTTTTTATTACCTTCTTTTACAAAAAGAATGTTTATTCCAAAACCTTTTATCCATTTTTACTTTTATGTTTTATTTTCATTTTATTTTAAGAAAATCTCTTGTTTAAGAGGCCCAATTAAATTAAAAGGAATGTTCATTTCGACATTAATTTTAAAACACATTTTAAAAGTTTTTTCAGAGATCTTAATTACCCAATTATAGTTAAGGCCTCTCAAATAAAAAACTACTTTCAAATTTTTTTTTATTTCTTTCCAATGAAAGGGAATATTCATTTTCTTTCTTTGTCTTTTTTTTTTTTTAAAAATCATTTTTCTTAAGAAGACTTTAGTATATTTAATTAATTAAGACCCTTCAAGTAAACTTCATCTTTATCAAAATACACTTTTAACTCCAATAAAAGGAATGTTTATTCTTTAAATCTTTAAAATTCTTTTTTCAAAATCAGTTTTATTTGATAAAAAGGACATTCATTTTTTAAAAGGTCTTAATTTATTAAATCTACTAAGGCTTTCCAATTAAACTAAATTTTTGTCAAATTATTCCCGTCACCAAATTAAAAGGAATATTTATTCCGACATTTTTTTAATCAAATCTTTCTAAGAGATTTTAATTTAAGTAATCATAATTAAAGTCTCTTGATGTAAATTTCAAAACAAGAATTTGAGGATGTTTATCCCAACCTTTTTGCAAAATATTTTCTAGAAGGTTTCAATTAATATTCTCATAATTGAGACTTTCTAAAATTAAAATTAAACCTTTTTTCATAAAAGGATATCTATCCTCATTTTTAAATTTGACTTGATTTTTGAAGAATATTTATTCCTATTTAGAAATTGAATCTCCATTCTAAGTAGGGAATTTCTTCAAATTCAAAATTGGGCTATGGATTTTCACATTAAAAGGAATATTCATTCCAACATTAAGTTTTTTTTTTTTTTTAATTTTGGACTTAACTTTTTCTAATGGGATTTTTATCCCACATTAAAAGGAATATTTATTCCAACATTTAAAATTATGTTTTTCTTAAGATGATTCTAAACACATTTTATTATCATTTTCCAAGTAAAATATTTTTAAGACTTTTGTGGTACCGATTTCCTGGCGTCTTGGGGGTGCTAATCCTTCCCCGAGCGTAACCGACTCCCGAACCTAAAATCTTTTTCGTAGACCAGTTTCTTTCCTTAACTTATCGTAATCTTTCTAGATTTATGTTAAGTTAAACCAATAGGTGACTAACCACACCTATTAAAAATAAAAGGTTAGCGGCGACTCCATTTGTTTTTTTTTTTTGGACTGTTTAGTCCCGAGCATTTTTCACGCCATATCATTATCATCGGAGCGGTAAGACATCTCGACAGATACCTTTGCTACAAAACAACTAAAACTTTAATTACAAATCTTTTAATAAAATAATAAACTTAAAAGTAATACCAGTGGATTAAATTAAAGGAATACCTACGCAACAGAAACCGTTAAGCCTTGGCCACTGACTTCTCCTAGTGAGCCTCCATTCTATTTGCTGACCCTGTACGCGAATCTACATCCATCTACATTGGATACAGGTGAGTGACAAAGGTTCAATAAATCTCCCTCGGGGTTAGGGAAAACAGGGGAAATCCAAAATATAACAAAATAAAAATAAAATAAATAACTTTGTTTTCAAAATCTCTTTCATAATTCTCCAAACGAGAATTTGATTTGAAACCTTTAAAATAAATATATACTAAACGGGCTGGCATCTAATACACTAAAAGCATGACCGACTGGTCGTATGGCTTACTGCACCGAGGGCTATCTCTTTTCTCTTAAAATACACTTTCACAATTTCTCTTTCTCTAACCCGTTCCCTCGGTGGTGCGCATTGCTGTGGTGGAACACAGCTCTGGAGCCCTGGCGAGCTTCCCTACACGCATCTCCCAGGGTCTCGTCTCACCGTGCCCCTCAATAGGCGGTCCACGGCTGAGAATCAAGCATGCTTTTCCAACTCGGTCCACGCTCCCACATATATTGAAGCCCCGAGGAGCCACTCAATTACTCATCTCGCATCCCATCCATACATTTATCATATATAAATATACATATATGCATACAAAACATATATGTTTAAAACATTAAACACACACACAAGCTTTTACATTTTTAAAATCATCCCACCCTCTAAATGGGTGTATCACAAAATAAAAAGTGTGTGTCGTGGATTACCCTTATCCTAAAACAATTGTAAAACCTTTTAAAACAATTTAAAATTTTAAAACATTTAAAGTAGCTAAGCACTGAAAACAAGGCCACTCACAGTATTGGGAGATTCGTATACTCCCAAGTGCTCCATGTAGCTTAGCCTTCGGAGCATCGCCGCATTCGATTCACCCAAAGCCCTAATATATGGAAATATGTTAGCATTCATAATTAAACTATGAATTCACCTATGAGGCTCTAGCATGACCTATGACTGGATTTGAATGTGATTCGAGGCCTAGGAAAGTGTCCGAGAGTTTTCGAGGCCAAAATTGAACTCTTGATGAAAAATTACCAAAATGCCCTTGGGGGCCGTGGGCCCCACACCCAGACTGGGCTGGGCCCTACTTGGGTTGGGCCAAGTTCTACACGAAATTGGACCCAAAAAGCCCTCCCACGAGATATTTATATATTATAATGATATAATATATAAATATCTAAGATATATTAATATAATAAATAAATATATTAAATATATTAATATAATATAAAAATATCTAAACAGGGACTCGGTCTGACACACTCGGACCTAATGTGACTTTTCCGTACAAACGGAATAGTGTAAGATGGCGTATTAAGGCGATAATACGTCGGTCCGGATGTGTCTAATTAAGAAGAGAAGTCAAGCTTAAGATAAGACGTAGTTGGAAGATGAGATTGGTGACCATGCATGGAATCACTAAAATGGACTTCTTTAAGTCCATAACCAATGGATTGGATGTCCATTGTTGAATTGTTCAGTGGATCAGGCCAAGGATCAAAGTTTTGAGAGATTGAAAAGAGGAGAGAAAGTCTGGCCTGGGGCCCAAGTAGACCTGGTGTCAGACTCCCCTATAAATAGGGGAAGTCGAGCCTCTCCCCCTTATTTTCTCTCTTTCTCCCTTCTCTCATTTCTCTTTTCTCTCAACTGCTCTTTTGGAGCAATTTTGGACTTTTGGCCGATCCGGAAAAACCGACCGAAGGATCAATGACACACCCGGACCTAGCACAACCTTTTCGTACGAACGGAATAGTGCAAGATGAAGTAATAATTGAACAATAAGTCGGTCTGGCTGTGTCAAGTCAGAAGAGAAGATAAGCTTAGGATAAGACGGAGTTGGAAGATAAAGTAATTAACCGTGCATGGAAATTAGTAAAATGCCAAAAAGACCTCCAATTAAGTCCCTAGAAATTTATTATGGGCCCCGTTGGCACAAGGAAGCAAATGATTTAGCTAACGGGTGAAAATGAAAGAAAGTTGAAAAAGGGAAAAAAGTTTGACCCAGGGCCCGAGTGGACCCGGTGTCGGGCTCCTCTATAAATAGAGGAGGGCCGAAGCTTTTCCTCACTTCTCTTTTTCTTTTTCTTTCATTTTCTTTTCTTTTTCTCTCTGGAGCCAAACGGAAGCATTTTGGACAATTGGCAGATCCGGATAAACCGACCGCAAGTTTGAGGCGAGATCTTGGTGAGTTGTTCTTAACTCCTCGATCTACGTTTTTCTAAGTTTGCACGTATTTCCATGCATTGGTTTATGATAGATCCAAGCTCAAAGTTAGTTTAGCTTTTTAGTTAAATTTTAAGTTTAGATTCGAGATCTAGGAACTTTGAGCTTGTGATTCTCGTTTTTCTTTCGGTAAACGTGTCGTGGATGCATTAAGGTACATGCATCTGAAATTGTAGTTAAATTGGTGGGTGATTGCATCGGTTTTCGAATTAAGAGAAAAATTGAAGAAATTTCGGGTTGGAAACCCAGAACAGAACCAACGCCGGATCTATGCAGAACCGACACCGGATCTGTTCCGAGCCGGTGCCGTTTCTGTATGTCGGCGACCAACCTTGTGGTCGAAGAGAACCGGTGCCGGTTCACTCTAGTTCCGGTGCCAGTCTTGCCCTTTAGGGGCAAAACGGTCATTTTACCTCCCGAAACCCTAATTGACCCCAAATCGATTCGAAACACTTCCGAGTCTTCCAAACCACATCCAAACATCATCTTAGATCATGTTAGAGCCTCTTAGGTGCATTCATAAACTTAATTATGAATGCTAACGTGTATTTCCATGTAATATGGCTCCGGATAATCGAATGCGGCGATGCACCGGAGGTTAAAGCTACATGGAGCGCTTGGGAGTATACGAATCTCCCACTACTGTGAGTGACCCTGTTTTTAGTGTTTAGCCACTAGGGACAAAATGTTTTTAAAATGGTTTGAAAATATAAATTGTTTTAAAAAAAGGTTTTACAACTGTTTTGGGATAAAGGTAATCCACGACACACACTTTTTATTTTGTGATACGCCCACTTAGGGGGTGGATGATTTTAAAAATACAAAAGCTTGTGTGTGTTTACATGTTTTTAATATTTATAAAGAATTATTATTATTATTATTATTATTATTATTATGGTTATTGGGGTACGATGCCCCTGGAAGAGGAGTGATTGAGTGGGATTCCTCGGAGCTCCAATTTGCGGGAGCGTGGACCGAGTTTGAGAGCATGCATGATTACTCAGCCGTGGACCGCCTATCGAGGGGCACGGTGAGTCGAGCCTGGTTGGGAGAGGCTCGTAGGGAAACTCGCTAAAGCGCCAGATCACTGTGTTCCACCATAGTGAGGCACCACCGAGGGAACGGGCTAGAGAAAGAGAAGATTTTGAAAATTTATTTAAAGAGGAAAGAGATAGCCCTCGGTGCAGTAAGGCATAAGACTGGCCAGTCGTGCCTTCAGAGTATTAGATGCCAGCCCGTTTTATTTATAAATTATTTTAAAAGGTTTTTAAAGGAAGATCAAGTTCTCACTTGGAGAATTTGATACAGGAAGTGTTGAAAACAAAGTTTTTAATTTAATTTATTTTATTTGTATTATTATATTTTTGATTATCCTGTTTTCCCTAACCCTGATGGAGATTCATTGAACCTCTGTCACTCACCTGTATCCAATGTGGGTGGATGCAGATCCGCGTACGAGGTTAGCCAATAGAGTGGATGCTCACTAAGAGACGTCGGTGGCTTAGGCTTAGTAGTTTTCTGCTGCATAGGTATTCCTTTTAAATTAATCCACTGGTGCACTATTTAAGTTTTATTATTTTATTAAATGATTTAATCAAAGTTTTAAGAGTTTTGCAGCGATGGTATCCATTTCAATGCCTTGCGGTGCTTCTGGTGCGTGACTGGCCGGCACGTACTTCGAGGCAGCACGGCGGTTGCCACTTGGCCGACCCGGGCAGGTCGGGGCGTGACAATTTGATTGGCATGAAAGCGTTTAAAAGATTCTGACTATTTTCAAAATCTATAAAATATTTCCAAAGTGTTTTCAAACGTTTTTTAAGCCAGTGGATTAAATAGGTTTAGAACTCAAGAGTTCGAGTATGTAGCTACTCGAAAGCGTCATGAATGATCCAACCTACTCGTAGAATACCTTCTTTAGCAGAAAGCCACCATATAAAGTTCTAAAGTGTGGTCTTAAGTGAAAGACATCACGACCACCTTCTTTCTCGAGATTCGTGCAAGCAAGGCACGCTATCCAAGATACACCCCAAACCCAAAATGTCAACTTTTAATGTTCCTTCCTATTCAACAGCTAATCTATGTAAAGGATGGTATTTCCCTTAAGATGACGTGATAGATGATGTTTCGTCCAATTCTCCGAGGAAGCCTAGTTAGAGGCTTACCATTGAAGAACTAGTGTGATGCCCAACGTTTTGAGGTTGTGGGAACCGAGACTCGATAGTAAACCAGTGAGTTTGAAGCGTAAACTAGATGCGTTGCCCCAATTCTTTACACTAGTGACGTGTAAGACTTGGGAAGAAGTGATGAGACTAGAATGAGGCCAAGGTGGGCATAACGTGCATGAATGCTAACCTCACTTCTCTCGTTTTCTACACCGTTGGTGTGTAGCCTAGGAGAGAGAGTTCAGTTAGAATGAAAGAAATCGAGGAAGTCAATTACGGAGGATGTGGTTGACCAAAAAAAAAACCTCAGGGTGTGAGATGAAGCATCCGAGCAATCAGATGAAGGATCGAAGAGGACTTCACAAAGTACCAAATGGACATGAAAAGAAGCGATTGCCGAAGAACCCACAGGCTGGCAAGTCTGGTGGGATAAGCCCACAGATTGCCTGGATGATGTTCCGAGGAGTGAGCATGAAGTGAGAGAAGTGGTAGCAAGGGCTAGCTAACTTCATTTATTCTTACACCGTGGTGTGTAAATGGTGAAAGAAAGGGCGTATTGGTGGACGAAAGAAAGTTCATCTGAAGTCAATCGAGGAGAAGCATCCAAGGAAATTAGAAGAGAACAAGTGAGCCCAAGATCACGAGATATGAGATATGAAGAACCACTTGAGGATAAGAAAAGGATTGATAAGAGAACAACCCTAAAGGATTCAAGGATGGCAAAAAGGAAGAGTAAGGAAAAGGGAACAAAAGAGAAGCCATTCTTGGGAAACGATAAGGAGGAATGAAGCAAGGATAATAAAATGAAAATAGGAGAAGGATGAAAAGGGATCACATCCAGGTGGTCAACGAGTAGTACATCCATTACTACTTGTTTGACCATTGGATACCAATGATGAGAAGGATAATAGACAAAAGAGAAAGGAAATGAAGATGGAGGAAATGGAATAAAGAGAGAAGGATAAGTTGTAAACCTCCACTCCTAAGGAGATTAAAGGTGGTGTACCTTTTTACCATTGGTTGATAATAAAAGTAAGAATGAGGAGACTTCCAAAGGATAATGCGAAATTATAACGACAAGTGAATGGGAAAAAAGTAAACGAAGAAAGAGTGTAATGCACGGTAATGATGGGAATGCCTGAATTCGTGCTAATGGAAGGCACGAAAAGAACTTCCTCTAGCATTGTGAAGACGTCACCAGAGGGAACTGGTGAGAAGAAGAAGAGGAAATGAGAAGAAACGCGAACCCTTAAACAAAGGACAAAGAAATGTCGTGATGTAGGGAGGAGGCTTTCTTAATGAAGAAAGAAAACATAAAAACTCTAGGTAAAAGAATATCCTAAGCTAATAAAAGAAGAACAAGGCTTAGAAGAAAGAGAGACTTAGTTCAGTTGATAAACTAAGTTTTGGTTAATTAGGAACAGAGCCTTAAAAGAAGAAAAGCATAACACACCTTAGAAAACTATAGTTTTAATTTGTGATAATCTCATAATGAACCATAGGTTAATAGCTCCAAATGACTGACCATGATTAGTATAAGAATAAGACTAGGAAATTAGGGTTAGAGACAAAACCTAGGCGAGTAACGTAGAAATAGATTAAAGAAGATCATAAAAAGGAGAATAAAAGAAACTTAGAAAGAGGACTAAGAAAGATCTAGTGAAAGAAAGTGAATAAAAGACTTAGAAACGGATGTTAGCTAAAGAGGGTCGAGCATAATGAATCCAGAACTCGAGTCAAGCCAAGGCACTACATCATAAAACAAATAAATCAAGGAAAGAAATGAGTAAACAAGGATTATCGAAGGCCAGAACTAAGAGAGAGAAAAAGGGGTTAAGGAGATAAATTGGTAAAAGTAAGAAGAAACCCCCAGTGATTTGATTGTAGAAAAAGAGAACAGAAGATTTGAGAGTGTGAATTGGTGGAAAAGAAAAGAAAGGAAAACCCCTGATTTGTTAGATGATAAAAGGACAGATAAAGAGGTTGGATAGAAAGAAAAATTGGAGAAAACATAAGAGAATAAGCACTCGTAGGATGATATCAATGAAAGGTAAACGAAAGAGACGAAAAGAGAAATAAGAAGTGAGGATACCAAGGTATGGTAATACGAACAAGAGTGAACGAAGGATAAGAATAATGATGATGATGGGTACTTTAAAGATAATCAAACACAGAGAATGAGGAAAGTGGATCGACCTAGGTAAGAGTCGAAGAAAGAGTAAGGATAAGACGAGAATGAATAAGAGGATGATTAAAACTGGAGAAGACAAAAAGGTGATTAAGTATAAACCAGAATAATGGTTGGAACCGAAGGAGATAAAAGGAAAGGACCAATAAGTAAAGTGAGATAGAAGGAATTAAGAGTATAAGGTTGAAGAATATGGAAGATAAGTTAAATATTTTAGAAGGAGGGGAGTAAGCTAACTTTGAGGATAAACTCCCTGAAGAATAATAAGTGAAGAAAGGATGTGGGAGATGAAGTCAAACCGAGCTAAAGTGGAATTAGCTTGGCGTGGGCAAGATAGTGAGGCAATGGAGGATAGAGAAAGGTATTGCCCACAATAAATAAACCATGACATCGAAAGACGAAGAAGAGATACCAATGGATTAAGAGCCAAAGATGGCTAAGATAAAGGAAACCCATACGTGAAAAACAAGAGATGAGATAACTGAGACAGAAAAGGAGATAAGAGAGAAACCCGTGTACTCAAAAGAAGGAGTACGAGGATAAGAAAAGAACTTAACCAAGTTTATGAACTTTTATGAGCACAGTCAGCATAAACAACAGAAAGAAAATTCTAACACCCAAGAGAATCAAAGGTGTTAGAAGAAAAGAGGAATAAGGATAATATTGATGAAGAGAGTCAGAAAAGAAAGCAAAGACAAGAAAGAATGAAGCCAAGGTAAAAGGAAACCTTGGATAAGAAGTGGAAGATCACGTAAATCAAGGTAAAAGAAATGTAAAGAAGAGAAATGACACGGAGATGACCCTAAGGAAAAAGGGTAAGGAGTTAATGAGAGCTCAGAGGATGCCTAAGAATGGCAATAGACCAGAGAAAAGGTCAAGTTAAGAGAAAAGAGATGAAACCTTAAGAGAGAAAGAAGCTACTAAGGATGCCGTATGAGGGTGAGGAGCGTGAATTACGCTGTTCCACATTGATGAGAATGCAAGAGAAATGTGGACCCCACCATGGATGTGGGCGGATGGAAATGAAGAAAAAGAAAGAGATGAGGATATGGAGACCCCAGAAAATACTGTTGATGAAAGGAGGAAAAGAGATCGACCATTAGCATTGGAGCTAATGTGAAAGAAAGAGGTCAAAAGGAAAATATATACGCGGTACCTCCTGAGGTGGGTACCTCAAGAAAATAAAAGTTAACGAATGCTTGAGAGGCAAGAGAAATGGTATGAGTGGGTATTAAGTCGAGGCTCAAATGTGATAGAATTGAGAGCCATGTGTGAGGCGTCCCTATAAGAGGAAGGGTCAGAGATCGAGATCTTGAGGATCTCTGTGATGACCACTCGAGAGGACCGGCCCAGTGTGTGATTTGGGGTGTGCATGAGGCCACCCAGAGTTCTCCATCCCAGAGAGGATGAGAATGAGATGTGATGGGCCAAGGGCCTTATTTGTGATTGTGATAGGCGGTCAGAGAGTGGGTCAGATTGTGAGAGCCGAGAGGGCATGATCTCTGATCCCTCTGTTGTGATGTGGCCGAGTGTGGGCCAGTGTGTACTAGAGCTAGACTCATACGCCGTGAATTTTGAATGGAAGAAGATCTGAAAAGGAAGAGAATAGAAGTAAGGGGCGAAACGAAGAAGCGAAACCAAGGTAGGGTGGGAAAGACAATTAACTCACCACATCTTAGCCGCGAAGGTGAGGGAGTTAAGCGAAGGTCTTTCCCAATAACTTGGTTACAAAGACAAGTACAAGACAACGAAATGACAAGATACGCGTTAGAAGATGGCCTTGAAGCAAGAAGCAATGGTAATGAAAAAGGAGAAGAAACTCCTAAGAAGAGTAAGAGGTGTGGAACCTCAAAAGAAACAAAAGGATAGTCTCGTCAAGAGAGACTTAAAGGATGAGACAAGAACAAAGCGAGAGGATCAAGCAAGCACAACTACAGCAAAGGAAGAACCTCCATAGGTCATACTTAAAGTAAAGAGAGCCTAACCCATGAATAGGTAAGAGTAGGCTATGTTAAGGAAAAGATGAGGTTCAAACTCAAGAGTAGAAAGGCGGAGAAGCCACTCTTGAGAGAAAGAATGATCAAAGTGCGCAGTGAAAGCGTGATAAACTTCAGCGATGAATAGTGAGGTGAACACTATTCGAAAATGAGATATAGGCTTCAAACGGAAGCCAAACCTCCCCAAGTTACCCTATTTAATTTTGAGGACGAAATTTTTAGAAGAAGGGGAGAGTTGGCACACCCGAACCTAGCACGACCTTTTCGTACGAACGGAATAGTGCAAGATGACGTAATAATTGAACAATAAGTCGGTTCAGCTGTGTCAATCAGAAGAAAAGATAAGCTTAGGATAAGACGAAGTTGGAAGATAAAGTAATTAACCGTGCATGGAAATTAGTAAAATGCCAAAAAGGCCTCCCATTAAGTCCCTAGAAATTTATTATGGGCCCCGTTGGCACAAGGAAGCAAAGAATTTAGCCAACGGGTGAAAATGAAAGAAAGTTGAAAAAGGGGAAAAAGTTTGACCCGGGGCCCGAGTGGACCCGGTGTCGGGCTCCTCTATAAATAGCGGAGGGCCGAAGTTTTTCCTCACTTCTCTTTTTCTATTGGCAGATCCGGACAAATCGACCGCAAGTTCGAGGTGAGATCTTGGTGAGTGTTGTTCTTAACTCCTCGATCTACGTTTTTCTAAGTTTGCACGTATTTCCATGCATTGGTTTAGGAGAGATCCAAGCTCAAAGTTAGTTTAGCTTTTTAGTTAAATTTTAAGTTTAGATTCGAGATCTAGGAACTTTGAGCTTGTGATTCTCGTTTTTCTTTCGGTAAACATGTCCTGGATGCATTAAGGTACATGCATATGAAATTGTAGCTAAATTGGTGGGTGATTGCATCGGTTTTCGAATTAAGAGAAAAATTGAAGAAATTTCGGGTTGGAAACCCAGAACAGAACCAGCACCGGATCTATGTAAAACCGACGCCGGATCTATTCTGAACCGGCGCCGTTTCTGCATGTCGGCGACCAACCTTATGGTCGAAGAGAACCGGTGCCGGTTCACTCCAGTTCTGGCGCCAGTCTTGCCCTTTAGGGGCAAAATGGTCATTTTACCTCCAAAAACCCTAATTGACCCCAAATCGATTCGAAACACTTCCGAGTCTTCCAAACCACATCCAAACATCATCTTAGATCATGTTAGAGCCTCTTAGGTGCATTCATAAACTTAATTATGAATGCTAACGTGTATTTCCATGTAATATGGCTCCGGATAATCGAATGCAGCGATGCACCGGAGGTTAAAGCTACATGGAGCGCTTGGGAGTATACGAATCTCCCACTACTGTGAGTGACCCTGTTTTTAGTGTTTAGCCACTAAGGACAAAATGTTTTTAAAATGGTTTGAAAATATAAATTGTTTTAAAAAAAGGTTTTACAACTGTTTTGGGATAAAGGTAATCCACGACACACACTTTTTATTTTGTGATACGCCCACTTAGGGGGTGGGATGATTTTAAAAATACAAAAGCTTGTGTGTGTTTACATGTTTTTAATATTTATAAAGAAATATTATTATTATTATTATTATGGTTATTGGGGTACGATGCCCCTGGAAGAGGAGTGATTGAGTGGGATTCCTCGGAGCTCCAATTTGCGGGAGCGTGGACCGAGTTTGAGAGCATGCATGATGACTCAGCCGTGGACCGCCTATCGAGGGGCACGGTGAGTCGAGCCTGGTTGGGAGAGGCGCATAGGGAAACTCGCCAGAGCTCCAGATGATGGAATCCAAGTTAAGGACATGCAAAGGATGGAGCAATCTGGTTCAACACAACATGATGATCCATTATTCATTGGTGGAGGTCCAATAACTCGAGCTAAAGCTAAAAGGATGAAGGAAGCCCTTAATGGACTAATTCAAGCTGTTTGGGCTAAACAACCAACAATAGGAGCTGAATTGGGCTTGGAGGAATCAATTGGTGTTATCAACTTAATTGAAGCATTTAATAGGGCCTAATTAGTTGTTTTCGGCCTAATTGGATTCTGGTTTTCAGACTTGGTTTTATTTTGAAGTTTTAAGAGATTTCTAGCTGATTTTATGGTGCCTTAAAGTCACATTCCTTCATTTTAGGAATTTCCTTATTTTTAGGAGTAAATCTTGCTGCATTCCTCAAAATAAGGAAGCCTTAAAGTCACATTCCTTAATTTTAGGAACTTCCTTATTTTTAGGAGTAAATCTTGCTGCATTCCTAAAAATAAGGAAGCCTTAAAGTCACATTCCTTAATTTTAGGAACTTCCTTATTTTTAGGAGTAAATCTTGCTGGAAGATTTATTAGGGTTTTCTTCAGCCTTTAAATCATCAATTCTTGTTCTAAACTTGGCAGATTGGAATTTTATGAATTTGGTGAGATTATTCACTTGGTTTGTTCTTCATTGAACTTCTGAACTTATCAAGGTTAATTCCTTGTGGCGTTCTTCTGACTTATCACTCTCAATCTTTTCCTTTCTAGAGTGTGGTGTCAATTATCCTTCTTTATACCTTTGGTTCTTGTTTCTCTAAACATTGGGTCAAGGTTTTTCTTGAGTTCTAAACTGATTTTGGCTTTCCTGGAACTTCATTCATCAACTTGTTCGTGGGTTCCTAGATTCAATTTATGGGGTTCACATCAGTTGGCATCAGAGCTTTTGGTATCTAAATCAGTTTCATTGCGTTTTTTGTTTTGATTGTTTCATTCCCTTTGTTTGATTTGTTTCTTTCATTCTGAAAGTTATCAATTCTTGCAAATCTGGTTATTTCTTCTTTAACCTTTCTTTTTCATTTTGTTTCGTTTCTTTGAATCTCCAAATCTTATAAATCTTATAAATCTGGTCAGTTTGTTCTTTTTTTGTTAATGGCTCTTTTTATTTTTCATATCTGTTCCGTTTAGTTTGTTTTTTTTTTTTATTATTGCCTCAATTAAAAAAAACGAAATAGATAAAAAAAAAAGAGAAAGCAAAAAAAGAAAGTGAAAAGAATCAGAAAACAAAGAAAACAAGTGGAAGTGTGATTTTGGCAAAAAGGACAGATTTGATTTGAGCATCTTTCTTTGATTCCTGATCAGTATTCCGTTCTTTGAGTCTTTTGTTTCATATTTCTTCTCTTTTATATCCTCTCTATCTTTTATGCTTTTCCTTGATTCCTAATCGATTGAGTTTTATTTGGGTAAGTTAGCTGGGCATTGCAAGGTAATTGCTCTTGATTAGATTTTCTTTAGTTCCTTAAAGAACTTATTTAAGTGAATTGGGTGGTAAAAGGCAAGAGTGTTACCATCATAGTTTAAAAGCCATAAAAGAGTGAAACACACTTGAGTGTAAACACTTGTGAGGATTTCTTTTCTTGGCAAATCTAATCTTTTCAGACTACTATAATGGCTGAGGAAGGAAGGACAGAGACACTTGAACAACGCGCTTTGCGACAACACTTAGAGCGCATGGAGGTCAGATTTGGTGAAATCATGGATAAAATGGAGAGACAAGATGCGGCTATTGCTGTTTTGCAAAGGAATCAAGTTCGTGAGGTTCCTAATGTGCAAAGGCGAGAAAGGCGACAATACCATGATGAACATGAAGAGGAGGAAGAAGATGATGATGACCATGATGATTTTTATCCAAGAGAGGCCAATAACAGATTCAATCATGATAGAGGTGGTCAAAGAGCAAGGAGGATGGGTAATTATGATCGAAACTTGGGGAGTATTAAAATGAAGATTCCACCCTTTTCGGGTAAAAATGATCCTGATGCATACTTGAAGTGGGAGAAGAAAGTGGAGCTAGTCTTTGATTGCCATAATTACTCCGAAGAGAAGAAGGTAAAACTTGCTGCTGTTGAATTTACTGATTATGCTATTATTTGGTGGGATCAACTTGTTTTGACTAGGAGACGAAATCGGGAGAGGCCAATTGATAATTGGGAAGAGATGAAGGCTGTTATGAGGAGGAGATTTATTCCAAGTCATTACTATAGGGACTTGTACCAGCGGTTGCAAGGCCTAACCCAAGGATCCAAGAGTGTGGAGGAGTACCACAAGGAGATGGAGATAGCCATGATTAAGGCTAATATGGAAGAGGACCGAGAGGCAACCATGGCACGATTTTTACATGGCCTAAATAGGGACATTGCAAATGTGGTGGAGTTGCAACATTATGTAGAGTTGGAGGATATGGTACACATGGCCATGAAGGTCGAGCGGCAACTCAAAAGAAAGGGTTCAGCACGGTTCGGACAGAATTCAAGTTCTTCTTCGAAATCAGCTTGGAGCAAAAAGGAAGACAAGGCTGATTTTGTGAGCAAGTCCGAATCATCTAAAAGCAAGGATGCTGGTTCTAGCATAGATAGAGGTAAATCTAACCCCCAAACTTCTAGAAATAGAGATATCAAATGTTTTAAGTGTTTGGGAAAGGGACACATTGCATCCCAATGCCCGAATAAGCGAGTGATGATTTTAAGGGGAGATGGTGAAGTTGAGACTGAAAGTGAGTCTGATGATGACACACCATTGGAGGAGAGTGAAGAAGAAGTACATCCGGTTACTGGTGAAATCCTTGTCACCAGGAGAGTTTTGAATATGCAAGTGAAGGAGGAGGATGAAGCACAAAGAGACAACATCTTCCACACACGTTGTCACATCATGGACAAGGTATGTAGCCTTATTATTGATGGGGGGAGTTGTACTAATGTAGCAAGCACTCTTTTGGTTGAGAAATTGAATCTGCCTACTATGAAGCATCCTAGACCTTATAAGCTTGAATGGTTGAATGAGTGTGGGGAAATTAAGGTTAGCAAACAGGTGCTGGTTTCTTTTTCCATTGGTAGGTATCATGATGAGGTGCTTTGTGATGTTATACCTATGCATGCTGGCCATATGCTTTTAGGTCGACCATGGCAATATGATAAGAATACTATGCATGATGGGCGCACAAATAAGTATTCTTTTGTAATGCATGGGAAACCAATAACTCTTGTACCATTAACACCTCAGCAAGTTTATGAAGATCAAGTGAGAATTAAAAAAGAATGTGAGAAAAGAAAGAGTGAGGCCAAATGTGAGAAAAGAAAGAGTGAGGCCAAACATGAGAAAAGAAAGAGTGAGGCTGAGGGAAGTGGTAAAAAGAATGGGATTGAAAATGAAAAAGAGGCTAAAAACACAAAAAAAGAGGAAAAAGAAGAGTCTCAAGAGCAAGAGAGAAGAAAAGCAAGTTTTTATGCAAAAGAAAATGAGGTTAAGAGAGCTTTTTATTCAAAACAGCCAATGATTGTACTTTTGTACAAAGAGGCTTATTTTAATACTAATGATCTTAACCAATCTTTGCCTAGTGCTGCTAAGTCTCTTTTGCAGGAATTCACTGATGTTTTCCCTGAAGAAGTTCCTGATGGTTTACCACCACTTAGGGGAATAGAGCATCAAATTGATTTCATTCCCGGTGCATCAATTCCTAACCGACCAGCCTATAGGAGTAATCCTGAGGAGACAAAGGAACTTCAAGAGCAAGTTGAGGAGTTGCTAGCTAAAGGGTATGTGAGAGAAAGTTTGAGTCCTTGCGCTGTTCCGGTTCTACTTGTGCCTAAGAAGGATGGAACATGGAGAATGTGTGTTGATTGTAGAGCTATCAACAAGATTACGGTAAAGTATCGCCATCCCATTCCTAGGTTAGATGATATGCTTGATGAATTGCATGGTGCTTGTATTTTCTCTAAGATTGATTTGAAATCTGGTTATCATCAAATTCGCATGAGAGAAGGTGATGAATGGAAAACTGCCTTTAAAACTAAGTATGGTTTATATGAGTGGCTGGTTATGCCTTTTGGGTTAAGTAATGCCCCTAGTACTTTCATGAGATTAATGAACCATGTCTTGCGTGCTTTTATTGGTAAGTTTGTTGTTGTGTACTTTGATGATATTCTGATTTATAGCAAAAACTTAGATGAGCATCTTGATCATTTACAAAAGGTTCTAAGTGTTTTGCGTGAAGAGAAGTTGTATGCAAACCTCAATAAATGTTCTTTTTGCACTAGTCAGGTTGTATTTCTTGGATATGTTGTTAGTGCTAAGGGAATAGAGGTTGATGAAGAAAAGGTTAAGGCTATTCGAGAATGGCCTACACCAAAATCAATAACTGAGGTGCGAAGCTTTCATGGATTGGCTAGTTTTTATAGGAGGTTTGTTAAAGATTTTAGCACTATAGCTGCACCATTGACTGAAATTGTTAAAAAAAGTGTTGGATTCAAGTGGGGTAGTGAACAAGAATTAGCTTTCAATTTGATTAAAGACAAGTTAAGTTCAGCACCATTACTTGCTTTACCTAACTTTGCTAAAACTTTTGAAGTTGAGTGTGATGCTTCAGGAATCGGTATTGGGGCTGTTTTGATGCAAGAAAATCGACCCCTTGCTTATTTTAGTGAAAAGCTCAATGGGGCAGCCTTGAACTACCCAACTTATGACAAGGAGATGTATGCTTTGGTGAGGGCCTTGGAGACATGGCAACACTATTTGTGGCCAAAGGAGTTTGTCATTCATACTGATCATGAATCCTTAAAGCATTTGAAGGGCCAAGGTAAGTTGAATAAACGCCATGCAAAATGGGTGGAGTTTATTGAATCTTTTCCTTATGTGATCAAGTACAAACAAGGTAAGGAAAATGTCGTGGCAGATGCTTTGTCTCGAAGGTATGCCTTGATCTCTATTTTGGATACTAAATTATTAGGCTTTGAATACATTAAGGATTTATATTCTTCTGATCATGACTTTGCTAATGTGTTTGAAGCTTGTGAACATGCTGCCTTTGGTAAATTTTATAGGCATGAAGGTTTTTTATTTCGAGAAAATAGATTGTGTGTGCCTATATGTTCTTTAAGGGAGTTGTTGGTTCGTGAGGCTCATGGAGGTGGACTAATGGGACATTTTGGTGTTCGAAAAACATTGGAAGTCCTTATTGAGCATTTCTTTTGGCCACATATGAAACGTGATGTAGAAAGAATTTGTGAGAAATGTATAACTTGCAAACAGGCCAAATCTAGATCTTTACCTCATGGATTGTATACTCCTTTGCCTATACCAAATGAACCTTGGGTAGATATTTCCATGGACTTTGTTTTAGGTTTACCAAGGTCAAAAAAGGGTAATGACTCTGTTTTTGTGGTTGTGGACAGGTTTTCTAAAATGGCACATTTCATTTCATGCCATAAAACAGATGATGCTAATCACATTGCAGACTTATTCTTTCGAGAGATAGTGCGGCTTCATGGTGTGCCAAGGAGCATTGTTTCAGACCGAGATGCCAAGTTCTTGAGCTACTTTTGGAAGACCTTGTGGGGTAAGCTAGGTACTAAACTTATGTTTTCTACAACTTGCCACCCACAAACTGATGGGCAAACTGAGGTAGTTAATCGAACTTTGTCTAGTTTATTGCGTGCTATCATTCAAAAGAATTTGAAAAATTGGGAGGATTGCTTGCCACATGTTGAATTCGCTTATAATCGTTCTATCCATTCTACTACTAACCTTTCACCTTTTGAAGTTGTGTATGGGTTTAATCCTTTGACTCCAATGGATTTAACACCTTTACCAATTGATGAGCGCGCTAGTTTGGATGGCAAAAGGAAGGCTGAAATGGTGAAGCAATTACATGAAAAGGTTAGGCAGCAAATAAAGAAGAAAACAGAACAATATGCTACTCAAGCCAACAAAGGGCGTAAGAAAGTGACTTTTGAACTCGGAGATTGGGTTTGGGTTCATTTGAGGAAAGAACGTTTTCCGTTGAAACGTCGTTCCAAGTTGCAGCCAAGAGGAGATGGACCATTCCAAGTCATTGCGCGCATAAATGACAATGCTTACAAGTTGGATCTACCAGGTGAGTATAATGTTAGTGCTACATTCAATGTTTCTGATCTTTCTCCATTTAATGTAGATGGTGAAGATTCGAGGACGAATCCTTTTCAAGAGAGGGGGAATGATGGAATCCAAGTTAAGGACATGCAAAGGATGGAGCAATCTGGTTCAACACAACATGATGATCCATTATTCATTGGTGGAGGTCCAATAACTCGAGCTAAAGCTAAAAGGATGAAGGAAGCCCTTAATGGACTAATTCAAGCTGTTTGGGCTAAATAACCAACAATAGGAGCTGAATTGGGCTTGGAGGAATCAATTGGTGTTATCAACTTAATTGAAGCATTTAATAGGGCCTAATTAGTTGTTTTCGGCCTAATTGGATTCTGGTTTTCAGACTTGGTTTTATTTTGAAGTTTTAAGAGATTTCTAGCTGATTTTATGGTGCCTTAAAGTCACATTCCTTCATTTTAGGAATTTCCTTATTTTTAGGAGTAAATCTTGCTGCATTCCTCAAAATAAGGAAGCCTTAAAGTCACATTCCTTAATTTTAGGAACTTCCTTATTTTTAGGAGTAAATCTTGCTGCATTCCTAAAAATAAGGAAGCCTTAAAGTCACATTCCTTAATTTTAGGAACTTCCTTATTTTTAGGAGTAAATCTTGCTGGAAGATTTATTAGGGTTTTCTTCAGCCTTTAAATCATCAATTCTTGTTCTAAACTTGGCAGATTGGAATTTTATGAATTTGGTGAGATTATTCACTTGGTTTGTTCTTCATTGAACTTCTGAACTTATCAAGGTTAATTCCTTGTGGCGTTCTTCTGACTTATCACTCTCAATCTTTTCCTTTCTAGAGTGTGGTGTCAATTATCCTTCTTTATACCTTTGGTTCTTGTTTCTCTAAACATTGGGTCAAGGTTTTTCTTGAGTTCTAAACTGATTTTGGCTTTCCTGGAACTTCATTCATCAACTTGTTCGTGGGTTCCTAGATTCAATTTATGGGGTTCACATCAGTCACTGAGTTCCACCACAGTGAGGCACCATCGAGGGAACGGGCTAGAGAAAGAGAAGATTTTGAAAATTTATTTGAAGAGGAAAGAGATAGCCCTCGGTGCTGTAAGGCATATGACCGGCCAGTCGTGCCTTCAGAGTATTAGATGCCAGCCCGTTTTATTTATAAATTATTTTAAAAGGTTTTTAAAGGAAAATCAAGTTGTCACATGGAGAATTTGATACAGGAAGTGTTGAAAACAAAGTTTTTAATTTAATTTATTTTATTTGTTTTATTATATTTTGGATTACCCTGTTTTCCCTAACCCTGATGGAGATTCATTGAACCTCTGTCACTCACCTGTATCCAATGTGGGTGGATGCAGATCCGCGTACGAGGTCAGCCAATAAAGTGGACGCTCATTAGGAGACGTCGGTGGCTTAGGCTTAGTAGTTTTCCGCTGCATAGGTATTCATTTTAAATTAATCCACCGGTGCACTATTTAAGTTTTATTATTTTATTCAATGATTTAATCAAAGTTTTAAGAGTTTTGCACTATTTAAGTTTTATTATCTGGTGCGTGACCAGCTGACACGTACTTCGAGGCAGCACGGCGATTGCCACTTGGCCGACCCGGGCAGGTTGGGGCGTGACAATCAAGGTAAGATTCTAGTATGTTATTCTTAACTCCTTGATCTACGTTTTTCTAAGTTTTTACGCATCTCCATGCATTGGTCTAGGAGATATCGAAGCTCAAAGTTAGGTTTAGTTTTTTAGTTAGATTTTAAGTTTAGATTCGAGATCTAGGAATTTTGAGCTTGTGATTCTCGTTTTTGCTTCGGTAAACGCATCATGCGAGGTATGAGGAACCTCCGTCTTGAATTTCGTGTCGAGCCACGGACCGAGGGGCTCAGGAACCGAGCAAAAGCCTCGGATCCCGAGGCTGGCACTTGGCTCTATCGTGGGACCTAAGTTCTCCCCCATGGGAGAGACCTGCTGGTCGAGTCCCACGTGGGACTTGGGCCAGTCTCTCGCAGGACATGGATATTTTGTCCCAACCACGCAGGTGGGCCTTTGGGCCCAAATCCAAGGGGAAGGGCCTTTCAGCCCAGAATCTGGCTGGGCCTGACCCAGCCACATGAAAGGGCCTGCTTGGCCCAGACCCGAGTAGGGCCAAGCCCGCATGGGCGGCCTATGGACTGCAGGGGTATTTTCGTAATTTTTCTTTAAGTGCCCAATTTTTACCCCGAAACTTCCCAGATACATTTCTAAGCCTCGAATCACATCCAAGCCCAATCTTAGTCATGTTAGAGCCTCATAGGTGCATTCATAAATTTAATTGTGAACGGTAACGTGTATTTTCGTGTATTCGGGCTCCGATTGAATCGAGTGCGGCGATGCTGCAGATGTTAAGGTACATGGAGCGCTTTGGAGTATACGAATCTTGCAATGCTGTGAGTGGCCTTGTTTCAGTGCTTAGCCACTAGGGACAAACGTTTTTAAATGTTTAAAAATATAAATTTTTTTAAAAAAATGTTACAACTGTTTTGGGATAAGGGTAATCCACGACACATTTTTTTTATTTTGTGATACACCCATTTAGAGGGTGGATGATTTTAAAAATGTAAAAGCTTGTGTGTGTGTTTAATGTTTTAAACATATATGTTTTGTATGCATATATGTATATACATATATGTCCGCGTACGAGGTCAACAAATAGAATGGAGGCTCACTAGGAGGCGTCGGTGGCTTAGGCTTAGTGTTTCCGCTGTGTAGGTATTCTTCTAAATTAATCCACTAGTACATCTTTTAAGTTTATTTATTTTATTAAATGATTTTTAATTAAAGTTTTAGAGGTTTTGCAGCAATGGTATCCATTTCTTTACCTTGCGGTGCTTCAGGTGCGTGAGCGACCGGCACGTACTTTGAGGCAGCACGTCGGTTGCCACGTGGCTGACTTAGGGCGGGCCAGGGCATGACAACTTTAATGGTATCAGAGCATTTAAAAGATTCTGACTGTTTTCAAAAGCTATAGAGTGTTTTCAAAGTATTTTTAAACATTGTCAAACGTTTTCGAAGCCAGTGGATTAAATAGGTTTTGAACTCCAGAGTTCGAGTATGTAGTTACTTGAAAGCGTCGTAAACGATCAAATATACTCTTAGAATATCCTCTTTAGCAGCAAGCCACCATATAGAGTTCTCGAATGTGGTCTTTGGGTAAAATAACATCACGACCATCTCCTTTCTTGAGATTCGTGAAAGTAAAGCACGTTTTCCAAGAATGTTTTCAAAATCAATCCTTCAGCTTTTAATGTTTCTTTCTACTCGACAGCTAATCTGTGCAAGGGATGGTATTTCCCTTGAAAGGACCAGATAGATGATGTCTCGTCCAATCCTCCAAGAAAGCCTAGTTAGAGGCCTATCAGTGGAAACTGGCTCGATGCCCACAACCTTCGATATTCAATCTTTGAAGTTGTGAACATCGAGACTCGTTAGTAAAGTAGCGAGTTTGAAGGATAAATTAGATGCATTCCCCCATTCTTTACACTAGTGACGTGTAAGACTTGGGAAGAAGTGAAATGGCTAGAACGAGGCAAGGAGCCAAGGCTCATCTTGGCCTAATGTGCATGAACACTAGCCCCACTTCTCTCACTCTTTACACCATTAGTGTGTAGCCTAGGCGAGAGAGTTGGGTTAGGATGAAAGAAATCGTAAGAGTCGATCACGAAGAATGTGGTTGACCAAAAACCTCAGGACGTGGGATGAAGCATCCGAGTAAAAGGATAAAGGATTGAGGAGGACCTCACAAGGCAACTAATGGAAGGATGAAAAGTGAGGCCAAAGAAGAGCTAGCCAAGTGAAGGGATCACCAAGGAGCCTACAAAGAGCAAGAAAACCCTTGGCGGCTAGGGTTCGAGGAGTGCTGCAGTACATTGGTAGTCGAATGCCTAGGCCTTGGGGTAACATGAGAAGTGGTTGGGCTTGACCCAACACTATGGTGAGCCTGGTGGGATGAGTCCACAGGTTGGCAAGTCTGGCGGGATGAGCCCACAGATTGCCGGAATGATGCTCCTAGAAGTAGGCATGAGGTGAGAGAGGAGTTACAGCAAGGACTAGTTGACTTCTTTTGTACTTACACAGTGGTGTGTAAGTGGTGAAAGAAAGGGGGTATTGGTGGACAAAAAGAGAGCCGATTGGGTCAATTGAAAAGAAGCGTCCAAAGAAATTAGAAGAAATTGAATGAGCCCAAAATCGTGAGGGATGAGATAATGGAGAATCACTTGAAGATGAGAAAAGGATTGAAAAGAGAAAACCCTAAAGGATTCAAAGATGGTAAAAAGGAAGAGTAAGGAAAGAGAAACAATAGAGAAGCCATTATTGGGGAACGATGAGGAGGAATAAGGCAAAGAGATTACATCCAAGTGGTCAACGAGTAGTACATCCGTTACTACTTGTCCGACCATTGGATACCAATGTTAAGAAAGGATATCAGAGAAAGAAAAGAAAGGAAATAGAGATGGAGGAAATGGAATGAAGAAAGAGATAAGCTAGAAACCTCTATTCTTAAGTGGATTAAGGGTGATGAACCCCTTATTAATTGATGGTTAATGAGAGTAAGGAGGAGGAGACCTCAAAAGGATAATAAGAGATGATCTTGACAAAGTCAATGGGAAGTAAGCCAGTGAAGAATGAGTATAATGCACGGCAATGATGAGAATGCCTGCATACGTGCTAATGGAGGGCACAAAGAGAATTTTCTCTAAAGCTGTAAAGACATCACCAAAAGGAACTGGTGAGAAAGAAGAAAGGGAAAGGAAAAAGAAAAGAAAAGCACGCCCTTAAACAAAGGATAAAGAAATGTCGTGATGTAGTGTGGAGGCTTTCTTAATAAAGAAAGAAAGTATAAAACCCTAGATAAAAGAAGATCCTAGGCTAATAAAAGAATAACAAGGCTTAAGAATAAAAAGAGAAACTTAGTTCAGTTGATGGACTAAGTTTTGGTTAACTAGGAGTAGAGCCTTAAAAGAAGAAAAGTATAATCTATCACTAGAAAACTTTAACCTTAATAGGCGATAATGTTATAATGAACCATAGGTTAATAACTCCAAATGACTGACCAGGATTAGTAAAAGAATAAAACTAGAAAATTAGGTTTCGAGACAAAACTTAGGTAGATAACCTAGAGGTAGGTTAAAGAAAGCGAATAAAAGACTTAGAAACCGATATTAGCTAAGGAAAGTCGAGCACAAGGAACCCCAAACTCGAGTCAAGCCAAGGCACTACATCATAAAACAAATAAGTCAAAGGAAAAAAAGAATAAACAAGGATTAATGGAGGCCAGAACTAAAGAGCAAAAAGGGGTCAAGGAGATAAATTGGTGAAAAGAAGAGGAAACCCCCCGAGTACTTGATTGTGGAAGAAGAGAACAGAAGGGTTAAAGTGTGGATTGGTGAAATGAAAGGAAAGGAAGACCCCTGATTATTTAGATGATAAAAGAAGAGATAAAGAGGTTGGATAGAAAGAAAAATTGGAGAAAACATAAGAGAAAGATCACTCGTAGGAAACGAGTGAACGGAGATGATCATATCTTAATGGACGACAGGTGATAAGGAATGATATCAGTATAGAATGAATGGAAGAGGAGAAAAGAGAAATAAAGAATGAAGATATCAAAGCATGATGGGGTAAACAAGGTGAAAGGATGATAAGGATGAGGATAATGGTGATGATGGAGATTTGAAGAATAATCAAACCCACATGATGAGGAAAGTGGATCGACCTAAGTAAGAGTCGAAGAAAGAAATGAGGATAAGACGAGAATGAATAAGATGATGATCAAAACTGAAGAAGACAAAAAAGTGATCAAGCATGGACTAGAATAATGGTTGGAACTGGAGAAGATAAAAAGGTGAAGGCATGGCAGAGGAGTGGAATAGAAGGAATTAAAAGTAAGGAGTTAGAAGAATAAGGAAGATAAGTTGAATTTTTAGAAGGAGGGAAGTAAGCTAACTTTAAGGATAACTTCCCCGAAGAATGATAAGTGAAGAAAGGATATGGAAGATGGAGTTAAACCAAGCTAAAATGGAGTTAGCTTGGCGCGGACAAGATTGTGAGGCAATGGAGAATAGAGAAAGGTGTTGTCCGCGATAAATAAACCATGCTATCGAAAGACAAAGAAGAGATATCAAGGATTAAGAGCCGAAGAATGCTGAGATAAAGGAAACCCACATATGAAAAGCAAGAGAGGCGAAAACGGAGACAAAAAAGATGACAAGAAAGAACCTCGAGTACTCAATGGAAGGAGTACGGGGATAAGAAAAGTAATTAATTAAGCTCATGAACTTCTATAAGCACAGCCAGTATGAAGAGCAGAAAGGAAATTCTAACACCCAAGAGAATCAAAAGTGTTAGAAGAAAAGTGAAATAAGAATGAGAACGATGAAGAAAGTCAGATAATGAACCAAGAAGAGAAAGGATGAAACTAAGGTAAAGGAAACCTTGGATACGACGTGAAAGGTCACGTAAATCAAGGTAAAGAAGTCTGGAGAAGAGAAAGGATATGGAGATAACCCTAAAGGAAAGGGTAAAGAGATAATGAGAGCTGCAGATGATGCCTAAGGATGGCAATTGACACAAGATAAGGGTAATTTAAATGAAAAGAGGAGAAACCTCAAGAAAGAGAAATGCAAAGATGACGAAGCTATAAAGGATACCGCACGAGTTTAACGTGTGTGATTTGCCTAGTCTCGTGTTGACAAGGAGACAAGAGAAAGGTGGACCCCACAATGGACTGTGGTGAATGGAATAAAAGAAAAGGATAGAGATGGGATAAGGAAATCCCCAATGACATTATTGATGAAAGGAGGAAAAGGAAGTCATAGTGAAGGGAAACACGAAGACATGATGCGATCATGTCCTCCTCTTGTCACATTGATCTCTTGTCTTTTAATCACATGCCGCGATCAGCTACGTCCCGTGTTGACGGGAATGTTAGTGGGGAAAGAGAGCCCTTTTTAGAGGCCTAAGAGGCACAAGAGGCATAAAAGACAAGAGAAAAGCCTAAGAGGCCAGAGAAATGGCATGGATGGGTATGAAGTCGAGGCTCAAGTATGAATGATTTGGGCGCCATGTGAGGCGTCCCCATGAGAGGACGGATCAGAGATCGAGATCTTGAAGATCTCTGTGATGACCACTCGAGCAGACCAGCCCAATGTGTGATTGGGGTGTGCATGAGGCCACCCAGAGTTCTCCATCCCAGAAAGGATGAGAGATGAGATGTAATGGGCCGTGGGCCCTGTACGTGATGTGATGGGTCGTGGGCCCTATGTGTGATTGTGATTGGTGGTCAGAAAATGGATCAGATTGTGAGAGCCGAGAGGGCATGATCTCTGATTCCTCTGAAATGATATGGCTGAGTGTAGGGGCCAATGTGTACAAGAGCTTGACTCATACGCCATGAAGAGAGAGAATGGAAGTAAAAGAAGAAATGAAGAAGCAAAACCAAGGTAGGAGGAAAGACAATTAACTCACCACATCCTCGCTGCAGAGGAGAGGGAGTTAAGCTAAGGTCTTTCCTGATAGCTTGGTTATAAAACCACGAAACGACGAGTAACGTGTCAGAGGATGGCCTCGAAGTGAGAGGCAGTGGCAATGAAAAGGAGAAGGAACTCTTGAGAAGCTTAAGAGGTGTTGAACCTTAGAAGAAATAAAAGGATAGGCTCATTAAGAGAGACTTCAAGAAAGGACAAGGACAAGGTGAAAGAATCGAGTAAGCACGGCTGACGTAGAGGAAGAACCTCCAAGTATCACAACTAAAGTGAAGAAAGCCTAACCCGTAATTGGATAAGGGTAGGCTATGTTAAGGAAATGATGAGGTTCAAACTCAAGAGTAGAAGGGCGATGAAGCCACTCTTGAGGAAAAGAATGATCAGAGTATGCAGCGGAAGCGTGGTGTACTTCAACAACGAATAGTGATACGAACACTATTCAAAAACGAGAGGAAGGCTTCGAATAGAAGCCGAATCTCCCCAAAGTTACCTCAATTAATTTTAAGGATGAAATTTTTAGAAGGAGGGGAGAGTTGACAGACCCGGACCTAATGCGACTTTTCTGTACAAACGGAACAGTGTAAGATGGCATATTAAGTCGATAATACGTCGATCCGAATGTGTCTGATTAAGAAGAGAAGTCAAGCTTAAGATAAGACGTAGTTGGAAGATGAGATTAGTGACCATGCATGGAATCATTAAAGTGGACATTTTTAAGTCCATAGCCAATAGATCAGACGTCCATTGGTGAATTGGTCGGTGGATCGGGCCAAGGATCAAAGTTTTGAGAGATTAAAAAGAAAAGAGAAAGACTGGCCCAACGCCCGAGTAGACCCAGTGTTGAAATCCATTATAAACAAGGGGAGGCCAAGCCTCTCCCCCTTATTTTCTCTCTCTCTCCTTTCATTTCTCTTTTCTCTCAACTGCTCTTTTGGAGCAATTTTGGACTTTTGGCTGATTCGGACAAACCGACCGAAGGATCAAGGTAAGATTCTAGTATGTTATTCTTAACTCCTTGATCTACATTTTTCTAAGTTTCTATGCATCTCCATGCATTGGTCTAGGAGAGATCCAAGCTCAAAGTTAGGTTTGGCTTTTTAGTTAGATTTTAAGTTTAGATTCGAGATCTAGGAACTTTGAGCTTGTGATTCTCATTTTCACTTCGGTAAACGCGTTGTGGGAGGTACGAGAAACCTCCGTCCTGAATTTTGTACTGAGCCATGGACCGAGGGGCTCGGGAACGGAGGAAAAGCCTCGAATCCCGAGGTTGGCATACGGGACTTGGGCCAGTCCCACCTGGGATATGGCCATTTAGGCCCAACTGCGCAGGTGGGCCTTTGGGCCCAAATTCGGAGGGGCTGCTTGGCCCAGACTCGTCCTGGGCGCAGACCCGTGCTGGGCCCAGCCCGTATGGACGCCCCATGGACCCCATGGGCATTTTCGTAATTTTTCTTTAAGTGCCCAATTTTAACCCTGGAAGCTCCCATACACTTTTTTAAGCCGCAAATCACATCGAAGCCCAATCTTAGTCATGTTAGAGCCTTGTAGGTGCATTCATAAATTTAATTATGAATGCAAATGTGTATTTTCATGTATTTGGGCTCCGGTTGAATCGAGTGCGGTGATGCTCCGGAGGTTAAGCTACATGGAGCGCTTCAGAGTATACGAATCTCCCAATACTGTGAGTGGCCTTGTTTCAGTACTTAGCCACTAAGGACAAACATTTTTAAATGTTTAAAAATATAAATTGTTTTAAAAAAGTTTTAAAACTGTTTTAGGATAAGGGTAATCCATGACACACACTTTTTTTTTATTTTGTGATACACCCATTTAGAGGGTGGGATGATTTTAAAAATGTAAAAGCTTGTGTGTGTGTTTAATGTTTTAAACATATATGTTTTGTATGCATATATGTGTATTTATATATGATAAATATATGAATGGGAGGCGAGATGAGCAATTGAGTGGCTCCTCGGGCTCCAATATATGTGGGAGCGTGGACTGAGTTGGAGAAGCATGCTTGATTTTCAGCCGTGGACCACCTATCGAGGGGCACGGTGAGACGAGACCCTGGGAGAGGCACGTAGGGAAACTCGCCAGGGCTGCAGAGCTGTGTTCCACCACAGCTGGGCACCACTAAGGGAACGGGCTAGCGGAAGAGAAATTATGAAAGCGTGTTTAAAGAGAAAAGAAATAGCCCTCGGTGCAGTAAGGCATACGACCGGCTAGTGGTGCCTTCAGTGTATTTGATGCCCGCCCATTGTAGTTATAAATTATTTTAAAGGTTTTAAAAATCAAATTCTCACCTAGAGAATTTGAAAGGAAATGTTGAAAACAAAGTTTTTACTTATTTTATTTTATTTTATTTTTATTATTATATTTTGGATTATCCTTTCCCTAACCCCGATAGAGATTCATTGAACCTCTGTCACTCACCTGTATGCAATGTGGATGGATGTAGATCCACGTAAGGCGTCAACAAATAGAATGGAGGCTCACTAGGAGGAGTTGGTGGCTTAGGCTTAGTGTTTCCGCTATGTAGGTATTCTCCTAAATTAATCCACTGGTACTTCTTTTAAGGTTAATTATTTTATTAAATGATTTTTAATTAAAGTTTTAGAGGTTTTGCAGCAATGGTATCCATTTCTTTACCTTACGGTGCTTCGGGTACGTGAGCGACCGGCATGTACTTTGAGGCAACACGGCGGTTGCCACGTGGTTGACTCAAGGCGGGTCAGGGCGTGACACGGTCAACCTGTTCCTCGGCCAATCCCTCCCCCGATTTTTGCACTCGTTTCTCCTTCTTTCGACATACCAACTTAAAGAGGCGATTCTCATGACATCTATGACGGATACGCTGAGGCAGAAACGAGAAACACTGGTCCGATTTCCGTAAAATCGAGATTTAGCTTAAATTAACTAAATCTCTGATTTACTCTCATCCAGTGCATGGAAATGCATGAAAACAGAGTAGGACGTAGATTAAGGTGAGTAAGATAACATACTAAAAACTCACCTTATTTCACTGACCCAATATCCCTAGATCTGAGTTTTAAAATTAAACTGGTGTTGAGTACCAAAATAAACATATTTTCCTATGTTAATCTCTATGGATTTATGTATTTCATTGTATAAACTAAGCTTACTTAGCTTTGTTTCACTTTGTAGGTGTCAATTGAGGTAATTGAGTGAAAATGATGGAATTGAAGTGAAAAGGACCAAACACAAATCAAGTGGGAAGACAAGATGTAAAGAACTCAAAGTTGAAATCCTGACAGATTGGATAGATCATAAATATGGCTGATTTTATCTATGTTCGAGACTTCAATTGTTTTTGTGATCTACATCAAAGTTATAGAGGACATCTTGGGCTTTCCGGAATGCTAAAGAACGTCGAAATCGGAGTTCGTTTGACCCTCCAAATGTCTATTTTACGAGAGACTATCAAACTAAGTCCGGGTCTACCCGACCAATCCGTCGACGGGTAAGCATGTAGACGTCGACGGCTGCTCGAGAAATGGACACGAGATCACTTACACAAGCAGAGACGTCGACGTCCAACTCTAGACGTCGACGGCCAAATCTAGACGTCGACGGGTAGACTCTAGACATCGACGGGTAGAAGTTTCTGACTTCGAACACTTAAAGATTGAATACTTAGACGTCGACGGGCAGGTATCTAGACGTCGACGGATCGATCGAGCTGGGAAAAATATGAAGAAAACAAGCAGAGACGTCGACGGGCAGACACTTGGACGTCGACGGCTAACAAAGTCAAAACGCCGACAGACCCACTTAAATGCTGTCGTTCCACCATCAAACCCATTAAAAATACATTCCGAATATTCAGCACAGAGGAGCCATAACTAAACCTCAGAGTTGTCCCCCTCTTTTCCTCAATGGCTCCTACTTTAGCTTATTTTATTCTTTAGATTCCTCACCTCAGATGGGCAGAGTATGGAGGAGCAGTGGATGATGGGCAGAGTATGGAGGAGCAGTGGATTGTGGGCTGGCAGCTGGAGACAGAGATCCGAAAATGAGAAGAAGCAGCTGGAAAGTGGAGTGGGTGGAGTCTTTAAGTTGGTAGCTTGGCTGAGAACTTATCATCTTGTAATTTTCGTTTAAGCAAAACTCTCAAAACTCCAATCTATTAGATTCAATCAATTTTTCTGCATTTGTGAGATTCTTGTTCTTAATGCTCTCTTGTTCATTGATTGTTCTTCTATCTCTTGAGCTTTAAAGATGATTATCATGTTTATTATCTTGTCTTTTGGATTGCTGAGTTAATTAGTTGCAAATAATTGATTGAGTAGTTCATTAGCATGCTAATCTTTGAACTCCAATGCTAGAGTTGGGGATTTCTTAGAACTTGAGTAGCAAGAGGATGTTTTTACATCCAAAGAGACTTGAAGATGCAATTTGAATAATGAATGCTGGGTTTGTTATTGATTGTTGTTAGCTTTCATCTTTCACTAGCTTATTGCTCTTCTAGGCTTGAATTTGGATTGCTGGGATTCAAATTAGCCATAAGAGGAAGGATTAATAGTGAACCTAGATTCATGGTTAATCAACATTAGGAAAGATTCATGGATTTGAAGCTGGTTTCTAATCCATGGGGTTAACCAATTAATGAGAAGAATGTTTGGTCAGTGAATCAATGATCAAGTGCTAGATTAAAAGATTGATCATATAATAGATTGGAGGTTTTATTTTATCATACATTGTATTATTATTACCATACTTGGTAACTCCTTATATCTTATTTCCAACACCAATACAAAAACCCCCTCTTTAAATTCTTGTTTAGTTTGATTTATGCTTTGTGAAAGTAATGATAAATTGGATAGCTCCTTGTGGGATCGACCCTTGCTTCCCTAACTACATGTTAGAGTAGTGAGGTTATTTTTGGTGCTTTGCGACACGCATCAACTGGCCAGACATGAAAACTCAGATCTAGACTAAACTGATGCATGGAAATGCGTGCAAACTTAATATAACGTAGATCGAGGTGAGTAGAATGACATATTAGAAATCACCTTATTTTACCGGCCGGATTGTCTGGATCTACCAAAAGTCCAAAATGCCTCCGTTTGGCTCCAGAGACAAATGAAAAGAAAATGAAAGAAAAGGAAAAAGAGAAATGAGGAAAAGCTTCGGCTTTCCTCTATTTATAGAGGAGCCCGACATAGGGTCTACTTATGCCCCGGGTCAAACTTTTTCCCTTTTTCAACTTTCTTTCATTTTCACCCGTTGACTAAATCCTTTGATTCGTTGTGCCAATAAGGCCCATAATAAATTTCTAGGAACTTAATTGGAGGTCTTTTTGGTATTTACTAATTTCCATGCATGGTTAATTACTTTATCTTCCAACTTCATCTTATCCTAATTTGAACTTCTCTTCTTAATTAGACACATCCAGGCCGATGTATTTTTCACTTAATACGCCGTCTTACATTATTCCATTTATACAAAAAAGTCGTATTAGGTCCAGGTGTGTCAGTAACAATAGCAATATTGTTTCTTAAATGAGATACGGTCACTATCTAATGAATTGAGTATTCCACTTATATCTTGGTCAACTTGTCATCATCCTCGTTGATGACACCTTAGTTTATCTAAGGGTAGGCATGAGCATGCCTAGTATATCTACCTTGTGTCGCAAATTCAAAAGGAACACCAACTGTATGCCAAACTACACAAACATCAATTTGGTTGCAGCAAGTCTTTTTTTGGGTTATTTGGTGATTGAGAAGGTGTTATGCAAACCCAATAAAAGTGAGGCTATTCTTAATTGAAAACAGCATAAAAGTGCCATCAAGATTTGTAATATTCTTAGTTGGTCCCTTAGATTAGTGCTAGAGCGGGGGTGTATAGCACTAAGGAAATCTTTTCTTGATGCTATTTCTCTTTGTGGAACTTTGAAGTTGAGCTGGATAGTTTTTGGGATTGTTTTGGATAGTGAGTTGAGTTCTTTGCAAGGTTAAGCTAGTAAATAAGAATAAACACTTCTATTTATAGTGGTTCGATGCTCCTTACCTATATCCACTACCTTGATCTTTCCAATCAAGGATTTTCAACCTTCCTCTTCACTAAAAGTGTGGAATTCTAGCTTCTACAAAGCATTTTACAAAGAGAGCTCTTCCAAGTTCAATTACAAATCAACCAAGGACCTCATTGTTGATGCAACCCCCTGAGTGAATCCTTCACCTCTAAGAATACAAGAAAATAGAAAATTGATGTACAAGAGTGATCTCTACAAAGACCTAAGATGTATAAGATTGAAAGCTCAAAAGAATTTCTCTCACAAAGTGTGAAAGTGAAAGAACAAAGAGAGAAATCAATAATAAGGAATACACAAATAAGTGTAGTTAATGCTATTCAATTCCATCCTTTTCTTTAGCATTTAAGACCCCTTTAAATATCTAGACACTTAATTCTAGCGGTTAGGTCATTTAATGAAGGGAGAGGTAAATTTGTAGCTTTGTAAAACTAGTCGTTACACTATTCTGACGCCATTGAATTGGTTGAGGCCAAGGTTGAATCGGTTCAATCTTTCTGATTCTACCTTTTAAAGTTCTTGTTTCTTCTGTTGAATCGACTCACTTATCTCCTCAATCGGTTTAATCTCTTCAGCTACCTTTTTCTTCAGGGAGTTGAATCAATTAAGCATAAGACTAAATCAGTTCAATCCTTCTGGCTTCAGACTTTCTAGTCTGCACTAGTTCTTCCTCAATCGGTTGAGCTCCACTGTGAATCAGTTGAAAGTTTCTGACTTTCAATCTCTTCTTCTTTTAGCACCCTCTCAATTTGTTGACTATCTTTCTTAATCGGTTGAATATCATGGGTTAGTACCTTATAGCTCTATTTCAACCCTGTTTAATTGATTGGGCCAAAACCTCAATCGGCTGAACCCTCAACACTTAGCATTTTTTAATTTTGACTTTAAGAATCTGCACACTTAACTTAGATTCATTAAAAGCATTTAAGTGTGTTGTTTTGTACTCATCAAAACCACATGGAGTTCAACAATCTCCCCCTTTTTGATGATGACAAAATATCCCTTTGAATTGACAAACTTAAAGAGATTATCTAAGTTAAAAATAGATGTGAATGTGCTAAGTTTTGAGCAAAAGCTCCCCCTGAATTTATGCTTTCTTCAACCTACACAATGTATATTTAGATGCACAAACATGTGGTTCAAAAGATAAACAAATCTATCTACGTGTAGACAACATAATCATGATATAAAACCTGAACAAATCATCAAATATATATATAACTTCAAATGATTGCAATTCAAAGTTCAAAAACATAAAATATCCACAAGTATTTATGAAAACAAATAAACTGTAAAATCTCCTCTTAAGTTTGTGCAATATATCTCTCCCCCTTTTTGACATCATCAAAAAAAGATAATAAAAGTCTCATCAGAAGCATCAATGTTGAGGTTTTGGTTTCCTTTGGTATTGGCAAGTAAGTGTGGAGGCTTTAGGTGGTTGTGGTTTAGGTGAGTAAGGAGTAGATGGATTAGGCTCGGATAGGATAGGCTTGGATGGTGTGGTGAGGGTGAAAATGATGGTCTTCACAGTTTGAGTAGCTACTGCCAACTCTTCCTCTGCCATTTGCTCACTCAAATTCTCTTGGTGCTATTCATCTTGCTCAATCTATTGTTAGGCACTTTTTCTTGATCATTTCCTTGTTCTTGCTGTTCCGAGTCAATTCCTTGCTCATCCTCATGATCCAAGTCACCAGTATCAAAATATTGATACCCTGATTGACCGCTGAGCACTTTAACTTGGTTTTCAAGATTCACCAATAGTTTAGTAACATTTTCCTCGAAGTTGGTCACTCTAGTCTCCAATCTAAGCATAACTGGTAAAATTTGACCAATTCGATCATCTTATGGAGTTTCTTGAGTTTGCTTTTGTGCTTCCTCTAGTTAAACTTCCTCTTCTTCTCTTTGCTCATTCTCAGGATCTTTAAAGACTGTCTTCGTGGTTTTCACAATTTGCTTTATCCAAGTGTTGCCATCCAACACATAATGCATCTTCTGAAGACTAGAGGAGTTGAAAGGAACATGAGTGCTAACTTTTAGGTCATTTTGGTACCTCTGACCCCAAATTCCTTTCTTCTTTAACAACTTGGTGACGATGTTCCCAAAAGCTAGCTTGGTTCTCTTGCTCCATGCTATTTCTTTCATTATCTCAATCAAGAACTGAGCCGTGTTTACTTCTTCACCATGCATGGCCGAAAACATCAACCAAACATCTTCCCAAGTTACAGTACTGAAGTTACCAGACCTCCCATAAAGAGTGGTGCAAACACAGCCATGTAACAACCTAATCTCCAAAGATTTGATCTTCAAGACTGAGTTCTTAAGACCAAAACATTCATCTAGACCTGTAATTTCTTTCCAAGGTAGTCCACAAGTAAACTCAGATTGTTTAGAATAAGCACCATTCTTAAATTCAATTTTCAGCAAGTTACCAAGGTCCTTAGAATTTATTAAAATCTTCCTACCACATAAAAAAGCGTGAATACCCTCAGTGTTGATCTCTATGCCTTCTCCTAATTCATCTTGGTTCTCAAGAATACTTGAGTAAAATTCCCTAACCATCAATTCACTATATTCTCTATCCTGAAATTACTTAATCCAAAACATTTAGAATCCACAAATAGTTTCCTATGACTATCATGGAAGGTGTAGTTCTCAAACTCTTTCCAATCTATTTCTCTACCACAAATAACTTCCTTAGAAGACATAATCTCGTTAAATCTTTTCTTATGGATAGCATCTCTAAACTATCTAATGATATTACCTCCTTACTGATTTTGAACTCCACCACTTGAAGGATTCCCGCTTGCAACTCCCTTTTCCTTGCTCAATTTTTTCCCCATATGCTTCACTTTCTTGCTTGGACCCTCTCCTTGTTGTTGAATTGTTCTCTTGGGTGCCATTTGTGAGGTTTTAGGTTTTGGGAATTAGGAATTTGTTAATTTTAGGATGCAAGGGTACTAATTTTATGTTTTAGAGGGCGGATTGGAGGTTGGGTTTTGTGAAAGATAATGTTTCTTGATGAGCTTTTGTGAGGGAAACTAAAAAATTTTGAAAAGGAATCGATTCAAAATGAATTTGAACATGTGAGAATCGTTGGGTTATATATATAGGCTTGGGAAGTTTAGCCGGTTGAGTGAAGCACTCAATCGATTGAATGGGTTCTGCCTTTTGCTACCAAAGCCTATTCAATCGGTTTAGTCGAATACTAAATCGATTGAATCTTTCTGTATAAAAATTATTTAAAACCTTTTGAAAGTGAACCGATTGAAACTTTTAAGAATCGATTAAATTTGAACAAAACTTGATTTTTCAAAGCATCAGGATTTCTGGTATTGGTTCAGTTGAATTCTCAACTGATTCAAAATGATTAAATCTTAAAAGTAATTTTTCTAGAGAAATTAAATCGGTTCACTGCAAGAGTGAATCGATTGAACTTAGAAAAACTTCAAAATTGGCTTTTCTGAAACTTACGAAAAATCGATTGAGCTAAATGCTCAATCGATTCAATACATTGAAGAATCAATTTTGAAGTGTAGAACTTGAATTTTCAATACATGAAGTACATATATCTAGATAAAGTCAAGTTTTATGCAATCAAAGTACATAAAAACAAACTAAGAGCAAATCAAACATGCATTTTCATACAATCAATCACAATCTAAGTTCATGCATATTAGTCATACCAAGCTCTCTCCTAATTTTACAAAATTGATCCTCATTCAAAGGTTTGGTGAATCTATCAACTAATTGGTGCAACGTGTCCACAAATTCTACCTTAATATCTCCTTTAAGCACGTAATCTCTAATGTGTCTAATCTCAATATGCTTAGTCCTAGAGTACTGAACTGAGTTCTTGGATATATTTATGGCACTTGTATTGTCATAGAGAATAGGAACTTGTTCTATTGACATGCCATAGTCAATAAGTTGTTGCCTAATCCATAAAATTTATGCACAGCGACTACCTAAAGATATATATTTAGCTTCAGTAATAGAGAGTGCTATAGAGTTTTGTTTCTTGCTAGACCAAGACACAAGCATATTTCCTAGAAACTGACAAGTACCACTGGTGCTTTTCCTATTTACTTTACCACCAGCAAATTCAGAATCAGAATAGCCTAAGAGATCAAAATGACTACCTCTAGGATACCATAGACCTAAGTTTTGAATATTCAAAAGGTCTACCTCTAGGATACCATATACCTAAGTTTTGAGTATTCAGAAGGTATCTAGAGATTCTCTTAACAGTAGTCAAGTGTGATTCCTTAGGACATGCTTGAAATCTAACACATAGGCATACACTTAGCATAATATCAGGCCCAGTACTAGTCAAGTAAAAAAGCGATCCAATCATACCTTTATAGAGTTTTTGATCAATCTCTTTACCTTTCTCATCTTTATCAAGCCTTGCTAAGGGGCTCATGGTAAAGAAGCGATCCGATCATACCTCTATAGAGTTTTTGATCAACCTCTTTACCTTTCTCATCTTTATCAAGCCTTGTTAAAGGGCTCATAAGGGTTCCGATTCCCTTCATGTCCATCATTCCACACCTCTTTAACATATCATTTGTGTACTTGGCTTGTAGATGAAGATGCCATCCTTACTTTGCTTTATTTGTAGACCAAGGAAGAAGTTCAACTCTCCCATCATGCTCATTTCAAATTCTCCATGATTTCTTTAGCAAAATACTCACACAATTTCTCATTAATAGCACCAAATATAATTTCATCAACATATATTTGTACAATGAGAAGATCATTTTTACTACTTTTAGTAAAGAGAGTGGTATCTACACTACCTCTTTTAAATCTTTTTCAATAAAAAACTTTGAAAGCTTTTTATACCAAGATCGAGGAGCTTGTTTTAACCCATATAAAGCTTTTTGCAATTTATAAACATGATTAGGCTTATCATGAATTTCAAAACCAAGAGGTTGTTCAACATAAACCTCTTCTTGAATAAATTCATTTAAAATGCACCTTTCACACCCATTTGAAAAAGTTTGAAATTCAAGTAACAAGCATATGCAAGCAATAATCTAATAGCCTTTAATCTAGCTACCGGAGCAAAAGTTTCGTTGAAATCAATACCTTCATCTTGATTGTATCCTTTGGCAACAAGTCTTGCCTTATTTCTTACCACATTTCCTAACTCATCCATTTTGTTTCTGAATACCCATTTTGTTCCTATAATCAGATAGTTAGTTGGCCAAGGAACAAAGGCCTAAACCTTGCTCCTTTTGAATTGGCCTAGCTCCTCTTGCATGGCAATCATCCAACTTTCTTCTTTCTATGCTTTTTTAAAGGTTTTAGGCTCCACTTGTGAGATGAATGCCATATGCTCATAAGTCTCCAAGAGTTGTCTTCTTGTTTTCACCTTTTTGGAAGGATCACCAAGCATTTGCTCCTTTGGATGACTAGTGGCATACTTCCATGCTTTAGGTAGATCTTCATAAAGTTCTTCTCTCCTTTGTAGATATTCAAGAAGTGGTTCAACTTCGCTTCTTTCCAAGGTAGTATATTCATTGGGTGGCTCTTCAGGGATTTTCATCTTCTCCATGTTTGAGTCTAATTCTCCTGCATCATCATCATCAACGTGCACTATGTCACGCCTCGACTCGGAGGGCCGGCCGTGTGGCAATCGCCGTGCTACCTTGAAGTATATGCCAACTGCTCACATAACCTGAAGCACTGTAAGCCATGAATTAGTATCTTTGTTCCAAAATCATTAAAACTAAACTTTAATTAGAACATATTAATAACAATAACTCATTTAATAAAACAATTTACTTAAAAGAAGTACCAATGGATTTATTTAAGGGAATACCTATGTAGTAGAAACTAGTACTCCTAAGCCACCGATGCCTCCTAGTGAGCCTCAGATCTATCTACTATCCTCGAGCATGGATTTGCATCCAACCACATTGGATACAAGTGAGTGACAGAGGTTTAATGAATCTCCATCAAGGGTTAGGGAAACGTGGGGAATCCAAAAATATACTTTATAAAACAAATATTTTTATTTTTAAAATCTTTTCTCTTCGTAAAACTCTTCTTAGATTCTCCAACAAGAATCTAAGTAAAAATCAATTTAAATAAAATAACTATATTAAATGGGTTGGCCTCAAATATACTGAAAGCTCGACCCATCGGTCGTGTGCCTTACTGCACTAAGGGCTATCTCTTTTCTTTCCAAAACATTTTCACACTTTTCTTTTTCTCTAGCCTGTTCCCTCGGTGGTGCTAGTTGCTATGGGTGAAGCATAGGTACATCGAGCCCTGGCGAGTTTCCCCATGTGCTTCTCCCAGGGTCTCACACTCACAGTGCCCCTCGATAGGCAGTCCACAGCTACTTAGTTGCATGCATGTCTCCCTCTCATCAGAGCACCGAGATCTATACAGTCACTCATCTTGCCTCTTATCATCATCAAATATCATATATATATATATACATAAATATATAAACCATGTAAACGTACACACACATAAGCTTTTATATTTGCTTTAAAATCACCCCACCCTTTTAGTAGGCATATCATAATATAAATGTGTGTGTGGTGGATTACCCTTATCCCAAAACATTTAGGAAACCTTTGGAAATCAATTTATATTGCTAAGCAATGAAATCTAAGCCACCCATACTTTTGAGAGGTTTGTATACTCCCAAAGTATCCACGTAGATCAACCTCTGGAGCATCACCATACGCGATCATTCGGAACCCTAATCACAGGAAATTCGTGTCAGCATTCATAATCAAACTATGAATGCACCTATGAGGCTCTAACATGAACTAAGACGATGTTTGGATGTGTTTCAGAGCTTAGAAAAGTGTCTGGAAAGGTTTCAGGTCAAAATTGGACACTTGACAAAAAATTACAAAATTACCCCTAAAGGCAACTGGGCTCCCGCAGCCTAATCCCATGTGGGACTCGAGCGAAAAGGCCACTCCCACGCTGGACAGGTCATTCCCATGCAGAAGTGGCTCATCTCTTATGCATGAGATGAGACAGGGAGCTCCCTCCTCAATTCTCATGTTGTTTCTCCTCCTTTCGACCTACAAACTTGGACAGGCAATCCTCACATTGTCCACAATAGATTTACCGAAAGAAAATCAAGAATCACAAGCTCAAAGTTCCTAAATCTCAAATGTAAACTAAAATCTAGCTAAAAAGCTAAACTTAACTTTGAGCTTAGATCTCTCCTTGACCGATGCATGAAAATGCTTGAAAACGAAATAAAATGTAAATTAAAGTGATTAAGATAATATATTAGAAACTCACCTTGATTTGAAGGTCAGTTTCTCTGGATCAGCCAAAAGTCTGAAATTGCTCCAAGAGACCAAAAGAAAGGAGAGGAAGAGAGGGAGGAGAGAAAAATAAGGGGAAGAGCTCAACTCCCTCTATTTATAGGTAAGCCTGACACCTGCCTTTCTTGGACCCGGGGCCAGATTTTCTCCTTTCTTTTAAACTTTTCCTAAACTCGATCCTTAGTTTAATCAACCATCCTCTACACCAATGGATTTCTAATCCATCAGCTATGGACTTAAAAAAGTCCAATTAGTGCTTCCATGCATGGTTACTTATCTCATCTTACAACTCTGTTTTAAACTAATTTTCACTTCTCTTTTTCATCAAACACTCTGGACCAATGTATTATTGAGTTAATTCGTAGTCTTATACTATTCCACTTGTACGAAAAAGTTGGATTAGTTCCAGGTGTGTCAACTCTCACCTCCTTCAAAAAATTTTGTCCTCGAAATCATCGAGGTAGCTATGGGGAGATTTGGCTTTTGTTCCAAGCCTTCCTCTTGCTGTAAAATAGTGTGTACACCACTAGTCACTCCTAAACTTCCTCGCTTCGATCATTTTTACGCAAGAACGGCTTCATCGTTCTTGTATTCTTGAGTTCGAACATTATCATTTCCTTCACAGAGCCTACCCTTACCCATTTGTGGGTTAGGTTCACTTTACTTCAACTGTCACTTGGAGACTTATGCTCCATCTTGGCTATGTTTATTCAATCCTCTCACTTGGTCCTTGATTTCTCTTTAAAGTCCCTCTAGACGAGGATATCCTCTTATTACTTCTGAGGTTTCACTCTTCTTATTCTCTTTAGAAGTCTCTTCTTCTTTCCTTGATATTACTTCTCACTCCGAGGCTATTCTCTGACGCATTCTTGTCCTTTTGATCTCTTGTACTTGTCCTTTTGATCTCTTGTACTTGTCTTTGTAACCAAGATGTTAGGGAAGACTTTAAATTAACTCCCTTACCTTTAAGGCAAGATGTGTGGTGAGTTAACTTTATCCTTACCTAACCTTGGTCTTTCTTCTCTGTTTCGTTCCTTGGTTCTCTTTCCTTTCTTCTTGATATCTCTCTTTCTCATCATATGGCATATGAGTCGAGCTCTAGTACACACTGGCCTATTCTCGACCATATCATATCGAGGAATCAGAGATCATACCCTCTCGGCTCTCATAATCTGACTCATTCTCTGACCACCCATCTCTATCTTAAATAGGGCCTTCGGCCCATCTCATAACATCTCTCATCCTCTATAGGATGGAGAACTCTAGGTGGCCTCATGCTCTCCCCAGTCACACTCTGGATTGGCCTTCTCGAATGGTCTTCATAGAGATCCTCAAGATCTTGATCTCTGATCTTCCCTCACATAGGGCCGCCTCACATGGGTCCCAAGTCATCTGTACTTGAGCCTCGACTACATGCTCACCCATGTCTTTTTTTTTTTTGCCTCTTAGGGCTCTCTTTTTTCTTTCATTCTATTGAAGTGCTTATTTTAGGAGGTGTCACGTGTTTCTCTTTCTTATGACCTCTTTTGTTCACCTTAGCTTCTTTGCTAAGGTTGATTTCTTTTCCTTCTTTCATCAATAGTTCTTTTATGGGGTTTCCTTTTCCCCATTCTCTTTCCCTTTTGTTTCTTTTCATTCACCCACAATTTATCGTAGGGTTTACCTTCCTCTTACATTCCCGTCACACGGGACTAATTTAATTACGTACGTTATAATCGTGAGACATCATTTATAGCTTTTTTTATCTTCATATTCCCCTCTCTTAGGGTTTCTTATCTTTTCAGTTGATTTGCACTTATCTTGGGTCCATTGCCATCTTTTAGCATCCTTTGCAACTCTCATTTTCCCCATACCCATTCCATTAGTGTTTTGGATTCGTTGCTAACCTTACCTTACCTTGGTTTTTGTGATCCTTCACGATTTATCCAAGGTTTTTTTTACTTAAGCTTCATTCCTTTCTTTCCTTGATTTCTTTCCTTACTTTCTTTGTGTCCTCCAGTTTACCTCTCTTTTCTTCTAACACCTTTACTTCATTCAGGTGTTAGTATCTTCTTTCTTTTTATTATACTGGCTGTGCTCATAATAGCTTATAAGCTTGTCCATTCCTTTCCTTATCCCCGTACTTCTTCCATTAAGTACTAGGGGTTGTCCTTATCATTTTCTCTACTTTAGTTCCCGCATCTCTTGCCTCTCATATGTGGGTCTTCCTTATCTTAGTCGTCCTCGACTCCCAATTCCTTGATAGCCTTTCTTTGTCCTTTACATCAAAATTTATTTGTAACGAACAACATTTTTTTTTCTACCATTCATTGTCATACAATCTTGTCCGCACTTGGCTACTTCCAATTTACCTTGGCTTACTTTCATCTCCCATATCCTTTCTTCACTTATCATTACTTGAGGGGAATTTATCCCGTAGCGTTAATCCGCTCCCCTTCTTCAATATTTTCAACTTATCATTTATGTTTTCTTAACTCCGTACTCTTTGATTTCATCTTAATTCCTTCTATCTCACTCTTTCATATAGCTTTTTCCTTTTTGTCTTCTCCAGTTCTAGTCATCATCTTATTTATCCTTGTTTTATCCTCACTCCTTCTTAGACTCTTACCTAAGTTGATCCGCTTTTCTCTTTAACTATGTTTGAAATCTCCTTATTATTTCCAACATTACCATTATCTTATCTAGCTTTTTACCTTGTTTGCTTTTCCATACCTTGGTACTTTTGTTCCTTTATCTCTCTTCTTTTTTCCTTCACTCTTTCCTTACTTGTATTTATAAGGTAGAAAAACGGTAAGAGCTTATTACCCGTTATCCTTTAGGATACAAGCACCTCCATTCACTAGTTTCCTTCGAGTGCTCTCTTCTTTTTTCTTTTCTCCAATTTTTCTTTCTATCCAACCTTCTTATCTCTTCTTATTTCTTCTTTATAACTTAAGTAGTCAGGGTTTCTTTCTTTCTTTCCACTAGCCTACATTCTTGACCCCTTTTTATCTCAATAGTTCTTGCCTCCAATCATCGTTGTTTATTCTTTTCTTTCTTTATCCTATTCGTAGTATGATGTAGTGCCTTGTCTTGACTCGAGTTTGGGGTTTATTATGCTCAACTTTCTTTAGTTAATATATGTTTCTAAGTCTTTTAGTCACTTTCGTTCATTGAATTTTCTTAATTCTCTTTCTGGGCTTTTTAAACCCTTTTTATTTGCTTTCTTTAAACTTATCCCTAGGTTATCTACCTAGGTTCTTGCCTTAAATTCTAATTTCCTACATCTTATTAGTTGTTAATTCCACCTAATCTTTTCGGTTTTATTAACCTATGGTGAATTATGAAATTATGGCTAATTAAGGTTAAATTTTCTAATTCTAAAATTTTGTTATGTTTCCTTCTTTTAAGGCTCTACTCCTAGTTAGCCTAGACTTAGTTCATTAATTGAACTAAGTTTCTCTTCTTCCTAAGCCTTATTCGTCTATGATTAGCCTAGAATTTTCATTTACCTAATGTTTTATGCTTTCTTTCTTTATTAAGAAAGCTTCCGCACTACATCACAGCATCTCTTGCATCTTTTGTTTAAATGTTCACTTTTTTTTTTCTTTTCCACCTCTTCTTTCTCACCAGTTCCTTCTACTGATGTCTTCCCAACTATGGGGAAAATTCTCTTCGTGCTTGTCATTTGCACGCATGCAGGCAGTTCCACTGTTGCCATCTATCCTACTTTCTCTGCTTGCTTACTTCCCATTGACCATGTATGGTCCTTTCTTATCATCTTTTGAGGGACTCCTCCTTCTTACTCTTCTTGTTATTGACCCATTAACAAGGGGTTTACTACTTGTTAGCCCTTTTGGGTGTGGAGGTTTCTAGCTTATCTTTTCCCTTATTCTATTTCCTTCATCTCCACTTCCTTCATCTTCTTTCTTTGTTACCTTCTCTTAACATTGGTATCCAATGGTAGGACAAGTAGTAGCAAATCTACTCGCTGACCATATTGATGTGATCTCTTTTCATTCTTATCCTTGAATTCCCTTAGCACTGGGATCTGAAGCCTGAATTCCTAGTGAAGGGTCCACTATGCATCCATCATATGGATATAAGGTCATTTTCCATTCCTCATTCTTTGTTTTGCTATCTTTGCCTTCTTTTTCCTCATCGTTTCCCAAGAATGGCCTCACTTTTATCCTTCTCTTTTACTATCTTTTTTCCATTCTCGAGTCCTTTAGGGTTTTCTTTTATCAGCCATTTTCACATCCTCGAGTGGCTCTCCCTTAACTCACCTCTCATGATCTTGGATTCACACAATCTCTTTCAATTTCTTTGGATGATCCTCCTAGATTGACTTTCTTCTAAACTCCGTACATCACAGTGTAGGAAGTGGAAGGTGTCAAATTGGTCCATTGAAGGGGTTCGAGTTACTCTCTACCTCCATCATCCTCCTCTGTGGTTATTGGTCTCGCATCTTGGAGTCCTCGGTGCCAATCCTCATGACTCCAGGTGGTCTCTTTCGTCCACCTTTGCCCCCCTTTCTTTCACCATTTACACATAGATGGTATAAGAATGAGAGAAGTCGGCGAACCTTTGCCGTAGTCTTTCTCAATTTCTACTCACTCCTAGGAACATTATCCAGGTAATTTGTGGGCTCATCCCTCCAGACTTGCCAACTTGTGGACTCATCCCGCTAGGTTTACCATGGTGTTGGGTCGAGCCCAACCACCTCAGGTATTGCCCTAAGGCACAAGCATTCGAGTGCTAGCACGCTGTAGCACTCTTCGAACCTTGCCACCAAGGATTTGTTACTCCCAAGAGCACGCCTCTCACCAGCTATATTGAGAGAAGATTGAGTTATCCGATGTGGACTCCTCGTGGATCTCTTCATTTCACTTTTCAGTCACCTTTCCTCTCCGAACTTCCTTTCAAAGTCTGCACATGGATAGTGCAGGGAGTGAAAGGAGTTGATTTGCATCATAAAGGTCCTTCATTGACCTTTACACTTGGTTAGCTCTCCTTTAGCTTCACCTTTCGTCTTCGTGTTTGTCAGTTGCTGAAGTCCTCTCTGTTCCTTTACCCTCTTGCTCGGATCTTTTATCTCGCTTCTCAAGGTTCTCCCAACCTCAACCTCTTACCATTTCTTTTAAAGTTCTATTTTTCCTTTTAACAACTCCATTTTGTTGGGGAGTTCTTGGAGTTGAGAAGTTATGTTGAAAACCATTTTCATTACAAAATTCTTCAAAGTATTTGTTTTCAAACTCACCACCATGATCACTTCTAATGCTAACAATGCTATTGTCACGCCCCGACCCACCCGGGTCGGACATGTGACAACCACCACACTGCCTCGAAGTACGTGCCGACCGATCACGTACCAGAAGCACCGCAAGGCATTGAAATGGATACCATCGCTACAAAACAACTAAAACTTTAATTAAAAATCTTTTAATAAAATAATAATCTTTAAAGTAGTACAAGTGGATTAATTTAGAAAAATACCTACACAGTGGAAACTACTAAGCCTAAGCCACCGACGCTTTCTAGTGAGCCTCCATTCTATTGACTGACCCCGCACGTAAATCTGCATCCATCCACATTGGATACAGGTGAGTGACAGAGGTTCAATGATTCTCCATCCGGGTTAGGGAAAACAGTGGTAATCCAAAATATAACAATAAAAATAAATTAAATTAAAAACTTTATTTTCAAAACTTCCTGTATCAAATTCTCCAGGTGAGAACTTGATTTTTAAAAACCTTTAAATATAATTTATTATTAAAGTGGGCTGGCATCAATTACACTGAAGGCACGACTGGCCGATCGTATGCCTTACTGCACCGAGGGCTATCTCTTTTCACTTTAAATACATTTTCTCATTTTCTCATTTTCTCATTTTCTCTTTCTTTAGGCCGTTCCCTCAGTGGTAGCCAGCTGTGGTGGAACACAGCTCTGGAGCCCTGGCGAGCTTCCCTACGCGCCTCTCCCAAGGTCTCGTCTCACCGTGCCCCTCGACAGGCGGTCCACGGCTGAGAATCTAGCATGCTTTCTCCAACTCAGTCCACGCTCCCGCATATATTGGAGCCCGAGGAGCCACTTAATTACTTATCTCTCATCTCGCATCCCATCCATATATTTATCATATAAAAATATATATATTTAAAACACATTTAAACACACACAAACCTTTAGAAACCTTTTTAAATAATTTATATTTTGAAAACATTTTGTCCCTAGTGGCTAAGCAATGAAACAAAGTCACTCACAATACTGGGAGATTCGTATACTCCCAAGCACTCCATGTAGCTTTAACCTCCGGTGCATCGCCGCATTCGATTATACGGAGCCCTATTACACGGAAATATACGTTACCATTCGTAACTAAATTTATGAATGCACCTACGAGGCTATAATATGACCTATGACTGGATTTGAATGTGATTCGGGGCTTAGAAAAGTGTCCGAAAGGTTCCGAGGTGAAAATTGGACACTTGAAGAAAAATTACGAAAATGCCCTTAGGGAGGCCCAGCCAGGCCCGAGTCTGGCCTGGGTAGGCCCGGCTTGTTTTCTGTGCCTAAAAGGCCCCCCTTTGCTGATTGGGTCGAAGCCCACTCGGCTTAGGCCAAAAGGCCCAGTCCGCCGCGGGACCTGGGCTGGTGGTCTCTTCCGCATGGAGAGACTCGGCTCATGCGCGGGAGCCATCCGGCACCCTCGGGATTCGAGGTTTTTCCTCAGTTGCTGAGCCCCTCAGTCCACTGATCCTCGTGAAATTCAAGATGGAGGTTCCTCTCACCTCCCACGATGCGTTTACCGGAGCGGAAACGAGAATTACAAGCTCAAAGTTCGTAAATCTCAAATCTAAACTTAAAATCTAACTAAAAGCTGAAACTAACTTTGAGCTTGAATTTCTCCTAGACCAATGCATGGATAAGCGTGAAAACTTAATGAAACGTAGTTCAAGGAGTTAAGAACAACTCACCAAGATCTCGCCTTGAACTTGAGGTCGGTTTGTTCGGATCGGCCAAAAGCCGAAAATTGCTCCAAAAGAGCAGTTGATAGAAAAGAGAAATGAGAGAAGAAAAAAAGAGAGAAAAATGAAGGGAGAGGCTCGGCCTCCCCCTATTTATAGGGGAGCCCGGCACTGGGTCTACTCGGGCCCGAGCCTGACTTTCTTTTCTCTTTTTAAATCTCTCAAAACTTTAATTATTGGCCCGATCCACCGACCAATTCACCAATGGACTTCCAATCCATTGGCTATGGACTTAAAGAAGTCCACCTTAGTAATTCCATGCATGGTCACCGATGTCATCTTCCAACTACGGCTTACCTTAAGTTTGACTTCTCTTCTGACTTGACACAGCCAGACCGACATATTGTTTAATTATTGCGTCTTCTTGCACTATTCCGTTCGTACGAAAAGGTCATGCTAGGTCCGGGTGTGTCAGCTAAGCTCTTTTTCTTTTTGAACTCTTTTACAATGTTTCATGAACACAAGCAATTCTGTATCTTTAGAGGACAAGAAATATACCCAAGTAAACGTAGAATAGTCATCAACGATAACAAAGCCATAGGATTTGCCTCCTAAACTTGTCATATTTATTAGACCAAACAAATCCATGTGTAATAGTTCTAGTGGTCTAAAAATGGAAACCTCTTGTTTTGACTTAAAAGAGCTTCTAGTTCGTTTCCTAAATTGACATGCCTCACAGATATGGTCACTTTGGAGATCAAGTTTTGGAAGTCCAATGACCAAGTCTTTTCTTAAAAGTTTTGAAATAGTCTTCATACTTGCATGGCCTAACCTTCTATGCCATAACTAACTATCACACATTTCTTTTGCCATAAAACAAGTTTCATTTATACAATCATCAAGATCATCAAGATTAATTATATAAATGTTTTCAAAACTTTTTCCAACAAAAATGACCTTGTTAGTATTAATGTCAATTACATAGAATAATTGAGAGTCAAAGTATACTCTATATCATCTATCAGACAATTGACTAATGCTCATTAAGTTACGCTTAAGACCCTTAACAAACAAAACATGCTTCATATAATTTGTAGATGTGTTACCTATGGTTCCAATTCCTTGGATGATACCTTTGGAGTTGTCACCAAAAGAAATACTTCATTTCTTTCTTCCATCAAGCTCTTGGAATAATGCTTTGTTACCTATCATGTGCTTTGAGCAACCACTATTAAGGATCCATGGTTGCCTCTCCTTTGGTTGTGCCTTCAAACACGTTTCTTTATACTCAAGCTCAACCTACAAAGTAACTTTTCAATTTTTTTTTTTAGATACCGACACTTTGATGGGTCCTTGGGGGTTAGTTAACACATGAGAACCTTTGGGCACCCAAACCAACTTTGTTTTGGGGAGGGACTTCTCATTCATATAACAGTTGTAACAAACATATCCTCTCGTGTCATGAGCATAACAATGAACATTAGATGCATGCCTTTTCTTCTTAGTGGATGCATTATTACTAGTTTCACATGCAATATGTTCATTTTTCTTTTCTTTTTCATTCTTCTTTCTAAAACTAGTTACCATGATTATTAAATCATCAATAATCTTTTGCAAACTTGAGTTTTTAGCCTCATAGTCATGCATCAAAGCGTCATAATTAGATTTAGTATGTTCTAACTCAACTTGTAAGAGATTTCTATGTTCAAATACATCATGGAAATCAAGTTTGATCTTATTAAGTTCGTTACTCAATGAGTTTGCATTTCTTTTTAAGACCTTGTATTTCAATGCAAGCTTTTCAAACTCATCAAATAGGCTTTCATACTCATCATCCATATCATCATCATTATACTCATCATTATAATCATTATTAAGATTATCTACATAATCATTAGGAAGTTTAGAGATTACCTCCATAGAATCTTCTTTGGACATCGAGCAAAGGTTGGCTATTTCATCACCTTCATTGTTGTCATTCGATGTGGAACAATCAATGTCGGACCATGTAGCAGCCATCATTTTCTTCTTTTGCTTCTTGTATTTCTTGTAATGTCCTTCCTTGGGTAGTGAACAGTCCGCTTTGAACTGACCGGGCTTTTTACATTTAAAGCATACCAACTTATCTCCGTTGTTGGCTTCATTTTCTCCTTTCCTCAAAAAGTTCCTTGATCTCTTCTAGAGAATTTCTTTCCTTGCCTCTTGCCTTTGTAACCCATGAATCTTTTGAACCTCTTAGCAAGCATAGCAAGTTCCTTATCATCATCTTCACTATTAGCACAATCTAGATCCTCTTCAAGAGCACTCACTCTTAATGCCAAGTTTCTTTTCTTTTTTTTTGGCATACGTTTTCTCTTTTTTTTTTTCATTTTCCTTCATCTCTTGCTCATAAGTGAAAAGAGAACCACAAAGGTTGTCTGAGATCCTTTTCTTCTCTAATGGTTGTCACTGTGGGCTTCTAAGCTTTAGGCAAGCTGCTAAGTAACCTTTTCACAAGCTCATGCGTCGAAATCTCTTTTCTAAGTGCTTCAGTTGATTTGCAATGCCATTGAACCTATCAAACATTGCAGTGATGCTCTCATCCGGTTGCATCTTGAACATCTCATAGTTATGAGTGAGAAGTGTAATTTTAGACTCCTTCACTTGAGAAGTACCCTCATGAGTAACTTTTAACTTCTCCCATATTTCCTTGGCACTTAAACATATGGACACTCTATTGAATTCGATGGCATTAAGTCCCGAATGTAGAGTTTGATTGCCTTGTAGTTGATTTGCACCTTCTTTATTTCGGCATCACTCCATTCTCTTCTTGCCTTTAGCACTCTATTGCTATCTATCTCTTTCATTGGCACATATGGACCTTCTTCAATAACATCCCATATTTCATAACTACTAGCTCTTATGAATATGGACATTCTAGTGCTCTAATATTGGTAGCTGGTGCCATCAAAGAGCGGTGGCCTATTGGTGGATTGACCTTCTATCGTAGAATTGCTAGATGATGCCATTTTGGATCTTCCCCAAGGATGTTAAGCCTTTTAACTAGGTTAAGCTCTAATACCAATTGTTGGTCCCTTAGATTAGCACTAAATGAGGGTGAATAGCACTAAGGAGATCTTTTCAAGATGGAGTTTCTGTTTGTGGAACTTTAAAGTTGAGCTAGGTAATTTTTGGGATTGTTTTGGATGGTGAGTTGAGTTCTTTGCAAAGCTAAGCTAGTAAAGAAGAATAAACACATCTATTTATAGTGGTTCGGTGCTCTTCACCTACATCACTACCTTGATCTTCCCAATCAAGGATTTTTAACCTTCTTCTTCACTAAAAGTGTGGAATTCTAGCTTTTGCAAAGCCATTTACAAAGAGAGCTCTTCCCAAGCTTAATTACAAATCAACCAAGGACTTCATTATTTAACCCCTTAGAGTGAATCCCTCACCCCTAAGAATACAAGAAACTAGAAAATTGATGTATAAGAGTGATCTCTACAAAGACCTAAGATGTACAAGATTGAAAGCTCAAAAGAATTTCTCTCACAAAGTGTGAAAGTGAAAGAATAAAGAGAGAAATCAATAGTAAGGAATATACAAGATAAGTTAATTAATGAATTCTCTTCAATTCCATCTTTTCTTCAGAATTTAAGACCCTTTAAATAGCTAGACATCCGGAGATTGAGGCCAAGGTTGAATCTATTCAATCTTTATGATTCTGTCTTTTGAAGTTCTTATTTCTTCTGTTAAATCGATTCACTTATCTCCTTAATTGGTTCAATCTCTTCAGTTGTCCTTTTCTTCAAGGAGTTGAATCAATTGAGCATAAGACTCAATCGGTTCAATCCTTCTGGCTTCAGACTTTCTAGTCTACACTAGTTCTTCCTCAATCGGTTGCGCTCTATTATGAATCAGTTGTAAGTTTCTGACTTTCAATCTCTTCTTCTTTCAGCACCAATTCAATCAAGAGACTATCTTTCTCAATCGGTTGAATATCTTAAGTTAGTACCCTATAGCACTATTTCAAACTTGTTCAATCGATTGGACCAGAACCTCAATCGATTGAACCCTCAACACTTAACATTTTTCAATTTTGACTTTAAGAATCTGTACACTTAACTTAGATTCATCAAAAGCATTTAATTTGGTAGTTTTATTCTCATCAAAACCCTGTAAAGTTCAACATTCTTGGTTTGGCAAGTAATTATAAGAGATTTGTTAAAGGGGGTTTTCTTATGATAATTGAACAACCTACTAGCTTGACTCTCTTGGGTTAGGTTTCGATGGGACGAAAAAGTTAAAGGTGATTTCCAAGGTACAAGGAGTGTTTAACTACTGCTCTAGTGTGTATTTTGTTAGTCTTGGCAAAAGTCATGTAGTTTATATACAATGTCCAGACAAGGTCTTGGACATATGTTTATATAAAATGGTAATGTGGATGTTCATGTTTCTCATCAATCAAAAAGGCATGGAGAAGGGTTAATTGACTCATGATAGGAGAATTACAATTGGAGTTTTGCACTTAAAGTTTTAAAGCACTAGTGTTATGGAGCAAAATGCCACAGTTAAATTGATTGTGAAAGTTTGATGCATTTTACATCACAGAGAGATCTTAACTATGCGACAAAGTCAGTGGTCGAAATTGGTAAAGGATTGTGATTTGGTGATTGACTATCACCTAAACAAGTAAATGTGGTGACTGATGTGTTGAACCAAAGGGTTCCTTTTCGGCATAGATAGCCATACTAAATGTTATTACTATTTATCGAAAAGTTGATTACTAGAATTAAATTGAAGTGTTGGCCATGATGGTGGCTTGATTGCTCAATTCATTATGCCATTGTTGTTGATTGAGCAAATCAGAATATTTCAGAAAATTATCCTAAGTAGATGATAAAGGATGAAAAGCAGTGAAAGAATATGAACAAATGGAATATTAAGAAAGAACCATGATGGAGTAGTACTCTACTATGCTAGAGTTATGTGTTCTGAATGTTGTTGAACTTTGAAATGCAAGGTATGGAGGAAGTTTGCTCTTCCTCCTTTGCTACGCATCATGGTAGCATAAACGAATAGTTATATATTGGAGGTGTTGTTGGTGGTTATTGTTTAATGAGAAATGAAGAACGTGTGATTAAGTGTTTAGCACATTGGTGAGTCAAGACCGATCCTAAAAAGCATAATGCCACATTGTAATTGTTGCTTGATTCTCGAGTAAGAAAGGGAAATGTTTCACCATAGAACCTTATGATTTGTGTTTACCTCACATTTGGAGGTTGTAGTGTGATTTGGCTAATTTGATGAATTCACCAAATCAGCACATATGGTGAGTAGTCTGGATGACTTACACATTTGAGCAATTGACTCAGCAGAATATCGACAAGAATCAAAATTTTTCCATGGTATTATATGTTGATGATTTTATTTTGAGGTATTTGACCTGTATTTCGATTCTAAATGGAGCCATTAGTGGCAAGATGAAGAAAATTTAAGATTTCGATGTTATGTTCTATCTCAAGAGTAATGGACAAGCTAGGAGAATTATCCAGTTATTGAAGGTTATGTTGCACGGTCGTTCTATCAACTATTGAAGGAGTTGAGATGTACTTGTTATTAGTAGAGTTGCTAATGGTAGCAATTATCAGATTGACATTAGTTTAATGCCATGTGAGGTACCGTATATGGATGAAGTAGAATTTTAAATTCTGAAAGGGAAGTAGAGTAATGTGTTTGTGGGGAAAAAAGGCAAATGCTTTGTAGTGAGTTTTGTTGAAGCTCTTGTGAATGAGGAAAAATAGTTGTAATCAATTGAAGGTAGCTGAAAATGTTAATGATTGAATAGGTGAAAATTTGATAACAGAGTTGAAATTCTAACTAGAAGGTTGAGTTACCTCGAAACCTTTATGGGTAAAGAGAAATTGTAAAACTGAAAAGAAACTTGAATAAAGGATATCAGAGAAGAATTGGTTAACCTATTGTCTTGAATAGACATTGGAAATTGAGCGGCTTCTTAACATGTTTCACATCTCTTGATTAGATAAATGTGCTGGAACTATTCGGCATCCTTTAAGCTTCATCAGTTAATCCAGCTCGGCTAAAAGGTAATCACGCTAGATTAAGAAATGAACTTATTCATTAGTTAATCCAGCTAAGCTAAAGGGTAATCAAGTTAGATTAAGAAATGAACTTATAAAATTGGAATGATAATAAGTTTTGATCGGAAAGAACGATCCTTGTGGATTAAATTGAAAGTCTTTTATTAGAAGTATTGAGGAGAAGCTCATGAGTTGTTGTGAATTTGACGTGGGATGAAATAAAACTATCCCTACTAAATTATTACTTAGCCCTTGGAATTTTGAAGATAACATTTTTGTAAAAAAATATAGAGTTGTGGACTTCAACCTCAATGTAATATAATACTAAGCTCCAAATGCGTAATTTCTTGGAATATGGAGTATAATTAAATTTCCTAAGTATGATTGACTGTAATCAAACATGTGTCAAAGCTAAAATTTATAGGATTAATGAAGGGCAAAATTGATAATTTGCTTAATGGTATAAAAAGCCAAATTTTGGCTTTGAAGACAATTTTTCTTCTTCTTCTCTTTTTTCTTTCCTTCCCTCCATTTCTCCTCCCAACTAAGCTTCAAACTTTCGTCTTCGATTTCTCCCTCAATTCTCAATGAATCCAAGAAAATAAATAGCCTAAATCGTAGTGTTTTCTAAGCTCTAGGCAATGATGGTGGCCATTCTTAGAGGGGACCAAGGACTGAGCTCAAATTTGTAAAAGAAGTTTAGGATCTTTTGAAGATTTGGAAAAAAACGAGCTCAAATCGGTTTGAGCCACATAGGTATGTTATTATACTCCCCATAAACTTTCAATTGATGTAAAATTCATGCAAATTGGTTAAGTGATGGATGAGATCTTCAATTTCGAAGGTAAATGGGTAGAGCTGTCAAAAGCTGACCTAAACCCGAAAACCTGACCCGACCGACCCGATCCCGAAACCTACCCGACCTGGTTTGACTAAAAAAAAGTAAATGACCGAAACCCGACCGACCCGAAACCCGATTGACCTGAGAATCTAACTCGAAAAACCTGAGAATCTAACCCGAGAGAATCTGACAAACTAATGAAATACTCCCTCTGTCTCTATTTATCTACCCCTGCTAGAAGCTTTATTTGTTTCTAGAAGCTTTATTTATCCCTTCTTATTCGTCCATATCCCATCATTAATTATTAATTTTCCAGAATTACCCTCTAAAACTACTTTCTTTCTCTATTAAATGAATATTTTTCTTAAATAGGAGAGAGAAGTAAATAAGAAGAGAGATAGTGATAAACTAAGAAAGTCAATGTAAATATGTATGAAATTTTGTACCATAACTATTTTTTTTGTCTAGTATGAAAAGATTAATTATGACAAACAAATAGGGATAGACAGAGTATCTTTATATTTCTCCTAAACTTCAAATTTAATAAATAGATTTGATAAAGAAAATAAAAATAAAAATTTGATAAAATTTTGATCAAAGTGAACTTAAAAAATATTTTTTCATAATTAAATTTTTTAAATTTTATTATTATGATTGAATTATATGAATTTATAGAATATTATTATTTAAATTTAATAATATTAATTATGAAAATTATTAAGGAAAATTTGAGAATTTACAAAAGGCCATGTTGATTTCATCATTACTGATCAAATTAAGAAATAAACTTTTTCATGTGAATGATAATTTTCCATTCTAACTAAGAAAATTTATAAAGTATAGCAGTATTAATAAATTACTAATGTTCATATCAAATTAGTGAATTATCTATCCAACAAAAGGCATCTAAAAATTGAAAATTTGAAATTAAAATTTCAATATGTTGTCATATATTTTCTCCTTATAATTTAATTCTTGCCAAAACAAATAATTTAATGAGAATGCCGAATGTAGTGTGTGTGCAAGTTGTTCATTATACAAAAGTGGGTGATGGTAATCACTAATCACTATAAAGTATAGTCTATATACAAGTCTTAGAAAGGAAAGAATAAAACAAAGTCATTAGCAATAAGATAATAAGATACTAAGATTAGTGGTTCATGGTGGCCATAGTTGTATGAAAGTCCGGATAACCTATTGGCTATTGGTTATTCCTTTTCGGCTGTCCTATTCATCGACCAAATAAAAGCTTTTAAATTTTCAATTCAATAAGAGGAAACTGGTAAATTTTGTAATTGTATGCCAAAATTTTGAATCTTTTGTTTGTAATTGTATATCAAAATTTTGGTTCCTTAGTTTGCAATTGTACGACGGACAATTCATAATTATATATTAATAATATTATTAACCATGAATTTATTATATATCAATTAGACTTTAGAAATGAATTAGTAAATAATAAAAACTTAAATATTTATTTTATTTAAAACTATAGATAATTTATAGGAAAATTTTTAAAAAAGTTATAAATATTACTAATTTAATTAATACATTTATAACATTACAAATTCAATTAATTTAATTACAATTTATAACAAATCTAATAAGTAATATTTTTGATAAAATCTCTCTTAAGTATTAATTTATAAAATCAAAACTTTAATTCAATTTAAAATAATCGGGAACCTGAATGACTCGAGCGTTAAATCCGAAAAAATCGAATCCAAATGACATAAAACTCAAAAAACCTCTAACCCAAAAAATCAGATGGTCAAACCCGAAAAACCAGAACCCGAAACCCGAATGACCCGAAACTTGACAAACTCGAGGACAAAACCCAAAAAACACGAACCCAAATGACCCAAGACCCGAATGACTTGAGACCCAAATGACCCGAAATCCGAAAGACCTGAACCTGAATGACTCGAAACCCGAAATGACTCGAAAATCTCTTTTGACCCAAACTGACCAAACCTGATTGACCCGAACCCGAAACCTACCCGATCAACCCGATTTGAACCTTTATAAATGGGTATTGAGTTTAATTTGTATATTTAAGCTTGAAATCTTATTATATGGTGTTGTGGAGGAATTATGTGGTGTAATTAAGCCTTAGGAGGTTAATAATGAAGTTAGAAGTGAGAAAACCTGGGTTGTGCAAGGCAGAGGGCCACCAAAAAGGTCGCCATAGGTGGAGGTTGATGCATCCATTCTCGAATGTAGTCCAATCAGTGCATGGATTGGATTGGGAAAGGAAATTCTAAGAGTTAATCAAGCAATCCGTCGATAGATCAAGGATGATTCGTCCACAAATGAAAAGGCAAAAGCCTCTAAGCGATGGATTTAAGGTATTCGCTCCCCGGTTATGGCATGATCCATCCACGAATTATGTTATTGACTAGAGTTGACTTTTGGTTGATTTTTTCGATTTTGGTTGTTTTCGATTCTGATTTAGTCCAAAGTCAATCCTGAGTTTATTAAGAGTCTATTTAGACTATTTTGAGTCATCAATTGAATGTGTACCTTCGAAAATAATTTTTAACTAGATTTAAATGCGAATTAGGAACACTGATGATTGATCAAAATGAGAGCTCCAGCCATGCAATGGATGGATTTCAAGAGTATAAAAATCTTCCATCACTGTGAGTGGTTTGGTCTCAATGTTTAGTGACATTGACGGTGTCGAGACGTTTTACCGCTCTGACAATAAATGATATGGCGTGAAAAATGTTCGAGACTAAACAGTCGAAAAACAAATGGAGTCGCCACTAACCTTTTATTTTTAATAGGTGTGGTTAGTCACCTACTTGTTTAATCCAACGTAAATCTATAAAGATTACGTCAAGTGAAGGAAAGAAACTGGTCTACGAAAAAGATTTTAGGTTCAGGAGTCGGTTACGCTTGGGGAAGGATTAGCACCCGCAAGATGCCCGGAAATCGGTACCACAAAAATATTTTACTTGGAAAATGATAATAAAATGTGTTTAAAATCATTTTAAGAAAAACATAATTTTAAACGTTGGAATAAATATTCCTTTTAATGTGGGATAAACATCCCATTGGAAAAGTTAAATTCAAAATTTAAAAATTTAATGTCGGAATGAACATTCCTTTTAATGTGAAAATCCATAGCCCAATTTTGAATTTGAAGAAATTTCCTACTTAGAATGGAGATTCAATTTCTAAAAAGGAATAAATATTCTTCAAAAATCAAAGTCAAATTTAAAAATGAGGATAAATATCCTTTTGAAAAACAAGGGTTTAATTTTAATTTTAGAATATCTCAATTATGAGAATATTAATTGAAACATTCTAGAAAACATTTTACAAAGAGGTTGGGATAAACATCCTCAAATTCATGTTTTGAAAATCATGTTAAGAGACTTTAATTATGATTTCTTAAATTAAAATCTCTTAGAAAGATTTAATTTTAAAACGATGTCGGAATAAATATTCCTTTTAATTTGATGAAAGGGAATAATTTGACAAAAATTTAGTTTAATAGGAAAACCTCTGTAGATTTAATAAGTTAAGACCCTTCAAAAAAAACTTTTGAAAAATGAATGCCTTTTTTATGGAATAAAACTGATTTTGAAAAAAAATTTTAAAGATTTAAAGAATAAACATTCTTTTTATTGAAGCTAAAAATGCCTTTTAATAAAAATGAAGTTTACTTAAAAGGCCTTAATTAATTAAACATATTAAAGTCCTCCCAAAAAGGTATTTTGGAAAATTAAAAAAAGGTCAAAAGAAAATAAATATTCCCTTTATTGCAAAGAAATAAAAAGAAATAGAATAAGAAAAGAAATTTTGAAAGTGGTTTTTTAACAAAACTTGGATTAATTTAAGAGGCCTTAACTATAATTGAGTAGTTAAGATCTCTCAAAAAACTTTAAAATGTGTTTGAAAATTAATGTCGGAATAAAAATTCATTTTTAATTTAATTGGGCCTCTTAAACAAGAGATTTTCTTAAAATGAAATGAAAATAAAACATAAAAGTAAAAATGGATAAAAGGTTTTGGAATAAACATTCCTTTTGTAAAAGAAGGTAATAAAAAATTTAGTTCACTTGCCAATTTTAAGAAATTAAGGAAATCATAAACATGATGTATGCTTTTTATGAAAATTAAATGAGAAAAATATATTTTTTAATTTTGAAGGAATGAGAAATTTCCCCGGGCCCGATCAGACTCCCGATTAGACACCAAAAAACACTCCTCATCAGAGAAAACCTTCGGAAACCTCGGACTCCCGAGGCATCCTCCGGTCACCCCATGCATATGAATTTTTGAAAATCAATGTTCTAACTTAATTATGCATGAATGGGACAAGAAAAACATAGGTTAGTACATATAAACATAATTAATCGCATAGTACAAAGTAAACTTAATTTAAACAAACACACCTATTATGTCAAAGAATACGATTTTATACAAAATTCAATTCGTGATTTAACAAACATATGAAAGGGCAAAAAGGTAATTTGGTGCAAGATACAATTAATGATTAAGCAAAAATACATACAAGGGCAAAAGAGTAATTTTACATGCAAGATTAAACCTTTAATTAATCAAAATTACATACAAGGGTAAAAAGGTAATTTAATGCAAGATACAATTACTAAATAAGTAAAAATGCATGCAAGGGCAAAAGAGTAATTCTACATACAAAATTAGATTTCTAATTAGGAGAGCATGCATAAAGGGTGAAACAATAATTTAACACAAGAAATAATTACTAATTAAGCTAACATATCTATAAGGGCAAAAAGGTAATTTCACATACAAGCCTAAATTTTATATTTAGCAAAACACATATTCAAGGGTAAAAAGGTAATTTCCATTATCAAAAATTAAATCCTAAATTAAACATGCATTTACATAAGCCTAAAAATACAACTTTTATAACGAAAATTTATTTTTTTTATTTAAATGAATAAAAATAAACTTAAAGATGTGATTTTTATCAATCAAAGTTTTATTTTTTAATCAAGAAAAATATTCACAAATCTAAAAATGCAATCTTTTTAGCCTAGGCTCGATCTTTAACTAAGCAAATAAGTTTTCTAATTTAAAGATACAATTTTTCATACTCAATATTAGATTTTTAACTAAATAAGCACATAGAATATACCAATCAAACTAAAAAAACAACAAATATCAACATAAGACATAGAAAATTAGTAACTTTTTTACATAAGCAAACTAATAATAAAAGTTAACCATATATTAATCTAAGTAAAATAAAAAAAGGCATAATCTTTAACATCTTTAAACCATATTTTAAACTAATCAAGTGGCTTAGCAAGGTTTGAGAGTTTCATAAATTGCAAAGATTACTATAAAAAGAAAAAAGCTAACATTTGTATGCATGATTTAAACATAACAAAGCAAAAATTAAAAATTAAAAATAAAAAGCATTAATAAAAGGAGAGAGCTTTACCAAAAAAGTGAAATCTTTGATTAATAAAACCCACTCAACAATAACATAAAGATGGTTGTGTTTAGGAGAAAGAGTGGCTTAAATTGACAAATCAATAAGCTCTTATCTCTCTAATATCCTCTTAACCAACCTTCTCTTACAACAAGAACAAAAAAAAGAAGTGAAAAACCAAAATAATTTTCGGACTTGGCTTTTGAAAACAGAGAGAAAATATTTTTTTTTTGCTTTGAAAACCAATTTTCTGCTCAAAACGAAATCTGCCCCTTGTTTCTCTCCTTTTCCTGTTTGCTGAGAAATCAGCTTTATACTCCTCTCTCTTTACTCTCCATCCAACGGCTCTCCCTCTTTGTCTCATTTTCATCTGAAGGCTTAAAGTTTTAGCATGTGAACTTCCTTCTTTGCCCCTTGCTTCTTGGCTATCATTGGTTGTAAGCATGTTGACTCTTGCTTTTGTGGTCCATGCAAGGATATCTTTTTTTGGGATAGAAGAGTGCAGCTGGCGTTTCACGTGTTGGGGTGGGGCACATGCGTTCATCTCTCCTTGTTCGCCCCCGATCGCAATAGCGTACTGGTCTGTTGCTGCATGTGCCGCTTTCATATTTCCTTCAACGCACTCTCTGCATGCCTCAGATCGTAGAAGCGAACCGCCATAATCCCTCCTCCAACTCTTCCGCCTCTGTTGAGCCAGCAGCTGTGACACATCCGGACCTAGCACAACTTTTGGTACGAACAAAATAGTGTAAGATGGCATATTAATTAAACAATATGTCGGTCTGGATGTGTCTAATTAAGAAGAGAAGTTTAAATTAGGATAAGACGGAGTTGGAAGATAAAGTAATTAACCGTGCATGGAAATTAGTAAATGCCAAAAAGACCTCCAATTAAGTCCCTAGAAATTTATTATGGGCCCCGTTGGCACAAGAAATCAAAGGATTTAGCCAACGGGTAAAAATAGAAGAAAGTTGAAAAAGGGGAAAAAGTTTGACCCGGGGCTCGAGTGGACCAGGCGTCGGGCTCTCCTATAAATAGGGGAGGGGGGCCGAACCTTTCTTCATTTTTTTTCTTTTCTTTTCTTTCTTTTTCTTCTTTTCTCTCTGGAGCCGACTGAAGGCATTTTGGACAATTGGCAAATCGGGACAGTCCGACCATTAGATCAAGGTGAGTTTCCAATATGTTGTTCTTCTCACCTCGATCTACACTATATTAAGTTTGCATGCACATTCATGCATCGGTTTAGCCTATATTACAGTTTTCAGCTTTTAACCGGATTAGAACTTTAAACTCAAATAAGTGGATTTCAGGCCGGTGGATGATAAACACTTATTTAAGCTATGATTTATCTCTTATATCTTGTTGTTTAAGTGTTTATTATTACTAACTAAGCTGTTTTGAGTGATTTCATGTCTTTAGAAGCTAAAAAGAAGCTTTGGAAGAAAAGGAGTTTAAATCTGGAAATTTTGAGATTTTCCTGTGCAGATAGTTTGCAAAGATGGCCAGATTTGACATCCTTAAAGTCCGTTTCTGAGTTCGAGTTCTTCATCAAAGTTGTAGAGGACTTCTTGAGCTTTCCAGAATACTAAGATCAGCAAAATCAGAGTTCATTTGGACCTTCAAAACGTCAAAATACAGAAGCATCCAGAAACCCTGCGGAACTCCGAGATTGCTTTTCTATTTTGGGCTTTGGAGCAATTTTGGGTTGAAGATGGACAAGTGCACGCCTAAGCCTTATTTGGGGCTGTTTTGGACATGTTATTGAAGATATTTAACCTAGGCCCAAGCCTTGGATTGATGCGATTTAGCCCTTGAAGAGAAGTCCTAATTGGAGTAGGAAAACACTTTAATGAGGCATGTGCATGGCATGTGGTGTGTGCTATTTTCTCTCCTATTTGAAGAAGGACTTCTATTTCTTGTAGAACACTTAAGCCAGCTGATAACTTATTAGGTTAAAGGTTCCTAGGTCTCTATTTAAAGGCCTTAGCCTCCCTATGTAAAAAGAGAGAGCTTTTGCTAGGAATTTTATTTTTCTCTTTTGTGCTGCAATTTTTAGAATGCTCTTCTAATTTTCTCAATTCAGTTGAAGGTTGCTTTATTCTTGGATGCAAGGATTGTGAGGCTTGAGTTTTATTTCTATCTCTTATGCAAATATCTTTTGATTCTCTATGCTTATTTCATGATTTTCTTGCTTAGTTACCTAGGATGCGCAATTGGTTAATTTTGCATGATTTTCTATTGCTAGAATTTGAGCTTCTTATCCGTAATTGTAAGTTAGCTTAATTCAAAGTAGTAAATCAAGTGATATTGCATAGTTTTTCAATATTGTTTGAGAGAATTAAAGGGAGTAATTAAGAGAGCAGGCTATATGACTTGATTAGTTATTATTGGCTAAGATTTTTCTAGAGTTTATTGCTTTTGTCTTAATTAAATCTGAGGAAGCTATAGGTACCTAGGTTATTTTGATAAAAAGGGCTTGATTGGGAAGCTATAGGTACTGATTTAAGCTAGGCATAAGGAAAGATAGGGGTTAAAGGGAAGCTATAGGTACTTTTAACCTACGCCAATTGTTTGCATGTTTGATTATCTTTTGTGCCTATGATCAATTCAAATTCCAAGAGTAAGTATTCCTTGAACTGAAATATTCTCCATTGATTTCTCCTTATTTTTATTATTTGCATTGTTCTTAGTTATAATTTTCAAACTTAAATTCTTCAATTCTTTACTTTTATTGCATCTTCAAATTAGATTTTCTAAGACAATCTTCGTGGGATACGACCTGTGCTTATCACTATCTAGTTAGTTTTAGCATAGAATTTTATTTGGTATTAACGACGTATCAAATCTTAGCGCCGTTGCCGGGGATTGTTCTTTAGCGAATCTGATTTTGATTTTTTTGTTTTTTTTTTCTTCTTTTTCTGTTTTGTGCAGGAATCAGGTGAAACCCAAGGAACAGCAAAGATAGGTGTACGGCATCACTTTTTCCAAGGAAATCGACGAGCTGAGCAAAACCAGTAGCTTTGCTACTAGCCCCGCCCTATTTTTGCTAAATTCTGACGTTTTCATTCGTTTCTGGGCCAATTTTGTTTTTCCTGTTATTTAATTTTTGTCTTTTTAATTTCTCCTATTTTCTTTTATTTGTTTTAGCTTGTTTTTGTGTTATTTGAGTTCTTTTCCCTTTCTTTTGTAGACTTGTATGTCTCGTGACGACGAAGGCTTGGACAGGAAAATACAAAGATCTTCAAAAGCACCTTGAGAAAGCCTTAGGATCTTCTCACACACCTAAGAGAACTATTCCTCGTTTGGAGCAAAAGGAAGAGCCATCTTCATCATCTGAATCAACACCAACACCACCATCTCCAACCACTTTGCGAGGACTATTCAACATGGAGGAGAACAATAATAACCAGCCACAAGGAAACAATGATGCTTAAGGAAACAATGCGCAAAACAATGCTCAAAATAATGCCAGAAGGACAATGAAGGAGCTATCAACTCCTAATCTTACTCTCTCACCTTTGTGCATTAATTTCCCTGCTTTAAATGCTAATTTTGAGATCAAATCTGGTTTCCTACACTTACTTCCTACTTTCCATGGATTGACAGGTGAAGATCCTCACAAGCATTTGCAAAAATTCCATCTAGCTTGTTCAACTCTCAACACAAGCAATGTGTCCAAAGACAACATTAACTTGAGAGTGTTTCCATTCACTTTGACGGATAGTGCACAAAATTGGTTGTATTCCCTTCCTCCGAGATCAATTTCCACTTGGAGTGAGCTCAAGAAACTTTTCTTGGAAAAGTTCTTCCCTGCCTCAAGAACCAATAATATAAGGAGGGAAATATGTAGTGTTCGTCAACAACAAGGAGAAACTCTCTATGAGTATTGGGAGAGATTCAAAGATTTGTGCTCAAGTTGCCCACATCATGAATTTTCAGAGAATCTACTTATCCAATTCTTTTACATGGGGATGTTACCAATGGAAAGAGCTATGATTGATGCAGCTAGTGGAGGAGCATTGAGGAATAAACCTCCTGAAGTGGCAAGAGAATTGATTGAGGAAATGGCTGCCAACACTCAACAATTCGGAATAAGACAAACATTTGTGGAACCTAAAAAAGTCAATGAGGTAAGTAGTAGCAATCTTGAACAAAAATTGGATAAACTCACCTCTTGGTTTGAAAAAATTGCCTTAGGTACAATGCAGCAAAAGGCATGTGGAATTTGTTCTCATGTTGGACATCCTACGGATGTGTGCCCTACCTTACAAGATGATCCACAAGAAGCCAATGCAATTGGAGGATTCCCTGGACTACCAAATCGAAACTATGATCCTTACTCCAACACCTATAATCCTGGTTGGAGGGACCATCCAAACTTGAGATATGGGAATCAAGGAGGTTCAAGTGCTCAAAATCGCAACAACTTCCAACAAAATCGACCTCCCTATCAAAACAGGCCTCAGAATTTTAATTCTTCAAGTTCTAATTTACATAATGATAATGCCCAATCTCATGATTATGGTCTTTTTCAACAGGAAACAAGGGCTAGCATCAAGAATTTGGAGACTCAAATAGGCCAAATTGCAACAATGTTGAATGAAATGAGAGCTGAAAGCTCCGGAAAGCTTCCTTCACAACCTCTTGTAAATCCAAAGGAGAATGCACATGCAATTGAATTGAGGAGTGGAAAGAGGTTGGAATCCCCAAAGAAAATGCAAAAATCACATGACAAGGGATTAGAGGAAGAAGTTGAAGTGACTAGTGACCAAATCGAGCTTGAGCAAAAGGAAGAAGATGTTCAGAACAAAGATGCAAAAATACCTCAAAGTTTACTTCCAAATGATGATTTGACATCCTTAAAGGTAAATCCTAAACTTCTGAATTCTGATTTGAGTTCTAACAAGTGTTTTCCTCCTTTTCCAAGTAGGTTAGCAAAGAACACAAAGAAAGATGAGCTTGAGAAGGACATTTGGGAAACCTTTAAGAAGGTTCAAGTCAACATACCTCTCTTGGAAGCAATCAAGCAAGTGCCTAAATATGCAAAATTCTTGAAAGATTTATGCACTAATAAGAGAAGGTTGAGAGGTAATGAAAAGGTACCAATGGGGGAAAATGTGTCTGCCATACTCCAAAGAAAATTACCCCCTAAGTGTAAGGATTTGGGAGCTTTTACTATTCCATGCACTATAGGAGTAACTCAAATTGAAAAAGCTATGTGTGACCTAGGAGCATCTATTAATGTTATGCCTTATTCTATCTTCATCTCCTTAGGTTTTGATAATTTGAGTGAAACTAGAGTTATTATTCAATTGGCTGATAGATCTAATGTTTATCCTGAAGGTGTTGTTGAGAATGTTTTGGTGCAGGTAAATGAGTTATATTTGTCAGCCGATTTTTATGTGCTAAAGATGGAAGAAGTTGATTGCCCAAATTCGGTGCTTCTTCTCTTAGAAAGGCCATTTTTGAGGACTGCAAGAACAAAGATAGATGTCTATGAAGGGCTACTCACTATGGAGTTTGAGAAGAAAATAGTTTGCTTTAATATTTTTGAAGCAATGAAACATCCTAATGATGAACATAGTGTGTTTTCTATTGATGTCCTTGATGGTTTATCTCAACAGGTTTTGAATTTGCATAAAGATGATGGACTTGAGTTGGCACTCACTTGTGCAACCAATGAAAAGGAAACAATGGACCAATTGACACTTAGAGAGGACATAGAGGAGTCAATCATGGATTTGAATTCATTGCCTTTAGTTTCCTCTAAATTGAGTCTTTCTTATGTTGATTTGCCTTTAAGTACTAATAAGCTTCTTCCTTCAGTTGTACAGGCTCCCAAAATTGAATTGAAACCTTTGCCTGAACATTTGAAGTATGCATTCCTAGGGGATGGTGAGACCTTACCAGTGATCATATCTAGCAAGCTATCCTCTTTGCAAGAAGAAAAGCTAGTTAGAGTGCTTAGAGACCGCAAGAAGGCAATTGGATGGACTATAGCCGATATTAAGGGAATAAGCCCTTCCTTGTGCATGCATAGAATATTGTTGGAAGAAGGTGCTAAACCTTCAAGGCAAGCTCAAAGGCGCCTAAATCCTCCTATGATGGAGGTAGTGAAGAAAGAGATCCTCAAGTTACTTGAAGCTGGCGTGATTTACCCTATCTCTGACAGCCAGTGGGTTAGCCCAGTGCAAGTTGTTCCGAAAAAGTCTGGCATCACAGTAGTGGAAAATCAGGATAGTGACTTGGTACCTCAAAGGGTTCAAAATGGATGGCGAGTTTGTATAGATTATAGAAAGCTTAATGCTTCTACTAGAAAGGACCATTTTCCTTTACCCTTTATTGATCAAATGCTTGAAAGACTTGCTGGTCGTGACTTTTATTGTTTTCTTGATGGTTATTCAGGTTACTTCCAAATTGTCATTGCTCCGGAGGACCAAGAGAAGACCACATTCACTTGTCCATTTGGTACATTTTCATATAGGAGAATGGCTTTTGGGCTTTGCAATGCTCCAGCCACCTTCCAAAGATGTATGATGAGCATATTCCAAGATTATGTGGAAAACATCATTGAAGTGTTCATGGATGACTTTACGGTATATGGAAACTTTTTTGATGCATGTTTACATAATCTTACATTGATTTTGGATAGGTGTATTGAAACTAATCTTGTTCTTAATTCTGAAAAATGTCATTTTATGGTCGAGCAAGGTATAGTTTTAGGGCATATTGTTTCTTCTAGAGGTTTAGAGGTAGATAAAGCTAAGGTAGACATTGTGCAAAACTTGCCTTACCCCTCCAATGTGAGGGAAATTCGTTCTTTCCTTAGACATGCAGGTTTTTATCGCAGGTTTATCAAAGACTTTTCCAAAATAGCATCACCTCTATGCTACCTATTGCAAAAGGATGTGGAGTTCAAATTTGGAGATCAATGCAAAGAGGCATTTGACAAGCTTAAGAAAGCATTAACCACTACACCCATCATACAACCTCCTGATTGGAACTACCCCTTTGAATTGATGTGTGATGCTAGTGATTATGCTATAGGGGCGGTTCTTGGTCAAAGGATTGGCAAAGTGGCACATGTGATCTATTATGCCTCGAGGACATTAAATTCTGCCCAACGAAACTACTCTACTACTGAGAATGAGCTTCTATCTATTGTTTTCCCCTTAGATAAGTTTCGCTCATATTTATTAGGTACTAAAGTGATTGTTTATTCTGATCATGCAGCTCTTAGGTACCTGTTGGCTAAAAAGGAGGCGAAACCAAGGTTGATTCGATGGATACTACTTCTTCAAGAATTCGACTTAGAGATAAGAGACAAGAAAGGCGCGGAGAACTTAGTGGCTGATCATCTAAGTCGAATGGTGCAAAAAGAAGATATCATTCCCCTTCATGAATCTTTTCCCGATGAAAGTTTGCTAACTTTGCATGGTGAGGTGCCTTGGTATGCAGATTTGGTAAATTTTATTGTTTCCAAGCAATTACCTAGCAATGTTAGTAAATCTTATAGGGATAAGATAAAGAGAGATGCTAAATATTATGTTTGGGATGAACCTTATTTGTGGAAGCATTGCTCTGATCAAGTGGTTAGGAGATGTGTGCCTCAATCTGAACATAATGCTATTCTAATGTTTAGTCATTCATATGCATGTGGAGGTCATTTTGGCCCGAAAAGAACAGTGGGGAGTCTTTATTGGCCTACTTTGTTCAAAGATGCTTATGTGTTTTGCAAGAATTGTGATAGATGTCAAAGAGTAGGGAGTCTTTCACATAGAGATCAAATGCCCTTAAATCCTATATTTGTAGTTGAAATCTTTGATGTTTGGGGTATTGATTTCATGGGACCCTTTCCATCTTCTTTTGGTTATCTTTATATATTTATTGCTGTTGATTATGTTTCAAAGTGGGTGGAAGCTAAGGCCACCAAAACTGACAATTCCAAAGTTGTTTGTGATTTTGTTAGGTCTAACATCTTTTCTAGGTATGGCATTCCTGGTGCATTGATAAGTGATAGGGGAACCCACTTTTGCAACAAAACAGTGGAGGCATTGTTGAAGAAATATGGAGTTACTCACAAGATTTCAGCATCTTATCATCCACAAACAAGTGGTCAAGCTGAGGTGTCTAATAGAGAGATCAAATCAATCCTTGAGAAAACCGTAAATCTGAATAGGAAGGATTGGAGTTTGCGTTTGGAAGATGCATTATGGGCATATAGGACAGCTGATGCATGTCGCAAAGCACCAAAAATAACCTCACTACTCTAACATGTAGTTAGGGAAGCAAGGGTCGATCCCACAAGGAGCTATCCAATTTATCATTACTTTCACAAAGCATAAATCAAACTAAACAAGAATTTAAAGAGGGGGTTTTGTATTGGTGTTGGAAATAAGATATAAAGAGTTACCAAGCATGGTAATAATAATGCAATGTATGATAAAATAAAACCTCCAATCTATTATATGATCAATCTTTCAACCTAGCACTTGATCATTGATTCACTGACCAAACATTCTTCTCATTAATTGGTTAACCCCATGGATTAGAAACCAGCTTCAAATCCATGGATCTTTCCTAATGTTGATTAACCATGAATCTAGGTTCACTATTAATCCTTCCTCTTATGGCTAATTTGAATCCCAGCAATCCAAATTCAAGCCTAGAAGAGCAATAAGCTAGTGAAAGATGAAAGCTAACAACAATCAATAACAAACCCAGCATTCATTATTCAAATTGCATCTTCAAATCTCTTTGAATGTAAAAACATCCTCTTGCTATTCAAGTTCTAAGAAATCACCAAACTCTAGCTTTGGAGTTCAAAGATTAGCATGCTAATGAACTACTCAATCAATTATTTGCAACTAATTAACTCAGCAATCCAAAAGACAAGATAATAAACATGATAATCATCTTTAAAGCTCAAGAGATAGAAGAACAATCAATGAACAAGAAAGCATTAAGAACAAGAATCTCACAAATGCAGATCAAAGTGATTGAATCTTATAATAGATTGGAGTTATAGGGTATTTTGCTTAAAACAAAAATTACAAGATGAATAATAGAACCCAGCAAAAATACACCCTTCAAAACTGAACTCAACTCCCCTTTTAAGCTGTTCTTTCTCCCTTTCTTTCTGCCGTCCAGCACTGCCAGCCCATAGTCCACTGCTCTTCCATAACTCTGCCCATCTGAGGTGAGGAATCTTAAGAATAAAATAAGCTAAAGTAGGAGCCATTGAGGAAAAGAGGGAGACAACTCTGAGGTTTAGTTATGGCTCCTCTCTACTGAATATCCGGAATGTATTTTTAATGGGTTTGATAGTGGAATGACAGCATTTAAGTGGGTTTGTCGGCATTTTAACTTTGTTAGCCGTCGACGTCCAAGTGTCCGCCCGTCGACGTCTCTGCTTGTTTTCTTCATATTTTTCCCAGCTCGATCAATCCGTCGACGTCTAGATACCTGCCCGTCGACGTCTCAGTGTTCAATCTTTAAGTGTTCGAAGTCAGAAACTTCTACCCGTCGACGTCTAGAGTCTACCCGTCGACATCTAGATTTGGCCGTCAACGTCTAGAGTTGGCCGTCGACGTCTCTGCTTATGTAAGTGATCTCGTGTCCATTTCTCGAGCAGCCGTCGACGTCTACATGCTTACCCGTCGACGGATTGGTTGGGCAGACCCGGACTTAGTTTGATAGTCTCTCGTAAAACAGACATTTGGAGGGACAAACGAACTCCGATTTCGACGTTCTTTAGCATTCCGGAAAGCCCAAGATGTCCTCTATAACTTTTATGTATATCACAAAAACAATTGAAGTCTCGAACATAGATAAAATCAGCCATATTTATGATCTATCCAATCTGTCAGGATTTCAACTTTGAGTTCTTTACATCTTGTCTTCCCACTTGATTTGTGTTTGGTCCTTTTCACTTCAATTCCATCATTTTCACTCAATTACCTCAATTGACACCTACAAAATGAAACAAAGCTAAGTAAGCTTAGTTTATACAATGAAATACATAAATCCATAGAGATTAACATAGGAAAATATGTTTATTTTGGTACTCAACAAATTCCCCCACACTTAAACCTTTGCTCGTCCTCGAGCAAGCCTAAGGAGAGTTATTATCTACACTAAACCTAACCTAACTTTATTGTCCATTTTCGTAGGAGAACACGGTAGCTTTTAGCCTAAACTACAAGCCCATATTAAACCCCTAGGTGTCCCTAGTAGGAGGAGGTATGGTCTCCTAAAAGTGTACCAACAATAGCCACAACATTCTTATTATGGTAGTTAAAGTTCAAATCGAACTCAAGAGAAACACATGTGACGAGTAAAAGCATGGATAAGAACTAAAGAAAACGTAACAAATCATGAATAAGAAAACTAAGCAAACAAGATTAATAAATAACAATGCAAGCATCAAACTTCAGCCAAACATGCTTGAATAGGGCAATTACTCACTAGTCATCTCTCATTCACTCAAGTGTTTGATAATGGTGCCCTCAAGAGTCTTTCTATGAAAATATACTTACCATATGCTTGCTAGTCTACCTCATCTCCACTACTCCATCTTACATGTCATGAATGAATGAATGAAAAGGTTTTAAAGTAAGGTTGTAATGGGGCTTTGGTTGAGAAAGTTATGAAAGAAAGAAATGAGTAAAGGAATTCAATCAAAGGCCTCTTCAAGATTAATGAAATATTAACTAATTGAAATTATGGGCAGATTTTACTTTTAATAGCCCAAATCTTGGCTTGGTCAACAATTCACTAATCTCTCCATCTTTTAATCAACTTCTTTTCACTCTTTTCGTCTTTTTTTTTTCATTTGAACCTAGGAGATGCCAAGTTCTTTTATAGTGCCTTTCTTTCTAGATTTTGCTTTCTTAAGGCACATTTTATTTTACTTTAAATACTTTGGACATCTCACTCATACAACCTTTTTCTCAATTGACCAACTCAAGGTGGTTTTTCCCCCCACACTTATTCTTGTTGCCAACCTTTTCCAAGAACATAAATGTAAAACAAGGCAATTATTTCACTAAGTCAAAGAGACAAGGTGAGTAAACTTGTTTTTCTTTTAAAGCTTAAGGTCCTTTTTGGGATAATAAGGTTTAACAACAAAGAACATGGCTAAAATCATGTTAAGCTTATGGGGTTATCTACATTGGTTTTACAAAGGTTGGTCAATTTGGCTCAAACTTAGTCCTAAACCTTAATCATCTTTCAAACATGAATGCAATAAATGTAATCTCAACAAGGTATCAAGCAAGTTCTAGAAGCATACAACCATAGGAGACATAAGTTACACTCAAGAATGAAAAGAGATTGAAGTGCAATCTATAAAGCTCAAATCCTCGCAAGGTTGTTAATGCATTACCCTACTCAAACATATTTGACTTAAAGAAATCAACTAACACGATACTTAGAAATCAAGAAGCAAAGCATTTTACTCAACATCATGCATCTTTCATTCCTAACTAGGCTAACACTCATACCATGAATAACTCATCATTCCATTTGAAAGTTAACTATCATGTAACTAAACTACTACCCCCAATTATCAAGCAATGCAATTGCAAATCCCCCCCACACTTAAATCAAACATTGTCCTCAATGTTTGAACATCATGTAGTCCACAAGAACAAATACAAGCAAGTATAAAAAGGGTAAGCATAAAGAAAATGCAATATACTTGGTGCGATCAAGGAATGCATTTTCAAGAGTCGAAATATATGAGTTGAGGTTGGAAGACTGCATACCTTGTAGGCTGAAAATGTAAGTGCTCAAACTAGAATCACAACATAAAGAAACAACGTGAGAAAGAATAAGGGTGGGTGGGTGGGTCTTAAGATATATTCCTCTAAAAAAGGCTCATTTACCATTGCTTGGACGGATTAAGGTGAGTACCCGTCAACGTCTAAAAGCTCAAATTCATATGTTGCTCATGCCCGTGTCATCCGTCGACGTCTAGAGTTTGATCCGTCGACGTCTAAGTAAATCTGACTTCACGATTTGTCTTGCTCTAACCCATCCGTCGACGTCCAAGTAAATAACCGTCGACGTCTAAATGTTTCTGACTTATCTTTTTCAAACAACATCCATCAATGTCTCAACATATGCCCGTTGAGGAATAAGACACCAATTTTTAGCTCAAGTGGAGAGGGTGGGTGGCTCAAGTTGGTGTGTACAAAATCCTGAAAAATGAAACAAAGAACAACAAGAGAATCAAAGCGAACAAAAGCGAAACAAGAAAACAACAAGTACAAAAGCTGAAATGAAAGTAAGTTAAGTAAATAATTAAACAAGTTCTAATCTAAAGAAAAACAGGGAAAAATCACAAGGGAACAGGGGAAACAAATGAAAATGTAAAGAAAGTAATGATAAATGCCGTAGCTCCCCAGCAACGGCGCCAAAATTTGATGCGTGTCGCAAAGCACCAAAAATAACCTCACTACTCTAACATGTAGTTAGGGAAGCAAGGGTCGATCCCACAAGGAGCTATCCAATTTATCATTACTTTCACAAAGCATAAATCAAACTAAACAAGAATTTAAAGAGGGGGTTTTGTATTGGTGTTGGAAATAAGATATAAAGAGTTACCAAGTATGGTAATAATAATGCAATGTATGATAAAATAAAACCTCCAATCTATTATATGATCAATCTTTCAACCTAGCACTTGATCATTAATTCACTGACCAAACATTCTTCTCATTACTTGGTTAACCCCATGGATTAGAAACCAGCTTCAAATCCATGGATCTTTCCTAATGTTGATTAACCATGAATCTAGGTTCACTATTAATCCTTCCTCTTATGGCTAATTTGAATCCCAGCAATCCAAATTCAAGCCTAGAAGAGCAATAAGCTAGTGAAAGATGAAAGCTAACAACAATCAATAACAAACCCAGCATTCATTATTCAAATTGCATCTTCAAATCTCTTTGAATGTAAAAACATCCTCTTGCTATTCAAGTTCTAAGAAATCACCAAACTCTAGCTTTGGAGTTCAAAGATTAGCATGCTAATGAACTACTCAATCAATTATTTGCAACTAATTAACTCAGCAATCCAAAAGACAAGATAATAAACATGATAATCATCTTTAAAGCTCAAGAGATAGAAGAACAATCAATGAACAAGAAAGCATTAAGAACAAGAATCTCACAAATGCAGATCAAAGTGATTGAATCTTATAATAGAGTGGAGTTATAGAGTATTTTGCTTAAAACGAAAATTACAAGATGAATAATAGAACCCAGCAAAAATACACCCTTCAAAACTGAACTCAACTCCCCTTTTAAGCTGCTCTTTCTCCCTTTCTTTCTGCCATCCAGCACTGCCAGCCCATAGTCCACTGCTCCTCCATAACTCTGCCCATTTGAGGTGAGGAATCTTAAGAATAAAATAAGCTAAAGTAGGAGCCATTGAGGAAAAGAGGGAGACAACTCTGAGGTTTAGTTATGGCTACTCTCTACTAAATATCCGGAATGTATTTTTAATGGGTTTGATAGTGGAATGACAGCATTTAAGTGGGTTTGTCGGCGTTTTGACTTTGTTAGCCGTCGACGTCCAAGTGTCTGCCCGTCGACGTCTCTGCTTGTTTTCTTCATATTTTTCCCAGCTCGATCGATCCGTCGACGTCTAGATACCTGCCCGTCGACGTCTAAGTGTTCAATCTTTAAGTGTTCGAAGTCAGAAACTTCTACTCGTCGACGTCTAGAGTCTACCCGTCGACGTCTAGATTTGGCCGTCGACGTCTCTGCTTGTGTAAGTGATCTCGTGTCCATTTCTCGAGCAGCCGTCGACGTCTACATGCTTACCCGTCGACGGATTGGTCGGGCAGACCCGGACTTAGTTTGATAGTCTCTCGTAAAACTGACATTTAGTGGGTCAAACGAACTCCGATTTCGACGTTCTTTAGCATTCCGGAAAGCCCAAGATGTCCTCTATAACTTTGATGTAGATCACAAAAACTATTGAAGTCTCGAACATAGATAAAATCAGCCATATTTATGATCTATCCAATCTGTCAGGATTTCAACTTTGAGTTCTTTACATCTTGTCTTCCCACTTGATTTGTGTTTGGTCCTTTTCACTTCAATTCCATCATTTTCACTCAATTACCTCAATTGACACCTACAAAATGAAACAAAGCTAAGTAAGCTTAGTTTATACAATGAAATACATAAATCCATAGAGATTGACATAGGAAAATATGTTTATTTTGGTACTCAACAATAGCCTATAAAACACCCATTGGGATGTCACCTTATAGGTTGATTTTTGGAAAACCTTGCCATCTTCCTGTAGAAATCGAGTTTAAAGCTTGGTGGGCTATTAAGCAATGTAACATGAGCTTAAATGATGCTGGTGTACATTGAAAGTTGCAATTGCAAGAGCTAGAGGAAATTCGCAATGATGCCTATGAGAACGCAACAAGCTACAAAGAAAAAACGAAAGCTTTCCATGACAAGATGCTTGCAAGGAAGACTTTTCACATTGGGCAAAAAGTTCTTCTTTATTATTCTAAGCTTCGTTTGTTTCCTGGTAAGTTACGTTCTCGTTGGCTTGGTCCTTTTGAAGTTACTAATGTTTTTCCTCAAGGTGCAGTAGAGATTAAAAGCCTTGAGACTCAAAAGCGATTTAAGGTTAATGGCCATCGCCTCAAACCTTACTTTGAAGGATTCCAAGTGCATAATGTGGAGAAAATCAAGTTGGAAGATCCCATCTATGAGGAGTAAAAGGAAGGGGAAGTCTAGCCAAAGACATTAAACAAAGGCGCTTCTTGGGAGGCAACCCATGTTTAGGATTTGTTTTCTTTTTCTCTTTTCCTTTTCTATACTTTAGTTTTTGTTTATACTTTAGTCTTCTTCCTACATTGAGGACAATGTAGTGTTCAAGTGTGGGGGGAGGAATTAGGAGTTAGGATTAGTTTAATTCTATCTTTTGAATTTTCATGCTAAATTTTTCAATTTTGCAGGTTCCAAGCTAAAAACCAGCCCGGGACATACAATCATGGCCGTCGGATGTGTTCTGCCCTTTTGGTTTGCTGCACTTTAATCTTTTTATTTTGATGAGTTTTGTGTCTTTATTTTGTTGTTTTATATCTTAGTTAGTTAATTAGGTAAATTGGCCTTTCAATTGAATGAAAAGAATAAGAATTTTATAGGTTGGAACTAGTTAAATGTGCTTGAAGCATGATATTGATTGATTGAATTTCTTTACTTCTTAATGATCATGGTAACTTGTGAGTTTATTTGATTGAGCTAAGCATGTTTTGAGTCAGATGATATGTAACTTGTGAGATTTTGAGCCATATTATAAGATTGTTACATCCTTGCAATCTTCTTTCTTTCTTGAGTGGTTATCCTTGTGAATTCATTACTTCTAGAACTTGCTTTGTATCTCTTCGAGATTACATGTTACTATGCATATGTATAGAGATCATAAAGGTTGGTTAGGCATACGCTTGAGCCTAAATAGCCACCCCAAGTACTTGACCACTTAGTTACCTTTTTTGAGCTTATTGAACATATGAGAACCTTTTTCTTTGATAACCCTATTCTAAAGAACCTTGAACTTTAAAAGAAAAACAAGTTTCTCTAACCTTGTCTTTTGACTAGTGGAGCAATTTAACTTGTTTCTTTGCTGGTTTTGATAGGGAATTGAAGGAATAAGTATGGGGTAATCCATATATGTGATATGGCTTAAATGAAGAAAATGAGAATGTCAAGTTGATTCAAAAGGAAGAAAAGTGCTTTGAAAGAAACTAAAAAAAAAAGAGAGAGAGAAAGCAAAGAAATGCATTGAAAAGAAGAAAAAAATGAATGCATCAATTGGCACAAATGATACGCTTGACATTTTTCTCAAAGATTGAAAGAAAAGGAGAACTTGGTGGAGTATAATAACTTTGTGCTAAGTGAAGGGCTATTGAAAGAGAGACTAGCCCATATTTCTAAGTTAATTGCTCTACTAGTGCTTAAGACCTTTGTTTTGATTTCCTTATCCTTTCTTTCTTGAGCTCACTAACCCTTGGCCCCATTACAACCTATTGTAAAGACCTTTTTGATTCTTGCATCTGTGTAGATAGGAGTAGTGGAGATTAGATGCATTGCAAGCATATGGTAAGTATGTTTTCACTAGTGATATTGAGTGAACCCTTTATCCATATTAAACACTTGAGTGCAAGAGTGAATTCCTGGTGAGGATCATCTAATTTGATGCATGTTAACTTGATTAATGATATTAACTTGTTACTTGATTATTTTGAGTGCATAAGTGGTTTAATTTTGATACATTATGTTCTCTTGTATATTTAATTAAGTTGTTGCTTATAATTTTCTAACTCTTAGAATTTGATTGAAAGGTTGTTTTAGGAATGTTTGTGGGTATCATTCTGGTAAACCCTCAGGAGACTATAACTCCTCCACTAGGGACACCTAGGGGTTTAAAGGCTTGTGTCACAAGCTAAGTGCCACCGTACACCTACGAAAGTGGAATTAATTTGATGTAGTTTAGTGTTTGGTTTTTCTTAGTTTGCTAGGGACTAGCAAAGCTCAAGTGTGGGGGAATTTGATAAACACTTATTTAAGCTATGATTTATCTCTTATATCTTGTTGTTTAAGTGTTTATTATTACTAACTAAGCTGTTTTGAGTGATTTCATGTCATTAGAAGCTAAAAAGAAGCTTTGGAAGAAAAAGAGTTTAAATCTGGAAATTTTGAGATTTTCCTGTGCAGATAGTTTGCAAAGATGGCCAGATTTGACATCCTTAAAGTCCGTTTCTGAGTTCGAGTTCTTCATCAAAGTTGTAGAGGACTTCTTGAGCTTTCCAGAATACAAAGATCAGCAAAATCGGAGTTCATTTGGGCCTTCAAAACGTCAAAATACAGAAGCATCCAGAAACCCTGCGGAACTCCGAGATTGCTTTTCTATTTTGGGCTTTGGAGCAATTTTGGGTTGAAGATGGACAAGTGCACGCCTAAGCCTTATTTGGGGCTGTTTTGGACATGTTATTGAAGATATTTAACCTAGGCCCAAGCCTTGGATTGATGCGATTTAGCCCTTGAAGAGAAGTCCTAATTGGAGTAGGAAAACACTTTAATGAGGCATGTGCATGGCCTGTGGTGTGTGCTATTTTCTCTCCTATTTGAAGAAGGACTTCTATTTCTTGTAGAACACTTAAGCCAGCTGATAACTTATTAGGTTAAAGGTTCCTAGGTCTCTATTTAAAGGCCTTAGCCTCCCTATGTAAAAAGAGAGAGCTTTTGCTAGGAATTTTATTTTTCTCTTTTGTGCTGCAATTTTTAGAATGCTCTTCTAATTTTCTCAATTCAGTTGAAGGTTGCTTGACTCTTGGATGCAAGGATTGTGAGGCTTGAGTTTTATTTCTATCTCTTATGCAAATATCTTTTGATTCTCTATGCTTATTTCATGATTTTCTTGCTTAGTTACCTAGGATGTGCAACTGGTTAATTTTGCATGATTTTCTATTGCTAGAATTTGAGCTTCTTATCCGTAATTGTAAGTTAGCTTAATTCAAAGTAGTAAATCAAGTGATATTGCATAGTTTTTCAATATTGTTTGAGAGAATTAAAGGGAGTAATTAAGAGAGCAGGCTATATGACTTGATTAGTTATTATTGGCTAAGATTTTTCTAGAGTTTATTACTTTTGTCTTAATTAAATCTGGGGAAGCTATAGGTACCTAGGTTATTTTGATAAAAAGGGCTTGATTGGGAAGCTATAGGTACTGATTTAAGCTAGGCATAAGGAAAGATAGGGGTTAAAGGGAAGCTATAGGTACTTTTAACCTACGCCAATTGTTTGCATGTTTGATTATCTTTTGTGCCTATGATCAATTCAAATTCCAAGAGTGAGTATTCCTTGAACTGAAATATTCTCCATTGATTTCTCCTTATTTTTATTATTTGCATTGTTCTTAGTTATAATTTGCAAACTTAAATTCTTCAATTCTTTACTTTTATTGCATATTCAAATTAGATTTTCTAAGACAATCTTCGTGGGATACGACCTGTGCTTATCACTATCTAGTTAGTTTTAGCATAGAATTTTATTTGGTATTAACAACGTATCAGTGGATTAAGGTGAGTTTTTAGTGGGTTATAGTACTCACCTTAATCTACGTCATATTCCATTTTTACGCATTTCTGTGCACCGAGTGTGAATAAATCAGAGATTTAGTCAATTTGGGCTAAATCTCGGTCTACGAAAAAATTGGACCGGTGTTTCTCATTTCTACCTCGGCGTATCCATCGTGGATGCCATGAGGATCGTCTCTCTAAGTTTGCTCGTCGAAAGGAGGAGAAATGAGTGTGAAAACAGGGAAAGAGACCGGCCAAAGAACAGGCCGATCGAGTCCATGTTTAGATATTTTTAATATAATATTATTATATTAAAAGATATTTATAAATTATATTAATATATTTAGATATTTATAAATTATATCATTATAATGTATAAATATCTCATAGGAGGGCTTTTTGAGCCCAATTTCGAAAAGAACTTGGCCCAACCCGTGTGGGGCCCAGCCTAGTCCGGGTGTGGGGCCCACGGGCCTCCGGGGGCATTTTGGCAATTTTTTGTCGAGTCCGATTTTAGCCCCGAACCCTCCCTGACACTTTTGTATGTGCCAGGCCCGGCCCGAGTGGGCGGCCCATGGGCCCCAGGGGCATTTTCGTAATTTTTCACCAAGTGTCCAATTTTTACTCGGGAACCTCCTGGACACTTTTCTAAGCCCTGAATCACATTCAAGTCCAATCTTAGGTCATGTTAGAGCCTCGTAGGTACATTCATAAATTTGATTATGAATGCTAACGTATATTTCCATGTATTAGGGCTCCGTATAATCGAATGCGGCGATGCACCAGAGGTTAAAGCTACATGGAGCGCTTGGGAGTATAGGAATATCCCAATACTGTGAGTGACCTACACTTCTTTGTTTAGCCACTTGTTTGTGATATACCCACACGGTGAGTGGGTTGTTTTAAAAAGAAATATAAAACTTATGTGTGTGTGGTTTATATGTTCTAAATACAAATGTTTTATACGTATATATATATATAATTTTTCAATTGTTATTATTATGATTATTGAGGGTACGATGCCCATGGGAGATGAGTGATTGAAAGGGTTACTCAGGGCTCCAATTTGCGAGAGCATGGACCAAGTTTGAGAGCATGCATGATACTCAACCGTGGACCACCTATCGAGGGGCACGGTGAGTCGAACCTGGTTGGGAGAGGCGCGTAGGGAAACTTGCCAGAGCTCCAGTTCGCTATGTTCTACCACAGCGAGGCACCACCGAGGGAAAGGGCTAGAGAGATAGAAAAGAGAAAATATTACTGAATGAGAAAGAGATAGCCCTCGGTGCAGTGAGGCATAAGACGATCGACGGGTCGCGCCTCCAGTATGATAGAGATGCCAGCCCATTTTATGTATATATATTTATTTATTTATTTCAAGTGTTTTAAAAGAGGGTTCTAAACAGGAGAACCAGAAAAGAGTTTTCAAAAAAAATATTATTTTATTATTATTTTATTTTATTTTATTTTGGACTTTCCTTATCTGCCCTAACCCAGATGGAGATTCTTAGAACCTCTGTCACTCTCCTGTATCCAATGTGGATAGATGCAGATTCGCGTATGGAGTCAGCTTTAGAAAGGAGGCTCACTAGAAGACGTCGATGGCTTAGGCTTAGTAGTTTTCCTCTGCATATGTATTCCTTTTAAAATAATCCACTATGCACTATTTAAGTTTTATTATTTTATAAATGATTTTAATCAAAGTTTTAAAGGTTTTGCAGCGATGGTATCCATTTCAATGCCTTGCGGTGCTTCTGGTGCGTGACCGGCTGGCACGTACTTCGGGGCAGCGCGGCGGTTGCCACGTGGCCGATCTGGGCGGGTCGGGGCATGACAATTTGATTGGTATCAGAGCATTTAAAAGATTCTGACAATTTTTAAAACCTATAAATTATTTTGAAAATGTTTTAAATGTTTTTGAAGCCAGTGGATTAAATAGGTTTAGAACTCTAGAGTTCGAGTATGTAGCTACTCGAAAGCGTCATAAATCATTCAGCTACTATTAGAATACCTTCTTAGCAGCAAGCCACCAAATAGAGTTCTTGAGTGTGGTCTTAAGTGAGAAGACATCATGACCACCTTCTTTCTCGAGATTCGTGCAAGCAAGGCACGTTTTCGAAGAAACCCCCAAACTCAAATTTTCAGCTCTTAATATTCCTTCTACTCGATAGCTAAGTGGTGCAAGTGATGGTATTTCCCTTGAGATGACGAGATAGATGATGTCTCATCTGATCCTTCTTGGTAGCCTAGTTAGAGGCTTACCAGTGGAAATTGGTTCGATATCCACAACCTTCGAGGTTCAATTTTTGAAGTTGTGAATATCGAGACTCGCTAGTAAAGCAACGAGTTTGAAGCGTAAATTAAATGCGTTGCCCCAATTCTTTACACTAATGACGTGTAAGAGTTGGGAGGAAATGAAGCGGCTAGAACGAGGCAAGGGGCCAAGGTGGGCATAACATGCGTGAACGCTAACCCCACTTCTCTAGTTTTCTACACCGTTGGTGTGTAGCCTAGGAGAGAGAGTTGGGTTAGGATGATAGAAATCGGAGGAGTCAATCACGGAAGATGTGGTTAACCAAAAACCTCAAGATGTGAGATGAAGCATTCGAGTAAAGAGATGAAGGATCGAGGAGGACTTCACAAAGCATCAAATAGAGATGAAGAGAAGCGATTGCTGAAGAGCCCACAGGTTGTTAAGTCTGGCGGGATAAGCCCACAGATTGCCTGGATGATGCTCCGAGGAGTGAGCATGATGTGAGAGAAGTGGCAGCAAGGGCTAGCTAACTTCATTTATTCTTACACAGTGGTGTGTAAGTGGTGAAAGAAAAGGGGTATATGTGGACGAAAGAGAGTCCATCTGGAGTGAATTGAGGGGAGACATCCAAAGAAGTTGGAAGAGATCGAATGATCCTGAGGTCACAAGAGGTGAGATATGGGAAGATCACTTGAGGATGTGAAAGGATTGAAAAGAGAAAACCTTAAAGAATTCAAGGATGGCAAAAAGGAAGAGTAAGGAAAAAGGAACAAGAGAGAAGCCATTCTTGGGAAACGATGAGAAGGAATAAGGCAAAGATGACAAGGTGGACAATGAGGAGAGAATGAAAAGAGATCACATCCAAGTGGTCAACGAGTAGTACATTCGTTACTACTTGTTTGACCATTGGATACCAATTGTAAGAAAGGATAATGGATAAAAGAGAAATGAAAGGAAGATGGAGGAAACGGAATAAGAAGAGATGTGAGCTAGAAACCTTCACTTCTAAGGGGTTAAAGGTGATCTACCCTGTACCATTGATGGCTAATGAGAGTAAGAAGGAGGAGACCTTCAAAGGATAATAAGAAATGACTTTGACAAAGACAATGGGAAGTAAGCAAGCGAAGAAAGAGTGTGATGCACGGAAATGATGGGAATGCCTGAATACGTGCTAATGGAAGGCACGAAGAGAATTTCCTCCAGTATTGTGAAGATATCACCAGAAGGAACTGGTGACAAAGAAGAAAGGAAAAGAGAAGAAAAGCAAACCCTTAAATAAAGGATAAAGAAATGTCGTGATGTAGTGCGAAGGCTTTCTTAAAGAGGAAAGAAAGCATAAGGACCCTAGATAAAAGAAGATCCTAGGCTAATAAAAGAAGAACAAGGCTTAGAAGAAAGAAAGACTTAGTTCAGTTGATGAACTAAGTATAGGCTGATTAGGAATAGAGCCTTAAAAGAAGAAAAGTATAACCTATCACTAGAAAACTATAACCTTAAATAGTGATAATTTCATAATGAACCATAGGTTGATAACTCCAAATGCCTAGATAGAATTAGTAATAGAATAAGACTAGGAAATTAGGGTTAGAAACAAAGCCTAGGTGGATAACTTACAGATACATTAAAGAAGAACATGAAAAGGAGAATAAAAGAAACTTAGAAAGAGGACTAAGAAAGATCTAGTGAAGGAAAGTGAATAAAAGACTTAGAAACAGATGTTAGTTAAAGAGAGACGAGCATAATGAACCCCGAACTCGATTCAAGCCAAGGCACTACATCATAAAACGAATAAATCAAGGAAAGAAATGAGTAAACAAGGATTATTGGAGGCCATAATTGAGGAGTAAAAAGGGGGTCAATGATATAAATTGGTTAAAGGAAGAGGAAACCCCCGACTATGTGATTGTGGAAGAAGATAACAAAAAGGGTTAAATGTGTGAATTGATGAAAAAGAAAGGAAAGGAAAACCCCTGATTATTTAAATGATAAAAGAAGAGATAAGGAGATAGGATAGAAAAAAAAATTGGAGAAAACACAAGAGAAGAAGCACTCGTAGGAAACGAGTAAATGAAGGTGATTATATCCTAAAGGATGATATCAGTAAAGAATGGATATGGAAAAGAAGGAAAGAGAAATAAAGAAGAGAGGATACTAAATCATGGTGGAGTAAACAAAGGTGGAAGAATGATGATAAAGAGGATAATGATGATAATGATAATGGGAATTGATGAATAATCAAACACAAAGAATAAGGAAAGTGGATCAACCTAAGTAAGAGTCGAAGAAAAGAAGTGAGGATAAGACAAGAATGAATAAGATGATGATTAAAATTGGAGAAGATAAAAAGTTGATTAAGATAAACCAGAATAATGGTTGGAACCAAAAGAGATGAGAGGATGAGATCAAGGAAGTAAAGTGAGATCAAAGGAATCAAGGTTAAGGAGTCAAAGAACAAAAAGGATAAGTTAAGTCTTTTAGAAGGAGGGGAGTAAGTTAACTTTAAGGATAACCTCCCCGAAGGATGATAAGTGAAGGAATGATATGGCAGATAAAGTTAAAACCAAGCTAAAATGGAATTAGCTTGGCGCGGACAAGATTATGGGACAATGAAGGATAGAGAAAGGTGTTGTCCGTGATAAATAAACCATGGTATCAAAAGACAAAGGAGATATAGCGGGAAATCAAAGGCATCAAAAGCCAAGAATGGCTGAAATAAAGGAAACCCATACGTGAAAAGCAAGAGATGAGAGAACTGAGACAGAAAAGGTGATAAGAGAGAAAACCTCGAGTACTCAAAGGAAAAAGGATGAGGATGAGGAAAGAATTAATCAAGTTCATGAACTTCTATGAGTATAGCCAGTATGAGCAGCATAAAGAGAATTCTAACACCCAAGAGAATCAAAGGTGTTAGAAGAAAAGAAGAATAAAGATGATGATGATAAAGGCAGTCAGAGAAGAAAGCAAAGAGAGGGAAATAATGAAGTCAAGGTAAAGGAAACCTTGGATAAGACATGAAAGATCACGTAAATCAAGGTAAAGGAATATGGAAAAGAGAAATGACGCGGACATAACCCTAAGGAAAGGAGTATGGAGATGATAAGAGCAGCAGAATGATGCCAAAGAATGGCAATGGACCCAAGATAAGGGGAAGCCAAGTGAAGAACGAGATACCTCAAAAGAGAAGTATGAGGGTAAAGAAGCTAGAAAGGGTACAACACGGGTTTAACGTGCCCGATTTGCCTAGTTCATTATTGACGGGAAGGCAAGAGAAGGGTGGACCCCACAATGGACATGGGTGGATGGAAAGAAAGAAAAGGTTAGAGATGGGGATATGAAAACCCCAGAAAATACTGTTGATGAAAGGAGGAAAAGAGATCGACCATTAGCAAGAAAGCTAATGTGAAGGAAAGAGGTCAAAAGGTAGATAAACACACGATACCTCCTGAAGAGGGTACCTCAAGAAAATAAAAGTTAAAGAATGCCTAAGAGGCAAGAGAAATGATATGGATGGGTATGAGGTCGAGGCTCAAGTGTGATGGATTTGGGAGCCATGTGAGACGTCCCTATGTGAGAAAGGATCAGAGATCCAGATCTTGAGGATCTCTGTGATGACCACTCGAGAGGACCGGCCTAATGTGTGATTGGGGTGTGCATGAGACCACCCAGAGTTCCCCATCCCAGAGAGGACAAGAGATGAGATGTGATGGGCCATGGGCCCTGTATGTGATATGATGGGCCGAGGGCCCTATTTGTGATTGTGATGGGCGGTCAGAGAGTGGGTCAGATTGTGAGAGCCGAGAGGGCATGATCTCTGGTTCCTCTGTTATGATGCGGCCGAGTGTGGGCCAGTGTATACAAGAGCTCGACTCATACACCATGAAAAGAGAGAATGAGGTTAGAGGCGAAATGAGGAAGTGAAACCAAGGTAGGGGGAAAAGACAATTAACTCATCGCATCCTCGCTGTGAAGGCGAGGGAGTTAAACTAAGGTCTTTCCCGATAGCTTGGTTACAAAAATGAATACAAGACCACGAAACGATGAGGGATGCGTCGAAAAATAGCCTTAAAGCAAGAGGCAGTGGCAATGAAAAAGGAGAAGGAACTCCTGAGAAGAGTAAGAAATGAGGAACCTCAGAGGTAACAAAAGGATCGTCTCATCAAGAGAGACTTGGAGGATGAGACAAGAACAAAGCGAGAAGATCGAGTAAACACGAATGGAGTGAAGAAAGCCTAACCCATGAATAGGTAAGGGTAGGCTATATTAAGGAAAAGATGAGGTTCAAACTCAAGAGTGGAAGACTGATGAAACCACACTTAAGGAAGAAAATGATCAGAGTGCACCGCGGAAGCGTGGTGAACTTCAGCGACGAATAGTGATGCGAACCCTATTCGAAAACTAAAGGAGGGCTTCGAATGGAAGCCACCTTATTTAATTTCGAGGACGGAATTTTTAGAAGGAGGGGAGAGTTGACACACCTGGACCTAGCACAACTTTTGGTACGAATGGAATAGTGTAAGATGGCGTATTAATTAAACAATATGTCGGTCCGAATGTGTCTAATTAAGAAGAGAAGTTTAAATTAGGATAAGACGGAGTTGGAAGATAAAGTAATTAACCGTGCATGGAAATTAGTAAATGCCAAAAAGACCTTCAATTAAGTCCCTAGAAATTTATTATGGGCCCCGTTGGCACAAGAAATCAAAGGATTTAGCCAACGGGTAAAAATGGAAGAAAGTTGAAAAACGGGAAAAAGTTTGACCCGGGGCCCGAGTGGACCCGGCGTCGAGCTCCCCTATAAATAGGGGAGGGGGGCCAAACCTTTCTTCATTTTTTTTCTTTTCTTTTCTTTCTTTTTATTCTTTTCTCTCTGGAGCCGACCATAGGCATTTTGGACAATTGGCAAATCGGGACCGTCCGGCCATTAGATCAAGGTGAGTTTCCAGTATGTTCTTCTTCTCACCTCGATCTACGTCATGTTAAGTTTGCACGCACATCCATGCATCGGTTTAGCCTAGATTGCAGTTTTCAGCTTTTAACCGAATTAGAACTTTAAACTTAAATAAGTGGATTTCGGGCCGGTGGATTAAGGTGAGTTTTAAGTGGGTTATAGTACTCACCTTAATCTACGTCATATTCCATTTTTACGCATTTCTGTGCACCGGGTGTGAATAAATCGGAGATTTAGTCAATTTGGGCTAAATCTCAGTCTACGGGAAAATTGAACTGGTGTTTCTTGTTTCTGCCTCGGCGTATCCGTCGTGGATGCCATGAGGATCGTCTCTCTAAGTTTGTTCGTCGAAAGGAGGAGAAACGAGTGCGAAAACTGGGGAAGAGACCGGCCGAAGAACAGGCCGATCGAGTCCATGTTTAGATATTTTTAATATAATATTATTATATTAAAAGATATTTATAAATTATATTAATATATTTAGATATTTATATATTATATCATTATAATGTATAAATATCTCATAGGAGGACTTTTTGAGCCCAATTTCGAGTAGAACTTGGCCCAACACGTGTGGGGCCCAGCCTAGTCCGGGTGTGGGGCCCACGGGCCTCCGGGGGTATTTTGGTAATTTTCGTCGAGAGTCCGATTTTAGCCCCGAACCCTCCCTGACACTTTTATATGTGCTAGGCCCGACCCGAGTGGGCGGCCCATGGACCCCAGGGGCGTTTTCATAATTTTTCACCAAGTGTCCAGTTTTTACCCGGGAACCTCCTGGACACTTTTCTAAGCCCTGAATCACATTCAAGTCCAATCTTAGGTCATGTTAGAGCCTCGTAGGTGCATTCATAAATTTGATTATGAATGCTAACGTATATTTCCATGTATTAGGGCTCCGGATAATCGAATGCGGCGATGCACCGGAGGTTAAAGCTACATGGAGTGCTTGGGAGTATACGAATCTCCCAATACTGTGAGTGATCTAGACTTCTTTGTTTAGCCACTGGGGAAAATGGTTTTCAAAATGGTTTTTAAAACATAAATGTTTTCGAAAAGGTTTTGGGATACGGGAAATCCACCCACACACACTTGTTTGTGATATACCCACACGATGAGTGGGATGTTTTAAAAAGAAATATAAAACTTATGTGTGTGTGATTTATATGTTCTAAATAGAAATGTTTTATATATGTATATATATATATAATTTTCAAATGTTATTATTATGATTATTGAGGGTACGATGCCCATGGGAGATGAGTGATTGAGAGGGTTCCTCGGGGCTCCAATTTGCGGAAGCGTGGACCGAGTTTGAGAGCATGCATGATACTCAATGGTGGACCGCCTATCAAGGGGCACGGTGAGTCGAGCCTGGTTGGGAGAGGCGCGTAGGGAAACTTGCCAGAGGTCGAGTTCGCTGTGTTCCACCACAACGAGGTACCACCGAGGGAAAGGGCTAGAGAGATAGAAAAGAGAAAATATTACTGAATGAGAAAGAGATAGCCCTCGGTGCAGTGAGGCATAAGACGATCGACGGGTCGCGCCTCCAGTATGATAGAGATGCCAGCCCATTTTATGTATATATATTTATTTATTTATTTCAAGTGTTTTAAAAGAGGGTTCTAAATAGGAGAACCAGAAAAGAGTTTTCATAAGAAAATCATTATTTTATTATTATTTTATTTTATTTTATTTTGGATTTCCCTTATCTGCCTAACCCAGATGGAGATTCTTAGAACCTCTGTCACTCACCTGTATCCAATGTGGATGGATGCAGATTCGCGTACGGAGTCAGCTTTAGAAAGGAGGCTCACTAGAAGACGTCGGTGGCTTAGGCTTAGTAGTTTTCCTCTGCATAGGTATTCCTTTTAAATTAATCCACTATGCAATATTTAAGTTTTTTATTTTATTAAATGATTTTCATCAAAGTTTTAAAGGTTTTGCAGCGATGGTATCCATTTCAATGCCTTGCGGTGCTTCTGGTGCGTGACCAGCCGCAAGTACTTCGGGGCAGTGTGGCGGTTGCCACGTAGCCGATCCGGGCGGGTCGGGGTGTGACAAGCTGCAGGTTCAAGGGTTTGTTTTGCAACATCAGGATGAACCTCTCCTTCAGTTACTTGTCCATTGGACTCTGAAACTAAACCTGATGTAGTAGCAGCAACTTTTAGCATTCACGGCAACGTCGGGCAGGATCAAGTGATCACTGGATTGGGTTAGGGAAAGGCTTGGTTGCTGCTGATGAGTGCATGGCGGTACAGAAAGAATGTGGTGGATGTTGTGCTGCTGCGTGTGCTTGCTTGTTGCCTAGAGCCATTTTGTTTTATCATTTAAAACTCCCGCTTGGGTTTGGTCTCGTTCGAAGTACCTCAGCCCCACAAAAGCCGAATACTTTGTCCACGCAATCGAAGTCCCATTTTAACATTTGCGGTGCATAGTTGAGATAACTGATCCATGAATGTTCACATCACACCCGCCAATTACACATAGGAATGAATTTTATCTGTTTAGGAATGAAGCTTGCACCAAAGTCAGGACAACCTCCAGGATCAGTATATTGCTCGTGATCATCCATTTCAGGAGAAACAAGGGACGCATCGAACAAGGCCCAAGCATAAGTGGCGTTGGACATCTCAACGAAGATAAGCATGTAAGCCATGCAAGATGGCTTCTTCATTAACTCCCCACGTTGCAAGCTAATTATAATGACCAAACCGTCTAATAATGACGTTTTTAATCTTCTGGGAGTTGGCTATAAAGTCCAGGAAAGGGTGGCTTTTGATATATATAAATATATATAAAATATATATATACATATAGAAATATATATACATACATATATATATACATATAAATATATATATAAATATACATATATATACGCATACATACATATATATATATATTGCATAACAACCGAGTTGGTTGGTTGACCTTTAGCTTGCTTGGCTTTGCATGGAGGTCAAGTTGGCTTGTTTAACTTTCCGGTCTCGGTTCAAAATTACCTGCAAGGTAATAAGATAAAATTAAAATAAAAATAAAAATAAGGATAAAGAATGAAATAATCTTAATAAGGTAACAAATGAAAATTTAGCAATTACCAATTAATTAATTAATTAATCAGTTAATTAATTAAAATTTAAAAATAAGTGTCTACAGTTGCCCCTCTTTGATTATTTCTTAATGATCTAGAAGTGTAAGCTTCTGGATGATTAGGAAATAAGCAAAGACATAGACACTCCTTATTCCAATGTGTACTAAATAGTGCTAGCTTTTCCAAAAACGATCATTCCTGACAGAAATGATTTCAAAATCAAGGAAATTGTTCTAAGTATAACCCGTTTTGAAAAGTCATCACTTTAAGCAGAAATGAGTTTAAATTTTGAAGAAATTGCCCTAAACAGAAACAATTTTAAGAAAACCACTCTAAAAAGAAAAGATTTTGAACTTCGAAAAAATTGTCCTAAACAGAAACAATTTTAAGAAAACCACTCTAAACAGAAATAATTTTGAATCTAAAGAAATTGTGATAATTTTGAGAAAACCATTCTAAACAGAAGTGATTTTAAATTTGGAGAAGTTGTGATAATTTTGAGAAAACCAATCTAAATAGAAGTGATTTTAAATTTGAAGAAATCGTGCTTTAAAAAGAAACGCTTTTGAGAAAACCATCCTAAACAGTAATGATTTTAAACTTTGAATGAATTGCTTTTAAAAAGAAACACATTTGAGAAAACCATCCTAAACAAGAATGATTTTAAGCTTTGAAGGAATTGCTTTAAAAAGAAACGCTCTTGAGAAAACCATCCTAAACAGGAGTGATTTTAAACTTTAAATAAATTGCTTTAAAAAGAAATTCTTTTGAAAAAACCATCCTAAACAGGAAAGATTTTAAACTTTGAAAAAATTGCTTTAAAAAGAAATGCTTTTGAGAAAACCATCCTAAACATGAATGGTTTTAAACTTTGAATAAATTGCTTTAAAAAGAAATGCTTTTGAAAAAAACCATCCTAAACAGAAATGATTTTAAAATTTGAGTAAACTGTATAAATGATTCATGCTAAACAGAACTGAATCACGGATAATTACCTTAAGCAAGAAAAGACCTTAAAGGAGTTTTGGAGAGTTAATTGAGGAGCTTCTTACACAAGACTAACCTCACAATTTGAATTCAATTTGTGGCTGCAATCATTGAACAATGACATTAGGCATAACAAATACACTTTTCGATACTCAAGGAATGAACAATCATGTATACACTTCTTATAAAAGCACAACGGTCACAAATAAGATGAAGACAAGATCCCAGGATAGGGAAAAAATGACCAAGCAATGACTCAAAGTTTTGATATAATGAAAAAGCCCCAAAATTAGGGTATAACACTAAAACTGATCCAAGATTAAGGTATAAGGATGATGATGATAACCCAGGATTAGGGTGAAATGATGATGATGACCCACGATTAGGGCAAGATGATAATGATGACCCAAGATTAGGGCAGGATGATGATGATGACCCAAGATTAGGGTATGATGATGCTGATGACCCATGATTAGGGTAAAATGATGATGATGACCCACGACTAGGGCAAGATGATAATGATGACCCAAGATTAGGGCAGGATGATGATGATGACCCAAGATTAGGGTATGATGATGCTAATGACCCACGATTAGGGTAAAATGATGATGATGACCCACGATTAGGGCAAGATGATAATGATGACCCAAGATTAGGGCAGCATGATGATGACCCAAGATTAGGGCATGATGATGATGACCCAAGATTAGGGTATGATGATTTTGATAACCCATGATTAGGGTATGATGATGTTGACCTAAGATTAGGGTATGATGATAATGATAACCTAGGATTAGGGTATGATGATGCTGATAACCCACGATTAGGGTAAGATGATGATGATAACCCACGATTAGGGTAAAATGATGATGCTGTTCCAAGATTAGGGCATAATGTTGATGATCCAGGATACGGGAAAATGATAAATGGATGACCCAGGATAGGGTAAAAATGACAAATATGATGACCCAAGTAGGGTAAAATGATAAATGTGATGACCCAAGATAGGGTAAAATGATAAAATGACAAGGTAATAATAGGATAGCAGTGATGAGATGACAATGGTGATGAGTTGATGACAAAGTAATGACAATGAGATAATGGAATGATGATAATGACAATGTGATGATAGGATGATTATGGTGCAAAATGTTTAATGGATGCTCATTCTTTTTCTTTCAAGGTTCAAGATAGCATCCAAGCTCAATCTAATTTTGATCTAGGGATTTCTGACTTAAGATCTGTGAAACATTTTTTGTAATTGCTTCTTAACCCCATTCTCTGAGACACATATGCTTTAAGTGCTGATTTCAAGCGCTGCTTTGTTAATCTGGCATAGATGCCCCATGGATGTGAATGACAATCCTCATGTGAACATATTTCGTATACCAACTTATTGATTATCAAGCCTCGATCATCTCAACTTCATATGTTCTTACCATTTGCTTTGATGACTGGCCTCATGTATTATGGTATTTATTTGCCTATTTGCTCATCTTTTATGATAAAAATGTTACGCCTTTCACACTTGAAGCAAGCACATGGATCATATGAGAAAGCAAGAGATGACAAACAGATTCCAAAGATTCATGATAAGAAAGCTCATGACAGAAAAGTTTACACAAAACATAAAGCAGCAAGATCGATCGTAATGAAAATATAGAGAAAAGGAATACATGACTTCCAAATGATGAACGCGCAGACAACAAAGCTTTGGTCGTCTCGTCCCTACCTTTGACTGATTCAATATGGATGACATTGACAATGTTCGACCATTTTTTATTATTCTGATCTCCATGACCAAACAAGATATCCTTTGCTAGCTCGATGCCCTTTTTGCAGTGATTCCACTTTTCTTAGGTTTCAACTTAGGAATTGACCCATTTGGATCTGAACCGCTTATTTAGATTTTCTGCTTGAACCACTCATTTTTCATTTTCATTTCATTTTTTTGCTTTTTCTTTTCTTTTTCTTTTTCTTTTTTTTTATGACCGCTCCATCATACACATAAGGATCAAAACTCTTTCAAAAACTCTTTTAGAAAGTATGATTTAGTAATAAAAATTCATTTTATAAGGAAATACTTTTCAGCTCAAAGTATCCATACTTGATCGAAATGGACTTTTCAAAGCACGTAATGTGGGTTAGGGTTAAGGGTTCTGAAAGAAAGGATAAAGAGGCTCAAAATTGTGTTTCCAGGGAAATTGAATCAAGGACCACTTTTTGGCCATGTAAAGGATCATTTGTCTATTGATGTTCTTTCATTTGCCCCAACCTTCTTTATCTCCTCATTTCTTTCCTTTTTTCCTTCTTTCTTTTTTTTGTTTACAAAATAAATCTGAGGGTTTCTTGATCACTCATGATTTATCTAGCCTTAATGTAAGAGTTTAAACAATCTCTTCATTTTTACCCCAGTGTGGGGGTGATCCTTGATTGGGTTCATCAGAAAGAAAGTTCATTAGGCTCAATGGGGACAACAATGGATAATTTTTCTACAAGTGAAGGGAACAAGAAAGACGGCCATTTTTCTTCCCAAGCATGGTTACATTTATCAAAGAGTATTCCCTCAAAGGAATGTGATTTTGAAAACAACAGTTTTTGAAAAGCAATGATTTTCCTTAAAAACTTTTCAAAATATAGGTTAAAACGATAAAGATGCCCCAAATGCATGATGATGCGGTCAATTTTTTTACTCTCTTTTTTTTCTTCTTTTGTCCCCCATTTTTTATTTATTATTTTTTGCCACTTGGATTCCCAATATATGAGTCTCATACTCTACCAAATCACCTTGTGTAGTCAGAATCAAATCTTGCTATCACTAGGCATTGATCCCCAGTCGAGGATATTAACGTAGCTCTTATTCCATGCCCCAATACATTTGATACCTCATCAAAATACATTTTCTGCTTGTTGTCCTCTTCTGTCTCAGTATTGAATATCGTCATCAAAGAGGAGGCAATCATCATTATTGCTATCATCAAAATCATCTGTATTAATGAACCAGTCAAAGTTCGGCTCGATCGGGCCATCTTTGCTGTCTTTACATTCATCACTTGGGATCTTGGGCATTTAAGAGAAAAAAAAGAAAGATATACATATATGTACATGATCCATGAATAGATAGACAAATGAATAGATCGAAGGATAAAGACATAATCGTATATACATAGGGAAAGAATAAGGATTAAAAAGGTAAGACTATGTGAAAGATAAAAAACGTGCATGATAAAAAGTTTTGCATAAATGCATGACATTAAAATCGTAAATGATAAGCAAATAGAGAAATAAAGCCCACAACACATGGAGATCAACCACCAACACTCTTAGGCAGAAGTGTGGAATAAAAGACAAAATCGAGGCTCAATACATGTCAAATTCTGTTATCGGCGTCTCAAAAGCCTCCCAATTGTTCAACGCGGTTCCTAGTATTGGCCGTCGGACCATGTCTCATTATTGAAAATGCTCAATTCTCCTTGTCCTAACATAGTTGACTCATAACTAATGGCATTCACCCCGTTCACATCATGATTAGGTAGTGGATTTGCCTCCACATTTGGCTGTGCTTCAGCATCAAAAGTTAATCCCCCTTCATCAATGATCCCCTGTATCACTTGTTTCAATCGATTGCAATTTTCTGTACTGTGCCCCTTAGCTCCTGAGTGATATGCACAAGTAGCACTTTCATCAAACCACTTTGGATATGGAGGTTGAGGAGGTCTTAGGTATGGAACTGGCTCAATCATTTTGTTTTGCAGGAGTTTGGAATAGAGCTCGGTATAAGTCATGTTGATGGGGTGAGTAGTTTCTTTACTTTAGAAGTTCTCTTATTGCCCCCTTGAGTGGTAGGTCTCATGGTTGTGGCATTTTGGGGAATAACATAACTAGCATTGGACACCGGATATTGTTATGGATTCTGGTGATGTGGGTAATTAATCATGGGATATTGGTACTGGTAAGGTCTATAACTTTGCTGAGGGTACTGATATTGGTATTGATATCGTCCATAGCCGATGGCTTGCACTTCATCTTCTTTTTTCTTGGGGTTTTTCTTAGTAGCATTCGATTCACCTCTTTCAATCTTGCCAATCTTGATGGCATTTTCTATCATTTCTCCAATCAAAACCATGTCTGTAAAACTCTTAGTGGCGCCCGCAAGCATATGACTGTAATACAGGGCCTTCAATGTATTGACAAACATCCTCGTAGTCTCTTTTTCTATCAATGGAGGCTGAACCTGAGTTGCTATATCCCTCCACCGCTGAGCATATTCAATAAATGATTCGATGTCCTTCTTTTCCATATTCTGCAAAGACAACCTGTCGCGTACCAAATCTGACATGTGCTTATACTGGTCGATGCAAGCCCGAGCTAGATCATTCCAAGAGTGAATGCCCCACCTATCCAACTTGTTATACCACCGCGTTGCGAACCCAGTAAGGCTGTCTTGGAAACAATGGATCAACAGTTTTATCATCTCGGGAATATGCAGCCATCTTCCGACAGTACATGGTAATATGATCCTTAGGGCATGCAGTTCCCGTGTACTTCTCAAACTCAGGCATTTTGAACTTTGGTGGGATCACTAATCTATCCACCAGGCTCAACTCATATGCATCAGTAGTGCCATAAGCATGGGTGCCCTCTATGGCTTTGAGCCGCTCTTCTATTTGACTCAATACTTTCTGGCTTTCAGCTCCGCCAATTTCCCTTTCGAACTGTTCGTCAACCAAAATTACAGGATTGGTTGGGGCAAATCCAGGAACAGGAGGTGCCATGGTGTATATGGGAGGAGGAATTGGTTGAGTTGTAGATGGAGATCCCCTACTAGTAGTAGGCGGTAGAGGTATGAAAGAGTATGTTCCAAGTGGTGGTGGTGGTGGGATTTGATTTTGGGTATCTGATGCAAATGGTGGAATAGGTATGTTAAGGATTAGAGGATTTTATGCAGCTGAGGGACTATACTTGTTCCAGAATTTATAGGGTAAACTGGAGATTCATGATTAGAAGCACTGGCATTCTTTTCCTTGACTATTTGGCTTAACTCCCCGATTTTATCCATGGCATCCCTTAATTGCTTGGCTAAGTCTTCGTTCATGCGTCGGAGATTTTCTATTTCTGAGTTCTGTTCAGCCATTTTCCTATATTGCAATCTGGTGTGGTATCTATGATTGAGATGCTATCTTGAACCCAAATTACCACAAAAATAGATCAGATCCTTTGATCATGAATGTAATGTATGTATGAAGATGCTTGAAGAAAATGCAATCACAGGATGCAAAAATAAGGGGAATAAATGGAAAAACAGAAATGTGTTGGCCCACCATTAAGATAAATTATATACATGGATGCACATATATAAGCACAGTATGAAGTAGAATAAAAGAAGCATGACAAGGACTAAATGTATGATGTAAAAATGTATGGATTACAACAATTAACCATAAAAGATAACTGGTCATTTCATCGGAACGAGGCCAAGAGCTTAAATATCCATATTGATATCCCAAAATATCCACATGATTTTCTAAAAAACATGATTACTTTCTGTTGACCCGAAGATTGACCTTGTTCTTTAGCCACTACTAATTTCCCTTTACGGTTCCTTTGTTGCAAATGAAATGCATGGCATGTGATGATGGCAATAAAAAGCAATAATCATGGGTATTTAAGGGAAACAAGAAGATTACAAGGCAAAGTATAAACATGTAGGATAAAGTTAAAAAGAAAACAGACATACAACATATCATTGTGAAAGAAAATAAACAGCATGTCAGTATATCATGAAATAAACATATATACGAACAGACATATTATACAATCAGTATACCATCATGAAATAAACATATACAGATGAAGGGAAAGAGAACAGACAACATATCAGTATATCAAAAAATAAGCATATATATAGACAAAATGAGGAAAAAAACAGACAAATCATACAAACAACATACCATCATGAAAAAAATATATACAGATAAAGTGAAAGAAAATAGACAGCATATCAGTATATCATGAAATAAGCATATATACAGACAAAATAAAAAAAAATAGACAGATTATACAAACAGCATACCATCATGAAATAAACATATATAGATAAAGTGAAAGAAAACAGCCAAATTATACATATATCATCATGAAATGAACATATATAGATAAAGTGGGGAAGAAGACAGACAGCATATCAATATATTATCATGAAATAAGCAGATAAAGATAAAGGTTAGAAGCCGTACCCTCTTTGTGTCCTAAGAAACCGAGTTTTCTCCAACGGGTTTGGCTCTATCTAGGTTAGATTTTAGGTTTTTCTACATGCTGGGTTTAAAGCTCTAGACAAGGATATCCATCGGAGAAGATGGGGTGGAGGTAACCCCGTCGCCCCCTCCTAAATAAAGGTTAAGTTCGGACTCCCGAACTTTTATGTTATGAATTTGTGTTGTGTGTGAGGTAGGGACTTATACCTTTACCAATTGCCTTTTGGTGAGGTAGCGAACATTCGGAAGGGCAGTAGCAGGAAGCATAAAAAATTTCACTATCACATGTCAACACACGATCAGTACAATTCAAAGTATAAGATAAATAATTATGGAAAAATAAATGGGACAAGAGATAAGCATACAAGACAAGTATACATGGCATAATCAAGGAATTAAAACATAAAATACATGCAAGTAACTAAAAGGGCAAAATGGTAAACACACAAAGCATGCTAGAAAATCAAAGCATATAAACATGCATAGGCTTAATATATAAATAAATGAGGGAAAATAGAAGGACAAATAATAAGCATGCCAGATATAAAATGGAATAGGCATACATGGTATATACAAGGAGTTCAATCATGCAAAATATATACAAGTAATTAAAAGGGCAAAATGGTAAATACACAAAGCATGCTAGAAATCAAGGCATATAAATATACATACAATATAAATCAAATGTGATGTATATGCAAAATGCAATTTTGATAAACCTGATTTCAAAAAAAAACATTCCTTTTCCCTTTTGTTTCTTGAAAAAATTTGAAACAATTATTGAAAAAAAAATTTTAATTAGATGAATTGGTGCAATGCATGAAAGGAGATTTTAAAACATTTTATTATCCAATCCAAGTAAAATAAGACTTAAAAAGTGGCTTGACTCTCTTTAAAAAAAATCCCCAGTGGAGTCGCCAAGCTGTTGAGACGTTTTACCGCTCCGACGATAAATGATATGGCGTGAAAAATGTTCGAGACTAAACAGTCGAAAAACAAATGGAGTCGCCACTAACCTTTTATTTTTAATAGGTGTGGTTAGTCACCTACTTGTTTAACCCAACGTAAATCTAGAAAGATTACGTCAAGTTAAGGAAAGAAACTGGTCTATGAAAAAGATTTTGGGTTCGGGAGTCGATTACGCTTGGGGAAGGATTAGCACCCCCAAGACCCCCAGAAATCGGTACCACAAAAATATTTTACTTGAAAAATGATAATAAAATGGGTTTAAAATCATTTTAAGAAAAACATAATTTTAAATGTTGGAATAAATATTCCATTTAATGTGGGATAAACATCCCATTAGAAAAGTTAAATTCAAAATTTAAAAATTTAATGTCGGAATGATCATTCCTTTATTGTGAAAATCCATATCCCAATTTTGAATTTGAAGAAATTTCCTACTTAGAATGGAGATTCAATTTCTAAGTAGGAATAAATATTCTTCAAAAATCAAAGTCAAATTTAAAAATGAGGATAAATATCCTTTTGAAAAACAAGGGTTTAATTTTAATTTTAGAATGTCTCAATTATGAGAATATTAATTGAAACATTCTAGAAAACATTTTACATAGAGGTTGGGATAAACATCCTCAAATTCATGTTTTGAAAATCATGTTAAGAGACTTTAATTATGATTTCTTAAATTAAAATCTCTTAGAAAGATTTAATTTTCAAACGATGTTGGAATAAATATTCCTTTTAATTTGATGAAAGGGAATAATTTGACAAAAAATTAGTTTAATAGGAAAACCTTTGTAGATTTAATAAGTTAAGACCCTTCAAAAAAAACTTTTGAAAAATGAATGCCTTTTTTATCGAATAAAACTAATTTTGAAAAAGAATTTTAAAGATTTAAAGAATAAACATTCTTTTTATTGAAGCTAAAAATGCCTTTTAATAAAAATGAAGTTTACTTAAAAGGTCTTAATTAATTAAACATACTAAAGTCCTCCCAAAAAGGTATTTTGGAAAATTAAAAAAAGGTCAAAAGAAAATAAATATTCCCTTTTATTGCAAAGAAATAAAAAGAAATAGAATAAGAAAAGAAATTTTGAAAGTGGTTTTTTAACAAAACTTGGATTAATTTGAGAGGCCTTAACTATAATTGAGTAGTTAAGATTTCTCAAAAAACTTTAAAATGTGTTTGAAAATTAATGTCGGAATAAACATGACACGCCCGGACCTAGTCCGCACTTGTCAAGTATTATATTTATGTAAATTATTTAGCCAAGAAACCAAATTAGATTTTTCATAGACGTTTTGAACTTCCTTTAGCTCAATTTCGAGCCTAGGAGCTTAAAATTTTATCCGGAGTTGGTTGGGTCCTTGGGCACAAAGACCGAGGCAAGAAGGCAGGGTTGACTAAAAGTCAATCCATGGTCGGTTGACCAATGGTCAAACCAGATGGGTTGACCTTCAACTATTACAAAAGTGGTGGTCGGCAAGCTGACCACCACATTTGCTTATTTCTTCTTCATTTCTTCTTTTCTCTTCTCCGTTCTTCTCCTCTTCAAGCTCTTTCAATTTCCTTTAAATTTCCAGCCTTCAATCCATCATTAAACACTTCATCAATCATCAATAACAACTCCTTTAGCTTGTTTGAGAATCAAAAACACCAAATTCATGAAGAATTTTCGAAATCCAGAAATCTGTCAAACTGGCGACAGATTGTTCATCAGCTCATAAATTTCAATTCAACCGTGGAAATTGGCTGGATTTTTGGTATGTTGTTCTATACTCATCAAGCTTTAATTTGATAGCTTATACGCCTCATTTCGTGGTCTGAGCTGAAAGTTATGCTCAATTGAATTTGCATTTTCGTTGCTGCTAGAAATTTCTGCAATCTTAGAGTTTTTATTCAAATTCCTTGCATGATCAGTTGTTTAAATCAGTTTTTGATGCTGTGGAATCTTAGTTTAAGTGTTGAGGAGTATGTATTTCGAATTTCACATCCATTGGAGTTGAATTGAGCTTGAATCGAGCTAAAGAAGATGCAAGGCCGAGTTCAGCCTTGCTGCTGCCAAGGTGCAGCAAAGGTCCGGGCCAGGGATAGCAATGTCCTTGGGCCTGATCCTCCCTGTTTTGGGAGAGTCCCTATTTCGGGTCTAGGGGCAAAATGGTCATTTTGAAGCCCTAGACCCCATTTGACCCCAATTGACTCAAATTTACTTCAATTGACTTCCGGACCTATCCAATTTAGTTCTTGGACCTTGGAGACCTTAAATAGGTTTTGTTTTATGATTTAATTGTTGGTTGAATGCTTTTATTAATCAAATTAGATTTTAATTTGATTATTTAGGTACGTGATTGTACGAGTTTCGGTCGGTAGCAGTTTGAACTAAGGCGTTCGTGGGGTAATCGGGGAGTATACAACTCTTCTCTCTTGTGAGTGGCTTGGATTATATTGGTTGACCATTGAGGGTTAATCGTTTTCAAATTTCTTTATAAATGCTTTATTAAATTGTTTATATATGTTTTGGGGTATGAAATGTCCACGCTCACACACCAAGTTTACAAATGATTTAAAGGGTGGGAATTTCAAATATTTTTTATAAATTGATATTATTGATATTTGTTTGGGGTACGATGCCCCTGAGAGATGAGAGATTGAGCAGGTTCCTCTGGGCTCCAATTTGCGGGAGCGTGGACCGAGTTAGAGAAGCATGCAAGATTCTCAGCCGTGGACCGCCTGTCAAGGGGCACGGTGAGACGAGACCCTGGGAGAGGCGTGAAGGGAAGCTCGCCAGGACTCCAGATTGCTGTGTTCCACCACAGCAAGGCAAACGTCAAGAGAATGGGCTAGAGAGCAAAGAAAAGTGTTTTAAAGTATAAAGTAACCCTTGACGGTCCAGTGGGTACCCAGTGCACGGGTATACCTTTTTGGGACAATTTCAGATGCCAGCCCATTTGGAAATATTATTATTGATTTAATATTTGTTTTGGTGCGAGACTTCCTATAATTTTAGTAAATGGTTTATTAAATTTATTTTTGGATTATTTCATATCCCCAGCCTGTGGTGATCGGTCATTATAACCGGGTCCCTCACTGGGTACAAGTATATTGTACTCATTCCATTCACTTTTGTTGTCAGGCCATCAGGCTTCGGACAGCGGACGTCCCAGTGGTCAGTGATCCCAGTACGTCACTGTGGACACGACTTTGTAGGTGCCACCCTTTTTGCCCTGTGTATCTTGGCTCGGGATATTAGTGCATTTTACATATATGTTTATGTATATATAAATTACTTTCCGCTGCATTGGAGCACAGTAAAACGTGTCACTTTCTTTTTAAATATTTTTGAACTGTATTATCTATAATATTTTCGTATGTTTTCATATATTGCTCGAATACCCTTTATTTTTATGCCTTGTGCCATCTTGGTTGCCCGCCTGACGAGGCACGCATCTCGAGGTGGTACGGCGGTTGTCACGTGGCCTGGCCTGCGGGTCGGGGCGTGACAATTTGATTGGTATCAAAGCAAATTTTTAATATACATAGTATATCTATATTATACCGAGTCGAGGAGTTCACATAATTTTGAGATTTCTGATTTTGGGGTTAGAATTAGAGGGTATGATTGGTATAGATATATTTTTCGTCTACTGACCTAGATTTTATGTAGAGTTACGCCATGCCACCTAGAAGGAGGAATATTCTGAATCCTTCTGTTCCTACCCCTGATCCCTCGGTACCTAGGAGAAGAGGTCGGCCACGTAGGCAGCCTGAGATTCAGCCTAGTGTAGACCCAGAGACCACTGCGATTCCGGACGAGCCTGTTCCACCTATTCCGCCTGTTGATAATACGCATCATCAGGATGCTCATGCTGAGATTCCACCACCCCCACCTCCGACGACTGCCACGCCGGTGTAGTTTACGCCCGCTGATTTCGAACGGATGTTTGACACTTAGGCCAGTAGATTCTTTTCATCACAGATGGCCACTGGCGCACATCCAAGTTCGGGCATTACACCACTAGTTCATCCATCGCCACCGATGCCGACACCGATGCCGCCGCACTTTCAGCCGATCGGTGCAGCGAGCACTTCTGCTGGTGCCATTTCTTCAGAGGCTCGCTTGGTGAGGTTCCTTAGCATCATGAAGGGACTAGACACCCCAAAGCTCTCCGACACGTCCGCTGATGCAGCGTGGGATTGGCTACATTTCGTCACGAAGAACACACAGGGTCTGGGTATGACCTCGGAGGAGCGAGTGAGCGTGGTTACTCAATATCTCCAGGAACAGCCACTGAGTTGGTGGACCAATCTCGAAAGCCGAGCCACTGGACCAGTGACGTAGGAGATATTTGTTACTGAGTTCCGAGAGAGGTTCATATCGGAAGAGATGGGGATGAGACGATATGGTGAGTTCCTCCGACTGCAGCAAGGCAACAGATCGGTCGAGCAGTTTGAGACAGAGTTACAGAGACTTTCACACCACTTTCCATCCATCACCGAGGATGCCCTTTGTCTTCAGTTTGTCAACGGCCTTCGGTGGGAGATTGTACAGAAGATGAAGCCTACTTCTAAAGCCACCTTCGAACAGTGTCGACAGGATGCGTTGTAGGCCGAAGCTATGATTGCTCAGCGCCGACCAGGAGGATCGAGTTCGAGTGGTCAATGATCTTCCGACGTACCGATGGACCTGGAGCCGAAACAGACTCAGAGCTCATATTCCCATGGAGGAATATCTCGGGGCGGTTTAGTCGAGTCCCCAGCACCACAGATGTCGCTTTCTCTGCCACCGCCTCCATCAGGTGGTCGAGGAAAAGAGAAGTTTAGGTTTGGGTCCATGGGCAGAGGATGGTTTGGGAAAAAGAGAGTGGAGTCTGGGCCTCGATGCCCAAACTGTAGGCGTTTTCATTCTGGCCAGTGTAGGGCTGGACCTCGATGTTTTCAGTGCAGAGGCATGGGCCACGTAGCACGTGCATATCCATCTACTACTTATGTACCACCCAGGCGGAGTTTTAGTCAGCCTCCAATCAGACCGAGTAGCTATGGAGGTTTCCGTCTGTTTCAGCAGCATTCGGGCATTGGTAGTAGTTCAGCACCCCCGAGACGACCCTCACAACAGTAGCAGCAGCGGCAACATAATCAGGTTTACGCCATGTCGCAGGAGGACGCCGACGCTCGTCCTGATGTAGTCACCGGTAAGTATATATTTAAATATTCATGGACGGTTATTTTTTACGAATAAAGATATCATCGTACTCATAACTACTTGTCGAGCAAAAGTAATCGCTTTAGAAAATTTTTGAACGTTAGGCGTGGTAGTTATTTTCGATCAACCGGCTTATGTGATTATGGACACTGGAGCTGCCTTATCCTACGTTAACACAAATTTTGCCGTGCATGCGGATCGATCGTTATCGCCCTTGGGGTACAAGCTATTGGTGAATACACCATTGGGTGAGAAAATGGTTCGAAATACGGTGTACAAAGGATGTGCAGTGAAGCTGGAAAACCTGACTTTCGAAGCGGACTTAATTCCACTTCAAATGTCCGACTTCGATGCCATCTTGGGGATGGATTAGCTTGGGAGTCATTATGCTCAGATCTACTGCGAGCATCATTTGGTGAGAATTCCACGACCTGACGGCAGCATGATCGACTTTTACAGTGAGCGCAGAGGCACACCGAATGTCATCTCCGCCATCAAAGTAAGTAAGCTACTACTGAAAGGGTGTAAAGCTGTGTTAGCCCATGTAGTAGATAATTCAGTGGAAGAGCCTAACATTGAAGATATTCTGGTAGTCAATGAGTTTCCAGATGTCTTCCCCGACGAATTACCTGGTTTACCGCCTGAGAGAGACTTCGACTTCCCGATCGAGGTTTATCCCGATACGGACCCAATTTCTATGGCTCCATACCGAATGGCACCCACTGAACTGATTGAGCTGAAGAAACAACTCGCCGAATTGCTAGATAAAGGGTTCATTCGGCTGAGTACATCACCTTGGGGAGCCCCAGTTTTATTTGTGAGGAAGAAAGACGGTTCCATACGACTCTGCATCAACTACCACAAGCTGAATGCGGTGACTGTTGCGCGTCGTATCACAACAAAATTAACCTTACTAATCTACTATGTAGTAGGGTAAGCAAGGATCGATCCCACGAGGAAAGGCTATTCTATTTCACACTACTTTCTAAGCATACATCACACTAAACAATAAATTAAAGGGGGGCTTTGTACTGGTGTTGAAAATAATATGTAAGGATTTATCAAGAATAACAATAATAATGCAATACATGATGAAACAAACCTTCCAATCTATTATATGATCAATCTTTTAACCTAGCATTTGATCATTGATTCACTAATTAAACATTCTTCTCATCAATTGGTTAACCCCATGGATTTAAAACCAGCTTCAAATCCATGGACCTTTCCTAATATTGATTAACCTTGAATCTAGGTTCACTTTTAATACTTCCTCTTATGGCTAACTTGAATCCTAGCAATCCAAATTCAAGCCTAGAAGAGTAATAAGCTATGGAAAGATAAAAGCTAACAACAGTCAATAACAAACCCAGCATTCATTATTCCAATTGCATCTTCAAATCTCTTTGAATGTAAAAACATCCTCTTGCTACTCAAATTCTAAGAAATTACCAAACTCTAGCATTGGAATTCAAAGATTAGCATGCTAATGAACTACTCAATCAATTATTTGCAACTAATTAACTCAGCAATCCACAAGACAAGATAATAAACATGATAATCATCTTTAAAGCTCAAGAGATAGAAGAACAATCAATGAACAAGAAAGCATTAAGAACAAGAATCTCACAAATGCAGCTCAAAGTGATTGAATCTTATAATAGATTGGAGTTATAGAGTTTTTCTAAACGAAAGTTACAAGAAGAGAAAAACCCAGTGTCGAGACGTTTTACCGCTCCGACGATAAATGATATGGCGTGAAAAATATTTGGGACTAAACAGTCTGAAAACAAATGGAGTCGCCACTAACCTTTTATTTTTAATAGGTGTGGTTAGTCACCTACTTGTTTAACCCAACATAAATCTAGAAAGATTACGTCAAGTTAAGGAAAGAAAACTGGTCTACGAAAAAGATTTCAGGTTCGTGAGTCGGTTACGCTTGGGGAAGGATTAGCACCCCCAAGACGCCCGGAAATCGGTACCACAAAAGTCTTAAAAATATTTTACTTGGGAAATAATAATAAAATGTTTTAAAATCATTTTAAGAAAAACATAATTTTAAATGTCGGAATAAATATTCCTTTTAATGTAGGATAAGCATCCCACTATAAAAGCTAAATTCGAAATTTAAAGACTTAATGTCGGAATAAACATTCCTTTTAATGTGAAAATCCATAGCCCAATTTTGAATTTGAAGAAATTTCCTACTTAGAATGGAAATTCAATTTCTAAATAGAAATAAATATTCTTCAAAAATCAAAGTCAAATTTAAACATGAGGATAAATATCCTTTTGAAAAACAAAGGTTTAATTTTAATTTTAGAAAGTCTCAATTATGAGAATATTAATTGAAACCTTCTAGAAAACATTTTGCAAAAAGGTTGGGATAAACATCCTCAAATTCATGCTTTGAAATTTACATTAAGAGACTTTAATTATGATAACTTAAATTAAAATCTCTTAGAAAGATTTAATTTTAAAACAATGTCGGAATAAATATTCCTTTTAATTTGATGAAGGGAATAGTTTGACAAAAATTTTAGTTTAATAGGAAAATATTTTGAAAAAAAAAAGAATAAAAGAAAATAAATATTCCCTTCTATTGCAAAAGAAATAAAAAGAAATGAAAATATAGTTGGAAAATCAAGATCTCTCCAAAAACCTTTAAAACATGTTTTGAAATTAATGTTGGAATAAACATTCCTTTTAATTTAATTGGGCCTCTTAAACAAGAGATTTTCTTAAAGTGAAATAAAAATAAAACATAAAAGTAAAAATAAAATAAATAAAAATAAAAGATTTTGGAATTAACATTCCTTTTTGTAAAAAGAAAATTTTTTGGATTCATTCGCAAATTTTAAGAAATTAAAGAAAATCATAAACATGATGCATGCTTTTTATGAAAATTACATGAAAAACATATTTTTTTAATTTTGAAGGGATGAAAGAATTCTCCCGGGCCCGATCGGACTCCCGATTAGACACCGAGAAAACATCTCATCGGAGAAAACCTTTAGAAACCTCAGACTCCCGAGGCATCTTTCGATTACCCCATGCATATGAATTTTTGAAAACCAATGTTCTAATTTTAATTATGCATGAATGGGACAAGGAAACATGGGTTAGTATATATACACAATTAATCACACAATATGAAATGGCAAATAAATAGGACATGAGAATTTAAAATCAATTTTACAAGATCAAATTGCATAGCAACTAATTTAACACAAATAAGTAAGCTTAATTTAAACAAACACATATACAAGGCCAAGTAGGTAATTTTATACAAAATTCAACCCATAATTAAACAAATATATAAGCAAGGGCAAAAGGGTAATTTTACATATAAGATTCAATCTTTAATTAATCAAACATACATACAAAGGCAAAAAGGTAACTTAATACAAGATACAATTACTAAATAAGCAAAAACACATGCAAGGGCAAAAGGGTAATTTTACATGCAAGATTAAATTTTTAATTAAAAAGCATACATAAAAGGGCAAAACAGTAATTTAACATATGCTATAATTACTAATTAAGCTAACATATCCATAAGGGCAAAGAGGTAATTTTATATGTAAATATAAATTTTTATATTAGACAAAACACATATTTAAGGGCAAAAAGATAATTTCTATTTCTAAAATAAAAAAAATTTAAATCTTAAACTAAATATGCATTTATATAAGTTTAAAAAAAATATTCAATTTTTTATTTAAAAAGGAATCAGAGATTATTTCTATTTAAGTAAAAATAATAAAAAATAAATAAACTTAAAGATTCAATTTTTATTAACCAAGCTTTCATTTTTAATCAAGCTAAAAATATTCACAAGCAAAATGGTGCAATTTTTTAATCCTAAGCCTAACATTTAACTAAACAAACAAGTTAATCATCTTAAAGTTACGATCTTTATAATCAAGATTATATTTTTAATCAAACAAGAACGTGAATATAAGTTCAAAAATACAATCTTTTTAATCAAGTTTAAGACTTTCAACCAAGCAAACACATGGAATGGGTAAAGCAAACTTGAAAAATAATAAACAAGAATACAAAACAATGAAAGTTAGGAACTTTTTTGCATAATCATGTAAATAATTAAGAGAAATGGCATATTAACAAAAAATTACATAAAATAAATAAGCAAGTAAAAAAAACATCTTGATTATATTAGAAGCATATATTAAACTAAGCAAATTATTTAGAAATATACAAAAGCTTTGTAAATCATAAATATCATCATAAAAGAGAAAGTTAACACTTCATGTACAAATTTAACAAGACAAAGCAAGAATATTGTATTTAAAGTGAAAAGAAATGATCTTGAAAATAAAACTAAGAACTTACCTAAAAAGATGAAGTTTTGTACCAAAACCAAAAAAAGATAACAATGGCTTTGTGGAGAAGAGAATGGCCAAGATTGATAATCAAGAAGACTTTTTCTCTATTTTTCTCTAGCCAATCTGTTTAAAATAAATAAAAAAGAAGAAGAAGAAAAAAAATTTATCTTGGACTCTCTTTCTCTCTTCTCCTCTCTCTATTTTTTTTCCTGTGTTTGAAAGAAAGCTGAAGCTTTGTTTGAAAGAATACCCCAGCCCCTTTTTGCTCTCTCCGTTTCCTTCCTCTGTTTTTTGAAAGAAGGCTCTCCTCTCCTCTATTTTTTTTTTGAAGAAAGCTGAAGCCCCTTCTATGCTCTCCTCTCGTGCTCTCTTTTTTTTCTTAAAGAGTTCTCCTTTGGTACCAGCTCCCCCTTTTATTTTGAAACCCCTAGTGGCTTAAAACATCGAGCCACAACACCCCATAAAACATGGAGCCGCTGTCGGTTGTTGGAGCTGGAGCAGGAGGCAAGGCAGGCGCCCGCGTATGTTCCACTTCATGGCGAGTTGTGAGGTAACCAAATTCCGATCTTCCTTGAACTCTTTCTGGGAAGTTAGGCGTTGCTTTGCTTCCTTTAAACCTAAGAGCTGCTTCATCGTAAACTAAGGCAGCTGCTTCAGCAGTTTCGAAGGTGCCTTCTTTTGGTTGATAAAAGGGTTGACCTTTTAGCATTTCAAATACCTGGAGAGCTTGAAGCCACTGCTTCTTGAGGATGCAGTCGGATGAAGTTTCGGTGACGGTGCAGACCCAGGCCTTGGCGTTGTTCTTGCGGTCAAGTTTCTTCTTGAGGTTCCTGAGGGGAGTTTTCTTGGAAGACCCAGGAATAACCGATATGCCCGGATACTCTCCTTCCTTCCAGAGCCTCTGCCTCTTCTTAACAGAAAAAGACGCAGCAGTAGCAGCTGCACGCGAAAAAAGGACAGAATCCGGAGGATGGAGCTTGCTCTTCTTCTTCGAGTTGGGTTCTGCAGCCGGGTGCAGGGGTTGACGTTGGCGGTGGAGCAGCGGTTGCCGAGGAGGAGGAGGAAGAAACCGCCACACGTTCACAGCAAGGGCACATGGTGAAGGTGGTGGGAGGTTTCAGTGCATGTAGAGCTGAGGGGACAGTTTTAATACTCTTAGCTCTTGCACCTCCTTCTGCAGCCTCCGGTTTTCCTCAGTTGTCTTACAGGCAATTTTCTCTGCTTTCAGCTTCCCTAGTGCATACCAGAGCTTTTTGTCCATGCAAACTGATTCATCACTCCAGCAATCATATTTAACCAAAGGGGACAGAACATGTTGGGAGCTGTCTCTCCATATGCAGGCCAACAGTGAAGAAGTGAGCACACAATTCCTGACAGAGGGTGTTCTTGCACATGCCTTGATCACATTTTCACTGGCCTGACATTCTATTTCAGCCATGGATTTTGAATAACCAGAGATGCCAACGGGGTCAGTGAAAGCCGAGGTGTGAAAGACGCCACGACACCCATCAAACGCCTCCATTAGCCCCTGGATTTCACTTGGTTTAGCCGTGACCACCGAAATTCTTGTCCTTACGTGCCATCATCTCCCCTAAATTCTCCATCTCCCTTAGCTTCTCTACATCTTCTTGGTTATCAACAAAGACTCGGACAGAGTATCCATGGAGTAAGAGACAGTTAACTAAGGAAAGTCCAAGGAAAGAAACGCCACTGGTAACACAAACAAGCTTGTCTTCAAGATCAACACTAGCATCATTAGAGCTGGTGAGGCCTTCGAAATCTTCATTCTGCTTTCTTCGTTCCATGGCAGCAGCAGCAACCAAAGTCTGCTTGAAATCTTCCAACTCCCTTCTTTCATACTCTTCTTCTTGTGTCCTTACAATCCCCACGTGGTTCTTCCTTGATCCTTCTAAGTTGTAACTTTGGTCAGTTAAATTTAAACTCTGGGTTCTTGCTATAAGTGTGCGTGATAGGGGTTAAGCTTTTGATGCCAAAAAGAGGCTGAAAATGGGATGGAGAGTGAGTTGTGATGGCAGTGTTGACAGGCATGATTGGAGTCCTGAAGCTGAGTACGATTCATTTTTTTAATGCATGGGGCTGCTAAGGAGGTATTGGGTGTTGCTGCTGACGTGGCAACTTTTGGCATGCAAATATATGTATACATATATATATATAAATTTAAATATATATTCATAGATATATATATATAAATATATATAAATATTCCTGTGCACATCTGAATATTTATACACATAAAAATATATATATGCATCATAACCAAATTCACCCACAGTTGAATTTCGGCTTGCTTAGCTCTCTTGCCTTGGTTCAAAATTACCTGCAAGGTAATAGGATAAAATTAGTAAAATAAAATAATAAACCAAATTTAAAAAGGATAAGTAAAATAAAATTTGGAAATGGTCAACTAATTAATTGACTAATTAACCAATTAATCAGTTAATTAATTAACTAAAATTTAGAAAGAAAGAGAAAAAAGAAAGAATAAAAATTGAATAAATAAGTGTCTACACCCAGCAAAGACACAAACTTCAAAACTGCCCTAACTCCCCTCCTCAGCTGCCTTTTTCTTCTCGGCTCTCTGCTTCTAGCTGCCAGCCCATTCCTCCATTATCCCTCCTTAATAATTCCTTAGAGATCAGATAAGGAATCCTAAGGATAAAATAAAATAAAGTAGAGGCCATTATTGTAAAGAGAGAGACAAATCTGAGGAAATTTGGGGATTTAACTACGCCTCCTCTCCACTGAATCCCCGCGACGTCTCTGCTTGTTTTCTTCATATTTTTCCCAGCTCGATTGATCCGTCGACGTCTAAAGATGTGCACGTCGACGTCTAAGTGTTTAACCTTTATGTATTCGAAGTCAGAAATTTCTACCCGTCGACGTCTAGCATGGTGAACTCCCTGGAAATGTTGGCCGTGGATGCCCAACTTCAATCCGTGGACGGTTGCTTTGGATTCCAGAATCATGGTCATCAAGTAACTTGTCCGTCGACGTCTAATGAGTTAGCCGTCGACGTCTATGCAGGTGCAAGTGATCCCGTGTCCATTGCTCGAGTAGCCGTCGACGTCTACATTGTTACCCGTCGACGGCTCTGCATGTTTGTTCAATTATTCATGGAAATTGTCCCTTTTTAGTTCAAACTTAATTAACCCTTTTAAGTACACCTACAAAGCAAAATTGAGCTAACTTAGGCCTCCCAGTATAAAAATAGGAGAAAGATGAGTGATCTTAAATCCCAAATTAATCTAAAAAAAAGAGTTTAACAAATTCCCCCACACTTGAATCTTACTCGTCCTCGAGTAAGCCTAGAGCAAAAGGGAAAGAACAAAATAACCCTTAAAAGAGAATACCACAAAAAATTTAAACTAGTTAACTCTCAAATTAAATTTCAGAGGAAATTCATGCGGTGTATAGAAGCATATTGTAAAGTAGAAGAGAGCATAACAATTCAAGAATCAAGATAATTAAGCAATAATGGAAACAATTTTCCTTCAACCAAACATGTTTGAATGGAATAATTCATCACTGGAAATCCCTCATTCACTCAAGTGTGTTTCATAGTGCGCTCAATCTTTGCATGAAAATAGACCTACCATAAGCTTGCTAGTCTACCTCATCTCCATTACTCCAGTATGCACATCATGGATGAAAAGATGAAAAAGATGAAATGGGGTTGTAATGAGGTCTTGGTTGAGTAAGCTATGAAGAAAAGGGTAAAGGAGTTCAATTAAAAGTCTCTTCAAAACTTAGTGAAATATCAAGCTATCGAGAAGAAAATGAAAATGGCATTCAAATTTTTAATAGCCCGACTCTTTTGATCTACTCATTCCAACTTTTTCCTTTCATTCCTCTTTACAATGAACCGCAGAGATGTTGATTGCTTCTGTTGTGCCATTCTTTATACACTAGGATTCTTTTGGGCACATTTTTTAAATTTAATGTATTTTGAACATCTCATTTCTAAAATTTTTTTCTTAATTGACCAATCCTCGAAGCGAAAATTTCCCCCACACTTAGACTTGTTACTCTTTTGTCAAGAACATAAAAATCATACAAGTCACTAATCTCACTAAGCTGAAGAAACAAGGTGAGAGAACTTGTTTTTTTCTTTTGAGGCTTAAGGTTCTTTTTAGGGAATTTAGGTTCATCAACAAAAATAAAGCTAAAATCTTTTAGGCTCAAGAGGTTCTCTACATTGGTTTTTCGCAAGGGTTGGTCAATTTGGCTCAAGCTTAGCTCTAATCTTGACCATCTTCTCAAACATGCATGCATTATATGTAATTTCAACAAGGTATAAAGCAAGTTCTAGAGGAATATAGTCATGCAAGATAAAATTTACTCTCAAGAATAAAAGAGAATGTAGTGCAATCTTAAGGCTCAAATCTCTCACAAGGTTGAAGAATCCTTATTCTACTCAAACATATTCGGCTCAAGAGAATTACTACAAGTTGCTTAAAAATTAAGAAGCAAGAAATCTTAAGGCTCTTTTCCAATTTAAACTATACTTATATTTACTTCATGAACAACTTCACATTCTAATTTTCATTTTAATTATCAAAAAGCTACAACTCCTAATTAGCAAAAGTTTTAGTTTTAGTTACTAAAGCCAATTCCCCCACACTTAGAATAAGCATTGTCCGCAATGCGGTCTCGACGATAAATGAAATAAATGAGAGGTATTACAGAGCAGTACTTTGATGCTGTCGAGGAAGGAAATGAAGACAATTAAGGCCAGCAAGGACAATTAAGGCCAGCAAATGCAATCAACAATAATGGGGCAAAAGTAACAAAAGGAAGATTAAATTGCCATAAATCAAAATTAGGAGTTATAAGGTCGAGAATTAACTAAAATCCAAAAGTTAAAGAGCTGACATGTACGACAGCTAGAAGTTAAAGTCTGGCACAGTTAAAAGAGATAAAAAAGGAAAATGCATGATTGAAAATGGTAGAAAAATGCACTAAAGTTCGCTGAGGCAGTGGTGGAGGCTGATTATAGAAGGCCAGAATCTGATCAAGCTTGGTGTGGAGTGAGTGAACGTCATCGGTCAAGCATGTCACATCCCCTTGTAGTGTATTGAAATTCTGACCCATGTTCTGGCACCAACCGAGCATTTGAGACTGAAACTGGTGCTGAGGTATCGGCCTATTGCCAACCGATAGCTCAAAGGGAACTTGCTGATCTTGCGGCTGTTCTTGCGCTTCTCCTTCTTCGTCACCTTCAGCGGGCTGGTCTTGCATATTCGGGGGCTTAGTCCAAAGTCCTCCCGCTAGGACATAACCAAAGATCTTCATCTTGGTAGAGTCGACAATGTCAGTTTTGGTGGTGATCGTCTTCCGCTCATTTTCAAAGGAGATTGGTGGGTGTCGTAAAGCACCAAAAATAACCTCACTACTCTAGCATATAGTTAGGGAAGCAAGGATCAATCCCACAAGGAACTATCCAATTTACCATTACTTTCACAAAGCATAAATCAAACTAAACAATAAATTAAAGAGGAGTTTTATGTTGGTGTTGAAAATAATATGTGAGGTATTATCAAGAATGACAATAGTAATGCGATATATTAAAAGATAAAGCCTCCAATCTATTATATGATCAATCTTTTAACCTAACATTTGATCATAGATTCACTAATCAAATATTCTTATCATCAATTGGATAACCTCATGGAATTGAAACCAGCTTCAAGTCCAAAGACCTTTCTCAATGTTGATTAACCTTGAATCTAGGTTCACTTTTAATCCTTCTTCTTATGACTAACTTGAGTCCTAGCAATCCAAATTCAAGTCTAGAAGAGCAATAAGCAATGGAAAGGTAAAAGCTAACAACAATCAATAACAAACCCAGCATTCATTATTCCAATTGCATCTTCAAATCTCTTTGGATGTAAAAACATCCTCTGCTACTCAAGTTCTAAGAAACTCCCAATTCTAGCATTGGAGTTCAAAGATTAGCATGCTAATGAACTACTCAATCAATTATTTGCAACTAATTAACTCAACAATTCAAAAGTCAAGATAATAAACATGATAAACGTCTTCAAAGCTCAAGAGATAAAAGAACAATCAATGAGCAAGAAAGCATTAAGAACAAGAATCTCACAAATGCAGAAAATAGAGATTGAATCCTATAATAGATTGGAGTTATAGAGTATTTTTGCTTAAACGAAAATTACAAGATGATAAGTTCTCTCAAACCCAGCAAAAGATGCAAACTTAAAGACTGCCTCCACTCCACTTTCCAGCTGCTTCTTCTCATTTTCGGATCTCTGTCTCCAGCTGCCAGCCCACAATCCACTGCTCCTCCATAACTCTTCCCATATGAGGTGAGGAATCTTAAGAATAAAATAAGCTAAAGTAGAAGCCATTAAGGAAAAGAGGGAGACAACTCTGAGATTTAGTTATGGCTCCTCTCCACTGAATCTCCGGAATGTGTTTTTAAAGGGTTTGATAGTGGAATGACAGCATTTAAATGGGTCTGTCGACGTTTTGACTTTGTTAGCCGTCGACATCTAAGTGTTTGCCTGTTGACGTCTCTGCTTGTTTTCTTCATATTTTTCCCAGCTCGATCGATCCGTCGACGTCTAGATACCTGCCCGTCGACGTCTAAGTATTCAATCTTTAAGTGTTCGAAGTCAGAAACTTCTACCCGTCGACGTCTAGTGTCTAGCCGTCGACGTCTAGCATGATGAACTCCCTGGAAATGTTGGCCGTGGACGTCTAGCTTCAGATCTGTGGACGGTTACTTTGGATTCTGGAATTGTGGTCCTCAAGTAGCTTGTCCATCGACGTCTAATGAGTTAGCCTTCGACGTCTGTGCAGGTACAAGTGATCCCGTTGTTCATTTCTCAAGCAACCGTCGACGTCTAAGTGTCTGCCCGTCGACGGCTCTGCATGTTGGTTCAATTAATCATGGAAATTGTCCCTTTTTAGTTCAAATTTCATTTTTTTCTTTTAAGTACACCTACAAATCAGAATTGAGCTAACTTAGGCCTCCCAGTATAAAAGTAGGAGAAAGAGGAGTGATTTTAAATCCTAATTTAAGTAATAAAAAAAGGTTTAACAAATTCCCCCACACTTTAATCTTACTCGTCCTCGAGTAAGCCTAGAGAAATAACAAAATAACCCTTAAAATAGAATGCCACACAAAAAATTTAAACTAGTTAACTCATCAAATCAAACTTCAGAGGAAATTCATGTGGTATATAGAAGCATATTGTAAAGTAGAAGAGAGCATATCAATTCAAGAATCAAGATAATTAAGTAACAATGGAAGCAATTTCCCTTCAATCAAATATGTTTGAATGGAATAATTCATCATTGGAAATCTCTCATTCACTCAAGTGTGTTTCATGGTGCGCTCAATCTTTGCATGAAAATAGACCTACCATAAGCTTGCTAGTCTACCTCATCTCCATTACTCCAGTATGCACATCATGGATGAAAAGATGAAAAAGATGAAATAGGATTGTAATAAGGTCTTGTTTGAGTAAGCTATGAAGAAAAGGGTAAAGGAGTTCAATAAAAAGTTTCTTCAAAACTTAGTGAAATATCAAGGTATTGGGAAGAAAATGAAAATGGTCTTAGATATTTTAATAGGCCGACTCTTTTGATCTACCCATTCCAACTTTTTCCTTTCATTCTTCTTTACAATGAACCGAAAAGTTGTTGCTTTCTTCTGTTGTGCCATTCTTTATACATTAGGATTCTTTTGGGCACATTTTTGAAAATTAATGTCTTTTGAACTTCTCATTTCTAAAGCTTTTTCTTAATTGACCAATTCTTGAAGCGAAAATTTGCCCCATACTTAGACTTGTTACTCTTCTGTCCAGAACATAAAAATCATACAAGTCACAAATCTCACTAAGCTGAAGAAACAGGGTGAGAGAACTTGTTTTTCTTTTTAGGCTTGAGGTTCTTTTAGGAAATTTAGGTTCATCAACAAAAAATAAAGCTAGAGCCTTTTAGGCTCAAGGGGTTCTCTACATTGGTTTTTCAAAGGTTGGTCAATTTGGCTCAAACTTAGTCCTAATCTTGATCATCTTTTCAAACATGCATTATATGTAACTTCAACAAGGTATAAAGCAAGTTCTAGAGGAATATAGTCATGCAAGATAAAATTTACTCTCAAGAATAAAAGAGATTGTAGTGCAATCTTAAGGCTCAAATCTCTCAGAAGGTTGAAGAATCCTTATTCTACTCAAACATATTCGGCTTAAGAGAATTACTACAAGTCACTTAAAATCTAGAAGCAAGAAATCTTAAAGCACTTTTCCAATTTAAACTATGCTTATATTTATTTCATGAACAACTTCACATCTTCTAATTTGCAAATTAAGATTCTATCAAAAAGCTATAACTCCTAATTAGCAAAGGTTTAAGTTACTAAAGTTCCCCCACACTTAAAATAGGCATTGTCCGCAATGCTATCTCAACTATAAATCATAAAATAGAGGTATCACAGAACAGTACCTTGATGTTGTCGAGGAAGTAAATGAAGACAATTCCAGCAAATGCAATCAACAATAATGTGGTGAAAGTAACGAAAGAAAGATTAAATTGCCATAAATCAAAATTAGGAGTTCTAAGGTCGAGAATAAACTAAAATCCAAAAGTTAAAGAGCTAAAATGTACGACAACTAGAAGTTAAAGTCTGTCACAATTAAAAGAGGTAATAAAGGTAAAATGCATGCATGAAAATGCTAGAATGAGCTAAAGTTCACTGAGGCGGTGGTGGAGGCTGATTATAGAAAGCCAGAATCTGATCAAGCTTGGTGTGGAGTGAGTGAACATCATCAGTTAATCGTGTTACATTCCCTTGTAGTGCATTGAAATTCTGATCCATGTTCTGGCACCAACCGAGCATCTGAGACTGAAATTGGTACTGAGGGAGTGGCCTATTGCCAACCGATAGCTCAAATGGAGGAGGAGCTTGCTGATCTTGCAGTTGTTCTTGCTCTCCTCCTTCTTCTTCACCTTCAGCTGGCTGGTCTTGCATATTTGGAGGTTTTGTCCAAATTCCTCCTGCTTGGACATAACCAAAGATCTTCATTTTGGTGGCATCGACACAATCTGTTTTGGTGGTGATCTTCTTCCGCTCATTTTCAAAGGAGATGCCACAGTGTTGGAGAATTTTGGTGATGAGCATTGGGAATGGAATACAGCGGTGCTGAGTAGTAGGAAAGACAACCTCGCGCATGGCACTGATGATGGTTGATGCCAGCGGAATAGCAAGGGCTTCTTGTAGACCGTGGACAATTTTGTCCATCATGTAGACATCTTTGCCGCGGACAATGTGGGTGTCTATGATCTTGGGATCCACATTATGGTGGATTAGATATGCCACCAGGCGGCTTTGAATACTGAAATCGCGGCAGAAAAGAGCAGCCTTTCTACCGGGCACTGGTCTATAGCCCATGTCAAATCTAGCTAAGGCATCATGTCTGGACCAAGGACGGTCTGGATCTTCTTCCTCTTCATCATTTTCTTCATACATAGATCGTTCATTTGGGATATTGAAATGTTTCTGGAGGAATGCCGCATTGATGGTGATCTTTTTCTTGAGCACCATAGTCTGAATTTCAGGTAAGTCAGCCCCATTGTTTTTGATGTTGGCGTAAAAGAGGACCGCCAGATCAGGATAAAACTCGCCCTTGATGTCGAGGACAGCATCCCAACCCACCTCATGAAACAAGTGCACTAGATCGAATTCGCGTGCAATAAGAGGATGCACTGTCTTCTCCATAATTTGACGGGAGGTCTCGTGATCTTTAAACCATTGTTCACAGTCGGGAGAGAAAAATTCATTGGCTACAGTAGGCGCAGAGGCTGAAGCCGGGGCCTTATCCTTGGCAGCCCTTGATGCTCAGGGTCTGGGAGATGGTGAAGGTTCAGCAGAAGCTTGGGACTTGGATTGGCGAGGTCTCTTAGACATTTTGTCGAACAGTTGGTATGATGAACAAAAATCCTGAAGCAATCTCAAGAAAATCCCACAATGAACACTTGTATGATGAATACTATATACTTAGCAATGAATTCCACTTGATTATCTCAGTAATAGCATCAAAGAAACCCAATTATTCAAACAATTGTAGCCCAACTCGGATTCCAGCAGTTATCTCAAGCAAAAGTGTCAAATTTTGAAGATTTTAAGCATGTAATCCATCCAATAGTTCAAGAATTCGATGCTAAATCAATCAAGAGAAGTAGAAGAGTATATAACTGACCAACTGGAGTGTTAAACGCAACCAAATTTGCTTCAAGAACACCAATTCGAAATTTTGCCCAAATTTGCTCCAAGAACACCAATCTCTGAATTTGTTGAAATTGAAGGGAAAGGTGGAAGAAATAGCGAATGGGGGTGATGTTTTCAGCGAAAAGGAAATGGGTTTGGTGTAATTGGGTTGGAAGATTGGTGGATATGGAAGAGAGTTGAAGTTGGTTGGTTTTGGAGGGAGGGTTTCGGTTTTGAATGAGGAAATAGTGTTATGATGAAAGTGATGGCTGATGTGGGTTAAAAACTGCAAAATTTGACTGATCCGTTGACGTCTAGTGTCTAGCCGTCGACGTCTAAACATTTCTGACTTGGGCAAAATTCGGTTCTTCGTAGCATCCGTCGACGTCTAACCCTTGGATGTCGACGTCTAGATATTTCTGACTTCAACAAATTTCTATGCCGAAACCTATCCGTCGACGTCTATCCTTATGCTCGTCGACGTCTAAATATTTCTGACTTGTCTGTTGAAAATCCCATCCGTCGACGTCTAATCACCTGCCTGTCGACGTCTACGTGTTTCTGAACCCAATAAAAAAAAACTTGATTCCACCCTCTTTGGTTACTCTCGAGATTTACAAACTGTGGAGTGCAGAGAGCCAGAGAAGTGCCTCTTGTGTAGATCACAAGTCGAACAACCTCACCCAATTGAACCTCATGAACTCTTAGCTAAATGTGGATGGAATGATTGTATGCTAAAGCAAAGAAAATAAAAGAAGGAAAGGAATACATTACAGCGAGTGAAAGAAGAACTTGGGTTGCCTCCCAAGCAGCACCTTTGTTTAACGTCGTTGGCTCGACTGGAGGACCAGATCAAGGAATATATGTAGGATCAGTGAAGAGAATGTCCTCTATGGAAGAACCCGAAACTCCTTCATAATATGGTTTCAAGCGATGTCCATTGACCTTGAAGATCTTGGAAGTAGTCAGACTTTGGATCTCCACCGTTCCATGGTCAAATACCTTAGTTATTATGGATGGGCCTATCCACCTACTCCGGAGTTTCCCTGGAAAAATATGTAGTTTAGAGTTGTAGAGAAGCACCTTTTGGCCTTCACAAAATGTTTTCTTCTTTAGAAGCTTGTCGTGGTAAGCCTTGGTGAGTTCTTTGTAGGTGAAAGAGCTCTCATAAGCATCATGGCGTAGTTCCTCGAGCTCTTGAAGTTGAAGCTTTCTATGAATCCCAGCCTCATCAATATTCAAGTTACACTTTTTGATGGCCCAAAGAGCGCGATGCTCTAATTCTACTGGCAAATGGCATGCTTTTCCATATACCAAACGGTAAGGAGACATGTCAAGTGGTGTTTTGTAGGCAGTTCGATATGCCCACAAAACGTCTTCAAGTCTTTGACTCCAATCCGCCCGATTAGGGTTGACGTCTTTTGGAGGATGGCTTTAATTTCTCGATTTGAGATCTCGGCTTGACCACTAGTTTGGGGGTGGTACGCAGTGGACACCTTGTGAGTAACTCCATACTTCTTCAAGAGAGAAGCCATAAGCTTGCTACAGAAATGAACACCCTTATCGCTGATGAGGACACGGGGCACTCCAAAGCGAGAGAAAATATTAGACCTGAGAAACTCACAAACCACTTTAGAATCATCAATTCGGGTGGCTTTAGCTTCCACCCAACGAGAAACGTAGTCACAAGCCAGTAAAATGTAAACAAAGCCATTGGACTTAGGGAAAGGTCCCATAAAATCAATTGGCCAAACATCAAAAATTTCACAAATTACAATTGAATTTAGATGCATTTGATCTTGATATGTGATTTTCCTACACTTTGACAATTATCACAAGATTTGCAAAAGATGTGAGCATCTTTAAATAAGGAGGGCCAATAAAAACCTCATTCTAGGATTTTCCAAGCAGCTCGTTGAGGGCCAAAATGACCTCCACATGCATGTGAATGGCAAAACGTTAGAACACTAGAAATTTCATGATCAGGGATGCATCTCCTAATAATTAAATCACTACAATCTTTCCATAGGTAGGGATCATCCCATACGTAAAATTTAGCATCATGTTTCAGCTTATCCTTCTTTGCTTTAGGAAAGCCACTAGGAAATTCCCTAGTGACCAAGAAATTGACAATGTCAGCATACCAAGGAATTTGTACATTAAGAGCACAGAGCATTTCATCAGGAAATGAGTCATTAATGGAAGAAGTTACCTCAGAACTTACCAACCGGCTGAGGTGGTCAGCTACTAAGTTTTCCGCACCCTTTTTGTCCTTAATTTCAAGGTTAAACTCTTGGAGAAGAAGGATCCAACGAATCAATCTAGGTTTAGCTTCCTTCTTAGCAAGGAGGTACTTAAGGGCTGCATGATCAGAGAACACAATCACCTTGGTGCCAAGCAAATAAGAATGGAATTTGTCCAGAGCGAAGACAATAGCAAGAAGCTCCTTCTCAGTGGTGGTGTAATTTTTCTGAGCGTCGTTCAAAGTGCGTGAGGCATAATAAATGACATGTGGAACTTTGCCCTCTCGCTGGCCAAGCACTGCTCCCACAGCTATGTCGCTTGCATCACACATAAGTTCAAAAGGTAGGTCCCAGTTGGGAGGTTGCAGGATGGGGGCTGATGTAAGGGCATTCTTCAACTTGTCAAAGGCCTCTTTACATGACTCATCAAAATGAAAGGTGACATCTTGTTGTAACAGACGGCACATAGGAACTACGATCTTAGAGAAATCTTTGATGAAACGCCAGTAAAATCCCGCATGGCCAAGAAAGGATCGAATTAATTTGACTGAGGAAGGATAGGGCAAGTTCTGTATGACATCAATTTTAGCTTTATCCACTTCGATGCCCTTAGCTGATACTATGTGGCCCAAAACAATCCCTTGAGTAACCATAAAGTGGCATTTTTCTGAATTGAGAACCAAATTTGTCTCAATGCACCAATCAAGAATAGTAGCGAGATTAGCCAGGCAACTATCAAAAGAATCTCCATAAACAGAGAAATCATCCATAAAGACTTCAATAATCTTGTCTACATACTCTGAGAAAATGCTCAGCATGCATCGTTGAAAGGTAGCTGGAGCGTTGCAAAGACCAAAGGGCATGCGCTTATATGAGAATGTACCAAAGGGGCAAGTAAATGTGGTCTTTCCTTGATCTTCTGGAGCTATCATGATCTGAAAATAACCAGAATATCCATCTAGGAAACAATAGTAAGCTCTTCCAGCTAACTTCTCCAACATTTGATCAATGAAAGGCAATGGAAAGTGATCCTTCTTTGTAGCATCATTAAGTTTTCTATAATCTATGCACACCCTCCAACCATTTTGCACTCGTTGAGGTACAAGATCACAACTTGCGTTTTGTACTATCGTAATACCGGTTTTCTTGGGTACCACTTGCATAGGACTAACCCATTCACTATGTGAGATAGGATAGATGATACCAACTTGCAAAAGCTTCAAAATCTCCTTTTTGACCACCTCCATCATGGGAGGATTCAAGCGTGTTGAGGTTGCCTAAGTGGTTTGGAATCATCTTCCAATAAGATTCTATGCATGCAGATTGATGGGCTAATACCTTTTATGTCAGCAACCGTCCATCCGATGGCTTCCTTTCGAGCCTTAAGAACTTGTAAAAGTTGAAGCTTTTGGGTGGAAGTGAGAGTACTGGAAATGATTACAGGGAGTGTTTCATTCTCACCAAGGAAGGCATATTTGAGATTAGTGGGAAGAGTTTTAAGGTCAATAGATGGTGCTTCAATGATAGAGGGGAGAAGTTTGGTGGAAGGGATAGGAAGATCCATGTAATAAACATTGGCAAGGTGTGATTTAGATGGGAGGACGGCCAAAGAAGCTAAGATGGACTGAATTTCCTCATTATAGATTTCTTCTTCAAAATCTAAATTGTCATAATCCATGCTCTGAGTTAATGCAGAAAATAGAGGATCGTCTCGAGCAAAATCCAATAAGGATATAGAACAAACATCCACAAAATCTTTAGCCATAATAGATTGATCATCTAAAGGGTACCTCATGGCATCAAAGAGATTGAATGTAATTACCTTCCCATCAAACTCCATGGAAAGATGACCTTGATGACAGTCAATCTTGGTTCTAGCAGTGCGGAGAAATGGCCGGCCAAGAAGAATAGAAGAGGACGTAGAACATTCCTCACTTCCCATCTTTAGAACATAGATATCCGCCGGGAAGACTAATTCATTGACTTGCATTAGAACATCCTCCAGAACACCCTCCGGATACACATAAGATCGATCGGCGAATTGGATCACAACTCCGGTTCTTGTCAATGGCCCCATGTCCAAAGAGAGATAAAGAGAATGTGGCATAAGACTAATAGCAGCTCCTAGATCACACATAGCCTTTGGAATTTGAGTCTTTCCAATAGTGATAGGAATAGAAAATGAACCTTTATCCTTACACTTGGGTGGAAGTTTGTGTTGAAGAGCTGCTGACAAATTTTCACTCAAGGTAATTACTTCATTCCCCTTAAGCTTGTGCTTATGAGTGCACAAGTCCTTGAGAAACTTGGCATATCTAGGAACTTGTTTGATTGCATCGAGAAGAGGAATATTCACTTGTACTCGGTGAAAGACTTCCAAGATATCCGGTTCAATGCTTTCCTTGGGTTTCTTTGTTAGTCTTGAGGGAAAGGGAGCTACTCCTTTAGGTTTCGGATTAGGATGGGAAGTATTTGTGTTTGGTTTTGGGTTTTGAGTGGATTTAGAGGCTTCAAAGTCATTTGGTCTCATGGGAAAAGGTGGAATAGGGTCAGGGGATTGTGCCCGTCGACGTCCAAGTTCTTCACCCGTCAACAGATCAAAGTTTCTAGGTAAATCATTTTCAGGTATGTTGCTTGCCCGTCGACGGGCAAGTGAGTCATCCGTCGACGGATCTGAAGGGTCAGAAACTAATTCATCCTGCTCCAAGCCTGCCCGTTGATGTCCAGTGGTTTTGTCCGTTGACGTCTCTTGATGAACAGGGGAGAAAGACTCCATCTCCCCTTCCAGGTTTTCCTCCTCATTTACTTTGTGTTTTCTTTTCTCGTGCCGATCCGGAAGAACTTGACCACTCCGCAAATGTATTGCATTAACATTAGCCTTCGGATTGATGATGGATTGAGAAGGCAACTTTCCCAAAGATTGGGATGTAAGATCATTAACAGATGTAGCAAGTTGCCCAACTTGTCTTTGAAGATTTTCCAAGGAGGTGTTCACTTGTAGAAATTGCGACTTGGTAGCTTCTTGGAAAGATAACTGAGATGATGCAAGTTGAGTCACTAAATCCTCGAGTTTGGATGTAGAGGATGGTGTGGATGAAGGTCCTTGATTAGGTGGAGCATTATGAGAGGAAGCTTGAAATTGGTTGGATTGTAAGGGTGCTGTTGGTCTATTTTGGAAAGTACTAGGCCCTTGTTGAAATTGGGGTCTGGGTTGAAAATGAGGGGCTACATTGTTTCCATACCTAAGGTTAGGATGAGCTCTCCAACCGGGATTGTAGGTAGGTGCAAATGGGTCAAAATTCCTTCTTGGAGGTCCAGGAAATCCAACTGAATTAACATCCTCAACACTGGATTCTTGTAATGTAGGGCATGCATCCGTCTCATGAGTATACAATGAACATATACCACAAGGACGAGAAGTTGAAGACGCACCCATTTGAGACATCATAAGATAAGTCAACTTAGATAGTTGATGATTTGTTGAAGCAAGTTGCTGCTCTAATTGAGAATGACCAACTTCATTTACTTGATGATTGGAGGCATCATCATATGCTTGAAAGTTTTGAGAGCTTGATGCCATAGTGGTGATGATTTTACGAGCTTGCTCCGTAGGTTGATCAAGAAGTGCTCCACTAGCAGCAGCGTCCATGAGTCCTTTGTTCACAGGTAAGAGGCCATTATAAAAATGATTCAGCAAGCATTGCTCAGGAATTTGGTGCTGAGGACAGCTAGCTACCAAATGTTTAAACCTCTCCCAATAGTCATAGATTGACTCTGTATTTTTCTGGCGGATGGTGCTAATCTGATTTCTGAGATTAAGAATCTTGGCAGCTGGAAAGTACTTGGTAAGAAATTGCTTCTTGAGTTGCTCCCAAGTAGTTATGGAACTAGGCTCCAATCGATACAACCAAGCCTTGGCAGTGTCTGCCAAAGTGAATGGAAAAGCACGTAATCTGACTTGCTCCTCTGTCAAATTACTCGGTTTCATAGTTGAACAAACCATCAGAAATTCCCTCAAGTGCTGGTGAGGATCCTTACTAGGGAGACCATGGAATGTTGGAAGGTAGTGTACAAAGTTGGACTTTAACTCAAAAGCTCCTTCGACTTCCGGGAAAACTATACACAGAGGTTGAAGATTTGGCTCACGCTCCAATAATTGTCGGATGGTGGGCTGAATTTCGTTCTGAACTGGTAGAACAACTGGAGGTGGTGGATTAATTGGTAGTTCATTCCGTGGTGGCTCCATGATAGGCAAGGGTGAAGAGCTCTCAGCTTGCAAAGATGACTTTTTAGTTTGCTCAACAAACCTTCTGATTTCCTTTAAGCTGGTTATGGAAGAATCAAAACTCATACAATATCTACAACAAAGAGATAAAACCAGAAATGAGAGCAAAGAAAATATACAAGAAAGTAAACCAAACAAAATCAGGGGAAGTAATGGCTAGATAAATAAACATACTAACACAATAGATATTAAAGAAACAAACTTCATTAACACTTTGCAATAACAACGAGATAGACACACACAGAAATATATAAGCTAAAATGCTATGAAAGTGAAATGATAAAGCCGTTAGTTCCCCGACAACGGCGCCAAAATTTGGTGGGTGTCGCAAAGCACCAAAAATAACCTCACTACTCTAGCATATAGTTAGGGAAGCAAGGATCGATCCCACAAGGAACTATCCAATTTACCATTACTTTCACAAAGCATAAATCAAACTAAACAATAAATTAAAGAGGAGTTTTATGTTGGTGTTGAAAATAATATGTGAGGTATTATCAAGAATGACAATAGTAATGCGATATATGAAAAGATAAAGCCTCCAATCTATTATATGATCAATCTTTTAACCTAACATTTGATCATAGATTCACTAATCAAATATTCTTATCATCAATTGGATAACCTCATGGAATTGAAACCAGTTTCAAGTCCAAAGACCTTTCTCAATGTTGATTAACCTTGAATCTAGGTTCACTTTTAATCCTTCTTCTTATGACTAACTTGAGTCCTAGCAATCCAAATTCAAGTCTAGAAGAGCAATAAGCAATGGAAAGGTAAAAGCTAACAACAATCAATAACAAACCCAGCATTCATTATTCCAATTGCATCTTCAAATCTCTTTGGATGTAAAAACATCCTCTGCTACTCAAGTTCTAAGAAACTCCCAATTCTAGCATTGGAGTTCAAAGATTAGCATGCTAATGAACTACTCAATCAATTATTTGCAACTAATTAACTCAGCAATTCAAAAGTCAAGATAATAAACATGATAATCATCTTCAAAGCTCAAGAGATAGAAGAACAATCAATGAGCAAGAAAGCATTAAGAACAAGAATCTCACAAATGCAGAAAACAGAGATTGAATCCTATAATAGATTGGAGTTATAGAGTATTTTTGCTTAAACGAAAATTACAAGATGATAAGTTCTCTCAAACCCAGCAAAAGATGCAAACTTAAAGACTGCCTCCACTCCACTTTCCAGCTGCTTCTTCTCATTTTCGGATCTCTGTCTCCAGCTGCCAGCCCACAATCCACTGCTCCTCCATAACTCTTCCCATATGAGGTGAGGAATCTTAAGAATAAAATAAGCTAAAGTAGAAGCCATTAAGGAAAAGAGGGAGACAACTCTGAGATTTAGTTATGGCTCCTCTCCACTGAATCTCCGGAATGTGTTTTTAAAGGGTTTGATAGTGGAATGACAGCATTTAAATGGGTCTGTCGACGTTTTGACTTTGTTAGCCGTCGACGTCTAAGTGTTTGCCCGTCGACGTCTCTGCTTGTTTTCTTCATATTTTTCCCAGCTCGATCGATCCGTCGACGTCTAGATACCTGCCCGTCGACGTCTAAGTATTCAATCTTTAAGTGTTCGAAGTCAGAAACTTCTACCCGTCGACGTCTAGTGTCTAGCCGTCGACGTCTAGCATGATGAACTCCTTGGAAATGTTGGCCGTGGACGTCTAGCTTCAGATCCGTGGATGGTTACTTTGGATTCTGGAATTGTGGTCCTCAAGTAGCTTGTCCGTCAACGTCTAATGAGTTAGCCGTCGACGTCTATGCAGGTACAAGTGATCCCGTTGTTCATTTCTCGAGCAGCCGTCGACGTCTAAGTGTCTGCCCGTCGACAGCTCTACATGTTGGTTCAATTAATCATGGAAATTGTCCCTTTTTAGTTCAAATTCATTTTTTTCTTTTAAGAACACCTACAAAGCAGAATTGAGCTAACTTAGGCCTCCCAGTATAAAAGTAGGAGAAAGAGAACTGATTTTAAATCCTAATTTAAGTAATAAAAAAAAGGTTTAACAGAGATGCCACAATACCGGAGGATTTTGGTAATGAGCACTGGAAAAGGAATGCAGCGGTGCTGAGTGGTAAGAGAGACGACCTCGTGCATAGCACTGATGATGGTTGATGCCAGCGGAATACCAAGGGCTTCTTGCAGGCCGTGGACAATTTTTTCCATCGTATAGACATCTTTGCCACGGACAATGTGGGTGTCGCTGATTTTGAGATCCACATTATGGTGGATGAGGTATGCCACCAACCGGCTTTGAATACTGAAATCTTGGCAGTAAAGAGCAGCCTTTTTACCGGGAACTGGTCTATAGGCCACATCAAACCGATTCAAGGCAGCTTGTCTTGACCAAGGACGATCTGGATCTTCTTCCTCTTCATCAATGCCCTCATACATAGAGCCTTCATTGGGAATACGGAAATGCTCCCAGAGGAATTTCGCATTGATGGTGATCTTTTTCTTGAGCACCATAGTCTGAATTTCAGGCAAGTCAGCCCCCTTGTTCTTAATGTTGGCGTAAAAGAGGACCGCTAAATCGGGGTAGTACTCGCCCTTGATGTCGAGGACAGCATCCCAACCCACCTCGTGAAACAGATTCACTAAATCGAATTGGCGTGCAATAAGAGGGTGCACTGTCTTCTCCACAATTTGACGACAGGACTGATGATCTTTAAACCATTCTTCGCATTCTGGAGAGAAAAAATTCATTGGCTACAGTTGGTACAGAGGCCGAAGCTGGGGCCTTGCCCTTGGCAGCCCTCGAAGCTCGTGATCTGGGAGGTGGTGAGGGTTCAGTGGAAGCTTGGGATTTTGATTGGCGAGTTCTTTTAGACATTTTGTCGAATAGTGAGGATGCTGAATAGAAATCCTAAACCAAACTCAATAATGTTACAGAATAAGCACCTCAACAGTAATTGTACACAATGAAGCACGAATTTGCCGATATAGAGCACAAGATTGGCAGCAGATAAACTCAATTTTTATTTGTAGTAGGCATTAGAACCACAGTCACATTCATGAATTCTCAGAAAACAAAAGGCCAACTTGTCCATAAATCAAGAAGATAGTAAAATCAATCCTGAAATATCCACTAAATTCGATGGGAATACAACTAAGGGAAGTAGAATGATGAGAACTAACCAACTGGAATGTTAAACGCAACCCAAATTGCCTCAAGAATCCCAATTCAAAATTTCGCCCAATTTGGCTCTAAGAATACCAATCTCTGAATGTGTGGAATTGGATGGAAGGGATGAGAGAAATGGTGGATAGGGATGGTGTTTTTAGTGAGAAGGGAGTGGGTTTGGTGTAATGGGGTTGGAAGATTGGTGAATATTGAAGAGAATAGAAGTTGGTTGGTTTTGGGGTGAGGGTTTCGGTTTTGAATGGGTGAATAATGTTGTGGTGAAAGTGACGGCTTATGAGGGTTAAAAAGGCTGAAATTCGATTGATCCATCGACGTCTAGCGTCTAGCCGTCGACGGCTAAACATTTCTCACTTAGGCTAATTCGATTCCCCGTATCATCCGTCGACGTCTAACCCTTACACGTCGACGTCTAGATATTTCTGACTTCAAAAATTTTCTGTGCCGAAACCTATCCGTCGATGTCTATCCATATGCCCTTCGACGTCTAAATATTTTTGACTTCCCAAATTTTATCGTGACTGTTCCATCCGTCGACGTCCAAACTTATACCCGTCGGCGGCCAGATATTTCTGACTTATCTTTTACAAACCCCATCCGTTGACGTCTAAATACATGCCCGTCAACGTCTAAACTTTTCTGAACCCAATAAAACCCTTGATTCTGCCCTCTTTGCTCAATCTCAAAATTTTCAGACTTTGGAGTGCAGAGATCCAGAGAAATGCCACTTGTGTAGATCATAATTCGAACAGCCTCACCCGAATTGAACCTCATGAACTCTTGGCTAGATGTAGATAGAATGAATGCATGCAAAAGCAAAGGAAATAAAAGAAGGAAAGAAATACATTACTTCGAGTGAAGGAAGAACTTGGGTTGCCTCCCAAGCAGCGCCTTTGTTTAACGTCGTTGGCTCGACTGGAAGACCAGATCAAGGAACATATGTAGGGTTAGTGAAGAGAATGTCCTCTATGGAAGAAACCGAAACTCCTTCATAATATGGCTTCAAGCGATGTCCATTGACCTTGAAGACTTTGGAAGTAGTCAAACTTTGGATCTCCACCGCTCCATGATCAAATACTTTAGTCACTATGAATGGGCCTATCTACCTACTCCGGAGTTTTCCGAGAAAGAGATGTAGTTTAGAGTTGTAAAGCAACACCTTTTGGCCTTCACAAAATGTTTTCTTCTTCAGAAGCTTGTCGTGGTAAGCCTTGGTGCATTCTTTATAGGTGAAAGAACTCTCATAAGCATCATGTCGCAGTTCCTCAAGCTCTTGAAGTTGAAGCTTTCTATGAATCCCAGCTTCATCAATGTTCAAGTTGCACTTTTTGATGGCCCAAAGAGCGCGATGCTCTAACTCTACTGGCAAATGGCATGCTTTTCCAAATACCAAGTGGTAAGGAGACATGTCAAGTGGTGTTTTGTAGGCGGTTCGATATGCCCACAAAGCGTCTTTAAGTCTTTGACTCCAATCCGCCCGGTTAGGGTTGACTATCTTTTGGAGGATGGCTTTGATTTCTCGATTTGAGATCTCGGCTTGACCACTAGTTTGCGGGTGATACGCAGTGGACACTTTGTGAGTAACTCCATACTTCTTCAAAAGAGAAGCCATAAGCTTACTACAGAAGTGAACACCTTTATCACTTATGAGGACACGTGGCATTCCGAAGCGAGAGAAAATATTAGGCCTGAGAAACTCACAAACCACTTTAGAATCATCGGTACGGGTGGCTTTAGCTTCCACCCAACGAGATACATAATCACAAGCCAATAAAATGTAAATAAAGCCATTGGACTTAGGGAAAAGTCCCATAAAATCAATTGCCCAAACATCAAAAATTTCACAAATTACAATTGAATTCAGGGGCATTTGATCTTTATATGTGATTTTTCCTATCCTTTGACAATTATCACAGGATTTGCAAAAAATGTGAGCATCTTTAAACAAGGAAGGCCAATAAAAACCATATTCTAGGATTTTCCTAGCAGTTCGTTGAGGGCCAAAATGACCTCCACATGCATGTGAATGGCAAAAAGATAGAACACTAGAAATTTCATGATCAGGGATGCATCTCCTAATAATTAAATCACTACAATGTTTTCATAGGTAGGGATCATCCCATACATAAAATTTAGCATCATGTTTAAGCTTATCCCTTTTTGCTTTTGGAAAACCACTAGGAAATTCTCTAGTGACCAAGAAGTTGACAATATCAGCATACCAAGGAATTTGTACATTAATAGCACAGAGCATTTCATCAGGAAATGAGTCATTGATGGGAGAAGTTACCTCAGAACTTACCAACCGGCTGAGGTGGTCAGCTACCAAGTTTTCCGCACCCTTCTTGTCCTTAATTTCAAGGTTAAATTCTTGGAGAAGAAGGATCCAACGAATCAATCTAGGTTTAGCTTCCTTCTTAGCAAGGAAGTACTTAAGGGCTGCATAATCAGAGAACACAATCACCTTGGTGCCAAGCAAATAAGAGCGGAATTTGTCTAGAGCAAAGACAATAGCAAGAAGCTCCTTTTCAGTGGTGGTATAATTTTTCTGAGCGTCGTTCAGAGTGCGGGAGGCATAGTATATGGCATGAGGGATCTTGCCATCACGTTGGCCAAGCACTGCTCCCACAGCTATATCACTTGCATCACACATAAGTTCAAAAGGTAGGTCCCAGTTGGGAGGTTGCAAGATGGGAGCTGATGTAAGAGCATTCTTCAACTTGTCAAAAGCTTCTTTACATGACTCATCAAAGTGAAAGGTGACATCTTGTTGCAACAAACAGCACATGGGGGCCGCGATCTTAGAGAAATCTTTGATGAAACACCGGTAAAATCCTGCATGGCCAAGAAAGGATCGAATTGATTTGACCGAGGAAGGATAGGGCAAGTTTTGAACGATGTCAATTTTAGCTCTATCCACTTCAATGCCCTTAGCTGACACTATGTGGCCTAAAACAATTCCCTGAGAAACCATAAAGTGGCATTTTTCTGAGTTGAGAACCAAAATGCATCGGTCAAGAATAATAGTGAGGTTAGCTAAGCAACTATCAAAAGAATCCCCATAGACCGAGAAATCATCCATAAAGACTTCAATAATCTTGTCTACATATTCTGAGAAAATGTTCATCATGCACCGTTGAAAGGTAGTTGGAGCATTGCAAAGACCAAAGGGCGTGCGCTTATATGAGAATGTACCAAAGGGGCAAGTGAATGTGGTCTTTTCTTGATCCTCTGGAGCTATCATGATCTGAAAATAACCGGAATACCCATCTAGGAAGCAATAGTAAGCTCTTCCGGCTAACTTCTCCAACATTTGATCAATGTAAGGCAATGGAAAGTGATCCTTTTTTGTAGCGTCATTAAGTTTCCTATAATCTGCGCACACCCTCCAACCATTTTGCACTCGTTAGGGTACAAGATCACCACTTGTGTTTTGCACTACCGTAATACCGGTTTTCTTGGGTACCACTTGCACAGGACTAACCCATTCACTATCTGAGATAGGATAGATGATACCAACTTGCAAAAGATTCAATATCTCCTTTTTGACCACCTCCATCATGGGAGGATTCAAGCGGCATTGAGGTTGCCTAAGTGGTTTGGAATCATCTTCTAATAAGATTCTATGCATGCAAATTGATGGGCTAATACCTTTTATGTCAGCAACCGTCCATCCAATAGCTTCCTTTCTAGCTTTAAGAACTTGTAGAAGTTGAAGTTCTTGGTTAGGAGTGAGAGTGTTGGAAATGATTACAGGAAGTGTTTCATTATCACTAAGGAAGGCATATTTGAGATGAGCGGGAAGAGGTTTAAGCTCAATAGATGGTGTTTCAATGATAGAGGGGAGAAGTTTGGTGGAAGGGATAGGAAGATCCATGTAAGAAACATTGGCAAGGTGTGATTTAGATAGGAGTGCGGCCAAAGAAGCTAAGATGGACTGGATTTCCTCATCATAGATCTCTTCCTCGAAATCTAAATTGTCATAATCCGTACCCTGAGTTAATGCAGTAAGTAGAGGATCTTCTTGAACAAAATCCAATAAAGACATAGAACAAACATCCACAAAATCTTCAGCCATAATAGATTGATCATCTAAAGGGTACCTCATGGCATCAAAGAGATTGAATGTAATTACCTTCCCATCAAACTCAATGGAAAGATGACCTTCATGACAGTCAATCTTAGTCCTAGCAGTGCGGAGAAATGGTCGGCCAAGAAGAATAGAAGAGGATGAAGAACATTCCTCACTTCCTATCTTTAGAACATAGATATCTACCGGAAAGGCTAATTCATTGACTTGCATTAGAACATCCTCCAGAACTCCCTCCGGGTATACATAAGATCGATCCGCCAATTGGATTACGACACCGGTTCTTGTCAATGGCCCCATGTCCAAAGAGAGATAAAGAGAATGTGGCATGAGACTAATACCAGCCCCTAGATCACACATAGCCTTTGGAATTTGAATCTTCCCAATAGTGATAGGAATAGAAAATGAACCTTTATCCTTACACTTGGGTGGAAGTTTGCGTTGAAGAACCGCTGACACATTCTCACTCAAGGTAATTACTTCATTCCCCTTAAGCTTGCACTTATGAGTGCACAAGTCCTTGAGAAACTTGGCATATCTAGGAACTTGCTTAATAGCATCAAGAAGAGGAATATTCATGGCGTGTCGTTAAAAGCCAAATTAAAACAAAGCTACTACTAAAGTCTAGTGGTAAGCAAAGGTCGTTCCCACCAAGGATTGATTAATGAACTTCTTCAATTCTTAACTAGCTAAGCAAAATAAGTAAAGTGAAAATTCAGATTTTAAAGAGAGAGTATCTTGGAAAATAAGGAAATAGCAAATCAAATAAAGAGAATTCAATAAGATAAAGTTCAGTTTAAAGCAATCCTCACCCTTGGATTAAGTGAATTGATCATTGGTTTTTGATTCACTTACCTTAACATGCAATTGACGTAGATTAGCAATACTACAATGCTTCTCACTAATCCCTATCTTTCCTTAGTCCTAGTTTAATAAGTACTACAAAGCTTCCCTATTAAACCCTTTTTACCTAATCAATCTAGAAACTAGCATCATAGATTTAAAGAAGGTAAAAGCATGAAAACACTAGAAAGATCTTAGCCAATAATGAACAGTCTAGGAACTAGCACCATAGATTTAATTCACAACTAACATTCCCTTAGATAAGAAACTAGCATGTATGAGATCCTAATTCTATCTAATTTACCACTTATGAGAAGGTTTAGTTACAATTCCGAATAAATAAACCTAGCTCTAGCAATTAATTAACATGAAATCTTAACTAGTATGCATCCTAGATGAGAAATCAAGCAATTATAAACCAGAAAAACAGAGGATGAAAGAATACATGCAAGATAAGAGCATTAAGCATAAAATTAAACCTCACAACCAACTTTACCAAGGGCTTAGAATAGCCTTAAGCTGATTTGGGAGTTTAGCAACTCATAGTAATTGAGAAAACACAAAGAAGAAGAAAGTAAAATAAAATTACTAAGACTTGTATATTTTTACAATGGGTGGCTGTCTCTTTATATATAGGAGAGTCTAGTAGCCCTAAACTTAACTTGCAAGAAAACCTAATTCTACAAGAAGTCTTTTTCAGCAGTTAGGAATCCTTCTTCAAGTAGGAGAAAAGATAGCACACTCCACATGCCTTGCACATGCTTCATTAAATGGTTTTCCTACTCCAATTAGGACTTCTCTCTAAGGGCTGATCCACATCCTTCTAGGACTTGGGCCAAGCTTTAATATCTTCAATAATATGTCTAGACTCAAGGCCAATTAAGCAAAACGTGCTCAAGTCCATCTCTAATCCGAAATTGCTCCAAAGCCCAAATTAAGAAGCTTTCTCTGATTTCCGCAGGATCTCTGGACTTCTCTGTATTTTAGCCTTTTGACAGCCCAAACGAACTCCAATTTGTGCGATCTTTAGCATTCTGGAAAGCTTGAGATGTGCTCCACAACTTTGATGAAGAACTCAAAATCAAATAAGGGCTTTAAGGATGTAAAATCTGGTCATCTTTTCAAACTATCTGCATAGGAAAAATCTCAAATTTCCAGATTTAAACACCTTTTATTCCAAAGCTTCCTTTTAGCTTCCTATCACACAAAATAACTCAAAATAACTTAGTTAGAGGTAATAAACACTTAAATCATCAAATATAAGCAATAAAACATATAGAAATAAGTGCCTATCAAATTCCCCCACACTTAGCCCTTGCTAGTCCGCTAGCAAACTAAGAAAAACTAAAAACTAAACCATATTGATTCCACTTTCGTAGGTGTACGGTGGCACTTAGCAGGTGACACAAGCCTTTAAACCCCTAAGTGTTCCTAGAGGAGGAGTTGTAGTCTCCTGCGGGTTTACCAGAATGACACCCACAAACATTACCTACATAACATTTTTCAATCAAATTCCAAAATCATGAGAATCATAAGTAAGAGCACAATTAAATAATCAATAGAACATAATATATCAAAACCGAATCACTTTTGCACTCAAAATAAGAAAGTAACATAATAACATCTTAAATTAAGCAAACATGCGTCAAGTTAGGTAATCCTCACTGGATTTCACTCTTCCACACAAGTGTTTAAGATATTCAAGGGTGTACTCACTATCCATTGAAAACATACTTACCATAAGCTTGCAATGTATCTAATCTCCACTACTCCAACCTATACATATGCATGAACCAAAAGGATTTAAAGATAGGTTGTAATGGGGCCATAGGTAAGTAGGATAAGAAAGAAAAGATAAAGAGATCAAAACAAGGTTCAAGAACTAGTAGAGCATAGAATAAAACATGGGCAGATTTAGCTTTGAATAGCCCAACTCTTTGTACAATTCATCACTCCGCCAAAATTCAACTTCCTTTACACCTTTCTTTCTTTCTTTCTTTTTAAGCACTAGGAATCATTGCCAATCTTCTTTTATAGTGTCTTCTTTCTTTTTCTTTCAATGCTTTTGCATTTTCTTTTTCTTTTGACACTTTAATTCTTTTCAATTTCATTTGGCAAAGTTCCCACTTTTTTCAAGCCATGCATCAATCACATAATCTCCCCCACACTTCTTCCTTGCCTACCTTTTAAAGAACAAAACACATGTAATAAGTAACCTCTACTAAATCAAGAACAAAGGTAGAGAATACTTGTTTTTCTTTTAGGCTCAAGGTTCTTTAGGATATGGGTAAACAAAGAAAAAGGCAAATCATATACATATAGGCTCAAGGGGTTAACTAAGTGATTATTTAACAAGGGTTGGCTTAATTTGGCTCAAATGCAATCCTAAATGCCTTTTGTTTATGTTCAAGCATATGCATAGCAAACATGTAATCTCAAAAAGATACAAAGCATGTTCTAGAAGTAATGCAATCAATAGGATAAACCACTCAAGAAAAGAATAGATTGTAAGGATTTAACAATCTTTTAGGCTCAAAATCTCACAGGTTCATAATACCTAACTCAATAGCATGCTTACTTAATCTAATCAATTCTCATGTCACAATAATTATCAAGAAGCAAAGCAATTCAGATCATCAATATCATGCTTCGATCATACTTAACTTAGCTCTAACCTATGAAAATCATGCTTTTGTCATTCAATTGAAAGGTTAATCCACCTAAAAGTCTCCTAAACATAAAAACAAACTAAACTAAACATAACCAAACTAATGCAAAATGAAAGATAAAGGTGTTTTTAGAGCAAAGAGCAAACCAACAAGTGGAACCAGCAAGCTCTTGACACAAAGTTGAACCTAAAAAAAAATCGCATTAGTTTAAAAGAAAATCAAGAGAAACGTAAACTAATTAAGCAAAAATACAAAATCCTCCCCCCACACTTAAACATTACATTGTCCTCAATGTAGGAAGGAGAATGTTAAAATGACGAAAAACAGCAAAGAAAGGAAAAGAAACACAAATCCTAATGAAGCTTGGGTTGCCTCCCAAGAAGCGCCTTTGTTTAGTGTCTTTGGCTAGACCTCCTCCTTTTGCTATTCTTCATAAATTGGATTCTCCAACTTAAGCTCCTCTAAAAGATGTACTTGGAACCCCTCATAGTATGGCTTAAGTTGATGACCATTCACTTTAAGTACCTTTGATGTTGCCAAACTTTGAATCTCCACTGCACCGTAAGGAAAAACATTAGTAATAACAAAAGGACCAAGCCAACGAGAACGGAGCTTACCTGGAAATAAACGAAGCCTTGAATGGAAAAGAAGAACTTTTTGACCAATTTCAAAAGTCTTCCTTAAAATCATCTTGTCATGCCATGCTTTCGTTTTCTCCTTGTAAATCCTTGAGTTCTCAAAGGCATCATTCCGAATTTCCTCAAGTTCTTGCAATTGCAATCTTCTATGCATTCCAGCATCATCAAAGTTAAAATTGCATTGTTTAGTGGCCCACCATGCCTTATGCTCATGTTCCATGGGAAGATGACAAGGTTTGCCAAAAACAAGCCTATAGGGAGACATCCCAATAGGTGTTTTATAGGCTGTCCTATATGCCTATAGTGCATCCTCAAGTCTTGCACTCCAATCTTTCCTATTAGGATTGACGGTTTTCTCAAGTATGCTCTTCACTTCTCTATTGGAAACTTTAGCTTGCCCACTAGTTTGAGGATGGTATGAAGTGGAAACCTTGTGTGTGATCCCATACTTCTTCACTAGTGCTTCCACCACTCTATTGCAAAAGTGTGTCCCCTTGTCATTGATCAAAATGCGTGGAATCCCAAACCTAGAGAAGATGTTAGATTTGACAAAATCTACAACAACCTTAGCATTATCAGTCTTGGTGGCTTTAGCTTCCACCCACTTTGAAACATAATCACATGCAAGTAAAATATATATATTGCCAAAGGAAGAAGGAAAAGGACCCATGAAATCAATACCCCAAACATCAAATATTTCACAAACAAGTATAAAGTGTAAAGGCATTTGATCTCTATGTGTTATATTTCCTACTCTTTGACATCTATCACAAGACTTGCAAAATAAATATGCATCTTTAAACAAAGTAGGCCAATAAAAGCCACAATCTAATATCTTCCTTGCTGTTCTTTTAGGTCCGAAATGGCCTCCACATGCATAAGAGTGACAAAAAGTTAGTATAGAATGAAATTCAGATTGAGGTATACATCTCCTAACTAATTGATCAGAGCAATACTTCCAAAGATAAGGATCATCCCACACATAATATTTAGCATCACTCTTTATCTTATCCTTATGAGATTTACTTACATCACTTGGCAATTGTCTAGATACAAGGTAGTTAACAATATCAGCATACCAAGGCAAAGAGTCATGCAAAGCAAGTAAATTTTTATAAGGAAAAGAGTCACTTAGGGGGGTGGTGTTTTCAGGTTGCACGATTCGGCTCAAATGATCAGCCACAAGGTTTTCAGCACCTTTCTTGTCTCTAATCTCCAAGTTGAACTCTTGTAGCAACAAAATCCATCGTATAAGCCTCGATTTTGCCTCCTTCTTTGCTAGTAGGTACCTAAGTGCTGCATGATCAGAATATATAATTACTTTAGTACCAAGCAAATAAGAACGAAATTTATCTAAAGCAAATACAATAGACAAAAGTTCTTTTTCTGTGGTGGTGTAGTTTCTTTGGGCAGCATTCAAAGTCCTAGAGGCATAGTATATCACATGTGCCTCCTTTCCAACTCTTTGTCCCAAAATAGCTCCAATGGCATGATCACTTGCATCACACATAAGTTCGAATGGTAAGTTCCAATTTGGAGGTTGAATGATTGGAGTGGAAGTGAGTGTTTTCTTCAACCTATCAAATGCTCCCTTGCAATTTTCATCGAACTTGAATTCCACATCCTTTTGTAAAAGGTGACATAGAGGTGATGCTATTTTCGAGAAATCCTTGATAAACCTTCTATAAAAACCTGCATGGCCAAGAAAAGAACGAATCTCCTTCACATTGGAGGGGTAAGGCAGGTTTTTTATAATGTCTATCTTAGCCTTATCTACCTCTAGACCTTTAGATGAGACTATATGCCCTAAAACAATACCTTGTTCTACCATAAAGTGACATTTTTCAGAATTTAAAACAAGGTTAGTTTCAGTGCATCTTTCCAAGATCAATTTGAGATTATGTAGACAAGCATCAAAAGAATCTCCATAAACGGTAAAATCATCCATAAATACCTCGATGATGTTTTCCACATAATCTTGAAATATGCTCATCATGCATCTTTGGAAAGTGGCTGGAGCATTGCAAAGTCCGAAGGCCATGCGTCTATAAGCAAATGTGCCAAAAGGACATGTGAATGTTGTCTTCTCTTTATCTTCAGGAGCAATTGCAATTTGGAAGTAACCTGAAAAACCATCAAGGAAACAATAAAATTGACGACCAGCTAATCTCTCAAGCATTTGATCAATAAAAGGGAGAGGAAAATGGTCCTTTCTAGTGGAAGCATTGAGCTTCCTATAGTCGATGCACACACGCCATCCAGTTTGCAATCTTTGAGGCACAAGCTCTCCTTCTTGGTTCTCAACCACGGTGATGCCTGATTTCTTAGGAACCACTTGTACAGGGCTAATCCACTTGCTATCGGAGATTGGATAGATCATTCCTACTTCAAGAAGCTTGAGGATTTCCTTCTTGACTACATCCATCATAGGTGGATTAAGTCTTCGTTGGGCCTCTCTACTTGGTTTAGCATTATCCTCCAATAAGATGCGATGCATGCATATTGAGGGACTGATTCCCTTGATGTCAGCAATGGTCCATCCTATAGCTGTTTTGTGATCACGAAGTACTCGAATCAATTTCTCCTCTTGCAAAGGTGTTAAGTAATTGGATATGATCACGGGCAAGGTCTCATCATCTCCTAAAAAGGCATATTTCAAGTGGTTGGGTAAAGGTTTAAGCTCAATCTTTGGTGCCTGCAAAATTGAAGGGATAAGCTTATTAGTATTTATAGGTAAATCAACATAGGATAAGTTAAGTCTAGATGAGATCAAGGGTAAAGAATCCAAATCCAAAGTTGATTCCACTATGTCTTCTCTTGTTGCCAAAGGCCATTTGTTACAATCTTCCCTTGTGTTAGAATTAGCTAATGCCACCTCAAGAGCATCCTCATTATGCAAGTTTAAAACTTGTTGAGACAACACATCAAGAACATCAATAGAAAAAACAGCATGTACATCACTAGGGTACCTCATTGCTTCAAAGATATTGAAGCGAACAATCTCTCCATCAAACTCCATGGTGAGAATACCCTCATAAACATCTATCTTTGTCCTTGCCGTCCTCAAAAATGGTCTCCCAAGTAGTATAGGAACAACTCCAGGGTTATCATCATCTTCCATCCTAAGTACATAAAAATCAGCGGGAAATACCAATTCGTTTACCTGCACCAAAACATCTTCAACAAGCCCCTCGGGGTAAACATTAGATCTATCCGCCAATTGTATGATAACTTCGGTTTCAATAAGATTTCCTAGATTTAGAGCTACATAAATGGAATAAGGCATAACATTTATAGAAGCACCTAAATCACACATAGCTTTTTCAAACCTATTGTTACCAATTGTACAAGGAATAGAAAAAGAACCTAAATCCTTACACTTTGGAGGGAGTTTTCTTTGAATAACAGCGGATACATTCTCCCCTAAACTTACCTTTTCGTTTCCTTTAAGCTTCCTCTTGTTGTTACACAAATCTTTTAGGAACTTAGCATACCTCGGTACTTGCTTGATAGCATCAATCAAATTTCCCATATATCCTTTTCTTGCTCTTCTTTCTTTGATTTAGGCAACCTAGAAGGGAAAGGAGGAGCAAACACATTAGCACTAAAATCTGGATTTAAGAGAGGTGAGTGTACCTTAGGAAGTAAGGAATCGGATGTGCGGGCAGCATCAATTGAGGACTGATCTTGCTTTGGTTCTTCTTGAAAACCTTCTTCCTTTTGTTTAGGAATTACTTCCCACTCTTTACCTAGGTTGTCGAGACGTTTTACCGCTCCGACGATAAATGATATGGCGTAAAAATATTCGGGACTAAACAGTCTAAAAACAAATGGAGTCGCCACTAACCTTTTATTTTTAATAGGTGTGGTTAGTCACCTACTTGTTAAACTCAACATAAATCTAGAAAGATTACGTCAAGTTAAGGAAAGAAACTGGTCTATGAAAAAGATTTTAGGTTCGTGAGTCAGTTACGCTCGAGGAAGGATTAGCATCCCCGAGACGCCCGGAAATCGGTACCACAAAAGCCTTGAAATATTTTACTTGGAAAATAAAATGTTTTAAAATCATCCTAAGAAAAAACATAATTTTAAATGTCGGAATAAATATTCCTTTTAATGTAGGATAAACATCCCATTATAAAAAACTAAATTCGAAATTTAAAGACTTAATGTCGAAATAAACATTCCTTTTAATGTGAAAATCCATAGCCCAATTTTGAATTTGAAGAAATTTCCTACTTAGAATGGAGATTCAATTTCTAAATAGGAATAAATATTCTTCAAAAATCAAAGTCAAATTTTTTAAAAAATGAGGATACATATCCTTTTGAAAAACAAGGGTTTAATTTTAACTTTAGAATGTCTCAATTATGAGAATATTGATTGAAACATTCTAGAAAATATTTTACAAAGAGGTTGGGATAAACATCCTTAAATTCACGTTTTGTAAATCACGTTAAGAGAATTTAATTACGATTTCTCAAATTAAAATCTCTTAGAAAAATTTAATTTTAAAAACAATGTCAGAATAAAACATTCCTTGTAATTTGATAAAGGGAATAGTTTGACAAAGATTTAGTTTAATAGGAAAACCTTACTAAATTTAATAAATTAAGACCTCTCAAAAAATGAATATCCTTTTTATCAAATAAAACTGAGTTTGAAAAAAGAATTTTAAAGATTTAAAGAGTAAACATTCCTTTTATTGGAGTTAAAAATGCGTTTTGATAAAAATGAAGTTTACTTGAAAGGTCTTAATTAGTTAAATATACTAAAGTCCTCCCAAAAAAAGGTATTTTGGAAATTTAAAAAAAGAAAAAAGAAAATAAATATTCCCTTTCAAAGAAATAAAAATAAGAAAAGAAATTTTAAAAGTGGTTTTTAACAAAACTTGGATTAATTTGAGAGGCCTTAACTATAATTGGGTAGTTAAGATCTCTCAAAAAACATGTTTTGAAATTAGTGTTGGAATAAACATTCCTTTTAATTTAATTGGGCCTCTTGAACAAGAGATTTTCTTAAAATGAAATAAAAATAAAACATAAAAGTAAAAATAAAATAAATAAAAATAAAAGATTTTGAAATTAACATTCCTTTTTGTAAAAAGAAAATTTTTGGATTTCATTCGCAAATTTTAAGAAATTAAAGAAAATCATAAACATGATGCATGCTTTTTATGAAAATTACATGAAAAACATATTTTTTAATTTTGAGGGGATGAAAAATTCTCCCGGGCCCGATCGGACTCCCGATTAGACACCGAAAAAATCTTTTCATCGGAGAAAACCTTCAGAAACCTCGGACTCCCAAGGCATCTTCTGGTTACCCCATGCATATGAATTTTTGAAAATCAATGTTCTAAATTTAATCATGTATGAATGGGACAAGGAAACATGGGTTAGTATATATATATACACAATTAGTCACACAATATAAAAGGGTAAATAAATAGGACGTGGAAATTTAAAATCCATTTTACAAGATCAAATTGCATAGCAACTAATTTAACACAAATAAGTAAGCTTAATTTAAACAAACATATATACAAAGCCAAGTATGTAATTTTATACAAAATTCAACTCATAATTAAACAAATATATAAGCAAGGGCAAAAGGGTAATTTCACATATAAGATTCAATCTTTAATTAATCAAACATACATACAAAGGCAAAAAGGGCAACTTAATACAAGATACAATTACTAAATAAGCAAAAACACATGCAAGGGCAAAAGGGTAATTTTACATACAAGATTAAATTTTTAATTAAAAAGCATTCATAAAAGGACAAAACAGTAATTTAACACATGATATAATTACTAATTAAGCTAACATATCCATAAGGGCAAAGAGGTAATTTTATATGCAAGCATAAATTTTATATTAGACAAAACACATATTTAAGTGCAAAAAGATAATTTCCATGATATAAAAAAAAATTTAAATCTTAAACTAAACATGCTTTTATATAAGTTTAAAAATTCAATTTTTTTTAAAATCAAAGATTATTTCTATTTAAATAAATGAAAATAATAAAAAATAAAATAAACTTAAAGATTCAATTTTTATTAACCAAGCTTTCATTTTTAATCAAACAAAAATACCCACAAACAAAAAGGTGCAATTTTTATAACCTTAAACTTAACATTTAACTAAACAAACAAATTAATCAATTTAAAGTTATGACCTTTATAATCAAGATTAGATTTTTAATCCATCAAGGATGAACATAAGCTAAAAAATGTAATCTTTTTAATCAAGATTAAAATTTTATACTAAACAAGCATATTGAACATATAAACAAGTTTTAAAAGTAATAACTAAGGGTATAAAACAAGAAAGTTAGGAACTTTTTATATAATCATGTAAATATTTAAGAAAAATGACATATTAATAGAATAAAATAGACAAACAAATAGAAAGGCCTCATATTGAACATATTAAAACATATATTAAACATAATAAATCACTTTGCAATATACAAATGCTTCATGGATCATAAATATCATCATAAGAGAGAAAGCTAATATTTTTATGCATAAGATTAACATAATAATACAAGAATATTACATTTAAAGCATAAAGAAACAATTTTTACACAAATAAAAGTAAGAACTTTACCTAAAGAAAGGATGAACTTTTATATCAAAACTAAAGACAATGGTTTTGTGGAGAAGAGAATGGCTAAAAATTGATGAACAACAAGCCTTTTTCTCTATTTTCTCTAGCCAATCTGTTTAAAATAAATCAAGAAGGATAAGAAAAAACTTTTCTTACTTCTCGGACTCTCTCTTTCTCTCTTCTCCTCTCTCTATATTTTTTCTGTGTTTGAAAGAAGGCTGAAGCTCTGTTTGAAAAAATGCCCCAGCCTTTTCTTTGTTCTCTCCGTTTTTTTTTTCTCTATTTTGAAGGAAGACTGAAGCTCCTCTCTGCTGTATGCTCTCGCCTCTTTCTTTTATTTGTTCTGTCTTGTTGAAAGAGGGCTGAAGCTCTTCCCGTTGTGCTCCCTCTTGCTCCTTCTCTTTGTCCTTCTTTTAAAACCCAAGCCCGTTGCCTCTTTCTGCAGACAAATTCCAGAAGACAGGGAGCAAAAGCCGACTGATAATGGCCTCCCCTTTTGTGCCGCCGAAAGCAGCTATATTAATTTAAAATTTTTGTGTCCTTTGGGGATACCCAGCTGGCGTAGAGCTGTGTGGCTGGCCGATGTCACGTGTTATGATACTAGGACTGTTGAAGACATGTAATTCTCTGGTGGGGGTAGAGCTTTTATTTCATTCATATCAGGTGCAGGCTCTTCTTCCTCTTTAGGTGGAGGAGGAAGCTCTCTCCTCTCTGGACTCTTTGGTCTCTTAGCTCTATCCCTCACAAACTCCTCCAATGTCTCCAATAACTTACTCGTAATCCTCTGTACCTCAGGATATTCCGATGATCTAGCCACACCTATATCCTTACACAAATTATAAAATGCAATCAACTCATCGATCTGTTTTGCTACACTCGCATAAGCATCAAACGCTTTAACACAATCTGGGTACTCCATATCAAAAAACTTGTCAAGCAACATAGCTAAAACCTCACAAATATCTGCATATAACTGAAAACTCTCTTTCACAACAGGGTATAAAGCAATCAAGATCATCCTACTATTTTTAGCCAATCCTGTGGGGCGACATGACAAGAACCGATCCAACAATCTCTGCAAGTGACCCATCTTCCCAAAAATCCTCTCGGGCTTCATTTCCCTCAATGGAGTCACCGGTTTCCTCTCCTTTCTCCCGTCTCTCTCGAAAATGGCCAGCCCTCTCCCTACAAATATTTTTTCTTTTTGGTTTCTTGATCTCCTACACCGCCTAATCACATTATTATCATTAACAATAATGTACGACTTTGATACCCTGTGAATGACTGCTCGGGAACATTTCTTTTCCTCTAAAGGCAATTTAACAAGCATAAAACTCGACCAGCTCCTCCAAAGACTCAGGCTAAGGATCAGCATTTTCCAGCATCCACAACAAGTGTTCGGACAAGAAAACCTCGTAGGAAACGTTGATGGTACCGTTTTCACCCGACCGTTCCGCGAGTTCCCTAAACAAAGGGTTTTTGAGGATGTCAGAGCTAATGAGGTACCGTCTCAGGGATTTCCCCACGTAGACAGGCTAGAGGTTGGCCGATGATTCGTCGTCGATGTCGGAAGCCGCCACCACAGAGCTCGACGTCGGGCAGCTTTGCTTGTTGTTGAATAAGTTTAGCTTCTTGAGGACTGACTTGAGCTTCGTTAGATTGTTGCTGCCTTTCGCCATTGCCTTCTGTCTTGTGGGGTTTTTGAAAAGAGTTTTGGGAGTTTGAACTTTGAGGAGGTTTTGCTTTGAAGGGAGAGAAGGTGCTTGTTGCAGCTCAGTGCGGTGGCTGCAGCAGTGAGTTGCTATTGTGGCTGTCATTTTGTTGTTGGAGAAGGAAATTAACACACTTGCTGTATGGAAAAGAAAGCTCCAGCCATGAACTGAGAAACCGTAGCCAGCTTTTGCTGTTGCTACTGCTGTGAGTGTTGGACGTGGCCATGGTGGTTACCGTGGCGAGCTGCCGCGGCTGTGAAGACGAGCTACTGCCACTGTAGTGGCTGCTGTAGCGGCTGCTGTAGCGGCCGTGGAACGGTGTCATGGCTACTTTGTTGATGCTGGAGCAGCTGTGGAGGGCGGAGGAGGAGCGTGTTGCGGCTGCAGCTATTGTATGGAGCGCGTATAAGGTGGAGGAAGCTATCCTTGTTGCAGCGTTGAGGCTGTTGCTGCTCTTGCTGCTGCTGTGGTGGCTGTGGACCAGTGAAAAGAAGATAGAATTTGCAGCCATGGGGGAAGGAATTAGAGGCAGCGTGGTTGGTTTAGGAGTAAGGTTCTCGGCAAGGCTTTCTTGCATGGTAATGGGCCCTAGTTGGTTTGGCTTTGACATGTATTATATGTATATATACATGTATAAATATATATATATATATATGTATAAAATATATATGTATACATCTATGAATATATCCATATAAATATACATTTATATATATACATAAATATATATGTATATATATCTATGTACATATATAGAAATATATATTTATAAATATACATATACATATAAATAGATATATATATATATATATATACACACATATATATATATTACATCATAATCGAGCTGACTCGGTCGATTTTTACATGGCTCTCGCTTTGCACGATGACTGAATTGATTTGGAGCTTTGGCTTCCCGGTTCCAGGTTTAAAATTGCCTGCAAATTAACGGGATGAAACTAGAATTAGACAAAGTAAAATAAAGTAATAGGAATAAACGAAATTAAACTAAACCTAAAAAGGAAAAAAATAAAATTTGAGATGATTAATTAATTAATTGACTAATTAGTTAATTAATTAATTAAAATTTAAAAATAAGTGTCTACATAGGTCATCCTCTTGCAACTCCTTGGACTTTTTGGGAGATTCTACCTTTTTTCCACTTCTCAATTCAATTGCATTAGCATTCTCTTTTGGATTGACAATTGGTTGAAAAGGAAACTTGCTTGAAATTTTGGAATTGATCTCATTAACATTTGTTGCAAGTTGTCCCACTTGAGTTTCCAAATTCTGAATGCTAGTCCTTGTTTCCTGTTTAAAACGCATAGAATCCTCAATTAGTGCTTTAAACATATCATCAAGTGACATATTAGAAGTAGAAAGAGAGGGTTGAGAATCTTGTGTCCTATTTTGCTGGAAATTCATCTTATTGTGCACATTTGATCCTCCTTGATTTCCATAGCGAAGATTTGGATGATCCCTCCATCCAAGATTGTAGGTGTTGGAGTAGGGATCATACTTTCTTTGCTGACCAGAGAATCCTCCAATGGCATTGGCTTCCTCATTGTGTTCCTCATGCAAGGTTGGACAAGCATCGGTAGGGTGTCCTTTATGTGAGCATATTCCACACACCCTTTGTGTCAAGCCACCTATAGCAAAATTTTCAAGCAAAGAGGTAAGTTTATCTAGTCTTTGATCAATATTACTACTACTTACCTCATTGACTCTTCTTGTTGATGCAAAATCTCCTGTCCCGAATTGATGAGTGTTTTCAGCTATATCTTCAATCAATTCTCTTGCTTGATTAGGAGTCTTATTCATCAATGCTCCTCCACTAGCTGCATCTAGCATTTTTCTATCCATAGGTGATAAGCCAATATAGAAAAATCTCAAGATAAGTTGTTCAGAAAATTCATGATGTGGGCAACTATTGCACAACTTCTTGTATCTCTCCCAATACTCATACAATGTCTCTCCTTGTTGTTGGCGAACTCCACAAATTTCCTTCATAAGGTTGTTGGTAAGTGTGGCAGGGAAGAACTTTTCCAAGAAAATTCTTTTCATCTCACTCCAACTTGAAATAGATCCAGGGGAAAGGGAGTACAACCAGTCTTGAGCCTTGTCTGCCAACGTGAAGGGAAACACTCTCAATTTGACATTATCATCAGTCTCATTGGTGGTCTTGAGAGTTGACCAAGCTAAGTAGAACTTTTGAATATGCTTGTATGGATCTTCACCTGGCAAACCATGAAAAGTAGGCAGCAATTGTAAGAGACTAGATTTAATCTCAAAATTTGACTCTAAGTCAGGAAAATTAATGCAAAGTGGAGGAAGATTAATATTGGGAGTAGAGAACTCCTTGAGTGTCCTTTGCACTTGAGCATTGTTTTGTGCCATGGTTGCTCTTTCTAAGAGAGTTGCTGGTGATGGTAGTGATGAGGAAGATGAAAATGAGTCTTCTTTTGCCTCAAAAGGAAGAATAACTCTCTTTGAAGTGTGGTGTGACGTAAAGGTAGGGAGAGCTTTATTGAGTTGTTCTCTGAGGTTCTCAAACTTCTTTTTGTATTCTTCGTCCTCTTGAGTCATGCAATCCTACAAAAGAAGGAGTTTAAAGGTTAAATAACACTAAAACAAAGGAAAGGAAAATAAAAGAAAAGAGAAAAAAATAAAAAGAAGAATTTTCGGAATCAGGAAACAAAAATCGGCCTAGAAACTGATGAAAACAGCGGAATTTCGCAAAACTAAGGTAAGGCCAGTAGCAAAGCTACTGGTTTTGCTCAGCTCGTCGTTTTCCTTTAGAAAAGTTGGGTTACATGCCTAATTTTGCTTCGGGTTGATACCTGCTCCGAAATCCTGTAAAAATGCTAGAAAAGGAATTGAATTAGTATCTTCAATCCCCGGCAACGGCGCCAGAATTTGGCGTGTCGTTAAAAGCCAAATTAAAACAAAGCTACTACTAGAGTCTAGTGGTAAGCAAAGGTTGTTCCCACCAAGGATTGATTAATGAACTTCTTCAATTCTTAACTAGCTAAGCAAAATAAGTAAAGTGAAAATTCAGATTTTAAAGAGAGAGTATCTAGGAAAATAAGGAAATAGCAAATCAAATAAAGAGAATTCAATAAGATAAAGTTCAGTTTAAAGCAATCCTCACCCTTGGATTAAGTGAATTGATCATTGGTTTTTGATTCACTTACCTTAACATGCAATTGACGTAGATTAGCAATACTACAATGCTTCTCACTAATCCCTATCTTTCCTTAGTCCTAGTTTAATAAGTACTACAAAGCTTCCCTATTAAACCCTTTTTACCTAATCAATCTAGAAACTAGCATCATAGATTTAAAGAAGGTAAAAGCATGAAAACACTAGAAAGATCTTAGCCAATAATGAACAGTCTAGGAACTAGCACCATAGATTTAATTCACAACTAACATCCCCTTAGATAAGAAACTAGCATGTATGAGATCCTAATTCTATCTAATTTACCATTTATGAGAAGGTTTAGTTACAATTCCGGATAAATAAACCTAGCTCTAGCAATTAATTAACATGAAATCTTAACTAGTATGCATCCTAGATGAGAAATCAAGCAATTATAAACCAGAAAAACAGAGGATGAAAGAATACATGCAAGATAAGAGCATTAAGCATAAAATTAAACCTCACAACCAACTTTACCAAGGGCTTAGAATAGCCTTAAACTGATTTGGGAGTTTAGCAACTCATAGTAATTGAGAAAACACAAAGAAGAAGAAAATAAAATAAAATTACTAAGACTTGTATATTTTTACAATGGGTGGCTGACTCTTTATATATAGGAGAGTCTAGTAGCCCTAAACTTAACTTGCAAGAAAACCTAATTCTACAAGAAGTCTTTTTCAGCAGTTAGGAATCCTTCTTCAAGTAGGAGAAAAGATAGCACACTCCACATGCCTTGCACATGCTTCATTAAATGGTTTTCCTCCTCCAATTAGGACTTCTCTCCAAGGGCTGATCCACATCCTTCTAGTACTTGGGCCAAACTTTAATATCTTCAATAATATGTCTAGAGTCAAGGACAATTAAGCAAAACGTGCTCAAGTCCATCTCTAATCCGAAATTTCTCCAAAGCCCAAATTAAGAAGCTTTCTCTTATTTCCGCAGGATCTCTGGACTTCTCTGTATTTTAGCCTTTTGACAGCCCAAAAGAACTCCGATTTGTGCGATCTTTAGCATTCTGGAAAGCTTGAGATGTGCTCCACAACTTTGATGAGAACTCAAAACCAAATAAGGGCTTTAAGGATGTCAAATCTGGTCATCTTTTCAAACTATCTGCACAGGAAAAATCTCAAATTTCCAGATTTAAACACCTTTTATTCCAAAGCTTCCTTTTAGCTTCCTATCACACAAAATAACTCAAAATAACTTAGTTAGAGGTAATAAACACTTAAATCATCAAAGATAAGCAATAAAACATAGTAGAAATAAGTGCCTATCAATTCACTTGAACTCGGCGAAAGACTTCCAAGATATCCGGTTCAATACTTTCTTTGGGTTTCTTTGTTAGTTTTGAGGGAAAGGGAGCCACTCCTTTAGACTTTGGATTAGAATGAGAGGTATTTGTGTCTGGTTTTGGGTTTTGGGTGGATGTAGAGGCTTCAAAGTCATTTGGTCTAATGGGAAAAGGTGGAACAGGGTCAGTGGATGGTGTCCGTCGACGTCCAAGTTCTTCACCCGTCGACAGATCAAAGTTTATGGGTAAATCATTTTCGGGTATGTTGCTTGACTGTCGACGGGCATGTGAGTCATCCGTCGACGGATCTGAAGGGTCAGAAACTGATTTATCTGGTTCCAAGTCTACCCGTCGACGTTCAGGGGCTTTACCCGTCGACGTCTCTTCAAGAACAGGGGAGAAAGATTCCATCTCCCCTTCCAGCTTTTCTTCCTCATTTACTTTGTGTTTTCTTTTCTCCCTCCAATCCGGAATAACTTATCCACTCCGCAAGTGTATTGCATTGACATTAGCCTTCGGATTGATGATGATTTGAGAAGGCAACTTTCCCGATGATTGGGACGTAAGGTCATTAACGGATGTGGCAAGTTGTCCAACTTGTCTTTGAAGATCTTCCAAGGAGGTGTTCACTTGTTGAAATTGCGACTTAGTAGCTTCTTGGAAAGATAATTGAGATGATGCGAGTTGAGTCACTAAATCCTCAAGTTTAGATGTAAAGGATAGTGTGGATGAGGGTCCTTGATTAGGTGGAGTATTATGAGAGGAAGCTTGAAATTGGTTGGAATGTGATGGTGCTGTTGGTCTATTTTGGAAAGCAATAGGCCCTTGTTGAAATTAGGGTCTGGGTTGAAAAGAAGGGGCTACATTGTTTCCGTACCTAAGGTTAGGATGAGCTCTCCAACCGGGATTGTAGGTAGGAGCAAATGGGTCAAAATTTCTCCTTGGAGGTCCAGGAAAACCAACAGAATTAACATCCTCAACACTAGATTCTTGTAAAGTAGGGCATGCATCCGTCTCATGAGTATGCAATGAACATATACCACAAGGACGAGAAGTTGAAGATGTACCCATTTGAGACATCATAAGAGAAGTCAACTTGGATAGTTGATGATTTGTTGAAGCAAGTTGCTGCTCTAATTGAGAATGGCCAACTTCATTTACTTGGTGACCGGAAACATCATCATATGCTTGAAAGTTTTGAGAGCTTGATGCCATAGTGGTGATGATTTTACGAGCTTGCTCCGTAGGTTGATCAAGAAGTGCCCCACTAGCAGCAGCATCCATGAGTCCCTTGTTCACAGGTAAGAGGCCATTATAAAAATTATTCAGCAAGCACTGCTCAGGAATTTGGTGCTGAGGATAGCTAGCTACCAAATGTTTAAACCTCTCCCAGTAATCATAGATAGACTCTGTATTTTTCTGGCGGATGGTGCTAATCTGATTCCTGAGATTAAGTATCTTGGCGACTGGAAAGTACTTGGTGAGAAACTGCTTCTTGAGTTGCTCCCAAGTAGTTATGGAACTAGGCTCCAATCGATACAACCAAGCCTTGGCAGTATCCGCCAATGTGAATGGAAAAGCACATAATCGGACTTGCTCCTCTGTCGAGTTACTCAGTTTCATAGTTGAACAAACCATCAAAAATTCCCTCAAGTGCTGGTGAGGATCTTCACTAGGGAGACCATGGAATGTTGGAAGATAGTGTACAAAGTTAGACTTCAATTCAAAAGCTCCTTCGACTTCTGGAAAAACTATACACAGAGGTTGAAGATTTGGCTCATGCTCAAATAATTGTCGAATAGTGGGCTGATTTTCGTTCTGAACTATTGGAATGACCGGAGGCGGTGGATTATTTGGTGGTTCATTCCGTGGTGGCTCCATGATTGGCGAGGGTGAAGAACTCTCAGCTTGCAAAGATGACTTTTTAGTTTGCTCAACAAACCTTCTGATTTCCTTCAAGCTGGTTATGGAAGAATCAAAACTCATACAATATCTACAACAAAAAGATAAAACCAAAAATAAGAACAAAAAAAGTACACAAAAGGGTAAACCGAACAAAATCAGGGGAAGCAATGGCTAGATAAGTAAGCACACTAACGCAATAGATAGTAAAGAAATAAACTTCATTAACACTTTGCAATAACAACGAGATAGACAAATAGAAATATAAGCTAAAATGCTAAGAAAGTGAAGTGAAATGATAAAGCACACACTTTCCCCGGCAACGGCGCCAAAAATTTGTTGCACGTCATATCACAACAAAATTAACCTTACTAATCTACTATGTAGTAGGGTAAGCAAGGATCGATCCCACGAGGAAACGCTATTCTATTTCACACTACTTTCTAAGCATACATCACACTAAACAATAAATTAAAAGGGAGCTTTGTATTGGTGTTGAAAATAATATGTAAGGATTTATCAAGAATAACAATAATAATGCAATACATGATGAAACAAACCCTCCAATCTATTATATGATCAATCTTTTAACCTAGCATTTGATCATTGATTCACTAATTAAACATTCTTCTCATCAATTGGTTAACCCCATGGATTTAAAACCAGCTTCAAATCCATGGACCTTTCCTAATGTTGATTAACCTTGAATCTAGGTTCACTTTTAATCCTTCCTCTTATGGCTAACTTGAATCCTAGCAATCCAAATTCAAGCCTAGAAGAGTAATAAGCTATGGAAAGATAAAAGCTAACAACAATCAATAACAACCCCAGCATTCATTATTCCAATTGCATCTTCAAATCTCTTTGAATGTAAAAACATCCTCTTGCTACTCAAATTCTAAGAAATTACCAAACTCTAGCATTGGAATTCAAAGATTAGCATGCTAATGAACTACTCAATCAATTATTTGCAACTAATTAACTCAGCAATCCAAAAGACAAGATAATAAACATGATAATCATCTTTAAAGCTCAAGAGATAGAAGAACAATCAATGAACAAGAAGGCATTAAGAACAAGAATCTCACAAATGCAGCTCAAAGTGATTGAATCTTATAATAGATTGGAGTTATAGAGTTTTGCTAAACGAAAGTTACAAGAAGAGAAAAACCTAGCAAAGACACAAACTTAAAAACTGCCCTAACTCCCTTCCTCAGCTGCCTTTTTCTTATCGGCTCTCTGCTTCCAGCTGCCAGCCCATTCCTCCATTATCTTTCCTTAATAATTCCTTAGAGATCAGATAAGGAATCCTAAGGATAAAATAAAATAAAGTAGAGGCCATTGTTGTAAAGAGAGAGACAAATCTGAGGAAATTTGGGGATTTAACTATGCCTCCTCTCCACTGAATCCCCGGGATATGTTTTTCAAGAGTTTGATAGTGGAATGACAGCATTTAAATGGGTCTGCCGACATTTTCACTTTGTTAGCCGTCGACGTCTACATGTTTGCCTGTCGACGTCTCTGCTTGTTTTTTTCATATTTTTCCCAGCTCGATTGATCCGTCTACGTCTAAAGATGTGCACGTCGACGTCTAAGTGTTTAACCTTTATGTATTCGAAGTCATAAATTTCTACCCGTCGACGTCTAGAGTCTAACCGTCGACGTCTGGCATGGTGAACTCCCTGGAAATGTTGGCCGTGGACGTCCAACTTCAATCCGTGGACTGTTGCTTTGGATTCCAGAATCATGGTCATCGAGTAACCTGTCAATCGACGTCTAATGAGTTGGCCGACGACGTCTATGCAGGTGCAAGTGATCCCGTGTCCATTGCTCGAGCAGCCGTCGACGTCTACATTGTTACCCGTCGACGGCTCTGCATGTTTGTTCAATTATTCATGGAAATTGTCCCTTTTTAGTTCAAACTTCATTTTCCCTTTTAAGTACACCTACAAAGCAAAATTGAGCTAACTTAGGCCTCCCAAATAGGAGAAAGATGAGTGATCTTAAATCCCAAATTAATCTATAAAAGAGGAGTTTAATAGTGACCGTGAAGAATAGATACCCATTGCCTCGCATCGACGACTTGTTCGACGAGCTTCGAGGAGCCGGAGTGTTTTCTAAGATTGACCTGCGATCGGGCTACCATCAGTTGAAGATCCGAGAAGAAGATATTCATAAGTCCACCTTTCGTACCAGATACGGACATTACAAGTTTTGCGTGATGTCGTTTGGACTTACCAACGCTCCAGCAACATTTATGGACCTGATGAATCGCATGTTCCATCCGTACTTAGACCAATTTGTCATCGTCTTCATTGATGACATATTGGTTTATTCAAGGAACCGGCGAGAGCACGCAAATCATCTTCGCATTGTGTTGCAAACTCTTCGAGATCACCAGCTTTACGCTAAGCTCTCCAAATGCCAGTTTTGGTTGCAGCAAGTTGGATTCCTTGGACATGTTGTGTCTAGGGACGGCATATATGTGGATTCCAGCAAGATTGAGGCAATCACCATTTGGAATGTCCTGCAACTCCTATGGAGATTCGAAGTTTCTTGGGACTAGCTGGATATTATCGGAGATTCGTGGATGGATTTTCTGCGATTGCTGCACCATTGACCAAGCTGACCCGCAAGAACACTAAGTTCGTTTGGTCAGAGGAATGTGAAGAGAGTTTCCAGAAGTTGAAGGATAAATTGACGACCGCACCGGTACTTGCCTTACCTGTGAGCGGCAAGCAGTTCAATGTGTATACCGATGCATCGGGCAACAGACTTGGATGTGTGTTAATGCAAGACGAGCAGGTGATTGCGTATGCTTCCCGTCAATTGAAGCCGAATGAGGTCAATTATCCGATATACGACTTGGAGCTTGTTGCAATAGTCTTCGCCTTGAAGATTTGGCGCCACCATTTATATGGTGAAACTTGTCGTATCTACACCGATCACAAGAGCCTCAAGCACTTCATGACCCAACGCGAGTTGAATTTGCGGCAAAGGCGATGGCTAGATCTTATAAAGGATTACAATCTCGTAATCGACTATCATCCCGGCAAGGCGAACGTTGTTGCTGATGCTTTGAGCCGAAATACAATTACGTCCTTGGTGACGATCAGAGACGTTCACTTGCCAGAGTTGGTGGAGTTGAGGTCGACTAGAACCAGATTGGCTTATGATCATCATGACGGTGCACTAATTGCTCAGATTCTAGCTAAGCCAGTGCTAGATGATCGGATTCGTGATCTCCAAACATCCGATCCAAGGTTGCAGCAAGAATTTCAAAAGTTACAGTTGGGTGAACCATCGGAGTTTTCAGTTCGTAGTGATGGAGTTCTGCTATTCCGAAGTCGAATCTGTGTGCCGCACGACCTCGATCTTAAAGGCACCATTCTTCGTCAAGCCCATTCTTCTCCGTTTTCCATGCACCCAGGTAGCACCAAGATGTATCGAACCATCAAGGACCATTATTGGTGGCTTGGAATGAAGAGAGAAGTCGCTGAATTCGTAGCGAGATGCTTGACGTGCCAACAAGTGAAAGCAGAACGTCGAAAGCCTTTCGGGACACTTCAGCCTCTCCAAATTCCCGAATGGAAGTGGGAGCACATCACCATGGATTTTGTAACCTGCTTTTCGAGCGTTAGAAGAGGAGTTGATGCGGTATGGGTCATTGTCGACCGACTTACCAAGTCAGCACATTTCCTCCCTGTAAGCATGAGATGGAGCGTGAACCAGTTAGCGCAGCATTACATGAATGAAGTAGTTCGACTTCACGGAGTCCCAGCTTCTATAGTTTCAGATCGAGATCCGAGGTTTACTTCGCAGTTCTGGGATAGCTTTCAGCAAGCGATGGGAACTCAGCTTCGTTTCAGCACCGCCTTCCAACCACAGACCTGTAGACACTATATTTTTACTTTATTATTTCATGTTATATTTATTCTTATTTTTTATATATTTATATTTTCATTATTCTTATTTTTCATTCTATTATCAATTCTGTTTAAATTTTTTACTCTTTATTGGGTCCTGAGTGCTAAGGTTTGCTTGGCTAAATTTTGGACTACTTATCAATTGGAATTAAGGGTCCAATTCTTATTAAAAAAGGAATTTGGGATTACAATAATAAAGCCTAATTCACCAAAGTTACAAAGTTACAAAGGCCCAAACATTTTTATATATAAATATAGATATCTCACAAAAATATAATACAAACAAAAAAAAAGAAAAATGCAATTTGAAAAAGAAAAAAGAAAACAACAGAAATTTAGGATTGGGGATGAGAGCACGTCTCTTCCACCCCATTGGCTGTTTTGTTTTTCTAAGTGGCCTCTCTCTCTCTCCTCACGGCTTTTCTTCTCAGATACCTCCAAAGATAACAGAATGGAGCTAAAATCTAAACAGCAACAGAAGAATTGTTGGGTTAATGGCCTCAGTAGGTGCCGAAAGTGGAGCAGCTTTTATTGTTGCTGCTAATTGAATTATTTGCAAAGGACCCCAGCATCCTTGTCGAGGCTGTCTTCTTGCAATTTCCACTGCTTTTATTGTTGCTAGTAATTGAATTATTTGCAAAGGACCCCAGCGTCCTTGTCTTGTTAGGCTTTGTCTTCTTGCAATTTTCACCTTTAATCCAATGACAACCTTTCATTTGGTTTGAAGGAAAAGGCAATTTTGGTGGGGGCATGACTTTGTGGTGCATGTGAAATAGAGCTGTGATGTTTTAATCTTGCAAAAGATTGTTTTCGTGACTGTGACAGTGTTGACAAATGGACAAAATGCTCTTGATATTTCTCTCCCAACATCCCATTATCACCGCCTTAATTTTAAAACCAAAGCAGCCACCACTTTAGCCCCTTGGAAGCCCTGCGGGGATGGTGCATCTGTTGTTCTAAAATTAGTTCTTGAAAGGGCTACTCAACTTTTAAGCCATCCATTTGGAAATTGCAGCATGCCTAATTATATTTTCTGTGGGGCCTCATTTGATGAATTTTTCAAATATGGGACCATTATGCAATCAATGCATAACAAGACCCATTTGTCATTTCAAATAGCAAACCCCCCACGTGATTCTCTTGCATAAATAAGCTAATCATGTTTTCTGTAGGGCCTCGTTTGATGAATTTTTCAAATATGGGACCATTATGCAATCAATGCATAACAAGACCCATTTGTCATAACAAACCCCCCACGTGATTCTCTTGCATAAATCAGCTAATCATGTTTTCTGTAGGGCCTCTTTGATGAATTTTTCAAATACGGGACCATTATGCAACCAATGCATAACAAGACCCATTTGTCATTTCTAATCAGCAAACATCTCCATGTGACTCCCTCAGCCAACTTCTCTCCTTGTCAACTTTTCTCCTTGACAACAAGGTCTATAAAAAGGATTTTTTTCCTTCAGCAAGAGAAGGTGGCGGAGACTTAAGGTTTTGAGGAAGAGAAGAAAACGGAGAAAGTGAGAAAAAGAGAAAGCTTTCATTTTTTTTTTTTAAAAAGTTAGCAGCTAAGGAGAAGGCTAGGTAACACATAGGGAACCAAAAAGTAGCAGCCATTGTTGACCTTGGAAAAAAAAATAGTCCTAGGGAAAGAAGAAGAAACGTGTAGAAGAAAGAGCAAAGGGATAAGAGACTAGGTTAAAACACTATTTGGGTATAAATTTCTAAACTCTGAACTTTCACTCTCTTTCAATTGGATTATATTATTGGGTTCCGATGAAAGTTGGATGTTTTGAGTTTCTTTTGGTCTGTATATTTTGATCCTTACCATAAAATAAAAAGGAAATTCCTACTTGTGTTTACTGTTCATATACTCTTGCATTTGTATGGTTCTTTTGACTAATAATGGGTAGATAAGGAAGAAAGATGGTTTCTTTTTTGACTAATCAAAGGAAAAATCAAAAGATTGTTTCTTTTATTGTGTTCATACGTTGGTAGCGTATGTTCTTGTCACAAAAGTCAAAAGGTTAAGGATTTGGTGACATTTGTGTGCATATGTCCTAATAGTTACGTTGTGTGCTCTTATTTGCATATGATTTTTGCCTTGATAATATCTGTTGATTCGTCTTATTGCTGTTGAAAATGCTAACACATGTGGGGACTTTGAATAGAATAATATGAATGAAAGAAAGATGGTTGCTTTCTTATTTTGGTGGTAAAAATCGTTGCTTTCATTGGAGTAAAGGAAAAGTCAAGTAGCTTCAATTGGTTTGAAATACTATTTCGTCAAATTTTTATTTCATTCATGTGTCTTGTTATGGCTTTTGTTAATTTGTTAATGTCAGCTTGCTTGCCTACCAACTATTTGAATGTTAATAGATATAAGTCGTAGATCAGAGTAGTGAATCCATGAAAAGGATTTGCTTTGTTAAAATAAAGAAATAGAAAATAATTATAAAAAAAGGGAAATAGGTAGTGACCCAAGAAAGAAGGGTAATTATAGATTGGAGACATTTGCTTTATATTATTAGTGTTATTAATTAATTTCATGCTTAATTAAGTATAGTCAATTAACCAAGGATTATTCTTCAAGGAGTCGTGGTGGCGAGTTTCTTGGAAAATTGTTCGAAAGTTACTTATAAATTTTCTCGTGGCGGCGATGAAGATTTATAAGTAATTTTCAAGCCAATAAATGATAAAAATGGGTAAAGAAAATAATATAAAAATTATTTATTAATCAATGAAAATTCAACCTTTCAAAGGAAATAATATTTTTTTTAAAAAAAATAAAACTAATAATAATAAGCAAAAGGATACTTTCTCAAGTAATCGTGGCGGCGAGTCTCTCGAGGAAATCCTCTAAAACGGCCTATAAATTTGAAGTCCTCTAAAACGGCCTGTAAATTCCATCGTGGTGGCGATGAGGGTTTATATTTAATTTTCGGATATAAAATTAAATAATAAAAAATCTTTTAGTTAATAAATTAAAATGTGTTTAAAGGCTAAGGTTTATAAGTAATTCATGAGTTTAAAGTTTTCTCAAATTAATGGTTATGAAAATGGTATATTCTCGGGGAATCGTGGTGGCGAGCTTCTCGGGACATCTTCCAAAACTATTTATAGATTCCATCGTGGCGGCAATGAGGATTTATAAACTTTTTTTATATAATAAAAATAGATATAATTATTAATAAATAAAATTCATTTGTTAATTAGTCTATATAATAAAATAGACTTAATGGCTAAATCTCTAAATTATAAGTTAATATTTTTTTAATTAATTAGTGATTATGAATGGATACTTTCCTAAGGAGTTGTGGCGGCAATTCTTTCAGGAGTTACTTCAAATCTAAAAAACCCTCCTTAAATTTCATCGTGGTGGCATTGAGTGTTTATAAGAGGTTTTTGGACCCATAGTGATTAATTTAAGAGACTAATAAATAATAAATAAGAAGAAACCAAATTTTTTTTTTGTTTTGTGATTATGAAAGGATATTTTCCTCAGGAGTCGTGCCGGCGACTCTTTCAAGAAGTACTCTGAATCTAAAGGTCTCCTTAAATTTCATCGTGGCGGCAATAAAAATTTATAAGAGATCTTCGGATACATAGTCATTAATAAGAAAAGGTTACACAATAAAAAAGAGAAGATGGGAAGAAATAATAATAATAACAACAATAATAAACTAATTTTTCCTAATTAATAATGGTGAAAGGATATTTTCCCAAAGAGTCGTGGCGGCGATTCTTTCGGAAAGTACTTTGAGTTTAATGGTCTCTTTAAACCTAATCGTGGTGGCGATGAGGATTTATAAGAGGCTTTTAAGCATATAATCATTAATTGATCAAGAAAATTCCAAAATAAAAATCCACAAAATAAAAAAATAATACAAACGGAAATAAAATTTTTCAATAAACTATTGGACCCTTTTTTTAAAAATAATAAAAATAAAAAAATAAAATAAAACTTAAATGAAAAGAAAAAAGGAAAAATTAAATGAAAAACATAAAATTTGGAAACACAAAAATCAAAGATGAAAATTAAAAGGTTAATTATTAATTTTTATTAAGGCCTAATTAATACTGAACTAATCGGTACCGTCGTTTGGTTGGCGTTGTGGAGGTGCTAATCCTTCCCCACATGTAACTGTACTCCCGAACCCAGATCCGTTTGTTCCGTAGACCGGGACCTATCTGTCTTAATACGCCATTTAACGGCCAATGTTAAGTTAGATAGATTCTTAATAGGTGACTAACCGCACCTAAACAAAAATGGTTAGTGGCGACTCCATACATTTCGTAAAGTCCCAAACTCGTCGTTTTCAGCAACGTTGCGACAGCTTGGCGACTCCACTGGGGAAGCGGTTAGAGAGTTGAGCCGAGAAGATGTTAGTATTAATTAAAGGCCTTAACAGATTTAGATTTTTAATAAAAATTAATAATTAATCTTTTTTGTTTTTCCTTCGTGGATATTGATGTGTTCTTTGCATTTGTAGATATTGATTTTCTTTACTTTATGGATGTTGATGATTTTCATTATTATGTGAATATTGATATTTTACATGTTTATATTTTCTTTATTGTGTAAATATTTTTCTTTATTACTAGTCATTTTTGTGATTTTTGTTTGGCAAGAGGTATTAGACGGGTATTACGATGATTGGTAAAGGTTTGCAGTTCCTTCCACACACGACACTTATCATATTCATGCATATCCGATGGCGGTCGGATTACCTTTAGATTGGGGGGTAAAGTAACTGGCCTTCGAGGGACAATCTTGTCCCCGGATGGGTTGAGCGAAACACCCTCACTCAAGTTGAACCCTTTCAAAATGAGCCCATAATGGGTGAGGATTGGGGGCCTTATTTGCCTAGGATTAGACCGGCAGTAAGGACAATCTGAGAACCTTTTAGGTTGTGGGACCCACCAGCATGTAGTTATGATGAGTGACCCTAGCTAGGGCCAAACCCGTAAGGTGACTACTATGCTAGGAACACATGAAGGAACGCTCTTTACCTTTCTCTATTTCGATTATGTAAAGGAACTGTAAAGTGGGTAAGCATTTTACCCACAATAGGAAGACGTACCTGCCTTGTTGGCAATAATGTCCCCTCTCTAAAAAAATGTTAAAAAAGTAAAAAAGAGAGAGAGCAATTATTTTAGAATGTTGTGTTATTAATCAGTTGAGTTGGCTCTTGTTTTGTTTGTTTTTGTTACTAATTTTGTGTTTTTCTTCTTTGTTTGGTTTCTCCTTTGGGCATCCCATTTGCATTTTGCATGCATCTACCAGGTATTTGCAAGTTTCCAATTGAGATTCAAAAGAGACCTTCACCATGGAAAGAGGAAAAGGTAGTTTTGAGATAGATCGAGATAAGTTTGCAGAGGTGGCAGCTCTTAATTTGAAGAGAAGAGAAGTACATGGGGATTGCCCTCGACTAGCAATATTGAAAAAAGTAAAGATGGATGTAAAACAGAATGATCTTGCCGAACTTAAGGAGTTGTGGCAGAGGTTACCAGATAAAGAGGGGTTTGAACAGAAGTTTGGTAAAGTCGGGTCTTTGCTTTCTATTAGTGTGGATGAAGAGTTGCTAATAGTGATGGTCAATTTTTTCGATTCATCGTATAGGTGTTTCGTGTTCAATGAAGTAGAGATGTTCCCCACTGTTGAGAAGTACCAACAACTAATCAAATTGGGTGATGAAAATCTTGAAATAAATCAAGAGAGTCAAGAGAATGAAGAAAAGGTTTACTGGAGGAGTCCAAAGGAAGCTCGTTTCATGAAGAAGTTCACTGATTTGATCGAGGAAAAGGTCGCCCCAAAGAATCACCCAACTAGATTCTGGCTGGAGAAAATGAAAGACAACTTAGGAAATGAAAAGGCACATGTATTCATGGCAGTGTTGATTTATGGGATGGTCATATTCCCTAGAGTTGTGGGAAAAATAGATGTGGTTGTTCTAGACTTGGTTTACCAAATACAGAATGGGTACAGTCCAGTTTACGCTATTGTGGCAGAAACGGCTCGCTCATTGATGTTTTGCAGAAAGATGGGTAAAGGACGATTTTAGGGATGTGCTCAGTTACTGACAGTATGGTTTAAGAGTCATCTACCAAGTTCGATAAAGAAGTTCACATGGTACTACTTTAAGGTTCGTAACACTCTCGATGAATATCTCAACATCAAGTGGGAAGAAAAGTCTCAGCAAGAATGGGTTGAATGGTTCGAAACACTTGAAAGCGAGGATGTTCTATGGAAAGCGGCATGGATGAGTGGGAGAGGCGTAGTCTACTCGTGTGAAAATGACCCGTGGATTCCTTTGGTCGGACTTTAGGGAACGGTTTCTTTTTCCTCTCTACTGTTTATGAGACAGTTGGGTGCAGAACAATTCATACCCGCTACTCACGGTCTTGATAGCATTGACATCCCTCACGATACTTTGCAGCAGATTTTGGACGCCCGAAAAGTTGGGGAAAGATGGAATAAGAAAGTGCTTCGAACACCGGTGTCCAATTTACAAGGAAGATGTACTCCAGAATATCTAGAATGGCATAAAGACAGGATCCAAGGATTGAAGCCTCCCATCACAAAAGATGCAAAGCGCAAGTTAGGCCCACATTTCCAAGATAGATATGCTCGGCTCTTGTTTGAAAACAAAAGGATGAAGGAAGGATTGATGGTGAATGAGTTGAAGGGACAGTTGACGGCATGTCAAGCTGAGTTAGAGAGCCAAAAGAAAGAGTTTGAAAAGAAAGAGGTGGAACTAAAATCTGACGTGGATATGGCAAACCATGGTAAGAAGACAGTGGAAGAAGCACTTGGAAGGGTAGAAATAGAGATTATCGAAGCGATAAAGGAGAAAGATGCGTGGGAAGACAAGTGTGAGCATGCTAAGGAAGCTAGTGAGAGGTATAAGCAATCCTTACAGAAAGAAAAAGGGAAGCAATTCACAAAGCCAGAGATAATGGATAAGATGATGGCCTTGCAACAACAAATAGATGAGATTAGACTTAAGAGGGCCGAAGAGAAGTGCCAATGGGAAGAAGAAAAACTCAAATTAGTGGAAGCCAAAAGCCATGCTGAAACCAGTTATACCATCGAGATGGAGAACCGCATCAATGCTGAAAATACTGTTGGTAGGATGGCTACGGAGAATGCTGAGTTAGTTGGAGAATGGTACAATTTGAAGAAAGAGTTTGGGGAAATGAAGAAAAAAGAAGCTGAAGCAAGAAGACAAAGGGATGAGTTAGAAAAGAAATTATTGAGTGCACAAGAAACCCACCAGATGCTCCAAGAACAGCTGGAATTTGAAAAGAATTGCAACTCAATTATTGACCAAGGAGGGATAGAAACATTGACTCAACAGGTAAACCAATTAAATATTGAGAGAGATCAAGAAAGAGGAAGGAATCAATGATTGGAAGTAGAGAAGGGCCAAGCAATATCTGCATACAACCGTGAGAGAGAAAGATGTGCCCAGTTAGAAAGGGGAATGCATCAAGCACAAGAGGGTCTGAGGAATGAAATGAGGAACAATGCTTAGCTGCAAGCAGAAAAAGACATAGCAATGCAACAACTTTGGAATGCCATGAGAGAAATTGAAGGATTGACCCAGCAAGTTAGGAATTTGGAGCAAGAGGTTAAAGAATTGGAAACAAATGTGAACATCACGACTAAAGATTTACTTCAAGCAAGGAAGACTCTGGACGACTTCGAAAAGGTTTTCTATAGGGCCACAGCGTGTCATAATAAATGCTTGGTGGGTTATAATGTGAACAGTCGCTAGACTGAGCTACTATTTCAAGAAATGAAGAAGATCATCCCTGTTGCAGAAAAGTTGAAAAAGAGAAGTAAGGAGATGCTACAGAAGATCCCGCCAACACGTTCATTTGGACAAGGGACTGTTTACATTTTAGAGGACATTGTTGAGGAGTGTGATCAGATTGTAAAATTTAGTTCTCATATTCTGAATGAAAAGTTGTGGGCAAATATTGTTTTTTAATGAGCTTGGCCTTAATGGAATGAATTGAAGAATCTTTTGAATTTCAATTGGCAAACTACAAGTACCTTTGCATTGCATCTGCATCCATGCATCTATTCATCTACTGCATTAAAAAAAAGAGAGTAATAACAAATATCCTAATTCACGTTTGTGGTAACAAAGGTTTCAAGATAGAGCGGCAACCCAGGAGATACCTTACCAGATTGCAAACCAGAATTATCATGGAAGAACAAGCGGCCGAGATAGAAACTTTGAGAAAGACAAATGAAGAACTGAAATTGAAATTAGACCAAATGGCAGAAATGATGAGCAGTATGAGGGAGCAATACATGGCAAATACGGGTGGGAACCCTACAGGACAATCATCTCAAAACACCTCCTCCCACCCATTTGGCCTTGAGCCAAATTTGTCTTTACCTCAACCAACCCAAAATGTGAATGCGCCTATACCACCTGCATGCCTAACCATACCCAATTTTCCACCACCACCACCTAGTGGATATCCTTTTGTCCCACAACCTCAACCCACCGTTGTTAATGGCGGGTCCCTATCTGCAGCTCAGTATGCTTCACCTCCTACATTTAACATGGCACCTCCAGTACCCGGACATACCCCTACCAACCCAGTGGTCATTCCTGATGTTGGTCATACGGTCGAGTTGGAAAAAGATGTATCCACAGGGGAAGGGGGAAATCAACATGTACTAAGCCAGATTGAGGAGAGGCTTAGGGCTATGGAAGGAATTAAGGCATATGGTACTATTAATGCTAGTGAATTGAGTTTGGTGGATGGATTGGTGATACCACCAAAATTTAAGGTTCCAGAATTTGAAAAGTATAGTGGAACAAGTTGTCCTCATGACCACATTACTATGTATTGTCGAAAGATGACGGCTTATTCCAAAGATGATAAGATGCTCATTCATTTCTTTCAGGACAGTCTTACTGGGTCAGCAACCCATTGGTATAATAGGCTTGACAGGTGCAACATTCATTCGTGGTATGACTTGGCTCGGGCTTTTATCAACTAATACCAGCATATTTCTGATTTGGTACCTGATAGGTTAACCTTGCAGAACATGGAGAAGAAGAGTACTGAATCTTTCACTGAATATGCCCAGCGGTGGAGGGATATGGCTGCCCAAGTTCAACCCCCTTTAACTGAAAAGGAGACAACTAGGATGTTTGTTTAATACGCTGAAAGGCCCATACTACAGCCATCTGTTGTCAGGGGCAACAAAGAGTTTTACAGACATGGTGTTGATCGGGGAAATGGTAGAAAGTGCCATAAATAGTGGCAAGATTGAAGGGTCTGAGTCTAGTTCAACTAAGAAGAACCAAAACCCTAAAAAGAAAGAGGGAGAAGTAAATGCAACTGGACATGGAGGATACCAACCCAGACCTCAGTATCAATATCAGAATCCATATCAGGGGTATGCACATTATCGATACCCGACCAGTGGCTACCAACAACCTCAAGGTTCATATACCCATCCACCAACCCCATACCAATACCCAGCTCCTACTACCAATTATATTGCCTCTGGGCCAGCTTTCCAACCTATGCCTACCACACAAGCATTCCCTACCCTAAACACTTTAACCCCAAATAGTGGAAACATCCAAAGACAAAATCGACCACCTAGAACTCACATTGATCCCATTCCTTACACTTACACTGCCTTACTCCCTCAATTATTGCAACAAGGTTTAGTGGAAAAGCCTCGTGTCACTAGAACCTATACTCCTCCATATCCTAATTGGTATAAACCCAATGAGCATTGTGACTATCACAATGGTGCAACCGGCCACTCTACTGAAGATTGCTATGCATTAAAGCTTAAAGTTCAAGACTTGGTGAAGGAGGGAAAACTCAGCTTTAATAACAATCAGCAGCCTAATGTAGGGCAAAATCCGTTACCTAACCATGGAGGGACAACTGTGAACATGGTCAGTGGGGGTGAATACATCAAGAGGTCAGTTGAAGAGGTCACAACCCCTATGGTAGTCATCTTCAGGGCTTTGGTCAAGGCCCAAATGATTCAAGGGAAAGAGTTGGAAATTAAGGATGATTGTTGTTATTGTGGTGAGACGAATCATGACATACAGTGCTGTACTCATTTTCGTAAAATGGTATAGAGAATGATGGATCAATCTGTGATAAAGTTTTATGTAGATACTGGGGACTTAGATGTGAATGTAGTGGGTGATGGAAGAGAAACAGTGAAACCGTTTGTGGTCTATTATGATGAGCCTTCAAGGCCGAAACCTTTTATGGTTCATTATGATGATCCCTTGAAGTCAAAATCATTTGTTCCCACACCTATTACACCTGTCATAGAGACTCATCCACAACCAAAGCCTTTTGTGGTATATTATGATGAGCCACCAAAACTTAAACCTTTTGTAGTATACTATGATGAGAAGCCAGCTCCCACATCTGCTTCGCCACTTGTAGTTAATCTTCCCCAACCTTTCTCTTACAAGGATGAGCATCAAGTTCCATGGAATTATGAATGTAGCTTTTCTACTATGGAAAAAGTTGGTGAATCAGCGGTCCCGCCAGTGTCTGATGTTGATGGGATTACTAGGAGTGGTAGGATCTATTCTTCTAATAATACCGAAACTTCGAAAGAAAAGGCCAAGGTAGATGAAGGGCCGGTAATTGCACAAGATGTGCTGTTGGAGAAGGAAATGGCTAGGGGTGCCAATGTTAATGAGCCCGAAGAATTCATCAAGATAATAAAATAGAGCGAATACAGTGTGGTGGATCAATTGAACAAAACTCCAGCTCGTATCTCATTACTCTCATTGCTGTTAAATTCAGAAGCCCACCAAGAATCATTACTAAAAGCTTTGAGCCAAGCTTATGTGTCCAAGAATATTTCTATAGTTGACATGGACTATATAGTTGGTAGTATCGGTACATCCAACTATATCACTTTTACAGATGATGAGATACCTTCGGGAGGTAGGGGTATCCCTAAAGCCCTTCACATTACCACCCGCTGTAAAGGGTATACCATGGCCAGAGTACTTATAGATAATGTGTCTGCCTTAAATGTGATGCCTCTTCGTTCTCTACAAAAATTACCGATTGACATGTCCCATATGCAGTCAAGTAACTTAATCGTCCGGGCATTCGATGGAACTCGGAGAGAAGTGTTAGGCACTATGGAAATTCCTTTCCAGGTTGGTCCGGTCACATTTGAGCTTGTATTCCAAGTTATGGATATCAACCCTTCTTATACCTGTTTGCTGGGCCGACCGTGGACCCATTTGGCCGGGGCAGTTCCTTCAACATTACATCAGAGGGTTAAGTTCAGAGTAGAAAGGACTATTGTGACAGTGAAGGGGGAAGAGGATATAATGGTAGCTCAATCATCAGATTCTCCGTATATTGAGGCAGCTGAAGAGGCTCTAGAATGCTCATTTCGATCTTTTGAGATTGCGGAAGTCATGTCTGAGAAAGACGCGAGCCAAAAGCCAGTTGACTTAGTTGTCCAAAAGAAGCAGATGCAAGAGAAGGGTTGGTCAAATGGGAAAGGATTAGGTAGGAATTTGCAAGGGAAATGTGATTTAATAGATTGGCCCAGCCGAGATAACACATTTGGCTTAGGCTTTAGGCCATCTTGGAAAGAGAAGCAGCAAATGAAGGAAAAGAAAAAGAACCGGAGATTGGCTAGATTGGAAGGGAGAAATGTGGAGTGGGGAAGGATGGAGTTTCCTCACATCAATCAATCTTTTGTCTCAACCGGATGGGTTAATGTAGGTCGACATGGTTTGATGACGGTATCAGTTCAGTCAGTACAAAGAGCTCTGCAAGATGTAGCCATCCAAGTCATCGATGAAGAAGAGTCAGATCAGTTGGACACTTTGATCTTGGAGACTTCCGCTACTATCGAATTGGACAATTGGTCCGTCATGGAAATTCCGACTGTACTTTCTTTTGAGCAGATGTAATAACTTTGAACTTCTGTTTGTCAAATTGACACTTATGCCTAAGAGTGTTGATAAGTATTTTTATGGATGTTTTAAGGCTTTCCTTTTGTTTATACATAATTTGAAACTCAATGACAAATTGATGCATGCTCAGATTTTTGATGCAACAAAGTTTACATTGAAAATTTTAATTCCTATACTTTCCTCTTGAATGCTACCTATTAATTTTCTTTCATAATTCATTGCTTTATTTATTATGTATCCCTATTCTATTTCTTTGTATATATCCGTTTCAAACCTTCCTTTGCAGGTCCACAATCAATGCATACGAAGCTAACATGAGCAGTAGGCCTGAGTTCGATTTTGAAAGGTTGATTGATACTGGGGAAGTTGATAGTGATGATATTGATGACTCTGATCTACCCCAAGACTTACTAAGATTGGTTGAGCGAGAGAAAAGACAAATATTGCCTCAAAAGGAAACCACAGAGTTGGTAAATTTGGGTGCAGAAGGGGATAAGAAAGAAGTGAAAATAGGCACCACTTTATCAGAGAGAGAAAAGCAACAGTTGATTAACTTGCTAAAAGAATATTCAGATGTTTTCGCATGGTCGTATCAAGACATGCCAGGTCTAGATCCAGAAATTATAATGCATAAGTTGCCGATCAAGCCAGAATGCAAGCCAGTTCAGCAAAAGCTAAGGCGAATGAAACCAGAAATGCTATTGAAAATAAAAGAAGAAGTGATGAAGCAGTTAGATGCTGGTTTTCTTGAAGTAGCAAAGTACCCAGAGTGGGTTGCTAATATAGTTCCGGTACCAAAGAAGGATGGAAAAGTGCGGATGTGCGTAGATTATCGAGATTTGAATCAGGCTAGTCCTAAGGACAATTTTCCTCTGCCATATATCGACACTTTGGTCGATAATACTGCCCGTTATTCTATGTTCTCATTTATGGATGGGTTTTCTGGGTATAATCAGATTAAGATGGCACCTGAAGATAAGCAAAAAACAACCTTCATCACTGTGTGGGGGACTTTCAATTACAATGTCATGTCATTTGGGTTGAAAAATGCTGGTGCTACTTACCAAAGAGCCATGGTGACTTTGTTTCATGATATGATGCATAAGGAGATTGAAGTGTACGTAGATGATATGATTGCAAAAGCTCGAACAGTGGATGAGCATATAACCAATTTGAGAAAGTTGTTCAAAAGGTTGCGGAAATACAAGCTTAGGTTGAACCCAGCCAAGTGCACATTTGGGGCAACATCTGGAAAGTTGTTAGGGTTTGTGGTTAGTGAAAAAGGGATTGAAGTAGACTCGGATAAGATCAAAGCCATCCAAAACTTGCCACCGCCTAAAACCCAGAAAGAAGTCAGAGGTTTTCTTGGGAGATTGAATTACATTGCCAGATTCATTTCACAGTTGACTGCTAAATGCGACCCAATTTTCAAATTACTTAAGAAGCGGGATCCGGGTGAATGGGACGAAGAATGTCAGAATGCCTTTGAGAAAATCAAGGATTATCTTACTAATCCACCAGTACTGGTGCCTCCGGTACTTGAAAGGCCATTGATTTTGTACCTCACTGTGTTTGAAAACTCTATGGGATGTGTACTGGGGCAGCAAGATGAAAATGGAAAGAAAGAACATGCAGTGTATTATTTGAGTAAGAAATTCAGAGAATATGAAGCCAAATACTCTCCAATAGAGAAAATGTGTTGTGTATTAGCTTGGGCCGCCCATCGATTGAGGCAATACATGTTGTACCACACCACTTTATTGGTAGCAAAGTTGGACCCCATTAGATACATATTTGAGAAACCAGGATTGTCGGGAAGGATTGCTCAGTGGCAGGTATTGTTATCTGAATATGATATACAGTATGTCTCCCAAACGGCCATCAAAGGAAGTATTGTAGCAGAATTCTTGGCAGAAAGGGTTGACGATGATTATGAACCTATGGAGTTTGATTTCCCTGATGAAGATTTAATGGCAATATTCCAAGTCGGTGAAGAATCAAAAGACAATGAGACATGGACAATGTGCTTTGATAGGGCATCAAATGCAATTGGCCATGGGATCGGGGCAGTACTGACATCCCCAGAGGGTAATCACTTCCCAGCTACCGCAAGGTTGGATTTCAGGTGCACCAATAATATGGCAGAATATGAAGCATGTGTTCTAGGCATTCAAATGGCCATAGAAAGAAAAGTGAATACTTTGAAAGTGTATGGTGATTCTGCGCTTGTGATATATCAATTAAAGGGAGAATGGGAGACAAGAGATTCAAAGCTAGTCCTTTACCATGATTATATCCAGGATCTTATAAAGAACTTCAAAGAGGTTTCCTTCCATCATTTACCTCGAGAAGAGAATCAAGTCGCATATGCTTTGGCTACGTTGGCCTCCATGTTTAAAGTTGGCACAGACACAGAGATTCCGTCAATCAGGATTGACTGGAAAAGTGAACCGGCGCATTGCATGAATGTTGAGGAGGAAGAAGATAGCAAACCGTGGTATTGTGATATTGTACAGTTCCTTAAATATCAAAAGTATCCCGATCATGCTTGAGGAAATGACCAGAAGATTATTCGGAGATTATAAACGAACTTCTACTTGGATGGAGAGATCTTATACAAGAAAACCCGAGAACAAGTCTTGTTAAGATGTGTGGCAGCTAAGGAAGCTCAGAGAATTATGGGTGAAGTACATGAGGGAGTTTGTGGAACTCATGCTAGTGGTCACAAATTGGCTAGGCAGATTATGAGGTCCGGCCATTACTGGTTGACCATGGAATCGGATTGCATTAATTACACTAGAAAGTGCCACAAATGTCAGATTTATGCGGATCAAATTCATGTTCCCCCCAATTCGCTACATGTTATGGCACCTTCTTGGCCTTTCTCGATGTGGGGAATGGATGTTATTGGCCCGATTACTCCGAAAGCATCAAATGGTCACCAGTATATCTTTGTAATGATTGACTACTTTACCAAGTGGGTTGAAGCAGCCTCATATGCCAATGTCACTCAGTCAGTGGTCGCTAAGTTTTTGAAAAAGGAAATCATTTGCAGGTATGGCCTTCCGAAACGGATTATCTCAGATAATGCTCAAAATTTGAACAGTGGAATGATGAAGGGATTGTGTTCTCAATTCAAAATTACTCACAGTAACTCTGCGCCTTATCGACCTAAGATGAATGGGGCAGTGGAGGCAGCCAACAAGAACATTAAGAAGATTATGGCTAAGATGAGTGAAACTTATAAAGATTGGCATGAAAAGTTACCTTTTGCTCTTCTTGCTTATCGCACTGCAGTAAGGACATGTACTGGGGCAACTCCTTTTTCACTGGTATATGGAATGGAAGCAGTGGTGCCCATTGAAGTGGAAATTCCATCTCTCAGGGTACTCAGGGAAGTGAACTTGGATGAGGCAGATTGGATCTAAGAAAGATATGATCAATTAAACTTAATTGAAGAAAAGCGTCTCGCCGCACTTTGCCATGGCCAGTTATATCAGAAAAGAATGATGCGAGCTTATGACAAGAAGGTGAAACCGAGACAGTTCAGTGAAGGGGAATTAGTGCTGAAAAAGATACTCCCAAATCAACGAGATATTCGAGGCAAATGGGCACCGAATTGGGAAGGCCCATATGTTGTCAAAAAGGTCTTTTCTGGTAGATCTTTGATTTTACAATAAATGGATGGAAAGGAGCTTCCGAGCCCTATTAATGCCGATGCTGTGAAGAAATATTATGCCTGAAGAGAAAAAGAAATAAGAAGAAATTTAAAAAGTGAAAAAAATAATAAAAATAAAAAAAGGAAGAAAGAAAAGAAGAGGTCCAAGTTGAAAACCCGAAAGGGCAGCTTAGATCGACTGGGGGTCGCTTAAGTTGAAAACTTGAAAAGGCTGCTTAAGCTGAAGGAAGAGAAAGGTATAAGCACAGCATTTCAATGAGCTAAATCAATTCTCAGTGGGTCTAATTAGGGCAAGATCAGATCACTCAATGGGCTGAGTTGTCAACGACGTTGGTATTGTTAGCCAATCAAAAGAACTCAGATCCCGCATGCACATGTTTCTGAGTATTCATTGTCGGGAGGTACCATTATCCTTCCTCTAATCTTTACAAACCTTGTCTATCTTGTTTGAGTTTGAATCAAATAGATTGACTGTTTACTTTGGTCTCACTTCTTAACTATGCAATGAAATTTTTGATTTATCCGATGTTTGCATTAAGATTGTTCATGAATTTCAAAATATGTATAAACAAGTAGAAAACAAAACATGCGTGAAAATGCTCGTTTTTCATTCAAAGGTATTGAGCTAGGTTTGACGAACAAAATGTCGAGGGAAGGTCCTCAAAAGAAAAACTGAAAGCCAAATTACTAGTAATGTGCAGTAGTATCAAAGTTTTTGGGTTGAGAAAAGCATTGATGCTCTTAAGATTTATCAAGTCAGAGCAAATGAAGAGATGTTTGAATTTACCAAAGGATTTCATGTTACCACGAATGTGGATCAGGAAAACATTAAAACTTATCATCAAGCATTGAACATTTCATACATCATAACATGATCATCACATGATAGCATTAGATCTTCATCAAATATGCCTGTCATTCATTCATTTATTTGATTAGGATGGGATATAAGCATCTTTTACAGGTCAAAGGAATGTCCGGCAGTCCATATCTCAACGCAGTGTTTCCTTTACAGGCTCTTCGCAGTAATATGTTTATATTGCATTGTTGCCCTCTTAACGAGGTCTTTGCAAATCTATTTATCTTGCATTATTGCCCTCTCAACGAGGTCTTTGCAAGAATATTTTTCATTGCATTGTTGCCCTCTCAATGAGGTCTTTGCAAAACTACTTTTGATTGCATTGTTGCCCTCTCAACGAGGTCTTTGCGAAACTACTTTTCAATGCATTGTTGCCCTCTCAACGAGGTCTTTGCAAAAATATTTTTCATTGCATTGTTTGCAAAACTATCTTTTGTCTTGCATTGTTGTCCTCTCAACGAGGTCTCTGCAAAATATTTTTCATTGCATTGTTGCCCTCTCAACGAGGTCTCTGCAAAATATTTTCATTGCATTGTTGCCCTCTCAACGAAGTCTCTGCAAAAATATTTCTTATTGCATCGTTGACCTTTTCAACAAGGTCTTTGCAAAACTACTTTTCATTGCATTGTTGCCCTCTCAATGAGGTCTTTGCAAAACTATCGTTTATCTTGCATTGTTGCTCTCTCAACGAGGTCTTTGCAAAACTATTTTTCATTGCAACGCTGCCCTCTCAACGAGGTCCTTGCAAATTTGTTTATTTTGCATTGTTACCCTCTTAACGAGGTCCTTGTAAAATGATTTATCTTGCATTGTTGCCCTCTCCACGAGGTCCTTGCAAAACTATTTTTATTGCATTGTTGCCCTCTCAACGAGGTCTTTGCAAAACTTTTTATTTTTCGTTAATACCCTCTCAACGAGGTCTTTGCAGAAACTTTTTGTTATAATAATAAAAGCGGTGTCTACATCTTTGCTTATTTCTTGATTCTCTAGAAGCATGCACTTCTAGATGCTCAAGAAATATGCCAAGAGGGGCAACTGTAGACACTATATTTTTACTTTATTATTTCATTTTATATTTATTCTTATTTTTTATATATTTATATTTTCATTATTCTTATTTTTAATTCTATTATCAATTCTGTTTACATTTTTTACTCTTTATTGGGTCCTGAGTGCTTAAGGTTTGCTTGGCTAAATTTTGGACTACTTATCAATTGGAATTAAGGGTCCAATTTTTATTAAAAAAGGAATTTGGGATTACAATAATAAAGCCTAATTCACCAAAGTTACAAAGTTACAAAGGCCCAAACATTTTTATATATAAATATAGATATCTCACAAAAATATAATACAAACAAAAAAAAACGAAAAATGCAATTTGAAAAAGAAAAAAGAAAACAACAGAAATTTAGGATTGGGGATGAGAGCACGTCTCTTCCACCCCATTGGCTGTTTTGTTTTTCTAAATGGCCTCTCTCTCTCTCCTCACGGCTTTTCTTCCCTGATACCTCCAAAGATAACAGAATGGAGCCAAAATCTAAACAGCAACAGAAGAATTGTTGGGTTAATGGCCTCAGTAGGTGCCGAAAATGGAGCAGCTTTTATTGTTGCTGCTAATTGAATTATTTGCAAAGGACCCCAGCGTCCTTGTCGAGGCTGTCTTCTTGCAATTTCCACCGCTTTTATTGTCGCTAGTAATTGAATTATTTGCAAAGGACCCCAGCGTCCTTGTCTTGTCAGGCTTTGTCTTCTTGCAATTTTCACCTTTAATCCAACGACAACCTTTCATTTGGTTTGAAGGAAAAGGCAATTTTGGTGGGGGCATGACTTTGTGGTGCATGTGAAATAGAGCTGTTATGTTTTAATCTTGCAAAAGATTGTTTTCGTGACTGTGGCAGTGTTGACAAATGGACAAAATGCTCTTGATATTTCTCTCCCAACATCCCATCATCACCGCCTTAATTTTAAAACTAAAGCAGCCACCACTTTGGTCCCTTGGAAGCCCTGTTGGGGATGGTGCATCTGTTGTTCTAAAATCAGTTCTTGAAAGGGCTACTCAACTTTTAAGCCATCCATTTGGAAATTGCAGCATGCCTAATTATATTTTCTGTGGGGCCTCGTTTGATGAATTTTTCAAATATGGGACCATTATGCAATCAATGCATACCAAGACCCATTTGTCATTTCAAATAGCAAACCCCCCACGTGATTCTCTTGCATAAATAAGCTAATCATGTTTTCTGTAGGGCCTCGTTTGATGAATTTTTCAAATATGGGACCATTATGCAATCAATGCATAACAAGACCCATTTGTCATAGCAAACCCCCCACATGATTCTCTTGCATAAATCAGCTAATCATGTTTTCTGTAGGGCCTCTTTGATGAATTTTTCAAATATGGGACCATTATGCAACCAATGCATAACAAGACCCATTTGTCATTTTTAATCAGCAAACATCTCCACGTGACTCCCTCAGCTAACTTCTCTCCTTGTCAACTTTTCTCCTTGACAACAAGGTCTATAAAAAGGATTTTTTTCCTTCAGCAAGAGAAGGTGGCGGAGACTTAAGGTTTTGAGGAAGAGAAGAAAACGGAGAAAGTGAGAAAAAGAGAAAGCTTTCATTTTTTTAAAAAAAAAAAAGTTAGCAGCTAAGGAGAAGGCTAGGTAACACATAGAGAACCAAAAAGTAGCAGCCATTGTTGACCTTGGAGAAAAAAAAAATAGTCCTAGGGAAAGAAGAAGAAACGTGTAGAAGAAAGAGCAAAGGGATAAGAGACTAGGTTCAAACACTATTTGGGTATAAATTTCTAAACTCTGAACTTTCACTCTCTTTCAATTGGATTATATTATTGGGTTCTGATGAAAGTTGGATGTTTTGAGTTTCTTTTGGTCTTTATATTTTGATCCTTACCATAAAATAAAAAGGAAATTCCTACTTGTGTTTACTGTTCATATACTCTTGCATCTGTATGGTTCTTTTGACTAATAATGGGTAGATAAGGAAGAAAGATAGTTTCTGTCACGCCCCGACCCGCAGGCTCGGCCACGTGACAACCGCCGTACCACCTCGAGATGCGTGCCTCGTCAGGCGGGCAACCAAGATGATACAAGGCTTAAAAATAAAGGATATTCGAGCAATATATGAAAAACATATTAAATTATCATAAATAATACAGTTTCAAAATATTTAAAATATATATCACATCTTACAATATTCCATGCAGCGGAAAATATTATTTAAATCCACAAATGTATAGGTAAGATGTAATAATATCCCGAGCCAAGTAACACAAAGCAAAAGGGTGGCACCTACATAATCGTGTCCACAGAAACGAACTGGGATCACTGGCCACCAGGACGTCCGCCGTCCAAAGACTGATGATCTGAGAACAAAAGTGAATGGGGTGAGTACATAATCTTGTACCCAGTGAGAGACTCGGTTATAAAGACCGATCACCTCAGGCTGGGGATATGAAATAATCCAAATATCAATTTAATAAATCATTTACTAAAATATAGTAAATCCCATACCAAATCAAATATCAAATATCAAATTCATAATAATATTTACATAAGGGCTGGCATCTGAAATTTGTCCCAATAAGGTATACCCGTGCACTGGGGTATCCACTGGACCGTCAAGGGTTACTTTCTATTTTAAAACATTTACTTTATTCTCTGGCCCATTCCCTTGACGTTTGCCATACTGTGGTGGAACACAGCATCCGAAGTCCTGGCGAGTTTCCCTACGCGCCTCTCGCAACCAGGAGCGACTCACCGTTCCCCTCGATAGGCGGTCCACGGCTGAGTAACACGCATGCATCTCAACTCGGTCCACGCTCCCACATATTGGAGCCCCGAGGACAATACTCAATCTCTCATCTCTCAGGGGTATCATTCCCCAATAATAATCAATAATTATATTAATTTCTCAGGGGTATCGTTCCCCAAACCATAAACAATAATAATTTCAATATATCAAATTTATTGAAATTCCCACCCTTAAAATCATTTGTAAACTCAGTGTGTGAGGGTGGACAATTCATACCCCAAAACATATATAAACAATTTAGTAAAGCATTTATAAATAAATTTGCAAACGGTTAACCCTCAATGGTCAACCAATATAATCCGAGCCACTCACAAGTGAGGAGAGTTGTATACTCCCCGATTACCCACGTATGCCTTGGTTCAAATTGCTACCGGTCCAAATCTCGTACGATCACGTACCTAAATAATCAAATTAAATTCTAATTTGATTAATAAAATATTCAATCAATGTTCAAATCATAAATCAACACCAATTAAAGGTCTCGGACTAAAATTGATAAGTCCAGAAGTCAATTGGAGCTAATTGGAGTCAATTGGGGTCAAATGGGGTCTAGGGTTGCAAAATTACCAAAATACCCCTGGTGCTACAGTACCCTTGCCGACAGTGATGTTCCGGCGCCGGAACTAGTCAGAACCGGCGCCGGTTCTGTTCTGGAATTAAGGCCGAGTTTCAGCCATAATCTTTTTCAGCTCGATTTAAGTTCAATTCACAACCAATCCGCATCAAAATTGAAACACAGCATGATAAACACATGATCTATGGATTTACAGCTTCAAGAACGGAATCAAACAACCAATCATGCTCGAATTTTGAATTAAATCACTGAGAGTTGACTTATCTCGGACAAAACAGAAATATCAACTTCAATCAACGAAATCTCTTAGCTCAGACCATGAAATCAAGCGTATAAACTATCAAATTAAAGCTTGATGAGTCTAGAACAACATACCAAATTCTCAGCCAAGACGCACGGTTGAATCAAAAGATATGAGCTGATGAACAATCTGTCGCCAAATTTCCAGATTTCTAGATTTGAAAATTTTCTTGATAATCTTATTGTTTTGATCATCAAGAAGACAAGAGAAGTTGTTATTGATGTTTGATTAAGTGTTTGAAAGGAGATTGAGGTTTTAATTCAGAAGAATCGAGAGAGAGCTCGGAGAAAATTTGAAGAACAAAGAGAAGAAATGAAATTGGGGGTTCTCGGGTGAGCCGAGACCCAATTTAATCGACCAATTCCGGCGCCGGAATCAACAGAGTCAAGTTGACTCCGGTCAACTCGGTCAAACATCCTTGGAATCCGTGCCCAAGTGGGACCCACATCTCGGAACTTCAATTTAAGGATTTTTAAGCTTGAAATTGAGCTATATGAAGTTCAAAACATTCATGGAAAGTCAAAATTGATATATTAACCAGACAACAATTCATAAATATTCAACTTGACACGTGGGGACTAGGTCCGGGCGTGTCAGTTTCTTTTTTGACTAATCAAAGGAAAAATCAAAAGGCTGTTTCTTTTATTGTGTTCATACGTTGGTAGCATATGTTTTTGTCACAAAAGTCAAAAGGTTAAGGATTTGGTGACATTTGTGTGCATATGTCCTAATAGTTACGTTGTGTGCTCTTATTTGCATATGATTTTTGCCTTGATAATATCTGTTGATTCGTCTTATTGCTGTTGAAAATGCTAACACATGTGGGGACTTTGAATAGAATAATATGAATGAAAGAAAGATGGTTGCTTTCTTATTTTGGTGGTAAAAATCGTTGCTTTCATTGGAGTAAAGGAAAAGTCAAGTAGCTTCAATTGGTTTGAAATACTTTTTCGTCAAATTTTTATTTCATTCATGTGTCTTGTTATGGTTTTTGTTAATTTGTTAATGTCAGCTTGCTTGCCTACCAACTATTCGAATGTTAATAGATATAAGTCGTAGATCAGAGTAGTGAATCCATGAAAAGGATTTGCTTTGTTAAAATAAAGAAATAGAAAATAATTATAAAAAAAGGGAAATAGGTAGTGACCCAAGAAAGAAGGGTAATTATAGATTGGAGACATTTGCTTTATATTATTAGTGTTATTAATTAATTTCATGCTTAATTAAGTATAGTCAATTAACCAAGGATTATTCTTCAAGGAGTCGTGGCGGCGAGTTTCTTGGAAAATTCTTCAAAAGTTACTTATAAATTTTCTCGTGGCGGCGATGAAGATTTATAAGTAATTTTCAAGCCAATAAATGATAAAAATGGGTAAAGAAAATAATATAAAAATTATTTATTAATCAATGAAAATTCAACCTTTCAAAGGAAATAATATTTTTTTAAAAAAAAATAAAACTAATAATAATAAGCAAAAGGATACTTTCTCAAGTAATCGTGGCGGCGAGTCTCTCGAGGAAATCCTCTAAAACGGCCTATAAATTTGAAGTCCTCTAAAACGGCCTGTAAATTCCATCGTGGTGGCGATGAGGGTTTATATTTAATTTTCGGATATAAAATTAAATAATAAAAAATCTTTTAGTTAATAAATTAAAATGTGTTTAAAGGCTAAGGTTTATAAGTAATTCATGAGTTTAAAGTTCTCTCAAATTAATGGTTATGAAAATGGTATATTCTCGGGGAATCGTAGTGGCGAGCTTCTCGGGACATCTTCCAAAACTATTTATAGATTTCATCGTGGCGGCGATGAGGATTTATAAACTTTTTTTATATAATAAAAATAGATATAATTATTAATAAATAAAACTCATTTGTTAATTAGTCTATATAATAAAATAGACTTAATGGCTAAATCTCTAAATTATAAGTTAATATTTTTTTAATTAATTAGTGATTATGAATGGATACTTTCCTGAGGAGTTGTGGCGGCAATTCTTTCAGGAGTTACTTCAAATCTAAAAAACCTCCTTAAATTTCATCGTGGTGGCGTTGAGTGTTTATAAGAGGTTTTTGGACCCATAGTCATTAATTTAAGAGACTAATAAATAATAAATAAGAAGAAACCAAGATTTTTTTTTTTGTGATTATGAAAGGATATTTTCCTCAAGAGTCGTGGCGGCGACTCTTTCGAGAAGTACTCTGAATCTAAAGGTCTCCTTAAATTTCATCGTGGCATCGATAAAAATTTATAAGAGATCTTCGGATACATAGTCATTAATAAGAAAAGGTTACACAATAAAAAAGAGAAGATGGGAAGAAATAATAATAATAACAACAATAATAAACTAATTTTTCCTAATTAATAATGGTGAAAGGATATTTTCCCAAAGAGTCGTGGCGGCGATTCTTTCGTGAAGTACTCCGAGTTTAATGGTCTCTTTAAACTTCATCGTGGTGGCGATGAGGATTTATAAGAGGCTTTTAAGCATATAATCATTAATTGATCAAGAAAATTCCAAAATAAAAAATCCATAAAATAAAAAAATAATACAAACGGAAATAAAAATTTTCAATAAACTATTGGACCCTTTTTTAAAAAATAATAAAAATAAAAAAATAAAATAAAACTTAAATGAAAAGAAAAAAGGAAAAATTAAATGAAAAACATAAAATTTGGAAACATGAAAATCAAAGATGAAAATTAAAAGGTTAATTATTAATTTTTATTAAGGCCTAATTAATACTGAACTAATCGGTACCGTCGTTTGGCGGGCGTTGTGGGGGTGCTAATCCTTCCCCACACATAACTGTACTCCCGAACCCAGATCCGTTTGTTCCGTAGACCGGGACCTATCTGTCTTAATACACCATTTAACGGCCAATGTTAAGTTAGATAGATTCTTAATAGGTGACTAACCGCACCTAAACAAAAATGATTAGTGGCGACTTCATACATTTCGTAAAGTCCCAAACTCGTCGTTTTCAGCAACGTTGCGACAAGACCGATGGTCAGTCGGAACGTACTATTTAGATATTGGAAGACATGCTCCGAGCATGTGCGCTTGAGTTTTCTAGTGGATGGGACACATACCTTGCGGCAGCGGAGTTTGCTTACAACAACAGCTACCAATCTAGCATTGGTATGGCTCCGTATGAAGCTCTGTACGGAAAGAAGTGCAGAACCCCGTTGTATTGGGATGAAGTGGGCGAGAATCGAATCTTCGACAAGGCAGAAATTGAACTCACCACTAAGAAGGTGAAGTTCATTCGGGAACGACTTCAGGCAGCCCAGGATCGAGATCGAAAATATGCGCAGCGAAGGAGAACACCTTTGGAGTTCCAAGTGGGAGATCAAGTGTTCTTGAAGGTCTCTCCTTGGAAAGGTGTTATTCGATTCCGCAAGACGGGAAAGCTAAATCCGAGGTACATTGGTCCATTCCTTATCACTGAACGGATTGGGCCGGTGGCGTATCGCTTGGAGTTGCCACCCGACATGGCTCGAATACATGATGTCTTTCATGTATCTATGCTCCGAAAATATGTACCTGATCCATCGCATGTCCTTCAAGCACTACCTGTGAAGTTGAAGAAAGGTTTGGGCTTCAGGGTTCGACCTGTAGCCATATTAGATCGAGAGGTTCGATCCTTGATGAATAAATTGGTACCTTTGGTGCGAGTTTTATGGAAAAGCTCGTAAATCGAGGAGCAAACATGGGAACCCGAAAATGATATGAGATGTGACTTCCCCCATCTGTTTGATGATTAGTTTAATTGAATTTCGGAGACGAAATTTTTGTAAGGGGGGGAGAGTTGACACGCCCGGACCTAGTCCGTACGTGTCAAGTATTATATTTATGTAAATTATTTAGCCAAGAAACCAAATTAGATTTTCTATAGACGTTTTGAACTTCCTTTAGCTCAATTTCGAGCCTAGGAGCTTAAAATTTTATCCGAAGTTGGTTAGGTCCTTGGGCACGAAGACCGAGGCAAGAAGGTCGGGTTAACTAAAAGTCAACCCATGGTGGGTAGACCAATGGTCAAACCATATGGGTTGACCAAAGGTCAACCTAACTATTACAAAAGTGGTCGTCGGCAAGCTGACCACCACATTTGCTTATTTCTTCTTCATTTCTTCTTTTCTCTTCTCTGTTCTTCTCCTCTTCAAGCTCTTTCAATTTCCTTTAAATTTCGAGCCTTCAATCCATCATTAAACACTTCATCAATCATCAATAACAACTCCTTTAGCTTGTTTGAGAATCAAAAACACCAAATTCATGAAGAATTTTCAAAATCCAGAAATCTGTCAAACTGGCGACAGATTGTTCATCAGCTCATAACTTTCAATTCAACCGTGGTAATTGTCTAGGTTTTTGGTATGTTGTTCTAGACTCATCAAGATTTAATTTGATAGCTTATACGCCTCATTTCGTGGTCTGAGCTGAGAGTTATACTCAATTGAATTTGCATTTTCGTTGCTGCTAGAAATTTCTGCAATCTTAGAGTTTTTATTCAAATTCCTTGCATGATCAGTTGTTTAAATCAGTTTTTGATGCTGTGGAATCTTAGTTTAAGTGTTGAGGAGTATTTATTCCGAATTTCACATCCATTGGAGTTGAATTGAGCTCGAATCGAGCTAAAGAAGATGCAAGGCCGAGTTCAGCCTTGCTGTTGCCAAGGTGCAGCAAAGGTCCGAGCCAGGGATAGCAATGTCCCTGGGCTGGATCCTCCCTGTTTTGGGAGAGTCCCCATTTCGGGTCTAGGGGCAAAATGGTCATTTTGCAGCCCTAGACCCCATTTGACCCCAATTGACTCAAATTTACTTCAATTGACTTCCGGACCTATCTAATTTAGTTCTTCGACCTTGGAGACCTTAAATAGGTTTTGTTTTATGATTTAATTGTTGGTTGAATGCTTTTATTAATCAAATTAGATTTTAATTTGATTATTTAGGTACGTGATTGTACGAGTTTCGGTCGGTAGCAGTTTGAACTAAGGCGTTCGTGGGGTAATCGGGGAGTATACAACTCTCCTCTCTTGTGAGTGGCTTGGATTATATTGGTTGACCATTGAGGGTTAATCGTTTTCAAATTTCTTTATAAATGCTTTATTAAATTGTTTATATATGTTTTGGGGTATGAAATGTCCACCCTCACACACCAAGTTTACAAATGATTTAAAGGGTGGGAATTTCAAATATTTTTTATAAATTGATATTATTGATAATTGTTTGGGGTACGATGCCCCTGAGAGATGAGAGATTGAGCAGGCTCCTCAGGGCTCCAATTTTCGGGAGCGTGGACCGAGTTAGAGAAGCATGCAAGATTCTCACCCGTGGACAGCCTGTCGAGGGGCACGGTGAGACGAGACCCTAGGAGAGGCGCGAAGGGAAGCTCGCCAGGGCTTTAGATTGCTGTGTTCCACCACAGCAAGGCAAACGTCAAGGGAATGGACCAGAGAGCAAAGAAAAGTGTTTTAAAGTATAAAGTAACCCTTGACGGTCCAGCGGGTACCCAGTGCACGGGTACCTTTTTGGGACAATTTCAGATGCCAGCCCATTTGGAAATATTATTATTGATTTAATATTTGTTTTGGTGTGGGACTTCCTATAATTTTAGTAAATGTTTTATTAAATTGATTTTTGGATTATTTCATATCCCCAGCCTGAGGTGATCGGTCATTATAACCGGGTCCCTCACTGGGTACAAGTATATTGTACTCATTCCATTCATTTTTGTTGTCAGGCCATCAGGCTTCGGACGGCGGACGTCTCGGTGGTCAGTGATCCCAATACGTCACTGTGGACACGACTTTGTAGGTGCCACCCTTTTTGTTCTGTGTATCTTGGCTCGGGATATTAGTGCATTTTACATATATGTTTATGTATATATAAATTACTTTCCGCTGCATTGGAGCACCGTAAAACGTGTCACTTTCTTTTTAAATATTTTTGAACTATATTATCTATAATATTTTCGTATGTTTTCATATATTGCTCGAATACCCTTTATTTTTATGCCTTGTGCCATCTTGGTTGCCCGCCTGACGAGGCACGCATCTCGAACTGGTACGACCGTTGTCACGTGACCGGGCCTGCGGGTCGGGGCGTGACAAAACATTCCTTTTTAATTTAATTGGACCTCTTAAACAAGAGATTTTCTTAAAATGAAATGAAAATAAAACATAAAAGTAAAAATGGATAAAAGGTTTTGGAATAAACATTCCTTTTGTAAAAGAAGGTAATAAAAACTTTAGTTCACTTGCCAATTTTAAGAAATTAAGGAAATCATAAACATGTTGTATGCTTTTTATGAAAATTAAATGAGAAAAATATATTTTTTAATTTTGAAGGGATGAGAAATTTCCCTGGGCCTGAACAGACTCCCGATTAGACACCAAAAAACACTTCTCATCAGAGAAAACCTTCAGAAACCTCGAACTCCGGAGGCATCCTCCGGTCACCCCATGCATATGAATTTTTGAAAATCAATGTTCTAACTTAATTATGCATGAATGGGACAAGAAAAACATAGGTTAGTACATGTAAACATAATTAATCGCATAGTACAAAGTAAACTTAATTTAAACAAACACACCTGTTATGTCAAAGAATACGATTTGGTAGTTTACACGCTTGATTTCATGGTCTGTGCTAAGAGAATTTGATGATTGAAGTTGAGATTTCTGTTTTGTCAGAAATAAGTCAACCCATAGTATTTTGATCCAAAATTTGAGCATGATTGGTTGTTTGATTCTGTTCTTGAAGCTGTGAATCCATAGATCATGTCTTTAACTTGCTGTGTTTCAATTTTGGTACGGATTGGTGATGAATCGAACTCGAACCGAGCTCGAATTGGTGCATGGCCGATTACGGCCATGTTCTGGAGACAGGTTCGACGCCGGACTTGATGTGTCCCGCGCCAGAGTTGCCATTTTGGCTCACTTCCGCCCGGGAGTGAGCCACTTGCCGACAAGGGCACTGTAGCATTAGGGGCATTTTGGTAATTTTGTAACGCTAGACCCCATTTGACCCCAATTGACTCAAATTAGCTTCAATTGACTTCCAGACTTGCCAATTTTTTTTCGATACCTTTAATTGGTTTTGTTTTATGATTTAATTGTTGGTTGAATGCCTTTATTAATCAAATTAGATTTTAATTTGATTATTTAGGTACGTGATTGTACGAGTTTAAGACTGGTTTTCCTCACGTTAGACGAGGAGTTGATGCAGTACGGGTGATTGTTGACCGAATTACCAAGTCAGCACATTTCCTCCCTGTAAGCATGAGATGGAGTGTGAACCAGTTAACGCAACTTTACATGAACGAAGTAGTTCGACTTCACGGAGTCCCAGCTTCTATAGTTTCAGATCGAGATCTGAGGTTTACCTCACAGTTCTGGGATAGCTTTCAGCAAGCGATGGGAACTCAACTTCGTTTCAGTACCGTTTTTCATCCACAGACTGACGGCCAGTCAGAACGTACTATTTAGATATTGGAGGACATGCTGCGAGCATGTAAGCTTGAGTTTTCTAGTGGATGGGACACGTATCTTGCAGCAGCGGAGTTTGCTTACAACAACAGTTACCAATCTAGTATTGGTATGGCTTCGTATGAAGCTCTGTACGGAAAGAAGTGTAAAACCCCGTTGTATTGCGATGAAGTGGGCGAGAATCGAATCTTCGACAAAGCAGAGATTGAACTCACCACTAAAAAGGTGAAATTCATTTGGGAACGACTGCAGGCAGCCCAGGATCGAGATAGAAAATATGCACAGCGGAGGAGGACACCTTTGGAGTTCCAAGTGGGAGATCAGGTGTTTTTGAAGGTTTCTCCTTGGAAAGGCGTTATTCGTTTCCGCAAGGCGGGAAAACTCAACCCGAGGTACATTGGTCCATTCCTTGTCACTGAAGGAATTGGACCGGTGGCGTATCGCTTGGAATTGCCACTTGACATGTCTCGGATACATGATGTCTTTCATATATCTATGCTCCGAAAATATGTACCTGATCCGTCACACATTCTACAAGCACCACCTGTAAAGTTGAAGAAAAGTTTGGGCTTCAGGGTTCGACCTGTAGCCATATTGGATCGAGAGGTTCGATCCTTGAGGAATAAATCAATACCTTTGGTGCGAGTTTTGTGGAAAAGTTCACAGATTAAGGAGCAGACTTGGGAGCCCGAGAACGACATGAGACGTGATTTCCCCCTTTTGTTTGAAGTTTAGTTTGTTTGAATTTCGGGGACGAAATTTCTGTAAGGGGGGGAGAGTTGACACGCCCGGACCTAGTCCGCACGTGTCAAGTTGTAAAATTATGTATTGTTGTCTTGACAATATACTAAATTTGACTTCCCATGGATGTTTTAAATTTCATCTAGCTCAATTTCAAGCTTAAAAATCCTAAAATTGAAGTCCGGGGATGTGGGCCCCACTTAGAATCGAGACCCGAGGAAATTGGGCTGAGTTGACCGGAGTCAACTCGGAATTTGGTTGACTCCGGCGCAGGACAGGCACGGGTCCTGCGCCGGACCCATTGTTGTTTTAAGGGCCGAGACCCCCATTTTCACTTCTTCTCTTCTTCTTCATTTCTCTCCGAGATCCCTTCCAAATTCTTTGAAATCAAACTCTCAATCCCTCTTCAAACACTACATCAATCATCAATATCAACTTCTTTTGCCTTCTTGAAGATCAAAACACCAAAGTTTCCAACAAAATCATCAAATCTAGAAATCTAGAATTTTGGCGACAGATTGTTCATCAGCTCATATCTTTTGATTCAACCGTGGGTTGTGGCTGAGAATTTGGTATACTGTTCTAGACTCATCAAGCTTTAATTTGATAGTTTACACGCTTGATTTCATGGTCTGTGCTAAGAGAATTTGATGATTGAAGTTGAGATTTCTGTTTTGTCAGAAATAAGTCAACCCATAGTATTTTGATCCAAAATTCGAGCATGATTGGTTGTTTGATTCTGTTCTTGAAGCTGTGAATCCATAGATCATGTGTTTAACTTGCTGTGTTTCAATTTTGGTACGGATTGGTGATGAATCGAACTCGAACCGAGCTCGAATTGGTGCATGGCCGATTATGGCCATGTTCTGGAGACATGTCCGACGCCGGACCTGATGTGTCCCGCGCCGGAGTTGCCATTTTGGCTCACTTCCGCCCGGGAGTGAGCCACCTGCCGACAAGGGCACTGTAGCATTAGGGGCATTTTGGTAATTTTGCAGCCCTAGACCCCATTTGACCCCAATTGACTCAAATTAGCTTTAATTGACTTCCAGACTTGCCAGTTTTTTTCCGATACCTTTAATTGGTTTTGTTTTATGATTTAATTGTTGGTTGAATGCCTTTATTAATCAAATTAGATTTTAATTTGATTATTTAGGTACGTGATTGTACGAGTTTCAGACCGGTTGCTGTTTGAACTAAGGCATTCGTGGGTAATCGAGAAGTATACAACTCTCCTCACTTGTGAGTGGCTTGGATTATATTGGTTGACCATTGAGGGTTAACCGTTTTCAAATTTATTTATAAATGCTTTATTAAATTGTTTATATATGTTTTGGGGTATGAATTGTCCACCCTCACACACCATGTTTATAAATGATTTAAAGGGTGGGAATATCAAATATTTTATAAATTGATATATTTGATTATTATTGGGGAACGATACCCCTGAGAGATGAGAGATTGAGTGGGATTCCTCGGGGCTCCGATATGCTGGAGCGTGGACCGAGTTTGAGAACATGCGTGATTACTTAGCCGTGGACCGCCTATCGAGGGGCACGGTGAGTCCGGCCTGTTTGCGAGAGGCGAGTAGGGAAACTCGCCAGGACTCCAGAGTGCTGTGTTCCACCACAGCAAGGCAAACGTCAAGGGAATGGGCTAGAGAGTAAAGTAAATATGTTTTAAAAGTATAAAGTAACCCTTGACGGTCCAGTGGATACCCAGTGCACGGGTATACCTTATTGGGACGATTTCAGATGCTAGCCCATTTGGAAATATTATTATTGATTTAATATTTGATTTGGTTTGGGATTTCCGATATTTCAGGAAATGGTTTATTAAATTGATATTTGGATTATTTCATATCCCCAGCCTGAGGTGATCGGTCTTTATAACCGAGTCTCTCACTGGGTACAAGTATATTGTACTCACCCCATTCACTTTTGTTGTCAGATCATCAGACTTCGGACAGTGGACGTCCCGGTGGCCAGTGATCCCAGTTCGTCTCTGTGGACACTATATTGTAGGTGCCACCCCTTTTGCTTTATGTATCTTGGCTTGGAATATTATTGCATCTTATATATATACATTTGTGTATTTATAAATAATACTTTCCGCTGCATGGAACACCGTAAGATATGTGACTTTATTTTTAAATACTTTTGAACTATATTATCTATGATAAATTCGTATGTTTTCATATATTGCTCGAATATCCTTTATTTTTAAGCCTTGTGCCATCTTGGTTGCCCGCCTGACGAGGCATGCATCTCGAGGTGGTACGGTGGTTGTCACATGGCCGAGCTTGCGGGTCGGGGCGTGACACTAATCAAGCTAAAAAAACAACAAATATCAACATAAGACATTGAAAGTTAGTAACTTTTGACACACCCGGACCTAGCACGACCTTTTCGTACGAACGAAATAGTACAAGATGGCGCGATAATCAAACAATATGTCGGTCCGGCTGTGTCAAGTCTAAAGAGAAGATAAGCTTAAGATAAGATGGAGTTGGAAGATGAGATTGGTGACCATGCATGGAAACACTAAGGTGGGCTTCTTTAAGTCCATAGCCAATGGATTGAAGGTCCATTGGTGAATTGGTCTGTGGATCGGGCCAATAATCAAAGTTTTGAGAGGTTTAAAAGAGAAGAGAAAGTCTGGCCCGGGGCCCGAGTAGACCCGGTGCCGGGCTCCCCTATAAATAAGAGGGAGATGAGCTCTCCCCCTCCTTTTCTCTCTTCTCTCCTTTCTCTTTTCTCTCAACTGCTCATTTGGACCAATTTTGGACTTTTGGCCGATTCGGACAAACCGACTGCAAGTTCAAGGCGAGATCTTGGTGAGTTGTTCTTAACTCCTTGATCTTCATTTCATTAAGTTTTCACGCTTATCCATGCATTGGTCTAGGAGAAATCCAAGCTCAAAGTTAGTTTCAGCTTTTAGTTTGATTTTAAGCTTAGATTTGAGATTTAGGAACTTTGAGCTTGTAATTCTCATTTCTGCTCCGGTAAACGTGTCATGGGAGGTGAGAGGAACCTCCATCCCGAATTTCACGTCGAACGGTGGACCGAGGGGCTCAGGAACCAAGGAAAAGCCTCGGATCCCGAGGCTGGACTGAGGCTCCCGCGCGGGAGCCGCGTCTCTCCCGCGCGGGAGAGACCGCCTGGCCGAGTCTCGCGAGGGACTTGGGCCATTCCTGCGCAGGACATGGCCCATTTGGCCCACCCGCACTAGTGGGCCTTCTCCGAGCCCAATCCGTGGGGCCCACGGGTCCCTAGGGGCATTTTCGTAATTTTTCACCAAGTGTCCAATTTTTACCCCGGAACCTCCCGGACACTTTCTAAGCCCCGAATCACATCCAAACCCAGTCGTAGGTCATATTAGAGCCTCATAGGTGCATTAATAAATTTATTTATGAATGCTAACATGTATTTTCGTGTACTAAGGCTCCGGATAATCGAGTGCGGCGATGCCCCGGAGGTTAAAGCTACGTGGAGCGCTTGGGAGTATACGAATCTCCCATCACTGTGAGTGACCTAGACTTCTCTGTTTAGCCACTGGGAAGGGGGTTTTAAAAATGATTTTTAAAAACATAAATGTTTTCAAAAAGGCTTTGGAATATGGGAAATCCACACACACACAATTGTTTGTGATATACCCACACAATGAGTGGGATGTTTTAAAAAAGGAATATAAAACTTAAGTGTGTGTGATTATATATTTTAAATATAAATGTTTTATGTGTATATATATATATTTTGAAATATTATTATTATTATTGAGGGTACGATGCCGTTGGGAGATGAGTGTTTGAGAGGGTTCCTTGGAGCTCCAATTTGCGGGAGCGTGGACCGAGTTTGAGAGCATGCATGATACTCAGCCGTGGACCGCCTATCGAGGGGCACGGTGAGTCGAGCCTGGTTGGGAGAGGCGCGTAGGGAAACTCGCCAGGGCTCCAGTTCACTGTGTTCCATCACAGTGAGGCACCACCGAGGGAAAGGGCTAAAGAAAGAGAAAGAGAAAGAGAAAGAGAAAGAGAAAGAGAAAATATTTTTAGAAAGAAAAGAGATAGCCCTCGGTGCAGTGAGGCATAAGATGACCGACGGGTCGCACCTCCAGTATGATAGAGATGCCAGCCCATTTTATGTATATATATTTATTTATTTATTTAAAGTGTTTTTAAAAAAGGGTTCTCAGCAGGAGAACCAGAGAAGAATTTTTAAAAGAAAAATATTTATTTTATTTTATTTTATTTTATTTTATTTTGGATTTCCCTTATCCGCTCTAACCCAGATGGAGATTCTTAGAACCTCTGTCACTCACTTGTATCCAATGTGGATGGATGCAGATCCGCGATCGGAGTCAGCTATAGAAAAGAGGCTCACTAGGAGTCGTCAGTGGCTTAGGCTTAGAAGTTTCCGCTGTGTAGATATTCTCTCAATTAGTCCACTGGCATTACTTTTAAAGTTAATTATTTTATTAAATATTTTCTAATTAAAGTTTTAGTTTTATTTGACAGTGATGATGCCCATTTATGCCTTGCGGTGCCTTAAGTGCGTGACTGGCCAGCACATACTTCGAGGCAGCACTGCGGTTGCCACGTGGCCGACCCGGGGCGGGTCGGGGCGTGACAACTTTTTTACATAAGCAAACTAATAATAAAAGTTAACCATATATTAATCTGAGTAAAATAAAAAAGGCACAATCTTTAACATCTTTAAACCATATTTTAAACTAATCAAGTGGCTTAGCAAGGTTTGAGAGTTTCATAAATTGCAAAGATTACTATAAAAAGCAAAAAGCTAACATTTTTATGCATGATTTAAACATAACAAAGCGAAAATATAATATTAAAAAATAAAAAGCATTAATAAAAGGAGAGAGCTTTACAAAAAAGGTGAAATCTTTGATTAATAAAACTCACTCAACAATAACAAAAAGATGGTTGTGTTTAAGAGAAAGAGTGGCTTAAATTGACAAATCAATAAGCTCTTATCTCTCTAATATCCTCTTGACCAACCTTCTCTTACAACAAGAACAAAAAAAAGAAGTGAAAAAGCAAAATAATTTTCGGACTTGGCTTTTGAAAACATAGAGAAAATATTTTTTTTTTGCTTGGAAAACCAATTTTCTGCTCAAAACGAAATTTGCCCCTTGTTTCTCTCCTTTTGCTGTTTGCTGAAAAATCAGCTTTATACTCCTCTCTCTTTACTCTCTATCCAACGGCTTTCCCTCTTTGTCTCATTTTCATCTGAAGGCTTAAAGTTTTAGCATGTGAACTTCCTTCTTTGCCCCATGAAAGATTTGGTCTCCAACCACCCATATTCCAAAATTTTCAAGGAATGACTCAACTCCCAAAAAATCCGGATCACCCATAGAATAGTGTTTCATAATTGTTGCATCTTCACACTTGGGTGGAGGTGTTTCTTGGATGATGTTGACATTCATCGTCTCCCCCACACTTGTTGTAGACATCAAAACATTGCAAGCTTGTGCCTTGCCTTTCTCAAAATTAAGCTCTTGTGGTGCATCTTCAACAAGTATTAGTGTGTGATGATTTTCCTTTGAATCCATTTCTATCATAGAGGGAAATGATGGAGCACATTCAATAGCATCTAAGCTTAAATTCAAAAGGTTATCAGTTACCTCTTGTTGATCGAATGCAAAGTTCAAGCTTGATAGGGACATAGATGCCTCAATTTCTTTGTTGCACACATTCTGATTTGATAGCCTCTCAGATGCTTGCTCAGAGCCTCTAAGTGGCATGGAGCAGAGAGGTGAAGATGATACAGAGATCGAGCCTGGCCTCTGAGAGTCTTCCTCATAGCCTCTAAATGGCCTGAGACTTTCTTATTCTACTGCAGATTTCGATATAGGCCGTTGAGAGGCCTTCTCAGAGCCTCTAAATGGGTTGGACTCCAGATTCTCTATTGCATCGTTTGTTGGTCTCCACACCTCAGCCTCTTCATCCGAGTTCCATTCATCAATAGAAACAATATCTTCAAAATTTATGCTCATGGATGGTTTGTGTACTACATTCTCAACAAATGTAGTATCATACTCATCTTCATCATCCAAATCACAATAACCATCCTCCATCCTATCTTTGTCCATGGAAACCTTTAATGCTTCGAAAGAAATAGCCAGGTCATCGAGTTGACGAGATAGCTCATCCATGAAAGCACGTAGTTGCTGAAGTCGAGCCTCTTGAGACTTAAAAACAGCAGCATTTTCAGACATCATCTCCATAAGATAGCTTAAGGAAGATAGCTTTTGCATTTCTTCTCTATGTTGTTGATTTGAATGCTGGACATTTCTTCCTTCCCTTCCTCTGAATTGTTCTGTCAAATAAGAAATTGAATCTTGTTGCTCTTGTGGATAGGATGGCTGTCCATATTGGGGCATGGCTTCAAATGGAGAAGAATCATGGAATAAAGGCACATATTGGACTTGTTGGTCATATGGAATCCATTGATCCTCCCATGGTTGATTGAATGTATGGGATGGATGTGGAGCATAAGACTGAAATGTTGGCTGTCCATATTGAGGATGTTGATGCATATGAGGACATATATTTGCTGTTCCATTCAAAATGAGGTCCGAAAGTTGCTGAACTTGCAGGTATAATTGGCGAAATGGTTCCTCAACTTGAGAAGAATCATAACAAGGAAAAACATGTTGGAATTGGTGGGCATATGGCATCCGTTGGTCCTCCCAATAGTGGTTGAATACATTCCCTTGATATGGTCCAGAAGACCAAGACATGAAGCTTATGGAATGTTAAACAATCCTGAAAATGAGCTCAAGGGTGGAGTAGGTGGTTGACGCAATTTGTTGCCAAATTTCTGCAAAACACACAAAGAACAAAAAGAAGAATCAAAAGGAACAAAAGCAAAACACAAGAAGAAACAAGTAAAGGAGCTGAATCGAAACCGAACGAAACAAACAACTAAGTTCTAAACTAACAAAAACAGAAAAAAAATCAAGAAAAAAAACAGGGGCAGCAACATAAGAAACAAATTCTAAACAAGTGACACAAGCAAACATACTAAACTAAACTATCACAATGACTATACTAAACTAACAATCACTATAGCAACACACACAAAAACAACGACAAAAACCCTATCCAAACAGCAAACCTCACACAAAATCAACTATCACAATGACTAACAAGTATTCCTAACTTACTTATACTACCAAACACACTACAAAGTCAATTTACAACTACAAAAATAGAGCCAAACAGAAGTACAAAGATCACAAAAACAGATTATAGCAGAAAAAAGTAAAGAGAATGTAAAAGCCGTGCTCCCCGGCAACGGCGCCAAATTTTGGTGAAGCTTGTCGTGGCACTTCCAAAATAAACCTTACTAAACTAACATATAGCTAGGGAAGCAAGGATCGATCCCACAGGGAGCTCGTTTTACTTCTCTTTACTCTTGTTCACTACAATCGAACAACAAACAAAGCAATAATGGCTCTTAAAACAGAAACTAGAAATCTTCTAAACTAATGAGATGCAAACTAGAATTAAAAGGTAGAATGGCTTGGAATTCAATCTCTAAATTAAGAAACTAAACTAATAACAAAATCTATAACAAGTAATCAAAAGGAAACTAGAGTAATTGAGCTCCAATCTAGCAAGTGATTGTAATCAACTTCAACTAATGGATCATTGATCCTTGATCTTCAATCTAATCATCCAATCCTATTATAGTTAGCGTAGCTTAAGGTACTCCAGTTTCGCCTAAGCCCGATCACTCCTTAATCGTTGAAGTTAGCAAGCTCGGTCACTCTATCTAACTCTCTTCCCTCGTAATCAACCTATTCCTTAGCGGCTATAAGTTTAAATCACAAGAGAGCATTACGATCTAGAGCAATATTAGCTAACTAGAGCCATGTGAGCTCAGCGCATCTCCATGTAACTCTCCCCTTCAATTTCCCCAAATCTAATCTAAGATTTGGTTGCTACTCGGTTCTAAGCAAAATCTACAATTACGGATAGCAAATTGCCTAGAATAGCTAGTGAATTGAAGAAGCCCAAGCAATGCGGCCGTCATTACTCATGAATTCCCCAAAATCACTTGATCTCTAACACTTCCAAGATCAATTAGCTCGGGAAATTAAAGAATACAATAGAATTGAAAGCTTTAAGTTCAAGATCTTACCATTGATTGAAGAAGAATTACAATTACAAGCTAAATCGGATTAGAAGTACTTAGCTTCTCATGGAAGATGAAGAAGCCTCCATGAAAGTTGAGAGAATTCTTCAAAATCTTCAGAGAACCAAGCTTTTCACGTTTTTAACAAACTCAAAAACTGCTCTTCTAAGAAGAGCTAAGGCTATTTATAGTCTAACTAATAACTATCAATTTCCTAATCTATCCTTTCTTAAAACATGATTACAAAGTTAAGTGAGGGTAAAAATGTATTTTCCAGCTCCTTAGCCCAGGTAATTGGCAACTGGAACGATTTTCGCGGATTTGAATGAGTCAATTTCGAGTTTGAATTTTCTGTTACAACAAATCCCGCAAAAATCGCATCTGACAGCTTCAGGTCGAACTCGGCCACTGAGAGGCTCTCGCGTAGCCTCTAAGTGGCTAGGTTTCTCTGCTTCCTGACTCTTGAACTCGCGAACAGCCATTGAGAGGCTCTCTCGCAGCCTCTAAGTGGCTTGAACTTCTTTCTTTGTTTTAAGCCAAAAATGGACCATTTTAACATGTATTTGCATTTTCTCCATTATTTCACCTACAATTGGAAAACACCTCAATTAGTGATTAATTAAAGTACTTAGGTGTCTAATTCATCAAAATTATAATGCAAATACATGAACATTTTTAGCTCTAACACTAATCATGGCATGATTACGGTCCATATAGGACCTGCCAATTGAGGTATGATATCTGTCAATGAGGGACATCTATATTGGTCCATAAGGGGGCCTACCTATGAGGGGCATTTGCTAGCTGTTTAGATGTTTGTGGACCGCCCTCTATAAGGGAGGCACAAACGCACTACCTCTAGGACTGAGAGGCATGGAAGGTGACTTGTTGAAGGGTATTGTAGTCATTGAGATGAAGAATGGCAACGCTGGGAGAAAAGGGTATAGTATATATTTATATATTATTTTAAAAGATGAGAATTGCTCCCAACGGTTCGAGGTCTCAATAGATGAGGCTTGTTCGATTTATGCTGTCACACCCGACCCGAAGATCAAGAATGTGGCACCCACCGTGTGCCATGAATTGCAAATGGCATGCTTTGCCCGTACCTCGAAGCCCACAAAACTTATAGTATCTCGAACTTATTTTTGAAAAACAGTTATAATTCTCTATATGAAAATAGATGATATATGTTACGATGTACAGAAATCTTAAATTTCTAATATTGTTAGTTATTTCATAAAAGTTCACATGCATGCACACACACACACACACACATACACTTATATCAAGAGTTGTAAAAGATTAGAAAATATATAAGTAACTTTGAGAAATAAAACGTATGGGTAAATACTATATAGTCAAAAAGAGTTACCTCCTTTAGAAACTATAGACATGTAAATAATTAAGAAAATTTCCAAATATGTGCCAATGGATCCAACAGTGTCAATATATAAAATAAGATGTGAGAGGGTTCGGTGTCAAGTTACAGTCTCTATTGAGTTGCCCTCTAATCAATAACTACTGACCTGAAAAATAAGTAGTAAAGGGCAATGAGTATATGAAAATATACTTAGTGAGTGGGACAAAGTAAATCTAAACAATTAAGGGTGCAAGCATGCAAAATTCTAAAGCTAGACACTTTAAAATTCATCATGTCAATAAATAGTTTATTTAGCGTCTTATTTGTAAGTATATATTTATTTATTCTAAAAGAGGAAGAAAATTTACGTTAAAAGTTTTAAAAATCTATAACTCAGTCATGAATGAAAATAAACAACAACTTTGTGAAAGATAGATTTTTGGGATTGTTGAAAACCGCACTCAATCCCACATCAGCCAAGATGGGACTTGAACACGTCGAGGGGTTTTTCTTCAATTTCTTTAGTTTATCAAAATGCCCACCTTTGACATTGGCATGGACCTTCACCACAGGTGGTACATAACTTTGTGTTCTGCCGATTGGCCAAATGATATGGAAGAATGATGATGCCTTTTATATGTATATTTTATCATGATTTTGATGGATGAGTTACAGTGACGCTCCTTACAATCCAACCTTGTGAAGGCAGCATACTCAAGTCCATCAAAAGCTGTTTGGTCATCAAAATTGTAGACACCCCATTTTTATATTATTTTTCTTTTCTCATAACCTTGTTTACTTTATTTATTTATTATTTTGATTCTACTCTTGCTTTAGTCTTTTTTTAATTTTTCTTTTTCCTTTTTTTTTTAATTTATAGTAAGCGAGCTTTGATTGGGGATTGTTGGAGATAACGTTGGAATTGGGCATAGGTTTGAAGTATGGAATTTACAAATTAAGGCCCAAGCCTACTTTTCACAACTACAAGCCCAAATTTTATTTTTCCACAGTCCGTTTCACCCATTAGTTAGCCAATGCCCTAAACCCATTACACCCGACCCAAGTCAATTTGGAAGCCCACTAAACTACATTATGCAAATCCAAATCCAATCATGGAATTAGATATTGATATCTATATTGATATCGCACCTTCAAAATTACGGATATATCGTAAAAAATATCGATATCGCAAAAAAGTGGTAAAAAATGATATAAAATCATGGATATTTATAGTAAATGTTGAAATTTTGAAATGAAATTTTATCCTATGTTTATTTACATATTTTTACATATTTTAGAGTCATAATATCTTAATTAAAATATATTTAGATGTGTGATTAATGTATTGCTAATTATTTAAATAGGCGAAAATGTATGAAATATAATTAAAAAAGACAATCAAGCATATTTGTGACATATTTATATCCAACAACATCAAATATTACAAAGTTTAACTGATAATACAAAGTTTCCAACCTCATTTAATACTACATTGAGTTTCTTGGAGGCTCAAAAGTATTAACCTAACTTCCGTCGGTAGGCTGAATATAGCAATAATATTCATGCCAAGTCATGGTATTCCTATAATTATTCACATAATTGTGCACATGGGCATAATAATCAGTTATACTAGCTACCAAAAGATTTTTAAGGCGATGAAAGTGACCATAATTCACCTGTGGTTGTGCTGATTGATCATCATGAAAAGTTTGTTGTTCATGGGAATAATCTGACGGATATTGACCTGATGAATATGATGCTCCATAATTATATTCTCCATATCTATCATTAGTCTAATTTCCAAAATTTGATTCCATTGGTGCATTATAACTGACTAAACTTTGTTATGTGATTATGCTCATGGAGCCAAAATTATCAACAAGATTACCCATAGTTTTTTTCCCCCTTTTTCCTTTAGCTCAATGTCCAGTTTTGCGAGAACCATGGTCCTCATCTTGTGTAGCATGTGTAAAAGTTGTCTCACTGGTAAAAAGACTCAATGGTTTATAATGATCACTGTCATATGAAAAATCATACATTGAAGCATATTATGTACCTCTTTCTCCACCCCCACCCTGAGTCCCTGTTGTTATAGTCCTTTCCCCACTTCTTCCATCATCATCATCATCACCATCATTATCATCATCATCATCATCTTAATTCATTAAATGACCTTCGAATCCAGGTGGAGGACCGATGGTTTCATCTGATAAAGAATCTAAACCAACCTCTTCGGACATCACTTTATCAACATCAATCCCAAATTCTTGAGCATAACTGCTGATCTCAGGATTAGGCTTCATATCACGGTCATCTAAATGTGCAGGCCTAATCCATTGAAAAAAAGGATATTCATCTTCATCACCAATTTCAACAGTAACATTAAGAAGATTCAATGGGTCTACCACTGACATCTCATCTTGTGCAGCTTCCATATCTTTAACTCGTAATTTTATGTTATAGTAACAATACACAAGATTTTGTAGAGTTCTATGGGCTAATCGATTTCGTTGCTTTGTGTGGATTTAAGCAAATGTGCTCCAATTTCTTTCACAAATTGAAGATGAAACAGTTTAAGATAATATTTGCATAGCCAATTTACGCAGTATTGGTGGACTTTTCCCGTATAACTCCCACCAATCAACTACATAAAAAAGCAAAGAATATTTTACATTGAATGAATTGTAGTAATAATAATTTTTCAAGCAAAAATAGAGAATTAATCAACTTTGTAATTGTATCTATACCGGGTTTCATGGTCGCCCTTGAACTTCGTGCACATGCTTCCCCAAAAGATCTTCTAATTTCTCTAAACAACATTATCTTTAAAAAAAGAAAATTTTATTTAGGAAATTATAAATTTTCAAAATATTTAAATAAAGATGATTCTTATCTCATCTCATTTCCAAATTGATCTTATCTAGTTGACTGAGGATCTAAAACTTGAAAGACTTGATAAATTTTTACTTTGTTAATTCGTTACCATGAACTAAAAGATAAGCCCCAAAACAAATTGACTCAAATATGATGGTGAAGAATGAAAAAAAAAAAGAAACTAAAAATTTCAACGCTCCTTAGATTAAGAATGGTGATTTATAAGAAAATTTCAAGAGTTGTGTAAAACTTTTTGTAAAAATATTAGCATATCAAAAAAATATATACAATAATTTATAAAGCGCTATATTTTTTTTCTACTTCCCAAATTACTATTTAAGTTTAATGTTACATTAACTAAGTTTTTACCATTAAGTAATTATAAGTCAAATACACGATGTAATAAAGAGAGATCCCCATTAATATTTTAAGAATAAGAAAAATATCCAAATGTGAAACGTCTTTTTTAGTATTTAAGATATCAACTTTGAATTTTACTTAAGTGAATCCTGCAATATAAAAAAACGATTGAATTTGACACTTAGGCCTGAGCCTTTTGTTTCCACCACAGGCCAAACAATTTTCCATTTGAGTCGAGCACCTAAGTATTTCAAATTAATTTACCATTTGAACCAGATTACAAAATTAAACTAGACATTTTAACGGATATTTTAAATATCGCAATATGTATCGCGGATATATGAATATATCGACGGATATCCGGTGGTTTGAGGACCACCGATAAAATATCACAGTATCTATATCGATTACGGATATATCGATGGATATATCGATGTATCGACGGATATTGAATTCCATGAATCCAATACAAATTCAAGCGAAGCAAACCCAGAACTCGATCCAAGCAAAATAGGAGACTATGGTCAAAATGACAAAGCTGAAAAAACGGCGTTGAAGTTTTCCTCTGTCTACAAGATGACATCGCTTCAATTTACACAATTGCCCAAATTTGGCCTCAGTAGAGCAGCAGGAGTTCAATTGCAGAATATGCTATTCTCGACAAAAGATAGCCATCCCAAAAATTAGCTACAAAGCAAACACTTGAATGTGAAATTAATAGAAGGACTCAAGCAGAGAATGTAATTAACAGTGTAATAAACAGAGAGCAAGATTAGTGCTTAAACTTACCAAAATTGGCAAGCTAATTCCAAGCTTGGTCCCCTAATGCTGCCAGACACATTTTCTCTTCTTCATAGTTCTAGCCTAAGATTCCCTCTCACACTCTCTCTGCAGCAACCTCCCTGTCCCTTTTTGGCTAGCTGCACACCAAAGCAGAATTACATCAGCAAAACAGAGCACATGATCACATGAAGATAACAACATGGGAAGTGGCAGTGTAGGAATCATGTGGTCAAATTGAATCAAAGTTCCACAAAATAAAAACTGTAAATGCCATAGATCATCAGACGTACTCAGATCAGTAATACGTAACATGTGCACTGCAATCAAGAATTCAAATAAGCCAGCAATCACAGTAGTAGAAAAAAAAGGACTTTGAAGAAAGGATTTTACCTATCCATGTGGAAAACCGTATGATGAATCCCTGAGCTTCAATCTTGACCATTGTTTTCTAAACCTTTCCCCAGGTCTCCTAAACCTTCTCAAGGCCCCAAAAAGCCCCTTCAACCTACAAAACAGACAAAAGAAGAACAAAAAAGCCATTCCAAATCGTTGATCTTAGGGTTGGAGATACAATCTCCACCCTTAGATCAACTACCACTTCCATATAAAGTCATCATTTTTGTTCAAAAAAAAAAGAAGAAAAAAAATCCCCAAATTAAAAATTAGGGTTCCTGTTTTAAAAAGCTAGAGTTTTTGAAAATTTAAATTTGGCTAGAAATTGTTTTCCTTTCTTTTTCTTTTTTTGAAAAAATTAAAACATAAAAAAAAGAAACTGACAAATTTGATTTTCGAGCTCCTTTCAACAGTTATTCTTCAAAAACTAATGAAATATATTCGGATTTGAGAAAAGGAGGAAGAAGGAAATCATTTGGAGCAAAAATGGGTGACTGTTTCTTTGCTCCGGGAATGTGGATAAACAAAAGGCGGTGCTTCTTTGCTCCAGGAACATAGAAAAATAAAAGGCGGTGTTACAACTTGTGTTTGGTAAAAGGCGACTGTAGAAAAGGATAAAGAAAGAAGAAGCGAAAAGAAAGAAAGAGAGAAGGGGAAAGGAAATTCAAACTAGAGGTGTCACTGGGCCGGGCCGGACGGGTTTGAGCAAAAATTTATTTGTCCAAATTCGGCCTGGCTTGATAATTTGGGTCTATTTTTTTGTTTAAGCTCGACTTAAAATATTTTTTAAAGTCCGAGGCTGGTTCAAAAACCTGTTTTTAATTTTTTTTCATACACTAGTTTTAAAAATTAAATTATATTAATTTGTATTATAAATAAAAGTAAATCAATACATTTAAGAAATTATTATCTAAAACAATTTTTATAAAGTTAACAAAGTCTAAATACTAATAATATTTGAAAATATCAATATCATATGCAAAAAAAAAAAGAAAAACAACACAACGACAAATAAAATAAATATATAAAAATATATTTATATTAAATCAACAGTAAACGAACCAGGCCGGATCGGGTTTGGTTCGAACTTTTATACCTATGACCAAGTTCGGTCCGTTTTCTAAACGGGCCTATAAAGTTTATCTAAGCTTGGCCCTTAAATTTAAAATTATTATCCAAACTCTCCCAAATATCAAATGGGCTTACAGGCTCGGACTGATAGCCCGACCCTTGAACAGCTCTAATTCAAACTTCCTTTGATGTTCGGTATAAAACGTTGCTTTTTGGGTTGTTAACATTGGCTGAGTCAAGTTCTTTTTGCTTTGGATCTTTAATTACCATATGTTTGTCTTGATTTTTTATCTTACGTGGGCTATGATTCGTTTGGGTTTATGCTTTTGTTGTTTGGGTCATACTTTATATGCTTGATTCATATTGCTGGGCTTTTTTCATTCTTTTGTCCCGGATCAGCATATATATTGGTCTCTTCACCTGCTTCATGCTCCACGATTTGTCAACCTTGGATCATAATTTTTTATCGTTTTACTTTGTTTATTTATTTCCATGCGATTAGAATTGTTCTTTTTTTTCTGTTTATTTGTTTTGTTTGGACCCTTAGTTATTAATTTGAAATGAGCTTCTGACTTTCACATTGAATTGTGTTTGCTTATATTTATTTGTGGGCCAGTGTTTGTGTTCGGCTATTGTTTCAATATTTGAGTGGATATATGGGTGTTATGTTATGTGTTTGGATTTTGATTTGGAGATGTATGTGGGCATGTTTCTTGGACTTAATTGTGATGTTTTGGGCCTAATACAAAAGATGATAAGATTGATCCAATTCCATAAATCAAGTTGATGATAAAATAGTTTTTTTTTTGTTATACTTACCACGTTGATATATCTCTAAGTTTAGTATTTATATAATTTCAATAAAAAAGTAAAAAAATCATCAATTTAGGGGTACTAGTTACTCTGTTACGAGCTCTACACGTGATACAACACGTTATTAATATTAACAAAAAAAGAAAAAATAATAAAAAATTAGAAAAACAAACCAAATTAAGGAGAATGATAATTAAACTAAAGAATAAACTTTCAATTAAACTATATGCATAAAATTGAACGATAATTAAAATATTTTCTTTAAGATAATATAGTAATCGGTTAATTGTGATGAAAGCAAAATTACTTCATTACTATAATCATTTAATAAATACAAAAAATATTTAATAAAAGATAAATAAAGAATTTTAATTTAACTCAATAATATCAATGGTATTTTTGAAATATAGAGAAAGAGAAGGGTAGTTTAGGCGATTTAAAAGTTTTATAACATTCGTACTTTTATATATATTAATTATAATTATAGATAAGTCAACTTTAATAATTTCCATGCATTCGCATATTTTATATCATTTTAGCATTTAGGTATATTTAATATTTTATGTCATTTAGTAAATTAGATTTACTTTTAATATTTCATATCATTTAGTAAATAAGATTCATTTTTAATATTTTATATCATTTAATAAATTATGTTCATTTTTAATATTTTATGTCATTTAATAAATCAGGTTCATTTAATATTTTATGACATTTAGTAAATTAAGTCAATTGCATTTGTATGTCATTTAGCATTTGGGCCCATTAGCACTTTAGTTAGGCCCATCTCATTTAATTGTTGTCATTTAGTAAATTAAGGCCATTAGCATTTTAGTGAGACCAATCTCATTTAATTTATGTCATTTAGTAAATTAGGCCAATTTGCATTCAAGATATTAGACCTATTTGCATTTTAAATATTAAGCTCATTTGCATGATTTATGTCATTTTAGAAATTAGGGTTTATGCATCCTTAATTATATGGCCAATATATTTATCTCTTTTACTAACCCATGCTTTTGTTCATTGATCTTTATCTCAGTTTATACATTTAGAAGTTAGGGCATTGTGACACACCAAAACCTAATACGACTTTTTCGTACAAATAGAATAATGTAAGACGGCATATTAAGTGAACAATATGTTGGTCCGGATGTGTCTAATCAATAAGAGAAGTTAAAATTAGGATAAGACGGAGTTGGAAGATAAAGTAATTAAGCATGCATGAAAATTAGTAAATGCCAAAAAGACCTCCAATTAAGTCCCTAAAAATTTATTATGGGCCCCGTTGGTACAAGAAATCAAAGGATTTAGCCAACGGGTAAAAATAAAAGAAAGTTGAAAAAGGGGAAAAAAGTTTGACTAGGGGCCTGAGTAGACCCGGTGTCGGGCTCCTCTATAAATAGAGAAAAGCCAAAACTCTTCCTCATTCCTCTTTTTCTTTTTCTTTCATTTTCTTTTCTTTTCTCTCTGGAGCCAAGCGGAGACATTTTGGACTTTTGGCAGATCCGGAAAATCCGACAGTCAGATCAACGTGAGTTTTTTGTATCCTATTCTACTCACCTCGATCTATGTTTTATTTCGATTGCACGTATTTCTATGCATCGGTTTAGCATAGATATGAGTTTTCAGTTTTTAGCCAATTTAATTTTAAAACTCAGATCTACGGATATCGGGCTGGTGAAATAAGGTAAGTTTTTAGTATGTTATCCTACTCACCTTAATCTACGTCCTACTCCATTTCCACGTATTTCCGTGCACCGGTGAGAGTAAATATGAGATTTGGTCAATTTAAGCCAAATCTCAGTTTTACAGAAATTGGACTGGTGTTTCTCGTTTCTGACTCGGTGAATCCGTCATGGATACCATGAGGATCGCCTGGCTAAGTTTGTACGTCGAAAGGAGGAGAAACGAGTGTAAAACCAGGGGAGGAACCGGCCGAGGAACAGGTTGACCGAGTCCCTGGTTAGATATTTTTATATTATATCATTATGATATATAAATATCTCGTGGGAGGGCTTTTTGGGCCCAATTTTACTTAAAACTTGGCCCAACTCGTGTGGGGCCCAGCCCAGTCCGGGTGGTGGGCCCACGGGCCCTTGGGGGCATTTTTTTAATTTTTAATCAAGAGTCCGATTTTAGCCCCGAAATCTCTCGGATACTTTTCTAAGCCCCGAATCACATTCAAGCCCAGTCTTAAGTCATATTAAAGCCTCGTAGGTGCATTCATAAATTTAATTATGAATGCTAACGTATATTTTCGTGTATTAGGGCTCCGGTTGAATCGAATGCGACGATACTCTGGAGGTTATAGTTACATGGAGCGCTTGGGAGTATACGAATCTCCCAACATTATTGTTGGCCTTGTTTTCAGTGCTTAGCCACTGGGGACAAACGTTTGTTTTTAAATGTTTTAAAAATATAAATTGCTTTAAAAAGGTTTTACAACTACTTTCAAGATAAGGGTAATCCACGACACACACTTTTTATTTTATGATACACCCACTTAGGGGGTGGGATGATTTTAAGAATGTAAAAGCGTGCATGTGTTTACATGTTTTAAATAAATATATATAAAATATTATTAATATGATTATTGAGGGTACGATACCTTTGTGGGATGAGAATTTGAATGGCTCCTCGGGTCTCCAATATATGTGGGAGCGTGAACCGAGTTGGAGAAGGCATGCATGACTCTCAGCCGTGGACCGCCTATCGAGGGGCACGGTAAGACGAGACCTTGGGAGAGGCGCGTAGGGAAGCTCGTCAGGGCTCCAAGTAGCTGTATTCTACCATAGCGACGGGCACCACCGAGGGAACATGCTATAGAAAGAGAAATTGTGAAAATATGTTTAAAGAGAAAGAGATAGCCCTCGGTGTAGTGAGGTATTCGACCGACGGGTCGAGCCTCCAGTATGAAAGAGATGCCAGCCCATATTGAGATATGTATATATATTTTTATTTATTTAAAGAGTTTTAAAAGAGGGTTCTCTGCTAGAGATCCAGAATAGAGTTTTTGAAAAGAAAAATATTTATTTTATTTTTATATTTATTTTACTTTATTATATTTTGGATTACCCTTGTTTTTCCTAATCCCGATGGAGATTCATTGAACCTCTGTCACTCACCTATATCCAATGTGGATGGATGCAGATTCACATACGGGGCCAGCAAGTAGAATGTAGGCTCACTATGAGGCGTCGGTGGCGTAGGCGTAGCGGTTTCCGTTGCATAGGTTTCCTTTTATTTAAATCCACTAGTACTTCTTTTGTAGTTAATTATTTTTATTAAATGATTTCTAATTAAGTTTTATTTGTTTTGTAGTGATGATATCTATTTCAAGCCTTACGGTACCTCGGATGTGTGGTTGCAGACACGTACTTCAATGTAGTACGACGGTTGCCACGTGGTCGACCCGGGCAGGTCGAGGCCTGACAACTTTAATGGTATCAGAGCATTTAAAAGATTCTGACTATTTTCAAAAGTTATAAAGTATTTTCAAAGTGTTTTCAAATGTTTCCAAACGTTTTCAAAGCCAGTGGATTAAATAGGTTTAGAACTCCAAAGTTCGAGTGTGTAGTTACTTGAAAGCGTCGTAAATGATTACACCTATTTTTAGAGTGCCTTCTTTAGAAGCGAGCCACCAGATAGTGTTCTCGAGTGTGGTCTTAAGTGAGAAGACATCACAACCACCTTCTTTCTCAAGATTCATGAAAGTAAGGCACACTATCCAAGAAACTCCCCAAACTCAAATTTTCAGCTTTTAATGTTCCTTCTACTCGATAGCTAAACTGTGCAAGGGATGGTATTTCCCTTGAAATGCCGAGATAGATGATGTCTCATCCAATTCTCCAAGGAAGCCTGGTAGAGGCTTACCAGTGGAAACTGGTTCGATGCCCACAACCTTCGATACTCAATCTTTGAAGTTGTGAACATCAAGACTCGCTAGTAAAGCAGCGAGTTCGAAACTTAAATTAGATGCGTTCTCCCATTCTTTACAATAGTGACGTGTAAGACTTTGGATGAAGTGAAACGGCTAGAATGAGGCAAGGGGCCAAGGCATATCCTCGCCTAATGTACGTGAACACTAACCTCACTTCTCTCGCTCTCTACACCATTAGTGTGTAGACTAGGAGAGAGAGTTAGGTTAGAATGAAAGAAATCGAAGGAGTCGATCACGGAGGACGTGGTTGACCAAAAATCTCAGGATGTGAGATGAAACATCCGAACAAAGGGATGAAGGATCGAGGAGGAGCCCACATGGAGCAACAAAACCCTTGGCGACTAGGGTTCGAGGAGTGCTGCAGTGCACTGGTAGTCGAGCGCCTAGGCCTTGGGGTGGTATGTGAGGTGGTTGGGCTTGACCCAACACTATGGTGAGCCTGGTGGGATGAATCCACAGGTTGGCAAGTCTAGAGGGATGAGCCTACAGATTACTTGGATGATACTCCTAAAAGTGGGCAAGAGGTGAGAGAGGAGTTGCAGTAAGAACTAGCTGACTTCTTTTGTACTTACACAGTGGTGTGTAAGTGGTGAAAAAAAAGGGATATGGTGGATGAAAGAGGGCCACTTAGAGCAAATTGAGAAGAAGCATCCAAGGAAATTGGAAGAGATTGAATGAGCCCAAGATCGTGAAGGATGAGATAATGCAGAATCACTTAATGATGTGGAAAGGAGAGATCAAAGAAAACCCTAAGGGACTCTAGGATGGCAAAAAAGGGAAGAGTAAGTGAAGAGGAACAACAGAGAAGCCTTTCTTGGGAAGTGATGAGGAGAAATAAAACAAGGATGACAAGGTGGAGAATGAGGAAAGAACGAAAAGAGATCACATCCAAGTGGTCAACAAGTAGTACGTGCGTTACTGCTTGTCTGGCCATTGGATACCAATGTTAAGAAAGGATAATGGAGAAAGAGAAGAGAAAGGAAATAAAAATGAAGGAAAGGGAATAAGGAGAAAAATGGGCTGAAAACTTTCACTCCTAAGGGGTTAAAGGTGCTAAACCCTTCATCACTTGGTGGATAATGAAAGTAAAGAGGAGGAGACCTCCAAAGGATAATGAGAAATGATTTTGACAAAGTCAATGGAAAGTAAGCAAGCGAAGAAAAAGTGTAATGCATGGCAATGATGAGTGTCGAGACATTTTACCGCTCCGACGATAAATGAAATGGCGTGAAAAATATTCGGGACTAAACAGTCTAAAAACAAATGGAGTCGCCACTAACCTTTTATTTTTAATAGGTGTGGTTAGTCACCTACTTATTTAACCCGACGTAAATCTAGAAAGATTACGTCAAGTTAAGGAAAAAAACTGGTCTACGAAAAAGATTTTAGGTTCGGGAGTCGGTTACACTTGGGGAAGGATTAGCACCCCCAAGACTCCCGGAAATCGGAACCACAAAAGTCTTAAAAATATTTTACTTGGAAAATTATAATAAAATGTGTTTAAAATCATTTTAAGAAAAACATAATTTTAAATGTCGGAATAAATATTCCTTTTAATGTAGGATAAACATCCCATTATAAAAACCAAATTTGAAATTTAAAAACTTAATGTCGGAATAAACATTCCTTTTAATGTGAAAATCCATAGCTCAATTTTGAATTTGAAGAAATTTCATACTTAGAATGGAGATTCAATTTCTAAATAGGAACAAATATTCTTCTAAAATCGAAGTTAAATTTAAAAATGCGGATAAATATCCTTTTATGAAAAACAAAGATTTAATTTTAATTTTAGAAAGTCTCAATTATGAGAATATTAATTGAAACCGTCTAGAAAACATTTTACAAAAAAGTTGGGATAAACATCCTCAAATTCATGCTAAGAGACTTTAATTATGATTATTTGAATTAAAATCTCTTAGAAAAATTTAATTTTAAAACAATGTCGGAATAAATATTCCTTTTAATTTAATTTTTGGCTTCTTAAACAAGAGATTTTCTTAAAATAAAATGAAAATAAAACATAAGATTAAAAATAAAATAAAATAAAATAAAAGATCTTGCAATTAACATTCCTTTTCGTAAAAAGAAAATTTTTGGGGTTCATTTGTAAATTTTAAGAAATTAAAGAAATCATAAACATGATTAATGCTTTTTATGAAAATTAAATGAGAAAAATATATTTTTCATTTTTGAAGGAATGAACAATTTCCCCGGGCCCGATCAGACTCCCGATTAGACACCGACAAAACCTTTCATTGGAGAAAACCTTCGGAAACCTCGGACTCCCGAGGCACCCTCAGTCACCCCATGCATATGAATTTTTTTTAAAATCAATGTTCTAAACCTAATTATGCATGAATGGGACAAGAAAACATAGGTTAGTATATACAAACTGTCACGCTCCGACACCATAATCGAGCACGTAACAATCGCCGCAACTCTTGAAATACATTCTATTATGTTAGAATACACCGCAAGGGTTGCAAGGCTAAAACAGTCATTTTTCTTATTTTTCTCTTATACAGTTTTCATCTAGTCCAATAGTTAAAATACTTAACTAACACGCAGGCAAATCAAAACAGATAAAATATCGAACTGTCGTGGCATAAAAATTCGTGTAAACATAAGACACCAAAACTTCAAGATATTTACGAAAATGCCATTAGATATTCGACATATTTTTCTGTGAATATTTAAACCAAGTTATAGAATTCAGAAAAATACAGTAGCAGTGTCAAAATATTTTAAACATACTAAAAAGGTAAAGTAGCTATTTAGATCGATATTTACTTACTCGGTGGGTCCCACACAAATTTTTTAAAAAAATACTACAAAAAGTTGACTCTTGCACCTCGGTCAAGCCTGAGCCAAAAGCCTAGCAGTTTTCCTACCACAACGTACCTACTAGCGCGGTTAATGTCTACAGCCTGAAAAATATTTTATTAAAACACGGGTGAGTAACAGAGTTACCCAGTGAGTGGATAAAATAATTATATAAACAACAATGTAAAAACCGATATTTATTATAAGGCAATAAAAGTTAAAACCATAAGCATAAATAAAACCATAAACATAAACATAAACAAGGCAAGATTTTCACAAACTTTGGCCCATGTATCATCTATTTCATCCGTCAATTCCTCACTCGAGTTATCGCCTTGGCCGAGGCCGACAACTGAGTAGCGAGTCCCATCTTGAACGGTGGATACCACAAGACGGACTCAAATTACCTTGCGGGTTTCCCTCCGCGCCTCCCGTCAAGGTACATACCACACTCACCACGCCTCTCAAAAGACGGTCCATGGCTACTCAGCTACTGCAGTAACAAAATTCCTCCCTTGGAGGCCACCGTATAGTAACATCTCTGAAATTGTGATGGCTTATAAACCCTTGTTTTTATTTCTACAAATTGGCACATTTAAAAACCGTATAAAACCTTGTTCCATTTATTTCAAAAACAAGAATAGGGATTTGTTTTAAAACTGTTCTTATAAAATATTTCCCAAAACTAATTTCATAAATTAGCCATCACATTCCATGGGCCATATATTTCTCATTATCCCATCATTTAACACATGTAGATAGCAAATAATTTTAGAAAAATAGTATTTAATAAAAATGCAATAAAACAGTAATTTAATTTAATTATCCACTCACTGTGCTCTCCGAGCTAGTCTTGACTTTGCTCGACTGGTTCCTTGTTCTTTGATTGATCTCGGACTCCTAATTTTCATAAACTCATTTAGTTTCTATAGCCATTGCTAAATTTGATTAAAATCTAATTTAAATGCAATTCCATGCAATAAATTAGAATTCTAACTCCTAATTATACTTTTCACTAATATTCTTCTACCTAATTTTTCTTCAAAATTCACATTTATTCCATTATAGGTTGAAAACTTCCCATAGCTATGGCACATTAAAAATTTCGGCCATTGCTCCAATTTCACCCAATTTCCACATTTTTCTTTTCCAACATTTTTCTTTAACATTTTCACATTAGATTTACTTCAAATCAACTACATTTTCATTTAAATTCCAAAATGATAAAAATGCTATTTTCCTTGTAATTTTCGGCATAAATATTGAAAAATAAAAAATTTCCTTTTTAATGTAATTTGATGACATTTCCTAGCTTAATAAGCTTCCATGAACATCATATTTTAATCCTAATGTTCCATGAATCCAATTTAGCTTAGAAATCTTAAATTCAAAAATTCTCCATAACTTTTCTAATTTTCTAGATTTATAAGTCTACAAGCAATTTTAAGCTAAACTAACTTGAGATTCATGTTTAGCATGCCAAAAACTATAATCTAGGATCAAAATTAGGCATGCTTACCTTTGAATTGAAAATTTCCTCCAAGAACCCTAATTCTTCAAATCCAAATTCCTTCCAACCAAGCTTGAATTTCTTGAAATTGTTATGGGATTATTAATGGGCTAAGCTAGAGGTTTAATTTGATAGGAAATTTTGGTAGGCTTGTTTGGAGAATTTAGGACTTGTGTTTTGTGGTGGAAGGTTGTAAGCTTTCATCAATGGTGGAATATCTCAAGGTTGAAGACAACAATGGTGGTTTGCCAATTTTCTAGCATTTTCTAGGCTTTTCTAACTTAATGACCGGATTTTTGCATGCAAAAAGATGACAAAATTTGTTTTCATCTTAGCCATTGGTTTCTAAAGCTTTGCCACTTGTCACTAGATGGTTAAGTCCATAAAAGACAATTTTGTTCTTAGTTCCCATTTTGTCCTCCAACAATCACTAAAATTCCATCTATATCCTAAGTCAGTGTAATAAAATTTTCAGTGTATGTTTTTATTCTTCAGGCAATTCCCTTTTATTCCATTGGCAGTGAAATTTTTAAATTCTCTTTCAATTTTTTTGTAAAATCAGTCTAAACTTCTAATTTTACTACTAAACTTTAATAATTTATTAATTCCATTTATATCCTATTCATAACTTATGTAAGGCTTAAACTATATTTTTCATGTCTTCCTACTAAATGATGCATGCCGGACGGACTAAGAGGAACAGTAATTTGGAACGGGTATTACACAAACAGTATTACTCACACAATATAATACGATAAACAAATAGAGCACGGAAATTTAAAGTCACTTTACAAGCTTAGATTGCATGGCAACTAATTGAACATATATAAACAAGCTTAATTTAAACAAACACACATACAAGGTCAAAAATGTAATTTCTATATACAAAATTCAATTCATAATTAAGCAAATATATAAGCAAGGGCAAAAGGGTAATTTCACATACAAGATTCAATTTTAATTCAGACAGACATGGACTTAAGGGCAAGAAAGTAATTTAACAAGATCATAATTAAATATTAGACTAAATATGCATCGATTCAAACTTAAAAATACAATAATAAAATTTTTATAACCAAAGTTAATTTTATTTAAATTTTCAACTTAAACAGGTTTGAAGATGTAAATTTTGCAGTCAAAATTAAATTTTTAAGTCTAAACAGGTTTAAAGGGTAAAATTTACAACCGAAATTAAATTTATAACCTAAACAGGTTTTAAAGATACAAAATTTACAATCAAAATTAAATTTTTAACCTAAACAGGTTCTAAAGATGCAAACTTTACAGTCAAAATTAAATTTTTAACCTAAACAGGTTTTAAAGATGCAAACTTTACAATCAAAGTTGAAATTTTAACAAACAAACAGCAAAGAACATAAATATATCGTACCCAAAAAATATAAAGATCATCATAGAACTCATAAAATTGGGACCTCTTTTTACAATTATGTAAATTATTATAGTTAAAAAAAAACGTGTTAACATGAACGAGTAGCAAAAAGGCACTGTATTTAACATATCCCAGGCTAATATGGATATGAAGGCTTCATAAATCCTTAAGACAATTCTTAATACGTGAAAAGCAAGCATCTTTTTCCCACAGACAAACCATAATCCATCAAAAAGACTTAAACTTTGCAAGGAAATATTAAATAAAACATTTGTATGAGAAGCACTCATGGCATATGTGAGCAGATTAGATAAGTTTTGAACAAATAAGCATAAATGAAATTAATAAGCTTAAAGGTGACAGCTTTTACCCTCAAATAAATGTTGTTTCTGTTAAAGATCGAAACTTTGTTTACAAGAGATCCGAAAAGAAAAGAAAATAAACTCTAAAAAATCTGTCTTTCTAATCTTTTTTTTCCGCAAACTTCTTTTTCCCCAAAAAAAATGAAAAGGAAAAACAATGGGTTTCAGCTTTTTGAAAACACGAAACAGAGGAAAGAAGAAAAAGAAAAAAAATGATAAAAGGATCTCTCGGATGGCTGTTCTACATTCAGAGAAAAGGATGGCTTAACGTTTGAAGGCTCAAATCAACACTTTCCTTTGATTCTCTAGACAGCCCTTTCGAAATAAAGAAGGATTGCCCTCAAATAAAATCTCGGCTGTTCTCTAAAAAAAAAAAACCAGAAAAGCTCTCTCCTTTTTTTTGAACTCCAAAACCGAATAAAAAATAAGCTTTCTCTTCTTCTCCTTTGCTTCGAGCGCTCTTCCATTTTTAAGACATGGAATGGAATGCAACTGATGATTTTTTTTTTATTGTGAAAGCTGATGAGCAATGATTGAAGATGGGTTGGCAGGCAATAATGGTGGAAGGGCAGAATAGCATGTGGGAAAGCAAAATGGTGCAAGTTGGCGTTATGGGTTGCATTGATAGCATCTGAGAGGTGCAGCTGGCGTTATGGGTTGCATTGACAGCATCCGAGAGATGAAGCTGGCGTTATGGGTTGGGGTTAAAATATTCAGCTTCTCGGGTGTTTAAAGTCTGCTCTGTTGGAGAAGAAGGTGTTGCTGAAAATGTAGGCAGCAAATGTGAGCAGTAGGAAAGATAATAAGAAAGGGTGCAGAGACAAATTGTTTCTTTGTAGCTTTGTGTAGTTGCTGAGCGGTGTAGAGAGAACGAATGCGATGGTGGTTGGAGCTGGATGGAGCAGTGGCTTGCATGGGAGAGGGTTGCGTGGCTGTTTTGCTGCTGCTGTGGCTGTCGCTGTCGTCGCTTGGCTATCCGGTTGACCAACCCACCAACACCGGGTTGGGGTGTCGTTGGCTCTTCATACTAAAGCTGAAGTGCCTTTCCGTTGCAAATAACATCCACTTGAAATAGTCGTTGACACACCCAGACCTAGCACGACCTTTTCGTATGAACGGAATAGTGCAAGATGATGTAATATTTGAACAATAAGTCAGTCCGGCTGTGTCAAGTTAGAAGAGAAGATAAGCTTAGGATAAAATGGAGTTAGAAGAAAAAGTAATTAATTGTGCATGGAAATTAGTAAATGCCAAAAAGACCTCCAAATAAGTCCCTAGAAATTTATTATGGGCCCCATTGGCACAAGAAAGCAAAGGATTTAGCCAATGGGTGAAAATGAAAGAAAGTTGAAAAAGGGGAAAAGTTTGAGTCGGGGCCCGAATAGACCCGGTGTCGGGCTCCTCTATAAATAGGGGTGAGCCAAAGCTTTTCTTGATTTCTCTTTTTCTTTTTCTTTCATTTTCTTTTCTTTTCCTCTCTGGAGCCAAACGGAGGCATTTTGGACAATTGGCAGATCCGGACAAACCGACTGCCAGTTCGAGGAGAGATCTTGGTGAGTTAACCTTAACTCCTCGATCTACGTTTTTCTAAGTTTGCACGTCTTTCCATGCATCGGTTTAGGAGAGATCCAAGTTCAAAGTTAGGTTCAGCTTTTAGTTACTTTTTAAGTTTAGATTCGAGATCTAGGAACTTTGAACTTGTATTTCTCATTTTTCTTTCGGTAAACGTGCAGTGGATGCATTAAGGTACATGCATCTCAAATTGTAGCTAAATTGGTGGACGATTGCATCGGTTTTTGAATTAAGAGAAAATTGGAGAATTTTCGGGTTTGGAACCCAGAACAGAACCGGCGTCGGTTCTATCCAGAAACGGCGCCATTTCTGCTTCCCGACGACCGACCTTCGGGTCGAAGAGAACCGACGCCGGTTCACTCCAATTCCGGCCCCGTTTCTGCCCTTTAGGGGTAAAATGATCATTTTACCTTTCGAAACCCTAATTGACCCCAAATCGATCCGAAACACTTTCGGGTCTTCTAAACCTCATTCAAACATCATCTTAGGTCATATTAGAGCCTCGTAGGTGCATTCATAAATTTGATTATGAATGCTAACTTATATTTCCGCGTACTAGGGCTCCGGTTGGATCGAGTGCCGCGATGCTCCGGAGGTTGAGCTACATGGAGCGCTTAGGAGTATACGATTCTCCCATCACTGTGAGTGGCCTAGACTTCTCTGTTTAGCCACTAGGAAAGGGGGTTTAAAAAATGATTTTAAAAAATAAATGTTTTCAAAATGGTTTTGGGATGTGGGGAATCCACACTCACACATTTGTTTGTGATATACCCACATAGTGAGTGGGATGTTTTAAAAAGGAATATAAGGCTTATGTGTTTGTGATTATATATTTTTAAATATAAATGTTTTATGTGTCACGCCCCAACCCGTCCGGGGTTGGCCACGTGGCAACCGCCGCTCTGCCTCGTAGTACGTACTGAACGGTCACGCACCAGAAGCACCGCAAGGCATAATAATAGATATCATTGCTGCAAAACAACTAAAGCTTTAATAAAAATCTTTTTATAAAATAATAAACTTTAAAGTAGTACCAGTGGATTAATTTAAAAGAATACCTATGCAGCGGAAAACTACTAAGCCTAAGCCACCGACGTCTTCTAGTGAGCCTCCATTCTATTGGCTGACCCCACACGTGGATCTGCATCCATCCACAATTGGATACAGGTGAGTGATAAAGATTCAATGGGTCTCCATTAGGGTTAGGGAAAACAGGGTAATCAAAATATAATAAAATAAAATAAATAAAGTAAATAAGATAAATTTTATTTTCAAAACCTCTTTTGAAATTCTCCCAAGGAGAAATAAATTTTAAAACCTTTAAAATTATTAAATACTCATGGGCTGGCACCTAATACACTGAAGGCACGAATGGCCGGTCGTATGCCTTACTACACCGAGGGCTATTTCTTTTCTCTTCATATTCATTTTCTCTTTATCTCATATACTAGCCCGTTCCCTCGGTGGTGCCTCACTGTGGTGGAACATAGTGAACTGGAGCTCTGGTGAGTTTCCCTACACGCCTCTCCCAACCAGGCTCGGCTCACCGTGCCCCTCGATAGGCGGTCCACGGGTGAGTATCATGCATGCTCTCAAACTCGGTCCACGCTCCTGCAGTTGGAGCCCCGAGGAATCCTTTTCAATCACTCCTCTTACCGGGGCATCGTACCCCAATAATCATAATAATAATTATAATAATATTTCTTTATAAATATTAAAACATGTAAACACACACAAGCTTTTGTATTTTTAAAATTATCCCACCCCCATAAGTGGGCGTATCACAGAATAAAAAGTGTGTTGTGGATTATCCTTATCCCAAAACCGTTGTAAAACCTTTTTAAAAACAATTTATGTTTTTAAAACATTTTGCCCTAGTGGCTAAGCACTGAAAACTAAGCCACTCACAGTATTGGGAGATTCGTATACTCCCAAGCGCTCCATGTAGCTTTAACCTCCAGTGCATAGCCGCATTCGATTATCCGGAGCCCTAATACATGGAAATATACGTTAGCATTCATAATCACATTTATGAATGTACCTATGAGACTCTAACATGACCCACGACTGGCCTTGAATGTGATTCGGGGCTTGGAAAAGTGTCCAGGAGGTTCCGGGGTAAAAATTGGACACTTGGTGAAAAATTATGAAAATACCCCTGGGCCCATGGACGGTCCACTCGGGCTGGGCCCGGGACATAGAAAAGTGTCCGGTAGGTTTCGGGGCTAAAATCAGACTCTCGACGAAAAATTACCAAAATGCCCCCGGGGGCCAGTGGGCCCCACACCCAGACTAGACTGGGCCCCACACGGGTTGGGCCAAATTCTACTCGAAATCGGGCTAAAAAAGCCCACCTATGAGATATTTATACATTATACTGATATAATATATAAATATTTAAGATATATTAATATAATATAAAAATATCTTTTAATATAATAATATTATATAAAAAATATCTAAACAGGGATCCGATCGGCCTATTTCTCGGCCGGTCTCTACCCCGGTTTTCGCACTTGTTTCTCCTCTTTTCGACTTACAAATTTAGAGAGGCGATTTTCATGGCAGCCACGACAAATACGCCGAGGTAGAAACAAGAAACACCGGTCCAATTTTCCCGTAGACCGAGATTTAACCCAAATAGACTAAATCTCCGGTTTACTCACACCCGGTGCACAAAAATACATAAAAACGGAATAGGACGTAGAATAAGGTGAATACTATAACACACTAAAAACTCACCTTCTTCCACCGGCCCAAAATCCACTTATTTGAGTTTAAAGCTTTAATCTGGTCAAAAGCTGAAAACTCGGATCTAGGCTAAACTGATGCATGGAAATGCGTACAAACTTAACATAACGTAGATCGAGGTGAGTACAATAACATACTAGAAACTCACCTTGTTCTGTAGGCCGGTTTGTCCGGATCTGCCAATTTTCCAAAATGCCTCCGTTTTGATTCTAGGGAGAAAAAGAGAAAAAGAAAGAAAAAGAAAAAGAAAAAGAAAAATGAAAGAAAAAGGTTCGGCCTCCCCTATTTATAGGGGAGCCCGACCCCGGGTCCACTCGGGCCCCGGGTCAAACTTTTTCTCCTTTTTCAACTTTCTTCCATTTTTACCCGTTGGCTAAATCCTTTGATTTCTTGTGCCAATGGGGCCCATAATAAATTTCTAGGGATTTAATTGGAGGTCTTTTTGGCATTTACTAATTTCCATGCACGATTAATTACTTTTTCTTCTAACTCCGTCTTATCCTAATTTAAACTTTTCTTCTTAATTAGACACATCCGGACCGACATATTGTTTAATTAATACGCCGTCTTACACTATTTCGTGTGTATGAAAAAGTCGTGCTAGGTCCGGGTGTGTCAACTCTCCCCTCCTTCTAAAAATTTCATCCTCGAAATTAAATAAGGTAGCTTGGGGAGATTGGGCTTCCATTTGAAGCCCTCATTTCGTTTTCGAATAGTGTTAGCATCACTATTCGCCGTTGAAGTTCACCACGCTTCCGCTGCGCACTCTGATAATTCATTCCCTCAAAAGTGGTTTCATCACCCTTCCACTCTTGAGTTTAAACCTCATCTTCCCTTAATATAGCCTACCTTTATCCATTCGTGGGTTAGGCTTTCTTCACTTCAATCGCATTCACTCGATCTTTTCATTTCGTCTTTGTCTCATCCTTTAAGTCTCTCTTGATGAGACTACTCTCTTGTTACCTCTGAGGTTCCACACCTCTTACTCTTCTTAGGAGTTCCTCCTCCTTTTCCTTGCCACTGCCTCTTACTTCGAGGCCATTATCCGACGTGTTACTTGTCATTTCGTGGTCTTGAACTCGTTCTTGTAACCAAGCTATCGGGAAAGGCCTTAGCTTAACTCCCTCGCCTCCGCGGCGAAGATGCTGTGAGTTAATTATCTTTCCCCCTACCTTGGTTTCGCTTCTTCATTTCGCCTCTGACTTCATTCTCTCTTTTCATGGTGTATGAGTCGAGCTCTTGTATACACTGGCCCACACTCGGTCACATCATAATAGAGGAATCAGAGATCATGCCCTCTCGGCTCTCACAATCTGACCCACTCTCTGACCGCCCATCACAATCACAAATAGGGCCCTTGGCCCATCACATCACATACAGGGCCCATGGCCCATCATATCTCATCACTCCTCCTCACAAGGACGGAGAACTCTGGGTGGCCTCATGCACACCACAAATCACACACTGGGCCGGTCCTCTCGAGTGGTCATCACAGAGATCCTCAAGATCTCGATCTCTAATCCTTTCTCACGTAGGGACGCCTCACATGGCTCCCAAATCCATCACACTTGAGCCTCGACCTCATACCCATCCATATCATTTCTCTTGCCTCTTAGGCATTCCTTAACTTTTATTTTCTTGAGGCACCCACTTCAGGAGGTGTCGCATGCTTCTCTCTTCCTTTCAACCTCTTTTCTTTCACATTAGCTTCCTCGCTAATGGTCGATCTCTTTTCCTTTTTTCATCAACAGTATTTTTTGGAGTTTCCTTATCCCCTTCTCTAACCTTTTCTTCCTTTCCATCCGCCCACATCCATTGTGGGGTCCACATTTTCTTTTACTTTCCAACCAACGCGGATCAGCGCGCTTCATGCACATTATACTCGTGTGGCACCTTTCGTAGCTTCTTTATCTTCATGCTTCTTCTTATTATGGTTTCTCATCCCTTTACTCGATTCTGCCCTTCTCTTGGGTCGGTTGCCACTTCTTGGCATCATTTGCAGTTCTTGAAATCTCCATATCCTTTATCCTTAAGGTCATCTCCGTATCTATTCTCTTCTTCACTTTTCTTTTATCTTGATTTACGTGATCTTCCACTTCTTATCCAAGGTTTCCCTTACCTTGGCCTCATTCTTCCCTTTCCTTGCTTTTTTTCTCTGACTTCCTTCATCTTTATCACCCTTATTCCTTTTTCCCTCTAACACCTTTGATTCTTTTAGGTGTTAGAATTTCTTTTCTGCTCTTCATACTGGCTGTGCTCATAGAAGTTTATGAGCTTGGTTAAGTTCTTTTCTTATCCTCGTACTCCTTCCTTTGAGTACTCGGGGTTCTCTCTACTTCCTTTTCTGTCTCAGTTCCCTTATCTCATGCTTTTCATGTATAGGTTTCCTTTACCTTAGCCATCTTCGGCTTTTAATCCGTCGATATCTCTTCTTTGTCTTTCGATGTCATGGTTCATTTATCGTGGGCAACACCTTTCCCTATTTTCCATTGCTTCACAATCTTGCCCACGCCAAGCTAACTCCACCTTAGCTTGGTTTGACTCCATATCCCACATCCTTTCTTCACTTATCATTCTTCGGGGAGTTTATCCTCAAAATTAACTTACTCCCCTCCTTCTAAAGATCTGACTTATCCTTCATATTTCTCCACCTTATTCTCTTAATTCCTTCTATTTCACTTTACTTCTTAGTCCTTATCCTTTTTATCTCCTTCGGTTCCAACCATTATTCTGGTTTATACTTAATCACCTTTTTGTCTTCTCCAGTTTTAATCATTCTCTTATTCATTCTCGTCTTATCCTCACTCTTTCTTCGACTCTTGACTAGGTCAATCCACTTTCCTCATTCTCTGTGTTTGATTATCTTTAAAGTTCCTATCATCGCCATTATTCTTATCCTTCGTTCACTCTTGTTTGTATTACCATGCCTTGGTATCCTCACTTCTTATTTCTCTCTTCGTCTCTTTCGTTTACCTTTCATTGATATCATCCTTACTCGTCATCCATTAAGATACCTTCATCTCCATCTACTCATTTCCTACGAGTGCGTCTTCTCTTATGTTTTCTCCAATTTTTCTTTCTATCCAACCTCTTCATCTTTTCTTTTATTATCTAACTCATCAGGGGTTTTCCCTTCCTTTCTTTTCCATCACTTCACACATTCAACCCTTTTTGTTCTCTTTCTTCCAAAATCAAGTAGTTGGGGGTTTCTTCTTACTTTCATCAATTTATATCCTTGACCCCTTTTTCTGTCTCTCGGTTCTAGCCTCCCATAGTCCTTGTTTATTCTTTCTTTCCTTGACTTATTCGCTTTAGGATGTAGTGCCTTGACTTGACTCGAGTTCGGGGTTCATTATGCTCAACTCTATTTAACTAACATCCGTTTCTAAGTTCTTTATTCACTTTCTTTCACTAGATCTTTCTTAATCCTCTTTTTTTAAGCTCCTTTTAATTCCATTTTTATACTCTTCTTTAATCTAGCTCTAAGTTACTCACCTAGGTTTTGTCTCTAATCCTAATTTCCTATTTTTATTCTTATACTAATCCTGGTCAGTCATTTGGAGCTATTAACCTATGGTTCATTATGACGTTATCGCTATTTAAAGTTATAGTTTTCTAGTGATGTGTTATACTTTTCTTCTTTTAAGGCTCTATTCCTAGTTAATCAAAACTTAGTTCATCAACTGAACTAAGTCTCTCTTTCTTTTAAGCCTTGTTCTTCTTTTATTAGCCTAGGATCTTCTTTTACCTAGGGTTTTTATGCTTTCTTTCTTCATTAAGAAAGCCTCCGCACTACATCACGACATTTCTTAATCCTTTGTTTAAAGGTTCGCGTTTCTTCTCCTTTCCTCTTCTTCCTCCTCACCAGTTCCATATGATAATGACTTCACAATATCGAAGGAAATTCCCTTCGTGCCTTCCATTAGCACGAATGCAGACATTCCCTTTATTGCCGTGCATTACACTCTTTCTTCGCTTGCTTTCTTCCCATTCACTTGTCGTTATCATTTCGCACTATCTTTTGGAAGTCTTCTCCTTCTTACTCTCATTATCCATTAATGATAAGGGGTAGATCACCTTTAATCCCCTTAGGAGTGGAGGTTTACATCTTATCTTTCTCTTATTTCCATTTCCTCCATCTTCATTTCCTTTCTCTTTTCTCTCCAATACCCTCTCCTAACATTGGTATCCAATGGTCGAACAAGTAGTAACGGACGTACTACTCCTTGACCACTTGGATGTGATCTCTTTTCATCATTCTCTCATTCTCCATTCTATTATCCTTGCCTGATTCCTCTTCATCGTTTCCCAAGAATGGCTTCTCTTTTGTGCTCTTTCCTTACTCTTCCTTTTTGCCATCCTTGGATCCTTTGGGGTTTCCTCTTATCAATCCTTTCACATCCTCAAGTGATCTTCCCATATCTCACATATTGGGATCTTGGGCTCGCTCTTTCTCTTCCAATCTCCTTGGATGCTTCTCCTCGATTACTTTAAACGAACTCTCTTTCGTTCGCCAATACCTCATTTCTTTGGCCTCTTACACACCACAGTGTAAGTACAAGAAGTTAACTAGCCCTTGCTGCCATTTCTCTCACTTCATGCTCACTCCTCGGAGCATCATCCAGGCAATCTGTGAGCTTATCTCGCCAGACTTGCCAACCTGTGGGCTCTTCGGTAATCGCTTCTCTTCATCTCCATTTGATGCTTTGTGAGGTCTTCCTCGATCCTTCATCTGATTGCTCGAATGCTTCATCTCATGTCCTAAGGTTTTTGGTCAATCACATCCTCCGTGATTGACTCCTTCAATTTCTTTCATCCTAACCTGACTCTCTCTCCTAGGCTACACACCAGTGGTGTAGAAAATGAGAGAAGTGAAGTTAGCGTTCACGCACATTCTGCCCATCATGGTCCCTTGCCTCGTTCTAGCCGCTTCCTTTCTTCCCAAGTCTTACACGTCACTAGTGTAAAGAATGGGGAAAGGCATCTAATTTACGCTTGACACTCGCTGCTTTACTAGCGAGTCTCGATGTTCGCAACTTCAAAGATTGAACATCGAAGGTTGTGGGCATCGAACCAGTTTCCACTGGTAAGCCTCTAACTAGGCTTCGTCGAAAAACTGAACGAGACATCATCTATCTCGTCATCTCAAGGGAAATACAGTCCTTTGCACAAATCGGCTGTCGAGAAGAAGGAACATTGGAAATTGAAAATTTAGGTTTGGGGAGTTTCTTAGAAAGCGTGCCTTACTTGCACGAATCTCGAGGAAAAAGGTGGTCGTGATGTCTTCTCACTTAAGACCACATTCGAGAACTCTATATGGTGACTTACTGCTAGAGAAGGTATTCTAAGAGTAACTTTGATCACTTATGACGCTTTCGAGTAGCTACATACTCGAACTCTGGAGTTCTAAACCTATTTAATCCACTGGCTTTGAAAACACTGAAAATGTTAAAAAATACTTTGAAAATGCTTTGAAAATACTTTATAGGTTTTTGAAAACAGTGAGAATCTTTTAAACGCTCTGATACCATTCAAATTGTCATGCCCTGACCCGCCCAGGGTCGGCCACGTCGCAACCGCCGCGCTGCCTCATAGTACGTGTTGTCGGTCACGCACCAGAAGCACCGCAAGGCATAGTAATAGATATCATTGCTGCAAAACAACTAAAACTTTAATAAAAAAATCTTTTTATAAAATAATAAACTTTAAAGTAGTACCAGTGGATTAATTTAAAAGAATACCTATGCAGCGGAAAACTACTAAGCCTAAGCCACCGACGTCTTCTAGTGAGCCTCCATTCTATTGGCTGACCCCGCACGTGGATCTGCATCCATCCACAATTGGATACAGGTGAGTGACAGAGATTCAATGGGTCTCCATCAGGGTTAGGGAAAACAGGGTAATCAAAATATAATAAAATAAAATAATTAAAGTAAATAAGATAAATTTTATTTCAAAACCTCTTTTGAAATTCTCCCAAGGAGAAATAAATTTTAAAACCTTTAAAATTATTAAATACTCATGGGCTGGCACCTAATACACTGAAGGCACGACTGGCCGGTCGTATGCCTTACTACACCGAGGGCTATTTCTTTTCTCTTCATATTCATTTTCTACTTATCTCATATACTAGCCCGTTCCCTCGGTGGTGCCTCACTGTGGTGGAACACAGTGAGCTGGAGCTCTGGCGAGTTTCCCTACGCGCCGCTCCCAACCAGGCTCGACTCACCGTGCCCCTCGATAGGCGGTCCACGGGTGAGTATCATGCATGCTCTCAAACTCGATCCACGCTCCCGCAGTTGGAGCCCCGAGGAATCCCACTCAATCACTCCTCTTACCGGGGCATCGTACCCCAATAATCATAATAATAATTATAATAATATTTCTTTATAAATATTAAAACATGTAAACACACACAAGCTTTTGTATTTTTAAAATCATCCCACCCCCATAAGTGGGCGTATCACAAAATAAAAAGTGTGTTGTGGATTACCCTTATCCCAAAACCGTTGTAAAACCTTTTTAAGAACAATTTATGTTTTTAAAACATTTTGCCCTAGTGGCTAAGCACTGAAAACTAAGCCACTCACAGTATTGGGAGATTCGTATACTCCCAAGCGCTCCATGTAGCTTTAACCTCCGGTGCATCGCCGCATTCGATTATCCGGAGCGCTAATACATGGAAATATACGTTAGCATTCATAATCACATTTATGAATGCACCTATGAGGCTCTAACATAACCCACGACTGGGCTTGAATGTGATTCGGGGCTTGGAAAAGTGTCCAGGAGGTTCCGGGGTAAAAATTGGACACTTGGTGAAAAATTACGAAAATACCCCTGGGTCCATGGACGGCCCACTCGGGCTGGGCCCGGGACATAGAAAAATGTCCGGGAGGTTTCGAGGCTAAAATCGGACTCTCGACGAAAAATTACCAAAATGCCCCCAGGGGGCCAGTGGGCCCCACACCCGTACTAAGCTGGGCCCCACACGGGTTGGGCCAAATTCTACTCCAAATCGGGCTAAAAAAGCCCACCTATGAGATATTTATACATTATAATGATATAATATATAAATATCTAAGATATAATAATATTATATATAAATATCTAAAATATATTAATATAATATAAAAATATCTTTTAATATAATAATATTATATAAAAAATATCTAAACAGGAATCCGATCGGCCTGTTTCTCGGCCGGTCTCTCCCCCGGTTTTCGCACTTATTTCTCCTCCTTTCGACTTACAAACTTAGAGAGGCGATCCTCATGGCATCCATGACGGATACGCCGAGGCAGAAACAAGAAATACCGATCCAATTTTTTCGTAGACCGAGATTTAGCCCAAATAGACTAAATCTCCGATTTACTCACAGCCGGTGCACAAAAATGCTTAAAAACGGAATGGGACGTAGAATAAGGTGAATACTATAACACATTAAAAACTCACGTTATTCCACCGGCCCGAAATCCACTTATTTGAGTTTAAAGCTTTAATACGGTCAAAAGCTGAAAACTTGGATCTAGGCTAAACCGATGCATGGAAATGCGTACAAACTTAACATAATGTAGATCGAGGTGAGTACAATAACATACTAGAAACTCACCTTGTTCTGTCGGCCGGTTTGTCCGGATTTGCCAATTTTCCAAAATGCCTCCGTTTTGATTCTAGGGAGAAAAAGAGAAAAAGAAAGAAAAAGAAAAAGAAAAATGAAAGAAAAAGGTTCGGCCTCCCCTATTTATAGGGGAGCCCGACGCCGGGTCCACTCGGGTCCCGGGTCAAACTTTTTTTCCTTTTTCAACTTTCTTCCATTTTTACCAGTTGGCTAAATCCTTTGATTTCTTGTGCCAATGGGGCCCATAATAAATTTCTAGGGACTTAATTGGAGGTCTTTTTGGCATTTACTAATTTCCATGCACGGTTAATTACTTTTTCTTCTAACTCCGTCTTATCCTAATTTAAACTTCTCTTCTTAATTAGACACATTCGGACCGACATATTGTTTAATTAATACGCCATCTTACACTATTCCGTGTGTACGAAAAAGTCGTGCTAGGTCCGGGTGTGTCATTATGTGTATATATATATTTGAAATATTATTATTATTATTATTGAGGGTACGATACCCTTGGGAGATGAGTGATTGAGAGGGTTCCTCGGAGCTCCAATTTGTAGGAGTGTGGACCGAGTTTGAGAGCATGCATGGCACTCAGCCGTGGACCGCCTGTTGAGGGGCACAGTGAGTCGAGCCTGGTTGGGAGAGGCGCATAGGAAAACTCGCCAGAGCTCCAGTTCACTGTGTTCCACCACAGTGAGGCATCACTGAGGGAACGGGCTAGAGAAAGAGAAGATTTTAAAATTTTAGTTTTTTAAAAGAGGAAAGTGATAGCCCTCGGTGCAGTAAGGCATACGACCGGCCAGTCGTGCCTTCAGTGTATTAGGTGCAAGCCCATGAGTATTTAATTATTTTTAAAGGTTTTAAATTTAGTTCTCCTTGGGAGAATTTCAAAAGAGATTTTGAAAACAAAATTTATTTTATTTAAATTTCAATTATTTTATTTGTTTTATTATAGTTTCGATTACCTTGTTTTTTCCTAACCCTGATGGAGACTCATTGAATCTCTGTCACTCACCTGTATCCAAATGTGGATGGATGCAGCTTCGCGTATGGAGTTAGCAAATAGAATGGAGGCTCACTAGGAGGCGTCGGTGGCTTAGGCTTAGAAGTTTCCGCTGTATAGGTATCCTCTAAATTAGTCCACTGGCATTACTTGTAAAGTTAATTATTTTTATTAAAAGATTTTTAATTAAAATTTTAGTTTGTTTTGCAATGATGATATCCATTTTAATGCCTTGCGGTGCCTCGGATGCGTGGCTGCAGACACGTACTTCGAGGTAGCGCGGCGGTTGCCACGTGGCCGACCCGGGGCGGGTCGGGGCGTGACAGTCGTGCTCGACGATGACCGAAGCTGGTATGACTGATGGCTTTGCTTTGCGTTTTCTGATAACTTCCAGTCCTCGGGCTTGATAGTTGTGATGGCCGCTGTGATTGAAAATGCTTTTGGGAGGATGACGGATACATAGGGAAGGTTGTCAATGGTTTAATCTCCCATAAGGACACTCTTGGCTGCCTCTCCCCTGCAATGGATTCATCCTTGCTAACCTTAACCGAGCACCAATGCAAATTTGGCCAGCGAACAGAATCTAGGTCACCGATGCCAGTTGTTGTACCCATATATCGACGAACACTTGGCTCTTTCGTTTCAAACAGCATTCTTGACTGCATGCCTACAAGAACCCGGGCATTCTTCTGCTTTTGTGAACTTAGTGGCTGCAAGGTCATGTGAGCATACACTTCATTTGTTCCTACATTTGTTGGTTGAAGCAGCGAGTTGTTCACTATGGCCTTGGGGAAATATTCTCAGCATCAAGCACTCAACGCAGCACCAGAACTCCTGCGGCATTCCTGCAGCATGTCCATGTAGAATTGACACTGGCTGATGTCACTTCCATAGTTGCTTAGACAATCATTTAGTGCTTTGGATCGACCACCACATGCATCATAATTTGCAAGACTGTTCATGTTTAGCGCAGGAGCAGCAGCAGCAATGGCGGCAGCTGGTTCTGATGAAGCAACAGTCTCGTGTTTGATGACCCAGGGCCAAAAATTGCATCAACAGTCCTGTGAGCCAGAGCAGTGCCAGTACCCCAGGACAAACCATCTGCAATAGCAGCGCCAAGTCCTCCCCTTAAAGATCCATTCCCACTTCGCGCAGGTGCCGGTGGAGGGGTGGAAACGGCGGACGCTGAAGGAGGTTTGCGTGAGGGTGCACTAGTAGCAGGGCGTGGTGCTGACTTTCCTCTGCCAGAGGTTCGTTGAGGCATTGTTGAGAAGTAGTAGGTAGAGAAATCTGAAATACAAAGAGCATGAACGCTGAAATGGAAAATAGCTTTTGCAGGTTCAGACTTTAAGATTGCATTCGGTCAGGGGCGTAAGGTTCACGTGCAATAACATGCACGTCAAGACTTTCGGCTTCTGGAACATGCACATATATATACATATAAATATACGTAAATATAAGTATATACACATACATGTGCATACAAATATATGTACATATACATATATATAAATATATATACATATATAAATATATATACACATACGTAGATGCGTATATATATACAAAGATATATATACATGTAAATATACATGTACATATAAATATATATTGCATGATACCCAATTGACTCGGTTGATCTTTGGCTTTCTTGGCTTTGCATGGGAGCTGATTCAATTCGGCTTTGACCTTTCGGTTTCAAGCTCAAAATTACCTACAAAGTAACGAGATGAAATTAAAATTAGATAAAGTAAAATAAAGTAATAGGAAAAAACAAAAATAAACTAAAAAAAAGGAAAAATAAAATTTGAAATGATTAATAAATTAATTGACTAATTAGTTAATTAATTAATTAAAATTAAAAAATAAGTGTCTACTGTTGCCCTTCTTTGATTATTTCTTAATGACCTAGAAGTGTAAGCTTCTAGATAATTAGGAAATAAGCAAAGATGTAGACACTCTTTACTCAAATGCGTACTAAAGAATACTAGAGTTTTTTTTAAAAAAAAATTTTGAGAAAATCGTCCTAAACAGGAATGATTTTAAACTTTAAATGAATTACTTTAAAAAGAAACACTTTTGAGAAAACCATCCTAAACAAGAATGATTTTTGAAGAAATTATTCTAAACAGAAACAATTTTAAGAAAATCATTCTAAACAGAAAAGATTTTTAAGGAAATTGTTCTAAACAGAAACAATTTTAAGAAAATCACCCTAAACAGAAATGATTTTGAGGAAATTGTTCTAAACAGAAACAACTTTGAGAGAATCATCTTCAACAAAATGGTTTTAAATTTTTGAAGAAACTGTTCTAAACAGAAACACTTTTGAGAAAATCACCCTAAACAGAAATGATTTTTGAAGAAATTATTCTAAACAGAAACAATTTTAGAAAATCATCTTAAACAAAATAATTTTAAATTTTTGAAGAAACTTACTCTAAACAGAAACAATTTTAGAAAACCATCCTAAACAGAAATGGTTTTAAATTTTGAAGAAATTGCTCTAAACAGAAACAATTTTGGAAAATCATCTTAAACAAAATGATTTTAAATTTTGAAGAAATTGTTCTAAACAGAAGCAATTTTAGAAAATCATCTTAAACAACTTGATTTTAAGTTTTGAAGAAATTGCTCTAAACAGAAACAATTTTAGAAAATCACCTTAAACAAAATGATTTTTTTTTTAGATTTTGAAGAAATTGCTCGAAACAGAAACAATTTTAGAAAATCATCTTAAATAAAATGATTTTAAATTTTGAAGAAATTGTTTTAAACAGAAACAATTTTAGAAAACCATCCTAAACAGAAATGATTTTAAATTTTGAAGAAATTGCTCTAAACAGAAACAATTTTGGAAAATCATCTTAAACAAAATGATTTTAAATTTTGAAGAAATTATTCTAAACAGAAACAATTTTAGAAAACCATCCTAAACAGAAATGGTTTTAAATTTTGAAGAAATTGCTCTAAACAGAAACAATTTTGGAAAATCATCTTAAAATGATTTTAAATTTTGAAGAAATTGTTCTAAATAGAAACAATTTTAGAAAACCATCCTAAACAGAAATGGTTTTAAATTTTGAAGAAATTGCTCTAAACAGAAACGATTTTGGAAAATCATCTTAAACAAAATGATTTTAAATTTTGAAGAAATTTCTCTAAACAGAAACAATTTTAGAAAATCACTTTAAACAAAATGATTTTAAATTTTGAAGAAATTGTTCTAAACAGAAACAATTTTAGAAAATCATCTTAAACAACATGATTTTAAGTTTTGAAGAAATTGTTCTAAATAGAAACAATTTTAGAAAATCACCTTAAACAAAATGATTTTTTTTTAGATTTTGAAGAAATTGCTCTAAACATAAACAATTTTAGAAAATCATCTTAAACAAAATGATTTTAAATTTTGAAGAAGTTGTTCTAAACAGAAACAATTTTAGAAAACCATCCTAAACAAAAATGATTTTAAATTTTGAAGAAATTGCTCTAAACAGAAACAATTTTAGAAAATCATCTTAAACAAAATGATTTTAAATTTTGAAGAAATTGTTCTAAACAGAAACAATTTTAGAAAACCATCCTAAACAGAAATGGTTTTAAATTTTGAAGAAATTGATCTAAACAAAAACAATTTTGGAAAATCATCTTAAACAAAATGATTTTAAATTTTGAAGAAATTGCTCTAAACAGAAACAATTTTAGAAAATCATCTTAAACAAAATGATTTTAAATTTTGAAGAAATTGCTCTAAACAGAAACAATTTTGGAAAATCATCCTAAACAGAAATGGTTTTAAATTTTGAAGAAATTGATCTAAACAAAAACAATTTTGGAAAATCATCTTAAACAAAATGATTTTAAATTTTGAAGAAATTGCTCTAAACAGAAACAATTTTAGAAAATCATCTTAAACAAAATGATTTTAAATTTTGAAGAAATTGCTCTAAACAGAAACAATTTTGGAAAATCATCTTAAACAAAATGGTTTTAAATTTTGAAGAAATTACTCTAAACAGAAACAATTTTAGAAAATCATCTTAAGCAAAATGATTTTAAATTTTGAATAAATTGCTCTAAACAGAAGCAATTTTGGAAAATCATCTTGAACAAAATGATTTTAAATTTTGAAGAAATTGTAGAAATAATTTATGCTAAACTGAATTGAATCACGGATAATTACCTTAAGCATGTAAAGACCTTAAAGGAGTTTTGGAGAGTTACCTGAGGAACTTCTTGTACAAGACTAACCTCACAATCTTGAACTGGGTTTAACTTGTAATCTTTGAACCATGATGCATGATGGATGTTCATGAAAAATGATGCTAGAATGATGCATTTTGCGTGCTCATGCTTAAATGATAATTCTTTGTTACTTTGCCTCAAAGTTTTCTAGATAGCCTTCTGTTTTCGCCCAACTTATACTCTTTGAGCTCAAAATTGGAGAACATCCTTTCATCACACCTTTTATGGTGTCAACATGTCCCAGACTCTCTCTTCAAATCACTCTTACTTGAATATCCCAGTTCAAGATGATTTTTTTTCATGTATCATCACATTTCTGGCATCAACCATAAGCTATTGAACTCATTTTAATCCTACATTTCTTTCCCTTTTTGTGTTGAAAGTGACATCCAATGTGTCACACCCCGACCCGCCCGGGTCGGCCACGTGGCAACCGCCGTGCTACCTCGAAGTACGTGCCGGTCGGTCACGCACCAGAAGCACCGTAAGGCATTGAAATGGATATCATTACTGCAAAACAAAACTAAAATTTTAATTAGAAATCATTTAATAAAAATATTAATTTATAAGCAATGCCAGTGGACTAATTAAAAAGGATACCTACACAGCGGAAACCACTTAACCTAAGCCACTGACGTCTTCTAGTAAGCCTCCTTTCTATGGCATGACTCCGTACGCCAACCTGCATCCATCCACATTGGATACAGGTGAGTGACAGAGGTTCTAAGAATCTCTATCTGGGTTAGGGCGGATGGGGAAAATCCAAAATAAAATAAAATAAAATAATAAGAAAACAATATTTTTCTTTTAAAATTCTTTTCTGGTTCTCATGCTGAGAACCCTCTTTTGAAAACACTTTAAATAAATAAATAAATAAATATATATATACATAAAATGGGTTGGCATCTCTATCATACTGGAGGCGCGACCCGTCAGTCGTCTTATGCCTCACTGCACCGAGGGCTATCTTTTTTCTTATTCATAATATTTTTCTCTTTTCTATCTCTCTAGCCCTTTCCCTCTGTGGTGCCTCGTTGTGGTGGAACACAGTGAACTGGAGCCCTGGCGAGTTTCCCTACACGCCTCTCCCAACCAGGCTCGACTCACCGTGCCCCTAGATAGGCGGTCCACGGCTGAGTATCATGCATGCTCTCAAACTCGGTCCACGCTCCCGCAAATTGGAGCTCCGAGGAACCCTCTCAAACACTCGTCTCCCAAGGGTATCGTACCCTCAACAATCATAATAATAATATTTCAATATATACATATATATAACATCACATATTTAAAATATGTAAACATACACACGTAAGTCTATATATTTCTTTTTAAAACGTCCCACTCACTGTGTGGGTATATCACAAGCAGGTGTGTGTATGTGGATTTCCCATATCCCAAAACCTTTTTGGAAACATTTATGTTTTAAAATCATTTTTAAAATCCTTTTCCCCAGTGGCTACACAAAGAAGTCTAGGCCACTCACAGTGATGGGAGATTCGTAGACTCCCAAGCGCTCCATGTAGCTAACCTCCGGGGCATCGCGGCACCCAATTATCCGGAGCCCTAGTACACAGAAATATACGTTAGCATTCATAATTAAATTTATGAATGCACCTAAGAGGCTCTAATATGACCTAGGATGATGTTTGAATGTGGTTTGGAAGACCCGAAAATGTTCCGAATTGATTTGGGGACAATTTGGGTTTCGGGACGCAAAATGACCATTTTGCCCCTAAAGGGCAAGAACAGTGCCGGATCTGGAGTGAACCGATGCCGGTTCTCTTCGACCGAAAGGTCGGTCGCCGGCAAGTAGAAACGGCGTCGTTTCTGGACAGAACAGGCGCCGGTTTTGTTCTGGGTTTAACTCGAGAATTTTCCTCAATTTTCCTCTTAATTCGAAAACCGATGCAATCGACCACCAATTTAGCTACAATTTGAGATGCATGTACCTTAATGCATCCACTACACGTTTACTGAAAGAAAAACGAGAAACACAAGCACAAAGTTCCTAGATCTCGAATCTAAACTAAAAATTTAACTAAAAGCTGAACCTAACTTTGAGCTTGGATCTCTCCTAAACCAATGCATGGAAAAGCGTGCACACTTGGAAAAATGTAGATCGAGGATTTAAGAATAACTCACCAAGATCTCGCCTCGAACCTACGGTCGGTTTGTCTGGATCTGCCAATTGTCCAAAATGCCTCCTTTTGGCTCCAAAGAGAAAAAGAAAAAAAAATGAAAGAAAAAGAAAAAGAGAAATGAAGAAAAGCTTCGGCCCTCCTCTATTTATAGAGGAGCCCGACACTGGGTCTACTCAGGCCTCGGGTCAAACTTTTCCCCTTTTTCAATTTTCTTTCATCTTTCACCCATTGGTTAAATCCTTTGCTTTCTTGTGCCAATGGGGCCCATAATAAATTTATAGGGACTTAATTGGAGGTCTTTTTGGCATTTACTAATTTCCATGCACGGTTAATTACTTTTTTCTTCTAGCTCCGTCTTATCCTAATTTAAACTTCTCTTCTTAATTAAACACATCCGGACATATTGTTTAATTGAAACGCCATCTTACACTATTCCGTTCGTACGAAAAGTCGTGCTAGGTCCGGGTGTGTCATAATGTCATGGCATTTATTTACCTATTTGCTTATCCCTTCATGATAAAGAAAAATTATGTAATTTATATTTAAAGGAAACACATGGATCTTGAAAATGTGCCAGACATGTCTATATATAACAAATAAACTTATAACATGCTCATTACAAGTTTGTAACAAAGAGTCTATAACAAACAAATTTGTAGCAAAAAGAAAGAGAAATGCACATGACCTTAATACGATGAATGCACTTGCGTCCTGCCTTTGATTGACCCATTATTGCTAGAGTGACGCTTGACAAAGTTTGATGATTTCTGATTACTCAAATCCCCATGGCCAAACAAGATCTCTTATGCAAGTTAGGTACCCATTTGCCGAACTTTTTCAAACTTCCTAAACCGCCTTTTCAGGTTTTCAGCTTAGGAACCAATCTAATTGGATCTGAACTGCCGTTTCGGGTTTTCACCTCAGACCCCTCATTTTCTTCTCTTTTTCGGACTCAAGCCGCCTTTTCAGGTTTTCAACTTGAGCCGCTCTTTTCATTTTTTTCATTCTTTCATCTTTTCATTTTTTTTTATTTTTTCATTTTTTTATTTTTTCATCATTCATTTTTTTTGTCATTATTATTATTTTTATTTATTTCTTTTTGATTCTTCAGGTGTAGTATTTCTTCACAGCATCGGCATTGATTAGATGTGGCAATTCATCCCCATCCATTTCTTGCAAGATTAGGGCACCTCTCGAGAATGCTTTCTTCACCACGTAAGGACCATCCCAATTTGGAGTCCACTTTCCTCGGGGATGATGTTGAGTAGGTAGAATCTTTTTCAGCACCAATTCTCCTTCTGTAAACTCGCGCGGACGTACCTTCTTATCATATGCACGCATCATTCTCTTCTAATACAATTGACCATGACAAAGTGCTTTGAGCCGCTTCTCTTCAATTAAGTTTAATTGGTCAAATCGCTCCTGCACCCAATCCGACTCTTCGAGCTTCAACTCTCAGTATATTCTCAAAGATGGGATTTCTACCTCAACTAGTACCACTGCTTCCATTCCATGGACAAGAGAATATGGAGTTGCCCCAGTTGAAGTTCTTACAGTAGTGCGATAAGCATGAAAAGCAAAAGGAAACTTCTCATGCCAATCTTTGTACGTCACTGTCATTTTCTGGACAATCTTCTTAATGTTTTTGTTTGCTGCTTCGACCGCTCCATTCATTTTTGGCCGATAAGGAGTTGAATTGTTGTGTTTGATCTTGAATTGGGAGCATACTGCATCGATCACCTTATTGTTCAAATTTTTAGTATTGTCAGTGATGATTCTTTCTGCTAGCCCGTACCTACAAATGATCTCTTTTTTCACGAACTTGGTGACCACTGATCTAGAATCTTCTTCTAGAATCTTCTTTGCTTCCTTTGACTCTACACATCTCAATATTACCTGATCCCTACTTCTCTTGTAAAGGACTTCACCGTTTAATAAGAAGTTCGTCGACATTTTTCGGATAACTTTCTTGTCATTCTCAACAGCATGATCTGGATAATTTTGAAATCTGAGGTATTGGGCAATGTCATAAAGCCAAGGTTTGCCATCATCCTCCTCCTCAACACTCATGCAATGTGCCAGATGAGTCTTCATGTCCAACTTGATTGCTTCGATTTCAGCTCCTTTATCGTCTTTGAACATCGAAGCTAAAGTTGCCAATGCATCGGCCAACTGATTATCTTCTCTAGGGAGATGATTAAAGGTGATTTCTTCAAATTGCTCAATAAACTCCATGATGTACTTATAATAATGGACCAACTTTGAGTCTCGTGTTTCCCATTCACCTCTCAGCTGATATATCACCAAAGCAGAATCGCCATACACTTCCAAAGCCTCGATCTTTCTCTCCATTGCCATCTGGATCCCTAGAATGCAAGCTTCATATTCCGCCATATTTTTTGTGCAGTCGAAGTCAAGTCTTGCCATCGCCAGGTATTGATCTCCATTTGGGGATATTAGGATAGCTCCTACTCCATGCCCCAGTGCATTTGATGCTCCATCAAAATATATTCTCCATTTCTTTTCTTGCTCTAGCTCGGAATTGAATATTGACATCAAGTCCTCATCAGGGAACTCAAACTTCATGGGTTCATAGTCATCAACTGCTATATCAGCTAGAAATTCGGCAATAGCACTTCCTTTAATAGCTTTCTGGGAAACATAAACTATATCATACTCTAACAGTAGTACTTGCCATCGAGCCAATTGTCCTGACAATGAAGGTTTCTCGAAGAGGAATCTGATCGGATCTAGCTTTGCTATCAACCATGTGGTATTATACAGCATATACTGTCTTAACCTCTGAGCTGCCCACGCCAATGCACAGCACATCTTTTCTATCTGAGAATACTTGGCCTCATACTCTGTAAACTTCTTACTGACATAATAGATCGCTTGCTCTTTCTTGCCGGTTTCATCATGTTGCCCCCAAACACAGCCCATGGAGTGCTCCAACACTGTCAAATACAAGATTAGAGGTCGATCCGGCACAGGAGGTACTAGCACTGGTGGGTTTGACAAATACTCCTTGACCTTATCAAAGGTTTTCTGACAATCTTCATTCCATTCTCCCGTATTGCTCTTTTTCAAAAGCTTGAAAATCGGGTCACATTTCGCAGTCAACTGGGAAATGAAGCGAGAGATATAGTTTAATCGCCCAAAGAAACCTCTTACTTCCTTTTGAGTCCTCGGAGGTGGCAAATTCTGAATGGCTTTGATTTTATCCGAGTCTACCTCGATGCCCCTTTGACTAACTATGAAGCCCAACAGTTTCCCTGAAGTAACGTCGAAAGTACATTTGGCCGGATTCAACCTCAACCGATACTTGCGCAGCCTCTCAAACAACTTCTTCAGGCCAGTCATATGCTCTTCTGGATTCCGGCCTTTGGCAATCATATCATCCACATACACCTCGATCTCTTTATGCATAATATCATGAAAAAGGGTCACCATAGCTCTCTGATAAGTTGCCTCGGCATTCTTGAGATCAAAGGACATCACATTGTATTGGAACGTGCCCCACATGGTGGTGAAAGCAGTCTTCTCCTTATCTTCTAAAGCCATTTTAATCTGGTTGTACCCCAAAAACCCATCCATGAAAGAAAATGTTGCATGTTTAGCCATGTTGTCGACTAAAGTGTCAATGTGGGGTAATGGGAAATTATCTTTCGGACTGGCTTTGTTGACATCTCGGTAATCCACACACATTCGGACTTTGCCATCTTTCTTCGGGACTGGTACTACATTTGCCACCCATTCAGGATAAGCAGCTACTTCCAAAAATCCCGCGTCCAGTTGCTTCTTCACTTCTTCTTTGATCTTTAGTAACATGGCAGGCCTCATTCTCCTTAATTTTTGTTGCACTAGCTTGAATCTGGGCTTGATTGGCATTCTATGAACCACAATCTCTGTGTCCAAACCAGGCATATCCTGGTAGGACCAAGCAAAGATATCAGCATATTCCTTAAGTAATGCCGCTAGTTCCTCTTTTTGTTCGGGTGTTAGGGAAGTGCCAATTTTAACTTCTCTCTTTTCCTCATCATCACTCAAATTGATCAATTCAGTGGCCTCTTTGTGGGGCAAGATCTGTTTGTCTTCCTTTTCAATCAGTCTCATAAGATCAGGGGGAAGAGAGCAATCATCATCATCTTCGTTGTCGAGGTCATCCGCATTAACGAAACGATCAAAGTCGGGCTCAAAAAGACCATCTTTGTTGTCTTTACATTCATTGTTTGAAGTCCGAGGGTCAAAAGACAATAAAAGGGTATATATATATATGCATTTGATCCATGAATAAAAGGAGAAATGAATAACAAGGATAAACATACAGAGGAAAACACAGCGGTATAATTATGGTATGAAATATATACACGGTGTAGAGTTTAATAATATGAATATCAATATTATGGATGATGGAGCAAACATGAAAATAAAACCCATAACATATGAAAGTCAACTGTCCACACTCTTGGGTAGAAGTGTAGGATAAAATGAGTTCTCAAAGCTTAATTGATTACATGTTTAGATCTGACAAGTTCATCGGCATCTCGAAAGACTCCCAATTATTCAAATCAGTCCCCGGTGCCAATCGTTGAACCAATGTTCCACTAGTTGATTCCCCGTGCTCTAGCATGCTGATAGACAATCCCTTTAATAACTGTTCAAGCTCAACAACTGATCTTTTTGGGTTCATTGTTCCAGCAAAAACAAAACTATCTTTCAACGGTGGAATCTTTAGTTTCTTGGGTTCAAGTTCCCCTACTCTCAATGCAGCCACACGCTTGCTCTTCTTCTCCTACCTTGCTTCAGACTTCTCTCTCCAAGAAGGCTTATATCCAAGTCCAAAAGTGGGCTCCGTTTTTGGTAGAACAATAGGCTTACGGATTCCTTGGCCATACTTTCCGAGTCCTTTTCCGGCCCGATAGCCTCTTCCGACAGTCATGTTGACTTACATATTCAAGCAGCCAGAGAAATGTGGACTAGGTACCTTGGATCCTTCTCTTACCCATGTTACCTCGGCCACCTCAAATGACCTGAATGAGCAATCCACTGCCTCTTCCGCAGCTTCAATGTAAGGAGTATTTGGGGGTTGCATTACCATGATATCCTCTTCTCCGGATACAGAAACTATCTTGTTTTCAACTCGGAACTTGATTTTCTGATGAAGGGAAGAAGGAACAGCACCGGCCATATGGATCCGAGGGCGACCCAAGAGACAGCTATAGGTTGGCAAAATATCCATAATCTGGAAAAGGATTTCAAATTCAACCCACCCCACAATTATTGGAATAGTCATTTCCCCAACAACTTCTCTCCGTGTGCCATCAAATGCTCTAACCACTAACTGACTGGCTTTCATTAAAGATTGATCTATAGGAAATTTCATCAGTGTATGAAGTGGCATCACATTCAAGGCGGATCCATTATCAATCAACACTTTGGCCACCATATGATCCTTACACCGAACAGTGATGTATAGTGCCTTGTAATTGCCTCTTCCTTCGGAAGGGATCTCTTCATCAGTGACATAGATGTAATCAGTCACTGTGATACCTCCGGTAATATGTTCCAAATTGGCCACGGTGATGTTTTTGGACACATAAGATTTGTTCAGGATTCGGAGAAGAGCATTACGATGTGCCTCGGAGTTCAAAAGCAGGGGTAACAGAGAAATCTTAGCTGGCAACTGATTCAGTTGTTCTATGACACTGTACTCACTTTGTTTGATAAATTTCAAGAATTCACGAGCATCATTTTCATCCACCGTCTTGGTTACTTCTTTTTCAATTTCTTTCTCCGGCCTTCCAACAAATGGTGTAACAACTTCATCATTTTCCTCCATGTCCTTCTCTTTCTTTTTGTGTAAAGTGGCAGTTGGATTTCGGGCATAGCATCTCCCACTCCTAGTCATGCCTCCTACTCCAGAAATATTCACTGATTCAGATTCCTAGACATTGGTATTCATCTGTTGCACTGAACTCTCATACCTCCAAGGTACTTCCTTATCACTTCGATAGGGGAATGGTGTTGGCACATTCAAATTTAGGCTTGGTTTCAGTATGGGGATATTCAATGTCGGCTTAGGGGCCATTGGAATTGACAGATTTGGCTTTGGTGAGGTTACGAGAATGGCGAGGCTGGGCTTTTGAAGCACAGATAGTTTCAAACTTGGATTATAATGGGAAGAATCTTCGTTTCTAGTATTCACCATAAAGATATCGGTACCTTCATTTTTCTCCACATAAAACTCAATCAGTCCGGCATCCATCATAGCTTGCAATTTTCCTCGAAATTCGGTGCAACACTGGATCTCATGACATTAGCACTTCAAAGGAGTAATCATTTGGGCCTTTAGCAAAGCCTGATATACGGCATTCATTGATGTGATAATCTCTTCAACCTTTCTCTTAACATGAACTGCCCCATCATCAATCATATTCACAGTGTTTCCACCATGATTTGGGAGAGGATTTGTGCCTACACTTGGTGGTGCATCGAAAATCAAACGACCCTCATTGATTATGCCTTGCACCATTTCCTTCAACCGAATACAATTCTCAATATGCCCCTTAGCCCCCGAGTGATAGGCACATGTGGCGTTTTCATCAAACCACCTCGGATAGGGAGGCTGTAAAGGGGTTGAGTATTGGACCGGTTCAATCATTTTGTTGCTCAAGAGTTTGGCATAAAGTTTGGTATAGGTCATGGGAATAGGGGTGAATTGTTTCCTTTCTCTTGGTGGTCTTGGGTTCCAATTTTGAGTGTTTGGTCTGGGGGCAGCATAACTGGTATTGGATATAAGATATTGATAACTGTTTTGAGGTTGAGCATAGTTGGGAAGAGGATGTTGGTAGGTGTTTTGAAGTGGTGTGTAGTTGGTGGGACGATATTGGGGTTGGTATTAGGATTGGTATGGTCGGTATTGTGGTTGGTATGGTCGATATTGCTGTTGAGGGTATTGTTGGTATCCTCCATATCCGACAGTGTTCACCTCGCCTTCTTTCTTCTTTGGATTTTTCCTAGCCGCACTAGACTCCCCACCTTCCAATTTGCCAGTTTTGAGTGCATTTTCCACCATCTCTCTAACTAGGACCATGTCGGTAAAGCTTTTGGTGGCACCGGCCAGCATATGGCTATAGTATGGAGCTTTCAAGGTATTAACAAATAACCTTGTGGTCTCTTTCTTGGTTAAAGGAGGTTGAATCTGAGCTGCTATATCCCTCCATCTTTAGGCATATTCGGTGAAAGATTCAGAAGACTTCTTCTCCATATTCTGCAAGGTCAGTCTATCGGGTACCAAATCAGTCATGTGTTTATACTGATCAATGAAAGGCCGGGCTAGATCATTCCAAGAGTGAATGCCCCGCCTATCTAGCTTGTTGTACCACCGCGTTGCAGACCCGGTAAGGCTATCTTGGAAACAGTGAATTAGCAACTTATCATCTCTGGAGTATGCGGCCATCTTCCGGCAATACATAGTAATGTGGTCTTTAGGGCATGTGGTCCCCTTGTACTTCTCGAATTCAGGCACTTTGAATTTTGGTGGGATCACCAATCCATCCACCAAGCTCAATTCATAGGCATCAGTAATGCCATAAGCATGAGTGTCCTCTATGGCTTTGAGCCGCTCCTCTATCTGGCTTAATACCCTTTGGCTTTCGGTCCCACCGATCTCCCTCTCACATTGTTCATCAGGCACAAACACGGGATTGTTTGGGGTGTGTCCAGGGGCAAGAGGCGGCATAGTGTAGGTGGGAGGGGGAATTGGTTGAGTTGTTGGGATTCCTCCGCTTGTGGTAAACATTGATGGTGTAAAAGGGTACACACCAGGTGGAGGTGATGGGAAGGTGAATGTGTTTGTGGTTGGTTAAGGAATTTGTGTTTGATTTTCTTGTAAAGGCATGCTGAGGGTAAGAGGCGAGAGAGAGGCATTCGTGGGCTGATCTGTGGGGAGTCCGTGCAGAAGTGTACTCTGAGGAGATTGCCCAGTAGAATTGTTGCCTGAATTTGTCAAATTTTGCTGTCTCATACCGGCCATCATTTCCTCCATCTGATCCAATCTTTTCTGTAGATCTTCATTTGTCTTCTTTAGCTGTTCAATCTCGGCAGCTTGCTCTTCCATGACGATTCTGGAATGTAGTCTAGTGTTATATCTGCGCGTTGGAGGTGCTATCTTGAAACCTCTATTTAACCATAAGAACAAATCAGATTCCCTTACCATGAATTTGAATGAAATGTATGTATGAATATGCTTGAATGATTATGTAATGTGGAAACCCATCCATAACAAGATTACTATAAAGATAATTAGCATTACGAAAATAGGAAAATGAGTTTAACAACCCATAATAGAGTACCATTCAAATCAAAACATAAAATGATAATATTTTAGGAACAAATCTATCACTATGCTTGTCTTCTGAACTGCTCCAATTGTGCCCTCATTTCAGCATTTTGGTTTTCATAAATAGTCAATCTGTTGGCAGTATCGTGAACTTGTTGCTCTAACTCATTATTTCTTCGCACTAACCACCCTACTATGTGTTTCTGTTCCGCCAATTCTCTTTTCAGTTCAATCTTTGCTTTTTTCACTTCGCTCTTCTCCTTCTGAACTTGAAAGCATCGTTTTTTGGCAATTCTCCAGCTTTGGGCATGTTCTTGATTGAAGATTTCGGTCCTTACTGCCAACCGACTCATTTCCGTGGCCTCTTCTCTCCATTCTTTCACCTCCCCTTTCAGCTTGACATTGTTGGCACTCTCTCTTACCCAGTTGTTGTTCGTCGTATCACAACAAAATTTAACCTTACTAATCTACTATGTAATAGGGCAAGCAAGGATCGATCCCACGAGGAAAGGGCTATTCTATTTCACACTGCTTTCTAAGCATACAACAAACTTAAACAATAAATTAAAGGGGAGTTTTGTATTGGTGTTGGAAATAATATGTAAGAATTTATCAAGAATGACAATAATAATGTTGCACATGATAAAATAAAGCCTTCAATCTATTATATGATCAATCTTTTAACCTAGCACTTGATCATTGATTCACTAATCAAACATTCTTCTCATCAATTGGTTAACCCCATGGATTTAAAACCAGCTTCAAACCCATGAATCTTTCCTAATATTGATTAACCTTGAATCTAGGTTCACTTTTAATCCTTCCTCTTATGGCTAACTTGAATCCTAGCAATCCAAATTCAAGCCTAGAAGAGCAATAAGCTGTAGAAAGATAAAAGCTAACAACAATCAATAACAAACCCAGCATTCATTATTTTAACTGCATCTTCAAATCTCTTTGGATGTAAAAACATCCTCTTGCTACTCAAATTCTAAGAAACTACCAAACTCTAGCATTGTAGTTCAAAGATTAACATGCTGCTGAACTACTCAATCAATTATTTGCAACTAATCAACTCAGCAATCCAAACGATAAGATAATAAATGTGATAATCATCTTTAAAGTTCAAAAGATAGAAGAACAATCAATGAACAAGACAGTATTAAGAACAAGAATCTCACAAATGCAGATCAAAATGATTGAATCTTATAATAGATTGGAGTTATAGAATTCGCTTAAACAAAAATTACAAGATGTTTGAAACCCAGCAAAGATACAAACTTAAAAACTGAAAACTCAACTCCCCTCAGCTGTCTCTTATCTTCTCGGCTGTCTGCCTCCAACTGCCAGCCCACTCCTCCATTATTCCCCCTCAATAATGCCTTCAAGATAGGATAAGGAATCCTAAGGATAAAATAAAATAAAGTAGAAGCCATTATTATAAAGAGGGAGACAAATCTGAGGAGATATGGGGATTTACTCTGCCTTCTCTCCACTGAATCTTCGGAATATGTTTATTTTCAAAGTTTGATAGTGGAATGACAGCATTTAAATGGGTCTGCTGACATTTTGACTTTGTTAGCCGTCGACGTCTAAGTGTCTGCCCATCGACGTCTCTGCTTGTTTTCTTCATATTTTTCCCAACTCGATCGATCCGTCGACGTCTAAAGATGTGCACGTCAACGTCTAAGTACTCAACCCTTAAGTGTTCGAAGTCAGAAACTTTTACCCGTCGACGTCTAATGTTTAGTCGTCGACGTCTGGCATGATGAACTCCCTGGAAATGCTGGCCGTGGACGTCCAACTTCAATCCGTGGACGGTTGATTTGGATTCCAGAATCATGGTTATCAAGTAGCTTGTCCGTCGACGTCTATTGAGTTGGCCGTCGACGTCTATGTAGGTGCTGGCGATCCCGTGTTCATTTCTCGAGTAGCCGTCGACGTCTACTTAGTTACCCGTCGACGGCTCTGCATGTTTGTTCAATAAATCATGGAAATTGTCCCTTTTTAGTTCAATCTTCATTTTCCCTTTTAAGTACACCTACAAAGCAAAATTGAGCTAACTTAGGCCTCCCAGTATAAAAGCAGGAGAAAAAGGAGTGATCTTAAATCCCAAATTAAGCAATAAAAAGGGGTTTAACAAATTCCCCCACACTTGAATCTTACTCGTCCTCGAGTAAGCCTAAAGCAAAAGAGCAATAACACAATAACCCTTAAAAGATAATACCACACAAAAAGTTCAAACTAGTTAACTCTCAAATTAGATTTCAGAGGAAATTCATGCGGTATATAGAAGCATATTGTAAAGTAGAAGAGAGCATAACAATTCAAGAATCAAGATAATTATGCAACGATGGAAGCAATTTTTCTTCAACCAAACATGTTTGAATGGAATAATTCATCACTGGAAATCCCTCATTCACTCAAGTGTGTTTCATGGTGCGCTCAATCTTTGCATGAAAATAGACCTATCATAAGCTTGCTAGTCTACCTCATCTTCACTACTCCAGTATGCACATCATGGATGAAAAGATGAAAAAGATGAAATGGGGTTGTAATGAGGTCTTGGTTGAGTAAGTTATGAAGAAAAGGGTAAAGGAGTTCAATAAAAAGTTTCTTCAAAACTTAGTGAAATGTCAAGCTATCGGGAAGAGAAATGAAAACGGTCTTAGATATTTTAATAGCCCGACTCTTTTGATCTACTCATTCCAACTTTTTCCTTTCATTCCTCTTTACAATGAACCGGAGAGATGTTGATTGCTTCTGTTGTGCCATTCTTTATGCATTAGGATTCTTTTGGGCACATTTTTTAAAATTAATGTATTTTGAACATCTCATTTCTAAAACTTTTTCTTAATTGACCAATTCTTGAAGCGAAAATTTCCCCCACACTTAGACTTGTTACTCTTTTGCCCAGAACATAAAAATTATACAAGTCACTAATCTCACTAAGCTGAAGAAACAGAGTGAGAGGACTTGTTTTTCTTTTGAGGCTTGAGGTTCTTTTAGGAAATTTAGGTTCATCAACAAAAAATAAAGCTAAAATCTTTTAGGCTCAAGGGGTTCTCTACATTGGTTTTTTCGCAAGGGTTGGTCAATTTGGCTCAAGTTCAGCCCTAATCTTGACCATCTTCTCAAACATGCATGCATTATATGTAACTTCAACAAGGTATAAAGCAAGTTCTAGAGGAATATAATCATGCAAGATCAAATTTACTCTCAAGAATAAAAGAGATTGTAGTGCAATCTTAAGGCTCAAATCTCTCACAAGGTTGAAGAATCCTTATTCTATCAAAACATGTTCAGCTCAAGGAAATTACTACAAGTTGCTTAAAAATTAAGAAGCAAGAAATCTTAAGGCTCTTTTCCAATTTAAACTATGCTTATATTTACTTCATGAACAACTTCACATTCTAATTTGCAATTTATCTATCAAAAAACTATAACTCCTAATTAGCAAAAGTTGTAGTTACTAAAGTCCCCCCACACTTAGAATAAGCATTGTCCACAATGCGGTCTCGACAATAAATCAAGTAAATTAAAGGTATAACAGAGCAGTACCTTGATGCTGTAGAGGAATGAAATGAAAAAAATTCCAACAAGTGCAATTAACAATAATGGGGCAGAAGTAACAAAAGAAAGATTGAATTTCCATAAATCAAAATTAGGAGTTATAAAGTCGAGAAATAACTAATTCCAAAAGTTAAAGAGCTGAAATGTACGACAACTAGAAGTTAAAGTCTGTCACAATTAAAAGAGATAATAAAGATAAAATGCATGCATGAAAATGCTAGAATGAGCTAAAGTTCACTGAGGCGGTGGTGGAGGCTGATTATAGAAAGCTAAAATCTGATCAAGCTTGGCGTGGAGTGAGTGAACATCATCAGTCAGGCGCGTCACATCCCCTTGTAGTGCATTGAAATTCTGACCCATGTTTTGGCACCAACCGAGCATCTGGGACTGAAATTGGTACTGAGGGATTGACCTATTGCCAACCGGTAGCTCGAATGGAGGGGGAGCTTGCTGATCTTGCGGTTGTTCTTGCTCTCCTCCTTCTTCTTCACCTTCAGCTGGCTGGTCTTGCATATTCGGAGGCTTTGTCCAAAGTCCTCCTGCCTAGACATAACCAAAGATCTTCATCTTGGTGGCATCGACACAGTCTGTTTTGGTGGTGATCTTCTTCTGCTCATTTTCAAAGGAGAGGCCACAATGTCGGAGGATTTTGGTAATGAGCACTGGAAAGGGAATGCAGCAGTGCTGAGTAGTAGGAGAGACGACCTCACGCATGGCACTGATGATGGTTGATGCTAGCGGAATACCAGGGGCTTCTTGCAGGCCGTGGACAATTTTGTCCATCATGTAGACGTCTTTGCCGTGGACAATGTGGGTGTCACTGATCTTTGGATCCACATTATGGTGGATAAGATATGCCACCAGCCGGCTTTGAATACTGAAATCCCGGCAGAAAAGAGCAGCCTTTTTACCGGGCACTGGTCTATACCCTACATCAAATCTAGCGAAAGCATCATGTCTGGACCACGGACGGTCTGGATCTTCTTCTTCTTCATCAGTGCCTTCATACATAGACCCTTCATTTGGAATATTGAAATGTTCCCAGAGGAATGCCGCATTGATGGTGATCTTTTTCTTGAGCACCATAGTTTGAATTTCAGGCAAATCAACCCCTTTGTTCTTGATGTTGGCATAAAAGAGGACTGCCAAATCGGGGTAATACTCACCCTTGATGTCGAGGACAGCATCCCAACCCACCTCATGAAACAAGTTTACTAAATCAAATTCACGTGCAATAAGGGGGTGCACTGTCTTCTCCACAATCTGACGAGAGGACCGATGTTCCTTAAACCATTCTTCACACTCGGGAGAGAAAAATTCATTGGCCACAGTAGGCTCAGAGGCCGAAGCTGGGGCCTTGCCTTTGGCAGCCCTTGAGGCTCGAGGTCTAGGGGGTGGTGATGGTTCAGCAGAAGCTTGGGACTTTGATTGGCGAGGTCTCTTAGACATTTTGTCGAATAGTGGGTATGATGAACAAAAATCCTGAAGCAAACTCAAGAAAATCCCACAATGAACACTCGTATGATGAACAATATACTCAGCAATAAATTCCACTTGATTATCTCAGTTGTAGCATCAAAGAAACCCAAATATTCAAACAATTGAAGCCCAACTTGGATTCCAGCAGTTATCAGAAGCAAAAGTTTCAAATTTTGAAGATTATAAGCATGTAATCTATCCAATAGCTTAATATTTCGATGCTAAATCAATCAAGAGAAGTAGAAGAGTATATACTGACCAACTGGAGTGTTAAACGCAACCAAATTTGCTTGAAGAACACCAATTCAAAATTTCGCCCAAATTTGCTCCAAGAACACCAATCTCTGAATTTGTTGAAATTGAAGGGAAAGATGGAAGAAATAGTGGATGGGGGTGATGTTTTCAGTGAAAAGGAAGTGGGTTTGGTGTAATTGGGTTGGAAGATTGGTGGATATGGAAGAGAGTAGAAGTTGGGTGATTTTGGAGGGAGGGTTTCGGTTTTGAATGAGGAAATAGTGTTTGGTGAAAGTGACGGCTAATGAGGGTTAAAACAGCTAAATTCGACCGATCCGTCGACGTCTAGAACCTAGCTGTCGACGGCTAAACATTTCTGACTTAGGCCAATTCGGTTCCCCGTAACATCCGTCGACGTCTAACCCTTGTACGTCGACGTCTAGATATTTCTGACTTCAAAAATTTTCTTTGTCGAAACCTATCCGTCGACGTCTATCCATATGCCCGTCGACGTCTAAATATTTCTGACTTCCCAAATTTTATCGTGACTGAGCCATCCGTCGACGTCCAACTTATACCCGTCGACGTCCAAATATTTCTGACTTGTCCTGTGAAAACCCCGTCCGTCGATGTCTACGTGTTTCTGAACCCAATAAAAACCTTGATTTTACCCTCTTTCCCTCGAGATTTTCAAACTTTGGGGTGCAGAGAGCCAGAGAAGTGCCACTTGTGTAAATCATAAGTCGAATAGCCTCACCCAAATTGAACCTCATGAACTCTTAGCTAAATGTGGATGGAATGAATGCATGCGAAAGCAAAGGAAATAAAAGAAGGAAATGAATACATTACAGTGAGTGAAGGAAGAACTTGGGTTGCCTCCCAAGCAACGCCTTTGTTTAACGTCGTTGGCTCGACTGGAGGACCAGATCAAGGAATATATGTAGGATCAGTGAAGAGAATGTCCTCTATGGAAGAAACCGAAACTCCTTCATAATATGGTTTCAAGCGATGTCCATTGACCTTGAAGATCTTGGAAGTAGTCAGACTTTGGATCTCCACCGCTCCATGGTCAAATACCTTAGTTACTATGAATGGGCCTATCCACCTACTCCGGAGTTTTCCTGGAAAAAGATGTAGTTTAGAGTTGTAGAGTAGCACCTTTTGGCCTTCACAAAATGTTTTCTTCTTCAGAAGCTTGTCGTGGTAAGCCTTGGTGCATTCTTTGTAGGTGAAAGAGCTCTCATAAGCATCATGGCGTAGTTCCTCGAGCTCTTGAAGTTGAAGCTTTCTATGAATCCTAGCCTCATCAATGTTCAAGTTGCACTTTTTGATGGCCTAGAGAGCGCGATGCTCTAACTCTACTGGCAAATGGCATGCTTTTCCATATACCAAGCGGTAAGGAGACATGTCAAGTGGTGTCTTGTAGGCAGTTCGATATGCCCACAAAGCGTCTTCAAGTCTTTGACTCCAATCTGCTCGAGTAGGGTTTACTGTCTTTTGGAGGATGGCTTTAATTTCTCGATTTGAGATCTCGGCTTGACCACTAGTTTGGGGGTGGTACGCAGTGGATACTTTGTGAGTAACTCCATACTTCTTCAAGAGAGAAGCCATAAGCTTGCTACAGAAATGAACACCCCTATCGCTGATAAGGATACGTGGCACTCCGAAGCGAGAAAAAATGTTAGACCTGAGAAACTCACAAACCACTTTAGAATCATCAGTTCGGGTGGCTTTAGCTTCCACCCAACGAGATACATAGTCACAAGCCAATAAAATGTAAACAAAGCCATTGGACTTAGGGAAAGGTCCCATAAAATCAATTGCCTAAACATCAAAAATTTCACAAATTACAATTGAATTCAGGGGCATTTGATCTTTATATGTGATTTTTCCTACCCTTTGACAATTATCACAGGATTTACAAAAAATGTAGGCATCTTTAAACAAGGAAGGCCAATAAAAACCACATTCTAGGATTTTCCTAGCAGTTCGTTGAGGGCCAAAATGACCTCCACATGCATGTGAATGGCAGAAAAATAGAATACTAGAAATTTCATGATCAGGAATACATCTCCTAATGATTAAATCACTACAATGTTTCCATAGGTAGGGATCATCCCAGACATAAAATTTAGCATCATGTTTAAGCTTATCCCTCTTTGCTTTAGAAAAACCACTAGGAAATTCTCTAGTGACCAAGTAATTGACAATGTCAGCATACCAAGGAATTTGTACATCAAGAGCACAGAGCATTTCATCAGGAAATGAATCATTAATGGAAGAGGTTACCTCAGAACTTACCAATCGGCTGAGGTGGTCAGCTACTAAGTTTTCCGCACCCTTTTTGTCCTTAATTTCAAGGTTAAACTCTTGGAGAAGGAGGATCCAACGAATCAATCTAGGTTTCGCTTCCTTCTTAGCAAGGAGGTACTTAAGGGCTGTATAATCAGAGAACACAATCACCTTGGTGCCAAGCAAATAAGAGCGGAATTTGTCTAGAGCAAAGACAATTGCAAGAAGCTCCTTCTCCGTGGTGGTGTAATTTTTCTGAGCGTCGTTCAAAGTGCGTGAGGCATAGTAAATGACATGTGGAACTTTGCCCTCTCGCTGGCCCAGCACTGCTCCCACAGCTATATCACTTGCATCGCACATAAGTTCAAAAGGTACGTCCCAGTTGGGAGGTTGCAGGATGGGGGCTGATGTAAGAGCATTCTTCAACTTGTCAAAGGCTTCTTTACATGACTCATCAAAATGAAAGGTAATATCTTGTTGCAACAGACGGCACATAGGGACTGCGATCTTAGAGAAATCTTTGATGAAACGCCGGTAAAATCCCTCATGGCCAAGAAAGGATCGAATTGATTTGACTGAGGAAGGATAGGGCAAGTTCTGAATGACATCAATTTTAGCTTTATCCACTTCAATACCCTTAACTGATACTATGTGGCCCAAAACAATTCCTTGAGTAACCATAAAGTGGCATTTTTCTGAATTGAGAACCAAATTTGTCTCAATGCACCGGTCAAGAATAGTAGCGAGGTTAGCCAGGCAACTATCAAAAGAATCTCCATAAACAGAGAAATCATTCATATCAGGGGTATGCGCATTATCGATACCCGACCAGTGGCTACCAACAACCTTAAGGTTCATATAACCGTCCACCAACCCCATACCAATACCCAGCTCCTACTACCAATTATATTGCCTCTAGGTCAGCTTTCCAACCTATACCTACCACACAAGCATTCCCTACCCCAAACACTTTAACCCCAAATAGTGGAAACATCCAAAGACAAAATCAACCATCGAGAACCCATATTGATCCCATTCCTTACACTTACACTGCCTTACTCCCTCAATTATTGCAACAAGGTTTAGTGGAAAAGCCTCGTGTCACTAGAACCTATACTCCTCTATATCCTAATTGGTATAAACCCAATGAGCATTGTGACTATCACAATGGTGCAGCCGGCCACTCTACTGAAGACAGCTATGCATTAAAGCTTAAAGTTCAAGACTTGATGAAGGAGGGAAAACTCAGCTTTAATAAGAATCAGCAGCCTAATGTAGGGCAAAATCCGTTACCTAACCATGGAGGGACAACTGTGAACATGGTCAGTGGGGGTGAATACATCAGGAGGTCAGTTGAAGAGGTCACAACCCTTATGGTAGTCATCTTTAGGGCTTTGGTCAAGGCCCAAATGATTCAAGGGAAAGAGTTGGAAATTAAGGATGATTGTTGTTATTGTGGTGAGACGAATCATGACATACAGTGCTGTACTCATTTTCGTAAAATGGTACAGAGAATGATGGATCAATCTGTGATAGAGTTTTATGTAGAGACTGGGGACTTAGATGTGAATGTAGTGGGCGATGGAAGAGAAATAGTGAAACCGTTTGTGGTCTATTATGATGAGCCTCCAAGGCCGAAACCATTTATGGTTCATTATGATGATCCCTTGAAGTCAAAACCATTTGTTCCCACACTTATTACACCTGTCATAGAGACTCATCCACAACCAAAGCCTTTTGTGGTATATTATGATGAGCCACCTAAACCTAAACCTTTTTTAGTATACTATGATGAGAAGCCAGCTCCAACACCTGCTTCGCCACTTGTAGTTAATCTTCCCCAACCTTTCTCTTACAAGGATGAGCATCAAGTGCCATGGAATTATGAATGTAGCTTTTCTACTATGGAAAAAGTTGGTGAATCGGCGGTCCCGCCAGTGTCTGATGTTGATGGGATTACTAGGAGTGGTAGGATCTATTCTTCTGATAATACCGAAACTTCGAAAGAAAAGGCCAAGGTAGATGAAGGGCCGGTAATTGCACAAGATGTGGTGTTGGAGAAGGAAATGGCTAGGAGCGCCAATGTTAATGAGCCCGAAGAATTCCACAAGATAATAAAACAGAGCGAATACAGTGTGGTGGATTAATTGAACAAAACTCCAGCTCGCATCTCATTACTCTATTGCTGTTAAATTCAGAAGCCCACTGAGAATCATTACTAAAAGCTTTGAGCCAAGCTTATGTGTCCAAGAATATTTCTATAGTTGACATGGACTATATAGTTGGTAGTATCGGTACATCCAACTATATCACTTTTACAGATGATGAGATACCTTCGGGAGGTAGGGGTATCCCTAAAGCCCTTCACATTACCACCCGTTGTAAAGGGTATACCATGGCCAAAGTACTTATAGATAATGGGTCTGCCTTAAATGTGATGCCTCTTCGTTCTCTATAGAAATTACCGATTGACATGTCCCATGTGCAGTCAAGTAACTTAATCGTCCGGGCATTCGATGGAACTCGGAGAGAAGTGTTAGGCACTATGGAAATTCCCTTCCAGGTTGGTTCGGTCACATTTGAGCTTGTATTCCAAGTTATGGATATCAACCCTTCTTATACCTGCTTGCTGGGCCGACCGTGGATCCATTTGGCCGGGGCAGTTCCATCAACATTACATTAGAAGGTTAAGTTCAAAGTAGAAAGGACTATTGTGACAGTGAAGGGGGAAGAGGATATAACGGTAGCTCAATCATCAGATTCTCCGTATATTGAGGCAGCTGAAGAGGCTCTAGAATGCTCATTTCGATCCTTTGAGATTACGGAAGTCATGTCTGAGAAAGGCGCGAGCCAAAAGCCAGTTGACTTAGTTGTCCAAAAGAAGCAGATGCAAGAAAAGGGTTGGTCAGATGGGAAAGGATTAGGTAGGAATTTGCAAGGGAAATGTGATTTAATAGATTGGCCCAGCCAAGATAACACATTTGGCTTAGGCTTTAGGCCATCTTGGAATGAGAAGCAGCAAATGAAGGAGAAGAAAAAGAACCGAAGATTGGCTAGATTAGAAGGGAGAAATATGGAGTGGGGAAGGATGGAGTTTCCTCACATCAATCAATCTTTTGTCTCAGCCGGATGGGTTAATGTAGGTCGGCATGGTTTGATGACGGCATCAGTTCAGTCAGTACAAAAAGCTCTGCAAGATGTAGCCATCCAAGTCATCGATGAAGAAGAGTCAGATCAGTTGGACACTTTGATCTTTGAGACTTCCATTGCTATCGAATTGGACAATTGGTCCGTCATGGAAATTCCGACTGTACTTTCTTTTGAGCAAATGTAATCACTTTGAACTTCTGTTTGTCAAATCGACACTTATGCCTAAGAGTGTTGATAAGTATTTTTATAGATGTTTTAAGGCTTTCCTTTTGTTTATACATAATTTGAAACTCAATGACAAATTGATGCATGCTCAGATTTTGATGCAACAAAGTTTACATTGAAAATTTTAATTCCTATACTTTCCTCTTGAATGCTACCTATTAACTTTCTTTCATAATTCATTGCTTTATTTATTATGTATCCCTATTCTATTTCTTTGTATATATCCATTTCAAACCTTCCTTTGCAGGTCCACAGTCAATGAATGCGAAGATAACATGAGCAGTAGGCTTGAGTTCGATTTTGAAAGGTTGATTGATACTGGGGAAGTTGATAGTGATGATATTGATGACTCTGATCTACCCCAAGACTTACTAAGATTGGTTGAGCGAGAGGAAAGACAAATATTGCCTCAAAAGGAAACCACAGAGTTGGTAAATGTGGGTACAGAAGGGGATAAGAAAGAAGTGAAAATAGGCTCCACTTTATCAGAGGAAGAAAAGCAATAGTTGATTGACTTGCTAAAAGAATATTCAGATGTTTTCACATGGTTGTATCAAGACATGCCAGGTCTAGATCCAGAAATTGTAGTGCATAAGTTGCCGATCAAGCCAGAATGCAAGCCAGTTCAGCAAAAGCGAAGGTGAATGAAACCAGAGATGCTATTGAAAATAAAAGAAGAAGTGATGAAGCAGTTAGATGCCTGTTTTCTTGAAGTAGCAAAGTACCCAGAGTGGGTTGCTAATATAGTTTCGGTACCAAAAAAGGATGGAAAAGTGCGGATGTGCGTAGATTATCGAGATTTGAATCAGGCCAGTCCTAAGGACAATTTTCCTCTGCCACATATTGACACTTTGGTGGATAATACTGCCCGTTACTCTATGTTCTCATTTATGGATGGGTTTTCTGGGTATAATCAGATTAAGATGGCACCTGAAGATAAGCAAAAAACAACCTTCATCACTGTGTGGGGGACTTTCAATTACAATGTCATGTCATTTGGGTTGAAAAATGCTGGTGCTACTTACCAAAGAGCCATGGTGACTTTGTTTCATGATATGATGCATAAGGAGATTGAAGTGTACGTAGATGATATGATTGCAAAAGCTCGAACAGTGGATGAGCATATAACTAATTTGAGAAAGTTGTTCAAAAGGTTGCGGAAATACAAGCTTAGGTTGAATCTAGCCAAGTGCACATTTGGGGCAACATCTGGAAAGTTGTTAGGGTTTGTGGTTAGTGAAAAAAGGATTGAAGTAGACTCGGATAAGATCAAAGCCATACAAAACTTGCCACCGCCTAAAACCAAGAAAGAAGTCAGAGGTTTTCTTGGGAGATTGAATTACATTGCCAGATTCATTTCACAGTTGACTGCTAAATGCGACCCAATTTTCAAATTACTCAAGAAGCAGGATCCGGGTGAATGGGACGAAGAATGTCAGAATGCCTTTGAGAAAATCAAGGATTATCTTACTAATCCACCAGTATTGGTGCCTCCGGTACCCGAAAGGCCATTGATTTTGTACCTCACTGTGTTTGAAAACTCTATGGGATGTGTACTGGGGCAGCAAGATGAAAATGGAAAGAAAGAACATGCAGTGTACTATTTGAGTAAGAAATTCACAGAATATGAAGCCAAATACTCTCCATTAGAGAAAATGTGTTGTGCATTAGCTTGAGTCGCCCATCGATTGAGGCAATACATGTTGTACCACACCACTTTATTGGTAGCAAAGTTGGACCCCATTAGATACATATTTGAGAAACCAGGATTGTCGGGAAGGATTGCTCGGTGGCAGGTATTGTTATCGGAATATGATATACAGTATGTCTCCCAAAAGGCCATCAAAGGAAGTGTTGTGGCAGAATTCTTGGCAGAAAGGGTTGGCAATGATTATGAACCTATGGAGTTTGATTTCCCTGATGAAGATTTAATGGCAATATTCCAAGTTGGTGAGGAATCAAAAGACAATGAGACATGGACAATGTGCTTTGATGGGGCATCAAATGCAATTGGCCATGGGATTGGGGCAGTATTGACATCCCCAGAGGGTAATCACTTCCCAGCTACCGCAAGGTTAGATTTCAGGTGCACCAATAATATGGCAGAATATGAAGCATGTGTTCTAGGCATTCAAATGGCCATAGAAAGAAAAGTGAAGACTTTGAAAGTGTATGGTGATTCTGCGCTTGTGATATATCAGTTAAAGGGAGAATGGGAGACAAGAGATTCAAAGCTAGTCCTTTACCATGATTATATCCAGGATCTTATAAAAAACTTCAAGGAAGTTTCCTTCCATCATTTACCTCGAGAAGAGAATCAAGTCGCAGATGCTTTGGCTATGTTGGCCTCCATGTTTAAAGTTGGCACAGACACAGAGATTCCGTCGATCAGGATTGACTGGAAAAGTGAACCGGCGCATTGCATGAATGTTGAGGAGGAAGAAGATAGCCAACCGTGGTATTGTGATATTGTACAGTTCCTTAAATATCAAAAGTATCCCGAGCATGCTTCATGAAATGACAAGAAGATCATTCGGAGATTATCAACGAACTTCTACTTGGATGGAGAGATCTTATACAAGAAAACCCGAGATCAAGTCTTGTTAAGATGTGTGGCAGCTAAGGAAGCTCAGAGAATTATGGGTGAAGTACATGAGGGAGTTTGTGGAACTCATGCTAGTGGTCACAAATTGGCTAGGCAGATTATGAGGTCCGGCCATTACTGGTTGACCATGGAATCGGATTGCATTAATTACACTAGAAAGTGCCATAAATGTCAGATTTATGCGGATCAAATTCATGTTCCCCCCAATCCGCTACATGTTATGGCACCTTCTTGGCCTTTCTCGATGTGGGGAATGGATGTGGAATGATAAAGGGATTGTGTTCTCAATTCAAAATTACTCACAGTAACTCTGAGCCTTATCGACCTAAGATGAATGGGGCAGTGGAGGCAGCCAACAAGAACATTAAGGAGATTGTGGCTAAAATGAGTGAAACTTATAAAGATTGGCATGAAAAGTTACCTTTTGCTCTTCTTGCTTATCGCACTGCAATAAGGACAGCTACTGGGGCAACTCCTTTTTCACTGGTATATGGAATGGAAGCAGTGGTGCCCATTAAAGTGGAAATTCCATCTCTCAGGGTACTCAGGGAAGTGAACTTGGATGAGGCAGATTGGATCCAAGAAAGATATGATCAGTTAAACTTAATTGAAGAAAAGCGTCTCGCCGCACTTTGCCATGGCCAGTTATACCAGAAAAGAATGATGTGAGCTTATGACAAGAAGGTGAAACCGAGACAATTCAGTGAAGGGGAATTAGTGCTGAAAAAGATACTCCCAAATCAACGAGATACTCGAGGCAAATGGGCACCGAATTGGGAAGGCCCATATGTTGTCAAAAAGGTCTTTTCTGGTAGAGCTTTGATTTTATTGCATTGTTGCCCTCTCAACGAGGTCTTTGCAAAACTTTTTATTTTTCGTTAATACCTTCACAATGAGGTTTTGCAGAAACTTTTTGTTCTAATAATAAAAGCGGTGTCTACATCTTTGCTTATTTCTTGATTCTCTAGAAGCGTGCACTTCTAGATATTCAAGAAATATGCCAAGAGGGGCAACTGTAGACACTTTAGCTAATTAATTGGTTAATTAGTCAATTAATTAATTGATCATTTCTACTGCAAAAAAAATTAATTAATTGATCATTTCCAAATTTTATTTTACTTATCCTTTTTAAGTTTAGTTTATTTTTGTTTATTACTATTACTTTATTTTACATAATCTAATTTTAATTTTGTTTCATTACCTTGGAAGTAATTTTGAACTAAAACCAGGAAGCCAAAGCCAAGCTGACTCAACTTCCATGCAAGTCAGAAGCCATGCAAAAGCCAACCAAGGCCATATCTATATGCATATATATTTATAGGTACATATATATATATTTACGTATATATATATATATTTTGTGTATATATATTTTTATATGTGTGTATATATATTTACATATATATATGTATGTATATACACTAAAGACCATGTACATCACTACCACTTCCTCATCAACCACCCAACTTTGTTTTGCTACCTTCTACAACACGCTGCATGTCACTCGGTGAAATAGCTTTTACAGTTGAAGGATTTGATTTTAATGGTGGGGTTGGTCTTGTCCCTCAAAGTTGCAAAGCCAACAATTTTTGACTTCATGAACCACGGTTTTTGTTTGTTATTCTTTGATTCTATTCGGATCAAATTTTGCTGTGGAGCCAACAATTATTGACTTAATCAGCCACAAATTTGGTTTATTGTTCTTTCTTTCTATTCAATCATTTTGTCATTTTGTTTTTATTTCTTTTGAATTCTTCATTGCTTTCCATCGTGCTTTCCATTTTGGTGTGAAGTCAACAATTGTTGACTTAATCAGTCACAAATTTTGTTTATTGTTCTTCCTTTCTATTCAATCATTTTGTCATTTTGTTTTTATTTCTTTTGAATTCTTCATTGCTTTCCATCGTGTTTTCCATTTTGCTGTGGAGCCAACAATTGTTGACTTAATCAGCCACAAATTCACATCACCTTGCACAACTGCTCTTTCATGCAGTTGGATACCCCTTCAAGACAAAAGAAAATAAAAGCAGCCAATGAGAAAGCAGAGTCAGTAATATAAACAACCAATTGCAGCAAAGAAAGAAGGGGTGAGGTAGGGATTACAAGGCCAATAAATGAGGACCTTTAGATTAAAATGGGAGAAGAAAGAAGAGCCATCAGATTAAAAAGGGGAATAAAGACGAAAAAAAATCAAAAATCAAAATCATCCCAAATGCCAGCTGGTTTATCTCTGCTCACTCGGCTCCGAGATTCCCTCAATGCAGTTGGCGGTATGTCCCTAAAAAAAATGTGGAAAACTTGAACAGGCCCCATTGAGTTCCCAAATCCTTTCACGATCAAAAAAAGATAAAAACAAAAAAAAGACAAAGGGGGCCAACCAAAGGAAAAATCGTAAAGAGGGGGGCAAGTAAAGAAAAAAATGTAAAGAGGGGGCCAAGCAAAGAAAAAAATGTAAAGAGGGGGCCAAGCAAAGAAAAAATATATAAAGAGAGGCCAACCAAAGAAAAACGTAGAGAGACAGGGGGGAAGCTAAGCATAACCGATCACAAAAAAAGGGAGGGGAGAAAAAAAAAGAGAGAGGGAAAAGCCAGAAGGAAAATTAAAGGGCTTACCCTCTATCTCTCTTATTTTTTTCGTTATTGTTGTTCATTGCATTCCCATTTGCTAACCATCGTTTCCTATGAGCCTATCTTTTCTTCCATCAGCAAATCCATTCATCACTTTCATCATCCCTCTCAAGACTCACCCCAAACACGAAAAAGCAACGTCAGTGAATAACCCAAATCATCACGAAAAATACAAAGAAAAGCCAAAGGGAAAAAACACTGACAATTCCCTCAATCCTCATTTCCATCTCTCTCTTTTTCTTGTTCCTTTATTTTTCATTTACTCATATTCTTGCTTATTGCTGGAATCATTATTAATATACTTTCCACAACAGAGAAGTGTTTTTTGGGAAGGCAGAAAAGAGCTTTCTGAGAAGGGTTCTCTTCCTTCACATTTTAAAAATCCAGTTGCTAACAAGAGAGAAAAAAAGGAAGTTTGAGCTCACTTACCTGACGTCCCCACCTTGATCTTTGGGTAAAATTTTAAAACTTCTAGCTTCAACTTCAACGTCATATTATTTGTCCACTTTGTGTGCTTTATGGCTCATTTGCTTGTGTTGTCTTGTCAAGATCCATTGTTTGATTCTTTTCTTCTATGAAAAACATTGGCCGGTATGTTTTTTTTTTATGGGATAAAATATCATACTATTATATTATGTATAAAATGATTGGTTTCCTTGAAATCGGAATAAAGGAATAGCGTAAGATTTTTTTTTGGAATAAAATAATATGTGTTGTCCATTTGCTCATATGTTTATTAATAATTATGTTTAGATCCAAGCAATATATGTATGGGAAAGTAAAAAAGGGGTTTGCTTTTATGAAAAATAAGAAGAGTTGTTGAGGTTTACTACATGGGACCCGAGTTGACACATCAACTTGTTGGGTCATGTTTTTTTTTTTAAAAAAAAGTTTTCTCCTTTATGTTTCTGTACACATATTCCATGACCCTGCTTGTAGCTTCAATTTCTTTGCTCAGTTAGATTATTTTATTATAATGGATAATAGACAACAGATCATTAAGGCATTCTTCGTTTTAAATAAAAAAGGCAAACCCAAGCATGGGTAATGAGCAGTCTCATATACGTTGATATTCATTTTTTTTAATCAAGAGATTATATATAGATAATGAACCAAGGAGTATTTTTAAGGAATCGTGGTGGCGAGTTTCTTGAAAAATACTCCGAAAATTACCTATAAATTTTCTCGTGGTTGCGATGAGGATTTATAAGTAATTTTCGAGCCAATGAACAATAAAAATGAGTAAATTAGATAGAATAAAAATTACTAATTAATTAACAAAGGTTCAACCTTTCAAAGGAATCCATATTTTTTTTCTTCTTTAAAATAATAATAATAATAATAAGAAAAAGGATACTTTCTCGGGTAATCGTGGCGGTGAGTCTCTCGAGGAAGTCCTCTAAAACGGCCTATAATTTCATCATGGTGGCGATGAGGGTTTATGCTTAATTTTCGAATACAGAATTAAATAAAAAAATCTTTTGGTTAATGAATTAGAATGTGTTTAAAGGCTAAGGTTTCTAAGTAATTCATGAGTTTAAAGTTTTCTCAAAGTAATGGTTATGAAAAGGGTATATTCTCGAGGAATCGTGGTGGCGAGCTTAGGAATAAAAGCATTCCGATGGTCAAGGTACTATGGAGAAATGCGCAAATAGAAGAGGAAACATGGGAATCCGAGGAGCAAATGAGGAAACAATACCCTCATCTCTTTACTAGTTCCGGTATATGAAATTTTGAGGACAAAATTTATTTTAGGGGGGGAGAGTTTTAATACCCATTCTAAATTTCTGTTTCTTTTAGTCCGTTCGACATGCATCATTTAGTAGGAAATCATTGAAAATATAGTTTAAGTTTTACTTAAGTTATGAATAGGACATAAATGGAATTAAATAAATTGTTGAAGAATTAGTAGTAAAATTAGAAGTTAGACAGAATTTACAAAAAATTGACAGAGAATTTTAAAATTTCGCTGCCAATGGAATAAAAGGAAACAGTCTAAAGAATAAAAATATACACTGAAAAATTTATTACACTGACTTAGGATATAAATGGAATTTTAGTGATTGTTGGAGGGTAAAATGGTAATTGGAAGTGAGATTTTATTTTTAAAGACTTAACCATCTAGTGACAAGTGTCATAAGCATAGGAATGGATGGCTAAGATGAAAACAAATTTTTGTCATCTTATGGACTTGTGAAATCCGGCCATGCATTGTTAAAATACTAGAAAATTCTTGAAATCACCATTGTTGTCTTCAACCTTTAGCTTGGAAGAACAAAACTCCATTGTTGAACACTTGAAACCTTCCACCCATAAACACAAGTCCTAAATTCTCCAAACAAGCCTACCAAAATTTCCTATCAAATTAAACCTCTAGCTTAGCCCAATTATAATCCCAAATCAATTTTGAAAAACCTAAGCTAGTGTGGGAGAATTTTCACTTTGAAGAATTAGGGTTCTTGGTGGATTTTCACAAATCAAAGGTAAGCATACCTAATTTTGATCTTAGATTATAGTTTTTGGCATGCTAAACATGAATATCAAGTTAGTTTAGCTTAAAATTGCTTGTAGACTTATGAATCTAGAAAATTAGAAAAGTTATGGAGAATTTATGAATTTGATATTTTTAGGTCAAATTGAATTCATGGAACTTTAGGATTAAAATATGAGGTTCATGGAAGCTTACTAAACTAGGAAATGTCATCAAATTACATTAGAAAAGACAATTTTAATTTTTCAATATTTATGCCGAAAATTACAAGGAAAATAGCATTTTTGTCATTTTGGAATTTAAATGAAAATGTAGTTGTTTTGAAGTAAATTTGATGTGAAAATGTTAAAGGAAAATGTTGGAAAAGAAAAATGTGGAAATTGGGTGAAATTGGAGCGAAGGCCAAAATTTTTTTTTAATGTGCCATAGCTATGGGAAATTTTCAATCTATAATGGTATAGATGTGAATTTTGGAGAAATTAGATTAGAAGAATATTAGTGAAAAATACTAATTAGGAGTTAGAATTCTAATTTATTGCATGGCATGCATGGCATTGCATTTAGATTAGATTTTAATCAAATTTAGCAATGGCTATAGAAACTAAATGAGTTTATGAAAATTAGGAGTCCGAGATCAATCAAAGAACAAGGAACCAGTCGAGGAAAGTCAAGACTAGCTCGGAGAGCACAGTGAGTGGATAATTAAATTAAATTACTGTTTTATTGCATTTTTATTAAATACTATTTTTCTGAAATTATTTGCTATCTACATGTGTTAAATGATGGGATAATGAGAAATATATGGCCCATGGAATGTGATGGCTAATTTATGAAACTGGTTTTGGGAAATATTTTATAAGAACAGTTTTAAAACAAATCCCTATTCTTGTTTTTGAAATAAATGGAAAAGGTTTTATATGGTTTTGAAACGTGCCAATTTGTAGAAATGAAAACAAAAGGTTTATAAGCCATCACAATTCCGAGATGTTACTATACGGTGGCCTCCAAGGGAGGAATTTTGTTACTGCAGTAGCTAAGTAGCCACGGACCGTCTTTTGAGAGGCGTGGTGAGTGTGGTATGTACCTTGACGGGAGGCGCGGAGGGAAACCCGCAAGGTAATTTGAGTCCATCTTGTGGTATCCACCGTTCAAGATGGAACTCGTTACTCAGTTGTCTGCCTCAGCCAAGGCGATAACTGAAGTGAGGAATTAACGGATGAAATAGATGATGTATGGGCCAAAGTTTATGAAAATCTTACCTTATTTATGTTTATGTTTATGGTTTTATTATGTTTATGGTTTGACTTTTATTGCCTTATAATAAATACTGGTTTTTACATTGTCGTTTATATAATTATTTTATCCACCCACTGGGTAACTCTGTTACTCACCCGTGTTTTTAATAAAATATTTTTTCAGGCTGTAGACATCTACCACACTGATAGGTACGTTGTGGTGGTGGGAGAACTATTAGGCCTTTGACTCAAGCTTGACTGAGGGTAAAGAGTCAACTTTTGTAATATTTTTCAAGAATTTGTGTAGGACCCACCGAGTAAGTAAATGTCGGTCTAAATAGCTATTTCACCACTTTAGTGTGTCTAAAATATTTTGACACTGTTACCGTATTTTTCTGAATTTTGTAGCTTGGTTTAAATATTCACTTAAAAATATGTCGAAAATCTAATGGCATTTTCGTAAATATCTTAAAGTTTTGGTGTCTTCAGTTTACATGAATTTTCATGTCGCGACAGTTCGATATTTTATCTGTTTTGATTTGCCTGCATGTTTGTTAATTGTTTTAACTATTGAACTGGATAAAAACTGTATAAGAGAAAAATTGGAAAAATGACCGTTTTAGCCTTGTAACCCTTGGGGTGTATTTTAACTTAATAGAATACATTTCAAGAGTTGCGGCGATTGTTACGTGCTCGATCATGGTGTCGGGGGTGTGACAATTCGATTGGTATTAGAGCTTGAGGTTTTAAATTGATTTTTCGTGAATTTTCGGTGTCGGTGGGCTCGAGTCAAACTTGGTCAAACCCGGTCAACCTCGGTCAAACTTGGTCAAAGTGTTAGAACATGCATATTTCATATAAATTTTCATGTAGAATTAATTATCTTGAGGTTGACCCTTCCTTATTTTAGATTTAGCGATGCCACCACGACGTCAGCGCGGTCGCGGCCGACCGAGGCGAAACTTGCCAGGTCGAACTAGGCGTGAACAGCCTCCACCCTCGAGAGAGGAGCCAGCTGTATCTGACGCGGGTTCACACGAGCCTCCACCTCCAGTACGTGAGGCATCCGTGACCCTGCTCCTCCCTCGGCAATTCCTCCTCCTCCTCAACAGCCTCCCCCGGACCTATACCAGACGTTTTTAGCAGTTTGGAGTGCCATAGCAGCTCAGGCACAAGGTGGACAAATGCCACCTGTAGCTCCTCCTCCACCACCTGCACCGGTTAGCCCGACTCAAGCAGATCTGAGCATAGCTAAGAAAATGAAAGAAGTCCTTAATTTGAAGTGTGAACCATTTAAAGGTAACCTAGATGCAGTGGTGGCTAAAAACTGGGTAAGGAAGATAGACCGAATGATGACGGATCTCGGGTTAAATGATGATATGAAGTTGAAGGTAGCGACCAGACTACTTGAAGGGGCAGTAGAGAAGTGGTGGGAAATGTGCAATCACGGACTACCACCCCAATTACTTGGGCTACCTTCCTTGCTGAGTTTGACGCCAAGTACTTTACTCGTTTCCATCAGAAGGAGAAGCGAGAGGAATTTCTCCAGTTGCAACAAGGTGATCAAACTGTGGAGGAATTCGAAGCAAAGTTCAATGAATTGCTTCCATTTGTGAGCGATATGATTAAGGATGACTTTGATCAAGCGTCCTTCTTTGAGCCCAAGCTGCGACCCGAGATTCGTGAGCGGATGTCTGTGACTGGTGAAGAGAGCAGCAAACATGTCATCCAGTTGGCATTGCGGGCGGAGAAACTGATTTCTGCTAAAGGCAAGGCACCTGCATCTGATGTTCAGAAAAGAAAGGGAACTGGATTTTTGGGTTTTCCACCATTAAAAAGGAGTAAGGGAATTACTATATCGGGTGGTACTAGCTCCGTGGGATCTGTCCGATTGCCACCTCTACAACAACAAAGGCCGGTTGGCTCTATTACGGGTCCAGAAGCTAGAAGAAGGCCAGCAGCATTTAACCGATGTAGAAACTGTCATAAGTACCACCCTGGTCCTTGTAGAGAGCCGGTTCGATGCTTTAGATGTGGACAGACAGGTCATATTCAGAGTGCTTGTCCTGAGTTAGGGCAAGGCACTGCAGACACTACCCCAGCAACTCGTGCAATAGGTTAGAAGGGTAGTCAACCACTGCAGCAAAGAACTGGCACTGTGGGTAAGCCAAGTTCGGGTGCGAGGAACAATGCTACTCTAGGAGCATCTCAGCCTCAGACGCGTACTCAGACTCGGGTGTTTGCATTGACTGAGGAGGAAGCGCAAGCCAGACCGAGTACGATCACAGGTATTATGACTATATTTGAGCAGCCTGCGCATGTTCTTATTGATTCTGGTGCTGATAGATCATACATTAGTACATCATTTGCTCATGCATCCGATAGAGAACTATCACCCCTAGATGTAGAATTGGTTGTGAACACACCTTTAGGAGAAGCGGTGATTAGAAGAACAGTTTATAAAGGGTGTAGTGTTAAAGTTGGAGAAAAAGAATTTTTAGCGGATTTAATTCCGCTAGACATTAGTGGCTTTGATGTGATACTGGGAATGGATTGGTTAGAAACACATCGAGCCAAAGTTGACTGCTTCACTTAAGAGGTGACATTTAGAAAACCGGGTGAACCCGAAGTAACCTTCAAAGGTGAAAGGCGAGTATTACCAACCTATGTCATCTCGGCAATCAAAGCTAGAAAGTTAATTCAGAAAGGGGGTTCAGCATACCTAGCCCATGTGGTGGATACCTCTAAGGCTGCACCTAAATTAGAAGATGTTACAGTGGTCAATGAATTCCCAGATGTTTTCCCTGATGAATTGCCAGGATTACCTCCTGAACGAGAATTCGATTTTTCCATTGATGTATACCCTGGAACCGCACCTATCTCCATTCCTCCATATAGAATGGCACTTGCTGAGCTGAAGGAACTCAAAACCCAGTTGCAAGAATTAGTTGATAAGGGTTTTATTCAACCTAGTACTTTGCCATGGGGAGCTCCAGTGTTGTTCATGAAGAAGAAGGATGGTACCTTGCGATTGTGTATTGACTATCGCCAGCTGAATAAGGTAACCATCAAGAATAAATATCCCTTGCCCCGTATTGATGACTTGTTCGATCAACTTGAAGGTGCCAGTGTCTTTTCAAAGATTGACCTTAGATCGGGGTATCACCAATTGAGGATTAAGGAGTCAGATATCCCGAAAACAGCCTTCAGAACCCGGTATGGCCATTATGAATTTTTGGTGATGCCGTTTGGATTAACTAATGCCCCTGCAGTTGTCGCAACGTTACCCGAGACGACGACGGATTTGTGACTTGAGAGAATTTTACGGAGTCGCCACTAACCGTTTTTGTTTAGGTGTGGTTAGTCACCTATTAAGAATCTACCTAACTTAACATTGGCCGTTAGATGGCGTACTTAAGCTGGGTAGGTCCCGGTCTACGAAACGGAGAACTGGAGTCGGGAGTACGGTTACGTGCGGGGAAGGATGAGCATCCCCACAACGCCCGTCAAGATGACGGTACCGATTAATTTAATAATATTTAGGCCTTAAAAAAATGTCTTTATAATTTTCCTTTTTGTTTGATTTTTTTTTGTTTTTGTAATTTTCTATTATTTTTATTGAAATAAACTTAAAAAAAATAAAAGCAGGTTTCGAAATAAAACCATATTCCAAAACATTTTTTTATATTATTTTTGAATGAGATCAAAATTCATTAAATGAATCAAGGTTTATTATTATCATCTTAAATCAACATTTTAAAAAAATATTAAGTGAATTCTTTCAACTTTTGATTTTTTTTGGGAAATTCATTTTTTATTCAAGAAAAGCAATTTTTTTTCTTTTTGAGAAATTGACATTTAGAATGAAACTATTGGATAGCCATTTTTTCAAAAGTCCATTTTATTACTCCATTCTTTTTTGAACAACTTTCATTTTTTATTTTTTTATATTTTGGTTTTGAGATTTTTCAAAATTTGCAATCTTTATTGAACATTTGAACGTTTGAGGAGTAAAATCTTGTTTTTGCCAATTAAAAAAATGGCGAGGATTTTATCAAGGCCTACGATGAATCTCGCCCAATTCTGGGTCTGATTCAAAATGGGTCTCTTATCTAAAAATCCGGACTAGGTGTGAATTTTCACCCTCCCAAACCGGATCCCGTGATTAAATCCTCATAGCTTAAACCACTTGTAAGGATTTTGTTAGACATAGGTGATCACTCTTTTACTTTTATTATTTAACGTAAAGGTTTTATTGTCCTTATTGGCTTAAGAATTTATCATTATTAATTTATTTATTTTTTAAAACTAACACCTATAATTTATTTAGATGCCTAAATGCATGGCATATGAAATATTATCTTATCAATTTTAAAAATAAGGATAGTAAGGATTTTATCAAGACCCACCGTGAACCTCGCTCAATTCTGGGTCTGATTCAAAATGGATCTCTTACCTAGGAACTCAGATCGGGTGTGAATTTTCACCTTCCCGAAATGGATTCCATGATCAGACCCTCACTATCCCCGCATATCATTACTCGCATGGATGATAATAATAATAATGATATGAGCGACAATAAAATGCATGTCTTAAAATTTTAATCAATAAGTCATTCATTATTTCAATCTCAAAAGCTTATTTCTCCTTTATTATTCTATTTTAAAATAACTTTATCATTCTTTTTTTTAAAAAAAAAACCTTATTATCATATATTCCTCTTATTATTCCCTTTATTCACTAAATAAAATATTCAAATTTACTAGAAGAATTACGCAAACAATTAACACCAATATAATTTAAAAAAAATGGTTTAGTTCAATTGATTTTATTATTACCTACTCCATTTGTCTTATACACATTTTGTTTCCCAAGATGTTAATACTCCATTTGTCTTATACACATTTTGTTTCCCAAGATGTTAATAGGCTTCAGAAGTAGACATGTTGTGGGGTCATGCAAATCATAACAACGGATAACCATTATGTATTTTTAGGAGCAGATTAGTCAAGAGGAAGAGCCAATAAACGGCAAAGACAACTAAATAACAATTAATCCAGACAAAGCGGCTAAGAAAATATACCGAAATTAATGAATGACTTGCTACCAAACGGATTAGCCCACGCAGATTTTTTTTGTATATTCCCTCAAACACCAACTAAAATTTTCCAAATCTAGATTCCAGGACCATGGCTTTCCAACTTTGGTGAAGCCAATTCCACCGTTGGGATTGAGAAGAGATCATGCAAGAGCTCCATCGGCGAAATTGTTAAAGCTTTCGGTTGATAGCAAAGGTGGAAACGTGGAAGAGGAAAGCATTTAAAAGGATTTTTCAAGTTTTTTTCCAGGTTAGTTACGAAAGAAAGAGTTTGAAAGAAGATTGGGGAGTGGAAATGTTTTTTTTTATTAGAAATGACAAATGGGTCTTCTTATACATTGGTTGCATAATGGTCCCATATTTAAAAATTCATCAAAGAGGCCCTACAGAAAACATGATTAGTTAATTTATGCAAAAGAATCACGTGGGGTTTGCTATTTGAAATGACAAATGGGTCTTATTATGCATTGATTGCATAATGGTCCCATATTTGAAAAATTCATCAAACGAGGCCCCATAGAAAATATGATTAGCTGATTTATGCAAGAGAATCACGTGGGGGGTTTGCTATTTGAGATGACAAATGGGTTTTGTTATTCATTGATTGCATAATGGTCACATATTTGAAAAATTCATCAAACGAGGCCCCACAGAAAATATGATTAGTTGATTTATGCAAGAGAATCACATGTGGGGTTTGCAATTTGAAATGACAAATGGGTCTTGTTATGCATTGATTGCATAATGGTCCCATATTTGAAAAATTCATCAAACGAGGCCCCACAGAAAATATGATTAGTTGATTTATGCAAGAGAATCACATGGGGGGTTTGCAATTTGAAATGACAAATGGGTCTTGTTATGCATTGATTGCATAATGGTCCCATATTTGAAAAATTCATCAAACGAGGCCCCACAGAAAATATGATTAGCTTATTTATGCAAGAGAATCACGTGGGGGTTTGCTATTTGAAATGACAAATGGGTCTTGTTATGCATTGATTGCATAATGGTCCCATATTTGAAAAATTCATCAAACGAGGCCCCACAGAAAATATGATTAGCTGATTTATGCGAGAGAATCACGTGGGGGGTTTGCTATTTGAGATGACAAATGGGTTTTGTTATGCATTGATTGCATAATGGTCCCATATTTGAAAAATTCATCAAACTAGGCCCCATAGAAAATATGATTAGTTGATTTATGCAAGAGAATCACATGGGGGGTTTGCAATTTGAAACGACAAATGGGTCTTGTTATGCATTGATTGCATAATGGTCCCATATTTGAAAAATTCATCAAACGAGGCCCCATAGAAAATATGATTAGCTGATTTATGCAAGAGAATCACGTGGGGGTTTGCTAATAATTCAATTAGTAGCAACAAAGAAATGAAAAAAATTATTTCTTTTTCAAAAAGCTAATTTTACTTTCTATTCCTTGTCATTAGCTAACAAAATTTGTGTAGGCTGCGTTGAATTAAAGGTGGAAATTGTAAGAAGACAAAGCCAACTTGACAAAGACGCTGGGGTCCTTTGCAAATAATTCAATTAGTAGCAACAATAAAAGCGGTGGAAATTGCAAGAAGACAAAGCCTCGACAAGGACGCTGGGGTCCTTTGCAAATAATTCAATTAGCAGCAACAATAAAAGCTGCTCCACTTTCGGCACCTACTGAGGCCATTAACCCAACAATTCTTCTGTTGCTGTTCAGATTTTGGCTCCATTCTGTTATCTTTGGAGGCATCCGGGAAGAAAAACCGTGAGGAGAGAGAGAGAGACCACTTAGAAAAACAAAACAGCCAATGGGGTGGAAGAGACGTGCTCTCATCCCCAATCCTAAATTTCTGTTGTTTTCTTTTTTTTCTTTTTCAAATTGCATTTTTCGTTTGTTTTTTTTTGTTTGTATTATATTTTTGTGAGATATCTATATTTATATATATATAAAATGTTTGGGCCTTTGTAACTTTGTAACTTTGGTGAATTAGGCTTTATTATTGTAATCCCAAATTCCTTTTTTAATAAAAATTGGACCCTTAATTCCAATTGATAAGTAGTCCAAAATTTAGCCAAGCAAACCTTAAGCACTCAGGACCCAATAAAGAGTAAAAAATGTAAACAAAATTGATAATAGAATTAAAAATAAGAATAATGAATATATAAATATAAAAAATAAGAATGAAATAATAAAGTAAAAATATAGTGTCTACAGTTGCCCCTCTTGGCATATTTCTTGAGCATCTAGAAGTGCATGCTTCTAGAGAATCAAGAAATAAGCAAAGATGTAGACACCGCTTTTATTATTAGAACAAAAAATTTCTGGAAAGACCTCGTTGAGAGGGTATTAACGGAAAATAAAAAGTTTTGCAAAGACCTCGTTGAGAGGGCAACAATGCAATAAAAACAGTTTTGCAAGGACCTCGTGGAGAGGGCAACAATGCAAGATAAATCATTTTACAAGGACCTCGTTAAGAGGGTAACAATGCAAAATAAACAAATTTGTAAGGACCTCGTTGAGAGGGCAGCGTTGCAATGAAAAAATAGTTTTGCAAAGACCTCGTTGAGAGGGCAACAATGCAATGAAAACATTTTACAAGGACCTCGTTAAGAGGACAACAATGCAAAATAAACAAATTTGCAAAGACCTCCTTGAGAGGGCAACAATGCAAGATAAATCAATTTTGCAAAGACCTCGTTGAGAGGACAACAATGCAAGATAAAAGATAGTTTTGCAAAGACCACGTTGAGAGGGCAACAATGCAATGAAAAATATTTTGCAGAGACCAGGTTGAAAAGGCAACAATGTAATAAAAAACAAAGTATTGCGGAAAGCCTGTAAGGGAAACATTGCATTGAGATATGGACTGCTGGACATTCCTTTGACCTGTAAAAGATACTTATGTCCTATCCTGATCAAATAAATGAAGGAATGATAGGCATTTTTTATGAAGATCTAATGCTATCATGTGATGATCATGTTATGATGTATGAAATGTTCAATGCTTGACGACAAGTTTTAATGTCCTCTTGATCCATATTCCTGGTAACATGAAATCCTTTGGTAAATTCAAACATCTCTCCATTTGCTCTGACTTGATAAATCTTAGGCGCATCAATGCTTTTCTTAACCCAAAAACTTTGATACTACTGCACATTACTAGTAATTTGGCTTTCAGTTTTCCTTTTGAGGACCTTCCCTCGACATTTTGTTCGTCAAAACTAGCTCAATACCTTTGAATGAAAAACGAGCATTTTCATGCATGTTTTGTTTTCCACTTGTTTATACATATTTTGAAATTCATGAACAATCTTAATGCAAACATCGGATAAATAAAAAATTTCATTGCATAATTAAAAAGTGAGACCAAAGTAAACAGTCAATCTATTTGATTCAAACTCAAGCAAGATAGACAAGGTTTGTAAAGATTAGAGGAAGGATAATGGTACCACCCGACAATGAATACTCAGAAACATGTGCATGCGGGATCTGAGTTCTTTTGATTGGCTAACAATACCAACGTCGTTGACAACTCAGCCCATTGAGTGATCCGATCTTGCCCCAATTAGACCCACTGAGAATTGATTTAGCTCATTGAAATGCTGTGCTTATACCTTTCTCTTCCTCCAGCTTAAGCCACCTTTTCAGGTTTTCAACTTAAGCGACCCCAGTAGATCTATGCTGGCCTTTCGGGTTTTCAACTTGGACCTCTCCTTTTCTTTCTTCCTCTTTTTATTTTTATTTTTTTTCACTTTTTTTAATTTCTTCTTATTTCTTTTTCTCTTCAGGCATAATATTTCTTCACAGCATCGGCATTAATAGGGCTCGAAAGCTCCCTTCCATCCATTTCTTGTAAAATCAAAGCTCTACCAGAAAAGACCTTTTTGACAACATATGGGCCTTCCCAATTCGGTGCCCATTTGCCTCGAGTATCTCGTTGATTTGGGAGTATCTTTTTCAGCACTAATTCCCCTTCACTGAACTGTCTCGGTTTCACCTTCTTGTCATAAGCTCGCATCATTCTTTTCTGGTATAACTGGCCATGGCAAAATGCGACGAGACGCTTTTCTTTAATTAAGTTTAACTGATCATATCTTTCTTGGATCCAATCTGCCTCATCCAAGTTCACTTCCCTGAGTACCCTGAGAGATGGAATTTCCACTTCAATCGGCACCACTGCTTCCATTCCATATACCAGTGAAATAGGAGTTGCCCCAGTAGATGTCCTTACTGTAGTGCGATAAGCAAGAAGAGGAAAAGGTAACTTTTCATGCCAATCTTTATAAGTTTCACTCATCTTAGCCACAATCTTCTTAATGTTCTTGTTGGCTGCCTCCACTGCCCCATTCATCTTAGGTCGATAAGGCACAGAGTTACTGTGAGTAATTTTGAACTGAGAACACAATCCCTTCATCATTCCACTATTCAAATTTTGAGCATTATATGAGATAATCCATTCCAGAAGGCCATACCTGCAAATGATTTCCTTTCTCAAAAACTTAGCGACCACTGACTGAGTGACACTGGCATATGAGGCTGCTTCCACCCACTTGGTAAAGTAGTCAATCATTACAAAGATATACTGGTTACCATTTGATGCTTTCGGAGTAATCGGGCCAATAACATCCATTCCTCACATCGAGAAAGGCCAAGAAGGTGCCATAACATGTAGCGGATTGGGAGGAACATGAATTTGATCCGCATAAATCTGACATTTGTGGCACTTTCTAGTGTAATTAATGCAATCCGATTCCATGGTCAACCAGTAATGGCCAGACCTCATAATCTGCCTAGCCAATTTGTGACCACTAGCATCAGTTCCACAAACTCCCTCATGTACTTCACCCATAATTCTCTGAGCTTCCTTAGCTGCCACACATCTTAACAAGACTTGATCTCGGGTTTTCTTGTATAAGATCTCTCCATCCAAGTAGAAGTTCGTTGATAATCTCCGAATGATCTTTTTGTCATTTCCTAAAGCATGATCGGGATACTTTTGATATTTAAGGAACTGTACAATATCACAATACCACAGTTTGCTATCTTCTTCCTCCTCAACATTCATGCAATGCACCGGTTCACTTTTCCAGTCAATCCTGATCGACGGAATCTCTGTGTCTGTGCCAACTTTAAACATGGAGGCCAACGTAGCCAAAGCATCTACGACTTGATTCTCTTCTCGAGGTAAATGATGGAAGGAAACCTCCTTGAAGTTCTTTATAAGATCCTGGATATAATCATGGTAAAGGACTACCTTTGAATCTCTTGTCTCCCATTCTCCCTTTAACTGATATATCACAAGCGCAGAATCACCATACACTTTCAAAGTCTCCACTTTTCTTTCTATAGCCATTTGAATGCCCAGAACACATGCTTCATATTCTGCCATATTATTTGTGCACCTGAAATCCAACCTTGCAGTAGCTGGGAAGTGATTACCCTCTGGGGATGTCAATACTGCCTCGATCCCATGGCCAATTGCATTTGATGCCCCATCAAAGCACATTGTCCATGTCTCATTGTCTTTTGATTCTTCACCGACTTGGAATATTGCCATTAAATCTTCATCAGGGAAATCAAAGTCCATAGGTTCGTAATCATCGTCAACCCTTTCTGCCAAGAATTCTGCTACAACACTTCCTTTGATGGCCTTTTGGGAGACATACTGTATATCATATTCAGATAACAATACCTGCCACCGAGCAATCCTTCCCGACAATCCTGGTTTCTCAAATATGTATCTAATGGGGTCCAACTTTGCTTCCAATAAAGTGGTGTGGTACAACATGTATTGCCTCAATCGATGGGCGGCCCAAGCTAATGCACAACACATTTTCTCTAGTGGAGAGTATTTGGCTTCATATTCTATGAATTTCGTACTCAAATAATACACTGCATGTTCTTTCTTTCCATTTTCATCTTGCTGCCCCAGTACACATCCCATAGAGTTTTCAAACACAGTGAGGTACAAAATCAATGGCCTTTCGGGTACCGGAGGCACCAGTACTGGTGGATTAGTAAGATAATCCTTGATTTTCTCAAAGGCATTCTGACATTCTTCGTCCCATTCACCCGGATCCCGCTTCTTAAGTAATTTGAAAATTGGGTCGCATTTAGCAGTCAACTGTGAAATGAATCTGGCAATGTAATTCAATCTCCCAAGAAAACCTCTGAATTCTTTCTGGGTTTTAGACGGTGGCAAGTTTTGGATGGCTTTGATCTTATCCGGGTCTACTTCAATCCCTTTTTCACTAACCACAAACCCTAACAACTTTCCAGATGTTGCCCCAAATGTGCACTTGGCTGGGTTCAACCTAAGCTTGTATTTCCGCAACCTTTTGAACAACTTTCTCAAATTGGTTATATGCTCATCCACTGTTCGAGCTTTTGCAATCATATCATCTACGTACACTTCAATCTCCTTATGCATCATATCATGAAACAAAGTCACCATGGCTCTTTGGTAAGTAGCACCAGCATTTTTCAACCTAAATGACATGACATTGTAATTGAAAGTCGCCCACACAGTGATGAAGGTTGTTTTTTGCTTATCTTCAGGTGCCATCTTAATCTGATTATACCCAGAAAACCCATTCATAAATGAGAACATAGAATAACGGGCAGTATTATCGACCAAAGTGTCAATATGTGGCAGAGGAAAATTGTCTTTAGGACTAGCCTGATTCAAATCTCGATAATCTACGCACATCTGCACTTTTGCATCCTTCTTTGGTACCGGAACTATATTAGCAACCCACTCTGGGTACTTTGCTACTTCAAGAAAATAGGCATCTAACTGCTTCATCACTTCTTCATTTATTTTCAATAGCATCTCTGGTTTCATTCGCCTTAGCTTTTGCTGAACTGGCTTGCATTCTGGCTTGATCGGCAACTTATGCACTACAATTTCTGGATCTAGACCTGGCATGTCTTGATACGACCATGCGAAAACATCTGAATATTCTTTTAGCAAGTCAATCAACTGTTGCTTTTCTCCCTCTGATAAAGTGGTGCCTATTTTCACTTCTTTCTTATCCCCTTCTATACCCAAATTTACCAACTCCGTGGTTTCCTTTTGAGGCAATATTTGTCTTTCCTCTTGCTCAACCAATCTTAGTAAGTCTTGGGGTAGATCAGAGTCATCAATATCATCACTATCAACTTCCCCAGTATCAATCAACCTTTCAAAATCGAACTCAAGCCTACTGCTCATGTTATCTTCGCATTCATTGACTGTGGACCTGCAAAGGAAGGTTTGAAACGGATATATACAAAGAAATAGAATAGGGATACATAATAAATAAAGCAATGAATTATGAAAGAAAGTTAATAGGTAGCATTCAAGGGGAAAGTATAGGAATTACAATTTTCAAAGTAAACTTTGTTGCATCAAAATCTAAGCATGCATCAATTTGTCATTGAGTTTCAAATTATGTATAAACAAAAGGAAAGCCTTAAAACATCCATAAAAATACTTATCAACACTCTTAGGCATAAGTGTCGATTTGACACACAGAAGTTCAAAGTGATTACATCTGCTCAAAAGAAAGTACAGTCAGAATTTCCATGACGGACCAATTGTCCAATTCTATAGTAGTGGAAGTCTCAAAGATCAAAGTGTCCAACTGATCTAACTCTTCTTCATCGATGACTTGGATGGCTACATCTTGCAGAGCTCTTTGTACTGACTGAACTGATGCCATCATCAAACCATGCTGACTTACATTAACCCATCCGGCTGAGACAAAAGATTGATTGATGTGAGGAAACTCCATCCTTCCCCACTCCACATTTCTCCCTTCCAATCTAGCCAATCTCCGGTTCTTTTTCTTCTCTTTCATTTGCTGCTTTTCTTTCCAAGATGGCCTAAAGCCTAAGCCAAATGTGTTATCTTGGCTGGGCCAATCTATTAAATCACATTTCCCTTGTAAATTCCTACCTAATCCTTTCCCATCTGACCAACCCTTCTCTTGCATCTGCTTCTTTTGGACAACTAAGTCAACTGGCTTTTGGCTCGCGCCTTTCTCAGACATGACTTCCGCAATCTCAAAGGATCGAAATGAGCATTCTAGAGCGTCTTCAGTTGCCTCAATATACGGAGAATCTGATGATTGAGCTACCATTATATCCTCTTCCCCCTTCACTGTCACAATAGTCCTTTCTACTCTGAACTTAACCTTCTGATGTAATGTTGAAGGAACTGCCCCGGCCAAGTGGATCCACGGTCTGCCCAGCAAGCAGGTATAAGAAGGGTTGATATCCATAACTTGGAATACAAGCTCAAATGTGACCGAACCAGCCTGGAAAGGAATTTCCATAGTGCCTAATGTAGTAACCATTTTTGGCATGGCCTAATGTTTGAAAATTTGATTAATTAGGCTTAAATAGTGTTATTTTTATTTAGGATTTAGACTTTAGTTGGACTATTTAAGTCAATAGGGCATTTATTTTTAGTATTGAATTGTATTAGTGGATCAATGTGATATGAGTTGGAGAGTTAAAATACATTGGACAAATGACCCAATTGGGGCCCAATTTTCCTTTGAATTGGAATTTCAATTTAAAAAAATATATAAAAAAAATCTGAAAATACTCAAAATACAAAAAAAAAGTCCTAAAATATGAAAATAAAAAAATGAAAACGAAAAATAAAAAAAAGAAAAAAAAAGTGAAAAGAAAAATTTACAATTGGTAGAGAGCACGTCCCTTCTCCCTCATTGGTTGGCCTTGCCAACTTCACTAATGGCCAAAGAAAACAGTCACAGAACTTCCCTTCACCTACCCATCAGATTACTTCTCGACAAAATGAAAAAAGTATGTAGAACCATGCAGAACTCAGCAGCAAGCATGATTTTTTTTGGAGCCATTCATCTTAAATCCCAGTTGTTTCGAAGATTGGAGCACAGCAGCAAGGAAACCAGAAGGGGACGGTTGAAGAAAAGAAAGGGGTCAGGGATGTTTGAAACGCAGAACTCTACATCATTTGGGATGAAGAGAAGACAAGAGTGGTTGGAAAAAAAGTAGAGAAAGAGACCATTCGGAGGATGAAGACAAGAGTGGTTGAAAAAAAAAGTAGAGAAAGAGACCATTCGGAGGATGAAGACAAGAGTGGTTGAAAAAAAAAAAGTAGAGAAAGAGACCATTCGGAAGAGAAGACAAGAGTGGTTAAAAAAATAGAGAAAGAGACCATCCGGAGGATGAAGACAAGAGTGGTTAAAAAAAAAAGTAGAGAAAGAGACCATTCGGAAGAGAAGACAAGAGTGGTTGAAAAAAAAAGTAGGGAAAGAGACCATTCGGAAGAGAAGACAAGAGTGGTTGCAAAGAAAAAATGTGAAGGGGGGCCAACCAAAGAAAAAGTGTGAAGGGGAGGCAACGTAGGAGGGGGAGAGAGAGGAGTATTCATCAAAGAAAGGATAAAACGAGGAGGAGGGATTTCAAAAAAAAAGGGGCGATATGATATTTTTTCTGGTAGCTTGGTTTGCAAATCCAAACGGTAGGAAGAGAGTTTTGAGAGAGAGGGAGGGCCAAGAACAGCCGATCACACGAGAAAAAAAAAAGAAAGGGGAAGTGCAGTTTTTGTTCCAGAACTTTTTTATTGGGGTCTTATCTTTGAAATCAAAACGGTGGAATGTTGGTGATTGGGCTCCTCGAAGCGACGGTTTCTGCTATTTGCTTTTGAGATTTGTAAAGCCGCTCGCAGTTTGACGAAGCAGGGAAGCAAGAGGTGACTGCAGCTTTCGTTTAGTCACATAAAAAGGATTGTCGTTTGGAAAGGAAAATAAGCGAAAGACCGAAAGAAGAAGAGAAAAAAGACAGGACTTTAGGCATCGGTATGGCCGGGGAATATCCCTTCTCCTTCATGTACAGATAAAGATAATAAGAAAAGTCCACCAAAGTTCGGCGGCAGCTCCTTGGGTTCGACAGAAATGGAGGTGACGCTGGAGAGTTGATCAGGAGAAAGAGAAAGAGGAAAAGAAGAAATTATATTTTGAATCCAGGTCCAGGGGACAACGACGTTTTGGGTAATTCTTCTTCCTTTTTCGGGTCCCGTTTACTTTGTCAAATATATCAAGTTGATGTGTTTGCATTGATATTTATCTGATGAACGGTGTTCACATGTAGCCACTTTATTTGACTTTTAGGGTATGTCATTTCACTTGACTTATGGGACATGTGTTGTACTGATGATTTGATCCTTTTGCTTGATAAATTAGCAGTTGTCATGAGGCTATATTAAGTTTTATTTATTATTTATTTGTGTCAGGATACTTCGTTGGACTGTTTATGTTTTTGCTTGATTGAATCTTGTTAATATGTGTTACTGTTCTTGCTTGATTGCTTGGGCAATGTTTATTTATTGGTTTGGATCTGTTAAGTCATGTTATTTGTTTTATTCATGAACTGATATGCATCGTTGGGATATTTTTCTTGTTGAATTTCAAGATTCAATGCTTAATATATTTTGCTAGTTGGGTCTATGCCCACTTATTTTATGTCAATTAGTAAATTAAGTCATTTTTAATATTTCATGCCATTTTAGAATTTTAGGTCATTCCATATTTTTATGCCATTTAGTAATTTAGGATATTTCATTATATCATGTCATTTAGTTTAGGCTCATTTGGTAATCCCTCTTAGAAACTACTCATTTTTTTAAAAAAAATACAAAAAAATCTGTTTTTAAGAAAATTAAATTAATGAAAGATTAATTTCTAGGAGAATTGTGACGGCAATTTCTCTTAGTAAGTTTCTCACAAAAAATTCCCCCCAAAAAAATGTGTTTAAAGGATAGTTTTCTAGGAGAATTGTGATGGCAATATCTCTTAGGAATTATCTATTTTTCATAAAAAAGGGGGAAAGTTGTGTTTCAAGATCATTTTAAATTAATTGATGTCGGGTAATTTTCTAAGGGAATTGTGACGGCAATCTCTCTTAGAAATTATTCATTTTACAAAGATATTAAAGATGTTATTTTTAGAAATTGAGTTATTAATAAAAGATAGTTTTTGAGAGAATTGTGATGGCAATTTCTTTTAGGAATTATCTATCTTTCTAAATAAAAAAAAAAAACTCTTAATAAAGGAAAATTTCAAGGAAATTGTGATGGCAGTTTTCTTGAAGACTCCAATTTCATAAAAAAGGAAAACAGCTAAAATCAAGAATTAGCAATTAAGAGATGTAAACTTAAGTCATTGTTAAGGCCTAATTAATGTTAAATTAATCGGTACCATCATTTGATGGGCACTGTGCGGGTGCTAATCCTTCTCCACGCATAACCGTACTCCCGAACCTAGTTTTCGTAGACCAGAACTTATCTGGCTTGGTACACCGTGGTGAGGACCAAGTTAGATAGATTCATAATAGGTGAGCTAACCGCACCTAAGAAAATAAAAGGTTATTGGCGACTCCAGTTTTCAAAATTTTTTTTAATGGTCCTAAGCCTCGTCGTTGCGGTAAAACGTTTCGACAGATTGGCGACTCCACTGGGGAGATTTTGGAGAGTCGAGCTAAAGTGAAGTTAACATTAATTAGGCCTTAATGAATTGAATTTTTCTGCAAAGCAAAATGCAAAAAAAAAAAAAACAAAAAAAAACTTTTAAGGGAACAATAATTTCTTACATTGCATTTAGGGATATTGCATCATGCATTGAGTTTATTACATTTCTTTATCTGTTGGCTCTTAACTTGTTTGTTGTTGTTTCTTTGTGCAAAAAAAAGAGGTGGATTTGCTTGGTGGTGTTTGAAATGTAACGGTGAATGGTAAAGGTTTGTGAGTTCCTTCCACACACAGCACTTTATTACATTCATGCATAATCCGATGACGGTCGGATCACCCTTAGACGAGAGCAAAGTAACTGGCCTTCAGGGGACTCCGTCCCCGAGGGTTGAGCGAACCCTCTACTCAGGTTGAACCCTTTCCGATTGAAGCCTATGATGGGCGAGGATTGGGGTCCTTGCTAGCGTAGGATAGCTAACTGCTAGTAAAGACAATCTGGGAACCCTTTTCTTAGGACCTAAGACCAACCAGCATATAGCCCTCTGATGAGAGAACCTAAGTAGAGCCAAACCCGTGATGTGACTACAATGCTAGGGACACATGAAGGAACGCTCCTTTGCCTTTCTTTCTTTATGAATCATGACTCTAGAGTGGATAAACTTTTTATCCGCAAAAGGAAGACTACCTGCCCTTAGGACACTAATGTCCTAAATTGGAATATGTATGTGCGTGTGTGAGTAATAGTGGTAAAAAAAAAAGAAAAAAGAAGAAGATGGGGCAACCTTGTTCATTTGTTTGTTGTCTGCTACTCAGTTTACATTTACATTCGTATTTACTTGTGATTTTACTAATTAAGTTCCTTTTTGTTTTGTTGCTTCTTTTTGGCATCGCATTTCACATTTTTGCATGCATTTCGGGAACATTTGCCTATTGCCAATCGAGATTTAGAAGCCTTTGAATCATGGAAGTGGTTAAGAATAGTATGGAGGAATTGGCTATAGATGCTGTGGAAGAAGGCGAGTCAAGTACTCGAAACTGTTGTCAATTGGTTTATCAGATGATTCTGGATGCAGTTTTTCAGAATTGGGAGATTTTCGAGGCACCTACCCTTGTTATCAATGATGAAATGTAATCAGCCGAACTTTTCTTTTAATCAGTCAAACTGTTAAACCTACACTTCTGCCCAAGGGTGTTTAGGAGGAAGTTTCATATATTCTGGGCTTTATTCTCATGCTTATTCCGCCTATAATAATTAAATGAAATACATTCCATGATATTTCTCCCACACCTATATATATCTTTGATCTATTCCTCTCTCTCTAAACCATCATTTCAATGTTTTGTTTAATCATGTACATATTCCATTTTCCATTTACTAAGTGATTACCGAGTTATGTATATATATATATATATATATATTCTTTCTACCCTTTCCTTGCTTTAGGGTCTTCGAACAATGAATATGATAACCATGTGGATGATCAACTTGGATTTGACTTCGAGCGATTCATTGATGTGAATGAACTTGATGATGAGGATTTCAATGATTATACTCTACCCCCAGATCTAATGAGATTGGTTGAGCAAAAGGAAAAAAAGATTTTACCGCATCCAGAAGTGACAGAAATGGTCAATTTGGGCAGTGAAGAGGAACCGAAAGAAGGTAGGATTGGGGTTTCATGGACAGTTGAGGAAATGGGAAGGTTGACAGGGCTGCTTAAAGAATATGTGTATGTCTTTGCCTGGTCTTATCAGGATATGCCTGTATTAGACACTGAGATAGTGGTGCATCGGTTACCTATCATACCCGGATTTAAACCGGTTCAACAGAAGCTGAGAAGAATGAGGCCCGAAATGTTGCTACAGATCAAAGAAGAGGTGAGGAAGCAACTTGATGCCGGATTTTTGGAAGTGGCTAAGTATCCAGAATGGGTTGCAAATATAGTACCAGTTCCTAAGAAGGGTGGAAAAGTACGAATGTGTGTGGATTATCGGGATTTGAACCGAGCTAGTCCTAAGGATAACTTTCCACTACCCCATATTGATACCTTAGTTGATAACATAGCTCGAAATGCTGTCTTTTCATTCATGGATCGATTTTCAGGGTACAATCAGATTAAGATGGCACCGGAAGATAAAGAGAAAACGGCTTTCACAACCATGTGGGGAACTTTCCAATACAATGTGATGTCATTTGGGCTAAAGAATGCAGGTGCAACCTATCAGAGGGCCATGGTGACTCCTTTCCATGACATGATGCATAAAGAGATCGAGGTGTATGTTGATGACATGATTGCCAAAGGAAGAAATCAAGATGAACATATGGCCAATTTGCAAAAGTTGTTTGACAGATTGAGAAAATTCCAATTAAAATTGAACCCAGCAAAATGTACTTTTGGTGTCACGTCAGGGAAGCTGCTTGGATTCATAGTCAATCAAAAGGGAATAGAAGTAGATCCAGATAAGATCAAAGCTATACAAGATCTACCGCCCCCAAAAACCCAAAAAGAAGTGAGAGGTTTCTTGGGCAGATTGAACTATATTGCCCGTTTTATTTCACAATTAACAGCCAAATGTGATCCGATCTTCAAATTGTTAAAGAAGCATAATCCTGGGGAGTGGGATAAGGACTGTCAGAAAGCATTTGAGAAGATTAAAGAATACCTCTCAAGTCCACCGATTTTAGTACCGCCTATGCCTGGAAAACAGTTAATTTTGTACTTGACGGTTCTGGAAAACTAGATAGGATGTGTGTTGGGCCAACATGATGAAACAGGAAAGAAAGAACAAGCCATTTACTATCTCAGCAAGAAATTCATTGATTATGAAGCCAAGTACTCTCCACTGGAAAAGATGTGTTGTGCATTAGCTTGGACTGCTCAGAGGTTGAGGCAATATATGTTGTATCACACTACATGGTTGATAGCCAAGTTGGATCCGATTAAATATCTCTTTGAAAAGCCATCATTGTCAGGGAGACTAAGTAGATGGCAAGTACTATTATCTAAATATGACATAGTATATGTGTCTCAAAAGGCTATCAAAGGAAGTGCCATTGCAGAATTTCTTGCGGATAGGGCTGTAGATGATTATGAGCCGATAAAGTTTGAATTTCCTGATGAAGATCTCATGGCAATTCTCAATGTGGATGAAGAAATTGAGAAAAAGAAAGCGTGGAAAATGTATTTTGATGGGGCATCAAATGCCTTGGGGCATGGAGTAGGAGCTGTCCTAATATCCCCAAACAGTGATCAATACCCGGTAACAGCAAGACTTGACTTCAACTGCACAAACAATATGGCAGAATATGAAGCTTGCATTCTGGGGATCCAGATGGCAATGGAGAGAAAGATCGAGGCTTTGGAAGTGTATGGCGATTCTGCTTTGGTGATATATCAGCTGAAAGGTGAGTGGGAAACATGAGACTCAAAGTTGGTCCGTTATCATAAGTACATCATGGAGTTGATTGAGCAATTTGAAGAAATCAGTTTTCATCATCTCCCTAGAGAAGACAATCAGTTGGCCGATGCATTGGCAACTTTAGCCTCGATGTTCAAAGTCGATAAAGAAGCTGAAATCAAAACAATCAAGTTGGACATGAAGACTCACCCGGCACATTGCATGAGTGTTGAAGAGGAGGATGATGGCAAACCTTGGTTCTATGACATTGTCCAATACCTCAGATTTCAAAAGTATCCAAATCGTGCTGTTGAGAATGACAAGAAAGTTATCCGAAAAATGTCGGCAAACTTCTTCTTAGATGGTGAAGTCCTTTACAAGAGAAGTAGGGATCAAGTAATGTTGAGATGTGTAGAGTCAAAGGAAGCAAAGAAGATTCTAGAAGAAGTTCACGGCGGAATCTGTGGAACTCATTCCAGTGGACATAGAATGGCTAAACAGATTATGAGGTTGGGATATTACTGGTTGACTATGGAGACCGATTGTATTAATCATGCCAGAAAATGCCATAAATGTCAGATCTATGCTGATCAAATTCATGTACCTCCTAATCGATTGCATGTCATCTCGTCCCCTTGGCCTTTCTCAATATGGGGCATAGATGTAATTGGGGCAATCTCACCAAAGGCTTCTAATGGGCATCAGTTCATCCTAGTGGCCATTGATTACTTCACCAAATGGGTTGAAGCTGCTTCATATGCCAATGTAACTCAGTCAGTGGTCACCAAGTTCATGAAGAAAGAGATCGTTTGTCGGTATGGGCTACCAGAAAGAATCATCACTGACAATGCTAAGAACTTGAACAATAGAATGATGGAGTCTGTTTGCTTACAATTCAAGATCAAGCATAGCAACTCAACGCCATACCGTCCAAAGATGAATGGAGCAGTAGAAGCGGCAAATAAGAACATAAAGAAGATTGTGGAGAAAATGACAGTAACTTATAAGGACTGGCATGAGAAACTACCTTTTGCATTACATGCTTATCGCACCACTGCTAGGACATCCACAGGAGCTACACCATACTCTCTAGTTTATGGGATGGAGGCGGTTGTGCCAATCGAAGTAGAAATCCCATCTTTGAGAGTGTACAGAGAAGTGAAACTTGAAGAGGCAGAATGGTTGCAAGAGAGGTATGACCAGTTGAATCTAATTGATGAGAAGAGGCTCGGTGCATTATGTCATGGCCAAATGTATCAAAGGAGGATGGTGCGTGCGTTCGACAAAAAAGTACATCCGCGCCGTTTCCTATAAGGAGAGCTGGTGTTGAAGAAGATTCTACCTAGTCAACATGACCCCAGGGGCAAATGGACTCCGAATTGGGAAGGCCCTTATGTGGTGAAGAAAGCATTCTCGGGTGGTGCCCTAATCTTACAAGAGATGGATGGTGATGAGTTACCAAATCCGATAAATGCTGATGCTGTGAAGAAGTATTATGCTTAAAAGAAAAAAAAAGAAGAAAAAAATGAATGAACAAAAAAATTGAGTGGCTCAAGTTGAAAACCTGAAAGGGCGACTTGGGTCCGAAAAAGAAAGAAAAAAAACAAGGCGGGGTTCGAGACGAAAACCCGAAAGGGCGATTTGAATCCAAAATGGTTGGTTCCTAAACTGAAAACCTGAAAAGGCAGTTTATGGAAAACAAAGTGTAAGAAAGCATGGCTACTAAGAGAAAGGCATTTCGCTCAGGAGAATCTCTTATGATCAAAAGTGCATGAATCGATCTGAGGTAGTCCGCATTTTCAAAGGCATTTGTAGCAATGGGTCAATTGGAGGAAAGTTCAGATTGATCAAAACGTGCATGGTTTGAATTTTCATTGGTTTGAGATTACCTTTCCTTTATCTTTTTATATATGTATTCCCCTTTTTGTTTCTTGTTATAGTTGAGTTAAATATTTTCTTTGGAACTCTATGATAAATGTATTACCCTTTTATTGATAAATTCCTATGCATTCTTTGAGTGGCAATGTATGTCATTTTATATAAAATGGTGGATAAAACAGGTGAATAAATATCTGGATACATGATTTTTCCCGCTAAATTGATAAGGGGAATGTATGGATTGAATAGTGAAATTGGTTAAGAGAAAAGCAAGAGAAAAAGTTGGCAAAAAGAATTGATTGCGGCTGGCAAAATTGGGATGGGAGCTACCCAAAAGTGATGGATAAGAATTGGCTGGGGAAAGGAGAATGAACAGGTAAGATGGGGTCAAAAGAATTAAAATCAAATCAAATATGAGTCAAGCTATAATCTCGAGATTCTTCATTGATTGAAAAAATGAAATCACTTGCACTACAAAAATTTTATCATTCATTTACATGCATGTGCATTACATGCATCATGAATGCATGATTTTGGATTTTTCAAGCTTTGTTACAGGTGGTGAAGAAGGATCATCACTCCTACCATAACAAGGAAAAAGATATCACTGGGGCATGCCAAGTTTTCAAAATCCTTGTAGAACAAGAAGCAATATGTTTATCTCGACCAAATTGTGTCGATGTTCTATTAGTAAAGACCTTGTCTTTCAGTGCAAGAATCCATGTCTACTCCTAGTGTGAGAGTCATTGTTGTCTCCTAGTGTGAGGATCATCCTCTTCTCCTGGTATGAGAGCTGCCTTCTCTTGATACGAGAAATGTCATCTTCCTATGATATGGGAAATCTTATCTTCTCCTAGTGCGAGAGTCCTACTGTGAGAGTCATTGTTGTCTCCTAGTGCTAGGATCATCCTTTTCTCCTGGTATGAGAGCTGCTTTCTCTCGGTACGAGAAATGTCATCTTCCTATGATATGGGAAATCTTATCTTCTCCTAGTGCGAGAGTTCTAGTGTGAGAGTCATTGTTGTCTCCTAGTACGAGGATCATCCTTTTCTCCTGGTATGAGAGCTGCCTTCTCTTGGTACGAGAAATGTCATCTTCCTATGATATGGGAAATCTTATCTTCTCCTAGTGCGAGAGTCCTAGTGTGAGAGTCATTGTTGTCTCCTAGTGCGAGGATCATCCTTTTCTCCTGGTATGAGAGCTGCCTTCTCTTGGTACGAGAAATGTCATCTTCCTATGATATGGGAAATCTTATCTTCTCCTAGTGCGAGAGTCCTAGTGTGAGAGTCATTGTTGTCTCCTAGTGCGAGGATCATCCTTTTCTCCTGGTATGAGAGCTACTTTCTCTTGGTACGAGAAATGTCATCTTCTTATGATATGGGAAATCTTATCTTCTCCTAGTACGAGAGTCCTAGTGTGAGAGTCATTGTTGTCTCCTAGTGCGAGGATCATCCTTTCTCCTGGTATGAGAGCTGCCTTCTCTTGATACGAGAAATGTCATCTTCCTATGATATGGGAAATCTTATCTTCTCCTAGTGCGAGAGTCCTAGTGTGAGAGTCATTGTTGTCTCCTAGTGTGAGGTATGAGTTAATCTGTCTCCTAATGTGAAAACCGTTCCCTTCTCCTAGTGCGAGAGTTGCCTTCTCTAGGTATGAGAAATGTCATTTCCTCATGGTATGAGAAATCTTCTATTCTCCTAGCGTGAGAATCATTGTTTCCTCCTAGTGTGAGAATCGCCTTCGTACGAGAAATATCCTTGCCTCGTGGTGTGAAAAATCTTGTAGCCTCCTACTGTGGGAGTCATTACCTTCTTCTAGTGCAAGACTAGTTGCCTTTTCTTAGTACGAGAATTGTTATCTCCTAGTGTGAGAGTCATTATGTCTTCCTAGAGTGAGTCAATGTTGTCTCCTAGTGGGAGTCATTATGTTCTCTTAACGTAAGGGTCATTGTTGCCTCCTAGTGCGAGAGTCGTTGTTGTCTTCCAGTGAGAGCTGTTGACTTCTTCTAGTGAAAGTTATTTCTTCCTCATAATATAAGAGTTGTTTTCTTCTCCTAGTGTGAGAATTAGTATTTTCTCTTGGTGGAGAAAAGTTTCATTATTTTTCTTCTCTTTGCAAAGAAAGCTTTGTTGTGTACATGTTCTCTTTGGTAGGGAAGACATCATGCTTTTGGGTCAATGTGTTCTCTCTTGGCATGAGAGACATGTTATTACTTTTTCTCTTGGTATGTCAAAATGTGTATCCAAATTCAAGATGATGACGGTTCAATAAAACATCAAAAAATGGTTACATTTTCTTCATGTTGTCCTTGATTCTCAAAAACACACGAAGAGGGGCAGCTGTAGTAACCATTTTTGGCATGGCCTAATGTTTCAAAATTTGATTAATTAGGCTTAAATAGTGTTATTTTTATTTAGGATTTAGACTTTAGTTGGACTATTTAAGTCAATAGGGCATTTATTTTTAGTATTGAATTGTATTAGTGGATCAATGTGATATGAGTTGGAGAGTTAAAATAAATTGGACAAATGACCCAATTGGGGCCCAATTTTCCTTTGAATTGGAATTTCAATTTTAAAAAAAATATATAAAAAAAATCTGAAAATACTCAAAATACAAAAAAAAAGTCCTAAAATATGAAAATAAAAAAATGAAAACGAAAAATAAAAAAAAGAAAAAAAAAGTGAAAAGAAAAATTTACAATTGGTAGGGAGCACGTCCCTTCTCCCTCATTGGTTGGCCTTGCCAACTTCACTAATGGCCAAAGAAAACAGTCACAGAACTTCCCTTCACCTACCCATCAGAGTACTTCTCGACAAAATGAAAAAAGTATGTAGAACCATGCAGAACTCAACAGCAAGCATGATTTTTTTTTGAGCCATTCATCTTAAATCCCAGCTGTTTTGAAGATTGGAGCACAGCAGCAAGGAAACCAGAAGGCGACGGTTGAAGAAAAGAAAGGGGTCAGGGGTGTTTGAAACGCAGAACTCTACATCATTTGGGATGAAGAGAAGACAAGAGTGGTTGAAAAAAAAGTAGAGAAAGAGACCATTCGGAGGATGAAGACAAGAGTGGTTGAAAAAAAAAGTAGAGAAAGAGACCATTAGGAAGAGAAGACAAGAATGGTTAAAACAAAATAGAGAAAGAGACCATCCGGAGGATGAAGACAAGAGTGGTTAAAAAAAAAGTAGAGAAAGAGACCATTCGGAAGAGAAGACAAGAGTGGTTGAAAAAACAAGTAGGGAAAGAGACCATTCGGAAGAGAAGACAAGAGTGGTTGCAAAGAAAAAATGTGAAGGGGGGCCAACCAAAGAAAAAATGTGAAGGGGGGCCAACCAAAGAAAAAGTGTGAATGGGAGGCAACGTAGGAGGGGGAGAGAGAGGAGTATTCATCAAAGAAAGGATAAAAGGAGGAGGAGGGATTTCAAAAAAAAAGGGGCGATATGATATTTTTTCTAGTAGCTCGGTTTGCAAATCCAAACGGTAGGAAGAGAGTTTTGAGAGAGAGGGAGGGCCAAGAACAGCCGATCACACGAGAAAAAAAAAAGAAAGGGGAAGTGCAGTTTTTGTTCCAGAACTTTTTTATTGGGGTCTTATCTTTGAAATCAAAACGGTGGAATGTTGGTGATCGGGCTCCTCGAAGCGACGGTTTCTGCTATTTGCTTTTGAGATTTGTAAAGCCGCTCGCAGTTTGACGAAGCAGGGAAGCAAGAGGTGACTGCAGCTTTCGTTTAGTCACATAAAAAGGATTGTCGTTTGGAAAGGAAAATAAGCGAAAGACCGAAAGAAGAAAAGAAAAAAGACAGGACTTTAGGCATCGGTATGGCCGGGGAATATCCCTTCTCCTTCATGTACAGATAAAGATAATAAGAAAAGTCCACCAAAGTTCGACGGCAGCTCCTTGGGTTCGAGAGAAATGGAGGTGACGCTGGAGAGTTGATCGGGAGAAAGAGAAAGAAAAAAAGAAGAAATTATATTTTGAATCCAGGTCCAGGGGACAACGACGTTTTGGGTAATTCTTCTTCCCTTTTCGGGTCCCGTTTACTTTCTCAAATATATCAAGTTGATGTGTTTGCATTGGTATTTATCTGATGAACGGTGTTCACATGTAGCCACCTTATTTGACTTTTAGGGTATGTCATTTCACTTGACTTATAGGACATGTGTTGTACTGATGATTTGATCCTTTTGCTTGATAAATTAGCAGTTGTCATGAGGCTATATTAAGTTTTATTTATTATTTATTTGTGTCAGGATACTTCGTTGGACTGTTTATGTTTTTGTTTGATTGAATCTTGTTAATATGTGTTACTGTTCTTGCTTGATTGCTTGGGCAATGTTTATTTATTGGTTTGGATCTGTTAAGTCATGTTATTTGTTTTATTCATGAACTGATATGCATCGTTGGGATATTTTTCTTGTTGAATTTCAAGATCAATGCTTAATCTATTTTGCTAGTTGGGTCTAGGCCAACTTATTTTATGTCAATTAGTAAATTAAGTCATTTTTAATATTTCATGCCATTTTAGAATTTTAGGTCATTCCATATTTTTATGCCATTTAGTAATTTAGGATATTTCATTATATCATGTCATTTAGTTTAGGCTCATTTGGTAAACCCTCTTAGAAACTACTCATTTTAAAAAAAAAAAAATACAAAAAAATCTGTTTTTAAGAAAATTAAATTAATGAAAGATTAATTTCTAGGAGAATTGTGACGGCAATTTCTCTTAGTAAGTTTCTCACAAAAAATTCCCACCAAAAAAATGTGTTTAAAGGATAGTTTTCTAGGAGAATTGTGATGGCAATATCTCTTAGGAATTATCTATTTTTCATAAAAAAAGGGGGAAAGTTGTGTTTCAAGATCATTTTAAATTAATTGATGTCGGGTAATTTTCTAAGGGAATTGTGACGGCAATCTCTCTTAGAAATTATTCATTTTACAAAGATATTAAAGATGTTATTTTTAGAAATTGAGTTATTAATAAAAGACAGTTTTTGAGAGAATTGTGATGGCAATTTCTTTTAGGAATTATCTATCTTTCTAAATAAAAAAAAAAAAACTCTTAATAAAGGAAAATTTCAAGGAAATTGTGATGGCAGTTTTCTTGAAGACTCCAATTTCATAAAAAAGGAAAACAGCTAAAATCAAGAATTAGCAATTAAGAGATGTAAACTTAAGTCATTGTTAAGGCCTAATTAATGTTAAATTAATCGGTACCATCATTTGATGGGCGCTGTGGGGGTGCTAATCCTTCTCCACGCGTAACCGTACTCCCGAACCTAGTTTTCGTAGACCAGAACTTATCTGGCTTGGTACACCATGGTGAGGACCAAGTTAGATAGATTCATAATAGGTGAGCTAACCGCACCTAAGAAAATAAAAGGTTAGTGGCGACTCCCGTTTTCAAAATTTTTTTTAATGGTCCTAAGCCTCGTCGTTGCGGTAAAACGTTTCGACACCTAACACTTCTCTCCAAGTTCCATCGAATGCCCGGACGATTAAGTTACTTGACTGCACATGGGACATGTCAATCGGTAATTTCTGAAGAGAACGAAGAGGCATCACATTTAAGGCAGACCCATTATCTATAAGTACTCTGGCCATGGTATACCTTTTACAGCGAGTGGTAATGTGAAGGGCTTTAGGGATACCTTTACCTCCCGAAGGTATCTCATCATCTGTAAAAGTGATATAGTTGGATGTACCGATACTACCAACTATATAGTCCATGTCAACTATAGAAATATTCTTGGACACATAAGCTTGGCTCAAAGCTTTTAGTAATGATTCTCGGTGGGCTTCTGAATTTAACAGCAATGAGAGTAATGAGATACGAGCTGGAGTTTTGTTCAATTGATCCACCACACTGTATTCGCTCTGTTTTATTATCTTGAGGAATTCTTCGGGCTCATTAACATTGGCACCCCTAGCCATTTCCTTCTCCAACACCACATCTCGTGCAATTACTGGCCCTTCATATACCTTGGCCTTTTCTTTCGAAGTTTCGGTATTATCAGAAGATTAGATCCTACCACTCCTAGTAATCCCATCAACATCAGACACTGGCGGGATCTCCAATTCACCAACTTTTTCCATAGTAGAAAAGCTACATTCATAATTTCACGGAACTTGATGCTCATCCTTGTAAGAGAAAGGTTGGGGAAGATTAACTAAAGTGGCGAAGCAGATGTGGGAGCTGGCTTCTCATCATAGTATACTACAAAAGGTTTAAGTTTTGGTGGCTCATCATAATATACCACAAAAGGCTTTGGTTGTGGATAAGTCTCTATGATAGGTGTAATAGGTGTGGGAACAAATGGTTTTGACTTCAAGGGATCATCATAATGAACCATAAATGGTTTCGGCCTTGGAGGCTCATCATAATAGACCATAAACGGTTTCACTGTTTCTCTTCCATCGCCCACTACATTCACATCTAAGTCCCCAATCTCTACATAAAACTCTATCACAGATTGATCCATCATTCTCTGTACGATTTTACGAAAATGAGTATAGCACTGTATGTCATGATTCGTCTCACCACAATAACAACAATCATCCTTAATTTCCAACTCTTTCCCTCGAATCATTTGGGCCTTGACCAAAGCCCTAAAGATAACTACCATAGGGGTTGTGACCTCTTCAACTGACCTCTTGATGTATTCACTCTCACTGACCATGTTCACAGCTGTCCCTCCCTGGTTAGGTAACGGATTTTGCCCTACATTAGGCTGCTGATTCTTATTAAAGCTGAGTTTTCCCTCCTTCACCAAGTCTTGAACTTTAAGCTTTAATGCATAGCAATCTTCAGTAGAGTGGCCGGTTGCACCATTGTGATAGTCACAATGCTCATTGGATTTATACCAATTAGGATATGGAGGAGTATAGGTTCTAGTGACACGAGGCTTTTCCACTAAACCTTGTTGCAATAATTGATGGAGTAAGGCAGTGTAAGTGTAAGGAATGGGATCAATGTGGGTTCTGGGTGGTCGATTTTGTCTTTGGATGTTTCCACTATTTGTGGTTAAAGTGTTTGGGGTAGGGAATGCTTGTGTGGTAGGCATAGGTTGGAAAGCTGGCCCAGAGGCAATATAATTGGTAGTAGGAGCTGGGTATTGGTATGGGGTTGGTGGACGGGTATATGAACTTTGAGGTTGTTGGTAGCCACTGGTCGGGTATCGATAATGTGCATACCCCTGATATGGATTCTGATATTGATACTGAGGTCTGGGTTGGTATCCTCCATGTCCAGTTGCATTTACTTCTCCCTCTTTCTTTTTAGGGTTTTTGTTCTTCTTAGTTGAACTAGACTCAGACCCTTCAATCTTGCCACTCTTTATGGCACTTTCTACCATTTCCCTAATCAACACCATGTCTGTAAAACTCTTTGTTGCCCCTGACAACAGATGGCTGTAGTATGGGCCTTCAGTGTATTAACAAACATCCTAGTTGTCTCCTTTTCAGTTAAAGGGGGTTGAACTTGGGCAGCCATATCCCTCCGCCGCTGGGCGTATTCAGTGAAAGACTCAGTAATCTTCTTCTCCATGTTCTGCAAGGTTAACCTATCAGGTACCAAATCAGACATATGCTGGTATTGGCTGATAAAAGCCCAAGCCAAGTCATACCACAAATGAATGTTGCGCCTGTCAAGCCTATTATACCAACGGGTTGCTGACCCGGTAAGACTGTCCTGAAAGAAATGAATGAGCATCTTATCATCTTTGGAATAAGCCGCCATCTTTCGACAATACATAGTAATGTGGTCATGAGGACAACTTGTTCCACTATACTTTTCAAATTCTGGAACCTTAAATTTTGGTGGTATCACCAATCCATCCACCAAACTCAATTCACTAGCATTAATAGTACCATATGCCTTAGTTCCTTCCATAGCCCTAAGCCTCTCATCAATCTGGCTTAGTACATGTTGATTTCCCCCTTCCCCTGTGGATACATCTTTTTCCAACTCGACCGTACGACCAACATCAGGAATGACCACTGGGTTGGTAGGGGTACGTCCGGGTACTGGAGGTGCCATGTTAAATGTAGGAGGTGAAGCATACTGAGCTGCAGATAGGGACCCGTCGTTAACAACGGTGGGTTGAGGTTGTGGGACAAAAGGATATCCACTAGGTGGTGGTGGTGGAAAATTGGGTATGGTTGGGCATGCAGGTGGTATAGGCGCATTCACATTTTGGGTTGGTTGAGGTAAAGACAAATTTGGCTCAAGGCCAAATGGGAGGGAAGAGGTGTTTTGAGATGATTGTCCTGTAGGGTTCCCACCCACATTTGCCATGTATTGCTCCCTCATACTGCTCATCATTTCTGCCATTTGGTCTAATTTCAATTTCAGTTCTTCATTTGTCTTTCTCAAAGTTTCTATCTCGGTCGCTTGTTCTTCCATGATAATTCTGGTTTGCAATCTGGTAAGGTATCTCCTGGGTTGCTGCTCTATCTTGAAACCTTTGTTACCACAAACGTGAATTAGGATATTTGTTATTTATTGAAAAAAGCTTAATGAAATCCATCTTTTGTTTATTTAGTAAAAATCATGATGCATGCGTGACATGATGCATGAATGCAAAATCTAAAATTTGCCGTACATCAATTAAAAGCAAGTGAATTTATTTATAACTTCCTAATAAGAGTTTAGTACAAAAGCATAACTCTCATAACAAGAGTTCATAACATAAACGCCTTCCAAACTACACTTCCTTTTAAGTAAACCTTCCTAACACATATTCATTGAAATCCAGGACACGATTAGCTTTGTTGATGACATCTCGCAGAAGATCAATCAATTCTTGGCCATTCGGGTCTAGTGGTGTTGTGGTTGCCTCCAAAAGCATCGCTCTGGCTTTTATCCCTTCTGCCTCTGCCTTCCCACTATTAATATGATATATCATGAACCCCACTTCTAAACATTTACGCCCATATTCTCCATCCCTTTGTTTCGCAAATTGTTTCAAAGCAAGGTATTCCTCATTAAGCTGATCTTGATGCTGTATTAACCCATCCACTTGCTGTTGTAGCTGAAGGACTTGCTGCTGTAGCTGAAGATATTGTTGATATAATAGAGTTTGTTGTAGAAATTGCACCTTGTGATTCAGCCTTACTACTTCGTTTTGTAGTCCTTGCCTCTTGGTTTGTTCTTCCACAAAAAGTGCTCTGAAATTGGCATTTTGCTCCAGTTCTTGACTCAACTTTGTTACTTCGACTTCCAGACTCTGCCTCATTACTTGTTCTTCTTCCCTCAAACTAGCGTTCTTTTGTAATTCAGCACTCAATTTTGCTATCTCATTCTCCAAATTCCACCCTTTTGACTATCCCGCCTTCACAGTAGACCTCAAACTGTTGTTTTCCTTTTCTAACTCTGTCATCCTTCGTAAGTCTACACCTTTGAATGAAGTGGAGGTCGACTTCCTTTTCAATTCTTGTTCCAGATTACTACACTGAGCTCGCTAAGCTTCTAAGTTCTTTCTAAGCCTTTTGATTTCAGATGCTTGGCTTTCTAGTTGGACATAATAGGATGCTGCTTCATTGCTTTCCTGGGTATACTTTCCCTTCCATTCTTGGATCTTTTTTCCTTTGTGTTCCACCATGTGCTTTTCCAAAGAAACATGCAATCCCAAAGTCTGGATTTTTCCTTCCATTGTGAATTTCTGCTTTTTCCATTCTTTCTTTTCATGTTCATGTCTTTTGGTCAATTTCGCTACCTTGGTACCATCTTTGAGAATCTGATTTTCGATGGCTAATTCGGTCACAATGTTTCTTCCATCATTTCCCACAGGGTGAGTGGGATCCAACACATCAGGTTGTTTACCATCCTTCACTCTTTGCTCATGCCATATCTCATATTCCAATGTTGCAGCTTCTGAGGGTTTACCCCATCCTACCACATTCTTCTTTTTCCAGATTGCAACATAATCCAACCCCTTTTTTATGTCATCGGCTTCTTGGTAGTCAAGTTCAACGTTGTTCAAGCCGTTGGTTACTGGAATGAACTGTTCCGATCCATATTGCCTTCTTGCCAAAAGCGGTAAATAACTGATAACTCCCCAAAGCGCCATAAGTGGCATCCATGGATCTCTTGCAGTTTGGAACCTTATCTTAGCTCTGGGCATCCAAATAGGTTTCCAAACCACTTTTTCACTAGTTAATTCCTTCAGCATCTCGATCCATTCCTTCTTTGTCTTTTTCTCCCATCGAACCTTACTAGCTTGCTCGAGATAGTCTTGATGCCAATATTTGCAATTGAAATACTTCAGATGGCTTATTCCCCAAACTTGCAACAATTGCAGACATGTTTTGAGCCGAGTCTCTTTACGATATCGGGAATAATTCAAAGCACGTAGAGTTTCTACCACTATTGTTATAGATGGATCTACCTTGTGTAGCAACTGCTCTGCTATACTCACTACTTCATAATCCACATACCCGATCGTCTTAGGGAATATAACCAGACCATATATCAGTAAAGCAAACACATTAAGGCCTTGATCATCATTGGGGTGTTGTTCCACAAAGTTGTACAAAGACTCAGCTTCATAACCATCTGTCTTGCTACTTTTCACTAATTCCTCAGCTTCTTCCGGAGTCACTCCCATAATACCACTGAGTTTCTTATACAGAGATCTTTTATTAAACCTCCTCCAATAGATTTTTCCTCTATGGTCTTTGGGCACATCAATCAACTGTGCATACTCTTCCGGAGTGGGTAGCAAATCAACTTCATTAAAGACAAAACAGTGATAAGAAGGATTCCAAAAATGAACCATAGCTCGAATGAACCCTTTGTCAACTTTAATCTTCATTAGAGAGGCTATATTCCTATACTTCTCATGGAACCTTTGTTGACGCATGGCACCCCAACTTCTCCAAATTCTGAGCAACTGTGATACATCATTGTGTTCTAGGTTGAGTCGAAACTCCGCAGGCAATTTAGACTTGGAGTTTTCTGGTAGGCGATCACCCACTTTTCCTTCACTACTGAGGCAAATGAATTGCGCTGGGTCGATCTATATCTCCACCCCATTTTGCACCGAAGCCTCTTCAGAAGCCATACTTAAATCCATTTTCTTGATAATTGATACACGGCAAATACCTACCCTTGATGTATGACAATGCAAAGAATGCAGATGACAAAGAAAAAGAAAAATATTTAAATTAGTAACAAAACCATGAGTAATAATGAAGGATAGATAATAAATAGACTTTGCATGAATGCCCCATTCTATTTAATTTAAAAGCCAAAAGGGTTAAGCAGATATGCCCTGAGGCAGGTAGTCATCCTAATATGGCCAAAAATGCTCGACCACTCTACAGTCCTCATTACAAAAGCACAAGTAGTAAAAGGGATAGGAGTTGTTCCTTCATGTGCCCTATTTTAAGGTTGCACTCATTAAGGGTTTGGCCCTACCTAAATTTGGCCACTCGTAGGTGACCTATATGATGGTTATGGTCATGCCATCTAAAGGTGCCCAGACTGTCCTTATTTCGCCATCTATCATAGGCTAGTAAGGCCTCCAATCCTAACCCATTATAGGCTCATTGGAAAGGATTCAGTCTGAGTGGGGGTTTTTCGCTTAGAAACTCACTATGAGGAGTTGCCCCACGCGAGTAAGCTACTTTGCCCCCTCCTAAATAGGTAACATCCAATTCTGGACTTATGCATGTAATGCAAATGTGAGTGTGTGTGAAGGAACATACAAACCTTCCCAATTTACCAATATACCCAAAATGCCACATTAATCAACAAGCAATAAACTTCTATTCACAACAAAAGGTAAAGAGATTAGTAACAACAAGAAAACTTGTACATTCATTAGCAAATAAAGCATCAAATTCCTAACATGCAAACTAGGATCCAATTTATTATCTTGCATTTACCAAAATGAGATGCAAAATCATGCAATCAAAATGTTAAAATAAAATTTAAAAAAAAAATAAAAAAAATAAAGTTAAGGCCTAAATAATTATTAAATTAATTCTCGGCTTGACTCTCTAACACATCCCCAGTGGAGTCGCCAAGCTGTCGCAACGTTACCCGAGACGACGACGGATTTGTGACTTGAGAGAATTTTACGGAGTCGCCACTAACCATTTTTGTTTAGGTGTGGTTAGTCACCTATTAAGAATCTACCTAACTTAACATTGGCCGTTAGATGGCGTACTTAAGCTGGGTAGGTCCTGGTCTGCGGAACGGAGAACTGGAGTCGGGAGTACGGTTACGTGCGGGGAAGGATGAGCATCCCCACAACGCCCATCAAGATGACGGTACCGATTAATTTAATAATATTTAGGCCTTAAAAAATGTCTTTATAATTTTCCTTTTTGTTTGATTTTTTTTTGTTTTTGTAATTTTCTATTATTTTTATTGAAATAAACTTAAAAAAAATAAAAGCAGGTTTCGAAAATTTTTTTTTTATACTTATGAAAAGTTGAGAGAAAACCATATTCCAAAACATTTTTTTATATTATTTTTGAATGAGATCAAAATTCATTAAATGAATCAAGGTTTATTATTATCATCTTAAATCAACATTTTAAAAAATATCAAGTGAATTCTTTCAACTTTTGATTTTTTGTGGGAAATTCATTTTTTATTCAAGAAAAGCAATTTTTTTTTCTTTTTGAGAAATTGACATTTAGAATGAAACTATTGGATAGCCTTTTTTTCAAAAGTCCATTTTATTACTCCATTCTTTTTTGAACAACTTTCATTTTTTATTTTTTTATATTTTGGTTTTGAGATTTTTCAAAATTTGCTATCTTTATTGAACATTTGAACGTTTGAGGAGTAAAATCTTGTTTTTGCCAATTAAAAAAATGGCGAGGATTTTATCAAGGCCTACGATGAACCTCGCCCAATTCTAGGTCTGATTCAAAATGGGTCTCTTATCTAAAAATCCGGACTAGGTGTGAATTTTCACCCTCCCAAACCGGATCCCGTGATTAAATCCTCATAGCTTAAACCACTTGTAAGGATTTTGTTAGACATAGGTGATCACTCTTTTACTTTTATTATTTAACATAAAGGTTTTATTGTCCTTATTGGCTTAAGAATTTATCATTATTAATTTATTTATTTTTTAAAACTAACACCTATAATTTATTTAGATGCCTAAATGCATGGCATATGAAATATTATCTTATCAATTTTAAAAATAAGGATAGTAAGGATTTTATCAAGACCCACCGTGAACCTCGCTCAATTCTGGGTCTGATTCAAAATGGATCTCTTACCTAGGAACTCAGATCGGGTGTGAATTTTCACCTTCCCGAAACGGATTCCATGATCAGACCCTCACTATCCCCGCATATCATTACTCGCATGGATGATAATAATAATAATGATATGAGCGACAATAAAATGCATGTCTTAAAATTTTAATCAATAAGTCATTCATTATTTCAATCTCAAAAGCTTATTTCTCCTTTATTATTCTATTTTAAAATAACTTTATCATTCTTTTTAAAAAAAAAAACCTTATTATCATATATTCCTCTTATTATTCCCTTTATTCACTAAAGAAAATATTCAAATTTACTCGAAGAATTACGCAAACAATTAACACCAATATAATTTAAAAAAAATGGTTTAGTTCAATTGATTTTATTATTACCTACTCCATTTGTCTTATACACATTTTGTTTCCCAAGATGTTAATAGGCTTCAGAAGTAGACATGTTGTGGGATCATGCAAATCATAACAACGGATAACCATTATGTATTTTTAGGAGCAGATTAGTCAAGAGGAAGAGCCAATAAACGGCAAAGACAACTAAATAACAATTAATCCAGACAAAGCGGCTAAGAAAATATACCGAAATTAATGAATGACTTGCTACCAAACGGATTAGCCCATGCAGATTTTTTTTGTATATTCCCTCAAACACCAACTAAAATTTTCCAAATCTAGATTCCAGGACCATGGCTTTCCAACTTTGGTGAAGCCAATTCCACCGTTGGGATTGAGAAGAGATCATGCAAGAGCTCCATCGGCGAAATTGTTAAAGCTTTTGGTTGATAGCAAAGGTGGAAACGTGGAAGAGGAAAGCATTTAAAGGGATTTTTCAAGTTTTTTTCCAGGTTAGTTACGAAAGAAAGAGTTTGAAAGAAGATTGGGGAGTGGAAATGTTTTTTTTTTATTAGAAATGACAAATGGGTCTTCTTATACATTGGTTGCATAATGGTCCCATATTTAAAAAATTCATCAAAGAGGCCCTACAGAAAACATGATTAGTTGATTTATGCAAGAGAATCACGTGGGGTTTGCTATTTGAAATGACAAATGGGTCTTGTTATGCATTGATTGCATAATGGTCCCATATTTGAAAAATTCAACAAACGAGGCCCCACAGAAAATATTATTAGCTGATTTATGCAAGAGAATCACGTGGGGGGTTTGCTATTTGAGATGACAAATGGGTTTTGTTATGCATTGATTGCATAATGGTCCCATATTTGAAAAATTCATCAAACGAGGCCCCACAGAAAATATGATTAGTTGATTTATGCAAGAGAATCACATGGGGGGTTTGCAATTTGAAATGACAAATGGGTCTTGTTATGCATTGATTGCATAATGGTCCCATATTTGAAAAATTCATCAAACGAGGCCCAACAGAAAATATGATTAGCTGATTTATGCAAGAGAATCACGTGGGGGTTTGCTATTTGAAATGACAAATGAGTCTTGTTATGCATTGATTGCATAATGGTCCCATATTTGAAAAATTCATCAAACGAGGCCCCATAGAAAATATGATTAGCTGATTTATGCAAGAGAATCACTTGGGGGGTTTGCTATTTGAGATGACAAATGGGTTTTGTTATGCATTGATTGCATAATGGTCCCATATTTGAAAAGTTCATCAAACGAGGCCCCACAGAAAATATGATTAGTTGATTTATGCAAGAGAATCACATGGGGGGTTTGCAATTTGAAATGACAAATGGGTCTTGTTATGCATTGATTGCATAATGGTCCCATATTTGAAAAATTCATCAAACGAGGCCCCACAGAAAATATGATTAACTGATTTATGCAAGAGAATCACGTGGGGGTTTGCTAATAATTCAACTAGTAGCAACATGGAAATGAAAAAAATTATTTCTTTTCAAAAAGCTAATTTTACTTTCTATTCCTTGTCATTAGCTAACAAAATTTATGTAGGCTGCGTTGAATTAAAGGTGGAAATTGCAAGAAGACAAAGCCAACTTGACAAAGACGCTGGGGTCCTTTGCAAATAATTCAATTAGTAGCAACAATAAAAGCGATGGAAATTGCAAAAGACAAAGCCTCGACAAGGACGCTGGGGTCCTTTGCAAATAATTCAATTAGCAGCAACAGTAAAAGCTGATCCACTTTCGGCACCTACTGAGGCCATTAACCCAACAATTCTTCTGTTGCTGTTCAGATTTTGGCTCCATTCGGTTATCTTTGGAGGCATCCGGGAAGAAGAGCCGTGAGGAGAGACAGAGAGACCACTTAGAAAAACAAAACAGCCAATGGGGTGGAAGAGACGTGCTCTCATCCCCAATCCTAAATTTCTGTTGTTTTCTTTTTTTTCTTTTTCAAATTGCATTTTTCATTTTTTTTTTCGTTTGTATTATATTTTTGTGAGATATCTATATTTATATATATATAAAATGTTTGGGCCTTTGTAACTTTGTAACTTTGGTGAATTAGGCTTTATTATTGTAATCCCAAATTCCTTTTTTAATAAAAATTGGACCCTTAATTCCAATTGATAAGTAGTCCAAAATTTAGCCAAGCAAACCTTAAGCACTCAGGACCCAATAAAGAGTAAAAAATGTAAACAGAATTGATAATAGAATTAAAAATAAGAATAATGAAAATATAAATATAAAAAATAAGAATGAAATAATAAAGTAAAAATATAGTGTCTACAGCAGCTTTTATGGATTTGATGAATCGGGTATTCCATCCATTATTGGATAAATTTGTTATCGTCTTTATTGACGATATACTAGTCTATTCCAAGGATGATGATGAACACTCGTGGCACTTGAAGATTGTATTGCAAACGCTGCGAGAAAAGAAGCTGTATGCTAAGTTCTCCAAATGTGAATTCTGGTTAAGGGAAGTGGTATTTCTGGGTCATGTGGTGTCAGGAGCTAGCATATTTGTGGATCCCAAAAAGGTCGAAGCTATCTTGCAGTGGGAGCGACCGAAGAATGTCACTGAAATCAGGAGTTTCTTGGGCCTAGCTGGCTATTATCGAAGATTTGTTGAAGGATTCTCCATGATTGCGGCTCCACTTACTCGACTTACTCGCAAAGGAGTTAAGTTCGAGTGGGACGATAAGTGCGAAAAGAGTTTCCAGGAGCTCAAAGATAGATTGACTTCAGCACTGGTACTTACTCTTCCATGTAGCGGGAAAGAATTTACGGTGTACAGTGATGCTTCAAAGCAAGGATTAGGTTGTGTGTTAATGCAAGATGGCAAGGTAATTGCTTATGCTTCTAGACAATTAAAGAGGCATGAGCTAAATTACCCCACTCACGACTTGGAGCTGGCAGCAGTTGTGTTTGCCTTAAAGATTTGGAGGCACTACCTTTATGGTGAGCAGTGTCGGATCTTCACCGACCACAAAAGTTTGAAATACTTGCTCACCCAAAAGGAGCTGAACCTGAGACAAAGGCGGTGGTTGGAATTGATCAAAGATTATGACCTGATTATCGACTACCATCCGGGGAAAGCGAATGTAGTAGTCGACGCCCTTAGCCGTAAGTCATCAACGGCCCTGGCTACGGTAAAAAGTTCATACCTCCCTCTGTTGTTAGAGATTAAGAGTATGGGTGTGCAATTAGAGAAGGTGGTGGATAATGCTTTGATTGCTAGCTTTGTGGTGAGACCTACTTTGATTGACCGGATTTGGGAATTGCAAAAGGTAGATGGTAGGTTGAACCAAGAATTTGAAAAGTTGCAAAGGCAAGAAGATAGTGAATTGTAGCTTAGAGATGATGGAGTGTTAACTTTAAATGGTAGAGTGTGCGTCCCAAATGACTCAGAATTGAAGAAGGCCATTTTGGAGGAAGCCCATTCTTCCGCCTATGCTATGCACCCGGGGAGTACCAAGATGTATCGAACTATCAGGGAGAATTATTGGTGGCCCGATATGAAAAGGGAGATAGCGGAGTGTGTTGCTCGATGCTTGACTTGCCAACAAGTGAAAGCGGAGCACCAAAAACCATCAGGTATGCTTCAACCTTTACCTATTCCCGAGTGGAAGTGGGAACATATTACTATGGACTTTGTATTAGGGTTACCCCGGACTCAACACGGTCATGATGCTATATGGGTGATTATTGACCGTCTTACCAAGTCTGCTCATTTTCTTACGGTCCATAGTACATATTCATTGGAGAAATTAGCCTAGAAATACATTGATGAAATTGTTAGGCTACATGGCGTTCCGGTATCCATCGTGTCAGATCGAGATCCCCGATTCACATCTCGATTTTGGCCTAAACTTCAAGACACTATGGGAACTAAATTGAAGTTTAGCACAGCTTTCCATCCACAGACTGATGGTCAATCTGAAAGAACTATCCAGACATTGGAGGACATGTTGAGAGCTTGTGTTATTGATTTTGCTGGAAGTTGGGATCGGCATCTGTCTCTAGTAGAATTTGCTTATAATAATAGCTACCAAGCCAGTTTGGGCATGGCTCCATATGAAGCTTTATATGGGAGGCGGTGTAGGACACTGATATGTTGGAATGAAGTTGGAGAACAGAAGCTCCATAATGTTGAACTGATCGATCTCACCACCGAAAAGGTCAAAATCATCAGAGAAAGGCTAAAAGCAGCTCAGGATCAACAGAAGAGCTACACGGACAAGCGGAGGAAAGACTTAGAATTTCAAGTAGATGACATGGTATTCTTAAAGGTGTCACCGTGGAAAGGTGTCATTCGGTTCAGGAAGCGAGGAAAACTAAATCCACGCTACATTGGACCATTCAGAGTAATTGAAAGAATAGGTCCAGTAGCTTATCGGCTGGAGTTGCCACCGGAATTGGATAAAATCCACAACGTATTCCATGTATTTCTACTGAAGAAGTATGTGCCCGATCCCTCCCATATTTTAGAAGCTCCTCCGATAGAGTTGAAAGAAAACTTGAATTTTGAAGTACAACCGATTAGGATTCTCGATACCCAAGTGCGAGTACTTAGGAATAAAAGCATTCCGATGGTCAAGGTACTATGGAGAAATGCGCAAATAGAAGAGGAAACATGGGAATCCGAGGAGCAAATGAGGAAACAATACCCTCATCTCTTTACTAGTTCCGGTATATGAAATTTTGAGGACAAAATTTATTTTAGGGGGGGAGAGCTGTAATACCCGTTCTAAATTTCTGTTTCTTTTAGTCCGTTCGGCATGCATCATTTAGTAGGAAATCATTGAAAATATAGTTTAAGTTTTACTTAAGTTATGAAGAGGACATAAATGGAATTAAATAAATTGTTGAAGAATTAGTAGTAAAATTAGAATTTAGACAGAATTTACAAAAAATTGACAAAGAATTTTAAAATTTCGCTGCCAATGGAATAAAAGGAAACAGTCTAAAGAATAAAAATATACACTGAAAATTTTATTACACTGACTTAGGATATAAATGGAATTTTAGTGATTGTTGGAGGGTAAAATGGTAATTGGAAGTGAGAATTTATTTTTAAAGACTTAACCATCTAGTGACAAGTGTCATAAGCATAGGAATGGATGGCTAAGATGAAAACAAATTTTTGTCATCTTATGGACTTGTGAAATCCGGCCATGCATAGTTAAAATACTAGAAAATTCTTGAAATCACCATTGTTGTCTTCAACCTTTAGCTTGGAAGAACAAAACTCCATTGTTGAATACTTGAAACCTTCCACCCATAAACACAAGTCCTAAATTCTCCAAACAAGCCTACCAAAATTTCCTATCAAATTAAACCTCTAGCTTAGCCCAATTATAATCCCAAATCAATTTTGAAAAAACCTAAGCTAGTGTGGGAAAATTTTCACTTTGAAGAATTAGGGTTCTTGGTGGATTTTCACAAATCAAAGGTAAGCATACCTAATTTTGATCTTAGATTATAGTTTTTGGCATGCTAAACATGAATATCAAGTTAGTTTAGCTTAAAATTGCTTGTAGACTTATGAATCTAGAAAATTAGAAAAGTTATGGAGAATTTATGAATTTGAGATTTTTAGGTCAAATTGAATTCATGGAACTTTAGGATTAAAATATGAGGTTCATGGAAGCTTACTAAACTAGGAAATGTCATCAAATTACATTAGAAAGACAATTTTAATTTTTCAATATTTATGCCGAAAATTACAAGGAAAATAGCATTTTTGTCATTTTGGAATTTAAATGAAAATGTAGTTGTTTTGAAGTAAATTTGATGTGAAAATGTTAAAGGAAAATGTTGGAAAAGAAAAATGTAGAAATTGGGTGAAATTGGAGCAAAGGCCAAAATGTTTTTTTAATGTGCCATAGCTATGGGAAATTTTCAATCTATAATGGTATAGATGTGAATTTTGGAGAAATTAGATTGGAAGAATATTAGTGAAAAATACTAATTAGGAGTTAGAATTCTAATTTATTGCATGGCATGCATGGCATTGCATTTAGATTAGATTTTAATCAAATTTAGCAATGGCTATAGAAACTAAATGAGTTTATGAAAATTAGGAGTCCGAGATCAATCAAAGAACAAGGAACCAGTCGAGGAAAGTCAAGACTAGCTCGGAGAGCACAGTGAGTGGATAATTAAATTAAATTACTGTTTTATTGCATTTTTATTAAATACTATTTTTCTGAAATTATTTGCTATCTACATGTGTTAAATGATGGGATAATGAGAAATATATGGCCCATGGAATGTGATGGCTAATTTATGAAACTGGTTTTCTGAAATATTTTATAAGAACAGTTTTAAAACAAATCCCAATTCTTGTTTTTGAAATAAATGGAAAAAGATTTTATATGGTTTTAAAACGTGCCAATTTGTAGAAATGAAAACAAAGGGTTTATAAGCCATCACAATTCTGAGATGTTACTATACGGTGGCCTCCAAGAGAGGAATTTTGTTACTGCAGTAGCTAAGTAACCACGAACCGTCTTTTGAGAGGCGTGGTGAGTGTGGTATGTACCTTGACGGGAGGCGCGGAGGGAAACCCGCAAGGTAATTTGAGTCCATCTTGTGGTATCCACCGTTCAAGATGGAACTCGTTACTCAGTTGTCTGCCTCGGCCAAGGCGATAACTGGAGTGAGGAATTGACAGATGAAATAGATGATGCATGGGCCAAAGTTTGTGAAAATCTTACCTTATTTATGTTTATGTTTATGGTTTTATTATGTTTATGGTTTGACTTTTATTGCCTTATAATAAATACTGGTTTTTACATTGTTGTTTATATAATTATTTTATCCATTCACTGGGTAACTCTGTTACTCATCCGTGTTTTTAATAAAATATTTTTTCAGGCTGTAGACATCTACCACGCTGATAGGTACGTTGTGGTGGTGGGAGAACTATTAGGCCTTTGACTCAAGCTTGACTGAGGGTAAAGAGTCAACTTTTGTAATATTTTTCAAGAATTTGTGTAGGACCCACCGAGTAAGTAAATATTGGTCTAAATAGCTATTTCACCACTTTAGTGTGTCTAAAATATTTTGACACTGTTACCGTATTTTTCTGAATTCTGTAGCTTGGTTTAAATATTCACTTAAAAATATGTCGAAAATCTAATGGCATTTTCATAAATATCTTAAAGTTTTGGTGTCTTCGGTTTACATGAATTTTTATGCCGCGACAGTTTGATATTTTATCTGTTTTGATTTGCCTGCATGTTTGTTAATTGTTTTAACTATTGAACTAGATAAAAACTGTATAAGAGAAAAATTAGAAAAATGACCGTTTTAGCCTTGCAACCCTTGGGGTGTATTCTAACTTAATAGAATACATTTCGAGAGTTGCGACGATTGTTACGTGCTCGATCATGGTGTCGGGGCGTGACACGAGTAGCAAAAAGGCACCGTATTTAACATATCCCAGGCTAATATAGACATGAAGACTTCATAAATCCTTAAGACAATTCTTAATACGTGAAAAGCAAGCATCTTTTTCCCACAGACAAACCATAATCCATCAAAAAGACTTAAACTTTGCAAGGAAATATTAAATAAAACATTTGTATGAGAAGCACTCATGGCATATGTGAGCAGATTAGATAAGTTTTGAACAAATAAGCATAAATGAAATTAATAAGCTTAAAGGTGACAGCTTTTACCTTCAAATAAATGTTGTTTCTGTTAAAGATCGAAACTTTGTTTACAAGAGATCCGAAAAGAAAAAAAAATAAACTCTAAAAAATCTGTCTTTCTAATCTTTTTTTTTCCGTAAACTTCTTTTTTCCCCAAAAAAAATGAAAAGGAAAAACAATGGGTTTCAGCTTTTTGAAAACACGAAACACAGGAAAGAAGAAAAAGAAAAAAAAATGATAAAAGGATCTCTCGGATGACTGTTCTACATTCAGAGAAAAGGATGGCTTAACGTTTGAAGGCTCAAATCAGCACTTTCATTTGATTCTCTAGACAGCCCTTTCGAAATAAAGAAGGATTGCCCTCAAATAAAATCTCGGCTGTTCTCTAAAAAAAAACCAGAAAAGCTCTCTCCTTTTTTTTGAACTCCAAAACCGAATAAAAAATAAGCTTTCTCTTTTTCTCCTTTGCTTCGAGCGCTCTTCCGTTTTTAAGACACAAAATGGAATGCAACTGATGATTTTTTTTATTGTGAAAGCTGATGAGCAATGATTGAAGATGGGTTGGCAGGCAATAATGGTGGAAGGGCAAAATAGCATGTGGGAAAGCAAAATGGTGCAAGTTGGCGTTATGGGTTGCATTGATAGCATCCGAGAGGTGCAGCTGGCGTTATGGGTTGCATTGACAGCATCTGAGAGATGAAGCTGGCGTTATGGGTTGGGGTTAAAATATTTAGCTTCTCGGGTGTTTAAAGTATGCTCTGTTGGAGAAGAAGGTGTTGCTGAAAATGTAGGCAGCAAATGTAAGCAGTAGGAAAGATAATAAGAAAGGGTGCAGAGACAAATTGTTTCTTTGTAGCTTTATGTAGTTGCTGAGCGATGTAGAGAGAACGAATGCGATGGTGGTTGGAGATGGATAGAGCAGTGGCTTGCATGGGAGAGGGTTGCGTGGCTGTTTTGCTGCTGCTGTGGCTGTCGCTGCCGTCGCTTGGCTATCCGGTTGACCAACCCACCAACACCGGGTTGGGGTGTCGTTGGCTCTTCATACTAAAGCTGAAGCACCTTTCCGTTGCAAATAACATCCACTTGAAATAGTCATGCTCGACGATGACCAAAGCTGGTATGACTGATGGCTTTGCTTTGCGTTTTCTGATAACTTCCAATCCTCGGGCTTGATAGTTGTGATGGCTACTATGATTGAAAATGCTTCTGGGAGGATGACGGATACATAGGGAAGGTTGTCAATGGTTTAATCTCCCACAAGGACACTCTTGGCTGCCTCTCCCCTGCAATGGATTCATCCTTGCTAACCTTAACTGAGCGCCAATGCAAATTTGGCTAACGAACAGAATCTAGGTCGCCGATGCCAGTTGTTGTACCCATATATCGACGGACACTTGGCTCTTTCATTTCAAACAGCATTCTTGACCGCATGCCTACAAGAACCCGGGCATTCTTCTGCTCTTGCGGACTCAGTGGCTGCAAGGTCATTTGAGCATACACTTCATTTGTTCCTACATTTGTTGGTTGAAGCAGCGACTTGTTCACTATGGCCTTGGGGAAATATTCTCAGCATCAAGCACTCAACGCAGCACCAGAACTCCTGTGGCATTCCTGCAGCATGTCCATGTAGAATTGATACTTGCTGATGTCACTTCCATAGTTGCTGAGACAATCATTTAGTGCTTTGGATCGACCACCACAGGCATCAGAATTTGCAAGACTGTTTAGCGCAAGAGCAGCAGCAGCAACGGCGGCAATTGGTTCTGATGAAGCAACAGTCTCGTGTTTGATGACCCGGGGCCAAAAATTACATCAACAGTCCTGTGAGCCAGAGCAATGCCAGTACCCCAGGACAAACCATCTGCAATAGCAGCGCCAAGTCCTCCCCTTAAAGATCCATTCCCACTTCGCGCAGGTGCCGGTGGAGGGGTGGAAACGGCCGGCGCTGGAGGAGGTTTGCGCGAGGGTGCACGAGTAGCAGGGCGTGGTGCTGACTTTCCTCCGCCAGAGCTTCGTTGAGGCATTGTTGAGAAGTAGTAGGTAGAGAAATCTAAAACACAAAGAGCATGAACGCTGAAATGGAAAATAGCTTTTGCAAGTTCAGACTTTAGGATTGCATTCGGTCAGGGGCGTAAGGTTCACGTGCAATAACATGCACATCAAGACTTTCGGCTTCTGGAACATGCACATATATATACATATAAATATACATAAATATAAGTATATACACATACATGTGCATACAAATATATGTACATATACATATATATAAATATATATATACACATACGTATATGCGTATATATATATATATATAAAGATATATATACATGTAAATATACATGTACATATAAATATATATTGCATGATACCCAATTGACTCGGTTGATCTTTGGCTTTCTCGGCTTTGCATGGGAGCTGATTCAATTCGGCTTTGACCTTTCGGTTTCAAGCTCAAAATTACCTACAAAATAACGAGATGAAATTAAAATTAGATAAAGTAAAATAAAGTAATATGAAAAAACAAAAATAAACTAAAAAAAAAGGAAAAATAAAATTTGAAATGATTAATTAATTAATTGACTAATTAGTTAATTAATTAATTAAGATTAAAAAAAAGTGTCTACTATGAGAATGCCTGCATGTGTGCTAATGGAAGGCACGAACAGAATTTTCTTCAAAGCTGTGAAGACATCACTAGAAGGAAATGGTGAGAAAGAGGAAGGGGAAATGGAAAGGAGAAGAAAAGCAAACCCTTAAACAAAGAATAAAGAGATGTCGTGATGTAATGCGGAAGCTTTCTTAATAAAGAAAGAAAGCATAAAACCCTAGGTAAAAGAAGATCCTAGGCTAATAAAAGAAGAAAAAAAGCCTAAGAAGAAAGAGAAGCTTAGTTCAGTTGATGAACTAAGTTTTGTTAACTTGGAATAGAGCCTTAAAAGAAGAAAAGTATAACCTATCACTAGAAAACTATAACTTTAAATAGCGATAATTTCATACTGAACAATAGATTAATAGCTCTAAATGACTGACCAGGATTAGTAAAAGAATAAAACTAGAAAATTAGGTTTTGAGACAAAACCTAGGTAGGTAACTTAGAGATAGGTTAAAGAAGAGCATAAAAAAAAGATTAAAAGAAGCTTAGAAAGAGGATTAAGGAAGATATAGTGAAAGAAAGTGAATAAAAGACTTAGAAACGGATGTTAGCTAAAGAAAGTCGAGCATAATGAACCCCAAATGTGAGTCAAGCTAAGGCACTACATCATAAAATGAATAAGTCAAAGGAAAGAAAAAATAAGCAAGGATTATTGGAAGCCAGAAATGAGAAGCAAAAAAGGGTCAAGAGCATAAATTGCGAAAAAGAAGAGGAACCCCTGACTACTTAAGTTTGGAAGAAGAGAACAGAAGGGTTAAAAGTGTGAATTGGTGAAAAGAAAGGAAAGGAAAGCTCTGATGATTAAGGTTATGAAGAAGGGTGTAGAAGATTGGATAGAAAGAAAAATTAGAGAAAACATAAGAGAAGAAGCACTCGTAGGAAACGAGTGAATGAAGGTGATTATATCCTAATGGATGATATCGGTAAAGAATGAATGGAAGAGAAGAAAAGAGAAATAAAGAAGTGAGGATACCAAAGCATGATGGAGTAAACAAAGTGAAACAATGATAAAGATGAGAATAATGGTGATGATGGAGATTTGAAGAATAATCAAACCCAAATGATGAGGAAAGTGGATCGACCTAAGTAAGAGTCGAAGAAAGAAGTAAGGATAAGATGAGAACGAATAAGATGATGATTAAAACTGAAGAAGACAAAAAGGTGATTAAGCATGAACCAGAATAATGGTTGGAATTGGAGAAGACAAAAAGGTGAAGGCATGGCAAAGGAGTGGAATAGAAGGAATTAAGAGTAAGGAGTTAAAAGAATAAGGAAGATAAGTTGAATTTTTAGAAGGACGGGAGTAAGGTGACTTGAGGATAACATCCCCGAAGGATGATAAGTGAAGAAAAGATGTGGAGATGGAGTTAAACCAAGCTAAAATGAAGTGAGCTAGGCGCGGATGAGATTATGAGGCAATGGAGGATAGAGAAAAGGTGTTGTCCATGATAAATAAATCATGGTATTGAAGACAAAGAAGAGATATCAAAGAATCAAGAGCCGAAGATGGCTAAGATAGAGGAAAACCCACATGTGAAAAGTAAGAGATGCGAGTACTGAGACAAAAAAGGTGACAAGAGAGAACCCCAAGTACTTAATGGAATAAGTACTAGGATAAGAAAATGAATCGATCAAGCCCATAAACTTTTGTGAGCACGGCCAGTATAAAGAGAGGAAAGGAAATTCTAACACCTAAGAGAAGCAAAAGTGTTAGGAGAAAAGAGAAGTAATGATGAGGACATTGAAGAAAGCCAGGAAGAAAACAAAGAAAAGGAAGAATGAAACTAAGGTAAAGGAAACCTTGGATAAGACGTGAAAGATCACGTAAATCAAGGTAAAAGAGTATGGAGAGGAGAAAGAATATGGAGATTATCCTAAGGAAAAGGGCATAAAGATAACAAGAGCTACAAAATGAGGCCAAAAGATGGCAATGGACCAAAGAGTAGGTCAAGTAAGTGAAGAAAAAGATACCTCAAGAGAGAGGAATGCAAAGATGAAGAAGCTACAAAGGATACCGCATGAGTTTAACGTGCGTGATTTGCCTAGTCTCGTATTGACGGGAAGGCAAGAGGAATGTGGACCCCACAATGGACATGGGTGGATAGAAAGGAAGAAAAGGTTAGAGAAGGGGATAAGGAAACCCCCAGAAAGTACTATTTATGAAAGAAGGAAAAGAGATCGATCATTAGCAAGGAAGCTAATGTAAAGAAAGGTGGTTATATGAAAGAGAAACACGTGACACCTCCTAAAGTGAACACTCTAAATGAGTGACAGATGAGAGACAAGCCTAAGAAGCCAGAGTAACGGCATGGATTGGTATGAGGTTGGGGCTCAAGGATGAGTGACTTGGGAGCAATGTGAGGCGTCCTCATGAGAGGAAGGATCAGAGATCGAGATCTTGAGGATCTCTGTGATGACCAGTCGAAAGGACCGGCCCAGTGTGTGATTTGGGAGAGCATGAGACCTCCTAGAGTTCTCCATCCCTGAGAGGATGAGAGATGAGATGAGATGGGCCTTGGGCCTTGCATGTGATGAGATGGGTCAGGGGCCCTATTTGTGATAAAGATAGGCGGTTAGATTGTAAGAGCCGAGAGGGCATGATCTCTAATTCCTCTATTATGATGTGGCCTAGTGTGGGCCAGTATATACAGAAGCTCGACTCATATGCCATGAGTTTTGAATGAAAGGAGATTGGAAAGTGAATGAATGGAAATAAGGCATGAAACGGAGAAGAAAAACCAAGGTAGGGGGGAAAGACAATTAACTCACCGCATCCTTGCCGCGGAGGCGAGGGAGTTCAGCAAAAGTCTTTCCCAATAGCATCGGAGGATGGCCTCGAAGTAAGAGGTAGAGGCAATGAAAAGGAGAAGAGACTCCTAAAAAGAATAAGAGGTATGGAACCTCAGAAATAATAAAAGGATAGTCTCGTCAAGAGAGACTTGGAGGATGAGCCTGTTGGGTTATGCTCAAAGACAAATCACTTGGGCCTGATTACAGGTAAGCCCAAAGTCTAAATGGATTAAAAGTATAATCCAAATCTAATTAGGTTAAAAGAGTTTTAACCTAAATATAAAAGAAGTGTGAGACACGCATATTTTTAAGCCGAAAAACACAATTAGAATTCTCTGTTCCTTTGCTAGCACAAAAGGCAAAGAAAACTCCATTCCTAATCTTCGTGAGACGAGGATTCGTTGCTGCTTAATCATGTGGATACCGTAGAGGCGGGATCCTGATGAGGTTTCGCTACAACTTGATTCGATCTAGCTTCAATTTCTAATTTTATCGCCCAAGTAAGGTGATATTTCTATCACTAATTAGGATCTCTTCCGCATGGATCTTGGTGGGAACTGAAATTTTATATTTCTGCTGTGTTTATTTGTTCTCGGTTTCCCTTCATTGGTATCAGAGCGACTTGCAGAACCTAATCAGATTGATTGAAAAGCACGGTCTCTAGTTATCAGTTTTATTTATACATGAGATGTTATATATATTGTTTTGCGATGAAATTGATATGTGATATTGATTTCGGTTTTCAACCCTAATGTGTTTAATATATTTAAACTGTATGACATGTTTAAATTGTTAAATGGATGAGATCCGTTCGCTAATAATAGGCATATACTGTATTGGATTGGCCTAAGAGGTAGGCTGATATACAGGTGGCTAAAGTCTCGGGTTTTCATCCCGAAACTTCTTGTGGCACCGAAAAGACACCAATTGTTGATGGTTTTCTTCAAGGTCAAGCACCGAAACTGCTTGTGGGACCATCGTATTTTCTCTGCGTAGGGTGTTAATATGTAACCCCACATTAAACACATTAGTTATTTAATTCAATTCTTTTAAAATAGTTTAAAATTTGATAAATTGTTATGCTGTTGTGAATAACATGTTGATTGTGTTCTTTAAGCATGGTGCATAGTTATAGCCCTATGACCATAGGTTTTACAAGGGTTGTAAAGTTTCAAATACGGCCTGTGTGTCGTGCCTTTCTCTCAAAATTCAGATTGTACATTCTCTTCTCACCTTACTCCCATCGAATGTAACTCAAGGTTTCTATCATATTTCTTGTATAGAATTAGGATAGTTTTAGGGAAGAAGGTGCTTAACCAAAGGAGGCAAGGACATGGTGGCTATACAAGGTGGACCAAGGTGGTGCTTGGAAAAGCTAGAATTACCCCTAGGTTGACCTTGTCAATTCTCTTATCACTTGAGAGAATTGATATAGATTGGACTATAACTATATCACGTTTACTTTTCGACATTTATTTTATGTATGAGATACATGATTAAAATGGATGCATGCTTATTGGTAATTGATAAGATCAATATATGACTTTTAATAACAAAGATTAAAGTTGGTGAGATCAAATTTCCTAAAAAAAAAATTTAAGTCAAATGCCTTCCAATATATAACCTCCGTTAATGCCTATATCGAATATATGTAGGTTTGCCAAAGTAAAGTACATATTTTCTACCATGGTAAAATGCAATAGGATAATTGTCATATCCAAATGGCTAATATTGGGTGTGACTTAACTAGGCCATCTCAATAGGATTGGGGACCTAGAGGCAAGGAGTGAGGAAGTTCATAAGATGAACTAAGACAATAGTTGTTAACCTAACTATCCAAGAGTTTCATATGATGCAATTGGCAATAGTTGCCTACCTAAATAACTGAGTTTTGAGTGATCAGTCAAAGCTAACTCAAGATTTTGGGACATATGGATCTTGGCCCACTAGAAAGTTCTATGGTAGGAATTTCTGAATTAGTAGTGAGGGTAATTAATTCGAACAAAATCGTGGGAGTATCATTTAATTTAAATTGCCAAATTAAATGATTTAAAAGCATGATACTTATTTTGCATATTTCTGTTGTAGATTACCATGGTATCAAACACACCCAACACACTTTCACTGTGATCTGTCCTTGAGAAGGACAAGTTGAACGGGTTAAACTTCTTGGACTGGTATAGAAATTTAAGGATAGTCCTTAAACAAGAGAGAAAATTGTATGTCCTTGAGGAACCCCTTCCTGATGAGGCACCTGCTGCTAATGCATCAAGGGTTGATAGAGATGCTTATAAGAAGCATCAAGATGATGCCTTAGATGTGGCATGTCTTATACTTGCTACTATGACTCTTGATCTTTAGAAGCATCATGAAGAGATGAATGCTTTTGATATGATCGAGCATCTAAAACAGCTTTATCAAGGCAACAGAGATTTGATGTTTCTAAGGCCTTGTTTCAGTGCAAAATGGCAGAAGGAACTCCCGTTGGAACACATGTTCTAAAGATGATAGGCTATGTTGAGAGCATTGAAAGATTGGGATTTCCACTAGGCCAATAGTTGGCCACTGATGTAATTCTGCAATTGTTGCATGAGAGTTACAGTCAATTCATCATCAACTACGACATGAATGAAATAGAAAAACCTCTACCAGAGTTGCTTGGAATGTTGAGAACTGCTGAAGCAAACATGAAAAAGGCCAAGCCCAATACCATTATGATGGTTCAAAAGGGTAAGAAAAAGGCCAAGGGCAAATTTAAGCCAAAGAGCAAGGACAATAAAGCCGTTGGCAAGTCCAAGGAAACTACTCTTGCACTGAAACCTAAAGGCAGGGTGGCTAAGGAAGGGAACTGCTTCCATTGCGGTGAGACCGGCCATTGGAAGAGGAACTGCAAGGTTTATATAGAAGAGTTAAAGAAAAAGAAGAAGGGAAGTGAGACTTCTACTTCAGCTATTTATGTTATAGAAGTCAATTTATCTACTTCTATATCATGGGTATTAGATACCGCATGTGGTTCTCACATTTTTGTAAATGTGCTGGGAATCAAAAGGAGTAGGACATTGACTAAGGGAGATGTGGACCTACGAGTTGGCAGTGGAGTAAAAGTTGTTGCTTTAGCTGTAGGAACACATACATTATCTTTGCCCACTGGGCTTGAGTTAGAACTTGAGGATTGTTATTATGTGCCTGCCACTACTAGAAATATTATTTCTATTGCTTGTCAGGGCCAACTTGTTTTTTCATTAGTTATAAAGAACAAACGTTGTTCCATTTATTTCAATGATATCTGTAGACACTTATTTTTAATTTTAATTGATTAATTAATTAATTAGTTAATTGATTAATTAATTAGTTGGTCATCTCCAAATTTTATCTCACTTATCATCCTCATTGTCTTGTTAAGATAAATTTATTTATTTATCATCATTATTATTATTATCATTATTTTAATTAATTTCAATTTTATAATCTTGCAGGTGATTTTGAATAAAGTCATACGAAAGCCAAGCTAACAAGAGAACAATCGAGTTAACCCGATTTTCATGCAAAGATACATACATACATATATATATATAAATATGTATGTATACATATATGTGTATGAATATATATATGTATAAATATATATATGAATATGTATAAATATATATGTATATGTATAAATATATATATGTATATGTGTATGTATATATATGTATATTTATATATATATATATACACTCTAGAAGCCTATGCACGTAGGGAGAAGATTTTATATGGCAGCCCCTACCGCAAGGATGTCCAAATATTTTGCAAAAGAAAATGATGATGTGACTCTACGTATGGACAATTGTGCAAGGGAGACCATACTTTATTATCACAAAAGCCTTGATTATGGAGAGCTTTATGGTGATTAGAGGAATTTTGTTTGTGACAACAACTCAGAAGAGGACGATGTGTGTGTATTTGCACCTGCCAATCTCGGGAAAAGACCAGTCACCCCCGGACCAAAAGGTTGGCATGCCGCTCATGGAAGCAAATATGCATGGCTCCCCAAAAATTATTAATGGAGTGACGGTGGCAAAGGAGGTTGAGTTGGAGAACCTAGTTGGGAATATCGGGGCTAAGTTAGCGAGGTGGGCAGCTGCTAAGACAAATGACTTGGCCGGTGATGGCACTACAACTTTAGTTGTTCTCACGCAAGGTCTGATCGTTGAAGGTGTTAGAGTCGTAGCAGCTGGTGCAAACTCTGTCTTAATCACTAGGGAAATCAAGAAGACCGCAAAAGCTTTAGTCTCTAAGCTTCAGGGTATGTCAAAAGAAGTTGAAGACAGTGAATTCGTAGATGTGGCAACTGTCAATGCTGGAAATAACTATGACGTTGGGAATATGGTTGCTGCAGACATATGTTTGCAACCAAGTCAAGTGAAAATAATAGAAGCAGCTACCCGTCCTTTTGTAACCCATCACAACGAATTAAAAATGAAGCTCTACATGCGTATTGCACCCGAGCTTGTTTTTGGGTCAGATTTTATCAATGAAACAAAGTCAGATGGTGTTTTTTGGGATCTACACAAACGTGAAATTTTTGCTGCAGTTATAGACTTTTATATTCATCTGGACAGCCATTGTTTATAGACTCAAGAACTGCAGCAGCCATGGACAACCTAGTTTGAAATGACCACTAAGGGAGGGCTGGTGATGCTATACGGATGCGTAATAGTGGCAAGTCTATCAATTATTTGCGTAGTCATAAAAATATCGAAACACAAAAGGAAGCAAGGAGGTTCGTTGATACATGGAAAAAACGTGTCGAGACTGAGATGGACGCTAAGTCTGGTTCAAACCAGGTTGTTCCCTGGTCTACAATACCTCATCTTTCTGGAGTTTCTCGCAGTGGCAGCAAGTTGAAGATGATCATAAGCTACGTAAATAATCTCCTTCCCAGTGTCTTTCCAGAACAACAGTGGCTTCAGTCCCATTGAGCTTTGGATGAAAAGCTACAGATTTTTGATCCATCCCAAAGGTTCCATTTTTAGGTTCAGGGCAGGAACTTCATCTTCGACGCCAACAAACAACAGCTCCCAAACGCTTCAGTGAAGGCCAACAGCAATTAGAAAGACCAGCAACAACCCCTGCATGAGGATGGATACAAACAAGCGAGGAACATCAAAATGGAAACACCAACAATGGAGTAGCAGCAGCTGCTTTCCTCCACCGCCGCTTATGAGAAAAAGTTAGAAAGTCTCCCGACTATGGTTGCTGGCGTTTAGTTGGACGACAAGAATGCCCAGTTGGAGACAACGGCTTAATTCTGAAAGCTGCTATCCATAGAACGTAGCCCTCCAATCAATAAAGTTGTACAAACAGGTTCCCCAATCGATGATGGTCACGAGGACTGCATGGTACAGCTTACAATTTTCTTTTATACATGCTAGCTAGCCATGTCTTAGCAGCAACTTAAGAGAGAGAGACTCAAAGGCTGAAGACTTTGTCTCCCCACATTTTCCTGTCATCATGATCTCCTTGAATAGAAGCTGTTTTTTGAGCAACACTGGCATTCCTGGGTCGTCAACCCATTTCTCTCACAAGTCGAAGAAGCTGCCACCAGCTGTAGTTAAAGTGTCAGCTTTAGGCCCCAACAGTGAGCGTGACATCTACTATGATGACGCCGCCAACGAAGAACAATGGAAGAGCCTTTTCTCCCAGAGAAAAGTAGTGAACGTGGCGAGAGTGCGAGCTTGAGCTCATATCAGTACGTGGGCAAAACAAATCCGATGATTCCAACGGCTTCGTTGGCGGGAACTGAAGTTGGTATCGAAGAGATTCAGTCAGCGACTCTGTTTCCTGGTCCTTACCCACCTTCCATTCAGGCTCCTCTGACCAGCTCCCCCGAGTCTCATCCGGACGAGCAAGATATTCTTCATCAACGTCTTTACACAACAGATTATGGCACATCGTCTATTGAATTTCAGAGGCAATTATTGGGTGATGGTGATGAAGAAATGGTCGTGTTGACATGGCTCAATAAAGCAAGGCATACCAACACCTACAACACCAACGCTAACAACACTTCAAATCATTTGCAACAACACAAAGAAGCCATGCAACGGCTGCTCCACAGGAAACAAGAGGTTTCTCAAAGAAGATGGTGACCCTGGTGGGGCCATGAGAATGACTCAGCAGCCGAGGACCTCGCCAACATGCGCCATGCGATTCCCACACGTGATTCTCCCGCCAGCTGGATACGTCAAAAATAGAAAATTTAAAGATCCGCCAGCCAACGACCAATAGCACACGTGATTCCCAGCTGGATACCTCAAAGATAGAAAATTTGAAGATCCGCCAGCCAACGACCAATAGAGGAAGAGAAATGGAGGGCAGAAATGAGAGTACAAGAATAGAGATTATAAGCCATCAGATGAAATCAGAAAAAGGAGTCAAAATCGTTGGATGGGGAGATTGAAAAGGTCATATAAAAAGGCTTATTTCTCAGCAAACGAGGGGAGCTTCAGTATTTTTCTTCGAAAACAGAAAAGAAAAACAGAGAGAGGAAATAAGAGAGAAAGAGAGTCCGAGAAGGAAGGGAAGAAGCTTTTCTTCTCTTCTTGATTTATTTTAAACAGATTGGCTAGAGAAAATAAAGAAAAAGGCTTGTTGTTCATCAACTTTTAGCCATTCTCTTCTCCACAAAGTCATTATTTTCTTTTTTTAGTTTGGTGTAAAACTTCATCCTTTTTATGTAAAGTTCTTATTTTTATGTATAAAGATCCTTCATTTTTACTTTAAATGCAATATTCTTGCTTTGTTATGTTAATTTTATACATAAAAATGTTAACTTTAATCTTCTTGTTGATATTTATCACCTACAAATTTGGTTAGTTTAAAGTATGCTTTAAGAATATCCAAGATGATGCTTTTATTTATTTATTTATTTTATTTTTGTTAATATGTCTTTTCTTCTAATTACTTATGTGATTATACAAAAAATTTCTAGCTTTATTATTTTTGAAGTTTTCTTTGTATGCTCCATAGGCTTGTTTAGTTAAATGTTTTAATCCCAATTTAAAAGATTACATTTTAGAGTTTATTTCTATTCTTGTTTGCTTAAAAACTTAATCTTGGCCACAAAGATTATACCTTTAATTTTGTAAATTTGTTTGTTTGGTTAATATTTTAGTTTAAGCTATAAAGATTGCATTTTTAAATTTGTAAATATTTTTGTTTAATTAAAAATAAAACCTTGGTGAATAAAAATTAAATCTTTGAGTTTATTTTTTATTTTATTTTTATTTATTTAAATAAAAAGAATAAATCTTGGTTATAAAAATTATATTTTTATATTTGTAAATGTCTATTTAGTTTAATATGACCTTGTTCAATTACCTTTTTGTCCATAAATCCTTATTTGCTTGATTAAAATTTAATCTTGTTTGTAAAATTATCCTTTTGTCCTTGTATTTATATTCATTTAATTTTACGTTTTTACCCTTGATTGTATATTTGTTTAATTAAAAATTAAGTTTGTATGTGAAATCACCTTTTTACCCTTGAATGTAAAATTACCTCTTTTGCCCTTACATGCATTTTTACTTATTTAGTAATTGTATCTTGCATTAAATTACTTTTTGCCCTTGTATCTATGTTTGATTAATTAAAAATTCAATCTTGTATGTAAAATTACTCTTTTGCCCTTGTATGTATTTTTGCTTAATTATTAGTTGTATCTTGCACCAAATTACCTTTTTTGCCGTTGCATATATGTTTGTTAAATCATGAATTGAATTTTGTATAAAATTACATCTTTGACTTTATATATGTGTTTATTTAAATTAAATTTGCTTATCTATTATGTAATTAATTGTGTTTATATATACTAACCTATGTTTTCTTGCCCCACTCATGCATAATTAGATTTAGAACATCGATTTTCAAAAATTCATATGCATGGGGGAAACCGGAGGGTGCCTCGGGAGTCCGAGGTTTCTGAAGGTTTTCTCCGATGAGATGTTTTCTCGTGTCTAATCAGGAGTCCGGGCCCGAGGGAATTTCTCATCCCTTCCAAAATATAAAATATTTTTTTCATTCAATTTTCATAAAAGGCATATATCATGTTTATTGATTTCTTTAATTTCTTAAAATTTACAAATGAACTCAAAAAAATTTTTTATCTTCTTTTACAAAAGGAATGTTTATTCCAAAATCTTTTATTATTTACTCTTATGTTTTATTTTCATTTTATTTTAAGAAGATTTCTTGTTTAAGAGGCTCAATTAAACAAAAAGGAATATTTATTCCAACATTAATTTGAAAACGTATTTTAAAAGTTTTTGAGAGATCTTAATTTTCCAACTATAGTTAAGACCTCTCAAATTAATCCAAATTTTGTTAAAAAAAAACCACTTTCAAAATTTCTTTTCTTATTTTTATTTATTCTTTTTCAATGGAAGGGATTATTTATTTTCTTTTTTCTTTTTCTTTAGTTTTTTTTTAAAAATACCTTTTTGGGAGAATCTTAGTATGTTTAATTAATTAAGACCTTTTAAGTAAACTTCATTTTTATTAAAGGGCATTTTTAGCTTCAATAAAAAGAATGTTTATTTCTTAAATCCTTAAAATTCTTTTTTTTTTTAAAATTAGTTTTATACAATAAAAATGATATTTATCTTTAAAAGTTTTTTTTAAAGGTCTTAATTTATTAAATCTAGTAAGGTTTTCCTATTAGACTAAATTTTTGTCAAATTATTCCCTTCATTAAATTAAAAGGAATATTTATTCCGACATTGTTTTAAAATTAAATCTTTCTAAGAGATTTTAATTTAAGAAATCATAATTAAAGTCGTTTAACGTGATTTTTAAAACTTAAATTTGAGGATGTTTATCCCAACCTCTTTGTAAAATATTTTAGAAGGTTTCAATTAATATTCTCATAATTGAAACTTTCTAAAATTAAAATTAAACCTTTGTTTTTCATAAAAGGATACTTATCCTTATTTTTTTTTAAAATTTGACTTTGATTTCAGAAGAATATTTATTCCTATTTAGAAATTGGATCTACATTCTAAGTAGGAAATTTCTTCAAATTCAAAATTGGGCTATGGATTTTCATATTAAAAGGAATGTTCATTCCGACATTAAGTTTTTAAGTTTCGGATTTAACTTTTCTAATGGGATTTTTATCCCACTTTAAAAGGAATATTTATTCCGACATTTAAAATTATGCTTTTCTTAAAATGATTTTAAACACATTTTATTATCATTTTCCAAGTAAAATATTTGTAAGACTTTTGTGGTACCGATTTCCGGGTGTCTTGGGGGTGCTAATCCTTCCCCAAGCGTAACCAGTTTCTTTTATTCGTAGACCAGTTTCTTTCCTTAACTTGATATAATCTTTCTAGATTTATGTTAAGTTAAACCAATAGGTGACTAACCACACCTATTAAAAATAAAAGGTTAGTGGCGACTCCATTTGTTTTTAGACTGTTTAGTCCCGAACATTTTTCACACCATATCATTTATCGTCGGAGTGGTAAAACGTCTCGACAGCTTGGCGACTCCGCTGGGGACACTTTTTTTAGAGAGTCAAGCCATTTCTTTTTAAGTCTTATTTTACTTGGATTTGATAATAAAATGTTTTAAAACCTTATTTCATGCATTGCATTGATTCATTTCATTCAAAATTTTTCCGATAATTGTTTCAAAAAATTTTAAAAAAAATTTCAAAAAGAAAAGAAAAGAAAGGTTTTTCCAAAATCAGGTTTATCAAAGTTGCATTTTGCATATACATCACATTTGATTTATTTTGTATGTATGTTTATATGCCTTGATTTCTAGCATGCTTTGTGTATTTACCATTTTGCCCCTTTAATTATTTGTATATACCATGTATGCCTATTCCATTTTATATCTTGCATGCTTATTATCTGTCCTTCTATTTTCCCTCATTTATTTATTTATTAAGCCTATGCATGTTTATATGCTTTGATTTTCCAGGATGTTTTGTGAATTTATCATTTTGCCCATTCAATTACTTGTATATATATATATATATATTTTTTTTTCTTCTCATGTTTTAATTCCTTGTTTATGCCATGTATACTTGTCTTGTATGCTTATCTCTTGCCACATTATTTTTTCCATAATTATTTATCTTATACTTTGAATTGTACTGATCGTGTGTTGACATGTGATAGTGAAATTTTTTCTGCTTCTTGCTTATGCTCCTCCGAATGTTCGCTACCTCACCGAAAGGCAATTGGTAAAGGTACAAGTCCCTACCTCACACACAACACAAATTCATAACATAAAAGTTCGGGAGTCCGAACTTCACCTTTATTTAGGAGGGGGCGATGGGGTCGCTGTCATGCCCCGACCCGCAGGCTCGGCCACGTGACAACCGCCGTACCACCTCGAGATGCGTGCCTCGTCAGGCGAGCAACCAAGATGGCACAAGGCTTAAAAATAAAGGATATTCGAGCAATATATGAAAACATATGAAATTATCATAAATAATATAGTTCAAAAGTATTTAAAATAAAGTGTCACATCTTACGGTGCTTCATGCAGCGGAAAGTATTATTTTATAAATACACAAATGTATATGTAAGATGGAATAATATTCCGAGCCAAGATACACAAGCAAGAGAGGTGGCACCTACAATATAGTGTCCACAGAGACGAACTGGGATCATTGGCCACCAGTACGTCCGTCATCCAAAGTCTGATGATCTGACAACAAAAGTGAATGGGGTTAGTACAATAAACTTGTACCCAGTGAGAGACTCGGTTATAAACACGGATCACCTTAGGCTGGGGATATGAAATAATCCAAATATCAGTTTAATAAATCATTTATTGAAATATAGTAAATCCCATACCAAATCAAATATCAAATCCATAATAACAATATTTACATAAGGGCTGGCATCTAAAATCGTCCCAATAAGGTATACCCGTGCACTGGGTATCCACTGGACCGTCAAGGGTTACTTTATATTTTTTTAAAACATTTTTACTTTGCTCTCTGGCCCATTCCCTTGACGTTTGCCTTGCTGTGGTGGAACACAGCACTCTGGAGTCCTAGCGAGTTTCCCTACGCACCTCTCACAAACAAGCCCGTCTCACCGTGCCCCTCGATAGGCGGTCCACGACTGAGAAATCACGCATGCTCTCAAACTCGGTCCACGCTCCCACAATTCGGAGCCCCGAGGATTCCCGTTCAATATCTCATATCTCAGGGGTATCATTCCCCAATCAATAATCGATAATAATAATACCAATATATATAAGATTTATTGAAATTCCCACCCTTCAAATCCTTTGTAAACTCAGTGTGTGAGGGTGGACAATTCATACTCCAAAACATATATAAACAATTTATTAAAGCATTTATAAATATATTAAAAAACAGTTAACCCTCAATGGTCAACCAACATAATCCAAGCCACTCACAAGTGAGGAGAGTTGTATACTCCCCGATTACCCACGAATGCCTTAGCTCAAACTGCAACCGGTCCAAAACTCGTACAATCACGTACCTAAATAATCAAATTAAAATCTAATTTGATTAATAAAGGCATTCAACCAGTAATTAAACCATAAAACAATACCAATTTAAGGTCTCGGAATGAAATTGGCAAGTCTGGAAGTCAATTGAAGCTAATTGGAGTCAATTGGGGTCAAATGGGGTCTAGGGCTGTAAAATTACCAAAATACCCCTAGTGCTACAGTATCTTTGCCGACAAATTGCTCACTCCCGGGCGGGAGTGAGCCAAAATGGGATAAAATCCCACAAAACAACATCTCCGGTGCGGGACTCACCAGGTTCGGCGCCGTACCTGACTCCAGACAAGGGCTGTGCTCGGCCTTTCATCAAATCGAGCTCGGTTCGAGTTCGATTCATCACCAATCCGCACCAAAATTGAAACACAGCAAGTTAAACACATGATCTATGAATTCACAGCTTCAAGAACGGAATCAATCCATAAAACATGCTCGAATTTTGAATCAAAACATCAAGAGTTGACTTGACTCGGGCAAAACAAAAATCTCAACTTCAATCATCAAATTCTCTTAGCACAGACCATGAAATCAACCGTGTAAACATTCAAATTAAAGCTTGATGAGTCTAGAATAACATACCAAATTTCCAGCCAAAACGCAAGGTTGAATCAAAAGATATAAGCTGATGAACAATCTGTCGCCAAATTTCCAGATTTCAAGATTCGATGATTTTCTTAGAAATCTTGGTGTTTTGATCTTCAAGGAAGCAAAAGAAGTTTATATTGATGATTGATGAAGTGTTTGAAGAGGGATTGAGAGTTTGATTCAGAGAGAATTGGAAGGGAAGGCTCGGAGAATTGAAGAAGATGAAGAAGGAGTGAAAATGAGGGTCTCAGCCAACCGAGACCCTTATAAAAATGACAGGTCCGGCGCCGGACCCGACCCTGTTCGGCACCGGAGTCAAACTTTTCTTAGTTGACTCCGGTCAACTCACAACCAATTGCCTCGGGTCTCGATTCCAAGTGGGGCCCACATCCCCGGACTTCAATTTTAGGGTTTTTAAGCTTGAAATTGAGCTAAACGAAGTTTAAAACATCCATGGGAAGTCAAATTTGGTATATTGACAAGACAACAATACATAATTTTACAACTTGACACATGCGAACTAGGTCCGGGCGTGTCAACTCTCCCCTCCTTACAAAAATTTCGTCCTCGAAATTTAAACAACTAAACATAAAACAAATGGGGGAAATCTCATCACATATCATTCTCGGGCTCCCAAGTCTGCTCCTTAATCTGCGAGCTTTTCCACAAAACTCGCACCAAAGGTACCGATTTATTCCTCAAAGATCGAACCTCTCGATCCAATATGGCTACAGGTCGAACTCTGAAGCCCAAACTCTTCTTCAACTTCACAGGTGGTGCTTGTAGAACGTGTGACGGATCAGGTACATATTTTCGAAGCATAGATATATGAAAGACATCATGTATCCGAGACATGTCAGGTGGCAACTCCAAGCGATACGCCACCGGTCCAATTCGTTCAGTGACAAGGAATGGACCAATGTACCTCGGGTTGAGTTTTCCCGCCTTGCGGAAACGAATAACACCTTTCCAATGAGAGACCTTCAAGAACACTTGATCTCCCACTTGGAACTCCAAAGGTGTCCTTCTTCGCTGTGCATATTTTCTATCTCGATCTTGGGCTGCCTGCAGTCGTTCAAGAATGAACTTTACCTTTTTAGTGGTGAGTTCAATCTCTGCTTTGTCGAAGATTTGGTTCTCGCCCACTTCATCCCAATACAATGGGGTTCTACACTTCTTTCCATATAAAGCTTCATACGGAGCCATACCAATACTAGATTGGTAACTGTTGTTGTAAGCAAACTCCGCTGCTGCAAGATACGTGTCCCATCCACTAGAAAACTCAAGTGCACATGCTCGCAACATGTCTTCCAATATCTGAATAGTACGTTCTGACTGACCGTCAGTCTGTGGATGAAAAGCGATACTGAAATGAAGTTGAGTTCCCATCGCTTGCTGAAAGCTGTCCCAGAACTGTGAGGTAAACCTCGGATCTCGATCTGAAACTATAGAAGCTGGGACTCCATGAAGTCGAACTACTTCATTCATGTAAAGTTGGGCTAGTTGGTTCACACTCCATCTCATGTTTACAGGGTGAAAATGTGCTGACTTAGTAAGTTGGTCGACAATCACCCATACTGCATCAACTCCACGTCTAACACGCGGAAAACCGGTTACAAAATCCATGGTGATGTGCTCTCACTTCCATTCGGGAATTTGAAGAGGTTGAAGTGTTCCAAAAGGTTTTCTACGTTCTGCTTTCACTTGTTGGCACGTCAAACATCTCGCTACGAATTCAGCAACTTCTCTCTTCATTCCAGGCCACCAATAATGGTCCTTGATAGTTCGATACATCTTGGTGCTACCTGGGTGCATAGCAAACGGAGAAGAATGGGCTTGTTAAAGAATGGTGCCTTTAAGATCAAGATCGTGCGGCACACAAATTTGACTCCGAAATAACAGAACTCCATCACTGTGAACTGAAAACTCCGATGGTTCTCCCAACTGTAACTTCTGAAGTTCTTGTTGCAGCCTCGGATCGGACGTTTGAAGATCACGAATCCGATCATCTAGCACTGGCTTAGCTAGAATCTGGGCAATTAATGCACCATCAATATGATCATAAGCCAATCTGGTTCCAGTTGATCTCAGCTCCACCAACTCTGGTAAGTGAATATCTTTGATCGTCGCCAAGGACGTAACTGTATTTCGGCTCAAAGCATCAGCAACTACATTCGCTTTGCCGGGATGATAATCGATTACGAGATCGTAATCCTTGATAAGATCTAACCATCTCCTTTGTCGCATGTTCAACTCACGCTGGGTCATAAAATGCTTGAGGCTTTTGTGATCGGTGTAGATACGACAAGTTTCACCATATAAATGATGACGCCAAATCTTCAAGGCGAAGACTATAGCAGCAAGCTCCAAGTCATGTATCGAATAATTGACCTCATTCGGTTTCAATTGACAAGAAGCATATGCAATTACCCGTCCGTCTTGCATCAATACACATCCAAGTCCGTTGCCCGATGCATCGGTATACACAGTGAACTCCTTGCCGCTCACAGGTAAGGCAAGTACCGGTGCTGTCGTCAATTTATCCTTTAGTTTCTGGAAACTCTCTTCACATTCCTCTGACCAAACAAACTTAGCGTTCTTGCGGGTCAACTTAGTCAATGGTGCAGCAATCGTGGAGAATCCATCCACAAATCTCCGATAATATCTAGCTAATCCCAAGAAACCTCGAATCTCCATAGGAGTTGCAGGACGTTTCCAGTTGGTGATTGCCTCAATCTTGCTGGAATCCACATATATACCGTCTCTAGACACAACATGTCCAAGGAATCCAACTTGCTGCAACTAAAACTAGCATTTAGAGAGCTTAGCATAAAGCTGATGATCTTGAAGAGTTTGCAACACAATGCGAAGATGATTTGCATGTTCTAGCTGGTTCCTTGAATAAACCAATATGTCATCAATGAAGACAATGACAAATCGATCTAAGTACTGATGGAATATGCGATTCATCAGATCCATAAATGCTGCTGGAGCGTTGGTAAGTCCAAACGACATCACACAGAACTCGTAATGTCCATATCTGGTACGAAAAGCAGACTTATGGATATATTCTTCTCGGATCTTCAACTGATGATAGCCTGATCGCAGATCAATCTTAGAAAACACTCCGACTCCTCGAAGTTGGTCGAACAAATCATCAATGCGAGGTAATGGGTATCTATTCTTCACGGTCACCGCATTCAACTTGCGGTAGTCGATGCAGAGTCGCATAGAACCGTCTTTCTTTTTCACAAACAAAACTGGGGCTCCCCAAGGTGATGTACTCGGTCGAATAAACCCTTTATCCAGCAATTCGGCAAGTTGTTTCGTCAGGTCAACCAATTTAGTGGGTGCCATTCGGTATGGAGCCATAGAAATTGGATCCGTACCAGGATAAACTTCGATCGGAAAGTCAAAGTCTCTCTCGGGTGGGAATCCAGGTAATTCATCAGGAAAGACATCCGGAAACTCATTAACTACCGGGATATTTTCAATGTTAGGCTCTTCCACCAAATTATCTACTACATGGGCTAACACAGCTTTACACCCTTTGAATAGTAGCTTACTTGCTTTGATGGCGGAAATAACATTTGGTGTGCCTCTGCGTTTGCTGTAAAAATTGATCAGACTGCCGTCAGGTCGTGGAATCCTCACCAAATGGTGCTCGCAAAAGATCTGAGCATGATGTCTCCCAAGCCAATCCATTCCCAAAATGGCATCGAAGTCAGACATTTGAAGTGGAATTAAGTCTACTTCGAAAGTCAAGTTTTCCAGCTTCACTGCACATCCTTTGTACACTGTATTTCGAACCATTCTCTCACCCAACGGTGTATTCACCAACAGCTCGTACCCCAAGGGCGATAACGCTCGATCCGCATGCCGGCAAACTTAGTATTAACATAGGACAATGCAGCTCTAGTGTCCATAATCACATATGCCGGTTGATCAAAAATAATTACCACGCCTAACGTTCAAAAATTTTCTAAAGCGGTTACTTTTACTCGACAAGCAGTTACAAGTACGATAATATCTTTATTTGCGAAAAATAACTGTCCATGAATATTTAAATATATACTTACCGGTGACTACATCAGGACGTGCGTCGGCGTCCTCCTGCGACATGGCATAAACCTGAGTATGTTGTCGCTGCTGCTACTGCTGTGGGGGTCGTCTCGGGGTTGCAGAACTACTACCAATACCCGAATGCTGCTGAGAGGTAGAAGGTGCTACGAAAGAATGTCGCGCAGGTTGAAACGAACGAAAACCTCCATAGTTGCTTGATCTGACAGGTGGCTAACTAAAACTCTGTCTGGGTGGTAGAGAAGTAGTCGATGGACATGCACGTGCTACGTGGCCAATGCCTCCATACCGAAAACATCTAGGTCCAGCCCTACACTGGCTAGAATGAAAACGCCTACAGTTTGGGCATCAAGGCCCAGACTCCACTCTCTTCTTCCCAAACCTTCCTTTGCTCATGGAACCAAATCCAGACTTCTCTTTTCCTCGACCACCTGATGGAAGTGGTGGCAGAGAAAGTGACATCTGTGGTACTGGGGACTCAACTGAACCGCCCTGAGATATTCCCCCATGGGAATATAAACTCTGAGTCTGTCTTGGCTCTAGGTTCATCGGTACGTCAAAAGATCGTTGATCGCTCGAACTCGATCCTCCTGGTCGACGCTGAGCAATCATAGCTTCTGCCCATAATGCATCCTGTCGACACTGCTCAAAGGTGGCTTTGGATGTAGGCTTCATCATTTGTACTATCTCCCACCGAAGACCGTTAACAAACTGAAGACAAAGGGCGTCCTCGGTGATGGATGGAAGGTGATGTGAAAGTCTTCGTAACTCCGTCTCAAACTGCTCGACTGATCTGTTGCCTTGCTGCAGTCGAAGAAACTCACCATATCGTCCCATTCCCATCTCTTCCGATATGTACCTCTCACGGAACTCAGTGACAAACGTTTCCCATGTCATTGGTCCAGGAGCTCGGCTCTCGAGATTGGTCCACCAACTCAGTGGCTGTCCTTGGAGATATCGAGTAACCACACTCACTCGCTCCTCCGAGGTCATACCCAGACCCTGTGTGTTCTTTGTGACGAAATGCAGCCAATCCCACGTTGCATCAGCGGACGTGTCGGAGAGCTTTGGGGTGTCTAGTCCCTTCATGATGCTAAGGAACCTCACCAAGCGATCCTCTGAAGAAATAGCACCAGCAGCAGTGCTCGCTGCACCGCTCGGCTGAAGGTGCGGTGGCATCGGTATCAGCGTCGGTGGCGATGGATGAACTAGTGGTGTAATACCGGTAGTCGGTGGTGCACCATTGGCCATTTGTGATGAAAAGAATCTACTGGCCCAACTTTCAAACATACGCTCGACATCAGCGGGCGTAAACAGCACCGGCGTGGCAGTCGTCGGAGGTGGGGGTGGTGGAATTTCAGTACGAACATCCTAATGATGCGTCTCATCAATAGGTGAAATAGGTGGAACAGGCTCATCCGGAATCTCAGTGGTCTCCGGATCTACAGTAGGCTGAATCTCAGGCTGCCTACGTGGTCTGCCTCTTCTCCTTGGTACAGAGGGATCAGGGGTAGAAATAGAAGAATTCGGAATATTCCTTCTTCTCGGTGGCATGGCGTAACTATATATGAATCTAAGTCAGTAGACGAAAATACATCTATACCAACCATACTCCCAAATTCTAACCCCAAAATCAGAAATCTCAAAATTACATAAACTCCTTGGCTTGGTATAATATAGATATATTATATATTTTAAAATTTGCTCTAATACCAATTTAATTGTCACGCCCCGACCCGCAGGCTCGGCCACGTGACAACCGCCGTACCACCTCGAGATGCATGCCTCGTCAGGCGGGCAACCAAGATGGCACAAGGCTTAAAAATAAAGGATATTCGAGCAATATATGAAAACATATGAAATTATCATAAATAATATAGTTCAAAAGTATTTAAAATAAAGTGTCACATCTTACGGTGCTTCATGCAGCGGAAAGTATTATTTTATAAATACACAAATGTATATGTAAGATGCAATAATATTCCGAGCCAAGATACACAAGCAAGAGAGGTGGCACCTACAATATAGTGTCCACAGAGACGAACTAAGATCACTGGCCACCAGGACGTCCGTCGTCCAAAGTCTGATGATCTGACAACAAAAGTGAATGGGGTGAGTACAATAAACTTGTACCAAGTGAGAGACTCGGTTATAAAGACCGATCACCTCAGGCTAGGGATATGAAATAATCCAAATATCAGTTTAATAAATCATTTACTGAAATATAGTAAATCCCATACCAAATCAAATATCAAATCCATAATAACAATATTTACATAAGGGCTGGCATCTGAAATCGTCCCAATAAGGTATACCCGTGCACTGGGTATCCACTGGACCGTCAAAGGTTACTTTATATTTTTTTAAAACATTTTTACTTTACTCTCTGGCCCATTCCCTTGACGTTTGCCTTGCTGTGGTGGAACACAGCACTCTGGAGTCCTGGCGAGTTTCCCTACGCGCCTCTCGCAAACAGGCCCGTCTCACCGTGCCCCTCGATAGGCGGTCCACGGTTGAGAAATCACGCATGGTCTCAAACTCGGTCCATGCTCCCACAATTCGGAGCCCCGAGGATTCCCGTTCAATATCTCATATCTCAGGGGTATCATTCCCCAATCAATAATCAATAATAATAATACCAATATATATAAGATTTATTGAAATATATATAAGATCTATTGAAATTCCCACCCTTCAAATCCTTTGTAAACTCAGTGTGTGAGGGTGGACAATTCATACCCCAAAACATATATAAACAATTTATTTAAGCATTTATAAATATATTAGAAAACGGTTAACCCTCAATGGTCAACCAATATAATCCAAGCCACTCACAAGTGAGGAGAGTTGTATACTCCCCGATTACCCACGAATGCCTTAGCTCAAACTGCAACCGGTCCAAAACTCGTACAATCACATACCCAAATAATCAAATTAAAATCTAATTTGATTAATAAAGGCATTCAACCAATAATTAAAACATAAAACAATACCAATTTAAGGTCTCGAAATAAAATTGGCAAGTCTGGAAGTCAATTGAAGCTAATTTGAGTCAATTGGGGTCAAATGGGGTCTAGGGCTGTAAAATTACCAAAATACCCCTAGTGCTACAGTATCTTTGCCGACAAATTGCTCACTCCCGGGCGGGAGTGAGCCAAAATGGGATAAAATCCCACAAAACAACATCTCCGGCGCGGGACTCACCAGGTCCGGCGCCGGACCTGACTCCAGACAAGGGCTGTGCTCGGCCTTTCATCAAATCGAGCTCGGTTCGAGCTCGATTCATCACCAATCCGCACCAAAATTGAAACACAGCAAATTAAACACATGATCTATGAATTCACAGCATCAAGAACGGAATCAATCCATAAAACATGCTCGAATTTTGAATCAAAACATCAAGAGTTGACTTGACCCGGGAAAAACAGAAATCTCAACTTCAATCATCAAATTCTCTTAGCACAGACCATGAAATCAAGCGTGTAAACATTCAAATTAAAGCTTGATGAGTCTAGAACAACATACCAAATTTCCAGCCAAAACGCACGGTTGAATCAAAAGATATAAGCTGATGAACAATCTGTTGCCAAATTTCCAGATTTCAAGATTTGATGATTTTCTTAGAAATCTTGGTGTTTTGATCTTCAAGGAAGCAAAAGAAGTTGATATTGATGATTGATGAAGTGTTTGAAGAGGGATTGAGAGTTTGATTCAGAGAGAATTGGAAGGGAAGGCTCGGAGAATTGAAGAAGATGAAGAAGGAGTGAAAATGAGGGTCTCGGCCAATCGAGACCCTTATAAAAATGACGGGTCCGGCGCCGGACCAGACCCTGTTCGGCGCCGGAGTCAAACTTTTCTTAGTTGACTCCAGTCAACTGACAACCAATTGCCTCGGGTCTCGATTTCAAGTGGGACCCACATCCCCGGACTTCAATTTTAGGGTTTTTAAGCTTAAAATTGAGCTAAACGAAGTTTAAAACATCCATGGGAAGTCAAATTTGGTATATTGACAAGACAACAATACATAATTTTACAACTTGACACATGCGAACTAGGTCCGGGCGTGTCAGTCGCCTCCACCCGATCTTGTCCGATGGGTACCCTTGTCTAGAGCTTTAAACCCAGCATGTAGAAAAACCTAAATTCTAACTTAGATAGAGCTAAACCTGTTTGGAGAAAACCCGGTTACTTAAGGCATAAAGGGGGAACGGCTTCTTACCTTTATTAGTTCCTTTCACTTTATCTGTATATATATTTCATGATGGCATGCTGTTTGTCTGTTTTCTTTCACTTTATCTGTATATATATATATATATTCTTTTCTTTTCTTTTCATGATGATATGCTGTTTGAATGAACTGTTTGTTTTCCTTTCATCTTATCTGTATGCATGATTATTTCATGATGATATGCCATTTGTGTAATCTGTCTGCTTTCTTTCACTTTATTTGTATGTATGCTTATTTCATGATGATATGTTATTGATATAATCTATCTGTTTTGTTCCACTTTATCTGTATGTATACTTATTTTCATGATGATATGCCTCCCTACTTTATCTGTACATATTCATAATCTATTTGTTTTTCTTTCACTTTATCTTATATATATGCTTATTCCATAGTGGTATGCTGTTTGTATAGTTTGCTTGTATTCTTCCCCCACTTTATCCGTATATATTTTTTCCATAATGGTATGCTGTTTGTATAATCTGTCTGTGCTCCTCCTCACTTTGTCTGTATATATGTTGTTTGTTTTCTTCCTCGCCTTATCCGTACATGTTTATGTTTCGCCTTATGATTATCTTGTTTCCTTAAATATCCATGATTATTGCTCTTTATTGCCATCACCACATGACATGCATTCCATTGTAGAATCATTCGCAACAAGAGAACTGTAAAAGGAAATTAGTCATGGCTGATGAACAAGGTCAACCTTTGGGTCAACAGATATTTGGGCCCCCGGCCTTGTTTGGATGAAATGACCAATTATCTTTTATGGTTAAATTGTTGCGAACCAAACATCTTTGCATCATTCATCTTAACATTATTATTTTATTCTGATATATTTCCTTTTACCTTTTTGCCATTTCTTTTTTTCTTTATCTTTGCATCCCATTCTCGCATTCCATCCCCATCTATAATAGGTTTACTATAGAGAAAATTAGTTATGGCGAAAGAAAATGATGAAGTACCCATGGAGATAGATTCGATGGGAGAGTCTAAAAATTTTGATTCCGCCAGTCCAACTTTGAAAACAAGCTCTGTACTGGCTAAGGCAGAAAGCTAGGGAGGTATCAGCAAAGGGTCCTCCACCCCAGTTACCTGCAAGAGCCAGATGTAGTTTCGTCCGAAATGATCTAACAAGACTAAAACAGTTATGGGAAGGCATTAGTGATAAGGGTCAATTCAAACAGTTGTATAGAGATATAGCATTGCTATTAGATGTGGAAGTAGAGGAGGAGCTTCTACAAGCAGCTTTGTACTTTTGGGATCCCTCATACCGGTGCTTTACTTTCGGTAAACATGATAAATCTTCTACTGGAGAGTATGAAATGGTGCCGACAATGGAGGAATATCAAGATCTGTTGATGGTAAGGAGCAAGCCAGATAAAGTATTTTGGCCAACCGAGAATCATCCTAGGAAGCTAGTGAAGTTGTTAGGGATGAAGACTGAAGAAATAAGGAGCTACATGGATGGCGACTTCCTTTCAACCACTTTCATGATGGATATTGTGGAGAAGAATACCACCACTAGGAAAGGGATTGATGTTCTAGCCCTTTTGATTTATGGCCTAGTACTATTTCCTAGAAGGGAGGGATATGTGCATATGTCAATAACAACTCTTTTTATGGAGATCAAGCATCAGTCTGATCCGGCTTTGACAATCTTGGCGGAAACCATTCGATCTCTCAATGCATGTAGAAAAGTCGGTGGTAAATTTGAGGCTTGTGGACGGTTATTGACAATATGGTTTAGAAGCCATTTCGGATACAAAAGGTTCGTAGGAATGTTATTCAATAACAAAGGTGAAGAGACGATAGCCATTTATAATGCACATCCTTGGCCATCCCAATCAACAACAGTGGTAGAATGGGTCGAGTGGTTCACGAATTTGAAGAACCGAGACATCATATGGAGAGCAATGTGGACAACGACAAAAGATACTCCTTATTTGGATGCAAGCATACCGTGGATCCCTCTTGTAGGCGTTTGGGGAACCATCAGTTACTCCCCATTGCTAGTAAGATGGCAATATGGGTCCGAACAGTCTATCCCTCTCACTTTTGGGCTCAATTTGTTAGACTTCCAGCATGACACCGAAAAGAGATTTGATGAAGCCAAATTTTGGGCAAACTTGTACAAAGGAGCGCAAAAGATGGATCGTGGCAATCATACTGACAATGCAATTCCTGAATACGTTGTGTGGCATAGTAAACGGGCAAAAAAAATTTCAGTTCCACCAGTTCTGGATCCTAATTACCCTTTGGTTGAGACACCATAAGACAAGTTAGAAAGGCTGGAAATTGAGAATCATAGGTTCAGAAAAGGGGTTCAGCTAGTTGAACTGACCCAGAAATGTCAGCAGTTGGAGATACAGAATCGGCAACTATGAGACCAGCTTGGAAATAGCCAGATAGAGATGCAAAGATAGGTTCAAGACTGGGTAAGAGAGAGTGCCAACAATAAGCCATTTGGCAGCAAGGACCGAAATCTTTAATCAAGAACATGCCCAAAGCTGGAGAATTGCCCAAAAACAATGCTTTCGAGTTCAGGAGGAGAAGAGCGAAGTAGAAAAAGCAAAGATTGAACTGAAAAGAGAGTTGGTAGAGTAGAAACGCATAATAGGGTGGTTAGTGTGGAGAAATAATGAGTTGGAGCAACAAGTTCGCGATGCTCCCAACAGATTGACTATTTCTGAAAACCAAAATGCTGGGATGAAGGCACAATTGGAGAAGTTCAGAAGACAAGCAGAGTGACAGATTTGTTGTTTTTCGAGAGATTCTTTTTGTAAAATATTATCATCGTATGTTTTGATTCGGATGGTATTCTATTATGGGTTATTAAACTCATTTTCCTATTTTCGTAATGCTAATTATCTTTATAGTAATCTTGTTATGGATGGGTTTCCACATTACATAATCATTCAAATATATTCATACATACATTTCGTTCATATTCATGGTAAGAGAATCTGATTCATCCTTTTTAGGTTTCAAGATAGCACCTCTAACGCACAGATATAACACTAGACTACAATCCAGAATCATCATGGAAGAGCAAGCTGCCGAGATTGAACAGTTAAGGAAGACAAACGAGGATCTACAGAAACAATTGGATCAGATGGCAGAAATGGTGGCCAGTATGAGACAGCAAAACATGGCAAATTTAGACAACAATTCCAATGGGCAATCTTCTCAGAGTACGCTCCCACACGGACTCCGTACAGCTCAGCCTACGAATGCCTCTCTCTCACCCCCCGCACTCAATATACCTTTGCAAGAAAATCAAACACAAATTCGTCAACCAACCACAAACACATTCACCTTCCCACCACCTCCACCCGGTGTGTACCCTTTTACACCATCAATGTTTACCACAAGCGGAGGAATCCCAACAACTCAACCAATTCCCCCTCCTACCTACACTATGCCACCTCCTGCCCTTGGACACACCCCAAACAATCCCTTGTTTGTGCCTGATGAACAATTTGAGAGAGAGATCGGCGGAGCCGAAAGCCAAAGGGTATTAAGCCAGATAGAGGAGCGGCTCAAGGCCATGGAGGGCACTCATGCTTATGGCATTACTGATGCTTATGAATTGAGCTTGGTGGATGGGTTGGTGATCCCACCAAAGTTCAAAGTGCCTGAATTCGAGAAGTACAAGGGGACCACATGCCCTAAAGACCACATTACTATGTATTACCGGAAGATGGCCGCATACTCCAGAGATGATAAATTGCTAATTCACTGTTTCCAACATAGCCTTACCGGGTCTGCAACGTGGTGGTACAACAAGCTAGATAGGCGGGGCATTCACTCTTGGAATGATCTAGCCCGGGCTTTCATTGATCAGTATAAGCATATGACTGATTTGGTACCCGATAGACTGACCTTGCAGAATATAGAGAAGAAGTCTTCTGAATCTTTCACCGAATATGCCCAAAGATGGAGGGATATAGCAGCTCAGATTCAACCTCCTTTAACCGAGAAAGAGACCACAAGGCTATTTGTTAATACCTTGAAAGCTCCATACTACAGCCATATGCTGGCCGGTGCCACCAAAAGCTTTACCGACATGGGCCTAGTTGGAGAGATGGTGGAAAATGCACTCAAAACTGGCAAATTGGAAGGTGGGGACTCTAGTGCGGCTAGGAAAAATCCAAAGAAGAAAGAAGGCGAAGTAAACACCACCGGATATGGAGGATACCAATAATACCCCCAACAGCAATATCAACCAAACCAATCCCAATATCGACCATACCAACCACAATACCGACCATACCAATCCCAATACCAACCCCAATATCGTCCCACCAACTACACACCACTTCAAAACACCTACCAACATCCTCCTCCCAACTATGCTCAACCTCAAAACACTTATCAATATCCGATATGCAATACCAGTTATACTGCCCCCAGACTAAACACTCAAAATTGGAACCCAAGACCACCAAGAGAAAGGAAACAATTCGCCCCTATTCCCATGACCTACACCGAACTTTATGCCAAACTCTTGAGCAACAAAATGATTGAACCAGTCCAATACTCAACCCCTTTACAACCTCCATATCCGAGGTGGTTTGATGAAAACGCCACATGTGCCTATCACTCGGGGGCTAAGGGGCATAGTATTGAGAATTGTATTCGGTTGGAGGAAGTGGTACAAGGTATAATCAATGAAGGTCGTCTGACTTTCGATACACCGCCAAGTGTGGGCACAAATCCTCTCCCAAATCATGGTGGAAACACTGTGAATATGATTGATGATGGGGCAGTTCACGTTAAGAGAAAGGTTGAAGAGATTATCACACCAATGAAGGTCTTATATCAGGCTTTGCTAAAGGCCCAAATGATTACTCCTTTGAAGTGCGAAGGTCATGAGATCCAGTGTTGCACTGAATTCCGAGGAAAGTTGCAAGCTATGATGGATGCCGGTCTAATTGAATTTTATGCGGAGAGAAACGAAAGTACCGACATCTGTATGGTGAATAATGGAAATGAAGATTCTTCCCATTATAAACCAAGTTTGAAGCTATTTGTTATTAAAAAGCCTAGCCTCGCCATTCCCATAGCCTCACCAAAACCAAGCCTATCAATTCCGATGACCCTTAGGTCGACATTGAATATCCCCGTATTGAAACGAAGCTTGAATTTGAATGTGCCAACACCGTTCCCCTATCGGAGTGATAGGGAGGTACCTTGGAGGTATGAGAGTTTAGTGCAACAGGTGAATGCCAATGTCCAGGAATCTGAATCAGTGAATATTTCTGGAGTAGGAGGCAAGACTAGGAGTGGGAGATGCTATGCCCCAAATCCAACTGCCACTCTACAAAAAGAGAAGAGCATGGAGAAAAATGATGAAGTTGTTACACCATCTGTTGGAGAGCCGGAGAAAGAAATTGAAAAAGAAGTAACCAAGACGGTGGATGAAAATGATGCTCGTGAATTCTTGAAATTCATCAAACAAAGTGAGTACAGCGTCATAGAACAACTAAATCGCTTGCTAGCCAAGATCTCTCTGTTAGCTCTGCTTTTGAACTCTGAGGCATATCGTAATGCTCTCCTCCGAATCCTGAACCAATCTTATGTGTCCAAAAACATCACCGTGGCCAATTTGAAACATATTGCCGGAGGTATCACAGTGACTGATTACATCTATTTCACTGATGAAGAGATCCTTTATGGAAGAAGAGGCAATTACAAGGCACTGCACATCACTGTTCGGTGCAAGGATCATATGGTCGCCAAAGTATTGATTGACAATGGATCTGCTTTGAATGTGATGCCACTTCACACATTGATGAAATTGCCTATAGACCAATCTTTAATGAAAGCCAGTCGGTTAGTGGTTAGGGCATTTGATGGCACACAGAGGGAAGTTATTGGCGAGATGACTGTTCCGATAATTGTGGGGCCGGTTGAATTTGAGATCCTTTTTCAGATTATGGATATTTCACCAACTTATAGCTGTCTCCTGGGTCACCCCTGGATCCATATAGCCGGTGCTGTTCATTCTTCCCTTCATCAGAAAATCAAGTTCTGAGTAGAAAATAAGATAGTTTCTGTGTCCGGAGAAGAGGACATTATGGTAATGCAAGCTCCAAATACTCCTTACATTGAAGCTGCGAAAGAGGCAGTGGATTGCTCTTTCCGGTCATTTGAAGTAGCCGAGGTAACATGGGTAAGAGAAGGATCCAAGCTACCTAGCCCACATTTTTCTGGTTGCTTGAATATGCAAGTCAACATGACTGTTGGGAGAGGCTATCGAGCCGGAAAAGGGCTCGGAAAGTATGGCCAAGGAATCCGTAAGCCTATTGTTCTACGAAAAGCGGAGCCCACTTTTGGACTTGGATATAAGCCTTCTTGGAGAGAGAAGTTCGAAGCAAGGGAGGAGAAGAAGCACAAGCGTGTGGCTGCATTGGGAGGAGGGGAACTTGAACCCAAGAAACTGAAGATTCCACCATTGAAAGATAGTTTTGTTTTTGCTGGAACGATGAACCCAAAAAGATCAGTTGTTGAGCTTGAACAGTTATTAAAGGGATTGTCTATCAGCATGCTAGAGCACGGGGAATCAAGCAATGGAACATTGGTTCAACAAATGGCACCGGGGACTAATTTGAATAATTGGGAGTCTTTCGAGATGCCAGTGAATTTGTCAGATCTGAACATGTAATTAATTAAGCTTTGAGAACTCATTTTATCCTACACTTCTACCCGAGAGTGTGGACGGTTGACTTTCATATGTTATGGGTTTTATTTTCATGTTTGCTCCATCATTCATGATATTAATATTCACACTATTAGACTCTGCACCATGTATATATTTCATATCATAATTATACCATTGCATTTTCCTTTATATGTTTATCCTTGTTGTTCATTTTCTTCTTTTATTCATGGATCGAGTGCATATATGTATATATACCCCTTTATTGTCTTTTGACCCCAGGACTTCAAACAATGAATGTGAAGACAACAAAGATGGTCTTTTTGAGCCCGACTTTGATTGGTTCGTTAATGCGGATGACCTAGACAACGATGATGATGACGATTGCTCTCTTCCCCCTGATCTTATGAGATTGATTGAAAAGGAAGACAAACAGATCTTGCCCCACAAAGAGGCCATTGAATTGATCAATTTGAGTGATGATGAGGAAAAGAGAGAAGTTAAAATTGGCACTTCCCTAACACCCGAACAGAAGGAGGAACTAGTGTCATTACTCAAGGAATATGCTGATGTCTTTGCTTGGTCCTACCAGGATATGCCAGGTCTGGATACTGATATTGTGGTGCATAGAATGCCAATCAAACTCGGATTCAAGCCAGTACAGCAAAAATTGAGGAGAATGAGGCCTGCCATGTTATTAAAGATCAAAGAAGAAGTGAAGAAGCAACTGGACACAGGATTTTTGGAAGTAGCTACTTATCCTGAGTGGGTCGCAAATGTAGTACCAGTCCCGAAGAAAGATGGCAAAGTTCGAATGTGTGTGGATTACCGAGATGTCAACAAAGCCAGTCCGAAAGATAATTTCCCATTACCCCACATTGACACTTTAGTCGACAACACAGCTAAACATGCAACATTTTCTTTCATGGATGGGTTTTTGGGGTACAACCAGATTAAAATGGCTTCAGAAGATACGGAGAAGACTGCTTTCACCACCATGTGGGGCACGTTCCAATACAATGTGATGTCCTTTGGTCTCAAGAATGCTGGGGCAACTTATCAGAGAGCTATGGTGACCCTTTTGCATGACATGATGCATAAAGAGATCGAGGTGTATGTGGATGATATGATTGCCAAAGGTAGGAATCCAGAAGAGCATATGACTAGTTTGAGGAAGTTGTTTGAGAGGCTGCGCAAGTATCGGTTGAGGTTGAATCCGGCCAAATGTACTTTCGGCGTTATTTCAGGGAAGTTATTGGGATTTATTGTTAGTCAAAGGGGCATCGAGGTGGACCCAGATAAAATTAAAGCCATTCAGGATTTGTCACCTCCGAGAACTCAAAAGGAAGTAAGAGGTTTCTTTGGGCGATTAAACTATATCTCCCGCTTCATTTCCCAGTTGACTGTAAAATGTGACCCGATTTTCAAGCTTTTGAAGAAGAACAATACGGGAGAATGGAATGAAGATTGTCAGAAAGCCTTTGATAAGGTCAAAGAGTATTTGTCAAACCCACCAATGCTAGTACCTCATGTGCCTGATCGTCCTCTAATCTTATATCTGACAGTGTTGGAACACTCCATGGGTTGTGTTTTGGGGCAACATGATGGAACCGGCAAGAAAGAACAAGCAATCTACTATGTTAGCAAGAAGTTCACAGAGTATGAGGCCAAATATTCTCATATAGAAAAGATGTGTTATGCATTGGCATGGGCGGCTGAGAGATTAAGACAGTATATGCTGTATAATACCACATGGTTGATAGCAAGGCTAGATTCGATCAGATTCCTCTTTGAGAAACGTTCATTGTCAGGACGATTGGCTCGATGGCAAATACTACTGTCAAAATATGATATAGTTTATGTCTCCCAGAAAGCTATCAAAGGAAGTGCCATTGCTGAATTTCTAGCTGACAGAGCAGTTGATGACTATGAACCCATGAAGTTTGACTTTCCTGATGAGGATTTGATGTCGATATTCAATACTGAGCTAGAGCAAGGAGGGAAATGGAGAATGTATTTTGATCGGGCATCAAATGCACTGGGACATGGAGTAGGATCTATCCTAATATCCCAAAACGGTGATCAATGCCCAGTAACAACAAGACTTGACTTCGACTGCACAAACAATATGGCAGAATATGAAGCTTGCATTCTGGGGATCCAGATGGCAATGGAGAGAAAGATCAAGACTTTGGAAGTGTATGGCGATTCTGCTTTGGTGATATATCAGCAGAAAGGTGAATGGGAAACACGAGACTCAAAGTTGGTCCGTTATCATAAGTACATCATGGAGTTGATTGAGCAATTTGAAGAAATCAGCTTTCATCATCTCCTAGAGAAGACAATCAGTTGGCCAATGCATTGGCAACTTTAGCCTCGATGTTCAAAGTCGATAAAGGAGTTGAAATCGAAGCAATCAAGTTGGACATGAAGACTTACCTGGCACATTGCATGAGTGTTGAAGAGAAGGATGATGGCAAACCTTGGTTCTATGACATTGTCCAATACCTCAGATTTCAAAAGTATCCAGATCGTGCTGTTGAGAATGACAAGAAAGTTATCCAAAAAATGTCAACAAACTTCTTCTTAGACGGTGAAGTCCTTTACAAGAGAAGTAGGGATCAAGTAATGTTGAGATGTGTAAAGTTAGAGGAAGCAAAGAATATTCTAGAAGAAGTTCACGGCGGAATCTGTGGAACTCATTCCAGTGGACATAAGATGGCTAAACAGATTATGAGGTTGGGATATTACTGGTTGACTATGGAGACCGATTGTATTAATCATGCCAGAAAATGCCATAAATGTCAGATTTATGCTGATCAGATTCATATACCTCCTAATCCATTGCATGTCATTTCGTCCCCTTGGCCTTTCTCAATGTGGGGCATAGATGTAATCGGGGCAATTTCCCCGAAAGCTTCTAATGGGCATCGGTTTATCCTAGTGGCCATTGATTACTTCACCAAATGGGTTGAAGTTGCTTCATATGCCAATGTAACTCAGTCAGTGGTCGCCAAGTTTGTGAAGAAAGAGATCATTTGTCGGTACGGGCTACCGGAATGAATCATCACTGACAATGCTAAGAATTTGAACAACAAGATGATTGATGCAGTATGCTCCCAATTCAAAATCAAACACAGCAATTCAACTTCTTATCGGCCAAAGATGAATGGAGCAGTCGAAGCAGCAAATAAAAACGTTAAGAAGATTGTCCAGAAAATGACAGTGACTTACAAAGATTGGCATGAGAAGCTTCCTTTTGCTTTACATGCTTATCGCACTACTGTAAGAACATCAATTGGGGCAACACCATATTCTCTTGTTTATGGAATGGAAGCTGTGGTACCAGTTGAGATAGAAATCCCATCTTTGAGAATATACAGAGAGTTGAAGCTCGAAGAGTCAAATTGGGTGCAAGAGAGATTTGACCTGACACACCCGGACCTAGCACGACTTTTCGTACGAACTGAGTAGTGCAAGATAACGTATAAATTAAACAATATGTTGGTCCGGCTATGTCAAGTCAGAAGAGAAGATAGGCTTAAGATAAGACGTAGTTGGAAGATGAGACTGGTGACCATGCATGGAAATACCAAAGTGGACTTCTTTAAGTCCATAGCCAATGGATTGGAAGTCCATTGGTGAATTGGTCGGTGGATCGGGCCAATAATCAAGGTTTTGAGAGGTTTAAAAGAGAAGAGAAAGTCTGGCCCGGGGCCCGAGTAGACCCGGTGCCGGGCTCCCCTATAAATAGGGGGGAGATGAGCTCTCCCCCTCATTTTCTCTCTTTCTCTCTTTTCTCTTTTCTCTTTTCTCTCAACTGCTCATTTGGAGCAATTGTGGACTTTTGGCCGATCCGGACAAGCCGACCTCCAGTTCAAGGCGAGATCTAGGTGAGTTGTTCTTAACTCCTTGAATTACGTTTTGTTAAGTTTTCACGCTTGTTCATGCATTGGTCTAGGAGAAATCTAAGCTCAAAGTTAGGTTCAGCTTTTAGTTAGATTTTAAGTTTAGATTTGAGATCTAGGAACTTTGAGCTTGTAATTCTCATTTCTGCTCCGGTAAACGCATAGTGGGAGGAGAGAAGAACCTCCATCTCGAATTTTATGCGTAACGGTGGACCGAGGGGCTCGGGATCCGAGGAAATGCTCGGATACCGAGAATGGCCGAGCGGCTCCCGCGCGGGACCTGGCGAATTTTGGCCACCCATGCGGGAGGGCCTCTATGGCCCAGAATCCGGGCCAGGTTGGGCCCAACCCACGGGTCCCCAGGGGCATTTTCGTAATTTTTCACCAAGTGTCCGATTTTCACCCCGGAACCTCCCGGACACTTTTCTAAGCCCTGAATCACTTCCAAACATCGTCTTAGATCATATTAGAGCCTCATAGGTGCATTCATAAATTTAATTATGAATGCTAACGTATATTTCCGTATACTAGGGCTCCGGTTGAATCGAGTGCGGCGATGCTCCGGAGGTTGAGCTACATGGAGCGCTTGGGAGTATGATTCTCCCACTACTGTGAATGGCTTAGTTTTCAGTGCTTAGCCACTAGGGCAAAATGTTTTAAAAACATAAATTGTTTTTAAAAAGGTTTTACAACAGTTTTGGGATAAGGGTAATCCACAACACACTTTTTATTTTGTGATACGCCCACTTATGGGGGTGGAATGATTTTAAAAATAAAAAAGCTTGTGTGTGTTTACATGTGTTAATATTTATAAAGAAATATTATTATAATTATTATTACGATTATTGGGGTACGATGCCCCGGTAAAAGGAGTGATTGAGTGGGATTCCTCGGGGCTCCAATTGCGGGAGCGTGGACCGAGTTTGAGCGCATGCATGATGTCGAGACATTTTACCGCTCTGACGATAAATGATATGGCGTGAAAAATATTTGGGACTAAACAGTCTAAAAACAAATGGAGTCACCACTAACCTTTTATTTTTAATAGGTGTGGTTAGTCACCTATTGGTTTAACTTTACATAAATCTAGAAAGATTACATCAAGTTAAGGAAAGAAACTGGTCTACGAAAAAGATTTTAGGTTCGTGAGTCGGTTACGCTCAGGGAAGGATTAGCACCCCCGAGACGCCCGGAAAATCGGTACCACAAAAGTCTTAAAATGTTTTACTTGGAAATGATAATAAAATGTGTTTAAAATCACTAAAAAAAACATAATTTTAAATGTCAAAACAAATATTCCTTTTAATGCGGGGTAAACATCCCATTATAAAAGCTAAATTCGAAATTTAAAGACTTAATGTCGGAATGAACATTCCTTTTGATGTGAAAATCCATAGCCTAATTTTGAATTTGAAGAAATTTCCTACTTAGAATGGAGATTCAATTTCTAAATAGGAATAAATATTCTTCAAAGATCGAAGTCAAATTTAAAAAAAAATGAGGATAAATATCCTTTTGAAAAACAAGGGTTTAATTTTAATTTTAGAATGTCTCAATTGTGATAATATTAATTGAAACATTCTAGAAAATATTTTTACAAAGAGGTTGGGATAAACATCCTTAAATTCATGTTTTGAAAATCACGTTAAGAGAATTTAATTATGATTTCTCAAATTAAAATCTCTTAGAAAGATTTGATTTTAAAATAATGTTGGAATAAATATTCCTTTTAATTTGATAAAGGGTATAGTTTGACAAAAATTTAGTTTAATAGGAAAACCTTAGTAGATTAATAAATTAAGACCTTTCAAAAAATAAATGTCCTTTTTATCAAATAAAACTGATTTTTTACAAAAAAAGAATTTTAAAGATTCAAGGAATAAACATTCCTTTTATTGGAGTTAAAAATGCGTTTGGATAAAAATGAAGTTTACTTGAAAGGTCTTAATTAATTAAATATATTAAAGTCCTCCCAAAACAGGTATTTTGGAAAATTAAAAAAAGGAAAAAAGAAAATAAATATTCCCTTTCAAAGAAATAAAAATAAGAAAAGAAATTTTAAAAGTGGTTTTTTTAACAAAACTTGGATTAATTTGAGAGGCCTTAACTATAATTGGGTAGTTAAGATCTCTCAAAAAACATGTTTTGAAATTAATGTGGGAATAAACATTCCTTTTAATTTAATTGGGCCTCTTAAACAAGAGTTTTTCTTAAAATAAAATGAAAATGAAACATAAAAGCCAAAAAAATATATAAAAAAAAAAGGGTTTTGGAATAAACATTCCTTTTGTAAAAGAAGGTAATAATAAATTTTAGTTCATTTGCCAATTTTAAGAAATTAAAGAAATCATAAACATGATATATGTTTTTTTTATGAATATTAAATGAGAAAAAAATATTTTTTAATTTTGAAGGGATGAGAAATTTCCTCGGGTCCGATCGGACTCCCGATTAGACACCGAGAAAACCTCTTATCAGAGAAAACCTTCAGAAACCTCAGACTCCCGAGGTACCCTCCGGTTACCCCATGCATATGAATTTTTGAAAACCAATGTTCTAATTTTAATTATGCATGAATGAGACAAGGAAACATGGGTTAGTATATACATACACAATTAATTACACAATATGACATGGTAAAATAAATGGGACATGGAAATTTAAAATCAATTTTTTCAAGATCAAATTGCATGGCAACTAATTTAACACATACAAGCAAGCCTAACTTAAATAAATGCATATTTATGGTCAAAGGTGTAATATCATGCAAAATTTAATTCATAATTGAATAAACATATATAGAAGGGTAAAAAGGTAATTTTTCAATCAAGATTAAATTTTTAATTAAGCATACATATGAGGGCAAAAAGGTAATTTAATGCGAGATATAATTTCTACTTAAGTAAAAATACATGCAAAGGCAAAAAAGGGTAATTTTACATACAAGATTAAATTTTTAATTAAAAAGTATACATAAAAGGGCAAAACAGTAATTTAACACATACTATAATTACTAATTAAGCTAACATATCCATAAGGGCAAAGAGGTAATTTTATATGTAAACATAAATTTTTATATTAGACAAAACACATATTCAAGGGTAAAAAGATAATTTCTATGATAAAAAAAAATTAAATCTTAAACTAAACATGCATTTATATAAGTTTAAAAATTCAATTTTTTTAAAAAAAATCAAAGATTATTTCTATTTAAATAAATAAAGATAATAAAAAAATAATAAAAAATAAAATAAACTTAAAGATTCAATTTTTATTAACCAAGCTTTCATTTTTAATCAAGCTAAAATATCCACAAGCAAAAAGGTGTAATTTTTAATCCTAGAGTTAACATTTAATTAAGCAAACAAATTTATCATCTTAAAGTTGTGACCTTTATAACCAAGATTAGGTTTTTAATCCATCAAGGATGAACATAAGCTTAAAAAAATGCAATCTTTTTAATCAAGATTAAAATTTTATACTAAACAAGCATATTGAACATATAAGCAAGCTTTAAAAGTAATAAACAAGGGTATAAAACAAGAAAGTTAGGAACTTTTTATATAATCATGTAAATATTTAAGAAAAATGACATATTAATAGAATAAAATAGACAAACAAATAGAAAGGCATCATCTTGAACATATTAAAACATATATTAAACTAAATAAATCACTTAGCAATATACAAATGCTCCATGGATCATAAATATCATTGTAAAAGAGAAGGCTAATATTTTTATGTACAAGATTGACATAATAATACAAGAATATTACATTTAAAGCATAAAGAAATAATTTTTACATAAAAAAAGTAAGAACTTTACCTAAAAAAGGATGAACTTTTGTATCAAAACTAAAAACAATGGCTTTGTGGAGAAGAGAATGGCTAAAAATTGATACACAATAAGCCTTTTCTCTATTTTTCTCTAGCCAAACCGTTTAAAATAAATCAAGAAGAGAAGAAAAGCTTCTTCCCTTCTTGCTCGGACCCTCTTTCTCTCTTCTCCTCTCTCTTTTTTTTTTCTGTGTTTGAAGAAGAATGCTGAAGCTCTTTTTTTTACGCTCTGTGCTCCTCTCTCTGTTTCTTGAAGAGAAAATGTTGAAGCTCTTCTTTTTTTTTTCATGCTCTGTGCTCCTCTCTCTGTTTCTTGAAGAGAAAATGCTGAGGCTCCCTTCTGTGCTCTCTCCTTTTTCTTACCCCTCCAGATGGCTAGCCCTCCCCTTTTATTTTGAAACTCCAGTCGTGCTTTCTTCCACAGAAAAAACCCATAAAACATGGAGCCGAAAAGAAACAGAAGACATGGAGCCAAAAACCAAATAATCATGAAGCTGTCAGTTGCTTTGTTGCTGCGGCCGTTGTCGGCTGCTTTGTTGTTGCCGTGGTTGGCTGCTTTGTTTATGCTATGGATGCATGATTGCCGTTGTTGATAGAGCTTGCGGGGGGTACATAGTTTATCCACATTCTCAGCCGAGCCTTCTTGGCTTCAAGCTCTGCAGACTTCAACCTTCTCCTCGCTTCCATCAATATTAGCACGCCATTCAACATATTTTGCTAGACCGTTTGCCACAAGCTCCATTCACAAGTCAACTTTGCCACTTCCAGTGATGTGCTTCCAAATATCAAGGCTACCAAACATGGCAGCGATTATCAAAGGAGTCCTATCTTCAAAAGCCATCTTTCTCGACCCCACTTTTCTACCATACCAAAAGCGTGCTTCATTAAAATCCAAACCCGTTTCTTCTACTTCACTGAGCACTTATACAAAGCCTGAGCTTTATGCTCATATAATCCAACTTCCATGATGAAACCTAAGGCCACAAGTTCACTCTTTGAGCCACTGCACATCCTCAACAAGCCCTCTAAGCAGTGTGGATTGAAGAGAACAAAGAGGAAAGAGATGAGGTTGTGTTAAAAATTGGTGGGGAGAGTCTGAAGTTGAGCATGATGAGATTTGTCCGACGCATGGGGCTGCTAAGGAGGCAATGAGTGCTGCTGCTATTGTGAGTGTCGGCGGTTGGCTGTTTTGTTGTTGCTGTCTTCTTAGGCATTGGGCGAGCAGGTAAGCAAGGCCCGAGGCCAGCCATTGGAGCACCACGAATAGCAGAAGCCTTTGTGTCGAGGAAGTTCCTCATCCGAGCTTGCTGGATGTTGCACACTTTTATCAATTCCAGCACCAATCCTGCTAGAAACAGCCTCAACTTTTGGAGCAGCTTTAACTTCAGGAAGTATTCCAACAGCCTTGGAGATGGTGGTGCTTAGGGGAAACTTATGCACCTGAGATGTTTCAAGAGCACCAAAAATCTTATTCAAAGAATGAGGCTCCGTAACAGTGGGAGCAGCTGTCGCTGGTGGCTGCGGTGCTTCATTATTTGCAGCTGGTCCATGCAAAAATGTACATCTGTCGCCTTTAAAGCAATAACCCTTTTGGAAGAAAATACATTGCACAGCTTGTTTGTTGGAATTGTAGGAAGCCACCTGGTCGTAAGGTGCCTAACAAGCAGCTGTCGGTGTCGCTGCCATCTGCGATAAAGACGTGGAAGAACGAGCTGAAGCTGCCACTTGAGTCCCCAAGATTTAGTTTACTGCTTGGTTTCTCATCCTGAAATAGCAGGTTGTTTTGCATACTTTTCCCACTTGACTTTGTCCTACTGCATTTGAGTTTGAATAAAGTAAGGAGCTTGAACATGGTCCGGGCTGGTCAAAGCTTTGCATTGGCAGGATGTTGCTAGAAAAATATAGATCAATTTGTGACATAGTAGAATTTCAACCAGTAGCATTGCTGTCACATGGTAACGCAACAGCACTGGTCCCTCTCATCATGTGGTCTTGCTGATTGGCATCATCTATTTGGCTACTAAAATGAAGCCAACGTAGTCTTGTTGGTGGGATAAGAAATCTCATCATGTGGTCCTGCTGATTGGCACCATTTATTTGGCTACTACAATGAAGCCAACGTAGCCTTGTTGGAGGGATAAGAAAATGGCATCATGTGGTCCAGCTGATTGGCACCATCTATTTGGCTACTACAATGAAGCCAACGTGATATGAACAAGGAGACATCTGGCCCCATGTCTTCTTTTGTTGCCATTATACCTCAAAAAGGTAAATGGCCCGTGAGTTCTTTGTCAAAGCCGTGCCCCCAGGGGCAACGGAACCCTAAGCACCCACCCCGGTTAATCCAGAGGCCTGTTGCGCTGCTAGCTCATGCCGGATAAATCCAGGCCCTTTTGCTAGCCCAATCCAGGTGAGAGGCGTGCTATTGGGAGCAACAAAACCCTTGGTGGCCAGGGTTCGAGGAGTGCTGCAGGCACGCTGGTACTCGAATTCTTGGGCCTTGGGACAATACCTGGATTGGGCTAGCAAAAGGGCCTGGATTTATCCGGCATGAGCTAGCAGCGCAACAGGCCTCTGGATTAACCGGGGTGAGTGCTTAGGGTTCCGTTGCCCCTGGGGGCACGGCTCTGACATTCTTGGTTTTTGATGAAGCTTTAATTGTCTTTTACAATCATGGTAGGAAATGGTAGTCTTTGGTATATATATATATATATATTATATTCACATATAAATATATATATAATATACATATAAATATATATATAATATACATTCATATAAATATATTTAATATGTACATATAATATATACGTATAAATATATATATGTATATTGCAATGACAAATGAACTAACTCGGTTTTTGTTCTGCATCGTATGGCTTTGACAACACGACTTTGCATTTGCATGAGGGCCGAATTAACTCAATCTTGGCTCCTCGGTCTCGATTCAAAATTACCTGTAAGGTGATAAGGTAAAATAAAAATAAAATAAAGTAGTAATAATAATAATAAATAAACTAAACTTGAAAAGGCAATGAATAAAAATTTGCAAATGACCAAGCAATTAATTAATTAAATGAAATTAAAAAATAAGTGTCTACAGTTGCCCCTCTTTGATTATTTCTTAATAATCTAGAATTGTAAGCTTCTAGATAATTAGGAAATAAGCAAAGATGTAGACACCCTTTACTCAATATGCACTAAATAGTACTGGTGTTTTGAAAAAGATCACTCTTAATAGAACTGATTTCAAAATTAAGGAAATTGTCCTAAACAGAATCAATTTTAAGAAATTAGTCTAAACAGAATATATATTTTTTAGAAAATTATGCGGAACAAAATCAATTTTGAGAGAACTACCCTAAACTGAAATGATTTTAAATTTGAATAAATTGCCTTAAACAGAAACAATTTTAAGAAAACCACCCTAAACAGAAATGATTTTAAATTTTGAAGAAATTGGCACTAAATAGAAACAATTTTGGAAAACCACCCTAAACAGAAATGATTTTAAGTTTTGAACAAATTGTCCTAAACAGAAACAATTTTGAGAAAACCACTCTAAACAGAAATGATTTTTCACTGAAGAAATTGTGCTAATTTTGAGAAAACCATCCTAAACAGAAGCGATCTTAAATTTGAAGAAATTACTTTAAAATGAAATGCTTTCGAGAAAACCATCCTAAACAGGAATGATTTTTGAAGAAATCATTCTAAACAGAAACAATTTTAGAAAATCATCTTAAACCAAATGATTATAAATTTTTGAAGAAATCGCTCTAAACAGAAACAATTTTAGGAAATCACCTTAAACAAAATGATTTTAAATTTTTGAAGAAATCGTTCTAAACAGAAACAATTTTGAGAAAATCACCCTAAACAGAAATGATTTTTGAAGAAATTGTTCTAAACAGAAACAATTTTAAAAAATCCATTCTAAACAGAAATGATTTTTGAAGAAATTGTTCTAAACAGAAACAATTTTAGAAAATCATCTTAAACAAAATGATTTTTGAAGAAATTGTTCTAAACAGAAACAATTTTGAAAATCCATTCTAAACAGAAATGATTTTTGAAGAAATTGTTCTAAACAGAAACAATTTTAGAAAATCATCTTAAACAAAATTATTTTAAATTTTTGAAGAAATTGTTCTAAACAGAAACAATTTTAGGAAATCACCTTAAACAAAATGATTTTAAATTTTTGAAGAAATCGTTCTAAACAGAAACAATTTTGAGAAAAACACCCTAAACAAAAATGATTTTTGAAGAAATTGTTCTAAACAGAAACAATTTTAGAAAATCCATTCTAAACAGAAATTATTTTTAAAGAAATTGTTCTAAACAGAAACAATTTTAGAAAATCATCTTAAACAAAATGATTTTAAATTTTTGAAGAAATTGTTCTAAACAGAAACAATTTTAGGAAATCACCTTAAATAAAATGATTTTAAATTTTTGAAGAAATCGTTCTAAACAGAAACAATTTTGAGAAAATCACCCTAAACAGAAATGATTTTTGAAGAAATTGTTCTAAACAGAAACAATTTTAGAAAATCCATTCTAAACATAAATGATTTTTAAAGAAATTGTTCTAAACAGAAACAATTTTAGAAAATCATCTTAAACAAAATGATTTTAAGTTTTTGAAGAAGTCGTTCTAAAAAAGGAACAATCTTGGACAACCATTCTAGACAGAGATGAGTTCAGATTCTTCTCAAATAGAGTTGGATCATTGCAAACAGGCATAAATCATTCCACATAGGCATAATTCATGCTAAACATAACTGAATCACGGATAATTACCTTAACCAAGAAAAGACCTTAATAGGGTTTTGAAGAATTCCCTGAGAAGCTTCTTATACAAGACTAACCTCGCGGTTTTGAATCGGACTTACGTCTGCAATTTGAACGATGACAGGATGTATCATGAATGCTTATGAGGAATGATATTGAAAATGATGCATTTTGCATTCTCATGCTTGAATGATGATGCTTTGCCACTTTTGCTTTGAAGGTTTCAAGATAGCCTTTCGATTTGGCCTAACTCATACTCTTAGAGCTCAAAAATTGGAGAATATCCTTTGTCACACCTTTTCTGGCATCAACATGCTCCAGACCCTCTCTTCAAATCACTGTTGTTTGAACATCCCAGTTCAAGATGATTTTTGTTCATGTGTCATCACATTTCTGGCATCAATCATAAGCTATTGAACTCATTTTTAATCCTACATTTCTTTCCCTTTTTGTGTTGAAAGTGACATCCAATGTCATGGCATTTACTTACCTATTTGCTTATCCCTCCATGACAAAGAAAAATTATGCCATTTATATTTAAAGGAAACACATGAATTTTTTAAAGGAAAGTGTGCAAGACATATCTATATATAACAGATAAACTTATAACAAGCTCATTACAAGTTTATAGCAAAGAGTCTATAACAAATGAGTTTGTAGCAAAAATGAAGAAGAAAGACACATGACCTCAAAGCGATGAATGCATAAGTAACAAAAACTGGTCATCTCGCACCCCGCCTTTGATTGACTCATCATTGCTAGAGTGACGTTTGACAACGTCCGATGATTTCTGATTACCCCAATCCCCATAACCGAATAAGACCTCTTGTGCAAGTTAGGTGCCCTTTTTGTTGCGATTTCTCAACCTTCCTAAACCACCTTTTCAGGTTTTCAGCTTAGGAACCATCCTAATCGGATCTGAATCGTCCTTTCGGGTTTTCGCCTCAGACCCTTCCTTTTCTTCTCTTTTTCGGACTCAAGTCACCTTTTCAGGTTTTCAACTTGAGACGCTCTTTTCATTTTTTCATTGTTTCATTTTTTTATTTTTTCATCATTTTTTTTAATTCTTCAGGTGTAGTACTTATTCACAACATCGGCATTGATTGGATGTGGCAATTCATCCCCATCCATTTCTTGCAAGATTAGGGCACCTCCCGAGAATGCTTTCTTCAGCACATAAGGACCATCCCAATTTGGAGTCCACTTTCTTCGGGGATCATGTTGAGTTGGTAGAATTTTTTTCAGCACCAATTCTCCTTCTGTAAACTTGCGCGGACGTACCTTCTTATCATATGCACGCATCATTCTCTTTTGATACAATTGACCATGGCAAAGTGCTTTGAGCCGCTTCTCTTCGATTAAGTTCAATTGGTCAAATCTCTCTTGCATCCAATCTGATTCTTCGAGCTTCAACTCTCTGTATATTCTCAAAGATGGGATTTCCACCTCAACTGGTAGCATAGCTTCCATTCCATAGACCAGAGAATATGGAGTTGCCCCAGTCGATGTTCTTACAGTAGTGCGAGAAGCATGTAAAGCAAAGGAAGTTTCTCATGCCAATCTTTCTAAGTCACTGTCATTTTTTGGACAATCTTCTTAATGTTTTTGTTTGCTGCTTCGACAGCTCCATTCATCTTTGGCCGATAAGGGGTTGAATTACTGTGCTTGATCCTGAATTGGGAGCACACTGTATCGATCATCCTGTTATTCAAATTCTTAGCATTGTCAGTGATGATTCTTTTTGGTAGCCCATATCGACAAATGATCCCCTTCTTCACGAACTTGGTGACCACTGACTGTGTTACATTGGCATATGAAGCAGCTTCGACCCATTTGATGAAGTAATCAATGGCCACTAGGATGAACTGATGCCCATTAGAAGCCTTTGGTGAGATTGCCCCGATTACATCTATGCCCCACATTGAGAAAGGCCAAGGGGATGAGATGACATGCAATGGATTAGGAGGTACATGAATTTGATCAGCATAGATCTGACATTTATGGCATTTTCTGGCATGATTAATACAATCGGTCTCCATAGCCAACCAGTAATATCCCAACCTCATAATCTGTTTAGCCATTCTATGTCCACTGGAATGAGTTCCACAGATTCCGCCGTGAACTTCTTCTAGAATCTTCTTCGCTTCCTCTGACTCTACACATCTCAACATTACTTGATCCCTATTTCTCTTGTAAAGGACTTCACCATCTAAGAAGAAGTTTGCCGACATTTTTCAGATAACTTTCTTGTCATTCTCAACAGCACGATTTGGATACTTTTGAAATATGAGGTATTGGGCAATGTCATAGAACCAAGGTTTGCCATCATCCTCCTCTTCAACACTCATGCAATGTGCCGGGTGAGTCTTCATGTCCAACTTGATTGCTTTGATTTCGGCTCCTTTATCGACTTTGAACATCGCGGCTAAAGTTGCCAATGCATCGGCCAACTGATTGTCTTCTCTAGGGAGATGATGAAAACTGATTTCTTCAAATTGCTCAATCAACTCCATGATGTACTTATGATAACGGACCAACTTTGAGTCTCGTGTTTCCCATTCACCTCTCAGCTGACATATCACCAAAGTAGAATCGCCATACATTTCCAAAGCCTCGATCTTTCTCTCCATTGCCATCTGGATCCCTAGAATGCAAGCTTCATATTCTGCCATATTGTTTGTGTAGTCGAAGTCAAGTCTTGCTGTTGCTGGGTAATGATCACCGTTTGGGGATATTAGGACAGCTCCTACTCCATGCCCCAGTGCATTTGATGCCCCATCAAAATACATTCTCCATTTCTCTCCTTGCTCTAGCTCAGTATTGAATATCGACATCAAATCCTCATCAGGAAACTCAAACTTCATGGGTTCATAGTCATCAACTGCTCTGTCAGCTAGAAATTCAGCAATGGCACTTCCTTTGATAGCTTTCTGGGAGACATAAACTATATCATATTTTGACAGTAGTATTTGCCATCGAGCCAATCGTCCTGACAATGAACGTTTCTCAAAGAGGAATCTGATCGGATCTAGCCTTGCTATCAACCATGTGGTATTATACAGCATATACTGTCTTAACCTTTGAGCCGCCCATGCCAATGCATAACACATCTTTTCTATTTGAGAATACTTGGCCTCATACTCTGTGAACTTCTTGCTGACATAGTAGATTGCTTGCTCTTTCTTGCCGGTTTCATCATGTTGCCCCAAAACACAGCCCATGGAGTGTTCCAACACTGTCAAATACAAGATTAGAGGTCGATCCGGCACAGGAGGTACTAGCACTGGTGGGTTTGACAAATACTCCTTGACCTTATCAAAGGCTTTCTGACAATCTTCATTCCATTCTCCCGTATTGTTCTTCTTCAAAAGCTTGAAAATCGGGTCACATTTTGCAGTCAACTGAGAAATGAAGCGGGATATATAGTTTAATTGCCCGAAGAAACCTCTTACTTCTTTTTGAGTTCTCGAAGGTGGCAAATTCTGAATGGCTTTGATTTTATCTGGGTCTACCTCGATGCCCCTTTGACTAACAATAAAGCCCAACAGCTTCCCTGAAGTAACGCCGAAAGTACATTTGGCCGGATTCAATCTTAACCGATACTTGTGCAGCCTCTCAAACAACTTCCTCAGGCCAGTCATATGCTCTTTTGGATTCCAACCTTTGGCAATCATATCATCCACATACACCTCAATCTCTTTATGCATCATATCATGAAAAAGGGTCACCATAGCTCTTTGATAAGTTACCCCGGCATTCTTCAGACCAAAGGACATTACGTTGTATTGGAACGTGCCCCACATGGTGGTGAAAGCAGTCTTCTGCTTATCTTCTGAAGCCATTTTAATCTGGTTGTACCCTGAAAATCCATCCATGAAAGAAAATGTTAATATGGGGCAGTTTATCTTCTGAAGCCATTTTAGCTGTGTTGTCGACTAAAGTGTCAATATGGGGCAGTGGGAAATTGTCTTTCGGACTGGCTTTGTTAACAACTCGTTAATCCACACACATTCGAACTTTGCCATCTTTCTTCGGGACTGGTACTACATTTACGACCCACTCAGGATAAGTAGCTACTTCCAAAAATCCTGCGTCTAGTTGCTTCTTCACTTCTTCTTTGATCTTTAATAACATGGCAGGCCTCATTTTCCTCAACTTTTGCTGTATTGGCTTGAATCCGTGCTTGATTGGCATTCTATGCACCACAATCTCATTATCCAGACCTGGCATATCCTGGTAGGACTAAGCAAAGACATCGCCATATTCCTTGAGTAATGACACTAGTTCCCCCTTCTGTTCAGGTGTTAGGGAAGTGCCAATTTTAACTTCTCTCTTTTCCTCATCATCACTCAAATTGATCAATTCGGTGGTCTCTTTGTGGGGCAAGATCTGTTTGTCTTCCCTTTCAATCAGTCTCATAAGATCAGGGGGAAGAGAGTAATCATCATCATCATCATTGTCGAGGTCATCCGTATTAACGAACCAATCAAAGTGGGGCTCAAAAAGACCATCTTTGTTGTCTTTACATTCATCGTTTGAAGTCCTGGGGTCAAAAGACAATAAAGGGGTATATATACATATATGCACTTGATCCATGAATAAAAGAAGAAAATGAACAACAAGGATAAACATATGGAGGAAAACGCAATGGTATAATTATGATATGAAATATATACATGGTGCAGAGTCTAATAGTGCGAATATCAATATCATGAATGATGGAGCAAACATGAAAATAAAACCCATAACATATGAAAGTCAGCCGTCCACACTTTTGGGTAGAAGTGTAGGATAAAATGAGTTCTCAAAGCTTAATTAATTACATGTTCAGATCTGACAAATTCACTGGCATCTCAAAAGACTCCCAATTATTCAAATCAGTCCCCGGTGCCATTCATTGAACCAATGTTCCACTGCTTGATTCCCCGTGCTCTAGCATGCTGATAGACAATCCCTTTAATAACTGTTCAAGCTCAACAACTGACCTTTTTGGGTTCATCATTCCAGCAAAAACGAAACTATCTTTCAACGGTGGAATCTTCAGTTTCTTGGGTTCAAGTTCGCCTCCTCTCAATGCAACTACACGCTTGCGCTTCTTCTCCTCCCTTGCTTCGGACTTTTCTCTCCAAGAAGGCTTATATTCGAGTCCAAAAGTGGGCTCTGCCTTTGGTAAGATAATAGGCTCACGGATTCCTTGGCCATATTTTCTGAGTCCTTTTCCGGCCCGACAGCCTCTTTCGACAGTCATGTTGACTTGCATATTCAAGCAGCCAGAGAAATGAGGACTAGGTACCTCGGATCCTTCTCTTACCCATGTTACTTCGACTACTTCAAATGATCGGAAAGAGTAATCCATTGCCTCTTCCCGCAGCTTCAATGTAAGGAGTGTTTGGAGGTTGCATTACCATGATGTCCTCTTCTCCGGACACAGAAACTATCTTATTTTCAACTCGGAACTTGATTTTCTGGTGAAGGGAAGAAGGAACAGCACCGGCCATATGGATCCAGGGGCGACCTAGGAGACAGCTATAAGTTGGCGAAATATCCATAATCTGGAAAAGGATCTCAAATTCAACCGGCCCCACAATTATCGGAACAGTCATCTCGCCAATAACTCCCCTTCGTGTGCCATCGAATGCCCTAACCACTAACTAACTAGCTTTCATTAAAGATTGGTCTATAGGCAATTTCATCAATGTGTGAAGTGGCATCACATTCAAACGGATCCATTGTCAATCAATACTTTGGCGACCATATGATCCTTGCACCGAACAGTGATGTGCAGTGCCTTGTAATTGCCTCTTCCTCCGGAAGGGATCTCTTCATCAGTGAAATAGATGTAATCAGTCACTGTGATACCTCCGGCAATATGTTCCAAATTGGCTACAGTGATGTTCTTAGACACATAAGATTGGTTTAGGATTATGAGGAGAGCATTACGATGTGCCTCGGAGTTCAAAAGCAAAGCTAACAGAGAGATCTTGGCTGGCAAGCGATTTAGTTGTTCTATGACATTGTACTCACTTTGTTTGATGAATTTCAAGAATTCACGAGCATCATTTTCATCCACCGTCTTGGTTACTTCTTTTTCAATTTCTTTCTCCGGCTCTCCAACAGATGGTGTAACAACTTCATCATTTACCTCCATGCCCTTCTCTTTCTCTTTGTGTAAAGTGGCAGTTGGATTTGGGGCTCCCACTTCTAGTCATGCCTCCTACTCCAGAAATACTCACTGATTCAGATTCCTGGACATCGACATTCATCTGTTGCACTGAACTCTCATACCCCCAAGGTACCTCCTTATCACTCTGATAGGGAAATGGTGTTGGCACATTCAAATTCAGGCTTGGTTTCAGTATAGGGATATTCAATGTCGGCCTAGGGGTCATCATAATTGACAGGCTTGGTTTTGGTGAGGTTATGGGAATGGCGAGGCTGGGCTTTTGAATCACAGATAGTTTCAAACTTGGTTCATAATGGGAAGAATCTTCATTTCCATTATTCACCATACAGATGTCTGTACTTTCGTTTCTCTCCATATAAAATTCAATTAGACAGGCATCCATCATAGCTTGCAACTTTCCTCAGAATTCAGTGCAACACTAGATCTCATGACCTTCACACTTCAAAAAAGTAATCATTTGGGCCTTTAGCAAAGCCTGATATACGACTTTCATTGGTGTGATAATCTCTTCAACCTTTCTCTTAACATGAACTGCCCCATCATTAATCATATTCACAGTGTTTCCACCATGATTTGGGAGAGGATTTGTGCCTACACTTGGCGGTGTATTGAAAGTCAAACGACCCTAATTGATTATGCCTTGCACCACTTCCTTCAAACGAATACAGTTCTCAATGCTATGTCCCTTAGCCCCCGAGTGATAGGCACATGTGGCGTTTTCATCGAACCACCTCGGATAGGGAGGCTGTAAAGGGGTTAAGTATTGGACTGGTTCAATCATTTTGTTGCTTAAGAGTTTGGCATAAAGTTCGGTGTAGGTCATGGGAATAGGGGTGAATTGTTTCCTTTCTCTTGGTGGTCTTGGGTTCCAATTTTGAGTGTTTGGTCTGGAGGCAGTATAACTGGTATTGGATACCGGATATTGATAAGTGTTTTGAGGTTGAGCATAGTTGGAAGGAGGATGTTGGTAAGTGTTTTGAGGGGGTGAGTAGTTGGTGGGACGATATTGGGGTTGGTATTGGGATTGGTATGGTCGGTATTGTGGTTGGTATGGTCGATATTGGAATTGGTTTGGTCGATATTGCTGTTGAGGGTATTGTTGGTATCCTCCATATCCGGCGGTGTTCACCTTGCCTTCTTTCTTCTTTGGATTTTTCCTAGCCGCACTAGACTCCCCACTTTCCAATTTGCCAGTTTTGAGTGCATTTTCCACCATCTCTCCAACTAGGACCATGTCGGTAAAGCTTTTGGTGGCACCGGCCAGCATATGGCTGTAGTATGGAGCTTTCAAGGTATTAACAAATAACCTTGTGGTCTCTTTCTCGGTTAAAGGAGGTTGAATCTAAGCTGCTATATCCCTCCATCTTTGGGCATATTCGGTGAAAGATTCATAAGACTTCTTCTCCATATTCTACAAGGTCAGTCTATCGGGTACCAAATCAGTCATGTGCTTATACTGATCAATGAAAGCCTGGGCTAGATCATTCCAAGAGTGAATGCCCCGTCTATCTAACTTGTTGTACCACCACGTTGCAAACCTGGTAAGGCTATCTTGGAAACAGTGAATTAGCAACTTATCATCTCTGGAGTATGCGGCCATCTTCCGGCAATACATAGTAATGTGGTCTTTAGGGCATGTGGTCCCTTTGTACTTCTCGAATTCAGGCACTTTGAATTTTGGTGGGATCACCAATCCATCCACCAAACTCAATTCATAGGCATCAGTAATGCCATAAGCATGAATGCCCTCCATGGCCTTGAGCCGCTCCTCTATCTGGCTTAATACCCTTTGACTTTCGACCCCACCGATCTCTCTCTCAAATTGTTCATCAGGCACAAACACGGGATTGTTTGGGGTGTGTCCAGGGGCAGGAGGTGGCATAGTGTAGGTGGGAGGGGGAATTGGTTGAGTTGTTGGGATTCCTCCACTTGTAGTAAACATTGAGGGTGTAAAAGGGTATACACCGGGTGGAGGTGGTGGGAAGGTGAATGTGTTTGTGGTTGGTTAAGGAATTTGTGTTTGATTTTCTTGCAAAGGTATATTGAGTACGAGGGGTGAGAGAGAGGCATTCGTAGGCTGAGCTGTGGGGAGTCCGTCTGGGAGTGTACTCGGAGAAGATTGCCTATTGGAATTGTTGCCTGAATTTGCCATATTTTGTTGTCTCATACTGGCCACCATTTCTGCCATCTGATCTAATTGTTTCTGTAGATCCTCGTTTGCCTTCTTTAACTGTTCAATCTCGGCAACTTGCTATTCCATGGTGATTCTGGATTGTAGTCTAATGTTATATTTGTGTGTTGGAGGTGCTATCTTGAAACCTTTATTTAACCATAAGGACGAATCAGATTCTCCTACCATGAATATGAATGAAATGTATGTATGAATATGCTTGAATGATTATGTAATGTGGAAACCCATCCATAACAAGATTACTACAAAGATAATTAGCATTACGAAAATAGGAAAGTGAGTTTAATAACCCATAATAGAATACCATCCGAATCAAAACATAAGATGATAATATTTTACAACAAATATGTCACTCTGCTTGTCTCATGAACTGTTCCAATTGTGCCCTCATCTCAGCATTTTGGTTTTCAGAAATAGTCAATCTGTTGGCAGCATCACGAACTTGTTGCTCTAACTCATTGTTTCTCCGGACTAACCACCCTACTATGCGTTTCTGCTCCGCCAATTCTCTTTTCACTTCAATCTTTGCTTTTTCTACTTCGCTCTTCTCCTCCTGAACTCGAAAGCATTGTTTTTGGGCAATTCTCTAGCTTTGGACATGTTCTTGATTGAAGATTTCGGTCCTTGCTGCCAACCGGCTCATTTCCGTAGCCTCTTCTCTCCATTCTTTCACGTCCCCTTTCAGCTTGACATTGTTGGCACTCTCTCTTACCCAGTCTTGAACCTATCCTTGCATCTCTATCTGGTTATTTCCAAGCTGGTCTCGTAGTTGCCGATTTTGTAGCTCCAACTACTGACATTTTTGGGTCAATTCTACTAACTGAGCCCATTTTCTGAACCTTTGATTCTCAATTTCCAGCCTTTCTAACTTGTCCTCCGGTGCCTCAACCAAAGGGTAATTAGCATCCAGGACTGGCGGAACTGAAATCTGTTGCCCCCGTCTACTTTGCCACATAACGTATTCAGGAATTGCATTGTCAGTATGATTGCCACGATCCATCTTCTGTGCTTCTTTGTACAAGTTTGCCCACAATTTGGCCTCATCAAATCCCTTTTCGGTGTCATGCTGGAAGTCTAACAAATTGAGACCAAAAGTGAGAAGGATAGACTGTTCTGACCCATATTGCCGTCTTACTAGCAATGGGGAGTAACTGATGGTTCCCCAAATGCCTACAAGAGGGATCCACGGTATACTTGCATCCAAATAAGGAGTATCTTTTGTCGTTGTCCACATTGCTCTCCATGTGATGTCTTGGTTCTTCAAATTCGTGAACCACTCGACCCATTCTACCACTATTTTTGGTTGGGATGGCCAAGGATGTGCATTATAAATGGCTATCGTCTCTTCACCTTTGTTATTAAAGACCATTCCTACAAACTTTTTGTATCCGAAATGGCTTTTAAGCCATATTGTCAATAACTGTCCACAAGCCTCAAATTTACCGTCGGCTTTTCTACATGCATTGAGAGATCGAATGGTTTCTGCCAAAATTGTCAAAGCCGGATCAGACTGATGTTTGATCTCCATAAAAAGAGTTGTTACTGACATATGCACATATCCCTCCTTTCTAGGAAATAGTATTAGGCCATAAATCAAAAGGGATAGAACATCAATCCCTTTTCTAGAGGTGGTATTCTTTTCCACAATATCCATCATGAAACTGGTTGAAAGGAATTCGCCATCCATGTAGCTTCTTATCTCTTCGGTCTTCATCCCCAACAGCTTCACTAGCTTCCTAGGATGATTCTCGGTTGGCCAAAATACTTTATCCGGCTTGCTCCCTACCATCAACAGATCTTGATATTCCTCCACTGTCGGCACCATATCATACTCTCTAGTAGAAGATTCATCATGTTTACCGAAAGTAAAACACCGGTATGAGGGATCCCAAAAGTACAAAGTCGCTTTTAGAAGCTCCTCCTCCACTTCCACATCTAACAGCAATGCTATATCTCCATACAATTGTTTGAATCGACCCTTATCACTGATGCCTTCCCATAACTGTTTCAGTCTTGTCAGATCATTTCGGACGAAGCTACAGCTGAGTCTTGTAGGTAACTGGGGTGGAGGACCCTTTGTTGACGCCTCCCTAGCTTTCTGCCTTTGCCAGTACAGAGCTCGTTTCAAAGTCGGACTGGCGGAATCAAAATTTTCAGACTCTCCCATCGAATCTATCTCCATGGGTACTTCCTCACTTTCTTTCGCCATAAATAATTTTCTCTATATTAAACCTATTATAGATGGGGATGGAATGCGAGAATGGGATGCAGAGATAAAGAAGAAAAAGAAATGGCAAAAAGGTAAAAGGAAATGTATCAGAATAAAATAATAATGTTAAGATGAATGATGCAAAGATGTTTGGCTCGCAACAATTTAACCATAAAAGATAATTAGTCATTTCATCCAAACAAGGCTGGGGGCCCAAATATCCGTTGACCTAAAGGTTGACCTTGTTCATTAGCCATGACTAATTTCCCTTTACAGTTCTCTTATTGCGAATGATTCTACCATGGAATGCATGTCATGTGGTGATGGCGAATAAAAGAAATAATCATGGATATTCAAAGCATAAACATGTATGGATTAAGCAAGGAAGAAAATTGACATACGATATATCATTGCAAAAGAAAACAGACAACATATATACAGACAAAGTGAGGAAGAGAATAGGAAAATTATACAAATAGCATACCAATATGGAATAAGCATATATATACAGATAAAGTGAAAGAAAACAAATAGATTATGAAATGGATACATACAAATAAAGTGGGAAAGAAAACAAATGACATATCATCATGAAATAAGTATTTTCACAAAAAGGTGAAAGAAAACAGACAGTTTATACAAACAACGTGCTATCATGAAATAAGCATATGTACAGAAAAATAGACAGTTTATACAAACAGCATGTCATCACGAAATAATCAGAAAACAGACAAACATCATGCCATCATGAAATAAGCAGATAAAACGAAAGGGATTGATAAAGGTAAAAAGCCGTCCCCCTTTTGTGTCCTAAGAAACCGAGTTTTCTCCAACGGATTTGGCTCTATCTAGGTTAGATTCTGGGTTCTTCTACATGCTGGGTTTAAAGCTCTAGACAAGGGTACCCATCGGACAAGATGGGGTGGAGGCAACCCCGTCGCCCCCTCCTAAATAAAGATGAAGTTCGGACTCCCGAACTTTTATGTTATGAATTTGTGTCGTGTGTGAGGAAAGGACTTATACCTTTACCAATTGCCTTTCGGTGAAGTAGTGAACATTCGGAGAAGTAGAAGCAGGAAGCAGAAAAAACTTCACTATCACATGTCAACACACGATCAGTCCAATTCAAAATATAGGATAAATAATTAATATGATGAGACAAACACACATGGTAAACAAGATAGGTATACATGGCATACACAAGGAATTAAAACGTGAAAAATACATACAAGTGACTAAAATGGCAAAACGGTAAATACAAAAAGCATACTAGCAAATCAAGACATACAAAGGGAATTAGAACATGCAAAATATATACAAGTAATTTGACACACTCGGACCTAGCACGACTTTTCTGTACGAATGAAATAGTACAAGACGAAGTATTAATTAAACAATGGGTCGGTCCGGCTGTGTCAAGTCAGAAGAGAAGTTAAAATTAGGATAAGACGGAGTTGGAAGATAAAGTAATTAACCGAGCATTGAAATTAGTAAAATGCCAAAAAGACCTCCAAATAAGTCCCTAGAAATTTATTATGGGTCCCATTGACACAAGAAATCAAAGGATTTAGCCAATGGGTAAAAATGGAAGAAAGTTGAAAAAGGGGAATAAGTTTGACTCGGGGCCCGAGTGGACCCGGCGTCGGGCTCGCCTATAAATAGGGGAGGCCGAACCTTTTTCTTTCATTTTTCTTTTTCTTTTTCTTTCTTTTTCTTCTTTTCTCTCTGAAGCCGACCGGAGGCATTTTGGACAATTGGCAAAGTGGGACATGCCCGGCTATCAGATCAAGGTGAGTTTCCAGTATGTTGTTCTTCTCACATCGATCTACGTTATGTTAAGTTTGCACGCGCATCCATGCATCGGTTTAGCCTAGATCCAAGTTTTCAGCTTTTAATCGGATTAGATCTTTAAACTCAAATAAGTGGATTTCGGGCAGGTGGAATAAGGTGAGTTTTTAGTGGGTTATAGTATTCACCTTATTCTACGTCCCATTCCGTTTTTACGCATTTTTGTGCACCGGGTGTGAGTAAATCGGAGATTTAGTCAATTCTGGCTAAATCTCGGTCTACGGGAAAATTGGACCGGTGTTTCTCGTTTCTGCCTCGGCATATCCGTTGTGGGGCCCACGGGCCCCCGGGGGCATTTTGGTAGTTTTTCGCCGAGAGTCCGATTATAGCCCCGAAACCTCCCGGACACTTTTCTAAGTGTCGAGCCCAGCCCGAGTGGCCCATGGACCCCCAGGGGTATTTTTGTAATTTTTTACCAAGTGTCAAATTTTTACCCCGGAACCTCCTGGACACTTTTCCAAGCCCCAAATCACATTCAAGCCCAATCTTAGGTCATGTTAGAGCCTCGTAGGTGCATTCATAAATTTAATTATGAATGCTAACGTATTTCCGTGTACTAGGGCTCCGGGTGAATCGAATGCGGCGATGCTCCGGAGGTTGAGCTACATGGAGCGCTTGGGAGTATACGAATCTCCCAATACTGTGAGTGGCCTAGACTTCTTTGTGTAGCCACTGGGGGAAAGGATTTTAAAAGTGATTTTAAAACATAAATGTTTTTGAAAAAGGTTTTGGGATATGGGAAATCCACACACACACACACTTGTTTGCGATATACCCACATAGTGAGTAGGATGTTTTAAAAAGAAATATAAAGACTTACGTGTGTGTGACTATGTGTTTTAAATATAAATGTTTTATGCATATATATATAATTTATGAAATATTATTATTATGATTATTGAGGGTACGATGCCCTTGGGAGATGAGTGCTTGAGAGGGTTCCTCGGGGCTCCGATTTACGGGAGCGTGGACCGAGTTTGAGAGCATGCATAATACTCAGCCGTGGACCGCCTATCGAGGGGCACAGTGAGTCGAGCCTGGTTGGGAGAGGCACGTAGGGAAACTCGCCAGAGCTCCAGTTCACTGTGTTCCACCACAGTGAGGCACCACCGAGAGAAAGGGCTAGAGAAAGAGAAAGAGAAAAAGAAAACATTTCTAGAAAGAAAAGAGATAGCCCTCGGTGCAGTGAGGCATAAGACGACCGGCGGGTCGCACCTCCAGTATGATAGAGATGCCAGCCGATTTTATGTATATTTATTTATTTATTTATCTAAAGTGTTTTTAAAAGAGGGTTCTCAACCAGAGAACCAGAAAAGCATTTTAAAAGAAAAATATTTATTTTATTATTATTTTATTTTATTTTATTCTGGATTTCCCTTATCTGCCCTAACCCAGATGGAGATTCTCAGAACCTCTGTCACTCACCTGTATCCAATATGGATGGATGCAGATTCGCATACGGAGTCGGCTTTAGAAAGGAGGCTCACTAGAAGGCGTCGGTGGCTTAGGCTTAGAAGTTTCCGCTACGTAGGTATTCTCTCAATTAGTCCACTGGCATTACTTTTAAAGTTAATTATTTTATTAAATATTTTCTAATTAAAGTTTTAGTTTTATTTGACAGCGATGATGCCCATTTATGCCTTGCGATGCCTTAGGTGCGTGACTGGTCAGCACGTACTTCGAGGCAGCGCGGCGGTTGCCACGTGGCCGGCCCGGAGCGGGTCGGGGCGTGACATAATTAAGACATAGGGCATGCTAAAGGATCAAGGCATAGGTTAAGAATTAAATCATGCAAAATATAGACGAGTAATTAAACACACAAAGCATACTAGAAGATCAAAACATAAAAACATACATATAAATTGAATGTGATATGAATGCAAGATGCAGTTTTAATAAACTTATTTTTTGAAAAATCTTCCTTTTTTTTTTCTCTTCTTTTCTTTTTCTTTTTTTTTGAAAAATTTTTGAAACAATTATTGGAAAACATTTTAATGCAAATGAATGATGCAATGCATGAAATGAAACTTAAAACATTTTATTATTAAACCCGAGTAAAATTAAATGATATGGCGTGAAAAATATTTGGGACTAAACAGTCTAAAAACAAATGGAGTCGCCACTAACCTTTTATTTTTAATAGGTGTGGTTAGTCACCTATTGGTTTAACTTTACATAAATCTAGAAAGATTACGTCAAGTTAAGGAAAGAAACTGGTCTACGAAAAAGATTTTAGGTTCGTGAGTCGGTTACGCTCGAGGAAGGATTAGCACCCCCGAGACGTCCGGAAAATCGGTACCACAAAAGTCTTAAAATATTTTACTTGGAAAATGATAATAAAATGTGTTTAAAATCACTAAAAAAACATAATTTTAAATGTCGGAACAAATATTCCTTTTAATGAGGGGTAAACATCCCATTATAAAAGCTAAATTCAAAATTTAAAGACTTAATGTCGGAATGAACATTCCTTTTAATGTGAAAATCCATAGCCCAATTTTGAATTTGAAGAAATTTCCTACTTAGAATGGAGATTCAATTTCTAAATAGGAATAAATATTCTTCAAAGATCAAAGTTAAAGTTAAAAAAAATGAGGATAAACATCCTTTTGAAAAACAAGGGTTTAATTTTAATTTTAGAATGTCTCAATTGTGAGAATATTAATTGAAACATTCTAGAAAATATTTTTACAAAGAGGTTGGGAGAAAAAGGAGGAAGAACTCCTAAGTAGAGTAAGAGGTCTGGAACCTCAGAAGTAATAAAAGGATAGTCTTGTCAAGAGAGACTTGAGAAAGAACAAGGATAAGGCTATGGTGAAAGAATCAAGTTAGTGCAGTGGAAGCGAAGTGAGCCTAACCCATGAATAGGTAAGGGTAGGCTATGTTAAGGAAAAGATGAGGTTCAAACTCAAGAGTGGAAGAGTGATGAAACCACTCTTGAGGAAGAGAATGATCAGAGTGCGCAGCGGAAGCTTGAACTTCAGCGGCGAATAGTGATGCGAACACTATTCGAAAATGGGAAGAGAGCTTCGAATGGAAGCTAAATCTCCCTAAGTTACCCTATTTAATTTCGAGGACGAAATTTTTAGAAGGAGGGGAGAGTTGACACACTCGGACCTAGCACGACTTTTCGTACGAACAGAATAGTGTAAGATGGCGTATCAATTAAACAATATGTCAGTCTGGATGTGTCTAATTAAGAAGAGAAGTTTAAATTAGGATAAGACGGAGTTGGATGATAAAGTAATTAACAGTGCATGGAAATTAGTAAAATGCCAAAAAGACCTCCAATTAAGTCCCTAGAAATTTATGATGGGCCCCATTGGCACAAGAAATCAAAGGATCTAGCCAACGGGTAAAAATGAAAGAAAGTTGAAAAACGGGAAAAAGTTTGACCCGGGGCCCGAGTGGACCCGGCGTCGGGCTCCCCTATAAATAGGGGAGGGGGGTGCCGAACCTTTCTTCATTTTTTTTCTTTTCTTTTTCTTTCTTTTTCTTCTTTTCTCTTTGGAGCCGACCAGAGGCATTTTGGACAATTGGCAAATGGGGACAGTCCGGCCATCAGATCAAGGTGAGTTTCCAGTATATTGTTCTTCTCACCTCGATCTACATTATGTTAAGTTTGTACGCACAACCATGCATCGATTTAGCCTAGATCCAAGTTTTCAGCTTTTAACCGAATTAAAGCTTTAAACTCAAATAAGTGGATTTTGGGCCAGTGGAATAAGGTGAGTTTTTAGTGTGTTATAGTGCTCACCTTATTCTACGTCCCATTCCGTTTTCACGCATTTCTATGTACCGGGTGAGGGTAAAATTAAGATTTAGTCAATTTTGGCTAAATTTTGGTCTACGAGAAAATTGTACCGGTGTTTCTCGTTTCTGCCTCGGCATATCCGTTGTGGATGCCATGAGGATCACCTCTCTAAGTTTGTACGTCAAAAGGAGGAGAAACGAGTACGAAAACCGGGGGAGAGACCGGCCGAAGAACTGGCCGATCGAGTCCCTGTTTAGATATTTTTAATATAATATTATTATATTAAAAGATATTTATATATTATATTAATATATTTTAGATATTTATATATAATATTATTATATCTTAGATATTTATACATTATATCATTATAATGTATAAATATCTCATAGGTGGGCTTTTTGAGCCCGATTTCGAGTAGAATTTGGATCAACCTGTGTGGGGCCCAGCCTAGTCCGGGTGTGGGGCCCACGGGCCCCTAGGGGCATTTTGGTAATTTTTCGTCGAGAGTCCCATTTTTACCTCGAAACCTCCCGGACACTTTTCTAAGTGACAGGCCCAGCCCGAGTGGCCCATGGACCCCCAGGGGTATTTTCGTAATTTTTCACCAAGTGTCCAATTTTTACTCCGAAATCTCCTGGACACTTTTCTAAGCCCCGAATCACATCCCAGCCCAATCTTAGGTCATGTTAGAGCCTCATAGGTGTATTCAGAAATTTAATTATCAATGCTAATTTATATTTCCATGTACTAGGGCTCCGATTGAATCGAGTGCGGCGATGCTCCGGAGGTTGAGCTACATGGAGCGCTTGGGAGTATACGATTCTCCCATCACTGTGAGTGACTTAGACTTCTTTGTTTAGCCACTGGGGGAAAAGGTTTTAAAAATGGTTTTTAAAAACATAAATGTTTTCTAAAAGGTTTTGGGATATGGGAAAATCCACACACACACACTTGTGTGCGATATACCCACATAGTGAGTGGGATGTTTTAAAAATAAATATAAGACTTATGTGTGTGTGATTTATATGTTTTGAATATAAATATTTTATACGTATATATATAATTTATGAAATATTATTATTATGTTATTGAGGGTACGATGCCCTTGGGAGATGAGTATTTGAGAGGGTTCCTCGGAGCTCCAATTTGCGGGAGCGTGGACCGAGTTTGAGAGCATGCATGATACTCAGCCGTGGACCGCCTATCGAGGGGCACGGTGAGTCGAGCCTGGTTGGGAGAGGCGCGTAGGAAAACTCGCCAGGGCTCCAGTTCACTGTGTTCCCCCACAGTGAGGCACCACCGAGGGAAAGGGCTAGAGAAAGAGAAAGAGAAAGAGAAAATATTTTTAGAAAGAAAAGATATAGCCCTCGATACAGTGTGGCATAAGACGACCGACGGGTCGCGCCTCCAGTATGATAGAGATGCCAGCCCATTTTATGTATATATATATTTATTTATTTAAAGTGTTTTTACAAGAGGGTTCTCAGCAGGAGAACCAGAAAAGAATTTTTAAAAGAAAAATATTTGTTTTATTATTATTTTATTTTATTTTATTTTTGGATTTCCCTTATCCGTTCTAACCCAGATGGAGATTGTTAGAAACTCCGTCACTCACCTGTATCCAATGTGGATGGATGCAGATTCGCGATCGGAGTCAGCTATAGAAAAGAGGCTCACTAGGAGTCGGTGGCTTAGGCTTAGAAGTTTCCGCTGTGTAGGTATTCTCTCAATTAGTCCACTGGCATTACTTTTAAAGTTAATCATTTTATTAAAAATTTTCTAATTAAAGTTTTAGTTTTTTTTGACAACGATGATGCCCATTTGTGCCTTGCGGTGCCTCAGATGCGTGACTGGCCAGCACGTACTTCGAGGCAGCGCGGCAGTTGCCACGTGGCCGACCCGGGGCGGGTCGGGGCGTGACAAAGATAATGTAATTATTAGATGCCTATGATCGATTTCTCCAATCCAAAGGTGAAGATTGTTTTAAACTAAAGTTTTCTTTATATTTATTATCTTTCTTTAATTTTTGTTATTTATTTGGTTTAGTTTTGATTTCCCAATTCTATTTATTTTCTTTTTTTTTGTTGCTTACCTAGATTAGAATTTGTTAGGTTTTCTTATCCAATCCTTGTGGGTTGGACTCTTACTACCACTATATTATAGTTTTAGTAAGGTTAATTATATATATATATATATATTTTCCGGATTTCATCCTCTCACTATCAGGTGAGAAGGTCGAAACTATTCTATATAATTATTTTTATAGATAGTTTTCGTGAATAAAACAAAAAATCAAAAACTGATCAATCATATGCTTTTTAAAATTGTTTCTTGTACAATTGAAAAATGAAAAAAAAAAGTGAAAAAAAGAAAGAAGTCCTTTTCCTTCTCTTAAGATTAAGTTAAGTAAAAAAAAATGGAAAACAATTAAATTGAATTTTAATCAGACATTAGGTCTCAAAAATTGTCACAATAACATTGGAACAAACTTTTGTGACAGAAAATTTGGCCACAATTCAAGGGGCCAAAAAAATTATTTTGGCAATCCAGAATTTGAGACAAAAATTGTCACAGAAATCCTTTGTCTCTAAAACTATCACAAAACTTGTAACTAAAGTTGTCACCACGTGTGAAAATTTTTTTTCACATGAGACTGGTGACAACTTTGTCACAAGTCCGTTACTATCGTCCAAATATGTTTTCGGGCAGGGTTTAGATTTAGAAAGCTTATCTATTTTATTGTTGTGACAGAAATTAGTGACATACATTTCGGTCACATTAAGTATATGTATTATCTGCGACAGAATTTGTGACAAGTTAATGACAAATATTTTGGTGGGAAAACTAGCCACCAATTATTTGGAGAAAAATTGATTTGTTAACATTTTATTATTATTTTGTGAGAGAATAGTGATGGAAGTTTCTTGTCACAAAATCTCATTCCACTTTTATTATAACAATATAATTTATGTTATTTATAAAAACTTAATTTGTTAATAAAAATAAAAATATTAAGTAAAACTATAAATGCTTTTTTAAGAAAAAATAAATGTTCACAAGTTACTCAAAAATATAATTAATAGTTTCTAAATCGTAATTCATTTTTAATTATAAATTATTATATTATTTTTTTTATTTTTAAAAATAATTTAAATTGAATATATGAAATATTTATTTTAACATATTTTAATTATCTATGACAGAAAGTGTGACACGTTTTGCTATCACAAATTGGGAATATGTAAATGTTAGAGTAACCTAATTACAACTGATGCCATCACAAATCAAAAAGAGAAAAAAAAAACTTGCGAACAAGTTTGCTCAATCTGCTCTCTCCTCACACCGCCGTTGCCGTTGTTAGCCTCCTTCCTCTTCTTTCCTCTCCTCCACTTCTCCTATCCCTCCATCGTTTTTCCCTCACTGAAACCTAAACCATGCTCCCTTGTTCAAACTCTTGAGAAATGGTAACTCGCAGAAGAAGCCTCAGCCATTTTCTTCTCTTTTGACTTCTAAAGATCACAATTTTCTCTTCTCTTCCACTGCTGCAACTAAATCTCATCAGGTTTTACTTCTCTTTCCTTCTTTTCTTGCTTTTTATGGAATGAATATTATACCTAGCCTTATTGTGGTTTTTAGCTAAGAGTGCCTGGCTGATTCATGGGTCTATTTTAATTTCTTCTTTGCTGAAAGTAATTTTTCTATTTTATTTTGCAGCTGTGGATTCCTTTCCAATTTCTCAACTTCCAATTTTTTCCACGATAATTCCAGGTGAAGCTATTTTCATTTTATCATAATTTCATATTATTATAATTTAAAACATGGTTTGAATGAAATGTACTTTTTTCTATCTTGATTCTGTTGCTTTTTGTAATAAATTTTAAAACGAACAAAAGTTTAAAAAACTTAGGTGGTATGTGCTTGGTCAGTTGGTTTCCAGGGAACCTTTTCTTTACCAATTTGATATCTACATTGAATTTAACCTCTTTGACTCAAAAATAAGATCGAATGTGCTCGAAAACTGTTTTTGCTACTTCAAAATAATTTGTAATTGTAAGTGTAATTCTCAATTTCTTGTCCATTAAAGCTGCGATTCCTATCCTCTGCCCTCTCTCTCTGGCTTTTCCATGATCCCTTTTTCCATTTCATGGAAATCTATGATTGCTCAAGGCAAAGGATTAAACTTTACTACCATTTTAATACAAACCATATGTTTAATGAACGAATAAAATCTTTCAATTTAAAAACATGGTTCACGGATTGAGGTCCTAGCCGGAAACTTCTACATTGCATTGTAACATGGGAAAAATTCCATTAGTTTTTTCATGATGCCCATTTTTTTAGTTTAAAATCTCCCTTCTTCTTTCTGCATTTGATGAAGCTCTGCCCACTTGACCACAAATTAATGGTAAAATAATCAAATATAAGTAGTAGTAGTAGTATTAAAAAGACAATTCCAGTTTGGCTAATGTGTTTAACTCATGAATTCTTTTATCAAAGACTTTTACTCTTTACTTTCTCTTTTTCTGAGTAGTCTATAGTCCTCTATATCCTATAGCCAGACCCCACCTCCATTATATTACAAGATTTCATCAATGAAAACTATCACGCCCCGACCCGCCCGGGTTGGCTACGTGGCAACCGCCGCGTTGCCTCGAAGTACGTGCCGGCCGGTCACGCACCAGAAGCACCGCAAGGCATTGAAATGGATACCATCACTGCAAAGCTCTTAAAACTTTGATTAAATCATTTAATAAAATAATAAAACTTAAATAGTGCACCAGTGGATTAATTTAAAAGGAATACCTATGCAGCGGAAAACTACTAAGCCTAAGCCACCGACACCTCCTAGTGAGCCTCCAATCTATTGGCTGACCTCGTACGCGGATCTGCATCCATCCACATAGGATACAGGTGAGTAACAGAGATTTAATGAGTCTCCATCAGGGTTATGGAAAATAGGGGTAATCCAAAGTACAGTAAAAATAAAATAAATAAATTTATTTTTCAAAATCTCTTTTATAATTCTCCCAAAGAGAATTAAATTTAAAACCTTTAAAATAATTAAATACTCATGGGCTGGCACCTAATACACTGAAGGCACGACTGGCCGGTCGTATGCCTTACTGCACCGAGGGCTATCTCTTTCCTCTTTAAAAACATTTTCTCTTTATCTCTTACTCTAGCCCGTTCCCTCGGTGGTGCCTCACTGTGGTGGAACACAGTGAACTGGAGCTCTGGCGAGTTTTCCTACGCGCCTCTCCCAACCAGGCTCGACTCACCATGCCCCTCGATAGGCGGTCCACAGCTGAGTACCTTGCATGCACTCAAACTCGATCCACACTCCCGCAAATTGGAGCCCCGAGGAATCCCACTCAATCACTCCTCTTCCAGGGGCATCGTACCCCAAATATCATATTAATAATAATAATATTATTTCTTATATAAATATTAAAACATGTAAACACACACAAACTTTATCACAAAATAAAAAGTGTGTGTCGTGGATTACCCTTATCCCAAAACAGTTGTAAAATCTTTTTAAAACAATTTATATTTTTAAAAAATTTTGCCCTAGTGGCTAAGCACTGAAATCTAAGCCACTCACAGTATTGGGAGATTCGTATACTCCCAAGCGCTCCATGTAGCTCAACCTCCGGAGCATCGCCGCATTCGATTCACCCGGAGCCCTAGCACACGGAAATATACGTTAGCATTCATAATTAAATTTATGAATGCACTTACGAGGCTCTAACATGACCTACGACTGGACTTGAATGTGATTCGGGGCTTAGAAAAGTGTCCAGGAGGTTACGGGGTAAAAAAATTGGACACTTGGTGAAAAATTATGAAAATGCCCTTGGCGGTCCATGGGCCACTCGGGCTAGGCCCGACACTTAGAAAAGTGTCCTGAAGGTTTCGGGGCTAAAATCGGACTCTCGACGAAAAATTACCAAAATACCCCCGGGGGCCCGTGGGCCCCACACTAGGACTAGGCTGGGCCCCACACGGGTTGGGCCAAGTTCTACTCGAAATCGGGCTCAAAAAGCCCTCCTATGAGATATTTATACATTATAATGATATAATATATAAATATCTAAATATATTAATATAATATATAAATATCGTTTAATATAATAATAATATATTAAAAATATCTAAACAGGGACTCGATCGGTCTTTCCCCCAGTTTTCGCATTCATTTCTCCTCCTTTCGATGTACAAACTTAGAGAGGCGATCCTCATGGCATCCACGACGGATACGCCGAGGCAGAAACGAGAAACACCGGTCCAATTTTTTCGTAGACCGAGATTTAGCCTAATTTGACTAAATCTCCGAGTTACTCACACCCGGTGCACAAAAATGCGTAAAAACGGAATGGGACGTAGAATGAGGTGAATACTATAACACTTTAAAAACTCACCTTATTCCACCGGCCCGAAATCAACTTATTTGAGTTTAAAGCTTTAATCCTGTCAAAAGCTGAAAACTTGGATCTAGGCTAAACCGATGCATGCAAATGCGTACAAACTTAACATAACGTAGATCGAGGTGAGTAAAATAACATTCTAGAAACTCACCTTGTTTTGCTGGCCGGTTTGCCCGGATCTGCCAGTTTTCCAAAATGCCTCCGTTTTGGCTCCAGAGAGAAAAAGAAGAAAAAGAAAGAAAAAGAAAAGAAAAATGAAAGGAAAACCGTTGGCCCTCCCCTATTTATAGGGAAGCCCGACACCGGGTCCACTCGGGCCCCGGGTCAAACTTTTTCCCCTTTTTCAACTCTATTTCATTTTCACCTGTTAGCTAAATCCTTTGTTTTCTTGTGCCAACGGGGCCCATAATAAATTTCTAGGGACTTATTTGGAGATCTTTTTGGCATTTACTAATTTCCATGCACGGCTAATTACTTTATCTTCCAACCCCGTCTTATCCTAATTTGAACTTCTCTTCTTAATTAGACACATCCGGACCGACATATTGTTTAATTAATACGCCATCTTACACTATTCCGTTCGTATGAAAAAGTCGTGCTAAGTCCGGGTGTGTCAACTCTCCCCACCTTCTAAAAATTCCCTCCTCAAAATTAAACAAGGTAGCTTGGGGAGGTTTGGCTTCCATTCGAGGCCTTCTTTCCGTTTTCAAATAGTGGTCGCATCACTATTTGCTGCTGAAGTTCACCACACTTTCGCTGCGCACTCTGATCATCCCCTTCCTCAAGAGTGGTTTCATCACTCTTCCACTCTTGAGTTTGAACCTCATCTTTTCACTAATATAGCCTACCCTTACATATTCATGGGTTAGGCTTGCTTTACTTTGATCATAACACTTGGAGGTTCTTCCCCTGCTTTAGCCGTGCTTACTCGATTCTTTCTCCTTGTCCTTGTTCTTCCTCAAAGTCTCTCTTGATGAGACTATCCTTTTGCTTCTTCTGAGGCTCTACACCTCTTACTATTCTCAGGAGTTCCCCCTCCTTTTCATTGCCATTACCTCTTACTTCGAGGCCAGCTTCCGATGCGTTTCTAGTCATCTTGTGGTCTTGTACTTGTCTTTGTAACCAAGCTATCGGGAAAGACTTTCGCTTAACTCCCTCGCCTCCACGGCGAGGATGCGGTGAGTTAATTGTCTTTCCCCCCTATCTTGGTCTTGCTTCTTCGTTTCGTCTCTTACTCCCATTCTCTTCCTTCTTTGATATTCTTCCATTTAGATCTCATGGCGTATGAGTCGAGCTCTTGTACACCTTGGCCCACACTTGGCTACATCATAACAGAGGAATCAGAGATCATGCCCTCTCGGCTCTCACAATCTGACCCACTCTCTGACCGCCCATCACAATCACAAATAGGGCCCTCGGCCCATCATATCACATACAGGGCCCATGGCCCATCAAATCTCATCTCTCCTCCTCACAAGGACGGAGAACTCTGGGAGGTCTCACACTCTCCCCAATCACATATTGGGCCAGTCCTCTCGAGTGGTCATCATAGAGATCCTCAAGATCTCGATCTCTGATCCTTTCTCTCATAGGGATGCCTCACATGGCTCCGAAATCATTCACACTTGAGCCTCGACCTCATACCCATCTATGCCATTTCTCTTACCTCTTAGGCTTTCCTTAACTTTTATTTTCTTGAGGTACCCACTTCAAGAGGTACCGCGTATTTATCTTCCTTGTTGACCTCTTTCCTTCACATTAGCTCCAATGCTAATGGTTGATTTCTTTTCGTCCTTTCATCAACAGTACTATTTGGGGGTTTCCTTGTCCCCATCTATATCTTTTTCCTCCTTTCCATCCACCCAAGTCCATTGTGGGGTCCACATTTCTCTTGCCTTCTCGTCAACGCGGAACAGCGTAATTCACGCTCGTCACACTCATGCTGCATTCCAGTAGCTTCTTTTTCTCTCAAGGTTTCATTTCCATTCTCTTCACTTGATCTTCTTTATGGTCCATCGCTGTCCTTAGGCATCACTTGCAACTTTTGAAATTTCCATACCCCTTTTCCCTAGGGTCATCTCCATGTCATTTCTATTCTTCACATTTCTTTTCCCAGGTTTCCTTTCCTTGGTTTCATTCTTCCTTTTCTTTGCTTTCTTCTCTTACTTTCTTCATCACTCTCATCCTTATTCCCTTTTTCTTCTAACACCTTTAATTCTCTTGGGTGTTAGAATTCTCTTTCTACTACTCATATTGGCTATGCTCATAGAAGTTTATGAGCTTAATCAATTCTTTTCATTATTCCCATACTCCTTCCATTGAGTACTCAGGGTTCTCGCTTACCTCATTTTCTGTCTTAGTTCCCTCATCTCTTGCTTACAAATGTGGGTTTCCTTTCTCTTAGCCATCTTCGGCTCTTAATCCATCAATATCTCTCCTTTGTCTTTCGATGCCATGGTTTATTTATCTTGGGCAACACCTTTCTCTATCCTCCATTACCTCTCTATCTTGCCCACGCCAAGCTGATTCCACTTTAGCTCGGTTTGACTTCATCTTCCACATCCTTTCTTCACTTATCATTCTTCAAGGAGTTTATCCTCAAAGTTAGCTTACTCCCCTCCTTCTAAAAGATTTAACTTACCTTCCATATTCTTCGACTTTATACCCTTAATTATTTCTATCTCACTTTACTTCTTGGTCCTTATCCTTTTATCTCCTTCGATTCCAACCATTATTCTGGTTTATACTTAATCACCTTTTTGTCTTCTCCAGTTTTAATCATCCTCTTATTCATTCTAGTCTCATTCTCACTCTTTCTTCAACTCTTGCCTAGGTCGATCCACTTTCCTCATCAATTAGTTTGTAATCTCCTTATAATTCCCATCATGATCATCATTATTCTCATCCTTCGTTTGCTCATGTGCGTATTACCATGCTTTGGTATCCTTATTCCTTTATTTGTCCTTTTCCTCTTCCTTCCTTTATCTCATTGCTTGTATAATCCCCATTCACTCGTTTTCTACGAGTGCTCCTTCTCTTATATTTTCTCTAATTTTTCTTTCTATCCAACCTCTTTATTTCTTCTTTTATCATCTAACTAATCAGGGGTTTTCCTTTCCTTTCTTTTCCATCAATTCACACATTTAACCCTTTTTGTTATCTTCTTCCACAATCACGTAGTCGGGGGTTTCCTCTTCCTTTAACCAATTCATATCCTTGACCCCCTTTTTACTCCTCAATTCTGGCCTCCAATAATCCTTGTTTATTCTTTCTTTTCCTTTGACTTATTTGTTTTAGGATGTAGTGCCTTGGCTTGACTCGAGTTCGGGGTTCATTATGCTCGACTCTCTTTATCTAACATCCGTTTCTAAATCTTTTATTCATTTTCTTTCACTAGATCTTTCTTAGTCCTCTTTCTAAGTTTCTTTTATTCTCCGTTTTATGCTCTTCTTTAATCTAGCTCTAAGTTACTTATCTAGGTTTTGTCTCTAACCCTAATTTCCTAGTCTTATTCTTATACTAATCCTGGTCAGTCATTTGGAGCTATTAACCTGCGGTTCATTATGACATTGTTGCTAATTAAAGTCATAGTTTTCTAGTAAGGGGTTATACTTTTCTTCTTTTAAGGCTCTATTCCTAATCAGCCTATACTTAGTTCACCAACTAAACTAAGTCTTCTCTTTCTTTTAAGCCTTGTTCTTCTTTTATTAGCCTAGGATCTTCTTTTGCCTAGGGTTTTCATGCTTTCTTTCTTCATTAAGAAAGCCTCCGTACTACATCACGACATCCCTTTATCCTTTATTTAAGGGTTCGCGTTTCTTCTCCTTTCCTCTTCTTCTTTCTCACCAGTTCCTTCTGGTGATGTCTTCACAATATTGGAGGAAATTCTCTTCATGCCTTCCATTAGCATGCATGTGGGCAGTTTCATCATTACCATGCATTCCATTCTTTCTGCTTGTTCACTTCCCATTATCTTCGCCAAAGTTATTTCATATCATCCTTTGAAGATCTCCTCCATCTTACTCTCATTAACCATCAATCAATGATAAAGGGGTAGATCTCCTTTAATTCCCTTAGGAGTGGAGGTTTACAACTTATCTTTCTCTTTATTCCATTTCCTCCATCTTTATTTCCTTTCTCTTTTGTCCATTATCCTTCTTAACATTGGTATCCAATGGTCAAACAAGTAGTAACGGATGTACTACTCGTTGACCATTTGGATGTGATTTCTTTTTATTCTTTCCTCTTTCCTTACTCTTCCTTTTGCCACCCTTGAATCCTTTAGGGTTTTCTCTTATCAATGTTTTGACATCCTCAAATGATCTTCCCATATCTCACATCTTGGGATCTTGGGCTCACTCTTTCTCTTCCAATTTCCTTGGATGCTTCTCCTCGATTGACTTCAGACGAACTCTCTTTCGTCTACCAATACCCCCTTTCTTTCCCCACTTACACACTCTTTCCCCACTTACACACCACTGTGTAAGAATAAATGAAGTTAGCTAGCCCTTGCTGCCACTTCTCTCACTTCATGCTCACTCCTCGGAGCATCATCCAGGCAATCTGTGGGCTTATCCCGCCAGACTTGCCGACCTGTGGGCTCTTCGGCAATCGCTTCTCTTCATCTCCATTTGATGCTTTGTGAGGTCCTCCTCGATCCTTCATCTGATTGCTCGAATGCTTTATCTCATGTCCTGAGGTTCTTGGTCAATCACATCTTCCGTGACTTACTCATTCGTTTTCTTCTTTCTAACCTAACTCTCTCTCCTAGGCTACATACCAGTGGTGTAGAAAATGAAAGAAGTGAAGTTAGCGTTCACGCGTGTTATGCCCATCTTGGCCTCGTTCTAGTCGCATCATTTCCTCCTAAGTTTTACACGTCACTAGTGTAAAGAATTGGGGCAACGCATCTAATTTACGCTTGACACTCACTGCTTTACTAGCGAGTCTCGATGTTCACAACTTCAAAGGTTGAACATCGAAGGTTGTGGGCATCGAACCAGTTTCCACTGGTAAGCCTCTAACTAGGCTTCGTTGAAAGATTGGACGAGACATCATCTATCTCGTCATCTCAAGGGAAACACAGTCCCTTGCACAAATCGGCTGTCGAGTAGAAAGAACATTGGAAATTGAAAATTTAGGTTTGGGGAGTTTCTTGGAAAGCGTGCCTTGCTTGCACGAATCTCGAGGAAAAAGGTGGTCGTGATGTCTTCTCACTTAAGACCACACTCGAGAACTCTATATGGTGGCTTGCTGCTAAAGAAGGTATTCTAAGAGTAAGTTTGATCATTTATGACGCTTTCGAGTAGCTATATACTCGAACTCTAGTTTTCTAAACTTATTTAATCCATTGGCTCTGAAAACATTTGAAAATGTTCAAAAATACTTTGAAAATGCTTTGAAAATACTTTATATGTTTTTGAAAACAGTCAGAATCTTTTAAATGCTCTGATACCAATGCTCTGATACCATTCAAATTGTCAAGCCCCGACCCGCCCGGGTCGGCCACGTGGTAACCGCCACGTTGCCTCGAAGTACGTGTCGTCCGGTCACGCACCAAAAGCACCGCAAGGCATTGAAATGGATACCATCACTGCAAAGCTCTTAAAACTTTGATTAAATCATTTAATAAAATAATAAAACTTAAATAGTGCACCAGTGGATTAATTTAAAAGGAATACCACTCAATCACTCCTCTTCCAGGGGAATCGTACCCCAAATATCATATTAATAATAATAATATTATTTCTTATATAAATATTAAAACATGTAAACACACACAAACTTTATATTTTTAAAATCATCCCACCCCCATAAGTGGGCGTGTCACAAAATAAAAAGTGTGTGTCGTGGATTACCCTTATCCCAAAACAGTTGTAAAATCTTTTTAAAACAATTTATATTTTTAAAACATTTTCCCCTAGTGGCTAAGCACTGAAATCTAAGCCACTCACAGTATTGGGAGATTCGTATACTCCCAAGCGCTCCATGTAGCTCAACCTCCGGAGCATCGCCACATTCGATTCACCCGGAGCCCTAGCACACGGAAATATACGTTAGCATTCATAATTAAATTTATGAATGCACCTACGAGGCTCTAACATGACCTACGACTGGACTTGAATGTGATTCGGGACTTAGAAAAGTGTTCAGGAGGTTCCGGGGTAAAAAAATTGGATACTTGGTGAAAAATCATGAAAATGCCCCTGGGGGTCCATGGGCCACTCGGACTGGACCCGACACTTAGAAAAGTATCTTGAAGGTTTCGGGGCTAAAATCGGACTCTCGACGAAAAATTATCAAAATACCCCCGGGGGCCCGTGGGCCCCACACCAAGACTAGGCTGGGCCCCACACGGGTTGGGCCAAGTTCTACTCGAAATCGGGCTCAAAAAGCCTCCTATGAGATATTTATACATTATAATGATATAATATATAAATATCTAAATATATTAATATAATATATAAATATCTTTTAATATAATAATAATATATTAAAAATATCTAAACAGGGACTCGATCGGCCAGTTCTTCGGCCAGTCTCTCCCCCAGTTTTCGCACTCGTTTCTCCTCCTTTCAACGTACAAACTTAGAGAGGCGATCCTCATGGCATCCACGACGTATACGCCGAGGCAGAAACAAGAAACACCGGTCCAATTTTCCCGTAGACCGAGATTTAGCCCAATTTGACTAAATCTCCGATTTACTCACACCCGGTGTACAAAAATGCGTAAAAACGGAATGGGACGTAGAATAAGGTGAATACTATAACACTCTAAAAACTCACCTTATTCCATCGGCCCGAAATCCACTTATTTGAGTTTAAAGCTTTAATCCGGTTAAAATCTAAAAACTTGGATCTAGGCTAAACCGATGCATGGAAATGCGTACAAACTTAACATAACGTAGATCGAGGTGAGTAGAATAACATTCTAGAAACTCACCTTGTTTGCTAGCCGGTTTGCCCGGATCTGCCAATTTTCTAAAATGCCTCCGTTTTGGCTCCAGAGAGAAAAAGAAGAAAAAGTAAGAAAAAGAAAAGAAGAATGAAAGGAAAACCGTCGGCCCTCCCCTATTTATAGGGGAGCCCGACACCGGGTCCACTCGGGCCCCGGGTCAAACTTTTTCCCATTTTTCAACTTTATTTCATTTTCACCCGTTGGCTAAATCCTTTGCTTTATTATGCCAACAGGGCCCATAATAAATTTCTAGGGACTTATTTGGAGGTCTTTTTGGCATTTACTAATTTCCATGCACGGCTAATTACTTTATCTTCCAGCCCCGTCTTATCATAATTTGAACTTCTCTTCTTAATTAGACACATCCGGACCGACATATTGTTTAATTAATACGCCATCTTACACTATTCTGGTCGTATGAAAAAGTCGTGCTAGGTCCGGATGTGTCAAAAACAACAGAGAATCAAGGCTTAGCCACTATAAATTTGTACCTGATGACACCTCTCACTCACCATCTCTCTTGTGTATAGCTTTAGAGCAAAAAAATGGGGTTGGCTATTTTGCTTGTGTAGCTTTCCCTGCTATTAGTGAGCAGCTTCATACCACCTAATTTTTCAAGCACGGTATAGTTGATGTCTACATTTTCAACTAGTTTGAATCTCATCTTCATTGCAGCAAATCAACTTTAAGACAAAGTGGCATTAATTAGCTAATCTTTTGAAAAAAATTCTACCGGTGCATCTAGATTTACAATCTAGAAAGTAGAGATCAATACCATTCCTCTCATTTTAAATTATTTGTCTTAATAGTTTTTTTACAGCAGTGGACTTGAGGACCATATTTTAGCCTTAGATAGTAATTTAAATGAACATAGATTATTGAAATAAGTACATGATCATAGAATATTGAATAGTAATATACGCTAATAATGAAACTTGTTGGTCCCTTACTTTTCTGGTACTATATTTAGTATCCTGATGGTATCATTTAATTAAGAAAAATTATTACTATTAAATTTATAGGCATAGGCATATAGCCAAGCCATAGTACTGCTCCAAGTTGACAAAAGAAATGAGATGACGTGATTTTCATTTTCTAAATTGCATAGTTTGAACATATACGGTCACTTCTTTTCTCTTTCACAACATACTTTTCAATTTTGAGCTATATTTATAGAATTTTATACTTTTAATCTTGTTGGGAAATTAATTATTGATTCAACTTTGTTTTGAGTATCTAATAAAGCATAAGTCACAAAGGAGAGCTGAAGCTTAGAATTGTAAGCTTTAAGGACGAAAGATATCATCAGGTAAGTGAAGATGAGAGAAGGTTTCTCAGTAAAGGGTTGCAAAATTCTTTTATCTTTCCTTTCTTTTTTGTTTTACCTGTTGTTGAGAAACTGAAGATATGTTGTATTTCGTAATCCTATCCATGTGAAGAGAAAAAGGAAACAGAAGCAAACAAAGTCTGAAGAAGCAAAGGACCGAAAAAGTGAGAGAGAAGAGAATACCTTAAAAAATTAGCAATCTATTAACAACAGTTACCAGTTTGAGCGTCTAAAAGTGAGTTGATGTGGCTTTTCAAGAGCTTAATTGTTTAAAAGAGAGTGTAGTGGTGGCTACCCCTGGCATTCCTATAAGAAGAGATATTATATATAGACTATAGTGATTAATTGCTACTAATGTTGTCCTTGATTGTTGTTCTATTGACTACTTCTCTCTCGATTGTTTTGGTCTGTGTTCTTGAAGAGGTGTTTTTGAAATTGTGTTTTGTGGTTTGATTTTGTTTCTATTTCTTCTTTTGGCTACTGGCCCTGCAGATTGTTTTTTTTTTTCCTTTCTGTTTAGCAAGATCAGTGTGGCAACTTTGTAACTTTGGTTACAGCTTTACTAATCTCTTTCTTGCTTTTGAAAAAAAATATATATATTGAATGATTAATGATAATTAATTTGCTTAAGCTCTATTTACAATACTTCTGGTTTCTTTATGCTGTTCTTACACTTTCTTTCCAACTTTCATATCTATCTGCAGGATGATTAATTCATTTGTCCATCTTGTTGTGTTCACTATAGCTCCTGATCTGAGAAGTCAAGCTAAGGTATTATTTCATTTTTTTATTTTATTATCTTTACTTTTATTATCAACCAAAGTTATTCTTGAGTTTATAACTATTAAGGGTTTATGATTGATTTAATTAATTGAGTTCATAAAATTTTGGAAGGAAGATCCTAGAATGTATTTCATACTTCTCACTCCCGGCAATATTCCCACCTACACCTTCCCAAGAAAATGCTTTTTCTCACAATGGAAGTCAATCACAACTAGAAGCTCTTGTGAAACAACTCTTGGATGGTCTTCTTGATCAACGCATTCAGGATGTCTTGAAAGGCATGGGATTTCAAATTCCATAGCCACTAACAGCCAGGAATAATCCAAGAGAAGGTCTTGATAGGGATGAAGTAATGGATGAAGATGAAAATGATGGGGAGGAAGTAATGAGTGATAACGCTGGAGGTGATGGTCTTGGCGGATCTCAAGATGATGCTTAACCATATAAGTATCTTTCTATAAACAATAATAATGGTTGAGTTTTTGTTTTTGTTAACTCAACTAAGCTTATGATATATAGTTCACATATGCTAGCATGATATTAGTTGAGTTTTTGTTTTTGTTCAACTCAACTAAACTTATGATAGTTCTAGATGAACTTGGGATAGTTCTAGGCGAACTCAATTAAACTTATAGTTTTAGGTGCACTTATGATAGTTCTAGGTGAACTTATGATAGTTTTTGTGCATCTTGAAGTTCATGGTTATGTTGATGATGTATAGAACAAAGGTACTTATATTTATGGCAAAGTTATTGAATTCTTATTTAATTGTATTGTTTCTATATTGTCAATTGTGTTATATGACCTTTTGAAAGGTTACTGCAGATTTATGAGGTGATCTATATATAGATGATGGTTTTTTTACTATAACAAAATTTGTGATATTGCTATGACGGATTTGATTAAAATTTTCAATTTCAAACACTAGGCATATGAAATTTTGTGACAAAAAAAGTTACAGAATAATCTTGCATTATTATGTCACTAAATTGTGACAAATATCGTGACAAATTTGTTCTGTTGTGACATAATTCTGTAACAAAAATTGTCGTAAAATTCCATAAGTCACTAAATAGTGATAGATATCGTAACAACTTTGTTAAATATTGTGTACATAATTTGTTACAAAGATTTTCATAGAATTCCATTTGTCATTAAATTGTGATAGACAGAACAACCAAAATAAGTAAATTGGGACAAAAGTTTGTGACGGATATTGTGATAAATTTATTATTGTTGTGACAAAACTAAAAAACGGGCAGGTACTCGGGCATCCAAAATTTTGTGATTGATTTTATAAAGTTTGGTGATAGAATTTTTTGTCACTGATTGGTGACAGAAATGAAAATGGTGAGACAAACATAGATTAGTGACGAGCGTATCCGTGTCCGAAAAATTCACTCACTAAATTGGTCACAATGTATCATTTGTGATGAATTTAGGGTCTTCTGTGATACATAATTCTGTCACAGTTGCCCATTTTTCTGGTAGTGGTAGGCTTAGCCTTTTTTTTATTTTATTCAATTAGATGTTAATGTAAATAAACCAACTATGTAAACCTATTCCTAATAGATTGACCCCAAAATAGCATATCCAAATCTTATATATCTTATATATATATATATAGATATAAACAATCCCCTTTCAAGAAAAGGAAAGAAATTAAATGCATATGGTTTATAAATTCGACAAGTGTCCTAGGTCTATGAATGCCACGTGTCCCTTTTAATTTTCAAAATTCAAAAATCAAATTTCATATTTCAAATTATAAAAAATCTGTTGACTTTAAATTTGGAGAAAATTAATGTTAATTAGAATTATATCTTAAATTTGAAAAAAAATTAATACTAATTACTGTGAAATCATTAATTATACTCTAATTTCTACCTTAAATATGAAAATTTAAATTTAAAAAAATTATTTGTTAACCAAAATTTAGAGAAAATTGATTCTAACTACTACAAATTCCAATATTTAAATTTCGAAATAATCTAGCATTTAATTGAGGAAAAATTTCAAAATAACCTACCCTTTAATTTAAGACAAATTTCTAATTAAAAACAATAAGTTAATCATAAATTTAGATAAAATTGATTCCAATATTATTAAATCTTAAATTTGGAGAAAATTGATACTAATTATTGTCAAATCATTAATTATGCTCTAATTTTCACCTTAAATATGAAAATTCAAATTTCAAAATAAAAAAAAAATCTGTCAACCATAAACTTAGAGAAATTGATTCTAATCTTATATATATATATATATATATATAAACAATCCCCTTTCAAGAAAAGGAAAGAAATTAAATGCATATGGTTTATAAATTTGACAAGTGTCCTAGGTCTATGAATGGCACATGTTCCTTTTAATTTTCAAAATTTAAAAATCAAATTTCATGTTTCAAATTATAAAAAATCTGTTGACTTTAAATTTGGAGAAAATTAATGTTAATTAGAATCATATCTTAAATTTGAAAAAAAAATTGATACTAATTACTGTCAAATCAATAACTATGCTCTAATTTCTACCTTAAATATGAAAATTTAAATTTAAAAAAATTATTTGTTAACCATTTTTTTTTTTCAAATGACTCTTCTTTTGAAGGTAATATAACTTTTTTTCATTTAGCCTTTATTTTATACTCATTTTGTATTAGTTTTCTTATTTGTTTAATTTCTCTCTTTTCTTGCTTAATTTTTTCTTTAAATATATTTTGTTTGAAGGTAATTTTACTCTCCTTCGCCGTTCATCTTTTGTTCATTTGAAGATTAGTTTTTTTATTTGTTTAATTTCTCTTTTTTACTTAAATTATTTCTCTAAATAGATTATCTTATTTGTTTATTCCTTCTTTTTACTAAATTATTACCACAAATATATATATTTTTATTAGTTAGTATATTCGTGAAATTATTTAACTTTATTTTGTTTTCTAATGTGTTACAAGCCTAATGAAATCTTTAATGAGAACGTTGATTTTACTAAGATTGATAGTTCGCTAAATGAAAATAATGAATATAAGTAACTCAAATCCAAGATAGATAATATGAACGATATAGGGCTCATTTTAGGGTTTGTAGATTATATGGATGAAACAAAAAACAATTTACTTAAGGATTTGAAAAGTTAGAATGATTTACTATTTTTCTTAAAATAATTTTTAGCCATTTTTAATATAATATTAGAAATTTGATTTTAATTTTCATTATTGACTATTTCTATTAATGTCTATATTTGATTTTAATTTTTATAAATACCAATTTTTACGTCAAATGGATTAAAAGCAAAAACATGGATGCATATAAAATAAATTATTGTTTCGTTTTTCCTCCATTATAAGACAATTTCGTTTCTGTTTGAACATATAATTTAATGTTTACAAAATGAGAGCTTATTTTTGTTATAAATACTTGGTCAATTTAACAAAAAAAACTTTTATTTAACAACCTTAATTTCAATGTACAAAGAGCTTATGTTTAGCCGAAAAATAAACTTTTAAATTTGATATACTAATAATCAAGGTAAAAAAAAAGGCAATTCAAGCCACATCTACGATACACTTATATATATAAGAAAGGTGCACAATGATATAGTGGTATATTTGAGTAGCTTATAAAACAAGCACTAATTGAAAACATAAAATTTTATATATTATAGTGGATTTTTTTCTTATACAACATTTACATAAGTAACATATACGCTTTGCATAATTGCTAATTCACAACACCTGATGAACAAAAGCCACCTAAAAATTATGCGAAAAATATAATTAGATTATATAAAACACATGTTAGACCATGCTATAGTTTCAGGATGGTTAGATCTATACTTACACTATAGTATCTCTTTATATAATTTGAAAGTGATTCATCAAGAGACAATCTTCCACGTAAAATTCATCAAGAGATTTTCACTAAATTATTTGACAAATAAGAATTCTTACTCCCACAAGTCATGCTCTCTTCTCTATTTTGCCGTATATGCTTTTAAATTTAATATACTATAATTTCATAACATAATAAAGAAACTTTAATAAAACGGCATTAAATTCAATATGGAAGGGCCTTGAACATTTCCTAAAATTAAGGTACAAATTTGACCATAAGTTTAGTCCCCACATTATAAAGAGAGAATTTGAAAAGCATGTCACGCCCCGACCCGCCCGGGGTCGGCCATGTGGCAATCGTCGCGCTGCCTCGAAGTACGTGCCGGCCGGTCACACACCAGAAGCACCGCAAGGCATTGAAATGGATACCATCGCTGCAAAACAACTAAAACTTTAATTAAAAACCATTTTTAATAAAATAATTAACTTTATAAGATGTACCAGTGGATTAATTCAAAAGAATACCTACACAGCAGAAAATACTAAGCCTAAGCCACCGACGCCTCCTAGTGAGCCTCCAATCTATTGGCTGACCTCGTACGCGGATCTGCATCCATCCATATTGGATACAGGTGAGTGACAGAGGTTCAATGAATCTCCATCAGGGTTAGGGATAACAGGGTAGTCGAAAATATAATAAAACAAATAAAATAAATTAAATAAAAAACTTTGTTTTCAACACTTCCTGTATCAAATTCTCAAGGTGAGAATTTGATTTTCTTTTAAAAACCTTTAAAATAATTTATAAATAAAACGGGTTGACATCTAATACTCCGAAGGCACGACTGGCCGGTCGTATGCCTTACTGCACCGAGGGCTAGTTATTTTCTTTTTGTAAACATTTTCTCTTTATCTCTTACTCTAGCTCATTCCCTCGGTGGTGCCTCACTATGGTGGAACACAGTGAATTGGAGCTCTGGCGAGTTTCCCTACGCACCTCTCCCAACCAGGCTCGACTCACCATGCCCCTAGATAGGCAGTCCACGGCTGAGTATCATGCATGCTCTCAAACTCGGTCCACGCTCCCGCAACTAGAGCCCCGAGGAATCCCACTAATCACTCCTCTTCCAGGGGCATCATACCATAATAATTATAATAATAATTGTCACACCTCGACTTGCCCCGGGCCGGCCATGTGGCAACCGCCACGCTGTCTCGAAGTACGTGCTGGCCAGTCACGCACCTGAGGCACCGCAAGGCATCAATGGGCATCATCGCTGTCAAATAAAACTAAAACTTTAATTAGAAAATATTTAATAAAATAATTAACTTTAAAAGTAATGCCAGTGGACTAATTGAGAGAATACCTACACAGCGGAAACTTCTAAGGCTAAGCCACTGACACCTCCTAGTGAGCCTCTTTTCTATAGCTGACTCCGATCGTGGATCTGCATCCATCCACATTGGATACAGGTGAGTGACAGAGGTTCTAAGAATCTCCATCTGGGTTAGAGCGGATAAGGGAAAGCCAAAATAAAATAAAATAAAATAAAATAATAATAAAACAAATATTTTTCTTTTAAAAATTCTTTTCTGGTTCTCCTGCTGAGAACCCTCTTTTAAAAACACTTTAAATAAATAAATATATATATACATAAAATGGGCTGGCATCTCTATCATACTGCAGGCGCGACCCATTGGTCGTCTTATGCCTCACTGCACCGAGGGCTATCTCTTTTCTTTCTAAAAATATTTTCTCTTTCTCTTTCTCTTTCTCTTTCTTTAGCTCTTTCCCTCGGTGGTGCCTCACTGTGGTAGAACACAGTGAATTGGAGCCCTGGCGAGTTTCCCTACGCGCCTCTCCTAACCAAGCTCGACTCACAGTGCCCCTCGATAGGCGGTCCACGGCTGAGTGTCATGCATGCTCTCAAACTCGGTCCACGCTCCCGCAAATTGGAGCCCCGAGGAACCCTCTCAAACACTCATCTCCCAAGGGCATCGTACCCTCAATAACATAATAATAATATTTCATAAATTATATATATATGTATAAAACATTTATATTTAAAATATATAAATCACACACACATAAGTTTTATATTTCTTTTTAAAGCATCCCACTCACTGTGTGGGTATATCGCAAACAAGTGTGTGTGTGTGTGGATTTCCCATATCCCAAAACCTTTTTGAAAAACATTTATGTTTTAAAATCATTTTTAAAATCCTTTCCCCCAATGGCTACACAAAGAAGTCTAGGCCACTCACAGTGATGGGAGAATCGTATACTCCCAAGCGCTCCATGTAGCTTTAAACTTCGGAGCATCGTCGCACTCGATTCAACCGGAGCCCTAATACATGGAAATATAAGTTAGCATTCATAATTAATTTTATGAATGCACCAATGAGGCTCTAATATGACCTATGACGATGTTTGGAAGTGATTCGGGGCTTAGAAAAGTGTCCGGGAGGTTCCGGGGTAAATTGGACACTTGGTGAAAAATTACGAAAATGCCCCTGGGGACCCTTGGGCCCCACATGTGGGCCCGGGCCGGCCCGGCACTGTTTCGGGCCCAACAAACCCACCCAAGTGGGCTGGGTTCGGCCTAGCCCAGTTTTGGGCCTAAAAAGCCCACTCCCGTGCGGGTTCTGCACGGTTCCCGCGCGGGACTTGCACGGCTCCTGCGCAGGACCTGCAAGGCTCCCGCGCGGGAGCTGCACGGCTCCTGCACGGGAGCTGCCCGCACGGCTCCTGCACGGGACCTGCATGGTTCCCGAGCCTTTTGCTTTCTTTTTTCGTGCCATTTGATCGCCAATCGTCTGACGGACTTAGCTAGGCGATCCTCGTGACATCCACAACACGTCTACCGAAAGAAAAACAAGAATCACAAGCTCAAAGTTCCTAAATCTTAAATCTAAGCTAGAAATCTAACTAAAAAGCTAAAACTAACTTTGAGCTTAGATTTCTCCTAGACCAATGCATGGATAAGCGTGCAAACTTAGAAAAACGAAGATCAAGGAGTTAAGAACAACTCACCAAGATCTCGCCTTGAACTTGCGGTCGGTTTGTCCGGATCGGCCAAAAGTCCAAAATTGCTCCGAGAAAGCAGTTGAGAGAAAAGAGAAAGGAGAGAAAATGAGGGGGAGAGCTCATCTCCCCCTATTTATAGGGGAGCCCGGCACCGGGTCTACTCGGTCCCCGGGCTAGACTTTCTCTTCTCTTTTAAACCTCTCAAAACTTTAATTATTGGCCCGATCCACTGACCAATTCACCAATGGACTTCCAATCCATTGGGTATGGACTTAAAGAAGTCCACTTTAGTATTTCCATGCATGGTCACCAGTCTCATCTTCCAACTACGTCTTATCTTAAGCCTATATTCTCTTCTGACTTGACACAGCCGGACCGACATATTGTTTAATTTATACGTTATCTTGCACTATTCCGTTCGTACGAAAAGGTCATGCTAGGTCCGGGTGTGTCAATAATAATATTTCTTACATAAATATTAAAAACATGTAAACACACACAAGCTTTTGTATTTTTAAAATCATCCCACCCCCTAAGTGGGCGTATCACAAAATAAAAAGAGTGTGTCGTGGATTACCTTATCCCAAACCAGTTGTAAAACCTTTTTAAAAGAATTTATATTTTGAAAACATTTTAAAAACATTTTATCCCTAGTGGCTAAACACTGAAAACAGGGTCACTCACAGTATTGGGAGAATCATATACTGCCAAGTGCTCCATGTAGCTTTAACCTCCGATGCATCGCCGCATTCGATTATCCGGAGCCCTGGTACACGGAAATATTTGTTAGCATTCATAATTAAATTTATGAATGCACCTATGAGGCTTTAATATGACCTAAGACTGGGCTTGGATGTGATTCGGGGCTTAGAGAAGTGTCCGAGAGGTTCCGGGGTAAAATTTGGACACTTGAAGAAAAAATTACGAAAATGCCCTTGGGGACCCGTGGGCCCAACATTCAGGCCCAGCCACAGATTGGGCCATACAGGCCTTCTCCTGTGGCTGGGTCAGGCCCAGCCACGGATTGGGCCCGGAGAAGGCCCACTCGCGCGGGTAGGCCAAATTGGCCTTGTCCCGAGCGGGAGAGACATCGTTTCGCGTGAAATTCGAGATGGAGGTTCCTCTCACCTCCCACTACGCGTTTACTAGAGCAGAAATGAGAATTACAAGCTCAAAGTTCCTAAATCTCAAATCTAAACTTAAAATCTAACTAAAAGTTGAAACTAACTTTGAGCTTGGATTTCTCCTAGACCAATGCATGGATAAGCGTGAAAACTTAATGGAATGTAGTTCAAGCAGTTAAGAACAACTCACCAAGATCTTGCCTTGAACTAGCGGTCGGTTTGTCCGGATCGGATAGAAGTCCAAAATTGCTCCAAAAAAGCATTTGAGAGAAAAGAGAAAGGAGAGAAGAGAGAAAGAGAGAAAATGAGGGGGAGAGGCTCGGCCTCCCCCTATTTATAGGGTAAAATCTTTTTCAAGATTTTATTTGCATTTCATAATTTATCATTTTCATAAAAACTAATCAAAATTTTAAAATGATTTTTTTTACTTATTAAACATTCACGGCCCGTGCATCGCACGGGTTCAAAACTAGTTATAAGAAAGCCCATAGAAGCCACAATTGCGAATTTACACCTTCCAAATTTTTATTTGTTTGAGTACATAAATAAATCGCGAATACAGTCCAAGTAATAAATGCCCAAGTTTCCTTTGGATCCCAATTCCAATATGAACCCCACGCCTCGTTAGCCCATGCGACTCCCAAAAGAATCCCTATGGTTAAAAAGATAAACCCAAGACAAATAATACGATAACTCCAACAACCCAATTGTTGAGTCAATTGATACCTGTAATAATTTTTAGAAGAAAGAAAATAAGCATTTAATAGAAGATTGCTTCTTTCATTCATGTATTGGATTTCGCCAAACTAAAATGACTGATTTAATCAATTATTGTTTTTACCAATAATCGTTAAGACTTTTCGAAATGTAATGACTAGAAGGGCTACTGATAATACTGATTCACATAAGAAAGCTGCATAGCCTAAAACCATCAGACTTACATGCATCATTAACCATTGAGATTGGAGAGCCGGCACTAATATTGCGGATTGATGCATTTTGGTTAAGAGCCCCGAAGTGGCAAAGCCGTGAGTAAAAATATAACTTGGGGCGGTTATTGTGCTTAAATTATATTTAAGCTTTTTAAAATAGGAAACCATATGAATAAGGGAGAAACCCCACGAAAGAAAGATTAATGATTCATATAAATTGCTTAATGGGAAATGCCCTGAATAAAACAACGGGTGACTAATAATCCTGTTGTACAGAAAAAAGGTAACTATCATGCCCTTTTTCGATGAATCATCTAGTCCTACAACTTCATCGATTAAAAGATTAAAAAATGAATTGTAATTACAATTGAAACGACTGAAAAGGATATATGAGTAAATATATGTTCTAAAGTTGAAAAAATCATAAAAATTCTAAAAAAAAACAAGGGTTTCTAGATTTTATGGAATGGAAATCAGGAATTTAATTCATTATAGAATTTATTCTATCCCTTTTAGAAGATACTATGCCGCCACTCGGACTTGAACCAAGATGCTCTAGCACTGCTTCCTAAGAGCAGCGTGTCTACCGATTTCACCATAGCGGATGGCTTGAAATCATAATAACCCATTTTTTATTCAACCGTTGAGATTGGAGTCAATTCAATGTAAAATTGTTTAGGAAGCATTTAATTTAAATTGATGAATAAAAACCCGTTTAAATAGAAATTTGAAGGTTCGAAAATAGAGATTACCTTTTGATTTACCAGAAGCAGAGGAAGAATTAGTAATAGGGTATCAAACTGAATATTCGGGTATCAAATTTGGTTTATTTTACGTTGTTTCCTATCTAAATCTATTATTTTCTTCGTTATTTGGAACAGTTCTTTACTTGGGTGGTTGGAATATTTCCATTCCATACGTATTCGTTCCTGAGGTATTTGAAATGAATGGAATCTTTAGAACGAGAATTGGTATCTTTATTACATTAGCTAAAACTTATTTGTTTTAGTTTATTTCTATCGCAACAAGATGGACTTTGACACACCCGGACCTAGCACGACTTTTTCGTACAAACGGAATACTGTAAGATGGCATATTAACTAAACAATATGTCGGTCCGAATGTGTCTAATTAAGAAGAGAAGTTTAAATTAGGATAAGAGGGAGTTGGAAGATAAATTAATTAACTGTGCATGGAAATTAGTAAATGCCAAAAAGACCTCCAATTAAGTCCTTAGAAATTTATTATGGGTCCCGTTGGCATAAGAAATCAAAAGATTTAGCCAACGGGTAAAAATGGAAGAAAGTTGAAAAAGGGGAAAAAGTTTGACCCGGGGCTAGAGTGGAGACGGCGTCGGGCTCCCCTATAAATAGGGGAAGGGGCCGAACCTTTCTTCATTTTTCTTTTCTTTTTCTTTTTTTGTCTTCTTCTATTCTCTCTGGAGCCGACCAGAGACATTTTGGACAATTGGCAAATCGGGACAGTCCGGCCATCAGATCAAGGTAAGTTTCCAGTTTGTTGTTCTTCTCACCTCGATCTACGTTATGTTAAGTTTGCAAGCACATCCATGCATCGGTTTAGCCTAGATCGTAGTTTTCAGCTTTTAACCGGATTAGAACTTTAAACTCAAATAAGTGGATTTCGGGCCAGTGAATTAAAGTGAGTTTTTAGTAGGTTATGGTACTCACCTTAATCTACGTTATATTCCATTTTTACGTATTTCTGTCCACCGGTTGTGAATAAATTGGAGATTTAGTCAATTTGGACTAAATCTCGGCCTACGGGAAAATTGGACCGGTGTTTCTCGTTTCTGTCTCGGCATATCCGTTATGGATGCCATGAGGATCGCCTGTCTAAGTTTGTAAGTCGAAAGGAGGAGAAACGAGTGCGAAAATCGGGGGAGAGACCGGCCGAGGAACTAGCCGATCGAGTCCCTGTTTAGATATTTTTAATATAATATTATTATATTAAAAGATATTTATATATTATATTAATATATTTAGTATTTATATATTATATCATTATAATATATAAATATCTCATAGGTGGGCTTTTTGGGCCCGATTTAGAGTTGAATTTGGCCCAACCGGTGTGGGGCCCAGCCTAAGTCCGGGTGTGGGGCCCACGGGCCCCGGGGGCATTTTGGTAATTTTTCATCGAGAGTCCGATTTTAGCCCTGAAATCTCCCGGACACTCTTCTATGTGCCAGGCCCAGCCTGAGTGGGCGGCCCATGGGCCTAGGGGTATTTTCATAATTTTTCACCAAGTGTCCAATTTTTACCCCGGAACCTCCTAGACACTTTTCTAAATCCCAAATCGCATTCAAGCCCAGTCGTAGGTCATGTTAGAGCCTCATAGGTGCATTTATAAATGTGGTTATGAATGCTAACGTATATTTCATGTATTAGGGCTCCGGTGAATCGAATGCGGCAATGCTCCGAAGGTTGAGCTACATGGAGCGCTTGGGAGTATATGAATCTCCCAATGCTGTGAGTGACCAAGACTTCTTTGTTTAGCCACTAGGGAAAAAGGTTTTTTTTTTAAAATTGGTTTTTAAAACATAAATGTTTTCAAAAAGGTTTTGGGATACGGAAAATCCACCCACACACACTTGGTTGTGATATACCCACACAGTGAGTGGGATGTTTTAAAAAGAAATATAAAGCTTATGTGTGTGTGATTTATATGTTCTAAATACAAACGTTTTATACGTACATATATAATCTTTCAAATATTATTATTATGATTATTGAGAGTACGATGCCCTTGGGAGATGAGTGATTGAGAGGGTTCCTCGGAGCTCCAATTTGTGGGACCGTGGACCGAGTTTGAGAGCATCAATGATACTCAGCCGTGGACCGCCTATCGAGGGGCAGCTATAGAAAGGAGGCTCACTATGAGACGTCGGTGGCTTAGGGTTAGTAGTTTTTCGTTGCCTAGGTATTTCTTTCAAATTAATCCACTGGTGCACGTTTTAAGTTTTATTATTTTATTAAATGATTTCTAATTAAAATTTTAGTTTTGTTTTACAGTGATGATATCCGTTTCAATGCCTTGCGGTGCCTCGGATGCGTGGCTGCAGACACGTACTTTGAGGTAGAGCGACAGTTGCCACGTGACCTGCCCGGGCGGGTCGGGGCGTGACAATTTGATTGGTATCAGAGCATTTAAAAGATTCTGACGATTTTCAAAACTTATAAAATATTTTCAAAATGTTTTAAATGTTTTAAATGTTTTAAATGTTTTAAATGTTTTTAAATGTTTTCTGAAGCCAGTGGATTAAATAGGTTTAGAACTCCAAAGTTCGAGTATGTAGCTACTCAAAAGTGTCATAAATGATCCAATCTATTCTTAGAATACCTTCTTTAGTAGCAAGCCACCGTATGGAGTTCTCGAGCGTGGTCTTAAGTGAGAAGACGTCACAACCACCTTTTTCCTCGAGATTCGTGCAAGCAAGACACCCTATCCAAGAAACTCCCTAAACCCTAAATCTTCAGCTTTTAATATTCCTTCTACTCGATAGCTAAACCATGCAAGGGATAGTATTTCCCTTGAGATAACGAGATAGGTGATATCTCATCTAATCGTCCTTGGTAGCCTAGTTAGAGGCTTACCAGTGAAGAATTGGTGTGATGCCCAACCTTTTGAGGTTGTGAATATCGAGACTCGCTAGTAAAGCAGCGAGTTTAAAGCGTAAACTAGATGCGTTGCCCCAATTCTTTACACTAGTGTCGTATAAAACTTGAAAGGAAATGAAGCGGCTAGAACGAGGCAAGGGGCCAAGGTGGGTATAACGTGCGTGAACGCTAACCTCACTTCTCTTATTTTCTACACCGTTGGTGTGTAGCCTAGGAGAGAGAGTTGGGTTAGAATGAAAGAAATCGGAGGAGTCAATCACGGAAGATGTGGTTGACCAAAAACCTCAGGACGTGAGATGAAGCATCTGAGTAATCAGATGAAGGATCGAGAAGGACTTCACAAAGCATCAAATGGAGATGAAGAGAAGCAATTGCCGAAGAGCCCACAGGTTGGCAAGTCTGGCGGGATAAGCCCACAGATTGCCTGGATGATGCTCCGAGGAGTGAGCATGATGTGAGAGAAGTGGCAACAAGGGCTAGCTGACTTCATTTATTTTTACACAGTGGTGTGTAAGTGGTGAAAGAAATGGGGTATAGGTGGACAAAAAAGAGTCCATTGAAGTCAATTGAGGGGAGACGTCCAAAGAAGTTGGAAGAGATCGAATGATCCCGAGATCACAAGTGGTGAGATATGGGAAGATCACTTCAGGATGAGAGAAGGATTGATAAAAGAAAACCCTAAAGGATTCAAGGATGGCAAAAAGAAGAGTAAGGAAAAAGCACAAAAGAAAAGCCATTCTTGGGAAACGATGAGAAGGAATAAGGCAATGATGATAAAATGGAGAATGAGGAAAGAAGGAAAAGAGATCACATCCAAGTGGTCAACGAGTAGTATGTCCGTTACTACTTGTTTGACCATTGGATACCAATGTTAAGAAGGATAATGGAGAAAGCAGAGAAAGGAAATGAAGATGGAGGAAATGGAAATAAGAGAAAGATAAGATGTAAACCTTCACTCCTAAGGGGATTAAAGGTGATCTACCCCTTATCATTGATTGATAATAGGAGCAAGAAGGAGGAGATCTTTAAAGGATAATATGAAAGGACCTTGACGAAGACAATGGGAAGTAAGCTAGCGGAAAGAATGGAATGTAAGGTAATGATGAGGATGCCTGCATGTGTGCTAATGGAAGGCACGAAGAGAATTTTCTCCAGAGTTGTGAAGTCGTCATCAGAAGGAACTGGTGAGAAAGAAGAAGGGAAAAGAGAAGAAAAGCACGCCCTTAAACAAAGGATAAAGAAATGTCGTGATGTAGTGTGGAGGCTTTCTTAATAAAGAAAGAAAGCATAAAAACCCTAGGTAAAAGAAGGTCCTAGGCTAATAAGATAAGAACGAGGCCTAGAAGAAAGAGAGACTTAGTTCAGTTGGTGTACTAAGTATAGGCTAATTAGGAATAGAACCTTAAAAGAAGAAAAGTATAAACTATCATTAGAAAACTATAACCTTGATTAGTAATAATTCCATAATGAACCATAGGTGATTAGCTCCAAATGACTGACCAGGATTAGTAAAAGAATAAAACTAAGAAACTAGGGTTAGAGACAAAACCTAGGTAGGTAACTTAGAGATAGGTTAAAGAAGAGCATAAAAAGGAAATTAAAGGAAGCTTAGAAAGAGGATTAAGAAAGATATAGTGAAAGAAAGTGAATAAAAGACTTAGAAACGATTGTTAGTTAAAGAGAGTCGAGCATAATGAACCCCAAACTTGAGTCAAGCTAAGGCACTACATCATACAACGAATAAGTCAAAGGAAAGAAATTGAATAAACAAGGATTATCGGAGGCCAGAACCGAGAGACAGAAAGGGGGTCAAGGATATAAATTGGTGAAAGTAAGAAGAAACCCTCGACTACTTGATTTTGGAACAAGAGAACAGAAGGATTAAATGTGTGAATTAGTGGAAAGAAAGGAAAGGAAGACTCCTAATTAGTTAGATGATAAAAGAAGAGATAAGGAGATTGGATAGAAAGAAAAATTGAAGAAAACACAAAAGAAGAAGCACTCGTAGGAAACGAGTGAATGGGGTAATTGTATTCTAATGGATGATATCAGTAAAGAGTTGAATGAAAGAGAAAAAGAGAGAAATAAAGAAGTAAGGATAAGATGAGACTAAATAAGATAATGATTGAAACTGGAGAAGACAAAAAGGTGATTAAGTATAATCCAAAATAATGGTTGGAACCAAAAAAAAGAGGAGAGGATGAGATCAGAGAAGTAAAGTGAGATAAAGGAATCAAGGAACAAAAAGAATAAGTTAAATCTTTTAGAAGGAGGGGAGTAAGCTAACTCTATGGATAAACTCCCTGAAGAATGATAAGTGAAGAAAGGATGTGGGAGATGAATCCAAACCAAGCTAAGATGGAGTCAGCTTGGCGTGGGCAAGATAGAAAAGTAATGGAGAATAGAGAAAGGTGTTGCTCACGATAAATAAACCATGATATCAAAAGACAAAGAAGAGGTATTAAGGTATTAAGAGCCGGAGATGGCTAAGAAAAAGGAAACCCACATTTGAAAAGTAAGAGATGAGGGAACTGAAACAGAAAAGATGACAAGAGAGAACCCGGTGTACTCAATGGAAGGAATACAGGAATAAGAAAAGAATTTGATTAAGCTCATGAACTTCTATGAGCATAGCCAGTATGAAGAGCAGAAAGGAAATTCTAACATCCAAGAGAATCAAAGGTGTTAGAAGAAAAGAGAAATAAGGATAAGAATGATAAAGAGAACAAAGAAAGGGAAGAATGAAGTCAAGGTAAAGGAAATCATGGACAAGATGCGAAAGACCCCGTAAATCAAAGTAAAGGAATATGAAAAGGAGAAAGGATACGGAGATAACCCTAAAAAAAAGGGCATAAGGATGACAAGAGCTACCTGTGACGCCTAAAGGTGGCAATGGACCAAAGAGAAGGTCAAGTTAAGTGAAGAACGAGATATCTCAAGAGAGAAGAATGCGAAGATAATGAAGCTACAAAGGATACCGCACGAGTTCAACATGTGTGATTTGCCTAGTCTCGTATCGAAGAGAAGGCAAGAGAAATGTGGACCCCACAATGGACGTGGACGGATGGAAATGAAGAAAAAGAAAGAGATGGGGATAAGGAAACCCCAAATAGTACTGTTGATGAGAGGAAAAGAACTCAACAATTAGCATTGGAGCTAATGTGGAGGAAAAAGGTCGAAAGAAAGAGAAACACGTGATACCTCCTGAAGTGGGTACCTCAAGAAAATAAAAGTTAAGGAGAGCCTAAGAGGCTAGAGAAATGATATGGATGGGTATGAGGTCGAGGCTCAAGTGTGATTGATTTGGGAGCCATGTGAGGCGTCCCTATGAGAGAAAGGGTCAGAGATCGAGATCTTGAGGATCTCTGTGATGACCACTTGAGAGGACCGGCCCAATGTGTGATTGGGGTGTGCATGAGACCACCCAGAGTTCTCCATCCTAGAGAGGATGAGAGATGAGATGTGATGGGCCATGGGCCCTGTATGTGATGTGATGGGCCGAGGGCCCTATTTGTGATTGTGATGGGCGGTCGGAGAGTGGGTCAGATTGTGAGAGCGAGAGGGCATGATCTTTGATTCCTCTGTTATGATGTGGCCAAGTGTGGGCCAGGGTGTACAAGAGCTCGACTCATACGCCATGAGATCTGAATGGAATAAGATTAGAGAAGGAAGAGAATGGGACTAAGAGACGAAACGAAAAAGCAAGACCAAGATAGGGTGGGAAAGACAATTAACTCACCGTATCCTCGCCATGGAGGCGAGGGAGTTAAGCTAAGGTCTTTCTCGATAGCTTGGTTATAAAGATGAGTACAAGACCACGAAACGACAAGAAAAGCGTCAGAAGATGGCCTCAAGTGAGAGGCAATGGCAATGAAAAAGGAGGAAGAACTCCTAAGAAGAGTAAGAGGTATGGAACCTCAGAAGTGACAAAAGGATAGTCTCGTCAATAGAGACTTGAGAAAGAACAAGGATAAGGACAAGGTGAAAGAATCAAGTTAGCGCAGTGGAAGTGAAGTGAGCCTAACCTACGGAAGGGTAAGAGTAGGCTGTAAGGGAAAAGATGTGGTTCAAACTTGAGAACAGAAGAGAAGCGGAGCTGTTCTTGAACAAACATGATCGGAAGAGATTAGACGCGAATTGGTGGGCGTCAGCAACGAATAGTGATACGAACACTATTAGAAAACGGAAACAAAGCTTCGAGTGGAAGCCAAACTTCCCCAAGATACCTTGTTTAATTTCGAGCACGAAATTTTTAGAAGGAGGGGAGAGTTGACACACCCGGACCTAGCACGACTTTTTCGTACGAACGGAATAGTGTAAGATGGCGTATTAACTAAACAATATGTCGGTCCGGATGTGTCTAATTAAGAAGAGAAGTTTAATTAGGATAAGAGGGAGTTGGAAGATAAAGTAATTAACCGTGCATAGAAATTAATAAATGCCAAAAAGACCTCCAATTAAGTCCTTAGAAATTTATTATGGGCCCCGTTGGCACAAGAAATCAAAGGATTTAGCCAATGGGTAAAAATGGAAGAAAGTTGAAAAAGGGGAAAAAGTTTGACCCGGGGCCCGAGTGGACCCAGCGTCGGGCTCCCCTATAAATAGGGGAAGGGGCCGAACCTTTCTTCATTTTTCTTTTCTTTTTCTTTCTTTTTTCTTTCTTCTTCTTTTCTCTTTGGAGTCGACTAGAGGCATTTTGGACAATTGGCAAATCGGGACAGTCCGGCCATCAGATCAAGGTGATTTTCTAGTATGTTGTTCTTCTCACCTCGATCTACGTTATGTTAAGTTTGCAAGCACATCCATGCATCGGTTTAGCCTAGATCGTAGTTTTCAGCTTTTAACCGGATTAGAACTTTAAACTCAAATAAGTGGATTTCGGGCCGGTGGATTAAAATGAGTTTTTAGTTGGTTATAGTACTCACCTTAATCTACGTTATATTCCATTTTTACACATTTCTGTGCACCAGGTGTGAATAAATCAGAGATTTAGTCAATTTAGGCTAAATCTCGGTCTACTGAAAAATTAGACCGGTGTTTCTCGTTTCTGCCTCGGCATATCCGTTGTGGATACCATGAGGATCGCCTGTCTAAGTTTGTAAGTTGAAAGGAGGAGAAACGAGTGCGAAAATCAGGGGAGAGACCGGCCGAGAAACTGGCCGATCGAGTCCCTGTTTAGATATTTTCAATATAATATTATTATATTAAAAGATATTTATATATTATATTAATATATTTAGATATTTATATATTATATCATTATAATATATAAATATCTCATAGGTGGGCTTTTTGAGCCTGATTTAGAGTAGAATTTGGCCCAACCGGTGTGGGGCCCAGCCTAGTCTAGGTGTAGGGCATAAGGGCCCCGGGGGCATTTTGGTAATTTTTCATCGAGAGTTCGATTTTAGCCCCGAAATCTCCCGGACACTCTTCTATGTGCCGGGCCCAGCCTGAGTGGGCGGCCCATGGGCCTAGGGGTATTTTCGTAATTTTTCACCAAGTGTTCAATTTTTACCCCGGAACCTCCTGGACACTTTTCTAAACCCCAAATCGCATTCAAGCCCAATCGTAGGTCATGTTAGAGCCTCATAGGTGCATTCATAAATGTGGTTATGAATGCTAACGTACATTTCATGTATTAGGGCTCCGGGTGAATCGAATGCGGCGATGCTCCAAAGGTTGAGCTACATGGAGCGCTTAGGAGTATACGAATGTCCCAATGCTGTGAGTGACCAAGACTTCTTTGTTTAGCCACTGGGGACATAGGTTTTTTTTTTTAAAACTGGTTTTTAAAACATAAATGTTTTCAAAAAGGTTTTGGGATACGGGAAATCCACCCACACACACTTGGTTGTGATATACCCACACAGTGAGTGGGATGTTTTAAAATGAAATATAAAACTTATGTGTGTGTGATTTATATGTTCTAAATACAAACGTTTTATACGTACATATATAATTTTTCAAATATTATTATTATGATTATTGAGAGTACGATGCCCTTGGGAGATGAGTGATTGAGAGGGTTCCTCGGAGCTCCAATTTGTGGGACCGTGGACCGAGTTTGAGAGCATCCATGATACTTAGTCGTGGACCGCCTATCAAGGGGCACGGTGAGTCGAGCCTGGTTGGGAGAGGCGCGTAGGGAAACTCGCCAGAACTCCAGTTCACTGTGTTCCACCACAGCGAGGCACCACCGAGGGAAAGGGCTAGAGAGATAGAAAAGAGAAAATAATTATAAATGAGAAAAGAGATAGCCCTCGGTGCAGTGAGGCGTAAGGTGACCGACGGGTCGTGCCTCCAGTATGATAGAGATGCCAGCCCATTTGAGATTTATATATTTATTTATTAAAGAGTTTTTAAAAGAGTTTTCAAAAGAAAAATATATATATGTTATTATTATTTTATTTTGGATTTTCCTGTTTTCCTTAACCCTGATGGAGATTCATAGAACCTCTGTCACTCACCTGTATCCAATGTGGATGGATGCAGATTCGCGTGCGGAGTCAGCTATAGAAAGGAGGCTCACTAGGAGTCGTCGGTAGCTTAGGTTTAGTAGTTTTCCATTGCCTAGGTATTTCTTTCAAATTAATCCACTGGTGCACGTTTTAAGTTTTATTATTTAATTAAATGATTTCTAATTAAAATTTTAGTTTTGTTTTACAGCGATGATATCCATTTCAATGCCTTGCGGTGTCTCAAATGCGTGGCTGCAGACACGTACTTCGAGGTAGCATGGCGGTTACCACGTGGCCAACCCGGGCGGGTCGGGGCGTAACAGACTTTCCTTAGGTTAAGAATGGACGAATTATTAAATCTTGGATGGAAATTTCTTTTACCTATTTCTCTCGGTAATCTATTATTAACAACTTCTTTCCAACTTCTTTCACTGTAAAGAAAAAAAGAATACAAGATTCATGCCTTGGTTCAAAGAAGAGAAAGAAACAAACATAAATTTATTCATAAATATTCACGATATGCTCCCTATGGTAACCGGATTCATGAATTATGGCCACCAAACAATTCGGCCAGCAAGGTACATTGGTCAAGGTTTCATGATTACCTTATCCCACACAAAACGTTTACTTGTAACTATTCAATACCCTTATGAAAAATTAATCACATCAGAGCGTTTCCGCGGGCAAATCCATTTTGAATTTGATAAATGCATTGCTTGTGAAGTATGTGTTCATGTATGCCCTATAGACCTGCTTGTTGTTGATTGGAAATTTGAAAGGGATATTCGAAAAAAACGATTGCTTAATGTCGCAACGTTGCCGAAAACGACAGGTTTGGGACTTTACGAAATGTATGGAGTCGCCACTAACCATTTTTGTTTAGGTGCGGTTAGTCACCTATTAAGAGTCTATCTAACATAACATTGGCTGTTAAATGGCGTATTAAGATAGATAGGTCCCGGTCTACGGAACAAACAAAACTGGGTTCGGGAGTACAGTTACGTGCGGGGAAGGATTAGCACCCCCACAACGCCCGACAAGTGACGGTACCGATTAGTTCAGTATTAATTAGGCCTCAACAAAGATTAATAATTAAAACTTTTATTTTTCACCATTTGATTTTCATTTTTCCAATTTTTTTATTTTTAATTCAATTCAAAATTACCCCAGAATAATTACTAAGGAAATTGCCATCACAATCCCCATAATAAATGCCCATTATTTAATTAATCCTTTTTTTGTATTTTTCATTTAATTTTTTTCCTTTTTTCTTTTTATTTAAGTTTTATTTTATTTTTTTATTTTTATTTTTATTAAAAAAAAAGGTCCAATAGTTTATTGAAAATTTTTATTTCCTTTGTATTTATTTTTTATTTTGTGGATTTTTTAGTTTTAGAATTTTCTTGATTAATGATTATGTGCTTAAGGACTTCTTATAAATCATCATCGCCATCACGATGAAGTTTAAAGAGACCATTAAACTCAGAGTATTTTCCGAAAGAATTGCCGCCACGACTGTTTAGGAAAATATCCTTTCACCATCATTAATTAAGGAGAAAAAAAATATCTTATTATTGTTGTTATTATTATTACTTTCCATCTTCTCTGTTTTATTATGTAAATATTTTTTTTATATTAATGACTATGTATTCGAAGATCTCTTATAATCCTTTATCGCCACCATGATGAAATTTAAGGAGATCTTTAGATTCAGAGTACTTCCCGAAAGAGTCGCCGTCACGACTCTTGAGGAAAATATCCTTTCATAATCACCAATAAAATTTTGTTTTTTTTATTTGTTTTTATTAATTAGTCTCTTAAATTAATGACTATGTGTCTGAAAATCTCTTATAAACCCTCATCGCCACCACGATGAAATTTAAGGAGATTTTTTAGATTTGAAGTAATTCCCGAAAAAATTGCCGTCACAACTCCTCGGGAAAGTGTCCACTCATAATCACTAATTAAAAAATATTAACTTAATTTAGAGATTTAGCCATTAAGTCTATTTTATTATAAGTCTAATTAACAAATGAGTTTTATTTATTAATAATTATATCTATCTATTATTATATATAAAAAAAAGTTTAAAAATCCTCATCGCCGCCACGATGGGATCTATAAATAGTTTTGGAACGTTTTCCGAGAAGCTCGCCACCACGATTCCCCGAGAACATACCTTTTTCATAACCATTAATTGGAGAAAACTTTAAACTCTTGAATTACTTAGAAACCTTAGCCTTTAAACACATTTTAGTTCATTAACCAAAAGATTTTTTCTTTATTATTTTATATACGAAAATTAAGTATAAACCCTCATCGCCAACACGATGGAATTATAGGCCGTTTTAGAGGACTTCCTCGAGAGACACGCCGCCACGATTACCCGAGAAAGTATCCTTTTTCTTATTATTATTATTTTTTTTTAAAAAAAATATGGATTCCTTTGAAAGGTTGAATTTTCATTGATTAACTAATAATTTTTTTATATTATCTTATTAACCATTTTTATCATTTGTTGGCTTGAAAATTACTTACAAATCCTCATCGCCGCCACGAGAAACTTTATAGGTAATTTTCAGAGAATTTTTCAAGAAACTCGCCACCACGATTCCTTTAAAAATACTCCTTGGTTAATTGATTATATTTAATTAATTTTGAATAGCAATATAAATATATAGTTATATTTATCTCTTGATTCTTCTTAGCAATTCACAAAAGGCATAAAGTTCATATCTTTATAATGGATACACACGAAAAATGAAGATCCCATCGTCATGCACAAATTGATCATGTCCTACCATCGAAATATGCTTGGATAATATAAAACAACTAACCACAAAATTCACATACACAACAAGAAGCCATCCACAGACCATATTTGACCAAAACAATTTCATAACTTGACGAGTCAAAAACTCGGATACTAAATTTTCTAAGTTTTGTCATAAAGGAGCATGCTATCCTAGTCTAAAGCAACCTACTTTTCTGTTTTCAATCCATTTCCATCAAAAAGCAACTACTTTTATGCACAAAATATTATTATTTTGTCAAGGACCTATTTTTACTAACAGTTCTTCCTTCAAAGAATTTTGACAAGATGATGGAAATACATGAATAGTAGAACATGCAAAACAAGCAGAGAAAACAACGTTGAAAATATGAAAATTTACCCAAAAGTCTGTGGAAGAGCCGTTGGACAAAGGACTGAATCTTCTCTTTTTGGAAACTAAACCCGAAAAACTATTACCCTTTTCTTTCTCCTCTTTTTTTGTAGCAGAACGTCAGATCCCTCAAAAACACCCCACTCCTTTTTTTTGTGCTCTCCCCTTTACAATCCTCCTCTTTTTTTGTTGTAGCAGAACGTCAGATTCCTCAAAAACACCCCCCACCCTTTTTTTGTGCTGCAATTGGTTGTTTATATTACTGACTCCACTTTTGCTGTCTTTGGAGGATCACCCAGCTGTCAAGGAGAAAAGTTGACAAGGAGAGAAGTTGGCTGAGGGAGTCACGTGGAGATGTTTGCTGATTAGAAATGACAAATAGGTCTTGTTATGCCTTGATTGCATAATGGTCCCATATTTGAAAAATTCATCAAAGAGGCCCTACAGAAAACATAATTAGCTTATTTATGCAAGAGAATCACGTGGGGGGTTTGCTATTTGAAATGACAAATGGGTCTTGTTATGCATTAATTGCATAATGGTCCCATATTTGAAAAATTCATCAAACGAGGCCCTACAGAAAACATGATTAGCTTATTTATGCAATTTCCAAATGGATGGCTTAAAAGTTGAGTAGCCCTTTCAAGAACTGATTTTAGAACAACAGATGAACCATCCCCAGCAGGGCTTCCAAGGGGCCAAAGTGGTGGTTGCTCTGAGGAGCAAACAACCGCAACGAGGCAAGCACTAAGTGCACGAAGATCCATGCCGTTAACACATAGAAATTGTCTTTGTAGGATTGCTAGTTGTCTCGGCTGCTGCCTGATTATAAATTGATGAGATCGTGGCCATTGGATTTGCTTTTGTTATTTTATTATTCAAGGTCACATGAGTTGTGAATCAACCACTTGCAATCTTTAGTGACGTGGGTGCATGAGCAAAAACATCTAGTGCCACACGTTATTTGTGAACTCCTTTTTTATTATTGAGTTCATTTTATTCATTTCTTGATCAATTTGAGTTCATCTTAACTTAGAAATTAAAATTCCTAGATAAGCAAATTAATCTTTAATTGCACCAAGCTTAAATTGGAACATTAATTCTTTCCAATGGCTAAGTTAAGACCACAACCAAATTATCAATAAATAAAAAAAACACTAGGGAACTCAGTAAAAAATTAGTGTCTACAGTTGCCCCTCTTGGCATATTTCTTGAGTATCTAGAAGTGCACGCTTCTAGAGAATCAGGGAATAGGCAAAGATGTAGACACTGCTTTTAAAACAAAAAGTTTCTGCAAAAACCTCGTTGAGAGGGTATTAATGAAAAATAAAAAGTTTTGCAAAGACCTCGTTAAGAGGGCAACAATACAAGATAAGTAGATTTGCAAAGACCTCGTTAAAAGGGCAACAATACAAGATAATTACATTTGCAAAGACCTCGTTAAGAGGGCAACAATACAAGATAAGTAGATTTGTAAAGACCTCGTTAATAGGGTATTAATGGAAAATAAAAACTTTTGCAAAGACCTCGTTGAGAGGGCAATAATGCAAAAATAACAGTTTTGCAAGGACCTCGTGGAGAGGGCAACGATGCAAGATAAATCATTTTACAAGGACTTCGTTAAGAGGGCAACAATGCAAAATAAACAATTTTGCATGGACCTCGTTGAGAGGGCAGCGTTGCAATGAAAAATAGTTTTGTAAAGACCTCGTTAAGAGGGCAACAATGCAATGAAAAATATTTTGCAGAGACCTCATTGAGAGGGCAACAATGCAAAATAAAAAAATTTGCAAGGACCTCGTTGAGAGGGCAACAATGCAAGATAAAAGATAGTTTTGCAAAGACCTCATTGAGAGAGCAACAATGCAATGAAAAATATTTTGCAGAGACCTCATTAAGAGGGCATCAATGCAAAATAAACAAATTTGCAAGGACCTCGTTAAGAGGGCAGCGTTGCAATGAAAATAGCTTTGCAAAGACCTCGTTAAGAGGAAAACAATGCAATGAAAAATATTTTGCAGAGACCTCATTCAGAAGGCATCAATGCAAAATAAACAAATTTGCAAGGACCTCGTTGAGAGGGCAGCGTTGCAATGAAAAATAGTTTTGCAAAGACCTCGTTGAGAGGGCAACAATGCAAGATAAAGATTTTGCAAAGACCTCATTGAGAGGGCATCAATGCAAAATAAACAAATTTGCAAGGACCTCGTTGAGAGGGCAGCGTTGCAATGAAAAATAGTTTTGCAAAGACCTCGTTGAAAGGGCAACAATGCAAGATAAAGATTTTGCAAAGATCTCATTAAGAGGGCAACAATGCCATGAAAAATATTTTGCAGGGACCAGGTTGAAAAGGCAACAATGTAATAAAAAACAAAGTACTGCGGAAAGCCTGTAAGGGAAACATTGCATTGAGATATGGACTGCTGGACATTCCTTTGACCTGTAAAAGATACTTATGTCCTATCCTAATCAAATAAATGAAAGAATGATGGGCATTTTTTTATGAAGATCTAATGCTATCATGTGATGATCATGTTATGATGTATGAAATGTTCAATGCTTGACGACAAGTTTTAATGTCCTCTTGATCCATATTCCTGGTAACATGAAATCCTTTGGTAAATTCAAACATCTCTCCATTTGCTCTGACTTGATAAATCTTAGGCGCATCAATGCTTTTCTCAACCCGAAAACTTTGATACTACTGCACATTACTAGTAATTTGGCTTTCAGTTTTCCTTTTGAGGACCTTCCCTCGACATTTTGTTCGTCAAACCTAACTCAATACCTTTGAATGAAAAACGGACATTTTCATGCATGTTTTGTTTTCCAGTTGTTTATACATATTTTGAAATCCATGAACAATCTTAATGCAAACATCGGATAAATAAAAAATTTCATTGCATAGTTAAGAAGTGAGACCAAAGTAAACAGTCAAACTATTTGATTCAAACTCAAGCAAGATAGACAAGGTTTGTAAAGATTAGAGGAAGGATAATGGTACCTCCCGACAATGAATACTCAGAAATATGTGCATGCGGGATCTAAGTTCTTTTGATTGGCTAACAATACCAACGTCGTTGACAACTCAGCCTATTGAGTGATCCGATCTTGCCCCAATTAGACCCACTGAGAATTGATTTAGCTCATTGAAATGCTGTGCTTATACCTTTCTCTTCCTCCAGCTTAAGCCGCCTTTTCAGGTTTTCAACTTAAGCGACCCCCAGTCGATCTAAGCTGCCCTTTCGGGTTTTCAACTTGGACCTCTCCTTTTCTTTCGTCCTTTTTTATTTTTATTATTTTTTTCACTCTTTTTAATTTCTTCTTATTTCTTTTTCTATTCAGGCATAATATTTCTTCACAGCATCGGCATTAATAGGGCTCGGAAGTTCCCTTCCATCCATTTCTTGTAAAATCAAAGCTCTACCAGAAAAGACCTTTTTGACAACATATGGGCCTTCCCAATTCGGTGCCCATTTGCCTCGAGTATCTCGTTGATTTAGGAGTATCTTTTTCAGCACTAATTCCCCTTCACTGAACTGTCTCGGTTTCACCTTCTTGTCATAAGCTCGCATCATTCTTTTCTGGTATAACTGGCCATGGCAAAGTGCGGCGAGACGCTTTTCTTCAATTAAGTTTAACTGATCATATCTTTCTTGGATCCAATCTGCCTCATCCAAGTTCACTTCCCTGAGTACCCTGACAGATGGAATTTCCACTTCAATGGGCACCACTGCTTCCATTCCATATAAGAGTGAAAAAGGAGTTGCCCCAGTAGATGTCCTTACTGCAGTGCGATAAGCAAGAAGAGCAAAAGGTAACTTTTCATGCCAATCTTTATAAGTTTCACTCATCTTAGCCACAATCTTCTTAATGTTCTTGTTGGCTGCCTCCACTGCCCCATTCATCTTAGGTCGATAAGGCGCAGAGTTGCCGTGAGTAATTTTGAACTGAGAACACAATCCCTTCATCATTCCACTATTCAAATTTTGAGCATTATCTGAGATAATCCATTCCGGAAGGCCATACCTACAAATGATTTCATTTTTCAAAAACTTAGCGACCACTGACTGAGTGACACTGGCATATGAGGCTGCTTCAACCCACTTAGTAAAGTAGTCAATCTGACACGCCCGGACCTAGTCCGCACGTGTCAAGTATTATATTTTTGTAAATTATTTAGCCAAGAAAACCAAATTAGATTTTTCATAGACGTTTTGAATTTCCTTTAGCTCAATTTCGAGCCTAGAAGTTTAAAATCAAGTCCGGAGTCGAATTGGGAGTAATTGGGCACGTGGTCCACGACAATTGGGGCCATGTAGGCTGAAGTCAACCTAAAAAGGTTGACTTCAGCTGCTGACCAGAAAAAGGGAGGTCGGTCCCTTTAATACCATTTCTTCTTTTCTTTCTCTTTTCACGTTCTTTCTTCTTCTTCTCTTCGTTTCTTTCTTTCTTCAAATTCTGTTGATTTCCTTTAAATTTCCAGCCTTTAATCCTTCATCAAACACTTCATCAATCATCACAAACAACTCCTTTAGCTTCCTTGAAGATCAGAAACACCAAATTTGTCAACAATTTTCGGAATCCAGAAATCTGCCATTTCGGCGACAGTCTGTTCATCAGCTCGTAACTTTCTTTCCAGCCGTGGGATTAATCTGAGTTTTTGGTATGTTGTTCTAGACTCGTCAAGCTTTAATTTGATAGTTTATATGCATCATTTCGTGGCCTGAGCTGAAAGTTATGCTCAACTGAATCTATATTTTCGTTGCTGCCAGAAAATTCTGCGACCCTTGAGTTTTGATTCAAATTTCGTGCATAATTGGTTGTTTAAATTAGTTTTTGAAGCTGTGGGATCTTAGTTTAGATGCTAAGGAGTATGTGTTTCGATTTTCACATCCACTAGAGCTGAATCGAGCTTGAATCAAAGTTAGAAATGGTGCAACCAGATTTTCTGGTTGCTGAAGAAAAGTGAACCCGGATCCATTTGGATCCGGGTTGGACCCAGCTGATTGGGTCATGCCCAATTTGGGTCCTAAGGTGCAAAATGGTCATTTCGCGGCCCTAGGTCCCAATTAACTTATGATAGCTTCAATTAATTTACGGACTTGCCCAATTTTACTCCGAGACCTTAGAAACTCTAATTAGATTTTACCTAGGTGTTTAATTTTTAGTCAATTGCCTTTATTAATCAAATTAGATTTAATTTGATTATTTAGGTACGTGATTGTACGAGGTTGGAACCGATAGCAATTTGAGCTTAGGCGTTCGTGGGAATTTATTGGGAGTATACAAACCTCCCTCTCTTGTGAGTGGCTTGGATTATATTGGTTGACCATTAAGGGTTAACCGTTTTCTAATTTCTTTATAAATGTTTTGTTAACTTGTTTTTATATGTTTTGGGGTATGAAATGTCCACCCTCACACACCAAGTTTACAAAAGATTTAAAGGGTGGGAATTTCAAATATTTTTATAAATTGATATTATTGATAACTGTTTGGGGTACGATGCCCCTGAGAGACGAGAGATTGAGCGGATTCCACGGGGCTCTAATTTGCGGGAGCATGGACCGAGTTGGAGAAGCATGCAAGATTCTCGACCGTGGACTGCCTGTCGAGGGGCACGGCGAGACGAGACCCTGGGAGAGGCGCGAAGGGAAGCTCGCCAGGGCTCCAGTTTGCTGTGTTCCACCACAGCAAGGCAAACGTCAAGGGAATGGGCCAGTGAGTAAAGAAAAGTAATTTGTGATATAAAGAAACCCTTGACGGTCCAGCGGGTACCCCAGTGCACGGGTGTACCTTTGGGACATTTTCAGAAGCCAGCCCACTTAGTAATATTATTATTGATTTAATATTTGTTTTGGTATGGGGTTTCTTATAATTTTAGTAAATGATTTAATAAATAAATTTTGGATTATTTCCAGCCTGAGGTGATCGGTCATTATAACCGAGTCCCTCACTGGGTACAAGTTCATTGTACTCACACCATTCACTTTTGTTGTCAGGTCATCAGGCTTCGGACGGCGGACGTCCCGGTGGTCAGTGATCCCAATACGACACTGTGGACACGATTTTGTAGGTGCCACCCTTTTTGCCCTGTGAATCTTGGCTCGGGATATTAGTGCATGTTACATATATATGTGTATATATATACTACTTTCCGCTGCATAGTGCACCGTAAAACGTGCCACTTTCTTTTTAAATATTTTCAAATTATATTATCTATAATATTTTCGTATGTTTTCATATATTGCTCGAATACCCTTTATTTTTATGCCTTGTGCCATCTTGGTTGCCCGCCTGACGAGGCACGCATCTCGAGGTGGTACTGCGGTTGTCACGTGGCCGGCCTGCGGGTCGGGGCGTGACACAATCATTACAAAGATATACTGGTGACCATTTGATGCTTTCGGAGTAATCGGGCCAATAACATCCATTCCCCACATCGAGAAAGGCCAAGAAGGTGCCATAACATGTAGCGGATTGGGGGGAACATGAATTTGATCCGCATAAATCTGACTTTTGTGGCACTTTCTAGTGTAATTAATGCAATCCAATTCCATGGTCAACCAGTAATGGCCGGACCTCATAATCTGCCTAGGCAATTTGTGACCACTAGCATGAGTTCCACAAACTCCCTCATGTACTTCACCCATAATTCTCTAAGCTTCCTTAGCTGCCACACATCTTAACAAGACTTGATCTCGGGTTTTCTTGTATAAGATCTCTCCATCCAAGTAGAAGTTCGTTGATAATCTCTGAATGATCTTCTTGTCATTTCCTGAAGCATGATCAGGATACTTTTGATATTTAAGGAACTGTACAATATCACAATACCACGGTTTGCTATCTTTTTCCTCCTCAACATTCATGCAATGCGCCGGTTCACTTTTCCAGTCAATCCTGATTGACGGAATCTCTATGTCTGTGCCAACTTTAAACATGGAGGCCAACGTAGCCAAAGCATCTGTGACTTGATTCTCTTCTCGAGGTAAATGATGGAAGGAAACCTCCTTGAAGTTCTTTATAAGATCCTGGATATAATCATGGTAAAGGACTAGCTTTGAATCTCTTGTCTCCCATTCTCCCTTTAATTGATATATCACAAGCGCAGAATCACCATACACTTTCAAACTCTCCACTTTTCTTTCTATGGCCATTTGAATGCCCAGAACACATACTTCATATTTTGCCATATTATTGGTGCACCTAAAATCCAACCTTGCGGTAGCTGGGAAGTGATTACCCTCTAGGGATGTCAATACTGCCCCGATCCCATGGCCAATTGCATTTGATGCCCCATCAAAGCACATTGTCCATGTCTCATTGTCTTTTGATTCCTCACCGACTTGGAATATTGCCATTAAATCTTCATCAGGGAAATCAAACTCCATAGGTTCATAATCATCGTCAACCCTTTCTGCCAAGAATTCTGCCACAACACTTCCTTTGATGGCCTTTTGGGAGACATACTGTATATCATATTCCGATAACAATACTTGCCACCGAGCAATCCTTCCCGACAATCCTGGTTTCTCAAATATGTATCTAATGGGGTCCAACTTTGCTACCAATAAAGTGGTGTGGTACAACATGTATTGCCTTAATCGATGGGTGGCCCAAGCTAATGCACAACACATTTTCTCTAATGGAGAGTATTTGGCTTCATATTCTGTGAATTTCTTACTCAAATAGTACACTGCATGTTCTTTCTTTCCATTTTCATCTTGCTGCCCCAATACACATCCCATGGAGTTTTCAAACACAGTGAGGTACAAAATCAATGGCCTTTCGGGTACCGGAGGCACCAGTACTGGTGGATTAGTAAGATAATCCTTGATTTTCTCAAAGGCATTCTGACATTCTTCATCCCATTCACCTGGATCCCGCTTCTTGAGTAATTTGAAAATTGGGTCGCATTTAGCAATCAACTGTGAAATGAATCTGGCAATGTAATTCAATCTCCCAAGAAAACCTCTGACTTCTTTCTGTGTTTTAGGTGGTGGCAAGTTTTGGATGGCTTTGATCTTCTCCGGGTCTACTTCAATCCCTTTTTCACTAACCACAAACCCTAACAACTTTCCAGATGTTGCCTCAAATGTGCACTTGGCTGGGTTCAACCTAAGCTTGTATTTCCATAACCTTTTGAACAACTTTATCAAATTGGTTATATGTTCATCCACTATTCGAGCTTTTGTAATCATATCATCTACGTACACTTCAATCTCCTTATGCATCATATCATGAAACAAAGTCACCATGGCTCTTTGGTAAGTAGCACCAACATTTTTCAACCCAAATGACATGACATTGTAATTGAAAGTCCCCCACACAGTGATGAAGGTTGTTTTTTGCCTATCTTCAAGTGCCATCTTAATCTAATTATACCCAGAAAACCCATCCATAAATGAGAACATAGAATAACGGGCAGTATTATTGACCAAAGTGTCGATATGTGGCAGACGAAAATTGTCCTTAGGACTGGCCTGATTCAAATCTCGATAATCTACGCACATCCGCACTTTTCCATCCTTCTTTGGTACCGGAACTATATTAGCAACCCACTCTGGGTACTTTTCTACTTCAAGAAAACCGGCATCTAACTGCTTCATCACTTCTTCTTTTATTTTCAATAGCATCTCTGGTTTCATTCACCTTAACTCTTGCTGAACTGGCTTGCATTCTGGCTTGATCGGCAACTTATGCACTACAATTTCTGGATCTAGACCTGGCATGTCTTGATACGACCATGCGAAAACATCTGAATATTCTTTTAGCAAGTTGATCAACTGTTGCTTTTCTCCCTCTGATAAAGTGGTGCCTATTTTCACTTCTTTCTTATCCCCTTCTGTACCCAAATTTACCAACTCCGTGGTTTCCTTTTGAGGCAATATTTGTCTTTCCTCTCGCTCAACCAATCTTAGTAAGTCTTGAGGTAGATCAGAGTCGTCAATATCATCACTATCAACTTCCCCAGTATCAATCAACCTTTCAAAATCGAACTCAAGCCTACTGCTCATGTTATCTTCGCATTCATTGACTGTGGACCTACAAAGGAAGGTTTGAAACGGATATATACAAAGAAATAGAATAGGGATACATAATAAATAAAGCAATGAATTATGAAAGAAAGTTAATAGGTAGCATTCAAGAGGAAAGTATAGGAATTAAAATTTTCAATGTAAACTTTGTTGCATCAAAATCTGAGCATGCATCAATTTGTCATTGAGTTTCAAATTATGTATAAACAAAAGGAAAGCCTTAAAACATCCATAAAAATACTTATCAACACTCTTAGGCATAAGTGTCGATTTGAAAAACAGAAGTTCAAAGTGATTACATCTGCTCAAAAGAAAGTACAGTCAGAATTTCCATGACGGACCAATTGTCCAATTCAATAGTAGTGGAAGTCTCAAAGATCAAACTGTCCAACTGATCTGACTCTTCTTCATCGATGACTTGGATGGCTACATCTTGCAGAGCTCTTTGTACTGACTGAATTGATGCCATCATCAAACCATGCTGACCTACATTAACCCATCCGGCTGAGATAAAAGATTGATTGATGTGAGGAAACTCCATCCTTCCCCACTCCACATTTCTCCCTTCTAATCTAGCCAATCTCTGGTTCTTTTTCTTCTCCTTCATTTGCTGTTTTTCTTTCCAAGATGGCCTAAAACCTAAGCCAAATGTGTTATCTTGGCTAGGCCAATCTATTAAATCACATTTCCCTTGCAAATTCCTACCTAATCCTTTCCCATCTGACCAACCCTTCTCTTGCATCTGCTTCTTTTGGACAACTAAGTCAACTGGCTTTTGGCTCGTGCCTTTCTCAGACATGACTTCCGCAATCTTAAAGGATCGAAATGAGCATTCTAGAGCCTCTTCAGCTGCCTCAATATACGGAGAATCTGATGATTGAGCTACCATTATATCCTCTTCCCCCTTCACTATCACAATAGTCCTTTCTACTCTGAACTTAACCTTCTAATGTAAGGTTGAAGGAACTGCCCCGGCCAAATGCATCCACGGTCGGCCCAGCAAGCAGGTATAAGAAGGGTTGATATCCATAACTTGGAATACAAGCTCAAATGTGACCGGACCAACCTGGAAAGGAATATCCATAGTGCCTAACACTTCTCTCCGAGTTCCATCGAATGCCCCAACGATTAAGTTACTTGATTGCACATGGGACATGTCAATCGGTAATTTCTGTAGAGAACGAAGAGGCATCACATTTAAGGCAGACCCATTATCTATAAGTACTCTGGCCATGGTATACCCTTTACAACGGGTGGTAATGTGACGGGCTTTAGGGATACCCTTACCTCCCGAAGGTATCTCATCATCTGTAAAAGTGATATAGTTGGATGTATCGATACTACCAACTATATAGTCCATGTCAACTATAGAAATATTCTTGGACACATAAGCTTGGCTCAAAGCTTTTAGTAATGATTCTCGGTGGGCTTCTGAATTTAACAACAATGAAAGTAATGAAATACGAGCTGGAGTTTTGTTCAACTGATCCACCACACTGTATTCGCTATGTTTTATTATCTTAAGGAATTCTTCACGCTCATTAACATTGGCACCCCTAGCCATTTCCTTTTCCAACACCACATCTTGTGCAATTATCGGCCCTTCATCTACCTTGGCCTTTCCTTTCGAAGTTTCATCATTATCAGAAGAATAGATCCTACCACTCCTAGTAATCCCATCAACATCTGACACTGGCGGGACCGCCGATTCACCAATTTTTTCCATAGTAGAAAAGCTACATTCATAATTCCATGGAACTTGATGCTCATCCTTGTAAGAGAAAGGTTGGGGAAGATTAACTACAAGTGGCGAAGCAGATGTGGGAGCTGGCTTCTCATCATAGTACACTACAAAAGGTTTAAGTTTAGGTGGCTCATCATAATATACCACAAAAGGCTTTGGTTGTGGATGAGTTTCTATGACAGGTGTAATAGGTGTGGGAACAAATGGTTTTGACTTCAAGGGATCATCATAATGAACCATAAATGGTTTTGGCCTTGGAGGCTCATCATAATAGACCACAAACGGTTTCACTGTTTCTCTTCCATTGCCCACTACATTCACATCTAAGTCCCCAGTCTCTACATAAAACTCTATCACAGATTGATCCATCATTCTCTGTACCATTTTACGAAAATGAGTACAGCACTATATGTCATGATTCGTCTCACCACAATAACAACAATCATCCTTAATTTCCAACTCTTTCCCTTGAATCATTTGGGCCTTGACCAAAGCCCTAAAGATGACTACCATAAGGGTTATGACCTCTTCAACTGACCTCTTAATGTATTCACCCCCACTGACCATGTTCACAGTTGTCCCTCCATGGTTTGGTAATGGATTTTGCCCTACATTAGGCTGCTGATTCTTATTAAAGCTGAGTTTTCCCTCCTTCACCAAGTCTTGAACTTTAAGCTTTAATGCATAGCAGTCTTCAGTAGAGTGGCCAGCTGCACCATTGTGATAGTCACAATGCTCATTAGGTTTATACCAATTAGGATATGGAGGGGTATAGGTTCTAGTGACACGAGGCTTTTCCACTAAACCTTGTTGCAATAATTGAGGGAGTAAGGCAGTGTAAGTTTAAGGAATGGGATCAATGTGGGTTCTGGGTGGTCGATTTTGTCTTTGGATGTTTCCACTATTTGGGGTTAAAGTGTTTGGGGTAGGGAATGCTTGTGTGGTAGGCATAGGTTGGAAAGCTGGCCCAGAGGCAATATAATTGGTAGTAGAAGCTGGGTATTGGTATGGGGTTGGTGGACGGGTATATGAACCTTGAGGTTGTTGGTAGCCAGTAGTCGGGTATAGATAATGCGCATACCCCTGATATGGATTCTGATATTGATACTGAGGTCTGGGTTGGTATCCTCCATGTCCAGTTGCATTTACTTCTCCCTATTTCTTTTTAGGGTTTTGGTTCTTCTTAGTTGAACTAGACTCAGACCCTTAAATCTTGCCACTCTTTATGGCACTTTCTACCATTTCCCGATCAACACCATGTCTGTAAAACTCTTTGTTGCCCCTGACAACAGGTGGCTGTAGTATGGGCCTTTCAGCGTATTAACAAACATCCTAGTTGTCTCCTTTTCAGTTAAAGAGGGTTGAACTTGGGCAGCCATATCCCTCCACCACTGGGCATATTCAGTGAAAGACTCAGTACTCTTTTTGTCCATGTTCTGCAAGGTTAACCTATCAGGTACCAAATCAGACATATGCTAGTATTGGCTGATAAAAGCCCGAGCCAAGTCATACCATGAATGAATGTTGCGCCTGTCAAGCCTATTATACCAACGGGTTGCTGACCCGGTAAGACTGTCCTGAAAGAAATGAATGAGCATCTTATCATCTTTGGAATAAGCCGCCATCTTTCGACAATACATAGTAATGTAGTCATGAGGACAACTTGTTCCACTATACTTTTCGAATTCTGGAACCTTAAATTTTGGTGGTATCACCAATCCATCCACCAAACTCAATTCACTAGTATTAATAGTACCATATGCCTTAGTTCCTTCCATAGCCCTAAGCCTCTCCTCAATCTGGCTTAGTACATTTTGATTTTCCCCTTCCCTTGTGGATACATCTTTTTCCAACTCGACCGTATGATCAACATCAGGAATGACCACTGGGTTGATAGGGGTACGACCGGGTACTAGAGGTGCCATGTTAAATGTAGGAGGTGAAGCAACTGAGCTGTAGATGGGGACCCGCCGTTAACAACAATGGGTTGAGGTTGTGGGACAAAAGGATATCCACTAGGTGGTGGTGGTGGAAAATTGGGTATAGTTGGGCATGCAGGTGGTATAGGCGCATTCACATTTTGGGTTGGTTGAGGTAAAGACAAATTTGGCTCAAGGCCAAATGGGTGGGAAGAGGTGTTTTGAGATGATTGTCCTGTAGGGTTCCCACCCGCATTTTCCATGTATTGCTCCCTCATAGTGCTCATCATTTCTGCCATTTGGTCTAATTTCAATTCCAGTTCTTCATTTGTCTTTCTCAAAGTTTCTATCTCGGCCGCTTGTTCTTCCATGATAATTCTGGTTTGCAATCTGGTAAGGTATCTCCTGGGTTGCCGCTCTATCTTGAAACCTTTGTTACCACAAACGTGAATTAGGATATTTGTTATTGCTCTCTTTTTTTAATGCAGTAGATGAATAGATGCATGGATGCAGATGCAATGCAAAGGTACTTGTAGTTTGCCAATTGAAATTCAAAAGATTCTTCAGTTCATTCCATTAAGGCCAAGCTCATTAAAAAACAATATTTTCCCACAACTTTTCATTCAGAATATGAGAACTAAATTTTACAATCTGATCACACTCCTCAACAATGTCCTCTAAAATGTAAACAGTCCCTTGTCCAAATGACCGTGTTGGCGGGATCTTCTGTAGCATCTTCTTACTTCTCTTCTTCAACTTTTCTGCAACAGGGATGATCTTCTTCATTTCTTGAAATAGTAGCTCAGTCTGGCAACTGTTCACATTATAACCCACCAAGCATTTATTATGACATGCTGTGGCCCTATAGAAAACCTTTTCGAAGTCGTCCAGAGTCTTCCTTGCTTGAAGTAAATCTTTAGTCGTGATGTTCACATTTGTTTCGAACTCTTTGACTTCTTGCTGCAAATTCCTAACTTGCTGGGTCAATCCTTCAATTTCTTTCATGGCATCCCAAAGTTGTTGCATTGCTATGTCTTTTTCTGCTTACAGCTGAGCATTGTTCCTCATTTCATTCCTCAGACCCTCTTGTGCTTGATGCATTCCTCTTTCTAACTGGGCACATCTTTCTCTCTCACGGTTGTATGTAGATATTGCTTGGGCCTTCTCTACTTCCAATCGTTGCTTCCTTCCTCTTTCTTGATTTCTCTCGATCTTTAATTGGTTTACCTGTTGAGTCAATGTTTCTATCCCTCCCTGGTCAATAATTGAGTTGCGATTCTTTTCAAATTCTAGCTGTTCTTGGAGCATCTAGTGGGTTTTTTGTGCACTCAATAATTTCTTTTCTGACTCATCCCTTTGTCCTCTTGCTTCAGCTTCTTTTTTCTTCATTTCCCCAAACTCTTTCTTCAAATTGCACCATTCTCCAACTAACTCAGCATTCTCCGTAGCCATCCTACCAACAGTATTTTCAGCATTGATGCGGTTCTCCATCTCGATGGTATAATTGGTTTCAGCATGGCTTTTGGCTTCCACTAGCTTGAGTTTTTTTTCTTCCCATTGGCGCTTCTCTTCGGCCCTCTTAAGTCTAATCTCGTCTATTTGTTGTTGCAAGGCCATCATCTTATCCATTATCTCTGGCTTTGTTAATTGCTTCCCTTTTTCTTTCTGTAAGGATTGCTTATACCTCTCACTAGTTTCCTTAGCATGCTTACACTTGTCTTCCCACGCATCTTTCTCCTTTATCGCTTCGATAATCTCTATTTCTGCCCTTCCAAGTGCTTATTCCACTGTTTTCTTAGCATGGTTTGCCATATCCACATCGGATTTTAGTTCCACTTCTTTCTTTTCAAACTCTTTCTTTTGGCTCTCTAACTCGGCTTGACATGCCGTCAACTGTCCTTTCAATTCATTCACCATCAATCCTTCCTTCATCCTTTTGTTTTCGAACAAGAGCTGAGCATACCTATCTTGGAAATGTGGGCCTAACTTGCGCTTTGCATCTTTTGTGAGGGGAGGCTTCAATCCTTGGATCCTGTCTTTATGCCATTCTAGATATTCTGGTGTACATCTTCCTTGCAAATTGGACACCGGTGTTCGAAGCACTTTCTTATTCCATCTTTCCCCAACTTTTCGAGCATCCAAAATCTGCTGTAAAGTATCATGAGGGATGTTAATGCTATCAAGACGATGAGTAGCGGGTATGAATTGTTCTACACCCAACTGTCTCATAAACAGTAGAGAGGAAAAAGAAACCGTTCCCCAAAGTCGGACCAAAGGAATCCACGGGTCATTTTCACACGAGTAGACTACGCCTCTCCCACTCATCCATGCTACTTTCCATAGAACATCCTTGCTTTCAAGTGTTTCGAACCATTCGACCCATTCTTGCTGAGACTTTTCTTCCCACTTGATGTTGAGATATTCATCGAGAGTGTTACGAACCTTAAAGTAGTACCACGTAAACTTCTTTACCGAACTTGGTAGATGACTCTTAAACCATACTGTCAGTAACTGAGCACATCCCTGAAACCGTCCTTTACCCATCTTTCTGCAAAACATCAATGAGCGAGCCGTTTCTGCCACAATAGCGTAAATTGGACTGTACCCATTCTATATTTGGTAAACCAAGTCTAGAACAACCACATCTATTTCTCCCACAACTCTAGGGAATATGACCATCCCATAAAACAACACTGCCATGAATACATGTGCCTTTTCATTTCCTAAGTTGTCTTTCATTTTCTCCAGCCAGAATCTAGTTGGGTGATTCTTTGGGTGACCTTTTCCTCGATCAAATCAGTGAACTTCTTCATGAAACGAGCTTCCTTTGGACTCCTCCAATAAACCTTTTCTTCATTCTCTTGACTCTCTTGATTTATTTCAAGATTTTCATCACCCAATTTGATTAGTTGCTGGTACTCCTCAACAGTGGGGAACATCTCTACTTCATTAAACACGAAACACCTGTACGATGAGTCGAAAAAATTGACCATCGCCATCAGCAACACTTCATCCACACTAATAGAAAGCAAAGACCCGACTTTACCAAACTTCTGTTCAAACCCCTCTTTATCTGGTAACCTCTGCCACAACTCCTTAAGCTCGGCAAGATCATTCTGTTTTACATCCATCTTTACTTTTTTCAATATTGCTAGTCGAGGGCAATCCCCATGTACTTTTCTTCTCTTCAAATTAAGAGCTGCCACCTCCGCAAACTTATCTCGATCTGTCTCAAAACTACCTTCTTCTCTTTCCATGGCAAAGGTCTCTTTTGAATCTCAATTGGAAACTTGCAAATACCTAGTAGATGCATGCAAAATGCAAATGGGATGCCCAAAGGAAAAACCAAACAAAGAAGAAAAAAACAAAATTAGTAACAAAAACAAACAAAACAAGAGCTAACTCAACTGATTAATTGAAATAACACGACATTCTAAAATAATTGCCCCTCTCTCTTTTTTCTTTTTTTAGAGAGGGGACATTATTGCCAACATGGCAGGTAGGTCTTCCTATTGTGGGTAAGATGCTTACCCACTTTACAATTCCTTTACATAATCGAAATAGAGAAAGGTAAAGAGCGTTCCTTCATGTGTTCCTAGCATAGTAGTCACCTTACGGGTTTGGCCCTAACTAGGGTCACTCATCATAACTACATGCTGGTGGGTCCCACAACCTAAAAGGTTCTCGGATTGTCCTTACTGCCGGTCTAATCCTAGGCAAATAAGGCCCCCAATCCTCACCCATTATAGGCTCATTTGGAAAGGGTTCAACTTGAGTGAGGGTGTTTCGCTCAACCCATCTGGGGACAAGATTGTCCCTCGAAGGCCAGTTACTTTACCCCCCAATCTAAAGTTATTCCGACCGCCATCGGATATGCATGAATGTGATAAGTGCCGTGTGTGGAAGGAACTGTAAACCTTTACCAATCATGGTAATACCCGTCTAATACCTCTTGCCAAACAAAAATAACAAAAATGATTAGTAATAAAGAAAAATATTTACACAATAAAGAAAATGTAAACATGTAAAATATCAATATTCACATAATAATGAAAATCATCAACATCCATAAAGTAAAGAAAATCAATATCTACAAATGCAAAAAACACATCAATATCCATGAAGAAAAAAACCTCAAAGTAGAAAAACAAAAAGGATTAATTATTAATCTTTATTAAAAATCTAAATCTGTTAAGGCCTTTAATTAATACTAACAACTTCTCGGCTCGACTCTCTAACCGGTCCCCAGTGGAGTCGCCAAGCTGTCGCAACGTTGCCGAAAACGACGGGTTTGAGACTTTATGAAATGTATGGAGTCGCCACTAATAATTTTTGTTTAGGTGCGGTTAGTCATCTATTAAGAGTCTATCTAACATAACATTGGCCGTTAAATGGCGTATTAAGATAGATAGGTCCCGGTCTACGGAACAAACAGAACTGGGTTCGGGAGTACAATTACGTGTGGGGAAGGATTAGCACCCCCACAACGCCCGACAAGTGACGGTACCGATTAGTTCAGTATTAATTAGGCCTCAACAAAGATTAATAATTAAAACTTTTATTTTTCACCATTTGATTTTCATTTTTCCAATTTTTTTATTTTTTAATTTAATTCAAAATTACGCTAGAATAATTACTAAGGAAATTGCCATCACAATCCCCATAATAAATGCCCATTATTTAATTAATCCTTTTTTTGTATTTTTCATTTAATTTTTTTCCTTTTTTCTTTTCATTTAAGTTTTATTTTATTTTTTTTATTTTTATTTTTATTAAAAAAAAGGGTCCAATAGTTTATTGAAAATTTTTATTTCCTTTGTATTTATTTTTTATTTTGTGGATTTTTTAGTTTTAGAATTTTCTTGATTAATGATTATGTGCTTAAGGACTTCTTATAAATCATCATCGCCACCACGATGAAGTTTAAAGAGACCGTTAAACTCAGAGTATTTTCCGAAAGAATCGCCGCCACGATTGTTTAGGAAAATATCCTTTCACCATCATTAATTAGGGAGAAAAAAAATATCTTATTATTGTTGTTATTATTATTACTTTCCATCTTCTCTGTTTTATTATGTAAATATTTTTTTTTATATTAATGACTATGTATCCGAATATCTCTTATAATCCTTTATCGCCGCCACAATGAAATTTAAGGAGACCTGTAGATTCAGAGTACTTCCTGAAAGAGTCACTGCCACGACTCTTGAGGAAAATATCCTTTCATAATCACCAATAAAATTTTATTTTTTTATTTGTTTTTATTAATTAGTCTCTTAAATTAATGACTATGTGTCTGAAAATCTCTTATAAACCATCAACGCCACCACGATGAAATTTAAGGAGATTTTTTAGATTTGAAGTAATTCCCAAAAAAATTGCCGTCACAACTCCTCGGGAAAGTGTCCACTCATAATCACTAATTAAAAAATATTAACTTAATTTAGAGATTTAGCCATTAAGTCTATTTTATTATAAGTCTAATTAACAAATGAGTTTTATTTATTAATAATTATATCTATCTATTATTATATATAAAAAAAAGTTTATAAATTCTCATCGCTGCCACGATGGGATCTATAAATAGTTCTGGAACGTTTCCCGAGAAGCTCGCCACCACGATTCCCCGAGAACATACCTTTTTCATAACCATTAATTGGAGAAAACTTTAAACTCTTGAATTACTTAGAAACCTTAGCCTTTAAACACATTTTAATTCATTAACCAAAAGATTTTTTCTTTATTATTTTATATACGAAAATTAAGTATAAACTCTCATCGCCACCACGATGGAATTATAAGCCATTTTAGAGGACTTCCTCGAGAGACTCGCCGCCACGATTACCCGAGAAAGTATCCTTTTTCTTATTATATATATTTTTTTAAAAAAATATGGATTCCTTTGAAAGGTTGAATTTTCATTGATTAACTAATAATTTTTTTATATTATCTTATTAACCATTTTTATCATTTATTGGCTTGAAAATTACTTACAAATCCTCATCGCCGCCACGAGAAACTTTATAGGTAATTTTCAGAGAATTTTTCAAGAAACTCGCCACCACGATTCCTTTAAAAATACTCCTTGGTTAATTGATTATATTTAATTAATTTTGAATAGCAATATAAATATATAGTTATATTTATCTCTTGATTCTTCTTAGCAATTCACAAAAGGCATAAAGTTCATATCTTTATAATGGATACACACGAAAAATGAAGATCCCATCGTCATGCACAAATTGATCATGTCCTACCATCGAAATATGCTTGGATAATATTAAACAACTAACCACAAAATTCACATACACAACAGGAAGCCATCCACAGACCATATTTGACCAAAATAATTTCTTAACTTGACGAGTCAAAAACTCGGATACTAAATTTTCTAAGTTTTGTCATAAAGGAGCATGCTATCCTAGTCTAAAGCAACCTACTTTTCTGTTTTCAATCCATGAACAGTAGAACATGCAAAACAAGCAGAGAAAACAACGTTGAAAATATGAAAATTTACCCAAAAGTCTGTGAAAGAGCCGTTGGACAAAGGACTGAATCTTCTCTTTTTGGAAACTAAACCCGAAAAACTATTACCCTTTTCTTTCTCCTCTTTTTTTTGTAGCAGAACGTCAGATCCCTCAAAAACACCCCACTCCTTTTTTTTGTGCTCTCCCCTTTCACAATCCTCCTCTTTTTTTGTTGTAGCAGAACGTCAGATTCCTCAAAAACACCCCCCACCCTTTTTTGTGCTGCAATTGGTTGTTTATATTACTGACTCCACTTTTGCTGTCTTTGGAGGATCACCCAGCTGTCAAGGAGAAAAGTTGACAAAGAGAGAAGTTGGCTGAGGGAGTCACGTGGAGATGTTTGCTGATTAGAAATGACAAATAGGTCTTGTTATGCCTTGATTGCATAATGGTCCCATATTTGAAAAATTCATCAAAGAGGCCCTACAGAAAACATAATTAGCTGATTTATGCAAGAGAATCACGTGGGGGGTTTGCTATTTGAAATTACAAATGGGTCTTGTTATGCATTGATTGCATAATGGTCCCATATTTGAAAAATTCATCAAACGAGGCCCTACAGAAAACATGATTAGCTGATTTATGCAATTTCCAAATGGATGGCTTAAAAGTTGAGTAGCCCTTTCAAGAACTGATTTTAGAACAACAGATGCACCATCCCCAGCAGGGCTTCCAAGGGGCCAAAGTGGTGGCTGCTCTGAGGAACAAACAACCGCAGCGAGGCAAGCACTAAGTGCACGAAGATCCATGCCGTTAACACATAGAAATTGTCTTTGCAGGATTGCTAGTTGTCTCGATTGTTGCCTGATTATAAATTGATGAGATCGTGGCCATTGGATTTGCTTTTGTTGTTTTATTATTCAATGTCACATGAGTTGTGAATCAACCACTTGCAATCTTTAGTGACGTGGGTGCATGAGCAAAAACATCTAGTGCCACACGTTATTTGTGAACTCCTTTTTTATTATTGAGTTCATTTGATTCATTTCTTGATCAATTTGAGTTCATCTTAACTTAGAAATTAAAATTCCTAGATAAGCAATTTAATCTTTAATTGCACCAAGCTTAAATTGGAACATTAATTATTTCCAATGGCTAAGTTAAGACCACAACCAAATTATCAATAAAAAAAAAACTAGGGAACTCAGTAAAAAATTAGTGTCTACACTTAATTATAGTATTGATTTCAAAATTTGTATATTTTGTGGTAACTGCGTTGAGTATTGTCCAACAAATTGTTTATCAATGACAGAAGAATATGAACTTTCTACTTATAATCGTCACGAATTGAATTATAATCAAATTGCTTTAGGCCGTTTAGCATTGTCAGTAATTGACGATTATACAATTCGAACAATTTTGAATTTGCCTCAAAGAAAAACTGAGTAGGTAAACTTCCTATTCTATTAAAGATAAATTTCCAATTCTTTTTTTTAAGGTTCTGTTTTGGGTTAAAAGTTAAAAGAAAAGAATGTTTAGTTTGAATTAAAATTAAAGAATGAGGCCTTTCCCTTTCTTTGATCAATAACTAAAGATTCAACTACAAATTAATTGGTTGATAAGAATTTCGAATTCATTTTTATTGAAAATCTATTAAAATATTTATAATTCTTTCGAAATATAGTTGTAAAAAACAAAATAATCTTTCGAATAAAAAGAAAAAAAGAATAAAAAATGAAACTGTCCAATAATTGTACTTTGATCAATTCACACCTAATAGATTAGGATTTTATTCAATTAGGAACCATATCATAAAAAATTAAAAAAAAATTCCTGGTCGGGTCAATAAGATCATGAAAAGCATTTCAATTTATTTATCTCTTATTTTACATATAATGGATTTGCCTGGACCAATACACAATTTTCTTTTAGTTTTTCTGCGATTGGGTCTTCTATTAGGGGGCTTGGGACTGGTATTATTTACCAATCCAATTTATTCTGCCTTTTCATTGGGATTGGTTCTTGTTTGTATATCCTTATTCTATATTCTCTCAAATTCTCATTTTGTAGCCACTGCCCAGCTCTTTATTTATGTGGGGGCCATAAATGTTTTAATCATATTTGCTGTAATGTTCATGAATGGTTCAGAATATTCTAAAGATTTTAATCTGTGGACCATTGGGAATGGCCTTACTTCGTTGGTTTGTACAAGTATTCTTGTTTCGCTAATTACTACTATATTAGATACATCATGGTACGGGATTATTTGGACTATAAGATCAAACCAAATTATAGAACAAGGTTTCATAAGTAATAGTCAACAAATTGGAATTCATTTAGCAACAGATTTTTTTCTTCCTTCTGAATTCATTTCAATAATTCTTTTAGTTGCTTTGATAGGTGCAATTGCTGTGGCTCGTCAGTAAGAAATCGTTCTAACTAGGAACAGCAAGGAATCAAAATGGAATTTTTTTTGTCTTATCGCATCCATTTTATTTTCCTTGAATTCTATTTGAATATTGTCCGTGTATAAAATAGAAATTCATTTATTCAATATATTTCCAATATATTCTTTTGTTCCGTACTTGTTATATTCTAGTCAATCAAATCCGTTGAATTATTGTTCATATTAAAATGAATCAAAATTGCTAAGGAGTTGGTCAATGATGCTCAAACATGTACTTGTTTTGAGTGCCTATTTATTTTCTATCGGTATTTATGGATTGATCACGTGTCGAAATATGGTTAGGGCCCTTATGTGTCTTGAACTTATACTAAATGCCGTTAATATAAATTTTGTAACATTTTCTGATTTTTTTGACAGTCGCCAATTAAAAGGAAATATTTTCTCAATTTTTGTTATAGCTTTTGTAGCCGCTGAAGCGGCTATTGGATCAACTATTGTTTCCTCAATTTATCGTAATAGAAAATCAACGCGTATCAATCAATCAACCTTGTTGAATAAGTAATATTAATAATATTAAATTCTAATATTCACTAATTTGAATTAGCATGCTCGATATGTTGGAATCTACATCATGTTTTCGCAAATGTAAGAAATCAAAGTATCTTGGCCCTTTCTTATGAGTTGATCCAGAAGGAAATTGATTAGAAAATTTCTGGTAAATCATTGATTCATCTAGTGTTTAAATATAATGATTCATTTACAAGTTTGGAGTCAATATAGTAGTAATTTTCTAATCAATTTCAAAACGGTTTAAGCTCTAGTCGGCCGGCCGGCTAAAAACAGGGGGCAATCTTCTTGGCCAGTCTTCAGGCTGGGGCCGGCCCAAATATGGGCTGGGGCTGGCCAATGTCAAACAAGAAATTCTTGTGTTTTTGGTCTTCTTTGCCTTGGTTTTGAATGCTTTTCTTCCAATCTTTTAAATGTACCTATAACAATGACAAACATGCAATTAGCTTAAGTTTAGAAGATTAGTTGCTCTAAATCAAGATGAATATCAATAAAAAAGATAAACAAAATGGCAACTAACATATTCCCCCAAACTTAACCAATTGCTTGTCCTCAAGCAAAGCTTTTGAAAAACATTAAGAAGAATTGAAGAATAACTCCAAGACAATATCATGGAATTGCAGAAGAATAAGTATATCAATATAGTTCAAGTAAGAAAACAATAATCAATTGAAAAGAAGAAGAAAGAAAAACTAACCATCCTAGTTTATCATCTAATCACAACCAAATAGAGTGGAATTTCACTCAATCTCTCATCTTCACCCAAAAAGTGTTTAGATTTGCCACTCCAATCGTCCTATAAGACTTCTCTTACCATAAGCTTGCTTGTGAACGTAATCTCCACTACTTCACTAACCATACTCAACTAAATTTTTAATGCTAAAGTCTTTTCACAAAAGTTGTAATGGGGCTAGAGGTAAATGAGCTAGCCAAAGAAAAGATAAAAGGAATCAAATACAAAGTTCACAATTTAGTAGAGCAATTAAACATAAATATGGGTAGATTTAACTAGTGATAGCCTAACTTTCAGCTTGATTCAACACTCCACCAAAATTTAACTTCGCTTTACACTTTTCTTTTTAAATAATAGAAATCAATGCCAATCATCTTTTATAGTGTCTTTTCTCTTTTCTTTGAAATGCTTTTACATTCAATCTTTCTCTTTTTCTTGACACTTTCGTTCTCCTTTCAATTTTCAATTGGCAAAGTTTCCAACTTCTTTATTTTCCAAGCCATTAATCATAATTCCCCCCTACACTTCTTCCTTGTTTAGCTTTCAAAGAACAAAACACATGTAAGCAAGCTCTACTAAATCAAGAACAAGGGCAGGGAATACTTGTTTTTCTTTTAAGTTCAATGTTCTTTAGGATAAGGCTAAGCAAAGAAAAAGGCAAATGATATTCATATAAGGCTCAAAAGGGGTTAACTACAATTGTTTTCCATATGGGATGGCTTATTTTAGCTCAAACTCAATCCTATAGATAATTACCAAATTCAGTGAGTATGTGTCTTATGTAATCTTAAAAAGATTTCCAAGCAAGTTCTAGAATTAAAGTTTATAGAAGATCAATAATGCACTCATGAAAGAAAAAGATTCGAGGCAATCTTTTAAGGCTTAAAAACTCACTAAGGGTGCTAAGATACTCTAAAGGTTGTGCTAGAATCAAATTTAGAAAAGCTAAAAATTCTTACTTAAAATTTCAACAAACTATTAAATTCTACTTATAAAAGATACTCAAACAATTACAATCCATAACATAGCTTAAGAATTCATAAAAATATTTGAAAAATAAGACAGTTGATCAAGAGAAAGGAATCAAAGTCTGAAAACAGATGCACAAGGATTAGTAACGAAGTGAAATAGATAAATTTGAAAATAGATTATATATAATCCACCCCCTAACACTTAAATAGCGCATTGTCCTCAATGTGCATAGAAAACAAGAATTTAAGGTTATAAGTCAAAGTTTAGAACGATATTACCTTGAATGTGACTTCCTAGAAGGCTATACACAAGGAAAATGGACATAGGGGTTAAGTTACATAGAATCAGAAACATAAACCTAAAGACAAATAAAGCTAAAACTAAAACAATGAAAAGTAAACTAGATACAATGCATGAAGAGATGTAATTCTTAAATGGAAAATCATTGAGGTTTGGTTGTCTTCCTTAGATAAGCTCTTTACCTTTCTTCACTTGCTTGGACTTCTTGGAGATACTTGTAGCAATTGAAAACTTACCTCTTTAATCTTGGTAGAAGGCTTACTAACTCTCTTAGACATCACAAACATTTGGAATGCACAAATTCAGCAAGCTTCAATCAGCAATCAATCAAATATTCTTCAACCACTAATGAAGCTAATATCAAACTATAGTACTCCAACGTAAGAACTAAGCAAACTCACAATTCAACCAATTCTTCAACAAAATCAAGCACCCAATTAACAAACCGAATTCAAGTATAATTACTCATGCTAACAACTCTAATTCTCTAGCAATCTCAAGTTTGATGATGAAAGCAATAAAGAGAAGACTTGAAATTCACATACAAAGCAAAAGGAAGTTGAAAGATTATCACAATGTCCATGCTCAATCTTGAATTTGAATTTTCCCACCAAAAAGCTCAAACATCAACCAATCTTTAATTTTTACAATATGGGTTCAAATTGATGGATTGGATTGAGTGTTCAGGTGTATAATGAATTGGAAGTGTTAATTAGAAAGGAATTTGGATAATTGTGGTGTATGGAGATGATTGAAGTGGAAAGGTATTTGACTGGAGGATTATAGCAAAAGAAGGGAATGGAAAGTATAGGAAGGAGTTGGGAAAGGGGGGGTTGAGTAGGGTAAAGGCAGGATGACCATTTACGCATCTAGTCGGCCCCGGCTGAACCTTTGCCCGGCGACTGGTTGAAAACATGGAGAAGGCCTCGGGTTGCGGTCATTGAGTGGCGGCCGACCATTGGTTGGGCGGTGGCCATCCATAAATAGGGCACATTCCATCCTTTCAAGCTTTCCAAACATTCTAAATCATGCTTCAATAGATCCATACCACAGAGGATACAACTCGAAAGGTTTTAAATGTGCTTCAAACATACCAAAACCTCTTGTCAATTGTAAAAATCAATACTCTCAAGTGATTAATTACAAAGAATTATGCATGAATGTTCATTATAATGACAAATTCAAATAATTAAGCAAGTAGCATGTGTAATCATCAAATGAATGCAAGGAATGTTCGAATAAGGTTGAAAGAACTCCCTCAAAAGATTTGGTAAAAGTCCTTAAGCCTTCCAATGCTTCCATCTTACTCAATTGCCTACAAAACATATCATGAACTTATTGTCAATGAAAATGCGAAAAGCTAACAAAACATATATTGAAAATAAAACTAAGGAACTAAGGATAGAAACATTGGGTTGCCTCCCAATCAGCACCTTTGTTTAATGTCTTTGGCTAGACTTATTTATTCTTGTCCATGCTAAGAGGGATCCTGCCACTTTAAAGCAAAAATAAGGTAAGAAATAAAAAGGAAAAGATAAAAACAGTGAAAAACAAAAACATATTAATAGAAAAGGAAGAAAACTCTGAATGAGTTACTTAAAACACCATGAAACGTAAGTGCGGCCAATGCCATAGTATATGCCATAATTAATTGATGCAAAATGTCTTATGACACTTAATTAAGGCATTGCTCCTCACTTGGTTGTGAGATGGTTCCTTGACAATTGTGCATGCGTAAATAATGACAAGAATTTGGTGCTTTATCATTCAATTTTCAGATTTTTCCAAGAAAGTTTCAACTCCTACGAAGTTGGGGTCTTCGTAAGTGAGAATTTTGATAATGGGGCTGCTGTCCACACAAGTTATTTCTTCACACACCATAGTTGATTACTCATGTTCAGGACAGGATGGTAGTGGTTGGAAAGAACTCAAGCAAGCATCCTCCTCCATGGTTGGTGTAGAAGGTGGTGGTATGTCATCAACAAGTGCTTTATCTTCTTCAAAAGTATATGCCTCTTCATCACTATCAAGATCTTCCTCTCTACAATAACGAGTTGGTGAAATCTTTTCTTCATCTTTAGGCTTATCAAAGTCGAACTCTTCCACCAATTGTAAAGTATGTTCCCTTGAATTCAATGCCAATCTAGATGTACAAAAATGAGCAGAAATTTCAATGTCAAAACATGAATTCAAAGGATTAGAATTTACCTCCTCTTGGTGATAGGAATGATTTTCAATAGTTGGCTCTTGAGAGGCTTCTTCAGCAAGTGTATGCTCTTCATAATCTTCCTCATCCAACTCCCAATATTCATAGTTTCTCCTCATTTCTTTCTCCTTTTGGACTACCAACTCATTAAGAGAGGTTGCTAGGTCATTGAACTGGCTTCCAATATTATCCAATTGCATGCAAATTTGTTGACATTGCTCTTGAGTTGTCACGCCCCGACACCATGATTGAGCACGTAACAATCACCGCAACTCTTGAAATGCATTCTATTAAGTTAGAATACACTCCAAGGGTCGCAAGGCTAAAACGGTCATTTTACACATTTTTCCTTCATATAGTTTTTACCCAGATCAATAGTTAAAACATTATGTTAACATGCAGACAAGTCAAAACAGTTTAAATGTCAAGCTGTCGTGGCATGAAAATTCATGTAAACACAAGACACCAAAACTTCAAGAAATTTACGAAAATGCCATTGGTTACTCAACATATTTTTCTGTGAATTTTTAAACTAAGCTACAGGATTCAGAAAAATACAGTAACAGTTTCAAAATATTTTAGACAAACTAAAGTCGTGAAATAGCTATTTAAACCGACATTTACTGACACACCCAGACCTAGCACGACCTTTTCGTACGAATGGAATAGTGTAAGATGACGTAATAATTTAATAATATGTCGGTCCGGCTGTGTCAAGTATGAAGAGAAGTTAAAATTTGGATAAGAAGGAGTCTAAAGATAAAATAACTAACCGTGCATGGAAATTAGTAAATGCCAAAAAGACCTCCAATTAAGTCCTTAGAAATTTATTATGGCCCCATTGGCACAAGAAAGCAAAGGATTTAGCCAATGGGTGAAAATGAAAGAAAGTTGAAAAAGGGGAAAAGTTTGACTCGGGGTCCGAGTAGACCCGGTGTCGAACTCCTCTATAAATAGAGGAGGGCCGAAGCTTTTTCTTCATTTCTCTTTTTCTTTTCTTTCATTTTCTTTTCTTTTTCTCTCTGGAGCCAAACGGAGGCATTTTGGACAATTGGCAGATCCGGACAAACCGACTGCCAGTTCGAGGCGAGATCTTGGTGAGTTATTCTTAACTCTTCGATCTACGTTTTGTTAAGTTTACACGTTCTTCCATGCATCGATTTAGGAGAGATCCAAGTTCAAAGTTAGGTTTAGCTTTTTGTTAAAATTTAAGTTTAGATTTGAGATTTAGGAACTTTGAGCTTGTGATTCTTGTTTTTCTTTCGGTAGACGTGTTGTGGATGTCACGAGGATCGCCTGGCTAAGTCCGTCGGACGATTGGCGATCGAATGGCACGAAAAACAGAGCAAAAGGCTCCGGAACCGAGCTTTTGGCTCGCCTCCCACGCGGGAACCGTGCAGGTCCCGTGCGGGAGCCGTGCGGGCAACTCCCGCGCGGGAACCGTGCAGCTCCCGCGCGGGAGTCGTGCAGGTCCTGCGCGGGAGCCGTGCGGGCAGCTCCCGTGCAGGAGCCGTGCAGCTCCCGCGCGGGACTTGTGCAAGTCCCGCGCGGGAGTGGGCTATTTGGGCCCAAAACTGGGCTAGGCCGAACCCAGCCCACTAGGGTGGGTCTGTTGGGCCCGGAACAGTGCCGGGCCGGGCCCACATGTGGGGCCCACGGGTCCCCAGGGGCATTTTCATAATTTTTTTACCAAGTGTCCAATTTTTACCCCAGAACCTCCTGGATACTTTTCCTAGCCCCGAATCACATTCAAGCCCAGTCGTAGGTCATGTTAGAGCCTCATAGGTGCATTCATAAATGTAATTATGGATGCTAACGTATATTTGCATGTATTAGGGCTCCGGATAATCGAATGCGGCGATGCACCGGAGGTTAAAGCTACATGGAGTGCTTGGGAGTATACGAATCTCCCAATACTGTGAGTGGCCTAGATTTCTCTGTTTAGCCACTGGGAAAGGGGGATTTAGAAAATGATTTTAAAACATAAATGTTTCAAAACGGTTTTGGAACATGGGAAATCCATACACACACAATTTATTTGTGATAGACCCACACCGTGAGTGGGATGATTTATACACACAATTTATTTGTGATATACCCACACCGTGAGTGGGATGATTTAAAAAGGTGTATAAGACCTATGTGTGTGTGGTTATATGTTTTAAATATAAAATGTTTTATGTGTAAATATATATATACATATATATTTGAAATATTATTGATAATTGTTTGGGGTACGATACCCCGGAGAGATGAGAGATTGAGTGGGATTCCTCGGGGCTCCGATTTGCGGGAGCGTGGACCGAGTTTGAGAGCATGCGTGGTACTCAGCCGTGGACCGCCTATCGAGGGGCACGGTGAGTAGAGCCTGGTTGGGAGAGGCGCGTAGGGAAACTCACCAGAGCTCCAGATGCTGTGTTCCACCACAGCAAGGCAAACGTCAAGGGAATGGGCCAGAGAGTAAAGTAAAAAAAAATGTTTTAAAAGTATAAAGTAACCCTTAACGGTCCAGTGGATACCCAGTGCACGGGTATACCTTATTGGGACAGATTAGAGTTGCCAGCCCATTTTATGTGTATTTATTTATTTATGGATTTAAAGTACATTAAAAGAGGGTTCTCAGCAGAAGAACCAGAAAAGAATTTTAAAGAAAGAATATTTGTTTTATTATTATGTATTTTATTTTATTTTGGAATTCCCTTATCTGTTCTAACCCAAATGGAGATTCTTAGAACCTCTGCCACTCACCTGTATCCAATATGGATGGATGCAGATTCGCAAATCGGAGTCAGCTATAGAAATGAGACTCACTAGGAAGCGTCGGTGGCTTAAGCATAGAAGTTTCCGCTGTGTAGGTATTCTCTCAATTAGTCCACTGGCATTACTTTTAAAGTTAATTATTTTATTAAATATTTTCTAATTAAAGTTTTAGTTTTATTTGACAGCAATGATGCCCATTTATGCCTTGCGGTGCCTCAGGTGCGTGACTGGTCAGTACGTACTTCGAGACAGCACGGCGGTTGCCACGTGGCCGACCCGGGGCGGGTCGGAGCGTGACAATTTTAATGGTATCAGAGCGAATAAAAGATTCTGACTGTTTTCAAAAGATATAGAATATTTTTAAAGAGTTTTCAAACGTTTTCGAAGCCAGTGGATTAAATAGGTTTAGAATTCAAGAGTTCGAGTATGTAGCTACTTGAAAGCGTCATAAATGATTCAACCCACTCTTAGAATACCTTCTTTAGCAGCAAGCCACCAGATAGTGTTCTCGAGTGTGGTCTTAAATGAGAAGATATCATGACCACCTTCTTTCTTGAGATTTGTACAAGTAAGGCATGTTTTCCAAGAAAATCCCAAACTCAAATCTTCAACTTTTGATATTCCTTTTTACTCGACAGCCAAACTATGCAAGGGATTGTACTTCCCTTGAGATGACGAGATGGATGATGTTTAGTCCAGTCTTTTGACGAAGCCTAGTTAGAGGCTTACCAGTGGTGAAACTGGTTCGATACCCGCGATATTCAATATTTGAAATTGTGAACATCGAGACTCACTAGTAAAGCAGCGAGTGTCAAGCGTAAATTAGATGCGTTGCCCCAATTCTTTACACTAGTGATGTGTAAAACCTGGATGGAAATGATATGATTAGAATGAGGCCAAGGTGGACATAACGTACGTGAACGCTAATCTCACTTCTCTTGTTGTCTACATCACTAACGTGTAGCCTAGGAGAGAGAGTTAGGTTAGGATGAAAGAAATCGGATGAATCAGTCACGGAAGATATGACTGACCAAAAACCTCAGGACATGAGATGAAGCATCTGAGGAGTTAGATGAAAGATCGAGGAAGATTACACAAAGCATCAAATGGACATGAAATGAAGCGACTGCTGGAGAGTTCACCGGTTGGCAAGTCTGGTGGGATGAGCCCGCAGATTGTCTGGACGATGCTCCGTGGAGTGAGCATGAATTGAAAAAGTGGTAGCAAGGGCTAACTAACTTCATTTATTCTTATACAACGGTGTGTAAGTGGTGTGCGAGTGGACAAAAGAGACTCCTCACAGAATCAATTGTGAAGAAGCAATCCAAGGAAATTGGAAGAGAAAGAGTGAGCCCAAGACCACGAGATATGAGATATGGGAAGATCACTTGTGGATAAGAAATGAATTGATAAGAGAAAGCCTTAAAGAATTCAAGAATGACAAAAAGGAAAAATAAGAAAGGAGAACAAAAAAAAAAAAAGAAGTCATCTTGGGAAACGATAAGGAAGAATGAAGCAAAGATAATAACATGAAAAATGGAAGAAGAATGAAAAGAAATCACATCCAAGTGGTCAACAAGTAGTACTTCCGTTACTATTGTTTGACCATTGGATACCAATGTTAAGAAGAATAATGGACAAAGAGAAAGGAAATGAAGATGGAGGAAATGAAATAAGGAAAACGACAAGTTGTAAAACCTCCACTCTTAAGGGGATTAAAGGTGAAGAATTTCTTATTAATTGGTGGCTAATGAGAGTAAAAAGGAGAAGACCTCCAAAGGATAATACGAAATGATTTTAAACAAAATGAATGGAAAGAAAGCAAGTGAAGAAAGAGTGTAATACATGGCAATGATGGAATGTCTGCATTTGTGATAATGAAGGCACGAAGGGAATTTCCTCCAAAATTGTGAAGTCATCATTAGATGGAACTGATGAGAAAGAAGAAGAGGAAAGGAGAAGAAAGCGGATAAAAGACTTAGAAACGGATGTTAGTTAAAAGAGTCGAGCATAATGAACCCCGAACCCGAGTCAAGTCAAGGCACTATATCATTAAATGAAATAAGTCAAAGGAAAGAAAAGGATAAACAAGGATTAATGGAGGCCAACACTAAGAAAGACAAAAAGGGATCAAGGAGATAAATTGGTGAAAAGAAGAAGAAACCCCCGACTATTTGATTTTGGGAAAAAGGAACAAAAGTATTAAATGTGTGAATTGATGGAAAAGAAAGGAAAGGAAAACCCCTGATTATATCAATGTTAAAAGAAAAGATAAAAAGCTTGGATAAAATATATATATATATATGTATATATATATATATGGAGAAAACATAAGAAAAGAAGCACTCGTAGGAAACGAGTGAATGAAGGTGATTATATCCTAACAGATGACAAGTAATAAGGAATGATATTGGTATAAAATGAATGGAAGAGGAGAAAAGAAAAATTAAGAGAAAGGATATCAAAACATGATGGTGTAAACAAAGGTGAAAGGATTATGAAAGTCAGAATAATGATAATAATGGAAATTATAAGAAGATTACAAATCCAATTGATGAGGAAAGTGTATCGACCTAAGTAAGAGTCAAAGAAAAGGGATATGGATAAAACAAGGATGAATAAAGTGATAATTAAAAAAAAAACTGGAGAAGACAAAAAGGTGATCAAGCATGAATCAGAATAATGGTTGGAATCGAGAGAGACGAAAGGATGAAAACAAAGAAGTAACGTAAGATAAAAGGAAATGAGTTTAAGAAGTCAAGGGACGAAAAAGATAAGTTAAATCTTTTAGAAAGAGGAGAGTAAGCTAACTTTGAGGATAAACTCCCCAAACAATGATAAGTGAAGAAAGGATGTGGGAGATGAAGTCAAACCGAGTTAAAGTGGAATCAGCTTGGCGTGGGCAAGATAGAGAGGTAATGGAGGATAGAGAAAGGTGTTGCCCAAGATAAATAAACCATGACATCGAAAGATAAAGAAGAGATATCTATGGATTAAGAACCGAATGTGGCTAAGAGAAAGAAAACCTACATTTGAGAAACAAGAGATAAGGGAACTGAGATAAAAAGGGTGATAAGAGAGAACCTCGAGTACTCAAGGGAAAGAGTACGGGAATAAGAAAAGGAATCGATCAAACTCATAAACTTCTATGAGCACAGTCAGTATGAAAAACAGAAAGGAAGTTCTAACACCTAAGATGATCAGAGGTGTTTTAAGAAAAGAGGAATAAGAAATGAGAATGATAAAGAAACTCAGAGAAGAGAGTAAAGAGAGAAGAATGAGGTCAAGCAAAGGAAACCCTGAATAAGAAGTGGAAAATCATGTAAATCAAGATAAAAGAAATGTAAAGAAAAGAAATGACACGGAGATGACCCCAAGGAAAACGGCATAAAGATGACAAGACTTGCAAGTGAAGCCTAAGGATGGCAATGGACCATAAGGAAAATCAAGTGAAGAGAATGGAGATAAAAACCTTAAGAGAAGTGTAAAGACAAAGAAACTACCAAGAATGCAATATGAGTGTGACGAGCATGAATTACGCCAATCCACAATGGATGAGAAGGCAAGAGGAAAGTGGACTCCATAATAGACGTGAGCGGACGGAAATGAAGAAAAGAAAAAGAAAGAAATGGGGATATGGAGACCTCGGAAAATATTATTGATGAGAAGAAGGGAAAAGAGATCGAACATTAGCAGGGAAGCTAATGTAAAAGAAAGAAATCAAAAGGAAGAGAAACATGCGATATTTCCTGAAGTGAACACTCCAAAAGAGTGATAGATGAGAAAGAAAGCCAAAGAGGCTAGAGGAATGGTATGAATGGGTATGAGGTCGAGGCTCAAATGTGATTGACTTGGGAGCCATGTGAGGCGTCCCTATGAGAGAAAGGATCAGAGATCGAGATCTTGAGGATCTCTGTGATGACCACTCGAGAGGACCTGCCTAGTGTGTGATTTGGGGTGTGCATGAGGCCACCCAGAGATTTCCATCCCTGAGAGGATGTGAGATGAGATTTGATGGGCCATGGGCCTGTATGTGATATGATGGGCCGAGGGCCCTATTTGTGACTGTGATGGCCGGTCAGTGAGTGGGTCAGATTTGTGAGAGCCGAGAGGGCATGATCTCTGATTCCATTGTTATGATATGGCCAAATGTGGGCCGGTGTGTATTAGAGCTCGACTCATACACCGTAAGTTTTGAATGGAAGAAGATCAGAAAGGAAAGGAAATAAAAGTAAGAGGCAAAACGAAGAAGCGAAACCAAGATAGGGGGAAAGATAATTAACTAACCGCATCCTCGCCGTGAAGGTGAGAGAGTTAAGCAAAGGTCTTTCCCGATAGCTTGGTTACAAAGACGAGTACAAAACTACGAAAAGGCCGAAAACACGTCAGAGAATTGCCTCGAGGTGAGAGGCAATAATAATGAGAAAGGAGAAGGAACTCCTAAGAAGAGAAAGAGGTATGAAACCTCAAAAGAATGAAAAAGGATAGTCTCGTTGGGAGAGACTTAAAGGATGAGACAAGAACAAAGCGAGAGGATCAAGCAAGCATAGCTAAAGCGAAGGAAGAACCTCCGAATGAAACAATTGGAAAGAAGAGAGCCTAACTCATAATTTGTAAGGGCAGGTTAACTTAAGGAAAAGATGAGGTTCAAACTCAAGAGTATAAGGGCGATTAAACCACTTTTGAGGAAGAGAATGATCAGAGTGCGCTGCGGAAGCGTGGTAAACTTCAGTGGTGAATAGTGAGGCGAACACTATTCGAAAACGAAATGAGAACTTCGAACGGAAGCCAAACCTCCCTAAGTTACCCTATTTAATTTCGAGGACGAAATTTTTAGAAGGAGGGGAGAGTTGACACACCCGGACCTAGCACGACCTTTTCGTACGAATGGAATAGTGTAAGATGATGTAATAATTTAATAATATGTCGGTCCGGCTGTGTCAAGTATGAAGAGAAGTTAAAATTTGGATAAGAAGGAGTCTAAAGATAAAATAACTAACCGTGCATGAAAATTAGTAAATGCCAAAAAGACCTCCAATTAAGTCCTTAGAAATTTATTATGGGCCCCATTGGCACAAGAAAGCAAAGGATTTAGCCAATGGGTGAAAATGAAAGAAAGTTGAAAAAGGGGAAAAGTTTGACTCGGGGTCCGAGTAGACCCGGTGTCGAACTCCTCTATAAATAGAGGAGGGCCGAAGCTTTTTCTTCATTTCTCTTTTTCTTTTCTTTCATTTTCTTTTCTTTTTCTCTCTGGAGCCAAACGGAGGCATTTTGGACAATTGGCAGATTCGGACAAATCGACCGCCAGTTCGAGGCGAGATCTTGGTGAGTTATTCTTAACTCTTCGATCTACGTTTTGTTAAGTTTGCACGTTCTTCCATGCATCGGTTTAGGAGAGATCCAAGTTCAAAGTTAGGTTTAGCTTTTTGTTAAATTTTAAGTTTAGATTTGAGATTTAGGAACTTTGAGCTTGTGATTCTTGTTTTTCTTTCGGTAGACGTGTTGTGGATGTCACGAGGATCGCCTGGCTAAGTCCGTCGGAAGATTGGCGATCGAATGGCATGAAAAACGGAGCAAAAGGCTCCGGAACCGAGCTTTTGGCTCGCCTCCCGCGCGGGAACCGTGCAGGTCCCGTGCGGGAGCCGTGCGGGCAACTCCCGCGTGGGAACCGTGCAGCTCCCGCGCGGGAGTCGTGCAGGTCCCGTACGGGAGCCGTGCGGGCAGCTCCCGTGCAGGAGCCGTGCAGCTCCCGCGCGGGAGTTGTGCAAGTCCCGCGCTGGAACCGTGCAGAACCCGCGTGGGAGTGGGCTATTTGGGCCCAAAACTGGGTAGGCCGAACCCAGCCCACTAGGGTGGGTCTGTTGGGCCCGGAACAGTGCCGGGCCGGGCCCACATGTGGGGCCCACGGGTCCCCAGGGGCATTTTTATAATTTTTTTACCAAGTGTCCAATTTTTACCCCAGAACCTCCTGGATACTTTTCCTAGCCCCGAATCACATTCAAGCCCAGTCGTAAGTCATGTTAGAGCCTCATAGGTGCATTCATAAATGTAATTATGGATGCTAACGTATATTTGCATGTATTAGGGCTCCGGATAATCGAATGCGGCGATGCACCGGAGGTTAAAGCTACATGGAGCGCTTGGGAGTATACGAATCTCCCAATACTGTGAGTGAGCTAGATTTCTCTGTTTACCACTGGGAAAGGGGGATTTAGAAAATGATTTTCAAACATAAATGTTTCAAAACGGTTTTGGAACATGGGAAATCCATACACACACAATTTATTTGTGATAGACCCACACCGTGAGTGGGATGATTTATACACACAATTTATTTGTGATATACCCACACCGTGAGTGGGATGATTTAAAAAGGTGTATAAGACCTATGTGTGTGTGGTTATATGTTTTAAATATAAAATGTTTTATGTGTAAATATATATATACATATATATTTGAAATATTATTGATAATTGTTTGGGGTACGATACCCCGGAGAGATGAGAGATTGAGTGGGATTCCTCGGGGCTCCGATTTGCGGGAGCGTGGACCGAGTTTGAGAGCATGCGTGGTACTCAGCCGTGGACCGCCTATCGAGGGGCACGGTGAGTAGAGCCTGGTTGGGAGAGGCACGTAGGGAAACTCACCAGAGCTCCAGATGCTGTGTTCCACCACAGCAAGGCAAACGTCAAGGGAATGGGCCAGAGAGTAAAGTAAAAAAAATTGTTTTAAAAGTATAAAGTAACCCTTGACGGTCCAGTGGATACCCAGTGCACGGGTATACCTTATTGGGACAGATTAGAGTTGCCAGCCCATTTTATGTGTATTTATTTATTTATGGATTTAAAGTACATTAAAATAGGGTTCTCAGCAGAAGAACCAGAAAAGAATTTTAAAGAAAGAATATTTGTTTTATTATTATGTATTTTGTTTTATTTTGGAATTCCCTTATCTGTTCTAACCCAGATGGAGATTCTTAGAACCTCTGCCACTCACCTGTATCCAATATGGATAGATGCAGATTCGCAAATCGGAGTCAGCTATAGAAATGAGACTCACTAGGAAGCGTCGGTGGCTTAAGCATAGAAGTTTCCGCTGTGTAGGTATTCTCTCAATTAGTCCACTGGCATTACTTTTAAAGTTAATTATTTTATTAAATATTTTCTAATTAAAGTTTTAGTTTTATTTGACAGCAATGATGCTCATTTATGCCTTACGGTGCCTCAGGTGCGTGACTGGCCAGCACGTACTTCGAGACAGTACGGCGGTTGCCACGTGGCCGACCCGGGGCGGGTCGGGGTGTGACATTTACATACTCGGTGGGCCCTACACAAATATTTGAAAAATAGTACAAATGTTGACTTTTTCACCTCTGGTCAAATTTGTGCAAAGTGCCAACTATCTTCCCACCACAACATACCCTAGTAGCTTGGTCAACTAGCTACAACCTGGAAAAATAAGTTTTATGAAAATGGGGGTGAGTAACTAGGTTACTCAATGAGTGGATAACTAATAAAATATTTATAGAAGTATTGAAGTTCACAAAAAAATAAATTCAGATACTTTCATAATTCAAATATTCAAAGTAATATAAAAGAGCCATTAGGAAAGGAGTGTTCCAGAAAATAGGCCCATGGGTCAAAGATAATGTCCGTCAATTCCCCTACCCAAGCTGTCGCCTTGGCCTGAGGTCGACACTGGGTGACTGAGTTCCATCCTGCCCGGCAGTGCCGTAGAATGAACTCCTAAATGCCTTGTGGGTTACCCTCCGCGCCTTCCGATCCAAGGCTAAGCACACTCACCCGCGCCCCTCAAAAGGCGGTTCGCAGGCTGCTTAAACTTAGTTACTGCAGTAACGATAAATTCCCCTCGTGGGGCTATCGCGAGTAACAAACTTACGACCCAAATGGCCTTTCCACATTATTATTTCATCAGATTGTGAGAGCCGTCTCCCTCGGGACCACGGATCCACATGGGTACCCCAAGTCACCAGCCTAATCCACTACCCAGGTATTGTCCCCAAGGCGGACCACGGATCCATATGGGTAGCCCAGGTCAGCAGCCTAATTCACTACCCAGGTATTATCCCTAGGGCGGACCACGGATCCATATGTCTAGCCCTGGTCACCAGCCTAATTCACTACCCAGAAGGACATGCCTCTCACCATCTGGGCTGCCATCAACACTTTCCCAAAAACACAAGTTCCTTTCTCAATCCATAAATTAAGAAATAATTTCGTCTTAACACAATAGGATTTTGTAAAATCTCATAAAGCATTCATCAATACTTTAATTTGGGAAATCCAAGTAAATCGAAGCATTAAATCCAAAAATATTAAATCAAGTATAAAAGAATTTTTGAGTTAGTCATCCACTCACAGTGAGGTCCTCGCTATTCTTGACCGTCCTCACCCAGTTCCTTGTCCTTTGATGATGCAGGTACTCCTAATTCTCATAATTTATTTAGTTTTCCAAACTATTACTAAATTGGGCTAACGCTTAATCTACATGCAATGCCATGCATGCCATGCAATAATTTAGTAATTCAATAGCTAATCACTATCTTACTAATATTCTTCTACCCAATTTTTCTTCAAAATTCACATTTTATTCCATTAAAAATTGGAAATTTCCCATGGCTATAATACATTGAAAATTTCGGCCTTTGCTCCAACTTCACCCAATTTCCACATTTTTCTTTAACATATTCACATTAAAATTACTTCAAAACAACTACATTTTCATTTAAATTCCAAAATGCAAAAATACCATTTTCCTTGAAATTTTAGGCATAAATATTGAAAAATTAAAATTTTCTTTTCTAATGTAATTTGATGGCATTTCCTAGTTTAGTAAGCTTCCATGAACCTTATATTTTAATCCTAAGGTTCCATGAATTCAATTTGACCTAAAAATCTCAAATTCAAAAATTCTCCATAACTTTTCTAATTTTCTAGATTCACACTCCTACAATTGATTTCAAGTTAAATTAACCTTATATTCATGTTTAGCATGCCATAATCTACATTCTAACATCAAAATTAGGCATGCTTACCTTTGATTTGTGAAAATCCACCAAGAACCCTAATTCTTCAAAGTGAAAATTCTCCCACACTAGCTTAGGTTTTTCAAAATTGATTTGGGATTATAATTGGGCTAAGCTAGAGGTTTAATTTGATAGGAAATTTTGGTAGGCTTGTTTGGAGAATTTAGGACTTGTGTTTATGGGTGGAAGGTTTCAAGTGTTCAACAATGGAGTTTTGTTCTTCCAAGCTAAAGGTTGAAGACAACAATGGTGATTTCAAGAATTTTCTAGTCTTTTAACTATGCATAGCCGGATTTTTGAAAGAAAAAGGGTGGAGAAATTTGGCTCAATCTTGGCCATCCATTCTAAGGTTTTGACACTTGTCACTAGATGGTTAAATCCATAAAAGAAAATTTTATTCTTAGTTCCCATTTGGTCCTCCAACAATCACTAAAATTCCATCTATATCCTAAGTCAGTGTAATAAAATTTTCAGTGTATATTTTTATTCTTCAGATAATTTCCTTTTATTCCATTGGCAATGAAAATTTTAAATTCTCTGTCAATTTTTTGTAAAATCAATCTAAACTTCTAATTTTACTACTAAACTTCAACAATTCATTTAATTCCATTTATATCCTATTCATAACTTAAGTAAGGCTTAAATTATATTTTCCATGATTTCCTACTAAATAATGTATGCGGAACGGACTAAGAGGAACAGTAATTTAGAACGAGTATTATAGCTCTCCCCCCCATAAAATAAATTTCGTCCTCGAAATTTCACATTCTGGAACTAGTGAAGAAATAAGGGTATTGTCTCCTCATCTACTCCTCGGACTCCCATGTTTCCTCCTATATTTGCGCACTTCTCCATAGTATCTTAACCATCAGAATGTTTTTATTTCTAAGTACTCGCACTTGGGCATCGAGAATCCGGACCAGTTGTACTTCGAAATTCAAGTCTTCTTTCAACTCGATCGGAGGAGCTTCTAGAATATGGGAGGGATTGGGCACATACTTTTTTTTTGTAGAGGTACATGGAATACATTGTGGATTTTGTCCATACAGGGTCCTGAAGGCTATTTTCGGGATATCTGACTCCTTAATCCTCAACTGATGATACCCCGATCTGAGGTCAATCTTTGAAAAGACACTGGCACCTTGAAGTTGATCAAACAAATCATCGATGCGGGCAAGGGATATCTATTCTTGATGGTTTCCTTATTCAACTAGTGATGGTCAATACACAATCAAAAGGTACCATCCTTCTTCTTCACCAACAACATCGGAGCTCCCCACGGCGAAGTACAAAACCTAATGAAAACCTTATCAACTAACTCTTGCAGCTGGGTCTTTAATTCTTTTAATTCAACCGGTGTCATTCTATAAGGTGGAGTAGGAATGGGCGCAGTTTCAGGGTATTCATCCATAGATAATCAATTTCTCGTTTAGGACGTAGTTCTAACGATTCATCAGGGACAACATATGGGAATTCGTTTACTACTAGAACATCTTCCAACTTAGGTGTAGCTTGATAGGTTTCAATTACATGGGTTTGGTATGCTGAACATCCTTCTTGCACTAGTTTCCTAGTTTTAATGGCTGAGATGACACGGGTTGGAAATGTCACGCCTCGACACCACGGTCGAGAACATAACAATCGCCGCAACTCTCGAAATGTATTCTACTAGGTTAGAATACACCTCAAGGGTTGCAAGGCTAAAACGGTCATTTTTTTTATTTTTCTCTTATACAGTTGACATCCAGTTCAATAGTTAAAACATTTAATGAACGTACAGACAAATCAAAACAGATCAAATATCAAGCTGTCATGGCGTAAAAATTCAATTATACACAAAATATCCAAACTTCAAAATATTTACGAGATTGCCATTGTGTTTTACGACATATTTTTCTACAATATTTTCCCAGACTCATGGTATTCAAAAAATTCCACAATAGTTTCAAATATTCTAGGACATACTAAAGGAGATAACTGGATAGTTTAAAAGTCATAGATACCCTCGGTGGGAGCTATATGAATTTTTGAAAAATATTACACAAAAGTTAACTTTTTACCTCCTTGGTCAAACTCTTCCTAGGTATGGGACTCTTATGCCACCGCAACCCTCCTAACAACGCGGAGGATCTCTACTGCCTGAAAATGGTTTTTATTAAAAACACGGATGAGTACTACGTACTCAGTGAGTGGATAACCAGTAAAAGCATTTATAGAAATATTGAAGTGCATCATAAATAAGAGTAAATTTAAATACTTTAATAATTCAAATATTCAATGATATAAAAGAACCAACAGGAAAAGAGGTTTCTAGAGAATAGGCCCATGGGTCAAAGATACTGTCCGTCAATTTCTTTACCCAAGCTGTCGCCTTGGCCCAAGGTCGACACTGGGTGACTTAGTTCTATCCTGCCCGACAGTGCCGCAGAATGAACTCACAAATGCCTTGTCGGTTTCCTTCTGCGCCTCCGATCCAAGGCTAAACCTTAAGCACCCGCGCCCCTCAAAAGGCGGTCCGCAGGCTACTTAGTCACTGCAGTAACGATAAATTCCCCTTGTGGGGCTGCCGCGAGTAGCAAGCTTATGACCCAGATGGCCTTTCCACAATATCATTTCATCACACAAAATATTAACATCAACACTTTCCAAAAATAGAGGTTCTTTCTCAATCCATAAATTAAGAAATAATTTCGTCTTAACACAATAGGATTTTATAAAATCTCAAAAACCATTTAACAATACTGTAATTTGAGAAATCCAAGTAAACCGCAGCATTGAATCCAGAAATATTAAATCAAGTATAAAAGCAATTTTGAGTTAGTCATCCACTCACTGTTCTTGGCGACTAATTTGCTCGTGATCCTCTGTAGCAGTTTGCTTTCCTTTAAATTGTGCAGTGCCTATATATAACATTGAGCGTTGGATATATCCCAATGTCCAAGTATGACTACTAAACATTACATAATTCTAATTTAACCTATATGCATGCAATGCATGAAATGCAAATGCTAATTTCTAATTTTCCTTAATTTCTTCTTTCTCCCTAGTTAATTCATATATTTCTCCTTCATCAATTTTTCATTCAATTTCCTAAATTTCCCATACAATTTTTTTACTTCAAAATTTCGGTAAATATCCCTAATTTCATAAAATTGGTATTTGTTCATTTCTAAAATTTCTATTTTCATATTTATGCTTAAACTACTCCAAAAATATAATTAAACTAATTAAATCTTGCAATTTAGGAATAATAATATTTTCCTTTAATATTTTCGACACCCTATATTTTTTATATTATAAATTTCTTCTTTATTTCATTCAAAAATCCAATCCTAGCAATTTAATTCTCCCACACTAATTTATTTTAACTTATGAGTTCTTTTAACACATATATTTCATGAATCAAAATTCCATAACATAAACATCTTTTTCTTCCTAAATTTCACATACAAAATTCACATTTTATGCCAAATTAACCAAATATCCATAATAAGCATGCCAAAATCTACAACATAACTCAAAATTAAGCATTCTTACCTTATAATTTTTGCAACTCCAACATGAACCCTAATTTTTCTTCTTCAAATTACTTTCAACCAAGCTCAAATTTCCCGAAATTGATAGAGGGCTATTGATGGGCTTGTTGAGAGCTTCAATTTGACTATAAACTTGAAGGGGTTTTGATGGATTAAACTAGGAGAAATCAAGGTGAGAGAAAATTTGATGGGAAATGAAGAAAAATGGAGAAAGTTAGAGAAAATGGTGGAAGTCTCTTGAATTTTCAAGAGTGATGGCCGGCCATGGCCTATTTATATGGCCATTGCACATGACCAAATAAAATTTTTAGGGAAAATGATCATTTTGCCCCCATGGACAATTTTACCCCCAAAAAATTCGAAAATTCCACTTATGTCCCTAGTCAGTCCTAGACCCCATACACTGTCCCAAATTATTTTTCAAGCCCTGTCGAGTTATTTTACACATAACAGAATTTTTAAACTCTTACCGTTTGTAAACTATGTCAGTTCGAACTTTTATCGCATTTTTCACCAAAATTCCTAACTACCCTTCTTGCACTTTAACATTTTCCATACTCTAAATTATGGAATGCATGATACTATCTACTAACATGAAATTCATGAAGCGGGCGACTGTAAAATTGGTGGAGCAGGTGTTACAACTACTACCCCCCTTAAAATAAATTTTGTCCTCAAAATTTCTACTAACCTATAGTGGTAAATAGGTGTGGGTGTTATCTCCTCACTAGTTCTTCAGTTTCCCATGTGACTTCCTCAACTTTAAAATTTCTCCATAATACCTTAACCGTCAGAATATTCTGATTCCTTAGTACCTTTGTCTGTCTGTCTAGAATCTACATTGGCTGTACTTCAAAGTTTAAGTCTTTCTTGGGTTCAATCGGGGGAGCTTTAAGTATGTGAGAGGGATCGGGAACATACTCCTTCAGTCTTGACACGTGGATCACATTATGAATTATCTCTAATTCCATAGGCAACTCTAGTTTATACGCAACTGGGCCGATTTGCTTAATCACTTTGAATGGCCCGATGTAGCGAGAGTTCAGTTTTCCTCCCTTTCCAAATCTAATAATGCCTTTCCAGGATAGTAACCAAAAATCAATTCATAATCCCTAATCAACTCTAACCACCGTCTTTGTCTCAAATTCAACTCCTTTTGGGTGAGTAAATATTTCAAACTCTTATAATCAGTAAATATTTTGCACTGTTCACCATGAAGATAATGTCTCTAGATCTCTAATGCAAACACAACAGTTGCCAATTCTAAGTCATGGGTAGGATAATTCAATTCGTGTTTCTTCAATTGTCTCGAAGCATATGCAATAACCTTCCTATCTTGCTTTAGTACACATCCCAATTTTTGCTTGGAAGCATCATTGTAGATTATGAATTCTTTCCTACTGGAAGGAAACGTAAGCACTAGGGCTGAGATCAATCCATCTTTAAGCTCTTGGAAGTTTCTTTCACAACTATCATCCCACTAGAACTTTTAACTCATTTACAAGTAAGTCGAGTCAATGGGCCAAGTACGTCGGGCATCCTTTTTGCACTAACTTTTTAGCTTTAATTACTTAGACAACACAAGTAGGTAGTACTTGCCTTTCACCCGTAACGGCTACCTCTAGCTCATTTAGCTCTCTAAATGTTACTTCTTTGGTAAAACAATCCATCTCAGCTCGATGGGTTTCTAACCAATCCATCCCCAGTATTGTACCAAAATCACCTATATCCAAGGGAATTAAATCCGCCAAAAATTCCTTTTCACCAATTGTTTTACACTGCACCCCTTGTAAACTGTATTTTTAATCACTTCTCCTCTTAATGAGGTTTTTACTAATATTTCTATGTTTAACGATGATAAATTTCTATTGGATGCATGCGCAAATGAAGTGCTAACATATGATCTATCCGAACTAGAGTCAATAAGAATATGTGCAGGCTGTTCAGAGATAGTCACAGTACCTGTAACAGTGGTTGGTCTAGCTTGTGCCTCCTCTTCTGTCAAAGCAAACACTCGAGTCTGGGGTTGTTGTGCTCCTTGAACTGGTGTAGTATTCCTTGCACCCATCCTATTCCCAACATTAGGCCGCTGTAGTTGAGGTGGCCTTCCTCTCGGACCAGTCATATGACTTGAAGTAAATAGAGTACCTGCAGCTCCTTGCCTGAGTTCAGGGCAAGCATTTCGGATGTGGCTAGTTTGCCCACACTGATAACACCGTAATGGTTCTTTACAAGGGCCGAGGTGATACTTTCCACAATTTCTACATTTAGCAAAAGTACTCCACCCCTCACCAACATTTGCACTGGGGCCAGGACTAACTGGCCTTTGCTGTTGTTGAGGCCGTGACCTCATCGAACTCTCTGAATTGCCACTACCTGAAATAGTAATACCTTTAGCTTTCTTGGAAGGCTGAAAGCTAGTGAATCCCACTCCTTTCTTCTTGAAAGTCTCTGTGGCCACTATTTTTCCTTTGGAAGCCATCAACTTTTCTGCACGTAAGGCTAATCGGATAACATGTTTGCTACTTTCTTCACCTGTCACCGGCATCCGTTCTCTGATTTCAGGCCTAAGTTTAAATTCAAAGAATGACGCCTGATCACAATCATCCTTGACCATATCTCCCACAAAAGGAAGTAACTCATTGAATTTCGCCTCAAACTCCTCCATGGAGCAATTTCCTTGTTGCAACTGTATAAACTCTTCCCGCTTCTACTTCTGATGGAAGCGAGTATAATATTTGGCATCAAATTCGGCAAAAAAACATCGCCCACGTGATTGGAGTAATGGTCCGTGCTTCTACATTCTCCCACTACTTTTCTGCCGCTCCTTCAAGCATTCGGGTGGCTATTTTCAACTTCATATCATCATTCAACTTTAGATCGGTCATAGTCCGATCTATCTTTCTGATCCAATTCTTAGCTACCACTGCATCTAAGTGACCTTTAAATGGTTCACATCTCAAATCTATAACTGACTTCATCTTCTTTGCAATATCAAAGTCGGATGATGGATCTACTTGTGTGGGTGGCGGAGGGTGAACAAGAGGGGGTGTCTGTCCATGTTGGAATTGAGCTGCCACTGCATTCCAAACTACTATGAATGTCTGATAAAATTCAGGAAGGGGTTGTTGTGGAGGCGGTGGGGCTACAGTTGCTGGAGAAGGAATGGGTGGCGATGGGCGTAGTTGGGGTTCGTGTGAACCCACATCAGACGCCATGGGTTCCTCCCTCGGGGGAGTAAGAGAATGTTGCCTAACTTGACTCAGCCTTGGCGATCTTCGCCTTGGCCGACCACGACCGCGTTGTCGTTGTGGTGGCATCATGCGAACTATAAAAGAGGGAATTAGGCTCAAAACAACTAATTCTACATGAAATATGCATGTTCTAAAAGTTTGACCAAGGTTGACCAAAGTTGACCAATTTTGACCGGGTCCCACCGACACTGACAGTACAAGAATTTCAATTTAACAACCTCAAACTCTGATACCAATCGAATTGTCACGCCCCGACACCACGGTCGAGAACGTAACAATCGCCGCAACTCTCGAAATGTATTCTATTAGGTTAGAATATACCTCAAGGGTTGCAAGGCTAAAACGGTCATTTTTCTGATTTTTCTCTTATACAGTTTACATCCAGTTCAATAGTTAAAACATTTAATGAACATACAGACAAATCAAAACAGATCAAATATCAAACTATCATGGCGTAAAAATTCATTTACACACAAAATATCCAAACTTCAAAATATTTACGAGATTGCCATTGTGTTTTACGACATATTTTTCTACAATATTATCCCAGACTCATGGTATTCAAAAATTTCCACAACAGTTTCAAATATTCTAGGACATACTGAAGGAGATAACTGGATAGTTTAAAAGTCATAGATTGACACGCCCGGACCTAGTTCGCACGTGTCAAGTTGTAAAATTATGTATTGTTGTCTTGCCATTATATCAAATTTGACTTCCCATAGATGTTTTAAACTTCATTTAGCTCAATTTCAAGCTTAAAAATCCTAAAATTGAAGTCCGGGGATGTGGGCCCCACTTGGAATCGAGACTCGAGGCAATTGGGCTGAGTTGACCAGAGTCAACTTGGATTTTGGTTGACTCCGGTGCCGGACAGGCACGGGTCCGGCGCCGGACCTGTCATTTTCTATAAGGGTCTCGGTTGGCCGAGACCCTCATTTGCTCTTCACCTCTTCTTCTTCATTTCTCTCCGAGATTTCTTCCAATTCTCTCTGAATCAATCTTGTAATCCCTCTCCAAACACTTCATCAATCATCAATATCAACTTATTTTGCCTCCTTGAAGATCAAAACACCAAGATTTCCAAGAAAATCATCAAATCTTGAAATCTGGAAATTTGGCGACAGATTGTTCATCAACTTATATCTTTTGATTCAACCGTGCGTTTTGGCTGGAAATTTGGTATGTTGTTCTAGACTCATCAAGCTTTAATTTGATAGTTTACAAGCTTGATTTCATGGTCTGTGCTAAGAGAATTTGATGATTGAAGTTGAGATTTCTGTTTTGCCAGAAATAAGTCAACCCATAGTGTTTTGATCCAAAATTCGAGCATGATTTATTGTTTGATTTCGTTCTTGAAGCTGTGAATTCATAGATCATGTGTTTAACTTGCTGTGTTTCAATTTTGGTGCGGATTGGGTGTGAATCGAACTCAAACGGAGCTCGATTTGGTGCATGGCCGAACTCGGCCATGTTCTGGAATCAGGTCCGGTGCCGGACCTGGTGTGTCCCGCGCTGGAGCTGATGAAAATTGGGAGTTTCTCCCATTTTGGCTCACTCCCGCCCGGGAGTGAGCAATCTGCAGACAATGGGTACTGTAGCACCAGGGGCATTTTGGTAATTTTGCAACCCTAGACCCCATTTGACCCCAATTGACTCCAATTAGCTTCAATTGACTTCCAGACTTGCCAATTTTATTCCGAGACCTTAAATTGGTATTGTTTTATGGTTTAATTATTGGTTGAATGCCTTTATTAATCAAATTAGATTTTAATTTGATTGTTTAGGTACGTGATTGTACGAGTTTTGGACCGGTTGCAGTTTGAGCTAAGGCATTCGTGGGTAATCGGGGAGTATACAACTCTCCTCACTTGTGAGTGGCTTGGATTATATTGGTTGACCATTGAGGGTTAACCGTTTTCTAATATGTTTATAAATGCTTTAATAAATTGTTTATATATGTTTTGGGGTATGAATTGTCCACCCTCACACACTGAGTTTACAAAGGATTTGAAGGGTGGGAATTTCAATAAATCTTATATATATTTTAATAAATCTTATATATATTGGTATTATTATTATTAATTATTGATTGGGGAATGATACCCCTGAGATATGAGATATTGAACGGGAATCCTCGGGGCCCCGATTTGTGGGAGCGTGGACCGAGTTTGAGAGCATGCGTGATTTCTCAACTGTGGATCGCCTATCGAGGGGCACGGTGAGACGGGCCTGTTTGCGAGAGGCGCATAGGGAAACTCGCCAGGACTCCAGAGTGCTGTGTTCCACCACAGCAAGGCAAACGTCAAGGGAATGGGCCAGAGAGTAAAGTAAAAATGTTTTAGAAAAATATAAAGTAACCCTTGACGGTCAAGTGGATACCCAGTGCACGGGTATACCTTATTGGGACGATTTCAGATGCCAACCCTTATGTAAATATTGTTATTATGGATTTGATATTCGATTTGGTATGGGATTTACTATATTTTAGTAAATGATTTATTAAACTGATATTTGGATTATTTCATATCCCCAACCTGAGGTGATCGGTCTTTATAACCGAGTCTCTCACTGGGTACAAGTTTATTGTACTCACCCCATTCACTTTTGTTGTCAAATCATCAGACTTTGGACGACGGACGTCCTGGTGGCCAGTGATCCCAGTTCGTCTCTGTGGACACTATATTGTAGGTGCCACCTCTCTTGCTTGTGTATCTTGGCTCGGAATATTATTGCATCTTACATATACATTTGTGTATTTATAAAATAATACTTTCCGCTGCATGAAGCATCGTAAGATGTGACACTTTATTTTAAATACTTTTGAACTATATTATTTATGATAATTTCATATGTTTTCATATATTGCTCGAATATCCTTTATTTTTAAGCCTTGTGCCATCTTGGTTGCCCGCATGACGAGGCATGCATCTCGAGGTGGTACGGCGGTTGTCACGTGGCCGAGCCTGCGGGTTGGGGCGTGACATAGATACCTTCGGTGGGAGCTATATGAATTTCTGAAAAATATTACACAAAAGTTAACTTTTTACCTCCTTGGTCAAACTCTTCCTAGGTATGGGACTATTATGCCACCGTAGCCCTCCTAAAAACGCGGAGGACGTCTACTGCCTGAAAATGGTTTTTATTAAAAACACGGATGAGTACTACGTACTCAGTGAGTGGATAACCAGTAAAAGCATTTATAGAAATATTGAAGTGCATCATAAATAAGAGTAAATTTAAATACTTTAATAATTCAAATATTCAATGATATAAAAGAACCAACAGGAAAAGAGGTTTCTAGAGAATAGGCCCATGGGTCAAAGATACTGTCCGTCAATTTCTTTACCCAAGCTGTCGCCTTGGCCCAAGGTCGACACTGGGTGACTTAGTTCTATTCTGCCCGGCAGTGCTGCAGAATAAACTCACAAATGCCTTGTCGGTTTCCCTCTGCACCTCCGATCCAAGGCTAAACCTTAAGCACCCGCGCCCCTCAAAAGGCGGTCCGTAGGCTACTTAGTCACTGCAGTAACGATAAATTCCCCTCGTGGGGCTGCCGCGAGTAGCAAGCTTATGACCCAGATGGCCTTTCCACAGTATCATTTCATCACACAAAATATTAACATCAACACTTTCCAAAAATAGAGGTTCTTTCTCAATCCATAAATTAAGAAATAATTTCGTCTTAACATAATAGGATTTTATAAAATCTCAGAAACCATTTATCAATACTTTAATTTGAGAAATCCAAGTAAACCGCAGCATTGAATCCAAAAATATTAAATCAAGTATAAAAGCAATTTTGAGTTAGTCATCCACTCACTGTTCTTGGCGACTGATTTGCTCTTGATCCTCTGTAGCAGTTTGCTTTCCTTTAAATTGTGCACTGCCTATATATAACATTGAGCGTTGGATATATCCCAATGTCCAAGTATGACTACTAAACATTACACAATTCTAATTTAACCTAAATGCATGCAATGCATGAAATGCAAATGCTAATTTCTAATTTTCCTTAATTTCTTCTTTCTCCCTAGTTAATTCATATATTTCTCCTTCATCAATTTTTCATTTAATTTCCTAAATTTCCCATACAATTTTTTTTACTTCAAAATTTCGGTAAATATCCCTAATTTCATAAAATTGGTATTTGTTCATTTCTAAAATTTCTATTTTCATATTTATGCTTAAACTACTCCAAAAATATAATTAAACTAATTAAATCTTGCAATTTAGGAATAATAATAATTTCCTTTCATATTTTCGGCACCCTATATTTTTTATATTATAAATTCCTTCTTTATTTCATTCAAAAATCCAATCCTAGCAATTTAATTCTCCCACACTAATTTATTTTAACTTATGAGTTCTTTTAACACATATATTTCATGAATCAAAATTCCATAACATAAACATCTTTTTCTTCCTAAATTTCACATACAAAATTCACATTTTATGCCAAATTAACCAAATATCCATAATAAGCATGCCAAAATCTACAACATAACTCAAAATTAAGCATTCTTACCTTATAATTTTTGCAACTCCAACATGAACCCTAATTTTTCTTCTTCAAATTACTTTCAACCAAGCTCAAATTTCCCAAAATTGATAGAGGGCTATTGATGGGCTTGTTGAGAGCTTCAATTTGACTATAAACTTGAAGGGGTTTTGATGGATTAAACTAGGAGAAATCAAGGTGAGAGAAATTTTGATGGGAAATGAAGAAAAATGGAGAAAGTTAGAGAAAATGGTGGAAGTCTCTTGAATTTTCAGGAGTGATGGCCGGCCATGGCCTATTTATATGGCCATTGCACATGACCAAATAAAATTTTAGGGAAAATGATCATTTTGCCCCCATGAACAATTTTACCCCCGAAGAATTCAAAAATTCCATTTATGTCCCTAGTCAGTCCTAGACCCCATATACTGTCCCAAATTATTTTTCAAGCCCTGTCGAGTTATTTTACGCGTAACAGAATTTTTAAACTCCTCACCGTTTGTAAACTATACTAGTTCGAACTTTTACCGCATTTTTCACCAAATTTCCTAACTGCCCATCTTCTACTATAATATTTTCCATACTTTAGATTATGAAAAGCATGATACTATCTACTAACATGAAATTCATGAAGTGGGCAGCTGTAAAATTGCGGAGCAGGTGTTACACCTTTCCTAATGGCTCTTTTATATTACTTTGAATATTTGAATTATGAAAGTATCTGAATTTAGTTTTTTGTGAACTTCAATACTTCTATAAATATTTTATCGGTTATCCACTCACTGAGTAACCTAGTTACTCACCCCCGTTTTCATAAAACTTATTTTTCCAGGTTGTAGCTAGTTGACTGAGCTACTAGGGTACGTTGTGGTGGGAAGATAGTTGGCACTTTGCACAAATTTGACCAGAGGTGAAAAAGTCAACTTTTGTACTATTTTTCAAAAATTCATGTAGGGCCCACCGAGTAAGTAAATGTCGGTTTAAATAGCTATTTCACGACTTTAGTGTGTCCAAATTATTTTAAAACTGTTACCGTATTTTTCTGAATCCTGTAGCTTAGTTTAAAAATTCACAGAAAAATATGTCGAGTAACCAAAGGCATTTTCGTAAATTTCTTGAAGTTTTGGTGTCTTGTGTTTCCATAAAATATAAGGATCTATCAAGAATGAAAAAAATAATACAATACATTATAAAACAAAGCTTCCAATCTATTATATGATCAATCTTTCAACCTAGCACTTGATCATTGATTCACTAATCAAACATTCTTCTCATCCATTGGTCAACCTCATGGATTTGAAACCAGCTTTAAATCCATGGACCTTTCCTAATGTTGATTAACCTTGAATCTAAGTTCACTTTTAATCCTTCCTCTTATGGCTAATTTGAATCCCAGCAATCCAAATTCACGCCTATAAGAGCAATAAGCTAGTGAAAGATGAAAGCTAACAACAATCAATAACAAACCCAGCATTCATTATTCAAATTGCATCTTCAAATCTCTTTGAATGTAAAAACATCCTCTTGCTACTCAAGTTCTAAGAAATCACCAAACTCTAGCATTGGCGTTCAAAGATTAGCATGCTAATGAGCTACTCAATCAATCATTTGCAACTAATTAACTAAGCAACCCAAAAGACAAGATAATAAACATGATTATCATCTTTAAAGCTCAAGAGATAGAAGAACAATCAATGAACAAGAAAGCATTAAGAACAAGAACCTCACAAGTGTAGATCAAAATGATTGAATCTTATAATAGATTGGAGTTATAGAGTTTTACTAAAACGAAAATTACTAAGAAGCAAAGAACCCAGCAAAAACACAAACTTCAAAACTGGAAAACTTAACTCCCCCCTCTGCTGCCTCTTCTCCCTTTCGGCTATATGCCTCCAGCTGCCAGCCCTCTCTCTCAATTATTCCCCACTCTCCTCAATTATTCCTCTAAGATAAGATAAGAAATCCTATAAAATAAGATAAAGTAGATGCCACTAAGGAAAGAGGGAGACAAGTATGAGGAAATTGGGGATTTTATCACGCCTCTTCTCCACTGAATCCCCAGGATGTGTTTTTCAAGGATTTGATAATGGAATGAAAGCATTTAAGTGGGTCTGCCGACATTTTCACTCTGTTAGACGTCGACGTCTACATGTTTTTCCGTCGACGTCTCTGCTTGTTTTCTTCATATTTTTCCCAGCTCGATTGATTCGTCGACGTCTAAAGATGTGTACGTCGACGTCTAAGTGTTTAGCCTTTATGTATTCGAAGTCAGAAATTTCTACCTGTCGAAATCTAGAGTTGGCCGTCGACGTCTCTGATTGTGTAAGTGATCTGGTGTCCATTGCTCGAGCAGCTGTCGACGTCTACATGGTTACCCGTCGACGGATTGGTCGGGCAAACCCGGCCTTAGTTTGATAGTCTCTCATAAAATAGACAATTGGAGGGTCAAACGAACTCCGATTTCGACGTTCTTTAACATTCCGAAAAGCCCAAGATGTCCTCTATAACTTTGATGTAGATCACAAAAACAACTGAAGTCTCGAACATAGAGAAAATCAGCCATATTTATGATCTATCCAATCTATCAGGATTTCAACTTTGAGTTCTTTACATCTTGTCTTCCCACTTGATTTGTGTTTGGTCCTTTTCACTTCAATTCCATCATTTTCACTCAATTACCTCAATCGACACCTACAAAGTGAAACAAAGCTAAGTAAGCTTAGTTTATACAATGAAATGCATAAATCCATAGAGGTTAACATAGGAAAATATGTCTATTTTGGTATTCAACAAATTCCCCCACACTTAAACCTTTGCTCGTCCTCGAGCAAGCCTAAGGAGAGTTATTATCTACACTAAACCTAAGCTAACTTTATTGTCCATTTTCGTAGGAGAACACGGTAGCTTTTAGCCTAAACTACAAGCCCATATTAAACCCCTAGGTGTCCCTAGTAGGAGGAGGTATGGTCTCCTAAAAGTGTACCAACAATAGCCACAACATTCTTATTATGGTAGTTAAAGTTCAAATCGAACTCAAGAGAAACACATGTGACGAGTAAAAGCATGGATAAGAACTAAAGAAAACATAACAAATCATGAATAAGAAAAATAAGCAAACAAGATTAATAAATAACAATGCAAGCATCAAACTTCAACCAAACATGCTTGAATAGGGCAATTCCTCACTAGTCATCTCTCATTCACTCAAGTGTTTGATAATGGTGCCCTCAAGAGTCTTTCTATGAAAATATACTTACCATATGCTTGCTAGTCTACCTCATCTCCACTACTCCATCTTACATGTCATGAATGAATGAATGAAAAGGTTTTAAAGTAAGGTTGTAATGGGGCCTTGGTTGAGATAGTTACGAAAGAAAGAAATGAGTAAAGGAATTCAATCAAAGGCCTCTTCAAGATTAATGAAATATTAACTAATCGAAATTATGGGCAGATTTTACTTTTAATAGCCCAAATCTTGGCTTGGTCAACAATTCACTAATCTCTCCATCTTTTAATCAACTTCTTTTCACTCTTTTCGTCCCTTTTTTTTTTCATTTGAACCTAGGAGATGCCAAGTTCTTTTATAGTGCCTTTCTTTTTAGATTTTGCTTTCTTAAGGCACATTTTATTTTACTTTAAGTACTTTGGACATTTCACTCATACAACCTTTTTCTCAATTGACCATCTCAAAGTGGTTTTTCCCCCCACACTTATTCTTGTTGCCAACCTTTTTTTCAAGAACATAAATGTAAAACAAGGCAATTATTTCACTAAGTCAAAGAGACAAGGTGAGTAAACTTGTTTTTCTTTTAAAGCTTAAGGTCCTTTTTGGGATAATAAGGTTTAACAACAAAGAACATGGCTAAAATCGTGTTAAGCTCATGGGGTTATCTACATTGGTTTTACAAAGGTTGGTCAATTTGGCTCAAACTTAGTCCTAAACCTTAATCATCTTTCAAACATGAATGCAATAAATGTAATCTCAACAAGGTATCAAGCAAGTTCTAGAAGCATACAACCATAGGAGACATAAATTACACTCAAGAATGAAAAGAGATTGAAGTGCAATCTATAAAGCTCAAATCCTCGCAAGGTTGTTAATGCATTACCCTACTCAAACATATTTGACTTAAAGAAATCAACTAACATGATACTTAGAAATCAAGAAGCAAAGCATCTTATTCAATCAACATCATGTATCTTTCATTCCTAACTAGGCTAACACTCATACCATGAATAACTCATCATTCCATTTGAAAGTTAACTATCATGTAACTAAACTACTACCCCCAATTATCAAGCAATGCAATTGCAAATCAAAAGTGTCAACTCCGAGCCAGTATCACTCGTCGACGTATGAGGTTAGAGACGTCGACGGATGACTACTTCAGCTCAACTTATCTTCCTTGTCCGTCGAGGAATATGACACCAATTTTTAGCTCAAGTGGAGAGGGTGGGTGGCTCAAGTTGGTGTGTACAAAATCCTTAAAAATGAAACAAAGAACAACAAGAGAATCAAAGCGAACAAAAGCGAAACAAGAAAACAACAAGTACAAAAGCTGAAATGAAAGTAAGCTAAGTAAATAATTAAACAAGTTCTAATCTAAAGAAAAATAGGGAAAATTACAAGGAAACATGGGAAACAAATGAAAATGTAAAGAAAGTAATGATAAATGCCGTAGCTCCCCGGCAACGGCGCCAAAATTTGATGCGTGTCGCAAAGCATCAAAAATAACCTCACTACTCTAACATGTAGTTAGGGAAGCAAGGGTCGATCCCACAAGGAGCTATCCAATTTATCGTTACTTTCACAAAGCATATATCAAACTAAACAAGAATTTAAAGAGGGGGTTTTGTATTGGTGTTGGAAATAAAATATAAGGATCTATCAAGACTGACAAAAATAATACAATATATGATAAAACAAAGCCTCCAATCTATTATATGATCAATCTTTCAACCTAGCACTTGATCATTGATTCACTAATCAAAAATTCTTCTCATCAATTGGTCAACCCCATGGATTTGAAACCAGCTTCAAATCCATGGGCCTTTCCTAATGTTGATTAACCTTGAATCTAAGTTCACTTTTAATCCTTCCTCTTATGGCTAATTTGAATCCCAGCAATCCAAATTCAAGCCTAGAAGAGCAATAAGCTAGTGAAAGATGAAAGCTAACAACAATCAATAACAAACCCAGCATTCATTATTCAAATTGCATCTTCAAATCTCTTTGAATGTAAAAACATCCTCTTGCTACTCAAGTTCTAAGAAATCACCAAACTCTAGCATTGGAGTTCAAAGATTAGCATGCTAATGAGCTACTCAATCAATCATTTGCAACTAATTAACTAAGCAACCCAAAAGACAAGATAATAAACATGATTATCATCTTTAAAGCTCAAGAGATAGAAGAACAATCAATGAACAAGAAAGCATTAAGAACAAGAACCTCACAAGTGTAGATCAAAATGATTGAATCTTATAATAGATTGGAGTTATAGAGTTTTACTAAAACGAAAATTACAAAGAAGCAAAGAACCCAGCAAAAACACAAACTTCAAAACTGGAAAACTCAACTCCCCCCTCTGCTGCCTCTTCTCCCTTTCGGCTATATGCCTCCAGCTGCCAGCCCACTCTCTCAATTATTCCCCACTCTCCTCAATTATTCCTCTAAGATAAGAGAAGAAATCCTATAAAATAAGATAAAGTAGATGCCACTAAGGAAAGAGGGAGACAAGTCTGAGGAAATTGGGGATTTTATCAAGCCTCTTCTCCACTGAATCCCCGGGATATGTTTTTCAAGGATTTGATAATGGAATGAAAGCATTTAAGTGGGTCTGCCGACATTTTGACTCTGTTATACGTCGACGTCTACATGTTTGCCCGTCGACGTCTCTGCTTGTTTTCTTCATATTTTTCCCAGCTCGATTGATCCGTCGACGTCTAAAGATGTGCACGTCGATGTCTAAGTGTTTAGCCTTTATGTATTCAAAGTCAAAAATTTCTACCCGTCGATGTCTCTGCTTGTGTAAGTGATCCAGTGTCCATTGCTCGAGCAGCCGTCGACGTCTACATGGTTACCATCGACGGATTGGTCGGGCAGACCCGGCCTTAGTTTGATAGTCTCTCATAAAATAGACATTTGAAGGGTCAAACGAACTCCGTTTTGAAGTTCTTTAGCATTCCGTAAAGCTTAAGATGTCCTCTATAACTTTGATGTAGATCACAAAAATAATTGAAGTCTCGAACATAGAGAAACTCAGCCATATTTATGATCTATCCAATCTGTCAGGATTTCAATTTTGAGTTCTTTACATCTTGTCTTCCCACTTGATTTGTGTTTGGTCCTTTTCACTTCAATTCCATCATTTTCACTCAATTACCTCAATTGACACCTACAAAGTGAAACAAAGCTATGTAAGCTTAGTTTATACAATGAAATGCATAAATCCATAGAGATTAACATAGGAAAATATGTCTATTTTGGTACTCAACAGCTATAATACATTGAAAATTTCGGCCTTTGCTCCAACTTCACCCAATTTCCACATTTTTCTTTTCCAACATTTTTCTTTAACATATTCACATTAAAATTACTTCAAAACAACTACATTTTCATTTAAATTCCAAAATGACAAAAATACCATTTTCCTTGAAATTTTCGGCATAAATATTGAAAAATTAAAATTTTCTTTTCTAATGTAATTTGATGGCATTTCCTAGTTTAGTAAGCTTCCATGAACCTTATATTTTAATCCTAAGGTTCCATGAATTCAATTTGACCTAAAAATCTCAAATTCAAAAATTCTCCATAACTTTTCTAATTTTCTAGATTCACACTCCTACAATTGATTTCAAGTTAAATTAACCTTATATTCATGTTTAGCATGCCATAATCTACATTCTAACATCAAAATTAGGCATGCTTACCTTTGATTTGTGAAAATCCACCAAGAACCCTAATTCTTCAAAGTGAAAATTCTCCCACACTAGCTTCGGTTTTTCAAAATTGATTTGGGATTATAATTGGGCTAAGCTAGAGGTTTAATTTGATAGGAAATTTTGGTAGGCTTGTTTGGAAAATTTAGGACTTGTGTTTATAGGTGGAAGGTTTCAAGTGTTCAACAATAGAGTTTTGTTCTTCCAAGCTAAAGGTTGAAGACAACAATGGTGATTTCAAGAATTTGCTAGTCTTTTAACTATGCATGGTCGGATTTTTGAAAGAAAAAGGGTGGAGAAATTTGGCTCAATCTTGGCCATCCATTCTAAGGTTTTGACACTTGGCACTAGATGGTTAAATCCATAAAAGAAAATTTTGTTCTTAGTTCCCATTTGGTCCTCCAATAATCACTAAAATTCCATCTATATCCTAAGCCAGTAATAAAATTTTCAGTGTATATTTTTATTCTTCAGACAATTTCCTTTTATTCCATTGGCAGTGAAAGTTTTAAATTCTGTCAATTTTTTGTAAAATCAGTCTAAACTTCTAATTTTACTACTAAACTTCAACAATTTATTTAATTCCATTTATATCCTATTCATAACTTAAGTAAGGCTTAAACTATATTTTCCATGATTTCCTACTAAAAAATGCATGCCGAACGGACTAAGAGGAACAGTAATTTAGAACGGGTATTACATGTGTAGCCTTTTGGAATTCCATCTCACTAGTTGCAGCCTTATTGACTATATCCTCAAGGTAACTAGAAAAGAAAGTGTGTATTGAGAGTCTCGGTAATGCACACTTGAAGTTGAGTCTAGAAAAGGTTGAGAGTACACTGGTGAAGCAAATTCATTCCAATTCTTATTCACTTCTTCCTTGAATTGTTGGGTAAAATCAACACAAGCTTGAACTTTTCTCTCCAAGGAAGAAAAAGAATTGTGTGGCATAAGTGGACTTGGCTCCATCCATTGATATTGCTCTTGAAGTGGTGGCCATCTTGCTGTCATTCTTTGTTGGAGAACAACTTCAAGTTGTTGAAGTTGAAGAGTGGCATCATGTACAATAGCTTCAATCTTAGATTGCTGAAGGTTTTGAGGCATTGATTGAACTTGTTGATTGTAAGGCATTCCCTGGTACTCCCATTGTTTGTTGAATTCACCCCGTTGGCATGGAATACAAGACCAAGACATTAAAGTTTGTCTAAATGTAACCAAATCTGAAATTTAAAGGTTCAAGTTGCCCAAATTCTTGCACAAAGAAAGAAGAAAAGCATAAGAATCAAAAGGAACAAAGGCTAAAAACATAGAAGAAAAAAAAACAAAAACAAAAACAAAAACGCAGAAAATAATAATGTAAGAGAATAATGAAAAAAATAAATAAATAAAGAAAAGGAAGACAAAAATAAACTGAAACCTGTCCGGTAACGGCACCAAATTTGACGAGGCTTGTCGTAGAACTTCGCAAATTAACCTTCTCACAAACTAACTACGTAGTAGGGTAAGTAGGGTTTGAATCCACGGAGAGATTTGGTTATCTTTGTCTTCAAAATAGAAAAGGAAATTGGGGGGATTTTGGAGTAATATCAAGAGTAAATTGCATTAAACTAACTAAACTATACAATTAAAAACCTTAAACCTAGTGTTTAGGAATTCTTACAAGCTATTGATCATTGAAATACCAAAAGATAATGTTTAAATCATAATTGCATTAACAATAAAAGAAAACCTAGCATTCTCAATGATTCCATTAATCCTAAGGCTAGATATGATATTACTCGTGTTTCACAAAATATCATTCAATCTAACACTTAAACCAAAACCCAGCAGCTCGGTTTCAAGAATTAGAAAGCACAAAGAGCAAGATTAATCTAGGTTAACTATTATTAGATATGTACCCCGAATAGATTTCTCAATAATCCCTTCGAATTCCCTTGAATAGGCAATCTATTTAATTGCTACTAACATCTAATTAAATCACAAACAATACGGATTCAAATAGATTAGCAAGTCTATTGCATAAACAAGTAATTATTGGCCACTAACCATAAGCAAATACAAGAGACAAGCAAACAAGATTATTTACTTTGAACCAGAGAAATCAAAGAACAATTATAAAAGAAACTAGATTAAGCATAAGAAACCTCGCAATAGTTGAAAAGCATCCTCTAGAACACTAGATTGGAGAAAAGAACCTAAACTCTCATAAAACAAAAACCAATAACTCTAAAATATCTAAGAGCTTCAAAAGTTAGGGTTTATTCCCAATAAAAAGTATTTATAAGAACTAAGTTTAAATCCTAATAAATCTCTAAAAGATTCTTCCTTGTGCTTGACTCTTCTTCCTTTAATCTCCTTCTAATCAGCTTTGATCTTGAAATTCTTTGGTCCAATCAATTCTTCATTCTTCTCCTTGAATATTCCTTGTTTTGGAGCTAAATTAACTAAACTTTAGGTCTAAGAAACTTTAAAGGGTGGCTCAGAGGCATTGGAGGCTCAAAAGGTGGAACTAGGGCAACTTCAGAGGGATCTTGAGTCCAGCCGACCCTGGCTAAAGCTCTAATTGGCCGACTGACTGAAAACATGGAGCAATCTTCTAGGCCAGTCTTCAGGCTATGGCCGTCCAATGTCAGACAAGAAATTCTTGTGTTTTTGGTCTGCTTTGCCTTGGTTTTGAATGCATTTCTTCCAGTCTTTTAAATGCAACTACAACAATGAAAAACATGCAATTAGCTTAAATTTAAAAGATTAGTTGCTCTAAATCAATATGAATATCAATAAAAAATATAAACAAAATGGCAACTAACGCCAAGCCAGTGGATTACTTAGGTTCCAAACTCCGGAGTTCGAGTATGTGATTACTCGAACGAATCATAAATGTCCAAACCTACTCTTAGAATACTTGCTTCAGCAACATGCCACCATATAGAGTATCGAAGTGTGGTCTTAGGTGAAGTGACACCATGACCATCATTTCCTCGAGTTTTGCGAAAGCAAAGAGATCTTTCCGATAAACTCCCCTAATATCCATCCTTCATTTTTCTAATACCCTTCCTTATCATGAGCCAAACCAAACAAGGGATAGTAAGTCCCATAAGATGATGAGAGATGTGATATCTATTCCAATTTCCAAGATAGCCTATTCGGAGACTTACCAGTGAAGGAAATTGGTTCGATGTCCAACCTTCAAGATAGTGGACATCGAGGCTCGTTACTGAAGAGGCAAGTTTGACGTCTAACCTAACCCAAATGCAATTTCCCCCATTCTCTACACTTGTAATGTGTAGAATAGACATGGCAATTCGTGTTTTCGTGTCGTGTCAACATACACCATTAACACCCATTTAGCCAAACACGAACACGACACAACTAACTAATCGTGTCAAAGTATGAAACACGAACACGAAATTGTTTAATTAATGTATAACACGACACGACACAATTAATATGGTTAACATGGCTAACACGTTATGACACGATAGGATTACACGATTACACGATTTAGTATTATTTTTAAAATGAATTTAGAAATTAAATAATATAATATTTCTATATTATACCTAAACTAAATAAATAATTACTTAAAATTTAATATATTTTATTTATATTACAGATTAAAAAGGTATTTTAATAGTTAAACGTGTTAGAAATGTTTTATGCATGTTAATCATATTTGACACGCTTAACACATGAGATACGTTAATCTTAGTCATGTCCACATGATTAAAACACAAAACACGTTAAGATCAAACACTAACACGGTTAACTTTGTGTCATTCCTATATCGTATCATCGTGTCGTGTCCAAAATTGCCAGGTCTAGTGTAGAATTTGGGAGGAAGCGAAGCAACAAGATCGTTACAAGGAGTAAAGATAGACCCGATGCACATGAAGATTAAACCAACCTCTCTCGCTCTCTACACCATTAGTGTGTAGACCATAAGAGAAAGTTAGGTTAGGAGGGAAGAAATCATAGAGATAAGAGATCATGAAGGATGAGGTTGAGAGAAACTCAGGAAGTGAGATAAAGCATCCAAGCAAAAAGGATGAAGGAACATAGAAGACTCATAAACGAAAAACGAAAAGATAGAAGGAGAAGCCAAGGGACAGCTACTAAATGTAAGGGTTAAAGAAGGACCCACACGATATGAATCAACCCCTCTCACTCTCTACATTAATCACATGTAAACTTTAAGAGGAAGTTCAGAGAGGAAAGGTGACTAAAAGGTGAAGTGGAAAGATTGACGAGGACTCCACATGTGACACCTCAAACCCCTCTTTCTCGATTTCTACACCATTATGTGTAGATTGTGAAAGAAAGTGCAGCGGAGGTGGAACACCTCTGGAAGAGAATAACTAGACCCCCTTCCAACGAACCAACCTGACACCTTCTACTCTCTACATTATCTATGTGTAGATTCCAGAAGACATTCAATCAAGGAGGATTATCCAAGGAAATTGGAAGAGATCGAGTGAGCTAAGATCACGAAAGGTGAATCAGGAGAGCAAGCATACATGAGGACTGATGAAAGGGAACCCTTAAAGACTTGAGAATGGCAAAAGGATAGTAAGGAAGAAGAATAAGAGAAAATCCATTCTTGAGAAACGATAAGAAAGAAGAAGGCAAAGATGGTAAAATGGAGAATGAGGAAAGGAAAGAGACCTCATATTCATATGATAGATGCATAGTGGGATCCTCATTATGTATCCAGCCTTCGGATCCCAATGCTAAAGGAAACTAAAGAGCAAAATGAGAAGAGAATGATGATGAGAATGATGGGAAGTGATCTTATCCATATGGTCAACGAGTAATAGATCCATTACTACTTGTCTAACCATTGAATACCAATGACAAAAGAAGATAGTATAAAGAAGAGAAAAAAAGTGGAGATGGAAGAAATAGAGTGAGGAAAAAGATAAGCTAGAAACCTCCACACCCAAAAGATGATCGAGTAAGAAGGAGATTTGTTCATTAATAAGTAATGAACCCTCATCATTGGGCCTATAACAATAACAGTAAGAAGAAGGAGACCCATAAAAGATGATAAGAAAATACCATGACAAGGTCAATAGGAAGTAAGTAAGTAGAGAGAGTGGAATAGATGGCAACAATAGAAATACCTAGATGCGTGCAAGTAAGAGCACGAAGAGAACTTTTTTCCCATTGTCAGGAAGGCATCACCAGAGATAAATTAGTGAGAAAGAAGAAGTGGAAGAGAAAGGAAAAGAAAACATTTAAACAAAGGATACAAGAAATATTGTGATGTAGTGCAGAAGCTTTCTTAATAAAGAAAGAAAGCATAAAACACTAGGTAAATGGAAATTCTAGGCTAATCAAAGATGAATAAGTCTTAGGGAGAAGAGAAACTTAGTTCAGTTGATGAACTAAGTTTAGGCTAACTACGAGTGGAGCTTTAAAAGGGAAAAAGAGAAAAACATAACATACCCCTAGAAAACCCTAACCTTAATTAGCAATAATTTCATAATAACCATAGGTTAATAAAACTGAAATGACTAGCTAGAATTAGTAAAGAGGAAGGCATAGGAAACTAGAATTTAAGACAAAACCTGGGTAGATAACCAGGGATAGGTTTAAAAGAAACTGAATAAGAAGGGTTTAAGAGCCTAGAAAGATGATTAACAAAAATCTAGTGAAGCAAAGCAAATAAAAAACTTAGAGAATAGATATTAGCTAAAGGAAGCAAGCATAACGAACCCCTAATTTGAGTCGAGCCAAGGCACTACATCATATCACAAATAGGTTAAATAGAGGAAAGAATAGCAGAGATAAATGGAAAGCAAGAAGTGCAGAAAAGAAGGGATAAGGATATAAATTTGTGAAAGGAAAGTATATAAAGAGGGAAGAAAAGAAAGTACTTGAAGGAAATGAATGGTAGAGATGATTATATCTTAAAGAATGATGGGTAGAAAGCTCTTCACTACTTACCTACCCTCTTAAAGAAACAATGGAAGAAAAGAAAAGAGAGATAAAGAAATAAAGGCACCACAGTATGGTAAAGCAAATAAAGGTGAAAGGATGACGAAGATAATGACGATGATTGGAGTTATAAAGAGATTACAAACCCAGTTAAGAAGGAAAGTGGATCGACTTAGGTAAGAGTCAAAGAAAGAGTGAGGATAAAACAAGGATGATAATTGAAACTGGATAAGACAGAAAAGTGAAATCATGATGAAAGAATGAGATAGAAGGAATTAAGAGTAAAGAGTTAAAGAATGAAAAAAATAAGTTGAAAATCTTGAAGAAGGGGAGCAACTTAACCTTACAGGATAAATTTTCCTCGAAGCAGAATAAGTGAAGAAAGAATATGGGAAATGAAGTCTAAGCCAAGGTAAATTGGAAGTAGCCACGTGTGAACAATAGTAGAAAATGGTAAATGGTACAGAAAGGTATTATGGCTTGATAAATAAACCTTGGTGTAGACAACAAAGAAATGATATCGGGAAAAGAATAGCTGAGGACGGCTATGATAAGAAGACCTATAAATGAGAAATAAGATATACAAGAACTAAGATAGAAGGATGACAACGAGAAACCCCGAGTACTTAATGGAAGAAGTATGGGGATAAGGAAAGGAACCGGTCAAGCTCATCAACTTCTATGAGCACAGCCAGTACAAATAAAGATAGAAAAGTAATTCTGACACCTAAATGAAGAAAAGGTGTTAGAAGAATAATAAAGATGGGGATGATAAAGAAAGTAAAAAAGAAAAGCAAGGAAAGAAAGAGATGAGTATTGAGTAAAGGAAACCATGAATAAGACGTAAGAGATCACGAAAGCCAAGGCAAGACAAAGTTAACAGCAAACCCAAGAACCCTATGGAAACGGGTATGGGGATAATGAGAGCTACAGACAATGCCAAAGGATGGTAATGGACCTAAGACAAGGCAGATCAAGTAAGAGGATAAGAAATGATAAGAAAAAGGAATACGAGGATAAAGAAATCTACAAATAATGCCACACGATTGCAACATGAGTGATTGGTCTAGTCCCATATAGACGGGAATGCAAGAGAAAGGTGGACTCCATAATGAACTATGGATGAATGAAAGAAAGAAAAGGAAAGAAAAAAGGGAAAATAAACCTCAAAACAAACTGTTGATGAAAGGAGGAAAAGGAGTCGACCAATAGCAAAAAAGCTAAAGTGAATAAAGGAGGTCATAGGAAAGAGAAATACGTGATACCTCTTAAAGTAGGTACCTTGAGAAGATAAAAGTTGAATGAGAGCCCAAAGAGGCCAAAAGATATGGTATGGATGAGTATGTAGTCGAGGCTCAAGTATGAATGACTTAGGGGCCACGTGAGGCATCCTCATTAGAGAAAGTGATTAGAGGTTGAGATCTTGGGGATCTTTGAGATGACCACTCGAGAGGATCGACCCAAAGTCTGATTGGGGAAAGCATAAGACCTCCCAGAGTTTTCTATCTCAGAGAGGATGAGAGATGTGATGATACAGGCTGAGGGCCTTATATGAGGTAAAGATGAACGGTCAGAGAGTGAGTTGTATTATGAAAGCTGAGAGGGCATGATCTTTAATTCCTCTGATATAATATGGCCAATGTTAGGCTAGTGTGTACAAGAGCTCGACTCATATGTCATGCGATAAGAAAGAGATATATCAAGAAGAAAAAGGAGAGAACCAAGAAATGAAATAGAGAAAAAGACCAAGGTAGGGGAAGGACAAACTAACTCACTGCACACCTCGCCTTAGAGGCGAGGGAGCTAATCTAAAGTCTTTCCCAACATCTTGATTACAAGGATGAGTACAGGACATCGAGAAGACAAAGAATGCGTCAAAGAATGGCCTCAGAATGAGAGGCAATGTTAAGGAAAAAAGAATAGACTTCTAAGAAGAATAAGAGGAGTGGAACCTCAGGATTAATAAGAAGATAGTCTCAATAAAAGAGACTTTAAGAAGAGGATAATGACAAAGCAAAAGGATCGAGAAAGCACGACTGAGATGGAGCAGGAGCCTCTAAGTGATACAAATGAAAAGAAGCGAGCCTAACCCACGCATGGATAAGGATAGGCTCTGCTAAGGAAAAGATAAAGTTCAAACTTAAGAATAGAATAACGAGAAAGCTGTTATTGAGACAAGATGATTTAAAGAGATCAGAACACAACAGGAAAGTTCAGAAGCAAATAGTGGTGTGAACACTATTCAAAAACAAGAGAAAGCCATGAAGTAGAAGCCAAACCTCCCCACAACTACCTTGAAAATTTTGAGGACGAAATTTTTTGAAGGAGGGGAGAGTTGACACACCCGAACCTAATCCAACTTTTTCGTACAAACAAAATAGTGTAGACGGCGTATTAACTTAAACAATATGTCAGTCCAGATGTGTTTGATTATGAAGAGAAGTTGAACTTAGGATAAGACGGAGTTGGAAGATGAGGTAATTAACCATGCATGGAAGCAACTAAGCATTAATTAGATTTCTCTAAGTCCATAGCCAATGGATTAGAAATCTATCAGTGAAAAGATTGGTGGATTAAGCTATGGATAGAGAGTAAGAGAGGCTTAAAAGAGGAGAGAAAGTCTGGCCCAGGGCCTAAGTAGGCCCTGTGTCAGACTCCCTTATACATAGGGGAAAGCTGAGCCACCCCCCTCATTTCTCTTTCTCTATTTTTCTCTCGTTTCTCTTTTCTCTCTTTTGCTCTGTCAGAGCCATATCGAACTTTTGGCCAATCCGGATAAATTGACTGACAAATCAAGATGTGACAGACTTGGAACTAATTCAACTTTTTCGTACCAATGGAACAGTCTAGACCACGTATTAATTTGAATAATACATTGGTCCGGATGTGTTTGATTATGAAGAAAAGTCAAGTTTAGGATAAGACGGAGTTGGAAGATGAGGTGATTGACCATGCATGGAACCAACTAAACTCCAATTGGACTTCATTACGTCCATAGTCAATGGATTAGATATCCATTGGTGTAGAGAGTCGGCGGATTAGGCCAAGAATCGAGATTAAGAAAAGTTGAAAAGATAAGAGAAAGTCTGGACCGGGGTCCATGTCGAGCTTCCTTATCATTTCTCTTTTCTCTCTTTTGCTCTTTTGGAGCATCTTCAAACTATTGGCCGACCCGGACAAACCGACCGATGAATCAAGGTGAGAATCACCAAGTTTGATGTAGTTGTGACCACACAGCAACTGAGACCGTCCAGAGAACGGGCTTAGAGAAAGATACCTATATCTGTGTATGTGTATATATATATATATATATGTTTTTTTCAAAAGAAAAGAATATAGTTTCCTTATTAAAGGAAAGTTTTAAAGAGAAAAGAAAAGGGACAGCCCTCGACGATACGGTATCCTCGACCACGGCCAAGGTCGAGCCTCGTTGTGTTTTCACGGCTAGCCCATTGTTAGATGATGATGTTGTTGTTGTTGTTGTTGTTGTTGTTGTTGTTGTTGTTGTTGTTGTTGTTGTTGTTGTTGTTGTTGTTGTTGTTGTTATTTTACTTAGAAAGGATTTGGGAAAATGTTTTGAAAAAGCTTTTTAAATTATAATGTTTTCTAAATTATTTTGGAATTACCCGAACTTCCCAAACCTATCTGACTTTGCATTGAACCTCTGTCACTCACCTGTATCCAATGTTGTTGGATGCAGTTCCCACGTGTGAGGGCGCTAGATGGATCGGAGGCTCATAGGAGTGGTTGGTGGCTTAGGAGTTAGTAGATTCTGCTGCGTAGGTTCTTCCTTAAATTAATCCACTGGTGTTCTTTTTATTATTTATTATTATAAATGTTTTCTAACTAAAGTTTAGTTTTTAATGGTTTTACAGTGACAATACTCTCTTTATGCCTTGTACCATATCGGATAGCCCGCTTTTAATGACACACGTCTCGAGGTGGTACGGCGGTTGCCATATCGCCGGATAGGTGGGTCGGGGCTTGACAAGGTGAGTTCCTAATATGTTGTTCTACTCACCCTGATCTATGTTTTTCTTAGTTTTCACTTATTTCCATGCATTGGTTTAGAAGAGATCTCAGCTCAAAGTTAGGTTTAGTTATTTAGCTAAATTTTAGTTTAGATTTGAGAATTATGAACTTTGAATCGTTGATTTCTATTTTTCTTTTGGTGAATCTATTGTAAATCTCATAATGATTACTGGCTAAGTTTGTATGTTGATTGGTGGTAAAAAAAGGCACGAAAATCGAGGAGAACGCTCGATTCCCGAGCCACTCATGCATAAAAGTGGCCTTTTAGGGCAAGTCCAATGTGGGACTCACCCCTAACCCTAGCGGCATTTTTGTAATTTTATCCAAGTGTCTGATTTTGACAGCAAACCTTCCTGAACACTCTCCAAAGCCCTGAAACACATCCAAACATCATCCTAGGTCATGGTAGAGCCTCATAGGTTCATTCATAGTTTGATTATGAATGTTAACACGAATTTTCATGTAATTAGTGTTCCGTACGATTGAGTGTGGCGATTCTCCAGAGACTAAGCTACATGGATCTTTTGAGAGTATACGAACCTCCCAACACTGTAAGTGGCTTAGATTTCATTGCTTAGCCACTAGGGTAAAATGTTTTCAAAACATAAAATGATTTTCAAAGGTTTTGGGGGAAGGGTAATTCACCACACAAACATTTATATTGTGATATGCCCACCTAGAGGGTGGGATGTTTTAGAGAAAATATAAAGGTTTATGTGTGTGTATGTTTATATGTTTTATTTATCTATATATGGTATTTGATATATATATATATATATATATGTGTGTGTGTATATATATATGGTATTTGATGATGTTAAGAGGTGATATGAGTGATTTAGTGGATATTGGTGCTCCGATGAGAGGGAATGAATGGACCGAGCGAGACATGTGTCGAGATGTTTTACCGCTCCGACGATAAATGATACAACGTGAAAAATGTTCGGGACTAAACGGTCGAAAAACAAATGGAGTCGCCACTAACCTTTTATTTTTAATAGGTGTGGTTAGTCACCTACTTGTTTAACCCAACGTAAATCTAGAGAGATTACGTCAAGTTAAGGAAATAAACTGGTCTACGAGTAAGATTTTAGGTTCGGGAGTCGGTTACGCTTGGGGAACGATTAGCACCCCCAAGACGCCCGAAAATCGGTACCACAAAAGTCTTAAAAATATTTTACTTGGAAAATTATAATAAAGTGTGCTTAAAATCATTTAAGAAAAAAAAACATAATTTTAAATGTCGGAATAAATATTCCTTTTAATGTAGGATAAACATCCCATTATAAAAGCTAAATTCAAAATTTAAAGACTTAATGTCGGAATAAACATTCCTTTTAATGTGAAAATGCATAGCCCAATTTTGAATTTGAAGAAATTTCCTACTTAAAATGGAGATTCAATTTCTAAATAGAAATAAATATTCTTCAAAAATCAAAGTCAAATTAAAAAATGAGGATAAATATCCTTTTATGAAAAACAAAGGTTTAATTTTGATTTTATTAGAAAGTCTCAATTATGAGAATATTAATTGAAACCTTCTAGAAAAACATTTTGCAAAAAAGGTTGGGATAAACATCATCAAATTCATGTTTTGAAATTTACATTAAGAGATTTTAATTATGATTACTTAAATTAAAATCTCTTAGAAAGATTTAATTTTAAAACAATGTCGGAATAAATATTCCTTTTAATTTGATGAAGGGAATAGTTTGACAAAAATTTAATTTGATAGGAAAATATTTTGAAAAATTTTTAAAAAAGGATAAAAGAAAATAAATATTCCCTTTTATTGAAAAAGAAATAAAAAGAAATAAGAACAAGAAAAGAGATTTTGAAAGTGATTTTTTTAAAAAAATTTGGATTAATTTGAGAGGCCTTAATTATAGTTGGAAAATTAAGATCTCTCTAAAAACCTTTAAAACATATTTTGAAATTAATGTTAGAATAAACATTCCTTTTGATTTAATTGGGCCTCTTGAATAAGAGATTTTCTTAAAATAAAATGAAAATAAAACATAAAAGTAAAAGTGGATAAAAAGCTTTGGGAATAAACATTCCTTTTGTAAAAGAGAGTAAAAACAAATCTTTAGTTCATTTACCAATTTTAAGAAATTAAAGAAATCATAAACATGATGTATGCTTTTTATGAAAATTGAAAGAGAAAAATATATTTTTAATTTTGAAGAGACGAGAAATTTCCCCGGACCCGATCGGACTCCCGATTAGACACCAAAAAAACTTCTCATCGGAGAAAAAAAAAACTTCGGAAACCTCGGACTCCCAAGGTATCCTCCGGTCACCCCATGCATATGAGTTTTTAAAAATCGATGTTCTAAATCTAATTATGCATGAGTGGGATAAGAAAACATAGGTTAATATATATAAACACAATTAATTACATAACAAGTTAAGCAAACTTAATTTAAATAAACACATATATAAGGTCAAAGATACAATTTTATACAAAATTCAATTCATAATTTAACAAACATGTAGGTAAGGACAAAAGGGTAATTTTACACACATGATTAAATTTTAATTAAGACAGACATAGATTTAAGGGCAAGAAAGTAATCTAACAAGATCATAATTAAATATTAGACTAAATATACATTTATTCAAACTTAAAAATACAATAATTTTTTTATAACCAAGATTAATTTTTATTTAAATTTGTAACCTAAACAGGTTTGAAGATGTAAACTTTACAGTCAACATTAAAATTTTAAGCCTAAACGGGTTTAAAGATGCAAACTTTGCAGTAAAAATTAAATTTTTAATCTAATCAGATTTAAAGATGCAATTTTTGCAGTCAAAATTAAATTTTTAATCTAATCAGATACACATACAGATGTAAAGATGCAAGCTTTATGATTAAAATCAAATTTTTAACAATGGAAATATCATGAAACACGCATATTAGGCATCAAGAACTATAAAAATTGACATAAAACATGCAAAGATATTTCTTTGAATGCGTCTAAGCCATATTCTGAACTAAGCAAATTACTAAAGAAGACACAAAACTTTCCAAATCGCAAGTAGTAAAACAAAACGAGCATAAAAAGGACAATACAATGAATATGCTATAAAAAAAATAATCACTTTGCAGATTTAGCAAACATAGAATTAGGCTTCAGCTTACATAACAGGTAAACGCTAATACGTGTTCAAGCAAAAGATGACAACTTTATTTATAAAGATTGAACCTCTAGCTTAGTGATCTACATAAAGTATATAAACGACCTCAGAGACTACAAATAATGACCCAAAAGGAAGAAAGGCAAGATATTTCTACACAAATAAATATCAAACATATCAAACACACAAAGGTCTACCATTGAAGATGAAAACGGAGGTTTTGTCTAAAAAAGAAAGCTTTCCCTTCAAAAATAAAAGCCTTTTGCTTGGGAACAAGTTCAATAGAATCTAAACAAGCTATCGTAGTTGAACACACATATTAATCACATAGATAAAAAAATGACATTTTTCTGCCAAAAAAAATACTTTCAAGTTAGACAGAATACATATAACGAACAACAAGACTTCATGTTCTGCGAGAGGAAGCTCAAAAGAGACAAAACAATAAGCTTTATGTACAAACGAACAAGAGTCAGGCAACAAATTATCTGTTGAAGTAAAGAAAAAACTATTTCATTTCAAAAAGAAAAGGGCTTTACCCTTAAGAATTTGTATACAAAAGGACCCGAGATTTAGCTCTGTTTTCCATTTCAGAAGGGCTGTCTTTGTTTTTGGAGAAAGGGATGGCTTCCAGTTTGAAGATCAAACAGCTCTTTCCCTTTTGTTCTTTGGACAACTCTCTCCGAGTAGAAAAAAGATTGCTCGCCTACAAAAGAAAAAGACTCTGCTGTTCTCTAAAAAAAATGAACTGAAAAAACCCCCTCCTGTTGCTGCTGCAGATGGGTTCTTATAACCCCTTCTTTCTTTCGGTCAGCCCTTTTTCAAAGGAAAAAGTGTTCTCTGTTTGGCTCTTCTCCCTTCTCTTTCTCTTTGTTCTTTTCTTTTAACACCTAAATCTGCTGCCTTTTTCCTCAGAGAGAATAAAAATCCCCGAAAACAGGGAGCCCCCGCCGAATAATCATGACCCCCCCCCGAAATGGCCGATCGACCTCCGCTTTTTGCTGGAAAAAATGGCCTTTTATTTCTCTTTCTCCCTCTTCGTCCCGCTGCTCTCTCTCATTTTTTTTACTTTAATCTGATGGCTGCTAATTTTTTGGTCGGTCATAGGTAGGCAGCTCGTCGGGCTATGCCGAGTAGGTCGCTGGTCAGTCATGGGCAGGCAGCTCGTCGGGCTGTGCCCAGCAGGCTGCTGGTCGGTCATGGAAAGGTAGCTCGTCGGGCTGTGCCTAGCAAGTCGCTGGTTGGTCATGGGCAGGCAGCTTGTCGGGCTGTGCTGAGCAGGTCGCTGGTCGGTCATGGAAAGGCAGCTCGTCGGGCTGTGCCTAGCAAGTCGCTGGTCGGTCGTGGGCAGGCAGCTCGTCGGGCTGTGTCGAACAGGTCGCTGGTCGGTCATGGACAGGCAGCTCGTCGGGCTGTGCCTATCAGGTCACTGGTCGATCATGGGCAGGCAGCTCGTAGGGCTGTACCTAGCAGTTCGCTGGTCGGTCATGGAAAGGCAGCTCGTCGGGCTGTGCCGAGCAGGTCGCTGGTCGGTCATGGGCAGGTAGTTCGTCAGGCTGTGCCTAGCAGGTCGCTGGTCGATCATGGGCAGGCAGCTCGTCGGGCTGTGCCGAGCAGGCCGCTGGTCGGTCATGGGCAAATGGGTTTGATGATGTTGAGGGAGCTGTGAGGATGAGTGACGATGGGGTAGCTGCGTGGATGAGGTGACTGGTTGCTTGTTGCTACAGCCGTTGTTGTAGTCGAGAAAAGCCGTTGTCACTGTAAAAGACTGATCTGGGCAGCAGCTTGAGAGGGCTATCGTGATATGTGGAGCAACTGCTGCTGCTATGATGGCGGTGTGGCTGCTTATTGCTGCCATGCGAGCATCGCCGAGTCAAGACTCACCCGAGCCAAAAATGGGGGAAGGCTTGCATGGCTTGTATAGGAGCATGGCCTCTACCTTTCCTTCGCTTACAAAAATTCTTTCTCATCTCGCTGAAGTGAATTACTGATGGTGGTGGCACAATGCATGGTGACGTTGGCAGTTTGAGTTTTGGACTTGTATGGCTGATTGCTCTTTGGGTCATTTGACTTTCCGGTCTTGGTTCAAAATTTTTCCAATGTGTACTAAACAGTACTATTTTTTTGGAAAAGGTTGCTCTTGACTCGTGAGGAAATTGAGTTGACTCGATCTTAGCTCCTCGGTCTCGGTTCAACATTGCCTGTAAGATAATAAAAATGAGCTAAAGGAGATAGCAAATAAAAATTTTATTGATGACCAATTAATTAATTAATCAATCAATTAATTAATTAATTAAGGTTAAAAATAAGTGTCTACAACATGCATGCGACTAAGTAGCCATGGACCACCTATTAAGGCGCGTAGGGAAACTCGTCAGGGCTCGTGTAGTAGCTATGCTCCACCCATAACGAATGGCACCACCGAGGGAACGGGCTAGAGAAAGAGAAAGTATGAAAATGCTTAAGAGAAAAGAGATAGCCATCGGTGCAGAAAGGCATACGATCGACGAATCGAGCCTTCGGTATATAATGGCTGGCCCATTTAAGATGTTTATTTTATTTAAATTGATTTTAATTAGATTCTTGTTTTAAGAATCAAAGAAGAGGTTTTGAGAGCAAAAATATTTGTTTTATAAATTTATTTTGTATTACCTTTGTTTTCCCTAACCCCTGTTGGAAATTCACTGAACCTCTGCCACTCACCTATAGCCAACATTGTTGGGTACATATCCACGCATGGGGATTACAAACAGATTAGAGACTCACTAGGAGGTGTCGGTGGCTTAGAAGTAGTAGTTTCCACTGCATAGGTTTTCTTTTAAATAAATCCACTAGTACATTTTTTATAGGAAATTATTTTTTAAATGATTTCTAATTAAAATTTTCGTAATTGTTTTGCAGCGAAGATACTCAATTCATGCCTTACGGTGCTTCAGATGAATTACCGATTGGCACGTACCTCGATATAGTGCGCCAGTTGCCACGTGGCCGACTTTTGGGTCGAGGCGTGACATTTTTACCTTGGCCAATTACCACTTAAGTTGCTAATCTCATATTTTTTGTTTCTTTTGTGAGGTATGAATTGGGTCATCAGCTTGCAAATACTTGGCTCGCAAGCAGCATGACTGTAAGTAGAATTTGAGTTAGATGAGGGAATGTCAAGTGGAGAGCATTTAGATTGGATACAGGTAAACTATTCATGGTGTATTAAGGCTGTTAGCTGCAAGGTAATTCATTATGCCTGCCTAGAGGTTAACCCCGAAAAAGATGAAATCTATTATAAATGCTAGCATGTTCTATTTGTCTTTTCCAAAATTGGCAATTCATGCTTCGTTCTAGTATTTATGTTATCTTTGTCAAGTGTCTTTCAGTTGTTTTAGCCTTTTCTATAGTGCACATGATAACATTTATTTTCTTTTTGTTCCCGTGTCTCAAGTATCCACATCATATTTTGGTTGCTAAATTTTTATTTTGGAAAAAATAAAGTTTGCTTTGCTTTGCCCCTAAATTGTCCATTCCCCTTCTACTGTCCCTTCCACTTCTGTTGTTATATAAATATTTGGACATTTGGGTTTGCTGCCTTTTGGTTTCCTAATAATTTTGTTGTCGTTTCTACTTCTCTTCCTATTCTCTTTATGATTCTGCATTTTCCTTTGGAGGATTTTCTTCTACCAAGGTCTATTTTTGAAAATTTTTTGATATTTTATTCTTTAATAATGATTTACAGCCTTATTTGCTTCTGATATAATGTTCCTCTACTTCCGATTCGCTTTTGATAGTCACTCCCTTTCACTTCCTTCATATTGCTGTGGGATGTTTCTCCTTTCTTTCATATGATTTCTGATATACCACGCACTCATTCATGAGTGAATTATTGTAGATGGTAGATGAATTTTTTTTTTGGGAAGAGGTAAAATTCAAATTTTTGTGTTTGAACATGTTTTCTTATTTACTTACTCTTTCAAATTCTAAAATTGAATACTCTGAATTCGATTTGATTTAGTTTATCATTCTGTTTCTTCTATATTTACATATTCACTTTTCCATTTTGAATAGAGGATCAAACAAAATATTCGGTAAATAATATTTCAATTTCTTTGAATATTAATTACAAATAAAAGTGCAATGAACAATTATTTCTTTTATTACAAAAGTGTAGACTTCTTTAGTAAAATAGTAATCGAAGTTTATATCCTTCAAAATTATCTCACACTTTTATTAAATTTAGAGATATAATAGGTATTTAACAAATAATTACTTATTTATTTAATTTAAATATTAGTAATAATTAAAAATTTGAAATTACATTAATATTCTTCAAAATTATCTTATACTTTTATTAAATTAAAGGTGTCATAAGTAATTAACAAATAATTATTTATTTATCTATTTCAAATATGGTTAATAACTACAATTCCTACTTCAAAAAGGATCCCTATATGTAAAACAAGAGTAAATATTTATCACATCACTTATAAAAGAATGGTTTTATACCCTCAAATAGTATTTAGCCACATCAGACTTTTCTAACTTTTAGAATATTTTACTGTCACACTCTGACACGATGATTGACCACGTAATAATCATTGCAAATCTTTGAAGTGCATTTCATTGCGTTAGAATACACTCTTAAGTTTTGCAAGGCTAAAATGGTAATTTTCACATTTTATTTTCACACAGCAATCACATAGTTCTCAAGTTTTGGCAATTTATAAGAACATAAGATCATTCGGTGCAAAAATCTAATAACAATTCGTGAGATAAAAGTTCGAGTCACAAACTTGCACATATTTACAAAAATGCTATTAGGTTTTGCGACATGTTTTTCTATAATATATTCGCAGGTCTATGGCACTAAGAAAAATACCACAACAATTTCAAATATTCTAAGATGCACTAAGGGAGATAACTGGGTAACTTAAAAGTCATTTACACTCTCGGTGGGACCTATGTGAATTTTTTAAAAATATTACAAAAGTTGACTTTTTAGCTCCTTGGTCAAACTTCTCCTAGGTATAGAACTTTTTGTGACCGCAACCTTCCTAACAACACGAAGAACGTCTACCACCTAAAAATGGTTTTATAATGTAACACGGATGAGTACTAAGTACTTGATGAGTACTTCTTAATTTGTATTTCTTAATGTAACGCAACCTTTCCCCTCTCTCCCTCCGTTTGTATTTCTTAATTTTTAATGCAATTTCCTTATGTCTCCCCTCAATTAATGAGTGGGTAGACTTTAGTTTTCTCTAATCTATGTTTTAATTATCTTTATTGTTAGATTTGTGATGAGATTCTTGTACTTAATTATTGAATTAAACCTTGGGTATTCTTTGATTGCTTGTTATTATTGACTGTGTTTACTTGATTTGCTTAATTGGACTGGTACTCTTAGGTTAATCAAGATTAACACTAGCTAAATTTAATCTAATGAATCTTTAGTAGTTAGATTATATTATTAGTAGCAAGTGGGTAGCTTAGTTCCTATCCATAGCAATCAAAGGGGTTATCTCAAGCAAACGCGCGAAGTGTTTCGTTAGATAAGTGTGGGCTAATGTCTATTTAGATCGATTAATGCTTTACTTGGCCTGTACATGGTTACCGCGGAGGAATCATGCTTGATTGGGTAAAAAGGTCTAGTTTAGGAAGCGATAGGTATTGAATTAGGCTAATTAAGAATAGACCAGGACTTAGGGGAAGCGATAGTACCTTAAGTCTACGCCTGCTATCCATAGGTTGATTCAATACCCTTAGTGAGTCTAGGAATCACATTTCTAGTCAATTAGATAGTTAATCATAGGTTAGAAGCTTTAGTTAGATATTTAATTTTACTCTTTATCATTTGTTGTTCTTTATATTTGCTTTAATATTTATCTGCTCACTTTCCACAACCCCCCTGCTCTTTATTTCCTGTATTTGTTATTTTGCCTTCATAGAGTAAGTTCATAATTGCCACTCTCCTCATGGGATCGACCCTTACTTGCCTGCTACGAGTAAGTGAGGTTTCATTCTTTTGGTGGCATGACGACCGTCCATCAACGTGCAAGAGTGTCGACTCTCCCCCTTTACAAAAATTTTGTCCCCAAAATTAAACTAAACTAATCCTCAAATAGGTGGGGGAAGTCACGTCTCATATCGCTCTCAAGTTCCCACATCTGCTCCTCGATTTACGAGCATTTCCATAACACTCATACCAAAGGAATCTATTTGTTCCTCAAAGATCGAGTCTCCCGATCCAGTATGGCTATAGGTCAAACCTTCAAGTTCAAATTCTTCTTCAGCTTCACTGGTGGAGTCTAAAGAACATGTGATGGATCAGGTGCATACTTCCGAAGCATGGATACATGGAAAACATCATGTATTCTAGCTAAGTCAGGCGGCAATTTTAGACGATATGCCACCGGTCCAATCCGTTCAGTGATAAGGAATGGACCTTTGTACCTTAGATTCAGCTTTCCCTGCTTGCGAAATCTGATAACGCCCCTCCAAGGAGAGACCTTTAAGAAGACTTGATCTCCTACTTGGAACTCCAAAGGCGTCCTCCTCCATTGCGTATAATTCTGATCTCGATCCTGGGTTGCCTTAAGTCATCCGCAAATGTATTTTACCTTCTTAGTAGCAAATTCAATCTCTGCCTTGTCAAAGATTCGGTTCTCGCCCATTTCATCCCAGTACAATGGAGTTCTACACTTCTTTCCATACAGGGCTTCATACGGAGCTATACCAATACTAGATTGGTAGCTATTGTTGTACGCAAACTCTGCTAAAGATAGATAGGTGTCCCATCCATCAGTAAACTCAAGCGCATATGCTCGTAGCATGTCCTCCAATATCTTATTAGTGCGCTCTGATTGGCCATTGGTCTGTGGATGGAAACCGGTGTTGAAACGGAGTTAAGTTCCTATTCCTTGCTAAAAGCCGCTCCAAAACTATGAAGTGAACCTTGGATCTTGAATTGAAACTATAGAAGCTGGAACTCCATAGAGCCTAACCATTTTGTTCATGTAAAACTGCATAAATTGGTTCACACTCCATCTCATGCTTATAGGCAGAAAATGTGCTGACTTAGTGAATCGGTCCATAATCACCCATACAGCATCAATTCCATGCTTGATGAACGGAAAACTAGTTACAACGTCCATAGTGCTGTGTCCCACTTCCATTCGGGAATCTGTAGTGGTAGAAGTGTCCTGAAAGGTTTCCAATGTTCAGCCTTCACTTGCTGACACGTCAAGCATCTAGCCACGAATTTAGCAACTTTTCTCTTCATTCCAGGCCACCAATAATGATCTTTGATAGTTTGATACATCTTGGTACTACCTGGGTGCATGGCAAATATAGAAGAATGGGCTTGTTGAAGAATGGTGTCTTTAAGGTCAAGGTCATTCGGCATATAAACTCAGCTTCTAAATAGAAGAACTCCATTGCTCCGAACCAAAAATTCAGTTTGTTCACCCAACTACAACTTCTGAAGTTCCTGCTGCAATCTCGGATTGAAAGTTTGAAGATCACGAATTCAATCATCTAACACTGGCCTAGCTAGAATCTGGGCAATCAATGCACCATCTTGGGAGTCATGGGCCAATCTAGCTCTAGTTGACCTAAGCTCCACTAACTCTAGCAGATGGACATCTCTAATTGTTGCCAATGAAGTAACTGCATTCCAGCTCAAGGCATCAGCAACCACGTTTACTTTGCTAGGATGGTAGTTGATGACAATATCGTAATCCTTGATGAGATCAAGCTATCGCCTTTACCTCATGTTCAGATCTCGCTTACTCATGAAATGCTTGACACTCTTGTGATCGGTGTAAATGCAACAAGTCTTACCATATAAATGGTGGCACCAAATCTTCAAACCGAAGACTATGGCTACAAGCTCCAAGTCATGCACTGCATACTTAATCTCATTCGGTTTCAACTGACGAGAAGCATAAGCAGTAACCCTCTCATCTTGCATCAACACGCATCCAAGTCCTTTGTATAATGCATCAGTATATCAAATGAATTCCTTGCCGCTCACTAGTAGGGCAAGTACAAGTGCTGCTGTCAACTTGTCCTTCAGCTTCTGAAAACTCTCCTCGCAGTCATCTAACCAAAGAAATTTGGTATCCCCATGAGTCAATTTAGTTAAGGGTGCAGCAATCGCGGAGAATCCATCAACAAATCTTTGATAATATCCAGCTAACCCTAAGAAGCTTCGAATTTCAGTGGGATTCGTAGGGTGTTTCCAATTGGTGATTGCCTCAATCTTACTGGAATCCACAAATATACCATCCCTAGACATAGCATGTCCAAGGAATCTGACTTGCTGCAACCAAAACTGACATTTAGAGAGCTTGGCATACAACTGATGCTCTCGGAGAGTTTGTAGCATAATGCGAAGATGGTTGGTGTGCTCTCGCCGATTTCTGGAATAAACCAATATGTCATCAATGAAAACGATGACAAATCGGTCTAGATACAGGTGGAAAACACGGTTTATCAAATCCATGAATGCAACTGGAGCATTGGTAAGTCTAAACGACATCACACAGAACTTATAGTGTCCGTATCTGGTATGAAAGGTAGACTTGTAGATATCTTCCTCTCATATCTTTAATTGATGGTAGCCTGATCGCAAGTCATCCTTAGAGAATACTCCAGCACTTCGAAGCTGGTCGAACAGATCACCAATGCGAAGCAATGGATATCTATTCTTCACTGTTACCGCATTTAGCTTGCAGTAATCGATGCAGAGTCACATTGAACCGTCTTTCTTCTTCACAAACAACACTAGGGCTCTCCAAGGTGAAGTACTCAGCCGAATAAACCCTTTCTCCAATAATTGGATGAGCTGTTTCTTCAGCTCAACAAGTTCAGTGGGCGCCATTCTGTATGGAGCCATAGAAATGGGATCCGTACCGGGATAGACTTTAATAGGAAAGTCGAAGTCTCTTTTAGCCAGTAACCTAGGTAATTCGTCTGGGAAAACATCCGAAAACTCATTCACTGCTAGAATATCTTCGATGTTAGGTTCTTCCACTGAAGTGTCTACTAAGTGAGCTAATACGGCTTTGCTTCCTCGTAGTAACAACTTACTTGCTTTAATGGCGGAGATGACATTCGGTGTGCCTCTGCATTCACTGTAGAAGTCAATCATGCTGCCATCAGGTCGAGGAATCCTCACTAAATGATGCTCGCCGTGGATCTGAGCACGATATCTCCCTAGCCAATCCATTCCCAAGATGGCATCGAAGTCGGACATTTGCAGAGGAATTAAGTCCGCTTCGAAAACAAGGTTCTCCAATTTCATTGCACATCTCTGATACACCATATTCCAGACTATTCTCTCACCCAATGGCATATCACCAATAACTCATATCCCAAGGGTGATAATGGTCTATCCGCATGTAGGCGAACTTGGTATTTACGTAGGATAAGGTAGCTCCAATGTCCATAATCACATATGCCGGTTGGTCAAAAATAACTTCCACGCCTAACGTCCAAAAATTCTCTAAAGTGATTAATTTCACTCCACAATCAACTGCGAATGTGATCATATCTTTTCAGCCAAAAAATAACTATTCATGAATATTTAAATATATACTTACCGGTGACTGCATCGGAATGAAATCCTATTGAGAAGATCCCAATGTCGAATGATCAAATTGAGAAACCTTCTAAAAAAAACTTTTAGAATTTTGAAAAACGAAAATCATGTGAAAAAACTAAACTTAAAAGAAGTGAATTAAATTTTGAATATGGAAAGGCTTTAATCATTAAGGATTAAATTGAAACCCTTCAAAAATATTTTTGGGATTTTTGAAATCAATGTCGGAATTATTAGATTCCATTTATTGATGAATATATTTTAATCAAAATAGGATTTGAAAACTAATTTGATTCAGTAGGAAAGATCTCAATGTAAGGACCAAATTGAGATCTTTCAAAACATTTTCTTTTGTTTTGGTTTGTTTTGAAAAATTAATGTCGGAATTAAAATTTCATTTACTATTGGATCTCATCTTAAAACTTTTGATTAAAAAAATTAATTGAAGTATAATTTGTAAGGAAAACCTCAACTATTGATGATTAAGTTGAGATTTCCCTAAAAAGCCATGTTTAGATTTTTAAAACTATATCAGAAATGAAATTCTTTTTATTGATAAGAGGGAGTCCTTTAAAAAGGGGAAGATTTTAGGTTTCAAAAATAGTGATTAAATTAAAGTTTTGAAAGATTAAGGAAATTAAACATGATATGCATATGCTTTTTAGAAAATCAAATGAGGAAAATTCACTTTTTGTTTTTTGTTTTTTGTTTTTTAAGGTATAAAAACTCACCTAAGTTCTCCATCGTATTGCTAGCGAGAAAATTAGAGACATTTCTATTTTTATAGACCATTGAACTCCTCGTACTTTCGAGATAATATTCGACTTACCATGTACATGAATTTTGTGAAAACAATGCCATAACTTCTAAATGCATGAAGTGAGACAAAGATCAATGAACAAAAGTATGGGTTAGTAAAAGAGATAAATATATTAGGTACATAATTAAGGATGCATAAACCCTATCTTCTAAAATGACATAAATAATGTAAATGAGCTTAACATTTAAAATGCAAATGGACCTAATATTTAAAATGTAAATGGACTTGATATTTATAACGTGGATGGGCCTAATATTCAAAATACAAATGGACCTAATATTTAAAATGCAAATAGACCTAATATTTAAAATGTAGATGGGCCTAACACCTAAAATATAAATGAGCCTAATATCTAGAATATAAATGATGAAAATGGACCTAATATTTAAAAGGTAAATAGGTTAAATATCTTAAATACAAATGAGCCTAATTCACTAAATGAATAAATTAAATGAGATTGGCCTAACGAAAATGCTAGTGGGCTTAATTTATTAAATGACAATAATTAAATGAGATGAGCCTAATTAAAGTGCTAATGGGCTCAAATGCTAAATGACATACAAATGCAACTGACTTAATTTACTAAATGTCCTAAAATATTAAATGAACCTAATTTACCAAATGACATAAAATATTAAAAATGAACATAATTTACTAAATGACACGAAATATTAAAAGTGAATCTAATTTACTAAATGACATAAAATATTAAATATACCTAAATACTAAAATGACATAAAATATGTAAATGCATGGAAATTATTAAACTTGACTTATTTATAATCTATAATATATATAAAAGTACGAATGGTGTAAAACTTTTAAATCGCCCAAAATGCCCTTTTTTTTCTAAATATTTCAGAATTGTCATTGGTATTGTTGATTTAAATTGAAACTCTTTATTTATCTTTTACTAAATATTTTTTTATATATTTATTAAATGATGTTAGTAATTAACTCATTCTATTTTCATCATAATTAAATTACTACTATATTATATTGAAGAAAATATAAAAAATTAATATTCAATTTTATGTAGTTTAATTTGAAGTTCACTAATCTATAATTTAATTATTATTCACTTTAATATAATTTATTTTTTCACATTTATTATTATTAATAACGTATTGTATCACGTGCAATGCACGTGACAGTGAATGACTAGTATATATAAAAGTACAAATGTTGTAAAACTTTTGAATCGCCTAAAATATCCTTTTCTTTCTCTATATTTCAAAAATGCAATTGATATTGTTGAGTTAAATTAAAACTCTTTATTTTATATTTTATTAAATATTTTTTTATATTTATTAAATGATTACAGTAATTAACTAATTTTACTTTCATCATAATTAATCGATTATCATATTATCTTAAAGAAAATATTTTAATTATCATTCAATTTCATGCATATAGTTTAATTTAAAGTTTATTCTTTAGTTTAATATCATTCATCTTAATTTAATTTATTTTTCTAAATTTTTTGTTATTTTTTTCTTTTTTTGCTAATATTAATAACGTGTTATTTCATGTGTAGAGTATGTGACAGAGTAACTAGTACCCCTAAATGCATGATTTTTTTTTTACTTTTTTTATTGAAATTATATAGATACTAAACTTAGATATGAACGTGGTAAGTATAACCAAAAAATCTATTTTATCATCAACTTGATTTATAGGGAGAATTTTGACGTTGTATTTTGACGTCCTTTTCCCTTCTTTCTTTCTTTTCGCTTCTGCTTTCTTTATCCTTTTCTACAGCCGCCAAACACAAGTTGTAGCACCGCCTTTTGTTTATCTACGTCACCGGAACAAAGAAACAGTCACCCCTTTTTCACTCCAAATGATTTCCCCCTTTCCCTTTTTCTAATATCTGAATATATTTTATTATTATTTTTTTGAAATCTCAAAGTTTTTGAAGTAAAATAATTGAAAGGAATCCGAAAATCAAATTTATCAGTTTCTTTTTTTTTTTATGTTCTAATTTTTTCAAAAAAAGAAATCAATTTCTTGCCAAAATCAAATTTTGAAACTCTAGCTTTTCAAAATAGGAACCCTAATTTTAATTTGGGGACTTTTTTTTGTTCTTTTTTTATACGAAAATGATGGCTTTATATGGGGGTGGTAGTTGATCCAAGGGTGGAGATTGTATCTCCAACCCTAAAATCAACGGTTAGGAATTGCGTTTTTGTTCTTTTTTTGTTTGTTTTGCAGGTTGAAGGGGCTTTTTGAGTCCTTGTGAAGGTTTAGGAGGCTTGGGGAAAAGTTTAGAAAACAATGGTCAAGATTGAAGCTTACGGATGCATCCTACGGTTTTTCACATGGATAGGTAGAATCCTTTCTTGGAAGTTTTTTTTTTTTTTACTACTATGATAGCTGGCTTATTTGAATTCATGATTACGGTGCAAATGTTGCGTATTACTAATATGAGCATGTCTGATGATGTATAGCATTGACAGTTGTGATTTTGTGGAACTTTGATTCAATTTGATCACAGGATTCCTACAATGCCACTTACCATTTTGTTATCTTCATGTGATCATGTGCTCTGTTTTGCTGATGTAATTCTGCTTTGGTGTGCAGCTAGCCAAAAGGGGATAGGGAGGTTACTGCAGAGAGAGTGTGAGAGGGCATCTTGGGTCGGAGATGTGAAGAAGAGAAAATGTGTCTGGTAGCAATGGGGGACCAAGCTTGGAATTAGCTTGCCAATTTTGGTAAGTTTAAGTACTAATCTTACTCTATTTATTACATTGTTAATCACATTCTCTGCTTGACTCCCTTTGTTAATTTCACATTCAATTGTTTTCGTTGCAGCTAATTTTTGGGATGGCTATCTTTTGTCTAGAATAGCATATTTTGCAATTGACCTCCTGCTACTATACTGTGGCCAGATTTGGGCAACTGTGTAAATCAAAGCATTGTCATCTTGTGGACAGTAAAACTTTCACGCCTTTTCTTCAGTATTGTCGTTTTGACCATAGTCTCCTCTTTTGCTTGATCGAGTTCTGGGTTTGCTTGGCTTCAATTTGTATTGGATTTGGATTTGCAGAATGTAGTTTAGTGGGCTTCCAAATTGACTTAGAACGTATGTAATGGGTTTAGGGCATTGGCTAACTAATGGGTGTAACAGACTATGGGTGACACACTCGGACCTAGCACGACTTTTTCGTACACACGGAATAGTGTAAGATGGCGTTTTAGTTAAACAATATATCAGTCCGGATGTGTCTAATTAAGAAGAGAAGTTTAAATTAGGATAAGACAGAGTTTGAAGATAAAATAATTAACCATGCATGGAAATTAGTAAATGCCAAAAAGACCTCCAAATAAGTCCCTAGAAATTTATTATGGACCCCGTTAGCACAATAAAGCAAAGGAATTAGCCAACGGGTGAAAATGTAAGAAAGTTGAAAAAGGGGAAAAAGTTTGACCCGGGACCTGAGTGGACTAGGCGTCGGGCTCCCCTATAAATAAGGGAGGGGGTGCTGAACCTTTCTTCATTTTTTTTTCTTTCTTTCTTTTCTTTTTCTTTCTTTTTTCTTCTTTTCTCTTTGGAGCCGACCAGAGGTATTTTGGACAATTGGCAAATCGGGACATGCCCGGCTATCAGATCAAGGTGAGTTTCCAGTATGTTGTTCTTCTCACCTCAATCTACGTTATGTTAAGTTTGCACGCACATCCATGCATTGGTTTAGCCTAGATCACAGTTTTTAGCTTTTAACCAGATTAAAGCTTTAAACCCAAATAAGTGGATTTCGGGCTGTGGAATAAGGTGAGTTTCTAGTATGTTATAGTATTCACCTTATTCTACGTCCCATTCCGTTTTTACGCATTTTTGTGCACCGGTTGTGAGTAAATCGAAGATTTAGTCAATTTGGGCTAAATCTCGGTCTACGGGAAAATTGGATCCGTGTTACTGGTTTCTACCTCGGCATCTCTGTCGTGGATGCCATGAGGATCGCCTCTCTAAGTTTGTACGTCGAAAGGAGGAGAAACGAGTGCGAAAACTGGGGGAGAGACCGGCTAAAGAACTGGCCGATCGAGTCCCTGTTTAGATATTTTTAATATATTATTATTATATTAAAAGATATTTATATATTATATTAATATATTTAGATATTTATATATTATATCATTGTAATGTATAAATATCTCATAGGAGGGCTTTTTGAGCCTGATTTCGAGTAGAACTTGGCCCAACCCGTGTGGGGTCCAGCCTAGTTCGGGTGTGGGATCTACGGGCCCCCGAGGGTATTTTGGTAATTTTTCGTCGAGAGTCTGATTTTAGCCCCAAAACCTCCCGGACACTTTTCTATGTCTCGGGCCCAGCTCGAGTGGGCCGTCCATGGGCCCAGGGATATTTTTGTAATTTTTCACCAAATGTCCAATTTTTACCCCGGTAACCTTCTGGACACTTTTCTAAGCCCCGAATCACATTCAAGCTCAGTCTTAGGTCATGTTAGAGCCTCATAGGTGCATTCATAAATTTAATTATGAATGCTAACGTATTTCCATGTGCTAGGGCTCCGGGTGATTCGAATGCGACGATGCTCTGGAGGTTGATCTACATGGAGCGCTTGGGAGTATACGATTCTCCAATACTGTGAGTGGCTTAGTTTTCAGTGCTTAGCCACTCGGGCAAAATGTTTTAAAAACATAAATTGTTTTTAAAAAGGTTTACAACTGTTTTGGGATAAGGGTAATCCATGACACACTTTTTATTTTGTGATACGCCCACTTAGGGGGTGGGATGATTTTGAAAGCACAAAAGCTTGTGTGTGTTTACATGTTTTAATATTTATAAAGAAATATTATTATAATTATTATTATGATTATTGGGGTACGATGCCCCGGTAAGAGGAGTGATTGAGTGGGATTCCTCGGGGTTCCAATTGCGGGAGCGTGGACCGAGTTTGAGAGCATGCATGATACTCACCCATGGACCGCCTGTAGACACTAATTTTTAATTTTGACTTTTGGTTAATTAGTTAATAAATTAACTAACTAATTAATTAACCACTTCCAATTTCTATTGCATCTATCATCTTTTTTTTAAGCTTAGTCTATCTTTGAATATTATTATTATTTTTATCTTATTTTTGTTACCTTGCAGGCAATTTTGAGCCAATACCGAAAAACCAACCGAGTCAACCCGGTGGTCATGCGAAAAATATATATATATATGTATACGTGTATATATACATGTATATATGTATATAGGTATGTAAGTATACGTATATTTATATGTGTGTGTATATATTTGTAATTATATGTATACATATATATTTATGTGCATACGTATGAATACTTATATATATATTCGTACGTATATTTATGTGTATATATATATATATCTAAATATATATATACTTATATATATATGAATATTATATATGTATAAGCCTGAAAGCCATGGCCACGGTTTATTCTCCTTCTTTTCTCTAATCGAGCCATGCAAGAGAGCCATTACCAACAGCCAAGCCGTTGCTCCTGTTGCTGCAGTTGCACCGCAACTACCAGGTGCTTGGCCAAGCCTTTTCGCATCATCATCACCAGTAATTGGTTCAAGGGGCTTTGCTTGGTGCACCCCAATTTTCTTCCAGCTACTCCTTTCTGCTTTCATTCTCCAGTTTCATTTCTCGAGCTCTTGCTCAAACTCTCTCAGTTGCGGTGGTGACCGGAGGATTGAAGCAGTTCGGGCAGCCTGGTTGCTAAAAAATAGAAGAAGCGACGTTGTCAACCTGCTAGCCCTCAGCTCCCTTGCATCGGCTGTTCTCGAAGAGTTCCTCGAAGAACGAAGACAGTGAAACTGTAGGAAGCCCAAGGGAAAGAGAGCAGCAAGTGATGAGAGTGGGAGACATGGAGAAACGACTAAGGATACAGAGGTGCTTTTCAAGGGATTACCGTCGGCACAGAGCACGCAACTGCCGAATCTTTTGCTGCATGCCTGTCAACACTGCCATCACAACCGCCATGCTCCCATACAAGCCTCACGACCGTCGCCCATGCAAACCGCTGCTGTACATTCCTACACCCTCTCAGTTTTCCACAGCCACAACACCAACAGCAGCAACAAGAGCAGCAACAGCCTCAACGCTGCAACAAGGACAGCTTCCTCCACAGATACACGCTCCATGCAATAGCTACATTTGTTTAGTGGTGACTAACCACACCTATTAAAAAATAAAAGGTTAGTGGCGACTCCATTTGTTTTTAGACTGTTTAGTCCCAAATATTTTTCACGCCATGTCATTTATCGTCGGAGCGGTAAAACGTCTCGATACCACCTATCGAGGGGCACGGTGAGTCGAGCCTGGTTGGGAGAGGCGCGTAGGGAAACTCGCCAGAGCTCCAGTTCACTGTGTTCCACCACAGTGAGGCACCACCAAGGGAACGGGCTAGTATATGAGATAAAGAGAAAAGAAATAGCCCTCGGTGCAGTAAGGCATATGACCGGCCAGTCGTGCCTTCAGTGTATTAGGTGCCATCCCATGAGTATTTAATAATTTTATAGGTTTTAAAATTTATTTGTCCTTGGGAGAATTTCGAAAGAGGTTTTGAAAATAAAATTTATTTTCATTAGGAGTTCCTTATCCTTTTTCATTACCATTGCCTCTCACTTCGAGGCCATCATCCGATGCGTTGCTCGTCGTTCGTGGTCTTGTACTTATCTTTGTAACCAAGTTATCATGAAAGACCTTTGCTTAACTCCCTCGCCTCCACGGCGAGGATACGGTGAGTTAATTGTCTTTCCCACTCTATCTTGGTCTTGCTTCCTCGTTTCGTCTCTTACTTCATTCTCTCTTTTCATGGCGTATGAGTCGAGCTCTTGTACATACTGGCCCACACTTGGCCATATCATAACAGAGGAATCAGAGATCATGCCCTCTCGGCTCTCACAATCTGACCCACTCTCTGACCACCCATCATAATCACAAATAGGGCCCATGACCCATCTCATCTCATCTCTCATCCTCTCTGGGATGGAAAACTCCGGGTGGCCTCATGCACACCTCGATCATATACTGGGCCGGTCCTCTTGAGTGGTCATCACAGAGATCCTCAAGATCTCGATCTCTGACCCTTTCTCACATAGGGATGCCTCATATGGCTCCCAAATCCATCAATCTTGAGCCTCGACTTCATACGTATTCATACCACTTCTTTTGCCTCTTAGGCTTTCCTTAACTTTTATTTTCTTGAGGTACCCACTTCAGGAGGTACCGCGTATTTATCTTCCTTTTGACCTCTTTCCTTCACCTTAGCTCCAACGCTAATGGTTGATTTCTTTTCCTCCTTTCATCAACAATATTTTCTGGGGTTTCCATATCCTCATCTCTAACCTTTTCTTTATTTCCATCCACCCATATCCATTGTGGGGTCCACATTTCTCTTGCCTTCTCATCAACGTGAAACAGCTTAATTTACGCTTGTCACACTAATGCTGCATTCCTTGTAGCTTCTTCATCTTTATGTCTATCTCTCTTGAAGTATCTTGTTCTCCACTCAACTTGACCTTCTTTTTGGTCCATTGCCACCTTCAAGCATCACTTGCAGCTCTTGTCATCTTTATGCCCTTTTTCTTAGGGTTATCTCCGTATCCTTTCTCCTTTCCATACTCCTTTACCTCGATTTACGTTATTTCTCACGTCTTACCCAAGGTTCCTTTACCTTGGCTTCATTCTTCCCTTTCTTTACTTTCTTCTCTGGTTTTCTTCGTAATTCTCATCCTTATTCCTCTTTTCTTTCTAACACCTTGGATTCTCTTGGGTGTTAGAATTTCTTTTCTGCTCTTTATACTAGCTGTGCTCATAGAAGTTCGTGTGCTTGATTAAGTTCTTTCCTTATTCCTTATTCATAGGAGTACGGGAATTCGTTCTTGTTGTCTTTTCTGTTTCAGTTCCTCATCTCTCGCTTTCCATGTGCGGTTTTCCTTTATATTAGCCATCTTCGGCTCTTAATCCATCGATATTTCTTCCTTGTCTCTCGATGCCATGGTTTATTTATCATGGGCAACACCTTTCTCTATCCTCAATTACCTCTCTATCTTGCCCACGCCAAGCTGACTCCACCTTAGCTTGGTTTGACTTCATCTCCCCACATCCTTTCTTCACTTGTCATTCTTCGGGAAGTTTATCCTCAAAGTTAGCTTACTCCCCTCCTTCTAAAAGATTTAACTTATTCTTTTTGTTCCTTGACTCCTTAACCTCGATTCCTTTATCTCACTTTACTTCTTTGATCTCATCATTTCCTCTCTTTTGGTTCCAACCATTATTCTGGTTTATCCTTAATCACCTTTTTGTCTTCTCCAGTTTTAATCATCACCTTATTTATCCTTGTTTTATCCTCATTTCTTTCTTTGACTCTTACCTAGGTTGATCCACTTTCCTTATTTTCTGTGTTTTGAGATCTCCTTATTATTCCCTTCATCATCATTATTCTCATCCTTCGTTCACTCTTGTTTGTATTACCATACCTTGGTATCCTCACTTCTTATTTCTCTTTTCTTCTCTTTCGTTTACCCTTCATTGATATCATCCTTACCCGTCATCCATTAGAATACAATTACCCCATTTACTTGTTTCCTACGAGTGCTTCTTCTCTTGTGTTTACTCCAATTTTTCTTTCTATCCAATCTCCTTATCTCTTCTTTCATTACTTAAATAATTCGGGTTGTCCTTTCCTTTCTTTTCACCAATTCACACATTTAACCCTTTGGTTCTTTCTTCCAAAATCAAGTAGTTGGGGGTTTCCTCTTCCTTTTTCCAATTTATACCCTTGACCCCCTTTTCGCTCTTCAATTCTGGCCTCCAATCATTCTTGTTTATTCTTTCCTTTCCTTGATTTATTCGTTTTATGATGTAGTGCCTTGGCTTGACTCGAGTTTGGGTTTCATTATGCTCGACTCTCTTTAACTAGCATCCGTTTCTAAATCTTTTACTTGCTTTTATTCATTAGGTCTTTCTTAGTCCTCTTCCTAGGTTTCTTTTACTCTCCTTTTCATGTTATTCTTTAATCTATCTCTAAGTTACCTACCTAGGTTTTGTCTCTAATCCTAATTTCCTAGTTTTATTCATATACAAATCCTAGTCAGTTATTTGGAGCTATTAACCTATGGTTCATTATGACATTATCACTAATTAAGGTTAAAGTTTTCTAGTGATGTGTTATGCTTTTCTCCTTTTTAAGGCTCCATTCCTAGTTAACCAAAACTTAGTTCATCAACTGAACTAAGCCTCTCTTTCTTCTAAGTCTTATTTTCTTTTATTAGCCTAGGATCTTCTTTTACCTAGGGTTTTTATGCTTTCTTTCTTCATTAAGAAAGCATCCGCACTACATCACGACATTCCTTTATCCTTTGTTTAAGGGCGTGCTTTTCTTTTCCTTTCCCCTTCTTCTTTCTCACCAGTCCCTTCTGGTGATATCTTCACAATATTGTAGGAAATTCTCTTCGTGCCTTCCATTAGCACGTAAACAGGCATTCCCATCATTGTCGTGCATCACACTCTCTCCACTTACTTACTTTCCATTAATTTCCTTAAGGACATCTCTTATTATCCTTTGGAGGTCTCCTCCTTCTTGTTCTCATTTTTCATCAATTAATGAGAGGTTCATCACCTTTAATCCCCTTAAGAGTGGAGGTTTACAACTTAGCTTTCTCCTTATTCCATTTCCTTCATCTTCATTTCCTTTCTCTTTTGTCCATTATCCTTTTCAACATTGGTATCCAATGGTCAAACAAGTAGTAACGGACGTACTACTTATTGACCACCTGGATGTGATCTCTTTTCATCATCTCCGCATTATTCGTCTTATCATCTTTGCCTTATTCTTCCTCATCTTTTCCCAAGAATGGCTTCTCTTTTGTTCCCTTTTTCCTTACTCCTCCTTTTGCCATCCTTGAATCCTTTAAGGTTTTCTCTTTTCAATCCTTTCACATCCTCAATTGATCTTCCCATATCTCACTTCTTTAGATCTTGGGCTCACTCTTTCTCTTCCAATTTCCTTGGATGTTTCTCCTCGATTACCTTTAGATGAACTTTCTTTCGTCCACCAATCCCCCCTTTCTTTCACCACTTACACATCGCTGTGTAAGTACAAGAGAAGTCAGCTAGTCCTTTATTGCACTCATCTCGGCTTCTAATGGGAACCAAGCTAGGAACATGCTAAAGATGGTGCAATCTGATTCCATGCAACTTGATGATCCATTACACATTGTTGGAGGTCTAATAGCTTGCGTTAAACCTAAAGGGATGAAAGGAGTTCTTAATGGATTAATTGAAGATGTTTGGATCAAAGAAGCAATAAAAGGATCTGAATTGGGCTTGGAGAGATCAATGAGCCTTATTCCCTTAATTCAAGCATTTGATGGGCCTGATTTGTGGTCTATTTGGCCTGATTGATTTTCATTAAGTAAAATCAGAAGTCTTTATTACAACTTGAAGATTTTTAGGAGATTTCTAGCTGATTTTATGGTGCCTTAAAGTTACATTCCTAAATTTTAGGAACTTCCTTATTTTTAGGAATAAGTCTTGCTGGAAGATTTATTAGGGTTTTCTTTAGCCTTTAAATATCAATTCTGGTACTAAACTTTTCATATTGGAATTTTATGAATTTAGTGAGATTATTCACTTGGTTTGTTCTTCATTGAACTTCCGAACTTAGCAGGGTTGATTCCTTGTGGCGTTCTTCTGACTTATCACTCTCAATCTCTTCCTTTTCTAGAGTGTGGCGTCAATTATCCTTCTTTATACCTCTGGTTCATGTTTCTCTAAACATTGGGTCAAGGTTTTTCTTGAGTTCTAAACTGATTTGGCTTTCTTGGAAACTTCATCCATCAACTTGTCCGTGGGTTCCTAGATTCAATTTACGGGGTTCACATCAGTTGGCATCAGAGCTTTTGGTATCTAAATCAGTTTCATTGCATTTTTGTTTTGTTTGTTTCATTCCCTTTGTTTGATTTGTTTCTTTCATTCTGAAAGTTATCAATTATTGCAAATCTGGTTATTTCTTCTTTAACCTTTCTTTTTCATTTTGTTTCGTTTCTTTGAATCTCCAAATCTTATAAATCTTATAAATCTGGTCAGTTTGTTCTTTTCTTTGTTAATTGCTCTTTTTATTTTTCATATCTGTTCCGTTTAGTTTGTTTTTTTTATTGCCTCAATTGAAAAAAAAAAGAAGAAAAAAAAACGAAATAGATAAAAAAAAGAGAAAGCAAAAAGAAAGTGAAAAGAATCGGAAAACAAAGAAAACAAGTGGAGGCGTGATTTTGGCAAAAAGGACAGATTTGATTTGAGCATCTTTCTTTGATTCCTGATCAGTATTCCGTTCTTTAAGTCTTTTTGTTTCATATTTCTTCTCTTTTATATCCTCTCTATCTTTTATGCTTTTCCTTGATTCCTAATCGATTGAGTTTTATTTGGGTAAGTTGGCTGGGCATTGCAAGGTAATTGCTCTTGATTAGATTTTCTTTAGTTCCTTAAAGAACTTATTTAAGTGAATTGAGTGGTAAAAGGCAAGAGTGTTACCATCATAGTTTAAAAGCCATAAAAGAGTGAAACACACTTGAGTGTAAACACTTGTGAGGTTTTCTTTTCTTGGCAAATCTAATCTTTTCAGACTACTATAATGGCTGAGGAAGGAAGGACAGAGACACTTGAACAACGCGCTTTGCGACAACACTTTGAGCGCATGGAGGTCAGATTTGGTGAAATCATGGATATAATGGAGAGACAAGATGCGGCTATTGCTATTTTGCAAAGGAATCAAGTTCGTGAATTTCCTAATGTGCAAAGGCAAGAAAGGCGACAATACCATGATGAACATGAAGAGGAGGAAGAAGATGATGATGACCATGATGATTTTGATCCAAGAGAGGCCAATAACAGATTCAATCATGATAGAGGTGGTCAAAGAGCAAGGATGATAGGTAATTATGATAGAAACTTGGGGAGAATTAAAATGAAGATTCCACCCTTTTCGGGTAAGAATGATCCTGATGCATACTTGGAGTGGGAGAAGAAAGTGGAGCTAGTCTTTGATTGCCATAATTACTCCGAAGAGAAGAAGGTAAAACTTGCTGTTGTTGAATTTACTGATTATGCTATTGTTTGGTGGGATCAACTTGTTTTGACTAGGAGACGATATCGGGAGAGGCCAATTGATAATTGGGAAGAGATGAAGGCTGTTATGAGGAGGAGATTTATTCCAAGTCATTACTATAGGGACTTGTACCAGCGGTTGCAAGGCCTAACCCAAGGATCCAAGAGTGTGGAGGAGTACCACAAGGAGATGGAGATAGCCATGATTAAGGCTAATATGGAAGAGGACCGAGAGGCAACCATGGCATGATTTTTACATGGCCTGAATAGGGACATTGCAAATGTGGTGGAGTTGCAACATTATGTGGAGTTGGAGGATATGGTACACATGGCCATGAAGGTTGAGCGGCAACTCAAAAGAAAGGGTTCAACATGGTTCGGACAGAATTCAAGTTCTTCTTCGAAATCAACTTGGAGCAAAAAGGAAGACAATGCTGATTTTGTGAGCAAGTCCGAATCATCTAAAAGCAAGGATGCTGGTTCTAGCATAGATAGAGGTAAATCTAACCCCCAAACTTCTAGAAATAGAGATATCAAATGTTTTAAGTGTTTGGGAAGGGGACACATTGCATCCCAATGCCTGAATAAGCGAGTGATGATTTTAAGGGGAGATGGTGAAGTTGAGACTGAAAGTGAATCTGATGATGACACACCATTGGAGGAGAGTGAAGAAGAAGTACATCCGGTTACTGGTGAAATCCTTGTCACTAGGAGAGCTTTGAATATGCAAGTGAAGGAGGAGGATGAAGCACAAAGAGACAACATCTTTCACACACGTTGTCACATCATGGACAAGGTATGTAGCCTTATTATTGATGGGGGGAGTTGTACTAATGTAGCAAGCACTCTTTTGGTTGAGAAATTGAATCTGCCTACTATGAAGCATCCTAGACCTTATAAGCTTGAATGGTTGAATGAGTGTGGGGAAATTAAGGTTAGCAAACAGGTGCTGGTTTCTTTTTCCATTGGTAGGTATCATGATGAGGTGCTTTGTGATGTTATACCTATGCATGCTGGCCATGTGCTTTTGGGTCGACCATGGCAATATGATAGGAATACTATGCATGATGGGCGCACAAATAAGTATTCTTTTGTAATGCATGGGAAACCAATAACTCTTATACCATTAACACCTCAGCAAGTTTATGAAGATCAAGTGAGAATTAAAAAAGAATGTAAGAAAGGAAAGAGTGAGGCTGAATGTGAAAAAGAAAAGACCGAGGCCAAATGTGAAAATGAAAAAAATGAAGTTGAGAAAAATGATTTAAAGAATGAGATTGAATGTGAAAAAGAGGCTGAAAACACAAAAAGAGAAGAAAAAGAAGAGTCTCAAGAGCAAGAGAGAAAAAAATCTAGTTTTGACGCAAAAGAAAGTAAGGTTGAGAGAGCTTTTTATTCAAATCAGCCACTAGTTGTACTTTTGTACAAAGAGGCTTATTTTAATACTAACAAGCTTAACCCTTCTTTGTCTAGTGTTTCTATATCTCTTTTGCAGGAACTTGTTGATGTCTTTATAAATAAACATCATGCTGGTTTATCCCTACTTGGAGGAATGGAGCATCAACATACTTTCTTTCCTAACTTATTCTTTTGTGAGATAGTTTGGCTTCATGGAGTGCCAAGAAGAATTGTTTTTGATCATAATGCCAAGTTTTTGAGCTACCTTTGGAAGACTTTGTGGGGTAAGCTAGGTACTAAGCTAATGTTTTCTACAACTTGCCATCCACAAATTGATGGGAAATTTGAGGTAATTAATCAAACTTTGTCACCTTTATTGCTTGCTGTCCAAAAGAGTTTGAAAATTTTGGAAGTTTGTTTGCCTCATGTTGAATTTTCTTATAATCATTTTGTCAATTCTAATATTTACATTTCACCTCTTGAAGTTGTGTATGAGTTTAAATCTTTGACTCTAATAGATTTAACACCTTTACCAATTGATGAGTGTGCTAGTTTATATGACAAATGGAAAGCTGATTTGGTGAAGCCAATGCATGAGAAAATTCAACAACAAAATGGAAAGAGAATGGAACAATGTGCTGCTCAAGCTAACAAAAGACATAAGAGAATGATCTTTGAACCTGGAGATTGGGCTTGGGTTCATTTGAAGAAGAAGAGGTTTCTAGCAAAATGTTGTTTTAAGTTGCACCCAATAGAAGATGGACTGATTCAACTCAATGCGCAAATCACAAGCAACACATACAAATTGGATCTACTTGGTGAGCATAATGTTTGTATTGCATTTAATGTTTCTGATCTATTTCCATTTGATGTAGGTGATGAAGATTTGAGGACGAATCTTTTTGAGGAAAGGGGGAATGATGGGAACCAAGCTAGGAACATGCTAAAGATGGTGCAATCTGATTCCATGCAACTTGATGATCCATTACACATTGTTGGAGGTCTAATAGCTTGCGTTAAACCTAAAGGGATGAAAGGAGTTCTTAATGGATTAATTGAAGATGTTTGGATCAAAGAAGCAATAAAAGGATCTGAATTGGGCTTGGAGAGATCAATGAGCCTTATTCCCTTAATTCAAGCATTTGATGGGCCTGATTTGTGGTCTATTTGGCCTGATTGATTTTCATTAAGTAAAATCAGAAGTCTTTATTACAACTTGAAGATTTTTAGGAGATTTCTAGCTGATTTTATGGTGCCTTAAAGTTACATTCCTAAATTTTAGGAACTTCCTTATTTTTAGGAATAAGTCTTGCTGGAAGATTTATTAGGGTTTTCTTTAGCCTTTAAATATCAATTCTGGTACTAAACTTTTCATATTGGAATTTTATGAATTTAGTGAGATTATTCACTTGGTTTGTTCTTCATTGAACTTCCGAACTTAGCAGGGTTGATTCCTTGTGGCGTTCTTCTGACTTATCACTCTCAATCTCTTCCTTTTCTAGAGTGTGGTGTCAATTATCCTTCTTTATACCTCTGGTTCATGTTTCTCTAAACATTGGGTCAAGGTTTTTCTTGAGTTCTAAACTGATTTGGCTTTCTTGGAAACTTTATCCATCAACTTGTCCGTGGGTTCCTAGATTCAATTTACGGGGTTCACATCAGCTTCTGTCCACTTCCAGGAGCATTTTTTCAGCAATTTCTGCATCTCCACTATTTCCTCTTCGACTTCGGTATAAATTTGAGGGTTGCCATCCCCATCGAAGTCCGCACAATTCCTTATCCTTTCCTTTGAATGGTATACCTCACCCTTTGAAATTCTTCAGACTTCGTCGTCCGTGATCTCATATCTCATTGTTTTTCTCACTCTAACCAACTCTCTCTCCTAGGCTACACTCCAATGGTGTAGAAAACAAGAGAAGTGGAGTTAGCATTCACGCACATTAGGCCCCACCTTGGCCCCTTACCTCGTTCTCGTCGCATCATATCCTCCCAACTCTTACACGTCACTAGTGCAGAGAATTGGGACAACGCATCTAATTTACGCTTCACACTCGCTGCTTTACTAGCGAGTCTCGATGTTCACAACTTCAAAGATTGAACATCAAAGATTGTGGGCATCGAACCAGTTTCACCACTGGTAAGCTTCTAACTAGGCTTTCAAAGGAGATTAGACGAGATATCACATATCTCGTCATCTAAAGGGAAACACCATCCCTTGCACAATTGGCTGTCGAGTAGGAGGAACATTAAAAACCGAAAATTTGTGTTTGGGGGTTTTCTTGGATAACGTGCCTTGATTTTAATGAATTTCAAGGAAGAAGGTGGTCGTGATGTCTTCTCACTTAAGACCACACTCGAGAACACTATTTGGTGGCTTGCTGCTAAAGAAAGGTATTCTAAGAGTAGGTATGATTATTTACGATGCTTTCGAGTAGCTAAATACTCGAACTCTATAGTTCTAAACCTATTTAATCTACTGGCTTCGAAAACGTTTGAAAACATTTGAAAATACTTGAAAACACTTTGAAAATATTTTATAGGTTTTGAAAAAAGTCAGAATCTTTTAAATGCTCTGATACCAATCAAATTGTCACGCCCCGACCCACCCGGGTCGGTCACGTGGCAACCGCCGCGTTGCAGCGAAGTACGTGCCGACCGGCCACGTACCAGAGGCACCAAGTGGGATTGAAATGGATATCATCGCTGTAAAACAAAACTAAAATTTTAATTAGAAATCATTTAATAAAATAATATAACTTTACACGTGCACTAGTGGATTAATTTGAAAGAAATACCTAGGCAGTGGAAAACTAGTAAACCTAAGCCACCGACGTCTGCTAGTGAGCCTCCTTTCTATAGCTGACTCCGTACACGAATAGTATTGGGAGAATCGTATACTCCCAAGCGCTTCATGTAGCTTAACCTCTGGAGCATCGCCGCACTCGATTAACCGGAGCCCAAGATCTCGCCTTGAACTTGCGGTCGGTTTGTTCAGATCGGCCAAAAGTCCAAAATTGCTCCAAAAGAGCAGTTGAGCAAAAAGAGAAAGGAGAGAAGAGAGAAAATGAGAGGGGAGCCCGGCACCGGGTATACTCGGGCCCCGGGCCAGACTTTCTCTTCTCTTTTAAACCTCTCAAAACTTTAATCCTTGGCCCGATCCACCGACCAATTCACCAATGGACTTCCAATCCATTGGCTATAGACTTAGAGAAGTCAACTTTAGTGTTTCCATGCATAGTCACCTGTCTCATCTTCCAACTACGTCTTATCTTAAACTTATCTTCTTTTCAAACTTGACACAGTCGGACCGACTTATTATTTAATTATTACGTCATCTTACACTATTTCGTTCATACGAAAAGATCGTGCTAAGTCCGGGTGTGTCACTTTATTTAAGAATGAAATTAGTTCATTAAAATTATAAGTTTATTTTTTTTAGTTATACTATTCCATGAACATTAAATAAATAAATATATACATATATATAGGCCAAAAAAAAAAAGAAAACATAAGCCTAAACTATTTTTTTTAAAGAATTAATATAATAGCAAGGCTTCAGTTCTCAAACCCAACCAGCCACGCATTGAGAGATGGACAGATGGAAAGACTTTGTAAGATACCAATTCATTGAAAACTTTGAGAGTCCACACCAGTTTTAGGAAAAATTTTAATCATCAAAAGGTACATATTTGACCGACCCCATTGGCGCCAGGGATGGTCACCCTCTAGGTAGAGGTTTACATAAATTATATCATATTCTACTTTTTTTAAAAAAAACACCCACTCATTGATTTTGCTTCTATCCACTTATGAAAGTTCCAAATATATGTAAGTTAATTAATTATAAGCTATCTAAATCATGAATTCTCAATTTCTATAACTGTATGTCAACAATCCCATCATCTCACCAATTTAAAATAAAAAATCAGATAAATTATATCATTTTTCTTCTAATTGAAAGCCACCCATTATCTATATATATATATATATATATATTGTTACAACCCATTATATTGATTTTCGTTCTACCCAGTTATGAGAGTTCGAAATTCTACCACTATGTAAGTTATAATCTATATAAATCATTATTAACTATTAAGAGTTATAATCTATGTAAATCATTACCAATTAGTGTTATAATTTAACTAAACCTTAATCTATCTAAACCTTTACCAATTAGTATTATAATTTTACTATACTACGTAATGATATACTTATTCAATATCCATTAAACAGCTTAATAGATTATAATATTAAAATAGCATATATTTAATAAAATACATAAATATACCATTATTATTTAGATAATAAGCTTAATGTGGTTTATTTTGGACACTACTCTTCTAGCTTAAGAAGATAGACATCATGGGCCTACATGGATTTTATATAAATGATTAAAAATTTAAAAAATGTACAATATATAGGCATATTGCTCTTCTGGAATCAGGTTCCCTTCTAAAATAGTGTCACCTACTCTTCTAGCTTAAGAATATAGTCATGATGGGCCTACCTGGATTTTATATAAGTGATTAAAACTTTTAAAAAAATGTACAATATATATAATTTAGTATACCCTTTTAAGTGGTGATAATAATAACAATAATTTAGATAGATTATAACTTTGGTAGTTTGATTAAATCGTAACTACAAATTTAATGGATATTGAATAAGTATATATCATTTACTTAGTTTAGTAAAAATAGATTTTATATAAGTGATTGAAAATTAAATAAAATGTACGATATATATCATTTAGTATACCCTTTAACTGATGATAATAATAATAATAATAATTTAGATAGATTATAACTTTGGTAGTTTGATTAAATCGTAACTACAAATTTAGTGGATATTGAGTAAGTATATATCATTTACGTAGTTTAGTAAAAATATAATACTAATTGGTCTATATAATGTACCCTTGAGACTGAGTTTGAACTCTGTAAAGCTACATGAGTCTTTTATGAATCTTCGTGCCGAGGTTTGTCTTCCTTCTCCATTTTCATTTAAACAAAGTTTCGATTTTTATTTTTTGGCCGATTCAGAATCTTATTTTCTTTTATGGTTTCATATTTGTAAAGCTGGATCAGTTTTCTATGAATCTTCATGCCGAGGTTGTCTTTCTTATCCTTTTTCATTTAAACAAAGTTTCGATTTTTCATTTAACCCAATTGGACTGATTTTCATTTAATCAAAATCTTCTTTTCTTAAATAAATTTATTTCACTAATTTTATTTTATTTGATTACAGATAATGTCCGAAAGTATTGTGAAAATATCTGAAAATTCTGAATCTCTTACTGATTCATCTCTGGAGTTGGAATTATCAAAGATTTGTGAAACTAAAACACACAACTATCCTATATGAAATCTAATACTAATATTTTCACAAAAGTGAAACTCCAGGTGTCACGCCCCGACCCGCCCGGGTCGGCCACGTGGCAACCGCCGCGTTACCTCGAAGTACGTGTTGGCCGCTCAAGTACCTGAAGCACCGTAAGGCAAAGAAATGGATACCATCACTGTAAATCAACTAAAACTTTAGTTAAGAATCATTTAATAAAATAATTAACTTTATAAATAACTCCAGTGGATTAATTTAAAAGAAATACCTAGTGGATTAATTTAAAAGAAATACCTACGCAACGGAAACTACTAAACCTATGCCATCGACGTCCCCTAGTGAGCCTCCATTCTATTTGCTGACCCCGTACACGAATCTGCATCCATCCACATTGGATACAGGTGAGTGAAAAAGGTTCTAAGAGTCTCCATTGGGATTAGGGAAAACAGGAAAATCTAAAATAAAATAATAATAAAATATATATTTTTCTTTTGAAAACTCTTTTAAAAACTCTTAAATAAATAAATATATAAATCTCAAATGGGCTGGCATCTCTTTTATATTGGAGGCTCGACCCGTCGGTCGTATGCCTCACTGCACCGAGGGCTATCTCTTTTCTTTCTAAAACATTTCATATTTTCTCTTTCTCTAACCCGTTCCCTCGGTGGTGCACGTTGATGTGGTGGAACACAGCTATCTCGAGCCCTGGTGAGCTTCCCTCTCCCAGGGTCTCTTCTCACCGTGCCCCTCAATAAGTGGTCCACGGCTGAGAATCTAGCATGCTTTCTCCAACTTATCCACGCTCCCGCATATATTGGAGCCCGAGGAGCATCTCTCTCAATCACTCATCTCGCAAGGGTAATGCATCCTTAATAATCATAATAATAATATTTCATAATTATATATATGTATAAAACAAACACATTTAAAATATATAAACACACACACATAAGTCTTTATATTCTTTTTTTTTTGAAAACATCCCACTCTCTATATGGGTATATCACAAACAACTGTGTGTGTGCGGATTTTCTGTATCCCAAAACCTTTGAAAACATTTATGTTTTCAAAACATTTTTAAAAACCTTTGGTCACAGTGGCTAATCAAAGAAGTCTAGACCACTCACAGTATTGGGAGATTTGTATACTCCCAAACGCTCCATGTAGCTTAACCTCCGGAGCATCGTTGCACTCAATTCACTCGGAGCCTTAATACACAGAAATACACGTTAGCATTCATAATTAAATTTATGAATGCACCTACGAGGCTCTAACATGACCTAAGACGATGTTTGGAAGTGTTTCGGGGCTTAGAAAAGTGTCCGGGAGGTTCCAGGTTAAAAATTGGACATTAGAAGAAAAATTATGAAAATGCCCCTGAGGGTCCATGGGCCGCCCACCGGATCCAGGCCATCCCCTAAGGTTGGGTCAGGCCAAGCCTGAAATTTGGGCTGGAAGGCCCATTCCCTCATATTGGGCCCAAAATGGCCCACCCGCACGGTGGGGCCAAATTGGCTATGTCCCACGCTGGACTGGCCCAAGTCCCGCGTGGAAGAGACTCGACTCCTGCCTGGGAGCTGCTCGTCAGCCTCGGGATTAAAGGCTTTTCCTCGGTTCCCGAGCCCCTCGATCCACTGTTGGACATGAAATTCGAAATGTACGTTCCTTGTACCTCCCACAATGCGTTTACTGAAGCAGAAACGAGAATCACAAGCTCAAAGTTCCTAGATCTCGAATCTAAACTAGAAATTTAACTAAAAAGCTAAACCTAACTTTAAGCTTGGATCTCTCCTAGACCAATGCATGGAGATGCGTGAAAACTTAGAAAAACGTAGATCAAGGAGTTAAGAACAACATACCAAGATCTCGCCTTGATCCACCAGTCGGTTTGTCCGGATTGGCCAAAAGTCTAAAATTGCTCCAAATGAGCAGTTGAGAGAAAAGAAAATAAGGGGTTATATAATGCTGCTTTCAGCAAGCAAAAAGGGGAAGAGCTTTTCATTTTTATTTTTTTCCAAACAAAGAGCAAGAGAAAACAGTCCCAAAAAAAAAGTTTTTTTCTTCTTTTTTTTTTTGTTTGATGAGAAGGTTGGTTAGAAGAAAAATAGAGAGATAAGTGCTTGTTGTTAATCAACTTGAGCCACTATCTTTTCTAAACACAACCATCTTTTTGTTATTTTTGAGTGATTTTCATCAATCCAAGACTTCATTTTTTTGGGTAAAGCCCTTTCTTTTTATGAAAAATTAATACTTTTTACTTTTAATACCATGTTTTTGCTTTGTTTATGCTTGATTTATGTGAAAAAAATATTAACTTTCTTATCTTTTATATTGATACTTGTAATTTATAAGTCCTTTATGCCTTATTAAATATTTTGGTTAGCTTGAAGCATTACTTAAATGTATTAAAGATTATGCCTTTTTTATTTTGTTTATATTAATATGTGATTAACTTTGAGTATTTGCTTGCTTATGTAAAAAAGTTTCTAACTTTCTTTGTCTTATATTAATGTTTGTTGTTTTTGAAGCTTGTTTCGCATATTTTTCTTGGAAAACTTTAGTATATTAAACTAATTAAGGCCTTTCAATTAAACTTAGTTTTATTAAAAAACATTTTTTAAACTTAATAAAAGGAATATTTATTCCTTAAATTTTTAAAATTCCTTTTCAAAATTGGTTTTATTCAACAAAAAGGACACATTTATATTCCTACATTTTTTTAAAGGAGTTTCTTTTGAACGGTCTTAATTTGTTAAATCAACTAAGGTTTCCCAATTAAACTAAATTTTTGTCAAATTATTCCCTTCATTAAATCAAAAGGAATATTTATTCCAATATTGTTTTAAAATTAAATTTTTTTAAGAGATTTTAATTTAAGTAATCATAATTAAAGTCTTTTAATGTAAATTTCAAAACATGAATTTGAGGACGTTTATCCCAACTTTATTTTTTGTAAAATATTTTCTAGAATGTTTCAATTATATTCCCACGATTGAGACTTTCTAAAACCAAATTAAATTTTTATTTTTCATAAAAGGAATATTTATCCTCATTTTCAAATTAGACTTTGATCTTAGAAGAATATTTACTCCTATTTGGAAATCAAATCTTCATTCCAAGTAGGAAATTTCTTCAAATCCAAAACTGGGCTGGATTTTCACATTAAAAGGAATGTTTATTCCGACATTAAATCTTTAAATCTTGAATTTAGTTTTTATAAAGGGATGTTTATCCTACATTAAAAGGAATATTTATTCCGAAATTTAAAATTATATTTTTTTCTTAAAATGTTTTTAAATATATTTTATTATTATTTTCCAAGTAAAATATTTTTAAGACTTTTGTGGTACCGATTTCCTGGCGTTTTGGGTGCTAATTCTTCCCCAAGCATAACCGACTCCCAAATCTCAAATCTTTTATTCGTAGACCGGTTTCTTTCCTTAACTTGACATAATCTATCTAGATTTACGTTAAGTTAAATAAATAGGTGACTAACCACACCTAATCAAATAAAAGGTTAGTGACGCCTCTATTTGTTTTTTAGACTGTTTAGTCCCGAACATTTTTTTATGCCATATCTTATCGTCGGAGTGGTAAAACGTCTCGACAGCTAGAATTAAAAGTCTAACTATTTAAGAAGGCCTTAAGTGCTAAAGAATAAGAAATATAGAGAAGCATTAAAGAGCATTAACTACACAACTCTTGTATATTCTTTGTATCATTGAATTCTCTCATTCCCCTTAATTATCTTACCTTATCTTTTAAAAGAGTTTTTTTAGAAGTTTACACATTGTGCAAACTGGATCTCTAAGAGGTCATCTTCTTGTACCTTTTTTTCTTTATCTTCTTGTAACCTTAGAGGTATGGGAAACACTCTAAGGTGATAGAATCAACTAGGAGGTTTTAGGTTGATTTGTATTGAGCTTTAGAAGAAAGCTTACCTTGTAAAAGTTTATGGAAGTTGGAATTCCACTTCATAGTGAAGAAGAATGTTGAAAATCCTTGATTGGAAAGATCATGATAGTGGATGTAGATGAGGAGTACCGAATCACTATAAATCAAGTGTGTTCATTCTTCTTTACTTTCTTACTTTGCATAGTGTTCATTCATTTCACAAACTATCCCAAATTAAACCCACCTCTCTTCTCCAAAGTTCCACCAAAAGCTACTCCAATTGCAAAAAGCTTTAAAGTGCTATTACCTCCCTCTAGCATTAAATCAAGGGACCAACAACATATTGTCATTTTTTTCCTAAAAAAAATTCTTAGATTAATATTTAAAAAAAAATAATTCAATTTTTAAATCTTCATTGATACTACTATCAACTTTTCATTAAAACACATTATTGTATTTTGCTACATCAATGCCATGTCATCTATTTTAACAAAACAGATTGATACAGTCAGTAATTTTCTTTAATTTATCATTTTAAAATAATACATGGACCAAATTAAACAAAAGTTGAGTACAGTGACTAAAATGAATATAACCTTATAGTATAGAGACTAATTGAGTAGTTTAACCTATTTTGAAGGGATGTAAAATAACATACTTCAAACTTACTTTTCGAAGCTTTGTGGATTACCAACGGAATTCCTCTCTCCTTGAAGCTCAAACTTGCTAAAAGCATCACTAAGCCCTGATTTCTCTCCCTCCAATTGCCTACCAATGAAAATGCAACTCTAATGATGATTTTGCTGACTCTAATCCATGAATTCCATGAAGATTTGATAAGGATTCAATGAAGTATTGATTTGAGAAACTTCAGCTAGAGTTTGGTCTTTAAAGTTGGAAGAGAAAAGAAGAAGATGAGAGAGAGGGGGAAAGCTCTCTTCCTCTTTATTCTCCCTGAACTTCCAAAATTGGCCGTCAATTATCCATCCAAAAGTCTAACTTGCCCTTCGATGACCACATAATCACTATTTCACCTATTTACTCAGTAATACTATAATTTTTCATAGTTCCAAATGACTCCCTATATCACTTAATTGGTAATATAAGCTTAATTCTCAATTTCACAATTTTTTTGGATATTACAAATATCTGAATCTATTTAGATTAATCCCATTTGAGCTATGTTGGACCCCAAATGGAGGGAAACTTTCCCAAGTATATTTTCTCCATTCACAAAACTCAAACCCGAAATCTTCATTAAGGGCATTGAGCTCCTTCCATTTAACCCAACACGTGCTGGTAATTTCACAATATTATTATCAATATCCCTTGTGACTCCAAACTAAAATTTATAATTCTTCTTAATAACTCCATAATTCATAATGATCAACTTATAACCTCAATTTCAAAAGTCCAATTGACTCCAAAGAAATTTTTAAGTCAACTTAAGGATGTCACAAATTGAATTTCTATAAATCATCATAAATCTCCAAATCAATTCATTACATCTTAATATATCAAGATTCAAATCAAAGATAAATTCTATTTCACCACAATTCAAATTAAACATAAGTTCAAATTGTACCCAAAATTTTTTATATCTTTACAAAGGAGTGATTGAGCTCGAAGACGAAGTGGCAACATCAAATTTCGCCACAATAACAAGTTCAACTCTAATTCCAAGCATCAAATTTGGTTAACTCCAACTGAAGATGCCCAACAAGCCAATGGGGACAATATTTGCTCCTAAGCATGAGCTCAAACAACACATCATATAAAAAAAAAAAGAGAGAAAAAAAATACTTGTTAGGTAGAAAATCCTGCAAAGACGGTCTAAGCAAAACTTAGATTACACAAAAAAAAATACACAAATGAATTAAGCTATATATCATTTTAAAACACAAAATTGTATAACAACTATCAAAGTAGACATTAAAAAAAGAAGTAATATAAGAATCAAAGGTAAACAAAAATAACATAATGTAAACGAAAGTAAAAAAAATAATAATAAAAGAAAAAAAAAAAGAGCATACGTTGAAACATAGGATCCGACAAAGCAAAGCCCACGGATTAATTCCTGCTGAGAAAATTAAAAGCCGACGGTTTTATTTATCGTTATCCGGATTTCTTTTTTCATCTTTTTTGCCCGATAGATAAATACGATCAAAGCATGCTTTTCGGTTACCGACCCGACACCGATATCCACACCCGGTGTTTGGGTCCAAATCCAAATTGTAAGTCTGCCTTCTGCTTTTAAAGCAGAAGTTTCTGGCTTTCTCAACACTCGCAAGCAATAAAAAACAGTAAAACTAAGAAGAGAAAGATTTGGAAATGGTAATGAGATCAGCACTGAGTCGATTCACTCCTGCGACAAGGTATCGACCGATGGAGTCATCTCGTGGTGCGATTCGGTACTTGAGCGATGATAAAGGTCGGGTCCTGAGCGAGGAGGAACGCGCTAAGGAGACCGTCTACATTCAGGTTTCCTTTTTATTTATGCTCTATTTGGTTCCTGAGAAAGCTAGGTGTACATATGTCCCAAGATAGTTTAACATCAAAACCGAGTTGATTCTTTATCTTATATATGCTTCGATTGATACCGAATTTTGATCTTTTAATTAATAACTGATTCTTTGCCAATATTTTTCTTCCATCGTTTCACTTGCTTATTGTCTCTTGAGGCCTTGAGCTAGGCTCGGCTTGATAACTATTCAAGCTTGACTCAATTAAACGCAATTGTTAATTCATAGAGACCCGCTCCAATTTATATGTGAAGCTTGAAACTGGATTTTCAAGCTTGAACTTGCTGGACTCGTTCGAAATTAACAAGTTCAATTTGGGTGTTTATGATTAAGCCCAAGTAGCTTGTTGATCCCCTTAATTGCCAACATGACTGTCTGTTTGGTAATGGATTTTGTGCAGTCTTTTCAATCTATATATTGCCTGTTTTAAATGGTACTGAAATCCTTTGACGTTGAACATAATAATTTATTTATAGATATTTCTTTTCTAACCTTCACAATCAAGTAATGAAAGAATTTCACTGCTTTTCACTCCAAACACACTATGAGATGGCATTTGCTGTGAGGTTTCTTTGCTTCCACTTTTTACCAAAAGCCAAATAAGTATCCTATAGGTTCTTGCATTCTTTGTTGACTTCCTTCTTCCCTTTGCTATAAAGACTAAAATTGCTGCTTAGGTGTTTATTTTACGTTTATGACTTAATTAGTCTTTGTGATTAGCATGTTTATTCCTTATATGTTTAGTTTTTTATTTTGCTCCATAAGTTCTATTTTACTGAGTTCAATTCATTGCATCAAGAAAATGGAGAGGGAGAGGCAGGAAAAATTGAAGAAGAAGGCTGAGAAGGAAAAGGCAGAGAAAGAGAAAGATGGTGCTGAGAAGGTATGAGTGCTTAAGTTCTTTATTTTTTTAATGACACTTTTCAGCCTTTCAACCCAAAAACTGTTAAAGGAAATCAGTATTTTCTAACAAATAATTCTATCAATTTTAGGGTTATAACTTAGGAGAGTTAGAACACATGATAATGTCTAGAGATTGGTGGCTGCATTGAATTTTGCAGTAGATATGTTACTTCTTATTTGAGAGTTGTGTGGTTACAAGATATTGCCACTGCATATTTTGTTTTTGCTGAAGTTGTATTTTATTTTAAAAGTGTATGGTATGCAGATGAAAAAGGTCATATGAGCAATTTAATTTCACCGTGAGTATTACAAAAGATAGGAAAAAATTAGGTGTGTTAACACACAAATCATATAATCTAGGCTCCATATGGTTAGTGCTTTTGCATTTTGCTATTTCTCTTTGGTTTTCTTTCCTTTTTTCTTCTTCTCACCATTTCATATTTTTATGTGCAAAAAGAAAAAACAAATAAACAAAAGCAAAGAGCAAAAGCATCAACAAAACAGAGCCCAGTAATCCACACAATTGAGTTCCACAGTTACTAGATCAATGCAAAGATTTCCCTACTGGTGTTACCTTGCCGGCTAGCTCAACATCAGATTATACCATATCATTCTCTTTTCATTCCTTTATATTGCGTCTCATTTTTTCTATTGGTGTTTTAATTTTCAACGTGTTTGCTTTCATTGCAGGCCACTGAAGAAGCCCACAAGGGTTGAGTGGAAGATTTGTAGCACATTATGACTACTTTGCTTTCCTTTGAAAGTAATAATAACATGTGATGATACAAATAAATGTTTTGACCCCTTGACTCTTGATGGGATTTGCTTATTGTACAGTGTGTGGCTCTTTCAGTCTTTCTTTAATCTCTAATCTTTTGAGATAGTAGCAGACAATCTATCGCATGTGGTTTTTTAATTGCTGATTTATATTTCATTCGTTCTTTCTTTTAGCATATTTTTTCGTTATGCTTGTGGTTGGGTTTGTCATTATGCCAAAATGGACAGAGAACGAGTTCTTTGATGCACCGTGGGCGGTTATACTTACGCTAGGGATTTTGTTAATCCTATTGTTGTAGAATTGGATTTATATTTTGTGGGATTAACAAATTAACAAATAATAGAAATCTCTAAACGTGGCAATGGCAGCTGCATTGGTGCATAGATTTTTTTGGGTTAAAGCAATCAAGTAGATAGAAGTTTTAACTGATTTTATTATATGGCGGTAGGTACGTTCCATAATTTTAGAAGAGAAATAGTATTGATTTGTAATGCTCTGCCCTTTGGTAGCATTTTTTAAAAAGGTTATGTAACTCGATGTCTTCTTGGAAAGGCTACTCCCCAAGCATCCACTTCCAAAAACTCCCTTAAAATCTTCAGGCGGTTTTTGAAGAACTTCGAAATCGTTATCCATGTAACATCCTACTTTTGCAACAGAGTCCGCACAAAAGTTACCTTCTCCTGTGATACAAAGTACAAATCCAAAATTTGGATCTCAGCTACCTTACGTCATTAATAATAGCTCCAATTGGATGAAGATCAACATTCGCATCATCAACAAAAGGTCCTTTTAGTAATTTCACATTTTTTTATGGTGACAGTAAGATTATTCACCACAGCCTCTCCTTTATTATTGTCTATCAGAGTTTTCTCTAATTCACATATGACAATTGCATCTCATCACAGCTAATACTTAAAAAGACTATTTTGTGAGAATGTATAATCATTCAAAGCACAAATACCACACGGTGTTACTAAAAAGGGCCTAAATCAATCACAACCTTGGCATCTGGTTCACATACAACCTTTCAAAAACCTTGTTGGCAAGCTAGCTGCATCCCCAACCTTAGAGCCTGCAGTTCTTCCACTATATTAGAGCAAATACCAAGGTGCCCTCTGGTAGCATATTTGTTGCAACGTTATGTTTGATGTGTTAGAAAGACATAAGAAATCATGTACTGCTATCGCATTAATATATATATATATATATACACACACATATATATAAAATAAATACATTTAAAATTACAAGAATTTGTTTCGTTTTAGTTTTCTTTGATCTCTAACCTAAATCTTAACCATTTCAGCTGCAATATTTCGTGGAAAAAGAAAAGTTACTTGCATTTTCCCACCCAAAACAGGTTTTTACCATTACATGTCAAGGTGGTGCAGGGAGGTCACAAATTGGTCCTTGTCCAAAATCTCCCATCAGTGTGACGGTTGACGTCGATGCAAATCCACAGAACTCATCATCTAGGCTGTGTAGCAAGCCAGACAACAGCCATATCTGACATTCTTCACACTAGAATCACTTTCTTCCTTGGAATTTTTTGGCAGTAATCTCAACATCCAATAAGATTGGTTTTCTATGCCATTCCGCTTCCTCCTCGCCAATGATATTTTAGAAGAATCTCAGAATCCGTTTCAAACACTTCATCTGAATACCTTCTATCCTTCGCTCACTGCAATCCTTCTGTCATGGCAATTGGCAAGAGCCTCAGCGACCAAAGCTGACTCACCATGGACCTGCTTTGCCAACCCATCAACCATTTCTCCATTGCAATTCCTGACAACAATTCCAATCCCAGCCTGTTTCATTTTTTAATGAAAGGCCCCATCACAATTGAATTTTAGCCAATTCTCCTCAGGTCGGGCATATTTTGACTGAAGGCTTGCTCATCAAAAACAAATTAGAAAAGTGAAGGGGACTCACTTCATAAGGTATATATAGGTGAAATTTCTCTCGCCAAATTCTCAAGGGTAATCCATTTACATTATTATTAAAGATGTTGAAACATTCCAACTATGGAATGAATTAGAATTGCATAGTACATATCAAGAATAATGGTGCTTTTGTAACCAAAAAGGAAGGAATAATGGTGCTTTCAGAAGAAATGCTGCAATGAAACAAAATTATTAATAAAAGTATGTTTCTCATGCTAAAGCTTAACACAGGATTATCAATCTAAAAATCAGAATATATGCACATTGGTTGCTGGTTCAAGGTTACACAGAATATATGCACAATGAGTGGAAAAAAAGCTAACACCTAAGTAGCAATGAGTGAATAAAAGCATAAAGGTTTTTGCCTGTAGTCTACTTAGCATTGTTGGCAATATCCTATCAATGTTTCTTTCTATTCACTTTGAATTGTTTTAAGAAATTCTTGCTGAGTTGGGACAAATTTTGGCATTACTAAACAATCATGCATCAATTTCTCCTAAGAGTCACAGGATAGCATCTCCACTCTAGGTAAGTGCATAGCTGCTTGAACAATGGGCCCCACAAAAGACTATCATAAGGCAACTATATCCTTACCTCAAAACTGAGAAAAACAACAGATGCCTATTTCTCACTACATTTTAGACCATTTTGCTTATTCAGACAATATTTTGATGCTAGGTAATTCTGATGACAGCAGTTCCCACAACTATAGCAATGCAATTCTATTTCAAAGTTACATAACCTAATTTCAGTTCTCTAAGTGCATAAAACATATAAAATAATACAACACATAAAGAAAACTACCTCCACAGGAACTCATCTTCACAAAAAAGGGATATTCCATTCAAGCTTGAAAATGGATCGATGTGAACCCAGAGTTCACTGGTCCTGTTAGCAAGATGGTCTGTTGAAATCATGCAACCATTGCATAAAATATTAGCAAGAGACATTGAAGAAACTGATTCAACAGGTCAATAAAATGTTTATGACCAACTACGATTTAGCTGAATTAAATAAAAGAGGAAAAACAGGGGGAAAGAGTTTTGGGCTGTCATCAAAAGGAGAAAGATATGTAACTTTATAGCCCTAGCATAAACAATTTACTAAAATAGACACAAAAGCATACACAAAACAAGCTTCCAGCCTCCTCCCTTAAACCCATATGCACACATGGGAACCTAAATGGCCTTACATGTATGCACAAACAGAGAAAATACTAACGTCAGAAGGATGCTTCATAATGGTAAAAGAGGTAAATAAGACATGAGAATGGTTATGTGGATGTTTGTTTGATTGCCTATAAGAGAGAGAGGAGGAACTGCCAATCTGATACAACTCTAATGCATATCCACTGGGATAATTCTCATGGGATGCCATGAAGGTCACCCTAGACTACAGAATATAACATAGTAATATAGAACGAACTAAGATTCATATCTCTACAATCGTGTCGGGCTCTGAAGGACTTAATGGAGCCCAGAAGAACACTACATTTGTGGACGGACAAGAGTATAATTGTAAACAATTAGTTGTGGTACACGGTTCAGATGTATGTTTTGAAGTAAAGCAAAACTTTAACACAACCTGATTAAAAGCAATCCCAACATGATTAAGTAGAGAATTTTCCAGAAACTCTTCTTCCTGTTCTTGTAGCTGTAAAAAAGTAGGCAGAATAAATTATACATTTTGCTACAATTGGAAACAAGGACACAAGCAGTTACAAGGGCTAGTCGTAAATCAAAAGCAGCTTGCCTTCGATGTATGAGCTTAAAGGCAAGTTACCCATAAGTCCCCCATAGTTTGGGAGTCAAACGGAGTTAAAACCTCAAACTCGTAGATGCACATAGCAAATGGCCACCCACAGTCAGCCCCAGTTGTCCAGATCAAATTTCCTTCGGCAAAAACATCTATTTTTTCACACAAATGATCAAATCAATGTAGAAGGTGAACAATGCAATGAATCTCGTAATCAGGGGTTGTATATGTTCAAATCAAAACTTCCAGGATCCATTGCATCATATCTTGATATCTCAGAAAAATAAGGAAAGTGATTGTAATTTAACCAAAATTACAAGTCACAGAAATACAGCTAGAAATCTGGTGGTGTTAAAGCTAAAACATGTCAGGCATGTGTACTCTTATAAAACTGTGTGACATTATTTTCCAATAATGACTGCAAATTGTGCATGTTCTTGGTTTTTTATTTTTTTTATTTTTGGCAAAAGTACTCTTATTAGTTCAGAAGTTGGCTCTATAAATATGTAATCTATAACATTTAACCAAAGTTACCTATACCTCATAAATTTCCAACACTTCAAGCTTCAAAAAAAGAAGAAAAAAAAAAAGAAAAGAAAAAAGAAACCATGTACATTCTGGTAGTTGCAACTGTGGCAGATAAGCCAAATATGGAACTGAACTGATAATGAATGAGCTCCTGTAACATTGAAAAATATAGTTACACAACGGTTTTGAGTGACTTTGTGCCATTTTCTCAATAGAATGCATGTCAATGAAGTATGTATTCTTTGTAATACCTTCTGTGGAAGCTTAGAGCAAAGTACAACAAAGGAGAGAACTAGTAGAACAAAATCAAGAAGTCTTCTGCCAAGTATGACTACAAGCTGCAAAATACAACAAGAATAAAATGCACTAGTCCAGAATAATAATACAGTATATTTTCATCTCACTAGCTCAAGACTCACCATAAAGTAAGGAGGTAAAGAAGAACATAACAGAATTGATGACAATCAAAAACAACAAAGTAGGTATTGGAGTCAAGTCTTCATCAGAGGGAACCCACAAGGTTCCATGTGGAGCACTTCTGTAAAAAATAGCAAATAATGTGCAGAGTTCTAATATGAATTCAAATAAATATAATGGCCGCAGATCCCATTACTAGCGTATGGTGGTTTGCCCCTGAAAAGATTACAGGTCTTCTACAGGGTTCATATTAGAACTCTGCATCAGGATTCACAATTAGTATCATAAATAAGCAAACAATATACAGCAACAGGTTTCAAAAATCGATCCAAACGGAAAACTAATACGTATAGCTCCAACGTGATTCAAAACGAATCTGAGATTAATGACACTAACATATTAAGCTCACCGCCGACTTAGACGCCAAGAATTAGGCTCGTGATGTCTATCATAAAGGGGTTCAATACGTTCATGACGCTTGTGCTCGCTCATTTTTGTGGGATCTGCAACTTTGAAGAATCTAGGTGCCAGTTCAACAAGCCACTCTGGATCTACCACTGTTACCTCTCGCATGTACTCCTTTGTAGTCATCACCAGCTCATGGTAAATCACCCAGTCCGGTTGTCTCTGGAAAAGCGCACTACTTGGGTGAATATAAACAGGCTTGTTCTCAACCAGAGTCCTAAAGCCCTCCTGTGGGTCCTTCCTTGCAGTATGGAAAAAGAACCTCGCTGCAATGGCTTTTCTAATATTGGTAACATTCTTGCCGGCACTAACTACCTTCAATTTGTACCTGAAAAGTATCGGTTTCACATTAGAACCTCATAGGAAATGTATATCTAATGAACACAACAGATTCAAACAGATGAATGAATTGAGAGAGAGAGTTCAGTATTCTGGCTCGGTGGTTGGTGCTAATTTAGAAAATAAAATGATTATTCACCAATCAGAGATTAGCAGGATAATAAAAAAGGAACAATGTTGATTCAGAGAGTCAGAAAAATTTTCATAAGCACAATAAGACATGCATCCAAGTAAAGACACATCCATTCCCCTAAGAGAACCCAAACAAGGGCTTACAAATGCACCTAAAAGGCCAAAGTAAAAGTGTCGGAAACTAGGACGGTGAGAAATTCGCTGGTCAATTAAGTTCAACAAACATTCTGTGCTTTTCAACTTGCCAGTGCCAACTGGATTTGGTGCTTATCCTAGTAGTAATAGTCATGTAACACATTACTAAAGACATGCTCAACTTGTGATGATAAGTGCAAATACAAATAAATCCAAAACTTAACTAACAATATATGAAAGTTTCCTATCACGGTGCATAACATGGTTAAAATCATACAAACATACATGCGTCAACATGAAGCAAAATATCATCAGAAGAAACACTACAAAATCAAAAGCTAGAAGAACATACTTATCCATGATGCTGAGAATCTGTTTTCTAACATCCTGTGCCCTCCGCAAGGATCGAGACTGAACAAAATTTTCAAAACACCAAGCCCCTGAAAAGTTCTTAACCTTCCAAGTCTCATATACAGCAAGTAGAGTCAAAAGGTCTCCCTCGGGCTGGACAAACTTGGCCCGCTTCCAATCAGCTTGAGCTTGCTTTTCCCTTGGTCTGTAGAAAATGTTACCACTTTGGATCATAGCGATTATTGTCAATATCTCAGCACTACACCCAAGGTCTACGCTGGCCAATAGCATCTTTGAGAGTGGAGGCTCCATAGGAAATTCTGCTATTTGCCTACCCAATTTAGTCAAAAGCCCCTCCTCATCTAAAGCTCCTAGACTATACAGTTGTTCCATGGCAGAAACAAGAGCTTGGGCTGCAGGTGGATCCATAAAATCAAAAGAAAGAAGATCATTTATACCCATGGCCTTCATAGTTAGTGTTACCATACCAAGATCAATCCTTTGAATTTCTGGTTTGTCGTAGGAGACATCTCATTTTGAAATGCACTCTCAGTGTACAAGCGGTAGCATTTTCCAGGTCCAGTACGCCCAGCACGCCCAGCACGTTGCTTGGCTGATGCTTGTGATATTGGAGTTATGACAAGGGAATCAACCTTGCTTCAGATTATACACATTTTGTTTCGCAAAACCAGGGTCAACAACGTAGAATATTCCATCTACAGTTAAAGAAGCCTCGGCAATATTCGTGGCCACCACTACCTTTCTTTTACCTGGAGGAGCAGCTTCAAAAACCCTTGATTGCATCTCACTAGGAAGGGCACTATAAACTGGTAAAATAATAAACTCAGGAACATTATTACCTAGCCCTTTCATCCTCTCATAAAGAGACTGGCATGCAAAATCAATTTCCTCTTGACCAGTCAAGAAGAGGAGAATGTCACCTTCAGGTTCAGTCAAGTGTATCTGTAGGACTGTTATCAGAGCGGCGTCTAGATAGTCACTTTCAGGCTGTTTTGTATAGAGTATCTCTACAGGAAATATTCTCCCGGGAATCGTAAAAATATTACAGTTGAAGAAATACTGTGAAAATTTCTCGGCATCCAATGTTGCAGATGTAACAATCAGACGAAGATCAGTTCTCTGTTTCACAAGCTGTTTCAGTAACCCAAAAAGAACATCCATGTGAATTGTACGCTCATGAGCTTCATCAAGCATAATGACTGAATATTGAGAAAGATTCTCATCAATCAGAATCTCCATGAGAAGCGTACCATCTATCATGTACTTGATGACAGTATCTGGTCCAGTACAATCTTCAAAACAAATAGCATACCCAACTTCCTCACCTAAACGACAACCAAACTCCTCAGCTACCCTCTTGGCCACAGACATGGCAGCCACCCTACGAGGTTGAGTACATCCTATCTTACCACTTTTAGTGTAACCAGCCTCAGCGAGGTACTGTGTTACCTGAGTAGTCTTACCTGAACCAGTCTCACCAATGACCACCAGAACCGGATTATCATGCACAGCCTAAATCAATTCCTTTTTCAGTTTATACACGGGCAGGCTTTGCCTCTGATCCTGGATGGAAAGTTTAGACCTCTGCCCAAAAGTCAAAGCTTTTCCAAAGGCATCCTTCTTCCATTTAGGCATATCATACGCTGACAACCCAACACCTCTAAGCTCCTGTGCAAGATGCCTCTCACCAGTCTCCGGCATTGGGTCTTCCCAAGGACAATTAAGATCCTTTGGAATTGAATCAAGCATTGTCCTCTGCTGCTGCTCCTTTACTTCTCTCCTTTCCTTAATAAGTGCAGACTGGATTAGCAGCAGCATGACTCAAGGACTCCTGGGGATTCTTGAAAATCTTTACCGGTGACATATCTACAGAGTACCTAGCCCACCCTAGCAAAAAGCCAGGTTCATCCTCATTCAACTCAATCTCAAGTTCTTCCTCAGCGCCTTCCTCTTGATAAAGCATTCCATGTCCTTCATCATACATGGGATCATCATCTACTCTCATGGGATCATCATCTACTCTCAGAACAGCAGAAGCAACCAATTGTTTGGCTTCCCATCCATCCAGTGAACTCATTCTCTTTAATAGCCTATGCAATGGGACAGCATCGTCATCCTCCACAATCTTAATCACTGAAAGACCAGTTCTCATCAAAGGGCCCCCTTTCCCACATGAAGGATTAGTCCTAAAAGCATCATCAGCTCGACTCTTCTTCGATGGAAGCCAATCCTTACCACTGTTCTGATCAACATGTCTCATAGACAAACTCAACTTCTGATCCGAAACCGAAATAACCTTCACATAAACCTCCTGATCCCGCTTCAAAACATTTTTAGCATTCGATATCATCCTAGTAGCCATCTGCGAAACATGAACCAAGCCTTCCTCACCCCTTAACTCATTCAACTGCACAAAACAACCGGAATCCATCACTCTCGAGACTCTCCCTTTGTACACCTTGTACAATTCAGGCTCACTGTCACAAAAATCCCATTACTCCTCCCCTCCCCATCGTCACCACCTTCCCAATCATCCAAATCCCTGTCCCCACCCCTACTCATGTAATCCCTGTAATCTTCATCACCATCTCTATTATCTTGGTTTCGATCCCTATTCCTTTCCCTACCCCCATAATCCCTTCTATCATCGTGAAGATCCTCTTTATAACAGTATCTATTTCTGTGCCTACCCGTATCTCCATCTCTCGCTATATCCCTATCCCTATCCCCATCCCTCATTTCTCTATCTCTGCCTCTAATTCGATGCGTATCTTCTTTTCGTCCGTCTAGCTTTTCCATTTCATTCTCAAGCTCTCTCCCTCTATCTATATCATTTGCAAGCACTAAATCTTTAAACTTACCTTTCTTACCATCGGCGGCAATTCCCTTCTTGGATTCCATCTCGGACTTCGGCTTGGGAGGCAAAATTGCGTGGATAATAGTAAGAAGAGTGCCGACCAAGTAATCAGGCAAATCAGCGCCGTTTCCCTTGAGGTTTGCATCAAATTCACCAACGGTCTCGCAGCGGCGGGCAATGTGGGTGATGAACTCGCTCGAAACCTTGTCGTAAAACCCTACATGACTCTCGAGTTCGGTGCTGACTTTGGATAGAAGAGAGAGGTATTCAAGTTTCTTCAAGGTATCGTCTTGTGCAGGTGAAGAAGCCATTGTTCGGAGAATTTTTCAAAATTCAATTCAAGTGAGTTTGAATAAAATGGTTGGACTATTATGATCTTGCCCACGTGCCTTCTTATATTTTTCTGGTTGACCTTTTCTTTCTTCAGCCGACGCAACAAAACTGGATCTTGTTTTTTTTTTTTTGGGGGGGGGGGGAGGGGGGGAGATAACTGGCTCTTTGTTTTTATTGCTAGGAAAAACTGGTTCTTTGTTTATTATAAATCTTCTATTATAAAAAAAAATGTAGACTTTCTTTATAAAATAGGAATAGATGTTTTTATCTTTTAAAATTTTCTCATGATTTTATTAAATTAAGAGGTATAACAGATATTTAATAAATAACATATATACCTGTCTCAAATGGGCTGGCCTCTATCATACAGAGGACGCAACCCGTCAATCACTCAATCGTCTTATGCCTCACTGCACCGAGGGCTATCTTTTTTCTTTTTAAAACACTTTCTCTTTTCTCTTTCTTTAGCCTGTTCCCTCAGTGGTGCCCATCGCTGTGATGGAACACAGCTACCTTGAGCCCTAGCGAGCTTCCTTACACGTCTCTTCCAAGGTCTCAGCTCAACGCGCCCCTCGATAGGCGGCTCACGGCTGAGTCTCATGCATGCTCTCAAACTCGGTCCATGCTCCCGCATATTGGAGCATCGAGGAACCCTCTCAATCACTCATCTCGCATCCCATCCATATTATATATCATATATATATATATATATATATATCTTTAAAATGCATAAACATAAACAAAAACACATACACATAAATCTTTATATTTCCTTTTAAAAACATCCGACTCTCTATGTGGGTATATCGCCATGCATATGTGTGTATATGGATTTCCCGTATCCCAAAACCTTTGAAAACATTTATGTTTTTAAAATCCTTTTTAAAACCTTTGTGCCTATTGGCTAAGCAAAAAAGTCTAGGCCACTCACAATTTTGGGAGGTTCGTATACTCGCCAAAGATCCACGTAGACAAGTCTCCGGAGCATCACCGCACTCGATCGTCTGGTACTACACGCAAACACTTTAGCATCCATAATTAAATTATGAATGCACCTATGAGACTCTAACATGACGTAAGACTGGGCTTGAAAGTGTTTCGAGGCTTAGAAGAGTGTCTCGGAGGTTTCGGGGTCAAAATCAGACACTTGACAAAAAATTACCAAAATGCCCCTGGGGGCCCATGGGCCCCACGATCGAACTGGGCCAGGCCCTACGTTCATTTGGGCCTAAAAGGCCACCAGCGCGGGTTTGGGCCAAATCCCACACGAAATTGGGCCTAAAAGGCCACTCTCGAAATATCTATATATTATATTAATATAATATATATTTATTTATAAAAATATCTCGACAGGGACTCGATTGGTCCCTTTCTCAATCGGTCCCTTCCCCGATTTTCGCACGCACTTCTCCTTCTTTTTATGTACAAACTTAGATAGGCGATTCTCATAGCATCCATAACGGATTCGCTGAAGTAGAAACGAGAAACACAGGTTCAATTTCCGTAGATCTGAGATTTAACTTAAATTGACCAAACTCAGATCTACTATAATCCGGTGTACGAAAATACCTGAAAATGGGTATGGCGTAGATTAAGGTGAGTGGTATAACATACTAAAAACTCACCATATTTCACCCTTCCGATTTTCGTAGATCTGAGTTTTAATTTTAAATTGGCCAAAAATTTTAAACTCAGATCTACCCTAAATCGATGCATGGAAATGCGTGAAAATGGAATATAACATAGATCGAAGTGAGTAGAATAACATACCGAAAACTCACCTTGATCTGACGGCCGGATCGTCCGGATCTGCCAAAAGTCCAAAATGCCTCTGTTTGGCTTTAGAGAAAAAAAGAGAAAAAGAAAGAAAAAGAAAAAGAGAAATGAAGAAAAGCTTCGGCTTTTCCCCTATTTATAGAGGATATTGACACCGGGTCTATTTGGGCCCCGGATCAGACTGTTTTCCCTTTTTCAACTTTCTTCCATTTTCACCCGTTGGCTAAATCCTTTGATTTCTTATACCAACAAGGCCTATAATTAATTGTTATGGACTTAATAGGAGGTCTTTTTGGCATTTACTAATTTCCATGTATGGTTAATTACTTTATCTTCCAACACCGTCTTATCCTAATTTTCATATCTCTTCTTAACTATACACATCCGGACCGACGTATTATCCACTTAATACGCCGTCTTATACTATTCCGTTTGTACAGAAAAGTTGGATTAGGTCCGGGTGTGTCATTCTCCTCTCTTTTCAACCTCTCTTAAACTTGATCATTAGCCTAATCCACTGACCAACACAGCAATGGATGTCCAATCCGTTGGTTATGGACATAAAGAAGTCCAATTAGTGCTTCCATGCATGGTCACTTATCTCATCTTCTAACTCCGTCTTATCCTAATTTCTATTGCTTTTCTTCATCTAACACATCCGGACCAACATATTATTAAGTTAATACGTCATCTTATACTATTCCGTTTGTACGGAAAGGTCCGGGTGTGTCATGTAGACCATATACAAATGCTCAATCAGGGATCGTAATTTTGACTATGTATAAATACTTAATTGGGGGTCGAGTCGTTTAAATGAAATCACTTACAAAATTTAAAATTTGTTCATTTTTTTGGACTGTAACTTTTAAAATAAAAGCCATGTATAAAGGTTCAATTGGGAATCGTGACTTTTTAATGGAGATTATGTACAAGATTTAATATTTATTCATTTTTTGGGAACTTATGACACACCCAGACCTAAACCAACTTTTCCGTACAAACGAAATAGTGTAAAATGGTGTATCAACTTGATAATACGTTGATCTGGATGTGTCTAATTAAGAAGAGAAGATAAGCTTAAGATAAAACGTAGTTGAAAGATGAGACAGGTGACTATGCATGGAATCACTAAGGTGGACTTCTTTAAGTCCATAGCCAATAGATTGGACGTCCATTGGTGAATTGGTCAGTGGATCGGGCCAAGGATCGAAATTATGAGAGGTTTCAAAGAGGGGAAAAAGTCTGGCCCATGGTCCAAGTAGACCCAGTGTCGGGGTTACTTATAAATAGGGGGAGATGAGCTCTCCCTCTCTAATTTTCTCTTCTCCCTCTCTTCTCTCCTCTCATTTGCTCTGGGAGCAATTTTGGACTTTTGGCCAATTCGAACAAACCGATTGCAGGATCAAGGCGAGATTTTTGTATGTTATTCTATTCGCCTTAATCTACATTTTATTAAGTTTTTACGCATTTCCATGCATTGGTTTAAGAGAGATTCAAGCTCAAAGTTAGTTTAGCTTTTTAGTTAGATTTTAAGTTTAGATTCGAGATCTAAAGTTTTTTGTTGAATTTTAAGCTTAGATTTGAGATCTAGGAACTTTAAGCTGATAATTTCAAGTTTTCTTTTGGTAAATGCATTGTGGGCATCGCGAGGATCGCCTGGATAAATCCGCCGAATGATTGGTAATCAACGGTACGGAAAACAGAGCAAAAGGCTCAGTTCCCATGCGGGAGCCTTGTAGGTTCGATGCGAGAGTGGCCTTTTGGGCCCGATTCGGTGCGAGGCCCGGCCCATGAGGGGCCCAAGAGCCCTTGGAAGCATTTTGGTAAATTTTCTTCAAGTGTTTGATTATGACCCCGAAACCTTTCGGACACTTTTCTAAGCCTCGAAACACATCCAAACACTGTCTTAGGTCATGCTAGAGCCTCATAGGTGCATTCATAGTTTGATTATGAATGCTATCACGTATTTCCATGTATTAGGGTTCCAGATGATTGAGTGCGGCGATGCTCCGGGGACTTGTCTACGTGGATCATTTAAGAGTATATGAACCTCCAACACTGCGAGTGGCTTAGATTTCTCTGCTTAGCCACTGGGACCAGAGGTTTTAAAAAGATTTTAAAAACATAAATGATTTTCAAAGGTTTTGGGAATACAGGGAATCCACACGAACACACACGTGCTTAGTGATATACCTACGTAGAGAGTGGGATGATTTTAAAAGAAAATGGGACGCAAGATGAGCGATTGAGAGGGTTCCTGTTAAACTCCTTTTTATTGCTTAATTTGGGACTTAAGATCACTCCTCTTTCTCCTATTTTAATGCTGGGAGGCCTAAGTTAGCTCAATTTTGCCTTGTAGGTGTACTTAAAAGGAAAAAAATGAAGTTTGAACTAAAAAGGGACAATTTCCATGCTTAATTGAACAAACATGCAGAGCCGTCGACGGGTAACCACGCAGACGTCGACGGCTGCTCGAGCAATGGACACGGGATCACTTGCACCTGCAGAGACGTCGACGGCCAACTCATTAGACTTCGACGGACAAGCTACTCGATGACCATGATTCTGGAATCCAAAGCAACCATCCACGGATTGAAGTTGGACGTCCACGGCCAGAAATTCCAGGGAATTCCCAATGCCAGACGTCGACGTCCCTAAGTCTATCCGTCGACGGGTAGAAATTTCTGACTTCGAATACATAAAGGCTAAACATATAGACGTCGACGTCTAAAGATGTGCACGTTGACGGATCAATCGAGCTGGGAAAAATATGAAGAAAACAAGCGTATACGTCGATGGGCAAACATGTAGATGTCGACGGCTAACAGAGTCAAAATGTCGGCAGACCCACTTAAATGCTTTCATTCCAATATCAAATCTTTAGAAAACATATCCGGGGATTCAGTCGAGAAGAGGCATAAATAAATCCTCAATTTCCTCAGACTTGTCTCCCTCTTTCCTTAGTGGCCTCTACTTTATTTTATTTTATTCTTAGGAATTCTTATCTTATCTCTAAGGAATTATTGAGAAGAAGTGGGCTGGGAGCTTATAGCAAAGGGAGAAGAGGCAACTGAGGAGAGTTCAGTTTTTAGTTTTGTGTTTTTGCTGGGTTCCTTTCTTCTTGTAATTTTTGTTTAGAAAAACTCTATTACTCCAATCTATTATAAGATTCAATAACTTTGATCTTCATTTGTGAGGTTCTTGTTTTTAATGCTTTCTTGTTCATTGATTGTTCTTCTATCTCTTGAGCTTTAAAGATGATGATCATGTTTGTTATCTTGTCTTTTGGATTGCTTAGTTAATTAATAGCAAATGATTGATTGAGTAGCTCATTAGCATGCTAATCATTGAATTCCAATGCTAGAGTTTGGTAATTTCTTAGAATTTGAGTAGCAAGAGGATGTTTTTACATTCTAAGAGATTTGAAGATGCAATTGGAATAATGAATGCTGGGTTTGTTATTGATTGTTGTTAGCTTTTATCTTTCCATAGCTTATTGCTCTTCTAGGCTTGAATTTGGATTGCTAGGATTCAAGTTAGCCATAAGAGGAAGGATTAATAGTGAACTTAGATTCAAGGTTAATCAACATTAGGAAAGATCCATGGATTTGAAGCTGGTTTCAAATCCATGGGGTTAACCAATTGATGAGAAGAATGTTTGATTAGAGAATCAATGATCAAGTGCTAGGTTAAAAGATTGATCATATAATAGATTGGAGGCTTTGTTTTATCATGTATTGTATTATTATTGTCATTCTTGATAAATCCTTACATATTATTTTCAACACCAATACAAAATCCCCCTTTAATTTCTTGTTTAGTTTGATATATGCTTAGTAAGTAGTGTGAAATTAAATAGCCTTTCCTCGTGGGATCGATCCTTGCTTACCTTGCTGCATAGTAGATTAGTAAGGTTAATTTTTGTTGTGTTACGACGCGCATCAAATTTTTGGCGCCGTTGCCGGGGAAACTGTGCTTTATCATTTCACTTCACTTTCTTAGCATTTTAGCTTATATTTCTGTTTGTCTATCTCGTTGTTACTGCAAAGTGTTAATGAAGTTTGTTTCTTTACTTTGTATTGCGTTAGTATGCTTACTTATCTAGCCATTGCTTCCCTTGATTTTGTTTGGTTTACCCTTTTGTATGCTTCCTTTGTTCTCATTTTTGGTCTTATCTTTTTGTTGTAGATATTGTATGAGTTTTGATTCTTCCATAACCAGCTTGAAGGAAATCAGAAGGTTTGTTAAGCAAACTAAAAAGTCATCTTTGCAAGCTGAGAGTTCTTCATCCTCGCCAATCATGGAGCCACCACGGAATGAACCACCAAATAATCCACCGCCTCCGGTCATTCCACCAGTTCAGAACGAAAATTAGCTCACTATTCGACAGTTATTGGAGCGTGAGCCGAATCTTCAACCTCTGTGTATAGTTTTTTCGGAAGTCAAAAGAACTTTTGAATTGAAGTCTAACTTTGTGCACTATCTTTCAACATTCCATGGTCTCCCTAGTGAAGATCCTCACCAACATTTGAGGGAATTTTTGATGGTTTGTTCAACCCTGAAACCGAGTAGCTTGACAGAGGAGCAAGTCCGATTACGTGCTTTTCCATTCACATTGGCGGATACTGCCAAGGCTTGGTTGTATCGATTGGAGCCTAGTTCCATAACTACTTGGGAGCAACTCAAGAAGCAATTTCTCACCAAATACTTTCCAGCCGCCAAGATACTCAATCTCAGGAATCAGATTAGCACCATCCGCCAGAAAAATACAGAGTCTATTTATGATTATTGGGAGTGGTTTAAACATTTGGTAGCTAGCTGTCCTCAGCACCAAATTCCTGAGCAGTGCTTGCTGAATTATTTTTATAATGGCCTCTTACCTGTGAACAAAGGACTCATGGACGCTGCTGCTAGTGGGGCACTCCTTGATCAACCTATGGAGCAAGCTCGTAAAATCATCACCACTATGGCATCAAGCTCTCAAAACTTTAAGCATATGATGATGCTTCCGGTCACCAAGTGAATGAAGTTGGCCGTTCTCAATTAGAGCAGCAACTTGCTTCAACAAATCATCAACTATCCAAGTTGACTTCTCTTATGATGTCTCAAATGGGTACATCTTCAACTTCTCGTCCTTGTGGTATATGTTCATTGCATACTCATGAGACGGATGCATGCCCTACTCTACAAGAACCTAGTGTTGAGGATGTTAATTCTGTTGGCTTTCCTGGATCTCCAAAGAGGAATTTTGACCCATTTGCCCCTACCTATAATCCCGGTTGGAGAGCTCATCCTAACCTTAGGTACGGAAACAATGTAGCCCCTTCTTTTCAACCCAGACCCCAATTTCAACAAGGGCCTAATGCTTTCCAAAACAGACCAACAGCACCATCACATTCCAACCAATTTCAAGCTTCCTCTCATAATGCCCCATTTAACCAAGTACCCTCATCCACACCATCCTCTACATCTAAACTCGAGGATCTAGTGGCTCAACTTGCATCATCTCAATTATCTTTCCAAGAAGCTACTAAGTCGCAATTTCAACAAGTGAACACCTCCTTGGAAGATCTTCAAAGACAAGTTGGGCAACTTGCACATCCGTTAATGATCTTACGTCCCAATCTTCGGGAAAGTTACCTTCTCAATCCATCATCAATCCGAAGGCTAATGTCAATGCAATACACTTGCGGAGTGGTCAAGTTATCTCGGATTGGAAGGAGAAAAGAAAACAGAAAGTAAATGAGGAAGAAAACCTGGAAGGGGAGATGGAATCTTTCTCCCCTATTCTTGAAGAGGCGTCGACGGGTAAGCTTGGAGCCGGATGAATTAGTTTCTGACCCTTAAGATTCGTCGACGGATGACTCACATGCCCGTCGATGGCCAAGCAACATATCTGAAAATGACTTACCCAGAAACTTTGATCCGTCGACGGGTGAAGAAGTTAGACGTCGACGGACACCATCCACTGACCCTGTTCCACCTTTTCCCAATAGACCAAATGACTTTGAAGCCTCTACATTCACCCAAAACCCAAAACCAAACAAAAATACTTCCCATTCTAATCCAAAGCCTAAAGGAGTGGCTCCCTTTCCCTCAAGACTAACAAAGAAACCCAAAGAAAGCATTGAACCGGATATCTTGGAAGTCTTTCGCCGAGTTCAAGTAAATATTCCTCTCCTTGATGCCATTAAACAAGTTCCTAGATATGCTAAGTTTCTTAAGGACTTGTGCACTCATAAGCACAAGCTTAAGGGGAATGAAGTGATTACCTTGAGTGAGAATGTATCAGCGGTTCTTCAACATAAGCTTCCACCCAAGTGTAAGGATAAAGGTTCTTTTTCGATCCCTATTACTATTGGAAAGACTCAAATTCCAAAGGCTATGTGTGATTTAGGGGCTGCCATCAGTCTCATGCCACATTCTCTTTATATATCTTTGGACATGGGGCCATTGACAAGAACCGGTGTCATGATCCAATTGGCGGATCGATCTTATGTATATCCGGAGGGTGTTTTGAAGGATGTTCTAGTGCAAGTCAATGAGTTAGTCTTTCCAGCGGATATCTATGTTCTAAAGATAGAAAGTGAGGAATGTTCTTCATCCTCCTCTATTCTTCTTGGCCGACCATTTCTCCGTACTGCTAGGACCAAGATTGACTGTCATGAAGGTCATCTTTCCATGGAGTTTGATGGGAAGGTAGTTACATTCAATCTTTTTAATGCCATGAGGTACTGTTGAGTACCAAAATAAACATATTTTCCTATGTTAATCTCTATGGATTTATGTATTTCATTGTATAAACTAAGCTTACTTAGCTTTGTTTCACTTTGTAGGTGTCAATTGAGGTAATTGAGTGAAAATGATGGAATTGAAGTGAAAAGGACCAAACACAAATCAAGTGGGAAGACAAGATGTAAAGAACTCAAAGTTGAAATGCTGACAGATTGGATAGATCATAAATATGGCTGATTTTATCTATGTTCGAGACTTCAATTGTTTTTGTGATCTACATCAAAGTTATAGAGGACATCTTGGGCTTTCCGGAATGCTAAAGAACGTCGAAATCGGAGTTCGTTTGACCCTCCAAATGTATGTTTTACGAGAGACTATCAAACTAAGTCCGGGTCTGCCCGACCAATCCGTCGACGGGTAAGCATGTAGACGTCGACGGCTGCTCGAGAAATGGACACGAGATCACTTACACAAGCAGAGACGTCGACGTCCAACTCTAGACGTCGACGGCCAAATCTAGACGTCGACGGGTAGACTCTAGACGTCGACGGGTAGAAGTTTCTGACTTCGAACACTTAAAGATTGAATACTTAGACGTCGACGGGCAGGTATCTAGACGTCGACGGATCGATCGAGCTGGGAAAATATGAAGAAAACAAGCAGAGACGTCGACGGGCAGACACTTGGACGTCGACGGCTAACAAAGTCAAAACGCCGACAGACCCACTTAAATGCTGTCGTTCCACCATCAAACCCATTAAAAATACATTCCGAATATTCAGCACAGAGGAGCCATAACTAAACCTCAGAGTTGTCCCCCTCTTTTCCTCAATGGCTCCTACTTTAGCTTATTTTATTCTTTAGATTCCTCACCTCAGATGGGCAGAGTATGGAGGAGCAGTGGATGATGGGCAGAGTATGGAGGAGCAGTGGATTGTGGGCTGGCAGCTGGAGACAGAGATCCGAAAATGAGAAGAAGCAGCTGGAAAGTGGAGTGGGTGGAGTCTTTAAGTTGGTAGCTTGGCTGAGAACTTATCATCTTGTAATTTTCGTTTAAGCAAAACTCTCAGAACTCCAATCTATTAGATTCAATCAATTTTTCTTCATTTGTGAGATTCTTGTTCTTAATGCTCTCTTGTTCATTGATTGTTCTTCTATCTCTTGAGCTTTAAAGATGATTATCATGTTTATTATCTTGTCTTTTGGATTGCTGAGTTAATTAGTTGCAAATAATTGATTGAGTAGTTCATTAGCATGCTAATATTTGAACTCCAATGCTAGAGTTGGGGATTTCTTAGAACTTGAGTAGCAAGAGGATGTTTTTACATCCAAAGAGACTTGAAGATGCAATTTGAATAATGAATGCTGGGTTTGTTATTGATTGTTGTTAGCTTTCATCTTTCACTAGCTTATTGCTCTTCTAGGCTTGAATTTGGATTGCTGGGATTCAAATTAGCCATAAGAGGAAGGATTAATAGTGAACCTAGCTTCATGGTTAATCAACATTAGGAAAGATTCATGGATTTGAAGCTGGTTTCTAATCCATGGGGTTAACCAATTAATGAGAAGAATGTTTGGTCAGTGAATCAATGATCAAGTGCTAGATTAAAAGATTGATCATATAATAGATTGGAGGTTTTATTTTATCATACATTGCATTATTATTACCATACTTGGTAACTCCTTATATCTTATTTCCAACACCAATACAAAAACCCCCTCTTTAAATTCTTGTTTAGTTTGATTTATGCTTTGTGAAAGTAATGATAAATTGGATAGCTCCTTGTGGGATCGACCCTTGCTTCCCTAACTACATGTTAGAGTAGTGAGGTTATTTTTGGTGCTTTGCGACACGCATCAAATTTTGGCGCCGTTGCCGGGGAGCTACGGCATTTATCACTACTTTCTTTTCATTTTCATTTGTTTCCCCTGTTCCCTTGTGATTTTTCCTTGTTTTTCTTTAGATTAGAACTTGTTTAATTATTTGCTTAGTTTACTTTCATTTCAGCTTTTGTACTTGTTGTTTTCTTGTTTCGCTTTTGTTCGCTTTGATTCTCTTGTTGTTTTTTTTGTTTCATTTTTCAGGATTTTGTACACACCAACTTGAGCCACCCACCCTCTCCACTTGAGCTAAAAATTGGTGTCTTATTCCTCAACGGGCATATGTTGAGACATTGACGGATGGGGTTTGAACAAGATAAGTCAGAAACATTTAGACGTCGACGGTTATTTACTTAGACGTCGACGGATGGGTCAGAGCAAGACAAATCGTGAAGTCAGATTTACTTAGACGTCGACGGATGACACGGGCATGAGCAAGATATGAATTTGAGCTTTTAGACGTTGACGTATAAACACATAGCCGTTGACGGGTACTCACCTTAATCCGTCCAAGCAACGGTAAATGAGCCCTTTTTAAAGGAATATATCTTAAGACCCACCCACCCACCCTTATTCTTTCTCACGTTCTTTCTTTATGTTGTGATTCTAGTTTGAGCACTTACATTTTTCAGCCTACAAGGTATGCGGTCTTCCAACCTCAACTCATATATTTCGACTCTTGAAAATGCATTCCTTGATCGCACCAAGTATATTGCATTTTCTTTATGCTTACCCTTTTTATACTTGCTTGTATTTGTTCTTGTGGACTACATGATGTTCCAACATTGAGGACAATGTTTGATTTAAGTGTGGGGGGATTTGCAATTGCATTGCTTGATAATTGGGGGTAGTAGTTTAGTTACATGATAGTTAACTTTCAAATGGAATGATGAGTTATTCATGGTATGAGTGTTAGCCTAGTTAGGAATGAAAGATGCATGATGTTGATTGAATAAAATGCTTTGCTTCTTGATTTCTAAGTATCGTGTTAGTTGATTTCTTTAAGTCAAATATGTTTGAGTAGGGTAATGCATTAACAACCTTGCGAGGATTTGAGCTTTATAGATTGCACTTCAATCTCTTTTCATTCTTGAGTGTAACTTATGTCTCCTATGGTTGTATGCTTCTAGAACTTGCTTGATACCTTGTTGAGATTACATTTATTGCATTCATGTTTGAAAGATGATTAAGGTTTAGGACTAAGTTTGAGCCAAATTGACCAACCGTTGTAAAACCAATGTAGATAACCCCTTGAGCTTAACATGATTTTAGCCATGTTCTTTGTTGTTAAACCTTATTATCCCAAAAAGGACCTTAAGCTTTGAAAGAAAAACAAGTTTACTCACCTTGTCTCTTTGACTTAGTGAAATAATTGCCTTGTTTTACATTTATGTTCTTGGAAAAAAGGTTGGCAACAAGAATAAGTGTGGGGGAAAAACCACTTTGAGTTGGTCAATTGAGAAAAAGGTTATATGAGTGAGATTCCAAAGTATTTAAAGTAAAATAAAATGTGCCTTAAGAAAGCAAAATCTAGAAAGAAAGGCACTATAAAAGAACTTGGCATCTCCTATGTTCAAATAAAAAAAAAAGACGAAAAGAGTGAAAAGAAGTTGATTAAAAGATGGAGAGATTAGTGAATTGTTGACCAAACCAAGATTTGGGCTATTAAAAGTAAAATCTGCCCATAATTTCAATTAGTTAATACTTCATTAATCTTGAAGAGGCCTTTGATTGAATTCCTTTACTCATTTCTTTCTTTCGTAACTTTCTCAACCAAGGCCCCATTACAACCTTACTTTAAAACCTTTTCATTCATTCATTCATGACATGTAAGATGGAGTAGTGGAGATGAGGTAGACTAGCAAGCATATGGTAAGTATATTTTCATAGAAAGACTCTTGAGGGAACCATTATCAAACACTTGAGTGAATGAGAGATGACTAGTGAGGAATTGCCCTATTCAAGCATGTTTGGTTGAAGTTTGATGCTTGCATTGTTATTTATTAATCTTGTTTGCTTAGTTTTCTTATTCATGATTTGTTATGTTTTCTTTAGTTCTTATCCATGCTTTTACTTGTCACATGTGTTTCTCTTGAGTTCGATTTGAACTTTAACTACCATAATAAGAATGTTGTGGCTATTGTTGGTACACTTTTAGGAGACCATACCTCCTCCTACTAGGGACACCTAGGGGTTTAATATGGGCTTGTAGTTTAGTCTAAAAGCTACCGTGATCTCCTACGAAAATGGACAATAAAGTTAGGTTAGGCTTAGTGTAGATAATAACTCTCCTTAGGCTTGCTCGAGGACGAGCAAAGGTTTAAGTGTGGGGGAATTTGTTGAGTACCAAAATAAACATATTTTCCTATGTTAATCTCTATGGATTTATGTATTTCATTGTATAAACTAAGCTTACTTAGCTTTGTTTCACTTTGTAGGTGTCAATTGAGGTAATTGAGTGAAAATGATGGAATTGAAGTGAAAAGGACCAAACACAAATCAAGTGGGAAGACAAGATGTAAAGAACTCAAAGTTGAAATGTTGACAGATTGGATAGATCATAAATATGGCTGATTTTATCTATGTTCGAGACTTCAATTGTTTTTGTGATCTACATCAAAGTTATAGAGGACATCTTTGGCTTTCCGGAATGCTAAAGAACGTCGAAATCGGAGTTCGTTTGACCCTCCAAATGTATGTTTTACGAGAGACTATCAAACTAAGTCCGGGTCTGCCCGACCAATTCGTCGACGGGTAAGCATGTAGACGTCGACGGCTGCTCGAGAAATGGACACGAGATCACTTACACAAGCAGAGACGTCGACGTCCAACTCTAGACGTCGACGGCCAAATCTAGACGTCGACGGGTAGACTCTAGACGTCGACGGGTAGAAGTTTCTGACTTCGAACACTTAAAGATTGAATACTTAGACGTCGACGGGCAGGTATCTAGACGTTGACGGATCGATCGAGCTGGGAAAAATATGAAGAAAACAAGCAGAGACGTCGACGGGCAGACACTTGGACGTCGACGGCTAACAAAGTCAAAACGCCGACAGACCCACTTAAATGCTGTCGTTCCACCATCAAACCCATTAAAAATACATTCCGAATATTCAGCACAGAGGAGCCATAACTAAACCTCAGAGTTGTCCCCCTCTTTTCCTCAATGGCTCCTACTTTAGCTTATTTTATTCTTTAGATTCCTCACCTCAGATGGGCAGAGTATGGAGGAGCAGTGGATGATGGGCAGAGTATGGAGGAGCAGTGGATTGTGGGCTGGCAGCTGGAGACAGAGATCCGAAAATGAGAAGAAGCAGCTGGAAAGTGGAGTGGGTGGAGTCTTTAAGTTGGTAGCTTGGCTGAGAACTTATCATCTTGTAATTTTCGTTTAAGCAAAACTCTCAAAACTCCAATCTATTAGATTCAATCAATTTTTCTTCATTTGTGAGATTCTTGTTCTTAATGCTCTCTTGTTCATTGATTGTTCTTCTATCTCTTGAGCTTTAAAGATGATTATCATGTTTATTATCTTGTCTTTTGGATTGCTGAGTTAATTAGTTGCAAATAATTGATTGAGTAGTTCATTAGCATGCTAATCTTTGAACTCCAATGCTAGAGTTGGGGATTTCTTAGAACTTGAGTAGCAAGAGGATGTTTTTACATCCAAAGAGACTTGAAGATGCAATTGGAATAATGAATGCTGGGTTTGTTATTGATTGTTGTTAGCTTTCATCTTTCACTAGCTTATTGCTCTTCTAGGCTTGAATTTGGATTGCTGGGATTCAAATTAGCCATAAGAGGAAGGATTAATAGTGAACCTAGATTCATGGTTAATCAACATTAGGAAAGATTCATGGATTTGAAGCTGGTCTCTAATCCATGGGGTTAACCAATTAATGAGAAGAATGTTTGGTCAGTGAATCAATGATCAAGTGCTAGATTAAAAGATTGATCATATAATAGATTGGAGGTTTTATTTTATCATACATTGCATTATTATTACCATACTTGGTAACTCCTTATATCTTATTTCCAACACCAATACAAAAACCCCCTCTTTAAATTCTTGTTTAGTTTGATTTATGCTTTGTGAAAGTAATGATAAATTGGATAGCTCCTTGTGGGATCGACCCTTGCTTCCCTAACTACATGTTAGAGTAGTGAGGTTATTTTTGGTGCTTTGCGACACGCATCAGGTACCCTTTAGATGATCAATCTATTATGGCTGAAGAATTTGTGGATGTTTGTTCTATGTCTTTATTGGATTTTGTTCAAGAAGACCCTCTACTTACTGCATTAACTCAGGGCATGGATTATAACAATTTAGATTTTGAGGAAGAGATCTATGATGAGGAAATCCAGTCTATCTTAGCTTCTTTGGCTGCACTCTCATCTAAATCACACATAGCCAATGTTTCTTACATGGATCTTCCTATCCCTTCCACCAAACTTCTCCCCTCTATCATTGAAGCACCATCTATTGAGCTTAAAACTCTTCCCGCTCATCTCAAATATGCCTTCCTTGGTGAGAATGAAACACTCCCTGTAATCATTTCTAACACTCTCACTCCTAACCAAGAACTCCAACTTCTACAAGTTCTTAAGGCTAGAAAAGAAGCTATTGGATGGACGGTTGCTGACATCAAAGGTATTAGCCCATCAATTTGCATGCATAGAATCTTATTAGAAGATGATTCCAAACCACTTAGGCAACCTCAATGCCGCTTGAATCCTCCCATGATGGAGGTGGTCAAAAAGGAGATATTGAAGCTTTTGCAAGTTGGTATCATCTATCCTATCTCAGATAGTGAATGGGTTAGTCCTGTGCAAGTGGTACCCAAGAAAACCGGTATTACGGTAGTGCAAAACGCAAGTGGTGATCTTGTACCTCAATGAGTGCAAAATGGATGGAGGGTGTGCATAGATTATAGGAAACTTAATGACGCTACAAAGAAGGATCACTTTCCATTACCTTTCATTGATCAAATGTTGGAGAAGTTAGCTAGAAGAGCTTTCTATTGCTTCCTAGATGGGTATTCTGGTTATTTTCAGATCATGATAGCTCCAGAGGATCAAGAAAAGACCACATTCACTTGCCCCTTTGGTACGTTCTCATATAGGCATATGGCCTTTGGTCTTTGCAATGCTCCAGCTACCTTTCAACGGTGCATGATGAGCATTTTCTTAGAGTATGTAGGCAAGATTATTGAAGTCTTTATGGATGATTTCTCGGTCTATGGGGATTCTTTTGATAGTTGCTTAGCTAACCTCGCTATTATTCTTGACCGGTGCATTGAAACAAATTTGGCTCTTAATTCAAAAAAATGCCACTTTATGGTTACTCAAGGAATTGTTTTAGGCCACATAGTGTTAGCTAAGGGCATTGAAGTGGATAAAGCTAAAGTTGACGTCATTCAAAACTTGCCCTATCCTTCCTCAGTCAAATCAGTTCGATCCTTTCTTGGCCATGCGGGATTTTACCGGCGTTTCATCAAAGATTTCTCTAAGATCGCAGCCCCCATGTGCTGTTTGTTGCAACAAGATGTCACCTTTCATTTTGATGAGTCATGTAAAGAGGCCTTTGACAAGTTGAAGAATGCTCTTACATCGACCCCCATCTTGCAACCTCCCAACTGGGACCTACCTTTTGAACTTATGTGCGATGCAAGTGATATGGCTGTGGGAGCAGTGCTTGGCCAACGTGATGGCAAGATTCCTCATGTCATTTATTATGCCTCACGCACTTTGAACGACGCTCAGAAAAATTACACCACCACTGAGAAAGAGCTTCTTGTTATTGTCTTTGCTCTAGACAAATTCCGTTCTTGTTTGCTTGGCACCAAGGTGATTGTGTTCTCTGATCATGCAGCCCTTAAGTACCTCCTTGCTAAGAAGGAAGCTAAACCTAGATTGATTCGTTGGATCCTTCTTCTCCAAGAATTTGACCTTCAAATCAAGGACAAAAAGGGTGCGGAAAACTTGGTAGCTGACCACCTCAGCCGGTTGGTAAGTTATGGGGTAACTTCTTCCATAAATTACTCATTTCCTGATGAAATGCTCTGTGCTCTTAATGTGCAAATTCCTTGGTATGCTGATATTGTCAATTACTTGGTCACTAGAGAATATCCTAGTGGTTTTTCTAAAGCAAAGAGGGATAAGCTTAAACATGATGCGAAATTTTATGTATGGGATAATCCCTATCTATGGAAACATTGTAGTGATTTAATTATTAGGAGATGTATCCCTGATCATGAAATTTCTAGTGTTTTATCTTTTTGCCATTCACATGCATGTGGAGGTCATTTTGGCCCTCAAAGAACTGCTAGAAAAATCCTAGAATGTGGTTTTTATTGGCCTTCCTTGTTCAAAGATGCTCACACCTTTTGCAAATCCTATGATAATTGTCAAAGGGTAGGAAAAATCACATATAAAGATCAAATGCCCCTGAATTCAATTGTAATTTGTGAAATTTTTTATGTTTAGGCAATTGATTTTATGGGACCTTTCCCTAAGTCCAATGGCTTTGTTTACATTTTATTGGCTTGTGACTATGTATCTCGTTGGGTGGAAGCTAAAGTCACCCGAACCGATGATTCTAAAGTGGTTTGTGAGTTTCTCAGGTCTAATATTTTCTCTCGCTTCGGAGTGCCACGTGTCCTCATCAGCGATAAGGGTGTTCACTTCTGTAGCAAGCTCATGGCTTCTCTTTTGAAGAAGTATGGAGTTACTCACAAGGTGTCCACTGCGTACCACCCCCAAACTAGTGGTCAAGCCGAGATCTCAAATCGAGAAATCAAAGCCATCCTCCAAAAGACAGTCAACCCTAACCGAGTGGATTGGAGTCAAAGACTTGAAGACGCTTTGTGGGCATATCGAACTGCCTACAAGATGCTGCTTGACATGTCTCCTTACCGCTTGGTATATGGAAAAGCGTGCCATTTACCAGTAGAGTTAGAGCATAGTGCTCTTTGGGCCATCAAAAAGTGCAACTTGAACATTGATGAGGCTGGGATTCATAGAAAACTTTAGCTTCAAGAGCTCGAGGAACTACGCCATGATGCTTATGAGAGCTCTTTCACCTACAAAGAACGCACCAAGGCTTACCATGACTAGCTTCTAAAGAAGAAAACATTTCGTGAAGGCCAAAAGGTGTTGCTTTACAACTCTAAACTACATCTCTTTCCCGGGAAACTCCGGAGCAGGTGGATAGGCCCATTCATAGTGACTAAAGTATTTGATCATGGAGCGGTGGAGATCCAAAGTTTGGCTACTTCCAAAGTTTTCAAGGTCAATGGACATCGCTTGAAGCCATATTATGAAGAAGTTTCGGTTTCTTCCACAGAGGACATCCTCTTCACTAATCCTACATATATTCCTTGAGCCGGTCTTCTAGTCGAGCCAACGACGTTAAACAAAGGCACTGCTTGGGAGGCAACCCAAGTTCTTCCTTCACTTGCTGTAATGTATTTCTTTCCTCCTTATATTTCCTTTGCTTTTGCATGCATTCATTCCATCCACATCTAGCTAAGAGTTCATGAGGTTCAATTTGGGTGAGGCTGTTCGAATTATGATCTGCACAAGTGACATTTCTTTGGCTCTTTACACTCCAAAGTTTGAAAATCTCGAGATTGAGCAAAAAGGGCAAAATTAAGGGTTTTATTGGGTTCAGAAATACCTAGACGTCGACGGGCATGTATTTAGACGTCAACGGATGGGGTTTGCAAAAGATAAGTCAGAAACATCCGGACGTCGATGGGTATAAATTTGGACGTCGACGGATTGATCAGTCACGATAAAATTTGGGAAGTCAGAAATATTTAGACGTCGACAGGCATATGGATAGACGTCGACGGATAGGTTTCGGCACAGAAAATTTTTGAAGTCAGAAATATCTATCCGTTGATGTACAAGGGTTAGACGTCGACGGATGATACGGGGAACCGAATTGGCCTAAGTCAGAAATGTTTAGACGTCGACGGATCAGTCGAATTTCGTCATTTTAACCCTCATCAGCCTTTATTTTTACCACAATCCTATTTCATTTCAAACCAAAACTCCTCCCTCCAAAAACACTCAAACCCCAAACCATGAACTCCTAAACCTATTTTCCACAAAATCACTTCACATCCACCCCTTTCCATAACCAATCAACCTTCCCATCCAATTCTCACTACCCTACCTTCCATCATTTCACTGATTTCGCACATTGGAGTTCGTGGAATTGAGATTGGGGCAATTTTCAAGTTAAGGGATTTGCAGCACTAGAGGTTCAATTAATCACTCCAGTTGGTTAGTTATCTACTCTTTTACCTCTCTTGATTGATTTAGCATCGAAATTCTGAGATACTGGATGGATTACATGTTTATAATCATACACATTTGATATTCTTGCTTGTACTATCTGCTGGAATCCGAATTGGGCTTACATCGTTTGAATGTTTGGGTTTCTTGGATGCTATAACTGTGATAATCAAGTGGAATTCATTGCTGAGTATATATTGATCATCATAAGAGTGTTTATTGTGGGATTTTCTTGAGTTTGCTTCAGGATTTCTATTCGCCATACTCACTACTCGACAAAATGTCTAAAAGACCTCGCCAATCAAAATCCCAAACCCCCACCGAACCCTCACCACCTCCCAGATCTAAGGGTCAGTCTAGTACTGCAAGAGCATCACGAGCTTCGAAGGCTGCCAAGAGCAAGGCCCCGGCTTCCGCTTCCGTACCTACTGTGGCCAATGATTTTTTCTCTCCGGAATGCGAAGAATGGTTTAGAGATCATCAGTCCTCTCGTCAAATTGTGGAGAAGACAGTGCACCCTCTTATTGCACGCCAATTCAATCTAGTGAATCTCTTTCATAAGGTGGGTTGGGATACTGTCCTTGACATCAAGGGCGAGTACTACCCTGATTTAGCGGTCCTCTTTTACGCCAACATTAAGAACAAGGGGGCTGACTTGCCTGAAATTCAGACCATGGTGCTCAAGAAAAAGATCACCATCAATGCGGAATTCCTCTGGGAGCATTTCCGTATTCCCAATGAAGGCTCTATGTATGAAGGCACTGATGAAGAGGAAGAAGATCCAGACCGTCCTTGGTCCAGACAAGCTGCCTTGGCTCGGTTTGATGTGGCATATAGACCAGTTCCAGGCAAAAAGGCTGCTCTTTTCTGCCGAGATTTCAGCATTCAAAGTCGGTTAGTGGCATACCTCATCCACCATAGTGTGGATCCCAAAATCAGCGACACCCACATTGTCCGTGGCAAAGATGTCTATGTGATGGACAAAATTGTCCACGGCCTGCAAGAAGCCCGTGGTATTCCACTGGCGTCAACCATCATCAGTGCCATGCGCGAGGTCGTCTCTCCTACCACTCAGCACCGCAGCATTCCTTTTCCAGTGCTCATTACCAATATCCTCGGGTATTGTGGCATCTCCTTTGAAAATGAGCGAAAGAAGATCACCACCAAAACAGACATTGTCGACTCCACCAAGATGATGGTCTTTGGTTATGTCCAAGTTGGAGGACTTTGGACTAAGCCCCCGAATATGCAAGACCAGCCAGCTGAAGGTGACGAAGAAGGTGAAGAGCAAGCACAACCACAAGATCAGCAAGTTCCACCTCCCTTTGAGCTACCGGTTGGCAATAGGCTAATACCTCAGCACCAATTTCAATCTCAGGTGCTTGGTTGGTGCCAGAACATGGGTCAGAATTTCATTACACTACAAGGGGATGTGACACGCTTGACTGCTGACGTTCATTCACTCCACACCAAGCTCGATTAGATTCTGGCCTTCCACACTCAGCCTCCACCACCGCCTCAGTGAACTTTAACGCATTGTGCTAGCATTTTCATGCATGCATTTTACTTTTTGTTATCTCTTTTAACTTTGCTAAACTTTAACTTCTACTTTTCGTACATTTCAGCTCTTTAACTTTTGGATTTTAGTTAATTCTCGACCTTATAACTCCTAATTTCGATTAATGGCAATTTAATCTTCCTTTTGTTACTTTTTCCCCATTATTGTTGATTGCACTTGCTGGACTTCATTTTCTTCATTTCCTTCCTCGACAGCATCAAGGTACTGCTCTGTGATACCTCTCATTTATATGATTTATTGTTGAGACCGCATTGCGGACAATGCTTATTCTAAGTGTGGGGGGGACTTTAGTAACTAAAACTTTTGCTAATTAGGAGTTGTAGCTTTTTGATAGTTAAATTGCAAACTAGAATGTGAAGTTGTTCATGAAGTAAATATAAGCATACTTTAAATCGGAAAAGAGCCTTAAGATTTCTTGCTTCTTGATTTTTAAGCAACTTTTAGTAATTCTCTTGAGCCGAATATGTTTGAGTAGAATAAGGATTCTTCAACCTTGTGAGAGATTTGAGCCTTAAGATTGCACTACAATCTCTTTTATTCTTGAGAGTAAAATTTTATCTTGCATGATTATATCCCTCTAGAACTTGCTTTATACCTTGTTGAAATTACATGTAATGCATGCATGTTTGAGAAGATGGTTAAGATTAGAGCTGAGCTTGAGCCAAATTGACCAACCCTTGTGAAAACCCAATGTAGAGAACCCCTTGAGCCTAAAAAGATTTTAGCCATATCTTTGTTGATGAACCTAATTTACCTAAAACAAGAACCTCAGCCTCAAAAGAAAAACAAGTTCTCTCACATTGTTTCTTCAGTTTAGTGAGATTAGTGACTTGTATGATTTTTATGTTCTTGACAAAAGAGCAACAAGTGTAAGTGTGGGGAAATTTTAGCATTGAGAATTGGTCAATTAAAAAAAAAGTTGTAGAAATGAGATGTTCAAAATATGTTAAATTTAAAAAATGTGCCCAAAAGAATCCTAATGCATAAAGAATGGCACAACAGAAGCAATCAACATCTCTTCGGTTCATTGCAAAGAGGAATGAAAGGAAAAAGTTGGAATGAGTGAATCAAAAAAGTCAGGCTATTAAAATTTGATGGCCATTTTCATTTTCTTCCTGATAGCTCGATATTTCACTAAGTTTTGAAGAGACTTTTAATTGAACTCCTTTACTCTTTTCTTCATAGCTTACTCAACCAAGACCTCATTACAACCCCATTTCATCTTTTTCATCTTTTCATCCATGATTTGCATATTGGAGTAGTGGAGATGAGGTAGACTAGCAAGCTTATGGTAGGTCTATTTTCATGCAAAGATTGAACGCACCATGAAACACACTTGAGTGAATGAGGGATTTCTAGAGATGAATTATTCCATTCAAACATGTTTGGTTAAAGGAAATTGCTTCCATCATTGCTTAATTATTTTGATTCTTGAATTGTTATGCTCTCTTCTACTTTATAATATGCTTCTATTTAATTTGAAATGTAATTTGAGAGTTAACTAGCTTAAACTTTTTGTGGTATTCTCTTTTAAGGGTTATTTTGTTAATTCCTTTTTGCTCTAGGCTTACTCGAGGGCGAGTAAGACTTAAGTGTGGGGGAATTTGTTAAAATCCTTTTTATTGCTTAATTTGGGACTTAAGATCACTCCTCTTTCTCCTATTTTAATGCTGGGAGGCCTAAGTTAGCTCAATTTTACCTTGTAGGTGTACTTAAAAGGAAAAAAATGAAGTTTGAACTAAAAAGGGAAAATTTCCATGCTTAATTGAACAAACATGCAGAGCCGTCGACGGGTAACCACGCAGACGTCGACGGCCAACTCATTAGACATCGACGGACAAGCTACTCGATGACCATGATTTTGGAATCCAAAGCAACCATCCACGGATTGAAGTTGGACGTCCACGGCCAGAAATTCCAAGGAATTACCAATGCCAAACGTCGACGTCCCTAAGTCTATCCGTCGACGGGTAGAAATTTTTGACTTCGAATACATAAAGGCTAAACATGAAGACGTCGACGTCTAAAGATGTGCACGTTGACGGATCAATCGAGCTGGGAAAAATATGAAGAAAACAAGCGTATACGTTGACGGCTAACAGAGTCAAAATGTCGGCAGACCCACTTAAATGCTTTCATTTCAATATCAAATCTTTAGAAAACATATCCCCGGGATTCAGTCGAGAAGAGGCATAAATAAATTCCCAATTTCCTCAGACTTGTCTCCCTCTTTCCTTAGTGGCCTCTACTTTATTTCATTTTATTCTTAGGAATTCTTATCTTATCTCTAAGGAATTATTGAGAAGAAGTGGGCTGGGAGCTTATAGCAAAGGGAGAAGAGGCAGCTGAGGAGAGTTCAGTTTTTAGTTTTGTGTTTTTGCTGGGTTCCTTTCTTCTTGTAATTTTCGTTTAGCAAAACTCTATTACTCCAATCTATTATAAGATTCAATCACTTTGATCTTCATCTGTGAGGTTCTTGTTTTTAATGCTTTCTTGTTCATTGATTGTTCTTCTATCTCTTGAGCTTTAAAGATGATGATCATGTTTGTTATCTTGTCTTTTGGATTGCTTAGTTAATTAGTTGCAAATGATTGATTGAGTAGCTCATTAGCATGCTAATCTTTGAATTCCAATGCTAGAGTTTGGTAATTTCTTAGAATTTGAGTAGCAAGAGGATGTTTTTACATTCAAAGAGATTTGAAGATGCAATTGGAATAATGAATACTGGGTTTGTTATTGATTGTTGTTAGCTTTTATCTTTCCATAGCTTATTGCTCTTCTAGGCTTGAATTTGGATTGCTAGGATTCAAGTTAGCCATAAGAGGAAGGATTAATAGTGAACTTAGATTCAAGGTTAATCAACATTAGGAAAGATCCATGGATTTGAAGCTGGTTTCAAATCCATGGGGTTAACCAATTGATGAGAAGAATGTTTGATTAGAGAATCAATGATCAAGTGCTAGGTTAAAAGATTGATCATATAATAGATTGGAGGCTTTGTTTTATCATGTATTGTATTATTATTGTCATTCTTGATAAATCCTTACATATTATTTTCAACACCAATACAAAATCCCCCTTTAATTTCTTGTTTAGTTTGATATATGCTTAGTAAGTAGTGTGAAATTAAATAGCCTTTCCTCGCGGGATCGATCCTTGCTTACCCTGCTGCATAGTAGATTAGTAAGGTTACTTTTTGTTGTGTTACGACGCGCATTAGTTCCTCGGAGCTCCGATTTGAGGATGCGTGGATTGAGTTGAGAAGCATGTAATGAAGTAGCCATGGATCTCCTTTTGAAGGGCATGGTGAGTGGAGACCTTGGAAGAGGCAAGTAAGGAAGCTCGCCAGGGCCCGATGTAGCTGTGTTCCACCACAGTGTCTGGCACCACCAAGGGAATGGGCTAGAGAAAGAGAAAAAGAGAAAATGTTTTTAAAAAGAAAAGTGATAACCCTAGGTGCAGTGAGGCATACGACCGGCCAATCATGCCTTCGGTATATTTGAGTCCAGTCCGTTTTATTTATATATTTATTTTAATGATTTAAAATCAAATTCTCACTTTGAGAATTTGAAAAGATGTTTCGAAAACAAAATTTATTTATTTTATTATTATTATGTTTTGGATTACCCTTGTTTGTCCTAACCTCTGATGGAGATTCATTGAACCTCTATCATTCACCTGTATCCAATATGGATAGATGCAGATCCGCGTACGAGGATAGCAAGTAAATTAGAGGCTCACTAGAAGGCGTCGGTGGTATAGACTTAGTAGTTTTCGCTACGTAGGTATTCTTTTAAATTAGTCTACTGGTATTGCTTCTAAAGTTTATTATTTTATTAAAGGATTTTTAATTAAAGTTTTAGTTGTTTTGCAGTGATGATATCCATTTCTATGCCTTACGGTGCTTCTCGTGTGTGACCGGTCGACACGTACTTTAAGGCAGTGTTAAACCCCTTTTTATTGCTTAATTTAGGATTTAAGATCACTCCTCTTTATCCTACTTTTATACTGGGTGGCCTAAGTTAGCTCAATTTTGCTTTGTAGGTGTACTTAAAAGGGAAAATGAAGTTTGAACTAAAAAAAAGGGACAAATTCCATGATTAAGTGAACAAACATGCAGAGCCATCGACGGGTAACAATGTAGACGTCGACGGCTGCTCGAGAAGTGAACACGGGATCACTTGCACCTGCATAGACGTCGACGGCCAGCTCATTAGACGTCGACGGACAAGCTACTTGATGACCATGATTCTGGAATCCAAAGCAACCGTCCACGGATTGAAGTTGGACGTCCACGACCAACATTTCCAGGGAGTTCATCATGCCAGACGTCGACGGCTAGACATTAGACGTCGACGGGTAGAAGTTTCTGACTTCGAATACATAAAGGTTAAACACTTAGACGTCGATGTGCACATCTTTAGACGTCGACGGATCAATCGAGCTAGGAAAAATATGAAGAAAACAAGCAGAGACGTCGACGGGCAGACACTTAGACGTCGACAGCTAACAAAGTCAAAATGTCGGCAGACCCACTTAAATGCTGTCATTCCACTATCAAACTCTTGAAAAACATATTCCGGGGATTCAGTGGAGAAGAGCCATAACTAAATCCCCAATTTCCTCAGACTTGTCTCCCTCTTTCCTCTACTTTAGTTTATTTTATTCTTAGGATTCCTTATCTCATCTGGGAGGAATTATTGAGAAGGAGTGGGCTGTGGGCTGGCAGCTGAGGCATATAGTCGAAAGGGAGAAGAGGCAGCAAAAGGGGAGAGTTGAGTTCAGTTTGTGTTTTTGCTGGGTTTTTCTCTTCTTGTAACTTTCGTTTAAGCAAAAACTCTATAACTCCAATCTATTATAAGATTCAATCACTTTTTCTGCATTTGTGAGATTCTTGTTCTTAATGCTTTCTTGTTCATTGATTGTTCTTCTATCTCTTGAGCTTTAAAGATGATTATCATGTTTATTATCTTGTCTTTTGGATTGCTGAGTTAATTAGTTGCAAATAATTGATTAAGTAGTTCATTAGCATGCTAATCTTTGAATTCCAATGCTAGAGTTTGGTAATTTCTTAGAATTTGAGTAGCATGAGGATGTTTTTTACATTCAAAAAGATTTGAAGATGCAATTGGAATAATGAATGCTGGGTTTGTTGTTGATTGTTGTTAGCTTTTATCTTTCCATAGCTTATTGCTCTTCTAGGCTTGAACTTGAATTGCTAGGATTCAAGTTAGCCATAAGAGGAAGGATTAAAAGTGAAGCTAGATTCAAGGTTAATCAACATTAGGAAAGGTCCATGGATTTGAAGCTGGTTTCAAACCCATGGGGTTAACCAATTGATGAGAAGAATGTTTGATTAGTGAATCAATGATCAAGTGCTAGGTTAAAGGATTGATCATGTAATAGATTGGAGGCTTTGTTTTATCATATATTGCATTATTATTATCATTCTTGATAAATCCTCACATATTATTTCCAACACCAATATAAAACTCCCCTTTAATTTATCGTTTAGTTTGATGTATGCTTAGAAAGTAGTGTGAAATAGAATCGCCTTTCCTCGTGGGATCGATCCTTGCTTACTCTACTACATAGTAGATTAGTAAGGTTAATTTTGTTGTGATACTACGCGTAACAAATTTTTGGCGCCGTTGCCGGGGAAACTGTGCTTTATCATTTCAGTTCACTTTCTTAGCATTATAGCTTATATTTCTGTGTGTTTATCTCGTTGTTATTGCAAAGTGCTAATGAAGTTTGTTTCTTTAATATCTATTGTGTTAGTGTGCTTACTTATCTAGCCATTGCTTCCCCTGATTTTGTTTGGTTTACTTTCTTGTATACTTTCTTTGTTCTCATTTTTTGGTTTTATCTCTTTGTTGTAGATATTGTATGAGTTTTGATTCTTCCATAACCAGCTTGAAGGAAATCAGAAGGTTTGTTGAGCAAACTAAAAAGTCATCTTTGCAAGCTGAGAATTCTTCACCCTCACCAATCATGGAGCCACCACGGAATGAACCACCAATTAATCCACCACCTCCAGTCATTCCACCAGTTCAGAACGAAATTCAGCCCACCATTCGAAAATTATTAGAGCGTGAGCCAAATCTTCAACCTCTGTGTATAGTTTTTCCGGAAGTCAAAGGAGCTTTTGAATTGAAGTCTAACTTTGTACACTACCTTCCAACGTTCCATGGTCTCCCTAGTGAAGATCCTCACCAGCACTTGAGGGAATTTTTGATGGTTTGTTCAACTATGAAACCGAGTAGCTTGACAGAGGAGCAAGTCCGATTACGTGCTTTTCCTTTCACATTGGAGGATACTGCCAAGGCTTGGTTGTATCGATTGGAGCCTAGTTCCATAACTACTTGGGAGCAACTCAAGAAGCAATTTCTCACCAAGTACTTTCCAGCCGCCAAGATTCTTAATCTCAGGAATCAGATTAGCACCATCCTCCAGAAAAATACAGAGTCTATCTATGATTATTGGGAGAGGTTTAAACATTTGGTACCCAACTGTCCTCAGCTCCAAATTCCTGAGCAGTGCTTGCTGAATCATTTTTATAATGGCCTCTTACCTGTGAACAAATGACTCATGGACGCTGCTGCTAGTGGGGCACTTCTTGATCAACCTACGGAGCAAGCTCGTAAAATCATCACCACTATGGCATCAAGCTCTTAAAACTTTCAAGCATATGATGATGCTTCCTGTCATCAAGTGAACGAAGTTGGCCGTTCTCAATTAGAGCAGCAACTTGCTTCAACAAATCATCAACTATCTAAGTTGACTTCTCTTATGATGTCTCAAATGGGTGCATCTTCAACTTCTCGTCCTTGTGGTATATGTTCATTGCATACTCATGAGACAGACGCATGCCCTACATTACAAGAACCTAGTGTTGAGAATGTTAATTCTGTTGGCTTTCCTGGACCTCCAAGGAGGAATTTTGACCCATTTGCACCTACTTACAATCCCGGTTGGAGAGCTCACCCTAACCTTAGGTACGGAAACAATGTAGCCCCTCATTTTCAACCCAGACCCCAATTTCAACAAGGGCCCAGTGCTTTCCAAAACAGACCAACAGCACCCTCACAATCCAACCAATTTCAAGCTTCCTCTCATAATGCTCCACCTAATCAAGGACCCTCATCCACACCATCCTCTACATCTAAACTCGAGGATTTAGTGACTCAACTTGCATCATCTCAATTATCTTTCCAAGAAGCTACCAAGTCGCAATTTCAACAAGTGAACACCTCCTTGGAAGATCTTCAGAGACAAGTTGGGCAACTTGCCACATCTGTTAATGATCTTACATCCCAATCTTCGGGAAAGTTACCTTCTCAATCCATCATCAATCCGAAGGCTAATATCAATGCAATACACCTGCGGAGTGGTCAAGTTTTTCCGGATCGGCAGGGGAAAAGAAAACACAAAGTAAATGAGGAGGAAAACCTGGAAGGGGAGGTGGAATCTTTCTCCCCTGTTCTTGAAGAGACGTCGACGGGTAAAACCACTGAACGTCGACGGACAAGCTTGGAGCAGGATGAATTAGTTTCTGACCCTTCAGATCCGTCGACGGATGACGCACTTGCCCGTCGATGGGCAAGCAACATATCTGAAAATGATTTACCCAGAAACTTTGATCCGTCGTCGGGAGAAGAACTTGGATGTCGACGGACACAATCCACTGACCCTGTTCCACCTTTTCCCATTACACCAAATGACTTTGAAGCCTCTACATCTACCCAAAACCCAAAACGAAACACAAATACTTCCCATCATAATCCAAAGCCTAAAGGAGTGGCTCCCTTTCCCTCAAGATTAACAAAGAAACCCAAGGAAAGTATTGAACCGGATATCTTGGAAGTCTTTCACCGAGTACAAGTGAATATTCCTCTTCTCGATGCCATCAAGCAAGTTCCTAGATATGCCAAATTTCTCAAGGACTTGTGCACCCATAAGCGCAAGCTTAAGGAGAATGAAGTGATTACCTTGAGTGAGAATGTGTCAGCAGTTCTTCAACACAAACTTCCACCCAAGTGTAAGGATAAAGGTTCATTTTCTATTCCTATCACTATTGGAAAGACTCAAATTCCAAAGGCTATGTGTGATCTAGGGGCTGCTATTAGTCTTATGCCACATTCTCTTTATCTCTCTTTGGACATGGGGCCATTGACAAGAACCGGTGTTGTGATCCAATTGGCGGATCGATCTTATGTATATCCGAAGGGTGTTCTGGAGGATGTTCTAGTGCAAGTCAATGAATTAGTCTTCCCGGCGGATATCTACGTTCTAAAGATGGGAAGTGAGGAATGTTCTTCATCCTCTTCTATTCTTCTTGGCCGACCATTTCTCCGCACTGCTAGGACCAAGATTGACTGTCATGAAGGTCATCTTTCCATGGAGTTTGATGGGAAAGTAATTACATTCAATCTCTTTGATGCCATGAGGTACCCTTTAGATGATCAATCTATTATGGCTGAAGATTTTATGGATGTTTGTTCTACGTCCCTATTGGATTTTGCTCAAGAAGATCCTCTACTTACTGCATTAACCCAAAACATGGACTATGACAATTTAGATTTTGAAGAGGAGATCTATAATGAAGAAATCCAGTCTATCTTATCTTCTTTGGCCGCACTCCCATCTAAATCACACCTAGCCAATGTTTCTTACATGGATCTTCCTATCCCTTCCACCAAACTTCTCCCCTCTATCATTGAAGCACCATCTATTGAGCTTAAAACTCTTCCCACTCATCTAAAATATGCCTTCCTTGGTGAGAATGAAACACTCCCTGTAATCATTTCCAATGCTCTCACTTCTAACCAAGAACTTCAACTTCTACAAGTTCTAAAGGCTAGAAAGGACGCTATTGGATGGACAGTTGCTGACATAAAAGGTATTAGCCCATCAATTTGCATGCATAGAATCTTATTAGAAGATGATTCCAAACCACTTAGGCAACCTCAACGCCGCTTGAATCCTCCCATGATGGAGGTGGTCAAAAAGGAGATATTGAAGCTTTTGCAAGTTGGTATCATCTATCCTATCTCAGATAGTGAATGGGTTAGTCCTGTGCAAGTGGTACCCAAGAAAACCGGTATTACGGTAGTGCAAAACGCAAGTGGTGATCTTGTACCTCAACGAGTGCAAAATGGTTGGAGGGTGTGCTTAGATTATAGGAAACTTAATGACGCTACAAAGAAGTATCACTTTCCATTGCCTTTCATTGATCAAATGTTGGAGAAGTTAGCTAGAAGAGCTTACTATTGCTTCCTAGATGGATATTCTGGTTATTTTCAGATCATGATAGCTCCAGAGGATCAAGAAAAGACCACATTCACTTGCCCCTTTGGTACATTCTCATATAGCGCATGCCCTTTGGTCTTTGCAACGCTCCAGCTACCTTTCAACGGTGCATGATAAGCATTTTCTCAGAGTATGTAGACAAGATTATTGAAGTCTTTATGGATGATTTCTCGGTTTATGGGGATTCTTTTGATAGTTGCCTGGCTAACCTCGCTATTATTCTTGACCGGTGTATTGAGACAAATTTGGTTCTCAATTCAGAAAAATGCCACTTTATGGTTACTCAAGGAATTGTTTTAGGCCACATAATGTCAGCTAAGGGCATTGAAGTGGATAAAGCTAAAATTGATGTCATTCAAAATTTGCCATATCCTTCCTTAGTCAAATCAATTCGATCCTTTCTTGGCCATGCGGGATTTTACCGACGTTTCATCAAAGATTTCTCTAAGATCGCAGCCCCCATGTGCCGTCTGTTGCAACAAGATATCACCTTTCATTTTGATGAGTCATGTAAAGAGGCCTTTGACAAGTTGAAGAACCCTCGTGCATCAGCCCCCATCTTGCAACCTTCCAACTGGGATCTACCTTTTGAACTTATGTGCGATGCAAGTGATATAGCTATGGGAGCATTGCTTGGCCAGCGAGAGGGCAAAGTTCCACATGTCATTTATTATGCCTCACGCACTTTGAACGACGCTTAGAAAAATTACACCACCACTGAGAAGGAGCTTCTTGCTATTGTCTTTGCTCTCAACAAATTCCGTTCTTATTTGCTTGGCACCAAAGTGGTTGTGTTCTCTGATCATGTAGCCCTTAAGTACCTCCTTGCTAAGAAGGAAGCTAAACCTAGATTGATTCGTTGGATCCTTCTTCTCCAAGAATTTAACATTGAAATTAAGGACAAAAAGGGTGCGGAAAACTTAGTAGCTGACCACCTCAGTCGGTTGGTAAGTTTTGGGGTAACTTATTCCATCAATGACTCATTTCCTGATGAAATGCTCTATGCTCTTGATGTACAAATTCCTTGGTATGTTGACATTGTCAATTTCTTTGTCACTAGAGAATTTCCTAGTGGTTTTCCTAAAGCAAAGAAGGATAAGCTTAAACATGATGCTAAATTTTATGTATGGGATGATCCCTACCTATGGAAACATTGTAGTGATTTAATTATTAGGAGATGTATCCCTGATCATGAAATTTCTAGTGTTTTATCTTTTTGCCATTCACATGCATGTGGAGGTCATTTTGGCCCTCAACGAACTGCTAGGAAAATCCTAGAATGTGGTTTTTATTGGCCTTCCTTGTTTAAAGATGCTCACACCTTTTGCAAATCCTGTGATAATTGTCAAAGAGTAGGAAAAATCACATATAAAGATCAAATGCCTCTGAATTCAATTGTAATTTGTGAAATTTTTGATGTTTGGGCAATAGATTTTATGGGACCTTTCCCTAAGTCCAATGGCTTTGTTTACATTTTATTGGCTTGCGACTATGTATCTCGTTAGGTGGAAGCCAAAGCCACCCGAGCCGATGATTCTAAGGTGGTTTGTGAGTTTCTCAGGTCTAATATTTTTTCTCGCTTCGGAGTGCCACGTGTCCTTATCGGCGATAAGGGTGTTCATTTCTGTAGCAAGCTTATGGCTTCTCTTTTGAAGAAGTATGGAGTAACTCACAAGGTGTCCACTGCGTACCATCCCTAAACTAGTGGTCAAGCCGAGATCTCAAATCGAGAAATTAAAGCCATCCTCCAAAAGACAGTCAACCCTAACCGGGCGGATTGGAGTCAAAGACTTGAAGACGCTTTGTGGGCATATCGAACTGCCTACAAAACTCCACTTGACATGTCTCCTTACCGCTTGGTATATGGAAAAGCATGCCATTTGCCAGTAGAATTAGAGTATCACGCTCTTTGGGCCATCAAAAAGTGTAACTTGAACATTGATGAGGCTGGGATTCATAGAAAGCTTCAACTTCAAGAGCTCGAGGAACTGCGCCATGATGCTTATGAGAGCTCTTTCACCTACAAAGAACGCACCAAGGCTTACCACGACAAGCTTCTGAAGAAGTAAACATTTTGTGAAGGCCAAAAGGTGTTGCTCTACAACTCTAAACTACATCTTTTTCCAGGAAAACTCCGGAGTAGGTGGATAGGCCCATTCATAGTGACTAAAGTATTTGATCATGGGGCGGTGGAGATCCAAAGTTTGACTACCTCCAAAATCTTCAAGGTGAATGGACATCGCTTGAAACCATATTATGAAGGAGTTTCGATTTCTTCCATAGAGGACATTCTCTTCACTGAACCTACATATATTCCTTGATCTGGTCTTCTAGTCGAGCCAATGACGTTAAACAAAGGCGCTGCTTGGGAGGCAACCCAAGTTCTTCCTTCACTCGCTGTAATGTATTTCTTTCCTTCTCTTATTTCCTTTGCTTCTGTATGCATTCATTCCATTCACATCTAGCTAAGAGTTCATGAGGTTCAATTTGGGTGAGGCTGTTCGACTTATGATCTACACAAGTGGCACTTCTCTGGCTCTTTGCACTCCAAAGTTTGAAAATCTCGAGAGTAAGCAAAGAGGGCAAAATTAAGGGTTTTATTGGGTTCAGAAACACTTAGACGTCGACGGACATGTTATTAGACGTCGACGGATGTGGTTTGTAAAAGACAAGTCAGAAATATCTGGACGTCGATGGGTATAAGTTGGACGTCGACGGATGGATCAGTCACGATAAAATTTGGAAAGTCAGAAATATTTAGACGTCGACGGGCATATAGATAGATGTCGACGGATCAGTTTCGGCAAAGAAAATTTTTGAAGTTAGAAATATCTAGACGTCGACAGATCAATAGAATTTCACCCTTTTTAACCCTCATCAGCCATCACTTTCACCAAACACTGTTTCTTCATTCAAAACCGAAACCCCCCCCTCCCAAAACCAACCAACTTCTATTCTCTTCAACATTCACCAATCTTCCAACCCAATTACACCAAACCCACTCCCTTCCCACTAAAAACACCATCCCCATCCACTATTTCTCTCATTCCTTCCATCCAATTCAACACATTCAGAGATTGGTGTTCTTGGAGCCAAATTGGGGCAATTTTCCAGTTAAGGGATTTGCAGCACTAGGGGTTCAATTAATCACTCCAGTTGGTCAGTTATCTGCTCTTTTACTTCTCTTGATTGATTTAATATCGAAATTCAGCAATATTGGATGGATTACATGCTTATAATCATGCACATTTGATACTCTTGCTTATGCTATCTGCTGGAATCCGAATTAAGCTTACATTGATTGAATGATTGGGTTTCTTGGATGCTATAATTATGATAATGAAGTGGAAATCATTACTGAGTATATATTGATCACCATAGGAGATTTATTTTGGGATTTTATTGAGCTTGGTTCAGGATTTCTATTTAGCAACCTCACTGTTCGACAAAATGTCTAAAAGACCTCGCCAATCAAAATCCCAAGCTTCCGCTGAACCCTCACCACCTCCTAGACCACGAGCTTCGAGGGCTGCCAAGGGCAAGGCCCCAGCTTCGGCCTCCGAGCCTACTGTGGCCAATGAATTTTTCTCTCCAGAATGCGAAGAATGGTTTAAGGATCATCAGTCCTCTCGTCAAATTGTGGAGAAGATAGTGTACCCTCTTTTTGCACGCGGATTCGATTTAGTGAACTTGTTTCACGAGGTGGGTTGGGATGCTGTCCTCGACATCAAGGGCGAGTATTACCCCGATTTGGCGGTCCTCTTTTACGCCAACATTAAGAACAAGGGGGCTGACTTGCCTGAAATTCAGACTATGGTGCTCAAGAAAAAGATCACCATCAATGCGGCATTCCTCTGGGAACATTTCAGTATTCCAAATGAAGGATCTATGTATGAAGGCACTGATGAAGAAGAAGAAGATCCAGACCGTCCTTGGTCCAGACAAGCTGCCTTAGCTCGGTTTGATGTGGGATATAGACTAGTGCCTGGCAAAAAGGCTGCTCTTTTATGCCGAGATTTCAGTATTCAAAGCCGGCTGGTGGCATATCTTATCCACCATAATGTGGATCCAAAGATCAGTGACACCCACATTGTCTGCGGCAAGGACATCTATATGATGGACAAAATTGTCCACGACCTGCAAGAAGCCCCTGGTATTCCGCTGGCGTCAACCATCATCAGTGCCATGCGCGAGGTCATCTCTCCTACTACTCAGCACCGCTGCATTCCTTTTCTAGTGCTCATTACCAAAATCCTCCGATATTGTGGCATCTCCTTTGAAAATGAGCGGAAGAAGATCACCACCAAAACAAACATTGTCGACGCCACCAAGATGAAGATCTTTGGTTATGTCCAAGCGGGAGGACTTTGGACTAAGCCTCCGAATATGCAAGACCAGCCAGCTGAAGGTGACGAAGAAGGAAAAGAGCAAGAACAACCACAAGATCAGCAAGTTCCCTTTGAGCTACCGGTTGGCAATAGGCCGATACCTCAGCATCAGTTTCAGTCACAAGTGCTCGGTTGGTGCCAGAACATGGGTCAGAGTTTCAATACACTACAAGGGGATGTGACACGCTTGACTGACGATGTTCACTCACTCCACACCAAGCTTGATTAGATTCTGGCCTTTTATAATCAGCCTCCACCACCGCCTCAATGAACTTTAGCGCATTTTTATAGCATTTTCATGCATGCATTTTATTTTTGGTTATCTCTTTTAAATTGTGCCAGACTTTAACTTCTAGTTGTCGTACATTTCAGCTCTTTAACTTTTGGATTTTAGTTAATTCTCAACCTTATAACTCCTAATTTTGATTTATGGTAATTTAATCTTCCTTTTGTTACTTTTGCCCCATTACTGTTGATTGCACTTGCTGGCCTTAATTTTCTTCATTTCCTTCCTCAACAGCATCAAGGTACTACTCTGTTATACCTCTAATTTACTTGATTTATTGTCAAGCCCGCATTGCGGACAATGCTTATTCTAAGTGTGGGGGGACTTTAGTAACTAAAATTTTTGCTAATTAGGAGTTGTAGCTTTTTGATAATTGCAAATTAGAAGATGTGAAGTTGTTCATGAAGTAAATATAAGCATAGTTTAAATTGGAAAAGAGCCTTAAGATTTCTTGCTTCTTGATTTTTAAGCAACTTGTAGTAATTCTCTTAAGCCGAATATGTTTGAGTAGAATAAGGATTCTTCAACCTTGTGAGAGATTTGAGCCTTAAGATTGCACTACAATCTCTTTTATTCTTGAGAGTAAATTTTATCTTGCATGACTATATTCCTCTAGAATTTGCTTTATACCTTGTTGAAATTACATATAATGCATGCATGTTTGAGAAGATGGTCAAGATTAGAGCTGAGCTTGAGCCAAATTGACCAACCCGTGCGAAAAACCAATGTAGAGATCCCCTTGAGCCTAAAAGATTTTAGCTTTATTTTTTGTTGATGAACCTAAATTCCCTAAAAAGAACCTCAAGCCTCAAAAGAAAAAACAAGTTCTCTCACCTTGTTTCTTCAGCTTAGTGAGATTAGTGACTTGTATGATTTTTATGTTCTGGAGAAAAGAGTAACAAGTCTAAGTGTGGGGGAAATTTTCGCTTCAAGAATTGGTTAATTAAGAAAAAAGTTTTAGAAATGAGATGTTCAAAATACATTGATTTTCAAAAATGTGCCCAAAAGAATCCTAATGCATAAAGAATGGCACAACAGAAGCAATCAACATCTCTTCAGTTCATTGTAAAGAGGAATGAAAGGAAAAAGTTGGAATGGGTAGATCAAAAGAGTTGGGTTATTAAAATATCTAAAAGACCATTTTCATTTTCTTCAGGATAGCTTGATATTTCACTAAGTTTTGAAGAAACTTTTAATTGAACTCCTTTACCCTTTTCTTCATAGCTTACTCAACCAAGACCTCATTACAACCCCATTTCATCTTTTTCATCTTTTCATCCATGATGTGCATACTGGAGTAGTAGAGATGAGGTAGACTAGCAAGCTTATGGTAGGTTTATTTTCATGCAAAGATTGAGCGCACCATGAAACACACTTGAGTGAATGAGGGATTTCCAGTGATGAATTATTCTATTCAAACATGCTTGGTTGAAAGAAAATTGCTTCCATCGTTGCTTAATTATCTTGATTCTTGAATTGCTATGCTCTCTTCTACTTTACAATATGCTTCTATATACCGCATGAATTTCCTCTGAAATTTAATTTGATGAGTTAACTAGTTTAAATTTTTTGTGTGGTATTCTATTTTAAGGGTTATTTTGATATTTCCCTTTTGCTCTAGACTTACTCGAGGACGAGTAAGATTCAAGTGTGGGGGAATTTGTTAAACCCCTTTTTATTGCTTAATTTAGGATTTAAGATCACTCCTCTTTATCCTACTTTTATACTGGGTGGCCTAAGTTAGCTCAATTTTGCTTTGTAGGTGTACTTAAAAGGGAAAATGAAGTTTGAACTAAAAAAAAGGGACAAATTCGATGATTAAGTGAACAAACATGCAGAGCCATCGACGGGTAACAATGTAGACGTCGACAGCTGCTCGAGAAATGAACACGGGATCACTTGCACCTGCATAGACGTCGACGGCCAACTCATTAGATGTCGACGGACAAGCTACTTGATGACCATGATTCTGGAATCCAAAGCAACCGTCCACGGATTGAAGTTGGACGTCCACGACCAACATTTCCAGGGAGTTCATCATGCCAGACGTCGACGGCTAGACATTAGACGTCGACGGGTAGAAGTTTCTGACTTTGAATACATAAAGGTTAAACACTTAGACGTCGACGTGCACATCTTTAGACGTTGACGGATCAATCGAGCTGGGAAAAATATGAAGAAAACAAGCAGAGACGTCGATGGACAGACACTTAGATGTCGACGGCTAACAAAGTCAAAATGTCGACAGACCCACTTAAATGCTGTCATTCCACTATCAAACTCTTGAAAAACATATTCTGGGGATTCAGTGGAGAAGAGCCATAACTAAATCCCCAATTTCCTCAGACTTGTCTCCTTCTTTTCCTTAATGGCCTCTACTTTAGTTTATTTTATTCTTAGGATTCCTTATCTCATCTGGAAGGAATTATTGAGGAGGAGTGTGCTACGGGCTGGCAGCTGAGGCATATAGCCGAAAGGGAGAAGAGGCAGCAAAAGGGGAGAGTTGAGTTCAGTTTGTGTTTTTGCTAGGTTTTTCTCTTCTTGTAACTTTCGTTTAAGCAAAAACTCTATAACTCCAATCTATTATAAGATTCAATCACTTTTTCTGCATTTGTGAGATTCTTGTTCTTAATGCTTTCTTATTCATTGATTGTTCTTCTATCTCTTGAGCTTTAAAGATGATTATCATGTTTATTATCTTGTCTTTTGGATTGCTGAGTTAATTAGTTGCAAATAATTGATTAAGTAGTTCATTAGCATGCTAATCTTTGAATTCCAATGCTAGAGTTTGGTAATTTCTTAGAATTTGAGTAGCAAGAGGATGTTTTTACATTCAAAGAGATTTGAAGATGCAATTGGAATAATGAATGCTGGGTTTATTGTTGATTGTTATTAGCTTTTATCTTTCCATAGCTTATTGCTCTTCTAGACTTGAACTTGGATTGCTAGGATTCAAGTTAGCCATAAGAGGAAGGATTAAAAGTGAAGCTATATTTAAGGTTAATCAACAATAGGAAAGGTCCATGGATTTGAAGCTGGTTTCAAACCCATGGGGTTAACCAATTGATGAGAAGAATGATTGATTAGTGAATCAATGATCAAGTGCTAGGTTAAAGGATTGATCATGTAATAGATTGGAGGCTTTGTTTTATCATATATTGCATTATTATTATCATTCTTGATAAATCCTCACATATTATTTCCAACACCAATATAAAACTCCCCTTTAATTTATCGTTTAGTTTGATGTATGCTTAGAAAGTAGTGTGTAATAGAATTGCCTTTCCTCGTGGGATCGATCCTTGCTTACCCTACTACATAGTAGATTAGTAAGGTTAATTTTGTTGTGATACGACGCGCAACAGGCAGCTTGAAGGCTGCCACATGGTCTGTCCGGATGGGTCGGGGTGTGATAATTTGATTGGTATCAGAGCATTAAATGATTCTAACCATTTTTAAAAGTTAAAAAGTGTTTTTAAACGTTTTCGAAGCCAGTGGATTAGATAGATTTAAAACTCCAGAGTTCGAGTACGTGATCACTTGGACGCATCATGAATACCTAAACTTACTCTTAGAATGCCTCTTGTAGTAGCAAGCCACGATATAAAGTGCTCAAGTGTGGTCTTTAGGTGAGATGACACTATAACCACCCTTTTCCTTGAGATTAGTGAAAACAAAGCATGCTTTTCGAGAAATTCCCCAAAATCAATTCTCCAGCTTCTAATGTTCTTTCTACTAGACAGCTAAATCGAATAAGGGATGACAAGTCCCTTGAGATGACGAGATAGGTGATATCTCGTCCAACTCTCCAAGATGCCTTAGTCAGAAGGCTTACCAGTAAAGAAAATTAGTGCAATGTCCAACCTTTGAGGTAATGGACATCGAGACTCGCTAGTAAAGAAGCGAGTTTGACTTTTAAACCTAAACCCAATGCATTTTTCCCCCATTCTTTACACTAGTGATGTGTAAGATTTGGGAGGAAGTGAAGCGGCTAGAATGAGGCAAAAAAGCCAAGATGGACCTGATGTGCATGAAGACTAGCCCCATTTCTCTCGAGGTAAGGTTGAAAGGATGAAAGATTGATTACAAGAACCTCACAAGGCAACAAATGAAAGGATGAAAAAAGTGAAGCCAAGGAAAAGCTAGCCAAGTGAAAAGATCGTCGAGGAGCCCACATGGAGCAACAAAACCCTTGGCGGCTAGTGTTCGAAGAGTGCTATAACACACCGGCACTCAAACGCTTGGGCATTGGGGTAGCGTATGAGGTGGTTGGGCTCGACCCAACATCGTTGTACACTTGGAGGGAATGAGCTCATAGGTTGGCAAGTTTGGAAGGATGAAGCCACAGATTGCCTAGATAATGCTCCTTGAAGTGGGCAAGAGGTAAGAGAGGCTATGGCAAGAATTAGCTGACTTCTCTCATTCCTACACCATTTGTGGATAAGTGGCAAAAAAAAGGGGAGAGAAGTGGATGAAAGAGAGCCCACCTAGAGTCAATCGAAGAGATGCATCCAAGGAAATTGGAAGAGATCGAATGAGCCCAAGATCACAACAGGTGAGATAAGAGAGAGTCACTTGAGGATGTGGCAAGGATTGATACGAGAAAACTCTAAAAGACTCAAGGATGACAAGACGGAGAATGAGGAAAGAATGAAAAGAGATCACATCCAGGTGGTCAACGAGTACTACGTTCGTTACTACTTGTTTTACCGTTGGATACCAATGTTTAGAGAAAGGAAGTGGAGATGGAGGAAATGGAGAGAAGAGAGAGACAAGTTAGAAATCTCCATGGTTCAGGGGTTAAAGGTGATGAGCCCATTATCACTTGGTAAATAATGAGAGTAAGAAGGAGGAGACCTCCAAAGGATGATAAGAAAAGACTTTGTCATGGTCAAAGCCAATAAGAAGTAAGAAAGCAAAGAAAGTAGAATGCATGGCAATGGTGGAAGTGCCTATATGTGGGCAAATGAAGGGCACGAAAAGGACCTTCCCTTGAGTCGGGAAGTTATCACTAGAAAGAGAGGATAGGTGGGAAAGAAGAAGTAGAAAAGAAGGGAAAGGCAAACCCTTAAACAAAGGATATAAGAGATGTCGTGATGTAGTGCGGAAGCTTTCTTAATAAAGAAAGAAAGCATAAAACTTTAGGTAAATGAAAATTCTAGGCTAATCAAAGATGGATAAGGCCTAAGAAGAAAGAGAAACTTAGTTCGTTTGATGAACTAAGTTTTGCTTAACTAGGAGTAGAGCCTCAAAAGAAGAAAAACATAACATATCACTAGAAAACTTTAACCTTAATTAGTGATAATTTCATAATCAAACATAGGTTAATAAAACCGAAATGACTAGGTAGAATTAGTAAAGAGTAAGACTAGAAAGTTAGGATTCGAGACAAAACCTTGGTAAATGACCTAGGGATAGGTTAAAGAAAGTGAATAAAAAAGGGATTAAAAGGGCCTAGAAAGAGGATTAAGAAAAATCTAGTGATGCAAATCGAATAAAAGACTTAGAATGGATATTAACTAAAGAAAGTTGAGCATAAAGAACCCCAAATTCAATTCGAGTCAAGCCAAGGCACTACATCATACTACGAATAGGTCAAACAAAAGAAAGAATAAACAAGAATGATTGGAGGCCAGAACTGCAGAGCACTAAAAGCGCTAAGAATGTAGATTGGTGAAAAGAAAGGAAAACCCCCGACTACTTAAGTTATGAAGAAGAGATGAGGAGGTTGGATAGAAAGAAAAAATGAAGTGAGAAAAGAGAAGATGGCACTTGAAGGAAACGAGTGAATGGGGATGATTATATCTTGATGGATGACGAGTAGTAGGCTTCTCACTGCTTGCCTACCCTAATGATAAAGAATGAATGGAAGAGAAGAAAAGAGAAATAAACAAGAGAGGATACAAAAACATGGTGGAGTAAACAAAGGTGAAAAAATAATGAGGACGAGAATAATGATGATGATGGAAATTTAAAAAATGATCAAACATAAAGAATGAGGAAAATGGATCGACCTAGGTAAGGGTGGTAGAAAGAACAAGGATGAATAGTTGATGATTGAAACTGGAAAAGACAGAAAGGTGAACACATGGTAAAAGAGTGAGATATAAGAAATTAAGAGTAAGGAGTTAAAGGAATATGGAAGATCAGTTGGAAATCATGAAGGAGGGGAGCAGATCAACTTTAAAGATAGCCCCTCCAAAGGTTGATAAGTGAAGAAAGGATATGGGAGATGGAGTTAAACCAAGGTAAAATGGAGATAACTAATTGCGGACAAGATTGTGAGGCAATGGATGGTAGAGAAAGATGTAGTTCGTGACAAATAAACCTTGTTATGGAGGACAAGAGAAGGAATCATGGAAAGAAGAGCCGAGAAAGGCTAATTTAAGGAGACCCACGTGCGAAGAGCAAAAAATGAGGGAATTGAGACAGAAAAGATGACAAGGAGAATCCCCGAGTACCCAATAGAAGGAGTATGGGGATAAGGAAAGGAACTGGTTAAGCTCATAAACTTCTAGAAGCACAGCCAATATAAGGAAAAGAACAGGAATTCTAACACCCAAGAGAAGTAAAAGTGTTAGAAGAAAAGAGAAATAAGGATGTGAATGATGAAGAAAGCCAGGGAAGAAAGCAAAGAAAGAAAAGAATAGAGCTGGGTATAGACATTATATTTTTACTTTATTATTTCATTTTATATTTATTCTTATTTTTTATATATTTATATTTTCATTATTCTTATTTTTAATTCTATTATCAATTCTGTTTATATTTTTAACTCTTTATTGGGTCCTGAGTGCTTAAGGTTTGCTTGGCTAAATTTTGGACTACTTATCAATTGGAATTAAGGGTCCAATTTTTATTAAAAAAAGAATTTGTGATTACAATAATAAAACCTAATTCACCAAAGTTACAAAGGCCCAAACATTTTTTTTATATATAAATATAGATATCTCACAAAAATATAATACAAACAAAAAAAAAACAAACGAAAAATGCAATTTAAAAAAGAAAAAAGAAAACAACAAAAATTTAGGATTGGGGATGAGAGCACGTCTCTTCCACCCCATTGGCTGTTTTGTTTTTCTAAGTGGCCTCTCTCTCTCTCTCCTCACGGCTTTTCTTCCCAGATACCTCCAAATATAACAGAATGGAGCCAAAATCTGAACAACAACAGAAGAATTGTTAGGTTAATGGCCTCAGTAGGTGTTGAAAGTTGAGCAGCTTTTATTGTTGCTACTAATTGAATTATTTGCAAAGGACCCCAGCGTCCTTGTCGAGGCTTTGTCTTCTTGCAATTTCCACCGCTTTTATTGTTGCTACTAATTGAATTATTTGCAAAGGACCCCAGTGTCTTTGTCAGGCTTTGTCTTCTTGCAATTTCCACCTTTAATTCAAGCAGCCTACACAAATTTTGTTAGCTAATGACAAGGAATAGAAAGTAAAATTAGCTTTTTGAAAAGAAATAATTTTTTTCATTTCTTTTATTGTTGTTACTAATTGAATTATTTGCAAAGGACCCCATCGTCCTTGTCAAGTTGGCTTTGTCTTCTTGCAATTTCCACCTTTAATTCAACACAGCCTACATAAATTTTGTTAGCTAATGATTTTTTTCAATTGCTAAAAAATTCAATGGAGAGAATTTCTAAAGTGATGATTACTTCCACTAAGGAGCTGTTTGGAAGATAAGTTTTGAAACATGAGAATCTTGAAAATTATTTCAATTCGGAAGAGTATAGAAGCTTGAGCAGATTTGTGACAACATACTTGATGGCACTTTCAAGACAATCCATAAAACAAATAGTGCACCTGCTGCCCTGGGACAGCTATTACTATTTCTGAAGAAATAGGCTATTGATGACGCCTCATCACTTCAGCTTGTTGATAAATCAGCTAATTATATTTTCTGTGGGGCCTCGTTTGATGAATTTTTCAAATATGGGACCATTATGCAATCAATGCATAACAGGACCCATTTGTCATTTCAAATAGCAAACGCCCCACGTGTTTCTCTTGCATAAATCAGCTAATCATGTTTTCTGTGGGGCCTCGTTTGATGAATTTTTCAAATATGGGACCATTATGCAATCAATGCATAACAAGACCCATTTGTCATTTCAAATAGTAAACCCCACGTGATTCTCTTGCATAAATCAGCTAATCATGTTTTCTGTAGGGCCTTGTTTGATGAATTTTTCAAATATGGGACCATTATGCAATCAATGCATAACAAGATCCATTTGTTATTTCAAATAGCAAACCCCCCACGTGATTCTCTTGCATAAATCAGCTAATCATGTTTTCTGTAGGGCCTCTTTGATGAATTTTTCAAATATGGGACCATTATGCAATCAATACATAACAAGACCTATTTGTCATTTCTAATTAGCAAACATCTCCACTCCCCTATCTTCTTTAAAACTCTTTCTTTCGTAACTAACCTGGAAAAAAACTTGAAAAATCCCCTTTAAATGCTTTCCTCTTCCACGTTTCCAACTTTGCTATCAACCAAAAGCTTTAACAATTTCGTCGATGGTGAGTGCAGCAGTGTCTCCGATCAAGTTTTGACTCGTCCTTCTCCTCACTCCTTCAACTTTCCTTGGCTTTTAGAACCATTCATAGCTGAATACGTTGACTAACTTTCCAATTTTTTTGTCCTTGATTTTCAAAGTTAGTAACTCTAATTCCAATTTCCAGTTCCTTTCTTGATCTCTCTCTCCATCCCTCATCCTTAAACTAGCAAAATCCTGAACTTGAAAATTTTGGATTGAAAACTCTTCCACGTTGGGGCTCTTTTGGCTGCTAGTTCCCCTATTGGCTACTAGGTTCCTTAAGAGAAGCAAGAGAAACAGAGGAACTTAAGCGTTGGATTGAGAGGCCGAAAATAAAAAAGGAGGGATTTCAAAAAATTAGGCATTTTTTTGGTAGCTTGGTTTGCAAATCCAGACGGTAGGAAGAAAGTTTTGAGTGAGGAAGGCCAAGCACAGCCGATCACAAAAAAAAAAGGAGGGCAGTTTTTTTTTTTAGTTCTAGAGTTTTTTGAAAGAAGTGTTTTTTTTTGCTTGTAATTCTTTCTTCGAAATCTGATCAGTGAAAGGTTTGGTGCAACTTTTCCAATAAAAAAAAGGCCATCGTTTTCCATTCCTTTTAGCTGATTTCGGCATTACCTCCCACCGAGAGGCCCCTCTCTTTGTCCATACGAGCCAAAGCAAAGGCTCATATTCTCTTCCTAAACTGACAAGACCCATTAGACAACAAAATCATCTTTACTTTTGGGTAACTTTACTTTTCCACTTTGTTTTACTTTATTGGCCCTTTTATCTGCTTGTGAATATGAATATATGATTGCTTTTCAATTTTCTTGGTTTTGTAGCCATGATGGACTTTAAAGCCTAATCATGTCCGGTGAAATAAAAAATAATTCATGTGCTTTATTTATTTTTATTTTTTTTGGCAAGATGATGTTTGCTAGGTGTCCCGTAACCTATGTTGGTTTATATTGTCAAAATGGGTATTTGATTTAGTAAATTTTAATAATGAAAAATGGATCCTTAACAAAACAAAAAAAATGAAATATCTCTTCAGCAAAAATAACGTTTTTCCTTAAGAAAAAGAACTAAAGTCTTTTAAGATAAAGAAAATAAATGAATTAATTTTGAAATAAAAAATTTCCTTAAGGTGTGCATTTCATCACATATTTATTATTGTCCATATTATTATATTCTTGTCATACATGTGAATAATGATATGCGGATAGTGTGGATCCGATCATGGGATTCGGTTCGAGAAGGTGAAAATTCACACCCGATCGAGTTCCTAGGTAAGAGATCTACCTTGAATCGGACCCAGAATTGGGCGAGGTTCATGGCGGGTTTTGATAAAATCCTTACTATCCTTATTTTAAAATTAGTAAGATAACATTTCACATGCCAAGCATTTAGGTATCTAAATAAATTATGAGTATTTTTTTAAAAAAAATAAAAAAAATAAATAATAATCAATTTTAAACTAACAAAGATAATGTAATAATAATCAAGTTGAATGAAATCGATAAATAATCTTTGAGCAAATATTTGTAAATATGGTTTAAGCTATGAGGACTCAATCACGGGATCCGGTTTGGGAGGGTGAAAATTCGCACCTAGTCCGGATTCTTAGGGTAAGAGACCCACTTTGAATCGGATCCAAAATTGGGCGAGATTCATAATAGGCCTCGATAAATCCTCACTATTTTTATATTAAATTGATAAGGTGGCATTTTGCTCTTCAAACATTTAAATATCTAATAAAGATAATAATTTCAAAAAATCCTAAAAAAAAGCAAAAAATGAAAAAATGAAAAGAAAACTATTTCAAAAAAAAAGTAAATAAAATGTATTTTTGAAAAAAAAAGCATTATTTGTTGGCTTTAATAAAAGTGCAATTTCCTAAAAGGAATGAAAGCTTTTCTTGTTTGAATAAAATGAACTTTGGAATTTCAAAAAGACCAAAAATTAAAAGAAATTACTTGATATTCTTCCTAAAATATTGATTTGAAAATGATAACAATAAAATCAATAAATTTTGTTTTTGTTCAAGAACATATAAAAAAACAACCAAACAAAAAAGGAAAATCATAAAGACATTTTTTAAGGCCTAAATATTATTAAATTAATCGGTACCGTCATCTTGACAGGCGTTGTGGGGGTGCTCATCCTTCCCCGCACGACCGTACTCCAGACTCCAATTCTCCGTTCCGCAGACCGGGACCTACCCAGCTTAAGTATGCCATCTAACGACCAATGCTAAGTTAGGTAGATTCTTAATAGGTGACTAACCGCACCTAAACAAAAATGGTTAGTGGCGACTCCGTAATTTTCTCTTAAGTCCCAAATCCGTCGTCGTCTCGGATAACGTTGCGACAGTTTGGCGACTAGAATTGGATGTTACCTATTTAGGAGGGGGCAAAGTAGCTTACTCGCATGGGGCAACTCCTCATAGTGAGTTTCTAAGCGAAAAACCCCCACTCAGACTGAATCCTTCTAATGAGCCTATAATGGGTTAGGATTGGAGGCCTTACTAGCCTATGATAGATGACGAAATAAGGACAGTCTGGGCACCTTTAGATGGCATGACCATAACCATCATATAGGTCACCTACGAGTAGCCAAATTTAGGTAGGGCCAAACCCTTAATGAGTGCAACCTTGAAATAGGGCACATGAAGGAACAACTCCTATCCCTTTTACTACTTGTGCTTTTATAATGAGGACTGTAGAGTGGTCGAGCATTTTTGGCCATATTAGGATGACTGTCTACCCCAGGGCATATCTGCTTAACCCTTTTGGTTTTTAAATTAAATAGAATGGGGCATTCATGCAAAATTTATTTATTATCTATCCTTAATTATTACTCATGGTTTTGTTACTAATTTAAATATTTTTTCTTTTTCTTTGTCATCTGCATTCTTTGCATCTTCATACATCAAAAGTAGGTATTTGCCGTGTATCAATTATCAAGAAAGTGGATTTAAGTATGGCTTCTTAAGAGGCTTCGGTGCAAAATGGGGTGGAGATAGAGATCGACCCAGCGCAATTCATTTACCTCAGTAGTGAAGGAAAAGTGGGTGATCGCCTACTAGAAAGCTCCAAGCCTAAATTGCCTGTGGAGTTTCGACTCAACCACAACACCACTAGACCTGAATGGCCAAAAATTGATTGATCTTCTGAGAGATGTCGTCAACAAAGCTAATCGTGTCCTGGATTTCAATGAATATGTGTTAGGAAGGTTTACTTAAAAAGGGAATGTGGTTTGGAAGGCGTTTATGTTATGAACTCTTGTTATGAGGGTTATGCTTTTGTACTGAACTCTTAGGAAGTTATAAATAAATTCACTTGCTTCTAATTGATGTACGGAAAATTTTAGATTTTATAGTCATGCATCATGTCACGCATGCATCATGTTAATTAATTGTCACTAAACCAAACAAAAGATGGATTTTATTAAGCTTTTTCAATGAACAACAAAGTCTAATTCATGTTTGTGGTAACAAAGGTTTCAAGATAGATCGACAACCCAGAAGATACTTTACCAGATTGCAAGCTAGAATCATTGAGAATGAACAAATGTCAGAAATTGGGAAACTGAAAATGGCAAACGAAGAGACAAACCAGAGGTTAGATGAGTTAATGGAAATGATGACAGCTTTGATCAAGGAGAAATCGGTGGAAGAAACATCTGAAGGAAGAAATGTTGGTAAAGAGACACCAATTCATGCCCCAGGCTTTGAATCTATGGGAAACACAGCTCAAGGTGTAGGGGGCAATACTGTTAATGTGGCCATACCCCCAATGGTAGCTTCATTACATCATACACAACACCCCATTGGAGAGAATATTTATCCTACAATGTCTATGCCTGCACCAGCCTTTGGACCTTCACCTGCTTTTGTGCCTGAACCCACTTTTGTACTACCACCAATCCCAAACGCCATCCCTTTATTCAATCGAGGGCATGATGCCACTAATCCAGTGGTTTTAGATGATGAGAAAAAAGATGATTCAATGCAAAGTAGCAAAATGTTCTGTTTGTTGGATGAACGGTTGAAACTGATTGAAGGATTTAGCTACCATAGGGCGATGAACACCTCTGAAGCAACTTTGGTACCCGGGTTGGTTATTCCACATAAGTTTAAAGTACCAGAGTTTGAAAAATACAACAGCACGAAGTGCCCCCAAGACCATTTGTTAAGCTATGTCCGAAAAATGACAGCACACACTTATGATGACAAGCTCATGATCCACTTTTTCCAAGACAGTCTTTCTGGGGCAGCATCAAGATGGTATAATAAGCTTGACAGGGTTAAGATTCAATCATGGTCAGATTTGGTGAAGGCCTTTGTTGCCTAGTACAAACATATGACAGATCTAGCTCCTGATCGATTATCACTTCAGACTATGAAAAAGAAGTCCATCGAGAGTTTTAAAGAATATGCCCAAAGATGGAGGGATGTAGCAGCACAAGTGAACCCTCCACTTATTGAGCGAGAAATTAGTTTCATGTTCCTGGAAACATTGGAGGTGCCATACTATGACAAATTGTTGGCAAGTGTGTCGTACTCTTTCTCAGACCTAGTTATTGCTGGTGAGTTTATTGAAAAGGCGATTAAAATTGTGAGAATTAAATGGGATGGTGATTTTGGAACCAAGAAAAACCATGATGATGAAGATGGGCAAGACATTGGTCAAGGAGAACAACAAGTTGATTGTTCCGTTCTTCACAATCCATATCCAACATATCAGCCTTACCATTCCAGCATGAATCGAAATCAATGCCCACCCATCCCACTAACCTATCCTTTTGACAGTCACAGAGTTTACACTAATCGACCTTTTCATCCAACTAAATCACAAAATACAAGCCATGCTCAATTGCCTAAGCAGATGTTAGCTATGCGACATACCACCCAATCAACCATCCCACATGACAAACAGAAAGGGTACATGAGTCATCAAGAGAAACACCGGTTTGACCAAATCCCAATGACCTACACGGAATTACTCCCTCAACTTCTCCAGCAACAACTCTTGACCAAAGTACAAGTGGAACCTTTACAACCTACATACCCGAAATGGTACAATGCTGAAGCCCAATGTGAATACCACATGAATATTCAAGGACATTCAACCGAGGATTGCACGACATTGAAGAAGAAGGTGCAAGCATTGATTAAGTTGGGCCAATTAAGCTTCCCAAATGGGACCGAGCCAAGATTCAGTTAAGGTGCCTTACCTGTTTGTGTGGGGACAATAGCAAGTTCTTATTGATGGATTCTATAAGTAGCAACAGAATCAGACTCTGATGCTTATGCCCAAGGGCATTGGAAGGATTTCAAGGGCTTTGTTTTATATATCTTGCACCAAAAGTAATAAAATGATGAGTTTTCATATTAGTCATAGGAGTGCATGATCTTAGCAATTTCCTTGGTCATTTTTTCTTAGAAATCCATTGCATTTCATTTCATCAATACACATGCTCATGCATTTATTCAATCATTTCCATCAAATTTCATTTAACAGGGGCAACCCTTTCGTGGCAACTTCAGGCCAGTCAATTGCAAGTTACAGAGTTCTATGGACAGTATGCCAAGCAGTCTAATCCTTTTCACTCTTATACATGATGTTACTTTTTCTTAGCCTTGTACGTAGTGTCACTTGAAAGCAATAACTTTTAGATATTTGAATTTTAAAGGGTAAACTTTAGATTTCAAAAATCATGTCATGGTGTTTTAATTTGGATTTTCATTGTAAATATTGACTTCTTTTGGATTACATGCCTTTCTGGAATAAATGATTTGTGTTATCCATTTTCCATTGTCACATTTGAAAAAAAGAGAAGAAGTGAAACTTTTTTCAAAAATAAAAAAAGGATTTTATGAAAAGTTGGTGATTGCTTTTAGAAGTAATTCTTAACAAGTCCTTCAAACCATCTTTCTTGCCATTCAGTGTCATTTGAATAAAATCTCAAAAATTGAGACTCGAAGTAAAAATGAGGCATAAACCTTGAAAACCGTTTGAGAGAGTCAATATTCTTCGTTTGGGTAATAGACAAAAATGATTGTTTAACAAGATGCTTGCCTAACTCTAAAAAGTGACATTTTGATATGTGTCAAAACTGCACTAGAATTTTGAATTCATTGCTTCCTTGTCTTGATATCAACCATGTTCTTTGAATTCATAATGCCCATATGCTTCCCAATTTCCTTGAAACTCAAAAGTGACTGAAATGAATGACTTTTGAACACATTACCTTCTAGCTTCAAAATGAGCTCACCTTGATTTTCTTGAAAATAAGTAACCTTTGCTGCCAAGGTGTTCATTCACCCACCTTTAGGGACAAAACGATCAGAAAGACCAAAGTCACTTTGTAAGGTCCCGATACCTCTTTGCTATTGAGACAAATTGCTTAGATTGATTGCCTTAGTTATAATTTGAAAAGGGTGGAAATGTCATCTTTCGTGAAATTTTCATGAAGAAAAAAAAGAAAAAGAATAAAAAGAAGAAAGTTGATTGCATCATCATGCACGTGATATTTTAGGATTTTGAACAAAGTTTTCAAAAGCTTAAAAAAAATTATTATTGTTTTTCAAAGTAATGTTTTTCTAAGGAATTTTTTTTTTGATGAAGATAGCCATACTTGAAAAGACAAATGGCCATTTTTCATATCCACTTCACTTTGAGAAAATTATCCATTACTGTCCCCTTTGACCTAATGAATTTCTTTCTAATGAACCTAATGAAGGGTCACCCCTCACACTAGGCGCAAATGCAAAGAAAGCATTCGAGCAAAAGATGGAGGAACTCTTGCATATGGCCTAAAGAAATAACTCCCCAAAATGATGAAGAATTGCTTGATAAGAATATCCTTGAACTCATGTTGTCAAAAAAAAAAAGAGAAGAAAGAAGAAAAAAAGAAAAAAAAAAGAAGAAAAGAAAGAAAAGAAAGAAATGACAAATTGAAATGAAAAGACTAATGGGATAGAGGCAAATGAGAAATCAAGCATGAAAAAAAAAGAATTCTTCATATGGCCGAAAAGTGACCCTTGATTCAGTTACCTTGAAATACTTTTTGGGCCTGTTTATCCTTTCTTTCTGAACCCTCAACCATGGCCTACATTACGTGCCTTGAAAAGTCCATTTTGATCGAGTGTGGATACTTTAATTGAGGAGCATTGCTTTAGAAGAATGGTTTTTTTTTTACACTGAACCATTTTTTCGAAAGGCTATTTGAATGAATTTTGAATTTTCATGTGCATGATGAGGCAGTCATTAAAAAAAAGATTAAAAGAAAAAAAAAGAAGAAAAAAGAAATGAAATGAAATGATGTGGCTCTAGGGTGAAAACTCGAAAGGGCAGTCTAGAGCAGAAATGAGAATTCATGAGATCACTCGAGATTTGACTAAGATAGCAAAGTGAGTTTTAGAAATGAGCAATACCACTTAGGGCATCCAAAAATGATAAACCCCATAAGATGAGATATCTTTTTGAACTCTAAATATGGAAAGTTGGGTCACACCTTTCTTTGATGCCAATCTCACAAAATCTCAAGCCTTTCATGTCCAAGTTTTGACTCATATCAAGATTGTCAGGTTAAGAGATTAAGCAAGTATCAACTTAATCTTGTTTTCAAGTCAGATTTAAAAAAAAATTGTGATTTTCAAAAAAGAAAGTTAATTGTAAGCCTAGATGAAAAGATATTGAAATTCCCTCTTTCATGAGACAATAAATAGCCTCCTTGGAACACACTACTGTTGAAATCCTTTTGAAATTCACTTGGGAACAAAAAAATGCCTGTTCACCTACAAGCACATTTTGGATAGTAGCCACCAACTTTCAAGAGATGCAAATTTCATGATGACAAAAAGATGTTTGTATGCTTTGTACATTAGGTAGTCCAAAATCTTTTCGCAAATAAATAACGCTTGAGTATATATGGGGCAATTTTTGAACAATCATCGAATTCATTAATTCAGATACAAAATTGAAATTTGACTTGACACACATATGAACTCTAATCCTTTTGATAATTTCTGCTTCAGGAATGGAAGAACAAAAATGTATAATGCGAGTGAGGGAATGAAGATGCCGAAGGAAATCAATATCACCACTATTTTTTATTGCATCGTTGACCTTTTCAACAAGGTCTTTGCAAAACTATCTTTTATCTTGCATTGTTGCCCTCTCAACGAGGTCTTTGCAAAACTATTTTTCATTGCATTGTTGCCCTCTCAACGAGGTCTTTGCAAAACTATCTTTTATCTTGCATTGTTGCCCTCTCAACGAGATCTTTGCAAAACTATTTTTCATTGCAACGCTGCCCTCTCAACGAGGTCCTTGCAAATTTGTTTATTTTGCATTGTTGCCCTCTCAACGAGGTTTCTGCAAAATATTTTTCATTGCATTGTTGCCCTCTCAATGAGGTCTTTGCAAAACTATTTTCATTGCATTGTTGCCCTCTCAATGAGGTCTTTGCAAAACCGTTTTTCATTGCATTGTTGCCCTCTCAACGAGGTCTTTGCAAAACTATCTTTTATCTTTCATTGTTGCCCTCTCAACGAGATCTTTGCAAAACTAGTTTTCATTGCAACGCTGCCCTCTCAACGAGGTCTTTGCGAATTTGTTTATTTTGCATTGTTGCCCTCTTAACGAGGTCCTTGTAAAATGATTTATCTTGTATTGTTGCCCTCTCAACGAGCTTTTTGCAAAACTATTTTTCATTTGCATTGTTGCCCTCTCAACGAGGTTTTTGTAAAACTATCTTTTATCTTGCATTGTTGCACTCTCAACGAGGTCTTTGCAAATATATTTTTATTGCATTGTTGCCCTCTCAACGAGGTTTCTGCAAAATATTTATCTTGCATTGTTGCCCTCTTCACGAGGTCCATGCAAAATATTTTTCATGGCATTGTTGCCCTCTCAACGAGGTCTTTGAAAAACTATCTTTTATCTTGCATTGTTGCCCTCTCAACGAGGTCTTTGCAAAACTATCTTTTATCTTGCATTTTTGCCCTCTCAACGAGGTCTTTGCAAATCTACTTATCTTGTATTGTTACCCTCTTAACGAGGTCTTTGCAAAACTCTTTTTCATTGCATTGTTGCCCTCTCAACGAGGTCCTTGCAAATTTGTTTATTTTTGCATTGTTGCCCTCTCAACGAGGTCTTTGCAAAACTTTTTATTTTCCATTAATACCCTCTTAACGAGGTCATTGCAAATCTACTTATCTTGTATTGTTGCCCTCTTATCGAGGTCTTTGCAAATCTACTTATCTTGATTTGTTGCCCTCTAAACGAGGTCTTTGCAAATCTACTTATCTTGTATTGTTGCTCTCTTAACGAGGTCTTTCCAAATCTATTTATCTTGTATTGTTGCCCTCTTAACGAGGTCTTTGCAAAACTGTTTTTCATTGCATTGTTGCCCTCTCAACGAGGTCTTTGCAAATCTGTTTATTTTTGCATTGTTGCCCTCTCAACGAGGTCTTTGCAAAACTTTTTATTTTCCATTAATACCCTCTTAACGAGGTCTTTACAAATCTACTTATCTTGTATTGTTGCCCTCTTAACGACGTCTTTGCAAATCTACTTATCTTGTATTGTTGCCCTCTAAACGAGGTCTTTGCAAATCTACTTATCTTGTATTGTTGCCCTCTTAACGAGGTCTTTGCAAATCTACTTATCTTGTATTGTTGCCCTCTTAACGAGGTCTTTGCAAAACTGTTTTTCATTGCATTGTTGCCCTCTCAACGAGGTCTTTGCAAATCTGTTTATTTTTGCATTGTTGCCCTCTCAACGAGGTCTTTGCAAAACTTTTTATTTTCCATTAATACCCTCTTAACGAGGTCTTTACAAATCTACTTATTTTGTATTGTTGCCCTCTTAACGACGTCTTTGCAAATCTACTTATCTTTTATTGTTGCCCTCTTAACGAGGTCTTTGCAAATCTACTTATCTTGTATTGTTACCCTCTTAACGAGGTCTTTCCAAATCTATTTATCTTGTATTGTTGCCCTCTTAACGAGGTCTTTGCAAAACTGTTTTTCATTGCATTGTTGCCCTCTCAACGAGGTCTTTGCAAAACTATCTTTTATCTTGCATTGTTGCCCTCTCAACGAGGTCTTTACAAAACTATTTTTCATTGCATTATTGCCCTCTCAACAAGGTCTTTGCAAAGCTATCTTTTAACTTGCATTGTTGCCCTCTCAATGAGGTCTTTGCGAAACTATATTTTATCTTGCATTGTTACCCTCTCAACGAGGTCTTTGCAATACTATTTTTCATTGCAACGCTGCCCTCTCAACGAGGTCCTTGCAAATTTGTTTATTTTGCATTGTTACCCTCTTAACGAGGTCCTTGTAAAATAATTTATCTTGCATTGTTGCCCTCTCCACGAGGTCCTTGCAAAACTGTTTTTTTCCATTAATACCCTCTTAACGAGGTCTTTGCAAAACTTTTTATTTTTCGTTAATACTCTCTCAACGAGGTCTTTGTAGAAACTTTTTGTTCTAATAATAAAAACGGTGTCTACATCTTTGCTTATTTCTTGATTCTCTAAAAGCATGCACTTCTAGATGCTCAAGAAATATGCCAAGAGAGGCAACTGTAGACACTATATTTTTACTTTATTATTTCATTTTATATTTATTCTTATTTTTTATATATTTATATTTTCATTATTCTTATTTTTAATTCTATTATCAATTCTGTTTACATTTTTAACTCTTTATTGGGTCCTGAGTGCTTAAGGTTTGCTTGGCTAAATTTTGGACTACTTATCAATTGGAATTAAGGGTCCAATTTTTATTAAAAAAAGAATTTGTGATTACAATAATAAAACCTAATTCACCAAAGTTACAAAGGCCCAAACATTTTTTTTATATATAAATATAGATATCTCACAAAAATATAATACAAACAAAAAAAAAACAAACGGAAAATGCAATTTAAAAAAGAAAAAAGAAAACAACAAAAATTTAGGATTGGGGATGAGAGCACGTCTCTTCCACCCCATTGGCTGTTTTGTTTTTCTAAGTGGCCTCTCTCTCTCTCTCCTCACGGCTTTTCTTCCCGGATACCTCCAAAGATAACAGAATGGAGCCAAAATCTGAACAGCAACAGAAGAATTGTTGGGTTAATGGCCTCAGTAGGTGCCGAAAGTGGAGCAGCTTTTATTGTTGCTACTAATTGAATTATTTGCAAAGGACCCCAGCGTTCTTGTCGAGGCTTTGTCTTCTTGCAATTTCCATCGCTTTTGTTGTTGTTACTAATTAAATTATTTGCAAAGGACCCCAGCGTCTTTGTCAGGCTTTGTCTTCTTGCAATTTTCACCTTTAATTCAATGCAGCCTACACAAATTTTGTTAGCTAATGACAAGGAATAGAAAGTAAAATTAGCTTATTGAAAAGAAATAATTTTTTTCATTTCTTTTATTGTTGTTACTAATTGAATTATTTGCAAAGGACCCCAGTGTCCTTGTCAAGTTGGCTTTGTCTTCTTGCAATTTTCACCTTTAATTCAACACAGCCTACATAAATTTTGTTAGCTAATGATTTTTTTCAATTGCTAAAAAATTCAATGGAGAGAATTTCTAAAGTGATGATTACTTCCACTAAGGAGCTATTTGGAAGATAAGTTTTGAAACATGAGAATCTTGAAAATTATTTCAATTCGGAAGAGTATAGAAGCTTGAGCAGATTGGTGACAACATACTTGATGGCACTTTCAAGACAATCCATAAAACAAATAGAGCACCTGCTGCTCCGGGACAGCTATTACTATTTCTGAAGAAATAGGCTATTGATGATGCCTCATCACTTCAGCTTGTTGATAAATCAGCTAATTATATTTTCTGTGGGGCCTCGTTTGATGAATTTTTCAAATATGGGACCATTATGTAATCAATGCATGACAAGACCCATTTGTCATTTCAAATAGCAAACCCCCACGTGTTTCTCTTGCATAAATCAGCTAATCATGTTTTCTGTGGGGCCTCGTTTGATGAATTTTTCAAATATGGGACCATTATGCAATCAATGCATAACAAGACCCATTTGTCATTTCAAATAGTAAACCCCTCGTGATTCTCTTGCATAAATCAGCTAATCATGTTTTTTGTGGGGCCTCGTTTGATGAATTTTTCAAATATGGGACCATTATGCAATCAATGCATAACAAGACCCATTTGTCATTTCAAATAGCAAACCCCCCACGTGTTTCTCTTGCATAAATCAGCTAATCATGTTTTCTGTGGGGCCTCGTTTGATGAATTTTTCAAATATGGGACCATTATGCAATCAATGCATAACAAGACCCATTTGTCATTTCAAATAGCAAACCCCCCACGTGTTTCTCTTGCATAAATCAGCTAATCATGTTTTTTGTGGGGCCTCGTTTGATGAATTTTTCAAATATGGGACCATTATGCAATCAATGCATAACAAGACCCATTTGTCATTTCAAATAGTAAACCCCACGTGATTCTCTTGCATAAATCAGCTAATCATGTTTTCTGTAGGGCCTCGTTTGATGAATTTTTCAAATATGGGACCATTATGCAATCAATGCATAACAAGACCCATTTGTCATTTCAAATAACAAACCCCCCACGTGATTCTCTTGCATAAATCAGCTAATCAATGTTTTCTGTAGGGCCTCTTTGATGAATTTTTCAAATATGGGACCATTATGCAATCAATGCATAACAAGACCCATTTGTTATTTCTAATCAGCAAACATCTCCACTCCCCTATATTCTTTAAAACTCTTTCTTTCATAACTAACCTGGAAAAAAAACTTGAAAAATCCCCTTTAAATGCTTTCCTCTTCCACGTTTCCACCTTTGCTATCAACCGAAAGCTTTACCAATTTCGCCGATGGTGAGTGCAGCAACGTCTCCGATCAAGTTTTGACTCGTCCTTCTCCTCACTCCTTCAACTTTCTTTGGCTTTTAGAACCATTCATAACCGAATACGTTGACTAACTTTCCAATTTTTTTGTCCTTGATTTTCAAAGTTAGTAACTCTAATTCCAATTTCCAATTCCTTTCTTGATCTCTCTGTCCATCCCTCATCCTTAAACTAGCAAAATCCTGAACTTGAAAATTTTGGATTGAAAACTCTTCCACGTTGGGGCTCTTTTGGCTGCTAGTTCCCCTATTGGCTGCTAGGTTCCCCTATTGGCTGCTAGGTTCCTTAAGAGAAGCAAGAGAAACAGAGGAACTTAAGCGTTGGATTGAGAGGCCGAAAATAAAAAAGGAGGGATTTCAAAAAATTAGGCATTTTTTTTGGTAGCTTGGTTTGCAAATCTAGACGGTAGGAAGAAAGTTTTGAGTGAGGAGGGCCAAGTACAGCCGATCACAAAAAAAAAGGAGGGCCGTTTTTTTTTTGTTCTAGAGTTTTTTGAAAAGAAGTGTTTTTTTTTTCTTGTAATTCTTTCTTTGAAATCTGATCAGTGAAAGGTTTGGCGCAACTTTTCCAGTAAAAAAAAGGCCATCGTTTTCCATTCCTTTTAGCTGATTTCGGCATTACCTCCCACCGAGAGGCCCCTCGCTTTGTCCATACGAGCCAAAGCAAAGGCTCATATTCTCTTCCTAAACTGACAAGACCCATTGGACAACAAAATCATCTTTACTTTTGGGTAACTTTACTTTTCCATTTTGTTTTACTTTATTGGCCCTTTTATCTGCTTGTGAATATGAATATATGATTGCTTTTCAATTTGCTTGGTTTTGTGGCCATGATGGACTTTAAAGCCTAATCATGTCCGGTGAAATAAAAAATAATTCATGTGCTTTATTTATTTTTGTTTATTTATTTTTTAGCAAGATGATGTTTACTAGGTGTCCCGTAACCTATGTTGGTTTATATTGTCAAAATGGGTATTTGATTTAGTAAATTTTAATAATGAAAAATGGATCCTTAACAAAACAAAAAAAAATGAAATTTCTCTTCAGCAAAAATAACGTTTTTCCTTAAGAAAAAGAACCAAAGTCTTTTAAGATAAAGAAAATAAATGAATTAATTTTGAAATAAAAAATTTCCTTAAGGTGTGCATTTCATCACATATTTATTATTGTCCATATTATTATATTCTTGTCATACATGTGAATAATGATATGCAGATAGTGTGGATCCGATCATGGGATTCGGTTCGAGAAGGTGAAAATTCACACCCGATCGGGTTCCTAGGTAAGAGATCTACCTTGAATCGGACCCAGAATTGGGCGAGGTTCATGGCGGGTTTTGATAAAATCCTTACTATCCTTATTTTAAAATTAGTAAGATAACATTTCACATGCCATGCATTTAGGCATCTAAATAAATTATGAGTATTTTTTTTTGAAAATAAATAAAAAAAAATAAATAATAATCAATTTTAAACTAACAAAGATAATGTAATAATAATCAAGTTGAATGAAATCGATAAATAATCTTTGAGCAAATATTTGTAAATATGGTTTAAGCTATGAGGATTCAATCACGGGATCCGGTTTGGAAGGGTGAAAATTCGCACCTAGTCCGGATTCTTAGGGTAAGAGACCCACTTTGAATCGGACCCAGAATTGGGCGAGATTCATAATAGGCCTCGATAAATCCTCACTTTTTTTATATTAAATTGATAAGGTGGCATTTTGCACTTCAAACATTTAAATATCTAATAAAGATAATAATTTCGAAAAATCCTAAAAAAAAGCAAAAAATGAAAAAATGAAAAGAAAACTATTTCAAAAAAAAAAGTAAATAAAATGTATTTTTGAAAAAAAAGCATTATTTGTTGGCTTTAATAAAAGTGCAATTTCCTAAAAGGAATGAAAGATTTTCTTGTTTGAATAAAATGAACTTTGGAATTTCAAAAAGACCAAAAATTAAAAGAAATTACTTGATATTCTTCCTAAAATATTGATTTGAAAATGATAACAATAAAACCAATAAATTTTGTTTGTGTTCAAGAACATATAAAAAAACAACCAAAAAAAAAAAGGAAAATTATAAAGACATTTTTTAAGGCCTAAATATTATTAAATTAATCGGTACCGTCATCTTGACGGGCGTTGTGGGGGTGCTCTTCCTTCCCCACACGTAACCGTACTCCTGACTCCAGTTCTCCGTTCCGCAGACCGAGACCTACCCAGCTTAAGGACGCCATCTAACGGCCAATGCTAAGTTAGGTAGATTCTTAATAGGTGACTAACCGCACCTAAACAAAAATGGTTAGTGGCGACTCCATAATTTTCTCTTAAGTCCCAAATCCGCCGTCGTCTCGGATAACGTTGCGACACTGGGTAAGGAGAAACCTTGGATAAGACGTGAAAGATCGCGTAGATCAGGGTAAAAGAATATGAAGAAGAGAAAGGATATGGAGATGACCCTAAGGGAAAGCGTATGGAGATGATAAAAGCTGTAGATAATGCCAAAGAATGGTAATAGACCAAGATAAGAGAAAATTGAGTGAAATGACATGAAACCCTAGAGAGAGAAATATGAAGATGAAGAAGCTACAAAGGATGTTATGCCGCACGAATATAATGTGCGTGATTTACGTAGTCCCATATTGACGGGAAGGGAAGAAAAAGATGGACCTCATAATGGACTGTGGGCGAGTGAAAGGAGAGAAAAGGTAGAGAATGGGATAGGAAAACCCCAGATAGAACTGTTGATGAAAGGAGGGAAAGAAATCGACCATTAACAAAGAAGTTAATGGGAAAAAATGAGGTCGTGGGAAAGAGAAACATGTGACACCTCCTAAAGTGAACACTCCAAGGGAGCGAGAGACAAAAGAAAGCCTAAGAGGCCAGAGAAATGGCATGGATAGGTATGAAGTCGAGACTCAAGTACGAGTGACTTGGGAGCCATGTGAGGCGTCCCCATGAGATGAGAGATCAGGATCTTGAGGATCTCTGTGATGACCACTCGAGAGGACCGACCCAGAGTGTGACTAGGGAGTGCAAGAGGCCACCCAGAGTTTTCCATCCCAGAGAGAATGAGAGATGGGATGGGCCAGAGGCCCTATTTGAGATAATGATGGGCGGTCAGAGAGTGGGTCAGAGTGTGAGAGTCGAGAGGGCAGGATCTTTGATTCCTCTGTTATGATATGGCTGTAGTGTGTACAGGAAGATCGATTCATACGCCATGAGATTTGAATGGAAGAAAATCATAAAGAAAGAGAATACAGGCAAGAAATGAAATGGAGCAAGGCCAAGGTAAGGGGAAAGACAACTAACTTGCCACACACCTCGCCGTGGAGACGAGGGAGTTAACCTAAGGTCTTCCCCGACATCTTGGTTACAAAGATGAGTACAAGACCATGAAACGATGAGGAATATGTTAGAGGATGACCTCAAAGTGAGAGGTAATGGCAAAGAAAAGGAGAAGAGACCCCTAAGAAGAGTAAGAGGTACGGAACCTCAGAACTTAAAAGAGGATAGTCTCGTTAGAAAATACTTTAAAGAAAGGACGAAGGCAAAGTGAGAGGATTGAAATAAGCACACTGTTGAGTACCAAAATAGACATATTTTCCTATGTATTACTCTATGGATTTATGCATTTCATTGTATAAACTAAGCTTACTTAGCTTTGTTTCACTTTGCAGGTGTCAATTGAGGTAATTGAGTGAAAATGATGGAATTGAAGTGAAAAGGACCAAACACAAATCAAGTGGGAAGACAAGATGTAAAGAACTCAAAGTTGAAATCCCGACAGATTGGATAGATCATAAATATGGCTGATTTTCTCTATGTTCAAGACTTCAATTGTTTTTGTGATCTACATCAAAGTTATAGAGGACATCTTGGGCTTTTCGGAATACTAAAGAATGTCGAAATCGGAGTTCGTTTAACCCTCCAAATGTCTGTTTTATGAGAGACTATCAAACTAAGGCCGGGTCTGCCCGACCAATCCGTCGACGGGTAACCATGTAGACGTCGACGGCTGCTTGAGAAATGGACACGAGATCACTTACACAAGCAGAGACGTCGACGGCCAACTCTAGACGTCGACGGCCAACTTTAGACGTCGACGGGTAGACTCTAGACGTCGACGGGTAGAAGTTTCTGACTTCGAACACTTAAAGATTGAATACTTAGACGTCGACGGGTAGATATCTAGACGTCGACGGATCGATCGAGCTGGGAAAAATATGAAGAAAACAAGCAGAGACGTCGACGGGCAAACACTTAGACGTCGACGGCTAACAAAGTCAAAACGCCGACAGACCCATTTAAATGCTGTCATTCCACTATCAAACTCTTCAAAAACACATTCCGGAGATTCAGTGGAGAGGAGCCATAACTAAATCTCAGAGTTGTCTCCCTCTTTTCCTCAAATGGCTTCTATTTTAGCTTATTTTATTCTTAAGATTCCTCACCTCAGATGGGAAGAATTATGGAGGAGCAATGGAGTGTGGGCTGGCAGCTGGAGACAGAGATCCGAAAATGTGAAGAAGCAGCTGGAAAGTGGAGTTGATTCAGTCTTTAAGTTTGCATCTTTTGCTGGGTTTCAGAGAACTTATCATCTTGTAATTTTCGTTTAAGCAAAACTTTATAACTCCAATCTATTATAAGATTCAATCACTTTGATCTGCATTTGTGAGATTCTTGTTCTTAATGCTTTCTTGTTCATTGATTGTTCTTTTATCTCTTGAGCTTTAAAGATGATTATCATGTTTATTATCTTGTCTTTTGGATTGCTGAGTTAATTAGTTGCAAATAATTGATTGAGTAGTCCATTAGCATGCTAATCTTTGAACTCCAAAGCTAGAGTTTGGTGATTTCTTAGAACTTGAGTAGCAAGAGGATGTTTTTACATTCAAAGAGATTTGAAGATGCAATTTGAATAATGAATGCTGGGTTTGTTATTGATTGTTGTTAGCTTTCATCTTTCACTAGCTTATTGCTCTTCTAGGCTTGAATTTGGATTGCTGGGATTCAAATTAGCCATAAGAGGAAGGATTAATAGTGAACCTAGATTCATGGTTAATCAACATTAGGAAAGATCCATGGATTTGAAGCTGGTTTCTAATCCATGTGGTTAACCAATTAATGAGAAGAATGTTTGGTCAGTGAATCAATGATCAAGTGCTAGGTTGAAAGATTGATCATATAATAGATTGGAGGTTTTATTTTATCATACATTGCATTATTATTACCATACTTGGTAACTCCTTATATCTTATTTCCAACACTAATACAAAACCCCCTCTTTAAATTCTTGTTTGTTGAGTACCAAAATAGACATATTTTCCTATGTATTACTCTATGGATTTATGCATTTCATTGTATAAACTAAGCTTACTTAGCTTTGTTTCACTTTGTAGGTGTCAATTGAGGTAATTGAGTGAAAATGATGGAATTGAAGTGAAAAGGACCAAACACAAATCAAGTGGGAACACAAGATGTAAAGAACTCAAAGTTGAAATCCTGACAGATTGGATAGATAATAAATATGGCTGATTTTCTCTATGTTCAAGACTTCAATTGTTTTTGTAATCTACATCAAAGTTATAGAGGACATCTTGGGCTTTTCGGAATGCTAAAGAACTTCGAAATCGGAGTTCCTTTGACCCTCCAAATGTCTGTTTTACAAGAGACTATCAAACTAAGGCCGGGTCTGCCCGACCAATCCGTCGACGGGTAATCATGCAGACGTCGACGACTACTCGAGAAATGGACACGAGATCACTTACACAAGCAGAGACGTCGACGGCCAACTCTAGACGTCGACGGCTAACTTTAGACGTCGACGGGTAGACTCTAGACGTCGACAGGTAGAAGTTTCTGACTTCGAACACTTAAAGATTGAATACTTAGACGTCGACGGGCAGGTATCTAGACGTCGACGGATCGATCGAGCTGGGAAAAATATGAAGAAAACAAGCAGAGATGTCGACGGGCAAACACTTAGACGTCGACGGCTAACAAAGTCAAAACGCCGACAGACCCATTTAAATGCTGTCATTCCACTATCAAACTCTTCAAAAACACATTCCGGAGATTCAGTGGAGAGGAGCCATAACTAAATCTCGGAGTTGTCTCCCTCTTTTCCTCAAATGGCTTCTACTTTAGCTTATTTTATTCTTAAGATTCCTCACCTCAAATGGGAAGAATTATGGAGGAGCAGTGGAGTGTGGGCTGGCAGCTGGAGACAGAGATCCGAAAATGTGAAGAAGCAGCTGGAAAGTGGAGTTGATTCAGTCTTTAAGTTTGCATCTTTTGCTGGGTTTCAGAGAACTTATCATCTTGTAATTTTCGTTTAAGCAAAATACTCTAGAACTCCAATCTATTATAGGATTCAATCACTTTTTTTGCATTTGTGAGATTCTTGTTCTTAATGCTCTCTTATCTATTGATTGTTCTTCAATCTCTTGAGCTTTGAAGATGTTTATTATGTTTATCATCTTGCCTTTTGGATTGCTGAATTAATTAGTTGCAAATAATTAATTAGGTAGTTCATTAGCATGCTAATCTTTGAACTTCAATGCTAGAGTTGGGGATTTCTTAGAACTTGAGTAGCAAGAGGATGTTTTTACATCCAAAGAGATTTGAAGATGCAATTGAAATAATGAATGCTGGGTTTGTTATTGATTGTTGTTAGCTTTTACCTTTCCATTGCTTATTGCTCTTCTACACTTGAATTTGGATTGCTAGGATTCAAGTTAGTCATAAGAAGAAGGATTGAAAGTGAACCTAGATTCAAGGTTAATCAACATTGAGAAAGGTCTATGGACTTGAAGCTGGTTTCAATTCCATGAGGTTAACCAATTGATGATAAGAATATTTGACTAGTGAATCTATGATCAAATGTTAGGTTAAAAGATTGATCATATAATAGATTGGAGGCTTTGTCTTTTCATATATTGCATTACTATTGTCATTCGTGAAAACACCTTACACATTATTTCCAACTCCAACATAAAACTCCCCTTCAATTTATTTATTATTTCCTCAACGGGCATATTTTGAGACATTGACGGATGTTGTTTGAACAAGATAAGTCAGAAACATTTAGACGTCGCCGGTTATTTACTTGGACGTCGACGGATGGGTCAGAGCAAGACAAATCGTGAAGTCAGAAATACTTAGACGTCGACGGGCAGGTATCTAGACGTCGACGGATCGATCGAGCTGGGAAAAATATGAAGAAAACAAGCAGAGACGTCGACGGGCAAACACTTAGACGTCGACGGCTAACAAAGTCAAAACGCCGACAGACCCATTTAAATGCTGTCATTCCACTATCAAACTCTTCGAAAACACATTCCGGAGATTCAGTGGAGAGGAGCCATAACTAAATCTCAGAGTTGTCTCCCTCTTTTCCTCAAATGGCTTCTATTTTAGCTTATTTTATTCTTAAGATTCCTCACCTCAGATGGGAAGAATTATGGAGGAGCAGTGGAGTGTGGGCTGGCAGCTGGAGACAGAGATCCGAAAATGTGAAGAAGCAGCTGGAAAGTGGAGTTGATTCAGTCTTTAAGTTTGCATCTTTTGCTGGGTTTCAGAGAACTTATCATCTTGTAATTTTCGTTTAAGCAAAACTTTATAACTCCAATCTATTATAAGATTCAATCACTTTGATCTGCATTTGTGAGATTCTTGTTCTTAATGCTTTCTTGTTCATTGATTGTTCTTTTATCTCTTGAGCTTTAAAGATGATTATCATGTTTATTATCTTGTCTTTTGGATTGCTGAGTTAATTAGTTGCAAATAATTGATTGAGTAGTTCATTAGCATGCTAATCTTTGAACTCCAAAGCTAGAGTTTGGTGATTTCTTAGAACTTGAGTAGCAAGAGGATGCGTTTTACATTCAAAGAGATTTGAAGATGCAATTTGAATAATGAATGCTGGGTTTGTTATTGATTGTTGTTAGCTTTCTTCTTTTACTAGCTTATTGCTCTTCTAGGCTTGAATTTGGATTGCTGGGATTCAAATTAGCCATAAGAGGAAGGATTAATAGTGAACCTGGATTCATGGTTAATCAACATTAGGAAAGATTCATGGATTTGAAGCTGGTTTCTAATCCATGGGGTTAACCAATTAATGAGAAGAATGTTTGGTCAGTGAATCAATGATCAAGTGCTAGGTTGAAAGATTGATCATATAATAGATTGGAGGTTTTATTTTATCATACATTGCATTATTATTACCATACTTGGTAACTCCTTATATCTTATTTCCAACACCAATACAAAACCCCTTCTTTAAATTCTTGTTTAGTTTGATTTATGCTTTGTGAAAGTAATGATAAATTGGATAGCTCCTTGTGGGATCGACCCTTGCTTCCCTAACTACATGTTAGAGTAGTGAGGTTATTTTTTGGTGCTTTGCGACAAACATCACACACCTAAAGTGGAAGAAGAACCTCCAAGTGGCACAATTGAAGTGAAGCGAGCCTAGCCTATGAATGAGTAAGGGTAGGCTAGGTTAAGGAAAAGATGAAGTTCAAACTCAAGAGTAGAAGATAGATGAAGCTGTTTTTGAAAATAAATGATTGGAAGGGATTAAGATGCAACTTGGTTGGCGTCAATAGCAAATAGTGGTATGAACACTATTCAGAAACAAGAGAAAGGCTTGGAATAAAAGCCAAATCTCCCCACAACTACCTCGATAATTTCGAGGATGAAATTTTTAGAATGCAGGGAGAGTTGACACACCCAGACCTAATCCGACTTTTCTGTACAAGCGGAATAGTATAAGACGGCGTATTAACTCAACAATACATCGGTCTGGATGTGTCTAATTAAAAAAAAAGTTAAGCTTAACATAAGATAGACTTGGAAGATGTGATGAGTGACCATGCATGGAAGCACAAATTGGCTTCTTTAAGTCTATAGCCAATGGATTAGACATCCATTGGTGAATTAGTCGGTGGATTAGACCCAGGATTGAAATTATGAAAGGTGGAAAAGAGGGAATTAAGTTTGCCCCTAGATTTGAGTAGGCTCGGTGTCAGGCTTACATATAAATAGGGGGAGTTGAGCTCTCCCCCTCTCATTTTTCTTCTCCCTCACTTCCTCTCCTCTCATTTGCTCTCTCGGAGCAATTTTTTACTTTTGGCCTATTAGGATAATCTGACCAAAGGATCAAGGTGAGTTTCTAATATATTATTCTACTCACCTTAATCTACATTTTATTAAGTTTTCACGTATTTCCATGCACCAGTCTAGGAAAGATCTAAGCTTAAAATTAGGTTTAGTTTTTGTTGAATTTTAAGCTTAGATTTGAGATCTAGGAACTTTGAGCAGATGATTTCGAGTTTTCTTTAGGTAAACTCATTGTGGGCATTACGAGGATCACCAAGATAAGTCCATAGGAAGATTAGCAATCGAACGACATGAAAAATAGAGCAAAAGGCTAGGTTCCCTACCTTTTGGCTCGCCTCCCGCATGAGAGCCGTGCAGGTGTCGCGCGGGAGCCATGCAGATCTCACTCGGGAGCTGCCTTTTGGGCTCAATTCGGTGTAGGGCGTAGCCCAATCTATGTGGAGGGCCCAAGGGCCCTTATGGGCATTTTGGTTTTTTTTTTCTTCAAGTGTTCGATTTTGACCCCGAAATCTCTCGGACACTTTTCTAAGCTCCGAAACACACCCAAATACTATCTTAGGTCATGCTAGAGCCTCATAGGTGCATTCATAGTTTGATTATGAGTGCTAACATGTATTTTCGTGCATTAAGGTTTTGGATGATCGAGTGCGGCGATGCTCCGAGGGCTTGTTTATGTGGATCATTTGGGAGTATACGAACCTCTAACACTGTGAGTGGCTTAGATTTCTCTGCTTAGCCATTAGGGCCAAAGGTTTTAAAAAGACTTTAAAACATAAATGATTTTCAAAGGTTTTGGGATACGGGGAATCCACACGCACACACACTTCCTTTGTGATATACCCACGTAGAGAGTGGGATGATTTTAAAAGGAAATGTAAAGATTTATGTGTGTATGTTTATATGTTTTAAATATATATGTTTTATACATATATATGTGATATTTATGTGGATGGGATGTGAGATAAGCGATTAAGAGGGTTCCTCGGGGCTCCAATTTGAGGGAGCGTTGACCGAGTTGAGAGGCATGTAATGAAGTAGCCGTAGACCACCTTTTGAGCGGCATGGTGAATGGAGACCCTAGGAAAGTCACGTAGGAAGCTCGCCAAGGCTCGATGTAGCTGTGTTCCACCACAGCGTCTGGCTCCACCGAGAGAACGGGCTAGAGAAAAAGAAAAAGGGGAAATGTTTTTTAAAAGAAAAGTGATAGCCCTTGGTGCAGTGAGGCATGCGACCGACCAGTGGTGCCTTCAGTATATTTGAGGCCAACTTGTTTTATTTATATATTTATTTTAATTCTCACTTGGAGAATTTGAAAATATGTTTTAAAAACAAAATTTATTTATTTTATTATTATTATGTTTTGGATTACCCCTGTTTGCCCTAACCCCTGATGGAGATTCATTAAACCACTGTCACTCACCTGTATCCAATGTGAATGGATGTAGATTCTCTTACCAGGATAGCAGATAGATCGGAAGCTCACTAGGAGGCGTGGTATAGGCTTAGTAGTTTCTGCTGCGTAGGTATTTGATGAAGCGTGTCGTGATGCTTTACAAATTAACCCTCTCATGAACTAACTATGTAGTAGGGTAAGTAGGGATCAAATCCACGTAGAGATTTGGTTAAATTTGTCTTCAAAACATAAAAGGAAATTGGGAGGATTTTGGAGTAATATTGAAAGTGAATTGAATTGAACTAAGTAAACTATAGAATTAAAAAAAAAACCCTTTATCCTAATGCTTACGAATGCTTTCAAGCTATTGATCATTGGAATACCAAAAGATAATGTTTAAATCATAATTACATTAACCAATCAAAGAAAACCTAGCATTCTCAATGATTCCATGAATCCTAAGCCTATATTATGTTACTCGTGTTTCACAAAATATCATTCAATCTAACACTTAAACCAAAACCCTAGCAACCTAGTTTTGACACACCCGGACCTAGCACGACCTTCTCGTACGAACGGAATAGTGTAAGATAACGTAATAATTAAACAATATGTCGGTCTGGCTGTGTCAAGTCAGAAGAGAAGTTAGGCTTAAGACAAGACGTAGTTGGAAGATGAGATTGGTGACCATGCATGGAAACACCAATGTGGACTTCTTTAAGTCCATAGCCAATGGATTGGGCATCCATTGGTGAATTGGTCAGTGGATTGGGCCAAGGATTAAAGTTTTGAGAGATCTAAAAGCGAAGAGAAAGTCTGGCCCAAGGCCCGAGTAGACCTGGTGCCGGGCTACCCTATAAATAGGGGGAGGCCGAGCCTCTCCCCCTCATTTCCTCTCTTCCTATCTTCTCTCCTTTCTCTTTTCTCTCAACTGCTCCTTTGGAGCAATGTTGGACTTTTGGCCGATTCGGACAAACCGACCGCAAGTTCAAGGCGAGATCTTGGTGAGTTGTTCTTAACTCCTTGATCTTCATTTTTCTAAGTTTGCACGCTTATCCATGCATTGGTCTAGGAGAAATCCAAGCTCAAAGTTAGTTTCAGCTTTTAATTAGATTTCTAGCTTAGATTTGAGATTTAGGAACTTTGAGCTTGTGATTCTAGTTTCTGCTCCGGTAAACGCGTAGGGGAGGTGAGAGGAACCTCCATTTCGAATTTCACGTGAATCGATGGATAGAGGGGCTCGGGAACAAAGGAAAAGCCTTGGAACCGCGACTTGCTGTAGACACCATAATTTTTGATAGGTTCGGTATGCATGAACTTGGGCTTGACTAGTGGCCTAAATGTAATTTGAACTTGGGTCCGGACTGTGAATTTGTAGTTGGGCCTCCCAAACACATTTTTCTATATGGTCCTTATTCATTTTTATTTTTATTTTTTTTCTCTTTCTTTCTTTCTTTCCAAATTTGTTTTTTTTTAATTAAGTTTACTTACCATTTTTGCTAGAGTTTACTTTTTCAAAATTTGTTTTTCTCCCAATCAGTCAACCTTAATTTTCTCATTAGTCAAACCAAAATTTTCTCAATCAATCAATTGTAATTTTTTTTCATTAATCAGATTACAATTTTCTCCATTGACTTAGAATATTTCCTTACTATATTTGGAGGTCATCTTTGTGTATAAATACTCACCCCTACAAGAAGAAAGGGAGGCAAAAAAAAAGGTTTTTTTATTTGAGGAGTGCTTCTGTCTTTAGATTTTAGCAACCTTTCTTTTGTCTTAAGAGTGTTGAAAGAGAGCCAAGAGGAAGAGAAAAAAAAATTCAGAGGTAGAACAACGCCCTAGCGGCACAAAGAACGGCTTCGTTTGCAGTTTGGATTATTGACAAAAAGAAGAATAGAAGTTGGTTGCTGTTGGATCATTTCTTCGCCACCAACAAAGGAGAAAGGGGAGCCACGTGATTGGTCTTGGAAAAAAGAGAAAAAAGGGAGTTAAAATTGCAACAGCAACAAAAGAAGAAGAATTAGCAGGCAGCCAATAGCCCAAAACTGACGGGCAAGTTGAGATTCAAATTTGTTTGGATCTATTGGTATGTACTTTGACTTCTTGGGTACTCTTATTCACTCTCTTATATTTTTATTTATGTCACTAGGTTGGTTTTTTACAATTGAGTTGTTCAATTTAGTTTTATTAAACCAAAAGGTCTATTGTACATATTAAAATTGGACTAGAATTTAAATATAGTCTTTGTATCCAAGGCAAATACTTCACGAATAAAATGGGTTTCAAATTAGAAGGAAAGTTGTTTGCTAAACAATTTCTTAAGCAAAATTTTGGTCGTAAAAAGTAAGACCCCAAATGAGAAGTTGTTTTAGACCCAGTTTAAGAGTTGACGTGGTCTAAGATAATTCTCAATAAATGTCTCAAAAAATGAGATTTTTTTTAATTAAGAGTAATTAAGCCACAAGAATAATATTAATAATAATAATTGGACATTTTTATTGATTGTAATAAATTTAAGATATTGGGGGGAGTATTATTTTAAGCCAGGTCTAAGAGTGGACGGGGTTTAAAATAGTTCTCAATAACTTTTTAATTATTAAGAGAATATTTCCGAAAGCTAAAATTATATTTATAAAAATTATAATAATTTTTGATATTTTCGGTGGGACATTATATTAGGCCAAGTCTGAGAGAGGACGCGGTCTAAAATAAGTCTCCAATAACACTTTTAATTTAATTAAACATGAAAAGATTAAGTTGTAATGAATTATTAATAAAAAGAAAAGTCAAATTTCATTAAATAAGGTCTAATTTTAGTAATGGTAAAAAAAAAATCTAAATCATCTCAAACCATGTCCAAGAGTGGATGCGGTTTCGAATAAATTTTTTTTCTTCAATAATAATAATAATAATAATATTGATAAGGGATTTATTCCAAACCAAGTCTAAGAGTAGACGTGGTCTAAGGATAAATCTCAATAAAATTTTAATAATAATAATAATAATAATAATAATAAGAGGTTTATTCCAAACCAAATCTAAGAGTGGATGCGGTCTAAGGATAAATCTCAACAAAATTTTCTCAAATTTCCATTTTATTAATAATAATAATAATAATAATAATAATAATAAGGGGTTTATTATAAACCAAGTCTAAGAGTGGACACGGTCTAAGGATAAATATCAACAAATTTTCTCAAATTCCCATTTTATTAATAATAATAATAATATTAATAATAATAATAATAATATTAATAATAATAATAATATTAATAATAATAATAATATTAATAATAATAATGATTTTAGTAATAATAAGGATAATATTAAGAGGTTCATCCCAAACCAAGTCTAAAAGTAGACGCGGTCTAAGGATGAGTTTCAATAAAATTTCTCTCAATTTCTTTCCTTTTAATAATATAAAAAAATAAGTGATTTAATTCAATTTAAATCCCATAGTGGATGTGGTTTAAGGATGAATTTCAAATAAAAATTTTACAATCACTCTGTTAATAATATTAGGTTCATTCTAAACCAAGTCCAAGAGTGGATGCGGTCTAAAACTGAATCCCAATAAAAATCTTCATAATGAATAATCCCTTTAACAATATTGAGTACAAGATTTTTTCTAAACCAAGTCTAAAAGTGGACGCGGTATAAAAATATTTCTAAATAAAAGCTTTTATAAAAGACTTCTTTAATAATAGTAAATTATCATTACAATCCGTATTTTTGTTAGGGCCTTTTAATATTAAATCTTTCGGTACCATCATTTGATGGGCATTGTGGGGGTGCCAATCCTTCCCCACACGTAACTGTACTCCCGAGCCTAGTTCTGTTTCGTAGACCGAAACCTATCTAAATTAGTATGCCATATTAGGCCAATGCTGAGTTAGATAGATTCATAATAGGTGGCTAGTCACACTTAAATAAAAATGATTAGTGGCAACTCCTTTTTCTTTAAGACCAATGTGGTCACGGCGGTCACACGTTGCGACAGATTGGCGACTCCGCTGGGGACATTAGAGAGTCGAGCCGAAAACTCGTTTAATATTATAGGCCTTAACATTTTTCTGCTTTTTTGGGTAATAAATCACAACTATAGCAATAACTATTTTCCTTTTTGTAACATGGCATTTTCATTCAAATTAAAGTTGTTTATTTGTCAATACTAATTGTTTTATGCCATGTGGCTTTTAAAGGATGGTGATTCGATGGTATATTTTTGGTAAAGGATTGTATGTTCCTTCTCACACACGTCACATTTACATTCATACAAAAAGCCCTAGATTGGGCTGTCTCGTTTAAGAGGGGGTTGAAGTAGCTAGATCGCATGAGGCATCTCCTCATGTTGGGTTGAGTAGTGAAAAGACCCCCTGTTAAACTCTTTTTTATTACTTAAATTAGGATTTAAGATCACTCCTCTTTCTCCTACTTTTATACTGGGAGGCCTAAGTTAGCTCAATTCTGCTTTGTAGGTGTACTTAAAAGGGAAAATGAAATTTGAACTAAAAAGGGACAATTTCCATGATTAATTGAACCAACATGCAGAGCCGTCGACGGGTAACTCATTAGACGTCGACGGCTGCTCGAGAAATGAATAACAGGATCACTTGCACTTGCATAGACGTCGACGGCTAAGTCATTAGACGTCGACGGACAAGCTACTTGATGACCATGATTCCAGAATCCAAAGCAACCGTCCACGGATTGAAGATTGGACGTCCACGGCCAACATTTCCATGGAGTTTATCATACCAGACGTCGACGGCTAGTCATTAGACGTCGACGGGTAGAAGTTTCTGACTTCGAATACTTAAAGGTTGAACACTTAGACGTCGACGTGCACATCTTTAGACGTCGACGGATCGGTCGAGCTGGGAAAAATATGAAGAAAACAAGCAGAGACGTCGACGGGCAGACACTTGGACGTCGACGGCTAACAAAGTCAAAACGTCGACAGACCCATTTAAATGCTGTCATTCCACTATCAAACCCATTAAAAAACACATTCCGGAGATTCAGTGGAGAGGAGCCATAACTAAATCCCAAATTTCCTCCTCATTTGTCTCCCTCTTTTCCTCAATGGCTTCTACTTTAGCTTATTTTATTCTTAAGATTCCTCACCTCAGATGGAAGGAATTATGGAGGAGCAGTGGATTGTGGGCTGGCAGCTGGAGATAGAGATCCGAAAATAAGAAGAAGCAGCTAGAAAGTGGAGTGGATTGAGTCTTTAAGTTTGCATCTTTTGCTGGGTTTCACATCACTGATCTTTTTTGTAATTTTCATTTAAGCAAAATACTCTATAACTCCAATCTATTATAGGATTCAATCACTTTTTTCTACATTTGTGAGATTCTTGTTCTTAATGCTTTCTTGTTCATTGATTGTTCTTCTATCTCTTAAGCTTTGAAGATGATTATCATGTTTATTATCTTGTCTTTTGGATTGCTGAGTTAATTAGTTGCAAATAATTGATTAAGTAGCTTATTAGCATGTTAATCTTTGAACTCCAATGGTAAAGTTGGGGATTTCTTAGAACTTGAGTAGCAAGAGGATGTTTTTACATCCAAAGAGATTTGAAGATGCAATTGGAATAATGAATGCTGGGTATGTTATTGATTGTTGTTAGCTTTTACCTTTCCATTGCTCATTGCTCTTCTAGACTTGAATTTGGAATGCTAGGATTCAAGTTAGTCATAAGAAGAAGGATTAAAAATGAACCTAGATTCAAGGTTAATCAACATTGAGAAAGGTCTATGAACTTGAAGCTGGTTTCAGTTCTATGAAGTTAACCAATTGATGATAAGAATATTTGATTAGTGAATCTATGATCAAATGTTAGGTTAAAAGATTGATCATATAATAGATTGGAGGCTTTGTCTTTTCATATACCGCATTACTATTGTCTTTCTTGATAAATTCTCACATATTATTTCCAACACCAACATAAAACTCCCCTTTAATTTATTGTTTAAGTTTGCTGTATGCTTAGAAAGCAGTGTGAAATAGATTAGCCCTTTCCTCGTGGGATCGATCCTTGCTTCCCCTATTACATAGTAGATTAGTAAGGTTAAATTTTGTTGTGATATGACGCGCAACAAATTTTTGGCGCCGTTGCCGGGGAATCAAAATTTTTGTAGATATTATATGAGTTTTGATTCTTCCATAACCAGATTGAAGGAAATCAGAAGGTTTGTTGAGCAAACTAAAAAGTCATCTTTGCAAGCTGAGAGTTTTTCACCCTCGCCTATGATGGAGCCACCACGGAATGAACCACCAATTAATCCCCCACCTCCAGTTGTTCTACCAGTTCAGAACGAAATTCAGCCCACCATCCGACAATTATTGGAGCGTGAGCCAAATCTTCAACCTCTGTGTATAGTTTTTCCGGAAGTCGAAGGAGCTTTTGAGTTGAAGTCCAACTTTGTACACTACCTTCCAACATTCCATGGTCTCCCTAGTAAAGATCCTCACCAGCACTTGAGAGAATTTTTGATGGTTTGTTCAACTATGAAACCGAGGAACTTGACAGAGGAGCAAGTCCGGTTACGTGCTTTTCCATTCACATTGGCAGATACTGCCAAGGCTTGGTTGTATCGATTGGAGCCTAGTTCCATAACCACTTGGGAGCAACTCAAGAAGCAATTTCTCACCAAGTACTTTCCAGCCGCCAAGATACTTAATCTCAGGAATCAGATTAGCACCATCCGCCAGAAAAATACAAAGTCTATCTATGATTATTGGGATAGGTTTAAACATTTGGTAGCTAGCTGCCCTCAACACCAAATTCCTAAGCAGTGCTTGCTGAATCATTTTTATAATGGCCTTTTACCTGTGAACAAAGGACTCATGGACGCTGCCGCTAGTGGGGCACTTCTTGATCAACCTACAGAGCAAGCTCGTAAAATCATCACCACTATGGCATCGAGCTCTCAAAACTTTCAAGCATATGATGATGCTTCTGGTCATCAAGTGAATGAAGTTGGCCGTTCTCAATTGGAGCAACAACTTGCTTCAACAAATCATCAACTATCCAAGTTGACTTCTCTTATGATGTCTCAAATGGGTGCGTCTTCAACTTCTCGTCCTTATGGTATATGTTCATTGCATACTCATGAGACAGACGCATGCCCTACATTACAAGAATCCAATGTTGAGGATGTTAATTCTATTGGCTTTCCTGGACCTCCAAGGAGGAATTTTGATCCATTTGCACCTACCTACAATCCTGGTTGGAGAGCTCATCCTAACCTTAGGTACGGAAACAATGTAGCCGCTCATTTTCAACCTGGACCCCAATTTCAACAAGGTCCTAGTGCTTTCCAAAACAGACCAACAGCACCTTCATAATCCAACCAATTTCAAGCTTCCTCTCATAATGCTCCACCTAATCAAGGACCCTCATCCATACCATCTTCTACATCTAAACTCGAGGATTTAGTGACTCAACTTGCATCATCTCAGTTATCTTTCCAAGAAGCTACCAAGTCGCAATTTCTACAAGTGAACACCTCCTTGGAAGATCTTCAAAGACAAGTTGGGCAACTTGCCACCTCTGTTAATGATCTTACATCCCAATCTTCGGGAAAGTTACCTTCTCAATCCATCATCAATCCGAAGGCTAATGTTAATGCAATACATTTGCAGAGTGGTCAAGTTCTTCCAGATCGGCACGAGAAAAGAAAACACAAAGTAAATGAGGAGGAAAACCTGGAAGGGGAGATGGAATCTTTCTCCCCTGTTCATGAAGAGACGTCAATGGGCAAAATCACTGGACGTCGACGGGCAGGCTTGGAGCAGGATGAATTAGTTTCTGACCCTTCAGATCCGTCGACGGATGACTCACTTGCCCGTCGATGGGCAAGCAACATACCTGAAAATGATTTACCTAGAAACTTTGATCCGTCGACGGGTGAAGAACTTGGACGTCGACGGGCACAAACCCTTGACCCTGTTCCACCTTTTCCCATGAGACCAAATGACTTTGAAGCCTCTACATCCACTCAAAACCCAAAACCAAACACAAATACTTCCCATCCTAATCCAAAACCTAAAGGAGTAGCTCCCTTTCCCTCAAGACTAACAAACAAACCCAAGGAAAGCATTGAACCGGATATCTTGGAAGTCTTCCGCCGAGTACAAGTGAATATTCCTCTTCTCGATGCCATCAAGCAAGTTCCTAGATATGCCAAGTTTCTCAAGGACTTGTGCACTCATAAGCGCAAGCTTAAGGGGAATGAAGTAATTACCTTGAGTGAGAATGTGTCAGCAGTTCTTCAACACAAACTTCCACCCAAGTGTAAGGATAAAGGTTCATTTTCTATTCCTATCACTATTGGAAAGACTCAAATTCCAAAGGCTATGTGTGATCTAGGAGCTGCTATTAGTCTTATGCCACATTCTCTTTATCTCTCTTTGGACATGGGGCCATTGACAAGAACCGGAGTTGTGATCCAATTGACGGATCGATCTTATGTATATCCGGAGGGTGTTCTGGAGGATGTTCTAGTGCAAGTCAATGAATTAGTCTTCTCGGCGGATATCTATGTTCTAAAGATGGGAAGTGAGGAGTGTTCTTCATCCTCGTCTATTCTCCTTGGCCGACCATTTCTCCGCACTGCTAGAACCAAGATCGACTGTCATGAAGGTCATCTTTCCATGGAGTTTGATGGGAAGGTAATTACATTCAATCTCTTTGATGCCATGAGGTACCCTTTAGATGATCAATCTATTATGGCTGAAGATTTTGTGGATGTTTGTTCTATGTCCTTATTGGATTTTGCTCGAGAAGATCCTCTATTTTCTGCATTAACTCAGAGCATGGACTATGACAATTTAGATTTTGAAGAGGAGATCTATAATGGAGAAATCCAGTCTATCTTATCTTCTTTAGCCGCACTCCCATCTAAATCACACCTAGCCAATGTTTCTTACATGGATCTTCCTATCCCTTCCACCAAACTTCTCCCCTCTATCATTAAAGCACCATCTGTTGAGTTTAAAACTCTTCCCGCTCATCTCAAATATGCCTTCCTTGGTGAGAATGAAACACTCCCTGTAATCATTTCCAATACTCTCACTTCTACCCAAGAGCTTCAACTTTTACAAGTTCTTAAGGCTCGAAAGGAAGCTATTGGATGGACGGTTGCTGACATAAAAGGTATTAACCCATCAATCTGCATGCATAGAATCTTATTGGAAGATGATTCCAAACCACTTAGGCAACCTCAACGCCGCTTGAATCCTCCCATGATGGAGGTGGTCAAAAAGGAGATTTTGAAGCTTTTGCAAGTTGGTATCATCTATCCTATCTCAAATAGTGAATGGGTTAGTCCTGTGCAAGTGGTACCCAAGAAAACCGGTATTACGGTAGTGCAAAACGCAAGTGGTGATCTTGTACCTCAACGAGTGCAAAATGGTTGGAGGGTGTGCATAGATTATAGGAAACTTAATGATGCTACAAAGAAGGATCACTTTCCATTGCCTTTCATTGATCAAATGTTGGAGAAGTTAGCTGGAAGAGCTTACTATTGTTTCCTAGATGGATATTCTGGTTATTTTCAGATCATGATAGCTCCAAAAGATTAAGAAAAGACCACATTTACTTGCCCCTTTGGTACATTCTCATATACGCGCATGCCCTTTGGTCTTTGCAATGCTCCAGCTACCTTTCAACGGTGCATGATGAGAATATTTTCAGAGTATGTAGACAAGATTATTGAAGTCTTTATGGATGATTTCTCTGTTTATGGAGATTCTTTTGATAGTTGCCTGGCTAACCTCGCTACTATTCTTGATCGGTGCATTGACAAATTTGGTTCTCAATTCAGAAAAATGCCACTTTATGGTTACTCAAGGAATTGTTTTGGGCCACATAGTATCAGCTAAGGGCATCGAAGTGGATAAGGCTAAAATTGATGTCATATAGAACTTGCCCTATCCTTCCTCAGTTAAATCAATTCGATCCTTTCTTGGCCATGCGGGATTTTACCGGCGTTTCATCAAAGATTTCTCTAAGATCGCAGTCCCCATGTGCCGTCTGTTGCAACAAGATATCACCTTTCATTTTGATGAGTCATGCAAAGAGGCCTTTGACAAGTTGAAAAATGCTCTTACATCAGCTCCCATCTTGCAACCTCCCAACTGGGATCTACCTTTTGAACTCATGTGTGATGCAAGTGATATAGCTGTGGGAGCAGTGCTGGGCCCGCGAGAGGGAAAAGTTCCACATGTCATTTATTATGCCTCACGCACTTTGAACGACGCTAAAAAAAATTACACCACCACGGAGAAGGAGCTTCTTGCAATTGTCTTTGCTCTAGACAAATTCCGCTTTTATTTGCTTGGCACCAAGGTGATTGTGTTCTCTGATCATGCAGCCCTTAAGTACCTCCTTGCTAAGAAGGAAGCTAAACCTAGATTGATTCGTTGGATCCTTCTTCTCCAAGAGTTTAACCTTGAAATTAAGGACAAAAAGGGTGCGGAAAACTTAGTAGCTGACCACCTCAGCCGGTTGGTAAGTTCTGAGGTAACTTCTTCCATTAATAACTCATTTCCTGATGAAATGCTCTGTGCTCTTGATGTACAAATTCCTTGGTATGCTGACATTGTCAATTACTTGGTCACTAGAGAATTTCCCAGTGGTTTTCCTAAAGCAAAGAAGGATAAGCTTAAACATGATGCTAAATTTTATGTATGGGATGATCCCTACCTATGGAAACATTGTAGTGATTTAATTATTAGGAGATGCATCCCTGATCATGAAATTTCTAGTGTCCTAACTTTTTGCCATTCCCATGCATGTGGAGGTCATTTTGGCACTCAACGAACTGCTAGGGTTTTTATTGGCCTTCCTTATTTAAAGATGCTCACATCTTTTGCAAATCCTGTGATAATTGTCAAAAGGTAGGAAAAATCACATATAAAGATCAAATGCCCCTTAATTCAACTGTAATTTGTGAAATTTTTGATGTTTGGGCAATTGATTTTATGGGACCTTTCCCTAAGTCCAATGGCTTTGTTTACATTTTACTGGCTTGTGACTACGTTTCTCGTTGGGTGGAAGCTAAAGCCACCCAAACTGATGATTCTAAAGTGGTTTGTGAGTTTCCAAGGTCTAATATTTTCTCTCGCTTTGGAGTGCCCCGTGTCCTCATCAGCGATAAGGGTGTTCATTTCTGTAGCAAGCTTATGGCTTCTCTCTTGAAGAAGTATGGAATTACTCACAAGGTGTCCACTGCGTACCACCCCCAAACTAGTGGTCAAGCCGAGATCTCAAATCGAGAAATTAAAGCCATCCTCCAAAAGACAGTCAACCCTAATCGGGCGGATTGGAGTCAAAGACTTGAAGACGCTTTGTGGGCATATCGAACTGCCTACAAAACACCACTTGACATGTCTCCTTACCACTTGGTATATGGGAAAGCATGCCATTTGCCAGTAGAGTTAGAGCATCGTGCTCTTTGGGCCATCAAAAAGTGTAACTTGAATATTGATGAAGCTGGGATTCATAGAAAGCTTCAACTTCAAGAGCTCGAGGAACTTCGCCATGATGCTTATGAGAGCTCTTTCACCTACAAAGAACGCACCAAGGCTTACCACGACAAGCTTCTGAATAAGAAAACATTTTGTGAAGGCCAAAAGGTGCTACTCTACAACTCTAAACTACATCTTTTTCCAGGGAAACTCCGGAGTAGGTGGATAGGCCCATTCATAGTAACTAAGGTATTTGCCCATGGAGCGGTGGAAATCCAAAGTTTGACTACTTCCAAGATCTTCAAGGTCAATGGACATCGCTTGAAACCATATTATGAAGGAGTTTCGGTTTCTTCCATAGAGGACATTCTCTTCACTGATCCTACATATATTCCTTGATCTGGTCTTCTAGTCGAGCCAACGACGTTAAACAAAGGCGCTGCTTGGGAGGCAACCCAAGTTCTTCCTTCACTCGTTGTAATGTATTCCTTTCCTTCTTTTATTTCCTTTGCTTTCACATGAATTCATTCCATCTACATTTAGCTAAGAGTTCATGAGGTTCAATTTGGGTGAGGCTGTTCGACTCATGATCTACACAAGTGGCACTTCTCTAGCTCTCTGCACCCCAAAGTTTGAAAATCTCAAGGGAAAGAGGGTAAAATCAAGGTTTTTATTGGGTTCAGAATCATTTAGACGTCGACGGGCAGGTATTTAGACGTCGACGGATAGGGTTTTCACAAGACAAGTCAGAAATTTCTGGACGTCGACGGGTATAAAGTTGGACATCGATTGATGGCTCAGTCACGATAATATTTGGGAAGTCAAAAATATTTAGACGTCGACGGATAGGTTTCGGCACAGAAAATTGTTAAAGTCAGAAATATCTAGACGTCGACGTCCAAGGGTTAGACATCGACGGATGATACGGGGAACCGAATTTGGCCTAAGTCAGAAATGTTTAGCCGTCGACGGCTAGACACTAGACGTCGACGGATTAGTCGAATTTCACAGTTTTTAACCCACATCAGCCATCACTTTCATCACAACACTATTCCCTCATTCAAAAACCGAAACCCTCCCTCCAAAACCAACCAACTTCAACTCTCTTCCATATCCACCAATCTTCCAACCCAATTACATCAAACCCACTTCCTTTTCACTGAAAACATCACCCCCATTCGCTATTTCTTCCACCTTTCCCTTCAATTTCAACAAATTCAGAGATTGGTGTTCTTGGAGCAAATTTGGGTGAAATTTCGAATTGGTGTTCTTGAAGCAAATTTGGTTGCGTTTAACACTCCAGTTGGTCAGTTATATACTCTTCTGCTTCTCTTGATTGATTTAGCATCGAAATATTGAACTATTGGATGGATTACATGCTTATAATCTTCACAATTTGATACTTTTGCTTGTGATAACTGCTAGAATCCGAGTTAGGCTACAATTGTTTGAATAATTGGGTTTCTTTGATGCTATTACTGAGATAATCAAGTGGAATTCACTGCTGAGAGTATATTATTCATCATACGAGTGTTCATTGTGGAATTTTCTTGAGATTGCTTCAGGATTTTTGTTCATCATCCCAACTGTTCGACAAAATGTCTAAGAGACCTCGCCAATCCAAGCCCCAAGCTTCTGCTGAACCTTCACCACCTCCCAGACCCCGAGCATCAAGGGCTGCCAAGGGCAAGGCCCCGACCTCGGCCTCTGAGCCTACTGTGGCCAATGAATTTTTCTCTCCCGAGTGTGAACAATGGTTTAAAGATCACCAGACCTCCCGTCAAATTGTGGAGAAGACAGTGTATCCTCTTATTGCACGCGAATTTGATTTAGTGAATTTGTTTCACGAGGTGGGTTGGGATGCTGTCCTGGACATCAAGGGCGAGTATTACCCCGATTTGGCGGTCCTCTTTTACGCCAACATCAAGAACAAGGGGGCTGACTTGCCTGAAATTCAGACTATGGTGCTCAAGAAAAAGATCACCATCAATGCGGCATTCCTCTGGGAACATTTCAATATCCCAAATGAAGGATCTATGTATGAAGAAAATGATGAAGAGGAAGAAGATCCAGACCGTCCTTGGTCCAGACAAGATGCCTTAGCTAGATTTGATGTGGGGTATAGACCAGTGCCTGGTAAAAAGGCTGCTCTTTTCTGCCGAGATTTCAGTATTCAAAGCCGGCTGGTGGCATATCTTATCCACCATAATGTGGATCCAAAAATCAGTGACACCCACATTGTCCGCGGCAAAAATGTCTACATGATGGACAAAATTGTCCACGGTCTGCAAGAAGCCCCTGGTATTCCGCTGGCGTCAACCATCATCAGTGCCATGCGCGAGGTCGTCTCTCCTACTACTCAGCACCGCTGCATTCCATTTCCAGTGCTCATCACCAAAATTCTCCAACACTGTGGCATCTTCTTCGAAAATGAGCGGAAGAAGATCACCACCAAAACAGATTGTGTCGATGCCACCAAAATGAAGATCTTTGGTTATGTCCAAGCAGGAGGAATTTGGACAAAGCCTCCGAATATGCAAGACCAGCCAGCTGAAGGTGAAGAAGAAGGAGGAGAGCAAGAACAGCCGCAAGATCAGCAAGCTCCCCCTCCATTCGAGCTACCGGTTGGCAATAGGCCAATCCCTCAGTACCAATTTCAGTCTCAGATGCTCGGTTGGTGCCAGAACATGGATCAGAGTTTCAATGCACTACAAGGGAATGTGACGCGTTTGACTGATGATGTTCACTCGCTCCACAATAAGCTTGATCAGATTTTAGCTTTCTATAACCAGCCTCCACCACCGCCTCAATGAACTTTAGCTCATTCTAGCATTTTCATGCATGCATTTCACCTTTATTATCTCTTTTCATTGTGACAGACTTTAACTTCTAGTTGTCGTACATTTTAACTCTTTACCTTTTGGATTTTAGTTTATTCTCTACCTTATAACTCCTAATTTTGATTTATGCCAATTTAATCTTCTTTTTGTTACTTTTGCCCCATTATTGTTGATTGCATTTGCTGGAATTGTTTTCATTCACTTCCTCGACAACATCAAGGTACTGCTCTGTGATACCTATCTTTTTTTTTATGATTTATTGTCGAGACAGCATTACGGACAATGCTTATTTTAAGTGTGGGGGAACTTTAGTAACTAAAACCTTTAAACCTTTGCTAATTAGGAGTTATAGCTCTTTGATAGAATCTTAATTTGCAAATTAGAAGATGTGAAGTTGTTCATGAAGTAAATATAAGCATAGTTTAAATTGGAAAAGAGCTTTAAGATTTCTTGCTTCTTGATTTTTAAGCAACTTGTAGTAACTCTCTTAAGCCGAATATGTTTGAATAGAATAAGGATTCTTCAACCCTGTGAGAGATTTGAGCCTTAAGATTGCACTACAATCTCTTTTATTCTTGAGAGTAAATTTGATCTTGCATAATTATATTCCTCTAGAACTTGCTTTGTACCTTGTTGAAGTTACATATAATGCATGCATGTTTGAGAAGATGGTCAAGATTAGACCTGAGCTTGAGCCAAATCGACCAACCCTTGAGAAAAACCAATGTAGAGAACCCCTTGAGCCTAAAAGATTTTAGCTTTATTTTTGCTGATGAACCTAAATTTCCTAAAAGAACCTCAAGCCTCAAAAGAAAAACAAGTTCTCTCACCCTGTTTCTTCAGCTTAGTGAGATTAGTGACTTATATGATTTTTATGTTCTGGGCAGAAGAGTAACAAGTCTAAGTGTGGGGGAAATTTTTGCTTCAAGAATTGGTCAATTAACAAAAAGTTTTAGAAATGAGAAGTTCAAAAGACATTAATTTTCAAAAATGTGCCCAAAAGAATCCTAATGTGTAAAGAATGGCACAACAGAAGAAATCAATAGCTTTTCGGTTCATTGTAAAGAAGAATGAAAGGAAAAAAAAAAGTTGGAATGGGTAGATCAAAAGAGTTGGGCTATTAAAATATCTAAGACCATTTTCATTTTCTTCCCGATAGCTTGATATTTCACTAAGTTTTGAAGAAAGTTTCTATTGAACTCCTTTACCCTTTTCTTCATAGCTTACTCAACCAAGACCTCATTACAACCCCATTTCATCTTTTTCATCTTTTCATCCATGATGTGCATACTGAAGTAGTGGAGATGAGGTAGACTAGCAAGCTTATGGTAGGTCTATTTTCATGCAAAGATTGAGCGCACCATGAAACACACTTAAGTGAATGAGGGATTTCCAATGATGAATTATTCCATTCAAACATGTTTGGTTGAAGGGAAATTGCTTCCATTGTTACTTAATTATCTTGATTCTTGAATTGCTATGCTCTCTTCTACTTTACAATATGCTCCTATATACCGCATGAATTTCCTCTGAAATTTGATTTGATGAGTTAACTAGTTTAAATTTTTTGTGTGGCATTCTATTTTAAGGGTTATTTTGTTATTTCCCTAGGCTTACTCGAGGACGAGCAAGATTCAAGTGTGGGGGAATTTGTTAAACTCTTTTTTATTACTTAAATTAGGATTTAAGATCACTCCTCTTTCTCCTACTTTTATACTGGGAGGCCTAAGTTAGCTCAATTCTGCTTTGTAGGTGTACTTAAAAGGGAAAATGAAATTTGAACTAAAAAGGAACAATTTCCATGATTAATTGAACCAACATGCAGAGCCGTCGACGGGTAACTCATTAGACGTCGACGGCTGCTCGATAAATAAACAACGAGATCACTTGCACCTGCATAGACGTCGACGGCTAAGTCATTAGACGTCGACGGACAAGCTACTTGATGACCATGATTCCAGAATCCAAAGCAACCGTCTACGGATTGAAGATTGGACGTCCACGGCCAACATTTCCAGGGAGTTCATCATACCAGACGTCGACGGCTAGTCATTAGACGTCGACGGGTAGAAATTTCTGACTTCGAATACTTAAAGGTTGAACACTTAGACGTCGACGTGCACATCTTTAGACGTCGACGGATCGGTCGAGCTGGGAAAAATATGAAGAAAACAAGCAGAGACGTCGACAGGCAGACACTTGGACGTCGACGGCTAACAAAGTCAAAACGTTGACAAACCCATTTAAATGCTGTCATTCCACTATCAAACCCATTAAAAAACACATTCCGGAGATTCAGTGGAGAGAAGCCATAACTAAATCCCAAATTTCCTCCTCATTTGTCTCCCTCTTTTCCTCAATGGCTTCTACTTTAGCTTATTTTATTCTTAAGATTCCTCACCTCAAATGGAAGGAATTATGGAGGAGCAGTGGATTGTGGGCTGGCAGCTGGAGACAGAGATCCGAAAATAAGAAGAAGCAGCTGGAAAATGGAGTGGATTGAGTCTTTAAGTTTGCATCTTTTGCTGGGTTTCACATCACTGATCTTTTTTGTAATTTTCGTTTAAGCAAAATACTCTATAACTCCAATCTATTATAGGATTCAATCACTTTTTTCTGCATTTGTGAGATTCTTGTTCTTAATGCTTTCTTGTTCATTGATTGTTCTTCTATCTCTTAAGCTTTGAAGATGATTATCATGTTTATTATCTTGTCTTTTGGATTGCTGAGTTAATTAGTTGCAAATAATTGATTAAGTAGCTCATTAGCATGCTAATATTTGAACTCCAATGCTAGAGTTAGGGATTTCTTAGAACTTGAGTAGCAAGAGGATGTTTTTACATCCAAAGAGATTTGAAGATGCAATTGGAATAATGAATGCTGGGTTTGTTATTGATTGTTGTTAGCTTTTAGCTTTCCATTGCTCATTGTTCTTCTAGACTTGAATTTGGAATGCTAGGATTCAAGTTAGTCATAAGAAGAAGGATTAAAAGTGAACCTAGATTCAAGGTTAATCAACATTGAGAAAGGTCTATGGACTTGAAGCTGGTTTCAATTCTATGAAGTTAACCAATTGATGATAAGAATATTTGATTAGTGAATCTATGATCAAATGTTAGGTTAAAAGATTGATCATATAATAGATTGGAGGCTTTGTCTTTTCATATACCGCATTACTGTTGTCATTCTTGATAAATTCTCACATATTATTTCCAACACCAACATAAAACTCCCCTTTAATTTATTGTTTAAGTTTGCTGTATGCTTAGAAAGCAGTGTGAAATAGATTAGCCCTTTCCTCGTGCAATCGATCCTTGCTTGCCCTATTACATAGTAGATTAGTAAGGTTAAATTTTGTTGTGATACGACGCGCAACACCCCCACTCAAATTGAACCCTTTCCAATGAGCCTATAATGGGTTAGGATTGGGGGCCTTACTAGCCCAGAGTGGGTGCCAGTGAGGACAATTTAAGAACCTTTTAAACCAAAACTTAACCAGCATATAGTCACCTATGACACCAAACCTAAGTAGAGCCAAACCCATGGAGTCAGTCGGGGAATAGGACACATGAAGGAACATCTCTTACCTTTTACCTTCTATATATCAGTAAATATGTGACCGTAGAATGGTTGAAAGCCTCTTTCAACCACGTTAGGAAGACTACCTGCCCTAGAGCACTAATGCTCAATTTCATGATTTTAATTCCGATAAAAGGGGCATTTTTTTAATTAAATTTATTTTTATTATATTTTATGGAATTGTAACTGACTTGGTTTGTTTTGCTCATGCATTTTTCATATCATCATGCATATATAGGTATTTGCCGTGTCACAATTTCAAGCAAAGGATCGTTAATTATGGCTTCTGAAAAGGGAAAGGTACAAGATGGTGTAGAATTTGAACCAATCAACCTTATGCATACTAGTCAGCAGTTTCGAGAGCAGTTTGGGGATTGCTTGCCTGAAAATTTTAAACCTAGTCTGCACCCGCTAATCAGAGTCAATTTGGAGCAAAATGATGTGTCCTGTTTGCTGAAGATTTGGGATGGTTGGATGATGACTGTCGCCAGAAATTCACAAAAAAATTTAGGGAAATAGCCACCTTGTTACAAGTTAAAATTGATGAAGAATTGATTCGAGCCATAGTACAGTTTTGGGATCCTTCAAATCGTTGTTTCATCTTCAATGAAGTTAACTTGGTCCCTACCCCAGAAAAGTATACAGAGCTAATTAATGTGCCACATGCTAATCGTGGAAAAATATTATGGAAAAGTGACAAGAAGGGATAGTTTAAAAAAATGGCTGACCTAATGGGGATCACAGCGGCAGAGCTGGATAAACTTGTGGGTGCTAAGGAAGCGGAATGCTATGAAATCCAGTTTCTTTACAAATTTTTAGAGGAGCACCAATATGATGATTGTGGGTTAAATGTTTTGGCACTGTTGATAAATGGCCTAGTGGTATTTCCTAAGACAATTGGACACTTAGATCGAGAAGTGGTGAGTCTTGTGGAGCAGTTGTCATTCCAGGTAGACCCTTCTACTACCATCATAGCAGAAACTCTTCGTGCTTTGAGCTTTTGCCGCCGTAATAGGGATTCACATTTCACTGGTTGCATACAAGTACTTTATGTCTAGTGCTTAAGTCACTTGAAATTCTTTAGTTACAAGTTTTGGTACACCCCTTATCTCGAGCAAGTCTGCAAGAGCACATGGCAATCTATGCCAAAGGAAGAGTGGATTGAGGCATTAAGGAAACTGACTAGTGATGGTGTGATATGGAAAGCGGCATGGATGGATAGAGGAAAAGTGAGGTTCCAATCAGAGAAAGAACCATCGATGCCATTAGTTGGGTTATGGGGAGTCATTAGCTATATGCCTTTGCTAGTGAGGAGGCAATATGGATCGGAGCAGTTCATACCAGTGACACATGGCCTAAATAGTGTGGAGTTTGATTTCAAAGGGCTTAATGACATTAAGAGGGCCAGAAAATTCTCAGACATATGGAAGAACAAGAATTTGGTAAGAGAAGGTGATTTCTCAGAAACAACTAATTGGAATATGAGCTGTGGCACAAACAAAGAGTGAAAGATATGGTACTTCCCCAGGAAAAAGACCCCAATTATCAAGCTGGGATTGAGGGACGAGATACTTTAGCTGAATTGACAATTGAGAACCAAAGGCTCAAGGATGGCACTGGAATGGAGGAGCTTAATAAGAAGTACCAAGAGGAAAAGAAAGAATGGAAGAGATAAAAAAGAGCATATGATGATGAGGTCTAGTTCTTAAAGCAAAGCCTAGAATGGGAAGGAGATATAGTGAAAGCAAGAGATGCTACAATTAAGAGTGTGAATGAAGAGTATGCAAAGCAAAAGAGAGAAGCTTCATCTTTGAAAGATAAACTGGATGCACAGCGAGAAGAGAATGAAAGGCTAAGAAAAAGGTTGAAAGAAGAAAAGGTATGGAATGCAGAATTGGGATATGAGGTTCAAGAGCTCAAGAAAAAGAATGTTCCTCCGCCTTCACGATCAAAGCAAGAGGATTTGTTGAAGATAAAAAAACTGCAGGAAACTATAGCTAGTCTAAACCATCAGTTGGGTGTTTTACAACAAGTGGTCCAAGTACATGTGGGAACTGTCAATGAGTTAGAGCAAGCCAAGAAAAGTTTGGAAGATGCCATCAAAGTCCTTAAAAACAAGCACGGAGAAGCAACTATTATGCGAGATACATGGAGACAAGCTTATATGCTCAAACTTAACCATGTGGAGTATTTGTTAGGACAACTCGAGAAAGGGGTCACTCAGGCTCAGTACATGGAAAAAAAAAGCGCACAAGATTCAATTGAAGCTAGTTGAGGAAAAGCTGAAGCCATCAGGAAGTCAACACCAGCGGGTCTCCCACTTTATAGAAGAAGCAATTTACCAATACCTTCAACTTGTAAAACTTTTTGATCTTGTGAAAGTAGAGATGAGGAAGATATAATTTGTTTTAGTAATGTAATAAACTCCCGTTTCGAAGTTTTAATTAAGTTCACTTGCTTTTAATTGTTATGCGGCAAATTTAGAAATTGTACATACATGCATCATACACCATATCATGGCATATGTTCATTCCATTTTACTAAGCCAAAAAAGAAGGAATTATATCATTAGCAAAAATGCAATGATATAATTCTGGATGTAAAAGGGGAGTTTATAAAATGTCTTGAAAAAGATCGAGTGTTTTATAAAACCTCCTTTTATGGCACCTTCATCGATAAGTGACCTAATCCATATTTGTGGTAATTAAGGTTCCAAGATAGCTCAAAGGAGGTATTTTACTCGTTCACAAGCCAAAATCATGGAGAGTGAACATATGTCAAGAGTTGAGCAATTGGAGAAATCAAACGAAGAGTTGAAGGAACAAATGAGAGAACTAATGAAAATGATGTCCAATTTGGTCAAAGATAAGACAACAGCTGGAATTTCTGGTAATGGCAAGGATGATGAGCAGAATTCACTGCCAGGCCTTGAGTCCACTGGCATGATCGCCAAGGTTTCTGGAAACATCAAGGTGCCACCACTGATTATGCCATTTTATCCTCCGCCACCTTTTGTACCCCAACCCATGGCCCTAAATGGGCATGAGGCAATAAATCCTATCACTATTGATAGTGATGATAAGGGAAATCTCGATGAAAATGGTAAGCTACTAAGTATGCTTGATGAAAGATTGAAGATGGTTGAGGGATTTAGCTATCACAAGGCCATGAATGCTTGTGAGGCTACCTTAGTACCTGGGTTAGTTATTCCTCCAAAGTTCAAGGTACCAGAATTCGAGAAGTATAATGGTACAAAGTGCCCACAGAACCACCTTCTGAGCTATGTTAGAAGGATGGCAGCTCACACTTCTGATGATAAGCTCATGATTCACTTCTTCCAAGATAGTTTAACTGGAGCTGCTTCTAGATGGTACAATCAACTAGATACTGTTCGAATTAGAACATGGACTGATCTGGCTAAGGCTTTCATAGCCCAGTACAAGCATATGACGGATCTAGCTTCGGACCGTCTGACCTTGCAAACTATGGAAAGAAAGTCTACTAAGACTTTTAAGGAGTATGCCTAGAGATGGATGGACACGGCTGCGCAAGTGAACCCTCTCCTCACAGATAGAGAAACAAATTTCATGTTTTTGGAAACCTTGAAAGCCCCGTACTATGATAGGTTGCTGGCTAGCGTGCCTAAGGCATTTTCTGATATCGTGGTAGCCGATGAGTTAATTGAAAAAGCTATCAAATCTGGAAAGATTGATTTAGGAGAGACCTCCAACATAAAGAAGGGTCAAGGCTCTAAGAAAAAGGAAGGAGAAGCTAATGCTGTTAGCACCTACCAAACAACACATCGCACTCACCCATCATTGTCAACATATGGATATCAATACCCTTACCAGCAATCACCCTATTCTTACCAACGACCTCCCACCTCATACCAATATCCTACCACAAATTACATCGATTCTGGACCTACATTCCAACCTGCACCCATGACAAACATTTTCTCCTAGACCAAACACTTTAGCCCCAACCACTGGAAGCAATCAAAGACAGTTATGGCCTTACACTAAGACACACATTGATCCAATCCCTTACACCTACACCGCTTTACTTCCTCAATTAATACAACAGGGTTTGTTAGAGAAACCTCGCTTCACCAAAACATACAACCCACCATATCCCAGTTGGTATAAGGAAAATGCTCATTGTGACTATCATAATGGGGCAGCTGGTCACTCCACAGAAGATTGTATGGCTTTGAAAATTAAAGTCCAAGAGCTGGTAAAAGAAGGAAAACTTGGTTTCAACAAGAACCAATAGCCTAATGTGGGGCAAAATCCATTACCCAATCATGGGGGAGCGACTGTGAACATGATTGATGGGAATGAGTACATTAAGAAAGCTGTTGATGAGGTTACAACGCCTATGAAAGTCATCTTCAAAGCGTTAGTAAAAGCTCAAATGATCCAAAAGGGAAAATTGGAAAATGAAAAGGGCTGTTAGTATTGTGAAAAGCCCGATCATGACATTCAATGTTGTACCAATTTTCGTAAACGGTTTCAGAGGATGATGGATCAATCATTGGTAGAATTCTTCGTGGAAACTGGGGGGCAAGAAGTGAACGTGATAGGAAATGGGAAGGAGGCGACGAAACCATTCATTATATACTATGATGAGCCTCCCAAGCCAAAACCGTTCATTGTTTACTATGATGAAGAGCATTAAAAAGGACCATTCGTGCCAGCACCAATCACACCAGTAGTGGTTTCTACCCCACAACCATTCCCATACAAAGATGACCATCAGCTTCCTTGGAAGTACGAATGTAGTTTCTCTACAGTTGAAAAGACAATGCCTGTTTCGGATGTAGATGGGATCACTGGGAGTGGTAGGTGTTATTCACAAGAAACCGCTGAATCCTCTAAAGGAAAAGCTAAGGTTAACGATAAACCAATGGTGAGACAAGAAATTGACCTGGGATCGACACCGACTTCAGAAAAAGAATCACTGGAGACCGATCGGATAGATAAGTCTAGGGAATTCCTTAAGATTATAAAGCAAAGTGAGTACAGTGTAATGGACCAACTGAACAAAATGTTGGCATGTGTATCACTTCTTGCTTTATTATTAAACTTCGAAGTGCACCGACAGGCATTGTTGAAAACTTTGAGTCAAGCCTATGTATCTCACAATATCTCAGTGACAAATATGGATCATATAGTTGGCAGTATCACTGTAGCTAATTATATCACTTTCACTAATGAAGAGATACCGTCCGGAGGAAGAGGCATTCCTAAAGCTCTTCATATAAGCACTAGGTGCAAAGGCTATACCATGGCTAAGGTGTTGATAGACAATGGCTCCACATTAAATGTTATGCCTCTCTCTTCTTTACAGAAGCTACCAATTGATGCTTCTTATATGCAACGGAGTAATATGATTGTTCGTGCCTTTGATGGTACTCGAAGAGGAGTATTGGGAACCATTGAGATACCTTTCCAAATAGGACCAACAACATTTGACCTAGCTTTCCAAGTGATGGATATAAATCCCTCGTATACTTGTTTACTTGGCCGTCCTTGGATTCATATGGCCGGAGCAGTCCCTTCAACTTTACATCAGAAAGTCAAGTTTAGGGTGGAGAGGACCATAGTTACAGTCCGAGGTGAAGAAGATATCATGGTGATTTAGTCTTCAAATACTCCATATATTAAGGCAGTTGAAGAGGCATTAGAATGCTCGTTTAGATCCTTTGAAATTGCTAAAGTTATTTCCTAAAAAGTCGCATGCCAGAAGCCTACAAGCCTTATATTACAACAAAAGTTGATGAACGAATATGGATGGTATGAGGGGAAAGGATTGGGAAAGAATTTACAAGGAGATTGTGAATTGATGGAGTGGCCCAGCCAGGACAACACTTTTGGTTTAGGTTTCAGACCTTCCAGAAAAGATAAACTACAGATGAAGGAGAAGAAAAGAAATAAGAGGCTATCTAGATTTGAAGAAAGGTGCATGGAAAGAGGAAGGATGGAATTCCCTCCTATTAGTCAGTCTTTTGTCTCTACAGGGTGGATCAACACAAACTAGGAAAAAAAGGTGACAATCTCAGTACAATGTGTCCAGGAAGCATTGGAGCATGTTTCTATACAAGCTATCGATGATGAAGAGCCAAGTCAGTTCGACAATTTGATATTTGAGATAGCCCTAGACATCGAGCTGGATAACTGGTCCACCATGGAGATGCCAGCCATATTTTCTGATAATGAGATGTAATATTTTTAAACTTTGTTTAATGAACCGATACTTATGCCTAAGGGTGTTGGTGACCTTTTTACGCAATGTTAGGGCTTTTTGTTTATGCATGTTTTGAATACAATGATGAATAAAATGCATGCCTGGATTTTGAAGCAATCGAATTTTTCTTTGCAATCCGATCCTTTTACTTTCTTTTGTCTTCACTCTTTACATCGTATTTCATTCGCAATACATTTTCGTTCCATCTTCTTGTATATATAGCCGTGAACCTGGGTTTGATCTTGGAAGGTTAACTGATATTAGAGAAATTGATAGTGAAAGTATCGAGGACCTTGACTTGCCCCAAGAACTAATAAGGATGGTTGAACAGGAAGAAAAACAGATCTTACCCTATAAAGAGACCACAGAGTTGATAAATTTGGGTTCTGAAGGGGATAAGAAAGAGGTTAAAATAGGCACTACACTATCAGGCCAAGAAAGGCAGCAGCTAATTGATTTGTTGAATGAATATACTGACGTCTTCGCATGGTCGTACCAAGACATGCTAGGGCTCGATCCAGAGATTATGGTACACAAGCTACCAATCAGGCCAGAATGCAAGCCAGTCCAGCAGAAGTTGAGGCGTATGAAACAAGAAATGCTTTTGAAAATAAGAGAAGAAATCGTGAACCAATTTGATGCCGGTTTCTTAGAAGTAGCCAAATACCCAAAATGGGTAGCAAATATTGTACCCGTGTCGAAGAAAGATGGAAAGGTGCGAATGTGTGTTGACAATCAGAACCTCAACCGAGCCAGCCCCAAAGATAACTTCCCATTGCCGCATATTGATACCCTTGTTGATAACACAGCCCGATATTCCATATTCTCTTTCACGGATGGATTCTCTAGGTATAATCAAATCAAAATGGTACTGGAGGACAAGGGGAAAACGACATTCATAACTGTGTGGGGAACCTTTAATTACAAAGTTATGTCGTTTGGATTGAAGAATGCGGGAGCCATGTACCAACGGGCCATGGTGACCCTATTCCATGACATGATGCACAAGGAAATTAAGGTGTATGTGGATGACATGATAGCCAAGGCTCGAACAACACAGGAGCATATGGTTAATCTGAAGAAATTGTTTGAAAGGCTACGGAAGTACCGGCTTCGGTTGAACCCGACAAAATGTACATTTGGAGCAACTTCAGGCAAATTGTTGGGGTTTGTTGTGAGTGAAAAAGGGATTGAAATGGATCCTGACAAAATCAAGGCTATTCAAAACCTGCCATCACCTAAAACACCAAAGGAAGTAAGAGGTTTTCTCGGGCGACTGAACTATATTGCCAGGTTTATATCATAATTGACTACCAAATGTGATCCAATTTTCAAGTTACTTCGAAAGCAAAACCCCGGCGAATGGAATGATGAATGCCAGCTTGCTTTTGAGAAATCAAAGAATACCTTACCAACCCACCAGTACTAGTACCTCCGGTACTAGGTAGGCCTTTGATTTTATATCTAACGGTGTTTGAGAACTTCATGGGATGTGTATTGGGGCAACAAGATAAAACTGGAAAAAAGGAGCACGCTGTGTATTATTTGAGTAAGAAGTTTACGGAATACGAGTCCAAGTACTCATTCCTTGAGAAATTGTGTTGTGCACTAGCTTGGGTTGCTCGCCGATTAAGGCAGTACATGTTATATCACACAACTTTATTGGTGGCAAAGTTAGACCCTATCAAGTACATATTTGAGAAACCAGGTTTATTGGGAAGGATTGCTCGATGGCATGTTCTATTGTCTGAATATGATATACAGTACGTTTCCCAGAAAGCCATCAAAGGAAGTGCAGTAGCAGATTTCTTGGCTGAATGTGCTAATGATGATTATGAGCCCATTGAGTTTGATTTCCCAGAAGAAGATTTAATGGCGGTGTTCCATGTCGAAAAGGAATCGGATGATGAAAGTGGGGTTTGCACAATGTTCTTTGATGGAGCCTCAAATGCAATATGGCATGGCATCAGAGCAGTACTAACGTCTCCAGAAGGAAATCACTTTCCAGCCACAGCAAGATTGGATTTCAGATGTACTAATAACATGACTGAGTATGAGGCATGTGCTTTGGGTATTCAAATGGCCATAGAAAGAAAGATTGAAGTGTTGAAAGTTTACGGAGATTCAGCACTGGTGATTTTTCTGTTAAAAGGAGAATGGCAGACAAAGACCCAAAATTGGTTCAATACCATGAGTACATCAAAGATCTGATGAAACAATTTAGAGAAATATCTTTCCACTACCTTCCTAGGGAGGAGAACCAATTGGCTAATGTTTTAGCCACATTGGCCTCCATGTTCAAGATGGACGTAGATACAGAAATTCAGCCTAGCAAATTAGATTTAAGAAGTGAATCGGCTCATTGCATGAATGTTGAAATGGAAGATGACAGAAATCCCTGGTATTATGACATCATGGACTTTCTCAAGTACCAAAAATATCCAGAGCATGCCTTAGAAAATGACAAAAGGATCATACGAAGGCTAGCAATGAGTTTCTACCTGGATGGTGAAATCTTATACAAAAGAAGCCGGGACCAAGTGTTATTGAGATGTGTGGCAGCAAGAGAAGCCCAAAAGATCATTGAAGAAGTACATGAGAGAATTTGTGGGACCCATGCTAGTGGACATAAATTAGCAAGGCAAATTATGAGATCTGGTTATTATTGGTTGATGCTGGAATCAGATTGCATTAACTATACCAGAAAATGCCATAAATGTCAGATCTATGCAGATCAGATTCATGTTCCTCCAAGTCCGTTACATGTCACGGCACCTTCATGCCCATTTTCTATATGGGGCATGGACGTTATTGGGCCAATTTCACCAAAGGCATCAAATGGTCACCAATACATTTTTGTCATGTTTGATTACTTCACCAAATGGGTTGAAGCAGCTTCATATGCCAGTGTCACGCAATCAGTAGTTGCCAAGTTTCTGAAAAGGGAAATTATCTTTTGGTATGGTCTTCCTGAAAAGATCATTTCAGACAATGCCCAGAACCTAAATAGTGGAATGATAAAAGCACTATTTTCACAATTCAAGATTATGCATAGCAACTCAACACTGTATCGACCAAAAATGAATGGGGCGGTAGAGGCTGCTAACAAAAATATCAAAAGAATTGTGACAAAGATGACTGAAACTTATCGAGATTGGCATGAGAAGCTACCTTTCGCACTTCTTGCTTATCGGACTGTTGTGAGGACATCTACTGGGGCAACTCCTTTCCCACTAGTATATGGAATGGAGGCAGTGCTACCTATAGAAGTTGAAATCCCATCCCTCAGGATACTCAGAGAAGTACAACTGAATGAGGCTGAATGGATCAAAGAACGCTATGAACAGCTGAATTTGATTGAAGAAAAATGTCTTGCGGCTCTCTGCCATGGCCAGCTATATCAAAAAAGAATGATGAGGGCACATGATAAGAAAGTAAAGCCGATAAGAAAGTAAAGCCGAGACAATTCTGAGAAGGGGAATTAGTTCTGAAGAAAATACTTCTCATCCAACGCGATTGTCGAGGCAAATGGGCACCAAATTGTGAGGACATCTACTGGGGCAACTCCTTTCCCACTAGTATATGCAATGGAGGCAGTGCTGCCTATAGAAGTTGAAATCCCATCCCTCAGGATACTCAGAGAAGTACAACTGAATGAGGCTGAATGGATCAAAGAATGCTATGAACAGCTGAATTTGATTGAAGAAAAACGTCTTGCGGCTCTCTGCCATGGCCGGCTATATCAAAAAAGAATGATGAGGGCACATGATAAGAAAGTAAAGCCGATAAGAAAGTAAAGCCGAGACAGTTCTGAGAAGGGGAATTAGTTCTGAAGAAAATACTTCTCATCCAACGTGATTGTCGAGGCAAATGGGCACCAAATTGGGAAGGACTGTATGTTGTCAAGAAGGTATTTTCTGGAGGAGCCTTGATTTTACAAGAAATGGATGGCAAAGAGTTGCCAAGCCCTATCAATTTTGATGCTGTGAAGAAATACTATGCCTAAAAAAAAGAAAAGGTGTAAAAATGAAAAAAGAAAGAAAAAAAAAAAGAAAAAGGAAAAAAGGAAAGAAAAGAATAAGAAAATGAGTGGCTCAAGTTGAAAACCCGAAAGGGCGGCTTAAGTCCGAAAAAGAAAAATGAAAAGGAGAGGTTCAAGTTGAAAACCTGAACGTGCGGCTTGAATCAAGACGGGGGTGACTTAAGTTGAAAACCTGAAAAGGCAACTTAAGCAAGATGAAAAGGGCATAAATTTACTTCCTGAGTTTTGATGATCTTGGTATTTTGAATGGGGCAAGTCAGGTCATTCAATATACAGAGCTATCAAAGACACTGGTACAGTAAGCCAATCAAGAAAGAACTCAGGTTTCATTTGCACTTGTTTCTGAGCATTCATTGTCAGAAGGTAGCCGCGTTCCTTTGATCTTGGAAAATGTCCAAAAAAATCCACTTGAATTGTACAACTTTTTTTTCTATCAATCAAATCCTTTATCTATTATCACTTATCTCTCACTACTTTCATTCATTATTATGCAATGAGAATTTCGGTTGTTGATAAATTCAGCATTGTGTTAAGTTCTTTCATAAATTTCCAAATGTGCATAAATAGGCAGAAACAAAAGCATGCATAAAAAGCTTATTCATCATCCAAGGGCATAAGCTAGTTTGGCAAAGAAAGAGCAAACCAAAAAGCCTTTCCAAAAGATGAATGAAAGTTGCCTAAGGTAAGAATCTTGGAACATTTGATTGGAATGGAAAGAAAAATCTCAAATCAAGGAAAGCACAGATAAATGTGAAGGTCACCTAAACATAGCAAAGAAAATAAGCATCGAACTGTCAAGGTTGCTTGCTTCACCATAAATATGAATTATGTCATTGCTACTATACATAAAAAATTTGCATCATGAACAAAGACATCTGAGCATTTAAATACATCATAGCATGATCGATTCATCATCACTCAATAAGTTGGTTACAAATCTTTATTCTAACCTCATCTCATTTTGGCATATACAAATCAATCATTTTTCTGCACTAACAATTTTACACCAATTAGCTTTCTTCAAAGAGTCATTTACAGTAAATTTTGTCCTATCAAGGTTTTTATATTATATTTTGCCCTGTCAAGGAATCATCTTTGTCACATTATATTTTGCCCTATCAAGGTTTCTGCTTTGCACAGTTGCCCTATCAAGGTCTCTACATTGCATCGTTTTACATCATTTTGCCCTATCAAGGTTCCTGCCTTGCACAGTTGCCCTACCAAAGTCTCTGCATTGAATCGTTTTACATCATTATGCCCTATCAAGGTTCCCGCTTTGCATAGTTGCCCTATCAAGGTCTCTGCATTGCATCATTTTATATCATTTTGCCCTATCAAGGTCTCTGTTTCGCACAATTGCCCTATTAAGGTCTCTGCATTGCATCATTTTACATCATTATGCCCTATCAAGGTTCTCACTTTGCACAGTTGCCCTATCAAGGTCTCTGCATTGCATCATTTTACATCATTTTGCCCTATCAAGGTTCCCGTTTCGCACAGTTGCCCTATCAAGGTCTCTGCATTGCATCATTTTACATCCTTATGCCCTATCAAGATTCCAGCATTGCATAGTTGCCTTATCAAGGTCTCTGTATTGCATCATTTTACATCATTTTGCCTTATCAAGGTTTTTGTATTACATAGTTGCCGTATCAAAGTCTCAGCACAACATTACTTTGCCCTGTCAAGGTCTCTATATCGAATCATTTTGCCCTATTAAGGTCTTTATATTGCATATGTTGCCCTACCAAGGTCCCTACACTGCACAATTTTACCCTATCAAGGTTCTTGTATTGCATAGTTGCCCTGCCCTGCATTGTATCACTTTGGCATATCAAGGTCTCTGCATAGCAACAACTACCCCCATTAAGGACATTACATCTTACTTCGGTCATTTTAGGACCATATTTTCTTAGATAGCACATTCTCTTGTTTGATGGTCCATTTTATTTTTTAAAAAAGGTTGGTGTCTACTGTCTTTACTCATTTCCTGAGTCTCCAAAAGTGTATACTTCTAAATTCTCAGAAAATGCATAAAGAGGGGCAGCTATAGACATCATAATTTTTGAGAGGTCCGGTATGCATGAACTTGGGCCTGACTAGTGGCCTAAATGTAATTTGAACTTGGGCCCGGACTGTGAATTTGTAGTTGGGCCTCCCAAACACATTTTTCTGTATGGTCCTTATTCATTTTTATTTTTATTTTTTTTCTCTTTCTTTCTTTCTTTCCAAATTTGTTTTTTTTAATTAAGTTTACTTACCATTTTTGCTAGAGTTTACTTTTTCAAAATTTGTTTTTCTCCCAATCAATCAACCTTATTTTCTCATTAGTCAAATCAAAATTTTCTCAATCAATCAATTGTAATTTTTTTCATTAATCATATTACAATTTTCTCCATTAACTTAGAATATTTCCTTACTATATTTGGAGGTCATCTTTGTGTATAAATACTCACCCCTACAAGAAGAAAGGGAGGCAAAAAAAAAAGGTTTTTTTTATTTGAGGAGTGTTTCTGTCTTTAGATTTTAGCAACCTTTCTTTTGTCTTAAGAGTGTTGAAAGAGAGCCAAAAGGAAGAGAAAAAAAATAAATTCAGAGGTAGAACAACGCCCTAGCGGCACAAAGAACGGCTTCGTTTGCAGTTTGGATTATTCACAAAAAGAAGAATAGAAGTTGGTTGCTGTTGGATCATTTCTTCGCCACCAACAAAGGAGAAAGGGGAGCCACGTGATTGGTCTTAGAAAAAAGAGAAAAAAGGGAGTTAAAATTGCAACAGCAACAAAAGAAGAAGAATTAGAAGGCAGCCAATAGCCCAAAACTGACGGGCAAGTTGAGATTCAAATTTGTTTGGATCTATTGGTATGTACTTTGACTTCTTGGGTACTCTTGTTTACTCTCTTATATTGTTATTTATGTCACTAGGTTGGTTTTTTACAATTGAGTTGTTCAATTTAGTTTTATTAAACCAAAAGATCTATTGTACATATTAAAATTGGACTACAATTTAAATATAGTCTTTGAATCCAAGGCAAATACTTCACGAATAAAATGGGTTTCAAATTAGAAGGAAAGTTGTTTGCTAAACAATTTCTTAAGCAAAATTTTGTTCGTAAAAAGTAAGACCCCAAATGAGAAGTTGTTTTAGACCAAGTTTAAGAGTTGACGCGGTCTAAGATAATTCTCAATAAATGTATCAAAAAATGAGATTTTTTTTAATTAAGAGTAATTAAGCCACAAGAATAATAATAATAATAATAATTGGACATTTTAATTGATTGCAATAAATTTAAGATATTGGGGCGAGTATTATTTTAAGTCAGGTCTAAGAGTGGACGGGGTTTAAAATAGTTATCAATAACTTTTTAATTATTAAGAGAATATTTTCGAAAGCCAAAATTATATTTATAAAAATTATAATAATTTTTTATATTTACGGTGGGACATTATATTAGGCCAAGTCTAAGAGAGGACGCGGTCTAAAATAAGTCCCCAATAACACTTTTAATTTAATTAAATATGAAAAGATTAAGTTGTAATGAATTATTAATAAAAAGAAAAGTCAAATTCCATTAAATAAGGTCTAATTTTAGTAATGGTAAAAAAAAAAAACTAAATCATCTCAAACCAAGTCAAAGAGTGGATGCGGTTTCGAATAAATTTTTTTCTCCAATAATAATAATAATATTGATAAGGGATTTATTCCAAACCAAGTCTAAGAGTAGACGCGGTCTAAGGATAAATCTCAATAAAATTTTAATAATAATAATAATGATAATAATAATAATAATAATAATAATAATAAGAGGTTTATTCCAAACCAAGTCTAAGAGTGGACGTGGTCTAAGGATAAATCTCAAAAAACTTTTCTCAAATTCTCATTTTATTATTAATAATAATAATAATAAGGGGTTTGTTCTAAACCAAGTCTAAGAGTGGACACGGTCTAAGGATAAATCTCAACAAATTTTCTCAAATTCCCATTTTAATAATAATAATAATAATAATAATAATAATAATAATAATAATAATAATGATTTTAGTAATAATAAGGACAATATTAAGAGGTTCATCCCAAACCAAGTCTAAGAGTAGACGCGGTCTAAGGATGAGTCTCAATAAAATTTCTCTCAATTTCTTTCCTTTTAATAATATAAAAAAAATAATTGATTTAATTCAATTCAAATCCAAGAGTGGATGCGGTTTAAGGATGAATTTCAAATAAAAATTTTTACAATCACTTTGTTAATAATATTGGGTTCATTCTAAACCAAGTCTAAGAGAGGATGCGGTTTAAAACTAAATCCCAATAAAAATCTTCATAATGAATAATCCCTTTAACAATATTGACTACAAGATTTTTTCTAAACCAAGTCTAAAAATGGACGCGGTATAAAAATATTTCTAAATAAAAGCTTTTATAAAGACTTCTTTAATAATAGTAAATTAATCCTTACAATCCGTATTTTTGTTAGGGCCTTTTAATATTAAATCTTTCGGTACCATCATTTGATGGGCGTTGTGGGGGTGCCGATACTTCTCCACACGTAACTGTACTCCCGAACCTAGTTCTGTTTCGTTGACCAAAACCTATCTAAATTAGTATGCCATATCAGGCCAATGCTGAGTTAGATAGATTCATAATAGGTGGCTAGTCACACCTAAATAAAAATGATTAGTGGCGACTCCTTTTTTTTAAGACCAATGTGGTCGCGGCGGTCACACATTGCGACACCTGCGGATGGCTCCTGCGCGGGAGCCAAGTCTCTCCCCCGCAGGAGAGACCCGCCGCCCAGGTCCCGCGTGGGACTGGGCCTGTTCCGCGCCGGACTGGGCCATTGTGGCCCAAATCGGCCGGTTGGGCTCGGCCCAACTCACTTGGAGGGGCCTTTTGGGCCCAGAAACAGGCCAGGCCTAACCCAGCTACAGGGGCAAGCATGCCTGGCCCAGAACCGGGCCGGGCTGGGCCCCCACGGGTCCATAGGGGTATTTTCATAATTTTTCATCAAGTGTCTAATTTTTACCCCGGAACCTCTCAGACACTTTTCTAAACCCCGAATCACATCCAAGCCCAGCCATAGGTCATGTTAGAGCCTCATAGGTGCATTCATAAATTTAATTATGAATGCTAATTTATATTTCCGTGTATTAGGACTCCGGTTGAATCGAGTGCGGCGATGCTCCGGAGGTTAAGCTACATGGAGCGCTTGGGAGTATACGAATCTCCCTTACAGTGAGTGACCTAGACTTCTTTATTTAGCCACTGGGTGAAAAGGTTTTTAAAATGATTTTTAAAACATAAATGTTTTTAAAAAGGTTTTGGGATACAGGAAATCCACCCACACACACTTGTTTGTGATATACCCACACAGTGAGTAGGATGTTTTAAAAAGAAATATAAAACTTATGTGTGTGTGATTATATGTTTTAAATATAAATGTTTTATGCATATATATATATTTGAAATATTATTATTATTATTATTGAGGGTACGATGCCCTAGGGAGATGAGTGATTGAGAGGGTTCCTCGGGGCTCCAATTTACGGGAGCATGGACCGATTTTGAGAGCATGCATGATGCTCAGCCGTGGACCGCCTATCGAGGGGTACGGTGAGTCGAGCCTGGTTGGGAGAGGCGCGTAGGGAAACTCGCCAGGGCTCCAGTTCACTGTGTTCCACCACAGTGAGACACCACCGAGGGAAAGGGCTAGAGAAAGAGAAAGAGAGAGAAAATATTTTTAGAAAGAAAAGAGATAGCCCTCGGTGCAGTGAGGCATAAGACGACCGACAGGTCATGCCTCCAGTATGATAGAGATGCCAGCCCATTTGATATATATATATTATTTATTTAAAGTGTTTTTAAAGGTTCTCAGCTGGAGAACCAGAAAGGAATTTTCAAAAGGAAAAATATTTATTTTATTTTATTTCATTTATTTTATTTTATTTTATTTTATTTTGGATTTCCCCTTATCCTCTAACCTAGATGGAGATTCTTAGAATCTCTGTCACTCACCTGTATCCAATGTGGATGGATGCAGATTGGCATACGGAGTCAGCTATAGAAAGGAGGCTCACTAGGAGGCGTCGGTGGCTTACGCTTAGAAGTTTCCGCAGCTTAGGTATTCTCTCAATTAGTCCACTGGCATTACTTTTAAAGTTAATTATTTTATTAAATATTTTCTAATTAAAGTTTTAGTTTTATTTGACAGCAATGATGCCCATTTATGCCTTGCAATGCCTCAGGTGCGTGACTGGCCGCACGTACTTCGAGACAACGCGGCGGTTGCCACGTGGTCGGCCCGGTGAGGGTCGGGGTGTGACAAGTTTCAAGTATTTGAAAGCATTAAGAACAAGATCAATATAAGTTAATCAATATTAGAAATCTATTCAGCATAGATTACTTAATAAGCCCTTAAATTCCCTTGAATAGGCAACCTATTCAATTGCTACTAACATCTAATTAAATCACAAACAGTAGGATTCAAATAGATTAGCAAGTCTATTCATAAACAAGTAATTATTGGCCACTAACCACAAGCAAATACAAGAGACAAGTAAATAAACAAGATTATTTACCTTAAACTAGAGAAATCAAAGAACAATTATAAAAGAAACTAGTTTAAGCATCAAAAACCTCACAATAGTTAAAGAGCATCCTCTAGAACACTAGATTAGAGAGAAGAACTTGAACTTTCATAAAACAAAAACCAATAACTCTAAAATATCTAAGAGCTCAAAGGTAAAACTATGAGCTAAAGAAGCTACTAAAGCTGAAAAAGCTAGGGTTTATTCCCATAAAAGAGTATTTATAAGAACTAAGTTTTTATCCTAATAAATCTCTAAAAGAGTCTTCCTTATGCTTGACTCTTCTTCCTTTAATCTTCTTTCAATTCACTATAATCTTCAATTGCTTTAGCCCAATCAATTCTTCATTCTTCTCGGTGAATCTTCCTTGTCTTAGGGTTGATTTGGCGAGATTTTAGGTCCAAAGAACTTCAAGAGGCGGCTCAAAAGGCATTGGATGATTGGAAGACCAAGCTGAAGGAAGTTTGGTGCATTTCATGTCCAGCCGGCCTCGGCTAGAGGTCTAGCCAGCCGCCGGCCAATGACAGACAAAGGGACTCTCGGCCATGCTCTAGGCTGGGGCCGGCCAGTGATAGTCCTCGGTAAGATGGACATTTGAGGGGTCAAACAGACTCGAATTTGGACATTCCTTAGCATTTCAGAAAGCCCAAGATGTCATCTACAACTTGCATGAGACCACAAAGACAATTGAAGTCTCTAAGATGGTGAAAATCAAGCACATCTTTCAGATCTATCCAAATTGCCAAGATTCTCAACTTTCAGTGTTTTGCACTTGGCTTCCTACTTGACTTGTTTTTGCTTCTTTTCACTTCAAATTCATCATTTTCACTCAATTGACACCTAAGAAATAAAAGAAGTAAATTAGCCAAGAATTAAATAGTTAGTTGCATATAATCATAAGAATCATCCATAAAAGCATCAATACAAATGTAGCTAACTGTATTCTTTTAAATAAATCCACTCGTATTACTTCTAAATTTTATCATTTTATTAAATAATTTTTAATTAAAGTTTTAGTTGTTTTGCAGTGATGATATCTATTTCTATGCCTTGCAGTGCTTTTGGTGCGTGACCGATGGGCACGTACTTTAAGGCAGCGCGACAGTTGCCACATGGCAGGCCCGGGCTGGTCGGGGCATGACAAGAACCAACCTACCTTAATATGCCGTTTCACAATCAATGTCAGGTTAGGTGGATTCCTAAAAGAGTGGCTAACCCACCTAAACAAAAGAGGTTAGTGGCGACTCTTGTACTTTTCATTAAGTCACAACCATGTTGTCTTCGGTAATGTTGTGACAGTAACTCTTGAACTTATTCTTAGTTTTAGTAGAATTTCGATATTGCTATTAATATTTTGCTAGTTATCCTCTCACTGAGTATTTATTACTCATTCAAGTTTTATATAAATCCATTTTCAGGTTGTAGATGTTCTGCATGTTATTAGGCAAGGATACGGTTGCAAAAGTTACATTCCTAGGAAAAGTTTGATTAAGGAGGTAAAAAATTAACTTTTTTGTATTATTTTTCAAAAATTTATGTAGGTCATACCGAGTGAGTACATGTGACTCAAACTACTTATTTTCTCCCTTTAATGTGTCTTGAACTTTTTAAAACTGTTGTGGTATTTTTTAAATATTGCAAGCCAATGAATACTTCAAAAATACGTCATAACATTCAATGGTATTTTCGTAAATATATGTAAGTTTGCAACTTGATTTTTTATTTCACTAATCCTTATTTTTGCACCGAATGGTATTACGCTTCTATAAATTGTTAAAACTTGAGAACTGCATGATTGTTACATGACAATAAAATACAAAATTACCATTTCAGCCTTGCAGAACTTTGGAGTGTATTCTAATACAATATAATATACTTCTAAGGTTCGCAGTGATTGCTACGTGCTTGATCATCGTGTCGGAGCATGAGAATATATATATATATATACACACACATAAATATATATATATATATATATTTTTATATATATAAGATGTATGAAAGATTTTTATAATGTTTTTATATTAGCCTGCTTGTAGTGTAATGAGGGATCATGTGTGGCTTACACATTTGAGGTATTTGATATTGGTCCATGTGTGTCCAGGCCAAGGTGGGGCATCCTTAGCAAGACAATAGCCTATGGTGTGAGTGATTTAGAAGCCTATGCCCCATCTATTTAGAGAGGCACTAGTGAGTGGCTCTCTTGTCTAAGAAGCACGTAGGGAAACTCACCAAGGGCATTTGTAGTTGCAAGACCGATGAATGGCAACATTGGGAGAATAGGCCTTTGATATATGTATATGATATTTTATTGGATTGTGTGATAATTGCTCGTAATGGTACAAATCCGTTGATTTATTACAATAATTACAAATCTATTGTAAGAATTTTATTGGTGGGCTGACGATTTATGAAGTATTGGTTTTATTAAGATGTTTTTGGATTAATTGAATCCCTTTCATTGATTGATTTTTACATTGTTTCCTAACCACTTCACTGAGTCAAGTGGACTTATCACTTTAATTTCTTTGCTTTTCAGGCACTTGAGGGTTAGTGAGGAGCCACTTTTCTGTCTAGCTGTGTGGTCTAGACTATCAACCATCCTAGGTGAATCTTTCTCTGGCCTGATGTGATCCATTGGTGTTCTTTCATTCTACTGTGTTTTGTTTTCATCCACTCGGTAAACTGATGAACTTTTGTTGTTTTGATACTTCTTATGGGGATTTTTTGACATTACGATATTTGAATATTTTTGGTATTGTAAAGACTATAAATACTTTGACTTTGTTTTGATTTCTTATATTTGATATTTGTTTTGACTTTGTATTATTAATGACTTGCGTTGTTTCGAATGTGTGACTAGATAACACATATTTTGAAACAATGCGACGACTTTCTTGAGTTTGAGCCTGAGCAAATCGGAGCATGACAGCATACATCAATCACTTTAACTAAATACTTTGCTGCTATATAGACATATCGATATTGATGTTTCTACATACAACATTTATGTGCATGCTTTTGGTAATTTATGTCTAACTAAACGAGGGAAAGAAAGAGTGGCAACACCTAAAATTCAGGAAACCGTGGCCTTTATGGCTCCACCGTAAAACCCATATAACACATTTTTCAATGTTTTTAAGCAGTTACCGTTAGCTCAAAAATTTGTTACGTTTAAAGCATGGAAAGGTTTCTAACGTGTATCTTGAGGAGGCATTAACCCCATTCATGGAGAAAATATTATTATATAGGGCAACCTATCACGTGTTACTTCTAACAACTAAAATTGTGTCAATTTGAAATAATTACTAAATTTTAATAAAAAATTTAGGGTTTAACCATAAGTTTTATAATGTACTATTATTTATAGGTAAATTTTTAAATTTAATGCAACAAAAAAAATCTTCAAATTTAGAATATTATTAGGATATGGGTTTAAATAATTATAAGAAAACCTTTAACTGGTAAAATTTTAGTGATTCGTATAACGGCTGACTTGATAGTCCAAGTCTATGTAATAATTTTTCCCATTTATATATGGTCTTAGGCTGTTAAAATGGAAGAAGTAACAGCTTTGACAAAACAAATATGTGTATTATATATAAGTCCTAAGGGAAGGAAACCTTCTGCGGCGGCTGCAGGGTCCCCGAACAACAATAATGGAGGCTATGGGGAGCAGATGCTTTCGTTCTGTTCTCCTATGCCTCCTTCTCACTGCTGCTTTTGGTACTCTCTCTCTCTCTCTCTCTCTCTCTCTCTCTCTCTCTCTCACTTTCTTCGTTGGTTCCTGGGTAGGTGTTTCAGTGAAGGAACATAAAGGACAGGAAAATGTTTGCTTAGCGCATCTCTCATTTTCTTCGTTGGTTCCTTGGTAGGTGTTTCAGCGAGGGAAGAAAAAGGACAGGCAAATGTTTGCTTAGCGCATATCAGCCTTCGTTGCGCCACACTTTTTTGCGTATTCAGGTGTTTTTCGAAGTACGGGATGTTGGGAGGATTGTGCAAAGATTTACATATGTGTGACTGCACTTATGACGAATGCTGAAAATGCTTTCGCATGTTCTTAATATGTCCTTAATCTTAAATCGAGTGTAAAATATATATATATATATATGTTATCGGGTAACTAGGCTATTATAAGCCGTCGTAATTAATATATGTAATATCTACAAAATTTCTCGAGCCAGATTTTTTTTTCAGGAGAAAAGAGGCGAAAATTCCATTAAATTACAAAGCTGTTATCATCTTCGAACAAAGAGTCCTCCCTAGTTGGAATGAAATCAGCAAGGCCTTATGCTTGTCTGAAAAATTCCATTAACAAACAAAAGAGGTGGGGTTATTTAATTTGATGCCTATTCTTGAGTTTTTTTAACCAAATCATTATGATTCTTGAAGTTAATTCGTTAAACCATTATACTTTTAATTTTATTTCCCAATTCCTTGTATTTTTTGCCACATCATATTTTCTAATTTTTGAAAGTAAATAAACATATATACATAAAAATGAAATATGTTAACCTAAGCCTAGAGATGGCAAAATGGACAGGTGACATGGAGTCCAACACAGCCCAGCCCGATATGACCAAACTAGCACGACGCACATTACTTTTTTAGTGGGTTGTGTCAGTACGGTCCAATAGTCATGGATGGACTGAACACCCTTGTGATAGCATGTGGGCTGGTACAGTACGGCTTGCAAAAATGGCATAGCTCGACACAATCCATGTGGCTATTTGGGTCATGCCATATTTTAATGTAAATATAGAATTATATTAATTGATCAATTATATGATTATCAAGTTTTATTTTGAATGAATAAAATTAAAATTATGGTGGTAAAATTAAATAAAAAAGTAATATAAATTATTAAATTCAAGTTTAATTTTTATGAAATTATATTATAAAATTATTATTTTTGTTAAATTTTTCCATTCTTATACCAATTTAGTAATCAATATTAAACATATAGAATGAAATAAAATAAAAAACAAAAAAATTAATTTTTATTAAAAATCATTGGTCCATGTGTTTACTAGATTCAACCCAATATTGACTTATGTGTCGGCATGACACGATCTATATGGATCATGGGTTACAAACTATAATGGATTTACTCTTTAAAATAAATGGACCGGCATGGCACGATCCATATTTTTTGGTGGACCAACACGGCCTAGCCCATATTTATGTGGGTAGCTCTTTTTTTAGGCCGTGCTAGCCCAACTCGCTTATATTGCCATCATTACCTAAGCCTAAAAAGCTCATCTCTCCTTGCCTCATTCCTCGAGTCCTTTCTCCTCCGCTACAACTATGACACCCGAGTTTTTATTGTACATTTCCAAACCAATTTGAACCATTAAAGAATAAATTAATCTTTGAATTATCTTAAGGCCATTATTATTTTGAACTAATATCAAAATCACAGTTTAGTATTTTGTTTACTTTTTATAAAGAAAATGAAATACCAAGGGACAAATTGGTCTCTAAACTTTTATTTTGAGACATATTAATCCTTTGATGGATGGAAACCTAACAAAACCGTTTGGTCCTATAACATGGCACCTCCACTTCAGCTATGTTGATGATGTGGCACTTCCGTGTCAACATGGTCCCATATGGTAAAAAGGTGAAAGTATGGTGCTACTCATAAAGTTTCTACTTCATATCACCCTCAAACTAGCAGTCAAGTAGAAGTTTCTAATCGCCAAATCAAGGCCATACTCGAGAAAACATTCAACACTAATCAACGATATTGGAATACTAGGTTAGATAATGCATTGTGGGCACATTGAACTGCTTACAAAACTCCTTTAGAAACGTTTGCTTATCGGTTAGTGTATAGGAAAGCATGTCATTTGCCAGTTGAGCTTGAATTCAAGGCTTGGTGGGCTATTAAGTCTTGTAACATGAACTTGGATGAACCCGGAAATCATTGGAGGAATTTCAAAATGAAGTTTTTGACAATCCACTGATCTATAAGGCGAAAACTAAAGCTTATCATGATAAGCTTCTTTGAAGGAAACCCTTGAAGTGGGATAGAAAGTTTTGATGTACAACACTAAATTACTTCTCTTTCCGAGTAAACTTAAAAGTAGATGGCTAGGACCTTTTATGATTGTTCGTATCTCTGATCATGAAGCCATCAAAATTCAAAGTGTAGCTACTTCAAAGCTAATGAAAGTAAATGGTCACCGGTTGAAGTCTTATGTAAAGAGTATCTCTTCCTTTGGTGTGGAAAATTTGAACTTGAAGGACCCTCCCTCTGATTGATTTTGAAAGAAAGCTAAGTCTAGCCAAAGACATTAAACAAAGGTGCTTATTAGGAGGTAACTCAATCTTTCTGTCTTTCTTTAACTTTTACATTTCTTAAGATTTTAGCAAGTTTCATGGTTAATATTTTCATGTTTTGCTTTTGTAGGTAATTAAGAAAGGAGGAAGCATGAGAAGGTTTTAAAGCTTCTATCAATTTCTTGAGGGATTAATTTTAACCTTATTTCCATATTGATCGCATTCATTTGATACTTATTCATGCTACTTACTTATTTATTTGCTTTTATCATTATCATGCATTTTCATACATAATTCTTTTTGATTAATCACTTCAGAGGATGTGTTTTCACAATTGACAAGTGGAATGAGTAGTTTGAAGAGCATTTAGAGCCTTTAGGAATATATTCATTGTGAAAGAGGATAAAGAAAGCATGTTTGAGAGGCTTGGAAGTCAAAATTCTATCCTACACTTCGCTGGCCGCCGCCCATATCATGGCCCGCCGGACCCTAGTCTTTTTCCCCATTATCAGCTCCCTACCTTCACCCGGCCATCAGTCGCAGATTTGCTCGGTGTTGGGTGGAGTCAAGAAAGGCCATTCGGCCTATTCGTTCCATCAGTCGGCCCCTCGCCTATTAATCCTTCTTTCTCTCTATGGCAACGTTATCGAGAACGACTTTTTGGGACAAAAAATATAGTCACCACTAACCTCTTTTATCCTAGTGGGTTAGCCACATTTTAGAAATCTACCAAACTTCACATTGACCATGAAATGGCGTGTTAAGATAGGTAGGTCTCGGTCTATGGAACAGGAGATCGGATTCAGAGGTATGGTTACCTGTGAGGAAAGATTAGCACCCCCACAACACCCGTTAAATAATGGTATCGATCAATTTAACATTAATTACAATACAACAAAATGGATGATTAGTGACGAATTAGTGTTTGACATATTTTCAAAGCGTCACAAAAAGTATTCATAATGTGACGAAAATCTTATTTCGTCTCTCAATTTCATAAGTTAAATATTTTCCATGATGATAGTTTACAATGTCACATTCAAGCGTCACAGAATATCTGGTGCCAAAATTTCCCACCAATTAGAGATGGAGGGAAACTTTTTTGCTGACGCTAACAAAATTATGTGACGATTTCAATTGCGTCTTCAATGTAATACCATTGTTGTGACGAATTATATATGTCATTATTTATTAACAAATTTTGACACTATGTCACTAATATTATTGCTCATTATTTGTGACATTTTAGTTTTGTCATATAGCTTATAATGATTTGGTGACATATATGTACATCACTCAAATATAAGTATTAATGATGATCTTATTGCGTCACACGTACGTTTAGCATTATGTGATAGTTTTACATAATTTCACAATTTTTTAAAATTATTCATGACATTAATTATTCACCACAAATGAGATCACATTCATATATTATTATAAGTGACACTATATTTGTGTCGCATATGTATGAAATTATTTGTGACGTAAAGTAATGTCACAGATAATCTTTTAATTGCCTAAGTTAATCTTTATTTTATATAATATTTAATTACTTATTCTCTTTAACCTAAAACTGAAAATTAATAAAAAAACCTAAAACTTAAAACTAATAGAAGATACTGTGTGTTTTTTCATATTTTATTAAAAGGAAGGTAAAATTGAAAACTCATAAGCCAAAAAAGGGGAAAAAATAGAAAAAAAAACTAGCGTTGCATAAAATAAAATGTATTAAAACATCTTCATTTCTCTTTAATAAAGGAAACCTAAAAATAAAAAAGAATTTTACTACAATAAATTTGTCTAACTAAATTACAAATCGACAAAAAAAAAATACAACTACCTTTTGGTTTTTTTAAATTAAAAAAAATTAATGATGAACGAAAAAATCATAATATATCAGTTGACCAATATATAATTATTTAATGAATTAAATTTAATTATTATTAATTAATAAAATAAAGAAAGAAAGTGGAAAGCTATTTCATAAACCATGTTGGCCAGCGGTGCAATGGTAATGTAATATAATACTATAATATATATATATATATATATAGCAATAATATACTTACTAATAATACTTTGAAAGAAAAATTCACGTTAAGTAGCTCGTGGAACTACCATTTGCACAAAGCTATACTTGCTGCCAAAATGCCAAATGGCCCATAATACAAACAAAATGGAAAAGTGAATTTTAACCTTTAACCCTTGGGCCTCTTTAGTCTTCTCTACTTTCTCAAAAAATTTATAAATAATAAAAATGGATATGCTTTCGCTTCTTGAAGCTACAGGTGTTTTTCCAAGAGGCACCAACACACCAAAACAATCCTAGTGGCGTTATCCTTCAACTGCGTAGGTGATAGCAGAAAGCATACCTATTGAGAAGCTCAAAATCAAAATTGAAAGGAACCTGGCAATAGCCCATGTAAATCTATACATTTTATTGATGTATTAATTTTTATCAAGTTCTCTCGGATTTACTTTAAATTACATGTAAAAATAGAAATTATTGTCATTAATCTAACCATCTCAATGTGACTCATTAAGATTGATATTTTCATCGTGTTTGGATTTTTACATGTGGGTTTGTTCTCCTGGTGAGCTATTAAGTTGGAGTCTTTCAATTTTGTAGGTTTTTTTTCTCCTTCCTTTGATTTTTTTAGTTAAACTTACATATATATTTTTGGTAAGGCATTAAACTTATATATTTGATTTTAATACGTTGGCTGCTAGGGAGAATTTAGTTTAAGTAGATGAAATAATTATTTTCATAAGGTACTTACTTTCGGGAGGTAGTCAAGCCTTTGGGTTTTCTAAATTTGCCGATCCTTTATTGCTCTTTTCTGGATGATTGTCTTTCTCTTTTGCCAACTGAATTGGATATAGTTTTTGTAGTTCAATGTTTATAACCTTAATTAATTTTTCACTTGCCTTTCAAATAACGAAAGATTAAATTCAATTAGAGATCATATACCCCAACTAGACCATGCACATTTTTAACGCAAAATGAAAATTACTTTATGATCATACATGTTAGAAGAAGCTTTAGGAGAAGTAAACTTGAATATTTAGGTAGTACCATCGCAAATACCTCAACTTGACCTTATATAGGCACCATTTTAACTAGGTCCATGTCTAGCTCAAAGATAAACTCTTAAAAATTCTTCTGCAAGTACTCAATTTCTAAAGTTATTAATAACTTGAACTTATCGAAGGCACAACAAAAACCTTATTAATGCATTTGCACTTGTGTCTTTCTTGTTCTTTAGTTTGCTTTATAGAGAAACTAGCTAATCTGTCTCATCCAAGCTTCATAGTTTCTATAGGTAAGACTCCTTTGTGAATAACAAGTTGTAGATGCGTACATTGATAATTTTTTTAGGAAGTAACTGTGTCATATACTTTCAATGTTAATATTTGTGCAATTTCCTCATTTCAGAAATAAATTTAACATGAATAAAAGTTAGATGATGGAGAATAAATACTCTCAGAAGTATGTTTCAGGTGTGTCATTGTTTATGAAATTTGTATGCGAGAGTATGGGAACACGAGCTAAAGTTCGATGGCTTTGTCAAGATTGCTTGACAAGATGTTAAGATGAAGTTGAAGATCATTTGTTACTGAAAGGAATGTCACAAAGTTACAACAATTGGATTTATCATGGTGAGAAATTTGGTTCTACAGTCCCAGGTTCTTTGAAGCAAGATAATGGTAATACTAATAACTGTCTTTCTGATGATAAGCTAATGGATAATGGGGTGCATGATATATTACAAGATGTATTTTGACAGAATGGATGAAAATGAGATTGACAATGGTGTTGATTTTAGTTCTAATCCAAGTGAGGAAAAAGCTGTCAAATTTAGCAAATTATTAAGTCATTCACAATGTGGATTACTACCGGAATATACAGATATGTCTACATTATCTTTTATTGTGAAATTGCTTCATGCAAAGGTGTACACACGAATGAGCACCAAGTTAGTGAATATGATATTGGCATTATTGAAAGAGGCTTTTCCAACTAGTACAATTCCTTCATCGTATTATGAGGCTACAAGAATTTTGAGAGACTTGGGGCTAAGCTATATACCAATTCATGCTTGTAAATTTGATTGTACTTTCTTTTGGGTTGAATTTGAAGATAGACAATATTGTCCCGTGTGTGGCACGTCAAGGTGGAAGTTCAATGATAAGAAAATTCCTTGGGAAGTCTTGCAATATTTTCCTTTAAAGCCAAGACTGCAAAGATTGTTTATGTCCAAGGTGACAGCTGAGGATATGCAATGGCATAAAGAAAAACAAATTAATGATCATATGCTAAGACATCCAGCTGATGGAGATGCATGGAAAGCATTCGATAAAGAGCATGATTGGTTTTCTCAAGATCCACGTAATGTTCAGCTTGGATTAGCAACAGATGGCTTTAACCCTTTTGGGATTATGAGCTCTACCTATAGCATGCGGCCTATTGTGGTTATGCCGTATAATCTTCCACTTTGGAAATGTATGAAAGAGCCTTTTGTGATGATGTCATTACTTATTCCTGGAACAAACTCTCCAGGAAAAGATATTGATGTCTATTTGAGACCATTAATAGATGAGCTGAAGGATTTGTAGGAAGTTGGTGTTCACACCTATGATGCTTACAAGAAGGAATATTTTCAATTTCATGCTGCAATTATGTGGACTGTAAACGACTTTCCAGCTTATGGGAATTTATCTGGTTGGAGCACAAAGGGATATATGGCTTGTCTCGTTTTTAATAATGAAACTCCTCACAGAAGGTTAAGAAACAAGATTTGTTATATGTATCATTGTCGCTTTTTGCCTAAAGATCATGTTTGGCGAAATAACAAATTATTTGATGGTAAACCAGAAAATAGGCCAAGACCTAGGGAGGTATTTGAGGTAGACTTGTTATAACAATTAGAGGTTGTCAAAGACATTAATTTTGGAAAGCATCCGAACAACAAGAAGAGAAAAAGAACCCTTGAAGAGTTGAGTTGGTCTAGAAAGAGCATCTTGTTTGAGTTGTCTTATTGGAGAACATTGAAGTTGCGACATAATTTGGATGTGATACATATTGAGAACAACATTTGTGAGAATGTTGTTGGCACGCTGTTGAGCATAGAAGGGAAGACAAAGGATACTGTAACTACAAGATTAGATTTAGAAGATATGAATATAAAGAAAGAATTGCATTTGAAAAAGCAATTAGATGGCTCTTACATGATGCCTCATGGATGCTACACCTTGTCAAAGGATGAAAATAAGAAATTTTATGAGTTTTTAAAATCAGTGAAGTTTCCATATGGATACGCATCGAACATCTCAACATGTGCAAATGTCGATGATGGTAAACTCTCAGGATTAAAGAGCCATAATTGCCATATTCTTTTGCAAAGACTACTTCCAGTTGCCATTCGAAATTTTGTACCAAAACATGTTTTCCAAGCATTGGACGAGTTGGGAAATTTCTTTAGGCTATTGTGTAGTAAGACATTGAAGAGAAAGGACATAGAAATTTAGAAGTAGATATTGTCATCATTTTGTGCAAGCTTGAGAAAATTTTTCCTTTTGCTTTCTTTGATGTAATGTTGCACTTGGCACTACACTTGCCACGTGAAGCCTTGCTTGGAGGGCCTGTACATTACCGATGGATGTATCCTATAGAAAGGTAAAATTTATAATATTAAATCAATTTTTAGATTTGAAATAAAACTTTTTAAAGAGTTTAATAATTTTTTTTTAATAGCAGGTTCTTAGGTAAGTTGACAGCATATGTGTGAAATAAAGCTCGACCAGAAGGATGCATTGCAGAATCATATATTTATACTGAATGCTTAAAATTTTGTTCTTTGTACCTTTCTGGGATTGAGACCAAATTTAATCGGGAAAAGAGAAACTATGACGGAGGGAAGGACATGAATGATCGAGAATTATCTATCTTTTCAACAACTATTCATCCTTTTGGTGCATTCAAATATGAAATCTTCTCAGAGCACGAGTTTAAAATGATTCAATGGTATATTCTAAATAATTGTGATGAAGCTCAACCATTCTTAGAGTAAGTTTGTCATGCCCCGACCCGCTAGGGGTCGGCCACGTGGCAACCGTTGCGCTGCCTCGAAGTACATGCCGGCCAATCACGCACCTGAAGCACCGCAAGGCAAAGAAATGGATACCATCGCTGTAAATCAACTAAAACTTTAATCAAAAATCATTTAATAAAATATTTAACTTTATAAATAACACGAGTGGATTAATTTAGAAGAAATACCTACGCAACGGAAACTACTACACCTATGCCACCGACGTCTCCTAGTGATCCTCCATTCTATTTGCTGACCCCGTATGCAAATCTGCATCCATCCACATTGGATACAGGTGAGTGACAGAGGTTCTAAGAATCTCCATCTGGGTTAGGGCAAATAAGGGAAATCCAAAATAAAATAATAATAAAATAAATATTTTTCTTTTGAAAATCCCTTTTAAAAACACTTTAAATAAATAAATATATATACATAAAATGGGTTGGCATCTCTATCATACTGAAGGTGCGACCTGTCGGTCGTCTTATACCTTACTGCATCGAGGGCTAACTCTTTTCTTTCTAAAACATCTTCTCTTTTCTCTTTCTTTAGCCCTCTCCCTTGGTGGTGTCTCGCTGTGGAAGAACACAGTGAATTGGAGCCTGTCGAGCTTCCCTACACGCCTCTCCTAACCAGGTCTCGTCTCACCTTACCCCTCAATAGGTGGTCCACGGCTGAGAATCTAGCATGCTTTCTCCAACTTGTCTACGCTCCCGCATATATTGGAGCCCGAGGAGCATCCCTCTCAATCACTCATCTCGCAAGGGTATCGCACCCTTAATAATCATAATAATAATATTTCATAATTATATATATATGTATAAAATATTTATATTTAAAACATATAATCACACACACATAAGTTTTTATATTCCTTTTTAAAACATCCCACTCACTGTGTGGGTATATCACATGCAAATGTGTATGTGTGTGGATTTCCCGTATCCCAAAATTTTTGAAAACATTTATGTTTTTAAAACATTTTTAAAACCTTTGTTCCCAGTGGCTAAATAAAGAAATCTAGGCTATTCACACTATTGGGAGATTCGTATACTCCCAAGCGCTCCATGTAGTTTAACCTCCAGAGCATCGCCGCACTCGATTCAACCGAAGCCCTAATACATGGAAATACACGTTAGCATTCATAATTAAATTTATGAATGCACCTACGAGGCTCTAATATGACCTAAGACAATGTTTGGAAGTGTTTCGGGGCTTAGAAAAGAATCCGAGAGGTTCCAGGGTAAAAATTGGACACTTGGTAAAAAATTACAAAAATGCCCCTAGGGTCCATGGGTTACGATCCCAGCCCGGCCCGGGTCTAGGCCAGGCAGGCCCTCCCCTGAGGTTGGGTCAGGCCCAGCTTGAAATTTGGGTCGGAAGGCCCATTCCCTCGGATTGGGCCTAAAATGGCCCACTCGCGCGGTTGGGCCGAAATGGCCATGTCCCACGCGGGAATGGCCCAAGTCCCACGTGGGACTCGGCCAAGGGTCTCTCCCATGCGGGAGCTGTTCGTCACCTCAGGATTCGAGGCTTTTCCTCGGCTCCCAAGCCCCTCGGTCCATTGTTTGGTGTGAAATTCAAGACGTACGTTCCTTGTACCTCCCACGATGCGTTTACCGAAGCAGAAACGAGAATCACAAGCTCAAAGTTCCTAGATCTCAAATCTAAACTTAAAATCTAGTTGAAAAGCTAAACCTAACTTTGAGCTTGGATCTCTCTTAGACTAATGCATGGAGATGCTTGAAAACTTAGAAAAACGTAGATCAAGAAGTTAAGAATAACATACCAAGATCTCGCCTTGATCCTACGGTCGGTTTGTCCGGATCGGCCAAAAGTCCTTAATTGCGCCGATAGAGCAAATGAGAGGAGAGAAGAGAGGGAGAAGAGAAAATGAGAGGGGGAGAGCTCATCTCCCCCTATTTATAGCAAGGTCCAACACCGGGTCTACTCGGACCCAAGGCCAGACTTTTTCCCCTCTTTGAAACCTCTCATAATTTCCATCCTTGGCCCGATCCACCAACCAATTCACCAATGGACGTCCAATCCATTGGCTACGGACTTAAAGAAGTCCACTTTAGTGTTTCCATGCATGGTCACCAATCTCATCTTCCAACTCCGTCTTATCTTAAGCTTATCTTCTCTTCTGACTTGACACAGCCGAACCGACGTATTGTTTAATTAATACGTCATCTTGCACTATTCTGTTCGTATCGAAAAGTCGTGCTAGGTCCGGGTGTATCAAAGTTTTTTACTTTTTTTTATTAAAGTTATATAATTTAGAGGGAGTTTAATTAGTTTCACATTTATTTGTAGGAAACACAAGATGGAGCTTGAGTTACAAAATGCATTTTCTATCGAAGAAAGGCATAAGGAATAGTTTTACGTGTGGTTTAAAAGACATGTAAGTAATATCAATTTGGAAGCAGTGATAGCAAAAATATATGATTTTTTTCCTAACGTTTATATTGTTTCCCCCCTTTTAAATTGTAGATTACCTGGTTGCGAACTCAAGGTTCGCAAGAAGTGTCTAATGAGTTATTTGCACTAGCTTGTGGTCCAGATAAACGTGTTAGAAAATACACTGGTTGCGTTGTTAATGGGTTTAGGCTCCACACGAAGGAACATGAATTTCATTTAAGAAGTCAAAATAGTGGTGTGGTTGTTGAAGGGAATCATGAAGAGGATGAAATTGACTTTTTTGGTGTTCTTACTGATATTATTCAATTAGATTAGATTAAAGATTGTACGATTTGTTATGTTTAGGTGTCAATGATTTGATCTTGGTGGCAAGAGAAGAATTAATAAAGATGGTCATTTAACTAGCATTCTTGTTAACAGATTTTGGTATGATGTCATTTATTTTGGCAATCCAAGCCAAGCAAGTTTTCTACTTGGATGACATCAAGTTAGGGAGAGATTGGAAAATGGTACAAAAGTTTAATCATAGGCATTTGTATGATGTTCCAGAGATGCAACACAAGGAAAACTCTGAAATATTTGATGTGGACAATAACTTAGATCAAGATTTTGAAATTGATGGTGGTGATAGGACTATTCAGGTTGAGGATAATGAAGGACCATTAAACAGGGATGATATTGCTGTAAAAGTCATTGATTTCGAATCTGTAAAAAGAAATAAGAAAACAAATGAGGACGCTTGTATGAGCGACATGGACGAAGACATTGAAGAGGAAGAGGAATTTGAGAGTAGTGAGGATGAAGAGGAGAAATTTCAGAGTAATGAGGATGATGATAGTGATATAGATCCTGCTTTGCAATAGCTACTGGAACTTTGTTACTTTGTAATAGCATCAATGTAAAAAGATTTTGCTCCTGTTGTTTAATATCTTGATCTTATGGTATTTTCCCATTTTTGTTATAGAACTAGTTGTAAATGAATATTAGGTAGATGCAAACATGATTAGCTTTAAATGAAATATGTTTCTATTTAAGATTCTAGAAATCAGTAGCTTTTTATTCTTTAAGTTTTGCTCTATCATTTTTGCATTCTATGTTCATTCCTTATTTTTAGGCCATATCAATAGATTTTTTGTTCTTGTCCTGTCTACCCAGATTTGAAGTTTTGTGAAATTTTCTATACATAAAAGCATTTTCTGACTGTTTTAAACAAATTCTAATCCTAAATAAATTTAGGACCGCCACCTTGAATTAGTAAAAGAACTTTCGAAGCTAAAAATAATCCATAATTTTGCTTTCTCTTCTTAGAGAACCATAGCCTTATCTGCTTTGAAACAAATTCTACAAATAGTCATTAATTTTGTTTACTAATTAATTTTGTCTAGAAATGAGGACAGCTTAGTTTTGCAAATTGAATTCATTGTTAATAATTAGTGTATTGTTTCAAAAAATAGGGACCAAAAAGGACTTCCTCAGGAAATGTTTGTTGTGAAGAATTATGCTTTTATTTTAAAGTGATTAAGATGGTTCTTAAGACCAAATCTGAAGCACAAAACAATAGATCTGGAATTATTGTGTTCGTTTACACACTTTACTTAATCTTAGTAATTGCCATGTCTTAAATCAAGTAAATAAAAGGAGAATAGTAGAAAATTGTAAATCCAATTGCAATTTATCAGCCAAATATTGTTAAATAATGAATACGTTACCAAAATTTGAAGATGAATTGCAAGGTTAGTCTCAAAACTTTTCTAACTTTACAAGCAGGAGATGAAGATTTATACTTTGGAAGTTCGGAAGTTGAACCATCCATCAATACCCAAGTGACTAATATCGAAGAGATAACAATTTTATATTTTGGAATCAACATAGCTTAGATTTCAAACTTTCTTATTTTGTTTGGTGAAAAGAAAGGAAGCAAATCTGCCAAACCAAACTAATAGAAATGAGGGATTTAATTTAATTTACTAATTGAGTATAATATAACAATAATACTAATAAAAACATTGGATGAATCTCGATTGAGCTAAAGGGTTAGCCATTTATTGAAGGTGGAACTAGAAACAATTAGCATGGCGTTACTTGCCTTTTTGAGATGTGCCAAGTGAAGTAAAATCAAGCTAATAAATTAAATGAAATAAATAGAATAAAAATTTTCTTACAAAAATAACATTATTTTTTTTTCTTATGTTGATGGTTGATCTATGGTATTTCAAAAATTACAAATGAAACACGCAGGAGAAATAATTAACACACAGGAAAAATAATTATATGCATTTATTTTCTCAATTAATGTTTGTAAACAGAATGAAATTCGTCTACTAAGCTAATAAATTTTATATAATTGTTTAAAAAAATTCTATGATCAAGGTTTCACTTCGATAGATTTGACAGTTTCAAATTGAAACAAATAATCAATTAATTTTTATAGAATAAAAAATTATAAAACCTTTAGTATTTTTTATGGTGATATTGATAAAACCTTTTTTTGATGAGGAGGTTAGTTTCTAAATAAACAAAAATATATTTTGTGGTGTATCTTAATTTATACTGCATTCAAGTTCAATTTAATAGAAAGCTACAAAAAATTCTTCCCATATGTTATGTTACTTATGTATATGTGACTTGAATGTGAAGAACAACTACTCTACTACATTACATTGTGACAAACTCAATACCTGTACCTCTTTATGCTTTATTAATTCTTTCACTAAGAAAAATAAATTAAATTCAAAAACCCAAAATTTTCTGAAAACATATCAAAATCCAACTTTTGTCCATTTCTAATCATTCATATCAAAAAGCTACTCCCTCCCTCCCCAAATGTACGTCTCCAATTGATTTCTACAAAGTTTAAGAAGAAGTGATTGAATTAAGTAGATTTGTTTTATTATCCTCGATGTTTATGAGTGTTTTTGGAGTTTTGTATAATAATGTGATAGTAATAAAAGAAAAGAAAAGGTAAACTTGAGAATTGAAGTTTGTTGATTGTTTATTTACGATAAGGGACAAATAAATTGAAACTTCCTAAAAAAAATATGAACAAACAAAAAGGGACAGAGAAAGTATTATTTTTTTCTTTAACAATCTCCTGTACTTTCTAGAGCAGCTGTATAACACCCCCAACAAAAAAAAAAGATTTCAATAATGTTTCCAATGTTGATTCCATTTTTCTCTCTCTAAAAGTTACGCTTTCTCTATTTTTGTTGATTTTCACCCTTAAAGTTTCAAACTTTAAGCTAAAAGCAGAGTAAGAGGGAGAGACCTAATAGAATCAGTTTCAGAATTTAGTTTAAGTTTTGGGTTTTTCTATCAAATTTTCTCCTTTTCTTTTCTTGTTACTTCTGAGACAGGTAAAGAAGAAAGCAAAAATGAACAAAACTCATCAAGCAGCTATTAAGAGACTGTCTTCGATGGAAAACAGTGAGATTTGAGTATGAAAATTGATTTATTTTTAATATTTTCCTTTTTTATGTCTTTTCCCACCAATTATTTTGTGATATGCAAATCACTAACATTTTTCTGGTTTTCCTCCTTGGGAAATTTCAATTACAGTTGATGATGGAATGAAGGGCACATTTCAGGTTCGTGTTCTTCTTTTTTTTTTTTTTGCTTGGGGTATTATACAGATAGGAAATTTGATTTATAAGAATTTATCAATAGTTGTTTTGTACTATAGAAAATTGATCAAATAAATATCCTTAAATTATGAATGACATTTTAATATGTTACCATGATTTTTATTTTATTCAAGCAAAATAAAAATATACACACGACTGATATTTGTGGAAGCAAAGAATAATAATTAAAAAAAAAGCTTAGATGTTTAATTTTAGGCTAATTAGAATTAGAAAAATGGTCTCCCATCTAATATTAATATATATCTATCTTTTGAAAAGATTAGTGTTAAGTGTTCTTTTATTTTTTGAGAATAATACAATAAAATCTTGTTCCCTCCAATTTTTTTATTGATTTTGCACTCCCTCCAAATTCCAAATGCACGACTGAAGTGGTTTTGTTTCAGTTTCCTATCATCTATTAGGTCTAATTTTTTTTCATCTTTCTTCAGATTATAAACTCAGAACTATTACCTCATAACTCCTAAATACAATTGCTTCTCTCATCTCTTTTTTTATAATCATATCCTTATATTTCTCCCAACTTTCTTAATTAAAGAAGAGAAGGTACGTTTATAGAAACCTATTGCTTTACTATGTTGTTTTCATTTTTTTTAATGGCCAAAATTCCTATCATACGGCCATTCAATTGCTTTGTGATTATTTGTTATGGTTGTGAATCCAATTGTGTCCATATTGGGAATGATTATACTGGAGTTGTAGAATCACAAAACTGCTTTTTCATGTGGGAAAGAACCTCCTTGGAGATCGTGAGTCTTTGTTGGCTAATTCATGCCTACCTATCATTAAAAAATGTTGATTAGGCACAAAGCACCACCATATATGATTTACTGGAATTATATAATTTTTTTTCAAAACACTTTTAATTAACTACCTCCCCTACAGTCCTAAAATGCACTCTTTAAATGCTTTACTTTGCTACTAATTGCTTTTAACTTCAAGCCTTTGGGAACAAAGGTTAGAAACAAAGAAGTATCCTTAGACAACAAACTAAAATATATATTTTAGGTTTTTTTTTTCTTGTTACATTGTTAAGGCTGATAGGTTAGCATTTTTTTCGGATTAAAAAAAAAACCCTTAATTGAGGATTAATGCTTAGCTTCATTATATTAATATATGTACTTTGAATTGTTACACTAATCGAATCATAGATCTCTTTTCCTCATAAGAATTACAGCCATCTATTTAGGTTGCATATTGAGTTGAAAAAGTATGTGCCACTTGTCATTTATTAATTCACTTATTTGTAGGAATATGGTAAATCACAATTTTCTTTGATGATCTCTAGGATGCCGCTAGGAAAAGGAAGCAAAAAAAGAAGAAACATAGAGCAAAATCAATCAACTAATGACCAACCTAGGCAGCCTTCTATTGTCTTAGAAAAGAATTTACCACTTGTACCTATCCCTCAGGATAATCAAGATGCATCTATTCAAACTCCTAGCCCTCAGGCTAATCAAGATGCAGCTATTCAAAATCCTGGTAAGAAAGCTTAAATTTGGTAATTTATTAATGTTAAGCTTTAGAGTTAGTTGCTATTTTTTTTTTTGGAAATAAATACTCTATAGCTGATTTGTTGTACTAAGTTCCTATAACTCTGTTATGAATAAACCATTTTTAAAAAACTATTATTTTCAATGCACAAAAATTGATTTTAGTAAATGCACTCTTTCCACATGCTACCTCATTTGTCATGCTTATTTATTTATTTATTTATTTTAAAGGAGGCACTATCTCTCCAAAAAGGGTGCGGGGCCCAACTAGAGGGTTAGGACTAGAAAAACTAATGAACGGGAAGAATAAAATGGTAATAGACATTCTAGATGGTAAGGGTAGAGCAGTTTCAGAAATTCAATCAGCAAAATTATCCTCTGAAATTGGGGAGATTTCTCGACAATTTATCTCAATTCCAACAAAGTGGAGTGCATTGACTGATGAGGAGAACATTCATGCCATGGAGAGACTTAAGGTAAGTGTAAAGTATTAATTGTGAAGCTATATAAAGTTACCTATTAATACAATATTCGCTGAACCATTATTTTATTTTCTTTTCCTTTTTTTGACTAAGTTTGAGATTAAGTTGGATGATGAATATGTCCACTACAAGAAAAGGGCATATAGGTACGAAAAATAGGGAAGAAAAAATCTGTCCCTAATTTAGGGATGGCATTAGTAACGGAAAAAATAATCCGTCCCTAAATCTGATCCTACAGAGTAGAACGGGCTAAATGAGGATGGACACAATATCCGTACCAAAATCCGTTGCAAAATTGGGACGGATTTAGCGAGGGCATAAATTAGGGATGGAAATGGGAAGTCAAATCTGGAATAATTTTGGGACGATTTTAGGGACTCATTTAGGGATGGAAAAAGAGAGCAAAACCCAACAAGATCTGTCTTATTTGTGGGACTGATGTGAACCCCATAAGTTGAATCTAGGAACTAATAAACACTTATTTATGCTATGATTTATCTCTTATATCTTGTTGTTTAAGTGTTTATTATTACTAACTAAGCTGTTTTGAGTGATTTCATGTCATTGAAAGCTAAAAAGAAGCTTTGGAAGAAAAGGAGTTTAAATTTGGAAATTTTGAGATTTTTCTGTACAGATAGTTTGGAAAGATGGCCATATTTGAATGCCTTAAAGACCGCGGATGAGTTTGAGTTTTCATAAAAGTGGTAGAGAATTTCCTGAGCTTTCCATAATACTAAAGATCACCAAAATCGGAGTTCATTTGGGCCTTCAAAACATCAAAATACAGAAGCATCTAGAAACCCTGCGAAAATCTGAGATTGCTTTTCTATTTTAGGCTTTGGAGCAATTTTGGGTTAAAGATGGACAAGTTTATGCTTAAGCCTTATTTAGGGCTGTTTTGGACATGTTATTGAAGATATTTAACCTAGGCCCAAGCCTTGGATTGTTGGGATTTAGCCCTCGAAGAGAAGTCCTAATTAGAGTAGGAAAACCCTTTAATGAGGCATGTGCATGGCATGTGGTGTGTGCTATTTTTTCTTCTATTTGAAGAAGGACTTCTATTTCTTGTAGAACACTTAAGCCAACTGATAACTTATTAGGGTTAGAGTTTTAAACTTCTTTTAGAAGTCAGGTTAAAGGTTCTTAGGTCTCTATTTAAAGGCCTTAACCTCCCTATGTAAAAAAGGCTTTTGCTAGGAATTTTATTTCTCTTTTGTACTGCAATTTTCAACATGCTCTTCTAATTTTCTCAATTCAGTTGAAGGTTACTTGACTCTTGGATGCAAGGATTGTGAGGTTGAGTTTTATTTCTATCTCTTATGCAAATATCTTTTGATTCTCTATGCTTATTTCATAATTTTCTTACTTAGTTACTTAAGATGCGCAACTAGGTAATTTTGCATGATTTTCTATTGCTAGAATTTGAACTTCTTATCCGTAATTGTAAGTTAGCTTAATTCAAAGTAGTAAATCAAGTGATATTGCATAGTTCTTCAATATTGTTTGAAGGAATTAAAGGGAGTAATTAAGAGAGCATGCTATATGACTTGATTAATTATTATTGGTTAAGATCTTTTTAGAGTTTATTGCTTTTATCTTAATTAAATCTAGGGAAGCTATAGGTACCTAGGTTATTTTGATAAAAAGGGCTTGATTGGGAAGCTATAGTGATAGCCATAAATTAATACATTTTCTTTGTGCTTAATTAATCTTGGTTTATAGCTATCATAGTCTTAATTATCTCATTTAAGCTTGTTTATATCTTTGCAGGTTAATTATGGAGCTTAGTGATGATAATGAACATTTAAAGGCTGATTGAAGCAAGAATGGAAGAATTACCCGAGAAGTTAAACAACAAGGCATAACGGCGCCATTCTAGTACCTAATGGCGCCGCTACACGTTAAACTTGCCAGCCGAATACTTGTGCACAACAAAGGTTCCTAACGGCGCCATTCTAGTTCCTAGTGGCACCATTCCTCTCCAAAGCTTGAAAGGCTGGATGTGTCAGGATTCAATTGGTACCTAACAGCGCCATTCCATTTGCTAATGGCGCCGTTACACTTCAAGGTGCGCAAGGTGTGCAAGTCGGGAGAAGTTAGCATTTGGTGCCAAAACTGAAGAAGACAGAACGGCGCCGCTCCAATACCTAACGGTGCCATCCCTTGGAAACTCCTTATTGCTCTTTAGTTCCTTTTCGTTATAATTAAGTTAGAGGGGCAGTCATGTAATTGAGTCATATAAATAGTGTTATGTGGAGCAAAATACGGAAGAGAGGAGAGACGAGAGGAGAAGATAATAGAGAGAACAGAGAATCATTTTGAACGATTCAATTCCAAGAATCCTTTCTCTTTGATTCGAGATTCGTTTTGTTTATTTTCTTGAATTCGCTCTTATTCTGACTGTAAACTCTTTGGTTTCTCACTCAATTCATGAGTGAGTAAACCCTTATGTGGATTCGACCTGTTCTTGCCGCTACTACTCAGTACTGGTTTATAGCAGAAATTTTACTCTCTTGACTGTCTTGACGACAGCCGATCAAGGAATTGGCGCCGTTGCCGGGGAAGCAACGCAACTAATTTTGTTTTTCTTATATTTTTGTTCTTTCCATTCCTGTCACTTTGTTCATTTAGCTAGTTTATTGTTACTTAATTTCTGTTTTGCTATCTGTAGTGCATTTTTGTTTGCAAATTTCGTTCTATTCTCTTTGGTAGTCTACTTATTTAGCTATTATTTCCAGTAATCTTGCTTATGTCTTTTGTTTAACACTAGTTTAATTTCCTAACATTTGTTTGTTTTCTGTCATTTATCTTTATTTGCTTTGATCTTTTCTTGTTCTTTCCATCACTTTACAGGACTCGGACATCAATATGAGCTACCCACCCACTCCACCCTTCAACAACATACAAGAGAGCCCCATGTCTTTATCATCTATTTCATTGGAGTTGGCTGATGTGAATCGTAAATTGAAGACCAACAACGCCAAGCTCCAAGCACAATTATTGTCTTACATTCCATCCAAGCCTGTAGATCATGTGTTCTCTCACCATGAGACACTGCCAAGCTTTACTCTTCAACACCAGCAATACAAGGGCAGCCAAGCATTCAAGAACAACATCAAAATATGAGATATACATGTCCATTTGAGCCACAAAGTTCAGCTTCATCTTTGGTGGACAATATCCATGCCCTTGCTCTTCAAAGTTACCAATTCAACGAAGAAGTAAAGAAAGATCTTATGTCTTCAACATCAAAAGCTCATGGTGTGGAGAATCTATGGACTCAAATGCAATCACTGGACTGGAATAGATCTTTATCATATGGCACTCAACATGGAACATCTGTACCTCAAGGATGGCAGGGAGAGTCCAACCTCAGCCAAGTTTATGGTTCATCATTGCTTTTAAGACACAAACATTTCATGGACAACTCTGCTATGGTGCCATCTTCATTGGCAAACATCTCATATATGGTACCAAGTTCACCTCCAACCCCACCACCAAGTGTTCAAGGACCAATGTCAAGTCTCTTTATGCCTAGTTCAACATTGGAGTATGCTTTGGCCACTTGCGACAAAAAGCTTGCAGAAATTGACCACGGCATAACTAACAAGAATGGCGCCATTAGTGTTAAGTATGGCGCTACTCTTACCTTTGAAAATACTTTGGAAGGCTTTGATACTTCTCCTGTGATGATTCCTCAAGTTGTCCATCAACCATCCCAACTCATGCACTTTGAAGCATCAACGCTTCCTTCTTGCTATTCATTTTCCACTCCAAGTGCCTCCGCTAAAGATCAACCATGGAGTACTACTACATTGGTTAAGGAGCATAGCATTAAACATGGGTATTGGGATTCAGATGAGGAGGATTATCCAACACCAATACTTGTTCAAGCCATATCACAAGAGCCACATAAAGTTAATGCTTCACAATCTGAGACAAATGTATGGGAAAGTGATCACTCATGCACCATCCAAGTTCCATCTTCACCAAAGTGTGGAGATACATTTCATCCTAATGATCAAATGGTGAATGATTGTCCAACTGTTGAGGCTATCATCTATGATCATCCAGACTTCTTGGGTGTTGAATTGTTCCTGTCCAAGTATGAAGAGTGGATACCCTATGATTTTTTTCTTGATGTCAAAATAGCCTGTAACTCTATCAAGGAGCACTCTCCTCCGTTGGTGTGGTCTAGTGTTAAATTGATGTGCCCAAAAAGACCAAAGCACTTACCATTTAAGGCATCTCAAATGGCTTTGGCTACACTAGCTTTTCATGGAGTTTTAAGTCCTCATTTTGGTGATCTCTTTCCTAGCTATTTTATTTTCCTTTTATTCTGTTATTTGGTTTTAATTGTTTCCTATTTACTTTCTGCATTACCATGGCAAGATCCACCCTAATAAGCATGACCAATATTGGGAGGCAACCCAAGTTTTCCTTATTTTGATTGTTGTTTTACTCTTCCTTTATTTTGTTTAATTGTTTCTTTCCCTTGTTATGTCTCTTTTCTTTACGTGTTCTTCTTTGTTTCTTTTGCAGAGTGTTTTTAATTCAATGACCTCAACAATACCTGATAGGATTCTTGCTTGAACAAATGAACTTGCATGTGAACTGCCAGGTTTTTCATCCCTATCCTTTTTAATCCTGACATGAACTTTGTAAGATCCAATCAATTGTGTTGATGTTATTGATATTTTTGTTTCTTGTTGCTTTGTTTTCATTTTTTTTTTAATAAAAGAGATTTTCGTGCAAAATTCTTATATGAATCTAGCATGTTACTATTCATTGCTAAACATGTGCAACCATGCTACTTTGGGCTAATTTTTGGAAGTGTTCTGCAATACTTTCTGGAAATATTTTTGCATATCTTGGTAGACTGATGTACAAGGAGTATGATTGTAGTAATAGTTTGTATTTTCTCACTGCACAACTCAGTGCTTTTTCAGTGCAAACAGGGGTACTTCACCATCTTAGTAGCCAAGAATGGCACCACTCCACTTTGTAATGGCGCCATTCTTGCATGATTGTCACAACATTGTTCTTCAATCCTTTGGTTAAGCTCACGGCACCACTCCATTCCCTAATGGTGCCGTTCCATTGTGACCAACCCTTGTCTGCCTTGCAAAAAGCCTTTCAAGAACGTACCAAGCTAATGGCGCCACTCCATTCACTAATGGCGCCATTACTATTACAAACTTCCTTGTATATTTTGTCTTCACATCTTTGCTTTCCATATTACTATTATCCAGAAATTGCCTATAAATAGCCTCACCACCTGAGTTCCTCACTACACTGCCTTTTTTTATCTGCCTAACCTCTTCACGTACCTACCCTCTTCTTCTATTCACTCCTTACACTTCACAATGTCGAGACAGAGACGATATCAAGGTGAATCGTCAAACCAACAACCACAGGTGGAAATTGTGGAATGTTTGGAGGTGCCCCTATTGGTTGTGACAACTTTGTTAGTGATTGAGCTCTTATATGGTACAACAATAGATACAATAATCACATGGTGGTGGAGCAACTGGTTGATCCTAAGTTAAATGATGAGCTAGAAATCTCCCAAATGTTTTAGGCTTTAGGATGGGGCTTTGTTCTTCAGCTCCAAGGACACTACTACCCTGATATGGTGAAGGTTTTGTATGCCAATATGCCCAAAAGGAAACCCATGTTTAGAATGGCGCCATTAGCAAAGCCTAGGAAAGTCATTTGTTTGGTGGAGGGCTGAGGCAATGAGCACATGCAAGACAAGAAGAATGGCGCCACTCCATATTGTAATGGCGCCATTAGTCATGAGTTTCTCCTCCATGTCTTCTTCAGCACCAACAACCAGCCAGATCAAGGATTTTCATGAAATCTCTCTTTCTCTCTTTCTCTCTTTCTCTCTTTCTCTCTTTACCTCTCTCTTTTGCTTATTTATTTCGTTATTTGCTAATTTCTTTCTTCTTTGTTATTTCTTTTTATTCTTGTTTTGTAGGTGAAATCAATCTAAGGATCTCTGTTTGTGCTTATGGACTGAAGAACAGGGGAGGTCTCCTAAAACTCACCCTCATTCTCATGTCATTGATTTATATGTTCATGCATCTCTATTAATGAATGACATGCATTCATCCTAGCACTCGTAGCATGAGCCTATATTTGCATTATATCTATGTTTGTTCCTTGATTGATTTAGCCTTAGTCTGCTTAGATTAGTTTTCTATTTCTTTTGTATATATGCTCATAGGAAATAATATATGCCATAGTTCTCATGTAATTCCATACTAGTCATTTATCCATCATTTTCATTCTTTCATGGTGACATTTGATCTAAGAAATTATGGATGATTCAAAGCTTTGATGATCAAGTGCAAAGATTATTTTGGGTATTTATCTTACTGGGAGTCTATTTTCAGTGTTTTGAAATAATTGAGTGGAAGCAGAACATGTTCATCACCCCATGTCTACCACATTACATGCCATATTGTTCTTCATTTCATTAATGCCAATTGTGATGGTTCCAATAGAGGTTTAAGTCATGAAATGAGCACTGGAAGCTGAAAGGGAGTCAAACTAGAAGCTACGGAAAGAAAGGATGTTTAAAGCTCAAAGTTAAGGTGCAGGCAGATTGGGTACCTCTCAAAGATGGCTATTTTCCGCCACCTTGAAGACCCCATTTGCATTTGTGATCTTCAACAAAGTTGTAAAGGACATCTCAAGCTTTCTGGAATGCCCAAGAACATCAAAATCGGACTCCATTTAGCCCTCCAAAAGCTCATTCTACGGTGATATAGTGCAGCCCAGCGGGACAACAAGTAGAATGGCGCCATTAGTGTTAAGTATGGCGCCATTCCACGTGAGAAATGCACCGCATAGAAAAAAAAAGCAAGCTAATGGCGCCATTATAGTTCCTAATGGCGCCATTACATTTCTCCATCACCAAACAAGAGCTCATAAGTGCAGACAGCCATGGAATTTTCACAACCACCATGATGACAGGACTCAATCTTCATCAATATGGCATCACTCCAGTCAGTTTTCTTCTATATCCACACTCAGAGTTCCACAATGCACATGTTCTCTGTCTTCCAACACTGCTACAAGACCAACAGAGGAAGTAAAAACCATTGAGCCAACATTGACCCAAAATATTCCATACGCCAAACTCATTCCAGATGCATCCAATTTCTTGCATCATCCACATTACATCTCCTACATGGTGGACTTTGTTTATTATTTTTTCCTATGTTCATATATATGTACGAACTTTTTTTTTTCTTGTAGGTTGTTCCAGGATCTTTCTTTAATGATGAACTTTCATAATTCTTCCGATCTTAATGTATGTGTTTATCTATAATTCCCTTTCTGCTTTCTTTTCTAGCATGAATGTGCTAGCTCCAACAAGGTAACACACCAAACACTCAAAATACTCCTCTCATTTTGATTGTTTGGATGATTTTCTCTGTACACATGCACACACATTGAGGACAATGTGTAATTTAAGTGTGGGGGAAATGGATAAACCATCATTAACTTAAGATCCAAATTTTGTTAACCTTTAGGTTAGATGACAATCAAATGCTTTGATTGCAATTTGGTGTATATGTGCTTTTTAAGTTGTTATTGATCCTGAGAAGCATGATGTTAGTCAATTTGTGATATAAACCACCTGATTGGATTTTTGAATGTATATATTGATTACTTGATTCAAGTATAATCAAATCGGGTAAATAATAAACCAAGTGAGAAATTTGAGCCTAAAAAGATTGCACTCAATCTTATGTTCTTTCATGAGTGATATTTTCTCTCATTCCATGACTGTATATTGCTAGAACTTGCATCATATCTTGTCAAGATTACATGTAATATGTGTTTGTATGAATAAGATTAAAGTTTAATTAGGATAAGTTTGAGCCAAATAAGCCAACCTTAACTCATAATTTTCATTAGTTAACCCATTTGAGCCTTGATGTATGATGAGTTAAGCCTTATTTCTTTGTAGCCACTTTCCAAAGAACCCTAAGCTAAAAGAAAAACAATGATTCATGTCCCTGCCTTAGGATAATGAAGCATTGAAGAATTAAAATTGTTCTTGGTTTGGTGATAAAGAGCTAAGGAGTTGTTTGGTTAAACTTGGTCCTAAATGAAAGTTGAAATGGGAAGAATGCACCTATTTAAAGAAGAAATTGGCACCCATTTGCTTAAATTCAAACATATAGAGGGTGATAAAATGTTATAAAGGTGCAATTAAGTGAAAGAGAGGGATTTAAAAGGAACCTAGCTTTTGATAAATTGAAGAGATATTGCTTATGGAAGGGCTATTAAAGCTATAATTGCCCTTATATTTAACTCTTTGATGCTTCATTATTCTAGGTGTTTGTTGCTCTCCTTTCCTCTTCTTTCATTAACCACTCACCGTAGCCCCATTACAACCATAATATAGCCTTAATCCTTGTTTATGCATGCATATATATGGAGTAGTGGAGATGAGATAAAAGTGCAAGCTTATGGTCAATATGCTTTTATTGGAATATATTGAGTGTACCCCATTTATACTTGGTCAGAAAAAGTGAGTGAATAGAGTGAATTCATACCTTATTTGATTATACTTGGTTTGAGAAAGCTTTATATACATTCTGGAATTCTTCCGGTTGTTTATCCATCCTTTTGATTGATATTATGCTTTCTTTTCATTGAAATTCAATAGCATCTTACTTTGCATATATGTATTAAATTGTTAATTGTGGTGTTTGTTTTTTGCTTTAGTTGAATAAAGGAGACCATACCTCCTCCTACTAGATTATCTAGGGGTTTAATATGGGCTTGTAGTTTAGGCTAAGAACTACCGTGTATGCCTACGACAGTGGATTTGATTTCTGTAGTAAGTTAATGTTAGTTGGATTTAGTTAAATAATTTCCAGATTACATGCTCTACTCATTAGTTTGCTAGGGACTAGCAAAGTCTAAGTGTGGGGGAATTGTGATCGGCACAATATTATGCTTACTTTATGTGCTTATTTCCTATGATTATTGTGCCTATCTTATCTTACTTCCACTCATATAAGCATGGTTTTGTATTTGAAGGTTCCAAATGAGCTTTGAGTGGAGAAATGAGAATTTGAAGATGAAAAGAGTCAAATTGGAAGTAAAGGAAAGAAACGGGATTGAAATGTAAAGTGAAGGTGCAGGCAGATTGGAGACACCTGAAAGATGGCCGAATTTCACCACCTTAAAAGCTTCATCTGCATTTGTGTTCTTCATCAAAGTTGTATTTCCATAATGCCTAAGAACGCCCAAATCAGAGTCCGTTTGACCCTCCAAATACTCATTCTACCGAGACATTCCAAACCACGAGAGAAAACAAGCTAATGGCGCCATTCTAGTTCCTAACGACGCCATTACATTTCAATATTGCCCAAAGTTGCGCAAATGAAGATAAAGACCAAGATAATGGCACCATTCCACTTCCTAATGGTGCCATTACACTCCAACATTGCCAAGCCATGCATTTCAACACACCACAGGCAAGCTAACGGCGCCATTACACTTGAAGGTTGGCAAAGATGGGCAAAGTCAGCACGGGCTTAAAAATAGAAGACCCTAATGGCGCTGTTAAACTCTTTTTTATTACTTAAATTAGGATTTAAGATCACTACCCTTTCTCCTATTTTTATACTGGGAGGCCTAAGTTAGCTCAATTCTGCTTTGTAGGTGTACTTAAAAGGGAAAATGAAATTTGAACTAAAAAGGGACAATTTCCATGATTAATTGAACCAACATGCAGAGCCGTCGACGGGTAACTCATTAGACGTCGACGGCTGCTCGAGAAATGAACAACGGGATCACTTGCACTTGCATAGACGTCGACGGCTAAGTCATTAGACGTCGACGGACAAGCTACTTGATGACCATGATTCCAGAATCCAAAGCAACCGTCCACGGATTAAAGATTGGACGTCCACGGCCAACATTTCCAGGGAGTTCATCATACCAGACGTCGACGGCTAGTCATTAGACATCGACGGGTAGAAGTTTCTGACTTCGAATACTTAAAGGTTCAACACTTAGACGTCGACGTGCACATCTTTAGACGTCGACGGATCGGTCGAGCTGGGAAAAATATGAAGAAAACAAGCAGAGACATCGACGGGCAGACACTTGGACGTCGACTGCTAACAAAGTCAAAACGTCGACAGACCCATTTAAATGCTGTCATTACACTATCAAACCCATTAAAAACACATTCCGGAGATTCAGTGGAGAGGAGCCATAACTAAATCCTAAATTTCCTCCTCATTTGTCTCCCTCTTTTCCTCAATGGCTTCTACTTTAGCTTATTTTATTCTTAAGATTCCTCACCTCAGATGGAAGGAATTATGGAGGAGCAGTGGATTGTGGGCTGGCAGTTGGAGACAGAGATCCAAAAATGAGAAGAAGCAGCTGGAAAGTGGAGTGAATTCAGTCTTTAAGTTTGCATCTTTTGCTGGGTTTCACGGCACTGATCATTTTGTAATTTTCGTTTAAGCAAAATACTCTATAACTCCAATCTATTATAGGATTCAATCACTTTTTTCTGCATTTGTGAGATTCTTGTTCTTAATGCTTTCTTGTTCATTGATTGTTCTTCTATCTCTTGAGTTTTGAAGATGATTATCATGTTTATTATCTTGTCTTTTGGATTACTGAGTTAATTAGTTGCAAATAATTGATTAAGTAGCTCATTAGCATGCTAATCTTTGAACTCCAATGCTAGAGTTGGGGATTTCTTAGAACTTGAGTAGCAAGAGGATGTTTTTACATCCAAAGAGATTTGAAGATGCAATTGGAATAATGAATGCTGGGTTTGTTATTGATTGTTGTTAGCTTTTACCTTTCCATTGCTCATTGCTTTTCTAGACTTGAATTTGGATTGCTAGGATTCAAGTTAGTCATAAGAAGAAGGATTAAAAGTGAACCTAGATTCAAGGTTAATCAACATTGAGAAAGGTCTATGGACTTGAAGCTGGTTTTAATTCTATGAAGTTAACCAATTGATGATAAGAATATTTGATTAGTGAATCTATGATCAAATGTTAGGTTAAAAGATTGATCATATAATAGATTGGAGGCTTTGTCTTTTCATATATCACATTACTATTGTCATTCTTGATAAATCCTGACATATTATTTCCAACACCAACATAAAACTTCCCTTTAATTTATTGTTTAGTTTGATTTATGTTTAGAAAGTAGTGTGAAGTAGAACAGCATTTCCTCGTGGGATCGATCCTTGCTTACCCTACTACATAGTAGATTAGTAAGGTTAAATTTTATTGTGATACGACGCGCAACAGGCGCCGTTCCACTTCATAGTGGCGCCATTAGGGGTAATAGCCAGACAACACAGCAAGAAGAGCATAACGGCACCGTTCCATTTTGTAATGGTGCCATTCCAGGAAATGTCTCCAGCGTCCTTCACACTCTTTAGTCAGCAACTAGGTCATTAAGGATATTGATGTAATTTGGTCATTTTTTAATACCTTGTTTTCTCTAGAGTTCGAACAGATTTGGGAGAACACAGATTACTGATTTTTAGATTTCAAGAGCAGAAGAGAGAGAACTCGCCGCAAGAGGGAGGGGCTTTCCCCCCTCTCCCTCTGTTTGTATTTCTTAGTTTTTATTGCAATTTCTTTATGTCTCCCCTTAATTAATGAGTGGGTAGACTTTAGTTTTCTCTAATCTATGTTTTAATTATCTTTATTGTTAGATTTGTGATGAGATTCTTGTGCTTAATTATTGAATTAAACCTTGGGTATTCTTTGATTGCTTGTTATTATTGACTGTGTTTACTTGATTTGCTTAATTGGACCGGTACTCTTAGGTTAATCAAGATCAACACTAGCTAAGTTTAATCTAATGAATCTTTAGTAGTTAGATTAGATTATTAGTAGCAAGTGGGTAGCTTAGTTCCTATCCATAGCAATCAAAGGGATTATCTCAAGCGAACGCGCGAAGTGTTTCGTTAGATAAGTGTGGGCTAATGTCTATTTAGATCGATTAATGCTTTACATGGCCTGTACATGGTTACCGCGGAGGAATCATGCTTGATTGGGTAAAAGGGTCTAGTTTGGGAAGCGATAGGTACCGAATTAGGCTAATTAAGGATAGACCGGGATTTAGGGGAAGCGATAGTACATTAAGTCTACGCCTGCTATCCATAGGTTGATTCAATATCCTTAGTGAGTCTAGGAATCACATTTCTAGTCAATTAGATAGTTAATCATAGGTTAGAGGTTTTAGTTAGATAGTTAATTTTACTCTTTATCATTTATTATTTGCTTTAATATTTGTCTGTTCACTTTCCACAATCCCCCTTGTTTTATTGTTGTTATTACAAAAACAAGATTGCTCTTGCTTCCTTTGGGTTCGACCCTTACTTGCTTTCTATACTGTTAGTTTAAGTAAGGTTATAAATTTCATTCTTTTGATCATCTTGACAACGGGCGATCAAAGAATTGGCACCGTTGCCTGGGAGGCTGTGTCATTTACTTTGTTTATTTGCAGTTCATTCTAGTTGTTATTGTTTCATTCCATTCGATTCTTTCATATTTTACTATTCCTGTGAGTATTTGTTTATTTGATTTGATCTGTCATTTTATAATATGGGCTCCTCTTTAACTTTGAAAGAAATGGCTGCACCAATTATTGATGATTATCCTCTTTGTATTTCTTATCCAGTTTTGGGGGCACCTCTGGAGTTGCGGCCAGGAACTATCAATCTGTTGCCTATCTTTAAAGATTCTGAAGGAGAAGACCCTCATAAACATCTCAAAGAGTTTCATCTGGTGTGTGCAACTGTTCAACCCTCTGGGGTTTCTAATGAACAAATCAGACTGAGGGCATTTCCTCTATCATTATCTGTAAAAGCTCGAGATTGGTTGTATACATTACCTCCAGCTTCAGTTCACTCTTAGGATCAATTACAAAGGGCATTCTTAGATTATTATTTCCCAGCCTCTAAGGTGTTTTCTATTAGAAAAGAGATCTATTCTTGCCACCAAAAGGAGGATGAGCCTTGGCATGTCTACTGGGAAAGATATGAACGCCTATGCCAGAGCTACCCCTATCATCAAATTTCAGAATAGCTCCTCATAGAGAACTTTTATGATGGTCAGATACCTCAAGCCAGAACACTTCTTGATGTTGCCAGTGGAGGTTCGTTGATGAATAAGACTCCATAAGAAGCTAGAAGTTTGCTCCATACAATGTCAATTAATGCTCAGCAATTTGATTCTTTACACACTCCCCAAACCAGTCAAGAACTTGAAAGGGTAGCTAAATTTGGAGATCATTTACATCAACTCCATGAAGAAGTAGCTTCACTTTCGACACTGGTGAATAAACAAGGCCAATAGTTCCTTCAACAAGCCGCCAATATCACTCAAACTTCTTTGGGATTATAGCAAATGGGTGACATGTTTGCCAAGTTCCTCAATCAGATTATGATATGTCAAGAAACTACAAGCACTCAAATTCAACAATTGCAAAGTTCATTCAAATCCCTCGAGACTCAAGTTCATAATGGATATTCCTCTGTGCCTATTGTCAGCCCTCTTGATCATCAAGCTATAGAGACTACATCTCCTATGATCCTTGATGAACCTTGTCCTCTCGATTGTACTCCAGTCTCACTTTGTCATCAAGACCGCTTTCTTGAAACTAAACCACCTCTCTATGTAATTGAAGATGAAGAAGAAGTTCAAGCTGAAACCAAAGGCACGAACGGCGCCGTTCCATTGCCTAATGGCGCCAATCCTCCTTTGGCTTCTTACATTTCTCCAACTCAACCGAACGGCGCCATTCCATTACCTAACGGCACCGTTCCTCTTCAAACTTCAACACGGCTTCCTTCACCACACACGAATGGCGCCATTCAACCACCTAACGGTGCCATTCCCATTCATGACCTGCACTCAGCCAATATTGTTCAGCCTCATGAGCGTGCCTCAGTTCCTCCATATCCGTCCAGACTACAAGTTTCCAAACAGAGTGTACAAGAGCAAGAAATGCTTGATGCATTCAAAAAGCATCTTATTAACATTCCTCTGCTTAAAACAGTCAAGGAAATACCAAGATATGCTCTCTTTCTTAAACAAGTTTGTTCGGTGATGAAATTGCATGTAGATGAATTGGTGTACTTGAATGAGAATGTTTCAGCAATTTTGCAAAGAAAATTACCTGCAAAATGCAAGGATTTAGGATCTTTCACGATTCCTTGTTCTGTTGGCTCTATGCGTATGCACAAGGCAATCTTTGATTTGGGTTCTGCTATAAACATTATGCCTCTTTCTATATATGATTCTTTAGGATTAGGACCTCTCAGTTCTACACAGATTGTTATTCATTTAGCAGACAGAACTAATATCTATCCTGAAGGTCTTGTGGAAGATATTCTTGTGCAAGTTGATAAACTCATTTTTCCAGCTGACTTTTATGTTATTCACATGCAAGAAGACAGTGATCTCCCTTCTTTCCCCTTGTTATTGGGACATCCTTTTCTTCACACAGCTCGCACCAAAATAGATGTGTATGCAGGCACCTTGACAATGGAATTTGATGGAAACTTAATTTCTTTTAGTGTGTTTGATGCCTTGAAATTTCCGCAAGAAGATCATTCTGTGTTTATGATAGATGTGGTAGATTCTTTAGCCAAACAGATTCAGCTCATGCATAAAGAAGATACACTTGAGCTTGTGTTGTCCAATGAATGGAATGTCAGTGACTCTGACCATTTTCCTTTACATCTTCATCCAGAATTTGTGGAGACTATTTCTGTTATCAACTCTTTCATCCTAAGAATGTAGGCCCCTATTGCTTACATGCATCTTGATGTTCCACACGAACCCCACCTTCAGTTATTCAACCCCCTGACATTGAGTTGAAACCTCTACCCTCCCACCTCAAATATGCTTTCCTGGGAGACAATAGTACTTTGCCTATTGTCATCTCTAGTTCGTTGAACATCCAGCAAGAAGAAAAGTTGATCAGGGTACTAAGAGAGTATAAAGAGGCTATTGCGTGGACAATTGCAGATGTTAAGGGTATTAGTCCTTCCTTGTCCATGCACCGAATTTTGATGGAAGACGGAGCCAAACCCATTAGACAACCACAAAGGAGATTGAATCCAATGCTCCAGGAAGTCGTTAAGAAAGAAATTCTAAAGTTGTTGGCAGCAGGCATGATCTATCCTATTCCAGATAGCCAATGGGTCAGCCCTGTTCAAGTGGTCCCTAAGAAGTCTGGCATCACAGTAGTTGAAAATCAATAGGGAGATTTGATTCCTCAAAGAGTTCAAAATGGCTGGCGAGTTTGTATAGACTATAGCAAGCTGAATGCAGCCACACGAAGGATCATTTTCCCCTGCCATTTATTGATCAAATGTTAGAGAGGTTAGCATGTAGATCATACTATTGCTTTACGGATGGTTTCTCTGGATATTTCCAAATTTCCATTGCCCTTGAAGATCAAGAGAAAACCACTTTTACATGTCCATTTGGAACCTTCTCATACAGGAAGATGTCTTTCGGTCTGTGTAATGCTCCAGCAACATTTCAAAGATGTATGATCAGCATTTTCCAGGACTATGTAGAAAAATTCATGGAAGTCTTCATGGATGATTTTACAATTTATGGAGATACATTTGACTCCTGTTTACATCATTTGGAGCTGGTTTTAAAAGGATGTTTGGAGACTAATCTCGTGTTGAATGCTGAGAAGTGCCATTTTATGGTCACCCAAGGCATAGTTTTGGGTCATATTGTGTCTGCTAATGGTTTGGAAGTGGATAAAGCTAAGGTGGATGTAGTAAAAAATCTACCTTATCCCTCATGTGTTCAAGATGTTAGATCTTTTCTGGGACATGCTGGTTTCTATAGGAGATTTATTAAGGATTTTTCTAAGATAGCTGCTCCTCTTTGTCACCTTTTGCAGAAAGATGTGGATTTCAATATGGATAATCACTGCAAAGAAGCTTTTGATAAGCTTAAGTCTGCTCTTACATCTACTCATATAGTTAGACCTCCAGATTGGTCTCTCCCATTCGAGATTATGTGTGATGCTAGTGACACTGCTGTGGGAGCAGTTTTGGGACAAAGAATTGACAAGCTTCCATATGTGATTTATTATGCTTCCAGAACACTTACATTGGCCCAGAGAAATTATACCACCACCGAAAAAGAGTTGTTGGCTGTTGTTTTTGCATTGGAAAAATTTAGATCTTACATTTTAGGCACAAAGGTTATCATATTCTCTGACCATGCTGCTTTGAAATATTTATTGGCAAAGAAAGAAGCCAAGCCACGATTGATTCGATGGATTTTACTCTTGCAAGAGTTTGACCTAGAAATCAAGGATAAGAAAGGTTCTGAAAATGTTGTGGCAGACCACTTGAGTAGATTGGATAATTCTACAGACCAAACGATCATCGAGGAAACTCTTCCGTTTGAGCACATGTTTTCCATACACAAGTGGAGCGGCGTCGTTCTAGTTCCTATTGGCGCCACTCCGATTCTTCAAGCTCATGATTCTACCTTAGTCTTTACTAATGGCGCCGTTCCAACTCCTCATGGCGCCAATAGTGCTCAATTGTATGCAATTCGCCACAAGCTAAATCATAATGGCGCCGTCCCATTACCTACTGGCGCCACTCCAAATTCCTCCTATTCCAATTTCATTCCATGGTATGCCGACATTGTCAACTACCTTGTGACCAAGAGACTGCCATCTAATCTATCCAAAGCTATAAAGACAAAGATTATTCATACAGCAAAGCATTATATCTGGGATGACCCATATTTGTGGAAGCATTGTGCAGATCAGATCATTCGAAGGTGTATTCCAGACAATGAGATTCCTTCAGTACTTAATTTTTGCCATTCACTTGAGTGTGGAGGTCACTTTGGATCTATAAGAACTGCTAGAAAAGTGCTGGATTCGGGTTTGTTTTGGCCATCTCTTTTTAAGGATTCTTTTGAGTATTGCAAAACTTGCTCAGCTTGTCAGAAAGTAGGAAATATTTCCAAAAGAAATCAGATGATACAATCTCCAATCTATAATGTGGAAATCTTTGATGTTTGGAGAATTGATTTCGTGGGTCCTTTTCCTTCATCTTTCGGCTATCTCTACATCTTGCTAGCTGTTGACTATGTCTCCAAATGGATTGAAGCCGCCCCCACTAGGACTGATAATTCAAAGACAGTGCTCAAGTTCCTCAAAGGTAACATTCTCTCTAGATTTGGCACTCCAAAGGCTTTGATAAGTGACAAAGGCACTCACTTCTGTAACAAAGTGATCCAATCTCTAATGGAAAAATATAGGATTACTCACAAAGTCTCTACATCTTACCACCCTCAAACAAGTGGTCAAGCAGAAGTTTCCAACAGGGAAATTAAATCTATTCTGGAAAAAACGGTCAATCCCCAAAGGAAAGATTGGAACCTTCGTCTTGATGATGCTTTGTGGGCTTACAGAACTGCCTACAAAACTCCCATTGGTATGTTTCCTTACAGACTTGTCTTTGGTAAACCATGTCATTTACCAGTGGAACTTGAACATAAGGCATGGTGGGCGGTAAAAAAATGCAATTTGGATTTATCTCAAGCTGGCTTGGATCGTAAACTTCAACTTCAACAACTTAAAGAAATGAGAAATGAAGCTTATGAGAGTTCAAGCATCTATAAAGCTAAGGCTAAACAGTGGCATGATCAATCTATTTTGAGGAAATCATTTCATGAAGGCTAAAAAGTTTTGCTGTATCACTCGAGATTGAGGCTCTTCCCAGGCAAACTCAGGTCACGATGGCTTGGGCCATACATAGTTACTAAAGTCTTTCCTCATGGAGCTGTTGAAATCAGGAGTCAATCTACAAATAAACTTTTCAAAGTTAATGGCCATCGACTCAAACCTTTCCTGGAACCAATCCAAATTCATGATATTGAGTCCCTCAATATTTTCCCACCATTATATGAGCATTAGCGCTGAAGTATGGTCTAGCTAAAGACCTTAAACACAGGCAGCTAATTGGGAGGCAACCCAATGTTTTCTTTTCATTTCTTTTCATTCTTCTGTTATTTTAGCTTTTGTTCGTTTCTTCTTAACCCACTGCTACTTTGCTTGATACCTCGAATCTTTTCAGGTCCCTGTACCGTGTTACAGCATACAAACTCAGGTTCCACAATGTCAGGATTCCATTAACCTACCCCAGGCTACTTCTTATCTTCTCTTCTTTTTATATTGCATCTCATTTGCATCTTGACATTGCATCAACTCCATACTTCATAATGCCTCGCACAAGAAGTTTAGCCTTTGGGAGCTCACATAAGCAAGTTCCACCATCCACAACAAAAACCAAGAAAAGAGCCAAAGGAAAATCTCCAGCCACCGATAGTGCTCCTCTCTCTCCTCCACCGTCTGAAGGTGCCTATGACACTGATTCTCACAAAGAACTGCAGTTTGTCTTACCTCCTTCCAACCCAAATGATCCTCCCACACGCCAAGAGATGCATCAAGCCTTTGGCCAACTCTCCTCTCAACTGGAACGACTTGAAAACAAAGAAGATGAATTGAAGCACTACATTAAAGATTTGCATGTAGACCTTAGCATCAAGTTGGGTGTCATTGCCACTAGCCACACTTCCCATAAAACCCCGAAGCCTTAGAATTGTGGACTAATGCCAATGCGAACTTTGTCTCCATTTCCAATTCCCACTTTTCTCATGCATGCATTTTTGCTTTTCTTTTGCATCCTGGCTCCATGTTGCTTTGCCATCTCTCTTTAGTTATTTATGCATTCTAGCGTCATCTTCTATGTTGCAATGTATCTCGTCTGTTCTCCTTCTTGTTATGCTATGGAGTTTTTATCTATTTGACTCTAACTCTTCTCGGATTCTTGTGTCGTATTCTCCCTTTTCACATGGTTATTCCTCCATTCTCCTTATTTCATCTTATTCCTCCATCTTAACCAAGGTAATTCCCTGTTCACTTACCTTACTCCTTGACAGCTTTACCTTCTTAGCGCTTATACATTGAGGACAATGTTTCATTTAAGTGTGGGGGAATTTGATGAATAAACCTGTGAAACTTGTAAATATTTGAAGTACAAATTGATTCACATGTGTGTATTAAGTCAGTTGTTGCTCTTAATGGAAAGAATAACCATAATGTTAGTAGATTTGGAACTAATTATCTGATTGAATCTTTGGATGTATATACTGTTTAATTCATTCAAGTATAATTGAATCTGGTAATCAATTAACCAAGTGAGATATTTGAGCCTTAAGGATTGCACTCAATCCTGTATTTTTTTCATGTGTGATTTTTTTTTTCAATTATCTTCATTCCTTGATTGTATTTGTTACTAGAACTTGCATGATACTTGTCGAGATTACATGTAAATATATGTCTAGTTAAACAAAAATTGATGACTGTTTAGGAAAGATTGAGCCAAATAAGCCATCCTTACTCATAAATTGACCTTAGTTCACTCTTTTGAGCCTTTAAAATTATGAGTTGAGCTTATTTCTTTCTTCAACCATTTCCCAAAAGACCTTGAAACTTAAAAGAAAAATAATGATTCTTGTCCCTGCTTAGGATGATGAAGCATTGAAGACTTAAATTGGTCATTGGAAATGGGCTAAAGCATAGATTGGCACAATCTGATCCTATCAAAGTTGATGAATGGAAAATGCACCCTCTGTTACCTTTGTAATGAAATTAAAATAAAAAGAAAACAAAAGAGGTGCTATTTAAGTGTAAATTAAATGAAAATAATGGATCAAATGTGATGAAAGCCTAGTCTATACATGAATTGAAGAAATGGCAATAACAGAAGGCGATCAAGCTCATATTTTGCCCGGATATTGATTCTTTGATGCTTCATTATTCTAGGAGTTTGATTTACCCTATACCCATTCTTTCTTGAGCCTAATTCCAGGACCCCATTACAACCCTCTACACAGTATCAATTTCTTGCTTAATTATGCATGTATATGGAGTAGTGGAGATAAGGTTGCATTGCAAGCTTATGGTTAACATTCTTCATTGGAATGCATTTGAGTGTAAACCACTTTAACCTGGTTAGAAGAGTGAATTGTGAGATCTCCATACCTTGTTCAGTTAAACTTGAATGGAGGAAGCTTAGTATACATTCTTTGTTTCTTCTTGATGATTGGTTTTCATTCTCTACTAGAATTGTGAGTTCATCTTTACCTTAAGATTCGGCAGTGCCTTAAGATGCATATGTAAATCAATTTGCTCTTGGAATACTTGCTCGAAGTCCCGAACTGTATTATTATTCACATTTGCTAAGGGACTAGCAAACCTTTAAGTGTGGGGGAAATGTGATAGCCATAAATTAATACATTTACTTTGTGCTTAATTAATATTGGTTTATAGCTATCATAGTCTTAATTATCTCATTTAAGCTTGTTTATATCTTTGCAGGTTAATTATGGAGCTTAGTGATGATAATGAACATTTAAAGGCTGATTGAAGCAAGAATGGAAGAATTACCCGAGAAGTTAAACAACAAGGCCTAACGGCACCATTCTAGTACCTAATGGCGTCGCTACACGTTAAACTTGCCAGCCGAATACTTGTGCACAACAAAGGTTCCTAACGGCGCCATTCTAGTTCCTAGTGGCGCCATTCCTCTCCAAAGCTTGAAAGGCCGGATGTGTTAGGATTCAATTGGTACCTAACGGCGTCATTCCATTTGCTAATGGCGCCGTTACACTTCAAGGTGTGCAAGGTGTGCAAGTCGGGAGAAGTTAGCATTTGGTGCCAAAACTGAAGAAGACAGAACGGCGCCGCTCCAATACCTAACGGCGCCGTCCCTTGGAAACTCCTTATTGCCCTTTAGTGCCTTTTCGTTATAATTAAGTTAGAGGGGCAGTCATGTAATTGAGTCATATAAATAGTGTTATGTGGAGCAAAATACGGAAGAGAGGAGAGAGGAGAGGAGAAGATAATAGAGAGAACAGAGAATCATTTTGAACGATTCAATTCCAAGAATCCTTTCTCTTTGATTCGAGATTCGTTTTTGTTTCTTTTCTTGAATTCGCTCTTATTCTGACTGTAAACTTTTTGGTTTCTCACTCGATTCATGAGTGAGTAAACCCTTAATTCATTCTATTGTTTGTTGATTAAAAGGGTTTGAAAAGTTAGTGAGGCTCTTGTTCTTAATTTCAATTGATCCGATCAAGTGTTTTGGAATCTCTGATTGGCTTGAGATATGATTTTCTTGTTCTTGGCTTATGAATGCATGCGCAGGTTGGGAATGGGTAAATCATAAGTTAGATCCTGAGTTTGTGAATCTTTAGTAACTAACCTTGATCTTAGAATAAAGGGAAGACGTAAGACTCTTTCCTGGGATTTCAAATATTCAATGACTGGGTAGACGCGGAGTATATCTGGGTTTATTGCATGCTGTACTGATCTTATTTGCTTAATGCTTTATTCAATCCGTAAATCATCATCGCGAAGATTGTTGGTTCGGTGCGGATAAAAGGGGCCAGCCTAGGAATCGATAGGACTAGGTTGGACTATTCAGTCATCAATATGGATTTTAGGAATCTTTAGTACTAATTTTTATAAGCATGCCATTTGATTGATTAATTGTATGATTAGTGAGCCTGGGATCTAATTGTTCCTTTACCCTTTTTAATTAACAAATGATAGAATGAATGTCTATTTCATTGTTCATTTCTCCTTTATTAATCGTTTACACTGTACTTCTTTATTCTTGTCTTTAGTTATTTCTGTTTTCACCCCAAAACCCCCCTTTTTATATTTCTATGGAATGTTCAGTATATAAGCACGGTAAATCCATTCTCTTGCCTCTCTGTGGATTCGACCTGTTCTTGCCGCTACTACTCAGTACTGGTTTATAGCATAAATTTTACTCTCTTGACTGTCTTGACGACGGCTGGTCATATAGGTACTGATTTAAGCTAGGCATAAGGAAAGATAAGGATTAAAGGGAAGCTATAGGTACTTTTAACCTACGCCAATTGTTTGCATGTTTGATTATCTTTTGTGCCTATAATCAATTCAAATTCCAAGAGTAAGTATTCCTTGAACTGAAACATTCCCTATTGATTTCTCCTTATTTTTATTATTTGCATTGTTCTTAGTTAGTTATAATTTGCAAACTTAAATTCTTCAATTCTTTACTTTTATTGCATCTTCAAATTAGATTTTTCTAAAACAATCTTCGTGGGATACGACCTGTGCTTATCACTATCTACTTAGTTTTAGCATAGAATTTTATTTGGTATTAACGACGTACCAGGAACCCACGAACAAGTTAATGAGTGAAGTTTCCAGGAAAGCTAAATCAATTTAAAACTCATGAAAAACATTGACCCAATGTTTAGAGAAACATGAACCAGAGGTATAAAGAAGGGTAATTGATGCCACACTCTAGAAAAGGAAGAGATTGACAGTGATAAGTTAGAAGAACGCCATAAGGAATTAACCTTGATAAGTTCAGAAGTTCAATGAAGAACAAACCAAGTGAATAATCTCACCAAAATTCATAAAATTCCAATTTGAAAAGTAGCGTTCTTGGAAACTTCATTCATCAACTTGTTCGTGGGTTCCTAGATTCAATTTACGGGGTTCACATCAGGGATGGTTTTAGGGACGGATTTGGGGAAATTCGGCCCTAATTCCGTCCCAAATTTTGGCAAAGAAAAATATAGTTGGCCACATGTTTCTTTGCAGAACCCTCACTTTCTCCACCTCCCTCCTCATCTTTCTTCTTCTTTCTTCTTCATTCTCTATATTTTACCATAAGAAATTATTAGTAGTAAAAGTCAAGTTTTGTGTTGATTTGGTGGAAATCAAGGTAATATCTTTAAATATCTTTGTATATGATTTTATTAACATATGTTATAATTTAAGGAATTAGATAATATTTAGATTTTGATGATTTTGTTTTTATTTTAATGTTGAGTTTGGTGATTTTTTCCATATATCAGTGTAAAATTGTTAGATTTCTTTGAATGTTGATGATGCTTATTTCTTTGAAGGTTATGGTTTATTGTGATGCTTATTTAATTATGTAAACTAATTAAAATTGAATTAAATAATTAGTTTAATAAGTGATTGGGTTGGATTGTAATATTTATTTTGTTGTGTATAATTGTTTTTGTTAATTATAACTTAGTAATTGATATTAATACGATTCACATTTCAATTATTGTAATTGTAGAACTTTGATTGAACGGAATTACTTTTATTGCATTTGTTGAGTATTTTTTAATTGAAAGAACTTACATTAAGCATCTTGTTTTATATTGTTTGCAATATAGTTTTTATTTCCCTTAAATGACCAAATATAATTGAGTTGAAAAATGATAAAAAAAATTTATATATTTTATAATTCTTGTAGATTCATTTTAGTTATTAACAGTAGCGATTAGGGTTCGAGGATAGTAATCGAACTAAATTTTGTGGAATATTTTATAGGAAAAATGGAAGAGTTGATTTGCAGCCGACAATGGATGTATCATCAGAAGGAACCGGGACAAAAGGGTGTAATCGACTAGTTCATAGCTAGTGTTGGACAATTCATTAGTTGGGCATCAAGTCAGGATGCCTCTTGGAAAAAAAGGGAAAAAATTTGTTGTCCCTGCACTAAATGCATTAATATGCACTTTTTTTTACTAGTGAGGGTTGCACAACATTTAATACTACGTGGATTTAAGGAGCATTATTGGAATTAGGTTAGTCACGGTGAACCATTGTGTAGGATTGAAAATAACGAGTTGCAGCAAGAACAAGTGTCATTACCGGATGACATGTCACATTGGCTGCTATGATGACATGACATGGGATCAGCGTATGGCTTTTGATGCTGCACGATCGAGGTTTGTCCAACATAATGAAGATGAGGCCGGACTTAGTGGAGAAGCAGCAAACCAGTATAGATATGAGTAAGATCCTTTGACAGAGCAACATGTGACATAGTTAGACGACAAGTGGTTTGACATCGTGTAAAATGCCGATTGGCTTTTGTTTGAGGGGTCTAGTGAGTCACAGTTGTCTTTTGCTTCCACCTTGTTAAATGGGAAGTCAGAGTTTTACTTCTCTGTAGGTGCATTCAATTATTTTTGTGATGCCATTAGGAAAGTATTGCCGGAGGAAAATAACTTTCCTCCAAACTATTATCAACATAGGAAAACCATCAATGAATTGGGTTTACCGATGATAAAGATTCATGCATGCAACAATGAGTGCATGTTGTATTGGAAGGAACATTCAAACTCTGATTGCTATAGGTTTTGTGGTGAACCTAGATTCAATGAAATTGGTCAACGTGGGGATAGAACTCATAAAAGAATTCCAACAGCCATTTTGAGATACATGCCACTGACTCCCCAGTTGCAGTGGTAGTACCATACCGTGGGCATAGATGAACAAATGATGTGGCATGCTACACATGATGCTTAAGATGGGGTTATGTGCCATCCATCCGATGCCGAGGCATGGAAGCATTTCGACAGGACATATTGTCACGCCCCGACCCACCTGGGCCGATCATGTGGCAACCGCCGTACTACCTCAAAGTACGTGTTTGCAGCCACGCATCCGAGGCATCGCAAGGCTTGAAATAGATATCATCGCTGCAAAACAAAACTAAAATTTTAATTAGAAATCATTTAATAAAATATTTAATTTATAAGCAACATTAGTGGGTTAATTTAAAAGAATACCTGCACAACGGAAAACTGCTAAGCCTAAGCCACCGACGTCTCCTCGTGAGCCTCCGTTCTATTTGTTGACCCCATATGTGGATTTGCATCTATCCACATTGGATACAGGTGAGTGACAGAGGTTCAATGAATCTCCATCAGGGTTAGGGTAAACAGGGGTAATCCAAAATATAACAAAAATAAAATAAATAAGCTTGTTTTCAAAATCTATTTTATAGTTATCCAAATGAGAATTAGATTTAAAACTTTTAAAATAAAAATACACTAAATGAGTTGGCATCAAATACACTAAAGGCACGACTGGCCTGTCGTATGCCTTATTGCATCGAGGGCTATCTCTTTTCTTTTTAAACACACTTGCACAATTTCTCTCTCTCTAGCCCGTTCCCTCGGTGGTGCCTATTATTGTGGTGGAACACAGCTTTGGAGCCCTGGCGAGCTTCCCTGCGTGCCTCTCCTAGGGTATTGTCTCACAGTGCCCCTCTATAGGCGGTCCACAGCTAAGAATCAAGCATGCTTCTCCAACTCGCTCCATGTTCCCACATATATTGCAGCTCCGAGAAGCCTACTCAATCACTTATCTCGCATCCCATTCATATATTTATCATATATACCCATATACGTATACAAAACATATATATTTAATGCATTTAAACACACACACAAGTATTTATATTTTAAAATCATCCCACCCTCTAAGTGGGCGCATCACAAGATAAAAAGTGTGTGTCATGGATTACCCTTATCCCAAAACAGTTGTAAAACGTTTTAAAACAATTTATATTTTTAAAACATTTAAAAATGTTTGTCCCTAGTGGCTAAGCACTGAAAACAAGGCCACACATAGTATTGGGATATTTGTATACTCCCAAGCACTCTATGTAGCTTAACCTCTGGAGCATCGCCACACTCAATTCACCCGGAGCCTTAGTACATGGAAATATGTTTGCATTTATAATTAAATTATGAATGCACCTATGAGGCTCTAGCATGACCTAAGACTGGGCTTGAATGTGATTCGGGGCTTAGGAAAGTGTCCGGGAGGTTTCGGTGCGAAAATTGGACTCTTGACGAAAAATTACCAAAATGAACCCGGGGGCCCGCGGGCCCTACACCCGAACTGGGTTGGGCCCTATACTGGCTGGGCCAAGTTCTATGCGAAATTGGGCCCAAAAAATCCTCCCAAGAGATATTTATATATTATAATGATATAATATATTAATATAATATAAAAATATCTAAACAGGGACTCGGTCGGCCTGTTTCTTGGCCGGTCCCTCTCCCAGTTTTCGCACTCGTTTCTCCTCCTTTCGGTGTACAAACTTAGAGAGGCGATCCTTATGGCATCCATGACGGATACGCTGAGACAGAAACAAGAAACACCGGTCCGATTTCTCTAAAACCAAGATTTAGCTTAAATTGACTAAATCTCCGATTTGCTCTCACCCGGTGCACGGAAATACATGAAAACAGAGTATGAAGTAGATTAAGATGAGTACTATAACATACTAAAAACTCACCTTATTCCACTGGCCCAATATCCGTAGATTGAGTTTTAAAATTAAACCAGTCAAAAACTAAAAACTCAGTTCTAGACTAAACCGATACATGGAAATCTGTGCAAACTTGATATAACATAGATCGAGATGAGTAGAATAATGTATTAGAAAGTCACCTTGTTTTGCTGACCGGATTGTCCGGATCTGCCAAAAGTCCAAAATGCCTCTGTTTGGCTCCAGAGAGAAAAAGATAAAAAAAAAGAAAAAAGAAAAAGAGAAATTAAGAAAAAAGCTTCGGCTTCCTCTATTTATAGAGGAGCCCGACATTGGGTCTACTCGGGCCTCGGGTCAAACTTTTTCCCCTTTTTCAACTTTCTTTCCTTTTCACCCGTTGGCTAAATCCTTTGATTTCTTGTGCCAATGGGGCCCATAATAAATTTCTAGGGACTTAATTGGAGATCTTTTTGGCATTTACTAATTTCCAAGCACGATTAATTACTTTATCTTCTAACACTGTCTTATTGATGCGAGTCGCAAAGCACCAAAAATAACCTCACTACTCTAACATGTAGTTAGGGAAGCAAGGGTCGATCCCACAAGGAGCTATCCAATTTATCATTACTTTCACAAAGCATATATCAAACTAAACAAGAATTTAAAGAGGGGGTTTTGTATTGGTGTTAGAAATAAAATATAAGGAGTTATCAAGAATAGTAATAATAATGCAATGTATGATAAAATAAAACCTCCAATCTATTATATGATCAATCTTTTAATCTAGCACTTGATCATTGATTCACTGACCAAACATTCTTCTCATTAATTGGTTAACCCCATGGATTAGAAACCAGCTTCAAATCCATGAATCTTTCCTAATGTTGATTAACCATGAATCTAGGTTCACTATTAATCCTTCCTCTTATGGCTAATTTGAATCCCAGCAATCCAAATTCAAGCCTAGAAGAGCAATAAGCTAGTGAAAGATGAAAGCTAACAACAATCAATAACAAACCCAGCATTCATTATTCAAATTGCATCTTCAAATCTCTTTGGATGTAAAAACATCCTCTTGCTACTCAAGTTCTAAGAAATCCCCAACTCTAGCATTGGAGTTCAAAGATTAGCATGCTAATGAACTACTCAATCAATTATTTGCAACTAATTAACTCAGCAATCCAAAAGACAAGATAATAAACATGATAATCATCTTTAAAGCTCAAGAGATAGAAGAACAATCAATGAACAAGAGAGCATTAAGAACAAGAATCTCACAAATGTAGAAAAATTGATTGAATCTAATAGATTGGAGTTTTGAGAGTTTTGCTTAAACGAAAATTACAAGATGAATAAGTTCTACCAAACCCAGCAAAAGATGCAAACTTAAAGACTGAATCAACTCCACTTTCCAGCTGTTTCTTCACATTTTCGGATCTCTGTCTCCAGCTGCCAGCCCACACTCCACTGCTCCTCCATAATTCTTCCCATCTGAGGTGAGGAATCTTAAGAATAAAATAAGCTAAAGTAGAAGCCATTTGAGGAAAAGAGGGAGACAACTCTGAGGTTTAGTTATGGCTCCTCTCCACTGAATCTCCGGAATGTGTTTTTGAAGGGTTTGATAGTGGAATGACAGCATTTAAATGGATCTGTCAGCGTTTTGACTTTGTTAGCCGTCGACGTCTAAGTGTTTGCCCGTCGACGTCTCTGCTTGTTTTCTTCATATTTTTCCCAGCTCGATCGATCCGTCGACGTCTAGATACCTGCCCGTCGACGTCTAAGTATTCAATCTTTAAGTGTTCGAAGTCAGAAACTTCTACACGTCGACGTCTAGAGTCTACTCGTCGACGTCTAAAGTTGGCCGTCGACGTCTAGAGTTGGCCGTCGACGTCTCTGCTAGTGTAAGTGATCTCGTGTCCATTTCTCGAGCAGCCGTCGACGTCTAAGTGTCTGCCCGTCGACGGATTGGTCGGGCAGACCCAGACTTAGTTTGATAGTCTCTCGTAAAACAGACATTTGGAGGGTCAAACGAACTCCGAGTTCGACGTTCTTTAGCATTCCGGAAAGCCCAAGATGTCCTCTATAACTTTGATGTAGATCACAAAAACAATTGAAGTCTCGAACATAGATAAAATCAGCCATATTTATGATCTATCCAATCTGTCAGGATTTCAACTTTGAGTTCTTTACATCTTGTATTCCCACTTGATTTGTGTTTGGTCCTTTTCACTTCAATTCCATCATTTTCACTCAATTACCTCAATTGATACCTACAAAGTGAAACAAAGCTAAGTAAGCTTAGTTTATATAATGAAATGCATAAATCCATAGAGATTAACATAGGAAAATATGTCTATTTTGGTACTCAACACTTATCCTAATTTTAACTTCTCTTCTTAATTAGGCACATCCAGACCGACGTATTGTTCGCTTAATACGCCATCTTACACTACTCCATTTGTATGAAAAAGTCGTATTAGGTCCGGGTGTGTCAACTCTCCCCTCCTTCTAAAAATTTCATCCTCAAAATTAAATGAGGTAGCTTTGGGGAGATTCGATTTCTATTCCAAGCCTTCGTTTCGTTCCGAATAGTGTTCGCATCATTATTCACTGCTAAAGTCCATCATGCTTCTGCTGCACACTCTGATCATTCTCTCCCTCAAGAGTGGTTTCATCACCCTTCTACTCTTGGGTTTGAACCTCATCTTTCCTTAATATAGCCTACCTTTATCCAATTGTGGGTTAGGCTTTCTTCACTTCAGTCGTGTTTACTTGATCTTCTCGCTTTGTTCTTGTTTCATCCTCCAAGTCTCTCTTGACGAGACTATCCTTTTGTTACCTCTGAGGTTCCACGTTTCTTACTCTTCTTAGGAGTTCCTTCTCCTTTTTATTTCCATCGTCTCTCACTTCGAGGCCATCATCAGACGCATTTCTCGTCGTTTCGTGGTCTTGTACTTGTCTTTGTAACCAAGCTATTGGGAAAGACCTTAGCTTAACTCCCTCGCCTCCGTGGCGAGGATGTAGTGAGTTAATTGTCTTTCCCCCTACCTTGGTTTTGCTTCTTTGTTTTGTCCCTTACTTCCATTCTCTCTCTTCATGGCGTATGAGTCGAGCTCTTGTAGACACTGACCCATTCTCGGCCACATCATAACAGAGGAATCAGAGATCATGCCTTCTCGGCTCTCACAATTTGACCCACTCTCTGACCACCCATCACAATCACACATAGGCTCATCTCATCTCTCATCCTCTCTAGGATGGAGAATTGGGAGGCCTCACGCCCTCTTCAATCACACATTGGGCCGGTCCTCTCGAATGGTCATCGCAAAGATCCTCAAGATCTCGATCTCTGATCTTTCCTCTCATAGGACGCCTCACATGGCTCTCAAGTCAATCACATTTGAGCCTCGACCTCATACCCATTCATGCCATCACTCTGACTTCTTAGGCTTTTCTTTCATCTATCATTCCTTTAGAGTGTTCATGATGCGTGTCGCAAAGCACCAAAAATAACCTCACTACTCTAACATGTAGTTAGGGAAGCAAGGGTCGATCCCACAAGGAGCTATCCAATTTATCATTACTTTCACAAAGCATATATCAAACTAAACAAGAATTTAAAGAGGGGGTTTTGTATTGGTGTTAGAAATAAAATATAAGGAGTTATCAAGAATAGTAATAATAATGCAATGTATGATAAAATAAAACCTCCAATCTATTATATGATCAATCTTTTAATCTAGCACTTGATCATTGATTCACTAACCAAACATTCTTCTCATTAATTGGTTAACCCCATGGATTAGAAACCAGCTTCAAATCCATGAATCTTTCCTAATGTTGATTAACCATGAATCCAGGTTCACTATTAATCCTTCCTCTTATGGCTAATTTGAATCCCAGCAATCCAAATTCAAGCCTAGAAGAGCAATAAGCTAGTGAAAGATGAAAGCTAACAACAATCAATAACAAACCCAGCATTCATTATTCAAATTGCATCTTCAAATCTCTTTGGATGTGAAAACATCCTCTTGCTACTCAAGTTCTAAGAAATCACCAAACTCTAGCTTTGGAGTTCAAAGATTAGCATGCTAATGAACTACTCAATCAATTATTTGCAACTAATTAACTCAGCAATCCAAAAGACAAGATAATAAACATGATAATCATCTTTAAAGCTCAAGAGATAGAAGAACAATCAATGAACAAGAAAGCATTAAGAACAAGAATCTCACAAATGCAGATCAAAGTGATTGAATCTTATAATAGATTGGAGTTATAGAGTTTTGCTAAACGAAAATTACAAGATGATAATAGAACCCAGCAAAAATACACACTTCAAAACTGAACTCAACTCCCCTTTTAAGCTGCTCTTTCTCCCTTTCTTTCTGCCGTCCAGCACTGCCAGCCCATTGTCCACTGCTCCTCAATAATTCCTTCCATCTGAGATGAGGAATCTTAAGAATAAAATAAGCTAAAGTAGAAGCCATTTGAGGAAAAGAGGGAGACAACTCTGAGATTTAGTTATGGCTCCTCTCTACTGAATATCCGGAATGTATTTTTAATGGGTTTGATAGTGGAATGACAGCATTTAAGTGGGTCTGTCGGCGTTTTGACTTTGTTAGCCGTCGACGTCCAAGTGTCTGGCCGTCGACGTCTCTGCTTGTTTTCTTCATATTTTTCCCAGCTCGATCGATCCGTCGACGTCTAGATACCTGCCCGTCGACGTCTAAGTGTTCAATCTTTAAGTGTTCGAAGTCAGAAACTTCTACCCGTCGACGTCTAGAGTCTACCCGTCGACGTCTAGATTTGGCCGTCGACGTCTAGAGTTGGCCGTCGACGTCTCTGCTTGTGTAAGTGATCTCGTGTCCATTTCTCGAGCAGCCGTCGACGTCTACATGCTTACCCGTCGACGGATTGGTCGGGCAGACCCGGACTTAGTTTGATAGTCTCTCGTAAAACAGACATTTGGAGGGCCAAACGAACTCCGATTTCGACGTTCTTTAGCATTCCGGAAAGCCCAAGATGTCCTCTATAACTTTAATGTAGATCACAAAAACAATTGAAGTCGCGAACATAGATAAAATCAGCCATATTTATGATCTATCCAATCTATCAGGATTTCAACTTTGAGTTCTTTACACCTTGTCTTCCCACTTGATTTGTGTTTGGTCCTTTTCACTTCAATTCCATCATTTTCACTCAATTACCTCAATTGACACCTACAAAGTGAAACAAAGCTAAGTAAGCTTAGTTTATACAATGAAATACATAAATCCATAGAGATTAACATAGGAAAATATGTTTATTTTGGTACTCAACAAATTCCCCCACACTTAAACCTTTGCTCGTCCTCGAGCAAGCCTAAGGAAAGTTATTATCTACACTAAACCTAACCTAACTTCATTGTCCATTTTCATAGGAGAACACGGTAGCTTTTAGCCTAAACTACAAGCCCATATTAAACCCCTAGGTGTCCCTAGTAGGAGGAGGTATGGTCTCCTAAAAGTGTACCAACAATAGCCACAACATTCTTATTATGGTAGTTAAAGTTCAAATCGAACTCAAGAGAAACACATGTGACGAGTAAAAGCATGGATAAGAACTAAAGAAAACATAACAAATCATGAATAAGAAAACTAAGCAAACAAGATTAATAAATAAAAATGCAAGCATCAAACTTCAGCCAAACATGCTTGAATAGGGCAATTCCTCACTAGTCATCTCTCATTCACTCAAGTGTTTGATAACGGTGCCCTCAAGAGTCTTTCTATGAAAATATACTTACCATATGCTTGCTAGTCTACCTCATCTCCACTACTCCATCTTACATGTCATGAATGAATGAATGAAAAGGTTTTAAAGTAAGGTTGTAATGGGGCTTTGGTTGAGAAAGTTATGAAAGAAAGAAATGAGTAAAGGAATTCAATCAAAGGCCTCTTCAAGATTAATGAAGTATTAACTAATTGAAATTATGAGCAGATTTTACTTTTAATAGCCCAAATCTTGGCTTGGTCAACAATTCACTAATCTCTCCATCTTTTAATCAACTTCTTTTCACTCTTTTCGTCCTTTTTTTTTTTTCATTTGAACCTAGGAGATGCCAAGTTCTTTTATAATGCCTTTCTTTCTAGATTTTGCTTTCTTAAGGCACATTTTATTTTACTTTAAATACTTTGTGCATCTCACTCATACAACCTTTTTCTCAATTGACCAACTCAAGGTGGTTTTTCCCCCCACACTTATTCTTGTTGCCAACCTTTTTCCAAGAACATAAATGTAAAACAAGGCAATTATTTCACTAAGTCAAAGAGACAAGGTGAGTAAACTTGTTTTTCTTTTAAAGCTTGAGGTCCTTTTTGGGATAATAAGGTTTAACAACAAAGAACATGGCTAAAATCATGTTAAGCTCATGGGGTTATCTACATTGGCTTTACAAAGGTTGGTCAATTTGGCTCAAACTTAGTCCTAAACCTTAATCATCTTTCAAACATGAATGCAATAAATGTAATCTCAACAAGGTATCAAGCAAGTTCTAGAAGCATACAACCATAGGAGACATAAGTTACACTCAAGAATGAAAAGAGATTGAAGTGCAATCTATAAAGCTCAAATCCTCGCAAGGTTGTTAATGCATTACCCTACTCAAACATATTTGACTTAAAGAAATCAACTAACACGATACTTAGAAATCAAGAAGCAAAGCATTTTATTCAATCAACATCATGCATCTTTCATTCCTAACTAGGCTAACACTCATACCATGAATAACTCATCATTCCATTTGAAAGTTAACTATCATGTAACTAAACTACTACCCCCAATTATCAAGCAATGCAATTGCAAATCCCCCCCACACTTAAATCAAACATTGTCCTCAATGTTGGAACATCATGTAGTCCACAAGAACAAATACAAGCAAGTATAAAAAGGGTAAGCATAAAGAAAATGCAATATACTTGGTGCGATCAAGGAATGCATTTTCAAGAGTCGAAATATATGAGTTGAGGTTGGAAGACCGCATACCTTGTAGGCTGAAAATGTAAGTGCTCAAACTAGAATCACAACATAAAGAAAGAACGTGAGAAAGAATAAGGGTGGGTGGGTGGGTCTTAAGATATATTCCTTTAAAAAGGGCTCATTTACCATTGCTTGGACGGATTAAGGTGAGTACCCGTCAACGGCTATGTGTTTATACGTCAACGTCTAAAAGCTCAAATTCATATGTTGCTCATGCCCGTGTCATCCGTCGACGTCTAGAGTTTGATCCGTCGACGTCTAAGTAAATCTGACTTCACGATTTGTCTTGCTCTGACCCATCCGTCGACGTCCAAGTAAATAACCGTCGACGTCTAAATGTTTCTGACTTATCTTGTTCAAACCCCATCCGTCAATGTCTCAACATATGCCCGTTGAGGAATAAGACACCAATTTTTAGCTCAAGTGGAGAGGGTGGGTGGCTCAAGTTGGTGTGTACAAAATCCTGAAAAATGAAACAAAAAAAACAACAAGAGAATCAAAGCGAACAAAAGCGAAACAAGAAAACAACAAGTACAAAAGCTGAAATGAAAGTAAACTAAGCAAATAACTAAACAAGTTCTAATCTAAAGAAAAACAGGGAAAAATCACAAGGGAACAGGGGAAACAAATGAAAATGGCGCCAAAATTTGATGCGTGTCGCAAAGCACCAAAAATAACCTCACTACTCTAACATGTAGTTAGGGAAGCAAGGGTCGATCCCACAAGGAGCTATCCAATTTATCATTACTTTCACAAAGCATATATCAAACTAAACAAGAATTTAAAGAGGGGGTTTTGTATTGGTGTTAGAAATAAAATATAAGGAGTTATCAAGAATAGTAATAATAATGCAATGTATGATAAAATAAAACCTCCAATCTATTATATGATCAATCTTTTAATCTAGCACTTGATCATTGATTCACTAACCAAACATTCTTCTCATTAATTGGTTAACCCCATGGATTAGAAACCAGCTTCAAATCCATGAATCTTTCCTAATGTTGATTAACCATGAATCCAGGTTCACTATTAATCCTTCCTCTTATGGCTAATTTGAATCCCAGCAATCCAAATTCAAGCCTAGAAGAGCAATAAGCTAGTGAAAGATGAAAGCTAACAACAATCAATAACAAACCCAGCATTCATTATTCAAATTGCATCTTCAAATCTCTTTGGATGTGAAAACATCCTCTTGCTACTCAAGTTCTAAGAAATCACCAAACTCTAGCTTTGGAGTTCAAAGATTAGCATGCTAATGAACTACTCAATCAATTATTTGCAACTAATTAACTCAGCAATCCAAAAGACAAGATAATAAACATGATAATCATCTTTAAAGCTCAAGAGATAGAAGAACAATCAATGAACAAGAAAGCATTAAGAACAAGAATCTCACAAATGTAGATCAAAGTGATTGAATCTTATAATAGATTGGAGTTATAGAGTTTTGCTAAACGAAAATTACAAGATGATAATAGAACCCAGCAAAAATACACACTTCAAAACTGAACTCAACTCCCCTTTTAAGCTGCTCTTTCTCCCTTTCTTTCTGCCGTCCAGCACTGCCAGCCCATTGTCCACTGCTCCTCAATAATTCCTTCCATCTGAGATGAGGAATCTTAAGAATAAAATAAGCTAAAGTAGAAGCCATTTGAGGAAAAGAGGGAGACAACTCTGAGATTTAGTTATGGCTCCTCTCTACTGAATATCCGGAATGTATTTTTAATGGGTTTGATAGTGGAATGACAGCATTTAAGTGGGTCTGTCGGCGTTTTGACTTTGTTAGCCGTCGACGTCCAAGTGTCTGGCCGTCGACGTCTCTGCTTGTTTTCTTCATATTTTTCCCAGCTCGATCGATCCGTCGACGTCTAGATACCTGCCCGTCGACGTCTAAGTTGTGAACATCGAGACTCGCTAGTGAAGCAGCGAGTTTGAAACTTAAATTAGATGCGTTCCCCCATTCTTTACACTAGTGACGTGTAAGACTTGGGAGGAAGTGAAGTGCCTAGAATGAGACGTCAGAAACTTCTTTACACTAGTGACGTGTAAGACTTAATTTAATCTTTAAGTGTTCGAAGTCAGAAACTTCTACCCGTCGACGTCTAGAGTCTACCCGTCGACGTCTAGATTTGGCCGTCGACGTCTAAAGTTGGCCGTCGACGTCTCTCCTTGTGTAAGTGATCTCGTGTCCATTTCTCGAGCAGCCGTCGACGTCTACATGCTTACCCGTCGACGGATTGGTCGGGCAGACCCGGACTTAGTTTGATAGTCTCTCGTAAAACAGACATTTGGAGGGCCAAACGAACTCCGATTTCGACGTTCTTTAGCATTCCGGAAAGCCCAAGATGTCCTCTATAACTTTGATGTAGATCACAAAAACAATTGAAGTCTCGAACATAGATAAAATCAGCCATATTTATGATCTATCCAATCTGTCAGGATTTCAACTTTGAGTTCTTTACACCTTGTCTTCCCACTTGATTTGTGTTTGGTCCTTTTCACTTCAATTCCATCATTTTCACTCAATTACCTCAATTGACACCTACAAAGTGAAACAAAGCTAAGTAAGCTTAGTTTATACAATGAAATACATAAATCCATAGAGATTAACATAGGAAAATATGTTTATTTTGGTACTCAACAGTTCACTTAGAAGGTGTCGTGTATTCCTCTTTGCTATGATCTCCTTTAATCACCTTAGCTTATTTGCTAAGTGTCGATTTCTTTTCTTCCTTTCATTAACAATACCTTATGGGGGTTCTCTTACCCCCTTCTCTAGCTTTTTCTTTCTTTTCATTCACTCGCCCACAGTCCATTGTGGGGTCCACCTTCTGACGAGACAGCGTAAATCACACACATCACACTCATGCGACATCCTTAGTAGCTTCTTTCTCTCTTGAGGTTTCACCTCCTTTCACTTAACTTGACCTTCTCTTTGGTCCCTTGCCATCTTTAGGCATCATCTGCAGCTTTTGTCATCTCCATATCCTTTTCCTTAGGGTCATCTCTATATCCATTCTCTTCTCTAGACTCCTTTACCTTGATCCACGTGACCTTTCACATTGTATCCAAGGTTTCCTTTACCTTGGCTTCATCTTTTCTCTCTTGCTTTCTTCTCTGATTTTCTTCATTGCCTTCATTCATTATTTCTCTCTTCTTCTAACGTCTTTGTTCATCTTGGGTGTTAGAATTTCCTTTTTGCTCTTTATACTGGCTATGCTCATAGAAGTTCATGAGCTTAATCAATTCTTTTCCTTATCCCCGTACTCCTTCCATTGTCACCTTTTCTGTCTCAGTACTCGTATCTCTTACTTTTCACATGTGGGTTTTCCTTTATCTTAGCCATCTTTGGCTCTTAATCCCTTGATATCTCTTCTTTTTGTTTCAATACCATGATTTATATATCCCAGATAACACCTTTCTTTATCCTCCATTGCCTCATAATCTTGTTCGTGCCAAGCTAACTCCATTTTAGCTTGGTTTAACTCTTTCTCCCACATCCTTTCTTCACTTACTATTCTTCGGGGAGGTTATCCTCAAAGTTAGCTTACTCCTCCCCTTCTAAAAATTCAACTTGTCTTATTCTTTTAACTCCTTACTCTTAATTCCTTCTATTCCACTCCTTTACCATGCCTTTACCTTTTTGTCTTCTCCAGTTCCAACTATTATTCTGGTTCATCCTCATTCTTTCTTTGATTGTTATCTAGATTGATCCATTTTCCTTATTCTCTGTGTTTTATTATTCTTCAATTCCCATTATTGTCATTATTCTCATCATCATCATCATCGTTTCACCTTGTTTACACCATTATGTTTTGGTATCCTCATTCCTTTATTTGTCCTTTTCCTTTTCTCTCCTTTCTTTCTTTGCTTGTATAATCCCCATTCACTTGTTTCCTACGACCGCTCCTTCTCTTATGTTTTCTCCAATTTTCTCTTTCTATCCAATCTCCTACTCTCTTCTTCATAACCTTAATCATCAGGGCTTTCATTGCCTTTCTTTTCACCAATTCACACTTTTAATCCTTCTGTTATTTTCTTCTACAATCAAGTAGTTGGGGGTTTTCCTTTCCTTCCTTTCATACTCTTAACTCCTCTTCTCTGTAGCTCCAGCCTCTAACAATCCTTGTTTATTCATTCTCTTCTTTGACTTATTCGTTTTACGATGTAGTGCCTTGGCCTGACTCACATTTGAGGCGCATTATGCTCGACTTTCGTTAGCTAATATCCATTTCTAAGTCTTTTATTTGCTTTCTTCACTACGTCTTTCTTAGTCCTCTTTCTAGGCCCTTTTAATCCCATTTTATTCGCTTTCTTTAACCTACCCCTAGGTTATCTACCTAGGTTTTGTCTCGACTCTTAATTTCTTAGTCTTACTCTTTTACTAATCCTGGTCAGTCATTTGGAGCTATTAACCTATGGTTCATTATGACATTATCACTAATTAAAGTTATAGTTTTCTAGTGATGTGTTACGCTTTTCTTCTTTTAAGGCTCTATTCCTAGTTAAACAGAACTTAGTTCATCAACTAAACTAAGCTTCCCTTTCTTCTTAGGCCCTATTCTTCTTTTATTAGCCTAGGATCTTCTTTTACCTAGGGTTTTATGCTTTGTTTCTTCATTAAGAAAACCTCCGCACTACATCATGACATTTATTTATCCTTTGTTCAAGGGTTTACTTTTCTTCTCTTTTCCCCTTCTTCTTTCTCATCAGTTCCTTCTGGTGATGTCTTTTCAGTTCTGAGGAACATTCTCTTCATATTCTTCATTTACACACATACAGGCGTTCCATCACTGCCGAGCATCCCATTCTTTCCGCGTGCTTACTTCCCATTAATTTCATCAAGATAATCTCTTATTATCCTTTGGAGCTCTCCTCCTTCTTACTCTTTGTATTACCCAATAGTGAAGGTTTCATCACTTTTAATCTCTTAGGAGTGGAGGTTTACAACTTATCTTTCTCCTTATTCCGTTTCCTCCATCTTCATTTCCTTTCTCTTCTTTCTTCAATATCCTCTCTTCACAATGGTATCCAATGGTCGAACAAGTAGTAACGGATGTACTATTCATTAACCACTTGGATGTAATCTTTTTTCATTCTCTCCTCATTATCCGTCTTATTATCCTTGCCTTATTCCTCCTCATCGTTCCCCAAGAATGGCTTCTTTGTTGTTTCTCTTTCCTTACTCTTCCTTTTACCATCCTCGAATCCTTTAGGGTTTTCTCTTTTCAATTCTTTTCTCATCCTCAAGTGATTGTCCCATATCTCACCTCTCGTGATCTATACTCACTCAATCTCTTCCAACTTCCTCGGATGTCTCTGCTCAATTGACTCCAGATGGACTCTCTTTCGTCCACCTATGCCCCCCTTTCTTTCACCACTTACACACCACTGTGTAAGTACAAAAGAAATCAACCGGCTTTCGCTGCGACTTCTTTCACCTTCTGCCCACTCCCCGACGCATTATCCAGGCAATCTGTGGGCCTATCCCACCAGACTTGCTAACATGTGGGCTCATCCCATCAGTCTCACCACAATGTTGGGTCAAGCCCAACCACCTCACATGTTACCCCAAGGCCTAGGAGTTCGACTACCAGTGCACTGCAGCACTCCTCGAACCTTAGCCGCCAAGGGTTTTCTTACTCCTTGTGGGCTCCTCCTCGATCCTTCATCTTTTAGCTCGGATGCTTCATCTCACGTCCTAAGGTTTTCGATCAACCATATTCTCTGTGATCAACTCTTTCGATTTCTTTCATCCTAACCCAACTCTCTATCCTAGGCTACACATAATGGTGTAGAGAGCGAGAGAAGTGAGGTTCGCGTTCACACACGTTAGGCCAAGATGAGCCTTGGCTCTTCGTCTCATTCTAGGCACTTCACTTCCTCCCAAGTCTTACACGTCACTAGTGTAAAGAATGGGGGAACGCATCTAATTTAAGTTTCAAACTCGCTGCTTCACTAGCGAGTCTCGAGGTTGGACATCGAACCAGTTCTTCACTGGCAAGCCTCTAACTAGGCTACCAAGGAGGATTAGACGAGATATCACCTATCTCGTCATCTCAAGGGAAATACCGTCCCTTGCATAGTTTAGCTGTCGAGTAGAAGGAACATTAAAAGCTGAAAATTTGGGTTTGGGGAGTTTCTTGGATAATGTGCTTTGCTTGCATGAATCTCGAGGAAGAAGGTGGTCGTGATATCTTTTACTTAAGACCATGCTCGAGAACACTATCTAGTGGCTCGCTACTAAAGAAGGTACTCTAAGAGTAGGTTTGATCACTTATGACGATTTCGAGTAGCTACATACTCGAACTATGGAGTTCTAAACCTATTAAATTCACTAGCTTCGAAAACGTTTGAAAACGTTCGAAAACTCTTTAAAAATATTTGATAGCTTTTGAAAACAATTAGAATCATTTAAATGCTCTGTTACCATTAAAGTTGTCACGCCCCGACCTGCCCGGGCCGGTCACGTGGCAACCGCCTCGCTACCTTGAAGTACGTGTCTGCAGCCACGCATCCGAGGCACCGCAAGCCTTGAAATAGATATCTTGGCTGCAAAACAAAAGTAAAATTTTAATTAGAAATCATTTAATAAAATATTTAATTTATAAGCAACACCAGTGGATTAATTTAAAAGAATACCTACGCAACGGAAAACTGCTAAGCCTAAGCCACCGACATCTCCTAGTGAGCCTCCGTTGTATTTGTTGACCCTGTACGTGGATCTGCATCCATCCACTGGTGAGTGACAGAGGTTCAATGAATCTCCATCAGGGTTAGGGAAAACATGAGTAATCCAAAATATAACAAAAATAAAATAAATAAGCTTGTTTTCAAAATCTCTTTTATAATTCTCCAAATGAGAATTAGATTTAAAACTTTTAAAATAAAAATACAATAAATGGGCTGGCATCAAATACACTGAAGGTATAACTGCCCGATCGTATGCCTTACTGCTTTGAGGGCAATCTCTTTTCTTTTTGAACACACATTCACAATTTCTCTTTTTCTAGCCCATTCTCTCGGTGATGCCCATTGCTGTGGTGGAACACAGCTCTGGAGCCCTGGCGAGCTTCCCTACTCTCCTCTCCCAGGGTCTCGTCTCACCGTGCCCCTCAATAGGCAATCCACAGCTGAGCATCAAGCATGCTTCTCCAACTCGGTCCACGTTCCCACATATCTTGAATCCCCAAGGAGCCCACTCAATCACTTATTTCGCATCCTATTAATATATTTATCATATATACCCATATACGTATACAAAACATATATATTTAAAGTATTTAAACACACACACAAGTATTTATATTTTAGAATCATCCCACCCACTAATTGGGCGTATCACAAAATAAAAAGTGTGTCGTAGATTACCCTTATCCCAAGACAGTTGTAAAACCTTTTAAAACAATTTCTATTTTTAAAACATTTAAAAATGTTTTTCCCTAGTGGCTAAGCACTGAAAACAAGGCCACTCATAGTATTGGGAGATTCGTATACTCCCAAGCGCTCCATGTAGCTTAACCTCCGGAGGATCGCCGCACTCGATTCACCCGGAGCAGATACATGGAAATACGTTGGCATTCATAATTAAACTATGAATGCACCTATGAGGCTCTAGCATGACCTAAGACTAGGCTTGAATGTGATTCGGGGCCTAGGAAAGTGTTCGGGAGGTTTCGGGGCTAAAATTGGACTTTTGACAAAAAATTACCAAAATGCCCCTGAGGCCAATGGGCCCTAAACCCGGACTGGGCTGGCCCAAGTTCTAAAAGAAATTAGGCCCAATGAGCCCTCCCACGAGATATTTATATATTATAATGATATAATATATTAATATAATATATAAATATCTAAAATATAATAATATAATATAAAAATATCTAAATAGGGACTCGGTCGACCTGTTCCTCGACCGATCCCTCCCTTGATTTCCTCACTCATTTCTCCTCCTTTCGATGTATAAACTTATAAAGGTGATTTTTATGGCATCCATGATAGATACGCTGAGGCAGAAACGAGAAACACAAGTCCAATTTTGTAAAACCGAGATTTAGCTTAAATTGACTAAATCTCCGATTTACTCTCACCCAGTGCACAAAAATGCCTGAAAACAGAGTATGACGTAGATTAAGGTGAGCACTATAACATACTAAAAACTCACCTTATTCCACCTATCCAATATTCGTAGATTTGAGTTTTAAAATTAAACCGATCAAAAACTAAAAACTCAGATCTAGACTAAACCGATACATAGAAATGCGTGCAAACTTGATATAACATAGATCGAGGTGAGTAGAATAATGTATTAGAAACTCACCTTGTTTTGCCAGCCGGATTGTCCGGATCTGCCAAAAGTCCAAAATGCCTCCGTTTGGCTCCAGAGAGAAAAAGAGAAAAAGAAAGAAAAAAGAAAAAAGAAAAAAGGAAAAAGAAAAAGATAAATGAAGAAAAAAGCTTCAGCTTCCTCTATTTATAGAGGAGCTCGACACCAGGTCTACTCGGGCCCCGGGTCAAACTTTTTCCCCTTTTTCAACTTTCTTTGCTTTTCACCCATTGGCTAAATCCTTTGATTTCTTGTGCCAACGTGACCCATAATAAATTTCTAGGGACTTAATTGGAGGTCTTTTTGGCATTTACTAATTTCCATGCACGGTTAATTACTTTATCTTCTAACACCGTCTTATCCTAATTTTAACTTCTCTTCTTAATTAGGCACATCCAGACCGACGTATTGTTCACTTAATACGCCATCTTACACTACTCCATTTGTATGGAAAAGTCGTATTAGGTCCGGGTGTGTCACATATCCCGATTTTGGGTTAGAAGCTCGTAATGTTAGATTGGGACTATGCGCAGATGGTTTTGCACCACATGGGCAATTCGGAAGGACCTATTCTTACTGGCCAGTTATTGTAACTCCTTACAACCTTTCTTCGAGTACATGCATGACGAGCCCTTTCATGTTCTTATCATTGACCTGTTCGGGTCTAAAAAACCCGAAGAAAAACATAGACGTATTCTTGCAACCTCTGATTGATGAATTGAAGCAATTGTGGGAAGATGGGTTCTCGACTTAAAATGCTTCGAGGAATGAGCATTTTCGCATGAGGGTTGCTCTTATGTGGACCATTAATGACTTCCCCGCTTATGGCACGTTATCCGGGTGGAGCACCGCTGAAGTACTAGGATTTCCTATACGTATGCAAGAAAGCAAAGCATTTGTGCTTCCACATAGTAGGAAGGCAACTTATTTTGATTGTCATAGGTGCTTCCTTAACTCAGATCATCAGTACATGAAGGATAAAAAGTCTTTCCAATGTGGTCGAGTTGAGAGGATGCCTGCTCCACTAAGGTTGACAGGAGAAGAAATATATGGACACGTTTAGCATTTTCCCACAACTATGGATGATCCGATTGATATGCATGAATATTATGGCATTCATCACAAGTGGACAAAGAGGAGTATTTTTTGGAATCTTCCTAATTGGAAAACAAACTTGATCTGTCATAACCTTGATGTTATGCATATTGAGAAGAATGTTTTTGATGCAGTTGTAGACACTTATTTTTTATCTTGGATAATTAATTAGTTGGTTATTATTAATTTTTTATTTTTATCTTTCTATTTATTTTTTATTTTATTTTGTTTTATTTTATTTATTTATTCTATTTCATTTTTATTATCTTGCAGATAATTTTGAACCAAAACTGGAAGGCCAGACAAGCCAATTCGACTCCGATGCAAAGCCAAGAAAGCCAGAGATCAACCGAGTCAATTAGGTATCATGCACTATATATATGTATATATATATATATTTATACATATGTATATGTACATATATTTGTATGCACATATATGTGTATATATTTATATCTACATATGCATATATATGTATATATATATGCATGTTCCAGAAGCTGAGAGTCTTGACGTGCGTGTTATTGCACGTGATCCTTACGCCTCTGCTAATTTGCTTGCACCATAGCTTGTTTCTTAGACAGGGAAAGCTACTTCACAGGCCCAGGCTCAGTTGCACCCATCTGTTCATGTTCCTGTGGCTGCTCAACCTCAGTAGCAATCTACCTTACGGTGCCAGCACACCCTTAAATTCCATCACAAACTCACTCAACAGCCCAGGGCCTGATTCTGTGATATCGTTATCTGCAGGGAAACAATAGGTCCTCGAGTCAGTTAATGCAAGTTACCTTGTTGATCCCCAACCTGAGCCAAACTTGTAACAAGTTTCTTCACAATTTCGCGATGCATTGAGATTGGGCTCAACTTCTTAGACTTCCAGCATGACACCGAAAAGGGATTTGATGAGGCCAAATTTTGGGCAAACTTGTACAAAGAAGCACAGAAGATGGATCGTGGCAATCATACTGACAATGCAATTCCTGAATATGTTGTGTGGCATAGTAAACGGGCGAAACAGATTTCAGTTCCATCAGTTCTGGATCCTAATTACCCTTTGGTTGGGGCACCGGAAGACAAGTTAGAAAGGCTGGAAATTGAGAATCAGAGGTTTAGAAAAGGGGCCCAGCTAGTTGAATTGACCAGAAATGTCAGCAGTTGGAGATACAGAACCGGCAACTACAAGACCAGCTTGGAAATAGCCAGATAGAGATGCAAGCATGGGTTCAAGACTGGGTAAGAGAGAGTGCCAACAATGTCAAGCTGAAAGGGGAAGTGAAAGAATGGAGAGAAGAGGCCACGAAAATGAGCCGGTTGGCAGCAAGGAACGAAATCTCCAATCAAGAACATGCCCAAAGTTGGAGAATTGCCCAAAAATAATGCTTTCGAGTTCAAGAGGAGAAGAGCGAAGTGGAAAAAGCAAAGATAGAATTGAAAAGAGAATTGGCGGAGCAGAAACGCATAGTAGGGTGGTTAGTGCAAAGAAATAATGAGTTAGAACAACAAGTTGACGATTCCAACAACAGATTGACCATTTTTGAAAACCAAAATGCTGAGATAAGGGCACAGTTGGAGCAGTTCAGAAGACAAGCATAGTGACAGATTTGTTATTTTTGTGACAGATTTGTTATTTTTTAGAGATTCCTTTTGTTTGTAAAATATTATCAGCTTATGTTTTGGTTCGGATGGCACTATATTATTGGTTGTTAAACTCACTTTTTTTTCGTAATAGCTAATTATCTTTATAGTAATCTTGTCATGGATGGGATTTCACATTACATAACCATTTAAACATATTCATACATACATCTCATTCATATTCATGGTAAGGGAATCTAATTCATCCTTATGGTTAAATAAAGGTTTCAAGATAGCACCTCCAACGCATAGATATAACACTAGATTACAATCCAGAATCGTCGTGGAAGAGCAAGCTGCCAAGATTGAATAGCTAAGGAAGACAAATGAGGATCTACAGAAAAGATTGGATCAGATGGCAGAAATGGTGGCCAGTATGAGACAGCAAAACATGGCCAATTCAGGCAACAACTCCAATGGGCAATCTTCTCAAAGTACACTCTCACATGGACTCCCCACAGCTCAGCCCACGAATGCCTCTCTCTCGCCTCCTACCCTTAACATACCTTTACAAGAAAATTAAACACAAATTCCTCAACCAACCACAAACACGTTCACCTTCCCACCACCTCCACCCGGTATGTACCCTTTTACACCCTCAATGTTTACTACAAGCGGAGGACTCCCAACAACTTAACCAATCCCCCCTCCCACATACACTATGCCACCTCTTGCCCCTGGACACAACCCAAACAATCCCGTGTTTGTGTCTGATGAACAATTTGAGAGAGAGATCGGTGGGGCCGAAAGCCAAAGAGTATTGAGCCAGATTGAGGAACGGCTCAAGGCCATAGAGGGCATTCATGCTTATGGCATTACTGACGCCTATGAATTGAGCTTGGTGGATGGATTGGTGATCCCACCAAAATTCAAAATGCCTGATTTCGAGAAGTATAAAGGGACCACAGGCCCTAAAGACCACATTACTATGTATTGTCGGAAGATGGTCGCAAACTCCAGAGATGATAAGCTGCTGATCCACTATTTCCAAGATAGCCTTACCAGGTCTGCAACGCGGTGGTACAACAAGCTAGATAGGCGGGGCATTCACTCTTGGAATGATCTAGCCCGGGCTTTCATTGATCAGTATAAGCACATGACTGATTTGGTGCTAGATAGACTGACTTTGCAAAATATGGAAAAGAAGTCTTCCGAGTCTTTCACCGAATATGCTCGAAGATGGTGGGATATAGCAGCTCAGATTCAACCTCCTTTAACAGAGAAAGAGACCACAAGGTTATTTGTTAATACCTTGATAGCTCTATACTACAGCCATATGCTGGTCGGTGCCACCAAAAGCTTTATTGACATGGTCCTAGTTGGAGAGATGGTAGAAAACGCACTCAAAACTGGTAAATTGGAAGGTGGGGAATCTAGTGCAGCTAAGAAGAATCCCAAGAAGAAAGAAGGCGAGGTGAACATCGTCGGATATGAAGGATACCAACAGCAATACCGACCAAACCAATCCCCATATCGACCATACCAACCACAATACGGACCATACCAATCTCAATACCAACCCCAATATCGTCCAGCCAGTTACACACCACCTCAAAACACCTACCAACATCCTCCTCCCAACTATGCTCAACCCTAAAACACTTACCAATATCCGGTATCCAATACCAGTTATACTGCCTGATGCGTGTCGCAAAGCACCAAAAATAACCTCACTACTCTAACATGTAGTTAGGGAAGCAAGGGTCTATCCCACAAGGAGCTATCCAATTTATCATTACTTTCACAAAGCATAAATCAAACTAAACAAGAATTTAAAGAGGGGGTTTTGTATTGGTGTTGGAAATAAGATATAAGGAGTTACCAAGTATGGTAATAATAATGCAATGTATGATAAAATAAAACCTCCAATCTATTATATGATCAATCTTTCAACCTAGCACTTGATCATTGATTCACTGACCAAACATTCTTCTCATTAATTGGTTAACCCCATGGATTAGAAACCAGCTTCAAATCCATGAATCTTTCCTAATGTTGATTAACCATGAATCTAGGTTCATTATTAATCCTTCCTCTTATGGCTAATTTGAATCCCAGCAATCCAAATTCAAGCTTAGAAGAGCAATAAGCTAGTGAAAGATGAAAGCTAACAACAATCAATAACAAACCCAGCATTCATTATTCAAATTGCATCTTCAAATCTCTTTGAATGTAAAAACATCCTCTTGCTACTCAAGTTCTAAGAAATCACCAAGCTCTAGCTTTGGAGTTCAAAGATTAGCATGCTAATGAACTACTCAATCAATTATTTGCAACTAATTAACTCAGCAATTCAAAAGACAAGATAATAAACATGATAATCATCTTCAAAGCTCAAGAGATAGAAGAACAATCAATGAGCAAGAAAGCATTAAGAACAAGAATCTCACAAATGCAGATCAAAGTGATTGAATCTTATAATAGATTGGAGTTATAGAGTTTTGCTAAACGAAAATTACAAGATGATAATAGAACCCAGCAAAAATACACACTTCAAAACTGAACTCAACTCCCCTTTTAAGCTGCTCTTTCTCCCTTTCTTTCTGCCGTCCAGCACTGCCAGCCCATAGTCCACTGCTCCTCAATAATTCCTTCCATCTGAGATGAGGAATCTTAAGAATAAAATAAGCTAAAGTAGAAGCCATTTGAGGAAAAGAGGGAGACAACTCTGAGATTTAGTTATGGCTCCTCTCCACTGAATCTCCGGAATGTGTATTTAAAGGGTTTGATAGTGGAATGACAGCATTTAAATGGGTCTGTCGACGTTTTGACTTTGTTAGCCGTCGACGTCTAAGTGTCTGCCCGTCGACGTCTCTGCTTGTTTTCTTCATATTTTTCCTAGCTCGATCGATCCGTCGACGTCTAAGTGTTCAATCTTTAAGTGTTCGAAGTCAGAAACTTCTACCCGTCGACGTCTAGAGTCTACCCGTCGACGTCTAGATTTGGCCGTCGACTTCTAGAGTTGGCCGTCGACGTCTCTGCTTGTGTAAGTAATCTCGTGTCCATTTCTCGAGCAGCCGTCGACGTCTACATGCTTACCCGTCGACGGATTGGTCGGGCAGACCCGGACTTAGTTCGATAGTCTCTCGTAAAACAGACATTTGGAGGGTCAAACGAACTCCGATTTCAACGTTCTTTAGCATTCCGGAAAGCCCAAGATGTCCTCTATAACTTTGATGTAGATCACAAAAACAATTGAAGTCTCGAAAATAGATAAAATCAGCCATATTTATAATCTATCCAATCTATCAGGATTTCAACTTTGAGTTCTTTACATCTTGTCTTCCCACTTGATTTGTGTTTGGTCCTTTTCACTTCAATTCCATCATTTTCACTCAATTACCTCAATTGATACCTACAAAGTGAAACAAAGCTAAGTAAGCTTAGTTTATATAATGAAATGCATAAATCCATAGAGATTAACATAGGAAAATATGTCTATTTTGGTACTCAACACTGCCCCCAGACCAAACACTCAAAATTGGAACCCAAGACCACCAAGAGAAAGGAAACAATTCACCCCTATTCCCATGACCTACACCAAACTTTATGCTAAACTCTTGAGCAACAAAATGATTGAACCAGTCCAATACTCAACCACTTTCCAGCCTCCATATCCGAGGTGGTTTGATGAAAACGCCACATGTGCCTATCACTCGGGGGCTAAGGGGCATAGCATTGAGAACTATATTCGGTTGAAGGAAGTAGTACAAGGCATAATCAATGAGGGTCGTTTGACTTTCGACGCGCCACCAAGCGTGGGCACAAATCCTCTCCCTAATCATGGTGGAAACACTATGAATATTATTGATGATGGGGCAGTTCATGTCAAGAGAAAAGTTGAAGAGATTGTCAGACCAATGAAGGTCGTATATCAGGCTTTGCTGAAGGCCCAAATGATTACTCCTTTGAAGTGTGAGGGTCATGAGATCCAGTATTGCATTGAATTCCTAGGAAAGTTGCAAGCTATGATGGATGCCGGTCTGATTGAGTTTTATGTGGAGAGAAACGAAGGTACCGACATTTGTATGGTGAATAATGGAAACGAAGGTTCTTCCCATTATAAACCAAGTTTGAAACTATCTGTGCTTCAAAAGCCCAGCCTCGCCATTCCCATAACCTTACCAAAACCAAGCCTGTCAATTCTGATGACCCCTAAGCCGACATTGAATATCCCTGTACTAAAACCAAGACTGAATTTGAATGTGCCAACACCGTTCCCCTATCAGAGTGATAAGGAGGTACCTTGGAGGTATGAGAGTTTAGTGCAAAATATGAATGCCAATGTCCAGGAATCTGAATCAGTGAATATTTCTGGAATATGAGGCATGACTAGGAGTGGGAGATGCTATGCCCCAAATCCAACTGCCACTTTGCACAAAGAGAAAGAGAAGGGCATGGAGAAAAATGATGAAGTTGTTACACCGTCTGTTGGAGAGCCGAAGAAAGAAATTGAAAAAGAAGTAACCAAGATGGTGGATGAAAGTGATGCTTGTGAATTCTTGAAATTCATCAAACAAAGTGAGTATAGCATCATAGAACAACTGAACCGCTTGCTAGCTAAGATCTCTCTGCTAGCTCTGCTTTTGAACTCCGAGGCACATCGTAATGATCTCCTCCGAATCTTGAACCAATCCTATGTGTCCAAAAACATCACCGTGGCCAATTTGGAACATATTGCCGGAGGTATCACTATGACTGATTACATTTATTTTACTGATGAAGAGATCCCTTTAGGAGGGAGAGGCAATTACAAGGCATTGCACATTACCGTTCGGTGCAAGGATCATATGGTGGCCAAGGTACTGATTGATAATGGATCAGCTTTGAATGTGATGCTACTTCATACACTGATGAAATTGCCTATAGACCAATCTTTAATGAAAGCCAGTCAGTTAGTGGTTAGAGCATTTGATGGCACACAGAGAGAAGTTGTTGGGGAAATGACTATTCCAATAATTGTGGGGCCAGTTGAATGTGAAATCTTTTTCCAGATTATGGATATTTCGCCAACCTATAGTTGTCTCCTGGGTCGCCCTTGGATCCATATGGCCGGTGCTGTTCCTTCTTCCCTTCATCAGAAAATCAAGTTCGGAGTTGAAAAGAAGATAGTTTCTGTGTCCAGAGAAGATGACATCTTGGTAATGCAACCTCCAAACACTCCTTACATTGAAGCTGCGGAAAAGGTAGTGGATTGCTCTTTCAGGTCATTTGAGGTGGCCAAGGTAACATGGGTAAGAGAAAGATCCAAGGTACCTAGTCCACATTTCTCTGGCTGCTTGAATATGCAAGTCAACATGACTGTCGGAAGAGGCTGTCGAGTCGGAAAAGGACTCAGAAAGTATGGCCAAGGAATTCGTGAGCTTATTGTTCTACCGAAGGTGGAGCCCACTTTTGGACTTGGATATAAGCCTTCTTGGAGAGAGAAGTTCGAAGCAAGGGAGGAGAAGAAGCGCAAGCGTGTGGCTGCATTGAGAGGAGAGGAACTTGAACCCAAGAAACTGAAGATTCCACCGTTGAGAGATAGTTTTGTTTTTGCTAGAAGGATAAACCCAAAAAGATCAGTCGTTGAGCTTGAACATCCATTAAAGGGATTGTCTATCATCATGCTAGAGCACGGGGAATCGAGCAGTGGAACATTGGTTCAACGATTGGCACCGGGGACTGATTTGAATGATTGGGAGTCTTTCAAGATGCCAGTGAATTTGTCAAATCTGAACATGTAATTAATTAAGCTTTGAGAACTCATTTTATTCTAAACTTCTACCTAAGAGTGTGGACAGTTGACTTTCATATGTTATGGGTTTTATTTTCATGTTTGCTCCATCATTCATGATGTTGATATTCACACTATTAGACTTTACACCATGTATATATTTCATGCCATAATTATACCATTGTATTTTCCTCTATATGTTTATCCTTGTTATTCATTTTCTTCTTTTATTCATGGATCAAGTGCATATATATATATATATACCCCTTTATTGTCTTTTGATCCCAGGACTTCGAACGATGAATGTAAAGACAACAAAGATGGTCTTTTTGAACCCAACTTTGATCGGTTCGTTAATGCAGATAACCTCGACAACGATGATGATGATGATTACTCTCTTCCCCCTGATCTTATGAGACTGATTGAAAGGGAAGACAAATAGATCTTGCCCCACAAAGAGGCCATTGAATTGATCAATCTGAGTGATGATGAGGAAAAGAGAGAAGTTAAAATTGGCACTTCCCTAACACCCGAACAGAAGGAGGAACTACTGTCATTACTCAAGGAATATGCTGATGTCTTTGCTTGGTCCTACCAGGATATGTCAGGTCTGGATACTGAGATTATGGTGCATAGAATGCCAATCAAGCCTGGATTCAAGCTAGTACAACAAAAATTGAGGAGAATGAGGCCTGCCATGTTACTGAAGATCAAAGAAGAAGTGAAGAAGCAACTGGACATAGGATTTTTGGAAGTAGCTACTTATCCTGAGTGGGTCACGAATGTAGTACCAGTCCCGAAGAAAGATGGCAAAGTCCGAATGTGTGTGGATTACCGAGATGTCAACAAAGCCAGTCCAAAAGATAATTTCCCATTGCCCCACATTGACACTCTAGTCGACAACACAACTAAACATGCGACATTTTCTTTCATGGATGGGTTTTCAGGATATAACCAGATTAAAATGGCTTCAGAAGATAAGGAAAAGACTGCTTTCACCACCATGTGGGGTACGTTCCAATACAACGTGATGTCCTTTAGTCTCAAGAATGCCGGGGCAACTTATCAGAGAGCTATGGTGACGCTTTTTCATGATATAATGCATAAAGAAATCGAGGTGTATGTGGATGATATGATTGCCAAAGGCCGGAATCTAGAAGAGCATATGACTGGCCTGAGGAAGTTGTTTGAGAGGCTGCGCAAGTATCGGTTGAGGTTGAATCCGGCCAAATGTATTTTTAGCGTTACTTCAGGGAAGCTGTTAGGCTTTATTGTTAGTCAAAGGGGCATCGAGGTAGACCCAGATAAAATCAAAGCCATTCAGAATTTGCCACCTCCGAGAACTCAAAAGGAAGTAAGAGGTTTCTTTGGGAGATTAAACTATATCTCCCGCTTCATTTCCTAGTTGACTGCAAAATGTGACCCGATTTTCAAGCTCTTGAAGAAGAACAATATGGGAGAATGGAATGAAGATTGTCAGAAAGCCTTTGATAAGGTCAAGGAGTATTCGTCAAACCCACCAGTACTAGTACCTTCTGTGCCTGATCGACCTCTAATCTTGTATCTGACAGTGTTGGAACATTCCATGGGTTGTGTTTTGGGGTAACATGATGAAACCGGCAAGAAAGAGCAAGCAATCTACTATGTTAGCAAGAAGTTCACAGAGTACAAGGCCAAGTATTTTAAGATAGAAAAGATGTGTTGTGCATTGGCATGGGCGGCTCTGAGATTAAGACAATATATGCTGTACTATACCATATGGTTGATAGCAAAGCTAGATCCGATCAGATTCCTGTTTCAGAAACCTTCATTGTTAGGACGGTTGGCTCGATGGCAAGTACTACTGTTAGAATATGATATAGTTTATGTCTCCCAAAAAGCTATCAAAGGAAGTGCTATTGCTGAATTTCTAGCTGATAGAGCAGTTGATGACTATGAACCCATGAAGTTTGAGTTTCCTGATGAGGACTTGATGTCAATATTCAATACCGAGTGAGACCATGAAAAGAAATGGAGAATGTATTTTGATAGGGCATCAAATGCATTGGGGCATGGAGTAGGAGCTGTCCTAATATCCCCGAATGGTGATCAATACCCGGCAACAGCAAGGCTTGACTTCGACTGCACAAACAATATGGAAGAATATGAAGCTTGCATCCTGGGGATCCAGATGGCGCAATGGAGAGACGGATTGAGGCTTTGGAAGTGTATGGCGATTCTGCTTTGGTGATATATCAGCTAAGAGGTGAATGGGAAACACGAGACTCGAAGTTGGTCCATTATCATAAGTACATCATGGAGTTAATTGAGCAATTTGAAGAAATCAGCTTTCCTCATCTCCCTAGAGAAGACAATCAGTTGGCCGATGCATTGGCAACTTTAGCCTCGATGTTCAAAGTCGATAAAGGAGCTGAAATCGAAGCAATCAAGTTGGACATGAAGACTCACCCGGCACATTGCATGAGTGTTGAAGAGGAGGATGATGGCAAACCTTGGTTCTATGACATTGTCCAATACCTCAGATTTCAAAAGTATTAAGATCGTGCTGTTGAGAATGATAAGAAAGTTATCCGAAAAAAGTCGGCAAACTTCTTCTTAGATGGTGAAGTCCTTTACAAGACAAGTAAAGATCAAGTAATGTTGAGATGTGTAGAGTCAGAGGAAGCCAAGAAGATTCTAGAAGAAGTTCATGGTGGGATCTGAGGAACTCATTCCAGCGGACATAGAATGGCTAAGCATATTATGAGATTAGGGTATTACTGATTGACTATGGAGACTGATTGTATTAATCATGCCAGGAAATGCCATAAATGTCAAATTTATGCTGATCAGATTCATGTGCCTCCTAATCCATTGCATGTCATTTCTTCTCCTTGGCCATTCTCAATGCGGGGCATAGATGTAATCGGGGCAATCTCACCGAAGGCTTCTAATGGGCATCAGTTCATCCTAGTGGCCATTGATTACTTCACCAAATGGGTTGAAGCTGCTTCCTATGCCAATGTAACTCAGTCAATGGTCACCAAGTTCATGAAGAAAGAGATCAATTATCGGTACGGGCTACCAGAAAGAATCATCACTGACAATGCTAAGAATCTGAACAACAAGATGATCGATGCAGTGTGTTCTCAATTCAAAATCAAACACAGCAATTTAACTCCTCACCGGCCAAAGATGAATGGAGCGGTCGAAGCAGCAAACAAAAACATTAAGAAGATTGTCCAGAAAATGACAATGACTTACAAAGATTGGCATGACAAGCTTCCTTTTGCTTTACATGGTTATCGCACTACTGTAAGAACGTCAATTGGGACAACTCCATATTCTCTAGTCTATGGAATGGAAACAGTGGTACCAGTTGAGGTAGAAATCCCATCTTTGAGAATATACAGAGAGTTAAAGCTCGAAGAGTCAGATTGGGTGCAAGAGAGATTTGACCAATTGAACTTAATTAAAGAGAAGCGGCTCAAAGCACTTTGCCATGGTCAATTGTATCAGAAGAGAATGATGCGTGCATATGATAAGAAGGTACGTCCGCGCGAGTTTACAGAAGGTGAATTGGTGTTGAAAAAGATTCTACTTACTCAACATGATCCCCGAGGAAAATTTACTCCAAATTGGGATGGTCCTTATGTGGTGAAGAAAGCATTCTCGGGAGGTGCCCTAATCTTGCAAGAAATGGATAGGGATGAATTGCCACATCCAGTCAATGCCGATGCTGTGAAGAAATACTACACCTGAAGAATAAAAAATGAATAAAAAAATATATGAAAAAAATAAAAAAATGAAAAATAAAATGAATGAATGAAAAAATGAAAAATGAAAAATGAAAAAATGAAAAATGAAAAATGAAAAGAGCATTTCAAGTTGAAAACCTGAAAAGGCGGCTTGAGTCCGAAAAAGAGAAGAAAAAGAGGGGTCTGAGGCGAAAACCTAAAAGGGCGGTTCAGATCCAATTAGGTTGGTTCCTAAGCTGAAAACCTAAAAAGGCGGTTTAGGAAGGTTGAGAATGCACAACAAAAGGGCACCTAACTCGTACAAGAGGCCTTGTTCGGTTATGGGGATCAAAGTAATCGAAAATCATCAGACTTTTTCAAGCGTCACTCTAGCAATGATGGGTCAATCAAAGGCAGGGCGCAAGATGACCGGCTTTTGTTATTTATGCATTCATCGCTTTGAGGTCATGTGCCTTTCTTCTTCGTTTTGCTACAAACTTATTTGTTATAGACTCTTTGTTACAAACTTGTAATGAGCTTGTTATAAGTTTATCTGTTATATATAGATATGTCTTGCACACTTTCCTTTAAAAGATCCATATGTTTCCTTCAAATATAAATTGCATAATTTTTCTTTATCATGAAGGGATAAGCAAACAGGTAAATAAATGCCATGATATTGGATGTCACTTTCAACACAAAAAAGGAAAGAAATGTAGAATTAAAAATGAGTTCAATAGCTTATGACTGATGCCAGAAGCATAAAGACATGCAAACAAAAATCATCTTGAACTGGGACATTCAAGCAAGAGTGATTTGAAATGAGGGTTTGGGGCATGTTTATGTCATAAAGGGTGTGATAAAAGATGTTCTCCAATTTTGAGCTCGAAGAGTATGAGTTGGGCCAAACCAGAAGGCTATCTTGAAACCTTTGAGGCAAAGTAGCAAAGTGATGCGTGTCGCAAAGCATAAAAAATAACCTCACTACTCTAACATGTAGTTAGGGAAGCAAGGTTCGATCCCACAGGGAGCTATCCAATTTATCGTTACTTTCACAAAGCATATATCAAACTAAACAAGAATTTAAAGAGGGGGTTTTGTATTGGTGTTGGAAATAAAATATAAGGATCTATCAAGAATGACAAAAATAATACAATACATGATAAAACAAAGCCTCCAATCTATTATATGATCAATCTTTCAACCTAGCACTTGATCATTGATTCACTAATCAAACATTCTTCTCATCAATTGGTTAATCCCATGGATTTGAAACCAACTTCAAATCCATGGACCTTTCCTAATGTTGATTAACCTTGAATCTAGGTTCACTTTTAATCCTTCCTCTTATGGCTAATTTGAATCCCAGCAATCCAAATTCAAGCCTAGAAGAGCAATAAGCTAGTGAAAGATGAAAGCTAACAACAATCAATAACAAACCCAGCATTCATTATTCAAATTGCATCTTCAAATCTCTTTGAATGTAAAAACATCCTCGTGCTACTCAAGTTCTAAGAAATCACCAAACTCTAGCATTGGAGTTCAAAGATTAGCATGCTAATGAGCTACTCAATCAATCATTTGCAACTAATTAACTAAGCAATCCAAAAGACAAGATAATAAACATGATTATCATCTTTAAAGCTCAAGAGATAGAAGAACAATCAATGAACAAGAAAGCATTAAGAACAAGAACCTCACAAGTGTAGATCAAAATGATTGAATCTTATAATAGATTGGAGTTATAGAGTTTTACTAAAATGAAAATTACAAAGAAGCAAACAACCCAGCAAAAACACAAACTTCAAAACTGGAAAACTCAACCCCCCCTGCTGCCTCTTCTCCCTTTCGGCTATATGCCTCCAGCTACCAGCCCACTCTCTCAATTATTCCCCACTCTCCTCAATTATTCCTCTAAGATAAGATAAGAAATCCTATAAAATAAGATAAAGTAGATGCCACTAAGGAAAGAGGGAGACAAGTCTGAGGAAATTGGGGATTTTATCATGCCTCTTCTCCACTGAATCCCGGGATATGTTTTTCAAGGATTTGATAATGGAATAAAAGCATTTAAGTGGGTCTGCCGACATTTTGACTCTGTTAGACGTCGACGTCTACATATTTGCCCGTCGACGTCTCTGCTTGTTTTCTTCATATTTTTCCCAGCTCGATTGATCCGTCAACGTCTAAAGATGTGCACGTCGACGTCTAAGTGTTTAGCCTTTATGTATTCGAAGTCAGAAATTTCTACCCGTTGATGTCTAGAGTTGGTCGTCGACGTCTCTGCTTGTGTAAGTGATCTGGTGTCCATTGCTCGAGCAGCCGTTGACGTCTACATGGTTACCCGTCGACGGATTGGTCGGGCAGACCCGGCCTTAGTTTGATAGTCTCTCGTAAAATAGACATTTAGAGGGCCAAACGAACTCCGATTTCAACGTTCTTTAGCATTCCAAAAAGCCCAAGATGTCCTCTATAACTTTGATGTAGATCACAAAAACAATTGAAGTCTTGAACATAGAGAAAATCAGCCATATTTATGATCTATCCAATCTATTAGGATTTCAACTTTGAGTTCTTTACATCTTGTCTTCCCACTTGATTTGTGTTTGGTCCTTTTCACTTCAATTCCATCATTTTCACTCAATTACCTCAATTGACACCTACAAAGTGAAACAAAGCTAAGTAAGCTTAGTTTATACAACGAAATGCATAAATCCATAGAGATTAACATAGGAAAATATGTCTATTTTGGTACTCAACACAAAGCCTTATCATTTAAGTATGAGCATGCAAAACACATCATTTTAGCATCATAAACATTCATCATGCATCCTATCATTGTCAAAAATCGCAAGCATAAATCCATTTCAAATTGCGAGGTTAGTCTTTTGTAAGAAGCTCATCAGGTAATTCTCCAAAACTCCTTTAAGGTCTTTTCTTGCTTAAGGTAATTATCCGTGATTCAGTTCTATTTAGCATAAATTATTTTTAAAATTTAAAATCATTTCTGTTTAGGATGGTTTTCTTAAAATTGGTTCTGTTTAAAACAATTTCCTCAAAAATCATTTCTGTTTAGGATGGTTTTCTTAAAATTGTTTCTGTTTAGAACAATTTCCTTTAAAAATCATTTCTGTTTAGGGTGGTTTTCTAAAATTGTTTCTGTTTAGAATAATTTCCTTTAAAAATCATGTCTGTTTAGAGTGGTTTTCTCAAAATTATTTCTGTTTAGGACAATTTATTCAAAGTTTAAAATCATTTCTATTTAGAGTGGTTTTCTCAAAATTGTTTCTGTTTAGGACAATTTCTTCAAAGTTCAAAATCATTTCTGTTTAGAGTGGTTTTCTCAAAATTGTTTCAGTTTGGGACAATTTCTTCAAAGTTCAAAATCATTTCTGTTTAGAGTGGTTTTCTCAAAATTGTTTCTGTTTAGGACAATTTCTTCAAAGTTAAAAATCATTTCTGTTTAGGGTGGTTTTCTAAAATTGTTTCTGTTTAGAACAATTTCCTTTAAAAATCATTTCTGTTTAGGGTGGTTTTCTAAGATTGTTTCTGTTTAGAACATTTTAGTCAAAGTTTAAAATCATTTTGTTTAAAATGATTTTCTAAAATTGTTTCTGTTTAGAGCAATTTCTTCAAAATTTAAAATCATTTCTGTTTAGGATGGTTTTCTAAAATTGTTTCTGTTTAGAACAACTTCTTCAAAAATTTAAAATCATTTTGTTCAAAATGATTTTCTAAAATTGTTTCTGTTTAAAGCAATTTTCTTCAAAATCTAAATATCATTCCTGTTTAAGGTGGTTTTCTAAAAATTGTTTCTGTTTAGAGCAATTTTCTTCAAAATCTAAAAAATCATTTCTGTTTAGGGTGTTTTTCTAAAATTATTTCTGTTTAGGGTAATTTTCTTCAAAATTTTTTAAAAAAAATCATTTCTATTTAGAGTGATTTTCTAAAATTGTTTCTGTTTAGAGATCATTTCTGCTTAAAGTGACTTCTCAAAACTGGTTCTGTTTAGAATAACTTCCTTGATTTTAAAATCATTTCTGTCAAAAATGATCTTTTTCAGAAAAGCTGGTACTGTTTAGTTCACATTGGAGTAAGGAGTGTCTATATCTTTGCTTATTTCTTAATCATCCAAAAGCTTACACTTCTAGATCATTAAGAAATAATCAAAGAGGGACAGCTGTAGACACTTATTTTTTATCTTGGATATTAATTAGTTGGTTATTATTAAATTTTTATTTTTATCTTTCTATTTATTTTTATTTTATTCTATTTTATTTATTCATTCATTTCATTTTATTCTATTTCATTTTTATTATCTTGCAGATAATTTTGAACCAAGACTGGAAGGCCAAACAAGCCAATTCGGCTCCTATGCAAAGCCAAGAAAGCCAGAGATCAACCGAGTCAATTGGGTATCATGCACTATATATATGTATATATATATTTATACATATGTATATGTACATATATTTGTATGCACATATATGTGTATATATTTATATCTACATATGCATATATATGTATATATATATATATATGCATGTTCCAGAAGCCGAGAGTCTTGACGTGCGTGTTATTGCACGTGATCCTTACGCCTCTGCTAATTTGCTTGCACCATAGTTTGTTTCTTAGACAGGGAAAGCTACTTCACAGGCCCAGGCTCAGTTGCACCCATCTGTTCATGTTCCTGTGGCTGCTCAACCTCAGCAGCAATCTGCCTTACGGTGCCAGCACACCCTCAAATTCCATCACAAACTCACTCAACAGCCCAGGGCTTGATTCTGTGATATCATCATCTGTGGGGAAACAATAGATCCTCGAGTCAGTTAATGCAAGTTACCTTGTTGATCCCCAACCTGAGCCAAACTTGCAACAAGTTTCTTCACAATTTCGCGATGCATTGAGATTGGGCACTCTTGAATAGAGTTTTGAATCCGAGAAACAAAATATTTTGAACATGAATAATCATGTGCTGGAGGACCAAGTTCTAACTAGAGAAGAAGCAAGTACTGTTGCCAGCCCATCTCCTCCCGATAATTCAATGCACCTTGTTAATTTCAGTGAAACAACAATAAACAATGGTACTGGTGCTATTTTGCCTGAAAAGTCAATCTCAACAGGACAGAGTAATATCTTGATATCGGCTAACACTTCTGAGGCTGCGCTGCTTCATGAAAGATCATTGTTGGCTTACATAGTTCGCACAATTCCAACTGGTGGCAGAATTCGGATCAGTTCAACGCTACCAAATAGGCTAACGAAAATGCTTGCACGTTTACACTGGCATGGTTATAAGAAAAAGTATAGAAAGCTTGATGACTTTGTAGCCAGTCACCCTGAGTTATTTCTGATTGAGAGCGATTATATTCAGCTTCGAGAGGGAGCACAAGAGATGATAGCAGCCACTGCTGCTGTTGCCAAATTGTCCCTTTTAGCTCAAATTTCATTTTCCCTTTTAAGTACACATACAAAGCAGAATTGAGCTAACTTAGGCCTCCTAGTATTAAAGTAGGAGAAAGAAGAGTGATCTTAAATCCTAATTTAAGCAATAAAAAAAAGGTTTAACAAATTCCCCCACACTTGAATCTTACTCGTCCTCGAGTAAGCCTAGAGAAATAACAAAATAACCTTTAAAATAGAATGTCACACAAAAAATTTAAACTAGTTAACTCATCAAATCAAATTTCAGAGGAAATTCATGCGGTATATAGAAGCATATTGGAAAGTAGAAGAGAGCATATCAATTCAAGAATCAAGATAATTAAGTAACAATGGAAGCAATTTCCCTTCAACCAAACATGTTTGAATGGAATAATTCATCATTGGAAATCCCTCATTCACTCAAGTGTGTTTCATGGTGCGCTCAATCTTTGCATGAAAATAGACCTACCATAAGCTTGCTAGTCTACCTCATCTCCGCTACTTCAGTATGCACATCATGGATGAAAAGATGAAAAAGATGAAATGGGGTTGTAATGAGGTCTTGGTTGAGTAAGCTATGAAGAAAAGGGTAAAGGAGTCCAATAGAAAGTTTCTTCAAAACTTAGTGAAATATCAAGCTGTCGGGAAGAAAATGAAAATGGTCTTAGGTATTTTAATAGCCCGACTCTTTTGATCTACCCATTTCAACTTTTTCCCTTCATTCTTCTTTACAATGAACCGAAGAGCTGTTGATTTCTTCTGTTGTGCCATTCTTTATACATTAGGATTCTTTTGGGCACATTTTTGAAAATTAATGTCTTTTGAACTTCTCATTTCTAAAACTTTTTCTTGATTGACCAATTCTTGAAGCGAAAATTTCCCCCACACTTAGACTTGTTACTCTTCTGCCCAGAACATAAAAATCATACAAGTCACTAATCTCACTAAGCTGAAGAAACAGGGTGAGAGAACTTGTTTTTCTTTTGAGGCTTGAGGTTCTTTTAGGAAATTTAGGTTCATCAACAAAAAATAAAGCTAAAATCTTTTAGGCTCAAGGGGTTCTCTACATTGGTTTTTCGCAAGGGTTGGTCGATTTGGCTCAAGCTCAGGTTTAATTTTGACCATCTTCTCAAACATGCATGCATTATATGTAACTTCAACAAGGTATAAAGCAAGTTCTAGAGGAATATAATCATGCAAGATCAAATTTACTCTCAAGAATAAAAGAGATTGTAGTGCAATCTTAAGGCTCAAATCTCTCACAAGGTTGAATAATCCTTATTCTATTCAAACATATTCGGCTTAAGAGAGTTACTACAAGTTGCTTAAAAATCAAGAAGCAAGAAATCTTAAAGCTCTTTTCCAATTTAAACTATGCTTATATTACTTCATGAACAACTTCACATTTTCTAATTCGCAAATTAAGATTCTATCAAAAAGCTATAACCCCTAATTAGCAAATGTTTTAGTTACTAAAGTTCCCCCACATTTAAAATAAAAATTGTCCGCAATGCTGTCTCGACAATAAATCATATAAAAGAGAGGTGTCACAGAACAGTACCTTGATGCTGTCGAGGAAGTAAATGAAGACAATTCCAACAAATGCAATCAACAATAATGGGGCAAAAGTAACCAAAGAAAGATTAAATTGCCATAAATCAAAATTAGGAGTTATAAGGTCGAGAATTAACTAAAATCCAAAAGTTAAAGAGCTGAAATGTACGACAAATAGAAGTTAAAGTCTGTCACAATTAAAAGAGATAATAAAGATAAAATGCATGTATGAAAATGCTAGAATGAGCTAAAGTTCATTGAGGTGGTGGTGGAGGCTGGTTATAGAAAGCCAGAATCTGATCAAGCTTGGTGTGGAGTGAGTGAACATCATCAGTCAATCGTGCCACATTCCCTTGTAGTGCATTGAAATTCTGATCCATGTTCTGGCACCAACCGAGCATCTGAGACTGAAATTGGTACTGAGGGATTGGCCTATTACCAACCGGTAGCTCGAATGGAGGGGGCGCTTGCTGATCTTGTGGCTGTTCTTGCTCTCCTCCTTCTTCTTCACCTTCAGCTGGCTGGTCTTGCATATTTGGAGGCTTTGTCCAAATTCCTCCTGCTTGGACATAACCAAAGATCTTCATTTTGGTGGCATCGACACAATCTGTTTTGTTGGTGATTTTCTTCCGCTCATTTTCAAAGGAGATGCCACAGTGTTGGAGAATTTTGGTGATGAGCACTGGGAATGGAATGCAGCGGTGCTGAGCAGTAGGAGAGACAGCCTCGCGCATGGCACTGATGATGGTTGACGCCAGCGGAATACCCAGGGCTTCTTGCAGACCGTGGACAATTTTGTCCATCATGTAGACATCTTTGCCGCGGACAATGTAGGTGTCACTGATCTTGGGATCCACATTATGGTGGATCAGATATGCCACCAGGCGACTTTGAATACTGAAATCGCGGCAGAAAAGAGCAGCCTTTTTACCGGGCACTGGTCTATACCCCACATCAAATCTAGCCAAGGCATCATGTCTGAACCAAGGACGGTCTGAATCTTCTTCCTCTTCATCATTTTCTTCATACATAGATCCTTCATTTAGGATATTGAAATGTTCCTGGAGGAATGCCGCATTGATGGTGATCTTTTTCTTGAGCACCATAGTCTGAATTTCAGGTAACTTAGCCCCCTTGTTCTTGATATTGGCGTAAAAGAGGACCGCCAGATCAGGATAATACTCGCCCTTGATGTCGAGAACAGCATCCTAACCCACCTCGTGAAACAAGTGCAATAAGAGGATGCACTGTCTTCTCCACAATTTGACGGGAGGTCTGGTGATCTTTAAACCATTGTTCACACTCGGGAGAGAAAAATTCATTGGCTACAGTAGGCTCAGAAGCTGAAGCCGGGGCCTTGCCCTTGGCAGCCCTCGATGCTCGGGGTCTGGGAGGTGGTGAAGGTTCAGCAGAAACTTGGGACTTCGATTGGCGAGGTCTCTTAGACATTTTGTCGAACAGTTGGTATGATGAACAAAAATCCTGAAGCAATCTCAAGAAAATCCCACAATGAACACTTGTATGATGAATAATATATACTTAGCAATGAATCCCACTTGATTATCTCAGCAATAGCATCAAAGAAACCCAATTATTCAAACAATTGTAGCCCAACTCGGATTCCAGCAGTTATCACAAGCAAAAGTGTCAAATTTTGAAGATTATAAGCATGTAATCCATCCAATAGTTCAATATTTCGATGCTAAATCAATCAAGAGAAGTAGAAAAGTATATAACTGACCAACTGGAGTGTTAAACGCAACCAAATTTGCTTCAAGAACACCAATTCGAAATTTTGCCCAAATTTGCTCCAAGAACACCAATCTCTGAATTTGTTGAAATTGAAGGGAAAGGTGGAAGAAATAGCGAATGGGGTGATGTTTTCAGTGAAAAGGAAGTGGGTTTGGTGTAATTGGGTTGGAAGATTGGTGGATATGGAAGAGAGTTGAAGTTGGTTGGTTTTGGAGGGAGGGTTTCGGTTTTGAATGAGGAAATAGTGTTTGGTGAAAGTGACGGCTGATGAGGGTTAAAAACTGCGAAATTCGACTGATCCGTCGACGTCTAGTGTCTAGCCGTCGACGGCTAAACATTTCTGACTTAGGCCAAATTCGGTTCCCCGTGTCATCCGTCGACGTCTAACCCTTGGACGTCGACGTCTAGATATTTCTGACTTCAACAATTTTCTGTACCGAAACCTATCCGTTGAAGTCTATCAATATGCCCGTCGACGTCTAAATATTTCTGACTTCCCAAATTTTATCGTGACTGAGCCATCCGTCGACGTCTATCTACATGCCCGTCAACGTCCAGATATTTCTGACTTGTCTTGTGAAAACCCCATCCGTCGACGTCTAGATACCTGCCCGTCGACGTCTAAATGTGTCTGAACCCAACAAAAACCTTGATTTTGCCCTTTTTACTTATTCTCGAGACTTTAAAAACTTTGGAGTGCAGAGAGCAAGAGAAGTGCCACTTGTGTAACTTATAAGTTGAACAGCCTTACCCAAATTGAACCTCATGAACTCTTAGCTAGATGTGGATGGAAAGAATGCATGCAAAAACAAAGGAAATAAAAGAAGGAAAGAAATACATTACAGCGAGTGAAGGAAGAACTTGGGTTGCCTCCCAAGCAGCGCCTTTGTTTAACGTCGTTGGCTCGACTAGAAGACCAGATCAAGGAATATATGTAGGATCAGTGAAGAGAATGTCCTCTATGGAAGAAACCGAAACTCCTTCATAATATGGTTTCAAGCGATGTCCATTGACCTTGAAGATCTTGGAAGTAGTCAAACTTTGGATTTCCACCGCTCCATGGGCAAATACCTTAGTTACTATGAATGGGCCTATCCACCTACTCCGGAGTTTTCCTGGAAAAAGATGTAGTTTATAGTTGTAAAGTAACACCTTTTGGCCTTCACAAAATGTTTTCTTCTTCAGAAGCTTGTCGTGGTAAGCCTTGGTGCGTTCTTTGTAGGTGAGAGAGCTCTCATAAGCATCATGGCGCAATTCCTCGAGCTCTTGAAGTTGAAGCTTTCTATGAATTCCAGCCTCATCAATATTCAAGTTACACTTTTTGATGGCCCAAAGAGCGCGATGCTCTAACTCTACTGGCAAATGGCATGCTTTTCCATATACCAAGCGGTAAGGAGACATGTCAAGTGGTGTTTTGTAGGCAGTTCGATATGCCCACAAAGCGTCTTCAAGTCTTTGACTCCAATCCGCCCGATTAGGGTTGACTGTCTTTTGGAGGATGGCTTTAATTTCTCGATTTGAGATCTCGGCTTGACCACTAGTTTGGGGGTGGTAAGCAGTTGACACCTTGTGAGTAACTCCATACTTCTTCAAGAGAGAAGCCATAAGCTTGCTACAGAAATGAACACCCTTATCGCTGATGAGGACACGGGGCACTCCAAAGCGAGAGAAAATATTAGACCTGAGAAACTCACAAACCACTTTAGAATCATCAGTTCGGGTGGCTTTAGCTTCCACCCAACGAGAAACGTAGTCACAAGCCAGTAAAATGTAAACAAAGCCATTGGACTTAGGGAAGGGTCCCATAAAGTCAATTGCCCAAACATCAAAAATTTCACAAATTACAATTGAATTTAGAGGCATTTGATCTTTATATGTAATTTTTCCTACCCTTTGACAATTATCACAAGATTTGCAGAAGATGTGAGCATCTTTAAATAAGGAAGGCCAATAAAAACCACATTCTAGGATTTTCCTAGCAGTTCGTTGAGGACCAAAATGACCTCCACATGCATGTGAATGGCAAAAAGTTAGAACACTAGAAATTTCATGATCAGGGATGCATCTCCTAATAATTAAATCACTACAATGTTTCCATAGGTAGGGATCATCCCATACATAAAATCTAGCATCATGTTTAAGCTTATCTTTCTTTGCTTTAGGAAAACCACTAGGAAATTCTCTAGTGACCAAGAAATTGACAATGTCAGCATACCAAGGAATTTGTACATCAAGAGCACAGAGCATTTCATCAGGAAATGAGTCATTAATGGAAGAAGTTACCTCAGAACTTACCAACCGGCTGAGGTGGTCAGCTACTAAGTTTTCCGCACCCTTTTTGTCCTTAATTTCAAGGTTAAACTCTTGGAGAAGAAGGATCCAACGAATCAATTTAGGTTTAGCTTCCTTCTTAGCAAGGAGGTACTTAAGGGCTGCATGATCAGAGAAAACAATCACCTTAGTGCCGAGTAAATAAGAACGGAATTTGTCTAGAGCAAAGACAATAGCAAGAAGCTCCTTCTCAGTGGTGGTGTAATTTTTCTGAGCGTCGTTCAAAGTGCGTGAGGCATAATAAATGACATGTGGAACTTTGCCCTCTCGCTGGCCAAGCACTGCTCCCACAGCTATATCACTTGCATCACACATAAGTTCAAAAGGTAGGTCCCAGTTGGGAGGTTGCAGGATGGGGGCTGATGTAAGAGCATTCTTCAACTTGTCAAAAGCCTCTTTACATGACTCATCAAAATGAAAGGTGATATCTTGTTGTAACAGATGGCACATAGGAACTGCGATTTTAGAGAAATCTTTGATGAACCGTTGGTAAAATCCCGCATGGCCAAGAAAGGATCGAATTGATTTAACTGAGGAAGGATAGGGTAAGTTCTGTATGACATCAACTTTAGCTTTATCCACTTCGATGCCCTTAGCTGATACTATGTGACCCAAAACAATTCCTTGAGTAACCATAAAGTGGCATTTTTCTGAATTGAGAACCAAATTTGTCTCAATGCACCGGTCAAGAATAGTAGCGAGGTTAGCCAGGCAATTATCAAAAGAATCTCCATAAACAGAGAAATCATCCATAAAGACTTCAATAATCTTGTCTACATACTCTGAGAAAATGCTCAGCATGCATCGTTGAAAGGTAGCTGGAGCGTTGCAAAGACCAAAGGGCATGCGCCTATATGAGAATGTACCAAAGGGGCAAGTAAATGTGGTATTTTCTTGATCCTCTGGAGCTATCATGATCTGAAAATAACCAGAATATCCATCTAGGAAACAATAGTAAGCTCTTCCAGCTAACTTCTCCAACATTTGATCAATGAAAGGCAATGGAAAGTGATCCTTCTTTGTAGCATCATTAAGTTTTCTATAATCTATGCACACCCTCCAACCATTTTGCACTCGTTGAGGTACAAGATCACCACTTGCGTTTTGCACTACCGTAATACCGGTTTTCTTGGGTACCACTTGCACAGGACTAACCCATTCACTATCTGAGATAGGATAGATGATACCAACTTGCAAAAGCTTCAAAATCTCCTTTTTGACCACCTCCATCATGGGAGGATTCAGGCGGCGTTGAGGTTGCCTAAGTGGTTTGGAATCATCGTCCAATAAGATTCTATGCATGTAGATTGATGGGCTAATACCTTTTATGTCAGCAACCGTCCATCCAATAGCTTCCTTTCGAGCCTTAAGAACTTGTAAAAGTTGAAGCTCTTGGGTAGAAGTGAGAGTATTGGAAATGATTACAGGGAGTGTTTCATTCTCACCAAGGAAGGCATATTTGAGATGAGCGGGAAGAGTTTTAAGCTCAATAGATGGTGCTTCAATGATAGAGGGGAGAAGTTTGGTGGAAGGGATAGGAAGATCCATGTAAGAAACATTGGCAAGGTGTGATTTAGATGGGAGGGCGGCCAAAGAAGCTAAGATAGACTGGACTTCTTCATTATAGATCTCCTCATCAAAAACTAAATTGTCATAGTCCATGCTCTGAGTTAATGCAGAAAATAGAGGATCGTCTCGAGCAAAATCCAATAAGGACATAGAACAAACATCCACAAAATCTTCAGCCATAATAGATTGATCATCTAAAGGGTACCTCATGGCATCAAAGAGATTGAATGTAATTACCTTCCCATCAAACTTGATAGGCACTTATTTCTCCTATATTGTGTTGCTTATCTTTGATGATTTAAGTGTTTATTATCACTAACTAAGTTATTTTGAGTGATTTTATGTCTTAGGAAGCTAAAAGGAAGCTTTGGAATAAAAGGTGTTTAAATCTGGAAATTTGAGATTTTTCCTGTGCAGATAGTTTGTAAAGATGGCCAGATTTGACATCCTTAACGTCCTTTTCTGAGTTCGAGTTCTCATAAAAGTTGTAGAGGACATCTTAAGCTTTCCAGAATGCTAAAGATCACAAAAATCGGAGTTCGTTTGGGCAGTCAAAAGGTCAAAATACAGAGAGGTCCAGAATCCCTGCGAAAATCCGAGATTAATTCCTATTTTGGGCTTTGGAAGAATTTTGTGTTAGAGATGGACTTGAGCACGTCTTGGCTTGCTTGGCCATGGTTCTAGACATGTTATTGAAGATATTTAAGGTTGACCCAAGTCCTAGAAAGATGTGGATCAGCCCTTGGAGAGAAGTCCTAATTGGAGTAGGAAAACCCTTTAATGAAGCATGTGCATGGCATGTGTCTTGTGCTATATCTTCTCCTACTTGAAGAAGGATTTATAGCTGCTGAAAAAGGCTTTATTTAAGCCTTATTCTTCATAAGATTGAAGCCCAATTATCCATGTCCTTTAAATGAGCTCTTGTACTTAGTTAACTCCTTTGTAAACACTTTAACCTAGTTAGTATTTTTCTAGAATTAGGTTTTCTTTTCTTGCAAGTTAAGTTTAGGGCTTTTGACTCCTCTATATAAAGAGCCTTAGCCACCACTTGTAAGATGTCTCAACTTTTCTTTTAGAGACCAGTCTCATCTTTCTTTGGGAGACTTTTTCATTGTAATTTTATTTTTACTCTTTCTTTATGTTCTTCTAATTTTATTTTTCAGTTTAATGCAATTCTAAATTCTTGGAGAAGAAGATTGTGAGGCTATTTTGTGCTTAATGTCTTTATCTTTCATGTATTCTAAATTCTTCTATGCTTAGTGATTTATGATTGCATGTTTTCTTCTCTAGGATGGCCAACTAGTTAATTGAACATGTTAATTGATTGCTAGATCTAGGGTTATTTATCCGGAACTGTAAGTAACTCTAATCGCAAGTGGCAAATTAGATAGAATTAAGGTCTCATACATCTTAGTTACTTATCTATGGGGAATTTGGATGTGAATTAAATCTATGGTGCTAGTTCCTAGACTGTTCATTATTGACTAAGACCTTTCTAGTGTTTTCATGCTTTTACCTTCTTTAAATCTATGATGCTAGTTTCTAGATTGATTAGGTGAAAAGGGTTTAATAGGGAAGCTTTGTAGTACTTATTAAAGTAGGACTAAGGAAAGGTAGGGATTAGTGAGAAGCATTGTAGTATTGCTAATCTACGTCAATTACATGCAAAAGATAAGGTAATTATTAGATGCCTATGATCGATTTCTCTAATCCAAGGGTGAAGATTGTTTTAAACTGAAGTTTTCTTTATATTTATTATCTTTCTTTAATTTTTGCTATTTATCTAGTTTAATTTAGATTTTAGTTTAATCCTGAAAATCTATCTATTTTATTTTCTTTGCTTACTTATCTAGATTAGAATTTGTTAGGTTTTCTTATCCAATCCCTGTGGGTTCAACCCTTGCTACCACTATATTATAGTTTTAGTAAGGTTAATTATATTTTGGTGATTTACGACGCATCAAATTTTGGCGCTGTTGCCGGGGATTGGTTAAAGATTCTAACGTTTTCTTTTCTAGCTTGTTGCTGATTTTTGGTGCAGATTTCGACTTTCAGTGAAACTAGGAGTGTGACACCAATTTTTCTGAAGGAATTCGACGTGCTGATCAAAACCAGTAGCTTGGCTACTGGCCCCACCTTCTCAGCCCCAAATTCGATTGTTTTCTAGGGTTTTCGGGCCATTTTTTTATTTTCTGGCTTCCTGAACTTAATTTTTCTTTTCTTTTTATGGAGCAATTTGATGCTATGAGTGGATATTCTTTCTATCAACCTTCTTTTAACTCATATTTTGACTTTTACCATGTAGGTTGGGAAGATCATCCATCTTTTTGCTATGAAGGAAATCAAGAATTCACCCAAATTCCTTATCATCAAGGGATGCAACCACCGCCCCAAACCACCCAATATAATCCATCTATTGAAGATATGTTCTACACCCTTGTTTGGGACAATATGCAATTTCGAAGAGAAACAAGGGAATCTCTTCAAATTTTGGAAAATCAAATAGGGAAGTTGATTGCTTCAATAAGAGAATTAGAGGAAAAATCAAGAGAATTGCTTTCACAACCAGTGGTGAACATAGAAGATGATGATTGTGCAATTTCCATGGCAAGAGAGCAGCAAGAAATCATTGAAGAGGAAGTTCAAGTAGATGAATTTCAACATGGTGCAACCTCTCAAGAAAAGGTAAACAATAAGCCTTTAAATTCAGATTTTGCTAATGATATTGTTCTTCCTTTTCCTTCAAGATTAGCCATGGCCAGAGAGGAAGCAAACAAGCCACCTCTTCAAGATATTGCACTAGTCAAGATTGAGACTTCATCACCAAAAGCAAGTGTGGGGGAGAGTGCCTCAATAGTTCTACAAGGAACACCCTCATTGAATTATGGAGATGCAATTCTTGAAGCACATATGAATTGTGGTTGTCTTATTGATGATTCCTTGGAGATTGGAAATCCAGATTTCTTAGGTGTTGAGAGATTCCTTCAGATTAATTTTAAAGATGCCAAAATACTTGGTGAATGGGTAGATATGAACCAATTCTTTGACATCCGAGAGGACAAGGAGAATTGTGGTAACTTTGAAGATTTGCCAAGTATCCTTAGGTTCTATGTTCAAATGAAGAATTTGCATCAACCAATCACTGCAACAACCATGGCTTTGGCCATCCTTGCAATAGATGGCATTGAAGAATTTCAGATTTGCTTTCTTTTTCTCTTTTCTTTCTTTTTATTTTGTTTTATTATTTTTCTTAGGATTTTACTTCCTTCTACATTGAAGACAATGTAGTGTTCAAGTGTGGGGGGAGGATTTTGCAAACTTTTGTTTTCTTTTGTTATTTTGTGTTTTGCTTTTGTTTCTCACATATTTTTTCTTTCTTTTTGAAGGTTTTAAGGAGCTAAGAATATGGACAACACTTTGCTTCAGGACCTAAGTGGCGCGCGCTTTCATCCTAAAAAAAATTTGTTGGTTTGCTTCTAAGTTCCAATATACCTTTATTATTTTTTTTGTATGAGTTTTGTTGTGTATAGTTTATTTTGTTTATATGTTTTGGTTATTTTTAGGAAGATTAACCTTTCAATTGAATGCCAAGAGTATGATTTTCATGAATTTGAGCTAGTTAAGTATGATTGAAGCATGATATTGATAAATTGAATTGCTTTGTTTCTTGATGATCATAGTAACATGTAAGTTGATTCTATTGAGATAAGCATGCTTTTGAATTGGTAAATATGTAACTTGTGAGATTTTGAGCCTATTCTATAGATTGTTGCATCCTTACAATCTATTTTTTTTTCTTGAGTGATTATCCTCTTGATTGCATTACTTCTAGAACTTGCTTTGCATCTTTTTGAGATTACATGTTTGCTATGCATATGCTTGAATATGATAAAGGCATCTAGGATTGCGTTTGAGCCAAATATAGCCATCCTTCATTTAATAATCACTTAGTTAACCCCTTGAGCCTATATGAATATTATTTACCTTTTTCTTTGTTTTGCCATATCCTAAAGAACCTTGAGCCTAAAAGAAAAACAAGTATTCTCTACCCTTGTTCTTAATTTAGTAGAGCTTACTTACATATATTTTGTTCTTTGAAAGGTGAACAAGGAAGAAGTGTGTGGGAGATTATGTGATTGATGTATGGCTGAAAAAAAGAAGTGGAAACTTGCCAAGTGAAATTGAAAAGAATAAAAGTGTCAAAAAAAAAAGATTGAATGCAAAAGCATTGAACAAAGAAAGACACTATATAAGAAAATTGGCATTGATTCCTAGTGCTTGAAAAGAAAGAAAGGTGCAAATGAAGTTGAATCTTGGTGGAAGTGATGAATTGTACCAAAATTTGGGCTATTGCAAATTAAATCTGCCCATACTTATTCTTATACGCTCAACTAAGTTTTGAACATTATTCTTGATATCTTTATCCTTTCTTTCATAACCTACTTACCCATGGCCCCATTACAACCTATTTTAAAGACCTTTTTTATTCATGCATATGTGTAGGTTGGAGTAGTGGAGATTAGATACATTGCAAGCTTATGGTAAGTATGTTTTCAAGGGATAGTGAGTGCACCATTATCTATGATAAACACTTGAGTGAAAGAGTGATTACCTAGTGAGGACTGCCTAATTCAATGCATGTTTACTTAATTGAAGATATGATCATGTTACTTGATTGTTTTGATTGTAGAGTAATTTGATTTTGATATATTATGTTCTCTTGACTATTTAACTAAATTCTTATTTATGATTTTCATGTTTTTGGAATTTGATTAGAAAAGGTTATGTAGGCGATGTTTGTGGGTATCGTTCTGATAAACCCTCAGGAGACTATAACTCCTCCTCTATGGACACTTAGGGGTTTAAAGGCTTGTGTCACATGCTAAGTGCCACCGTACACCTACGAAAGTGGAATCAATATTATTTAGTTTAGCTTTTCTTAGTTTGCTAAGGGACTAGCAAAGGTTAAGTGTGGGGGAATTAAACTCCATGGAAAGATGACCTTCAAGACAGTCAATCTTGGTTCTAGCAGTGCGGAGAAATGGCCGGCCAAGAAGAATAGAAGAAGATGAAGAACATTCCTCATTTCCCATCTTTAGAACATAGATATCCGCCGGGAAGACTAATTCATTGACTTGCACTAGAACATCCTCTAGAACACCCTCCGGATATACATAAGATCGATCCGCCAATTGAATCACAACTCCGGTTCTTGTCAATGGCCCCATGTCCAAAGAGAGATAAAGAGAATGTGGCATAAGACTAATAGCAGCTCCTAGATCACACATAGCCTTTGGAATTTGAGTCTTTCCAATAGTGATAGGAATAGAAAATGAACCTTTATCCTTACACTTGGGTGGAAGTTTGTGTTGAAGAACTGCTGACACATTCTCACTCAAGGTAATTACTTCATTCCCCTTAAGCTTGCGCTTATGAGTGCACAAGTCCTTGAGAAACTTGGCATATCTAGGAACTTGCTTGATGGCATCGAGAAGAGGAATATTCACTTGTACTCGGCGAAAGACTTCCAAGATATCCGGTTCAATGCTTTTCTTGGGTTTCTTTGTTAATCTTGAGGGAAAGGGAGCTACTCCTTTAGGCTTTGGATTAGGATGGGAAGTATTTGTGTTTGGTTTTGGGTTTTGAGTGGATGTAGAGGCTTCAAAGTCATTTGGTCTCATGGGAAAAGGTGGAACAGAGTCAGGGGATTGTGCCCGTCGACGTCCAAGTTCTTCATCCGTCGACGGATCAAAGTTTCTGGGTAAATCATTTTCAGGTATGTTGCTTGCCCGTCGACGGGCAAGTGAGCCATCCGTCGACGGATCTGAAGGGTCAGAAACTAATTCATCCTACTCCAAGCCTGCCCGTCGACGTCCAGTGATTTTGTCCATTGACGTCTCTTCATGAACAGGGGAGAAAGATTCTATCTCCCCTTCCAGGTTTTCCTCCTCATTTACTTTGTGTTTTCTTTTCTCATGCCGATCCGGAAGAACTTGACCACTCCGCAAATGTATTGCATTAATATTAGCCTTCGGATTGATGATGGATTGAGAAGGCAACTTTCTCGAAGATTGGGATGTAAGATCATTAACAGATGTAGCAAGTTGCCCAACTTGTCTTTGAACATCTTCCAAGGAGGTGTTCACTTGTAGAAATTGCGACTTGGTAGCTTCTTGGAAAGATAACTGAGATGATGCAAGTTGAGTCACTAAATCCTCGAGTTTGGATGTAGAGGATGGTGTGGATGAGGGTCCTTGATGATGTGAACCCCGCAAATTGAACCTAGGAACCCACGAACAAGTTGATGGAGGAAGTTTCCAGGAAAGCCAAATCAGTTTACAACTTAAGAAAAACCTTGACCCAATGTTTAGAGAAACATGAACCAGAGGTATAAAGAAGGATAATTGACGCCACACTCTAGAAAAGGAAGATATTGAGAATGATAAGTCAGAAGAACGCCACAAGGAATCAACCCTGATAAGTTCAGAAGTTCAATGAAGAACAAACCAAGTGAATAATCTCACTAAATTCATAAAATTCCAATCTTTTAAGTTTAGTACAAGAATTGATATTTAAAGGCCAAAGAAAACCCTAATAAATCTTCCAGCAAGACTTATTCCTAAAAATAAGGAAGTTCCTAAAATTTAGGAATGTGACTTTAAGGCACCATAAAATCAGCTACAAATCTCCTAAAAATCTTCAAATTGTAATAAAGACTTATGTTTTTAATTAATGAAAATCAATCAGGCCAAATAGACCACAAATCAGGCCCATTAAATGCTTGAATTAATGGAATAAGGCTCGTTGATCTCTCCAAGCCCAAGTCAGATCCTTTTGTTGCTTCTTTGATCCAAACATCTTCAATTAATCCATTAAGAACTCCTTTCATCCTTTTAGCTTTAATCCAAGCTATTAGACCTCCAACAATGTGTAATGGATCATCAAGTTGCATGGAATCAGATTGCACCATCTTTAGCATGTTCCTAGCTTGGTTCCTATCATTCCCCCTTTCCTCAAAAAGATTCGTCCTCGAATCTTCATCACCTACATCAAATGGAAATAGATCAGAAACATCAAATGCAATAGAAACATTATGCTCACCAAGTAGATCCAATTTGTATATGTTGCTTGTGATTTGCGCATTGAGTTGAATCAGTCCATCTCCTATTGGGTGCAACTTAAAACAACATTTTGCTAGAAACCTCTTCTTCTTCAAATGAACCCAAGCCCAATATCCAGGTTCAAAGATCATTCTCTTATGTCTTTTGCTAGCTTGAGCAGCACATTGTTCCATTCTCTTTCCATTTTGTTGTTGAATTTTCTCATGCATGGGCTTCACCAAATCAGGTTTCCATTTGTCATATAAACTAGCACACTCATCAATTGGTAAAGGTGTTAAATCTATTAGAGTCAAAGATTTAAACTCATACACAACTTCAAGAGGTGAAATGTAAATGTTAGAATTGACAAAATGATTATAAGAAAATTCAACATGAGGCAAACAAACTTCCAAAATTTTGAAACTCTTTTGGATAGCAAGCAATAAAGTAGACAAAGTTTGATTAATTACCTCAATTTTCCCATCAATTTGTGGATGACAAGTTGTAGAAAACATTAGCTTAGTACCTAGCTTACCCCACAAAGTCTTCCAAAGGTAGCTCAAAAACTTGGCATCATGATCAGAAACAATGCTTCTTGGCACTCCATGAAGCCAAACTATCTCACAAAAGAAAAGTTAGGAGTGAAAGTATGCTGATGCTCCATTCCTCCAAGTACGGATAAACCATCATGATGTTTATTTAGAAAAACATCAACAAGTTCCTGCAAAAGAGATATAGAAACACTAGACAAAGAAGGGTTAAGATTGTTAGTATTAAAATAAGCCTCTTTGTACAAAAGTACAACTAGTGGCTGATTTGAATAAAAAACTCTCTCAACCTTACTTTCTTTTGCATCAAATCTATATTTTTTTCTCTCTTGCTCTTGAGGCTTTTCTTTTTCTTCTCTTTTTGTGTTTTTAGCCTCTTTTTGACATTCAATCTCATTCTTTATATCATTTTTCTCAACCTCATTTTTTTCATTCTCACATTTGGCCTCGGTCTTTTCTTTTTCACATTCAGCCTCAATCTTTCTTTTCTCACATTCAGCATCACTCTTTCTTTTCTCAAATTCATTTTTCATCCTCACGAGATCCTCCTTCACATTAGCCCTAATCATGGCTACCTCTATTGGATCAGTCTTGCCCAAAAATGAAGGAGTTTTCATTTTAACACTTCCCAAGTGTTGATCATAATTATCTATCCTCCTCCTTCGCCCATTTCTTTCGTGACCAAATTTATGCACATTAGGAACTGCAAGAACTTGATTCCTTTGCAAAACAGCAAGGGCAGCATCTCTTCTTTCCATTTTGTTCAAGATTTCATCAAATCTAACTTCCATATGCTCAAAGTGTTGTCGCAAAACTTTTTGTTCAAGTGTCTCGACCATTATCCCAATCTGGAAAATATAAGATTTGCAAGAACAGAAAACCTCACAAGTGTTTCACTCAGAAGTGTTTCACTCTTTTCTGGCTTTTAACAAAAATGTAACCACTCTTGCCCTTTACCACTCAATTCACTTAAATAAGTTCTTTAAGGAACTAAAGAAAATCTAATCAAGAGCAATTACCTTGCAATGCCCAGCCAACTTACCCAAATAAAACTCAATCGATTAGGAATCAAGGAAAAGCATATAAGATAGAGAGGATATAAAAGAGAAGAAATATGAAACAAAAAAAGACTCAAAGAAAGGAATACTGATCAGGAATCAAAGAAAGATAGAAAAGATGCTCAAATCAAATCTTTCCTTTTTGCCAAAATCACGCCTCCACTAGTTTTCTTTGTTTTTCAATTCTTTTCACTTTCTTTTTGCTTTCTCCTTTTTTTTATCTATTTCGTTTTTTTTCTTTTTTTTTTGAATTGAGGCAATAAATAAAGAAACAAACTAAACAGAACAGATATGAAAACTAAAAAGACCAATTAACAAAGAAAAGAACAAACTGACCAGATTTATAAGATTTGGAGAGTACGTGAATCAAAGAAACGAAACAAATGAAACAAGAAAGGTTAAAGAAGAAATAACCAGATTTGCAAGAATTGAAAACTTTCAGAATGAAAGAAACAAATCAAACAAAGGGAACGAAACAAAAAAAAAACGTAATGAAACTGATTTAGATACCAAAAGATCTGATACCAACTGATGTGAACCCCGCAAATTGAACCTAGGAACCCACGAACAAGTTGATGGAGGAAGTTTCCAGGAAAGCCAAATCAGTTTACAACTTAAGAAAAACCTAGACCCAATGTTTAGAGAAACATGAACCAGAGGTATAAAGAAGAATAATTGACGCCACACTCTAGAAAAGGAAGATATTGAGAGTGATAAGTCAGAAGAACGCCACAAGGAATCAACCCTGATAAGTTCAGAAGTTCAATGAAGAACAAACCAAGTGAATAATCTCACTAAATTCATAAAATTCCAATCTTTTAAGTTTAGTACAAGAATTGATATTTAAAGGCCAAAGAAAACCCTAATAAATCTTCCAGCAAGACTTATTCCTAAAAATAAGGAAGTTCCTAAAATTTAGGAATGTGACTTTAAGGCACCATAAAATCAGCTACAAATCTCCTAAAAATCTTCAAATTGTAATAAAGACTTATGTTTTTAATTAATGAAAATCAATCAAGCCAAATAGACCACAAATCAGGCCCATTAAATGCTTGAATTAATGGAATAAGGCTCGTTGATCTCTCCAAGCCCAAGTCAGATCCTTTTGTTGCTTCTTTGATCCAAACATCTTCAATTAATCCATTAAGAACTCCTTTCATCCTTTTAGCTTTAATCCAAGCTATTAGACCTCCAACAATGTGTAATGGATCATCAAGTTGCATGGAATCAGATTGCACCATCTTTAGCATGTTCCTAGCTTGGTTCCCATCACTTGATTAGGTGGAGCATTATGAGAGGAAGCTTGAAATTGGTTGGATTGTAAGGGTGCTGTTGGTATGTTTTGGAAAGCACTAGGCCCTTGTTGAAATTGGGGTCTGGGTTGAAAATGAGGGGCTACATTGTTTCCATACCTAAGGTAGGTGCAAATGGGTCAAAATTCCTCCTTGGAGGTCCAGGAAATCCAACTGAATTAACATCCTCAACACTGGATTCTTGTAATGTAGGGCATGCGTCTGTCTCATGAGTATGCAATGAACATATACCACAAGGACGAGAGTTTGAAGACGCACCCATTTGAGACATCATAAGAGAAGTTAACTTAGATAGTTGATGATTTGTTGAAGCAAGTTGCTGCTCTAATTGAGAACGGCTAACTTCATTCACTGGATGACCGGAAGCATCATCGTATGCTTGAAAGTTTTGAGAGCTCGATGCCATAGTGGTGATGATTTTACGAGCTTGCTATGTAGGTTGATCAAGAAGTGCTCCACTAGCAGCAGCGTCCATGAGTCCTTTGTTCACAGGTAAGAGGCCATTATAAAAATGATTCAGCAAGCATTGCTCAGGAATTTGGTGCTGAGGACAGCTAGCTACCAAATGTTTAAACCTCTCCCAATAGTCATAGATAGACTCTGTATTTTTCTGGCGGATGGTGCTAATATGATTTCTGAGATTAAGAATCTTGGCAGCTGGAAAATACTTGGTAAGAAATTGCTTCTTGAGTTGCTCCCAAGTAGTTATGGAACTAGGCTCCAATCGATACAACCAAGCCTTGGCAGTATCAGCCAATGTGAATGGAAAAGCACGCAATCGGACTTGCTCCTCTATCAAATTACTTGGTTTCATAGTCGAACAAACCATCAAGAATTCTCTCAGGTGCTGGAGAGGATCCTCACTAGGGAGACCATGGAATGTTGGAAGATAGTGTACAAAGTTGGACTTCAACTCAAAAGCTCCTTCGACTTCCGGAAAAACTATACACAGAGGTTGAAGATTTGGTTCACGTTCCAATAATTGTCGGATTGTTGGCTGAATTTCGTTCTGTACTGGTGGAATCACTGGAGGCAATGGATTAATTGGTGGTTCGTTCCATGGTTGCTCCATGATTGGTGAGGGTGAAGAACTTTCAGTTTGCAAAGATGACTTTTTAGTTTGTTCAACAAACTCCCTGATTTCCTTCAAGCTGATTATGGAAGAATCAAAACTCATACAATATCTACAACAAAGAGATAAAACCAAAAATGAGAGCAAAGAAAATATACAAGAAAGTAAACCAAACAAAATCAGGGGAGGTAATGGCTAGATAAATAAGCATACTAACATAATAGAAACAAACTTCATTAACACTTTTGCAATAACAACGAGATAAACACACACAGAATTATATAAGCTGAAATGCTATGAAAGTGAAGTGAAATGATAGAGCACAATCTCACCGGCAACGGCGCCAAAAATCTGTTGCGCGTCGTATCACAACAAAATTTTAACCTTAATAATCTACTATGTAGTAGGGTAAGCAAGGATCGATCCCACGAGGAAAGGCTGTTCTATTTCACACTACTTTCTAAACATAAATCAAACTAAACAATAAATTAAAGGGAAGTTTTATGTTGGTGTTGGAAATAATATGTGAGGATTAATCAAGAATAACAATAGTAATGCGATATATGAAAAGACAAAGCCTCCAATCTATTATATGATCAATCTTTTAACCTAACATTTGATCATAGATTCACTAATCAAACATTCTTATCATTAATTGGTTAACCTCATGGAATTGAAACCAGCTTCAAGTTCACAGACCTTTCTCAATGTTGATTAACCTTGACTCTAGGTTCACTTTTAATCCTTCTTCTTATGACTAACTTGAATCCTAGCAATCCAAATTCAAGTCTAGAAGAGCAATAAGCAATGGAAAGGTAAAAGCTAACAACAATCAATAACAAACCCAGCATTCATTATTCCAATTGCATCTTCAAATCTCTTTGGATGTAAAACATCCTCTTGCTACTCAAGTTCTAAGAAATCCCCAACTCTAGCATTGGAGTTCAAAGATTAGCATGCTAATGAACTACTCAATCAATTATTTGCAACTAATTAACTCAGCAATTCAAAAGACAAGATAAAAAACATGATAATCATCTTCAAAGCTCAAGAGATAGAAGAACAATCAATGAACAAGAAAGCATTAAGAACAAGAATCTCACAAATGCAGAAAATAGAGATTGAATCCTATAATAGATTGGAGTTATAGAGTATTTTGCTTAAACGAAAATTACAAGATGATAAGTTATTCTAAACCCAGCAAAAGATGCAAACTTAAGGACTGAATCAACTCCACTTTCCAGCTGCTTCTTCACATTTTCGGATCTCTGTCTCCAGCTGCCAGCCCACACTCCACTGCTCCTCCATAATTCTTCCCATCTGAGGTGAGGAATCTTAAGAATAAAATAAGCTAAAGTAGAAGCCATTGAGGAAAAGAGGGAGACAACTCTGAGATTTAGTTATGGCTCCTCTCCACTGAATCTCCGGAATGTGTTTTTAAAGGGTTTGATAGTGGAATGACAGCATTTAAATGGGTCTGTCGACGTTTTCAATTTGTTAGCCGTCGACGTCTAAGTGTCTGCCCATCGACGTCTCTGCTTGTTTTCTTCATATTTTTCCCAGCTCGATCGATCCGTCGACGTCTAAAGATGTGCACGTCGACGTCTAATGTCTAGCCGTCGACGTCTAACATGATGAACTCCCTGGAAATGTTGGCCGTGGACGTCCAGCTTCATATCCGTGGACGGTTGCTTTGGATTCTGGAATTGTGGTCATCAAGTAGCTTGTTGTTGAATCAGAATTTTGTCGTGAAATTCTCAACAAATAACCTCACAAATAGCTAGTCTTAGTGGCAGTGAGGATCGATCCACAGGGAGCAAACTTTACTTCTTTTCTCTTCTTCTATCTTCACACTAAACAAACAATTAAGCACAACACAAGCAATAAAATAGAAATGCTAGTAAATTGGGGGTTTGTGAGTGAATTGAGCAATGTAAATCCAATAAATGCAGAAAATTAAAGTTGTAAACAGCAAGCTAAGCAATCAAGAACTAAAGTATCAATTAGCACGAATTCAATCTAATTAAAGCTTCAACCTAGCAATCAATCATCTCTTCCCTTCAATCTATGGATCATTGATCAAAGACACCTTCAATCAAATTATAATTGGCGTAACTAAGCTAGCTCCGGCTTGTTCCTAGTCCTATCACTTCTTTAATCCTAAAGTTAGGCTAGCTCAGGCTGTTTCCTAACTTCTTCTTCCATAAATCTTCCACTTCTCAGCGAATATGCAAGAAATACAAAAGAGCATGAAGATCTAAGTGATCTTAGCCAACCGAAACAACCTAGACTCAGCGTCTTAGATTTAATTTCGAACTCCTTCTTCCTCAAGCTCGAAGAGAGCTTGATTTGTCACTTTAATGGCTAAATCCTGTGATCACGACAGAGATTTGTCCAATTGACTAGTAATCTAGGCTTGCCCAAGCAATGTGGCCATCATCACTAAAGAAAAACATAGAATTACTTGATCTTCTCTCAAGGAGAGATCAATATGCATAGAAAGAAGATGAATACAAATCAATTGAAGTCATTTAAGTTCAGATCTTACCAAGGATTGAAGAGAATTTGATAATTGAAAGCTAGATTGAATGTTGAAGTTTAGTTACACATAATTGGGGAAGAAACCTCCATGGAAGAAAGCTTCATCCTCAAACTTGAAATTCAAAGAAAATGAATACAATTCGTTCTATCTCTCCTCTGAAAAACTAACTAACTGAATTCCCCCAAAAATGAACAAGGATGAACTTATTTATAGGCAAAGACTTTATTAGTGAAATTACCTAGACTATCCTAACATAAATTTCTATTCTAAGGTTAATTAAGGTTACAAGAGTCTTTTCCAGCCTTTGACTAAATCAAAAGCATGTGGGAAGTCTTCTCCTTAGTTGCCAAAGTCAAATATAGCAGCAACAAAGCGTGGCTCAACTGCTCCTAAATTTTCGGATTTTCAGTTACTGCTGCCAGACCAGGCCACCCAGCGGCCCTGTCAAGGTCACCTAACGACCCCTACTGCGAAACTCAGTTTCAAAGGTTCAATTGTTGAGGTCGTTCAGTGTCCATTCTCAGGCCTCTAAGCTGCCTCTTTTCTTCACTTTTGGCACTAAATTTGACCATTTAAAATCATATTTGCACAATCTTGCATTATCACCTACAAGTGGAAAAACACTTTAATTAGTTAATCTTATAGCTCCAAAGTGTCTAATTCCATCCAAATATTATGCAAATATTTATACAAATTAAACTCTAACAAATTCCCCCACACTTAGACCTTGTTTGTCCTCAAACAAACCTAAGAATAGAAAACAAAATCTAGGTTAAGACATTTGCTAAACAGCAACACTGAAATCACATGCAAGTGGATACACAAATCAAAATGCCAACTTGAATAGAAATATGAAGATACTTAGCAAAGATCAATGAAAATTGAGAAAATCACAAGTCCAAAGAGCAATAAGCATGTATCAATTTCCAAATGAACATATGCATGAACAAGGTAACTCTTTCTTGTTTTCCCACTCTTTCCCCCCTTAAGTGTTTGCAATTTAGGACCACACATACTTCACATACATACAAGTTTACCATATGCTTGCAAATGCACTTAATCTCCACTACTCAAAGATGCATGAATGCATGAATCAAAAGGTCTTTCATTCGATTGTAATGGGGCCAAGGTAAGTGAGCTGCCAATGAAGGGAAAAGGTTTCAAAATCATCTCACAAATGGTGAAAATTCAGCTTGATTCTCAAGGGCACATAGCTCAAGTAATAGCCCTTCTCTTGGTTTGATCAACATTTCCAATCTTTTTAATTTTCACCATTGGCTATGGTTCTTTTTCCTTCCTTTTATGTAAGGAGATGTTCATTTTTTTCTTTGATTGTGCCTTGCTTTCCATTTTTGGTTTTCACTTTAGCACACACATTTTTCAATTTTCAATTCCCTTGGAACATCTTCCATTCTCTCTTTCCTTTTGTTATTTTGACCACACCAATGGATGGAGGTTTTCCCCCACACTTATTCCTTGTCAACCAATTACCAAGAACAAAACTTAGAAACTCAAGCTTTCAATTCCACCACTCAAGAGATGGGGACAAACTTGGTTTTTTTTTTCTTTTGAGGCTTAGGTTCTTTGGTCAATGTGGCTTATGAAAGAAATAAGGCCAATTTATCCATTTAAGCTCAAAAAGTTTCTAAATTGGTTTTGCCATGGTTGGTCTTTTAGGCTCAAACTCATTCCTAAGTGCCTTTGTCATTTTCAATGCAAACATACACTCATGTAGTCTTGAAAAAGTATAAAAGCAAATTCTAGAAACAATGTATGTATTGAAGCAAGTAATTCACTCATCAAGGAAAAGAGATTGGGTGCAATCTCATTAGGCTCAAATTGATCTCTCAAATTTGCACACCAAATTGTTACCTTGATCAAGTATATACACATTGGAACAATCAACACACTTATTAACTAAATGGAAAAGTGATTATCCAATTTTATCAATCAAACTAAGCACCTTAATTCCTAATCAAATCAACAAATTGACAAGCATACCAATCTATCATGAAATTCAAGCATCATTATTCAAAAATTAACTACCAAACATCTGAAATTACCCCTAAAATAAGCGAAAAATAGAAAAACAGAAAACAAAACAAAAACAGGACATAAAACGACATAAAACTCAAGTTTCCTCCCCCCACCTAATCATCACATTGTCCTCAATGTGAACAAGTAAAACAATCACAATCAAGGAAATTTTCCGGAAATACATAAGGAATTTAGGAGTGTGGAAAAATTTACCTTGATTTGAGAAGCATTTATACTGTCAATTAGAGAAGAGGAAAATAACGAGGTACCTTAAAAAAAATTAGAAGTTAAGTACAAACCAAATTTAAAACACACTAACATAAAACTAAATGCTTACATCCTAATGCCGAGATATCCTATGTCTAACATGCATAAAATGCATGAAAATTGGAGTATGCAAATGCAACACAAATGCAAAACTCGTGAAGGAAGATCATTCATCATCCGAGCTATCCTCCAAATTCTGCAGAATCTTGTTTTGATTAGAAATAAACCGATCCATCTTGTCCTCCAAGCTGTCCATCCGTATCTCAGTGTATTGGCGTAAGTCATCTATAGCTTCATGGAGCTGCTCTTGGCTGGCCTGAATGTTCTCAAATTGACGCCACACTTACTGCTGAAACGTAGCTGGTGGGACATAGTGAGAAGGTGTAGATGGCTGCACTGGGGTAGAAGGCCCCTCTCTGGAATCTGCACCCAATCTCATCTCGGTAACATCATTCATATCAAATAAATTTCTGGTCAACCGATTTTCATTCACCCAAGTTAAACCTCGCCTCACATAGCCATACAATTTCATTTTGCTCGCAGCCACCATGTTGAATTGCTGAGTCGAGATAGCTTTGATACCAGTGAGATCAACCTCAAAATCTCGGATAATGCGGCTGATCAAAACAGGGAATACAAGGCACTGCTTCAGCTTGGGTTTGCTTGTGACTTGCCGGATTTGATGGATAATGGTGGAGGCCAAGGGTATTCCCTTAATCACTTGCATCCCAAAGAAAAGCTTGTCCAAGATATACAAGTCAACCATACGGATTGTGTAGGTGTCACCTTTCTTGGGGATAATATTGCGTTGAATGATGTGAGCAGGCAACCGGTGCCGAATATCAAGATTCTTGCTGAAAATTTTGAACTTGTTCTTGGAGTTGGTGCCGGCCTGAACATTGAACTTAGTCAAAGCAAGTTCCCTAGTCCAGTCGTGTTCCTCCTCAGGTACTAGATCATGGTCCTTTGGTATAAACTTCAACAACTTCCCCTCGTTTGGACACTTGAGAATTTGCCGAATGTAGAGCTCATCAAGCAATATTCTCGTGCCTCGAACCACCGTGTCAATTTCAGGTGAGTCCACTGTCCCTCTATCCACCATGTTGTCATAAAATTCTGTCACAAGCTTTGGATAATAATCACCCTTCAGCTGCAAAAGTTCTCCCCATCCCAAATTCTGAAAAACTGAGCTAATCTGAAATTGCTCATCAATGGATGGTTCAATGGTTGCTTCCACTACCATTCTTCGGTTTCTCATGGTGTTGTACCAGTTCTTAGCTGATTGGTTGCGAAAACGCTGGAAGACCGGAGCTGGTGAACTTGGCTCCTCTGTTTCCAGTGGCTGCTGCACTTGAGCAACTTGAAGCTTCTTTGCTGCACGCGTCAGAGGCATTTCCTCGAGCAGTTGTTGTGCGGCAAACCAGTGAAGTGGAAGTCAGACTTTTCCCTTAGCAGACCACTCCCAAAACAGAAACCAACACTTGTGTGCAACCCTTAACAACAGAGAGTCCTAAGTTCTAGTGGAAAAACCAAAATGGAGAATCCCATGAGAGTGTAATGGGAATCGGGGGTAAAGCAAAATACCTTGGAATTCTGGAAAAATGGGATGAGTAGAGGGAAAATATGAAAAGGAAGATGGAGGGAACGCTGGTTATGTTTGGGATTCAAGGGTGAATGTCGGATGTAAAGAATCGGTGAAGAGGGTGGTCAGTGACAGGGACATACGGTTGCTGGTGGTGTTGGGGTGTTTGAATGGGCAGCCATTAAATGGGATAGGGTCTGACCCGCAAATTAACCCCAAAAACCCGGTAGCTGACCCGAAATTGCAGCTCTGAAAATTCTGGGTTGTTGCCAGGGCCGCTGGATGGCCCTAACAAGGTCGCTGGACGACCCTTAACTGCCAGTACAGTAGAATTCGAACGAATTGTGTACTTCTTCAAGAGTTTGCATTTGGAATGCTCATATGAACTAAATGCATGCAAAATTAGAACTAAACTAATGAATATGCGACCTAAAACTAATTCTAAAATGCAAAAATAAAATCTAAAACTAACGCCACAAGAGAAGAACATAACCAAAGATGAAAAGGAAGAAAGAAATTGTTACCCCAAAGCATGTGATAAAATCAAATGTTGTCCAGTCAGCTCAAAGTTGTCCTACAAAACAACAGCAAAGCAGAACAAAAATCACATAAGCACACCATAAAAAATTAAGAAGAATTAAAGCGATTAAGGAAAGAAATTGAAATAGAAAATTGCAATTGGGTTGCCTCCCAACAAGCGCCTCATTTAACGTCTTGGGCTAGACATCGTTCCATGCTCTCAATTGGTGTAGGTAGGAATCTCCAAATGAGCATCCTCTTCAATTTGAGGTGGAAAGGTCTCATAGTAAGGCTTCAAACGATGACCATTAACCTTGAGAACATTGTTGGTGGCCAAACTCTTGATTACCACCGCCCCATGGTCAAAGACTTGAATTACTTCAAAAGGTCCAAGCCACCTACTTCTCAATTTGCCCGGAAAGAGTTGTAATCTTGTATTGTATAGCAAGACTTTTTGGCCTACCCAAAAAGATTTCCTTTGCAAGAGCTTGTCATGAAAGGCCTTAGTCTTGTCCTTGTAGATTAATGCATTTTCAAATGCATCATTTCGAATTTCTTCAAGCTCTTGGATTTGTAGCTTCCTATGTACTCCAGCCTCATCAATATTCATGTTGCATTTCCTTGTAGCCCACCATGCTTTGTGTGCAAGCTCTACCGGTAAGTGACAAGCCTTACCATAGATTAGCCAAAAAGGGGACATGCCTAAGTGAGTTTTATAGGCTGTCCTACATGCCCATAATGCATCATCCAATCGGACACTCCAATCCGCTCTTGATGGCTGAACCGTCTTCTCAAGAATAGCTTTGATTTGGCGGTTGGAAGTCTCCACTTGTCCACTTGTTTGTGGATGATAAGGGGTGGATACTCTATGTTGCACTCCATACTTCTTGAGCAAAGCTTCAAATGATCTATTGCAAAAATGCTTTCCCTTGTCACTTATGATGGCTTTAGGCACACCAAATCTACAAAAGATATGGGTTCTCACAAAGGAAGTTGCTGTTTTTGCATCTTGATTTTTCGTGGCCTTGGCTTCAATCCATTTGGAGAGGTACTCACAAGCAACAATGATGTAGAAATTTCCAAAGGAACGAGGAAAGGGTCCCATGAAGTCCAAACCCCACAAATCAAAGAGTTCACAAGCCAAAATTGATCGCAAAGGCATTTGATTTCGATGTCCAATTTTCCCTAGCCTTTGACACCTATCACATGCTTTACAAAATTGGTGAGCATCCTTGAAGAGTGAGGGCCAATAAAGACCACTTTCAAGAACTTTCCTTGCTGTCCTTTGGGAGCTATGATGGCCTCCACATGCTTGAGTATGACAAAACTCTAGAATAGATTGAAATTCATTGTTCGGGACACATCTTCTAATCACCAAATCAGCACAATGCTTCCAAAGAAATGGATCATCTCACACAAAAAATTTACTATCATGTCTAAGCTTGTCTTTCCTAACTTTAGGCATATCACTAGGAAATTGTTTTGTCACAAGAAAATTCACCAAATCAGCATACCAAGGGGTAGAGAATGTTACCAACATGAGATGTTCATCCGGAAAAGCATCATTGATAGGCATGAGCTCCTTGCTTCCTTCCAATCTACTCAAGTGGTCGGCTACAAGGTTCTCTTTGCCTTTCTTGTCTTTGATCTCAATGTGGAATTCTTGTAGCAACAAAATCCACCTTATCAACCTTGGCTTTGCTTCTTTCTTGGAGAGTAGGTACTTGAGGGCTGCATGATCCGAGTACACTACAACCTTAGTGCCCAAAAGATAAGACCGGAACTTGTCCAAGGCAAAGACAATAGCAAGTAATTCTTTCTCCGTGGTTGTGTAGTTCTTTTGAGCTTCATTGAGAGTCCTTGAGGCATAGTAAATTACATGAGAATCCTTCCCAATTCGCTGCCCCAAGACTGCTCCAACAGCCCCATCACTTGCGTCACACATTAATTCAAAGGGATATTCCCAATTTGGAGGTTGAAGAACCGGGGCAGAGGTAAGAGCACTTTTCAAGGTGTCAAATGCCCTCTTACAAGGCTCATCAAACTCGAAAGAGACATCTTGTTGAAGTAGCCGACACATAGGAGTAGCAATTTTGGAAAAATCTTTGATAAACCTCCTATAGAAGCCGGCATGACCAAGGAAAGATCTTACCTCCTTAACCGAGTGTGGATATGGTAGATTGGTCACCACTTCTACCTTGGCCTTGTCTACTTCAATTCCCTTAGAAGAAACAATATGTCCTAGAACAATTCCTTGATCCACCATGAAGTGGCACTTCTCAAAGTTAAGGCAAAGATTGGTCTCAATACACCTAGCCAATATCAATGCAAGATTATGTAGACAACTATCAAAAGTCTCTCCATAAACCGTGAAATCATCCATGAAGACCTCAATAATCTTGTCCACATATTCCGAAAAGATGCTCATCATACACCTTTGAAAGGTGGCTGGGGCATTACAAAGACCAAATGCCATTCGATTGTAAGAGAAAGTTCCAAAAGGGCAAGTGAAGGTAGTTTTCTCTTGATCTTCCGGGGCTATGGAAATTTGAAAGTAGCCCGAATAGCCATCAAGAAAACAGTAAAATTGCTTCCCCGCAAGCCTTTCCAACATTTGATCAATGAATGGGAGTGGGAAATGATCCTTTCTTGTAGCTTCATTGAGCTTCCGATAGTCAATACACACTCTCCACCCATTTTGGACTCTTTGCGGTACTAGCTCTCCTTTTTCATTAGCAACAACCGTGATGCCCGTTTTCTTTGGAACAACTTGTACCGGGCTCACCCATTGGCTGTCCGAGATTGGGTAGATGACACCCACTTGTATCAACTTCAACACCTCTTTCTTGACCACCTCCATCATGGGAGGGTTCAACCTTCTTTGTGGCTGCCTTGATGGTTTATAATTGTCCTCTATGAGTATCCGGTGCATGCAAATGGATGGACTTATGCCTTTGATATCAGCTATAGTCCAGCCAATAGCTTCTTTGTACTCTCTCAATACCCGGAGCAATTTCTCCTCTTGAGGAGAATCCAACTTGCTTGAGACAATAACCGGCAAGGTGTCTTTCTCTCCCAAGAACATGTACTTCAAATGATCGGGTAGAGGCTTCAATTCAAGCTTAGGAGGTTCAATAATAGAGGGCAGCAACTTGGTTGTCGGTATAGGCAAGTCATGATAAGAAATATTCATCAAAGGTTGCCTAGAAATTAAAGGTAGAGCTTTGAGTGCTTGAACCGTATCAATAACATCATCACTAGGCATGTTCTCAAGCTCCTCAAGTGATGTTAAAGTTACCGAATTGCTTAAGACCATGTCCAAGGAATCATCCTTTGTCAAATTAAACATATCCTCAACCAAATTATCAACAACTTCCATAGAGAAAACAGCATGAACATCATCCGGATATTGCATAGCCTCAAAAATATTAAAAGTTACCTTATGGCCAGCAAACTCCATGGTAAGAATTCCTTCATGAACATCGATCTTGGTCCTTGCTGTCCTAAGGAAAGGTCTCCCAAGAAGAATAGGCACTGTCATGCTATCATTCTCTTCCATTCTCAAGATATAAAAATCAGCGGGAAACACAAGTTCATTCACTTGGACTAGTACATCTTCCACAACTCCCTCGGGGTAGACAATAGACCTATCGGCAAGTTGAATGGTGATTCCGGTCTCCATCAAAGGTTCAAGATTCATAGTAAGGTAGACCGAATAAGGCATGAGATTGATTGAAGCTCCAAGATCACACATAGCTCTATCTACCTTGGTCTCTCCAATTGCAAGTGGAATAGAGAATGACCCTCGGTCCTTGCATTTGACCGGTAATTTCCTTTGAAAAACAGCCGATACATTCTCATTCATCCTCACACACTCATAGCCCTTTAGCTTTCTCTTGTTTGTGCACAAATCCTTGAGGAATTTTGCATACCTCGGAACTTGTTTGATGGCTTCCACCAAAGGTATGTTAACTTGAATTTTCTTGAAGATATCCCATATATCTTTCTCCATATCTTTGCTGGGTTTCTTGGCCAGTCTAGAAGGGAATGGTGCTTGTTGTCTTGGCTGGAAAGGTGGTCTTGGTTGTTGGAATTGTGCACTAGGATTTCCATACTTCAGTGCTGGATTGTCTCTCCATCCCGGGTTGTAAGTGTTGGAAAAGGGATCATACTTCCTTGGAGGATTGTTGTACCCAATGGCCTTACACTCCTCGGTTGTCTCCTCTCCTAGAGCAGGGCATGCATCGGTTGGGTGGCTAGTCATGGCACAAATGCCACATGCTTGAGAGGTACCAACATTTGTGGCTTGAGATCCCATGATGTAAGAAGATAATCTAGCAAGATGTTGGTTTGTCATAGCCATATACTGCTGCAGTGCTGATTGTTCCACCTCATGGACTCCTCGGGTCATATTTTTCACTCTTCGGTTGTCAAATTGTTGGGAGTTGGTGGCCATGGTTTGGATGAGCCTTTTAGCTTCAGTAGGAGTCTTAGCAAGAAGTGCTCCCCCACTTGCTGCATCTAACCAATTGCGATTAAAATCCACAAGTCCCTCATAGAAATGTTGCATCAATTGTTGGTCATCTATCCTATGATGAGGGCAACTATCCACCAATCTTTTGAATCTCTCCCAATATTCATAGAGACTTTCACCTTCTTTTTGCTGAATACTAGCAATATCCTTCCGAATATTACTTGTCTTTGCAGCTGGGAAATAATGCTCCAAGAAGGCTCGCTGCAGCTCTAAACAAGAAGTGATAGAATCGGGTGCCAAAGAGTAGAGCCAATTGCTAGTCGCATCCTCCAAAGAGAAAGGAAAAGCCCGCAAGAGCACTTGCTCTTCGGTAACTCCAGTGGGTTTAGTGGTTGAGCAAACAACTTTAAGCTTCCTTAAGTGAGAGTGAGGACATTCCCCTGCTAGTCCATGGAACTTAGGCAACAAGTGAATCAATCCAGACTTTAGTTCAAATGGAGCATCCAATTCTTGTAACCGAATACACAAGGGCTGGTGGTTCACCATTGGAGCTCCATATTCTTGCATGGTTAGCTCCCTAACTGGAACTATGTTTTGAGCCATGTCTTCTTCACTTTGTACAACACTTTCACTTGCAAAAGAAGAAGAAGGTTCAGCTAGTGTCACCTGCAGTTTTGAGCAAACAGAAAATTCAGAATCAGCTAGTGATTTACTCACTTGGTTACAATAATTCCTTATATCTTTAATATCACTACTGGAAAAATTTTTACTCCCTGCAAGCATACACTACCAGCTAGCAAACTCACTACAATTTACCAAGAATATGAACACAAAAATCTGGAACTAACCAAACAGCAACTATTTTTCAGTATACACACAAAAACACAGCAGAAAATTTTATCAACTACCGCTACTAACTCCAGTATTATAAATGCAGTATTCAACAATTAAAAAGTAAGCCAAGCACACAAGGAATTCACAAGAAATAGAACAAACAAAACAGGAAAACTGAATTCAACTTAAATGCAAGAGCAAGAGATAGAAGAATCAAGTAGATGTAACCGTGCTCCCCGGCAACGGCGCCATTTTGTTGAATCAGAATTTTGTCGTGAAATTCTCAACAAATAACCTCACAAATAGCTAGTCTTAGTGGCAGTGAGGATCGATCCACAGGGAGCAAACTTTACTTCTTTTCTCTTCTTCTATCTTCACACTAAACAAACAATTAAGCACAACACAAGCAATAAAATAGAAATGCTAGTAAATTGGGGGTTTGTGAGTGAATTGAGCAATGTAAATCCAATAAATGCAGAAAATTAAAGTTGTAAACAGCAAGCTAAGCAATCAAGAACTAAAGTATCAATTAACACGAATTCAATCTAATTAAAGCTTCAACCTAGCAATCAATCATCTCTTCCCTTCAATCTATGGATCATTGATCAAAGACACCTTCAATCAAATTATAGTTGGCGTAACTAGGCTAGCTCCGGCTTGTTCCTAGTCCTATCACTTCTTTAATCCTAAAGTTAGGCTAGCTCAGGCTGTTTCCTAACTTCTTCTTCCATAAATCTTCCACTTCTCAGCGAATATGCAAGAAATACAAAAGAGCATGAAGATCTAAGTGATCTTAGCCAACCGAAACAACCTAGACTCAGCGTCTTAGATTTAATTTCGAACTCCTTCTTCCTCAAGCTCGAAGAGAGCTTGATTTGTCACTTTAATGGCTAAATCCTGTGATCACGACAGAGATTTGTCCAATTGACTAGTAATCAAGGCTTGCCCAAGCAATGTGGCCATCATCACTAAAGAAAAACATAGAATTACTTGATCTTCTCTCAAGGAGAGATCAATATGCATAGAAAGAAGATGAATACAAATCAATTGAAGTCATTTAAGTTCAGATCTTACCAAGGATTGAAGAGAATTTGATAATTGAAAGCTAGATTGAATGTTGAAGTTTAGTTACACATAATTGGGGAAGAAACCTCCATGGAAGAAAGCTTCATCCTCAAACTTGAAATTCAAAGAAAATGAATACAATTCGTTCTATCTCTCCTCTGAAAAACTAACTAACTGAATTCCCCAAAAAATGAACAAGGATGAACTTATTTATAGGCAAAGACTTTATTAGTGAAATTACCTAGACTATCCTAATATAAATTTCTATTCTAAGGTTAATTAAGGTTACAAGAGTCTTTTCCAGCCTTTGACTAAATCAAAAGCATGTGGGAAGTCTTCTCCTTAGTTGCCAAAGTCAAATATAGCAGCAACAAAGCGTGGCTCAACTGCTCCTAAATTTTCGGATTTTCAGTTACTGCTGCCAGACCAGGCCACCCAGCGGCCCTGTCAAGGTCACGTAACGACCCCTGCTGCGAAACTCAGCTTCAAAGGTTCAATTGTTGAGGTCGTTCAGTGTCCATTCTCAGGCCTATAAGCTGCCTCTTTTCTTCACTTTTGGCACTAAATTTGACCATTTAAAATCATATTTGCACAATCTTGCATTATCACCTACAAGTGGAAAAACACTTTAATTAGTTAATCTTATAGCTCCAAAGTGTCTAATTCCATCCAAATATTATGCAAATATTTATACAAATTAAACTCTAACACTTGTCCGTCGACGTCTAATGAGTTAGCCGTCGACGCCTGTGCAGGTGAAAGTGATCCCGTTGTTCATTTCTCGAGCAGCCGTCGACATCTAATGAGTTACCTGTCACCGGCTCTGCATGTTGGTTCAATTAGTCATGGAAATTGTCCCTTTTTAGCTCAAATTTCATTTTCCCTTTTAAGTACACCTACAAAGCAGAATTGAGCTAACTTAGGCCTCCTAGTATTAAAGTAGGAGAAAGAAGAGTGATCTTAAATCCTAATTTAAGCAATAAAAAAGAGGTTTAATAGTGACCACCACTTCAAAGTTGTGTATCGTACCGAGGAGAACATGTTCGTAAAAGGGTTTGGCAAAAAAGCATAGAAATAAGTCCGAAAGGCCCATTTATCCGTTTTGTGCACAAACGCACAAAACCGCAAACTTTGGGAGAACACAAGTTTGGATCCATTTTTTTGTGCAACCACCCTTCAAAGTTGTGTATCGTACCGAGGAAAACATGTTCGAAAAAGGGTTTACGCAAAAAGGCCTAGCAATAAGCCCAAAAGGGCCATTGCTCCGTTTTGTGTATAAACGCACAAAACCGTGAACTTTGGGAAAACAGGGGGGATTGTGGAAAGTGAACAGACAAATATTAAAGCAAATAATAAAGAAAACAATAAATGATCAAGAGTAAAATTAACTATCTAACTAAAACCTCTAACCTATGATTAACTATCTAATTGACTAGAAATGTGATTCCTAGACTCACTAAGGATGTTGAATCAACCTATGGATAGCAGGCGTAGACTTAAGGTACTATCGCTTCCCCTAAATCCCGGTCTATTCTTAATTAGCCTAATTCAGTACCTATCGCTTCCCAAACTAGACCCTTTTACCCAATCAAGCATGATTCCTCCGCGGTAACCATGTACAGGCCAAGTAAAGCATTAATCGATCTAAATAGACATTAGCCCACACTTATCTAACGAAACACTTAGCACGTTCGCTTGAGATAATCCCTTTGATTGCTATGGATAGGAACTAAGCTACCCACTTGCTACTAATAATCTAATCTAACTACTAAAGATTCATTAGATTAAATTTAGCTAGTGTTAATCTTGATTAACCTAAGAGTACCGGTCCAATTAAGCAAAGCAAGTAAACACAGTCAATAATAACAAGCAATCAAAGAATACCCAAGGTTTAATTCAATAATTAAGCACAAGAATCTCATCACAAATCTAACAATAAAGATAATTAAAACATAGATTAGAGAAAACTAAAGTCTACCCACTCATTAATTGAGGGGAGACATAAGGAAATTGCATTGAAAATAAAGAAATACAAACGGAAGGAGAGAGGGGAAAGCCCCTCCCTCTTACGGCAAATTCTTTCTCTCTGGTTGCTCTCAAAACTAAAATCAGTAATCTGCCCCAATCTGTTCACGCAGTAGAGAAAACAAGGTATTTAAATGACCAAATTACATCAATTCCCTTAATGACCTAGTTGCTGACTCAAGAGTGTGAAGGACGCTAGAGACATTTCCTGGAACAGCGCCATTACAAAATGGAACGGCGCCGTTATGCTCTTCTTGCTGCGTTGTCTGACTATTAATCCTAATGGCGCCACTATGAAGTGGAACGGCGCCGTTAGGATCTTCCATTTCTAAGCCCGTGCTAACTTTGCCCATCTTTGCCAATCTTCAAGTGTAATGGCGCCGTTAGCTTGCCTTTGGTGTGTTGAAATGCATGGCTTGGCAATGTTGGAGTGTAATGGCACCATTAGGAAGTGGAATGGCGCCGTTAGCTTGGTCTTTCTCTTCATTTCCGCAGCTTTGGGCAGTAATGAAATGTAATGGCGCCGCTATGAACTAGAATGGCGCCATTAGCAAGTTTTCTCGCCTGGTTTGGAATGTCTCGGTAGAATGAGCATTTGAAGGGTCAAATGGACTCCGATTAGGGCTTTCTTGGGCATTCTAGAAAGCTTAGGATGTCCTCTAAAACTTTAAGGAAGAACACAAATGCAATTGAAGACTTTAAGGTGATGAAATTCAGCCATTTTTCAGATGTCGCCAATCTGCCTGCACCTTCACTTTGACATTTCAATCCCATTTCTTTCCTTTGCTTCCAATTTGACTCTTTTCATCTTTAAATGCTCATTTCTCCACTCAAAGCTCATTTGGAACCTTCAAATACAAAACCATGCTTATATGAGTGGAAGTAAGATAAGATAGGCACATTAATCATAGGAAATAAGCACATAAAGTAAGTATATTATTGTGCCGATCAATGCACAAAACCGTGAACTTTGGGAAAACACAAGTTTAGATCCATTTTGTTGTGCAACCACCTCTTCAAAGTTTTGTATCGTATCGAGTAGAACATGTTCGAAAAAGGGTTTGCGCCAAAAGGCCTAGAAATAAGCCCGAAAGGCCCTTTGGTCTATTTTGTGCACAAACACACAAAACGCGAACTTTGGGAAAACACAATTTGTGATCCATTTTTTTGTGCAGGTGATGCGTGTCGCAAAACACCAAAAATAACCTCACTACTCTAACATGTAGTTAGGGAAGCAAGGGTCGATCCCACAAGGAGCTATCCAATTTATCATTACTTTCACAAAGCATAAATCAAACTAAACAAGAATTTAAAGAGGGGGTTTTGTATTGGTGTTGGAAATAAGATATAAGGAGTTACCAAGTATGGTAATAATAATGCAATGTATGATAAAATAAAACCTCCAATCTATTATATGATCAATCTTTCAACCTAGCACTTGATCATTGATTCACTGACTAAACATTCTTCTCATTAATTGGTTAACCCCATGGATTAGAAACCAGCTTCAAATCCATGGATCTTTCCTAATGTTGATTAACCATGAATCTAGGTTCACGATTAATCCTTCCTCTTATGGCTAATTTGAATCCCAGCAATCCAAATTCAAGCCTAGAAGAGCAATAAGCTAGTGAAAGATGAAAGCTAACAACAATCAATAACAAACCCAGCATTCATTATTCAAATTGCATCTTCAAATCTCTTTGGATGTGAAAACATCCTCTTGCTACTCAAGTTCTAAGAAATCACCAAACTCTAGCTTTGGAGTTCAAAGATTAGCATGCTAATGAACTACTCAATCAATTATTTGCAACTAATTAACTCAGCAATCCAAAAGACAAGATAATAAACATGATAATCATCTTTAAAGCTCAAGAGATAGAAGAACAATCAATGAACAAGAAAGCATTAAGAACAAGAATCTCACAAATGCAGATCAAAGTGATTGAATCTTATAATAGATTGGAGTTATAGAGTTTTGCTAAACGAAAATTACAAGATGATAAGTCCTGCCAAATCCAGCAAAAGATGCAAACTTAAAGACTGCCTCCACTCCACTTTCCAGCTTCTTCTTCTCATTTTCGGATCTCTGTCTCCAGCTGCCAGCCCACAATCCACTGCTCCTCCATAACTCTTCCCATCTGAGGTGAGGAATCTTAAGAATAAAATAAGCTAAAGTAGAAGCCATTAAGGAAAAAAGGGAGACAACTCTGAGATTTAGTTATGGCTCCTCTCCACTGAATCTCCGGTATGTGTTTTTAAAGGGTTTGATAGTGGAATGACAGCATTTAAATGGGTCTGTCGACGTTTTGACTTTGTTAGCCATCGACGTCTAAGTGTTTGCCCGTCGATGTCTCTGCTTGTTTTCTTCATATTTTTCCCAACTCGATCGATCCGTCGACGTCTAGATACCTGCCCGTCGACGTCTAAGTATTCAATCTTTAAGTGTTCGAAGTCAGAAACGTCTACCCGTCGGCGTCTAGAGTCTACCCGTCGACGTCTAAAGTTGGCCGTCGACGTCTAGAGTTGGCCGTCGACGTCTCTGCTTGTGTAAGTGATCTCGTGTCCATTTCTCGAGCAGCCGTCGACGTCTACATGGTTACCCGTCGACGGATTGGTCGGGCAGACCCGGCCTTAGTTTGATAGTCTCTCGTAAAACAGAAATTTGGAGGGCCAAACGAACTCCGATTTTGACGTTCTTTAGCATTCTGGAAAGCCCAAGATGTCCTCTATAACTTTGATGTAGATCACAAAAACAATTGAAGTCTTGAACATAGAGAAAATCAGCCATATTTATGATCTATCCAATCTTTCAGGATTTCAACTTTGAGTTCTTTACATCTTGTCTTCCCACTTGATTTGTGTTTGGTCCTTTTCACTTCAATTCCATCATTTTCACTCAATTACCTCAATTGACACCTACAAAGTGAAACAAAGCTAAGTAAGCTTAGTTTATACAATGAAATGCATAAATCCATAGAGATTAACATAGGAAAATATGTCTATTTTGGTACTCAACAGCAGGCACCTCTTCAAAGTTATGTATCGTACCGAAGAGAACATGTTCGAAAAAGGGTTTGCCCGAAAGGCCTAAAAATAGGCCCGAAAGGACCATTGCTCCTTTTTGTGCACAAACGCACAAAACGCAAACTTTGGGAAAATGCAAACTGTTATCCGTTTTTTTATGCACCCACCACTTCAAAGTTGTGTATTGTACCGGGGAGAACATGTTCGAAAAATGGTTTGCGTAAAAAGGCCTAGAAATAAGCCCGAAAGCCCATTGATCTGTTTTGTGCACAAACGCACAAAACGCAAACTTTGGGAAAAAACAAGTTGCGATCCATTTTTTGTGCAAGTGACCGGCCGTCATCAAGACAGTCAAGAGAGTAAAATTTCTGCTATAAACCAGTACTGAGTAGTAGCAGCAAGAACAGGTCAAATCCACAGAGAGGCAAAAGAATGGATTTACCGTGCTTATATACTGAACATTCAATAGAAATATAAAGAGGGGTTTTGGGCTGAAAACAGAAATAACTAAAGACAAGAATAAGGAAGAGCAATGTAAACGATTAATAACACAGAAATGAACAATGAAATAGACATTCATTTATCATTTGTTAATTAAAAAGGGTAGAGGAACAATTAGATCCCAGGCTCACTAACCATACAATTAATCAATCAAATGGCATGCTTATGAAGATTAGTACTAAAGATTCCTGAAATCCATAATGATGACTGAATAGTCCAACCTAGTACTATCGATTCCTAGATTGGCCCCTTTTACCCGCACCAAACCAACAATCTTCGCGATGATGATTTACGGATTGAATAAAGCATTAAGCAAAGAAGATCAGTACAGCATGCAATCAACCCAGATATACTCCGCATCTACCCAGTCATTGAATATCTGAAATCCCAAGAAAGAGTCTTACGTCTTCCCTTTGTTCCAAGATCAAGGTTAGTTACTAAAGATTCACAAACTCAGGATCTAACTAATGATTTGCCCATTTCCCAACTTACGCATGCATTCATAAACCAAGAACAAGAAAATCATATCTCAAGCCAATCAGAGATTCCAAAACACTTGATCGGATCAATTGAAATTAAGAACAAGAGCCTCACTAACTTTGCAAACCCTTTTAATCAACAAACAATAGAATGAATTAAGGGTTTACTCACTCATGAATTGAGTGAGAAACCAAAGAGTTTACAATAAGAATAAGAGCGAATTCAAGAAAAGAAACAAAACGAATTACGAATCAAAGAGAAATTATTCTTGGAATTGAATTGTCCCCAATGATTCTGTTCTCTCTATTTTCTTCTTTCTTCTCCTCCTTCTCTATTTTGGTCTACATAACACTATTTATATGACTCAATTACATGACTGCCCCCCTAACTTAATTATAACAAAAAGGCACTAAGGGCAATAAGGGGTTTCCAAGGGACGGCGTCGTTAGGTACTGGAGCGGCGCCGTTCTGTCTTCTTCAGTCTTGCACCAAATGCTAACTTCTCCCGACTTGCACACCTTGAACACCTTGAAGTGTAACGGTGCCATTAGGTACCAATTTAGTCCTAACACATCCGGCCTTTCATGGTTTGGAGAGGAATGGCGCCACTAGGAACACGAATGGCACCGTTAGGAACCTTTGTTGTGCACAAGCATTCGGCTGAACAAGTTTAACATGTAGCGGCGCCATTAGGTACTAGAATGGCGCCGTTAGGCCTTGTAGTTTAACTTCTCGGGTAGTTCTTCCATTCTTGCTTCAATCATCCTTTAAATGTTCATTATCATCACTAAGCTCCATAATTAACCTGCAAAGATATAAACAAGCTTAAATGAGATAATTAAGACTATGATAGCTATAAACCAAGATTAATTAAGCACAAAGTAAATGTATTAATTTATGGCTATCACATTTCCCCCACATTTAAAGGTTTGCTAGTCCCTTAGCAAATGTGAATAATAATACAATCCGGGACTACGAGCAAGTATTTCAAGAGCAAATTGATTTACATATGAATCTTAAGGCATTGCCGAATATTAAGGTAAAGATGAACGCACAATACCAATAGAGAATGAAAACCAATCATCAAGGAGAAGAAGCAAAGAATGTATAATAAGCTTCCTTCATTCAAGTTTAACTGAACAAGGTATGGAGATCTCACAGTTCACTCTTCTACCAAGTTAAAGTGGTTTACACTCAAATGCATTCCAATGAAGAATGTTAACCATAAGCTTGCAATGCAACCTTATCTCCACTACTCCATATACATGCATAATTAAGCAAGAAATTGAGACTGTGTAGAGGGTTGTAATGGGGTTCTGGAATTAGGCTAAAAAAGGAATGGGTATAGGGTAAATCAAACTCCTAGAATAATGAAGCATCAAAGAATCAATATCCGGGCAAAATATGAGCTTGATAGCCTTCTATTATTGCCATTTCTTCCATTCATCTATAGATTAGGCTTTCATCTCATTTGATCCATTATTTTCATTTAATTTACACTTAAATAGCACCTCTTTTGTTTTCTCTTGATTTTCATTTCATTACAAAGGTAACAGAGGGTGCATTTTCCATTCATCAGCTTTGATAGGATCAGATTGTGCCAATCTCTGCTTTAGCCCATTTCCAATGACCAATTTAAGCCTTCAATGCTTCATCATCCTAAGCAGGGACAAAAATCATTGTTTTTCTTTTAAGTTTCAAGGTCTTTTGGGAAATGTCTGAAGAAAGAAATAAGCTCAACTCATAATTTTAAAGGCTCAAAAGAGTGATCAAAAGAGTGAACTAAGGTCAATTTATGAGTAAGGATGGCTTATTTGGCTCAATCTTTCCTAAACAGTCATCAATTTTTCTTTAACTAGACATGTATTTACATGTAATCTCAACAGGTATCATGCAAGTTCTAGTAACAAAACAATCATGGAATGAAGAGAATTGAAAGAACACACATGAAAGAATACAGGATTGAGTGCAATCCTTAAGGCTCAAATATCTCACTTGGTTAATTGATTGCCAAATTCAATTATACTTGAATGAATTAAACAATATATACATCCAAAGATTCAATCAGATAATTAGTTCCAAATCTACTAACATTATGGTTATTCTTTTCATTAAGAGCAACAACTGACTTTATACACACATGTGAACCAATTTGTACTTCAAATATTTACAAGTTTCACAGGTTTATTCATCAAACTCCCCCACACTTAAATGAAACATTGTCCTCAATGTATAAGCTATAAGAAGGTAAGTGAACATGGAATTACCTTGGTTGAGGTGGGAAGAAGAAGATGAAAGAAAGAGAATGGAAGAGTGATCATGTGAAAAGGGAGAAAAGGACACAAGAATCCGAGAAGAATTAGAGTCAAATAGATAAAATTTTCATAGCAGAACAAGAAGGAGAACAGACAAGATACATTGCAATGTAAAAGGAAACACAAGGATTCAATGCAATACAGGAAGGTAAAAGATTACACTAGAATGCGTGAACAACTAAAGATAGATTGCAAAGTAACATGGAACCGAAATACAGTAGCAGTGTAAAAATGCATGAGAAGAGTGGGAATTGGAAAGGGAAGCAGGGGCCGCTTGGCATCAATCCACAATTTTATGGCTTCGATGGTTTATGGGAAGTGTGGCAAGTGGCAATGACACCCAACTTAATGCTAAGGTCTACATGCAAATCTTTAATGTAGTGCTTCAGTTAATCTTCTTTGTTTTCTAGTCGTTCTAGTTGAGAGGAGAGTTGGCCAAAGGCCTGATGCATCTCTTGGTGTGTGGGAGGATCATTTGGGTTGGGAGGGGGTAAGACAAACTGTGGTTCTTTGTGAGAGTCAGTGTCATAGGCACCTTCAGATTGTGGAGGAGAGGGAGGAACACTATCGGTGGTTGGAGATTTTCCTTTGTTTCTTTTCTTGGTTTTTGATGTGGATGGTGGAACTTGCTTATGTGAGCTCCCAGAGGCTGAACTTCTTGTGCGAGGCATTATAAAGTATGGAGTTGATGCAATGCTAAGATGCAAATGATATGCAATATAAAAAGAAGAGAAGATAAGAAGTAGCCTGGGGTAGGTGAATGGTATCCTGACATTGTGGAACCTGAGCTTGTATGTTGCAACACGGTACAGGGACCTGAAAAGATTCGAGGTATCAAACAAAGTTGCAGTGGGTTAAGGAGAAACGGACAAAAGCTAAAATAACAGAAGAACAAAAAGAGATGAAAAGAAAACATTGGGTTGCCTCCCAATTAGCTGCCCGTGTTTAAGGTCTTTAGCTAGACCATGTTTCAGCGCTAATGCTCAATGTAGACACTTATTTATTCAATTTTTATTCTTTCTTTTTTCTCTTTCTTTCTAAATTTTAGTTAATTAATCAATTGATTAACTGGTTAATTAGTCAATTAATTAGCTGATCATTTCCAAATTTTATTTTACTTATCCTTTTTAATTTTGGTTTATTATTTTATTTTACTAATTTTATCCTATTACCTTGCAGGTAATTTCGAACCTGGGCCGAAAAGACCAACTGGGTCAACCCAATTACGATGTAATATATATATATACATATTTATATATATATGTACATTTATAAATATATATTTACATATTATATATATACATATATATATTTATATGAATATATATTTATATATGAATATGTATATATAAATTTATATATGTATACATAAAATATTTAAATATATATATATATACATATATATATAATACATGTCAAGGCCATACCAACTAGGACCCACTACCATGCAAGAGATGGCCTTGCCGAGAGCTCTACCCCATCACAACCAAATCTTTTTCCGGTTCCCACCTCATGCACCGTTCTCTTCTCTGTCTCTTGGCCATAAACTGAAGCTCCTCTATTTTCACTAAAACCGAAATATGACCTTTGCCTTTATGCTCCACAGTTGCTACAACTACTCTGCTTCACACCAAAGCAACCACGCCACCGTCCCACAGCCACCAAAGCAGCCATGCCACCGCTCCACAGCCACCATGGCAGCTGCTCAAGTAGCAGCAACAACAGCACAAGCAGCGGTAGACACTCTTCTCCTCCTCAACTCCTTCCACGGCGTCCTCCAAGCACCACCATCAGGCCGACTGTCTGGTAGCAATAGCAACAGCAGTGACAGCCACGGTAGCAGCCACTATAGCAACAATAGCTCGAGTCCACAGCTGTCACAGCAGCAACGAAGCAGTCACACGACCTTTCTCCCATGCGAGCTATTGTTCCAGGCCGCTCCCACCAAAAGTCACGCCACCATGCATTCACAGCTACCACAGCAGCCAACAACGGTTGCAGCAACAAACTAGCCACTCCACATCCAACACCCAGTCTCTCTGTCTCGACGTTTCAGCTGAGCCAAAACCAACATACGCTTTCTCGGTGCGTCAAAGAAAACAAAGATATAGCAATGGGAGTCTACACATTCGTGTGCAAGAGCAGCGCCTGGGAGTGGACAGCCAAGCAGTTGGAGGGAGAGCTTGAGGGCTCTGCGGCTTCTACTTACGAGCTCCGGAGGAAGCTCGTCCAAGCTGCCGCCGCCACCGACAGTTCTGGTGGCGTCACCTCCTCTTTCTCTGTCATTACCCCAAGTTCTGCTGTTTTCCAGGTGATTATTGGAGGTGGTGGAGGCGGAGGCTTCATCGCAGGTGGAGCTGTTGCTGTTTCTAGTGTAGGCGCTACCCCAACTGCCGAAGCGCCTGCTGCTAAGGAGAAAAAGAAGGAAGAGAAAGACACTGCAGCTTTCCGGTATGAGCAGTGCTTGGAAACAATAGCTAAGATGGAGAGTGAAATTTCTTGTGCCCAAGAGGATGCAAAACGATTAAGCAGTGAGCTTCTAGTCAATACTGAAAAGTTAAGGTGTTGGGGAACTTCACCCAAATGGTTAGTACTTTCATATATTTTTTAAAATAAGTGGGGGATTGTTGGAGTATTTTAATAAAAAAGAAACGTTTTTAATTAATAGAATGAGTTTTAAATTATTTTAATTCTTTCAATTTATTAATATAAGTTATAAAAGTTTTAAATGCTTTTTGATATGTTGCCTTACAATTCTACTATAAATAGTGAATTGTTTCTCATTCCAAATCATCCCAATTTGAGAAAACAATTCTCAATCTTCTCTTGAGTCTTTCAAAGAGTTTTTCAACCAACTAGGTGAAGAAGGTGTCATTTTGATAGAGCTTCTACCTTTTAACCTGTGCAGGTTAGCAAGGTGTATAGTGGATGACTGGGCTTGTTGTATCCTGGGGGACGATGTATAGTGAATCCTCTTTGCATGGGTTCTAATTACCGAGAGGGCACGTGTCATCTCAAGAGAGCAACTTGGTCCGCAACTCAATCTCTGTCACCCTATTTGACTAACAATATTATTTTACAAGTTTGGCTGCAGGAAAGGTGATTATTCAAGTCCAATTTGGAGGCATTATTCTACAACAGTCTCCAGCAAAATTTTGAAGAATTCAGTTGTCTGTGGAACATGGACATGATTTTTTGAGCTTACCATCTAACCAGAAATTGCACTGTCCGATGAAGGAGATTTCTAGTTCAAGTTCATGTGACCTTTCAGATTCTAAGCGCGTGTGCGACTTGGTTCCATGCATGCATGAGGTGAACGTGTTTGGAGTCTTGGAGAAAGTGATGTTAAAGAAGTGGAACTGATTTCACCATTCTTGTAACAAGATGAAGAGCCTGTTATTAATTATAGCTAGAGACTTGATAATGAGGAGTTATTGTTAGGTCCCAATACCCCAAACAAAATAATCGAAACAAAAGACACAGAATTTTCTTGTGAAAAAATTCCACAACTCTCCACTATCAAAATCAATCAATTACAATTACCCATCTTAACCAAACTCACTCACAAAACAAGCAATCTCACAACCCAAAATCCCCTTATACCCAAGGGTTCACTCACAAGGTGCGGTTAACTCTGCAACAAATCTCACACACGCACAACCTTAAACCTAAACATTATATTTATACTAGCCTAAACTTGGTCTCCAAGCCAACTTGACAACCGAGTAATCTTACTTAAATTTCTCACCAAGCACATCAATAATTACCAAACTAATTATTTTAATTTGAGCTAAAATCCAAACAATCTCCACCTTAACTCAAATTTCATCCACCAGTATAATTGCTCCACCTTTTTACCAAATCCACAAAGCTAAGTTAAAGGGGCTGTTTGCACCCTGCGGTCGAGTGGATGGTGAAATGGGGTCAGCTTGAAGTGAGGTTGGGAGGAGGAATTTTCCTTTGATGACAGTAGGCGGCCAGCTGGTAGGGGAGCCGGTGCCGGCTTTAAGCATGGAAGACAACAAGAATTCTCCTCTGAAGCCACCCGATGACCGATCGTTGGAGAAGCTGGCATCAAGTCAAAACGGGGTGGAGGGGAAGGGACCTTCTCGACTACAAATGGTGGCAAGTTGTTGGCACAAGTGGGGCCCGACTCTTGACAGCGAATTAGACCTCGATTTTCTTCTTAAAATGCCTCCAACTCTCCATGAACTTCACAATCCTCTTGCCAAAATTGAAATGCTTTACTTTCAAAAGATGTACCACCAAGATCAATGCATGTATGTTCATAAATATGAATAATGCAAGTAAGTAAGAAAGTGACATGTATCATCCTAAGAAAGTGACATGTATAATCGTAAGAAAGTGTGCGATGAATGCTCAAGTAAGGCTAAGAAAACTCCCTTAAAAGATTAAGATGAGTTCCAAAGCTCTTTCATGCCTTTTCCTTAATTTCGTACAAAATCATAATATGAACTTATTAACAATGCACACATAAAACTAAGAAAACATAAAACAAAAGAAAAAAATTAAGGTTAGAAGTATTGGGTTACATCCCAACCAGTGCCTTTGTTTAATGTCTTTGGCTAGACTTAGTCAATCCTTGTCTATGTTAAAAGGAATCCTACCACTTTAAAGCGAAAATGAGGTAGGTAAGAAAAAGGAAAACATAAGAACAATCAATTACAAAGATATACAAAGATAAAAATAAGAAAACTCTAAATGAGCTACTTAAAACACAATGAAACACAAGTATGGCCAATGCCATTGTAGATGCCATGATTGATTTATGCAAGAAGGCCTTTGGACACCCAATTTTATTATCGTTCCTCACTTGGTTAAGAGATAGTTCCTTGACTAATGTGCATGTATAAAGAATGACAAGAATTTGGTGCTTCATTACCCAATTTTTAGATTTTTGCAATAAAGCTTAAATTCCCGAAAAGTCAGGGTCATCCTGAATCACAATCTTTACAATGGGGCTGCTATTAACATGTTCTTGTGCACCAAAGTTGCCTCTTCACACACCAGAGTTGAGTATTCATGCTTAGGGGAGGTTGATGGTTGTTGGAAAGAATTCAAGCAAGCATCCTCATCCATGATTGGTGTAGATGGTGGTGGTATGTCATCAATAAGTGTTTTGCAATCTTCAAAAAAGTATGCCTCCTCATCACTAGCAATATCCTCTTCTCGGTAACAAAAAAGTTTGTGAACTCTCCTCACCATTAGGCTCATTGAAGTCCAATTTAGTCACCAATTGTGTAATATCTTCCCCTGAATTCAATGCCAAACTAGATGCACAATGAAGAGTAGAAATTTCAGTATCAAAACATCAATTCAAAGGGTTAGAATTTACCTCTTTTTGGTGATAGGAATGATTTTCAACCATTGGCTCTTGAGAGACTTCAACAAGTGCTGGTTCTTTATAATTTTCCTCATCCAAATCCCAATATGTATAGTCTTTCCATGCTACCACTAACTCATTAAAAGAGCTTGCTAGGTTATTGAGTTGGCTTCTTATCTTATCCAATTACATGTGAATTGCTGAAATTGCTTTTGAGTAGCCTTTTTGAATTCCATCCCACTAGCTGCAACCTTGTTGACTATATCCTCAAGGTAAATTAGAAAAGATAGTGTGGATTAAGAGTCTTCAAAATACACACTTGAAGTTGAGTCTTGAGAAGGTTGAGAGTACAACGGTGAAGCAAATTCATCCCAATTCTTATTCTCTTCTTCCTTGAATTGTTGGGAAAAATCAACACAAGCTCTCTCCAAGGGCACTTGGCTCCATCTATTGATATTTCGCTTGAAGTGATGTCCACTTTGCTGCCATTTTTTGTTGGAGAAGGCCTTCAAGTTGCTGAAGTTAAAGAGTTACATTATGTACAAAGGCTTCAATTTGAGGTTAATGATGACTATGAGGCATTGATTGAACCTGTTGAGCATAAGGCAACCTTTGGTACTCCCATTGTTGGTTTGATGAACCCCATGGATTTGGATTATATGCCCAAGAAATTAAAGCTTGTTGAATGTAGCAAAATCTGAAATTTGAAGGCTCAAGTTGTTGCCCAAATTCCTGCACAATAAAAGAAAGAAAAACTAAATACCTAGGAAAATTTTAATTAAGTAAAAATAGAAAAAGAAAAAAAGAAGGAAAAAAACAGAAAAAGAATCAGAAGGAACAAAAACTAAATACCTAGGAAAATTTTAATTAAGTAAAAACAGAAAAAGAAAAGAAGAAAAATCACAAGAAATAAAATAAATGCCCAAAATAAAAAGAACGTAATGGTAAATGCCGAAGCTCCCTGACAACGGTGCCAAAATTTGTTGAAGTGTGTCATAGCACTATCAAAAATAAACCTTACTATGCTAACATGTAGCTAGGGAAGCAAGGGTCGATCCCATAAAGAGCTAAGTTGATTTATTATTGCTTTCAAAAACAAAACAAACAATAAGAATAAATGAGGGTTTTGAGATAATAAGCAAAAAAAAAATTAAACTAAACTTAGCAAACTATATGATTAAAAACCTCCAACCTAATGTTTAGGGATGCTTTCAAACTAATTGATTATTGGTTGACCAAAAGATTAGTTTAAATCACAATTGTATTAACCAATCAAGTGAAAACCCAACATCCTCACTGATTCTAATACTCTTAAGCCTTAGAGATGAGATTACTCATGTTTCATATCAAAATTTTCAACCTAACACTAACTCGAAACCCCTGCAGCCCGAATTTAAGTGCTGGAAGCATTAAGAACAAGATTATATAGGTTAATCACTATCAGAGATTCACCCAACATGAATCTTCTAAATAATTCCTTTGAATTCCTCTTGAGTAAGGCTTCTTACTCAAGTTCCACTAATATCTCTACCAAACCCTAAAACAATATGGATTTAATGGAGATCGGTAAGTCAATTGCATAAGCAAATGATTATTGGCCACTAACCAAAAGCATAAATTGTTGGGTTATGCCCAAAGATAAATCACTTGGGCTTGATTACAAGTTAGCCCAAAGTCTAAATGGATTAAAAGTATAATCCAAGTCTAATTAGGTTAAAAGAGTTTTAACCTAAATATAAAAGGAGTGTGAGACACGCATATAAATATATATATATATATATTTTAAGCAGAAAAAAAAACACAATCAGAATTCTCTGTTCCTTTGCTAGCACAAAAGGCAGAAAAAACTCCATTCCTAACCTTCGTGAGACAAGGATTGGTTGCTGCTTGATCGTGTGGATACCGTAGAGGTGAGATCCTGAGGAGGTTTCGCTACAACTTGATTCGATCCAGTTTCAATTTCTGATTTTATCGCACAAGTAAGGTAATATTTCTATCACTGATTAGGATCTCTTCCGCATGTATCCTGGTGGGAACCGAAATTTTATATTTCCGCTGCGTTTGTTTGTTCTCGGTTTCCCTTCATTGGCATCAGAGCGACTTGCGGAACCTAATTAGATTGATTGAAAAGCACGGTCTCTGGTTGTCGGTTTTATTTATACATGAGATGTTATATATATTGTTTTGCGTTGAAATTGATATGTGATATTGATTTCAGTTTTCAACCCTAATGTGTTTAATATTTTTAAACTGTATGACATGTTTAAATTGTTAAATGGATGAGATCCGTTAGCTGGTAATAGGCAGATACTGTATTGGATTGGCCTAAGAGGTAGGCTAATATACAGGCGGCCAAAGTCTCGGGTTTTCATCCCGAAACTGCTTATGCCTCCGAAAAGACACCAACTGTTGGTGGTTTTTGTCACGGGCTTACACCGACCTGTGAGGTAATGTCTGCTTTTGACCCTTCTGGGCTCACAGTTTTGTCCCACAACAGACGCCTCATAGTATTGGGCTTGGGTCTCACCATATATATCACATTGAAATCCCATATCCTAACGATGTGGGATTGGGGTATTATAGTTCTCTTCAAGGTCAGGGTTGGTAAATTCTGTTTACCTTTCGGGGGCTCCGCCCCCGACCCCCAGCAAGGGGTGCTGCCCCCTTGACCCTCGCCCACTAACCGGCTAGCGGGACTGCCGTATTTTCTCTACGTAGGGTGTTAATATGTAACCCCACATCAAACACATTAGTTATTTAATTCAATTTTTTAAAGGGTTTAAAATTTGATAAATTGTTATGTTGTTGTGAATAACATGTTGATTGTGTTCTTTAAGCATGGTGCATAGTTATAGCCCTATGACCATAGGTTTTACAAATGTTGTAAAATTTTAAATGCGGCCTGCGTGTTGTGCCTTTCTCTCAAAATTCAGATTGTACATTCTCTTCTCACCTTACTCCCCTTGAATGTAACTCGAGGTTTCTATCATATTTCTTGTATAGAATTAGGATAGTTTTAGGGAAGAAGGTGCTTAACCAAAGAAGGCAAGGACAAGGTGGCTATACAAGGTGGACCAAGGTGGTGCTTGGAGAAGCTAGAATTACCCCTAGGTTGACCTTGTCAATTCTCTTATCGCATGAGAGAATTGATGTAGATTGGGCTCTAACTATGTCACGTTTACTTTTCAGCATTTATTTTATGTATGAGATACATGATTAAAATGGATGCATGCTTATTGGTAATTGACAAGATCAATATATGACTTTTAATAACAAAGATTAAAATTGGTGAGATCAAATTCCCTCAAAAAAGAATATTAAGTCAAATGCCTTCCAATATATAACCTCCGTTAATGCCTAGATCGAATATATGTAGGTTTGCCAAAGCAAAGTACATATTTTCTACCATGGTAAAATGCGATAGGATAATGGTGATATCCAAATGGCTAATATTGGGTGTGACTTAACTAGGCCATCTCAATAGGATTGGGGACCTAGAGGCAAAGAGTTGGGAAGTTCATAGGATGAACTAAGACAAGAGTTGTTAACCTAACTATCCAAGAGTTGCATATGATGCAATTGGCAAGAGTTGCCTACCTAAATAACTGAGTTTTGAGTGATCAGTCAAAGCTGACTCAAGATTTTGGGAAATATGGACCTTGGCCCACTAGAAAGTTCTAAGGTAGGATTTTCCGAATTAATAGTGAGGGTAATTAATTTGAACAAAATAGTGGGAGTATCATTTAATTTAAATTGCCAAATTAAATGATTTAAAAGCATGATACTTATTTTACATATTTCTGTTGTAGATTACCATGGCATCAAACACACCCAACACATTTTCACTGCGATCTGTCCTTGAGAAGGACAAGTTGAACAGGTTAAATTTCCCAGACTGGTACAGAAATTTAAGGATAGTCCTTAAACAAGAGAGAAAGCTGTATGTCCTTGAGGAACCCCTTCCTGATGAGGCACCTACCGCTAATGCATCAAGGGCTGATAGAGATGCTTATAAGAAGCATCAAGATGATGCCTTAGATGTGGCCTGTCTTATGCTTGCTACTATGACTCCTGATCTTCTGAAGCATCATGAGGAGATGAATGCTTTCGATATGATCGAGCATCTAAAACAGCTTTATCAAAGGCAAGCTAGGCAAGAGAGATTTGATGCTTCTAAGGCCTTGTTTCAGTGCAAAATGGTAGAAGGAACTCCCGTTGGAACACATGTTCTAAAGATGATAGGCTATGTTGAGAGCCTTGAAAGATTGGGATTTCCACTGGGCCAAGAGTTGGCCACTGATGTAATTCTGCAATCGTTGCCTGAGAGTTACAGTTAATTCATCATGAACTACAACATGAATGAAATTGACAAACCTCTGCCAGAGTTGCTTGGCATGTTGAGAACTGCTGAAGCAAACATGAAAAAGGCCAAGCCCAATACCATTATAATGGTTCAAAAGGGTAAGAAAAAGGCCAAGTGCAAATTTAAGCCAAAGGGCAAGGACAATAAAGCCATTGGCAAGTCCAAGGAAACTGCTCTTGCACTGAAACCTAAAGGCGGGGTGGCTAAGGAAGGGAACTGCTTCCATTGCGGTGAGACCGGCCATTGGAAGAGAAACTGCAAGGTGTATCTGGAAGAGTTAAAGAAGAAGAAGAAGAAAGGAAGTGAGACTTCTACTTCAGGTATTTATGTTATAGAAGTCAATTTATCTACTTCTACATCATGGGTATTAGATACCGTATGTGGTTCTCACATTTGTGTAAATGTGCAGGGAATCAAAAGGAATAGGACATTGGCTAAGGGAGATGTGGACCTACGAGTTGGCAATGGAGCAAAAGTTGGTGCTTTAGCTATAGGAACACACATTATCTTTGCCCACTTGGCTTGATTTAGAACTTGAGGATTGTTATTATGTGCCGGCTATTACTAGAAATATTATTTCTATTGCTTGTCTGGACAAGCTTGGTTTTTCATTAGTTATAAAGAACAAACATTGTTCCATTTATTTCAATGATATCTATTATGGTTGTGCATATTTAATTAATGGTCTCTATGTTCTAGATTTAGATATGCCTGTCTTTAACATAAATACTAAAAGGATTAAATCTAACGATTTTAATCCGACCTACCTTTGGCATTGTCGTTTGGGCCATATAAATGAGAAACGCATTTCAAGACTCCATCAAGATGGGCTCTTGGACTCGTTTGATTTTGAATCATATGAGGTCTGTGAATCTTGTTTATCTAGCAAGATGACTAAAACTCCTTTCACTGGACATGGTGAAAGGGCTAATGATTTATTGGGCCTTATAGATACAGATGTATGTGGACCATTAAATAAACAGGCTAGGGGTGGTTTTCAGTATTTTATTACATTTACTGATGATTTCAGTAGATATGGATATGTGTATCTTATGAGACACAAATATGAAGCCTTTGAAAAGTTCAAAGAATTCAAGAATGAAGTACAAAACCAACTTAGCAAAAATATCAAGATACTTCTATCTGATTGAGGTGGAGAATATTTAAGCCAAGAGTTTCATGACTATCTGAAAGAGTATGGAATAGTTTCACAACTCACTCCTCCTGCTACACCATAATGGAATGGTGTTTCCGAAAGGAGGAATTGAACATTGTTGGACATGGTTCGATCAATGATGAGTCATGCAAATCTTCCAGTTTCCTTTTGGAGACATGCATTAGAAACGGCTGCTTTTGCACTTAACCGTGTTCCATCTAAAGCGGTCCAAAGACACCATATGAGATATGGACTGGGAAGCGTCCTAGTATGTCTTTTATGAAGATTTGGGGTTGTGAGGCTTATGTCAAACGCCAAACATCAGATAAACTTGAACCCAAATCTGAAAAATGCTTCTTTGTTGGGTATCCTAAGTTAACTAAAGGATATTATTTCTATAATCCCACAGAGAACAAAGTGTTTGTTCCTCGAACTGGTGTTTTTCTAGAAACAGAATTCATTTCTAGAAAAAGTAATGGGAGCAAGATTGAACTTGAAGAAGTTCAATATCAACAACAAAATATTAATGAAGTTCAAGTTCAATAAGAAGACACTGAACCTCAAGTGGAATCTGAGCAGAGTCCACAAGTTGTTGTGGAATAAGAACCTGCTCAAGAAACACAACTGCTGCGTAGGTCCTCTAGAACTCACCGTTTGCTTGTGAGATATGCCTTGCTCATAACTCATCATGGTGATGTTCTGCTCATGGATCAAGATGAGCCCATTACCTACCAAGAAGCGGTATCGGGTCCAGAATCCGAGAAATGGCTTGAAGCCATGAAATCCGAAATGGAATCCATGTATGCCAACCAAGTGTCGACTTTGGTTGACCCACCTGAAGGGGTAAAACCCATAGGGTGCAAGTGGGTTTTCAAGAAAAAAACCGACATGGATGGAAATGTACATACCTATAAAGGGCGATTGGTCGCTAAAGGTTTCCGACAAATTCATGGTGTTGACTATGATGAGACTTTTTCTCCAGTCGCTATGTTTAAATCCATTCAGATTTTGCTTGCGATAGCTGCATTCCATGATTATGAAATCTGGCAAATGGATGTCAAAACCACTTTCCTCAATGGAAATCTTCAAGAGGATGTGTACATGACACAGATAGAAGGTTTTGTCACTCCAGAAAATGCTGGGAAGGTTTGTAAGCTACAAAGATCCATCTATGGATTGAAACAAGCTTCTCGGAGCCGGAATCTTCGTTTCAATGATGCAATCAAAGAGTTTGGTTTTATCAAAAATGAATATGAGCCTTGTGTTTACAAAAAGGTTAGTGGGAGCATAGTTGTCTTCCTAGTGTTGTATGTAGATGACATACTTCTCATTGGGAATGACATCCCTACTCTACAGTCTGTAAAGACTTGGTTAGGGAAATGTTTCTCTATGAAGGACTTAGGTGAAGCCACCTATATATTAGGTGTTAAGATATATAGAGATAGATCTAGAAAGTTAATTGGCCTAAGTCAGAGTACATACATAGACAAAGAGCTAAAACGGTTTAGCATGTAGGATTCTAAGAAAGGATTTTCACCTATAACACATGGTGTTATTCTTTCGAAGGATCAGTGTCCTATGACACAAGATGAGAGAGAATGCATAAGTAAGATTCCATATGCATCTGCCATTGGATCTATCATGTATGCTATGTTATGCACTCGTCCAGATGTTTCGTATGCTTTAAGCATGACAAGCAGGTACCAAGCTAATCCAGGTGAGCATCGCTAGACTACTGTCAAGAATATCCTTAAGTACTTGAGAAGAACTAAGGATACTTTCTTAATCTATGGAGGTGAAGAGGAACTCACTGTGAGAGGTTACACAGATGCGAGTTTCCAAACTAATAAAGATGATTCTCGATCGCAATCTGGGTATGTGTTTTGCCTAAATGGTGGTGCTGTAAGTTGGAAGAGTTCAAAGCAAGACACAGTAGTTGATTCTACAACAGAGGTTGAGTATATAGCTGCTAGTGGAACAGCAAAAGAGGCTGTTTAGATCAAGAAGTTCATCACTGAACTTGGGGTTATACCTAGCATTGCAGATCCTATAGAGCTTTATTGTGATAATAGTGGGGCTATTGCACAAGCTAAGGAACCCAGATCTCACCAACGAGGAACCCAAATCTCACCAACGATCCAAACATATACTTCGGCGCTTCCATCTCATCCGAGAAATCACTGATAGGGGAGATGTGAAGATATGCAAAGTACTGACTAATGATAATATCGCCGATCCATTGACAAAGCCTCTGACGCAGCAGAAGCATGATTGTCACACTAGCCAGTTGGTATTAGATACATGAGTGATTGGATGTAGGATTGTTAGTGTATACATTAAAACCTATTATATGATGATGGTTTTCGATATACATTTTATCATGCTAGTATTGTATTTTATTAAATGGCAATTTCATTATTATTGTTCTTTGATACCTGCGTAATATAAATAATCATAATAATGTCCCTAGAATAATTATGAATTATTTTTAAATGTCCCTAGTCAAGTATTATTGTGAACTGGGATAACAATAATACATGAAAACTAGTATGTGTGACTGATGACAAGAAGTTGTCATGGATATAAGATGTCAAGTCAGCATATAGGTACATGGTAAAGAACTTATGTACTGGACCGCCCGCAATGAGAACATTGCATGGATTGTTATATGATTGTCATAAGTGAATCTCAGAGTGATAATGGTGTAAGTGATCCTTAGACTTGAGATCACCATAGATTTCTACATGAGGAATTGTGTACTTTAATACGGTCAACCGTCACTCGTAACAGGGTGGACTATAAAGGCTGTAATTGGGTATGCAATAAATCATGCAGAGGAATATGCAATAAATCATGCAGAGGGATATGCATGACCGTACTCAAATGAATTGATATGAGATATCAATTGGATTTGTTTTGAATAGTCTACTTGGGAATCAAGAAACATATAGATTGAACTATACAAGTATGACACATTCCATGACTTGTGTTCAATTGACATATCATGGACAAAGGGATTAGACTACACAGTAACATTAATCACGGATAAGGTTGTATCGAATCATGATATTTTTGTGACTTAGATAGCAATGATGTGTTGCTAGATACCGCTCATTGCTTGTGATGTTAAAATATTTTTAATGTCACTACTAATGTTACAAGAACCTTTAGGGTCGCACACAAAGATCAAATGCACAATGGAGTTTATAAATTTAGACAATGGGTAATTCATCTTAGTGCAAGTGGGAGATTGTTGGGTTATGCCCAAAGATAAATCACTTGGGCCTGATTACGAGTTAGCCCAAAGTCTAAATGGATTAAAAGTATAATCCAAATCTAATTAGGTTAAAAAAGTTTTAACCTAAATATAAAAGGAGTGTGAGACACGCATATAAATATATATATATATATATTTTTTAAGCCGAAAAAAAAACACAATCAGAATTCTCTGTTCCTTTGCTAGCACAAAAGGCAGAGAAAACTCCATTCCTAATCTTCGTGAGACGAGGATTGGTTACTGCTTAATCGTGTGGATACCGTAGAGGCGAGATCCTGAGGACGTTTCGCTACAACTTGATCGATCCAGCGTCAATTTCTGATTTTATCGCACAAGTAAGGTAATATTTCTATCACTGATTAGGATCTCTTCCGCATGGATACTGGTGGGAACCGAAATTTTATATTTCCACTGCGTTTGTTTGTTCTCGGTTTCCCTTCATAAACAATAGAAAAGTAAATAAACAAGAATGTTTACCTTAAGAATAGAGAAATCAAAGAACAATTATAAAAGAAACTAGATTAAGTATAAGAAACCTCACAATAGTTGAAGAGCATCCTCTAGAACATTAGATTGAAGAAAATATGTCTAAGCTTTCATAAAACAATAAATCTAAAAATTATATAAGAACAAAAGCTTAGGAGCTCAAACTTAAGAGCTAAAAGCTAAAACAAAGAGTATGTATAGGGGCTAGGTTTAATCTCCTAAAGAAGCTAGGAGATCTATTTCTTGTGCCTTAATTTTCTTCCTTCTTTAATTGTAAGTCTTGGTGATCAAGTATCAATCAATCTTCCAACTTCCAATTGCATCTTTCTTGATTTTGGGCCTTAATTCTTAGTCATGGGGGCCAAGAAGGGTTAAGGGTCATCTAGGAGGTGTCCAAGGGCCTATGGGGGCAAGAAAGCACTTTTCTGGGTGAATCCATGCTCTGACACGGCACCTGGTGAAGGGCAAGCCGGTGGCCGCCTATTGACAGACTTGGTTGGCTTTGACAATTCCTGGTAAAATGGTTTTGGAGGGTCAAACGAACTCCGTTTTTGACGTTCTTTAGCATTCCAAAAAGGGAAAGATGTCCTCTACAAATTTTATAAGAACACAAAGACAATTGAAGTCTCTAAGATGGTGAAAATCAGGGATCTTTTAGATCTTTCCAAACTGCTAAGATTCTCAACTTTGAACTTTTTGCACTTGTGTTCCTACTTGGCTTATTTTTGCTTCTTTTCACTTCAAATTCATCATGGTCACTCAATTGACACCTAAGACATGAAAAGAAGTGGATTAGCCAAGAACTAGATAGTTAGTTGCTTATAATCATAAGAATTATCAATCAAAATATCAATAAAAATGCAACTAATAATCGTAATTTCATAATAGATCGTCTTCTTTCATTTAACTCCCATTTTCTTTGGTACCAAACAACTCTCTAGGTCACTTACATAGTGATTAAGCTTAATCCCTAGTTTTCCAATACTGTAATAAACATTCTTTACAACTCCAAGGTGAGATTTGAATTTCTATACTTAATCATAATTCTCGAAATCAACTTGTTACACCTCAATATCTCAAGACTTTGATTAAACATTAACCTTAATTGCTTCAAATTTTCAAGTTGAACAAAAGTTTAAATTGATAACGAAAATTTTTAGTACTACACAACAAATGCATTCTCGAACACCGGCCATAAATTGTTCAATCACACCTTTCTGTCTCGGTTCCTTCTAATTATACAACTACTGTTGGCTGTTAATAAACTCATCCATTTTCCTGCATCAATATTTAAAATTGGTTCGATTAATATCTACAAACCCTAATCGCCACTGCTAATAACTAAATCAAAGATGTATTCAAATACTTGAAATATTTTATGATAGTTTTCAACTCAATTACATTATGTATATAAAACAGGCCAACAACCAGGTCATCAACCAAATGTATTGCTATTTGTGAATATATATTACCATTGCAATGACATTCCAATTAAATGACTTTCAGCTAATGCATTTTTACATCAGAAATTTTACATCCTTAATGTTAGTTTATTTCATACTAAAAAAATCAACAAATGCATCTAAATCAAAATTAAGCTCTAAAATATTAACAAAAACTGAAATATCATCTTATTAATATTATTATTACAATAACCAACACAATTACAAAAAACTCAATATTATGTCATACTCATATTTAATTAATATTAATCATAGAAATAAGCAACACAATCAACCCAAACGCTATACATTCAAAATGTAAGCAAAAAAATCACCAAAATAAAAATCATACAAAACCCAAATATTATCTCAGTGCTAAAGTTACAACATATTTTAATCATCAAAATGAAATCATAAACAATGAGATTTGAAGATATTACCTTAATTTCCACCGAAATCCATAAAAACTTGACCTTTTCTACTATTTTCTTAGTGAAAATGAGAGAAAATGAAGAAGAAAAAAGGAGGAAGATGAAGTGGGAGGTGGAGAAAATGAAGATTCTGTTAAGAGAAGAACCCTCGAATTACTCATTTTTCATGCCCTAGTTTAGGAACAGATAATTAAGCAATCCATCCCTAAAAAAAGTCAAAAACACATCAATCTTGACATCGATTTCTGTCCCTATCGCTAAAGATTTCCATCATAAAATCCATGCCAAGTTTGGTACGGATTTAGGAGCGGAAATTGTATTTGTCCCCAATTTTTGTGTGTTGCTGGCTTGGGACAGATTTTGGCATGGAATATCTTTGTCATCCCAAATTCCGTCCAAAAAATTTGGGTTAGATATAATCCACCCCTAAATTCCATCCCTATAGGGCCTTTTTCTTGTTGTGCAAAAATCCGTTCCTAAAATATGGCCGAACAAAAAGCTGTTACAAATTTAGCACAGAATCAAGAAGAAAAATATTTCCATCCTCGATTCCTGAGTGCTCATAGGTATGGAACGGATTTTTTTTCCGTTCTAAATTTGGAACCTAAAATTTCCATTCCTAATACCCAACCTATATCGTGTGTTTCTAGTAAAGTTGGATTCATTGTTTTAACTAGTTCTTTCCATCTTTGTTTCTACTACTCCTTTGTTCTATTTGCTAGATTTTATTAATAAAATTCTATTTGCTCTTTAAAAAAAAAAAGATTTAGAGGGAAGCCTAGTTTATTGTCAATGTGATCCAATTTGCCAACATGTTCAGTTGTTTTATGCCGTCAAGAATGGGCAACAAATGTTTGGATGAAACTGTATATCCTTGACCTTTCCTGTTTAAAATGGAATATCAGTTTCAAAACTTTTGAGGAGTCAAAGAAACGCACAAAACGTAAACTTTGGCAAAACACAAGTTGCTATCAATCTTTTTGTGCAACCACCACTTCAAAGTTGTGTATCGTACCGAGAAGAACATGTTCGAAAAAGGGTTTACACAAAACGGCCCACAAATAAGCCAGAAAGCCCCATCGCTCCGTTTTGAGCACAAACACACAAAACCACGGACTTTGGAAAAACACAAGTTTAGATCCATTTTTTTGTGTAACCACCACTCCAAAGTTGTGTATCGTACCGAGTATAACATATTCGAAAAAGGGTTTACGCAAAATTTCCTACAAATAAGCACGAAAGGCCCATTGCTCCGTTTTGTACTCAAACGCACAAAACCGCGAACTTTGGGAAAGCACAAGTTTCAATCCATTTTTTTCTGCAACAACAACATCAAAGTTGTGTATCATATCGAGTAGAACATGTTCACAAGATGGTTTCCACAAAAAGCCCTAGAAATAAGCCCGGAAGGCCCATTGCTCCACTTCGTGCACAAACGCAAAAAATCGGGAACTTTGGGAAAACACAAGTTTCTATCCTTTTTTTGTGCAACCACCACTTCAAAGTTGTTTATCGTACCGAGTAGAACATGTTCGAAAAAGGATTTATGCAAAACGTCCAACAAATTCGCCTGAAAGGCTCATTGCTTCGTTTTGTGCACAAACGCACAAAATCGCGTACTTTGGGAAAACACAAGTTTCGATCCATTTTTTTGTGCAACCATTGCTTCAAAGTTGTGTATCATACCGAGTAGAACATGTTCGAAAATGGGTTTCCGCAAAACATCCAACAAATTAGCCAGAAAGGCCCATTGATCAGTTTTGTGCACAGACGCACAAAACCACGAACTTTAGGATAACACAAGTTTCAATCCACTTTCTTGATTAACAGCCACATCAAAGTTGTGCATCAAAGCGAGTAGAACATGTTCACAAAATATTTTCCACAAAAACCCTGAGAAATAAGCCCGGAAGGCCCATTGCTCCGTTTTGTGCACAAACGCACAAAACCGCGAACTTTAGGAAAACACAAGTTTCGCTCCACTTTTTTGTGCAACAACCACATCAAAGTTTTGTATCATAGTGAGTAGAACATATTCACAAAATGGTTTCCACAAAAAGCCTTAGAAATATGCCCGAAAGGCCCATTGCTTCGTTTTGTGCACTAACGTACAAAACCGCGAACTTTGGGAAAACACCAGTTTCGATCATTTTTTTGTACAACCACTACTTCAAAGTTGTGTATCGTACTAAGTAAAATATGTTCAAAAAAGTGTTTGCACGAAACGACCAGCAAATAAGCCAGAAGGTCCATCGCTCCGTTTTGAGCACAAACACACAAAACCGCGAACTTTGGAAAAACACAAGTTTCGATCCATTTTTTTGTGCAACCAACACTTCAAAGCTGTGTATCGTACCGAGTAGAACATGTTCGAAAAGGGTTTATGCAAAACGTCCTAGAAATAAGCCCCGAAAGGCCCATTGCTCCGTTTTGTGCACAAATGCACAAAACCGCGAACTTTGGGAAAACACAAGTTTTGATCTATTTTTTTGTGCAACAACCACATCAAAGTTGTGTATCGTAGCGAGTAGAACATGTTCACAAGATGGTTTCCACAAAAAGCCCTAAAAATAAGCCCGGAAGGCCCATTGCTACACTTTGTGCACAAACGCACAAAATTGCAAACTTTGTGAGAACACAAGTTTGAATACATTTTTTTGTGCAACCACCCTTCAAAGTTGTGTATCGTACCGAGGTAAACATGTTTGAAAAAGGGATTACGCAAAAAGGCCTAGAAATAAGCCCAAAAGGCCCATTGCTCCGTTCTGTCCACAAACGCACAAAATCGCGAACTTTGGGAAAACACAAGTTTGGATCCACTTTTTTGTGCAACAACCACATCAAAGTTGTGTATCGTAGTGAGTAGAACATATTCCCAAAATGTTTCCACAAAAAGCCTGAGAAATATGCTCGAAAGGGCCACTGATCCATTTTGTGCACTAACATACAAAACCGCGAACTTTGGGAAAACACAAGTTTCGATCATTTTTTTGTGCAACCACTACTTCAAAGTTGTGTATCGTACCGAGGAGAACATGTTCGAAAAAGGGTTTACGCAAAAAGGCCTAGAAGTAAGCCCGAAAGGACCATTGCTCCGTTTTGTGAACAAACACACAACACCGCGAACTTTTGAAAAACACAAGTTTCAATCCATTTTTTTCTGCAACCACTACTTCAAAGTTATGTATCGTACCGAGTAGAACATGTTCGAAAAAGGGTTTACCCAAAACGTCCTACAAATAATCGCAAAAGGCCCATTGCTCCGTTTTGTGCACAAACGCACAAAACCGCGAGCGTTGGGAAAACACAAGTTTCGATCATTTTTTTGTGCAACCACTACTTCAAAGTTGTGTATCGTACCGAGGAGAACATGTTCGAAAAAGGGTTTACGCAAAAAGGCCTAGAAGTAAGCCCGAAAGGACCATTGCTCCGTTTTGTGAACAAACACACAACACCGCGAACTTTTGAAAAACACAAGTTTCAATCCATTTTTTTCTGCAACCACTACTTCAAAGTTATGTATCGTACCGAGTAGAACATGTTCGAAAAAGGGTTTACCCAAAACGTCCTACAAATAATCGCAAAAGGCCCATTGCTCCGTTTTGTGCACAAACGCACAAAACCGCGAGCTTTGGGAAAACACGAGTTGCGATCCACTTTTTTGCTCAAAAACCATATCAAAGTTGTGTATCATAGCGAGTAGAACATGTTTACAAAACGGTTTCCACAAAAAGCCTGAGAAATAAGTCCGAAAGGCCCATTGCCCCGTTTTGTGCATAAACGCACAAGACCGCGATCTTGGAGAAAACACAAGTTTCGATCCATTTTTTTTGTGTAACCACTACTTCAAAGTTGTGTATCGTACCGAGGAGAACATGTTCGAAAAAGGGTTTACGCAAAAAGGCCTAGAAGTAAGCCCGAAAGACCCATTGCTCCGTTTTGTGAACAAACACACAACACCGCGAACTTTTGAAAAACACAAGTTTCAATCCATTTTTTTCTGCAACCACTACTTCAAAGTTATGTATCGTACCGAGTAGAACATGTTCGAAAAAGGGTTTACGCAAAACGTCCTACAAATAATCGCAAAAGGCCCATTGCTCCGTTTTGTGCACAAACGCACAAAACCGCGAGCTTTGGGAAAACACAAGTTGCGATCCACTTTGTTGCTCAACAACCATATCAAAGTTGTGTATCGTAGCAAGTAGAACATGTTTACAAAACGGTTTCCACAAAAAGCCTGAGAAACAAGGCCGAAAGGCCCATTGACCCGTTTTGTGGACAAACGCACAAAATCGCGAACTTTGGGAAAACACAAGTTTCGATCCACTTTTTTGTGCAACAACCACATCAAAGTTGTGTATCGTAGTGAGTAGAACATATTCACAAAATGGTTTCCGCCAAAAGCATGAGAAATGTGCCCGAAAGGGCCACTGATCCATTTTGTGCACTAAGATACAAAACCGCGAACTTTGGGAAAACACAAGTTTCGATCATTTCTTTGTGCAACCACTACTTCAAAGTTGTGTATCGTACCGAGGAGAACATGTTCGAAAAAGGGTTTACGCAAAAAGGCCTAGAAGTAAGCCCGAAAGGCCCATTGCTCCGTTTTGTGACCAAACACACAAAACCGCGAACTTTGGTAAAACACAAGTTCCGATCCACTTTTTTGTGCAACAACCACATCAAAGTTGTGTATCGTAGCGAGTAGAACATGTTTACAAAACGGTTTCCACAAAAAGCCTGAGAAATAAGGCCGAAAGGCCCATTGACCCGTTTTGTGGACAAACGCACAAAATCGCGTACTTTGGTAAAACACAAGTTTCGATCATTTTTTTGTGCAACCACTACTTCAAAGTTGTGTATCGTACCGAGGAGAACATTTTCGAAAAAGGGTTAATGCAAAAAGGCCTAGAAGTAAGCCCGAAAGGCCCATTGCTCCGTTTTGTGAACAAACACACAACACCGCGAACTTTTGAAAAACACAAGTTTCAGTCCATTTTTTTCTGTAACCACTACTTCAAAGTTATGTATCGTACCGAGTAGAACATGTTCGAAAAAGGGTTTACCCAAAACGTCCTACAAATAATCGCAAAAGGCCCATTGCTCCGTTTTGTGCACAAACGCACAAAACCGCGAGCTTTGGGAAAACACGAGTTGCGATCCACTTTTTTGCTCAACAACCATATCAAAGTTGTGTATCATAGCGAGTAGAACATGTTTACAAAACGGTTTCCACAAAAAGCCTGAGAAATAAGTCCGAAAGGCCCATTGCCCTGTTTTGTGCACAAACGCACAAGACCGCGATCTTTGAGAAAGCACAAGTTTCGATCCATTTTTTTGTGCAACCACTACTTCAAAGTTGTGTATCGTACCGAGGAGAACATGTTCGAAAAAGGGTTTAAGCAAAAAGGCCTAGAAGTAAGCCCGAAAGGCCCATTACTCCGATTTGTGACCAAACACACAAAACCGCGAACTTTGGTAAAACACAAGTTCCGATCCACTTTTTTGTGCAACAACCACATCAAAGTTGTGTATCGTAGTGAGTAGAACATATACACAAAATGGTTTCCACAAAAAGCCTGAGAAATATGCCCGAAAGGGCCATTGCTCCATTTTGTGCACTAAGATACAAAACCGCGAACTTTGGGAAAAACAAGTTTCGATCATTTTTTTGTGCAACCACTACTTCAAAGTTGTGTATCGTACCGAGTAAAACATTTTGGAAAAAGGGTTTGCACAAAACGGCCTACAAATAAGCCAGAAAGGCCCATCGATCCATTACGAGCACAAACGCACAAAACCGTGAACTTTTGAAAAACACAAGTTTCAATCCATTTTGTTCTGCAACCACTACTTCAAAGTTATGTATCGTACCCAGTAGAACATGTTCGAAAAAGGGTTTACGCAAAACGTCCTACAAATAATCGCAAAAGGCCCATTGCTCCGTTTTGTGCACAAACGCACAAAACCGCGAGCTTTGGGAAAACACAAGTTGCGATCCACTTTGTTGCTCAACAACCATATCAAAGTTGTGTATCGTAGCAAGTAGAACATGTTTATAAAACGGTTTCCACAAAAAGCCTGAGAAATAAGGCCGAAAGGCCCATTGACCCGTTTTGTGGACAAACGCACAAAATCGCGAACTTTGGGAAAACACAAGTTTCGATCCACTTTTTTGTGCAACAACCACATCAAAGTTGTGTATCGTAGTGAGTAGAACATATTCACAAAATGGTTTCCGGCAAAAGCATGAGAAATGTGCCCGAAAGGGCCACTGATCCATTTTGTGCACTAACATACAAAACTGCGAACTTTGGGAAAACACAAGTTTCGATCATTTTTTTGTGCAACCACTACTTCAAAGTTGTGTATCGTACCGAGGAGAACATGTTCGAAAAAGGGTTTACGCAAAAAGGCCTAGAAGTAAGCCCGAAAGGCCCATTGCTCCGTTTTGTGAACAAACACACAACACCGCGAACTTTTGAAAAACACAAGTTTCAATCCATTTTTTTCTGCAACCACTACTTCAAAGTTATGTATCGTACCGAGTAGAACATGTTCGAAAAAGGGTTTACCCAAAACGACCTACAAATAATCGCAAAAGGCCCATTGCTCCGTTTTGTGCACAAACGCACAAAACCGCGAGCTTTGGGAAAACACGAGTTGCGATCCACTTTTTTGCTCAACAACCATATCAAAGTTGTGTATCATAGCGAGTAGAACATGTTTACAAAACCGTTTCCACAAAAAGCCTGAGAAATAAGTCTGAAAGGCCCATTGCCCTGTTTTGTGCACAAACGCACAAGACCGCGATCTTTGAGAAAGCACAAGTTTCGATCCATTTTTTTGTGCAACCACTACTTCAAAGTTGTGTATCGTACCGAGGAGAACATGTTCGAAAAAGGGTTTAAGCAAAAAGGCCTAGAAGTAAGCCCGAAAGGCCCATTACTCCGATTTGTGACCAAACACACAAAACCGCGAACTTTGGTAAAACACAAGTTCCGATCCACTTTTTTGTGCAACAACCACATCAAAGTTGTGTATCGTAGTGAGTAGAACATATTCACAAAATGGTTTCCACAAAAAGCCTGAGAAATATGCCCGAAAGGGCCATTGCTCCATTTTGTGCACTAAGATACAAAACCGCGAACTTTGGGAAAAACAAGTTTCGATCATTTTTTTGTGCAACCACTACTTCAAAGTTGTGTATCGTACCGAGTAAAACATTTTGGAAAAAGGGTTTGCACAAAACGGCCTACAAATAAGCCAGAAAGGCCCATCGATCCATTACGAGCACAAACGCACAAAACCGTGAACTTTTGAAAAACACAAGTTTCAATCCATTTTGTTCTGCAACCACTACTTCAAAGTTATGTATCGTACCCAGTAGAACATGTTCGAAAAAGGGTTTACGCAAAACGTCCTACAAATAATCGCAAAAGGCCCATTGCTCCGTTTTGTGCACAAACGCACAAAACCGCGAGCTTTGGGAAAACACGAGTTGCGATCCACTTTTTTGCTCAACAACCATATCAAAGTTGTGTATCATAGCGAGTAGAACATGTTTACAAAACGGTTTCCACAAAAAGCCTGAGAAATAAGTCCGAAAGGCCCATTGCCCTGTTTTGTGCACAAACGCACAAGACCGCGATCTTTGAGAAAGCACAAGTTTCGATCCATTTTTTTGTGCAACCACTACTTCAAAGTTGTGTATCGTACCGAGGAGAACATGTTCGAAAAAGGGTTTAAGCAGAAAGGCCTAGAAGTAAGCCCGAAAGGCCCATTACTCCGATTTGTGACCAAACACACAAAACCGCGAACTTTGGTAAAACACAAGTTCCGATCCACTTTTTTGTGCAACAACCACATCAAAGTTGTGTATCGTAGTGAGTAGAACATATTCACAAAATGGTTTCCACAAAAAGCCTGAGAAATATGCCCGAAAGGGCCATTGCTCCATTTTGTGCACTAAGATACAAAACCGCGAACTTTGGGAAAAACAAGTTTCGATCATTTTTTTGTGCAACCACTACTTCAAAGTTGTGTATCGTACCGAGTAAAACATTTTGGAAAAAGGGTTTGCACAAAACGGCCTACAAATAAGCCAGAAAGGCCCATCGATCCATTACGAGCACAAACGCACAAAACCGTGAACTTTTGAAAAACACAAGTTTCAATCCATTTTGTTCTGCAACCACTACTTCAAAGTTATGTATCGTACCGAGTAGAACATGTTCGAAAAAGGGTTTACGCAAAACGTCCTACAAATAATCGCAAAAGGCCCATTGCTCCGTTTTGTGCACAAACGCACAAAACCGCGAGCTTTGGGAAAACACAAGTTGCGATCCACTTTGTTGCTCAACAACCATATCAAAGTTGTGTATCGTAGCAAGTAGAACATGTTTATAAAACGGTTTCCACAAAAAGCCTGAGAAATAAGGCCGAAAGGCCCATTGACCCGTTTTGTGGACAAACGCACAAAATCGCGAACTTTGGGAAAACACAAGTTTCGATCCACTTTTTTGTGCAACAACCACATCAAAGTTGTGTATCGTAGTGAGTAGAACATATTCACAAAATGGTTTCCGGCAAAAGCATGAGAAATGTGCCCGAAAGGGCCACTGATCCATTTTGTGCACTAACATACAAAACTGCGAACTTTGGGAAAACACAAGTTTCGATCATTTTTTTGTGCAACCACTACTTCAAAGTTGTGTATCGTACCGAGGAGAACATGTTCGAAAAAGGGTTTACGCAAAAAGGCCTAGAAGTAAGCCCGAAAGGCCCATTGCTCCGTTTTGTGAACAAACACACAACACCGCGAACTTTTGAAAAACACAAGTTTCAATCCATTTTTTTCTGCAACCACTGCTTCAAAGTTATGTATCGTACCGAGTAGAACATGTTCGAAAAAGGGTTTACCCAAAACGTCCTACAAATAATCGCAAAAGGCCCATTGCTCCGTTTTGTGCACAAACGCACAAAACCGCGAGCTTTGGGAAAACACAAGTTGCGATCCACTTTGTTGCTCAACAACCATATCAAAGTTGTCTATCGTAGCAAGTAGAACATGTTTACAAAACGGTTTCCACAAAAAGCCTGAGAAATAAGGCCGAAAGGCCCATTGACCCGTTTTGTGCATAAACGCACAAGACCGCGATCTTGGAGAAAACACAAGTTTCGATCCATTTTTTTTGTGTAACCACTACTTCAAAGTTGTGTATCGTACCGAGGAGAACATGTTCGAAAAAGGGTTTACGCAAAAAGGCCTAGAAGTAAGCCCGAAAGGCCCATTGCTCCGTTTTGTGAACAAACACACAACACCGCGAACTTTTGAAAAACACAAGTTTCAATCCATTTTTTTCTGCAACCACTACTTCAAAGTTATGTATCGTACCGAGTAGAACATGTTCGAAAAAGGGTTTACGCAAAACGTCCTACAAATAATCGCAAAAGGCCCATTGCTCCGTTTTGTGCACAAACGCACAAAACCGCGAGCTTTGGGAAAACACAAGTTGCGATCCACTTTGTTGCTCAACAACCATATCAAAGTTGTGTATCGTAGCAAGTAGAACATGTTTACAAAACGGTTTCCACAAAAAGCCTGAGAAACAAGGCCGAAAGGCCCATTGACCCGTTTTGTGGACAAACGCACAAAATCGCGAACTTTGGGAAAACACAAGTTTCGATCCACTTTTTTGTGCAACAACCACATCAAAGTTGTGTATCGTAGTGAGTAGAACATATTCACAAAATGGTTTCCGCCAAAAGCATGAGAAATGTGCCCGAAAGGGCCACTGATCCATTTTGTGCACTAAGATACAAAACCGCGAACTTTGGGAAAACACAAGTTTCGATCATTTCTTTGTGCAACCACTACTTCAAAGTTGTGTATCGTACCGAGGAGAACATGTTCGAAAAAGGGTTTACGCAAAAAGGCCTAGAAGTAAGCCCGAAAGGCCCATTGCTCCGTTTTGTGACCAAACACACAAAACCGCGAACTTTGGTAAAACACAAGTTCCGATCCACTTTTTTGTGCAACAACCACATCAAAGTTGTGTATCGTAGTGAGTAGAACATATTCACAAAATGGTTTCCGCCAAAAGCATGAGAAATGTGCCCGAAAGGGCCACTGAACCATTTTGTGCACTAACATACAAAACTGCGAACTTTGGGAAAACACAAGTTTCGATCATTTCTTTGTGCAACCACTACTTCAAAGTTGTGTATCGTACCGAGGAGAACATGTTCGAAAAAGGGTTTACGCAAAAAGGCCTAGAAGTAAGCCCGAAAGGCCCATTGCTCCGTTTTGTGAACAAACACACAACACCGCGAACTTTTGAAAAACACAAGTTTCAATCCATTTTTTTCTGCAACCACTACTTCAAAGTTATGTATCGTACCGAGTAGAACATGTTCGAAAAAGGGTTTACCCAAAACGTCCTACAAATAATCGCAAAAGGCCCATTGCTCCGTTTTGTGCACAAACGCACAAAACCGCGAGCTTTGGGAAAACACGAGTTGCGATCCACTTTTTTGCTCAACAACCATATCAAAGTTGTGTATCATAGCGAGTAGAACATGTTTACAAAACGGTTTCCACAAAAAGCCTGAGAAATAAGTCCGAAAGGCCCATTGCCCTGTTTTGTGCACAAACGCACAAGACCGCGATCTTTGAGAAAGCACAAGTTTCGATCCATTTTTTTTTGCAACCACTACTTCAAAGTTGTGTATCGTACCGAGGAGAACATGTTCGAAAAAGGGTTTAAGCAAAAAGGCCTAGTAGTAAGCCCGAAAGGCCCATTATTCCGATTTGTGACCAAACACACAAAACCGCGAACTTTGGTAAAACACAAGTTCCGATCCACTTTTTTGTGCAACAACCACATCAAAGTTGTGTATCGTAGTGAGTAGAACATATTCACGAAATGGTTTCCACAAAAAGCCCTATAAATAAGCCCGGAAGGCCCATTGCTCCGTTTTGTGCACTAAGATACAAAACCGCGAACTTTGGGAAAACACAAGTTTCGATCATTTTTTTGTGCAACCACTACTTCAAAGTTGTGTATCGTACCGAGTAAAACATTTTGGAAAAAGGGTTTGCACAAAACGGCCTACAAATAAGCCAGAAAGGCCCATCGATCCATTACGAGCACAAACGCACAAAACCGTGAACTTTTGAAAAACACAAGTTTCAATCCATTTTTTTCTGCAACCACTACTTCAAAGTTATGTATCGTACCGAGTAGAACATGTTCGAAAAAGGGTTTACGCAAAACGTCCTACAAATAATCGCAAAAGGCCCATTGCTCCGTTTTGTGCACAAACGCACAAAACCGCGAGCTTTGGAAAAACACAAGTTGCGATCCACTTTGTTGCTCAACAACCATATCAAAGTTGTGTATCGTAGCATGTAGAACATGTTTACAAAACGGTTTCCACAAAAAGCCTGAGAAATAAGGCCGAAAGGCCCATTGACCCGTTTTGTGCATAAACGCACAAGACCGCGATCTTGGAGAAAACACAAGTTTCGATCCATTTTTTTTGTGTAACCACTACTTCAAAGTTGTGTATCGTACCGAGAAGAACTTGTTCGAAAAAGGGTTTACGTAAAAAGGCCTAGAAGTAAGCCCGAAAGGCCCATTGCTCCGTTTTGTGACCAAATACACAAAACCGCGAACTTTGGGAAAACACAAGTTCCGATCTACTTTTTTGTGCAACAACCACATCAAATTGTGTATCGTAGCGAGTAGAACATGTTCACAAGATGGTTTCCACAAAAAGCCCTAGAAATAAGCCCGGAAGGCCCAATGCTCCGGTTTGTGCACAAACGCACAAAACCATGAACTTTGGGAAAACACAAGTCTCAATCCATTTTTTTGTGCAACCACCACTTCAAAGTTTTGTATCGTACCGAGTATAACATGTTCGAAAAAAGGGTTTATTGAAAAGGTCCAACAAATAAGCCCGAATGGCCCATTGATCAGTTTTGCGCACAAATCCACAAAACCACGAACTTTGGGAAAACAGAAGTTTTGATCCACTTTCTTGCTCGACAACCACATCAGAGGTGTGTATCAAAGCGAGTAGAACATGTTCACAAGATACTTTCCACAAAAACCCTGAGAAATAAGCCCGGAAGGCCCATTGGTCAGTTTTGTGCACAAACGCACAAAACCGCGAACTTTGGGAAAACACAAGTTGCGATCCACTTTGTTGCTCAACAACCATATCAAAGTTGTGTATCGTAGCAAGTAGAACATGTTTACAAAACGGTTTCCACAAAAAGCCTGAGAAATAAGGCCGAAAGTCCCATTGACCCGTTTTGTGGACAAACGCACAAAATCGCGAACTTTGGGAAAACACAAGTTTCGATCCACTTTTTTGTGCAACAACCACATCAAAGTTGTGTATCGTAGTGAGTAGAACATATTCACAAAATGGTTTCCGCCAAAAGCATGAGAAATGTGCCCGAAAGGGCCACTGATCCATTTTGTGCACTAACATACAAAACCGCGAACTTTGGGAAAACACAAGTTTCGATCATTTTTTTGTGCAACCACTACTTCAAAGTTGTGTATCGTACCGAGGAGAACATGTTCGAAAAAGGGTTTACGCAAAAAGGCCTAGAAGTAAGCCCGAAAGGCCCATTGCTCCGATTTGTGACCAAACACACAAAACCGCGAACTTTGGTAAAACACAAGTTCCGATCCACTTTTTTGTGCAACAACCACATCAAAGTTGTGTATCGTAGTGAGTAGAACATATTCACAAAATGGTTTCCACAAAAAGCCTGAGAAATATGCCCGAAAGGGCCATTGTTCCATTTTGTGCACTAAGATACAAAACCGCGAACTTTGGGAAAACACAAGTTTCGATCATTTTTTTGTGCAACCACTACTTCAAAGTTGTGTATCGTACCGAGGAGAACATGTTCGAAAAAGGGTTTACGCAAAAAGGCCTAGAAGTAAGCCCGAAAGGCCCATTGCTCCGTTTTGTGACCAAACACACAAAACCGCGAGCTTTGGTAAAACACAAGTTTCGATCCACTTTTTTGTGCAACAACCACATCAAAGTTGTGTATCGTAGGGAGTAGAACATATTCACAAAATGGTTTCCGCCAAAAGCATGAGAAATGTGCCCGAAACGGCCACAGATCCATTTTGTGCACTAACATACAAAACCGCGAACTTTGGGAAAACACAAGTTTCGATCATTTTTTTGTGCAACCACTACTTCAAAGTTGTGTATCTTACCGAGGAGAACATGTTCGAAAAAGGGTTTACGCAAAAAGGCCTAGAAGTAAGCCCGAAAGGCCCATTGCTCCGTTTTGTGACCAAACACACAAAACCGCGAACTTTGGTAAACCACAAGTTCCGATCCACTTTTTTGTGCAACAACCACATCAAAGTTGTGTATCGTAGTGAGTAGAACATATTCACAAAATGGTTTCCACAAAAAGCCTGAGAAATATGCCCGAAAGGGCCATTGCTCCATTTTGTGCACTAAGATACAAAACCGCGAACTTTGGGAAAACACAAGTTTCGATCATTTTTTTGTGCAACCACTACTTCAAAGTTGTGTATCGTACCGAGGAGAACATGTTCGAAAAAGGGTTTACGCAAAAAGGCCTAGAAGTAAGCCCGAAAGGCCCATTGCTCCGTTTTGTGACCAAACACACAAAACCGCGAACTTTGGTAAAACACAAGTTCCGATCCACTTTTTTGTGCAACAACCACATCAAAGTTGTGTATCGTAGCGAGTAGAACATGTTTACAAAACGGTTTCCACAAAAAGCCTGAGAAATAAGGCCGAAAGGCCCATTGACCCGTTTTGTGGACAAACGCACAAAATCGCATACTTTGGTAAAACACAAGTTTCGATCATTTTTTTGTGCAACCACTACTTCAAAGTTGTGTATCGTACCGAGGAGAACATGTTCGAAAAAGGGTTTACGCAAAAAGGCCTAGAAGTAAGCCCGAAAGGCCCATTGCTCCGTTTTGTGACCAAACACACAAAACCGCGAACTTTGGTAAAACACAAGTTCCGATCCACTTTTTTGTGCAACAACCACATCAAAGTTGTGTATCGTAGTAAGTAGAACATATTCACAAAATGGTTTCCACAAAAAGCCTGAGAAATATGCCCGAAAGGGCCATTCATCCATTTTGTGCACTAAGATACAAAACCGCGAACTTTGGGAAAACACAAGTTTCGATCATTTTTTTGTGCAACCACTACTTCAAAGTTGTGTATCGTACCGAGGAGAACATGTTCGAAAAAGGGTTTACGCAAAAAGGCCTAGAAGTAAGCCCGAAAGGCCCATTGCTCCGTTTTGTGACCAAACACACAAAACCGCGAGCTTTGGTAAAACACAAGTTCCGATCCACTTTTTTGTGCAACAACCACATCAAAGTTGTGTATCGTAGGGAGTAGAACATATTCACAAAATGGTTTCCGTCAAAAGCATGACAAATGTGCCCGAAACGGCCACTGATCCATTTTGTGCACTAACATACAAAACCGCGAACTTTGGGAAAACACAAGTTTCGATCATTTTTTTGTGCAACCACTACTTCAAAGTTGTGTATCTTACCGAGGAGAACATGTTCGAAAAAGGGTTTACGCAAAAAGGCCTAGAAGTAAGCCCGAAAGGCCCATTGCTCCGTTTTGTGACCAAACCCACAAAACCGCGAACTTTGGTAAACCACAAGTTCCGATCCACTTTTTTGTGCAACAACCACATCAAAGTTGTGTATCGTAGTGAGTAGAACATATTCACAAAATGGTTTCCACAAAAAGCCTGAGAAATATGCCCGAAAGGGCCATTGCTCCATTTTGTGCACTAAGATACAAAACCGCGAACTTTGGGAAAACACAAGTTTCGATCATTTTTTTGTGCAACCACTACTTCAAAGTTGTGTATCGTACCGAGGAGAACATGTTCGAAAAAGGGTTTACGCAAAAAGGCCTAGAAGTAAGCCCGAAAGGCCCATTGCTCCGTTTTGTGACCAAACACACAAAACCGCGAACTTTGGTAAAACACAAGTTCCGATCCACTTTTTTGTGCAACAACCACATCAAAGTTGTGTATCGTAGCGAGTAGAACATGTTTACAAAACGGTTTCCACAAAAAGCCTGAGAAATAAGGCCGAAAGGCCCATTGACCCGTTTTGTGGACAAACGCACAAAATCGCATACTTTGGTAAAACACAAGTTTCGATCATTTTTTTGTGCAACCACTACTTCAAAGTTGTGTATCGTACCGAGGAGAACATGTTCGAAAAAGGGTTTACGCAAAAAGGCCTAGAAGTAAGCCCGAAAGGCCCATTGCTCCGTTTTGTGACCAAACGCACAAAACCGCGAACTTTGGTAAAACACAAGTTCCGATCCACGTTTTTGTGCAACAACCACATCAAAGTTGTGTATCGTAGTGAGTAGAACATATTCACAAAATGGTTTCCACAAAAAGCCTGAGAAATATGCCCGAAAGGGCCATTCATCCATTTTGTGCACTAAGATACAAAACCGCGAACTTTGGGAAAACACAAGTTTCGATCATTTTTTTGTGCAGCCACTACTTCAAAGTTGTGTATCGTACCGAGGAGAACATGTTCGAAAAAGGGTTTACGCAAAAAGGCCTAGAAGTAACCCGAAAGCCCCATTGCTCCGTTTTGTGACCAAACACAAAAAACCGCGAACTTTGGTAAAACACAAGTTCCGATCCACTTTTTTGTGCAACAACCACATCAAAGTTGTGTATCGTAGCGAGTAGAACATGTTTACAAAACGGTTTCCACAAAAAGCCTGAGAAATAAGGCCGAAAGGCCCATTGACCCGTTTTGTGGACAAACGCACAAAATCGCGTACTTTGGTAAAACACAAGTTTCGATCATTTTTTTGTGCAACCACTACTTCAAAGTTGTGTATCGTACCGAGGAGAACATGTTCGAAAAAGGGTTTACGCAAAAAGGCCTAGAAGTAAGCCCGAAAGGCCCATTGCTCCGTTTTGTGACCAAACACACAAAACCGCGAGCTTTGGTAAAACACAAGTTCCGATCCACTTTTTTGTGCAACAACCACATCAAAGTTGTGTATCGTAGGGAGTAGAACATATTCACAAAATGGTTTCCGCCAAAAGCATGAGAAATGTGCCCGAAACGGCCACAGATCCATTTTGTGCACTAACATACAAAACCGCGAACTTTGGGAAAACACAAGTTTCGATCATTTTTTTGTGCAACCACTACTTCAAAGTTGTGTATCTTACCGAGGAGAACATGTCGAAAAAGGGTTTACGCAAAAAGGCCTAGAAGTAAGCCCGAAAGGCCCATTGCTCCGTTTTGTGACCAAACACACAAAACCGCGAACTTTGGTAAACCACAAGTTCCGATCCACTTTTTTGTGCAACAACCACATCAAAGTTGTGTATCGTAGTGAGTAGAACATATTCACAAAATGGTTTCCACAAAAAGCCTGAGAAATATGCCCGAAAGGGCCATTGCTCCATTTTGTGCACTAAGATACAAAACCGCGAACTTTGGGAAAACACAAGTTTCGATCATTTTTTTGTGCAACCACTACTTCAAAGTTGTGTATCGTACCGAGGAGAACATGTTCGAAAAAGGGTTTACGCAAAAAGGCCTAGAAGTAAGCCCGAAAGGCCCATTGCTCCGTTTTGTGACCAAACACAAAAAACCGCGAACTTTGGTAAAACACAAGTTCCGATCCACTTTTTTGTGCAACAACCACATCAAAGTTGTGTATCGTAGTAAGTAGAACATATTCACAAAATGGTTTCCACAAAAAGCCTGAGAAATATGCCCGAAAGGGCCATTCATCCATTTTGTGCACTAAGATACAAAACCGCGAACTTTGGGAAAACACAAGTTTCGATCATTTTTTTGTGCAACCACTACTTCAAAGTTGTGTATCGTACCGAAGAGAACATGTTCGAAAAAGGGTTTACGCAAAAAGGCCTAGAAGTAAGCCCGAAAGGCCCATTGCTCCGTTTTGTGACCAAACACACAAAACCGCGAGCTTTGGTAAAACACAAGTTCCGATCCACTTTTTTGTGCAACAACCACATCAAAGTTGTGTATCGTAGGGAGTAGAACATATTCACAAAATGGTTTCCGCCAAAAGCATGAGAAATGTGCCCGAAACGGCCACTGATCCATTTTGTGCACTAACATACAAAACCGCGAACTTTGGGAAAACACAAGTTTCGATCATTTTTTTGTGCAACCACTACTTCAAAGTTGTGTATCGTACCGAGGAGAACATGTTCGAAAAAGGGTTTACGCAAAAAGGCCTAGAAGTAAGCCCGAAAGGCCCATTGCTCCGTTTTGTGACCAAACACACAAAACCGCGAGCTTTGGTAAAACACAAGTTCCGATCCACTTTTTTGTGCAACAACCACATCAAAGTTGTGTATCGTAGGGAGTAGAACATATTCACAAAATGGTTTCCGCCAAAAGCATGAGAAATGTGCCCGAAACGGCCACAGATCCATTTTGTGCACTAACATACAAAACCGCGAACTTTGGGAAAACACAAGTTTCGATCATTTTTTTGTGCAACCACTACTTCAAAGTTGTGTATATTACCGAGGAGAACATGTTCGAAAAAGGGTTTACGCAAAAAGGCCTAGAAGCAAGCCCGAAAGGCCCATTGCTCCGTTTTGTGACCAAACACACAAAACCGCGAACTTTGGTAAACCACAAGTTCCGATCCACTTTTTTGTGCAACAACCACATCAAAGTTGTGTATCGTAGTGAGTAGAACATATTCACAAAATGGTTTCCACAAAAAGCCTGAGAAATATGCCCGAAAGGGCCATTGCTCCATTTTGTGCACTAAGATACAAAACCGCGAACTTTGGGAAAACACAAGTTTCGATCATTTTTTTGTGCAACCACTACTTCAAAGTTGTGTATCGTACCGAGGAGAACATGTTCGAAAAAGGGTTTACGCAAAAAGGCCTAGAAGTAAGCCCGAAAGGCCCATTGCTCCGTTTTGTGACCAAACCCACAAAACCGCGAACTTTGGTAAAACACAAGTTCCGATCCACTTTTTTGTGCAACAACCACATCAAAGTTGTGTATCGTAGCGAGTAGAACATGTTTACAAAACGGTTTCCACAAAAAGCCTGAGAAATAAGGCCGAAAGGCCCATTGACCCGTTTTGTGGACAAACGCACAAAATCGCATACTTTGGTAAAACACAAGTTTCGATCATTTTTTTGTGCAACCACTACTTCAAAGTTGTGTATCGTACCGAGGAGAACATGTTCGAAAAAGGGTTTACGCAAAAAGGCCTAGAAGTAAGCCCGAAAGGCCCATTGCTCCGTTTTGTGACCAAACACACAAAACCGCGAACTTTGGTAAAACACAAGTTCCGATCCACTTTTTTGTGCAACAACCACATCAAAGTTGTGTATCGTAGTAAGTAGAACATATTCACAAAATGGTTTCCACAAAAAGCCTGAGAAATATGCCCGAAAGGGCCATTCATCCATTTTGTGCACTAAGATACAAAACCGCGAACTTTGGGAAAACACAAGTTTCGATCATTTTTTTGTGCAACCACTACATCAAAGTTGTGTATCGTACCGAGGAGAACATGTTCGAAAAAGGGTTTACGCAAAAAGGCCTAGAAGTAAGCCCGAAAGGCCCATTGCTCCGTTTTGTGACCAAACACACAAAACCGCGAGCTTTGGTAAAACACAAGTTCCGATCCACTTTTTTGTGCAACAACCACATCAAAGTTGTGTATCGTAGGGAGTAGAACATATTCACAAAATGGTTTCCGCCAAAAGCATGACAAATGTGCCCGAAACGGCCACTGATCCATTTTGTGCACTAACATACAAAACCGCGAACTTTGGGAAAACACAAGTTTCGATCATTTTTTTGTGCAACCACTACTTCAAAGTTGTGTATCGTACCGAGGAGAACATGTTCGAAAAAGGGTTTACGCAAAAGGCCTAGAAGTAAGCCCGAAAGGCCCATTGCTCCGTTTTGTGACCAAACACAAAAAACCGCGAACTTTGGTAAAACACAAGTTCCGATCCACTTTTTTGTGCAACAACCACATCAAAGTTGTGTATCGTAGTGAGTAGAACATATTCACAAAATGGTTTCCACAAAAAGCCTGAGAAATATGCCCGAAAGGGCCATTCATCCATTTTGTGCACTAAGATACAAAACCGCGAACTTTGGGAAAACACAAGTTTCGATCATTTTTTTGTGCAGCCACTACTTCAAAGTTGTGTATCGTACCGAGGAGAACATGTTCGAAAAAGGGTTTACGCAAAAAGGCCTAGAAGTAAGCCCGAAAGGCCCATTGCTCCGTTTTGTGACCAAACCCACAAAACCGCGAACTTTGGTAAACCACAAGTTCCGATCCACTTTTTTGTGCAACAACCACATCAAAGTTGTGTATCGTAGTGAGTAGAACATATTCACAAAATGGTTTCCACAAAAAGCCTGAGAAATATGCCCGAAAGGGCCATTGCTCCATTTTGTGCACTAAGATACAAAACCGCGAACTTTGGGAAAACACAAGTTTCGATCATTTTTTTGTGCAACCACTACTTCAAAGTTGTGTATCGTACCGAGGAGAACATGTTCGAAAAAGGGTTTACGCAAAAAGGCCTAGAAGTAAGCCCGAAAGGCCCATTGCTCCGTTTTGTGACCAAACACACAAAACCGCGAACTTTGGTAAAACACAAGTTCCGATCCACTTTTTTGTGCAACAACCACATCAAAGTTGTGTATCGTAGCGAGTAGAACATGTTTACAAAACGGTTTCCACAAAAAGCCTGAGAAATAAGGCCGAAAGGCCCATTGACCCGTTTTGTGGACAAACGCACAAAATCGCGTACTTTGGTAAAACACAAGTTTCGATCATTTTTTTGTGCAACCACTACTTCAAAGTTGTGTATCGTACCGAGGAGAACATGTTCGAAAAAGGGTTTACGCAAAAAGGCCTAGAAGTAAGCCCGAAAGGCCCATTGCTCCGTTTTGTGACCAAACGCACAAAACCGCGAACTTTGGTAAAACACAAGTTCCGATCCACTTTTTTGTGCAACAACCACATCAAAGTTGTGTATCGTAGTGAGTAGAACATATTCACAAAATGGTTTCCACAAAAAGCCTGAGAAATATGCCCGAAAGGGCCATTCATCCATTTTGTGCACTAAGATACAAAACCGCGAACTTTGGGAAAACACAAGTTTCGATCATTTTTTTGTGCAACCACTACTTCAAAGTTGTGTATCGTACCGAGGAGAACATGTTCGAAAAAGGGTTTACGCAAAAAGGCCTAGAAGTAAGCCCGAAAGGCCCATTGCTCCGTTTTGTGACCAAACACAAAAAACCGCGAACTTTGGTAAAACACAAGTTCCGATCCACTTTTTTGTGCAACAACCACATCAAAGTTGTGTATCGTAGCGAGTAGAACATGTTTACAAAACGGTTTCCACAAAAAGCCTGAGAAATAAGGCCGAAAGGCCCATTGACCCGTTTTGTGGACAAACGCACAAAATCGCGTACTTTGGTAAAACACAAGTTTCGATCATTTTTTTGTGCAACCACTACTTCAAAGTTGTGTATCGTACCGAGGAGAACATGTTCGAAAAAGGGTTTACGCAAAAAGGCCTAGAAGTAAGCCCGAAAGGCCCATTGCTCCGTTTTGTGACCAAACGCACAAAACCGCGAACTTTGGTAAAACACAAGTTCCGATCCACTTTTTTGTGCAACAACCACATCAAAGTTGTGTATCGTAGTGAGTAGAACATATTCACAAAATGGTTTCCACAAAAAGCCTGAGAAATATGCCCGAAAGGGCCATTCATCCATTTTGTGCACTAAGATACAAAACCGCGAACTTTGGGAAAACACAAGTTTCGATCATTTTTTTGTGCAGCCACTACTTCAAAGTTGTGTATCGTACCGAGGAGAACATGTTCGAAAAAGGGTTTACGCAAAAAGGCCTAGAAGTAAGCCCGAAAGGCCCATTGCTCCGTTTTGTGACCAAACACAAAAAACCGCGAACTTTGGTAAAACACAAGTTCCGATCCACTTTTTTGTGCAACAACCACATCAAAGTTGTGTATCGTAGCGAGTAGAACATGTTTACAAAACGGTTTCCACAAAAAGCCTGAGAAATAAGGCCGAAAGGCCCATTGACCCGTTTTGTGGACAAACGCACAAAATCGCGTACTTTGGTAAAACACAAGTTTCGATCATTTTTTTGTGCAACCACTACTTCAAAGTTGTGTATCGTACCGAGGAGAACATGTTCGAAAAAGGGTTTACGCAAAAAGGCCTAGAAGTAAGCCCGAAAGGCCCATTGCTCCGTTTTGTGACCAAACGCACAAAACCGCGAACTTTGGTAAAACACAAGTTCCGATCCACTTTTTTGTGCAACAACCACATCAAAGTTGTGTATCGTAGTGAGTAGAACATATTCACAAAATGGTTTCCACAAAAAGCCTGAGAAATATGCCCGAAAGGGCCATTCATCCATTTTGTGCACTAAGATACAAAACCGCGAACTTTAGGAAAACACAAGTTTCGATCATTTTTTTGTGCAGCCACTACTTCAAAGTTGTGTATCGTACCGAGGAGAACATGTTCGAAAAAGGGTTTACGCAAAAAGGCCTAGAAGTAAGCCCGAAAGGCCCATTGCTCCGTTTTGTGACCAAACACAAAAAACCGCGAACTTTGGTAAAACACAAGTTCCGATCCACTTTTTTGTGCAACAACCACATCAAAGTTGTGTATCGTAGCGAGTAGAACATGTTTACAAAACGGTTTCCACAAAAAGCCTGAGAAATAAGGCCGAAAGGCCCATTGACCCGTTTTGTGGACAAACGCACAAAATCGCGTACTTTGGTAAAACACAAGTTTCGATCATTTTTTTGTGCAACCACTACTTCAAAGTTGTGTATCGTACCGAGGAGAACATGTTCGAAAAAGGGTTTACGCAAAAAGGCCTAGAAGTAAGCCCGAAAGGCCCATTGCTCCGTTTTGTGACCAAACGCACAAAACCGCGAACTTTGGTAAAACACAAGTTCCGATCCACTTTTTTGTGCAACAACCACATCAAAGTTGTGTATCGTAGTGAGTAGAACATATTCACAAAATGGTTTCCACAAAAAGCCTGAGAAATATGCCCGAAAGGGCCATTCATCCATTTTGTGCACTAAGATACAAAACCGCGAACTTTGGGAAAACACAAGTTTCGATCATTTTTTTGTGCAGCCACTACTTCAAAGTTGTGTATCGTACCGAGGAGAACATGTTCGAAAAAGGGTTTACGCAAAAAGGCCTAGAAGTAAGCCCGAAAGGCCCATTGCTCCGTTTTGTGACCAAACACAAAAAACCGCGAACTTTGGTAAAACACAAGTTCCGATCCACTTTTTTGTGCAACAACCACATCAAAGTTGTGTATCGTAGCGAGTAGAACATGTTTACAAAACGGTTTCCACAAAAAGCCTGAGAAATAAGGCCGAAAGGCCCATTGACCCGTTTTGTGGACAAACGCACAAAATCGCGTACTTTGGTAAAACACAAGTTTCGATCATTTTTTTGTGCAACCACTACTTCAAAGTTGTGTATCGTACCGAGGAGAACATGTTCGAAAAAGGGTTTACGCAAAAAGGCCTAGAAGTAAGCCCGAAAGGCCCATTGCTCCGTTTTGTGACCAAACGCACAAAACCGCGAACTTTGGTAAAACACAAGTTCCGATCCACTTTTTTGTGCAACAACCACATCAAAGTTGTGTATCGTAGTGAGTAGAACATATTCACAAAATGGTTTCCACAAAAAGCCTGAGAAATATGCCCGAAAGGGCCATTCATCCATTTTGTGCACTAAGATACAAAACCGCGAACTTTGGGAAAACACAAGTTTCGATCATTTTTTTGTGCAACCACTACTTCAAAGTTGTGTATCGTACCGAGGAGAACATGTTCGAAAAAGGGTTTACGCAAAAAGGCCTAGAAGTAAGCCCGAAAGGCCCATTGCTCCGTTTTGTGACCAAACACACAAAACCGCGAACTTTGGTAAAACACATGTTCCGATCCACTTTTTTGTGCAACAACCACATCAAAGTTGTGTATCGTAGTAAGTAGAACATATTCACAAAATGGTTTCCACAAAAAGCCTGAGAAATATGCCCGAAAGGGCCATTGCTCCATTTTGTGCACTAAGATACAAAACCGCGAACTTTGGGAAAAAACAAGTTTCGATCATTTTTTTGTGCAACCACTACTTCAAAGTTGTGTATCGTACCGAGTAAAACATTTTGGAAAAAGGGTTTGCACAAAATGGCCTACAAATAAGCCAGAAAGGCCCATCGATCCATTACGAGCACAAACGCACAAAACCGTGAACTTTTAAAAAACACAAGTTTCAATCCATTTTTTTCTGCAACCACTACTTCAAAGTTATGTATCGTACCGAGTAGAACATGTTCGAAAAAGGGTTTACGCAAAACGTCCTACAAATAATCGCAAAAGGCCCATTGCTCCGTTTTGTGCACAAACGCACAAAACCGCGAGCTTTGGGAAAACACAAGTTGCGATCCACTTTGTTGCTCAACAACCATATCAAAGTTGTGTATCGTAGCAAGTAGAACATGTTTACAAAACGGTTTCCACAAAAAGCCTGAGAAATAAGGCCGAAAGGCCCATTGACCCGTTTTGTGGACAAACGCACAAGACCGCGATCTTGGAGAAAACACAAGTTTCGATCCACTTTTTTGTTCAACAACCACATCAAAGTTGTGTATCGCAGTGAGTAGAACATATTCACAAAATGGTTTCCGCCAAAAGCATGAGAAATGTGCCCGGAAGGGCCACTATCCATTTTGTGCACTAACATACAAAACCGCGAACTTTGGGAAAACACAAGTTTCGATCATTTTTTTGTGCAACCACTACTTCAAAGTTGTGTATCGTACCGAGGAGAACATGTTCGAAAAAGGGTTTACGCAAAACGGCCTAGAAGTAAGCCCGAAAGGCCCATTGCTCTGTTTTGTGACCAAACACACAAAACCGCGAACTTTGGTAAACCACAAGTTCCGATCCACTTTTTTGTGCAACAACCACATCAAAGTTGTGTATCGTAGTGAGTAGAACATATTCACAAAATGGTTTCCACAAAAAGCCTGAGAAATATGCCCGAAAGGGCCATTGCTCCATTTTGTGCACTAAGATACAAAACCGCGAACTTTGGGAAAACACAAGTTTCGATCATTTTTTTGTGCAACCACTACTTCAAAGTTGTGTATCGTACCGAGGAGAACATGTTCGAAAAAGGGTTTACGCAAAAAGGCCTAGAATTAAGCCCGAAAGGCCCATTGCTCCATTTTGTGACCAAACGCACAAAACCGCGAACTTTGGTAAAACACAAGTTCCGATCCACTTTTTTGTGCAACAACCACATCAAAGTTGTGTATCGTAGTGAGTAGAACATATTCACAAAATGGTTTCCACAAAAAGCCTGAGAAATATGCCCGAAAGGGCCATTGTTCCATTTTGTGCACTAAGATACAAAACCGCGAACTTTGGGAAAACACAAGTTTCGATCATTTTTTTGTGCAACCACTACTTCAAAGTTGTGTATCGTACCGAGGAGAACATGTTCGAAAAAGGGTTTACGCAAAAAGGCCTAGAAGTAAGCCCGAAAGGCCCATTGCTCCGTTTTGTGACCAAACACACAAAACCGCGAGCTTTGGTAAAACACAAGTTCCGATCCACTTTTTTGTGCAACAACCACATCAAAGTTGTGTATCGTAGGGAGTAGAACATATTCACAAAATGGTTTCCGCCAAAAGCATGAGAAATGTGCCCGAAACGGCCACAGATCCATTTTGTGCACTAACATACAAAACCGCGAACTTTGGGAAAACACAAGTTTCGATCATTTTTTTGTGCAACCACTACTTCAAAGTTGTGTATCGTACCGAGGAGAACATGTTCGAAAAAGGGTTTACGCAAAAAGGCCTAGAAGTAAGCCCGAAAGGCCCATTGCTCCGTTTTGTGACCAAACACAAAAAACCGCGAACTTTGGTAAAACACAAGTTCCGATCCACTTTTTTGTGCAACAACCACATCAAAGTTGTGTATCGTAGTGAGTAGAACATATTCACAAAATGGTTTCCACAAAAAGCCTGAGAAATATGCCCGAAAGGGCCATTCATCCATTTTGTGCACTAAGATACAAAACCGCGAACTTTGGGAAAACACAAGTTTCGATCATTTTTTTGTGCAACCACTACTTCAAAGTTGTGTATCGTACCGAGGAGAACATGTTCGAAAAAGGGTTTACGCAAAAAGGCCTAGAAGTAAGCCCGAAAGGCCCATTGCTCCGTTTTGTGACCAAACACAAAAAACCGCGAACTTTGGTAAAACACAAGTTCCGATCCACTTTTTTGTGCAACAACCACATCAAAGTTGTGTATCGTAGCGAGTAGAACATGTTTACAAAACGGTTTCCACAAAAAGCCTGAGAAATAAGGCCGAAAGGCCCATTGACCCGTTTTGTGGACAAACGCACAAAATCGCGTACTTTGGTAAAACACAAGTTTCGATCATTTTTTTGTGCAACCACTACTTCAAAGTTGTGTATCGTACCGAGGAGAACATGTTCGAAAAAGGGTTTACGCAAAAAGGCCTAGAAGTAAGCCCGAAAGGCCCATTGCTCCGTTTTGTGACCAAACGCACAAAACCGCGAACTTTGGTAAAACACAAGTTCCGATCCACTTTTTTGTGCAACAACCACATCAAAGTTGTGTATCGTAGTGAGTAGAACATATTCACAAAATGGTTTCCACAAAAAGCCTGAGAAATATGCCCGAAAGGGCCATTCATCCATTTTGTGCACTAAGATACAAAACCGCGAACTTTGGGAAAACACAAGTTTCGATCATTTTTTTGTGCAGCCACTACTTCAAAGTTGTGTATCGTACCGAGGAGAACATGTTCGAAAAAGGGTTTACGCAAAAAGGCCTAGAAGTAAGCCCGAAAGGCCCATTGCTCCGTTTTGTGACCAAACACAAAAAACCGCGAACTTTGGTAAAACACAAGTTCCGATCCACTTTTTTGTGCAACAACCACATCAAAGTTGTGTATCGTAGCGAGTAGAACATGTTTACAAAACGGTTTCCACAAAAAGCCTGAGAAATAAGGCCGAAAGGCCCATTGACCCGTTTTGTGGACAAACGCACAAAATCGCGTGCTTTGGTAAAACACAAGTTTCGATCATTTTTTTGTGCAACCACTACTTCAAAGTTGTGTATCGTACCGAGGAGAACATGTTCGAAAAAGGGTTTACGCAAAACGGCCTAGAAGTAAGCCCGAAAGGCCCATTGCTCTGTTTTGTGACCAAACACACAAAACCGCGAACTTTGGTAAACCACAAGTTCCGATCCACTTTTTTGTGCAACAACCACATCAAAGTTGTGTATCGTAGTGAGTAGAACATATTCACAAAATGGTTTCCACAAAAAGCCTGAGAAATATGCCCGAAAGGGCCATTGCTCCATTTTGTGCACTAAGATACAAAACCGCGAACTTTGGGAAAACACAAGTTTCGATCATTTTTTTGTGCAACCACTACTTCAAAGTTGTGTATCGTACCGAGGAGAACATGTTCGAAAAAGGGTTTACGCAAAAAGGCCTAGAATTAAGCCCGAAAGGCCCATTGCTCCATTTTGTGACCAAACGCACAAAACCGCGAACTTTGGTAAAACACAAGTTCCGATCCACTTTTTTGTGCAACAACCACATCAAAGTTGTGTATCGTAGTGAGTAGAACATATTCACAAAATGGTTTCCACAAAAAGCCTGAGAAATATGCCCGAAAGGGCCATTGTTCCATTTTGTGCACTAAGATACAAAACCGCGAACTTTGGGAAAACACAAGTTTCGATCATTTTTTTGTGCAACCACTACTTCAAAGTTGTGTATCGTACCGAGGAGAACATGTTCGAAAAAGGGTTTACGCAAAAAGGCCTAGAAGTAAGCCCGAAAGGCCCATTGCTCCGTTTTGTGACCAAACACACAAAACCGCGAGCTTTGGTAAAACACAAGTTCCGATCCACTTTTTTGTGCAACAACCACATCAAAGTTGTGTATCGTAGGGAGTAGAACATATTCACAAAATGGTTTCCGCCAAAAGCATGAGAAATGTGCCCGAAACGGCCACAGATCCATTTTGTGCACTAACATACAAAACCGCGAACTTTGGGAAAACACAAGTTTCGATCATTTTTTTGTGCAACCACTACTTCAAAGTTGTGTATCGTACCGAGGAGAACATGTTCGAAAAAGGGTTTACGCAAAAAGGCCAAGAAGTAAGCCCGAAAGGCCCATTGCTCCGTTTTGTGACCAAACACAAAAAACCGCGAACTTTGGTAAAACACAAGTTCCGATCCACTTTTTTGTGCAACAACCACATCAAAGTTGTGTATCGTAGTGAGTAGAACATATTCACAAAATGGTTTCCACAAAAAGCCTGAGAAATATGCCCGAAAGGGCCATTCATCCATTTTGTGCACTAAGATACAAAACCGCGAACTTTGGGAAAACACAAGTTTCGATCATTTTTTTGTGCAACCACTACTTCAAAGTTGTGTATCGTACCGAGGAGAACATGTTCGAAAAAGGGTTTACGCAAAAAGGCCTAGAAGTAAGCCCGAAAGGCCCATTGCTCCGTTTTGTGACCAAACACAAAAAACCGCGAACTTTGGTAAAACACAAGTTCCGATCCACTTTTTTGTGCAACAACCACATCAAAGTTGTGTATCGTAGCGAGTAGAACATGTTTACAAAACGGTTTCCACAAAAAGCCTGAGAAATAAGGCCGAAAGGCCCATTGACCCGTTTTGTGGACAAACGCACAAAATCGCGTACTTTGGTAAAACACAAGTTTCGATCATTTTTTTGTGCAACCACTACTTCAAAGTTGTGTATCGTACCGAGGAGAACATGTTCGAAAAAGGGTTTACGCAAAAAGGCCTAGAAGTAAGCCCGAAAGGCCCATTGCTCCGTTTTGTGACCAAACGCACAAAACCGCGAACTTTGGTAAAACACAAGTTCCGATCCACTTTTTTGTGCAACAACCACATCAAAGTTGTGTATCATAGTGAGTAGAACATATTCACAAAATGGTTTCCACAAAAAGCCTGAGAAATATGCCCGAAAGGGCCATTCATCCATTTTGTGCACTAAGATACAAAACCGCGAACTTTGGGAAAACACAAGTTTCGATCATTTTTTTGTGCAACCACTACTTCAAAGTTGTGTATCGTACCGAGGAGAACATGTTCGAAAAAGGGTTTACGCAAAAAGGCCTAGAAGTAAGCCCGAAAGGCCCATTGCTCCGTTTTGTGACCAAACACAAAAAACCGCGAACTTTGGTAAAACACAAGTTCCGATCCACTTTTTTGTGCAACAACCACATCAAAGTTGTGTATCGTAGCGAGTAGAACATGTTTACAAAACGGTTTCCACAAAAAGCCTGAGAAATAAGGCCGAAAGGCCCATTGACCCGTTTTGTGGACAAACGCACAAAATCGCGTACTTTGGTAAAACACAAGTTTCAATCATTTTTTTGTGCAACCACTACTTCAAAGTTGTGTATCGTACCGAGGAGAACATGTTCGAAAAAGGGTTTACGCAAAAAGGCCTAGAAGTAAGCCCGAAAGGCCCATTGCTCCGTTTTGTGACCAAACGCACAAAACCGCGAACTTTGGTAAAACACAAGTTCCGATCCACTTTTTTGTGCAACAACCACATCAAAGTTGTGTATCGTAGTGAGTAGAACATATTCACAAAATGGTTTCCACAAAAAGCCTGAGAAATATGCCCGAAAGGGCCATTCATCCATTTTGTGCACTAAGATACAAAACCGCGAACTTTGGGAAAACACAAGTTTCGATCATTTTTTTGTGCAGCCACTACTTCAAAGTTGTGTATCGTACCGAGGAGAACATGTTCGAAAAAGGGTTTACGCAAAAAGGCCTAGAAGTAAGCCCGAAAGGCCCATTGCTCCGTTTTGTGACCAAACACAAAAAACCGCGAACTTTGGTAAAACACAAGTTCCGATCCACTTTTTTGTGCAACAACCACATCAAAGTTGTGTATCGTAGCGAGTAGAACATGTTTACAAAACGGTTTCCACAAAAAGCCTGAGAAATAAGGCCGAAAGGCCCATTGACCCGTTTTGTGGACAAACGCACAAAATCGCGTACTTTGGTAAAACACAAGTTTCGATCATTTTTTTGTGCAACCACTACTTCAAAGTTGTGTATCGTACCGAGGAGAACATGTTCGAAAAAGGGTTTACGCAAAAAGGCCTAGAAGTAAGCCCGAAAGGCCCATTGCTCCGTTTTGTGACCAAACGCACAAAACCGCGAACTTTGGTAAAACACAAGTTCCGATCCACTTTTTTGTGCAACAACCACATCAAAGTTGTGTATCGTAGTGAGTAGAACATATTCACAAAATGGTTTCCACAAAAAGCCTGAGAAATATGCCCGAAAGGGCCATTCATCCATTTTGTGCACTAAGATACAAAACCGCGAACTTTGGGAAAACACAAGTTTCGATCATTTTTTTATGCAACCACTACTTCAAAGTTGTGTATCGTACCGAGGAGAACATGTTCGAAAAAGGGTTTACGCAAAAAGGCCTAGAAGTAAGCCCGGAAGGCCCATTGCTCCGTTTTGTGACCAAACACACAAAACCGCGAACTTTGGTAAAACACATGTTCCGATCCACTTTTTTGTGCAACAACCACATCAAAGTTGTGTATCGTGGTAAGTAGAACATATTCACAAAATGGTTTCCACAAAAAGCCTGAGAAATATGCCCGAAAGGGCCATTGCTCCATTTTGTGCACTAAGATACAAAACCGCGAACTTTGGGAAAAAACAAGTTTCGATCATTTTTTTGTGCAACCACTACTTCAAAGTTGTGTATCGTACCGAGTAAAACATTTTGGAATAAGGGTTTGCACAAAATGGCCTACAAATAAGCCAGAAAGGCCCATCGATCCATTACGAGCACAAACGCACAAAACCGTGAACTTTTAAAAAACACAAGTTTCAATCCATTTTTTTCTGCAACCACTACTTCAAAGTTATGTATCGTACCGAGTAGAACATGTTCGAAAAAGGGTTTACGCAAAACGTCCTACAAATAATCGCAAAAGGCCCATTGCTCCGTTTTGTGCACAAACGCACAAAACCGCGAGCTTTGGGAAAACACAAGTTGCGATCCACTTTGTTGCTCAACAACCATATCAAAGTTGTGTATCGTAGCAAGTAGAACATGTTTACAAAACGGTTTCCACAAAAAGCCTGAGAAATAAGGCCGAAAGGCCCATTGACCCGTTTTGTGGACAAACGCACAAGACCGCGATCTTGGAGAAAACACAAGTTTCGATCCACTTTTTTGTTCAACAACCACATCAAAGTTGTGTATCGCAGTGAGTAGAACATATTCACAAAATGGTTTCCGCCAAAAGCATGAGAAATGTGCCCGGAAGGGCCACTATCCATTTTGTGCACTAACATACAAAACCGCGAACTTTGGGAAAACACAAGTTTCGATCATTTTTTTGTGCAACCACTACTTCAAAGTTGTGTATCGTACCGAGGAGAACATGTTCGAAAAAGGGTTTACGCAAAACGGCCTAGAAGTAAGCCCGAAAGGCCCATTGCTCTGTTTTGTGACCAAACACACAAAACCGCGAACTTTGGTAAACCACAAGTTCCGATCCACTTTTTTGTGCAACAACCACATCAAAGTTGTGTATCGTAGTGAGTAGAACATATTCACAAAATGGTTTCCACAAAAAGCCTGAGAAATATGCCCGAAAGGGCCATTGCTCCATTTTGTGCACTAAGATACAAAACCGCGAACTTTGGGAAAACACAAGTTTCGATCATTTTTTTGTGCAACCACTACTTCAAAGTTGTGTATCGTACCGAGGAGAACATGTTCGAAAAAGGGTTTACGCAAAAAGGCCTAGAATTAAGCCCGAAAGGCCCATTGCTCCATTTTGTGACCAAACGCACAAAACCGCGAACTTTGGTAAAACACAAGTTCCGATCCACTTTTTTGTGCAACAACCACATCAAAGTTGTGTATCGTAGTGAGTAGAACATATTCACAAAATGGTTTCCACAAAAAGCCTGAGAAATATGCCCGAAAGGGCCATTGTTCCATTTTGTGCACTAAGATACAAAACCGCGAACTTTGGGAAAACACAAGTTTCGATCATTTTTTTGTGCAACCACTACTTCAAAGTTGTGTATCGTACCGAGGAGAACATGTTCGAAAAAGGGTTTACGCAAAAAGGCCTAGAAGTAAGCCCGAAAGGCCCATTGCTCCGTTTTGTGACCAAACACACAAAACCGCGAGCTTTGGTAAAACACAAGTTCCGATCCACTTTTTTGTGCAACAACCACATCAAAGTTGTGTATCGTAGGGAGTAGAACATATTCACAAAATGGTTTCCGCCAAAAGCATGAGAAATGTGCCCGAAACGGCCACAGATCCATTTTGTGCAATAACATACAAAACCGCGAACTTTGGGAAAACACAAGTTTCGATCATTTTTTTGTGCAACCACTACTTCAAAGTTGTGTATCGTACCGAGGAGAACATGTTCGAAAAAGGGTTTACGCAAAAAGGCCTAGAAGTAAGCCCGAAAGGCCCATTGCTCCGTTTTGTGACCAAACACAAAAAACCGCGAACTTTGGTAAAACACAAGTTCCGATCCACTTTTTTGTGCAACAACCACATCAAAGTTGTGTATCGTAGTGAGTAGAACATATTCACAAAATGGTTTCCACAAAAAGCCTGAGAAATATGCCCGAAAGGGCCATTCATCCATTTTGTGCACTAAGATACAAAACCGCGAACTTTGGGAAAACACAAGTTTCGATCATTTTTTTGTGCAACCACTACTTCAAAGTTGTGTATCGTACCGAGGAGAACATGTTCGAAAAAGGGTTTACGCAAAAAGGCCTAGAAGTAAGCCCGAAAGGCCCATTGCTCCGTTTTGTGACCAAACACAAAAAACCGCGAACTTTGGTAAAACACAAGTTCCGATCCACTTTTTTGTGCAACAACCACATCAAAATTGTGTATCGTAGCGAGTAGAACATGTTTACAAAACGGTTTCCACAAAAAGCCTGAGAAATAAGGCCGAAAGGCCCATTGACCCGTTTTGTGGACAAACGCACAAAATCGCGTACTTTGGTAAAACACAAGTTTCGATCATTTTTTTGTGCAACCACTACTTCAAAGTTGTGTATCGTACCGAGGAGAACATGTTCGAAAAAGGGTTTACGCAAAAAGGCCTAGAAGTAAGCCCGAAAGGCCCATTGCTCCGTTTTGTGACCAAACGCACAAAACCGCGAACTTTGGTAAAACACAAGTTCCGATCCACTTTTTTGTGCAACAACCACATCAAAGTTGTGTATCGTAGTGAGTAGAACATATTCACAAAATGGTTTCCACAAAAAGCCTGAGAAATATGCCCGAAAGGGCCATTCATCCATTTTGTGCACTAAGATACAAAACCGCGAACTTTGGGAAAACACAAGTTTCGATCATTTTTTTGTGCAGCCACTACTTCAAAGTTGTGTATCGTACCGAGGAGAACATGTTCGAAAAAGGGTTTACGCAAAAAGGCCTAGAAGTAAGCCCGAAAGGCCCATTGCTCCGTTTTGTGACCAAACACAAAAAACCGCGAACTTTGGTAAAACACAAGTTCCGATCCACTTTTTTGTGCAACAACCACATCAAAGTTGTGTATCGTAGCGAGTAGAACATGTTTACAAAACGGTTTCCACAAAAAGCCTGAGAAATAAGGCCGAAAGGCCCATTGACCCGTTTTGTGGACAAACGCACAAAATCGCGTACTTTGGTAAAACACAAGTTTCGATCATTTTTTTGTGCAACCACTACTTCAAAGTTGTGTATCGTACCGAGGAGAACATGTTCGAAAAATGGTTTACGCAAAAAGGCCTAGAAGTAAGCCCGAAAGGCCCATTGCTCCGTTTTGTGACCAAACGCACAAAACCGCGAACTTTGGTAAAACACAAGTTCCGATCCACTTTTTTGTGCAACAACCACATCAAAGTTGTGTATCGTAGTGAGTAGAACATATTCACAAAATGGTTTCCACAAAAAGCCTGAGAAATATGCCCGAAAGGGCCATTCATCCATTTTGTGCACTAAGATACAAAACCGCGAACTTTGGGAAAACACAAGTTTCGATCATTTTTTTGTGCAACCACTACTTCAAAGTTGTGTATCGTACCGAGGAGAACATGTTCGAAAAAGGGTTTACGCAAAAAGGCCTAGAAGTAAGCCCGAAAGGCCCATTACTCCGTTTTGTGACCAAACACACAAAACCGCGAACTTTGGTAAAACACAAGTTCCGATCCACTTTTTTGTGCAACAACCACATCAAAGTTGTGTATCGTAGTAAGTAGAACATATTCACAAAATGGTTTCCACAAAAAGCCTGAGAAATATGCCCGAAAGGGCCATTGCTCCATTTTGTGCACTAAGATACAAAACCGCGAACTTTGGGAAAAAACAAGTTTCGATCATTTTTTTGTGCAACCACTACTTCAAAGTTGTGTATCGTACCGAGTAAAACATTTTGGAAAAAGGGTTTGCACAAAATGGCCTACAAATAAGCCAGAAAGGCCCATCGATCCATTACGAGCACAAACGCACAAAACCGTGAACTTTTAAAAAACACAAGTTTCAATCCATTTTTTTCTGCAACCACTACTTCAAAGTTATGTATCGTACCGAGTAGAACATGTTCGAAAAAGGGTTTACGCAAAACGTCCTACAAATAATCGAAAAAGGCCCATTGCTCCGTTTTGTGCACAAACGCACAAAACCGCGAGCTTTGGGAAAACACAAGTTGCGATCCACTTTGTTGCTCAACAACCATATCAAAGTTGTGTATCGTAGCAAGTAGAACATGTTTACAAAACGGTTTCCACAAAAAGCCTGAGAAATAAGGCCGAAAGGCCCATTGACCCGTTTTGTGGACAAACGCACAAGACCGCGATCTTGGAGAAAACACAAGTTTCGATCCACTTTTTTGTTCAACAACCACATCAAAGTTGTGTATCGTAGTGAGTAGAACATATTCACAAAATGGTTTCTGCCAAAAGCATGAGAAATGTGCCCGGAAGGGCCACTATCCATTTTGTGCACTAACATACAAAACCGCGAACTTTGGGAAAACACAAGTTTCGATCATTTTTTTGTGCAACCACTACTTCAAAGTTGTGTATCGTACCGAGGAGAACATGTTCGAAAAAGGGTTTACGCAAAACGGCCTAGAAGTAAGCCAGAAAGGCCCATTGCTCCGTTTTGTGACCAAACACACAAAACCGCGAACTTTGGTAAACCACAAGTTCCGATCCACTTTTTTGTGCAACAACCACATCAAAGTTGTGTATCGTAGTGAGTAGAACATATTCACAAAATGGTTTCCACAAAAAGCCTGAGAAATATGCCCGAAAGGGCCATTGCTCCATTTTGTGCACTAAGATACAAAACCGCGAACTTTGGGAAAACACAAGTTTCGATCATTTTTTTGTGCAACCACTACTTCAAAGTTGTGTATCGTACCGAGGAGAACATGTTCGAAAAGGGTTTACGCAAAAAGGCCTAGAAGTAAGCCCAAAAGGCCCATTGCTCCGTTTTGTGACCAAACACACAAAACCGCGAACTTTGGTAAAACACAAGTTCCGATCCACTTTTTTGTGCAACAACCACATCAAAGTTGTGTATCGTAGCGAGTAGAACATGTTTACAAAACGGTTTCCACAAAAAGCCTGAGAAATAAGGCCGAAAGGCCCATTGACCCGTTTTGTGGACAAACGCACAAAATCGCGTACTTTGGTAAAACACAAGTTTCGATCCACTTTTTTGTGCAACAACCACATCAAAGTTGTGTATCGTAGTGAGTAGAACATATTCACAAAATGGTTTCCGCCAAAAGCATGAGAAATGTGCCCGAAAGGGCCACTATCCATTTTGTGCACTAACATACAAAACCGCGATCTTTGGGAAAACACAAGTTTCGATCATTTTTTTGTGCAACCACTACTTCAAAGTTGTGTATCGTACCGAGGGGAACATGTTCGAAAAAGGGTTTACGCAAAAAGGCCTAGAAGTAAGCCCGAAAGGCCCATTGCTCCGTTTTGTGACCAAACGCACAAAACCGCGAACTTTGGTAAAACACAAGTTCCGATCCACTTTTTTGTGCATCAACCACATCAAAGTTGTGTATCGTAGTGAGTAGAACATATTCACAAAATGGTTTCCACAAAAAGCCTGAGAAATATGCCCGAAAGGGCCATTCATCCATTTTGTGCACTAAGATACAAAACCGCGAACTTTGGGAAAACACAAGTTTCGATCATTTTTTTGTGCAACCACTACTTCAAAGTTGTGTATCGTACCGAGGAGAACATGTTCGAAAAAGGGTTTACGCAAAAAGGCCTAGAAGTAAGCCCGAAAGGCCCATTGCTCCATTTTGTGACCAAACGCACAAAACCGCGAACTTTGGTAAAACACAAGTTCCGATCCACTTTTTTGTGCAACAACCACATCAAAGTTGTGTATCGTAGTGAGTAGAACATATTCACAAAATGGTTTCCACAAAAAGCCTGAGAAATATGCCGGAAAGGGCCATTCATCCATTTTGTGCACTAAGATACAAAACCGCGAACTTTGGGAAAACACAAGTTTCGATCATTTTTTTGTGCAACCACTACTTCAAAGTTGTGTATCGTACCGAGGAGAACATGTTCGAAAAAGGGTTTACGCAAAAAGGCCTAGAAGTAAGCCCGAAAGGCCCATTGCTCCGTTTTGTGACAAAACACACAAAACCGCGAGCTTTGGTAAAACACAAGTTCCGATCCACTTTTTTGTGCAACAACCTCATCAAAGTTGTGTATCGTAGGGAGTAGAACATATTCACAAAATGGTTTCCGCCAAAAGCATGAGAAATGTGCCCGAAACGGCCACTGATCCATTTTGTGCACTAACATAGAAAACCGCGAACTTTGGGAAAACACAAGTTTCGATCATTTTTTTGTGCAACCACTACTTCAAAGTTGTGTATCTTACCGAGGAGAACATGTTCGAAAAAGGGTTTACGCAAAAAGGCCTAGAAGTAAGCCCGAAAGGCCCATTGCTCCGTTTTGTGACCAAACACACAAAACCGCGAACTTTGGTAAACCACAAGTTCCGATCCACTTTTTTGTGCAACAACCACATCAAAGTTGTGTATCGTAGTGAGTAGAACATATTCACAAAATGGTTTCCACAAAAAGCCTGAGAAATATGCCCGAAAGGGCCATTGCTCCATTTTGTGCACTAAGATACAAAACCGCGAACTTTGGGAAAACACAAGTTTCGATCATTTTTTTGTGCAACCACTACTTCAAAGTTGTGTATCGTACCGAGGAGAACATGTTCGAAAAAGGGTTTACGCAAAAAGGCCTAGAAGTAAGCCCGAAAGGCCCATTGCTCCGTTTTGTGACCAAACCCACAAAACCGCGAACTTTGGTAAAACAGAAGTTCCGATCCACTTTTTTGTGCAACAACCACATCAAAGTTGTGTATCGTAGCGAGTAGAACATGTTTACAAAACGGTTTCCACAAAAAGCCTGAGAAATAAGGCCGAAAGGCCCATTGACCCGTTTTGTGGACAAACGCACAAAATCGCGTACTTTGGTAAAACACAAGTTTCGATCATTTTTTTGTGCAACCACTACTTCAAAGTTGTGTATCGTACCGAGGAGAACATGTTCGAAAAAGGGTTTACGCAAAAAGGCCTAGAAGTAAGCCCGAAAGGCCCATTGCTCCGTTTTGTGACCAAACGCACAAAACCGCGAACTTTGGTAAAACACAAGTTCCGATCCACTTTTTTGTGCAACAACCAAATCAAAGTTGTGTATCGTAGTGAGTAGAACATATTCACAAAATGGTTTCCACAAAAAGCCTGAGAAATATGCCCGAAAGGGCCATTCATCCATTTTGTGCACTAAGATACAAAACCGCGAACTTTGGGAAAACACAAGTTTCGATCATTTTTTTGTGCAACCACTACTTCAAAGTTGTGTATCGTACCGAGGAGAACATGTTCGAAAAAGGGTTTACGCAAAACGGCCTAGAAGTAAGCCAGAAAGGCCCATTGCTCCGTTTTGTGACCAAACACACAAAACCGCGAACTTTGGTAAACCACAAGTTCCGATCCACTTTTTTGTGCAACAACCACATCAAAGTTGTGTATCGTAGTGAGTAGAACATATTCACAAAATGGTTTCCACAAAAAGCCTGAGAAATATGCCCGAAAGGGCCATTGCTCCATTTTGTGCACTAAGATACAAAACCGCGAACTTTGGGAAAACACAAGTTTCGATCATTTTTTTGTGCAACCACTACTTCAAAGTTGTGTATCGTACCGAGGAGAACATGTTCGAAAAGGGTTTACGCAAAAAGGCCTAGAAGTAAGCCCAAAAGGCCCATTGCTCCGTTTTGTGACCAAACACACAAAACCGCGAACTTTGGTAAAACACAAGTTCCGATCCACTTTTTTGTGCAACAACCACATCAAAGTTGTGTATCGTAGCGAGTAGAACATGTTTACAAAACGGTTTCCACAAAAAGCCTGAGAAATAAGGCCGAAAGGCCCATTGACCCGTTTTGTGGACAAACGCACAAAATCGCGTACTTTGGTAAAACACAAGTTTCGATCCACTTTTTTGTGCAACAACCACATCAAAGTTGTGTATCGTAGTGAGTAGAACATATTCACAAAATGGTTTCCGCCAAAAGCATGAGAAATGTGCCCGAAAGGGCCACTATCCATTTTGTGCACTAACATACAAAACCGCGATCTTTGGGAAAACACAAGTTTCGATCATTTTTTTGTGCAACCACTACTTCAAAGTTGTGTATCGTACCGAGGGGAACATGTTCGAAAAAGGGTTTACGCAAAAAGGCCTAGAAGTAAGCCCGAAAGGCCCATTGCTCCGTTTTGTGACCAAACGCACAAAACCGCGAACTTTGGTAAAACACAAGTTCCGATCCACTTTTTTGTGCATCAACCACATCAAAGTTGTGTATCGTAGTGAGTAGAACATATTCACAAAATGGTTTCCACAAAAAGCCTGAGAAATATGCCCGAAAGGGCCATTCATCCATTTTGTGCACTAAGATACAAAACCGCGAACTTTGGGAAAACACAAGTTTCGATCATTTTTTTGTGCAACCACTACTTCAAAGTTGTGTATCGTACCGAGGAGAACATGTTCGAAAAAGGGTTTACGCAAAAAGGCCTAGAAGTAAGCCCGAAAGGCCCATTGCTCCATTTTGTGACCAAACGCACAAAACCGCGAACTTTGGTAAAACACAAGTTCCGATCCACTTTTTTGTGCAACAACCACATCAAAGTTGTGTATCGTAGTGAGTAGAACATATTCACAAAATGGTTTCCACAAAAAGCCTGAGAAATATGCCGGAAAGGGCCATTCATCCATTTTGTGCACTAAGATACAAAACCGCGAACTTTGGGAAAACACAAGTTTCGATCATTTTTTTGTGCAACCACTACTTCAAAGTTGTGTATCGTACCGAGGAGAACATGTTCGAAAAAGGGTTTACGCAAAAAGGCCTAGAAGTAAGCCCGAAAGGCCCATTGCTCCGTTTTGTGACAAAACACACAAAACCGCGAGCTTTGGTAAAACACAAGTTCCGATCCACTTTTTTGTGCAACAACCTCATCAAAGTTGTGTATCGTAGGGAGTAGAACATATTCACAAAATGGTTTCCGCCAAAAGCATGAGAAATGTGCCCGAAACGGCCACTGATCCATTTTGTGCACTAACATAGAAAACCGCGAACTTTGGGAAAACACAAGTTTCGATCATTTTTTTGTGCAACCACTACTTCAAAGTTGTGTATCTTACCGAGGAGAACATGTTCGAAAAAGGGTTTACGCAAAAAGGCCTAGAAGTAAGCCCGAAAGGCCCATTGCTCCGTTTTGTGACCAAACACACAAAACCGCGAACTTTGGTAAACCACAAGTTCCGATCCACTTTTTTGTGCAACAACCACATCAAAGTTGTGTATCGTAGTGAGTAGAACATATTCACAAAATGGTTTCCACAAAAAGCCTGAGAAATATGCCCGAAAGGGCCATTGCTCCATTTTGTGCACTAAGATACAAAACCGCGAACTTTGGGAAAACACAAGTTTCGATCATTTTTTTGTGCAACCACTACTTCAAAGTTGTGTATCGTACCGAGGAGAACATGTTCGAAAAAGGGTTTACGCAAAAAGGCCTAGAAGTAAGCCCGAAAGGCCCATTGCTCCGTTTTGTGACCAAACCCACAAAACCGCGAACTTTGGTAAAACAGAAGTTCCGATCCACTTTTTTGTGCAACAACCACATCAAAGTTGTGTATCGTAGCGAGTAGAACATGTTTACAAAACGGTTTCCACAAAAAGCCTGAGAAATAAGGCCGAAAGGCCCATTGACCCGTTTTGTGGACAAACGCACAAAATCGCGTACTTTGGTAAAACACAAGTTTCGATCATTTTTTTGTGCAACCACTACTTCAAAGTTGTGTATCGTACCGAGGAGAACATGTTCGAAAAAGGGTTTACGCAAAAAGGCCTAGAAGTAAGCCCGAAAGGCCCATTGCTCCGTTTTGTGACCAAACGCACAAAACCGCGAACTTTGGTAAAACACAAGTTCCGATCCACTTTTTTGTGCAACAACCACATCAAAGTTGTGTATCGTAGTGAGTAGAACATATTCACAAAATGGTTTCCACAAAAAGCCTGAGAAATATGCCCGAAAGGGCCATTCATCCATTTTGTGCACTAAGATACAAAACCGCGAACTTTGGGAAAACACAAGTTTCGATCATTTTTTTGTGCAACCACTACTTCAAAGTTGTGTATCGTACCGAGGAGAACATGTTCGAAAAAGGGTTTACGCAAAAAGGCCTAGAAGTAAGCCCGAAAGGCCCATTGCTCCGTTTTGTGACCAAACACACAAAACCGCGAGCTTTGGTAAAACACAAGTTCCGATCCACTTTTTTGTGCAACAACCACATCAAAGTTGTGTATCGTAGGGAGTAGAACATATTCACAAAATGGTTTCCGCCAAAAGCATGAGAAATGTGCCCGAAACGGCCACAGATCCATTTTGTGCACTAACATACAAAACCGCGAACTTTGGGAAAACACAAGTTTCGATCATTTTTTTGTGCAACCACTACTTCAAAGTTGTGTATCGTACCGAGGAGAACATGTTCGAAAAAGGGTTTACGCAAAAAGGCCAAGAAGTAAGCCCGAAAGGCCCATTGCTCCGTTTTGTGACCAAACACAAAAAACCGCGAACTTTGGTAAAACACAAGTTCCGATCCACTTTTTTGTGCAACAACCACATCAAAGTTGTGTATCGTAGTGAGTAGAACATATTCACAAAATGGTTTCCACAAAAAGCCTGAGAAATATGCCCGAAAGGGCCATTCATCCATTTTGTGCACTAAGATACAAAACCGCGAACTTTGGGAAAACACAAGTTTCGATCATTTTTTTGTGCAACCACTACTTCAAAGTTGTGTATCGTACCGAGGAGAACATGTTCGAAAAAGGGTTTACGCAAAAAGGCCTAGAAGTAAGCCCGAAAGGCCCATTGCTCCGTTTTGTGACCAAACACAAAAAACCGCGAACTTTGGTAAAACACAAGTTCCGATCCACTTTTTTGTGCAACAACCACATCAAAGTTGTGTATCGTAGCGAGTAGAACATGTTTACAAAACGGTTTCCACAAAAAGCCTGAGAAATAAGGCCGAAAGGCCCATTGACCCGTTTTGTGGACAAACGCACAAAATCGCGTACTTTGGTAAAACACAAGTTTCGATCATTTTTTTGTGCAACCACTACTTCAAAGTTGTGTATCGTACCGAGGAGAACATGTTCGAAAAAGGGTTTACGCAAAAAGGCCTAGAAGTAAGCCCGAAAGGCCCATTGCTCCGTTTTGTGACCAAACGCACAAAACCGCGAACTTTGGTAAAACACAAGTTCCGATCCACTTTTTTGTGCAACAACCACATCAAAGTTGTGTATCATAGTGAGTAGAACATATTCACAAAATGGTTTCCACAAAAAGCCTGAGAAATATGCCCGAAAGGGCCATTCATCCATTTTGTGCACTAAGATACAAAACCGCGAACTTTGGGAAAACACAAGTTTCGATCATTTTTTTGTGCAACCACTACTTCAAAGTTGTGTATCGTACCGAGGAGAACATGTTCGAAAAAGGGTTTACGCAAAAAGGCCTAGAAGTAAGCCCGAAAGGCCCATTGCTCCGTTTTGTGACCAAACACAAAAAACCGCGAACTTTGGTAAAACACAAGTTCCGATCCACTTTTTTGTGCAACAACCACATCAAAGTTGTGTATCGTAGCGAGTAGAACATGTTTACAAAACGGTTTCCACAAAAAGCCTGAGAAATAAGGCCGAAAGGCCCATTGACCCGTTTTGTGGACAAACGCACAAAATCGCGTACTTTGGTAAAACACAAGTTTCGATCATTTTTTTGTGCAACCACTACTTCAAAGTTGTGTATCGTACCGAGGAGAACATGTTCGAAAAAGGGTTTACGCAAAAAGGCCTAGAAGTAAGCCCGAAAGGCCCATTGCTCCGTTTTGTGACCAAACGCACAAAACCGCGAACTTTGGTAAAACACAAGTTCCGATCCACTTTTTTGTGCAACAACCACATCAAAGTTGTGTATCGTAGTGAGTAGAACATATTCACAAAATGGTTTCCACAAAAAGCCTGAGAAATATGCCCGAAAGGGCCATTCATCCATTTTGTGCACTAAGATACAAAACCGCGAACTTTGGGAAAACACAAGTTTCGATCATTTTTTTGTGCAGCCACTACTTCAAAGTTGTGTATCGTACCGAGGAGAACATGTTCGAAAAAGGGTTTACGCAAAAAGGCCTAGAAGTAAGCCCGAAAGGCCCATTGCTCCGTTTTGTGACCAAACACAAAAAACCGCGAACTTTGGTAAAACACAAGTTCCGATCCACTTTTTTGTGCAACAACCACATCAAAGTTGTGTATCGTAGCGAGTAGAACATGTTTACAAAACGGTTTCCACAAAAAGCCTGAGAAATAAGGCCGAAAGGCCCATTGACCCGTTTTGTGGACAAACGCACAAAATCGCGTACTTTGGTAAAACACAAGTTTCGATCATTTTTTTGTGCAACCACTACTTCAAAGTTGTGTATCGTACCGAGGAGAACATGTTCGAAAAAGGGTTTACGCAAAAAGGCCTAGAAGTAAGCCCGAAAGGCCCATTGCTCCGTTTTGTGACCAAACGCACAAAACCGCGAACTTTGGTAAAACACAAGTTCCGATCCACTTTTTTGTGCAACAACCACATCAAAGTTGTGTATCGTAGTGAGTAGAACATATTCACAAAATGGTTTCCACAAAAAGCCTGAGAAATATGCCCGAAAGGGCCATTCATCCATTTTGTGCACTAAGATACAAAACCGCGAACTTTGGGAAAACACAAGTTTCGATCATTTTTTTATGCAACCACTACTTCAAAGTTGTGTATCGTACCGAGGAGAACATGTTCGAAAAAGGGTTTACGCAAAAAGGCCTAGAAGTAAGCCCGGAAGGCCCATTGCTCCGTTTTGTGACCAAACACACAAAACCGCGAACTTTGGTAAAACACATGTTCCGATCCACTTTTTTGTGCAACAACCACATCAAAGTTGTGTATCGTAGTAAGTAGAACATATTCACAAAATGGTTTCCACAAAAAGCCTGAGAAATATGCCCGAAAGGGCCATTGTTCCATTTTGTGCACTAAGATACAAAACCGCGAACTTTGGGAAAAAACAAGTTTCGATCATTTTTTTGTGCAACCACTACTTCAAAGTTGTGTATCGTACCGAGTAAAACATTTTGGAATAAGGGTTTGCACAAAATGGCCTACAAATAAGCCAGAAAGGCCCATCGATCCATTACGAGCACAAACGCACAAAACCGTGAACTTTTAAAAAACACAAGTTTCAATCCATTTTTTTCTGCAACCACTACTTCAAAGTTATGTATCGTACCGAGTAGAACATGTTCGAAAAAGGGTTTACGCAAAACGTCCTACAAATAATCGCAAAAGGCCCATTGCTCCGTTTTGTGCACAAACGCACAAAACCGCGAGCTTTGGGAAAACACAAGTTGCGATCCACTTTGTTGCTCAACAACCATATCAAAGTTGTGTATCGTAGCAAGTAGAACATGTTTACAAAACGGTTTCCACAAAAAGCCTGAGAAATAAGGCCGAAAGGCCCATTGACCCGTTTTGTGGACAAACGCACAAGACCGCGATCTTGGAGAAAACACAAGTTTCGATCCACTTTTTTGTTCAACAACCACATCAAAGTTGTGTATCGTAGTGAGTAGAACATATTCACAAAATGGTTTCCGCCAAAAGCATGAGAAATGTGCCCGGAAGGGCCACTATCCATTTTGTGCACTAACATACAAAACCGCGAACTTTGGGAAAACACAAGTTTCGATCATTTTTTTGTGCAACCACTACTTCAAAGTTGTGTATCGTACCGAGGAGAACATGTTCGAAAAAGGGTTTACGCAAAACGGCCTAGAAGTAAGCCCGAAAGGCCCATTGCTCTGTTTTGTGACCAAACACACAAAACCGCGAACTTTGGTAAACCACAAGTTCCGATCCACTTTTTTGTGCAACAACCACATCAAAGTTGTGTATCGTAGTGAGTAGAACATATTCACAAAATGGTTTCCACAAAAAGCCTGAGAAATATGCCCGAAAGGGCCATTGCTCCATTTTGTGCACTAAGATACAAAACCGCGAACTTTGGGAAAACACAAGTTTCGATCATTTTTTTGTGCAACCACTACTTCAAAGTTGTGTATCGTACCGAGGAGAACATGTTCGAAAAAGGGTTTACGCAAAAAGGCCTAGAATTAAGCCCGAAAGGCCCATTGCTCCATTTTGTGACCAAACGCACAAAACCGCGAACTTTGGTAAAACACAAGTTCCGATCCACTTTTTTGTGCAACAACCACATCAAAGTTGTGTATCGTAGTGAGTAGAACATATTCACAAAATGGTTTCCACAAAAAGCCTGAGAAATATGCCCGAAAGGGCCATTGTTCCATTTTGTGCACTAAGATACAAAACCGCGAACTTTGGGAAAACACAAGTTTCGATCATTTTTTTGTGCAACCACTACTTCAAAGTTGTGTATCGTACCGAGGAGAACATGTTCGAAAAAGGGTTTACGCAAAAAGGCCTAGAAGTAAGCCCGAAAGGCCCATTGCTCCGTTTTGTGACCAAACACACAAAACCGCGAGCTTTGGTAAAACACAAGTTCCGATCCACTTTTTTGTGCAACAACCACATCAAAGTTGTGTATCGTAGGGAGTAGAACATATTCACAAAATGGTTTCCGCCAAAAGCATGAGAAATGTGCCCGAAACGGCCACAGATCCATTTTGTGCACTAACATACAAAACCGCGAACTTTGGGAAAACACAAGTTTCGATCATTTTTTTGTGCAACCACTACTTCAAAGTTGTGTATCGTACCGAGGAGAACATGTTCGAAAAAGGGTTTACGCAAAAAGGCCTAGAAGTAAGCCCGAAAGGCCCATTGCTCCGTTTTGTGACCAAACACAAAAAACCGCGAACTTTGGTAAAACACAAGTTCCGATCCACTTTTTTGTGCAACAACCACATCAAAGTTGTGTATCGTAGTGAGTAGAACATATTCACAAAATGGTTTCCACAAAAAGCCTGAGAAATATGCCCGAAAGGGCCATTCATCCATTTTGTGCACTAAGATACAAAACCGCGAACTTTGGGAAAACACAAGTTTCGATCATTTTTTTGTGCAACCACTACTTCAAAGTTGTGTATCGTACCGAGGAGAACATGTTCGAAAAAGGGTTTACGCAAAAAGGCCTAGAAGTAAGCCCGAAAGGCCCATTGCTCCGTTTTGTGACCAAACACAAAAAACCGCGAACTTTGGTAAAACACAAGTTCCGATCCACTTTTTTGTGCAACAACCACATCAAAATTGTGTATCGTAGCGAGTAGAACATGTTTACAAAACGGTTTCCACAAAAAGCCTGAGAAATAAGGCCGAAAGGCCCATTGACCCGTTTTGTGGACAAACGCACAAAATCGCGTACTTTGGTAAAACACAAGTTTCGATCATTTTTTTGTGCAACCACTACTTCAAAGTTGTGTATCGTACCGAGGAGAACATGTTCGAAAAAGGGTTTACGCAAAAAGGCCTAGAAGTAAGCCCGAAAGGCCCATTGCTCCGTTTTGTGACCAAACGCACAAAACCGCGAACTTTGGTAAAACACAAGTTCCGATCCACTTTTTTGTGCAACAACCACATCAAAGTTGTGTATCGTAGTGAGTAGAACATATTCACAAAATGGTTTCCACAAAAAGCCTGAGAAATATGCCCGAAAGGGCCATTCATCCATTTTGTGCACTAAGATACAAAACCGCGAACTTTGGGAAAACACAAGTTTCGATCATTTTTTTGTGCAGCCACTACTTCAAAGTTGTGTATCGTACCGAGGAGAACATGTTCGAAAAAGGGTTTACGCAAAAAGGCCTAGAAGTAAGCCCGAAAGGCCCATTGCTCCGTTTTGTGACCAAACACAAAAAACCGCGAACTTTGGTAAAACACAAGTTCCGATCCACTTTTTTGTGCAACAACCACATCAAAGTTGTGTATCGTAGCGAGTAGAACATGTTTACAAAACGGTTTCCACAAAAAGCCTGAGAAATAAGGCCGAAAGGCCCATTGACCCGTTTTGTGGACAAACGCACAAAATCGCGTACTTTGGTAAAACACAAGTTTCGATCATTTTTTTGTGCAACCACTACTTCAAAGTTGTGTATCGTACCGAGGAGAACATGTTCGAAAAAGGGTTTACGCAAAAAGGCCTAGAAGTAAGCCCGAAAGGCCCATTGCTCCGTTTTGTGACCAAACGCACAAAACCGCGAACTTTGGTAAAACACAAGTTCCGATCCACTTTTTTGTGCAACAACCACATCAAAGTTGTGTATCGTAGTGAGTAGAACATATTCACAAAATGGTTTCCACAAAAAGCCTGAGAAATATGCCCGAAAGGGCCATTCATCCATTTTGTGCACTAAGATACAAAACCGCGAACTTTGGGAAAACACAAGTTTCGATCATTTTTTTGTGCAACCACTACTTCAAAGTTGTGTATCGTACCGAGGAGAACATGTTCGAAAAAGGGTTTACGCAAAAAGGCCTAGAAGTAAGCCCGAAAGGCCCATTACTCCGTTTTGTGACCAAACACACAAAACCGCGAACTTTGGTAAAACACAAGTTCCGATCCACTTTTTTGTGCAACAACCACATCAAAGTTGTGTATCGTAGTAAGTAGAACATATTCACAAAATGGTTTCCACAAAAAGCCTGAGAAATATGCCCGAAAGGGCCATTGCTCCATTTTGTGCACTAAGATACAAAACCGCGAACTTTGGGAAAAAACAAGTTTCGATCATTTTTTTGTGCAACCACTACTTCAAAGTTGTGTATCGTACCGAGTAAAACATTTTGGAAAAAGGGTTTGCACAAAATGGCCTACAAATAAGCCAGAAAGGCCCATCGATCCATTACGAGCACAAACGCACAAAACCGTGAACTTTTAAAAAACACAAGTTTCAATCCATTTTTTTCTGCAACCACTACTTCAAAGTTATGTATCGTACCGAGTAGAACATGTTCGAAAAAGGGTTTACGCAAAACGTCCTACAAATAATCGAAAAAGGCCCATTGCTCCGTTTTGTGCACAAACGCACAAAACCGCGAGCTTTGGGAAAACACAAGTTGCGATCCACTTTGTTGCTCAACAACCATATCAAAGTTGTGTATCGTAGCAAGTAGAACATGTTTACAAAACGGTTTCCACAAAAAGCCTGAGAAATAAGGCCGAAAGGCCCATTGACCCGTTTTGTGGACAAACGCACAAGACCGCGATCTTGGAGAAAACACAAGTTTCGATCCACTTTTTTGTTCAACAACCACATCAAAGTTGTGTATCGTAGTGAGTAGAACATATTCACAAAATGGTTTCTGCCAAAAGCATGAGAAATGTGCCCGGAAGGGCCACTATCCATTTTGTGCACTAACATACAAAACCGCGAACTTTGGGAAAACACAAGTTTCGATCATTTTTTTGTGCAACCACTACTTCAAAGTTGTGTATCGTACCGAGGAGAACATGTTCGAAAAAGGGTTTACGCAAAACGGCCTAGAAGTAAGCCAGAAAGGCCCATTGCTCCGTTTTGTGACCAAACACACAAAACCGCGAACTTTGGTAAACCACAAGTTCCGATCCACTTTTTTGTGCAACAACCACATCAAAGTTGTGTATCGTAGTGAGTAGAACATATTCACAAAATGGTTTCCACAAAAAGCCTGAGAAATATGCCCGAAAGGGCCATTGCTCCATTTTGTGCACTAAGATACAAAACCGCGAACTTTGGGAAAACACAAGTTTCGATCATTTTTTTGTGCAACCACTACTTCAAAGTTGTGTATCGTACCGAGGAGAACATGTTCGAAAAGGGTTTACGCAAAAAGGCCTAGAAGTAAGCCCAAAAGGCCCATTGCTCCGTTTTGTGACCAAACACACAAAACCGCGAACTTTGGTAAAACACAAGTTCCGATCCACTTTTTTGTGCAACAACCACATCAAAGTTGTGTATCGTAGCGAGTAGAACATGTTTACAAAACGGTTTCCACAAAAAGCCTGAGAAATAAGGCCGAAAGGCCCATTGACCCGTTTTGTGGACAAACGCACAAAATCGCGTACTTTGGTAAAACACAAGTTTCGATCCACTTTTTTGTGCAACAACCACATCAAAGTTGTGTATCGTAGTGAGTAGAACATATTCACAAAATGGTTTCCGCCAAAAGCATGAGAAATGTGCCCGAAAGGGCCACTATCCATTTTGTGCACTAACATACAAAACCGCGATCTTTGGGAAAACACAAGTTTCGATCATTTTTTTGTGCAACCACTACTTCAAAGTTGTGTATCGTACCGAGGGGAACATGTTCGAAAAAGGGTTTACGCAAAAAGGCCTAGAAGTAAGCCCGAAAGGCCCATTGCTCCGTTTTGTGACCAAACGCACAAAACCGTGAACTTTGGTAAAACACAAGTTCCGATCCACTTTTTTGTGCATCAACCACATCAAAGTTGTGTATCGTAGTGAGTAGAACATATTCACAAAATGGTTTCCACAAAAAGCCTGAGAAATATGCCCGAAAGGGCCATTCATCCATTTTGTGCACTAAGATACAAAACCGCGAACTTTGGGAAAACACAAGTTTCGATCATTTTTTTGTGCAACCACTACTTCAAAGTTGTGTATCGTACCGAGGAGAACATGTTCGAAAAAGGGTTTACGCAAAAAGGCCTAGAAGTAAGCCCGAAAGGCCCATTGCTCCATTTTGTGACCAAACGCACAAAACCGCGAACTTTGGTAAAACACAAGTTCCGATCCACTTTTTTGTGCAACAACCACATCAAAGTTGTGTATCGTAGTGAGTAGAACATATTCACAAAATGGTTTCCACAAAAAGCCTGAGAAATATGCCGGAAAGGGCCATTCATCCATTTTGTGCACTAAGATACAAAACCGCGAACTTTGGGAAAACACAAGTTTCGATCATTTTTTTGTGCAACCACTACTTCAAAGTTGTGTATCGTACCGAGGAGAACATGTTCGAAAAAGGGTTTACGCAAAAAGGCCTAGAAGTAAGCCCGAAAGGCCCATTGCTCCGTTTTGTGACAAAACACACAAAACCGCGAGCTTTGGTAAAACACAAGTTCCGATCCACTTTTTTGTGCAACAACCTCATCAAAGTTGTGTATCGTAGGGAGTAGAACATATTCACAAAATGGTTTCCGCCAAAAGCATGAGAAATGTGCCCGAAACGGCCACTGATCCATTTTGTGCACTAACATAGAAAACCGCGAACTTTGGGAAAACACAAGTTTCGATCATTTTTTTGTGCAACCACTACTTCAAAGTTGTGTATCTTACCGAGGAGAACATGTTCGAAAAAGGGTTTACGCAAAAAGGCCTAGAAGTAAGCCCGAAAGGCCCATTGCTCCGTTTTGTGACCAAACACACAAAACCGCGAACTTTGGTAAACCACAAGTTCCGATCCACTTTTTTGTGCAACAACCACATCAAAGTTGTGTATCGTAGTGAGTAGAACATATTCACAAAATGGTTTCCACAAAAAGCCTGAGAAATATGCCCGAAAGGGCCATTGCTCCATTTTGTGCACTAAGATACAAAACCGCGAACTTTGGGAAAACACAAGTTTCGATCATTTTTTTGTGCAACCACTACTTCAAAGTTGTGTATCGTACCGAGGAGAACATGTTCGAAAAAGGGTTTACGCAAAAAGGCCTAGAAGTAAGCCCGAAAGGCCCATTGCTCCGTTTTGTGACCAAACCCACAAAACCGCGAACTTTGGTAAAACAGAAGTTCCGATCCACTTTTTTGTGCAACAACCACATCAAAGTTGTGTATCGTAGCGAGTAGAACATGTTTACAAAACGGTTTCCACAAAAAGCCTGAGAAATAAGGCCGAAAGGCCCATTGACCCGTTTTGTGGACAAACGCACAAAATCGCGTACTTTGGTAAAACACAAGTTTCCATCATTTTTTTGTGCAACCACTACTTCAAAGTTGTGTATCGTACCGAGGAGAACATGTTCGAAAAAGGGTTTACGCAAAAAGGCCTAGAAGTAAGCCCGAAAGGCCCATTGCTCCGTTTTGTGACCAAACGCACAAAACCGCGAACTTTGGTAAAACACAAGTTCCGATCCACTTTTTTGTGCAACAACCACATCAAAGTTGTGTATCGTAGTGAGTAGAACATATTCACAAAATGGTTTCCACAAAAAGCCTGAGAAATATGCCCGAAAGGGCCATTCATCCATTTTGTGCACTAAGATACAAAACCGCGAACTTTGGGAAAACACAAGTTTCGATCATTTTTTTGTGCAACCACTACTTCAAAGTTGTGTATCGTACCGAGGAGAACATGTTCGAAAAGGGTTTACGCAAAAAGGCCTAGAAGTAAGCCCGAAAGGCCCATTGCTCCGTTTTGTGACCAAACACACAAAACCGCGAACTTTGGTAAAACACAAGTTCCGATCCACTTTTTTGTGCAACAACCACATCAAAGTTGTGTATCGTAGCGAGTAGAACATGTTTACAAAACGGTTTCCACAAAAAGCCTGAGAAATAAGGCCGAAAGGCCCATTGACCCGTTTTGTGGACAAACGCACAAAATCGCGTACTTTGGTAAAACACAAGTTTCGATCCACTTTTTTGTGCAACAACCACATCAAAGTTGTGTATCGTAGTGAGTAGAACATATTCACAAAATGGTTTCCGCCAAAAGCATGAGAAATGTGCCCGAAAGGGCCACTATCCATTTTGTGCACTAACATACAAAACCGCGATCTTTGGGAAAACACAAGTTTCGATCATTTTTTTGTGCAACCACTACTTCAAAGTTGTGTATCGTACCGAGGAGAACATGTTCGAAAAAGGGTTTACGCAAAAAGGCCTAGAAGTAAGCCCGAAAGGCCCATTGCTCCGTTTTGTGACCAAACGCACAAAACCGCGAACTTTGGTAAAACTCAAGTTCCGATCCACTTTTTTGTGCATCAACCACATCAAAGTTGTGTATCGTAGTGAGTAGAACATATTCACAAAATGGTTTCCACAAAAAGCCTGAGAAATATGCCCGAAAGGGCCATTCATCCATTTTGTGCACTAAGATACAAAACCGCGAACTTTGGGAAAACACAAGTTTCGATCATTTTTTTGTGCAACCACTACTTCAAAGTTGTGTATCGTACCGAGGAGAACATGTTCGAAAAAGGGTTTACGCAAAAAGGCCTAGAAGTAAGCCCGAAAGGCCCATTGCTCCATTTTGTGACCAAACGCACAAAACCGCGAACTTTGGTAAAACACAAGTTCCGATCCACTTTTTTGTGCAACAACCACATCAAAGTTGTGTATCGTAGTGAGTAGAACATATTCACAAAATGGTTTCCACAAAAAGCCTGAGAAATATGCCGGAAAGGGCCATTCATCCATTTTGTGCACTAAGATACAAAACCGCGAACTTTGGGAAAACACAAGTTTCGATCATTTTTTTGTGCAACCACTACTTCAAAGTTGTGTATCGTACCGAGGAGAACATGTTCGAAAAAGGGTTTACGCAAAAAGGCCTAGAAGTAAGCCCGAAAGGCCCATTGCTCCGTTTTGTGACAAAACACACAAAACCGCGAGCTTTGGTAAAACACAAGTTCCGATCCACTTTTTTGTGCAACAACCACATCAAAGTTGTGTATCGTAGGGAGTAGAACATATTCACAAAATGGTTTCCGCCAAAAGCATGAGAAATGTGCCCGAAACGGCCACTGATCCATTTTGTGCACTAACATAGAAAACCGCGAACTTTGGGAAAACACAAGTTTCGATCATTTTTTTGTGCAACCACTACTTCAAAGTTGTGTATCTTACCGAGGAGAACATTTTCGAAAAAGGGTTTACGCAAAAAGGCCTAGAAGTAAGCCCGAAAGGCCCATTGCTCCGTTTTGTGACCAAACACACAAAACCGCGAACTTTGGTAAACCACAAGTTCCGATCCACTTTTTTGTGCAACAACCACATCAAAGTTGTGTATCGTAGTGAGTAGAACATATTCACAAAATGGTTTCCACAAAAAGCCTGAGAAATATGCCCGAAAGGGCCATTGCTCCATTTTGTGCACTAAGATACAAAACCGCGAACTTTGGGAAAACACAAGTTTCGATCATTTTTTTGTGCAACCACTACTTCAAAGTTGTGTATCGTACCGAGGAGAACATGTTCGAAAAAGGGTTTACGCAAAAAGGCCTAGAAGTAAGCCCGAAAGGCCCATTGCTCCGTTTTGTGACCAAACCCACAAAACCGCGAACTTTGGTAAAACAGAAGTTCCGATCCACTTTTTTGTGCAACAACCACATCAAAGTTGTGTATCGTAGCGAGTAGAACATGTTTACAAAACGGTTTCCACAAAAAGCCTGAGAAATAAGGCCGAAAGGCCCATTGACCCGTTTTGTGGACAAACGCACAAAATCGCGTACTTTGGTAAAACACAAGTTTCGATCATTTTTTTGTGCAACCACTACTTCAAAGTTGTGTATCGTACCGAGGAGAACATGTTCGAAAAAGGGTTTACGCAAAAAGGCCTAGAAGTAAGCCCGAAAGGCCCATTGCTCCGTTTTGTGACCAAACGCACAAAACCGCGAACTTTGGTAAAACACAAGTTCCGATCCACTTTTTTGTGCAACAACCACATCAAAGTTGTGTATCGTAGTGAGTAGAACATATTCACAAAATGGTTTCCACAAAAAGCCTGAGAAATATGCCCGAAAGGGCCATTCATCCATTTTGTGCACTAAGATACAAAACCGCGAACTTTGGGAAAACACAAGTTTCGATCATTTTTTTGTGCAACCACTACTTCAAAGTTGTGTATCGTACCGAGGAGAACATGTTCGAAAAGGGTTTACGCAAAAAGGCCTAGAAGTAAGCCCGAAAGGCCCATTGCTCCGTTTTGTGACCAAACACACAAAACCGCGAACTTTGGTAAAACACAAGTTCCGATCCACTTTTTTGTGCAACAACCACATCAAAGTTGTGTATCGTAGCGAGTAGAACATGTTTACAAAACGGTTTCCACAAAAAGCCTGAGAAATAAGGCCGAAAGGCCCATTGACCCGTTTTGTGGACAAACGCACAAAATCGCGTACTTTGGTAAAACACAAGTTTCGATCCACTTTTTTGTGCAACAACCACATCAAAGTTGTGTATCGTAGTGAGTAGAACATATTCACAAAATGGTTTCCGCCAAAAGCATGAGAAATGTGCCCGAAAGGGCCACTATCCATTTTGTGCACTAACATACAAAACCGCGATCTTTGGGAAAACACAAGTTTCGATCATTTTTTTGTGCAACCACTACTTCAAAGTTGTGTATCGTACCGAGGAGAACATGTTCGAAAAAGGGTTTACGCAAAAAGGCCTAGAAGTAAGCCCGAAAGGCCCATTGCTCCGTTTTGTGACCAAACGCACAAAACCGCGAACTTTGGTAAAACACAAGTTCCGATCCACTTTTTTGTGCATCAACCACATCAAAGTTGTGTATCGTAGTGAGTAGAACATATTCACAAAATGGTTTCCACAAAAAGCCTGAGAAATATGCCCGAAAGGGCCATTCATCCATTTTGTGCACTAAGATACAAAACCGCGAACTTTGGGAAAACACAAGTTTCGATCATTTTTTTGTGCAACCACTACTTCAAAGTTGTGTATCGTACCGAGGAGAACATGTTCGAAAAAGGGTTTACGCAAAAAGGCCTAGAAGTAAGCCCGAAAGGCCCATTGCTCCATTTTGTGACCAAACGCACAAAACCGCGAACTTTGGTAAAACACAAGTTCCGATCCACTTTTTTGTGCAACAACCACATCAAAGTTGTGTATCGTAGTGAGTAGAACATATTCACAAAATGGTTTCCACAAAAAGCCTGAGAAATATGCCGGAAAGGGCCATTCATCCATTTTGTGCACTAAGATACAAAACCGCGAACTTTGGGAAAACACAAGTTTCGATCATTTTTTTGTGCAACCACTACTTCAAAGTTGTGTATCGTACCGAGGAGAACATGTTCGAAAAAGGGTTTACGCAAAAAGGCCTAGAAGTAAGCCCGAAAGGCCCATTGCTCCGTTTTGTGACAAAACACACAAAACCGCGAGCTTTGGTAAAACACAAGTTCCGATCCACTTTTTTGTGCAACAACCACATCAAAGTTGTGTATCGTAGGGAGTAGAACATATTCACAAAATGGTTTCCGCCAAAAGCATGAGAAATGTGCCCGAAACGGCCACTGATCCATTTTGTGCACTAACATAGAAAACCGCGAACTTTGGGAAAACACAAGTTTCGATCATTTTTTTGTGCAACCACTACTTCAAAGTTGTGTATCTTACCGAGGAGAACATGTTCGAAAAAGGGTTTACGCAAAAAGGCCTAGAAGTAAGCCCGAAAGGCCCATTGCTCCGTTTTGTGACCAAACACACAAAACCGCGAACTTTGGTAAACCACAAGTTCCGATCCACTTTTTTGTGCAACAACCACATCAAAGTTGTGTATCGTAGTGAGTAGAACATATTCACAAAATGGTTTCCACAAAAAGCCTGAGAAATATGCCCGAAAGGGCCATTGCTCCATTTTGTGCACTAAGATACAAAACCGCGAACTTTGGGAAAACACAAGTTTCGATCATTTTTTTGTGCAACCACTACTTCAAAGTTGTGTATCGTACCGAGGAGAACATGTTCGAAAAAGGGTTTACGCAAAAAGGCCTAGAAGTAAGCCCGAAAGGCCCATTGCTCCGTTTTGTGACCAAACCCACAAAACCGCGAACTTTGGTAAAACAGAAGTTCCGATCCACTTTTTTGTGCAACAACCACATCAAAGTTGTGTATCGTAGCGAGTAGAACATGTTTACAAAACGGTTTCCACAAAAAGCCTGAGAAATAAGGCCGAAAGGCCCATTGACCCGTTTTGTGGACAAACGCACAAAATCGCGTACTTTGGTAAAACACAAGTTTCGATCATTTTTTTGTGCAACCACTACTTCAAAGTTGTGTATCGTACCGAGGAGAACATGTTCGAAAAAGGGTTTACGCAAAAAGGCCTAGAAGTAAGCCCGAAAGGCCCATTGCTCCGTTTTGTGACCAAACGCACAAAACCGCGAACTTTGGTAAAACACAAGTTCCGATCCACTTTTTTGTGCAACAACCACATCAAAGTTGTGTATCGTAGTGAGTAGAACATATTCACAAAATGGTTTCCACAAAAAGCCTGAGAAATATGCCCGAAAGGGCCATTCATCCATTTTGTGCACTAAGATACAAAACCGCGAACTTTGGGAAAACACAAGTTTCGATCATTTTTTTGTGCAACCACTACTTCAAAGTTGTGTATCGTACCGAGGAGAACATGTTCGAAAAGGGTTTACGCAAAAAGGCCTAGAAGTAAGCCCGAAAGGCCCATTGCTCCGTTTTGTGACCAAACACACAAAACCGCGAACTTTGGTAAAACACAAGTTCCGATCCACTTTTTTGTGCAACAACCACATCAAAGTTGTGTATCGTAGCGAGTAGAACATGTTTACAAAACGGTTTCCACAAAAAGCCTGAGAAATAAGGCCGAAAGGCCCATTGACCCGTTTTGTGGACAAACGCACAAAATCGCGTACTTTGGTAAAACACAAGTTTCGATCCACTTTTTTGTGCAACAACCACATCAAAGTTGTGTATCGTAGTGAGTAGAACATATTCACAAAATGGTTTCCGCCAAAAGCATGAGAAATGTGCCCGAAAGGGCCACTATCCATTTTGTGCACTAACATACAAAACCGCGATCTTTGGGAAAACACAAGTTTCGATCATTTTTTTGTGCAACCACTACTTCAAAGTTGTGTATCGTACCGAGGAGAACATGTTCGAAAAAGGGTTTACGCAAAAAGGCCTAGAAGTAAGCCCGAAAGGCCCATTGCTCCGTTTTGTGACCAAACGCACAAAACCGCGAACTTTGGTAAAACACAAGTTCCGATCCACTTTTTTGTGCATCAACCACATCAAAGTTGTGTATCGTAGTGAGTAGAACATATTCACAAAATGGTTTCCACAAAAAGCCTGAGAAATATACCCGAAAGGGCCATTCATCCATTTTGTGCACTAAGATACAAAACCGCGAACTTTGGGAAAACACAAGTTTCGATCATTTTTTTGTGCAACCACTACTTCAAAGTTGTGTATCGTACCGAGGAGAACATGTTCGAAAAAGGGTTTACGCAAAAAGGCCTAGAAGTAAGCCCGAAAGGCCCATTGCTCCATTTTGTGACCAAACGCACAAAACCGCGAACTTTGGTAAAACACAAGTTCCGATCCACTTTTTTGTGCAACAACCACATCAAAGTTGTGTATCGTAGTGAGTAGAACATATTCACAAAATGGTTTCCACAAAAACCCTGAGAAATATGCCCGAAAGGGCCATTCATCCATTTTGTGCACTAAGATACAAAACCGCGAACTTTGGGAAAACACAAGTTTCGATCATTTTTTTGTGCAACCACTACTTCAAAGTTGTGTATCGTACCGAGGAGAACATGTTCGAAAAAGGGTTTACGCAAAAAGGCCTAGAAGTAAGCCCGAAAGGCCCATTGCTCCATTTTGTGACCAAACGCACAAAACCGCGAACTTTGGTAAAACACAAGTTCCGATCCACTTTTTTGTGCAACAACCACATCAAAGTTGTGTATCGTAGTGAGTAGAACATATTCACAAAATGGTTTCCACAAAAAGCCTGAGAAATATGCCGGAAAGGGCCATTCATCCATTTTGTGCACTAAGATACAAAACCGCGAACTTTGGGAAAACACAAGTTTCGATCATTTTTTTGTGCAACCACTACTTCAAAGTTGTGTATCGTACCGAGGAGAACATGTTCGAAAAAGGGTTTACGCAAAAAGGCCTAGAAGTAAGCCCGAAAGGCCCATTGCTCCGTTTTGTGACAAAACACACAAAACCGCGAGCTTTGGTAAAACACAAGTTCCGATCCACTTTTTTGTGCAACAACCACATCAAAGTTGTGTATCGTAGGGAGTAGAACATATTCACAAAATGGTTTCCGCCAAAAGCATGAGAAATGTGCCCGAAACGGCCACTGATCCATTTTGTGCACTAACATAGAAAACCGCGAACTTTGGGAAAACACAAGTTTCGATCATTTTTTTGTGCAACCACTACTTCAAAGTTGTGTATCTTACCGAGGAGAACATGTTCGAAAAAGGGTTTACGCAAAAAGGCCTAGAAGTAAGCCCGAAAGGCCCATTGCTCCGTTTTGTGACCAAACACACAAAACCGCGAACTTTGGTAAACCACAAGTTCCGATCCACTTTTTTGTGCAACAACCACATCAAAGTTGTGTATCGTAGTGAGTAGAACATATTCACAAAATGGTTTCCACAAAAAGCCTGAGAAATATGCCCGAAAGGGCCATTGCTCCATTTTGTGCACTAAGATACAAAACCGCGAACTTTGGGAAAACACAAGTTTCGATCATTTTTTTGTGCAACCACTACTTCAAAGTTGTGTATCGTACCGAGGAGAACATGTTCGAAAAAGGGTTTACGCAAAAAGGCCTAGAAGTAAGCCCGAAAGGCCCATTGCTCCGTTTTGTGACCAAACCCACAAAACCGCGAACTTTGGTAAAACAGAAGTTCCGATCCACTTTTTTGTGCAACAACCACATCAAAGTTGTGTATCGTAGCGAGTAGAACATGTTTACAAAACGGTTTCCACAAAAAGCCTGAGAAATAAGGCCGAAAGGCCCATTGACCCGTTTTGTGGACAAACGCACAAAATCGCGTACTTTGGTAAAACACAAGTTTCGATCATTTTTTTGTGCAACCACTACTTCAAAGTTGTGTATCGTACCGAGGAGAACATGTTCGAAAAAGGGTTTACGCAAAAAGGCCTAGAAGTAAGCCCGAAAGGCCCATTGCTCCGTTTTGTGACCAAACGCACAAAACCGCGAACTTTGGTAAAACACAAGTTCCGATCCACTTTTTTGTGCAACAACCACATCAAAGTTGTGTATCGTAGTGAGTAGAACATATTCACAAAATGGTTTCCACAAAAAGCCTGAGAAATATGCCCGAAAGGGCCATTCATCCATTTTGTGCACTAAGATACAAAACCGCGAACTTTGGGAAAACACAAGTTTCGATCATTTTTTTGTGCAACCACTACTTCAAAGTTGTGTATCGTACCGAGGAGAACATGTTCGAAAAGGGTTTACGCAAAAAGGCCTAGAAGTAAGCCCGAAAGGCCCATTGCTCCGTTTTGTGACCAAACACACAAAACCGCGAACTTTGGTAAAACACAAGTTCCGATCCACTTTTTTGTGCAACAACCACATCAAAGTTGTGTATCGTAGCGAGTAGAACATGTTTACAAAACGGTTTCCACAAAAAGCCTGAGAAATAAGGCCGAAAGGCCCATTGACCCGTTTTGTGGACAAACGCACAAAATCGCGTACTTTGGTAAAACACAAGTTTCGATCCACTTTTTTGTGCAACAACCACATCAAAGTTGTGTATCGTAGTGAGTAGAACATATTCACAAAATGGTTTCCGCCAAAAGCATGAGAAATGTGCCCGAAAGGGCCACTATCCATTTTGTGCACTAACATACAAAACCGCGATCTTTGGGAAAACACAAGTTTCGATCATTTTTTTGTGCAACCACTACTTCAAAGTTGTGTATCGTACCGAGGAGAACATGTTCGAAAAAGGGTTTACGCAAAAAGGCCTAGAAGTAAGCCCGAAAGGCCCATTGCTCCGTTTTGTGACCAAACGCACAAAACCGCGAACTTTGGTAAAACACAAGTTCCGATCCACTTTTTTGTGCATCAACCACATCAAAGTTGTGTATCGTAGTGAGTAGAACATATTCACAAAATGGTTTCCACAAAAAGCCTGAGAAATATACCCGAAAGGGCCATTCATCCATTTTGTGCACTAAGATACAAAACCGCGAACTTTGGGAAAACACAAGTTTCGATCATTTTTTTGTGCAACCACTACTTCAAAGTTGTGTATCGTACCGAGGAGAACATGTTCGAAAAAGGGTTTACGCAAAAAGGCCTAGAAGTAAGCCCGAAAGGCCCATTGCTCCATTTTGTGACCAAACGCACAAAACCGCGAACTTTGGTAAAACACAAGTTCCGATCCACTTTTTTGTGCAACAACCACATCAAAGTTGTGTATCGTAGTGAGTAGAACATATTCACAAAATGGTTTCCACAAAAAGCCTGAGAAATATGCCCGAAAGGGCCATTCATCCATTTTGTGCACTAAGATACAAAACCGCGAACTTTGGGAAAACACAAGTTTCGATCATTTTTTTGTGCAACCACTACTTCAAAGTTGTGTATCGTACCGAGGAGAACATGTTCGAAAAAGGGTTTACGCAAAAAGGCCTAGAAGTAAGCCCGAAAGGCCCATTGCTCCGTTTTGTGACCAAACACACAAAACCGCGAGCTTTGGTAAAACACAAGTTCCGATCCACTTTTTTGTGCAACAACCACATCAAAGTTGTGTATCGTAGGGAGTAGAACATATTCACAAAATGGTTTCCGCCAAAAGCATGAGAAATGTGCCCGAAACGGCCACTGATCCATTTTGTGCACTAACATAGAAAACCGCGAACTTTGGGAAAACACAAGTTTCGATCATTTTTTTGTGCAACCACTACTTCAAAGTTGTGTATCTTACCGAGGAGAACATGTTCGAAAAAGGGTTTACGCAAAAAGGCCTAGAAGTAAGCCCGAAAGGCCCATTGCTCCGTTTTGTGACCAAACACACAAAACCGCGAGCTTTGGTAAAACACAAGTTCCGATCCACTTTTTTGTGCAACAACCACATCAAAGTTGTGTATCGTAGGGAGTAGAACATATTCACAAAATGGTTTCCGCCAAAAGCATGAGAAATGTGCCCGAAACGGCCACTGATCCATTTTGTGCACTAACATACAAAACCGCGAACTTTGGGAAAACACAAGTTTCGATCATTTTTTTGTGCAACCACTACTTCAAAGTTATGTATCTTACCGAGGAGAACATGTTCGAAAAAGGGTTTACGCAAAAAGGCCTAGAAGTAAGCCCGAAAGGCCCATTGCTCCGTTTTGTGACCAAACACACAAAACCGCGAACTTTGGTAAACCACAAGTTCCGATCCACTTTTTTGTGCAACAACCACATCAAAGTTGTGTATCGTAGCGAGTAGAACATGTTTACAAAACGGTTTCCACAAAAAGCCTGAGAAATAAGGCCGAAAGGCCCATTGACCCGTTTTGTGGACAAACGCACAAAATCGCGTACTTTGGTAAAACACAAGTTTCGATCATTTTTTTGTGCAACCACTACTTCAAAGTTGTGTATCGTACAGAGGAGAACATGTTCGAAAAAGGGTTTACGCAAAAAGGCCTAGAAGTAAGCCCGAAAGGCCCATTGCTCCGTTTTGTGACCAAACGCACAAAACCGCGAACTTTGGTAAAACACAAGTTCCGATCCACTTTTTTGTGCAACAACCACATCAAAGTTGTGTATCGTAGTGAGTAGAACATATTCACAAAATGGTTTCCACAAAAAGCCTGAGAAATATGCCCGAAAGGGCCATTCATCCATTTTGTGCACTAAGATACAAAACCGCGAACTTTGGGAAAACACAAGTTTCGATCATTTTTTTGTGCAACCACTACTTCAAAGTTGTGTATCGTACCGAGGAGAACATGTTCGAAAAGGGTTTACGCAAAAAGGCCTAGAAGTAAGCCCGAAAGGCCCATTGCTCCGTTTTGTGACCAAACACACAAAACCGCGAACTTTGGTAAAACACAAGTTCCGATCCACTTTTTTGTGCAACAACCACATCAAAGTTGTGTATCGTAGCGAGTAGAACATGTTTACAAAACGGTTTCCACAAAAAGCCTGAGAAATAAGGCCGAAAGGCCCATTGACCCGTTTTGTGGACAAACGCACAAAATCGCGTACTTTGGTAAAACACAAGTTTCGATCCACTTTTTTGTGCAACAACCACATCAAAGTTGTGTATCGTAGTGAGTAGAACATATTCACAAAATGGTTTCCGCCAAAAGCATGAGAAATGTGCCCGAAAGGGCCACTATCCATTTTGTGCACTAACATACAAAACCGCGATCTTTGGGAAAACACAAGTTTCGATCATTTTTTTGTGCAACCACTACTTCAAAGTTGTGTATCGTACCGAGGAGAACATGTTCGAAAAAGGGTTTACGCAAAAAGGCCTAGAAGTAAGCCCGAAAGGCCCATTGCTCCGTTTTGTGACCAAACGCACAAAACCGCGAACTTTGGTAAAACACAAGTTCCGATCCACTTTTTTGTGCATCAACCACATCAAAGTTGTGTATCGTAGTGAGTAGAACATATTCACAAAATGGTTTCCACAAAAAGCCTGAGAAATATGCCCGAAAGGGCCATTCATCCATTTTGTGCACTAAGATACAAAACCGCGAACTTTGGGAAAACACAAGTTTCGATCATTTTTTTGTGCAACCACTACTTCAAAGTTGTGTATCGTACCGAGGAGAACATGTTCGAAAAAGGGTTTACGCAAAAAGGCCTAGAAGTAAGCCCGAAAGGCCCATTGCTCCATTTTGTGACCAAACGCACAAAACCGCGAACTTTGGTAAAACACAAGTTCCGATCCACTTTTTTGTGCAACAACCACATCAAAGTTGTGTATCGTAGTGAGTAGAACATGTTTACAAAACGGTTTCCACAAAAAGCCTGAGAAATAAGGCCGAAAGGCCCATTGACCCGTTTTGTGGACAAACGCACAAAATCGCGTACTTTGGTAAAACACAAGTTTCGATCCACTTTTTTGTGCAACAACCACATCAAAGTTGTGTATCGTAGTGAGTAGAACATATTCACAAAATGGTTTCCGCCAAAAGCATGAGAAATGTGCCCGAAAGGCCCACTATCCATTTTGTGCACTAACATACAAAACCGCGATCTTTGGGAAAACACAAGTTTCGATCATTTTTTTGTGCAACCACTACTTCAAAGTTGTGTATCGTACCGAGGAGAACATGTTCGAAAAAGGGTTTACGCAAAAAGGCCTAGAAGTAAGCCCGAAAGGCCCATTGCTCCGTTTTGTGACCAAACGCACAAAACCGCGAACTTTGGTAAAACACAAGTTCCGATCCACTTTTTTGTGCATCAACCACATCAAAGTTGTGTATCGTAGTGAGTAGAACATATTCACAAAATGGTTTCCACAAAAAGCCTGAGAAATATGCCCGAAAGGGCCATTCATCCATTTTGTGCACTAAGATACAAAACCGCGAACTTTGGGAAAACACAAGTTTCGATCATTTTTTTGTGCAACCACTACTTCAAAGTTGTGTATCGTACCGAGGAGAACATGTTCGAAAAAGGGTTTACGCAAAAAGGCCTAGAAGTAAGCCCGAAAGGCCCATTGCTCCATTTTGTGACCAAACGCACAAAACCGCGAACTTTGGTAAAACACAAGTTCCGATCCACTTTTTTGTGCAACAACCACATCAAAGTTGTGTATCGTAGTGAGTAGAACATATTCACAAAATGGTTTCCACAAAAAGCCTGAGAAATATGCCCGAAAGGGCCATTCATCCATTTTGTGCACTAAGATACAAAACCGCGAACTTTGGGAAAACACAAGTTTCGATCATTTTTTTGTGCAACCACTACTTCAAAGTTGTGTATCGTACCGAGGAGAACATGTTCGAAAAAGGGTTTACGCAAAAAGGCCTAGAAGTAAGCCCGAAAGGCCCATTGCTCCGTTTTGTGACCAAACACACAAAACCGCGAGCTTTGGTAAAACACAAGTTCCGATCCACTTTTTTGTGCAACAACCACATCAAAGTTGTGTATCGTAGGGAGTAGAACATATTCACAAAATGGTTTCCGCCAAAAGCATGACAAATGTGCCCGAAACGGCCACTGATCCATTTTGTGCACTAACATACAAAACCGCGAACTTTGGGAAAACACAAGTTTCGATCATTTTTTTGTGCAACCACTACCTCAAAGTTGTGTATCTTACCGAGGAGAACATGTTCGAAAAAGGGTTTACGCAAAAAGGCCTAGAAGTAAGCCCGAAAGGCCCATTGCTCCGTTTTGTGACCAAACACACAAAACCGCGAACTTTGGTAAAACACAAGTTCCGATCCACTTTTTTGTGCAACAACCACATCAAAGTTGTGTATCGTAGCGAGTAGAACATGTTTACAAAACGGTTTCCACAAAAAGCCTGAGAAATAAGGCCGAAAGGCCCATTGACCCGTTTTGTGGACAAACGCACAAAATCGCGTACTTTGGTAAAACACAAGTTTCGATCCACTTTTTTGTGCAACAACCACATCAAAGTTGTGTATCGTAGTGAGTAGAACATATTCACAAAATGGTTTCCGCCAAAAGCATGAGAAATGTGCCCGAAAGGGCCACTATCCATTTTGTGCACTAACATACAAAACCGCGATCTTTGGGAAAACACAAGTTTCGATCATTTTTTTGTGCAACCACTACTTCAAAGTTGTGTATCGTACCGAGGAGAACATGTTCGAAAAAGGGTTTACGCAAAAAGGCCTAGAAGTAAGCCCGAAAGGCCCATTGCTCCGTTTTGTGACCAAACGCACAAAACCGCGAACTTTGGTAAAACACAAGTTCCGATCCACTTTTTTGTGCATCAACCACATCAAAGTTGTGTATCGTAGTGAGTAGAACATATTCACAAAATGGTTTCCACAAAAAGCCTGAGAAATATGCCCGAAAGGGCCATTCATCCATTTTGTGCACTAAGATACAAAACCGCGAACTTTGGGAAAACACAAGTTTCGATCATTTTTTTGTGCAACCACTACTTCAAAGTTGTGTATCGTACCGAGGAGAACATGTTCGAAAAAGGGTTTACGCAAAAAGGCCTAGAAGTAAGCCCGAAAGGCCCATTGCTCCATTTTGTGACCAAACGCACAAAACCGCGAACTTTGGTAAAACACAAGTTCCGATCCACTTTTTTGTGCAACAACCACATCAAAGTTGTGTATCGTAGTGAGTAGAACATATTCACAAAATGGTTTCCACAAAAAGCCTGAGAAATATGCCCGAAAGGGCCATTCATCCATTTTGTGCACTAAGATACAAAACCGCGAACTTTGGGAAAACACAAGTTTCGATCATTTTTTTGTGCAACCACTACTTCAAAGTTGTGTATCGTACCGAGGAGAACATGTTCGAAAAAGGGTTTACGCAAAAAGGCCTAGAAGTAAGCCCGAAAGGCCCATTGCTCCGTTTTGTGACCAAACGCACAAAACCGCGAACTTTGGTAAAACACAAGTTCCGATCCACTTTTTTGTGCATCAACCACATCAAAGTTGTGTATCGTAGTGAGTAGAACATATTCACAAAATGGTTTCCACAAAAAGCCTGAGAAATATGCCCGAAAGGGCCATTCATCCATTTTGTGCACTAAGATACAAAACCGCGAACTTTGGGAAAACACAAGTTTCGATCATTTTTTTGTGCAACCACTACTTCAAAGTTGTGTATCGTACCGAGGAGAACATGTTCGAAAAAGGGTTTACGCAAAAAGGCCTAGAAGTAAGCCCGAAAGGCCCATTGCTCCATTTTGTGACCAAACGCACAAAACCGCGAACTTTGGTAAAACACAAGTTCCGATCCACTTTTTTGTGCAACAACCACATCAAAGTTGTGTATCGTAGCGAGTAGAACATGTTTACAAAACGGTTTCCACAAAAAGCCTGAGAAATAAGGCCGAAAGGCCCATTGACCCGTTTTGTGGACAAACGCACAAAATCGCGTACTTTGGTAAAACACAAGTTTCGATCCACTTTTTTGTGCAACAACCACATCAAAGTTGTGTATCGTAGTGAGTAGAACATATTCACAAAATGGTTTCCGCCAAAAGCATGAGAAATGTGCCCGAAAGGCCCACTATCCATTTTGTGCACTAACATACAAAACCGCGATCTTTGGGAAAACACAAGTTTCGATCATTTTTTTGTGCAACCACTACTTCAAAGTTGTGTATCGTACCGAGGAGAACATGTTCGAAAAAGGGTTTACGCAAAAAGGCCTAGAAGTAAACCCGAAAGGCCCATTGCTCCGTTTTGTGACCAAACGCACAAAACCGCGAACTTTGGTAAAACACAAGTTCCGATCCACTTTTTTGTGCATCAACCACATCAAAGTTGTGTATCGTAGTGAGTAGAACATATTCACAAAATGGTTTCCACAAAAAGCCTGAGAAATATGCCCGAAAGGGCCATTCATCCATTTTGTGCACTAAGATACAAAACCGCGAACTTTGGGAAAACACAAGTTTCGATCATTTTTTTGTGCAACCACTACTTCAAAGTTGTGTATCGTACCGAGGAGAACATGTTCGAAAAAGGGTTTACGCAAAAAGGCCTAGAAGTAAGCCCGAAAGGCCCATTGCTCCATTTTGTGACCAAACGCACAAAACCGCGAACTTTGGTAAAACACAAGTTCCGATCCACTTTTTTGTGCAACAACCACATCAAAGTTGTGTATCGTAGTGAGTAGAACATATTCACAAAATGGTTTCCACAAAAAGCCTGAGAAATATGCCCGAAAGGGCCATTCATCCATTTTGTGCACTAAGATACAAAACCGCGAACTTTGGGAAAACACAAGTTTCGATCATTTTTTTGTGCAACCACTACTTCAAAGTTGTGTATCGTACCGAGGAGAACATGTTCGAAAAAGGGTTTACGCAAAAAGGCCTAGAAGTAAGCCCGAAAGGCCCATTGCTCCGTTTTGTGACCAAACACACAAAACCGCGAGCTTTGGTAAAACACAAGTTCCGATCCACTTTTTTGTGCAACAACCACATCAAAGTTGTGTATCGTAGGGAGTAGAACATATTCACAAAATGGTTTCCGCCAAAAGCATGACAAATGTGCCCGAAACGGCCACTGATCCATTTTGTGCACTAACATACAAAACCGCGAACTTTGGGAAAACACAAGTTTCGATCATTTTTTTGTGCAACCACTACTTCAAAGTTGTGTATCTTACCGAGGAGAACATGTTCGAAAAAGGGTTTACGCAAAAAGGCCTAGAAGTAAGCCCGAAAGGCCCATTGCTCCGTTTTGTGACCAAACACACAAAACCGCGAACTTTGGTAAACCACAAGTTCCGATCCACTTTTTTGTGCAACAACCACATCAAAGTTGTGTATCGTAGTGAGTAGAACATATTCACAAAATGGTTTCCACAAAAAGCCTGAGAAATATGCCCGAAAGGGCCATTGCTCCATTTTGTGCACTAAGATACAAAACCGCGAACTTTGGGAAAACACAAGTTTCGATCATTTTTTTGTGCAACCACTACTTCAAAGTTGTGTATCGTACCGAGGAGAACATGTTCGAAAAAGGGTTTACGCAAAAAGGCCTAGAAGTAAGCCCGAAAGGCCCATTGCTCCGTTTTGTGACCAAACACACAAAACCGCGAACTTTGGTAAAACACAAGTTCCGATCCACTTTTTTGTGCAACAACCACATCAAAGTTGTGTATCGTAGCGAGTAGAACATGTTTACAAAACGGTTTCCACAAAAAGCTTGAGAAATAAGGCCGAAAGGCCCATTGACCCGTTTTGTGGACAAACGCACAAAATCGCGTACTTTGGTAAAACACAAGTTTCGATCATTTTTTTGTGCAACCACTACTTCAAAGTTGTGTATCGTACCGAGGAGAACATGTTCGAAAAAGGGTTTACGCAAAAAGGCCTAGAAGTAAGCCCGAAAGGCCCATTGCTCCGTTTTGTGACCAAACGCACAAAACCGCGAACTTTGGTAAAACACAAGTTCCGATCCACTTTTTTGTGCAACAACCACATCAAAGTTGTGTATCGTAGTGAGTAGAACATATTCACAAAATGGTTTCCACAAAAAGCCTGAGAAATATGCCCGAAAGGGCCATTCATCCATTTTGTGCACTAAGATACAAAACCGCGAACTTTGGGAAAACACAAGTTTCGATCATTTTTTTGTGCAACCACTACTTCAAAGTTGTGTATCGTACCGAGGAGAACATGTTCGAAAAAGGGTTTACGCAAAAAGGCCTAGAAGTAAGCCCGAAAGGCCCATTGCTCCGTTTTGTGACCAAACACACAAAACCGCGAGCTTTGGTAAAACACAAGTTCCGATCCACTTTTTTGTGCAACAACCACATCAAAGTTGTGTATCGTAGGGAGTAGAACATATTCACAAAATGGTTTCCGCCAAAAGCATGACAAATGTGCCCAAAACGGCCACTGATCCATTTTGTGCACTAACATACAAAACCGCGAACTTTGGGAAAACACAAGTTTCGATCATTTTTTTGTGCAACCACTACTTCAAAGTTGTGTATCGTACCGAGGAGAACATGTTCGAAAAAGGGTTTACGCAAAAAGGCCTAGAAGTAAGCCCGAAAGGCCCATTGCTCCGTTTTGTGACCAAACCCACAAAACCGCGAACTTTGGTAAAACACAAGTTCCGATCCACTTTTTTGTGCAACAACCACATCAAAGTTGTGTATCGTAGCGAGTAGAACATGTTTACAAAACGGTTTCCACAAAAAGCCTGAGAAATAAGGCCGAAAGGCCCATTGACCCGTTTTGTGGACAAACGCACAAAATCGCGTACTTTGGTAAAACACAAGTTTCGATCATTTTTTTGTGCAACCACTACTTCAAAGTTGTGTATCGTACCGAGGAGAACATGTTCGAAAAAGGGTTTACGCAAAAAGGCCTAGAAGTAAGCCCGAAAGGCCCATTGCTCCGTTTTGTGACCAAACGCACAAAACCGCGAACTTTGGTAAAACACAAGTTCCGATCCACTTTTTTGTGCAACAACCACATCAAAGTTGTGTATCGTAGTGAGTAGAACATATTCACAAAATGGTTTCCACAAAAAGCCTGAGAAATATGCCCGAAAGGGCCATTCATCCATTTTGTGCACTAAGATACAAAACCGCGAACTTTGGGAAAACACAAGTTCGATCATTTTTTTGTGCAACCACTACTTCAAAGTTGTGTATCGTACCGAGGAGAACATGTTCGAAAAAGGGTTTACGCAAAAAGGCCTAGAAGTAAGCCCGAAAGGCCCATTGCTCCATTTTGTGACCAAACGCACAAAACCGCGAACTTTGGTAAAACACAAGTTCCGATCCACTTTTTTGTGCAACAACCACATCAAAGTTGTGTATCGTAGCGAGTAGAACATGTTTACAAAACGGTTTCCACAAAAAGCCTGAGAAATAAGGCCGAAAGGCCCATTGACCCGTTTTGTGGACAAACGCACAAAATCGCGTACTTTGGTAAAACACAAGTTTCGATCCACTTTTTTGTGCAACAACCACATCAAAGTTGTGTATCGTAGTGAGTAGAACATATTCACAAAATGGTTTCCGCCAAAAGCATGAGAAATGTGCCCGAAAGGGCCACTATCCATTTTGTGCACTAACATACAAAACCGCGATCTTTGGGAAAACACAAGTTTCGATCATTTTTTTGTGCAACCACTACTTCAAAGTTGTGTATCGTACCGAGGAGAACATGTTCGAAAAAGGGTTTACGCAAAAAGGCCTAGAAGTAAGCTCGAAAGGCCCATTGCTCCGTTTTGTGACCAAACGCACAAAACCGCGAACTTTGGTAAAACACAAGTTCCGATCCACTTTTTTGTGCATCAACCACATCAAAGTTGTGTATCGTAGTGAGTAGAACATATTCACAAAATGGTTTCCACAAAAAGCCTGAGAAATATGCCCGAAAGGGCCATTCATCCATTTTGTGCACTAAGATACAAAACTGCGAACTTTGGGAAAACACAAGTTTCGATCATTTTTTTGTGCAACCACTACTTCAAAGTTGTGTATCGTACCGAGGAGAACATGTTCGAAAAAGGGTTTACGCAAAAAGGCCTAGAAGTAAGCCCGAAAGGCCCATTGCTCCATTTTGTGACCAAACGCACAAAACCGCGAACTTTGGTAAAACACAAGTTCCGATCCACTTTTTTGTGCAACAACCACATCAAAGTTGTGTATCGTAGTGAGTAGAACATATTCACAAAATGGTTTCCACAAAAAGCCTGAGAAATATGCCCGAAAGGGCCATTCATCCATTTTGTGCACTAAGATACAAAACCGCGAACTTTGGGAAAACACAAGTTTCGATCATTTTTTTGTGCAACCACTACTTCAAAGTTGTGTATCGTACCGAGGAGAACATGTTCGAAAAAGGGTTTACGCAAAAAGGCCTAGAAGTAAGCCCGAAAGGCCCATTGCTCCGTTTTGTGACCAAACACAGAAAACCGCGAGCTTTGGTAAAACACAAGTTCCGATCCACTTTTTTGTGCAACAACCACATCAAAGTTGTGTATCGTAGGGAGTAGAACATATTCACAAAATGGTTTCCGCCAAAAGCATGACAAATGTGCCCGAAACGGCCACTGATCCATTTTGTGCACTAACATACAAAACCGCGAACTTTGGGAAAACACAAGTTTCGATCATTTTTTTGTGCAACCACTACTTCAAAGTTGTGTATCTTACCGAGGAGAACATGTTCGAAAAAGGGTTTACGCAAAAAGGCCTAGAAGTAAGCCCGAAAGGCCCATTGCTCCGTTTTGTGACCAAACACACAAAACCGCGAACTTTGGTAAAACACAAGTTCCGATCCACTTTTTTGTGCAACAACCACATCAAAGTTGTGTATCGTAGCGAGTAGAACATGTTTACAAAACGGTTTCCACAAAAAGCTTGAGAAATAAGGCCGAAAGGCCCATTGACCCGTTTTGTGGACAAACGCACAAAATCGCGTACTTTGGTAAAACACAAGTTTCGATCATTTTTTTGTGCAACCACTACTTCAAAGTTGTGTATCTTACCGAGGAGAACATGTTCGAAAAAGGGTTTACGCAAAAAGGCCTAGAAGTAAGCCCGAAAGGCCCATTGCTCCGTTTTGTGACCAAACACACAAAACCGCGAGCTTTGGTAAAACACAAGTTCCGATCCACTTTTTTGTGCAACAACCACATCAAAGTTGTGTATCGTAGGGAGTAGAACATATTCACAAAATGGTTTCCGCCAAAAGCATGACAAATGTGCCCGAAACGGCCACTGATCCATTTTGTGCACTAACATACAAAACCGCGAACTTTGGGAAAACACAAGTTTCGATCATTTTTTTGTGCAACCACTACTTCAAAGTTGTGTATCGTACCGAGGAGAACATGTTCGAAAAAGGGTTTACGCAAAAAGGCCTAGAAGTAAGCCCGAAAGGCCCATTGCTCCGTTTTGTGACCAAACACACAAAACCGCGAGCTTTGGTAAAACACAAGTTCCGATCCACTTTTTTGTGCAACAACCACATCAAAGTTGTGTATCGTAGGGAGTAGAACATATTCACAAAATGGTTTCCGCCAAAAGCATGACAAATGTGCCCGAAACGGCCACTGATCCATTTTGTGCACTAACATACAAAACCGCGAACTTTGGGAAAACACAAGTTTCGATCATTTTTTTGTGCAACCACTACTTCAAAGTTGTGTATCTTACCGAGGAGAACATGTTCGAAAAAGGGTTTACGCAAAAAGGCCTAGAAGTAAGCCCGAAAGGCCCATTGCTCCGTTTTGTGACCAAACACACAAAACCGCGAACTTTGGTAAACCACAAGTTCCGATCCACTTTTTTGTGCAACAACCACATCAAAGTTGTGTATCGTAGTGAGTAGAACATATTCACAAAATGGTTTCCACAAAAAGCCTGAGAAATATGCCCGAAAGGGCCATTGCTCCATTTTGTGCACTAAGATACAAAACCGCGAACTTTGGGAAAACGCAAGTTTCGATCATTTTTTTGTGCAACCACTACTTCAAAGTTGTGTATCGTACCGAGGAGAACATGTTCGAAAAAGGGTTTACGCAAAAAGGCCTAGAAGTAAGCCCGAAAGGCCCATTGCTCCGTTTTGTGACCAAACACACAAAACCGCGAACTTTGGTAAAACACAAGTTCCGATCCACTTTTTTGTGCAACAACCACATCAAAGTTGTGTATCGTAGCGAGTAGAACATGTTTACAAAACGGTTTCCACAAAAAGCCTGAGAAATAAGGCCGAAAGGCCCATTGACCCGTTTTGTGGACAAACGCACAAAATCGCGTACTTTGGTAAAACACAAGTTTCGATCATTTTTTTGTGCAACCACTACTTCAAAGTTGTGTATCGTACCGAGGAGAACATGTTCGAAAAAGGGTTTACGCAAAAAGGCCTAGAAGTAAGCCCGAAAGGCCCATTGCTCCGTTTTGTGACCAAACGCACAAAACCGCGAACTTTGGTAAAACACAAGTTCCGATCCACTTTTTTGTGCAACAACCACATCAAAGTTGTATATCGTAGTGAGTAGAACATATTCACAAAATGGTTTCCACAAAAAGCCTGAGAAATATGCCCGAAAGGGCCATTCATCCATTTTGTGCACTAAGATACAAAATCGCGAACTTTGGGAAAACACAAGTTTCGATCATTTTTTTGTGCAACCACTACTTCAAAGTTGTGTATCGTACCGAGGAGAACATGTTCGAAAAAGGGTTTACGCAAAAAGGCCTAGAAGTAAGCCCGAAAGGCCTATTGCTCCGTTTTGTGACCAAACACACAAAACCGCGAGCTTTGGTAAAACACAAGTTCCGATCCACTTTTTTGTGCAACAACCACATCAAAGTTGTGTATCGTAGGGAGTAGAACATATTCACAAAATGGTTTCCGCCAAAAGCATGACAAATGTGCCCAAAACGGCCACTGATCCATTTTGTGCACTAACATACAAAACCGCGAACTTTGGGAAAACACAAGTTTCGATCATTTTTTTGTGCAACCACTACTTCAAAGTTGTGTATCTTACCGAGGAGAACATGTTTGAAAAAGGGTTTACGCAAAAAGGCCTAGAAGTAAGCCCGAAAGGCCCATTGCTCCGTTTTGTGACCAAACACACAAAACCGCGAACTTTGGTAAACCACAAGTTCCGATCCACTTTTTTGTGCAACAACCACATCAAAGTTGTGTATCGTAGTGAGTAGAACATATTCACAAAATGGTTTCCACAAAAAGCCTGAGAAATATGCCCGAAAGGGCCATTGCTCCATTTTGTGCACTAAGATACAAAACCGCGAACTTTGGGAAAACACAAGTTTCGATCATTTTTTTGTGCAACCACTACTTCAAAGTTGTGTATCGTACCGAGGAGAACATGTTCGAAAAAGGGTTTACGCAAAAAGGCCTAGAAGTAAGCCCGAAAGGCCCATTGCTCCGTTTTGTGACCAAACCCACAAAACCGCGAACTTTGGTAAAACACAAGTTCCGATCCACTTTTTTGTGCAACAACCACATCAAAGTTGTGTATCGTAGCGAGTAGAACATGTTTACAAAACGGTTTCCACAAAAAGCCTGAGAAATAAGGCCGAAAGGCCCATTGACCCGTTTTGTGGACAAACGCACAAAATCGCGTACTTTGGTAAAACACAAGTTTCGATCATTTTTTTGTGCAACCACTACTTCAAAGTTGTGTATCGTACCGAGGAGAACATGTTCGAAAAAGGGTTTACGCAAAAAGGCCTAGAAGTAAGCCCGAAAGGCCCATTGCTCCGTTTTGTGACCAAACGCACAAAACCGCGAACTTTGGTAAAACACAAGTTCCGATCCACTTTTTTGTGCAACAACCACATCAAAGTTGTGTATCGTAGTGAGTAGAACATATTCACAAAATGGTTTCCACAAAAAGCCTGAGAAATATGCCCGAAAGGGCCATTCATCCATTTTGTGCACTAAGATACAAAACCGCGAACTTTGGGAAAACACAAGTTCGATCATTTTTTTGTGCAACCACTACTTCAAAGTTGTGTATCGTACCGAGGAGAACATGTTCGAAAAAGGGTTTACGCAAAAAGGCCTAGAAGTAAGCCCGAAAGGCCCATTGCTCCATTTTGTGACCAAACGCACAAAACCGCGAACTTTGGTAAAACACAAGTTCCAATCCACTTTTTTGTGCAACAACCACATCAAAGTTGTGTATCGTAGCGAGTAGAACATGTTTACAAAACGGTTTCCACAAAAAGCCTGAGAAATAAGGCCGAAAGGCCCATTGACCCGTTTTGTGGACAAACGCACAAAATCGCGTACTTTGGTAAAACACAAGTTTCGATCCACTTTTTTGTGCAACAACCACATCAAAGTTGTGTATCGTAGTGAGTAGAACATATTCACAAAATGGTTTCCGCCAAAAGCATGAGAAATGTGCCCGAAAGGGCCACTATCCATTTTGTGCACTAACATACAAAACCGCGATCTTTGGGAAAACACAAGTTTCGATCATTTTTTTGTGCAACCACTACTTCAAAGTTGTGTATCGTACCGAGGAGAACATGTTCGAAAAAGGGTTTACGCAAAAAGGCCTAGAAGTAAGCTCGAAAGGCCCATTGCTCCGTTTTGTGACCAAACGCACAAAACCGCGAACTTTGGTAAAACACAAGTTCCGATCCACTTTTTTGTGCATCAACCACATCAAAGTTGTGTATCGTAGTGAGTAGAACATATTCACAAAATGGTTTCCACAAAAAGCCTGAGAAATATGCCCGAAAGGGCCATTCATCCATTTTGTGCACTAAGATACAAAACCGCGAACTTTGGGAAAACACAAGTTTCGATCATTTTTTTGTGCAACCACTACTTCAAAGTTGTGTATCGTACCGAGGAGAACATGTTCGAAAAAGGGTTTACGCAAAAAGGCCTAGAAGTAAGCCCGAAAGGCCCATTGCTCCATTTTGTGACCAAACGCACAAAACCGCGAACTTTGGTAAAACACAAGTTCCGATCCACTTTTTTGTGCAACAACCACATCAAAGTTGTGTATCGTAGTGAGTAGAACATATTCACAAAATGGTTTCCACAAAAAGCCTGAGAAATATGCCCGAAAGGGCCATTCATCCATTTTGTGCACTAAGATACAAAACCGCGAACTTTGGGAAAACACAAGTTTCGATCATTTTTTTGTGCAACCACTACTTCAAAGTTGTGTATCGTACCGAGGAGAACATGTTCGAAAAAGGGTTTACGCAAAAAGGCCTAGAAGTAAGCCCGAAAGGCCCATTGCTCCGTTTTGTGACCAAACACACAAAACCGCGAGCTTTGGTAAAACACAAGTTCCGATCCACTTTTTTGTGCAACAACCACATCAAAGTTGTGTATCGTAGGGAGTAGAACATATTCACAAAATGGTTTCCGCCAAAAGCATGACAAATGTGCCCGAAACGGCCACTGATCCATTTTGTGCACTAACATACAAAACCGCGAACTTTGGGAAAACACAAGTTTCGATCATTTTTTTGTGCAACCACTACTTGAAAGTTGTGTATCTTACCGAGGAGAACATGTTCGAAAAAGGGTTTACGCAAAAAGGCCTAGAAGTAAGCCCGAAAGGCCCATTGCTCCGTTTTGTGACCAAACACACAAAACCGCGAACTTTGGTAAACCACAAGTTCCGATCCACTTTTTTGTGCAACAACCACATCAAAGTTGTGTATCGTAGTGAGTAGAACATATTCACAAAATGGTTTCCACAAAAAGCCTGAGAAATATGCCCGAAAGGGCCATTGCTCCATTTTGTGCACTAAGATACAAAACCGCGAACTTTGGGAAAACGCAAGTTTCGATCATTTTTTTGTGCAACCACTACTTCAAAGTTGTGTATCGTACCGAGGAGAACATGTTCGAAAAAGGGTTTACGCAAAAAGGCCTAGAAGTAAGCCCGAAAGGCCCATTGCTCCGTTTTGTGACCAAACACACAAAACCGCGAACTTTGGTAAAACACAAGTTCCGATCCACTTTTTTGTGCAACAACCACATCAAAGTTGTGTATCGTAGCGAGTAGAACTTGTTTACAAAACGGTTTCCACAAAAAGCCTGAGAAATAAGGCCGAAAGGCCCATTGACCCGTTTTGTGGACAAACGCACAAAATCGCGTACTTTGGTAAAACACAAGTTTCGATCATTTTTTTGTGCAACCACTACTTCAAAGTTGTGTATCGTACCGAGGAGAACATGTTCGAAAAAGGGTTTACGCAAAAAGGCCTAGAAGTAAGCCCGAAAGGCCCATTGCTCCGTTTTGTGACCAAACGCACAAAACCGCGAACTTTGGTAAAACACAAGTTCCGATCCACTTTTTTGTGCAACAACCACATCAAAGTTGTATATCGTAGTGAGTAGAACATATTCACAAAATGGTTTCCACAAAAAGCCTGAGAAATATGCCCGAAAGGGCCATTCATCCATTTTGTGCACTAAGATACAAAATCGCGAACTTTGGGAAAACACAAGTTTCGATCATTTTTTTGTGCAACCACTACTTCAAAGTTGTGTATCGTACCGAGGAGAACATGTTCGAAAAAGGGTTTACGCAAAAAGGCCTAGAAGTAAGCCCGAAAGGCCCATTGCTCCGTTTTGTGACCAAACGCACAAAACCGCGAACTTTGGTAAAACACAAGTTCCGATCCACTTTTTTGTGCAACAACCACATCAAAGTTGTGTATCGTAGTGAGTAGAACATATTCACAAAATGGTTTCCACAAAAAGCCTGAGAAATATGCCCGAAAGGGCCATTCATCCATTTTGTGCACTAAGATACAAAACCGCGAACTTTGGGAAAACACAAGTTTCGATCATTTTTTTGTGCAACCACTACTTCAAAGTTGTGTATCGTACCGAGGAGAACATGTTCGAAAAAGGGTTTACGCAAAAAGGCCTAGAAGTAAGCCCGAAAGGCCCATTGCTCCGTTTTGTGACCAAACGCACAAAACCGCGAACTTTGGTAAAACACAAGTTCCGATCCACTTTTTTGTGCAACAACCACATCAAAGTTGTGTATCGTAGTGAGTAGAACATATTCACAAAATGGTTTCCACAAAAAGCCTGAGAAATATGCCCGAAAGGGCCATTCATCCATTTTGTGCACTAAGATACAAAACCGCGAACTTTGGGAAAACACAAGTTCGATCATTTTTTTGTGCAACCACTACTTCAAAGTTGTGTATCGTACCGAGGAGAACATGTTCGAAAAAGGGTTTACGCAAAAAGGCCTAGAAGTAAGCCCGAAAGGCCCATTGCTCCATTTTGTGACCAAACGCACAAAACCGCGAACTTTGGTAAAACACAAGTTCCGATCCACTTTTTTGTGCAACAACCACATCAAAGTTGTGTATCGTAGCGAGTAGAACATGTTTACAAAACGGTTTCCACAAAAAGCCTGAGAAATAAGGCCGAAAGGCCCATTGACCCGTTTTGTGGACAAACGCACAAAATCGCGTACTTTGGTAAAACACAAGTTTCGATCCACTTTTTTGTGCAACAACCACATCAAAGTTGTGTATCGTAGTGAGTAGAACATATTCACAAAATGGTTTCCGCCAAAAGCATGAGAAATGTGCCCGAAAGGGCCACTATCCATTTTGTGCACTAACATACAAAACCGCGATCTTTGGGAAAACACAAGTTTCGATCATTTTTTTGTGCAACCACTACTTCAAAGTTGTGTATCGTACCGAGGAGAACATGTTCGAAAAAGGGTTTACGCAAAAAGGCCTAGAAGTAAGCTCGAAAGGCCCATTGCTCCGTTTTGTGACCAAACGCACAAAACCGCGAACTTTGGTAAAACACAAGTTCCGATCCACTTTTTTGTGCATCAACCACATCAAAGTTGTGTATCGTAGTGAGTAGAACATATTCACAAAATGGTTTCCACAAAAAGCCTGAGAAATATGCCCGAAAGGGCCATTCATCCATTTTGTGCACTAAGATACAAAACCGCGAACTTTGGGAAAACACAAGTTTCGATCATTTTTTTGTGCAACCACTACTTCAAAGTTGTGTATCGTACCGAGGAGAACATGTTCGAAAAAGGGTTTACGCAAAAAGGCCTAGAAGTAAGCCCGAAAGGCCCATTGCTCCATTTTGTGACCAAACGCACAAAACCGCGAACTTTGGTAAAACACAAGTTCCGATCCACTTTTTTGTGCAACAACCACATCAAAGTTGTGTATCGTAGTGAGTAGAACATATTCACAAAATGGTTTCCACAAAAAGCCTGAGAAATATGCCCGAAAGGGCCATTCATCCATTTTGTGCACTAAGATACAAAACCGCGAACTTTGGGAAAACACAAGTTTCGATCATTTTTTTGTGCAACCACTACTTCAAAGTTGTGTATCGTACCGAGGAGAACATGTTCGAAAAAGGGTTTACGCAAAAAGGCCTAGAAGTAAGCCCGAAAGGCCCATTGCTCCGTTTTGTGACCAAACACACAAAACCGCGAGCTTTGGTAAAACACAAGTTCCGATCCACTTTTTTGTGCAACATCCACATCAAAGTTGTGTATCGTAGGGAGTAGAACATATTCACAAAATGGTTTCCGCCAAAAGCATGACAAATGTGCCCGAAACGGCCACTGATCCATTTTGTGCACTAACATACAAAACCGCGAACTTTGGGAAAACACAAGTTTCGATCATTTTTTTGTGCAACCACTACTTGAAAGTTGTGTATCTTACCGAGGAGAACATGTTCGAAAAAGGGTTTACGCAAAAAGGCCTAGAAGTAAGCCCGAAAGGCCCATTGCTCCGTTTTGTGACCAAACACACAAAACCGCGAACTTTGGTAAAACACAAGTTCCGATCCACTTTTTTGTGCAACAACCACATCAAAGTTGTGTATCGTAGCGAGTAGAACATGTTTACAAAACGGTTTCCACAAAAAGCCTGAGAAATAAGGCCGAAAGGCCCATTGACCCGTTTTGTGGACAAACGCACAAAATCGCGTACTTTGGTAAAACACAAGTTTCGATCATTTTTTTGTGCAACCACTACTTCAAAGTTGTGTATCGTACCGAGGAGAACATGTTCGAAAAAGGGTTTACGCAAAAAGGCCTAGAAGTAAGCCCGAAAGGCCCATTGCTCCGTTTTGTGACCAAACGCACAAAACCGCGAACTTTGGTAAAACACAAGTTCCGATCCACTTTTTTGTGCAACAACCACATCAAAGTTGTATATCGTAGTGAGTAGAACATATTCACAAAATGGTTTCCACAAAAAGCCTGAGAAATATGCCCGAAAGGGCCATTCATCCATTTTGTGCACTAAGATACAAAACCGCGAACTTTGGGAAAACACAAGTTTCGATCATTTTTTTGTGCAACCACTACTTCAAAGTTGTGTATCGTACCGAGGAGAACATGTTCGAAAAAGGGTTTACGCAAAAAGGCCTAGAAGTAAGCCCGAAAGGCCCATTGCTCCGTTTTGTGACCAAACACACAAAACCGCGAGCTTTGGTAAAACACAAGTTCCGATCCACTTTTTTGTGCAACAACCACATCAAAGTTGTGTATCGTAGGGAGTAGAACATATTCACAAAATGGTTTCCGCCAAAAGCATGACAAATGTGCCCGAAACGGCCACTGATCCATTTTGTGCACTAACATACAAAACCGCGAACTTTGGGAAAACACAAGTTTCGATCATTTTTTTGTGCAACCACTACTTCAAAGTTGTGTATCTTACCGAGGAGAACATGTTCGAAAAAGGGTTTACGCAAAAAGGCCTAGAAGTAAGCCCGAAAGGCCCATTGCTCCGTTTTGTGACCAAACACACAAAACCGCGAACTTTGGTAAAACACAAGTTCCGATCCACTTTTTTGTGCAACAACCACATCAAAGTTGTGTATCGTAGCGAGTAGAACATGTTTACAAAACGGTTTCCACAAAAAGCCTGAGAAATAAGGCCGAAAGGCCCATTGACCCGTTTTGTGGACAAACGCACAAAATCGCGTACTTTGGTAAAACACAAGTTTCGATCATTTTTTTGTGCAACCACTACTTCAAAGTTGTGTATCGTACCGAGGAGAACATGTTCGAAAAAGGGTTTACGCAAAAAGGCCTAGAAGTAAGCCCGAAAGGCCCATTGCTCCGTTTTGTGACCAAACGCACAAAACCGCGAACTTTGGTAAAACACAAGTTCCGATCCACTTTTTTGTGCAACAACCACATCAAAGTTGTATATCGTAGTGAGTAGAACATATTCACAAAATGGTTTCCACAAAAAGCCTGAGAAATATGCCCGAAAGGGCCATTCATCCATTTTGTGCACTAAGATACAAAACCGCGAACTTTGGGAAAACACAAGTTTCGATCATTTTTTTGTGCAACCACTACTTCAAAGTTGTGTATCGTACCGAGGAGAACATGTTCGAAAAAGGGTTTACGCAAAAAGGCCTAGAAGTAAGCCCGAAAGGCCCATTGCTCCGTTTTGTGACCAAACACACAAAACCGCGAGCTTTGGTAAAACACAAGTTCCGATCCACTTTTTTGTGCAACAACCACATCAAAGTTGTGTATCGTAGGGAGTAGAACATATTCACAAAATGGTTTCCGCCAAAAGCATGACAAATGTGCCCGAAACGGCCACTGATCCATTTTGTGCACTAACATACAAAACCGCGAACTTTGGGAAAACACAAGTTTCGATCATTTTTTTGTGCAACCACTACTTCAAAGTTGTGTATCTTACCGAGGAGAACATGTTCGAAAAAGGGTTTACGCAAAAAGGCCTAGAAGTAAGCCCGAAAGGCCCATTGCTCCGTTTTGTGACCAAACCCACAAAACCGCGAACTTTGGTAAACCACAAGTTCCGATCCACTTTTTTGTGCAACAACCACATCAAAGTTGTGTATCGTAGTGAGTAGAACATATTCACAAAATGGTTTCCACAAAAAGCCTGAGAAATATGCCCGAAAGGGCCATTGCTCCATTTTGTGCACTAAGATACAAAACCGCGAACTTTGGGAAAACACAAGTTTCGATCATTTTTTTGTGCAACCACTACTTCAAAGTTGTGTATCGTACCGAGGAGAACATGTTCGAAAAAGGGTTTACGCAAAAAGGCCTAGAAGTAAGCCCGAAAGGCCCATTGCTCCGTTTTGTGACCAAACACACAAAACCGCGAACTTTGGTAAAACACAAGTTCCGATCCACTTTTTTGTGCAACAACCACATCAAAGTTGTGTATCGTAGCGAGTAGAACATGTTTACAAAACGGTTTCCACAAAAAGCCTGAGAAATAAGGCCGAAAGGCCCATTGACCCGTTTTGTGGACAAACGCACAAAATCGCGTACTTTGGTAAAACACAAGTTTCGATCATTTTTTTGTGCAACCACTACTTCAAAGTTGTGTATCGTACCGAGGAGAACATGTTCGAAAAAGGGTTTACGCAAAAAGGCCTAGAAGTAAGCCCGAAAGGCCCATTGCTCCGTTTTGTGACCAAACGCACAAAACCGCGAACTTTGGTAAAACACAAGTTCCGATCCACTTTTTTGTGCAACAACCACATCAAAGTTGTGTATCGTAGTGAGTAGAACATATTCACAAAATGGTTTCCACAAAAAGCCTGAGAAATATGCCCGAAAGGGCCATTCATCCATTTTGTGCACTAAGATACAAAACCGCGAACTTTGGGAAAACACAAGTTTCGATCATTTTTTTGTGCAACCACTACTTCAAAGTTGTGTATCGTACCGAGGAGAACATGTTCGAAAAAGGGTTTACGCAAAAAGGCCTAGAAGTAAGCCCGAAAGGCCCTTTGCTCCGTTTTGTGACCAAACACACAAAACCGCGGGCTTTGGTAAAACACAAGTTCCGATCCACTTTTTTGTGCAACAACCACATCAAAGTTGTGTATCGTAGGGAGTAGAACATATTCACAAAATGGTTTCCGCCAAAAGCATGAGAAATGTGCCCGAAACGGCCACTGATCCATTTTGTGCACTAACATACAAAACCGCGAACTTTGGGAAAACACAAGTTTCGATCATTTTTTTGTGCAACCACTACTTCAAAGTTGTGTATCTTACCGAGGAGAACATGTTCGAAAAAGGGTTTACGCAAAAAGGCCTAGAAGTAAGCCCGAAAGGCCCATTGCTCCGTTTTGTGACCAAACACACAAAACCGCGAACTTTGGTAAACCACAAGTTCCGATCCACTTTTTTGTGCAACAACGACATCAAAGTTGTGTATCGTAGTGAGTAGAACATATTCACAAAATGGTTTCCACAAAAAGCCTGAGAAATATGCCCGAAAGGGCCATTGCTCCATTTTGTGCACTAAGATACAAAACCGCGAACTTTGGGAAAACACAAGTTTCGATCATTTTTTTGTGCAACCACTACTTCAAAGTTGTGTATCGTACCGAGGAGAACATGTTCGAAAAAGGGTTTACGCAAAAAGGCCTAGAAGTAAGCCCGAAAGGCCCATTGCTCCGTTTTGTGACCAAAAACACAAAACCGCGAACTTTGGTAAAACACAAGTTCCGATCCACTTTTTTGTGCAACAACCACATCAAAGTTGTGTATCGTAGCGAGTAGAACATGTTTACAAAACGGTTTCCACAAAAAGCCTGAGAAATAAGGCCGAAAGGCCCATTGACCCGTTTTGTGGACAAACGCACAAAATCGCGTACTTTGGTAAAACACAAGTTTCGATCATTTTTTTGTGCAACCACTACTTCAAAGTTGTGTATCGTACCGAGGAGAACATGTTCGAAAAATGGTTTACGCAAAAAGGCCTAGAAGTAAGCCCGAAAGGCCCATTGCTCCGTTTTGTGACCAAACGCACAAAACCGCGAACTTTGGTAAAACACAAGTTCCGATCCACTTTTTTGTGCAACAACCACATCAAAGTTGTGTATCGTAGTGAGTAGAACATATTCACAAAATGGTTTCCACAAAAAGCCTGAGAAATATGCCCGAAAGGGCCATTGCTCCATTTTGTGCACTAAGATACAAAACCGTGAACTTTGGGAAAACACAAGTTTCGATCATTTTTTTGTGCAACCACTACTTCAAAGTTGTGTATCGTACCGAGGAGAACATGTTCGAAAAATGGTTTACGCAAAAAGGCCTAGAAGTAAGCCCAAAAGGCCCATTGCTCCGTTTTGTGACCAAACGCACAAAACCGCGAACTTTGGTAAAACACAAGTTCCGATCCACTTTTTTGTGCAACAACCACATCAAAGTTGTGTATCGTAGTGAGTAGAACATATTCACAAAATGGTTTCCGCCAAAAGCATGAGAAATGTGCCCGAAACGGCCACTGATCCATTTTGTGCACTAACATACAAAACCGCGAACTTTGGGAAAACACAAGTTTCGATCATTTTTTTGTGCAACCACTACTTCAAAGTTGTGTATCTTACCGAGGAGAACATGTTCGAAAAAGGGTTTACGCAAAAAGGCCTAGAAGTAAGCCCGAAAGGCCCATTGCTCCGTTTTGTGACCAAAAACACAAAACCGCGAACTTTGGTAAAACACAAGTTCCGATCCACTTTTTTGTGCAACAACCACATCAAAGTTGTGTATCGTAGTGAGTAGAACATATTCACAAAATGGTTTCCACAAAAAGCCTGAGAAATATGCCCGAAAGGGCCATTGCTCCATTTTGTGCACTAAGATACAAAACCGTGAACTTTGGGAAAACACAAGTTTCGATCATTTTTTTGTGCAACCACTACTTCAAAGTTGTGTATCGTACCGAGGAGAACATGTTCGAAAAATTGTTTACGCAAAAAGGCCTAGAAGTAAGCCCGAAAGGCCCATTGCTCCGTTTTGTGACCAAACACACAAAACCGCGAACTTTGGTAAACCACAAGTTCCGATCCACATTTTTGTGCAACAACCACATCAAAGTTGTGTATCGTAGTGAGTAGAACATATTCACAAAATGGTTTCCGCAAAAAGCCTGAGAAATATGCCCGAAAGGGCCATTGCTCCATTTTGTGCACTAAGATACAAAACCGTGAACTTTGGGAAAACACAAGTTTCGATCATTTTTTTCTGCAACCACTACTTCAAAGTTGTGTATCGTACCGAGGAGAACATGTTCGAAAAAGGGTTTACGCAAAAAGGCCTAGAAGTAAGCCCGAAAGGCCCATTGCTCCGTTTTGTGACCAAACACACAAAACCGCAAACTTTGGTAAAACACAAGTTCCGATCCACTTTTTTGTGCAACAACCACATCAAAGTTGTGTATCGTAGCGAGTAGAACATGTTTACAAAACGGTTTCCACAAAAAGCCTGAGAAATAAGGCCGAAAGGCCCATTGACCCGTTTTGTGGACAAACGCACAAAATCGCGTACTTTGGTAAAACACAAGTTTCGATCCACTTTTTTGTGCAACAACCACATCAAAGTTGTGTATCGTAGTGAGTAGAACATATTCACAAAATGGTTTCCGCCAAAAGCATGAGAAATGTGCCCGAAAGGGCCACTATCCATTTTGTGCACTAACATACAAAACCGCGATCTTTGGGAAAACACAAGTTTCGATCATTTTTTTGTGCAACCACTACTTCAAAGTTGTGTATCGTACCGAGGAGAACATGTTCGAAAAAGGGTTTACGCAAAAAGGCCTAGAAGTAAGCCCGAAAGGCCCATTGCTCCGTTTTGTGACCAAACGCACAAAACCGCGAACTTTGGTAAAACACAAGTTCCGATCCACTTTTTTGTGCATCAACCACATCAAAGTTGTGTATCGTAGTGAGTAGAACATATTCACAAAATGGTTTCCACAAAAAGCCTGAGAAATATGCCCGAAAGGGCCATTCATCCATTTTGTGCACTAAGATACAAAACCGCGAACTTTGGGAAAACACAAGTTTCGATCATTTTTTTGTGCAACCACTACTTCAAAGTTGTGTATCGTACCGAGGAGAACATGTTCGAAAAAGGGTTTACGCAAAAAGGCCTAGAAGTAAGCCCGAAAGGCCCATTGCTCCATTTTGTGACCAAACGCACAAAACCGCGAACTTTGGTAAAACACAAGTTCCGATCCACTTTTTTGTGCAACAACCACATCAAAGTTGTGTATCGTAGTGAGTAGAACATATTCACAAAATGGTTTCCACAAAAAGCCTGAGAAATATGCCCGAAAGGGCCATTCATCCATTTTGTGCACTAAGATACAAAACCGCGAACTTTGGGAAAACACAAGTTTCGATCATTTTTTTGTGCAACCACTACTTCAAAGTTGTGTATCGTACCGAGGAGAACATGTTCGAAAAAGGGTTTACGCAAAAAGGCCTAGAAGTAAGCCCGAAAGGCCCATTGCTCCGTTTTGTGACCAAACACACAAAACCGCGAGCTTTGGTAAAACACAAGTTCCGATCCACTTTTTTGTGCAACAACCACATCAAAGTTGTGTATCGTAGGGAGTAGAACATATTCACAAAATGGTTTCCGCCAAAAGCATGAGAAATGTGCCCGAAACGGCCACTGATCCATTTTGTGCACTAACATACAAAACCGCGAACTTTGGGAAAACACAAGTTTCGATCATTTTTTTGTGCAACCACTACTTCAAAGTTGTGTATCTTACCGAGGAGAACATGTTCGAAAAAGGGTTTACGCAAAAAGGCCTAGAAGTAAGCCCGAAAGGCCCATTGCTCCGTTTTGTGACCAAACACACAAAACCGCGAACTTTGGTAAACCACAAGTTCCGATCCACTTTTTTGTGCAACAACCACATCAAAGTTGTGTATCGTAGTGAGTAGAACATATTCACAAAATGGTTTCCACAAAAAGCCTGAGAAATATGCCCGAAAGGGCCATTGCTCCATTTTGTGCACTAAGATACAAAACCGTGAACTTTGGGAAAACACAAGTTTCGATCATTTTTTTGTGCAACCACTACTTCAAAGTTTTGTATCGTACCGAGGAGAACATGTTCGAAAAAGGGTTTACGCAAAAAGGCCTAGAAGTAAGCCCGAAAGGCCGATTGCTCCGTTTTGTGACCAAACACACAAAACCGCAAACTTTGGTAAAACACAAGTTCCGATCCACTTTTTTGTGCAACAACCACATCAAAGTTGTGTATCGTAGCGAGTAGAACATGTTTACAAAACGGTTTCCACAAAAAGCCTGAGAAATATGGCCGAAAGGCCCATTGACCCGTTTTGTGGACAAACGCACAAAATCGCGTACTTTGGTAAAACACAAGTTTCGATCCACTTTTTTGTGCAACAACCACATCAAAGTTGTGTATCGTAGTGAGTAGAACATATTCACAAAATGGTTTCCGCCAAAAGCATGAGAAATGTGCCCGAAAGGGCCACTATCCATTTTGTGCACTAACATACAAAACCGCGATCTTTGGGAAAACACAAGTTTCGATCATTTTTTTGTGCAACCACTACTTCAAAGTTGTGTATCGTACCGAGGAGAACATGTTCGAAAAAGGGTTTACGCAAAAAGGCCTAGAAGTAAGCCCGAAAGGCCCATTGCTCCGTTTTGTGACCAAACGCACAAAACCACGAACTTTGGTAAAACACAAGTTCCGATCCACTTTTTTGTGCATCAACCACATCAAAGTTGTGTATCATAGTGAGTAGAACATATTCACAAAATGGTTTCCACAAAAAGCCTGAGAAATATGCCCGAAAGGGCCATTCATCCATTTTGTGCACTAAGATACAAAACCGCGAACTTTGGGAAAACACAAGTTTCGATCATTTTTTTGTGCAACCACTACTTCAAAGTTGTGTATCGTACCGAGGAGAACATGTTCGAAAAAGGGTTTACGCAAAAAGGCCTAGAAGTAAGCCCGAAAGGCCCATTGCTCCGTTTTGTGACCAAACGCACAAAACCGCGAACTTTGGTAAAACACAAGTTCCGATCCACTTTTTTGTGCATCAACCACATCAAAGTTGTGTATCGTAGTGAATAGAACATATTCACAAAATGGTTTCCACAAAAAGCCTGAGAAATATGCCCGAAAGGGCCATTCATCCATTTTGTGCACTAAGATACAAAACCGCGAACTTTGGGAAAACACAAGTTTCGATCATTTTTTTGTGCAACCACTACTTCAAAGTTGTGTATCGTACCGAGGAGAACATGTTCGAAAAAGGGTTTACGCAAAAAGGCCTAGAAGTAAGCCCGAAAGGCCCATTGCTCCATTTTGTGACCAAACGCACAAAACCGCGAACTTTGGTAAAACACAAGTTCCGATCCACTTTTTTGTGCAACAACCACATCAAAGTTGTGTATCGTAGTGAGTAGAACATATTCACAAAATGGTTTCCACAAAAAGCCTGAGAAATATGCCCGAAAGGGCCATTCATCCATTTTGTGCACTAAGATACAAAACCGCGAACTTTGGGAAAACACAAGTTTCGATCATTTTTTTGTGCAACCACTACTTCAAAGTTGTGTATCGTACCGAGGAGAACATGTTCGAAAAAGGGTTTACGCAAAAAGGCCTAGAAGTAAGCCCGAAAGGCCCATTGCTCCGTTTTGTGACCAAACACACAAAACCGCGAGCTTTGGTAAAACACAAGTTCCGATCCACTTTTTTGTGCAACAACCACATCAAAGTTGTGTATCGTAGGGAGTAGAACATATTCACAAAATGGTTTCCGCCAAAAGCATGAGAAATGTGCCCGAAGCGGCCACTGATCCATTTTGTGCACTAACATACAAAACCGCGAACTTTGGGAAAACACAAGTTTCGATCATTTTTTTGTGCAACCACTACTTCAAAGTTGTGTATCTTACCGAGGAGAACATGTTCGAAAAAGGGTTTACGCAAAAAGGCCTAGAAGTAAGCCCGAAAGGCCCATTGCTCCGTTTTGTGACCAAACACACAAAACCGCGAACTTTGGTAAACCACAAGTTCCGATCCACTTTTTTGTGCAACAACCACATCAAAGTTGTGTATCGTAGTGAGTAGAACATATTCACAAAATGGTTTCCACAAAAAGCCTGAGAAATATGCCCGAAAGGGCCATTGCTCCATTTTGTGCACTAAGATACAAAACCGTGAACTTTGGGAAAACACAAGTTTCGATCATTTTTTTGTGCAACCACTACTTCAAAGTTGTGTATCGTACCGAGGAGAACATGTTCGAAAAAGGGTTTACGCAAAAAGGCCTAGAAGTAAGCCCGAAAGGCCGATTGCTCCGTTTTGTGACCAAACACACAAAACCGCAAACTTTGGTAAAACACAAGTTCCGATCCACTTTTTTGTGCAACAACCACATCAAAGTTGTGTATCGTAGCGAGTAGAACATGTTTACAAAACGGTTTCCACAAAAAGCCTGAGAAATATGGCCGAAAGGCCCATTGACCCGTTTTGTGGACAAACGCACAAAATCGCGTACTTTGGTAAAACACAAGTTTCGATCCACTTTTTTGTGCAACAACCACATCAAAGTTGTGTATCGTAGTGAGTAGAACATATTCACAAAATGGTTTCCGCCAAAAGCATGAGAAATGTGCCCGAAAGGGCCACTATCCATTTTGTGCACTAACATACAAAACCGCGATCTTTGGGAAAACACAAGTTTCGATCATTTTTTTGTGCAACCACTACTTCAAAGTTGTGTATCGTACCGAGGAGAACATGTTCGAAAAAGGGTTTACGCAAAAAGGCCTAGAAGTAAGCCCGAAAGGCCCATTGCTCCGTTTTGTGACCAAACGCACAAAACCACGAACTTTGGTAAAACACAAGTTCCGATCCACTTTTTTGTGCATCAACCACATCAAAGTTGTGTATCATAGTGAGTAGAACATATTCACAAAATGGTTTCCACAAAAAGCCTGAGAAATATGCCCGAAAGGGCCATTCATCCATTTTGTGCACTAAGATACAAAACCGCGAACTTTGGGAAAACACAAGTTTCGATCATTTTTTTGTGCAACCACTACTTCAAAGTTGTGTATCGTACCGAGGAGAACATGTTCGAAAAAGGGTTTACGCAAAAAGGCCTAGAAGTAAGCCCGAAAGGCCCATTGCTCCATTTTGTGACCAAACGCACAAAACCGCGAACTTTGGTAAAACACAAGTTCCGATCCACTTTTTTGTGCAACAACCACATCAAAGTTGTGTATCGTAGTGAGTAGAACATATTCACAAAATGGTTTCCACAAAAAGCCTGAGAAATATGCCCGAAAGGGCCATTCATCCATTTTGTGCACTAAGATACAAAACCGCGAACTTTGGGAAAACACAAGTTTCGATCATTTTTTTGTGCAACCACTACTTCAAAGTTGTGTATCGTACCGAGGAGAACATGTTCGAAAAAGGGTTTACGCAAAAAGGCCTAGAAGTAAGCCCGAAAGGCCCATTGCTCCGTTTTGTGACCAAACCCACAAAACCGCGAACTTTGGTAAACCACAAGTTCCGATCCACTTTTTTGTGCAACAACCACATCAAAGTTGTGTATCGTAGTGAGTAGAACATATTCACAAAATGGTTTCCACAAAAAGCCTGAGAAATATGCCCGAAAGGGCCATTGCTCCATTTTGTGCACTAAGATACAAAACCGCGAACTTTGGGAAAACACAAGTTTCGATCATTTTTTTGTGCAACCACTACTTCAAAGTTGTGTATCGTACCGAGGAGAACATGTTCGAAAAAGGGTTTACGCAAAAAGGCCTAGAAGTAAGCCCGAAAGGCCCATTGCTCCGTTTTGTGACCAAACACACAAAACCGCGAACTTTGGTAAAACACAAGTTCCGATCCACTTTTTTGTGCAACAACCACATCAAAGTTGTGTATCGTAGCGAGTAGAACATGTTTACAAAACGGTTTCCACAAAAAGCCTGAGAAATAAGGCCGAAAGGCCCATTGACCCGTTTTGTGGACAAACGCACAAAATCGCGTACTTTGGTAAAACACAAGTTTCGATCATTTTTTTGTGCAACCACTACTTCAAAGTTGTGTATCGTACCGAGGAGAACATGTTCGAAAAATGGTTTACGCAAAAAGGCCTAGAAGTAAGCCCGAAAGGCCCATTGCTCCGTTTTGTGACCAAACGCACAAAACCGCGAACTTTGGTAAAACACAAGTTCCGATCCACTTTTTTGTGCAACAACCACATCAAAGTTGTGTATCGTAGTGAGTAGAACATATTCACAAAATGGTTTCCACAAAAAGCCTGAGAAATATGCCCGAAAGGGCCATTGCTCCATTTTGTGCACTAAGATACAAAACCGTGAACTTTGGGAAAACACAAGTTTCGATCATTTTTTTGTGCAACCACTACTTCAAAGTTGTGTATCGTACCGAGGAGAACATGTTCGAAAAATGGTTTACGCAAAAAGGCCTAGAAGTAAGCCCGAAAGGCCCATTGCTCCGTTTTGTGACCAAACGCACAAAACCGAGAACTTTGGTAAAACACAAGTTCCGATCCACTTTTTTGTGCAACAACCACATCAAAGTTGTGTATCGTAGTGAGTAGAACATATTCACAAAATGGTTTCCACAAAAAGCCTGAGAAATATGCCCGAAAGGGCCATTGCTCCATTTTGTGCACTAAGATACAAAACCGTGAACTTTGGGAAAACACAAGTTTCGATCATTTTTTTGTGCAACCACTACTTCAAAGTTGTGTATCGTACCGAGGAGAACATGTTCGAAAAATTGTTTACGCAAAAAGGCCTAGAAGTAAGCCCGAAAGGCCCATTGCTCCGTTTTGTGACCAAACACACAAAACCGCGAACTTTGGTAAACCACAAGTTCCGATCCACATTTTTGTGCAACAACCACATCAAAGTTGTGTATCGTAGTGAGTAGAACATATTCACAAAATGGTTTCCGCAAAAAGCCTGAGAAATATGCCCGAAAGGGCCATTGCTCCATTTTGTGCACTAAGATACAAAACCGTGAACTTTGGGAAAACACAAGTTTCGATCATTTTTTTGTGCAACCACTACTTCAAAGTTGTGTATCGTACCGAGGAGAACATGTTCGAAAAAGGGTTTACGCAAAAAGGCCTAGAAGTAAGCCCGAAAGGCCCATTGCTCCGTTTTGTGACCAAACACACAAAACCGCAAACTTTGGTAAAACACAAGTTCCGATCCACTTTTTTGTGCAACAACCACATCAAAGTTGTGTATCGTAGCGAGTAGAACATGTTTACAAAACGGTTTCCACAAAAAGCCTGAGAAATAAGGCCGAAAGGCCCATTGACCCGTTTTGTGGACAAACGCACAAAATCGCGTACTTTGGTAAAACACAAGTTTCGATCCACTTTTTTGTGCAACAACCACATCAAAGTTCTGTATCGTAGTGAGTAGAACATATTCACAAAATGGTTTCCGCCAAAAGCATGAGAAATGTGCCCGAAAGGGCCACTATCCATTTTGTGCACTAACATACAAAACCGCGATCTTTGGGAAAACACAAGTTTCGATCATTTTTTTGTGCAACCACTACTTCAAAGTTGTGTATCGTACCGAGGAGAACATGTTCGAAAAAGGGTTTACGCAAAAAGGCCTAGAAGTAAGCCCGAAAGGCCCATTGCTCCGTTTTGTGACCAAACGCACAAAACCGCGAACTTTGGTAAAACACAAGTTCCGATCCACTTTTTTGTGCATCAACCACATCAAAGTTGTGTATCGTAGTGAGTAGAACATATTCACAAAATGGTTTCCACAAAAAGCCTGAGAAATATGCCCGAAAGGGCCATTCATCCATTTTGTGCACTAAGATACAAAACCGCGAACTTTGGGAAAACACAAGTTTCGATCATTTTTTTGTGCAACCACTACTTCAAAGTTGTGTATCGTACCGAGGAGAACATGTTCGAAAAAGGGTTTACGCAAAAAGGCCTAGAAGTAAGCCCGAAAGGCCCATTGCTCCATTTTGTGACCAAACGCACAAAACCGCGAACTTTGGTAAAACACAAGTTCCGATCCACTTTTTTGTGCAACAACCACATCAAAGTTGTGTATCGTAGTGAGTAGAACATATTCACAAAATGGTTTCCACAAAAAGCCTGAGAAATATGCCCGAAAGGGCCATTCATCCATTTTGTGCACTAAGATACAAAACCGCGAACTTTGGGAAAACACAAGTTTCGATCATTTTTTTGTGCAACCACTACTTCAAAGTTGTGTATCGTACCGAGGAGAACATGTTCGAAAAAGGGTTTACGCAAAAAGGCCTAGAAGTAAGCCCGAAAGGCCCATTGCTCCGTTTTGTGACCAAACACACAAAACCGCGAGCTTTGGTAAAACACAAGTTCCGATCCACTTTTTTGTGCAACAACCACATCAAAGTTGTGTATCGTAGGGAGTAGAACATATTCACAAAATGGTTTCCGCCAAAAGCATGAGAAATGTGCCCGAAACGGCCACTGATCCATTTTGTGCACTAACATACAAAACCGCGAACTTTGGGAAAACACAAGTTTCGATCATTTTTTTGTGCAACCACTACTTCAAAGTTGTGTATCTTACCGAGGAGAACATGTTCGAAAAAGGGTTTACGCAAAAAGGCCTAGAAGTAAGCCCGAAAGGCCCATTGCTCCGTTTTGTGACCAAACACACAAAACCGCGAACTTTGGTAAACCACAAGTTCCGATCCACTTTTTTGTGCAACAACCACATCAAAGTTGTGTATCGTAGTGAGTAGAACATATTCACAAAATGGTTTCCACAAAAAGCCTGAGAAATATGCCCGAAAGGGCCATTCATCCATTTTGTGCACTAAGATACAAAACCGCGAACTTTGGGAAAACACAAGTTTCGATCATTTTTTTGTGCAACCACTACTTCAAAGTTGTGTATCGTACCGAGGAGAACATGTTCGAAAAAGGGTTTACGCAAAAAGGCCTAGAAGTAAGCCCGAAAGGCCCATTGCTCCGTTTTGTGACCAAACCCACAAAACCGCGAACTTTGGTAAACCACAAGTTCCGATCCACTTTTTTGTGCAACAACCACATCAAAGTTGTGTATCGTAGTGAGTAGAACATATTCACAAAATGGTTTCCACAAAAAGCCTGAGAAATATGCCCGAAAGGGCCATTGCTCCATTTTGTGCACTAAGATACAAAACCGCGAACTTTGGGAAAACACAAGTTTCGATCATTTTTTTGTGCAACCACTACTTCAAAGTTGTGTATCGTACCGAGGAGAACATGTTCGAAAAAGGGTTTACGCAAAAAGGCCTAGAAGTAAGCCCGAAAGGCCCATTGCTCCGTTTTGTGACCAAACACACAAAACCGCGAGCTTTGGTAAAACACAAGTTCCGATCCACTTTTTTGTGCAACAACCACATCAAAGTTGTGTATCGTAGGGAGTAGAACATATTCACAAAATGGTTTCCGCCAAAAGCATGAGAAATGTGCCCGAAACGGCCACTGATCCATTTTGTGCACTAACATACAAAACCGCGAACTTTGGGAAAACACAAGTTTCGATCATTTTTTTGTGCAACCACTACTTCAAAGTTGTGTATCTTACCGAGGAGAACATGTTCGAAAAAGGGTTTACGCAAAAAGGCCTAGAAGTAAGCCCGAAAGGCCCATTGCTCCGTTTTGTGACCAAACACACAAAACCGCGAACTTTGGTAAACCACAAGTTCCGATCCACTTTTTTGTGCAACAACCACATCAAAGTTGTGTATCGTAGTGAGTAGAACATATTCACAAAATGGTTTCCACAAAAAGCCTGAGAAATATGCCCGAAAGGGCCATTGCTCCATTTTGTGCACTAAGATACAAAACCGTGAACTTTGGGAAAACACAAGTTTCGATCATTTTTTTGTGCAACCACTACTTCAAAGTTGTGTATCGTACCGAGGAGAACATGTTCGAAAAAGGGTTTACGCAAAAAGGCCTAGAAGTAAGCCCGAAAGGCCGATTGCTCCGTTTTGTGACCAAACACACAAAACCGCAAACTTTGGTAAAACACAAGTTCCGATCCACTTTTTTGTGCAACAACCACATCAAAGTTGTGTATCGTAGCGAGTAGAACATGTTTACAAAACGGTTTCCACAAAAAGCCTGAGAAATATGGCCGAAAGGCCCATTGACCCGTTTTGTGGACAAACGCACAAAATCGCGTACTTTGGTAAAACACAAGTTTCGATCCACTTTTTTGTGCAACAACCACATCAAAGTTGTGTATCGTAGTGAGTAGAACATATTCACAAAATGGTTTCCGCCAAAAGCATGAGAAATGTGCCCGAAAGGGCCACTATCCATTTTGTGCACTAACATACAAAACCGCGATCTTTGGGAAAACACAAGTTTCGATCATTTTTTTGTGCAACCACTACTTCAAAGTTGTGTATCGTACCGAGGAGAACATGTTCGAAAAAGGGTTTACGCAAAAAGGCCTAGAAGTAAGCCCGAAAGGCCCATTGCTCCGTTTTGTGACCAAACGCACAAAACCACGAACTTTGGTAAAACACAAGTTCCGATCCACTTTTTTGTGCATCAACCACATCAAAGTTGTGTATCATAGTGAGTAGAACATATTCACAAAATGGTTTCCACAAAAAGCCTGAGAAATATGCCCGAAAGGGCCATTCATCCATTTTGTGCACTAAGATACAAAACCGCGAACTTTGGGAAAACACAAGTTTCGATCATTTTTTTGTGCAACCACTACTTCAAAGTTGTGTATCGTACCGAGGAGAACATGTTCGAAAAAGGGTTTACGCAAAAAGGCCTAGAAGTAAGCCCGAAAGGCCCATTGCTCCGTTTTGTGACCAAACGCACAAAACCGCGAACTTTGGTAAAACACAAGTTCCGATCCACTTTTTTGTGCATCAACCACATCAAAGTTGTGTATCGTAGTGAATAGAACATATTCACAAAATGGTTTCCACAAAAAGCCTGAGAAATATGCCCGAAAGGGCCATTCATCCATTTTGTGCACTAAGATACAAAACCGCGAACTTTGGGAAAACACAAGTTTCGATCATTTTTTTGTGCAACCACTACTTCAAAGTTGTGTATCGTACCGAGGAGAACATGTTCGAAAAAGGGTTTACGCAAAAAGGCCTAGAAGTAAGCCCGAAAGGCCCATTGCTCCATTTTGTGACCAAACGCACAAAACCGCGAACTTTGGTAAAACACAAGTTCCGATCCACTTTTTTGTGCAACAACCACATCAAAGTTGTGTATCGTAGTGAGTAGAACATATTCACAAAATGGTTTCCACAAAAAGCCTGAGAAATATGCCCGAAAGGGCCATTCATCCATTTTGTGCACTAAGATACAAAACCGCGAACTTTGGGAAAACACAAGTTTCGATCATTTTTTTGTGCAACCACTACTTCAAAGTTGTGTATCGTACCGAGGAGAACATGTTCGAAAAAGGGTTTACGCAAAAAGGCCTAGAAGTAAGCCCGAAAGGCCCATTGCTCCGTTTTGTGACCAAACACACAAAACCGCGAGCTTTGGTAAAACACAAGTTCCGATCCACTTTTTTGTGCAACAACCACATCAAAGTTGTGTATCGTAGGGAGTAGAACATATTCACAAAATGGTTTCCGCCAAAAGCATGAGAAATGTGCCCGAAACGGCCACTGATCCATTTTGTGCACTAACATACAAAACCGCGAACTTTGGGAAAACACAAGTTTCGATCATTTTTTTGTGCAACCACTACTTCAAAGTTGTGTATCTTACCGAGGAGAACATGTTCGAAAAAGGGTTTACGCAAAAAGGCCTAGAAGTAAGCCCGAAAGGCCCATTGCTCCGTTTTGTGACCAAACACACAAAACCGCGAACTTTGGTAAACCACAAGTTCCGATCCACTTTTTTGTGCAACAACCACATCAAAGTTGTGTATCGTAGTGAGTAGAACATATTCACAAAATGGTTTCCACAAAAAGCCTGAGAAATATGCCCGAAAGGGCCATTGCTCCATTTTGTGCACTAAGATACAAAACCGTGAACTTTGGGAAAACACAAGTTTCGATCATTTTTTTGTGCAACCACTACTTCAAAGTATTGTATCGTACCGAGGAGAACATGTTCGAAAAAGGGTTTACGCAAAAAGGCCTAGAAGTAAGCCCGAAAGGCCGATTGCTCCGTTTTGTGACCAAACACACAAAACCGCAAACTTTGGTAAAACACAAGTTCCGATCCACTTTTTTGTGCAACAACCACATCAAAGTTGTGTATCGTAGCGAGTAGAACATGTTTACAAAACGGTTTCCACAAAAAGCCTGAGAAATAAGGCCGAAAGGCCCATTGACCCGTTTTGTGGACAAACGCACAAAATCGCGTACTTTGGTAAAACACAAGTTTCGATCATTTTTTTGTGCAACCACTACTTCAAAGTTGTGTATCGTACCGAGGAGAACATGTTCGAAAAATTGTTTACGCAAAAAGGCCTAGAAGTAAGCCCGAAAGGCCCATTGCTCCGTTTTGTGACCAAACACACAAAACCGCGAACTTTGGTAAACCACAAGTTCCGATCCACATTTTTGTGCAACAACCACATCAAAGTTGTGTATCGTAGTGAGTAGAACATATTCACAAAATGGTTTCCGCAAAAAGCCTGAGAAATATGCCCGAAAGGGCCATTGCTCCATTTTGTGCACTAAGATACAAAACCGTGAACTTTGGGAAAACACAAGTTTCGATCATTTTTTTGTGCAACCACTACTTCAAAGTTGTGTATCGTACCGAGGAGAACATGTTCGAAAAATTGTTTACGCAAAAAGGCCTAGAAGTAAGCCCGAAAGGCCCATTGCTCCGTTTTGTGACCAAACACACAAAACCGCGAACTTTGGTAAACCACAAGTTCCGATCCACATTTTTGTGCAACAACCACATCAAAGTTGTGTATCGTAGTGAGTAGAACATATTCACAAAATGGTTTCCGCAAAAAGCCTGAGAAATATGCCCGAAAGGGCCATTGCTCCATTTTGTGCACTAAGATACAAAACCGTGAACTTTGGGAAAACACAAGTTTCGATCATTTTTTTGTGCAACCACTACTTCAAAGTTGTGTATCGTACCGAGGAGAACATGTTCGAAAAAGGGTTTACGCAAAAAGGCCTAGAAGTAAGCCCGAAAGGCCCATTGCTCCGTTTTGTGACCAAACACACAAAACCGCAAACTTTGGTAAAACACAAGTTCCGATCCACTTTTTTGTGCAACAACCACATCAAAGTTGTGTATCGTAGCGAGTAGAACATGTTTACAAAACGGTTTCCACAAAAAGCCTGAGAAATAAGGCCGAAAGGCCCATTGACCCGTTTTGTGGACAAACGCACAAAATCGCGTACTTTGGTAAAACACAAGTTTCGATCCACTTTTTTGTGCAACAACCACATCAAAGTTCTGTATCGTAGTGAGTAGAACATATTCACAAAATGGTTTCCGCCAAAAGCATGAGAAATGTGCCCGAAAGGGCCACTATCCATTTTGTGCACTAACATACAAAACCGCGATCTTTGGGAAAACACAAGTTTCGATCATTTTTTTGTGCAACCACTACTTCAAAGTTGTGTATCGTACCGAGGAGAACATGTTCGAAAAAGGGTTTACGCAAAAAGGCCTAGAAGTAAGCCCGAAACGCCCATTGCTCCGTTTTGTGACCAAACGCACAAAACCGCGAACTTTGGTAAAACACAAGTTCCGATCCACTTTTTTGTGCAACAACCACATCAAAGTTGTGTATCGTAGGGAGTAGAACATATTCACAAAATGGTTTCCGCCAAAAGCATGAGAAATGTGCCCGAAACGGCCACTGATCCATTTTGTGCACTAACATACAAAACCGCGAACTTTGGGAAAACACAAGTTTCGATCATTTTTTTGTGCAACCACTACTTCAAAGTTGTGTATCTTACCGAGGAGAACATGTTCGAAAAAGGGTTTACGCAAAAAGGCCTAGAAGTAAGCCCGAAAGGCCCATTGCTCCGTTTTGTGACCAAACACACAAAACCGCGAACTTTGGTAAACCACAAGTTCCGATCCACTTTTTTGTGCAACAACCACATCAAAGTTGTGTATCGTAGTGAGTAGAACATATTCACAAAATGGTTTCCACAAAAAGCCTGAGAAATATGCCCGAAAGGGCCATTGCTCCATTTTGTGCACTAAGATACAAAACCGTGAACTTTGGGAAAACACAAGTTTCGATCATTTTTTTGTGCAACCACTACTTCAAAGTTGTGTATCGTACCGAGGAGAACATGTTCGAAAAAGGGTTTACGCAAAAAGGCCTAGAAGTAAGCCCGAAAGGCCCATTGCTCCGTTTTGTGACCAAACACACAAAACCGCAAACTTTGGTAAAACACAAGTTCCGATCCACTTTTTTGTGCAACAACCACATCAAAGTTGTGTATCGTAGCGAGTAGAACATGTTTACAAAACGGTTTCCACAAAAAGCCTGAGAAATAAGGCCGAAAGGCCCATTGACCCGTTTTGTGGACAAACGCACAAAATCGCGTACTTCGGTAAAACACAAGTTTCGATCCACTTTTTTGTGCAACAACCACATCAAAGTTGTGTATCGTAGTGAGTAGAACATATTCACAAAATGGTTTCCGCCAAAAGCATGAGAAATGTGCCCGAAAGGGCCACTATCCATTTTTTGCACTAACATACAAAACCGCGATCTTTGGGAAAACACAAGTTTCGATCATTTTTTTGTGCAACCACTACTTCAAAGTTGTGTATCGTACCGAGGAGAACATGTTCGAAAAAGGGTTTACGCAAAAAGGCCTAGAAGTAAGCCCGAAAGGCCCATTGCTCCGTTTTGTGACCAAACGCACAAAACCGCGAACTTTGGTAAAACACAAGTTCCGATCCACTTTTTTGTGCATCAACCACATCAAAGTTGTGTATCCTAGTGAGTAGAACATATTCACAAAATGGTTTCCACAAAAAGCCTGAGAAATATGCCCGAAAGGGCCATTCATCCATTTTGTGCACTAAGATACAAAACCGCGAACTTTGGGAAAACACAAGTTTCGATCATTTTTTTGTGCAACCACTACTTCAAAGTTGTGTATCGTACCGAGGAGAACATGTTCGAAAAAGGGTTTACGCAAAAAGGCCTAGAAGTAAGCCCGAAAGGCCCATTGCTCCATTTTGTGACCAAACGCACAAAACCGCGAACTTTGGTAAAACACAAGTTCCGATCCACTTTTTTGTGCAACAACCACATCAAAGTTGTGTATCGTAGTGAGTAGAACATATTCACAAAATGGTTTCCACAAAAAGCCTGAGAAATATGCCCGAAAGGGCCATTCATCCATTTTGTGCACTAAGATACAAAACCGCGAACTTTGGGAAAACACAAGTTTCGATCATTTTTTTGTGCAACCACTACTTCAAAGTTGTGTATCGTACCGAGGAGAACATGTTCGAAAAAGGGTTTACGCAAAAAGGCCTAGAAGTAAGCCCGAAAGGCCCATTGCTCCGTTTTGTGACCAAACCCACAAAACCGCGAACTTTGGTAAACCACAAGTTCCGATCCACTTTTTTGTGCAACAACCACATCAAAGTTGTGTATCGTAGTGAGTAGAACATATTCACAAAATGGTTTCCACAAAAAGCCTGAGAAATATGCCCGAAAGGGCCATTGCTCCATTTTGTGCACTAAGATACAAAACCGCGAACTTTGGGAAAACACAAGTTTCGATCATTTTTTTGTGCAACCACTACTTCAAAGTTGTGTATCGTACCGAGGAGAACATGTTCGAAAAAGGGTTTACGCAAAAAGGCCTAGAAGTAAGCCCGAAAGGCCCATTGCTCCGTTTTGTGACCAAACACACAAAACCGCGAGCTTTGGTAAAACACAAGTTCCGATCCACTTTTTTGTGCAACAACCACATCAAAGTTGTGTATCGTAGGGAGTAGAACATATTCACAAAATGGTTTCCGCCAAAAGCATGAGAAATGTGCCCGAAACGGCCACTGATCCATTTTGTGCACTAACATACAAAACCGCGAACTTTGGGAAAACACAAGTTTCGATCATTTTTTTGTGCAACCACTACTTCAAAGTTGTGTATCTTACCGAGGAGAACATGTTCGAAAAAGGGTTTACGCAAAAAGGCCTAGAAGTAAGCCCGAAAGGCCCATTGCTCCGTTTTGTGACCAAACACACAAAACCGCGAACTTTGGTAAACCACAAGTTCCGATCCACTTTTTTGTGCAACAACCACATCAAAGTTGTGTATCGTAGTGAGTAGAACATATTCACAAAATGGTTTCCACAAAAAGCCTGAGAAATATGCCCGAAAGGGCCATTGCTCCATTTTGTGCACTAAGATACAAAACCGTGAACTTTGGGAAAACACAAGTTTCGATCATTTTTTTGTGCAACCACTACTTCAAAGTTGTGTATCGTACCGAGGAGAACATGTTCGAAAAAGGGTTTACGCAAAAAGGCCTAGAAGTAAGCCCGAAAGGCCGATTGCTCCGTTTTGTGACCAAACACACAAAACCGCAAACTTTGGTAAAACACAAGTTCCGATCCACTTTTTTGTGCAACAACCACATCAAAGTTGTGTATCGTAGCGAGTAGAACATGTTTACAAAACGGTTTCCACAAAAAGCCTGAGAAATATGGCCGAAAGGCCCATTGACCCGTTTTGTGGACAAACGCACAAAATCGCGTACTTTGGTAAAACACAAGTTTCGATCCACTTTTTTGTGCAACAACCACATCAAAGTTGTGTATCGTAGTGAGTAGAACATATTCACAAAATGGTTTCCGCCAAAAGCATGAGAAATGTGCCCGAAAGGGCCACTATCCATTTTGTGCACTAACATACAAAACCGCGATCTTTGGGAAAACACAAGTTTCGATCATTTTTTTGTGCAACCACTACTTCAAAGTTGTGTATCGTACCGAGGAGAACATGTTCGAAAAAGGGTTTACGCAAAAAGGCCTAGAAGTAAGCCCGAAAGGCCCATTGCTCCGTTTTGTGACCAAACGCACAAAACCACGAACTTTGGTAAAACACAAGTTCCGATCCACTTTTTTGTGCATCAACCACATCAAAGTTGTGTATCATAGTGAGTAGAACATATTCACAAAATGGTTTCCACAAAAAGCCTGAGAAATATGCCCGAAAGGGCCATTCATCCATTTTGTGCACTAAGATACAAAACCGCGAACTTTGGGAAAACACAAGTTTCGATCATTTTTTTGTGCAACCACTACTTCAAAGTTGTGTATCGTACCGAGGAGAACATGTTCGAAAAAGGGTTTACGCAAAAAGGCCTAGAAGTAAGCCCGAAAGGCCCATTGCTCCGTTTTGTGACCAAACGCACAAAACCGCGAACTTTGGTAAAACACAAGTTCCGATCCACTTTTTTGTGCATCAACCACATCAAAGTTGTGTATCGTAGTGAATAGAACATATTCACAAAATGGTTTCCACAAAAAGCCTGAGAAATATGCCCGAAAGGGCCATTCATCCATTTTGTGCACTAAGATACAAAACCGCGAACTTTGGGAAAACACAAGTTTCGATCATTTTTTTGTGCAACCACTACTTCAAAGTTGTGTATCGTACCGAGGAGAACATGTTCGAAAAAGGGTTTACGCAAAAAGGCCTAGAAGTAAGCCCGAAAGGCCCATTGCTCCATTTTGTGACCAAACGCACAAAACCGCGAACTTTGGTAAAACACAAGTTCCGATCCACTTTTTTGTGCAACAACCACATCAAAGTTGTGTATCGTAGTGAGTAGAACATATTCACAAAATGGTTTCCACAAAAAGCCTGAGAAATATGCCCGAAAGGGCCATTCATCCATTTTGTGCACTAAGATACAAAACCGCGAACTTTGGGAAAACACAAGTTTCGATCATTTTTTTGTGCAACCACTACTTCAAAGTTGTGTATCGTACCGAGGAGAACATGTTCGAAAAAGGGTTTACGCAAAAAGGCCTAGAAGTAAGCCCGAAAGGCCCATTGCTCCGTTTTGTGACCAAACACACAAAACCGCGAGCTTTGGTAAAACACAAGTTCCGATCCACTTTTTTGTGCAACAACCACATCAAAGTTGTGTATCGTAGGGAGTAGAACATATTCACAAAATGGTTTCCGCCAAAAGCATGAGAAATGTGCCCGAAACGGCCACTGATCCATTTTGTGCACTAACATACAAAACCGCGAACTTTGGGAAAACACAAGTTTCGATCATTTTTTTGTGCAACCACTACTTCAAAGTTGTGTATCTTACCGAGGAGAACATGTTCGAAAAAGGGTTTACGCAAAAAGGCCTAGAAGTAAGCCCAAAAGGCCCATTGCTCCGTTTTGTGACCAAACACACAAAACCGCGAACTTTGGTAAACCACAAGTTCCGATCCACTTTTTTGTGCAACAACCACATCAAAGTTGTGTATCGTAGTGAGTAGAACATATTCACAAAATGGTTTCCACAAAAAGCCTGAGAAATATGCCCGAAAGGGCCATTGCTCCATTTTGTGCACTAAGATACAAAACCGTGAACTTTGGGAAAACACAAGTTTCGATCATTTTTTTGTGCAACCACTACTTCAAAGTATTGTATCGTACCGAGGAGAACATGTTCGAAAAAGGGTTTACGCAAAAAGGCCTAGAAGTAAGCCCGAAAGGCCGATTGCTCCGTTTTGTGACCAAACACACAAAACCGCAAACTTTGGTAAAACACAAGTTCCGATCCACTTTTTTGTGCAACAACCACATCAAAGTTGTGTATCGTAGCGAGTAGAACATGTTTACAAAACGGTTTCCACAAAAAGCCTGAGAAATAAGGCCGAAAGGCCCATTGACCCGTTTTGTGGACAAACGCACAAAATCGCGTACTTTGGTAAAACACAAGTTTCGATCATTTTTTTGTGCAACCACTACTTCAAAGTTGTGTATCGTACCGAGGAGAACATGTTCGAAAAATGGTTTACGCAAAAAGGCCTAGAAGTAAGCCCGAAAGGCCCATTGCTCCGTTTTGTGACCAAACGCACAAAACCGCGAACTTTGGTAAAACACAAGTTCCGATCCACTTTTTTGTGCAACAACCACATCAAAGTTGTGTATCGTAGTGAGTAGAACATATTCACAAAATGGTTTCCACAAAAAGCCTGAGAAATATGCCCGAAAGGGCCATTGCTCCATTTTGTGCACTAAGATACAAAACCGTGAACTTTGGGAAAACACAAGTTTCGATCATTTTTTTGTGCAACCACTACTTCAAAGTTGTGTATCGTACCGAGGAGAACATGTTCGAAAAATGGTTTACGCAAAAAGGCCTAGAAGTAAGCCCGAAAGGCCCATTGCTCCGTTTTGTGACCAAACGAACAAAACCGCGAACTTTGGTAAAACACAAGTTCCGATCCATTTTTTTGTGCAACAACCACATCAAAGTTGTGTATCGTAGTGAGTAGAACATATTCACAAAATGGTTTCCACAAAAAGCCTGAGAAATATGCCCGAAAGGGCCATTGCTCCATTTTGTGCACTAAGATACAAAACCGTGAACTTTGGGAAAACACAAGTTTCGATCATTTTTTTGTGCAACCACTACTTCAAAGTTGTGTATCGTACCGAGGAGAACATGTTCGAAAAATTGTTTACGCAAAAAGGCCTAGAAGTAAGCCCGAAAGGCCCATTGCTCCGTTTTGTGACCAAACACACAAAACCGCGAACTTTGGTAAACCACAAGTTCCGATCCACATTTTTGTGCAACAACCACATCAAAGTTGTGTATCGTAGTGAGTAGAACATATTCACAAAATGGTTTCCGCAAAAAGCCTGAGAAATATGCCCGAAAGGGCCATTGCTCCATTTTGTGCACTAAGATACAAAACCGTGAACTTTGGGAAAACACAAGTTTCGATCATTTTTTTGTGCAACCACTACTTCAAAGTTGTGTATCGTACCGAGGAGAACATGTTCGAAAAAGGGTTTACGCAAAAAGGCCTAGAAGTAAGCCCGTAAGGCCCATTGCTCCGTTTTGTGACCAAACACACAAAACCGCGAGCTTTGGTAAAACACAAGTTCCGATCCACTTTTTTGTGCAACAACCACATCAAAGTTGTGTATCGTAGGGAGTAGAACATATTCACAAAATGGTTTCCGCCAAAAGCATGAGAAATGTGCCCGAAACGGCCACTGATCCATTTTGTGCACTAACATACAAAACCGCGAACTTTGGGAAAACACAAGTTTCGATCCACTTTTTTGTGCAACAACCACATCAAAGTTCTGTATCGTAGTGAGTAGAACATATTCACAAAATGGTTTCCACAAAAAGCCTGAGAAATATGCCCGAAAGGGCCATTCATCCATTTTGTGCACTAAGATACAAAACCGCGAACTTTGGGAAAACACAAGTTTCGATCATTTTTTTGTGCAACCACTACTTCAAAGTTGTGTATCGTACCGAGGAGAACATGTTCGAAAAAGGGTTTACGCAAAAAGGCCTAGAAGTAAGCCGGAAAGGCCCATTGCTCCATTTTGTGACCAAACGCACAAAACCGCGAACTTTGGTAAAACACAAGTTCCGATCCACTTTTTTGTGCAACAACCACATCAAAGTTGTGTATCGTAGTGAGTAGAACATATTCACAAAATGGTTTCCACAAAAAGCCTGAGAAATATGCCCGAAAGGGCCATTCATCCATTTTGTGCACTAAGATACAAAACCGCGAACTTTGGGAAAACACAAGTTTCGATCATTTTTTTGTGCAACCACTACTTCAAAGTTGTGTATCGTACCGAGGAGAACATGTTCGAAAAAGGGTTTACGCAAAAAGGCCTAGAAGTAAGCCCGAAAGGCCCATTGCTCCGTTTTGTGACCAAACCCACAAAACCGCGAACTTTGGTAAACCACAAGTTCCGATCCACTTTTTTGTGCAACAACCACATCAAAGTTGTGTATCGTAGTGAGTAGAACATATTCACAAAATGGTTTCCACAAAAAGCCTGAGAAATATGCCCGAAAGGGCCATTGCTCCATTTTGTGCACTAAGATACAAAACCGCGAACTTTGGGAAAACACAAGTTTCGATCATTTTTTTGTGCAACCACTACTTCAAAGTTGTGTATCGTACCGAGGAGAACATGTTCGAAAAAGGGTTTACGCAAAAAGGCCTAGAAGTAAGCCCGAAAGGCCCATTGCTCCGTTTTGTGACCAAACACACAAAACCGCGAACTTTGGTAAAACACAAGTTCCGATCCACTTTTTTGTGCAACAACCACATCAAAGTTGTGTATCGTAGCGAGTAGAACATGTTTACAAAACGGTTTCCACAAAAAGCCTGAGAAATAAGGCCGAAAGGCCCATTGACCCGTTTTGTGGACAAACGCACAAAATCGCGTACTTTGGTAAAACACAAGTTTCGATCATTTTTTTGTGCAACCACTACTTCAAAGTTGTGTATCGTACCGAGGAGAACATGTTCGAAAAATGGTTTACGCAAAAAGGCCTAGAAGTAAGCCCGAAAGGCCCATTGCTCCGTTTTGTGACCAAACGCACAAAACCGCGAACTTTGGTAAAACACAAGTTCCGATCCACTTTTTTGTGCAACAACCACATCAAAGTTGTGTATCGTAGTGAGTAGAACATATTCACAAAATGGTTTCCACAAAAAGCCTGAGAAATATGCCCGAAAGGGCCATTGCTCCATTTTGTGCACTAAGATACAAAACCGTGAACTTTGGGAAAACACAAGTTTCGATCATTTTTTTGTGCAACCACTACTTCAAAGTTGTGTATCGTACCGAGGAGAACATGTTCGAAAAATGGTTTACGCAAAAAGGCCTAGAAGTAAGCCCGAAAGGCCCATTGCTCCGTTTTGTGACCAAACGCACAAAACCGCGAACTTTGGTAAAACACAAGTTCCGATCCACTTTTTTGTGCAACAACCACATCAAAGTTGTGTATCGTAGTGAGTAGAACATATTCACAAAATGGTTTCCACAAAAAGCCTGAGAAATATGCCCGAAAGGGCCATTGCTCCATTTTGTGCACTAAGATACAAAACCGTGAACTTTGGGAAAACACAAGTTTCGATCATTTTTTTGTGCAACCACTACTTCAAAGTTGTGTATCGTACCGAGGAGAACATGTTCGAAAAATTGTTTACGCAAAAAGGCCTAGAAGTAAGCCCGAAAGGCCCATTGCTCCGTTTTGTGACCAAACACACAAAACCGCGAACTTTGGTAAACCACAAGTTCCGATCCACATTTTTGTGCAACAACCACATCAAAGTTGTGTATCGTAGTGAGTAGAACATATTCACAAAATGGTTTCCGCAAAAAGCCTGAGAAATATGCCCGAAAGGGCCATTGCTCCATTTTGTGCACTAAGATACAAAACCGTGAACTTTGGGAAAACACAAGTTTCGATCATTTTTTTGTGCAACCACTACTTCAAAGTTGTGTATCGTACCGAGGAGAACATGTTCGAAAAAGGGTTTACGCAAAAAGGCCTAGAAGTAAGCCCGAAAGGCCCATTGCTCCGTTTTGTGACCAAACACACAAAACCGCGAGCTTTGGTAAAACACAAGTTCCGATCCACTTTTTTGTGCAACAACCACATCAAAGTTGTGTATCGTAGGGAGTAGAACATATTCACAAAATGGTTTCCGCCAAAAGCATGAGAAATGTGCCCGAAACGGCCACTGATCCATTTTGTGCACTAACATACAAAACCGCGAACTTTGGGAAAACACAAGTTTCGATCCACTTTTTTGTGCAACAACCACATCAAAGTTCTGTATCGTAGTGAGTAGAACATATTCACAAAATGGTTTCCGCCAAAAGCATGAGAAATGTGCCCGAAAGGGCCACTATCCATTTTGTGCACTAACATACAAAACCGCGATCTTTGGGAAAACACAAGTTTCGATCATTTTTTTGTGCAACCACTACTTCAAAGTTGTGTATCGTACCGAGGAGAACATGTTCGAAAAAGGGTTTACGCAAAAAGGCCTAGAAGTAAGCCCGAAAGGCCCATTGCTCCGTTTTGTGACCAAACGCACAAAACCGCGAACTTTGGTAAAACACAAGTTCCGATCCACTTTTTTGTGCATCAACCACATCAAAGTTGTGTATCGTAGTGAGTAGAACATATTCACAAAATGGTTTCCACAAAAAGCCTGAGAAATATGCCCGAAAGGGCCATTCATCCATTTTGTGCACTAAGATACAAAACCGCGAACTTTGGGAAAACACAAGTTTCGATCATTTTTTTGTGCAACCACTACTTCAAAGTTGTGTATCGTACCGAGGAGAACATGTTCGAAAAAGGGTTTACGCAAAAAGGCCTAGAAGTAAGCCCGAAAGGCCCATTGCTCCATTTTGTGACCAAACGCACAAAACCGCGAACTTTGGTAAAACACAAGTTCCGATCCACTTTTTTGTGCAACAACCACATCAAAGTTGTGTATCGTAGTGAGTAGAACATATTCACAAAATGGTTTCCACAAAAAGCCTGAGAAATATGCCCGAAAGGGCCATTCATCCATTTTGTGCACTAAGATACAAAACCGCGAACTTTGGGAAAACACAAGTTTCGATCATTTTTTTGTGCAACCACTACTTCAAAGTTGTGTATCGTACCGAGGAGAACATGTTCGAAAAAGGGTTTACGCAAAAAGGCCTAGAAGTAAGCCCGAAAGGCCCATTGCTCCGTTTTGTGACCAAACGCACAAAACCGCGAACTTTGGTAAAACACAAGTTCCGATCCACTTTTTTGTGCAACAACCACATCAAAGTTGTGTATCGTAGTGAGTAGAACATATTCACAAAATGGTTTCCACAAAAAGCCTGAGAAATATGCCCGAAAGGGCCATTGCTCCATTTTGTGCACTAAGATACAAAACCGTGAACTTTGGGAAAACACAAGTTTCGATCATTTTTTTGTGCAACCACTACTTCAAAGTTGTGTATCGTACCGAGGAGAACATGTTCGAAAAATGGTTTACGCAAAAAGGCCTAGAAGTAAGCCCGAAAGGCCCATTGCTCCGTTTTGTGACCAAACGCACAAAACCGCGAACTTTGGTAAAACACAAGTTCCGATCCACTTTTTTGTGCAACAACCACATCAAAGTTGTGTATCGTAGTGAGTAGAACATATTCACAAAATGGTTTCCACAAAAAGCCTGAGAAATATGCCCGAAAGGGCCATTGCTCCATTTTGTGCACTAAGATACAAAACCGTGAACTTTGGGAAAACACAAGTTTCGATCATTTTTTTGTGCAACCACTACTTCAAAGTTGTGTATCGTACCGAGGAGAACATGTTCGAAAAATTGTTTACGCAAAAAGGCCTAGAAGTAAGCCCGAAAGGCCCATTGCTCCGTTTTGTGACCAAACACACAAAACCGCGAACTTTGGTAAACCACAAGTTCCGATCCACATTTTTGTGCAACAACCACATCAAAGTTGTGTATCGTAGTGAGTAGAACATATTCACAAAATGGTTTCCGCAAAAAGCCTGAGAAATATGCCCGAAAGGGCCATTGCTCCATTTTGTGCACTAAGATACAAAACCGTGAACTTTGGGAAAACACAAGTTTCGATCATTTTTTTGTGCAACCACTACTTCAAAGTTGTGTATCGTACCGAGGAGAACATGTTCGAAAAAGGGTTTACGCAAAAAGGCCTAGAAGTAAGCCCGAAAGGCCCATTGCTCCGTTTTGTGACCAAACACACAAAACCGCGAGCTTTGGTAAAACACAAGTTCCGATCCACTTTTTTGTGCAACAACCACATCAAAGTTGTGTATCGTAGGGAGTAGAACATATTCACAAAATGGTTTCCGCCAAAAGCATGAGAAATGTGCCCGAAACGGCCACTGATCCATTTTGTGCACTAACATACAAAACCGCGAACTTTGGGAAAACACAAGTTTCGATCCACTTTTTTGTGTAACAACCACATCAAAGTTCTGTATCGTAGTGAGTAGAACATATTCACAAAATGGTTTCCGCCAAAAGCATGAGAAATGTGCCCGAAAGGGCCACTATCCATTTTGTGCACTAACATACAAAACCGCGATCTTTGGGAAAACACAAGTTTCGATCATTTTTTTGTGCAACCACTACTTCAAAGTTGTGTATCGTACCGAGGAGAACATGTTCGAAAAAGGGTTTACGCAAAAAGGCCTAGAAGTAAGCCCGAAAGGCCCATTGCTCCGTTTTGTGACCAAACGCACAAAACCGCGAACTTTGGTAAAACACAAGTTCCGATCCACTTTTTTGTGCATCAACCACATCAAAGTTGTGTATCGTAGTGAGTAGAACATATTCACAAAATGGTTTCCACAAAAAGCCTGAGAAATATGCCCGAAAGGGCCATTCATCCATTTTGTGCACTAAGATACAAAACCGCGAACTTTGGGAAAACACAAGTTTCGATCATTTTTTTGTGCAACCACTACTTCAAAGTTGTGTATCGTACCGAGGAGAACATGTTCGAAAAAGGGTTTACGCAAAAAGGCCTAGAAGTAAGCCCGAAAGGCCCATTGCTCCATTTTGTGACCAAACGCACAAAACCGCGAACTTTGGTAAAACACAAGTTCCGATCCACTTTTTTGTGCAACAACCACATCAAAGTTGTGTATCGTAGTGAGTAGAACATATTCACAAAATGGTTTCCACAAAAAGCCTGAGAAATATGCCCGAAAGGGCCATTCATCCATTTTGTGCACTAAGATACAAAACCGCGAACTTTGGGAAAACACAAGTTTCGATCATTTTTTTGTGCAACCACTACTTCAAAGTTGTGTATCGTACCGAGGAGAACATGTTCTAAAAAGGGTTTACGCAAAAAGGCCTAGAAGTAAGCCCGAAAGGCCCATTGCTCCGTTTTGTGACCAAACACACAAAACCGCGAGCTTTGGTAAAACACAAGTTCCGATCCACTTTTTTGTGCAACAACCACATCAAAGTTGTGTATCGTAGGGAGTAGAACATATTCACAAAATGGTTTCCGCCAAAAGCATGAGAAATGTGCCCGAAACGGCCACTGATCCATTTTGTGCACTAACATACAAAACCGCGAACTTTGGGAAAACACAAGTTTCGATCATTTTTTTGTGCAACCACTACTTCAAAGTTGTGTATCTTACCGAGGAGAACATGTTCGAAAAAGGGTTTACGCAAAAAGGCCTAGAAGTAAGCCCGAAAGGCCCATTGCTCCGTTTTGTGACCAAACACACAAAACCGCGAACTTTGGTAAACCACAAGTTCCGATCCACTTTTTTGTGCAACAACCACATCAAAGTTGTGTATCGTAGTGAGTAGAACATATTCACAAAATGGTTTCCACAAAAAGCCTGAGAAATATGCCCGAAAGGGCCATTGCTCCATTTTGTGCACTAAGATACAAAACCGTGAACTTTGGGAAAACACAAGTTTCGATCATTTTTTTGTGCAACCACTACTTCAAAGTTGTGTATCGTACCGAGGAGAACATGTTCGAAAAAGGGTTTACGCAAAAAGGCCTAGAAGTAAGCCCGAAAGGCCCATTGCTCCGTTTTGTGACCAAACACACAAAACCGCAAACTTTGGTAAAACACAAGTTCCGATCCACTTTTTTGTGCAACAACCACATCAAAGTTGTGTATCGTAGCGAGTAGAACATGTTTACAAAACGGTTTCCACAAAAAGCCTGAGAAATAAGGCCGAAAGGCCCATTGACCCGTTTTGTGGACAAACGCACAAAATCGCGTACTTTGGTAAAACACAAGTTTCGATCCACTTTTTTGTGCAACAACCACATCAAAGTTGTGTATCGTAGTGAGTAGAACATATTCACAAAATGGTTTCCGCCAAAAGCATGAGAAATGTGCCCGAAAGGGCCACTATCCATTTTGTGCACTAACATACAAAACCGCGATCTTTGGGAAAACACAAGTTTCGATCATTTTTTTGTGCAACCACTACTTCAAAGTTGTGTATCGTACCGAGGAGAACATGTTCGAAAAAGGGTTTACGCAAAAAGGCCTAGAAGTAAGCCCGAAAGGCCCATTGCTCCGTTTTGTGACCAAACGCACAAAACCGCGAACTTTGGTAAAACACAAGTTCCGATCCACTTTTTTGTGCATCAACCACATCAAAGTTGTGTATCATAGTGAGTAGAACATATTCACAAAATGGTTTCCACAAAAAGCCTGAGAAATATGCCCGAAAGGGCCATTCATCCATTTTGTGCACTAAGATACAAAACCGCGAACTTTGGGAAAACACAAGTTTCGATCATTTTTTTGTGCAACCACTACTTCAAAGTTGTGTATCGTACCGAGGAGAACATGTTCGAAAAATGGTTTACGCAAAAAGGCCTAGAAGTAAGCCCGAAAGGCCCATTGCTCCGTTTTGTGACCAAACGCACAAAACCGCGAACTTTGGTAAAACACAAGTTCCGATCCACTTTTTTGTGCAACAACCACATCAAAGTTGTGTATCGTAGTGAGTAGAACATATTCACAAAATGGTTTCCACAAAAAGCCTGAGAAATATGCCCGAAAGGGCCATTGCTCCATTTTGTGCACTAAGATACAAAACCGTGAACTTTGGGAAAACACAAGTTTCGATCATTTTTTTGTGCAACCACTACTTCAAAGTTGTGTATCGTACCGAGGAGAACATGTTCGAAAAATTGTTTACGCAAAAAGGCCTAGAAGTAAGCCCGAAAGGCCCATTGCTCCGTTTTGTGACCAAACACACAAAACCGCGAACTTTGGTAAACCACAAGTTCCGATCCACATTTTTGTGCAACAACCACATCAAAGTTGTGTATCGTAGTGAGTAGAACATATTCACAAAATGGTTTCCGCAAAAAGCCTGAGAAATATGCCCGAAAGGGCCATTGCTCCATTTTGTGCACTAAGATACAAAACCGTGAACTTTGGGAAAACACAAGTTTCGATCATTTTTTTGTGCAACCACTACTTCAAAGTTGTGTATCGTACCGAGGAGAACATGTTCGAAAAAGGGTTTACGCAAAAAGGCCTAGAAGTAAGCCCGAAAGGCCCATTGCTCCGTTTTGTGACCAAACACACAAAACCGCGAGCTTTGGTAAAACACAAGTTCCGATCCACTTTTTTGTGCAACAACCACATCAAAGTTGTGTATCGTAGGGAGTAGAACATATTCACAAAATGGTTTCCGCCAAAAGCATGAGAAATGTGCCCGAAACGGCCACTGATCCATTTTGTGCACTAACATACAAAACCGCGAACTTTGGGAAAACACAAGTTTCGATCCACTTTTTTGTGCAACAACCACATCAAAGTTCTGTATCGTAGTGAGTAGAACATATTCACAAAATGGTTTCCGCCAAAAGCATGAGAAATGTGCCCGAAAGGGCCACTATCCATTTTGTGCACTAACATACAAAACCGCGATCTTTGGGAAAACACAAGTTTCGATCATTTTTTTGTGCAACCACTACTTCAAAGTTGTGTATCGTACCGAGGAGAACATGTTCGAAAAAGGGTTTACGCAAAAAGGCCTAGAAGTAAGCCCGAAAGGCCCATTGCTCCGTTTTGTGACCAAACGCACAAAACCGCGAACTTTGGTAAAACACAAGTTCCGATCCACTTTTTTGTGCATCAACCACATCAAAGTTGTGTATCGTAGTGAGTAGAACATATTCACAAAATGGTTTCCACAAAAAGCCTGAGAAATATGCCCGAAAGGGCCATTCATCCATTTTGTGCACTAAGATACAAAACCGCGAACTTTGGGAAAACACAAGTTTCGATCATTTTTTTGTGCAACCACTACTTCAAAGTTGTGTATCGTACCGAGGAGAACATGTTCGAAAAAGGGTTTACGCAAAAAGGCCTAGAAGTAAGCCCGAAAGGCCCATTGCTCCATTTTGTGACCAAACGCACAAAACCGCGAACTTTGGTAAAACACAAGTTCCGATCCACTTTTTTGTGCAACAACCACATCAAAGTTGTGTATCGTAGTGAGTAGAACATATTCACAAAATGGTTTCCACAAAAAGCCTGAGAAATATGCCCGAAAGGGCCATTCATCCATTTTGTGCACTAAGATACAAAACCGCGAACTTTGGGAAAACACAAGTTTCGATCATTTTTTTGTGCAACCACTACTTCAAAGTTGTGTATCGTACCGAGGAGAACATGTTCGAAAAAGGGTTTACGCAAAAAGGCCTAGAAGTAAGCCCGAAAGGCCCATTGCTCCGTTTTGTGACCAAACGCACAAAACCGCGAACTTTGGTAAAACACAAGTTCCGATCCACTTTTTTGTGCAACAACCACATCAAAGTTGTGTATCGTAGTGAGTAGAACATATTCACAAAATGGTTTCCACAAAAAGCCTGAGAAATATGCCCGAAAGGGCCATTGCTCCATTTTGTGCACTAAGATACAAAACCGTGAACTTTGGGAAAACACAAGTTTCGATCATTTTTTTGTGCAACCACTACTTCAAAGTTGTGTATCGTACCGAGGAGAACATGTTCGAAAAATGGTTTACGCAAAAAGGCCTAGAAGTAAGCCCGAAAGGCCCATTGCTCCGTTTTGTGACCAAACGCACAAAACCGCGAACTTTGGTAAAACACAAGTTCCGATCCACTTTTTTGTGCAACAACCACATCAAAGTTGTGTATCGTAGTGAGTAGAACATATTCACAAAATGGTTTCCACAAAAAGCCTGAGAAATATGCCCGAAAGGGCCATTGCTCCATTTTGTGCACTAAGATACAAAACCGTGAACTTTGGGAAAACACAAGTTTCGATCATTTTTTTGTGCAACCACTACTTCAAAGTTGTGTATCGTACCGAGGAGAACATGTTCGAAAAATTGTTTACGCAAAAAGGCCTAGAAGTAAGCCCGAAAGGCCCATTGCTCCGTTTTGTGACCAAACACACAAAACCGCGAACTTTGGTAAACCACAAGTTCCGATCCACATTTTTGTGCAACAACCACATCAAAGTTGTGTATCGTAGTGAGTAGAACATATTCACAAAATGGTTTCCGCAAAAAGCCTGAGAAATATGCCCGAAAGGGCCATTGCTCCATTTTGTGCACTAAGATACAAAACCGTGAACTTTGGGAAAACACAAGTTTCGATCATTTTTTTGTGCAACCACTACTTCAAAGTTGTGTATCGTACCGAGGAGAACATGTTCGAAAAAGGGTTTACGCAAAAAGGCCTAGAAGTAAGCCCGAAAGGCCCATTGCTCCGTTTTGTGACCAAACACACAAAACCGCGAGCTTTGGTAAAACACAAGTTCCGATCCACTTTTTTGTGCAACAACCACATCAAAGTTGTGTATCGTAGGGAGTAGAACATATTCACAAAATGGTTTCCGCCAAAAGCATGAGAAATGTGCCCGAAACGGCCACTGATCCATTTTGTGCACTAACATACAAAACCGCGAACTTTGGGAAAACACAAGTTTCGATCCACTTTTTTGTGCAACAACCACATCAAAGTTCTGTATCGTAGTGAGTAGAACATATTCACAAAATGGTTTCCGCCAAAAGCATGAGAAATGTGCCCGAAAGGGCCACTATCCATTTTGTGCACTAACATACAAAACCGCGATCTTTGGGAAAACACAAGTTTCGATCATTTTTTTGTGCAACCACTACTTCAAAGTTGTGTATCGTACCGAGGAGAACATGTTCGAAAAAGGGTTTACGCAAAAAGGCCTAGAAGTAAGCCCGAAAGGCCCATTGCTCCGTTTTGTGACCAAACGCACAAAACCGCGAACTTTGGTAAAACACAAGTTCCGATCCACTTTTTTGTGCATCAACCACATCAAAGTTGTGTATCGTAGTGAGTAGAACATATTCACAAAATGGTTTCCACAAAAAGCCTGAGAAATATGCCCGAAAGGGCCATTCATCCATTTTGTGCACTAAGATACAAAACCGCGAACTTTGGGAAAACACAAGTTTCGATCATTTTTTTGTGCAACCACTACTTCAAAGTTGTGTATCGTACCGAGGAGAACATGTTCGAAAAAGGGTTTACGCAAAAAGGCCTAGAAGTAAGCCCGAAAGGCCCATTGCTCCATTTTGTGACCAAACGCACAAAACCGCGAACTTTGGTAAAACACAAGTTCCGATCCACTTTTTTGTGCAACAACCACATCAAAGTTGTGTATCGTAGTGAGTAGAACATATTCACAAAATGGTTTCCACAAAAAGCCTGAGAAATATGCCCGAAAGGGCCATTCATCCATTTTGTGCACTAAGATACAAAACCGCGAACTTTGGGAAAACACAAGTTTCGATCATTTTTTTGTGCAACCACTACTTCAAAGTTGTGTATCGTACCGAGGAGAACATGTTCTAAAAAGGGTTTACGCAAAAAGGCCTAGAAGTAAGCCCGAAAGGCCCATTGCTCCGTTTTGTGACCAAACACACAAAACCGCGAGCTTTGGTAAAACACAAGTTCCGATCCACTTTTTTGTGCAACAACCACATCAAAGTTGTGTATCGTAGGGAGTAGAACATATTCACAAAATGGTTTCCGCCAAAAGCATGAGAAATGTGCCCGAAACGGCCACTGATCCATTTTGTGCACTAACATACAAAACCGCGAACTTTGGGAAAACACAAGTTTCGATCATTTTTTTGTGCAACCACTACTTCAAAGTTGTGTATCTTACCGAGGAGAACATGTTCGAAAAAGGGTTTACGCAAAAAGGCCTAGAAGTAAGCCCGAAAGGCCCATTGCTCCGTTTTGTGACCAAACACACAAAACCGCGAACTTTGGTAAACCACAAGTTCCGATCCACTTTTTTGTGCAACAACCACATCAAAGTTGTGTATCGTAGTGAGTAGAACATATTCACAAAATGGTTTCCACAAAAAGCCTGAGAAATATGCCCGAAAGGGCCATTGCTCCATTTTGTGCACTAAGATACAAAACCGTGAACTTTGGGAAAACACAAGTTTCGATCATTTTTTTGTGCAACCACTACTTCAAAGTTGTGTATCGTACCGAGGAGAACATGTTCGAAAAAGGGTTTACGCAAAAAGGCCTAGAAGTAAGCCCGAAAGGCCCATTGCTCCGTTTTGTGACCAAACACACAAAACCGCAAACTTTGGTAAAACACAAGTTCCGATCCACTTTTTTGTGCAACAACCACATCAAAGTTGTGTATCGTAGCGAGTAGAACATGTTTACAAAACGGTTTCCACAAAAAGCCTGAGAAATAAGGCCGAAAGGCCCATTGACCCGTTTTGTGGACAAACGCACAAAATCGCGTACTTTGGTAAAACACAAGTTTCGATCCACTTTTTTGTGCAACAACCACATCAAAGTTGTGTATCGTAGTGAGTAGAACATATTCACAAAATGGTTTCCGCCAAAAGCATGAGAAATGTGCCCGAAAGGGCCACTATCCATTTTGTGCACTAACATACAAAACCGCGATCTTTGGGAAAACACAAGTTTCGATCATTTTTTTGTGCAACCACTACTTCAAAGTTGTGTATCGTACCGAGGAGAACATGTTCGAAAAAGGGTTTACGCAAAAAGGCCTAGAAGTAAGCCCGAAAGGCCCATTGCTCCGTTTTGTGACCAAACGCACAAAACCGCGAACTTTGGTAAAACACAAGTTCCGATCCACTTTTTTGTGCATCAACCACATCAAAGTTGTGTATCATAGTGAGTAGAACATATTCACAAAATGGTTTCCACAAAAAGCCTGAGAAATATGCCCGAAAGGGCCATTCATCCATTTTGTGCACTAAGATACAAAACCGCGAACTTTGGGAAAACACAAGTTTCGATCATTTTTTTGTGCAACCACTACTTCAAAGTTGTGTATCGTACCGAGGAGAACATGTTCGAAAAAGGGTTTACGCAAAAAGGCCTAGAAGTAAGCCCGAAAGGCCCATTGCTCCATTTTGTGACCAAACGCACAAAACCGCGAACTTTGGTAAAACACAAGTTCTGATCCACTTTTTTGTGCAACAACCACATCAAAGTTGTGTATCGTAGTGAGTAGAACATATTCACAAAATGGTTTCCACAAAAAGCCTGAGAAATATGCCCGAAAGGGCCATTCATCCATTTTGTGCACTAAGATACAAAACCGCGAACTTTGGGAAAACACAAGTTTCGATCATTTTTTTGTGCAACCACTACTTCAAAGTTGTGTATCGTACCGAGGAGAACATGTTCGAAAAAGGGTTTACGCAAAAAGGCCTAGAAGTAAGCCCGAAAGGCCCATTGCTCCGTTTTGTGACCAAACACACAAAACCGCGAGCTTTGGTAAAACACAAGTTCCGATCCACTTTTTTGTGCAACAACCACATCAAAGTTGTGTATCGTAGGGAGTAGAACATATTCACAAAATGGTTTCCGCCAAAAGCATGAGAAATGTGCCCGAAACGGCCACTGATCCATTTTGTGCACTAACATACAAAACCGCGAACTTTGGGAAAACACAAGTTTCGATCATTTTTTTGTGCAACCACTACTTCAAAGTTGTGTATCTTACCGAGGAGAACATGTTCGAAAAAGGGTTTACGCAAAAAGGCCTAGAAGTAAGCCCGAAAGGCCCATTGCTCCGTTTTGTGACCAAACACACAAAACCGCGAACTTTGGTAAACCACAAGTTCCGATCCACTTTTTTGTGCAACAACCACATCAAAGTTGTGTATCGTAGTGAGTAGAACATATTCACAAAATGGTTTCCACAAAAAGCCTGAGAAATATGCCCGAAAGGGCCATTGCTCCATTTTGTGCACTAAGATACAAAACCGTGAACTTTGGGAAAACACAAGTTTCGATCATTTTTTTGTGCAACCACTACTTCAAAGTTGTGTATCGTACCGAGGAGAACATGTTCGAAAAATGGTTTACGCAAAAAGGCCTAGAAGTAAGCCCGAAAGGCCCATTGCTCCGTTTTGTGACCAAACGCACAAAACCGCGAACTTTGGTAAAACACAAGTTCCGATCCACTTTTTTGTGCAACAACCACATCAAAGTTGTGTATCGTAGTGAGTAGAACATATTCACAAAATGGTTTCCACAAAAAGCCTGAGAAATATGCCCGAAAGGGCCATTGCTCCATTTTGTGCACTAAGATACAAAACCGTGAACTTTGGGAAAACACAAGTTTCGATCATTTTTTTGTGCAACCACTACTTCAAAGTTGTGTATCGTACCGAGGAGAACATGTTCGAAAAATTGTTTACGCAAAAAGGCCTAGAAGTAAGCCCGAAAGGCCCATTGCTCCGTTTTGTGACCAAACACACAAAACCGCGAACTTTGGTAAACCACAAGTTCCGATCCACATTTTTGTGCAACAACCACATCAAAGTTGTGTATCGTAGTGAGTAGAACATATTCACAAAATGGTTTCCGCAAAAAGCCTGAGAAATATGCCCGAAAGGGCCATTGCTCCATTTTGTGCACTAAGATACAAAACCGTGAACTTTGGGAAAACACAAGTTTCGATCATTTTTTTGTGCAACCACTACTTCAAAGTTGTGTATCGTACCGAGGAGAACATGTTCGAAAAAGGGTTTACGCAAAAAGGCCTAGAAGTAAGCCCGAAAGGCCCATTGCTCCGTTTTGTGACCAAACACACAAAACCGCGAGCTTTGGTAAAACACAAGTTCCGATCCACTTTTTTGTGCAACAACCACATCAAAGTTGTGTATCGTAGGGAGTAGAACATATTCACAAAATGGTTTCCGCCAAAAGCATGAGAAATGTGCCCGAAACGGCCACTGATCCATTTTGTGCACTAACATACAAAACCGCGAACTTTGGGAAAACACAAGTTTCGATCCACTTTTTTGTGCAACAACCACATCAAAGTTCTGTATCGTAGTGAGTAGAACATATTCACAAAATGGTTTCCGCCAAAAGCATGAGAAATGTGCCCGAAAGGGCCACTATCCATTTTGTGCACTAACATACAAAACCGCGATCTTTGGGAAAACACAAGTTTCGATCATTTTTTTGTGCAACCACTACTTCAAAGTTGTGTATCGTACCGAGGAGAACATGTTCGAAAAAGGGTTTACGCAAAAAGGCCTAGAAGTAAGCCCGAAAGGCCCATTGCTCCGTTTTGTGACCAAACGCACAAAACCGCGAACTTTGGTAAAACACAAGTTCCGATCCACTTTTTTGTGCATCAACCACATCAAAGTTGTGTATCGTAGTGAGTAGAACATATTCACAAAATGGTTTCCACAAAAAGCCTGAGAAATATGCCCGAAAGGGCCATTCATCCATTTTGTGCACTAAGATACAAAACCGCGAACTTTGGGAAAACACAAGTTTCGATCATTTTTTTGTGCAACCACTACTTCAAAGTTGTGTATCGTACCGAGGAGAACATGTTCGAAAAAGGGTTTACGCAAAAAGGCCTAGAAGTAAGCCCGAAAGGCCCATTGCTCCATTTTGTGACCAAACGCACAAAACCGCGAACTTTGGTAAAACACAAGTTCCGATCCACTTTTTTGTGCAACAACCACATCAAAGTTGTGTATCGTAGTGAGTAGAACATATTCACAAAATGGTTTCCACAAAAAGCCTGAGAAATATGCCCGAAAGGGCCATTCATCCATTTTGTGCACTAAGATACAAAACCGCGAACTTTGGGAAAACACAAGTTTCGATCATTTTTTTGTGCAACCACTACTTCAAAGTTGTGTATCGTACCGAGGAGAACATGTTCTAAAAAGGGTTTACGCAAAAAGGCCTAGAAGTAAGCCCGAAAGGCCCATTGCTCCGTTTTGTGACCAAACACACAAAACCGCGAGCTTTGGTAAAACACAAGTTCCGATCCACTTTTTTGTGCAACAACCACATCAAAGTTGTGTATCGTAGGGAGTAGAACATATTCACAAAATGGTTTCCGCCAAAAGCATGAGAAATGTGCCCGAAACGGCCACTGATCCATTTTGTGCACTAACATACAAAACCGCGAACTTTGGGAAAACACAAGTTTCGATCATTTTTTTGTGCAACCACTACTTCAAAGTTGTGTATCTTACCGAGGAGAACATGTTCGAAAAAGGGTTTACGCAAAAAGGCCTAGAAGTAAGCCCGAAAGGCCCATTGCTCCGTTTTGTGACCAAACACACAAAACCGCGAACTTTGGTAAACCACAAGTTCCGATCCACTTTTTTGTGCAACAACCACATCAAAGTTGTGTATCGTAGTGAGTAGAACATATTCACAAAATGGTTTCCACAAAAAGCCTGAGAAATATGCCCGAAAGGGCCATTGCTCCATTTTGTGCACTAAGATACAAAACCGTGAACTTTGGGAAAACACAAGTTTCGATCATTTTTTTGTGCAACCACTACTTCAAAGTTGTGTATCGTACCGAGGAGAACATGTTCGAAAAAGGGTTTACGCAAAAAGGCCTAGAAGTAAGCCCGAAAGGCCCATTGCTCCGTTTTGTGACCAAACACACAAAACCGCAAACTTTGGTAAAACACAAGTTCCGATCCACTTTTTTGTGCAACAACCACATCAAAGTTGTGTATCGTAGCGAGTAGAACATGTTTACAAAACGGTTTCCACAAAAAGCCTGAGAAATAAGGCCGAAAGGCCCATTGACCCGTTTTGTGGACAAACGCACAAAATCGCGTACTTTGGTAAAACACAAGTTTCGATCCACTTTTTTGTGCAACAACCACATCAAAGTTGTGTATCGTAGTGAGTAGAACATATTCACAAAATGGTTTCCGCCAAAAGCATGAGAAATGTGCCCGAAAGGGCCACTATCCATTTTGTGCACTAACATACAAAACCGCGATCTTTGGGAAAACACAAGTTTCGATCATTTTTTTGTGCAACCACTACTTCAAAGTTGTGTATCGTACCGAGGAGAACATGTTCGAAAAAGGGTTTACGCAAAAAGGCCTAGAAGTAAGCCCGAAAGGCCCATTGCTCCGTTTTGTGACCAAACGCACAAAACCGCGAACTTTGGTAAAACACAAGTTCCGATCCACTTTTTTGTGCATCAACCACATCAAAGTTGTGTATCATAGTGAGTAGAACATATTCACAAAATGGTTTCCACAAAAAGCCTGAGAAATATGCCCGAAAGGGCCATTCATCCATTTTGTGCACTAAGATACAAAACCGCGAACTTTGGGAAAACACAAGTTTCGATCATTTTTTTGTGCAACCACTACTTCAAAGTTGTGTATCGTACCGAGGAGAACATGTTCGAAAAAGGGTTTACGCAAAAAGGCCTAGAAGTAAGCCCGAAAGGCCCATTGCTCCATTTTGTGACCAAACGCACAAAACCGCGAACTTTGGTAAAACACAAGTTCTGATCCACTTTTTTGTGCAACAACCACATCAAAGTTGTGTATCGTAGTGAGTAGAACATATTCACAAAATGGTTTCCACAAAAAGCCTGAGAAATATGCCCGAAAGGGCCATTCATCCATTTTGTGCACTAAGATACAAAACCGCGAACTTTGGGAAAACACAAGTTTCGATCATTTTTTTGTGCAACCACTACTTCAAAGTTGTGTATCGTACCGAGGAGAACATGTTCGAAAAAGGGTTTACGCAAAAAGGCCTAGAAGTAAGCCCGAAAGGCCCATTGCTCCGTTTTGTGACCAAACACACAAAACCGCGAGCTTTGGTAAAACACAAGTTCCGATCCACTTTTTTGTGCAACAACCACATCAAAGTTGTGTATCGTAGGGAGTAGAACATATTCACAAAATGGTTTCCGCCAAAAGCATGAGAAATGTGCCCGAAACGGCCACTGATCCATTTTGTGCACTAACATACAAAACCGCGAACTTTGGGAAAACACAAGTTTCGATCATTTTTTTGTGCAACCACTACTTCAAAGTTGTGTATCTTACCGAGGAGAACATGTTCGAAAAAGGGTTTACGCAAAAAGGCCTAGAAGTAAGCCCGAAAGGCCCATTGCTCCGTTTTGTGACCAAACACACAAAACCGCGAACTTTGGTAAACCACAAGTTCCGATCCACTTTTTTGTGCAACAACCACATCAAAGTTGTGTATCGTAGTGAGTAGAACATATTCACAAAATGGTTTCCACAAAAAGCCTGAGAAATATGCCCGAAAGGGCCATTGCTCCATTTTGTGCACTAAGATACAAAACCGTGAACTTTGGGAAAACACAAGTTTCGATCATTTTTTTGTGCAACCACTACTTCAAAGTTGTGTATCGTACCGAGGAGAACATGTTCGAAAAAGGGTTTACGCAAAAAGGCCTAGAAGTAAGCCCGAAAGGCCCATTGCTCCGTTTTGTGACCAAACACACAAAACCGCGAACTTTGGTAAAACACAAGTTCCGATCCACTTTTTTGTGCAACAACCACATCAAAGTTGTGTATCGTAGCGAGTAGAACATGTTTACAAAACGGTTTCCACAAAAAGCCTGAGAAATAAGGCCGAAAGGCCCATTGACCCGTTTTGTGGACAAACGCACAAAATCGCGTACTTTGGTAAAACACAAGTTTCGATCATTTTTTTGTGCAACCACTACTTCAAAGTTGTGTATCGTACCGAGGAGAACATGTTCAAAAAAGGGTTTACGCAAAAAGGCCTAGAAGTAAGCCCGAAAGGCCCATTGCTCCGTTTTGTGACCAAACGCACAAAACCGCGAACTTTGGTAAAACACAAGTTCCGATCCACTTTTTTGTGCAACAACCACATCAAAGTTGTGTATCGTAGGGAGTAGAACATATTCACAAAATGGTTTCCGCCAAAAGCATGAGAAATGTGCCCGAAACGGCCACTGATCCATTTTGTGCACTAACATACAAAACCGCGAACTTTGGGAAAACACAAGTTTCGATCATTTTTTTGTGCAACCACTACTTCAAAGTTGTGTATCTTACCGAGGAGAACATGTTCGAAAAAGGGTTTACGCAAAAAGGCCTAGAAGTAAGCCCGAAAGGCCCATTGCTCCGTTTTGTGACCAAACACACAAAACCGCGAACTTTGGTAAACCACAAGTTCCGATCCACTTTTTTGTGCAACAACCACATCAAAGTTGTGTATCGTAGTGAGTAGAACATATTCACAAAATGGTTTCCACAAAAAGCCTGAGAAATATGCCCGAAAGGGCCATTGCTCCATTTTGTGCACTAAGATACAAAACCGTGAACTTTGGGAAAACACAAGTTTCGATCATTTTTTTGTGCAACCACTACTTCAAAGTTGTGTATCGTACCGAGGAGAACATGTTCGAAAAAGGGTTTACGCAAAAAGGCCTAGAAGTAAGCCCGAAAGGCCCATTGCTCCGTTTTGTGACCAAACACACAAAACCGCAAACTTTGGTAAAACACAAGTTCCGATCCACTTTTTTGTGCAACAACCACATCAAAGTTGTGTATCGTAGCGAGTAGAACATGTTTACAAAACGGTTTCCACAAAAAGCCTGAGAAATAAGGCCGAAAGGCCCATTGACCCGTTTTGTGGACAAACGCACAAAATCGCGTACTTTGGTAAAACACAAGTTTCGATCCACTTTTTTGTGCAACAACCACATCAAAGTTGTGTATCGTAGTGAGTAGAACATATTCACAAAATGGTTTCCGCCAAAAGCATGAGAAATGTGCCCGAAAGGGCCACTATCCATTTTGTGCACTAACATACAAAACCGCGATCTTTGGGAAAACACAAGTTTCGATCATTTTTTTGTGCAACCACTACTTCAAAGTTGTGTATCGTACCGAGGAGAACATGTTCGAAAAAGGGTTTACGCAAAAAGGCCTAGAAGTAAGCCCGAAAGGCCCATTGCTCCGTTTTGTGACCAAACGCACAAAACCGCGAACTTTGGTAAAACACAAGTTCCGATCCACTTTTTTGTGCATCAACCACATCAAAGTTGTGTATCATAGTGAGTAGAACATATTCACAAAATGGTTTCCACAAAAAGCCTGAGAAATATGCCCGAAAGGGCCATTCATCCATTTTGTGCACTAAGATACAAAACCGCGAACTTTGGGAAAACACAAGTTTCGATCATTTTTTTGTGCAACCACTACTTCAAAGTTGTGTATCGTACCGAGGAGAACATGTTCGAAAAAGGGTTTACGCAAAAAGGCCTAGAAGTAAGCCCGAAAGGCCCATTGCTCCATTTTGTGACCAAACGCACAAAACCGCGAACTTTGGTAAAACACAAGTTCTGATCCACTTTTTTGTGCAACAACCACATCAAAGTTGTGTATCGTAGTGAGTAGAACATATTCACAAAATGGTTTCCACAAAAAGCCTGAGAAATATGCCCGAAAGGGCCATTCATCCATTTTGTGCACTAAGATACAAAACCGCGAACTTTGGGAAAACACAAGTTTCGATCATTTTTTTGTGCAACCACTACTTCAAAGTTGTGTATCGTACCGAGGAGAACATGTTCGAAAAAGGGTTTACGCAAAAAGGCCTAGAAGTAAGCCCGAAAGGCCCATTGCTCCGTTTTGTGACCAAACACACAAAACCGCGAGCTTTGGTAAAACACAAGTTCCGATCCACTTTTTTGTGCAACAACCACATCAAAGTTGTGTATCGTAGGGAGTAGAACATATTCACAAAATGGTTTCCGCCAAAAGCATGAGAAATGTGCCCGAAACGGCCACTGATCCATTTTGTGCACTAACATACAAAACCGCGAACTTTGGGAAAACACAAGTTTCGATCATTTTTTTGTGCAACCACTACTTCAAAGTTGTGTATCTTACCGAGGAGAACATGTTCGAAAAAGGGTTTACGCAAAAAGGCCTAGAAGTAAGCCCGAAAGGCCCATTGCTCCGTTTTGTGACCAAACACACAAAACCGCGAACTTTGGTAAACCACAAGTTCCGATCCACTTTTTTGTGCAACAACCACATCAAAGTTGTGTATCGTAGTGAGTAGAACATATTCACAAAATGGTTTCCACAAAAAGCCTGAGAAATATGCCCGAAAGGGCCATTGCTCCATTTTGTGCACTAAGATACAAAACCGTGAACTTTGGGAAAACACAAGTTTCGATCATTTTTTTGTGCAACCACTACTTCAAAGTTGTGTATCGTACCGAGGAGAACATGTTCGAAAAAGGGTTTACGCAAAAAGGCCTAGAAGTAAGCCCGAAAGGCCCATTGCTCCGTTTTGTGACCAAACACACAAAACCGCGAACTTTGGTAAAACACAAGTTCCGATCCACTTTTTTGTGCAACAACCACATCAAAGTTGTGTATCGTAGCGAGTAGAACATGTTTACAAAACGGTTTCCACAAAAAGCCTGAGAAATAAGGCCGAAAGGCCCATTGACCCGTTTTGTGGACAAACGCACAAAATCGCGTACTTTGGTAAAACACAAGTTTCGATCATTTTTTTGTGCAACCACTACTTCAAAGTTGTGTATCGTACCGAGGAGAACATGTTCAAAAAAGGGTTTACGCAAAAAGGCCTAGAAGTAAGCCCGAAAGGCCCATTGCTCCGTTTTGTGACCAAACGCACAAAACCGCGAACTTTGGTAAAACACAAGTTCCGATCCACTTTTTTGTGCAACAACCACATCAAAGTTGTGTATCGTAGTGAGTAGAACATATTCACAAAATGGTTTCCACAAAAAGCCTGAGAAATATGCCCGAAAGGGCCATTCATCCATTTTGTGCACTAAGATACAAAACCGCGAACTTTGGGAAAACACAAGTTTCGATCATTTTTTTGTGCAACCACTACTTCAAAGTTGTGTATCGTACCAAGGAGAACATGTTCGAAAAAGGGTTTACGCAAAAAGGCCTAGAAGTAAGCCCGAAAGGCCCATTGCTCCGTTTTGTGACCAAACACACAAAACCGCGAACTTTGGTAAAACACAAGTTCCGATCCACTTTTTTGTGCAACAACCACATCAAAGTTGTGTATCGTAGCGAGTAGAACATGTTTACAAAACGGTTTCCACAAAAAGCCTGAGAAATAAGGCCGAAAGGCCCATTGACCCGTTTTGTGGACAAACGCACAAAATCGCGTACTTTGGTAAAACACAAGTTTCGATCATTTTTTTGTGCAACCACTACTTCAAAGTTGTGTATCGTACCGAGGAGAACATGTTCAAAAAAGGGTTTACGCAAAAAGGCCTAGAAGTAAGCCCGAAAGGCCCATTGCTCCGTTTTGTGACCAAACGCACAAAACCGCGAACTTTGGTAAAACACAAGTTCCGATCCACTTTTTTGTGCAACAACCACATCAAAGTTGTGTATCGTAGTGAGTAGAACATATTCACAAAATGGTTTCCACAAAAAGCCTGAGAAATATGCCCGAAATGGCCATTCATCCATTTTGTGCACTAAGATACAAAACCGCGAACTTTGGGAAAACACAAGTTTCGATCATTTTTTTGTGCAACCACTACTTCAAAGTTGTGTATCGTACCAAGGAGAACATGTTCGAAAAAGGGTTTACGCAAAAAGGCCTAGAAGTAAGCCCGAAAGGCCCATTGCTCCGTTTTGTGACCAAACACACAAAACCGCGAACTTTGGTAAAACACAAGTTCCGATCCACTTTTTTGTGCAACAACCACATCAAAGTTGTGTATCGTAGCGAGTAGAACATGTTTACAAAACGGTTTCCACAAAAAGCCTGAGAAATAAGGCCGAAAGGCCCATTGACCCGTTTTGTGGACAAACGCACAAAATCGCGTACTTTGGTAAAACACAAGTTTCGATCCACTTTTTTGTGCAACAACCACATCAAAGTTGTGTATCGTAGTGAGTAGAACATATTCACAAAATGGTTTCCGCCAAAAGCATGAGAAATGTGCCCGAAAGGGCCACTATCCATATTGTGCACTAACATACAAAACCGCGATCTTTGGGAAAACACAAGTTTCGATCATTTTTTTGTGCAACCACTACTTCAAAGTTGTGTATCGTACCGAGGAGAACATGTTCGAAAAAGGGTTTACGCAAAAAGGCCTAGAAGTAAGCCCGAAAGGCCCATTGCTCCGTTTTGTGACCAAACACACAAAACCGCGAACTTTGGTAAAACACAAGTTCCGATCCACTTTTTTGTGCAACAACCACATCAAAGTTTTGTATCGTAGCGAGTAGAACATGTTTTCAAAACGGTTTCCACAAAAAGCCTGAGAAATAAGGCCGAAAGGCCCATTGACCCGTTTTGTGGACAAACGCACAAAATCGCGTACTTTGGTAAAACACAAGTTTCGATCATTTTTTTGTGCAACCACTACTTCAAAGTTGTGTATCGTACCGAGTAGAACATGTTCGAAAAAGGGTTTACGCAAAAAGGCCTATAAGTAAGCCCGAAAGGCCCATTGCTCCGTTTTGTGACCAAACGCACAAAACCGCGAACTTTGGTAAAACACAAGTTCCGATCCACTTTTTTGTGCAACAACCACATCAAAGTTGTGTATCGTAGTGAGTAGAACATATTCACAAAATGGTTTCCACAAAAAGCCTGAGAAATATGCCCGAAAGGGCCATTCATCCATTTTGTGCACTAAGATACAAAACCGCGAACTTTGGGAAAACACAAGTTTCGATCATTTTTTTGTGCAACCACTACTTCAAAGTTGTGTATCGTACCGAGGAGAACATGTTTGAAAAAGGGTTTACGCAAAAAGGCCTAGAAGTAAGCCCGAAAGGCCCATTGCTCCGTTTTGTGACCAAACACACAAAACCGCGAACTTTGGTAAAACACAAGTTCCGATCCACTTTTTTGTGCAACAACCACATCAAAGTTGTGTATCGTAGCGAGTAGAACATGTTTACAAAACGGTTTCCACAAAAAGCCTGAGAAATAAGGCCGAAAGACCCATTGACCCGTTTTGTGGACAAACGCACAAAATCGCGTACTTTGGTAAAACACAAGTTTCGATCCACTTTTTTGTGCAACAACCACATCAAAGTTGTGTATCGTAGTGAGTAGAACATATTCACAAAATGGTTTCCGCCAAAAGCATGAGAAATGTGCCCGAAAGGGCCACTATCCATATTGTGCACTAACATACAAAACCGCGATCTTTGGGAAAACACAAGTTTCGATCATTTTTTTGTGCAACCACTACTTCAAAGTTGTGTATCGTACCGAGGAGAACATGTTCGAAAAAGGGTTTACGCAAAAAGGCCTAGAAGTAAGCCCGAAAGGCCCATTGCTCCGTTTTGTGACCAAACACACAAAACCGCGAACTTTGGTAAAACACAAGTTCCGATCCACTTTTTTGTGCAACAACCACATCAAAGTTGTGTATCGTAGCGAGTAGAACATGTTTACAAAACGGTTTCCACAAAAAGCCTGAGAAATAAGGCCGAAAGGCCCATTGACCCGTTTTGTGGACAAACGCACAAAATCGCGTACTTTGGTAAAACACAAGTTTCGATCCACTTTTTTGTGCAACAACCACATCAAAGTTGTGTATCGTAGTGAGTAGAACATATTCACAAAATGGTTTCCGCCAAAAGCATGAGAAATGTGCCCGAAAGGGCCACTATCCATTTTGTGCACTAACATACAAAACCGCGATCTTTGGGAAAACACAAGTTTCGATCATTTTTTTGTGCAACCACTACTTCAAAGTTGTGTATCGTACCGAGGAGAACATGTTCGAAAAAGGGTTTACGCAAAAAGGCCTAGAAGTAAGCCCGAAAGGCCCATTGCTCCGTTTTGTGACCAAACACACAAAACCGCGAACTTTGGTAAAACACAAGTTCCGATCCACTTTTTTGTGCAACAACCACATCAAAGTTGTGTATCGTAGCGAGTAGAACATGTTTACAAAACGGTTTCCACAAAAAGCCTGAGAAATAAGGCCGAAAGGCCCATTGACCCGTTTTGTGGACAAACGCACAAAATCGCGTACTTTGGTAAAACACAAGTTTCGATCCACTTTTTTGTGCAACAACCACATCAAAGTTGTGTATCGTAGTGAGTAGAACATATTCACAAAATGGTTTCCACCAAAAGCATGAGAAATGTGCCCGAAAGGGCCACTATCCATTTTGTGCACTAACATACAAAACCGCGATCTTTGGGAAAACACAAGTTTCGATCATTTTTTTGTGCAACCACAACTTCAAAGTTGTGTATCGTACCAAGGAGAACATGTTCGAAAAAGGGTTTACGCAAAAAGGCCTAGAAGTAAGCCCGAAAGGCCCATTGCTCCGTTTTGTGACCAAACACACAAAACCGCGAACTTTGGTAAAACACAAGTTCCGATCCACTTTTTTGTGCAACAACCACATCAAAGTTGTGTATCGTAGGGAGTAGAACATATTCACAAAATGGTTTCCGCCAAAAGCATGAGAAATGTGCCCGAAACGGCCACTGATCCATTTTGTGCACTAACATACAAAACCGCGAACTTTGGGAAAACACAAGTTTCGATCATTTTTTTGTGCAACCACTACTTCAAAGTTGTGTATCTTACCGAGGAGAACATGTTCGAAAAAGGGTTTACGCAAAAAGGCCTAGAAGTAAGCCCGAAAGGCCCATTGCTCCGTTTTGTGACCAAACACACAAAACCGCGAACTTTGGTAAACCACAAGTTCCGATCCACTTTTTTGTGCAACAACCACATCAAAGTTGTGTATCGTAGTGAGTAGAACATATTCACAAAATGGTTTCCACAAAAAGCCTGAGAAATATGCCCGAAAGGGCCATTGCTCCATTTTGTGCACTAAGATACAAAACCGTGAACTTTGGGAAAACACAAGTTTCGATCATTTTTTTGTGCAACCACTACTTCAAAGTTGTGTATCGTACCGAGGAGAACATGTTCGAAAAAGGGTTTACGCAAAAAGGCCTAGAAGTAAGCCCGAAAGGCCCATTGCTCCGTTTTGTGACCAAACACACAAAACCGCAAACTTTGGTAAAACACAAGTTCCGATCCACTTTTTTGTGCAACAACCACATCAAAGTTGTGTATCGTAGCGAGTAGAACATGTTTACAAAACGGTTTCCACAAAAAGCCTGAGAAATAAGGCCGAAAGGCCCATTGACCCGTTTTGTGGACAAACGCACAAAATCGCGTACTTTGGTAAAACACAAGTTTCGATCCACTTTTTTGTGCAACAACCACATCAAAGTTGTGTATCGTAGTGAGTAGAACATATTCACAAAATGGTTTCCGCCAAAAGCATGAGAAATGTGCCCGAAAGGGCCACTATCCATTTTGTGCACTAACATACAAAACCGCGATCTTTGGGAAAACACAAGTTTCGATCATTTTTTTGTGCAACCACTACTTCAAAGTTGTGTATCGTACCGAGGAGAACATGTTCGAAAAAGGGTTTACGCAAAAAGGCCTAGAAGTAAGCCCGAAAGGCCCATTGCTCCGTTTTGTGACCAAACGCACAAAACCGCGAACTTTGGTAAAACACAAGTTCCGATCCACTTTTTTGTGCATCAACCACATCAAAGTTGTGTATCATAGTGAGTAGAACATATTCACAAAATGGTTTCCACAAAAAGCCTGAGAAATATGCCCGAAAGGGCCATTCATCCATTTTGTGCACTAAGATACAAAACCGCGAACTTTGGGAAAACACAAGTTTCGATCATTTTTTTGTGCAACCACTACTTCAAAGTTGTGTATCGTACCGAGGAGAACATGTTCGAAAAAGGGTTTACGCAAAAAGGCCTAGAAGTAAGCCCGAAAGGCCCATTGCTCCATTTTGTGACCAAACGCACAAAACCGCGAACTTTGGTAAAACACAAGTTCTGATCCACTTTTTTGTGCAACAACCACATCAAAGTTGTGTATCGTAGTGAGTAGAACATATTCACAAAATGGTTTCCACAAAAAGCCTGAGAAATATGCCCGAAAGGGCCATTCATCCATTTTGTGCACTAAGATACAAAACCGCGAACTTTGGGAAAACACAAGTTTCGATCATTTTTTTGTGCAACCACTACTTCAAAGTTGTGTATCGTACCGAGGAGAACATGTTCGAAAAAGGGTTTACGCAAAAAGGCCTAGAAGTAAGCCCGAAAGGCCCATTGCTCCGTTTTGTGACCAAACACACAAAACCGCGAGCTTTGGTAAAACACAAGTTCCGATCCACTTTTTTGTGCAACAACCACATCAAAGTTGTGTATCGTAGGGAGTAGAACATATTCACAAAATGGTTTCCGCCAAAAGCATGAGAAATGTGCCCGAAACGGCCACTGATCCATTTTGTGCACTAACATACAAAACCGCGAACTTTGGGAAAACACAAGTTTCGATCATTTTTTTGTGCAACCACTACTTCAAAGTTGTGTATCTTACCGAGGAGAACATGTTCGAAAAAGGGTTTACGCAAAAAGGCCTAGAAGTAAGCCCGAAAGGCCCATTGCTCCGTTTTGTGACCAAACACACAAAACCGCGAACTTTGGTAAACCACAAGTTCCGATCCACTTTTTTGTGCAACAACCACATCAAAGTTGTGTATCGTAGTGAGTAGAACATATTCACAAAATGGTTTCCACAAAAAGCCTGAGAAATATGCCCGAAAGGGCCATTGCTCCATTTTGTGCACTAAGATACAAAACCGTGAACTTTGGGAAAACACAAGTTTCGATCATTTTTTTGTGCAACCACTACTTCAAAGTTGTGTATCGTACCGAGGAGAACATGTTCGAAAAAGGGTTTACGCAAAAAGGCCTAGAAGTAAGCCCGAAAGGCCCATTGCTCCGTTTTGTGACCAAACACACAAAACCGCGAACTTTGGTAAAACACAAGTTCCGATCCACTTTTTTGTGCAACAACCACATCAAAGTTGTGTATCGTAGCGAGTAGAACATGTTTACAAAACGGTTTCCACAAAAAGCCTGAGAAATAAGGCCGAAAGGCCCATTGACCCGTTTTGTGGACAAACGCACAAAATCGCGTACTTTGGTAAAACACAAGTTTCGATCATTTTTTTGTGCAACCACTACTTCAAAGTTGTGTATCGTACCGAGGAGAACATGTTCAAAAAAGGGTTTACGCAAAAAGGCCTAGAAGTAAGCCCGAAAGGCCCATTGCTCCGTTTTGTGACCAAACGCACAAAACCGCGAACTTTGGTAAAACACAAGTTCCGATCCACTTTTTTGTGCAACAACCACATCAAAGTTGTGTATCGTAGTGAGTAGAACATATTCACAAAATGGTTTCCACAAAAAGCCTGAGAAATATGCCCGAAAGGGCCATTCATCCATTTTGTGCACTAAGATACAAAACCGCGAACTTTGGGAAAACACAAGTTTCGATCATTTTTTTGTGCAACCACTACTTCAAAGTTGTGTATCGTACCAAGGAGAACATGTTCGAAAAAGGGTTTACGCAAAAAGGCCTAGAAGTAAGCCCGAAAGGCCCATTGCTCCGTTTTGTGACCAAACACACAAAACCGCGAACTTTGGTAAAACACAAGTTCCGATCCACTTTTTTGTGCAACAACCACATCAAAGTTGTGTATCGTAGCGAGTAGAACATGTTTACAAAACGGTTTCCACAAAAAGCCTGAGAAATAAGGCCGAAAGGCCCATTGACCCGTTTTGTGGACAAACGCACAAAATCGCGTACTTTGGTAAAACACAAGTTTCGATCATTTTTTTGTGCAACCACTACTTCAAAGTTGTGTATCGTACCGAGGAGAACATGTTCAAAAAAGGGTTTACGCAAAAAGGCCTAGAAGTAAGCCCGAAAGGCCCATTGCTCCGTTTTGTGACCAAACGCACAAAACCGCGAACTTTGGTAAAACACAAGTTCCGATCCACTTTTTTGTGCAACAACCACATCAAAGTTGTGTATCGTAGTGAGTAGAACATATTCACAAAATGGTTTCCACAAAAAGCCTGAGAAATATGCCCGAAAGGGCCATTCATCCATTTTGTGCACTAAGATACAAAACCGCGAACTTTGGGAAAACACAAGTTTCGATCATTTTTTTGTGCAACCACTACTTCAAAGTTGTGTATCGTACCAAGGAGAACATGTTCGAAAAAGGGTTTACGCAAAAAGGCCTAGAAGTAAGCCCGAAAGGCCCATTGCTCCGTTTTGTGACCAAACACACAAAACCGCGAACTTTGGTAAAACACAAGTTCCGATCCACTTTTTTGTGCAACAACCACATCAAAGTTGTGTATCGTAGCGAGTAGAACATGTTTACAAAACGGTTTCCACAAAAAGCCTGAGAAATAAGGCCGAAAGGCCCATTGACCCGTTTTGTGGACAAACGCACAAAATCGCGTACTTTGGTAAAACACAAGTTTCGATCCACTTTTTTGTGCAACAACCACATCAAAGTTGTGTATCGTAGTGAGTAGAACATATTCACAAAATGGTTTCCGCCAAAAGCATGAGAAATGTGCCCGAAAGGGCCACTATCCATATTGTGCACTAACATACAAAACCGCGATCTTTGGGAAAACACAAGTTTCGATCATTTTTTTGTGCAACCACTACTTCAAAGTTGTGTATCGTACCGAGGAGAACATGTTCGAAAAAGGGTTTACGCAAAAAGGCCTAGAAGTAAGCCCGAAAGGCCCATTGCTCCGTTTTGTGACCAAACACACAAAACCGCGAACTTTGGTAAAACACAAGTTCCGATCCACTTTTTTGTGCAACAACCACATCAAAGTTTTGTATCGTAGCGAGTAGAACATGTTTTCAAAACGGTTTCCACAAAAAGCCTGAGAAATAAGGCCGAAAGGCCCATTGACCCGTTTTGTGGACAAACGCACAAAATCGCGTACTTTGGTAAAACACAAGTTTCGATCATTTTTTTGTGCAACCACTACTTCAAAGTTGTGTATCGTACCGAGTAGAACATGTTCGAAAAAGGGTTTACGCAAAAAGGCCTATAAGTAAGCCCGAAAGGCCCATTGCTCCGTTTTGTGACCAAACGCACAAAACCGCGAACTTTGGTAAAACACAAGTTCCGATCCACTTTTTTGTGCAACAACCACATCAAAGTTGTGTATCGTAGTGAGTAGAACATATTCACAAAATGGTTTCCACAAAAAGCCTGAGAAATATGCCCGAAAGGGCCATTCATCCATTTTGTGCACTAAGATACAAAACCGCGAACTTTGGGAAAACACAAGTTTCGATCATTTTTTTGTGCAACCACTACTTCAAAGTTGTGTATCGTACCGAGGAGAACATGTTTGAAAAAGGGTTTACGCAAAAAGGCCTAGAAGTAAGCCCGAAAGGCCCATTGCTCCGTTTTGTGACCAAACACACAAAACCGCGAACTTTGGTAAAACACAAGTTCCGATCCACTTTTTTGTGCAACAACCACATCAAAGTTGTGTATCGTAGCGAGTAGAACATGTTTACAAAACGGTTTCCACAAAAAGCCTGAGAAATAAGGCCGAAAGACCCATTGACCCGTTTTGTGGACAAACGCACAAAATCGCGTACTTTGGTAAAACACAAGTTTCGATCCACTTTTTTGTGCAACAACCACATCAAAGTTGTGTATCGTAGTGAGTAGAACATATTCACAAAATGGTTTCCGCCAAAAGCATGAGAAATGTGCCCGAAAGGGCCACTATCCATATTGTGCACTAACATACAAAACCGCGATCTTTGGGAAAACACAAGTTTCGATCATTTTTTTGTGCAACCACTACTTCAAAGTTGTGTATCGTACCGAGGAGAACATGTTCGAAAAAGGGTTTACGCAAAAAGGCCTAGAAGTAAGCCCGAAAGGCCCATTGCTCCGTTTTGTGACCAAACACACAAAACCGCGAACTTTGGTAAAACACAAGTTCCGATCCACTTTTTTGTGCAACAACCACATCAAAGTTGTGTATCGTAGCGAGTAGAACATGTTTACAAAACGGTTTCCACAAAAAGCCTGAGAAATAAGGCCGAAAGGCCCATTGACCCGTTTTGTGGACAAACGCACAAAATCGCGTACTTTGGTAAAACACAAGTTTCGATCCACTTTTTTGTGCAACAACCACATCAAAGTTGTGTATCGTAGTGAGTAGAACATATTCACAAAATGGTTTCCGCCAAAAGCATGAGAAATGTGCCCGAAAGGGCCACTATCCATTTTGTGCACTAACATACAAAACCGCGATCTTTGGGAAAACACAAGTTTCGATCATTTTTTTGTGCAACCACTACTTCAAAGTTGTGTATCGTACCGAGGAGAACATGTTCGAAAAAGGGTTTACGCAAAAAGGCCTAGAAGTAAGCCCGAAAGGCCCATTGCTCCGTTTTGTGACCAAACACACAAAACCGCGAACTTTGGTAAAACACAAGTTCCGATCCACTTTTTTGTGCAACAACCACATCAAAGTTGTGTATCGTAGCGAGTAGAACATGTTTACAAAACGGTTTCCACAAAAAGCCTGAGAAATAAGGCCGAAAGGCCCATTGACCCGTTTTGTGGACAAACGCACAAAATCGCGTACTTTGGTAAAACACAAGTTTCGATCCACTTTTTTGTGCAACAACCACATCAAAGTTGTGTATCGTAGTGAGTAGAACATATTCACAAAATGGTTTCCACCAAAAGCATGAGAAATGTGCCCGAAAGGGCCACTATCCATTTTGTGCACTAACATACAAAACCGCGATCTTTGGGAAAACACAAGTTTCGATCATTTTTTTGTGCAACCACAACTTCAAAGTTGTGTATCGTACCAAGGAGAACATGTTCGAAAAAGGGTTTACGCAAAAAGGCCTAGAAGTAAGCCCGAAAGGCCCATTGCTCCGTTTTGTGACCAAACACACAAAACCGCGAACTTTGGTAAAACACAAGTTCCGATCCACTTTTTTGTGCAACAACCACATCAAAGTTGTGTATCGTAGCGAGTAGAACATGTTTACAAAACGGTTTCCACAAAAAGCCTGAGAAATAAGGCCGAAAGGCCCATTGACCCGTTTTGTGGACAAACGCACAAAATCGCGTACTTTGGTAAAACACAAGTTTCGATCCACTTTTTTGTGCAACAACCACATCAAAGTTGTGTATCGTAGTGAGTAGAACATATTCACAAAATGGTTTCCGCCAAAAGCATGAGAAATGTGCCCGAAAGGGCCACTATCCATATTGTGCACTAACATACAAAACCGCGATCTTTGGGAAAACACAAGTTTCGATCATTTTTTTGTGCAACCACTACTTCAAAGTTGTGTATCGTACCGAGGAGAACATGTTCGAAAAAGGGTTTACGCAAAAAGGCCTAGAAGTAAGCCCGAAAGGCCCATTGCTCCGTTTTGTGACCAAACACACAAAACCGCGAACTTTGGTAAAACACAAGTTCCGATCCACTTTTTTGTGCAACAACCACATCAAAGTTTTGTATCGTAGCGAGTAGAACATGTTTTCAAAACGGTTTCCACAAAAAGCCTGAGAAATAAGGCCGAAAGGCCCATTGACCCGTTTTGTGGACAAACGCACAAAATCGCGTACTTTGGTAAAACACAAGTTTCGATCATTTTTTTGTGCAACCACTACTTCAAAGTTGTGTATCGTACCGAGTAGAACATGTTCGAAAAAGGGTTTACGCAAAAAGGCCTATAAGTAAGCCCGAAAGGCCCATTGCTCCGTTTTGTGACCAAACGCACAAAACCGCGAACTTTGGTAAAACACAAGTTCCGATCCACTTTTTTGTGCAACAACCACATCAAAGTTGTGTATCGTAGTGAGTAGAACATATTCACAAAATGGTTTCCACAAAAAGCCTGAGAAATATGCCCGAAAGGGCCATTCATCCATTTTGTGCACTAAGATACAAAACCGCGAACTTTGGGAAAACACAAGTTTCGATCATTTTTTTGTGCAACCACTACTTCAAAGTTGTGTATCGTACCGAGGAGAACATGTTTGAAAAAGGGTTTACGCAAAAAGGCCTAGAAGTAAGCCCGAAAGGCCCATTGCTCCGTTTTGTGACCAAACACACAAAACCGCGAACTTTGGTAAAACACAAGTTCCGATCCACTTTTTTGTGCAACAACCACATCAAAGTTGTGTATCGTAGCGAGTAGAACATGTTTACAAAACGGTTTCCACAAAAAGCCTGAGAAATAAGGCCGAAAGACCCATTGACCCGTTTTGTGGACAAACGCACAAAATCGCGTACTTTGGTAAAACACAAGTTTCGATCCACTTTTTTGTGCAACAACCACATCAAAGTTGTGTATCGTAGTGAGTAGAACATATTCACAAAATGGTTTCCGCCAAAAGCATGAGAAATGTGCCCGAAAGGGCCACTATCCATATTGTGCACTAACATACAAAACCGCGATCTTTGGGAAAACACAAGTTTCGATCATTTTTTTGTGCAACCACTACTTCAAAGTTGTGTATCGTACCGAGGAGAACATGTTCGAAAAAGGGTTTACGCAAAAAGGCCTAGAAGTAAGCCCGAAAGGCCCATTGCTCCGTTTTGTGACCAAACACACAAAACCGCGAACTTTGGTAAAACACAAGTTCCGATCCACTTTTTTGTGCAACAACCACATCAAAGTTGTGTATCGTAGCGAGTAGAACATGTTTACAAAACGGTTTCCACAAAAAGCCTGAGAAATAAGGCCGAAAGGCCCATTGACCCGTTTTGTGGACAAACGCACAAAATCGCGTACTTTGGTAAAACACAAGTTTCGATCCACTTTTTTGTGCAACAACCACATCAAAGTTGTGTATCGTAGTGAGTAGAACATATTCACAAAATGGTTTCCGCCAAAAGCATGAGAAATGTGCCCGAAAGGGCCACTATCCATATTGTGCACTAACATACAAAACCGCGATCTTTGGGAAAACACAAGTTTCGATCATTTTTTTGTGCAACCACTACTTCAAAGTTGTGTATCGTACCGAGGAGAACATGTTCGAAAAAGGGTTTACGCAAAAAGGCCTAGAAGTAAGCCCGAAAGGCCCATTGCTCCGTTTTGTGACCAAACACACAAAACCGCGAACTTTGGTAAAACACAAGTTCCGATCCACTTTTTTGTGCAACAACCACATCAAAGTTTTGTATCGTAGCGAGTAGAACATGTTTTCAAAACGGTTTCCACAAAAAGCCTGAGAAATAAGGCCGAAAGGCCCATTGACCCGTTTTGTGGACAAACGCACAAAATCGCGTACTTTGGTAAAACACAAGTTTCGATCATTTTTTTGTGCAACCACTACTTCAAAGTTGTGTATCGTACCGAGTAGAACATGTTCGAAAAAGGGTTTACGCAAAAAGGCCTATAAGTAAGCCCGAAAGGCCCATTGCTCCGTTTTGTGACCAAACGCACAAAACCGCGAACTTTGGTAAAACACAAGTTCCGATCCACTTTTTTGTGCAACAACCACATCAAAGTTGTGTATCGTAGTGAGTAGAACATATTCACAAAATGGTTTCCACAAAAAGCCTGAGAAATATGCCCGAAAGGGCCATTCATCCATTTTGTGCACTAAGATACAAAACCGCGAACTTTGGGAAAACACAAGTTTCGATCATTTTTTTGTGCAACCACTACTTCAAAGTTGTGTATCGTACCGAGGAGAACATGTTTGAAAAAGGGTTTACGCAAAAAGGCCTAGAAGTAAGCCCGAAAGGCCCATTGCTCCGTTTTGTGACCAAACACACAAAACCGCGAACTTTGGTAAAACACAAGTTCCGATCCACTTTTTTGTGCAACAACCACATCAAAGTTGTGTATCGTAGCGAGTAGAACATGTTTACAAAACGGTTTCCACAAAAAGCCTGAGAAATAAGGCCGAAAGACCCATTGACCCGTTTTGTGGACAAACGCACAAAATCGCGTACTTTGGTAAAACACAAGTTTCGATCCACTTTTTTGTGCAACAACCACATCAAAGTTGTGTATCGTAGTGAGTAGAACATATTCACAAAATGGTTTCCGCCAAAAGCATGAGAAATGTGCCCGAAAGGGCCACTATCCATATTGTGCACTAACATACAAAACCGCGATCTTTGGGAAAACACAAGTTTCGATCATTTTTTTGTGCAACCACTACTTCAAAGTTGTGTATCGTACCGAGGAGAACATGTTCGAAAAAGGGTTTACGCAAAAAGGCCTAGAAGTAAGCCCGAAAGGCCCATTGCTCCGTTTTGTGACCAAACACACAAAACCGCGAACTTTGGTAAAACACAAGTTCCGATCCACTTTTTTGTGCAACAACCACATCAAAGTTGTGTATCGTAGCGAGTAGAACATGTTTACAAAACGGTTTCCACAAAAAGCCTGAGAAATAAGGCCGAAAGGCCCATTGACCCGTTTTGTGGACAAACGCACAAAATCGCGTACTTTGGTAAAACACAAGTTTCGATCCACTTTTTTGTGCAACAACCACATCAAAGTTGTGTATCGTAGTGAGTAGAACATATTCACAAAATGGTTTCCACCAAAAGCATGAGAAATGTGCCCGAAAGGGCCACTATCCATTTTGTGCACTAACATACAAAACCGCGATCTTTGGGAAAACACAAGTTTCGATCATTTTTTTGTGCAACCACAACTTCAAAGTTGTGTATCGTACCAAGGAGAACATGTTCGAAAAAGGGTTTACGCAAAAAGGCCTAGAAGTAAGCCCGAAAGGCCCATTGCTCCGTTTTGTGACCAAACACACAAAACCGCGAACTTTGGTAAACCACAAGTTCCGATCCACTTTTTTGTGCAACAACCACATCAAAGTTGTGTATCGTAGTGAGTAGAACATATTCACAAAATGGTTTCCACAAAAAGCCTGAGAAATATGCCCGAAAGGGCCATTGCTCCATTTTGTGCACTAAGATACAAAACCGTGAACTTTGGGAAAACACAAGTTTCGATCATTTTTTTGTGCAACCACTACTTCAAAGTTGTGTATCGTACCGAGGAGAACATGTTCGAAAAAGGGTTTACGCAAAAAGGCCTAGAAGTAAGCCCGAAAGGCCCATTGCTCCGTTTTGTGACCAAACACACAAAACCGCGAACTTTGGTAAAACACAAGTTCCGATCCACTTTTTTGTGCAACAACCACATCAAAGTTGTGTATCGTAGCGAGTAGAACATGTTTACAAAACGGTTTCCACAAAAAGCCTGAGAAATAAGGCCGAAAGGCCCATTGACCCGTTTTGTGGACAAACGCACAAAATCGCGTACTTTGGTAAAACACAAGTTTCGATCATTTTTTTGTGCAACCACTACTTCAAAGTTGTGTATCGTACCGAGGAGAACATGTTCGAAAAAGGGTTTACGCAAAAAGGCCTAGAAGTAAGCCCGAAAGGCCCATTGCTCCGTTTTGTGACCAAACACACAAAACCGCGAACTTTGGTAAAACACAAGTTCCGATCCACTTTTTTGTGCAACAACCACATCAAAGTTGTGTATCGTAGCGAGTAGAACATGTTTACAAAACGGTTTCCACAAAAAGCCTGAGAAATAAGGCCGAAAGGCCCATTGACCCGTTTTGTGGACAAACGCACAAAATCGCGTACTTTGGTAAAACACAAGTTTCGATCATTTTTTTGTGCAACCACTACTTCAAAGTTGTGTATCGTACCGAGGAGAACATGTTCGAAAAAGGGTTTACGCAAAAAGGCCTAGAAGTAAGCCCGAAAGGCCCATTGCTCCGTTTTGTGACCAAACGCACAAAACCGCAAACTTTGGTAAAACACAAGTTCCGATCCACTTTTTTGTGCAACAACCACATCAAAGTTGTGTATCGTAGTGAGTAGAACATATTCACAAAATGGTTTCCACAAAAAGCCTGAGAAATATGCCCGAAAGGGCCATTCATCCATTTTGTGCGCTAAGATACAAAACCGCGAACTTTGGGAAAACACAAGTTTCGATCATTTTTTTGTGCAACCACTACTTCAAAGTTGTGTATCGTACCGAGGAGAACATGTTCGAAAAAGGGTTTACGCAAAAAGGCCTAGAAGTAAGCCCGAAAGGCCCATTGCTCCGTTTTGTGACCAAACGCACAAAACCGCGAACTTTGGTAAAACACAAGTTCCGATCCACTTTTTTGTGCAACAACCACATCAAAGTTGTGTATCGTAGTAAGTAGAACATATTCACAAAATGGTTTCCACAAAAAGCCTGAGAAATATGCCCGAAAGGGCCATTGCTCCATTTTGTGCACTAAGATACAAAACCGCGAACTTTGGGAAAACACAAGTTTTGATCATTTTTTTGTGCAACCACTACTTCAAAGTTGTGTATCGTACCGAGTAAAACATTTTGGAAAAAGGGTTTGCACAAAAGGGCCTACAAATAAGCCAGAAAGGCCCATCGATCCATTACGAGCACAAACGCACAAAACCTTGAACTTTTAAAAAACACAAGTTTCAATCCATTTTTTTCTGCAACCACTACTTCAAAGTTATGTATCGTACCGAGTAGAACATGTTCGAAAAAGGGTTTACGCAAAAAGGCCTAGAAGTAAGCCCGAAAGGCCCATTGCTCCGTTTTGTGACCAAACGCACAAAACCGCGAACTTTGGTAAAACACAAGTTCCGATCCACTTTTTTGTGCAACAACCACATCAAAGTTGTGTATCGTAGTAAGTAGAACATATTCACAAAATGGTTTCCACAAAAAGCCTGAGAAATATGCCCGAAAGGGCCATTGCTCCATTTTGTGCACTAAGATACAAAACCGCGAACTTTGGGAAAACACAAGTTTCGATCATTTTTTTGTGCAACCACTACTTCAAAGTTGTGTATCGTACCGAGGAGAACATGTTCGAAAAAGGGTTTACACAAAAAGGCCTAGAAGTAAGCCCGAAAGGCCCATTGCTCCGTTTTGTGACCAAACGCACAAAACCGCGAACTTTGGTAAAACACAAGTTCCGATCCACTTTTTTGTGCATCAACCACATCAAAGTTGTGTATCGTAGTGAGTAGAACATATTCACAAAATGGTTTCCACAAAAAGCCTGAGAAATATGCCCGAAAGGGCCATTCATCCATTTTGTGCACTAAGATACAAAACCGCGAACTTTGGGAAAACACAAGTTTCGATCATTTTTTTGTGCAACCACTACTTCAAAGTTGTGTATCGTACCGAGGAGAACATGTTCGAAAAAGGGTTTACGCAAAAAGGCCTAGAAGTAAGCCCGAAAGGCCCATTGCTCCATTTTGTGACCAAACGCACAAAACCGCGAACTTTGGTAAAACACAAGTTCCGATCCACTTTTTTGTGCAACAACCACATCAAAGTTGTGTATCGTAGTGAGTAGAACATATTCACAAAATGGTTTCCACAAAAAGCCTGAGAAATATGCCCGAAAGGGCCATTCATCCATTTTGTGCACTAAGATACAAAACCGCGAACTTTGGGAAAACACAAGTTTCGATCATTTTTTTGTGCAACCACTACTTCAAAGTTGTGTATCGTACCGAGGAGAACATGTTCGAAAAAGGGTTTACGCAAAAAGGCCTAGAAGTAAGCCCGAAAGGCCCATTGCTCCGTTTTGTGACCAAACACACAAAACCGCGAGCTTTGGTAAAACACAAGTTCCGATCCTCTTTTTTGTGCAACAACCACATCAAAGTTGTGTATCGTAGGGAGTAGAACATATTCACAAAATGGTTTCCGCCAAAAGCATGACAAATGTGCCCGAAACGGCCACTGATCCATTTTGTGCACTAACATACAAAACCGCGAACTTTGGGAAAACACAAGTTTCGATCATTTTTTTGTGCAACCACTACTTCAAAGTTGTGTATCTTACCGAGGAGAACATGTTCGAAAAAGGGTTTACGCAAAAAGGCCTAGAAGTAAGCCCGAAAGGCCCATTGCTCCGTTTTGTGACCAAACACACAAAACCGCGAACTTTGGTAAACCACAAGTTCCGATCCACTTTTTTGTGCAACAACCACATCAAAGTTGTGTATCGTAGTGAGTAGAACATATTCACAAAATGGTTTCCACAAAAAGCCTGAGAAATATGCCCGAAAGGGCCATTCATCCATTTTGTGCACTAAGATACAAAACCGCGAACTTTGGGAAAACACAAGTTTCGATCATTTTTTTGTGCAACCACTACTTCAAAGTTGTGTATCGTACCGAGGAGAACATGTTCGAAAAAGGGTTTACGCAAAAAGGCCTAGAAGTAAGCCCGAAAGGCCCATTGCTCCGTTTTGTGACCAAACACACAAAACCGCGAGCTTTGGTAAAACACAAGTTCCGATCCTCTTTTTTGTGCAACAACCACATCAAAGTTGTGTATCGTAGGGAGTAGAACATATTCACAAAATGGTTTCCGCCAAAAGCATGACAAATGTGCCCGAAACGGCCACTGATCCATTTTGTGCACTAACATACAAAACCGCGAACTTTGGGAAAACACAAGTTTCGATCATTTTTTTGTGCAACCACTACTTCAAAGTTGTGTATCTTACCGAGGAGAACATGTTCGAAAAAGGGTTTACGCAAAAAGGCCTAGAAGTAAGCCCGAAAGGCCCATTGCTCCGTTTTGTGACCAAACACACAAAACCGCGAACTTTGGTAAACCACAAGTTCCGATCCACTTTTTTGTGCAACAACCACATCAAAGTTGTGTATCGTAGTGAGTAGAACATATTCACAAAATGGTTTCCACAAAAAGCCTGAGAAATATGCCCGAAAGGGCCATTGCTCCATTTTGTGCACTAAGATACAAAACCGCGAACTTTGGGAAAACACAAGTTTCGATCATTTTTTTGTGCAACCACTACTTCAAAGTTGTGTATCGTACCGAGGAGAACATGTTCGAAAAAGGGTTTACGCAAAAAGGCCTAGAAGTAAGCCCGAAAGGCCCATTGCTCCGTTTTGTGACCAAACACACAAAACCGCGAACTTTGGTAAAACACAAGTTCCGATCCACTTTTTTGTGCAACAACCACATCAAAGTTGTGTATCGTAGCGAGTAGAACATGTTTACAAAACGGTTTCCACAAAAAGCCTGAGAAATAAGGTCGAAAGGCCCATTGACCCGTTTTGTGGACAAACGCACAAAATCGCGTACTTTGGTAAAACACAAGTTTCGATCATTTTTTTGTGCAACCACTACTTCAAAGTTGTGTATCGTACCGAGGAGAACATGTTCGAAAAAGGGTTTACGCAAAAAGGCCTAGAAGTAAGCCCGAAAGGCCCATTGCTCCGTTTTGTGACCAAACGCACAAAACCGCGAACTTTGGTAAAACACAAGTTCCGATCCACTTTTTTGTGCAACAACCACATCAAAGTTGTGTATCGTAGTGAGTAGAACATATTCACAAAATGGTTTCCACAAAAAGCCTGAGAAATATGCCCGAAAGGGCCATTCATCCATTTTGTGCACTAAGATACAAAACCGCGAACTTTGGGAAAACACAAGTTTCGATCATTTTTTTGTGCAACCACTACTTCAAAGTTGTGTATCGTACCGAGGAGAACATGTTCGAAAAAGGGTTTACGCAAAAAGGCCTAGAAGTAAGCCCGAAAGGCCCATTGCTCCGTTTTGTGACCAAACGCACAAAACCGCGAACTTTGGTAAAACACAAGTTCCGATCCACTTTTTTGTGCAACAACCACATCAAAGTTGTGTATCGTAGTGAGTAGAACATATTCACAAAATGGTTTCCACAAAAAGCCTGAGAAATATGCCCGAAAGGGCCATTGCTCCATTTTGTGCACTAAGATACAAAACCGCGAACTTTGGGAAAACACAAGTTTCGATCATTTTTTTGTTCAACCACTACTTCAAAGTTGTGTATCGTACCGAGTAAAACATTTTGGAAAAAGGGTTTGCACAAAATGGCCTACAAATAAGCCAGAAAGGCCCATCGATCCATTACGAGCACAAACGCACAAAACCTTGAACTTTTAAAAAACACAAGTTTCAATCCATTTTTTTCTGCAACCACTACTTCAAAGTTATGTATCGTACCGAGTAGAACATGTTCGAAAAAGGGTTTACGCAAAACATCCTACAAATAATCGCAAAAGCCCCATTGCTCCGTTTTGTGCACAAACGCACAAAACCGCGTGCTTTGGGAAAACACAAGTTGCGATCCACTTTGTTGCTCAACAACCATATCAAAGTTGTGTATCGTAGCAAGTAGAACATGTTTACAAAACGGTTTCCACAAAAAGCCTGAGAAATAAGGCCGAAAGGCCCATTGACCCGTTTTGTGGACAAACGCACAAGACCGCGATCTTGGAGAAAACACAAGTTTTGATCCACTTTTTTGTTCAACAACCACATCAAAGTTGTGTATCGTAGTGAGTAGAACATATTCACAAAATGGTTTCCGCCAAAAGCATGAGAAATGTGCCCGGAAGGGCCACTATCCATTTTGTGCACTAACATACAAAACCGCGAACTTTGGGAAAACACAAGTTTCGATCATTTTTTTGTGCAACCACTACTTCAAAGTTGTGTATCGTACCGAGGAGAACATGTTCGAAAAAGGGTTTACGCAAAAAGGCCTAGAAGTAAGCCCGAAAGGCCCATTGCTCCGTTTTGTGACCAAACGCACAAAACCGCGAACTTTGGTAAAACACAAGTTCCGATCCACTTTTTTGTGCAACAACCACATCAAAGTTGTGTATCGTAGTGAGTAGAACATATTCACAAATTGGTTTCCGCCAAAAGCATGAGAAATGTGCCCGGAAGGGCCACTATCCATTTTGTGCACTAAGATACAAAACCGCGAACTTTGGGAAAACACAAGTTTCGATCATTTTTTTGTGCAACCACTACTTCAAAGTTGTGTATCGTACCGAGTAAAACATTTTGGAAAAAGGGTTTGCACAAAATGGCCTACAAATAAGCCAGAAAGGCCCATCGATCCATTACGAGCACAAACGCACAAAACCGTGAACTTTTAAAAAACACAAGTTTCAATCCATTTTTTTCTGCAACCACTACTTCAAAGTTATGTATCGTACCGAGTAGAACATGTTCGAAAAAGGGTTTACGCAAAACATCCTACAAATAATCGCAAAAGGCCCATTGCTCCGTTTTGTGCACAAACGCACAAAACCGCGAGCTTTGGGAAAACACAAGTTGCGATCCACTTTGTTGCTCAACAACCATATCAAAGTTGTGTATCGTAGCAAGTAGAACATGTTTACAAAACGGTTTCCACAAAAAGCCTGAGAAATAAGGCCGAAAGGCCCATTGACCCGTTTTGTGGACAAACGCACAAGACCGCGATCTTGGAGAAAACACAAGTTTCGATCCACTTTTTTGTTCAACAACCACATCAAAGTTGTGTATCGTAGTGAGTAGAACATATTCACAAAATGGTTTCCACAAAAAGCCTGAGAAATATGCCCGAAAGGGCCATTCATCCATTTTGTGCACTAAGATACAAAACCGCGAACTTTGGGAAAACACAAGTTTCGATCATTTTTTTGTGCAACCACTACTTCAAAGTTGTGTATCGTACCGAGGAGAACATGTTCGAAAAAGGGTTTACGCAAAAAGGCCTAGAAGTAAGCCCGAAAGGCCCATTGGTCCGTTTTGTGACCAAACACACAAAACCGCGAACTTTGGTAAAACACAAGTTCCGATCCACTTTTTTGTGCAACAACCACATCAAAGTTGTGTATCGTAGTAAGTAGAACATATTCACAAAATGGTTTCCACAAAAAGCCTGAGAAATATGCCCGAAAGGGCCATTGCTCCATTTTGTGCACTAAGATACAAAACCGCGAACTTTGGGAAAATACAAGTTTCGATCATTTTTTTGTTCAACCACTACTTCAAAGTTGTGTATCGTACCGAGTAAAACATTTTGGAAAAAGGGTTTGCACAAAATGGCCTACAAATAAGCCAGAAAGGCCCATCGATCCATTACGAGCACAAACGCACAAAACCGTGAACTTTTAAAAAACACAAGTTTCAATCCATTTTTTTCTGCAACCACTACTTCAAAGTTATGTATCGTACCGAGTAGAACATGTTCGAAAAAGGGTTTACGCAAAACATCCTACAAATAATCGCAAAAGGCCCATTGCTCCGTTTTGTGCACAAACGCACAAAACCGCGAGCTTTGGGAAAACACAAGTTGCGATCCACTTTGTTGCTCAACAACCATATCAAAGTTGTGTATCGTAGCAAGTAGAACATGTTTACAAAACGGTTTCCACAAAAAGCCTGAGAAATAAGGCCGAAAGGCCCATTGACCCGTTTTGTGGACAAACGCACAAGACCGCGATCTTGGAGAAAACACAAGTTTCGATCCACTTTTTTGCTCAACAACCACATCAAAGTTGTGTATCGTAGTGAGTAGAACATATTCACAAAATGGTTTCCGCCAAAAGCATGAGAAATGTGCCCGGAAGGGCCACTATCCATTTTGTGCACTAACATACAAAACCGCGAACTTTGGGAAAACACAAGTTTCGATCATTTTTTTGTGCAACCACTACTTCAAAGTTGTGTATCGTACCGAGGAGAACATGTTCGAAAAAGGGTTTACGCAAAAAGGCCTAGAAGTAAGCCCGAAAGGCCCATCGCTCCGTTTTGTGACCAAACACACAAAACCGCGAACTTTGGTAAAACACAAGTTCCGATCCACTTTTTTGTGCAACAACCACATCAAAGTTGTGTATCGTAGTGAGTAGAACATATTCACAAGATGGTTTCCACAAAAAGCCTGAGAAATATGCCCGAAAGGGCCATTCATCCATTTTGTGCACTAAGATACAAAACCGCGAACTTTGGGAAAACACAAGTTTCGATCATTTTTTTGTGCAACCACTACTTCAAAGTTGTGTATCGTACCGAGGAGAACATGTTCGAAAAAGGGTTTACGCAAAAAGGCCTAGAAGTAAGCCCGAAAGGCCCATTGCTCCGTTTTGTGCACAAACGCACAAAACCGCGAGCTTTGGGAAAACACAAGTTGCGATCCACTTTGTTGCTCAACAACCATATCAAAGTTGTGTATCGTAGCATGTAGAACATGTTTACAAAACGGTTTCCACAAAAAGCCTGAGAAATAAGGCCGAAAGGCCCATTGACCCGTTTTGTGCGTAAACGCACAAGACCGCGATCTTGGAGAAAACACAAGTTTGGATCCATTTTTTTTGTGTAACCACTACTTCAAAGTTGTGTATCGTACCGACAAGAACTTGTTCGAAAAAGGGTTTACGTAAAAAGGCCTAGAAGTAAGCCCGAAAGGCCCATTGCTCCGTTTTGTGACCAAATACACAAAACCGCGAACTTTGGGAAAACACAAGTTCCGATCTACTTTTTTGTGCAACAACCACATCAAATTGTGTATCGTAGCGAGTAGAACATGTTCACAAGATGGTTTCCACAAAAAGCCCTAGAAATAAGCTCGGAAGGCCCAATGCTCCGGTTTGTGCACAAACGCACAAAACCACGAACTTTGGGAAAACACAAGTCTCAATCCATTTTTTTGTGCAACCACCACTTCAAAGTTTTGTATCGTACCGAGTAGAACATGTTCGAAAAAAGGGTTTATTGAAAAGGTCCAACAAATAAGCCCGAATGGCCCATTGATCAGTTTTGCGCACAAATGCACAAAACCACGAACTTTGGGAAAACACAAGTTTTGATCCACTTTCTTGCTCGACAACCACATCAGAGGTGTGCATCAAAGCGAGTAGAACATGTTCACAAGATACTTTCCACAAAAACCCTGAGAAATAAGCCCGGAAGGCCCATTGGTCAGTTTTGTGCACAAACGCACAAAACCGCGAACTTTGGGAAAACACAAGTTGCGATCCACTTTGTTGCTCAACAACCATATCAAAGTTGTGTATCGTAGCAAGTAGAACATGTTTACAAAACGGTTTCCACAAAAAGCCTGAGAAATAAGGCCGAAAGGCCCATTGACCCGTTTTGTGGACAAACGCACAAAATCGCGAACTTTGGGAAAACACAAGTTTCGATCCACTTTTTTGTGCAACAACCACATCAAAGTTGTGTATCGTAGTGAGTAGAACATATTCACAAAATGGTTTCCGCCAAAAGCATGAGAAATGTGCCCGAAAGGGCCACTGATCCATTTTGTGCACTAACATACAAAACCGCGAACTTTGGGAAAACACAAGTTTCGATCATTTTTTTGTGCAACCACTACTTCAAAGTTGTGTATCGTACCGAGGAGAACATGTTCGAAAAAGGGTTTACGCAAAAAGGCCTAGAAGTAAGCCCGAAAGGCCCATTGCTCCGTTTTGAGACCAAACGCACAAAACCGCGAACTTTGGTAAAACACAAGTTCCGATCCACTTTTTTGTGCAACAACCACATCAAAGTTGTGTATCGTAGTGAGTAGAACATATTCACAAAATGGTTTCCACAAAAAGCCTGAGAAATATGCCCGAAAGGGCCATTGCTCCATTTTGTGCACTAAGATACAAAACCGCGAACTTTGGGAAAACACAAGTTTCGATCATTTTTTTGTGCAACCACTACTTCAAAGTTGTGTATCGTACCGAGGAGAACATGTTCGAAAAAGGGTTTACGCAAAAAGGCCTAGAAGTAAGCCCGAAAGGCCCATTGCTCCGTTTTGTGACCAAACACACAAAACCGCGAACTTTGGTAAACCACAAGTTCCGATCCACTTTTTTGTGCAACAACCACATCAAAGTTGTGTATCGTAGTGAGTAGAACATATTCACAAAATGGTTTCCACAAAAAGCCTGAGAAATATGCCCGAAAGGGCCATTGCTCCATTTTGTGCACTAAGATACAAAACCGCGAACTTTGGGAAAACACAAGTTTCGATCATTTTTTTTTGCAACCACTACTTCAAAGTTGTGTATCGTACCGAGGAGAACATGTTCGAAAAAGGGTTTACGCAAAAAGGCCTAGAAGTAAGCCCGAAAGGCCCATTGCTCCGTTTTGTGACCAAACACACAAAACCGCGAACTTTGGTAAAACACAAGTTCCGAACCACTTTTTTGTGCAACAACCACATCAAAGTTGTGTATCGTAGCGAGTAGAACATGTTTACTAAACGGTTTCCACAAAAAGCCTGAGAAATAAGGCCGAAAGGCCCATTGACCCGTTTTGTGGACAAACGCACAAAATCGCGTACTTTGGGAAAACACAAGTTTCGATCCACTTTTTTGTGCAACAACCACATCAAAGTTGTGTATCGTAGTGAGTAGAACATATTCAAAAAATGGTTTCCGCCAAAAGCATGAGAAATGTGCCCGAAAGGGCCACTATCCATTTTGTGCACTAACATACAAAACCGTGATCTTTGGGAAAACACAAGTTTTGATCATTTTTTTGTGCAACCACTACTTCAAAGTTGCGTATCGTAGCAAGTAGAAAATGTTAACAAAACGGTTTCCACAAAAAGCCTGAGAAATAAGGCCGAAAGGCCCATTGACCCGTTTTGTGGACAAACGCACAAGACCGCGATCTTGGAGAAAACACAAGTTTCGATCCACTTTTTTGTTCAACAACCACATCAAAGTTGTGTATCGTAGTGAGTAGAACATATTCACAAAATGGTTTCCGCCAACAGCATGAGAAATGTGCCCGAAAGGGCCACTATCCATTTTGCGCACTAACATACAAAACCGCGAACTTTGGGAAAACACAAGTTTCGATCATTTTTTTTTGCAACCACTACTTCAAAGTTGTGTATCGTAGCGAGGAGAACATGTTCGAAAAAGGGTTTACGCAAAAAGGCCTAGAAGTAAGCCTGAAAGGCCCATTGCTCCGTTTTGTGACCAAACGCACAAAACTGCGAACTTTGGTAAAACACAAGTTCCGATCCACTTTTTTGTGCAACAACCACATCAAAGTTGTGTATCGTAGTGAGTAGAACATATTCACAAAATGGTTTCCACAAAAACCCTGAGAAATATGCCCGAAAGGGCCATTGCTCCATTTTGTGCACTAAGATACAAAACCGCGAACTTTGGGAAAACACAAGTTTCGATCATTTCTTTGTGCAACCACTACTTCAAAGTTGTGTATCGTACCGAGTAAAACATTTTGGAAAAAGGGTTTGCACAAAACGGCCTACAAATAAGCCAGAAAGGCCCATCGATCCATTACGAGCACAAACGCAGAAAACCGTGAACTTTTGAAAAACACAAGTTTCAATCCATTTTTTTCTGCAACCACTACTTCAAAGTTATGTATCGTACCGAGTAGAACATGTTCGAAAAAGGGTTTACGCAAAACGTCCTACAAATAATCGCAAAAGGCCCATAGCTCCGTTTTGTGCACAAACGCACAAAACCGCGAGCTTTGGGAAAACACAAGTTGCGATCCACTTTGTTGCTCAACAACCATATCAAAGTTGTGTATCGTAGCATGTAGAACATGTTTACAAAACGGTTTCCACAAAAAGCCTGAGAAATAAGGCCGAAAGGCCCATTGACCCGTTTTGTGCATAAACGCACAAGACCGCGATCTTGGAGAAAACACAAGTTTCGATCCATTTTTTTTGTGTAACCACTACTTCAAAGTTGTGTATCGTACCGAGAAGAACTTGTTCGAAAAAGGGTTTACGTAAAAAGGCCTAGAAGTAAGCCCGAAAGGCCCATTGCTCCGTTTTGTGACCAAATACACAAAACCGCGAACTTTGGGAAAACACAAGTTCCGATCTACTTTTTTGTGCAACAACCACATCAAATTGTGTATCGTAGCGAGTAGAACATGTTCACAAGATGGTTTCCACAAAAAGCCCTAGAAATAAGCCCGGAAGGCCCAATGCTCCGGTTTGTGCACAAACGCACAAAACCACGAACTTTGGGAAAACACAAGTCTCAATCCATTTTTTTGTGCAACCACCACTTCAAAGTTTTGTATCGTACCGAGTAGAACATGTTCGAAAAAAGGGTTTATTGAAAAGGTCCAACAAATAAGCCCGAATGGCCCATTGATCAGTTTTGCGCACAAATGCACAAAACCACGAACTTTGGGAAAACACAAGTTTTGATCCACTTTCTTGCTCGACAACCACATCAGAGGTGTGTATCAAAGAGAGTAGAACATGTTCACAAGATACTTTCCACGAAAACCCTGAGAAATAAGCCCGGAAGGCCCATTGGTCAGTTTTGTGCACAAACGCACAAAACCGCGAACTTTGGGAGAACACAAGTTGCGATCCACTTTGTTGCTCAACAACCATATCAAAGTTGTGTATCGTAGCAAGTAGAACATGTTTACAAAACGGTTGCCACAAAAAGCCTGAGAAATAAGGCCGAAAGGCCCATTGACCCGTTTTGTGGACAAACGCACAAAATCGCGAACTTTGGGAAAACACAAGTTTCGATCCACTTTTTTGTGCAACAACCACATCAAAGTTGTGTATTGTAGTGAGTAGAACATATTCACAAAATGGTTTCCGCCAAAAGCATGAGAAATGTGCCCGAAAGGGCCACTGATCCATTTTGTGCACTAACATACAAAACCGCGAACTTTGGGAAAACACAAGTTTCGATCATTTTTTTGTGCTACCGCTACTTCAAAGTTGTGTATCGTACCGAGGAGAACATGTTCGAAAAAGGGTTTACGCAAAAAGGCCTAGAAGTAAGCCCGAAAGGCCCATTGCTCCGTTTTGTGACCAAACACACAAAACCGCGAACTTTGGTAAAACACAAGTTCCGATCCACTTTTTTGTGCAACAACCACATCAAAGTTGTGTATCGTAGCGAGTAGAACATATTCACAAAATGGTTTCCGCCAAAAGCATGAGAAATGTGCCCGAAAGGGCCACTATCCATTTTGTGCACTAACATACAAAACCGCGAACTTTGGGAAAACACAAGTTTCAATCATTTTTTTGTGCAACCACAACTTCAAAGTTGTGTATCGTACCAAGGAGAACATGTTCGAAAAAGGGTTTACGGAAAAACGCCTAGAAGTAAGCCCGAAAGGCCCATTGCTCCGTTTTGTGACCAAACACACGAAACCGCGAACTTTGGTAAAACACAAGTTCCGATCCACTTTTTTGTGCAACAACCACATCAAAGTTGTGTATCGTAGTGAGTAGAACATATTCACAAAATGGTTTCCACAAAAAGCCTGAGAAATATGCCCGAAAGGGCCATTGCTCCATTTTGTGCACTAAGATACAAAACCGCGAACTTTGGGAAAACACAAGTTTCGATCATTTTTTTGTACAACCACTACTTCAAAGTTGTGTATCGTACCGAGTAAAACATTTTGGAAAAAGGGTTTGCACAAAATGGCCTTCAAATAAGGCAGAAAGGCCCATCGATCCATTACGAGCACAAACGCACAAAACCGTGAACTTTTGAAAAACACAAGTTTCAATCCATTTTTTTCTGCAACCACTACTTCAAAGTTATGTATCGTACCGAGTAGAACATGTTCGAAAAAGGGTTTACGCAAAACGTCCTACAAATAATCGCAAAAGGCGCATTGCTCCGTTTTGTGCACAAACGCACAAAATCGCGAGCTTTGGGAAAACACAAGTTGCGATCCACGTTGTTGCTCAACAACCATATCAAAGTTGCGTATCGTAGCAAGTAGAAAATGTTAACAAAACGGTTTCCACAAAAAGCCTGAGAAATAAGGCCGAAAGGCCCATTGACCCGTTTTGTGGACAAACGCACAAGACCGCGATCTTGGAGAAAACACAAGTTTCGATCCACTTTTTTGTTCAACAACCACATCAAAGTTGTGTATCGTAGTGAGTAGAACATATTCACAAAATGGTTTCCGCCAAAAGCATGAGAAATGTGCCCGAAAGGGCCACTATCCATTTTGTGCACTAACATACAAAACCGCGAACTTTGGGAAAACACAAGTTTCGATCATTTTTTTTGCAACCACTACTTCAAAGTTGTGTATCGTAGCGAGGAGAACATGTTCGAAAAAGGGTTTACACAAAAAGGCCTAGAAGTAAGCCCGAAAGGCCCATTGCTCCGTTTTGTGACCAAACGCACAAAACTGCGAACTTTGGTAAAACACAAGTTCCGATCCACTTTTTTGTGCAACAACCACATCAAAGTTGTGTATCGTAGTGAGTAGAATATATTCACAAAATGGTTTCCACAAAAACCCTGAGAAATATGCCCGAAAGGGCCATTGCTCCATTTTGTGCACTAAGATACAAAACCGCGAACTTTGGGAAAACACAAGTTTCGATCATTTCTTTGTGCAACCACTACTTCAAAGTTGTGTATCGTACCGAGTAAAACATTTTGGAAAAAGGGTTTGCACAAAACGGCCTACAAATAAGCCAGAAAGGCCCATCGATCCATTACGAGCACAAACGCACAAAACCGTGAACTTTTGAAAAACACAAGTTTCAATCCATTTTTTTCTGCAACCACTACTTCAAAGTTATGTATCGTACCGAGTAGAACATGTTCGAAAAAGGGTTTACGCAAAACGTCCTACAAATAATCGCAAAAGGCCCATAGCTCCGTTTTGTGCACAAACGCACAAAACCGCGAGCTTTGGGAAAACACAAGTTGCGATCCACTTTGTTGCTCAACAACCATATCAAAGTTGTGTATCGTAGCATGTAGAACATGTTTACAAAACGGTTTCCACAAAAAGCCTGAGAAATAAGGCCGAAAGGCCCATTGACCCGTTTTGTGCATAAACGCACAAGACCGCGATCTTGGAGAAAACACAAGTTTCGATCCATTTTTTTTGTGTAACCACTACTTCAAAGTTGTGTATCGTACCGAGAAGAACTTGTTCGAAAAAGGGTTTACGTAAAAAGGCCTAGAAGTAAGCCCGAAAGGCCCATTGCTCCGTTTTGTGACCAAATACACAAAACCGCGAACTTTGGGAAAACACAAGTTCCGATCTACTTTTTTGTGCAACAACCACATCAAATTGTGTATCGTAGCGAGTAGAACATGTTCACAAGATGGTTTCCACAAAAAGCCCTAGAAATAAGCCCGGAAGGCCCAATGCTCCGGTTTGTGCACAAACGCACAAAACCACGAACTTTGGGAAAACACAAGTCTCAATCCATTTTTTTGTGCAACCACCACTTCAAAGTTTTGTATCGTACCGAGTAGAACATGTTCGAAAAAAGGGTTTATTGAAAAGGTCCAACAAATAAGCCCGAATGGTCCATTGATCAGTTTTGCGCACAAATGCACAAAACCACGAACTTTGGGAAAACACAAGTTTTGATCCACTTTCTTGCTCGACAACCACATCAGAGGTGTGTATCAAAGAGAGTAGAACATGTTCACAAGATACTTTCCACGAAAACCCTGACAAATAAGCCCGGAAGGCCCATTGGTCAGTTTTGTGCACAAACGCACAAAACCGCGAACTTTGGGAGAACACAAGTTGCGATCCACTTTGTTGCTCAACAACCATATCAAAGTTGTGTATCGTAGCAAGTAGAACATGTTTACAAAACGGTTGCCACAAAAAGCCTGAGAAATAAGGCCGAAAGGCCCATTGACCCGTTTTGTGGACAAACGCACAAAATCGCGAACTTTGGGAAAACACAAGTTTCAATCCACTTTTTTGTGCAACAACCACATCAAAGTTGTGTATCGTAGTGAGTAGAACATATTCACAAAATGGTTTCTGCCAAAAGCATGAGAAATGTGCCCGAAAGGGCCACTGATCCATTTTGTGCACTAACATACAAAACCGCGAACTTTGGGAAAACACAAGTTTCGATCATTTTTTTGTGCAACCACTACTTCAAAGTTGTGTATCGTACCGAGGAGAACATGTTCGAAAAAGGGTTTACGCAAAAAGGCCTAGAAGTAAGCCCGAAAGGCCCATTGCTCCGTTTTGTGACCAAACACACAAAACCGCGAACTTTGGTAAAACACAAGTTCCGATCCACTTTTTTGTGCAACAACCACATCAAATTTGTGTATCGTAGCGAGTAGAACATATTCACAAAATGGTTTCCGCCAAAAGCATGAGAAATGTGCCCGAAAGGGCCACTATCCATTTTGTGCACTAACATACAAAACCGCGAACTTTGGGAAAACACAAGTTTCGATCATTTTTTTGTGCAACCACAACTTCAAAGTTGTGTATCGTACCAAGGAGAACATGTTCGAAAAAGGGTTTACGGAAAAACGCCTAGAAGTAAGCCCGAAAGGCCCATTGCTCCGTTTTGTGACCAAACACACGAAACCGCGAACTTTGGTAAAACACAAGTTCCGATCCACTTTTTTGTGCAACAACCACATCAAAGTTGTGTATCGTAGTGAGTAGAACATATTCACAAAATGGTTTCCACAAAAAGCCTGAGAAATATGCCCGAAAGGGCCATTGCTCCATTTTGTGCACTAAGATACAAAACCGCGAACTTTGGGAAAACACAAGTTTCGATCATTTTTTTGTACAACCACTACTTCAAAGTTGTGTATCGTACCGAGTAAAACATTTTGGAAAAAGGGTTTGCACAAAATGGCCTTCAAATAAGGCAGAAAGGCCCATCGATCCATTACGAGCACAAACGCACAAAACCGTGAACTTTTGAAAAACACAAGTTTCAATCCATTTTTTTCTGCAACCACTACTTCAAAGTTATGTATCGTACCGAGTAGAACATGTTCGAAAAAGGGTTTACGCAAAACGTCCTACAAATAATCGCAAAAGGCGCATTGCTCCGTTTTGTGCACAAACGCACAAAACCGCGAGCTTTGGGAAAACACAAGTTGCGATCCACGTTGTTGCTCAACAACCATATCAAAGTTGCGTATCGTAGCAAGTAGAAAATGTTAACAAAACGGTTTCCACAAAAAGCCTGAGAAATAAGGCCGAAAGGCCCATTGACCCGTTTTGTGGACAAACGCACAAGACCGCGATCTTGGAGAAAACACAAGTTTCGATCCACTTTTTTGTTCAACAACCACATCAAAGTTGTGTATCGTAGTGAGTAGAACATATTCACAAAATGGTTTCCGCCAAAAGCATGAGAAATGTGCCCGAAAGGGCCACTATCCATTTTCTGCACTAACATACAAAACCGCGAACTTTGGGAAAACACAAGTTTCGATCATTTTTTTTTGCAACCACTACTTCAAAGTTGTGTATCGTAGCGAGGAGAACATGTTCGAAAAAGGGTTTACCCAAAAAGGCCTAGAAGTAAGCCCGAAAGGCCCATTGCTCCGTTTTGTGACCAAACGCACAAAACTGCGAACTTTGGTAAAACACAAGTTCCGATCCACTTTTTTGTGCAACAACCACATCAAATTGTGTATCGTAGCGAGTAGAACATGTTCACAAGATGGTTTCCACAAAAAGCCCTAGAAATAAGCCCGGAAGGCCCAATGCTCCGGTTTGTGCACAAACGCACAAAACCACGAACTTTGGGAAAACACAAGTCTCAATCCATTTTTTTGTGCAACCACCACTTCAAAGTTTTGTATCGTACCGAGTAGAACTTGTTCGAAAAAAGGGTTTATTGAAAAGGTCCAACAAATAAGCCCGAATGGCCCATTGATCAGTTTTGCGCACAAATGCACAAAACCACGAACTTTGGGAAAACACAAGTTTTGATCCACTTTCTTGCTCGACAACCACATCAGAGGTGTGTATCAAAGAGAGTAGAACATGTTCACAAGATACTTTCCACGAAAACCCTGAGAAATAAGCCCAGAAGGCCCATTGGTCAGTTTTGTGCACAAACGCACAAAACCGCGAACTTTGGGAGAACACAAGTTGCGATCCACTTTGTTGCTCAACAACCATATCAAAGTTGTGTATCGTAGCAAGTAGAACATGTTTACAAAACGGTTGCCACAAAAAGCCTGAGAAATAAGGCCGAAAGGCCCATTGACCCGTTTTGTGGACAAACGCACAAAATCGCGAACTTTGGGAAAACACAAGTTTCAATCCACTTTTTTGTGCAACAACCACATCAAAGTTGTGTATCGTAGTGAGTAGAACATATTCACAAAATGGTTTCCGCCAAAAGCATGAGAAATGTGCCCGAAAGGGCCACTGATCCATTTTGTGCACTAACATACAAAACCGCGAACTTTGGGAAAACACAAGTTTCGATCATTTTTTTTGCAACCACTACTTCAAAGTTGTGTATCGTACCGAGGAGAACATGTTCGAAAAAGGGTTTACGCAAAAAGGCCTAGAAGTAAGCCCGAAAGGCCCATTGCTCCGTTTTGTGACCAAACACACAAAACCGCGAACTTTGGTAAAACACAAGTTCCGATCCACTTTTTTGTGCAACAACCACATCAAATTTGTGTATCGTAGCGAGTAGAACATATTCACAAAATGGTTTCCGCCAAAAGCATGAGAAATGTGCCCGAAAGGGCCACTATCCATTTTGTGCACTAACATACAAAACCGCGAACTTTGGGAAAACACAAGTTTCGATCATTTTTTTGTGCAACCACAACTTCAAAGTTGTGTATCGTACCAAGGAGAACATGTTCGAAAAAGGGTTTACGGAAAAACGCCTAGAAGTAAGCCCGAAAGGCCCATTGCTCCGTTTTGTGACCAAACACACGAAACCGCGAACTTTGGTAAAACACAAGTTCCGATCCACTTTTTTGTGCAACAACCACATCAAAGTTGTGTATCGTAGTGAGTAGAACATATTCACAAAATGGTTTCCACAAAAAGCCTGAGAAATATGCCCGAAAGGGCCATTGCTCCATTTTGTGCACTAAGATACAAAACCGCGAACTTTGGGAAAACACAAGTTTCGATCATTTTTTTGTACAACCACTACTTCAAAGTTGTGTATCGTACCGAATAAAACATTTTGGAAAAAGGGTTTGCACAAAATGGCCTTCAAATAAGGCAGAAAGGCCCATCGATCCATTACGAGCACAAACGCACAAAACCGTGAACTTTTGAAAAACACAAGTTTCAATCCATTTTTTTCTGCAACCACTACTTCAAAGTTATGTATCGTACCGAGTAGAACATGTTCGAAAAAGGGTTTACGCAAAACGTCCTACAAATAATCGCAAAAGGCGCATTGCTCCGTTTTGTGCACAAACGCACAAAACCGCGAGCTTTGGGAAAACACAAGTTGCGATCCACGTTGTTGCTCAACAACCATATCAAAGTTGCGTATCGTAGCAAGTAGAAAATGTTAACAAAACGGTTTCCACAAAAAGCCTGAGAAATAAGGCCGAAAGGCCCATTGACCCGTTTTGTGGACAAACGCACAAGACCGCGATCTTGGAGAAAACACAAGTTTCGATCCACTTTTTTGTTCAACAACCACATCAAAGTTGTGTATCGTAGTGAGTAGAACATATTCACAAAATGGTTTCCGCCAAAAGCATGAGAAATGTGCCCGAAAGGGCCACTATCCATTTTCTGCACTAACATACAAAACCGCGAACTTTGGGAAAACACAAGTTTCGATCATTTTTTTTTGCAACCACTACTTCAAAGTTGTGTATCGTAGCGAGGAGAACATGTTCGAAAAAGGGTTTACCCAAAAAGGCCTAGAAGTAAGCCCGAAAGGCCCATTGCTCCGTTTTGTGACCAAACGCACAAAACTGCGAACTTTGGTAAAACACAAGTTCCGATCCACTTTTTTGTGCAACAACCACATCAAAGTTGTGTATCGTAGTGAGTAGAATATATTCACAAAATGGTTTCCACAAAAACCCTGAGAAATATGCCCGAAAGGGCCATTGCTCCATTTTGTGCACTAAGATACAAAACCGCGAACTTTGGGAAAACACAAGTTTCGATCATTTCTTTGTGCAACCACTACTTCAAAGTTGTGTATTGTACCGAGTAAAACATTTTGGAAAAAGGGTTTGCACAAAACGGCCTACAAATAAGCCAGAAAGGCCCATCGATCCATTACGAGCACAAACGCACAAAACCGTGAACTTTTGAAAAACACAAGTTTCAATCCATTTTTTTCTGCAACCACTACTTCAAAGTTATGTATCGTACCGAGTAGAACATGTTCGAAAAAGGGTTTACGCAAAACGTCCTACAAATAATCGCAAAAGGCCCATAGCTCCGTTTTGTGCACAAACGCACAAAACCGCGAGCTTTGGGAAAACACAAGTTGCGATCCACTTTGTTGCTCAACAACCATATCAAAGTTGTGTATCGTAGCATGTAGAACATGTTTACAAAACGGTTTCCACAAAAAGCCTGAGAAATAAGGCCGAAAGGCCCATTGACCCGTTTTGTGCATAAACGCACAAGACCGCGATCTTGGAGAAAACACAAGTTTCGATCCATTTTTTTTGTGTAACCACTACTTCAAAGTTGTGTATCGTACCGAGAAGAACTTGTTCGAAAAAGGGTTTACGTAAAAAGGCCTAGAAGTAAGCCCGAAAGGCCCATTGCTCCGTTTTGTGACCAAATACACAAAACCGCGAACTTTGGGAAAACACAAGTTCCGATCTACTTTTTTGTGCAACAACCACATCAAATTGTGTATCGTAGCGAGTAGAACATGTTCACAAGATGGTTTCCACAAAAAGCCCTAGAAATAAGCCCGGAAGGCCCAATGCTCCGGTTTGTGCACAAACGCACAAAACCACGAACTTTGGGAAAACACAAGTCTCAATCCATTTTTTTGTGCAACCACCACTTCAAAGTTTTGTATCGTACCGAGTAGAACATGTTCGAAAAAAGGGTTTATTGAAAAGGTCCAACAAATAAGCCCGAATGGCCCATTGATCAGTTTTGCGCACAAATGCACAAAACCACGAACTTTGGGAAAACACAAGTTTTGATCCACTTTCTTGCTCGACAACCACATCAGAGGTGTGTATCAAAGAGAGTAGAACATGTTCACAAGATACTTTCCACGAAAACCCTGACAAATAAGCCCGGAAGGCCCATTGGTCAGTTTTGTGCACAAACGCACAAAACCGCGAACTTTGGGAGAACACAAGTTGCGATCCACTTTGTTGCTCAACAACCATATCAAAGTTGTGTATCGTAGCAAGTAGAACATGTTTACAAAACGGTTGCCACAAAAAGCCTGAGAAATAAGGCCGAAAGGCCCATTGACCCGTTTTGTGGACAAACGCACAAAATCGCGAACTTTGGGAAAACACAAGTTTCAATCCACTTTTTTGTGCAACAACCACATCAAAGTTGTGTATCGTAGTGAGTAGAACATATTCACAAAATGGTTTCCGCCAAAAGCATGAGAAATGTGCCCGAAAGGGCCACTGATCCATTTTGTGCACTAACATACAAAACCGCGAACTTTGGGAAAACACAAGTTTCGATCATTTTTTTGTGCAACCACTACTTCAAAGTTGTGTATCGTACCGAGGAGAACATGTTCGAAAAAGGGTTTACGCAAAAAGGCCTAGAAGTAAGCCCGAAAGGCCCATTGCTCCGTTTTGTGACCAAACACACAAAACCGCGAACTTTGGTAAAACACAAGTTCCGATCCACTTTTTTGTGCAACAACCACATCAAATTTGTGTATCGTAGCGAGTAGAACATATTCACAAAATGGTTTCCGCCAAAAGCATGAGAAATGTGCCCGAAAGGGCCACTATCCATTTTGTGCACTAACATACAAAACCGCGAACTTTGGGAAAACACAAGTTTCGATCATTTTTTTGTGCAACCACAACTTCAAAGTTGTGTATCGTACCAAGGAGAACATGTTCGAAAAAGGGTTTACGGAAAAACGCCTAGAAGTAAGCCCGAAAGGCCCATTGCTCCGTTTTGTGACCAAACACACGAAACCGCGAACTTTGGTAAAACACAAGTTCCGATCCACTTTTTTGTGCAACAACCACATCAAAGTTGTGTATCGTAGTGAGTAGAACATATTCACAAAATGGTTTCCACAAAAAGCCTGAGAAATATGCCCGAAAGGGCCATTGCTCCATTTTGTGCACTAAGATACAAAACCGCGAACTTTGGGAAAACACAAGTTTCGATCATTTTTTTGTACAACCACTACTTCAAAGTTGTGTATCGTACCGAGTAAAACATTTTGGAAAAAGGGTTTGCACAAAATGGCCTTCAAATAAGGCAGAAAGGCCCATCGATCCATTACGAGCACAAACGCACAAAACCGTGAACTTTTGAAAAACACAAGTTTCAATCCATTTTTTTCTGCAACCACTACTTCAAAGTTATGTATCGTACCGAGTAGAACATGTTCGAAAAAGGGTTTACGCAAAACGTCCTACAAATAATCGCAAAAGGCGCATTGCTCCGTTTTGTGCACAAACTCACAAAACCGCGAGCTTTGGGAAAACACAAGTTGCGATCCACGTTGTTGCTCAACAACCATATCAAAGTTGCGTATCGTAGCAAGTAGAAAATGTTAACAAAACGGTTTCCACAAAAAGCCTGAGAAATAAGGCCGAAAGGCCCATTGACCCGTTTTGTGGACAAACGCACAAGACCGCGATCTTGGAGAAAACACAAGTTCCGATCCACTTTTTTGTGCAACAACCACATCAAAGTTGTGTATCGTAGTGAGTAGAACATATTCACAAAATGGTTTCCGCCAAAAGCATGAGAAATGTGCCCGAAAGGGCCACTATCCATTTTGTGCACTAACATACAAAACCGCGAACTTTGGGAAAACACAAGTTTCGATCATTTTTTTTTGCAACCACTACTTCAAAGTTGTGTATCGTAGCGAGGAGAACATGTTCGAAAAAGGGTTTACACAAAAAGGCCTAGAAGTAAGCCCGAAAGGCCCATTGCTCCGTTTTGTGACCAAACGCACAAAACTGCGAACTTTGGTAAAACACAAGTTCCGATCCACTTTGTTGCTCAACAACCATATCCAAGTTGTGTATCGTAGCAAGTAGAACATGTTTACAAAACGGTTTCCACAAAAAGCCTGAGAAATAAGTCCGAAAGGCCCATTGCCCTGTTTTGTGCACAAACACACAAGACCGCGATCTTTGAGAAAGCACAAGTTTCGATCCATTTTTTTGTGCAACCACTACTTCAAAGTTGTGTATCGTACCGAGGAGAACATGTTCGAAAAAGGGTTTAAGAAAAAAGGCCTAGAAGTAAGCCCGAAAGGCCCATTGCTCCGATTTGTGACCAAACACACAAAACCGCGAACTTTGGTGAAACACAAGTTCCGATCCACTTTTTTGTGCAACAACCACATCAAAGTTGTGTATCGTAGTGAGTAGAACATATTCACAAAATGGTTTCCCCAAAAAGCCTGAGAAATATGCCCGAAAGGGCCATTGTGCATTTTGTGCACTAAGATACAAAACCGCGAACTTTGGGAAAACACAAGTTTCGATCATTTTTTTTGTGCAACCACTACTTCAAAGTTGTGTATCGTACCGAGTAAAACATTTTGGAAAAAGGGTTTGCACAAAACGGCCTACAAATAAGCCAGAAAGGCCCATCGATCCATTACGAGCACAAACGCACAAAACCGTGAACTTTTGAAAAACACAAGTTTCAGTCCATTTTTTTCTGCAACCACTACTTCAAAGTTAAGTATCGTACCGAGTAGAACATGTTCGAAAAAGGGTTTACGCAAAACGTCCTACAAATAATCGCAAAAGGCCCATTGCTCCGTTTTGTGCACAAACGCACAAAACCGCGAGCTTTGGGAAAACACAAGTTGCGATCCACTTTGTTGCTCAACAACCATATCCAAGTTGTGTATCGTAGCAAGTAGAACATGTTTACAAAACGGTTTCCACAAAAAGCCTGAGAAATAAGTCCGAAAGGCCCATTGCCCTGTTTTGTGCACAAACACACAAGACCGCGATCTTTGAGAAAGCACAAGTTTCGATCCATTTTTTTGTGCAACCACTACTTCAAAGTTGTGTATCGTACCGAGGAGAACATGTTCGAAAAAGGGTTTAAGAAAAAAGGCCTAGAAGTAAGCCCGAAAGGCCCATTGCTCCGATTTGTGACCAAACACACAAAACCGCGAACTTTGGTGAAACACAAGTTCCGATCCACTTTTTTGTGCAACAACCACATCAAAGTTGTGTATCGTAGTGAGTAGAACATATTCACAAAATGGTTTCCCCAAAAAGCCTGAGAAATATGCCCGAAAGGGCCATTGTGCATTTTGTGCACTAAGATACAAAACCGCGAACTTTGGGAAAACACAAGTTTCGATCATTTTTTTTGTGCAACCACTACTTCAAAGTTGTGTATCGTACCGAGTAAAACATTTTGGAAAAAGGGTTTGCACAAAACGGCCTACAAATAAGCCAGAAAGGCCCATCGATCCATTACGAGCACAAACGCACAAAACCGTGAACTTTTGAAAAACACAAGTTTCAGTCCATTTTTTTCTGCAACCACTACTTCAAAGTTAAGTATCGTACCGAGTAGAACATGTTCGAAAAAGGGTTTACGCAAAACGTCCTACAAATAATCGCAAAAGGCCCATTGCTCCGTTTTGTGCACAAACGCACAAAACCGCGAGCTTTGGGAAAACACAAGTTGCGATCCACTTTGTTGCTCAACAACCATATCCAAGTTGTGTATCGTAGCAAGTAGAACATGTTTACAAAACGGTTTCCACAAAAAGACTGAGAAATAAGTCCGAAAGACCCATTGCCCTGTTTTGTGCACAAACGCACAAGACCGCGATCTTTGAGAAAGCACAAGTTTCGATCCATTTTTTTGCGCAACCACTACTTCAAAGTTGTGTATCGTACCGAGGAGAACATGTTCGAAAAAGGGTTTAAGAAAAAAGGCCTAGAAGTAAGCCCGAAAGGCCCATTGCTCCGATTTGTGACCAAACACACAAAACCGCGAACTTTGGTGAAACACAAGTTCCGATCCACTTTTTTGTGCAACAACCACATCAAAGTTGTGTATCGTAGTGAGTAGAACATATTCACAAAATGGTTTCCCCAAAAAGCCTGAGAAATATGCCCGAAAGGGCCATTGTGCATTTTGTGCACTAAGATACAAAACCGCGAACTTTGGGAAAACACAAGTTTCGATCATTTTTTTTGTGCAACCACTACTTCAAAGTTGTGTATCGTACCGAGTAAAACATTTTGGAAAAAGGGTTTGCACAAAACGGCCTACAAATAAGCCAGAAAGGCCCATCGATCCATTACGAGCACAAACGCACAAAACCGTGAACTTTTGAAAAACACAAGTTTCAGTCCATTTTTTTCTGCAACCACTACTTCAAAGTTAAGTATCGTACCGAGTAGAACATGTTCGAAAAAGGGTTTACGCAAAACGTCCCACAAATAATCGCAAAAGGCCCATTGCTCCGTTTTGTGCACAAACGCACAAAACCGCGAGCTTTGGGAAAACACAAGTTGCGATCCACTTTGTTGCTCAACAACCATATCCAAGTTGTGTATCGTAGCAAGTAGAACATGTTTACAAAACGGTTTCCACAAAAAGCCTGAGAAATAAGTCCGAAAGACCCATTGCCCTGTTTTGTGCACAAACGCACAAGACCGCGATCTTTGAGAAAGCACAAGTTTCGATCCATTTTTTTGCGCAACCACTACTTCAAAGTTGTGTATCGTACCGAGGAGAACATGTTCGAAAAAGGGTTTAAGCAAAAAGGCCTAGAAGTAAGCCCGAAAGGCCCATTGCTCCGTTTTGTGACCAAATACACAAAACCGCGAACTTTGGGAAAACACAAGTTCCGATCCACTTTTTTGTGCAACAACCACATCAAAGTTGTGTATCGTAGTGAGTAGAACATATTCACAAAATGGTTTCCACAAAAAGCCTGAGAAATATGCCCGAAAGGGCCATTGTGCATTTTGTGCACTAAGATACAAAACCGCGAACTTTGGGAAAACACAAGTGTCGATCATTTTTTTTGTGCAACCACTACTTCAAAGTTGTGTATCGTACCGAGTAAAACATTTTGGAAAAAGGGTTTGCACAAAACGGCCTACAAATAAGCCAGAAAGGCCCATCGATCCATTACGAGCACAAACGCACAAAACCGTGAACTTTTGAAAAACACAAGTTTCAGTCCATTTTTTTCTGCAACCACTACTTCAAAGTTAAGTATCGTACCGAGTAGAACATGTTCGAAAAAGGGTTTACGCAAAACGTCCTACAAATAATCGCAAAAGGCCCATTGCTCCGTTTTGTGCACAAACGCACAAAACCGCGAGCTTTGGGAAAACACAAGTTGCGATCCACTTTGTTGCTCAACAACCATATCCAAGTTGTGTATCGTAGCAAGTAGAACATGTTTACAAAATGGTTTCCACAAAAAGCCTGAGAAATAAGTCCGAAAGACCCATTGCCCTGTTTTGTGCACAAACGCACAAGACCGCGATCTTTGAGAAAGCACAAGTTTCGATCAATTTTTTTGCGCAACCACTACTTCAAAGTTGTGTATCGTACCGAGGAGAACATGTTCGAAAAAGGGTTTAAGCAAAAAGGCCTAGAAGTAAGCCCGAAAGGCCCATTGCTCCGTTTTGTGACCAAATACACAAAACCGCGAACTTTGGGAAAACACAAGTTCCGATCCACTTTTTTGTGCAACAACCACATCAAAGTTGTGTATCGTAGTGAGTAGAACATATTCACAAAATGGTTTCCACAAAAAGCCTGAGAAATATGCCCGAAAGGGCCATTGTGCATTTTGTGCACTAAGATACAAAACCGCGAACTTTGGGAAAACACAAGTTTCGATCATTTTTTTTGTGCAACCACTACTTCAAAGTTGTGTATCGTACCGAGTAAAACATTTTGGAAAAAGGGTTTGCACAAAACGGCCTACAAATAAGCCAGAAAGGCCCATCGATCCATTACGAGCACAAACGCACAAAACCGTGAACTTTTGAAAAACACAAGTTTCAGTCCATTTTTTTCTGCAACCACTACTTCAAAGTTAAGTATCGTACCGAGTAGAACATGTTCGAAAAAGGGTTTACGCAAAACGTCCTACAAATAATCGCAAAAGGCCCATTGCTCCGTTTTGTGCACAAACGCACAAAACCGCGAGCTTTGGGAAAACACAAGTTGCGATCCACTTTGTTGCTCAACAACCATATCCAAGTTGTGTATCGTAGCAAGTAGAACATGTTTACAAAACGGTTTCCACAAAAAGACTGAGAAATAAGTCCGAAAGACCCATTGCCCTGTTTTGTGCACAAACGCACAAGACCGCGATCTTTGAGAAAGCACAAGTTTCGATCCATTTTTTTGCGCAACCACTACTTCAAAGTTGTGTATCGTACCGAGGAGAACATGTTCGAAAAAGGGTTTAAGAAAAAAGGCCTAGAAGTAAGCCCGAAAGGCCCATTGCTCCGATTTGTGACCAAACACACAAAACCGCGAACTTTGGTGAAACACAAGTTCCGATCCACTTTTTTGTGCAACAACCACATCAAAGTTGTGTATCGTAGTGAGTAGAACATATTCACAAAATGGTTTCCCCAAAAAGCCTGAGAAATATGCCCGAAAGGGCCATTGTGCATTTTGTGCACTAAGATACAAAACCGCGAACTTTGGGAAAACACAAGTTTCGATCATTTTTTTTGTGCAACCACTACTTCAAAGTTGTGTATCGTACCGAGTAAAACATTTTGGAAAAAGGGTTTGCACAAAACGGCCTACAAATAAGCCAGAAAGGCCCATCGATCCATTACGAGCACAAACGCACAAAACCGTGAACTTTTGAAAAACACAAGTTTCAGTCCATTTTTTTCTGCAACCACTACTTCAAAGTTAAGTATCGTACCGAGTAGAACATGTTCGAAAAAGGGTTTACGCAAAACGTCCCACAAATAATCGCAAAAGGCCCATTGCTCCGTTTTGTGCACAAACGCACAAAACCGCGAGCTTTGGGAAAACACAAGTTGCGATCCACTTTGTTGCTCAACAACCATATCCAAGTTGTGTATCGTAGCAAGTAGAACATGTTTACAAAACGGTTTCCACAAAAAGCCTGAGAAATAAGTCCGAAAGACCCATTGCCCTGTTTTGTGCACAAACGCACAAGACCGCGATCTTTGAGAAAGCACAAGTTTCGATCCATTTTTTTGCGCAACCACTACTTCAAAGTTGTGTATCGTACCGAGGAGAACATGTTCGAAAAAGGGTTTAAGCAAAAAGGCCTAGAAGTAAGCCCGAAAGGCCCATTGCTCCGTTTTGTGACCAAATACACAAAACCGCGAACTTTGGGAAAACACAAGTTCCGATCCACTTTTTTGTGCAACAACCACATCAAAGTTGTGTATCGTAGTGAGTAGAACATATTCACAAAATGGTTTCCACAAAAAGCCTGAGAAATATGCCCGAAAGGGCCATTGTGCATTTTGTGCACTAAGATACAAAACCGCGAACTTTGGGAAAACACAAGTGTCGATCATTTTTTTTGTGCAACCACTACTTCAAAGTTGTGTATCGTACCGAGTAAAACATTTTGGAAAAAGGGTTTGCACAAAACGGCCTACAAATAAGCCAGAAAGGCCCATCGATCCATTACGAGCACAAACGCACAAAACCGTGAACTTTTGAAAAACACAAGTTTCAGTCCATTTTTTTCTGCAACCACTACTTCAAAGTTAAGTATCGTACCGAGTAGAACATGTTCGAAAAAGGGTTTACGCAAAACGTCCTACAAATAATCGCAAAAGGCCCATTGCTCCGTTTTGTGCACAAACGCACAAAACCGCGAGCTTTGGGAAAACACAAGTTGCGATCCACTTTGTTGCTCAACAACCATATCCAAGTTGTGTATCGTAGCAAGTAGAACATGTTTACAAAACGGTTTCCACAAAAAGCCTGAGAAATAAGTCCGAAAGACCCATTGCCCTGTTTTGTGCACAAACGCACAAGACCGCGATCTTTGAGAAAGCACAAGTTTCGATCCATTTTTTTGCGCAACCACTACTTCAAAGTTGTGTATCGTACCGAGGAGAACATGTTCGAAAAAGGGTTTAAGCAAAAAGGCCTAGAAGTAAGCCCGAAAGGCCCATTGCTCCGTTTTGTGACCAAATACACAAAACCGCGAACTTTGGGAAAACACAAGTTCCGATCCACTTTTTTGTGCAACAACCACATCAAAGTTGTGTATCGTAGTGAGTAGAACATATTCACAAAATGGTTTCCACAAAAAGCCTGAGAAATATGCCCGAAAGGGCCATTGTGCATTTTGTGCACTAAGATACAAAACCGCGAACTTTGGGAAAACACAAGTGTCGATCATTTTTTTTGTGCAACCACTACTTCAAAGTTGTGTATCGTACCGAGTAAAACATTTTGGAAAAAGGGTTTGCACAAAACGGCCTACAAATAAGCCAGAAAGGCCCATCGATCCATTACGAGCACAAACGCACAAAACCGTGAACTTTTGAAAAACACAAGTTTCAGTCCATTTTTTTCTGCAACCACTACTTCAAAGTTAAGTATCGTACCGAGTAGAACATGTTCGAAAAAGGGTTTACGCAAAACGTCCTACAAATAATCGCAAAAGGCCCATTGCTCCGTTTTGTGCACAAACGCACAAAACCGCGAGCTTTGGGAAAACACAAGTTGCGATCCACTTTGTTGCTCAACAACCATATCCAAGTTGTGTATCGTAGCAAGTAGAACATGTTTACAAAACGGTTTCCACAAAAAGCCTGAGAAATAAGTCCGAAAGACCCATTGCCCTGTTTTGTGCACAAACGCACAAGACCGCGATCTTTGAGAAAGCACAAGTTTCGATCCATTTTTTTGCGCAACCACTACTTCAAAGTTGTGTATCGTACCGAGGAGAACATGTTCGAAAAAGGGTTTAAGCAAAAAGGCCTAGAAGTAAGCCCGAAAGGCCCATTGCTCCGTTTTGTGACCAAATACACAAAACCGCGAACTTTGGGAAAACACAAGTTCCGATCCACTTTTTTGTGCAACAACCACATCAAAGTTGTGTATCGTAGTGAGTAGAACATATTCACAAAATGGTTTCCACAAAAAGCCTGAGAAATATGCCCGAAAGGGCCATTGTGCATTTTGTGCACTAAGATACAAAACCGCGAACTTTGGGAAAACACAAGTGTCGATCATTTTTTTTGTGCAACCACTACTTCAAAGTTGTGTATCGTACCGAGTAAAACATTTTGGAAAAAGGGTTTGCACAAAACGGCCTACAAATAAGCCAGAAAGGCCCATCGATCCATTACGAGCACAAACGCACAAAACCGTGAACTTTTGAAAAACACAAGTTTCAGTCCATTTTTTTCTGCAACCACTACTTCAAAGTTAAGTATCGTACCGAGTAGAACATGTTCGAAAAAGGGTTTACGCAAAACGTCCTACAAATAATCGCAAAAGGCCCATTGCTCCGTTTTGTGCACAAACGCACAAAACCGCGAGCTTTAGGAAAACACAAGTTGCGATCCACTTTGTTGCTCAACAACCATATCCAAGTTGTGTATCGTAGCAAGTAGAACATGTTTACAAAACGGTTTCCACAAAAAGCCTGAGAAATAAGTCCGAAAGGCCCATTGCCCTGTTTTGTGCACAAACGCACAAGACCGCGATCTTTGAGAAAGCACAAGTTTCGATCCATTTTTTTGCGCAACCACTACTTCAAAGTTGTGTATCGTACCGAGGAGAACATGTTCGAAAAAGGGTTTAAGCAAAAAGGCCTAGAAGTAAGCCCGAAAGGCCCATTGCTCCGATTTGTGACCAAACACACAAAACCGCGAACTTTGGTAAAACACAAGTTCCGATCCACTTTTTTGTGCAACAACCACATCAAAGTTGTGTATCGTAGTGAGTAGAACATATTCACAAAATGGTTTCCACAAAAAGCCTGAGAAATATGCCCGAAAGGGCCATTGTGCATGCGAACTTTGGGAAAACACAAGTGTCGATCATTTTTTTTGTGCAACCACTACTTCAAAGTTGTGTATCGTACCGAGTAAAACATTTTGGAAAAAGGGTTTGCACAAAACGGCCTACAAATAAGCCAGAAAGGCCCATCGATCCATTACGAGCACAAACGCACAAAACCGTGAACTTTTGAAAAACACAAGTTTCAGTCCATTTTTTTCTGCAACCACTACTTCAAAGTTAAGTATCGTACCGAGTAGAACATGTTCGAAAAAGGGTTTACGCAAAACGTCCTACAAATAATCGCAAAAGGCCCATTGCTCCGTTTTGTGCACAAACGCACAAAACCGCGAGCTTTGGGAAAACACAAGTTGCGATCCACTTTGTTGCTCAACAACCATATCCAAGTTGTGTATCGTAGCAAGTAGAACATGTTTACAAAACGGTTTCCACAAAAAGCCTGAGAAATAAGTCCGAAAGGCCCATTGCCCTGTTTTGTGCACAAACGCACAAGACCGCGATCTTTGAGAAAGCACAAGTTTCGATCCATTTTTTTGCGCAACCACTACTTCAAAGTTGTGTATCGTACCGAGGAGAACATGTTCGAAAAAGGGTTTAAGCAAAAAGGCCTAGAAGTAAGCCCGAAAGGCCCATTGCTCCGTTTTGTGACCAAATACACAAAACCGCGAACTTTGGGAAAACACAAGTTCCGATCCACTTTTTTGTGCAACAACCACATCAAAGTTGTGTATCGTAGTGAGTAGAACATATTCACAAAATGGTTTCCACAAAAAGCCTGAGAAATATGCCCGAAAGGGCCATTGTGCATTTTGTGCACTAAGATACAAAACCGCGAACTTTGGGAAAACACAAGTTTCGATCATTTTTTTTGTGCAACCACTACTTCAAAGTTGTGTATCGTACCGAGTAAAACATTTTGGAAAAAGGGTTTGCACAAAACGGCCTACAAATAAGCCAGAAAGGCCCATCGATCCATTACGAGCACAAACGCACAAAACCGTGAACTTTTGAAAAACACAAGTTTCAGTCCATTTTTTTCTGCAACCACTACTTCAAAGTTAAGTATCGTACCGAGTAGAACATGTTCGAAAAAGGGTTTACGCAAAACGTCCTACAAATAATCGCAAAAGGCCCATTGCTCCGTTTTGTGCACAAACGCACAAAACCGCGAGCTTTGGGAAAACACAAGTTGCGATCCACTTTGTTGCTCAACAACCATATCCAAGTTGTGTATCGTAGCAAGTAGAACATGTTTACAAAACGGTTTCCACAAAAAGCCTGAGAAATAAGTCCGAAAGGCCCATTGCCCTGTTTTGTGCACAAACGCACAAGACCGCGATCTTTGAGAAAGCACAAGTTTCGATCCATTTTTTTGCGCAACCACTACTTCAAAGTTGTGTATCGTACCGAGGAGAACATGTTCGAAAAAGGGTTTAAGCAAAAAGGCCTAGAAGTAAGCCCGAAAGGCCCATTGCTCCGTTTTGTGACCAAATACACAAAACCGCGAACTTTGGGAAAACACAAGTTCCGATCCACTTTTTTGTGCAACAACCACATCAAAGTTGTGTATCGTAGTGAGTAGAACATATTCACAAAATGGTTTCCACAAAAAGCCTGAGAAATATGCCCGAAAGGGCCATTGTGCATTTTGTGCACTAAGATACAAAACCGCGAACTTTGGGAAAACACAAGTTTCGATCATTTTTTTTGTGCAACCACTACTTCAAAGTTGTGTATCGTACCGAGTAAAACATTTTGGAAAAAGGGTTTGCACAAAACGGCCTACAAATAAGCCAGAAAGGCCCATCGATCCATTACGAGCACAAACGCACAAAACCGTGAACTTTTGAAAAACACAAGTTTCAGTCCATTTTTTTCTGCAACCACTACTTCAAAGTTAAGTATCGTACCGAGTAGAACATGTTCGAAAAAGGGTTTACGCAAAACGTCCTACAAATAATCGCAAAAGGCCCATTGCTCCGTTTTGTGCACAAACGCACAAAACCGCGAGCTTTGGGAAAACACAAGTTGCGATCCACTTTGTTGCTCAACAACCATATCCAAGTTGTGTATCGTAGCAAGTAGAACATGTTTACAAAACGGTTTCCACAAAAAGCCTGAGAAATAAGTCCGAAAGGCCCATTGCCCTGTTTTGTGCACAAACGCACAAGACCGCGATCTTTGAGAAAGCACAAGTTTCGATCCATTTTTTTGTGCAACCACTACTTCAAAGTTGTGTATCGTACCGAGGAGAACATGTTCGAAAAAGGGTTTAAGAAAAAAGGCCTAGAAGTAAGCCCGAAAGGCCCATTGCTCCGATTTGTGACCAAACACACAAAACCGCGAACTTTGGTAAAACACAAGTTCCGATCCACTTTTTTGTGCAACAACCACATCAAAGTTGTGTATCGTAGTGAGTAGAACATATTCACAAAATGGTTTCCACAAAAAGCCTGAGAAATATGCCCGAAAGGGCCATTGTGCATTTTGTGCACTAAGATACAAAACCGCGAACTTTGGGAAAACACAAGTTTCGATCATTTTTTTTGTGCAACCACTACTTCAAAGTTGTGTATCGTACCGAGTAAAACATTTTGGAAAAAGGGTTTGCACAAAACGGCCTACAAATAAGCCAGAAAGGCCCATCGATCCATTACGAGCACAAACGCACAAAACCGTGAACTTTTGAAAAACACAAGTTTCAGTCCATTTTTTTCTGCAACCACTACTTCAAAGTTAAGTATCGTACCGAGTAGAACATGTTCGAAAAAGGGTTTACGCAAAACGTCCTACAAATAATCGCAAAAGGCCCATTGCTCCGTTTTGTGCACAAACGCACAAAACCGCGAGCTTTGGGAAAACACAAGTTGCGATCCACTTTGTTGCTCAACAACCATATCCAAGTTGTGTATCGTAGCAAGTAGAACATGTTTACAAAACGGTTTCCACAAAAAGCCTGAGAAATAAGTCCGAAAGGCCCATTGCCCTGTTTTGTGCACAAACGCACAAGACCGCGATCTTTGAGAAAGCACAAGTTTCGATCCATTTTTTTGTGCAACCACTACTTCAAAGTTGTGTATCGTACCGAGGAGAACATGTTCGAAAAAGGGTTTAAGAAAAAAGGCCTAGAAGTAAGCCCGAAAGGCCCATTGCTCCGATTTGTGACCAAACACACAAAACCGCGAACTTTGGTAAAACACAAGTTCCGATCCACTTTTTTGTGCAACAACCACATCAAAGTTGTGTATCGTAGTGAGTAGAACATATTCACAAAATCGTTTCCACAAAAAGCCTGAGAAATATGCCCGAAAGGGCCATTGTGCATTTTGTGCACTAAGATACAAAACCGCGAACTTTGGGAAAACACAAGTTTCGATCATTTTTTTTGTGCAACCACTACTTCAAAGTTGTGTATCGTACCGAGTAAAACATTTTGGAAAAAGGGTTTGCACAAAACGGCCTACAAATAAGCCAGAAAGGCCCATCGATCCATTACGAGCACAAACGCACAAAACCGTGAACTTTTGAAAAACACAAGTTTCAGTCCATTTTTTTCTGCAACCACTACTTCAAAGTTAAGTATCGTACCGAGTAGAACATGTTCGAAAAAGGGTTTACGCAAAACGTCCTACAAATAATCGCAAAAGGCCCATTGCTCCGTTTTGTGCACAAACGCACAAAACCGCGAGCTTTGGGAAAACACAAGTTGCGATCCACTTTGTTGCTCAACAACCATATCCAAGTTGTGTATCGTAGCAAGTAGAACATGTTTACAAAACGGTTTCCACAAAAAGCCTGAGAAATAAGTCCGAAAGGCCCATTGCCCTGTTTTGTGCACAAACGCACAAGACCGCGATCTTTGAGAAAGCACAAGTTTCGATCCATTTTTTTGTGCAACCACTACTTCAAAGTTGTGTATCGTACCGAGGAGAACATGTTCGAAAAAGGGTTTAAGAAAAAAGGCCTAGAAGTAAGCCCGAAAGGCCCATTGCTCCGATTTGTGACCAAACACACAAAACCGCGAACTTTGGTAAAACACAAGTTCCGATCCACTTTTTTGTGCAACAACCACATCAAAGTTGTGTATCGTAGTGAGTAGAACATATTCACAAAATCGTTTCCACAAAAAGCCTGAGAAATATGCCCGAAAGGGCCATTGTGCATTTTGTGCACTAAGATACAAAACCGCGAACTTTGGGAAAACACAAGTTTCGATCATTTTTTTTGTGCAACCACTACTTCAAAGTTGTGTATCGTACCGAGTAAAACATTTTGGAAAAAGGGTTTGCACAAAATGGCCTACAAATAAGCCAGAAAGGCCCATCGATCCATTACGAGCACAAACGCACAAAACCGTGAACTTTTGAAAAACACAAGTTTCAGTCCATTTTTTTCTGCAACCACTACTTCAAAGTTAAGTATCGTACCGAGTAGAACATGTTCGAAAAAGGGTTTACGCAAAACGTCCTACAAATAATCGCAAAAGGCCCATTGCTCCGTTTTGTGCACAAACGCACAAAACCGCGAGCTTTGGGAAAACACAAGTTGCGATCCACTTTGTTGCTCAACAACCATATCCAAGTTGTGTATCGTAGCAAGTAGAACATGTTTACAAAACGGTTTCCACAAAAAGCCTGAGAAATAAGTCCCAAAGGCCCATTGCCCTGTTTTGTGCACAAACGCACAAGACCGCGATCTTTGAGAAAGCACAAGTTTCGATCCATTTTTTTGCGCAACCACTACTTCAAAGTTGTGTATCGTACCGAGGAGAACAAGTTCGAAAAAGGGTTTAAGCAAAAAGGCCTAGAAGTAAGCCCGAAAGGCCCATTGCTCCGTTTTGTGACCAAATACACAAAACCGCGAACTTTGGGAAAACACAAGTTCCGATCCACTTTTTTGTGCAACAACCACATCAAAGTTGTGTATCGTAGTGAGTAGAACATATTCACAAAATGGTTTCCACAAAAAGGCTGAGAAATATGCCCGAAAGGGCCATTGTGCATTTTGTGCACTAAGATACAAAACCGCGAACTTTGGGAAAACACAAGTGTCGATCATTTTTTTTGTGCAACCACTACTTCAAAGTTGTGTATCGTACCGAGTAAAACATTTTGGAAAAAGGGTTTGCACAAAACGGCCTACAAATAAGCCAGAAAGGCCCATCGATCCATTACGAGCACAAACGCACAAAACCGTGAACTTTTGAAAAACACAAGTTTCAGTCCATTTTTTTCTGCAACCACTACTTCAAAGTTAAGTATCGTACAGAGTAGAACATGTTCGAAAAAGGGTTTACGCAAAACGTCCTACAAATAATCGCAAAAGGCCCATTGCTCCGTTTTGTGCACAAACGCACAAAACCGCGAGCTTTGGGAAAACACAAGTTGCGATCCACTTTGTTGCTCAACAACCATATCCAAGTTGTGTATCGTAGCAAGTAGAACATGTTTACAAAACGGTTTCCACAAAAAGCCTGAGAAATAAGTCCGAAAGGCCCATTGCCCTGTTTTGTGCACAAACGCACAAGACCGCGATCTTTGAGAAAGCACAAGTTTCGATCCATTTTTTTGTGCAACCACTACTTCAAAGTTGTGTATCGTACCGAGGAGAACATGTTCGAAAAAGGGTTTAAGAAAAAAGGCCTAGAAGTAAGCCCGAAAGGCCCATTGCTCCGATTTGTGACCAAACACACAAAACCGCGAACTTTGGTAAAACACAAGTTCCGATCCACTTTTTTGTGCAACAACCACATCAAAGTTGTGTATCGTAGTGAGTAGAACATATTCACAAAATGGTTTCCACAAAAAGCCTGAGAAATATGCCCGAAAGGGCCATTGTGCATTTTGTGCACTAAGATACAAACCGCGAACTTTGGGAAAACACAAGTGTCGATCATTTTTTTTGTGCAACCACTACTTCAAAGTTGTGTATCGTACCGAGTAAAACATTTTGGAAAAAGGGTTTGCACAAAACGGCCTACAAATAAGCCAGAAAGGCCCATCGATCCATTACGAGCACAAACGCACAAAACCGTGAACTTTTGAAAAACACAAGTTTCAGTCCATTTTTTTCTGCAACCACTACTTCAAAGTTAAGTATCGTACCGAGTAGAACATGTTCGAAAAAGGGTTTACGCAAAACGTCCTACAAATAATCGCAAAAGGCCCATTGCTCCGTTTTGTGCACAAACGCACAAAACCGCGAGCTTTGGGAAAACACAAGTTGCGATCCACTTTGTTGCTCAACAACCATATCCAAGTTGTGTATCGTAGCAAGTAGAACATGTTTACAAAACGGTTTCCACAAAAAGCCTGAGAAATAAGTCCCAAAGGCCCATTGCCCTGTTTTGTGCACAAACGCACAAGACCGCGATCTTTGAGAAAGCACAAGTTTCGATCCATTTTTTTGCGCAACCACTACTTCAAAGTTGTGTATCGTACCGAGGAGAACAAGTTCGAAAAAGGGTTTAAGCAAAAAGGCCTAGAAGTAAGCCCGAAAGGCCCATTGCTCCGTTTTGTGACCAAATACACAAAACCGCGAACTTTGGGAAAACACAAGTTCCGATCCACTTTTTTGTGCAACAACCACATCAAAGTTGTGTATCGTAGTGAGTAGAACATATTCACAAAATGGTTTCCACAAAAAGGCTGAGAAATATGCCCGAAAGGGCCATTGTGCATTTTGTGCACTAAGATACAAAACCGCGAACTTTGGGAAAACACAAGTGTCGATCATTTTTTTTGTGCAACCACTACTTCAAAGTTGTGTATCGTACCGAGTAAAACATTTTGGAAAAAGGGTTTGCACAAAACGGCCTACAAATAAGCCAGAAAGGCCCATCGATCCATTACGAGCACAAACGCACAAAACCGTGAACTTTTGAAAAACACAAGTTTCAGTCCATTTTTTTCTGCAACCACTACTTCAAAGTTAAGTATCGTACAGAGTAGAACATGTTCGAAAAAGGGTTTACGCAAAACGTCCTACAAATAATCGCAAAAGGCCCATTGCTCCGTTTTGTGCACAAACGCACAAAACCGCGAGCTTTGGGAAAACACAAGTTGCGATCCACTTTGTTGCTCAACAACCATATCCAAGTTGTGTATCGTAGCAAGTAGAACATGTTTACAAAACGGTTTCCACAAAAAGCCTGAGAAATAAGTCCGAAAGGCCCATTGCCCTGTTTTGTGCACAAACGCACAAGACCGCGATCTTTGAGAAAGCACAAGTTTCGATCCATTTTTTTGTGCAACCACTACTTCAAAGTTGTGTATCGTACCGAGGAGAACATGTTCGAAAAAGGGTTTAAGAAAAAAGGCCTAGAAGTAAGCCCGAAAGGCCCATTGCTCCGATTTGTGACCAAACACACAAAACCGCGAACTTTGGTAAAACACAAGTTCCGATCCACTTTTTTGTGCAACAACCACATCAAAGTTGTGTATCGTAGTGAGTAGAACATATTCACAAAATGGTTTCCACAAAAAGCCTGAGAAATATGCCCGAAAGGGCCATTGTGCATTTTGTGCACTAAGATACAAACCGCGAACTTTGGGAAAACACAAGTGTCGATCATTTTTTTTGTGCAACCACTACTTCAAAGTTGTGTATCGTACCGAGTAAAACATTTTGGAAAAAGGGTTTGCACAAAACGGCCTACAAATAAGCCAGAAAGGCCCATCGATCCATTACGAGCACAAACGCACAAAACCGTGAACTTTTGAAAAACACAAGTTTCAGTCCATTTTTTTCTGCAACCACTACTTCAAAGTTAAGTATCGTACCGAGTAGAACATGTTCGAAAAAGGGTTTACGCAAAACGTCCTACAAATAATCGCAAAAGGCCCATTGCTCCGTTTTGTGCACAAACGCACAAAACCGCGAGCTTTGGGAAAACACAAGTTGCGATCCACTTTGTTGCTCAACAACCATATCCAAGTTGTGTATCGTAGCAAGTAGAACATGTTTACAAAACGGTTTCCACAAAAAGCCTGAGAAATAAGTCCCAAAGGCCCATTGCCCTGTTTTGTGCACAAACGCACAAGACCGCGATCTTTGAGAAAGCACAAGTTTCGATCCATTTTTTTGCGCAACCACTACTTCAAAGTTGTGTATCGTACCGAGGAGAACAAGTTCGAAAAAGGGTTTAAGCAAAAAGGCCTAGAAGTAAGCCCGAAAGGCCCATTGCTCCGTTTTGTGACCAAATACACAAAACCGCGAACTTTGGGAAAACACAAGTTCCGATCCACTTTTTTGTGCAACAACCACATCAAAGTTGTGTATCGTAGTGAGTAGAACATATTCACAAAATGGTTTCCACAAAAAGGCTGAGAAATATGCCCGAAAGGGCCATTGTGCATTTTGTGCACTAAGATACAAAACCGCGAACTTTGGGAAAACACAAGTGTCGATCATTTTTTTTGTGCAACCACTACTTCAAAGTTGTGTATCGTACCGAGTAAAACATTTTGGAAAAAGGGTTTGCACAAAACGGCCTACAAATAAGCCAGAAAGGCCCATCGATCCATTACGAGCACAAACGCACAAAACCGTGAACTTTTGAAAAACACAAGTTTCAGTCCATTTTTTTCTGCAACCACTACTTCAAAGTTAAGTATCGTACAGAGTAGAACATGTTCGAAAAAGGGTTTACGCAAAACGTCCTACAAATAATCGCAAAAGGCCCATTGCTCCGTTTTGTGCACAAACGCACAAAACCGCGAGCTTTGGGAAAACACAAGTTGCGATCCACTTTGTTGCTCAACAACCATATCCAAGTTGTGTATCGTAGCAAGTAGAACATGTTTACAAAACGGTTTCCACAAAAAGCCTGAGAAATAAGTCCGAAAGGCCCATTGCCCTGTTTTGTGCACAAACGCACAAGACCGCGATCTTTGAGAAAGCACAAGTTTCGATCCATTTTTTTGTGCAACCACTACTTCAAAGTTGTGTATCGTACCGAGGAGAACATGTTCGAAAAAGGGTTTAAGAAAAAAGGCCTAGAAGTAAGCCCGAAAGGCCCATTGCTCCGATTTGTGACCAAACACACAAAACCGCGAACTTTGGTAAAACACAAGTTCCGATCCACTTTTTTGTGCAACAACCACATCAAAGTTGTGTATCGTAGTGAGTAGAACATATTCACAAAATGGTTTCCACAAAAAGCCTGAGAAATATGCCCGAAAGGGCCATTGTGCATTTTGTGCACTAAGATACAAACCGCGAACTTTGGGAAAACACAAGTGTCGATCATTTTTTTTGTGCAACCACTACTTCAAAGTTGTGTATCGTACCGAGTAAAACATTTTGGAAAAAGGGTTTGCACAAAACGGCCTACAAATAAGCCAGAAAGGCCCATCGATCCATTACGAGCACAAACGCACAAAACCGTGAACTTTTGAAAAACACAAGTTTCAGTCCATTTTTTTCTGCAACCACTACTTCAAAGTTAAGTATCGTACAGAGTAGAACATGTTCGAAAAAGGGTTTACGCAAAACGTCCTACAAATAATCGCAAAAGGCCCATTGCTCCGTTTTGTGCACAAACGCACAAAACCGCGAGCTTTGGGAAAACACAAGTTGCGATCCACTTTGTTGCTCAACAACCATATCCAAGTTGTGTATCGTAGCAAGTAGAACATGTTTACAAAACGGTTTCCACAAAAAGCCTGAGAAATAAGTCCGAAAGGCCCATTGCCCTGTTTTGTGCACAAACGCACAAGACCGCGATCTTTGAGAAAGCACAAGTTTCGATCCATTTTTTTGTGCAACCACTACTTCAAAGTTGTGTATCGTACCGAGGAGAACATGTTCGAAAAAGGGTTTAAGAAAAAAGGCCTAGAAGTAAGCCCGAAAGGCCCATTGCTCCGATTTGTGACCAAACACACAAAACCGCGAACTTTGGTAAAACACAAGTTCCGATCCACTTTTTTGTGCAACAACCACATCAAAGTTGTGTATCGTAGTGAGTAGAACATATTCACAAAATGGTTTCCACAAAAAGCCTGAGAAATATGCCCGAAAGGGCCATTGTGCATTTTGTGCACTAAGATACAAACCGCGAACTTTGGGAAAACACAAGTGTCGATCATTTTTTTTGTGCAACCACTACTTCAAAGTTGTGTATCGTACCGAGTAAAACATTTTGGAAAAAGGGTTTGCACAAAACGGCCTACAAATAAGCCAGAAAGGCCCATCGATCCATTACGAGCACAAACGCACAAAACCGTGAACTTTTGAAAAACACAAGTTTCAGTCCATTTTTTTCTGCAACCACTACTTCAAAGTTAAGTATCGTACCGAGTAGAACATGTTCGAAAAAGGGTTTACGCAAAACGTCCTACAAATAATCGCAAAAGGCCCATTGCTCCGTTTTGTGCACAAACGCACAAAACCGCGAGCTTTGGGAAAACACAAGTTGCGATCCACTTTGTTGCTCAACAACCATATCCAAGTTGTGTATCGTAGCAAGTAGAACATGTTTACAAAACGGTTTCCACAAAAAGCCTGAGAAATAAGTCCCAAAGGCCCATTGCCCTGTTTTGTGCACAAACGCACAAGACCGCGATCTTTGAGAAAGCACAAGTTTCGATCCATTTTTTTGCGCAACCACTACTTCAAAGTTGTGTATCGTACCGAGGAGAACAAGTTCGAAAAAGGGTTTAAGCAAAAAGGCCTAGAAGTAAGCCCGAAAGGCCCATTGCTCCGTTTTGTGACCAAATACACAAAACCGCGAACTTTGGGAAAACACAAGTTCCGATCCACTTTTTTGTGCAACAACCACATCAAAGTTGTGTATCGTAGTGAGTAGAACATATTCACAAAATGGTTTCCACAAAAAGGCTGAGAAATATGCCCGAAAGGGCCATTGTGCATTTTGTGCACTAAGATACAAAACCGCGAACTTTGGGAAAACACAAGTGTCGATCATTTTTTTTGTGCAACCACTACTTCAAAGTTGTGTATCGTACCGAGTAAAACATTTTGGAAAAAGGGTTTGCACAAAACGGCCTACAAATAAGCCAGAAAGGCCCATCGATCCATTACGAGCACAAACGCACAAAACCGTGAACTTTTGAAAAACACAAGTTTCAGTCCATTTTTTTCTGCAACCACTACTTCAAAGTTAAGTATCGTACAGAGTAGAACATGTTCGAAAAAGGGTTTACGCAAAACGTCCTACAAATAATCGCAAAAGGCCCATTGCTCCGTTTTGTGCACAAACGCACAAAACCGCGAGCTTTGGGAAAACACAAGTTGCGATCCACTTTGTTGCTCAACAACCATATCCAAGTTGTGTATCGTAGCAAGTAGAACATGTTTACAAAACGGTTTCCACAAAAAGCCTGAGAAATAAGTCCGAAAGGCCCATTGCCCTGTTTTGTGCACAAACGCACAAGACCGCGATCTTTGAGAAAGCACAAGTTTCGATCCATTTTTTTGTGCAACCACTACTTCAAAGTTGTGTATCGTACCGAGGAGAACATGTTCGAAAAAGGGTTTAAGAAAAAAGGCCTAGAAGTAAGCCCGAAAGGCCCATTGCTCCGATTTGTGACCAAACACACAAAACCGCGAACTTTGGTAAAACACAAGTTCCGATCCACTTTTTTGTGCAACAACCACATCAAAGTTGTGTATCGTAGTGAGTAGAACATATTCACAAAATGGTTTCCACAAAAAGCCTGAGAAATATGCCCGAAAGGGCCATTGTGCATTTTGTGCACTAAGATACAAACCGCGAACTTTGGGAAAACACAAGTGTCGATCATTTTTTTTGTGCAACCACTACTTCAAAGTTGTGTATCGTACCGAGTAAAACATTTTGGAAAAAGGGTTTGCACAAAACGGCCTACAAATAAGCCAGAAAGGCCCATCGATCCATTACGAGCACAAACGCACAAAACCGTGAACTTTTGAAAAACACAAGTTTCAGTCCATTTTTTTCTGCAACCACTACTTCAAAGTTAAGTATCGTACCGAGTAGAACATGTTCGAAAAAGGGTTTACGCAAAACGTCCTACAAATAATCGCAAAAGGCCCATTGCTCCGTTTTGTGCACAAACGCACAAAACCGCGAGCTTTGGGAAAACACAAGTTGCGATCCACTTTGTTGCTCAACAACCATATCCAAGTTGTGTATCGTAGCAAGTAGAACATGTTTACAAAACGGTTTCCACAAAAAGCCTGAGAAATAAGTCCGGAAGGCCCATTGCCCTGTTTTGTGCACAAACGCACAAGACCGCGATCTTTGAGAAAGCACAAGTTTCGATCCATTTTTTTGCGCAACCACTACTTCAAAGTTGTGTATCGTACCGAGGAGAACATGTTCGAAAAAGGGTTTAAGCAAAAAGGCCTAGAAGTAAGCCCGAAAGGCCCATTGCTCCGTTTTGTGACCAAATACACAAAACCGCGAACTTTGGGAAAACACAAGTTCCGATCCACTTTTTTGTGCAACAACCACATCAAAGTTGTGTATCGTAGTGAGTAGAACATATTCACAAAATCGTTTCCACAAAAAGCCTGAGAAATATGCCCGAAAGGGCCATTGTGCATTTTGTGCACTAAGATACAAAACCGCGAACTTTGGGAAAACACAAGTGTCGATCATTTTTTTTGTGCAACCACTACTTCAAAGTTGTGTATCGTACCGAGTAAAACATTTTGGAAAAAGGGTTTGCACAAAACGGCCTACAAATAAGCCAGAAAGGCCCATCGATCCATTACGAGCACAAACGCACAAAACCGTGAACTTTTGAAAAACACAAGTTTCAGTCCATTTTTTTCTGCAACCACTACTTCAAAGTTAAGTATCGTACCGAGTAGAACATGTTCGAAAAAGGGTTTACGCAAAACGTCCTACAAATAATCGCAAAAGGCCCATTGCTCCGTTTTGTGCACAAACGCACAAAACCGCGAGCATTGGGAAAACACAAGTTGCGATCCACTTTGTTGCTCAACAACCATATCCAAGTTGTGTATCGTAGCAAGTAGAACATGTTTACAAAACGGTTTCCACAAAAAGCCTGAGAAATAAGTCCGAAAGGCCCATTGCCCTGTTTTGTGCACAAACGCACAAGACCGCGATCTTTGAGAAAGCACAAGTTTCGATCCATTTTTTTGCGCAACCACTACTTCAAAGTTGTGTATCGTACCGAGGAGAACATGTTCGAAAAAGGGTTTAAGCAAAAAGGCCTAGAAGTAAGCCCGAAAGGCCCATTGCTCCGTTTTGTGACCAAATACACAAAACCGCGAACTTTGGGAATACACAAGTTCCGATCCACTTTTTTGTGCAACAACCACATCAAAGTTGTGTATCGTAGTGAGTAGAACATATTCACAAAATGGTTTCCACAAAAAGCCTGAGAAATATGCCCGAAAGGGCCATTGTGCATTTTGTGCACTAAGATACAAAACCGCGAACTTTGGGAAAACACAAGTGTCGATCATTTTTTTTGTGCAACCACTACTTCAAAGTTGTGTATCGTACCGAGTAAAACATTTTGGAAAAAGGGTTTGCACAAAACGGCCTACAAATAAGCCAGAAAGGCCCATCGATCCATTACGAGCACAAACGCACAAAACCGTGAACTTTTGAAAAACACAAGTTTCAGTCCATTTTTTTCTGCAACCACTACTTCAAAGTTATGTATCGTACCGAGTAGAACATGTTCGAAAAAGGGTTTACGCAAAACGTCCTACAAATAATCGCAAAAGGCCCATTGCTCCGTTTTGTGCACAAACGCACAAAACCGCGAGCTTTGGGAAAACACAAGTTGCGATCCACTTTGTTGCTCAACAACCATATCCAAGTTGTGTATCGTAGCAAGTAGAACATGTTTACAAAACGGTTTCCACAAAAAGCCTGAGAAATAAGTCCGAAAGGCCCATTGCCCTGTTTTGTGCACAAACGCACAAGACCGCGATCTTTGAGAAAGCACAAGTTTCGATCCATTTTTTTGCGCAACCACTACTTCAAAGTTGTGTATCGTACCGAGGAGAACATGTTCGAAAAAGGGTTTAAGCAAAAAGGCCTAGAAGTAAGCCCGAAAGGCCCATTGCTCCGTTTTGTGACCAAATACACAAAACCGCGAACTTTGGGAAAACACAAGTTCCGATCCACTTTTTTGTGCAACAACCACATCAAAGTTGTGTATCGTAGTGAGTAGAACATATTCACAAAATGGTTTCCACAAAAAGCCTGAGAAATATGCCCGAAAGGGCCATTGTGCATTTTGTGCACTAAGATACAAACCGCGAACTTTGGGAAAACACAAGTGTCGATCATTTTTTTTGTGCAACCACTACTTCAAAGTTGTGTATCGTACCGAGTAAAACATTTTGGAAAAAGGGTTTGCACAAAACGGCCTACAAATAAGCCAGAAAGGCCCATCGATCCATTACGAGCACAAACGCACAAAACCGTGAACTTTTGAAAAACACAAGTTTCAGTCCATTTTTTTCTGCAACCACTACTTCAAAGTTAAGTATCGTACCGAGTAGAACATGTTCGAAAAAGGGTTTACGCAAAACGTCCTACAAATAATCGCAAAAGGCCCATTGCTCCGTTTTGTGCACAAACGCACAAAACCGCGAGCTTTGGGAAAACACAAGTTGCGATCCACTTTGTTGCTCAACAACCATATCCAAGTTGTGTATCGTAGCAAGTAGAACATGTTTACAAAACGGTTTCCACAAAAAGCCTGAGAAATAAGTCCGGAAGGCCCATTGCCCTGTTTTGTGCACAAACGCACAAGACCGCGATCTTTGAGAAAGCACAAGTTTCGATCCATTTTTTTGCGCAACCACTACTTCAAAGTTGTGTATCGTACCGAGGAGAACATGTTCGAAAAAGGGTTTAAGCAAAAAGGCCTAGAAGTAAGCCCGAAAGGCCCATTGCTCCGTTTTGTGACCAAATACACAAAACCGCGAACTTTGGGAAAACACAAGTTCCGATCCACTTTTTTGTGCAACAACCACATCAAAGTTGTGTATCGTAGTGAGTAGAACATATTCACAAAATGGTTTCCACAAAAAGCCTGAGAAATATGCCCGAAAGGGCCATTGTGCATTTTGTGCACTAAGATACAAAACCGCGAACTTTGGGAAAACACAAGTGTCGATCATTTTTTTTGTGCAACCACTACTTCAAAGTTGTGTATCGTACCGAGTAAAACATTTTGGAAAAAGGGTTTGCACAAAACGGCCTACAAATAAGCCAGAAAGGCCCATCGATCCATTACGAGCACAAACGCACAAAACCGTGAACTTTTGAAAAACACAAGTTTCAGTCCATTTTTTTCTGCAACCACTACTTCAAAGTTAAGTATCGTACCGAGTAGAACATGTTCGAAAAAGGGTTTACGCAAAACGTCCTACAAATAATCGCAAAAGGCCCATTGCTCCGTTTTGTGCACAAACGCACAAAACCGCGAGCTTTGGGAAAACACAAGTTGCGATCCACTTTGTTGCTCAACAACCATATCCAAGTTGTGTATCGTAGCAAGTAGAACATGTTTACAAAACGGTTTCCACAAAAAGCCTGAGAAATAAGTCCGGAAGGCCCATTGCCCTGTTTTGTGCACAAACGCACAAGACCGCGATCTTTGAGAAAGCACAAGTTTCGATCCATTTTTTTGCGCAACCACTACTTCAAAGTTGTGTATCGTACCGAGGAGAACATGTTCGAAAAAGGGTTTAAGCAAAAAGGCCTAGAAGTAAGCCCGAAAGGCCCATTGCTCCGTTTTGTGACCAAATACACAAAACCGCGAACTTTGGGAAAACACAAGTTCCGATCCACTTTTTTGTGCAACAACCACATCAAAGTTGTGTATCGTAGTGAGTAGAACATATTCACAAAATGGTTTCCACAAAAAGCCTGAGAAATATGCCCGAAAGGGCCATTGTGCATTTTGTGCACTAAGATACAAAACCGCGAACTTTGGGAAAACACAAGTGTCGATCATTTTTTTTGTGCAACCACTACTTCAAAGTTGTGTATCGTACCGAGTAAAACATTTTGGAAAAAGGGTTTGCACAAAACGGCCTACAAATAAGCCAGAAAGGCCCATCGATCCATTACGAGCACAAACGCACAAAACCGTGAACTTTTGAAAAACACAAGTTTCAGTCCATTTTTTTCTGCAACCACTACTTCAAAGTTAAGTATCGTACCGAGTAGAACATGTTCGAAAAAGGGTTTACGCAAAACGTCCTACAAATAATCGCAAAAGGCCCATTGCTCCGTTTTGTGCACAAACGCACAAAACCGCGAGCTTTGGGAAAACACAAGTTGCGATCCACTTTGTTGCTCAACAACCATATCCAAGTTGTGTATCGTAGCAAGTAGAACATGTTTACAAAACGGTTTCCACAAAAAGCCTGAGAAATAAGTCCGAAAGGCCCATTGCCCTGTTTTGTGCACAAACGCACAAGACCGCGATCTTTGAGAAAGCACAAGTTTCGATCCATTTTTTTGCGCAACCACTACTTCAAAGTTGTGTATCGTACCGAGGAGAACATGTTCGAAAAAGGGTTTAAGCAAAAAGGCCTAGAAGTAAGCCCGAAAGGCCCATTGCTCCGTTTTGTGACCAAATACACAAAACCGCGAACTTTGGGAAAACACAAGTTCCGATCCACTTTTTTGTGCAACAACCACATCAAAGTTGTGTATCGTAGTGAGTAGAACATATTCACAAAATGGTTTCCACAAAAAGCCTGAGAAATATGCCCGAAAGGGCCATTGTGCATTTTGTGCACTAAGATACAAACCGCGAACTTTGGGAAAACATAAGTGTCGATCATTTTTTTTGTGCAACCACTACTTCAAAGTTGTGTATCGTACCGAGTAAAACATTTTGGAAAAAGGGTTTGCACAAAACGGCCTACAAATAAGCCAGAAAGGCCCATCGATCCATTACGAGCACAAACGCACAAAACCGTGAACTTTTGAAAAACACAAGTTTCAGTCCATTTTTTTCTGCAACCACTACTTCAAAGTTAAGTATCGTACCGAGTAGAACATGTTCGAAAAAGGGTTTACGCAAAACGTCCTACAAATAATCGCAAAAGGCCCATTGCTCCGTTTTGTGCACAAACGCACAAAACCGCGAGCTTTGGGAAAACACAAGTTGCGATCCACTTTGTTGCTCAACAACCATATCCAAGTTGTGTATCGTAGCAAGTAGAACATGTTTACAAAACGGTTTCCACAAAAAGCCTGAGAAATAAGTCCGAAAGGCCCATTGCCCTGTTTTGTGCACAAACGCACAAGACCGCGATCTTTGAGAAAGCACAAGTTTCGATCCATTTTTTTGCGCAACCACTACTTCAAAGTTGTGTATCGTACCGAGGAGAACATGTTCGAAAAAGGGTTTAAGCAAAAAGGCCTAGAAGTAAGCCCGAAAGGCCCATTGCTCCGTTTTGTGACCAAATACACAAAACCGCGAACTTTGGGAAAACACAAGTTCCGATCCACTTTTTTGTGCAACAACCACATCAAAGTTGTGTATCGTAGTGAGTAGAACATATTCACAAAATGGTTTCCACAAAAAGCCTGAGAAATATGCCCGAAAGGGCCATTGTGCATTTTGTGCACTAAGATACAAACCGCGAACTTTGGGAAAACATAAGTGTCGATCATTTTTTTTGTGCAACCACTACTTCAAAGTTGTGTATCGTACCGAGTAAAACATTTTGGAAAAAGGGTTTGCACAAAACGGCCTACAAATAAGCCAGAAAGGCCCATCGATCCATTACGAGCACAAACGCACAAAACCGTGAACTTTTGAAAAACACAAGTTTCAGTCCATTTTTTTCTGCAACCACTACTTCAAAGTTAAGTATCGTACCGAGTAGAACATGTTCGAAAAAGGGTTTACGCAAAACGTCCTACAAATAATCGCAAAAGGCCCATTGCTCCGTTTTGTGCACAAACGCACAAAACCGCGAGCTTTGGGAAAACACAAGTTGCGATCCACTTTGTTGCTCAACAACCATATCCAAGTTGTGTATCGTAGCAAGTAGAACATGTTTACAAAACGGTTTCCACAAAAAGCCTGAGAAATAAGTCCGGAAGGCCCATTGCCCTGTTTTGTGCACAAACGCACAAGACCGCGATCTTTGAGAAAGCACAAGTTTCGATCCATTTTTTTGCGCAACCACTACTTCAAAGTTGTGTATCGTACCGAGGAGAACATGTTCGAAAAAGGGTTTAAGCAAAAAGGCCTAGAAGTAAGCCCGAAAGGCCCATTGCTCCGTTTTGTGACCAAATACACAAAACCGCGAACTTTGGGAAAACACAAGTTCCGATCCACTTTTTTGTGCAACAACCACATCAAAGTTGTGTATCGTAGTGAGTAGAACATATTCACAAAATGGTTTCCACAAAAAGCCTGAGAAATATGCCCGAAAGGGCCATTGTGCATTTTGTGCACTAAGATACAAAACCGCGAACTTTGGGAAAACACAAGTGTCGATCATTTTTTTTGTGCAACCACTACTTCAAAGTTGTGTATCGTACCGAGTAAAACATTTTGGAAAAAGGGTTTGCACAAAACGGCCTACAAATAAGCCAGAAAGGCCCATCGATCCATTACGAGCACAAACGCACAAAACCGTGAACTTTTGAAAAACACAAGTTTCAGTCCATTTTTTTCTGCAACCACTACTTCAAAGTTAAGTATCGTACCGAGTAGAACATGTTCGAAAAAGGGTTTACGCAAAACGTCCTACAAATAATCGCAAAAGGCCCATTGCTCCGTTTTGTGCACAAACGCACAAAACCGCGAGCTTTGGGAAAACACAAGTTGCGATCCACTTTGTTGCTCAACAACCATATCCAAGTTGTGTATCGTAGCAAGTAGAACATGTTTACAAAACGGTTTCCACAAAAAGCCTGAGAAATAAGTCCGAAAGGCCCATTGCCCTGTTTTGTGCACAAACGCACAAGACCGCGATCTTTGAGAAAGCACAAGTTTCGATCCATTTTTTTGCGCAACCACTACTTCAAAGTTGTGTATCGTACCGAGGAGAACATGTTCGAAAAAGGGTTTAAGCAAAAAGGCCTAGAAGTAAGCCCGAAAGGCCCATTGCTCCGTTTTGTGACCAAATACACAAAACCGCGAACTTTGGGAAAACACAAGTTCCGATCCACTTTTTTGTGCAACAACCACATCAAAGTTGTGTATCGTAGTGAGTAGAACATATTCACAAAATGGTTTCCACAAAAAGCCTGAGAAATATGCCCGAAAGGGCCATTGTGCATTTTGTGCACTAAGATACAAAACCGCGAACTTTGGGAAAACACAAGTGTCGATCATTTTTTTTGTGCAACCACTACTTCAAAGTTGTGTATCGTACCGAGTAAAACATTTTGGAAAAAGGGTTTGCACAAAACGGCCTACAAATAAGCCAGAAAGGCCCATCGATCCATTACGAGCACAAACGCACAAAACCGTGAACTTTTGAAAAACACAAGTTTCAGTCCATTTTTTTCTGCAACCACTACTTCAAAGTTAAGTATCGTACCGAGTAGAACATGTTCGAAAAAGGGTTTACGCAAAACGTCCTACAAATAATCGCAAAAGGCCCATTGCTCCGTTTTGTGCACAAACGCACAAAACCGCGAGCTTTGGGAAAACACAAGTTGCGATCCACTTTGTTGCTCAACAACCATATCCAAGTTGTGTATCGTAGCAAGTAGAACATGTTTACAAAACGGTTTCCACAAAAAGCCTGAGAAATAAGTCCGAAAGGCCCATTGCCCTGTTTTGTGCACAAACGCACAAGACCGCGATCTTTGAGAAAGCACAAGTTTCGATCCATTTTTTTGTGCAACCACTACTTCAAAGTTGTGTATCGTACCGAGGAGAACATGTTCGAAAAAGGGTTTAAGAAAAAAGGCCTAGAAGTAAGCCCGAAAGGCCCATTGCTCCGATTTGTGACCAAACACACAAAACCGCGAACTTTGGTAAAACACAAGTTCCGATCCACTTTTTTGTGCAACAACCACATCAAAGTTTTGTATCGTAGTGAGTAGAACATATTCACAAAATGGTTTCCACAAAAAGCCTGAGAAATATGCCCGAAAGGGCCATTGTGCATTTTGTGCACTAAGATACAAACCGCGAACTTTGGGAAAACACAAGTGTCGATCATTTTTTTTGTGCAACCACTACTTCAAAGTTGTGTATCGTACCGAGTAAAACATTTTGGAAAAAGGGTTTGCACAAAACGGCCTACAAATAAGCCAGAAAGGCCCATCGATCCATTACGAGCACAAACGCACAAAACCGTGAACTTTTGAAAAACACAAGTTTCAGTCCATTTTTTTCTGCAACCACTACTTCAAAGTTAAGTATCGTACCGAGTAGAACATGTTCGAAAAAGGGTTTACGCAAAACGTCCTACAAATAATCGCAAAAGGCCCATTGCTCCGTTTTGTGCACAAACGCACAAAACCGCGAGCTTTGGGAAAACACAAGTTGCGATCCACTTTGTTGCTCAACAACCATATCCAAGTTGTGTATCGTAGCAAGTAGAACATGTTTACAAAACGGTTTCCACAAAAAGCCTGAGAAATAAGTCCGGAAGGCCCATTGCCCTGTTTTGTGCACAAACGCACAAGACCGCGATCTTTGAGAAAGCACAAGTTTCGATCCATTTTTTTGCGCAACCACTACTTCAAAGTTGTGTATCGTACCGAGGAGAACATGTTCGAAAAAGGGTTTAAGCAAAAAGGCCTAGAAGTAAGCCCGAAAGGCCCATTGCTCCGTTTTGTGACCAAATACACAAAACCGCGAACTTTGGGAAAACACAAGTTCCGATCCACTTTTTTGTGCAACAACCACATCAAAGTTGTGTATCGTAGTGAGTAGAACATATTCACAAAATGGTTTCCACAAAAAGCCTGAGAAATATGCCCGAAAGGGCCATTGTGCATTTTGTGCACTAAGATACAAAACCGCGAACTTTGGGAAAACACAAGTGTCGATCATTTTTTTTGTGCAACCACTACTTCAAAGTTGTGTATCGTACCGAGTAAAACATTTTGGAAAAAGGGTTTGCACAAAACGGCCTACAAATAAGCCAGAAATGCCCATCGATCCATTACGAGCACAAACGCACAAAACCGTGAACTTTTGAAAAACACAAGTTTCAGTCCATTTTTTTCTGCAACCACTACTTCAAAGTTAAGTATCGTACCGAGTAGAACATGTTCGAAAAAGGGTTTACGCAAAACGTCCTACAAATAATCGCAAAAGGCCCATTGCTCCGTTTTGTGCACAAACGCACAAAACCGCGAGCTTTGGGAAAACACAAGTTGCGATCCACTTTGTTGCTCAACAACCATATCCAAGTTGTGTATCGTAGCAAGTAGAACATGTTTACAAAACGGTTTCCACAAAAAGCCTGAGAAATAAGTCCGAAAGGCCCATTGCCCTGTTTTGTGCACAAACGCACAAGACCGCGATCTTTGAGAAAGCACAAGTTTCGATCCATTTTTTTGCGCAACCACTACTTCAAAGTTGTGTATCGTACCGAGGAGAACATGTTCGAAAAAGGGTTTAAGCAAAAAGGCCTAGAAGTAAGCCCGAAAGGCCCATTGCTCCGTTTTGTGACCAAATACACAAAACCGCGAACTTTGGGAAAACACAAGTTCCGATCCACTTTTTTGTGCAACAACCACATCAAAGTTGTGTATCGTAGTGAGTAGAACATATTCACAAAATGGTTTCCACAAAAAGCCTGAGAAATATGCCCGAAAGGGCCATTGTGCATTTTGTGCACTAAGATACAAAACCGCGAACTTTGGGAAAACACAAGTTTCGATCATTTTTTTTGTGCAACCACTACTTCAAAGTTGTGTATCGTACCGAGTAAAACATTTTGGAAAAAGGGTTTGCACAAAACGGCCTACAAATAAGCCAGAAAGGCCCATCGATCCATTACGAGCACAAACGCACAAAACCGTGAACTTTTGAAAAACACAAGTTTCAGTCCATTTTTTTCTGCAACCACTACTTCAAAGTTAAGTATCGTACCGAGTAGAACATGTTCGAAAAAGGGTTTACGCAAAACGTCCTACAAATAATCGCAAAAGGCCCATTGCTCCGTTTTGTGCACAAACGCACAAAACCGCGAGCTTTGGGAAAACACAAGTTGCGATCCACTTTGTTGCTCAACAACCATATCCAAGTTGTGTATCGTAGCAAGTAGAACATGTTTACAAAACGGTTTCCACAAAAAGCCTGAGAAATAAGTCCGGAAGGCCCATTGCCCTGTTTTGTGCACAAACGCACAAGACCGCGATCTTTGAGAAAGCACAAGTTTCGATCCATTTTTTTGCGCAACCACTACTTCAAAGTTGTGTATCGTACCGAGGAGAACATGTTCGAAAAAGGGTTTAAGCAAAACGGCCTAGAAGTAAGCCCGAAAGGCCCATTGCTCCGTTTTGTGACCAAATACACAAAACCGCGAACTTTGGGAAAACACAAGTTCCGATCCACTTTTTTGTGCAACAACCACATCAAAGTTGTGTATCGTAGTGAGTAGAACATATTCACAAAATGGTTTCCACAAAAAGGCTGAGAAATATGCCCGAAAGGGCCATTGTGCATTTTGTGCACTAAGATACAAAACCGCGAACTTTGGGAAAACACAAGTGTCGATCATTTTTTTTGTGCAACCACTACTTCAAAGTTGTGTATCGTACCGAGTAAAACATTTTGGAAAAAGGGTTTGCACAAAACGGCCTACAAATAAGCCAGAAAGGCCCATCGATCCATTACGAGCACAAACGCACAAAACCGTGAACTTTTGAAAAACACAAGTTTCAGTCCATTTTTTTCTGCAACCACTACTTCAAAGTTAAGTATCGTACCGAGTAGAACATGTTCGAAAAAGGGTTTACGCAAAACGTCCTACAAATAATCGCAAAAGGCCCATTGCTCCGTTTTGTGCACAAACGCACAAAACCGCGAGCTTTGGGAAAACACAAGTTGCGATCCACTTTGTTGCTCAACAACCATATCCAAGTTGTGTATCGTAGCAAGTAGAACATGTTTACAAAACGGTTTCCACAAAAAGCCTGAGAAATAAGTCCGGAAGGCCCATTGCCCTGTTTTGTGCACAAACGCACAAGACCGCGATCTTTGAGAAAGCACAAGTTTCGATCCATTTTTTTGTGCAACCACTACTTCAAAGTTGTGTATCGTACCGAGGAGAACATGTTCGAAAAAGGGTTTAAGAAAAAAGGCCTAGAAGTAAGCCCGAAAGGCCCATTGCTCCGATTTGTGACCAAACACACAAAACCGCGAACTTTGGTAAAACACAAGTTCCGATCCACTTTTTTGTGCAACAACCACATCAAAGTTGTGTATCGTAGTGAGTAGAACATATTCACAAAATCGTTTCCACAAAAAGCCTGAGAAATATGCCCGAAAGGGCCATTGTGCATTTTGTGCACTAAGATACAAAACCGCGAACTTTGGGAAAACACAAGTTTCGATCATTTTTTTTGTGCAACCACTACTTCAAAGTTGTGTATCGTACCGAGTAAAACATTTTGGAAAAAGGGTTTGCACAAAACGGCCTACAAATAAGCCAGAAAGGCCCATCGATCCATTACGAGCACAAACGCACAAAACCGTGAACTTTTGAAAAACACAAGTTTCAGTCCATTTTTTTCTGCAACCACTACTTCAAAGTTAAGTATCGTACCGAGTAGAACATGTTCGAAAAAGGGTTTACGCAAAACGTCCTACAAATAATCGCAAAAGGCCCATTGCTCCGTTTTGTGCACAAACGCACAAAACCGCGAGCTTTGGGAAAACACAAGTTGCGATCCACTTTGTTGCTCAACAACCATATCCAAGTTGTGTATCGTAGCAAGTAGAACATGTTTACAAAACGGTTTCCACAAAAAGCCTGAGAAATAAGTCCGAAAGGCCCATTGCCCTGTTTTGTGCACAAACGCACAAGACCGCGATCTTTGAGAAAGCACAAGTTTCGATCCATTTTTTTGTGCAACCACTACTTCAAAGTTGTGTATCGTACCGAGGAGAACATGTTCGAAAAAGGGTTTAAGAAAAAAGGCCTAGAAGTAAGCCCGAAAGGCCCATTGCTCCGATTTGTGACCAAACACACAAAACCGCGAACTTTGGTAAAACACAAGTTCCGATCCACTTTTTTGTGCAACAACCACATCAAAGTTGTGTATCGTAGTGAGTAGAACATATTCACAAAATCGTTTCCACAAAAAGCCTGAGAAATATGCCCGAAAGGGCCATTGTGCATTTTGTGCACTAAGATACAAAACCGCGAACTTTGGGAAAACACAAGTTTCGATCATTTTTTTTGTGCAACCACTACTTCAAAGTTGTGTATCGTACCGAGTAAAACATTTTGGAAAAAGGGTTTGCACAAAATGGCCTACAAATAAGCCAGAAAGGCCCATCGATCCATTACGAGCACAAACGCACAAAACCGTGAACTTTTGAAAAACACAAGTTTCAGTCCATTTTTTTCTGCAACCACTACTTCAAAGTTAAGTATCGTACCGAGTAGAACATGTTCGAAAAAGGGTTTACGCAAAACGTCCTACAAATAATCGCAAAAGGCCCATTGCTCCGTTTTGTGCACAAACGCACAAAACCGCGAGCTTTGGGAAAACACAAGTTGCGATCCACTTTGTTGCTCAACAACCATATCCAAGTTGTGTATCGTAGCAAGTAGAACATGTTTACAAAACGGTTTCCACAAAAAGCCTGAGAAATAAGTCCCAAAGGCCCATTGCCCTGTTTTGTGCACAAACGCACAAGACCGCGATCTTTGAGAAAGCACAAGTTTCGATCCATTTTTTTGCGCAACCACTACTTCAAAGTTGTGTATCGTACCGAGGAGAACAAGTTCGAAAAAGGGTTTAAGCAAAAAGGCCTAGAAGTAAGCCCGAAAGGCCCATTGCTCCGTTTTGTGACCAAATACACAAAACCGCGAACTTTGGGAAAACACAAGTTCCGATCCACTTTTTTGTGCAACAACCACATCAAAGTTGTGTATCGTAGTGAGTAGAACATATTCACAAAATGGTTTCCACAAAAAGGCTGAGAAATATGCCCGAAAGGGCCATTGTGCATTTTGTGCACTAAGATACAAAACCGCGAACTTTGGGAAAACACAAGTGTCGATCATTTTTTTTGTGCAACCACTACTTCAAAGTTGTGTATCGTACCGAGTAAAACATTTTGGAAAAAGGGTTTGCACAAAACGGCCTACAAATAAGCCAGAAAGGCCCATCGATCCATTACGAGCACAAACGCACAAAACCGTGAACTTTTGAAAAACACAAGTTTCAGTCCATTTTTTTCTGCAACCACTACTTCAAAGTTAAGTATCGTACCGAGTAGAACATGTTCGAAAAAGGGTTTACGCAAAACGTCCTACAAATAATCGCAAAAGGCCCATTGCTCCGTTTTGTGCACAAACGCACAAAACCGCGAGCTTTGGGAAAACACAAGTTGCGATCCACTTTGTTGCTCAACAACCATATCCAAGTTGTGTATCGTAGCAAGTAGAACATGTTTACAAAACGGTTTCCACAAAAAGCCTGAGAAATAAGTCCGAAAGGCCCATTGCCCTGTTTTGTGCACAAACGCACAAGACCGCGATCTTTGAGAAAGCACAAGTTTCGATCCATTTTTTTGCGCAACCACTACTTCAAAGTTGTGTATCGTACCGAGGAGAACATGTTCGAAAAAGGGTTTAAGCAAAAAGGCCTAGAAGTAAGCCCGAAAGGCCCATTGCTCCGTTTTGTGACCAAATACACAAAACCGCGAACTTTGGGAAAACACAAGTTCCGATCCACTTTTTTGTGCAACAACCACATCAAAGTTGTGTATCGTAGTGAGTAGAACATATTCACAAAATGGTTTCCACAAAAAGCCTGAGAAATATGCCCGAAAGGGCCATTGTGCATTTTGTGCACTAAGATACAAAACCGCGAACTTTGGGAAAACACAAGTGTCGATCATTTTTTTTGTGCAACCACTACTTCAAAGTTGTGTATCGTACCGAGTAAAACATTTTGGAAAAAGGGTTTGCACAAAACGGCCTACAAATAAGCCAGAAAGGCCCATCGATCCATTACGAGCACAAACGCACAAAACCGTGAACTTTTGAAAAACACAAGTTTCAGTCCATTTTTTTCTGCAACCACTACTTCAAAGTTAAGTATCGTACCGAGTAGAACATGTTCGAAAAAGGGTTTACGCAAAACGTCCTACAAATAATCGCAAAAGGCCCATTGCTCCGTTTTGTGCACAAACGCACAAAACCGCGAGCTTTGGGAAAACTCAAGTTGCGATCCACTTTGTTGCTCAACAACCATATCCAAGTTGTGTATCGTAGCAAGTAGAACATGTTTACAAAACGGTTTCCACAAAAAGCCTGAGAAATAAGTCCGGAAGGCCCATTGCCCTGTTTTGTGCACAAACGCACAAGACCGCGATCTTTGAGAAAGCACAAGTTTCGATCCATTTTTTTGTGCAACCACTACTTCAAAGTTGTGTATCGTACCGAGGAGAACATGTTCGAAAAAGGGTTTAAGAAAAAAGGCCTAGAAGTAAGCCCGAAAGGCCCATTGCTCCGATTTGTGACCAAACACACAAAACCGCGAACTTTGGTAAAACACAAGTTCCGATCCACTTTTTTGTGCAACAACCACATCAAAGTTGTGTATCGTAGTGAGTAGAACATATTCACAAAATCGTTTCCACAAAAAGCCTGAGAAATATGCCCGAAAGGGCCATTGTGCATTTTGTGCACTAAGATACAAAACCGCGAACTTTGGGAAAACACAAGTTTCGATCATTTTTTTTGTGCAACCACTACTTCAAAGTTGTGTATCGTACCGAGTAAAACATTTTGGAAAAAGGGTTTGCACAAAACGGCCTACAAATAAGCCAGAAAGGCCCATCGATCCATTACGAGCACAAACGCACAAAACCGTGAACTTTTGAAAAACACAAGTTTCAGTCCATTTTTTTCTGCAACCACTACTTCAAAGTTAAGTATCGTACCGAGTAGAACATGTTCGAAAAAGGGTTTACGCAAAACGTCCTACAAATAATCGCAAAAGGCCCATTGCTCCGTTTTGTGCACAAACGCACAAAACCGCGAGCTTTGGGAAAACACAAGTTGCGATCCACTTTGTTGCTCAACAACCATATCCAAGTTGTGTATCGTAGCAAGTAGAACATGTTTACAAAACGGTTTCCACAAAAAGCCTGAGAAATAAGTCCGAAAGGCCCATTGCCCTGTTTTGTGCACAAACGCACAAGACCGCGATCTTTGAGAAAGCACAAGTTTCGATCCATTTTTTTGTGCAACCACTACTTCAAAGTTGTGTATCGTACCGAGGAGAACATGTTCGAAAAAGGGTTTAAGAAAAAAGGCCTAGAAGTAAGCCCGAAAGGCCCATTGCTCCGATTTGTGACCAAACACACAAAACCGCGAACTTTGGTAAAACACAAGTTCCGATCCACTTTTTTGTGCAACAACCACATCAAAGTTGTGTATCGTAGTGAGTAGAACATATTCACAAAATCGTTTCCACAAAAAGCCTGAGAAATATGCCCGAAAGGGCCATTGTGCATTTTGTGCACTAAGATACAAAACCGCGAACTTTGGGAAAACACAAGTTTCGATCATTTTTTTTGTGCAACCACTACTTCAAAGTTGTGTATCGTACCGAGTAAAACATTTTGGAAAAAGGGTTTGCACAAAATGGCCTACAAATAAGCCAGAAAGGCCCATCGATCCATTACGAGCACAAACGCACAAAACCGTGAACTTTTGAAAAACACAAGTTTCAGTCCATTTTTTTCTGCAACCACTACTTCAAAGTTAAGTATCGTACCGAGTAGAACATGTTCGAAAAAGGGTTTACGCAAAACGTCCTACAAATAATCGCAAAAGGCCCATTGCTCCGTTTTGTGCACAAACGCACAAAACCGCGAGCTTTGGGAAAACACAAGTTGCGATCCACTTTGTTGCTCAACAACCATATCCAAGTTGTGTATCGTAGCAAGTAGAACATGTTTACAAAACGGTTTCCACAAAAAGCCTGAGAAATAAGTCCCAAAGGCCCATTGCCCTGTTTTGTGCACAAACGCACAAGACCGCGATCTTTGAGAAAGCACAAGTTTCGATCCATTTTTTTGCGCAACCACTACTTCAAAGTTGTGTATCGTACCGAGGAGAACAAGTTCGAAAAAGGGTTTAAGCAAAAAGGCCTAGAAGTAAGCCCGAAAGGCCCATTGCTCCGTTTTGTGACCAAATACACAAAACCGCGAACTTTGGGAAAACACAAGTTCCGATCCACTTTTTTGTGCAACAACCACATCAAAGTTGTGTATCGTAGTGAGTAGAACATATTCACAAAATGGTTTCCACAAAAAGGCTGAGAAATATGCCCGAAAGGGCCATTGTGCATTTTGTGCACTAAGATACAAAACCGCGAACTTTGGGAAAACACAAGTGTCGATCATTTTTTTTGTGCAACCACTACTTCAAAGTTGTGTATCGTACCGAGTAAAACATTTTGGAAAAAGGGTTTGCACAAAACGGCCTACAAATAAGCCAGAAAGGCCCATCGATCCATTACGAGCACAAACGCACAAAACCGTGAACTTTTGAAAAACACAAGTTTCAGTCCATTTTTTTCTGCAACCACTACTTCAAAGTTAAGTATCGTACCGAGTAGAACATGTTCGAAAAAGGGTTTACGCAAAACGTCCTACAAATAATCGCAAAAGGCCCATTGCTCCGTTTTGTGCACAAACGCACAAAACCGCGAGCTTTGGGAAAACACAAGTTGCGATCCACTTTGTTGCTCAACAACCATATCCAAGTTGTGTATCGTAGCAAGTAGAACATGTTTACAAAACGGTTTCCACAAAAAGCCTGAGAAATAAGTCCGAAAGGCCCATTGCCCTGTTTTGTGCACAAACGCACAAGACCGCGATCTTTGAGAAAGCACAAGTTTCGATCCATTTTTTTGCGCAACCACTACTTCAAAGTTGTGTATCGTACCGAGGAGAACATGTTCGAAAAAGGGTTTAAGCAAAAAGGCCTAGAAGTAAGCCCGAAAGGCCCATTGCTCCGTTTTGTGACCAAATACACAAAACCGCGAACTTTGGGAAAACACAAGTTCCGATCCACTTTTTTGTGCAACAACCACATCAAAGTTGTGTATCGTAGTGAGTAGAACATATTCACAAAATGGTTTCCACAAAAAGCCTGAGAAATATGCCCGAAAGGGCCATTGTGCATTTTGTGCACTAAGATACAAAACCGCGAACTTTGGGAAAACACAAGTGTCGATCATTTTTTTTGTGCAACCACTACTTCAAAGTTGTGTATCGTACCGAGTAAAACATTTTGGAAAAAGGGTTTGCACAAAACGGCCTACAAATAAGCCAGAAAGGCCCATCGATCCATTACGAGCACAAACGCACAAAACCGTGAACTTTTGAAAAACACAAGTTTCAGTCCATTTTTTTCTGCAACCACTACTTCAAAGTTAAGTATCGTACCGAGTAGAACATGTTCGAAAAAGGGTTTACGCAAAACGTCCTACAAATAATCGCAAAAGGCCCATTGCTCCGTTTTGTGCACAAACGCACAAAACCGCGAGCTTTGGGAAAACACAAGTTGCGATCCACTTTGTTGCTCAACAACCATATCCAAGTTGTGTATCGTAGCAAGTAGAACATGTTTACAAAACGGTTTCCACAAAAAGCCTGAGAAATAAGTCCGAAAGGCCCATTGCCCTGTTTTGTGCACAAACGCACAAGACCGCGATCTTTGAGAAAGCACAAGTTTCGATCCATTTTTTTGCGCAACCAGTACTTCAAAGTTGTGTATCGTACCGAGGAGAACATGTTCGAAAAAGGGTTTAAGCAAAAAGGCCTAGAAGTAAGCCCGAAAGGCCCATTACTCCGATTTGTGACCAAACACACAAAACCGCGAACTTTGGTAAAACACAAGTTCCGATCCACTTTTTTGTGCAACAAACACATCAAAGTTGTGTATCGTAGTGAGTAGAACATATTCACAAAATGGTTTCCACAAAAAGCCTGAGAAATATGCCCGAAAGGGCCATTGCTGCATTTTGTGCACTAAGATACAAAACCGCGAACTTTGGGAAAACACAAGTTTCGATCATTTTTTTGTGCAACCACTACTTCAAAGTTGTGTATCGTACCGAGTAAAACATTTTGGAGAAAGGGTTTGCACAAAACGGCCTACAAATAAGCCAGAAAGGCCCATCGATCCATTACGAGCACAAACGCACAAAACCGTGAACTTTTGAAAAACACAAGTTTCAGTCCATTTTTTTCTGCAACCACTACTTCAAAGCTAAGTATCGTACCGAGTAGAACATGTTCGAAAAAGGGTTTACGCAAAACGTCCTACAAATAATCGCAAAAGGCCCATTGCTCCGTTTTGTGCACAAACGCACAAAACCGCGAGCTTTGGGAAAACACAAGTTGCGATCCACTTTGTTGCTCAACAACCATATCCAAGTTGTGTATCGTAGCAAGTAGAACATGTTTACAAAACGGTTTCCACAAAAAGCCTGAGAAATAAGTCCGGAAGGCCCATTGCCCTGTTTTGTGCACAAACGCACAAGACCGCGATCTTTGAGAAAGCACAAGTTTCGATCCATTTTTTTGCGCAACCACTACTTCAAAGTTGTGTATCGTACCGAGGAGAACATGTTCGAAAAAGGGTTTAAGCAAAAAGGCCTAGAAGTAAGCCCGAAAGGCCCATTGCTCCGTTTTGTGACCAAATACACAAAACCGCGAACTTTGGGAAAACACAAGTTCCGATCCACTTTTTTGTTCAACAACCACATCAAAGTTGTGTATCGTAGTGAGTAGAACATATTCACAAAATGGTTTCCACAAAAAGCCTGAGAAATATGCCCGAAAGGGCCATTGTGCATTTTGTGCACTAAGATACAAAACCGCGAACTTTGGGAAAACACAAGTGTCGATCATTTTTTTTGTGCAACCACTACTTCAAAGTTGTGTATCGTACCGAGTAAAACATTTTGGAAAAAGGGTTTGCACAAAACGGCCTACAAATAAGCCAGAAAGGCCCATCGATCCATTACGAGCACAAACGCACAAAACCGTGAACTTTTGAAAAACACAAGTTTCAGTCCATTTTTTTCTGCAACCACTACTTCAAAGTTAAGTATCGTACCGAGTAGAACATGTTCGAAAAAGGGTTTACGCAAAACGTCCTACAAATAATCGCAAAAGGCCCATTGCTCTGTTTTGTGCACAAACGCACAAAACCGCGAGCTTTGGGAAAACACAAGTTGCGATCCACTTTGTTGCTCAACAACCATATCCAAGTTGTGTATCGTAGCAAGTAGAACATGTTTACAAAACGGTTTCCACAAAAAGCCTGAGAAATAAGTCCGAAAGGCCCATTGCCCTGTTTTGTGCACAAACGCACAAGACCGCGATCTTTGAGAAAGCACAAGTTTCGATCCATTTTTTTGCGCAACCACTACTTCAAAGTTGTGTATCGTACCGAGGAGAACATGTTCGAAAAAGGGTTTAAGCAAAAAGGCCTAGAAGTAAGCCCGAAAGGCCCATTGCTCCGTTTTGTGACCAAATACACAAAACCGCGAACTTTGGGAAAACACAAGTTCCGATCCACTTTTTTGTGCAACAACCACATCAAAGTTGTGTATCGTAGTGAGTAGAACATATTCACAAAATGGTTTCCACAAAAAGCCTGAGAAATATGCCCGAAAGGGCCATTGTGCATTTTGTGCACTAAGATACAAAACCGCGAACTTTGGGAAAACACAAGTGTCGATCATTTTTTTTGTGCAACCACTACTTCAAAGTTGTGTATCGTACCGAGTAAAACATTTTGGAAAAAGGGTTTGCACAAAACGGCCTACAAATAAGCCAGAAAGGCCCATCGATCCATTACGAGCACAAACGCACAAAACCGTGAACTTTTGAAAAACACAAGTTTCAGTCCATTTTTTTCTGCAACCACTACTTCAAAGTTAAGTATCGTACCGAGTAGAACATGTTCGAAAAAGGGTTTACGCAAAACGTCCTACAAATAATCGCAAAAGGCCCATTGCTCCGTTTTGTGCACAAACGCACAAAACCGCGAGCTTTGGGAAAACACAAGTTGCGATCCACTTTGTTGCTCAACAACCATATCCAAGTTGTGTATCGTAGCAAGTAGAACATGTTTACAAAACGGTTTCCACAAAAAGCCTGAGAAATAAGTCCGAAAGGCCCATTGCCCTGTTTTGTGCACAAACGCACAAGACCGCGATCTTTGAGAAAGCACAAGTTTCGATCCATTTTTTTGCGCAACCACTACTTCAAAGTTGTGTATCGTACCGAGGAGAACATGTTCGAAAAAGGGTTTAAGCAAAAAGGCCTAGAAGTAAGCCCGAAAGGCCCATTGCTCCGTTTTGTGACCAAATACACAAAACCGCGAACTTTGGGAAAACACAAGTTCCGATCCACTTTTTTGTGCAACAACCACATCAAAGTTGTGTATCGTAGTGAGTAGAACATATTCACAAAATGGTTTCCACAAAAAGCCTGAGAAATATGCCCGAAAGGGCCATTGTGCATTTTGTGCACTAAGATACAAAACCGCGAACTTTGGGAAAACACAAGTTTCGATCATTTTTTTTGTGCAACCACTACTTCAAAGTTGTGTATCGTACCGAGTAAAACATTTTGGAAAAAGGGTTTGCACAAAACGGCCTACAAATAAGCCAGAAAGGCCCATCGATCCATTACGAGCACAAACGCACAAAACCGTGAACTTTTGAAAAACACAAGTTTCAGTCCATTTTTTTCTGCAACCACTACTTCAAAGTTAAGTATCGTACCGAGTAGAACATGTTCGAAAAAGGGTTTACGCAAAACGTCCTACAAATAATCGCAAAAGGCCCATTGCTCCGTTTTGTGCACAAACGCACAAAACCGCGAGCTTTGGGAAAACACAAGTTGCGATCCACTTTGTTGCTCAACAACCATATCCAAGTTGTGTATCGTAGCAAGTAGAACATGTTTACAAAACGGTTTCCACAAAAAGCCTGAGAAATAAGTCCGGAAGGCCCATTGCCCTGTTTTGTGCACAAACGCACAAGACCGCGATCTTTGAGAAAGCACAAGTTTCGATCCATTTTTTTGCGCAACCACTACTTCAAAGTTGTGTATCGTACCGAGGAGAACATGTTCGAAAAAGGGTTTAAGCAAAAAGGCCTAGAAGTAAGCCCGAAAGGCCCATTGCTCCGTTTTGTGACCAAATACACAAAACCGCGAACTTTGGGAAAACACAAGTTCCGATCCACTTTTTTGTGCAACAACCACATCAAAGTTGTGTATCGTAGTGAGTAGAACATATTCACAAAATGGTTTCCACAAAAAGCCTGAGAAATATGCCCGAAAGGGCCATTGTGCATTTTGTGCACTAAGATACAAAACCGCGAACTTTGGGAAAACACAAGTTTCGATCATTTTTTTTGTGCAACCACTACTTCAAAGTTGTGTATCGTACCGAGTAAAACATTTTGGAAAAAGGGTTTGCACAAAACGGCCTACAAATAAGCCAGAAAGGCCCATCGATCCATTACGAGCACAAACGCACAAAACCGTGAACTTTTGAAAAACACAAGTTTCAGTCCATTTTTTTCTGCAACCACTACTTCAAAGTTAAGTATCGTACCGAGTAGAACATGTTCGAAAAAGGGTTTACGCAAAACGTCCTACAAATAATCGCAAAAGGCCCATTGCTCCGTTTTGTGCACAAACGCACAAAACCGCGAGCTTTGGGAAAACACAAGTTGCGATCCACTTTGTTGCTCAACAACCATATCCAAGTTGTGTATCGTAGCAAGTAGAACATGTTTACAAAACGGTTTCCACAAAAAGCCTGAGAAATAAGTCCGGAAGGCCCATTGCCCTGTTTTGTGCACAAACGCACAAGACCGCGATCTTTGAGAAAGCACAAGTTTCGATCCATTTTTTTGCGCAACCACTACTTCAAAGTTGTGTATCGTACCGAGGAGAACATGTTCGAAAAAGGGTTTAAGCAAAACGGCCTAGAAGTAAGCCCGAAAGGCCCATTGCTCCGTTTTGTGACCAAATACACAAAACCGCGAACTTTGGGAAAACACAAGTTCCGATCCACTTTTTTGTGCAACAACCACATCAAAGTTGTGTATCGTAGTGAGTAGAACATATTCACAAAATGGTTTCCACAAAAAGGCTGAGAAATATGCCCGAAAGGGCCATTGTGCATTTTGTGCACTAAGATACAAAACCGCGAACTTTGGGAAAACACAAGTGTCGATCATTTTTTTTGTGCAACCACTACTTCAAAGTTGTGTATCGTACCGAGTAAAACATTTTGGAAAAAGGGTTTGCACAAAACGGCCTACAAATAAGCCAGAAAGGCCCATCGATCCATTACGAGCACAAACGCACAAAACCGTGAACTTTTGAAAAACACAAGTTTCAGTCCATTTTTTTCTGCAACCACTACTTCAAAGTTAAGTATCGTACCGAGTAGAACATGTTCGAAAAAGGGTTTACGCAAAACGTCCTACAAATAATCGCAAAAGGCCCATTGCTCCGTTTTGTGCACAAACGCACAAAACCGCGAGCTTTGGGAAAACACAAGTTGCGATCCACTTTGTTGCTCAACAACCATATCCAAGTTGTGTATCGTAGCAAGTAGAACATGTTTACAAAACGGTTTCCACAAAAAGCCTGAGAAATAAGTCCGAAAGGCCCATTGCCCTGTTTTGTGCACAAACGCACAAGACCGCGATCTTTGAGAAAGCACAAGTTTCGATCCATTTTTTTGCGCAACCACTACTTCAAAGTTGTGTATCGTACCGAGGAGAACATGTTCGAAAAAGGGTTTAAGCAAAAAGGCCTAGAAGTAAGCCCGAAAGGCCCATTGCTCCGTTTTGTGACCAAATACACAAAACCGCGAACTTTGGGAAAACACAAGTTCCGATCCACTTTTTTGTGCAACAACCACATCAAAGTTGTGTATCGTAGTGAGTAGAACATATTCACAAAATGGTTTCCACAAAAAGCCTGAGAAATATGCCCGAAAGGGCCATTGTGCATTTTGTGCACTAAGATACAAAACCGCGAACTTTGGGAAAACACAAGTGTCGATCATTTTTTTTGTGCAACCACTACTTCAAAGTTGTGTATCGTACCGAGTAAAACATTTTGGAAAAAGGGTTTGCACAAAACGGCCTACAAATAAGCCAGAAAGGCCCATCGATCCATTACGAGCACAAACGCACAAAACCGTGAACTTTTGAAAAACACAAGTTTCAGTCCATTTTTTTCTGCAACCACTACTTCAAAGTTAAGTATCGTACCGAGTAGAACATGTTCGAAAAAGGGTTTACGCAAAACGTCCTACAAATAATCGCAAAAGGCCCATTGCTCCGTTTTGTGCACAAACGCACAAAACCGCGAGCTTTGGGAAAACACAAGTTGCGATCCACTTTGTTGCTCAACAACCATATCCAAGTTGTGTATCGTAGCAAGTAGAACATGTTTACAAAACGGTTTCCACAAAAAGCCTGAGAAATAAGTCCGAAAGGCCCATTGCCCTGTTTTGTGCACAAACGCACAAGACCGCGATCTTTGAGAAAGCACAAGTTTCGATCCATTTTTTTGCGCAACCAGTACTTCAAAGTTGTGTATCGTACCGAGGAGAACATGTTCGAAAAAGGGTTTAAGCAAAAAGGCCTAGAAGTAAGCCCGAAAGGCCCATTACTCCGATTTGTGACCAAACACACAAAACCGCGAACTTTGGTAAAACACAAGTTCCGATCCACTTTTTTGTGCAACAAACACATCAAAGTTGTGTATCGTAGTGAGTAGAACATATTCACAAAATGGTTTCCACAAAAAGCCTGAGAAATATGCCCGAAAGGGCCATTGCTGCATTTTGTGCACTAAGATACAAAACCGCGAACTTTGGGAAAACACAAGTTTCGATCATTTTTTTGTGCAACCACTACTTCAAAGTTGTGTATCGTACCGAGTAAAACATTTTGGAGAAAGGGTTTGCACAAAACGGCCTACAAATAAGCCAGAAAGGCCCATCGATCCATTACGAGCACAAACGCACAAAACCGTGAACTTTTGAAAAACACAAGTTTCAGTCCATTTTTTTCTGCAACCACTACTTCAAAGCTAAGTATCGTACCGAGTAGAACATGTTCGAAAAAGGGTTTACGCAAAACGTCCTACAAATAATCGCAAAAGGCCCATTGCTCCGTTTTGTGCACAAACGCACAAAACCGAGAGCTTTGGGAAAACACAAGTTGCGATCCACTTTGTTGCTCAACAACCATATCCAAGTTGTGTATCGTAGCAAGTAGAACATGTTTACAAAACGGTTTCCACAAAAAGCCTGAGAAATAAGTCCGGAAGGCCCATTGCCCTGTTTTGTGCACAAACGCACAAGACCGCGATCTTTGAGAAAGCACAAGTTTCGATCCATTTTTTTGCGCAACCACTACTTCAAAGTTGTGTATCGTACCGAGGAGAACATGTTCGAAAAAGGGTTTAAGCAAAAAGGCCTAGAAGTAAGCCCGAAAGGCCCATTGCTCCGTTTTGTGACCAAATACACAAAACCGCGAACTTTGGGAAAACACAAGTTCCGATCCACTTTTTTGTTCAACAACCACATCAAAGTTGTGTATCGTAGTGAGTAGAACATATTCACAAAATGGTTTCCACAAAAAGCCTGAGAAATATGCCCGAAAGGGCCATTGTGCATTTTGTGCACTAAGATACAAAACCGCGAACTTTGGGAAAACACAAGTGTCGATCATTTTTTTTGTGCAACCACTACTTCAAAGTTGTGTATCGTACCGAGTAAAACATTTTGGAAAAAGGGTTTGCACAAAACGGCCTACAAATAAGCCAGAAAGGCCCATCGATCCATTACGAGCACAAACGCACAAAACCGTGAACTTTTGAAAAACACAAGTTTCAGTCCATTTTTTTCTGCAACCACTACTTCAAAGTTAAGTATCGTACCGAGTAGAACATGTTCGAAAAAGGGTTTACGCAAAACGTCCTACAAATAATCGCAAAAGGCCCATTGCTCCGTTTTGTGCACAAACGCACAAAACCGCGAGCTTTGGGAAAACACAAGTTGCGATCCACTTTGTTGCTCAACAACCATATCCAAGTTGTGTATCGTAGCAAGTAGAACATGTTTACAAAACGGTTTCCACAAAAAGCCTGAGAAATAAGTCCGAAAGGCCCATTGCCCTGTTTTGTGCACAAACGCACAAGACCGCGATCTTTGAGAAAGCACAAGTTTCGATCCATTTTTTTGCGCAACCACTACTTCAAAGTTGTGTATCGTACCGAGGAGAACATGTTCGAAAAAGGGTTTAAGCAAAAAGGCCTAGAAGTAAGCCCGAAAGGCCCATTGCTCCGTTTTGTGACCAAATACACAAAACCGCGAACTTTGGGAAAACACAAGTTCCGATCCACTTTTTTGTGCAACAACCACATCAAAGTTGTGTATCGTAGTGAGTAGAACATATTCACAAAATGGTTTCCACAAAAAGCCTGAGAAATATGCCCGAAAGGGCCATTGTGCATTTTGTGCACTAAGATACAAAACCGCGAACTTTGGGAAAACACAAGTTTCGATCATTTTTTTTGTGCAACCACTACTTCAAAGTTGTGTATCGTACCGAGTAAAACATTTTGGAAAAAGGGTTTGCACAAAACGGCCTACAAATAAGCCAGAAAGGCCCATCGATCCATTACGAGCACAAACGCACAAAACCGTGAACTTTTGAAAAACACAAGTTTCAGTCCATTTTTTTCTGCAACCACTACTTCAAAGTTAAGTATCGTACCGAGTAGAACATGTTCGAAAAAGGGTTTACGCAAAACGTCCTACAAATAATCGCAAAAGGCCCATTGCTCCGTTTTGTGCACAAACGCACAAAACCGCGAGGTTTGGGAAAACACAAGTTGCGATCCACTTTGTTGCTCAACAACCATATCCAAGTTGTGTATCGTAGCAAGTAGAACATGTTTACAAAACGGTTTCCACAAAAAGCCTGAGAAATAAGTCCGGAAGGCCCATTGCCCTGTTTTGTGCACAAACGCACAAGACCGCGATCTTTGAGAAAGCACAAGTTTCGATCCATTTTTTTGCGCAACCACTACTTCAAAGTTGTGTATCGTACCGAGGAGAACATGTTCGAAAAAGGGTTTAAGCAAAACGGCCTAGAAGTAAGCCCGAAAGGCCCATTGCTCCGTTTTGTGACCAAATACACAAAACCGCGAACTTTGGGAAAACACAAGTTCCGATCCACTTTTTTGTGCAACAACCACATCAAAGTTGTGTATCGTAGTGAGTAGAACATATTCACAAAATGGTTTCCACAAAAAGGCTGAGAAATATGCCCGAAAGGGCCATTGTGCATTTTGTGCACTAAGATACAAAACCGCGAACTTTGGGAAAACACAAGTGTCGATCATTTTTTTTGTGCAACCACTACTTCAAAGTTGTGTATCGTACCGAGTAAAACATTTTGGAAAAAGGGTTTGCACAAAACGGCCTACAAATAAGCCAGAAAGGCCCATCGATCCATTACGAGCACAAACGCACAAAACCGTGAACTTTTGAAAAACACAAGTTTCAGTCCATTTTTTTCTGCAACCACTACTTCAAAGTTAAGTATCGTACCGAGTAGAACATGTTCGAAAAAGGGTTTACGCAAAACGTCCTACAAATAATCGCAAAAGGCCCATTGCTCCGTTTTGTGCACAAACGCACAAAACCGCGAGCTTTGGGAAAACACAAGTTGCGATCCACTTTGTTGCTCAACAACCATATCCAAGTTGTGTATCGTAGCAAGTAGAACATGTTTACAAAACAGTTTCCACAAAAAGCCTGAGAAATAAGTCCGAAAGGCCCATTGCCCTGTTTTGTGCACAAACGCACAAGACCGCGATCTTTGAGAAAGCACAAGTTTCGATCCATTTTTTTGCGCAACCACTACTTCAAAGTTGTGTATCGTACCGAGGAGAACATGTTCGAAAAAGGGTTTAAGCAAAAAGGCCTAGAAGTAAGCCCGAAAGGCCCATTGCTCCGTTTTGTGACCAAATACACAAAACCGCGAACTTTGGGAAAACACAAGTTCCGATCCACTTTTTTGTGCAACTACCACATCAAAGTTGTGTATCGTAGTGAGTAGAACATATTCACAAAATGGTTTCCACAAAAAGCCTGAGAAATATGCCCGAAAGGGCCATTGTGCATTTTGTGCACTAAGATACAAAACCGCGAACTTTGGGAAAACACAAGTTTCGATCATTTTTTTTGTGCAACCACTACTTCAAAGTTGTGTATCGTACCGAGTAAAACATTTTGGAAAAAGGGTTTGCACAAAACGGCCTACAAATAAGTCAGAAAGGCCCATCGATCCATTACGAGCACAAACGCACAAAACCGTGAACTTTTGAAAAACACAAGTTTCAGTCCATTTTTTTCTGCAACCACTACTTCAAAGTTAAGTATCGTACCGAGTAGAACATGTTCGAAAAAGGGTTTACGCAAAACGTCCTACAAATAATCGCAAAAGGCCCATTGCTCCGTTTTGTGCACAAACGCACAAAACCGCGAGCTTTGGGAAAACACAAGTTGCGATCCACTTTGTTGCTCAACAACCATATCCAAGTTGTGTATCGTAGCAAGTAGAACATGTTTACAAAACGGTTTCCACAAAAAGCCTGAGAAATAAGTCCGGAAGGCCCATTGCCCTGTTTTGTGCACAAACGCACAAGACCGCGATCTTTGAGAAAGCACAAGTTTCGATCCATTTTTTTGCGCAACCACTACTTCAAAGTTGTGTATCGTACCGAGGAGAACATGTTCGAAAAAGGGTTTAAGCAAAACGGCCTAGAAGTAAGCCCGAAAGGCCCATTGCTCCGTTTTGTGACCAAATACACAAAACCGCGAACTTTGGGAAAACACAAGTTCCGATCCACTTTTTTGTGCAACAACCACATCAAAGTTGTGTATCGTAGTGAGTAGAACATATTCACAAAATGGTTTCCACAAAAAGGCTGGGAAATATGCCCGAAAGGGCCATTGTGCATTTTGTGCACTAAGATACAAAACCGCGAACTTTGGGAAAACACAAGTGTCGATCATTTTTTTTGTGCAACCACTACTTCAAAGTTGTGTATCGTACCGAGTAAAACATTTTGGAAAAAGGGTTTGCACAAAACGGCCTACAAATAAGCCAGAAAGGCCCATCGATCCATTACGAGCACAAACGCACAAAACCGTGAACTTTTGAAAAACACAAGTTTCAGTCCATTTTTTTCTGCAACCACTACTTCAAAGTTAAGTATCGTACCGAGTAGAACATGTTCGAAAAAGGGTTTACGCAAAACGTCCTACGAATAATCGCAAAAGGCCCATTGCTCCGTTTTGTGCACAAACGCACAAAACCGCGAGCTTTGGGAAAACACAAGTTGCGATCCACTTTGTTGCTCAACAACCATATCCAAGTTGTGTATCGTAGCAAGTAGAACATGTTTACAAAACGGTTTCCACAAAAAGCCTGAGAAATAAGTCCGAAAGGCCCATTGCCCTGTTTTGTGCACAAACGCACAAGACCGCGATCTTTGAGAAAGCACAAGTTTCGATCCATTTTTTTGCGCAACCACTACTTCAAAGTTGTGTATCGTATTGAGGAGAACATGTTCGAAAAAGGGTTTAAGCAAAAAGGCCTAGAAGTAAGCCCGAAAGGCCCATTGCTCCGTTTTGTGACCAAATACACAAAACCGCGAACTTTGGGAAAACACAAGTTCCGATCCACTTTTTTGTGCAACTACCACATCAAAGTTGTGTATCGTAGTGAGTAGAACATATTCACAAAATGGTTTCCACAAAAAGCCTGAGAAATATGCCCGAAAGGGCCATTGTGCATTTTGTGCACTAAGATACAAAACCGCGAACTTCGGGAAAACACAAGTGTCGATCATTTTTTTTGTGCAACCACTACTTCAAAGTTGTGTATCGTACCGAGTAAAACATTTTGGAAAAAGGGTTTGCACAAAACGGCCTACAAATAAGCCAGAAAGGCCCATCGATCCATTACGAGCACAAACGCACAAAACCGTGAACTTTTGAAAAACACAAGTTTCAGTCCATTTTTTTCTGCAACCACTACTTCAAAGTTAAGTATCGTACCGAGTAGAACATGTTCGAAAAAGGGTTTACGCAAAACGTCCTACGAATAATCGCAAAAGGCCCATTGCTCCGTTTTGTGCACAAACGCACAAAACCGCGAGCTTTGGGAAAACACAAGTTGCGATCCATTTTGTTGCTCAACAACCATATCCAAGTTGTGTATCGTAGCAAGTAGAACATGTTTACAAAACGGTTTCCACAAAAAGCCTGAGAAATAAGTCCGAAAGGCCCATTGCCCTGTTTTGTGCACAAACGCACAAGACCGGGATCTTTGAGAAAGCACAAGTTTCGATCCATTTTTTTGCGCAACCACTACTTCAAAGTTGTGTATCGTACCGAGGAGAACATGTTCGAAAAAGGGTTTAAGCAAAAAGGCCTAGAAGTAAGCCCGAAAGGCCCATTGCTCCGTTTTGTGACCAAATACACAAAACCGCGAACTTTGGGAAAACACAAGTTCCGATCCACTTTTTTGTGCAACAACCACATCAAAGTTGTGTATCGTAGTGAGTAGAACATATTCACAAAATGGTTTCCACAAAAAGCCTGAGAAATATGCCCGAAAGGGCCATTGTGCATTTTGTGCACTAAGATACAAAACCGCGAACTTTGGGAAAGCACAAGTTTCGATCATTTTTTTTGTGCAACCACTACTTCAAAGTTGTGTATCGTACCGAGTAAAACATTTTGGAAAAAGGGTTTGCACAAAACGGCCTACAAATAAGCCAGAAAGGCCCATCGATCCATTACGAGCACAAACGCACAAAACCGTGAACTTTTGAAAAACACAAGTTTCAGTCCATTTTTTTCTGCAACCACTACTTCAAAGTTAAGTATCGTACCGAGTAGAACATGTTCGAAAAAGGGTTTACGCAAAACGTCCTACAAATAATCGCAAAAGGCCCATTGCTCCGTTTTGTGCACAAACGCACAAAACCGCGAGGTTTGGGAAAACACAAGTTGCGATCCACTTTGTTGCTCAACAACCATATCCAAGTTGTGTATCGTAGCAAGTAGAACATGTTTACAAAACGGTTTCCACAAAAAGCCTGAGAAATAAGTCCGGAAGGCCCATTGCCCTGTTTTGTGCACAAACGCACAAGACCGCGATCTTTGAGAAAGCACAAGTTTCGATCCATTTTTTTGCGCAACCACTACTTCAAAGTTGTGTATCGTACCGAGGAGAACATGTTCGAAAAAGGGTTTAAGCAAAACGGCCTAGAAGTAAGCCCGAAAGGCCCATTGCTCCGTTTTGTGACCAAATACACAAAACCGCGAACTTTGGGAAAACACAAGTTCCGATCCACTTTTTTGTGCAACTACCACATCAAAGTTGTGTATCGTAGTGAGTAGAACATATTCACAAAATGGTTTCCACAAAAAGGCTGAGAAATATGCCCGAAAGGGCCATTGTGCATTTTGTGCACTAAGATACAAAACCGCGAACTTTGGGAAAACACAAGTGTCGATCATTTTTTTTGTGCAACCACTACTTCAAAGTTGTGTATCGTACCGAGTAAAACATTTTGGAAAAAGGGTTTGCACAAAACGGCCTACAAATAAGCCAGAAAGGCCCATCGATCCATTACGAGCACAAACGCACAAAACCGTGAACTTTTAAAAAACACAAGTTTCAGTCCATTTTTTTCTGCAACCACTACTTCAAAGTTAAGTATCGTACCGAGTAGAACATGTTCGAAAAAGGGTTTACGCAAAACGTCCTACGAATAATCGCAAAAGGCCCATTGCTCCGTTTTGTGCACAAACGCACAAAACCGCGAGCTTTGGGAAAACACAAGTTGCGATCCACTTTGTTGCTCAACAACCATATCCAAGTTGTGTATCGTAGCAAGTAGAACATGTTTACAAAACGGTTTCCACAAAAAGCCTGAGAAATAAGTCCGGAAGGCCCATTGCCCTGTTTTGTGCACAAACGCACAAGACCGCGATCTTTGAGAAAGCACAAGTTTCGATCCATTTTTTTGCGCAACCACTACTTCAAAGTTGTGTATCGTACCGAGGAGAACATGTTCGAAAAAGGGTTTAAGCAAAAAGGCCTAGAAGTAAGCCCGAAAGGCCCATTGCTCCGTTTTGTGACCAAATACACAAAACCGCGAACTTTGGGAAAACACAAGTTCCGATCCACTTTTTTGTGCAACTACCACATCAAAGTTGTGTATCGTAGTGAGTAGAACATATTCACAAAATGGTTTCCACAAAAAGGCTGAGAAATATGCCCGAAAGGGCCATTGTGCATTTTGTGCACTAAGATACAAAACCGCGAACTTTGGGAAAACACAAGTGTCGATCATTTTTTTTGTGCAACCACTACTTCAAAGTTGTGTATCGTACCGAGTAAAACATTTTGGAAAAAGGGTTTGCACAAAACGGCCTACAAATAAGCCAGAAAGGCCCATCGATCCATTACGAGCACAAACGCACAAAACCGTGAACTTTTGAAAAACACAAGTTTCAGTCCATTTTTTTCTGCAACCACTACTTCAAAGTTAAGTATCGTACCGAGTAGAACATGTTCGAAAAAGGGTTTACGCAAAACGTCCTACAAATAATCGCAAAAGGCCCATTGCTCCGTTTTGTGCACAAACGCACAAAACCGCGAGCTTTGGGAAAACACAAGTTGCGATCCACTTTGTTGCTCAACAACCATATCCAAGTTGTGTATCGTAGCAAGTAGAACATGTTTACAAAACGGTTTCCACAAAAAGCCTGAGAAATAAGTCCGAAAGGCCCATTGCCCTGTTTTGTGCACAAACGCACAAGACCGCGATCTTTGAGAAAGCACAAGTTTCGATCCATTTTTTTGCGCAACCACTACTTCAAAGTTGTGTATCGTACCGAGGAGAACATGTTCGAAAAAGGGTTTAAGCAAAAAGGCCTAGAAGTAAGCCCGAAAGGCCCATTGCTCCGTTTTGTGACCAAATACACAAAACCGCGAACTTTGGGAAAACACAAGTTCCGATCCACTTTTTTGTGCAACAACCACATCAAAGTTGTGTATCGTAGTGAGTAGAACATAGTCACAAAATGGTTTCCACAAAAAGCCTGAGAAATATGCCCGAAAGGGCCATTGTGCATTTTGTGCACTAAGATACAAAACCGCGAACTTTGGGAAAACACAAGTGTCGATCATTTTTTTTGTGCAACCACTACTTCAAAGTTGTGTATCGTACCGAGTAAAACATTTTGGAAAAAGGGTTTGCACAAAACGGCCTACAAATAAGCCAGAAAGGCCCATCGATCCATTACGAGCACAAACGCACAAAACCGTGAACTTTTGAAAAACACAAGTTTCAGTCCATTTTTTTCTGCAACCACTACTTCAAAGTTAAGTATCGTACCGAGTAGAACATGTTCGAAAAAGGGTTTACGCAAAACGTCCTACGAATAATCGCAAAAGGCCCATTGCTCCGTTTTGTGCACAAACGCACAAAACCGCGAGCTTTGGGAAAACACAAGTTGCGATCCACTTTGTTGCTCAACAACCATATCCAAGTTGTGTATCGTAGCAAGTAGAACATGTTTACAAAACGGTTTCCACAAAAAGCCTGAGAAATAAGTCCGGAAGGCCCATTGCCCTGTTTTGTGCACAAACGCACAAGACCGCGATCTTTGAGAAAGCACAAGTTTCGATCCATTTTTTTGCGCAACCACTACTTCAAAGTTGTGTATCGTACCGAGGAGAACATGTTCGAAAAAGGGTTTAAGCAAAAAGGCCTAGAAGTAAGCCCGATAGGCCCATTGCTCCGTTTTGTGACCAAATACACAAAACCGCGAACTTTGGGAAAACACAAGTTCCGATCCACTTTTTTGTGCAACTACCACATCAAAGTTGTGTATCGTAGTGAGTAGAACATATTCACAAAATGGTTTCCACAAAAAGCCTGAGAAATATGCCCGAAAGGGCCATTGTGCATTTTGTGCACTAAGATACAAAACCGCGAACTTTGGGAAAACACAAGTGTCGATCATTTTTTTTGTGCAACCACTACTTCAAAGTTGTGTATCGTACCGAGTAAAACATTTTGGAAAAAGGGTTTGCACAAAACGGCCTACAAATAAGCCAGAAAGGCCCATCGATCCATTACGAGCACAAACGCACAAAACCGTGAACTTTTGAAAAACACAAGTTTCAGTCCATTTTTTTCTGCAACCACTACTTCAAAGTTAAGTATCGTACCGAGTAGAACATGTTCGAAAAAGGGTTTACGCAAAACGTCCTACGAATAATCGCAAAAGGCCCATTGCTCCGTTTTGTGCACAAACGCACAAAACCGCGAGCTTTGGGAAAACACAAGTTGCGATCCACTTTGTTGCTCAACAACCATATCCAAGTTGTGTATCGTAGCAAGTAGAACATGTTTACAAAACGGTTTCCACAAAAAGCCTGAGAAATAAGTCCGGAAGGCCCATTGCCCTGTTTTGTGCACAAACGCACAAGACCGCGATCTTTGAGAAAGCACAAGTTTCGATCCATTTTTTTGCGCAACCACTACTTCAAAGTTGTGTATCGTACCGAGGAGAACATGTTCGAAAAAGGGTTTAAGCAAAAAGGCCTAGAAGTAAGCCCGAAAGGCCCATTGCTCCGTTTTGTGACCAAATACACAAAACCGCGAACTTTGGGAAAACACAAGTTCCGATCCACTTTTTTGTGCAACTACCACATCAAAGTTGTGTATCGTAGTGAGTAGAACATATTCACAAAATGGTTTCCACAAAAAGGCTGAGAAATATGCCCGAAAGGGCCATTGTGCATTTTGTGCACTAAGATACAAAACCGCGAACTTTGGGAAAACACAAGTGTCGATCATTTTTTTTGTGCAACCACTACTTCAAAGTTGTGTATCGTACCGAGTAAAACATTTTGGAAAAAGGGTTTGCACAAAACGGCCTACAAATAAGCCAGAAAGGCCCATCGATCCATTACGAGCACAAACGCACAAAACCGTGAACTTTTGAAAAACACAAGTTTCAGTCCATTTTTTTCTGCAACCACTACTTCAAAGTTAAGTATCGTACCGAGTAGAACATGTTCGAAAAAGGGTTTACGCAAAACGTCCTACAAATAATCGCAAAAGGCCCATTGCTCCGTTTTGTGCACAAACGCACAAAACCGCGAGCTTTGGGAAAACACAAGTTGCGATCCACTTTGTTGCTCAACAACCATATCCAAGTTGTGTATCGTAGCAAGTAGAACATGTTTACAAAACGGTTTCCACAAAAAGCCTGAGAAATAAGTCCGAAAGGCCCATTGCCCTGTTTTGTGCACAAACGCACAAGACCGCGATCTTTGAGAAAGCACAAGTTTCGATCCATTTTTTTGCGCAACCACTACTTCAAAGTTGTGTATCGTACCGAGGAGAACATGTTCGAAAAAGGGTTTAAGCAAAAAGGCCTAGAAGTAAGCCCGAAAGGCCCATTGCTCCGTTTTGTGACCAAATACACAAAACCGCGAACTTTGGGAAAACACAAGTTCCGATCCACTTTTTTGTGCAACAACCACATCAAAGTTGTGTATCGTAGTGAGTAGAACATAGTCACAAAATGGTTTCCACAAAAAGCCTGAGAAATATGCCCGAAAGGGCCATTGTGCATTTTGTGCACTAAGATACAAAACCGCGAACTTTGGGAAAACACAAGTGTCGATCATTTTTTTTGTGCAACCACTACTTCAAAGTTGTGTATCGTACCGAGTAAAACATTTTGGAAAAAGGGTTTGCACAAAACGGCCTACAAATAAGCCAGAAAGGCCCATCGATCCATTACGAGCACAAACGCACAAAACCGTGAACTTTTGAAAAACACAAGTTTCAGTCCATTTTTTTCTGCAACCACTACTTCAAAGTTAAGTATCGTACCGAGTAGAACATGTTCGAAAAAGGGTTTACGCAAAACGTCCTACGAATAATCGCAAAAGGCCCATTGCTCCGTTTTGTGCACAAACGCACAAAACCGCGAGCTTTGGGAAAACACAAGTTGCGATCCACTTTGTTGCTCAACAACCATATCCAAGTTGTGTATCGTAGCAAGTAGAACATGTTTACAAAACGGTTTCCACAAAAAGCCTGAGAAATAAGTCCGGAAGGCCCATTGCCCTGTTTTGTGCACAAACGCACAAGACCGCGATCTTTGAGAAAGCACAAGTTTCGATCCATTTTTTTGCGCAACCACTACTTCAAAGTTGTGTATCGTACCGAGGAGAACATGTTCGAAAAAGGGTTTAAGCAAAAAGGCCTAGAAGTAAGCCCGATAGGCCCATTGCTCCGTTTTGTGACCAAATACACAAAACCGCGAACTTTGGGAAAACACAAGTTCCGATCCACTTTTTTGTGCAACTACCACATCAAAGTTGTGTATCGTAGTGAGTAGAACATATTCACAAAATGGTTTCCACAAAAAGCCTGAGAAATATGCCCGAAAGGGCCATTGTGCATTTTGTGCACTAAGATACAAAACCGCGAACTTTGGGAAAACACAAGTGTCGATCATTTTTTTTGTGCAACCACTACTTCAAAGTTGTGTATCGTACCGAGTAAAACATTTTGGAAAAAGGGTTTGCACAAAACGGCCTACAAATAAGCCAGAAAGGCCCATCGATCCATTACGAGCACAAACGCACAAAACCGTGAACTTTTGAAAAACACAAGTTTCAGTCCATTTTTTTCTGCAACCACTACTTCAAAGTTAAGTATCGTACCGAGTAGAACATGTTCGAAAAAGGGTTTACGCAAAACGTCCTACGAATAATCGCAAAAGGCCCATTGCTCCGTTTTGTGCACAAACGCACAAAACCGCGAGCTTTGGGAAAACACAAGTTGCGATCCACTTTGTTGCTCAACAACCATATCCAAGTTGTGTATCGTAGCAAGTAGAACATGTTTACAAAACGGTTTCCACAAAAAGCCTGAGAAATAAGTCCGGAAGGCCCATTGCCCTGTTTTGTGCACAAACGCACAAGACCGCGATCTTTGAGAAAGCACAAGTTTCGATCCATTTTTTTGCGCAACCACTACTTCAAAGTTGTGTATCGTACCGAGGAGAACATGTTCGAAAAAGGGTTTAAGCAAAAAGGCCTAGAAGTAAGCCCGAAAGGCCCATTGCTCCGTTTTGTGACCAAATACACAAAACCGCGAACTTTGGGAAAACACAAGTTCCGATCCACTTTTTTGTGCAACTACCACATCAAAGTTGTGTATCGTAGTGAGTAGAACATATTCACAAAATGGTTTCCACAAAAAGGCTGAGAAATATGCCCGAAAGGGCCATTGTGCATTTTGTGCACTAAGATACAAAACCGCGAACTTTGGGAAAACACAAGTGTCGATCATTTTTTTTGTGCAACCACTACTTCAAAGTTGTGTATCGTACCGAGTAAAACATTTTGGAAAAAGGGTTTGCACAAAACGGCCTACAAATAAGCCAGAAAGGCCCATCGATCCATTACGAGCACAAACGCACAAAACCGTGAACTTTTGAAAAACACAAGTTTCAGTCCATTTTTTTCTGCAACCACTACTTCAAAGTTAAGTATCGTACCGAGTAGAACATGTTCGAAAAAGGGTTTACGCAAAACGTCCTACAAATAATCGCAAAAGGCCCATTGCTCCGTTTTGTGCACAAACGCACAAAACCGCGAGCTTTGGGAAAACACAAGTTGCGATCCACTTTGTTGCTCAACAACCATATCCAAGTTGTGTATCGTAGCAAGTAGAACATGTTTACAAAACGGTTTCCACAAAAAGCCTGAGAAATAAGTCCGAAAGGCCCATTGCCCTGTTTTGTGCACAAACGCACAAGACCGCGATCTTTGAGAAAGCACAAGTTTCGATCCATTTTTTTGCGCAACCACTACTTCAAAGTTGTGTATCGTACCGAGGAGAACATGTTCGAAAAAGGGTTTAAGCAAAAAGGCCTAGAAGTAAGCCCGAAAGGCCCATTGCTCCGTTTTGTGACCAAATACACAAAACCGCGAACTTTGGGAAAACACAAGTTCCGATCCACTTTTTTGTGCAACAACCACATCAAAGTTGTGTATCGTAGTGAGTAGAACATAGTCACAAAATGGTTTCCACAAAAAGCCTGAGAAATATGCCCGAAAGGGCCATTGTGCATTTTGTGCACTAAGATACAAAACCGCGAACTTTGGGAAAACACAAGTGTCGATCATTTTTTTTGTGCAACCACTACTTCAAAGTTGTGTATCGTACCGAGTAAAACATTTTGGAAAAAGGGTTTGCACAAAACGGCCTACAAATAAGCCAGAAAGGCCCATCGATCCATTACGAGCACAAACGCACAAAACCGTGAACTTTTGAAAAACACAAGTTTCAGTCCATTTTTTTCTGCAACCACTACTTCAAAGTTAAGTATCGTACCGAGTAGAACATGTTCGAAAAAGGGTTTACGCAAAACGTCCTACGAATAATCGCAAAAGGCCCATTGCTCCGTTTTGTGCACAAACGCACAAAACCGCGAGCTTTGGGAAAACACAAGTTGCGATCCACTTTGTTGCTCAACAACCATATCCAAGTTGTGTATCGTAGCAAGTAGAACATGTTTACAAAACGGTTTCCACAAAAAGCCTGAGAAATAAGTCCGGAAGGCCCATTGCCCTGTTTTGTGCACAAACGCACAAGACCGCGATCTTTGAGAAAGCACAAGTTTCGATCCATTTTTTTGCGCAACCACTACTTCAAAGTTGTGTATCGTACCGAGGAGAACATGTTCGAAAAAGGGTTTAAGCAAAAAGGCCTAGAAGTAAGCCCGATAGGCCCATTGCTCCGTTTTGTGACCAAATACACAAAACCGCGAACTTTGGGAAAACACAAGTTCCGATCCACTTTTTTGTGCAACTACCACATCAAAGTTGTGTATCGTAGTGAGTAGAACATATTCACAAAATGGTTTCCACAAAAAGCCTGAGAAATATGCCCGAAAGGGCCATTGTGCATTTTGTGCACTAAGATACAAAACCGCGAACTTTGGGAAAACACAAGTGTCGATCATTTTTTTTGTGCAACCACTACTTCAAAGTTGTGTATCGTACCGAGTAAAACATTTTGGAAAAAGGGTTTGCACAAAACGGCCTACAAATAAGCCAGAAAGGCCCATCGATCCATTACGAGCACAAACGCACAAAACCGTGAACTTTTGAAAAACACAAGTTTCAGTCCATTTTTTTCTGCAACCACTACTTCAAAGTTAAGTATCGTACCGAGTAGAACATGTTCGAAAAAGGGTTTACGCAAAACGTCCTACGAATAATCGCAAAAGGCCCATTGCTCCGTTTTGTGCACAAACGCACAAAACCGCGAGCTTTGGGAAAACACAAGTTGCGATCCACTTTGTTGCTCAACAACCATATCCAAGTTGTGTATCGTAGCAAGTAGAACATGTTTACAAAACGGTTTCCACAAAAAGCCTGAGAAATAAGTCCGGAAGGCCCATTGCCCTGTTTTGTGCACAAACGCACAAGACCGCGATCTTTGAGAAAGCACAAGTTTCGATCCATTTTTTTGCGCAACCACTACTTCAAAGTTGTGTATCGTACCGAGGAGAACATGTTCGAAAAAGGGTTTAAGCAAAAAGGCCTAGAAGTAAGCCCGAAAGGCCCATTGCTCCGTTTTGTGACCAAATACACAAAACCGCGAACTTTGGGAAAACACAAGTTCCGATCCACTTTTTTGTGCAACTACCACATCAAAGTTGTGTATCGTAGTGAGTAGAACATATTCACAAAATGGTTTCCACAAAAAGGCTGAGAAATATGCCCGAAAGGGCCATTGTGCATTTTGTGCACTAAGATACAAAACCGCGAACTTTGGGAAAACACAAGTGTCGATCATTTTTTTTGTGCAACCACTACTTCAAAGTTGTGTATCGTACCGAGTAAAACATTTTGGAAAAAGGGTTTGCACAAAACGGCCTACAAATAAGCCAGAAAGGCCCATCGATCCATTACGAGCACAAACGCACAAAACCGTGAACTTTTGAAAAACACAAGTTTCAGTCCATTTTTTTCTGCAACCACTACTTCAAAGTTAAGTATCGTACCGAGTAGAACATGTTCGAAAAAGGGTTTACGCAAAACGTCCTACAAATAATCGCAAAAGGCCCATTGCTCCGTTTTGTGCACAAACGCACAAAACCGCGAGCTTTGGGAAAACACAAGTTGCGATCCACTTTGTTGCTCAACAACCATATCCAAGTTGTGTATCGTAGCAAGTAGAACATGTTTACAAAACGGTTTCCACAAAAAGCCTGAGAAATAAGTCCGAAAGGCCCATTGCCCTGTTTTGTGCACAAACGCACAAGACCGCGATCTTTGAGAAAGCACAAGTTTCGATCCATTTTTTTGCGCAACCACTACTTCAAAGTTGTGTATCGTACCGAGGAGAACATGTTCGAAAAAGGGTTTAAGCAAAAAGGCCTAGAAGTAAGCCCGAAAGGCCCATTGCTCCGTTTTGTGACCAAATACACAAAACCGCGAACTTTGGGAAAACACAAGTTCCGATCCACTTTTTTGTGCAACAACCACATCAAAGTTGTGTATCGTAGTGAGTAGAACATAGTCACAAAATGGTTTCCACAAAAAGCCTGAGAAATATGCCCGAAAGGGCCATTGTGCATTTTGTGCACTAAGATACAAAACCGCGAACTTTGGGAAAACACAAGTGTCGATCATTTTTTTTGTGCAACCACTACTTCAAAGTTGTGTATCGTACCGAGTAAAACATTTTGGAAAAAGGGTTTGCACAAAACGGCCTACAAATAAGCCAGAAAGGCCCATCGATCCATTACGAGCACAAACGCACAAAACCGTGAACTTTTGAAAAACACAAGTTTCAGTCCATTTTTTTCTGCAACCACTACTTCAAAGTTAAGTATCGTACCGAGTAGAACATGTTCGAAAAAGGGTTTACGCAAAACGTCCTACGAATAATCGCAAAAGGCCCATTGCTCCGTTTTGTGCACAAACGCACAAAACCGCGAGCTTTGGGAAAACACAAGTTGCGATCCACTTTGTTGCTCAACAACCATATCCAAGTTGTGTATCGTAGCAAGTAGAACATGTTTACAAAACGGTTTCCACAAAAAGCCTGAGAAATAAGTCCGGAAGGCCCATTGCCCTGTTTTGTGCACAAACGCACAAGACCGCGATCTTTGAGAAAGCACAAGTTTCGATCCATTTTTTTGCGCAACCACTACTTCAAAGTTGTGTATCGTACCGAGGAGAACATGTTCGAAAAAGGGTTTAAGCAAAAAGGCCTAGAAGTAAGCCCGATAGGCCCATTGCTCCGTTTTGTGACCAAATACACAAAACCGCGAACTTTGGGAAAACACAAGTTCCGATCCACTTTTTTGTGCAACTACCACATCAAAGTTGTGTATCGTAGTGAGTAGAACATATTCACAAAATGGTTTCCACAAAAAGCCTGAGAAATATGCCCGAAAGGGCCATTGTGCATTTTGTGCACTAAGATACAAAACCGCGAACTTTGGGAAAACACAAGTGTCGATCATTTTTTTTGTGCAACCACTACTTCAAAGTTGTGTATCGTACCGAGTAAAACATTTTGGAAAAAGGGTTTGCACAAAACGGCCTACAAATAAGCCAGAAAGGCCCATCGATCCATTACGAGCACAAACGCACAAAACCGTGAACTTTTGAAAAACACAAGTTTCAGTCCATTTTTTTCTGCAACCACTACTTCAAAGTTAAGTATCGTACCGAGTAGAACATGTTCGAAAAAGGGTTTACGCAAAACGTCCTACGAATAATCGCAAAAGGCCCATTGCTCCGTTTTGTGCACAAACGCACAAAACCGCGAGCTTTGGGAAAACACAAGTTGCGATCCACTTTGTTGCTCAACAACCATATCCAAGTTGTGTATCGTAGCAAGTAGAACATGTTTACAAAACGGTTTCCACAAAAAGCCTGAGAAATAAGTCCGAAAGGCCCATTGCCCTGTTTTGTGCACAAACGCACAAGACCGCGATCTTTGAGAAAGCACAAGTTTCGATCCATTTTTTTGCGCAACCACTACTTCAAAGTTGTGTATCGTACCGAGGAGAACATGTTCGAAAAAGGGTTTAAGCAAAAAGGCCTAGAAGTAAGCCCGAAAGGCCCATTGCTCCGTTTTGTGACCAAATACACAAAACCGCGAACTTTGGGAAAACACAAGTTCCGATCCACTTTTTTGTGCAACTACCACATCAAAGTTGTGTATCGTAGTGAGTAGAACATATTCACAAAATGGTTTCCACAAAAAGCCTGAGAAATATGCCCGAAAGGGCCATTGTGCATTTTGTGCACTAAGATACAAAACCGCGAACTTTGGGAAAACACAAGTGTCGATCATTTTTTTTGTGCAACCACTACTTCAAAGTTGTGTATCGTACCGAGTAAAACATTTTGGAAAAAGGGTTTGCACAAAACGGCCTACAAATAAGCCAGAAAGGCCCATCGATCCATTACGAGCACAAACGCACAAAACCGTGAACTTTTGAAAAACACAAGTTTCAGTCCATTTTTTTCTGCAACCACTACTTCAAAGTTAAGTATCGTACCGAGTAGAACATGTTCGAAAAAGGGTTTACGCAAAACGTCCTACGAATAATCGCAAAAGGCCCATTGCTCCGTTTTGTGCACAAACGCACAAAACCGCGAGCTTTGGGAAAACACAAGTTGCGATCCACTTTGTTGCTCAACAACCATATCCAAGTTGTGTATCGTAGCAAGTAGAACATGTTTACAAAACGGTTTCCACAAAAAGCCTGAGAAATAAGTCCGAAAGGCCCATTGCCCTGTTTTGTGCACAAACGCACAAGACCGCGATCTTTGAGAAAGCACAAGTTTCGATCCATTTTTTTGCGCAACCACTACTTCAAAGTTGTGTATCGTACCGAGGAGAACATGTTCGAAAAAGGGTTTAAGCAAAAAGGCCTAGAAGTAAGCCCGAAAGGCCCATTGCTCCGTTTTGTGACCAAATACACAAAACCGCGAACTTTGGGAAAACACAAGTTCCGATCCACTTTTTTGTGCAACTACCACATCAAAGTTGTGTATCGTAGTGAGTAGAACATATTCACAAAATGGTTTCCACAAAAAGCCTGAGAAATATGCCCGAAAGGGCCATTGTGCATTTTGTGCACTAAGATACAAAACCGCGAACTTTGGGAAAACACAAGTGTCGATCATTTTTTTTGTGCAACCACTACTTCAAAGTTGTGTATCGTACCGAGTAAAACATTTTGGAAAAAGGGTTTGCACAAAACGGCCTACAAATAAGCCAGAAAGGCCCATCGATCCATTACGAGCACAAACGCACAAAACCGTGAACTTTTGAAAAACACAAGTTTCAGTCCATTTTTTTCTGCAACCACTACTTCAAAGTTAAGTATCGTACCGAGTAGAACATGTTCGAAAAAGGGTTTACGCAAAACGTCCTACGAATAATCGCAAAAGGCCCATTGCTCCGTTTTGTGCACAAACGCACAAAACCGCGAGCTTTGGGAAAACACAAGTTGCGATCCACTTTGTTGCTCAACAACCATATCCAAGTTGTGTATCGTAGCAAGTAGAACATGTTTACAAAACGGTTTCCACAAAAAGCCTGAGAAATAGGTCCGAAAGGCCCATTGCCCTGTTTTGTGCACAAACGCACAAGACCGCGATCTTTGAGAAAGCACAAGTTTCGATCCATTTTTTTGCGCAACCACTACTTCAAAGTTGTGTATCGTACCGAGGAGAACATGTTCGAAAAAGGGTTTAAGCAAAAAGGCCTAGAAGTAAGCCCGAAAGGCCCATTGCTCCGTTTTGTGACCAAATACACAAAACCGCGAACTTTGGGAAAACACAAGTTCCGATCCACTTTTTTGTGCAACTACCACATCAAAGTTGTGTATCGTAGTGAGTAGAACATATTCACAAAATGGTTTCCACAAAAAGGCTGAGAAATATGCCCGAAAGGGCCATTGTGCATTTTGTGCACTAAGATACAAAACCGCGAACTTTGGGAAAACACAAGTGTCGATCATTTTTTTTGTGCAACCACTACTTCAAAGTTGTGTATCGTACCGAGTAAAACATTTTGGAAAAAGGGTTTGCACAAAACGGCCTACAAATAAGCCAGAAAGGCCCATCGATCCATTACGAGCACAAACGCACAAAACCGTGAACTTTTGAAAAACACAAGTTTCAGTCCATTTTTTTCTGCAACCACTACTTCAAAGTTAAGTATCGTACCGAGTAGAACATGTTCGAAAAAGGGTTTACGCAAAACGTCCTACGAATAATCGCAAAAGGCCCATTGCTCCGTTTTGTGCACAAACGCACAAAACCGCGAGCTTTGGGAAAACACAAGTTGCGATCCACTTTGTTGCTCAACAACCATATCCAAGTTGTGTATCGTAGCAAGTAGAACATGTTTACAAAACGGTTTCCACAAAAAGCCTGAGAAATAAGTCCGAAAGGCCCATTGCCCTGTTTTGTGCACAAACGCACAAGACCGCGATCTTTGAGAAAGCACAAGTTTCGATCCATTTTTTTGCGCAACCACTACTTCAAAGTTGTGTATCGTACCGAGGAGAACATGTTCGAAAAAGGGTTTAAGCAAAAAGGCCTAGAAGTAAGCCCGAAAGGCCCATTGCTCCGTTTTGTGACCAAATACACAAAACCGCGAACTTTGGGAAAACACAAGTTCCGATCCACTTTTTTGTGCAACAACCACATCAAAGTTGTGTATCGTAGTGAGTAGAACATAGTCACAAAATGGTTTCCACAAAAAGCCTGAGAAATATGCCCGAAAGGGCCATTGTGCATTTTGTGCACTAAGATACAAAACCGCGAACTTTGGGAAAACACAAGTGTCGATCATTTTTTTTGTGCAACCACTACTTCAAAGTTGTGTATCGTACCGAGTAAAACATTTTGGAAAAAGGGTTTGCACAAAACGGCCTACAAATAAGCCAGAAAGGCCCATCGATCCATTACGAGCACAAACGCACAAAACCGTGAACTTTTGAAAAACACAAGTTTCAGTCCATTTTTTTCTGCAACCACTACTTCAAAGTTAAGTATCGTACCGAGTAGAACATGTTCGAAAAAGGGTTTACGCAAAACGTCCTACGAATAATCGCAAAAGGCCCATTGCTCCGTTTTGTGCACAAACGCACAAAACCGCGAGCTTTGGGAAAACACAAGTTGCGATCCACTTTGTTGCTCAACAACCATATCCAAGTTGTGTATCGTAGCAAGTAGAACATGTTTACAAAACGGTTTCCACAAAAAGCCTGAGAAATAAGTCCGGAAGGCCCATTGCCCTGTTTTGTGCACAAACGCACAAGACCGCGATCTTTGAGAAAGCACAAGTTTCGATCCATTTTTTTGCGCAACCACTACTTCAAAGTTGTGTATCGTACCGAGGAGAACATGTTCGAAAAAGGGTTTAAGCAAAAAGGCCTAGAAGTAAGCCCGATAGGCCCATTGCTCCGTTTTGTGACCAAATACACAAAACCGCGAACTTTGGGAAAACACAAGTTCCGATCCACTTTTTTGTGCAACTACCACATCAAAGTTGTGTATCGTAGTGAGTAGAACATATTCACAAAATGGTTTCCACAAAAAGCCTGAGAAATATGCCCGAAAGGGCCATTGTGCATTTTGTGCACTAAGATACAAAACCGCGAACTTTGGGAAAACACAAGTGTCGATCATTTTTTTTGTGCAACCACTACTTCAAAGTTGTGTATCGTACCGAGTAAAACATTTTGGAAAAAGGGTTTGCACAAAACGGCCTACAAATAAGCCAGAAAGGCCCATCGATCCATTACGAGCACAAACGCACAAAACCGTGAACTTTTGAAAAACACAAGTTTCAGTCCATTTTTTTCTGCAACCACTACTTCAAAGTTAAGTATCGTACCGAGTAGAACATGTTCGAAAAAGGGTTTACGCAAAACGTCCTACGAATAATCGCAAAAGGCCCATTGCTCCGTTTTGTGCACAAACGCACAAAACCGCGAGCTTTGGGAAAACACAAGTTGCGATCCACTTTGTTGCTCAACAACCATATCCAAGTTGTGTATCGTAGCAAGTAGAACATGTTTACAAAACGGTTTCCACAAAAAGCCTGAGAAATAAGTCCGAAAGGCCCATTGCCCTGTTTTGTGCACAAACGCACAAGACCGCGATCTTTGAGAAAGCACAAGTTTCGATCCATTTTTTTGCGCAACCACTACTTCAAAGTTGTGTATCGTACCGAGGAGAACATGTTCGAAAAAGGGTTTAAGCAAAAAGGCCTAGAAGTAAGCCCGAAAGGCCCATTGCTCCGTTTTGTGACCAAATACACAAAACCGCGAACTTTGGGAAAACACAAGTTCCGATCCACTTTTTTGTGCAACTACCACATCAAAGTTGTGTATCGTAGTGAGTAGAACATATTCACAAAATGGTTTCCACAAAAAGCCTGAGAAATATGCCCGAAAGGGCCATTGTGCATTTTGTGCACTAAGATACAAAACCGCGAACTTTGGGAAAACACAAGTGTCGATCATTTTTTTTGTGCAACCACTACTTCAAAGTTGTGTATCGTACCGAGTAAAACATTTTGGAAAAAGGGTTTGCACAAAACGGCCTACAAATAAGCCAGAAAGGCCCATCGATCCATTACGAGCACAAACGCACAAAACCGTGAACTTTTGAAAAACACAAGTTTCAGTCCATTTTTTTCTGCAACCACTACTTCAAAGTTAAGTATCGTACCGAGTAGAACATGTTCGAAAAAGGGTTTACGCAAAACGTCCTACGAATAATCGCAAAAGGCCCATTGCTCCGTTTTGTGCACAAACGCACAAAACCGCGAGCTTTGGGAAAACACAAGTTGCGATCCACTTTGTTGCTCAACAACCATATCCAAGTTGTGTATCGTAGCAAGTAGAACATGTTTACAAAACGGTTTCCACAAAAAGCCTGAGAAATAAGTCCGAAAGGCCCATTGCCCTGTTTTGTGCACAAACGCACAAGACCGCGATCTTTGAGAAAGCACAAGTTTCGATCCATTTTTTTGCGCAACCACTACTTCAAAGTTGTGTATCGTACCGAGGAGAACATGTTCGAAAAAGGGTTTAAGCAAAAAGGCCTAGAAGTAAGCCCGAAAGGCCCATTGCTCCGTTTTGTGACCAAATACACAAAACCGCGAACTTTGGGAAAACACAAGTTCCGATCCACTTTTTTGTGCAACTACCACATCAAAGTTGTGTATCGTAGTGAGTAGAACATATTCACAAAATGGTTTCCACAAAAAGCCTGAGAAATATGCCCGAAAGGGCCATTGTGCATTTTGTGCACTAAGATACAAAACCGCGAACTTTGGGAAAACACAAGTGTCGATCATTTTTTTTGTGCAACCACTACTTCAAAGTTGTGTATCGTACCGAGTAAAACATTTTGGAAAAAGGGTTTGCACAAAACGGCCTACAAATAAGCCAGAAAGGCCCATCGATCCATTACGAGCACAAACGCACAAAACCGTGAACTTTTGAAAAACACAAGTTTCAGTCCATTTTTTTCTGCAACCACTACTTCAAAGTTAAGTATCGTACCGAGTAGAACATGTTCGAAAAAGGGTTTACGCAAAACGTCCTACGAATAATCGCAAAAGGCCCATTGCTCCGTTTTGTGCACAAACGCACAAAACCGCGAGCTTTGGGAAAACACAAGTTGCGATCCACTTTGTTGCTCAACAACCATATCCAAGTTGTGTATCGTAGCAAGTAGAACATGTTTACAAAACGGTTTCCACAAAAAGCCTGAGAAATAGGTCCGAAAGGCCCATTGCCCTGTTTTGTGCACAAACGCACAAGACCGCGATCTTTGAGAAAGCACAAGTTTCGATCCATTTTTTTGCGCAACCACTACTTCAAAGTTGTGTATCGTACCGAGGAGAACATGTTCGAAAAAGGGTTTAAGCAAAAAGGCCTAGAAGTAAGCCCGAAAGGCAAATTGCTCCGTTTTGTGACCAAATACACAAAACCGCGAACTTTGGGAAAACACAAGTTCCGATCCACTTTTTTGTGCAACTACCACATCAAAGTTGTGTATCGTAGTGAGTAGAACATATTCACAAAATGGTTTCCACAAAAAGCCTGAGAAATATGCCCGAAAGGGCCATTGTGCATTTTGTGCACTAAGATACAAAACCGCGAACTTTGGGAAAACACAAGTGTCGATCATTTTTTTTGTGCAACCACTACTTCAAAGTTGTGTATCGTACCGAGTAAAACATTTTGGAAAAAGGGTTTGCACAAAACGGCCTACAAATAAGCCAGAAAGGCCCATCGATCCATTACGAGCACAAACGCACAAAACCGTGAACTTTTGAAAAACACAAGTTTCAGTCCATTTTTTTCTGCAACCACTACTTCAAAGTTAAGTATCGTACCGAGTAGAACATGTTCGAAAAAGGGTTTACGCAAAACGTCCTACAAATAATCGCAAAAGGCCCATTGCTCCGTTTTGTGCACAAACGCACAAAACCGCGAGCTTTGGGAAAACACAAGTTGCGATCCACTTTGTTGCTCAACAACCATATCCAAGTTGTGTATCGTAGCAAGTAGAACATGTTTACAAAACGGTTTCCACAAAAAGCCTGAGAAATAAGTCCGAAAGGCCCATTGCCCTGTTTTGTGCACAAACGCACAAGACCGCGATCTTTGAGAAAGCACAAGTTTCGATCCATTTTTTTGCGCAACCACTACTTCAAAGTTGTGTATCGTACCGAGGAGAACATGTTCGAAAAAGGGTTTAAGCAAAAAGGCCTAGAAGTAAGCCCGAAAGGCCCATTGCTCCGTTTTGTGACCAAATACACAAAACCGCGAACTTTGGGAAAACACAAGTTCCGATCCACTTTTTTGTGCAACTACCACATCAAAGTTGTGTATCGTAGTGAGTAGAACATATTCACAAAATGGTTTCCACAAAAAGCCTGAGAAATATGCCCGAAAGGGCCATTGTGCATTTTGTGCACTAAGATACAAAACCGCGAACTTTGGGAAAACACAAGTGTCGATCATTTTTTTTGTGCAACCACTACTTCAAAGTTGTGTATCGTACCGAGTAAAACATTTTGGAAAAAGGGTTTGCACAAAACGGCCTACAAATAAGCCAGAAAGGCCCATCGATCCATTACGAGCACAAACGCACAAAACCGTGAACTTTTGAAAAACACAAGTTTCAGTCCATTTTTTTCTGCAACCACTACTTCAAAGTTAAGTATCGTACCGAGTAGAACATGTTCGAAAAAGGGTTTACGCAAAACGTCCTACGAATAATCGCAAAAGGCCCATTGCTCCGTTTTGTGCACAAACGCACAAAACCGCGAGCTTTGGGAAAACACAAGTTGCGATCCACTTTGTTGCTCAACAACCATATCCAAGTTGTGTATCGTAGCAAGTAGAACATGTTTACAAAACGGTTTCCACAAAAAGCCTGAGAAATAAGTCCGAAAGGCCCATTGCCCTGTTTTGTGCACAAACGCACAAGACCGCGATCTTTGAGAAAGCACAAGTTTCGATCCATTTTTTTGCGCAACCACTACTTCAAAGTTGTGTATCGTACCGAGGAGAACATGTTCGAAAAAGGGTTTAAGCAAAAAGGCCTAGAAGTAAGCCCGAAAGGCAAATTGCTCCGTTTTGTGACCAAATACACAAAACCGCGAACTTTGGGAAAACACAAGTTCCGATCCACTTTTTTGTGCAACTACCACATCAAAGTTGTGTATCGTAGTGAGTAGAACATATTCACAAAATGGTTTCCACAAAAAGCCTGAGAAATATGCCCGAAAGGGCCATTGTGCATTTTGTGCACTAAGATACAAAACCGCGAACTTTGGGAAAACACAAGTGTCGATCATTTTTTTTGTGCAACCACTACTTCAAAGTTGTGTATCGTACCGAGTAAAACATTTTGGAAAAAGGGTTTGCACAAAACGGCCTACAAATAAGCCAGAAAGGCCCATCGATCCATTACGAGCACAAACGCACAAAACCGTGAACTTTTGAAAAACACAAGTTTCAGTCCATTTTTTTCTGCAACCACTACTTCAAAGTTAAGTATCGTACCGAGTAGAACATGTTCGAAAAAGGGTTTACGCAAAACGTCCTACAAATAATCGCAAAAGGCCCATTGCTCCGTTTTGTGCACAAACGCACAAAACCGCGAGCTTTGGGAAAACACAAGTTGCGATCCACTTTGTTGCTCAACAACCATATCCAAGTTGTGTATCGTAGCAAGTAGAACATGTTTACAAAACGGTTTCCACAAAAAGCCTGAGAAATAAGTCCGAAAGGCCCATTGCCCTGTTTTGTGCACAAACGCACAAGACCGCGATCTTTGAGAAAGCACAAGTTTCGATCCATTTTTTTGCGCAACCACTACTTCAAAGTTGTGTATCGTACCGAGGAGAACATGTTCGAAAAAGGGTTTAAGCAAAAAGGCCTAGAAGTAAGCCCGAAAGGCCCATTGCTCCGTTTTGTGACCAAATACACAAAACCGCGAACTTTGGGAAAACACAAGTTCCGATCCACTTTTTTGTGCAACTACCACATCAAAGTTGTGTATCGTAGTGAGTAGAACATATTCACAAAATGGTTTCCACAAAAAGGCTGAGAAATATGCCCGAAAGGGCCATTGTGCATTTTGTGCACTAAGATACAAAACCGCGAACTTTGGGAAAACACAAGTGTCGATCATTTTTTTTGTGCAACCACTACTTCAAAGTTGTGTATCGTACCGAGTAAAACATTTTGGAAAAAGGGTTTGCACAAAACGGCCTACAAATAAGCCAGAAAGGCCCATCGATCCATTACGAGCACAAACGCACAAAACCGTGAACTTTTAAAAAACACAAGTTTCAGTCCATTTTTTTCTGCAACCACTACTTCAAAGTTAAGTATCGTACCGAGTAGAACATGTTCGAAAAAGCGTTTACGCAAAACGTCCTACGAATAATCGCAAAAGGCCCATTGCTCCGTTTTGTGCACAAACGCACAAAACCGCGAGCTTTGGGAAAACACAAGTTGCGATCCACTTTGTTGCTCAACAACCATATCCAAGTTGTGTATCGTAGCAAGTAGAACATGTTTACAAAACGGTTTCCACAAAAAGCCTGAGAAATAAGTCCGGAAGGCCCATTGCCCTGTTTTGTGCACAAACGCACAAGACCGCGATCTTTGAGAAAGCACAAGTTTCGATCCATTTTTTTGCGCAACCACTACTTCAAAGTTGTGTATCGTACCGAGGAGAACATGTTCGAAAAAGGGTTTAAGCAAAAAGGCCTAGAAGTAAGCCCGAAAGGCCCATTGCTCCGTTTTGTGACCAAATACACAAAACCGCGAACTTTGGGAAAACACAAGTTCCGATCCACTTTTTTGTGCAACTACCACATCAAAGTTGTGTATCGTAGTGAGTAGAACATATTCACAAAATGGTTTCCACAAAAAGGCTGAGAAATATGCCCGAAAGGGCCATTGTGCATTTTGTGCACTAAGATACAAAACCGCGAACTTTGGGAAAACACAAGTGTCGATCATTTTTTTTGTGCAACCACTACTTCAAAGTTGTGTATTGTACCGAGTAAAACATTTTGGAAAAAGGGTTTGCACAAAACGGCCTACAAATAAGCCAGAAAGGCCCATCGATCCATTACGAGCACAAACGCACAAACCCGTGAACTTTTGAAAAACACAAGTTTCAGTCCATTTTTTTCTGCAACCACTACTTCAAAGTTAAGTATCGTACCGAGTAGAACATGTTCGAAAAAGGGTTTACGCAAAACGTCCTACAAATAATCGCAAAAGGCCCATTGCTCCGTTTTGTGCACAAACGCACAAAACCGCGAGCTTTGGGAAAACACAAGTTGCGATCCACTTTGTTGCTCAACAACCATATCCAAGTTGTGTATCGTAGCAAGTAGAACATGTTTACAAAACGGTTTCCACAAAAAGCCTGAGAAATAAGTCCGAAAGGCCCATTGCCCTGTTTTGTGCACAAACGCACAAGACCGCGATCTTTGAGAAAGCACAAGTTTCGATCCATTTTTTTGCGCAACCACTACTTCAAAGTTGTGTATCGTACCGAGGAGAACATGTTCGAAAAAGGGTTTAAGCAAAAAGGCCTAGAAGTAAGCCCGAAAGGCCCATTGCTCCGTTTTGTGACCAAATACACAAAACCGCGAACTTTGGGAAAACACAAGTTCCGATCCACTTTTTTGTGCAACAACCACATCAAAGTTGTGTATCGTAGTGAGTGGAACATATTCACAAAATGGTTTCCACAAAAAGGCTGAGAAATATGCCCGAAAGGGCCATTGTGCATTTTGTGCACTAAGATACAAAACCGCGAACTTTGGGAAAACACAAGTGTCGATCATTTTTTTTGTGCAACCACTACTTCAAAGTTGTGTATCGTACCGAGTAAAACATTTTGGAAAAAGGGTTTGCACAAAACGGCCTACAAATAAGCCAGAAAGGCCCATCGATCCATTACGAGCACAAACGCACAAAACCGTGAACTTTTGAAAAACACAAGTTTCAGTCCATTTTTTTCTGCAACCACTACTTCAAAGTTAAGTATCGTACCGAGTAGAACATGTTCGAAAAAGGGTTTACGCAAAACGTCCTACAAATAATCGCAAAAGGCCCATTGCTCCGTTTTGTGCACAAACGCACAAAACCGCGAGCTTTGGGAAAACACAAGTTGCGATCCACTTTGTTGCTCAACAACCATATCCAAGTTGTGTATCGTAGCAAGTAGAACATGTTTACAAAACGGTTTCCACAAAAAGCCTGAGAAATAAGTCCGAAAGGCCCATTGCCCTGTTTTGTGCACAAACGCACAAGACCGCGATCTTTGAGAAAGCACAAGTTTCGATCCATTTTTTTGCGCAACCACTACTTCAAAGTTGTGTATCGTACCGAGGAGAACATGTTCGAAAAAGGGTTTAAGCAAAAAGGCCTAGAAGTAAGCCCGAAAGGCCCATTGCTCCGTTTTGTGACCAAATACACAAAACCGCGAACTTTGGGAAAACACAAGTTCCGATCCACTTTTTTGTGCAACAACCACATCAAAGTTGTGTATCGTAGTGAGTAGAACATAGTCACAAAATGGTTTCCACAAAAAGCCTGAGAAATATGCCCGAAAGGGCCATTGTGCATTTTGTGCACTAAGATACAAAACCGCGAACTTTGGGAAAACACAAGTGTCGATCATTTTTTTTGTGCAACCACTACTTCAAAGTTGTGTATCGTACCGAGTAAAACATTTTGGAAAAAGGGTTTGCACAAAACGGCCTACAAATAAGCCAGAAAGGCCCATCGATCCATTACGAGCACAAACGCACAAAACCGTGAACTTTTGAAAAACACAAGTTTCAGTCCATTTTTTTCTGCAACCACTACTTCAAAGTTAAGTATCGTACCGAGTAGAACATGTTCGAAAAAGGGTTTACGCAAAACGTCCTACAAATAATCGCAAAAGGCCCATTGCTCCGTTTTGTGCACAAACGCACAAAACCGCGAGCTTTGGGAAAACACAAGTTGCGATCCACTTTGTTGCTCAACAACCATATCCAAGTTGTGTATCGTAGCAAGTAGAACATGTTTACAAAACGGTTTCCACAAAAAGCCTGAGAAATAAGTCCGGAAGGCCCATTGCCCTGTTTTGTGCACAAACGCACAAGACCGCGATCTTTGAGAAAGCACAAGTTTCGATCCATTTTTTTGCGCAACCACTACTTCAAAGTTGTGTATCGTACCGAGGAGAACATGTTCGAAAAAGGGTTTAAGCAAAAAGGCCTAGAAGTAAGCCCGATAGGCCCATTGCTCCGTTTTGTGACCAAATACACAAAACCGCGAACTTTGGGAAAACACAAGTTCCGATCCACTTTTTTGTGCAACAACCACATCAAAGTTGTGTATCGTAGTGAGTAGAACATATTCACAAAATGGTTTCCACAAAAAGGCTGAGAAATATGCCCGAAAGGGCCATTGTGCATTTTGTGCACTAAGATACAAAACCGCGAACTTTGGGAAAACACAAGTGTCGATCATTTTTTTTGTGCAACCACTACTTCAAAGTTGTGTATCGTACCGAGTAAAACATTTTGGAAAAAGGGTTTGCACAAAACGGCCTACAAATAAGCCAGAAAGGCCCATCGATCCATTACGAGCACAAACGCACAAAACCGTGAACTTTTGAAAAACACAAGTTTCAGTCCATTTTTTTCTGCAACCACTACTTCAAAGTTAAGTATCGTACCGAGTAGAACATGTTCGAAAAAGGGTTTACGCAAAACGTCCTACAAATAATCGCAAAAGGCCCATTGCTCCGTTTTGTGCACAAACGCACAAAACCGCGAGCTTTGGGAAAACACAAGTTGCGATCCACTTTGTTGCTCAACAACCATATCCAAGTTGTGTATCGTAGCAAGTAGAACATGTTTACAAAACGGTTTCCACAAAAAGCCTGAGAAATAAGTCCGAAAGGCCCATTGCCCTGTTTTGTGCACAAACGCACAAGACCGCGATCTTTGAGAAAGCACAAGTTTCGATCCATTTTTTTGCGCAACCACTACTTCAAAGTTGTGTATCGTACCGAGGAGAACATGTTCGAAAAAGGGTTTAAGCAAAAAGGCCTAGAAGTAAGCCCGAAAGGCAAATTGCTCCGTTTTGTGACCAAATACACAAAACCGCGAACTTTGGGAAAACACAAGTTCCGATCCACTTTTTTGTGCAACTACCACATCAAAGTTGTGTATCGTAGTGAGTAGAACATATTCACAAAATGGTTTCCACAAAAAGCCTGAGAAATATGCCCGAAAGGGCCATTGTGCATTTTGTGCACTAAGATACAAAACCGCGAACTTTGGGAAAACACAAGTGTCGATCATTTTTTTTGTGCAACCACTACTTCAAAGTTGTGTATCGTACCGAGTAAAACATTTTGGAAAAAGGGTTTGCACAAAACGGCCTACAAATAAGCCAGAAAGGCCCATCGATCCATTACGAGCACAAACGCACAAAACCGTGAACTTTTGAAAAACACAAGTTTCAGTCCATTTTTTTCTGCAACCACTACTTCAAAGTTAAGTATCGTACCGAGTAGAACATGTTCGAAAAAGGGTTTACGCAAAACGTCCTACAAATAATCGCAAAAGGCCCATTGCTCCGTTTTGTGCACAAACGCACAAAACCGCGAGCTTTGGGAAAACACAAGTTGCGATCCACTTTGTTGCTCAACAACCATATCCAAGTTGTGTATCGTAGCAAGTAGAACATGTTTACAAAACGGTTTCCACAAAAAGCCTGAGAAATAAGTCCGAAAGGCCCATTGCCCTGTTTTGTGCACAAACGCACAAGACCGCGATCTTTGAGAAAGCACAAGTTTCGATCCATTTTTTTGCGCAACCACTACTTCAAAGTTGTGTATCGTACCGAGGAGAACATGTTCGAAAAAGGGTTTAAGCAAAAAGGCCTAGAAGTAAGCCCGAAAGGCCCATTGCTCCGTTTTGTGACCAAATACACAAAACCGCGAACTTTGGGAAAACACAAGTTCCGATCCACTTTTTTGTGCAACTACCACATCAAAGTTGTGTATCGTAGTGAGTAGAACATATTCACAAAATGGTTTCCACAAAAAGGCTGAGAAATATGCCCGAAAGGGCCATTGTGCATTTTGTGCACTAAGATACAAAACCGCGAACTTTGGGAAAACACAAGTGTCGATCATTTTTTTTGTGCAACCACTACTTCAAAGTTGTGTATCGTACCGAGTAAAACATTTTGGAAAAAGGGTTTGCACAAAACGGCCTACAAATAAGCCAGAAAGGCCCATCGATCCATTACGAGCACAAACGCACAAAACCGTGAACTTTTAAAAAACACAAGTTTCAGTCCATTTTTTTCTGCAACCACTACTTCAAAGTTAAGTATCGTACCGAGTAGAACATGTTCGAAAAAGCGTTTACGCAAAACGTCCTACGAATAATCGCAAAAGGCCCATTGCTCCGTTTTGTGCACAAACGCACAAAACCGCGAGCTTTGGGAAAACACAAGTTGCGATCCACTTTGTTGCTCAACAACCATATCCAAGTTGTGTATCGTAGCAAGTAGAACATGTTTACAAAACGGTTTCCACAAAAAGCCTGAGAAATAAGTCCGGAAGGCCCATTGCCCTGTTTTGTGCACAAACGCACAAGACCGCGATCTTTGAGAAAGCACAAGTTTCGATCCATTTTTTTGCGCAACCACTACTTCAAAGTTGTGTATCGTACCGAGGAGAACATGTTCGAAAAAGGGTTTAAGCAAAAAGGCCTAGAAGTAAGCCCGAAAGGCCCATTGCTCCGTTTTGTGACCAAATACACAAAACCGCGAACTTTGGGAAAACACAAGTTCCGATCCACTTTTTTGTGCAACTACCACATCAAAGTTGTGTATCGTAGTGAGTAGAACATATTCACAAAATGGTTTCCACAAAAAGGCTGAGAAATATGCCCGAAAGGGCCATTGTGCATTTTGTGCACTAAGATACAAAACCGCGAACTTTGGGAAAACACAAGTGTCGATCATTTTTTTTGTGCAACCACTACTTCAAAGTTGTGTATTGTACCGAGTAAAACATTTTGGAAAAAGGGTTTGCACAAAACGGCCTACAAATAAGCCAGAAAGGCCCATCGATCCATTACGAGCACAAACGCACAAACCCGTGAACTTTTGAAAAACACAAGTTTCAGTCCATTTTTTTCTGCAACCACTACTTCAAAGTTAAGTATCGTACCGAGTAGAACATGTTCGAAAAAGGGTTTACGCAAAACGTCCTACAAATAATCGCAAAAGGCCCATTGCTCCGTTTTGTGCACAAACGCACAAAACCGCGAGCTTTGGGAAAACACAAGTTGCGATCCACTTTGTTGCTCAACAACCATATCCAAGTTGTGTATCGTAGCAAGTAGAACATGTTTACAAAACGGTTTCCACAAAAAGCCTGAGAAATAAGTCCGAAAGGCCCATTGCCCTGTTTTGTGCACAAACGCACAAGACCGCGATCTTTGAGAAAGCACAAGTTTCGATCCATTTTTTTGCGCAACCACTACTTCAAAGTTGTGTATCGTACCGAGGAGAACATGTTCGAAAAAGGGTTTAAGCAAAAAGGCCTAGAAGTAAGCCCGAAAGGCCCATTGCTCCGTTTTGTGACCAAATACACAAAACCGCGAACTTTGGGAAAACACAAGTTCCGATCCACTTTTTTGTGCAACAACCACATCAAAGTTGTGTATCGTAGTGAGTAGAACATAGTCACAAAATGGTTTCCACAAAAAGCCTGAGAAATATGCCCGAAAGGGCCATTGTGCATTTTGTGCACTAAGATACAAAACCGCGAACTTTGGGAAAACACAAGTGTCGATCATTTTTTTTGTGCAACCACTACTTCAAAGTTGTGTATCGTACCGAGTAAAACATTTTGGAAAAAGGGTTTGCACAAAACGGCCTACAAATAAGCCAGAAAGGCCCATCGATCCATTACGAGCACAAACGCACAAAACCGTGAACTTTTGAAAAACACAAGTTTCAGTCCATTTTTTTCTGCAACCACTACTTCAAAGTTAAGTATCGTACCGAGTAGAACATGTTCGAAAAAGGGTTTACGCAAAACGTCCTACAAATAATCGCAAAAGGCCCATTGCTCCGTTTTGTGCACAAACGCACAAAACCGCGAGCTTTGGGAAAACACAAGTTGCGATCCACTTTGTTGCTCAACAACCATATCCAAGTTGTGTATCGTAGCAAGTAGAACATGTTTACAAAACGGTTTCCACAAAAAGCCTGAGAAATAAGTCCGGAAGGCCCATTGCCCTGTTTTGTGCACAAACGCACAAGACCGCGATCTTTGAGAAAGCACAAGTTTCGATCCATTTTTTTGCGCAACCACTACTTCAAAGTTGTGTATCGTACCGAGGAGAACATGTTCGAAAAAGGGTTTAAGCAAAAAGGCCTAGAAGTAAGCCCGATAGGCCCATTGCTCCGTTTTGTGACCAAATACACAAAACCGCGAACTTTGGGAAAACACAAGTTCCGATCCACTTTTTTGTGCAACAACCACATCAAAGTTGTGTATCGTAGTGAGTAGAACATATTCACAAAATGGTTTCCACAAAAAGGCTGAGAAATATGCCCGAAAGGGCCATTGTGCATTTTGTGCACTAAGATACAAAACCGCGAACTTTGGGAAAACACAAGTGTCGATCATTTTTTTTGTGCAACCACTACTTCAAAGTTGTGTATCGTACCGAGTAAAACATTTTGGAAAAAGGGTTTGCACAAAACGGCCTACAAATAAGCCAGAAAGGCCCATCGATCCATTACGAGCACAAACGCACAAAACCGTGAACTTTTGAAAAACACAAGTTTCAGTCCATTTTTTTCTGCAACCACTACTTCAAAGTTAAGTATCGTACCGAGTAGAACATGTTCGAAAAAGGGTTTACGCAAAACGTCCTACAAATAATCGCAAAAGGCCCATTGCTCCGTTTTGTGCACAAACGCACAAAACCGCGAGCTTTGGGAAAACACAAGTTGCGATCCACTTTGTTGCTCAACAACCATATCCAAGTTGTGTATCGTAGCAAGTAGAACATGTTTACAAAACGGTTTCCACAAAAAGCCTGAGAAATAAGTCCGGAAGGCCCATTGCCCTGTTTTGTGCACAAACGCACAAGACCGCGATCTTTGAGAAAGCACAAGTTTCGATCCATTTTTTTGCGCAACCACTACTTCAAAGTTGTGTATCGTACCGAGGAGAACATGTTCGAAAAAGGGTTTAAGCAAAAAGGCCTAGAAGTAAGCCCGAAAGGCCCATTGCTCCGTTTTGTGACCAAATACACAAAACCGCGAACTTTGGGAAAACACAAGTTCCGATCCACTTTTTTGTGCAACAACCACATCAAAGTTGTGTATCGTAGTGAGTGGAACATATTCACAAAATGGTTTCCACAAAAAGGCTGAGAAATATGCCCGAAAGGGCCATTGTGCATTTTGTGCACTAAGATACAAAACCGCGAACTTTGGGAAAACACAAGTGTCGATCATTTTTTTTGTGCAACCACTACTTCAAAGTTGTGTATCGTACCGAGTAAAACATTTTGGAAAAAGGGTTTGCACAAAACGGCCTACAAATAAGCCAGAAAGGCCCATCGATCCATTACGAGCACAAACGCACAAAACCGTGAACTTTTGAAAAACACAAGTTTCAGTCCATTTTTTTCTGCAACCACTACTTCAAAGTTAAGTATCGTACCGAGTAGAACATGTTCGAAAAAGGGTTTACGCAAAACGTCCTACAAATAATCGCAAAAGGCCCATTGCTCCGTTTTGTGCACAAACGCACAAAACCGCGAGCTTTGGGAAAACACAAGTTGCGATCCACTTTGTTGCTCAACAACCATATCCAAGTTGTGTATCGTAGCAAGTAGAACATGTTTACAAAACGGTTTCCACAAAAAGCCTGAGAAATAAGTCCGAAAGGCCCATTGCCCTGTTTTGTGCACAAACGCACAAGACCGCGATCTTTGAGAAAGCACAAGTTTCGATCCATTTTTTTGCGCAACCACTACTTCAAAGTTGTGTATCGTACCGAGGAGAACATGTTCGAAAAAGGGTTTAAGCAAAAAGGCCTAGAAGTAAGCCCGAAAGGCCCATTGCTCCGTTTTGTGACCAAATACACAAAACCGCGAACTTTGGGAAAACACAAGTTCCGATCCACTTTTTTGTGCAACAACCACATCAAAGTTGTGTATCGTAGTGAGTAGAACATAGTCACAAAATGGTTTCCACAAAAAGCCTGAGAAATATGCCCGAAAGGGCCATTGTGCATTTTGTGCACTAAGATACAAAACCGCGAACTTTGGGAAAACACAAGTGTCGATCATTTTTTTTGTGCAACCACTACTTCAAAGTTGTGTATCGTACCGAGTAAAACATTTTGGAAAAAGGGTTTGCACAAAACGGCCTACAAATAAGCCAGAAAGGCCCATCGATCCATTACGAGCACAAACGCACAAAACCGTGAACTTTTGAAAAACACAAGTTTCAGTCCATTTTTTTCTGCAACCACTACTTCAAAGTTAAGTATCGTACCGAGTAGAACATGTTCGAAAAAGGGTTTACGCAAAACGTCCTACAAATAATCGCAAAAGGCCCATTGCTCCGTTTTGTGCACAAACGCACAAAACCGCGAGCTTTGGGAAAACACAAGTTGCGATCCACTTTGTTGCTCAACAACCATATCCAAGTTGTGTATCGTAGCAAGTAGAACATGTTTACAAAACGGTTTCCACAAAAAGCCTGAGAAATAAGTCCGGAAGGCCCATTGCCCTGTTTTGTGCACAAACGCACAAGACCGCGATCTTTGAGAAAGCACAAGTTTCGATCCATTTTTTTGCGCAACCACTACTTCAAAGTTGTGTATCGTACCGAGGAGAACATGTTCGAAAAAGGGTTTAAGCAAAAAGGCCTAGAAGTAAGCCCGATAGGCCCATTGCTCCGTTTTGTGACCAAATACACAAAACCGCGAACTTTGGGAAAACACAAGTTCCGATCCACTTTTTTGTGCAACAACCACATCAAAGTTGTGTATCGTAGTGAGTAGAACATATTCACAAAATGGTTTCCACAAAAAGGCTGAGAAATATGCCCGAAAGGGCCATTGTGCATTTTGTGCACTAAGATACAAAACCGCGAACTTTGGGAAAACACAAGTGTCGATCATTTTTTTTGTGCAACCACTACTTCAAAGTTGTGTATCGTACCGAGTAAAACATTTTGGAAAAAGGGTTTGCACAAAACGGCCTACAAATAAGCCAGAAAGGCCCATCGATCCATTACGAGCACAAACGCACAAAACCGTGAACTTTTGAAAAACACAAGTTTCAGTCCATTTTTTTCTGCAACCACTACTTCAAAGTTAAGTATCGTACCGAGTAGAACATGTTCGAAAAAGGGTTTACGCAAAACGTCCTACAAATAATCGCAAAAGGCCCATTGCTCCGTTTTGTGCACAAACGCACAAAACCGCGAGCTTTGGGAAAACACAAGTTGCGATCCACTTTGTTGCTCAACAACCATATCCAAGTTTTGTATCGTAGCAAGTAGAACATGTTTACAAAACGGTTTCCACAAAAAGCCTGAGAAATAAGTCCGGAAGGCCCATTGCCCTGTTTTGTGCACAAACGCACAAGACCGCGATCTTTGAGAAAGCACAAGTTTCGATCCATTTTTTTGCGCAACCACTACTTCAAAGTTGTGTATCGTACCGAGGAGAACATGTTCGAAAAAGGGTTTAAGCAAAAAGGCCTAGAAGTAAGCCCGATAGGCCCATTGCTCCGTTTTGTGACCAAATACACAAAACCGCGAACTTTGGGAAAACACAAGTTCCGATCCACTTTTTTGTGCAACAACCACATCAAAGTTGTGTATCGTAGTGAGTAGAACATATTCACAAAATGGTTTCCACAAAAAGGCTGAGAAATATGCCCGAAAGGGCCATTGTGCATTTTGTGCACTAAGATACAAAACCGCGAACTTTGGGAAAACACAAGTGTCGATCATTTTTTTTGTGCAACCACTACTTCAAAGTTGTGTATCGTACCGAGTAAAACATTTTGGAAAAAGGGTTTGCACAAAACGGCCTACAAATAAGCCAGAAAGGCCCATCGATCCATTACGAGCACAAACGCACAAAACCGTGAACTTTTGAAAAACACAAGTTTCAGTCCATTTTTTTCTGCAACCACTACTTCAAAGTTAAGTATCGTACCGAGTAGAACATGTTCGAAAAAGGGTTTACGCAAAACGTCCTACAAATAATCGCAAAAGGCCCATTGCTCCGTTTTGTGCACAAACGCACAAAACCGCGAGCTTTGGGAAAACACAAGTTGCGATCCACTTTGTTGCTCAACAACCATATCCAAGTTGTGTATCGTAGCAAGTAGAACATGTTTACAAAACGGTTTCCACAAAAAGCCTGAGAAATAAGTCCGGAAGGCCCATTGCCCTGTTTTGTGCACAAACGCACAAGACCGCGATCTTTGAGAAAGCACAAGTTTCGATCCATTTTTTTGCGCAACCACTACTTCAAAGTTGTGTATCGTACCGAGGAGAACATGTTCGAAAAAGGGTTTAAGCAAAAAGGCCTAGAAGTAAGCCCGAAAGGCCCATTGCTCCGTTTTGTGACCAAATACACAAAACCGCGAACTTTGGGAAAACACAAGTTCCGATCCACTTTTTTGTGCAACAACCACATCAAAGTTGTGTATCGTAGTGAGTGGAACATATTCACAAAATGGTTTCCACAAAAAGGCTGAGAAATATGCCCGAAAGGGCCATTGTGCATTTTGTGCACTAAGATACAAAACCGCGAACTTTGGGAAAACACAAGTGTCGATCATTTTTTTTGTGCAACCACTACTTCAAAGTTGTGTATCGTACCGAGTAAAACATTTTGGAAAAAGGGTTTGCACAAAACGGCCTACAAATAAGCCAGAAAGGCCCATCGATCCATTACGAGCACAAACGCACAAAACCGTGAACTTTTGAAAAACACAAGTTTCAGTCCATTTTTTTCTGCAACCACTACTTCAAAGTTAAGTATCGTACCGAGTAGAACATGTTCGAAAAAGGGTTTACGCAAAACGTCCTACAAATAATCGCAAAAGGCCCATTGCTCCGTTTTGTGCACAAACGCACAAAACCGCGAGCTTTGGGAAAACACAAGTTGCGATCCACTTTGTTGCTCAACAACCATATCCAAGTTGTGTATCGTAGCAAGTAGAACATGTTTACAAAACGGTTTCCACAAAAAGCCTGAGAAATAAGTCCGAAAGGCCCATTGCCCTGTTTTGTGCACAAACGCACAAGACCGCGATCTTTGAGAAAGCACAAGTTTCGATCCATTTTTTTGCGCAACCACTACTTCAAAGTTGTGTATCGTACCGAGGAGAACATGTTCGAAAAAGGGTTTAAGCAAAAAGGCCTAGAAGTAAGCCCGAAAGGCCCATTGCTCCGTTTTGTGACCAAATACACAAAACCGCGAACTTTGGGAAAACACAAGTTCCGATCCACTTTTTTGTGCAACAACCACATCAAAGTTGTGTATCGTAGTGAGTAGAACATAGTCACAAAATGGTTTCCACAAAAAGCCTGAGAAATATGCCCGAAAGGGCCATTGTGCATTTTGTGCACTAAGATACAAAACCGCGAACTTTGGGAAAACACAAGTGTCGATCATTTTTTTTGTGCAACCACTACTTCAAAGTTGTGTATCGTACCGAGTAAAACATTTTGGAAAAAGGGTTTGCACAAAACGGCCTACAAATAAGCCAGAAAGGCCCATCGATCCATTACGAGCACAAACGCACAAAACCGTGAACTTTTGAAAAACACAAGTTTCAGTCCATTTTTTTCTGCAACCACTACTTCAAAGTTAAGTATCGTACCGAGTAGAACATGTTCGAAAAAGGGTTTACGCAAAACGTCCTACAAATAATCGCAAAAGGCCCATTGCTCCGTTTTGTGCACAAACGCACAAAACCGCGAGCTTTGGGAAAACACAAGTTGCGATCCACTTTGTTGCTCAACAACCATATCCAAGTTGTGTATCGTAGCAAGTAGAACATGTTTACAAAACGGTTTCCACAAAAAGCCTGAGAAATAAGTCCGGAAGGCCCATTGCCCTGTTTTGTGCACAAACGCACAAGACCGCGATCTTTGAGAAAGCACAAGTTTCGATCCATTTTTTTGCGCAACCACTACTTCAAAGTTGTGTATCGTACCGAGGAGAACATGTTCGAAAAAGGGTTTAAGCAAAAAGGCCTAGAAGTAAGCCCGATAGGCCCATTGCTCCGTTTTGTGACCAAATACACAAAACCGCGAACTTTGGGAAAACACAAGTTCCGATCCACTTTTTTGTGCAACAACCACATCAAAGTTGTGTATCGTAGTGAGTAGAACATATTCACAAAATGGTTTCCACAAAAAGGCTGAGAAATATGCCCGAAAGGGCCATTGTGCATTTTGTGCACTAAGATACAAAACCGCGAACTTTGGGAAAACACAAGTGTCGATCATTTTTTTTGTGCAACCACTACTTCAAAGTTGTGTATCGTACCGAGTAAAACATTTTGGAAAAAGGGTTTGCACAAAACGGCCTACAAATAAGCCAGAAAGGCCCATCGATCCATTACGAGCACAAACGCACAAAACCGTGAACTTTTGAAAAACACAAGTTTCAGTCCATTTTTTTCTGCAACCACTACTTCAAAGTTAAGTATCGTACCGAGTAGAACATGTTCGAAAAAGGGTTTACGCAAAACGTCCTACAAATAATCGCAAAAGGCCCATTGCTCCGTTTTGTGCACAAACGCACAAAACCGCGAGCTTTGGGAAAACACAAGTTGCGATCCACTTTGTTGCTCAACAACCATATCCAAGTTTTGTATCGTAGCAAGTAGAACATGTTTACAAAACGGTTTCCACAAAAAGCCTGAGAAATAAGTCCGGAAGGCCCATTGCCCTGTTTTGTGCACAAACGCACAAGACCGCGATCTTTGAGAAAGCACAAGTTTCGATCCATTTTTTTGCGCAACCACTACTTCAAAGTTGTGTATCGTACCGAGGAGAACATGTTCGAAAAAGGGTTTAAGCAAAAAGGCCTAGAAGTAAGCCCGAAAGGCCCATTGCTCCGTTTTGTGACCAAATACACAAAACCGCGAACTTTGGGAAAACACAAGTTCCGATCCACTTTTTTGTGCAACAACCACATCAAAGTTGTGTATCGTAGTGAGTAGAACATATTCACAAAATGGTTTCCACAAAAAGGCTGAGAAATATGCCCGAAAGGGCCATTGTGCATTTTGTGCACTAAGATACAAAACCGCGAACTTTGGGAAAACACAAGTGTCGATCATTTTTTTTGTGCAACCACTACTTCAAAGTTGTGTATCGTACCGAGTAAAACATTTTGGAAAAAGGGTTTGCACAAAACGGCCTACAAATAAGCCAGAAAGGCCCATCGATCCATTACGAGCACAAACGCACAAAACCGTGAACTTTTGAAAAACACAAGTTTCAGTCCATTTTTTTCTGCAACCACTACTTCAAAGTTAAGTATCGTACCGAGTAGAACATGTTCGAAAAAGGGTTTACGCAAAACGTCCTACAAATAATCGCAAAAGGCCCATTGCTCCGTTTTGTGCACAAACGCACAAAACCGCGAGCTTTGGGAAAACACAAGTTGCGATCCACTTTGTTGCTCAACAACCATATCCAAGTTGTGTATCGTAGCAAGTAGAACATGTTTACAAAACGGTTTCCACAAAAAGCCTGAGAAATAAGTCCGAAAGGCCCATTGCCCTGTTTTGTGCACAAACGCACAAGACCGCGATCTTTGAGAAAGCACAAGTTTCGATCCATTTTTTTGCGCAACCACTACTTCAAAGTTGTGTATCGTACCGAGGAGAACATGTTCGAAAAAGGGTTTAAGCAAAAAGGCCTAGAAGTAAGCCCGAAAGGCCCATTGCTCCGTTTTGTGACCAAATACACAAAACCGCGAACTTTGGGAAAACACAAGTTCCGATCCACTTTTTTGTGCAACAACCACATCAAAGTTGTGTATCGTAGTGAGTAGAACATAGTCACAAAATGGTTTCCACAAAAAGCCTGAGAAATATGCCCGAAAGGGCCATTGTGCATTTTGTGCACTAAGATACAAAACCGCGAACTTTGGGAAAATACAAGTGTCGATCATTTTTTTTGTGCAACCACTACTTCAAAGTTGTGTATCGTACCGAGTAAAACATTTTGGAAAAAGGGTTTGCACAAAACGGCCTACAAATAAGCCAGAAAGGCCCATCGATCCATTACGAGCACAAACGCACAAAACCGTGAACTTTTGAAAAACACAAGTTTCAGTCCATTTTTTTCTGCAACCACTACTTCAAAGTTAAGTATCGTACCGAGTAGAACATGTTCGAAAAAGGGTTTACGCAAAACGTCCTACAAATAATCGCAAAAGGCCCATTGCTCCGTTTTGTGCACAAACGCACAAAACCGCGAGCTTTGGGAAAACACAAGTTGCGATCCACTTTGTTGCTCAACAACCATATCCAAGTTGTGTATCGTAGCAAGTAGAACATGTTTACAAAACGGTTTCCACAAAAAGCCTGAGAAATAAGTCCGGAAGGCCCATTGCCCTGTTTTGTGCACAAACGCACAAGACCGCGATCTTTGAGAAAGCACAAGTTTCGATCCATTTTTTTGCGCAACCACTACTTCAAAGTTGTGTATCGTACCGAGGAGAACATGTTCGAAAAAGGGTTTAAGCAAAAAGGCCTAGAAGTAAGCCCGAAAGGCCCATTGCTCCGTTTTGTGACCAAATACACAAAACCGCGAACTTTGGGAAAACACAAGTTCCGATCCACTTTTTTGTGCAACAACCACATCAAAGTTGTGTATCGTAGTGAGTAGAACATATTCACAAAATGGTTTCCACAAAAAGGCTGAGAAATATGCCCGAAAGGGCCATTGTGCATTTTGTGCACTAAGATACAAAACCGCGAACTTTGGGAAAACACAAGTGTCGATCATTTTTTTTGTGCAACCACTACTTCAAAGTTGTGTATCGTACCGAGTAAAACATTTTGGAAAAAGGGTTTGCACAAAACGGCCTACAAATAAGCCAGAAAGGCCCATCGATCCATTACGAGCACAAACGCACAAAACCGTGAACTTTTAAAAAACACAAGTTTCAGTCCATTTTTTTCTGCAACCACTACTTCAAAGTTAAGTATCGTACCGAGTAGAACATGTTCGAAAAAGCGTTTACGCAAAACGTCCTACGAATAATCGCAAAAGGCCCATTGCTCCGTTTTGTGCACAAACGCACAAAACCGCGAGCTTTGGGAAAACACAAGTTGCGATCCACTTTGTTGCTCAACAACCATATCCAAGTTGTGTATCGTAGCAAGTAGAACATGTTTACAAAACGGTTTCCACAAAAAGCCTGAGAAATAAGTCCGGAAGGCCCATTGCCCTGTTTTGTGCACAAACGCACAAGACCGCGATCTTTGAGAAAGCACAAGTTTCGATCCATTTTTTTGCGCAACCACTACTTCAAAGTTGTGTATCGTACCGAGGAGAACATGTTCGAAAAAGGGTTTAAGCAAAAAGGCCTAGAAGTAAGCCCGAAAGGCCCATTGCTCCGTTTTGTGACCAAATACACAAAACCGCGAACTTTGGGAAAACACAAGTTCCGATCCACTTTTTTGTGCAACTACCACATCAAAGTTGTGTATCGTAGTGAGTAGAACATATTCACAAAATGGTTTCCACAAAAAGGCTGAGAAATATGCCCGAAAGGGCCATTGTGCATTTTGTGCACTAAGATACAAAACCGCGAACTTTGGGAAAACACAAGTGTCGATCATTTTTTTTGTGCAACCACTACTTCAAAGTTGTGTATCGTACCGAGTAAAACATTTTGGAAAAAGGGTTTGCACAAAACGGCCTACAAATAAGCCAGAAAGGCCCATCGATCCATTACGAGCACAAACGCACAAAACCGTGAACTTTTGAAAAACACAAGTTTCAGTCCATTTTTTTCTGCAACCACTACTTCAAAGTTAAGTATCGTACCGAGTAGAACATGTTCGAAAAAGGGTTTACGCAAAACGTCCTACAAATAATCGCAAAAGGCCCATTGCTCCGTTTTGTGCACAAACGCACAAAACCGCGAGCTTTGGGAAAACACAAGTTGCGATCCACTTTGTTGCTCAACAACCATATCCAAGTTTTGTATCGTAGCAAGTAGAACATGTTTACAAAACGGTTTCCACAAAAAGCCTGAGAAATAAGTCCGGAAGGCCCATTGCCCTGTTTTGTGCACAAACGCACAAGACCGCGATCTTTGAGAAAGCACAAGTTTCGATCCATTTTTTTGCGCAACCACTACTTCAAAGTTGTGTATCGTACCGAGGAGAACATGTTCGAAAAAGGGTTTAAGCAAAAAGGCCTAGAAGTAAGCCCGATAGGCCCATTGCTCCGTTTTGTGACCAAATACACAAAACCGCGAACTTTGGGAAAACACAAGTTCCGATCCACTTTTTTGTGCAACAACCACATCAAAGTTGTGTATCGTAGTGAGTAGAACATATTCACAAAATGGTTTCCACAAAAAGGCTGAGAAATATGCCCGAAAGGGCCATTGTGCATTTTGTGCACTAAGATACAAAACCGCGAACTTTGGGAAAACACAAGTGTCGATCATTTTTTTTGTGCAACCACTACTTCAAAGTTGTGTATCGTACCGAGTAAAACATTTTGGAAAAAGGGTTTGCACAAAACGGCCTACAAATAAGCCAGAAAGGCCCATCGATCCATTACGAGCACAAACGCACAAAACCGTGAACTTTTGAAAAACACAAGTTTCAGTCCATTTTTTTCTGCAACCACTACTTCAAAGTTAAGTATCGTACCGAGTAGAACATGTTCGAAAAAGGGTTTACGCAAAACGTCCTACAAATAATCGCAAAAGGCCCATTGCTCCGTTTTGTGCACAAACGCACAAAACCGCGAGCTTTGGGAAAACACAAGTTGCGATCCACTTTGTTGCTCAACAACCATATCCAAGTTGTGTATCGTAGCAAGTAGAACATGTTTACAAAACGGTTTCCACAAAAAGCCTGAGAAATAAGTCCGGAAGGCCCATTGCCCTGTTTTGTGCACAAACGCACAAGACCGCGATCTTTGAGAAAGCACAAGTTTCGATCCATTTTTTTGCGCAACCACTACTTCAAAGTTGTGTATCGTACCGAGGAGAACATGTTCGAAAAAGGGTTTAAGCAAAAAGGCCTAGAAGTAAGCCCGAAAGGCCCATTGCTCCGTTTTGTGACCAAATACACAAAACCGCGAACTTTGGGAAAACACAAGTTCCGATCCACTTTTTTGTGCAACAACCACATCAAAGTTGTGTATCGTAGTGAGTGGAACATATTCACAAAATGGTTTCCACAAAAAGGCTGAGAAATATGCCCGAAAGGGCCATTGTGCATTTTGTGCACTAAGATACAAAACCGCGAACTTTGGGAAAACACAAGTGTCGATCATTTTTTTTGTGCAACCACTACTTCAAAGTTGTGTATCGTACCGAGTAAAACATTTTGGAAAAAGGGTTTGCACAAAACGGCCTACAAATAAGCCAGAAAGGCCCATCGATCCATTACGAGCACAAACGCACAAAACCGTGAACTTTTGAAAAACACAAGTTTCAGTCCATTTTTTTCTGCAACCACTACTTCAAAGTTAAGTATCGTACCGAGTAGAACATGTTCGAAAAAGGGTTTACGCAAAACGTCCTACAAATAATCGCAAAAGGCCCATTGCTCCGTTTTGTGCACAAACGCACAAAACCGCGAGCTTTGGGAAAACACAAGTTGCGATCCACTTTGTTGCTCAACAACCATATCCAAGTTGTGTATCGTAGCAAGTAGAACATGTTTACAAAACGGTTTCCACAAAAAGCCTGAGAAATAAGTCCGAAAGGCCCATTGCCCTGTTTTGTGCACAAACGCACAAGACCGCGATCTTTGAGAAAGCACAAGTTTCGATCCATTTTTTTGCGCAACCACTACTTCAAAGTTGTGTATCGTACCGAGGAGAACATGTTCGAAAAAGGGTTTAAGCAAAAAGGCCTAGAAGTAAGCCCGAAAGGCCCATTGCTCCGTTTTGTGACCAAATACACAAAACCGCGAACTTTGGGAAAACACAAGTTCCGATCCACTTTTTTGTGCAACAACCACATCAAAGTTGTGTATCGTAGTGAGTAGAACATAGTCACAAAATGGTTTCCACAAAAAGCCTGAGAAATATGCCCGAAAGGGCCATTGTGCATTTTGTGCACTAAGATACAAAACCGCGAACTTTGGGAAAACACAAGTGTCGATCATTTTTTTTGTGCAACCACTACTTCAAAGTTGTGTATCGTACCGAGTAAAACATTTTGGAAAAAGGGTTTGCACAAAACGGCCTACAAATAAGCCAGAAAGGCCCATCGATCCATTACGAGCACAAACGCACAAAACCGTGAACTTTTGAAAAACACAAGTTTCAGTCCATTTTTTTCTGCAACCACTACTTCAAAGTTAAGTATCGTACCGAGTAGAACATGTTCGAAAAAGGGTTTACGCAAAACGTCCTACAAATAATCGCAAAAGGCCCATTGCTCCGTTTTGTGCACAAACGCACAAAACCGCGAGCTTTGGGAAAACACAAGTTGCGATCCACTTTGTTGCTCAACAACCATATCCAAGTTGTGTATCGTAGCAAGTAGAACATGTTTACAAAACGGTTTCCACAAAAAGCCTGAGAAATAAGTCCGGAAGGCCCATTGCCCTGTTTTGTGCACAAACGCACAAGACCGCGATCTTTGAGAAAGCACAAGTTTCGATCCATTTTTTTGCGCAACCACTACTTCAAAGTTGTGTATCGTACCGAGGAGAACATGTTCGAAAAAGGGTTTAAGCAAAAAGGCCTAGAAGTAAGCCCGATAGGCCCATTGCTCCGTTTTGTGACCAAATACACAAAACCGCGAACTTTGGGAAAACACAAGTTCCGATCCACTTTTTTGTGCAACAACCACATCAAAGTTGTGTATCGTAGTGAGTAGAACATATTCACAAAATGGTTTCCACAAAAAGGCTGAGAAATATGCCCGAAAGGGCCATTGTGCATTTTGTGCACTAAGATACAAAACCGCGAACTTTGGGAAAACACAAGTGTCGATCATTTTTTTTGTGCAACCACTACTTCAAAGTTGTGTATCGTACCGAGTAAAACATTTTGGAAAAAGGGTTTGCACAAAACGGCCTACAAATAAGCCAGAAAGGCCCATCGATCCATTACGAGCACAAACGCACAAAACCGTGAACTTTTGAAAAACACAAGTTTCAGTCCATTTTTTTCTGCAACCACTACTTCAAAGTTAAGTATCGTACCGAGTAGAACATGTTCGAAAAAGGGTTTACGCAAAACGTCCTACAAATAATCGCAAAAGGCCCATTGCTCCGTTTTGTGCACAAACGCACAAAACCGCGAGCTTTGGGAAAACACAAGTTGCGATCCACTTTGTTGCTCAACAACCATATCCAAGTTTTGTATCGTAGCAAGTAGAACATGTTTACAAAACGGTTTCCACAAAAAGCCTGAGAAATAAGTCCGGAAGGCCCATTGCCCTGTTTTGTGCACAAACGCACAAGACCGCGATCTTTGAGAAAGCACAAGTTTCGATCCATTTTTTTGCGCAACCACTACTTCAAAGTTGTGTATCGTACCGAGGAGAACATGTTCGAAAAAGGGTTTAAGCAAAAAGGCCTAGAAGTAAGCCCGAAAGGCCCATTGCTCCGTTTTGTGACCAAATACACAAAACCGCGAACTTTGGGAAAACACAAGTTCCGATCCACTTTTTTGTGCAACAACCACATCAAAGTTGTGTATCGTAGTGAGTAGAACATATTCACAAAATGGTTTCCACAAAAAGGCTGAGAAATATGCCCGAAAGGGCCATTGTGCATTTTGTGCACTAAGATACAAAACCGCGAACTTTGGGAAAACACAAGTGTCGATCATTTTTTTTGTGCAACCACTACTTCAAAGTTGTGTATCGTACCGAGTAAAACATTTTGGAAAAAGGGTTTGCACAAAACGGCCTACAAATAAGCCAGAAAGGCCCATCGATCCATTACGAGCACAAACGCACAAAACCGTGAACTTTTGAAAAACACAAGTTTCAGTCCATTTTTTTCTGCAACCACTACTTCAAAGTTAAGTATCGTACCGAGTAGAACATGTTCGAAAAAGGGTTTACGCAAAACGTCCTACAAATAATCGCAAAAGGCCCATTGCTCCGTTTTGTGCACAAACGCACAAAACCGCGAGCTTTGGGAAAACACAAGTTGCGATCCACTTTGTTGCTCAACAACCATATCCAAGTTGTGTATCGTAGCAAGTAGAACATGTTTACAAAACGGTTTCCACAAAAAGCCTGAGAAATAAGTCCGAAAGGCCCATTGCCCTGTTTTGTGCACAAACGCACAAGACCGCGATCTTTGAGAAAGCACAAGTTTCGATCCATTTTTTTGCGCAACCACTACTTCAAAGTTGTGTATCGTACCGAGGAGAACATGTTCGAAAAAGGGTTTAAGCAAAAAGGCCTAGAAGTAAGCCCGAAAGGCCCATTGCTCCGTTTTGTGACCAAATACACAAAACCGCGAACTTTGGGAAAACACAAGTTCCAATCCACTTTTTTGTGCAACAACCACATCAAAGTTGTGTATCGTAGTGAGTAGAACATAGTCACAAAATGGTTTCCACAAAAAGCCTGAGAAATATGCCCGAAAGGGCCATTGTGCATTTTGTGCACTAAGATACAAAACCGCGAACTTTGGGAAAATACAAGTGTCGATCATTTTTTTTGTGCAACCACTACTTCAAAGTTGTGTATCGTACCGAGTAAAACATTTTGGAAAAAGGGTTTGCACAAAACGGCCTACAAATAAGCCAGAAAGGCCCATCGATCCATTACGAGCACAAACGCACAAAACCGTGAACTTTTGAAAAACACAAGTTTCAGTCCATTTTTTTCTGCAACCACTACTTCAAAGTTAAGTATCGTACCGAGTAGAACATGTTCGAAAAAGGGTTTACGCAAAACGTCCTACAAATAATCGCAAAAGGCCCATTGCTCCGTTTTGTGCACAAACGCACAAAACCGCGAGCTTTGGGAAAACACAAGTTGCGATCCACTTTGTTGCTCAACAACCATATCCAAGTTGTGTATCGTAGCAAGTAGAACATGTTTACAAAACGGTTTCCACAAAAAGCCTGAGAAATAAGTCCGGAAGGCCCATTGCCCTGTTTTGTGCACAAACGCACAAGACCGCGATCTTTGAGAAAGCACAAGTTTCGATCCATTTTTTTGCGCAACCACTACTTCAAAGTTGTGTATCGTACCGAGGAGAACATGTTCGAAAAAGGGTTTAAGCAAAAAGGCCTAGAAGTAAGCCCGAAAGGCCCATTGCTCCGTTTTGTGACCAAATACACAAAACCGCGAACTTTGGGAAAACACAAGTTCCGATCCACTTTTTTGTGCAACAACCACATCAAAGTTGTGTATCGTAGTGAGTAGAACATATTCACAAAATGGTTTCCACAAAAAGCCTGAGAAATATGCCCGAAAGGGCCATTGTGCATTTTGTGCACTAAGATACAAAACCGCGAACTTTGGGAAAACACAAGTGTCGATCATTTTTTTTGTGCAACCACTACTTCAAAGTTGTGTATCGTACCGAGTAAAACATTTTGGAAAAAGGGTTTGCACAAAACGGCCTACAAATAAGCCAGAAAGGCCCATCGATCCATTACGAGCACAAACGCACAAAACCGTGAACTTTTGAAAAACACAAGTTTCAGTCCATTTTTTTCTGCAACCACTACTTCAAAGTTAAGTATCGTACCGAGTAGAACATGTTCGAAAAAGGGTTTACGCAAAACGTCCTACAAATAATCGCAAAAGGCCCATTGCTCCGTTTTGTGCACAAACGCACAAAACCGCGAGCTTTGGGAAAACACAAGTTGCGATCCACTTTGTTGCTCAACAACCATATCCAAGTTGTGTATCGTAGCAAGTAGAACATGTTTACAAAACGGTTTCCACAAAAAGCCTGAGAAATAAGTCCGAAAGGCCCATTGCCCTGTTTTGTGCACAAACGCACAAGACCGCGATCTTTGAGAAAGCACAAGTTTCGATCCATTTTTTTGCGCAACCACTACTTCAAAGTTGTGTATCGTACCGAGGAGAACATGTTCGAAAAAGGGTTTAAGCAAAAAGGCCTAGAAGTAAGCCCGAAAGGCCCATTGCTCCGTTTTGTGACCAAATACACAAAACCGCGAACTTTGGGAAAACACAAGTTCCGATCCACTTTTTTGTGCAACAACCACATCAAAGTTGTGTATCGTAGTGAGTAGAACATATTCACAAAATGGTTTCCACAAAAAGGCTGAGAAATATGCCCGAAAGGGCCATTGTGCATTTTGTGCACTAAGATACAAAACCGCGAACTTTGGGAAAACACAAGTGTCGATCATTTTTTTTGTGCAACCACTACTTCAAAGTTGTGTATCGTACCGAGTAAAACATTTTGGAAAAAGGGTTTGCACAAAACGGCCTACAAATAAGCCAGAAAGGCCCATCGATCCATTACGAGCACAAACGCACAAAACCGTGAACTTTTGAAAAACACAAGTTTCAGTCCATTTTTTTCTGTAACCACTACTTCAAAGTTAAGTATCGTACCGAGTAGAACATGTTCGAAAAAGGGTTTACGCAAAACGTCCTACAAATAATCGCAAAAGGCCCATTGCTCCGTTTTGTGCACAAACGCACAAAACCGCGAGCTTTGGGAAAACACAAGTTGCGATCCACTTTGTTGCTCAACAACCATATCCAAGTTGTGTATCGTAGCAAGTAGAACATGTTTACAAAACGGTTTCCACAAAAAGCCTGAGAAATAAGTCCGAAAGGCCCATTGCCCTGTTTTGTGCACAAACGCACAAGACCGCGATCTTTGAGAAAGCACAAGTTTCGATCCATTTTTTTGCGCAACCACTACTTCAAAGTTGTGTATCGTACCGAGGAGAACATGTTCGAAAAAGGGTTTAAGCAAAAAGGCCTAGAAGTAAGCCCGAAAGGCCCATTGCTCCGTTTTGTGACCAAATACACAAAACCGCGAACTTTGGGAAAACACAAGTTCCGATCCACTTTTTTGTGCAACAACCACATCAAAGTTGTGTATCGTAGTGAGTAGAACATATTCACAAAATGGTTTCCACAAAAAGGCTGAGAAATATGCCCGAAAGGGCCATTGTGCATTTTGTGCACTAAGATACAAAACCGCGAACTTTGGGAAAACACAAGTGTCGATCATTTTTTTTGTGCAACCACTACTTCAAAGTTGTGTATCGTACCGAGTAAAACATTTTGGAAAAAGGGTTTGCACAAAACGGCCTACAAATAAGCCAGAAAGGCCCATCGATCCATTACGAGCACAAACGCACAAAACCGTGAACTTTTGAAAAACACAAGTTTCAGTCCATTTTTTTCTGCAACCACTACTTCAAAGTTAAGTATCGTACCGAGTAGAACATGTTCGAAAAAGGGTTTACGCAAAACGTCCTACAAATAATCGCAAAAGGCCCATTGCTCCGTTTTGTGCACAAACGCACAAAACCGCGAGCTTTGGGAAAACACAAGTTGCGATCCACTTTGTTGCTCAACAACCATATCCAAGTTGTGTATCGTAGCAAGTAGAACATGTTTACAAAACGGTTTCCACAAAAAGCCTGAGAAATAAGTCCGAAAGGCCCATTGCCCTGTTTTGTGCACAAACGCACAAGACCGCGATCTTTGAGAAAGCACAAGTTTCGATCCATTTTTTTGCGCAACCACTACTTCAAAGTTGTGTATCGTACCGAGGAGAACATGTTCGAAAAAGGGTTTAAATAAAAAGGCCTAGAAGTAAGCCCGAAAGGCCCATTGCTCCGTTTTGTGACCAAATACACAAAACCGCGAACTTTGGGAAAACACAAGTTCCGATCCACTTTTTTGTGCAACAACCACATCAAAGTTGTGTATCGTAGTGAGTAGAACATATTCACAAAATGGTTTCCACAAAAAGGCTGAGAAATATGCCCGAAAGGGCCATTGTGCATTTTGTGCACTAAGATACAAAACCGCGAACTTTGGGAAAACACAAGTGTCGATCATTTTTTTTGTGCAACCACTACTTCAAAGTTGTGTATCGTACCGAGTAAAACATTTTGGAAAAAGGGTTTGCACAAAACGGCCTACAAATAAGCCAGAAAGGCCCATCGATCCATTACGAGCACAAACGCACAAAACCGTGAACTTTTGAAAAACACAAGTTTCAGTCCATTTTTTTCTGCAACCACTACTTCAAAGTTAAGTATCGTACCGAGTAGAACATGTTCGAAAAAGGGTTTACGCAAAACGTCCTACAAATAATCGCAAAAGGCCCATTGCTCCGTTTTGTGCACAAACGCACAAAACCGCGAGCTTTGGGAAAACACAAGTTGCGATCCACTTTGTTGCTCAACAACCATATCCAAGTTGTGTATCGTAGCAAGTAGAACATGTTTACAAAACGGTTTCCACAAAAAGCCTGAGAAATAAGTCCGGAAGGCCCATTGCCCTGTTTTGTGCACAAACGCACAAGACCGCGATCTTTGAGAAAGCACAAGTTTCGATCCATTTTTTTGCGCAACCACTACTTCAAAGTTGTGTATCGTACCGAGGAGAACATGTTCGAAAAAGGGTTTAAATAAAAAGGCCTAGAAGTAAGCCCGAAAGGCCCATTGCTCCGTTTTGTGACCAAATACACAAAACCGCGAACTTTGGGAAAACACAAGTTCCGATCCACTTTTTTGTGCAACAACCACATCAAAGTTGTGTATCGTAGTGAGTAGAACATATTCACAAAATGGTTTCCACAAAAAGGCTGAGAAATATGCCCGAAAGGGCCATTGTGCATTTTGTGCACTAAGATACAAAACCGCGAACTTTGGGAAAACACAAGTGTCGATCATTTTTTTTGTGCAACCACTACTTCAAAGTTGTGTATCGTACCGAGTAAAACATTTTGGAAAAAGGGTTTGCACAAAACGGCCTACAAATAAGCCAGAAAGGCCCATCGATCCATTACGAGCACAAACGCACAAAACCGTGAACTTTTGAAAAACACAAGTTTCAGTCCATTTTTTTCTGCAACCACTACTTCAAAGTTAAGTATCGTACCGAGTAGAACATGTTCGAAAAAGGGTTTACGCAAAACGTCCTACAAATAATCGCAAAAGGCCCATTGCTCCGTTTTGTGCACAAACGCACAAAACCGCGAGCTTTGGGAAAACACAAGTTGCGATCCACTTTGTTGCTCAACAACCATATCCAAGTTGTGTATCGTAGCAAGTAGAACATGTTTACAAAACGGTTTCCACAAAAAGCCTGAGAAATAAGTCCGAAAGGCCCATTGCCCTGTTTTGTGCACAAACGCATAAGACCGCGATCTTTGAGAAAGCACAAGTTTCGATCCATTTTTTTGCGCAACCACTACTTCAAAGTTGTGTATCGTACCGAGGAGAACATGTTCGAAAAAGGGTTTAAGCAAAAAGGCCTAGAAGTAAGCCCGAAAGGCCCATTGCTCCGTTTTGTGACCAAATACACAAAACCGCGAACTTTGGGAAAACACAAGTTCCGATCCACTTTTTTGTGCAACAACCACATCAAAGTTGTGTATCGTAGTGAGTAGAACATATTCACAAAATGGTTTCCACAAAAAGGCTGAGAAATATGCCCGAAAGGGCCATTGTGCATTTTGTGCACTAAGATACAAAACCGCGAACTTTGGGAAAACACAAGTGTCGATCATTTTTTTTGTGCAACCACTACTTCAAAGTTGTGTATCGTACCGAGTAAAACATTTTGGAAAAAGGGTTTGCACAAAACGGCCTACAAATAAGCCAGAAAGGCCCATCGATCCATTACGAGCACAAACGCACAAAACCGTGAACTTTTGAAAAACACAAGTTTCAGTCCATTTTTTTCTGCAACCACTACTTCAAAGTTAAGTATCGTACCGAGTAGAACATGTTCGAAAAAGGGTTTACGCAAAACGTCCTACAAATAATCGCAAAAGGCCCATTGCTCCGTTTTGTGCACAAACGCACAAAACCGCGAGCTTTGGGAAAACACAAGTTGCGATCCACTTTGTTGCTCAACAACCATATCCAAGTTGTGTATCGTAGCAAGTAGAACATGTTTACAAAACGGTTTCCACAAAAAGCCTGAGAAATAAGTCCGAAAGGCCCATTGCCCTGTTTTGTGCACAAACGCATAAGACCGCGATCTTTGAGAAAGCACAAGTTTCGATCCATTTTTTTGCGCAACCACTACTTCAAAGTTGTGTATCGTACCGAGGAGAACATGTTCGAAAAAGGGTTTAAGCAAAAAGGCCTAGAAGTAAGCCCGAAAGGCCCATTGCTCCGTTTTGTGACCAAATACACAAAACCGCGAACTTTGGGAAAACACAAGTTCCGATCCACTTTTTTGTGCAACAACCACATCAAAGTTGTGTATCGTAGTGAGTAGAACATATTCACAAAATGGTTTCCACAAAAAGGCTGAGAAATATGCCCGAAAGGGCCATTGTGCATTTTGTGCACTAAGATACAAAACCGCGAACTTTGGGAAAACACAAGTGTCGATCATTTTTTTTGTGCAACCACTACTTCAAAGTTGTGTATCGTACCGAGTAAAACATTTTGGAAAAAGGGTTTGCACAAAACGGCCTACAAATAAGCCAGAAAGGCCCATCGATCCATTACGAGCACAAACGCACAAAACCGTGAACTTTTGAAAAACACAAGTTTCAGTCCATTTTTTTCTGCAACCACTACTTCAAAGTTAAGTATCGTACCGAGTAGAACATGTTCGAAAAAGGGTTTACGCAAAACGTCCTACAAATAATCGCAAAAGGCCCATTGCTCCGTTTTGTGCACAAACGCACAAAACCGCGAGCTTTGGGAAAACACAAGTTGCGATCCACTTTGTTGCTCAACAACCATATCCAAGTTGTGTATCGTAGCAAGTAGAACATGTTTACAAAACGGTTTCCACAAAAAGCCTGAGAAATAAGTCCGAAAGGCCCATTGCCCTGTTTTGTGCACAAACGCACAAGACCGCGATCTTTGAGAAAGCACAAGTTTCGATCCATTTTTTTGCGCAACCACTACTTCAAAGTTGTGTATCGTACCGAGGAGAACATGTTCGAAAAAGGGTTTAAATAAAAAGGCCTAGAAGTAAGCCCGAAAGGCCCATTGCTCCGTTTTGTGACCAAATACACAAAACCGCGAACTTTGGGAAAACACAAGTTCCGATCCACTTTTTTGTGCAACAACCACATCAAAGTTGTGTATCGTAGTGAGTAGAACATATTCACAAAATGGTTTCCACAAAAAGCCTGAGAAATATGCCCGAAAGGGCCATTGTGCATTTTGTGCACTAAGATACAAAACCGCGAACTTTGGGAAAACACAAGTGTCGATCATTTTTTTTGTGCAACCACTACTTCAAAGTTGTGTATCGTACCGAGTAAAACATTTTGGAAAAAGGGTTTGCACAAAACGGCCTACAAATAAGCCAGAAAGGCCCATCGATCCATTACGAGCACAAACGCACAAAACCGTGAACTTTTGAAAAACACAAGTTTCAGTCCATTTTTTTCTGCAACCACTACTTCAAAGTTAAGTATCGTACCGAGTAGAACATGTTCGAAAAAGGGTTTACGCAAAACGTCCTACAAATAATCGCAAAAGGCCCATTGCTCCGTTTTGTGCACAAACGCACAAAACCGCGAGCTTTGGGAAAACACAAGTTGCGATCCACTTTGTTGCTCAACAACCATATCCAAGTTGTGTATCGTAGCAAGTAGAACATGTTTACAAAACGGTTTCCACAAAAAGCCTGAGAAATAAGTCCGGAAGGCCCATTGCCCTGTTTTGTGCACAAACGCACAAGACCGCGATCTTTGAGAAAGCACAAGTTTCGATCCATTTTTTTGCGCAACCACTACTTCAAAGTTGTGTATCGTACCGAGGAGAACATGTTCGAAAAAGGGTTTAAATAAAAAGGCCTAGAAGTAAGCCCGAAAGGCCCATTGCTCCGTTTTGTGACCAAATACACAAAACCGCGAACTTTGGGAAAACACAAGTTCCGATCCACTTTTTTGTGCAACAACCACATCAAAGTTGTGTATCGTAGTGAGTAGAACATATTCACAAAATGGTTTCCACAAAAAGGCTGAGAAATATGCCCGAAAGGGCCATTGTGCATTTTGTGCACTAAGATACAAAACCGCGAACTTTGGGAAAACACAAGTGTCGATCATTTTTTTTGTGCAACCACTACTTCAAAGTTGTGTATCGTACCGAGTAAAACATTTTGGAAAAAGGGTTTGCACAAAACGGCCTACAAATAAGCCAGAAAGGCCCATCGATCCATTACGAGCACAAACGCACAAAACCGTGAACTTTTGAAAAACACAAGTTTCAGTCCATTTTTTTCTGCAACCACTACTTCAAAGTTAAGTATCGTACCGAGTAGAACATGTTCGAAAAAGGGTTTACGCAAAACGTCCTACAAATAATCGCAAAAGGCCCATTGCTCCGTTTTGTGCACAAACGCACAAAACCGCGAGCTTTGGGAAAACACAAGTTGCGATCCACTTTGTTGCTCAACAACCATATCCAAGTTGTGTATCGTAGCAAGTAGAACATGTTTACAAAACGGTTTCCACAAAAAGCCTGAGAAATAAGTCCGAAAGGCCCATTGCCCTGTTTTGTGCACAAACGCATAAGACCGCGATCTTTGAGAAAGCACAAGTTTCGATCCATTTTTTTGCGCAACCACTACTTCAAAGTTGTGTATCGTACCGAGGAGAACATGTTCGAAAAAGGGTTTAAGCAAAAAGGCCTAGAAGTAAGCCCGAAAGGCCCATTGCTCCGTTTTGTGACCAAATACACAAAACCGCGAACTTTGGGAAAACACAAGTTCCGATCCACTTTTTTGTGCAACAACCACATCAAAGTTGTGTATCGTAGTGAGTAGAACATATTCACAAAATGGTTTCCACAAAAAGGCTGAGAAATATGCCCGAAAGGGCCATTGTGCATTTTGTGCACTAAGATACAAAACCGCGAACTTTGGGAAAACACAAGTGTCGATCATTTTTTTTGTGCAACCACTACTTCAAAGTTGTGTATCGTACCGAGTAAAACATTTTGGAAAAAGGGTTTGCACAAAACGGCCTACAAATAAGCCAGAAAGGCCCATCGATCCATTACGAGCACAAACGCACAAAACCGTGAACTTTTGAAAAACACAAGTTTCAGTCCATTTTTTTCTGCAACCACTACTTCAAAGTTAAGTATCGTACCGAGTAGAACATGTTCGAAAAAGGGTTTACGCAAAACGTCCTACAAATAATCGCAAAAGGCCCATTGCTCCGTTTTGTGCACAAACGCACAAAACCGCGAGCTTTGGGAAAACACAAGTTGCGATCCACTTTGTTGCTCAACAACCATATCCAAGTTGTGTATCGTAGCAAGTAGAACATGTTTACAAAACGGTTTCCACAAAAAGCCTGAGAAATAAGTCCGAAAGGCCCATTGCCCTGTTTTGTGCACAAACGCACAAGACCGCGATCTTTGAGAAAGCACAAGTTTCGATCCATTTTTTTGCGCAACCACTACTTCAAAGTTGTGTATCGTACCGAGGAGAACATGTTCGAAAAAGGGTTTAAGCAAAAAGGCCTAGAAGTAAGCCCGAAAGGCCCATTGCTCCGTTTTGTGACCAAATACACAAAACCGCGAACTTTGGGAAAACACAAGTTCCGATCCACTTTTTTGTGCAACAACCACATCAAAGTTGTGTATCGTAGTGAGTAGAACATATTCACAAAATGGTTTCCACAAAAAGCCTGAGAAATATGCCCGAAAGGGCCATTGTGCATTTTGTGCACTAAGATACAAAACCGCGAACTTTGGGAAAACACAAGTGTCGATCATTTTTTTTGTGCAACCACTACTTCAAAGTTGTGTATCGTACCGAGTAAAACATTTTGGAAAAAGGGTTTGCACAAAACGGCCTACAAATAAGCCAGAAAGGCCCATCGATCCATTACGAGCACAAACGCACAAAACCGTGAACTTTTGAAAAACACAAGTTTCAGTCCATTTTTTTCTGCAACCACTACTTCAAAGTTAAGTATCGTACCGAGTAGAACATGTTCGAAAAAGGGTTTACGCAAAACGTCCTACAAATAATCGCAAAAGGCCCATTGCTCCGTTTTGTGCACAAACGCACAAAACCGCGAGCTTTGGGAAAACACAAGTTGCGATCCACTTTGTTGCTCAACAACCATATCCAAGTTGTGTATCGTAGCAAGTAGAACATGTTTACAAAACGGTTTCCACAAAAAGCCTGAGAAATAAGTCCGAAAGGACCATTGCCCTGTTTTGTGCACAAACGCACAAGACCGCGATCTTTGAGAAAGTACAAGTTTCGATCCATTTTTTTGCGCAACCACTACTTCAAAGTTGTGTATCGTACCGAGGAGAACATGTTCGAAAAAGGGTTTAAGCAAAAAGGGCTAGAAGTAAGCCCGAAAGGCCCATTGCTCCGTTTTGTGACCAAATACACAAAACCGCGAACTTTGGGAAAACACAAGTTCCGATCCACTTTTTTGTGCAACTACCACATCAAAGTTGTGTATCGTAGTGAGTAGAACATATTCACAAAATGGTTTCCACAAAAAGCCTGAGAAATATGCCCGAAAGGGCCATTGTGCATTTTGTGCACTAAGATACAAAACCGCGAACTTTGGGAAAACACAAGTGTCGATCATTTTTTTTGTGCAACCACTACTTCAAAGTTGTGTATCGTACCGAGTAAAACATTTTGGAAAAAGGGTTTGCACAAAACGGCCTACAAATAAGCCAGAAAGGCCCATCGATCCATTACGAGCACAAACGCACAAAACCGTGAACTTTTGAAAAACACAAGTTTCAGTCCATTTTTTTCTGCAACCACTACTTCAAAGTTAAGTATCGTACCGAGTAGAACATGTTCGAAAAAGGGTTTACGCAAAACGTCCTACAAATAATCGCAAAAGGCCCATTGCTCCGTTTTGTGCACAAACGCACAAAACCGCGAGCTTTGGGAAAACACAAGTTGCGATCCACTTTGTTGCTCAACAGCCATATCCAAGTTGTGTATCGTAGCAAGTAGAACATGTTTACAAAACGGTTTCCACAAAAAGCCTGAGAAATAAGTCCGAAAGGCCCATTGCCCTGTTTTGTGCACAAACGCACAAGACCGCGATCTTTGAGAAAGCACAAGTTTCGATCCATTTTTTTGCGCAACCACTACTTCAAAGTTGTGTATCGTACCGAGGAGAACATGTTCGAAAAAGGGTTTAAGCAAAAAGGCCTAGAAGTAAGCCCGAAAGGCCCATTGCTCCGTTTTGTGACCAAAAACACAAAACCGCGAACTTTGGGAAAACACAAGTTCCGATCCACTTTTTTGTGCAACAACCACATCAAAGTTGTGTATCGTAGTGAGTAGAACATAGTCACAAAATGGTTTCCACAAAAAGCCTGAGAAATATGCCCGAAAGGGCCATTGTGCATTTTGTGCACTAAGATACAAAACCGCGAACTTTGGGAAAACACAAGTGTCGATCATTTTTTTTGTGCAACCACTACTTCAAAGTTGTGTATCGTACCGAGTAAAACATTTTGGAAAAAGGGTTTGCACAAAACGGCCTACAAATAAGCCAGAAAGGCCCATCGATCCATTACGAGCACAAACGCACAAAACCGTGAACTTTTGAAAAACACAAGTTTCAGTCCATTTTTTTCTGCAACCACTACTTCAAAGTTAAGTATCGTACCGAGTAGAACATGTTCGAAAAAGGGTTTACGCAAAACGTCCTACAAATAATCGCAAAAGGCCCATTGCTCCGTTTTGTGCACAAACGCACAAAACCGCGAGCTTTGGGAAAACACAAGTTGCGATCCACTTTGTTGCTCAACAACCATATCCAAGTTGTGTATCGTAGCAAGTAGAACATGTTTACAAAACGGTTTCCACAAAAAGCCTGAGAAATAAGTCCGAAAGGCCCATTGCCCTGTTTTGTGCACAAACGCACAAGACCGCGATCTTTGAGAAAGTACAAGTTTCGATCCATTTTTTTGCGCAACCACTACTTCAAAGTTGTGTATCGTACCGAGGAGAACATGTTCGAAAAAGGGTTTAAGCAAAAAGGGCTAGAAGTAAGCCCGAAAGGCCCATTGCTCCGTTTTGTGACCAAATACACAAAACCGCGAACTTTGGGAAAACACAAGTTCCGATCCACTTTTTTGTGCAACTACCACATCAAAGTTGTGTATCGTAGTGAGTAGAACATATTCACAAAATGGTTTCCACAAAAAGCCTGAGAAATATGCCCGAAAGGGCCATTGTGCATTTTGTGCACTAAGATACAAAACCGCGAACTTTGGGAAAACACAAGTGTCGATCATTTTTTTTGTGCAACCACTACTTCAAAGTTGTGTATCGTACCGAGTAAAACATTTTGGAAAAAGGGTTTGCACAAAACGGCCTACAAATAAGCCAGAAAGGCCCATCGATCCATTACGAGCACAAACGCACAAAACCGTGAACTTTTGAAAAACACAAGTTTCAGTCCATTTTTTTCTGCAACCACTACTTCAAAGTTAAGTATCGTACCGAGTAGAACATGTTCGAAAAAGGGTTTACGCAAAACGTCCTACAAATAATCGCAAAAGGCCCATTGCTCCGTTTTGTGCACAAACGCACAAAACCGCGAGCTTTGGGAAAACACAAGTTGCGATCCACTTTGTTGCTCAACAGCCATATCCAAGTTGTGTATCGTAGCAAGTAGAACATGTTTACAAAACGGTTTCCACAAAAAGCCTGAGAAATAAGTCCGAAAGGCCCATTGCCCTGTTTTGTGCACAAACGCACAAGACCGCGATCTTTGAGAAAGCACAAGTTTCGATCCATTTTTTTGCGCAACCACTACTTCAAAGTTGTGTATCGTACCGAGGAGAACATGTTCGAAAAAGGGTTTAAGCAAAAAGGCCTAGAAGTAAGCCCGAAAGGCCCATTGCTCCGTTTTGTGACCAAAAACACAAAACCGCGAACTTTGGGAAAACACAAGTTCCGATCCACTTTTTTGTGCAACAACCACATCAAAGTTGTGTATCGTAGTGAGTAGAACATAGTCACAAAATGGTTTCCACAAAAAGCCTGAGAAATATGCCCGAAAGGGCCATTGTGCATTTTGTGCACTAAGATACAAAACCGCGAACTTTGGGAAAACACAAGTGTCGATCATTTTTTTTGTGCAACCACTACTTCAAAGTTGTGTATCGTACCGAGTAAAACATTTTGGAAAAAGGGTTTGCACAAAACGGCCTACAAATAAGCCAGAAAGGCCCATCGATCCATTACGAGCACAAACGCACAAAACCGTGAACTTTTGAAAAACACAAGTTTCAGTCCATTTTTTTCTGCAACCACTACTTCAAAGTTAAGTATCGTACCGAGTAGAACATGTTCGAAAAAGGGTTTACGCAAAACGTCCTACAAATAATCGCAAAAGGCCCATTGCTCCGTTTTGTGCACAAACGCACAAAACCGCGAGCTTTGGGAAAACACAAGTTGCGATCCACTTTGTTGCTCAACAACCATATCCAAGTTGTGTATCGTAGCAAGTAGAACATGTTTACAAAACGGTTTCCACAAAAAGCCTGAGAAATAAGTCCGGAAGGCCCATTGCCCTGTTTTGTGCACAAACGCACAAGACCGCGATCTTTGAGAAAGCACAAGTTTCGATCCATTTTTTTGCGCAACCACTACTTCAAAGTTGTGTATCGTACCGAGGAGAACATGTTCGAAAAAGGGTTTAAATAAAAAGGCCTAGAAGTAAGCCCGAAAGGCCCATTGCTCCGTTTTGTGACCAAATACACAAAACCGCGAACTTTGGGAAAACACAAGTTCCGATCCACTTTTTTGTGCAACAACCACATCAAAGTTGTGTATCGTAGTGAGTAGAACATATTCACAAAATGGTTTCCACAAAAAGGCTGAGAAATATGCCCGAAAGGGCCATTGTGCATTTTGTGCACTAAGATACAAAACCGCGAACTTTGGGAAAACACAAGTGTCGATCATTTTTTTTGTGCAACCACTACTTCAAAGTTGTGTATCGTACCGAGTAAAACATTTTGGAAAAAGGGTTTGCACAAAACGGCCTACAAATAAGCCAGAAAGGCCCATCGATCCATTACGAGCACAAACGCACAAAACCGTGAACTTTTGAAAAACACAAGTTTCAGTCCATTTTTTTCTGCAACCACTACTTCAAAGTTAAGTATCGTACCGAGTAGAACATGTTCGAAAAAGGGTTTACGCAAAACGTCCTACAAATAATCGCAAAAGGCCCATTGCTCCGTTTTGTGCACAAACGCACAAAACCGCGAGCTTTGGGAAAACACAAGTTGCGATCCACTTTGTTGCTCAACAACCATATCCAAGTTGTGTATCGTAGCAAGTAGAACATGTTTACAAAACGGTTTCCACAAAAAGCCTGAGAAATAAGTCCGAAAGGCCCATTGCCCTGTTTTGTGCACAAACGCATAAGACCGCGATCTTTGAGAAAGCACAAGTTTCGATCCATTTTTTTGCGCAACCACTACTTCAAAGTTGTGTATCGTACCGAGGAGAACATGTTCGAAAAAGGGTTTAAGCAAAAAGGCCTAGAAGTAAGCCCGAAAGGCCCATTGCTCCGTTTTGTGACCAAATACACAAAACCGCGAACTTTGGGAAAACACAAGTTCCGATCCACTTTTTTGTGCAACAACCACATCAAAGTTGTGTATCGTAGTGAGTAGAACATATTCACAAAATGGTTTCCACAAAAAGGCTGAGAAATATGCCCGAAAGGGCCATTGTGCATTTTGTGCACTAAGATACAAAACCGCGAACTTTGGGAAAACACAAGTGTCGATCATTTTTTTTGTGCAACCACTACTTCAAAGTTGTGTATCGTACCGAGTAAAACATTTTGGAAAAAGGGTTTGCACAAAACGGCCTACAAATAAGCCAGAAAGGCCCATCGATCCATTACGAGCACAAACGCACAAAACCGTGAACTTTTGAAAAACACAAGTTTCAGTCCATTTTTTTCTGCAACCACTACTTCAAAGTTAAGTATCGTACCGAGTAGAACATGTTCGAAAAAGGGTTTACGCAAAACGTCCTACAAATAATCGCAAAAGGCCCATTGCTCCGTTTTGTGCACAAACGCACAAAACCGCGAGCTTTGGGAAAACACAAGTTGCGATCCACTTTGTTGCTCAACAACCATATCCAAGTTGTGTATCGTAGCAAGTAGAACATGTTTACAAAACGGTTTCCACAAAAAGCCTGAGAAATAAGTCCGAAAGGCCCATTGCCCTGTTTTGTGCACAAACGCATAAGACCGCGATCTTTGAGAAAGCACAAGTTTCGATCCATTTTTTTGCGCAACCACTACTTCAAAGTTGTGTATCGTACCGAGGAGAACATGTTCGAAAAAGGGTTTAAGCAAAAAGGCCTAGAAGTAAGCCCGAAAGGCCCATTGCTCCGTTTTGTGACCAAATACACAAAACCGCGAACTTTGGGAAAACACAAGTTCCGATCCACTTTTTTGTGCAACAACCACATCAAAGTTGTGTATCGTAGTGAGTAGAACATATTCACAAAATGGTTTCCACAAAAAGGCTGAGAAATATGCCCGAAAGGGCCATTGTGCATTTTGTGCACTAAGATACAAAACCGCGAACTTTGGGAAAACACAAGTGTCGATCATTTTTTTTGTGCAACCACTACTTCAAAGTTGTGTATCGTACCGAGTAAAACATTTTGGAAAAAGGGTTTGCACAAAACGGCCTACAAATAAGCCAGAAAGGCCCATCGATCCATTACGAGCACAAACGCACAAAACCGTGAACTTTTGAAAAACACAAGTTTCAGTCCATTTTTTTCTGCAACCACTACTTCAAAGTTAAGTATCGTACCGAGTAGAACATGTTCGAAAAAGGGTTTACGCAAAACGTCCTACAAATAATCGCAAAAGGCCCATTGCTCCGTTTTGTGCACAAACGCACAAAACCGCGAGCTTTGGGAAAACACAAGTTGCGATCCACTTTGTTGCTCAACAACCATATCCAAGTTGTGTATCGTAGCAAGTAGAACATGTTTACAAAACGGTTTCCACAAAAAGCCTGAGAAATAAGTCCGAAAGGCCCATTGCCCTGTTTTGTGCACAAACGCACAAGACCGCGATCTTTGAGAAAGCACAAGTTTCGATCCATTTTTTTGCGCAACCACTACTTCAAAGTTGTGTATCGTACCGAGGAGAACATGTTCGAAAAAGGGTTTAAATAAAAAGGCCTAGAAGTAAGCCCGAAAGGCCCATTGCTCCGTTTTGTGACCAAATACACAAAACCGCGAACTTTGGGAAAACACAAGTTCCGATCCACTTTTTTGTGCAACAACCACATCAAAGTTGTGTATCGTAGTGAGTAGAACATATTCACAAAATGGTTTCCACAAAAAGCCTGAGAAATATGCCCGAAAGGGCCATTGTGCATTTTGTGCACTAAGATACAAAACCGCGAACTTTGGGAAAACACAAGTGTCGATCATTTTTTTTGTGCAACCACTACTTCAAAGTTGTGTATCGTACCGAGTAAAACATTTTGGAAAAAGGGTTTGCACAAAACGGCCTACAAATAAGCCAGAAAGGCCCATCGATCCATTACGAGCACAAACGCACAAAACCGTGAACTTTTGAAAAACACAAGTTTCAGTCCATTTTTTTCTGCAACCACTACTTCAAAGTTAAGTATCGTACCGAGTAGAACATGTTCGAAAAAGGGTTTACGCAAAACGTCCTACAAATAATCGCAAAAGGCCCATTGCTCCGTTTTGTGCACAAACGCACAAAACCGCGAGCTTTGGGAAAACACAAGTTGCGATCCACTTTGTTGCTCAACAACCATATCCAAGTTGTGTATCGTAGCAAGTAGAACATGTTTACAAAACGGTTTCCACAAAAAGCCTGAGAAATAAGTCCGGAAGGCCCATTGCCCTGTTTTGTGCACAAACGCACAAGACCGCGATCTTTGAGAAAGCACAAGTTTCGATCCATTTTTTTGCGCAACCACTACTTCAAAGTTGTGTATCGTACCGAGGAGAACATGTTCGAAAAAGGGTTTAAATAAAAAGGCCTAGAAGTAAGCCCGAAAGGCCCATTGCTCCGTTTTGTGACCAAATACACAAAACCGCGAACTTTGGGAAAACACAAGTTCCGATCCACTTTTTTGTGCAACAACCACATCAAAGTTGTGTATCGTAGTGAGTAGAACATATTCACAAAATGGTTTCCACAAAAAGGCTGAGAAATATGCCCGAAAGGGCCATTGTGCATTTTGTGCACTAAGATACAAAACCGCGAACTTTGGGAAAACACAAGTGTCGATCATTTTTTTTGTGCAACCACTACTTCAAAGTTGTGTATCGTACCGAGTAAAACATTTTGGAAAAAGGGTTTGCACAAAACGGCCTACAAATAAGCCAGAAAGGCCCATCGATCCATTACGAGCACAAACGCACAAAACCGTGAACTTTTGAAAAACACAAGTTTCAGTCCATTTTTTTCTGCAACCACTACTTCAAAGTTAAGTATCGTACCGAGTAGAACATGTTCGAAAAAGGGTTTACGCAAAACGTCCTACAAATAATCGCAAAAGGCCCATTGCTCCGTTTTGTGCACAAACGCACAAAACCGCGAGCTTTGGGAAAACACAAGTTGCGATCCACTTTGTTGCTCAACAACCATATCCAAGTTGTGTATCGTAGCAAGTAGAACATGTTTACAAAACGGTTTCCACAAAAAGCCTGAGAAATAAGTCCGAAAGGCCCATTGCCCTGTTTTGTGCACAAACGCATAAGACCGCGATCTTTGAGAAAGCACAAGTTTCGATCCATTTTTTTGCGCAACCACTACTTCAAAGTTGTGTATCGTACCGAGGAGAACATGTTCGAAAAAGGGTTTAAGCAAAAAGGCCTAGAAGTAAGCCCGAAAGGCCCATTGCTCCGTTTTGTGACCAAATACACAAAACCGCGAACTTTGGGAAAACACAAGTTCCGATCCACTTTTTTGTGCAACAACCACATCAAAGTTGTGTATCGTAGTGAGTAGAACATATTCACAAAATGGTTTCCACAAAAAGCCTGAGAAATATGCCCGAAAGGGCCATTGTGCATTTTGTGCACTAAGATACAAAACCGCGAACTTTGGGAAAACACAAGTGTCGATCATTTTTTTTGTGCAACCACTACTTCAAAGTTGTGTATCGTACCGAGTAAAACATTTTGGAAAAAGGGTTTGCACAAAACGGCCTACAAATAAGCCAGAAAGGCCCATCGATCCATTACGAGCACAAACGCACAAAACCGTGAACTTTTGAAAAACACAAGTTTCAGTCCATTTTTTTCTGCAACCACTACTTCAAAGTTAAGTATCGTACCGAGTAGAACATGTTCGAAAAAGGGTTTACGCAAAACGTCCTACAAATAATCGCAAAAGGCCCATTGCTCCGTTTTGTGCACAAACGCACAAAACCGCGAGCTTTGGGAAAACACAAGTTGCGATCCACTTTGTTGCTCAACAACCATATCCAAGTTGTGTATCGTAGCAAGTAGAACATGTTTACAAAACGGTTTCCACAAAAAGCCTGAGAAATAAGTCCGAAAGGCCCATTGCCCTGTTTTGTGCACAAACGCACAAGACCGCGATCTTTGAGAAAGCACAAGTTTCGATCCATTTTTTTGCGCAACCACTACTTCAAAGTTGTGTATCGTACCGAGGAGAACATGTTCGAAAAAGGGTTTAAGCAAAAAGGCCTAGAAGTAAGCCCGAAAGGCCCATTGCTCCGTTTTGTGACCAAATACACAAAACCGCGAACTTTGGGAAAACACAAGTTCCGATCCACTTTTTTGTGCAACAACCACATCAAAGTTGTGTATCGTAGTGAGTAGAACATATTCACAAAATGGTTTCCACAAAAAGCCTGAGAAATATGCCCGAAAGGGCCATTGTGCATTTTGTGCACTAAGATACAAAACCGCGAACTTTGGGAAAACACAAGTGTCGATCATTTTTTTTGTGCAACCACTACTTCAAAGTTGTGTATCGTACCGAGTAAAACATTTTGGAAAAAGGGTTTGCACAAAACGGCCTACAAATAAGCCAGAAAGGCCCATCGATCCATTACGAGCACAAACGCACAAAACCGTGAACTTTTGAAAAACACAAGTTTCAGTCCATTTTTTTCTGCAACCACTACTTCAAAGTTAAGTATCGTACCGAGTAGAACATGTTCGAAAAAGGGTTTACGCAAAACGTCCTACAAATAATCGCAAAAGGCCCATTGCTCCGTTTTGTGCACAAACGCACAAAACCGCGAGCTTTGGGAAAACACAAGTTGCGATCCACTTTGTTGCTCAACAACCATATCCAAGTTGTGTATCGTAGCAAGTAGAACATGTTTACAAAACGGTTTCCACAAAAAGCCTGAGAAATAAGTCCGAAAGGCCCATTGCCCTGTTTTGTGCACAAACGCACAAGACCGCGATCTTTGAGAAAGTACAAGTTTCGATCCATTTTTTTGCGCAACCACTACTTCAAAGTTGTGTATCGTACCGAGGAGAACATGTTCGAAAAAGGGTTTAAGCAAAAAGGGCTAGAAGTAAGCCCGAAAGGCCCATTGCTCCGTTTTGTGACCAAATACACAAAACCGCGAACTTTGGGAAAACACAAGTTCCGATCCACTTTTTTGTGCAACTACCACATCAAAGTTGTGTATCGTAGTGAGTAGAACATATTCACAAAATGGTTTCCACAAAAAGCCTGAGAAATATGCCCGAAAGGGCCATTGTGCATTTTGTGCACTAAGATACAAAACCGCGAACTTTGGGAAAACACAAGTGTCGATCATTTTTTTTGTGCAACCACTACTTCAAAGTTGTGTATCGTACCGAGTAAAACATTTTGGAAAAAGGGTTTGCACAAAACGGCCTACAAATAAGCCAGAAAGGCCCATCGATCCATTACGAGCACAAACGCACAAAACCGTGAACTTTTGAAAAACACAAGTTTCAGTCCATTTTTTTCTGCAACCACTACTTCAAAGTTAAGTATCGTACCGAGTAGAACATGTTCGAAAAAGGGTTTACGCAAAACGTCCTACAAATAATCGCAAAAGGCCCATTGCTCCGTTTTGTGCACAAACGCACAAAACCGCGAGCTTTGGGAAAACACAAGTTGCGATCCACTTTGTTGCTCAACAGCCATATCCAAGTTGTGTATCGTAGCAAGTAGAACATGTTTACAAAACGGTTTCCACAAAAAGCCTGAGAAATAAGTCCGAAAGGCCCATTGCCCTGTTTTGTGCACAAACGCACAAGACCGCGATCTTTGAGAAAGCACAAGTTTCGATCCATTTTTTTGCGCAACCACTACTTCAAAGTTGTGTATCGTACCGAGGAGAACATGTTCGAAAAAGGGTTTAAGCAAAAAGGCCTAGAAGTAAGCCCGAAAGGCCCATTGCTCCGTTTTGTGACCAAAAACACAAAACCGCGAACTTTGGGAAAACACAAGTTCCGATCCACTTTTTTGTGCAACAACCACATCAAAGTTGTGTATCGTAGTGAGTAGAACATAGTCACAAAATGGTTTCCACAAAAAGCCTGAGAAATATGCCCGAAAGGGCCATTGTGCATTTTGTGCACTAAGATACAAAACCGCGAACTTTGGGAAAACACAAGTGTCGATCATTTTTTTTGTGCAACCACTACTTCAAAGTTGTGTATCGTACCGAGTAAAACATTTTGGAAAAAGGGTTTGCACAAAACGGCCTACAAATAAGCCAGAAAGGCCCATCGATCCATTACGAGCACAAACGCACAAAACCGTGAACTTTTGAAAAACACAAGTTTCAGTCCATTTTTTTCTGCAACCACTACTTCAAAGTTAAGTATCGTACCGAGTAGAACATGTTCGAAAAAGGGTTTACGCAAAACGTCCTACAAATAATCGCAAAAGGCCCATTGCTCCGTTTTGTGCACAAACGCACAAAACCGCGAGCTTTGGGAAAACACAAGTTGCGATCCACTTTGTTGCTCAACAACCATATCCAAGTTGTGTATCGTAGCAAGTAGAACATGTTTACAAAACGGTTTCCACAAAAAGCCTGAGAAATAAGTCCGGAAGGCCCATTGCCCTGTTTTGTGCACAAACGCACAAGACCGCGATCTTTGAGAAAGCACAAGTTTCGATCCATTTTTTTGCGCAACCACTACTTCAAAGTTGTGTATCGTACCGAGGAGAACATGTTCGAAAAAGGGTTTAAGCAAAAAGGCCTAGAAGTAAGCCCGAAAGGCCCATTGCTCCGTTTTGTGACCAAATACACAAAACCGTGAACTTTGGGAAAACACAAGTTCCGATCCACTTTTTTGTGCAACAACCACATCAAAGTTGTGTATCGTAGTGAGTAGAACATATTCACAAAATGGTTTCCACAAAAAGCCTGAGAAATATGCCCGAAAGGGCCATTGTGCATTTTGTGCACTAAGATACAAAACCGCGAACTTTGGGAAAACACAAGTGTCGATCATTTTTTTTGTGCAACCACTACTTCAAAGTTGTGTATCGTACCGAGTAAAACATTTTGGAAAAAGGGTTTGCACAAAACGGCCTACAAATAAGCCAGAAAGGCCCATCGATCCATTACGAGCACAAACGCACAAAACCGTGAACTTTTGAAAAACACAAGTTTCAGTCCATTTTTTTCTGCAACCACTACTTCAAAGTTAAGTATCGTACCGAGTAGAACATGTTCGAAAAAGGGTTTACGCAAAACGTCCTACAAATAATCGCAAAAGGCCCATTGCTCCGTTTTGTGCACAAACGCACAAAACCGCGAGCTTTGGGAAAACACAAGTTGCGATCCACTTTGTTGCTCAACAACCATATCCAAGTTGTGTATCGTAGCAAGTAGAACATGTTTACAAAACGGTTTCCACAAAAAGCCTGAGAAATAAGTCCGAAAGGCCCATTGCCCTGTTTTGTGCACAAACGCACAAGACCGCGATCTTTGAGAAAGCACAAGTTTCGATCCATTTTTTTGCGCAACCACTACTTCAAAGTTGTGTATCGTACCGAGGAGAACATGTTCGAAAAAGGGTTTAAGCAAAAAGGCCTAGAAGTAAGCCCGAAAGGCCCATTGCTCCGTTTTGTGACCAAATACACAAAACCGCGAACTTTGGGAAAACACAAGTTCCGATCCACTTTTTTGTGCAACAACCACATCAAAGTTGTGTATCGTAGTGAGTAGAACATATTCACAAAATGGTTTCCACAAAAAGGCTGAGAAATATGCCCGAAAGGGCCATTGTGCATTTTGTGCACTAAGATACAAAACCGCGAACTTTGGGAAAACACAAGTGTCGATCATTTTTTTTGTGCAACCACTACTTCAAAGTTGTGTATCGTACCGAGTAAAACATTTTGGAAAAAGGGTTTGCACAAAACGGCCTACAAATAAGCCAGAAAGGCCCATCGATCCATTACGAGCACAAACGCACAAAACCGTGAACTTTTGAAAAACACAAGTTTCAGTCCATTTTTTTCTGTAACCACTACTTCAAAGTTAAGTATCGTACCGAGTAGAACATGTTCGAAAAAGGGTTTACGCAAAACGTCCTACAAATAATCGCAAAAGGCCCATTGCTCCGTTTTGTGCACAAACGCACAAAACCGCGAGCTTTGGGAAAACACAAGTTGCGATCCACTTTGTTGCTCAACAACCATATCCAAGTTGTGTATCGTAGCAAGTAGAACATGTTTACAAAACGGTTTCCACAAAAAGCCTGAGAAATAAGTCCGAAAGGCCCATTGCCCTGTTTTGTGCACAAACGCACAAGACCGCGATCTTTGAGAAAGCACAAGTTTCGATCCATTTTTTTGCGCAACCACTACTTCAAAGTTGTGTATCGTACCGAGGAGAACATGTTCGAAAAAGGGTTTAAGCAAAAAGGCCTAGAAGTAAGCCCGAAAGGCCCATTGCTCCGTTTTGTGACCAAATACACAAAACCGCGAACTTTGGGAAAACACAAGTTCCGATCCACTTTTTTGTGCAACAACCACATCAAAGTTGTGTATCGTAGTGAGTAGAACATATTCACAAAATGGTTTCCACAAAAAGGCTGAGAAATATGCCCGAAAGGGCCATTGTGCATTTTGTGCACTAAGATACAAAACCGCGAACTTTGGGAAAACACAAGTGTCGATCATTTTTTTTGTGCAACCACTACTTCAAAGTTGTGTATCGTACCGAGTAAAACATTTTGGAAAAAGGGTTTGCACAAAACGGCCTACAAATAAGCCAGAAAGGCCCATCGATCCATTACGAGCACAAACGCACAAAACCGTGAACTTTTGAAAAACACAAGTTTCAGTCCATTTTTTTCTGCAACCACTACTTCAAAGTTAAGTATCGTACCGAGTAGAACATGTTCGAAAAAGGGTTTACGCAAAACGTCCTACAAATAATCGCAAAAGGCCCATTGCTCCGTTTTGTGCACAAACGCACAAAACCGCGAGCTTTGGGAAAACACAAGTTGCGATCCACTTTGTTGCTCAACAACCATATCCAAGTTGTGTATCGTAGCAAGTAGAACATGTTTACAAAACGGTTTCCACAAAAAGCCTGAGAAATAAGTCCGGAAGGCCCATTGCCCTGTTTTGTGCACAAACGCACAAGACCGCGATCTTTGAGAAAGCACAAGTTTCGATCCATTTTTTTGCGCAACCACTACTTCAAAGTTGTGTATCGTACCGAGGAGAACATGTTCGAAAAAGGGTTTAAATAAAAAGGCCTAGAAGTAAGCCCGAAAGGCCCATTGCTCCGTTTTGTGACCAAATACACAAAACCGCGAACTTTGGGAAAACACAAGTTCCGATCCACTTTTTTGTGCAACAACCACATCAAAGTTGTGTATCGTAGTGAGTAGAACATATTCACAAAATGGTTTCCACAAAAAGGCTGAGAAATATGCCCGAAAGGGCCATTGTGCATTTTGTGCACTAAGATACAAAACCGCGAACTTTGGGAAAACACAAGTGTCGATCATTTTTTTTGTGCAACCACTACTTCAAAGTTGTGTATCGTACCGAGTAAAACATTTTGGAAAAAGGGTTTGCACAAAACGGCCTACAAATAAGCCAGAAAGGCCCATCGATCCATTACGAGCACAAACGCACAAAACCGTGAACTTTTGAAAAACACAAGTTTCAGTCCATTTTTTTCTGCAACCACTACTTCAAAGTTAAGTATCGTACCGAGTAGAACATGTTCGAAAAAGGGTTTACGCAAAACGTCCTACAAATAATCGCAAAAGGCCCATTGCTCCGTTTTGTGCACAAACGCACAAAACCGCGAGCTTTGGGAAAACACAAGTTGCGATCCACTTTGTTGCTCAACAACCATATCCAAGTTGTGTATCGTAGCAAGTAGAACATGTTTACAAAACGGTTTCCACAAAAAGCCTGAGAAATAAGTCCGAAAGGCCCATTGCCCTGTTTTGTGCACAAACGCATAAGACCGCGATCTTTGAGAAAGCACAAGTTTCGATCCATTTTTTTGCGCAACCACTACTTCAAAGTTGTGTATCGTACCGAGGAGAACATGTTCGAAAAAGGGTTTAAGCAAAAAGGCCTAGAAGTAAGCCCGAAAGGCCCATTGCTCCGTTTTGTGACCAAATACACAAAACCGCGAACTTTGGGAAAACACAAGTTCCGATCCACTTTTTTGTGCAACAACCACATCAAAGTTGTGTATCGTAGTGAGTAGAACATATTCACAAAATGGTTTCCACAAAAAGGCTGAGAAATATGCCCGAAAGGGCCATTGTGCATTTTGTGCACTAAGATACAAAACCGCGAACTTTGGGAAAACACAAGTGTCGATCATTTTTTTTGTGCAACCACTACTTCAAAGTTGTGTATCGTACCGAGTAAAACATTTTGGAAAAAGGGTTTGCACAAAACGGCCTACAAATAAGCCAGAAAGGCCCATCGATCCATTACGAGCACAAACGCACAAAACCGTGAACTTTTGAAAAACACAAGTTTCAGTCCATTTTTTTCTGCAACCACTACTTCAAAGTTAAGTATCGTACCGAGTAGAACATGTTCGAAAAAGGGTTTACGCAAAACGTCCTACAAATAATCGCAAAAGGCCCATTGCTCCGTTTTGTGCACAAACGCACAAAACCGCGAGCTTTGGGAAAACACAAGTTGCGATCCACTTTGTTGCTCAACAACCATATCCAAGTTGTGTATCGTAGCAAGTAGAACATGTTTACAAAACGGTTTCCACAAAAAGCCTGAGAAATAAGTCCGAAAGGCCCATTGCCCTGTTTTGTGCACAAACGCACAAGACCGCGATCTTTGAGAAAGCACAAGTTTCGATCCATTTTTTTGCGCAACCACTACTTCAAAGTTGTGTATCGTACCGAGGAGAACATGTTCGAAAAAGGGTTTAAGCAAAAAGGCCTAGAAGTAAGCCCGAAAGGCCCATTGCTCCGTTTTGTGACCAAATACACAAAACCGCGAACTTTGGGAAAACACAAGTTCCGATCCACTTTTTTGTGCAACAACCACATCAAAGTTGTGTATCGTAGTGAGTAGAACATATTCACAAAATGGTTTCCACAAAAAGCCTGAGAAATATGCCCGAAAGGGCCATTGTGCATTTTGTGCACTAAGATACAAAACCGCGAACTTTGGGAAAACACAAGTGTCGATCATTTTTTTTGTGCAACCACTACTTCAAAGTTGTGTATCGTACCGAGTAAAACATTTTGGAAAAAGGGTTTGCACAAAACGGCCTACAAATAAGCCAGAAAGGCCCATCGATCCATTACGAGCACAAACGCACAAAACCGTGAACTTTTGAAAAACACAAGTTTCAGTCCATTTTTTTCTGCAACCACTACTTCAAAGTTAAGTATCGTACCGAGTAGAACATGTTCGAAAAAGGGTTTACGCAAAACGTCCTACAAATAATCGCAAAAGGCCCATTGCTCCGTTTTGTGCACAAACGCACAAAACCGCGAGCTTTGGGAAAACACAAGTTGCGATCCACTTTGTTGCTCAACAACCATATCCAAGTTGTGTATCGTAGCAAGTAGAACATGTTTACAAAACGGTTTCCACAAAAAGCCTGAGAAATAAGTCCGAAAGGCCCATTGCCCTGTTTTGTGCACAAACGCACAAGACCGCGATCTTTGAGAAAGTACAAGTTTCGATCCATTTTTTTGCGCAACCACTACTTCAAAGTTGTGTATCGTACCGAGGAGAACATGTTCGAAAAAGGGTTTAAGCAAAAAGGGCTAGAAGTAAGCCCGAAAGGCCCATTGCTCCGTTTTGTGACCAAATACACAAAACCGCGAACTTTGGGAAAACACAAGTTCCGATCCACTTTTTTGTGCAACTACCACATCAAAGTTGTGTATCGTAGTGAGTAGAACATATTCACAAAATGGTTTCCACAAAAAGCCTGAGAAATATGCCCGAAAGGGCCATTGTGCATTTTGTGCACTAAGATACAAAACCGCGAACTTTGGGAAAACACAAGTGTCGATCATTTTTTTTGTGCAACCACTACTTCAAAGTTGTGTATCGTACCGAGTAAAACATTTTGGAAAAAGGGTTTGCACAAAACGGCCTACAAATAAGCCAGAAAGGCCCATCGATCCATTACGAGCACAAACGCACAAAACCGTGAACTTTTGAAAAACACAAGTTTCAGTCCATTTTTTTCTGCAACCACTACTTCAAAGTTAAGTATCGTACCGAGTAGAACATGTTCGAAAAAGGGTTTACGCAAAACGTCCTACAAATAATCGCAAAAGGCCCATTGCTCCGTTTTGTGCACAAACGCACAAAACCGCGAGCTTTGGGAAAACACAAGTTGCGATCCACTTTGTTGCTCAACAACCATATCCAAGTTGTGTATCGTAGCAAGTAGAACATGTTTACAAAACGGTTTCCACAAAAAGCCTGAGAAATAAGTCCGAAAGGCCCATTGCCCTGTTTTGTGCACAAACGCACAAGACCGCGATCTTTGAGAAAGCACAAGTTTCGATCCATTTTTTTGCGCAACCACTACTTCAAAGTTGTGTATCGTACCGAGGAGAACATGTTCGAAAAAGGGTTTAAGAAAAAAGGCCTAGAAGTAAGCCCGAAAGGCCCATTGCTCCGATTTGTGACCAAACACACAAAACCGCGAACTTTGGTAAAACACAAGTTCCGATCCACTTTTTTGTGCAACAACCACATCAAAGTTGTGTATCGTAGTGAGTAGAACATATTCACAAAATGGTTTCCACAAAAAGGCTGAGAAATATGCCCGAAAGGGCCATTGTGCATTTTGTGCACTAAGATACAAAACCGCGAACTTTGGGAAAACACAAGTGTCGATCATTTTTTTTGTGCAACCACTACTTCAAAGTTGTGTATCGTACCGAGTAAAACATTTTGGAAAAAGGGTTTGCACAAAACGGCCTACAAATAAGCCAGAAAGGCCCATCGATCCATTACGAGCACAAACGCACAAAACCGTGAACTTTTGAAAAACACAAGTTTCAGTCCATTTTTTTCTGCAACCACTACTTCAAAGTTAAGTATCGTACCGAGTAGAACATGTTCGAAAAAGGGTTTACGCAAAACGTCCTACAAATAATCGCAAAAGGCCCATTGCTCCGTTTTGTGCACAAACGCACAAAACCGCGAGCTTTGGGAAAACACAAGTTGCGATCCACTTTGTTGCTCAACAACCATATCCAAGTTGTGTATCGTAGCAAGTAGAAAATGTTTACAAAACGGTTTCCACAAAAAGCCTGAGAAATAAGTCCGAAAGGCCCATTGCCCTGTTTTGTGCACAAACGCACAAGACCGCGATCTTTGAGAAAGCACAAGTTTCGATCCATTTTTTTGCGCAACCACTACTTCAAAGTTGTGTATCGTACCGAGGAGAACATGTTCGAAAAAGGGTTTAAGCAAAAAGGCCTAGAAGTAAGCCCGAAAGGCCCATTGCTCCGTTTTGTGACCAAATACACAAAACCGCGAACTTTGGGAAAACACAAGTTCCGATCCACTTTTTTGTGCAACAACCACATCAAAGTTGTGTATCGTAGTGAGTAGAACATATTCACAAAATGGTTTCCACAAAAAGCCTGAGAAATATGCCCGAAAGGGCCATTGTGCATTTTGTGCACTAAGATACAAAACCGCGAACTTTGGGAAAACACAAGTGTCGATCATTTTTTTTGTGCAACCACTACTTCAAAGTTGTGTATCGTACCGAGTAAAACATTTTGGAAAAAGGGTTTGCACAAAACGGCCTACAAATAAGCCAGAAAGGCCCATCGATCCATTACGAGCACAAACGCACAAAACCGTGAACTTTTGAAAAACACAAGTTTCAGTCCATTTTTTTCTGCAACCACTACTTCAAAGTTAAGTATCGTACCGAGTAGAACATGTTCGAAAAAGGGTTTACGCAAAACGTCCTACAAATAATCGCAAAAGGCCCATTGCTCCGTTTTGTGCACAAACGCACAAAACCGCGAGCTTTGGGAAAACACAAGTTGCGATCCACTTTGTTGCTCAACAACCATATCCAAGTTGTGTATCGTAGCAAGTAGAACATGTTTACAAAACGGTTTCCACAAAAAGCCTGAGAAATAAGTCCGGAAGGCCCATTGCCCTGTTTTGTGCACAAACGCACAAGACCGCGATCTTTGAGAAAGCACAAGTTTCGATCCATTTTTTTGCGCAACCACTACTTCAAAGTTGTGTATCGTACCGAGGAGAACATGTTCGAAAAAGGGTTTAAATAAAAAGGCCTAGAAGTAAGCCCGAAAGGCCCATTGCTCCGTTTTGTGACCAAATACACAAAACCGCGAACTTTGGGAAAACACAAGTTCCGATCCACTTTTTTGTGCAACAACCACATCAAAGTTGTGTATCGTAGTGAGTAGAACATATTCACAAAATGGTTTCCACAAAAAGGCTGAGAAATATGCCCGAAAGGGCCATTGTGCATTTTGTGCACTAAGATACAAAACCGCGAACTTTGGGAAAACACAAGTGTCGATCATTTTTTTTGTGCAACCACTACTTCAAAGTTGTGTATCGTACCGAGTAAAACATTTTGGAAAAAGGGTTTGCACAAAACGGCCTACAAATAAGCCAGAAAGGCCCATCGATCCATTACGAGCACAAACGCACAAAACCGTGAACTTTTGAAAAACACAAGTTTCAGTCCATTTTTTTCTGCAACCACTACTTCAAAGTTAAGTATCGTACCGAGTAGAACATGTTCGAAAAAGGGTTTACGCAAAACGTCCTACAAATAATCGCAAAAGGCCCATTGCTCCGTTTTGTGCACAAACGCACAAAACCGCGAGCTTTGGGAAAACACAAGTTGCGATCCACTTTGTTGCTCAACAACCATATCCAAGTTGTGTATCGTAGCAAGTAGAACATGTTTACAAAACGGTTTCCACAAAAAGCCTGAGAAATAAGTCCGAAAGGCCCATTGCCCTGTTTTGTGCACAAACGCATAAGACCGCGATCTTTGAGAAAGCACAAGTTTCGATCCATTTTTTTGCGCAACCACTACTTCAAAGTTGTGTATCGTACCGAGGAGAACATGTTCGAAAAAGGGTTTAAGCAAAAAGGCCTAGAAGTAAGCCCGAAAGGCCCATTGCTCCGTTTTGTGACCAAATACACAAAACCGCGAACTTTGGGAAAACACAAGTTCCGATCCACTTTTTTGTGCAACAACCACATCAAAGTTGTGTATCGTAGTGAGTAGAACATATTCACAAAATGGTTTCCACAAAAAGGCTGAGAAATATGCCCGAAAGGGCCATTGTGCATTTTGTGCACTAAGATACAAAACCGCGAACTTTGGGAAAACACAAGTGTCGATCATTTTTTTTGTGCAACCACTACTTCAAAGTTGTGTATCGTACCGAGTAAAACATTTTGGAAAAAGGGTTTGCACAAAACGGCCTACAAATAAGCCAGAAAGGCCCATCGATCCATTACGAGCACAAACGCACAAAACCGTGAACTTTTGAAAAACACAAGTTTCAGTCCATTTTTTTCTGCAACCACTACTTCAAAGTTAAGTATCGTACCGAGTAGAACATGTTCGAAAAAGGGTTTACGCAAAACGTCCTACAAATAATCGCAAAAGGCCCATTGCTCCGTTTTGTGCACAAACGCACAAAACCGCGAGCTTTGGGAAAACACAAGTTGCGATCCACTTTGTTGCTCAACAACCATATCCAAGTTGTGTATCGTAGCAAGTAGAACATGTTTACAAAACGGTTTCCACAAAAAGCCTGAGAAATAAGTCCGAAAGGCCCATTGCCCTGTTTTGTGCACAAACGCACAAGACCGCGATCTTTGAGAAAGCACAAGTTTCGATCCATTTTTTTGCGCAACCACTACTTCAAAGTTGTGTATCGTACCGAGGAGAACATGTTCGAAAAAGGGTTTAAGCAAAAAGGCCTAGAAGTAAGCCCGAAAGGCCCATTGCTCCGTTTTGTGACCAAATACACAAAACCGCGAACTTTGGGAAAACACAAGTTCCGATCCACTTTTTTGTGCAACAACCACATCAAAGTTGTGTATCGTAGTGAGTAGAACATATTCACAAAATGGTTTCCACAAAAAGCCTGAGAAATATGCCCGAAAGGGCCATTGTGCATTTTGTGCACTAAGATACAAAACCGCGAACTTTGGGAAAACACAAGTGTCGATCATTTTTTTTGTGCAACCACTACTTCAAAGTTGTGTATCGTACCGAGTAAAACATTTTGGAAAAAGGGTTTGCACAAAACGGCCTACAAATAAGCCAGAAAGGCCCATCGATCCATTACGAGCACAAACGCACAAAACCGTGAACTTTTGAAAAACACAAGTTTCAGTCCATTTTTTTCTGCAACCACTACTTCAAAGTTAAGTATCGTACCGAGTAGAACATGTTCGAAAAAGGGTTTACGCAAAACGTCCTACAAATAATCGCAAAAGGCCCATTGCTCCGTTTTGTGCACAAACGCACAAAACCGCGAGCTTTGGGAAAACACAAGTTGCGATCCACTTTGTTGCTCAACAACCATATCCAAGTTGTGTATCGTAGCAAGTAGAACATGTTTACAAAACGGTTTCCACAAAAAGCCTGAGAAATAAGTCCGAAAGGCCCATTGCCCTGTTTTGTGCACAAACGCACAAGACCGCGATCTTTGAGAAAGTACAAGTTTCGATCCATTTTTTTGCGCAACCACTACTTCAAATTTGTGTATCGTACCGAGGAGAACATGTTCGAAAAAGGGTTTAAGCAAAAAGGGCTAGAAGTAAGCCCGAAAGGCCCATTGCTCCGTTTTGTGACCAAATACACAAAACCGCGAACTTTGGGAAAACACAAGTTCCGATCCACTTTTTTGTGCAACTACCACATCAAAGTTGTGTATCGTAGTGAGTAGAACATATTCACAAAATGGTTTCCACAAAAAGCCTGAGAAATATGCCCGAAAGGGCCATTGTGCATTTTGTGCACTAAGATACAAAACCGCGAACTTTGGGAAAACACAAGTGTCGATCATTTTTTTTGTGCAACCACTACTTCAAAGTTGTGTATCGTACCGAGTAAAACATTTTGGAAAAAGGGTTTGCACAAAACGGCCTACAAATAAGCCAGAAAGGCCCATCGATCCATTACGAGCACAAACGCACAAAACCGTGAACTTTTGAAAAACACAAGTTTCAGTCCATTTTTTTCTGCAACCACTACTTCAAAGTTAAGTATCGTACCGAGTAGAACATGTTCGAAAAAGGGTTTACGCAAAACGTCCTACAAATAATCGCAAAAGGCCCATTGCTCCGTTTTGTGCACAAACGCACAAAACCGCGAGCTTTGGGAAAACACAAGTTACGATCCACTTTGTTGCTCAACAACCATATCCAAGTTGTGTATCGTAGCAAGTAGAACATGTTTACAAAACGGTTTCCACAAAAAGCCTGAGAAATAAGTCCGAAAGGCCCATTGCCCTGTTTTGTGCACAAACGCACAAGACCGCGATCTTTGAGAAAGCACAAGTTTCGATCCATTTTTTTGCGCAACCACTACTTCAAAGTTGTGTATCGTACCGAGGAGAACATGTTCGAAAAAGGGTTTAAGAAAAAAGGCCTAGAAGTAAGCCCGAAAGGCCCATTGCTCCGATTTGTGACCAAACACACAAAACCGCGAACTTTGGTAAAACACAAGTTCCGATCCACTTTTTTGTGCAACAACCACATCAAAGTTGTGTATCGTAGTGAGTAGAACATATTCACAAAATGGTTTCCACAAAAAGGCTGAGAAATATGCCCGAAAGGGCCATTGTGCATTTTGTGCACTAAGATACAAAACCGCGAACTTTGGGAAAACACAAGTGTCGATCATTTTTTTTGTGCAACCACTACTTCAAAGTTGTGTATCGTACCGAGTAAAACATTTTGGAAAAAGGGTTTGCACAAAACGGCCTACAAATAAGCCAGAAAGGCCCATCGATCCATTACGAGCACAAACGCACAAAACCGTGAACTTTTGAAAAACACAAGTTTCAGTCCATTTTTTTCTGCAACCACTACTTCAAAGTTAAGTATCGTACCGAGTAGAACATGTTCGAAAAAGGGTTTACGCAAAACGTCCTACAAATAATCGCAAAAGGCCCATTGCTCCGTTTTGTGCACAAACGCACAAAACCGCGAGCTTTGGGAAAACACAAGTTGCGATCCACTTTGTTGCTCAACAACCATATCCAAGTTGTGTATCGTAGCAAGTAGAACATGTTTACAAAACGGTTTCCACAAAAAGCCTGAGAAATAAGTCCGAAAGGCCCATTGCCCTGTTTTGTGCACAAACGCACAAGACCGCGATCTTTGAGAAAGCACAAGTTTCGATCCATTTTTTTGCGCAACCACTACTTCAAAGTTGTGTATCGTACCGAGGAGAACATGTTCGAAAAAGGGTTTAAGCAAAAAGGCCTAGAAGTAAGCCCGAAAGGCCCATTGCTCCGTTTTGTGACCAAATACACAAAACCGCGAACTTTGGGAAAACACAAGTTCCGATCCACTTTTTTGTGCAACAACCACATCAAAGTTGTGTATCGTAGTGAGTAGAACATATTCACAAAATGGTTTCCACAAAAAGCCTGAGAAATATGCCCGAAAGGGCCATTGTGCATTTTGTGCACTAAGATACAAAACCGCGAACTTTGGGAAAACACAAGTGTCGATCATTTTTTTTGTGCAACCACTACTTCAAAGTTGTGTATCGTACCGAGTAAAACATTTTGGAAAAAGGGTTTGCACAAAACGGCCTACAAATAAGCCAGAAAGGCCCATCGATCCATTACGAGCACAAACGCACAAAACCGTGAACTTTTGAAAAACACAAGTTTCAGTCCATTTTTTTCTGCAACCACTACTTCAAAGTTAAGTATCGTACCGAGTAGAACATGTTCGAAAAAGGGTTTACGCAAAACGTCCTACAAATAATCGCAAAAGGCCCATTGCTCCGTTTTGTGCACAAACGCACAAAACCGCGAGCTTTGGGAAAACACAAGTTGCGATCCACTTTGTTGCTCAACAACCATATCCAAGTTGTGTATCGTAGCAAGTAGAACATGTTTACAAAACGGTTTCCACAAAAAGCCTGAGAAATAAGTCCGAAAGGCCCATTGCCCTGTTTTGTGCACAAACGCACAAGACCGCGATCTTTGAGAAAGCACAAGTTTCGATCCATTTTTTTGCGCAACCACTACTTCAAAGTTGTGTATCGTACCGAGGAGAACATGTTCGAAAAAGGGTTTAAATAAAAAGGCCTAGAAGTAAGCCCGAAAGGCCCATTGCTCCGTTTTGTGACCAAATACACAAAACCGCGAACTTTGGGAAAACACAAGTTCCGATCCACTTTTTTGTGCAACAACCACATCAAAGTTGTGTATCGTAGTGAGTAGAACATATTCACAAAATGGTTTCCACAAAAAGGCTGAGAAATATGCCCGAAAGGGCCATTGTGCATTTTGTGCACTAAGATACAAAACCGCGAACTTTGGGAAAACACAAGTGTCGATCATTTTTTTTGTGCAACCACTACTTCAAAGTTGTGTATCGTACCGAGTAAAACATTTTGGAAAAAGGGTTTGCACAAAACGGCCTACAAATAAGCCAGAAAGGCCCATCGATCCATTACGAGCACAAACGCACAAAACCGTGAACTTTTGAAAAACACAAGTTTCAGTCCATTTTTTTCTGCAACCACTACTTCAAAGTTAAGTATCGTACCGAGTAGAACATGTTCGAAAAAGGGTTTACGCAAAACGTCCTACAAATAATCGCAAAAGGCCCATTGCTCCGTTTTGTGCACAAACGCACAAAACCGCGAGCTTTGGGAAAACACAAGTTGCGATCCACTTTGTTGCTCAACAACCATATCCAAGTTGTGTATCGTAGCAAGTAGAACATGTTTACAAAACGGTTTCCACAAAAAGCCTGAGAAATAAGTCCGGAAGGCCCATTGCCCTGTTTTGTGCACAAACGCACAAGACCGCGATCTTTGAGAAAGCACAAGTTTCGATCCATTTTTTTGCGCAACCACTACTTCAAAGTTGTGTATCGTACCGAGGAGAACATGTTCGAAAAAGGGTTTAAATAAAAAGGCCTAGAAGTAAGCCCGAAAGGCCCATTGCTCCGTTTTGTGACCAAATACACAAAACCGCGAACTTTGGGAAAACACAAGTTCCGATCCACTTTTTTGTGCAACAACCACATCAAAGTTGTGTATCGTAGTGAGTAGAACATATTCACAAAATGGTTTCCACAAAAAGGCTGAGAAATATGCCCGAAAGGGCCATTGTGCATTTTGTGCACTAAGATACAAAACCGCGAACTTTGGGAAAACACAAGTGTCGATCATTTTTTTTGTGCAACCACTACTTCAAAGTTGTGTATCGTACCGAGTAAAACATTTTGGAAAAAGGGTTTGCACAAAACGGCCTACAAATAAGCCAGAAAGGCCCATCGATCCATTACGAGCACAAACGCACAAAACCGTGAACTTTTGAAAAACACAAGTTTCAGTCCATTTTTTTCTGCAACCACTACTTCAAAGTTAAGTATCGTACCGAGTAGAACATGTTCGAAAAAGGGTTTACGCAAAACGTCCTACAAATAATCGCAAAAGGCCCATTGCTCCGTTTTGTGCACAAACGCACAAAACCGCGAGCTTTGGGAAAACACAAGTTGCGATCCACTTTGTTGCTCAACAACCATATCCAAGTTGTGTATCGTAGCAAGTAGAACATGTTTACAAAACGGTTTCCACAAAAAGCCTGAGAAATAAGTCCGAAAGGCCCATTGCCCTGTTTTGTGCACAAACGCATAAGACCGCGATCTTTGAGAAAGCACAAGTTTCGATCCATTTTTTTGCGCAACCACTACTTCAAAGTTGTGTATCGTACCGAGGAGAACATGTTCGAAAAAGGGTTTAAGCAAAAAGGCCTAGAAGTAAGCCCGAAAGGCCCATTGCTCCGTTTTGTGACCAAATACACAAAACCGCGAACTTTGGGAAAACACAAGTTCCGATCCACTTTTTTGTGCAACAACCACATCAAAGTTGTGTATCGTAGTGAGTAGAACATATTCACAAAATGGTTTCCACAAAAAGGCTGAGAAATATGCCCGAAAGGGCCATTGTGCATTTTGTGCACTAAGATACAAAACCGCGAACTTTGGGAAAACACAAGTGTCGATCATTTTTTTTGTGCAACCACTACTTCAAAGTTGTGTATCGTACCGAGTAAAACATTTTGGAAAAAGGGTTTGCACAAAACGGCCTACAAATAAGCCAGAAAGGCCCATCGATCCATTACGAGCACAAACGCACAAAACCGTGAACTTTTGAAAAACACAAGTTTCAGTCCATTTTTTTCTGCAACCACTACTTCAAAGTTAAGTATCGTACCGAGTAGAACATGTTCGAAAAAGGGTTTACGCAAAACGTCCTACAAATAATCGCAAAAGGCCCATTGCTCCGTTTTGTGCACAAACGCACAAAACCGCGAGCTTTGGGAAAACACAAGTTGCGATCCACTTTGTTGCTCAACAACCATATCCAAGTTGTGTATCGTAGCAAGTAGAACATGTTTACAAAACGGTTTCCACAAAAAGCCTGAGAAATAAGTCCGAAAGGCCCATTGCCCTGTTTTGTGCACAAACGCACAAGACCGCGATCTTTGAGAAAGCACAAGTTTCGATCCATTTTTTTGCGCAACCACTACTTCAAAGTTGTGTATCGTACCGAGGAGAACATGTTCGAAAAAGGGTTTAAGCAAAAAGGCCTAGAAGTAAGCCCGAAAGGCCCATTGCTCCGTTTTGTGACCAAATACACAAAACCGCGAACTTTGGGAAAACACAAGTTCCGATCCACTTTTTTGTGCAACAACCACATCAAAGTTGTGTATCGTAGTGAGTAGAACATATTCACAAAATGGTTTCCACAAAAAGCCTGAGAAATATGCCCGAAAGGGCCATTGTGCATTTTGTGCACTAAGATACAAAACCGCGAACTTTGGGAAAACACAAGTGTCGATCATTTTTTTTGTGCAACCACTACTTCAAAGTTGTGTATCGTACCGAGTAAAACATTTTGGAAAAAGGGTTTGCACAAAACGGCCTACAAATAAGCCAGAAAGGCCCATCGATCCATTACGAGCACAAACGCACAAAACCGTGAACTTTTGAAAAACACAAGTTTCAGTCCATTTTTTTCTGCAACCACTACTTCAAAGTTAAGTATCGTACCGAGTAGAACATGTTCGAAAAAGGGTTTACGCAAAACGTCCTACAAATAATCGCAAAAGGCCCATTGCTCCGTTTTGTGCACAAACGCACAAAACCGCGAGCTTTGGGAAAACACAAGTTGCGATCCACTTTGTTGCTCAACAACCATATCCAAGTTGTGTATCGTAGCAAGTAGAACATGTTTACAAAACGGTTTCCACAAAAAGCCTGAGAAATAAGTCCGAAAGGCCCATTGCCCTGTTTTGTGCACAAACGCACAAGACCGCGATCTTTGAGAAAGCACAAGTTTCGATCCATTTTTTTGCGCAACCACTACTTCAAAGTTGTGTATCGTACCGAGGAGAACATGTTCGAAAAAGGGTTTAAGCAAAAAGGCCTAGAAGTAAGCCCGAAAGGCCCATTGCTCCGTTTTGTGACCAAATACACAAAACCGCGAACTTTGGGAAAACACAAGTTCCGATCCACTTTTTTGTGCAACAACCACATCAAAGTTGTGTATCGTAGTGAGTAGAACATATTCACAAAATGGTTTCCACAAAAAGCCTGAGAAATATGCCCGAAAGGGCCATTGTGCATTTTGTGCACTAAGATACAAAACCGCGAACTTTGGGAAAACACAAGTGTCGATCATTTTTTTTGTGCAACCACTACTTCAAAGTTGTGTATCGTACCGAGTAAAACATTTTGGAAAAAGGGTTTGCACAAAACGGCCTACAAATAAGCCAGAAAGGCCCATCGATCCATTACGAGCACAAACGCACAAAACCGTGAACTTTTGAAAAACACAAGTTTCAGTCCATTTTTTTCTGCAACCACTACTTCAAAGTTAAGTATCGTACCGAGTAGAACATGTTCGAAAAAGGGTTTACGCAAAACGTCCTACAAATAATCGCAAAAGGCCCATTGCTCCGTTTTGTGCACAAACGCACAAAACCGCGAGCTTTGGGAAAACACAAGTTGCGATCCACTTTGTTGCTCAACAACCATATCCAAGTTGTGTATCGTAGCAAGTAGAACATGTTTACAAAACGGTTTCCACAAAAAGCCTGAGAAATAAGTCCGAAAGGCCCATTGCCCTGTTTTGTGCACAAACGCACAAGACCGCGATCTTTGAGAAAGTACAAGTTTCGATCCATTTTTTTGCGCAACCACTACTTCAAAGTTGTGTATCGTACCGAGGAGAACATGTTCGAAAAAGGGTTTAAGCAAAAAGGGCTAGAAGTAAGCCCGAAAGGCCCATTGCTCCGTTTTGTGACCAAATACACAAAACCGCGAACTTTGGGAAAACACAAGTTCCGATCCACTTTTTTGTGCAACTACCACATCAAAGTTGTGTATCGTAGTGAGTAGAACATATTCACAAAATGGTTTCCACAAAAAGCCTGAGAAATATGCCCGAAAGGGCCATTGTGCATTTTGTGCACTAAGATACAAAACCGCGAACTTTGGGAAAACACAAGTGTCGATCATTTTTTTTGTGCAACCACTACTTCAAAGTTGTGTATCGTACCGAGTAAAACATTTTGGAAAAAGGGTTTGCACAAAACGGCCTACAAATAAGCCAGAAAGGCCCATCGATCCATTACGAGCACAAACGCACAAAACCGTGAACTTTTGAAAAACACAAGTTTCAGTCCATTTTTTTCTGCAACCACTACTTCAAAGTTAAGTATCGTACCGAGTAGAACATGTTCGAAAAAGGGTTTACGCAAAACGTCCTACAAATAATCGCAAAAGGCCCATTGCTCCGTTTTGTGCACAAACGCACAAAACCGCGAGCTTTGGGAAAACACAAGTTGCGATCCACTTTGTTGCTCAACAACCATATCCAAGTTGTGTATCGTAGCAAGTAGAACATGTTTACAAAACGGTTTCCACAAAAAGCCTGAGAAATAAGTCCGAAAGGCCCATTGCCCTGTTTTGTGCACAAACGCACAAGACCGCGATCTTTGAGAAAGCACAAGTTTCGATCCATTTTTTTGCGCAACCACTACTTCAAAGTTGTGTATCGTACCGAGGAGAACATGTTCGAAAAAGGGTTTAAGAAAAAAGGCCTAGAAGTAAGCCCGAAAGGCCCATTGCTCCGATTTGTGACCAAACACACAAAACCGCGAACTTTGGTAAAACACAAGTTCCGATCCACTTTTTTGTGCAACAACCACATCAAAGTTGTGTATCGTAGTGAGTAGAACATATTCACAAAATGGTTTCCACAAAAAGGCTGAGAAATATGCCCGAAAGGGCCATTGTGCATTTTGTGCACTAAGATACAAAACCGCGAACTTTGGGAAAACACAAGTGTCGATCATTTTTTTTGTGCAACCACTACTTCAAAGTTGTGTATCGTACCGAGTAAAACATTTTGGAAAAAGGGTTTGCACAAAACGGCCTACAAATAAGCCAGAAAGGCCCATCGATCCATTACGAGCACAAACGCACAAAACCGTGAACTTTTGAAAAACACAAGTTTCAGTCCATTTTTTTCTGCAACCACTACTTCAAAGTTAAGTATCGTACCGAGTAGAACATGTTCGAAAAAGGGTTTACGCAAAACGTCCTACAAATAATCGCAAAAGGCCCATTGCTCCGTTTTGTGCACAAACGCACAAAACCGCGAGCTTTGGGAAAACACAAGTTGCGATCCACTTTGTTGCTCAACAACCATATCCAAGTTGTGTATCGTAGCAAGTAGAACATGTTTACAAAACGGTTTCCACAAAAAGCCTGAGAAATAAGTCCGAAAGGCCCATTGCCCTGTTTTGTGCACAAACGCACAAGACCGCGATCTTTGAGAAAGCACAAGTTTCGATCCATTTTTTTGCGCAACCACTACTTCAAAGTTGTGTATCGTACCGAGGAGAACATGTTCGAAAAAGGGTTTAAGCAAAAAGGCCTAGAAGTAAGCCCGAAAGGCCCATTGCTCCGTTTTGTGACCAAATACACAAAACCGCGAACTTTGGGAAAACACAAGTTCCGATCCACTTTTTTGTGCAACAACCACATCAAAGTTGTGTATCGTAGTGAGTAGAACATATTCACAAAATGGTTTCCACAAAAAGCCTGAGAAATATGCCCGAAAGGGCCATTGTGCATTTTGTGCACTAAGATACAAAACCGCGAACTTTGGGAAAACACAAGTGTCGATCATTTTTTTTGTGCAACCACTACTTCAAAGTTGTGTATCGTACCGAGTAAAACATTTTGGAAAAAGGGTTTGCACAAAACGGCCTACAAATAAGCCAGAAAGGCCCATCGATCCATTACGAGCACAAACGCACAAAACCGTGAACTTTTGAAAAACACAAGTTTCAGTCTATTTTTTTCTGCAACCGCTACTTCAAAGTTAAGTATCGTACCGAGTAGAACATGTTCGAAAAAGGGTTTACGCAAAACGTCCTACAAATAATCGCAAAAGGCCCATTGCTCCGTTTTGTGCACAAACGCACAAAACCGCGAGCTTTGGGAAAACACAAGTTGCGATCCACTTTGTTGCTCAACAACCATATCCAAGTTGTGTATCGTAGCAAGTAGAACATGTTTACAAAACGGTTTCCACAAAAAGCCTGAGAAATAAGTCCGAAAGGCCCATTGCCCTGTTTTGTGCACAAACGCACAAGACCGCGATCTTTGAGAAAGCACAAGTTTCGATCCATTTTTTTGCGCAACCACTACTTCAAAGTTGTGTATCGTACCGAGGAGAACATGTTCGAAAAAGGGTTTAAGAAAAAAGGCCTAGAAGTAAGCCCGAAAGGCCCATTGCTCCGATTTGTGACCAAACACACAAAACCGCGAACTTTGGTAAAACACAAGTTCCGATCCACTTTTTTGTGCAACAACCACATCAAAGTTGTGTATCGTAGTGAGTAGAACATATTCACAAAATGGTTTCCACAAAAAGCCTGAGAAATATGCCCGAAAGGGCCATTGTGCATTTTGTGCACTAAGATACAAAACCGCGAACTTTGGGAAAACACAAGTGTCGATCATTTTTTTTGTGCAACCACTACTTCAAAGTTGTGTATCGTACCGAGTAAAACATTTTGGAAAAAGGGTTTGCACAAAACGGCCTACAAATAAGCCAGAAAGGCCCATCGATCCATTACGAGCACAAACGCACAAAACCGTGAACTTTTGAAAAACACAAGTTTCAGTCCATTTTTTTCTGCAACCACTACTTCAAAGTTAAGTATCGTACCGAGTAGAACATGTTCGAAAAAGGGTTTACGCAAAACGTCCTACAAATAATCGCAAAAGGCCCATTGCTCCGTTTTGTGCACAAACGCACAAAACCGCGAGCTTTGGGAAAACACAAGTTGCGATCCACTTTGTTGCTCAACAACCATATCCAAGTTGTGTATCGTAGCAAGTAGAACATGTTTACAAAACGGTTTCCACAAAAAGCCTGAGAAATAAGTCCGAAAGGCCCATTGCCCTGTTTTGTGCACAAACGCACAAGACCGCGATCTTTGAGAAAGCACAAGTTTCGATCCATTTTTTTGCGCAACCACTACTTCAAAGTTGTGTATCGTACCGAGGAGAACATGTTCGAAAAAGGGTTTAAGCAAAAAGGCCTAGAAGTAAGCCCGAAAGGCCCATTGCTCCGTTTTGTGACCAAACACACAAAACCGCGAACTTTGGGAAAACACAAGTTCCGATCCACTTTTTTGTGCAACAACCACATCAAAGTTGTGTATCGTAGTGAGTAGAACATATTCACAAAATGGTTTCCACAAAAAGCCTGAGAAATATGCCCGAAAGGGCCATTGTGCATTTTGTGCACTAAGATACAAAACCGCGAACTTTGGGAAAACACAAGTGTCGATCATTTTTTTTGTGCAACCACTACTTCAAAGTTGTGTATCGTACCGAGTAAAACATTTTGGAAAAAGGGTTTGCACAAAACGGCCTACAAATAAGCCAGAAAGGCCCATCGATCCATTACGAGCACAAACGCACAAAACCGTGAACTTTTGAAAAACACAAGTTTCAGTCCATTTTTTTCTGCAACCACTACTTCAAAGTTAAGTATCGTACCGAGTAGAACATGTTCGAAAAAGGGTTTACGCAAAACGTCCTACAAATAATCGCAAAAGGCCCATTGCTCCGTTTTGTGCACAAACGCACAAAACCGCGAGCTTTGGGAAAACACAAGTTGCGATCCACTTTGTTGCTCAACAACCATATCCAAGTTGTGTATCGTAGCAAGTAGAACATGTTTACAAAACGGTTTCCACAAAAAGCCTGAGAAATAAGTCCGAAAGGCCCATTGCCCTGTTTTGTGCACAAACGCACAAGACCGCGATCTTTGAGAAAGCACAAGTTTCGATCCATTTTTTTGCGCAACCACTACTTCAAAGTTGTGTATCGTACCGAGGAGAACATGTTCGAAAAAGGGTTTAAGCAAAAAGGCCTAGAAGTAAGCCCGAAAGGCCCATTGCTCCGTTTTGTGACCAAATACACAAAACCGCGAACTTTGGTAAAACACAAGTTCCGATCCACTTTTTTGTGCAACAACCACATCAAAGTTGTGTATCGTAGTGAGTAGAACATATTCACAAAATGGTTTCCACAAAAAGCCTGAGAAATATGCCCGAAAGGGCCATTGTGCATTTTGTGCACTAAGATACAAAACCGCGAACTTTGGGAAAACACAAGTGTCGATCATTTTTTTTGTGCAACCACTACTTCAAAGTTGTGTATCGTACCGAGTAAAACATTTTGGAAAAAGGGTTTGCACAAAACGGCCTACAAATAAGCCAGAAAGGCCCATCGATCCATTACGAGCACAAACGCACAAAACCGTGAACTTTTGAAAAACACAAGTTTCAGTCTATTTTTTTCTGCAACCACTACTTCAAAGTTAAGTATCGTACCGAGTAGAACATGTTCGAAAAAGGGTTTACGCAAAACGTCCTACAAATAATCGCAAAAGGCCCATTGCTCCGTTTTGTGCACAAACGCACAAAACCGCGAGCTTTGGGAAAACACAAGTTGCGATCCACTTTGTTGCTCAACAACCATATCCAAGTTGTGTATCGTAGCAAGTAGAACATGTTTACAAAACGGTTTCCACAAAAAGCCTGAGAAATAAGTCCGAAAGGCCCATTGCCCTGTTTTGTGCACAAACGCACAAGACCGCGATCTTTGAGAAAGCACAAGTTTCGATCCATTTTTTTGCGCAACCACTACTTCAAAGTTGTGTATCGTACCGAGGAGAACATGTTCGAAAAAGGGTTTAAGAAAAAAGGCCTAGAAGTAAGCCCGAAAGGCCCATTGCTCCGATTTGTGACCAAATACACAAAACCGCGAACTTTGGTAAAACACAAGTTCCGATCCACTTTTTTGTGCAACAACCACATCAAAGTTGTGTATCGTAGTGAGTAGAACATATTCACAAAATGGTTTCCACAAAAAGCCTGAGAAATATGCCCGAAAGGGCCATTGTGCATTTTGTGCACTAAGATACAAAACCGCGAACTTTGGGAAAACACAAGTGTCGATCATTTTTTTTGTGCAACCACTACTTCAAAGTTGTGTATCGTACCGAGTAAAACATTTTGGAAAAAGGGTTTGCACAAAACGGCCTACAAATAAGCCAGAAAGGCCCATCGATCCATTACGAGCACAAACGCACAAAACCGTGAACTTTTGAAAAACACAAGTTTCAGTCCATTTTTTTCTGCAACCACTACTTCAAAGTTAAGTATCGTACCGAGTAGAACATGTTCGAAAAAGGGTTTACGCAAAAAGTGCTACAAATAATCGCAAAAGGCCCATTGCTCCGTTTTGTGCACAAACGCACAAAACCGCGAGCTTTGGGAAAACACAAGTTGCGATCCACTTTGTTGCTCAACAACCATATCCAAGTTGTGTATCGTAGCAAGTAGAACATGTTTACAAAACGGTTTCCACAAAAAGCCTGAGAAATAAGTCCGAAAGGCCCATTGCCCTGTTTTGTGCACAAACGCACAAGACCGCGATCTTTTAGAAAGCACAAGTTTCGATCCATTTTTTTGCGCAACCACTACTTCAAAGTTGTGTATCGTACCGAGGAGAACATGTTCGAAAAAGGGTTTAAGCAAAAAGGCCTAGAAGTAAGCCCGAAAGGCCCATTGCTCCGATTTGTGACCAAATACACAAAACCGCGAACTTTGGGAAAACACAAGTTCCGATCCACTTTTTTGTGCAACAACCACATCAAAGTTGTGTATCGTAGTGAGTAGAACATATTCACAAAATGGTTTCCACAAAAAGCCTGAGAAATATGCCCGAAAGGGCCATTGTGCATTTTGTGCACTAAGATACAAAACCGCGAACTTTGGGAAAACACAAGTGTCGATCATTTTTTTTGTGCAACCACTACTTCAAAGTTGTGTATCGTACCGAGTAAAACATTTTGGAAAAAGGGTTTGCACAAAACGGCCTACAAATAAGCCAGAAAGGCCCATCGATCCATTACGAGCACAAACGCACAAAACCGTGAACTTTTGAAAAACACAAGTTTCAGTCCATTTTTTTCTGCAACCACTACTTCAAAGTTAAGTATCGTACCGAGTAGAACATGTTCGAAAAAGGGTTTACGCAAAACGTCCTACAAATAATCGCAAAAGGCCCATTGCTCCGTTTTGTGCACAAACGCACAAAACCGCGAGCTTTGGGAAAACACAAGTTGCGATCCACTTTGTTGCTCAACAACCATATCCAAGTTGTGTATCGTAGCAAGTAGAACATGTTTACAAAACGGTTTCCACAAAAAGCCTGAGAAATAAGTCCGAAAGGCCCATTGCCCTGTTTTGTGCACAAACGCACAAGACCGCGATCTTTGAGAAAGCACAAGTTTCGATCCATTTTTTTGCGCAACCACTACTTCAAAGTTGTGTATCGTACCGAGGAGAACATGTTCGAAAAAGGGTTTAAGCAAAAAGGCCTAGAAGTAAGCCCGAAAGGCCCATTGCTCCGTTTTGTGACCAAATACACAAAACCGCGAACTTTGGGAAAACACAAGTTCCGATCCACTTTTTTGTGCAACAACCACATCAAAGTTGTGTATCGTAGTGAGTAGAACATATTCACAAAACGGTTTCCACAAAAAGCCTGAGAAATAAGTCCGAAAGGCCCATTGCCCTGTTTTATGCACAAACGCACAAGACCGCGATCTTTGAGAAAGCACAAGTTTCGATCCATTTTTTTGTGCAACCACTACTTCAAAGTTGTGTATCGTACCGAGGAGAACATGTTCGAAAAAGGGTTTAAGAAAAAAGGCCTAGAAGTAAGCCCGAAAGGCCCATTGCTCCGATTTGTGACCAAACACACAAAACCGCGAACTTTGGTAAAACACAAGTTCTGATCCACTTTTTTGTGCAACAACCACATCAAAGTTGTGTATCGTAGTGAGTAGAACATATTCACAAAATGGTTTCCACAAAAAGCCTGAGAAATATGCCCGAAAGGGCCATTGTGCATTTTGTGCACTAAGATACAAAACCGCGAACTTTGGGAAAACACAAGTTTCGATCATTTTTTTTGTGCAACCACTACTTCAAAGTTGTGTATCATACCGAGTAAAACATTTTGGAAAAAGGGTTTGCACAAAACGGCCTACAAATAAGCCAGAAAGGCCCATCGATCCATTACGAGCACAAACGCACAAAACCGTGAACTTTTGAAAAACACAAGTTTCAGTCCATTTTTTTTTTGCAACCACTACTTCAAAGTTAAGTATCGTACCGAGTAGAAAATGTTCGAAAAAGGGTTTACGCAAAACGTTCTACAAATAATCGCAAAAGGCCCATTGCTCCGTTTTGTGCACAAACGCACAAAACCGCGAGCTTTGGGAAAACACAAGTTGCGATCCACTTTGTTGCTCAACAACCATATCCAAGTTGTGTATCGTAGCAAGTAGAACATGTTTACAAAACGGTTTCCACAAAAAGCCTGAGAAATAAGTCCGAAAGGCCCATTGCCCTGTTTTGTGCACAAACGCACAAGACCGCGATCTTTGAGAAAGCACAAGTTTCGATCCATTTTTTTGCGCAACCACTACTTCAAAGTTGTGTATCGTACCGAGGAGAACATGTTCGAAAAAGGGTTTAAGCAAAAAGGCCTAGAAGTAAGCCCGAAAGGCCCATTGCTCCGATTTGTGACCAAATACACAAAACCGCGAACTTTGGGAAAACACAAGTTCCGATCCACTTTTTTGTGCAACAACCACATCAAAGTTGTGTATCGTAGTGAGTAGAACATATTCACAAAATGGTTTCCACAAAAAGCCTGAGAAATATGCCCGAAAGGGCCATTGTGCATTTTGTGCACTAAGATACAAAACCGCGAACTTTGGGAAAACACAAGTGTCGATCATTTTTTTTGTGCAACCACTACTTCAAAGTTGTGTATCGTACCGAGTAAAACATTTTGGAAAAAGGGTTTGCACAAAACGGCCTACAAATAAGCCAGAAAGGCCCATCGATCCATTACGAGCACAAACGCACAAAACCGTGAACTTTTGAAAAACACAAGTTTCAGTCCATTTTTTTCTGCAACCACTACTTCAAAGTTAAGTATCGTACCGAGTAGAACATGTTCGAAAAAGGGTTTACGCAAAACGTCCTACAAATAATCGCAAAAGGCCCATTGCTCCGTTTTGTGCACAAACGCACAAAACCGCGAGCTTTGGGAAAACACAAGTTGCGATCCACTTTGTTGCTCAACAACCATATCCAAGTTGTGTATCGTAGCAAGTAGAACATGTTTACAAAACGGTTTCCACAAAAAGCCTGAGAAATAAGTCCGAAAGGCCCATTGCCCTGTTTTGTGCACAAACGCACAAGACCGCGATCTTTGAGAAAGCACAAGTTTCGATCCATTTTTTTGCGCAACCACTACTTCAAAGTTGTGTATCGTACCGAGGAGAACATGTTCGAAAAAGGGTTTAAGCAAAAAGGCCTAGAAGTAAGCCCGAAAGGCCCATTGCTCCGTTTTGTGACCAAATACACAAAACCGCGAACTTTGGGAAAACACAAGTTCCGATCCACTTTTTTGTGCAACAACCACATCAAAGTTGTGTATCGTAGTGAGTAGAACATATTCACAAAACGGTTTCCACAAAAAGCCTGAGAAATAAGTCCGAAAGGCCCATTGCCCTGTTTTGTGCACAAACGCACAAGACCGCGATCTTTGAGAAAGCACAAGTTTCGATCCATTTTTTTGTGCAACCACTACTTCAAAGTTGTGTATCGTACCGAGGAGAACATGTTCGAAAAAGGGTTTAAGAAAAAAGGCCTAGAAGTAAGCCCGAAAGGCCCATTGCTCCGATTTGTGACCAAACACACAAAACCGCGAACTTTGGTAAAACACAAGTTCCGATCCACTTTTTTGTGCAACAACCACATCAAAGTTGTGTATCGTAGTGAGTAGAACATATTCACAAAATGGTTTCCACAAAAAGCCTGAGAAATATGCCCGAAAGGGCCATTGTGCATTTTGTGCACTAAGATACAAAACCGCGAACTTTGGGAAAACACAAGTTTCGATCATTTTTTTTGTGCAACCACTACTTCAAAGTTGTGTATCGTACCGAGTAAAACATTTTGGAAAAAGGGTTTGCACAAAACGGCCTACAAATAAGCCAGAAAGGCCCATCGATCCATTACGAGCACAAACGCACAAAACCGTGAACTTTTGAAAAACACAAGTTTCAGTCCATTTTTTTCTGCAACCACTACTTCAAAGTTAAGAATCGTACCGAGTAGAACATGTTCGAAAAAGGGTTTACGCAAAACGTTCTACAAATAATCGCAAAAGGCCCATTGCTCCGTTTTGTGCACAAACGCACAAAACCGCGAGCTTTGGGAAAACACAAGTTGCGATCCACTTTGTTGCTCAACAACCATATCCAAGTTGTGTATCGTAGCAAGTAGAACATGTTTACAAAACGGTTTCCACAAAAAGCCTGAGAAATAAGTCCGAAAGGCCCATTGCCCTGTTTTGTGCACAAACGCACAAGACCGCGATCTTTGAGAAAGCACAAGTTTCGATCCATTTTTTTGCGCAACCACTACTTCAAAGTTGTGTATCGTACCGAGGAGAACATGTTCGAAAAAGGGTTTAAGCAAAAAGGCCTAGAAGTAAGCCCGAAAGGCCCATTGCTCCGATTTGTGACCAAATACACAAAACCGCGAACTTTGGGAAAACACAAGTTCCGATCCACTTTTTTGTGCAACAACCACATCAAAGTTGTGTATCGTAGTGAGTAGAACATATTCACAAAATGGTTTCCACAAAAAGCCTGAGAAATATGCCCGAAAGGGGCATTGTGCATTTTGTGCACTAAGATACAAAACCGCGAACTTTGGGAAAACACAAGTGTCGATCATTTTTTTTGTGCAACCACTACTTCAAAGTTGTGTATCGTACCGAGTAAAACATTTTGGAAAAAGGGTTTGCACAAAACGGCCTACAAATAAGCCAGAAAGGCCCATCGATCCATTACGAGCACAAACGCACAAAACCGTGAACTTTTGAAAAACACAAGTTTCAGTCCATTTTTTTCTGCAACCACTACTTCAAAGTTAAGTATCGTACCGAGTAGAACATGTTCGAAAAAGGGTTTACGCAAAACGTCCTACAAATAATCGCAAAAGGCCCATTGCTCCGTTTTGTGCACAAACGCACAAAACCGCGAGCTTTGGGAAAACACAAGTTGCGATCCACTTTGTTGCTCAACAACCATATCCAAGTTGTGTATCGTAGCAAGTAGAACATGTTTACAAAACGGTTTCCACAAAAAGCCTGAGAAATAAGTCCGAAAGGCCCATCGCCTGTTTTGTGCACAAACGCACAAGACCGCGATCTTTGAGAAAGCACAAGTTTCGATCCATTTTTTTGCGCAACCACTACTTCAAAGTTGTGTATCGTACCGAGGAGAACATGTTCGAAAAAGGGTTTAAGCAAAAAGGCCTAGAAGTAAGCCCGAAAGGCCCATTGCTCCGATTTGTGACCAAATACACAAAACCGCGAACTTTGGGAAAACACAAGTTCCGATCCACTTTTTTGTGCAACAACCACATCAAAGTTGTGTATCGTAGTGAGTAGAACATATTCACAAAATGGTTTCCACAAAAAGCCTGAGAAATATGCCCGAAAGGGCCATTGTGCATTTTGTGCACTAAGATACAAAACCGCGAACTTTGGGAAAACACAAGTGTCGATCATTTTTTTTGTGCAACCACTACTTCAAAGTTGTGTATCGTACCGAGTAAAACATTTTGGAAAAAGGGTTTGCACAAAACGGCCTACAAATAAGCCAGAAAGGCCCATCGATCCATTACGAGCACAAACGCACAAAACCGTGAACTTTTGAAAAACACAAGTTTCAGTCCATTTTTTTCTGCAACCACTACTTCAAAGTTAAGTATCGTACCGAGTAGAACATGTTCGAAAAAGGGTTTACGCAAAACGTCCTACAAATAATCGCAAAAGGCCCATTGCTCCGTTTTGTGCACAAACGCACAAAACCGCGAGCTTTGGGAAAACACAAGTTGCGATCCACTTTGTTGCTCAACAACCATATCCAAGTTGTGTATCGTAGCAAGTAGAACATGTTTACAAAACGGTTTCCACAAAAAGCCTGAGAAATAAGTCCGAAAGGCCCATGGCCCTGTTTTGTGCACAAACGCACAAGACCGCGATCTTTGAGAAAGCACAAGTTTCGATCCATTTTTTTGCGCAACCACTACTTCAAAGTTGTGTATCGTACCGAGGAGAACATGTTCGAAAAAGGGTTTAAGCAAAAAGGCCTAGAAGTAAGCCCGAAAGGCCCATTGCTCCGATTTGTGACCAAATACACAAAACCGCGAACTTTGGGAAAACACAAGTTCCGATCCACTTTTTTGTGCAACAACCACATCAAAGTTGTGTATCGTAGTGAGTAGAACATATTCACAAAATGGTTTCCACAAAAAGCCTGAGAAATATGCCCGAAAGGGCCATTGTGCATTTTGTGCACTAAGATACAAAACCGCGAACTTTGGGAAAACACAAGTTTCGATCATTTTTTTTGTGCAACCACTACTTCAAAGTTGTGTATCGTACCGAGTAAAACATTTTGGAAAAAGGGTTTGCACAAAACGGCCTACAAATAAGCCAGAAAGGCCCATCGATCCATTACGAGCACAAACGCACAAAACCGTGAACTTTTGAAAAACACAAGTTTCAGTCCATTTTTTTCTGCAACCACTACTTCAAAGTTAAGTATCGTACCGAGTAGAACATGTTCGAAAAAGGGTTTACGCAAAACGTCCTACAAATAATCGCAAAAGGCCCATTGCTCCGTTTTGTGCACAAACGCACAAAACCGCGAGCTTTGGGAAAACACAAGTTGCGATCCACTTTGTTGCTCAACAACCATATCCAAGTTGTGTATCGTAGCAAGTAGAACATGTTTACAAAACGGTTTCCACAAAAAGCCTGAGAAATAAGTCCGAAAGGCCCATCGCCCTGTTTTGTGCACAAACGCACAAGACCGCGATCTTTGAGAAAGCACAAGTTTCGATCCATTTTTTTGCGCAACCACTACTTCAAAGTTGTGTATCGTACCGAGGAGAACATGTTCGAAAAAGGGTTTAAGCAAAAATGATGGAATCCAAGTTAAGGACATGCAAAGGATGGAGCAATCTGGTTCAACACAACATGATGATCCATTATTCATTGGTGGAGGTCCAATAACTCGAGCTAAAGCTAAAAGGATGAAGGAAGCCCTTAATGGACTAATTCAAGCTGTTTGGGCTAAACAACCAACAATAGGAGCTGAATTGGGCTTGGAGGAATCAATTGGTGTTATCAACTTAATTGAAGCATTTAATAGGGCCTAATTAGTTGTTTTCGGCCTAATTGGATTCTGGTTTTCAGACTTGGTTTTATTTTAACTGATTTTGGCTTTCCTGGAACTTCATTCATCAACTTGTTCGTGGGTTCCTAGATTCAATTTATGGGGTTCACATCAAAAAAGGCCTAGAAGTAAGCCCGAAAGGCCCATTGCTCCGTTTTGTGACCAAATACACAAAACCGCGAACTTTGGGAAAACACAAGTTCCGATCCACTTTTTTGTGCAACAACCACATCAAAGTTGTGTATCGTAGTGAGTAGAACATATTCACAAAATGGTTTCCACAAAAAGCCTGAGAAATATGCCCGAAAGGGCCATTGTGCATTTTGTGCACTAAGATACAAAACCGCGAACTTTGGGAAAACACAAGTTTCGATCATTTTTTTTGTGCAACCACTACTTCAAAGTTGTGTATCGTACCGAGTAAAACATTTTGGAAAAAGGGTTTGCACAAAACGGCCTACAAATAAGCCAGAAAGGCCCATCGATCCATTACGAGCACAAACGCACAAAACCGTGAACTTTTGAAAAACACAAGTTTCAGTCCATTTTTTTCTGCAACCACTACTTCAAAGTTAAGTATCGTACCGAGTAGAACATGTTCGAAAAAGGGTTTACGCAAAACGTCCTACAAATAATCGCAAAAGGCCCATTGCTCCGTTTTGTGCACAAACGCACAAAACCGCGAGCTTTGGGAAAACACAAGTTGCGATCCACTTTGTTGCTCAACAACCATATCCAAGTTGTGTATCGTAGCAAGTAGAACATGTTTACAAAACGGTTTCCACAAAAAGCCTCAGAAATAAGTCCGAAAGGCCCATCGCCCTGTTTTGTGCACAAACGCACAAGACCGCGATCTTTGAGAAAGCACAAGTTTCGATCCATTTTTTTGCGCAACCACTACTTCAAAGTTGTGTATCGTACCGAGGAGAACATGTTCGAAAAAGGGTTTAAGCAAAAAGGCCTAGAAGTAAGCCCGAAAGGCCCATTGCTCCGTTTTGTGACCAAATACACAAAACCGCGAACTTTGGGAAAACACAAGTTCCGATGCACTTTTTTGTGCAACAACCACATCAAAGTTGTGTATCGTAGTGAGTAGAACATATTCACAAAATGGTTTCCACAAAAAGCCTGAGAAATATGCCCGAAAGGGCCATTGTGCATTTTGTGCACTAAGATACAAAACCGCGAACTTTGGGAAAACACAAGTGTCGATCATTTTTTTTGTGCAACCACTACTTCAAAGTTGTGTATCGTACCGAGTAAAACATTTTGGAAAAAGGGTTTGCACAAAACGGCCTACAAATAAGCCAGAAAGGCCCATCGATCCATTACGAGCACAAACGCACAAAACCGTGAACTTTTGAAAAACACAAGTTTCAGTCCATTTTTTTCTGCAACCACTACTTCAAAGTTAAGTATCGTACCGAGTAGAACATGTTCGAAAAAGGGTTTACGCAAAACGTCCTACAAATAATCGCAAAAGGCCCATTGCTCCGTTTTGTGCACAAACGCACAAAACCGCGAGCTTTGGGAAAACACAAGTTGCGATCCACTTTGTTGCTCAACAACCATATCCAAGTTGTGTATCGTAGCAAGTAGAACATGTTTACAAAACGGTTTCCACAAAAAGCCTGAGAAATAAGTCCGAAAGGCCCATTGCCCTGTTTTGTGCACAAACGCACAAGACCGCGATCTTTGAGAAAGCACAAGTTTCGATCCATTTTTTTGCGCAACCACTACTTCAAAGTTGTGTATCGTACCGAGGAGAACATGTTCGAAAAAGGGTTTAAGCAAAAAGGCCTAGAAGTAAGCCCGAAAGGCCCATTGCTCCGTTTTGTGACCAAATACACAAAACCGCGAACTTTGGGAAAACACAAGTTCCGATCCACTTTTTTGTGCAACAACCACATCAAAGTTGTGTATCGTAGTGAGTAGAACATATTCACAAAATGGTTTCCACAAAAAGCCTGAGAAATATGCCCGAAAGGGCCATTGTGCATTTTGTGCACTAAGATACAAAACCGCGAACTTTGGGAAAACACAAGTGTCGATCATTTTTTTTGTGCAACCACTACTTCAAAGTTGTGTATCGTACCGAGTAAAACATTTTGGAAAAAGGGTTTGCACAAAACGGCCTACAAATAAGCCAGAAAGGCCCATCGATCCATTACGAGCACAAACGCACAAAACCGTGAACTTTTGAAAAACACAAGTTTCAGTCCATTTTTTTCTGCAACCACTACTTCAAAGTTAAGTATCGTACCGAGTAGAACATGTTCGAAAAAGGGTTTACGCAAAACGTCCTACAAATAATCGCAAAAGGCCCATTGCTCCGTTTTGTGCACAAACGCACAAAACCGCGAGCTTTGGGAAAACACAAGTTGCGATCCACTTTGTTGCTCAACAACCATATCCAAGTTGTGTATCGTAGCAAGTAGAACATGTTTACAAAACGGTTTCCACAAAAAGCCTGAGAAATAAGTCCGAAAGGCCCATCGCCCTGTTTTGTGCACAAACGCACAAGACCGCGATCTTTGAGAAAGCACAAGTTTCGATCCATTTTTTTGCGCAACCACTACTTCAAAGTTGTGTATCGTACCGAGGAGAACATGTTCGAAAAAGGGTTTAAGCAAAAAGGCCTAGAAGTAAGCCCGAAAGGCCCATTGCTCCGTTTCGTGACCAAATACACAAAACCGCGAACTTTGGGAAAACACAAGTTCCGATGCACTTTTTTGTGCAACAACCACATCAAAGTTGTGTATCGTAGTGAGTAGAACATATTCACAAAATGGTTTCCACAAAAAGCCTGAGAAATATGCCCGAAAGGGCCATTGTGCATTTTGTGCACTAAGATACAAAACCGCGAACTTTGGGAAAACACAAGTGTCGATCATTTTTTTTGTGCAACCACTACTTCAAAGTTGTGTATCGTACCGAGTAAAACATTTTGGAAAAAGGGTTTGCACAAAACGGCCTACAAATAAGCCAGAAAGGCCCATCGATCCATTACGAGCACAAACGCACAAAACCGTGAACTTTTGAAAAACACAAGTTTCAGTCCATTTTTTTCTGCAACCACTACTTCAAAGTTAAGTATCGTACCGAGTAGAACATGTTCGAAAAAGGGTTTACGCAAAACGTCCTACAAATAATCGCAAAAGGCCCATTGCTCCGTTTTGTGCACAAACGCACAAAACCGCGAGCTTTGGGAAAACACAAGTTGCGATCCACTTTGTTGCTCAACAACCATATCCAAGTTGTGTATCGTAGCAAGTAGAACATGTTTACAAAACGGTTTCCACAAAAAGCCTGAGAAATAAGTCCGAAAGGCCCATTGCCCTGTTTTGTGCACAAACGCACAAGACCGCGATCTTTGAGAAAGCACAAGTTTCGATCCATTTTTTTGCGCAACCACTACTTCAAAGTTGTGTATCGTACCGAGGAGAACATGTTCGAAAAAGGGTTTAAGCAAAAAGGCCTAGAAGTAAGCCCGAAAGGCCCATTGCTCCGTTTCGTGACCAAATACACAAAACCGCGAACTTTGGGAAAACACAAGTTCCGATCCACTTTTTTGTGCAACAACCACATCAAAGTTGTGTATCGTAGTGAGTAGAACATATTCACAAAATGGTTTCCACAAAAAGCCTGAGAAATATGCCCGAAAGGGCCATTGTGCATTTTGTGCACTAAGATACAAAACCGCGAACTTTGGGAAAACACAAGTGTCGATCATTTTTTTTGTGCAACCACTACTTCAAAGTTGTGTATCGTACCGAGTAAAACATTTTGGAAAAAGGGTTTGCACAAAACGGCCTACAAATAAGCCAGAAAGGCCCATCGATCCATTACGAGCACAAACGCACAAAACCGTGAACTTTTGAAAAACACAAGTTTCAGTCCATTTTTTTCTGCAACCACTACTTCAAAGTTAAGTATCGTACCGAGTAGAACATGTTCGAAAAAGGGTTTACGCAAAACGTCCTACAAATAATCGCAAAAGGCCCATTGCTCCGTTTTGTGCACAAACGCACAAAACCGCGAGCTTTGGGAAAACACAAGTTGCGATCCACTTTGTTGCTCAACAACCATATCCAAGTTGTGTATCGTAGCAAGTAGAACATGTTTACAAAACGGTTTCCACAAAAAGCCTGAGAAATAAGTCCGAAAGGCCCATTGCCCTGTTTTGTGCACAAACGCACAAGACCGCGATCTTTGAGAAAGCACAAGTTTCGATCCATTTTTTTGCGCAACCACTACTTCAAAGTTGTGTATCGTACCGAGGAGAACATGTTCGAAAAAGGGTTTAAGCAAAAAGGCCTAGAAGTAAGCCCGAAAGGCCCATTGCTCCGTTTCGTGACCAAATACACAAAACCGCGAACTTTGGGAAAACACAAGTTCCGATCCACTTTTTTGTGCAACAACCACATCAAAGTTGTGTATCGTAGTGAGTAGAACATATTCACAAAATGGTTTCCACAAAAAGCCTGAGAAATATGCCCGAAAGGGCCATTGTGCATTTTGTGCACTAAGATACAAAACCGCGAACTTTGGGAAAACACAAGTGTCGATCATTTTTTTTGTGCAACCACTACTTCAAAGTTGTGTATCGTACCGAGTAAAACATTTTGGAAAAAGGGTTTGCACAAAACGGCCTACAAATAAGCCAGAAAGGCCCATCGATCCATTACGAGCACAAACGCACAAAACCGTGAACTTTTGAAAAACACAAGTTTCAGTCCATTTTTTTCTGCAACCACTACTTCAAAGTTAAGTATCGTACCGAGTAGAACATGTTCGAAAAAGGGTTTACGCAAAACGTCCTACAAATAATCGCAAAAGGCCCATTGCTCCGTTTTGTGCACAAACGCACAAAACCGCGAGCTTTGGGAAAACACAAGTTGCGATCCACTTTGTTGCTCAACAACCATATCCAAGTTGTGTATCGTAGCAAGTAGAACATGTTTACAAAACGGTTTCCACAAAAAGCCTGAGAAATAAGTCCGAAAGGCCCATTGCCCTGTTTTGTGCACAAACGCACAAGACCGCGATCTTTGAGAAAGCACAAGTTTCGATCCATTTTTTTGCGCAACCACTACTTCAAAGTTGTGTATCGTACCGAGGAGAACATGTTCGAAAAAGGGTTTAAGCAAAAAGGCCTAGAAGTAAGCCCGAAAGGCCCATTGCTCCGTTTTGTGACCAAAAACACAAAACCGCGAACTTTGGGAAAACACAAGTTCCGATCCACTTTTTTGTGCAACAACCACATCAAAGTTGTGTATCGTAGTGAGTAGAACATATTCACAAAATGGTTTCCACAAAAAGCCTGAGAAATATGCCCGAAAGGGCCATTGTGCATTTTGTGCACTAAGATACAAAACCGCGAACTTTGGGAAAACACAAGTGTCGATCATTTTTTTTGTGCAACCACTACTTCAAAGTTGTGTATCGTACCGAGTAAAACATTTTGGAAAAAGGGTTTGCACAAAACGGCCTACAAATAAGCCAGAAAGGCCCATCGATCCATTACGAGCACAAACGCACAAAACCGTGAACTTTTGAAAAACACAAGTTTCAGTCCATTTTTTTCTGCAACCACTACTTCAAAGTTAAGTATCGTACCGAGTAGAACATGTTCGAAAAAGGGTTTACGCAAAACGTCCTACAAATAATCGCAAAAGGCCCATTGCTCCGTTTTGTGCACAAACGCACAAAACCGCGAGCTTTGGGAAAACACAAGTTGCGATCCACTTTGTTGCTCAACAACCATATCCAAGTTGTGTATCGTAGCAAGTAGAACATGTTTACAAAACGGTTTCCACAAAAAGCCTGAGAAATAAGTCCGAAAGGCCCATTGCCCTGTTTTGTGCACAAACGCACAAGACCGCGATCTTTGAGAAAGCACAAGTTTCGATCCATTTTTTTGCGCAACCACTACTTCAAAGTTGTGTATCGTACCGAGGAGAACATGTTCGAAAAAGGGTTTAAGCAAAAAGGCCTAGAAGTAAGCCCGAAAGGCCCATTGCTCCGTTTTGTGACCAAATACACAAAACCGCGAACTTTGGGAAAACACAAGTTCCGATCCACTTTTTTGTGCAACAACCACATCAAAGTTGTGTATCGTAGTGAGTAGAACATATTCACAAAATGGTTTCCACAAAAAGCCTGAGAAATATGCCCGAAAGGGCCATTGTGCATTTTGTGCACTAAGATACAAAACCGCGAACTTTGGGAAAACACAAGTGTCGATCATTTTTTTTGTGCAACCACTACTTCAAAGTTGTGTATCGTACCGAGTAAAACATTTTGGAAAAAGGGTTTGCACAAAACGGCCTACAAATAAGCCATAAAGGCCCATCGATCCATTACGAGCACAAACGCACAAAACCGTGAACTTTTGAAAAACACAAGTTTCAGTCCATTTTTTTCTGCAACCACTACTTCAAAGTTAAGTATCGTACCGAGTAGAACATGTTCGAAAAAGGGTTTACGCAAAACGTCCTACAAATAATCGCAAAAGGCCCATTGCTCCGTTTTGTGCACAAACGCACAAAACCGCGAGCTTTGGGAAAACACAAGTTGCGATCCACTTTGTTGCTCAACAACCATATCCAAGTTGTGTATCGTAGCAAGTAGAACATGTTTACAAAACGGTTTCCACAAAAAGCCTGAGAAATAAGTCCGAAAGGCCCATTGCCCTGTTTTGTGCACAAACGCACAAGACCGCGATCTTTGAGAAAGCACAAGTTTCGATCCATTTTTTTGCGCAACCACTACTTCAAAGTTGTGTATCGTACCGAGGAGAACATGTTCGAAAAAGGGTTTAAGCAAAAAGGCCTAGAAGTAAGCCCGAAAGGCCCATTGCTCCGTTTTGTGACCAAATACACAAAACCGCGAACTTTGGGAAAACACAAGTTCCGATCCACTTTTTTGTGCAACAACCACATCAAAGTTGTGTATCGTAGTGAGTAGAACATATTCACAAAATGGTTTCCACAAAAAGCCTGAGAAATATGCCCGAAAGGGCCATTGTGCATTTTGTGCACTAAGATACAAAACCGCGAACTTTGGGAAAACACAAGTGTCGATCATTTTTTTTGTGCAACCACTACTTCAAAGTTGTGTATCGTACCGAGTAAAACATTTTGGAAAAAGGGTTTGCACAAAACGGCCTACAAATAAGCCAGAAAGGCCCATCGATCCATTACGAGCACAAACGCACAAAACCGTGAACTTTTGAAAAACACAAGTTTCAGTCCATTTTTTTCTGCAACCACTACTTCAAAGTTAAGTATCGTACCGAGTAGAACATGTTCGAAAAAGGGTTTACGCAAAACGTCCTACAAATAATCGCAAAAGGCCCATTGCTCCGTTTTGTGCACAAACGCACAAAACCGCGAGCTTTGGGAAAACACAAGTTGCGATCCACTTTGTTGCTCAACAACCATATCCAAGTTGTGTATCGTAGCAAGTAGAACATGTTTACAAAACGGTTTCCACAAAAAGCCTGAGAAATAAGTCCGAAAGGCCCATTGCCCTGTTTTGTGCACAAACGCACAAGACCGCGATCTTTGAGAAAGCACAAGTTTCGATCCATTTTTTTGCGCAACCACTACTTCAAAGTTGTGTATCGTACCGAGGAGAACATGTTCGAAAAAGGGTTTAAGCAAAAAGGCCTAGAAGTAAGCCCGAAAGGCCCATTGCTCCGTTTTGTGACCAAATACACAAAACCGCGAACTTTGGGAAAACACAAGTTCCGATCCACTTTTTTGTGCAACAACCACATCAAAGTTGTGTATCGTAGTGAGTAGAACATATTCACAAAATGGTTTCCACAAAAAGCCTGAGAAATATGCCCGAAAGGGCCATTGTGCATTTTGTGCACTAAGATACAAAACCGCGAACTTTGGGAAAACACAAGTGTCGATCATTTTTTTTGTGCAACCACTACTTCAAAGTTGTGTATCGTACCGAGTAAAACATTTTGGAAAAAGGGTTTGCACAAAACGGCCTACAAATAAGCCAGAAAGGCCCATCGATCCATTACGAGCACAAACGCACAAAACCGTGAACTTTTGAAAAACACAAGTTTCAGTCCATTTTTTTCTGCAACCACTACTTCAAAGTTAAGTATCGTACCGAGTAGAACATGTTCGAAAAAGGGTTTACGCAAAACGTCCTACAAATAATCGCAAAAGGCCCATTGCTCCGTTTTGTGCACAAACGCACAAAACCGCGAGCTTTGGGAAAACACAAGTTGCGATCCACTTTGTTGCTCAACAACCATATCCAAGTTGTGTATCGTAGCAAGTAGAACATGTTTACAAAACGGTTTCCACAAAAAGCCTGAGAAATAAGTCCGAAAGGCCCATTGCCCTGTTTTGTGCACAAACGCACAAGACCGCGATCTTTGAGAAAGCACAAGTTTCGATCCATTTTTTTGCGCAACCACTACTTCAAAGTTGTGTATCGTACCGAGGAGAACATGTTCGAAAAAGGGTTTAAGCAAAAAGGCCTAGAAGTAAGCCCGAAAGGCCCATTGCTCCGTTTTGTGACCAAATACACAAAACCGCGAACTTTGGGAAAACACAAGTTCCGATCCACTTTTTTGTGCAACAACCACATCAAAGTTGTGTATCGTAGTGAGTAGAACATATTCACAAAATGGTTTCCACAAAAAGCCTGAGAAATATGCCCGAAAGGGCCATTGTGCATTTTGTGCACTAAGATACAAAACCGCGAACTTTGGGAAAACACAAGTGTCGATCATTTTTTTTGTGCAACCACTACTTCAAAGTTGTGTATCGTACCGAGTAAAACATTTTGGAAAAAGGGTTTGCACAAAACGGCCTACAAATAAGCCAGAAAGGCCCATCGATCCATTACGAGCACAAACGCACAAAACCGTGAACTTTTGAAAAACACAAGTTTCAGTCCATTTTTTTCTGCAACCACTACTTCAAAGTTAAGTATCGTACCGAGTAGAACATGTTCGAAAAAGGGTTTACGCAAAACGTCCTACAAATAATCGCAAAAGGCCCATTGCTCCGTTTTGTGCACAAACGCACAAAACCGCGAGCTTTGGGAAAACACAAGTTGCGATCCACTTTGTTGCTCAACAACCATATCCAAGTTGTGTATCGTAGCAAGTAGAACATGTTTACAAAACGGTTTCCACAAAAAGCCTGAGAAATAAGTCCGAAAGGCCCATTGCCCTGTTTTGTGCACAAACGCACAAGACCGCGATCTTTGAGAAAGCACAAGTTTCGATCCATTTTTTTGCGCAACCACTACTTCAAAGTTGTGTATCGTACCGAGGAGAACATGTTCGAAAAAGGGTTTAAGCAAAAAGGCCTAGAAGTAAGCCCGAAAGGCCCATTGCTCCGTTTTGTGACCAAATACACAAAACCGCGAACTTTGGGAAAACACAAGTTCCGATCCACTTTTTTGTGCAACAACCACATCAAAGTTGTGTATCGTAGTGAGTAGAACATATTCACAAAATGGTTTCCACAAAAAGCCTGAGAAATATGCCCGAAAGGGCCATTGTGCATTTTGTGCACTAAGATACAAAACCGCGAACTTTGGGAAAACACAAGTGTCGATCATTTTTTTTGTGCAACCACTACTTCAAAGTTGTGTATCGTACCGAGTAAAACATTTTGGAAAAAGGGTTTGCACAAAACGGCCTACAAATAAGCCAGAAAGGCCCATCGATCCATTACGAGCACAAACGCACAAAACCGTGAACTTTTGAAAAACACAAGTTTCAGTCCATTTTTTTCTGCAACCACTACTTCAAAGTTAAGTATCGTACCGAGTAGAACATGTTCGAAAAAGGGTTTACGCAAAACGTCCTACAAATAATCGCAAAAGGCCCATTGCTCCGTTTTGTGCACAAACGCACAAAACCGCGAGCTTTGGGAAAACACAAGTTGCGATCCACTTTGTTGCTCAACAACCATATCCAAGTTGTGTATCGTAGCAAGTAGAACATGTTTACAAAACGGTTTCCACAAAAAGCCTGAGAAATAAGTCCGAAAGGCCCATTGCCCTGTTTTGTGCACAAACGCACAAGACCGCGATCTTTGAGAAAGCACAAGTTTCGATCCATTTTTTTGCGCAACCACTACTTCAAAGTTGTGTATCGTACCGAGGAGAACATGTTCGAAAAAGGGTTTAAGCAAAAAGGCCTAGAAGTAAGCCCGAAAGGCCCATTGCTCCGTTTTGTGACCAAATACACAAAACCGCGAACTTTGGGAAAACACAAGTTCCGATCCACTTTTTTGTGCAACAACCACATCAAAGTTGTGTATCGTAGTGAGTAGAACATATTCACAAAATGGTTTCCACAAAAAGCCTGAGAAATATGCCCGAAAGGGCCATTGTGCATTTTGTGCACTAAGATACAAAACCGCGAACTTTGGGAAAACACAAGTGTCGATCATTTTTTTTGTGCAACCACTACTTCAAAGTTGTGTATCGTACCGAGTAAAACATTTTGGAAAAAGGGTTTGCACAAAACGGCCTACAAATAAGCCAGAAAGGCCCATCGATCCATTACGAGCACAAACGCACAAAACCGTGAACTTTTGAAAAACACAAGTTTCAGTCCATTTTTTTCTGCAACCACTACTTCAAAGTTAAGTATCGTACCGAGTAGAACATGTTCGAAAAAGGGTTTACGCAAAACGTCCTACAAATAATCGCAAAAGGCCCATTGCTCCGTTTTGTGCACAAACGCACAAAACCGCGAGCTTTGGGAAAACACAAGTTGCGATCCACTTTGTTGCTCAACAACCATATCCAAGTTGTGTATCGTAGCAAGTAGAACATGTTTACAAAACGGTTTCCACAAAAAGCCTGAGAAATAAGTCCGAAAGGCCCATTGCCCTGTTTTGTGCACAAACGCACAAGACCGCGATCTTTGAGAAAGCACAAGTTTCGATCCATTTTTTTGCGCAACCACTACTTCAAAGTTGTGTATCGTACCGAGGAGAACATGTTCGAAAAAGGGTTTAAGCAAAAAGGCCTAGAAGTAAGCCCGAAAGGCCCATTGCTCCGTTTTGTGACCAAATACACAAAACCGCGAACTTTGGGAAAACACAAGTTCCGATCCACTTTTTTGTGCAACAACCACATCAAAGTTGTGTATCGTAGTGAGTAGAACATATTCACAAAATGGTTTCCACAAAAAGCCTGAGAAATATGCCCGAAAGGGCCATTGTGCATTTTGTGCACTAAGATACAAAACCGCGAACTTTGGGAAAACACAAGTGTCGATCATTTTTTTTGTGCAACCACTACTTCAAAGTTGTGTATCGTACCGAGTAAAACATTTTGGAAAAAGGGTTTGCACAAAACGGCCTACAAATAAGCCAGAAAGGCCCATCGATCCATTACGAGCACAAACGCACAAAACCGTGAACTTTTGAAAAACACAAGTTTCAGTCCATTTTTTTCTGCAACCACTACTTCAAAGTTAAGTATCGTACCGAGTAGAACATGTTCGAAAAAGGGTTTACGCAAAACGTCCTACAAATAATCGCAAAAGGCCCATTGCTCCGTTTTGTGCACAAACGCACAAAACCGCGAGCTTTGGGAAAACACAAGTTGCGATCCACTTTGTTGCTCAACAACCATATCCAAGTTGTGTATCGTAGCAAGTAGAACATGTTTACAAAACGGTTTCCACAAAAAGCCTGAGAAATAAGTCCGAAAGGCCCATTGCCCTGTTTTGTGCACAAACGCACAAGACCGCGATCTTTGAGAAAGCACAAGTTTCGATCCATTTTTTTGCGCAACCACTACTTCAAAGTTGTGTATCGTACCGAGGAGAACATGTTCGAAAAAGGGTTTAAGCAAAAAGGCCTAGAAGTAAGCCCGAAAGGCCCATTGCTCCGTTTTGTGACCAAATACACAAAACCGCGAACTTTGGGAAAACACAAGTTCCGATCCACTTTTTTGTGCAACAACCACATCAAAGTTGTGTATCGTAGTGAGTAGAACATATTCACAAAATGGTTTCCACAAAAAGCCTGAGAAATATGCCCGAAAGGGCCATTGTGCATTTTGTGCACTAAGATACAAAACCGCGAACTTTGGGAAAACACAAGTGTCGATCATTTTTTTTGTGCAACCACTACTTCAAAGTTGTGTATCGTACCGAGTAAAACATTTTGGAAAAAGGGTTTGCACAAAACGGCCTACAAATAAGCCAGAAAGGCCCATCGATCCATTACGAGCACAAACGCACAAAACCGTGAACTTTTGAAAAACACAAGTTTCAGTCCATTTTTTTCTGCAACCACTACTTCAAAGTTAAGTATCGTACCGAGTAGAACATGTTCGAAAAAGGGTTTACGCAAAACGTCCTACAAATAATCGCAAAAGGCCCATTGCTCCGTTTTGTGCACAAACGCACAAAACCGCGAGCTTTGGGAAAACACAAGTTGCGATCCACTTTGTTGCTCAACAACCATATCCAAGTTGTGTATCGTAGCAAGTAGAACATGTTTACAAAACGGTTTCCACAAAAAGCCTGAGAAATAAGTCCGAAAGGCCCATTGCCCTGTTTTGTGCACAAACGCACAAGACCGCGATCTTTGAGAAAGCACAAGTTTCGATCCATTTTTTTGCGCAACCACTACTTCAAAGTTGTGTATCGTACCGAGGAGAACATGTTCGAAAAAGGGTTTAAGCAAAAAGGCCTAGAAGTAAGCCCGAAAGGCCCATTGCTCCGTTTTGTGACCAAATACACAAAACCGCGAACTTTGGGAAAACACAAGTTCCGATCCACTTTTTTGTGCAACAACCACATCAAAGTTGTGTATCGTAGTGAGTAGAACATATTCACAAAATGGTTTCCACAAAAAGCCTGAGAAATATGCCCGAAAGGGCCATTGTGCATTTTGTGCACTAAGATACAAAACCGCGAACTTTGGGAAAACACAAGTGTCGATCATTTTTTTTGTGCAACCACTACTTCAAAGTTGTGTATCGTACCGAGTAAAACATTTTGGAAAAAGGGTTTGCACAAAACGGCCTACAAATAAGCCAGAAAGGCCCATCGATCCATTACGAGCACAAACGCACAAAACCGTGAACTTTTGAAAAACACAAGTTTCAGTCCATTTTTTTCTGCAACCACTACTTCAAAGTTAAGTATCGTACCGAGTAGAACATGTTCGAAAAAGGGTTTACGCAAAACGTCCTACAAATAATCGCAAAAGGCCCATTGCTCCGTTTTGTGCACAAACGCACAAAACCGCGAGCTTTGGGAAAACACAAGTTGCGATCCACTTTGTTGCTCAACAACCATATCCAAGTTGTGTATCGTAGCAAGTAGAACATGTTTACAAAACGGTTTCCACAAAAAGCCTGAGAAATAAGTCCGAAAGGCCCATTGCCCTGTTTTGTGCACAAACGCACAAGACCGCGATCTTTGAGAAAGCACAAGTTTCGATCCATTTTTTTGCGCAACCACTACTTCAAAGTTGTGTATCGTACCGAGGAGAACATGTTCGAAAAAGGGTTTAAGCAAAAAGGCCTAGAAGTAAGCCCGAAAGGCCCATTGCTCCGTTTTGTGACCAAATACACAAAACCGCGAACTTTGGGAAAACACAAGTTCCGATCCACTTTTTTGTGCAACAACCACATCAAAGTTGTGTATCGTAGTGAGTAGAACATATTCACAAAATGGTTTCCACAAAAAGCCTGAGAAATATGCCCGAAAGGGCCATTGTGCATTTTGTGCACTAAGATACAAAACCGCGAACTTTGGGAAAACACAAGTGTCGATCATTTTTTTTGTGCAACCACTACTTCAAAGTTGTGTATCGTACCGAGTAAAACATTTTGGAAAAAGGGTTTGCAAAAAACGGCCTACAAATAAGCCAGAAAGGCCCATCGATCCATTACGAGCACAAACGCACAAAACCGTGAACTTTTGAAAAACACAAGTTTCAGTCCATTTTTTTCTGCAACCACTACTTCAAAGTTAAGTATCGTACCGAGTAGAACATGTTCGAAAAAGGGTTTACGCAAAACGTCCTACAAATAATCGCAAAAGGCCCATTGCTCCGTTTTGTGCACAAACGCACAAAACCGCGAGCTTTGGGAAAACACAAGTTGCGATCCACTTTGTTGCTCAACAACCATATCCAAGTTGTGTATCGTAGCAAGTAGAACATGTTTACAAAACGGTTTCCACAAAAAGCCTGAGAAATAAGTCCGAAAGGCCCATTGCCCTGTTTTGTGCACAAACGCACAAGACCGCGATCTTTGAGAAAGCACAAGTTTCGATCCATTTTTTTGCGCAACCACTACTTCAAAGTTGTGTATCGTACCGAGGAGAACATGTTCGAAAAAGGGTTTAAGCAAAAAGGCCTAGAAGTAAGCCCGAAAGGCCCATTGCTCCGTTTTGTGACCAAATACACAAAACCGCGAACTTTGGGAAAACACAAGTTCCGATCCACTTTTTTGTGCAACAACCACATCAAAGTTGTGTATCGTAGTGAGTAGAACATATTCACAAAATGGTTTCCACAAAAAGCCTGAGAAATATGCCCGAAAGGGCCATTGTGCATTTTGTGCACTAAGATACAAAACCGCGAACTTTGGGAAAACACAAGTGTCGATCATTTTTTTGTGCAACCACTACTTCAAAGTTGTGTATCGTACCGAGTAAAACATTTTGGAAAAAGGGTTTGCACAAAACGGCCTACAAATAAGCCAGAAAGGCCCATCGATCCATTACGAGCACAAACGCACAAAACCGTGAACTTTTGAAAAACACAAGTTTCAGTCCATTTTTTTCTGCAACCACTACTTCAAAGTTAAGTATCGTACCGAGTAGAACATGTTCGAAAAAGGGTTTACGCAAAACGTCCTACAAATAATCGCAAAAGGCCCATTGCTCCGTTTTGTGCACAAACGCACAAAACCGCGAGCTTTGGGAAAACACAAGTTGCGATCCACTTTGTTGCTCAACAACCATATCCAAGTTGTGTATCGTAGCAAGTAGAACATGTTTACAAAACGGTTTCCACAAAAAGCCTGAGAAATAAGTCCGAAAGGCCCATTGCCCTGTTTTGTGCACAAACGCACAAGACCGCGATCTTTGAGAAAGCACAAGTTTCGATCCATTTTTTTGCGCAACCACTACTTCAAAGTTGTGTATCGTACCGAGGAGAACATGTTCGAAAAAGGGTTTAAGCAAAAAGGCCTAGAAGTAAGCCCGAAAGGCCCATTGCTCCGTTTTGTGACCAAATACACAAAACCGCGAACTTTGGGAAAACACAAGTTCCGATCCACTTTTTTGTGCAACAACCACATCAAAGTTGTGTATCGTAGTGAGTAGAACATATTCACAAAATGGTTTCCACAAAAAGCCTGAGAAATATGCCCGAAAGGGCCATTGTGCATTTTGTGCACTAAGATACAAAACCGCGAACTTTGGGAAAACACAAGTGTCGATCATTTTTTTTGTGCAACCACTACTTCAAAGTTGTGTATCGTACCGAGTAAAACATTTTGGAAAAAGGGTTTGCACAAAACGGCCTACAAATAAGCCAGAAAGGCCCATCGATCCATTACGAGCACAAACGCACAAAACCGTGAACTTTTGAAAAACACAAGTTTCAGTCCATTTTTTTCTGCAACCACTACTTCAAAGTTAAGTATCGTACCGAGTAGAACATGTTCGAAAAAGGGTTTACGCAAAACGTCCTACAAATAATCGCAAAAGGCCCATTGCTCCGTTTTGTGCACAAACGCACAAAACCGCGAGCTTTGGGAAAACACAAGTTGCGATCCACTTTGTTGCTCAACAACCATATCCAAGTTGTGTATCGTAGCAAGTAGAACATGTTTACAAAACGGTTTCCACAAAAAGCCTGAGAAATAAGTCCGAAAGGCCCATTGCCCTGTTTTGTGCACAAACGCACAAGACCGCGATCTTTGAGAAAGCACAAGTTTCGATCCATTTTTTTGCGCAACCACTACTTCAAAGTTGTGTATCGTACCGAGGAGAACATGTTCGAAAAAGGGTTTAAGCAAAAAGGCCTAGAAGTAAGCCCGAAAGGCCCATTGCTCCGTTTTGTGACCAAATACACAAAACCGCGAACTTTGGGAAAACACAAGTTCCGATCCACTTTTTTGTGCAACAACCACATCAAAGTTGTGTATCGTAGTGAGTAGAACATATTCACAAAATGGTTTCCACAAAAAGCCTGAGAAATATGCCCGAAAGGGCCATTGTGCATTTTGTGCACTAAGATACAAAACCGCGAACTTTGGGAAAACACAAGTGTCGATCATTTTTTTTGTGCAACCACTACTTCAAAGTTGTGTATCGTACCGAGTAAAACATTTTGGAAAAAGGGTTTGCAAAAAACGGCCTACAAATAAGCCAGAAAGGCCCATCGATCCATTACGAGCACAAACGCACAAAACCGTGAACTTTTGAAAAACACAAGTTTCAGTCCATTTTTTTCTGCAACCACTACTTCAAAGTTAAGTATCGTACCGAGTAGAACATGTTCGAAAAAGGGTTTACGCAAAACGTCCTACAAATAATCGCAAAAGGCCCATTGCTCCGTTTTGTGCACAAACGCACAAAACCGCGAGCTTTGGGAAAACACAAGTTGCGATCCACTTTGTTGCTCAACAACCATATCCAAGTTGTGTATCGTAGCAAGTAGAACATGTTTACAAAACGGTTTCCACAAAAAGCCTGAGAAATAAGTCCGAAAGGCCCATTGCCCTGTTTTGTGCACAAACGCACAAGACCGCGATCTTTGAGAAAGCACAAGTTTCGATCCATTTTTTTGCGCAACCACTACTTCAAAGTTGTGTATCGTACCGAGGAGAACATGTTCGAAAAAGGGTTTAAGCAAAAAGGCCTAGAAGTAAGCCCGAAAGGCCCATTGCTCCGTTTTGTGACCAAATACACAAAACCGCGAACTTTGGGAAAACACAAGTTCCGATCCACTTTTTTGTGCAACAACCACATCAAAGTTGTGTATCGTAGTGAGTAGAACATATTCACAAAATGGTTTCCACAAAAAGCCTGAGAAATATGCCCGAAAGGGCCATTGTGCATTTTGTGCACTAAGATACAAAACCGCGAACTTTGGGAAAACACAAGTGTCGATCATTTTTTTTGTGCAACCACTACTTCAAAGTTGTGTATCGTACCGAGTAAAACATTTTGGAAAAAGGGTTTGCACAAAACGGCCTACAAATAAGCCAGAAAGGCCCATCGATCCATTACGAGCACAAACGCACAAAACCGTGAACTTTTGAAAAACACAAGTTTCAGTCCATTTTTTTCTGCAACCACTACTTCAAAGTTAAGTATCGTACCGAGTAGAACATGTTCGAAAAAGGGTTTACGCAAAACGTCCTACAAATAATCGCAAAAGGCCCATTGCTCCGTTTTGTGCACAAACGCACAAAACCGCGAGCTTTGGGAAAACACAAGTTGCGATCCACTTTGTTGCTCAACAACCATATCCAAGTTGTGTATCGTAGCAAGTAGAACATGTTTACAAAACGGTTTCCACAAAAAGCCTGAGAAATAAGTCCGAAAGGCCCATTGCCCTGTTTTGTGCACAAACGCACAAGACCGCGATCTTTGAGAAAGCACAAGTTTCGATCCATTTTTTTGCGCAACCACTACTTCAAAGTTGTGTATCGTACCGAGGAGAACATGTTCGAAAAAGGGTTTAAGCAAAAAGGCCTAGAAGTAAGCCCGAAAGGCCCATTGCTCCGTTTTGTGACCAAATACACAAAACCGCGAACTTTGGGAAAACACAAGTTCCGATCCACTTTTTTGTGCAACAACCACATCAAAGTTGTGTATCGTAGTGAGTAGAACATATTCACAAAATGGTTTCCACAAAAAGCCTGAGAAATATGCCCGAAAGGGCCATTGTGCATTTTGTGCACTAAGATACAAAACCGCGAACTTTGGGAAAACACAAGTGTCGATCATTTTTTTTGTGCAACCACTACTTCAAAGTTGTGTATCGTACCGAGTAAAACATTTTGGAAAAAGGGTTTGCACAAAACGGCCTACAAATAAGCCAGAAAGGCCCATCGATCCATTACGAGCACAAACGCACAAAACCGTGAACTTTTGAAAAACACAAGTTTCAGTCCATTTTTTTCTGCAACCACTACTTCAAAGTTAAGTATCGTACCGAGTAGAACATGTTCGAAAAAGGGTTTACGCAAAACGTCCTACAAATAATCGCAAAAGGCCCATTGCTCCGTTTTGTGCACAAACGCACAAAACCGCGAGCTTTGGGAAAACACAAGTTGCGATCCACTTTGTTGCTCAACAACCATATCCAAGTTGTGTATCGTAGCAAGTAGAACATGTTTACAAAACGGTTTCCACAAAAAGCCTGAGAAATAAGTCCGAAAGGCCCATTGCCCTGTTTTGTGCACAAACGCACAAGACCGCGATCTTTGAGAAAGCACAAGTTTCGATCCATTTTTTTGCGCAACCACTACTTCAAAGTTGTGTATCGTACCGAGGAGAACATGTTCGAAAAAGGGTTTAAGCAAAAAGGCCTAGAAGTAAGCCCGAAAGGCCCATTGCTCCGTTTTGTGACCAAATACACAAAACCGCGAACTTTGGGAAAACACAAGTTCCGATCCACTTTTTTGTGCAACAACCACATCAAAGTTGTGTATCGTAGTGAGTAGAACATATTCACAAAATGGTTTCCACAAAAAGCCTGAGAAATATGCCCGAAAGGGCCATTGTGCATTTTGTGCACTAAGATACAAAACCGCGAACTTTGGGAAAACACAAGTGTCGATCATTTTTTTTGTGCAACCACTACTTCAAAGTTGTGTATCGTACCGAGTAAAACATTTTGGAAAAAGGGTTTGCACAAAACGGCCTACAAATAAGCCAGAAAGGCCCATCGATCCATTACGAGCACAAACGCACAAAACCGTGAACTTTTGAAAAACACAAGTTTCAGTCCATTTTTTTCTGCAACCACTACTTCAAAGTTAAGTATCGTACCGAGTAGAACATGTTCGAAAAAGGGTTTACGCAAAACGTCCTACAAATAATCGCAAAAGGCCCATTGCTCCGTTTTGTGCACAAACGCACAAAACCGCGAGCTTTGGGAAAACACAAGTTGCGATCCACTTTGTTGCTCAACAACCATATCCAAGTTGTGTATCGTAGCAAGTAGAACATGTTTACAAAACGGTTTCCACAAAAAGCCTGAGAAATAAGTCCGAAAGGCCCATTGCCCTGTTTTGTGCACAAACGCACAAGACCGCGATCTTTGAGAAAGCACAAGTTTCGATCCATTTTTTTGCGCAACCACTACTTCAAAGTTGTGTATCGTACCGAGGAGAACATGTTCGAAAAAGGGTTTAAGCAAAAAGGCCTAGAAGTAAGCCCGAAAGGCCCATTGCTCCGTTTTGTGACCAAAAACACAAAACCGCGAACTTTGGGAAAACACAAGTTCCGATCCACTTTTTTGTGCAACTACCACATCAAAGTTGTGTATCGTAGTGAGTAGAACATATTCACAAAATGGTTTCCACAAAAAGCCTGAGAAATATGCCCGAAAGGGCCATTGTGCATTTTGTGCACTAAGATACAAAACCGCGAACTTTGGGAAAACACAAGTGTCGATCATTTTTTTTGTGCAACCACTACTTCAAAGTTGTGTATCGTACCGAGTAAAACATTTTGGAAAAAGGGTTTGCACAAAACGGCCTACAAATAAGCCAGAAAGGCCCATCGATCCATTACGAGCACAAACGCACAAAACCGTGAACTTTTGAAAAACACAAGTTTCAGTCCATTTTTTTCTGCAACCACTACTTCAAAGTTAAGTATCGTACCGAGTAGAACATGTTCGAAAAAGGGTTTACGCAAAACGTCCTACAAATAATCGCAAAAGGCCCATTGCTCCGTTTTGTGCACAAACGCACAAAACCGCGAGCTTTGGGAAAACACAAGTTGCGATCCACTTTGTTGCTCAACAACCATATCCAAGTTGTGTATCGTAGCAAGTAGAACATGTTTACAAAACGGTTTCCACAAAAAGCCTGAGAAATAAGTCCGAAAGGCCCATTGCCCTGTTTTGTGCACAAACGCACAAGACCGCGATCTTTGAGAAAGCACAAGTTTCGATCCATTTTTTTGCGCAACCACTACTTCAAAGTTGTGTATCGTACCGAGGAGAACATGTTCGAAAAAGGGTTTAAGCAAAAAGGCCTAGAAGTAAGCCCGAAAGGCCCATTGCTCCGTTTTGTGACCAAAAACACAAAACCGCGAACTTTGGGAAAACACAAGTTCCGATCCACTTTTTTGTGCAACTACCACATCAAAGTTGTGTATCGTAGTGAGTAGAACATATTCACAAAATGGTTTCCACAAAAAGCCTGAGAAATATGCCCGAAAGGGCCATTGTGCATTTTGTGCACTAAGATACAAAACCGCGAACTTTGGGAAAACACAAGTGTCGATCATTTTTTTTGTGCAACCACTACTTCAAAGTTGTGTATCGTACCGAGTAAAACATTTTGGAAAAAGGGTTTGCACAAAACGGCCTACAAATAAGCCAGAAAGGCCCATCGATCCATTACGAGCACAAACGCACAAAACCGTGAACTTTTGAAAAACACAAGTTTCAGTCCATTTTTTTCTGCAACCACTACTTCAAAGTTAAGTATCGTACCGAGTAGAACATGTTCGAAAAAGGGTTTACGCAAAACGTCCTACAAATAATCGCAAAAGGCCCATTGCTCCGTTTTGTGCACAAACGCACAAAACCGCGAGCTTTGGGAAAACACAAGTTGCGATCCACTTTGTTGCTCAACAACCATATCCAAGTTGTGTATCGTAGCAAGTAGAACATGTTTACAAAACGGTTTCCACAAAAAGCCTGAGAAATAAGTCCGAAAGGCCCATTGCCCTGTTTTGTGCACAAACGCACAAGACCGCGATCTTTGAGAAAGCACAAGTTTCGATCCATTTTTTTGCGCAACCACTACTTCAAAGTTGTGTATCGTACCGAGGAGAACATGTTCGAAAAAGGGTTTAAGCAAAAAGGCCTAGAAGTAAGCCCGAAAGGCCCATTGCTCCGTTTTGTGACCAAATACACAAAACCGCGAACTTTGGGAAAACACAAGTTCCGATCCACTTTTTTGTGCAACAACCACATCAAAGTTGTGTATCGTAGTGAGTAGAACATATTCACAAAATGGTTTCCACAAAAAGCCTGAGAAATATGCCCGAAAGGGCCATTGTGCATTTTGTGCACTAAGATACAAAACCGCGAACTTTGGGAAAACACAAGTGTCGATCATTTTTTTTGTGCAACCACTACTTCAAAGTTGTGTATCGTACCGAGTAAAACATTTTGGAAAAAGGGTTTGCACAAAACGGCCTACAAATAAGCCAGAAAGGCCCATCGATCCATTACGAGCACAAACGCACAAAACCGTGAACTTTTGAAAAACACAAGTTTCAGTCCATTTTTTTCTGCAACCACTACTTCAAAGTTAAGTATCGTACCGAGTAGAACATGTTCGAAAAAGGGTTTACGCAAAACGTCCTACAAATAATCGCAAAAGGCCCATTGCTCCGTTTTGTGCACAAACGCACAAAACCGCGAGCTTTGGGAAAACACAAGTTGCGATCCACTTTGTTGCTCAACAACCATATCCAAGTTGTGTATCGTAGCAAGTAGAACATGTTTACAAAACGGTTTCCACAAAAAGCCTGAGAAATAAGTCCGAAAGGCCCATTGCCCTGTTTTGTGCACAAACGCACAAGACCGCGATCTTTGAGAAAGCACAAGTTTCGATCCATTTTTTTGCGCAACCACTACTTCAAAGTTGTGTATCGTACCGAGGAGAACATGTTCGAAAAAGGGTTTAAGCAAAAAGGCCTAGAAGTAAGCCCGAAAGGCCCATTGCTCCGTTTTGTGACCAAAAACACAAAACCGCGAACTTTGGGAAAACACAAGTTCCGATCCACTTTTTTGTGCAACTACCACATCAAAGTTGTGTATCGTAGTGAGTAGAACATATTCACAAAATGGTTTCCACAAAAAGCCTGAGAAATATGCCCGAAAGGGCCATTGTGCATTTTGTGCACTAAGATACAAAACCGCGAACTTTGGGAAAACACAAGTGTCGATCATTTTTTTTGTGCAACCACTACTTCAAAGTTGTGTATCGTACCGAGTAAAACATTTTGGAAAAAGGGTTTGCACAAAACGGCCTACAAATAAGCCAGAAAGGCCCATCGATCCATTACGAGCACAAACGCACAAAACCGTGAACTTTTGAAAAACACAAGTTTCAGTCCATTTTTTTCTGCAACCACTACTTCAAAGTTAAGTATCGTACCGAGTAGAACATGTTCGAAAAAGGGTTTACGCAAAACGTCCTACAAATAATCGCAAAAGGCCCATTGCTCCGTTTTGTGCACAAACGCACAAAACCGCGAGCTTTGGGAAAACACAAGTTGCGATCCACTTTGTTGCTCAACAACCATATCCAAGTTGTGTATCGTAGCAAGTAGAACATGTTTACAAAACGGTTTCCACAAAAAGCCTGAGAAATAAGTCCGAAAGGCCCATTGCCCTGTTTTGTGCACAAACGCACAAGACCGCGATCTTTGAGAAAGCACAAGTTTCGATCCATTTTTTTGCGCAACCACTACTTCAAAGTTGTGTATCGTACCGAGGAGAACATGTTCGAAAAAGGGTTTAAGCAAAAAGGCCTAGAAGTAAGCCCGAAAGGCCCATTGCTCCGTTTTGTGACCAAATACACAAAACCGCGAACTTTGGGAAAACACAAGTTCCGATCCACTTTTTTGTGCAACTACCACATCAAAGTTGTGTATCGTAGTGAGTAGAACATATTCACAAAATGGTTTCCACAAAAAGCCTGAGAAATATGCCCGAAAGGGCCATTGTGCATTTTGTGCACTAAGATACAAAACCGCGAACTTTGGGAAAACACAAGTGTCGATCATTTTTTTTGTGCAACCACTACTTCAAAGTTGTGTATCGTACCGAGTAAAACATTTTGGAAAAAGGGTTTGCACAAAACGGCCTACAAATAAGCCAGAAAGGCCCATCGATCCATTACGAGCACAAACGCACAAAACCGTGAACTTTTGAAAAACACAAGTTTCAGTCCATTTTTTTCTGCAACCACTACTTCAAAGTTAAGTATCGTACCGAGTAGAACATGTTCGAAAAAGGGTTTACGCAAAACGTCCTACAAATAATCGCAAAAGGCCCATTGCTCCGTTTTGTGCACAAACGCACAAAACCGCGAGCTTTGGGAAAACACAAGTTGCGATCCACTTTGTTGCTCAACAACCATATCCAAGTTGTGTATCGTAGCAAGTAGAACATGTTTACAAAACGGTTTCCACAAAAAGCCTGAGAAATAAGTCCGAAAGGCCCATTGCCCTGTTTTGTGCACAAACGCACAAGACCGCGATCTTTGAGAAAGCACAAGTTTCGATCCATTTTTTTGCGCAACCACTACTTCAAAGTTGTGTATCGTACCGAGGAGAACATGTTCGAAAAAGGGTTTAAGCAAAAAGGCCTAGAAGTAAGCCCGAAAGGCCCATTGCTCCGTTTTGTGACCAAATACACAAAACCGCGAACTTTGGGAAAACACAAGTTCCGATCCACTTTTTTGTGCAACAACCACATCAAAGTTGTGTATCGTAGTGAGTAGAACATATTCACAAAATGGTTTCCACAAAAAGCCTGAGAAATATGCCCGAAAGGGCCATTGTGCATTTTGTGCACTAAGATACAAAACCGCGAACTTTGGGAAAACACAAGTGTCGATCATTTTTTTTGTGCAACCACTACTTCAAAGTTGTGTATCGTACCGAGTAAAACATTTTGGAAAAAGGGTTTGCACAAAACGGCCTACAAATAAGCCAGAAAGGCCCATCGATCCATTACGAGCACAAACGCACAAAACCGTGAACTTTTGAAAAACACAAGTTTCAGTCCATTTTTTTCTGCAACCACTACTTCAAAGTTAAGTATCGTACCGAGTAGAACATGTTCGAAAAAGGGTTTACGCAAAACGTCCTACAAATAATCGCAAAAGGCCCATTGCTCCGTTTTGTGCACAAACGCACAAAACCGCGAGCTTTGGGAAAACACAAGTTGCGATCCACTTTGTTGCTCAACAACCATATCCAAGTTGTGTATCGTAGCAAGTAGAACATGTTTACAAAACGGTTTCCACAAAAAGCCTGAGAAATAAGTCCGAAAGGCCCATTGCCCTGTTTTGTGCACAAACGCACAAGACCGCGATCTTTGAGAAAGCACAAGTTTCGATCCATTTTTTTGCGCAACCACTACTTCAAAGTTGTGTATCGTACCGAGGAGAACATGTTCGAAAAAGGGTTTAAGCAAAAAGGCCTAGAAGTAAGCCCGAAAGGCCCATTGCTCCGTTTTGTGACCAAATACACAAAACCGCGAACTTTGGGAAAACACAAGTTCCGATCCACTTTTTTGTGCAACAACCACATCAAAGTTGTGTATCGTAGTGAGTAGAACATATTCACAAAATGGTTTCCACAAAAAGCCTGAGAAATATGCCCGAAAGGGCCATTGTGCATTTTGTGCACTAAGATACAAAACCGCGAACTTTGGGAAAACACAAGTGTCGATCATTTTTTTTGTGCAACCACTACTTCAAAGTTGTGTATCGTACCGAGTAAAACATTTTGGAAAAAGGGTTTGCACAAAACGGCCTACAAATAAGCCAGAAAGGCCCATCGATCCATTACGAGCACAAACGCACAAAACCGTGAACTTTTGAAAAACACAAGTTTCAGTCCATTTTTTTCTGCAACCACTACTTCAAAGTTAAGTATCGTACCGAGTAGAACATGTTCGAAAAAGGGTTTACGCAAAACGTCCTACAAATAATCGCAAAAGGCCCATTGCTCCGTTTTGTGCACAAACGCACAAAACCGCGAGCTTTGGGAAAACACAAGTTGCGATCCACTTTGTTGCTCAACAACCATATCCAAGTTGTGTATCGTAGCAAGTAGAACATGTTTACAAAACGGTTTCCACAAAAAGCCTGAGAAATAAGTCCGAAAGGCCCATTGCCCTGTTTTGTGCACAAACGCACAAGACCGCGATCTTTGAGAAAGCACAAGTTTCGATCCATTTTTTTGCGCAACCACTACTTCAAAGTTGTGTATCGTACCGAGGAGAACATGTTCGAAAAAGGGTTTAAGCAAAAAGGCCTAGAAGTAAGCCCGAAAGGCCCATTGCTCCGTTTTGTGACCAAATACACAAAACCGCGAACTTTGGGAAAACACAAGTTCCGATCCACTTTTTTGTGCAACTACCACATCAAAGTTGTGTATCGTAGTGAGTAGAACATATTCACAAAATGGTTTCCACAAAAAGCCTGAGAAATATGCCCGAAAGGGCCATTGTGCATTTTGTGCACTAAGATACAAAACCGCGAACTTTGGGAAAACACAAGTGTCGATCATTTTTTTTGTGCAACCACTACTTCAAAGTTGTGTATCGTACCGAGTAAAACATTTTGGAAAAAGGGTTTGCACAAAACGGCCTACAAATAAGCCAGAAAGGCCCATCGATCCATTACGAGCACAAACGCACAAAACCGTGAACTTTTGAAAAACACAAGTTTCAGTCCATTTTTTTCTGCAACCACTACTTCAAAGTTAAGTATCGTACCGAGTAGAACATGTTCGAAAAAGGGTTTACGCAAAACGTCCTACAAATAATCGCAAAAGGCCCATTGCTCCGTTTTGTGCACAAACGCACAAAACCGCGAGCTTTGGGAAAACACAAGTTGCGATCCACTTTGTTGCTCAACAACCATATCCAAGTTGTGTATCGTAGCAAGTAGAACATGTTTACAAAACGGTTTCCACAAAAAGCCTGAGAAATAAGTCCGAAAGGCCCATTGCCCTGTTTTGTGCACAAACGCACAAGACCGCGATCTTTGAGAAAGCACAAGTTTCGATCCATTTTTTTGCGCAACCACTACTTCAAAGTTGTGTATCGTACCGAGGAGAACATGTTCGAAAAAGGGTTTAAGCAAAAAGGCCTAGAAGTAAGCCCGAAAGGCCCATTGCTCCGTTTTGTGACCAAAAACACAAAACCGCGAACTTTGGGAAAACACAAGTTCCGATCCACTTTTTTGTGCAACTACCACATCAAAGTTGTGTATCGTAGTGAGTAGAACATATTCACAAAATGGTTTCCACAAAAAGCCTGAGAAATATGCCCGAAAGGGCCATTGTGCATTTTGTGCACTAAGATACAAAACCGCGAACTTTGGGAAAACACAAGTGTCGATCATTTTTTTTGTGCAACCACTACTTCAAAGTTGTGTATCGTACCGAGTAAAACATTTTGGAAAAAGGGTTTGCACAAAACGGCCTACAAATAAGCCAGAAAGGCCCATCGATCCATTACGAGCACAAACGCACAAAACCGTGAACTTTTGAAAAACACAAGTTTCAGTCCATTTTTTTCTGCAACCACTACTTCAAAGTTAAGTATCGTACCGAGTAGAACATGTTCGAAAAAGGGTTTACGCAAAACGTCCTACAAATAATCGCAAAAGGCCCATTGCTCCGTTTTGTGCACAAACGCACAAAACCGCGAGCTTTGGGAAAACACAAGTTGCGATCCACTTTGTTGCTCAACAACCATATCCAAGTTGTGTATCGTAGCAAGTAGAACATGTTTACAAAACGGTTTCCACAAAAAGCCTGAGAAATAAGTCCGAAAGGCCCATTGCCCTGTTTTGTGCACAAACGCACAAGACCGCGATCTTTGAGAAAGCACAAGTTTCGATCCATTTTTTTGCGCAACCACTACTTCAAAGTTGTGTATCGTACCGAGGAGAACATGTTCGAAAAAGGGTTTAAGCAAAAAGGCCTAGAAGTAAGCCCGAAAGGCCCATTGCTCCGTTTTGTGACCAAATACACAAAACCGCGAACTTTGGGAAAACACAAGTTCCGATCCACTTTTTTGTGCAACTACCACATCAAAGTTGTGTATCGTAGTGAGTAGAACATATTCACAAAATGGTTTCCACAAAAAGCCTGAGAAATATGCCCGAAAGGGCCATTGTGCATTTTGTGCACTAAGATACAAAACCGCGAACTTTGGGAAAACACAAGTGTCGATCATTTTTTTTGTGCAACCACTACTTCAAAGTTGTGTATCGTACCGAGTAAAACATTTTGGAAAAAGGGTTTGCACAAAACGGCCTACAAATAAGCCAGAAAGGCCCATCGATCCATTACGAGCACAAACGCACAAAACCGTGAACTTTTGAAAAACACAAGTTTCAGTCCATTTTTTTCTGCAACCACTACTTCAAAGTTAAGTATCGTACCGAGTAGAACATGTTCGAAAAAGGGTTTACGCAAAACGTCCTACAAATAATCGCAAAAGGCCCATTGCTCCGTTTTGTGCACAAACGCACAAAACCGCGAGCTTTGGGAAAACACAAGTTGCGATCCACTTTGTTGCTCAACAACCATATCCAAGTTGTGTATCGTAGCAAGTAGAACATGTTTACAAAACGGTTTCCACAAAAAGCCTGAGAAATAAGTCCGAAAGGCCCATTGCCCTGTTTTGTGCACAAACGCACAAGACCGCGATCTTTGAGAAAGCACAAGTTTCGATCCATTTTTTTGCGCAACCACTACTTCAAAGTTGTGTATCGTACCGAGGAGAACATGTTCGAAAAAGGGTTTAAGCAAAAAGGCCTAGAAGTAAGCCCGAAAGGCCCATTGCTCCGTTTTGTGACCAAATACACAAAACCGCGAACTTTGGGAAAACACAAGTTCCGATCCACTTTTTTGTGCAACAACCACATCAAAGTTGTGTATCGTAGTGAGTAGAACATATTCACAAAATGGTTTCCACAAAAAGCCTGAGAAATATGCCCGAAAGGGCCATTGTGCATTTTGTGCACTAAGATACAAAACCGCGAACTTTGGGAAAACACAAGTGTCGATCATTTTTTTTGTGCAACCACTACTTCAAAGTTGTGTATCGTACCGAGTAAAACATTTTGGAAAAAGGGTTTGCACAAAACGGCCTACAAATAAGCCAGAAAGGCCCATCGATCCATTACGAGCACAAACGCACAAAACCGTGAACTTTTGAAAAACACAAGTTTCAGTCCATTTTTTTCTGCAACCACTACTTCAAAGTTAAGTATCGTACCGAGTAGAACATGTTCGAAAAAGGGTTTACGCAAAACGTCCTACAAATAATCGCAAAAGGCCCATTGCTCCGTTTTGTGCACAAACGCACAAAACCGCGAGCTTTGGGAAAACACAAGTTGCGATCCACTTTGTTGCTCAACAACCATATCCAAGTTGTGTATCGTAGCAAGTAGAACATGTTTACAAAACGGTTTCCACAAAAAGCCTGAGAAATAAGTCCGAAAGGCCCATTGCCCTGTTTTGTGCACAAACGCACAAGACCGCGATCTTTGAGAAAGCACAAGTTTCGATCCATTTTTTTGCGCAACCACTACTTCAAAGTTGTGTATCGTACCGAGGAGAACATGTTCGAAAAAGGGTTTAAGCAAAAAGGCCTAGAAGTAAGCCCGAAAGGCCCATTGCTCCGTTTTGTGACCAAATACACAAAACCGCGAACTTTGGGAAAACACAAGTTCCGATCCACTTTTTTGTGCAACTACCACATCAAAGTTGTGTATCGTAGTGAGTAGAACATATTCACAAAATGGTTTCCACAAAAAGCCTGAGAAATATGCCCGAAAGGGCCATTGTGCATTTTGTGCACTAAGATACAAAACCGCGAACTTTGGGAAAACACAAGTGTCGATCATTTTTTTTGTGCAACCACTACTTCAAAGTTGTGTATCGTACCGAGTAAAACATTTTGGAAAAAGGGTTTGCACAAAACGGCCTACAAATAAGCCAGAAAGGCCCATCGATCCATTACGAGCACAAACGCACAAAACCGTGAACTTTTGAAAAACACAAGTTTCAGTCCATTTTTTTCTGCAACCACTACTTCAAAGTTAAGTATCGTACCGAGTAGAACATGTTCGAAAAAGGGTTTACGCAAAACGTCCTACAAATAATCGCAAAAGGCCCATTGCTCCGTTTTGTGCACAAACGCACAAAACCGCGAGCTTTGGGAAAACACAAGTTGCGATCCACTTTGTTGCTCAACAACCATATCCAAGTTGTGTATCGTAGCAAGTAGAACATGTTTACAAAACGGTTTCCACAAAAAGCCTGAGAAATAAGTCCGAAAGGCCCATTGCCCTGTTTTGTGCACAAACGCACAAGACCGCGATCTTTGAGAAAGCACAAGTTTCGATCCATTTTTTTGCGCAACCACTACTTCAAAGTTGTGTATCGTACCGAGGAGAACATGTTCGAAAAAGGGTTTAAGCAAAAAGGCCTAGAAGTAAGCCCGAAAGGCCCATTGCTCCGTTTTGTGACCAAAAACACAAAACCGCGAACTTTGGGAAAACACAAGTTCCGATCCACTTTTTTGTGCAACTACCACATCAAAGTTGTGTATCGTAGTGAGTAGAACATATTCACAAAATGGTTTCCACAAAAAGCCTGAGAAATATGCCCGAAAGGGCCATTGTGCATTTTGTGCACTAAGATACAAAACCGCGAACTTTGGGAAAACACAAGTGTCGATCATTTTTTTTGTGCAACCACTACTTCAAAGTTGTGTATCGTACCGAGTAAAACATTTTGGAAAAAGGGTTTGCACAAAACGGCCTACAAATAAGCCAGAAAGGCCCATCGATCCATTACGAGCACAAACGCACAAAACCGTGAACTTTTGAAAAACACAAGTTTCAGTCCATTTTTTTCTGCAACCACTACTTCAAAGTTAAGTATCGTACCGAGTAGAACATGTTCGAAAAAGGGTTTACGCAAAACGTCCTACAAATAATCGCAAAAGGCCCATTGCTCCGTTTTGTGCACAAACGCACAAAACCGCGAGCTTTGGGAAAACACAAGTTGCGATCCACTTTGTTGCTCAACAACCATATCCAAGTTGTGTATCGTAGCAAGTAGAACATGTTTACAAAACGGTTTCCACAAAAAGCCTGAGAAATAAGTCCGAAAGGCCCATTGCCCTGTTTTGTGCACAAACGCACAAGACCGCGATCTTTGAGAAAGCACAAGTTTCGATCCATTTTTTTGCGCAACCACTACTTCAAAGTTGTGTATCGTACCGAGGAGAACATGTTCGAAAAAGGGTTTAAGCAAAAAGGCCTAGAAGTAAGCCCGAAAGGCCCATTGCTCCGTTTTGTGACCAAATACACAAAACCGCGAACTTTGGGAAAACACAAGTTCCGATCCACTTTTTTGTGCAACTACCACATCAAAGTTGTGTATCGTAGTGAGTAGAACATATTCACAAAATGGTTTCCACAAAAAGCCTGAGAAATATGCCCGAAAGGGCCATTGTGCATTTTGTGCACTAAGATACAAAACCGCGAACTTTGGGAAAACACAAGTGTCGATCATTTTTTTTGTGCAACCACTACTTCAAAGTTGTGTATCGTACCGAGTAAAACATTTTGGAAAAAGGGTTTGCACAAAACGGCCTACAAATAAGCCAGAAAGGCCCATCGATCCATTACGAGCACAAACGCACAAAACCGTGAACTTTTGAAAAACACAAGTTTCAGTCCATTTTTTTCTGCAACCACTACTTCAAAGTTAAGTATCGTACCGAGTAGAACATGTTCGAAAAAGGGTTTACGCAAAACGTCCTACAAATAATCGCAAAAGGCCCATTGCTCCGTTTTGTGCACAAACGCACAAAACCGCGAGCTTTGGGAAAACACAAGTTGCGATCCACTTTGTTGCTCAACAACCATATCCAAGTTGTGTATCGTAGCAAGTAGAACATGTTTACAAAACGGTTTCCACAAAAAGCCTGAGAAATAAGTCCGAAAGGCCCATTGCCCTGTTTTGTGCACAAACGCACAAGACCGCGATCTTTGAGAAAGCACAAGTTTCGATCCATTTTTTTGCGCAACCACTACTTCAAAGTTGTGTATCGTACCGAGGAGAACATGTTCGAAAAAGGGTTTAAGCAAAAAGGCCTAGAAGTAAGCCCGAAAGGCCCATTGCTCCGTTTTGTGACCAAAAACACAAAACCGCGAACTTTGGGAAAACACAAGTTCCGATCCACTTTTTTGTGCAACTACCACATCAAAGTTGTGTATCGTAGTGAGTAGAACATATTCACAAAATGGTTTCCACAAAAAGCCTGAGAAATATGCCCGAAAGGGCCATTGTGCATTTTGTGCACTAAGATACAAAACCGCGAACTTTGGGAAAACACAAGTGTCGATCATTTTTTTTGTGCAACCACTACTTCAAAGTTGTGTATCGTACCGAGTAAAACATTTTGGAAAAAGGGTTTGCACAAAACGGCCTACAAATAAGCCAGAAAGGCCCATCGATCCATTACGAGCACAAACGCACAAAACCGTGAACTTTTGAAAAACACAAGTTTCAGTCCATTTTTTTCTGCAACCACTACTTCAAAGTTAAGTATCGTACCGAGTAGAACATGTTCGAAAAAGGGTTTACGCAAAACGTCCTACAAATAATCGCAAAAGGCCCATTGCTCCGTTTTGTGCACAAACGCACAAAACCGCGAGCTTTGGGAAAACACAAGTTGCGATCCACTTTGTTGCTCAACAACCATATCCAAGTTGTGTATCGTAGCAAGTAGAACATGTTTACAAAACGGTTTCCACAAAAAGCCTGAGAAATAAGTCCGAAAGGCCCATTGCCCTGTTTTGTGCACAAACGCACAAGACCGCGATCTTTGAGAAAGCACAAGTTTCGATCCATTTTTTTGCGCAACCACTACTTCAAAGTTGTGTATCGTACCGAGGAGAACATGTTCGAAAAAGGGTTTAAGCAAAAAGGCCTAGAAGTAAGCCCGAAAGGCCCATTGCTCCGTTTTGTGACCAAAAACACAAAACCGCGAACTTTGGGAAAACACAAGTTCCGATCCACTTTTTTGTGCAACAACCACATCAAAGTTGTGTATCGTAGTGAGTAGAACATATTCACAAAATGGTTTCCACAAAAAGCCTGAGAAATATGCCCGAAAGGGCCATTGTGCATTTTGTGCACTAAGATACAAAACCGCGAACTTTGGGAAAACACAAGTGTCGATCATTTTTTTTGTGCAACCACTACTTCAAAGTTGTGTATCGTACCGAGTAAAACATTTTGGAAAAAGGGTTTGCACAAAACGGCCTACAAATAAGCCAGAAAGGCCCATCGATCCATTACGAGCACAAACGCACAAAACCGTGAACTTTTGAAAAACACAAGTTTCAGTCCATTTTTTTCTGCAACCACTACTTCAAAGTTAAGTATCGTACCGAGTAGAACATGTTCGAAAAAGGGTTTACGCAAAACGTCCTACAAATAATCGCAAAAGGCCCATTGCTCCGTTTTGTGCACAAACGCACAAAACCGCGAGCTTTGGGAAAACACAAGTTGCGATCCACTTTGTTGCTCAACAACCATATCCAAGTTGTGTATCGTAGCAAGTAGAACATGTTTACAAAACGGTTTCCACAAAAAGCCTGAGAAATAAGTCCGAAAGGCCCATTGCCCTGTTTTGTGCACAAACGCACAAGACCGCGATCTTTGAGAAAGCACAAGTTTCGATCCATTTTTTTGCGCAACCACTACTTCAAAGTTGTGTATCGTACCGAGGAGAACATGTTCGAAAAAGGGTTTAAGCAAAAAGGCCTAGAAGTAAGCCCGAAAGGCCCATTGCTCCGTTTTGTGACCAAATACACAAAACCGCGAACTTTGGGAAAACACAAGTTCCGATCCACTTTTTTGTGCAACAACCACATCAAAGTTGTGTATCGTAGTGAGTAGAACATATTCACAAAATGGTTTCCACAAAAAGCCTGAGAAATATGCCCGAAAGGGCCATTGTGCATTTTGTGCACTAAGATACAAAACCGCGAACTTTGGGAAAACACAAGTGTCGATCATTTTTTTTGTGCAACCACTACTTCAAAGTTGTGTATCGTACCGAGTAAAACATTTTGGAAAAAGGGTTTGCACAAAACGGCCTACAAATAAGCCAGAAAGGCCCATCGATCCATTACGAGCACAAACGCACAAAACCGTGAACTTTTGAAAAACACAAGTTTCAGTCCATTTTTTTCTGCAACCACTACTTCAAAGTTAAGTATCGTACCGAGTAGAACATGTTCGAAAAAGGGTTTACGCAAAACGTCCTACAAATAATCGCAAAAGGCCCATTGCTCCGTTTTGTGCACAAACGCACAAAACCGCGAGCTTTGGGAAAACACAAGTTGCGATCCACTTTGTTGCTCAACAGCCATATCCAAGTTGTGTATCGTAGCAAGTAGAACATGTTTACAAAACGGTTTCCACAAAAAGCCTGAGAAATAAGTCCGAAAGGCCCATTGCCCTGTTTTGTGCACAAACGCACAAGACCGCGATCTTTGAGAAAGCACAAGTTTCGATCCATTTTTTTGCGCAACCACTACTTCAAAGTTGTGTATCGTACCGAGGAGAACATGTTCGAAAAAGGGTTTAAGCAAAAAGGCCTAGAAGTAAGCCCGAAAGGCCCATTGCTCCGTTTTGTGACCAAAAACACAAAACCGCGAACTTTGGGAAAACACAAGTTCCGATCCACTTTTTTGTGCAACAACCACATCAAAGTTGTGTATCGTAGTGAGTAGAACATATTCACAAAATGGTTTCCACAAAAAGCCTGAGAAATATGCCCGAAAGGGCCATTGTGCATTTTGTGCACTAAGATACAAAACCGCGAACTTTGGGAAAACACAAGTGTCGATCATTTTTTTTGTGCAACCACTACTTCAAAGTTGTGTATCGTACCGAGTAAAACATTTTGGAAAAAGGGTTTGCACAAAACGGCCTACAAATAAGCCAGAAAGGCCCATCGATCCATTACGAGCACAAACGCACAAAACCGTGAACTTTTGAAAAACACAAGTTTCAGTCCATTTTTTTCTGCAACCACTACTTCAAAGTTAAGTATCGTACCGAGTAGAACATGTTCGAAAAAGGGTTTACGCAAAACGTCCTACAAATAATCGCAAAAGGCCCATTGCTCCGTTTTGTGCACAAACGCACAAAACCGCGAGCTTTGGGAAAACACAAGTTGCGATCCACTTTGTTGCTCAACAACCATATCCAAGTTGTGTATCGTAGCAAGTAGAACATGTTTACAAAACGGTTTCCACAAAAAGCCTGAGAAATAAGTCCGAAAGGCCCATTGCCCTGTTTTGTGCACAAACGCACAAGACCGCGATCTTTGAGAAAGCACAAGTTTCGATCCATTTTTTTGCGCAACCACTACTTCAAAGTTGTGTATCGTACCGAGGAGAACATGTTCGAAAAAGGGTTTAAGCAAAAAGGCCTAGAAGTAAGCCCGAAAGGCCCATTGCTCCGTTTTGTGACCAAAAACACAAAACCGCGAACTTTGGGAAAACACAAGTTCCGATCCACTTTTTTGTGCAACAACCACATCAAAGTTGTGTATCGTAGTGAGTAGAACATATTCACAAAATGGTTTCCACAAAAAGCCTGAGAAATATGCCCGAAAGGGCCATTGTGCATTTTGTGCACTAAGATACAAAACCGCGAACTTTGGGAAAACACAAGTGTCGATCATTTTTTTTGTGCAACCACTACTTCAAAGTTGTGTATCGTACCGAGTAAAACATTTTGGAAAAAGGGTTTGCACAAAACGGCCTACAAATAAGCCAGAAAGGCCCATCGATCCATTACGAGCACAAACGCACAAAACCGTGAACTTTTGAAAAACACAAGTTTGAGTCCATTTTTTTCTGCAACCACTACTTCAAAGTTAAGTATCGTACCGAGTAGAACATGTTCGAAAAAGGGTTTACGCAAAACGTCCTACAAATAATCGCAAAAGGCCCATTGCTCCGTTTTGTGCACAAACGCACAAAACCGCGAGCTTTGGGAAAACACAAGTTGCGATCCACTTTGTTGCTCAACAACCATATCCAAGTTGTGTATCGTAGCAAGTAGAACATGTTTACAAAACGGTTTCCACAAAAAGCCTGAGAAATAAGTCCGAAAGGCCCATTGCCCTGTTTTGTGCACAAACGCACAAGACCGCGATCTTTGAGAAAGCACAAGTTTCGATCCATTTTTTTGCGCAACCACTACTTCAAAGTTGTGTATCGTACCGAGGAGAACATGTTCGAAAAAGGGTTTAAGCAAAAAGGCCTAGAAGTAAGCCCGAAAGGCCCATTGCTCCGTTTTGTGACCAAAAACACAAAACCGCGAACTTTGGGAAAACACAAGTTCCGATCCACTTTTTTGTGCAACAACCACATCAAAGTTGTGTATCGTAGTGAGTAGAACATATTCACAAAATGGTTTCCACAAAAAGCCTGAGAAATATGCCCGAAAGGGCCATTGTGCATTTTGTGCACTAAGATACAAAACCGCGAACTTTGGGAAAACACAAGTGTCGATCATTTTTTTTGTGCAACCACTACTTCAAAGTTGTGTATCGTACCGAGTAAAACATTTTGGAAAAAGGGTTTGCACAAAACGGCCTACAAATAAGCCAGAAAGGCCCATCGATCCATTACGAGCACAAACGCACAAAACCGTGAACTTTTGAAAAACACAAGTTTCAGTCCATTTTTTTCTGCAACCACTACTTCAAAGTTAAGTATCGTACCGAGTAGAACATGTTCGAAAAAGGGTTTACGCAAAACGTCCTACAAATAATCGCAAAAGGCCCATTGCTCCGTTTTGTGCACAAACGCACAAAACCGCGAGCTTTGGGAAAACACAAGTTGCGATCCACTTTGTTGCTCAACAACCATATCCAAGTTGTGTATCGTAGCAAGTAGAACATGTTTACAAAACGGTTTCCACAAAAAGCCTGAGAAATAAGTCCGAAAGGCCCATTGCCCTGTTTTGTGCACAAACGCACAAGACCGCGATCTTTGAGAAAGCACAAGTTTCGATCCATTTTTTTGCGCAACCACTACTTCAAAGTTGTGTATCGTACCGAGGAGAACATGTTCGAAAAAGGGTTTAAGCAAAAAGGCCTAGAAGTAAGCCCGAAAGGCCCATTGCTCCGTTTTGTGACCAAAAACACAAAACCGCGAACTTTGGGAAAACACAAGTTCCGATCCACTTTTTTGTGCAACAACCACATCAAAGTTGTGTATCGTAGTGAGTAGAACATATTCACAAAATGGTTTCCACAAAAAGCCTGAGAAATATGCCCGAAAGGGCCATTGTGCATTTTGTGCACTAAGATACAAAACCGCGAACTTTGGGAAAACACAAGTGTCGATCATTTTTTTTGTGCAACCACTACTTCAAAGTTGTGTATCGTACCGAGTAAAACATTTTGGAAAAAGGGTTTGCACAAAACGGCCTACAAATAAGCCAGAAAGGCCCATCGATCCATTACGAGCACAAACGCACAAAACCGTGAACTTTTGAAAAACACAAGTTTCAGTCCATTTTTTTCTGCAACCACTACTTCAAAGTTAAGTATCGTACCGAGTAGAACATGTTCGAAAAAGGGTTTACGCAAAACGTCCTACAAATAATCGCAAAAGGCCCATTGCTCCGTTTTGTGCACAAACGCACAAAACCGCGAGCTTTGGGAAAACACAAGTTGCGATCCACTTTGTTGCTCAACAACCATATCCAAGTTGTGTATCGTAGCAAGTAGAACATGTTTACAAAACGGTTTCCACAAAAAGCCTGAGAAATAAGTCCGAAAGGCCCATTGCCCTGTTTTGTGCACAAACGCACAAGACCGCGATCTTTGAGAAAGCACAAGTTTCGATCCATTTTTTTGCGCAACCACTACTTCAAAGTTGTGTATCGTACCGAGGAGAACATGTTCGAAAAAGGGTTTAAGCAAAAAGGCCTAGAAGTAAGCCCGAAAGGCCCATTGCTCCGTTTTGTGACCAAAAACACAAAACCGCGAACTTTGGGAAAACACAAGTTCCGATCCACTTTTTTGTGCAACAACCACATCAAAGTTGTGTATCGTAGTGAGTAGAACATATTCACAAAATGGTTTCCACAAAAAGCCTGAGAAATATGCCCGAAAGGGCCATTGTGCATTTTGTGCACTAAGATACAAAACCGCGAACTTTGGGAAAACACAAGTGTCGATCATTTTTTTTGTGCAACCACTACTTCAAAGTTGTGTATCGTACCGAGTAAAACATTTTGGAAAAAGGGTTTGCACAAAACGGCCTACAAATAAGCCAGAAAGGCCCATCGATCCATTACGAGCACAAACGCACAAAACCGTGAACTTTTGAAAAACACAAGTTTCAGTCCATTTTTTTCTGCAACCACTACTTCAAAGTTAAGTATCGTACCGAGTAGAACATGTTCGAAAAAGGGTTTACGCAAAACGTCCTACAAATAATCGCAAAAGGCCCATTGCTCCGTTTTGTGCACAAACGCACAAAACCGCGAGCTTTGGGAAAACACAAGTTGCGATCCACTTTGTTGCTCAACAACCATATCCAAGTTGTGTATCGTAGCAAGTAGAACATGTTTACAAAACGGTTTCCACAAAAAGCCTGAGAAATAAGTCCGAAAGGCCCATTGCCCTGTTTTGTGCACAAACGCACAAGACCGCGATCTTTGAGAAAGCACAAGTTTCGATCCATTTTTTTGCGCAACCACTACTTCAAAGTTGTGTATCGTACCGAGGAGAACATGTTCGAAAAAGGGTTTAAGCAAAAAGGCCTAGAAGTAAGCCCGAAAGGCCCATTGCTCCGTTTTGTGACCAAAAACACAAAACCGCGAACTTTGGGAAAACACAAGTTCCGATCCACTTTTTTGTGCAACAACCACATCAAAGTTGTGTATCGTAGTGAGTAGAACATATTCACAAAATGGTTTCCACAAAAAGCCTGAGAAATATGCCCGAAAGGGCCATTGTGCATTTTGTGCACTAAGATACAAAACCGCGAACTTTGGGAAAACACAAGTGTCGATCATTTTTTTTGTGCAACCACTACTTCAAAGTTGTGTATCGTACCGAGTAAAACATTTTGGAAAAAGGGTTTGCACAAAACGGCCTACAAATAAGCCAGAAAGGCCCATCGATCCATTACGAGCACAAACGCACAAAACCGTGAACTTTTGAAAAACACAAGTTTCAGTCCATTTTTTTCTGCAACCACTACTTCAAAGTTAAGTATCGTACCGAGTAGAACATGTTCGAAAAAGGGTTTACGCAAAACGTCCTACAAATAATCGCAAAAGGCCCATTGCTCCGTTTTGTGCACAAACGCACAAAACCGCGAGCTTTGGGAAAACACAAGTTGCGATCCACTTTGTTGCTCAACAACCATATCCAAGTTGTGTATCGTAGCAAGTAGAACATGTTTACAAAACGGTTTCCACAAAAAGCCTGAGAAATAAGTCCGAAAGGCCCATTGCCCTGTTTTGTGCACAAACGCACAAGACCGCGATCTTTGAGAAAGCACAAGTTTCGATCCATTTTTTTGCGCAACCACTACTTCAAAGTTGTGTATCGTACCGAGGAGAACATGTTCGAAAAAGGGTTTAAGCAAAAAGGCCTAGAAGTAAGCCCGAAAGGCCCATTGCTCCGTTTTGTGACCAAATACACAAAACCGCGAACTTTGGGAAAACACAAGTTCCGATCCACTTTTTTGTGCAACAACCACATCAAAGTTGTGTATCGTAGTGAGTAGAACATATTCACAAAATGGTTTCCACAAAAAGCCTGAGAAATATGCCCGAAAGGGCCATTGTGCATTTTGTGCACTAAGATACAAAACCGCGAACTTTGGGAAAACACAAGTGTCGATCATTTTTTTTGTGCAACCACTACTTCAAAGTTGTGTATCGTACCGAGTAAAACATTTTGGAAAAAGGGTTTGCACAAAACGGCCTACAAATAAGCCAGAAAGGCCCATCGATCCATTACGAGCACAAACGCACAAAACCGTGAACTTTTGAAAAACACAAGTTTCAGTCCATTTTTTTCTGCAACCACTACTTCAAAGTTAAGTATCGTACCGAGTAGAACATGTTCGAAAAAGGGTTTACGCAAAACGTCCTACAAATAATCGCAAAAGTCCCATTGCTCCGTTTTGTGCACAAACGCACAAAACCGCGAGCTTTGGGAAAACACAAGTTGCGATCCACTTTGTTGCTCAACAACCATATCCAAGTTGTGTATCGTAGCAAGTAGAACATGTTTACAAAACGGTTTCCACAAAAAGCCTGAGAAATAAGTCCGAAAGGCCCATTGCCCTGTTTTGTGCACAAACGCACAAGACCGCGATCTTTGAGAAAGCACAAGTTTCGATCCATTTTTTTGCGCAACCACTACTTCAAAGTTGTGTATCGTACCGAGGAGAACATGTTCGAAAAAGGGTTTAAGCAAAAAGGCCTAGAAGTAAGCCCGAAAGGCCCATTGCTCCGTTTTGTGACCAAATACACAAAACCGCGAACTTTGGGAAAACACAAGTTCCGATCCACTTTTTTGTGCAACTACCACATCAAAGTTGTGTATCGTAGTGAGTAGAACATATTCACAAAATGGTTTCCACAAAAAGCCTGAGAAATATGCCCGAAAGGGCCATTGTGCATTTTGTGCACTAAGATACAAAACCGCGAACTTTGGGAAAACACAAGTGTCGATCATTTTTTTTGTGCAACCACTACTTCAAAGTTGTGTATCGTACCGAGTAAAACATTTTGGAAAAAGGGTTTGCACAAAACGGCCTACAAATAAGCCAGAAAGGCCCATCGATCCATTACGAGCACAAACGCACAAAACCGTGAACTTTTGAAAAACACAAGTTTCAGTCCATTTTTTTCTGCAACCACTACTTCAAAGTTAAGTATCGTACCGAGTAGAACATGTTCGAAAAAGGGTTTACGCAAAACGTCCTACAAATAATCGCAAAAGGCCCATTGCTCCGTTTTGTGCACAAACGCACAAAACCGCGAGCTTTGGGAAAACACAAGTTGCGATCCACTTTGTTGCTCAACAACCATATCCAAGTTGTGTATCGTAGCAAGTAGAACATGTTTACAAAACGGTTTCCACAAAAAGCCTGAGAAATAAGTCCGAAAGGCCCATTGCCCTGTTTTGTGCACAAACGCACAAGACCGCGATCTTTGAGAAAGCACAAGTTTCGATCCATTTTTTTGCGCAACCACTACTTCAAAGTTGTGTATCGTACCGAGGAGAACATGTTCGAAAAAGGGTTTAAGCAAAAAGGCCTAGAAGTAAGCCCGAAAGGCCCATTGCTCCGTTTTGTGACCAAATACACAAAACCGCGAACTTTGGGAAAACACAAGTTCCGATCCACTTTTTTGTGCAACAACCACATCAAAGTTGTGTATCGTAGTGAGTAGAACATATTCACAAAATGGTTTCCACAAAAAGCCTGAGAAATATGCCCGAAAGGGCCATTGTGCATTTTGTGCACTAAGATACAAAACCGCGAACTTTGGGAAAACACAAGTGTCGATCATTTTTTTTGTGCAACCACTACTTCAAAGTTGTGTATCGTACCGAGTAAAACATTTTGGAAAAAGGGTTTGCACAAAACGGCCTACAAATAAGCCAGAAAGGCCCATCGATCCATTACGAGCACAAACGCACAAAACCGTGAACTTTTGAAAAACACAAGTTTCAGTCCATTTTTTTCTGCAACCACTACTTCAAAGTTAAGTATCGTACCGAGTAGAACATGTTCGAAAAAGGGTTTACGCAAAACGTCCTACAAATAATCGCAAAAGGCCCATTGCTCCGTTTTGTGCACAAACGCACAAAACCGCGAGCTTTGGGAAAACACAAGTTGCGATCCACTTTGTTGCTCAACAACCATATCCAAGTTGTGTATCGTAGCAAGTAGAACATGTTTACAAAACGGTTTCCACAAAAAGCCTGAGAAATAAGTCCGAAAGGCCCATTGCCCTGTTTTGTGCACAAACGCACAAGACCGCGATCTTTGAGAAAGCACAAGTTTCGATCCATTTTTTTGCGCAACCACTACTTCAAAGTTGTGTATCGTACCGAGGAGAACATGTTCGAAAAAGGGTTTAAGCAAAAAGGCCTAGAAGTAAGCCCGAAAGGCCCATTGCTCCGTTTTGTGACCAAATACACAAAACCGCGAACTTTGGGAAAACACAAGTTCCGATCCACTTTTTTGTGCAACTACCACATCAAAGTTGTGTATCGTAGTGAGTAGAACATATTCACAAAATGGTTTCCACAAAAAGCCTGAGAAATATGCCCGAAAGGGCCATTGTGCATTTTGTGCACTAAGATACAAAACCGCGAACTTTGGGAAAACACAAGTGTCGATCATTTTTTTTGTGCAACCACTACTTCAAAGTTGTGTATCGTACCGAGTAAAACATTTTGGAAAAAGGGTTTGCACAAAACGGCCTACAAATAAGCCAGAAAGGCCCATCGATCCATTACGAGCACAAACGCACAAAACCGTGAACTTTTGAAAAACACAAGTTTCAGTCCATTTTTTTCTGCAACCACTACTTCAAAGTTAAGTATCGTACCGAGTAGAACATGTTCGAAAAAGGGTTTACGCAAAACGTCCTACAAATAATCGCAAAAGGCCCATTGCTCCGTTTTGTGCACAAACGCACAAAACCGCGAGCTTTGGGAAAACACAAGTTGCGATCCACTTTGTTGCTCAACAACCATATCCAAGTTGTGTATCGTAGCAAGTAGAACATGTTTACAAAACGGTTTCCACAAAAAGCCTGAGAAATAAGTCCGAAAGGCCCATTGCCCTGTTTTGTGCACAAACGCACAAGACCGCGATCTTTGAGAAAGCACAAGTTTCGATCCATTTTTTTGCGCAACCACTACTTCAAAGTTGTGTATCGTACCGAGGAGAACATGTTCGAAAAAGGGTTTAAGCAAAAAGGCCTAGAAGTAAGCCCGAAAGGCCCATTGCTCCGTTTTGTGACCAAATACACAAAACCGCGAACTTTGGGAAAACACAAGTTCCGATCCACTTTTTTGTGCAACTACCACATCAAAGTTGTGTATCGTAGTGAGTAGAACATATTCACAAAATGGTTTCCACAAAAAGCCTGAGAAATATGCCCGAAAGGGCCATTGTGCATTTTGTGCACTAAGATACAAAACCGCGAACTTTGGGAAAACACAAGTGTCGATCATTTTTTTTGTGCAACCACTACTTCAAAGTTGTGTATCGTACCGAGTAAAACATTTTGGAAAAAGGGTTTGCACAAAACGGCCTACAAATAAGCCAGAAAGGCCCATCGATCCATTACGAGCACAAACGCACAAAACCGTGAACTTTTGAAAAACACAAGTTTCAGTCCATTTTTTTCTGCAACCACTACTTCAAAGTTAAGTATCGTACCGAGTAGAACATGTTCGAAAAAGGGTTTACGCAAAACGTCCTACAAATAATCGCAAAAGGCCCATTGCTCCGTTTTGTGCACAAACGCACAAAACCGCGAGCTTTGGGAAAACACAAGTTGCGATCCACTTTGTTGCTCAACAACCATATCCAAGTTGTGTATCGTAGCAAGTAGAACATGTTTACAAAACGGTTTCCACAAAAAGCCTGAGAAATAAGTCCGAAAGGCCCATTGCCCTGTTTTGTGCACAAACGCACAAGACCGCGATCTTTGAGAAAGCACAAGTTTCGATCCATTTTTTTGCGCAACCACTACTTCAAAGTTGTGTATCGTACCGAGGAGAACATGTTCGAAAAAGGGTTTAAGCAAAAAGGCCTAGAAGTAAGCCCGAAAGGCCCATTGCTCCGTTTTGTGACCAAATACACAAAACCGCGAACTTTGGGAAAACACAAGTTCCGATCCACTTTTTTGTGCAACAACCACATCAAAGTTGTGTATCGTAGTGAGTAGAACATATTCACAAAATGGTTTCCACAAAAAGCCTGAGAAATATGCCCGAAAGGGCCATTGTGCATTTTGTGCACTAAGATACAAAACCGCGAACTTTGGGAAAACACAAGTGTCGATCATTTTTTTTGTGCAACCACTACTTCAAAGTTGTGTATCGTACCGAGTAAAACATTTTGGAAAAAGGGTTTGCACAAAACGGCCTACAAATAAGCCAGAAAGGCCCATCGATCCATTACGAGCACAAACGCACAAAACCGTGAACTTTTGAAAAACACAAGTTTCAGTCCATTTTTTTCTGCAACCACTACTTCAAAGTTAAGTATCGTACCGAGTAGAACATGTTCGAAAAAGGGTTTACGCAAAACGTCCTACAAATAATCGCAAAACGCCCATTGCTCCGTTTTGTGCACAAACGCACAAAACCGCGAGCTTTGGGAAAACACAAGTTGCGATCCACTTTGTTGCTCAACAACCATATCCAAGTTGTGTATCGTAGCAAGTAGAACATGTTTACAAAACGGTTTCCACAAAAAGCCTGAGAAATAAGTCCGAAAGGCCCATTGCCCTGTTTTGTGCACAAACGCACAAGACCGCGATCTTTGAGAAAGCACAAGTTTCGATCCATTTTTTTGCGCAACCACTACTTCAAAGTTGTGTATCGTACCGAGGAGAACATGTTCGAAAAAGGGTTTAAGCAAAAAGGCCTAGAAGTAAGCCCGAAAGGCCCATTGCTCCGTTTTGTGACCAAATACACAAAACCGCGAACTTTGGGAAAACACAAGTTCCGATCCACTTTTTTGTGCAACTACCACATCAAAGTTGTGTATCGTAGTGAGTAGAACATATTCACAAAATGGTTTCCACAAAAAGCCTGAGAAATATGCCCGAAAGGGCCATTGTGCATTTTGTGCACTAAGATACAAAACCGCGAACTTTGGGAAAACACAAGTGTCGATCATTTTTTTTGTGCAACCACTACTTCAAAGTTGTGTATCGTACCGAGTAAAACATTTTGGAAAAAGGGTTTGCACAAAACGGCCTACAAATAAGCCAGAAAGGCCCATCGATCCATTACGAGCACAAACGCACAAAACCGTGAACTTTTGAAAAACACAAGTTTCAGTCCATTTTTTTCTGCAACCACTACTTCAAAGTTAAGTATCGTACCGAGTAGAACATGTTCGAAAAAGGGTTTACGCAAAACGTCCTACAAATAATCGCAAAAGGCCCATTGCTCCGTTTTGTGCACAAACGCACAAAACCGCGAGCTTTGGGAAAACACAAGTTGCGATCCACTTTGTTGCTCAACAACCATATCCAAGTTGTGTATCGTAGCAAGTAGAACATGTTTACAAAACGGTTTCCACAAAAAGCCTGAGAAATAAGTCCGAAAGGCCCATTGCCCTGTTTTGTGCACAAACGCACAAGACCGCGATCTTTGAGAAAGCACAAGTTTCGATCCATTTTTTTGCGCAACCACTACTTCAAAGTTGTGTATCGTACCGAGGAGAACATGTTCGAAAAAGGGTTTAAGCAAAAAGGCCTAGAAGTAAGCCCGAAAGGCCCATTGCTCCGTTTTGTGACCAAATACACAAAACCGCGAACTTTGGGAAAACACAAGTTCCGATCCACTTTTTTGTGCAACTACCACATCAAAGTTGTGTATCGTAGTGAGTAGAACATATTCACAAAATGGTTTCCACAAAAAGCCTGAGAAATATGCCCGAAAGGGCCATTGTGCATTTTGTGCACTAAGATACAAAACCGCGAACTTTGGGAAAACACAAGTGTCGATCATTTTTTTTGTGCAACCACTACTTCAAAGTTGTGTATCGTACCGAGTAAAACATTTTGGAAAAAGGGTTTGCACAAAACGGCCTACAAATAAGCCAGAAAGGCCCATCGATCCATTACGAGCACAAACGCACAAAACCGTGAACTTTTGAAAAACACAAGTTTCAGTCCATTTTTTTCTGCAACCACTACTTCAAAGTTAAGTATCGTACCGAGTAGAACATGTTCGAAAAAGGGTTTACGCAAAACGTCCTACAAATAATCGCAAAAGGCCCATTGCTCCGTTTTGTGCACAAACGCACAAAACCGCGAGCTTTGGGAAAACACAAGTTGCGATCCACTTTGTTGCTCAACAACCATATCCAAGTTGTGTATCGTAGCAAGTAGAACATGTTTACAAAACGGTTTCCACAAAAAGCCTGAGAAATAAGTCCGAAAGGCCCATTGCCCTGTTTTGTGCACAAACGCACAAGACCGCGATCTTTGAGAAAGCACAAGTTTCGATCCATTTTTTTGCGCAACCACTACTTCAAAGTTGTGTATCGTACCGAGGAGAACATGTTCGAAAAAGGGTTTAAGCAAAAAGGCCTAGAAGTAAGCCCGAAAGGCCCATTGCTCCGTTTTGTGACCAAATACACAAAACCGCGAACTTTGGGAAAACACAAGTTCCGATCCACTTTTTTGTGCAACAACCACATCAAAGTTGTGTATCGTAGTGAGTAGAACATATTCACAAAATGGTTTCCACAAAAAGCCTGAGAAATATGCCCGAAAGGGCCATTGTGCATTTTGTGCACTAAGATACAAAACCGCGAACTTTGGGAAAACACAAGTGTCGATCATTTTTTTTGTGCAACCACTACTTCAAAGTTGTGTATCGTACCGAGTAAAACATTTTGGAAAAAGGGTTTGCACAAAACGGCCTACAAATAAGCCAGAAAGGCCCATCGATCCATTACGAGCACAAACGCACAAAACCGTGAACTTTTGAAAAACACAAGTTTCAGTCCATTTTTTTCTGCAACCACTACTTCAAAGTTAAGTATCGTACCGAGTAGAACATGTTCGAAAAAGGGTTTACGCAAAACGTCCTACAAATAATCGCAAAAGGCCCATTGCTCCGTTTTGTGCACAAACGCACAAAACCGCGAGCTTTGGGAAAACACAAGTTGCGATCCACTTTGTTGCTCAACAACCATATCCAAGTTGTGTATCGTAGCAAGTAGAACATGTTTACAAAACGGTTTCCACAAAAAGCCTGAGAAATAAGTCCGAAAGGCCCATTGCCCTGTTTTGTGCACAAACGCACAAGACCGCGATCTTTGAGAAAGCACAAGTTTCGATCCATTTTTTTGCGCAACCACTACTTCAAAGTTGTGTATCGTACCGAGGAGAACATGTTCGAAAAAGGGTTTAAGCAAAAAGGCCTAGAAGTAAGCCCGAAAGGCCCATTGCTCCGTTTTGTGACCAAATACACAAAACCGCGAACTTTGGGAAAACACAAGTTCCGATCCACTTTTTTGTGCAACAACCACATCAAAGTTGTGTATCGTAGTGAGTAGAACATATTCACAAAATGGTTTCCACAAAAAGGCTGAGAAATATGCCCGAAAGGGCCATTGTGCATTTTGTGCACTAAGATACAAAACCGCGAATTTTGGGAAAACACAAGTGTCGATCATTTTTTTTGTGCAACCACTACTTCAAAGTTGTGTATCGTACCGAGTAAAACATTTTGGAAAAAGGGTTTGCACAAAACGGCCTACAAATAAGCCAGAAAGGCCCATCGATCCATTACGAGCACAAACGCACAAAACCGTGAACTTTTGAAAAACACAAGTTTCAGTCCATTTTTTTCTGCAACCACTACTTCAAAGTTAAGTATCGTACCGAGTAGAACATGTTCGAAAAAGGGTTTACGCAAAACGTCCTACAAATAATCGCAAAAGGCCCATTGCTCCGTTTTGTGCACAAACGCACAAAACCGCGAGCTTTGGGAAAACACAAGTTGCGATCCACTTTGTTGCTCAACAACCATATCCAAGTTGTGTATCGTAGCAAGTAGAACATGTTTACAAAACGGTTTCCACAAAAAGCCTGAGAAATAAGTCCGAAAGGCCCATTGCCCTGTTTTGTGCACAAACGCACAAGACCGCGATCTTTGAGAAAGCACAAGTTTCGATCCATTTTTTTGCGCAACCACTACTTCAAAGTTGTGTATCGTACCGAGGAGAACATGTTCGAAAAAGGGTTTAAGCAAAAAGGCCTAGAAGTAAGCCCGAAAGGCCCATTGCTCCGTTTTGTGACCAAATACACAAAACCGCGAACTTTGGGAAAACACAAGTTCCGATCCACTTTTTTGTGCAACTACCACATCAAAGTTGTGTATCGTAGTGAGTAGAACATATTCACAAAATGGTTTCCACAAAAAGCCTGAGAAATATGCCCGAAAGGGCCATTGTGCATTTTGTGCACTAAGATACAAAACCGCGAACTTTGGGAAAACACAAGTGTCGATCATTTTTTTTGTGCAACCACTACTTCAAAGTTGTGTATCGTACCGAGTAAAACATTTTGGAAAAAGGGTTTGCACAAAACGGCCTACAAATAAGCCAGAAAGGCCCATCGATCCATTACGAGCACAAACGCACAAAACCGTGAACTTTTGAAAAACACAAGTTTCAGTCCATTTTTTTCTGCAACCACTACTTCAAAGTTAAGTATCGTACCGAGTAGAACATGTTCGAAAAAGGGTTTACGCAAAACGTCCTACAAATAATCGCAAAAGGCCCATTGCTCCGTTTTGTGCACAAACGCACAAAACCGCGAGCTTTGGGAAAACACAAGTTGCGATCCACTTTGTTGCTCAACAACCATATCCAAGTTGTGTATCGTAGCAAGTAGAACATGTTTACAAAACGGTTTCCACAAAAAGCCTGAGAAATAAGTCCGAAAGGCCCATTGCCCTGTTTTGTGCACAAACGCACAAGACCGCGATCTTTGAGAAAGCACAAGTTTCGATCCATTTTTTTGCGCAACCACTACTTCAAAGTTGTGTATCGTACCGAGGAGAACATGTTCGAAAAAGGGTTTAAGCAAAAAGGCCTAGAAGTAAGCCCGAAAGGCCCATTGCTCCGTTTTGTGACCAAATACACAAAACCGCGAACTTTGGGAAAACACAAGTTCCGATCCACTTTTTTGTGCAACAACCACATCAAAGTTGTGTATCGTAGTGAGTAGAACATATTCACAAAATGGTTTCCACAAAAAGCCTGAGAAATATGCCCGAAAGGGCCATTGTGCATTTTGTGCACTAAGATACAAAACCGCGAACTTTGGGAAAACACAAGTGTCGATCATTTTTTTTGTGCAACCACTACTTCAAAGTTGTGTATCGTACCGAGTAAAACATTTTGGAAAAAGGGTTTGCACAAAACGGCCTACAAATAAGCCAGAAAGGCCCATCGATCCATTACGAGCACAAACGCACAAAACCGTGAACTTTTGAAAAACACAAGTTTCAGTCCATTTTTTTCTGCAACCACTACTTCAAAGTTAAGTATCGTACCGAGTAGAACATGTTCGAAAAAGGGTTTACGCAAAACGTCCTACAAATAATCGCAAAAGGCCCATTGCTCCGTTTTGTGCACAAACGCACAAAACCGCGAGCTTTGGGAAAACACAAGTTGCGATCCACTTTGTTGCTCAACAACCATATCCAAGTTGTGTATCGTAGCAAGTAGAACATGTTTACAAAACGGTTTCCACAAAAAGCCTGAGAAATAAGTCCGAAAGGCCCATTGCCCTGTTTTGTGCACAAACGCACAAGACCGCGATCTTTGAGAAAGCACAAGTTTCGATCCATTTTTTTGCGCAACCACTACTTCAAAGTTGTGTATCGTACCGAGGAGAACATGTTCGAAAAAGGGTTTAAGCAAAAAGGCCTAGAAGTAAGCCCGAAAGGCCCATTGCTCCGTTTTGTGACCAAATACACAAAACCGCGAACTTTGGGAAAACACAAGTTCCGATCCACTTTTTTGTGCAACAACCACATCAAAGTTGTGTATCGTAGTGAGTAGAACATATTCACAAAATGGTTTCCACAAAAAGCCTGAGAAATATGCCCGAAAGGGCCATTGTGCATTTTGTGCACTAAGATACAAAACCGCGAATTTTGGGAAAACACAAGTGTCGATCATTTTTTTTGTGCAACCACTACTTCAAAGTTGTGTATCGTACCGAGTAAAACATTTTGGAAAAAGGGTTTGCACAAAACGGCCTACAAATAAGCCAGAAAGGCCCATCGATCCATTACGAGCACAAACGCACAAAACCGTGAACTTTTGAAAGCACAAGTTTCAGTCCATTTTTTTCTGCAACCACTACTTCAAAGTTAAGTATCGTACCGAGTAGAACATGTTCGAAAAAGGGTTTACGCAAAACGTCCTACAAATAATCGCAAAAGGCCCATTGCTCCGTTTTGTGCACAAACGCACAAAACCGCGAGCTTTGGGAAAACACAAGTTGCGATCCACTTTGTTGCTCAACAACCATATCCAAGTTGTGTATCGTAGCAAGTAGAACATGTTTACAAAACGGTTTCCACAAAAAGCCTGAGAAATAAGTCCGAAAGGCCCATTGCCCTGTTTTGTGCACAAACGCACAAGACCGCGATCTTTGAGAAAGCACAAGTTTCGATCCATTTTTTTGCGCAACCACTACTTCAAAGTTGTGTATCGTACCGAGGAGAACATGTTCGAAAAAGGGTTTAAGCAAAAAGGCCTAGAAGTAAGCCCGAAAGGCCCATTGCTCCGTTTTGTGACCAAATACACAAAACCGCGAACTTTGGGAAAACACAAGTTCCGATCCACTTTTTTGTGCAACAACCACATCAAAGTTGTGTATCGTAGTGAGTAGAACATATTCACAAAATGGTTTCCACAAAAAGGCTGAGAAATATGCCCGAAAGGGCCATTGTGCATTTTGTGCACTAAGATACAAAACCGCGAACTTTGGGAAAACACAAGTGTCGATCATTTTTTTTGTGCAACCACTACTTCAAAGTTGTGTATCGTACCGAGTAAAACATTTTGGAAAAAGGGTTTGCACAAAACGGCCTACAAATAAGCCAGAAAGGCCCATCGATCCATTACGAGCACAAACGCACAAAACCGTGAACTTTTGAAAAACACAAGTTTCAGTCCATTTTTTTCTGCAACCACTACTTCAAAGTTAAGTATCGTACCGAGTAGAACATGTTCGAAAAAGGGTTTACGCAAAACGTCCTACAAATAATCGCAAAAGGCCCATTGCTCCGTTTTGTGCACAAACGCACAAAACCGCGAGCTTTGGGAAAACACAAGTTGCGATCCACTTTGTTGCTCAACAACCATATCCAAGTTGTGTATCGTAGCAAGTAGAACATGTTTACAAAACGGTTTCCACAAAAAGCCTGAGAAATAAGTCCGAAAGGCCCATTGCCCTGTTTTGTGCACAAACGCACAAGACCGCGATCTTTGAGAAAGCACAAGTTTCGATCCATTTTTTTGCGCAACCACTACTTCAAAGTTGTGTATCGTACCGAGGAGAACATGTTCGAAAAAGGGTTTAAGCAAAAAGGCCTAGAAGTAAGCCCGAAAGGCCCATTGCTCCGTTTTGTGACCAAATACACAAAACCGCGAACTTTGGGAAAACACAAGTTCCGATCCACTTTTTTGTGCAACAACCACATCAAAGTTGTGTATCGTAGTGAGTAGAACATATTCACAAAATGGTTTCCACAAAAAGCCTGAGAAATATGCCCGAAAGGGCCATTGTGCATTTTGTGCACTAAGATACAAAACCGCGAACTTTGGGAAAACACAAGTGTCGATCATTTTTTTTGTGCAACCACTACTTCAAAGTTGTGTATCGTACCGAGTAAAACATTTTGGAAAAAGGGTTTGCACAAAACGGCCTACAAATAAGCCAGAAAGGCCCATCGATCCATTACGAGCACAAACGCACAAAACCGTGAACTTTTGAAAAACACAAGTTTCAGTCCATTTTTTTCTGCAACCACTACTTCAAAGTTAAGTATCGTACCGAGTAGAACATGTTCGAAAAAGGGTTTACGCAAAACGTCCTACAAATAATCGCAAAAGGCCCATTGCTCCGTTTTGTGCACAAACGCACAAAACCGCGAGCTTTGGGAAAACACAAGTTGCGATCCACTTTGTTGCTCAACAACCATATCCAAGTTGTGTATCGTAGCAAGTAGAACATGTTTACAAAACGGTTTCCACAAAAAGCCTGAGAAATAAGTCCGAAAGGCCCATTGCCCTGTTTTGTGCACAAACGCACAAGACCGCGATCTTTGAGAAAGCACAAGTTTCGATCCATTTTTTTGCGCAACCACTACTTCAAAGTTGTGTATCGTGCCGAGGAGAACATGTTCGAAAAAGGGTTTAAGCAAAAAGGCCTAGAAGTAAGCCCGAAAGGCCCATTGCTCCGTTTTGTGACCAAATACACAAAACCGCGAACTTTGGGAAAACACAAGTTCCGATCCACTTTTTTGTGCAACAACCACATCAAAGTTGTGTATCGTAGTGAGTAGAACATATTCACAAAATGGTTTCCACAAAAAGCCTGAGAAATATGCCCGAAAGGGCCATTGTGCATTTTGTGCACTAAGATACAAAACCGCGAACTTTGGGAAAACACAAGTGTCGATCATTTTTTTTGTGCAACCACTACTTCAAAGTTGTGTATCGTACCGAGTAAAACATTTTGGAAAAAGGGTTTGCACAAAACGGCCTACAAATAAGCCAGAAAGGCCCATCGATCCATTACGAGCACAAACGCACAAAACCGTGAACTTTTGAAAAACACAAGTTTCAGTCCATTTTTTTCTGCAACCACTACTTCAAAGTTAAGTATCGTACCGAGTAGAACATGTTCGAAAAAGGGTTTACGCAAAACGTCCTACAAATAATCGCAAAAGGCCCATTGCTCCGTTTTGTGCACAAACGCACAAAACCGCGAGCTTTGGGAAAACACAAGTTGCGATCCACTTTGTTGCTCAACAACCATATCCAAGTTGTGTATCGTAGCAAATAGAACATGTTTACAAAACGGTTTCCACAAAAAGCCTGAGAAATAAGTCCGAAAGGCCCATTGCCCTGTTTTGTGCACAAACGCACAAGACCGCGATCTTTGAGAAAGCACAAGTTTCGATCCATTTTTTTGCGCAACCACTACTTCAAAGTTGTGTATCGTACCGAGGAGAACATGTTCGAAAAAGGGTTTAAGCAAAAAGGCCTAGAAGTAAGCCCGAAAGGCCCATTGCTCCGTTTTGTGACCAAAAACACAAAACCGCGAACTTTGGGAAAACACAAGTTCCGATCCACTTTTTTGTGCAACAACCACATCAAAGTTGTGTATCGTAGTGAGTAGAACATATTCACAAAATGGTTTCCACAAAAAGCCTGAGAAATATGCCCGAAAGGGCCATTGTGCATTTTGTGCACTAAGATACAAAACCGCGAACTTTGGGAAAACACAAGTGTCGATCATTTTTTTTGTGCAACCACTACTTCAAAGTTGTGTATCGTACCGAGTAAAACATTTTGGAAAAAGGGTTTGCACAAAACGGCCTACAAATAAGCCAGAAAGGCCCATCGATCCATTACGAGCACAAACGCACAAAACCGTGAACTTTTGAAAAACACAAGTTTCAGTCCATTTTTTTCTGCAACCACTACTTCAAAGTTAAGTATCGTACCGAGTAGAACATGTTCGAAAAAGGGTTTACGCAAAACGTCCTACAAATAATCGCAAAAGGCCCATTGCTCCGTTTTGTGCACAAACGCACAAAACCGCGAGCTTTGGGAAAACACAAGTTGCGATCCACTTTGTTGCTCAACAACCATATCCAAGTTGTGTATCGTAGCAAGTAGAACATGTTTACAAAACGGTTTCCACAAAAAGCCTGAGAAATAAGTCCGAAAGGCCCATTGCCCTGTTTTGTGCACAAACGCACAAGACCGCGATCTTTGAGAAAGCACAAGTTTCGATCCATTTTTTTGCGCAACCACTACTTCAAAGTTGTGTATCGTACCGAGGAGAACATGTTCGAAAAAGGGTTTAAGCAAAAAGGCCTAGAAGTAAGCCCGAAAGGCCCATTGCTCCGTTTTGTGACCAAATACACAAAACCGCGAACTTTGGGAAAACACAAGTTCCGATCCACTTTTTTGTGCAACAACCACATCAAAGTTGTGTATCGTAGTGAGTAGAACATATTCACAAAATGGTTTCCACAAAAAGCCTGAGAAATATGCCCGAAAGGGCCATTGTGCATTTTGTGCACTAAGATACAAAACCGCGAACTTTGGGAAAACACAAGTGTCGATCATTTTTTTTGTGCAACCACTACTTCAAAGTTGTGTATCGTACCGAGTAAAACATTTTGGAAAAAGGGTTTGCACAAAACGGCCTACAAATAAGCCAGAAAGGCCCATCGATCCATTACGAGCACAAACGCACAAAACCGTGAACTTTTGAAAAACACAAGTTTCAGTCCATTTTTTTCTGCAACCACTACTTCAAAGTTAAGTATCGTACCGAGTAGAACATGTTCGAAAAAGGGTTTACGCAAAACGTCCTACAAATAATCGCAAAAGGCCCATTGCTCCGTTTTGTGCACAAACGCACAAAACCGCGAGCTTTGGGAAAACACAAGTTGCGATCCACTTTGTTGCTCAACAACCATATCCAAGTTGTGTATCGTAGCAAGTAGAACATGTTTACAAAACGGTTTCCACAAAAAGCCTGAGAAATAAGTCCGAAAGGCCCATTGCCCTGTTTTGTGCACAAACGCACAAGACCGCGATCTTTGAGAAAGCACAAGTTTCGATCCATTTTTTTGCGCAACCACTACTTCAAAGTTGTGTATCGTACCGAGGAGAACATGTTCGAAAAAGGGTTTAAGCAAAAAGGCCTAGAAGTAAGCCCGAAAGGCCCATTGCTCCGTTTTGTGACCAAATACACAAAACCGCGAACTTTGGGAAAACACAAGTTCCGATCCACTTTTTTGTGCAACAACCACATCAAAGTTGTGTATCGTAGTGAGTAGAACATATTCACAAAATGGTTTCCACAAAAAGCCTGAGAAATATGCCCGAAAGGGCCATTGTGCATTTTGTGCACTAAGATACAAAACCGCGAATTTTGGGAAAACACAAGTGTCGATCATTTTTTTTGTGCAACCACTACTTCAAAGTTGTGTATCGTACCGAGTAAAACATTTTGGAAAAAGGGTTTGCACAAAACGGCCTACAAATAAGCCAGAAAGGCCCATCGATCCATTACGAGCACAAACGCACAAAACCGTGAACTTTTGAAAGCACAAGTTTCAGTCCATTTTTTTCTGCAACCACTACTTCAAAGTTAAGTATCGTACCGAGTAGAACATGTTCGAAAAAGGGTTTACGCAAAACGTCCTACAAATAATCGCAAAAGGCCCATTGCTCCGTTTTGTGCACAAACGCACAAAACCGCGAGCTTTGGGAAAACACAAGTTGCGATCCACTTTGTTGCTCAACAACCATATCCAAGTTGTGTATCGTAGCAAGTAGAACATGTTTACAAAACGGTTTCCACAAAAAGCCTGAGAAATAAGTCCGAAAGGCCCATTGCCCTGTTTTGTGCACAAACGCACAAGACCGCGATCTTTGAGAAAGCACAAGTTTCGATCCATTTTTTTGCGCAACCACTACTTCAAAGTTGTGTATCGTACCGAGGAGAACATGTTCGAAAAAGGGTTTAAGCAAAAAGGCCTAGAAGTAAGCCCGAAAGGCCCATTGCTCCGTTTTGTGACCAAATACACAAAACCGCGAACTTTGGGAAAACACAAGTTCCGATCCACTTTTTTGTGCAACAACCACATCAAAGTTGTGTATCGTAGTGAGTAGAACATATTCACAAAATGGTTTCCACAAAAAGGCTGAGAAATATGCCCGAAAGGGCCATTGTGCATTTTGTGCACTAAGATACAAAACCGCGAACTTTGGGAAAACACAAGTGTCGATCATTTTTTTTGTGCAACCACTACTTCAAAGTTGTGTATCGTACCGAGTAAAACATTTTGGAAAAAGGGTTTGCACAAAACGGCCTACAAATAAGCCAGAAAGGCCCATCGATCCATTACGAGCACAAACGCACAAAACCGTGAACTTTTGAAAAACACAAGTTTCAGTCCATTTTTTTCTGCAACCACTACTTCAAAGTTAAGTATCGTACCGAGTAGAACATGTTCGAAAAAGGGTTTACGCAAAACGTCCTACAAATAATCGCAAAAGGCCCATTGCTCCGTTTTGTGCACAAACGCACAAAACCGCGAGCTTTGGGAAAACACAAGTTGCGATCCACTTTGTTGCTCAACAACCATATCCAAGTTGTGTATCGTAGCAAGTAGAACATGTTTACAAAACGGTTTCCACAAAAAGCCTGAGAAATAAGTCCGAAAGGCCCATTGCCCTGTTTTGTGCACAAACGCACAAGACCGCGATCTTTGAGAAAGCACAAGTTTCGATCCATTTTTTTGCGCAACCACTACTTCAAAGTTGTGTATCGTACCGAGGAGAACATGTTCGAAAAAGGGTTTAAGCAAAAAGGCCTAGAAGTAAGCCCGAAAGGCCCATTGCTCCGTTTTGTGACCAAATACACAAAACCGCGAACTTTGGGAAAACACAAGTTCCGATCCACTTTTTTGTGCAACAACCACATCAAAGTTGTGTATCGTAGTGAGTAGAACATATTCACAAAATGGTTTCCACAAAAAGCCTGAGAAATATGCCCGAAAGGGCCATTGTGCATTTTGTGCACTAAGATACAAAACCGCGAATTTTGGGAAAACACAAGTGTCGATCATTTTTTTTGTGCAACCACTACTTCAAAGTTGTGTATCGTACCGAGTAAAACATTTTGGAAAAAGGGTTTGCACAAAACGGCCTACAAATAAGCCAGAAAGGCCCATCGATCCATTACGAGCACAAACGCACAAAACCGTGAACTTTTGAAAGCACAAGTTTCAGTCCATTTTTTTCTGCAACCACTACTTCAAAGTTAAGTATCGTACCGAGTAGAACATGTTCGAAAAAGGGTTTACGCAAAACGTCCTACAAATAATCGCAAAAGGCCCATTGCTCCGTTTTGTGCACAAACGCACAAAACCGCGAGCTTTGGGAAAACACAAGTTGCGATCCACTTTGTTGCTCAACAACCATATCCAAGTTGTGTATCGTAGCAAGTAGAACATGTTTACAAAACGGTTTCCACAAAAAGCCTGAGAAATAAGTCCGAAAGGCCCATTGCCCTGTTTTGTGCACAAACGCACAAGACCGCGATCTTTGAGAAAGCACAAGTTTCGATCCATTTTTTTGCGCAACCACTACTTCAAAGTTGTGTATCGTACCGAGGAGAACATGTTCGAAAAAGGGTTTAAGCAAAAAGGCCTAGAAGTAAGCCCGAAAGGCCCATTGCTCCGTTTTGTGACCAAATACACAAAACCGCGAACTTTGGGAAAACACAAGTTCCGATCCACTTTTTTGTGCAACAACCACATCAAAGTTGTGTATCGTAGTGAGTAGAACATATTCACAAAATGGTTTCCACAAAAAGGCTGAGAAATATGCCCGAAAGGGCCATTGTGCATTTTGTGCACTAAGATACAAAACCGCGAACTTTGGGAAAACACAAGTGTCGATCATTTTTTTTGTGCAACCACTACTTCAAAGTTGTGTATCGTACCGAGTAAAACATTTTGGAAAAAGGGTTTGCACAAAACGGCCTACAAATAAGCCAGAAAGGCCCATCGATCCATTACGAGCACAAACGCACAAAACCGTGAACTTTTGAAAAACACAAGTTTCAGTCCATTTTTTTCTGCAACCACTACTTCAAAGTTAAGTATCGTACCGAGTAGAACATGTTCGAAAAAGGGTTTACGCAAAACGTCCTACAAATAATCGCAAAAGGCCCATTGCTCCGTTTTGTGCACAAACGCACAAAACCGCGAGCTTTGGGAAAACACAAGTTGCGATCCACTTTGTTGCTCAACAACCATATCCAAGTTGTGTATCGTAGCAAGTAGAACATGTTTACAAAACGGTTTCCACAAAAAGCCTGAGAAATAAGTCCGAAAGGCCCATTGCCCTGTTTTGTGCACAAACGCACAAGACCGCGATCTTTGAGAAAGCACAAGTTTCGATCCATTTTTTTGCGCAACCACTACTTCAAAGTTGTGTATCGTACCGAGGAGAACATGTTCGAAAAAGGGTTTAAGCAAAAAGGCCTAGAAGTAAGCCCGAAAGGCCCATTGCTCCGTTTTGTGACCAAATACACAAAACCGCGAACTTTGGGAAAACACAAGTTCCGATCCACTTTTTTGTGCAACAACCACATCAAAGTTGTGTATCGTAGTGAGTAGAACATATTCACAAAATGGTTTCCACAAAAAGCCTGAGAAATATGCCCGAAAGGGCCATTGTGCATTTTGTGCACTAAGATACAAAACCGCGAACTTTGGGAAAACACAAGTGTCGATCATTTTTTTTGTGCAACCACTACTTCAAAGTTGTGTATCGTACCGAGTAAAACATTTTGGAAAAAGGGTTTGCACAAAACGGCCTACAAATAAGCCAGAAAGGCCCATCGATCCATTACGAGCACAAACGCACAAAACCGTGAACTTTTGAAAAACACAAGTTTCAGTCCATTTTTTTCTGCAACCACTACTTCAAAGTTAAGTATCGTACCGAGTAGAACATGTTCGAAAAAGGGTTTACGCAAAACGTCCTACAAATAATCGCAAAAGGCCCATTGCTCCGTTTTGTGCACAAACGCACAAAACCGCGAGCTTTGGGAAAACACAAGTTGCGATCCACTTTGTTGCTCAACAACCATATCCAAGTTGTGTATCGTAGCAAGTAGAACATGTTTACAAAACGGTTTCCACAAAAAGCCTGAGAAATAAGTCCGAAAGGCCCATTGCCCTGTTTTGTGCACAAACGCACAAGACCGCGATCTTTGAGAAAGCACAAGTTTCGATCCATTTTTTTGCGCAACCACTACTTCAAAGTTGTGTATCGTGCCGAGGAGAACATGTTCGAAAAAGGGTTTAAGCAAAAAGGCCTAGAAGTAAGCCCGAAAGGCCCATTGCTCCGTTTTGTGACCAAATACACAAAACCGCGAACTTTGGGAAAACACAAGTTCCGATCCACTTTTTTGTGCAACAACCACATCAAAGTTGTGTATCGTAGTGAGTAGAACATATTCACAAAATGGTTTCCACAAAAAGCCTGAGAAATATGCCCGAAAGGGCCATTGTGCATTTTGTGCACTAAGATACAAAACCGCGAACTTTGGGAAAACACAAGTGTCGATCATTTTTTTTGTGCAACCACTACTTCAAAGTTGTGTATCGTACCGAGTAAAACATTTTGGAAAAAGGGTTTGCACAAAACGGCCTACAAATAAGCCAGAAAGGCCCATCGATCCATTACGAGCACAAACGCACAAAACCGTGAACTTTTGAAAAACACAAGTTTCAGTCCATTTTTTTCTGCAACCACTACTTCAAAGTTAAGTATCGTACCGAGTAGAACATGTTCGAAAAAGGGTTTACGCAAAACGTCCTACAAATAATCGCAAAAGGCCCATTGCTCCGTTTTGTGCACAAACGCACAAAACCGCGAGCTTTGGGAAAACACAAGTTGCGATCCACTTTGTTGCTCAACAACCATATCCAAGTTGTGTATCGTAGCAAGTAGAACATGTTTACAAAACGGTTTCCACAAAAAGCCTGAGAAATAAGTCCGAAAGGCCCATTGCCCTGTTTTGTGCACAAACGCACAAGACCGCGATCTTTGAGAAAGCACAAGTTTCGATCCATTTTTTTGCGCAACCACTACTTCAAAGTTGTGTATCGTGCCGAGGAGAACATGTTCGAAAAAGGGTTTAAGCAAAAAGGCCTAGAAGTAAGCCCGAAAGGCCCATTGCTCCGTTTTGTGACCAAAAACACAAAACCGCGAACTTTGGGAAAACACAAGTTCCGATCCACTTTTTTGTGCAACAACCACATCAAAGTTGTGTATCGTAGTGAGTAGAACATATTCACAAAATGGTTTCCACAAAAAGCCTGAGAAATATGCCCGAAAGGGCCATTGTGCATTTTGTGCACTAAGATACAAAACCGCGAACTTTGGGAAAACACAAGTGTCGATCATTTTTTTTGTGCAACCACTACTTCAAAGTTGTGTATCGTACCGAGTAAAACATTTTGGAAAAAGGGTTTGCACAAAACGGCCTACAAATAAGCCAGAAAGGCCCATCGATCCATTACGAGCACAAACGCACAAAACCGTGAACTTTTGAAAAACACAAGTTTCAGTCCATTTTTTTCTGCAACCACTACTTCAAAGTTAAGTATCGTACCGAGTAGAACATGTTCGAAAAAGGGTTTACGCAAAACGTCCTACAAATAATCGCAAAAGGCCCATTGCTCCGTTTTGTGCACAAACGCACAAAACCGCGAGCTTTGGGAAAACACAAGTTGCGATCCACTTTGTTGCTCAACAACCATATCCAAGTTGTGTATCGTAGCAAGTAGAACATGTTTACAAAACGGTTTCCACAAAAAGCCTGAGAAATAAGTCCGAAAGGCCCATTGCCCTGTTTTGTGCACAAACGCACAAGACCGCGATCTTTGAGAAAGCACAAGTTTCGATCCATTTTTTTGCGCAACCACTACTTCAAAGTTGTGTATCGTGCCGAGGAGAACATGTTCGAAAAAGGGTTTAAGCAAAAAGGCCTAGAAGTAAGCCCGAAAGGCCCATTGCTCCGTTTTGTGACCAAATACACAAAACCGCGAACTTTGGGAAAACACAAGTTCCGATCCACTTTTTTGTGCAACAACCACATCAAAGTTGTGTATCGTAGTGAGTAGAACATATTCACAAAATGGTTTCCACAAAAAGCCTGAGAAATATGCCCGAAAGGGCCATTGTGCATTTTGTGCACTAAGATACAAAACCGCGAACTTTGGGAAAACACAAGTGTCGATCATTTTTTTTGTGCAACCACTACTTCAAAGTTGTGTATCGTACCGAGTAAAACATTTTGGAAAAAGGGTTTGCACAAAACGGCCTACAAATAAGCCAGAAAGGCCCATCGATCCATTACGAGCACAAACGCACAAAACCGTGAACTTTTGAAAAACACAAGTTTCAGTCCATTTTTTTCTGCAACCACTACTTCAAAGTTAAGTATCGTACCGAGTAGAACATGTTCGAAAAAGGGTTTACGCAAAACGTCCTACAAATAATCGCAAAAGGCCCATTGCTCCGTTTTGTGCACAAACGCACAAAACCGCGAGCTTTGGGAAAACACAAGTTGCGATCCACTTTGTTGCTCAACAACCATATCCAAGTTGTGTATCGTAGCAAGTAGAACATGTTTACAAAACGGTTTCCACAAAAAGCCTGAGAAATAAGTCCGAAAGGCCCATTGCCCTGTTTTGTGCACAAACGCACAAGACCGCGATCTTTGAGAAAGCACAAGTTTCGATCCATTTTTTTGCGCAACCACTACTTCAAAGTTGTGTATCGTGCCGAGGAGAACATGTTCGAAAAAGGGTTTAAGCAAAAAGGCCTAGAAGTAAGCCCGAAAGGCCCATTGCTCCGTTTTGTGACCAAATACACAAAACCGCGAACTTTGGGAAAACACAAGTTCCGATCCACTTTTTTGTGCAACAACCACATCAAAGTTGTGTATCGTAGTGAGTAGAACATATTCACAAAATGGTTTCCACAAAAAGCCTGAGAAATATGCCCGAAAGGGCCATTGTGCATTTTGTGCATTAAGATACAAAACCGCGAACTTTGGGAAAACACAAGTGTCGATCATTTTTTTTGTGCAACCACTACTTCAAAGTTGTGTATCGTACCGAGTAAAACATTTTGGAAAAAGGGTTTGCACAAAACGGCCTACAAATAAGCCAGAAAGGCCCATCGATCCATTACGAGCACAAACGCACAAAACCGTGAACTTTTGAAAAACACAAGTTTCAGTCCATTTTTTTCTGCAACCACTACTTCAAAGTTAAGTATCGTACCGAGTAGAACATGTTCGAAAAAGGGTTTACGCAAAACGTCCTACAAATAATCGCAAAAGGCCCATTGCTCCGTTTTGTGCACAAACGCACAAAACCGCGAGCTTTGGGAAAACACAAGTTGCGATCCACTTTGTTGCTCAACAACCATATCCAAGTTGTGTATCGTAGCAAGTAGAACATGTTTACAAAACGGTTTCCACAAAAAGCCTGAGAAATAAGTCCGAAAGGCCCATTGCCCTGTTTTGTGCACAAACGCACAAGACCGCGATCTTTGAGAAAGCACAAGTTTCGATCCATTTTTTTGCGCAACCACTACTTCAAAGTTGTGTATCGTGCCGAGGAGAACATGTTCGAAAAAGGGTTTAAGCAAAAAGGCCTAGAAGTAAGCCCGAAAGGCCCATTGCTCCGTTTTGTGACCAAATACACAAAACCGCGAACTTTGGGAAAACACAAGTTCCGATCCACTTTTTTGTGCAACAACCACATCAAAGTTGTGTATCGTAGTGAGTAGAACATATTCACAAAATGGTTTCCACAAAAAGCCTGAGAAATATGCCCGAAAGGGCCATTGTGCATTTTGTGCACTAAGATACAAAACCGCGAACTTTGGGAAAACACAAGTGTCGATCATTTTTTTTGTGCAACCACTACTTCAAAGTTGTGTATCGTACCGAGTAAAACATTTTGGAAAAAGGGTTTGCACAAAACGGCCTACAAATAAGCCAGAAAGGCCCATCGATCCATTACGAGCACAAACGCACAAAACCGTGAACTTTTGAAAAACACAAGTTTCAGTCCATTTTTTTCTGCAACCACTACTTCAAAGTTAAGTATCGTACCGAGTAGAACATGTTCGAAAAAGGGTTTACGCAAAACGTCCTACAAATAATCGCAAAAGGCCCATTGCTCCGTTTTGTGCACAAACGCACAAAACCGCGAGCTTTGGGAAAACACAAGTTGCGATCCACTTTGTTGCTCAACAACCATATCCAAGTTGTGTATCGTAGCAAGTAGAACATGTTTACAAAACGGTTTCCACAAAAAGCCTGAGAAATAAGTCCGAAAGGCCCATTGCCCTGTTTTGTGCACAAACGCACAAGACCGCGATCTTTGAGAAAGCACAAGTTTCGATCCATTTTTTTGCGCAACCACTACTTCAAAGTTGTGTATCGTGCCGAGGAGAACATGTTCGAAAAAGGGTTTAAGCAAAAAGGCCTAGAAGTAAGCCCGAAAGGCCCATTGCTCCGTTTTGTGACCAAAAACACAAAACCGCGAACTTTGGGAAAACACAAGTTCCGATCCACTTTTTTGTGCAACAACCACATCAAAGTTGTGTATCGTAGTGAGTAGAACATATTCACAAAATGGTTTCCACAAAAAGCCTGAGAAATATGCCCGAAAGGGCCATTGTGCATTTTGTGCACTAAGATACAAAACCGCGAACTTTGGGAAAACACAAGTGTCGATCATTTTTTTTGTGCAACCACTACTTCAAAGTTGTGTATCGTACCGAGTAAAACATTTTGGAAAAAGGGTTTGCACAAAACGGCCTACAAATAAGCCAGAAAGGCCCATCGATCCATTACGAGCACAAACGCACAAAACCGTGAACTTTTGAAAAACACAAGTTTCAGTCCATTTTTTTCTGCAACCACTACTTCAAAGTTAAGTATCGTACCGAGTAGAACATGTTCGAAAAAGGGTTTACGCAAAACGTCCTACAAATAATCGCAAAAGGCCCATTGCTCCGTTTTGTGCACAAACGCACAAAACCGCGAGCTTTGGGAAAACACAAGTTGCGATCCACTTTGTTGCTCAACAACCATATCCAAGTTGTGTATCGTAGCAAGTAGAACATGTTTACAAAACGGTTTCCACAAAAAGCCTGAGAAATAAGTCCGAAAGGCCCATTGCCCTGTTTTGTGCACAAACGCACAAGACCGCGATCTTTGAGAAAGCACAAGTTTCGATCCATTTTTTTGCGCAACCACTACTTCAAAGTTGTGTATCGTGCCGAGGAGAACATGTTCGAAAAAGGGTTTAAGCAAAAAGGCCTAGAAGTAAGCCCGAAAGGCCCATTGCTCCGTTTTGTGACCAAATACACAAAACCGCGAACTTTGGGAAAACACAAGTTCCGATCCACTTTTTTGTGCAACTACCACATCAAAGTTGTGTATCGTAGTGAGTAGAACATATTCACAAAATGGTTTCCACAAAAAGCCTGAGAAATATGCCCGAAAGGGCCATTGTGCATTTTGTGCACTAAGATACAAAACCGCGAACTTTGGGAAAACACAAGTGTCGATCATTTTTTTTGTGCAACCACTACTTCAAAGTTGTGTATCGTACCGAGTAAAACATTTTGGAAAAAGGGTTTGCACAAAACGGCCTACAAATAAGCCAGAAAGGCCCATCGATCCATTACGAGCACAAACGCACAAAACCGTGAACTTTTGAAAAACACAAGTTTCAGTCCATTTTTTTCTGCAACCACTACTTCAAAGTTAAGTATCGTACCGAGTAGAACATGTTCGAAAAAGGGTTTACGCAAAACGTCCTACAAATAATCGCAAAAGGCCCATTGCTCCGTTTTGTGCACAAACGCACAAAACCGCGAGCTTTGGGAAAACACAAGTTGCGATCCACTTTGTTGCTCAACAACCATATCCAAGTTGTGTATCGTAGCAAGTAGAACATGTTTACAAAACGGTTTCCACAAAAAGCCTGAGAAATAAGTCCGAAAGGCCCATTGCCCTGTTTTGTGCACAAACGCACAAGACCGCGATCTTTGAGAAAGCACAAGTTTCGATCCATTTTTTTGCGCAACCACTACTTCAAAGTTGTGTATCGTACCGAGGAGAACATGTTCGAAAAAGGGTTTAAGCAAAAAGGCCTAGAAGTAAGCCCGAAAGGCCCATTGCTCCGTTTTGTGACCAAATACACAAAACCGCGAACTTTGGGAAAACACAAGTTCCGATCCACTTTTTTGTGCAACAACCACATCAAAGTTGTGTATCGTAGTGAGTAGAACATATTCACAAAATGGTTTCCACAAAAAGCCTGAGAAATATGCCCGAAAGGGCCATTGTGCATTTTGTGCACTAAGATACAAAACCGCGAACTTTGGGAAAACACAAGTGTCGATCATTTTTTTTGTGCAACCACTACTTCAAAGTTGTGTATCGTACCGAGTAAAACATTTTGGAAAAAGGGTTTGCACAAAACGGCCTACAAATAAGCCAGAAAGGCCCATCGATCCATTACGAGCACAAACGCACAAAACCGTGAACTTTTGAAAAACACAAGTTTCAGTCCATTTTTTTCTGCAACCACTACTTCAAAGTTAAGTATCGTACCGAGTAGAACATGTTCGAAAAAGGGTTTACGCAAAACGTCCTACAAATAATCGCAAAAGGCCCATTGCTCCGTTTTGTGCACAAACGCACAAAACCGCGAGCTTTGGGAAAACACAAGTTGCGATCCACTTTGTTGCTCAACAACCATATCCAAGTTGTGTATCGTAGCAAGTAGAACATGTTTACAAAACGGTTTCCACAAAAAGCCTGAGAAATAAGTCCGAAAGGCCCATTGCCCTGTTTTGTGCACAAACGCACAAGACCGCGATCTTTGAGAAAGCACAAGTTTCGATCCATTTTTTTGCGCAACCACTACTTCAAAGTTGTGTATCGTACCGAGGAGAACATGTTCGAAAAAGGGTTTAAGCAAAAAGGCCTAGAAGTAAGCCCGAAAGGCCCATTGCTCCGTTTTGTGACCAAATACACAAAACCGCGAACTTTGGGAAAACACAAGTTCCGATCCACTTTTTTGTGCAACTACCACATCAAAGTTGTGTATCGTAGTGAGTAGAACATATTCACAAAATGGTTTCCACAAAAAGCCTGAGAAATATGCCCGAAAGGGCCATTGTGCATTTTGTGCACTAAGATACAAAACCGCGAACTTTGGGAAAACACAAGTGTCGATCATTTTTTTTGTGCAACCACTACTTCAAAGTTGTGTATCGTACCGAGTAAAACATTTTGGAAAAAGGGTTTGCACAAAACGGCCTACAAATAAGCCAGAAAGGCCCATCGATCCATTACGAGCACAAACGCACAAAACCGTGAACTTTTGAAAAACACAAGTTTCAGTCCATTTTTTTCTGCAACCACTACTTCAAAGTTAAGTATCGTACCGAGTAGAACATGTTCGAAAAAGGGTTTACGCAAAACGTCCTACAAATAATCGCAAAAGGCCCATTGCTCCGTTTTGTGCACAAACGCACAAAACCGCGAGCTTTGGGAAAACACAAGTTGCGATCCACTTTGTTGCTCAACAACCATATCCAAGTTGTGTATCGTAGCAAGTAGAACATGTTTACAAAACGGTTTCCACAAAAAGCCTGAGAAATAAGTCCGAAAGGCCCATTGCCCTGTTTTGTGCACAAACGCACAAGACCGCGATCTTTGAGAAAGCACAAGTTTCGATCCATTTTTTTGCGCAACCACTACTTCAAAGTTGTGTATCGTACCGAGGAGAACATGTTCGAAAAAGGGTTTAAGCAAAAAGGCCTAGAAGTAAGCCCGAAAGGCCCATTGCTCCGTTTTGTGACCAAATACACAAAACCGCGAACTTTGGGAAAACACAAGTTCCGATCCACTTTTTTGTGCAACAACCACATCAAAGTTGTGTATCGTAGTGAGTAGAACATATTCACAAAATGGTTTCCACAAAAAGCCTGAGAAATATGCCCGAAAGGGCCATTGTGCATTTTGTGCACTAAGATACAAAACCGCGAACTTTGGGAAAACACAAGTGTCGATCATTTTTTTTGTGCAACCACTACTTCAAAGTTGTGTATCGTACCGAGTAAAACATTTTGGAAAAAGGGTTTGCACAAAACGGCCTACAAATAAGCCAGAAAGGCCCATCGATCCATTACGAGCACAAACGCACAAAACCGTGAACTTTTGAAAAACACAAGTTTCAGTCCATTTTTTTCTGCAACCACTACTTCAAAGTTAAGTATCGTACCGAGTAGAACATGTTCGAAAAAGGGTTTACGCAAAACGTCCTACAAATAATCGCAAAAGGCCCATTGCTCCGTTTTGTGCACAAACGCACAAAACCGCGAGCTTTGGGAAAACACAAGTTGCGATCCACTTTGTTGCTCAACAACCATATCCAAGTTGTGTATCGTAGCAAGTAGAACATGTTTACAAAACGGTTTCCACAAAAAGCCTGAGAAATAAGTCCGAAAGGCCCATTGCCCTGTTTTGTGCACAAACGCACAAGACCGCGATCTTTGAGAAAGCACAAGTTTCGATCCATTTTTTTGCGCAACCACTACTTCAAAGTTGTGTATCGTACCGAGGAGAACATGTTCGAAAAAGGGTTTAAGCAAAAAGGCCTAGAAGTAAGCCCGAAAGGCCCATTGCTCCGTTTTGTGACCAAATACACAAAACCGCGAACTTTGGGAAAACACAAGTTCCGATCCACTTTTTTGTGCAACTACCACATCAAAGTTGTGTATCGTAGTGAGTAGAACATATTCACAAAATGGTTTCCACAAAAAGCCTGAGAAATATGCCCGAAAGGGCCATTGTGCATTTTGTGCACTAAGATACAAAACCGCGAACTTTGGGAAAACACAAGTGTCGATCATTTTTTTTGTGCAACCACTACTTCAAAGTTGTGTATCGTACCGAGTAAAACATTTTGGAAAAAGGGTTTGCACAAAACGGCCTACAAATAAGCCAGAAAGGCCCATCGATCCATTACGAGCACAAACGCACAAAACCGTGAACTTTTGAAAAACACAAGTTTCAGTCCATTTTTTTCTGCAACCACTACTTCAAAGTTAAGTATCGTACCGAGTAGAACATGTTCGAAAAAGGGTTTACGCAAAACGTCCTACAAATAATCGCAAAAGGCCCATTGCTCCGTTTTGTGCACAAACGCACAAAACCGCGAGCTTTGGGAAAACACAAGTTGCGATCCACTTTGTTGCTCAACAACCATATCCAAGTTGTGTATCGTAGCAAGTAGAACATGTTTACAAAACGGTTTCCACAAAAAGCCTGAGAAATAAGTCCGAAAGGCCCATTGCCCTGTTTTGTGCACAAACGCACAAGACCGCGATCTTTGAGAAAGCACAAGTTTCGATCCATTTTTTTGCGCAACCACTACTTCAAAGTTGTGTATCGTACCGAGGAGAACATGTTCGAAAAAGGGTTTAAGCAAAAAGGCCTAGAAGTAAGCCCGAAAGGCCCATTGCTCCGTTTTGTGACCAAATACACAAAACCGCGAACTTTGGGAAAACACAAGTTCCGATCCACTTTTTTGTGCAACTACCACATCAAAGTTGTGTATCGTAGTGAGTAGAACATATTCACAAAATGGTTTCCACAAAAAGCCTGAGAAATATGCCCGAAAGGGCCATTGTGCATTTTGTGCACTAAGATACAAAACCGCGAACTTTGGGAAAACACAAGTGTCGATCATTTTTTTTGTGCAACCACTACTTCAAAGTTGTGTATCGTACCGAGTAAAACATTTTGGAAAAAGGGTTTGCACAAAACGGCCTACAAATAAGCCAGAAAGGCCCATCGATCCATTACGAGCACAAACGCACAAAACCGTGAACTTTTGAAAAACACAAGTTTCAGTCCATTTTTTTCTGCAACCACTACTTCAAAGTTAAGTATCGTACCGAGTAGAACATGTTCGAAAAAGGGTTTACGCAAAACGTCCTACAAATAATCGCAAAAGGCCCATTGCTCCGTTTTGTGCACAAACGCACAAAACCGCGAGCTTTGGGAAAACACAAGTTGCGATCCACTTTGTTGCTCAACAACCATATCCAAGTTGTGTATCGTAGCAAGTAGAACATGTTTACAAAACGGTTTCCACAAAAAGCCTGAGAAATAAGTCCGAAAGGCCCATTGCCCTGTTTTGTGCACAAACGCACAAGACCGCGATCTTTGAGAAAGCACAAGTTTCGATCCATTTTTTTGCGCAACCACTACTTCAAAGTTGTGTATCGTGCCGAGGAGAACATGTTCGAAAAAGGGTTTAAGCAAAAAGGCCTAGAAGTAAGCCCGAAAGGCCCATTGCTCCGTTTTGTGACCAAATACACAAAACCGCGAACTTTGGGAAAACACAAGTTCCGATCCACTTTTTTGTGCAACTACCACATCAAAGTTGTGTATCGTAGTGAGTAGAACATATTCACAAAATGGTTTCCACAAAAAGCCTGAGAAATATGCCCGAAAGGGCCATTGTGCATTTTGTGCACTAAGATACAAAACCGCGAACTTTGGGAAAACACAAGTGTCGATCATTTTTTTTGTGCAACCACTACTTCAAAGTTGTGTATCGTACCGAGTAAAACATTTTGGAAAAAGGGTTTGCACAAAACGGCCTACAAATAAGCCAGAAAGGCCCATCGATCCATTACGAGCACAAACGCACAAAACCGTGAACTTTTGAAAAACACAAGTTTCAGTCCATTTTTTTCTGCAACCACTACTTCAAAGTTAAGTATCGTACCGAGTAGAACATGTTCGAAAAAGGGTTTACGCAAAACGTCCTACAAATAATCGCAAAAGGCCCATTGCTCCGTTTTGTGCACAAACGCACAAAACCGCGAGCTTTGGGAAAACACAAGTTGCGATCCACTTTGTTGCTCAACAACCATATCCAAGTTGTGTATCGTAGCAAGTAGAACTTGTTTACAAAACGGTTTCCACAAAAAGCCTGAGAAATAAGTCCGAAAGGCCCATTGCCCTGTTTTGTGCACAAACGCACAAGACCGCGATCTTTGAGAAAGCACAAGTTTCGATCCATTTTTTTGCGCAACCACTACTTCAAAGTTGTGTATCGTGCCGAGGAGAACATGTTCGAAAAAGGGTTTAAGCAAAAAGGCCTAGAAGTAAGCCCGAAAGGCCCATTGCTCCGTTTTGTGACCAAATACACAAAACCGCGAACTTTGGGAAAACACAAGTTCCGATCCACTTTTTTGTGCAACAACCACATCAAAGTTGTGTATCGTAGTGAGTAGAACATATTCACAAAATGGTTTCCACAAAAAGCCTGAGAAATATGCCCGAAAGGGCCATTGTGCATTTTGTGCACTAAGATACAAAACCGCGAACTTTGGGAAAACACAAGTGTCGATCATTTTTTTTGTGCAACCACTACTTCAAAGTTGTGTATCGTACCGAGTAAAACATTTTGGAAAAAGGGTTTGCACAAAACGGCCTACAAATAACCCAGAAAGGCCCATCGATCCATTACGAGCACAAACGCACAAAACCGTGAACTTTTGAAAAACACAAGTTTCAGTCCATTTTTTTCTGCAACCACTACTTCAAAGTTAAGTATCGTACCGAGTAGAACATGTTCGAAAAAGGGTTTACGCAAAACGTCCTACAAATAATCGCAAAAGGCCCATTGCTCCGTTTTGTGCACAAACGCACAAAACCGCGAGCTTTGGGAAAACACAAGTTGCGATCCACTTTGTTGCTCAACAACCATATCCAAGTTGTGTATCGTAGCAAGTAGAACATGTTTACAAAACGGTTTCCACAAAAAGCCTGAGAAATAAGTCCGAAAGGCCCATTGCCCTGTTTTGTGCACAAACGCACAAGACCGCGATCTTTGAGAAAGCACAAGTTTCGATCCATTTTTTTGCGCAACCACTACTTCAAAGTTGTGTATCGTGCCGAGGAGAACATGTTCGAAAAAGGGTTTAAGCAAAAAGGCCTAGAAGTAAGCCCGAAAGGCCCATTGCTCCGTTTTGTGACCAAATACACAAAACCGCGAACTTTGGGAAAACACAAGTTCCGATCCACTTTTTTGTGCAACAACCACATCAAAGTTGTGTATCGTAGTGAGTAGAACATATTCACAAAATGGTTTCCACAAAAAGCCTGAGAAATATGCCCGAAAGGGCCATTGTGCATTTTGTGCACTAAGATACAAAACCGCGAACTTTGGGAAAACACAAGTGTCGATCATTTTTTTTGTGCAACCACTACTTCAAAGTTGTGTATCGTACCGAGTAAAACATTTTGGAAAAAGGGTTTGCACAAAACGGCCTACAAATAACCCAGAAAGGCCCATCGATCCATTACGAGCACAAACGCACAAAACCGTGAACTTTTGAAAAACACAAGTTTCAGTCCATTTTTTTCTGCAACCACTACTTCAAAGTTAAGTATCGTACCGAGTAGAACATGTTCGAAAAAGGGTTTACGCAAAACGTCCTACAAATAATCGCAAAAGGCCCATTGCTCCGTTTTGTGCACAAACGCACAAAACCGCGAGCTTTGGGAAAACACAAGTTGCGATCCACTTTGTTGCTCAACAACCATATCCAAGTTGTGTATCGTAGCAAGTAGAACATGTTTACAAAACGGTTTCCACAAAAAGCCTGAGAAATAAGTCCGAAAGGCCCATTGCCCTGTTTTGTGCACAAACGCACAAGACCGCGATCTTTGAGAAAGCACAAGTTTCGATCCATTTTTTTGCGCAACCACTACTTCAAAGTTGTGTATCGTACCGAGGAGAACATGTTCGAAAAAGGGTTTAAGCAAAAAGGCCTAGAAGTAAGCCCGAAAGGCCCATTGCTCCGTTTTGTGACCAAATACACAAAACCGCGAACTTTGGGAAAACACAAGTTCCGATCCACTTTTTTGTGCAACTACCACATCAAAGTTGTGTATCGTAGTGAGTAGAACATATTCACAAAATGGTTTCCACAAAAAGCCTGAGAAATATGCCCGAAAGGGCCATTGTGCATTTTGTGCACTAAGATACAAAACCGCGAACTTTGGGAAAACACAAGTGTCGATCATTTTTTTTGTGCAACCACTACTTCAAAGTTGTGTATCGTACCGAGTAAAACATTTTGGAAAAAGGGTTTGCACAAAACGGCCTACAAATAAGCCAGAAAGGCCCATCGATCCATTACGAGCACAAACGCACAAAACCGTGAACTTTTGAAAAACACAAGTTTCAGTCCATTTTTTTCTGCAACCACTACTTCAAAGTTAAGTATCGTACCGAGTAGAACATGTTCGAAAAAGGGTTTACGCAAAACGTCCTACAAATAATCGCAAAAGGCCCATTGCTCCGTTTTGTGCACAAACGCACAAAACCGCGAGCTTTGGGAAAACACAAGTTGCGATCCACTTTGTTGCTCAACAACCATATCCAAGTTGTGTATCGTAGCAAGTAGAACATGTTTACAAAACGGTTTCCACAAAAAGCCTGAGAAATAAGTCCGAAAGGCCCATTGCCCTGTTTTGTGCACAAACGCACAAGACCGCGATCTTTGAGAAAGCACAAGTTTCGATCCATTTTTTTGCGCAACCACTACTTCAAAGTTGTGTATCGTGCCGAGGAGAACATGTTCGAAAAAGGGTTTAAGCAAAAAGGCCTAGAAGTAAGCCCGAAAGGCCCATTGCTCCGTTTTGTGACCAAATACACAAAACCGCGAACTTTGGGAAAACACAAGTTCCGATCCACTTTTTTGTGCAACTACCACATCAAAGTTGTGTATCGTAGTGAGTAGAACATATTCACAAAATGGTTTCCACAAAAAGCCTGAGAAATATGCCCGAAAGGGCCATTGTGCATTTTGTGCACTAAGATACAAAACCGCGAACTTTGGGAAAACACAAGTGTCGATCATTTTTTTTGTGCAACCACTACTTCAAAGTTGTGTATCGTACCGAGTAAAACATTTTGGAAAAAGGGTTTGCACAAAACGGCCTACAAATAAGCCAGAAAGGCCCATCGATCCATTACGAGCACAAACGCACAAAACCGTGAACTTTTGAAAAACACAAGTTTCAGTCCATTTTTTTCTGCAACCACTACTTCAAAGTTAAGTATCGTACCGAGTAGAACATGTTCGAAAAAGGGTTTACGCAAAACGTCCTACAAATAATCGCAAAAGGCCCATTGCTCCGTTTTGTGCACAAACGCACAAAACCGCGAGCTTTGGGAAAACACAAGTTGCGATCCACTTTGTTGCTCAACAACCATATCCAAGTTGTGTATCGTAGCAAGTAGAACTTGTTTACAAAACGGTTTCCACAAAAAGCCTGAGAAATAAGTCCGAAAGGCCCATTGCCCTGTTTTGTGCACAAACGCACAAGACCGCGATCTTTGAGAAAGCACAAGTTTCGATCCATTTTTTTGCGCAACCACTACTTCAAAGTTGTGTATCGTGCCGAGGAGAACATGTTCGAAAAAGGGTTTAAGCAAAAAGGCCTAGAAGTAAGCCCGAAAGGCCCATTGCTCCGTTTTGTGACCAAATACACAAAACCGCGAACTTTGGGAAAACACAAGTTCCGATCCACTTTTTTGTGCAACAACCACATCAAAGTTGTGTATCGTAGTGAGTAGAACATATTCACAAAATGGTTTCCACAAAAAGCCTGAGAAATATGCCCGAAAGGGCCATTGTGCATTTTGTGCACTAAGATACAAAACCGCGAACTTTGGGAAAACACAAGTGTCGATCATTTTTTTTGTGCAACCACTACTTCAAAGTTGTGTATCGTACCGAGTAAAACATTTTGGAAAAAGGGTTTGCACAAAACGGCCTACAAATAACCCAGAAAGGCCCATCGATCCATTACGAGCACAAACGCACAAAACCGTGAACTTTTGAAAAACACAAGTTTCAGTCCATTTTTTTCTGCAACCACTACTTCAAAGTTAAGTATCGTACCGAGTAGAACATGTTCGAAAAAGGGTTTACGCAAAACGTCCTACAAATAATCGCAAAAGGCCCATTGCTCCGTTTTGTGCACAAACGCACAAAACCGCGAGCTTTGGGAAAACACAAGTTGCGATCCACTTTGTTGCTCAACAACCATATCCAAGTTGTGTATCGTAGCAAGTAGAACATGTTTACAAAACGGTTTCCACAAAAAGCCTGAGAAATAAGTCCGAAAGGCCCATTGCCCTGTTTTGTGCACAAACGCACAAGACCGCGATCTTTGAGAAAGCACAAGTTTCGATCCATTTTTTTGCGCAACCACTACTTCAAAGTTGTGTATCGTGCCGAGGAGAACATGTTCGAAAAAGGGTTTAAGCAAAAAGGCCTAGAAGTAAGCCCGAAAGGCCCATTGCTCCGTTTTGTGACCAAATACACAAAACCGCGAACTTTGGGAAAACACAAGTTCCGATCCACTTTTTTGTGCAACAACCACATCAAAGTTGTGTATCGTAGTGAGTAGAACATATTCACAAAATGGTTTCCACAAAAAGCCTGAGAAATATGCCCGAAAGGGCCATTGTGCATTTTGTGCACTAAGATACAAAACCGCGAACTTTGGGAAAACACAAGTGTCGATCATTTTTTTTGTGCAACCACTACTTCAAAGTTGTGTATCGTACCGAGTAAAACATTTTGGAAAAAGGGTTTGCACAAAACGGCCTACAAATAACCCAGAAAGGCCCATCGATCCATTACGAGCACAAACGCACAAAACCGTGAACTTTTGAAAAACACAAGTTTCAGTCCATTTTTTTCTGCAACCACTACTTCAAAGTTAAGTATCGTACCGAGTAGAACATGTTCGAAAAAGGGTTTACGCAAAACGTCCTACAAATAATCGCAAAAGGCCCATTGCTCCGTTTTGTGCACAAACGCACAAAACCGCGAGCTTTGGGAAAACACAAGTTGCGATCCACTTTGTTGCTCAACAACCATATCCAAGTTGTGTATCGTAGCAAGTAGAACATGTTTACAAAACGGTTTCCACAAAAAGCCTGAGAAATAAGTCCGAAAGGCCCATTGCCCTGTTTTGTGCACAAACGCACAAGACCGCGATCTTTGAGAAAGCACAAGTTTCGATCCATTTTTTTGCGCAACCACTACTTCAAAGTTGTGTATCGTACCGAGGAGAACATGTTCGAAAAAGGGTTTAAGCAAAAAGGCCTAGAAGTAAGCCCGAAAGGCCCATTGCTCCGTTTTGTGACCAAATACACAAAACCGCGAACTTTGGGAAAACACAAGTTCCGATCCACTTTTTTGTGCAACTACCACATCAAAGTTGTGTATCGTAGTGAGTAGAACATATTCACAAAATGGTTTCCACAAAAAGCCTGAGAAATATGCCCGAAAGGGCCATTGTGCATTTTGTGCACTAAGATACAAAACCGCGAACTTTGGGAAAACACAAGTGTCGATCATTTTTTTTGTGCAACCACTACTTCAAAGTTGTGTATCGTACCGAGTAAAACATTTTGGAAAAAGGGTTTGCACAAAACGGCCTACAAATAAGCCAGAAAGGCCCATCGATCCATTACGAGCACAAACGCACAAAACCGTGAACTTTTGAAAAACACAAGTTTCAGTCCATTTTTTTCTGCAACCACTACTTCAAAGTTAAGTATCGTACCGAGTAGAACATGTTCGAAAAAGGGTTTACGCAAAACGTCCTACAAATAATCGCAAAAGGCCCATTGCTCCGTTTTGTGCACAAACGCACAAAACCGCGAGCTTTGGGAAAACACAAGTTGCGATCCACTTTGTTGCTCAACAACCATATCCAAGTTGTGTATCGTAGCAAGTAGAACATGTTTACAAAACGGTTTCCACAAAAAGCCTGAGAAATAAGTCCGAAAGGCCCATTGCCCTGTTTTGTGCACAAACGCACAAGACCGCGATCTTTGAGAAAGCACAAGTTTCGATCCATTTTTTTGCGCAACCACTACTTCAAAGTTGTGTATCGTGCCGAGGAGAACATGTTCGAAAAAGGGTTTAAGCAAAAAGGCCTAGAAGTAAGCCCGAAAGGCCCATTGCTCCGTTTTGTGACCAAATACACAAAACCGCGAACTTTGGGAAAACACAAGTTCCGATCCACTTTTTTGTGCAACTACCACATCAAAGTTGTGTATCGTAGTGAGTAGAACATATTCACAAAATGGTTTCCACAAAAAGCCTGAGAAATATGCCCGAAAGGGCCATTGTGCATTTTGTGCACTAAGATACAAAACCGCGAACTTTGGGAAAACACAAGTGTCGATCATTTTTTTTGTGCAACCACTACTTCAAAGTTGTGTATCGTACCGAGTAAAACATTTTGGAAAAAGGGTTTGCACAAAACGGCCTACAAATAAGCCAGAAAGGCCCATCGATCCATTACGAGCACAAACGCACAAAACCGTGAACTTTTGAAAAACACAAGTTTCAGTCCATTTTTTTCTGCAACCACTACTTCAAAGTTAAGTATCGTACCGAGTAGAACATGTTCGAAAAAGGGTTTACGCAAAACGTCCTACAAATAATCGCAAAAGGCCCATTGCTCCGTTTTGTGCACAAACGCACAAAACCGCGAGCTTTGGGAAAACACAAGTTGCGATCCACTTTGTTGCTCAACAACCATATCCAAGTTGTGTATCGTAGCAAGTAGAACATGTTTACAAAACGGTTTCCACAAAAAGCCTGAGAAATAAGTCCGAAAGGCCCATTGCCCTGTTTTGTGCACAAACGCACAAGACCGCGATCTTTGAGAAAGCACAAGTTTCGATCCATTTTTTTGCGCAACCACTACTTCAAAGTTGTGTATCGTGCCGAGGAGAACATGTTCGAAAAAGGGTTTAAGCAAAAAGGCCTAGAAGTAAGCCCGAAAGGCCCATTGCTCCGTTTTGTGACCAAATACACAAAACCGCGAACTTTGGGAAAACACAAGTTCCGATCCACTTTTTTGTGCAACAACCACATCAAAGTTGTGTATCGTAGTGAGTAGAACATATTCACAAAATGGTTTCCACAAAAAGCCTGAGAAATATGCCCGAAAGGGCCATTGTGCATTTTGTGCACTAAGATACAAAACCGCGAACTTTGGGAAAACACAAGTGTCGATCATTTTTTTTGTGCAACCACTACTTCAAAGTTGTGTATCGTACCGAGTAAAACATTTTGGAAAAAGGGTTTGCACAAAACGGCCTACAAATAACCCAGAAAGGCCCATCGATCCATTACGAGCACAAACGCACAAAACCGTGAACTTTTGAAAAACACAAGTTTCAGTCCATTTTTTTCTGCAACCACTACTTCAAAGTTAAGTATCGTACCGAGTAGAACATGTTCGAAAAAGGGTTTACGCAAAACGTCCTACAAATAATCGCAAAAGGCCCATTGCTCCGTTTTGTGCACAAACGCACAAAACCGCGAGCTTTGGGAAAACACAAGTTGCGATCCACTTTGTTGCTCAACAACCATATCCAAGTTGTGTATCGTAGCAAGTAGAACATGTTTACAAAACGGTTTCCACAAAAAGCCTGAGAAATAAGTCCGAAAGGCCCATTGCCCTGTTTTGTGCACAAACGCACAAGACCGCGATCTTTGAGAAAGCACAAGTTTCGATCCATTTTTTTGCGCAACCACTACTTCAAAGTTGTGTATCGTGCCGAGGAGAACATGTTCGAAAAAGGGTTTAAGCAAAAAGGCCTAGAAGTAAGCCCGAAAGGCCCATTGCTCCGTTTTGTGACCAAATACACAAAACCGCGAACTTTGGGAAAACACAAGTTCCGATCCACTTTTTTGTGCAACAACCACATCAAAGTTGTGTATCGTAGTGAGTAGAACATATTCACAAAATGGTTTCCACAAAAAGCCTGAGAAATATGCCCGAAAGGGCCATTGTGCATTTTGTGCACTAAGATACAAAACCGCGAACTTTGGGAAAACACAAGTGTCGATCATTTTTTTTGTGCAACCACTACTTCAAAGTTGTGTATCGTACCGAGTAAAACATTTTGGAAAAAGGGTTTGCACAAAACGGCCTACAACTAAGCCAGAAAGGCCCATCGATCCATTACGAGCACAAACGCACAAAACCGTGAACTTTTGAAAAACACAAGTTTCAGTCCATTTTTTTCTGCAACCACTACTTCAAAGTTAAGTATCGTACCGAGTAGAACATGTTCGAAAAAGGGTTTACGCAAAACGTCCTACAAATAATCGCAAAAGGCCCATTGCTCCGTTTTGTGCACAAACGCACAAAACCGCGAGCTTTGGGAAAACACAAGTTGCGATCCACTTTGTTGCTCAACAACCATATCCAAGTTGTGTATCGTAGCAAGTAGAACATGTTTACAAAACGGTTTCCACAAAAAGCCTGAGAAATAAGTCCGAAAGGCCCATTGCCCTGTTTTGTGCACAAACGCACAAGACCGCGATCTTTGAGAAAGCACAAGTTTCGATCCATTTTTTTGCGCAACCACTACTTCAAAGTTGTGTATCGTACCGAGGAGAACATGTTCGAAAAAGGGTTTAAGCAAAAAGGCCTAGAAGTAAGCCCGAAAGGCCCATTGCTCCGTTTTGTGACCAAATACACAAAACCGCGAACTTTGGGAAAACACAAGTTCCGATCCACTTTTTTGTGCAACTACCACATCAAAGTTGTGTATCGTAGTGAGTAGAACATATTCACAAAATGGTTTCCACAAAAAGCCTGAGAAATATGCCCGAAAGGGCCATTGTGCATTTTGTGCACTAAGATACAAAACCGCGAACTTTGGGAAAACACAAGTGTCGATCATTTTTTTTGTGCAACCACTACTTCAAAGTTGTGTATCGTACCGAGTAAAACATTTTGGAAAAAGGGTTTGCACAAAACGGCCTACAAATAAGCCAGAAAGGCCCATCGATCCATTACGAGCACAAACGCACAAAACCGTGAACTTTTGAAAAACACAAGTTTCAGTCCATTTTTTTCTGCAACCACTACTTCAAAGTTAAGTATCGTACCGAGTAGAACATGTTCGAAAAAGGGTTTACGCAAAACGTCCTACAAATAATCGCAAAAGGCCCATTGCTCCGTTTTGTGCACAAACGCACAAAACCGCGAGCTTTGGGAAAACACAAGTTGCGATCCACTTTGTTGCTCAACAACCATATCCAAGTTGTGTATCGTAGCAAGTAGAACATGTTTACAAAACGGTTTCCACAAAAAGCCTGAGAAATAAGTCCGAAAGGCCCATTGCCCTGTTTTGTGCACAAACGCACAAGACCGCGATCTTTGAGAAAGCACAAGTTTCGATCCATTTTTTTGCGCAACCACTACTTCAAAGTTGTGTATCGTGCCGAGGAGAACATGTTCGAAAAAGGGTTTAAGCAAAAAGGCCTAGAAGTAAGCCCGAAAGGCCCATTGCTCCGTTTTGTGACCAAATACACAAAACCGCGAACTTTGGGAAAACACAAGTTCCGATCCACTTTTTTGTGCAACTACCACATCAAAGTTGTGTATCGTAGTGAGTAGAACATATTCACAAAATGGTTTCCACAAAAAGCCTGAGAAATATGCCCGAAAGGGCCATTGTGCATTTTGTGCACTAAGATACAAAACCGCGAACTTTGGGAAAACACAAGTGTCGATCATTTTTTTTGTGCAACCACTACTTCAAAGTTGTGTATCGTACCGAGTAAAACATTTTGGAAAAAGGGTTTGCACAAAACGGCCTACAAATAAGCCAGAAAGGCCCATCGATCCATTACGAGCACAAACGCACAAAACCGTGAACTTTTGAAAAACACAAGTTTCAGTCCATTTTTTTCTGCAACCACTACTTCAAAGTTAAGTATCGTACCGAGTAGAACATGTTCGAAAAAGGGTTTACGCAAAACGTCCTACAAATAATCGCAAAAGGCCCATTGCTCCGTTTTGTGCACAAACGCACAAAACCGCGAGCTTTGGGAAAACACAAGTTGCGATCCACTTTGTTGCTCAACAACCATATCCAAGTTGTGTATCGTAGCAAGTAGAACATGTTTACAAAACGGTTTCCACAAAAAGCCTGAGAAATAAGTCCGAAAGGCCCATTGCCCTGTTTTGTGCACAAACGCACAAGACCGCGATCTTTGAGAAAGCACAAGTTTCGATCCATTTTTTTGCGCAACCACTACTTCAAAGTTGTGTATCGTACCGAGGAGAACATGTTCGAAAAAGGGTTTAAGCAAAAAGGCCTAGAAGTAAGCCCGAAAGGCCCATTGCTCCGTTTTGTGACCAAATACACAAAACCGCGAACTTTGGGAAAACACAAGTTCCGATCCACTTTTTTGTGCAACTACCACATCAAAGTTGTGTATCGTAGTGAGTAGAACATATTCACAAAATGGTTTCCACAAAAAGCCTGAGAAATATGCCCGAAAGGGCCATTGTGCATTTTGTGCACTAAGATACAAAACCGCGAACTTTGGGAAAACACAAGTGTCGATCATTTTTTTTGTGCAACCACTACTTCAAAGTTGTGTATCGTACCGAGTAAAACATTTTGGAAAAAGGGTTTGCACAAAACGGCCTACAAATAAGCCAGAAAGGCCCATCGATCCATTACGAGCACAAACGCACAAAACCGTGAACTTTTGAAAAACACAAGTTTCAGTCCATTTTTTTCTGCAACCACTACTTCAAAGTTAAGTATCGTACCGAGTAGAACATGTTCGAAAAAGGGTTTACGCAAAACGTCCTACAAATAATCGCAAAAGGCCCATTGCTCCGTTTTGTGCACAAACGCACAAAACCGCGAGCTTTGGGAAAACACAAGTTGCGATCCACTTTGTTGCTCAACAACCATATCCAAGTTGTGTATCGTAGCAAGTAGAACATGTTTACAAAACGGTTTCCACAAAAAGCCTGAGAAATAAGTCCGAAAGGCCCATTGCCCTGTTTTGTGCACAAACGCACAAGACCGCGATCTTTGAGAAAGCACAAGTTTCGATCCATTTTTTTGCGCAACCACTACTTCAAAGTTGTGTATCGTGCCGAGGAGAACATGTTCGAAAAAGGGTTTAAGCAAAAAGGCCTAGAAGTAAGCCCGAAAGGCCCATTGCTCCGTTTTGTGACCAAATACACAAAACCGCGAACTTTGGGAAAACACAAGTTCCGATCCACTTTTTTGTGCAACTACCACATCAAAGTTGTGTATCGTAGTGAGTAGAACATATTCACAAAATGGTTTCCACAAAAAGCCTGAGAAATATGCCCGAAAGGGCCATTGTGCATTTTGTGCACTAAGATACAAAACCGCGAACTTTGGGAAAACACAAGTGTCGATCATTTTTTTTGTGCAACCACTACTTCAAAGTTGTGTATCGTACCGAGTAAAACATTTTGGAAAAAGGGTTTGCACAAAACGGCCTACAAATAAGCCAGAAAGGCCCATCGATCCATTACGAGCACAAACGCACAAAACCGTGAACTTTTGAAAAACACAAGTTTCAGTCCATTTTTTTCTGCAACCACTACTTCAAAGTTAAGTATCGTACCGAGTAGAACATGTTCGAAAAAGGGTTTACGCAAAACGTCCTACAAATAATCGCAAAAGGCCCATTGCTCCGTTTTGTGCACAAACGCACAAAACCGCGAGCTTTGGGAAAACACAAGTTGCGATCCACTTTGTTGCTCAACAACCATATCCAAGTTGTGTATCGTAGCAAGTAGAACATGTTTACAAAACGGTTTCCACAAAAAGCCTGAGAAATAAGTCCGAAAGGCCCATTGCCCTGTTTTGTGCACAAACGCACAAGACCGCGATCTTTGAGAAAGCACAAGTTTCGATCCATTTTTTTGCGCAACCACTACTTCAAAGTTGTGTATCGTGCCGAGGAGAACATGTTCGAAAAAGGGTTTAAGCAAAAAGGCCTAGAAGTAAGCCCGAAAGGCCCATTGCTCCGTTTTGTGACCAAATACACAAAACCGCGAACTTTGGGAAAACACAAGTTCCGATCCACTTTTTTGTGCAACAACCACATCAAAGTTGTGTATCGTAGTGAGTAGAACATATTCACAAAATGGTTTCCACAAAAAGCCTGAGAAATATGCCCGAAAGGGCCATTGTGCATTTTGTGCACTAAGATACAAAACCGCGAACTTTGGGAAAACACAAGTGTCGATCATTTTTTTTGTGCAACCACTACTTCAAAGTTGTGTATCGTACCGAGTAAAACATTTTGGAAAAAGGGTTTGCACAAAACGGCCTACAAATAACCCAGAAAGGCCCATCGATCCATTACGAGCACAAACGCACAAAACCGTGAACTTTTGAAAAACACAAGTTTCAGTCCATTTTTTTCTGCAACCACTACTTCAAAGTTAAGTATCGTACCGAGTAGAACATGTTCGAAAAAGGGTTTACGCAAAACGTCCTACAAATAATCGCAAAAGGCCCATTGCTCCGTTTTGTGCACAAACGCACAAAACCGCGAGCTTTGGGAAAACACAAGTTGCGATCCACTTTGTTGCTCAACAACCATATCCAAGTTGTGTATCGTAGCAAGTAGAACATGTTTACAAAACGGTTTCCACAAAAAGCCTGAGAAATAAGTCCGAAAGGCCCATTGCCCTGTTTTGTGCACAAACGCACAAGACCGCGATCTTTGAGAAAGCACAAGTTTCGATCCATTTTTTTGCGCAACCACTACTTCAAAGTTGTGTATCGTGCCGAGGAGAACATGTTCGAAAAAGGGTTTAAGCAAAAAGGCCTAGAAGTAAGCCCGAAAGGCCCATTGCTCCGTTTTGTGACCAAATACACAAAACCGCGAACTTTGGGAAAACACAAGTTCCGATCCACTTTTTTGTGCAACAACCACATCAAAGTTGTGTATCGTAGTGAGTAGAACATATTCACAAAATGGTTTCCACAAAAAGCCTGAGAAATATGCCCGAAAGGGCCATTGTGCATTTTGTGCACTAAGATACAAAACCGCGAACTTTGGGAAAACACAAGTGTCGATCATTTTTTTTGTGCAACCACTACTTCAAAGTTGTGTATCGTACCGAGTAAAACATTTTGGAAAAAGGGTTTGCACAAAACGGCCTACAAATAACCCAGAAAGGCCCATCGATCCATTACGAGCACAAACGCACAAAACCGTGAACTTTTGAAAAACACAAGTTTCAGTCCATTTTTTTCTGCAACCACTACTTCAAAGTTAAGTATCGTACCGAGTAGAACATGTTCGAAAAAGGGTTTACGCAAAACGTCCTACAAATAATCGCAAAAGGCCCATTGCTCCGTTTTGTGCACAAACGCACAAAACCGCGAGCTTTGGGAAAACACAAGTTGCGATCCACTTTGTTGCTCAACAACCATATCCAAGTTGTGTATCGTAGCAAGTAGAACATGTTTACAAAACGGTTTCCACAAAAAGCCTGAGAAATAAGTCCGAAAGGCCCATTGCCCTGTTTTGTGCACAAACGCACAAGACCGCGATCTTTGAGAAAGCACAAGTTTCGATCCATTTTTTTGCGCAACCACTACTTCAAAGTTGTGTATCGTGCCGAGGAGAACATGTTCGAAAAAGGGTTTAAGCAAAAAGGCCTAGAAGTAAGCCCGAAAGGCCCATTGCTCCGTTTTGTGACCAAATACACAAAACCGCGAACTTTGGGAAAACACAAGTTCCGATCCACTTTTTTGTGCAACAACCACATCAAAGTTGTGTATCGTAGTGAGTAGAACATATTCACAAAATGGTTTCCACAAAAAGCCTGAGAAATATGCCCGAAAGGGCCATTGTGCATTTTGTGCACTAAGATACAAAACCGCGAACTTTGGGAAAACACAAGTGTCGATCATTTTTTTTGTGCAACCACTACTTCAAAGTTGTGTATCGTACCGAGTAAAACATTTTGGAAAAAGGGTTTGCACAAAACGGCCTACAAATAACCCAGAAAGGCCCATCGATCCATTACGAGCACAAACGCACAAAACCGTGAACTTTTGAAAAACACAAGTTTCAGTCCATTTTTTTCTGCAACCACTACTTCAAAGTTAAGTATCGTACCGAGTAGAACATGTTCGAAAAAGGGTTTACGCAAAACGTCCTACAAATAATCGCAAAAGGCCCATTGCTCCGTTTTGTGCACAAACGCACAAAACCGCGAGCTTTGGGAAAACACAAGTTGCGATCCACTTTGTTGCTCAACAACCATATCCAAGTTGTGTATCGTAGCAAGTAGAACATGTTTACAAAACGGTTTCCACAAAAAGCCTGAGAAATAAGTCCGAAAGGCCCATTGCCCTGTTTTGTGCACAAACGCACAAGACCGCGATCTTTGAGAAAGCACAAGTTTCGATCCATTTTTTTGCGCAACCACTACTTCAAAGTTGTGTATCGTGCCGAGGAGAACATGTTCGAAAAAGGGTTTAAGCAAAAAGGCCTAGAAGTAAGCCCGAAAGGCCCATTGCTCCGTTTTGTGACCAAATACACAAAACCGCGAACTTTGGGAAAACACAAGTTCCGATCCACTTTTTTGTGCAACAACCACATCAAAGTTGTGTATCGTAGTGAGTAGAACATATTCACAAAATGGTTTCCACAAAAAGCCTGAGAAATATGCCCGAAAGGGCCATTGTGCATTTTGTGCACTAAGATACAAAACCGCGAACTTTGGGAAAACACAAGTGTCGATCATTTTTTTTGTGCAACCACTACTTCAAAGTTGTGTATCGTACCGAGTAAAACATTTTGGAAAAAGGGTTTGCACAAAACGGCCTACAACTAAGCCAGAAAGGCCCATCGATCCATTACGAGCACAAACGCACAAAACCGTGAACTTTTGAAAAACACAAGTTTCAGTCCATTTTTTTCTGCAACCACTACTTCAAAGTTAAGTATCGTACCGAGTAGAACATGTTCGAAAAAGGGTTTACGCAAAACGTCCTACAAATAATCGCAAAAGGCCCATTGCTCCGTTTTGTGCACAAACGCACAAAACCGCGAGCTTTGGGAAAACACAAGTTGCGATCCACTTTGTTGCTCAACAACCATATCCAAGTTGTGTATCGTAGCAAGTAGAACATGTTTACAAAACGGTTTCCACAAAAAGCCTGAGAAATAAGTCCGAAAGGCCCATTGCCCTGTTTTGTGCACAAACGCACAAGACCGCGATCTTTGAGAAAGCACAAGTTTCGATCCATTTTTTTGCGCAACCACTACTTCAAAGTTGTGTATCGTACCGAGGAGAACATGTTCGAAAAAGGGTTTAAGCAAAAAGGCCTAGAAGTAAGCCCGAAAGGCCCATTGCTCCGTTTTGTGACCAAATACACAAAACCGCGAACTTTGGGAAAACACAAGTTCCGATCCACTTTTTTGTGCAACTACCACATCAAAGTTGTGTATCGTAGTGAGTAGAACATATTCACAAAATGGTTTCCACAAAAAGCCTGAGAAATATGCCCGAAAGGGCCATTGTGCATTTTGTGCACTAAGATACAAAACCGCGAACTTTGGGAAAACACAAGTGTCGATCATTTTTTTTGTGCAACCACTACTTCAAAGTTGTGTATCGTACCGAGTAAAACATTTTGGAAAAAGGGTTTGCACAAAACGGCCTACAAATAAGCCAGAAAGGCCCATCGATCCATTACGAGCACAAACGCACAAAACCGTGAACTTTTGAAAAACACAAGTTTCAGTCCATTTTTTTCTGCAACCACTACTTCAAAGTTAAGTATCGTACCGAGTAGAACATGTTCGAAAAAGGGTTTACGCAAAACGTCCTACAAATAATCGCAAAAGGCCCATTGCTCCGTTTTGTGCACAAACGCACAAAACCGCGAGCTTTGGGAAAACACAAGTTGCGATCCACTTTGTTGCTCAACAACCATATCCAAGTTGTGTATCGTAGCAAGTAGAACATGTTTACAAAACGGTTTCCACAAAAAGCCTGAGAAATAAGTCCGAAAGGCCCATTGCCCTGTTTTGTGCACAAACGCACAAGACCGCGATCTTTGAGAAAGCACAAGTTTCGATCCATTTTTTTGCGCAACCACTACTTCAAAGTTGTGTATCGTGCCGAGGAGAACATGTTCGAAAAAGGGTTTAAGCAAAAAGGCCTAGAAGTAAGCCCGAAAGGCCCATTGCTCCGTTTTGTGACCAAATACACAAAACCGCGAACTTTGGGAAAACACAAGTTCCGATCCACTTTTTTGTGCAACAACCACATCAAAGTTGTGTATCGTAGTGAGTAGAACATATTCACAAAATGGTTTCCACAAAAAGCCTGAGAAATATGCCCGAAAGGGCCATTGTGCATTTTGTGCACTAAGATACAAAACCGCGAACTTTGGGAAAACACAAGTGTCGATCATTTTTTTTGTGCAACCACTACTTCAAAGTTGTGTATCGTACCGAGTAAAACATTTTGGAAAAAGGGTTTGCACAAAACGGCCTACAAATAAGCCAGAAAGGCCCATCGATCCATTACGAGCACAAACGCACAAAACCGTGAACTTTTGAAAAACACAAGTTTCAGTCCATTTTTTTCTGCAACCACTACTTCAAAGTTAAGTATCGTACCGAGTAGAACATGTTCGAAAAAGGGTTTACGCAAAACGTCCTACAAATAATCGCAAAAGGCCCATTGCTCCGTTTTGTGCACAAACGCACAAAACCGCGAGCTTTGGGAAAACACAAGTTGCGATCCACTTTGTTGCTCAACAACCATATCCAAGTTGTGTATCGTAGCAAGTAGAACATGTTTACAAAACGGTTTCCACAAAAAGCCTGAGAAATAAGTCCGAAAGGCCCATTGCCCTGTTTTGTGCACAAACGCACAAGACCGCGATCTTTGAGAAAGCACAAGTTTCGATCCATTTTTTTGCGCAACCACTACTTCAAAGTTGTGTATCGTGCCGAGGAGAACATGTTCGAAAAAGGGTTTAAGCAAAAAGGCCTAGAAGTAAGCCCGAAAGGCCCATTGCTCCGTTTTGTGACCAAATACACAAAACCGCGAACTTTGGGAAAACACAAGTTCCGATCCACTTTTTTGTGCAACAACCACATCAAAGTTGTGTATCGTAGTGAGTAGAACATATTCACAAAATGGTTTCCACAAAAAGCCTGAGAAATATGCCCGAAAGGGCCATTGTGCATTTTGTGCACTAAGATACAAAACCGCGAACTTTGGGAAAACACAAGTGTCGATCATTTTTTTTGTGCAACCACTACTTCAAAGTTGTGTATCGTACCGAGTAAAACATTTTGGAAAAAGGGTTTGCACAAAACGGCCTACAAATAAGCCAGAAAGGCCCATCGATCCATTACGAGCACAAACGCACAAAACCGTGAACTTTTGAAAAACACAAGTTTCAGTCCATTTTTTTCTGCAACCACTACTTCAAAGTTAAGTATCGTACCGAGTAGAACATGTTCGAAAAAGGGTTTACGCAAAACGTCCTACAAATAATCGCAAAAGGCCCATTGCTCCGTTTTGTGCACAAACGCACAAAACCGCGAGCTTTGGGAAAACACAAGTTGCGATCCACTTTGTTGCTCAACAACCATATCCAAGTTGTGTATCGTAGCAAGTAGAACATGTTTACAAAACGGTTTCCACAAAAAGCCTGAGAAATAAGTCCGAAAGGCCCATTGCCCTGTTTTGTGCACAAACGCACAAGACCGCGATCTTTGAGAAAGCACAAGTTTCGATCCATTTTTTTGCGCAACCACTACTTCAAAGTTGTGTATCGTGCCGAGGAGAACATGTTCGAAAAAGGGTTTAAGCAAAAAGGCCTAGAAGTAAGCCCGAAAGGCCCATTGCTCCGTTTTGTGACCAAATACACAAAACCGCGAACTTTGGGAAAACACAAGTTCCGATCCACTTTTTTGTGCAACAACCACATCAAAGTTGTGTATCGTAGTGAGTAGAACATATTCACAAAATGGTTTCCACAAAAAGCCTGAGAAATATGCCCGAAAGGGCCATTGTGCATTTTGTGCACTAAGATACAAAACCGCGAACTTTGGGAAAACACAAGTGTCGATCATTTTTTTTGTGCAACCACTACTTCAAAGTTGTGTATCGTACCGAGTAAAACATTTTGGAAAAAGGGTTTGCACAAAACGGCCTACAAATAAGCCAGAAAGGCCCATCGATCCATTACGAGCACAAACGCACAAAACCGTGAACTTTTGAAAAACACAAGTTTCAGTCCATTTTTTTCTGCAACCACTACTTCAAAGTTAAGTATCGTACCGAGTAGAACATGTTCGAAAAAGGGTTTACGCAAAACGTCCTACAAATAATCGCAAAATGCCCATTGCTCCGTTTTGTGCACAAACGCACAAAACCGCGAGCTTTGGGAAAACACAAGTTGCGATCCACTTTGTTGCTCAACAACCATATCCAAGTTGTGTATCGTAGCAAGTAGAACATGTTTACAAAACGGTTTCCACAAAAAGCCTGAGAAATAAGTCCGAAAGGCCCATTGCCCTGTTTTGTGCACAAACGCACAAGACCGCGATCTTTGAGAAAGCACAAGTTTCGATCCATTTTTTTGCGCAACCACTACTTCAAAGTTGTGTATCGTGCCGAGGAGAACATGTTCGAAAAAGGGTTTAAGCAAAAAGGCCTAGAAGTAAGCCCGGAAGGCCCATTGCTCCGTTTTGTGACCAAATACACAAAACCGCGAACTTTGGGAAAACACAAGTTCCGATCCACTTTTTTGTGCAACAACCACATCAAAGTTGTGTATCGTAGTGAGTAGAACATATTCACAAAATGGTTTCCACAAAAAGCCTGAGAAATATGCCCGAAAGGGCCATTGTGCATTTTGTGCACTAATATACAAAACCGCGAACTTTGGGAAAACACAAGTGTCGATCATTTTTTTTGTGCAACCACTACTTCAAAGTTGTGTATCGTACCGAGTAAAACATTTTGGAAAAAGGGTTTGCACAAAACGGCCTACAAATAAGCCAGAAAGGCCCATCGATCCATTACGAGCACAAACGCACAAAACCGTGAACTTTTGAAAAACACAAGTTTCAGTCCATTTTTTTCTGCAACCACTACTTCAAAGTTAAGTATCGTACCGAGTAGAACATGTTCGAAAAAGGGTTTACGCAAAACGTCCTACAAATAATCGCAAAAGGCCCATTGCTCCGTTTTGTGCACAAACGCACAAAACCGCGAGCTTTGGGAAAACACAAGTTGCGATCCACTTTGTTGCTCAACAACCATATCCAAGTTGTGTATCGTAGCAAGTAGAACATGTTTACAAAACGGTTTCCACAAAAAGCCTGAGAAATAAGTCCGAAAGGCCCATTGCCCTGTTTTGTGCACAAACGCACAAGACCGCGATCTTTGAGAAAGCACAAGTTTCGATCCATTTTTTTGCGCAACCACTACTTCAAAGTTGTGTATCGTGCCGAGGAGAACATGTTCGAAAAAGGGTTTAAGCAAAAAGGCCTAGAAGTAAGCCCGAAAGGCCCATTGCTCCGTTTTGTGACCAAATACACAAAACCGCGAACTTTGGGAAAACACAAGTTCCGATCCACTTTTTTGTGCAACAACCACATCAAAGTTGTGTATCGTAGTGAGTAGAACATATTCACAAAATGGTTTCCACAAAAAGCCTGAGAAATATGCCCGAAAGGGCCATTGTGCATTTTGTGCACTAATATACAAAACCGCGAACTTTGGGAAAACACAAGTGTCGATCATTTTTTTTGTGCAACCACTACTTCAAAGTTGTGTATCGTACCGAGTAAAACATTTTGGAAAAAGGGTTTGCACAAAACGGCCTACAAATAAGCCAGAAAGGCCCATCGATCCATTACGAGCACAAACGCACAAAACCGTGAACTTTTGAAAAACACAAGTTTCAGTCCATTTTTTTCTGCAACCACTACTTCAAAGTTAAGTATCGTACCGAGTAGAACATGTTCGAAAAAGGGTTTACGCAAAACGTCCTACAAATAATCGCAAAAGGCCCATTGCTCCGTTTTGTGCACAAACGCACAAAACCGCGAGCTTTGGGAAAACACAAGTTGCGATCCACTTGGTTGCTCAACAACCATATCCAAGTTGTGTATCGTAGCAAGTAGAACATGTTTACAAAACGGTTTCCACAAAAAGCCTGAGAAATAAGTCCGAAAGGCCCATTGCCCTGTTTTGTGCACAAACGCACAAGACCGCGATCTTTGAGAAAGCACAAGTTTCGATCCATTTTTTTGCGCAACCACTACTTCAAAGTTGTGTATCGTGCCGAGGAGAACATGTTCGAAAAAGGGTTTAAGCAAAAAGGCCTAGAAGTAAGCCCGAAAGGCCCATTGCTCCGTTTTGTGACCAAATACACAAAACCGCGAACTTTGGGAAAACACAAGTTCCGATCCACTTTTTTGTGCAACAACCACATCAAAGTTGTGTATCGTAGTGAGTAGAACATATTCACAAAATGGTTTCCACAAAAAGCCTGAGAAATATGCCCGAAAGGGCCATTGTGCATTTTGTGCACTAAGATACAAAACCGCGAACTTTGGGAAAACACAAGTGTCGATCATTTTTTTTGTGCAACCACTACTTCAAAGTTGTGTATCGTACCGAGTAAAACATTTTGGAAAAAGGGTTTGCACAAAACGGCCTACAAATAAGCCAGAAAGGCCCATCGATCCATTACGAGCACAAACGCACAAAACCGTGAACTTTTGAAAAACACAAGTTTCAGTCCATTTTTTTCTGCAACCACTACTTCAAAGTTAAGTATCGTACCGAGTAGAACATGTTCGAAAAAGGGTTTACGCAAAACGTCCTACAAATAATCGCAAAAGGCCCATTGCTCCGTTTTGTGCACAAACGCACAAAACCGCGAGCTTTGGGAAAACACAAGTTGCGATCCACTTTGTTGCTCAACAACCATATCCAAGTTGTGTATCGTAGCAAGTAGAACATGTTTACAAAACGGTTTCCACAAAAAGCCTGAGAAATAAGTCCGAAAGGCCCATTGCCCTGTTTTGTGCACAAACGCACAAGACCGCGATCTTTGAGAAAGCACAAGTTTCGATCCATTTTTTTGCGCAACCACTACTTCAAAGTTGTGTATCGTGCCGAGGAGAACATGTTCGAAAAAGGGTTTAAGCAAAAAGGCCTAGAAGTAAGCCCGAAAGGCCCATTGCTCCGTTTTGTGACCAAATACACAAAACCGCGAACTTTGGGAAAACACAAGTTCCGATCCACTTTTTTGTGCAACAACCACATCAAAGTTGTGTATCGTAGTGAGTAGAACATATTCACAAAATGGTTTCCACAAAAAGCCTGAGAAATATGCCCGAAAGGGCCATTGTGCATTTTGTGCACTAAGATACAAAACCGCGAACTTTGGGAAAACACAAGTGTCGATCATTTTTTTTGTGCAACCACTACTTCAAAGTTGTGTATCGTACCGAGTAAAACATTTTGGAAAAAGGGTTTGCACAAAACGGCCTACAAATAAGCCAGAAAGGCCCATCGATCCATTACGAGCACAAACGCACAAAACCGTGAACTTTTGAAAAACACAAGTTTCAGTCCATTTTTTTCTGCAACCACTACTTCAAAGTTAAGTATCGTACCGAGTAGAACATGTTCGAAAAAGGGTTTACGCAAAACGTCCTACAAATAATCGCAAAAGGCCCATTGCTCCGTTTTGTGCACAAACGCACAAAACCGCGAGCTTTGGGAAAACACAAGTTGCGATCCACTTTGTTGCTCAACAACCATATCCAAGTTGTGTATCGTAGCAAGTAGAACATGTTTACAAAACGGTTTCCACAAAAAGCCTGAGAAATAAGTCCGAAAGGCCCATTGCCCTGTTTTGTGCACAAACGCACAAGACCGCGATCTTTGAGAAAGCACAAGTTTCGATCCATTTTTTTGCGCAACCACTACTTCAAAGTTGTGTATCGTGCCGAGGAGAACATGTTCGAAAAAGGGTTTAAGCAAAAAGGCCTAGAAGTAAGCCCGAAAGGCCCATTGCTCCGTTTTGTGACCAAATACACAAAACCGCGAACTTTGGGAAAACACAAGTTCCGATCCACTTTTTTGTGCAACAACCACATCAAAGTTGTGTATCGTAGTGAGTAGAACATATTCACAAAATGGTTTCCACAAAAAGCCTGAGAAATATGCCCGAAAGGGCCATTGTGCATTTTGTGCACTAAGATACAAAACCGCGAACTTTGGGAAAACACAAGTGTCGATCATTTTTTTTGTGCAACCACTACTTCAAAGTTGTGTATCGTACCGAGTAAAACATTTTGGAAAAAGGGTTTGCACAAAACGGCCTACAAATAAGCCAGAAAGGCCCATCGATCCATTACGAGCACAAACGCACAAAACCGTGAACTTTTGAAAAACACAAGTTTCAGTCCATTTTTTTCTGCAACCACTACTTCAAAGTTAAGTATCGTACCGAGTAGAACATGTTCGAAAAAGGGTTTACGCAAAACGTCCTACAAATAATCGCAAAAGGCCCATTGCTCCGTTTTGTGCACAAACGCACAAAACCGCGAGCTTTGGGAAAACACAAGTTGCGATCCACTTTGTTGCTCAACAACCATATCCAAGTTGTGTATCGTAGCAAGTAGAACATGTTTACAAAACGGTTTCCACAAAAAGCCTGAGAAATAAGTCCGAAAGGCCCATTGCCCTGTTTTGTGCACAAACGCACAAGACCGCGATCTTTGAGAAAGCACAAGTTTCGATCCATTTTTTTGCGCAACCACTACTTCAAAGTTGTGTATCGTGCCGAGGAGAACATGTTCGAAAAAGGGTTTAAGCAAAAAGGCCTAGAAGTAAGCCCGGAAGGCCCATTGCTCCGTTTTGTGACCAAATACACAAAACCGCGAACTTTGGGAAAACACAAGTTCCGATCCACTTTTTTGTGCAACAACCACATCAAAGTTGTGTATCGTAGTGAGTAGAACATATTCACAAAATGGTTTCCACAAAAAGCCTGAGAAATATGCCCGAAAGGGCCATTGTGCATTTTGTGCACTAAGATACAAAACCGCGAACTTTGGGAAAACACAAGTGTCGATCATTTTTTTTGTGCAACCACTACTTCAAAGTTGTGTATCGTACCGAGTAAAACATTTTGGAAAAAGGGTTTGCACAAAACGGCCTACAAATAAGCCAGAAAGGCCCATCGATCCATTACGAGCACAAACGCACAAAACCGTGAACTTTTGAAAAACACAAGTTTCAGTCCATTTCTTTCTGCAACCACTACTTCAAAGTTAAGTATCGTACCGAGTAGAACATGTTCGAAAAAGGGTTTACGCAAAACGTCCTACAAATAATCGCAAAAGGCCCATTGCTCCGTTTTGTGCACAAACGCACAAAACCGCGAGCTTTGGGAAAACACGAGTTGCGATCCACTTTTTTGGTCAACAACCATATCCAAGTTGTGTATCATAGCGAGTAGAACATGTTTACAAAACGGTTTCCACAAAAAGCCTGAGAAATAAGTCCGAAAGGCCCATTGCCCTGTTTTGTGCACAAACGCACAAGACCGCGATCTTTGAGAAAGCACAAGTTTCGATCCATTTTTTTGCGCAACCACTACTTCAAAGTTGTGTATCGTGCCGAGGAGAACATGTTCGAAAAAGGGTTTAAGCAAAAAGGCCTAGAAGTAAGCCCGAAAGGCCCATTGCTCCGTTTTGTGACCAAATACACAAAACCGCGAACTTTGGGAAAACACAAGTTCCGATCCACTTTTTTGTGCAACAACCACATCAAAGTTGTGTATCGTAGTGAGTAGAACATATTCACAAAATGGTTTCCACAAAAAGCCTGAGAAATATGCCCGAAAGGGCCATTGTGCATTTTGTGCACTAAGATACAAAACCGCGAACTTTGGGAAAACACAAGTGTCGATCATTTTTTTTGTGCAACCACTACTTCAAAGTTGTGTATCGTACCGAGTAAAACATTTTGGAAAAAGGGTTTGCACAAAACGGCCTACAAATAAGCCAGAAAGGCCCATCGATCCATTACGAGCACAAACGCACAAAACCGTGAACTTTTGAAAAACACAAGTTTCAGTCCATTTCTTTCTGCAACCACTACTTCAAAGTTAAGTATCGTACCGAGTAGAACATGTTCGAAAAAGGGTTTACGCAAAACGTCCTACAAATAATCACAAAAGGCCCATTGCTCCGTTTTGTGCACAAACGCACAAAACCGCGAGCTTTGGGAAAACACAAGTTGTGATCCACTTTGTTGCTCAACAACCATATCCAAGTTGTGTATCGTAGCAAGTAGAACATGTTTACAAAACGGTTTCCACAAAAAGCCTGAGAAATAAGTCCGAAAGGCCCATTGCCCTGTTTTGTGCACAAACGCACAAGACCGCGATCTTTGAGAAAGCACAAGTTTCGATCCATTTTTTTGCGCAACCACTACTTCAAAGTTGTGTATCGTACCGAGGAGAACATGTTCGAAAAAGGGTTTAAGCAAAAAGGCCTAGAAGTAAGCCCGAAAGGCCCATTGCTCCGTTTTGTGACCAAATACACAAAACCGCGAACTTTGGGAAAACACAAGTTCCGATCCACTTTTTTGAGCAACAACCACATCAAAGTTGTGTATCGTAGTGAGTAGAACATATTCACAAAATGGTTTCCACAAAAAGCCTGAGAAATATGCCCGAAAGGGCCATTGTGCATTTTGTGCACTAAGATACAAAACCGCGAACTTTGGGAAAACACAAGTGTCGATCATTTTTTTTGTGCAACCACTACTTCAAAGTTGTGTATCGTACCGAGTAAAACATTTTGGAAAAAGGGTTTGCACAAAACGGCCTACAAATAAGCCAGAAAGGCCCATCGATCCATTACGAGCACAAACGCACAAAACCGTGAACTTTTGAAAAACACAAGTTTCAGTCCATTTTTTTCTGCAACCACTACTTCAAAGTTAAGTATCGTACCGAGTAGAACATGTTCGAAAAAGGGTTTACGCAAAACGTCCTACAAATAATCGCAAAAGGCCCATTGCTCCGTTTTGTGCACAAACGCACAAAACCGCGAGCTTTGGGAAAACACAAGTTGCGATCCACTTTGTTGCTCAACAACCATATCCAAGTTGTGTATCGTAGCAAGTAGAACATGTTTACAAAACGGTTTCCACAAAAAGCCTGAGAAATAAGTCCGAAAGGCCCATTGCCCTGTTTTGTGCACAAACGCACAAGACCGCGATCTTTGAGAAAGCACAAGTTTCGATCCATTTTTTTGCGCAACCACTACTTCAAAGTTGTGTATCGTGCCGAGGAGAACATGTTCGAAAAAGGGTTTAAGCAAAAAGGCCTAGAAGTAAGCCCGAAAGGCCCATTGCTCCGTTTTGTGACCAAATACACAAAACCGCGAACTTTGGGAAAACACAAGTTCCGATCCACTTTTTTGTGCAACAACCACATCAAAGTTGTGTATCGTAGTGAGTAGAACATATTCACAAAATGGTTTCCACAAAAAGCCTGAGAAATATGCCCGAAAGGGCCATTGTGCATTTTGTGCACTAAGATACAAAACCGCGAACTTTGGGAAAACACAAGTGTCGATCATTTTTTTTGTGCAACCACTACTTCAAAGTTGTGTATCGTACCGAGTAAAACATTTTGGAAAAAGGGTTTGCACAAAACGGCCTACAAATAATCCAGAAAGGCCCATCGATCCATTACGAGCACAAACGCACAAAACCGTGAACTTTTGAAAAACACAAGTTTCAGTCCATTTTTTTCTGCAACCACTACTTCAAAGTTAAGTATCGTACCGAGTAGAACATGTTCGAAAAAGGGTTTACGCAAAACGTCCTACAAATAATCGCAAAAGGCCCATTGCTCCGTTTTGTGCACAAACGCACAAAACCGCGAGCTTTGGGAAAACACAAGTTGCGATCCACTTTGTTGCTCAACAACCATATCCAAGTTGTGTATCGTAGCAAGTAGAACATGTTTACAAAACGGTTTCCACAAAAAGCCTGAGAAATAAGTCCGAAAGGCCCATTGACCTGTTTTGTGCACAAACGCACAAGACCGCGATCTTTGAGAAAGCACAAGTTTCGATCCATTTTTTTGCGCAACCACTACTTCAAAGTTGTGTATCGTACCGAGGAGAACATGTTCGAAAAAGGGTTTAAGCAAAAAGGCCTAGAAGTAAGCCCGAAAGGCCCATTGCTCCGTTTTGTGACCAAATACACAAAACCGCGAACTTTGGGAAAACACAAGTTCCGATCCACTTTTTTGTGCAACAACCACATCAAAGTTGTGTATCGTAGTGAGTAGAACATATTCACAAAATGGTTTCCACAAAAAGCCTGAGAAATATGCCCGAAAGGGCCATTGTGCATTTTGTGCACTAAGATACAAAACCGCGAACTTTGGGAAAACACAAGTGTCGATCATTTTTTTTGTGCAACTACTACTTCAAAGTTGTGTATCGTACCGAGTAAAACATTTTGGAAAAAGGGTTTGCACAAAACGGCCTACAAATAAGCCAGAAAGGCCCATCGATCCATTACGAGCACAAACGCACAAAACCGTGAACTTTTGAAAAACACAAGTTTCAGTCCATTTTTTTCTGCAACCACTACTTCAAAGTTAAGTATCGTACCGAGTAGAACATGTTCAAAAAAGGGTTTACGCAAAACGTCCTACAAATAATCGCAAAAGGCCCATTGCTCCGTTTTGTGCACAAACGCACAAAACCGCGAGCTTTGGGAAAACACGAGTTGCGATCCACTTTTTTGGTCAACAACCATACCAAAGTTGTGTATCATAGCGAGTAGAACATGTTTACAAAACGGTTTCCACAAAAAGCCTGAGAAATAAGTCCGAAAGGCCCATTGCCCTGTTTTGTGCACAAACGCACAAGACCGCGATCTTTGAGAAAGCACAAGTTTCGATCCATTTTTTTGCGCAACCACTACTTCAAAGTTGTGTATCGTGCCGAGGAGAACATGTTCGAAAAAGGGTTTAAGCAAAAAGGCCTAGAAGTAAGCCCGAAAGGCCCATTGCTCCGTTTTGTGACCAAATACACAAAACCGCGAACTTTGGGAAAACACAAGTTCCGATCCACTTTTTTGTGCAACAACCACATCAAAGTTGTGTATCGTAGTGAGTAGAACATATTCACAAAATGGTTTCCACAAAAAGCCTGAGAAATATGCCCGAAAGGGCCATTGTGCATTTTGTGCACTAAGATACAAAACCGCGAACTTTGGGAAAACACAAGTGTCGATCATTTTTTTTGTGCAACCACTACTTCAAAGTTGTGTATCGTACCGAGTAAAACATTTTGGAAAAAGGGTTTGCACAAAACGGCCTACAAATAATCCAGAAAGGCCCATCGATCCATTACGAGCACAAACGCACAAAACCGTGAACTTTTGAAAAACACAAGTTTCAGTCCATTTTTTTCTGCAACCACTACTTCAAAGTTAAGTATCGTACCGAGTAGAACATGTTCGAAAAAGGGTTTACGCAAAACGTCCTACAAATAATCGCAAAAGGCCCATTGCTCCGTTTTGTGCACAAACGCACAAAACCGCGAGCTTTGGGAAAACACAAGTTGCGATCCACTTTGTTGCTCAACAACCATATCCAAGTTGTGTATCGTAGCAAGTAGAACATGTTTACAAAACGGTTTCCACAAAAAGCCTGAGAAATAAGTCCGAAAGGCCCATTGCCCTGTTTTGTGCACAAACGCACAAGACCGCGATCTTTGAGAAAGCACAAGTTTCGATCCATTTTTTTGCGCAACCACTACTTCAAAGTTGTGTATCGTGCCGAGGAGAACATGTTCGAAAAAGGGTTTAAGCAAAAAGGCCTAGAAGTAAGCCCGAAAGGCCCATTGCTCCGTTTTGTGACCAAATACACAAAACCGCGAACTTTGGGAAAACACAAGTTCCGATCCACTTTTTTGTGCAACAACCACATCAAAGTTGTGTATCGTAGTGAGTAGAACATATTCACAAAATGGTTTCCACAAAAAGCCTGAGAAATATGCCCGAAAGGGCCATTGTGCATTTTGTGCACTAAGATACAAAACCGCGAACTTTGGGAAAACACAAGTGTCGATCATTTTTTTTGTGCAACCACTACTTCAAAGTTGTGTATCGTACCGAGTAAAACATTTTGGAAAAAGGGTTTGCACAAAACGGCCTACAAATAAGCCAGAAAGGCCCATCGATCCATTACGAGCACAAACGCACAAAACCGTGAACTTTTGAAAAACACAAGTTTCAGTCCATTTCTTTCTGCAACCACTACTTCAAAGTTAAGTATCGTACCGAGTAGAACATGTTCGAAAAAGGGTTTACGCAAAACGTCCTACAAATAATCGCAAAAGGCCCATTGCTCCGTTTTGTGCACAAACGCACAAAACCGCGAGCTTTGGGAAAACACGAGTTGCGATCCACTTTTTTGGTCAACAACCATATCCAAGTTGTGTATCATAGCGAGTAGAACATGTTTACAAAACGGTTTCCACAAAAAGCCTGAGAAATAAGTCCGAAAGGCCCATTGCCCTGTTTTGTGCACAAACGCACAAGACCGCGATCTTTGAGAAAGCACAAGTTTCGATCCATTTTTTTGCGCAACCACTACTTCAAAGTTGTGTATCGTGCCGAGGAGAACATGTTCGAAAAAGGGTTTAAGCAAAAAGGCCTAGAAGTAAGCCCGAAAGGCCCATTGCTCCGTTTTGTGACCAAATACACAAAACCGCGAACTTTGGGAAAACACAAGTTCCGATCCACTTTTTTGTGCAACAACCACATCAAAGTTGTGTATCGTAGTGAGTAGAACATATTCACAAAATGGTTTCCACAAAAAGCCTGAGAAATATGCCCGAAAGGGCCATTGTGCATTTTGTGCACTAAGATACAAAACCGCGAACTTTGGGAAAACACAAGTGTCGATCATTTTTTTTGTGCAACCACTACTTCAAAGTTGTGTATCGTACCGAGTAAAACATTTTGGAAAAAGGGTTTGCACAAAACGGCCTACAAATAAGCCAGAAAGGCCCATCGATCCATTACGAGCACAAACGCACAAAACCGTGAACTTTTGAAAAACACAAGTTTCAGTCCATTTTTTTCTGCAACCACTACTTCAAAGTTAAGTATCGTACCGAGTAGAACATGTTCGAAAAAGGGTTTACGCAAAACGTCCTACAAATAATCGCAAAAGGCCCATTGCTCCGTTTTGTGCACAAACGCACAAAACCGCGAGCTTTGGGAAAACACAAGTTGCGATCCACTTTGTTGCTCAACAACCATATCCAAGTTGTGTATCGTAGCAAGTAGAACATGTTTACAAAACGGTTTCCACAAAAAGCCTGAGAAATAAGTCCGAAAGGCCCATTGCCCTGTTTTGTGCACAAACGCACAAGACCGCGATCTTTGAGAAAGCACAAGTTTCGATCCATTTTTTTGCGCAACCACTACTTCAAAGTTGTGTATCGTGCCGAGGAGAACATGTTCGAAAAAGGGTTTAAGCAAAAAGGCCTAGAAGTAAGCCCGAAAGGCCCATTGCTCCGTTTTGTGACCAAATACACAAAACCGCGAACTTTGGGAAAACACAAGTTCCGATCCACTTTTTTGTGCAACAACCACATCAAAGTTGTGTATCGTAGTGAGTAGAACATATTCACAAAATGGTTTCCACAAAAAGCCTGAGAAATATGCCCGAAAGGGCCATTGTGCATTTTGTGCACTAAGATACAAAACCGCGAACTTTGGGAAAACACAAGTGTCGATCATTTTTTTTGTGCAACCACTACTTCAAAGTTGTGTATCGTACCGAGTAAAACATTTTGGAAAAAGGGTTTGCACAAAACGGCCTACAAATAAGCCAGAAAGGCCCATCGATCCATTACGAGCACAAACGCACAAAACCGTGAACTTTTGAAAAACACAAGTTTCAGTCCATTTTTTTCTGCAACCACTACTTCAAAGTTAAGTATCGTACCGAGTAGAACATGTTCGAAAAAGGGTTTACGCAAAACGTCCTACAAATAATCGCAAAAGGCCCATTGCTCCGTTTTGTGCACAAACGCACAAAACCGCGAGCTTTGGGAAAACACAAGTTGCGATCCACTTTGTTGCTCAACAACCATATCCAAGTTGTGTATCGTAGCAAGTAGAACATGTTTACAAAACGGTTTCCACAAAAAGCCTGAGAAATAAGTCCGAAAGGCCCATTGCCCTGTTTTGTGCACAAACGCACAAGACCGCGATCTTTGAGAAAGCACAAGTTTCGATCCATTTTTTTGCGCAACCACTACTTCAAAGTTGTGTATCGTGCCGAGGAGAACATGTTCGAAAAAGGGTTTAAGCAAAAAGGCCTAGAAGTAAGCCCGAAAGGCCCATTGCTCCGTTTTGTGACCAAATACACAAAACCGCGAACTTTGGGAAAACACAAGTTCCGATCCACTTTTTTGTGCAACAACCACATCAAAGTTGTGTATCGTAGTGAGTAGAACATATTCACAAAATGGTTTCCACAAAAAGCCTGAGAAATATGCCCGAAAGGGCCATTGTGCATTTTGTGCACTAAGATACAAAACCGCGAACTTTGGGAAAACACAAGTGTCGATCATTTTTTTTGTGCAACCACTACTTCAAAGTTGTGTATCGTACCGAGTAAAACATTTTGGAAAAAGGGTTTGCACAAAACGGCCTACAAATAAGCCAGAAAGGCCCATCGATCCATTACGAGCACAAACGCACAAAACCGTGAACTTTTGAAAAACACAAGTTTCAGTCCATTTTTTTTCTGCAACCACTACTTCAAAGTTAAGTATCGTACCGAGTAGAACATGTTCGAAAAAGGGTTTACGCAAAACGTCCTACAAATAATCGCAAAAGGCCCATTGCTCCGTTTTGTGCACAAACGCACAAAACCGCGAGCTTTGGGAAAACACAAGTTGCGATCCACTTTGTTGCTCAACAACCATATCCAAGTTGTGTATCGTAGCAAGTAGAACATGTTTACAAAACGGTTTCCACAAAAAGCCTGAGAAATAAGTCCGAAAGGCCCATTGCCCTGTTTTGTGCACAAACGCACAAGACCGCGATCTTTGAGAAAGCACAAGTTTCGATCCATTTTTTTGCGCAACCACTACTTCAAAGTTGTGTATCGTACCGAGGAGAACATGTTCGAAAAAGGGTTTAAGCAAAAAGGCCTAGAAGTAAGCCCGAAAGGCCCATTGCTCCGTTTTGTGACCAAATACACAAAACCGCGAACTTTGGGAAAACACAAGTTCCGATCCACTTTTTTGTGCAACAACCACATCAAAGTTGTGTATCGTAGTGAGTAGAACATATTCACAAAATGGTTTCCACAAAAAGCCTGAGAAATATGCCCGAAAGGGCCATTGTGCATTTTGTGCACTAAGATACAAAACCGCGAACTTTGGGAAAACACAAGTGTCGATCATTTTTTTTGTGCAACCACTACTTCAAAGTTGTGTATCGTACCGAGTAAAACATTTTGGAAAAAGGGTTTGCACAAAACGGCCTACAAATAAGCCAGAAAGGCCCATCGATCCATTACGAGCACAAACGCACAAAACCGTGAACTTTTGAAAAACACAAGTTTCAGTCCATTTTTTTCTGCAACCACTACTTCAAAGTTAAGTATCGTACCGAGTAGAACATGTTCAAAAAAGGGTTTACGCAAAACGTCCTACAAATAATCGCAAAAGGCCCATTGCTCCGTTTTGTGCACAAACGCACAAAACCGCGAGCTTTGGGAAAACACAAGTTGCGATCCACTTTGTTGCTCAACAACCATATCCAAGTTGTGTATCGTTGCAAGTAGAACATGTTTACAAAACGGTTTCCACAAAAAGCCTGAGAAATAAGTCCGAAAGGCCCATTGCCCTGTTTTGTGCACAAACGCACAAGACCGCGATCTTTGAGAAAGCACAAGTTTCGATCCATTTTTTTGCGCAACCACTACTTCAAAGTTGTGTATCGTACCGAGGAGAACATGTTCGAAAAAGGGTTTAAGCAAAAAGGCCTAGAAGTAAGCCCGAAAGGCCCATTGCTCCGTTTTGTGACCAAATACACAAAACCGCGAACTTTGGGAAAACACAAGTTCCGATCCACTTTTTTGTGCAACAACCACATCAAAGTTGTGTATCGTAGTGAGTAGAACATATTCACAAAATGGTTTCCACAAAAAGCCTGAGAAATATGCCCGAAAGGGCCATTGTGCATTTTGTGCACTAAGATACAAAACCGCGAACTTTGGGAAAACACAAGTGTCGATCATTTTTTTTGTGCAACCACTACTTCAAAGTTGTGTATCGTACCGAGTAAAACATTTTGGAAAAAGGGTTTGCACAAAACGGCCTACAAATAAGCCAGAAAGGCCCATCGATCCATTACGAGCACAAACGCACAAAACCGTGAACTTTTGAAAAACACAAGTTTCAGTCCATTTTTTTCTGCAACCACTACTTCAAAGTTAAGTATCGTACCGAGTAGAACATGTTCGAAAAAGGGTTTACGCAAAACGTCCTACAAATAATCGCAAAAGGCCCATTGCTCCGTTTTGTGCACAAACGCACAAAACCGCGAGCTTTGGGAAAACACAAGTTGCGATCCACTTTGTTGCTCAACAACCATATCCAAGTTGTGTATCGTTGCAAGTAGAACATGTTTACAAAACGGTTTCCACAAAAAGCCTGAGAAATAAGTCCGAAAGGCCCATTGCCCTGTTTTGTGCACAAACGCACAAGACCGCGATCTTTGAGAAAGCACAAGTTTCGATCCATTTTTTTGCGCAACCACTACTTCAAAGTTGTGTATCGTGCCGAGGAGAACATGTTCGAAAAAGGGTTTAAGCAAAAAGGCCTAGAAGTAAGCCCGAAAGGCCCATTGCTCCGTTTTGTGACCAAATACACAAAACCGCGAACTTTGGGAAAACACAAGTTCCGATCCACTTTTTTGTGCAACAACCACATCAAAGTTGTGTATCGTAGTGAGTAGAACATATTCACAAAATGGTTTCCACAAAAAGCCTGAGAAATATGCCCGAAAGGGCCATTGTGCATTTTGTGCACTAAGATACAAAACCGCGAACTTTGGGAAAACACAAGTGTCGATCATTTTTTTTGTGCAACCACTACTTCAAAGTTGTGTATCGTACCGAGTAAAACATTTTGGAAAAAGGGTTTGCACAAAACGGCCTACAAATAAGCCAGAAAGGCCCATCGATCCATTACGAGCACAAACGCACAAAACCGTGAACTTTTGAAAAACACAAGTTTCAGTCCATTTTTTTCTGCAACCACTACTTCAAAGTTAAGTATCGTACCGAGTAGAACATGTTCGAAAAAGGGTTTACGCAAAACGTCCTACAAATAATCGCAAAAGGCCCATTGCTCCGTTTTGTGCACAAACGCACAAAACCGCGAGCTTTGGGAAAACACAAGTTGCGATCCACTTTGTTGCTCAACAACCATATCCAAGTTGTGTATCGTAGCAAGTAGAACATGTTTACAAAACGGTTTCCACAAAAAGCCTGAGAAATAAGTCCGAAAGGCCCATTGCCCTGTTTTGTGCACAAACGCACAAGACCGCGATCTTTGAGAAAGCACAAGTTTCGATCCATTTTTTTGCGCAACCACTACTTCAAAGTTGTGTATCGTGCCGAGGAGAACATGTTCGAAAAAGGGTTTAAGCAAAAAGGCCTAGAAGTAAGCCCGAAAGGCCCATTGCTCCGTTTTGTGACCAAATACACAAAACCGCGAACTTTGGGAAAACACAAGTTCCGATCCACTTTTTTGTGCAACAACCACATCAAAGTTGTGTATCGTAGTGAGTAGAACATATTCACAAAATGGTTTCCACAAAAAGCCTGAGAAATATGCCCGAAAGGGCCATTGTGCATTTTGTGCACTAAGATACAAAACCGCGAACTTTGGGAAAACACAAGTGTCGATCATTTTTTTTGTGCAACCACTACTTCAAAGTTGTGTATCGTACCGAGTAAAACATTTTGGAAAAAGGGTTTGCACAAAACGGCCTACAAATAAGCCAGAAAGGCCCATCGATCCATTACGAGCACAAACGCACAAAACCGTGAACTTTTGAAAAACACAAGTTTCAGTCCATTTCTTTCTGCAACCACTACTTCAAAGTTAAGTATCGTACCGAGTAGAACATGTTCGAAAAAGGGTTTACGCAAAACGTCCTACAAATAATCACAAAAGGCCCATTGCTCCGTTTTGTGCACAAACGCACAAAACCGCGAGCTTTGGGAAAACACAAGTTGTGATCCACTTTGTTGCTCAACAACCATATCCAAGTTGTGTATCGTAGCAAGTAGAACATGTTTACAAAACGGTTTCCACAAAAAGCCTGAGAAATAAGTCCGAAAGGCCCATTGCCCTGTTTTGTGCACAAACGCACAAGACCGCGATCTTTGAGAAAGCACAAGTTTCGATCCATTTTTTTGCGCAACCACTACTTCAAAGTTGTGTATCGTACCGAGGAGAACATGTTCGAAAAAGGGTTTAAGCAAAAAGGCCTAGAAGTAAGCCCGAAAGGCCCATTGCTCCGTTTTGTGACCAAATACACAAAACCGCGAACTTTGGGAAAACACAAGTTCCGATCCACTTTTTTGTGCAACAACCACATCAAAGTTGTGTATCGTAGTGAGTAGAACATATTCACAAAATGGTTTCCACAAAAAGCCTGAGAAATATGCCCGAAAGGGCCATTGTGCATTTTGTGCACTAAGATACAAAACCGCGAACTTTGGGAAAACACAAGTGTCGATCATTTTTTTTGTGCAACCACTACTTCAAAGTTGTGTATCGTACCGAGTAAAACATTTTGGAAAAAGGGTTTGCACAAAACGGCCTACAAATAAGCCAGAAAGGCCCATCGATCCATTACGAGCACAAACGCACAAAACCGTGAACTTTTGAAAAACACAAGTTTCAGTCCATTTTTTTCTGCAACCACTACTTCAAAGTTAAGTATCGTACCGAGTAGAACATGTTCAAAAAAGGGTTTACGCAAAACGTCCTACAAATAATCGCAAAAGGCCCATTGCTCCGTTTTGTGCACAAACGCACAAAACCGCGAGCTTTGGGAAAACACAAGTTGCGATCCACTTTGTTGCTCAACAACCATATCCAAGTTGTGTATCGTTGCAAGTAGAACATGTTTACAAAACGGTTTCCACAAAAAGCCTGAGAAATAAGTCCGAAAGGCCCATTGCCCTGTTTTGTGCACAAACGCACAAGACCGCGATCTTTGAGAAAGCACAAGTTTCGATCCATTTTTTTGCGCAACCACTACTTCAAAGTTGTGTATCGTACCGAGGAGAACATGTTCGAAAAAGGGTTTAAGCAAAAAGGCCTAGAAGTAAGCCCGAAAGGCCCATTGCTCCGTTTTGTGACCAAATACACAAAACCGCGAACTTTGGGAAAACACAAGTTCCGATCCACTTTTTTGTGCAACAACCACATCAAAGTTGTGTATCGTAGTGAGTAGAACATATTCACAAAATGGTTTCCACAAAAAGCCTGAGAAATATGCCCGAAAGGGCCATTGTGCATTTTGTGCACTAAGATACAAAACCGCGAACTTTGGGAAAACACAAGTGTCGATCATTTTTTTTGTGCAACCACTACTTCAAAGTTGTGTATCGTACCGAGTAAAACATTTTGGAAAAAGGGTTTGCACAAAACGGCCTACAAATAAGCCAGAAAGGCCCATCGATCCATTACGAGCACAAACGCACAAAACCGTGAACTTTTGAAAAACACAAGTTTCAGTCCATTTTTTTCTGCAACCACTACTTCAAAGTTAAGTATCGTACCGAGTAGAACATGTTCGAAAAAGGGTTTACGCAAAACGTCCTACAAATAATCGCAAAAGGCCCATTGCTCCGTTTTGTGCACAAACGCACAAAACCGCGAGCTTTGGGAAAACACAAGTTGCGATCCACTTTGTTGCTCAACAACCATATCCAAGTTGTGTATCGTTGCAAGTAGAACATGTTTACAAAACGGTTTCCACAAAAAGCCTGAGAAATAAGTCCGAAAGGCCCATTGCCCTGTTTTGTGCACAAACGCACAAGACCGCGATCTTTGAGAAAGCACAAGTTTCGATCCATTTTTTTGCGCAACCACTACTTCAAAGTTGTGTATCGTGCCGAGGAGAACATGTTCGAAAAAGGGTTTAAGCAAAAAGGCCTAGAAGTAAGCCCGAAAGGCCCATTGCTCCGTTTTGTGACCAAATACACAAAACCGCGAACTTTGGGAAAACACAAGTTCCGATCCACTTTTTTGTGCAACAACCACATCAAAGTTGTGTATCGTAGTGAGTAGAACATATTCACAAAATGGTTTCCACAAAAAGCCTGAGAAATATGCCCGAAAGGGCCATTGTGCATTTTGTGCACTAAGATACAAAACCGCGAACTTTGGGAAAACACAAGTGTCGATCATTTTTTTTGTGCAACCACTACTTCAAAGTTGTGTATCGTACCGAGTAAAACATTTTGGAAAAAGGGTTTGCACAAAACGGCCTACAAATAAGCCAGAAAGGCCCATCGATCCATTACGAGCACAAACGCACAAAACCGTGAACTTTTGAAAAACACAAGTTTCAGTCCATTTTTTTCTGCAACCACTACTTCAAAGTTAAGTATCGTACCGAGTAGAACATGTTCGAAAAAGGGTTTACGCAAAACGTCCTACAAATAATCGCAAAAGGCCCATTGCTCCGTTTTGTGCACAAACGCACAAAACCGCGAGCTTTGGGAAAACACAAGTTGCGATCCACTTTGTTGCTCAACAACCATATCCAAGTTGTGTATCGTAGCAAGTAGAACATGTTTACAAAACGGTTTCCACAAAAAGCCTGAGAAATAAGTCCGAAAGGCCCATTGCCCTGTTTTGTGCACAAACGCACAAGACCGCGATCTTTGAGAAAGCACAAGTTTCGATCCATTTTTTTGCGCAACCACTACTTCAAAGTTGTGTATCGTGCCGAGGAGAACATGTTCGAAAAAGGGTTTAAGCAAAAAGGCCTAGAAGTAAGCCCGAAAGGCCCATTGCTCCGTTTTGTGACCAAATACACAAAACCGCGAACTTTGGGAAAACACAAGTTCCGATCCACTTTTTTGTGCAACAACCACATCAAAGTTGTGTATCGTAGTGAGTAGAACATATTCACAAAATGGTTTCCACAAAAAGCCTGAGAAATATGCCCGAAAGGGCCATTGTGCATTTTGTGCACTAAGATACAAAACCGCGAACTTTGGGAAAACACAAGTGTCGATCATTTTTTTTGTGCAACCACTACTTCAAAGTTGTGTATCGTACCGAGTAAAACATTTTGGAAAAAGGGTTTGCACAAAACGGCCTACAAATAAGCCAGAAAGGCCCATCGATCCATTACGAGCACAAACGCACAAAACCGTGAACTTTTGAAAAACACAAGTTTCAGTCCATTTCTTTCTGCAACCACTACTTCAAAGTTAAGTATCGTACCGAGTAGAACATGTTCGAAAAAGGGTTTACGCAAAACGTCCTACAAATAATCGCAAAAGGCCCATTGCTCCGTTTTGTGCACAAACGCACAAAACCGCGAGCTTTGGGAAAACACGAGTTGCGATCCACTTTTTTGGTCAACAACCATATCCAAGTTGTGTATCATAGCGAGTAGAACATGTTTACAAAACGGTTTCCACAAAAAGCCTGAGAAATAAGTCCGAAAGGCCCATTGCCCTGTTTTGTGCACAAACGCACAAGACCGCGATCTTTGAGAAAGCACAAGTTTCGATCCATTTTTTTGCGCAACCACTACTTCAAAGTTGTGTATCGTGCCGAGGAGAACATGTTCGAAAAAGGGTTTAAGCAAAAAGGCCTAGAAGTAAGCCCGAAAGGCCCATTGCTCCGTTTTGTGACCAAATACACAAAACCGCGAACTTTGGGAAAACACAAGTTCCGATCCACTTTTTTGTGCAACAACCACATCAAAGTTGTGTATCGTAGTGAGTAGAACATATTCACAAAATGGTTTCCACAAAAAGCCTGAGAAATATGCCCGAAAGGGCCATTGTGCATTTTGTGCACTAAGATACAAAACCGCGAACTTTGGGAAAACACAAGTGTCGATCATTTTTTTTGTGCAACCACTACTTCAAAGTTGTGTATCGTACCGAGTAAAACATTTTGGAAAAAGGGTTTGCACAAAACGGCCTACAAATAAGCCAGAAAGGCCCATCGATCCATTACGAGCACAAACGCACAAAACCGTGAACTTTTGAAAAACACAAGTTTCAGTCCATTTCTTTCTGCAACCACTACTTCAAAGTTAAGTATCGTACCGAGTAGAACATGTTCGAAAAAGGGTTTACGCAAAACGTCCTACAAATAATCACAAAAGGCCCATTGCTCCGTTTTGTGCACAAACGCACAAAACCGCGAGCTTTGGGAAAACACAAGTTGTGATCCACTTTGTTGCTCAACAACCATATCCAAGTTGTGTATCGTAGCAAGTAGAACATGTTTACAAAACGGTTTCCACAAAAAGCCTGAGAAATAAGTCCGAAAGGCCCATTGCCCTGTTTTGTGCACAAACGCACAAGACCGCGATCTTTGAGAAAGCACAAGTTTCGATCCATTTTTTTGCGCAACCACTACTTCAAAGTTGTGTATCGTACCGAGGAGAACATGTTCGAAAAAGGGTTTAAGCAAAAAGGCCTAGAAGTAAGCCCGAAAGGCCCATTGCTCCGTTTTGTGACCAAATACACAAAACCGCGAACTTTGGGAAAACACAAGTTCCGATCCACTTTTTTGAGCAACAACCACATCAAAGTTGTGTATCGTAGTGAGTAGAACATATTCACAAAATGGTTTCCACAAAAAGCCTGAGAAATATGCCCGAAAGGGCCATTGTGCATTTTGTGCACTAAGATACAAAACCGCGAACTTTGGGAAAACACAAGTGTCGATCATTTTTTTTGTGCAACCACTACTTCAAAGTTGTGTATCGTACCGAGTAAAACATTTTGGAAAAAGGGTTTGCACAAAACGGCCTACAAATAAGCCAGAAAGGCCCATCGATCCATTACGAGCACAAACGCACAAAACCGTGAACTTTTGAAAAACACAAGTTTCAGTCCATTTTTTTCTGCAACCACTACTTCAAAGTTAAGTATCGTACCGAGTAGAACATGTTCGAAAAAGGGTTTACGCAAAACGTCCTACAAATAATCGCAAAAGGCCCATTGCTCCGTTTTGTGCACAAACGCACAAAACCGCGAGCTTTGGGAAAACACAAGTTGCGATCCACTTTGTTGCTCAACAACCATATCCAAGTTGTGTATCGTAGCAAGTAGAACATGTTTACAAAACGGTTTCCACAAAAAGCCTGAGAAATAAGTCCGAAAGGCCCATTGCCCTGTTTTGTGCACAAACGCACAAGACCGCGATCTTTGAGAAAGCACAAGTTTCGATCCATTTTTTTGCGCAACCACTACTTCAAAGTTGTGTATCGTGCCGAGGAGAACATGTTCGAAAAAGGGTTTAAGCAAAAAGGCCTAGAAGTAAGCCCGAAAGGCCCATTGCTCCGTTTTGTGACCAAATACACAAAACCGCGAACTTTGGGAAAACACAAGTTCCGATCCACTTTTTTGTGCAACAACCACATCAAAGTTGTGTATCGTAGTGAGTAGAACATATTCACAAAATGGTTTCCACAAAAAGCCTGAGAAATATGCCCGAAAGGGCCATTGTGCATTTTGTGCACTAAGATACAAAACCGCGAACTTTGGGAAAACACAAGTGTCGATCATTTTTTTTGTGCAACCACTACTTCAAAGTTGTGTATCGTACCGAGTAAAACATTTTGGAAAAAGGGTTTGCACAAAACGGCCTACAAATAATCCAGAAAGGCCCATCGATCCATTACGAGCACAAACGCACAAAACCGTGAACTTTTGAAAAACACAAGTTTCAGTCCATTTTTTTCTGCAACCACTACTTCAAAGTTAAGTATCGTACCGAGTAGAACATGTTCGAAAAAGGGTTTACGCAAAACGTCCTACAAATAATCGCAAAAGGCCCATTGCTCCGTTTTGTGCACAAACGCACAAAACCGCGAGCTTTGGGAAAACACAAGTTGCGATCCACTTTGTTGCTCAACAACCATATCCAAGTTGTGTATCGTAGCAAGTAGAACATGTTTACAAAACGGTTTCCACAAAAAGCCTGAGAAATAAGTCCGAAAGGCCCATTGACCTGTTTTGTGCACAAACGCACAAGACCGCGATCTTTGAGAAAGCACAAGTTTCGATCCATTTTTTTGCGCAACCACTACTTCAAAGTTGTGTATCGTACCGAGGAGAACATGTTCGAAAAAGGGTTTAAGCAAAAAGGCCTAGAAGTAAGCCCGAAAGGCCCATTGCTCCGTTTTGTGACCAAATACACAAAACCGCGAACTTTGGGAAAACACAAGTTCCGATCCACTTTTTTGTGCAACAACCACATCAAAGTTGTGTATCGTAGTGAGTAGAACATATTCACAAAATGGTTTCCACAAAAAGCCTGAGAAATATGCCCGAAAGGGCCATTGTGCATTTTGTGCACTAAGATACAAAACCGCGAACTTTGGGAAAACACAAGTGTCGATCATTTTTTTTGTGCAACTACTACTTCAAAGTTGTGTATCGTACCGAGTAAAACATTTTGGAAAAAGGGTTTGCACAAAACGGCCTACAAATAAGCCAGAAAGGCCCATCGATCCATTACGAGCACAAACGCACAAAACCGTGAACTTTTGAAAAACACAAGTTTCAGTCCATTTTTTTCTGCAACCACTACTTCAAAGTTAAGTATCGTACCGAGTAGAACATGTTCAAAAAAGGGTTTACGCAAAACGTCCTACAAATAATCGCAAAAGGCCCATTGCTCCGTTTTGTGCACAAACGCACAAAACCGCGAGCTTTGGGAAAACACGAGTTGCGATCCACTTTTTTGGTCAACAACCATACCAAAGTTGTGTATCATAGCGAGTAGAACATGTTTACAAAACGGTTTCCACAAAAAGCCTGAGAAATAAGTCCGAAAGGCCCATTGCCCTGTTTTGTGCACAAACGCACAAGACCGCGATCTTTGAGAAAGCACAAGTTTCGATCCATTTTTTTGCGCAACCACTACTTCAAAGTTGTGTATCGTGCCGAGGAGAACATGTTCGAAAAAGGGTTTAAGCAAAAAGGCCTAGAAGTAAGCCCGAAAGGCCCATTGCTCCGTTTTGTGACCAAATACACAAAACCGCGAACTTTGGGAAAACACAAGTTCCGATCCACTTTTTTGTGCAACAACCACATCAAAGTTGTGTATCGTAGTGAGTAGAACATATTCACAAAATGGTTTCCACAAAAAGCCTGAGAAATATGCCCGAAAGGGCCATTGTGCATTTTGTGCACTAAGATACAAAACCGCGAACTTTGGGAAAACACAAGTGTCGATCATTTTTTTTGTGCAACCACTACTTCAAAGTTGTGTATCGTACCGAGTAAAACATTTTGGAAAAAGGGTTTGCACAAAACGGCCTACAAATAATCCAGAAAGGCCCATCGATCCATTACGAGCACAAACGCACAAAACCGTGAACTTTTGAAAAACACAAGTTTCAGTCCATTTTTTTCTGCAACCACTACTTCAAAGTTAAGTATCGTACCGAGTAGAACATGTTCGAAAAAGGGTTTACGCAAAACGTCCTACAAATAATCGCAAAAGGCCCATTGCTCCGTTTTGTGCACAAACGCACAAAACCGCGAGCTTTGGGAAAACACAAGTTGCGATCCACTTTGTTGCTCAACAACCATATCCAAGTTGTGTATCGTAGCAAGTAGAACATGTTTACAAAACGGTTTCCACAAAAAGCCTGAGAAATAAGTCCGAAAGGCCCATTGCCCTGTTTTGTGCACAAACGCACAAGACCGCGATCTTTGAGAAAGCACAAGTTTCGATCCATTTTTTTGCGCAACCACTACTTCAAAGTTGTGTATCGTGCCGAGGAGAACATGTTCGAAAAAGGGTTTAAGCAAAAAGGCCTAGAAGTAAGCCCGAAAGGCCCATTGCTCCGTTTTGTGACCAAATACACAAAACCGCGAACTTTGGGAAAACACAAGTTCCGATCCACTTTTTTGTGCAACAACCACATCAAAGTTGTGTATCGTAGTGAGTAGAACATATTCACAAAATGGTTTCCACAAAAAGCCTGAGAAATATGCCCGAAAGGGCCATTGTGCATTTTGTGCACTAAGATACAAAACCGCGAACTTTGGGAAAACACAAGTGTCGATCATTTTTTTTGTGCAACCACTACTTCAAAGTTGTGTATCGTACCGAGTAAAACATTTTGGAAAAAGGGTTTGCACAAAACGGCCTACAAATAAGCCAGAAAGGCCCATCGATCCATTACGAGCACAAACGCACAAAACCGTGAACTTTTGAAAAACACAAGTTTCAGTCCATTTTTTTCTGCAACCACTACTTCAAAGTTAAGTATCGTACCGAGTAGAACATGTTCAAAAAAGGGTTTACGCAAAACGTCCTACAAATAATCGCAAAAGGCCCATTGCTTCGTTTTGTGCACAAACGCACAAAATCGCGAGCTTTGGGAAAACACGAGTTGCGATCCACTTTTTTGGTCAACAACCATACCAAAGTTGTGTATCATAGCGAGTAGAACATGTTTACAAAACGGTTTCCACAAAAAGCCTGAGAAATAAGTCCGAAAGTCCCATTGCCCTATTTTGTGCACAAACGCACAAGACCGCGATCTTTGAGAAAGCACAAGTTTCGATCCATTTTTTTGTGCAACCACTACTTCAAAGTTGTGTATCGTACCGAGGAGAACATGTTCGAAAAAGGGTTTAAGCAAAAAGGCCTAGAAGTAAGCCCGAAAGGCCCATTATTCCGATTTGTGACCAAACACACAAAACCGCGAACTTTGGTAAAACACAAGTTCCGATCCACTTTTTTTTTGCAACAACCACATCAAAGTTGTGTATCGTAGTGAGTAGAACATATTCACAAAATGGTTTCCACAAAAAGCCTGAGAAATATGCCCGAAAGGGCCATTGCTCCATTTTGTGCACTAAGATACAAAACCGCGAACTTTGGGAAAACACAAGTTTCGATCATTTTTTTGTGCAACCACTACTTCAAAGTTGTGTATCGTACCGAGTAAAACATTTTGGAAAAAGGGTTTGCACAAAACGGCCTACAAATAAGCCAGAAAGGCCCGTCGATCCATTACGAGCACAAACGCACAAAACCGTGAACTTTTGAAAAACACAAGTTTCAATCCATTTTTTTCTGCAACCACTAGTTCAAAGTTATGTATCGTACCGAGTAGAACATGTTCGAAAAAGGGTTTACGCAAAACGTCCTACAAATAATCGCAAAAGGCCCATTGCTCCGTTTTGTGCACAAACGCACAAAACAGCGAGCTTTGGGAAAACACAAGTTGCGATCCACTTTGTTGCTCAACAACCATATCAAAGTTGTGTATCGTAGAAAGTAGAACATGTTTACAAAATGGTTTCGACAAAAAGCCTGAGAAATAAGTCCGAAAGGCCCATTGCCCTGTTTTGTGCACAAACAAACAAGACCGCGATCTTTGAGAAAGCACAAGTTTCGATCCATTTTTTTGTGCAACCACTACTTCAAAGTTGTGTATCGTACCGAGGAGAACATGTTCGAAAAAGGGTTTAAGAAAAAAGGCCTAGAAGTTAGCCCGAAAGGCCCATTGCTCCGATTTGTGACCAAACACACAAAACCGCGAACTTTGGTAAAACACAAGTTCCGATCCACTTTTTTGTGCAACAACCACATCAAAGTTGTGTATCGTAGTGAGTAGAACATATTCACAAAATGGTTTCCACAAAAAGCCTGAGAAATATGCCCGAAAGGGCCATTGTGCATTTTGTGCACTAAGATACAAAACCGCGAACTTTGGGAAAACACAAGTTTCGATCATTTTTTTTGTGCAACCACTACTTCAAAGTTGTGTATCGTACCGAGTAAAACATTTTGGAAAAAGGGTTTGCACAAAACGGCCTACAAATAAGCCAGAAAGGCCCATCGATCCATTACGAGCACAAACGCACAAAACCGTGAACTTTTGAAAAACACAAGTTTCAGTCCATTTTTTTCTGCAACCACTACTTCAAAGTTAAGTATCGTACCGAGTAGAACATGTTCGAAAAAGGGTTTACGCAAAACGTCCTACAAATAATCGCAAAAGGCCCATTGCTCCGTTTTGTGCACAAACGCACAAAACCGCGAGCTTTGGGAAAACACAAGTTGCGATCCACTTTGTTGCTCAACAACCATATCCAAGTTGTGTATCGTAGCAAGTAGAACATGTTTACAAAACGGTTTCCACAAAAAGCCTGAGAAATAAGTCCGAAAGGCCCATTGCCCTGTTTTGTGCACAAACGCACAAGACCGCGATCTTTGAGAAAGCACAAGTTTCGATCCATTTTTTTGCGCAACCACTACTTCAAAGTTGTGTATCGTACCGAGGAGAACATGTTCGAAAAAGGGTTTAAGCAAAAAGGCCTAGAAGTAAGCCCGAAAGGCCCATTGCTCCGTTTTGTGACCAAATACACAAAACCGCGAACTTTGGGAAAACACAAGTTCCGATCCACTTTTTTGTGCAACAACCACATCAAAGTTGTGTATCGTAGTGAGTAGAACATATTCACAAAATGGTTTCCACAAAAAGCCTGAGAAATATGCCCGAAAGGGCCATTGTGCATTTTGTGCACTAAGATACAAAACCGCGAACTTTGGGAAAACACAAGTGTCGATCATTTTTTTTGTGCAACCACTACTTCAAAGTTGTGTATCGTACCGAGTAAAACATTTTGGAAAAAGGGTTTGCACAAAACGGCCTACAAATAAGCCAGAAAGGCCCATCGATCCATTACGAGCACAAACGCACAAAACCGTGAACTTTTGAAAAACACAAGTTTCAGTCCATTTTTTTCTGCAACCACTACTTCAAAGTTAAGTATCGTACCGAGTAGAACATGTTCGAAAAAAGGTTTACGCAAAACGTCCTACAAATAATCGCAAAAGGCCCATTGCTCCGTTTTGTGCACAAACGCACAAAACCGCGAGCTTTGGGAAAACACAAGTTGCGATCCACTTTGTTGGTCAACAACCATACCAAAGTTGTGTATCATAGCGAGTAGAACATGTTTACAAAACGGTTTCCACAAAAAGCCTGAGAAATAAGTCCGAAAGGCCCATTGCCCTGTTTTGTGCACAAACGCACAAGACCGCGATCTTTGAGAAAGCACAAGTTTCGATCCATTTTTTTGCGCAACCACTACTTCAAAGTTGTGTATCGTGCCGAGGAGAACATGTTCGAAAAAGGGTTTAAGCAAAAAGGCCTAGAAGTAAGCCCGAAAGGCCCATTGCTCCGTTTTGTGACCAAATACACAAAACCGCGAACTTTGGGAAAACACAAGTTCCGATCCACTTTTTTGTGCAACAACCACATCAAAGTTGTGTATCGTAGTGAGTAGAACATATTCACAAAATGGTTTCCACAAAAAGCCTGAGAAATATGCCCGAAAGGGCCATTGTGCATTTTGTGCACTAAGATACAAAACCGCGAACTTTGGGAAAACACAAGTGTCGATCATTTTTTTTGTGCAACCACTACTTCAAAGTTGTGTATCGTACCGAGTAAAACATTTTGGAAAAAGGGTTTGCACAAAACGGCCTACAAATAAGCCAGAAAGGCCCATCGATCCATTACGAGCACAAACGCACAAAACCGTGAACTTTTGAAAAACACAAGTTTCAGTCCATTTTTTTCTGCAACCACTACTTCAAAGTTAAGTATCGTACCGAGTAGAACATGTTCGAAAAAGGGTTTACGCAAAACGTCCTACAAATAATCGCAAAAGGCCCATTGCTCCGTTTTGTGCACAAACGCACAAAACCGCGAGCTTTGGGAAAACACAAGTTGCGATCCACTTTGTTGCTCAACAACCATATCCAAGTTGTGTATCGTAGCAAGTAGAACATGTTTACAAAACGGTTTCCACAAAAAGCCTGAGAAATAAGTCCGAAAGGCCCATTGCCCTGTTTTGTGCACAAACGCACAAGACCGCGATCTTTGAGAAAGCACAAGTTTCGATCCATTTTTTTGCGCAACCACTACTTCAAAGTTGTGTATCGTGCCGAGGAGAACATGTTCGAAAAAGGGTTTAAGCAAAAAGGCCTAGAAGTAAGCCCGAAAGGCCCATTGCTCCGTTTTGTGACCAAATACACAAAACCGCGAACTTTGGGAAAACACAAGTTCCGATCCACTTTTTTGTGCAACAACCACATCAAAGTTGTGTATCGTAGTGAGTAGAACATATTCACAAAATGGTTTCCACAAAAAGCCTGAGAAATATGCCCGAAAGGGCCATTGTGCATTTTGTGCACTAAGATACAAAACCGCGAACTTTGGGAAAACACAAGTGTCGATCATTTTTTTTGTGCAACCACTACTTCAAAGTTGTGTATCGTACCGAGTAAAACATTTTGGAAAAAGGGTTTGCACAAAACGGCCTACAAATAACCCAGAAAGGCCCATCGATCCATTACGAGCACAAACGCACAAAACCGTGAACTTTTGAAAAACACAAGTTTCAGTCCATTTTTTTCTGCAACCACTACTTCAAAGTTAAGTATCGTACCGAGTAGAACATGTTCGAAAAAGGGTTTACGCAAAACGTCCTACAAATAATCGCAAAAGGCCCATTGCTCCGTTTTGTGCACAAACGCACAAAACCGCGAGCTTTGGGAAAACACAAGTTGCGATCCACTTTGTTGCTCAACAACCATATCCAAGTTGTGTATCGTAGCAAGTAGAACATGTTTACAAAACGGTTTCCACAAAAAGCCTGAGAAATAAGTCCGAAAGGCCCATTGCCCTGTTTTGTGCACAAACGCACAAGACCGCGATCTTTGAGAAAGCACAAGTTTCGATCCATTTTTTTGCGCAACCACTACTTCAAAGTTGTGTATCGTGCCGAGGAGAACATGTTCGAAAAAGGGTTTAAGCAAAAAGGCCTAGAAGTAAGCCCGAAAGGCCCATTGTTCCGTTTTGTGACCAAATACACAAAACCGCGAACTTTGGGAAAACACAAGTTCCGATCCACTTTTTTGTGCAACAACCACATCAAAGTTGTGTATCGTAGTGAGTAGAACATATTCACAAAATGGTTTCCACAAAAAGCCTGAGAAATATGCCCGAAAGGGCCATTGTGCATTTTGTGCACTAAGATACAAAACCGCGAACTTTGGGAAAACACAAGTGTCGATCATTTTTTTTGTGCAACCACTACTTCAAAGTTGTGTATCGTACCGAGTAAAACATTTTGGAAAAAGGGTTTGCACAAAACGGCCTACAAATAAGCCAGAAAGGCCCATCGATCCATTACGAGCACAAACGCACAAAACCGTGAACTTTTGAAAAACACAAGTTTCAGTCCATTTTTTTCTGCAACCACTACTTCAAAGTTAAGTATCGTACCGAGTAGAACATGTTCGAAAAAGGGTTTACGCAAAACGTCCTACAAATAATCGCAAAAGGCCCATTGCTCCGTTTTGTGCACAAACGCACAAAACCGCGAGCTTTGGGAAAACACAAGTTGCGATCCACTTTGTTGCTCAACAACCATATCCAAGTTGTGTATCGTAGCAAGTAGAACATGTTTACAAAACGGTTTCCACAAAAAGCCTGAGAAATAAGTCCGAAAGGCCCATTGCCCTGTTTTGTGCACAAACGCACAAGACCGCGATCTTTGAGAAAGCACAAGTTTCGATCCATTTTTTTGCGCAACCACTACTTCAAAGTTGTGTATCGTGCCGAGGAGAACATGTTCGAAAAAGGGTTTAAGCAAAAAGGCCTAGAAGTAAGCCCGAAAGGCCCATTGCTCCGTTTTGTGACCAAATACACAAAACCGCGAACTTTGGGAAAACACAAGTTCCGATCCACTTTTTTGTGCAACAACCACATCAAAGTTGTGTATCGTAGTGAGTAGAACATATTCACAAAATGGTTTCCACAAAAAGCCTGAGAAATATGCCCGAAAGGGCCATTGTGCATTTTGTGCACTAAGATACAAAACCGCGAACTTTGGGAAAACACAAGTGTCGATCATTTTTTTTGTGCAACCACTACTTCAAAGTTGTGTATCGTACCGAGTAAAACATTTTGGAAAAAGGGTTTGCACAAAACGGCCTACAAATAAGCCAGAAAGGCCCATCGATCCATTACGAGCACAAACGCACAAAACCGTGAACTTTTGAAAAACACAAGTTTCAGTCCATTTCTTTCTGCAACCACTACTTCAAAGTTAAGTATCGTACCGAGTAGAACATGTTCGAAAAAGGGTTTACGCAAAACGTCCTACAAATAATCACAAAAGGCCCATTGCTCCGTTTTGTGCACAAACGCACAAAACCGCGAGCTTTGGGAAAACACAAGTTGTGATCCACTTTGTTGCTCAACAACCATATCCAAGTTGTGTATCGTAGCAAGTAGAACATGTTTACAAAACGGTTTCCACAAAAAGCCTGAGAAATAAGTCCGAAAGGCCCATTGCCCTGTTTTGTGCACAAACGCACAAGACCGCGATCTTTGAGAAAGCACAAGTTTCGATCCATTTTTTTGCGCAACCACTACTTCAAAGTTGTGTATCGTGCCGAGGAGAACATGTTCGAAAAAGGGTTTAAGCAAAAAGGCCTAGAAGTAAGCCCGAAAGGCCCATTGCTCCGTTTTGTGACCAAATACACAAAACCGCGAACTTTGGGAAAACACAAGTTCCGATCCACTTTTTTGTGCAACAACCACATCAAAGTTGTGTATCGTAGTGAGTAGAACATATTCACAAAATGGTTTCCACAAAAAGCCTGAGAAATATGCCCGAAAGGGCCATTGTGCATTTTGTGCACTAAGATACAAAACCGCGAACTTTGGGAAAACACAAGTGTCGATCATTTTTTTTGTGCAACCACTACTTCAAAGTTGTGTATCGTACCGAGTAAAACATTTTGGAAAAAGGGTTTGCACAAAACGGCCTACAAATAAGCCAGAAAGGCCCATCGATCCATTACGAGCACAAACGCACAAAACCGTGAACTTTTGAAAAACACAAGTTTCAGTCCATTTTTTTCTGCAACCACTACTTCAAAGTTAAGTATCGTACCGAGTAGAACATGTTCAAAAAAGGGTTTACGCAAAACGTCCTACAAATAATCGCAAAAGGCCCATTGCTTCGTTTTGTGCACAAACGCACAAAACCGCGAGCTTTGGGAAAACACGAGTTGCGATCCACTTTTTTGGTCAACAACCATACCAAAGTTGTGTATCATAGCGAGTAGAACATGTTTACAAAACGGTTTCCACAAAAAGCCTGAGAAATAAGTCCAAAAGTCCCATTGCCCTATTTTGTGCACAAACGCACAAGACCGCGATCTTTGAGAAAGCACAAGTTTCGATCCATTTTTTTGTGAACCACTACTTCAAAGTTGTGTATCGTACCGAGGAGAACATGTTCGAAAAAGGGTTTAAGCAAAAAGGCCTAGAAGTAAGCCCGAAAGGCCCATTATTCCGATTTGTGACCAAACACACAAAACCGCGAACTTTGGTAAAACACAAGTTCCGATCCACTTTTTTTTTGCAACAACCACATCAAAGTTGTGTATCGTAGTGAGTAGAACATATTCACAAAATGGTTTCCACAAAAAGCCTGAGAAATATGCCCGAAAGGGCCATTGCTCCATTTTGTGCACTAAGATACAAAACCGCGAACTTTGGGAAAACACAAGTTTCGATCATTTTTTTGTGCAACCACTACTTCAAAGTTGTGTATCGTACCGAGTAAAACATTTTGGAAAAAGGGTTTGCACAAAACGGCCTACAAATAAGCCAGAAAGGCCCGTCGATCCATTACGAGCACAAACGCACAAAACCGTGAACTTTTGAAAAACACAAGTTTCAATCCATTTTTTTCTGCAACCACTACTTCAAAGTTATGTATCGTACCGAGTAGAACATGTTCGAAAAAGGGTTTACGCAAAACGTCCTACAAATAATCGCAAAAGGCCCATTGCTCCGTTTTGTGCACAAACGCACAAAACAGCGAGCTTTGGGAAAACACAAGTTGCGATCCACTTTGTTGCTCAACAACCATATCAAAGTTGTGTATCGTAGAAAGTAGAACATGTTTACAAAATGGTTTCGACAAAAAGCCTGAGAAATAAGTCCGAAAGGCCCATTGCCCTGTTTTGTGCACAAACAAACAAGACCGCGATCTTTGAGAAAGCACAAGTTTCGATCCATTTTTTTGTGCAACCACTACTTCAAAGTTGTGTATCGTACCGAGGAGAACATGTTCGAAAAAGGGTTTAAGAAAAAAGGCCTAGAAGTAAGCCCGAAAGGCCCATTGCTCCGATTTGTGACCAAACACACAAAACCGCGAACTTTGGTAAAACACAAGTTCCGATCCACTTTTTTGTGCAACAACCACATCAAAGTTGTGTATCGTAGTGAGTAGAACATATTCACAAAATGGTTTCCACAAAAAGCCTGAGAAATATGCCCGAAAGGGCCATTGTGCATTTTGTGCACTAAGATACAAAACCGCGAACTTTGGGAAAACACAAGTTTCGATCATTTTTTTTGTGCAACCACTACTTCAATGTTGTGTATCGTACCGAGTAAAACATTTTGGAAAAAGGGTTTGCACAAAACGGCCTACAAATAAGCCAGAAAGGCCCATCGATCCATTACGAGCACAAACGCACAAAACCGTGAACTTTTGAAAAACACAAGTTTCAGTCCATTTTTTTCTGCAACCACTACTTCAAAGTTAAGTATCGTACCGAGTAGAACATGTTCGAAAAAGGGTTTACGCAAAACGTCCTACAAATAATCGCAAAAGGCCCATTGCTCCGTTTTGTGCACAAACGCACAAAACCGCGAGCTTTGGGAAAACACAAGTTGCGATCCACTTTGTTGCTCAACAACCATATCCAAGTTGTGTATCGTAGCAAGTAGAACATGTTTACAAAACGGTTTCCACAAAAAGCCTGAGAAATAAGTCCGAAAGGCCCATTGCCCTGTTTTGTGCACAAACGCACAAGACCGCGATCTTTGAGAAAGCACAAGTTTCGATCCATTTTTTTGCGCAACCACTACTTCAAAGTTGTGTATCGTACCGAGGAGAACATGTTCGAAAAAGGGTTTAAGCAAAAAGGCCTAGAAGTAAGCCCGAAAGGCCCATTGCTCCGTTTTGTGACCAAATACACAAAACCGCGAACTTTGGGAAAACACAAGTTCCGATCCACTTTTTTGTGCAACAACCACATCAAAGTTGTGTATCGTAGTGAGTAGAACATATTCACAAAATGGTTTCCACAAAAAGCCTGAGAAATATGCCCGAAAGGGCCATTGTGCATTTTGTGCACTAAGATACAAAACCGCGAACTTTGGGAAAACACAAGTGTCGATCATTTTTTTTGTGCAACCACTACTTCAAAGTTGTGTATCGTACCGAGTAAAACATTTTGGAAAAAGGGTTTGCACAAAACGGCCTACAAATAAGCCAGAAAGGCCCATCGATCCATTACGAGCACAAACGCACAAAACCGTGAACTTTTGAAAAACACAAGTTTCAGTCCATTTTTTTCTGCAACCACTACTTCAAAGTTAAGTATCGTACCGAGTAGAACATGTTCGAAAAAGGGTTTACGCAAAACGTCCTACAAATAATCGCAAAAGGCCCATTGCTCCGTTTTGTGCACAAACGCACAAAACCGCGAGCTTTGGGAAAACACAAGTTGCGATCCACTTTGTTGGTCAACAACCATACCAAAGTTGTGTATCATAGCGAGTAGAACATGTTTACAAAACGGTTTCCACAAAAAGCCTGAGAAATAAGTCCGAAAGGCCCATTGCCCTGTTTTGTGCACAAACGCACAAGACCGCGATCTTTGAGAAAGCACAAGTTTCGATCCATTTTTTTGCGCAACCACTACTTCAAAGTTGTGTATCGTGCCGAGGAGAACATGTTCGAAAAAGGGTTTAAGCAAAAAGGCCTAGAAGTAAGCCCGAAAGGCCCATTGCTCCGTTTTGTGACCAAATACACAAAACCGCGAAGTTTGGGAAAACACAAGTTCCGATCCACTTTTTTGTGCAACAACCACATCAAAGTTGTGTATCGTAGTGAGTAGAACATATTCACAAAATGGTTTCCACAAAAAGCCTGAGAAATATGCCCGAAAGGGCCATTGTGCATTTTGTGCACTAAGATACAAAACCGCGAACTTTGGGAAAACACAAGTGTCGATCATTTTTTTTGTGCAACCACTACTTCAAAGTTGTGTATCGTACCGAGTAAAACATTTTGGAAAAAGGGTTTGCACAAAACGGCCTACAAATAATCCAGAAAGGCCCATCGATCCATTACGAGCACAAACGCACAAAACCGTGAACTTTTGAAAAACACAAGTTTCAGTCCATTTTTTTCTGCAACCACTACTTCAAAGTTAAGTATCGTACCGAGTAGAACATGTTCGAAAAAGGGTTTACGCAAAACGTCCTACAAATAATCGCAAAAGGCCCATTGCTCCGTTTTGTGCACAAACGCACAAAACCGCGAGCTTTGGGAAAACACAAGTTGCGATCCACTTTGTTGCTCAACAACCATATCCAAGTTGTGTATCGTAGCAAGTAGAACATGTTTACAAAACGGTTTCCACAAAAAGCCTGAGAAATAAGTCCGAAAGGCCCATTGCCCTGTTTTGTGCACAAACGCACAAGACCGCGATCTTTGAGAAAGCACAAGTTTCGATCCATTTTTTTGCGCAACCACTACTTCAAAGTTGTGTATCGTGCCGAGGAGAACATGTTCGAAAAAGGGTTTAAGCAAAAAGGCCCATTGCTCCGTTTTGTGACCAAATACACAAAACCGCGAACTTTGGGAAAACACAAGTTCCGATCCACTTTTTTGTGCAACAACCACATCAAAGTTGTGTATCGTAGTGAGTAGAACATATTCACAAAATGGTTTCCACAAAAAGCCTGAGAAATATGCCCGAAAGGGCCATTGTGCATTTTGTGCACTAAGATACAAAACCGCGAACTTTGGGAAAACACAAGTGTCGATCATTTTTTTTGTGCAACCACTACTTCAAAGTTGTGTATCGTACCGAGTAAAACATTTTGGAAAAAGGGTTTGCACAAAACGGCCTACAAATAAGCCAGAAAGGCCCATCGATCCATTACGAGCACAAACGCACAAAACCGTGAACTTTTGAAAAACACAAGTTTCAGTCCATTTTTTTCTGCAACCACTACTTCAAAGTTAAGTATCGTACCGAGTAGAACATGTTCAAAAAAGGGTTTACGCAAAACGTCCTACAAATAATCGCAAAAGGCCCATTGCTTCGTTTTGTGCACAAACGCACAAAACCGCGAGCTTTGGGAAAACACGAGTTGCGATCCACTTTTTTGGTCAACAACCATACCAAAGTTGTGTATCATAGCGAGTAGAACATGTTTACAAAACGGTTTCCACAAAAAGCCTGAGAAATAAGTCCAAAAGTCCCATTGCCCTATTTTGTGCACAAACGCACAAGACCGCGATCTTTGAGAAAGCACAAGTTTCGATCCATTTTTTTGTGAACCACTACTTCAAAGTTGTGTATCGTGCCGAGGAGAACATGTTCGAAAAAGGGTTTAAGCAAAAAGGCCTAGAAGTAAGCCCGAAAGGCCCATTGCTCCGTTTTGTGACCAAATACACAAAACCGCGAACTTTGGGAAAACACAAGTTCCGATCCACTTTTTTGTGCAACAACCACATCAAAGTTGTGTATCGTAGTGAGTAGAACATATTCACAAAATGGTTTCCACAAAAAGCCTGAGAAATATGCCCGAAAGGGCCATTGTGCATTTTGTGCACTAAGATACAAAACCGCGAACTTTGGGAAAACACAAGTGTCGATCATTTTTTTTGTGCAACCACTACTTCAAAGTTGTGTATCGTACCGAGTAAAACATTTTGGAAAAAGGGTTTGCACAAAACGGCCTACAAATAAGCCAGAAAGGCCCATCGATCCATTACGAGCACAAACGCACAAAACCGTGAACTTTTGAAAAACACAAGTTTCAGTCCATTTTTTTCTGCAACCACTACTTCAAAGTTAAGTATCGTACCGAGTAGAACATGTTCGAAAAAGGGTTTACGCAAAACGTCCTACAAATAATCGCAAAAGGCCCATTGCTCCGTTTTGTGCACAAACGCACAAAACAGCGAGCTTTGGGAAAACACAAGTTGCGATCCACTTTGTTGCTCAACAACCATATCAAAGTTGTGTATCGTAGAAAGTAGAACATGTTTACAAAATGGTTTCGACAAAAAGCCTGAGAAATAAGTCCGAAAGGCCCATTGCCCTGTTTTGTGCACAAACAAACAAGACCGCGATCTTTGAGAAAGCACAAGTTTCGATCCATTTTTTTGTGCAACCACTACTTCAAAGTTGTGTATCGTACCGAGGAGAACATGTTCGAAAAAGGGTTTAAGAAAAAAGGCCTAGAAGTAAGCCCGAAAGGCCCATTGCTCCGATTTGTGACCAAACACACAAAACCGCGAACTTTGGTAAAACACAAGTTCCGATCCACTTTTTTGTGCAACAACCACATCAAAGTTGTGTATCGTAGTGAGTAGAACATATTCACAAAATGGTTTCCACAAAAAGCCTGAGAAATATGCCCGAAAGGGCCATTGTGCATTTTGTGCACTAAGATACAAAACCGCGAACTTTGGGAAAACACAAGTTTCGATCATTTTTTTTGTGCAACCACTACTTCAAAGTTGTGTATCGTACCGAGTAAAACATTTTGGAAAAAGGGTTTGCACAAAACGGCCTACAAATAAGCCAGAAAGGCCCATCGATCCATTACGAGCACAAACGCACAAAACCGTGAACTTTTGAAAAACACAAGTTTCAGTCCATTTTTTTCTGCAACCACTACTTCAAAGTTAAGTATCGTACCGAGTAGAACATGTTCGAAAAAGGGTTTACGCAAAACGTCCTACAAATAATCGCAAAAGGCCCATTGCTCCGTTTTGTGCACAAACGCACAAAACCGCGAGCTTTGGGAAAACACAAGTTGCGATCCACTTTGTTGCTCAACAACCATATCCAAGTTGTGTATCGTAGCAAGTAGAACATGTTTACAAAACGGTTTCCACAAAAAGCCTGAGAAATAAGTCCGAAAGGCCCATTGCCCTGTTTTGTGCACAAACGCACAAGACCGCGATCTTTGAGAAAGCACAAGTTTCGATCCATTTTTTTGCGCAACCACTACTTCAAAGTTGTGTATCGTGCCGAGGAGAACATGTTCGAAAAAGGGTTTAAGCAAAAAGGCCCATTGCTCCGTTTTGTGACCAAATACACAAAACCGCGAACTTTGGGAAAACACAAGTTCCGATCCACTTTTTTGTGCAACAACCACATCAAAGTTGTGTATCGTAGTGAGTAGAACATATTCACAAAATGGTTTCCACAAAAAGCCTGAGAAATATGCCCGAAAGGGCCATTGTGCATTTTGTGCACTAAGATACAAAACCGCGAACTTTGGGAAAACACAAGTGTCGATCATTTTTTTTGTGCAACCACTACTTCAAAGTTGTGTATCGTACCGAGTAAAACATTTTGGAAAAAGGGTTTGCACAAAACGGCCTACAAATAAGCCAGAAAGGCCCATCGATCCATTACGAGCACAAACGCACAAAACCGTGAACTTTTGAAAAACACAAGTTTCAGTCCATTTTTTTCTGCAACCACTACTTCAAAGTTAAGTATCGTACCGAGTAGAACATGTTCAAAAAAGGGTTTACGCAAAACGTCCTACAAATAATCGCAAAAGGCCCATTGCTCCGTTTTGTGCACAAACGCACAAAACCGCGAGCTTTAGGAAAACACGAGTTGCGATCCACTTTTTTGGTCAACAACCATACCAAAGTTGTGTATCATAGCGAGTAGAACATGTTTACAAAACGGTTTCCACAAAAAGCCTGAGAAATAAGTCCGAAAGTCCCATTGCCCTATTTTGTGCACAAACGCACAAGACCGCGATCTTTGAGAAAGCACAAGTTTCGATCCATTTTTTTGTGCAACCACTACTTCAAAGTTGTGTATCGTACCGAGGAGAACATGTTCGAAAAAGGGTTTAAGCAAAAAGGCCTAGAAGTAAGCCCGAAAGGCCCATTATTCCGATTTGTGACCAAACACACAAAACCGCGAACTTTGGTAAAACACAAGTTCCGATCCACTTTTTTTTTGCAACAACCACATCAAAGTTGTGTATCGTAGTGAGTAGAACATATTCACAAAATGGTTTCCACAAAAAGCCTGAGAAATATGCCCGAAAGGGCCATTGCTCCATTTTGTGCACTAAGATACAAAACCGCGAACTTTGGGAAAACACAAGTTTCGATCATTTTTTTGTGCAACCACTACTTCAAAGTTGTGTATCGTACCGAGTAAAACATTTTGGAAAAAGGGTTTGCACAAAACGGCCTACAAATAAGCCAGAAAGGCCCGTCGATCCATTACGAGCACAAACGCACAAAACCGTGAACTTTTGAAAAACACAAGTTTCAATCCATTTTTTTCTGCAACCACTAGTTCAAAGTTATGTATCGTACCGAGTAGAACATGTTCGAAAAAGGGTTTACGCAAAACGTCCTACAAATAATCGCAAAAGGCCCATTGCTCCGTTTTGTGCACAAACGCACAAAACAGCGAGCTTTGGGAAAACACAAGTTGCGATCCACTTTGTTGCTCAACAACCATATCAAAGTTGTGTATCGTAGAAAGTAGAACATGTTTACAAAATGGTTTCGACAAAAAGCCTGAGAAATAAGTCCGAAAGGCCCATTGCCCTGTTTTGTGCACAAACAAACAAGACCGCGATCTTTGAGAAAGCACAAGTTTCGATCCATTTTTTTGTGCAACCACTACTTCAAAGTTGTGTATCGTACCGAGGAGAACATGTTCGAAAAAGGGTTTAAGAAAAAAGGCCTAGAAGTAAGCCCGAAAGGCCCATTGCTCCGATTTGTGACCAAACACACAAAACCGCGAACTTTGGTAAAACACAAGTTCCGATCCACTTTTTTGTGCAACAACCACATCAAAGTTGTGTATCGTAGTGAGTAGAACATATTCACAAAATGGTTTCCACAAAAAGCCTGAGAAATATGCCCGAAAGGGCCATTGTGCATTTTGTGCACTAAGATACAAAACCGCGAACTTTGGGAAAACACAAGTTTCGATCATTTTTTTTGTGCAACCACTACTTCAAAGTTGTGTATCGTACCGAGTAAAACATTTTGGAAAAAGGGTTTGCACAAAACGGCCTACAAATAAGCCAGAAAGGCCCATCGATCCATTACGAGCACAAACGCACAAAACCGTGAACTTTTGAAAAACACAAGTTTCAGTCCATTTTTTTCTGCAACCACTACTTCAAAGTTAAGTATCGTACCGAGTAGAACATGTTCGAAAAAGGGTTTACGCAAAACGTCCTACAAATAATCGCAAAAGGCCCATTGCTCCGTTTTGTGCACAAACGCACAAAACCGCGAGCTTTGGGAAAACACAAGTTGCGATCCACTTTGTTGCTCAACAACCATATCCAAGTTGTGTATCGTAGCAAGTAGAACATGTTTACAAAACGGTTTCCACAAAAAGCCTGAGAAATAAGTCCGAAAGGCCCATTGCCCTGTTTTGTGCACAAACGCACAAGACCGCGATCTTTGAGAAAGCACAAGTTTCGATCCATTTTTTTGCGCAACCACTACTTCAAAGTTGTGTATCGTACCGAGGAGAACATGTTCGAAAAAGGGTTTAAGCAAAAAGGCCTAGAAGTAAGCCCGAAAGGCCCATTGCTCCGTTTTGTGACCAAATACACAAAACCGCGAACTTTGGGAAAACACAAGTTCCGATCCACTTTTTTGTGCAACAACCACATCAAAGTTGTGTATCGTAGTGAGTAGAACATATTCACAAAATGGTTTCCACAAAAAGCCTGAGAAATATGCCCGAAAGGGCCATTGTGCATTTTGTGCACTAAGATACAAAACCGCGAACTTTGGGAAAACACAAGTGTCGATCATTTTTTTTGTGCAACCACTACTTCAAAGTTGTGTATCGTACCGAGTAAAACATTTTGGAAAAAGGGTTTGCACAAAACGGCCTACAAATAAGCCAGAAAGGCCCATCGATCCATTACGAGCACAAACGCACAAAACCGTGAACTTTTGAAAAACACAAGTTTCAGTCCATTTTTTTCTGCAACCACTACTTCAAAGTTAAGTATCGTACCGAGTAGAACATGTTCGAAAAAGGGTTTACGCAAAACGTCCTACAAATAATCGCAAAAGGCCCATTGCTCCGTTTTGTGCACAAACGCACAAAACCGCGAGCTTTGGGAAAACACAAGTTGCGATCCACTTTGTTGGTCAACAACCATACCAAAGTTGTGTATCATAGCGAGTAGAACATGTTTACAAAACGGTTTCCACAAAAAGCCTGAGAAATAAGTCCGAAAGGCCCATTGCCCTGTTTTGTGCACAAACGCACAAGACCGCGATCTTTGAGAAAGCACAAGTTTCGATCCATTTTTTTGCGCAACCACTACTTCAAAGTTGTGTATCGTGCCGAGGAGAACATGTTCGAAAAAGGGTTTAAGCAAAAAGGCCTAGAAGTAAGCCCGAAAGGCCCATTGCTCCGTTTTGTGACCAAATACACAAAACCGCGAACTTTGGGAAAACACAAGTTCCGATCCACTTTTTTGTGCAACAACCACATCAAAGTTGTGTATCGTAGTGAGTAGAACATATTCACAAAATGGTTTCCACAAAAAGCCTGAGAAATATGCCCGAAAGGGCCATTGTGCATTTTGTGCACTAAGATACAAAACCGCGAACTTTGGGAAAACACAAGTGTCGATCATTTTTTTTGTGCAACCACTACTTCAAAGTTGTGTATCGTACCGAGTAAAACATTTTGGAAAAAGGGTTTGCACAAAACGGCCTACAAATAATCCAGAAAGGCCCATCGATCCATTACGAGCACAAACGCACAAAACCGTGAACTTTTGAAAAACACAAGTTTCAGTCCATTTTTTTCTGCAACCACTACTTCAAAGTTAAGTATCGTACCGAGTAGAACATGTTCGAAAAAGGGTTTACGCAAAACGTCCTACAAATAATCGCAAAAGGCCCATTGCTCCGTTTTGTGCACAAACGCACAAAACCGCGAGCTTTGGGAAAACACAAGTTGCGATCCACTTTGTTGCTCAACAACCATATCCAAGTTGTGTATCGTAGCAAGTAGAACATGTTTACAAAACGGTTTCCACAAAAAGCCTGAGAAATAAGTCCGAAAGGCCCATTGCCCTGTTTTGTGCACAAACGCACAAGACCGCGATCTTTGAGAAAGCACAAGTTTCGATCCATTTTTTTGCGCAACCACTACTTCAAAGTTGTGTATCGTGCCGAGGAGAACATGTTCAAAAAAGGGTTTAAGCAAAAAGGCCTAGAAGTAAGCCCGAAAGGCCCATTGCTCCGTTTTGTGACCATATACACAAAACCGCGAACTTTGGGAAAACACAAGTTCCGATCCACTTTTTTGTGCAACAACCACATCAAAGTTGTGTATCGTAGTGAGTAGAACATATTCACAAAATGGTTTCCACAAAAAGCCTGAGAAATATGCCCGAAAGGGCCATTGTGCATTTTGTGCACTAAGATACAAAACCGCGAACTTTGGGAAAACACAAGTGTCGATCATTTTTTTTGTGCAACCACTACTTCAAAGTTGTGTATCGTACCGAGTAAAACATTTTGGAAAAAGGGTTTGCACAAAACGGCCTACAAATAAGCCAGAAAGGCCCATCGATCCATTACGAGCACAAACGCACAAAACCGTGAACTTTTGAAAAACACAAGTTTCAGTCCATTTTTTTCTGCAACCACTACTTCAAAGTTAAGTATCGTACCGAGTAGAACATGTTCAAAAAAGGGTTTACGCAAAACGTCCTACAAATAATCGCAAAAGGCCCATTGCTTCGTTTTGTGCACAAACGCACAAAACCGCGAGCTTTGGGAAAACACGAGTTGCGATCCACTTTTTTGGTCAACAACCATACCAAAGTTGTGTATCATAGCGAGTAGAACATGTTTACAAAACGGTTTCCACAAAAAGCCTGAGAAATAAGTCCGAAAGTCCCATTGCCCTATTTTGTGCACAAACGCACAAGACCGCGATCTTTGAGAAAGCACAAGTTTCGATCCATTTTTTTGTGCAACCACTACTTCAAAGTTGTGTATCGTACCGAGGAGAACATGTTCGAAAAAGGGTTTAAGCAAAAAGGCCTAGAAGTAAGCCCGAAAGGCCCATTATTCCGATTTGTGACCAAACACACAAAACCGCGAACTTTGGTAAAACACAAGTTCCGATCCACTTTTTTTTTGCAACAACCACATCAAAGTTGTGTATCGTAGTGAGTAGAACATATTCACAAAATGGTTTCCACAAAAAGCCTGAGAAATATGCCCGAAAGGGCCATTGCTCCATTTTGTGCACTAAGATACAAAACCGCGAACTTTGGGAAAACACAAGTTTCGATCATTTTTTTGTGCAACCACTACTTCAAAGTTGTGTATCGTACCGAGTAAAACATTTTGGAAAAAGGGTTTGCACAAAACGGCCTACAAATAAGCCAGAAAGGCCCGTCGATCCATTACGAGCACAAACGCACAAAACCGTGAACTTTTGAAAAACACAAGTTTCAATCCATTTTTTTCTGCAACCACTAGTTCAAAGTTATGTATCGTACCGAGTAGAACATGTTCGAAAAAGGGTTTACGCAAAACGTCCTACAAATAATCGCAAAAGGCCCATTGCTCCGTTTTGTGCACAAACGCACAAAACAGCGAGCTTTGGGAAAACACAAGTTGCGATCCACTTTGTTGCTCAACAACCATATCAAAGTTGTGTATCGTAGAAAGTAGAACATGTTTACAAAATGGTTTCGACAAAAAGCCTGAGAAATAAGTCCGAAAGGCCCATTGCCCTGTTTTGTGCACAAACAAACAAGACCGCGATCTTTGAGAAAGCACAAGTTTCGATCCATTTTTTTGTGCAACCACTACTTCAAAGTTGTGTATCGTACCGAGGAGAACATGTTCGAAAAAGGGTTTAAGAAAAAAGGCCTAGAAGTAAGCCCGAAAGGCCCATTGCTCCGATTTGTGACCAAACACACAAAACCGCGAACTTTGGTAAAACACAAGTTCCGATCCACTTTTTTGTGCAACAACCACATCAAAGTTGTGTATCGTAGTGAGTAGAACATATTCACAAAATGGTTTCCACAAAAAGCCTGAGAAATATGCCCGAAAGGGCCATTGTGCATTTTGTGCACTAAGATACAAAACCGCGAACTTTGGGAAAACACAAGTTTCGATCATTTTTTTTGTGCAACCACTACTTCAAAGTTGTGTATCGTACCGAGTAAAACATTTTGGAAAAAGGGTTTGCACAAAACGGCCTACAAATAAGCCAGAAAGGCCCATCGATCCATTACGAGCACAAACGCACAAAACCGTGAACTTTTGAAAAACACAAGTTTCAGTCCATTTTTTTCTGCAACCACTACTTCAAAGTTAAGTATCGTACCGAGTAGAACATGTTCGAAAAAGGGTTTACGCAAAACGTCCTACAAATAATCGCAAAAGGCCCATTGCTCCGTTTTGTGCACAAACGCACAAAACCGCGAGCTTTGGGAAAACACAAGTTGCGATCCACTTTGTTGCTCAACAACCATATCCAAGTTGTGTATCGTAGCAAGTAGAACATGTTTACAAAACGGTTTCCACAAAAAGCCTGAGAAATAAGTCCGAAAGGCCCATTGACCTGTTTTGTGCACAAACGCACAAGACCGCGATCTTTGAGAAAGCACAAGTTTCGATCCATTTTTTTGCGCAACCACTACTTCAAAGTTGTGTATCGTGCCGAGGAGAACATGTTCGAAAAAGGGTTTAAGCAAAAAGGCCTAGAAGTAAGCCCGAAAGGCCCATTGCTCCGTTTTGTGACCAAATACACAAAACCGCGAACTTTGGGAAAACACAAGTTCCGATCCACTTTTTTGTGCAACAACCACATCAAAGTTGTGTATCGTAGTGAGTAGAACATATTCACAAAATGGTTTCCACAAAAAGCCTGAGAAATATGCCCGAAAGGGCCATTGTGCATTTTGTGCACTAAGATACAAAACCGCGAACTTTGGGAAAACACAAGTGTCGATCATTTTTTTTGTGCAACCACTACTTCAAAGTTGTGTATCGTACCGAGTAAAACATTTTGGAAAAAGGGTTTGCACAAAACGGCCTACAAATAATCCAGAAAGGCCCATCGATCCATTACGAGCACAAACGCACAAAACCGTGAACTTTTGAAAAACACAAGTTTCAGTCCATTTTTTTCTGCAACCACTACTTCAAAGTTAAGTATCGTACCGAGTAGAACATGTTCGAAAAAGGGTTTACGCAAAACGTCCTACAAATAATCGCAAAAGGCCCATTGCTCCGTTTTGTGCACAAACGCACAAAACCGCGAGCTTTGGGAAAACACAAGTTGCGATCCACTTTGTTGCTCAACAACCATATCCAAGTTGTGTATCGTAGCAAGTAGAACATGTTTACAAAACGGTTTCCACAAAAAGCCTGAGAAATAAGTCCGAAAGGCCCATTGCCCTGTTTTGTGCACAAACGCACAAGACCGCGATCTTTGAGAAAGCACAAGTTTCGATCCATTTTTTTGCGCAACCACTGCTTCAAAGTTGTGTATCGTGCCGAGGAGAACATGTTCGAAAAAGGGTTTAAGCAAAAAGGCCTAGAAGTAAGCCCGAAAGGCCCATTGCTCCGTTTTGTGACCAAATACACAAAACCGCGAACTTTGGGAAAACACAAGTTCCGATCCACTTTTTTGTGCAACAACCACATCAAAGTTGTGTATCGTAGTGAGTAGAACATATTCACAAAATGGTTTCCACAAAAAGCCTGAGAAATATGCCCGAAAGGGCCATTGTGCATTTTGTGCACTAAGATACAAAACCGCGAACTTTGGGAAAACACAAGTGTCGATCATTTTTTTTGTGCAACCACTACTTCAAAGTTGTGTATCGTACCGAGTAAAACATTTTGGAAAAAGGGTTTGCACAAAACGGCCTACAAATAATCCAGAAAGGCCCATCGATCCATTACGAGCACAAACGCACAAAACCGTGAACTTTTGAAAAACACAAGTTTCAGTCCATTTTTTTCTGCAACCACTACTTCAAAGTTAAGTATCGTACCGAGTAGAACATGTTCGAAAAAGGGTTTACGCAAAACGTCCTACAAATAATCGCAAAAGGCCCATTGCTCCGTTTTGTGCACAAACGCACAAAACCGCGAGCTTTGGGAAAACACAAGTTGCGATCCACTTTGTTGCTCAACAACCATATCCAAGTTGTGTATCGTAGCAAGTAGAACATGTTTACAAAACGGTTTCCACAAAAAGCCTGAGAAATAAGTCCGAAAGGCCCATTGCCCTGTTTTGTGCACAAACGCACAAGACCGCGATCTTTGAGAAAGCACAAGTTTCGATCCATTTTTTTGCGCAACCACTACTTCAAAGTTGTGTATCGTGCCGAGGAGAACATGTTCGAAAAAGGGTTTAAGCAAAAAGGCCTAGAAGTAAGCCCGAAAGGCCCATTATTCCGATTTGTGACCAAACACACAAAACCGCGAACTTTGGTAAAACACAAGTTCCGATCCACTTTTTTTTTGCAACAACCACATCAAAGTTGTGTATCGTAGTGAGTAGAACATATTCACAAAATGGTTTCCACAAAAAGCCTGAGAAATATGCCCGAAAGGGCCATTGCTCCATTTTGTGCACTAAGATACAAAACCGCGAACTTTGGGAAAACACAAGTTTCGATCATTTTTTTGTGCAACCACTACTTCAAAGTTGTGTATCGTACCGAGTAAAACATTTTGGAAAAAGGGTTTGCACAAAACGGCCTACAAATAAGCCAGAAAGGCCCGTCGATCCATTACGAGCACAAACGCACAAAACCGTGAACTTTTGAAAAACACAAGTTTCAATCCATTTTTTTGCGCAACCACTACTTCAAAGTTGTGTATCGTACCGAGGAGAACATGTTCGAAAAAGGGTTTAAGCAAAAAGGCCTAGAAGTAAGCCCGAAAGGCCCATTGCTCCGTTTTGTGACCAAATACACAAAACCGCGAACTTTGGGAAAACACAAGTTCCGATCCACTTTTTTGTGCAACAACCACATCAAAGTTGTGTATCGTAGTGAGTAGAACATATTCACAAAATGGTTTCCACAAAAAGCCTGAGAAATATGCCCGAAAGGGCCATTGTGCATTTTGTGCACTAAGATACAAAACCGCGAACTTTGGGAAAACACAAGTGTCGATCATTTTTTTTGTGCAACCACTACTTCAAAGTTGTGTATCGTACCGAGTAAAACATTTTGGAAAAAGGGTTTGCACAAAACGGCCTACAAATAAGCCAGAAAGGCCCATCGATCCATTACGAGCACAAACGCACAAAACCGTGAACTTTTGAAAAACACAAGTTTCAGTCCATTTTTTTCTGCAACCACTACTTCAAAGTTAAGTATCGTACCGAGTAGAACATGTTCGAAAAAGGGTTTACGCAAAACGTCCTACAAATAATCGCAAAAGGCCCATTGCTCCGTTTTGTGCACAAACGCACAAAACCGCGAGCTTTGGGAAAACACAAGTTGCGATCCACTTTGTTGGTCAACAACCATACCAAAGTTGTGTATCATAGCGAGTAGAACATGTTTACAAAACGGTTTCCACAAAAAGCCTGAGAAATAAGTCCGAAAGGCCCATTGCCCTGTTTTGTGCACAAACGCACAAGACCGCGATCTTTGAGAAAGCACAAGTTTCGATCCATTTTTTTGCGCAACCACTACTTCAAAGTTGTGTATCGTGCCGAGGAGAACATGTTCGAAAAAGGGTTTAAGCAAAAAGGCCTAGAAGTAAGCCCGAAAGGCCCATTGCTCCGTTTTGTGACCAAATACACAAAACCGCGAACTTTGGGAAAACACAAGTTCCGATCCACTTTTTTGTGCAACAACCACATCAAAGTTGTGTATCGTAGTGAGTAGAACATATTCACAAAATGGTTTCCACAAAAAGCCTGAGAAATATGCCCGAAAGGGCCATTGTGCATTTTGTGCACTAAGATACAAAACCGCGAACTTTGGGAAAACACAAGTGTCGATCATTTTTTTTGTGCAACCACTACTTCAAAGTTGTGTATCGTACCGAGTAAAACATTTTGGAAAAAGGGTTTGCACAAAACGGCCTACAAATAATCCAGAAAGGCCCATCGATCCATTACGAGCACAAACGCACAAAACCGTGAACTTTTGAAAAACACAAGTTTCAGTCCATTTTTTTCTGCAACCACTACTTCAAAGTTAAGTATCGTACCGAGTAGAACATGTTCGAAAAAGGGTTTACGCAAAACGTCCTACAAATAATCGCAAAAGGCCCATTGCTCCGTTTTGTGCACAAACGCACAAAACCGCGAGCTTTGGGAAAACACAAGTTGCGATCCACTTTGTTGCTCAACAACCATATCCAAGTTGTGTATCGTAGCAAGTAGAACATGTTTACAAAACGGTTTCCACAAAAAGCCTGAGAAATAAGTCCGAAAGGCCCATTGCCCTGTTTTGTGCACAAACGCACAAGACCGCGATCTTTGAGAAAGCACAAGTTTCGATCCATTTTTTTGCGCAACCACTACTTCAAAGTTGTGTATCGTGCCGAGGAGAACATGTTCGAAAAAGGGTTTAAGCAAAAAGGCCTAGAAGTAAGCCCGAAAGGCCCATTGCTCCGTTTTGTGACCAAATACACAAAACCGCGAACTTTGGGAAAACACAAGTTCCGATCCACTTTTTTGTGCAACAACCACATCAAAGTTGTGTATCGTAGTGAGTAGAACATATTCACAAAATGGTTTCCACAAAAAGCCTGAGAAATATGCCCGAAAGGGCCATTGTGCATTTTGTGCACTAAGATACAAAACCGCGAACTTTGGGAAAACACAAGTGTCGATCATTTTTTTTGTGCAACCACTACTTCAAAGTTGTGTATCGTACCGAGTAAAACATTTTGGAAAAAGGGTTTGCACAAAACGGCCTACAAATAATCCAGAAAGGCCCATCGATCCATTACGAGCACAAACGCACAAAACCGTGAACTTTTGAAAAACACAAGTTTCAGTCCATTTTTTTCTGCAACCACTACTTCAAAGTTAAGTATCGTACCGAGTAGAACATGTTCGAAAAAGGGTTTACGCAAAACGTCCTACAAATAATCGCAAAAGGCCCATTGCTCCGTTTTGTGCACAAACGCACAAAACCGCGAGCTTTGGGAAAACACAAGTTGCGATCCACTTTGTTGCTCAACAACCATATCCAAGTTGTGTATCGTAGCAAGTAGAACATGTTTACAAAACGGTTTCCACAAAAAGCCTGAGAAATAAGTCCGAAAGGCCCATTGCCCTGTTTTGTGCACAAACGCACAAGACCGCGATCTTTGAGAAAGCACAAGTTTCGATCCATTTTTTTGCGCAACCACTACTTCAAAGTTGTGTATCGTGCCGAGGAGAACATGTTCGAAAAAGGGTTTAAGCAAAAAGGCCTAGAAGTAAGCCCGAAAGGCCCATTGCTCCGTTTTGTGACCAAATACACAAAACCGCGAACTTTGGGAAAACACAAGTTCCGATCCACTTTTTTGTGCAACAACCACATCAAAGTTGTGTATCGTAGTGAGTAGAACATATTCACAAAATGGTTTCCACAAAAAGCCTGAGAAATATGCCCGAAAGGGCCATTGTGCATTTTGTGCACTAAGATACAAAACCGCGAACTTTGGGAAAACACAAGTTTCGATCATTTTTTTTGTGCAACCACTACTTCAAAGTTGTGTATCGTACCGAGTAAAACATTTTGGAAAAAGGGTTTGCACAAAACGGCCTACAAATAAGCCAGAAAGGCCCATCGATCCATTACGAGCACAAACGCACAAAACCGTGAACTTTTGAAAAACACAAGTTTCAGTCCATTTTTTTCTGCAACCACTACTTCAAAGTTAAGTATCGTACCGAGTAGAACATGTTCGAAAAAGGGTTTACGCAAAACGTCCTACAAATAATCGCAAAAGGCCCATTGCTTCGTTTTGTGCACAAACGCACAAAACCGCGAGCTTTGGGAAAACACGAGTTGCGATCCACTTTTTTGGTCAACAACCATACCAAAGTTGTGTATCATAGCGAGTAGAACATGTTTACAAAACGGTTTCCACAAAAAGCCTGAGAAATAAGTCCGAAAGTCCCATTGCCCTATTTTGTGCACAAACGCACAAGACCGCGATCTTTGAGAAAGCACAAGTTTCGATCCATTTTTTTGTGCAACCACTACTTCAAAGTTGTGTATCGTACCGAGGAGAACATGTTCGAAAAAGGGTTTAAGCAAAAAGGCCTAGAAGTAAGCCCGAAAGGCCCATTATTCCGATTTGTGACCAAACACACAAAACCGCGAACTTTGGTAAAACACAAGTTCCGATCCACTTTTTTTTTGCAACAACCACATCAAAGTTGTGTATCGTAGTGAGTAGAACATATTCACAAAATGGTTTCCACAAAAAGCCTGAGAAATATGCCCGAAAGGGCCATTGCTCCATTTTGTGCACTAAGATACAAAACCGCGAACTTTGGGAAAACACAAGTTTCGATCATTTTTTTGTGCAACCACTACTTCAAAGTTGTGTATCGTACCGAGTAAAACATTTTGGAAAAAGGGTTTGCACAAAACGGCCTACAAATAAGCCAGAAAGGCCCGTCGATCCATTACGAGCACAAACGCACAAAACCGTGAACTTTTGAAAAACACAAGTTTCAATCCATTTTTTTCTGCAACCACTAGTTCAAAGTTATGTATCGTACCGAGTAGAACATGTTCGAAAAAGGGTTTACGCAAAACGTCCTACAAATAATCGCAAAAGGCCCATTGCTCCGTTTTGTGCACAAACGCACAAAACAGCGAGCTTTGGGAAAACACAAGTTGCGATCCACTTTGTTGCTCAACAACCATATCAAAGTTGTGTATCATAGAAAGTAGAACATGTTTACAAAATGGTTTCGACAAAAAGCCTGAGAAATAAGTCCGAAAGGCCCATTGCCCTGTTTTGTGCACAAACAAACAAGACCGCGATCTTTGAGAAAGCACAAGTTTCGATCCATTTTTTTGTGCAACCACTACTTCAAAGTTGTGTATCGTACCGAGGAGAACATGTTCGAAAAAGGGTTTAAGAAAAAAGGCCTAGAAGTAAGCCCGAAAGGCCCATTGCTCCGATTTGTGACCAAACACACAAAACCGCGAACTTTGGTAAAACACAAGTTCCGATCCACTTTTTTGTGCAACAACCACATCAAAGTTGTGTATCGTAGTGAGTAGAACATATTCACAAAATGGTTTCCACAAAAAGCCTGAGAAATATGCCCGAAAGGGCCATTGTGCATTTTGTGCACTAAGATACAAAACCGCGAACTTTGGGAAAACACAAGTTTCGATCATTTTTTTTGTGCAACCACTACTTCAAAGTTGTGTATCGTACCGAGTAAAACATTTTGGAAAAAGGGTTTGCACAAAACGGCCTACAAATAAGCCAGAAAGGCCCATCGATCCATTACGAGCACAAACGCACAAAACCGTGAACTTTTGAAAAACACAAGTTTCAGTCCATTTTTTTCTGCAACCACTACTTCAAAGTTAAGTATCGTACCGAGTAGAACATGTTCGAAAAAGGGTTTACGCAAAACGTCCTACAAATAATCGCAAAAGGCCCATTGCTCCGTTTTGTGCACAAACGCACAAAACCGCGAGCTTTGGGAAAACACAAGTTGCGATCCACTTTGTTGCTCAACAACCATATCCAAGTTGTGTATCGTAGCAAGTAGAACATGTTTACAAAACGGTTTCCACAAAAAGCCTGAGAAATAAGTCCGAAAGGCCCATTGCCCTGTTTTGTGCACAAACGCACAAGACCGCGATCTTTGAGAAAGCACAAGTTTCGATCCATTTTTTTGCGCAACCACTACTTCAAAGTTGTGTATCGTACCGAGGAGAACATGTTCGAAAAAGGGTTTAAGCAAAAAGGCCTAGAAGTAAGCCCGAAAGGCCCATTGCTCCGTTTTGTGACCAAATACACAAAACCGCGAACTTTGGGAAAACACAAGTTCCGATCCACTTTTTTGTGCAACAACCACATCAAAGTTGTGTATCGTAGTGAGTAGAACATATTCACAAAATGGTTTCCACAAAAAGCCTGAGAAATATGCCCGAAAGGGCCATTGTGCATTTTGTGCACTAAGATACAAAACCGCGAACTTTGGGAAAACACAAGTGTCGATCATTTTTTTTGTGCAACCACTACTTCAAAGTTGTGTATCGTACCGAGTAAAACATTTTGGAAAAAGGGTTTGCACAAAACGGCCTACAAATAAGCCAGAAAGGCCCATCGATCCATTACGAGCACAAACGCACAAAACCGTGAACTTTTGAAAAACACAAGTTTCAGTCCATTTTTTTCTGCAACCACTACTTCAAAGTTAAGTATCGTACCGAGTAGAACATGTTCGAAAAAGGGTTTACGCAAAACGTCCTACAAATAATCGCAAAAGGCCCATTGCTCCGTTTTGTGCACAAACGCACAAAACCGCGAGCTTTGGGAAAACACAAGTTGCGATCCACTTTGTTGGTCAACAACCATACCAAAGTTGTGTATCATAGCGAGTAGAACATGTTTACAAAACGGTTTCCACAAAAAGCCTGAGAAATAAGTCCGAAAGGCCCATTGCCCTGTTTTGTGCACAAACGCACAAGACCGCGATCTTTGAGAAAGCACAAGTTTCGATCCATTTTTTTGCGCAACCACTACTTCAAAGTTGTGTATCGTGCCGAGGAGAACATGTTCGAAAAAGGGTTTAAGCAAAAAGGCCTAGAAGTAAGCCCGAAAGGCCCATTGCTCCGTTTTGTGACCAAATACACAAAACCGCGAACTTTGGGAAAACACAAGTTCCGATCCACTTTTTTGTGCAACAACCACATCAAAGTTGTGTATCGTAGTGAGTAGAACATATTCACAAAATGGTTTCCACAAAAAGCCTGAGAAATATGCCCGAAAGGGCCATTGTGCATTTTGTGCACTAAGATACAAAACCGCGAACTTTGGGAAAACACAAGTGTCGATCATTTTTTTTGTGCAACCACTACTTCAAAGTTGTGTATCGTACCGAGTAAAACATTTTGGAAAAAGGGTTTGCACAAAACGGCCTACAAATAATCCAGAAAGGCCCATCGATCCATTACGAGCACAAACGCACAAAACCGTGAACTTTTGAAAAACACAAGTTTCAGTCCATTTTTTTCTGCAACCACTACTTCAAAGTTAAGTATCGTACCGAGTAGAACATGTTCGAAAAAGGGTTTACGCAAAACGTCCTACAAATAATCGCAAAAGGCCCATTGCTCCGTTTTGTGCACAAACGCACAAAACCGCGAGCTTTGGGAAAACACAAGTTGCGATCCACTTTGTTGCTCAACAACCATATCCAAGTTGTGTATCGTAGCAAGTAGAACATGTTTACAAAACGGTTTCCACAAAAAGCCTGAGAAATAAGTCCGAAAGGCCCATTGCCCTGTTTTGTGCACAAACGCACAAGACCGCGATCTTTGAGAAAGCACAAGTTTCGATCCATTTTTTTGCGCAACCACTACTTCAAAGTTGTGTATCGTGCCGAGGAGAACATGTTCGAAAAAGGGTTTAAGCAAAAAGGCCTAGAAGTAAGCCCGAAAGGCCCATTGCTCCGTTTTGTGACCAAATACACAAAACCGCGAACTTTGGGAAAACACAAGTTCCGATCCACTTTTTTGTGCAACAACCACATCAAAGTTGTGTATCGTAGTGAGTAGAACATATTCACAAAATGGTTTCCACAAAAAGCCTGAGAAATATGCCCGAAAGGGCCATTGTGCATTTTGTGCACTAAGATACAAAACCGCGAACTTTGGGAAAACACAAGTGTCGATCATTTTTTTTGTGCAACCACTACTTCAAAGTTGTGTATCGTACCGAGTAAAACATTTTGGAAAAAGGGTTTGCACAAAACGGCCTACAAATAAGCCAGAAAGGCCCATCGATCCATTACGAGCACAAACGCACAAAACCGTGAACTTTTGAAAAACACAAGTTTCAGTCCATTTTTTTCTGCAACCACTACTTCAAAGTTAAGTATCGTACCGAGTAGAACATGTTCAAAAAAGGGTTTACGCAAAACGTCCTACAAATAATCGCAAAAGGCCCATTGCTTCGTTTTGTGCACAAACGCACAAAACCGCGAGCTTTGGGAAAACACGAGTTGCGATCCACTTTTTTGGTCAACAACCATACCAAAGTTGTGTATCATAGCGAGTAGAACATGTTTACAAAACGGTTTCCACAAAAAGCCTGAGAAATAAGTCCGAAAGTCCCATTGCCCTATTTTGTGCACAAACGCACAAGACCGCGATCTTTGAGAAAGCACAAGTTTCGATCCATTTTTTTGTGCAACCACTACTTCAAAGTTGTGTATCGTACCGAGGAGAACATGTTCGAAAAAGGGTTTAAGCAAAAAGGCCTAGAAGTAAGCCCGAAAGGCCCATTATTCCGATTTGTGACCAAACACACAAAACCGCGAACTTTGGTAAAACACAAGTTCCGATCCACTTTTTTTTTGCAACAACCACATCAAAGTTGTGTATCGTAGTGAGTAGAACATATTCACAAAATGGTTTCCACAAAAAGCCTGAGAAATATGCCCGAAAGGGCCATTGCTCCATTTTGTGCACTAAGATACAAAACCGCGAACTTTGGGAAAACACAAGTTTCGATCATTTTTTTGTGCAACCACTACTTCAAAGTTGTGTATCGTACCGAGTAAAACATTTTGGAAAAAGGGTTTGCACAAAACGGCCTACAAATAAGCCAGAAAGGCCCGTCGATCCATTACGAGCACAAACGCACAAAACCGTGAACTTTTGAAAAACACAAGTTTCAATCCATTTTTTTCTGCAACCACTAGTTCAAAGTTATGTATCGTACCGAGTAGAACATGTTCGAAAAAGGGTTTACGCAAAACGTCCTACAAATAATCGCAAAAGGCCCATTGCTCCGTTTTGTGCACAAACGCACAAAACAGCGAGCTTTGGGAAAACACAAGTTGCGATCCACTTTGTTGCTCAACAACCATATCAAAGTTGTGTATCATAGAAAGTAGAACATGTTTACAAAATGGTTTCGACAAAAAGCCTGAGAAATAAGTCCGAAAGGCCCATTGCCCTGTTTTGTGCACAAACAAACAAGACCGCGATCTTTGAGAAAGCACAAGTTTCGATCCATTTTTTTGTGCAACCACTACTTCAAAGTTGTGTATCGTACCGAGGAGAACATGTTCGAAAAAGGGTTTAAGAAAAAAGGCCTAGAAGTAAGCCCGAAAGGCCCATTGCTCCGATTTGTGACCAAACACACAAAACCGCGAACTTTGGTAAAACACAAGTTCCGATCCACTTTTTTGTGCAACAACCACATCAAAGTTGTGTATCGTAGTGAGTAGAACATATTCACAAAATGGTTTCCACAAAAAGCCTGAGAAATATGCCCGAAAGGGCCATTGTGCATTTTGTGCACTAAGATACAAAACCGCGAACTTTGGGAAAACACAAGTTTCGATCATTTTTTTTGTGCAACCACTACTTCAAAGTTGTGTATCGTACCGAGTAAAACATTTTGGAAAAAGGGTTTGCACAAAACGGCCTACAAATAAGCCAGAAAGGCCCATCGATCCATTACGAGCACAAACGCACAAAACCGTGAACTTTTGAAAAACACAAGTTTCAGTCCATTTTTTTCTGCAACCACTACTTCAAAGTTAAGTATCGTACCGAGTAGAACATGTTCGAAAAAGGGTTTACGCAAAACGTCCTACAAATAATCGCAAAAGGCCCATTGCTCCGTTTTGTGCACAAACGCACAAAACCGCGAGCTTTGGGAAAACACAAGTTGCGATCCACTTTGTTGCTCAACAACCATATCCAAGTTGTGTATCGTAGCAAGTAGAACATGTTTACAAAACGGTTTCCACAAAAAGCCTGAGAAATAAGTCCGAAAGGCCCATTGCCCTGTTTTGTGCACAAACGCACAAGACCGCGATCTTTGAGAAAGCACAAGTTTCGATCCATTTTTTTGCGCAACCACTACTTCAAAGTTGTGTATCGTACCGAGGAGAACATGTTCGAAAAAGGGTTTAAGCAAAAAGGCCTAGAAGTAAGCCCGAAAGGCCCATTGCTCCGTTTTGTGACCAAATACACAAAACCGCGAACTTTGGGAAAACACAAGTTCCGATCCACTTTTTTGTGCAACAACCACATCAAAGTTGTGTATCGTAGTGAGTAGAACATATTCACAAAATGGTTTCCACAAAAAGCCTGAGAAATATGCCCGAAAGGGCCATTGTGCATTTTGTGCACTAAGATACAAAACCGCGAACTTTGGGAAAACACAAGTGTCGATCATTTTTTTTGTGCAACCACTACTTCAAAGTTGTGTATCGTACCGAGTAAAACATTTTGGAAAAAGGGTTTGCACAAAACGGCCTACAAATAAGCCAGAAAGGCCCATCGATCCATTACGAGCACAAACGCACAAAACCGTGAACTTTTGAAAAACACAAGTTTCAGTCCATTTTTTTCTGCAACCACTACTTCAAAGTTAAGTATCGTACCGAGTAGAACATGTTCAAAAAAGGGTTTACGCAAAACGTCCTACAAATAATCGCAAAAGGCCCATTGCTCCGTTTTGTGCACAAACGCACAAAACCGCGAGCTTTGGGAAAACACGAGTTGCGATCCACTTTTTTGGTCAACAACCATACCAAAGTTGTGTATCATAGCGAGTAGAACATGTTTACAAAACGGTTTCCACAAAAAGCCTGAGAAATAAGTCCGAAAGGCCCATTGCCCTGTTTTGTGCACAAACGCACAAGACCGCGATCTTTGAGAAAGCACAAGTTTCGATCCATTTTTTTGCGCAACCACTACTTCAAAGTTGTGTATCGTGCCGAGGAGAACATGTTCGAAAAAGGGTTTAAGCAAAAAGGCCTAGAAGTAAGCCCGAAAGGCCCATTGCTCCGTTTTGTGACCAAATACACAAAACCGCGAACTTTGGGAAAACACAAGTTCCGATCCACTTTTTTGTGCAACAACCACATCAAAGTTGTGTATCGTAGTGAGTAGAACATATTCACAAAATGGTTTCCACAAAAAGCCTGAGAAATATGCCCGAAAGGGCTATTGTGCATTTTGTGCACTAAGATACAAAACCGCGAACTTTGGGAAAACACAAGTGTCGATCATTTTTTTTGTGCAACCACTACTTCAAAGTTGTGTATCGTACCGAGTAAAACATTTTGGAAAAAGGGTTTGCACAAAACGGCCTACAAATAAGCCAGAAAGGCCCATCGATCCATTACGAGCACAAACGCACAAAACCGTGAACTTTTGAAAAACACAAGTTTCAGTCCATTTTTTTCTGCAACCACTACTTCAAAGTTAAGTATCGTACCGAGTAGAACATGTTCGAAAAAGGGTTTACGCAAAACGTCCTACAAATAATCGCAAAAGGCCCATTGCTCCGTTTTGTGCACAAACGCACAAAACCGCGAGCTTTGGGAAAACACAAGTTGCGATCCACTTTTTGGGTCAACAACCATACCAAAGTTGTGTATCATAGCGAGTAGAACATGTTTACAAAACGGTTTCCACAAAAAGCCTGAGAAATAAGTCCGAAAGGCCCATTGCCCTGTTTTGTGCACAAACGCACAAGACCGCGATCTTTGAGAAAGCACAAGTTTCGATCCATTTTTTTGTGCAACCACTACTTCAAAGTTGTGTATCGTACCGAGGAGAACATGTTCGAAAAAGGGTTTAAGCAAAAAGGCCTAGAAGTAAGCCCGAAAGGCCCATTATTCCGTTTTGTGACCAAACACACAAAACCGCGAACTTTGGTAAAACACAAGTTCCGATCCACTTTTTTTTTGCAACAACCACATCAAAGTTGTGTATCGTAGTGAGTAGAACATATTCACAAAATGGTTTCCACAAAAAGCCTGAGAAATATGCCCGAAAGGGCCATTGCTCCATTTTGTGCACTAAGATACAAAACCGCGAACTTTGGGAAAACACAAGTGTCGATCATTTTTTTTGTGCAACCACTACTTCAAAGTTGTGTATCGTACCGAGTAAAACATTTTGGAAAAAGGGTTTGCACAAAACGGCCTACAAATAAGCCAGAAAGGCCCATCGATCCATTACGAGCACAAACGCACAAAACCGTGAACTTTTGAAAAACACAAGTTTCAGTCCATTTTTTTCTGCAACCACTACTTCAAAGTTAAGTATCGTACCGAGTAGAACATGTTCGAAAAAGGGTTTACGCAAAACGTCCTACAAATAATCGCAAAAGGCCCATTGCTCCGTTTTGTGCACAAACGCACAAAACCGCGAGCTTTGGGAAAACACAAGTTGCGATCCACTTTTTGGGTCAACAACCATACCAAAGTTGTGTATCATAGCGAGTAGAACATGTTTACAAAACGGTTTCCACAAAAAGCCTGAGAAATAAGTCCGAAAGGCCCATTGCCCTGTTTTGTGCACAAACGCACAAGACCGCGATCTTTGAGAAAGCACAAGTTTCGATCCATTTTTTTGTGCAACCACTACTTCAAAGTTGTGTATCGTACCGAGGAGAACATGTTCGAAAAAGGGTTTAAGCAAAAAGGCCTAGAAGTAAGCCCGAAAGGCCCATTATTCCGTTTTGTGACCAAACACACAAAACCGCGAACTTTGGTAAAACACAAGTTCCGATCCACTTTTTTTTTGCAACAACCACATCAAAGTTGTGTATCGTAGTGAGTAGAACATATTCACAAAATGGTTTCCACAAAAAGCCTGAGAAATATGCCCGAAAGGGCCATTGCTCCATTTTGTGCACTAAGATACAAAACCGCGAACTTTGGGAAAACACAAGTGTCGATCATTTTTTTTGTGCAACCACTACTTCAAAGTTGTGTATCGTACCGAGTAAAACATTTTGGAAAAAGGGTTTGCACAAAACGGCCTACAAATAAGCCAGAAAGGCCCGTCGATCCATTACGAGCACAAACGCACAAAACCGTGAACTTTTGAAAAACACAAGTTTCAATCCATTTTTTTCTGCAACCACTACTTCAAAGTTATGTATCGTACCGAGTAGAACATGTTCGAAAAAGGGTTTACGCAAAACGTCCTACAAATAATCGCAAAAGGCCCATTGCTCCGTTTTGTGCACAAACGCACAAAACAGCGAGCTTTGGGAAAACACAAGTTGCGATCCACTTTGTTGCTCAACAACCATATCAAAGTTGTGTATCGTAGAAAGTAGAACATGTTTACAAAACGGTTTCCACAAAAAGCCTGAGAAATAAGTCCGAAAGGCCCATTGCCCTGTTTTGTGCACAAACGCACAAGACCGCGATCTTTGAGAAAGCACAAGTTTCGATCCATTTTTTTGTGCAACCACTACTTCAAAGTTGTGTATCGTACCGAGGAGAACATGTTCGAAAAAGGGTTTAAGAAAAAAGGCCTAGAAGTAAGACCGAAAGGCCCATTATTCCGATTTGTGACCAAACACACAAAACCGCGAACTTTGGTAAAACACAAGTTCCGATCCACTTTTTTGTGCAACAACCACATCAAAGTTGTGTATCGTAGTGAGTAGAACATATTCACAAAATGGTTTCCACAAAAAGCCTGAGAAATATGCCCGAAAGGGCCATTGTGCATTTTGTGCACTAAGATACAAAACCGCGAGCTTTGGGAAAACACAAGTTTCGATCATTTTTTTTGTGCAACCACTACTTCAAAGTTGTGTATCGTACCGAGTAAAACATTTGGGAAAAAGGGTTTGCACAAAACGGCCTACAAATAAGCCAGAAAGGCCCATCGATCCATTACGAGCACAAACGCACAAAACCGTGAACTTTTGAAAAACACAAGTTTCAGTCCATTTTTTTCTGCAACCACTACTTCAAAGTTAAGTATCGTACCGAGTAGAACATGTTCGAAAAAGGGTTTACGCAAAACGTCCTACAAATAATCGCAAAAGGCCCATTGCTCCGTTTTGTGCATAAACGCACAAAACCGCGAGCTTTGGGAAAACACGAGTTGCGATCCACTTTGTTGCTCAACAACCATATCCAAGTTGTGTATCGTAGCAAGTAGAACATGTTTACAAAATGGTTTCGACAAAAAGCCTGAGAAATAAGTCCGAAAGGCCCATTGCCCTGTTTTGTGCACAAACGCACAAGACCGCGATCTTTGAGAAAGCACAAGTTTCGATCCATTTTTTTGCGCAACCACTACTTCAAAGTTGTGTATCGTACCGAGGAGAACATGTTCGAAAAAGGGTTTAAGCAAAAAGGCCTAGAAGTAAGCCCGAAAGGCCCATTGCTCCGTTTTGTGACCAAATACACAAAACCGCGAACTTTGGGAAAACACAAGTTCCGATCCACTTTTTTGTGCAACAACCACATCAAAGTTGTGTATCGTAGTGAGTAGAACATATTCACAAAATGGTTTCCACAAAAAGCCTGAGAAATATGCCCGAAAGGGCCATTGTGCATTTTGTGCACTAAGATACAAAACCGCGAACTTTGGGAAAACACAAGTGTCGATCATTTTTTTTGTGCAACCACTACTTCAAAGTTGTGTATCGTACCGAGTAAAACATTTTGGAAAAAGGGTTTGCACAAAACGGCCTACAAATAAGCCAGAAAGGCCCATCGATCCATTACGAGCACAAACGCACAAAACCGTGAACTTTTGAAAAACACAAGTTTCAGTCCATTTTTTTCTGCAACCACTACTTCAAAGTTAAGTATCGTACCGAGTAGAACATGTTCAAAAAAGGGTTTACGCAAAACGTCCTACAAATAATCGCAAAAGGCCCATTGCTTCGTTTTGTGCACAAACGCACAAAACCGCGAGCTTTGGGAAAACACGAGTTGCGATCCACTTTTTTGGTCAACAACCATACCAAAGTTGTGTATCATAGCGAGTAGAACATGTTTACAAAACGGTTTCCACAAAAAGCCTGAGAAATAAGTCCGAAAGTCCCATTGCCCTATTTTGTGCACAAACGCACAAGACCGCGATCTTTGAGAAAGCACAAGTTTCGATCCATTTTTTTGTGCAACCACTACTTCAAAGTTGTGTATCGTACCGAGGAGAACATGTTCGAAAAAGGGTTTAAGCAAAAAGGCCTAGAAGTAAGCCCGAAAGGCCCATTATTCCGATTTGTGACCAAACACACAAAACCGCGAACTTTGGTAAAACACAAGTTCCGATCCACTTTTTTTTTGCAACAACCACATCAAAGTTGTGTATCGTAGTGAGTAGAACATATTCACAAAATGGTTTCCACAAAAAGCCTGAGAAATATGCCCGAAAGGGCCATTGCTCCATTTTGTGCACTAAGATACAAAACCGCGAACTTTGGGAAAACACAAGTTTCGATCATTTTTTTGTGCAACCACTACTTCAAAGTTGTGTATCGTACCGAGTAAAACATTTTGGAAAAAGGGTTTGCACAAAACGGCCTACAAATAAGCCAGAAAGGCCCGTCGATCCATTACGAGCACAAACGCACAAAACCGTGAACTTTTGAAAAACACAAGTTTCAATCCATTTTTTTCTGCAACCACTAGTTCAAAGTTATGTATCGTACCGAGTAGAACATGTTCGAAAAAGGGTTTACGCAAAACGTCCTACAAATAATCGCAAAAGGCCCATTGCTCCGTTTTGTGCACAAACGCACAAAACAGCGAGCTTTGGGAAAACACAAGTTGCGATCCACTTTGTTGCTCAACAACCATATCAAAGTTGTGTATCATAGAAAGTAGAACATGTTTACAAAATGGTTTCGACAAAAAGCCTGAGAAATAAGTCCGAAAGGCCCATTGCCCTGTTTTGTGCACAAACAAACAAGACCGCGATCTTTGAGAAAGCACAAGTTTCGATCCATTTTTTTGTGCAACCACTACTTCAAAGTTGTGTATCGTACCGAGGAGAACATGTTCGAAAAAGGGTTTAAGAAAAAAGGCCTAGAAGTAAGCCCGAAAGGCCCATTGCTCCGATTTGTGACCAAACACACAAAACCGCGAACTTTGGTAAAACACAAGTTCCGATCCACTTTTTTGTGCAACAACCACATCAAAGTTGTGTATCGTAGTGAGTAGAACATATTCACAAAATGGTTTCCACAAAAAGCCTGAGAAATATGCCCGAAAGGGCCATTGTGCATTTTGTGCACTAAGATACAAAACCGCGAACTTTGGGAAAACACAAGTTTCGATCATTTTTTTTGTGCAACCACTACTTCAAAGTTGTGTATCGTACCGAGTAAAACATTTTGGAAAAAGGGTTTGCACAAAACGGCCTACAAATAAGCCAGAAAGGCCCATCGATCCATTACGAGCACAAACGCACAAAACCGTGAACTTTTGAAAAACACAAGTTTCAGTCCATTTTTTTCTGCAACCACTACTTCAAAGTTAAGTATCGTACCGAGTAGAACATGTTCGAAAAAGGGTTTACGCAAAACGTCCTACAAATAATCGCAAAAGGCCCATTGCTCCGTTTTGTGCACAAACGCACAAAACCGCGAGCTTTGGGAAAACACAAGTTGCGATCCACTTTGTTGCTCAACAACCATATCCAAGTTGTGTATCGTAGCAAGTAGAACATGTTTACAAAACGGTTTCCACAAAAAGCCTGAGAAATAAGTCCGAAAGGCCCATTGCCCTGTTTTGTGCACAAACGCACAAGACCGCGATCTTTGAGAAAGCACAAGTTTCGATCCATTTTTTTGCGCAACCACTACTTCAAAGTTGTGTATCGTACCGAGGAGAACATGTTCGAAAAAGGGTTTAAGCAAAAAGGCCTAGAAGTAAGCCCGAAAGGCCCATTGCTCCGTTTTGTGACCAAATACACAAAACCGCGAACTTTGGGAAAACACAAGTTCCGATCCACTTTTTTGTGCAACAACCACATCAAAGTTGTGTATCGTAGTGAGTAGAACATATTCACAAAATGGTTTCCACAAAAAGCCTGAGAAATATGCCCGAAAGGGCCATTGTGCATTTTGTGCACTAAGATACAAAACCGCGAACTTTGGGAAAACACAAGTGTCGATCATTTTTTTTGTGCAACCACTACTTCAAAGTTGTGTATCGTACCGAGTAAAACATTTTGGAAAAAGGGTTTGCACAAAACGGCCTACAAATAAGCCAGAAAGGCCCATCGATCCATTACGAGCACAAACGCACAAAACCGTGAACTTTTGAAAAACACAAGTTTCAGTCCATTTTTTTCTGCAACCACTACTTCAAAGTTAAGTATCGTACCGAGTAGAACATGTTCAAAAAAGGGTTTACGCAAAACGTCCTACAAATAATCGCAAAAGGCCCATTGCTCCGTTTTGTGCACAAACGCACAAAACCGCGAGCTTTGGGAAAACACGAGTTGCGATCCACTTTTTTGGTCAACAACCATACCAAAGTTGTGTATCATAGCGAGTAGAACATGTTTACAAAACGGTTTCCACAAAAAGCCTGAGAAATAAGTCCGAAAGGCCCATTGCCCTGTTTTGTGCACAAACGCACAAGACCGCGATCTTTGAGAAAGCACAAGTTTCGATCCATTTTTTTGCGCAACCACTACTTCAAAGTTGTGTATCGTGCCGAGGAGAACATGTTCGAAAAAGGGTTTAAGCAAAAAGGCCTAGAAGTAAGCCCGAAAGGCCCATTGCTCCGTTTTGTGACCAAATACACAAAACCGCGAACTTTGGGAAAACACAAGTTCCGATCCACTTTTTTGTGCAACAACCACATCAAAGTTGTGTATCGTAGTGAGTAGAACATATTCACAAAATGGTTTCCACAAAAAGCCTGAGAAATATGCCCGAAAGGGCTATTGTGCATTTTGTGCACTAAGATACAAAACCGCGAACTTTGGGAAAACACAAGTGTCGATCATTTTTTTTGTGCAACCACTACTTCAAAGTTGTGTATCGTACCGAGTAAAACATTTTGGAAAAAGGGTTTGCACAAAACGGCCTACAAATAAGCCAGAAAGGCCCATCGATCCATTACGAGCACAAACGCACAAAACCGTGAACTTTTGAAAAACACAAGTTTCAGTCCATTTTTTTCTGCAACCACTACTTCAAAGTTAAGTATCGTACCGAGTAGAACATGTTCAAAAAAGGGTTTACGCAAAACGTCCTACAAATAATCGCAAAAGGCCCATTGCTCCGTTTTTTGCACAAACGCACAAAACCGCGAGCTTTGGGAAAACACGAGTTGCGATCCACTTTTTTGGTCAACAACCATACCAAAGTTGTGTATCATAGCGAGTAGAACATGTTTACAAAACGGTTTCCACAAAAAGCCTGAGAAATAAGTCCGAAAGGCCCATTGCCCTGTTTTGTGCACAAACGCACAAGACCGCGATCTTTGAGAAAGCACAAGTTTCGATCCATTTTTTTGCGCAACCACTACTTCAAAGTTGTGTATCGTGCCGAGGAGAACATGTTCGAAAAAGGGTTTAAGCAAAAAGGCCTAGAAGTAAGCCCGAAAGGCCCATTGCTCCGTTTTGTGACCAAATACACAAAACCGCGAACTTTGGGAAAACACAAGTTCCGATCCACTTTTTTGTGCAACAACCACATCAAAGTTGTGTATCGTAGTGAGTAGAACATATTCACAAAATGGTTTCCACAAAAAGCCTGAGAAATATGCCCGAAAGGGCCATTGTGCATTTTGTGCACTAAGATACAAAACCGCGAACTTTGGGAAAACACAAGTGTCGATCATTTTTTTTGTGCAACCACTACTTCAAAGTTGTGTATCGTACCGAGTAAAACATTTTGGAAAAAGGGTTTGCACAAAACGGCCTACAAATAAGCCAGAAAGGCCCATCGATCCATTACGAGCACAAACGCACAAAACCGTGAACTTTTGAAAAACACAAGTTTCAGTCCATTTTTTTCTGCAACCACTACTTCAAAGTTAAGTATCGTACCGAGTAGAACATGTTCGAAAAAGGGTTTACGCAAAACGTCCTACAAATAATCGCAAAAGGCCCATTGCTCCGTTTTGTGCACAAACGCACAAAACCGCGAGCTTTGGGAAAACACAAGTTGCGATCCACTTTTTGGGTCAACAACCATACCAAAGTTGTGTATCATAGCGAGTAGAACATGTTTACAAAACGGTTTCCACAAAAAGCCTGAGAAATAAGTCCGAAAGGCCCATTGCCCTGTTTTGTGCACAAACGCACAAGACCGCGATCTTTGAGAAAGCACAAGTTTCGATCCATTTTTTTGTGCAACCACTACTTCAAAGTTGTGTATCGTACCGAGGAGAACATGTTCGAAAAAGGGTTTAAGCAAAAAGGCCTAGAAGTAAGCCCGAAAGGCCCATTATTCCGATTTGTGACCAAACACACAAAACCGCGAACTTTGGTAAAACACAAGTTCCGATCCACTTTTTTTTTGCAACAACCACATCAAAGTTGTGTATCGTAGTGAGTAGAACATATTCACAAAATGGTTTCCACAAAAAGCCTGAGAAATATGCCCGAAAGGGCCATTGCTCCATTTTGTGCACTAAGATACAAAACCGCGAACTTTGGGAAAACACAAGTTTCGATCATTTTTTTGTGCAACCACTACTTCAAAGTTGTGTATCGTACCGAGTAAAACATTTTGGAAAAAGGGTTTGCACAAAACGGCCTACAAATAAGCCAGAAAGGCCCGTCGATCCATTACGAGCACAAACGCACAAAACCGTGAACTTTTGAAAAACACAAGTTTCAATCCATTTTTTTCTGCAACCACTAGTTCAAAGTTATGTATCGTACCGAGTAGAACATGTTCGAAAAAGGGTTTACGCAAAACGTCCTACAAATAATCGCAAAAGGCCCATTGCTCCGTTTTGTGCACAAACGCACAAAACAGCGAGCTTTGGGAAAACACAAGTTGCGATCCACTTTGTTGCTCAACAACCATATCAAAGTTGTGTATCATAGAAAGTAGAACATGTTTACAAAATGGTTTCGACAAAAAGCCTGAGAAATAAGTCCGAAAGGCCCATTGCCCTGTTTTGTGCACAAACAAACAAGACCGCGATCTTTGAGAAAGCACAAGTTTCGATCCATTTTTTTGTGCAACCACTACTTCAAAGTTGTGTATCGTACCGAGGAGAACATGTTCGAAAAAGGGTTTAAGAAAAAAGGCCTAGAAGTAAGCCCGAAAGGCCCATTGCTCCGATTTGTGACCAAACACACAAAACCGCGAACTTTGGTAAAACACAAGTTCCGATCCACTTTTTTGTGCAACAACCACATCAAAGTTGTGTATCGTAGTGAGTAGAACATATTCACAAAATGGTTTCCACAAAAAGCCTGAGAAATATGCCCGAAAGGGCCATTGTGCATTTTGTGCACTAAGATACAAAACCGCGAACTTTGGGAAAACACAAGTTTCGATCATTTTTTTTGTGCAACCACTACTTCAAAGTTGTGTATCGTACCGAGTAAAACATTTTGGAAAAAGGGTTTGCACAAAACGGCCTACAAATAAGCCAGAAAGGCCCATCGATCCATTACGAGCACAAACGCACAAAACCGTGAACTTTTGAAAAACACAAGTTTCAGTCCATTTTTTTCTGCAACCACTACTTCAAAGTTAAGTATCGTACCGAGTAGAACATGTTCGAAAAAGGGTTTACGCAAAACGTCCTACAAATAATCGCAAAAGGCCCATTGCTCCGTTTTGTGCACAAACGCACAAAACCGCGAGCTTTGGGAAAACACAAGTTGCGATCCACTTTGTTGCTCAACAACCATATCCAAGTTGTGTATCGTAGCAAGTAGAACATGTTTACAAAACGGTTTCCACAAAAAGCCTGAGAAATAAGTCCGAAAGGCCCATTGCCCTGTTTTGTGCACAAACGCACAAGACCGCGATCTTTGAGAAAGCACAAGTTTCGATCCATTTTTTTGCGCAACCACTACTTCAAAGTTGTGTATCGTACCGAGGAGAACATGTTCGAAAAAGGGTTTAAGCAAAAAGGCCTAGAAGTAAGCCCGAAAGGCCCATTGCTCCGTTTTGTGACCAAATACACAAAACCGCGAACTTTGGGAAAACACAAGTTCCGATCCACTTTTTTGTGCAACAACCACATCAAAGTTGTGTATCGTAGTGAGTAGAACATATTCACAAAATGGTTTCCACAAAAAGCCTGAGAAATATGCCCGAAAGGGCCATTGTGCATTTTGTGCACTAAGATACAAAACCGCGAACTTTGGGAAAACACAAGTGTCGATCATTTTTTTTGTGCAACCACTACTTCAAAGTTGTGTATCGTACCGAGTAAAACATTTTGGAAAAAGGGTTTGCACAAAACGGCCTACAAATAAGCCAGAAAGGCCCATCGATCCATTACGAGCACAAACGCACAAAACCGTGAACTTTTGAAAAACACAAGTTTCAGTCCATTTTTTTCTGCAACCACTACTTCAAAGTTAAGTATCGTACCGAGTAGAACATGTTCAAAAAAGGGTTTACGCAAAACGTCCTACAAATAATCGCAAAAGGCCCATTGCTCCGTTTTGTGCACAAACGCACAAAACCGCGAGCTTTGGGAAAACACGAGTTGCGATCCACTTTTTTGGTCAACAACCATACCAAAGTTGTGTATCATAGCGAGTAGAACATGTTTACAAAACGGTTTCCACAAAAAGCCTGAGAAATAAGTCCGAAAGGCCCATTGCCCTGTTTTGTGCACAAACGCACAAGACCGCGATCTTTGAGAAAGCACAAGTTTCGATCCATTTTTTTGCGCAACCACTACTTCAAAGTTGTGTATCGTGCCGAGGAGAACATGTTCGAAAAAGGGTTTAAGCAAAAAGGCCTAGAAGTAAGCCCGAAAGGCCCATTGCTCCGTTTTGTGACCAAATACACAAAACCGCGAACTTTGGGAAAACACAAGTTCCGATCCACTTTTTTGTGCAACAACCACATCAAAGTTGTGTATCGTAGTGAGTAGAACATATTCACAAAATGGTTTCCACAAAAAGCCTGAGAAATATGCCCGAAAGGGCTATTGTGCATTTTGTGCACTAAGATACAAAACCGCGAACTTTGGGAAAACACAAGTGTCGATCATTTTTTTTGTGCAACCACTACTTCAAAGTTGTGTATCGTACCGAGTAAAACATTTTGGAAAAAGGGTTTGCACAAAACGGCCTACAAATAAGCCAGAAAGGCCCATCGATCCATTACGAGCACAAACGCACAAAACCGTGAACTTTTGAAAAACACAAGTTTCAGTCCATTTTTTTCTGCAACCACTACTTCAAAGTTAAGTATCGTACCGAGTAGAACATGTTCAAAAAAGGGTTTACGCAAAACGTCCTACAAATAATCGCAAAAGGCCCATTGCTCCGTTTTTTGCACAAACGCACAAAACCGCGAGCTTTGGGAAAACACGAGTTGCGATCCACTTTTTTGGTCAACAACCATACCAAAGTTGTGTATCATAGCGAGTAGAACATGTTTACAAAACGGTTTCCACAAAAAGCCTGAGAAATAAGTCCGAAAGGCCCATTGCCCTGTTTTGTGCACAAACGCACAAGACCGCGATCTTTGAGAAAGCACAAGTTTCGATCCATTTTTTTGCGCAACCACTACTTCAAAGTTGTGTATCGTGCCGAGGAGAACATGTTCGAAAAAGGGTTTAAGCAAAAAGGCCTAGAAGTAAGCCCGAAAGGCCCATTGCTCCGTTTTGTGACCAAATACACAAAACCGCGAACTTTGGGAAAACACAAGTTCCGATCCACTTTTTTGTGCAACAACCACATCAAAGTTGTGTATCGTAGTGAGTAGAACATATTCACAAAATGGTTTCCACAAAAAGCCTGAGAAATATGCCCGAAAGGGCCATTGTGCATTTTGTGCACTAAGATACAAAACCGCGAACTTTGGGAAAACACAAGTGTCGATCATTTTTTTTGTGCAACCACTACTTCAAAGTTGTGTATCGTACCGAGTAAAACATTTTGGAAAAAGGGTTTGCACAAAACGGCCTACAAATAAGCCAGAAAGGCCCATCGATCCATTACGAGCACAAACGCACAAAACCGTGAACTTTTGAAAAACACAAGTTTCAGTCCATTTTTTTCTGCAACCACTACTTCAAAGTTAAGTATCGTACCGAGTAGAACATGTTCGAAAAAGGGTTTACGCAAAACGTCCTACAAATAATCGCAAAAGGCCCATTGCTCCGTTTTGTGCACAAACGCACAAAACCGCGAGCTTTGGGAAAACACAAGTTGCGATCCACTTTTTGGGTCAACAACCATACCAAAGTTGTGTATCATAGCGAGTAGAACATGTTTACAAAACGGTTTCCACAAAAAGCCTGAGAAATAAGTCCGAAAGGCCCATTGCCCTGTTTTGTGCACAAACGCACAAGACCGCGATCTTTGAGAAAGCACAAGTTTCGATCCATTTTTTTGTGCAACCACTACTTCAAAGTTGTGTATCGTACCGAGGAGAACATGTTCGAAAAAGGGTTTAAGAAAAAAGGCCTAGAAGTAAGCCCGAAAGGCCCATTATTCCGATTTGTGACCAAACACACAAAACCGCGAACTTTGGTAAAACACAAGTTCCGATCCACTTTTTTGTGCAACAACCACATCAAAGTTGTGTATCGTAGTGAGTAGAACATATTCACAAAATGGTTTCCACAAAAAGCCTGAGAAATATGCCCGAAAGGGCCATTGTGCATTTTGTGCACTAAGATACAAAACCGCGAGCTTTGGGAAAACACAAGTTTCGATCATTTTTTTTGTGCAACCACTACTTCAAAGTTGTGTATCGTACCGAGTAAAACATTTGGGAAAAAGGGTTTGCACAAAACGGCCTACAAATAAGCCAGAAAGGCCCATCGATCCATTACGAGCACAAACGCACAAAACCGTGAACTTTTGAAAAACACAAGTTTCAGTCCATTTTTTTCTGCAACCACTACTTCAAAGTTAAGTATCGTACCGAGTAGAACATGTTCGAAAAAGGGTTTACGCAAAACGTCCTACAAATAATCGCAAAAGGCCCATTGCTCCGTTTTGTGCACAAACGCACAAAACCGCGAGCTTTGGGAAAACACAAGTTGCGATCCACTTTGTTGCTCAACAACCATATCCAAGTTGTGTATCGTAGCAAGTAGAACATGTTTACAAAACGGTTTCCACAAAAAGCCTGAGAAATAAGTCCGAAAGGCCCATTGCCCTGTTTTGTGCACAAACGCACAAGACCGCGATCTTTGAGAAAGCACAAGTTTCGATCCATTTTTTTGCGCAACCACTACTTCAAAGTTGTGTATCGTACCGAGGAGAACATGTTCGAAAAAGGGTTTAAGCAAAAAGGCCTAGAAGTAAGCCCGAAAGGCCCATTGCTCCGTTTTGTGACCAAATACACAAAACCGCGAACTTTGGGAAAACACAAGTTCCGATCCACTTTTTTGTGCAACAACCACATCAAAGTTGTGTATCGTAGTGAGTAGAACATATTCACAAAATGGTTTCCACAAAAAGCCTGAGAAATATGCCCGAAAGGGCCATTGTGCATTTTGTGCACTAAGATACAAAACCGCGAACTTTGGGAAAACACAAGTGTCGATCATTTTTTTTGTGCAACCACTACTTCAAAGTTGTGTATCGTACCGAGTAAAACATTTTGGAAAAAGGGTTTGCACAAAACGGCCTACAAATAAGCCAGAAAGGCCCATCGATCCATTACGAGCACAAACGCACAAAACCGTGAACTTTTGAAAAACACAAGTTTCAGTCCATTTTTTTCTGCAACCACTACTTCAAAGTTAAGTATCGTACCGAGTAGAACATGTTCAAAAAAGGGTTTACGCAAAACGTCCTACAAATAATCGCAAAAGGCCCATTGCTCCGTTTTGTGCACAAACGCACAAAACCGCGAGCTTTGGGAAAACACGAGTTGCGATCCACTTTTTTGGTCAACAACCATACCAAAGTTGTGTATCATAGCGAGTAGAACATGTTTACAAAACGGTTTCCACAAAAAGCCTGAGAAATAAGTCCGAAAGGCCCATTGCCCTGTTTTGTGCACAAACGCACAAGACCGCGATCTTTGAGAAAGCACAAGTTTCGATCCATTTTTTTGCGCAACCACTACTTCAAAGTTGTGTATCGTGCCGAGGAGAACATGTTCGAAAAAGGGTTTAAGCAAAAAGGCCTAGAAGTAAGCCCGAAAGGCCCATTGCTCCGTTTTGTGACCAAATACACAAAACCGCGAACTTTGGGAAAACACAAGTTCCGATCCACTTTTTTGTGCAACAACCACATCAAAGTTGTGTATCGTAGTGAGTAGAACATATTCACAAAATGGTTTCCACAAAAAGCCTGAGAAATATGCCCGAAAGGGCTATTGTGCATTTTGTGCACTAAGATACAAAACCGCGAACTTTGGGAAAACACAAGTGTCGATCATTTTTTTTGTGCAACCACTACTTCAAAGTTGTGTATCGTACCGAGTAAAACATTTTGGAAAAAGGGTTTGCACAAAACGGCCTACAAATAAGCCAGAAAGGCCCATCGATCCATTACGAGCACAAACGCACAAAACCGTGAACTTTTGAAAAACACAAGTTTCAGTCCATTTTTTTCTGCAACCACTACTTCAAAGTTAAGTATCGTACCGAGTAGAACATGTTCAAAAAAGGGTTTACGCAAAACGTCCTACAAATAATCGCAAAAGGCCCATTGCTCCGTTTTGTGCACAAACGCACAAAACCGCGAGCTTTGGGAAAACACGAGTTGCGATCCACTTTTTTGGTCAACAACCATACCAAAGTTGTGTATCATAGCGAGTAGAACATGTTTACAAAACGGTTTCCACAAAAAGCCTGAGAAATAAGTCCGAAAGGCCCATTGCCCTGTTTTGTGCACAAACGCACAAGACCGCGATCTTTGAGAAAGCACAAGTTTCGATCCATTTTTTTGCGCAACCACTACTTCAAAGTTGTGTATCGTGCCGAGGAGAACATGTTCGAAAAAGGGTTTAAGCAAAAAGGCCTAGAAGTAAGCCCGAAAGGCCCATTGCTCCGTTTTGTGACCAAATACACAAAACCGCGAACTTTGGGAAAACACAAGTTCCGATCCACTTTTTTGTGCAACAACCACATCAAAGTTGTGTATCGTAGTGAGTAGAACATATTCACAAAATGGTTTCCACAAAAAGCCTGAGAAATATGCCCGAAAGGGCCATTGTGCATTTTGTGCACTAAGATACAAAACCGCGAACTTTGGGAAAACACAAGTGTCGATCATTTTTTTTGTGCAACCACTACTTCAAAGTTGTGTATCGTACCGAGTAAAACATTTTGGAAAAAGGGTTTGCACAAAACGGCCTACAAATAAGCCAGAAAGGCCCATCGATCCATTACGAGCACAAACGCACAAAACCGTGAACTTTTGAAAAACACAAGTTTCAGTCCATTTTTTTCTGCAACCACTACTTCAAAGTTAAGTATCGTACCGAGTAGAACATGTTCGAAAAAGGGTTTACGCAAAACGTCCTACAAATAATCGCAAAAGGCCCATTGCTCCGTTTTGTGCACAAACGCACAAAACCGCGAGCTTTGGGAAAACACAAGTTGCGATCCACTTTTTGGGTCAACAACCATACCAAAGTTGTGTATCATAGCGAGTAGAACATGTTTACAAAACGGTTTCCACAAAAAGCCTGAGAAATAAGTCCGAAAGGCCCATTGCCCTGTTTTGTGCACAAACGCACAAGACCGCGATCTTTGAGAAAGCACAAGTTTCGATCCATTTTTTTGTGCAACCACTACTTCAAAGTTGTGTATCGTACCGAGGAGAACATGTTCGAAAAAGGGTTTAAGCAAAAAGGCCTAGAAGTAAGCCCGAAAGGCCCATTATTCCGTTTTGTGACCAAACACACAAAACCGCGAACTTTGGTAAAACACAAGTTCCGATCCACTTTTTTTTTGCAACAACCACATCAAAGTTGTGTATCGTAGTGAGTAGAACATATTCACAAAATGGTTTCCACAAAAAGCCTGAGAAATATGCCCGAAAGGGCCATTGCTCCATTTTGTGCACTAAGATACAAAACCGCGAACTTTGGGAAAACACAAGTGTCGATCATTTTTTTTGTGCAACCACTACTTCAAAGTTGTGTATCGTACCGAGTAAAACATTTTGGAAAAAGGGTTTGCACAAAACGGCCTACAAATAAGCCAGAAAGGCCCGTCGATCCATTACGAGCACAAACGCACAAAACCGTGAACTTTTGAAAAACACAAGTTTCAATCCATTTTTTTCTGCAACCACTACTTCAAAGTTATGTATCGTACCGAGTAGAACATGTTCGAAAAAGGGTTTACGCAAAACGTGCTACAAATAATCGCAAAAGGCCCATTGCTCCGTTTTGTGCACAAACGCACAAAACAGCGAGCTTTGGGAAAACACAAGTTGCGATCCACTTTGTTGCTCAACAACCATATCAAAGTTGTGTATCGTAGAAAGTAGAACATGTTTACAAAACGGTTTCCACAAAAAGCCTGAGAAATAAGTCCGAAAGGCCCATTGCCCTGTTTTGTGCACAAACGCACAAGACCGCGATCTTTGAGAAAGCACAAGTTTCGATCCATTTTTTTGTGCAACCACTACTTCAAAGTTGTGTATCGTACCGAGGAGAACATGTTCGAAAAAGGGTTTAAGAAAAAAGGCCTAGAAGTAAGCCCGAAAGGCCCATTATTCCGATTTGTGACCAAACACACAAAACCGCGAACTTTGGTAAAACACAAGTTCCGATCCACTTTTTTGTGCAACAACCACATCAAAGTTGTGTATCGTAGTGAGTAGAACATATTCACAAAATGGTTTCCACAAAAAGCCTGAGAAATATGCCCGAAAGGGCCATTGTGCATTTTGTGCACTAAGATACAAAACCGCGAGCTTTGGGAAAACACAAGTTTCGATCATTTTTTTTGTGCAACCACTACTTCAAAGTTGTGTATCGTACCGAGTAAAACATTTGGGAAAAAGGGTTTGCACAAAACGGCCTACAAATAAGCCAGAAAGGCCCATCGATCCATTACGAGCACAAACGCACAAAACCGTGAACTTTTGAAAAACACAAGTTTCAGTCCATTTTTTTCTGCAACCACTACTTCAAAGTTAAGTATCGTACCGAGTAGAACATGTTCGAAAAAGGGTTTACGCAAAACGTCCTACAAATAATCGCAAAAGGCCCATTGCTCCGTTTTGTGCACAAACGCACAAAACCGCGAGCTTTGGGAAAACACAAGTTGCGATCCACTTTGTTGCTCAACAACCATATCCAAGTTGTGTATCGTAGCAAGTAGAACATGTTTACAAAACGGTTTCCACAAAAAGCCTGAGAAATAAGTCCGAAAGGCCCATTGCCCTGTTTTGTGCACAAACGCACAAGACCGCGATCTTTGAGAAAGCACAAGTTTCGATCCATTTTTTTGCGCAACCACTACTTCAAAGTTGTGTATCGTACCGAGGAGAACATGTTCGAAAAAGGGTTTAAGCAAAAAGGCCTAGAAGTAAGCCCGAAAGGCCCATTGCTCCGTTTTGTGACCAAATACACAAAACCGCGAACTTTGGGAAAACACAAGTTCCGATCCACTTTTTTGTGCAACAACCACATCAAAGTTGTGTATCGTAGTGAGTAGAACATATTCACAAAATGGTTTCCACAAAAAGCCTGAGAAATATGCCCGAAAGGGCCATTGTGCATTTTGTGCACTAAGATACAAAACCGCGAACTTTGGGAAAACACAAGTGTCGATCATTTTTTTTGTGCAACCACTACTTCAAAGTTGTGTATCGTACCGAGTAAAACATTTTGGAAAAAGGGTTTGCACAAAACGGCCTACAAATAAGCCAGAAAGGCCCATCGATCCATTACGAGCACAAACGCACAAAACCGTGAACTTTTGAAAAACACAAGTTTCAGTCCATTTTTTTCTGCAACCACTACTTCAAAGTTAAGTATCGTACCGAGTAGAACATGTTCAAAAAAGGGTTTACGCAAAACGTCCTACAAATAATCGCAAAAGGCCCATTGCTCCGTTTTGTGCACAAACGCACAAAACCGCGAGCTTTGGGAAAACACGAGTTGCGATCCACTTTTTTGGTCAACAACCATACCAAAGTTGTGTATCATAGCGAGTAGAACATGTTTACAAAACGGTTTCCACAAAAAGCCTGAGAAATAAGTCCGAAAGGCCCATTGCCCTGTTTTGTGCACAAACGCACAAGACCGCGATCTTTGAGAAAGCACAAGTTTCGATCCATTTTTTTGCGCAACCACTACTTCAAAGTTGTGTATCGTGCCGAGGAGAACATGTTCGAAAAAGGGTTTAAGCAAAAAGGCCTAGAAGTAAGCCCGAAAGGCCCATTGCTCCGTTTTGTGACCAAATACACAAAACCGCGAACTTTGGGAAAACACAAGTTCCGATCCACTTTTTTGTGCAACAACCACATCAAAGTTGTGTATCGTAGTGAGTAGAACATATTCACAAAATGGTTTCCACAAAAAGCCTGAGAAATATGCCCGAAAGGGCTATTGTGCATTTTGTGCACTAAGATACAAAACCGCGAACTTTGGGAAAACACAAGTGTCGATCATTTTTTTTGTGCAACCACTACTTCAAAGTTGTGTATCGTACCGAGTAAAACATTTTGGAAAAAGGGTTTGCACAAAACGGCCTACAAATAAGCCAGAAAGGCCCATCGATCCATTACGAGCACAAACGCACAAAACCGTGAACTTTTGAAAAACACAAGTTTCAGTCCATTTTTTTCTGCAACCACTACTTCAAAGTTAAGTATCGTACCGAGTAGAACATGTTCAAAAAAGGGTTTACGCAAAACGTCCTACAAATAATCGCAAAAGGCCCATTGCTCCGTTTTGTGCACAAACGCACAAAACCGCGAGCTTTGGGAAAACACGAGTTGCGATCCACTTTTTTGGTCAACAACCATACCAAAGTTGTGTATCATAGCGAGTAGAACATGTTTACAAAACGGTTTCCACAAAAAGCCTGAGAAATAAGTCCGAAAGGCCCATTGCCCTGTTTTGTGCACAAACGCACAAGACCGCGATCTTTGAGAAAGCACAAGTTTCGATCCATTTTTTTGCGCAACCACTACTTCAAAGTTGTGTATCGTGCCGAGGAGAACATGTTCGAAAAAGGGTTTAAGCAAAAAGGCCTAGAAGTAAGCCCGAAAGGCCCATTGCTCCGTTTTGTGACCAAATACACAAAACCGCGAACTTTGGGAAAACACAAGTTCCGATCCACTTTTTTGTGCAACAACCACATCAAAGTTGTGTATCGTAGTGAGTAGAACATATTCACAAAATGGTTTCCACAAAAAGCCTGAGAAATATGCCCGAAAGGGCCATTGTGCATTTTGTGCACTAAGATACAAAACCGCGAACTTTGGGAAAACACAAGTGTCGATCATTTTTTTTGTGCAACCACTACTTCAAAGTTGTGTATCGTACCGAGTAAAACATTTTGGAAAAAGGGTTTGCACAAAACGGCCTACAAATAAGCCAGAAAGGCCCATCGATCCATTACGAGCACAAACGCACAAAACCGTGAACTTTTGAAAAACACAAGTTTCAGTCCATTTTTTTCTGCAACCACTACTTCAAAGTTAAGTATCGTACCGAGTAGAACATGTTCGAAAAAGGGTTTACGCAAAACGTCCTACAAATAATCGCAAAAGGCCCATTGCTCCGTTTTGTGCACAAACGCACAAAACCGCGAGCTTTGGGAAAACACAAGTTGCGATCCACTTTTTGGGTCAACAACCATACCAAAGTTGTGTATCATAGCGAGTAGAACATGTTTACAAAACGGTTTCCACAAAAAGCCTGAGAAATAAGTCCGAAAGGCCCATTGCCCTGTTTTGTGCACAAACGCACAAGACCGCGATCTTTGAGAAAGCACAAGTTTCGATCCATTTTTTTGTGCAACCACTACTTCAAAGTTGTGTATCGTACCGAGGAGAACATGTTCGAAAAAGGGTTTAAGCAAAAAGGCCTAGAAGTAAGCCCGAAAGGCCCATTATTCCGTTTTGTGACCAAACACACAAAACCGCGAACTTTGGTAAAACACAAGTTCCGATCCACTTTTTTTTTGCAACAACCACATCAAAGTTGTGTATCGTAGTGAGTAGAACATATTCACAAAATGGTTTCCACAAAAAGCCTGAGAAATATGCCCGAAAGGGCCATTGCTCCATTTTGTGCACTAAGATACAAAACCGCGAACTTTGGGAAAACACAAGTGTCGATCATTTTTTTTGTGCAACCACTACTTCAAAGTTGTGTATCGTACCGAGTAAAACATTTTGGAAAAAGGGTTTGCACAAAACGGCCTACAAATAAGCCAGAAAGGCCCGTCGATCCATTACGAGCACAAACGCACAAAACCGTGAACTTTTGAAAAACACAAGTTTCAATCCATTTTTTTCTGCAACCACTACTTCAAAGTTATGTATCGTACCGAGTAGAACATGTTCGAAAAAGGGTTTACGCAAAACGTGCTACAAATAATCGCAAAAGGCCCATTGCTCCGTTTTGTGCACAAACGCACAAAACAGCGAGCTTTGGGAAAACACAAGTTGCGATCCACTTTGTTGCTCAACAACCATATCAAAGTTGTGTATCGTAGAAAGTAGAACATGTTTACAAAACGGTTTCCACAAAAAGCCTGAGAAATAAGTCCGAAAGGCCCATTGCCCTGTTTTGTGCACAAACGCACAAGACCGCGATCTTTGAGAAAGCACAAGTTTCGATCCATTTTTTTGTGCAACCACTACTTCAAAGTTGTGTATCGTACCGAGGAGAACATGTTCGAAAAAGGGTTTAAGAAAAAAGGCCTAGAAGTAAGCCCGAAAGGCCCATTATTCCGATTTGTGACCAAACACACAAAACCGCGAACTTTGGTAAAACACAAGTTCCGATCCACTTTTTTGTGCAACAACCACATCAAAGTTGTGTATCGTAGTGAGTAGAACATATTCACAAAATGGTTTCCACAAAAAGCCTGAGAAATATGCCCGAAAGGGCCATTGTGCATTTTGTGCACTAAGATACAAAACCGCGAGCTTTGGGAAAACACAAGTTTCGATCATTTTTTTTGTGCAACCACTACTTCAAAGTTGTGTATCGTACCGAGTAAAACATTTGGGAAAAAGGGTTTGCACAAAACGGCCTACAAATAAGCCAGAAAGGCCCATCGATCCATTACGAGCACAAACGCACAAAACCGTGAACTTTTGAAAAACACAAGTTTCAGTCCATTTTTTTCTGCAACCACTACTTCAAAGTTAAGTATCGTACCGAGTAGAACATGTTCGAAAAAGGGTTTACGCAAAACGTCCTACAAATAATCGCAAAAGGCCCATTGCTCCGTTTTGTGCATAAACGCACAAAACCGCGAGCTTTGGGAAAACACGAGTTGCGATCCACTTTGTTGCTCAACAACCATATCCAAGTTGTGTATCGTAGCAAGTAGAACATGTTTACAAAATGGTTTCGACAAAAAGCCTGAGAAATAAGTCCGAAAGGCCCATTGCCCTGTTTTGTGCACAAACGCACAAGACCGCGATCTTTGAGAAAGCACAAGTTTCGATCCATTTTTTTGCGCAACCACTACTTCAAAGTTGTGTATCGTACCGAGGAGAACATGTTCGAAAAAGGGTTTAAGCAAAAAGGCCTAGAAGTAAGCCCGAAAGGCCCATTGCTCCGTTTTGTGACCAAATACACAAAACCGCGAACTTTGGTAAAACACAAGTTCCGATCCACTTTTTTGTGCAACAACCACATCAAAGTTGTGTATCGTAGTGAGTAGAACATATTCACAAAATGGTTTCCACAAAAAGCCTGAGAAATATGCCCGAAAGGGCCATTGTGCATTTTGTGCACTAAGATACAAAACCGCGAACTTTGGGAAAACACAAGTTTCGATCATTTTTTTTGTGCAACCACTACTTCAAAGTTGTGTATCGTACCGAGTAAAACATTTTGGACAAAGGGTTTGCACAAAACGGCCTACAAATAAGCCAGAAAGGCCCATCGATCCATTACGAGCACAAACGCACAAAACCGTGAACTTTTGAAAAACACAAGTTTCAGTCCATTTTTTTCTGCAACCACTACTTCAAAGTTAAGTATCGTACCGAGTAGAACATGTTCAAAAAAGGGTTTACGCAAAACGTCCTACAAATAATCGCAAAAGGCCCATTGCTCCGTTTTGTGCACAAACGCACAAAACCGCGAGCTTTGGGAAAACACGAGTTGCGATCCACTTTTTTGGTCAACAACCATACCAAAGTTGTGTATCATAGCGAGTAGAACATGTTTACAAAACGGTTTCCACAAAAAGCCTGAGAAATAAGTCCGAAAGGCCCATTGCCCTATTTTGTGCACAAACGCACAAGACCGCGATCTTTGAGAAAGCACAAGTTTCGATCCATTTTTTTGTGCAACCACTACTTCAAAGTTGTGTATCGTACCGAGGAGAACATGTTCGAAAAAGGGTTTAAGCAAAAAGGCCTAGAAGTAAGCCCGAAAGGCCCATTATTCCGATTTGTGACCAAACACACAAAACCGCGAACTTTGGTAAAACACAAGTTCCGATCCACTTTTTTTTTGCAACAACCACATCAAAGTTGTGTATCGTAGTGAGTAGAACATATTCACAAAATGGTTTCCACAAAAAGCCTGAGAAATATGCCCGAAAGGGCCATTGCTCCATTTTGTGCACTAAGATACAAAACCGCGAACTTTGGGAAAACACAAGTTTCGATCATTTTTTTGTGCAACCACTACTTCAAAGTTGTGTATCGTACCGAGTAAAACATTTTGGAAAAAGGGTTTGCACAAAACGGCCTACAAATAAGCCAGAAAGGCCCGTCGATCCATTACGAGCACAAACGCACAAAACCTTGAACTTTTGAAAAACACAAGTTTCAATCCATTTTTTTCTGCAACCACTACTTCAAGGTTATGTATCGTACCGAGTAGAACATGTTCGAAAAAGGGTTTACGCAAAACGTCCTACAAATAATCGCAAAAGGCCCATTGCTCCGTTTTGTGCACAAACGCACAAAACAGCGAGCTTTGGGAAAACACAAGTTGCGATCCACTTTGTTGCTCAACAACCATATCAAAGTTGTGTATCGTAGAAAGTAGAACATGTTTACAAAATGGTTTCGACAAAAAGCCTGAGAAATAAGTCCGAAAGGCCCATTGCCCTGTTTTCTGCACAAACACACAAGACCGCGATCTTTGAGAAAGCACAAGTTTCGATCCATTTTTTTGTGCAACCACTACTTCAAAGTTGTGTATCGTACCGAGGAGAACATGTTCGAAAAAGGGTTTAAGAAAAAAGGCCTAGAAGTAAGCCCGAAAGGCCCATTGCTCCGATTTGTGACCAAACACACAAAACCGCGAACTTTGGTAAAACACAAGTTCCGATCCACTTTTTTGTGCAACAACCACATCAAAGTTGTGTATCGTAGTGAGTAGAACATATTCACAAAATGGTTTCCACAAAAAGCCTGAGAAATATGCCCGAAAGGGCCATTGTGCATTTTGTGCACTAAGATACAAAACCGCGAACTTTGGGAAAACACAAGTTTCGATCATTTTTTTTGTGCAACCACTACTTCAAAGTTGTGTATCGTACCGAGTAAAACATTTTGGAAAAAGGGTTTGCACAAAACGGCCTACAAATAAGCCAGAAAGGCCCATCGATCCATTACGAGCACAAACGCACAAAACCGTGAACTTTTGAAAAACACAAGTTTCAGTCCATTTTTTTCTGCAACCACTACTTCAAAGTTAAGTATCGTACCGAGTAGAACATGTTCGAAAAAGGGTTTACGCAAAACGTCCTACAAATAATCGCAAAAGGCCCATTGCTCCGTTTTGTGCACAAACGCACAAAATCGCGAGCTTTGGGAAAACACGAGTTGCGATCCACTTTTTTGGTCAACAACCATACCAAAGTTGTGTATCATAGCGAGTAGAACATGTTTACAAAACGGTTTCCACAAAAAGCCTGAGAAATAAGTCCGAAAGGCCCATTGCCCTATTTTGTGCACAAACGCACAAGACCGCGATCTTTGAGAAAGCACAAGTTTCGATCCATTTTTTTGTGCAACCACTACTTCAAAGTTGTGTATCGTACCGAGGAGAACATGTTCGAAAAAGGGTTTAAGCAAAAAGGCCTAGAAGTAAGCCCGAAAGGCCCATTATTCCGATTTGTGACCAAACACACAAAACCGCGAACTTTGGTAAAACACAAGTTCCGATCCACTTTTTTTTTGCAACAACCACATCAAAGTTGTGTATCGTAGTGAGTAGAACATATTCACAAAATGGTTTCCACAAAAAGCCTGAGAAATATGCCCGAAAGGGCCATTGCTCCATTTTGTGCACTAAGATACAAAACCGCGAACTTTGGGAAAACACAAGTTTCGATCATTTTTTTGTGCAACCACTACTTCAAAGTTGTGTATCGTACCGAGTAAAACATTTTGGAAAAAGGGTTTGCACAAAACGGCCTACAAATAAGCCAGAAAGGCCCGTCGATCCATTACGAGCACAAACGCACAAAACCGTGAACTTTTGAAAAACACAAGTTTCAATCCATTTTTTTCTGCAACCACTACTTCAAGGTTATGTATCGTACCGAGTAGAACATGTTCGAAAAAGGGTTTACGCAAAACGTCCTACAAATAATCGCAAAAGGCCCATTGCTCCGTTTTGTGCACAAACGCACAAAACAGCGAGCTTTGGGAAAACACAAGTTGCGATCCACTTTGTTGCTCAACAACCATATCAAAGTTGTGTATCGTAGAAAGTAGAACATGTTTACAAAATGGTTTCGACAAAAAGCCTGAGAAATAAGTCCGAAAGGCCCATTGCCCTGTTTTGTGCACAAACACACAAGACCGCGATCTTTGAGAAAGCACAAGTTTCGATCCATTTTTTTGTGCAACCACTACTTCAAAGTTGTGTATCGTACCGAGGAGAACATGTTCGAAAAAGGGTTTAAGAAAAAAGGCCTAGAAGTAAGCCCGAAAGGCCCATTGCTCCGATTTGTGACCAAACACACAAAACCACGAACTTTGGTAAAACACAAGTTCCGATCCACTTTTTTGTGCAACAACCACATCAAAGTTGTGTATCGTAGTGAGTAGAACATATTCACAAAATGGTTTCCACAAAAAGCCTGAGAAATATGCCCGAAAGGGCCATTGTGCATTTTGTGCACTAAGATACAAAACCGCGAACTTTGGGAAAACACAAGTGTCGATCATTTTTTTTGTGCAACCACTACTTCAAAGTTGTGTATCGTACCGAGTAAAACATTTTGGAAAAAGGGTTTGCACAAAACGGCCTACAAATAAGCCAGAAAGGCCCATCGATCCATTACGAGCACAAACGCACAAAACCGTGAACTTTTGAAAAACACAAGTTTCAGTCCATTTTTTTCTGCAACCACTACTTCAAAGTTAAGTATCGTACCGAGTAGAACATGTTCGAAAAAGGGTTTACGCAAAACGTCCTACAAATAATCGCAAAAGGCCCATTGCTCCGTTTTGTGCACAAACGCACAAAATCGCGAGCTTTGGGAAAACACGAGTTGCGATCCACTTTTTTGGTCAACAACCATACCAAAGTTGTGTATCATAGCGAGTAGAACATGTTTACAAAACGGTTTCCACAAAAAGCCTGAGAAATAAGTCCGAAAGGCCCATTGCCCTATTTTGTGCACAAACGCACAAGACCGCGATCTTTGAGAAAGCACAAGTTTCGATCCATTTTTTTGTGCAACCACTACTTCAAAGTTGTGTATCGTACCGAGGAGAACATGTTCGAAAAAGGGTTTAAGCAAAAAGGCCTAGAAGTAAGCCCGAAAGGCCCATTATTCCGATTTGTGACCAAACACACAAAACCGCGAACTTTGGTAAAACACAAGTTCCGATCCACTTTTTTTTTGCAACAACCACATCAAAGTTGTGTATCGTAGTGAGTAGAACATATTCACAAAATGGTTTCCACAAAAAGCCTGAGAAATATGCCCGAAAGGGCCATTGCTCCATTTTGTGCACTAAGATACAAAACCGCGAACTTTGGGAAAACACAAGTTTCGATCATTTTTTTGTGCAACCACTACTTCAAAGTTGTGTATCGTACCGAGTAAAACATTTTGGAAAAAGGGTTTGCACAAAACGGCCTACAAATAAGCCAGAAAGGCCCGTCGATCCATTACGAGCACAAACGCACAAAACCGTGAACTTTTGAAAAACACAAGTTTCAATCCATTTTTTTCTGCAACCACTACTTCAAGGTTATGTATCGTACCGAGTAGAACATGTTCGAAAAAGGGTTTACGCAAAACGTCCTACAAATAATCGCAAAAGGCCCATTGCTCCGTTTTGTGCACAAACGCACAAAACAGCGAGCTTTGGGAAAACACAAGTTGCGATCCACTTTGTTGCTCAACAACCATATCAAAGTTGTGTATCGTAGAAAGTAGAACATGTTTACAAAATGGTTTCGACAAAAAGCCTGAGAAATAAGTCCGAAAGGCCCATTGCCCTGTTTTGTGCACAAACACACAAGACCGCGATCTTTGAGAAAGCACAAGTTTCGATCCATTTTCTTGTGCAACCACTACTTCAAAGTTGTGTATCGTACCGAGGAGAACATGTTCGAAAAAGGGTTTAAGAAAAAAGGCCTAGAAGTAAGCCCGAAAGGCCCATTGCTCCGATTTGTGACCAAACACACAAAACCGCGAACTTTGGTAAAACACAAGTTCCGATCCACTTTTTTGTGCAACAACCACATCAAAGTTGTGTATCGTAGTGAGTAGAACATATTCACAAAATGGTTTCCACAAAAAGCCTGAGAAATATGCCCGAAAGGGCCATTGTGCATTTTGTGCACTAAGATACAAAACCGCGAACTTTGGGAAAACACAAGTTTCGATCATTTTTTTTGTGCAACCACTACTTCAAAGTTGTGTATCGTACCGAGTAAAACATTTTGGAAAAAGGGTTTGCACAAAACGGCCTACAAATAAGCCAGAAAGGCCCATCGATCCATTACGAGCACAAACGCACAAAACCGTGAACTTTTGAAAAACACAAGTTTCAGTCCATTTTTTTCTGCAACCACTACTTCAAAGTTAAGTATCGTACCGAGTAGAACATGTTCGAAAAAGGGTTTACGCAAAACGTCCTACAAATAATCGCAAAAGGCCCATTGCTCCGTTTTGTGCACAAACGCACAAAATCGCGAGCTTTGGGAAAACACGAGTTGCGATCCACTTTTTTGGTCAACAACCATACCAAAGTTGTGTATCATAGCGAGTAGAACATGTTTACAAAACGGTTTCCACAAAAAGCCTGAGAAATAAGTCCGAAAGGCCCATTGCCCTATTTTGTGCACAAACGCACAAGACCGCGATCTTTGAGAAAGCACAAGTTTCGATCCATTTTTTTGTGCAACCACTACTTCAAAGTTGTGTATCGTACCGAGGAGAACATGTTCGAAAAAGGGTTTAAGCAAAAAGGCCTAGAAGTAAGCCCGAAAGGCCCATTATTCCGATTTGTGACCAAACACACAAAACCGCGAACTTTGGTAAAACACAAGTTCCGATCCACTTTTTTTTTGCAACAACCACATCAAAGTTGTGTATCGTAGTGAGTAGAACATATTCACAAAATGGTTTCCACAAAAAGCCTGAGAAATATGCCCGAAAGGGCCATTGCTCCATTTTGTGCACTAAGATACAAAACCGCGAACTTTGGGAAAACACAAGTTTCGATCATTTTTTTGTGCAACCACTACTTCAAAGTTGTGTATCGTACCGAGTAAAACATTTTGGAAAAAGGGTTTGCACAAAACGGCCTACAAATAAGCCAGAAAGGCCCGTCGATCCATTACGAGCACAAACGCACAAAACCGTGAACTTTTGAAAAACACAAGTTTCAATCCATTTTTTTCTGCAACCACTACTTCAAGGTTATGTATCGTACCGAGTAGAACATGTTCGAAAAAGGGTTTACGCAAAACGTCCTACAAATAATCGCAAAAGGCCCATTGCTCCGTTTTGTGCACAAACGCACAAAACAGCGAGCTTTGGGAAAACACAAGTTGCGATCCACTTTGTTGCTCAACAACCATATCAAAGTTGTGTATCGTAGAAAGTAGAACATGTTTACAAAATGGTTTCGACAAAAAGCCTGAGAAATAAGTCCGAAAGGCCCATTGCCCTGTTTTGTGCACAAACACACAAGACCGCGATCTTTGAGAAAGCACAAGTTTCGATCCATTTTCTTGTGCAACCACTACTTCAAAGTTGTGTATCGTACCGAGGAGAACATGTTCGAAAAAGGGTTTAAGAAAAAAGGCCTAGAAGTAAGCCCGAAAGGCCCATTGCTCCGATTTGTGACCAAACACACAAAACCGCGAACTTTGGTAAAACACAAGTTCCGATCCACTTTTTTGTGCAACAACCACATCAAAGTTGTGTATCGTAGTGAGTAGAACATATTCACAAAATGGTTTCCACAAAAAGCCTGAGAAATATGCCCGAAAGGGCCATTGTGCATTTTGTGCACTAAGATACAAAACCGCGAACTTTGGGAAAACACAAGTTTCGATCATTTTTTTTGTGCAACCACTACTTCAAAGTTGTGTATCGTACCGAGTAAAACATTTTGGAAAAAGGGTTTGCACAAAACGGCCTACAAATAAGCCAGAAAGGCCCATCGATCCATTACGAGCACAAACGCACAAAACCGTGAACTTTTGAAAAACACAAGTTTCAGTCCATTTTTTTCTGCAACCACTACTTCAAAGTTAAGTATCGTACCGAGTAGAACATGTTCGAAAAAGGGTTTACGCAAAACATCCTACAAATAATCGCAAAAGGCCCATTGCTCCGTTTTGTGCACAAACGCACAAAACCGCGAGCTTTGGGAAAACACGAGTTGCGATCCACTTTTTTGGTCAACAACCATACCAAAGTTGTGTATCATAGCGAGTAGAACATGTTTACAAAACGGTTTCCACAAAAAGCCTGAGAAATAAGTCCGAAAGGCCCATTGCCCTATTTTGTGCACAAACGCACAAGACCGCGATCTTTGAGAAAGCACAAGTTTCGATCCATTTTTTTGTGCAACCACTACTTCAAAGTTGTGTATCGTACCGAGGAGAACATGTTCGAAAAAGGGTTTAAGCAAAAAGGCCTAGAAGTAAGCCCGAAAGGCCCATTATTCCGATTTGTGACCAAACACACAAAACCGCGAACTTTGGTAAAACACAAGTTCCGATCCACTTTTTTTTTGCAACAACCACATCAAAGTTGTGTATCGTAGTGAGTAGAACATATTCACAAAATGGTTTCCACAAAAAGCCTGAGAAATATGCCCGAAAGGGCCATTGCTCCATTTTGTGCACTAAGATACAAAACCGCGAACTTTGGGAAAACACAAGTTTCGATCATTTTTTTTGTGCAACCACTACTTCAAAGTTGTGTATCGTACCGAGTAAAACATTTTGGAAAAAGGGTTTGCACAAAACGGCCTACAAATAAGCCAGAAAGGCCCGTCGATCCATTACGAGCACAAACGCACAAAACCGTGAACTTTTGAAAAACACAAGTTTCAATCCATTTTTTTCTGCAACCACTACTTCAAAGTTATGTATCGTACCGAGTAGAACATGTTCGAAAAAGGGTTTACGCAAAACGTCCTACAAATAATCGCAAAAGGCCCATTGCTCCGTTTTGTGCACAAACGCACAAAACAGCGAGCTTTGGGAAAACACAAGTTGCGATCCACTTTGTTGCTCAACAACCATATCAAAGTTGTGTATCGTAGAAAGTAGAACATGTTTACAAAACGGTTTCCACAAAAAGCCTGAGAAATAAGTCCGAAAGGCCCATTGCCCTGTTTTGTGCACAAACGCACAAGACCGCGATCTTTGAGAAAGCACAAGTTTCGATCCATTTTTTTGTGCAACCACTACTTCAAAGTTGTGTATCGTACCGAGGAGAACATGTTCGAAAAAGGGTTTAAGAAAAAAGGCCTAGAAGTAAGCCCGAAAGGCCCATTGCTCCGATTTGTGACCAAACACACAAAACCGCGAACTTTGGTAAAACACAAGTTCCGATCCACTTTTTTGTGCAACAACCACATCAAAGTTGTGTATCGTAGTGAGTAGAACATATTCACAAAATGGTTTCCACAAAAAGCCTGAGAAATATGCCCGAAAGGGCCATTGTGCATTTTGTGCACTAAGATACAAAACCGCGAGCTTTGGGAAAACACAAGTTTCGATCATTTTTTTTGTGCAACCACTACTTCAAAGTTGTGTATCGTACCGAGTAAAACATTTTGGAAAAAGGGTTTGCACAAAACGGCCTACAAATAAGCCAGAAAGGCCCATCGATCCATTACGAGCACAAACGCACAAAACCGTGAACTTTTGAAAAACACAAGTTTCAATCCATTTTTTTCTGCAACCACTACTTCAAAGTTATGTATCGTACCGAGTAGAACATGTTCGAAAAAGGGTTTACGCAAAACGTCCTACAAATAATCGCAAAAGGCCCATTACTCCGTTTTGTGCACAAACGCACAAAACCGCGAGCTTTGGGAAAACACGAGTTGCGATCCACTTTTTTGGTCAACAACCATACCAAAGTTGTGTATCATAGCGAGTAGAACATGTTTACAAAACGGTTTCCACAAAAAGCCTGAGAAATAAGTCCGAAAGGCCCATTGCCCTATTTTGTGCACAAACGCACAAGACCGCGATCTTTGAGAAAGCACAAGTTTCGATCCATTTTTTTGTGCAACCACTACTTCAAAGTTGTGTATCGTACCGAGGAGAACATGTTCGAAAAAGGGTTTAAGCAAAAAGGCCTAGAAGTAAGCCCGAAAGGCCCATTATTCCGATTTGTGACCAAACACACAAAACCGCGAACTTTGGTAAAACACAAGTTCCGATCCACTTTTTTTTTGCAACAACCACATCAAAGTTGTGTATCGTAGTGAGTAGAACATATTCACAAAATGGTTTCCGCAAAAAGCCTGAGAAATATGCCCGAAAGGGCCATTGCTCCATTTTGTGCACTAAGATACAAAACCGCGAACTTTGGGAAAACACAAGTTTCGATCATTTTTTTGTGCAACCACTACTTCAAAGTTGTGTATCGTACCGAGTAAAACATTTTGGAAAAAGGGTTTGCACAAAACGGCCTACGAATAAGCCAGAAAGGCCCATCGATCCATTACGAGCACAAACGCACAAAACCGTGAACTTGTGAAAAACACAAGTTTCAATCCATTTTTTTCTGCAACCACTACTTCAAAGTTATGTATCGTACCGAGTAGAACATGTTCGAAAAAGGGTTTACGCAAAACGTCCTACAAATAATCGCAAAAGGCCCATTGCTCCGTTTTGTGCACAAACGCAAAAAACAGCGAGCTTTGGGAAAACACAAGTTGCGATCCACTTTGTTGCTCAACAACCATATCAAAGTTGTGTATCGTAGAAAGTAGAACATGTTTACAAAACGGTTTCCACAAAAAGCCTGAGAAATAAGTCCGAAAGGCCCATTGCCCTGTTTTGTGCACAAACGCACAAGACCGCGATCTTTGAGAAAGCACAAGTTTCGATCCATTTTTTTGTGCAACCACTACTTCAAAGTTGTGTATCGTACCGAGGAGAACATGTTTGAAAAAGGGTTTAAGCAAAAAGGCCTAGAAGTAAGCCCGAAAGGCCCATTGCTCCGTTTTGTGACCAAATACACAAAACCGCGAACTTTGGGAAAACACAAGTTCCGATCCACTTTTTTGTGCAACAACCACATCAAAGTTGTGTATCGTAGTGAGTAGAACATATTCACAAAATGGTTTCCACAAAAAGCCTGAGAAATATGCCCGAAAGGGCCATTGTGCATTTTGTGCACTAAGATACAAAACCGCGAACTTTGGGAAAACACAAGTTTCGATCATTTTTTTTGTGCAACCACTACTTCAAAGTTGTGTATCGTACCGAGTAAAACATTTTGGAAAAAGGGTTTGCACAAAACGGCCTACAAATAAGCCAGAAAGGCCCATCGATGCATTACGAGCACAAACGCACAAAACCGTGAACTTTTGAAAAACACAAGTTTCAATCCATTTTTTTCTGCAACCACTACTTCAAAGTTATGTATCGTACCGAGTAGAACATGTTCGAAAAAGGGTTTACGCAAAACGTCCTACAAATAATCGCAAAAGCCCATTGCTCCGTTTTGTGCACAAACGCACAAAACAGCGAGCTTTGGGAAAACACAAGTTGCGATCCACTTTGTTGCTCAACAACCATATCAAAGTTGTGTATCGTAGAAAGTAGAACATGTTTACAAAACGGTTTCCACAAAAAGCCTGAGAAATAAGTCCGAAAGGCCCATTGCCCTGTTTTGTGCACAAACGCACAAGACCGCGATCTTTGAGAAAGCACAAGTTTCGATCCATTTTTTTGTGCAACCACTACTTCAAAGTTGTGTATCGTACCGAGGAGAAAATGTTCGAAAAAGGGTTTAAGTAAAAAGGCCTAGAAGTAAGCCCGAAAGGCCCATTGCTCCGTTTTGTGACCAAATACACAAAACCGCGAACTTTGGGAAAACACAAGTTCCGATCCACTTTTTTGTGCAACAACCACATCAAAGTTGTGTATCGTAGTGAGTAGAACATATTCACAAAATGGTTTCCACAAAAAGCCTGAGAAATATGCCCGAAAGGGCCATTGTGCATTTTGTGCACTAAGATACAAAACCGCGAACTTTGGGAAAACACAAGTTTCGATCATTTTTTTTGTGCAACCACTACTTCAAAGTTGTGTATCGTACCGAGTAAAACATTTTGGAAAAAGGGTTTGCACAAAACGGCCTACAAATAAGCCAGAAAGGCCCATCGATCCATTACGAGCACAAACGCACAAAACCGTGAACTTTTGAAAAACACAAGTTTCAATCCATTTTTTTCTGCAACCACTACTTCAAAGTTATGTATCGTACCGAGTAGAACATGTTCGAAAAAGGGTTTACGCAAAAGGTCCTACAAATAATCGCAAAAGGCCCATTGCTCCGTTTTGTGCACAAACGCACAAAACCGCGAGCTTTGGGAAAACACGAGTTGCGATCCACTTTTTTGGTCAACAACCATACCAAAGTTGTGTATCATAGCGAGTAGAACATGTTTACAAAACGGTTTCCACAAAAAGCCTGAGAAATAAGTCCGAAAGGCCCATTGCCCTATTTTGTGCACAAACGCACAAGACCGCGATCTTTGAGAAAGCACAAGTTTCGATCCATTTTTTTGTGCAACCACTACTTCAAAGTTGTGTATCGTACCGAGGAGAACATGTTCGAAAAAGGGTTTAAGCAAAAAGGCCTAGAAGTAAGCCCGAAAGGCCCATTATTCCGATTTGTGACCAAACACACAAAACCGCGAACTTTGGTAAAACACAAGTTCCGATCCACTTTTTTTTTGCAACAACCACATCAAAGTTGTGTATCGTAGTGAGTAGAACATATTCACAAAATGGTTTCCACAAAAAGCCTGAGAAATATGCCCGAAAGGGCCATTGCTCCATTTTGTGCACTAAGATACAAAACCGCGAACTTTGGGAAAACACAAGTTTCGATCATTTTTTTTGTGCAACCACTACTTCAAAGTTGTGTATCGTACCGAGTAAAACATTTTGGAAAAAGGGTTTGCACAAAACGGCCTACAAATAAGCCAGAAAGGCCCGTCGATCCATTACGAGCACAAACGCACAAAACCGTGAACTTTTGAAAAACACAAGTTTCAATCCATTTTTTTCTGCAACCACTACTTCAAAGTTATGTATCGTACCGAGTAGAACATGTTCGAAAAAGGGTTTACGCAAAACGTCCTACAAATAATCGCAAAAGGCCCATTGCTCCGTTTTGTGCACAAACGCACAAAACAGCGAGCTTTGGGAAAACACAAGTTGCGATCCACTTTGTTGCTCAACAACCATATCAAAGTTGTGTATCGTAGAAAGTAGAACATGTTTACAAAACGGTTTCCACAAAAAGCCTGAGAAATAAGTCCGAAAGGCCCATTGCCCTGTTTTGTGCACAAACGCACAAGACCGCGATCTTTGAGAAAGCACAAGTTTCGATCCATTTTTTTGTGCAACCACTACTTCAAAGTTGTGTATCGTACCGAGGAGAACATGTTCGAAAAAGGGTTTAAGAAAAAAGGCCTAGAAGTAAGCCCGAAAGGCCCATTGCTCCGATTTGTGACCAAACACACAAAACCGCGAACTTTGGTAAAACACAAGTTCCGATCCACTTTTTTGTGCAACAACCACATCAAAGTTGTGTATCGTAGTGAGTAGAACATATTCACAAAATGGTTTCCACAAAAAGCCTGAGAAATATGCCCGAAAGGGCCATTGTGCATTTTGTGCACTAAGATACAAAACCGCGAGCTTTGGGAAAACACAAGTTTCGATCATTTTTTTTGTGCAACCACTACTTCAAAGTTGTGTATCGTACCGAGTAAAACATTTTGGAAAAAGGGTTTGCACAAAACGGCCTACAAATAAGCCAGAAAGGCCCATCGATCCATTACGAGCACAAACGCACAAAACCGTGAACTTTTGAAAAACACAAGTTTCAGTCCATTTTTTTCTGCAACCACTACTTCAAAGTTAAGTATCGTACCGAGTAGAACATGTTCGAAAAAGGGTTTACGCAAAACGTCCTACAAATAATCGCAAAAGGCCCATTGCTCCGTTTTGTGCACAAACGCACAAAACCGCGAGCTTTGGGAAAACACGAGTTGCGATCCACTTTGTTGCTCAACAACCATATCCAAGTTGTGTATCGTACCAAGTAGAACATGTTTACAAAACGGTTTCCACAAAAAGCCTGAGAAATAAGTCCGAAAGGCCCATTGCCCTGTTTTGTGCACAAACGCACAAGACCGCGATCTTTGAGAAAGCACAAGTTTCGATCCATTTTTTTGCGCAACCACTACTTCAAAGTTGTGTATCGTACCGAGGAGAACATGTTCGAAAAAGGGTTTAAGCAAAAAGGCCTAGAAGTAAGCCCGAAAGGCCCATTGCTCCGTTTTGTGACCAAATACACAAAACCGCGAACTTTGGGAAAACACAAGTTCCGATCCACTTTTTTGTGCAACAACCACATCAAAGTTGTGTATCGTAGTGAGTAGAACATATTCACAAAATGGTTTCCACAAAAAGCCTGAGAAATATGCCCGAAAGGGCCATTGTGCATTTTGTGCACTAAGATACAAAACCGCGAACTTTGGGAAAACACAAGTTTCGATCATTTTTTTTGTGCAACCACTACTTCAAAGTTGTGTATCGTACCGAGTAAAACATTTTGGAAAAAGGGTTTGCACAAAACGGCCTACAAATAAGCCAGAAAGGCCCATCGATGCATTACGAGCACAAACGCACAAAACCGTGAACTTTTGAAAAACACAAGTTTCAGTCCATTTTTTTCTGCAACCACTACTTCAACGTTAAGTATCGTACCGAGTAGAACATGTTCAAAAAAGGGTTTACGCAAAACGTCCTACAAATAATCGCAAAAGGCCCATTGCTCCGTTTTGTGCACAAACGCACAAAACAGCGAGCTTTGGGAAAACACAAGTTGCGATCCACTTTGTTGCTCAACAACCATATCAAAGTTGTGTATCGTAGAAAGTAGAACATGTTTACAAAACGGTTTCCACAAAAAGCCTGAGAAATAAGGCCGAAAGGCCCATTGACCCATTTTGTACATAAACGCACAAGACCGCGATCTTGGAGAAAACACAAGTTTTGATCCATTTTTTTTGTGTAACCACTACTTCAAAGTTCTGTATCGTACCGAGAAGAACTTGTTCGAAAAAGGGTTTACGTAAAAAGGCCTAGAAGAAAGCCCGAAAGGCCCATTGCTCCGTTTTGTGAACAAACACAGAACACCGCGAACTTTGGGAAAACACAAGTTCCGATCCACTTTTTTGTGCAACAACCACATCAAAGTTGTGTATCGTAGTGAGTAGAACATATTCACAAAATGGTTTCCACAAAAAGCCTGAGAAATATGCCCGAAAGGGCCATTGTGCATTTTGTGCACTAAGATACAAAACCGCGAACTTTGGGAAAACACAAGTTTCGATCATTTTTTTTGTGCAACCACTACTTCAAAGTTGTGTATCGTACCGAGTAAAACATTTTGGAAAAAGGGTTTGCACAAAACGGCCTACAAATAAGCCAGAAAGGCCCATCGATGCATTACGAGCACAAACGCACAAAACCGTGAACTTTTGAAAAACACAAGTTTCAGTCCATTTTTTTCTGCAACCACTACTTCAAAGTTAAGTATCGTACCGAGTAGAACATGTTCAAAAAAGGGTTTACGCAAAACGTCCTACAAATAATCGCAAAAGGCCCATTGCTCCGTTTTGTGCACAAACGCACAAAACCGCGAGCTTTGGGAAAACACGAGTTGCGATCCACTTTTTTGGTCAACAACCATACCAAAGTTGTGTATCATAGCGAGTAGAACATGTTTACAAAACGGTTTCCACAAAAAGCCTGAGAAATAAGTCCGAAAGGCCCATTGCCCTATTTTGTGCACAAACGCACAAGACCGCGATCTTTGAGAAAGCACAAGTTTCGATCCATTTTTTTGTGCAACCACTACTTCAAAGTTGTGTATCGTACCGAGGAGAACATGTTCGAAAAAGGGTTTAAGCAAAAAGGCCTAGAAGTAAGCCCGAAAGGCCCATTATTCCGATTTGTGACCAAACACACAAAACCGCGAACTTTGGTAAAACACAAGTTCCGATCCACTTTTTTTTTGCAACAACCACATCAAAGTTGTGTATCGTAGTGAGTAGAACATATTCACAAAATGGTTTCCACAAAAAGCCTGAGAAATATGCCCGAAAGGGCCATTGCTCCATTTTGTGCACTAAGATACAAAACCGCGAACTTTGGGAAAACACAAGTTTCGATCATTTTTTTGTGCAACCACTACTTCAAAGTTGTGTATCGTACCGAGTAAAACATTTTGGAAAAAGGGTTTGCACAAAACGGCCTATAAATAAGCCAGAAAGGCCCATCGATCCATTACGAGCACAAACGCACAAAACCGTGAACTTGTGAAAAACACAAGTTTCAATCCATTTTTTTCTGCAACCACTACTTCAAAGTTATGTATCGTACCGAGTAGAACATGTTCGAAAAAGGGTTTACGCAAAACGTCCTACAAATAATCGCAAAAGGCCCATTGCTCCGTTTTGTGCACAAACGCACAAAACAGCGAGCTTTGGGAAAACACAAGTTGCGATCCACTTTGTTGCTCAACAACCATATCAAAGTTGTGTATCGTAGAAAGTAGAACATGTTTACAAAACGGTTTCCACAAAAAGCCTGAGAAATAAGTCCGAAAGGCCCATTGCCCTGTTTTGTGCACAAACGCACAAGACCGCGATCTTTGAGAAAGCACAAGTTTCGATCCATTTTTTTGTGCAACCACTACTTCAAAGTTGTGTATCGTACCGAGGAGAAAATGTTCGAAAAAGGGTTTAAGTAAAAAGGCCTAGAAGTAAGCCCGAAAGGCCCATTGCTCCGTTTTGTGACCAAATACACAAAACCGCGAACTTTGGGAAAACACAAGTTCCGATCCACTTTTTTGTGCAACAACCACATCAAAGTTGTGTATCGTAGTGAGTAGAACATATTCACAAAATGGTTTCCACAAAAAGCCTGAGAAATATGCCCGAAAGGGCCATTGTGCATTTTGTGCACTAAGATACAAAACCGCGAACTTTGGGAAAACACAAGTTTCGATCATTTTTTTTGTGCAACCACTACTTCAAAGTTGTGTATCGTACCGAGTAAAACATTTTGGAAAAAGGGTTTGCACAAAACGGCCTACAAATAAGCCAGAAAGGCCCATCGATCCATTACGAGCACAAACGCACAAAACCGTGAACTTTTGAAAAACACAAGTTTCAATCCATTTTTTTCTGCAACCACTACTTCAAAGTTATGTATCGTACCGAGTAGAACATGTTCGAAAAAGGGTTTACGCAAAACGTCCTACAAATAATCGCAAAAGGCCCATTGCTCCGTTTTGTGCACAAACGCACAAAACCGCGAGCTTTGGGAAAACACGAGTTGCGATCCACTTTTTTGGTCAACAACCATACCAAAGTTGTGTATCATAGCGAGTAGAACATGTTTACAAAACGGTTTCCACAAAAAGCCTGAGAAATAAGTCCGAAAGGCCCATTGCCCTATTTTGTGCACAAACGCACAAGACCGCGATCTTTGAGAAAGCACAAGTTTCGATCCATTTTTTTGTGCAACCACTACTTCAAAGTTGTGTATCGTACCGAGGAGAACATGTTCGAAAAAGGGTTTAAGCAAAAAGGCCTAGAAGTAAGCCCGAAAGGCCCATTATTCCGATTTGTGACCAAACACACAAAACCGCGAACTTTGGTAAAACACAAGTTCCGATCCACTTTTTTTTTGCAACAACCACATCAAAGTTGTGTATCGTAGTGAGTAGAACATATTCACAAAATGGTTTCCACAAAAAGCCTGAGAAATATGCCCGAAAGGGCCATTGCTCCATTTTGTGCACTAAGATACAAAACCGCGAACTTTGGGAAAACACAAGTTTCGATCATTTTTTTTGTGCAACCACTACTTCAAAGTTGTGTATCGTACCGAGTAAAACATTTTGGAAAAAGGGTTTGCACAAAACGGCCTACAAATAAGCCAGAAAGGCCCGTCGATCCATTACGAGCACAAACGCACAAAACCGTGAACTTTTGAAAAACACAAGTTTCAATCCATTTTTTTCTGCAACCACTACTTCAAAGTTATGTATCGTACCGAGTAGAACATGTTCGAAAAAGGGTTTACGCAAAACGTCCTACAAATAATCGCAAAAGGCCCATTGCTCCGTTTTGTGCACAAACGCACAAAACAGCGAGCTTTGGGAAAACACAAGTTGCGATCCACTTTGTTGCTCAACAACCATATCAAAGTTGTGTATCGTAGAAAGTAGAACATGTTTACAAAACGGTTTCCACAAAAAGCCTGAGAAATAAGTCCGAAAGGCCCATTGCCCTGTTTTGTGCACAAACGCACAAGACCGCGATCTTTGAGAAAGCACAAGTTTCGATCCATTTTTTTGTGCAACCACTACTTCAAAGTTGTGTATCGTACCGAGGAGAACATGTTCGAAAAAGGGTTTAAGAAAAAAGGCCTAGAAGTAAGCCCGAAAGGCCCATTGCTCCGATTTGTGACCAAACACACAAAACCGCGAACTTTGGTAAAACACAAGTTCCGATCCACTTTTTTGTGCAACAACCACATCAAAGTTGTGTATCGTAGTGAGTAGAACATATTCACAAAATGGTTTCCACAAAAAGCCTGAGAAATATGCCCGAAAGGGCCATTGTGCATTTTGTGCACTAAGATACAAAACCGCGAGCTTTGGGAAAACACAAGTTTCGATCATTTTTTTTGTGCAACCACTACTTCAAAGTTGTGTATCGTACCGAGTAAAACATTTTGGAAAAAGGGTTTGCACAAAACGGCCTACAAATAAGCCAGAAAGGCCCATCGATCCATTACGAGCACAAACGCACAAAACCGTGAACTTTTGAAAAACACAAGTTTCAGTCCATTTTTTTCTGCAACCACTACTTCAAAGTTAAGTATCGTACCGAGTAGAACATGTTCGAAAAAGGGTTTACGCAAAACGTCCTACAAATAATCGCAAAAGGCCCATTGCTCCGTTTTGTGCACAAACGCACAAAACCGCGAGCTTTGGGAAAACACGAGTTGCGATCCACTTTGTTGCTCAACAACCATATCCAAGTTGTGTATCGTACCAAGTAGAACATGTTTACAAAACGGTTTCCACAAAAAGCCTGAGAAATAAGTCCGAAAGGCCCATTGCCCTGTTTTGTGCACAAACGCACAAGACCGCGATCTTTGAGAAAGCACAAGTTTCGATCCATTTTTTTGCGCAACCACTACTTCAAAGTTGTGTATCGTACCGAGGAGAACATGTTCGAAAAAGGGTTTAAGCAAAAAGGCCTAGAAGTAAGCCCGAAAGGCCCATTGCTCCGTTTTGTGACCAAATACACAAAACCGCGAACTTTGGGAAAACACAAGTTCCGATCCACTTTTTTGTGCAACAACCACATCAAAGTTGTGTATCGTAGTGAGTAGAACATATTCACAAAATGGTTTCCACAAAAAGCCTGAGAAATATGCCCGAAAGGGCCATTGTGCATTTTGTGCACTAAGATACAAAACCGCGAACTTTGGGAAAACACAAGTTTCGATCATTTTTTTTGTGCAACCACTACTTCAAAGTTGTGTATCGTACCGAGTAAAACATTTTGGAAAAAGGGTTTGCACAAAACGGCCTACAAATAAGCCAGAAAGGCCCATCGATGCATTACGAGCACAAACGCACAAAACCGTGAACTTTTGAAAAACACAAGTTTCAGTCCATTTTTTTCTGCAACCACTACTTCAACGTTAAGTATCGTACCGAGTAGAACATGTTCAAAAAAGGGTTTACGCAAAACGTCCTACAAATAATCGCAAAAGGCCCATTGCTCCGTTTTGTGCACAAACGCACAAAACAGCGAGCTTTGGGAAAACACAAGTTGCGATCCACTTTGTTGCTCAACAACCATATCAAAGTTGTGTATCGTAGAAAGTAGAACATGTTTACAAAACGGTTTCCACAAAAAGCCTGAGAAATAAGGCCGAAAGGCCCATTGACCCATTTTGTACATAAACGCACAAGACCGCGATCTTGGAGAAAACACAAGTTTTGATCCATTTTTTTTGTGTAACCACTACTTCAAAGTTCTGTATCGTACCGAGAAGAACTTGTTCGAAAAAGGGTTTACGTAAAAAGGCCTAGAAGAAAGCCCGAAAGGCCCATTGCTCCGTTTTGTGAACAAACACAGAACACCGCGAACTTTGGGAAAACACAAGTTCCGATCCACTTTTTTGTGCAACAACCACATCAAAGTTGTGTATCGTAGTGAGTAGAACATATTCACAAAATGGTTTCCACAAAAAGCCTGAGAAATATGCCCGAAAGGGCCATTGTGCATTTTGTGCACTAAGATACAAAACCGCGAACTTTGGGAAAACACAAGTTTCGATCATTTTTTTTGTGCAACCACTACTTCAAAGTTGTGTATCGTACCGAGTAAAACATTTTGGAAAAAGGGTTTGCACAAAACGGCCTACAAATAAGCCAGAAAGGCCCATCGATGCATTACGAGCACAAACGCACAAAACCGTGAACTTTTGAAAAACACAAGTTTCAGTCCATTTTTTTCTGCAACCACTACTTCAAAGTTAAGTATCGTACCGAGTAGAACATGTTCAAAAAAGGGTTTACGCAAAACGTCCTACAAATAATCGCAAAAGGCCCATTGCTCCGTTTTGTGCACAAACGCACAAAACCGCGAGCTTTGGGAAAACACGAGTTGCGATCCACTTTTTTGGTCAACAACCATACCAAAGTTGTGTATCATAGCGAGTAGAACATGTTTACAAAACGGTTTCCACAAAAAGCCTGAGAAATAAGTCCGAAAGGCCCATTGCCCTATTTTGTGCACAAACGCACAAGACCGCGATCTTTGAGAAAGCACAAGTTTCGATCCATTTTTTTGTGCAACCACTACTTCAAAGTTGTGTATCGTACCGAGGAGAACATGTTCGAAAAAGGGTTTAAGCAAAAAGGCCTAGAAGTAAGCCCGAAAGGCCCATTATTCCGATTTGTGACCAAACACACAAAACCGCGAACTTTGGTAAAACACAAGTTCCGATCCACTTTTTTTTTGCAACAACCACATCAAAGTTGTGTATCGTAGTGAGTAGAACATATTCACAAAATGGTTTCCACAAAAAGCCTGAGAAATATGCCCGAAAGGGCCATTGCTCCATTTTGTGCACTAAGATACAAAACCGCGAACTTTAGGAAAACACAAGTTTCGATCATTTTTTTGTGCAACCACTACTTCAAAGTTGTGTATCGTACCGAGTAAAACATTTTGGAAAAAGGGTTTGCACAAAACGGCCTATAAATAAGCCAGAAAGGCCCATCGATCCATTACGAGCACAAACGCACAAAACCGTGAACTTGTGAAAAACACAAGTTTCAATCCATTTTTTTCTGCAACCACTACTTCAAAGTTATGTATCGTACCGAGTAGAACATGTTCGAAAAAGGGTTTACGCAAAACGTCCTACAAATAATCACAAAAGGCCCATTGCTCCGTTTTGTGCACAAACGCACAAAACAGCGAGCTTTGGGAAAACACAAGTTGCGATCCACTTTGTTGCTCAACAACCATATCAAAGTTGTGTATCGTAGAAAGTAGAACATGTTTACAAAACGGTTTCCACAAAAAGCCTGAGAAATAAGTCCGAAAGGCCCATTGCCCTGTTTTGTGCACAAACGCACAAGACCGCGATCTTTGAGAAAGCACAAGTTTCGATCCATTTTTTTGTGCAACCACTACTTCAAAGTTGTGTATCGTACCGAGGAGAAAATGTTCGAAAAAGGGTTTAAGTAAAAAGGCCTAGAAGTAAGCCCGAAAGGCCCATTGCTCCGTTTTGTGACCAAATACACAAAACCGCGAACTTTGGGAAAACACAAGTTCCGATCCACTTTTTTGTGCAACAACCACATCAAAGTTGTGTATCGTAGTGAGTAGAACATATTCACAAAATGGTTTCCACAAAAAGCCTGAGAAATATGCCCGAAAGGGCCATTGTGCATTTTGTGCACTAAGATACAAAACCGCGAACTTTGGGAAAACACAAGTTTCGATCATTTTTTTTGTGCAACCACTACTTCAAAGTTGTGTATCGTACCGAGTAAAACATTTTGGAAAAAGGGTTTGCACAAAACGGCCTACAAATAAGCCAGAAAGGCCCATCGATCCATTACGAGCACAAACGCACAAAACCGTGAACTTTTGAAAAACACAAGTTTCAATCCATTTTTTTCTGCAACCACTACTTCAAAGTTATGTATCGTACCGAGTAGAACATGTTCGAAAAAGGGTTTACGCAAAACGTCCTACAAATAATCGCAAAAGGCCCATTGCTCCGTTTTGTGCACAAACGCACAAAACCGCGAGCTTTGGGAAAACACGAGTTGCGATCCACTTTTTTGGTCAACAACCATACCAAAGTTGTGTATCATAGCGAGTAGAACATGTTTACAAAACGGTTTCCACAAAAAGCCTGAGAAATAAGTCCGAAAGGCCCATTGCCCTATTTTGTGCACAAACGCACAAGACCGCGATCTTTGAGAAAGCACAAGTTTCGATCCATTTTTTTGTGCAACCACTACTTCAAAGTTGTGTATCGTACCGAGGAGAACATGTTCGAAAAAGGGTTTAAGCAAAAAGGCCTAGAAGTAAGCCCGAAAGGCCCATTATTCCGATTTGTGACCAAACACACAAAACCGCGAACTTTGGTAAAACACAAGTTCCGATCCACTTTTTTTTTGCAACAACCACATCAAAGTTGTGTATCGTAGTGAGTAGAACATATTCACAAAATGGTTTCCACAAAAAGCCTGAGAAATATGCCCGAAAGGGCCATTGCTCCATTTTGTGCACTAAGATACAAAACCGCGAACTTTGGGAAAACACAAGTTTCGATCATTTTTTTTGTGCAACCACTACTTCAAAGTTGTGTATCGTACCGAGTAAAACATTTTGGAAAAAGGGTTTGCACAAAACGGCCTACAAATAAGCCAGAAAGGCCCGTCGATCCATTACGAGCACAAACGCACAAAACCGTGAACTTTTGAAAAACACAAGTTTCAATCCATTTTTTTCTGCAACCACTACTTCAAAGTTATGTATCGTACCGAGTAGAACATGTTCGAAAAAGGGTTTACGCAAAACGTCCTACAAATAATCGCAAAAGGCCCATTGCTCCGTTTTGTGCACAAACGCACAAAACAGCGAGCTTTGGGAAAACACAAGTTGCGATCCACTTTGTTGCTCAACAACCATATCAAAGTTGTGTATCGTAGAAAGTAGAACATGTTTACAAAACGGTTTCCACAAAAAGCCTGAGAAATAAGTCCGAAAGGCCCATTGCCCTGTTTTGTGCACAAACGCACAAGACCGCGATCTTTGAGAAAGCACAAGTTTCGATCCATTTTTTTGTGCAACCACTACTTCAAAGTTGTGTATCGTACCGAGGAGAACATGTTCGAAAAAGGGTTTAAGAAAAAAGGCCTAGAAGTAAGCCCGAAAGGCCCATTGCTCCGATTTGTGACCAAACACACAAAACCGCGAACTTTGGTAAAACACAAGTTCCGATCCACTTTTTTGTGCAACAACCACATCAAAGTTGTGTATCGTAGTGAGTAGAACATATTCACAAAATGGTTTCCACAAAAAGCCTGAGAAATATGCCCGAAAGGGCCATTGTGCATTTTGTGCACTAAGATACAAAACCGCGAGCTTTGGGAAAACACAAGTTTCGATCATTTTTTTTGTGCAACCACTACTTCAAAGTTGTGTATCGTACCGAGTAAAACATTTTGGAAAAAGGGTTTGCACAAAACGGCCTACAAATAAGCCAGAAAGGCCCATCGATCCATTACGAGCACAAACGCACAAAACCGTGAACTTTTGAAAAACACAAGTTTCAGTCCATTTTTTTCTGCAACCACTACTTCAAAGTTAAGTATCGTACCGAGTAGAACATGTTCAAAAAAGGGTTTACGCAAAACGTCCTACAAATAATCGCAAAAGGCCCATTGCTCCGTTTTGTGCACAAACGCACAAAACCGCGAGCTTTGGGAAAACACGAGTTGCGATCCACTTTTTTGGTCAACAACCATACCAAAGTTGTGTATCATAGCGAGTAGAACATGTTTACAAAACGGTTTCCACAAAAAGCCTGAGAAATAAGGCCGAAAGGCCCATTGACCCATTTTGTACATAAACGCACAAGACCGCGATCTTGGAGAAAACACAAGTTTTGATCCATTTTTTTTGTGTAACCACTACTTCAAAGTTCTGTATCGTACCGAGAAGAACTTGTTCGAAAAAGGGTTTACGTAAAAAGGCCTAGAAGAAAGCCCGAAAGGCCCATTGCTCCGTTTTGTGAACAAACACAGAACACCGCGAACTTTGGGAAAACACAAGTTCCGATCCACTTTTTTGTGCAACAACCACATCAAAGTTGTGTATCGTAGTGAGTAGAACATATTCACAAAATGGTTTCCACAAAAAGCCTGAGAAATATGCCCGAAAGGGCCATTGTGCATTTTGTGCACTAAGATACAAAACCGCGAACTTTGGGAAAACACAAGTTTCGATCATTTTTTTTGTGCAACCACTACTTCAAAGTTGTGTATCGTACCGAGTAAAACATTTTGGAAAAAGGGTTTGCACAAAACGGCCTACAAATAAGCCAGAAAGGCCCATCGATGCATTACGAGCACAAACGCACAAAACCGTGAACTTTTGAAAAACACAAGTTTCAGTCCATTTTTTTCTGCAACCACTACTTCAAAGTTAAGTATCGTACCGAGTAGAACATGTTCAAAAAAGGGTTTACGCAAAACGTCCTACAAATAATCGCAAAAGGCCCATTGCTCCGTTTTGTGCACAAACGCACAAAACCGCGAGCTTTGGGAAAACACGAGTTGCGATCCACTTTTTTGGTCAACAACCATACCAAAGTTGTGTATCATAGCGAGTAGAACATGTTTACAAAACGGTTTCCACAAAAAGCCTGAGAAATAAGTCCGAAAGGCCCATTGCCCTATTTTGTGCACAAACGCACAAGACCGCGATCTTTGAGAAAGCACAAGTTTCGATCCATTTTTTTGTGCAACCACTACTTCAAAGTTGTGTATCGTACCGAGGAGAACATGTTCGAAAAAGGGTTTAAGCAAAAAGGCCTAGAAGTAAGCCCGAAAGGCCCATTATTCCGATTTGTGACCAAACACACAAAACCGCGAACTTTGGTAAAACACAAGTTCCGATCCACTTTTTTTTTGCAACAACCACATCAAAGTTGTGTATCGTAGTGAGTAGAACATATTCACAAAATGGTTTCCACAAAAAGCCTGAGAAATATGCCCGAAAGGGCCATTGCTCCATTTTGTGCACTAAGATACAAAACCGCGAACTTTAGGAAAACACAAGTTTCGATCATTTTTTTGTGCAACCACTACTTCAAAGTTGTGTATCGTACCGAGTAAAACATTTTGGAAAAAGGGTTTGCACAAAACGGCCTATAAATAAGCCAGAAAGGCCCATCGATCCATTACGAGCACAAACGCACAAAACCGTGAACTTGTGAAAAACACAAGTTTCAATCCATTTTTTTCTGCAACCACTACTTCAAAGTTATGTATCGTACCGAGTAGAAAATGTTCGAAAAAGGGTTTACGCAAAACGTCCTACAAATAATCTCAAAAGGCCCATTGCTCCGTTTTGTGCACAAACGCACAAAACAGCGAGCTTTGGGAAAACACAAGTTGCGATCCACTTTGTTGCTCAACAACCATATCAAAGTTGTGTATCGTAGAAAGTAGAACATGTTTACAAAACGGTTTCCACAAAAAGCCTGAGAAATAAGTCCGAAAGGCCCATTGCCCTGTTTTGTGCACAAACGCACAAGACCGCGATCTTTGAGAAAGCACAAGTTTCGATCCATTTTTTTGTGCAACCACTACTTCAAAGTTGTGTATCGTACCGAGGAGAAAATGTTCGAAAAAGGGTTTAAGTAAAAAGGCCTAGAAGTAAGCCCGAAAGGCCCATTGCTCCGTTTTGTGACCAAATACACAAAACCGCGAACTTTGGGAAAACACAAGTTCCGATCCACTTTTTTGTGCAACAACCACATCAAAGTTGTGTATCGTAGTGAGTAGAACATATTCACAAAATGGTTTCCACAAAAAGCCTGAGAAATATGCCCGAAAGGGCCATTGTGCATTTTGTGCACTAAGATACAAAACCGCGAACTTTGGGAAAACACAAGTTTCGATCATTTTTTTTGTGCAACCACTACTTCAAAGTTGTGTATCGTACCGAGTAAAACATTTTGGAAAAAGGGTTTGCACAAAACGGCCTACAAATAAGCCAGAAAGGCCCATCGATCCATTACGAGCACAAACGCACAAAACCGTGAACTTTTGAAAAACACAAGTTTCAATCCATTTTTTTCTGCAACCACTACTTCAAAGTTATGTATCGTACCGAGTAGAACATGTTCGAAAAAGGGTTTACGCAAAACGTCCTACAAATAATCGCAAAAGGCCCATTGCTCCGTTTTGTGCACAAACGCACAAAACCGCGAGCTTTGGGAAAACACGAGTTGCGATCCACTTTTTTGGTCAACAACCATACCAAAGTTGTGTATCATAGCGAGTAGAACATGTTTACAAAACGGTTTCCACAAAAAGCCTGAGAAATAAGTCCGAAAGGCCCATTGCCCTATTTTGTGCACAAACGCACAAGACCGCGATCTTTGAGAAAGCACAAGTTTCGATCCATTTTTTTGTGCAACCACTACTTCAAAGTTGTGTATCGTACCGAGGAGAACATGTTCGAAAAAGGGTTTAAGCAAAAAGGCCTAGAAGTAAGCCCGAAAGGCCCATTATTCCGATTTGTGACCAAACACACAAAACCGCGAACTTTGGTAAAACACAAGTTCCGATCCACTTTTTTTTTGCAACAACCACATCAAAGTTGTGTATCGTAGTGAGTAGAACATATTCACAAAATGGTTTCCACAAAAAGCCTGAGAAATATGCCCGAAAGGGCCATTGCTCCATTTTGTGCACTAAGATACAAAACCGCGAACTTTGGGAAAACACAAGTTTCGATCATTTTTTTTGTGCAACCACTACTTCAAAGTTGTGTATCGTACCGAGTAAAACATTTTGGAAAAAGGGTTTGCACAAAACGGCCTACAAATAAGCCAGAAAGGCCCGTCGATCCATTACGAGCACAAACGCACAAAACCGTGAACTTTTGAAAAACACAAGTTTCAATCCATTTTTTTCTGCAACCACTACTTCAAAGTTATGTATCGTACCGAGTAGAACATGTTCGAAAAAGGGTTTACGCAAAACGTCCTACAAATAATCGCAAAAGGCCCATTGCTCCGTTTTGTGCACAAACGCACAAAACAGCGAGCTTTGGGAAAACACAAGTTGCGATCCACTTTGTTGCTCAACAACCATATCAAAGTTGTGTATCGTAGAAAGTAGAACATGTTTACAAAACGGTTTCCACAAAAAGCCTGAGAAATAAGTCCGAAAGGCCCATTGCCCTGTTTTGTGCACAAACGCACAAGACCGCGATCTTTGAGAAAGCACAAGTTTCGATCCATTTTTTTGTGCAACCACTACTTCAAAGTTGTGTATCGTACCGAGGAGAACATGTTCGAAAAAGGGTTTAAGAAAAAAGGCCTAGAAGTAAGCCCGAAAGGCCCATTGCTCCGATTTGTGACCAAACACACAAAACCGCGAACTTTGGTAAAACACAAGTTCCGATCCACTTTTTTGTGCAACAACCACATCAAAGTTGTGTATCGTAGTGAGTAGAACATATTCACAAAATGGTTTCCACAAAAAGCCTGAGAAATATGCCCGAAAGGGCCATTGTGCATTTTGTGCACTAAGATACAAAACCGCGAGCTTTGGGAAAACACAAGTTTCGATCATTTTTTTTGTGCAACCACTACTTCAAAGTTGTGTATCGTACCGAGTAAAACATTTTGGAAAAAGGGTTTGCACAAAACGGCCTACAAATAAGCCAGAAAGGCCCATCGATCCATTACGAGCACAAACGCACAAAACCGTGAACTTTTGAAAAACACAAGTTTCAGTCCATTTTTTTCTGCAACCACTACTTCAAAGTTAAGTATCGTACCGAGTAGAACATGTTCGAAAAAGGGTTTACGCAAAACGTCCTACAAATAATCGCAAAAGGCCCATTGCTCCGTTTTGTGCACAAACGCACAAAACCGCGAGCTTTGGGAAAACACGAGTTGCGATCCACTTTGTTGCTCAACAACCATATCCAAGTTGTGTATCGTACCAAGTAGAACATGTTTACAAAACGGTTTCCACAAAAAGCCTGAGAAATAAGTCCGAAAGGCCCATTGCCCTGTTTTGTGCACAAACGCACAAGACCGCGATCTTTGAGAAAGCACAAGTTTCGATCCATTTTTTTGCGCAACCACTACTTCAAAGTTGTGTATCGTACCGAGGAGAACATGTTCGAAAAAGGGTTTAAGCAAAAAGGCCTAGAAGTAAGCCCGAAAGGCCCATTGCTCCGTTTTGTGACCAAATACACAAAACCGCGAACTTTGGGAAAACACAAGTTCCGATCCACTTTTTTGTGCAACAACCACATCAAAGTTGTGTATCGTAGTGAGTAGAACATATTCACAAAATGGTTTCCACAAAAAGCCTGAGAAATATGCCCGAAAGGGCCATTGTGCATTTTGTGCACTAAGATACAAAACCGCGAACTTTGGGAAAACACAAGTTTCGATCATTTTTTTTGTGCAACCACTACTTCAAAGTTGTGTATCGTACCGAGTAAAACATTTTGGAAAAAGGGTTTGCACAAAACGGCCTACAAATAAGCCAGAAAGGCCCATCGATGCATTACGAGCACAAACGCACAAAACCGTGAACTTTTGAAAAACACAAGTTTCAGTCCATTTTTTTCTGCAACCACTACTTCAACGTTAAGTATCGTACCGAGTAGAACATGTTCAAAAAAGGGTTTACGCAAAACGTCCTACAAATAATCGCAAAAGGCCCATTGCTCCGTTTTGTGCACAAACGCACAAAACCGCGAGCTTTGGGAAAACACAAGTTGCGATCCACTTTGTTGCTCAACAACCATATCAAAGTTGTGTATCGTAGAAAGTAGAACATGTTTACAAAACGGTTTCCACAAAAAGCCTGAGAAATAAGGCCGAAAGGCCCATTGACCCATTTTGTACATAAACGCACAAGACCGCGATCTTGGAGAAAACACAAGTTTTGATCCATTTTTTTTGTGTAACCACTACTTCAAAGTTCTGTATCGTACCGAGAAGAACTTGTTCGAAAAAGGGTTTACGTAAAAAGGCCTAGAAGAAAGCCCGAAAGGCCCATTGCTCCGTTTTGTGAACAAACACACAACACCGCGAACTTTGGGAAAACACAAGTTCCGATCCACTTTTTTGTGCAACAACCACATCAAAGTTGTGTATCGTAGTGAGTAGAACATATTCACAAAATGGTTTCCACAAAAAGCCTGAGAAATATGCCCGAAAGGGCCATTGTGCATTTTGTGCACTAAGATACAAAACCGCGAACTTTGGGAAAACACAAGTTTCGATCATTTTTTTTGTGCAACCACTACTTCAAAGTTGTGTATCGTACCGAGTAAAACATTTTGGAAAAAGGGTTTGCACAAAACGGCCTACAAATAAGCCAGAAAGGCCCATCGATGCATTACGAGCACAAACGCACAAAACCGTGAACTTTTGAAAAACACAAGTTTCAGTCCATTTTTTTCTGCAACCACTACTTCAAAGTTAAGTATCGTACCGAGTAGAACATGTTCAAAAAAGGGTTTACGCAAAACGTCCTACAAATAATCGCAAAAGGCCCATTGCTCCGTTTTGTGCACAAACGCACAAAACCGCGAGCTTTGGGAAAACACGAGTTGCGATCCACTTTTTTGGTCAACAACCATACCAAAGTTGTGTATCATAGCGAGTAGAACATGTTTACAAAACGGTTTCCACAAAAAGCCTGAGAAATAAGTCCGAAAGGCCCATTGCCCTATTTTGTGCACAAACGCACAAGACCGCGATCTTTGAGAAAGCACAAGTTTCGATCCATTTTTTTGTGCAACCACTACTTCAAAGTTGTGTATCGTACCGAGGAGAACATGTTCGAAAAAGGGTTTAAGCAAAAAGGCCTAGAAGTAAGCCCGAAAGGCCCATTATTCCGATTTGTGACCAAACACACAAAACCGCGAACTTTGGTAAAACACAAGTTCCGATCCACTTTTTTTTTGCAACAACCACATCAAAGTTGTGTATCGTAGTGAGTAGAACATATTCACAAAATGGTTTCCACAAAAAGCCTGAGAAATATGCCCGAAAGGGCCATTGCTCCATTTTGTGCACTAAGATACAAAACCGCGAACTTTGGGAAAACACAAGTTTCGATCATTTTTTTGTGCAACCACTACTTCAAAGTTGTGTATCGTACCGAGTAAAACATTTTGGAAAAAGGGTTTGCACAAAACGGCCTATAAATAAGCCAGAAAGGCCCATCGATCCATTACGAGCACAAACGCACAAAACCGTGAACTTGTGAAAAACACAAGTTTCAATCCATTTTTTTCTGCAACCACTACTTCAAAGTTATGTATCGTACCGAGTAGAACATGTTCGAAAAAGGGTTTACGCAAAACGTCCTACAAATAATCGCAAAAGGCCCATTGCTCCGTTTTGTGCACAAACGCACAAAACAGCGAGCTTTGGGAAAACACAAGTTGCGATCCACTTTGTTGCTCAACAACCATATCAAAGTTGTGTATCGTAGAAAGTAGAACATGTTTACAAAACGGTTTCCACGAAAAGCCTGAGAAATAAGTCCGAAAGGCCCATTGCCCTGTTTTGTGCACAAACGCACAAGACCGCGATCTTTGAGAAAGCACAAGTTTCGATCCATTTTTTTGTGCAACCACTACTTCAAAGTTGTGTATCGTACCGAGGAGAAAATGTTCGAAAAAGGGTTTAAGTAAAAAGGCCTAGAAGTAAGCCCGAAAGGCCCATTGCTCCGTTTTGTGACCAAATACACAAAACCGCGAACTTTGGGAAAACACAAGTTCCGATCCACTTTTTTGTGCAACAACCACATCAAAGTTGTGTATCGTAGTGAGTAGAACATATTCACAAAATGGTTTCCACAAAAAGCCTGAGAAATATGCCCGAAAGGGCCATTGTGCATTTTGTGCACTAAGATACAAAACCGCGAACTTTGGGAAAACACAAGTTTCGATCATTTTTTTTGTGCAACCACTACTTCAAAGTTGTGTATCGTACCGAGTAAAACATTTTGGAAAAAGGGTTTGCACAAAACGGCCTACAAATAAGCCAGAAAGGCCCATCGATCCATTACGAGCACAAACGCACAAAACCGTGAACTTTTGAAAAACACAAGTTTCAATCCATTTTTTTCTGCAACCACTACTTCAAAGTTATGTATCGTACCGAGTAGAACATGTTCGAAAAAGGGTTTACGCAAAACGTCCTACAAATAATCGCAAAAGGCCCATTGCTCCGTTTTGTGCACAAACGCACAAAACCGCGAGCTTTGGGAAAACACGAGTTGCAATCCACTTTTTTGGTCAACAACCATACCAAAGTTGTGTATCATAGCGAGTAGAACATGTTTACAAAACGGTTTCCACAAAAAGCCTGAGAAATAAGTCCGAAAGGCCCATTGCCCTATTTTGTGCACAAACGCACAAGACCGCGATCTTTGAGAAAGCACAAGTTTCGATCCATTTTTTTGTGCAACCACTACTTCAAAGTTGTGTATCGTACCGAGGAGAACATGTTCGAAAAAGGGTTTAAGCAAAAAGGCCTAGAAGTAAGCCCGAAAGGCCCATTATTCCGATTTGTGACCAAACACACAAAACCGCGAACTTTGGTAAAACACAAGTTCCGATCCACTTTTTTTTTGCAACAACCACATCAAAGTTGTGTATCGTAGTGAGTAGAACATATTCACAAAATGGTTTCCACAAAAAGCCTGAGAAATATGCCCGAAAGGGCCATTGCTCCATTTTGTGCACTAAGATACAAAACCGCGAACTTTGGGAAAACACAAGTTTCGATCATTTTTTTTGTGCAACCACTACTTCAAAGTTGTGTATCGTACCGAGTAAAACATTTTGGAAAAAGGGTTTGCACAAAACGGCCTACAAATAAGCCAGAAAGGCCCGTCGATCCATTACGAGCACAAACGCACAAAACCGTGAACTTTTGAAAAACACAAGTTTCAATCCATTTTTTTCTGCAACCACTACTTCAAAGTTATGTATCGTACCGAGTAGAACATGTTCGAAAAAGGGTTTACGCAAAACGTCCTACAAATAATCGCAAAAGGCCCATTGCTCCGTTTTGTGCACAAACGCACAAAACAGCGAGCTTTGGGAAAACACAAGTTGCGATCCACTTTGTTGCTCAACAACCATATCAAAGTTGTGTATCGTAGAAAGTAGAACATGTTTACAAAACGGTTTCCACAAAAAGCCTGAGAAATAAGTCCGAAAGGCCCATTGCCCTGTTTTGTGCACAAACGCACAAGACCGCGATCTTTGAGAAAGCACAAGTTTCGATCCATTTTTTTGTGCAACCACTACTTCAAAGTTGTGTATCGTACCGAGGAGAACATGTTCGAAAAAGGGTTTAAGAAAAAAGGCCTAGAAGTAAGCCCGAAAGGCCCATTGCTCCGATTTGTGACCAAACACACAAAACCGCGAACTTTGGTAAAACACAAGTTCCGATCCACTTTTTTGTGCAACAACCACATCAAAGTTGTGTATCGTAGTGAGTAGAACATATTCACAAAATGGTTTCCACAAAAAGCCTGAGAAATATGCCCGAAAGGGCCATTGTGCATTTTGTGCACTAAGATACAAAACCGCGAGCTTTGGGAAAACACAAGTTTCGATCATTTTTTTTGTGCAACCACTACTTCAAAGTTGTGTATCGTACCGAGTAAAACATTTTGGAAAAAGGGTTTGCACAAAACGGCCTACAAATAAGCCAGAAAGGCCCATCGATCCATTACGAGCACAAACGCACAAAACCGTGAACTTTTGAAAAACACAAGTTTCAGTCCATTTTTTTCTGCAACCACTACTTCAAAGTTAAGTATCGTACCGAGTAGAACATGTTCGAAAAAGGGTTTACGCAAAACGTCCTACAAATAATCGCAAAAGGCCCATTGCTCCGTTTTGTGCACAAACGCACAAAACCGCGAGCTTTGGGAAAACACGAGTTGCGATCCACTTTGTTGCTCAACAACCATATCCAAGTTGTGTATCGTACCAAGTAGAACATGTTTACAAAACGGTTTCCACAAAAAGCCTGAGAAATAAGTCCGAAAGGCCCATTGCCCTGTTTTGTGCACAAACGCACAAGACCGCGATCTTTGAGAAAGCACAAGTTTCGATCCATTTTTTTGCGCAACCACTACTTCAAAGTTGTGTATCGTACCGAGGAGAACATGTTCGAAAAAGGGTTTAAGCAAAAAGGCCTAGAAGTAAGCCCGAAAGGCCCATTGCTCCGTTTTGTGACCAAATACACAAAACCGCGAACTTTGGGAAAACACAAGTTCCGATCCACTTTTTTGTGCAACAACCACATCAAAGTTGTGTATCGTAGTGAGTAGAACATATTCACAAAATGGTTTCCACAAAAAGCCTGATAAATATGCCCGAAAGGGCCATTGTGCATTTTGTGCACTAAGATACAAAACCGCGAACTTTGGGAAAACACAAGTTTCGATCATTTTTTTTGTGCAACCACTACTTCAAAGTTGTGTATCGTACCGAGTAAAACATTTTGGAAAAAGGGTTTGCACAAAACGGCCTACAAATAAGCCAGAAAGGCCCATCGATGCATTACGAGCACAAACGCACAAAACCGTGAACTTTTGAAAAACACAAGTTTCAGTCCATTTTTTTCTGCAACCACTACTTCAACGTTAAGTATCGTACCGAGTAGAACATGTTCAAAAAAGGGTTTACGCAAAACGTCCTACAAATAATCGCAAAAGGCCCATTGCTCCGTTTTGTGCACAAACGCACAAAACCGCGAGCTTTGGGAAAACACAAGTTGCGATCCACTTTGTTGCTCAACAACCATATCAAAGTTGTGTATCGTAGAAAGTAGAACATGTTTACAAAACGGTTTCCACAAAAAGCCTGAGAAATAAGGCCGAAAGGCCCATTGACCCATTTTGTACATAAACGCACAAGACCGCGATCTTGGAGAAAACACAAGTTTTGATCCATTTTTTTTGTGTAACCACTACTTCAAAGTTCTGTATCGTACCGAGAAGAACTTGTTCGAAAAAGGGTTTACGTAAAAAGGCCTAGAAGAAAGCCCGAAAGGCCCATTGCTCCGTTTTGTGAACAAACACACAACACCGCGAACTTTGGGAAAACACAAGTTCCGATCCACTTTTTTGTGCAACAACCACATCAAAGTTGTGTATCGTAGTGAGTAGAACATATTCACAAAATGGTTTCCACAAAAAGCCTGAGAAATATGCCCGAAAGGGCCATTGTGCATTTTGTGCACTAAGATACAAAACCGCGAACTTTGGGAAAACACAAGTTTCGATCATTTTTTTTGTGCAACCACTACTTCAAAGTTGTGTATCGTACCGAGTAAAACATTTTGGAAAAAGGGTTTGCACAAAACGGCCTACAAATAAGCCAGAAAGGCCCATCGATGCATTACGAGCACAAACGCACAAAACCGTGAACTTTTGAAAAACACAAGTTTCAGTCCATTTTTTTCTGCAACCACTACTTCAAAGTTAAGTATCGTACCGAGTAGAACATGTTCAAAAAAGGGTTTACGCAAAACGTCCTACAAATAATCGCAAAAGGCCCATTGCTCCGTTTTGTGCACAAACGCACAAAACCGCGAGCTTTGGGAAAACACGAGTTGCGATCCACTTTTTTGGTCAACAACCATACCAAAGTTGTGTATCATAGCGAGTAGAACATGTTTACAAAACGGTTTCCACAAAAAGCCTGAGAAATAAGTCCGAAAGGCCCATTGCCCTATTTTGTGCACAAACGCACAAGACCGCGATCTTTGAGAAAGCACAAGTTTCGATCCATTTTTTTGTGCAACCACTACTTCAAAGTTGTGTATCGTACCGAGGAGAACATGTTCGAAAAAGGGTTTAAGCAAAAAGGCCTAGAAGTAAGCCCGAAAGGCCCATTATTCCGATTTGTGACCAAACACACAAAACCGCGAACTTTGGTAAAACACAAGTTCCGATCCACTTTTTTTTTGCAACAACCACATCAAAGTTGTGTATCGTAGTGAGTAGAACATATTCACAAAATGGTTTCCACAAAAAGCCTGAGAAATATGCCCGAAAGGGCCATTGCTCCATTTTGTGCACTAAGATACAAAACCGCGAACTTTGGGAAAACACAAGTTTCGATCATTTTTTTGTGCAACCACTACTTCAAAGTTGTGTATCGTACCGAGTAAAACATTTTGGAAAAAGGGTTTGCACAAAACGGCCTATAAATAAGCCAGAAAGGCCCATCGATCCATTACGAGCACAAACGCACAAAACCGTGAACTTGTGAAAAACACAAGTTTCAATCCATTTTTTTCTGCAACCACTACTTCAAAGTTATGTATCGTACCGAGTAGAACATGTTCGAAAAAGGGTTTACGCAAAACGTCCTACAAATAATCGCAAAAGGCCCATTGCTCCGTTTTGTGCACAAACGCACAAAACAGCGAGCTTTGGGAAAACACAAGTTGCGATCCACTTTGTTGCTCAACAACCATATCAAAGTTGTGTATCGTAGAAAGTAGAACATGTTTACAAAACGGTTTCCACGAAAAGCCTGAGAAATAAGTCCGAAAGGCCCATTGCCCTGTTTTGTGCACAAACGCACAAGACCGCGATCTTTGAGAAAGCACAAGTTTCGATCCATTTTTTTGTGCAACCACTACTTCAAAGTTGTGTATCGTACCGAGGAGAAAATGTTCGAAAAAGGGTTTAAGTAAAAAGGCCTAGAAGTAAGCCCGAAAGGCCCATTGCTCCGTTTTGTGACCAAATACACAAAACCGCGAACTTTGGGAAAACACAAGTTCCGATCCACTTTTTTGTGCAACAACCACATCAAAGTTGTGTATCGTAGTGAGTAGAACATATTCACAAAATGGTTTCCACAAAAAGCCTGAGAAATATGCCCGAAAGGGCCATTGTGCATTTTGTGCACTAAGATACAAAACCGCGAACTTTGGGAAAACACAAGTTTCGATCATTTTTTTTGTGCAACCACTACTTCAAAGTTGTGTATCGTACCGAGTAAAACATTTTGGAAAAAGGGTTTGCACAAAACGGCCTACAAATAAGCCAGAAAGGCCCATCGATCCATTACGAGCACAAACGCACAAAACCGTGAACTTTTGAAAAACACAAGTTTCAATCCATTTTTTTCTGCAACCACTACTTCAAAGTTATGTATCGTACCGAGTAGAACATGTTCGAAAAAGGGTTTACGCAAAACGTCCTACAAATAATCGCAAAAGGCCCATTGCTCCGTTTTGTGCACAAACGCACAAAACCGCGAGCTTTGGGAAAACACGAGTTGCAATCCACTTTTTTGGTCAACAACCATACCAAAGTTGTGTATCATAGCGAGTAGAACATGTTTACAAAACGGTTTCCACAAAAAGCCTGAGAAATAAGTCCGAAAGGCCCATTGCCCTATTTTGTGCACAAACGCACAAGACCGCGATCTTTGAGAAAGCACAAGTTTCGATCCATTTTTTTGTGCAACCACTACTTCAAAGTTGTGTATCGTACCGAGGAGAACATGTTCGAAAAAGGGTTTAAGCAAAAAGGCCTAGAAGTAAGCCCGAAAGGCCCATTATTCCGATTTGTGACCAAACACACAAAACCGCGAACTTTGGTAAAACACAAGTTCCGATCCACTTTTTTTTTGCAACAACCACATCAAAGTTGTGTATCGTAGTGAGTAGAACATATTCACAAAATGGTTTCCACAAAAAGCCTGAGAAATATGCCCGAAAGGGCCATTGCTCCATTTTGTGCACTAAGATACAAAACCGCGAACTTTGGGAAAACACAAGTTTCGATCATTTTTTTTGTGCAACCACTACTTCAAAGTTGTGTATCGTACCGAGTAAAACATTTTGGAAAAAGGGTTTGCACAAAACGGCCTACAAATAAGCCAGAAAGGCCCGTCGATCCATTACGAGCACAAACGCACAAAACCGTGAACTTTTGAAAAACACAAGTTTCAATCCATTTTTTTCTGCAACCACTACTTCAAAGTTATGTATCGTACCGAGTAGAACATGTTCGAAAAAGGGTTTACGCAAAACGTCCTACAAATAATCGCAAAAGGCCCATTGCTCCGTTTTGTGCACAAACGCACAAAACAGCGAGCTTTGGGAAAACACAAGTTGCGATCCACTTTGTTGCTCAACAACCATATCAAAGTTGTGTATCGTAGAAAGTAGAACATGTTTACAAAACGGTTTCCACAAAAAGCCTGAGAAATAAGTCCGAAAGGCCCATTGCCCTGTTTTGTGCACAAACGCACAAGACCGCGATCTTTGAGAAAGCACAAGTTTCGATCCATTTTTTTGTGCAACCACTACTTCAAAGTTGTGTATCGTACCGAGGAGAACATGTTCGAAAAAGGGTTTAATAAAAAAGGCCTAGAAGTAAGCCCGAAAGGCCCATTGCTCCGATTTGTGACCAAACACACAAAACCGCGAACTTTGGTAAAACACAAGTTCCGATCCACTTTTTTGTGCAACAACCACATCAAAGTTGTGTATCGTAGTGAGTAGAACATATTCACAAAATGGTTTCCACAAAAAGCCTGAGAAATATGCCCGAAAGGGCCATTGTGCATTTTGTGCACTAAGATACAAAACCGCGAGCTTTGGGAAAACACAAGTTTCGATCATTTTTTTTGTGCAACCACTACTTCAAAGTTGTGTATCGTACCGAGTAAAACATTTTGGAAAAAGGGTTTGCACAAAACGGCCTACAAATAAGCCAGAAAGGCCCATCGATCCATTACGAGCACAAACGCACAAAACCGTGAACTTTTGAAAAACACAAGTTTCAGTCCATTTTTTTCTGCAACCACTACTTCAAAGTTAAGTATCGTACCGAGTAGAACATGTTCGAAAAAGGGTTTACGCAAAACGTCCTACAAATAATCGCAAAAGGCCCATTGCTCCGTTTTGTGCACAAACGCACAAAACCGCGAGCTTTGGGAAAACACGAGTTGCGATCCACTTTGTTGCTCAACAACCATATCCAAGTTGTGTATCGTACCAAGTAGAACATGTTTACAAAACGGTTTCCACAAAAAGCCTGAGAAATAAGTCCGAAAGGCCCATTGCCCTGTTTTGTGCACAAACGCACAAGACCGCGATCTTTGAGAAAGCACAAGTTTCGATCCATTTTTTTGCGCAACCACTACTTCAAAGTTGTGTATCGTACCGAGGAGAACATGTTCGAAAAAGGGTTTAAGCAAAAAGGCCTAGAAGTAAGCCCGAAAGGCCCATTGCTCCGTTTTGTGACCAAATACACAAAACCGCGAACTTTGGGAAAACACAAGATCCGATCCACTTTTTTGTGCAACAACCACATCAAAGTTGTGTATCGTAGTGAGTAGAACATATTCACAAAATGGTTTCCACAAAAAGCCTGAGAAATATGCCCGAAAGGGCCATTGTGCATTTTGTGCACTAAGATACAAAACCGCGAACTTTGGGAAAACACAAGTTTCGATCATTTTTTTTGTGCAACCACTACTTCAAAGTTGTGTATCGTACCGAGTAAAACATTTTGGAAAAAGGGTTTGCACAAAACGGCCTACAAATAAGCCAGAAAGGCCCATCGATGCATTACGAGCACAAACGCACAAAACCGTGAACTTTTGAAAAACACAAGTTTCAGTCCATTTTTTTCTGCAACCACTACTTCAACGTTAAGTATCGTACCGAGTAGAACATGTTCAAAAAAGGGTTTACGCAAAACGTCCTACAAATAATCGCAAAAGGCCCATTGCTCCGTTTTGTGCACAAACGCACAAAACAGCGAGCTTTGGGAAAACACAAGTTGCGATCCACTTTGTTGCTCAACAACCATATCAAAGTTGTGTATCGTAGAAAGTAGAACATGTTTACAAAACGGTTTCCACAAAAAGCCTGAGAAATAAGGCCGAAAGGCCCATTGACCCATTTTGTACATAAACGCACAAGACCGCGATCTTGGAGAAAACACAAGTTTTGATCCATTTTTTTTGTGTAACCACTACTTCAAAGTTCTGTATCGTACCGAGAAGAACTTGTTCGAAAAAGGGTTTACGTAAAAAGGCCTAGAAGAAAGCCCGAAAGGCCCATTGCTCCGTTTTGTGAACAAACACACAACACCGCGAACTTTGGGAAAACACAAGTTCCGATCCACTTTTTTGTGCAACAACCACATCAAAGTTGTGTATCGTAGTGAGTAGAACATATTCACAAAATGGTTTCCACAAAAAGCCTGAGAAATATGCCCGAAAGGGCCATTGTGCATTTTGTGCACTAAGATACAAAACCGCGAACTTTGGGAAAACACAAGTTTCGATCATTTTTTTTGTGCAACCACTACTTCAAAGTTGTGTATCGTACCGAGTAAAACATTTTGGAAAAAGGGTTTGCACAAAACGGCCTACAAATAAGCCAGAAAGGCCCATCGATGCATTACGAGCACAAACGCACAAAACCGTGAACTTTTGAAAAACACAAGTTTCAGTCCATTTTTTTCTGCAACCACTACTTCAAAGTTAAGTATCGTACCGAGTAGAACATGTTCAAAAAAGGGTTTACGCAAAACGTCCTACAAATAATCGCAAAAGGCCCATTGCTCCGTTTTGTGCACAAACGCACAAAACCGCGAGCTTTGGGAAAACACGAGTTGCGATCCACTTTTTTGGTCAACAACCATACCAAAGTTGTGTATCATAGCGAGTAGAACATGTTTACAAAACGGTTTCCACAAAAAGCCTGAGAAATAAGTCCGAAAGGCCCATTGCCCTATTTTGTGCACAAACGCACAAGACCGCGATCTTTGAGAAAGCACAAGTTTCGATCCATTTTTTTGTGCAACCACTACTTCAAAGTTGTGTATCGTACCGAGGAGAACATGTTCGAAAAAGGGTTTAAGCAAAAAGGCCTAGAAGTAAGCCCGAAAGGCCCATTATTCCGATTTGTGACCAAACACACAAAACCGCGAACTTTGGTAAAACACAAGTTCCGATCCACTTTTTTTTTGCAACAACCACATCAAAGTTGTGTATCGTAGTGAGTAGAACATATTCACAAAATGGTTTCCACAAAAAGCCTGAGAAATATGCCCGAAAGGGCCATTGCTCCATTTTGTGCACTAAGATACAAAACCGCGAACTTTGGGAAAACACAAGTTTCGATCATTTTTTTGTGCAACCACTACTTCAAAGTTGTGTATCGTACCGAGTAAAACATTTTGGAAAAAGGGTTTGCACAAAACGGCCTATAAATAAGCCAGAAAGGCCCATCGATCCATTACGAGCACAAACGCACAAAACCGTGAACTTGTGAAAAACACAAGTTTCAATCCATTTTTTTCTGCAACCACTACTTCAAAGTTATGTATCGTACCGAGTAGAACATGTTCGAAAAAGGGTTTACGCAAAACGTCCTACAAATAATCGCAAAAGGCCCATTGCTCCGTTTTGTGCACAAACGCACAAAACAGCGAGCTTTGGGAAAACACAAGTTGCGATCCACTTTGTTGCTCAACAACCATATCAAAGTTGTGTATCGTAGAAAGTAGAACATGTTTACAAAACGGTTTCCACAAAAAGCCTGAGAAATAAGTCCGAAAGGCCCATTGCCCTGTTTTGTGCACAAACGCACAAGACCGCGATCTTTGAGAAAGCACAAGTTTCGATCCATTTTTTTGTGCAACCACTACTTCAAAGTTGTGTATCGTACCGAGGAGAAAATGTTCGAAAAAGGGTTTAAGTAAAAAGGCCTAGAAGTAAGCCCGAAAGGCCCATTGCTCCGTTTTGTGACCAAATACACAAAACCGCGAACTTTGGGAAAACACAAGTTCCGATCCACTTTTTTGTGCAACAACCACATCAAAGTTGTGTATCGTAGTGAGTAGAACATATTCACAAAATGGTTTCCACAAAAAGCCTGAGAAATATGCCCGAAAGGGCCATTGTGCATTTTGTGCACTAAGATACAAAACCGCGAACTTTGGGAAAACACAAGTTTCGATCATTTTTTTTGTGCAACCACTACTTCAAAGTTGTGTATCGTACCGAGTAAAACATTTTGGAAAAAGGGTTTGCACAAAACGGCCTACAAATAAGCCAGAAAGGCCCATCGATCCATTACGAGCACAAACGCACAAAACCGTGAACTTTTGAAAAACACAAGTTTCAATCCATTTTTTTCTGCAACCACTACTTCAAAGTTATGTATCGTACCGAGTAGAACATGTTCGAAAAAGGGTTTACGCAAAACGTCCTACAAATAATCGCAAAAGGCCCATTGCTCCGTTTTGTGCACAAACGCACAAAACCGCGAGCTTTGGGAAAACACGAGTTGCGATCCACTTTTTTGGTCAACAACCATACCAAAGTTGTGTATCATAGCGAGTAGAACATGTTTACAAAACGGTTTCCACAAAAAGCCTGAGAAATAAGTCCGAAAGGCCCATTGCCCTATTTTGTGCACAAACGCACAAGACCGCGATCTTTGAGAAAGCACAAGTTTCGATCCATTTTTTTGTGCAACCACTACTTCAAAGTTGTGTATCGTACCGAGGAGAACATGTTCGAAAAAGGGTTTAAGTAAAAAGGCCTAGAAGTAAGCCCGAAAGGCCCATTATTCCGATTTGTGACCAAACACACAAAACCGCGAACTTTGGTAAAACACAAGTTCCGATCCACTTTTTTTTTGCAACAACCACATCAAAGTTGTGTATCGTAGTGAGTAGAACATATTCACAAAATGGTTTCCACAAAAAGCCTGAGAAATATGCCCGAAAGGGCCATTGCTCCATTTTGTGCACTAAGATACAAAACCGCGAACTTTGGGAAAACACAAGTTTCGATCATTTTTTTTGTGCAACCACTACTTCAAAGTTGTGTATCGTACCGAGTAAAACATTTTGGAAAAAGGGTTTGCACAAAACGGCCTACAAATAAGCCAGAAAGGCCCGTCGATCCATTACGAGCACAAACGCACAAAACCGTGAACTTTTGAAAAACACAAGTTTCAATCCATTTTTTTCTGCAACCACTACTTCAAAGTTATGTATCGTACCGAGTAGAACATGTTCGAAAAAGGGTTTACGCAAAACGTCCTACAAATAATCGCAAAAGGCCCATTGCTCCGTTTTGTGCACAAACGCACAAAACAGCGAGCTTTGGGATAACACAAGTTGCGATCCACTTTGTTGCTCAACAACCATATCAAAGTTGTGTATCGTAGAAAGTAGAACATGTTTACAAAACGGTTTCCACAAAAAGCCTGAGAAATAAGTCCGAAAGGCCCATTGCCCTGTTTTGTGCACAAACGCACAAGACCGCGATCTTTGAGAAAGCACAAGTTTCGATCCATTTTTTTGTGCAACCACTACTTCAAAGTTGTGTATCGTACCGAGGAGAACATGTTCGAAAAAGGGTTTAAGAAAAAAGGCCTAGAAGTAAGCCCGAAAGGCCCATTGCTCCGATTTGTGACCAAACACACAAAACCGCGAACTTTGGTAAAACACAAGTTCCGATCCACTTTTTTGTGCAACAACCACATCAAAGTTGTGTATCGTAGTGAGTAGAACATATTCACAAAATGGTTTCCACAAAAAGCCTGAGAAATATGCCCGAAAGGGCCATTGTGCATTTTGTGCACTAAGATACAAAACCGCGAGCTTTGGGAAAACACAAGTTTCGATCATTTTTTTTGTGCAACCACTACTTCAAAGTTGTGTATCGTACCGAGTAAAACATTTTGGAAAAAGGGTTTGCACAAAACGGCCTACAAATAAGCCAGAAAGGCCCATCGATCCATTACGAGCACAAACGCACAAAACCGTGAACTTTTGAAAAACACAAGTTTCAGTCCATTTTTTTCTGCAACCACTACTTCAAAGTTAAGTATCGTACCGAGTAGAACATGTTCGAAAAAGGGTTTACGCAAAACGTCCTACAAATAATCGCAAAAGGCCCATTGCTCCGTTTTGTGCACAAACGCACAAAACCGCGAGCTTTGGGAAAACACGAGTTGCGATCCACTTTGTTGCTCAACAACCATATCCAAGTTGTGTATCGTACCAAGTAGAACATGTTTACAAAACGGTTTCCACAAAAAGCCTGAGAAATAAGTCCGAAAGGCCCATTGCCCTGTTTTGTGCACAAACGCACAAGACCGCGATCTTTGAGAAAGCACAAGTTTCGATCCATTTTTTTGCGCAACCACTACTTCAAAGTTGTGTATCGTACCGAGGAGAACATGTTCGAAAAAGGGTTTAAGCAAAAAGGCCTAGAAGTAAGCCCGAAAGGCCCATTGCTCCGTTTTGTGACCAAATACACAAAACCGCGAACTTTGGGAAAACACAAGTTCCGATCCACTTTTTTGTGCAACAACCACATCAAAGTTGTGTATCGTAGTGAGTAGAACATATTCACAAAATGGTTTCCACAAAAAGCCTGAGAAATATGCCCGAAAGGGCCATTGTGCATTTTGTGCACTAAGATACAAAACCGCGAACTTTGGGAAAACACAAGTTTCGATCATTTTTTTTGTGCAACCACTACTTCAAAGTTGTGTATCGTACCGAGTAAAACATTTTGGAAAAAGGGTTTGCACAAAACGGCCTACAAATAAGCCAGAAAGGCCCATCGATGCATTACGAGCACAAACGCACAAAACCGTGAACTTTTGAAAAACACAAGTTTCAGTCCATTTTTTTCTGCAACCACTACTTCAACGTTAAGTATCGTACCGAGTAGAACATGTTCAAAAAAGGGTTTACGCAAAACGTCCTACAAATAATCGCAAAAGGCCCATTGCTCCGTTTTGTGCACAAACGCACAAAACAGCGAGCTTTGGGAAAACACAAGTTGCGATCCACTTTGTTGCTCAACAACCATATCAAAGTTGTGTATCGTAGAAAGTAGAACATGTTTACAAAACGGTTTCCACAAAAAGCCTGAGAAATAAGGCCGAAAGGCCCATTGACCCATTTTGTACATAAACGCACAAGACCGCGATCTTGGAGAAAACACAAGTTTTGATCCATTTTTTTTGTGTAACCACTACTTCAAAGTTCTGTATCGTACCGAGAAGAACTTGTTCGAAAAAGGGTTTACGTAAAAAGGCCTAGAAGAAAGCCCGAAAGGCCCATTGCTCCGTTTTGTGAACAAACACACAACACCGCGAACTTTGGGAAAACACAAGTTCCGATCCACTTTTTTGTGCAACAACCACATCAAAGTTGTGTATCGTAGTGAGTAGAACATATTCACAAAATGGTTTCCACAAAAAGCCTGAGAAATATGCCCGAAAGGGCCATTGTGCATTTTGTGCACTAAGATACAAAACCACGAGCTTTGGGAAAACACAAGTTTCGATCATTTTTTTTGTGCAACCACTACTTCAAAGTTGTGTATCGTACCGAGTAAAACATTTTGGAAAAAGGGTTTGCACAAAACGGCCTACAAATAAGCCAGAAAGGCCCATCGATCCATTACGAGCACAAACGCACAAAACCGTGAACTTTTGAAAAACACAAGTTTCAGTCCATTTTTTTCTGCAACCACTACTTCAAAGTTAAGTATCGTACCGAGTAGAACATGTTCGAAAAAGGGTTTACGCAAAACGTCCTACAAATAATCGCAAAAGGCCCATTGCTCCGTTTTGTGCACAAACGCACAAAACCGCGAGCTTTGGGAAAACACGAGTTGCGATCCACTTTGTTGCTCAACAACCATATCCAAGTTGTGTATCGTACCAAGTAGAACATGTTTACAAAACGGTTTCCACAAAAAGCCTGAGAAATAAGTCCGAAAGGCCCATTGCCCTGTTTTGTGCACAAACGCACAAGACCGCGATCTTTGAGAAAGCACAAGTTTCGATCCATTTTTTTGCGCAACCACTACTTCAAAGTTGTGTATCGTACCGAGGAGAACATGTTCGAAAAAGGGTTTAAGCAAAAAGGCCTAGAAGTAAGCCCGAAAGGCCCATTGCTCCGTTTTGTGACCAAATACACAAAACCGCGAACTTTGGGAAAACACAAGTTCCGATCCACTTTTTTGTGCAACAACCACATCAAAGTTGTGTATCGTAGTGAGTAGAACATATTCACAAAATGGTTTCCACAAAAAGCCTGAGAAATATGCCCGAAAGGGCCATTGTGCATTTTGTGCACTAAGATACAAAACCGCGAACTTTGGGAAAACACAAGTTTCGATCATTTTTTTTGTGCAACCACTACTTCAAAGTTGTGTATCGTACCGAGTAAAACATTTTGGAAAAAGGGTTTGCACAAAACGGCCTACAAATAAGCCAGAAAGGCCCATCGATGCATTACGAGCACAAACGCACAAAACCGTGAACTTTTGAAAAACACAAGTTTCAGTCCATTTTTTTCTGCAACCACTACTTCAACGTTAAGTATCGTACCGAGTAGAACATGTTCAAAAAAGGGTTTACGCAAAACGTCCTACAAATAATCGCAAAAGGCCCATTGCTCCGTTTTGTGCACAAACGCACAAAACAGCGAGCTTTGGGAAAACACAAGTTGCGATCCACTTTGTTGCTCAACAACCATATCAAAGTTGTGTATCGTAGAAAGTAGAACATGTTTACAAAACGGTTTCCACAAAAAGCCTGAGAAATAAGGCCGAAAGGCCCATTGACCCATTTTGTACATAAACGCACAAGACCGCGATCTTGGAGAAAACACAAGTTTTGATCCATTTTTTTTGTGTAACCACTACTTCAAAGTTCTGTATCGTACCGAGAAGAACTTGTTCGAAAAAGGGTTTACGTAAAAAGGCCTAGAAGAAAGCCCGAAAGGCCCATTGCTCCGTTTTGTGAACAAACACACAACACCGCGAACTTTGGGAAAACACAAGTTCCGATCCACTTTTTTGTGCAACAACCACATCAAAGTTGTGTATCGTAGTGAGTAGAACATATTCACAAAATGGTTTCCACAAAAAGCCTGAGAAATATGCCCGAAGGGGCCATTGTGCATTTTGTGCACTAAGATACAAAACCGCGAACTTTGGGAAAACACAAGTTTCGATCATTTTTTTTGTGCAACCACTACTTCAAAGTTGTGTATCGTACCGAGTAAAACATTTTGGAAAAAGGGTTTGCACAAAACGGCCTACAAATAAGCCAGAAAGGCCCATCGATGCATTACGAGCACAAACGCACAAAACCGTGAACTTTTGAAAAACACAAGTTTCAGTCCATTTTTTTCTGCAACCACTACTTCAAAGTTAAGTATCGTACCGAGTAGAACATGTTCAAAAAAGGGTTTACGCAAAACGTCCTACAAATAATCGCAAAAGGCCCATTGCTCCGTTTTGTGCACAAACGCACAAAACCGCGAGCTTTGGGAAAACACGAGTTGCGATCCACTTTTTTGGTCAACAACCATACCAAAGTTGTGTATCATAGCGAGTAGAACATGTTTACAAAACGGTTTCCACAAAAAGCCTGAGAAATAAGTCCGAAAGGCCCATTGCCCTATTTTGTGCACAAACGCACAAGACCGCGATCTTTGAGAAAGCACAAGTTTCGATCCATTTTTTTGCGCAACCACTACTTCAAAGTTGTGTATCGTACCGAGGAGAACATGTTCGAAAAAGGGTTTAAGCAAAAAGGCCTAGAAGTAAGCCCGAAAGGCCCATTGCTCCGTTTTGTGACCAAATACACAAAACCGCGAACTTTGGGAAAACACAAGTTCCGATCCACTTTTTTGTGCAACAACCACATCAAAGTTGTGTATCGTAGTGAGTAGAACATATTCACAAAATGGTTTCCACAAAAAGCCTGAGAAATATGCCCGAAAGGGCCATTGCTCCATTTTGTGCACTAAGATACAAAACCGCGAACTTTGGGAAAACACAAGTTTCGATCATTTTTTTGTGCAACCACTACTTCAAAGTTGTGTATCGTACCGAGTAAAACATTTTGGAAAAAGGGTTTGCACAAAACGGCCTATAAATAAGCCAGAAAGGCCCATCGATCCATTACGAGCACAAACGCACAAAACCGTGAACTTGTGAAAAACACAAGTTTCAATCCATTTTTTTCTGCAACCACTACTTCAAAGTTATGTATCGTACCGAGTAGAACATGTTCGAAAAAGGGTTTACGCAAAACATCCTACAAATAATCGCAAAAGGCCCATTGCTCCGTTTTGTGCACAAACGCACAAAACAGCGAGCTTTGGGAAAACACAAGTTGCGATCCACTTTGTTGCTCAACAACCATATCAAAGTTGTGTATCGTAGAAAGTAGAACATGTTTACAAAACGGTTTCCACAAAAAGCCTGAGAAATAAGTCCGAAAGGCCCATTGCCCTGTTTTGTGCACAAACGCACAAGACCGCGATCTTTGAGAAAGCACAAGTTTCGATCCATTTTTTTGTGCAACCACTACTTCAAAGTTGTGTATCGTACCGAGGAGAAAATGTTCGAAAAAGGGTTTAAGTAAAAAGGCCTAGAAGTAAGCCCGAAAGGCCCATTGCTCCGTTTTGTGACCAAATACACAAAACCGCGAACTTTGGGAAAACACAAGTTCCGATCCACTTTTTTGTGCAACAACCACATCAAAGTTGTGTATCGTAGTGAGTAGAACATATTCACAAAATGGTTTCCACAAAAAGCCTGAGAAATATGCCCGAAAGGGCCATTGTGCATTTTGTGCACTAAGATACAAAACCGCGAACTTTGGGAAAACACAAGTTTCGATCATTTTTTTTGTGCAACCACTACTTCAAAGTTGTGTATCGTACCGAGTAAAACATTTTGGAAAAAGGGTTTGCACAAAACGGCCTACAAATAAGCCAGAAAGGCCCATCGATCCATTACGAGCACAAACGCACAAAACCGTGAACTTTTGAAAAACACAAGTTTCAATCCATTTTTTTCTGCAACCACTACTTCAAAGTTATGTATCGTACCGAGTAGAACATGTTCGAAAAAGGGTTTACGCAAAACGTCCTACAAATAATCGCAAAAGGCCCATTGCTCCGTTTTGTGCACAAACGCACAAAACCGCGAGCTTTGGGAAAACACGAGTTGCGATCCACTTTTTTGGTCAACAACCATACCAAAGTTGTGTATCATAGCGAGTAGAACATGTTTACAAAACGGTTTCCACAAAAAGCCTGAGAAATAAGTCCGAAAGGCCCATTGCCCTATTTTGTGCACAAACGCACAAGACCGCGATCTTTGAGAAAGCACAAGTTTCGATCCATTTTTTTGTGCAACCACTACTTCAAAGTTGTGTATCGTACCGAGGAGAACATGTTCGAAAAAGGGTTTAAGCAAAAAGGCCTAGAAGTAAGCCTGAAAGGCCCATTATTCCGATTTGTGACCAAACACACAAAACCGCGAACTTTGGTAAAACACAAGTTCCGATCCACTTTTTTTTTGCAACAACCACATCAAAGTTGTGTATCGTAGTGAGTAGAACATATTCACAAAATGGTTTCCACAAAAAGCCTGAGAAATATGCCCGAAAGGGCCATTGCTCCATTTTGTGCACTAAGATACAAAACCGCGAACTTTGGGAAAACACAAGTTTCGATCATTTTTTTTGTGCAACCACTACTTCAAAGTTGTGTATCGTACCGAGTAAAACATTTTGGAAAAAGGGTTTGCACAAAACGGCCTACAAATAAGCCAGAAAGGCCCGTCGATCCATTACGAGCACAAACGCACAAAACCGTGAACTTTTGAAAAACACAAGTTTCAATCCATTTTTTTCTGCAACCACTACTTCAAAGTTATGTATCGTACCGAGTAGAACATGTTCGAAAAAGGGTTTACGCAAAACGTCCTACAAATAATCGCAAAAGGCCCATTGCTCCGTTTTGTGCACAAACGCACAAAACAGCGAGCTTTGGGATAACACAAGTTGCGATCCACTTTTTTGGTCAACAACCATATCAAAGTTGTGTATCGTAGAAAGTAGAACATGTTTACAAAACGGTTTCCACAAAAAGCCTGAGAAATAAGTCCGAAAGGCCCATTGCCCTGTTTTGTGCACAAACGCACAAGACCGCGATCTTTGAGAAAGCACAAGTTTCGATCCATTTTTTTGTGCAACCACTACTTCAAAGTTGTGTATCGTACCGAGGAGAACATGTTCGAAAAAGGGTTTAAGAAAAAAGGCCTAGAAGTAAGCCCGAAAGGCCCATTGCTCCGATTTGTGACCAAACACACAAAACCGCGAACTTTGGTAAAACACAAGTTCCGATCCACTTTTTTGTGCAACAACCACATCAAAGTTGTGTATCGTAGTGAGTAGAACATATTCACAAAATGGTTTCCACAAAAAGCCTGAGAAATATGCCCGAAAGGGCCATTGTGCATTTTGTGCACTAAGATACAAAACCGCGAGCTTTGGGAAAACACAAGTTTCGATCATTTTTTTTGTGCAACCACTACTTCAAAGTTGTGTATCGTACCGAGTAAAACATTTTGGAAAAAGGGTTTGCACAAAACGGCCTACAAATAAGCCAGAAAGGCCCATCGATCCATTACGAGCACAAACGCACAAAACCGTGAACTTTTGAAAAACACAAGTTTCAGTCCATTTTTTTCTGCAACCACTACTTCAAAGTTAAGTATCGTACCGAGTAGAACATGTTCGAAAAAGGGTTTACGCAAAACGTCCTACAAATAATCGCAAAAGGCCCATTGCTCCGTTTTGTGCACAAACGCACAAAACCGCGAGCTTTGGGAAAACACGAGTTGCGATCCACTTTGTTGCTCAACAACCATATCCAAGTTGTGTATCGTACCAAGTAGAACATGTTTACAAAACGGTTTCCACAAAAAGCCTGAGAAATAAGTCCGAAAGGCCCATTGCCCTGTTTTGTGCACAAACGCACAAGACCGCGATCTTTGAGAAAGCACAAGTTTCGATCCATTTTTTTGCGCAACCACTACTTCAAAGTTGTGTATCGTACCGAGGAGAACATGTTCGAAAAAGGGTTTAAGCAAAAAGGCCTAGAAGTAAGCCCGAAAGGCCCATTGCTCCGTTTTGTGACCAAATACACAAAACCGCGAACTTTGGGAAAACACAAGTTCCGATCCACTTTTTTGTGCAACAACCACATCAAAGTTGTGTATCGTAGTGAGTAGAACATATTCACAAAATGGTTTCCACAAAAAGCCTGAGAAATATGCCCGAAAGGGCCATTGTGCATTTTGTGCACTAAGATACAAAACCGCGAACTTTGGGAAAACACAAGTTTCGATCATTTTTTTTGTGCAACCACTACTTCAAAGTTGTGTATCGTACCGAGTAAAACATTTTGGAAAAAGGGTTTGCACAAAACGGCCTACAAATAAGCCAGAAAGGCCCATCGATGCATTACGAGCACAAACGCACAAAACCGTGAACTTTTGAAAAACACAAGTTTCAGTCCATTTTTTTCTGCAACCACTACTTCAACGTTAAGTATCGTACCGAGTAGAACATGTTCAAAAAAGGGTTTACGCAAAACGTCCTACAAATAATCGCAAAAGGCCCATTGCTCCGTTTTGTGCACAAACGCACAAAACAGCGAGCTTTGGGAAAACACAAGTTGCGATCCACTTTGTTGCTCAACAACCATATCAAAGTTGTGTATCGTAGAAAGTAGAACATGTTTACAAAACGGTTTCCACAAAAAGCCTGAGAAATAAGGCCGAAAGGCCCATTGACCCATTTTGTACATAAACGCACAAGACCGCGATCTTGGAGAAAACACAAGTTTTGATCCATTTTTTTTGTGTAACCACTACTTCAAAGTTCTGTATCGTACCGAGAAGAACTTGTTCGAAAAAGGGTTTACGTAAAAAGGCCTAGAAGAAAGCCCGAAAGGCCCATTGCTCCGTTTTGTGAACAAACACACAACACCGCGAACTTTGGGAAAACACAAGTTCCGATCCACTTTTTTGTGCAACAACCACATCAAAGTTGTGTATCGTAGTGAGTAGAACATATTCACAAAATGGTTTCCACAAAAAGCCTGAGAAATATGCCCGAAAGGGCCATTGTGCATTTTGTGCACTAAGATACAAAACCGCGAGCTTTGGGAAAACACAAGTTTCGATCATTTTTTTTGTGCAACCACTACTTCAAAGTTGTGTATCGTACCGAGTAAAACATTTTGGAAAAAGGGTTTGCACAAAACGGCCTACAAATAAGCCAGAAAGGCCCATCGATCCATTACGAGCACAAACGCACAAAACCGTGAACTTTTGAAAAACACAAGTTTCAGTCCATTTTTTTCTGCAACCACTACTTCAAAGTTAAGTATCGTACCGAGTAGAACATGTTCGAAAAAGGGTTTACGCAAAACGTCCTACAAATAATCGCAAAAGGCCCATTGCTCCGTTTTGTGCACAAACGCACAAAACCGCGAGCTTTGGGAAAACACGAGTTGCGATCCACTTTGTTGCTCAACAACCATATCCAAGTTGTGTATCGTACCAAGTAGAACATGTTTACAAAACGGTTTCCACAAAAAGCCTGAGAAATAAGTCCGAAAGGCCCATTGCCCTGTTTTGTGCACAAACGCACAAGACCGCGATCTTTGAGAAAGCACAAGTTTCGATCCATTTTTTTGCGCAACCACTACTTCAAAGTTGTGTATCGTACCGAGGAGAACATGTTCGAAAAAGGGTTTAAGCAAAAAGGCCTAGAAGTAAGCCCGAAAGGCCCATTGCTCCGTTTTGTGACCAAATACACAAAACCGCGAACTTTGGGAAAACACAAGTTCCGATCCACTTTTTTGTGCAACAACCACATCAAAGTTGTGTATCGTAGTGAGTAGAACATATTCACAAAATGGTTTCCACAAAAAGCCTGAGAAATATGCCCGAAAGGGCCATTGTGCATTTTGTGCACTAAGATACAAAACCGCGAACTTTGGGAAAACACAAGTTTCGATCATTTTTTTTGTGCAACCACTACTTCAAAGTTGTGTATCGTACCGAGTAAAACATTTTGGAAAAAGGGTTTGCACAAAACGGCCTACAAATAAGCCAGAAAGGCCCATCGATGCATTACGAGCACAAACGCACAAAACCGTGAACTTTTGAAAAACACAAGTTTCAGTCCATTTTTTTCTGCAACCACTACTTCAACGTTAAGTATCGTACCGAGTAGAACATGTTCAAAAAAGGGTTTACGCAAAACGTCCTACAAATAATCGCAAAAGGCCCATTGCTCCGTTTTGTGCACAAACGCACAAAACAGCGAGCTTTGGGAAAACACAAGTTGCGATCCACTTTGTTGCTCAACAACCATATCAAAGTTGTGTATCGTAGAAAGTAGAACATGTTTACAAAACGGTTTCCACAAAAAGCCTGAGAAATAAGGCCGAAAGGCCCATTGACCCATTTTGTACATAAACGCACAAGACCGCGATCTTGGAGAAAACACAAGTTTTGATCCATTTTTTTTGTGTAACCACTACTTCAAAGTTCTGTATCGTACCGAGAAGAACTTGTTCGAAAAAGGGTTTACGTAAAAAGGCCTAGAAGAAAGCCCGAAAGGCCCATTGCTCCGTTTTGTGAACAAACACACAACACCGCGAACTTTGGGAAAACACAAGTTCCGATCCACTTTTTTGTGCAACAACCACATCAAAGTTGTGTATCGTAGTGAGTAGAACATATTCACAAAATGGTTTCCACAAAAAGCCTGAGAAATATGCCCGAAGGGGCCATTGTGCATTTTGTGCACTAAGATACAAAACCGCGAACTTTGGGAAAACACAAGTTTCGATCATTTTTTTTGTGCAACCACTACTTCAAAGTTGTGTATCGTACCGAGTAAAACATTTTGGAAAAAGGGTTTGCACAAAACGGCCTACAAATAAGCCAGAAAGGCCCATCGATGCATTACGAGCACAAACGCACAAAACCGTGAACTTTTGAAAAACACAAGTTTCAGTCCATTTTTTTCTGCAACCACTACTTCAAAGTTAAGTATCGTACCGAGTAGAACATGTTCAAAAAAGGGTTTACGCAAAACGTCCTACAAATAATCGCAAAAGGCCCATTGCTCCGTTTTGTGCACAAACGCACAAAACCGCGAGCTTTGGGAAAACACGAGTTGCGATCCACTTTTTTGGTCAACAACCATACCAAAGTTGTGTATCATAGCGAGTAGAACATGTTTACAAAACGGTTTCCACAAAAAGCCTGAGAAATAAGTCCGAAAGGCCCATTGCCCTATTTTGTGCACAAACGCACAAGACCGCGATCTTTGAGAAAGCACAAGTTTCGATCCATTTTTTTGCGCAACCACTACTTCAAAGTTGTGTATCGTACCGAGGAGAACATGTTCGAAAAAGGGTTTAAGCAAAAAGGCCTAGAAGTAAGCCCGAAAGGCCCATTGCTCCGTTTTGTGACCAAATACACAAAACCGCGAACTTTGGGAAAACACAAGTTCCGATCCACTTTTTTGTGCAACAACCACATCAAAGTTGTGTATCGTAGTGAGTAGAACATATTCACAAAATGGTTTCCACAAAAAGCCTGAGAAATATGCCCGAAAGGGCCATTGTGCATTTTGTGCACTAAGATACAAAACCGCGAACTTTGGGAAAACACAAGTTCCGATCATTTTTTTTGTGCAACCACTACTTCAAAGTTGTGTATCGTACCGAGTAAAACATTTTGGAAAAAGGGTTTGCACAAAACGGCCTACAAATAAGCCAGAAAGGCCCATCGATGCATTACGAGCACAAACGCACAAAACCGTGAACTTTTGAAAAACACAAGTTTCAGTCCATTTTTTTCTGCAACCACTACTTCAACGTTAAGTATCGTACCGAGTAGAACATGTTCAAAAAAGGGTTTACGCAAAACGTCCTACAAATAATCGCAAAAGGCCCATTGCTCCGTTTTGTGCACAAACGCACAAAACAGCGAGCTTTGGGAAAACACAAGTTGCGATCCACTTTGTTGCTCAACAACCATATCAAAGTTGTGTATCGTAGAAAGTAGAACATGTTTACAAAACGGTTTCCACAAAAAGCCTGAGAAATAAGGCCGAAAGGCCCATTGACCCATTTTGTACATAAACGCACAAGACCGCGATCTTGGAGAAAACACAAGTTTTGATCCATTTTTTTTGTGTAACCACTACTTCAAAGTTCTGTATCGTACCGAGAAGAACTTGTTCGAAAAAGGGTTTACGTAAAAAGGCCTAGAAGAAAGCCCGAAAGGCCCATTGCTCCGTTTTGTGAACAAACACACAACACCGCGAACTTTGGGAAAACACAAGTTCCGATCCACTTTTTTGTGCAACAACCACATCAAAGTTGTGTATCGTAGTGAGTAGAACATATTCACAAAATGGTTTCCACAAAAAGCCTGAGAAATATGCCCGAAGGGGCCATTGTGCATTTTGTGCACTAAGATACAAAACCGCGAACTTTGGGAAAACACAAGTTTCGATCATTTTTTTTGTGCAACCACTACTTCAAAGTTGTGTATCGTACCGAGTAAAACATTTTGGAAAAAGGGTTTGCACAAAACGGCCTACAAATAAGCCAGAAAGGCCCATCGATGCATTACGAGCACAAACGCACAAAACCGTGAACTTTTGAAAAACACAAGTTTCAGTCCATTTTTTTCTGCAACCACTACTTCAAAGTTAAGTATCGTACCGAGTAGAACATGTTCAAAAAAGGGTTTACGCAAAACGTCCTACAAATAATCGCAAAAGGCCCATTGCTCCGTTTTGTGCACAAACGCACAAAACCGCGAGCTTTGGGAAAACACGAGTTGCGATCCACTTTTTTGGTCAACAACCATACCAAAGTTGTGTATCATAGCGAGTAGAACATGTTTACAAAACGGTTTCCACAAAAAGCCTGAGAAATAAGTCCGAAAGGCCCATTGCCCTATTTTGTGCACAAACGCACAAGACCGCGATCTTTGAGAAAGCACAAGTTTCGATCCATTTTTTTGTGCAACCACTACTTCAAAGTTGTGTATCGTACCGAGGAGAACATGTTCGAAAAAGGGTTTAAGCAAAAAGGCCTAGAAGTAAGCCCGAAAGGCCCATTATTCCGATTTGTGACCAAACACACAAAACCGCAAACTTTGGTAAAACACAAGTTCCGATCCACTTTTTTTTTGCAACAACCACATCAAAGTTGTGTATCGTAGTGAGTAGAACATATTCACAAAATGGTTTCCACAAAAAGCCTGAGAAATATGCCCGAAAGGGCCATTGCTCCATTTTGTGCACTAAGATACAAAACCGCGAACTTTGGGAAAACACAAGTTTCGATCATTTTTTTTGTGCAACCACTACTTCAAAGTTGTGTATCGTACCGAGTAAAACATTTTGGAAAAAGGGTTTGCACAAAACGGCCTACAAATAAGCCAGAAAGGCCCATCGATCCATTACGAGCACAAACGCACAAAACCGTGAACTTGTGAAAAACACAAGTTTCAATCCATTTTTTTCTGCAACCACTACTTCAAAGTTATGTATCGTACCGAGTAGAACATGTTCGAAAAAGGGTTTACGCAAAACGTCCTACAAATAATCGCAAAAGGCCCATTGCTCCGTTTTGTGCACAAACGCACAAAACAGCGAGCTTTGGGAAAACACAAGTTGCGATCCACTTTGTTGCTCAACAGCCATATCAAAGTTGTGTATCGTAGAAAGTAGAACATGTTTACAAAACGGTTTCCACAAAAAGCCTGAGAAATAAGTCCGAAAGGCCCATTGCCCTGTTTTGTGCACAAACGCACAAGACCGCGATCTTTGAGAAAGCACAAGTTTCGATCCATTTTTTTGTGCAACCACTACTTCAAAGTTGTGTATCGTACCGAGGAGAAAATGTTCGAAAAAGGGTTTAAGTAAAAAGGCCTAGAAGTAAGCCCGAAAGGCCCATTGCTCCGTTTTGTGACCAAATACACAAAACCGCGAACTTTGGGAAAACACGAGTTCCGATCCACTTTTTTGTGCAACAACCACATCAAAGTTGTGTATCGTAGTGAGTAGAACATATTCACAAAATGGTTTCCACAAAAAGCCTGAGAAATATGCCCGAAAGGGCCATTGTGCATTTTGTGCACTAAGATACAAAACCGCGAACTTTGGGAAAACACAAGTTTCGATCATTTTTTTTGTGCAACCACTACTTCAAAGTTGTGTATCGTACCGAGTAAAACATTTTGGAAAAAGGGTTTGCACAAAACGGCCTACAAATAAGCCAGAAAGGCCCATCGATGCATTACGAGCACAAACGCACAAAACCGTGAACTTTTGAAAAACACAAGTTTCAGTCCATTTTTTTCTGCAACCACTACTTCAAAGTTAAGTATCGTACCGAGTAGAACATGTTCGAAAAAGGGTTTACGCAAAACGTCCTACAAATAATCGCAAAAGGCCCATTGCTCCGTTTTGTGCACAAACGCACAAAACCGCGAGCTTTGGGAAAACACGAGTTGCGATCCACTTTTTTGGTCAACAACCATACCAAAGTTGTGTATCATAGCGAGTAGAACATGTTTACAAAACGGTTTCCACAAAAAGCCTGAGAAATAAGTCCGAAAGGCCCATTGCCCTATTTTGTGCACAAACGCACAAGACCGCGATCTTTGAGAAAGCACAAGTTTCGATCCATTTTTTTGTGCAACCACTACTTCAAAGTTGTGTATCGTACCGAGGAGAACATGTTCGAAAAAGGGTTTAAGCAAAAAGGCCTAGAAGTAAGCCCGAAAGGCCCATTATTCCGATTTGTGACCAAACACACAAAACCGCGAACTTTGGTAAAACACAAGTTCCGATCCACTTTTTTTTTGCAACAACCACATCAAAGTTGTGTATCGTAGTGAGTAGAACATATTCACAAAATGGTTTCCACAAAAAGCCTGAGAAATATGCCCGAAAGGGCCATTGCTCCATTTTGTGCACTAAGATACAAAACCGCGAACTTTGGGAAAACACAAGTTTCGATCATTTTTTTGTGCAACCACTACTTCAAAGTTGTGTATCGTACCGAGTAAAACATTTTGGAAAAAGGGTTTGCACAAAACGGCCTACAAATAAGCCAGAAAGGCCCATCGATCCATTACGAGCACAAACGCACAAAACCGTGAACTTGTGAAAAACACAAGTTTCAATCCATTTTTTTCTGCAACCACTACTTCAACGTTAAGTATCGTACCGAGTAGAACATGTTCGAAAAAGGGTTTACGCAAAACGTCCTACAAATAATCGCAAAAGGCCCATTGCTCCGTTTTGTGCACAAACGCACAAAACAGCGAGCTTTGGGAAAACACAAGTTGCGATCCACTTTGTTGCTCAACAACCATATCAAAGTTGTGTATCGTAGAAAGTAGAACATGTTTACAAAACGGTTTCCACAAAAAGCCTGAGAAATAAGGCCGAAAGGCCCATTGACCCATTTTGTACATAAACGCACAAGACCGCGATCTTGGAGAAAACACAAGTTTTGATCCATTTTTTTTGTGTAACCACTACTTCAAAGTTCTGTATCGTACCGAGAAGAACTTGTTCGAAAAAGGGTTTACGTAAAAAGGCCTAGAAGAAAGCCCGAAAGGCCCATTGCTCCGTTTTGTGAACAAACACACAACACCGCGAACTTTTGAAAAACACAAGTTTCAATCCATTTTTTTCTGCAACCACTACTTCAAAGTTATGTATCGTACCGAGTAGAACATGTTCGAAAAAGGGTTTACCCAAAACGTCCTACAAATAATCGCAAAAGGCCCATTGCTCCGTTTTGTGCAGAAACGCACAAAACCGCGAGCTTTGGTAAAACACGAGTTGCGATCCACTTTTTTGCTCAACAACCATATCAAAGTTGTGTATCATAGCGAGTAGAACATGTTTACAAAACGGTTTCCACAAAAAAGCCTGAGAAATAAGTCCGAAAGGCCCATTGCCCTGTTTTGTGCACAAACGCACAAGACCGCGATCTTTGAGAAAGCACAAGTTTCGATCCATTTTTTTGTGCAACCACTACTTCAAACTTGTGTATCGTACCGAGGAGAACATGTTCGAAAAAGGGTTTAAGCAGAAAGGCCTAGAAGTAAGCCCGAAAGGCCCATTGCTCCGTTTTGTGACCAAATACACAAAACCGCGAACTTTGGGAAAACACGAGTTCCGATCCACTTTTTTGTGCAACAACCACATCAAAGTTGTGTATCGTAGTGAGTAGAACATATTCACAAAATGGTTTCCACAAAAAGCCTGAGAAATATGCCCGAAAGGGCCATTGTGCATTTTGTGCACTAAGATACAAAACCGCGAACTTTGGGAAAACACAAGTTTCGATCATTTTTTTTGTGCAACCACTACTTCAAAGTTGTGTATCGTACCGAGTAAAACATTTTGGAAAAAGGGTTTGCACAAAACGGCCTACAAATATGCCAGAAAGGCCCATCGATCCATTACGAGCACAAACGCACAAAACCGTGAACTTTTGAAAAACACAAGTTTCAGTCCATTTTTTTCTGCAACCACTACTTCAAAGTTAAGTATCGTACCGAGTAGAACATGTTCGAAAAAGGGTTTACGCAAAACGTCCTACAAATAATCGCAAAAGGCCCATTGCTCCGTTTTGTGCACAAACGCGCAAAACCGCGAGCTTTGGGAAAACACGAGTTACGATCCACTTTTTTGGTCAACAACCATACCAAAGTTGTGTATCATAGCGAGTAGAACATGTTTACAAAACGGTTTCCACAAAAAGCCTGAGAAATAAGTCCGAAAGGCCCATTGCCCTATTTTGTGCACAAACGCACAAGACCGCGATCTTTGAGAAAGCACAAGTTTCGATCCATTTTTTTGTGCAACCACTACTTCAAAGTTGTGTATCGTACCGAGGAGAACATGTTCGAAAAAGGGTTTAAGCAAAAAGGCCTAGAAGTAAGCCCGAAAGGCCCATTATTCCGATTTGTGACCAAACACACAAAACCGCGAACTTTGGTAAAACACAAGTTCCGATCCACTTTTTTTTTGCAACAACCACATCAAAGTTGTGTACGTAGTGAGTAGAACATATTCACAAAATGGTTTCCACAAAAAGCCTGAGAAATATGCCCGAAAGGGCCATTGCTCCATTTTGTGCACTAAGATACAAAACCGCGAACTTTGGGAAAACACAAGTTTCGATCATTTTTATGTGCAACCACTACTTCAAAGTTGTGTATCGTACCGAGTAAAACATTTTGGAAAAAGGGTTTGCACAAAACGGCCTACAAATAAGCCAGAAAGGCCCATCGATCCATTACGAGCACAAACGCACAAAACCGTGAACTTGTGAAAAACACAAGTTTCAATCCATTTTTTTCTGCAACCACTACTTCAAAGTTATGTATCGTACCGAGTAGAACATGTTCGAAAAAGGGTTTACGCAAAACGTCCTACAAATAATCGCAAAAGGCCCATTGCTCCGTTTTGTGCACAAACGCACAAAACAGCGAGCTTTGGGAAAACACAAGTTGCGATCCACTTTGTTGCTCAACAACCATATCAAAGTTGTGTATCGTAGAAAGTAGAACATGTTTACAAAACGGTTTCCACAAAAAGCCTGAGAAATAAGTCCGAAAGGCCCATTGCCCTGTTTTGTGCACAAACGCACAAGACCGCGATCTTTGAGAAAGCACAAGTTTCGATCCATTTTTTTGTGCAACCACTACTTCAAACTTGTGTATCGTACCGAGGAGAACATGTTCGAAAAAGGGTTTAAGCAAAAAGGCCTAGAAGTAAGCCCGAAAGGCCCATTGCTCCGTTTTGTGACCAAATACACAAAACCGCGAACTTTGGGAAAACACAAGTTCCGATCAACTTTTTTGTGCAACAACCACATCAAAGTTGTGTATCGTAGTGAGTAGAACATATTCACAAAATGGTTTCCACAAAAAGCCTGAGAAATATGCCCGAAAGGGCCATTGTGCATTTTGTGCACTAAGATACAAAACCGCGAACTTTGGGAAAACACAAGTTTCAATCATTTTTTTTGTGCAACCACTACTTCAAAGTTGTGTATCGTACCGAGTAAAACATTTTGGAAAAAGGGTTTGCACAAAACGGCCTACAAATAAGCCAGAAAGGCCCATCGATGCATTACGAGCACAAACGCACAAAACCGTGAACTTTTGAAAAACACAAGTTTCAGTCCATTTTTTTCTGCAACCACTACTTCAAAGTTAAGTATCGTACCGAGTAGAACATGTTCAAAAAAGGGTTTACGCAAAACGTCCTACAAATAATCGCAAAAGGCCCATTGCTCCGTTTTGTGCACAAACGCACAAAACAGCGAGCTTTGGGAAAACACAAGTTGCGATCCACTTTGTTGCTCAACAACCATATCAAAGTTGTGTATCGTAGAAAGTAGAACATGTTTACAAAACGGTTTCCACAAAAAGCCTGAGAAATAAGGCCGAAAGGCCCATTGACCCATTTTGTACATAAACGCACAAGACCGCGATCTTGGAGAAAACACAAGTTTTGATCCATTTTTTTTGTGTAACCACTACTTCAAAGTTCTGTATCGTACCGAGAAGAACTTGTTCGAAAAAGGGTTTACGTAAAAAGGCCTAGAAGAAAGCCCGAAAGGCCCATTGCTCCGTTTTGTGAACAAACACACAACACCGTGAACTTGTGAAAAACACAAGTTTCAATCCATTTTTTTCTGCAACCACTACTTCAAAGTTATGTATCGTACCGAGTAGAACATGTTCGAAAAAGGGTTTACGCAAAACGTCCTACAAATAATCGCAAAAGGCCCATTGCTCCGTTTTGTGCAGAAACGCACAAAACCGCGAGCTTTGGGAAAACACGAGTTGCGATCCACTTTTTTGCTCAACAACCATATCAAAGTTGTGTATCATAGCGAGTAGAACATGTTTACAAAACGGTTTCCACAAAAAAGCCTGAGAAATAAGTCCGAAAGGCCCATTGCCCTGTTTTGTGCACAAACGCACAAGACCGCGATCTTTGAGAAAGCACAAGTTTCGATCCATTTTTTTGCGCAACCACTACTTCAAAGTTGTGTATCGTACCGAGGAGAACATGTTCGAAAAAGGGTTTAAGCAAAAAGGCCTAGAAGTAAGCCCGAAAGGCCCATTGCTCCGTTTTGTGACCAAATACACAAAACCGCGAACTTTGGGAAAACACAAGTTCCGATCCACTTTTTTGTGCAACAACCACATCAAAGTTGTGTATCGTAGTGAGTAGAACATATTCACAAAATGGTTTCCACAAAAAGCCTGAGAAATATGCCCGAAAGGGCCATTGTGCATTTTGTGCACTAAGATACAAAACCGCGAACTTTGGGAAAACACAAGTTTCGATCATTTTTTTTGTGCAACCACTACTTCAAAGTTGTGTATCGTACCGAGTAAAACATTTTGGAAAAAGGGTTTGCACAAAACGGCCTACAAATAAGCCAGAAAGGCCCATCGATGCATTACGAGCACAAACGCACAAAACCGTGAACTTTTGAAAAACACAAGTTTCAGTCCATTTTTTTCTGCAACCACTACTTCAACGTTAAGTATCGTACCGAGTAGAACATGTTCAAAAAAGGGTTTACGCAAAACGTCCTACAAATAATCGCAAAAGGCCCATTGCTCCGTTTTGTGCACAAACGCACAAAACAGCGAGCTTTGGGAAAACACAAGTTGCGATCCACTTTGTTGCTCAACAACCATATCAAAGTTGTGTATCGTAGAAAGTAGAACATGTTTACAAAACGGTTTCCACAAAAAGCCTGAGAAATAAGGCCGAAAGGCCCATTGACCCATTTTGTACATAAACGCACAAGACCGCGATCTTGGAGAAAACACAAGTTTTGATCCATTTTTTTTGTGTAACCACTACTTCAAAGTTCTGTATCGTACCGAGAAGAACTTGTTCGAAAAAGGGTTTACGTAAAAAGGCCTAGAAGAAAGCCCGAAAGGCCCATTGCTCCGTTTTGTGAACAAACACACAACACCGCGAACTTTGGGAAAACACAAGTTCCGATCCACTTTTTTGTGCAACAACCACATCAAAGTTGTGTATCGTAGTGAGTAGAACATATTCACAAAATGGTTTCCACAAAAAGCCTGAGAAATATGCCCGAAAGGGCCATTGTGCATTTTGTGCACTAAGATACAAAACCGCGAGCTTTGGGAAAACACAAGTTTCGATCATTTTTTTTGTGCAACCACTACTTCAAAGTTGTGTATCGTACCGAGTAAAACATTTTGGAAAAAGGGTTTGCACAAAACGGCCTACAAATAAGCCAGAAAGGCCCATCGATCCATTACGAGCACAAACGCACAAAACCGTGAACTTTTGAAAAACACAAGTTTCAGTCCATTTTTTTCTGCAACCACTACTTCAAAGTTAAGTATCGTACCGAGTAGAACATGTTCGAAAAAGGGTTTACGCAAAACGTCCTACAAATAATCGCAAAAGGCCCATTGCTCCGTTTTGTGCACAAACGCACAAAACCGCGAGCTTTGGGAAAACACGAGTTGCGATCCACTTTGTTGCTCAACAACCATATCCAAGTTGTGTATCGTACCAAGTAGAACATGTTTACAAAACGGTTTCCACAAAAAGCCTGAGAAATAAGTCCGAAAGGCCCATTGCCCTGTTTTGTGCACAAACGCACAAGACCGCGATCTTTGAGAAAGCACAAGTTTCGATCCATTTTTTTGCGCAACCACTACTTCAAAGTTGTGTATCGTACCGAGGAGAACATGTTCGAAAAAGGGTTTAAGCAAAAAGGCCTAGAAGTAAGCCCGAAAGGCCCATTGCTCCGTTTTGTGACCAAATACACAAAACCGCGAACTTTGGGAAAACACAAGTTCCGATCCACTTTTTTGTGCAACAACCACATCAAAGTTGTGTATCGTAATGAGTAGAACATATTCACAAAATGGTTTCCACAAAAAGCCTGAGAAATATGCCCGAAAGGGCCATTGTGCATTTTGTGCACTAAGATACAAAACCGCGAACTTTGGGAAAACACAAGTTTCGATCATTTTTTTTGTGCAACCACTACTTCAAAGTTGTGTATCGTACCGAGTAAAACATTTTGGAAAAAGGGTTTGCACAAAACGGCCTACAAATAAGCCAGAAAGGCCCATCGATGCATTACGAGCACAAACGCACAAAACCGTGAACTTTTGAAAAACACAAGTTTCAGTCCATTTTTTTCTGCAACCACTACTTCAACGTTAAGTATCGTACCGAGTAGAACATGTTCAAAAAAGGGTTTACGCAAAACGTCCTACAAATAATCGCAAAAGGCCCATTGCTCCGTTTTGTGCACAAACGCACAAAACAGCGAGCTTTGGGAAAACACAAGTTGCGATCCACTTTGTTGCTCAACAACCATATCAAAGTTGTGTATCGTAGAAAGTAGAACATGTTTACAAAACGGTTTCCACAAAAAGCCTGAGAAATAAGGCCGAAAGGCCCATTGACCCATTTTGTACATAAACGCACAAGACCGCGATCTTGGAGAAAACACAAGTTTTGATCCATTTTTTTTGTGTAACCACTACTTCAAAGTTCTGTATCGTACCGAGAAGAACTTGTTCGAAAAAGGGTTTACGTAAAAAGGCCTAGAAGAAAGCCCGAAAGGCCCATTGCTCCGTTTTGTGAACAAACACACAACACCGCGAACTTTGGGAAAACACAAGTTCCGATCCACTTTTTTGTGCAACAACCACATCAAAGTTGTGTATCGTAGTGAGTAGAACATATTCACAAAATGGTTTCCACAAAAAGCCTGAGAAATATGCCCGAAAGGGCCATTGTGCATTTTGTGCACTAAGATACAAAACCGCGAGCTTTGGGAAAACACAAGTTTCGATCATTTTTTTTGTGCAACCACTACTTCAAAGTTGTGTATCGTACCGAGTAAAACATTTTGGAAAAAGGGTTTGCACAAAACGGCCTACAAATAAGCCAGAAAGGCCCATCGATCCATTACGAGCACAAACGCACAAAACCGTGAACTTTTGAAAAACACAAGTTTCAGTCCATTTTTTTCTGCAACCACTACTTCAAAGTTAAGTATCGTACCGAGTAGAACATGTTCGAAAAAGGGTTTACGCAAAACGTCCTACAAATAATCGCAAAAGGCCCATTGCTCCGTTTTGTGCACAAACGCACAAAACCGCGAGCTTTGGGAAAACACGAGTTGCGATCCACTTTGTTGCTCAACAACCATATCCAAGTTGTGTATCGTACCAAGTAGAACATGTTTACAAAACGGTTTCCACAAAAAGCCTGAGAAATAAGTCCGAAAGGCCCATTGCCCTGTTTTGTGCACAAACGCACAAGACCGCGATCTTTGAGAAAGCACAAGTTTCGATCCATTTTTTTGCGCAACCACTACTTCAAAGTTGTGTATCGTACCGAGGAGAACATGTTCGAAAAAGGGTTTAAGCAAAAAGGCCTAGAAGTAAGCCCGAAAGGCCCATTGCTCCGTTTTGTGACCAAATACACAAAACCGCGAACTTTGGGAAAACACAAGTTCCGATCCACTTTTTTGTGCAACAACCACATCAAAGTTGTGTATCGTAGTGAGTAGAACATATTCACAAAATGGTTTCCACAAAAAGCCTGAGAAATATGCCCGAAAGGGCCATTGTGCATTTTGTGCACTAAGATACAAAACCGCGAACTTTGGGAAAACACAAGTTTCGATCATTTTTTTTGTGCAACCACTACTTCAAAGTTGTGTATCGTACCGAGTAAAACATTTTGGAAAAAGGGTTTGCACAAAACGGCCTACAAATAAGCCAGAAAGGCCCATCGATCCATTACGAGCACAAACGCACAAAACCGTGAACTTTTGAAAAACACAAGTTTCAGTCCATTTTTTTCTGCAACCACTACTTCAACGTTAAGTATCGTACCGAGTAGAACATGTTCAAAAAAGGGTTTACGCAAAACGTCCTACAAATAATCGCAAAAGGCCCATTGCTCCGTTTTGTGCACAAACGCACAAAACCGCGAGCTTTGGGAAAACACGAGTTGCGATCCACTTTTTTGGTCAACAACCATACCAAAGTTGTGTATCATAGCGAGTAGAACATGTTTACAAAACGGTTTCCACAAAAAGCCTGAGAAATAAGTCCGAAAGGCCCATTGCCCTATTTTGTGCACAAACGCACAAGACCGCGATCTTTGAGAAAGCACAAGTTTCGATCCATTTTTTTGTGCAACCACTACTTCAAAGTTGTGTATCGTACCGAGGAGAACATGTTCGAAAAAGGGTTTAAGCAAAAAGGCCTAGAAGTAAGCCCGAAAGGCCCATTATTCCGATTTGTGACCAAACACACAAAACCGCAAACTTTGGTAAAACACAAGTTCCGATCCACTTTTTTTTTGCAACAACCACATCAAAGTTGTGTATCGTAGTGAGTAGAACATATTCACAAAATGGTTTCCACAAAAAGCCTGAGAAATATGCCCGAAAGGGCCATTGCTCCATTTTGTGCACTAAGATACAAAACCGCGAACTTTGGGAAAACACAAGTTTCGATCATTTTTTTTGTGCAACCACTACTTCAAAGTTGTGTATCGTACCGAGTAAAACATTTTGGAAAAAGGGTTTGCACAAAACGGCCTACAAATAAGCCAGAAAGGCCCATCGATCCATTACGAGCACAAACGCACAAAACCGTGAACTTGTGAAAAACACAAGTTTCAATCCATTTTTTTCTGCAACCACTACTTCAAAGTTATGTATCGTACCGAGTAGAACATGTTCGAAAAAGGGTTTACGCAAAACGTCCTACAAATAATCGCAAAAGGCCCATTGCTCCGTTTTGTGCACAAACGCACAAAACAGCGAGCTTTGGGAAAACACAAGTTGCGATCCACTTTGTTGCTCAACAGCCATATCAAAGTTGTGTATCGTAGAAAGTAGAACATGTTTACAAAACGGTTTCCACAAAAAGCCTGAGAAATAAGTCCGAAAGGCCCATTGCCCTGTTTTGTGCACAAACGCACAAGACCGCGATCTTTGAGAAAGCACAAGTTTCGATCCATTTTTTTGTGCAACCACTACTTCAAAGTTGTGTATCGTACCGAGGAGAAAATGTTCGAAAAAGGGTTTAAGTAAAAAGGCCTAGAAGTAAGCCCGAAAGGCCCATTGCTCCGTTTTGTGACCAAATACACAAAACCGCGAACTTTGGGAAAACACGAGTTCCGATCCACTTTTTTGTGCAACAACCACATCAAAGTTGTGTATCGTAGTGAGTAGAACATATTCACAAAATGGTTTCCACAAAAAGCCTGAGAAATATGCCCGAAAGGGCCATTGTGCATTTTGTGCACTAAGATACAAAACCGCGAACTTTGGGAAAACACAAGTTTCGATCATTTTTTTTGTGCAACCACTACTTCAAAGTTGTGTATCGTACCGAGTAAAACATTTTGGAAAAAGGGTTTGCACAAAACGGCCTACAAATAAGCCAGAAAGGCCCATCGATGCATTACGAGCACAAACGCACAAAACCGTGAACTTTTGAAAAACACAAGTTTCAGTCCATTTTTTTCTGCAACCACTACTTCAAAGTTAAGTATCGTACCGAGTAGAACATGTTCGAAAAAGGGTTTACGCAAAACGTCCTACAAATAATCGCAAAAGGCCCATTGCTCCGTTTTGTGCACAAACGCACAAAACCGCGAGCTTTGGGAAAACACGAGTTGCGATCCACTTTTTTGGTCAACAACCATACCAAAGTTGTGTATCATAGCGAGTAGAACATGTTTACAAAACGGTTTCCACAAAAAGCCTGAGAAATAAGTCCGAAAGGCCCATTGCCCTATTTTGTGCACAAACGCACAAGACCGCGATCTTTGAGAAAGCACAAGTTTCGATCCATTTTTTTGTGCAACCACTACTTCAAAGTTGTGTATCGTACCGAGGAGAACATGTTCGAAAAAGGGTTTAAGCAAAAAGGCCTAGAAGTAAGCCCGAAAGGCCCATTATTCCGATTTGTGACCAAACACACAAAACCGCGAACTTTGGTAAAACACAAGTTCCGATCCACTTTTTTTTTGCAACAACCACATCAAAGTTGTGTATCGTAGTGAGTAGAACATATTCACAAAATGGTTTCCACAAAAAGCCTGAGAAATATGCCCGAAAGGGCCATTGCTCCATTTTGTGCACTAAGATACAAAACCGCGAACTTTGGGAAAACACAAGTTTCGATCATTTTTTTGTGCAACCACTACTTCAAAGTTGTGTATCGTACCGAGTAAAACATTTTGGAAAAAGGGTTTGCACAAAACGGCCTACAAATAAGCCAGAAAGGCCCATCGATCCATTACGAGCACAAACGCACAAAACCGTGAACTTGTGAAAAACACAAGTTTCAATCCATTTTTTTCTGCAACCACTACTTCAACGTTAAGTATCGTACCGAGTAGAACATGTTCGAAAAAGGGTTTACGCAAAACGTCCTACAAATAATCGCAAAAGGCCCATTGCTCCGTTTTGTGCACAAACGCACAAAACAGCGAGCTTTGGGAAAACACAAGTTGCGATCCACTTTGTTGCTCAACAACCATATCAAAGTTGTGTATCGTAGAAAGTAGAACATGTTTACAAAACGGTTTCCACAAAAAGCCTGAGAAATAAGGCCGAAAGGCCCATTGACCCATTTTGTACATAAACGCACAAGACCGCGATCTTGGAGAAAACACAAGTTTTGATCCATTTTTTTTGTGTAACCACTACTTCAAAGTTCTGTATCGTACCGAGAAGAACTTGTTCGAAAAAGGGTTTACGTAAAAAGGCCTAGAAGAAAGCCCGAAAGGCCCATTGCTCCGTTTTGTGAACAAACACACAACACCGCGAACTTTTGAAAAACACAAGTTTCAATCCATTTTTTTCTGCAACCACTACTTCAAAGTTATGTATCGTACCGAGTAGAACATGTTCGAAAAAGGGTTTACCCAAAACGTCCTACAAATAATCGCAAAAGGCCCATTGCTCCGTTTTGTGCAGAAACGCACAAAACCGCGAGCTTTGGTAAAACACGAGTTGCGATCCACTTTTTTGCTCAACAACCATATCAAAGTTGTGTATCATAGCGAGTAGAACATGTTTACAAAACGGTTTCCACAAAAAAGCCTGAGAAATAAGTCCGAAAGGCCCATTGCCCTGTTTTGTGCACAAACGCACAAGACCGCGATCTTTGAGAAAGCACAAGTTTCGATCCATTTTTTTGTGCAACCACTACTTCAAACTTGTGTATCGTACCGAGGAGAACATGTTCGAAAAAGGGTTTAAGCAGAAAGGCCTAGAAGTAAGCCCGAAAGGCCCATTGCTCCGTTTTGTGACCAAATACACAAAACCGCGAACTTTGGGAAAACACGAGTTCCGATCCACTTTTTTGTGCAACAACCACATCAAAGTTGTGTATCGTAGTGAGTAGAACATATTCACAAAATGGTTTCCACAAAAAGCCTGAGAAATATGCCCGAAAGGGCCATTGTGCATTTTGTGCACTAAGATACAAAACCGCGAACTTTGGGAAAACACAAGTTTCGATCATTTTTTTTGTGCAACCACTACTTCAAAGTTGTGTATCGTACCGAGTAAAACATTTTGGAAAAAGGGTTTGCACAAAACGGCCTACAAATATGCCAGAAAGGCCCATCGATCCATTACGAGCACAAACGCACAAAACCGTGAACTTTTGAAAAACACAAGTTTCAGTCCATTTTTTTCTGCAACCACTACTTCAAAGTTAAGTATCGTACCGAGTAGAACATGTTCGAAAAAGGGTTTACGCAAAACGTCCTACAAATAATCGCAAAAGGCCCATTGCTCCGTTTTGTGCACAAACGCGCAAAACCGCGAGCTTTGGGAAAACACGAGTTACGATCCACTTTTTTGGTCAACAACCATACCAAAGTTGTGTATCATAGCGAGTAGAACATGTTTACAAAACGGTTTCCACAAAAAGCCTGAGAAATAAGTCCGAAAGGCCCATTGCCCTATTTTGTGCACAAACGCACAAGACCGCGATCTTTGAGAAAGCACAAGTTTCGATCCATTTTTTTGTGCAACCACTACTTCAAAGTTGTGTATCGTACCGAGGAGAACATGTTCGAAAAAGGGTTTAAGCAAAAAGGCCTAGAAGTAAGCCCGAAAGGCCCATTATTCCGATTTGTGACCAAACACACAAAACCGCGAACTTTGGTAAAACACAAGTTCCGATCCACTTTTTTTTTGCAACAACCACATCAAAGTTGTGTACGTAGTGAGTAGAACATATTCACAAAATGGTTTCCACAAAAAGCCTGAGAAATATGCCCGAAAGGGCCATTGCTCCATTTTGTGCACTAAGATACAAAACCGCGAACTTTGGGAAAACACAAGTTTCGATCATTTTTATGTGCAACCACTACTTCAAAGTTGTGTATCGTACCGAGTAAAACATTTTGGAAAAAGGGTTTGCACAAAACGGCCTACAAATAAGCCAGAAAGGCCCATCGATCCATTACGAGCACAAACGCACAAAACCGTGAACTTGTGAAAAACACAAGTTTCAATCCATTTTTTTCTGCAACCACTACTTCAAAGTTATGTATCGTACCGAGTAGAACATGTTCGAAAAAGGGTTTACGCAAAACGTCCTACAAATAATCGCAAAAGGCCCATTGCTCCGTTTTGTGCACAAACGCACAAAACAGCGAGCTTTGGGAAAACACAAGTTGCGATCCACTTTGTTGCTCAACAACCATATCAAAGTTGTGTATCGTAGAAAGTAGAACATGTTTACAAAACGGTTTCCACAAAAAGCCTGAGAAATAAGTCCGAAAGGCCCATTGCCCTGTTTTGTGCACAAACGCACAAGACCGCGATCTTTGAGAAAGCACAAGTTTCGATCCATTTTTTTGTGCAACCACTACTTCAAACTTGTGTATCGTACCGAGGAGAACATGTTCGAAAAAGGGTTTAAGCAAAAAGGCCTAGAAGTAAGCCCGAAAGGCCCATTGCTCCGTTTTGTGACCAAATACACAAAACCGCGAACTTTGGGAAAACACAAGTTCCGATCAACTTTTTTGTGCAACAACCACATCAAAGTTGTGTATCGTAGTGAGTAGAACATATTCACAAAATGGTTTCCACAAAAAGCCTGAGAAATATGCCCGAAAGGGCCATTGTGCATTTTGTGCACTAAGATACAAAACCGCGAACTTTGGGAAAACACAAGTTTCAATCATTTTTTTTGTGCAACCACTACTTCAAAGTTGTGTATCGTACCGAGTAAAACATTTTGGAAAAAGGGTTTGCACAAAACGGCCTACAAATAAGCCAGAAAGGCCCATCGATGCATTACGAGCACAAACGCACAAAACCGTGAACTTTTGAAAAACACAAGTTTCAGTCCATTTTTTTCTGCAACCACTACTTCAAAGTTAAGTATCGTACCGAGTAGAACATGTTCAAAAAAGGGTTTACGCAAAACGTCCTACAAATAATCGCAAAAGGCCCATTGCTCCGTTTTGTGCACAAACGCACAAAACAGCGAGCTTTGGGAAAACACAAGTTGCGATCCACTTTGTTGCTCAACAACCATATCAAAGTTGTGTATCGTAGAAAGTAGAACATGTTTACAAAACGGTTTCCACAAAAAGCCTGAGAAATAAGGCCGAAAGGCCCATTGACCCATTTTGTACATAAACGCACAAGACCGCGATCTTGGAGAAAACACAAGTTTTGATCCATTTTTTTTGTGTAACCACTACTTCAAAGTTCTGTATCGTACCGAGAAGAACTTGTTCGAAAAAGGGTTTACGTAAAAAGGCCTAGAAGAAAGCCCGAAAGGCCCATTGCTCCGTTTTGTGAACAAACACACAACACCGTGAACTTGTGAAAAACACAAGTTTCAATCCATTTTTTTCTGCAACCACTACTTCAAAGTTATGTATCGTACCGAGTAGAACATGTTCGAAAAAGGGTTTACGCAAAACGTCCTACAAATAATCGCAAAAGGCCCATTGCTCCGTTTTGTGCAGAAACGCACAAAACCGCGAGCTTTGGGAAAACACGAGTTGCGATCCACTTTTTTGCTCAACAACCATATCAAAGTTGTGTATCATAGCGAGTAGAACATGTTTACAAAACGGTTTCCACAAAAAAGCCTGAGAAATAAGTCCGAAAGGCCCATTGCCCTGTTTTGTGCACAAACGCACAAGACCGCGATCTTTGAGAAAGCACAAGTTTCGATCCATTTTTTTGTGCAACCACTACTTCAAACTTGTGTATCGTACCGAGGAGAACATGTTCGAAAAAGGGTTTAAGCAAAAAGGCCTAGAAGTAAGCCCGAAAGGCCCATTGCTCCGTTTTGTGACCAAATACACAAAACCGCGAACTTTGGGAAAACACGAGTTCCGATCCACTTTTTTGTGCAACAACCACATCAAAGTTGTGTATCGTAGTGAGTAGAACATATTCACAAAATGGTTTCCACAAAAAGCCTGAGAAATATGCCCGAAAGGGCCATTGTGCATTTTGTGCACTAAGATACAAAACCGCGAACTTTGGGAAAACACAAGTTTCGATCATTTTTTTTGTGCAACCACTACTTCAAAGTTGTGTATCGTACCGAGTAAAACATTTTGGAAAAAGGGTTTGCACAAAACGGCCTACAAATAAGCCAGAAAGGCCCATCGATGCATTACGAGCACAAACGCACAAAACCGTGAACTTTTGAAAAACACAAGTTTCAGTCCATTTTTTTCTGCAACCACTACTTCAAAGTTAAGTATCGTACCGAGTAGAACATGTTCAAAAAAGGGTTTACCCAAAACGTCCTACAAATAATCGCAAAAGGCCCATTGCTCCGTTTTGTGCACAAACGCACAAAACCGCGAGCTTTGGGAAAACACGAGTTACGATCCACTTTTTTGGTCAACAACCATACCAAAGTTGTGTATCATAGCGAGTAGAACATGTTTACAAAACGGTTTCCACAAAAAGCCTGAGAAATAAGTCCGAAAGGCCCATTGCCCTATTTTGTGCACAAACGCACAAGACCGCGATCTTTGAGAAAGCACAAGTTTCGATCCATTTTTTTGTGCAACCACTACTTCAAAGTTGTGTATCGTACCGAGGAGAACATGTTCGAAAAAGGGTTTAAGCAAAAAGGCCTAGAAGTAAGCCCGAAAGGCCCATTATTCCGATTTGTGACCAAACACACAAAACCGCGAACTTTGGTAAAACACAAGTTCCGATCCACTTTTTTTTTGCAACAACCACATCAAAGTTGTGTACGTAGTGAGTAGAACATATTCACAAAATGGTTTCCACAAAAAGCCTGAGAAATATGCCCGAAAGGGCCATTGCTCCATTTTGTGCACTAAGATACAAAACCGCGAACTTTGGGAAAACACAAGTTTCGATCATTTTTATGTGCAACCACTACTTCAAAGTTGTGTATCGTACCGAGTAAAACATTTTGGAAAAAGGGTTTGCACAAAACGGCCTACAAATATGCCAGAAAGGCCCATCGATCCATTACGAGCACAAACGCACAAAACCGTGAACTTTTGAAAAACACAAGTTTCAGTCCATTTTTTTCTGCAACCACTACTTCAAAGTTAAGTATCGTACCGAGTAGAACATGTTCGAAAAAGGGTTTACGCAAAACGTCCTACAAATAATCGCAAAAGGCCCATTGCTCCGTTTTGTGCACAAACGCGCAAAACCGCAAGCTTTGGGAAAACACGAGTTACGATCCACTTTTTTGGTCAACAACCATACCAAAGTTGTGTATCATAGCGAGTAGGACATGTTTACAAAACGGTTTCCACAAAAAGCCTGAGAAATAAGTCCGAAAGGCCCATTGCCCTATTTTGTGCACAAACGCACAAGACCGCGATCTTTGAGAAAGCACAAGTTTCGATCCATTTTTTTGTGCAACCACTACTTCAAAGTTGTGTATCGTACCGAGGAGAACATGTTCGAAAAAGGGTTTAAGCAAAAAGGCCTAGAAGTAAGCCCGAAAGGCCCATTATTCCGATTTGTGACCAAACACACAAAACCGAGAACTTTGGTAAAACACAAGTTCCGATCCACTTTTTTTTTGCAACAACCACATCAAAGTTGTGTATCGTAGTGAGTAGAACATATTCACAAAATGGTTTCCACAAAAAGCCTGAGAAATATGCCCGAAAGGGCCATTGCTCCATTTTGTGCACTAAGATACAAAACCGCGAACTTTGGGAAAACACAAGTTTCGATCATTTTTTTGTGCAACCACTACTTCAAAGTTTTGTATCGTACCGAGTAAAACATTTTGGAAAAAGGGTTTACACAAAACGGCCAACAAATAAGCCAGAAAGGCCCATCGATCCATTACGAGCACAAACGCACAAAACCGTGAACTTGTGAAAAACACAAGTTTCAATCCATTTTTTTCTGCAACCACTACTTCAAAGTTATGTATCGTACCGAGTAGAACATGTTCGAAAAAGGGTTTACGCAAAACGTCCTACAAATAATCGCAAAAGGCCCATTGCTCCGTTTTGTGCACAAACGCACAAAACAGCGAGCTTTGGGAAAACACAAGTTGCGATCCACTTTGTTGCTCAACAACCATATCAAAGTTGTGTATCGTAGAAAGTAGAACATGTTTACAAAACGGTTTCCACAAAAAGCCTGAGAAATAAGTCCGAAAGGCCCATTGCCCTGTTTTGTGCACAAACGCACACGACCGCGATCTTTGAGAAAGCACAAGTTTCGATCCATTTTTTTGTGCAACCACTACTTCAAACTTGTGTATCGTACCGAGGAGAACATGTTCGAAAAAGGGTTTAAGCAAAAAGGCCTAGAAGTAAGCCCGAAAGGCCCATTGCTCCGTTTTGTGACCAAATACACAAAACCGCGAACTTTGGGAAAACACAAGTTCCGATCAACTTTTTTGTGCAACAACCACATCAAAGTTGTGTATCGTAGTGAGTAGAACATATTCACAAAATGGTTTCCACAAAAAGCCTGAGAAATATGCCCGAAAGGGCCATTGTGCATTTTGTGCACTAAGATACAAAACCGCGAACTTTGGGAAAACACAAGTTTCAATCATTTTTTTTGTGCAACCACTACTTCAAAGTTGTGTATCGTACCGAGTAAAACATTTTGGAAAAAGGGTTTGCACAAAACGGCCTACAAATAAGCCAGAAAGGCCCATCGATGCATTACGAGCACAAACGCACAAAACCGTGAACTTTTGAAAAACACAAGTTTCAGTCCATTTTTTTCTGCAACCACTACTTCAAAGTTAAGTATCGTACCGAGTAGAACATGTTCAAAAAAGGGTTTACGCAAAACGTCCTACAAATAATCGCAAAAGGCCCATTGCTCCGTTTTGTGCACAAACGCACAAAACAGCGAGCTTTGGGAAAACACAAGTTGCGATCCACTTTGTTGCTCAACAACCATATCAAAGTTGTGTATCGTAGAAAGTAGAACATGTTTACAAAACGGTTTCCACAAAAAGCCTGAGAAATAAGGCCGAAAGGCCCATTGACCCATTTTGTACATAAACGCACAAGACCGCGATCTTGGAGAAAACACAAGTTTTGATCCATTTTTTTTGTGTAACCACTACTTCAAAGTTCTGTATCGTACCGAGAAGATCTTGTTCGAAAAAGGGTTTACGTAAAAAGGCCTAGAAGAAAGCCCGAAAGGCCCATTGCTCCGTTTTGTGAACAAACACACAACACCGCGAACTTTTGAAAAACACAAGTTTCAATCCATTTTTTTCCTGCAACCACTACTTCAAAGTTATGTATCGTACCGAGTAGAACATGTTCGAAAAAGGGTTTACCCAAAACGTCCTACAAATAATCGCAAAAGGCCCATTGCTCCGTTTTGTGCAGAAACGCACAAAACCGCGAGCTTTGGGAAAACACGAGTTGCGATCCACTTTTTTGCTCAACAACCATATCAAAGTTGTGTATCATAGCGAGTAGAACATGTTTACAAAACGGTTTCCACAAAAAAGCCTGAGAAATAAGTCCGAAAGGCCCATTGCCCTGTTTTGTGCACAAACGCACAAGACCGCGATCTTTGAGAAAGCACAAGTTTCGATCCATTTTTTTGTGCAACCACTACTTCAAACTTGTGTATCGTACCGAGGAGAACATGTTCGAAAAAGGGTTTAAGCAAAAAGGCCTAGAAGTAAGCCCGAAAGGCCCATTGCTCCGTTTTGTGACCAAATACACAAAACCGCGAACTTTGGGAAAACACGAGTTCCGATCCACTTTTTTGTGCAACAACCACATCAAAGTTGTGTATCGTAGTGAGTAGAACATATTCACAAAATGGTTTCCACAAAAAGCCTGAGAAATATGCCCGAAAGGGCCATTGTGCATTTTGTGCACTAAGATACAAAACCGCGAACTTTGGGAAAACACAAGTTTCGATCATTTTTTTTGTGCAACCACTACTTCAAAGTTGTGTATCGTACCGAGTAAAACATTTTGGAAAAAGGGTTTGCACAAAACGGCCTACAAATAAGCCAGAAAGGCCCATCGATGCATTACGAGCACAAACGCACAAAACCGTGAACTTTTGAAAAACACAAGTTTCAGTCCATTTTTTTCTGCAACCACTACTTCAAAGATAAGTATCGTACCGAGTAGAACATGTTCAAAAAAGGGTTTACGCAAAACGTCCTACAAATAATCGCAAAAGGCCCATTGCTCCGTTTTGTGCACAAACGCACAAAACCGCGAGCTTTGGGAAAACACGAGTTGCGATCCACTTTTTTGGTCAACAACCATACCAAAGTTGTGTATCATAGCGAGTAGAACATGTTTACAAAACGGTTTCCACAAAAAGCCTGAGAAATAAGTCCGAAAGGCCCATTGCCCTATTTTGTGCACAAACGCACAAGACCGCGATCTTTGAGAAAGCACAAGTTTCGATCCATTTTTTTGTGCAACCACTACTTCAAAGTTGTGTATCGTACCGAGGAGAACATGTTCGAAAAAGGGTTTAAGCAAAAAGGCCTAGAAGTAAGCCCGAAAGGCCCATTATTCCGATTTGTGACCAAACACACAAAACCGCGAACTTTGGTAAAACACAAGTTCCGATCCACTTTTTTTTTGCAACAACCACATCAAAGTTGTGTATCGTAGTGAGTAGAACATATTCACAAAATGGTTTCCACAAAAAGCCTGAGAAATATGCCCGAAAGGGCCATTGCTCCATTTTGTGCACTAAGATACAAAACCGCGAACTTTGGGAAAACACAAGTTTCGATCATTTTTTTGTGCAACCACTACTTCAAAGTTGTGTATCGTACCGAGTAAAACATTTTGGAAAAAGGGTTTGCACAAAACGGCCTACAAATAAGCCAGAAAGGCCCATCGATCCATTACGAGCACAAACGCACAAAACCGTGAACTTTTGAAAAACACAAGTTTCAATCCATTTTTTTCTGCAACCACTACTTCAAAGTTATGTATCGTACCGAGTAGAACATGTTCGAAAAAGGGTTTACGCAAAACGTCCTACAAATAATCGCAAAAGGCCCATTGCTCCGTTTTGTGCACAAACGCACAAAACAGCGAGCTTTGGGAAAACACAAGTTGCGATCCACTTTGTTGCTCAACAACCATATCAAAGTTGTGTATCGTAGAAAGTAGAACATGTTTACAAAACGGTTTCCACAAAAAGCCTGAGAAATAAGTCCGAAAGGCCCATTGCCCTGTTTTGTGCACAAACGCACAAGACCGCGAACTTTGAGAAAGCACAAGTTTCGATCCATTTTTTTGCGCAACCACTACTTCAAAGTTGTGTATCGTACCGAGGAGAACATGTTCGAAAAAGGGTTTAAGCAAAAAGGCCTAGAAGTAAGCCCGAAAGGCCCATTATTCCGATTTGTGACCAAACACACAAAACCGCGAACTTTGGTAAAACACAAGTTCCGATCCACTTTTTTTTTGCAACAACCACATCAAAGTTGTGTACGTAGTGAGTAGAACATATTCACAAAATGGTTTCCACAAAAAGCCTGAGAAATATGCCCGAAAGGGCCATTGCTCCATTTTGTGCACTAAGATACAAAACCGCAAACTTTGGGAAAACACAAGTTTCGATCATTTTTTTGTGCAACCACTACTTCAAAGTTGTGTATCGTACCGAGTAAAACATTTTGGAAAAAGGGTTTGCACAAAACGGCCTACAAATAAGCCAGAAAGGCCCATCGATCCATTACGAGCACAAACGCACAAAACCGTGAACTTTTGAAAAACACAAGTTTCAGTCCATTTTTTTCTGCAACCACTACTTCAAAGTTAAGTATCGTACCGAGTAGAACATGTTCAAAAAAGGGTTTACGCAAAACGTCCTACAAATAATCGCAAAAGGCCCATTGCTCCGTTTTGTGCATAAACGCACAAAACAGCGAGCTTTGGGAAAACACAAGTTGCGATCCACTTTGTTGCTCAACAACCATATCAAAGTTGTGTATCGTAGAAAGTAGAACATGTTTACAAAACGGTTTCCACAAAAAGCCTGAGAAATAAGGCCGAAAGGCCCATTGACCCATTTTGTACATAAACGCACAAGACCGCGATCTTGGAGAAAACACAAGTTTTGATCCATTTTTTTTGTGTAACCACTACTTCAAAGTTCTGTATCGTACCGAGAAGAACTTGTTCGAAAAAGGGTTTACGTAAAAAGGCCTAGAAGAAAGCCCGAAAGGCCCATTGCTCCGTTTTGTGAACAAACACACAACACCGCGAACTTTTGAAAAACACAAGTTTCAATCCATTTTTTTCTGCAACCACTACTTCAAAGTTATGTATCGTACCGAGTAGAACATATTCGAAAAAGGGTTTACCCAAAACGTCCTACAAATAATCGCAAAAGGCCCATTGCTCCGTTTTGTGCAGAAACGCACAAAACCGCGAGCTTTGGGAAAACACGAGTTGCGATCCACTTTTTTGCTCAACAACCATATCAAAGTTGTGTATCATAGCGAGTAGAACATGTTTACAAAACGGTTTCCACAAAAAAGCCTGAGAAATAAGTCCGAAAGGCCCATTGCCCTGTTTTGTGCACAAACGCACAAGACCGCGATCTTTGAGAAAGCACAAGTTTCGATCCATTTTTTTGTGCAACCACTACTTCAAACTTGTGTATCGTACCGAGGAGAACATGTTCGAAAAAGGGTTTAAGCAAAAAGGCCTAGAAGTAAGCCCGAAAGGCCCATTGCTCCGTTTTGTGACCAAATACACAAAACCGCGAACTTTGGGAAAACACGAGTTCCGATCCACTTTTTTGTGCAACAACCACATCAAAGTTGTGTATCGTAGTGAGTAGAACATATTCACAAAATGGTTTCCACAAAAAGCCTGAGAAATATGCCCGAAAGGGCCATTGTGCATTTTGTGCACTAAGATACAAAACCGCGAACTTTGGGAAAACACAAGTTTCGATCATTTTTTTTGTGCAACCACTACTTCAAAGTTGTGTATCGTACCGAGTAAAACATTTTGGAAAAAGGGTTTGCACAAAACGGCCTACAAATAAGCCAGAAAGGCCCATCGATCCATTACGAGCACAAACGCACAAAACCGTGAACTTTTGAAAAACACAAGTTTCAGTCCATTTTTTTCTGCAACCACTACTTCAAAGTTAAGTATCGTACCGAGTAGAACATGTTCAAAAAAGGGTTTACGCAAAACGTCCTACAAATAATCGCAAAAGGCCCATTGCTCCGTTTTGTGAACAAACGCGCAAAACCGCGAGCTTTGGGAAAACACGAGTTACGATCCACTTTTTTGGTCAACAACCATACCAAAGTTGTGTATCATAGCGAGTAGAACATGTTTACAAAACGGTTTCCACAAAAAGCCTGAGAAATAAGTCCGAAAGGCCCATTGCCCTATTTTGTGCACAAACGCACAAGACCGCGATCTTTGAGAAAGCACAAGTTTCGATCCATTTTTTTGTGCAACCACTACTTCAAAGTTGTGTATCGTACCGAGGAGAACATGTTCGAAAAAGGGTTTAAGCAAAAAGGCCTAGAAGTAAGCCCGAAAGGCCCATTATTCCGATTTGTGACCAAACACACAAAACCGCGAACTTTGGTAAAACACAAGTTCCGATCCACTTTTTTTTTGCAACAACCACATCAAAGTTGTGTACGTAGTGAGTAGAACATATTCACAAAATGGTTTCCACAAAAAGCCTGAGAAATATGCCCGAAAGGGCCATTGCTCCATTTTGTGCACTAAGATACAAAACCGCGAACTTTGGGAAAACACAAGTTTCGATCATTTTTATGTGCAACCACTACTTCAAAGTTGTGTATCGTACCGAGTAAAACATTTTGGAAAAAGGGTTTGCACAAAACGGCCTACAAATAAGCCAGAAAGGCCCATCGATCCATTACGAGCACAAACGCACAAAACCGTGAACTTGTGAAAAACACAAGTTTCAATCCATTTTTTTCTGCAACCACTACTTCAAAGTTATGTATCGTACCGAGTAGAACATGTTCGAAAAAGGGTTTACGCAAAACGTCCTACAAATAATCGCAAAAGGCCCATTGCTCCGTTTTGTGCACAAACGCACAAAACAGCGAGCTTTGGGAAAACACAAGTTGCGATCCACTTTGTTGCTCAACAACCATATCAAAGTTGTGTATCGTAGAAAGTAGAACATGTTTACAAAACGGTTTCCACAAAAAGCCTGAGAAATAAGTCCGAAAGGCCCATTGCCCTGTTTTGTGCACAAACGCACAAGACCGCGATCTTTGAGAAAGCACAAGTTTCGATCCATTTTTTTGTGCAACCACTACTTCAAACTTGTGTATCGTACCGAGGAGAACATGTTCGAAAAAGGGTTTAAGCAAAAAGGCCTAGAAGTAAGCCCGAAAGGCCCATTGCTCCGTTTTGTGACCAAATACACAAAACCGCGAACTTTGGGAAAACACAAGTTCCGATCCACTTTTTTGTGCAACAACCACATCAAAGTTGTGTATCGTAGTGAGTAGAACATATTCACAAAATGGTTTCCACAAAAAGCCTGAGAAATATGCCCGAAAGGGCCATTGTGCATTTTGTGCACTAAGATACAAAACCGCGAACTTTGGGAAAACACAAGTTTCGATCATTTTTTTTGTGCAACCACTACTTCAAAGTTGTGTATCGTACCGAGTAAAACATTTTGGAAAAAGGGTTTGCACAAAACGGCCTACAAATAAGCCAGAAAGGCCCATCGATGCATTACGAGCACAAACGCACAAAACCGTGAACTTTTGAAAAACACAAGTTTCAGTCCATTTTTTTCTGCAACCACTACTTCAAAGATAAGTATCGTACCGAGTAGAACATGTTCAAAAAAGGGTTTACGCAAAACGTCCTACAAATAATCGCAAAAGGCCCATTGCTCCGTTTTGTGCACAAACGCACAAAACCGCGAGCTTTGGGAAAACACGAGTTGCGATCCACTTTTTTGGTCAACAACCATACCAAAGTTGTGTATCATAGCGAGTAGAACATGTTTACAAAACGGTTTCCACAAAAAGCCTGAGAAATAAGTCCGAAAGGCCCATTGCCCTATTTTGTGCACAAACGCACAAGACCGCGATCTTTGAGAAAGCACAAGTTTCGATCCATTTTTTTGTGCAACCACTACTTCAAAGTTGTGTATCGTACCGAGGAGAACATGTTCGAAAAAGGGTTTAAGCAAAAAGGCCTAGAAGTAAGCCCGAAAGGCCCATTATTCCGATTTGTGACCAAACACACAAAACCGCGAACTTTGGTAAAACACAAGTTCCGATCCACTTTTTTTTTGCAACAACCACATCAAAGTTGTGTATCGTAGTGAGTAGAACATATTCACAAAATGGTTTCCACAAAAAGCCTGAGAAATATGCCCGAAAGGGCCATTGCTCCATTTTGTGCACTAAGATACAAAACCGCGAACTTTGGGAAAACACAAGTTTCGATCATTTTTTTGTGCAACCACTACTTCAAAGTTGTGTATCGTACCGAGTAAAACATTTTGGAAAAAGGGTTTGCACAAAACGGCCTACAAATAAGCCAGAAAGGCCCATCGATCCATTACGAGCACAAACGCACAAAACCGTGAACTTTTGAAAAACACAAGTTTCAATCCATTTTTTTCTGCAACCACTACTTCAAAGTTATGTATCGTACCGAGTAGAACATGTTCGAAAAAGGGTTTACGCAAAACGTCCTACAAATAATCGCAAAAGGCCCATTGCTCCGTTTTGTGCACAAACGCACAAAACAGCGAGCTTTGGGAAAACACAAGTTGCGATCCACTTTGTTGCTCAACAACCATATCAAAGTTGTGTATCGTAGAAAGTAGAACATGTTTACAAAACGGTTTCCACAAAAAGCCTGAGAAATAAGTCCGAAAGGCCCATTGCCCTGTTTTGTGCACAAACGCACAAGACCGCGAACTTTGAGAAAGCACAAGTTTCGATCCATTTTTTTGCGCAACCACTACTTCAAAGTTGTGTATCGTACCGAGGAGAACATGTTCGAAAAAGGGTTTAAGCAAAAAGGCCTAGAAGTAAGCCCGAAAGGCCCATTATTCCGATTTGTGACCAAACACACAAAACCGCGAACTTTGGTAAAACACAAGTTCCGATCCACTTTTTTTTTGCAACAACCACATCAAAGTTGTGTACGTAGTGAGTAGAACATATTCACAAAATGGTTTCCACAAAAAGCCTGAGAAATATGCCCGAAAGGGCCATTGCTCCATTTTGTGCACTAAGATACAAAACCGCAAACTTTGGGAAAACACAAGTTTCGATCATTTTTTTGTGCAACCACTACTTCAAAGTTGTGTATCGTACCGAGTAAAACATTTTGGAAAAAGGGTTTGCACAAAACGGCCTACAAATAAGCCAGAAAGGCCCATCGATCCATTACGAGCACAAACGCACAAAACCGTGAACTTTTGAAAAACACAAGTTTCAGTCCATTTTTTTCTGCAACCACTACTTCAAAGTTAAGTATCGTACCGAGTAGAACATGTTCAAAAAAGGGTTTACGCAAAACGTCCTACAAATAATCGCAAAAGGCCCATTGCTCCGTTTTGTGCATAAACGCACAAAACAGCGAGCTTTGGGAAAACACAAGTTGCGATCCACTTTGTTGCTCAACAACCATATCAAAGTTGTGTATCGTAGAAAGTAGAACATGTTTATAAAACGGTTTCCACAAAAAGCCTGAGAAATAAGGCCGAAAGGCCCATTGACCCATTTTGTACATAAACGCACAAGACCGCGATCTTGGAGAAAACACAAGTTTTGATCCATTTTTTTTGTGTAACCACTACTTCAAAGTTCTGTATCGTACCGAGAAGAACTTGTTCGAAAAAGGGTTTACGTAAAAAGGCCTAGAAGAAAGCCCGAAAGGCCCATTGCTCCGTTTTGTGAACAAACACACAACACCGCGAACTTTTGAAAAACACAAGTTTCAATCCATTTTTTTCTGCAACCACTACTTCAAAGTTATGTATCGTACCGAGTAGAACATGTTCGAAAAAGGGTTTACCCAAAACGTCCTACAAATAATCGCAAAAGGCCCATTGCTCCGTTTTGTGCAGAAACGCACAAAACCGCGAGCTTTGGGAAAACACGAGTTGCGATCCACTTTTTTGCTCAACAACGATATCAAAGTTGTGTATCATAGCGAGTAGAACATGTTTACAAAACGGTTTCCACAAAAAAGCCTGAGAAATAAGTCCGAAAGGCCCATTGCCCTGTTTTGTGCACAAACGCACAAGACCGCGATCTTTGAGAAAGCACAAGTTTCGATCCATTTTTTTGTGCAACCACTACTTCAAACTTGTGTATCGTACCGAGGAGAACATGTTCGAAAAAGGGTTTAAGCAAAAAGGCCTAGAAGTAAGCCCGAAAGGCCCATTGCTCCGTTTTGTGACCAAATACACAAAACCGCGAACTTTGGGAAAACACGAGTTCCGATCCACTTTTTTGTGCAACAACCACATCAAAGTTGTGTATCGTAGTGAGTAGAACATATTCACAAAATGGTTTCCACAAAAAGCCTGAGAAATATGCCCGAAAGGGCCATTGTGCATTTTGTGCACTAAGATACAAAACCGCGAACTTTGGGAAAACACAAGTTTCGATCATTTTTTTTGTGCAACCACTACTTCAAAGTTGTGTATCGTACCGAGTAAAACATTTTGGAAAAAGGGTTTGCACAAAACGGCCTACAAATAAGCCAGAAAGGCCCATCGATGCATTACGAGCACAAACGCACAAAACCGTGAACTTTTGAAAAACACAAGTTTCAGTCCATTTTTTTCTGCAACCACTACTTCAAAGATAAGTATCGTACCGAGTAGAACATGTTCAAAAAAGGGTTTACGCAAAACGTCCTACAAATAATCGCAAAAGGCCCATTGCTCCGTTTTGTGCACAAACGCACAAAACCGCGAGCTTTGGGAAAACACGAGTTGCGATCCACTTTTTTGGTCAACAACCATACCAAAGTTGTGTATCATAGCGAGTAGAACATGTTTACAAAACGGTTTCCACAAAAAGCCTGAGAAATAAGTCCGAAAGGCCCATTGCCCTATTTTGTGCACAAACGCACAAGACCGCGATCTTTGAGAAAGCACAAGTTTCGATCCATTTTTTTGTGCAACCACTACTTCAAAGTTGTGTATCGTACCGAGGAGAACATGTTCGAAAAAGGGTTTAAGCAAAAAGGCCTAGAAGTAAGCCCGAAAGGCCCATTATTCCGATTTGTGACCAAACACACAAAACCGCGAACTTTGGTAAAACACAAGTTCCGATCCACTTTTTTTTTGCAACAACCACATCAAAGTTGTGTATCGTAGTGAGTAGAACATATTCACAAAATGGTTTCCACAAAAAGCCTGAGAAATATGCCCGAAAGGGCCATTGCTCCATTTTGTGCACTAAGATACAAAACCGCGAACTTTGGGAAAACACAAGTTTCGATCATTTTTTTGTGCAACCACTACTTCAAAGTTGTGTATCGTACCGAGTAAAACATTTTGGAAAAAGGGTTTGCACAAAACGGCCTACAAATAAGCCAGAAAGGCCCATCGATCCATTACGAGCACAAACGCACAAAACCGTGAACTTTTGAAAAACACAAGTTTCAATCCATTTTTTTCTGCAACCACTACTTCAAAGTTATGTATCGTACCGAGTAGAACATGTTCGAAAAAGGGTTTACGCAAAACGTCCTACAAATAATCGCAAAAGGCCCATTGCTCCGTTTTGTGCACAAACGCACAAAACAGCGAGCTTTGGGAAAACACAAGTTGCGATCCACTTTGTTGCTCAACAACCATATCAAAGTTGTGTATCGTAGAAAGTAGAACATGTTTACAAAACGGTTTCCACAAAAAGCCTGAGAAATAAGTCCGAAAGGCCCATTGCCCTGTTTTGTGCACAAACGCACAAGACCGCGAACTTTGAGAAAGCACAAGTTTCGATCCATTTTTTTGCGCAACCACTACTTCAAAGTTGTGTATCGTACCGAGGAGAACATGTTCGAAAAAGGGTTTAAGCAAAAAGGCCTAGAAGTAAGCCCGAAAGGCCCATTATTCCGATTTGTGACCAAACACACAAAACCGCGAACTTTGGTAAAACACAAGTTCCGATCCACTTTTTTTTTGCAACAACCACATCAAAGTTGTGTACGTAGTGAGTAGAACATATTCACAAAATGGTTTCCACAAAAAGCCTGAGAAATATGCCCGAAAGGGCCATTGCTCCATTTTGTGCACTAAGATACAAAACCGCAAACTTTGGGAAAACACAAGTTTCGATCATTTTTTTGTGCAACCACTACTTCAAAGTTGTGTATCGTACCGAGTAAAACATTTTGGAAAAAGGGTTTGCACAAAACGGCCTACAAATAAGCCAGAAAGGCCCATCGATCCATTACGAGCACAAACGCACAAAACCGTGAACTTTTGAAAAACACAAGTTTCAGTCCATTTTTTTCTGCAACCACTACTTCAAAGTTAAGTATCGTACCGAGTAGAACATGTTCAAAAAAGGGTTTACGCAAAACGTCCTACAAATAATCGCAAAAGGCCCATTGCTCCGTTTTGTGCATAAACGCACAAAACAGCGAGCTTTGGGAAAACACAAGTTGCGATCCACTTTGTTGCTCAACAACCATATCAAAGTTGTGTATCGTAGAAAGTAGAACATGTTTATAAAACGGTTTCCACAAAAAGCCTGAGAAATAAGGCCGAAAGGCCCATTGACCCATTTTGTACATAAACGCACAAGACCGCGATCTTGGAGAAAACACAAGTTTTGATCCATTTTTTTTGTGTAACCACTACTTCAAAGTTCTGTATCGTACCGAGAAGAACTTGTTCGAAAAAGGGTTTACGTAAAAAGGCCTAGAAGAAAGCCCGAAAGGCCCATTGCTCCGTTTTGTGAACAAACACACAACACCGCGAACTTTTGAAAAACACAAGTTTCAATCCATTTTTTTCTGCAACCACTACTTCAAAGTTATGTATCGTACCGAGTAGAACATGTTCGAAAAAGGGTTTACCCAAAACGTCCTACAAATAATCGCAAAAGGCCCATTGCTCCGTTTTGTGCAGAAACGCACAAAACCGCGAGCTTTGGGAAAACACGAGTTGCGATCCACTTTTTTGCTCAACAACGATATCAAAGTTGTGTATCATAGCGAGTAGAACATGTTTACAAAACGGTTTCCACAAAAAAGCCTGAGAAATAAGTCCGAAAGGCCCATTGCCCTGTTTTGTGCACAAACGCACAAGACCGCGATCTTTGAGAAAGCACAAGTTTCGATCCATTTTTTTGTGCAACCACTACTTCAAACTTGTGTATCGTACCGAGGAGAACATGTTCGAAAAAGGGTTTAAGCAAAAAGGCCTAGAAGTAAGCCCGAAAGGCCCATTGCTCCGTTTTGTGACCAAATACACAAAACCGCGAACTTTGGGAAAACACGAGTTCCGATCCACTTTTTTGTGCAACAACCACATCAAAGTTGTGTATCGTAGTGAGTAGAACATATTCACAAAATGGTTTCCACAAAAAGCCTGAGAAATATGCCCGAAAGGGCCATTGTGCATTTTGTGCACTAAGATACAAAACCGCGAACTTTGGGAAAACACAAGTTTCGATCATTTTTTTTGTGCAACCACTACTTCAAAGTTGTGTATCGTACCGAGTAAAACATTTTGGAAAAAGGGTTTGCACAAAACGGCCTACAAATAAGCCAGAAAGGCCCATCGATGCATTACGAGCACAAACGCACAAAACCGTGAACTTTTGAAAAACACAAGTTTCAGTCCATTTTTTTCTGCAACCACTACTTCAAAGTTAAGTATCGTACCGAGTAGAACATGTTCGAAAAAGGGTTTACGCAAAACGTCCTACAAATAATCGCAAAAGGCCCATTGCTCCGTTTTGTGCACAAACGCGCAAAACCGCGAGCTTTGGGAAAACACGAGTTACGATCCACTTTTTTGGTCAACAACCATACCAAAGTTGTGTATCATAGCGAGTAGAACATGTTTACAAAACGGTTTCCACAAAAAGCCTGAGAAATAAGTCCGAAAGGCCCATTGCCCTATTTTGTGCACAAACGCACAAGACCGCGATCTTTGAGAAAGCACAAGTTTCGATCCATTTTTTTGTGCAACCACTACTTCAAAGTTGTGTATCGTACCGAGGAGAACATGTTCGAAAAAGGGTTTAAGCAAAAAGGCCTAGAAGTAAGCCCGAAAGGCCCATTATTCCGATTTGTGACCAAACACACAAAACCGCGAACTTTGGTAAAACACAAGTTCCGATCCACTTTTTTTTTGCAACAACCACATCAAAGTTGTGTACGTAGTGAGTAGAACATATTCACAAAATGGTTTCCACAAAAAGCCTGAGAAATATGCCCGAAAGGGCCATTGCTCCATTTTGTGCACTAAGATACAAAACCGCGAACTTTGGGAAAACACAAGTTTCGATCATTTTTATGTGCAACCACTACTTCAAAGTTGTGTATCGTACCGAGTAAAACATTTTGGAAAAAGGGTTTGCACAAAACGGCCTACAAATAAGCCAGAAAGGCCCATCGATCCATTACGAGCACAAACGCACAAAACCGTGAACTTGTGAAAAACACAAGTTTCAATCCATTTTTTTCTGCAACCACTACTTCAAAGTTATGTATCGTACCGAGTAGAACATGTTCGAAAAAGGGTTTACGCAAAACGTCCTACAAATAATCGCAAAAGGCCCATTGCTCCGTTTTGTGCACAAACGCACAAAACAGCGAGCTTTGGGAAAACACAAGTTGCGATCCACTTTGTTGCTCAACAACCATATCAAAGTTGTGTATCGTAGAAAGTAGAACATGTTTACAAAACGGTTTCCACAAAAAGCCTGAGAAATAAGTCCGAAAGGCCCATTGCCCTGTTTTGTGCACAAACGCACAAGACCGCGATCTTTGAGAAAGCACAAGTTTCGATCCATTTTTTTGTGCAACCACTACTTCAAACTTGTGTATCGTACCGAGGAGAACATGTTCGAAAAAGGGTTTAAGCAAAAAGGCCTAGAAGTAAGCCCGAAAGGCCCATTGCTCCGTTTTGTGACCAAATACACAAAACCGCGAACTTTGGGAAAACACAAGTTCCGATCCACTTTTTTGTGCAACAACCACATCAAAGTTGTGTATCGTAGTGAGTAGAACATATTCACAAAATGGTTTCCACAAAAAGCCTGAGAAATATGCCCGAAAGGGCCATTGTGCATTTTGTGCACTAAGATACAAAACCGCGAACTTTGGGAAAACACAAGTTTCGATCATTTTTTTTGTGCAACCACTACTTCAAAGTTGTGTATCGTACCGAGTAAAACATTTTGGAAAAAGGGTTTGCACAAAACGGCCTACAAATAAGCCAGAAAGGCCCATCGATGCATTACGAGCACAAACGCACAAAACCGTGAACTTTTGAAAAACACAAGTTTCAGTCCATTTTTTTCTGCAACCACTACTTCAAAGTTAAGTATCGTACCGAGTAGAACATGTTCAAAAAAGGGTTTACGCAAAACGTCCTACAAATAATCGCAAAAGGCCCATTGCTCCGTTTTGTGCACAAACGCACAAAACCGCGAGCTTTGGGAAAACACGAGTTGCGATCCACTTTTTTGGTCAACAACCATACCAAAGTTGTGTATCATAGCGAGTAGAACATGTTTACAAAACGGTTTCCACAAAAAGCCTGAGAAATAAGTCCGAAAGGCCCATTGCCCTATTTTGTGCACAAACGCACAAGACCGCGATCTTTGAGAAAGCACAAGTTTCGATCCATTTTTTTGTGCAACCACTACTTCAAAGTTGTGTATCATACCGAGGAGAACATGTTCGAAAAAGGGTTTAAGCAAAAAGGCCTAGAAGTAAGCCCGAAAGGCCCATTATTCCGATTTGTGACCAAACACACAAAACCGCGAACTTTGGTAAAACACAAGTTCCGATCCACTTTTTTTTGCAACAACCACATCAAAGTTGTGTACGTAGTGAGTAGAACATATTCACAAAATGGTTTCCACAAAAAGCCTGAGAAATATGCCCGAAAGGGCCATTGCTCCATTTTGTGCACTAAGATACAAAACCGCGAACTTTGGGAAAACACAAGTTTCGATCATTTTTATGTGCAACCACTACTTCAAAGTTGTGTATCGTACCGAGTAAAACATTTTGGAAAAAGGGTTTGCACAAAACGGCCTACAAATAAGCCAGAAAGGCCCATCGATGCATTACGAGCACAAACGCACAAAACCGTGAACTTGTGAAAAACACAAGTTTCAATCCATTTTTTTCTGCAACCACTACTTCAAAGTTATGTATCGTACCGAGTAGAACATGTTCGAAAAAGGGTTTACGCAAAACGTCCTACAAATAATCGCAAAAGGCCCATTGCTCCGTTTTGTGCACAAACGCACAAAACAGCGAGCTTTGGGAAAACACAAGTTGCGATCCACTTTGTTGCTCAACAACCATATCAAAGTTGTGTATCGTAGAAAGTAGAACATGTTTACAAAACGGTTTCCACAAAAAGCCTGAGAAATAAGTCCGAAAGGCCCATTGCCCTGTTTTGTGCACAAACGCACAAGACCGCGATCTTTGAGAAAGCACAAGTTTCGATCCATTTTTTTGTGCAACCACTACTTCAAACTTGTGTATCGTACCGAGGAGAACATGTTCGAAAAAGGGTTTAAGCAAAAAGGCCTAGAAGTAAGCCCGAAAGGCCCATTGCTCCGTTTTGTGACCAAATACACAAAACCGCGAACTTTGGGAAAACACAAGTTCCGATCCACTTTTTTGTGCAACAACCACATCAAAGTTGTGTATCGTAGTGAGTAGAACATATTCACAAAATGGTTTCCACAAAAAGCCTGAGAAATATGCCCGAAAGGGCCATTGTGCATTTTGTGCACTAAGATACAAAACCGCGAACTTTGGGAAAACACAAGTTTCGATCATTTTTTTTGTGCAACCACTACTTCAAAGTTGTGTATCGTACCGAGTAAAACATTTTGGAAAAAGGGTTTGCACAAAACGGCCTACAAATAAGCCAGAAAGGCCCATCGATGCATTACGAGCACAAACGCACAAAACCGTGAACTTTTGAAAAACACAAGTTTCAGTCCATTTTTTTCTGCAACCACTACTTCAAAGTTAAGTATCGTACCGAGTAGAACATGTTCAAAAAAGGGTTTACGCAAAACGTCCTACAAATAATCGCAAAAGGCCCATTGCTCCGTTTTGTGCACAAACGCACAAAACAGCGAGCTTTGGGAAAACACAAGTTGCGATCCACTTTGTTGCTCAACAACCATATCAAAGCTGTGTATCGTAGAAAGTAGAACATGTTTACAAAACGGTTTCCACAAAAAGCCTGAGAAATAAGGCCGAAAGGCCCATTGACCCATTTTGTACATAAACGCACAAGACCGCGATCTTGGAGAAAACACAAGTTTTGATCCATTTTTTTTGTGTAACCACTACGTCAAAGTTCTGTATCGTACCGAGAAGAACTTGTTCGAAAAAGGGTTTACGTAAAAAGGCCTAGAAGAAAGCCCGAAAGGCCCATTGCTCCGTTTTGTGAACAAACACACAACACCGCGAACTTTTGAAAAACACAAGTTTCAATCCATTTTTTTCTGCAACCACTACTTCAAAGTTATGTATCGTACCGAGTAGAACATGTTCGAAAAAGGGTTTACCCAAAACGTCCTACAAATAATCGCAAAAGGCCCATTGCTCCGTTTTGTGCAGAAACGCACAAAACCGCGAGCTTTGGGAAAACACGAGTTGCGATCCACTTTTTTGCTCAACAACCATATCAAAGTTGTGTATCATAGCGAGTAGAACATGTTTACAAAACGGTTTCCACAAAAAAGCCTGAGAAATAAGTCCGAAAGGCCCATTGCCCTGTTTTGTGCACAAACGCACAAGACCGCGATCTTTGAGAAAGCACAAGTTTCGATCCATTTTTTTGTGCAACCACTACTTCAAACTTGTGTATCGTACCGAGGAGAACATGTTCGAAAAAGGGTTTAAGCAAAAAGGCCTAGAAGTAAGCCCGAAAGGCCCATTGCTCCGTTTTGTGACCAAATACACAAAACCGCGAACTTTGGGAAAACACGAGTTCCGATCCACTTTTTTGTGCAACAACCACATCAAAGTTGTGTATCGTAGTGAGTAGAACATATTCACAAAATGGTTTCCACAAAAAGCCTGAGAAATATGCCCGAAAGGGCCATTGTGCATTTTGTGCACTAAGATACAAAACCGCGAACTTTGGGAAAACACAAGTTTCGATCATTTTTTTTGTGCAACCACTACTTCAAAGTTGTGTATCGTACCGAGTAAAACATTTTGGAAAAAGGGTTTGCACAAAACGGCCTACAAATAAGCCAGAAAGGCCCATCGATGCATTACGAGCACAAACGCACAAAACCGTGAACTTTTGAAAAACACAAGTTTCAGTCCATTTTTTTCTGCAACCACTACTTCAAAGTTAAGTATCGTACCGAGTAGAACATGTTCGAAAAAGGGTTTACGCAAAACGTCCTACAAATAATCGCAAAAGGCCCATTGCTCCGTTTTGTGCACAAACGCGCAAAACCGCGAGCTTTGGGAAAACACGAGTTACGATCCACTTTTTTGGTCAACAACCATACCAAAGTTGTGTATCATAGCGAGTAGAACATGTTTACAAAACGGTTTCCACAAAAAGCCTGAGAAATAAGTCCGAAAGGCCCATTGCCCTATTTTGTGCACAAACGCACAAGACCGCGATCTTTGAGAAAGCACAAGTTTCGATCCATTTTTTTGTGCAACCACTACTTCAAAGTTGTGTATCGTACCGAGGAGAACATGTTCGAAAAAGGGTTTAAGCAAAAAGGCCTAGAAGTAAGCCCGAAAGGCCCATTATTCCGATTTGTGACCAAACACACAAAACCGCGAACTTTGGTAAAACACAAGTTCCGATCCACTTTTTTTTTGCAACAACCACATCAAAGTTGTGTACGTAGTGAGTAGAACATATTCACAAAATGGTTTCCACAAAAAGCCTGAGAAATATGCCCGAAAGGGCCATTGCTCCATTTTGTGCACTAAGATACAAAACCGCGAACTTTGGGAAAACACAAGTTTCGATCATTTTTATGTGCAACCACTACTTCAAAGTTGTGTATCGTACCGAGTAAAACATTTTGGAAAAAGGGTTTGCACAAAACGGCCTACAAATAAGCCAGAAAGGCCCATCGATCCATTACGAGCACAAACGCACAAAACCGTGAACTTGTGAAAAACACAAGTTTCAATCCATTTTTTTCTGCAACCACTACTTCAAAGTTATGTATCGTACCGAGTAGAACATGTTCGAAAAAGGGTTTACGCAAAACGTCCTACAAATAATCGCAAAAGGCCCATTGCTCTGTTTTGTGCACAAACGCACAAAACAGCGAGCTTTGGGAAAACACAAGTTGCGATCCACTTTGTTGCTCAACAACCATATCAAAGTTGTGTATCGTAGAAAGTAGAACATGTTTACAAAACGGTTTCCACAAAAAGCCTGAGAAATAAGTCCGAAAGGCCCATTGCCCTGTTTTGTGCACAAACGCACAAGACCGCGATCTTTGAGAAAGCACAAGTTTCGATCCATTTTTTTGTGCAACCACTACTTCAAACTTGTGTATCGTACCGAGGAGAACATGTTCGAAAAAGGGTTTAAGCAAAAAGGCCTAGAAGTAAGCCCGAAAGGCCCATTGCTCCGTTTTGTGACCAAATACACAAAACCGCGAACTTTGGGAAAACACAAGTTCCGATCCACTTTTTTGTGCAACAACCACATCAAAGTTGTGTATCGTAGTGAGTAGAACATATTCACAAAATGGTTTCCACAAAAAGCCTGAGAAATATGCCCGAAAGGGCCATTGTGCATTTTGTGCACTAAGATACAAAACCGCGAACTTTGGGAAAACACAAGTTTCGATCATTTTTTTTGTGCAACCACTACTTCAAAGTTGTGTATCGTACCGAGTAAAACATTTTGGAAAAAGGGTTTGCACAAAACGGCCTACAAATAAGCCAGAAAGGCCCATCGATGCATTACGAGCACAAACGCACAAAACCGTGAACTTTTGAAAAACACAAGTTTCAGTCCATTTTTTTCTGCAACCACTACTTCAAAGTTAAGTATCGTACCGAGTAGAACATGTTCAAAAAAGGGTTTACGCAAAACGTCCTACAAATAATCGCAAAAGGCCCATTGCTCCGTTTTGTGCACAAACGCACAAAACCGCGAGCTTTGGGAAAACACGAGTTGCGATCCACTTTTTTGGTCAACAACCATACCAAAGTTGTGTATCATAGCGAGTAGAACATGTTTACAAAACGGTTTCCACAAAAAGCCTGAGAAATAAGTCCGAAAGGCCCATTGCCCTATTTTGTGCACAAACGCACAAGACCGCGATCTTTGAGAAAGCACAAGTTTCGATCCATTTTTTTGTGCAACCACTACTTCAAAGTTGTGTATCGTACCGAGGAGAACATGTTCGAAAAAGGGTTTAAGCAAAAAGGCCTAGAAGTAAGCCCGAAAGGCCCATTATTCCGATTTGTGACCAAACACACAAAACCGCGAACTTTGGTAAAACACAAGTTCCGATCCACTTTTTTTTTGCAACAACCACATCAAAGTTGTGTACGTAGTGAGTAGAACATATTCACAAAATGGTTTCCACAAAAAGCCTGAGAAATATGCCCGAAAGGGCCATTGCTCCATTTTGTGCACTAAGATACAAAACCGCGAACTTTGGGAAAACACAAGTTTCGATCATTTTTATGTGCAACCACTACTTCAAAGTTGTGTATCGTACCGAGTAAAACATTTTGGAAAAAGGGTTTGCACAAAACGGCCTACAAATAAGCCAGAAAGGCCCATCGATCCATTACGAGCACAAACGCACAAAACCGTGAACTTGTGAAAAACACAAGTTTCAATCCATTTTTTTCTGCAACCACTACTTCAAAGTTATGTATCGTACCGAGTAGAACATGTTCGAAAAAGGGTTTACGCAAAACGTCCTACAAATAATCGCAAAAGGCCCATTGCTCCGTTTTGTGCACAAACGCACAAAACAGCGAGCTTTGGGAAAACACAAGTTGCGATCCACTTTGTTGCTCAACAACCATATCAAAGTTGTGTATCGTAGAAAGTAGAACATGTTTACAAAACGGTTTCCACAAAAAGCCTGAGAAATAGTCCGAAAGGCCCATTGCCCTGTTTTGTGCACAAACGCACAAGACCGCGATCTTTGAGAAAGCACAAGTTTCGATCCATTTTTTTGTGCAACCACTACTTCAAACTTGTGTATCGTACCGAGGAGAACATGTTCGAAAAAGGGTTTAAGCAAAAAGGCCTAGAAGTAAGCCCGAAAGGCCCATTGCTCCGTTTTGTGACCAAATACACAAAACCGCGAACTTTGGGAAAACACAAGTTCCGATCCACTTTTTTGTGCAACAACCACATCAAAGTTGTGTATCGTAGTGAGTAGAACATATTCACAAAATGGTTTCCACAAAAAGCCTGAGAAATATGCCCGAAAGGGCCATTGTGCATTTTGTGCACTAAGATACAAAACCGCGAACTTTGGGAAAACACAAGTTTCGATCATTTTTTTTGTGCAACCACTACTTCAAAGTTGTGTATCGTACCGAGTAAAACATTTTGGAAAAAGGGTTTGCACAAAACGGCCTACAAATAAGCCAGAAAGGCCCATCGATGCATTACGAGCACAAACGCACAAAACCGTGAACTTTTGAAAAACACAAGTTTCAGTCCATTTTTTTCTGCAACCACTACTTCAAAGTTAAGTATCGTACCGAGTAGAACATGTTCAAAAAAGGGTTTACGCAAAACGTCCTACAAATAATCGCAAAAGGCCCATTGCTCCGTTTTGTGCACAAACGCACAAAACCGCGAGCTTTGGGAAAACACGAGTTGCGATCCACTTTTTTGGTCAACAACCATACCAAAGTTGTGTATCATAGCGAGTAGAACATGTTTACAAAACGGTTTCCACAAAAAGCCTGAGAAATAAGTCCGAAAGGCCCATTGCCCTATTTTGTGCACAAACGCACAAGACCGCGATCTTTGAGAAAGCACAAGTTTCGATCCATTTTTTTGTGCAACCACTACTTCAAAGTTGTGTATCGTACCGAGGAGAACATGTTCGAAAAAGGGTTTAAGCAAAAAGGCCTAGAAGTAAGCCCGAAAGGCCCATTATTCCGATTTGTGACCAAACACACAAAACCGCGAACTTTGGTAAAACACAAGTTCCGATCCACTTTTTTTTTGCAACAACCACATCAAAGTTGTGTATCGTAGTGAGTAGAACATATTCACAAAATGGTTTCCACAAAAAGCCTGAGAAATATGCCCGAAAGGGCCATTGCTCCATTTTGTGCACTAAGATACAAAACCGCGAACTTTGGGAAAACACAAGTTTCGATCATTTTTTTGTGCAACCACTACTTCAAAGTTGTGTATCGTACCGAGTAAAACATTTTGGAAAAAGGGTTTGCACAAAACGGCCTACAAATAATCGCAAAAGGCCCATTGCTCCGTTTTGTGCACAAACGCACAAAACAGCGAGCTTTGGGAAAACACAAGTTGCGATCCACTTTGTTGCTCAACAACCATATCAAAGTTGTGTATCGTAGAAAGTAGAACATGTTTACAAAACGGTTTCCACAAAAAGCCTGAGAAATAAGTCCGAAAGGCCCATTGCCCTGTTTTGTGCACAAACGCACAAGACCGCGATCTTTGAGAAAGCACAAGTTTCGATCCATTTTTTTGTGCAACCACTACTTCAAAGTTGTGTATCGTACCGAGGAGAACATGTTCGAAAAAGGGTTTACGCAAAACGTCCTACAAATAATCGCAAAAGGCCCATTGCTCCGTTTTGTGCACAAACGCACAAAACAGCGAGCTTTGGGAAAACACAAGTTGCGATCCACTTTGTTGCTCAACAACCATATCAAAGTTGTGTATCGTAGAAAGTAGAACATGTTTACAAAACGGTTTCCACAAAAAGCCTGAGAAATAAGTCCGAAAGGCCCATTGCCCTGTTTTGTGCACAAACGCACAAGACCGCGATCTTTGAGAAAGCACAAGTTTCGATCCATTTTTTTGTGCAACCACTACTTCAAAGTTGTGTATCGTACAGAGGAGAACATGTTCGAAAAAGGGTTTAAGCAAAAAGGCCTAGAAGTAAGCCCGAAAGGCCCATTATTCCGATTTGTGACCAAACACACAAAACCGCGAACTTTGGTAAAACACAAGTTCCGATCCACTTTTTTTTTGCAACAACCACATCAAAGTTGTGTACGTAGTGAGTAGAACATATTCACAAAATGGTTTCCACAAAAAGCCTGAGAAATATGCCCGAAAGGGCCATTGCTCCATTTTGTGCACTAAGATACAAAACCGCGAACTTTGGGAAAACACAAGTTTCGATCATTTTTATGTGCAACCACTACTTCAAAGTTGTGTATCGTACCGAGTAAAACATTTTGGAAAAAGGGTTTGCACAAAACGGCCTACAAATAAGCCAGAAAGGCCCATCGATCCATTACGAGCACAAACGCACAAAACCGTGAACTTGTGAAAAACACAAGTTTCAATCCATTTTTTTCTGCAACCACTACTTCAAAGTTATGTATCGTACCGAGTAGAACATGTTCGAAAAAGGGTTTACGCAAAACGTCCTACAAATAATCGCAAAAGGCCCATTGCTCCGTTTTGTGCACAAACGCACAAAACAGCGAGCTTTGGGAAAACACAAGTTGCGATCCACTTTGTTGCTCAACAACCATATCAAAGTTGTGTATCGTAGAAAGTAGAACATGTTTACAAAACGGTTTCCACAAAAAGCCTGAGAAATAAGTCCGAAAGGCCCATTGCCCTGTTTTGTGCACAAACGCACAAGACCGCGAACTTTGAGAAAGCACAAGTTTCGATCCATTTTTTTGCGCAACCACTACTTCAAAGTTGTGTATCGTACCGAGGAGAACATGTTCGAAAAAGGGTTTAAGCAAAAAGGCCTAGAAGTAAGCCCGAAAGGCCCATTATTCCGATTTGTGACCAAACACACAAAACCGCGAACTTTGGTAAAACACAAGTTCCGATCCACTTTTTTTTTGCAACAACCACATCAAAGTTGTGTACGTAGTGAGTAGAACATATTCACAAAATGGTTTCCACAAAAAGCCTGAGAAATATGCCCGAAAGGGCCATTGCTCCATTTTGTGCACTAAGATACAAAACCGCAAACTTTGGGAAAACACAAGTTTCGATCATTTTTTTGTGCAACCACTACTTCAAAGTTGTGTATCGTACCGAGTAAAACATTTTGGAAAAAGGGTTTGCACAAAACGGCCTACAAATAAGCCAGAAAGGCCCATCGATCCATTACGAGCACAAACGCACAAAACCGTGAACTTTTGAAAAACACAAGTTTCAGTCCATTTTTTTCTGCAACCACTACTTCAAAGTTAAGTATCGTACCGAGTAGAACATGTTCAAAAAAGGGTTTACGCAAAACGTCCTACAAATAATCGCAAAAGGCCCATTGCTCCGTTTTGTGCACAAACGCACAAAACAGCGAGCTTTGGGAAAACACAAGTTGCGATCCACTTTGTTGCTCAACAACCATATCAAAGTTGTGTATCGTAGAAAGTAGAACATGTTTACAAAACGGTTTCCACAAAAAGCCTGAGAAATAAGGCCGAAAGGCCCATTGACCCATTTTGTACATAAACGCGCAAGACCGCGATCTTGGAGAAAACACAAGTTTTGATCCATTTTTTTTGTGTAACCACTACTTCAAAGTTCTGTATCGTACCGAGAAGAACTTGTTCGAAAAAGGGTTTACGTAAAAAGGCCTAGAAGAAAGCCCGAAAGGCCCATTGCTCCGTTTTGTGAACAAACACACAACACCGCGAACTTTTGAAAAACACAAGTTTCAATCCATTTTTTTCTGCAACCACTACTTCAAAGTTATGTATCGTACCGAGTAGAACATGTTCGAAAAAGGGTTTACCCAAAACGTCCTACAAATAATCGCAAAAGGCCCATTGCTCCGTTTTGTGCAGAAACGCACAAAACCGCGAGCTTTGGGAAAACACGAGTTGCGATCCACTTTTTTGCTCAACAACCATATCAAAGTTGTGTATCATAGCGAGTAGAACATGTTTACAAAATGGTTTCCACAAAAAAGCCTGAGAAATAAGTCCGAAAGGCCCATTGCCCTGTTTTGTGCACAAACGCACAAGACCACGATCTTTGAGAAAGCACAAGTTTCGATCCATTTTTTTGTGCAACCACTACTTCAAACTTGTGTATCGTACCGAGGAGAACATGTTCGAAAAAGGGTTTAAGCAAAAAGGCCTAGAAGTAAGCCCGAAAGGCCCATTGCTCCGTTTTGTGACCAAATACACAAAACCGCGAACTTTGGGAAAACACGAGTTCCGATCCACTTTTTTGTGCAACAACCACATCAAAGTTGTGTATCGTAGTGAGTAGAACATATTCACAAAATGGTTTCCACAAAAAGCCTGAGAAATATGCCCGAAAGGGCCATTGTGCATTTTGCGCACTAAGATACAAAACCGCGAACTTTGGGAAAACACAAGTTTCGATCATTTTTTTTGTGCAACCACTACTTCAAAGTTGTGTATCGTACCGAGTAAAACATTTTGGAAAAAGGGTTTGCACAAAACGGCCTACAAATAAGCCAGAAAGGCCCATCGATGCATTACGAGCACAAACGCACAAAATCGTGAACTTTTGAAAAACACAAGTTTCAGTCCATTTTTTTCTGCAACCACTACTTCAAAGTTAAGTATCGTACCGAGTAGAACATGTTCAAAAAAGGGTTTACGCAAAACGTCCTACAAATAATCGCAAAAGGCCCATTGCTCCGTTTTGTGCACAAACGCACAAAACCGCGAGCTTTGGGAAAACACGAGTTGCGATCCACTTTTTTGGTCAACAACCATACCAAAGTTGTGTATCATAGCGAGTAGAACATGTTTACAAAACGGTTTCCACAAAAAGCCTGAGAAATAAGTCCGAAAGGCCCATTGCCCTATTTTGTGCACAAACGCACAAGACCGCGATATTTGAGAAAGCACAAGTTTCGATCCATTTTTTTGTGCAACCACTACTTCAAAGTTGTGTATCGTACCGAGTAAAACATTTTGGAAAAAGGGTTTGCACAAAACGGCCTACAAATAAGCCAGAAAGGCCCATCGATCCATTACGAGCACAAACGCACAAAACCGTGAACTTTTGAAAAACACAAGTTTCAATCCATTTTTTTCTGCAACCACTACTTCAAAGTTATGTATCGTACCGAGTAGAACATGTTCGAAAAAGGGTTTACGCAAAACGTCCTACAAATAATCGTAAAAGGCCCATTGCTCCGTTTTGTGCACAAACGCACAAAACAGCGAACTTTGAGAAAGCACAAGTTTCGATCCATTTTTTTGCGCAACCACTACTTCAAAGTTGTGTATCGTACCGAGGAGAACATGTTCGAAAAAGGGTTTAAGCAAAAAGGCCTAGAAGTAAGCCCGAAAGGCCCATTATTCCGATTTGTGACCAAACACACAAAACCGCGAACTTTGGTAAAACACAAGTTCCGATCCCCTTTTTTTTTGCAACAACCACATCAAAGTTGTGTACGTAGTGAGTAGAACATATTCACAAAATGGTTTCCACAAAAAGCCTGAGAAATATGCCCGAAAGGGCCATTGCTCCATTTTGTGCACTAAGATACAAAACCGCAAACTTTGGGAAAACACAAGTTTCGATCATTTTTTTGTGCAACCACTACTTCAAAGTTGTGTATCGTACCGAGTAAAACATTTTGGAAAAAGGGTTTGCACAAAACGGCCTACAAATAAGCCAGAAAGGCCCATCGATCCATTACGAGCACAAACGCACAAAACCATGAACTTTTGAAAAACACAAGTTTCAGTCCATTTTTTTCTGCAACCACTACTTCAAAGTTAAGTATCGTACCGAGTAGAACATGTTCAAAAAAGGGTTTACGCAAAACGTCCTACAAATAATCGCAAAAGGCCCATTGCTCCTTTTTGTGCACAAACGCACAAAACCGCGAGCTTTGGGAAAACACGAGTTGCGATCCACTTTTTTGGTCAACAACCATACCAAAGTTGTGTATCATAGCGAGTAGAACATGTTTACAAAACGGTTTCCACAAAAAGCCTGAGAAATAAGTCCGAAAGGCCCATTGCCCTATTTTGTGCACAAACGCACAAGACCGCGATCTTTGAGAAAGCACAAGTTTCGATCCATTTTTTTGTGCAACCACTACTTCAACGTTGTGTATCGTACCGAGGAGAACATGTTCGAAAAAGGGTTTAAGCAAAAAGGCCTAGAAGTAAGCCCGAAAGGCCCATTATTCCGATTTGTGACCAAACACACAAAACCGCGAACTTTGGTAAAACACAAGTTCCGATCCACTTTTTTTTTGCAACAACCACATCAAAGTTGTGTATCGTAGTGAGTAGAACATATTCACAAAATGGTTTCCACAAAAAGCCTGAGAAATATGCCCGAAAGGGCCATTACTCCATTTTGTGCACTAAGATACAAAACCGCGAACTTTGGGAAAACACAAGTTTCGATCATTTTTTTGTGCAACCACTACTTCAAAGTTGTGTATCGTACCGAGTAAAACATTTTGGAAAAAGGGTTTACACAAAACGGCCTACAAATAAGCCAGAAAGGCCCATCGATCCATTACGAGCACAAACGCACAAAACCGTGAACTTTTGAAAAACACAAGTTTCAATCCATTTTTTTCTGCAACCACTACTTCAAAGTTATGTATCGTACCGAGTAGAACATGTTCGAAAAAGGGTTTACGCAAAACGTCCTACAAATAATCGCAAAAGGCCCATTGCTCCGTTTTGTGCACAAACGCACAAAACAGCGAGCTTTGGGAAAACACAAGTTGCGATCCACTTTGTTGCTCAACAACCATATCAAAGTTGTGTATCGTAGAAAGTAGAACATGTTTACAAAACGGTTTCCACAAAAAGCCTGAGAAATAAGTCCGAAAGGCCCATTGCCCTGTTTTGTGCACAAACGCACAAGACCGCGATCTTTGAGAAAGCACAAGTTTCGATCCATTTTTTTGCGCAACCACTACTTCAAAGTTGTGTATCGTACCGAGGAGAACATGTTCGAAAAAGGGTTTAAGCAAAAAGGCCTAGAAGTAAGCCCGAAAGGCCCATTATTCCGATTTGTGACCAAACACACAAAACCGCGAACTTTGGTAAAACACAAGTTCCGATCCACTTTTTTTTTGCAACAACCACATCAAAGTTGTGTACGTAGTGAGTAGAACATATTCACAAAATGGTTTCCACAAAAAGCCTGAGAAATATGCCCGAAAGGGCCATTGCTCCATTTTGTGCACTAAGATACAAAACCGCAAACTTTGGGAAAACACAAGTTTCGATCATTTTTTTGTGCAACCACTACTTCAAAGTTGTGTATCGTACCGAGTAAAACATTTTGGAAAAAGGGTTTGCACAAAACGGCCTACAAATAAGCCAGAAAGGCCCATCGATGCATTACGAGCACAAACGCACAAAATCGTGAACTTTTGAAAAACACAAGTTTCAGTCCATTTTTTTCTGCAACCACTACTTCAAAGTTAAGTATCGTACCGAGTAGAACATGTTCAAAAAAGGGTTTACGCAAAACGTCCTACAAATAATCGCAAAAGGCCCATTGCTCCGTTTTGTGCACAAACGCGCAAAACCGCGAGCTTTGGGAAAACACGAGTTACGATCCACTTTTTTGGTCAACAACCATACCAAAGTTGTGTATCATAGCGAGTAGAACATGTTTACAAAACGGTTTCCACAAAAAGCCTGAGAAATAAGTCCGAAAGGCCCATTGCCCTATTTTGTGCACAAACGCACAAGACCGCGATCTTTGAGAAAGCACAAGTTTCGATCCATTTTTTTGTGCAACCACTACTTCAAAGTTGTGTATCGTACCGAGGAGAACATGTTCGAAAAAGGGTTTAAGCAAAAAGGCCTAGAAGTAAGCCCGAAAGGCCCATTATTCCGATTTGTGACCAAACACACAAAACCGCGAACTTTGGTAAAACACAAGTTCCGATCCACTTTTTTTTTGCAACAACCACATCAAAGTTGTGTACGTAGTGAGTAGAACATATTCACAAAATGGTTTCCACAAAAAGCCTGATAAATATGCCCGAAAGGGCCATTGCTCCATTTTGTGCACTAAGATACAAAACCGCGAACTTTGGGAAAACACAAGTTTCGATCATTTTTATGTGCAACCACTACTTCAAAGTTGTGTATCGTACCGAGTAAAACATTTTGGAAAAAGGGTTTGCACAAAACGGCCTACAAATAAGCCAGAAAGGCCCATCGATCCATTACGAGCACAAACGCACAAAACCGTGAACTTGTGAAAAACACAAGTTTCAATCCATTTTTTTCTGCAACCACTACTTCAAAGTTATGTATCGTACCGAGTAGAACATGTTCGAAAAATGGTTTACGCAAAACGTCCTACAAATAATCGCAAAAGGCCCATTGCTCCGTTTTGTGCACAAACGCACAAAACAGCGAGCTTTGGGAAAACACAAGTTGCGATCCACTTTGTTGCTCAACAACCATATCAAAGTTGTGTATCGTAGAAAGTAGAACATGTTTACAAAAGGGTTTCCACAAAAAGCCTGAGAAATAAGTCCGAAAGGCCCATTGCCCTGTTTTGTGCACAAACGCACAAGACCGCGATCTTTGAGAAAGCACAAGTTTCGATCCATTTTTTTGTGCAACCACTACTTCAAAGTTGTGTATCGTACCGAGTAGAACATGTTCGAAAAAGGGTTTAAGAAAAAAGGCCTAGAAGTAAGCCCGAAAGGCCCATTGCTCCGATTTGTGACCAAACACACAAAACCGCGAACTTTGGTAAAACACAAGTTCCGATCCACTTTTTTGTGCAACAACCACATCAAAGTTGTGTATCGTAGTGAGTAGAACATATTCACAAAATGGTTTCCACAAAAAGCCTGAGAAATATGCCCGAAAGGGCCATTGTGCATTTTGTGCACTAAGATACAAAACCGCGAACATTGGGAAAACACAAGTTTCGATCATTTTTTTTGTGCAACCACTACTTCAAAGTTGTGTATCGTACCGAGTAAAACATTTTGGAAAAAGGGTTTGCACAAAACGGCCTACAAATATGCCAGAAAGGCCCATCGATCCATTACGAGCACAAACGCACAAAACCGTGAACTTTTGAAAAACACAAGTTTCAGTCCATTTTTTTCTGCAACCACTACTTCAAAGTTAAGTATCGTACCGAGTAGAACATGTTCGAAAAAGGGTTTACGCAAAACGTCCTACAAATAATCGCAAAAGGCCCATTGCTCCGTTTTGTGCACAAACGCGCAAAACCGCGAGCTTTGGGAAAACACGAGTTACGATCCACTTTTTTGGTCAACAACCATACCAAAGTTGTGTATCATAGCGAGTAGAACATGTTTACAAAACGGTTTCCACAAAAAGCCTGAGAAATAAGTCCGAAAGGCCCATTGCCCTATTTTGTGCACAAACGCACAAGACCGCGATCTTTGAGAAAGCACAACTTTCGATCCATTTTTTTGTGCAACCACTACTTCAAAGTTGTGTATCGTACCGAGGAGAACATGTTCGAAAAAGGGTTTAAGCAAAAAGGCCTAGAAGTAAGCTCGAAAGGCCCATTATTCCGATTTGTGACCAAACACACAAAACCGCGAACTTTGGTAAAACACAAGTTCCGATCCACTTTTTTTTTGCAACAACCACATCAAAGTTGTGTATCGTAGTGAGTAGAACATATTCACAAAATGGTTTCCACAAAAAGCCTGAGAAATATGCCCGAAAGGGCCATTGCTCCATTTTGTGCACTAAGATACAAAACCGCGAACTTTGGGAAAACACAAGTTTCGATCATTTTTTTGTGCAACCACTACTTCAAAGTTGTGTATCGTACCGAGTAAAACATTTTGGAAAAAGGGTTTGCACAAAACGGCCAACAAATAAGCCAGAAAGGCCCATCGATCCATTACGAGCACAAACGCACAAAACCGTGAACTTGTGAAAAACACAAGTTTCAATCCATTTTTTTCTGCAACCACTACTTCAAAGTTAAGTATCGTACCGAGTAGAACATGTTCAAAAAAGGGTTTACGCAAAACGTCCTACAAATAATCGCAAAAGGCCCATTGCTCCGTTTTGTGCACAAACGCACAAAACCGCGAGCTTTGGGAAAACACGAGTTGCGATCCACTTTTTTGGTCAACAACCATACCAAAGTTGTGTATCATAGTGAGTAGAACATGTTTACAAAACGGTTTCCACAAAAAGCCTGAGAAATAAGTCCGAAAGGCCCATTGCCCTATTTTGTGCACAAACGCACAAGACCGCGATCTTTGAGAAAGCACAAGTTTCGATCCATTTTTTTGTGCAACCACTACTTCAAAGTTGTGTATCGTACCGAGGAGAACATGTTCGAAAAAGGGTTTAAGCAAAAAGGCCTAGAAGTAAGCCCGAAAGGCCCATTGCTCCGTTTTGTGACCAAATACACAAAACCGCGAACTTTGGGAAAACACAAGTTCCGATCCACTTTTTTGTGCAACAACCACATCAAAGTTGTGTATCGTAGTGAGTAGAACATATTCACAAAATGGTTTCCACAAAAAGCCTGAGAAATATGCCCGAAAGGGCCATTGTGCATTTTGTGCACTAAGATACAAAACCGCGAACTTTGGGAAAACACAAGTTTCGATCATTTTTTTTGTGCAACCACTACTTCAAAGTTGTGTATCGTACCGAGTAAAACATTTTGGAAAAAGGGTTTGCACAAAACGGCCTACAAATAAGCCAGAAAGGCCCATCGATGCATTACGAGCACAAACGCACAAAACCGTGAACTTTTGAAAAACACAAGTTTCAGTCCATTTTTTTCTGCAACCACTACTTCAAAGTTAAGTATCGTACCGAGTAGAACATGTTCAAAAAAGGGTTTACGCAAAACGTCCTACAAATAATCGCAAAAGGCCCATTGCTCCGTTTTGTGCACAAACGCACAAAACCGCGAGCTTTGGGAAAACACGAGTTGCGATCCACTTTTTTGGTCAACAACCATACCAAAGTTGTGTATCATAGTGAGTAGAACATGTTTACCAAACGGTTTCCACAAAAAGCCTGAGAAATAAGTCCGAAAGGCCCATTGCCCTATTTTGTGCACAAACGCACAAGACCGCGATCTTTGAGAAAGCACAAGTTTCGATTCATTTTTTTGTGCAACCACTACTTCAAAGTTGTGTATCGTACCGAGGAGAACATGTTCGAAAAAGGGTTTAAGCAAAAAGGCCTAGAAGTAAGCCCGAAAGGCCCATTATTCCGATTTGTGACCAAACACACAAAACCGCGAACTTTGGTAAAACACAAGTTCCGATCCACTTTTTTTTTGCAACAACCACATCAAAGTTGTGTATCGTAGTGAGTAGAACATATTCACAAAATGGTTTCCACAAAAAGCCTGAGAAATATGCCCGAAAGGGCCATTGCTCCATTTTGTGCACTAAGATACAAAACCGCGAACTTTGGGAAAACACAAGTTTCGATCATTTTTTTGTGCAACCACTACTTCAAAGTTGTGTATCGTACCGAGTAAAACATTTTGGAAAAAGGGTTTGCACAAAACGGCCTACAAATAAGCCAGAAAGGCCCATCGATCCATTACGAGCACAAACGCACAAAACCGTGAACTTTTGAAAAACACAAGTTTCAATCCATTTTTTTCTGCAACCACTACTTCAAAGTTATGTATCGTACCGAGTAGAACATGTTCGAAAAAAGGGTTTACGCAAAACGTCCTACAAATAATCGCAAAAGGCCCATTGCTCCGTTTTGTGCACAAACGCACAAAACAGCGAGCTTTGGGAAAACACAAGTTGCGATCCACTTTGTTGCTCAACAACCATATCAAAGTTGTGTATCGTAGAAAGTAGAACATGTTTACAAAAGGGTTTCCACAAAAAGCCTGAGAAATAAGTCCGAAAGGCCCATTGCCCTGTTTTGTGCACAAACGCACAAGACCGCGATCTTTGAGAAAGCACAAGTTTCGATCCATTTTTTTGTGCAACCACTACTTCAAAGTTGTTTACGTACCGAGGAGAACATGTTCGAAAAAGGGTTTAAGAAAAAAGGCCTAGAAGTAAGCCCGAAAGGCCCATTGCTCCGATTTGTGACCAAACACACAAAACCGCGAACTTTGGTAAAACACAAGTTCCGATCCACTTTTTTGTGCAACAACCACATCAAAGTTGTGTATCGTAGTGAGTAGAACATATTCACAAAATGGTTTCCACAAAAAGCCTGAGAAATATGCCCGAAAGGGCCATTGTGCATTTTGTGCACTAAGATACAAAACCGCGAACTTTGGGAAAACACAAGTTTCGATCATTTTTTTTGTGCAACCACTACTTCAAAGTTGTGTATCGTACCGAGTAAAACATTTTGGAAAAAGGGTTTGCACAAAACGGCCTACAAATAAGCCAGAAAGGCCCATCGATCCATTACGAGCACAAACGCACAAAACCGTGAACTTTTGAAAAACACAAGTTTCAGTCCATTTTTTTCTGCAACCACTACTTCAAAGTTAAGTATCGTACCGAGTAGAACATGTTCGAAAAAGGGTTTACGCAAAACGTCCTACAAATAATCGCAAAAGGCCCATTGCTCCGTTTTGTGCACAAACGCACAAAACCGCGAGCTTTGGGAAAACACGAGTTGCGATCCACTTTGTTGCTCAACAACCATATCCAAGTTGTGTATCGTAGCAAGTAGAACATGTTTACAAAACGGTTTCCACAAAAAGCCTGAGAAATAAGTCCGAAAGGCCCATTGCCCTGTTTTGTGCACAAACGCACAAGACCGCGATCTTTGAGAAAGCACAAGTTTCGATCCATTTTTTTGCGCAACCACTACTTCAAAGTTGTGTATCGTATCGAGGAGAACATGTTCGAAAAAGGGTTTACGCAAAACGTCCTACAAATAATCGCAAAAGGCCCATTGCTCCGTTTTGTGCACAAACGCACAAAACCGCGAGCTTTGGGAAAACACGAGTTGCGATCCACTTTTTTGGTCAACAACCGTACCAAAGTTGTGTAACATAGCGAGTAGAACATGTTTACAAAACGGTTTCCACAAAAAGCCTGAGAAATAAGTCCGAAAGGCCCATTGCCCTATTTTGTGCACAAACGCACAAGACCGCGATCTTTGAGAAAGCACAAGTTTCGATCCATTTTTTTGTGCAACCACTACTTCAAAGTTGTGTATCGTACCGAGGAGAACATGTTCGAAAAAGGGTTTAAGCAAAAAGGCCTAGAAGTAAGCCCGAAAGGCCCATTATTCCGATTTGTGACCAAACACACAAAACCGCGAACTTTGGTAAAACACAAGTTCCGATCCACTTTTTTTTTGCAACAACCACATCAAAGTTGTGTATCGTAGTGCGTAGAACATATTCACAAAATGGTTTCCACAAAAAGCCTGAGAAATATGCCCGAAAGGGCCATTGCTCCATTTTGTGCACTAAGATACAAAACCGCGAACTTTGGGAAAACACAAGTTTCGTTCATTTTTTTGTGCAACCACTACTTCAAAGTTGTGTGTCGTACCGAGTAAAACATTTTGGAAAAAGGGTTTGCACAAAACGGCCTACAAATAAGCCAGAAAGGCCCATCGATCCATTACGAGCACAAACGCACAAAACCGTGAACTTTTGAAAAACACAAGTTTCAATCCATTTTTTTCTGCAACCACTACTTCAAAGTTATGTATCGTACCGAGTAGAACATGTTCGAAAAAGGGTTTACGCAAAACGTCCTACAAATAATCGCAAAAGGCCCATTGCTCCGTTTTGTGCACAAACGCACAAAACAGCGAGCTTTGGGAAAACACAAGTTGCGATCCACTTTGTTGCTCAACAACCATATCAAAGTTGTGTATCGTAGAAAGTAGAACATGTTTACAAAAGGGTTTCCACAAAAAGCCTGAGAAATAAGTCCGAAAGGCCCATTGCCCTGTTTTGTGCACAAACGCACAAGACCGCGATCTTTGAGAAAGCACAAGTTTCGATCCATTTTTTTGTGCAACCACTACTTCAAAGTTGTGTATCGTACCGAGGAGAACATGTTCGAAAAAGGGTTTAAGAAAAAAGGCCTAGAAGTAAGCCCGAAAGGCCCATTGCTCCGATTTGTGACCAAACACACAAAACCGCGAACTTTGGTAAAACACAAGTTCCGATCCACTTTTTTGTGCAACAACCACATCAAAGTTGTGTATCGTAGTGAGTAGAACATATTCACAAAATGGTTTCCACAAAAAGCCTGAGAAATATGCCCGAAAGGGCCATTGTGCATTTTGTGCACTAAGATACAAAACCGCGAACTTTGGGAAAACACAAGTTTCGATCATTTTTTTTGTGCAACCACTACTTCAAAGTTGTGTATCGTACCGAGTAAAACATTTTGGAAAAGGGTTTGCACAAAACGGCCTACAAATAAGCCAGAAAGGCCCATCGATCCATTACGAGCACAAACGCACAAAACCGTGAACTTTTGAAAAACACAAGTTTCAGTCCATTTTTTTCTGCAACCACTACTTCAACGTTAAGTATCGTACCGAGTAGAACATGTTCGAAAAAGGGTTTACGCAAAACGTCCTACAAATAATCGCAAAAGGCCCATTGCTCCGTTTTGTGCACAAACGCACAAAACCGCGAGCTTTGGGAAAACACGAGTTGCGATCCACTTTTTTGGTCAACAACCGTACCAAAGTTGTGTATCATAGCGAGTAGAACATGTTTACAAAACGGTTTCCACAAAAAGCCTGAGAAATAAGTCCGAAAGGCCCATTGCCCTATTTTGTGCACAAACGCACAAGACCGCGATCTTTGAGAAAGCACAAGTTTCGATCCATTTTTTTGCGCAACCACTACTTCAAAGTTGTGTATCGTACCGAGGAGAACATGTTCGAAAAAGGGTTTAAGCAAAAAGGCCTAGAAGTAAGCCCGAAAGGCCCATTATTCCGATTTGTGACCAAACACACAAAACCGCGAACTTTGTTAAAACACAAGTTCCGATCCACTTTTTTTTTGCAACAACCACATCAAAGTTGTGTATCGTAGTGAGTAGAACATATTCACAAAATGGTTTCCACAAAAAGCCTGAGAAATATGCCCGAAAGGGCCATTGCTCCATTTTGTGCACTAAGATACAAAACCGCGAACTTTGGGAAAACACAAGTTTCGATCATTTTTTTGTGCAACCACTACTTCAAAGTTGTGTATCGTACCGAGTAAAACATTTTGGAAAAAGGGTTTGCACAAAACGGCCTACAAATAAGCCAGAAAGGCCCATCGATCCATTACGAGCACAAACGCACAAAACCGTGAACTTGTGAAAAACACAAGTTTCAATCCATTTTTTTCTGCAACCACTACTTCAAAGTTATGTATCGTACCGAGTAGAACATGTTCGAAAAAGGGTTTACGCAAAACGTCCTACAAATAATCGCAAAAGGCCCATTGCTCCGTTTTGTGCACAAACGCACAAAACAGCGAGCTTTGGGAAAACACAAGTTGCGATCCACTTTGTTGCTCAACAACCATATCAAAGTTGTGTATCGTAGAAAGTAGAACATGTTTACAAAACGGTTTCCACAAAAAGCCTGAGAAATAAGTCCGAAAGGCCCATTGCCCTGTTTTGTGCACAAACGCACAAGACCGCGATCTTTGAGAAAGCACAAGTTTCGATCCATTTTTTTGCGCAACCACTACTTCAAAGTTGTGTATCGTACCGAGGAGAACATGTTCGAAAAAGGGTTTAAGCAAAAAGGCCTAGAAGTAAGCCCGAAAGGCCCATTGCTCCGTTTTGTGACCAAATACACAACCGCGAACTTTGGGAAAACACAAGTTCCGATCCACTTTTTTGTGCAACAACCACATCAAAGTTGTGTATCGTAGTGAGTAGAACATATTCACAAAATGGTTTCCACAAAAAGCCTGAGAAATATGCCCGAAAGGGCCATTGTGCATTTTGTGCACTAAGATACAAAACCGCGAACTTTGGGAAAACACAAGTTTCGATCATTTTTTTTGTGCAACCACTACTTCAAAGTTGTGTATCGTACCGAGTAAAACATTTTGGAAAAAGGGTTTGCACAAAACGGCCTACAAATAAGCCAGAAAGGGCCATCGATGCATTACGAGCACAAACGCACAAAACCGTGAACTTTTGAAAAACACAAGTTTCAGTCCATTTTTTTCTGCAACCACTACTTCAACGTTAAGTATCGTACCGAGTAGAACATGTTCGAAAAAGGGTTTACGCAAAACGTCCTACAAATAATCGCAAAAGGCCCATTGCTCCGTTTTGTGCACAAACGCACAAAACCGCGAGCTTTGGGAAAACACGAGTTGCGATCCACTTTTTTGGTCAACAACCGTACCAAAGTTGTGTATCATAGCGAGTAGAACATGTTAACAAAACGGTTTCCACAAAAAGCCTGAGAAATAAGTCCGAAAGGCCCATTGCCCTATTTTGTGCACAAACGCACAAGACCGCGATCTTTGAGAAAGCACAAGTTTCGATCCATTTTTTTGCGCAACCACTACTTCAAAGTTGTGTATCGTACCGAGGAGAACATGTTCGAAAAAGGGTTTAAGCAAAAAGGCCTAGAAGTAAGCCCGAAAGGCCCATTATTCCGATTTGTGACCAAACACACAAAACCGCGAACTTTGGTAAAACACAAGTTCCGATCCACTTTTTTTTTGCAACAACCACATCAAAGTTGTGTATCGTAGTGAGTAGAACATATTCACAAAATGGTTTCCACAAAAAGCCTGAGAAATATGCCCGAAAGGGCCATTGCTCCATTTTGTGCACTAAGATACAAAACCGCGAACTTTGGGAAAACACAAGTTTCGATCATTTTTTTGTGCAACCACTACTTCAAAGTTGTGTATCGTACCGAGTAAAACATTTTGGAAAAAGGGTTTGCACAAAACGGCCTACAAATAAGCCAGAAAGGCCCATCGATCCATTACGAGCACAAACGCACAAAACCGTGAACTTGTGAAAAACACAAGTTTCAATCCATTTTTTTCTGCAACCACTACTTCAAAGTTATGTATCGTACCGAGTAGAACATGTTCGAAAAAGGGTTTACGCAAAACGTCCTACAAATAATCGCAAAAGGCCCATTGCTCCGTTTTGTGCACAAACGCACAAAACAGCGAGCTTTGGGAAAACACAAGTTGCGATCCACTTTGTTGCTCAACAACCATATCAAAGTTGTGTATCGTAGAAAGTAGAACATGTTTACAAAACGGTTTCCACAAAAAGCCTGAGAAATAAGTCCGAAAGGCCCATTGCCCTGTTTTGTGCACAAACGCACAAGACCGCGATCTTTGAGAAAGCACAAGTTTTGATCCATTTTTTTGCGCAACCACTACTTCAAAGTTGTGTATCGTACCGAGGAGAACATGTTCGAAAAAGGGTTTAAGCAAAAAGGCCTAGAAGTAAGCCCGAAAGGCCCATTGCTCCGTTTTGTGACCAAACACACAAAACCGCGAACTTTGGTAAAACACAAGTTCCGATCCACTTTTTTGTGCAACAACCACATCAAAGTTGTGTATCGTAGTGAGTAGAACATATTCACAAAATGGTTTCCACAAAAAGCCTGAGAAATATGCCCGAAAGGGCCATTGTGCATTTTGTGCACTAAGATACAAAACCGCGAACTTTGGGAAAACACAAGTTTCGATCATTTTTTTTGTGCAACCACTACTTCAAAGTTGTGTATCGTACCGAGTAAAACATTTTGGAAAAGGGTTTGCACAAAACGGCCTACAAATAAGCCAGAAAGGCCCATCGATCCATTACGAGCACAAACGCACAAAACCGTGAACTTTTGAAAAACACAAGTTTCAGTCCATTTTTTTCTGCAACCACTACTTCAACGTTAAGTATCGTACCGAGTAGAACATGTTCGAAAAAGGGTTTACGCAAAACGTCCTACAAATAATCGCAAAAGGCCCATTGCTCCGTTTTGTGCACAAACGCACAAAACCGCGAGCTTTGGGAAAACACGAGTTGCGATCCACTTTTTTGGTCAACAACCGTACCAAAGTTGTGTATCATAGCGAGTAGAACATGTTTACAAAACGGTTTCCACAAAAAGCCTGAGAAATAAGTCCGAAAGGCCCATTGCCCTATTTTGTGCACAAACGCACAAGACCGCGATCTTTGAGAAAGCACAAGTTTCGATCCATTTTTTTGCGCAACCACTACTTCAAAGTTGTGTATCGTACCGAGGAGAACATGTTCGAAAAAGGGTTTAAGCAAAAAGGCCTAGAAGTAAGCCCGAAAGGCCCATTATTCCGATTTGTGACCAAACACACAAAACCGCGAACTTTGGTAAAACACAAGTTCCGATCCACTTTTTTTTTGCAACAACCACATCAAAGTTGTGTATCGTAGTGAGTAGAACATATTCACAAAATGGTTTCCACAAAAAGCCTGAGAAATATGCCCGAAAGGGCCATTGCTCCATTTTGTGCACTAAGATACAAAACCGCGAACTTTGGGAAAACACAAGTTTCGATCATTTTTTTGTGCAACCACTACTTCAAAGTTGTGTATCGTACCGAGTAAAACATTTTGGAAAAAGGGTTTGCACAAAACGGCCTACAAATAAGCCAGAAAGGCCCATCGATCCATTACGAGCACAAACGCACAAAACCGTGAACTTGTGAAAAACACAAGTTTCAATCCATTTTTTTCTGCAACCACTACTTCAAAGTTATGTATCGTACCGAGTAGAACATGTTCGAAAAAGGGTTTACGCAAAACGTCCTACAAATAATCGCAAAAGGCCCATTGCTCCGTTTTGTGCACAAACGCACAAAACAGCGAGCTTTGGGAAAACACAAGTTGCGATCCACTTTGTTGCTCAACAACCATATCAAAGTTGTGTATCGTAGAAAGTAGAACATGTTTACAAAACGGTTTCCACAAAAAGCCTGAGAAATAAGTCCGAAAGGCCCATTGCCCTGTTTTGTGCACAAACGCACAAGACCGCGATCTTTGAGAAAGCACAAGTTTCGATCCATTTTTTTGCGCAACCACTACTTCAAAGTTGTGTATCGTACCGAGGAGAACATGTTCGAAAAAGGGTTTAAGCAAAAAGGCCTAGAAGTAAGCCCGAAAGGCCCATTGCTCCGTTTTGTGACCAAACACACAAAACCGCGAACTTTGGTAAAACACAAGTTCCGATCCACTTTTTTGTGCAACAACCACATCAAAGTTGTGTATCGTAGTGAGTAGAACATATTCAAAAAATGGTTTCCACAAAAAGCCTGAGAAATATGCCCGAAAGGGCCATTGTGCATTTTGTGCACTAAGATACAAAACCGCGAACTTTGGGAAAACACAAGTTTCGATCATTTTTTTTGTGCAACCACTACTTCAAAGTTGTGTATCGTACCGAGTAAAACATTTTGGAAAAAGGGTTTGCACAAAACGGCCTACAAATAAGCCAGAAAGGGCCATCGATGCATTACGAGCACAAACGCACAAAACCGTGAACTTTTGAAAAACACAAGTTTCAGTCCATTTTTTTCTGCAACCACTACTTCAACGTTAAGTATCGTACCGAGTAGAACATGTTCGAAAAAGGGTTTACGCAAAACGTCCTACAAATAATCGCAAAAGGCCCATTGCTCCGTTTTGTGCACAAACGCACAAAACCGCGAGCTTTGGGAAAACACGAGTTGCGATCCACTTTTTTGGTCAACAACCGTACCAAAGTTGTGTATCATAGCGAGTAGAACATGTTTACAAAACGGTTTCCACAAAAAGCCTGAGAAATAAGTCCGAAAGGCCCATTGCCCTATTTTGTGCACAAACGCACAAGACCGCGATCTTTGAGAAAGCACAAGTTTCGATCCATTTTTTTGCGCAACCACTACTTCAAAGTTGTGTATCGTACCGAGGAGAACATGTTCGAAAAAGGGTTTAAGCAAAAAGGCCTAGAAGTAAGCCCGAAAGGCCCATTATTCCGATTTGTGACCAAACACACAAAACCGCGAACTTTGGTAAAACATAAGTTCCGATCCACTTTTTTTTTGCAACAACCACATCAAAGTTGTGTATCGTAGTGAGTAGAACATATTCACAAAATGGTTTCCACAAAAAGCCTGAGAAATATGCCCGAAAGGGCCATTGCTCCATTTTGTGCACTAAGATACAAAACCGCGAACTTTGGGAAAACACAAGTTTCGATCATTTTTTTGTGCAACCACTACTTCAAAGTTGTGTATCGTACCGAGTAAAACATTTTGGAAAAAGGGTTTGCACAAAACGGCCTACAAATAAGCCAGAAAGGCCCATCGATCCATTACGAGCACAAACGCACAAAACCGTGAACTTGTGAAAAACACAAGTTTCAATCCATTTTTTTCTGCAACCACTACTTCAAAGTTATGTATCGTACCGAGTAGAACATGTTCGAAAAAGGGTTTACGCAAAACGTCCTACAAATAATCGCAAAAGGCCCATTGCTCCGTTTTGTGCACAAACGCACAAAACAGCGAGCTTTGGGAAAACACAAGTTGCGATCCACTTTGTTGCTCAACAACCATATCAAAGTTGTGTATCGTAGAAAGTAGAACATGTTTACAAAACGGTTTCCACAAAAAGCCTGAGAAATAAGTCCGAAAGGCCCATAGCCCTGTTTTGTGCACAAACGCACAAGACCGCGATCTTTGAGAAAGCACAAGTTTCGATCCATTTTTTTGCGCAACCACTACTTCAAAGTTGTGTATCGTACCGAGGAGAACATGTTCGAAAAAGGGTTTAAGCAAAAAGGCCTAGAAGTAAGCCCGAAAGGCCCATTGCTCCGTTTTGTGACCAAACACACAAAACCGCGAACTTTGGTAAAACACAAGTTCCGATCCACTTTTTTGTGCAACAACCACATCAAAGTTGTGTATCGTAGTGAGTAGAACATATTCAAAAAATGGTTTCCACAAAAAGCCTGAGAAATATGCCCGAAAGGGCCATTGTGCATTTTGTGCACTAAGATACAAAACCGCGAACTTTGGGAAAACACAAGTTTCGATCATTTTTTTTGTGCAACCACTACTTCAAAGTTGTGTATCGTACCGAGTAAAACATTTTGGAAAAGGGTTTGCACAAAACGGCCTACAAATAAGCCAGAAAGGCCCATCGATCCATTACGAGCACAAACGCACAAAACCGTGAACTTTTGAAAAACACAAGTTTCAGTCCATTTTTTTCTGCAACCACTACTTCAACGTTAAGTATCGTACCGAGTAGAACATGTTCGAAAAAGGGTTTACGCAAAACGTCCTACAAATAATCGCAAAAGGCCCATTGCTCCGTTTTGTGCACAAACGCACAAAACCGCGAGCTTTGGGAAAACACGAGTTGCGATCCACTTTTTTGGTCAACAACCGTACCAAAGTTGTGTATCATAGCGAGTAGAACATGTTTACAAAACGGTTTCCACAAAAAGCCTGAGAAATAAGTCCGAAAGGCCCATTGCCCTATTTTGTGCACAAACGCACAAGACCGCGATCTTTGAGAAAGCACAAGTTTCGATCCATTTTTTTGTGCAACCACTACTTCAACGTTGTGTATCGTACCGAGGAGAACATGTTCGAAAAAGGGTTTAAGCAAAAAGGCCTAGAAGTAAGCCCGAAAGGCCCATTATTCCGATTTGTGACCAAACACACAAAACCGCGAACTTTGGTAAAACACAAGTTCCGATCCACTTTTTTTTTGCAACAACCACATGAAAGTTGTGTATCGTAGTGAGTAGAACATATTCACAAAATGGTTTCCACAAAAAGCCTGAGAAATATGCCCGAAAGGGCCATTGCTCCATTTTGTGCACTAAGATACAAAACCGCGAACTTTGGGAAAACACAAGTTTCGATCATTTTTTTGTGCAACCACTACTTCAAAGTTGTGTATCGTACCGAGTAAAACATTTTGGAAAAAGGGTTTGCACAAAACGGCCTACAAATAAGCCAGAAAGGCCCATCGATCCATTACGAGCACAAACGCACAAAACCGTGAACTTGTGAAAAACACAAGTTTCAATCCATTTTTTTCTGCAACCACTACTTCAAAGTTATGTATCGTACCGAGTAGAACATGTTCGAAAAAGGGTTTACGCAAAACGTCCTACAAATAATCGCAAAAGGCCCATTGCTCCGTTTTGTGCACAAACGCACAAAACAGCGAGCTTTGGGAAAACACAAGTTGCGATCCACTTTGTTGCTCAACAACCATATCAAAGTTGTGTATCGTAGAAAGTAGAACATGTTTACAAAACGGTTTCCACAAAAAGCCTGAGAAATAAGTCCGAAAGGCCCATTGCCCTGTTTTGTGCACAAACGCACAAGACCGCGATCTTTGAGAAAGCACAAGTTTCGATCCATTTTTTTGCGCAACCACTACTTCAAAGTTGTGTATCGTACCGAGGAGAACATGTTCGAAAAAGGGTTTAAGCAAAAAGGCCTAGAAGTAAGCCCGAAAGGCCCATTGCTCCGTTTTGTGACCAAATACACAAAACCGCGAACTTTGGGAAAACACAAGTTCCGATCCACTTTTTTGTGCAACAACCACATCAAAGTTGTGTATCGTAGTGAGTAGAACATATTCACAAAATGGTTTCCACAAAAAGCCTGAGAAATATGCCCGAAAGGGCCATTGTGCATTTTGTGCACTAAGATACAAAACCGCGAACTTTGGGAAAACACAAGTTTCGATCATTTTTTTTGTGCAACCACTACTTCAAAGTTGTGTATCGTACCGAGTAAAACATTTTGGAAAAAGGGTTTGCACAAAACGGCCTACAAATAAGCCAGAAAGGGCCATCGATGCATTACGAGCACAAACGCACAAAACCGTGAACTTTTGAAAAACACAAGTTTCAGTCCATTTTTTTCTGCAACCACTACTTCAAAGTTAAGTATCGTACCGAGTAGAACATGTTCAAAAAAGGGTTTACGCAAAACGTCCTACAAATAATCGCAAAAGGCCCATTGCTCCGTTTTGTGCACAAACGCACAAAACCGCGAGCTTTGGGAAAACACGAGTTGCGATCCACTTTTTTGGTCAACAACCGTACCAAAGTTGTGTATCATAGCGAGTAGAACATGTTTACAAAACGGTTTCCACAAAAAGCCTGAGAAATAAGTCCGAAAGGCCCATTGCCCTATTTTGTGCACAAACGCACAAGACCGCGATCTTTGAGAAAGCACAAGTTTCGATCCATTTTTTTGTGCAACCACTACTTCAAAGTTGTGTATCGTACCGAGGAGAACATGTTCGAAAAAGGGTTTAAGCAAAAAGGCCTAGAAGTAAGCCCGAAAGGCCCATTATTCCGATTTGTGACCAAACACACAAAACCGCGAACTTTGGTAAAACACAAGTTCCGATCCACTTTTTTTTTGCAACAACCACATCAAAGTTGTGTATCGTAGTGAGTAGAACATATTCACAAAATGGTTTCCACAAAAAGCCTGAGAAATATGCCCGAAAGGGCCATTGCTCCATTTTGTGCACTAAGATACAAAACCGCGAACTTTGGGAAAACACAAGTTTCGATCATTTTTTTGTGCAACCACTACTTCAAAGTTGTGTATCGTACCGAGTAAAACATTTTGGAAAAAGGGTTTGCACAAAACGGCCTACAAATAAGCCAGAAAGGCCCATCGATCCATTACGAGCACAAACGCACAAAACCGTGAACTTGTGAAAAACACAAGTTTCAATCCATTTTTTTCTGCAACCACTACTTCAAAGTTATGTATCGTACCGAGTAGAACATGTTCGAAAAAGGGTTTACGCAAAACGTCCTACAAATAATCGCAAAAGGCCCATTGCTCCGTTTTGTGCACAAACGCACAAAACAGCGAGCTTTGGGAAAACACAAGTTGCGATCCACTTTGTTGCTCAACAACCATATCAAAGTTGTGTATCGTAGAAAGTAGAACATGTTTACAAAACGGTTTCCACAAAAAGCCTGAGAAATAAGTCCGAAAGGCCCATTGCCCTGTTTTGTGCACAAACGCACAAGACCGCGATCTTTGAGAAAGCACAAGTTTCGATCCATTTTTTTGTGCAACCACTACTTCAAAGTTGTGTATCGTACCGAGGAGAACATGTTCGAAAAAGGGTTTAAGCAAAAAGGCCTAGAAGTAAGCCCGAAAGGCCCATTGCTCCGTTTTGTGACCAAATACACAAAACCGCGAACTTTGGGAAAACACAAGTTCCGATCCACTTTTTTGTGCAACAACCACATCAAAGTTGTGTATCGTAGTGAGTAGAACATATTCACAAAATGGTTTCCACAAAAAGCCTGAGAAATATGCTCGAAAGGGCCATTGCTCCATTTTGTGCACTAAGATACAAAACCGCGAACTTTGGGAAAACACAAGTTTCGATCATTTTTTTGTGCAACCACTACTTCAAAGTTGTGTATCGTACCGAGTAAAACATTTTGGAAAAAGGGTTTGCACAAAACGGCCTACAAATAAGCCAGAAAGGCCCATCGATCCATTACGAGCACAAACGCACAAAACCGTGAACTTTTGAAAAACACAAGTTTCAGTCCATTTTTTTCTGCAACCACTACTTCAACGTTAAGTATCGTACCGAGTAGAACATGTTCGAAAAAGGGTTTACGCAAAACGTCCTACAAATAATCGCAAAAGGCCCATTGCTCCGTTTTGTGCACAAACGCACAAAACCGCGAGCTTTGGGAAAACACGAGTTGCGATCCACTTTTTTGGTCAACAACCGTACCAAAGTTGTGTATCATAGCGAGTAGAACATGTTTACAAAACGGTTTCCACAAAAAGCCTGAGAAATAAGTCCGAAAGGCCCATTGCCCTATTTTGTGCACAAACGCACAAGACCGCGATCTTTGAGAAAGCACAAGTTTCGATCCATTTTTTTGTGCAACCACTACTTCAAAGTTGTGTATCGTACCGAGGAGAACATGTTCGAAAAAGGGTTTAAGCAAAAAGGCCTAGAAGTAAGCCCGAAAGGCCCATTATTCCGATTTGTGACCAAACACACAAAACCGCGAACTTTGGTAAAACACAAGTTCCGATCCACTTTTTTTTTGCAACAACCACATCAAAGTTGTGTATCGTAGTGAGTAGAACATATTCACAAAATGGTTTCCACAAAAAGCCTGAGAAATATGCCCGAAAGGGCCATTCCTCCATTTTGTGCACTAAGATACAAAACCGCGAACTTTGGGAAAACACAAGTTTCGATCATTTTTTTGTGCAACCACTACTTCAAAGTTGTGTATCGTACCGAGTAAAACATTTTGGAAAAAGGGTTTGCACAAAACGGCCTACAAATAAGCCAGAAAGGCCCATCGATCCATTACGAGCACAAACGCACAAAACCGTGAACTTTTGAAAAACACAAGTTTCAGTCCATTTTTTTCTGCAACCACTACTTCAACGTTATGTATCGTACCGAGTAGAACATGTTCGAAAAAGGGTTTACGCAAAACGTCCTACAAATAATCGCAAAAGGCCCATTGCTCCGTTTTGTGCACAAACGCACAAAACCGCGAGCTTTGGGAAAACACGAGTTGCGATCCACTTTTTTGGTCAACAACCGTACCAAAGTTGTGTATCATAGCGAGTAGAACATGTTTACAAAACGGTTTCCACAAAAAGCCTGAGAAATAAGTCCGAAAGGCCCATTGCCCTATTTTGTGCACAAACGCACAAGACCGCGATCTTTGAGAAAGCACAAGTTTCGATCCATTTTTTTGTGCAACCACTACTTCAAAGTTGTGTATCGTACCGAGGAGAACATGTTCGAAAAAGGGTTTAAGCAAAAAGGCCTAGAAGTAAGCCCGAAAGGCCCATTATTCCGATTTGTGACCAAACACACAAAACCGCGAACTTTGGTAAAACACAAGTTCCGATCCACTTTTTTTTTGCAACAACCACATCAAAGTTGTGTATCGTAGTGAGTAGAACATATTCACAAAATGGTTTCCACAAAAAGCCTGAGAAATATGCCCGAAAGGGCCATTGCTCCATTTTGTGCACTAAGATACAAAACCGCGAACTTTGGGAAAACACAAGTTTCGATCATTTTTTTGTGCAACCACTACTTCAAAGTTGTGTATCGTACCGAGTAAAACATTTTGGAAAAAGGGTTTGCACAAAACGGCCTACAAATAAGCCAGAAAGGCCCATCGATCCATTACGAGCACAAACGCACAAAACCGTGAACTTTTGAAAAACACAAGTTTCAGTCCATTTTTTTCTGCAACCACTACTTCAACGTTAAGTATCGTACCGAGTAGAACATGTTCGAAAAAGGGTTTACGCAAAACGTCCTACAAATAATCGCAAAAGGCCCATTGCTCCGTTTTGTGCACAAACGCACAAAACAGCGAGCTTTGGGAAAACACAGGTTGCGATCCACTTTGTTGCTCAACAACCATATCAAAGTTGTGTATCGTAGAAAGTAGAACATGTTTACAAAACGGTTTCCACAAAAAGCCTGAGAAATAAGTCCGAAAGGCCCATTGCCCTGTTTTGTGCACAAACGCATAAGACCGCGATCTTTGAGAAAGCACAAGTTTCGATCCATTTTTTTGCGCAACCACTACTTCAAAGTTGTGTATCGTACCGAGGAGAACATGTTCGAAAAAGGGTTTAAGCAAAAAGGCCTAGAAGTAAGCCCGAAAGGCCCATTGCTCCGTTTTGTGACCAAATACACAAAACCGCGAACTTTGGGAAAACACAAGTTCCGATCCACTTTTTTGTGCAACAACCACATCAAAGTTGTGTATCGTAGTGAGTAGAACATATTCACAAAATGGTTTCCACAAAAAGCCTGAGAAATATGCCCGAAAGGGCCATTGTGCATTTTGTGCACTAAGATACAAAACCGCGAACTTTGGGAAAACACAAGTTTCGATCATTTTTTTTGTGCAACCACTACTTCAAAGTTGTGTATCGTACCGAGTAAAACATTTTGGAAAAAGGGTTTGCACAAAACGGCCTACAAATAAGCCAGAAAGGCCCATCGATCCATTACGAGCACAAACGCACAAAACCGTGAACTTGTGAAAAACACAAGTTTCAATCCATTTTTTTCTGCAACCACTACTTCAAAGTTAAGTATCGTACCGAGTAGAACATGTTCAAAAAAGGGTTTACGCAAAACGTCCTACAAATAATCGCAAAAGGCCCATTGCTCCGTTTTGTGCACAAACGCACAAAACCGCGAGCTTTGGGAAAACACGAGCTGCGATCCACTTTTTTGGTCAACAACCGTACCAAAGTTGTGTATCATAGCGAGTAGAACATGTTTACAAAACGGTTTCCACAAAAAGCCTGAGAAATAAGTCCGAAAGGCCCATTGCCCTATTTTGTGCACAAACGCACAAGACCGCGATCTTTGAGAAAGCACAAGTTTCGATCCATTTTTTTGTGCAACCACTACTTCAAAGTTGTGTATCGTACCGAGGAGAACATGTTCGAAAAAGGGTTTAAGCAAAAAGGCCTAGAAGTAAGCCCGAAAGGCCCATTATTCCGATTTGTGACCAAACACACAAAACCGCGAACTTTGGTAAAACACAAGTTCCGATCCACTTTTTTTTTGCAACAACCACATCAAAGTTGTGTATCGTAGTGAGTAGAACATATTCACAAAATGGTTTCCACAAAAAGCCTGAGAAATATGCCCGAAAGGGCCATTGCTCCATTTTGTGCACTAAGATACAAAACCGCGAACTTTGGGAAAACACAAGTTTCGATCATTTTTTTGTGCAACCACTACTTCAAAGTTGTGTATCGTACCGAGTAAAACATTTTGGAAAAAGGGTTTGCACAAAACGGCCTACAAATAAGCCAGAAAGGCCCATCGATGCATTACGAGCACAAACGCACAAAACCGTGAACTTTTGAAAAACACAAGTTTCAGTCCATTTTTTTCTGCAACCACTACTTCAAAGTTAAGTATCGTACCGAGTAGAACATGTTCAAAAAAGGGTTTACGCAAAACGTCCTACAAATAATCGCAAAAGGCCCATTGCTCCGTTTTGTGCACAAACGCACAAAACCGCGAGCTTTGGGAAAACACGAGTTGCGATCCACTTTTTTGGTCAACAACCGTACCAAAGTTGTGTATCATAGCGAGTAGAACATGTTTACAAAACGGTTTCCACAAAAAGCCTGAGAAATAAGTCCGAAAGGCCCATTGCCCTATTTTGTGCACAAACGCACAAGACCGCGATCTTTGAGAAAGCACAAGTTTCGATCCATTTTTTTGTGCAACCACTACTTCAAAGTTGTGTATCGTACCGAGGAGAACATGTTCGAAAAAGGGTTTAAGCAAAAAGGCCTAGAAGTAAGCCCGAAAGGCCCATTATTCCGATTTGTGACCAAACACACAAAACCGCGAACTTTGGTAAAACACAAGTTCCGATCCACTTTTTTTTTGCAACAACCACATCAAAGTTGTGTATCGTAGTGAGTAGAACATATTCACAAAATGGTTTCCACAAAAAGCCTGAGAAATATGCCCGAAAGGGCCATTGTGCATTTTGTGCACTAAGATACAAAACCGCGAACTTTGGGAAAACACAAGTTTCGATCATTTTTTTTGTGCAACCACTACTTCAAAGTTGTGTATCGTACCGAGTAAAACATTTTGGAAAAAGGGTTTGCACAAAACGGCCTACAAATAAGCCAGAAAGGCCCATCGATCCATTACGAGCACAAACGCACAAAACCGTGAACTTGTGAAAAACACAAGTTTCAATCCATTTTTTTCTGCAACCACTACTTCAAAGTTAAGTATCGTACCGAGTAGAACATGTTCAAAAAAGGGTTTACGCAAAACGTCCTACAAATAATCGCAAAAGGCCCATTGCTCCGTTTTGTGCACAAACGCACAAAACCGCGAGCTTTGGGAAAACACGAGCTGCGATCCACTTTTTTGGTCAACAACCGTACCAAAGTTGTGTATCATAGCGAGTAGAACATGTTTACAAAACGGTTTCCACAAAAAGCCTGAGAAATAAGTCCGAAAGGCCCATTGCCCTATTTTGTGCACAAACGCACAAGACCGCGATCTTTGAGAAAGCACAAGTTTCGATCCATTTTTTTGTGCAACCACTACTTCAAAGTTGTGTATCGTACCGAGGAGAACATGTTCGAAAAAGGGTTTAAGCAAAAAGGCCTAGAAGTAAGCCCGAAAGGCCCATTATTCCGATTTGTGACCAAACACACAAAACCGCGAACTTTGGTAAAACACAAGTTCCGATCCACTTTTTTTTTGCAACAACCACATCAAAGTTGTGTATCGTAGTGAGTAGAACATATTCACAAAATGGTTTCCACAAAAAGCCTGAGAAATATGCCCGAAAGGGCCATTGCTCCATTTTGTGCACTAAGATACAAAACCGCGAACTTTGGGAAAACACAAGTTTCGATCATTTTTTTGTGCAACCACTACTTCAAAGTTGTGTATCGTACCGAGTAAAACATTTTGGAAAAAGGGTTTGCACAAAACGGCCTACAAATAAGCCAGAAAGGCCCATCGATGCATTACGAGCACAAACGCACAAAACCGTGAACTTTTGAAAAACACAAGTTTCAGTCCATTTTTTTCTGCAACCACTACTTCAAAGTTAAGTATCGTACCGAGTAGAACATGTTCAAAAAAGGGTTTACGCAAAACGTCCTACAAATAATCGCAAAAGGCCCATTGCTCCGTTTTGTGCACAAACGCACAAAACCGCGAGCTTTGGGAAAACACGAGTTGCGATCCACTTTTTTGGTCAACAACCGTACCAAAGTTGTGTATCATAGCGAGTAGAACATGTTTACAAAACGGTTTCCACAAAAAGCCTGAGAAATAAGTCCGAAAGGCCCATTGCCCTATTTTGTGCACAAACGCACAAGACCGCGATCTTTGAGAAAGCACAAGTTTCGATCCATTTTTTTGTGCAACCACTACTTCAAAGTTGTGTATCGTACCGAGGAGAACATGTTCGAAAAAGGGTTTAAGCAAAAAGGCCTAGAAGTAAGCCCGAAAGTCCCATTATTCCGATTTGTGACCAAACACACAAAACCGCGAACTTTGGTAAAACACAAGTTCCGATCCACTTTTTTTTTGCAACAACCACATCAAAGTTGTGTATCGTAGTGAGTAGAACATATTCACAAAATGGTTTCCACAAAAAGCCTGAGAAATATGCCCGAAAGGGCCATTGCTCCATTTTGTGCACTAAGATACAAAACCGCGAACTTTGGGAAAACACAAGTTTCGATCATTTTTTTGTGCAACCACTACTTCAAAGTTGTGTATCGTACCGAGTAAAACATTTTGGAAAAAGGGTTTGCACAAAACGGCCTACAAATAAGCCAGAAAGGCCCATCGATCCATTACGAGCACAAACGCACAAAACCGTGAACTTTTGAAAAACTCAAGTTTCAATCCATTTTTTTCTGCAACCACTACTTCAAAGTTATGTATCGTACCGAGTAGAACATGTTCGAAAAAGGGTTTACGCAAAACGTCCTACAAATAATCGCAAAAGGCCCATTGCTCCGTTTTGTGCACAAACGCACAAAACAGCGAGCTTTGGGAAAACACAAGTTGCGATCCACTTTGTTGCTCAACAACCATATCAAAGTTGTGTATCGTAGAAAGTAGAACATGTTTACAAAACGGTTTCCACAAAAAGCCTGAGAAATAAGTCCGAAAGGCCCATTGCCCTGTTTTGTGCACAAACGCACAAGACCGCGATCTTTGAGAAAGCACAAGTTTCGATCCATTTTTTTGTGCAACCACTACTTCAAAGTTGTGTATCGTACCGAGGAGAACATGTTCGAAAAAGGGTTTAAGAAAAAAGGCCTAGAAGTAAGCCCGAAAGGCCCATTGCTCCGATTTGTGACCAAACACACAAAACCGCGAACTTTGGTAAAACACAAGTTCCGATCCACTTTTTTGTGCAACAACCACATCAAAGTTGTGTATCGTAGTGAGTAGAACATATTCACAAAATGGTTTCCACAAAAAGCCTGAGAAATATGCCCGAAAGGGCCATTGTGCATTTTGTGCACTAAGATACAAAACCGCGAACTTTGGGAAAACACAAGTTTCGATCATTTTTTTTGTGCAACCACTACTTCAAAGTTGTGTATCGTACCGAGTAAAACATTTTGGAAAAAGGGTTTGCACAAAACGGCCTACAAATAAGCCAGAAAGGCCCATCGATCCATTACGAGCACAAACGCACAAAACCGTGAACTTGTGAAAAACACAAGTTTCAATCCATTTTTTTCTGCAACCACTACTTCAAAGTTATGTATCGTACCGAGTAGAACATGTTCGAAAAAGGGTTTACGCAAAACGTCCTACAAATAATCGCAAAAGGCCCATTGCTCCGTTTTGTGCACAAACGCACAAAACAGCGAGCTTTGCGAAAACACAAGTTCCGATCCACTTTGTTGCTCAACAACCATATCAAAGTTGTGTATCGTAGAAAGTAGAACATGTTTACAAAACGGTTTCCACAAAAAGCCTGAGAAATAAGTCCGAAAGGCCCATTGCCCTGTTTTGTGCACAAACGCACAAGACCGCGATCTTTGAGAAAGCACAAGTTTCGATCCATTTTTTTGTGCAACCACTACTTCAAAGTTGTGTATCGTACCGAGGAGAACATGTTCGAAAAAGGGTTTAAGAAAAAAGGCCTAGAAGTAAGCCCGAAAGGCCCATTGCTCCGATTTGTGACCAAACACACAAAACCGCGAACTTTGGTAAAACACAAGTTCCGATCCACTTTTTTGTGCAACAACCACATCAAAGTTGTGTATCGTAGTGAGTAGAACATATTCACAAAATGGTTTCCACAAAAAGCCTGAGAAATATGCCCGAAAGGGCCATTGTGCATTTTGTGCACTAAGATACAAAACCGCGAACTTTGGGAAAACACAAGTTTCGATCATTTTTTTTGTGCAACCACTACTTCAAAGTTGTGTATCGTACCGAGTAAAACATTTTGGAAAAGGGTTTGCACAAAACGGCCTACAAATAAGCCAGAAAGGCCCATCGATCCATTACGAGCACAAACGCACAAAACCGTGAACTTTTGAAAAACACAAGTTTCAGTCCATTTTTTTCTGCAACCACTACTTCAACGTTAAGTATCGTACCGAGTAGAACATGTTCGAAAAAGGGTTTACGCAAAACGTCCTACAAATAATCGCAAAAGGCCCATTGCTCCGTTTTGTGCACAAACGCACAAAACCGCGAGCTTTGGGAAAACACGAGTTGCGATCCACTTTTTTGGTCAACAACCATACCAAAGTTGTGTATCATAGCGAGTAGAACATGTTTACAAAACGGTTTCCACAAAAAGCCTGAGAAATAAGTCCGAAAGGCCCATTGCCCTATTTTGTGCACAAACGCACAAGACCGCGATCTTTGAGAAAGCACAAGTTTCGATCCATTTTTTTGTGCAACCACTACTTCAAAGTTGTGTATCGTACCGAGGAGAACATGTTCGAAAAAGGGTTTAAGCAAAAAGGCCTAGAAGTAAGCCCGAAAGGCCCATTATTCCGATTTGTGACCAAACACACAAAACCGCGAACTTTGGTAAAACACAAGTTCCGATCCACTTTTTTTTTGCAACAACCACATCAAAGTTGTGTATCGTAGTGAGTAGAACATATTCACAAAATGGTTTCCACAAAAAGCCTGAGAAATATGCCCGAAAGGGCCATTGTGCATTTTGTGCACTAAGATACAAAACCGCGAACTTTGGGAAAACACAAGTTTCGATCATTTTTTTTGTGCAACCACTACTTCAAAGTTGTGTATCGTACCGAGTAAAACATTTTGGAAAAAGGGTTTGCACAAAACGGCCTACAAATAAGCCAGAAAGGCCCATCGATGCATTACGAGCACAAACGCACAAAACCGTGAACTTTTGAAAAACACAAGTTTCAGTCCATTTTTGTCTGCAACCACTACTTCAAAGTTAAGTATCGTACCGAGTAGAACATGTTCAAAATAGGGTTTACGCAAAACGTCCTACAAATAATCGCAAAAGGCCCATTGCTCCGTTTTGTGCACAAACGCACAAAACAGCGAGCTTTGGGAAAACACGAGTTGCGATCCACTTTTTTGGTCAACAACCGTACCAAAGTTGTGTATCATAGCGAGTAGAACATGTTTACAAAACGGTTTCCACAAAAAGCCTGAGAAATAAGTCCGAAAGGCCCATTGCCCTGTTTTGTGCACAAACGCACAAGACCGCGATCTTTGAGAAAGCACAAGTTTCGATCCATTTTTTTGTGCAACCACTACTTCAAAGTTGTGTATCGTACCGAGGAGAACATGTTCGAAAAAGGGTTTAAGCAAAAAGGCCTAGAAGTAAGCCCGAAAGGCCCATTATTCCGATTTGTGACCAAACACACAAAACCGCGAACTTTGGTAAAACACAAGTTCCGATCCACTTTTTTTTTGCAACAACCACATCAAAGTTGTGTATCGTAGTGAGTAGAACATATTCACAAAATGGTTTCCACAAAAAGCCTGAGAAATATGCCCGAAAGGGCCATTGCTCCATTTTGTGCACTAAGATACAAAACCGCGAACTTTGGGAAAACACAAGTTTCGATCATTTTTTTGTGCAACCACTACTTCAAAGTTGTGTATCGTACCGAGTAAAACATTTTGGAAAAAGGGTTTGCACAAAACGGCCTACAAATAAGCCAGAAAGGCCCATCGATCCATTACGAGCACAAACGCACAAAACCGTGAACTTTTGAAAAACACAAGTTTCAGTCCATTTTTTTCTGCAACCACTACTTCAACGTTAAGTATCGTACCGAGTAGAACATGTTCGAAAAAGGGTTTACGCAAAACGTCCTACAAATAATCGCAAAAGGCCCATTGCTCCGTTTTGTGCACAAACGCACAAAACAGCGAGCTTTGGGAAAACACAGGTTGCGATCCACTTTGTTGCTCAACAACCATATCAAAGTTGTGTATCGTAGAAAGTAGAACATGTTTACAAAACGGTTTCCACAAAAAGCCTGAGAAATAAGTCCGAAAGGCCCATTGCCCTGTTTTGTGCACAAACGCACAAGACCGCGATCTTTGAGAAAGCACAAGTTTCGATCCATTTTTTTGCGCAACCACTACTTCAAAGTTGTGTATCGTACCGAGGAGAACATGTTCGAAAAAGGGTTTAAGCAAAAAGGCCTAGAAGTAAGCCCGAAAGGCCCATTGCTCCGTTTTGTGACCAAATACACAAAACCGCGAACTTTGGGAAAACACAAGTTCCGATCCACTTTTTTGTGCAACAACCACATCAAAGTTGTGTATCGTAGTGAGTAGAACATATTCACAAAATGGTTTCCACAAAAAGCCTGAGAAATATGCCCGAAAGGGCCATTGTGCATTTTGTGCACTAAGATACAAAACCGCGAACTTTGGGAAAACACAAGTTTCGATCATTTTTTTTGTGCAACCACTACTTCAAAGTTGTGTATCGTACCGAGTAAAACATTTTGGAAAAAGGGTTTGCACAAAACGGCCTACAAATAAGCCAGAAAGGCCCATCGATCCATTACGAGCACAAACGCACAAAACCGTGAACTTGTGAAAAACACAAGTTTCAATCCATTTTTTTCTGCAACCACTACTTCAAAGTTAAGTATCGTACCGAGTAGAACATGTTCAAAAAAGGGTTTACGCAAAACGTCCTACAAATAATCGCAAAAGGCCCATTGCTCCGTTTTGTGCACAAACGCACAAAACCGCGAGCTTTGGGAAAACACGAGCTGCGATCCACTTTTTTGGTCAACAACCGTACCAAAGTTGTGTATCATAGCGAGTAGAACATGTTTACAAAACGGTTTCCACAAAAAGCCTGAGAAATAAGTCCGAAAGGCCCATTGCCCTATTTTGTGCACAAACGCACAAGACCGCGATCTTTGAGAAAGCACAAGTTTCGATCCATTTTTTTGTGCAACCACTACTTCAAAGTTGTGTATCGTACCGAGGAGAACATGTTCGAAAAAGGGTTTAAGCAAAAAGGCCTAGAAGTAAGCCCGAAAGGCCCATTATTCCGATTTGTGACCAAACACACAAAACCGCGAACTTTGGTAAAACACAAGTTCCGATCCACTTTTTTTTTGCAACAACCACATCAAAGTTGTGTATCGTAGTGAGTAGAACATATTCACAAAATGGTTTCCACAAAAAGCCTGAGAAATATGCCCGAAAGGGCCATTGCTCCATTTTGTGCACTAAGATACAAAACCGCGAACTTTGGGAAAACACAAGTTTCGATCATTTTTTTGTGCAACCACTACTTCAAAGTTGTGTATCGTACCGAGTAAAACATTTTGGAAAAAGGGTTTGCACAAAACGGCCTACAAATAAGCCAGAAAGGCCCATCGATGCATTACGAGCACAAACGCACAAAACCGTGAACTTTTGAAAAACACAAGTTTCAGTCCATTTTTTTCTGCAACCACTACTTCAAAGTTAAGTATCGTACCGAGTAGAACATGTTCAAAAAAGGGTTTACGCAAAACGTCCTACAAATAATCGCAAAAGGCCCATTGCTCCGTTTTGTGCACAAACGCACAAAACCGCGAGCTTTGGGAAAACACGAGTTGCGATCCACTTTTTTGGTCAACAACCGTACCAAAGTTGTGTATCATAGCGAGTAGAACATGTTTACAAAACGGTTTCCACAAAAAGCCTGAGAAATAAGTCCGAAAGGCCCATTGCCCTATTTTGTGCACAAACGCACAAGACCGCGATCTTTGAGAAAGCACAAGTTTCGATCCATTTTTTTGTGCAACCACTACTTCAAAGTTGTGTATCGTACCGAGGAGAACATGTTCGAAAAAGGGTTTAAGCAAAAAGGCCTAAAAGTAAGCCCGAAAGGCCCATTATTCCGATTTGTGACCAAACACACAAAACCGCGAACTTTGGTAAAACACAAGTTCCGATCCACTTTTTTTTTGCAACAACCACATCAAAGTTGTGTATCGTAGTGAGTAGAACATATTCACAAAATGGTTTCCACAAAAAGCCTGAGAAATATGCCCGAAAGGGCCATTGCTCCATTTTGTGCACTAAGATACAAAACCGCGAACTTTGGGAAAACACAAGTTTCGATCATTTTTTTGTGCAACCACTACTTCAAAGTTGTGTATCGTACCGAGTAAAACATTTTGGAAAAAGGGTTTGCACAAAACGGCCTACAAATAAGCCAGAAAGGCCCATCGATCCATTACGAGCACAAACGCACAAAACCGTGAACTTTTGAAAAACTCAAGTTTCAATCCATTTTTTTCTTCAACCACTACTTCAAAGTTATGTATCGTACCGAGTAGAACATGTTCGAAAAAGGGTTTACGCAAAACGTCCTACAAATAATCGCAAAAGGCCCATTGCTCCGTTTTGTGCACAAACGCACAAAACAGCGAGCTTTGGGAAAACACAAGTTGCGATCCACTTTGTTGCTCAACAACCATATCAAAGTTGTGTATCGTAGAAAGTAGAACATGTTTACAAAACGGTTTCCACAAAAAGCCTGAGAAATAAGTCCGAAAGGCCCATTGCCCTGTTTTGTGCACAAACGCACAAGACCGCGATCTTTGAGAAAGCACAAGTTTCGATCCATTTTTTTGTGCAACCACTACTTCAAAGTTGTGTATCGTACCGAGGAGAACATGTTCGAAAAAGGGTTTAAGAAAAAAGGCCTAGAAGTAAGCCCGAAAGGCCCATTGCTCCGATTTGTGACCAAACACACAAAACCGCGAACTTTGGTAAAACACAAGTTCCGATCCACTTTTTTGTGCAACAACCACATCAAAGTTGTGTATCGTAGTGAGTAGAACATATTCACAAAATGGTTTCCACAAAAAGCCTGAGAAATATGCCCGAAAGGGCCATTGTGCATTTTGTGCACTAAGATACAAAACCGCGAACTTTGGGAAAACACAAGTTTCGATCATTTTTTTTGTGCAACCACTACTTCAAAGTTGTGTATCGTACCGAGTAAAACATTTTGGAAAAAGGGTTTGCACAAAACGGCCTACAAATAAGCCAGAAAGGCCCATCGATCCATTACGAGCACAAACGCACAAAACCGTGAACTTGTGAAAAACACAAGTTTCAATCCATTTTTTTCTGCAACCACTACTTCAAAGTTATGTATCGTACCGAGTAGAACATGTTCGAAAAAGGGTTTACGCAAAACGTCCTACAAATAATCGCAAAAGGCCCATTGCTCCGTTTTGTGCACAAACGCACAAAACAGCGAGCTTTGCGAAAACACAAGTTCCGATCCACTTTGTTGCTCAACAACCATATCAAAGTTGTGTATCGTAGAAAGTAGAACATGTTTACAAAACGGTTTCCACAAAAAGCCTGAGAAATAAGTCCGAAAGGCCCATTGCCCTGTTTTGTGCACAAACGCACAAGACCGCGATCTTTGAGAAAGCACAAGTTTCGATCCATTTTTTTGTGCAACCACTACTTCAAAGTTGTGTATCGTACCGAGGAGAACATGTTCGAAAAAGGGTTTAAGAAAAAAGGCCTAGAAGTAAGCCCGAAAGGCCCATTGCTCCGATTTGTGACCAAACACACAAAACCGCGAACTTTGGTAAAACACAAGTTCCGATCCACTTTTTTGTGCAACAACCACATCAAAGTTGTGTATCGTAGTGAGTAGAACATATTCACAAAATGGTTTCCACAAAAAGCCTGAGAAATATGCCCGAAAGGGCCATTGTGCATTTTGTGCACTAAGATACAAAACCGCGAACTTTGGGAAAACACAAGTTTCGATCATTTTTTTTGTGCAACCACTACTTCAAAGTTGTGTATCGTACCGAGTAAAACATTTTGGAAAAGGGTTTGCACAAAACGGCCTACAAATAAGCCAGAAAGGCCCATCGATCCATTACGAGCACAAACGCACAAAACCGTGAACTTTTGAAAAACACAAGTTTCAGTCCATTTTTTTCTGCAACCACTACTTCAACGTTAAGTATCGTACCGAGTAGAACATGTTCGAAAAAGGGTTTACGCAAAACGTCCTACAAATAATCGCAAAAGGCCCATTGCTCCGTTTTGTGCACAAACGCACAAAACCGCGAGCTTTGGGAAAACACGAGTTGCGATCCACTTTTTTGGTCAACAACCATACCAAAGTTGTGTATCATAGCGAGTAGAACATGTTTACAAAACGGTTTCCACAAAAAGCCTGAGAAATAAGTCCGAAAGGCCCATTGCCCTATTTTGTGCACAAACGCACAAGACCGCGATCTTTGAGAAAGCACAAGTTTCGATCCATTTTTTTGTGCAACCACTACTTCAAAGTTGTGTATCGTACCGAGGAGAACATGTTCGAAAAAGGGTTTAAGCAAAAAGGCCTAGAAGTAAGCCCGAAAGGCCCATTATTCCGATTTGTGACCAAACACACAAAACCGCGAACTTTGGTAAAACACAAGTTCCGATCCACTTTTTTTTTGCAACAACCACATCAAAGTTGTGTATCGTAGTGAGTAGAACATATTCACAAAATGGTTTCCACAAAAAGCCTGAGAAATATGCCCGAAAGGGCCATTGTGCATTTTGTGCACTAAGATACAAAACCGCGAACTTTGGGAAAACACAAGTTTCGATCATTTTTTTTGTGCAACCACTACTTCAAAGTTGTGTATCGTACCGAGTAAAACATTTTGGAAAAAGGGTTTGCACAAAACGGCCTACAAATAAGCCAGAAAGGCCCATCGATGCATTACGAGCACAAACGCACAAAACCGTGAACTTTTGAAAAACACAAGTTTCAGTCCATTTTTGTCTGCAACCACTACTTCAAAGTTAAGTATCGTACCGAGTAGAACATGTTCAAAATAGGGTTTACGCAAAACGTCCTACAAATAATCGCAAAAGGCCCATTGCTCCGTTTTGTGCACAAACGCACAAAACAGCGAGCTTTGGGAAAACACGAGTTGCGATCCACTTTTTTGGTCAACAACCGTACCAAAGTTGTGTATCATAGCGAGTAGAACATGTTTACAAAACGGTTTCCACAAAAAGCCTGAGAAATAAGTCCGAAAGGCCCATTGCCCTATTTTGTGCACAAACGCACAAGACCGCGATCTTTGAGAAAGCACAAGTTTCGATCCATTTTTTTGTGCAACCACTACTTCAAAGTTGTGTATCGTACCGAGGAGAACATGTTCGAAAAAGGGTTTAAGCAAAAAGGCCTAGAAGTAAGCCCGAAAGGCCCATTATTCCGATTTGTGACCAAACACACAAAACCGCGAACTTTGGTAAAACACAAGTTCCGATCCACTTTTTTTTTGCAACAACCACATCAAAGTTGTGTATCGTAGTGAGTAGAACATATTCACAAAATGGTTTCCACAAAAAGCCTGAGAAATATGCCCGAAAGGGCCATTGCTCCATTTTGTGCACTAAGATACAAAACCGCGAACTTTGGGAAAACACAAGTTTCGATCATTTTTTTGTGCAACCACTACTTCAAAGTTGTGTATCGTACCGAGTAAAACATTTTGGAAAAAGGGTTTGCACAAAACGGCCTACAAATAAGCCAGAAAGGCCCATCGATCCATTACGAGCACAAACGCACAAAACCGTGAACTTGTGAAAAACACAAGTTTCAATCCATTTTTTTCTGCAACCACTACTTCAAAGTTATGTATCGTACCGAGTAGAACATGTTCGAAAAAGGGTTTACGCAAAACGTCCTACAAATAATCGCAAAAGGCCCATTGCTCCGTTTTGTGCACAAACGCACAAAACAGCGAGCTTTGGGAAAACACAAGTTGCGATCCACTTTGTTGCTCAACAACCATATCAAAGTTGTGTATCGTAGAAAGTAGAACATGTTTACAAAACGGTTTCCACAAAAAGCCTGAGAAATAAGTCCGAAAGGCCCATTGCCCTGTTTTGTGCACAAACGCACAAGACCGCGATCTTTGAGAAAGCACAAGTTTCGATCCATTTTTTTGCGCAACCACTACTTCAAAGTTGTGTATCGTACCGAGGAGAACATGTTCGAAAAAGGGTTTAAGCAAAAAGGCCTAGAAGTAAGCCCGAAAGGCCCATTGCTCCGTTTTGTGACCAAATACACAAAACCGCGAACTTTGGGAAAACACAAGTTCCGATCCACTTTTTTGTGCAACAACCACATCAAAGTTGTGTATCGTAGTGAGTAGAACATATTCACAAAATGGTTTCCACAAAAAGCCTGAGAAATATGCCCGAAAGGGCCATTGTGCATTTTGTGCACTAAGTTACAAAACCGCGAACTTTGGGAAAACACAAGTTTCGATCATTTTTTTTGTGCAACCACTACTTCAAAGTTGTGTATCGTACCGAGTAAAACATTTTGGAAAAAGGGTTTGCACAAAACGGCCTACAAATAAGCCAGAAAGGGCCATCGATGCATTACGAGCACAAACGCACAAAACCGTGAACTTTTGAAAAACACAAGTTTCAGTCCATTTTTTTCTGCAACCACTACTTCAAAGTTAAGTATCGTACCGAGTAGAACATGTTCAAAAAAGGGTTTACGCAAAACGTCCTACAAATAATCGCAAAAGGCCCATTGCTCCGTTTTGTGCACAAACGCACAAAACCGCGAGCTTTGGGAAAACACGAGTTGCGATCCACTTTTTTGGTCAACAACCGTACCAAAGTTGTGTATCATAGCGAGTAGAACATGTTTACAAAACGGTTTCCACAAAAAGCCTGAGAAATAAGTCCGAAAGGCCCATTGCCCTATTTTGTGCACAAACGCACAAGACCGCGATCTTTGAGAAAGCACAAGTTTCGATCCATTTTTTTGTGCAACCACTACTTCAAAGTTGTGTATCGTACCGAGGAGAACATGTTCGAAAAAGGGTTTAAGCAAAAAGGCCTAGAAGTAAGCCCGAAAGGCCCATTATTCCGATTTGTGACCAAACACACAAAACCGCGAACTTTGGTAAAACACAAGTTCCGATCCACTTTTTTTTTGCAACAACCACATCAAAGTTGTGTATCGTAGTGAGTAGAACATATTCACAAAATGGTTTCCACAAAAAGCCTGAGAAATATGCCCGAAAGGGCCATTGCTCCATTTTGTGCACTAAGATACAAAACCGCGAACTTTGGGAAAACACAAGTTTCGATCATTTTTTTGTGCAACCACTACTTCAAAGTTGTGTATCGTACCGAATAAAACATTTTGGAAAAAGGGTTTGCACAAAACGGCCTACAAATAAGCCAGAAAGGCCCATCGATCCATTACGAGCACAAACGCACAAAACCGTGAACTTGTGAAAAACACAAGTTTCAGTCCATTTTTTTCTGCAACCACTACTTCAAAGTTATGTATCGTACCGAGTAGAACATGTTCGAAAAAGGGTTTACGCAAAACGTCCTACAAATAATCGCAAAAGGCCCATTGCTCCGTTTTGTGCACAAACGCACAAAACAGCGAGCTTTGGGAAAACACAAGTTGCGATCCACTTTGTTGCTCAACAACCATATCAAAGTTGTGTATCGTAGAAAGTAGAACATGTTTACAAAACGGTTTCCACAAAAAGCCTGAGAAATAAGTCCGAAAGGCCCATTGCCCTGTTTTGTGCACAAACGCACAAGACCGCGATCTTTGAGAAAGCACAAGTTTCGATCCATTTTTTTGTGCAACCACTACTTCAAAGTTGTGTATCGTACCGAGGAGAACATGTTCGAAAAAGGGTTTAAGCAAAAAGGCCTAGAAGTAAGCCCGAAAGGCCCATTGCTCCGTTTTGTGACCAAATACACAAAACCGCGAACTTTGGGAAAACACAAGTTCCGATCCACTTTTTTGTGCAACAACCACATCAAAGTTGTGTATCGTAGTGAGTAGAACATATTCACAAAATGGTTTCCACAAAAAGCCTGAGAAATATGCCCGAAAGGGCCATTGTGCATTTTGTGCACTAAGATACAAAACCGCGAACTTTGGGAAAACACAAGTTTCGATCATTTTTTTTGTGCAACCACTACTTCAAAGTTGTGTATCGTACCGAGTAAAACATTTTGGAAAAAGGGTTTGCACAAAACGGCCTACAAATAAGCCAGAAAGGGCCATCGATGCATTACGAGCACAAACGCACAAAACCGTGAACTTTTGAAAAACACAAGTTTCAGTCCATTTTTTTCTGCAACCACTACTTCAAAGTTAAGTATCGTACCGAGTAGAACATGTTCAAAAAAGGGTTTACGCAAAACGTCCTACAAATAATCGCAAAAGGCCCATTGCTCCGTTTTGTGCACAAACGCACAAAACCGCGAGCTTTGGGAAAACACGAGTTGCGATCCACTTTTTTGGTCAACAACCGTACCAAAGTTGTGTATCATAGCGAGTAGAACATGTTTACAAAACGGTTTCCACAAAAAGCCTGAGAAATAAGTCCGAAAGGCCCATTGCCCTATTTTGTGCACAAACGCACAAGACCGCGATCTTTGAGAAAGCACAAGTTTCGATCCATTTTTTTGTGCAACCACTACTTCAAAGTTGTGTATCGTACCGAGGAGAACATGTTCGAAAAAGGGTTTAAGCAAAAAGGCCTAGAAGTAAGCCCGAAAGGCCCATTATTCCGATTTGTGACCAAACACACAAAACCGCGAACTTTGGTAAAACACAAGTTCCGATCCACTTTTTTTTTGCAACAACCACATCAAAGTTGTGTATCGTAGTGAGTAGAACATATTCACAAAATGGTTTCCACAAAAAGCCTGAGAAATATGCCCGAAAGGGCCATTGCTCCATTTTGTGCACTAAGATACAAAACCGCGAACTTTGGGAAAACACAAGTTTCGATCATTTTTTTGTGCAACCACTACTTCAAAGTTGTGTATCGTACCGAATAAAACATTTTGGAAAAAGGGTTTGCACAAAACGGCCTACAAATAAGCCAGAAAGGCCCATCGATCCATTACGAGCACAAACGCACAAAACCGTGAACTTGTGAAAAACACAAGTTTCAGTCCATTTTTTTCTGCAACCACTACTTCAAAGTTATGTATCGTACCGAGTAGAACATGTTCGAAAAAGGGTTTACGCAAAACGTCCTACAAATAATCGCAAAAGGCCCATTGCTCCGTTTTGTGCACAAACGCACAAAACAGCGAGCTTTGGGAAAACACAAGTTGCGATCCACTTTGTTGCTCAACAACCATATCAAAGTTGTGTATCGTAGAAAGTAGAACATGTTTACAAAACGGTTTCCACAAAAAGCCTGAGAAATAAGTCCGAAAGGCCCATTGCCCTGTTTTGTGCACAAACGCACAAGACCGCGATCTTTGAGAAAGCACAAGTTTCGATCCATTTTTTTGTGCAACCACTACTTCAAAGTTGTGTATCGTACCGAGGAGAACATGTTCGAAAAAGGGTTTAAGCAAAAAGGCCTAGAAGTAAGCCCGAAAGGCCCATTGCTCCGTTTTGTGACCAAATACACAAAACCGCGAACTTTGGGAAAACACAAGTTCCGATCCACTTTTTTGTGCAACAACCACATCAAAGTTGTGTATCGTAGTGAGTAGAACATATTCACAAAATGGTTTCCACAAAAAGCCTGAGAAATATGCCCGAAAGGGCCATTGTGCATTTTGTGCACTAAGATACAAAACCGCGAACTTTGGGAAAACACAAGTTTCGATCATTTTTTTTGTGCAACCACTACTTCAAAGTTGTGTATCGTACCGAGTAAAACATTTTGGAAAAAGGGTTTGCACAAAACGGCCTACAAATAAGCCAGAAAGGCCCATCGATGCATTACGAGCACAAACGCACAAAACCGTGAACTTTTGAAAAACACAAGTTTCAGTCCATTTTTTTCTGCAACCACTACTTCAAAGTTAAGTATCGTACCGAGTAGAACATGTTCAAAAAAGGGTTTACGCAAAACGTCCTACAAATAATCGCAAAAGGCCCATTGCTCCGTTTTGTGCACAAACGCACAAAACCGCGAGCTTTGGGAAAACACGAGTTGCGATCCACTTTTTTGGTCAACAACCGTACCAAAGTTGTGTATCATAGCGAGTAGAACATGTTTACAAAACGGTTTCCACAAAAAGCCTGAGAAATAAGTCCGAAAGGCCCATTGCCCTATTTTGTGCACAAACGCACAAGACCGCGATCTTTGAGAAAGCACAAGTTTCGATCCATTTTTTTGTGCAACCACTACTTCAAAGTTGTGTATCGTACCGAGGAGAACATGTTCGAAAAAGGGTTTAAGCAAAAAGGCCTAGAAGTAAGCCCGAAAGGCCCATTATTCCGATTTGTGACCAAACACACAAAACCGCGAACTTTGGTAAAACACAAGTTCCGATCCACTTTTTTTTTGCAACAACCACATCAAAGTTGTGTATCGTAGTGAGTAGAACATATTCACAAAATGGTTTCCACAAAAAGCCTGAGAAATATGCCCGAAAGGGCCATTGCTCCATTTTGTGCACTAAGATACAAAACCGCGAACTTTGGGAAAACACAAGTTTCGATCATTTTTTTGTGCAACCACTACTTCAAAGTTGTGTATCGTACCGAATAAAACATTTTGGAAAAAGGGTTTGCACAAAACGGCCTACAAATAAGCCAGAAAGGCCCATCGATCCATTACGAGCACAAACGCACAAAACCGTGAACTTGTGAAAAACACAAGTTTCAGTCCATTTTTTTCTGCAACCACTACTTCAAAGTTATGTATCGTACCGAGTAGAACATGTTCGAAAAAGGGTTTACGCAAAACGTCCTACAAATAATCGCAAAAGGCCCATTGCTCCGTTTTGTGCACAAACGCACAAAACAGCGAGCTTTGGGAAAACACAAGTTGCGATCCACTTTGTTGCTCAACAACCATATCAAAGTTGTGTATCGTAGAAAGTAGAACATGTTTACAAAACGGTTTCCACAAAAAGCCTGAGAAATAAGTCCGAAAGGCCCATTGCCCTGTTTTGTGCACAAACGCACAAGACCGCGATCTTTGAGAAAGCACAAGTTTCGATCCATTTTTTTGTGCAACCACTACTTCAAAGTTGTGTATCGTACCGAGGAGAACATGTTCGAAAAAGGGTTTAAGCAAAAAGGCCTAGAAGTAAGCCCGAAAGGCCCATTGCTCCGTTTTGTGACCAAATACACAAAACCGCGAACTTTGGGAAAACACAAGTTCCGATCCACTTTTTTGTGCAACAACCACATCAAAGTTGTGTATCGTAGTGAGTAGAACATATTCACAAAATGGTTTCCACAAAAAGCCTGAGAAATATGCCCGAAAGGGCCATTGTGCATTTTGTGCACTAAGATACAAAACCGCGAACTTTGGGAAAACACAAGTTTCGATCATTTTTTTTGTGCAACCACTACTTCAAAGTTGTGTATCGTACCGAGTAAAACATTTTGGAAAAAGGGTTTGCACAAAACGGCCTACAAATAAGCCAGAAAGGGCCATCGATGCATTACGAGCACAAACGCACAAAACCGTGAACTTTTGAAAAACACAAGTTTCAGTCCATTTTTTTCTGCAACCACTACTTCAAAGTTAAGTATCGTACCGAGTAGAACATGTTCAAAAAAGGGTTTACGCAAAACGTCCTACAAATAATCGCAAAAGGCCCATTGCTCCGTTTTGTGCACAAACGCACAAAACCGCGAGCTTTGGGAAAACACGAGTTGCGATCCACTTTTTTGGTCAACAACCGTACCAAAGTTGTGTATCATAGCGAGTAGAACATGTTTACAAAACGGTTTCCACAAAAAGCCTGAGAAATAAGTCCGAAAGGCCCATTGCCCTATTTTGTGCACAAACGCACAAGACCGCGATCTTTGAGAAAGCACAAGTTTCGATCCATTTTTTTGTGCAACCACTACTTCAAAGTTGTGTATCGTACCGAGGAGAACATGTTCGAAAAAGGGTTTAAGCAAAAAGGCCTAGAAGTAAGCCCGAAAGGCCCATTATTCCGATTTGTGACCAAACACACAAAACCGCGAACTTTGGTAAAACACAAGTTCCGATCCACTTTTTTTTTGCAACAACCACATCAAAGTTGTGTATCGTAGTGAGTAGAACATATTCACAAAATGGTTTCCACAAAAAGCCTGAGAAATATGCCCGAAAGGGCCATTGCTCCATTTTGTGCACTAAGATACAAAACCGCGAACTTTGGGAAAACACAAGTTTCGATCATTTTTTTGTGCAACCACTACTTCAAAGTTGTGTATCGTACCGAATAAAACATTTTGGAAAAAGGGTTTGCACAAAACGGCCTACAAATAAGCCAGAAAGGCCCATCGATCCATTACGAGCACAAACGCACAAAACCGTGAACTTGTGAAAAACACAAGTTTCAGTCCATTTTTTTCTGCAACCACTACTTCAAAGTTATGTATCGTACCGAGTAGAACATGTTCGAAAAAGGGTTTACGCAAAACGTCCTACAAATAATCGCAAAAGGCCCATTGCTCCGTTTTGTGCACAAACGCACAAAACAGCGAGCTTTGGGAAAACACAAGTTGCGATCCACTTTGTTGCTCAACAACCATATCAAAGTTGTGTATCGTAGAAAGTAGAACATGTTTACAAAACGGTTTCCACAAAAAGCCTGAGAAATAAGTCCGAAAGGCCCATTGCCCTGTTTTGTGCACAAACGCACAAGACCGCGATCTTTGAGAAAGCACAAGTTTCGATCCATTTTTTTGTGCAACCACTACTTCAAAGTTGTGTATCGTACCGAGGAGAACATGTTCGAAAAAGGGTTTAAGCAAAAAGGCCTAGAAGTAAGCCCGAAAGGCCCATTGCTCCGTTTTGTGACCAAATACACAAAACCGCGAACTTTGGGAAAACACAAGTTCCGATCCACTTTTTTGTGCAACAACCACATCAAAGTTGTGTATCGTAGTGAGTAGAACATATTCACAAAATGGTTTCCACAAAAAGCCTGAGAAATATGCCCGAAAGGGCCATTGTGCATTTTGTGCACTAAGATACAAAACCGCGAACTTTGGGAAAACACAAGTTTCGATCATTTTTTTTGTGCAACCACTACTTCAAAGTTGTGTATCGTACCGAGTAAAACATTTTGGAAAAAGGGTTTGCACAAAACGGCCTACAAATAAGCCAGAAAGGCCCATCGATGCATTACGAGCACAAACGCACAAAACCGTGAACTTTTGAAAAACACAAGTTTCAGTCCATTTTTTTCTGCAACCACTACTTCAAAGTTATGTATCGTACCGAGTAGAACATGTTCGAAAAAGGGTTTACGCAAAACGTCCTACAAATAATCGCAAAAGGCCCATTGCTCCGTTTTGTGCACAAACGCACAAAACAGCGAGCTTTGGGAAAACACAAGTTGCGATCCACTTTGTTGCTCAACAACCATATCAAAGTTGTGTATCGTAGAAAGTAGAACATGTTTACAAAACGGTTTCCACAAAAAGCCTGAGAAATAAGTCCGAAAGGCCCATTGCCCTGTTTTGTGCACAAACGCACAAGACCGCGATCTTTGAGAAAGCACAAGTTTCGATCCATTTTTTTGTGCAACCACTACTTCAAAGTTGTGTATCGTACCGAGGAGAACATGTTCGAAAAAGGGTTTAAGCAAAAAGGCCTAGAAGTAAGCCCGAAAGGCCCATTGCTCCGTTTTGTGACCAAATACACAAAACCGCGAACTTTGGGAAAACACAAGTTCCGATCCACTTTTTTGTGCAACAACCACATCAAAGTTGTGTATCGTAGTGAGTAGAACATATTCACAAAATGGTTTCCACAAAAAGCCTGAGAAATATGCCCGAAAGGGCCATTGTGCATTTTGTGCACTAAGATACAAAACCGCGAACTTTGGGAAAACACAAGTTTCGATCATTTTTTTTGTGCAACCACTACTTCAAAGTTGTGTATCGTACCGAGTAAAACATTTTGGAAAAAGGGTTTGCACAAAACGGCCTACAAATAAGCCAGAAAGGGCCATCGATGCATTACGAGCACAAACGCACAAAACCGTGAACTTTTGAAAAACACAAGTTTCAGTCCATTTTTTTCTGCAACCACTACTTCAAAGTTATGTATCGTACCGAGTAGAACATGTTCAAAAAAGGGTTTACGCAAAACGTCCTACAAATAATCGCAAAAGGCCCATTGCTCCGTTTTGTGCACAAACGCACAAAACCGCGAGCTTTGGGAAAACACGAGTTGCGATCCACTTTTTTGGTCAACAACCGTACCAAAGTTGTGTATCATAGCGAGTAGAACATGTTTACAAAACGGTTTCCACAAAAAGCCTGAGAAATAAGTCCGAAAGGCCCATTGCCCTATTTTGTGCACAAACGCACAAGACCGCGATCTTTGAGAAAGCACAAGTTTCGATCCATTTTTTTGTGCAACCACTACTTCAAAGTTGTGTATCGTACCGAGGAGAACATGTTCGAAAAAGGGTTTAAGCAAAAAGGCCTAGAAGTAAGCCCGAAAGGCCCATTATTCCGATTTGTGACCAAACACACAAAACCGCGAACTTTGGTAAAACACAAGTTCCGATCCACTTTTTTTTTGCAACAACCACATCAAAGTTGTGTATCGTAGTGAGTAGAACATATTCAAAAAATGGTTTCCACAAAAAGCCTGAGAAATATGCCCGAAAGGGCCATTGCTCCATTTTGTGCACTAAGATACAAAACCGCGAACTTTGGGAAAACACAAGTTTCGATCATTTTTTTGTGCAACCACTACTTCAAAGTTGTGTATCGTACCGAATAAAACATTTTGGAAAAAGGGTTTGCACAAAACGGCCTACAAATAAGCCAGAAAGGCCCATCGATCCATTACGAGCACAAACGCACAAAACCGTGAACTTGTGAAAAACACAAGTTTCAGTCCATTTTTTTCTGCAACCACTACTTCAAAGTTATGTATCGTACCGAGTAGAACATGTTCGAAAAAGGGTTTACGCAAAACGTCCTACAAATAATCGCAAAAGGCCCATTGCTCCGTTTTGTGCACAAACGCACAAAACAGCGAGCTTTGGGAAAACACAAGTTGCGATCCACTTTGTTGCTCAACAACCATATCAAAGTTGTGTATCGTAGAAAGTAGAACATGTTTACAAAACGGTTTCCACAAAAAGCCTGAGAAATAAGTCCGAAAGGCCCATTGCCCTGTTTTGTGCACAAACGCACAAGACCGCGATCTTTGAGAAAGCACAAGTTTCGATCCATTTTTTTGTGCAACCACTACTTCAAAGTTGTCTATCGTACCGAGGAGAACATGTTCGAAAAAGGGTTTAAGCAAAAAGGCCTAGAAGTAAGCCCGAAAGGCCCATTGCTCCGTTTTGTGACCAAATACACAAAACCGCGAACTTTGGGAAAACACAAGTTCCGATCCACTTTTTTGTGCAACAACCACATCAAAGTTGTGTATCGTAGTGAGTAGAACATATTCACAAAATGGTTTCCACAAAAAGCCTGAGAAATATGCCCGAAAGGGCCATTGTGCATTTTGTGCACTAAGATACAAAACCGCGAACTTTGGGAAAACACAAGTTTCGATCATTTTTTTTGTGCAACCACTACTTCAAAGTTGTGTATCGTACCGAGTAAAACATTTTGGAAAAAGGGTTTGCACAAAACGGCCTACAAATAAGCCAGAAAGGCCCATCGATGCATTACGAGCACAAACGCACAAAACCGTGAACTTTTGAAAAACACAAGTTTCAGTCCATTTTTTTCTGCAACCACTACTTCAAAGTTATGTATCGTACAGAGTAGAACATGTTCGAAAAAGGGTTTACGCAAAACGTCCTACAAATAATCGCAAAAGGCCCATTGCTCCGTTTTGTGCACAAACGCACAAAACAGCGAGCTTTGGGAAAACACAAGTTGCGATCCACTTTGTTGCTCAACAACCATATCAAAGTTGTGTATCGTAGAAAGTAGAACATGTTTACAAAACGGTTTCCACAAAAAGCCTGAGAAATAAGTCCGAAAGGCCCATTGCCCTGTTTTGTGCACAAACGCACAAGACCGCGATCTTTGAGAAAGCACAAGTTTCGATCCATTTTTTTGTGCAACCACTACTTCAAAGTTGTGTATCGTACCGAGGAGAACATGTTCGAAAAAGGGTTTAAGCAAAAAGGCCTAGAAGTAAGCCCGAAAGGCCCATTGCTCCGTTTTGTGACCAAATACACAAAACCGCGAACTTTGGGAAAACACAAGTTCCGATCCACTTTTTTGTGCAACAACCACATCAAAGTTGTGTATCGTAGTGAGTAGAACATATTCACAAAATGGTTTCCACAAAAAGCCTGAGAAATATGCCCGAAAGGGCCATTGTGCATTTTGTGCACTAAGATACAAAACCGCGAACTTTGGGAAAACACAAGTTTCGATCATTTTTTTTGTGCAACCACTACTTCAAAGTTGTGTATCGTACCGAGTAAAACATTTTGGAAAAAGGGTTTGCACAAAACGGCCTACAAATAAGCCAGAAAGGGCCATCGATGCATTACGAGCACAAACGCACAAAACCGTGAACTTTTGAAAAACACAAGTTTCAGTCCATTTTTTTCTGCAACCACTACTTCAAAGTTAAGTATCGTACCGAGTAGAACATGTTCAAAAAAGGGTTTACGCAAAACGTCCTACAAATAATCGCAAAAGGCCCATTGCTCCGTTTTGTGCACAAACGCACAAAACCGCGAGCTTTGGGAAAACACGAGTTGCGATCCACTTTTTTGGTCAACAACCGTACCAAAGTTGTGTATCATAGCGAGTAGAACATGTTTACAAAACGGTTTCCACAAAAAGCCTGAGAAATAAGTCCGAAAGGCCCATTGCCCTATTTTGTGCACAAACGCACAAGACCGCGATCTTTGAGAAAGCACAAGTTTCGATCCATTTTTTTGTGCAACCACTACTTCAAAGTTGTGTATCGTACCGAGGAGAACATGTTCGAAAAAGGGTTTAAGCAAAAAGGCCTAGAAGTAAGCCCGAAAGGCCCATTATTCCGATTTGTGACCAAACACACAAAACCGCGAACTTTGGTAAAACACAAGTTCCGATCCACTTTTTTTTTGCAACAACCACATCAAAGTTGTGTATCGTAGTGAGTAGAACATATTCACAAAATGGTTTCCACAAAAAGCCTGAGAAATATGCCCGAAAGGGCCATTGCTCCATTTTGTGCACTAAGATACAAAACCGCGAACCTTGGGAAAACACAAGTTTCGATCATTTTTTTGTGCAACCACTACTTCAAAGTTGTGTATCGTACCGAATAAAACATTTTGGAAAAAGGGTTTGCACAAAACGGCCTACAAATAAGCCAGAAAGGCCCATCGATCCATTACGAGCACAAACGCACAAAACCGTGAACTTGTGAAAAACACAAGTTTCAGTCCATTTTTTTCTGCAACCACTACTTCAAAGTTATGTATCGTACCGAGTAGAACATGTTCGAAAAAGGGTTTACGCAAAACGTCCTACAAATAATCGCAAAAGGCCCATTGCTCCGTTTTGTGCACAAACGCACAAAACAGCGAGCTTTGGGAAAACACAAGTTGCGATCCACTTTGTTGCTCAACAACCATATCAAAGTTGTGTATCGTAGAAAGTAGAACATGTTTACAAAACGGTTTCCACAAAAAGCCTGAGAAATAAGTCCGAAAGGCCCATTGCCCTGTTTTGTGCACAAACGCACAAGACCGCGATCTTTGAGAAAGCACAAGTTTCGATCCATTTTTTTGTGCAACCACTACTTCAAAGTTGTGTATCGTACCGAGGAGAACATGTTCGAAAAAGGGTTTAAGCAAAAAGGCCTAGAAGTAAGCCCGAAAGGCCCATTGCTCCGTTTTGTGACCAAAGACACAAAACCGCGAACTTTGGGAAAACACAAGTTCCGATCCACTTTTTTGTGCAACAACCACATCAAAGTTGTGTATCGTAGTGAGTAGAACATATTCACAAAATGGTTTCCACAAAAAGCCTGAGAAATATGCCCGAAAGGGCCATTGTGCATTTTGTGCACTAAGATACAAAACCGCGAACTTTGGGAAAACACAAGTTTCGATCATTTTTTTTGTGCAACCACTACTTCAAAGTTGTGTATCGTACCGAGTAAAACATTTTGGAAAAAGGGTTTGCACAAAACGGCCTACAAATAAGCCAGAAAGGCCCATCGATGCATTACGAGCACAAACGCACAAAACCGTGAACTTTTGAAAAACACAAGTTTCAGTCCATTTTTTTCTGCAACCACTACTTCAAAGTTATGTATCGTACCGAGTAGAACATGTTCGAAAAAGGGTTTACGCAAAACGTCCTACAAATAATCGCAAAAGGCCCATTGCTCCGTTTTGTGCACAAACGCACAAAACAGCGAGCTTTGGGAAAACACAAGTTGCGATCCACTTTGTTGCTCAACAACCATATCAAAGTTGTGTATCGTAGAAAGTAGAACATGTTTACAAAACGGTTTCCACAAAAAGCCTGAGAAATAAGTCCGAAAGGCCCATTGCCCTGTTTTGTGCACAAACGCACAAGACCGCGATCTTTGAGAAAGCACAAGTTTCGATCCATTTTTTTGTGCAACCACTACTTCAAAGTTGTGTATCGTACCGAGGAGAACATGTTCGAAAAAGGGTTTAAGCAAAAAGGCCTAGAAGTAAGCCCGAAAGGCCCATTGCTCCGTTTTGTGACCAAATACACAAAACCGCGAACTTTGGGAAAACACAAGTTCCGATCCACTTTTTTGTGCAACAACCACATCAAAGTTGTGTATCGTAGTGAGTAGAACATATTCACAAAATGGTTTCCACAAAAAGCCTGAGAAATATGCCCGAAAGGGCCATTGTGCATTTTGTGCACTAAGATACAAAACCGCGAACTTTGGGAAAACACAAGTTTCGATCATTTTTTTTGTGCAACCACTACTTCAAAGTTGTGTATCGTACCGAGTAAAACATTTTGGAAAAAGGGTTTGCACAAAACGGCCTACAAATAAGCCAGAAAGGGCCATCGATGCATTACGAGCACAAACGCACAAAACCGTGAACTTTTGAAAAACACAAGTTTCAGTCCATTTTTTTCTGCAACCACTACTTCAAAGTTAAGTATCGTACCGAGTAGAACATGTTCAAAAAAGGGTTTACGCAAAACGTCCTACAAATAATCGCAAAAGGCCCATTGCTCCGTTTTGTGCACAAACGCACAAAACCGCGAGCTTTGGGAAAACACGAGTTGCGATCCACTTTTTTGGTCAACAACCGTACCAAAGTTGTGTATCATAGCGAGTAGAACATGTTTACAAAACGGTTTCCACAAAAAGCCTGAGAAATAAGTCCGAAAGGCCCATTGCCCTATTTTGTGCACAAACGCACAAGACCGCGATCTTTGAGAAAGCGCAAGTTTCGATCCATTTTTTTGTGCAACCACTACTTCAAAGTTGTGTATCGTACCGAGGAGAACATGTTCGAAAAAGGGTTTAAGCAAAAAGGCCTAGAAGTAAGCCCGAAAGGCCCATTATTCCGATTTGTGACCAAACACACAAAACCGCGAACTTTGGTAAAACACAAGTTCCGATCCACTTTTTTTTTGCAACAACCACATCAAAGTTGTGTATCGTAGTGAGTAGAACATATTCACAAAATGGTTTCCACAAAAAGCCTGAGAAATATGCCCGAAAGGGCCATTGCTCCATTTTGTGCACTAAGATACAAAACCGCGAACTTTGGGAAAACACAAGTTTCGATCATTTTTTTGTGCAACCACTACTTCAAAGTTGTGTATCGTACCGAGTAAAACATTTTGGAAAAAGGGTTTGCACAAAACGGCCTACAAATAAGCCAGAAAGGCCCATCGATCCATTACGAGCACAAACGCACAAAACCGTGAACTTGTGAAAAACACAAGTTTCAATCCATTTTTTTCTGCAACCACTACTTCAAAGTTATGTATCGTACCGAGTAGAACATGTTCGAAAAAGGGTTTACGCAAAACGTCCTACAAATAATCGCAAAAGGCCCATTGCTCCGTTTTGTGCACAAACGCACAAAACAGCGAGCTTTGGGAAAACACAAGTTGCGATCCACTTTGTTGCTCAACAACCATATCAAAGTTGTGTATCGTAGAAAGTAGAACATGTTTACAAAACGGTTTCCACAAAAAGCCTGAGAAATAAGTCCGAAAGGCCCATTGCCCTGTTTTGTGCACAAACGCACAAGACCGCGATCTTTGAGAAAGCACAAGTTTCGATCCATTTTTTTGTGCAACCACTACTTCAAAGTTGTGTATCGTACCGAGGAGAACATGTTCGAAAAAGGGTTTAAGCAAAAAGGCCTAGAAGTAAGCCCGAAAGGCCCATTGCTCCGTTTTGTGACCAAATACACAAAACCGCGAACTTTGGGAAAACACAAGTTCCGATCCACTTTTTTGTGCAACAACCACATCAAAGTTGTGTATCGTAGTGAGTAGAACATATTCACAAAATGGTTTCCACAAAAAGCCTGAGAAATATGCCCGAAAGGGCCATTGTGCATTTTGTGCACTAAGATACAAAACCGCGAACTTTGGGAAAACACAAGTTTCGATCATTTTTTTTGTGCAACCACTACTTCAAAGTTGTGTATCGTACCGAGTAAAACATTTTGGAAAAAGGGTTTGCACAAAACGGCCTACAAATAAGCCAGAAAGGGCCATCGATGCATTACGAGCACAAACGCACAAAACCGTGAACTTTTGAAAAACACAAGTTTCAGTCCATTTTTTTCTGCAACCACTACTTCAAAGTTAAGTATCGTACCGAGTAGAACATGTTCAAAAAAGGGTTTACGCAAAACGTCCTACAAATAATCGCAAAAGGCCCATTGCTCCGTTTTGTGCACAAACGCACAAAACCGCGAGCTTTGGGAAAACACGAGTTGCGATCCACTTTTTTGGTCAACAACCGTACCAAAGTTGTGTATCATAGCGAGTAGAACATGTTTACAAAACGGTTTCCACAAAAAGCCTGAGAAATAAGTCCGAAAGGCCCATTGCCCTATTTTGTGCACAAACGCACAAGACCGCGATCTTTGAGAAAGCACAAGTTTCGATCCATTTTTTTGTGCAACCACTACTTCAAAGTTGTGTATCGTACCGAGGAGAACATGTTCGAAAAAGGGTTTAAGCAAAAAGGCCTAGAAGTAAGCCCGAAAGGCCCATTATTCCGATTTGTGACCAAACACACAAAACCGCGAACTTTGGTAAAACACAAGTTCCGATCCACTTTTTTTTTGCAACAACCACATCAAAGTTGTGTATCGTAGTGAGTAGAACATATTCACAAAATGGTTTCCACAAAAAGCCTGAGAAATATGCCCGAAAGGGCCATTGCTCCATTTTGTGCACTAAGATACAAAACCGCGAACTTTGGGAAAACACAAGTTTCGATCATTTTTTTGTGCAACCACTACTTCAAAGTTGTGTATCGTACCGAATAAAACATTTTGGAAAAAGGGTTTGCACAAAACGGCCTACAAATAAGCCAGAAAGGCCCATCGATCCATTACGAGCACAAACGCACAAAACCGTGAACTTGTGAAAAACACAAGTTTCAGTCCATTTTTTTCTGCAACCACTACTTCAAAGTTATGTATCGTACCGAGTAGAACATGTTCGAAAAAGGGTTTACGCAAAACGTCCTACAAATAATCGCAAAAGGCCCATTGCTCCGTTTTGTGCACAAACGCACAAAACAGCGAGCTTTGGGAAAACACAAGTTGCGATCCACTTTGTTGCTCAACAACCATATCAAAGTTGTGTATCGTAGAAAGTAGAACATGTTTACAAAACGGTTTCCACAAAAAGCCTGAGAAATAAGTCCGAAAGGCCCATTGCCCTGTTTTGTGCACAAACGCACAAGACCGCGATCTTTGAGAAAGCACAAGTTTCGATCCATTTTTTTGTGCAACCACTACTTCAAAGTTGTGTATCGTACCGAGGAGAACATGTTCGAAAAAGGGTTTAAGCAAAAAGGCCTAGAAGTAAGCCCGAAAGGCCCATTGCTCCGTTTTGTGACCAAATACACAAAACCGCGAACTTTGGGAAAACACAAGTTCCGATCCACTTTTTTGTGCAACAACCACATCAAAGTTGTGTATCGTAGTGAGTAGAACATATTCACAAAATGGTTTCCACAAAAAGCCTGAGAAATATGCCCGAAAGGGCCATTGTGCATTTTGTGCACTAAGATACAAAACCGCGAACTTTGGGAAAACACAAGTTTCGATCATTTTTTTTGTGCAACCACTACTTCAAAGTTGTGTATCGTACCGAGTAAAACATTTTGGAAAAAGGGTTTGCACAAAACGGCCTACAAATAAGCCAGAAAGGCCCATCGATGCATTACGAGCACAAACGCACAAAACCGTGAACTTTTGAAAAACACAAGTTTCAGTCCATTTTTTTCTGCAACCACTACTTCAAAGTTATGTATCGTACCGAGTAGAACATGTTCGAAAAAGGGTTTACGCAAAACGTCCTACAAATAATCGCAAAAGGCCCATTGCTCCGTTTTGTGCACAAACGCACAAAACAGCGAGCTTTGGGAAAACACAAGTTGCGATCCACTTTGTTGCTCAACAACCATATCAAAGTTGTGTATCGTAGAAAGTAGAACATGTTTACAAAACGGTTTCCACAAAAAGCCTGAGAAATAAGTCCGAAAGGCCCATTGCCCTGTTTTGTGCACAAACGCACAAGACCGCGATCTTTGAGAAAGCACAAGTTTCGATCCATTTTTTTGTGCAACCACTACTTCAAAGTTGTGTATCGTACCGAGGAGAACATGTTCGAAAAAGGGTTTAAGCAAAAAGGCCTAGAAGTAAGCCCGAAAGGCCCATTGCTCCGTTTTGTGACCAAATACACAAAACCGCGAACTTTGGGAAAACACAAGTTCCGATCCACTTTTTTGTGCAACAACCACATCAAAGTTGTGTATCGTAGTGAGTAGAACATATTCACAAAATGGTTTCCACAAAAAGCCTGAGAAATATGCCCGAAAGGGCCATTGTGCATTTTGTGCACTAAGATACAAAACCGCGAACTTTGGGAAAACACAAGTTTCGATCATTTTTTTTGTGCAACCACTACTTCAAAGTTGTGTATCGTACCGAGTAAAACATTTTGGAAAAAGGGTTTGCACAAAACGGCCTACAAATAAGCCAGAAAGGGCCATCGATGCATTACGAGCACAAACGCACAAAACCGTGAACTTTTGAAAAACACAAGTTTCAGTCCATTTTTTTCTGCAACCACTACTTCAAAGTTAAGTATCGTACCGAGTAGAACATGTTCAAAAAAGGGTTTACGCAAAACGTCCTACAAATAATCGCAAAAGGCCCATTGCTCCGTTTTGTGCACAAACGCACAAAACCGCGAGCTTTGGGAAAACACGAGTTGCGATCCACTTTTTTGGTCAACAACCGTACCAAAGTTGTGTATCATAGCGAGTAGAACATGTTTACAAAACGGTTTCCACAAAAAGCCTGAGAAATAAGTCCGAAAGGCCCATTGCCCTATTTTGTGCACAAACGCACAAGACCGCGATCTTTGAGAAAGCGCAAGTTTCGATCCATTTTTTTGTGCAACCACTACTTCAAAGTTGTGTATCGTACCGAGGAGAACATGTTCGAAAAAGGGTTTAAGCAAAAAGGCCTAGAAGTAAGCCCGAAAGGCCCATTATTCCGATTTGTGACCAAACACACAAAACCGCGAACTTTGGTAAAACACAAGTTCCGATCCACTTTTTTTTTGCAACAACCACATCAAAGTTGTGTATCGTAGTGAGTAGAACATATTCACAAAATGGTTTCCACAAAAAGCCTGAGAAATATGCCCGAAAGGGCCATTGCTCCATTTTGTGCACTAAGATACAAAACCGCGAACTTTGGGAAAACACAAGTTTCGATCATTTTTTTGTGCAACCACTACTTCAAAGTTGTGTATCGTACCGAGTAAAACATTTTGGAAAAAGGGTTTGCACAAAACGGCCTACAAATAAGCCAGAAAGGCCCATCGATCCATTACGAGCACAAACGCACAAAACCGTGAACTTGTGAAAAACACAAGTTTCAATCCATTTTTTTCTGCAACCACTACTTCAAAGTTATGTATCGTACCGAGTAGAACATGTTCGAAAAAGGGTTTACGCAAAACGTCCTACAAATAATCGCAAAAGGCCCATTGCTCCGTTTTGTGCACAAACGCACAAAACAGCGAGCTTTGGGAAAACACAAGTTGCGATCCACTTTGTTGCTCAACAACCATATCAAAGTTGTGTATCGTAGAAAGTAGAACATGTTTACAAAACGGTTTCCACAAAAAGCCTGAGAAATAAGTCCGAAAGGCCCATTGCCCTGTTTTGTGCACAAACGCACAAGACCGCGATCTTTGAGAAAGCACAAGTTTCGATCCATTTTTTTGTGCAACCACTACTTCAAAGTTGTGTATCGTACCGAGGAGAACATGTTCGAAAAAGGGTTTAAGCAAAAAGGCCTAGAAGTAAGCCCGAAAGGCCCATTGCTCCGTTTTGTGACCAAATACACAAAACCGCGAACTTTGGGAAAACACAAGTTCCGATCCACTTTTTTGTGCAACAACCACATCAAAGTTGTGTATCGTAGTGAGTAGAACATATTCACAAAATGGTTTCCACAAAAAGCCTGAGAAATATGCCCGAAAGGGCCATTGTGCATTTTGTGCACTAAGATACAAAACCGCGAACTTTGGGAAAACACAAGTTTCGATCATTTTTTTTGTGCAACCACTACTTCAAAGTTGTGTATCGTACCGAGTAAAACATTTTGGAAAAAGGGTTTGCACAAAACGGCCTACAAATAAGCCAGAAAGGGCCATCGATGCATTACGAGCACAAACGCACAAAACCGTGAACTTTTGAAAAACACAAGTTTCAGTCCATTTTTTTCTGCAACCACTACTTCAAAGTTAAGTATCGTACCGAGTAGAACATGTTCAAAAAAGGGTTTACGCAAAACGTCCTACAAATAATCGCAAAAGGCCCATTGCTCCGTTTTGTGCACAAACGCACAAAACCGCGAGCTTTGGGAAAACACGAGTTGCGATCCACTTTTTTGGTCAACAACCGTACCAAAGTTGTGTATCATAGCGAGTAGAACATGTTTACAAAACGGTTTCCACAAAAAGCCTGAGAAATAAGTCCGAAAGGCCCATTGCCCTATTTTGTGCACAAACGCACAAGACCGCGATCTTTGAGAAAGCACAAGTTTCGATCCATTTTTTTGTGCAACCACTACTTCAAAGTTGTGTATCGTACCGAGGAGAACATGTTCGAAAAAGGGTTTAAGCAAAAAGGCCTAGAAGTAAGCCCGAAAGGCCCATTATTCCGATTTGTGACCAAACACACAAAACCGCGAACTTTGGTAAAACACAAGTTCCGATCCACTTTTTTTTTGCAACAACCACATCAAAGTTGTGTATCGTAGTGAGTAGAACATATTCACAAAATGGTTTCCACAAAAAGCCTGAGAAATATGCCCGAAAAGGCCATTGCTCCATTTTGTGCACTAAGATACAAAACCGCGAACTTTGGGAAAACACAAGTTTCGATCATTTTTTTGTGCAACCACTACTTCAAAGTTGTGTATCGTACCGAGTAAAACATTTTGGAAAAAGGGTTTGCACAAAACGGCCTACAAATAAGCCAGAAAGGCCCATCGATCCATTACGAGCACAAACGCACAAAACCGTGAACTTGTGAAAAACACAAGTTTCAATCCATTTTTTTCTGCAACCACTACTTCAAAGTTATGTATCGTACCGAGTAGAACATGTTCGAAAAAGGGTTTACGCAAAACGTCCTACAAATAATCGCAAAAGGCCCATTGCTCCGTTTTGTGCACAAACGCACAAAACAGCGAGCTTTGGGAAAACACAAGTTGCGATCCACTTTGTTGCTCAACAACCATATCAAAGTTGTGTATCGTAGAAAGTAGAACATGTTTACAAAACGGTTTCCACAAAAAGCCTGAGAAATAAGTCCGAAAGGCCCATTGCCCTGTTTTGTGCACAAACGCACAAGACCGCGATCTTTGAGAAAGCACAAGTTTCGATCCATTTTTTTGTGCAACCACTACTTCAAAGTTGTGTATCGTACCGAGGAGAACATGTTCGAAAAAGGGTTTAAGCAAAAAGGCCTAGAAGTAAGCCCGAAAGGCCCATTGCTCCGTTTTGTGACCAAATACACAAAACCGCGAACTTTGGGAAAACACAAGTTCCGATCCACTTTTTTGTGCAACAACCACATCAAAGTTGTGTATCGTAGTGAGTAGAACATATTCACAAAATGGTTTCCACAAAAAGCCTGAGAAATATGCCCGAAAGGGCCATTGTGCATTTTGTGCACTAAGATACAAAACCGCGAACTTTGGGAAAACACAAGTTTCGATCATTTTTTTTGTGCAACCACTACTTCAAAGTTGTGTATCGTACCGAGTAAAACATTTTGGAAAAAGGGTTTGCACAAAACGGCCTACAAATAAGCCAGAAAGGCCCATCGATGCATTACGAGCACAAACGCACAAAACCGTGAACTTTTGAAAAACACAAGTTTCAGTCCATTTTTTTCTGCAACCACTACTTCAAAGTTATGTATCGTACCGAGTAGAACATGTTCGAAAAAGGGTTTACGCAAAACGTCCTACAAATAATCGCAAAAGGCCCATTGCTCCGTTTTGTGCACAAACGCACAAAACAGCGAGCTTTGGGAAAACACAAGTTGCGATCCACTTTGTTGCTCAACAACCATATCAAAGTTGTGTATCGTAGAAAGTAGAACATGTTTACAAAACGGTTTCCACAAAAAGCCTGAGAAATAAGTCCGAAAGGCCCATTGCCCTGTTTTGTGCACAAACGCACAAGACCGCGATCTTTGAGAAAGCACAAGTTTCGATCCATTTTTTTGTGCAACCACTACTTCAAAGTTGTGTATCGTACCGAGGAGAACATGTTCGAAAAAGGGTTTAAGCAAAAAGGCCTAGAAGTAAGCCCGAAAGGCCCATTGCTCCGTTTTGTGACCAAATACACAAAACCGCGAACTTTGGGAAAACACAAGTTCCGATCCACTTTTTTGTGCAACAACCACATCAAAGTTGTGTATCGTAGTGAGTAGAACATATTCACAAAATGGTTTCCACAAAAAGCCTGAGAAATATGCCCGAAAGGGCCATTGTGCATTTTGTGCACTAAGATACAAAACCGCGAACTTTGGGAAAACACAAGTTTCGATCATTTTTTTTGTGCAACCACTACTTCAAAGTTGTGTATCGTACCGAGTAAAACATTTTGGAAAAAGGGTTTGCACAAAACGGCCTACAAATAAGCCAGAAAGGGCCATCGATGCATTACGAGCACAAACGCACAAAACCGTGAACTTTTGAAAAACACAAGTTTCAGTCCATTTTTTTCTGCAACCACTACTTCAAAGTTAAGTATCGTACCGAGTAGAACATGTTCAAAAAAGGGTTTACGCAAAACGTCCTACAAATAATCGCAAAAGGCCCATTGCTCCGTTTTGTGCACAAACGCACAAAACCGCGAGCTTTGGGAAAACACGAGTTGCGATCCACTTTTTTGGTCAACAACCGTACCAAAGTTGTGTATCATAGCGAGTAGAACATGTTTACAAAACGGTTTCCACAAAAAGCCTGAGAAATAAGTCCGAAAGGCCCATTGCCCTATTTTGTGCACAAACGCACAAGACCGCGATCTTTGAGAAAGCGCAAGTTTCGATCCATTTTTTTGTGCAACCACTACTTCAAAGTTGTGTATCGTACCGAGGAGAACATGTTCGAAAAAGGGTTTAAGCAAAAAGGCCTAGAAGTAAGCCCGAAAGGCCCATTATTCCGATTTGTGACCAAACACACAAAACCGCGAACTTTGGTAAAACACAAGTTCCGATCCACTTTTTTTTTGCAACAACCACATCAAAGTTGTGTATCGTAGTGAGTAGAACATATTCACAAAATGGTTTCCACAAAAAGCCTGAGAAATATGCCCGAAAGGGCCATTGCTCCATTTTGTGCACTAAGATACAAAACCGCGAACTTTGGGAAAACACAAGTTTCGATCATTTTTTTGTGCAACCACTACTTCAAAGTTGTGTATCGTACCGAGTAAAACATTTTGGAAAAAGGGTTTGCACAAAACGGCCTACAAATAAGCCAGAAAGGCCCATCGATCCATTACGAGCACAAACGCACAAAACCGTGAACTTGTGAAAAACACAAGTTTCAATCCATTTTTTTCTGCAACCACTACTTCAAAGTTATGTATCGTACCGAGTAGAACATGTTCGAAAAAGGGTTTACGCAAAACGTCCTACAAATAATCGCAAAAGGCCCATTGCTCCGTTTTGTGCACAAACGCACAAAACAGCGAGCTTTGGGAAAACACAAGTTGCGATCCACTTTGTTGCTCAACAACCATATCAAAGTTGTGTATCGTAGAAAGTAGAACATGTTTACAAAACGGTTTCCACAAAAAGCCTGAGAAATAAGTCCGAAAGGCCCATTGCCCTGTTTTGTGCACAAACGCACAAGACCGCGATCTTTGAGAAAGCACAAGTTTCGATCCATTTTTTTGTGCAACCACTACTTCAAAGTTGTGTATCGTACCGAGGAGAACATGTTCGAAAAAGGGTTTAAGCAAAAAGGCCTAGAAGTAAGCCCGAAAGGCCCATTGCTCCGTTTTGTGACCAAATACACAAAACCGCGAACTTTGGGAAAACACAAGTTCCGATCCACTTTTTTGTGCAACAACCACATCAAAGTTGTGTATCGTAGTGAGTAGAACATATTCACAAAATGGTTTCCACAAAAAGCCTGAGAAATATGCCCGAAAGGGCCATTGTGCATTTTGTGCACTAAGATACAAAACCGCGAACTTTGGGAAAACACAAGTTTCGATCATTTTTTTTGTGCAACCACTACTTCAAAGTTGTGTATCGTACCGAGTAAAACATTTTGGAAAAAGGGTTTGCACAAAACGGCCTACAAATAAGCCAGAAAGGGCCATCGATGCATTACGAGCACAAACGCACAAAACCGTGAACTTTTGAAAAACACAAGTTTCAGTCCATTTTTTTCTGCAACCACTACTTCAAAGTTAAGTATCGTACCGAGTAGAACATGTTCAAAAAAGGGTTTACGCAAAACGTCCTACAAATAATCGCAAAAGGCCCATTGCTCCGTTTTGTGCACAAACGCACAAAACCGCGAGCTTTGGGAAAACACGAGTTGCGATCCACTTTTTTGGTCAACAACCGTACCAAAGTTGTGTATCATAGCGAGTAGAACATGTTTACAAAACGGTTTCCACAAAAAGCCTGAGAAATAAGTCCGAAAGGCCCATTGCCCTATTTTGTGCACAAACGCACAAGACCGCGATCTTTGAGAAAGCACAAGTTTCGATCCATTTTTTTGTGCAACCACTACTTCAAAGTTGTGTATCGTACCGAGGAGAACATGTTCGAAAAAGGGTTTAAGCAAAAAGGCCTAGAAGTAAGCCCGAAAGGCCCATTATTCCGATTTGTGACCAAACACACAAAACCGCGAACTTTGGTAAAACACAAGTTCCGATCCACTTTTTTTTTGCAACAACCACATCAAAGTTGTGTATCGTAGTGAGTAGAACATATTCACAAAATGGTTTCCACAAAAAGCCTGAGAAATATGCCCGAAAGGGCCATTGCTCCATTTTGTGCACTAAGATACAAAACCGCGAACTTTGGGAAAACACAAGTTTCGATCATTTTTTTGTGCAACCACTACTTCAAAGTTGTGTATCGTACCGAATAAAACATTTTGGAAAAAGGGTTTGCACAAAACGGCCTACAAATAAGCCAGAAAGGCCCATCGATCCATTACGAGCACAAACGCACAAAACCGTGAACTTGTGAAAAACACAAGTTTCAGTCCATTTTTTTCTGCAACCACTACTTCAAAGTTATGTATCGTACCGAGTAGAACATGTTCGAAAAAGGGTTTACGCAAAACGTCCTACAAATAATCGCAAAAGGCCCATTGCTCCGTTTTGTGCACAAACGCACAAAACAGCGAGCTTTGGGAAAACACAAGTTGCGATCCACTTTGTTGCTCAACAACCATATCAAAGTTGTGTATCGTAGAAAGTAGAACATGTTTACAAAACGGTTTCCACAAAAAGCCTGAGAAATAAGTCCGAAAGGCCCATTGCCCTGTTTTGTGCACAAACGCACAAGACCGCGATCTTTGAGAAAGCACAAGTTTCGATCCATTTTTTTGTGCAACCACTACTTCAAAGTTGTGTATCGTACCGAGGAGAACATGTTCGAAAAAGGGTTTAAGCAAAAAGGCCTAGAAGTAAGCCCGAAAGGCCCATTGCTCCGTTTTGTGACCAAAGACACAAAACCGCGAACTTTGGGAAAACACAAGTTCCGATCCACTTTTTTGTGCAACAACCACATCAAAGTTGTGTATCGTAGTGAGTAGAACATATTCACAAAATGGTTTCCACAAAAAGCCTGAGAAATATGCCCGAAAGGGCCATTGTGCATTTTGTGCACTAAGATACAAAACCGCGAACTTTGGGAAAACACAAGTTTCGATCATTTTTTTTGTGCAACCACTACTTCAAAGTTGTGTATCGTACCGAGTAAAACATTTTGGAAAAAGGGTTTGCACAAAACGGCCTACAAATAAGCCAGAAAGGCCCATCGATGCATTACGAGCACAAACGCACAAAACCGTGAACTTTTGAAAAACACAAGTTTCAGTCCATTTTTTTCTGCAACCACTACTTCAAAGTTATGTATCGTACCGAGTAGAACATGTTCGAAAAAGGGTTTACGCAAAACGTCCTACAAATAATCGCAAAAGGCCCATTGCTCCGTTTTGTGCACAAACGCACAAAACAGCGAGCTTTGGGAAAACACAAGTTGCGATCCACTTTGTTGCTCAACAACCATATCAAAGTTGTGTATCGTAGAAAGTAGAACATGTTTACAAAACGGTTTCCACAAAAAGCCTGAGAAATAAGTCCGAAAGGCCCATTGCCCTGTTTTGTGCACAAACGCACAAGACCGCGATCTTTGAGAAAGCACAAGTTTCGATCCATTTTTTTGTGCAACCACTACTTCAAAGTTGTGTATCGTACCGAGGAGAACATGTTCGAAAAAGGGTTTAAGCAAAAAGGCCTAGAAGTAAGCCCGAAAGGCCCATTGCTCCGTTTTGTGACCAAATACACAAAACCGCGAACTTTGGGAAAACACAAGTTCCGATCCACTTTTTTGTGCAACAACCACATCAAAGTTGTGTATCGTAGTGAGTAGAACATATTCACAAAATGGTTTCCACAAAAAGCCTGAGAAATATGCCCGAAAGGGCCATTGTGCATTTTGTGCACTAAGATACAAAACCGCGAACTTTGGGAAAACACAAGTTTCGATCATTTTTTTTGTGCAACCACTACTTCAAAGTTGTGTATCGTACCGAGTAAAACATTTTGGAAAAAGGGTTTGCACAAAACGGCCTACAAATAAGCCAGAAAGGGCCATCGATGCATTACGAGCACAAACGCACAAAACCGTGAACTTTTGAAAAACACAAGTTTCAGTCCATTTTTTTCTGCAACCACTACTTCAAAGTTAAGTATCGTACCGAGTAGAACATGTTCAAAAAAGGGTTTACGCAAAACGTCCTACAAATAATCGCAAAAGGCCCATTGCTCCGTTTTGTGCACAAACGCACAAAACCGCGAGCTTTGGGAAAACACGAGTTGCGATCCACTTTTTTGGTCAACAACCGTACCAAAGTTGTGTATCATAGCGAGTAGAACATGTTTACAAAACGGTTTCCACAAAAAGCCTGAGAAATAAGTCCGAAAGGCCCATTGCCCTATTTTGTGCACAAACGCACAAGACCGCGATCTTTGAGAAAGCGCAAGTTTCGATCCATTTTTTTGTGCAACCACTACTTCAAAGTTGTGTATCGTACCGAGGAGAACATGTTCGAAAAAGGGTTTAAGCAAAAAGGCCTAGAAGTAAGCCCGAAAGGCCCATTATTCCGATTTGTGACCAAACACACAAAACCGCGAACTTTGGTAAAACACAAGTTCCGATCCACTTTTTTTTTGCAACAACCACATCAAAGTTGTGTATCGTAGTGAGTAGAACATATTCACAAAATGGTTTCCACAAAAAGCCTGAGAAATATGCCCGAAAGGGCCATTGCTCCATTTTGTGCACTAAGATACAAAACCGCGAACTTTGGGAAAACACAAGTTTCGATCATTTTTTTGTGCAACCACTACTTCAAAGTTGTGTATCGTACCGAGTAAAACATTTTGGAAAAAGGGTTTGCACAAAACGGCCTACAAATAAGCCAGAAAGGCCCATCGATCCATTACGAGCACAAACGCACAAAACCGTGAACTTGTGAAAAACACAAGTTTCAATCCATTTTTTTCTGCAACCACTACTTCAAAGTTATGTATCGTACCGAGTAGAACATGTTCGAAAAAGGGTTTACGCAAAACGTCCTACAAATAATCGCAAAAGGCCCATTGCTCCGTTTTGTGCACAAACGCACAAAACAGCGAGCTTTGGGAAAACACAAGTTGCGATCCACTTTGTTGCTCAACAACCATATCAAAGTTGTGTATCGTAGAAAGTAGAACATGTTTACAAAACGGTTTCCACAAAAAGCCTGAGAAATAAGTCCGAAAGGCCCATTGCCCTGTTTTGTGCACAAACGCACAAGACCGCGATCTTTGAGAAAGCACAAGTTTCGATCCATTTTTTTGTGCAACCACTACTTCAAAGTTGTGTATCGTACCGAGGAGAACATGTTCGAAAAAGGGTTTAAGCAAAAAGGCCTAGAAGTAAGCCCGAAAGGCCCATTGCTCCGTTTTGTGACCAAATACACAAAACCGCGAACTTTGGGAAAACACAAGTTCCGATCCACTTTTTTGTGCAACAACCACATCAAAGTTGTGTATCGTAGTGAGTAGAACATATTCACAAAATGGTTTCCACAAAAAGCCTGAGAAATATGCCCGAAAGGGCCATTGTGCATTTTGTGCACTAAGATACAAAACCGCGAACTTTGGGAAAACACAAGTTTCGATCATTTTTTTTGTGCAACCACTACTTCAAAGTTGTGTATCGTACCGAGTAAAACATTTTGGAAAAAGGGTTTGCACAAAACGGCCTACAAATAAGCCAGAAAGGGCCATCGATGCATTACGAGCACAAACGCACAAAACCGTGAACTTTTGAAAAACACAAGTTTCAGTCCATTTTTTTCTGCAACCACTACTTCAAAGTTAAGTATCGTACCGAGTAGAACATGTTCAAAAAAGGGTTTACGCAAAACGTCCTACAAATAATCGCAAAAGGCCCATTGCTCCGTTTTGTGCACAAACGCACAAAACCGCGAGCTTTGGGAAAACACGAGTTGCGATCCACTTTTTTGGTCAACAACCGTACCAAAGTTGTGTATCATAGCGAGTAGAACATGTTTACAAAACGGTTTCCACAAAAAGCCTGAGAAATAAGTCCGAAAGGCCCATTGCCCTATTTTGTGCACAAACGCACAAGACCGCGATCTTTGAGAAAGCACAAGTTTCGATCCATTTTTTTGTGCAACCACTACTTCAAAGTTGTGTATCGTACCGAGGAGAACATGTTCGAAAAAGGGTTTAAGCAAAAAGGCCTAGAAGTAAGCCCGAAAGGCCCATTATTCCGATTTGTGACCAAACACACAAAACCGCGAACTTTGGTAAAACACAAGTTCCGATCCACTTTTTTTTTGCAACAACCACATCAAAGTTGTGTATCGTAGTGAGTAGAACATATTCACAAAATGGTTTCCACAAAAAGCCTGAGAAATATGCCCGAAAAGGCCATTGCTCCATTTTGTGCACTAAGATACAAAACCGCGAACTTTGGGAAAACACAAGTTTCGATCATTTTTTTGTGCAACCACTACTTCAAAGTTGTGTATCGTACCGAGTAAAACATTTTGGAAAAAGGGTTTGCACAAAACGGCCTACAAATAAGCCAGAAAGGCCCATCGATCCATTACGAGCACAAACGCACAAAACCGTGAACTTGTGAAAAACACAAGTTTCAATCCATTTTTTTCTGCAACCACTACTTCAAAGTTATGTATCGTACCGAGTAGAACATGTTCGAAAAAGGGTTTACGCAAAACGTCCTACAAATAATCGCAAAAGGCCCATTGCTCCGTTTTGTGCACAAACGCACAAAACAGCAAGCTTTGGGAAAACACAAGTTGCGATCCACTTTGTTGCTCAACAACCATATCAAAGTTGTGTATCGTAGAAAGTAGAACATGTTTACAAAACGGTTTCCACAAAAAGCCTGAGAAATAAGTCCGAAAGGCCCATTGCCCTGTTTTGTGCACAAACGCACAAGACCGCGATCTTTGAGAAAGCACAAGTTTCGATCCATTTTTTTGTGCAACCACTACTTCAAAGTTGTGTATCGTACCGAGGAGAACATGTTCGAAAAAGGGTTTAAGCAAAAAGGCCTAGAAGTAAGCCCGAAAGGCCCATTGCTCCGTTTTGTGACCAAATACACAAAACCGCGAACTTTGGGAAAACACAAGTTCCGATCCACTTTTTTGTGCAACAACCACATCAAAGTTGTGTATCGTAGTGAGTAGAACATATTCACAAAATGGTTTCCACAAAAAGCCTGAGAAATATGCCCGAAAGGGCCATTGTGCATTTTGTGCACTAAGATACAAAACCGCGAACTTTGGGAAAACACAAGTTTCGATCATTTTTTTTGTGCAACCACTACTTCAAAGTTGTGTATCGTACCGAGTAAAACATTTTGGAAAAAGGGTTTGCACAAAACGGCCTACAAATAAGCCAGAAAGGGCCATCGATGCATTACGAGCACAAACGCACAAAACCGTGAACTTTTGAAAAACACAAGTTTCAGTCCATTTTTTTCTGCAACCACTACTTCAAAGTTAAGTATCGTACCGAGTAGAACATGTTCAAAAAAGGGTTTACGCAAAACGTCCTACAAATAATCGCAAAAGGCCCATTGCTCCGTTTTGTGCACAAACGCACAAAACCGCGAGCTTTGGGAAAACACGAGTTGCGATCCACTTTTTTGGTCAACAACCGTACCAAAGTTGTGTATCATAGCGAGTAGAACATGTTTACAAAACGGTTTCCACAAAAAGCCTGAGAAATAAGTCCGAAAGGCCCATTGCCCTATTTTGTGCACAAACGCACAAGACCGCGATCTTTGAGAAAGCGCAAGTTTCGATCCATTTTTTTGTGCAACCACTACTTCAAAGTTGTGTATCGTACCGAGGAGAACATGTTCGAAAAAGGGTTTAAGCAAAAAGGCCTAGAAGTAAGCCCGAAAGGCCCATTATTCCGATTTGTGACCAAACACACAAAACCGCGAACTTTGGTAAAACACAAGTTCCGATCCACTTTTTTTTTGCAACAACCACATCAAAGTTGTGTATCGTAGTGAGTAGAACATATTCACAAAATGGTTTCCACAAAAAGCCTGAGAAATATGCCCGAAAGGGCCATTGCTCCATTTTGTGCACTAAGATACAAAACCGCGAACTTTGGGAAAACACAAGTTTCGATCATTTTTTTGTGCAACCACTACTTCAAAGTTGTGTATCGTACCGAGTAAAACATTTTGGAAAAAGGGTTTGCACAAAACGGCCTACAAATAAGCCAGAAAGGCCCATCGATCCATTACGAGCACAAACGCACAAAACCGTGAACTTGTGAAAAACACAAGTTTCAATCCATTTTTTTCTGCAACCACTACTTCAAAGTTATGTATCGTACCGAGTAGAACATGTTCGAAAAAGGGTTTACGCAAAACGTCCTACAAATAATCGCAAAAGGCCCATTGCTCCGTTTTGTGCACAAACGCACAAAACAGCGAGCTTTGGGAAAACACAAGTTGCGATCCACTTTGTTGCTCAACAACCATATCAAAGTTGTGTATCGTAGAAAGTAGAACATGTTTACAAAACGGTTTCCACAAAAAGCCTGAGAAATAAGTCCGAAAGGCCCATTGCCCTGTTTTGTGCACAAACGCACAAGACCGCGATCTTTGAGAAAGCACAAGTTTCGATCCATTTTTTTGTGCAACCACTACTTCAAAGTTGTGTATCGTACCGAGGAGAACATGTTCGAAAAAGGGTTTAAGCAAAAAGGCCTAGAAGTAAGCCCGAAAGGCCCATTGCTCCGTTTTGTGACCAAATACACAAAACCGCGAACTTTGGGAAAACACAAGTTCCGATCCACTTTTTTGTGCAACAACCACATCAAAGTTGTGTATCGTAGTGAGTAGAACATATTCACAAAATGGTTTCCACAAAAAGCCTGAGAAATATGCCCGAAAGGGCCATTGTGCATTTTGTGCACTAAGATACAAAACCGCGAACTTTGGGAAAACACAAGTTTCGATCATTTTTTTTGTGCAACCACTACTTCAAAGTTGTGTATCGTACCGAGTAAAACATTTTGGAAAAAGGGTTTGCACAAAACGGCCTACAAATAAGCCAGAAAGGGCCATCGATGCATTACGAGCACAAACGCACAAAACCGTGAACTTTTGAAAAACACAAGTTTCAGTCCATTTTTTTCTGCAACCACTACTTCAAAGTTAAGTATCGTACCGAGTAGAACATGTTCAAAAAAGGGTTTACGCAAAACGTCCTACAAATAATCGCAAAAGGCCCATTGCTCCGTTTTGTGCACAAACGCACAAAACCGCGAGCTTTGGGAAAACACGAGTTGCGATCCACTTTTTTGGTCAACAACCGTACCAAAGTTGTGTATCATAGCGAGTAGAACATGTTTACAAAACGGTTTCCACAAAAAGCCTGAGAAATAAGTCCGAAAGGCCCATTGCCCTATTTTGTGCACAAACGCACAAGACCGCGATCTTTGAGAAAGCGCAAGTTTCGATCCATTTTTTTGTGCAACCACTACTTCAAAGTTGTGTATCGTACCGAGGAGAACATGTTCGAAAAAGGGTTTAAGCAAAAAGGCCTAGAAGTAAGCCCGAAAGGCCCATTATTCCGATTTGTGACCAAACACACAAAACCGCGAACTTTGGTAAAACACAAGTTCCGATCCACTTTTTTTTTGCAACAACCACATCAAAGTTGTGTATCGTAGTGAGTAGAACATATTCACAAAATGGTTTCCACAAAAAGCCTGAGAAATATGCCCGAAAGGGCCATTGCTCCATTTTGTGCACTAAGATACAAAACCGCGAACTTTGGGAAAACACAAGTTTCGATCATTTTTTTGTGCAACCACTACTTCAAAGTTGTGTATCGTACCGAGTAAAACATTTTGGAAAAAGGGTTTGCACAAAACGGCCTACAAATAAGCCAGAAAGGCCCATCGATCCATTACGAGCACAAACGCACAAAACCGTGAACTTGTGAAAAACACAAGTTTCAATCCATTTTTTTCTGCAACCACTACTTCAAAGTTATGTATCGTACCGAGTAGAACATGTTCGAAAAAGGGTTTACGCAAAACGTCCTACAAATAATCGCAAAAGGCCCATTGCTCCGTTTTGTGCACAAACGCACAAAACAGCGAGCTTTGGGAAAACACAAGTTGCGATCCACTTTGTTGCTCAACAACCATATCAAAGTTGTGTATCGTAGAAAGTAGAACATGTTTACAAAACGGTTTCCACAAAAAGCCTGAGAAATAAGTCCGAAAGGCCCATTGCCCTGTTTTGTGCACAAACGCACAAGACCGCGATCTTTGAGAAAGCACAAGTTTCGATCCATTTTTTTGTGCAACCACTACTTCAAAGTTGTGTATCGTACCGAGGAGAACATGTTCGAAAAAGGGTTTAAGCAAAAAGGCCTAGAAGTAAGCCCGAAAGGCCCATTGCTCCGTTTTGTGACCAAATACACAAAACCGCGAACTTTGGGAAAACATAAGTTCCGATCCACTTTTTTGTGCAACAACCACATCAAAGTTGTGTATCGTAGTGAGTAGAACATATTCACAAAATGGTTTCCACAAAAAGCCTGAGAAATATGCCCGAAAGGGCCATTGTGCATTTTGTGCACTAAGATACAAAACCGCGAACTTTGGGAAAACACAAGTTTCGATCATTTTTTTTGTGCAACCACTACATCAAAGTTGTGTATCGTACCGAGTAAAACATTTTGGAAAAAGGGTTTGCACAAAACGGCCTACAAATAAGCCAGAAAGGGCCATCGATGCATTACGAGCACAAACGCACAAAACCGTGAACTTTTGAAAAACACAAGTTTCAGTCCATTTTTTTCTGCAACCACTACTTCAAAGTTAAGTATCGTACCGAGTAGAACATGTTCAAAAAAGGGTTTACGCAAAACGTCCTACAAATAATCGCAAAAGGCCCATTGCTCCGTTTTGTGCACAAACGCACAAAACCGCGAGCTTTGGGAAAACACGAGTTGCGATCCACTTTTTTGGTCAACAACCGTACCAAAGTTGTGTATCATAGCGAGTAGAACATGTTTACAAAACGGTTTCCACAAAAAGCCTGAGAAATAAGTCCGAAAGGCCCATTGCCCTATTTTGTGCACAAACGCACAAGACCGCGATCTTTGAGAAAGCACAAGTTTCGATCCATTTTTTTGTGCAACCACTACTTCAAAGTTGTGTATCGTACCGAGGAGAACATGTTCGAAAAAGGGTTTAAGCAAAAAGGCCTAGAAGTAAGCCCGAAAGGCCCATTATTCCGATTTGTGACCAAACACACAAAACCGCGAACTTTGGTAAAACACAAGTTCCGATCCACTTTTTTTTTGCAACAACCACATCAAAGTTGTGTATCGTAGTGAGTAGAACATATTCACAAAATGGTTTCCACAAAAAGCCTGAGAAATATGCCCGAAAGGGCCATTGCTCCATTTTGTGCACTAAGATACAAAACCGCGAACTTTGGGAAAACACAAGTTTCGATCATTTTTTTGTGCAACCACTACTTCAAAGTTGTGTATCGTACCGAGTAAAACATTTTGGAAAAAGGGTTTGCACAAAACGGCCTACAAATAAGCCAGAAAGGCCCATCGATCCATTACGAGCACAAACGCACAAAACCGTGAACTTGTGAAAAACACAAGTTTCAATCCATTTTTTTCTGCAACCACTACTTCAAAGTTATGTATCGTACCGAGTAGAACATGTTCGAAAAAGGGTTTACGCAAAACGTCCTACAAATAATCGCAAAAGGCCCATTGCTCCGTTTTGTGCACAAACGCACAAAACAGCGAGCTTTGGGAAAACACAAGTTGCGATCCACTTTGTTGCTCAACAACCATATCAAAGTTGTGTATCGTAGAAAGTAGAACATGTTTACAAAACGGTTTCCACAAAAAGCCTGAGAAATAAGTCCGAAAGGCCCATTGCCCTGTTTTGTGCACAAACGCACAAGACCGCGATCTTTGAGAAAGCACAAGTTTCGATCCATTTTTTTGTGCAACCACTACTTCAAAGTTGTGTATCGTACCGAGGAGAACATGTTCGAAAAAGGGTTTAAGAAAAAAGGCCTAGAAGTAAGCCCGAAAGGCCCATTGCTCCGATTTGTGACCAAACACACAAAACCGCGAACTTTGGTAAAACACAAGTTCCGATCCACTTTTTTGTGCAACAACCACATCAAAGTTGTGTATCGTAGTGAGTAGAACATATTCACAAAATGGTTTCCACAAAAAGCCTGAGAAATATGCCCGAAAGGGCCATTGTGCATTTTGTGCACTAAGATACAAAACCGCGAACTTTGGGAAAACACAAGTTTCGATCATTTTTTTTGTGCAACCACTACTTCAAAGTTGTGTATCGTACCGAGTAAAACATTTTGGAAAAAGGGTTTGCACAAAACGGCCTACAAATAAGCCAGAAAGGCCCATCGATGCATTACGAGCACAAACGCACAAAACCGTGAACTTTTGAAAAACACAAGTTTCAGTCCATTTTTTTTCTGCAACCACTACTTCAAAGTTAAGTATCGTACCGAGTAGAACATGTTCAAAAAAGGGTTTACGCAAAACGTCCTACAAATAATCGCAAAAGGCCCATTGCTCCGTTTTGTGCACAAACGCACAAAACCGCGAGCTTTGGGAAAACACGAGTTGCGATCCACTTTTTTGGTCAACAACCATACCAAAGTTGTGTATCATAGCGAGTAGAACATGTTTACAAAACGGTTTCCACAAAAAGCCTGAGAAATAAGTCCGAAAGGCCCATTGCCCTGTTTTGTGCACAAACGCACAAGACCGCGATCTTTGAGAAAGCACAAGTTTCGATCCATTTTTTTGTGCAACCACTACTTCAAAGTTGTGTATCGTACCGAGGAGAACATGTTCGAAAAAGGGTTTAAGAAAAAAGGCCTAGAAGTAAGCCCGAAAGGCCCATTATTCCGATTTGTGACCAAACACACAAAACCGCGAACTTTGGTAAAACACAAGTTCCGATCCACTTTTTTTTTGCAACAACCACATCAAAGTTGTGTATCGTAGTGAGTAGAACATATTCACAAAATGGTTTCCACAAAAAGCCTGAGAAATATGCCCGAAAGGGCCATTGTGCATTTTGTGCACTAAGATACAAAACCGCGAACTTTGGGAAAACACAAGTTTCGATCATTTTTTTTGTGCAACCACTACTTCAAAGTTGTGTATCGTACCGAGTAAAACATTTTGGAAAAAGGGTTTGCACAAAACGGCCTACAAATAAGCCAGAAAGGCCCATCGATGCATTACGAGCACAAACGCACAAAACCGTGAACTTTTGAAAAACACAAGTTTCAGTCCATTTTTTTTCTGCAACCACTACTTCAAAGTTAAGTATCGTACCGAGTAGAACATGTTCAAAAAAGGGTTTACGCAAAACGTCCTACAAATAATCGCAAAAGGCCCATTGCTCCGTTTTGTGCACAAACGCACAAAACCGCGAGCTTTGGGAAAACACGAGTTGCGATCCACTTTTTTGGTCAACAACCGTACCAAAGTTGTGTATCATAGCGAGTAGAACATGTTTACAAAACGGTTTCCACAAAAAGCCTGAGAAATAAGTCCGAAAGGCCCATTGCCCTATTTTGTGCACAAACGCACAAGACCGCGATCTTTGAGAAAGCACAAGTTTCGATCCATTTTTTTGTGCAACCACTACTTCAAAGTTGTGTATCGTACCGAGGAGAACATGTTCGAAAAAGGGTTTAAGCAAAAAGGCCTAGAAGTAAGCCCGAAAGGCCCATTATTCCGATTTGTGACCAAACACACAAAACCGCGAACTTTGGTAAAACACAAGTTCCGATCCACTTTCTTTTTGCAACAACCACATCAAAGTTGTGTATCGTAGTGAGTAGAACATATTCACAAAATGGTTTCCACAAAAAGCCTGAGAAATATGCCCGAAAGGGCCATTGCTCCATTTTGTGCACTAAGATACAAAACCGCGAACTTTGGGAAAACACAAGTTTCGATCATTTTTTTGTGCAACCACTACTTCAAAGTTGTGTATCGTACCGAGTAAAACATTTTGGAAAAAGGGTTTGCACAAAACGGCCTACAAATAAGCCAGAAAGGCCCATCGATCCATTACGAGCACAAACGCACAAAACCGTGAACTTTTGAAAAACACAAGTTTCAATCCATTTTTTTCTGCAACCACTACTTCAAAGTTATGTATCGTACCGAGTAGAACATGTTCGAAAAAGGGTTTACGCAAAACGTCCTACAAATAATCGCAAAAGGCCCATTGCTCCGTTTTGTGCACAAACGCACAAAACAGCGAGCTTTGGGAAAACACAAGTTGCGATCCACTTTGTTGCTCAACAACCATATCAAAGTTGTGTATCGTAGAAAGTAGAACATGTTTACAAAACGGTTTCCACAAAAAGCCTGAGAAATAAGTCCGAAAGGCCCATTGCCCTGTTTTGTGCACAAACGCACAAGACCGCGATCTTTGAGAAAGCACAAGTTTCGATCCATTTTTTTGTGCAACCACTACTTCAAAGTTGTGTATCGTACCGAGGAGAACATGTTCGAAAAAGGGTTTAAGAAAAAAGGCCTAGAAGTAAGCCCGAAAGGCCCATTGCTCCGATTTGTGACCAAACACACAAAACCGCGAACTTTGGTAAAACACAAGTTCCGATCCACTTTTTTGTGCAACAACCACATCAAAGTTGTGTATCGTAGTGAGTAGAACATATTCACAAAATGGTTTCCACAAAAAGCCTGAGAAATATGCCCGAAAGGGCCATTGTGCATTTTGTGCACTAAGATACAAAACCGCGAACTTTGGGAAAACACAAGTTTCGATCATTTTTTTTGTGCAACCACTACTTCAAAGTTGTGTATCGTACCGAGTAAAACATTTTGGAAAAAGGGTTTGCACAAAACGGCCTACAAATAAGCCAGAAAGGCCCATCGATCCATTACGAGCACAAACGCACAAAACCGTGAACTTTTGAAAAACACAATCTTCAGTCCATTTTTTTCTGCAACCACTACTTCAAAGTTAAGTATCGTACCGAGTAGAACATGTTCGAAAAAGGGTTTACGCAAAATGTCCTACAAATAATCACAAAAGGCCCATTGCTCCGTTTTGTGCACAAGCGCACAAAACCGCGAGCTTTGGGAAAACACAAGTTGCGATCCACTTTGTTGCTCAACAACCATATCCAAGTTGTGTATCGTAGCAAGTAAAACATGTTTACAAAACGGTTTCCACAAAAAGCCTGAGAAATAAGTCCGGAAGGCCCATTGCCCTGTTTTGTGCACAAACGCACAAGACCGCGATCTTTGAGAAAGCACAAGTTTCGATCCATTTTTTTGTGCAACCACCACTTCAAAGTTTTGTATCATACCGAGTAGAACATGTTCGAAAAAAGGGTTTATTGAAAAGGTCCAACAAATAAGCCCGAATGGCCCATTGATCAGTTTTGTGCACAAATGCACAAAACCACGAACTTTGGGAAAACACAAGTTTTGATCCACTTTCTTGCTCGACAACAACATCAGAGGTGTGTATCAAAGCGAGTAGAAGATGTTCACAAGATGCTTTCCACAAAAACCCTGAGAAATAAGCCCGGAAGGCCCATTGGTCAGTTTTGTGCACAAACGCACAAAACCGCGAACTTTGGGAAAACATAAGTTTCGATCCACTTTTTTGTGCAACAACCACATCAAAGTTGTGTATCGTAGCGAGTAGAACATGTTCACAAGATTGTTTCCACAAAAAGCCTAAGAAATAAGCCCGGTGGCCCGTTGCTCCTGTTTGTGGACAAACGCACAGAATCGCGAACTTTGTTAAAACACAAGTTGCGATCCACTTTTTTGCTCAACAACCACATCAAAGTTGTGTATCGTAGCGAGTAGAACATGTTTACAAAACGGTTTCCACAAAAAGCCTGAGAAATAAGGCCGAAAGGCCCGTTGCTCCTGTTTGTGGACAAACGCACAAAATCGTGAACTTTGGGAAAACACAAGTTTCGATCCACTTTTTTGTGCAACAACCACATCAAAGTTGTGTATCGTAGTGAGTAGAACATATTCACAAAATGGTTTCCGCCAAAAGCCTGAGAAATGTGCCCGAAAGGGCCATTGATCCATTTTGTGCACTAACATACAAAACCGCGAACTTTGGGAAAACACAAGTTTCGATCATTTTTTTGTGCAACCACTACTTCAAAGTTGTGTATCGTACCGAGGAGAACATGTTCGAAAAAGGGTTTACGCAAAAAGGCCTAGAAGTAAGCCCGAAAGGCCCATTACTCCGATTTGTGACCAAACACACAAAACCGCGAACTTTTGTAAAACACAAGTTCTGATCCACTTTTTTGTGCAACAACCGCATCAAAGTTGTGTATCGTAGTGAGTAGAACATATTCACAAAATGGTTTCCACAAAAAGCCCTATAAATAAGCCCGGAAGGCCCATTGCTCCAATTTGTGCACTAACATACAAAACCGCGAAATTTGGGAAAACACAAGTTTCGATCATTTTTTTGTGCAACCACTACTTCAAAGTTGTGTATCGTAGAAAGTAGAACATGTTTACAAAACGGTTTCCACAAAAAGCCTGAGAAATAAGTCCGAAAGGCCCATTGCCCTGTTTTGTGCACAAACGCACAAGACCGCGATCTTTGAGAAAGCACAAGTTTCGATCCATTTTTTTGTGCAACCACTACTTCAAAGTTGTGTATCGTATCGAGGAGAACATGTTCGAAAAAGGGTTTAAGAAAAAAGGCCTAGAAGTAAGCCCGAAAGGCCCATTGCTCCGATTTGTGACCAAACACACAAAACCGCGAACTTTGGTAAAACACAAGTTCCGATCCACTTTTTTGTGCAACAACCACATCAAAGTTGTGTATCGTAGTGAGTAGAACATGGTTTCCACAAAAAGCCTGAGAAATATGCCCGAAAGGGCCATTGCTGCATTTTGTGCACTAAGATACAAAACCGCGAACTTTGGGAAAACACAAGTTTCGATCATTTTTTTTGTTCAACCACTACTTCAAAGTTGTGTATCGTACCGAGTAAAACATTTTGGAAAAAGGGTTTGCACAAAACGGCCTACAAATAAGCCAGAAAGGCCCATCGATCCATTACGAGCACAAACGCACAAAACCGTGAACTTTTGAAAAACACAAGTTTCAGTCCATTTTTTTCTGCAACCACTACTTCAAAGTTAAGTATCGTACCGAGTAGAACATATTCGAAAAAGGGTTTACACAAAACGTCCTACAAATAATCGCAAAAGGCCCATTGCTCCGTTTTGTGCACAAACGCACAAAACCGCGAGCTTTGCGAAAACACAAGTTGCGATCCACTTTGTTGCTCAACAACCATATCCAAGTTGTGTATCGTAGCAAGTAGAACATGTTTACAAAACGGTTTCCACAAAAAGCCTGAGAAATAAGTCCGAAAGGCCCATTGCCCTGTTTTGTGCACAAACGCACAAGACCGCGATCTTTGAGAAAGCACAAGTTTCGATCCATTTTTTTGCGCAACCACTACTTCAAAGTTGTGTATCGTACCGAGGAGAACATGTTCGAAAAAGGGTTTAAGCAAAAAGGCCTAGAAGTAAGCCCGAAAGGCCCATTGCTCCGTTTTGTGACCAAATACACAAAACCGCGAACATTGGGAAAACACAAGTTCCGATCCACTTTTTTGTGCAACAACCACATCAAATTGTGTATCGTAGCGAGTAGAACATGTTCACAAGATGGTTTCCACAAAAAGCCCTAGAAATAAGCCCGGAAGGCCCATTGCTCCGTTTTGTGCACAAACGCACAAAACCACGAACTTTGGGAAAACATAAGTCTCAATCCATTTTTTTGTGCAACCACCACTTCAAAGTTTTGTATCGTACCGAGTAGAACATGTTCGAAAAAAGGGTTTATTGAAAAGGTCCAACAAATAAGCCCGAATGGCCCATTGATCAGTTTTGTGCACAAATGCACAAAACCACGAACTTTGGGAAAACACAAGTTTTGATACACTTTCTTGCTCGACAACCACATCAGAGGTGTGTATCAAAGCGAGTAGAAGATGTTCACAAGATGCTTTCCACAAAAACCCTGAGAAATAAGCCCGGAAGGCCCATTGGTCAGTTTTGTGCACAAACGCACAAAACCGCGAACTTTGGGAAAACACAAGTTTCGATCCACTTTTTTGTGCAACAACCACATCAAAGTTGTGTATCGTAGCGAGTAGAACATGTTTACAAAACGGTTTCCACAAAAAGCCTGAGAAATAAGGCCGAAAGGCCCGTTGCTCCTGTTTGTGGACAAACGCACAAAATCGTGAACTTTGGGAAAACACAAGTTTCGATCCACTTTTTTGTGCAACAACCACATCAAAGTTGTGTATCGTAGTGAGTAGAACATATTCACAAAATGGTTTCCGCCAAAAGCCTGAGAAATGTGCCCGAAAGGGCCATTGATCCATTTTGTGCACTAACATACAAAACCGCGAACTTTGGGAAAACACAAGTTTCGATCATTTTTTTGTGCAACCACTACTTCAAAGTTGTGTATCGTACCGAGGAGAACATGTTCGAAAAAGGGTTTACGCAAAAAGGCCTAGAAGTAAGCCCGAAAGGCCCATTACTCCGATTTGTGACCAAACACACAAAACCGCGAACTTTTGTAAAACACAAGTTCTGATCCACTTTTTTGTGCAACAACCGCATCAAAGTTGTGTATCGTAGTGAGTAGAACATATTCACAAAATGGTTTCCACAAAAAGCCCTATAAATAAGCCCGGAAGGCCCATTGCTCCAATTTGTGCACTAACATACAAAACCGCGAAATTTGGGAAAACACAAGTTTCGATCATTTTTTTGTGCAACCACTACTTCAAAGTTGTGTATCGTAGAAAGTAGAACATGTTTACAAAACGGTTTCCACAAAAAGCCTGAGAAATAAGTCCGAAAGGCCCATTGCCCTGTTTTGTGCACAAACGCACAAGACCGCGATCTTTGAGAAAGCACAAGTTTCGATCCATTTTTTTGTGCAACCACTACTTCAAAGTTGTGTATCGTATCGAGGAGAACATGTTCGAAAAAGGGTTTAAGAAAAAAGGCCTAGAAGTAAGCCCGAAAGGCCCATTGCTCCGATTTGTGACCAAACACACAAAACCGCGAACTTTGGTAAAACACAAGTTCCGATCCACTTTTTTGTGCAACAACCACATCAAAGTTGTGTATCGTAGTGAGTAGAACATATTCACAAAATGGTTTCCACAAAAAGCCTGAGAAATATGCCCGAAAGGGCCATTGCTGCATTTTGTGCACTAAGATACAAAACCGCGAACTTTGGGAAAACACAAGTTTCGATCATTTTTTTTGTTCAACCACTACTTCAAAGTTGTGTATCGTACCGAGTAAAACATTTTGGAAAAAGGGTTTGCACAAAACGGCCTACAAATAAGCCAGAAAGGCCCATCGATCCATTACGAGCACAAACGCACAAAACCGTGAACTTTTGAAAAACACAAGTTTCAGTCCATTTTTTTCTGCAACCACTACTTCAAAGTTAAGTGTCGTACCGAGTAGAACATATTCGAAAAAGGGTTTACACAAAACGTCCTACAAATAATCGCAAAAGGCCCATTGCTCCGTTTTGTGCACAAACGCACAAAACCGCGAGCTTTGCGAAAACACAAGTTGCGATCCACTTTGTTGCTCAACAACCATATCCAAGTTGTGTATCGTAGCAAGTAGAACATGTTTACAAAACGGTTTCCACAAAAAGCCTGAGAAATAAGTCCGAAAGGCCCATTGCCCTGTTTTGTGCACAAACGCACAAGACCGCGATCTTTGAGAAAGCACAAGTTTCGATCCATTTTTTTGCGCAACCACTACTTCAAAGTTGTGTATCGTACCGAGGAGAACATGTTCGAAAAAGGGTTTAAGCAAAAAGGCCTAGAAGTAAGCCCGAAAGGCCCATTGCTCCGTTTTGTGACCAAATACACAAAACCGCGAACATTGGGAAAACACAAGTTCCGATCCACTTTTTTGTGCAACAACCACATCAAATTGTGTATCGTAGCGAGTAGAACATGTTCACAAGATGGTTTCCACAAAAAGCCCTAGAAATAAGCCCGGAAGGCCCATTGCTCCGTTTTGTGCACAAACGCACAAAACCACGAACTTTGGGAAAACATAAGTCTCAATCCATTTTTTTGTGCAACCACCACTTCAAAGTTTTGTATCGTACCGAGTAGAACATGTTCGAAAAAAGGGTTTATTGAAAAGGTCCAACAAATAAGCCCGAATGGCCCATTGATCAGTTTTGTGCACAAATGCACAAAACCACGAACTTTGGGAAAACACAAGTTTTGATCCACTTTCTTGCTCGACAACCACATCAGAGGTGTGTATCAAAGTGAGTAGAAGATGTTCACAAGATGCTTTCCACAAAAACCCTGAGAAATAAGCCCGGAAGGCCCATTGGTCAGTTTTGTGCACAAACGCACAAAACCGCGAACTTTGGGAAAACACAAGTTTCCATCCACTTTTTTGTGCAACAACCACATCAAAGTTGTGTATCGTAGCGAGTAGAACATGTTCACAAGATTGTTTCCACAAAAAGCCTAAGAAATAAGCCCGGTGGCCCGTTGCTCCTGTTTGTGGACAAACGCACAGAATCGCGAACTTTGTTAAAACACAAGTTGCGATCCACTTTTTTGCTCAACAACCACATCAAAGTTGTGTATCGTAGCGAGTAGAACATATTCACAAAATGGTTTCCGCCAAAAGCCTGAGAAATGTGCCCGAAAGGGCCACTGATCCATTTTGTGCACTAACATACAAAACCGCGAACTTTGGGAAAACACAAGTTTCGATCATTTTTTTGTGCAACCACTACTTCAAAGTTGTGTATCGTACCGAGGAGAACATGTTCGAAAAAGGGTTTACGCAAAAAGGCCTAGAAGTAAGCCCGAAAGGCCCATTGCTCCGTTTTGTGAACAAACACACAACACCGCGAACTTTTGAAAAACACAAGTTTCAATTCATTTTTTTCTGCAACCACTACTTCAAAGTTATGTATCGTACCGAGTAGAACATGTTCGAAAAAGGGTTTACCCAAAACGTCCTACAAATAATCGCAAAAGGCCCATTGCTTCGTTTTGTGCACAAACGCACAAAACCGCGAGCTTTGGGAAAACACGAGTTGCGATCCACTTTTTTGCTCAACAACCATATCAAAGTTGTGTAACATAGCGAGTAGAACATGTTTACAAAACGGTTTCCACAAAAAGCCTGAGAAATAAGTCCGAAAGGCCCATTGCCCTGTTTTGTGCACAAACGCACATGACCGCGATCTTTGAGAAAGCACAAGTTTCGATCCATTTTTTTGTGCAACCACTACTTCAAAGTTGTGTATCGTACCGAGGAGAACATGTTCGAAAAAGGGTTTAAGCAAAAAGGCCTAGAAGTAAGCCCGAAAGGCCCATTGCTCCGATTTGTGACCAAACACACAAAACCGCGAACTTTGGTAAAACACAAGTTCCGATCCACTTTTTTGTGCAACAACCACGTCAAAGTTGTGTATCGTAGTGAGTAGAACATATTCACAAAATGGTTTCCACAAAAAGCCTGAGAAATATGCCGAAAGGGCCATTTCTGCATTTTGTGCACTAAGATACAAAACCGCGAACTTTGGGAAAACACAAGTTGCGATCCACTTTTTTGCTCAACAACCACATCAAAGTTGTGTATCGTAGCGAGTAGAACATGTTTACAAAACGGTTTCCACAAAAAGCCTGAGAAATAAGGCCGAAAGGCCCGTTGCTCCAGTTTGTGGACAAACGCACAAAATCGCGAACTTTGGGAAAACACAAGTTTCGATCCACTTTTTTGTGCAACAACCACATCAAAGTTGTGTATCGTAGTGAGTAGAACATATTCACAAAATGGTTTCCGCCAAAAGCCTGAGAAATGTGCCCGAAAGGGCCATTGATCCATTTAGTGCACTAACATACAAAACCGCGAACTTTGGGAAAACACAAATTTCGATCATTTTTTTGTGCAACCACTACTTCAAAGTTGTGTATCGTACCGAGGAGAACATGTTCGAAAAAGGGTTTAAGCAAAAAGGCCTAGAAGTAAGCCCGAAAGGCCCATTACTCCGATTTGTGACCAAACACACAAAACCGCGAACTTTTGTAAAACACAAGTTCTGATCCACTTTTTTGTGCAACAACCGCATCAAAGTTGTGTATCGTAGTGAGTAGAACATATTCACAAAATGGTTTCCACAAAAAGCCCTATAAATAAGCCCGGAAGGCCCATTGCTCCAATTTGTGCACTAACATACAAAACCGCGAAATTTGGGAAAACACAAGTTTCGATCATTTTTTTGTGCAACCACTACTTCAAAGTTGTGTATCGTAGAAAGTAGAACATGTTTACAAAACGGTTTCCACAAAAAGCCTGAGAAATAAGTCCGAAAGGCCCATTGCCCTGTTTTGTGCACAAACGCACAAGACCGCGATCTTTGAGAAAGCACAAGTTTCGATCCATTTTTTTGTGCAACCACTACTTCAAAGTTGTGTATCGTATCGAGGAGAACATGTTCGAAAAAGGGTTTAAGAAAAAAGGCCTAGAAGTAAGCCCGAAAGGCCCATTGCTCCGATTTGTGACCAAACACACAAAACCGCGAACTTTGGGAAAACACAAGTTTCGATCCACTTTTTTGTGCAACAACCACATCAAAGTTGTGTATCGTAGTGAGTAGAACATATTCACAAAATGGTTTCCGCCAAAAGCCTGAGAAATGTGCCCGAAAGGGCCATTGATCCATTTTGTGCACTAACATACAAAACCGCGAACTTTGTGAAAATACAAGTTTCGATCATTTTTTTGTGCAACCACTACTTCAAAGTTGTGTATCGTACCGAGGAGAACATGTTCAAAAAAGGGTTTACGCAAAAAGGCCTAGAAGTAAGCCCGAAAGGCCCATTGCTCCGTTTTGTGAACAAACACACAACACCGCGAACTTTTGGAAAACACAAGTTTCAATCCATTTTTTTCTGCAACCACTACTTCAAAGTTATGTATCGTACCGAGTAGAACATGTTCGAAAAAGGGTTTACCCAAAACGTCCTACAAATAATCGCAAAAGGCCCATTGCTCCGTTTTGTGCACAAACGCACAAAACCGCGAGCTTTGGGAAAACACGAGTTGCGATCCACTTTTTTGCTCAACAACCATATCAAAGTTGTGTATCATAGCGAGTAGAACATGTTTACAAAACGGTTTCCACAAAAAGCCTGAGAAATAAGTCCGAAAGGCCCATTGCCCTGTTTTGTGCACAAACGCACAAGACCGCGATCTTTGAGAAAGCACAAGTTTCGATCCATTCTTTTGTGCAACCATTACTTCAAAGTTGTGTATCTTACCGAGGAGAACATGTTCGAAAAAGGGTTTAAGCAAAAAGGCCTAGAAGTAAGCCCGAAAGGCCCATTGCTCCGATTTGTGACCAAACACACAAAACCGTGAACTTTGGTAAAACACAAGTTCCGATCCACTTTTTTGTGCAACAACCACATCAAAGTTGTGTATCGTAGTGAGTAGAACATATTCACAAAATGGTTTCCACAAAAAGCCTGAGAAATATGCCCGAAAGGGCCATTGCTGCATTTTGTGCACTAAGATACAAAACCGCGAACTTTGGGAAAACACAAGTTTCGATCATTTTTTTGTGCAACCACTACTTCAAAGTTGTGTATCGTACCGAGTAAAACATTTTGGAAAAAGGGTTTGCACAAAACGACCTACAAATAAGCCAGAAAGGCCCATCGATCCATTACGAGCACAAACGCACAAAACCGTGAACTTTTGAAAAACACAAGTTTCAGTCCATTTTTTTCTGCAACCACTACTTCAAAGTTAAGTATCGTACCGAGTAGAACATGTTCGAAAAAGGGTTTACGCAAAACGTCCTACAAATAATCGCAAAAGGCCCATTGCTCCGTTTTGTGCACAAACGCACAAAACCGCGAGCTTTGGGAAAACACAAGTTGCGATCCACTTTGTTGCTCAACAACCATATCCAAGTTGTGTATCGTAGCAAGTAGAACATGTTTACAAAACGATTTCCACAAAAAGCCTGAGAAATAAGTCCGAAAGGCCCATTGCCCTGTTTTGTGCACAAACGCACAAGACCGCAATCTTTGAGAAAGCACAAGTTTCGATCCATTTTTTTGCGCAACCACTACTTCAAAGTTGTGTATCGTACCGAGGAGAACATGTTCGAAAAAGGGTTTAAGCAAGAAGGCCTAGAAGTAAGCCCGAAAGGCCCATTGCTCCGTTTTGTGACCAAATACACAAAACCGCGAACATTGGGAAAACACAAGTTCCGATCCACTTTTTTGTGCAACAACCACATCAAATTGTGTATCGTAGCGAGTAGAACATGTTCACAAGATGGTTTCCACAAAAAGCCCTAGAAATAAGCCCGGAAGGCCCATTGCTCCGTTTTGTGCACAAACGCACAAAACCACGAACTTTGGGAAAACATAAGTCTCAATCCATTTTTTTGTGCAACCACCACTTCAAAGTTTTGTATCGTACCGAGTAGAACATGTTCGAAAAAAGGGTTTATTGAAAAGGTCCAACAAATAAGCCCGAATGGCCCATTGATCAGTTTTGTGCACAAATGCACAAAACCACGAACTTTGGGAAAACACAAGTTTTGATCCACTTTCTTGCTCGACAACCACATCAGAGGTGTGTATCAAAGCGAGTAGAAGATGTTCACAAGATGCTTTCCACAAAAACCCTGAGAAATAAGCCCGGAAGGCCCATTGGTCAGTTTTGTGCACAAACGCACAAAACCGCGAACTTTGGGAAAACACAAGTTTCCATCCACTTTTTTGTGCAACAACCACATCAAAGTTGTGTATCGTAGCGAGTAGAACATGTTCACAAGATTGTTTCCACAAAAACCTAAGAAATAAGCCCGGTGGCCCGTTGCTCCTGTTTGTGGACAAACGCACAGAATCGCGAACTTTGTTAAAACACAAGTTGCGATCCACTTTTTTGCTCAACAACCACATCAAAGTTGTGTATCGTAGCGAGTAGAACATATTCACAAAATGGTTTCCGCCAAAAGCCTGAGAAATGTGCCCGAAAGGGCCACTGATCCATTTTGTGCACTAACATACAAAACCGCGAACTTTGGGAAAACACAAGTTTCGATCATTTTTTTGTGCAACCACTACTTCAAAGTTGTGTATCGTACCGAGGAGAACATGTTCGAAAAAGGGTTTACGCAAAAAGGCCTAGAAGTAAGCCCGAAAGGCCCATTGCTCCGTTTTGTGAACAAACACACAACACCGCGAACTTTTGAAAAACACAAGTTTCAATTCATTTTTTTCTGCAACCACTACTTCAAAGTTATGTATCGTACCGAGTAGAACATGTTCGAAGAAGGGTTTACCCAAAACGTCCTACAAATAATCGCAAAAGGCCCATTGCTTCGTTTTGTGCACAAACGCACAAAACCGCGAGCTTTGGGAAAACACGAGTTGCGATCCACTTTTTTGCTCAACAACCATATCAAAGTTGTGTATCATAGCGAGTAGAACATGTTTACAAAACGGTTTCCACAAAAAGCCTGAGAAATAAGTCCAAAAGGCCCATTGCCCTGTTTTGTGCACAAACGCACATGACCGCGATCTTTGAGAAAGCACAAGTTTCGATCCATTTTTTTGTGCAACCACTACTTCAAAGTTGTGTATCGTACCGAGGAGAACATGTTCGAAAAAGGGTTTAAGCAAAAAGGCCTAGAAGTAAGCCCGAAAGGCCCATTGCTCCGATTTGTGACCAAACACACAAAACCGCGAACTTTGGTAAAACACAAGTTCCGATCCACTTTTTTGTGCAACAACCACGTCAAAGTTGTGTATCGTAGTGAGTAGAACATATTCACAAAATGGTTTCCACAAAAAGCCTGAGAAATATGCCGAAAGGGCCATTGCTGCATTTTGTGGACTAAGATACAAAACCGAGAACTTTGGGAAAACACAAGTTGCGATCCACTTTTTTGCTCAACAACCACATCAAAGTTGTGTATCGTAGCGAGTAGAACATGTTTACAAAACGGTTTCCACAAAAAGCCTGAGAAATAAGGCCGAAAGGCCCGTTGCTCCAGTTTGTGGACAAACGCACAAAATCGCGAACTTTGGGAAAACACAAGTTTCGATCCACTTTTTTGTGCAACAACCACATCAAAGTTGTGTATCGTAGTGAGTAGAACATATTCACAAAATGGTTTCCGCCAAAAGCCTGAGAAATGTGCCCGAAAGGGCCATTGATCCATTTTGTGCACTAACATACAAAACCGCGAACTTTGTGAAAATACAAGTTTCGATCATTTTTTTGTGCAACCACTACTTCAAAGTTGTGTATCGTACCGAGGAGAACATGTTCCAAAAAGGGTTTACGCAAAAAGGCCTAGAAGTAAGCCCGAAAGGCCCATTGCTCCGTTTTTTGAACAAACACACAACACCGCGAACTTTTGGAAAACACAAGTTTCAATCCATTTTTTTCTGCAACCACTACTTCAAAGTTATGTATCGTACCGAGTAGAACATGTTCGAAAAAGGGTTTACCCAAAACGTCCTACAAATAATCGCAAAAGGCCCATTGCTCCGTTTTGTGCACAAACGCACAAAACCGCGAGCTTTGGGAAAACACGAGTTGCGATCCACTTTTTTGCTCAACAACCATATCCAAGTTGTGTATCGTAGCAAGTAGAACATGTTTACAAAACGATTTCCACAAAAAGCCTGAGAAATAAGTCCGAAAGGCCCATTGCCCTGTTTTGTGCACAAACGCACAAGACCGCGATCTTTGAGAAAGCACAAGTTTCGATCCATTTTTTTGCGCAACCACTACTTCAAAGTTGTGTATCGTACCGAGGAGAACATGTTCGAAAAAGGGTTTAAGCAAGAAGGCCTAGAAGTAAGCCCGAAAGGCCCATTGCTCCGTTTTGTGACCAAATACACAAAACCGCGAACTTTGGGAAAACACAAGTTCCGATCCACTTTTTTGTGCAACAACCACATCAAATTGTGTATCGTAGCGAGTAGAACATGTTCACGAGATGGTTTCCACAAAAAGCCCTAGAAATAAGCCCGGAAGGCCCACTGCTCCGTTTTGTGCACAAACGCACAAAACCACGAACTTTCGGAAAACACAAGTCTCAATCCATTTTTTTGTGCAACCACTCCTTCAAAGTTTTGTATCGTACCGAGTAGAACATGTTCGAAAAAAGGGTTTATTGAAAAGGTCCAACAAATAAGCCCGAATGGCCCATTGATCAGTTTTGTGCACAAATGCACAAAAGCACGAACTTTGGGAAAACACAAGTTTTGATCCACTTTCTTGCTCGACAACCACATCAGAGGTGTGTATCAAAGCGAGTAGAAGATGTTCACAAGATGCTTTCCACAAAAACCCTGAGAAATAAGCCCGGAAGGCCCATTGGTCAGTTTTGGGCACAAACGCACAAAACCGCGAACTTTGGGAAAACACAAGTTTCGATCCACTTTTTTGTGCAACAACCACATCAAAGTTGTGTATCGTAGCGAGTAGAACATGTTCACAAGATTGTTTCCACAAAAAGCCTAAGAAATAAGCCCGGTGGCCCGTTGCTCCTGTTTGTGGACAAACGCACAAAATCGCGAACTTTTTGAAAACACAAGTTTCGATCCACTTTTTTGTGCAACAACCACATCGATGTTGTGTATCGTAGTGAGTAGAACATATTCACAAAATGGTTTCCGCCAAAAGCCTGAGAAATGTGCCCGAAAGGGCCATTGATCCATTTTGTGCACTAACATACAAAACCGCGAACTTTGGGAAAACACAAGTTTCGATCATTTATTTATGCAACCACTACTTCAAAGTTGTGTATCGTACCGAGGAGAACATGTTCGAAAAAGAGTTTACGCAAAAAGGCCTAGAAGTAAGCCCGAAAGGCCCATTGCTCCGTTTTGTGAACAAACACACAACACCGCGAACTTTTGGAAAACACAAGTTTCAATCCATTTTTTTCTGCAACCACTACTTCAAAGTTATGTATCGTACCGAGTAGAACATGTTCGAAAAAGGGTTTACCCAAAACGTCCTACAAATAATCGCAAAAGGCCCATTGCTCTGTTTTGTGCACAAACGCACAAAACCGCGAGCTTTGGGAAAACACGAGTTGCGATCCACTTTTTTGCTCAACAACCATATCAAAGTTGTGTATCATAGCGAGTAGAACATGTTTACAAAACGGTTTCCACAAAAAGCCTGAGAAATAAGTCCGAAAGGCCCATTGCCCTGTTTTGTGCACAAACGCACAAGACCGCGATCTTTGAGAAAGCACAAGTTTCGATCCATTTTTTTGCGCAACCACTACTTCAAAGTTGTGTATCGTACCGAGGAGAACATGTTCGAAAAAGGGTTTAAGCAAAAAGGCCTAGAAGTAAGCCCGAAAGGCCCATTGCTCCGTTTTGTGACCAAATACACAAAACCGCGAACTTTGGGAAAACACAAGTTCCGATCCACTTTTTTGTGCAACAACCACATCAAATTGTGTATCGTAGCGAGTAGAACATGTTCACAAGATGGTTTCCACAAAAAGCCCTAGAAATAAGCCCGGAAGGCCCATTGCTCCGTTTTGTGCACAAACGCACAAAACCACGAACTTTGGGAAAACACAAGTCTCAATCTATTTTTTTGTGCAACCACCCCTTCAAAGTTTTGTATCGTACCGAGTAGAACATGTTCGAAAAAAGGGTTTATTGAAAAGGTCCAACAAATAAGCTCGAATGGCCCATTGATCAGTTTTGTGCACAAATGCACAAAACCACGAACTTTGGGAAAACACAAGTTTTGATCCACTTTCTTGCTCGACAACCACATCAGAGGTGTGTATCAAAGCGAGTAGAAGATGTTCACAAGATGCTTTCCACAAAAACCCTAAGAAATAAGCCCGGAAGGCCCATTGGTCAGTTTTGTGCACAAACATACAAAACCGCAAACTTTGGGAAAACACAAGTTTCGATCCACTTTTTTGTGCAACAACCACATCAAAGTTGTGTATCGTAGCGAGTAGAACATGTTCACAAGATTGTTTCCACAAAAAGCCTAAGAAATAAGCCCGGTGGCTCGTTGCTCCTGTTTGTGGACAAACGCACAGAATCGCGAACTTTGTTAAAACACAAGTTTCGATCCACTTTTTTGCTCAACAACCACATCAAAGTTGTGTATCGTAGCAAGTAGAACATGTTTACAAAACGGTTTCCACAAAAAGCCTGAGAAATAAGGCCGAAAGGCCCGTTGATCCTGTTTGTGGACAAACGCACAAAATCGCGAACTTTGGGAAAACACAAGTTTCGATCCACTTTTTTGTGCAACAACCACATCAAAGTTGTGTATCGTAGTGAGTAGAACATATTCACAAAATGGTTTCCGCCAAAAGCCTGAGAAATATGCCCGAAAGGGCCATTGATCCATTTTGTGCACTAACATACAAAACCGCGAACTTTGGGAAAACATAAGTTTCGATCATTTTTTTGTGCAACCACTACTTCAAAGTTGTGTATCGTACCGAGGAGAACATGTTCGAAAAAGGGTTTATGCAAAAAGGCCTAGAAGTAAGCCCGAAAGGCCCATTCCTCCGATTTGTGACCAAACACACAAAACCGCGAACTTTGGTAAAACACAAGTTCCGATCCACTTTTTTGTGCAACAACCACATCAAAGTTGTGTATCGTAGTGAGTAGAACATATTCACAAAATGGTTTCCACAAAAAGCCCTATAAATAAGCCCGGAAGGCCCATTGCTCCGTTTTGTGCACTAACATACAAAACCGCGAAATTTGGGAAAACACAAGTTTCGATCATTTTTTTGAGCAACCACTACTTCAAAGTTGTGTATCGTACCGAGTAAAACATTTTGGAAAAAGGTTTTGCACAAAACGGCCTGCAAATAAGCCAGAAAGTCCCATCGATCCATTACGAGCACAAACGCACAAAACCGTGAACTTTTGAAAAACACAAGTTTCAATCCATTTTTTTCTGCAACCACTACTTCAAAGTTATGTATCGTACCGAGTAGAACATGTTCGAAAAAGGGTTTACGCAAAACGTCCTACAAATAATCGCAAAAGGCCCATTGCTCCGTTTTGTGCACAAACGCACAAAACCACGAGCTTTGGGAAAACACAAGTTGCGATCCACTTTGTTGCTCAACAACCATATCAAAGTTGTGTATCGTAGAAAGTAGAACATGTTTACAAAACGGTTTCCACAAAAACCCTGAGAAATAAGGGCGAAAGGCCCATTGACCCATTTTGTGCATAAACGCACAAGACCGCGATCTTGGAGAAAACACAAGTTTCGATCCATTTTTTTTGTGTAACCACTACTTCAAAGTTGTGTATCGTATCGAGAAGAACTTGTTCGAAAAAGGGTTTACGTAAAAAGGCCTAGAAGTAAGCCCGAAAGGCCCATTGCTCCGTTTTTTGACCAAATACACAAAACCGCGAACTTTGGGAAAATACAAGTTCCGATCCACTTTTTTGTGCAACAACCACATCAAATTGTGTATCGTAGCGAGTAGAACATGTTCAAAAGATGGTTTCCACAAAAAGCCCTAGAAATAAGCCCGGAAGGCCCATTGCTCCGTTTTGTGCACAAACGCACAAAACCACGAACTTTGGGAAAACACAAGTCTCAATCCATTTTTTTGTGCAACCACCACTTCAAAGTTTTGTATCGTACCGAGTAGAACATGTTCGGAAAAAGGATTTATTGAAAAGGTCCAACAAATAAGCCCGAATGGCCCATTGATCAGTTTTGTGAACAAATGCACAAAACCACGAACTTTGGGAAAACCCAAGTTTTGATCCACTTTCTTTCTCGACAACCACATCAGAGGTATGTACCAAAGCGAGTAGAACATGTTCACAAGATACTTTCCACAAAAACCCTGAGAAATAAGCCCGGAAGGCCCATTGGTCAGTTTTGTGCACAAATGCACAAAACCGCGAACTTTGGGAAAACACAAGTCCCGATCCACTTTTTTGTGCAACAACCACATCAAATTGTGTATCGTAGCGAGTAGAACATGTTCACAAGATGGTTTCCACAAAAAGCCCTAGAAATAAGCCCGGAAGGCCCATTGCTCCGTTTTGTGCACAAACGCACAAAACCACGAACTTTGGGAAAACACGAGTCTCAATCCATTTTTTTGTGCAACCACCACTTCAAAGTTTTGTATCGTACCGAGTAGAACATGTTCGAAAAAGGGGTTTATTGAAAAGGTCCAACAAATAAGCCCGAATGGCCCATTGATCAGTTTTGTGCACAAATGCACAAAACCACGAACTTTGGGAAAACACAAGTTTTGATCCACTTCCTTGCTCGACAACCACATCAGAGGTGTGTATCAAAGCGAGTTGCACATGTTCACAAGATACTTTCCACAAAAACCCTGAGAAATAAGCCCGGAAGGCCCATTGGTCAGTTTTGTGCACAAACGTACAAAACCGCGAACTTTGGGAAAACACAAGTTGCGATCCACTTTGTTGCTCAACAACCATATCAAAGTTGTGTATCGTAGCAAGTAGAACATGTTTACAAAACGGTTTCCACAAAAAGCTTGAGAAATAAGGCCGAAAGGCCCATTGACCCGTTTTGTGGACAAACGCACAAAATCGCGAACTTTGGGAAAACACAAGTTTCGATCCACTTTTTTGTGCAACAACCACATCAAAGTTGTGTATCATAGTGAGTAGAACATATTCACAAAATGGTTTCCGCCAAAAGCATGAGAAATGTGCCCGAAAGGGCCACTGATCCATTTTGTGCACTAACATACAAAACCGCGAACTTTGGGAAAACACAAGTTCCGATCCACTTTTTTGTGCAACAACCACATCAAAGTTGTGTATCGTAGCGAGGAGAACATGTTCACAAGATTGTTTCCACAAAAAGCCTAAGAAATAAGCCCGGTGGCCCGTTGCTCCTGTTTGTGGACAAACGCACAAAATCGCGAACTTTGGGAAAACACAAGTTTCGATCCACTTTTTTGTGCAACAACCACATAAAAGTTGTGTATCGTAGTGAGTAGAACATATTCACAAATTGGTTTCCGCCAAAAGCCTGAGAAATGTGCCCGAAAGGGCCACTGATCCATTTTGTGCACTAACATACAAAACCGCGAACTTTGGGAAAACACAAGTTTCGATCATTTTTTTTGTGCAACCACTACTTCAAAGTTGTGTATCGTACCGAGGAGAACATGTTCAAAAAAGGGTTTACGCAAAAAGGCCTAGAAGTAAGCCCGAAAGGCCCATTGCTCCGTTTTGTGAACAAACACACAACACCGCGAACTTTTGAAAAACACAAGTTTCAATCCATTTTTTTCTGCAACCACTACTTCAAAGTTATGTATCGTACCGAGTAGAACATGTTCGAAAAAGGGTTTACCCAAAACGTCCTACAAATAATCGCAAAAGGCCCATTGCTCCGTTTTGTGCACAAACGCACAAAACCGCGAGCTTTGGGAAAACACGAGTTGCGATCCACTTTTTTGCTCAACAACCATATCAAAGTTGTGTATCATAGCGAGTAGAACATGTTTACAAAACGGTTTCCACAAAAAGCCTGAGAAATAAGTCCGAAAGGCCCATTGCCCTGTTTTGTGCACAAACGCACAAGACCGCGATCTTTGAGAAAGCACAAGTTTCGATCCATTTTTTTGTGCAACCACTACTTCAAAGTTGTGTATCGTACCGAGGAGAACATGTTCGAAAAAGGGTTTAAGCAAAAAGGCCTAGAAGTAAGCCCGAAAGGTTCATTACTTCGATTTGTGACCAAACACACAAAATCGCGAACTTTGGGAAAACACAAGTTCCGATCCACTTTTTTGAGCAACAACCACATCAAATTGTGTATCGTTGCGAGTAGAACTTGTTCACAAGATGGTTTCCACAAAAAGCCCTATAAATAAGCCCGGAAGGCCCATTGCTCCGTTTTGTGCACAAACGCACAAAACCTCAAACTTTGGGAAAACACAAGTTTCAATCCATTTTTTTGTGCAACCACCACTTCAAAGTTTTGTATCGTACCGAGGAGAACATGTTCGAAAAAGGGTTTACGCAAAAACGCCTAGAAGTAAGCCCGAAAGGCCCATTGATCCGTTTTGTGACCAAACAGACAAAACCGCGAACTTTGGTAAAACACAAGTTTCGATCCACTTTTTTGTGCAACAACCACATCAAAGATGTGTATCGTAGTGAGTAGAACATATTCACAAAACGGTTTCCACAAAAAGCCTGAGAAATATGCCCAAAAGGGCCATTGCTCCATTTTGTGCACTAAGATACAAAACCGCAAACTTTTGGAAAACACAAGTTTCGATCATTTTTTTGTGCAACCACTACTTCAAAGTTGTGTATCGTACCGAGTAAAACATTTTGGAAAAAGGGTTTGCACAAAACGGCCTACAAATAAGCCAGAAAGGCCCATCGATCCATTACGAGCACAAACGCAAAAAACCGTGAACTTTTGAAAAACACAAGTTTCAATCCATTTTTTTCTGCAACCACTACTTCAAAGTTATGTATCGTACCGAGTAGAACATGTTCAAAAAAGGGTTTACGCAAAACGTCCTACAAATAATCGCAAAAGGCCCATTGCTCCGTTTTGTGCACAAACGCACAAAACCGCGAGCTTTGGGAAAACACAAGTTGCAATCCACTTTGTTGCTCAACAACCATATCAAAGTTGTGTATCGTAGAAAGTAGAACATGTTTACAAAACGGTTTCCACAAAAAGCCTGAGAAATAAGGCCGAAAGGCCCATTGACCCATTTTGTGCATAAACGCACAAGACCGCGATCTTGGAGAAAACACAAGTTTTGATCCATTTTTTTTGTGTAACCACTACTTCAAAGTTGTGTATCGTACCGAGAAGAACTTGTTCGAAAAAGGGTTTACGTAAAAAGGCCTAGAAGTAAGCCCGAAAGGCCCATTGCTCCGTTTTGTGACCAAATACACAAAACCGCGAACTTTGGGAAAACACAAGTTCCGATCCACTTTTTTGTGCAGCAACCACATCAAATTTTGTATCGTAGCGAGTAGAACATGTTCACAAGATGGTTTCCACAAAAAGCCCTAGAAATAAGCCCGGAAGGCCCATTGCTCCGTTTTGTGCACAAACGCACAAAACCACGAACTTTGGGAAAACACAAGTCTCAATCCATTTTTTTGCGCAACCACCACTTCAAAGTTTTGTATCGTACCGAGTAGAACATGTTCGAAAAAAGGGTTTATTGAAAAGGTCCAACAAATAAGCCCGAATGGCCCATTGATCAGTTTTGTGCACAAATACACAAAACCACGAACTTTAGGAAAACACAAGTTTTGATCCACTTTCTTGCTCGACAACCACATCAGAGGTCTGTATCAAAGCGAGTAGAACATGTTCACAAGATACTTTCCACAAAAACCCTGAGAAATAAGCCCGGAAGGCCCATTGGTCAGTTTTGTGCACAAACGCACAAAACCGCGAACTTTGGGAAAACACAAGTTTCGATCCACTTTTTTGCTCAACAACCATATCAAAGTTGTGTATCATAGCAAGTAGAACATGTTTTCAAAACGGTTTCCACAAAAAGCCTGAGAAATAAGGACGAAAGGCCCATTGCCCTGTTTTGTGCACAAACGCACAAGACTGCGATCTTTGAGAAAGCACAAGGTTTGATCCATTTTTTTGTGCAACCACTACTTCAAAGTTGTGTATCGTACCGAGGATAACATGTTCGAAAAAGGGTTTACGCAAAAAGGCCTAGAAGTAAGCCCGAAAGGCCCATTGATCCGTTTTGTGCACAAACGCACAAAACCTCAAACTATGGGAAAACACAAGTTTCAATCCATTTTTTTGTGCAACCACCACTTCAAAGTTTTGTATCGTACCGAGTAGGACATGTTCGAAAAAGGGTTTATTCAAAAGGTCCAACAAATTAGCCCGAGAGGCCCATTGATCAGTTTTGTGCACAAATGCACAAAATCACGAACTTTGGGAAAACACAACTTTTGATCCACTTTCTTGCTCGACAACCACATCAAAGGTGTGTATCAAAGCGAGTTGAACGTGTTAACAAAATAGTTTCCACAAAAACCCTGAGAAATAAGCCCGGAAGGCCCATTGCTCCGTTTTTTGCACAAACACACAAAACCGTGAACTTTTGAAAAACACAAGTTTCAATCCATTTTTCTCTGCAACCACTACTTCAAAGTTATGTATCGTACCGAGTAGAACATGTTCGAAAAAGGGTTTACCCAAAACGTCCTACAAATAATCGCAAAAGGCCCATTGCTCCGTTTTGTGCACAAACGCACAAAACTGCGAGCTTTGGGAAAACACGAGTTGCGATCCAGTTTTTTGCTCAACAACCATATCAAAGTTGTGTATCATATCGAGTAGAACATGTTTACAAAACGGTTTCCACAAAAAGCCTGAGAAATAAGTCCGAAAGGCCCATTGCCCTGTTTTGTGCACAAACGCACAAGACCGCGATGTTTGAGAAAGCACAAGTTTCGATCCATTTTTTTGCGCAACCACTACTTCAAAGTTGTGTATCGTACCGAGGAGAACATGTTCGAAAAAGGTTTTAAGCAAAAAGGCCTAGAAGTAAGCCCGAAAGGCCCATTACTCCGATTTGTGACCAAACACACAAAACCGCGAACTTTGGTAAATCACAAGTTCCGATCCATTTTTTTGTGTAACAACCACATTAAAGTTGTGTATCGTAGTGAGTAGAACATATTCACAAAACGGTTTCCACAAAAAGCCTGAGAAATATGCCCGAAAGGGCCATTGCTCCATTTTGTGCACTAAGATACAAAACCGCGAACTTTGGGAAAACACAAGTTTCGATCATTTTTTTGTGCAACCACTACTTCAAAGTTGTGTATCGTACCAAGGAGAACATGTTCGAAAAAGGGTTTACGCAAAAAGGCCTAGAAGTAAGCCCGAAAGGCCCATTGCTCCGTTTTGTGAACAAACACACAACACCGCGAACTTTTGAAAAACACAAGTTTCAATCCATTTTTCTCTGCAACCACTACTTCAAAGTTATGTATCGTACCGAGTAGAACATGTTCGAAAAAGGGTTTACCCAAAACGTCCTACAAATAATCGGAAAAGGCCCATTGCTCCGTTTTGTGCACAAACGCACAAAACCGCGAGCTTTGGGAAAACACGAGTTGCGATCCACTTTTTTGCTCAACAACCATATCAAAGTTGTGTATCATATCGAGTAGAACATGTTTACAAAACGGTTCCCACAAAAAGCCTGAGAAATAAGTCCGAAATGCCCATTGCCCTGTTTTGTGCACAAACGCACAAGACCGCGATCTTTGAGAAAGCACAAGTTTCGATCCATTTTTTTGTGCAAACACTACTTCAAAGTTGTGTATCGTACCGAGGAGAACATGTTCGTAAAAGGGTTTAAGCAAAAAGGCCTAGAAGTAAGCCCGAAAGGCCCATTATTCCGATTTGTGACCAAACACACAAAACCGCGATCTTTGGTAAAACACAAGTTCCGATCCACTTTTTTTGTGCAACAACCACATCAAAGTTGTGTATCGTAGTGAGTAGAACATATTCACAAAATGGTTTCCACAAAAAGCCCTATAAATAAGCCCGGAAGGCCCATTGCTCCGTTTTGTGCACTAAGATACAAAACCGCGAACTTTGGGAAAACACAAGTTTCGATTATTTTTTTGTGCAACCACTACTTCAAAGTTGTGTATCGTACCGAGTAAAACATTTTGGAAAAAGGGTTTGCACAAAACGGCCTACAAATAAGCCAGAAAGGCCCATCGATCCATTACGAGCACAAACGCACAAAACCGTGAACTTTTGAAAAACACAAGTTTCAATCCATTTTTTTCTGCAACCACTACTTCAAAGTTATGTATCGTACCGAGTAGAACATGTTCGAAAAAGGGTTCACCCAAAACGTCCTACAAATAATCGCAAAAGGCCCATTGCTCCGTTTTGTGCACAAACGCACAAAACCGCGAGCTTTGGGAAAACACGAGTTGCGATCCAGTTTTTTGCTCAACAACCATATCAAAGTTGTGTATCGTAGCAAGTAGAACATGTTTACAAAACGGTTTCCACAAAAAGCCTGAGAAATAAGTCCGAAAGGCCCATTGCCCTGTTTTGTGCACAAACGCACAAGACCGCGATCTTTGAGAAAGCACAAGTTTCGATCCATTTTTTTGCGCAACCACTACTTCAAAGTTGTGTATCGTACCGAGGAGAACATGTTCGAAAAAGGTTTTAAGCAAAAAGGCCTAGAAGTAAGCCCGAAAGGCCCATTACTCCGATTTGTGACCAAACACACAAAACCGCGAACTTTGGTAAAACACAAGTTCCGATCCATTTTTTTGTGCAACAACCACATTAAAGTTGTGTATCGTAGTGAGTAGAACATATTCACAAAACGGTTTCCACAAAAAGCCTGAGAAATATGCCCGAAAGGGCCATTGCTCCATTTTGTGCTCTAAGATACAAAACCGCGAACTTTGGGAAAACACAAGTTTCGATCATTTTTTTGTGCAACCACTACTTCAAAGTTGTGTATCGTACCGAGTAAAACATTTTGGAAAAAGGATTTGCACAAAACGGCCTACAAATAAGCCAGAAAGGCCCATCGATCCATTACGAGCACAAACGCACAAAACCGTGAACTTTAGAAAAACACAAGTTTCAATCCATTTTTTTCTGCAACCACTACTTCAAAGTTATGTATCGTACCGAGTAGCACATGTTCGATAAAGGGTTTACCCAAAACGTCCTACAAATAATCGCAAAAGGCCCATTGCTCCGTTTTGTGCACAAACGCACAAAACCGCGAGCTTTGGGAAAACACGAGTTGCGATCCAGTTTTTTGCTCAACAACCATATCAAAGTTGTGTATCGTAGCAAGTAGAACATGTTTACAAAACGGTTTCCACAAAACGCCTGAGAAACAAGTCCGAAAGGCCCATTGCCCTGTTTTGTGCACAAACGCACAAGACCGCGATCTTTGAGAAAGCACAAGTTTCGATCCATTTTTTTGCGCAACCACTACTTCAAAGTTGTGTATCGTACCGAGGAGAACATGTTCGAAAAAGGTTTTAAGCAAAAAGGAATAGAAGTAAGCCCGAATGGCCCATTACTCCGATTTGTGACCAAACACACAAAACCGCGAACTTTGGTAAAACACAAGTTCCGATCCATTTTTTTGTGCAACAACCACATGAAAGTTGTGTATCGTAGTGAGTAGAACATGTTCGAAAAAGGGTTTACGCAAAACGTCCTACAAATAATCGCAAAAGGCCCATTGCTCCGTTTTGTGCACAAACGCACAAAACCGCGAGCTTTGGGAAAACACAAGTTGCGATCCACTTTGTTGCTCAACAACCATATCAAAGTTGTGTATCGTAGAAAGTAGAACATGTTTACAAAACGGTTTCCACAAAAAGCCTGAGAAATAAGGCCGAAAGGCCCATTGACCCATTTTGTGCATAAACGCTCAAGACCGCGATCTTGGAGAAAACACAAGTTTCGATCCATTTTTTTTTGTGTAACCACTACTTCAAAGTTGTGTATCGTACCGAGAAGAACTTGTTCGAAAAAGGGTTTACGTAAAAAGGCCTAGTAGTAAGCCCGAAAGGCCCATTGCTCCGTTTTGTGACCAAATACACAAAACCGCGAACTTTGGGAAAACACAAGTTCCGATCCACTTTTTTGTGCAACAACCACATCAAATCGTGTATCGTAGCGAGTAGAACATGTTCACAAGTTGGTTTCCACAAAAAGCCCTAGAAATAAGCCCGGAAGGCCCATTGCCCCGTTTTGTGCACAAACGCACAAAACCACGAACTTTGGGAAAACACAAGTCTCAATCCATTTTTTTGTGCAACCACCACTTCAAAGTTTTGTATCGTACCGAGTAGAACATGTTCGAAAAAAGGGTTTATTGAAAAGGTCCAACAAATAAGCCCGAATGGCCCATTGATCAGTTTTGTGAACAAATGCACAAAACCACGAACTTTGGGAAAACACAAGTTTTGATCCACTTTCTTTCTCGACAACCACATCAGAGGTGTGTATCAAAGCGAGTAGAACATGTTCACAAGATACTTTCCACAAAAACCCTGAGAAATAAGCCCGGAAGGCCCATTGGTCAGTTTTGTGCACAAACGCACAAAACCGCGAACTTTGGGAAAACACAAGTTCCGATCCACTTTTTTGTGCAACAACCACATCAAATTGTGTATCGTAGCGAGTAGAACATGTTCACAAGATGGTTTCCACAAAAAGCCCTAGAAATAAGCCCGGAAGGCCCATTGCTCCGTTTTGTGCACAAACGCACAAAACCACGAACTTTGGGAAAACACAAGTCTCAATCCATTTTTTTGTGCAACCACCACTTCAAAGTTTTGTAGCGTACCGAGTAGAACATGTTCGAAAAAAGGGTTTATTGAAAAGGTCCAACAAATAAGCCCGAATGGCCCATTGATCAGTTTTGTGCACAAATGCACAAAAGCACGAACTTTGGGAAAACACAAGTTTTGATCCACTTTCTTGCTCGACAACAACATCAGAGGTGTGTATCAAAGCGAGTAGAACATGTTCACAAGATACTTTCCACAAAAACCCTGAGAAATAAGCCCGGAAGGCCCATTGGTCAGTTTTGTGCACAAACGCACAAAACCGCGAGCTTTAGGAAAACACAAGTTGCGATCCACTTTGTTCCTCAACAACCATATCAAAGTTGTGTATCGTAGCAAGTAGAACATGTTTACAAAACGGTTTCCACAAAAAGCCTGAGAAATAAGTCCGAAAGGCCCATTGCCCTGTTTTGTGCACAAACGCACAAGACCGCGATCTTTGAGAAAGCACAAGTTTCGATCCATTTTTTTGCGCAACCACTACTTCAAAGTTGTGTATCGTACCGAGGAGAACATGTTCGAAAAAGGTTTTAAGCAAAAAGGCCTAGAAGTAAGCCCGAAAGGCCCATTACTCCGATTTGTGACCAAACACACAAAACCGCGAACTTTGGTAAAACACAAGTTCCGATCCATTTTTTTGTGCAACAACCACATTAAAGTTGTGTATCGTAGTGAGTAGAACATATTCACAAAACGGTTTCCACAAAAAGCCTGAGAAATATGCCCGAAAGGGCCATTGCTCCATTTTGTGCACTAAGATACAAAACCGCGAACTTTGGGAAAACACAAGTTTCGATCATTTTTTTGTGCAACCACTACTTCAAAGTTGTGTATCGTACCGAGTAAAACATTTTGGAAAAAGGATTTACACAAAACGGCCTACAAATAAGCCAGAAAGGCCCATCGATCCATTACGAGCACAAACGCACAAAACCGTGAACTTTTGAAAAACACAAGTTTCAATCCATTTTTTTCTGCAACCACTACTTCAAAGTTATGTATCGTACCGAGTAGAACATGTTCGATAAAGGGTTTACCCAAAACGTCCTACAAATAATCGCAAAAGGCCCATTGCTCCGTTTTGTGCACAAACGCACAAAACCGCGAGCTTTGGGAAAACACGAGTTGCGATCCACTTTGTTCCTCAACAACCATATCAAAGTTGTGTATCGTAGCAAGTAGAACATGTTTACAAAACGGTTTCCACAAAAAGCCTGAGAAATAAGTCCGAAAGGCCCATTGCCCTGTTTTGTGCACAAACGCACAAGACCGCGATCTTTGAGAAAGCACAAGTTTCGATCCATTTTTTTGCGCAACCACTACTTCAAAGTTGTGTATCGTACCGAGGAGAACATGTTCGAAAAAGGTTTTAAGCAAAAAGGAATAGAAGTAAGCCCGAAAGGCCCATTACTCCGATTTGTGACCAAACACACAAAACCGCGAACTTTGGTAAAACACAAGTTCCGATCCATTTTTTTGTGCAACAACCACATGAAAGTTGTGTATCGTAGTGAGTAGAACATGTTCGAAAAAGGGTTTACGCAAAACGTCCTACAAATAATCGCAAAAGGCCCATTGCTCCGTTTTGTGCACAAACGCACAAAACCGCGAGCTTTGGGAAAACACAAGTTGCGATCCACTTTGTTGCTCAACAACCATATCAAAGTTGTGTATCGTAGAAAGTAGAACATGTTTACAAAACGGTTTCCACAAAAAGCCTGAGAAATAAGGCCGAAAGGCCCATTGACCCATTTTGTGCATAAACGCACAAGACCGCGATCTTGGAGAAAACACAAGTTTCGATCCATTTTTTTTGTGTAACCACTACTTCAAAGTTGTGTATTGTACCGAGAAGAACTTGTTCGAAAAAGGGTTTACGTAAAAAGGCCTAGTAGTAAGCCCGAAAGGCCCATTGCTCCGTTTTGTGACCAAATACACAAAACCGCGAACTTTGGGAAAACACAAGTTCCGATCCACTTTTTTGTGCAACAACCACATCAAATCGTGTATCGTAGCGAGTAGAACATGTTCACAAGTTGGTTTCCACAAAAAGCCCTAGAAATAAGCCCGGAAGGCCCATTGCCCCGTTTTGTGCACAAACGCACAAAACCACGAACTTTGGGAAAACACAAGTCTCAATCCATTTTTTTGTGCAACCACCACTTCAAAGTTTTGTAGCGTACCGAGTAGAACATGTTCGAAAAAAGGGTTTATTGAAAAGGTCCAACAAATAAGCCCGAATGGCCCATTGATCAGTTTTGTGCACAAATGCACAAAAGCACGAACTTTGGGAAAACACAAGTTTTGATCCACTTTCTTGCTCGACAACAACATCAGAGGTGTGTATCAAAGCGAGTAGAACATGTTCACAAGATACTTTCCACAAAAACCCTGAGAAATAAGCCCGGAAGGCCCATTGGTCAGTTTTGTGCACAAACGCACAAAACCGCGAGCTTTGGGAAAACACAAGTTGCGATCCACTTTGTTGCTCAACAACCATATCAAAGTTGTGTATCGTAGCAAGTAGAACATATTTACAAAACGGTTTCCACAAAAAGCTTGAGAAATAAGGCCGAAAGGCCCATTGACCCGTTTTGTGGACAAACGCACAAAATCGCGAACTTTGGGAATACACAAGTTTCGATCCACTTTTTTGTGCAACAACCACATCAAAGTTGTGTATCGTAGTGAGTAGAACATATTCACAAAATGGTTTCCGCCAAAGGCATGAGAAATGTGCCCGAAAGGGCCACTGATCCATTTTGTGCACTAACATACAAAATCGCGAACTTTGGGAAAAACACAAGTTTCGATCATTTTTTTGTGCAACCACTACTTCAAAGTTGTGTATCGTACCGAGGAGAACATGTTCGAAAAAGGGTTTACGCAAAAAGGCCTAGAAGTAAGCCCGAAAGGCCCACTGCTCCGTTTTGTGAACAAACACACAACACCGCGAACTTTTGAAAAACACAAGTTTCAATTCATTTTTTTCTGCAACCACTACTTCAAAGTTATGTATCGTACCGAGTAGAACATGTTCGAAAAAGGGTTTACCCAAAACGTCCTACAAATAATCGCAAAAGGCCCATTGCTCCGTTTTGTGCACAAACGCACAAAACCGCGAGCTTTGGGAAAACACGAGTTGCGATCCACTTTTTTGCTCAACAACCATATCAAAGTTGTGTATCATATCGAGTAGAACATGTTTACAAAACGGTTTCCACAAAAAGCCTGAGAAATAAGTCCGAAAGGCCCATTGCCCTGTTTTGTGCACAAACACACAAGACCGCGATCTTTGAGAAAGCACAAGTTTCGATCCATTTTTTTGTGCAATACTACTTCAAAGTTGTGTATCGTACCGAGGAGAACATGTTCGAAAAAGGGTTTAAGCAAAAAGGCCTAGAAGTAAGCCCGAAAGGCCCATTGCTCCGATTTGTGACCAAACACACAAAACCGCGAACTTTGGTAAAACACAAGTTCCGATCCACTTTTTTTGTGCAACAACCACATCAAAGTTGTGTATCGTAGTGAGTAGAACATATTCACAAAATGGTTTCCACAAAAAGCCCTATAAATAAGCCCGGAAGGCCCATTGCTCCGTTTTGTGCACTAAGATACAAAACCGCGAACTTTGGGAAAACACAAGTTTCGATTATTTTTTTGTGCAACCACTACTTCAAAGTTGTGTATCGTACCGAGTAAAACATTTTGGAAAAAGGGTTTGCACAAAACGGCCTACAAATAAGCCAGAAAGGCCCATCGATCCATTACGAGCACAAACGCACAAAACCGTGAACTTTTGAAAAACACAAGTTTCAATCCATTTTTTTCTGCAACCACTACTTCAAAGTTATGTATCGTACCGAGTAGAACATGTTCGAAAAAGGGTTCACCCAAAACGTCCTACAAATAATCGCAAAAGGCCCATTGCTCCGTTTTGTGCACAAACGCACAAAACCGCGAGCTTTGGGAAAACACGAGTTGCGATCCAGTTTTTTGCTCAACAACCATATCAAAGTTGTGTATCGTAGCAAGTATAACATGTTTACAAAACGGTTTCCACAAAAAGCCTGAGAAATAAGTCCGAAAGGCCCATTGCCCTGTTTTGTGCACAAACGCACAAGACCGCGATCTTTGAGAAAGCACAAGTTTCGATCCATTTTTTTGCGCAACCACTACTTCAAAGTTGTGTATCGTACCGAGGAGAACATGTTCGAAAAAGGTTTTAAGCAAAAAGGCCTAGAAGTAAGCCCGAAAGGCCCATTACTCCGATTTGTGACCAAACACACAAAACCGCGAACTTTGGTAAAACACAAGTTCCGATCCATTTTTTTGTGCAACAACCACATTAAAGTTGTGTATCGTAGTGAGTAGAACATATTCACAAAACGGTTTCCACAAAAAGCCTGAGAAATATGCCCGAAAGGGCCATTGCTCCATTTTGTGCACTAAGATACAAAACCGCGAACTTTGGGAAAACACAAGTTTCGATCATTTTTTTGGGCAACCACTACTTCAAAGTTGTGTATCGTACCGAGTAAAACATTTTGGAAAAAGGATTTGCACAAAACGGCCTACAAATAAGCCAGAAAGGCCCATCGATCCATTACGAGCACAAACGCACAAAACCGTGAACTTTTGAAAAACACAAGTTTCAATCCATTTTTTTCTGCAACCACTACTTCAAAGTTATGTATCGTACCGAGTAGAACATGTTCGATAAAGGGTTTACCCAAAACGTCCTACAAATAATCGCAAAAGGCCCATTGCTCCGTTTTGTGCACAAACGCACAAAACCGCGAGCTTTGGGAAAACACGAGTTGCGATCCACTTTTTTGCTCAACAACCATATCAAAGTTGTGTATCGTAGCAAGTAGAACATGTTTACAAAACGGTTTCCACAAAACGCCTGAGAAACAAGTCCGAAAGGCCCATTGCCCTGTTTTGTGCACAAACGCACAAGACCGCGATCTTTGAGAAAGCACAAGTTTCGATCCATTTTTTTGCGCAACCACTACTTCAAAGTTGTGTATCGTACCGAGGAGAACATGTTCGAAAAAGGTTTTAAGCAAAAAGGAATAGAAGTAAGCCCGAAAGGCCCATTACTCCGATTTGTGACCAAACACACAAAACCGCGAACTTTGGTAAAACACAAGTTCCGATCCATTTTTTTGTGCAACAACCACATGAAAGTTGTGTATCGTAGTGAGTAGAACATGTTCGAAAAAGGGTTTACGCAAAACGTCCTACAAATAATCGCAAAAGGCCCATTGCTCCGTTTTGTGCACAAACGCACAAAACCGCGAGCTTTGGGAAAACACAAGTTGCGATCCACTTTGTTGCTCAACAACCATATCAAAGTTGTGTATCGTAGAAAGTAGAACATGTTTACAAAACGGTTTCCACAAAAAGCCTGAGAAATAAGGCCGAAAGGCCCATTGACCCATTTTGTGCATAAACGCACAAGACCGCGATCTTGGAGAAAACACAAGTTTCGATCCATTTTTTTTGTGTAACCACTACTTCAAAGTTGTGTATCGTACCGAGAAGAACTTGTTCGAAAAAGGGTTTACATAAAAAGGCCTAGTAGTAAGCCCGAAAGGCCCATTGCTCCGTTTTGTGACCAAATACACAAAACCGCGAACTTTGGGAAAACACAAGTTCCGATCCACTTTTTTGTGCAACAACCACATCAAATCGTGTATCGTAGCGAGTAGAACATGTTCACAAGTTGGTTTCCACAAAAAGCCCTAGAAATAAGCCCGGAAGGCCCATTGCCCCGTTTTGTGCACAAACGCACAAAACCACGAACTTTGGGAAAACACAAGTCTCAATCCATTTTTTTGTGCAACCACCACTTCAAAGTTTTGTAGCGTACCGAGTAGAACATGTTCGAAAAAAGGGTTTATTGAAAAGGTCCAACAAATAAGCCCGAATGGCCCATTGATCAGTTTTGTGCACAAATGCACAAAAGCACGAACTTTGGGAAAACACAAGTTTTGAACCACTTTCTTTCTCGACAACCACATCAGAGGTGTGTATCAAAGCGAGTAGAACATGTTCACAAGATACTTTCCACAAAAACCCTGAGAAATAAGCCCGGAAGGCCCATTGGTCAGTTTTGTGCACAAACGCACAAAACCGCGAACTTTGGGAAAACACAAGTTCCGATCCACTTTTTTGTGCAACAACCACATCAAATTGTGTATCGTAGCGAGTAGAACATGTTCACAAGATGGTTTTTACAAAAAGCCCTAGAAATAAGCCCGGAAGGCCCATTGCTCCGTTTTGTGCACAAACGCACAAAACCACGAACTTTGGGAAAACACAAGTCTCAATCCATTTTTTTGTGCAACCACCACTTCAAAGTTTTGTAGCGTACCGAGTAGAACATGTTCGAAAAAAGGGTTTATTGAAAAGGTCCAACAAATAAGCCCGAATGGCCCATTGATCAGTTTTGTGCACAAATGCACAAAAGCACGAACTTTGGGAAAACACAAGTTTTGATCCACTTTCTTGCTCGACAACAACATCAGAGGTGTGTATCAAAGCGAGTAGAACATGTTCACAAGATACTTTCCACAAAAACCCTGAGAAATAAGCCCGGAAGGCCCATTGGTCAGTTTTGTGCACAAACGCACAAAACCGTGAGCTTTGGGAAAACACAAGTTGCGATCCACTTTGTTGCTCAACAACCATATCAAAGTTGTGTATCGTAGCAAGTAGAACATGTTTACAAAACGGTTTCCACAAAAAGCTTGAGAAATAAGGCCGAAAGGCCCATTGACCCGTTTTGTGGACAAACGCACAAAATCGCGAACTTTGGGAATACACAAGTTTAGATCCACTTTTTTGTGCAACAACCACATCAAAGTTGTGTATCGTAGTGAGTAGAACATATTCACAAAATGGTTTCCGCCAAAAGCGTGAGAAATGTGCCCGAAAGGGCCACTGATCCATTTTGTGCACTAACATACAAAACCGCGAACTTTGGGAAAAACACAAGTTTCGATCATTTTTTTGTGCAACCACTACTTCAAAGTTGTGTATCGTACCGAGGAGAACATGTTCGAAAAAGGGTTTACGCAAAAAGGCCTAGAAGTAAGCCCGAAAGGCCCACTGCTCCGTTTTGTGAACAAACACACAACACCGCGAACTTTTGAAAAACACAAGTTTCAATTCATTTTTTTCTGCAACCACTACTTCAAAGTTATGTATCGTACCGAGTAGAACATGTTCGAAAAAGGGTTTACCCAAAACGTCCTACAAATAATCGCAAAAGGCCCATTGCTCCGTTTTGTGCACAAACGCACAAAACCGCGAGCTTTGGGAAAACACGAGTTGCGATCCACTTTTTTGCTCAACAACCATATCAAAGTTGTGTATCATATCGAGTAGAACATGTTTACAAAACGGTTTCCACAAAATGCCTGAGAAATAAGTCCGAAAGGCCCATTGCCCTGTTTTGTGCACAAACGCACAAGACCGCGATCTTTGAGAAAGCACAAGTTTCGATCCATTTTTTTGTGCAATACTACTTCAAAGTTGTGTATCGTACCGAGGAGAACATGTTCGAAAAAGGGTTTAAGCAAAAAGGCCTAGAAGTAAGCCCGAAAGGCCCATTACTCCGATTTGTGACCAAACACACAAAACCGCGAACTTTGGTAAAACACAAGTTCCGATCCATTTTTTTGTGCAACAACCACATTAAAGTTGTGTATCGTAGTGAGTAGAACATATTCACAAAACGGTTTCCACAAAAAGCCTGAGAAATATGCCCGAAAGGGCCATTGCTCCATTTTGTGCACTAAGATACAAAACCGCGAACTTTGGGAAAACACAAGTTTCGATCATTTTTTTGTGCAACCACTACTTCAAAGTTGTGTATCGTACCGAGGAGAACATGTTCGAAAAAGGGTTTACGCAAAAAGGCCTAGAAGTAAGCCCGAAAGGCCCATTGCTCCGTTTTGTGAACAAACACACAACACCGCGAACTTTTGAAAAACACAAGTTTCAATCCATTTTTCTCTGCAACCACTACTTCAAAGTTATGTATCGTACCGAGTAGAACATGTTCGAAAAAGGGTTTACCCAAAACGTCCTACAAATAATCGCAAAAGGCCCATTGCTCCGTTTTGTGCACAAACGCACAAAACCGCGAACTTTGGGAAAACACAAGTTCCGATCCACTTTTTTGTGCAACAACCACATCAAATTGTGTATCGTAGCGAGTAGAACATGTTCACAAGATGGTTTCCACAAAAAGCCCTAGAAATAAGCCCGGAAGGCCCATTGCTCCGTTTTGTGCACAAACGCACAAAACCACGAACTTTGGGAAAACACAAGTCTGAATCCATTTTTTTGTGCAACCACCACTTCAAAGTTTTGTAGCGTACCGAGTAGAACATGTTCGAAAAAAGGGTTTATTGAAAAGGTCCAACAAATAAGCCCGAATGGCCCATTGATCAGTTTTGTGCACAAATGCACAAAAGCACGAACTTTGGGAAAACACAAGTTTTGATCCACTTTCTTGCTCGACAACCACATCAGAGGTGTGTATCAAAGCGAGTAGAACATGTTCACAAGATACTTTCCACAAAAACCCTGAGAAATAAGCCCGGAAGGCCCATTGGTCAGTTTTGTGCACAAACGCACAAAACCGCGAGCTTTGGGAAAACACAAGTTGCGATCCACTTTGTTGCTCAACAACCATATCAAAGTTGTGTATCGTAGCAATTAGAACATGTTTACAAAACGGTTTCCACAAAAAGCTTGAGAAATAAGGCCGAAAGGCCCATTGACCCGTTTTGTGGACAAACGCACAAAATCGCGAACTTTGGGAAAACACAAGTTTCGATCCACTTTTTTGTGCAACAACCACATCAAAGTTGTGTATCGTAGTGAGTAGAACATATTCACAAAATGGTTTCCGCCAAAAGCATGAGAAATGTGCCCGAAAGGGCCACTGATCCATTTTGTGCACTAACATACAAAACCGCGAACTTTGGGAAAAACACAAGTTTCGATCATTTTTTTGTGCAACCACTACTTCAAAGTTGTGTATCGTACCGAGGAGAACATGTTCGAAAAAGGGTTGACGCAAAAAGGCCTAGAAGTAAGCCCGAAAGGCCCACTGCTCCGTTATGTGAACAAACACACAACACCGCGAACTTTTGAAAAACACAAGTTTCAATTCATTTTTTTCTGCAACCACTACTTCAAAGTTATGTATCGTACCGAGTAGAACATGTTCGAAAAAGGGTTTACCCAAAACGTCCTACAAATAATCGCAAAAGGCCCATTGCTCCGTTTTGTGCACAAACGCACAAAACCGCGAGCTTTGGGAAAACACGAGTTGCGATCCAGTTTTTTGCTCAACAACCATATCAAAGTTGTGTATCATATCGAGTAGAACATGTTTACAAAATGGTTTCAACAAAAAGCCTGAGAAATAAGTCCGAAAGGCCCATTGCCCTGTTTTGTGCACAAACGCACAAGACCGCGATCTTTGAGAAAGCACAAGTTTCGATCCATTTTTTTGCGCAACCACTACTTCAAAGTTGTGTATCGTACCGAGGAGAACATGTTCGAAAAAGGTTTTAAGCAAAAAGGCCTAGAAGAAAGCCCGAAAGGCCCATTACTCCGATTTGTGACCAAACACACAAAACCGCGAACTTTGGTAAAACACAAGTTCCGATCCATTTTTTTGTGCAACAACCACATTAAAGTTGTGTATCGTAGTGAGTAGAACATATTCACAAAACGGTTTCCACAAAAAGCCTGAGAAATATGCCCGAAAGGGCCATTGCTCCATTTTGTGCACTAAGATACAAAACCGCGAACTCTGGGAAAACACAAGTTTCGATCATTTTTTTGTGCAACCACTACTTCAAAGTTGTGTATCGTACCGAGGAGAACATGTTCGAAAAAGGGTTTACGCAAAAAGGCCTAGAAGTAAGCCCGAAAGGCCCATTGCTCCGTTTTGTGAACAAACACACAACACCGCGAACTTTTGAAAAACAAAAGTTTCAATCCATTTTTCTCTGCAACCACTACTTCAAAGTTATGTATCGTACCGAGTAGAACATGTTCGAAAAAGGGTTTACCCAAAACGTCCTACAAATAATCGCAAAAGGCCCATTGCTCCGTTTTGTGCACAAACGCACAAAACCGCGAGCTTTGGGAAAACACGAGTTGCGATCCACTTTTTTGCTCAACAACCATATCAAAGTTGTGTATCATATCGAGTAGAACATGTTTACAAAACGGTTTCCACAAAAAGCCTGAGAAATAAGTCCGAAAGGCCCATTGCCCTGTTTTGTGCACAAACGCACAAGACCGCGATCTTTGAGAAAGCACAAGTTTCGATCCATTTTTTTGTGCAATACTACTTCAAAGTTGTGTATCGTACCGAGGAGAACATGTTCGTAAAAGGGTTTAAGCAAAAAGGCCTAGAAGTAAGCCCGAAAGGCCCATTATTCCGATTTGTGACCAAACACACAAAACCGCGAACTTTGGTAAAACACAAGTTCCGATCCACTTTTTTTGTGCAACAACCACATCAAAGTTGTGTATCGTAGTGAGTAGAACATATTCACAAAATGGTTTCCACAAAAAGCCCTATAAATAAGCCCGGAAGGCCCATTGCTCCGTTTTGTGCACTAAGATACAAAACCGCAAACTTTGGGAAAACACAAGTTTCGATTATTTTTTTGTGCAACCACTACTTCAAAGTTGTGTATCGTACCGAGTAAAACATTTTGGAAAAAGGGTTTGCACAAAACGGCCTACAAATAAGCCAGAAAGGCCCATCGATCCATTACGAGCACAAACGCACAAAACCGTGAACTTTTGAAAAACACAAGTTTCAATCCATTTTTTTCTGCAACCACTACTTCAAAGTTATGTATCGTACCGAGTAGAACATGTTCGAAAAAGGGTTCACCCAAAACGTCCTACAAATAATCGCAAAAGGCCCATTGCTCCGTTTTGTGCACAAACGCACAAAACCGCGAGCTTTGGGAAAACACGAGTTGCGATCCAGTTTTTTGCTCAACAACCATATCAAAGTTGTGTATCGTAGCAAGTAGAACATGTTTACAAAACGGTTTCCACAAAAAGCCTGAGAAATAAGTCCGAAAGGCCCATTGCCCTGTTTTGTGCACAAACGCACAAGACCGCGATCTTTGAGAAAGCACAAGTTTTGATCCATTTTTTTGCGCAACCACTACTTCAAAGTTGTGTATCGTACCGAGGAGAACATGTTCGAAAAAGGTTTTAAGCAAAAAGGCCTAGAAGAAAGCCCTAAAGGCCCATTACTCCGATTTGTGACCAAACACACAAAACCGTGAACTTTGGTAAAACACAAGTTCCGATCCATTTTTTTGTGCAACAACCACATTAAAGTTGTGTATCGTAGTGAGTAGAACATATTCACAAAACGGTTTCCACAAAAAGCCTGAGAAATATGCCCGAAAGGGCCATTGCTCCATTTTGTGCACTAAGATACAAAACCGCGAACTCTGGGAAAACACAAGTTTCGATCATTTTTTTGTGCAACCACTACTTCAAAGTTGTGTATCGTACCGAGGAGAACATGTTCGAAAAAGGGTTTACGCAAAAAGGCCTAGAAGTAAGCCCGAAAGGCCCATTGCTCCGTTTTGTGAACAAACACACAACACCGCAAACTTTTGAAAAACACAAGTTTCAATCCATTTTTCTCTGCAACCACTACTTCAAAGTTATGTATCGTACCGAGTAGAACATGTTCGAAAAAGGGTTTACCCAAAACGTCCTACAAATAATCGCAAAAGGCCCATTGCTCCGTTTTGTGCACAAACGCACAAAACCGCGAGCTTTGGGAAAACACGAGTTGCGATCCACTTTTCTGCTCAACAACCATATCAAAGTTGTGTATCATATCGAGTAGAACATGTTTACAAAACGGTTTCCACAAAAAGCCTGAGAAATAAGTCCGAAAGGCCCATTGCCCTGTTTTGTGCACAAACGCACAAGACCGCGATCTTTGAGAAAGCACAAGTTTTGATCCATTTTTTTGCGCAACCACTACGTCAAAGTTGTGTATCGTACCGAGGAGAACATGTTCGAAAAAGGTTTTAAGCAAAAAGGCCTAGAAGTAAGCCCGAAAGGCCCATTACTCCGATTTGTGACCAAACACACAAAACCGCGAACTTTGGTAAAACACAAGTTCCGATCCATTTTTTTGTGCAACAACCACATTAAAGTTGTGTATCGTAGTGAGTAGAACATATTCACAAAACGGTTTCCACAAAAAGCCTGAGAAATATGCCCGAAAGGGCCATTACTCCATTTTGTGCACTAAGATACAAAACCGCGAACTTTGGGAAAACACAAGTTTCGATCATTTTTTTGTGCAACCACTACTTCAAAGTTGTGTATCGTACCGAGGAGAACATGTTCGAAAAAGGGTTTACGCAAAAAGGCCTAGAAGTAAGCCCGAAAGGCCCATTGCTCCGTTTTGTGAACAAACACACAACACCGCGAACTTTTGAAAAACACAACTTTCAATCCATTTTTCTCTGCAACCACTACTTCAAAGTTATGTATCGTACCGAGTAGAACATGTTCGAAAAAGGGTTTACCCAAAACGTCCTACAAATAATCGCAAAAGGCCCATTGCTCCGTTTTGTGCACAAACGCACAAAACCGCGAGCTTTGGGAAAACACGAGTTGCGATCCACTTTGTTGCTCAACAACCATATCAAAGTTGTGTATCGTAGAAAGTAGAACATGTTTACAAAACGGTTTCCACAAAAAGCCTGAGAAATAAGGCCGAAAGGCCCATTGACCCATTTTGTGCATAAACGCACAAGACCGCGATCTTGGAGAAAACACAAGTTTCGATCCATTTTTTTTGTGTAACCACTACTTCAAAGTTGTGTATCGTACCGAGAAGAACTTGTTCGAAAAAGGGTTTACGTAAAAAGGCCTAGTAGTAAGCCCGAAAGGCCCATTGCTCCGTTTTGTGACCAAATACACAAAACCGCGAACTTTGGGAAAACACAAGTTCCGATCCACTTTTTTGTGCAACAACCACATCAAATCGTGTATCGTAGCGAGTAGAACATGTTCACAAGTTGGTTTCCACAAAAAGCCCTAGAAATAAGCCCGGAAGGCCCATTGCCCCGTTTTGTGCACAAACGCACAAAACCACGAACTTTGGGAAAACACAAGTCTCAATCCATTTTTTTGTGCAACCACCACTTCAAAGTTTTGTAGCGTACCGAGTAGAACATGTTCGAAAAAAGGGTTTATTGAAAAGGTCCAACAAATAAGCCCGAATGGCCCATTGATCAGTTTTGTGCACAAATGCGCAAAAGCACGAACTTTGGGAAAACACAAGTTTTGATCCACTTTCTTGCTCGACAACAACATCAGAGGTGTGTATCAAAGCGAGTAGAACATGTTCACAAGATACTTTCCACAAAAACCCTGAGAAATAAGCCCGGAAGGCCCATTGGTCAGTTTTGTGCACAAACGCACAAAACCGCGAGCTTTGGGAAAACACAAGTTGCGATCCACTTTGTTGCTCAACAACCATATCAAAGTTGTGTATCGTAGCAAGTAGAACATGTTTACAAAACGGTTTCCACAAAAAGCTTGAGAAATAAGGCCGAAAGGCCCATTGACCCGTTTTGTGGACAAACGCACAAAATCGCGAACTTTGGGAATACACAAGTTTCGATCCACTTTTTTGTGCAACAACCACATCAAAGTTGTGTATCGTAGTGAGTAGAACATATTCACAAAATGGTTTCCGCCAAAAGCATGAGAAATGTGCCCGAAAGGGCCACTGATCCATTTTGTGCACTAACATACAAAACCGCGAACTTTGGGAAAAACACAAGTTTCGATCTTTTTTTTGTGCAACCACTACTTCAAAGTTGTGTATCGTACCGAGGAGAACATGTTCGAAAAAGGGTTGACGCAAAAAGGCCTAGAAGTAAGCCCGAAAGGCCCACTGCTCCGTTTTGTGAACAAACACACAACACCGCGAACTTTTGAAAAACACAAGTTTCAATTCATTTTTTTCTGCAACCACTACTTCAAAGTTATGTATCGTACCGAGTAGAACATGTTCGAAAAAGGGTTTACCCAAAACGTCCTACAAATAATCGCAAAAGGCCCATTGCTCCGTTTTGTGCACAAACGCACAAAACCGCGAGCTTTGGGAAAACACGAGTTGCGATCCACTTTTTTGCTCAACAACCATATCAAAGTTGTGTATCGTAGCAAGTATAACATGTTTACAAAACGGTTTCCACAAAAAGCCTGAGAAATAAGTCCGAAAGGCCCATTGCCCTGTTTTGTGCACAAACGCACAAGACCGCGATCTTTGAGAAAGCACAAGTTTCGATCCATTTTTTTGCGCAACCACTACTTCAAAGTTGTGTATCGTACCGAGGAGAACATGTTCGAAAAAGGTTTTAAGCAAAAAGGCCTAGAAGTAAGCCCGAAAGGCCCATTACTCCGATTTGTGACCAAACACACAAAACCGCGAACTTTGGTAAAACACAAGTTCCGATCCATTTTTTTGTGCAACAACCACATTAAAGTTGTGTATCGTAGTGAGTAGAACATATTCACAAAACGGTTTCCACAAAAAGCCTGAGAAATATGCCCGAAAGGGCCATTGCTCCATTTTGTGCACTAAGATACAAAACCGCGAACTTTGGGAAAACACAAGTTTCGATCATTTTTTTGTGCAACCACTACTTCAAAGTTGTGTATCGTACCGAGGAGAACATGTTCGAAAAAGGGTTTACGCAAAAAGGCCTAGAAGTAAGCCCGAAAGGCCCATTGCTCCGTTTTGTGAACAAACACACAACACCGCGAACTTTTGAAAAACACAAGTTTCAATCCATTTTTCTCTGCAACCACTACTTCAAAGTTATGTATCGTACCGAGTAGAACATGTTCGAAAAAGGGTTTACCCAAAACGTCCTACAAATAATCGCAAAAGGCCCATTGCTCCGTTTTGTGCACAAACGCACAAAACCGCGAGCTTTGGGAAAACACGAGTTGCGATCCAGTTTTTTGCTCAACAACCATATCAAAGTTGTGTATCATATCGAGTAGAACATGTTTACAAAACGGTTTCCACAAAAAGCCTGAGAAATAAGTCCGAAAGGCCCATTGCCCTGTTTTGTGCACAAACGCACAAGACCGCGATCTTTGAGAAAGCACAAGTTTCGATCCATTTTTTTGCGCAACCACTACTTCAAAGTTGTGTATCGTACCGAGGAGAACATGTTCGAAAAAGGTTTTAAGCAAAAAGGCCTAGAAGAAAGCCCGAAAGGCCCATTACTCCGATTTGTGACCAAACACACAAAACCGCGAACTTTGGTAAAACACAAGTTCCGATCCATTTTTTTGTGCAACAACCACATTAAAGTTGTGTATCATAGTGAGTAGAACATATTCACAAAACGGTTTCCACAAAAAGCCTGAGAAATATGCCCGAAAGGGCCATTGCTCCAAGTTGTGCACTAAGATACAAAACCGCGAACTCTGGGAAAACACAAGTTTCGATCATTTTTTTGTGCAACCACTACTTCAAAGTTGTGTATCGTACCGAGGAGAACATGTTCGAAAAAGGGTTGACGCAAAAAGGCCTAGAAGTAAGCCCGAAAGGCCCACTGCTCCGTTTTGTGAACAAACACACAACACCGCGAACTTTTGAAAAACACAAGTTTCAATTCATTTTTTTCTGCAACCACTACTTCAAAGTTATGTATCGTACCGAGTAGAACATGTTCGAAAAAGGGTTTACCCAAAACGTCCTACAAATAATCGCAAAAGGCCCATTGCTCCGTTTTGTGCACAAACGCACAAAACCGCGAGCTTTGGGAAAACACGAGTTGCGATCCACTTTTTTGCTCAACAACCATATCAAAGTTGTGTATCATATCGAGTAGAACATGTTTACAAAACGGTTTCCACAAAAAGCCTGAGAAATAAGTCCGAAAGGCCCATTGCCCTGTTTTGTGCACAAACGCACAAGACCGCGATCTTTGAGAAAGCACAAGTTTCGATCCATTTTTTTGTGCAATACTACTTCAAAGTTGTGTATCGTACCGAGGAGAACATGTTCGTAAAAGGGTTTAAGCAAAAAGGCCTAGAAGTAAGCCCGAAAGGCCCATTATTCCGATTTGTGACCAAACACACAAAACCGCGAACTTTGGTAAAACACAAGTTCCGATCCACTTTTTTTGTGCAACAACCACATCAAAGTTGTGTATCGTAGTGAGTAGAACATATTCACAAAATGGTTTCCACAAAAAGCCCTATAAATAAGCCCGGAAGGCCCATTGCTCCGTTTTGTGCACTAAGATACAAAACCGCGAACTTTGGGAAAACACAAGTTTCGATTATTTTTTTGTGCAACCACTACTTCAAAGTTGTGTATCGTACCGAGTAAAACATTTTGGAAAAAGGGTTTGCACAAAACGGCCTACAAATAAGCCAGAAAGGCCCATCGATCCATTACGAGCACAAACGCACAAAACCGTGAACTTTTGAAAAACACAAGTTTCAATCCATTTTTTTCTGCAACCACTACTTCAAAGTTATGTATCGTACCGAGTAGAACATGTTCGAAAAAGGGTTCACCCAAAACGTCCTACAAATAATCGCAAAAGGCCCATTGCTCCGTTTTGTGCACAAACGCACAAAACCGCGAGCTTTGGGAAAACACGAGTTGCGATCCAGTTTTTTGCTCAACAACCATATCAAAGTTGTGTATCGTAGCAAGTAGAACATGTTTACAAAACGGTTTCCACAAAAAGCCTGAGAAATAAGTCCGAAAGGCCCATTGCCCTGTTTTGTGCACAAACGCACAAGACCGCGATCTTTGAGAAAGCACAAGTTTCGATCCATTTTTTTGCGCAACCACTACTTCAAAGTTGTGTATCGTACCGAGGAGAACATGTTCGAAAAAGGTTTTAAGCAAAAAGGCCTAGAAGAAAGCCCGAAAGGCCCATTACTCCGATTTGTGACCAAACACACAAAACCGCGAACTTTGGTAAAACACAAGTTCCGATCCATTTTTTTGTGCAACAACCACATTAAAGTTGTGTATCGTAGTGAGTAGAACATATTCACAAAACGGTTTCCACAAAAAGCCTGAGAAATATGCCCGAAAGGGCCATTGCTCCATTTTGTGCACTAAGATACAAAACCGCGAACTCTGGGAAAACACAAGTTTCGATCATTTTTTTGTGCAACCACTACTTCAAAGTTGTGTATCGTACCGAGGAGAACATGTTCGAAAAAGGGTTTACGCAAAAAGGCCTAGAAGTAAGCCCGAAAGGCCCATTGCTCCGTTTTGTGAACAAACACACAACACCGCGAACTTTTGAAAAACACAACTTTCAATCCATTTTTCTCTGCAACCACTACTTCAAAGTTATGTATCGTACCGAGTAGAACATGTTCGAAAAAGGGTTTACCCAAAACGTCCTACAAATAATCGCAAAAGGCCCATTGCTCCGTTTTGTGCACAAACGCACAAAACCGCGAGCTTTGGGAAAACACGAGTTGCGATCCACTTTTTTGCTCAACAACCATATCAAAGTTGTGTATCATATCGAGTAGAACATGTTTACAAAACGGTTTCCACAAAAAGCCTGAGAAATAAGTCCGAAAGGCCCATTGCCCTGTTTTGTGCACAAACGCACAAGACCGCGATCTTTGAGAAAGCACAAGTTTCGATCCATTTTTTTGTGCAATACTACTTCAAAGTTGTGTATCGTACCGAGGAGAACATGTTCGTAAAAGGGTTTAAGCAAAAAGGCCTAGAAGTAAGCCCGAAAGGCCCATTATTCCGATTTGTGACCAAACACACAAAACCGCGAACTTTGGTAAAACACAAGTTCCGATCCACTTTTTTTGTGCAACAACCACATCAAAGTTGTGTATCGTAGTGAGTAGAACATATTCACAAAATGGTTTCCACAAAAAGCCCTATAAATAAGCCCGGAAGGCCCATTGCTCCGTTTTGTGCACTAAGATACAAAACCGCGAACTTTGGGAAAACACAAGTTTCGATTATTTTTTTGTGCAACCACTACTTCAAAGTTGTGTATCGTACCGAGTAAAACATTTTGGAAAAAGGGTTTGCACAAAACGGCCTACAAATAAGCCAGAAAGGCCCATCGATCCATTACGAGCACAAACGCACAAAACCGTGAACTTTTGAAAAACACAAGTTTCAATCCATTTTTTTCTGCAACCACTACTTCAAAGTTATGTATCGTACCGAGTAGAACATGTTCGAAAAAGGGTTCACCCAAAACGTCCTACAAATAATCGCAAAAGGCCCATTGCTCCGTTTTGTGCACAAACGCACAAAACCGCGAGCTTTGGGAAAACACGAGTTGCGATCCACTTTTTTGCTCAACAACCATATCAAAGTTGTGTATCGTAGCAAGTAGAACATGTTTACAAAACGGTTTCCACAAAAAGCCTGAGAAATAAGTCCGAAAGGCCCATTGCCCTGTTTTGTGCACAAACGCACAAGACCGCGATCTTTGAGAAAGCACAAGTTTCGATCCATTTTTTTGCGCAACCACTACTTCAAAGTTGTGTATCGTACCGAGGAGAACATGTTCGAAAAAGGTTTTAAGCAAAAAGGCCTAGAAGAAAGCCCGAAAGGCCCATTACTCCGATTTGTGACCAAACACACAAAACCGCGAACTTTGGTAAAACACAAGTTCCGATCCATTTTTTTGTGCAACAACCACATTAAAGTTGTGTATCGTAGTGAGTAGAACATATTCACAAAACGGTTTCCACAAAAAGCCTGAGAAATATGCCCGAAAGGGCCATTGCTCCATTTTGTGCACTAAGATACAAAACCGCGAACTCTGGGAAAACACAAGTTTCGATCATTTTTTTGTGCAACCACTACTTCAAAGTTGTGTATCGTACCGAGGAGAACATGTTCGAAAAAGGGTTTACGCAAAAAGGCCTAGAAGTAAGCCCGAAAGGCCCATTGCTCCGTTTTGTGAACAAACACACAACACCGCGAACTTTTGAAAAACACAACTTTCAATCCATTTTTCTCTGCAACCACTACTTCAAAGTTATGTATCGTACCGAGTAGAACATGTTCGAAAAAGGGTTTACCCAAAACGTCCTACAAATAATCGCAAAAGGCCCATTGCTCCGTTTTGTGCACAAACGCACAAAACCGCGAGCTTTGGGAAAACACGAGTTGCGATCCACTTTTTTGCTCAACAACCATATCAAAGTTGTGTATCATATCGAGTAGAACATGTTTACAAAACGGTTTCCACAAAAAGCCTGAGAAATAAGTCCGAAAGGCCCATTGCCCTGTTTTGTGCACAAACGCACAAGACCGCGATCTTTGAGAAAGCACAAGTTTCGATCCATTTTTTTGTGCAATACTACTTCAAAGTTGTGTATCGTACCGAGGAGAACATGTTCGTAAAAGGGTTTAAGCAAAAAGGCCTAGAAGTAAGCCCGAAAGGCCCATTATTCCGATTTGTGACCAAACACACAAAACCGCGAACTTTGGTAAAACACAAGTTCCGATCCACTTTTTTTGTGCAACAACCACATCAAAGTTGTGTATCGTAGTGAGTAGAACATATTCACAAAATGGTTTCCACAAAAAGCCCTATAAATAAGCCCGGAAGGCCCATTGCTCCGTTTTGTGCACTAAGATACAAAACCGCGAACTTTGGGAAAACACAAGTTTCGATTATTTTTTTGTGCAACCACTACTTCAAAGTTGTGTATCGTACCGAGTAAAACATTTTGGAAAAAGGGTTTGCACAAAACGGCCTACAAATAAGCCAGAAAGGCCCATCGATCCATTACGAGCACAAACGCACAAAACCGTGAACTTTTGAAAAACACAAGTTTCAATCCATTTTTTTCTGCAACCACTACTTCAAAGTTATGTATCGTACCGAGTAGAACATGTTCGAAAAAGGGTTCACCCAAAACGTCCTACAAATAATCGCAAAAGGCCCATTGCTCCGTTTTGTGCACAAACGCACAAAACCGCGAGCTTTGGGAAAACACGAGTTGCGATCCACTTTTTTGCTCAACAACCATATCAAAGTTGTGTATCGTAGCAAGTATAACATGTTTACAAAACGGTTTCCACAAAAAGCCTGAGAAATAAGTCCGAAAGGCCCATTGCCCTGTTTTGTGCACAAACGCACAAGACCGCGATCTTTGAGAAAGCACAAGTTTCGATCCATTTTTTTGCGCAACCACTACTTCAAAGTTGTGTATCGTACCGAGGAGAACATGTTCGAAAAAGGTTTTAAGCAAAAAGGCCTAGAAGTAAGCCCGAAAGGCCCATTACTCCGATTTGTGACCAAACACACAAAACCACGAACTTTGGTAAAACACAAGTTCCGATCCATTTTTTTGTGCAACAACCACATTAAAGTTGTGTATCGTAGTGAGTAGAACATATTCACAAAACGGTTTCCACAAAAAGCCTGAGAAATATGCCCGAAAGGGCCATTGCTCCATTTTGTGCACTAAGATACAAAACCGCGAACTTTGGGAAAACACAAGTTTCGATCATTTTTTTGTGCAACCACTACTTCAAAGTTGTGTATCGTACCGAGGAGAACATGTTCGAAAAAGGGTTTACGCAAAAAGGCCTAGAAGTAAGCCCGAAAGGCCCATTGCTCCGTTTTGTGAACAAACACACAACACCGCGAACTTTTGAAAAACACAACTTTCAATCCATTTTTCTCTGCAACCACTACTTCAAAGTTATGTATCGTACCGAGTAGAACATGTTCGAAAAAGGGTTTACCCAAAACGTCCTACAAATAATCGCAAAAGGCCCATTGCTCCGTTTTGTGCACAAACGCACAAAACCGCGAGCTTTGGGAAAACACGAGTTGCGATCCACTTTTTTGCTCAACAACCATATCAAAGTTGTGTATCATATCGAGTAGAACATGTTTACAAAACGGTTTCCACAAAAAGCCTGAGAAATAAGTCCGAAAGGCCCATTGCCCTGTTTTGTGCACAAACGCACAAGACCGCGATCTTTGAGAAAGCACAAGTTTCGATCCATTTTTTTGCGCAACCACTACTTCAAAGTTGTGTATCGTACCGAGGAGAACATGTTCGAAAAAGGTTTTAAGCAAAAAGGCCTAGAAGAAAGCCCGAAAGGCCCATTACTCCGATTTGTGACCAAACACACAAAACCGCGAACTTTGGTAAAACACAAGTTCCGATCCATTTTTTTGTGCAACAACCACATTAAAGTTGTGTATCATAGTGAGTAGAACATATTCACAAAACGGTTTCCACAAAAAGCCTGAGAAATATGCCCGAAAGGGCCATTGCTCCAAGTTGTGCACTAAGATACAAAACCGCGAACTCTGGGAAAACACAAGTTTCGATCATTTTTTTGTGCAACCACTACTTCAAAGTTGTGTATCGTACCGAGGAGAACATGTTCGAAAAAGGGTTGACGCAAAAAGGCCTAGAAGTAAGCCCGAAAGGCCCACTGCTCCGTTTTGTGAACAAACACACAACACCGCGAACTTTTGAAAAACACAAGTTTCAATTCATTTTTTTCTGCAACCACTACTTCAAAGTTATGTATCGTACCGAGTAGAACATGTTCGAAAAAGGGTTTACCCAAAACGTCCTACAAATAATCGCAAAAGGCCCATTGCTCCGTTTTGTGCACAAACGCACAAAACCGCGAGCTTTGGGAAAACACGAGTTGCGATCCACTTTTTTGCTCAACAACCATATCAAAGTTGTGTATCATATCGAGTAGAACATGTTTACAAAACGGTTTCCACAAAAAGCCTGAGAAATAAGTCCGAAAGGCCCATTGCCCTGTTTTGTGCACAAACGCACAAGACCGCGATCTTTGAGAAAGCACAAGTTTCGATCCATTTTTTTGTGCAATACTACTTCAAAGTTGTGTATCGTACCGAGGAGAACATGTTCGTAAAAGGGTTTAAGCAAAAAGGCCTAGAAGTAAGCCCGAAAGGCCCATTATTCCGATTTGTGACCAAACACACAAAACCGCGAACTTTGGTAAAACACAAGTTCCGATCCACTTTTTTTGTGCAACAACCACATCAAAGTTGTGTATCGTAGTGAGTAGAACATATTCACAAAATGGTTTCCACAAAAAGCCCTATAAATAAGCCCGGAAGGCCCATTGCTCCGTTTTGTGCACTAAGATACAAAACCGCGAACTTTGGGAAAACACAAGTTTCGATTATTTTTTTGTGCAACCACTACTTCAAAGTTGTGTATCGTACCGAGTAAAACATTTTGGAAAAAGGGTTTGCACAAAACGGCCTACAAATAAGCCAGAAAGGCCCATCGATCCATTACGAGCACAAACGCACAAAACCGTGAACTTTTGAAAAACACAAGTTTCAATCCATTTTTTTCTGCAACCACTACTTCAAAGTTATGTATCGTACCGAGTAGAACATGTTCGAAAAAGGGTTCACCCAAAACGTCCTACAAATAATCGCAAAAGGCCCATTGCTCCGTTTTGTGCACAAACGCACAAAACCGCGAGCTTTGGGAAAACACGAGTTGCGATCCAGTTTTTTGCTCAACAACCATATCAAAGTTGTGTATCGTAGCAAGTAGAACATGTTTACAAAACGGTTTCCACAAAAAGCCTGAGAAATAAGTCCGAAAGGCCCATTGCCCTGTTTTGTGCACAAACGCACAAGACCGCGATCTTTGAGAAAGCACAAGTTTCGATCCATTTTTTTGCGCAACCACTACTTCAAAGTTGTGTATCGTACCGAGGAGAACATGTTCGAAAAAGGTTTTAAGCAAAAAGGCCTAGAAGAAAGCCCGAAAGGCCCATTACTCCGATTTGTGACCAAACACACAAAACCGCGAACTTTGGTAAAACACAAGTTCCGATCCATTTTTTTGTGCAACAACCACATTAAAGTTGTGTATCGTAGTGAGTAGAACATATTCACAAAACGGTTTCCACAAAAAGCCTGAGAAATATGCCCGAAAGGGCCATTGCTCCATTTTGTGCACTAAGATACAAAACCGCGAACTCTGGGAAAACACAAGTTTCGATCATTTTTTTGTGCAACCACTACTTCAAAGTTGTGTATCGTACCGAGGAGAACATGTTCGAAAAAGGGTTTACGCAAAAAGGCCTAGAAGTAAGCCCGAAAGGCCCATTGCTCCGTTTTGTGAACAAACACACAACACCGCGAACTTTTGAAAAACACAACTTTCAATCCATTTTTCTCTGCAACCACTACTTCAAAGTTATGTATCGTACCGAGTAGAACATGTTCGAAAAAGGGTTTACCCAAAACGTCCTACAAATAATCGCAAAAGGCCCATTGCTCCGTTTTGTGCACAAACGCACAAAACCGCGAGCTTTGGGAAAACACGAGTTGCGATCCACTTTTTTGCTCAACAACCATATCAAAGTTGTGTATCATATCGAGTAGAACATGTTTACAAAACGGTTTCCACAAAAAGCCTGAGAAATAAGTCCGAAAGGCCCATTGCCCTGTTTTGTGCACAAACGCACAAGACCGCGATCTTTGAGAAAGCACAAGTTTCGATCCATTTTTTTGTGCAATACTACTTCAAAGTTGTGTATCGTACCGAGGGGAACATGTTCGTAAAAGGGTTTAAGCAAAAAGGCCTAGAAGTAAGCCCGAAAGGCCCATTATTCCGATTTGTGACCAAACACACAAAACCGTGAACTTTGGTAAAACACAAGTTCCGATCCACTTTTTTTGTGCAACAACCACATCAAAGTTGTGTATCGTAGTGAGTAGAACATATTCACAAAATGGTTTCCACAAAAAGCCCTATAAATAAGCCCGGAAGGCCCATTGCTCCGTTTTGTGCACTAAGATACAAAACCGCGAACTCTGGGAAAACACAAGTTTCGATCATTTTTTTGTGCAACCACTACTTCAAAGTTGTGTATCGTACCGAGGAGAACATGTTCGAAAAAGGGTTTACGCAAAAAGGCCTAGAAGTAAGCCCGAAAGGCCCATTGCTCCATTTTGTGAACAAACACACAACACCGCGAACTTTTGAAAAACACAAGTTTCAATCCATTTTTCTCTGCAACCACTACTTCAAAGTTATGTATCGTACCGAGTAGAACATGTTCGAAAAAGGGTTTACCCAAAACGTCCTACAAATAATCGCAAAAGGCCCATTGCTCCGTTTTGTGCACAAACGCACAAAACCGCGAGCTTTGGGAAAACACGAGTTGCGATCCACTTTTTTGCTCAACAACCATATCAAAGTTGTGTATCATATCGAGTAGAACATGTTTACAAAACGGTTTCCACAAAAAGCCTGAGAAATAAGTCCGAAAGGCCCATTGCCCTGTTTTGTGCACAAACGCACAAGACCGCGATCTTTGAGAAAGCACAAGTTTCGATCCATTTTTTTGTGCAATACTACTTCAAAGTTGTGTATCGTACCGAGGGGAACATGTTCGTAAAAGGGTTTAAGCAAAAAGGCCTAGAAGTAAGCCCGAAAGGCCCATTATTCCGATTTGTGACCAAACACACAAAACCGTGAACTTTGGTAAAACACAAGTTCCGATCCACTTTTTTTGTGCAACAACCACATCAAAGTTGTGTATCGTAGTGAGTAGAACATATTCACAAAATGGTTTCCACAAAAAGCCCTATAAATAAGCCCGGAAGGCCCATTGCTCCGTTTTGTGCACTAAGATACAAAACCGCGAACTTTGGGAAAACACAAGTTTCGATTATTTTTTTGTGCAACCACTACTTCAAAGTTGTGTATCGTACCGAGTAAAACATTTTGGAAAAAGGGTTTGCACAAAACGGCCTACAAATAAGCCAGAAAGGCCCATCGATCCATTACGAGCACAAACGCACAAAACCGTGAACTTTTGAAAAACACAAGTTTCAATCCATTTTTTTCTGCAACCACTACTTCAAAGTTATGTATCGTACCGAGTAGAACATGTTCGAAAAAGGGTTCACCCAAAACGTCCTACAAATAATCGCAAAAGGCCCATTGCTCCGTTTTGTGCACAAACGCACAAAACCGCGAGCTTTGGGAAAACACGAGTTGCGATCCAGTTTTTTGCTCAACAACCATATCAAAGTTGTGTATCGTAGCAAGTAGAACATGTTTACAAAACGGTTTCCACAAAAAGCCTGAGAAATAAGTCCGAAAGGCCCATTGCCCTGTTTTGTGCACAAACGCACAAGACCGCGATCTTTGAGAAAGCACAAGTTTTGATCCATTTTTTTGCGCAACCACTACTTCAAAGCTGTGTATCGTACCGAGGAGAACATGTTCGAAAAAGGTTTTAAGCAAAAAGGCCTAGAAGTAAGCCCGAAAGGCCCATTACTCCGATTTGTGACCAAACACACAAAACCGCGAACTTTGGTAAAACACAAGTTCCGATCCATTTTTTTGTGCAACAACCACATTAAAGTTGTGTATCGTAGTGAGTAGAACATATTCACAAAACGGTTTCCACAAAAAGCCTGAGAAATATGCCCGAAAGGGCCATTGCTCCATTTTGTGCACTAAGATACAAAACCGCGAACTTTGGGAAAACACAAGTTTCGATCATTTTTTTGTGCAACCACTACTTCAAAGTTGTGTATCGTACCGAGGAGAACATGTTCGAAAAAGGGTTTACGCAAAAAGGCCTAGAAGTAAGCCCGAAAGGCCCATTGCTCCGTTTTGTGAACAAACACACAACACCGCGAACTTTTGAAAAACACAAGTTTCAATCCATTTTTCTCTGCAACCACTACTTCAAAGTTATGTATCGTACCGAGTAGAACATGTTCGAAAAAGGGTTTACCCAAAACGTCCTACAAATAATCGCAAAAGGCCCATTGCTCCGTTTTGTGCACAAACGCACAAAACCGCGAGCTTTGGGAAAACACGAGTTGCGATCCACTTTGTTGCTCAACAACCATATCAAAGTTGTGTATCGTAGAAAGTAGAACATGTTTACAAAACGGTTTCCACAAAAAGCCTGAGAAATAAGGCCGAAAGGCCCATTGACCCATTTTGTGCATAAACGCACAAGACCGCGATCTTGGAGAAAACACAAGTTTCGATCCATTTTTTTTGTGTAACCACTACTTCAAAGTTGTGTATCGTACCGAGAAGAACTTGTTCGAAAAAGGGTTTACGTAAAAAGGCCTAGTAGTAAGCCCGAAAGGCCCATTGCTCCGTTTAGTGACCAAATACACAAAACCGCGAACTTTGGGAAAACACAAGTTCCGATCCACTTTTTTGTGCAACAACCACATCAAATCGTGTATCGTAGCGAGTAGAACATGTTCACAAGTTGGTTTCCACAAAAAGCCCTAGAAATAAGCCCGGAAGGCCCATTGCCCCGTTTTGTGCACAAACGCACAAAACCACGAACTTTGGGAAAACACAAGTCTCAATCCATTTTTTTGTGCAACCACCACTTCAAAGTTTTGTATCGTACCGAGTAGAACATGTTCGAAAAAAGGGTTTATTGAAAAGGTCCAACAAATAAGCCCGAATGGCCCATTGATCAGTTTTGTGAACAAATGCACAAAACCACGAACTTTGGGAAAACACAAGTTTTGATCCACTTTCTTTCTCGACAACCACATCAGAGGTGTGTATCAAAGCGAGTAGAACATGTTCACAAGATACTTTCCACAAAAACCCTGAGAAATAAGCCCGGAAGGCCCATTGGTCAGTTTTGTGCACAAACGCACAAAACCGCGAACTTTGGGAAAACACAAGTTCCGATCCACTTTTTTGTGCAACAACCACATCAAATTGTGTATCGTAGCGAGTAGAACATGTTCACAAGATGGTTTCCACAAAAAGCCCTAGAAATAAGCCCGGAAGGCCCATTGCTCCGTTTTGTGCACAAACGCACAAAACCACGAACTTTGGGAAAACACAAGTCTCAATCCATTTTTTTGTGCAACCACCACTTCAAAGTTTTGTAGCGTACCGAGTAGAACATGTTCGAAAAAAGGGTTTATTGAAAAGGTCCAACAAATAAGCCCGAATGGCCCATTGATCAGTTTTGTGCACAAATGCACAAAAGCACGAACTTTGGGAAAACACAAGTTTTGATCCACTTTCTTGCTCGACAACCACATCAGAGGTGTGTATCAAAGCGAGTAGAACATGTTCACAAGATACTTTCCACAAAAACCCTGAGAAATAAGCCCGGAAGGCCCATTGGTCAGTTTTGTGCACAAACGCACAAAACCGCGAGCTTTGGGAAAACACAAGTTGCGATCCACTTTGTTGCTCAACAACCATATCAAAGTTGTGTATCGTAGCAAGTAGAACATGTTTACAAAACGGTTTCCACAAAAAGCTTGAGAAATAAGGCCGAAAGGCCCATTGACCCGTTTTGTGGACAAACGCACAAAATCGCGAACTTTCGGAAAACACAAGTTTCGATCCACTTTTTTGTGCAACAACCACATCAAAGTTGTGTATCGTAGTGAGTAGAACATATTCACAAAATGGTTTCTGCCAAAAGCATGAGAAATGTGCCCGAAAGGGCCACTGATCCATTTTGTGCACTAACATACAAAACCGCGAACTTTGGGAAAAACACAAGTTTCGATCATTTTTTTGTGCAACCACTACTTCAAAGTTGTGTATCGTACCGAGGAGAACATGTTCGAAAAAGGGTTTACGCAAAAAGGCCTAGAAGTAAGCCCGAAAGGCCCACTGCTCCGTTATGTGAACAAACACACAACACCGCGAACTTTTGAAAAACACAAGTTTCAATCCATTTTTCTCTGCAACCACTACTTCAAAGTTATGTATCGTACCGAGTAGAACATGTTCGAAAAAGGGTTTACCCAAAACGTCCTACAAATAATCGCAAAAGGCCCATTGCTCCGTTTTGTGCACAAACGCACAAAACCGCGAGCTTTGGGAAAACACGAGTTGCGATCCAGTTTTTTGCTCAACAACCATATCAAAGTTGTGTATCATATCGAGTAGAACATGTTTACAAAACGGTTTCCACAAAAAGCCTGAGAAATAAGTCCGAAAGGCCCATTGCCCTGTTTTGTGCACAAACGCACAAGACCGCGATCTTTGAGAAAGCACAAGTTTTGATCCATTTTTTTGCGCAACCACTACTTCAAAGTTGTGTATCGTACCGAGGAGAACATGTTCGAAAAAGGTTTTAAGCAAAAAGGCCTAGAAGTAAGCCCGAAAGGCCCATTACTCCGATTTGTGACCAAACACACAAAACCGCGAACTTTGGTAAAACACAAGTTCCGATCCATTTTTTTGTGCAACAACCACATTAAAGTTGTGTATCGTAGTGAGTAGAACATATTCACAAAACGGTTTCCACAAAAAGCCTGAGAAATATGCCCGAAAGGGCCATTGCTCCATTTTGTGCACTAAGATACAAAACCGCGAACTTTGGGAAAACACAAGTTTCGATCATTTTTTTGTGCAACCACTACTTCAAAGTTGTGTATCGTACCGAGGAGAACATGTTCGAAAAAGGGTTTACGCAAAAAGGCCTAGAAGTAAGCCCGAAAGGCCCATTGCTCCGTTTTGTGAACAAACACACAACACCGCGAACTTTTGAAAAACACAAGTTTCAATCCATTTTTCTCTGCAACCACTACTTCAAAGTTATGTATCGTACCGAGTAGAACATGTTCGAAAAAGGGTTTACCCAAAACGTCCTACAAATAATCGCAAAAGGCCCATTGCTCCGTTTTGTGCACAAACGCACAAAACCGCGAGCTTTGGGAAAACACGAGTTGCGATCCACTTTGTTGCTCAACAACCATATCAAAGTTGTGTATCGTAGAAAGTAGAACATGTTTACAAAACGGTTTCCACAAAAAGCCTGAGAAATAAGGCCGAAAGGCCGATTGACCCATTTTGTGCATAAACGCACAAGACCGCGATCTTGGAGAAAACACAAGTTTCGATCCGTTTTTTTTGTGTAACCACTACTTCAAAGTTGTGTATCGTACCGAGAAGAACTTGTTCGAAAAAGGGTTTACGTAAAAAGGCCTAGTAGTAAGCCCGAAAGGCCCATTGCTCCGTTTTGTGACCAAATACACAAAACCGCGAACTTTGGGAAAACACAAGTTCCGATCCACTTTTTTGTGCAACAACCACATCAAATCGTGTATCGTAGCGAGTAGAACATGTTCACAAGTTGGTTTCCACAAAAAGCCCTAGAAATAAGCACGGAAGGCCCATTGCCCCGTTTTGTGCACAAACGCACAAAACCACGAACTTTGGGAAAACACAAGTCTCAATCCATTTTTTTGTGCAACCACCACTTCAAAGTTTTGTATCGTACCGAGTAGAACATGTTCGAAAAAAGGGTTTATTAAAAAGGTCCAACAAATAAGCCCGAATGGCCCATTGATCAGTTTTGTGAACAAATGCACAAAACCACGAACTTTGGGAAAACACAAGTTTTGATCCACTTTCTTTCTCGACAACCACATCAGAGGTGTGTATCAAAGCGAGTAGAACATGTTCACAAGATACTTTCCACAAAAACCCTGAGAAATAAGCCCGGAAGGCCCATTGGTCAGTTTTGTGCACAAACGCACAAAACCGCGAACTTTGGGAAAACACAAGTTCCGATCCACTTTTTTGTGCAACAACCACATCAAATTGTGTATCGTAGCGAGTAGAACATGTTCACAAGATGGTTTCCACAAAAAGCCCTAGAAATAAGCCCGGAAGGCCCATTGCTCCGTTTTGTGCACAAACGCACAAAACCACGAACTTTGGGAAAACACAAGTCTCAATCCATTTTTTTGTGCAACCACCACTTCAAAGTTTTGTAGCGTACCGAGTAGAACATGTTCGAAAAAAGGGTTTATTGAAAAGGTCCAACAAATAAGCCCGAATGGCCCATTGATCAGTTTTGTGCACAAATGCACAAAAGCACGAACTTTGGGAAAACACAAGTTTTGATCCACTTTCTTGCTCGACAACCACATCAGAGGTGTGTATCAAAGCGAGTAGAACATGTTCACAAGATACTTTCCACAAAAACCCTGAGAAATAAGCCCGGAAGGCCCATTGGTCAGTTTTGTGCACAAACGCACAAAACCGCGAGCTTTGGGAAAACACAAGTTGCGATCCACTTTGTTGCTCAACAACCATATCAAAGTTGTGTATCGTAGCAAGTAGAACATGTTTACAAAACGGTTTCCACAAAAAGCTTGAGAAATAAGGCCGAAAGGCCCATTGACCCCTTTTGTGGACAAACGCACAAAATCGCGAACTTTGGGAAAACACAAGTTTCGATCCACTTTTTTGTGCAACAACCACATCAAAGTTGTGTATCGTAGTGAGTAGAACATATTCACAAAATGGTTTCCGCCAAAAGCATGAGAAATGTGCCCGAAAGGGCCACTGATCCATTTTGTGCACTAACATACAAAACCGCGAACTTTGGGAAAAACACAAGTTTCGATCATTTTTTTGTGCAACCACTACTTCAAAGTTGTGTATCGTACCGAGTAGAACATGTTCGAAAAAGGGTTTACCCAAAACTTCCTACAAATAATCGCAAAAGGCCCATTGCTCCGTTTTGTGCACAAACGCACAAAACCGCGAGCTTTGGGACAACACGACTTGCGATCCAGTTTTTTGCTCAACAACCATATCAAAGTTGTGTATCATATCGAGTAGAACATGTTTACAAAACGGTTTCCACAAAAAGCCTGAGAAATAAGTCCGAAAGGCCCATTGCCCTGTTTTGTGCACAAACGCACAAGACCGCGATCTTTGAGAAAGCACAAGTTTTGATCCATTTTTTTGCGCAACCACTACTTCAAAGTTGTGTATCGTACCGAGGAGAACATGTTCGAAAAAGGTTTTAAGCAAAAAGGCCTAGAAGTAAGCCCGAAAGGCCCATTACTCCGATTTGTGACCAAACACACAAAACCGCGAACTTTGGTAAAACACAAGTTTCGATCCACTTTTTTGTGCAACAACCACATCAAAGTTGTGTATCGTAGTGAGTAGAACATATTCACAAAATGGTTTCCGCCAAAAGCATGAGAAATGTGCCCGAAAGGGCCACTGATCCATTTTGTGCACTAACATACAAAACCGCGAACTTTGGGAAAAACACAAGTTTCGATCATTTTTTTGTGCAACCACTACTTCAAAGTTGTGTATCGTACCGAGGAGAACATGTTCGAAAAAGGGTTTACGCAAAAAGGCCTAGAAGTAAGCCCGAAAGGCCCACTGCTCCGTTATGTGAACAAACACACAACACCGCGAACTTTTGAAAAACACAAGTTTCAATCCATTTTTCTCTGCAACCACTACTTCAAAGTTATGTATCGTACCGAGTAGAACATGTTCGAAAAAGGGTTTACCCAAAACGTCCTACAAATAATCGCAAAAGGCCCATTGCTCCGTTTTGTGCACAAACGCACAAAACCGCGAGCTTTGGGAAAACACGAGTTGCGATCCAGTTTTTTGCTCAACAACCATATCAAAGTTGTGTATCATATCGAGTAGAACATGTTTACAAAACTGTTTCCACAAAAAGCCTGAGAAATAAGTCCGAAAGGCCCATTGCCCTGTTTTGTGCACAAACACACAAGACCGCGATCTTTGAGAAAGCACAAGTTTCGATCCATTTTTTTGCGCAACCACTACTTCAAAGTTGTGTATCGTACCGAGGAGAACATGTTCGAAAAAGGTTTTAAGCAAAAAGGCCTAGAAGTAAGCCCGAAAGGCCCATTACTCCGATTTGTGACCAAACACACAAAACCGCGAACTTTGGGAAAACACAAGTTTCGATCCACTTTTTTGTGCAACAACCACATCAAAGTTGTGTATCGTAGTGAGTAGAACATATTCACAAAATGGTTTCCGCCAAAAGCATGAGAAATGTGCCCGAAAGGGCCACTGATCCATTTTGTGCACTAACATACAAAACCGCGAACTTTGGGAAAAACACAAGTTTCGATCATTTTTTTGTGCAACCACTACTTCAAAGTTGTGTATCGTACCGAGGAGAACATGTTCGAAAAAGGGTTTACGCAAAAAGGCCTACAAGTAAGCCCGAAAGGCCCACTGCTCCGTTTTGTGAACAAACACACAACACCGCGAACTTTTGAAAAACACAAGTTTCAATCCATTTTTCTCTGCAACCACTACTTCAAAGTTATGTATCGTACCGAGTAGAACATGTTCGAAAAAGGGTTTACCCAAAACGTCCTACAAATAATCGCAAAAGGCCCATTGCTCCGTTTTGTGCACAAACGCACAAAACCGCGAGCTTTGGGAAAACACGAGTTGCGATCCAGTTTTTTGCTCAACAACCATATCAAAGTTGTGTATCATATCGAGTAGAACATGTTTACAAAACGGTTTCCACAAAAAGCCTGAGAAGTAAGTCCGAAAGGCCCATTGCCCTGTTTTGTGCACAAACGCACAAGACCGCGATCTTTGAGAAAGCACAAGTTTCGATCCATTTTTTTGCGCAACCACTACTTCAAAGTTGTGTATCGTACCGAGGAGAACATGTTCGAAAAAGGTTTTAAGCAAAAAGGCCTAGAAGTAAGCCCGAAAGGCCCATTACTCCGATTTGTGACCAAACACACAAAACCGCGAACTTTGGTAAAACACAAGTTCCGATCCATTTTTTTGTGCAACAACCACATTAAAGTTGTGTATCGTAGTGAGTAGAACATATTCACAAAACGGTTTCCACAAAAAGCCTGAGAAATATGCCCGAAAGGGCCATTGCTCCATTTTGTGCACTAAGATACAAAACCGCGAACTTTGGGAAAACACAAGTTTCGATCATTTTTTTGTGCAACCACTACTTCAAAGTTGTGTATCGTACCGAGGAGAACATGTTCGAAAAAGGGTTTACGCAAAAAGGCCTAGAAGTAAGCCCGAAAGGCCCATTGCTCCGTTTTGTGAACAAACACACAACACCGCGAACTTTTGAAAAACACAAGTTTCAATCCATTTTTCTCTGCAACCACTACTTCAAAGTTATGTATCGTACCGAGTAGAACATGTTCGAAAAAGGGTTTACCCAAAACGTCCTACAAATAATCGCAAAAGGCCCATTGCTCCGTTTTGTGCACAAACGCACAAAACCGCGAGCTTTGGGAAAACACGAGTTGCGATCCACTTTGTTGCTCAACAACCATATCAAAGTTGTGTATCGTAGAAAGTAGAACATGTTTACAAAACGGTTTCCACAAAAAGCCTGAGAAATAAGGCCGAAAGGCCGATTGACCCATTTTGTGCATAAACGCACAAGACCGCGATCTTGGAGAAAACACAAGTTTCGATCCGTTTTTTTTGTGTAACCACTACTTCAAAGTTGTGTATCGTACCGAGAAGAACTTGTTCGAAAAAGGGTTTACGTAAAAAGGCCTAGTAGTAAGCCCGAAAGGCCCATTGCTCCGTTTTGTGACCAAATACACAAAACCGCGAACTTTGGGAAAACACAAGTTCCGATCCACTTTTTTGTGCAACAACCACATCAAATCGTGTATCGTAGCGAGTAGAACATGTTCACAAGTTGGTTTCCACAAAAAGCCCTAGAAATAAGCACGGAAGGCCCATTGCCCCGTTTTGTGCACAAACGCACAAAACCACGAACTTTGGGAAAACACAAGTCTCAATCCATTTTTTTGTGCAACCACCACTTCAAAGTTTTGTATCGTACCGAGTAGAACATGTTCGAAAAAAGGGTTTATTGAAAAGGTCCAACAAATAAGCCCGAATGGCCCATTGATCAGTTTTGTGAACAAATGCACAAAACCACGAACTTTGGGAAAACACAAGTTTTGATCCACTTTCTTTCTCGACAACCACATCAGAGGTGTGTATCAAAGCGAGTAGAACATGTTCACAAGATACTTTCCACAAAAACCCTGAGAAATAAGCCCGGAAGGCCCATTGGTCAGTTTTGTGCACAAACGCACAAAACCGCGAACTTTGGGAAAACACAAGTTCCGATCCACTTTTTTGTGCAACAACCACATCAAATTGTGTATCGTAGCGAGTAGAACATGTTCACAAGATGGTTTCCACAAAAAGCCCTAGAAATAAGCCCGGAAGGCCCATTGCTCCGTTTTGTGCACAAACGCACAAAACCACGAACTTTGGGAAAACACAAGTCTCAATCCATTTTTTTGTGCAACCACCACTTCAAAGTTTTGTGGCGTACCGAGTAGAACATGTTCGAAAAAAGGGTTTATTGAAAAGGTCCAACAAATAAGCCCGAATGGCCCATTGATCAGTTTTGTGCACAAATGCACAAAAGCACGAACTTTGGGAAAACACAAGTTTTGATCCACTTTCTTGCTCGACAACCACATCAGAGGTGTGTATCAAAGCGAGTAGAACATGTTCACAAGATACTTTCCACAAAAACCCTGAGAAATAAGCCCGGAAGGCCCATTGGTCAGTTTTGTGCACAAACGCACAAAACCGCGAGCTTTGGGAAAACACAAGTTGCGATCCACTTTGTTGCTCAACAACCATATCAAAGTTGTGTATCGTAGCAAGTAGAACATGTTTACAAAACGGTTTCCACAAAAAGCTTGAGAAATAAGGCCGAAAGGCCCATTGACCCCTTTTGTGGACAAACGCACAAAATCGCGAACTTTGGGAAAACACAAGTTTCGATCCACTTTTTTGTGCAACAACCACATCAAAGTTGTGTATCGTAGTGAGTAGAACATATTCACAAAATGGTTTCCGCCAAAAGCATGAGAAATGTGCCCGAAAGGGCCACTGATCCATTTTGTGCACTAACATACAAAACCGCGAACTTTGGGAAAAACACAAGTTTCGATCATTTTTTTGTGCAACCACTACTTCAAAGTTGTGTATCGTACCGAGGAGAACATGTTCGAAAAAGGGTTTACGCAAAAAGGCCTAGAAGTAAGCCCGAAAGGCCCACTGCTCCGTTTTGTGAACAAACACACAACACCGCGAACTTTTGAAAAACACAAGTTTCAATCCATTTTTCTCTGCAACCACTACTTCAAAGTTATGTATCGTACCGAGTAGAACATGTTCGAAAAAGGGTTTACCCAAAACGTCCTACAAATAATCGCAAAAGGCCCATTGCTCCGTTTTGTGCACAAACGCACAAAACCGCGAGCTTTGGGAAAACACGAGTTGCGATCCACTTTTTTGCTCAACAACCATATCAAAGTTGTGTATCATATCGAGTAGAACATGTTTACAAAACGGTTTCCACAAAAAGCCTGAGAAGTAAGTCCGAAAGGCCCATTGCCCTGTTTTGTGCACAAACGCACAAGACCGCGATCTTTGAGAAAGCACAAGTTTCGATCCATTTTTTTGCGCAACCACTACTTCAAAGTTGTGTATCGTACCGAGGAGAACATGTTCGAAAAAGGTTTTAAGCAAAAAGGCCTAGAAGTAAGCCCGAAAGGCCCATTACTCCGATTTGTGACCAAACACACAAAACCGCGAACTTTGGTAAAACACAAGTTCCGATCCATTTTTTTGTGCAACAACCACATTAAAGTTGTGTATCGTAGTGAGTAGAACATATTCACAAAACGGTTTCCACAAAAAGCCTGAGAAATATGCCCGAAAGGGCCATTGCTCCATTTTGTGCACTAAGATACAAAACCGCGAACTTTGGGAAAACACAAGTTTCGATCATTTTTTTGTGCAACCACTACTTCAAAGTTGTGTATCGTACCGAGGAGAACATGTTCGAAAAAGGGTTTACGCAAAAAGGCCTAGAAGTAAGCCCGAAAGGCCCATTGCTCCGTTTTGTGAACAAACACACAACACCGCGAACTTTTGAAAAACACAAGTTTCAATCCATTTTTCTCTGCAACCACTACTTCAAAGTTATGTATCGTACCGAGTAGAACATGTTCGAAAAAGGGTTTACCCAAAACGTCCTACAAATAATCGCAAAAGGCCCATTGCTCCGTTTTGTGCACAAACGCACAAAACCGCGAGCTTTGGGAAAACACGAGTTGCGATCCACTTTGTTGCTCAACAACCATATCAAAGTTGTGTATCGTAGAAAGTAGAACATGTTTACAAAACGGTTTCCACAAAAAGCCTGAGAAATAAGGCCGAAAGGCCGATTGACCCATTTTGTGCATAAACGCACAAGACCGCGATCTTGGAGAAAACACAAGTTTCGATCCGTTTTTTTTGTGTAACCACTACTTCAAAGTTGTGTATCGTACCGAGAAGAACTTGTTCGAAAAAGGGTTTACGTAAAAAGGCCTAGTAGTAAGCCCGAAAGGCCCATTGCTCCGTTTTGTGACCAAATACACAAAACCGCGAACTTTGGGAAAACACAAGTTCCGATCCACTTTTTTGTGCAACAACCACATCAAATCGTGTATCGTAGCGAGTAGAACATGTTCACAAGTTGGTTTCCACAAAAAGCCCTAGAAATAAGCACGGAAGGCCCATTGCCCCGTTTTGTGCACAAACGCACAAAACCACGAACTTTGGGAAAACACAAGTCTCAATCCATTTTTTTGTGCAACCACCACTTCAAAGTTTTGTATCGTACCGAGTAGAACATGTTCGAAAAAAGGGTTTATTGAAAAGGTCCAACAAATAAGCCCGAATGGCCCATTGATCAGTTTTGTGAACAAATGCACAAAACCACGAACTTTGGGAAAACACAAGTTTTGATCCACTTTCTTTCTCGACAACCACATCAGAGGTGTGTATCAAAGCGAGTAGAACATGTTCACAAGATACTTTCCACAAAAACCCTGAGAAATAAGCCCGGAAGGCCCATTGGTCAGTTTTGTGCACAAACGCACAAAACCGCGAACTTTGGGAAAACACAAGTTCCGATCCACTTTTTTGTGCAACAACCACATCAAATTGTGTATCGTAGCGAGTAGAACATGTTCACAAGATGGTTTCCACAAAAAGCCCTAGAAATAAGCCCGGAAGGCCCATTGCTCCGTTTTGTGCACAAACGCACAAAACCACGAACTTTGGGAAAACACAAGTCTCAATCCATTTTTTTGTGCAACCACCACTTCAAAGTTTTGTGGCGTACCGAGTAGAACATGTTCGAAAAAAGGGTTTATTGAAAAGGTCCAACAAATAAGCCCGAATGGCCCATTGATCAGTTTTGTGCACAAATGCACAAAAGCACGAACTTTGGGAAAACACAAGTTTTGATCCACTTTCTTGCTCGACAACCACATCAGAGGTGTGTATCAAAGCGAGTAGAACATGTTCACAAGATACTTTCCACAAAAACCCTGAGAAATAAGCCCGGAAGGCCCATTGGTCAGTTTTGTGCACAAACGCACAAAACCGCGAGCTTTGGGAAAACACAAGTTGCGATCCACTTTGTTGCTCAACAACCATATCAAAGTTGTGTATCGTAGCAAGTAGAACATGTTTACAAAACGGTTTCCACAAAAAGCTTGAGAAATAAGGCCGAAAGGCCCATTGACCCCTTTTGTGGACAAACGCACAAAATCGCGAACTTTGGGAAAACACAAGTTTCGATCCACTTTTTTGTGCAACAACCACATCAAAGTTGTGTATCGTAGTGAGTAGAACATATTCACAAAATGGTTTCCGCCAAAAGCATGAGAAATGTGCCCGAAAGGGCCACTGATCCATTTTGTGCACTAACATACAAAACCGCGAACTTTGGGAAAAACACAAGTTTCGATCATTTTTTTGTGCAACCACTACTTCAAAGTTGTGTATCGTACCGAGGAGAACATGTTCGAAAAAGGGTTTACGCAAAAAGGCCTAGAAGTAAGCCCGAAAGGCCCACTGCTCCGTTTTGTGAACAAACACACAACACCGCGAACTTTTGAAAAACACAAGTTTCAATCCATTTTTCTCTGCAACCACTACTTCAAAGTTATGTATCGTACCGAGTAGAACATGTTCGAAAAAGGGTTTACCCAAAACGTCCTACAAATAATCGCAAAAGGCCCATTGCTCCGTTTTGTGCACAAACGCACAAAACCGCGAGCTTTGGGAAAACACGAGTTGCGATCCACTTTTTTGCTAAACAACCATATCAAAGTTGTGTATCATATCGAGTAGAACATGTTTACAAAACGGTTTCCACAAAAAGCCTGAGAAGTAAGTCCGAAAGGCCCATTGCCCTGTTTTGTGCACAAACGCACAAGACCGCGATCTTTGAGAAAGCACAAGTTTCGATCCATTTTTTTGCGCAACCACTACTTCAAAGTTGTGTATCGTACCGAGGAGAACATGTTCGAAAAAGGTTTTAAGCAAAAAGGCCTAGAAGTAAGCCCGAAAGGCCCATTGCTCCGTTTTGTGAACAAACACACAACACCGCGAACTTTTGAAAAACACAAGTTTCAATCCATTTTTCTCTGCAACCACTACTTCAAAGTTATGTATCGTACCGAGTAGAACATGTTCGAAAAAGGGTTTACCCAAAACGTCCTACAAATAATCGCAAAAGGCCCATTGCTCCGTTTTGTGCACAAACGCACAAAACCGCGAGCTTTGGGAAAACACGAGTTGCGATCCACTTTGTTGCTCAACAACCATATCAAAGTTGTGTATCGTAGAAAGTAGAACATGTTTACAAAACGGTTTCCACAAAAAGCCTGAGAAATAAGGCCGAAAGGCCCATTGACCCATTTTGTGCATAAACGCACAAGACCGCGATCTTGGAGAAAACACAAGTTTCGATCCATTTTTTTTGTGTAACCACTACTTCAAAGTTGTGTATCGTACCGAGAAGAACTTGTTCGAAAAAGGGTTTACGTAAAAAGGCCTAGTAGTAAGCCCGAAAGGCCCATTGCTCCGTTTTGTGACCAAATACACAAAACCGCGAACTTTGGGAAAACACAAGTTCCGATCCACTTTTTTGTGCAACAACCACATCAAATCGTGTATCGTAGCGAGTAGAACATGTTCACAAGTTGGTTTCCACAAAAAGCCCTAGAAATAAGCCCGGAAGGCCCATTGCCCCGTTTTGTGCACAAACGCACAAAACCACGAACTTTGGGAAAACACAAGTCTCAATCCATTTTTTTGTGCAACCACCACTTCAAAGTTTTGTATCGTACCGAGTAGAACATGTTCGAAAAAAGGGTTTATTGAAAAGGTCCAACAAATAAGCCCGAATGGCCCATTGATCAGTTTTGTGAACAAATGCACAAAACCACGAACTTTGGGAAAACACAAGTTTTGATCCGCTTTCTTTCTCGACAACCACATCAGAGGTGTGTATCAAAGCGAGTAGAACATGTTCACAAGATACTTTCCACAAAAACCCTGAGAAATAAGCCCGGAAGGCCCATTGGTCAGTTTTGTGCACAAACGCACAAAACCGCGAACTTTGGGAAAACACAAGTTCCGATCCACTTTTTTGTGCAACAACCACATCAAATTGTGTATCGTAGCGAGTAGAACATGTTCACAAGATGGTTTCCACAAAAAGCCCTAGAAATAAGCCCGGAAGGCCCATTGCTCCGTTTTGTGCACAAACGCACAAAACCACGAACTTTGGGAAAACACAAGTCTCAATCCATTTTTTTGTGCAACCACCACTTCAAAGTTTTGTGGCGTACCGAGTAGAACATGTTCGAAAAAAGGGTTTATTGAAAAGGTCCAACAAATAAGCCCGAATGGCCCATTGATCAGTTTTGTGCACAAATGCACAAAAGCACGAACTTTGGGAAAACACAAGTTTTGATCCACTTTCTTGCTCGACAACCACATCAGAGGTGTGTATCAAAGCGAGTAGAACATGTTCACAAGATACTTTCCACAAAAACCCTGAGAAATAAGCCCGGAAGGCCCATTGGTCAGTTTTGTGCACAAACGCACAAAACCGCGAGCTTTGGGAAAACACAAGTTGCGATCCACTTTGTTGCTCAACAACCATATCAAAGTTGTGTATCGTAGCAAGTAGAACATGTTTACAAAACGGTTTCCACAAAAAGCTTGAGAAATAAGGCCGAAAGGCCCATTGACCCCTTTTGTGGACAAACGCACAAAATCGCGAACTTTGGGAAAACACAAGTTTCGATCCACTTTTTTGTGCAACAACCACATCAAAGTTGTGTATCGTAGTGAGTAGAACATATTCACAAAATGGTTTCCGCCAAAAGCATGAGAAATGTGCCCGAAAGGGCCACTGATCCATTTTGTGCACTAACATACAAAACCGCGAACTTTGGGAAAAACACAAGTTTCGATCATTTTTTTGTGCAACCACTACTTCAAAGTTGTGTATCGTACCGAGGAGAACATGTTCGAAAAAGGGTTTACGCAAAAAGGCCTAGAAGTAAGCCCGAAAGGCCCACTGCTCCGTTTTGTGAACAAACACACAACACCGCGAACTTTTGAAAAACACAAGTTTCAATCCATTTTTCTCTGCAACCACTACTTCAAAGTTATGTATCGTACCGAGTAGAACATGTTCGAAAAAGGGTTTACCCAAAACGTCCTACAAATAATCGCAAAAGGCCCATTGCTCCGTTTTGTGCACAAACGCACAAAACCGCGAGCTTTGGGAAAACACGAGTTGCGATCCACTTTTTTGCTCAACAACCATATCAAAGTTGTGTATCATATCGAGTAGAACATGTTTACAAAACGGTTTCCACAAAAAGCCTGAGAAGTAAGTCCGAAAGGCCCATTGCCCTGTTTTGTGCACAAACGCACAAGACCGCGATCTTTGAGAAAGCACAAGTTTCGATCCATTTTTTTGCGCAACCACTACTTCAAAGTTGTGTATCGTACCGAGGAGAACATGTTCGAAAAAGGTTTTAAGCAAAAAGGCCTAGAAGTAAGCCCGAAAGGCCCATTGCTCCGTTTTGTGAACAAACACACAACACCGCGAACTTTTGAAAAACACAAGTTTCAATCCATTTTTCTCTGCAACCACTACTTCAAAGTTATGTATCGTACCGAGTAGAACATGTTCGAAAAAGGGTTTACCCAAAACGTCCTACAAATAATCGCAAAAGGCCCATTGCTCCGTTTTGTGCACAAACGCACAAAACCGCGAGCTTTGGGAAAACACGAGTTGCGATCCACTTTGTTGCTCAACAACCATATCAAAGTTGTGTATCGTAGAAAGTAGAACATGTTTACAAAACGGTTTCCACAAAAAGCCTGAGAAATAAGTCCGAAAGGCCCATTGCCCTGTTTTGTGCACAAACGCACAAGACCGCGATCTTTGAGAAAGCACAAGTTTCGATCCATTTTTTTGTGCAACCACTACTTCAAAGTTGTGTATCGTACCGAGGAGAACATGTTCGTAAAAGGGTTTAAGCAAAAAGGCCTAGAAGTAAGCCCGAAAGGCCCATTATTCCGATTTGTGACCAAACACATAAAACCGCGAACTTTGGTAAAACACAAGTTCCGATCCACTTTTTTTGTGCAACAACCACATCAAAGTTGTGTATCGTAGTGAGTAGAACATATTCACAAAATGGTTTCCACAAAAAGCCCTATAAATAAGCCCGGAAGGCCCATTGCTCCGTTTTGTGCACTAAGATACAAAACCGCGAACTTTGGGAAAACACAAGTTTCGATTATTTTTTTGTGCAACCACTACTTCAAAGTTGTGTATCGTACCGAGTAAAACATTTTGGAAAAAGGGTTTGCACAAAACGGCCTACAAATAAGCCAGAAAGGCCCATCGATCCATTACGAGCACAAACGCACAAAACCGTGAACTTTTGAAAAACACAAGTTTCAATCCATTTTTTTCTGCAACCACTACTTCAAAGTTATGTATCGTACCGAGTAGAACATGTTCGAAAAAGGGTTCACCCAAAACGTCCTACAAATAATCGCAAAAGGCCCATTGCTCCGTTTTGTGCACAAACGCACAAAACCGCGAGCTTTGGGAAAACACGAGTTGCGATCCAGTTTTTTGCTCAACAACCATATCAAAGTTGTGTATCGTAGCAAGTATAACATGTTTACAAAACGGTTTCCACAAAAAGCCTGAGAAATAAGTCCGAAAGGCCCATTGCCCTGTTTTGTGCACAAACGCACAAGACCGCGATCTTTGAGAAAGCACAAGTTTCGATCCATTTTTTTGCGCAACCACTACTTCAAAGTTGTGTATCGTACCGAGGAGAACATGTTCGAAAAAGGTTTTAAGCAAAAAGGCCTAGAAGTAAGCCCGAAAGGCCCATTACTCCGATTTGTGACCAAACACACAAAACCGCGAACTTTGGTAAAACACAAGTTCCGATCCATTTTTTTGTGCAACAACCACATTAAAGTTGTGTATCGTAGTGAGTAGAACATATTCACAAAACGGTTTCCACAAAAAGCCTGAGAAATATGCCCGAAAGGGCCATTGCTCCATTTTGTGCACTAAGATACAAAACCGCGAACTTTGGGAAAACACAAGTTTCGATCATTTTTTTGTGCAACCACTACTTCAAAGTTGTGTATCGTACCGAGGAGAACATGTTCGAAAAAGGGTTTACGCAAAAAAGCCTAGAAGTAAGCCCGAAAGGCCCATTGCTCCGTTTTGTGAACAAACACACAACACCGCGAACTTTTGAAAAACACAAGTTTCAATCCATTTTTCTCTGCAACCACTACTTCAAAGCTATGTATCGTACCGAGTAGAACATGTTCGAAAAAGGGTTTACCCAAAACGTCCTACAAATAATCGCAAAAGGCCCATTGCTCCGTTTTGTGCACAAACGCACAAAACCGCGAGCTTTGGGAAAACACGAGTTGCGATCCACTTTTTTGCTCAACAACCATATCAAAGTTGTGTATCATATCGAGTAGAACATGTTTACAAAACGGTTTCCACAAAAAGCCTGAGAAATAAGTCCGAAAGGCCCATTGCCCTGTTTTATGCACAAACGCACAAGACCGCGATCTTTGAGAAAGCACAAGTTTCGATCCATTTTTTTGTGCAACCACTACTTCAAAGTTGTGTATCGTACCGAGGAGAACATGTTCGTAAAAGGGTTTAAGCAAAAAGGCCTAGAAGTAAGCCCGAAAGGCCCATTATTCCGATTTGTGACCAAACACACAAAACCGCGAACTTTGGTAAAACACAAGTTCCGATCCACTTTTTTTGTGCAACAACCACATCAAAGTTGTGTATCGTAGTGAGTAGAACATATTCACAAAATGGTTTCCACAAAAAGCCCTATAAATAAGCCCGGAAGGCCCATTGCTCCGTTTTGTGCACTAAGATACAAAACCGCGAACTTTGGGAAAACACAAGTTTCGATTATTTTTTTGTGCAACCACTACTTCAAAGTTGTGTATCGTACCGAGTAAAACATTTTGGAAAAAGGGTTTGCACAAAACGGCCTACAAATAAGCCAGAAAGGCCCATCGATCCATTACGAGCACAAACGCACAAAACCGTGAACTTTTGAAAAACACAAGTTTCAATCCATTTTTTTCTGCAACCACTACTTCAAAGTTATGTATCGTACCGAGTAGAACATGTTCGAAAAAGGGTTCACCCAAAACGTCCTACAAATAATCGCAAAAGGCCCATTGCTCCGTTTTGTGCACAAACGCACAAAACCGCGAGCTTTGGGAAAACACGAGTTGCGATCCAGTTTTTTGCTCAACAACCATATCAAAGTTGTGTATCGTAGCAAGTAGAACATGTTTACAAAACGGTTTCCACAAAAAGCCTGAGAAATAAGGCCGAAAGGCCCATTGACCCATTTTGTGCATAAACGCACAAGACCGCGATCTTGGAGAAAACACAAGTTTTGATCCATTTTTTATGTGTAAGCACTACTTCAAAGTTGTGTATCGTACCGAGAAGAACTTGTTCGAAAAAGGGTTTACGTAAAAAGGCCTAGAAGTAAGCCCGAAAGGCCCATTGCTCCGTTTTGTGACCAAATACACAAAACCGCGAACTTTGGGAAAACACAAGTTCCGATCCACTTTTTTGTGCAACAACCACATCAAATTGTGTATCGTAGCAAGTAGAACATGTTCACAAGATGGTTTCCACAAAAAGCCCTAGAAATAAGCCCGGAAGGCCCATTGCTCCGTTTTGTGCACAAACGCACAAAACCACGAACTTTGGGAAAACACAAGTCTCAATCCATTTTTTTGCGCAACCACCACTTCAAAGTTTTGTATCGTACCGAGTAGAACATGTTCGAAAAAAGGGTTTATTGAAAAGGTCCAACAAATAAGCCCGAATGGCCCATTGATCAGTTTTGTGCACAAATACACAAAACCACGAACTTTAGGAAAACACAAGTTTTGATCCACTTTCTTGCTCGACAACCACATCAGAGGTGCGTATCAAAGCGAGTAGAACATGTTCACAAGATACTTTCCACAAAAACCCTGAGAAATATGCCCGGAAGGCCCATTGGTCAGTTTTGTGCACAAACGCACAAAACCGCGAACTTTGGGAAAACACAAGTTTCGATCCACTTTTTTGCTCAACAACCATATCAAAGTTGTGTATCATAGCAAGTAGAACATGTTTTCAAAACGGTTTCCACAAAAAGCCTGAGAAATAAGGACGAAAGGCCCATTGCCCTGTTTTGTGCACAAACGCACAAGACTGCGATCTTTGAGAAAGGACAAGGTTTGATCCATTTTTTTGTGCAACCACTACTTCAAAGTTGTGTATCGTACCGAGGATAACATGTTCGAAAAAGGGTTTACGCAAAAAGGCCTAGAAGTAAGCCCGAAAGGCCCATTGATCCGTTTTGTGCACAAACGCACAAAACCTCAAACTTTGGGAAAACACAAGTTTCAATCCATTTTTTTGTGCAACCACCACTTCAAAGTTTTGTATCGTACCGAGTAGAACATGTTCGAAAAAGGGTTTATTCAAAAGGTCCAACAAATTAGCCCGAGAGGCCCATTGATCAGTTTTGTGCACAAATGCACAAAATCACGAACTTTGGGAAAACACAACTTTTGATCCACTTTCTTGCTCGACAACCACATCAAAGGTGTGTATCAAAGCGAGTTGACAAAATAGTTTCCACAAAAACCCTGAGAAATAAGCCCGGAAGGCCCATTGCTCCGTTTTTTGCACAAACACACAAAACCGTGAACTTTTGAAAAACACAAGTTTCAATCCATTTTTTTCTGCAACCACTACTTCAAAGTTATGTATCGTACCGAGTAGAACATGTTCGAAAAAGGGTTTACGCAAAACGTCCTACAAATAATCGCAAAAGGCCCATTGCTCCGTTTTGTGCACAAACGCACAAAACCGCGAGCTTTGGGAAAACACGAGTTGCGATCCACTTTTTTGCTCAACAACCATATCAAAGTTGTGTATCATAGCGAGTAGAACATGTTTACAAAACGGTTTCCACAAAAAGCCTGAGAAATAAGTCCGAAAGGCCCATTGCCCTGTTTTGTGCACAAACGCACAAGACCGCGATCTTTGAGAAAGCACAAGTTTCGATCCATTTTTTTGCGCAACCACTACTTCAAAGTTGTGTATCGTACCGAGGAGAACATGTTCGAAAAAGGTTTTAAGCAAAAAGGCCTAGAAGTAAGCCCGAAAGGCCCATTACTCCGATTTGTGACCAAACACACAAAACCGCGAACTTTGGTAAAACACAAGTTCCGATCCATTTTTTTGTGCAACAACCACATTAAAGTTGTGTATCGTAGTGAGTAGAACATATTCACAAAACGGTTTCCACAAAAAGCCTGAGAAATATACCCGAAAGGGCCATTGCTCCATTTTGTGCACTAAGATACAAAACCGCGAACTTTGGGAAAACACAAGTTCCGATCCACTTTTTTGTGAAACAACCACATCAAATTGTGTATCGTAGCGAGTAGAACATGTTCACAAGATGGTTTCCACAAAAAGCCCTAGAAATAAGCCCGGAAGGCCCATTGCTCCGTTTTGTGCACAAACGCACAAAACCACGAACTTTGGGAAAACACAAGTCTCAATCCATTTTTTTGCGCAACCACCACTTCAAAGTTTTGTATCGTACCGAGTAGAACATGTTCGAAAAAAGGGTTTATTGAAAAGGTCCAACAAATAAGCCCGAATGGCCCATTGATCAGTTTTGTGCACAAATACACAAAACCACGAACTTTAGGAAAACACAAGTTTTGATCCACTTTCTTGCTCGACAACCACATCAGAGGTGCGTATCAAAGCGAGTAGAACATGTTCACAAGATACTTTCCACAAAAACCCTGAGAAATATGCCCGGAAGGCCCATTGGTCAGTTTTGTGCACAAACGCACAAAACCGCGAACTTTGGGAAAACACAAGTTTCGATCCACTTTTTTGCTCAACAACCATATCAAAGTTGTGTATCATAGCAAGTAGAACATGTTTTCAAAACGGTTTCCACAAAAAGCCTGAGAAATAAGGACGAAAGGCCCATTGCCCTGTTTTGTGCACAAACGCACAAGACTGCGATCTTTGAGAAAGGACAAGGTTTGATCCATTTTTTTGTGCAACCACTACTTCAAAGTTGTGTATCGTACCGAGGATAACATGTTCGAAAAAGGGTTTACGCAAAAAGGCCTAGAAGTAAGCCCGAAAGGCCCATTGATCCGTTTTGTGCACAAACGCACAAAACCTCAAACTTTGGGAAAACACAAGTTTCAATCCATTTTTTTGTGCAACCACCACTTCAAAGTTTTGTATCGTACCGAGTAGAACATGTTCGAAAAAGGGTTTATTCAAAAGGTCCAACAAATTAGCCCGAGAGGCCCATTGATCAGTTTTGTGCACAAATGCACAAAATCACGAACTTTGGGAAAACACAACTTTTGATCCACTTTCTTGCTCGACAACCACATCAAAGGTGTGTATCAAAGCGAGTTGACAAAATAGTTTCCACAAAAACCCTGAGAAATAAGCCCGGAAGGCCCATTGCTCCGTTTTTTGCACAAACACACAAAACCGTGAACTTTTGAAAAACACAAGTTTCAATCCATTTTTTTCTGCAACCACTACTTCAAAGTTATGTATCGTACCGAGTAGAACATGTTCGAAAAAGGGTTTACGCAAAACGTCCTACAAATAATCGCAAAAGGCCCATTGCTCCGTTTTGTGCACAAACGCACAAAACCGCGAGCTTTGGGAAAACACGAGTTGCGATCCACTTTTTTGCTCAACAACCATATCAAAGTTGTGTATCATAGCGAGTAGAACATGTTTACAAAACGGTTTCCACAAAAAGCCTGAGAAATAAGTCCGAAAGGCCCATTGCCCTGTTTTGTGCACAAACGCACAAGACCGCGATCTTTGAGAAAGCACAAGTTTCGATCCATTTTTTTGCGCAACCACTACTTCAAAGTTGTGTATCGTACCGAGGAGAACATGTTCGAAAAAGGTTTTAAGCAAAAAGGCCTAGAAGTAAGCCCGAAAGGCCCATTACTCCGATTTGTGACCAAACACACAAAACCGCGAACTTTGGTAAAACACAAGTTCCGATCCATTTTTTTGTGCAACAACCACATTAAAGTTGTGTATCGTAGTGAGTAGAACATATTCATAAAACGGTTTCCACAAAAAGCCTGAGAAATATGCCCGAAAGGGCCATTGCTCCATTTTGTGCACTAAGATACAAAACCGCGAACTTTGGGAAAACACAAGTTTCGATCATTTTTTTGTGCAACCACTACTTCAAAGTTGTGTATCGTACCGAGGAGAACATGTTCGAAAAAGGGTTTACGCAAAAAGGCCTAGAAGTAAGCCCGAAAGGCCCATTGCTCCGTTTTGTGAACAAACACACAACACCGCGAACTTTTGAAAAACACAAGTTTCAATCCATTTTTCTCTGCAACCACTACTTCAAAGTTATGTATCGTACCGAGTAGAACATGTTCGAAAAAGGGTTTACCCAAAACGTCCTACAAATAATCGCAAAAGGCCCATTGCTCCGTTTTGTGCACAAACGCACAAAACCGCGAGCTTTGGGAAAACACGAGTTGCGATCCACTTTTTTGCTCAACAACCATATGAAAGTTGTGTATCATATCGAGTAGAACATGTTTACAAAACGGTTTCCACAAAAAGCCTGAGAAGTAAGTCCGAAAGGCCCATTGCCCTGTTTTGTGCACAAACGCACAAGACCGCGATCTTTGAGAAAGCACAAGTTTCGATCCATTTTTTTGTGCAACCACTACTTCAAAGTTGTGTATCGTACCGAGGAGAACATGTTCGTAAAAGGGTTTAAACAAAAAGGCCTAGAAGTAAGCCCGAAAGGCCCATTATTCCGATTTGTGACCAAACACACAAAACCGCGAACTTTGGTAAAACACAAGTTCCGATCCACTTTTTTTGTGCAACAACCACATCAAAGTTGTGTATCGTAGTGAGTAGAACATATTCACAAAATGGTTTCCACAAAAAGCCCTATAAATAAGCCCGGAAGGCCCATTGCTCCGTTTTGTGCACAAAGATACAAAACCGCGAACTTTGGGAAAACACAAGTTTCGATTATTTTTTGTGCAACCACTACTTCAAAGTTGTGTATCGTACCGAGTAAAACATTTTGGAAAAAGGGTTTGCACAAAACGGCCTACAAATAAGCCAGAAAGGCCCATCGATCCATTACGAGCACAAACGCACAAAACCGTGAACTTTTGAAAAACACAAGTTTCAATCCATTTTTTTCTGCAACCACTACTTCAAAGTTATGTATCGTACCGAGTAGAACATGTTCGAAAAAGGGTTCACCCAAAACGTCCTACAAATAATCGCAAAAGGCCCATTGCTCCGTTTTGTGCACAAACGCACAAAACCGCGAGCTTTGGGAAAACACGAGTTGCGATCCAGTTTTTTGCTCAACAACCATATCAAAGTTGTGTATCGTAGCAAGTAGAACATGTTTACAAAACGGTTTCCACAAAAAGCCTGAGAAATAAGGCCGAAAGGCCCATTGACCCATTTTGTGCATAAACGCACAAGACCGCGATCTTGGAGAAAACACAAGTTTTGATCCATTTTTTTTGTGTAAGCACTACTTCAAAGTTGTGTATCGTACCGAGAAGAACTTGTTCGAAAAAGGGTTTACGTAAAAAGGCCTAGAAGTAAGCCCGAAAGGCCCATTGCTCCGTTTTGTGACCAAATACACAAAACCGCGAACTTTGGGAAAACACAAGTTCCGATCCACTTTTTTGTGCAACAACCACATCAAATTGTGTATCGTAGCGAGTAGAACATGTTCACAAGATGGTTTCCACAAAAAGCCCTAGAAATAAGCCCGGAAGGCCCATTGCTCCGTTTTGTGCACAAACGTACAAAACCACGAACTTTGGGAAAACACAAGTCTCAATCCATTTTTTTGCGCAACCACCACTTCAAAGTTTTGTATCGTACCGAGTAGAACATGTTCGAAAAAAGGGTTTATTGAAAAGGTCCAACAAATAAGCCCGAATGGCCCATTGATCAGTTTTGTGCACAAATACACAAAACCACGAACTTTAGGAAAACACAAGTTTTGATCCACTTTCTTGCTCGACAACCACATCAGAGGTGCGTATCAAAGCGAGTAGAACATGTTCACAAGATACTTTCCACAAAAACCCTGAGAAATATGCCCGGAAGGCCCATTGGTCAGTTTTGTGCACAAACGCACAAAACCGCGAACTTTGGGAAAACACAAGTTTCGATCCACTTTTTTGCTCAACAACCATATCAAAGTTGTGTATCATAGCAAGTAGAACATGTTTTCAAAACGGTTTCCACAAAAAGCCTGAGAAATAAGGACGAAAGGCCCATTGCCCTGTTTTGTGCACAAACGCACAAGACTGCGATCTTTGAGAAAGGACAAGGTTTGATCCATTTTTTTGTGCAACCACTACTTCAAAGTTGTGTATCGTACCGAGGATAACATGTTCGAAAAAGGGTTTACGCAAAAAGGCCTAGAAGTAAGCCCGAAAGGCCCATTGATCCGTTTTGTGCACAAACGCACAAAACCTCAAACTTTGGGAAAACACAAGTTTCAATCCATTTTTTTGTGCAACCACCACTTCAAAGTTTTGTATCGTACCGAGTAGAACATGTTCGAAAAAGGGTTTATTCAAAAGGTCCAACAAATTAGCCCGAGAGGCCCATTGATCAGTTTTGTGCACAAATGCACAAAATCACGAACTTTGGGAAAACACAACTTTTGATCCACTTTCTTGCTCGACAACCACATCAAAGGTGTGTATCAAAGCGAGTTGACAAAATAGTTTCCACAAAAACCCTGAGAAATAAGCCCGGAAGGCCCATTGCTCCGTTTTTTGCACAAACACACAAAACCGTGAACTTTTGAAAAACACAAGTTTCAATCCATTTTTTTCTGCAACCACTACTTCAAAGTTATGTATCGTACCGAGTAGAACATGTTCGAAAAAGGGTTTACGCAAAACGTCCTACAAATAATCGCAAAAGGCCCATTGCTCCGTTTTGTGCACAAACGCACAAAACCGCGAGCTTTGGGAAAACACGAGTTGCGATCCACTTTTTTGCTCAACAACCATATCAAAGTTGTGTATCATAGCGAGTAGAACATGTTTACAAAACGGTTTCCACAAAAAGCCTGAGAAATAAGTCCGAAAGGCCCATTGCCCTGTTTTGTGCACAAACGCACAAGACCGCGATCTTTGAGAAAGCACAAGTTTCGATCCATTTTTTTGCGCAACCACTACTTCAAAGTTGTGTATCGTACCGAGGAGAACATGTTCGAAAAAGGTTTTAAGCAAAAAGGCCTAGAAGTAAGCCCGAAAGGCCCATTACTCCGATTTGTGACCAAACACACGAAACCGCGAACTTTGGTAAAACACAAGTTCCGATCCATTTTTTTGTGCAACAACCACATTAAAGTTGTGTATCGTAGTGAGTAGAACATATTCACAAAACGGTTTCCACAAAAAGCCTGAGAAATATGCCCGAAAGGGCCATTGCTCCATTTTGTGCACTAAGATACAAAACCGCGAACTTTGGGAAAACACAAGTTCCGATCCACTTTTTTGTGCAACAACCACATCAAATTGTGTATCGTAGCGAGTAGAACATGTTCACAAGATGGTTTCCACAAAAAGCCCTAGAAATAAGCCCGGAAGGCCCATTGCTCCGTTTTGTGCACAAACGCACAAAACCACGAACTTTGGGAAAACACAAGTCTCAATCCATTTTTTTGCGCAACCACCACTTCAAAGTTTTGTATCGTACCGAGTAGAACATGTTCGAAAAAAGGGTTTATTGAAAAGGTCCAACAAATAAGCCCGAATGGCCCATTGATCAGTTTTGTGCACAAATACACAAAACCACGAACTTTAGGAAAACACAAGTTTTGATCCACTTTCTTGCTCGACAACCACATCAGAGGTGCGTATCAAAGCGAGTAGAACATGTTCACAAGATACTTTCCACAAAAACCCTGAGAAATATGCCCGGAAGGCCCATTGGTCAGTTTTGTGCACAAACGCACAAAACCGCGAACTTTGGGAAAACACAAGTTTCGATCCACTTTTTTGCTCAACAACCATATCAAAGTTGTGTATCATAGCAAGTAGAACATGTTTTCAAAACGGTTTCCACAAAAAGCCTGAGAAATAAGGACGAAAGGCCCATTGCCCTGTTTTGTGCACAAACGCACAAGACTGCGATCTTTGAGAAAGGACAAGGTTTGATCCATTTTTTTGTGCAACCACTACTTCAAAGTTGTGTATCGTACCGAGGAGAACATGTTCGAAAAAGGGTTTACGCAAAAAGGCCTAGAAGTAAGCCCGAAAGGCCCATTGCTCCGTTTTGTGAACAAACACACAACACCGCGAACTTTTGAAAAACACAAGTTTCAATCCATTTTTCTCTGCAACCACTACTTCAAAGTTATGTATCGTACCGAGTAGAACATGTTCGAAAAAGGGTTTACCCAAAACGTCCTACAAATAATCGCAAAAGGCCCATTGCTCCGTTTTGTGCACAAACGCACAAAACCGCGAGCTTTGGGAAAACACGAGTTGCGATCCACTTTTTTGCTCAACAACCATATCAAAGTTGTGTATCATATCGAGTAGAACATGTTTACAAAACGGTTTCCACAAAAAGCCTGAGAAGTAAGTCCGAAAGGCCCATTGCCCTGTTTTGTGCACAAACGCACAAGACCGCGATCTTTGAGAAAGCACAAGTTTCGATCCATTTTTTTGTGCAACCACTACTTCAAAGTTGTGTATCGTACCGAGGAGAACATGTTCGTAAAAGGGTTTAAGCAAAAAGGTCTAGAAGTAAGCCCGAAAGGCCCATTATTCCGATTTGTGACCAAACACACAAAACCGCGAACTTTGGTAAAACACAAGTTCCGATCCACTTTTTTTGTGCAACAACCACATCAAAGTTGTGTATCGTAGTGAGTAGAACATATTCACAAAATGGTTTCCACAAAAAGCCCTATAAATAAGCCCGGAAGGCCCATTGCTCCGTTTTGTGCACTAAGATACAAAACCGCGAACTTTGGGAAAACACAAGTTTCGATTATTTTTTTGTGCAACCACTACTTCAAAGTTGTGTATCGTACCGAGTAAAACATTTTGGAAAAAGGGTTTGCACAAAACGGCCTACAAATAAGCCAGAAAGGCCCATCGATCCATTACGAGCACAAACGCACAAAACCGTGAACTTTTGAAAAACACAAGTTTCAATCCATTTTTTTCTGCAACCACTACTTCAAAGTTATGTATCGTACCGAGTAGAACATGTTCGAAAAAGGGTTCACCCAAAACGTCCTACAAATAATCGCAAAAGGCCCATTGCTCCGTTTTGTGCACAAACGCACAAAACCGCGAGCTTTGGGAAAACACGAGTTGCGATCCAGTTTTTTGCTCAACAACCATATCAAAGTTGTGTATCGTAGCAAGTAGAACATGTTTACAAAACGGTTTCCACAAAAAGCCTGAGAAATAAGGCCGAAAGGCCCATTGACCCATTTTGTGCATAAACGCACAAGACCGCGATCTTGGAGAAAACACAAGTTTTGATCCATTTTTTTTGTGTAAGCACTACTTCAAAGTTGTGTATCGTACCGAGAAGAACTTGTTCGAAAAAGGGTTTACGTAAAAAGGCCTAGAAGTAAGCCCGAAAGGCCCATTGCTCCGTTTTGTGACCAAATACACAAAACCGCGAACTTTGGGAAAACACAAGTTCCGATCCACTTTTTTGTGCAACAACCACATCAAATTGTGTATCGTAGCGAGTAGAACATGTTCACAAGATGGTTTCCACAAAAAGCCCTAGAAATAAGCCCGGAAGGCCCATTGCTCCGTTTTGTGCACAAACGCACAAAAGCACGAACTTTGGGAAAACACAAGTCTCAATCCATTTTTTTGCGCAACCACCACTTCAAAGTTTTGTATCGTACCGAGTAGAACATGTTCGAAAAAAGGGTTTATTGAAAAGGTCCAACAAATAAGCCCGAATGGCCCATTGATCAGTTTTGTGCACAAATACACAAAACCACGAACTTTAGGAAAACACAAGTTTTGATCCACTTTCTTGCTCGACAACCATATCAGAGGTGCGTATCAAAGCGAGTAGAACATGTTCACAAGATACTTTCCACAAAAACCCTGAGAAATATGCCCGGAAGGCCCATTGGTCAGTTTTGTGCACAAACGCACAAAACCGCGAACTTTGGGAAAACACAAGTTTCGATCCACTTTTTTGCTCAACAACCATATCAAAGTTGTGTATCATAGCAAGTAGAACATGTTTTCAAAACGGTTTCCACAAAAAGCCTGAGAAATAAGGACGAAAGGCCCATTGCCCTGTTTTGTGCACAAACGCACAAGACTGCGATCTTTGAGAAAGGACAAGGTTTGATCCATTTTTTTGTGCAACCACTACTTCAAAGTTGTGTATCGTACCGAGGATAACATGTTCGAAAAAGGGTTTACGCAAAAAGGCCTAGAAGTAAGCCCGAAAGGCCCATTGATCCGTTTTGTGCACAAACGCACAAAACCTCAAACTTTGGGAAAACACAAGTTTCAATCCATTTTTTTGTGCAACCACCACTTCAAAGTTTTGTATCGTACCGAGTAGAACATGTTCGAAAAAGGGTTTATTCAAAAGGTCCAACAAATTAGCCCGAGAGGCCCATTGATCAGTTTTGTGCACAAATGCACAAAATCACGAACTTTGGGAAAACACAACTTTTGATCCACTTTCTTGCTCGACAACCACATCAAAGGTGTGTATCAAAGCGAGTTGACAAAATAGTTTCCACAAAAACCCTGAGAAATAAGCCCGGAAGGCCCATTGCTCCGTTTTTTGCACAAACACACAAAACCGTGAACTTTTGAAAAACACAAGTTTCAATCCATTTTTTTCTGCAACCACTACTTCAAAGTTATGTATCGTACCGAGTAGAACATGTTCGAAAAAGGGTTTACGCAAAACGTCCTACAAATAATCGCAAAAGGCCCATTGCTCCGTTTTGTGCACAAACGCACAAAACCGCGAGCTTTGGGAAAACACGAGTTGCGATCCACTTTTTTGCTCAACAACCATATCAAAGTTGTGTATCATAGCGAGTAGAACATGTTTACAAAACGGTTTCCACAAAAAGCCTGAGAAATAAGTCCGAAAGGCCCATTGCCCTGTTTTGTGCACAAACGCACAAGACCGCGATCTTTGAGAAAGCACAAGTTTCGATCCATTTTTTTGCGCAACCACTACTTCAAAGTTGTGTATCGTACCGAGGAGAACATGTTCGAAAAAGGTTTTAAGCAAAAAGGCCTAGAAGTAAGCCCGAAAGGCCCATTACTCCGATTTGTGACCAAACACACGAAACCGCGAACTTTGGTAAAACACAAGTTCCGATCCATTTTTTTGTGCAACAACCACATTAAAGTTGTGTATCGTAGTGAGTAGAACATATTCACAAAACGGTTTCCACAAAAAGCCTGAGAAATATGCCCGAAAGGGCCATTGCTCCATTTTGTGCACTAAGATACAAAACCGCGAACTTTGGGAAAACACAAGTTCCGATCCACTTTTTTGTGCAACAACCACATCAAATTGTGTATCGTAGCGAGTAGAACATGTTCACAAGATGGTTTCCACAAAAAGCCCTAGAAATAAGCCCGGAAGGCCCATTGCTCCGTTTTGTGCACAAACGCACAAAACCACGAACTTTGGGAAAACACAAGTCTCAATCCATTTTTTTGCGCAACCACCACTTCAAAGTTTTGTATCGTACCGAGTAGAACATGTTCGAAAAAAGGGTTTATTGAAAAGGTCCAACAAATAAGCCCGAATGGCCCATTGATCAGTTTTGTGCACAAATACACAAAACCACGAACTTTAGGAAAACACAAGTTTTGATCCACTTTCTTGCTCGACAACCACATCAGAGGTGCGTATCAAAGCGAGTAGAACATGTTCACAAGATACTTTCCACAAAAACCCTGAGAAATATGCCCGGAAGGCCCATTGGTCAGTTTTGTGCACAAACGCACAAAACCGCGAACTTTGGGAAAACACAAGTTTCGATCCACTTTTTTGCTCAACAACCATATCAAAGTTGTGTATCATAGCAAGTAGAACATGTTTTCAAAACGGTTTCCACAAAAAGCCTGAGAAATAAGGACGAAAGGCCCATTGCCCTGTTTTGTGCACAAACGCACAAGACTGCGATCTTTGAGAAAGGACAAGGTTTGATCCATTTTTTTGTGCAACCACTACTTCAAAGTTGTGTATCGTACCGAGGAGAACATGTTCGAAAAAGGGTTTACGCAAAAAGGCCTAGAAGTAAGCCCGAAAGGCCCATTGCTCCGTTTTGTGAACAAACACACAACACCGCGAACTTTTGAAAAACACAAGTTTCAATCCATTTTTCTCTGCAACCACTACTTCAAAGTTATGTATCGTACCGAGTAGAACATGTTCGAAAAAGGGTTTACCCAAAACGTCCTACAAATAATCGCAAAAGGCCCATTGCTCCGTTTTGTGCACAAACGCACAAAACCGCGATCTTTGGGAAAACACGAGTTGCGATCCACTTTTTTGCTCAACAACCATATCAAAGTTGTGTATCATATCGAGTAGAACATGTTTACAAAACGGTTTCCACAAAAAGCCTGAGAAGTAAGTCCGAAAGGCCCATTGCCCTGTTTTGTGCACAAACGCACAAGACCGCGATCTTTGAGAAAGCACAAGTTTCGATCCATTTTTTTGTGCAACCACTACTTCAAAGTTGTGTATCGTACCGAGGAGAACATGTTCGTAAAAGGGTTTAAGCAAAAAGGTCTAGAAGTAAGCCCGAAAGGCCCATTATTCCGATTTGTGACCAAACACACAAAACCGCGAACTTTGGTAAAACACAAGTTCCGATCCACTTTTTTTGTGCAACAACCACATCAAAGTTGTGTATCGTAGTGAGTAGAACATATTCACAAAATGGTTTCCACAAAAAGCCCTATAAATAAGCCCGGAAGGCCCATTGCTCCGTTTTGTGCACTAAGATACAAAACCGCGAACTTTGGGAAAACACAAGTTTCGATTATTTTTTTGTGCAACCACTACTTCAAAGTTGTGTATCGTACCGAGTAAAACATTTTGGAAAAAGGGTTTGCAGAAAACGGCCTACAAATAAGCCAGAAAGGCCCATCGATCCATTACGAGCACAAACGCACAAAACCGTGAACTTTTGAAAAACACAAGTTTCAATCCATTTTTTTCTGCAACCACTACTTCAAAGTTATGTATCGTACCGAGTAGAACATGTTCGAAAAAGGGTTCACCCAAAACGTCCTACAAATAATCGCAAAAGGCCCATTGCTCCGTTTTGTGCACAAACGCACAAAACCGCGAGCTTTGGGAAAACACGAGTTGCGATCCAGTTTTTTGCTCAACAACCATATCAAAGTTGTGTATCGTAGCAAGTAGAACATGTTTACAAAACGGTTTCCACAAAAAGCCTGAGAAATAAGGCCGAAAGGCCCATTGACCCATTTTGTGCATAAACGCACAAGACCGCGATCTTGGAGAAAACACAAGTTTTGATCCATTTTTTTTGTGTAAGCACTACTTCAAAGTTGTGTATCGTACCGAGAAGAACTTGTTCGAAAAAGGGTTTACGTAAAAAGGCCTAGAAGTAAGCCCGAAAGGCCCATTGCTCCGTTTTGTGACCAAATACACAAAACCGCGAACTTTGGGAAAACACAAGTTCCGATCCACTTTTTTGTGCAACAACTACATCAAATTGTGTATCGTAGCGAGTAGAACATGTTCACAAGATGGTTTCCACAAAAAGCCCTAGAAATAAGCCCGGAAGGCCCATTGCTCCGTTTTGTGCACAAACGCACAAAACCACGAACTTTGGGAAAACACAAGTCTCAATCCATTTTTTTGCGCAACCACCACTTCAAAGTTTTGTATCGTACCGAGTAGAACATGTTCGAAAAAAGGGTTTATTGAAAAGGTCCAACAAATAAGCCCGAATGGCCCATTGATCAGTTTTGTGCACAAATACACAAAACCACGAACTTTAGGAAAACACAAGTTTTGATCCACTTTCTTGCTCGACAACCACATCAGAGGTGCGTATCAAAGCGAGTAGAACATGTTCACAAGATACTTTCCACAAAAACCCTGAGAAATATGCCCGGAAGGCCCATTGGTCAGTTTTGTGCACAAACGCACAAAACCGCGAACTTTGGGAAAACACAAGTTTCGATCCACTTTTTTGCTCAACAACCATATCAAAGTTGTGTATCATAGCAAGTAGAACATGTTTTCAAAACGGTTTCCACAAAAAGCCTGAGAAATAAGGACGAAAGGCCCATTGCCCTGTTTTGTGCACAAACGCACAAGACTGCGATCTTTGAGAAAGGACAAGGTTTGATCCATTTTTTTGTGCAACCACTACTTCAAAGTTGTGTATCGTACCGAGGAGAACATGTTCGAAAAAGGGTTTACGCAAAAAGGCCTAGAAGTAAGCCCGAAAGGCCCATTGCTCCGTTTTGTGAACAAACACACAACACCGCGAACTTTTGAAAAACACAAGTTTCAATCCATTTTTCTCTGCAACCACTACTTCAAAGTTATGTATCGTACCGAGTAGAACATGTTCGAAAAAGGGTTTACCCAAAACGTCCTACAAATAATCGCAAAAGGCCCATTGCTCCGTTTTGTGCACAAACGCACAAAACCGCGATCTTTGGGAAAACACGAGTTGCGATCCACTTTTTTGCTCAACAACCATATCAAAGTTGTGTATCATATCGAGTAGAACATGTTTACAAAACGGTTTCCACAAAAAGCCTGAGAAGTAAGTCCGAAAGGCCCATTGCCCTGTTTTGTGCACAAACGCACAAGACCGCGATCTTTGAGAAAGCACAAGTTTCGATCCATTTTTTTGTGCAACCACTACTTCAAAGTTGTGTATCGTACCGAGGAGAACATGTTCGTAAAAGGGTTTAAGCAAAAAGGTCTAGAAGTAAGCCCGAAAGGCCCATTATTCCGATTTGTGACCAAACACACAAAACCGCGAACTTTGGTAAAACACAAGTTCCGATCCACTTTTTTTGTGCAACAACCACATCAAAGTTGTGTATCGTAGTGAGTAGAACATATTCACAAAATGGTTTCCACAAAAAGCCCTATAAATAAGCCCGGAAGGCCCATTGCTCCGTTTTGTGCACTAAGATACAAAACCGCGAACTTTGGGAAAACACAAGTTTCGATTATTTTTTTGTGCAACCACTACTTCAAAGTTGTGTATCGTACCGAGTAAAACATTTTGGAAAAAGGGTTTGCAGAAAACGGCCTACAAATAAGCCAGAAAGGCCCATCGATCCATTACGAGCACAAACGCACAAAACCGTGAACTTTTGAAAAACACAAGTTTCAATCCATTTTTTTCTGCAACCACTACTTCAAAGTTATGTATCGTACCGAGTAGAACATGTTCGAAAAAGGGTTCACCCAAAACGTCCTACAAATAATCGCAAAAGGCCCATTGCTCCGTTTTGTGCACAAACGCACAAAACCGCGAGCTTTGGGAAAACACGAGTTGCGATCCAGTTTTTTGCTCAACAACCATATCAAAGTTGTGTATCGTAGCAAGTAGAACATGTTTACAAAACGGTTTCCACAAAAAGCCTGAGAAATAAGGCCGAAAGGCCCATTGACCCATTTTGTGCATAAACGCACAAGACCGCGATCTTGGAGAAAACACAAGTTTTGATCCATTTTTTTTGTGTAAGCACTACTTCAAAGTTGTGTATCGTACCGAGAAGAACTTGTTCGAAAAAGGGTTTACGTAAAAAGGCCTAGAAGTAAGCCCGAAAGGCCCATTGCTCCGTTTTGTGACCAAATACACAAAACCGCGAACTTTGGGAAAACACAAGTTCCGATCCACTTTTTTGTGCAACAACCACATCAAATTGTGTATCGTAGCGAGTAGAACATGTTCACAAGATGGTTTCCACAAAAAGCCCTAGAAATAAGCCCGGAAGGCCCATTGCTCCGTTTTGTGCACAAACGCACAAAACCACGAACTTTGGGAAAACACAAGTCTCAATCCATTTTTTTGCGCAACCACCACTTCAAAGTTTTGTATCGTACCGAGTAGAACATGTTCGAAAAAAGGGTTTATTGAAAAGGTCCAACAAATAAGCCCGAATGGCCCATTGATCAGTTTTGTGCACAAATACACAAAACCACGAACTTTAGGAAAACACAAGTTTTGATCCACTTTCTTGCTCGACAACCATATCAGAGGTGCGTATCAAAGCGAGTAGAACATGTTCACAAGATACTTTCCACAAAAACCCTGAGAAATATGCCCGGAAGGCCCATTGGTCAGTTTTGTGCACAAACGCACAAAACCGCGAACTTTGGGAAAACACAAGTTTCGATCCACTTTTTTGCTCAACAACCATATCAAAGTTGTGTATCATAGCAAGTAGAACATGTTTTCAAAACGGTTTCCACAAAAAGCCTGAGAAATAAGGACGAAAGGCCCATTGCCCTGTTTTGTGCACAAACGCACAAGACTGCGATCTTTGAGAAAGGACAAGGTTTGATCCATTTTTTTGTGCAACCACTACTTCAAAGTTGTGTATCGTACCGAGGATAACATGTTCGAAAAAGGGTTTACGCAAAAAGGCCTAGAAGTAAGCCCGAAAGGCCCATTGATCCGTTTTGTGCACAAACGCACAAAACCTCAAACTTTGGGAAAACACAAGTTTCAATCCATTTTTTTGTGCAACCACCACTTCAAAGTTTTGTATCGTACCGAGTAGAACATGTTCGAAAAAGGGTTTATTCAAAAGGTCCAACAAATTAGCCCGAGAGGCCCATTGATCAGTTTTGTGCACAAATGCACAAAATCACGAACTTTGGGAAAACACAACTTTTGATCCACTTTCTTGCTCGACAACCACATCAAAGGTGTGTATCAAAGCGAGTTGACAAAATAGTTTCCACAAAAACCCTGAGAAATAAGCCCGGAAGGCCCATTGCTCCGTTTTTTGCACAAACACACAAAACCGTGAACTTTTGAAAAACACAAGTTTCAATCCATTTTTTTCTGCAACCACTACTTCAAAGTTATGTATCGTACCGAGTAGAACATGTTCGAAAAAGGGTTTACGCAAAACGTCCTACAAATAATCGCAAAAGGCCCATTGCTCCGTTTTGTGCACAAACGCACAAAACCGCGAGCTTTGGGAAAACACGAGTTGCGATCCACTTTTTTGCTCAACAACCATATCAAAGTTGTGTATCATAGCGAGTAGAACATGTTTACAAAACGGTTTCCACAAAAAGCCTGAGAAATAAGTCCGAAAGGCCCATTGCCCTGTTTTGTGCACAAACGCACAAGACCGCGATCTTTGAGAAAGCACAAGTTTCGATCCATTTTTTTGCGCAACCACTACTTCAAAGTTGTGTATCGTACCGAGGAGAACATGTTCGAAAAAGGTTTTAAGCAAAAAGGCCTAGAAGTAAGCCCGAAAGGCCCATTACTCCGATTTGTGACCAAACACACGAAACCGCGAACTTTGGTAAAACACAAGTTCCGATCCATTTTTTTGTGCAACAACCACATTAAAGTTGTGTATCGTAGTGAGTAGAACATATTCACAAAACGGTTTCCACAAAAAGCCTGAGAAATATGCCCGAAAGGGCCATTGCTCCATTTTGTGCACTAAGATACAAAACCGCGAACTTTGGGAAAACACAAGTTCCGATCCACTTTTTTGTGCAACAACCACATCAAATTGTGTATCGTAGCGAGTAGAACATGTTCACAAGATGGTTTCCACAAAAAGCCCTAGAAATAAGCCCGGAAGGCCCATTGCTCCGTTTTGTGCACAAACGCACAAAACCACGAACTTTGGGAAAACACAAGTCTCAATCCATTTTTTTGCGCAACCACCACTTCAAAGTTTTGTATCGTACCGAGTAGAACATGTTCGAAAAAAGGGTTTATTGAAAAGGTCCAACAAATAAGCCCGAATGGCCCATTGATCAGTTTTGTGCACAAATACACAAAACCACGAACTTTAGGAAAACACAAGTTTTGATCCACTTTCTTGCTCGACAACCACATCAGAGGTGCGTATCAAAGCGAGTAGAACATGTTCACAAGATACTTTCCACAAAAACCCTGAGAAATATGCCCGGAAGGCCCATTGGTCAGTTTTGTGCACAAACGCACAAAACCGCGAACTTTGGGAAAACACAAGTTTCGATCCACTTTTTTGCTCAACAACCATATCAAAGTTGTGTATCATAGCAAGTAGAACATGTTTTCAAAACGGTTTCCACAAAAAGCCTGAGAAATAAGGACGAAAGGCCCATTGCCCTGTTTTGTGCACAAACGCACAAGACTGCGATCTTTGAGAAAGGACAAGGTTTGATCCATTTTTTTGTGCAACCACTACTTCAAAGTTGTGTATCGTACCGAGGAGAACATGTTCGAAAAAGGGTTTACGCAAAAAGGCCTAGAAGTAAGCCCGAAAGGCCCATTGCTCCGTTTTGTGAACAAACACACAACACCGCGAACTTTTGAAAAACACAAGTTTCAATCCATTTTTCTCTGCAACCACTACTTCAAAGTTATGTATCGTACCGAGTAGAACATGTTCGAAAAAGGGTTTACCCAAAACGTCCTACAAATAATCGCAAAAGGCCCATTGCTCCGTTTTGTGCACAAACGCACAAAACCGCGAGCTTTGGGAAAACACGAGTTGCGATCCACTTTTTTGCTCAACAACCATATCAAAGTTGTGTATCATATCGAGTAGAACATGTTTACAAAACGGTTTCCACAAAAAGCCTGAGAAGTAAGTCCGAAAGGCCCATTGCCCTGTTTTGTGCACAAACGCACAAGACCGCGATCTTTGAGAAAGCACAAGTTTCGATCCATTTTTTTGTGCAACCACTACTTCAAAGTTGTGTATCGTACCGAGGAGAACATGTTCGTAAAAGGGTTTAAGCAAAAAGGTCTAGAAGTAAGCCCGAAAGGCCCATTATTCCGATTTGTGACCAAACACACAAAACCGCGAACTTTGGTAGAACACAAGTTCCGATCCACTTTTTTTGTGCAACAACCACATCAAAGTTGTGTATCGTAGTGAGTAGAACATATTCACAAAATGGTTTCCACAAAAAGCCCTATAAATAAGCCCGGAAGGCCCATTGCTCCGTTTTGTGCACTAAGATACAAAACCGCGAACTTTGGGAAAACACAAGTTTCGATTATTTTTTTGTGCAACCACTACTTCAAAGTTGTGTATCGTACCGAGTAAAACATTTTGGAAAAAGGGTTTGCAGAAAACGGCCTACAAATAAGCCAGAAAGGCCCATCGATCCATTACGAGCACAAACGCACAAAACCGTGAACTTTTGAAAAACACAAGTTTCAATCCATTTTTTTCTGCAACCACTACTTCAAAGTTATGTATCGTACCGAGTAGAACATGTTCGAAAAAGGGTTCACCCAAAACGTCCTACAAATAATCGCAAAAGGCCCATTGCTCCGTTTTGTGCACAAACGCACAAAACCGCGAGCTTTGGGAAAACACGAGTTGCGATCCAGTTTTTTGCTCAACAACCATATCAAAGTTGTGTATCGTAGCAAGTAGAACATGTTTACAAAACGGTTTCCACAAAAAGCCTGAGAAATAAGGCCGAAAGGCCCATTGACCCATTTTGTGCATAAACGCACAAGACCGCGATCTTGGAGAAAACACAAGTTTTGATCCATTTTTTTTGTGTAAGCACTACTTCAAAGTTGTGTATCGTACCGAGAAGAACTTGTTCGAAAAAGGGTTTACGTAAAAAGGCCTAGAAGTAAGCCCGAAAGGCCCATTGCTCCGTTTTGTGACCAAATACACAAAACCGCGAACTTTGGGAAAACACAAGTTCCGATCCACTTTTTTGTGCAACAACCACATCAAATTGTGTATCGTAGCGAGTAGAACATGTTCACAAGATGGTTTCCACAAAAAGCCCTAGAAATAAGCCCGGAAGGCCCATTGCTCCGTTTTGTGCACAAACGCACAAAACCACGAACTTTGGGAAAACACAAGTCTCAATCCATTTTTTTGCGCAACCACCACTTCAAAGTTTTGTATCGTACCGAGTAGAACATGTTCGAAAAAAGGGTTTATTGAAAAGGTCCAACAAATAAGCCCGAATGGCCCATTGATCAGTTTTGTGCACAAATACACAAAACCACGAACTTTAGGAAAACACAAGTTTTGATCCACTTTCTTGCTCGACAACCATATCAGAGGTGCGTATCAAAGCGAGTAGAACATGTTCACAAGATACTTTCCACAAAAACCCTGAGAAATATGCCCGGAAGGCCCATTGGTCAGTTTTGTGCACAAACGCACAAAACCGCGAACTTTGGGAAAACACAAGTTTCGATCCACTTTTTTGCTCAACAACCATATCAAAGTTGTGTATCATAGCAAGTAGAACATGTTTTCAAAACGGTTTCCACAAAAAGCCTGAGAAATAAGGACGAAAGGCCCATTGCCCTGTTTTGTGCACAAACGCACAAGACTGCGATCTTTGAGAAAGGACAAGGTTTGATCCATTTTTTTGTGCAACCACTACTTCAAAGTTGTGTATCGTACCGAGGATAACATGTTCGAAAAAGGGTTTACGCAAAAAGGCCTAGAAGTAAGCCCGAAAGGCCCATTGATCCGTTTTGTGCACAAACGCACAAAACCTCAAACTTTGGGAAAACACAAGTTTCAATCCATTTTTTTGTGCAACCACCACTTCAAAGTTTTGTATCGTACCGAGTAGAACATGTTCGAAAAAGGGTTTATTCAAAAGGTCCAACAAATTAGCCCGAGAGGCCCATTGATCAGTTTTGTGCACAAATGCACAAAATCACGAACTTTGGGAAAACACAACTTTTGATCCACTTTCTTGCTCGACAACCACATCAAAGGTGTGTATCAAAGCGAGTTGACAAAATAGTTTCCACAAAAACCCTGAGAAATAAGCCCGGAAGGCCCATTGCTCCGTTTTTTGCACAAACACACAAAACCGTGAACTTTTGAAAAACACAAGTTTCAATCCATTTTTTTCTGCAACCACTACTTCAAAGTTATGTATCGTACCGAGTAGAACATGTTCGAAAAAGGGTTTACGCAAAACGTCCTACAAATAATCGCAAAAGGCCCATTGCTCCGTTTTGTGCACAAACGCACAAAACCGCGAGCTTTGGGAAAACACGAGTTGCGATCCACTTTTTTGCTCAACAACCATATCAAAGTTGTGTATCATAGCGAGTAGAACATGTTTACAAAACGGTTTCCACAAAAAGCCTGAGAAATAAGTCCGAAAGGCCCATTGCCCTGTTTTGTGCACAAACGCACAAGACCGCGATCTTTGAGAAAGCACAAGTTTCGATCCATTTTTTTGCGCAACCACTACTTCAAAGTTGTGTATCGTACCGAGGAGAACATGTTCGAAAAAGGTTTTAAGCAAAAAGGCCTAGAAGTAAGCCCGAAAGGCCCATTACTCCGATTTGTGACCAAACACACAAAACCGCGAACTTTGGTAAAACACAAGTTCCGATCCATTTTTTTGTGCAACAACCACATTAAAGTTGTGTATCGTAGTGAGTAGAACATATTCACAAAACGGTTTCCACAAAAAGCCTGAGAAATATGCCCGAAAGGGCCATTGCTCCATTTTGTGCACTAAGATACAAAACCGCGAACTTTGGGAAAACACAAGTTTCGATCATTTTTTTGTGCAACCACTACTTCAAAGTTGTGTATCGTACCGAGGAGAACATGTTCGAAAAAGGGTTTACGCAAAAAGGCCTAGAAGTAAGCCCGAAAGGCCCATTGCTCCGTTTTGTGAACAAACACACAACACCGCGAACTTTTGAAAAACACAAGTTTCAATCCATTTTTCTCTGCAACCACTACTTCAAAGTTATGTATCGTACCGAGTAGAACATGTTCGAAAAAGGGTTTACCCAAAACGTCCTACAAATAATCGCAAAAGGCCCATTGCTCCGTTTTGTGCACAAACGCACAAAACCGCGAGCTTTGGGAAAACACAAGTTGCGATCCACTTTGTTGCTCAACAACCATATCCAAGTTGTGTATCGTAGCAAGTAGAACATGTTTACAAAACGGTTTCCACAAAAAGCCTGAGAAATAAGTCCGAAAGGCCCATTGCCCTGTTTTGTGCACAAACGCACAAGACCGCGATGTTTGAGAAAGCACAAGTTTCGATCCATTTTTTTGCGCAACCACTACTTCAAAGTTGTGTATCGTACCGAGGAGAACATGTTCGAAAAAGGTTTTAAGCAAAAAGGCCTAGAAGTAAGCCCGAAAGGCCCATTACTCCGATTTGTGACCAAACACACAAAACCGCGAACTTTGGTAAAACACAAGTTCCGATCCATTTTTTTGTGCAACAACCACATTAAAGTTGTGTATCGTAGTGAGTAGAACATATTCACAAAACGGTTTCCACAAAAAGCCTGAGAAATATGCCCGAAAGGGCCATTGCTCCATTTTGTGCACTAAGATACAAAACCGCGAACTTTGGTAAAACACAAGTTTCGATCATTTTTTTGTGCAACCACTACTTCAAAGTTGTGTATCGTACCGAGGAGAACATGTTCGAAAAAGGGTTTACGCAAAAAGGCCTAGAAGTAAGCCCGAAAGGCCCATTGCTCCGTTTTGTGAACAAACACACAACACCGCGAACTTTTGAAAAACACAAGTTTCAATCCATTTTTCTCTGCAACCACTACTTCAAAGTTATGTATCGTACCGAGTAGAACATGTTCGAAAAAGGGTTTACCCAAAACGTCCTACAAATAATCGCAAAAGGCCCATTGCTCCGTTTTGTGCACAAACGCACAAAACCGCGAGCTTTGGGAAAACACGAGTTGCGATCCACTTTTTTGCTCAACAACCATATCAAAGTTGTGTATCATATCGAGTAGAACATGTTTACAAAACGGTTTCCACAAAAAGCCTGAGAAATAAGTCCGAAAGGCCCATTGCCCTGTTTTGTGCACAAACGCACAAGACCGCGATCTTTGAGAAAGCACAAGTTTCGATCCATTTTTTTGTGCAACCACTACTTCAAAGTTGTGTATCGTACCGAGGAGAACATGTTCGTAAAAGGGTTTAAGCAAAAAGGCCTAGAAGTAAGCCCGAAAGGCCCATTATTCCGATTTGTGACCAAACACACAAAACCGCGAACTTTGGTAAAACACAAGTTCCGATCCACTTTTTTTGTGCAACAACCACATCAAAGTTGTGTATCGTAGTGAGTAGAACATATTCACAAAATGGTTTCCACAAAAAGCCCTATAAATAAGCCCGGAAGGCCCATTGCTCCGTTTTGTGCACTAAGATACAAAACTGCGAACTTTGGGAAAACACAAGTTTCGATTATTTTTTTGTGCAACCACTACTTCAAAGTTGTGTATCGTACCGAGTAAAACATTTTGGAAAAAGGGTTTGCACAAAACGGCCTACAAATAAGCCAGAAAGGCCCATCGATCCATTACGAGCACAAACGCACAAAACCGTGAACTTTTGAAAAACACAAGTTTCAATCCATTTTTTTCTGCAACCACTACTTCAAAGTTATGTATCGTACCGAGTAGAACATGTTCGAAAAAGGGTTCACCCAAAACGTCCTACAAATAATCGCAAAAGGCCCATTGCTCCGTTTTGTGCACAAACGCACAAAACCGCGAGCTTTGGGAAAACACGAGTTGCGATCCAGTTTTTTGCTCAACAACCATATCAAAGTTGTGTATCGTAGCAAGTAGAACATGTTTACAAAACGGTTTCCACAAAAAGCCTGAGAAATAAGGCCGAAAGGCCCATTGACCCATTTTGTGCATAAACGCACAAGACCGCGATCTTGGAGAAAACACAAGTTTTGATCCATTTTTTTTGTGTAAGCACTACTTCAAAGTTGTGTATCGTACCGAGAACAACTTGTTCGAAAAAGGGTTTACGTAAAAAGGCCTAGAAGTAAGCCCGAAAGGCCCATTGCTCCGTTTTGTGACCAAATACACAAAACCGCGAACTTTGGGAAAACACAAGTTCCGATCCACTTTTTTGTGCAACAACCACATCAAATTGTGTATCGTAGCGAGTAGAACATGTTCACAAGATGGTTTCCACAAAAAGCCCTAGAAATAAGCCCGTAAGGCCCATTGCTCCGTTTTGTGCACAAACGCACAAAACCACGAACTTTGGGAAAACACAAGTCTCAATCCATTTTTTTGCGCAACAACCACTTCAAAGTTTTGTATCGTACCGAGTAGAACATGTTCGAAAAAAGGGTTTATTGAAAAGGTCCAACAAATAAGCCCGAATGGCCCATTGATCAGTTTTGTGCACAAATACACAAAACCACGAACTTTAGGAAAACACAAGTTTTGATCCACTTTCTTGCTCGACAACCACATCAGAGGTGCGTATCAAAGCGAGTAGAACATGTTCACAAGATACTTTCCACAAAAACCCTGAGAAATATGCCCGGAAGGCCCATTGGTCAATTTTGTGCACAAACGCACAAAACCGCGAACTTTGGGAAAACACAAGTTTCGATCCACTTTTTTGCTCAACAACCATATCAAAGTTGTGTATCATAGCAAGTAGAACATGTTTTCAAAACGGTTTCCACAAAAAGCCTGAGAAATAAGGACGAAAGGCCCATTGCCCTGTTTTGTGCACAAACGCACAAGACTGCGATCTTTGAGAAAGGACAAGGTTTGATCCATTTTTTTGTGCAACCACTACTTCAAAGTTGTGTATCGTACCGAGGATAACATGTTCTAAAAAGGGTTTACGCAAAAAGGCCTAGAAGTAAGCCCGAAAGGCCCATTGATCCGTTTTGTGCACAAACGCACAAAACCTCAAACTTTGGGAAAACACAAGTTTCAATCCATTTTTTTGTGCAACCACCACTTCAAAGTTTTGTATCGTACCGAGTAGAACATGTTCGAAAAAGGGTTTATTCAAAAGGTCCAACAAATTAGCCCGAGAGGCCCATTGATCAGTTTTGTGCACAAATGCACAAAATCACGAACTTTGGGAAAACACAACTTTTGATCCACTTTCTTGCTCGACAACCACATCAAAGGTGTGTATCAAAGCGAGTTGAACGTGTTAACAAAATAGTTTCCACAAAAACCCTGAGAAATAAGCCCGGAAGGCCCATTGCTCCGTTTTTTGCACAAACACACAAAACCGTGAACTTTTGAAAAACACAAGTTTCAATCCATTTTTTTCTGCAACCACTACTTCAAAGTTATGTATCGTACCGAGTAGAACATGTTCGAAAAAGGGTTTACGCAAAACGTCCTACAAATAATCGCAAAAGGCCCATTGCTCCGTTTTGTGCACAAACGCACAAAACCGCGAGCTTTGGGAAAACACGAGTTGCGATCCACTTTTTTGCTCAACAACCATATCAAAGTTGTGTATCATAGCGAGTAGAACATGTTTACAAAACGGTTTCCACAAAAAGCCTGAGAAATAAGTCCGAAAGGCCCATTGCCCTGTTTTGTGCACAAACGCACAAGACCGCGATCTTTGAGAAAGCACAAGTTTCGATCCATTTTTTTGCGCAACCACTACTTCAAAGTTGTGTATCGTACCGAGGAGAACATGTTCGAAAAAGGTTTTAAGCAAAAAGGCCTAGAAGTAAGCCCGAAAGGCCCATTACTCCGATTTGTGACCAAACACACAAAACCGCGAACTTTGGTAAAACACAAGTTCCGATCCATTTTTTTGTGCAACAACCACATTAAAGTTGTGTATCGTAGTGAGTAGAACATATTCACAAAACGGTTTCCACAAAAAGCCTGAGAAATATGCCCGAAAGGGCCATTGCTCCATTTTGTGCACTAAGATACAAAACTGCGAACTTTGGGAAAACACAAGTTTCAATAATTTTTTTGTGCAACCACTACTTCAAAGTTGTGTATCGTACCGAGGAGAACATGTTCGAAAAAGGGTTTACGCAAAAAGGCCTAGAAGTAAGCCCGAAAGGCCCATTGCTCCGTTTTGTGAACAAACACACAACACCGCAAACTTTTGAAAAACACAAGTTTCAATCCATTTTTCTCTGCAACCACTACTTCAAAGTTATGTATCGTACCGAGTAGAACATGTTCGAAAAAGGGTTTACCCAAAACGTCCTACAAATAATCGCAAAAGGCCCATTGCTCCGTTTTGTGCACAAACGCACAAAACCGCGAGCTTTGGGAAAACACGAGTTGCGATCCACTTTTTTGCTCAACAACCATATCAAAGTTGTGTATCATATCGAGTAGAACATGTTTACAAAACGGTTTCCACAAAAAGCCTGAGAAATAAGTCCGAAAGGCCCATTGCCCTGTTTTGTGCACAAACGCACAAGACCGCGATCTTTGAGAAAGCACAAGTTTCGATCCATTTTTTTGCGCAACCACTACTTCAAAGTTGTGTATCGTACCGAGGAGAACATGTTCGAAAAAGGTTTTAAGCAAAAAGGCCTAGAAGTAAGCCCGAAAGGCCCATTACTCCGATTTGTGACCAAACACAGAAAACCGCGAACTTTGGTAAAACACAAGTTCCGATCCATTTTTTTGTGCAACAACCACATTAAAGTTGTGTATCGTAGTGAGTAGAACATATTCACAAAACGGTTTCCACAAAAAGCCTGAGAAATATGCCCGAAAGGGCCATTGCTCCATTTTGTGCACTAAGATACAAAACCGCGAACTTTGGTAAAACACAAGTTTCGATCATTTTTTTGTGCAACCACTACTTCAAAGTTGTGTATCGTACCGAGGAGAACATGTTCGAAAAAGGGTTTACGCAAAATGGCCTAGAAGTAAGCCCGAAAGGCCCATTGCTCCGTTTTGTGAACAAACACACAACACCGCGAACTTTTGAAAAACACAAGTTTCAATCCATTTTTCTCTGCAACCACTACTTCAAAGTTATGTATCGTACCGTGTAGAACATGTTCGAAAAAGGGATTACCCAAAACGTCCTACAAATAATCGCAAAAGGCCCATTGCTCCGTTTTGTGCACAAACGCACAAAACCGCGAGCTTTGGGAAAACACGAGTTGCGATCCAGTTTTTTGCTCAACAACCATATCAAAGTTGTGTATCGTAGCAAGTAGAACATGTTTACAAAACGGTTTCCACAAAAAGCCTGAGAAATAAGGCCGAAAGGCCCATTGACCCATTTTGTGCATAAACGCACAAGACCGCGATCTTGGAGAAAACACAAGTTTTGATCCATTTTTTTTGTGTAAGCACTACTTCAAAGTTGTGTATCGTACCGAGAACAACTTGTTCGAAAAAGGGTTTACGTAAAAAGGCCTAGAAGTAAGCCCGAAAGGCCCATTGCTCCGTTTTGTGACCAAATACACAAAACCGCGAACTTTGGGAAAACACAAGTTCCGATCCACTTTTTTGTGCAACAACCACATCAAATTGTGTATCGTAGCGAGTAGAACATGTTCACAAGATGGTTTCCACAAAAAGCCCTAGAAATAAGCCCGTAAGGCCCATTGCTCCGTTTTGTGCACAAACGCACAAAACCACGAACTTTGGGAAAACACAAGTCTCAATCCATTTTTTTGCGCAACAACCACTTCAAAGTTTTGTATCGTACCGAGTAGAACATGTTCGAAAAAAGGGTTTATTGAAAAGGTCCAACAAATAAGCCCGAATGGCCCATTGATCAGTTTTGTGCACAAATACACAAAACCACGAACTTTAGGAAAACACAAGTTTTGATCCACTTTCTTGCTCGACAACCACATCAGAGGTGCGTATCAAAGCGAGTAGAACATGTTCACAAGATACTTTCCACAAAAACCCTGAGAAATATGCCCGGAAGGCCCATTGGTCAATTTTGTGCACAAACGCACAAAACCGCGAACTTTGGGAAAACACAAGTTTCGATCCACTTTTTTGCTCAACAACCATATCAAAGTTGTGTATCATAGCAAGTAGAACATGTTTTCAAAACGGTTTCCACAAAAAGCCTGAGAAATAAGGACGAAAGGCCCATTGCCCTGTTTTGTGCACAAACGCACAAGACTGCGATCTTTGAGAAAGGACAAGGTTTGATCCATTTTTTTGTGCAACCACTACTTCAAAGTTGTGTATCGTACCGAGGATAACATGTTCTAAAAAGGGTTTACGCAAAAAGGCCTAGAAGTAAGCCCGAAAGGCCCATTGATCCGTTTTGTGCACAAACGCACAAAACCTCAAACTTTGGGAAAACACAAGTTTCAATCCATTTTTTTGTGCAACCACCACTTCAAAGTTTTGTATCGTACCGAGTAGAACATGTTCGAAAAAGGGTTTATTCAAAAGGTCCAACAAATTAGCCCGAGAGGCCCATTGATCAGTTTTGTGCACAAATGCACAAAATCACGAACTTTGGGAAAACACAACTTTTGATCCACTTTCTTGCTCGACAACCACATCAAAGGTGTGTATCAAAGCGAGTTGAACGTGTTAACAAAATAGTTTCCACAAAAACCCTGAGAAATAAGCCCGGAAGGCCCATTGCTCCGTTTTTTGCACAAACACACAAAACCGTGAACTTTTGAAAAACACAAGTTTCAATCCATTTTTTTCTGCAACCACTACTTCAAAGTTATGTATCGTACCGAGTAGAACATGTTCGAAAAAGGGTTTACGCAAAACGTCCTACAAATAATCGCAAAAGGCCCATTGCTCCGTTTTGTGCACAAACGCACAAAACCGCGAGCTTTGGGAAAACACGAGTTGCGATCCACTTTTTTGCTCAACAACCATATCAAAGTTGTGTATCATAGCGAGTAGAACATGTTTACAAAACGGTTTCCACAAAAAGCCTGAGAAATAAGTCCGAAAGGCCCATTGCCCTGTTTTGTGCACAAACGCACAAGACCGCGATCTTTGAGAAAGCACAAGTTTCGATCCATTTTTTTGCGCAACCACTACTTCAAAGTTGTGTATCGTACCGAGGAGAACATGTTCGAAAAAGGTTTTAAGCAAAAAGGCCTAGAAGTAAGCCCGAAAGGCCCATTACTCCGATTTGTGACCAAACACACAAAACCGCGAACTTTGGTAAAACACAAGTTCCGATCCATTTTTTTGTGCAACAACCACATTAAAGTTGTGTATCGTAGTGAGTAGAACATATTCACAAAACGGTTTCCACAAAAAGCCTGAGAAATATGCCCGAAAGGGCCATTGCTCCATTTTGTGCACTAAGATACAAAACTGCGAACTTTGGGAAAACACAAGTTTCAATAATTTTTTTGTGCAACCACTACTTCAAAGTTGTGTATCGTACCGAGGAGAACATGTTCGAAAAAGGGTTTACGCAAAAAGGCCTAGAAGTAAGCCCGAAAGGCCCATTGCTCCGTTTTGTGAACAAACACACAACACCGCAAACTTTTGAAAAACACAAGTTTCAATCCATTTTTCTCTGCAACCACTACTTCAAAGTTATGTATCGTACCGAGTAGAACATGTTCGAAAAAGGGTTTACCCAAAACGTCCTACAAATAATCGCAAAAGGCCCATTGCTCCGTTTTGTGCACAAACGCACAAAACCGCGAGCTTTGGGAAAACACGAGTTGCGATCCACTTTTTTGCTCAACAACCATATCAAAGTTGTGTATCATATCGAGTAGAACATGTTTACAAAACGGTTTCCACAAAAAGCCTGAGAAATAAGTCCGAAAGGCCCATTGCCCTGTTTTGTGCACAAACGCACAAGACCGCGATCTTTGAGAAAGCACAAGTTTCGATCCATTTTTTTGCGCAACCACTACTTCAAAGTTGTGTATCGTACCGAGGAGAACATGTTCGAAAAAGGTTTTAAGCAAAAAGGCCTAGAAGTAAGCCCGAAAGGCCCATTACTCCGATTTGTGACCAAACACAGAAAACCGCGAACTTTGGTAAAACACAAGTTCCGATCCATTTTTTTGTGCAACAACCACATTAAAGTTGTGTATCGTAGTGAGTAGAACATATTCACAAAACGGTTTCCACAAAAAGCCTGAGAAATATGCCCGAAAGGGCCATTGCTCCATTTTGTGCACTAAGATACAAAACCGCGAACTTTGGTAAAACACAAGTTTCGATCATTTTTTTGTGCAACCACTACTTCAAAGTTGTGTATCGTACCGAGGAGAACATGTTCGAAAAAGGGTTTACGCAAAATGGCCTAGAAGTAAGCCCGAAAGGCCCATTGCTCCGTTTTGTGAACAAACACACAACACCGCGAACTTTTGAAAAACACAAGTTTCAATCCATTTTTCTCTGCAACCACTACTTCAAAGTTATGTATCGTACCGAGTAGAACATGTTCGAAAAAGGGTTTACCCAAAACGTCCTACAAATAATCGCAAAAGGCCCATTGCTCCGTTTTGTGCACAAACGCACAAAACCGCGAGCTTTGGGAAAACACGAGTTGCGATCCACTTTTTTGCTCAACAACCATATCAAAGTTGTGTATCATATCGAGTAGAACATGTTTACAAAACGGTTTCCACAAAAAGCCTGAGAAATAAGTCCGAAAGGCCCATTGCCCTGTTTTGTGCACAAACGCACAAGACCGCGATCTTTGAGAAAGCACAAGTTTCGATCCATTTTTTTGTGCAACCACTACTTCAAAGTTGTGTATCGTACCGAGGAGAACATGTTCGTAAAAGGGTTTAAGCAAAAAGGCCTAGAAGTAAGCCCGAAAGGCCCATTATTCCGATTTGTGACCAAACACACAAAACCGCGAACTTTGGTAAAACACAAGTTTCGATCATTTTTTTGTGCAACCACTACTTCAAAGTTGTGTATCGTACCGAGGAGAACATGTTCGAAAAAGGGTTTACGCAAAATGGCCTAGAAGTAAGCCCGAAAGGCCCATTGCTCAGTTTTGTGAACAAACACACAACACCGCGAACTTTTGAAAAACACAAGTTTCAATCCATTTTTCTCTGCAACCACTACTTCAAAGTTATGTATCGTACCGAGTAGAACATGTTCGAAAAAGGGTTTACCCAAAACGTCCTACAAATAATCGCAAAAGGCCCATTGCTCCGTTTTGTGCACAAACGCACAAAACCGCGAGCTTTGGGAAAACACAAGTTGCGATCCACTTTGTTGCTCAACAACCATATCCAAGTTGTGTATCGTAGCAAGTAGAACATGTTTACAAAACGGTTTCCACAAAAAGCCTGAGAAATAAGTCCGAAAGGCCCATTGCCCTGTTTTGTGCACAAACGCACAAGACCGCGATGTTTGAGACAGCACAAGTTTCGATCCATTTTTTTGCGCAACCACTACTTCAAAGTTGTGTATCGTACCGAGGAGAACATGTTCGAAAAAGGTTTTAAGCAAAAAGGCCTAGAAGTAAGCCCGAAAGGCCCATTACTCCGATTTGTGACCAAACACACAAAACCGCGAACTTTGGTAAAACACAAGTTCCGATCCATTTTTTTGTGCAACAACCACATTAAAGTTGTGTATCGTAGTGAGTAGAACATATTCACAAAACGGTTTCCACAAAAAGCCTGAGAAATATGCCCGAAAGGGCCATTGCTCCATTTTGTGCACTAAGATACAAAACCGCGAACTTTGGTAAAACACAAGTTTCGATCATTTTTTTGTGCAACCACTACTTCAAAGTTGTGTATCGTACCGAGGAGAACATGTTCGAAAAAGGGTTTACGCAAAAAGGCCTAGAAGTAAGCCCGAAAGGCCCATTGCTCCGTTTTGTGAACAAACACACAACACCGCGAACTTTTGAAAAACACAAGTTTCAATCCATTTTTCTCTGCAACCACTACTTCAAAGTTATGTATCGTACCGAGTAGAACATGTTCGAAAAAGGGTTTACCCAAAACGTCCTACAAATAATCGCAAAAGGCCCATTGCTCCGTTTTGTGCACAAACGCACAAAACCGCGAGCTTTGGGAAAACACGAGTTGCGATCCACTTTTTTGCTCAACAACCATATCAAAGTTGTGTATCATATCGAGTAGAACATGTTTACAAAACGGTTTCCACAAAAAGCCTGAGAAATAAGTCCGAAAGGCCCATTGCCCTGTTTTGTGCACAAACGCACAAGACCGCGATCTTTGAGAAAGCACAAGTTTCGATCCATTTTTTTGTGCAACCACTACTTCAAAGTTGTGTATCGTACCGAGGAGAACATGTTCGTAAAAGGGTTTAAGCAAAAAGGCCTAGAAGTAAGCCCGAAAGGCCCATTATTCCGATTTGTGACCAAACACACAAAACCGCGAACTTTGGTAAAACACAAGTTCCGATCCACTTTTTTTGTGCAACAACCACATCAAAGTTGTGTATCGTAGTGAGTAGAACATATTCACAAAATGGTTTCCACAAAAAGCCCTATAAATAAGCCCGGAAGGCCCATTGCTCCGTTTTGTGCACTAAGATACAAAACCGCGAACTTTGGGAAAACACAAATTTCGATTATTTTTTTGTGCAACCACTACTTCAAAGTTGTGTATCGTACCGAGTAAAACATTTTGGAAAAAGGGTTTGCACAAAACGGCCTACAAATAAGCCAGAAAGGCCCATCGATCCATTACGAGCACAAACGCACAAAACCGTGAACTTTTGAAAAACACAAGTTTCAATCCATTTTTTTCTGCAACCACTACTTCAAAGTTATGTATCGTACCGAGTAGAACATGTTCGAAAAAGGGTTCACCCAAAACGTCCTACAAATAATCGCAAAAGGCCCATTGCTCCGTTTTGTGCACAAACGCACAAAACCGCGAGCTTTGGGAAAACACGAGTTGCGATCCAGTTTTTTGCTCAACAACCATATCAAAGTTGTGTATCGTAGCAAGTAGAACATGTTTACAAAACGGTTTCCACAAAAAGCCTGAGAAATAAGGCCGAAAGGCCCATTGACCCATTTTGTGCATAAACGCACAAGACCGCGATCTTGGAGAAAACACAAGTTTTGATCCATTTTTTTTGTGTAAGCACTACTTCAAAGTTGTGTATCGTACCGAGAAGAACTTGTTCGAAAAAGGGTTTACGTAAAAAGGCCTAGAAGTAAGCCCGAAAGGCCCATTGCTCCGTTTTGTGACCAAATACACAAAACCGCGAACTTTGGGAAAACACAAGTTCCGATCCACTTTTTTGTGCAACAACCACATCAAATTGTGTATCGTAGCGAGTAGAACATGTTCACAAGATGGTTTCCACAAAAAGCCCTAGAAATAAGCCCGGAAGGCCCATTGCTCCGTTTTGTGCACAAACGCACAAAACCACGAACTTTGGGAAAACACAAGTCTCAATCCATTTTTTTGCGCAACCACCACTTCAAAGTTTTGTATCGTACCGAGTAGAACATGTTCGAAAAAAGGGTTTATTGAAAAGGTCCAACAAATAAGCCCGAATGGCCCATTGATCAGTTTTGTGCACAAATACACAAAACCACGAACTTTAGGAAAACACAAGTTTTGATCCACTTTCTTGCTCGACAACCACATCAGAGGTGCGTATCAAAGCGAGTAGAACATGTTCACAAGATACTTTCCACAAAAACCCTGAGAAATATGCCCGGAAGGCCCATTGGTCAGTTTTGTGCACAAACGCACAAAACCGCGAACTTTGGGAAAACACAAGTTTCGATCCACTTTTTTGCTCAACAACCATATCAAAGTTGTGTATCATAGCAAGTAGAACATGTTTTCAAAACGGTTTCCACAAAAAGCCTGAGAAATAAGGACGAAAGGCCCATTGCCCTGTTTTGTGCACAAACGCACAAGACTGCGATCTTTGAGAAAGGACAAGGTTTGATCCATTTTTTTGTGCAACCACTACTTCAAAGTTGTGTATCGTACCGAGGATAACATGTTCTAAAAAGGGTTTACGCAAAAAGGCCTAGAAGTAAGCCCGAAAGGCCCATTGATCCGTTTTGTGCACAAACGCACAAAACCTCAAACTTTGGGAAAACACAAGTTTCAATCCATTTTTTTGTGCAACCACCACTTCAAAGTTTTGTATCGTACCGAGTAGAACATGTTCGAAAAAGGGTTTATTCAAAAGGTCCAACAAATTAGCCCGAGAGGCCCATTGATCAGTTTTGTGCACAAATGCACAAAATCACGAACTTTGGGAAAACACAACTTTTGATCCACTTTCTTGCTCGACAACCACATCAAAGGTGTGTATCAAAGCGAGTTGAACGTGTTAACAAAATAGTTTCCACAAAAACCCTGAGAAATAAGCCCGGAAGGCCCATTGCTCCGTTTTTTGCACAAACACACAAAACCGTGAACTTTTGAAAAACACAAGTTTCAATCCATTTTTTTCTGCAACCACTACTTCAAAGTTATGTATCGTACCGAGTAGAACATGTTCGAAAAAGGGTTTACGCAAAACGTCCTACAAATAATCGCAAAAGGCCCATTGCTCCGTTTTGTGCACAAACGCACAAAACCGCGAGCTTTGGGAAAACACGAGTTGCGATCCACTTTTTTGCTCAACAACCATATCAAAGTTGTGTATCATAGCGAGTAGAACATGTTTACAAAACGGTTTCCACAAAAAGCCTGAGAAATAAGTCCGAAAGGCCCATTGCCCTGTTTTGTGCACAAACGCACAAGACCGCGATCTTTGAGAAAGCACAAGTTTCGATCCATTTTTTTGCGCAACCACTACTTCAAAGTTGTGTATCGTACCAAGGAGAACATGTTCGAAAAAGGTTTTAAGCAAAAAGGCCTAGAAGTAAGCCCGAAAGGCCCATTACTCCGATTTGTGACCAAACACACAAAACCGCGAACTTTGGTAAAACACAAGTTCCGATCCATTTTTTTGTGCAACAACCACATTAAAGTTGTGTATCGTAGTGAGTAGAACATATTCACAAAACGGTTTCCACAAAAAGCCTGAGAAATATGCCCGAAAGGGCCATTGCTCCATTTTGTGCACTAAGATACAAAACTGCGAACTTTGGGAAAACACAAGTTTCGATCATTTTTTTGTGCAACCACTACTTCAAAGTTGTGTATCGTACCGAGGAGAACATGTTCGAAAAAGGGTTTACGCAAAAAGGCCTAGAAGTAAGCCCGAAAGGCCCATTGCTCCGTTTTGTGAACAAACACACAACACCGCGAACTTTTGAAAAACACAAGTTTCAATCCATTTTTCTCTGCAACCACTACTTCAAAGTTATGTATCGTACCGAGTAGAACATGTTCGAAAAAGGGTTTACCCAAAACGTCCTACAAATAATCGCAAAAGGCCCATTGCTCCGTTTTGTGCACAAACGCACAAAACCGCGAGCTTTGGGAAAACACGAGTTGCGATCCAGTTTTTTGCTCAACAACCATATCAAAGTTGTGTATCGTAGCAAGTAGAACATGTTTACAAAACGGTTTCCACAAAAAGCCTGAGAAATAAGGCCGAAAGGCCCATTGACCCATTTTGTGCATAAACGCACAAGACCGCGATCTTGGAGAAAACACAAGTTTTGATCCATTTTTTTTGTGTAAGCACTACTTCAAAGTTGTGTATCGTACCGAGAAGAACTTGTTCGAAAAAGGGTTTACGTAAAAAGGCCTAGAAGTAAGCCCGAAAGGCCCATTGCTCCGTTTTGTGACCAAATACACAAAACCGCGAACTTTGGGAAAACACAAGTTCCGATCCACTTTTTTGTGCAACAACCACATCAAATTGTGTATCGTAGCGAGTAGAACATGTTCACAAGATGGTTTCCACAAAAAGCCCTAGAAATAAGCCCGGAAGGCCCATTGCTCCGTTTTGTGCACAAACGCACAAAACCACGAACTTTGGGAAAACACAAGTCTCAATCCATTTTTTTGCGCAACCACCACTTCAAAGTTTTGTATCGTACCGAGTAGAACATGTTCGAAAAAAGGGTTTATTGAAAAGGTCCAACAAATAAGCCCGAATGGCCCATTGATCAGTTTTGTGCACAAATACACAAAACCACGAACTTTAGGAAAACACAAGTTTTGATCCACTTTCTTGCTCGACAACCATATCAGAGGTGCGTATCAAAGCGAGTAGAACATGTTCACAAGATACTTTCCACAAAAACCCTGAGAAATATGCCCGGAAGGCCCATTGGTCAGTTTTGTGCACAAACGCACAAAACCGCGAACTTTGGGAAAACACAAGTTTCGATCCACTTTTTTGCTCAACAACCATATCAAAGTTGTGTATCATAGCAAGTAGAACATGTTTTCAAAACGGTTTCCACAAAAAGCCTGAGAAATAAGGACGAAAGGCCCATTGCCCTGTTTTGTGCACAAACGCACAAGACTGCGATCTTTGAGAAAGGACAAGGTTTGATCCATTTTTTTGTGCAACCACTACTTCAAAGTTGTGTATCGTACCGAGGATAACATGTTCGAAAAAGGGTTTACGCAAAAAGGCCTAGAAGTAAGCCCGAAAGGCCCATTGATCCGTTTTGTGCACAAACGCACAAAACCTCAAACTTTGGGAAAACACAAGTTTCAATCCATTTTTTTGTGCAACCACCACTTCAAAGTTTTGTATCGTACCGAGTAGAACATGTTCGAAAAAGGGTTTATTCAAAAGGTCCAACAAATTAGCCCGAGAGGCCCATTGATCAGTTTTGTGCACAAATGCACAAAATCACGAACTTTGGGAAAACACAACTTTTGATCCACTTTCTTGCTCGACAACCACATCAAAGGTGTGTATCAAAGCGAGTCGACAAAATAGTTTCCACAAAAACCCTGAGAAATAAGCCCGGAAGGCCCATTGCTCCGTTTTTTGCACAAACACACAAAACCGTGAACTTTTGAAAAACACAAGTTTCAATCCATTTTTTTCTGCAACCACTACTTCAAAGTTATGTATCGTACCGAGTAGAACATGTTCGAAAAAGGGTTTACGCAAAACGTCCTACAAATAATCGCAAAAGGCCCATTGCTCCGTTTTGTGCACAAACGCACAAAACCGCGAGCTTTGGGAAAACACGAGTTGCGATCCACTTTTTTGCTCAACAACCATATCAAAGTTGTGTATCATAGCGAGTAGAACATGTTTACAAAACGGTTTCCACAAAAAGCCTGAGAAATAAGTCCGAAAGGCCCATTGCCCTGTTTTGTGCACAAACGCACAAGACCGCGATCTTTGAGAAAGCACAAGTTTCGATCCACTTTTTTGCGCAACCACTACTTCAAAGTTGTGTATCGTACCGAGGAGAACATGTTCGAAAAAGGTTTTAAGCAAAAAGGCCTAGAAGTAAGCCCGAAAGGCCCATTACTCCGATTTGTGACCAAACACACAAAACCGCGAACTTTGGTAAAACACAAGTTCCGATCCATTTTTTTGTGCAACAACCACATTAAAGTTGTGTATCGTAGTGAGTAGAACATATTCACAAAACGGTTTCCACAAAAAGCCTGAGAAATATGCCCGAAAGGGCCATTGCTCCATTTTGTGCACTAAGATACAAAACCGCGAACTTTGGGAAAACACAAGTTTCGATCATTTTTTTGTGCAACCACTACTTCAAAGTTGTGTATCGTACCGAGGAGAACATGTTCGAAAAAGGGTTTACGCAAAAAGGCCTAGAAGTAAGCCCGAAAGGCCCATTGCTCCGTTTTGTGAACAAACACACAACACCGCGAACTTTTGAAAAACACAAGTTTCAATCCATTTTTCTCTGCAACCACTACTTCAAAGTTATGTATCGTACCGAGTAGAACATGTTCGAAAAAGGGTTTACCCAAAACGTCCTACAAATAATCGCAAAAGGCCCATTGCTCCGTTTTGTGCACAAACGCACAAAACCGCGAGCTTTGGGAAAACACAAGTTGCGATCCACTTTGTTGCTCAACAACCATATCCAAGTTGTGTATCGTAGCAAGTAGAACATGTTTACAAAACGGTTTCCACAAAAAGCCTGAGAAATAAGTCCGAAAGGCCCATTGCCCTGTTTTGTGCACAAACGCACAAGACCGCGATGTTTGAGAAAGCACAAGTTTCGATCCATTTTTTTGCGCAACCACTACTTCAAAGTTGTGTATCGTACCGAGGAGAACATGTTCGAAAAAGGTTTTAAGCAAAAAGGCCTAGAAGTAAGCCCGAAAGGCCCATTACTCCGATTTGTGACCAAACACACAAAACCGCGAACTTTGGTAAAACACAAGTTCCGATCCATTTTTTTGTGCAACAAACACATTAAAGTTGTGTATCGTAGTGAGTAGAACATATTCACAAAACGGTTTCCACAAAAAGCCTGAGAAATATGCCCGAAAGGGCCATTGCTCCATTTTGTGCACTAAGATACAAAACCGCGAACTTTGGGAAAACACAAGTTTCGATCATTTTTTTGTGCAACCACTACTTCAAAGTTGTGTATCGTACCGAGGAGAACATGTTCGAAAAAGGGTTTACGCAAAAAGGCCTAGAAGTAAGCCCGAAAGGCCCATTGCTCCGTTTTGTGAACAAACACACAACACCGCGAACTTTTGAAAAACACAAGTTTCAATCCATTTTTCTCTGCAACCACTACTTCAAAGTTATGTATCGTACCGAGTAGAACATGTTCGAAAAAGGGATTACCCAAAACGTCCTACAAATAATCGCAAAAGGCCCATTGCTCCGTTTTGTGCACAAACGCACAAAACCGCGAGCTTTGGGAAAACACGAGTTGCGATCCACTTTTTTGCTCAACAACCATATCAAAGTTGTGTATCATATCGAGTAGAACATGTTTACAAAACGGTTTCCACAAAAAGCCTGAGAAATAAGTCCGAAAGGCCCATTGCCCTGTTTTGTGCACAAACGCACAAGACCGCGATCTTTGAGAAAGCACAAGTTTCGATCCATTTTTTTGCGCAACCACTACTTCAAAGTTGTGTATCGTACCGAGGAGAACATGTTCGAAAAAGGTTTTAAGCAAAAAGGCCTAGAAGTAAGCCCGAAAGGCCCATTACTCCGATTTGTGACCAAACACACAAAACCGCGAACTTTGGTAAAACACAAGTTCCGATCCATTTTTTTGTGCAACAACCACATTAAAGTTGTGTATCGTAGTGAGTAGAACATATTCACAAAACGGTTTCCACAAAAAGCCTGAGAAATATGCCCGAAAAGGCCATTGCTCCATTTTGTGCACTAAGATACAAAACTGCGAACTTTGGGAAAACACAAGTTTCGATCATTTTTTTGTGCAACCACTACTTCAAAGTTGTGTATCGTACCGAGGAGAACATGTTCGAAAAAGGGTTTACGCAAAAAGGCCTAGAAGTAAGCCCGAAAGGCCCATTGCTCCGTTTTGTGAACAAACACACAACACCGCGAACTTTTGAAAAACACAAGTTTCAATCCATTTTTCTCTGCAACCACTACTTCAAAGTTATGTATCGTACCGAGTAGAACATGTTCGAAAAAGGGATTACCCAAAACGTCCTACAAATAATCGCAAAAGGCCCATTGCTCCGTTTTGTGCACAAATGCACAAAACCGCGAGCTTTGGGAAAACACGAGTTGCGATCCACTTTTTTGCTCAACAACCATATCAAAGTTGTGTATCATATCGAGTAGAACATGTTTACAAAACGGTTTCCACAAAAATCCTGAGAAATAAGTCCGAAAGGCCCATTGCCCTGTTTTGTGCACAAACGCACAAGACCGCGATCTTTGAGAAAGCACAAGTTTCGATCCATTTTTTTGCGCAACCACTACTTCAAAGTTGTGTATCGTACCGAGGAGAACATGTTCGAAAAAGGTTTTAAGCAAAAAGGCCTAGAAGTAAGCCCGAAAGGCCCATTACTCCGATTTGTGACCAAACACACAAAACCGCGAACTTTGGTAAAACACAAGTTCCGATCCATTTTTTTGTGCAACAACCACATTAAAGTTGTGTATCGTAGTGAGTAGAACATATTCACAAAACGGTTTCCACAAAAAGCCTGAGAAATATGCCCGAAAGGGCCATTGCTCCATTTTGTGCACTAAGATACAAAACTGCGAACTTTGGGAAAACACAAGTTTCGATCATTTTTTTGTGCAACCACTACTTCAAAGTTGTGTATCGTACCGAGGAGAACATGTTCGAAAAAGGGTTTACGCAAAAAGGCCTAGAAGTAAGCCCGAAAGGCCCATTGCTCCGTTTTGTGAACAAACACACAACACCGCGAACTTTTGAAAAACACAAGTTTCAATCCATTTTTCTCTGCAACCACTACTTCAAAGTTATGTATCGTACCGAGTAGAACATGTTCGAAAAAGGGTTTACCCAAAACGTCCTACAAATAATCGCAAAAGGCCCATTGCTCCGTTTTGTGCACAAACGCACAAAACCGCGAGCTTTGGGAAAACACAAGTTGCGATCCACTTTGTTGCTCAACAACCATATCCAAGTTGTGTATCGTAGCAAGTAGAACATGTTTACAAAACGGTTTCCACAAAAAGCCTGAGAAATAAGTCCGAAAGGCCCATTGCCCTGTTTTGTGCACAAACGCACAAGACCGCGATGTTTGAGAAAGCACAAGTTTCGATCCATTTTTTTGCGCAACCACTACTTCAAAGTTGTGTATCGTACCGAGGAGAACATGTTCGAAAAAGGTTTTAAGCAAAAAGGCCTAGAAGTAAGCCCGAAAGGCCCATTACTCCGATTTGTGACCAAACACACAAAACCGCGAACTTTGGTAAAACACAAGTTCCGATCCATTTTTTTGTGCAACAAACACATTAAAGTTGTGTATCGTAGTGAGTAGAACATATTCACAAAACGGTTTCCACAAAAAGCCTGAGAAATATGCCCGAAAGGGCCATTGCTCCATTTTGTGCACTAAGATACAAAACCGCGAACTTTGGGAAAACACAAGTTTCGATCATTTTTTTGTGCAACCACTACTTCAAAGTTGTGTATCGTACCGAGGAGAACATGTTCGAAAAAGGGTTTACGCAAAAAGGCCTAGAAGTAAGCCCGAAAGGCCCATTGCTCCGTTTTGTGAACAAACACACAACACCGCGAACTTTTGAAAAACACAAGTTTCAATCCATTTTTCTCTGCAACCACTACTTCAAAGTTATGTATCGTACCGAGTAGAACATGTTCGAAAAAGGGATTACCCAAAACGTCCTACAAATAATCGCAAAAGGCCCATTGCTCCGTTTTGTGCACAAACGCACAAAACCGCGAGCTTTGGGAAAACACGAGTTGCGATCCACTTTTTTGCTCAACAACCATATCAAAGTTGTGTATCATATCGAGTAGAACATGTTTACAAAACGGTTTCCACAAAAAGCCTGAGAAATAAGTCCGAAAGGCCCATTGCCCTGTTTTGTGCACAAACGCACAAGACCGCGATCTTTGAGAAAGCACAAGTTTCGATCCATTTTTTTGCGCAACCACTACTTCAAAGTTGTGTATCGTACCGAGGAGAACATGTTCGAAAAAGGTTTTAAGCAAAAAGGCCTAGAAGTAAGCCCGAAAGGCCCATTACTCCGATTTGTGACCAAACACACAAAACCGCGAACTTTGGTAAAACACAAGTTCCGATCCATTTTTTTGTGCAACAACCACATTAAAGTTGTGTATCGTAGTGAGTAGAACATATTCACAAAACGGTTTCCACAAAAAGCCTGAGAAATATGCCCGAAAAGGCCATTGCTCCATTTTGTGCACTAAGATACAAAACTGCGAACTTTGGGAAAACACAAGTTTCGATCATTTTTTTGTGCAACCACTACTTCAAAGTTGTGTATCGTACCGAGGAGAACATGTTCGAAAAAGGGTTTACGCAAAAAGGCCTAGAAGTAAGCCCGAAAGGCCCATTGCTCCGTTTTGTGAACAAACACACAACACCGCGAACTTTTGAAAAACACAAGTTTCAATCCATTTTTCTCTGCAACCACTACTTCAAAGTTATGTATCGTACCGAGTAGAACATGTTCGAAAAAGGGATTACCCAAAACGTCCTACAAATAATCGCAAAAGGCCCATTGCTCCGTTTTGTGCACAAACGCACAAAACCGCGAGCTTTGGGAAAACACGAGTTGCGATCCACTTTTTTGCTCAACAACCATATCAAAGTTGTGTATCATATCGAGTAGAACATGTTTACAAAACGGTTTCCACAAAAAGCCTGAGAAATAAGTCCGAAAGGCCCATTGCCCTGTTTTGTGCACAAACGCACAAGACCGCGATCTTTGAGAAAGCACAAGTTTCGATCCATTTTTTTGCGCAACCACTACTTCAAAGTTGTGTATCGTACCGAGGAGAACATGTTCGAAAAAGGTTTTAAGCAAAAAGGCCTAGAAGTAAGCCCGAAAGGCCCATTACTCCGATTTGTGACCAAACACACAAAACCGCGAACTTTGGTAAAACACAAGTTCCGATCCATTTTTTTGTGCAACAACCACATTAAAGTTGTGTATCGTAGTGAGTAGAACATATTCACAAAACGGTTTCCACAAAAAGCCTGAGAAATATGCCCGAAAAGGCCATTGCTCCATTTTGTGCACTAAGATACAAAACTGCGAACTTTGGGAAAACACAAGTTTCGATCATTTTTTTGTGCAACCACTACTTCAAAGTTGTGTATCGTACCGAGGAGAACATGTTCGAAAAAGGGTTTACGCAAAAAGGCCTAGAAGTAAGCCCGAAAGGCCCATTGCTCCGTTTTGTGAACAAACACACAACACCGCGAACTTTTGAAAAACACAAGTTTCAATCCATTTTTCTCTGCAACCACTACTTCAAAGTTATGTATCGTACCGAGTAGAACATGTTCGAAAAAGGGTTTACCCAAAACGTCCTACAAATAATCGCAAAAGGCCCATTGCTCCGTTTTGTGCACAAACGCACAAAACCGCGAGCTTTGGGAAAACACGAGTTGCGATCCAGTTTTTTGCTCAACAACCATATCAAAGTTGTGTATCATATCGAGTAGAACATGTTTACAAAACGGTTTCCACAAAAAGCCTGAGAAATAAGTCCGAAAGGCCCATTGCCCTGTTTTGTGCACAAACGCACAAGACCGCGATGTTTGAGAAAGCACAAGTTTCGATCCATTTTTTTGCGCAACCACTACTTCAAAGTTGTGTATCGTACCGAGGAGAACATGTTCGAAAAAGGTTTTAAGCAAAAAGGCCTAGAAGTAAGCCCGAAAGGCCCATTACTCCGATTTGTGACCAAACACACAAAACCGCGAACTTTGGTAAAACACAAGTTCCGATCCATTTTTTTGTGTAACAACCACATTAAAGTTGTGTATCGTAGTGAGTAGAACATATTCACAAAACGGTTTCCACAAAAAGCCTGAGAAATATGCCCGAAAGGGCCATTGCTCCATTTTGTGCACTAAGATACAAAACCGCGAACTTTGGGAAAACACAAGTTTCGATCATTTTTTTGTGCAACCACTACTTCAAAGTTGTGTATCGTACCGAGAAGAACTTGTTCGAAAAAGGGTTTACGTAAAAAGGCCTAGAAGTAAGCCCGAAAGGCCCATTGCTCCGTTTTGTGACCAAATACACAAAACCGCGAACTTTGGGAAAACACAAGTTCCGATCCACTTTTTTGTGCAACAACCACATCAAATTGTGTATCGTAGCGAGTAGAACATGTTCACAAGATGGTTTCCACAAAAAGCCCTAGAAATAAGCCCGGAAGGCCCATTGCTCCGTTTTGTGCACAAACGCACAAAACCACGAACTTTGGGAAAACACAAGTCTCAATCCATTTTTTTGCGCAACCACCACTTCAAAGTTTTGTATCGTACCGAGTAGAACATGTTCGAAAAAAGGGTTTATTGAAAAGGTCCAACAAATAAGCCCGAATGGCCCATTGATCAGTTTTGTGCACAAATACACAAAACCACGAACTTTAGGAAAACACAAGTTTTGATCCACTTTCTTGCTCGACAACCACATCAGAGGTGCGTATCAAAGCGAGTAGAACATGTTCACAAGATACTTTCCACAAAAACCCTGAGAAATATGCCCGGAAGGCCCATTGGTCAGTTTTGTGCACAAACGCACAAAACCGCGAACTTTGGGAAAACACAAGTTTCGATCCACTTTTTTGCTCAACAACCATATCAAAGTTGTGTATCATAGCAAGTAGAACATGTTTTCAAAACGGTTTCCACAAAAAGCCTGAGAAATAAGGACGAAAGGCCCATTGCCCTGTTTTGTGCACAAACGCACAAGACTGCGATCTTTGAGAAAGGACAAGGTTTGATCCATTTTTTTGTGCAACCACTACTTCAAAGTTGTGTATCGTACCGAGGATAACATGTTCGAAAAAGGGTTTACGCAAAAAGGCCTAGAAGTAAGCCCGAAAGGCCCATTGATCCGTTTTGTGCACAAACGCACAAAACCTCAAACTTTGGGAAAACACAAGTTTCAATCCATTTTTTTGTGCAACCACCACTTCAAAGTTTTGTATCGTACCGAGTAGAACATGTTCGAAAAAGGGTTTATTCAAAAGGTCCAACAAATTAGCCCGAGAGGCCCATTGATCAGTTTTGTGCACAAATGCACAAAATCACGAACTTTGGGAAAACACAACTTTTGATCCACTTTCTTGCTCGACAACCACATCAAAGGTGTGTATCAAAGCGAGTTGAACGTGTTAACAAAATAGTTTCCACAAAAACCCTGAGAAATAAGCCCGGAAGGCCCATTGCTCCGTTTTTTGCACAAACACACAAAACCGTGAACTTTTGAAAAACACAAGTTTCAATCCATTTTTTTCTGCAACCACTACTTCAAAGTTATGTATCGTACCGAGTAGAACATGTTCGAAAAAGGGTTTACGCAAAACGTCCTACAAATAATCGCAAAAGGCCCATTGCTCCGTTTTGTGCACAAACGCACAAAACCGCGAGCTTTGGGAAAACACGAGTTGCGATCCACTTTTTTGCTCAACAACCATATCAAAGTTGTGTATCATAGCGAGTAGAACATGTTTACAAAACGGTTTCCACAAAAAGCCTGAGAAATAAGTCCGAAAGGCCCATTGCCCTGTTTTGTGCACAAACGCACAAGACCGCGATCTTTGAGAAAGCACAAGTTTCGATCCATTTTTTTGCGCAACCACTACTTCAAAGTTGTGTATCGTACCGAGGAGAACATGTTCGAAAAAGGTTTTAAGCAAAAAGGCCTAGAAGTAAGCCCGAAAGGCCCATTACTCCGATTTGTGACCAAACACACAAAACCGCGAACTTTGGTAAAACACAAGTTCCGATCCATTTTTTTGTGCAACAACCACATTAAAGTTGTGTATCGTAGTGAGTAGAACATATTCACAAAACGGTTTCCACAAAAAGCCTGAGAAATATGCCCGAAAGGGCCATTGCTCCATTTTGTGCACTAAGATACAAAACTGCGAACTTTGGGAAAACACAAGTTTCGATCATTTTTTTGTGCAACCACTACTTCAAAGTTGTGTATCGTACCGAGGAGAACATGTTCGAAAAAGGGTTTACGCAAAAAGGCCTAGAAGTAAGCCCGAAAGGCCCATTGCTCCGTTTTGTGAACAAACACACAACACCGCGAACTTTTGAAAAACACAAGTTTCAATCCATTTTTCTCTGCAACCACTACTTCAAAGTTATGTATCGTACCGAGTAGAACATGTTCGAAAAAGGGTTTACCCAAAACGTCCTACAAATAATCGCAAAAGGCCCATTGCTCCGTTTTGTGCACAAACGCACAAAACCGCGAGCTTTGGGAAAACACAAGTTGCGATCCACTTTGTTGCTCAACAACCATATCCAAGTTGTGTATCGTAGCAAGTAGAACATGTTTACAAAACGGTTTCCACAAAAAGCCTGAGAAATAAGTCCGAAAGGCCCATTGCCCTGTTTTGTGCACAAACGCACAAGACCGCGATGTTTGAGAAAGCACAAGTTTCGATCCATTTTTTTGCGCAACCACTACTTCAAAGTTGTGTATCGTACCGAGGAGAACATGTTCGAAAAAGGTTTTAAGCAAAAAGGCCTAGAAGTAAGCCCGAAAGGCCCATTACTCCGATTTGTGACCAAACACACAAAACCGCGAACTTTGGTAAAACACAAGTTCCGATCCATTTTTTTGTGCAACAACCACATTAAAGTTGTGTATCGTAGTGAGTAGAACATATTCACAAAACGGTTTCCACAAAAAGCCTGAGAAATATGCCCGAAAGGGCCATTGCTCCATTTTGTGCACTAAGATACAAAACCGCGAACTTTGGGAAAACACAAGTTTCGATCATTTTTTTGTGCAACCACTACTTCAAAGTTGTGTATCGTACCGAGGAGAACATGTTCGAAAAAGGGTTTACGCAAAAAGGCCTAGAAGTAAGCCCGAAAGGCCCATTGCTCCGTTTTGTGAACAAACACACAACACCGCGAACTTTTGAAAAACACAAGTTTCAATCCATTTTTCTCTGCAACCACTACTTCAAAGTTATGTATCGTACCGAGTAGAACATGTTCGAAAAAGGGATTACCCAAAACGTCCTACAAATAATCGCAAAAGGCCCATTGCTCCGTTTTGTGCACAAACGCACAAAACCGCGAGCTTTGGGAAAACACGAGTTGCGATCCACTTTTTTGCTCAACAACCATATCAAAGTTGTGTATCATATCGAGTAGAACATGTTTACAAAACGGTTTCCACAAAAAGCCTGAGAAATAAGTCCGAAAGGCCCATTGCCCTGTTTTGTGCACAAACGCACAAGACCGCGATCTTTGAGAAAGCACAAGTTTCGATCCATTTTTTTGCGCAACCACTACTTCAAAGTTGTGTATCGTACCGAGGAGAACATGTTCGAAAAAGGTTTTAAGCAAAAAGGCCTAGAAGTAAGCCCGAAAGGCCCATTACTCCGATTTGTGACCAAACACACAAAACCGCGAACTTTGGTAAAACACAAGTTCCGATCCATTTTTTTGTGCAACAACCACATTAAAGTTGTGTATCGTAGTGAGTAGAACATATTCACAAAACGGTTTCCACAAAAAGCCTGAGAAATATGCCCGAAAGGGCCATTGCTCCATTTTGTGCACTAAGATACAAAACTGCGAACTTTGGGAAAACACAAGTTTCGATCATTTTTTTGTGCAACCACTACTTCAAAGTTGTGTATCGTACCGAGGAGAACATGTTCGAAAAAGGGTTTACGCAAAAAGGCCTAGAAGTAAGCCCGAAAGGCCCATTGCTCCGTTTTGTGAACAAACACACAACACCGCGAACTTTTGAAAAACACAAGTTTCAATCCATTTTTCTCTGCAACCACTACTTCAAAGTTATGTATCGTACCGAGTAGAACATGTTCGAAAAAGGGTTTACCCAAAACGTCCTACAAATAATCGCAAAAGGCCCATTGCTCCGTTTTGTGCACAAACGCACAAAACCGCGAGCTTTGGGAAAACACGAGTTGCGATCCACTTTTTTGCTCAACAACCATATCAAAGTTGTGTATCATATCGAGTAGAACATGTTTACAAAACGGTTTCCACAAAAAGCCTGAGAAATAAGTCCGAAAGGCCCATTGCCCTGTTTTGTGCACAAACGCACAAGACCGCGATCTTTGAGAAAGCACAAGTTTCGATCCATTTTTTTGTGCAACCACTACTTCAAAGTTGTGTATCGTACCGAGGAGAACATGTTCGTAAAAGGGTTTAAGCAAAAAGGCCTAGAAGTAAGCCCGAAAGGCCCATTATTCCGATTTGTGACCAAACACACAAAACCGCGAACTTTGGTAAAACACAAGTTCCGATCCACTTTTTTTGTGCAACAACCACATCAAAGTTGTGTATCGTAGTGAGTAGAACATATTCACAAAATGGTTTCCACAAAAAGCCCTATAAATAAGCCCGGAAGGCCCATTGCTCCGTTTTGTGCACTAAGATACAAAACCGCGAACTTTGGGAAAACACAAGTTTCGATTATTTTTTTGTGCAACCACTACTTCAAAGTTGTGTATCGTACCGAGTAAAACATTTTGGAAAAAGGGTTTGCACAAAACGGCCTACAAATAAGCCAGAAAGGCCCATCGATCCATTACGAGCACAAACGCACAAAACCGTGAACTTTTGAAAAACACAAGTTTCAATCCATTTTTTTCTGCAACCACTACTTCAAAGTTATGTATCGTACCGAGTAGAACATGTTCGAAAAAGGGTTCACCCAAAACGTCCTACAAATAATCGCAAAAGGCCCATTGCTCCGTTTTGTGCACAAACGCACAAAACCGCGAGCTTTGGGAAAACACGAGTTGCGATCCAGTTTTTTGCTCAACAACCATATCAAAGTTGTGTATCGTAGCAAGTAGAACATGTTTACAAAACGGTTTCCACAAAAAGCCTGAGAAATAAGGCCGAAAGGCCCATTGACCCATTTTGTGCATAAACGCACAAGACCGCGATCTTGGAGAAAACACAAGTTTTGATCCATTTTTTTTGTGTAAGCACTACTTCAAAGTTGTGTATCGTACCGAGAAGAACTTGTTCGAAAAAGGGTTTACGTAAAAAGGCCTAGAAGTAAGCCCGAAAGGCCCATTGCTCCGTTTTGTGACCAAATACACAAAACCGCGAACTTTGGGAAAACACAAGTTCCGATCCACTTTTTTGTGCAACAACCACATCAAATTGTGTATCATAGCGAGTAGAACATGTTCACAAGATGGTTTCCACAAAAAGCCCTAGAAATAAGCCCGGAAGGCCCATTGCTCCGTTTTGTGCACAAACGCACAAAACCACGAACTTTGGGAAAACACAAGTCTCAATCCATTTTTTTGCGCAACCACCACTTCAAAGTTTTGTATCGTACCGAGTAGAACATGTTCGAAAAAAGGGTTTATTGAAAAGGTCCAACAAATAAGCCCGAATGGCCCATTGATCAGTTTTGTGCACAAATACACAAAACCACGAACTTTAGGAAAACACAAGTTTTGATCCACTTTCTTGCTCGACAACCACATCAGAGGTGCGTATCAAAGCGAGTAGAACATGTTCACAAGATACTTTCCACAAAAACCCTGAGAAATATGCCCGGAAGGCCCATTGGTCAGTTTTGTGCACAAACGCACAAAACCGCGAACTTTGGGAAAACACAAGTTTCGATCCACTTTTTTGCTCAACAACCATATCAAAGTTGTGTATCATAGCAAGTAGAACATGTTTTCAAAACGGTTTCCACAAAAAGCCTGAGAAATAAGGACGAAAGGCCCATTGCCCTGTTTTGTGCACAAACGCACAAGACTGCGATCTTTGAGAAAGGACAAGGTTTGATCCATTTTTTTGTGCAACCACTACTTCAAAGTTGTGTATCGTACCGAGGATAACATGTTCGAAAAAGGGTTTACGCAAAAAGGCCTAGAAGTAAGCCCGAAAGGCCCATTGATCCGTTTTGTGCACAAACGCACAAAACCTCAAACTTTGGGAAAACACAAGTTTCAATCCATTTTTTTGTGCAACCACCACTTCAAAGTTTTGTATCGTACCGAGTAGAACATGTTCGAAAAAGGGTTTATTCAAAAGGTCCAACAAATTAGCCCGAGAGGCCCATTGATCAGTTTTGTGCACAAATGCACAAAATCACGAACTTTGGGAAAACACAACTTTTGATCCACTTTCTTGCTCGACAACCACATCAAAGGTGTGTATCAAAGCGAGTTGAACGTGTTAACAAAATAGTTTCCACAAAAACCCTGAGAAATAAGCCCGGAAGGCCCATTGCTCCGTTTTTTGCACAAACACACAAAACCGTGAACTTTTGAAAAACACAAGTTTCAATCCATTTTTTTCTCCAACCACTACTTCAAAGTTATGTATCGTACCGAGTAGAACATGTTCGAAAAAGGGTTTACGCAAAACGTCCTACAAATAATCGCAAAAGGCCCATTGCTCCGTTTTGTGCACAAACGCACAAAACCGCGAGCTTTGGGAAAACACGAGTTGCGATCCACTTTTTTGCTCAACAACCATATCAAAGTTGTGTATCATAGCGAGTAGAACATGTTTACAAAACGGTTTCCACAAAAAGCCTGAGAAATAAGTCCGAAAGGCCCATTGCCCTGTTTTGTGCACAAACGCACAAGACCGCGATCTTTGAGAAAGCACAAGTTTCGATCCATTTTTTTGCGCAACCACTACTTCAAAGTTGTGTATCGTACCGAGGAGAACATGTTCGAAAAAGGTTTTAAGCAAAAAGGCCTAGAAGTAAGCCCGAAAGGCCCATTACTCCGATTTGTGACCAAACACACAAAACCGCGAACTTTGGTAAAACACAAGTTCCGATCCATTTTTTTGTGCAACAACCACATTAAAGTTGTGTATCGTAGTGAGTAGAACATATTCACAAAACGGTTTCCACAAAAAGCCTGCGAAATATGCCCGAAAGGGCCATTGCTCCATTTTGTGCACTAAGATACAAAACTGCGAACTTTGGGAAAACACAAGTTTCGATCATTTTTTTGTGCAACCACTACTTCAAAGTTGTGTATCGTACCGAGGAGAACATGTTCGAAAAAGGGTTTACGCAAAAAGGCCTAGAAGTAAGCCCGAAAGGCCCATTGCTCCGTTTTGTGAACAAACACACAACACCGCGAACTTTTGAAAAACACAAGTTTCAATCCATTTTTCTCTGCAACCACTACTTCAAAGTTATGTATCGTACCGAGTAGAACATGTTCGAAAAAGGGTTTACCCAAAACGTCCTACAAATAATCGCAAAAGGCCCATTGCTCCGTTTTGTGCACAAACGCACAAAACCGCGAGCTTTGGGAAAACACAAGTTGCGATCCACTTTGTTGCTCAACAACCATATCCAAGTTGTGTATCGTAGCAAGTAGAACATGTTTACAAAACGGTTTCCACAAAAAGCCTGAGAAATAAGTCCGAAAGGCCCATTGCCCTGTTTTGTGCACAAACGCACAAGACCGCGATGTTTGAGAAAGCACAAGTTTCGATCCATTTTTTTGCGCAACCACTACTTCAAAGTTGTGTATCGTACCGAGGAGAACATGTTCGAAAAAGGTTTTAAGCAAAAAGGCCTAGAAGTAAGCCCGAAAGGCCCATTACTCCGATTTGTGACCAAACACACAAAACCGCGAACTTTGGTAAAACACAAGTTCCGATCCATTTTTTTGTGCAACAACCACATTAAAGTTGTGTATCGTAGTGAGTAGAACATATTCACAAAACGGTTTCCACAAAAAGCCTGAGAAATATGCCCGAAAGGGCCATTGCTCCATTTTGTGCACTAAGATACAAAACCGCGAACTTTGGGAAAACACAAGTTTCGATCATTTTTTTGGGTAACCACTACTTCAAAGTTGTGTATCGTACCGAGGAGAACATGTTCGAAAAAGGGTTTACGCAAAAAGGCCTAGAAGTAAGCCCGAAAGGCCCATTGCTCCGTTTTGTCAACAAACACACAACACCGCGAACTTTTGAAAAACACAAGTTTCAATCCATTTTTCTCTGCAACCACTACTTCAAAGTTATGTATCGTACCGAGTAGAACATGTTCGAAAAAGGGATTACCCAAAACGTCCTACAAATAATCGCAAAAGGCCCATTGCTCCGTTTTGTGCACAAACGCACAAAACCGCGAGCTTTGGGAAAACACGAGTTGCGATCCACTTTTTTGCTCAACAACCATATCAAAGTTGTGTATCATAGCGAGTAGAACATGTTTACAAAACGGTTTCCACAAAAAGCCTGAGAAATAAGTCCGAAAGGCCCATTGCCCTGTTTTGTGCACAAACGCACAAGACCGCGATCTTTGAGAAAGCACAAGTTTCGATCCATTTTTTTGCGCAACCACTACTTCAAAGTTGTGTATCGTACCGAGGAGAACATGTTCGAAAAAGGTTTTAAGCAAAAAGGCCTAGAAGTAAGCCCGAAAGGCCCATTACTCCGATTTGTGACCAAACACACAAAACCGCGAACTTTGGTAAAACACAAGTTCCGATCCATTTTTTTGTGCAACAACCACATTAAAGTTGTGTATCGTAGTGAGTAGAACATATTCACAAAACGGTTTCCACAAAAAGCCTGAGAAATATGCCTGAAAGGGCCATTGCTCCATTTTGTGCACTAAGATACAAAACTGCGAACTTTGGGAAAACACAAGTTTCGATCATTTTTTTGTGCAACCACTACTTCAAAGTTGTGTATCGTACCGAGGAGAACATGTTCGAAAAAGGGTTTACGCAAAAAGGCCTAGAAGTAAGCCCGAAAGGCCCATTGCTCCGTTTTGTGAACAAACACACAACACCGTGAACTTTTGAAAAACACAAGTTTCAATCCATTTTTCTCTGCAACCACTACTTCAAAGTTATGTATCGTACCGAGTAGAACATGTTCGAAAAAGGGTTTACCCAAAACGTCCTACAAATAATCGCAAAAGGCCCATTGCTCCGTTTTGTGCACAAACGCACAAAACCGCGAGCTTTGGGAAAACACAAGTTGCGATCCACTTTGTTGCTCAACAACCATATCCAAGTTGTGTATCGTAGCAAGTAGAACATGTTTACAAAACGGTTTCCACAAAAAGCCTGAGAAATAAGTCCGAAAGGCCCATTGCCCTGTTTTGTGCACAAACGCACAAGACCGCGATGTTTGAGAAAGCACAAGTTTCGATCCATTTTTTTGCGCAACCACTACTTCAAAGTTGTGTATCGTACCGAGGAGAACATGTTCGAAAAAGGTTTTAAGCAAAAAGGCCTAGAAGTAAGCCCGAAAGGCCCATTACTCCGATTTGTGACCAAACACACAAAACCGCGAACTTTGGTAAAACACAAGTTCCGATCCATTTTTTTGTGCAACAACCACATTAAAGTTGTGTATCGTAGTGAGTAGAACATATTCACAAAACGGTTTCCACAAAAAGCCTGAGAAATATGCCCGAAAGGGCCATTGCTCCATTTTGTGCACTAAGATACAAAACTGCGAACTTTGGGAAAACACAAGTTTCGATCATTTTTTTGTGCAACCACTACTTCAAAGTTGTGTATCGTACCGAGGAGAACATGTTCGAAAAAGGGTTTACGCAAAAAGGCCTAGAAGTAAGCCCGAAAGGCCCATTGCTCCGTTTTGTGAACAAACACACAACACCGCGAACTTTTGAAAAACACAAGTTTCAATCCATTTTTCTCTGCAACCACTACTTCAAAGTTATGTATCGTACCGAGTAGAACATGTTCGAAAAAGGGTTTACCCAAAACGTCCTACAAATAATCGCAAAAGGCCCATTGCTCCGTTTTGTGCACAAACGCACAAAACCGCGAGCTTTGGGAAAACACAAGTTGCGATCCACTTTGTTGCTCAACAACCATATCCAAGTTGTGTATCGTAGCAAGTAGAACATGTTTACAAAACGGTTTCCACAAAAAGCCTGAGAAATAAGTCCGAAAGGCCCATTGCCCTGTTTTGTGCACAAACGCACAAGACCGCGATGTTTGAGAAAGCACAAGTTTCGATCCATTTTTTTGCGCAACCACTACTTCAAAGTTGTGTATCGTACCGAGGAGAACATGTTCGAAAAAGGTTTTAAGCAAAAAGGCCTAGAAGTAAGCCCGAAAGGCCCATTACTCCGATTTGTGACCAAACACACAAAACCGCGAACTTTGGTAAAACACAAGTTCCGATCCATTTTTTTGTGCAACAACCACATTAAAGTTGTGTATCGTAGTGAGTAGAACATATTCACAAAACGGTTTCCACAAAAAGCCTGAGAAATATGCCCGAAAGGGCCATTGCTCCATTTTGTGCACTAAGATACAAAACCGCGAACTTTGGGAAAACACAAGTTTCGATCATTTTTTTGGGTAACCACTACTTCAAAGTTGTGTATCGTACCGAGGAGAACATGTTCGAAAAAGGGTTTACGCAAAAAGGCCTAGAAGTAAGCCCGAAAGGCCCATTGCTCCGTTTTGTCAACAAACACACAACACCGCGAACTTTTGAAAAACACAAGTTTCAATCCATTTTTCTCTGCAACCACTACTTCAAAGTTATGTATCGTACCGAGTAGAACATGTTCGAAAAAGGGATTACCCAAAACGTCCTACAAATAATCGCAAAAGGCCCATTGCTCCGTTTTGTGCACAAACGCACAAAACCGCGAGCTTTGGGAAAACACGAGTTGCGATCCACTTTTTTGCTCAACAACCATATCAAAGTTGTGTATCATAGCGAGTAGAACATGTTTACAAAACGGTTTCCACAAAAAGCCTGAGAAATAAGTCCGAAAGGCCCATTGCCCTGTTTTGTGCACAAACGCACAAGACCGCGATCTTTGAGAAAGCACAAGTTTCGATCCATTTTTTTGCGCAACCACTACTTCAAAGTTGTGTATCGTACCGAGGAGAACATGTTCGAAAAAGGTTTTAAGCAAAAAGGCCTAGAAGTAAGCCCGAAAGGCCCATTACTCCGATTTGTGACCAAACACACAAAACCGCGAACTTTGGTAAAACACAAGTTCCGATCCATTTTTTTGTGCAACAACCACATTAAAGTTGTGTATCGTAGTGAGTAGAACATATTCACAAAACGGTTTCCACAAAAAGCCTGAGAAATATGCCTGAAAGGGCCATTGCTCCATTTTGTGCACTAAGATACAAAACTGCGAACTTTGGGAAAACACAAGTTTCGATCATTTTTTTGTGCAACCACTACTTCAAAGTTGTGTATCGTACCGAGGAGAACATGTTCGAAAAAGGGTTTACGCAAAAAGGCCTAGAAGTAAGCCCGAAAGGCCCATTGCTCCGTTTTGTGAACAAACACACAACACCGTGAACTTTTGAAAAACACAAGTTTCAATCCATTTTTCTCTGCAACCACTACTTCAAAGTTATGTATCGTACCGAGTAGAACATGTTCGAAAAAGGGTTTACCCAAAACGTCCTACAAATAATCGCAAAAGGCCCATTGCTCCGTTTTGTGCACAAACGCACAAAACCGCGAGCTTTGGGAAAACACAAGTTGCGATCCACTTTGTTGCTCAACAACCATATCCAAGTTGTGTATCGTAGCAAGTAGAACATGTTTACAAAACGGTTTCCACAAAAAGCCTGAGAAATAAGTCCGAAAGGCCCATTGCCCTGTTTTGTGCACAAACGCACAAGACCGCGATGTTTGAGAAAGCACAAGTTTCGATCCATTTTTTTGCGCAACCACTACTTCAAAGTTGTGTATCGTACCGAGGAGAACATGTTCGAAAAAGGTTTTAAGCAAAAAGGCCTAGAAGTAAGCCCGAAAGGCCCATTACTCCGATTTGTGACCAAACACACAAAACCGCGAACTTTGGTAAAACACAAGTTCCGATCCATTTTTTTGTGCAACAACCACATTAAAGTTGTGTATCGTAGTGAGTAGAACATATTCACAAAACGGTTTCCACAAAAAGCCTGAGAAATATGCCCGAAAGGGCCATTGCTCCATTTTGTGCACTAAGATACAAAACTGCGAACTTTGGGAAAACACAAGTTTCGATCATTTTTTTGTGCAACCACTACTTCAAAGTTGTGTATCGTACCGAGGAGAACATGTTCGAAAAAGGGTTTACGCAAAAAGGCCTAGAAGTAAGCCCGAAAGGCCCATTGCTCCGTTTTGTGAACAAACACACAACACCGCGAACTTTTGAAAAACACAAGTTTCAATCCATTTTTCTCTGCAACCACTACTTCAAAGTTATGTATCGTACCGTGTAGAACATGTTCGAAAAAGGGTTTACCCAAAACGTCCTACAAATAATCGCAAAAGGCCCATTGCTCCGTTTTGTGCACAAACGCACAAAACCGCGAGCTTTGGGAAAACACAAGTTGCGATCCACTTTGTTGCTCAACAACCATATCCAAGTTGTGTATCGTAGCAAGTAGAACATGTTTACAAAACGGTTTCCACAAAAAGCCTGAGAAATAAGTCCGAAAGGCCCATTGCCCTGTTTTGTGCACAAACGCACAAGACCGCGATGTTTGAGAAAGCACAAGTTTCGATCCATTTTTTTGCGCAACCACTACTTCAAAGTTGTGTATCGTACCGAGGAGAACATGTTCGAAAAAGGTTTTAAGCAAAAAGGCCTAGAAGTAAGCCCGAAAGGCCCATTACTCCGATTTGTGACCAAACACACAAAACCGCGAACTTTGGTAAAACACAAGTTCCGATCCATTTTTTTGTGCAACAACCACATTAAAGTTGTGTATCGTAGTGAGTAGAACATATTCACAAAACGGTTTCCACAAAAAGCCTGAGAAATATGCCCGAAAGGGCCATTGCTCCATTTTGTGCACTAAGATACAAAACCGCGAACTTTGGGAAAACACAAGTTTCGATCATTTTTTTGGGTAACCACTACTTCAAAGTTGTGTATCGTACCGAGGAGAACATGTTCGAAAAAGGGTTTACGCAAAAAGGCCTAGAAGTAAGCCCGAAAGGCCCATTGCTCCGTTTTGTCAACAAACACACAACACCGCGAACTTTTGAAAAACACAAGTTTCAATCCATTTTTCTCTGCAACCACTACTTCAAAGTTATGTATCGTACCGAGTAGAACATGTTCGAAAAAGGGATTACCCAAAACGTCCTACAAATAATCGCAAAAGGCCCATTGCTCCGTTTTGTGCACAAACGCACAAAACCGCGAGCTTTGGGAAAACACGAGTTGCGATCCACTTTTTTGCTCAACAACCATATCAAAGTTGTGTATCATAGCGAGTAGAACATGTTTACAAAACGGTTTCCACAAAAAGCCTGAGAAATAAGTCCGAAAGGCCCATTGCCCTGTTTTGTGCACAAACGCACAAGACCGCGATCTTTGAGAAAGCACAAGTTTCGATCCATTTTTTTGCGCAACCACTACTTCAAAGTTGTGTATCGTACCGAGGAGAACATGTTCGAAAAAGGTTTTAAGCAAAAAGGCCTAGAAGTAAGCCCGAAAGGCCCATTACTCCGATTTGTGACCAAACACACAAAACCGCGAACTTTGGTAAAACACAAGTTCCGATCCATTTTTTTGTGCAACAACCACATTAAAGTTGTGTATCGTAGTGAGTAGAACATATTCACAAAACGGTTTCCACAAAAAGCCTGAGAAATATGCCTGAAAGGGCCATTGCTCCATTTTGTGCACTAAGATACAAAACTGCGAACTTTGGGAAAACACAAGTTTCGATCATTTTTTTGTGCAACCACTACTTCAAAGTTGTGTATCGTACCGAGGAGAACATGTTCGAAAAAGGGTTTACGCAAAAAGGCCTAGAATTAAGCCCGAAAGGCCCATTGCTCCGTTTTGTGAACAAACACACAACACCGCGAACTTTTGAAAAACACAAGTTTCAATCCATTTTTCTCTGCAACCACTACTTCAAAGTTATGTATCGTACCGAGTAGAACATGTTCGAAAAAGGGTTTACCCAAAACGTCCTACAAATAATCGCAAAAGGCCCATTGCTCCGTTTTGTGCACAAACGCACAAAACCGCGAGCTTTGGGAAAACACAAGTTGCGATCCACTTTGTTGCTCAACAACCATATCCAAGTTGTGTATCGTAGCAAGTAGAACATGTTTACAAAACGGTTTCCACAAAAAGCCTGAGAAATAAGTCCGAAAGGCCCATTGCCCTGTTTTGTGCACAAACGCACAAGACCGCGATGTTTGAGAAAGCACAAGTTTCGATCCATTTTTTTGCGCAACCACTACTTCAAAGTTGTGTATCGTACCGAGGAGAACATGTTCGAAAAAGGTTTTAAGCAAAAAGGCCTAGAAGTAAGCCCGAAAGGCCCATTACTCCGATTTGTGACCAAACACACAAAACCGCGAACTTTGGTAAAACACAAGTTCCGATCCATTTTTTTGTGCAACAACCACATTAAAGTTGTGTATCGTAGTGAGTAGAACATATTCACAAAACGGTTTCCACAAAAAGCCTGAGAAATATGCCCGAAAGGGCCATTGCTCCATTTTGTGCACTAAGATACAAAACTGCGAACTTTGGGAAAACACAAGTTTCGATCATTTTTTTGTGCAACCACTACTTCAAAGTTGTGTATCGTACCGAGGAGAACATGTTCGAAAAAGGGTTTACGCAAAAAGGCCTAGAAGTAAGCCCGAAAGGCCCATTGCTCCGTTTTGTGAACAAACACACAACACCGCGAACTTTTGAAAAACACAAGTTTCAATCCATTTTTCTCTGCAACCACTACTTCAAAGTTATGTATCGTACCGAGTAGAACATGTTCGAAAAAGGGTTTACCCAAAACGTCCTACAAATAATCGCAAAAGGCCCATTGCTCCGTTTTGTGCACAAACGCACAAAACCGCGAGCTTTGGGAAAACACGAGTTGCGATCCACTTTTTTGCTCAACAACCATATCAAAGTTGTGTATCATATCGAGTAGAACATGTTTACAAAACGGTTTCCACAAAAAGCCTGAGAAATAAGTCCGAAAGGCCCATTGCCCTGTTTTGTGCACAAACGCACAAGACCGCGATCTTTGAGAAAGCACAAGTTTCGATCCATTTTTTTGTGCAACCACTACTTCAAAGTTGTGTATCGTACCGAGGAGAACATGTTCGTAAAAGGGTTTAAGCAAAAAGGCCTAGAAGTAAGCCCGAAAGGCCCATTATTCCGATTTGTGACCAAACACACAAAACCGCGAACTTTGGTAAAACACAAGTTCCGATCCACTTTTTTTGTGCAACAACCACATCAAAGTTGTGTATCGTAGTGAGTAGAACATATTCACAAAATGGTTTCCACAAAAAGCCCTATAAATAAGCCCGGAAGGCCCATTGCTCCGTTTTGTGCACTAAGATACAAAACCGCGAACTTTGGGAAAACACAAGTTTCGATTATTTTTTTGTGCAACCACTACTTCAAAGTTGTGTATCGTACCGAGTAAAACATTTTGGAAAAAGGGTTTGCACAAAACGGCCTACAAATAAGCCAGAAAGGCCCATCGATCCATTACGAGCACAAACGCACAAAACCGTGAACTTTTGAAAAACACAAGTTTCAATCCATTTTTTTCTGCAACCACTACTTCAAAGTTATGTATCGTACCGAGTAGAACATGTTCGAAAAAGGGTTCACCCAAAACGTCCTACAAATAATCGCAAAAGGCCCATTGCTCCGTTTTGTGCACAAACGCACAAAACCGCGAGCTTTGGGAAAACACGAGTTGCGATCCAGTTTTTTGCTCAACAACCATATCAAAGTTGTGTATCGTAGCAAGTAGAACATGTTTACAAAACGGTTTCCACAAAAAGCCTGAGAAATAAGGCCGAAAGGCCCAGTGACCCATTTTGTGCATAAACGCACAAGACCGCGATCTTGGAGAAAACACAAGTTTTGATCCATTTTTTTTGTGTAAGCACTACTTCAAAGTTGTGTATCGTACCGAGAAGAACTTGTTCGAAAAAGGGTTTACGTAAAAAGGCCTAGAAGTAAGCCCGAAAGGCCCATTGCTCCGTTTTGTGACCAAATACACAAAACCGCGAACTTTGGGAAAACACAAGTTCCGATCCACTTTTTTGTGCAACAACCACATCAAATTGTGTATCGTAGCGAGTAGAACATGTTCACAAGATGGTTTCCACAAAAAGCCCTAGAAATAAGCCCGGAAGGCCCATTGCTCCGTTTTGTGCACAAACGCACAAAACCACGAACTTTGGGAAAACACAAGTCTCAATCCATTTTTTTGCGCAACCACCACTTCAAAGTTTTGTATCGTACCGAGTAGAACATGTTCGAAAAAAGGGTTTATTGAAAAGGTCCAACAAATAAGCCCGAATGGCCCATTGATCAGTTTTGTGCACAAATACACAAAACCACGAACTTTAGGAAAACACAAGTTTTGATCCACTTTCTTGCTCGACAACCACATCAGAGGTGCGTATCAAAGCGAGTAGAACATGTTCACAAGATACTTTCCACAAAAACCCTGAGAAATATGCCCGGAAGGCCCATTGGTCAGTTTTGTGCACAAACGCACAAAACCGCGAACTTTGGGAAAACACAAGTTTCGATCCACTTTTTTGCTCAACAACCATATCAAAGTTGTGTATCATAGCAAGTAGAACATGTTTTCAAAACGGTTTCCACAAAAAGCCTGAGAAATAAGGACGAAAGGCCCATTGCCCTGTTTTGTGCACAAACGCACAAGACTGCGATCTTTGAGAAAGGACAAGGTTTGATCCATTTTTTTGTGCAACCACTACTTCAAAGTTGTGTATCGTACCGAGGATAACATGTTCGAAAAAGGGTTTACGCAAAAAGGCCTAGAAGTAAGCCCGAAAGGCCCATTGATCCGTTTTGTGCACAAACGCACAAAACCTCAAACTTTGGGAAAACACAAGTTTCAATCCATTTTTTTGTGCAACCACCACTTCAAAGTTTTGTATCGTACCGAGTAGAACATGTTCGAAAAAGGGTTTATTCAAAAGGTCCAACAAATTAGCCCGAGAGGCCCATTGATCAGTTTTGTGCACAAATGCACAAAATCACGAACTTTGGGAAAACACAACTTTTGATCCACTTTCTTGCTCGACAACCACATCAAAGGTGTGTATCAAAGCGAGTTGAACGTGTTAACAAAATAGTTTCCACAAAAACCCTGAGAAATAAGCCCGGAAGGCCCATTGCTCCGTTTTTTGCACAAACACACAAAACCGTGAACTTTTGAAAAACACAAGTTTCAATCCATTTTTTTCTCCAACCACTACTTCAAAGTTATGTATCGTACCGAGTAGAACATGTTCGAAAAAGGGTTTACGCAAAACGTCCTACAAATAATCGCAAAAGGCCCATTGCTCCGTTTTGTGCACAAACGAACAAAACCGCGAGCTTTGGGAAAACACGAGTTGCGATCCACTTTTTTGCTCAACAACCATATCAAAGTTGTGTATCATAGCGAGTAGAACATGTTTACAAAACGGTTTCCACAAAAAGCCTGAGAAATAAGTCCGAAAGGCCCATTGCCCTGTTTTGTGCACAAACGCACAAGACCGCGATCTTTGAGAAAGCACAAGTTTCGATCCATTTTTTTGCGCAACCACTACTTCAAAGTTGTGTATCGTACCGAGGAGAACATGTTCGAAAAAGGTTTTAAGCAAAAAGGCCTAGAAGTAAGCCCGAAAGGCCCATTACTCCGATTTGTGACCAAACACACAAAACCGCGAACTTTGGTAAAACACAAGTTCCGATCCATTTTTTTGTGCAACAACCACATTAAAGTTGTGTATCGTAGTGAGTAGAACATATTCACAAAACGGTTTCCACAAAAAGCCTGAGAAATATGCCCGAAAGGGCCATTGCTCCATTTTGTGCACTAAGATACAAAACTGCGAACTTTGGGAAAACACAAGTTTCGATCATTTTTTTGTGCAACCACTACTTCAAAGTTGTGTATCGTACCGAGGAGAACATGTTCGAAAAAGGGTTTACGCAAAAAGGCCTAGAAGTAAGCCCGAAAGGCCCATTGCTCCGTTTTGTGAACAAACACACAACACCGCGAACTTTTGAAAAACACAAGTTTCAATCCATTTTTTTGCGCAACCACCACTTCAAAGTTTTGTATCGTACCGAGTAGAACATGTTCGAAAAAAGGGTTTATTGAAAAGGTCCAACAAATAAGCCCGAATGGCCCATTGATCAGTTTTGTGCACAAATACACAAAACCACGAACTTTAGGAAAACACAAGTTTTGATCCACTTTCTTGCTCGACAACCACATCAGAGGTGCGTATCAAAGCGAGTAGAACATGTTCACAAGATACTTTCCACAAAAACCCTGAGAAATATGCCCGGAAGGCCCATTGGTCAGTTTTGTGCACAAACGCACAAAACCGCGAACTTTGGGAAAACACAAGTTTCGATCCACTTTTTTGCTCAACAACCATATCAAAGTTGTGTATCATAGCAAGTAGAACATGTTTTCAAAACGGTTTCCACAAAAAGCCTGAGAAATAAGGACGAAAGGCCCATTGCCCTGTTTTGTGCACAAACGCACAAGACTGCGATCTTTGAGAAAGGACAAGGTTTGATCCATTTTTTTGTGCAACCACTACTTCAAAGTTGTGTATCGTACCGAGGATAACATGTTCGAAAAAGGGTTTACGCAAAAAGGCCTAGAAGTAAGCCCGAAAGGCCCATTGATCCGTTTTGTGCACAAACGCACAAAACCTCAAACTTTGGGAAAACACAAGTTTCAATCCATTTTTTTGTGCAACCACCACTTCAAAGTTTTGTATCGTACCGAGTAGAACATGTTCGAAAAAGGGTTTATTCAAAAGGTCCAACAAATTAGCCCGAGAGGCCCATTGATCAGTTTTGTGCACAAATGCACAAAATCACGAACTTTGGGAAAACACAACTTTTGATCCACTTTCTTGCTCGACAACCACATCAAAGGTGTGTATCAAAGCGAGTTGAACGTGTTAACAAAATAGTTTCCACAAAAACCCTGAGAAATAAGCCCGGAAGGCCCATTGCTCCGTTTTTTGCACAAACACACAAAACCGTGAACTTTTGAAAAACACAAGTTTCAATCCATTTTTTTCTGCAACCACTACTTCAAAGTTATGTATCGTACCGAGTAGAACATGTTCGAAAAAGGGTTTACGCAAAACGTCCTACAAATAATCGCAAAAGGCCCATTGCTCCGTTTTGTGCACAAACGAACAAAACCGCGAGCTTTGGGAAAACACGAGTTGCGATCCACTTTTTTGCTCAACAACCATATCAAAGTTGTGTATCATAGCGAGTAGAACATGTTTACAAAACGGTTTCCACAAAAAGCCTGAGAAATAAGTCCGAAAGGCCCATTGCCCTGTTTTGTGCACAAACGCACAAGACCGCGATCTTTGAGAAAGCACAAGTTTCGATCCATTTTTTTGCGCAACCACTACTTCAAAGTTGTGTATCGTACCGAGGAGAACATGTTCGAAAAAGGTTTTAAGCAAAAAGGCCTAGAAGTAAGCCCGAAAGGCCCATTACTACGATTTGTGACCAAACACACAAAACCGCGAACTTTGGTAAAACACAAGTTCCGATCCATTTTTTTGTGCAACAACCACATTAAAGTTGTGTATCGTAGTGAGTAGAACATATTCACAAAACGGTTTCCACAAAAAGCCTGAGAAATATGCCCGAAAGGGCCATTGCTCCATTTTGTGCACTAAGATACAAAACTGCGAACTTTGGGAAAACACAAGTTTCGATCATTTTTTTGTGCAACCACTACTTCAAAGTTGTGTATCGTACCGAGGAGAACATGTTCGAAAAAGGGTTTACGCAAAAAGGCCTAGAAGTAAGCCCGAAAGGCCCATTGCTCCGTTTTGTCAACAAACACACAACACCGCGAACTTTTGAAAAACACAAGTTTCAATCCATTTTTCTCTGCAACCACTACTTCAAAGTTATGTATCGTACCGAGTAGAACATGTTCGAAAAAGGGTTTACCCAAAACGTCCTACAAATAATCGCAAAAGGCCCATTGCTCCGTTTTGTGCACAAACGCACAAAACCGCGAGCTTTGGGAAAACACAAGTTGCGATCCACTTTGTTGCTCAACAACCATATCCAAGTTGTGTATCGTAGCAAGTAGAACATGTTTACAAAACGGTTTCCACAAAAAGCCTGAGAAATAAGTCCGAAAGGCCCATTGCCCTGTTTTGTGCACAAACGCACAAGACCGCGATGTTTGAGAAAGCACAAGTTTCGATCCATTTTTTTGCGCAACCACTACTTCAAAGTTGTGTATCGTACCGAGGAGAACATGTTCGAAAAAGGTTTTAAGCAAAAAGGCCTAGAAGTAAGCCCGAAAGGCCCATTACTCCGATTTGTGACCAAACACACAAAACCGCGAACTTTGGTAAAACACAAGTTCCGATCCATTTTTTTGTGCAACAACCACATTAAAGTTGTGTATCGTAGTGAGTAGAACATATTCACAAAACGGTTTCCACAAAAAGCCTGAGAAATATGCCCGAAAGGGCCATTGCTCCATTTTGTGCACTAAGATACAAAACTGCGAACTTTGGGAAAACACAAGTTTCGATCATTTTTTTGTGCAACCACTACTTCAAAGTTGTGTATCGTACCGAGGAGAACATGTTCGAAAAAGGGTTTACGCAAAAAGGCCTAGAAGTAAGCCCGAAAGGCCCATTGCTCCGTTTTGTGAACAAACACACAACACCGCGAACTTTTGAAAAACACAAGTTTCAATCCATTTTTCTCTGCAACCACTACTTCAAAGTTATGTATCGTACCGAGTAGAACATGTTCGAAAAAGGGATTACCCAAAACGTCCTACAAATAATCGCAAAAGGCCCATTGCTCCGTTTTGTGCACAAAAGCACAAAACCGCGAGCTTTGGGAAAACACGAGTTGCGATCCACTTTTTTGCTCAACAACCATATCAAAGTTGTGTATCATATCGAGTAGAACATGTTTACAAAACGGTTTCCACAAAAAGCCTGAGAAATAAGTCCGAAAGGCCCATTGCCCTGTTTTGTGCACAAACGCACAAGACCGCGATCTTTGAGAAAGCACAAGTTTCGATCCATTTTTTTGCGCAACCACTACTTCAAAGTTGTGTATCGTACCGAGGAGAACATGTTCGAAAAAGGTTTTAAGCAAAAAGGCCTAGAAGTAAGCCCGAAAGGCCCATTACTCCGATTTGTGACCAAACACACAAAACCGCGAACTTTGGTAAAACACAAGTTCCGATCCATTTTTTTGTGCAACAACCACATTAAAGTTGTGTATCTTAGTGAGTAGAACATATTCACAAAACGGTTTCCACAAAAAGCCTGAGAAATATGCCCGAAAGGGCCATTGCTCCATTTTGTGCACTAAGATACAAAACTGCGAACTTTGGGAAAACACAAGTTTCGATCATTTTTTTGTGCAACCACTACTTCAAAGTTGTGTATCGTACCGAGGAGAACATGTTCGAAAAAGGGTTTACGCAAAAAGGCCTAGAAGTAAGCCCGAAAGGCCCATTGCTCCGTTTTGTGAACAAACACACAACACCGCGAACTTTTGAAAAACACAAGTTTCAATCCATTTTTCTCTGCAACCACTACTTCAAAGTTATGTATCGTACCGAGTAGAACATGTTCGAAAAAGGGTTTACCCAAAACGTCCTACAAATAATCGCAAAAGGCCCATTGCTCCGTTTTGTGCACAAACGCACAAAACCGCGAGCTTTGGGAAAACACGAGTTGCGATCCAGTTTTTTGCTCAACAACCATATCAAAGTTGTGTATCATATCGAGTAGAACATGTTTACAAAACGGTTTCCACAAAAAGCCTGAGAAATAAGTCCGAAAGGCCCATTGCCCTGTTTTGTGCACAAACGCACAAGACCGCGATGTTTGAGAAAGCACAAGTTTCGATCCATTTTTTTGCGCAACCACTACTTCAAAGTTGTGTATCGTACCGAGGAGAACATGTTCGAAAAAGGTTTTAAGCAAAAAGGCCTAGAAGTAAGCCCGAAAGGCCCATTACTCCGATTTGTGACCAAACACACAAAACCGCGAACTTTGGTAAAACACAAGTTCCGATCCATTTTTTTTGTGTAACAACCACATTAAAGTTGTGTATCGTAGTGAGTAGAACATATTCACAAAACGGTTTCCACAAAAAGCCTGAGAAATATGCCCGAAAGGGCCATTGCTCCATTTTGTGCACTAAGATACAAAACCGCGAACTTTGGGAAAACACAAGTTTCGATCATTTTTTTGTGCAACCACTACTTCAAAGTTGTGTATCGTACCGAGAAGAACTTGTTCGAAAAAGGGTTTACGTAAAAAGGCCTAGAAGTAAGCCCGAAAGGCCCATTGCTCCGTTTTGTGACCAAATACACAAAACCGCGAACTTTGGGAAAACACAAGTTCCGATCCACTTTTTTGTGCAACAACCACATCAAATTGTGTATCGTAGCGAGTAGAACATGTTCACAAGATGGTTTCCACAAAAAGCCCTAGAAATAAGCCCGGAAGGCCCATTGCTCCGTTTTGTGCACAAACGCACAAAACCACGAACTTTGGGAAAACACAAGTCTCAATCCATTTTTTTGCGCAACCACCCCTTCAAAGTTTTGTATCGTACCGAGTAGAACATGTTCGAAAAAAGGGTTTATTGAAAAGGTCCAACAAATAAGCCCGAATGGCCCATTGATCAGTTTTGTGCACAAATACACAAAACCACGAACTTTAGGAAAACACAAGTTTTGATCCACTTTCTTGCTCGACAACCACATCAGAGGTGCGTATCAAAGCGAGTAGAACATGTTCACAAGATACTTTCCACAAAAACCCTGAGAAATATGCCCGGAAGGCCCATTGGTCAGTTTTGTGCACAAACGCACAAAACCGCGAACTTTGGGAAAACACAAGTTTCGATCCACTTTTTTGCTCAACAACCATATCAAAGTTGTGTATCATAGCAAGTAGAACATGTTTTCAAAACGGTTTCCACAAAAAGCCTGAGAAATAAGGACGAAAGGCCCATTGCCCTGTTTTGTGCACAAACGCACAAGACTGCGATCTTTGAGAAAGGACAAGGTTTGATCCATTTTTTTGTGCAACCACTACTTCAAAGTTGTGTATCGTACCGAGGATAACATGTTCGAAAAAGGGTTTACGCAAAAAGGCCTAGAAGTAAGCCCGAAAGGCCCATTGATCCGTTTTGTGCACAAACGCACAAAACCTCAAACTTTGGGAAAACACAAGTTTCAATCCATTTTTTTGTGCAACCACCACTTCAAAGTTTTGTATCGTACCGAGTAGAACATGTTCGAAAAAGGGTTTATTCAAAAGGTCCAACAAATTAGCCCGAGAGGCCCATTGATCAGTTTTGTGCACAAATGCACAAAATCACGAACTTTGGGAAAACACAACTTTTGATCCACTTTCTTGCTCGACAACCACATCAAAGGTGTGTATCAAAGCGAGTTGAACGTGTTAACAAAATAGTTTCCACAAAAACCCTGAGAAATAAGCCCGGAAGGCCCATTGCTCCGTTTTTTGCACAAACACACAAAACCGTGAACTTTTGAAAAACACAAGTTTCAATCCATTTTTTTCTCCAACCACTACTTCAAAGTTATGTATCGTACCGAGTAGAACATGTTCGAAAAAGGGTTTACGCAAAACGTCCTACAAATAATCGCAAAAGGCCCATTGCTCCGTTTTGTGCACAAACGAACAAAACCGCGAGCTTTGGGAAAACACGAGTTGCGATCCACTTTTTTGCTCAACAACCATATCAAAGTTGTGTATCATAGCGAGTAGAACATGTTTACAAAACGGTTTCCACAAAAAGCCTGAGAAATAAGTCCGAAAGGCCCATTGCCCTGTTTTGTGCACAAACGCACAAGACCGCGATCTTTGAGAAAGCACAAGTTTCGATCCATTTTTTTGCGCAACCACTACTTCAAAGTTGTGTATCGTACCGAGGAGAACATGTTCGAAAAAGGTTTTAAGCAAAAAGGCCTAGAAGTAAGCCCGAAAGGCCCATTACTCCGATTTGTGACCAAACACACAAAACCGCGAACTTTGGTAAAACACAAGTTCCGATCCATTTTTTTGTGCAACAACCACATTAAAGTTGTGTATCGTAGTGAGTAGAACATATTCACAAAACGGTTTCCACAAAAAGCCTGAGAAATATGCCCGAAAGGGCCATTGCTCCATTTTGTGCACTAAGATACAAAACTGCGAACTTTGGGAAAACACAAGTTTCGATCATTTTTTTGTGCAACCACTACTTCAAAGTTGTGTATCGTACCGAGGAGAACATGTTCGAAAAAGGGTTTACGCAAAAAGGCCTAGAAGTAAGCCCGAAAGGCCCATTGCTCCGTTTTGTGAACAAACACACAACACCGCGAACTTTTGAAAAACACAAGTTTCAATCCATTTTTCTCTGCAACCACTACTTCAAAGTTATGTATCGTACCGAGTAGAACATGTTCGAAAAAGGGTTTACCCAAAACGTCCTACAAATAATCACAAAAGGCCCATTGCTCCGTTTTGTGCACAAACGCACAAAACCGCGAGCTTTGGGAAAACACGAGTTGCGATCCAGTTTTTTGCTCAACAACCATATCAAAGTTGTGTATCATATCGAGTAGAACATGTTTACAAAACGGTTTCCACAAAAAGCCTGAGAAATAAGTCCGAAAGGCCCATTGCCCTGTTTTGTGCACAAACGCACAAGACCGCGATGTTTGAGAAAGCACAAGTTTCGATCCATTTTTTTGCGCAACCACTACTTCAAAGTTGTGTATCGTACCGAGGAGAACATGTTCGAAAAAGGTTTTAAGCAAAAAGGCCTAGAAGTAAGCCCGAAAGGCCCATTACTCCGATTTGTGACCAAACACACAAAACCGCGAACTTTGGTAAAACACAAGTTCCGATCCATTTTTTTGTGTAACAACCACATTAAAGTTGTGTATCGTAGTGAGTAGAACATATTCACAAAACGGTTTCCACAAAAAGCCTGAGAAATATGCCCGAAAGGGCCATTGCTCCATTTTGTGCACTAAGATACAAAACCGCGAACTTTGGGAAAACACAAGTTTCGATCATTTTTTTGTGCAACCACTACTTCAAAGTTGTGTATCGTACCGAGAAGAACTTGTTCGAAAAAGGGTTTACGTAAAAAGGCCTAGAAGTAAGCCCGAAAGGCCCATTGCTCCGTTTTGTGACCAAATACACAAAACCGCGAACTTTTGGAAAACACAAGTTCCGATCCACTTTTTTGTGCAACAACCACATCAAATTGTGTATCGTAGCGAGTAGAACATGTTCACAAGATGGTTTCCACAAAAAGCCCTAGAAATAAGCCCGGAAGGCCCATTGCTCCGTTTTGTGCACAAACGCACAAAACCACGAACTTTGGGAAAACACAAGTCTCAATCCATTTTTTTGCGCAACCACCCCTTCAAAGTTTTGTATCGTACCGAGTAGAACATGTTCGAAAAAAGGGTTTATTGAAAAGGTCCAACAAATAAGCCCGAATGGCCCATTGATCAGTTTTGTGCACAAATACACAAAACCACGAACTTTAGGAAAACACAAGTTTTGATCCACTTTCTTGCTCGACAACCACATCAGAGGTGCGTATCAAAGCGAGTAGAACATGTTCACAAGATACTTTCCACAAAAACCCTGAGAAATATGCCCGGAAGGCCCATTGGTCAGTTTTGTGCACAAACGCACAAAACCGCGAACTTTGGGAAAACACAAGTTTCGATCCACTTTTTTGCTCAACAACCATATCAAAGTTGTGTATCATAGCAAGTAGAACATGTTTTCAAAACGGTTTCCACAAAAAGCCTGAGAAATAAGGACGAAAGGCCCATTGCCCTGTTTTGTGCACAAACGCACAAGACTGCGATCTTTGAGAAAGGACAAGGTTTGATCCATTTTTTTGTGCAACCACTACTTCAAAGTTGTGTATCGTACCGAGGATAACATGTTCGAAAAAGGGTTTACGCAAAAAGGCCTAGAAGTAAGCCCGAAAGGCCCATTGATCCGTTTTGTGCACAAACGCACAAAACCTCAAACTTTGGGAAAACACAAGTTTCAATCCATTTTTTTGTGCAACCACCACTTCAAAGTTTTGTATCGTACCGAGTAGAACATGTTCGAAAAAGGGTTTATTCAAAAGGTCCAACAAATTAGCCCGAGAGGCCCATTGATCAGTTTTGTGCACAAATGCACAAAATCACGAACTTTGGGAAAACACAACTTTTGATCCACTTTCTTGCTCGACAACCACATCAAAGGTGTGTATCAAAGCGAGTTGAACGTGTTAACAAAATAGTTTCCACAAAAACCCTGAGAAATAAGCCCGGAAGGCCCATTGCTCCGTTTTTTGCACAAACACACAAAACCGTGAACTTTTGAAAAACACAAGTTTCAATCCATTTTTTTCTCCAACCACTACTTCAAAGTTATGTATCGTACCGAGTAGAACATGTTCGAAAAAGGGTTTACGCAAAACGTCCTACAAATAATCGCAAAAGGCCCATTGCTCCGTTTTGTGCACAAACGAACAAAACCGCGAGCTTTGGGAAAACACGAGTTGCGATCCACTTTTTTGCTCAACAACCATATCAAAGTTGTGTATCATAGCGAGTAGAACATGTTTACAAAACGGTTTCCACAAAAAGCCTGAGAAATAAGTCCGAAAGGCCCATTGCCCTGTTTTGTGCACAAACGCACAAGACCGCGATCTTTGAGAAAGCACAAGTTTCGATCCATTTTTTTGCGCAACCACTACTTCAAAGTTGTGTATCGTACCGAGGAGAACATGTTCGAAAAAGGTTTTAAGCAAAAAGGCCTAGAAGTAAGCCCGAAAGGCCCATTACTCCGATTTGTGACCAAACACACAAAACCGCGAACTTTGGTAAAACACAAGTTCCGATCCATTTTTTTGTGCAACAACCACATTAAAGTTGTGTATCGTAGTGAGTAGAACATATTCACAAAACGGTTTCCACAAAAAGCCTGAGAAATATGCCCGAAAGGGCCATTGCTCCATTTTGTGCACTAAGATACAAAACTGCGAACTTTGGGAAAACACAAGTTTCGATCATTTTTTTGTGCAACCACTACTTCAAAGTTGTGTATCGTACCGAGGAGAACATGTTCGAAAAAGGGTTTACGCAAAAAGGCCTAGAAGTAAGCCCGAAAGGCCCATTGCTCCGTTTTGTGAACAAACACACAACACCGCGAACTTTTGAAAAACACAAGTTTCAATCCATTTTTCTCTGCAACCACTACTTCAAAGTTATGTATCGTACCGAGTAGAACATGTTCGAAAAAGGGTTTACCCAAAACGTCCTACAAATAATCGCAAAAGGCCCATTGCTCCGTTTTGTGCACAAACGCACAAAACCGCGAGCTTTGGGAAAACACGAGTTGCGATCCAGTTTTTTGCTCAACAACCATATCAAAGTTGTGTATCATATCGAGTAGAACATGTTTACAAAACGGTTTCCACAAAAAGCCTGAGAAATAAGTCCGAAAGGCCCATTGCCCTGTTTTGTGCACAAACGCACAAGACCGCGATGTTTGAGAAAGCACAAGTTTCGATCCATTTTTTTGCGCAACCACTACTTCAAAGTTGTGTATCGTACCGAGGAGAACATGTTCGAAAAAGGTTTTAAGCAAAAAGGCCTAGAAGTAAGCCCGAAAGGCCCATTACTCCGATTTGTGACCAAACACACAAAACCGCGAACTTTGGTAAAACACAAGTTCCGATCCATTTTTTTGTGTAACAACCACATTAAAGTTGTGTATCGTAGTGAGTAGAACATATTCACAAAACGGTTTCCACAAAAAGCCTGAGAAATATGCCCGAAAGGGCCATTGCTCCATTTTGTGCACTAAGATACAAAACCGCGAACTTTGGGAAAACACAAGTTTCGATCATTTTTTTGTGCAACCACTACTTCAAAGTTGTGTATCGTACCGAGAAGAACTTGTTCGAAAAAGGGTTTACGTAAAAAGGCCTAGAAGTAAGCCCGAAAGGCCCATTGCTCCGTTTTGTGACCAAATACACAAAACCGCGAACTTTGGGAAAACACAAGTTCCGATCCACTTTTTTGTGCAACAACCACATCAAATTGTATATCGTAGCGAGTAGAACATGTTCACAAGATGGTTTCCACAAAAAGCCCTAGAAATAAGCCCGGAAGGCCCATTGCTCCGTTTTGTGCACAAACGCACAAAACCACGAACTTTGGGAAAACACAAGTCTCAATCCATTTTTTTGCGCAACCACCCCTTCAAAGTTTTGTATCGTACCGAGTAGAACATGTTCGAAAAAAGGGTTTATTGAAAAGGTCCAACAAATAAGCCCGAATGGCCCATTGATCAGTTTTGTGCACAAATACACAAAACCACGAACTTTAGGAAAACACAAGTTTTGATCCACTTTCTTGCTCGACAACCACATCAGAGGTGCGTATCAAAGCGAGTAGAACATGTTCACAAGATACTTTCCACAAAAACCCTGAGAAATATGCCCGGAAGGCCCATTGGTCAGTTTTGTGCACAAACGCACAAAACCGCGAACTTTGGGAAAACACAAGTTTCGATCCACTTTTTTGCTCAACAACCATATCAAAGTTGTGTATCATAGCAAGTAGAACATGTTTTCAAAACGGTTTCCACAAAAAGCCTGAGAAATAAGGACGAAAGGCCCATTGCCCTGTTTTGTGCACAAACGCACAAGACTGCGATCTTTGAGAAAGGACAAGGTTTGATCCATTTTTTTGTGCAACCACTACTTCAAAGTTGTGTATCGTACCGAGGATAACATGTTCGAAAAAGGGTTTACGCAAAAAGGCCTAGAAGTAAGCCCGAAAGGCCCATTGATCCGTTTTGTGCACAAACGCACAAAACCTCAAACTTTGGGAAAACACAAGTTTCAATCCATTTTTTTGTGCAACCACCACTTCAAAGTTTTGTATCGTACCGAGTAGAACATGTTCGAAAAAGGGTTTATTCAAAAGGTCCAACAAATTAGCCCGAGAGGCCCATTGATCAGTTTTGTGCACAAATGCACAAAATCACGAACTTTGGGAAAACACAACTTTTGATCCACTTTCTTGCTCGACAACCACATCAAAGGTGTGTATCAAAGCGAGTTGAACGTGTTAACAAAATAGTTTCCACAAAAACCCTGAGAAATAAGCCCGGAAGGCCCATTGCTCCGTTTTTTGCACAAACACACAAAACCGTGAACTTTTGAAAAACACAAGTTTCAATCCATTTTTTTCTCCAACCACTACTTCAAAGTTATGTATCGTACCGAGTAGAACATGTTCGAAAAAGGGTTTACGCAAAACGTCCTACAAATAATCGCAAAAGGCCCATTGCTCCGTTTTGTGCACAAACGAACAAAACCGCGAGCTTTGGGAAAACACGAGTTGCGATCCACTTTTTTGCTCAACAACCATATCAAAGTTGTGTATCATAGCGAGTAGAACATGTTTACAAAACGGTTTCCACAAAAAGCCTGAGAAATAAGTCCGAAAGGCCCATTGCCCTGTTTTGTGCACAAACGCACAAGACCGCGATCTTTGAGAAAGCACAAGTTTCGATCCATTTTTTTGCGCAACCACTACTTCAAAGTTGTGTATCGTACCGAGGAGAACATGTTCGAAAAAGGTTTTAAGCAAAAAGGCCTAGAAGTAAGCCCGAAAGGCCCATTACTCCGATTTGTGACCAAACACACAAAACCGCGAACTTTGGTAAAACACAAGTTCCGATCCATTTTTTTGTGCAACAACCACATTAAAGTTGTGTATCGTAGTGAGTAGAACATATTCACAAAACGGTTTCCACAAAAAGCCTGAGAAATATGCCCGAAAGGGCCATTGCTCCATTTTGTGCACTAAGATACAAAACTGCGAACTTTGGGAAAACACAAGTTTCGATCATTTTTTTGTGCAACCACTACTTCAAAGTTGTGTATCGTACCGAGGAGAACATGTTCGAAAAAGGGTTTACGCAAAAAGGCCTAGAAGTAAGCCCGAAAGGCCCATTGCTCCGTTTTGTGAACAAACACACAACACCGCGAACTTTTGAAAAACACAAGTTTCAATCCATTTTTCTCTGCAACCACTACTTCAAAGTTATGTATCGTACCGAGTAGAACATGTTCGAAAAAGGGTTTACCCAAAACGTCCTACAAATAATCGCAAAAGGCCCATTGCTCCGTTTTGTGCACAAACGCACAAAACCGCGAGCTTTGGGAAAACACGAGTTGCGATCCAGTTTTTTGCTCAACAACCATATCAAAGTTGTGTATCATATCGAGTAGAACATGTTTACAAAACGGTTTCCACAAAAAGCCTGAGAAATAAGTCCGAAAGGCCCATTGCCCTGTTTTGTGCACAAACGCACAAGACCGCGATGTTTGAGAAAGCACAAGTTTCGATCCATTTTTTTGCGCAACCACTACTTCAAAGTTGTGTATCGTACCGAGGAGAACATGTTCGAAAAAGGTTTTAAGCAAAAAGGCCTAGAAGTAAGCCCGAAAGGCCCATTACTCCGATTTGTGACCAAACACACAAAACCGCGAACTTTGGTAAAACACAAGTTCCGATCCATTTTTTTGTGTAACAACCACATTAAAGTTGTGTATCGTAGTGAGTAGAACATATTCACAAAACGGTTTCCACAAAAAGCCTGAGAAATATGCCCGAAAGGGCCATTGCTCCATTTTGTGCACTAAGATACAAAACCGCGAACTTTGGGAAAACACAAGTTTCGATCATTTTTTTGTGCAACCACTACTTCAAAGTTGTGTATCGTACCGAGAAGAACTTGTTCGAAAAAGGGTTTACGTAAAAAGGCCTAGAAGTAAGCCCGAAAGGCCCATTGCTCCGTTTTGTGACCAAATACACAAAACCGCGAACTTTGGGAAAACACAAGTTCCGATCCACTTTTTTGTGCAACAACCACATCAAATTGTATATCGTAGCGAGTAGAACATGTTCACAAGATGGTTTCCACAAAAAGCCCTAGAAATAAGCCCGGAAGGCCCATTGCTCCGTTTTGTGCACAAACGCACAAAACCACGAACTTTGGGAAAACACAAGTCTCAATCCATTTTTTTGCGCAACCACCCCTTCAAAGTTTTGTATCGTACCGAGTAGAACATGTTCGAAAAAAGGGTTTATTGAAAAGGTCCAACAAATAAGCCCGAATGGCCCATTGATCAGTTTTGTGCACAAATACACAAAACCACGAACTTTAGGAAAACACAAGTTTTGATCCACTTTCTTGCTCGACAACCACATCAGAGGTGCGTATCAAAGCGAGTAGAACATGTTCACAAGATACTTTCCACAAAAACCCTGAGAAATATGCCCGGAAGGCCCATTGGTCAGTTTTGTGCACAAACGCACAAAACCGCGAACTTTGGGAAAACACAAGTTTCGATCCACTTTTTTGCTCAACAACCATATCAAAGTTGTGTATCATAGCAAGTAGAACATGTTTTCAAAACGGTTTCCACAAAAAGCCTGAGAAATAAGGACGAAAGGCCCATTGCCCTGTTTTGTGCACAAACGCACAAGACTGCGATCTTTGAGAAAGGACAAGGTTTGATCCATTTTTTTGTGCAACCACTACTTCAAAGTTGTGTATCGTACCGAGGATAACATGTTCGAAAAAGGGTTTACGCAAAAAGGCCTAGAAGTAAGCCCGAAAGGCCCATTGATCCGTTTTGTGCACAAACGCACAAAACCTCAAACTTTGGGAAAACACAAGTTTCAATCCATTTTTTTGTGCAACCACCACTTCAAAGTTTTGTATCGTACCGAGTAGAACATGTTCGAAAAAGGGTTTATTCAAAAGGTCCAACAAATTAGCCCGAGAGGCCCATTGATCAGTTTTGTGCACAAATGCACAAAATCACGAACTTTGGGAAAACACAACTTTTGATCCACTTTCTTGCTCGACAACCACATCAAAGGTGTGTATCAAAGCGAGTTGAACGTGTTAACAAAATAGTTTCCACAAAAACCCTGAGAAATAAGCCCGGAAGGCCCATTGCTCCGTTTTTTGCACAAACAGACAAAACCGTGAACTTTTGAAAAACACAAGTTTCAATCCATTTTTTTCTGCAACCACTACTTCAAAGTTATGTATCGTACCGAGTAGAACATGTTCGAAAAAGGGTTTACGCAAAACGTCCTACAAATAATCGCAAAAGGCCCATTGCTCCGTTTTGTGCACAAACGCACAAAACCGCGAGCTTTGGGAAAACACGAGTTGCGATCCACTTTTTTGCTCAACAACCATATCAAAGTTGTGTATCATAGCGAGTAGAACATGTTTACAAAACGGTTTCCACAAAAAGCCTGAGAAATAAGTCCGAAAGGCCCATTGCCCTGTTTTGTGCACAAACGCACAAGACCGCGATCTTTGAGAAAGCACAAGTTTCGATCCATTTTTTTGCGCAACCACTACTTCAAAGTTGTGTATCGTACCGAGGAGAACATGTTCGAAAAAGGTTTTAAGCAAAAAGGCCTAGAAGTAAGCCCGAAAGGCCCATTACTCCGATTTGTGACCAAACACACAAAACCGCGAACTTTGGTAAAACACAAGTTCCGATCCATTTTTTTGTGCAACAACCACATTAAAGTTGTGTATCGTAGTGAGTAGAACATATTCACAAAACGGTTTCCACAAAAAGCCTGAGAAATATGCCCGAAAGGGCCATTGCTCCATTTTGTGCACTAAGATACAAAACTGCGAACTTTGGGAAAACACAAGTTTCGATCATTTTTTTGTGCAACCACTACTTCAAATTTGTGTATCGTACCGAGGAGAACATGTTCGAAAAAGGGTTTACGCAAAAAGGCCTAGAAGTAAGCCCGAAAGGCCCATTGCTCCGTTTTGTGAACAAACACACAACACCGCGAACTTTTGAAAAACACAAGTTTCAATCCATTTTTCTCTGCAACCACTACTTCAAAGTTATGTATCGTACCGAGTAGAACATGTTCGAAAAACGGTTTACCCAAAACGTCCTACAAATAATCGCAAAAGGCCCATTGCTCCGTTTTGTGCACAAACGCACAAAACCGCGAGCTTTGGGAAAACACGAGTTGCGATCCAGTTTTTTGCTCAACAACCATATCAAAGTTGTGTATCATATCGAGTAGAACATGTTTACAAAACGGTTTCCACAAAAAGCCTGAGAAATAAGTCCGAAAGGCCCATTGCCCTGTTTTGGGCACAAACGCACAAGACCGCGATGTTTGAGAAAGCACAAGTTTCGATCCATTTTTTTGCGCAACCACTACTTCAAAGTTGTGTATCGTACCGAGGAGAACATGTTCGAAAAAGGTTTTAAGCAAAAAGGCCTAGAAGTAAGCCCGAAAGGCCCATTACTCCGATTTGTGACCAAACACACAAAACCGCGAACTTTGGTAAAACACAAGTTCCGATCCATTTTTTTGTGCAACAACCACATTAAAGTTGTGTATCGTAGTGAGTAGAACATATTCACAAAACGGTTTCCACAAAAAGCCTGAGAAATATGCCCGAAAGGGCCATTGCTCCATTTTGTGCACTAAGATACAAAACCGCGAACTTTGGGAAAACACAAGTTTCGATCATTTTTTTGTGTAACCACTACTTCAAAGTTGTGTATCGTACCGAGGAGAACATGTTCGAAAAAGGGTTTACGCAAAAAGGCCTAGAAGTAAGCCCGAAAGGCCCATTGCTCCGTTTTGTGAACAAACACACAACACCGCGAACTTTTGAAAAACACAAGTTTCAATCCATTTTTCTCTGCAACCACTACTTCAAAGTTATGTATCGTACCGAGTAGAACATGTTCGAAAAAGGGATTACCCAAAACGTCCTACAAATAATCGCAAAAGGCCCATTGCTCCGTTTTGTGCACAAACGCACAAAACCGCGAGCTTTGGGAAAACACGAGTTGCGATCCAGTTTTTTGCTCAACAACCATATCAAAGTTGTGTATCATATCGAGTAGAACATGTTTACAAAACGGTTTCCACAAAAAGCCTGAGAAATAAGTCCGAAAGGCCCATTGCCCTGTTTTGTGCACAAACGCACAAGACCGCGATCTTTGAGAAAGCACAAGTTTCGATCCATTTTTTTGCGCAACCACTACTTCAAAGTTGTGTATCGTACCGAGGAGAACATGTTCGAAAAAGGTTTTAAGCAAAAAGGCCTAGAAGTAAGCCCGAAAGGCCCATTACTCCGATTTGTGACCAAACACACAAAACCGCGAACTTTGGTAAAACACAAGTTCCGATCCATTTTTTTGTGCAACAACCACATTAAAGTTGTGTATCGTAGTGAGTAGAACATATTCACAAAACGGTTTCCACAAAAAGCCTGAGAAATATGCCCGAAAGGGCCATTGCTCCATTTTGTGCACTAAGATACAAAACCGCGAACTTTGGGAAAACACAAGTTTCGATCATTTTTTTGTGCAACCACTACTTCAAAGTTGTGTATCGTACCGAGGAGAACATGTTCGAAAAAGGGTTTACGCAAAAAGGCCTAGAAGTAAGCCCGAAAGGCCCATTGCTCCGTTTTGTGAACAAACACACAACACCGCGAACTTTTGAAAAACACAAGTTTCAATCCATTTTTCTCTGCAACCACTACTTCAAAGTTATGTATCGTACCGAGTAGAACATGTTCGAAAAAGGGTTTACCCAAAACGTCCTACAAATAATCGCAAAAGGCCCATTGCTCCGTTTTGTGCACAAACGCACAAAACCGCGAGCTTTGGGAAAACACGAGTTGCGATCCAGTTTTTTGCTCAACAACCATATCAAAGTTGTGTATCATATCGAGTAGAACATGTTTACAAAACGGTTTCCACAAAAAGCCTGAGAAATAAGTCCGAAAGGCCCATTGCCCTGTTTTGTGCACAAACGCACAAGACCGCGATGTTTGAGAAAGCACAAGTTTCGATCCATTTTTTTGCGCAACCACTACTTCAAAGTTGTGTATCGTACCGAGGAGAACATGTTCGAAAAAGGTTTTAAGCAAAAAGGCCTAGAAGTAAGCCCGAAAGGCCCATTACTCCGATTTGTGACCAAACACACAAAACCGCGAACTTTGGTAAAACACAAGTTCCGATCCATTTTTTTGTGCAACAACCACATTAAAGTTGTGTATCGTAGTGAGTAGAACATATTCACAAAACGGTTTCCACAAAAAGCCTGAGAAATATGCCCGAAAGGGCCATTGCTCCATTTTGTGCACTAAGATACAAAACCGCGAACTTTGGGAAAACACAAGTTTCGATCATTTTTTTGTGTAACCACTACTTCAAAGTTGTGTATCGTACCGAGGAGAACATGTTCGAAAAAGGGTTTACGCAAAAAGGCCTAGAAGTAAGCCCGAAAGGCCCATTGCTCCGTTTTGTGAACAAACACACAACACCGCGAACTTTTGAAAAACACAAGTTTCAATCCATTTTTCTCTGCAACCACTACTTCAAAGTTATGTATCGTACCGAGTAGAACATGTTCGAAAAAGGGATTACCCAAAACGTCCTACAAATAATCGCAAAAGGCCCATTGCTCCGTTTTGTGCACAAACGCACAAAACCGCGAGCTTTGGGAAAACACGAGTTGCGATCCACTTTTTTGCTCAACAACCATATCAAAGTTGTGTATCATATCGAGTAGAACATGTTTACAAAACGGTTTCCACAAAAAGCCTGAGAAATAAGTCCGAAAGGCCCATTGCCCTGTTTTGTGCACAAACGCACAAGACCGCGATCTTTGAGAAAGCACAAGTTTCGATCCATTTTTTTGCGCAACCACTACTTCAAAGTTGTGTATCGTACCGAGGAGAACATGTTCGAAAAAGGTTTTAAGCAAAAAGGCCTAGAAGTAAGCCCGAAAGGCCCATTACTCCGATTTGTGACCAAACACACAAAACCGCGAACTTTGGTAAAACACAAGTTCCGATCCATTTTTTTGTGCAACAACCACATTAAAGTCGTGTATCGTAGTGAGTAGAACATATTCACAAAACGGTTTCCACAAAAAGCCTGAGAAATATGCCCGAAAGGGCCATTGCTCCATTTTGTGCACTAAGATACAAAACCGCGAACTTTGGGAAAACACAAGTTTCGATCATTTTTTTGTGCAACCACTACTTCAAAGTTGTGTATCGTACCGAGGAGAACATGTTCGAAAAAGGGTTTACGCAAAAAGGCCTAGAAGTAAGCCCGAAAGGCCCATTGCTCCGTTTTGTGAACAAACACACAACACCGCGAACTTTTGAAAAACACAAGTTTCAATCCATTTTTCTCTGCAACCACTACTTCAAAGTTATGTATCGTACCGAGTAGAACATGTTCGAAAAAGGGTTTACCCAAAACGTCCTACAAATAATCGCAAAAGGCCCATTGCTCCGTTTTGTGCACAAACGCACAAAACCGCGAGCTTTGGGAAAACACGAGTTGCGATCCAGTTTTTTGCTCAACAACCATATCAAAGTTGTGTATCATATCGAGTAGAACATGTTTACAAAACGGTTTCCACAAAAAGCCTGAGAAATAAGTCCGAAAGGCCCATTGCCCTGTTTTGTGCACAAACGCACAAGACCGCGATTTTTGAGAAAGCACAAGTTTCGATCCATTTTTTTGCGCAACCACTACTTCAAAGTTGTGTATCGTACCGAGGAGAACATGTTCGAAAAAGGTTTTAAGCAAAAAGGCCTAGAAGTAAGCCCGAAAGGCCCATTACTCCGATTTGTGACCAAACACACAAAACCGCGAACTTTGGTAAAACACAAGTTCCGATCCATTTTTTTGTGCAACAACCACATTAAAGTTGTGTATCGTAGTGAGTAGAACATATTCACAAAACGGTTTCCACAAAAAGCCTGAGAAATATGCCCGAAAGGGCCATTGCTCCATTTTGTGCACTAAGATACAAAACCGCGAACTTTGGGAAAACACAAGTTTCGATCATTTTTTTGTGTAACCACTACTTCAAAGTTGTGTATCGTACCGAGGAGAACATGTTCGAAAAAGGGTTTACGCAAAAAGGCCTAGAAGTAAGCCCGAAAGGCCCATTGCTCCGTTTTGTGAACAAACACACAACACCGCGAACTTTTGAAAAACACAAGTTTCAATCCATTTTTCTCTGCAACCACTACTTCAAAGTTATGTATCGTACCGAGTAGAACATGTTCGAAAAAGGGATTACCCAAAACGTCCTACAAATAATCGCAAAAGGCCCATTGCTCCGTTTTGTGCACAAACGCACAAAACCGCGAGCTTTGGGAAAACACGAGTTGCGATCCACTTTTTTGCTCAACAACCATATCAAAGTTGTGTATCATATCGAGTAGAACATGTTTACAAAACGGTTTCCACAAAAAGCCTGAGAAATAAGTCCGAAAGGCCCATTGCCCTGTTTTGTGCACAAACGCACAAGACCGCGATCTTTGAGAAAGCACAAGTTTCGATCCATTTTTTTGCGCAACCACTACTTCAAAGTTGTGTATCGTACCGAGGAGAACATGTTCGAAAAAGGTTTTAAGCAAAAAGGCCTAGAAGTAAGCCCGAAAGGCCCATTACTCCGATTTGTGACCAAACACACAAAACCGCGAACTTTGGTAAAACACAAGTTCCGATCCATTTTTTTGTGCAACAACCACATTAAAGTTGTGTATCGTAGTGAGTAGAACATATTCACAAAACGGTTTCCACAAAAAGCCTGAGAAATATGCCCGAAAGGGCCATTGCTCCATTTTGTGCACTAAGATACAAAACTGCGAACTTTGGGAAAACACAAGTTTCGATCATTTTTTTGTGCAACCACTACTTCAAAGTTGTGTATCGTACCGAGGAGAACATGTTCGAAAAAGGGTTTACGCAAAAAGGCCTAGAAGTAAGCCCGAAAGGCCCATTGCTCCGTTTTGTGAACAAACACACAACACCGCGAACTTTTGAAAAACACAAGTTTCAATCCATTTTTCTCTGCAACCACTACTTCAAAGTTATGTATCGTACCGAGTAGAACATGTTCGAAAAAGGGATTACCCAAAACGTCCTACAAATAATCGCAAAAGGCCCATTGCTCCGTTTTGTGCACAAACGCACAAAACCGCGAGCTTTGGGAAAACACGAGTTGCGATCCAGTTTTTTGCTCAACAACCATATCAAAGTTTTGTATCATATCGAGTAGAACATGTTTACAAAACGGTTTCCACAAAAAGCCTGAGAAATAAGTCCGAAAGGCCCATTGCCCTGTTTTGTGCACAAACGCACAAGACCGCGATCTTTGAGAAAGCACAAGTTTCGATCCATTTTTTTGCGCAACCACTACTTCAAAGTTGTGTATCGTACCGAGGAGAACATGTTCGAAAAAGGTTTTAAGCAAAAAGGCCTAGAAGTAAGCCCGAAAGGCCCATTACTCCGATTTGTGACCAAACACACAAAACCGCGAACTTTGGTAAAACACAAGTTCCGATCCATTTTTTTGTGCAACAACCACATTAAAGTTGTGTATCGTAGTGAGTAGAACATATTCACAAAACGGTTTCCACAAAAAGCCTGAGAAATATGCCCGAAAGGGCCATTGCTCCATTTTGTGCACTAAGATACAAAACCGCGAACTTTGGGAAAACACAAGTTTCGATCATTTTTTTGTGCAACCACTACTTCAAAGTTGTGTATCGTACCGAGGAGAACATGTTCGAAAAAGGGTTTACGCAAAAAGGCCTAGAAGTAAGCCCGAAAGGCCCATTGCTCCGTTTTGTGAACAAACACACAACACCGCGAACTTTTGAAAAACACAAGTTTCAATCCATTTTTCTCTGCAACCACTACTTCAAAGTTATGTATCGTACCGAGTAGAACATGTTCGAAAAAGGGTTTACCCAAAACGTCCTACAAATAATCGCAAAAGGCCCATTGCTCCGTTTTGTGCACAAACGCACAAAACCGCGAGCTTTGGGAAAACACGAGTTGCGATCCAGTTTTTTGCTCAACAACCATATCAAAGTTGTGTATCATATCGAGTAGAACATGTTTACAAAACGGTTTCCACAAAAAGCCTGAGAAATAAGTCCGAAAGGCCCATTGCCCTGTTTTGTGCACAAACGCACAAGACCGCGATGTTTGAGAAAGCACAAGTTTCGATCCATTTTTTTGCGCAACCACTACTTCAAAGTTGTGTATCGTACCGAGGAGAACATGTTCGAAAAAGGTTTTAAGCAAAAAGGCCTAGAAGTAAGCCCGAAAGGCCCATTACTCCGATTTGTGACCAAACACACAAAACCGCGAACTTTGGTAAAACACAAGTTCCGATCCATTTTTTTGTGCAACAACCACATTAAAGTTGTGTATCGTAGTGAGTAGAACATATTCACAAAACGGTTTCCACAAAAAGCCTGAGAAATATGCCCGAAAGGGCCATTGCTCCATTTTGTGCACTAAGATACAAAACCGCGAACTTTGGGAAAACACAAGTTTCGATCATTTTTTTGTGTAACCACTACTTCAAAGTTGTGTATCGTACCGAGGAGAACATGTTCGAAAAAGGGTTTACGCAAAAAGGCCTAGAAGTAAGCCCGAAAGGCCCATTGCTCCGTTTTGTGAACAAACACACAACACCGCGAACTTTTGAAAAACACAAGTTTCAATCCATTTTTCTCTGCAACCACTACTTCAAAGTTATGTATCGTACCGAGTAGAACATGTTCGAAAAAGGGATTACCCAAAACGTCCTACAAATAATCGCAAAAGGCCCATTGCTCCGTTTTGTGCACAAACGCACAAAACCGCGAGCTTTGGGAAAACACGAGTTGCGATCCACTTTTTTGCTCAACAACCATATCAAAGTTGTGTATCATATCGAGTAGAACATGTTTACAAAACGGTTTCCACAAAAAGCCTGAGAAATAAGTCCGAAAGGCCCATTGCCCTGTTTTGTGCACAAACGCACAAGACCGCGATCTTTGAGAAAGCACAAGTTTCGATCCATTTTTTTGCGCAACCACTACTTCAAAGTTGTGTATCGTACCGAGGAGAACATGTTCGAAAAAGGTTTTAAGCAAAAAGGCCTAGAAGTAAGCCCGAAAGGCCCATTACTCCGATTTGTGACCAAACACACAAAACCGCGAACTTTGGTAAAACACAAGTTCCGATCCATTTTTTTGTGCAACAACCACATTAAAGTTGTGTATCGTAGTGAGTAGAACATATTCACAAAACGGTTTCCACAAAAAGCCTGAGAAATATGCCCGAAAGGGCCATTGCTCCATTTTGTGCACTAAGATACAAAACTGCGAACTTTGGGAAAACACAAGTTTCGATCATTTTTTTGTGCAACCACTACTTCAAAGTTGTGTATCGTACCGAGGAGAACATGTTCGAAAAAGGGTTTACGCAAAAAGGCCTAGAAGTAAGCCCGAAAGGCCCATTGCTCCGTTTTGTGAACAAACACACAACACCGCGAACTTTTGAAAAACACAAGTTTCAATCCATTTTTCTCTGCAACCACTACTTCAAAGTTATGTATCGTACCGAGTAGAACATGTTCGAAAAAGGGTTTACCCAAAACGTCCTACAAATAATCGCAAAAGGCCCATTGCTCCGTTTTGTGCACAAACGCACAAAACCGCGAGCTTTGGGAAAACACGAGTTGCGATCCAGTTTTTTGCTCAACAACCATATCAAAGTTGTGTATCATATCGAGTAGAACATGTTTACAAAACGGTTTCCACAAAAAGCCTGAGAAATAAGTCCGAAAGGCCCATTGCCCTGTTTTGTGCACAAACGCACAAGACCGCGATCTTTGAGAAAGCACAAGTTTCGATCCATTTTTTTGCGCAACCACTACTTCAAAGTTGTGTATCGTACCGAGGAGAACATGTTCGAAAAAGGTTTTAAGCAAAAAGGCCTAGAAGTAAGCCCGAAAGGCCCATTACTCCGATTTGTGACCAAACACACAAAACCGCGAACTTTGGTAAAACACAAGTTCCGATCCATTTTTTTGTGTAACAACCACATTAAAGTTGTGTATCGTAGTGAGTAGAACATATTCACAAAACGGTTTCCACAAAAAGCCTGAGAAATATGCCCGAAAGGGCCATTGCTCCATTTTGTGCACTAAGATACAAAACCGCGAACTTTGGGAAAACACAAGTTTCGATCATTTTTTTGTGCAACCACTACTTCAAAGTTGTGTATCGTACCGAGGATAACATGTTCGAAAAAGGGTTTACGCAAAAAGGCCTAGAAGTAAGCCCGAAAGGCCCATTGCTCCGTTTTGTGAACAAACACACAACACCGCGAACTTTTGAAAAACACAAGTTTCAATCCATTTTTCTCTGCAACCACTACTTCAAAGTTATGTATCGTACCGAGTAGAACATGTTCGAAAAAGGGTTTACCCAAAACGTCCTACAAATAATCGCAAAAGGCCCATTGCTCCGTTTTGTGCACAAACGCACAAAACCGCGAGCTTTGGGAAAACACGAGTTGCGATCCACTTTTTTGCTCAACAACCATATCAAAGTTGTGTATCATATCGAGTAGAACATGTTTACAAAACGGTTTCCACAAAAAGCCTGAGAAATAAGTCCGAAAGGCCCATTGCCCTGTTTTGTGCACAAACGCACAAGACCGCGATCTTTGAGAAAGCACAAGTTTCGATCCATTTTTTTGTGCAACCACTACTTCAAAGTTGTGTATCGTACCGAGGAGAACATGTTCGTAAAAGGGTTTAAGCAAAAAGGCCTAGAAGTAAGCCCGAAAGGCCCATTATTCCGATTTGTGACCAAACACACAAAACCGCGAACTTTGGTAAAACACAAGTTCCGATCCACTTTTTTTGTGCAACAACCACATCAAAGTTGTGTATCGTAGTGAGTAGAACATATTCACAAAATGGTTTCCACAAAAAGCCCTATAAATAAGCCCGGAAGGCCCATTGCTCCGTTTTGTGCACTAAGATACAAAACCGCGAACTTTGGGAAAACACAAGTTTCGATTATTTTTTTGTGCAACCACTACTTCAAAGTTGTGTATCGTACCGAGTAAAACATTTTGGAAAAAGGGTTTGCACAAAACGGCCTACAAATAAGCCAGAAAGGCCCATCGATCCATTACGAGCACAAACGCACAAAACCGTGAACTTTTGAAAAACACAAGTTTCAATCCATTTTTTTCTGCAACCACTACTTCAAAGTTATGTATCGTACCGAGTAGAACATGTTCGAAATAGGGTTCACCCAAAACGTCCTACAAATAATCGCAAAAGGCCCATTGCTCCGTTTTGTGCACAAACGCACAAAACCGCGAGCTTTGGGAAAACACGAGTTGCGATCCAGTTTTTTGCTCAACAACCATATCAAAGTTGTGTATCGTAGCAAGTAGAACATGTTTACAAAACGGTTTCCACAAAAAGCCTGAGAAATAAGTCCGAAAGGCCCATTGCCCTGTTTTGTGCACAAACGCACAAGACCGCGATCTTTGAGAAAGCACAAGTTTCGATCCATTTTTTTGCGCAACCACTACTTCAAAGTTGTGTATCGTACCGAGGAGAACATGTTCGAAAAAGGTTTTAAGCAAAAAGGCCTAGAAGTAAGCCCGAAAGGCCCATTACTCCAATTTGTGACCAAACACACAAAACCGCGAACTTTGGTAAAACACAAGTTCCGATCCATTTTTTTGTGCAACAACCACATTAAAGTTGTGTATCGTAGTGAGTAGAACATATTCACAAAACGGTTTCCACAAAAAGCCTGAGAAATATGCCCGAAAGGGCCATTGCTCCATTTTGTGCACTAAGATACAAAACTGCGAACTTTGGGAAAACACAAGTTTCGATCATTTTTTTGTGCAACCACTACTTCAAAGTTGTGTATCGTACCGAGGAGAACATGTTCGAAAAAGGGTTTACGCAAAAAGGCCTAGAAGTAAGCCCGAAAGGCCCATTGCTCCGTTTTGTGAACAAACACACAACACCGCGAACTTTTGAAAAACACAAGTTTCAATCCATTTTTCTCTGCAACCACTACTTCAAAGTTATGTATCGTACCGAGTAGAACATGTTCGAAAAAGGGTTTACCCAAAACGTCCTACAAATAATCGCAAAAGGCCCATTGCTCCGTTTTGTGCACAAACACACAAAACCGCGAGCTTTGGGAAAACACGAGTTGCGATCCAGTTTTTTGCTCAACAACCATATCAAAGTTGTGTATCATATCGAGTAGAACATGTTTACAAAACGGTTTCCACAAAAAGCCTGAGAAATAAGTCCGAAAGGCCCATTGCCCTGTTTTGTGCACAAACGCACAAGACCGCGATCTTTGAGAAAGCACAAGTTTCGATCCATTTTTTTGCGCAACCACTACTTCAAAGTTGTGTATCGTACCGAGGAGAACATGTTCGAAAAAGGTTTTAAGCAAAAAGGCCTAGAAGTAAGCCCGAAAGGCCCATTACTCCGATTTGTGACCAAACACACAAAACCGCGAACTTTGGTAAAACACAAGTTCCGATCCATTTTTTTGTGTAACAACCACATTAAAGTTGTGTATCGTAGTGAGTAGAACATATTCACAAAACGGTTTCCACAAAAAGCCTGAGAAATATGCCCGAAAGGGCCATTGCTCCATTTTGTGCACTAAGATACAAAACCGCGAACTTTGGGAAAACACAAGTTTCGATCATTTTTTTGTGCAACCACTACTTCAAAGTTGTGTATCGTACCGAGAAGAACTTGTTCGAAAAAGGGTTTACGTAAAAAGGCCTAGAAGTAAGCCCGAAAGGCCCATTGCTCCGTTTTGTGACCAAATACACAAAACCGCGAACTTTGGGAAAACACAAGTTCCGATCCACTTTTTTGTGCAACAACCACATCAAATTGTGTATCATAGCGAGTAGAACATGTTCACAAGATGGTTTCCACAAAAAGCCCTAGAAATAAGCCCGGAAGGCCCATTGCTCCGTTTTGTGCACAAACGCACAAAACCACGAACTTTGGGAAAACACAAGTCTCAATCCATTTTTTTGCGCAACCACCACTTCAAAGTTTTGTATCGTACCGAGGAGAACATGTTCGAAAAAAGGGTTTATTGAAAAGGTCCAACAAATAAGCCCGAATGGCCCATTGATCAGTTTTGTGCACAAATACACAAAACCACGAACTTTAGGAAAACACAAGTTTTGATCCACTTTCTTGCTCGACAACCACATCAGAGGTGCGTATCAAAGCGAGTAGAACATGTTCACAAGATACTTTCCACAAAAACCCTGAGAAATATGCCCGGAAGGCCCATTGGTCAGTTTTGTGCACAAACGCACAAAACCGCGAACTTTGGGAAAACACAAGTTTCGATCCACTTTTTTGCTCAACAACCATATCAAAGTTGTGTATCATAGCAAGTAGAACATGTTTTCAAAACGGTTTCCACAAAAAGCCTGAGAAATAAGGACGAAAGGCCCATTGCCCTGTTTTGTGCACAAACGCACAAGACTCCGATCTTTGAGAAAGGACAAGGTTTGATCCATTTTTTTGTGCAACCACTACTTCAAAGTTGTGTATCGTACCGAGGATAACATGTTCGAAAAAGGGTTTACGCAAAAAGGCCTAGAAGTAAGCCCGAAAGGCCCATTGATCCGTTTTGTGCACAAACGCACAAAACCTCAAACTTTGGGAAAACACAAGTTTCAATCCATTTTTTTGTGCAACCACCACTTCAAAGTTTTGTATCGTACCGAGTAGAACATGTTCGAAAAAGGGTTTATTCAAAAGGTCCAACAAATTAGCCCGAGAGGCCCATTGATCAGTTTTGTGCACAAATGCACAAAATCACGAACTTTGGGAAAACACAACTTTTGATCCACTTTCTTGCTCGACAACCACATCAAAGGTGTGTATCAAAGCGAGTTGAACGTGTTAACAAAATAGTTTCCACAAAAACCCTGAGAAATAAGCCCGGAAGGCCCATTGCTCCGTTTTTTGCACAAACACACAAAACCGTGAACTTTTGAAAAACACAAGTTTCAATCCATTTTTTTCTGCAACCACTACTTCAAAGTTATGTATCGTACCGAGTAGAACATGTTCGAAAAAGGGTTTACGCAAAACGTCCTACAAATAATCGCAAAAGGCCCATTGCTCCGTTTTGTGCACAAACGCACAAAACCGCGAGCTTTGGGAAAACACGAGTTGCGATCCACTTTTTTGCTCAACAACCATATCAAAGTTGTGTATCATAGCGAGTAGAACATGTTTACAAAACGGTTTCCACAAAAAGCCTGAGAAATAAGTCCGAAAGGCCCATTGCCCTGTTTTGTGCACAAACGCACAAGACCGCGATCTTTGAGAAAGCACAAGTTTCGATCCATTTTTTTGCGCAACCACTACTTCAAAGTTGTATATCGTACCGAGGAGAACATGTTCGAAAAAGGTTTTAAGCAAAAAGGCCTAGAACTAAGCCCGAAAGGCCCATTACTCCGATTTGTGACCAAACACACAAAACCGCGAACTTTGGTAAAACACAAGTTCCGATCCATTTTTTTGTGCAACAACCACATTAAAGTTGTGTATCGTAGTGAGTAGAACATATTCACAAAACGGTTTCCACAAAAAGCCTGAGAAATATGCCCGAAAGGGCCATTGCTCCATTTTGTGCACTAAGATACAAAACTGCGAACTTTGGGAAAACACAAGTTTCGATCATTTTTTTGTGCAACCACTACTTCAAAGTTGTGTATCGTACCGAGGAGAACATGTTCGAAAAAGGGTTTACGCAAAAAGGCCTAGAAGTAAGCCCGAAAGGCCCATTGCTCTGTTTTGTGAACAAACACACAACACCGCGAACTTTTGAAAAACACAAGTTTCAATCCATTTTTCTCTGCAACCACTACTTCAAAGTTATGTATCGTACCGAGTAGAACATGTTCGAAAAAGGGTTTACCCAAAACGTCCTACAAATAATCGCAAAAGGCCCATTGCTCCGTTTTGTGCACAAACGCACAAAACCGCGAGCTTTGGGAAAACACGAGTTGCGATCCAGTTTTTTGCTCAACAACCATATCAAAGTTGTGTATCATATCGAGTAGAACATGTTTACAAAACGGTTTCCACAAAAAGCCTGAGAAATAAGTCCGAAAGGCCCATTGCCCTGTTTTGTGCACAAACGCACAAGACCGCGATGTTTGAGAAAGCACAAGTTTCGATCCATTTTTTTGCGCAACCACTACTTCAAAGTTGTGTATCGTACCGAGGAGAACATGTTCGAAAAAGGTTTTAAGCAAAAAGGCCTAGATGTAAGCCCGAAAGGCCCATTACTCCGATTTGTGACCAAACACACAAAACCGCGAACTTTGGTAAAACACAAGTTCCGATCCATTTTTTTGTGCAACAACCACATTAAAGTTGTGTATCGTAGTGAGTAGAACATATTCACAAAACGGTTTCCACAAAAAGCCTGAGAAATATGCCCGAAAGGGCCATTGCTCCATTTTGTGCACTAAGATACAAAACCGCGAACTTTGGGAAAACACAAGTTTCGATCATTTTTTTGTGTAACCACTACTTCAAAGTTGTGTATCGTACCGAGGAGAACATGTTCGAAAAAGGGTTTACGCAAAAAGGCCTAGAAGTAAGCCCGAAAGGCCCATTGCTCCGTTTTGTGAACAAACACACAACACCGCGAACTTTTGAAAAACACAAGTTTCAATCCATTTTTCTCTGCAACCACTACTTCAAAGTTATGTATCGTACCGAGTAGAACATGTTCGAAAAAGGGATTACCCAAAACGTCCTACAAATAATCGCAAAAGGCCCATTGCTCCGTTTTGTGCACAAACGCACAAAACCGCGAGCTTTGGGAAAACACGAGTTGCGATCCACTTTTTTGCTCAACAACCATATCAAAGTTGTGTATCATATCGAGTAGAACATGTTTACAAAACGGTTTCCACAAAAAGCCTGAGAAATAAGTCCGAAAGGCCCATTGCCCTGTTTTGTGCACAAACGCACAAGACCGCGATCTTTGAGAAAGCACAAGTTTCGATCCATTTTTTTGCGCAACCACTACTTCAAAGTTGTGTATCGTACCGAGGAGAACATGTTCGAAAAAGGTTTTAAGCAAAAAGGCCTAGAAGTAAGCCCGAAAGGCCCATTACTCCGATTTGTGACCAAACACACAAAACCGCGAACTTTGGTAAAACACAACTTCCGATCCATTTTTTTGTGCAACAACCACATTAAAGTTGTGTATCGTAGTGAGTAGAACATATTCACAAAACGGTTTCCACAAAAAGCCTGAGAAATATGCCCGAAAGGGCCATTGCTCCATTTTGTGCACTAAGATACAAAACTGCGAACTTTGGGAAAACACAAGTTTCGATCATTTTTTTGTGCAACCACTACTTCAAAGTTGTGTATCGTACCGAGGAGAACATGTTCGAAAAAGGGTTTACGCAAAAAGGCCTAGAAGTAAGCCCGAAAGGCCCATTGCTCCGTTTTGTGAACAAACACACAACACCGCGAACTTTTGAAAAACACAAGTTTCAATCCATTTTTTTCTGCAACCACTACTTCAAAGTTATGTATCGTACCGAGTAGAACATGTTCGAAAAAGGGTTTACCCAAAACGTCCTACAAATAATCGCAAAAGGCCCATTGCTCCGTTTTGTGCACAAACGCACAAAACCGCGAGCTTTGGGAAAACACGAGTTGCGATCCAGTTTTTTGCTCAACAACCATATCAAAGTTGTGTATCATATCGAGTAGAACATGTTTACAAAACGGTTTCCACAAAAAGCCTGAGAAATAAGTCCGAAAGGCCCATTGCCCTGTTTTGTGCACAAACGCACAAGACCGCGATGTTTGAGAAAGCACAAGTTTCGATCCATTTTTTTGCGCAACCACTACTTCAAAGTTGTGTATCGTACCGAGGAGAACATGTTCGAAAAAGGTTTTAAGCAAAAAGGCCTAGAAGTAAGCCCGAAAGGCCCATTACTCCGATTTGTGACCAAACACACAAAACCGCGAACTTTGGTAAAACACAAGTTCCGATCCATTTTTTTGTGCAACAACCACATTAGAGTTGTGTATCGTAGTGAGTAGAACATATTCACAAAACGGTTTCCACAAAAAGCCTGAGAAATATGCCCGAAAGGGCCATTGCTCCATTTTGTGCACTAAGATACAAAACCGCGAACTTTGGGAAAACACAAGTTTCGATCATTTTTTTGTGTAACCACTACTTCAAAGTTGTGTATCGTACCGAGGAGAACATGTTCGAAAAAGGGTTTACGCAAAAAGGCCTAGAAGTAAGCCCGAAAGGCCCATTGCTCCGTTTTGTGAACAAACACACAACACCGCGAACTTTTGAAAAACACAAGTTTCAATCCATTTTTCTCTGCAACCACTACTTCAAAGTTATGTATCGTACCGAGTAGAACATGTTCGAAAAAGGGATTACCCAAAACGTCCTACAAATAATCGCAAAAGGCCCATTGCTCCGTTTTGTGCACAAACGCACAAAACCGCGAGCTTTGGGAAAACACGAGTTGCGATCCACTTTTTTGCTCAACAACCATATCAAAGTTGTGTATCATATCGAGTAGAACATGTTTACAAAACGGTTTCCACAAAAAGCCTGAGAAATAAGTCCGAAAGGCCCATTGCCCTGTTTTGTGCACAAACGCACAAGACCGCGATCTTTGAGAAAGCACAAGTTTCGATCCATTTTTTTGCGCAACCACTACTTCAAAGTTGTGTATCGTACCGAGGAGAACATGTTCGAAAAAGGTTTTAAGCAAAAAGGCCTAGAAGTAAGCCCGAAAGGCCCATTACTCCGATTTGTGACCAAACACACAAAACCGCGAACTTTGGTAAAACACAAGTTCCGATCCATTTTTTTGTGCAACAACCACATTAAAGTTGTGTATCGTAGTGAGTAGAACATATTCACAAAACGGTTTCCACAAAAAGCCTGAGAAATATGCCCGAAAGGGCCATTGCTCCATTTTGTGCACTAAGATACAAAACCGCGAACTTTGGGAAAACACAAGTTTCGATCATTTTTTTGTGTAACCACTACTTCAAAGTTGTGTATCGTACCGAGGAGAACATGTTCGAAAAAGGGTTTACGCAAAAAGGCCTAGAAGTAAGCCCGAAAGGCCCATTGCTCCGTTTTGTGAACAAACACACAACACCGCGAACTTTTGAAAAACACAAGTTTCAATCCATTTTTCTCTGCAACCACTACTTCAAAGTTATGTATCGTACCGAGTAGAACATGTTCGAAAAAGGGATTACCCAAAACGTCCTACAAATAATCGCAAAAGGCCCATTGCTCCGTTTTGTGCACAAACGCACAAAACCGCGAGCTTTGGGAAAACACGAGTTGCGATCCACTTTTTTGCTCAACAACCATATCAAAGTTGTGTATCATATCGAGTAGAACATGTTTACAAAACGGTTTCCACAAAAAGCCTGAGAAATAAGTCCGAAAGGCCCATTGCTCTGTTTTGTGCACAAACGCACAAGACCGCGATCTTTGAGAAAGCACAAGTTTCGATCCATTTTTTTGCGCAACCACTACTTCAAAGTTGTGTATCGTACCGAGGAGAACATGTTCGAAAAAGGTTTTAAGCAAAAAGGCCTAGAAGTAAGCCCGAAAGGCCCATTACTCCGATTTGTGACCAAACACACAAAACCGCGAACTTTGGTAAAACACAACTTCCGATCCATTTTTTTGTGCAACAACCACATTAAAGTTGTGTATCGTAGTGAGTAGAACATATTCACAAAACGGTTTCCACAAAAAGCCTGAGAAATATGCCCGAAAGGGCCATTGCTCCATTTTGTGCACTAAGATACAAAACTGCGAACTTTGGGAAAACACAAGTTTCGATCATTTTTTTGTGCAACCACTACTTCAAAGTTGTGTATCGTACCGAGGAGAACATGTTCGAAAAAGGGTTTATGCAAAAAGGCCTAGAAGTAAGCCCGAAAGGCCCATTGCTCCGTTTTGTGAACAAACACACAACACCGCGAACTTTTGAAAAACACAAGTTTCAATCCATTTTTCTCTGCAACCACTACTTCAAAGTTATGTATCGTACCGAGTAGAACATGTTCGAAAAAGGGTTTACCCAAAACGTCCTACAAATAATCGCAAAAGGCCCATTGCTCCGTTTTGTGCACAAACGCACAAAACCGCGAGCTTTGGGAAAACACGAGTTGCGATCCAGTTTTTTGCTCAACAACCATATCAAAGTTGTGTATCATATCGAGTAGAACATGTTTACAAAACGGTTTCCACAAAAAGCCTGAGAAATAAGTCCGAAAGGCCCATTGCCCTGTTTTGTGCACAAACGCACAAGACCGCGATCTTTGAGAAAGCACAAGTTTCGATCCATTTTTTTGCGCAACCACTACTTCAAAGTTGTGTATCGTACCGAGGAGAACATGTTCGAAAAAGGTTTTAAGCAAAAAGGCCTAGAAGTAAGCCCGAAAGGCCCATTACTCCGATTTGTGACCAAACACACAAAACCGCGAACTTTGGTAAAACACAAGTTCCGATCCATTTTTTTGTGTAACAACCACATTAAAGTTGTGTATCGTAGTGAGTAGAACATATTCACAAAACGGTTTCCACAAAAAGCCTGAGAAATATGCCCGAAAGGGCCATTGCTCCATTTTGTGCACTAAGATACAAAACCGCGAACTTTGGGAAAACACAAGTTTCGATCATTTTTTTGTGCAACCACTACTTCAAAGTTGTGTATCGTACCAAGGAGAACATGTTCGAAAAAGGGTTTACGCAAAAAGGCCTAGAAGTAAGCCCGAAAGGCCCATTGCTCCGTTTTGTGAACAAACACACAACACCGCGAACTTTTGAAAAACACAAGTTTCAATCCATTTTTCTCTGCAACCACTACTTCAAAGTTATGTATCGTACCGAGTAGAACATGTTCGAAAAAGGGTTTACCCAAAACGTCCTACAAATAATCGCAAAAGGCCCATTGCTCCGTTTTGTGCACAAACGCACAAAACCGCGAGCTTTGGGAAAACACGAGTTGCGATCCACTTTTTTGCTCAACAACCATATCAAAGTTGTGTATCATATCGAGTAGAACATGTTTACAAAACGGTTTCCACAAAAAGCCTGAGAAATAAGTCCGAAAGGCCCATTGCCCTGTTTTGTGCACAAACGCACAAGACCGCGATCTTTGAGAAAGCACAAGTTTCGATCCATTTTTTTGTGCAACCACTACTTCAAAGTTGTGTATCGTACCGAGGAGAACATGTTCGTAAAAGGGTTTAAGCAAAAAGGCCTAGAAGTAAGCCCGAAAGGCCCATTATTCCGATTTGTGACCAAACACACAAAACCGCGAACTTTGGTAAAACACAAGTTCCGATCCACTTTTTTTGTGCAACAACCACATCAAAGTTGTGTATCGTAGTGAGTAGAACATATTCACAAAATGGTTTCCACAAAAAGCCCTATAAATAAGCCCGGAAGGCCCATTGCTCCGTTTTGTGCACTAAGATACAAAACCGCGAACTTTGGGAAAACACAAGTTTCGATTATTTTTTTGTGCAACCACTACTTCAAAGTTGTGTATCGTACCGAGTAAAACATTTTGGAAAAAGGGTTTGCACAAAACGGCCTACAAATAAGCCAGAAAGGCCCATCGATCCATTACGAGCACAAACGCACAAAACCGTGAACTTTTGAAAAACACAAGTTTCAATCCATTTTTTTCTGCAACCACTACTTCAAAGTTATGTATCGTACCGAGTAGAACATGTTCGAAATAGGGTTCACCCAAAACGTCCTACAAATAATCGCAAAAGGCCCATTGCTCCGTTTTGTGCACAAACGCACAAAACCGCGAGCTTTGGGAAAACACGAGTTGCGATCCAGTTTTTTGCTCAACAACCATATCAAAGTTGTGTATCGTAGCAAGTAGAACATGTTTACAAAACGGTTTCCACAAAAAGCCTGAGAAATAAGTCCGAAAGGCCCATTGCCCTGTTTTGTGCACAAACGCACAAGACCGCGATCTTTGAGAAAGCACAAGTTTCGATCCATTTTTTTGCGCAACCACTACTTCAAAGTTGTGTATCGTACCGAGGAGAACATGTTCGAAAAAGGTTTTAAGCAAAAAGGCCTAGAAGTAAGCCCGAAAGGCCCATTACTCCAATTTGTGACCAAACACACAAAACCGCGAACTTTGGTAAAACACAAGTTCCGATCCATTTTTTTGTGCAACAACCACATTAAAGTTGTGTATCGTAGTGAGTAGAACATATTCACAAAACGGTTTCCACAAAAAGCCTGAGAAATATGCCCGAAAGGGCCATTGCTCCATTTTGTGCACTAAGATACAAAACCGCGAACTTTGGGAAAACACAAGTTTCGATCATTTTTTTGTGCAACCACTACTTCAAAGTTGTGTATCGTACCGAGGAGAACATGTTCGAAAAAGGGTTTACGCAAAAAGGCCTAGAAGTAAGCCCGAAAGGCCCATTGCTCCGTTTTGTGAACAAACACACAACACCTCGAACTTTTGAAAAACACAAGTTTCAATCCATTTTTCTCTGCAACCACTACTTCAAAGTTATGTATCGTATCGAGTAGAACATGTTCAAAAAAGGGTTTACCCAAAACGTCCTACAAATAATCGCAAAAGGCCCATTGCTCCGTTTTGTGCACAAACGCACAAAACCGCGAGCTTTGGGAAAACACGAGTTGCGATCCACTTTTTTGCTCAACAACCATATCAAAGTTGTGTATCATATCGAGTAGAACATGTTTACAAAACGGTTTCCACAAAAAGCCTGAGAAATAAGTCCGAAAGGCCCATTGCCCTGTTTTGTGCACAAACGCACAAGACCGCGATCTTTGAGAAAGCACAAGTTTCGATCCATTTTTTTGTGCAACCACTACTTCAAAGTTGTGTATCGTACCGAGGAGAACATGTTCGTAAAAGGGTTTAAGCAAAAAGGCCTAGAAGTAAGCCCGAAAGGCCCATTATTCCGATTTGTGCCCAAACACACAAAACCGCGAACTTTGGTAAAACACAAGTTCCGATCCACTTTTTTTGTGCAACAACCACATCAAAGTTGTGTATCGTAGTGAGTAGAACATATTCACAAAATGGTTTCCACAAAAAGCCCTATAAATAAGCCCGGAAGGCCCATTGCTCCGTTTTGTGCACTAAGATAGAAAACCGCGAACTTTGGGAAAACACAAGTTTCGATTATTTTTTTGTGCAACCACTACTTCAAAGTTGTGTATCGTACCGAGTAAAAAATTTTGGAAAAAGGGTTTGCACAAAACGGCCTACAAATAAGCCAGAAAGGCCCATCGATCCATTACGAGCACAAACGCACAAAACCGTGAACTTTTGAAAAACACAAGTTTCAATCCATTTTTTTCTGCAACCACTACTTCAAAGTTATGTATCGTACCGAGTAGAACATGTTCGAAATAGGGTTCACCCAAAACGTCCTACAAATAATCGCAAAAGGCCCATTGCTCCGTTTTGTGCACAAACGCACAAAACCGCGAGCTTTGGGAAAACACGAGTTGCGATCCAGTTTTTTGCTCAACAACCATATCAAAGTTGTGTATCGTAGCAAGTAGAACATGTTTACAAAACGGTTTCCACAAAAAGCCTGAGAAATAAGTCCGAAAGGCCCATTGCCCTGTTTTGTGCACAAACGCACAAGACCGCGATCTTTGAGAAAGCACAAGTTTCGATCCATTTTTTTGCGCAACCACTACTTCAAAGTTGTGTATCGTACCGAGGAGAACATGTTCGAAAAAGGTTTTAAGCAAAAAGGCCTAGAAGTAAGCCCGAAAGGCCCATTACTCCGATTTGTGACCAAACACACAAAACCGCGAACTTTGGTAAAACACAAGTTTCGATCCATTTTTTTGTGCAACAACCACATTAAAGTTGTGTATCGTAGTGAGTAGAACATATTCACAAAACGGTTTCCACAAAAAGCCTGAGAAATATGCCCGAAAGGGCCATTGCTCCATTTTGTGCACTAAGATACAAAACCGCGAACTTTGGGAAAACACAAGTTTCGATCATTTTTTTGTGCAACCACTACTTCAAAGTTGTGCATCGTACCGAGTAAAACATTTTGGAAAAAGGATTTGCACAAAACGGCCTACAAATAAGCCAGAAAGGCCCATCGATCCATTACGAGCACAAACGCACAAAACCGTGAACTTTTGAAAAACACAAGTTTCAATCCATTTTTTTCTGCAACCACTACTTCAAAGTTATGTATCGTACCGAGTAGAACATGTTCGATAAAGGGTTTACCCAAAACGTCCTACAAATAATCGCAAAAGGCCCATTGCTCCGTTTTGTGCACAAACGCACAAAACCGCGAGCTTTGGGAAAACACGAGTTGCGATCCACTTTTTTGCTCAACAACCATATCAAAGTTGTGTATCGTAGCAAGTAGAACATGTTTACAAAACGGTTTCCACAAAACGCCTGAGAAACAAGTCCGAAAGGCCCATTGCCCTGTTTTGTGCACAAACGCACAAGACCGCGATCTTTGAGAAAGCACAAGTTTCGATCCATTTTTTTGCGCAACCACTACTTCAAAGTTGTGTATCGTACCGAGGAGAACATGTTCGAAAAAGGTTTTAAGCTAAAAGGAATAGAAGTAAGCCCGAAAGGCCCATTACTCCGATTTGTGACCAAACACACAAAACCGCGAACTTTGGTAAAACACAAGTTCCGATCCATTTTTTTGTGCAACAACCACATTAAAGTTGTGTATCGTAGTGAGTAGAACATATTCACAAAACGGTTTCCACAAAAAGCCTGAGAAATATGCCCGAAAGGGCCATTGCTCCATTTTGTGCACTAAGATACAAAACTGCGAACTTTGGGAAAACACAAGTTTCGATCATTTTTTTGTGCAACCACTACTTCAAAGTTGTGTATCGTAGAAAGTAGAACATGTTTACAAAACGGTTTCCACAAAAAGCCTGAGAAATAAGGCCGAAAGGCCCATTGACCCATTTTGTGCATAAACGCACAAGACCGCGATCTTGGAGAAAACACAAGTTTCGATCCATTTTTTTTGTGTAACCACTACTTCAAAGTTGTGTATCGTACCGAGAAGAACTTGTTCGAAAAAGGGTTTACGTAAAAAGGCCTAGTAGTAAGCCCGAAAGGCCCATTGCTCCGTTTTGTGACCAAATACACAAAACCGCGAACTTTGGGAAAACACAAGTTCCGATCCACTTTTTTGTGCAACAACCACATCAAATCGTGTATCGTAGCGAGTAGAACATGTTCACAAGTTGGTTTCCACAAAAAGCCCTAGAAATAAGCCCGGAAGGCCCATTGCCCCGTTTTGTGCAGAAACGCACAAAACCACGAACTTTGGGAAAACACAAGTCTCAATCCATTTTTTTGTGCAACCACCACTTCAAAGTTTTGTATCGTACCGAGTAGAACATGTTCGAAAAAAGGGTTTATTGAAAAGGTGCAACAAATAAGCCCGAATGGCCCATTGATCAGTTTTGTGAACAAATGCACAAAACCACGAACTTTGGGAAAACACAAGTTTTGATCCACTTTCTTTCTCGACAACCACATCAGAGGTGTGTATCAAAGCGAGTAGAACATGTTCACAAGATACTTTCCACAAAAACCCTGAGAAATAAGCCCGGAAGGCCCATTGGTCAGTTTTGTGCACAAACGCACAAAACCGCGAACTTTGGGAAAACACAAGTTCCGATCCACTTTTTTGTGCAACAACCACATCAAATTGTGTATCGTAGCGAGTAGAACATGTTCACAAGATGGTTTCCACAAAAAGCCCTAGAAATAAGCCCGGAAGGCCCATTGCTCCGTTTTGTGCACAAACGCACAATACCACGAACTTTGGGAAAACACAAGTCTCAATCCATTTTTTTGTGCAACCACCACTTCAAAGTTTTGTAGCGTACCGAGTAGAACATGTTCGAAAAAAGGGTTTATTGAAAAGGTCCAACAAATAAGCCCGAATGGCCCATTGATCAGTTTTGTGCACAAATGCACAAAAGCACGAACTTTGGGAAAACACAAGTTTTGATCCACTTTCTTGCTCGACAACCACATCAGAGGTGTGTATCAAAGCGAGTAGAACATGTTCACAAGATACTTTCCACAAAAACCCTGAGAAATAAGCCCGGAAGGCCCATTGGTCAGTTTTGTGCACAAACGCACAAAACCGCGAGCTTTGGGAAAACACAAGTTGCGATCCACTTTGTTGCTCAACAACCATATCAAAGTTGTGTATCGTAGCAAGTAGAACATGTTTACAAAACGGTTTCCACAAAAAGCTTGAGAAATAAGGCCGAAAGGCCCATTGACCCGTTTTGTGGACAAACGCACAAAATCGCGAACTTTGGGAAAACACAAGTTTCGATCCACTTTTTTGTGCAACAACCACATCAAAGTTGTGTATCGTAGTGAGTAGAACATATTCACAAAATGGTTTCCGCCAAAAGAATGAGAAATGTGCCCGAAAGGGCCACTGATCCATTTTGTGCACTAACATACAAAACCGCGAACTTTGGGAAAAACACAAGTTTCGATCATTTTTTTGTGTAACCACTACTTCAAAGTTGTGTATCGTACCGAGGAGAACATGTTCGAAAAAGGGTTTACGCAAAAAGGCCTAGAAGTAAGCCCGAAAGGCCCATTGCTCCGTTTTGTGAACAAACACACAACACCGCGAACTTTTGAAAAACACAAGTTTCAATCCATTTTTCTCTGCAACCACTACTTCAAAGTTATGTATCGTACCGAGTAGAACATGTTCGAAAAAGGGATTACCCAAAACGTCCTACAAATAATCGCAAAAGGCCCATTGCTCCGTTTTGTGCACAAACGCACAAAACCGCGAGCTTTGGGAAAACACGAGTTGCGATCCACTTTTTTGCTCAACAACCATATCAAAGTTGTGTATCATATCGAGTAGAACATGTTTACAAAACGGTTTCCACAAAAAGCCTGAGAAATAAGTCCGAAAGGCCCATTGCCCTGTTTTGTGCACAAACGCACAAGACCGCGATCTTTGAGAAAGCACAAGTTTCGATCCATTTTTTTGCGCAACCACTACTTCAAAGTTGTGTATCGTACCGAGGAGAACATGTTCGAAAAAGGTTTTAAGCAAAAAGGCCTAGAAGTAAGCCCGAAAGGCCCATTACTCCGATTTGTGACCAAACACACAAAACCGCGAACTTTGGTAAAACACAACTTCCGATCCATTTTTTTGTGCAACAACCACATTAAAGTTGTGTATCGTAGTGAGTAGAACATATTCACAAAACGGTTTCCACAAAAAGCCTGAGAAATATGCCCGAAAGGGCCATTGCTCCATTTTGTGCACTAAGATACAAAACTGCGAACTTTGGGATAACACAAGTTTCGATCATTTTTTTGTGCAACCACTACTTCAAAGTTGTGTATCGTACCGAGGAGAACATGTTCGAAAAAGGGTTTACGCAAAAAGGCCTAGAAGTAAGCCCGAAAGGCCCATTGCTCCGTTTTGTGAACAAACACACAACACCGCGAACTTTTGAAAAACACAAGTTTCAATCCATTTTTTTCTGCAACCACTACTTCAAAGTTATGTATCGTACCGAGTAGAACATGTTCGAAAAAGGGTTTACCCAAAACGTCCTACAAATAATCGCAAAAGGCCCATTGCTCCGTTTTGTGCACAAACGCACAAAACCGCGAGCTTTGGGAAAACACGAGTTGCGATCCAGTTTTTTGCTCAACAACCATATCAAAGTTGTGTATCATATCGAGTAGAACATGTTTACAAAACGGTTTCCACAAAAAGCCTGAGAAATAAGTCCGAAAGGCCCATTGCCCTGTTTTGTGCACAAACGCACAAGACCGCGATGTTTGAGAAAGCACAAGTTTCGATCCATTTTTTTGCGCAACCACTACTTCAAAGTTGTGTATCGTACCGAGGAGAACATGTTCGAAAAAGGTTTTAAGCAAAAAGGCCTAGAAGTAAGCCCGAAAGGCCCATTACTCCGATTTGTGACCAAACACACAAAACCGCGAACTTTGGAAAAACACAAGTTCCGATCCATTTTTTTGTGCAACAACCACATTAAAGTTGTGTATCGTAGTGAGTAGAACATATTCACAAAACGGTTTCCACAAAAAGCCTGAGAAATATGCCCGAAAGGGCCATTGCTCCATTTTGTGCACTAAGATACAAAACCGCGAACTTTGGGAAAACACAAGTTTCGATCATTTTTTTGTGTAACCACTACTTCAAAGTTGTGTATCGTACCGAGGAGAACATGTTCGAAAAAGGGTTTACGCAAAAAGGCCTAGAAGTAAGCCCGAAAGGCCCATTGCTCCGTTTTGTGAACAAACACACAACACCGCGAACTTTTGAAAAACACAAGTTTCAATCCATTTTTCTCTGCAACCACTACTTCAAAGTTATGTATCGTACCGAGTAGAACATGTTCGAAAAAGGGATTACCCAAAACGTCCTACAAATAATCGCAAAAGGCCCATTGCTCCGTTTTGTGCACAAACGCACAAAACCGCGAGCTTTGGGAAAACACGAGTTGCGATCCACTTTTTTGCTCAACAACCATATCAAAGTTGTGTATCATATCGAGTAGAACATGTTTACAAAACGGTTTCCACAAAAAGCCTGAGAAATAAGTCCGAAAGGCCCATTGCCCTGTTTTGTGCACAAACGCACAAGACCGCGATCTTTGAGAAAGCACAAGTTTCGATCCATTTTTTTGCGCAACCACTACTTCAAAGTTGTGTATCGTACCGAGGAGAACATGTTCGAAAAAGGTTTTAAGCAAAAAGGCCTAGAAGTAAGCCCGAAAGGCCCATTACTCCGATTTGTGACCAAACACACAAAACCGCGAACTTTGGAAAAACACAAGTTCCGATCCATTTTTTTGTGCAACAACCACATTAAAGTTGTGTATCGTAGTGAGTAGAACATATTCACAAAACGGTTTCCACAAAAAGCCTGAGAAATATGCCCGAAAGGGCCATTGCTCCATTTTGTGCACTAAGATACAAAACCGCGAACTTTGGGAAAACACAAGTTTCGATCATTTTTTTGTGTAACCACTACTTCAAAGTTGTGTATCGTACCGAGGAGAACATGTTCGAAAAAGGGTTTACGCAAAAAGGCCTAGAAGTAAGCCCGAAAGGCCCATTGCTCCGTTTTGTGAACAAACACACAACACCGCGAACTTTTGAAAAACACAAGTTTCAATCCATTTTTCTCTGCAACCACTACTTCAAAGTTATGTATCGTACCGAGTAGAACATGTTCGAAAAAGGGTTTACCCAAAACGTCCTACAAATAATCGCAAAAGGCCCATTGCTCCGTTTTGTGCAAAAACGCACAAAACCGCGAGCTTTGGGAAAACACGAGTTGCGATCCAGTTTTTTGCTCAACAACCATATCAAAGTTGTGTATCATATCGAGTAGAACATGTTTACAAAACGGTTTCCACAAAAAGCCTGAGAAATAAGTCCGAAAGGCCCATTGCCCTGTTTTGTGCACAAACGCACAAGACCGCGATCTTTGAGAAAGCACAAGTTTCGATCCATTTTTTTGTGCAACCACTACTTCAAAGTTGTGTATCGTACCGAGGAGAACATGTTCGAAAAAGGTTTTAAGCAAAAAGGCCTAGAAGTAAGCCCGAAAGGCCCATTACTCCGATTTGTGACCAAACACACAAAACCGCGAACTTTGGTAAAACACAAGTTCCGATCCATTTTTTTGTGTAACAACCACATTAAAGTTGTGTATCGTAGTGAGTAGAACATATTCACAAAACGGTTTCCACAAAAAGCCTGAGAAATATGCCCGAAAGGGCCATTGCTCCATTTTGTGCACTAAGATACAAAACCGCGAACTTTGGGAAAACACAAGTTTCGATCATTTTTTTGTGCAACCACTACTTCAAAGTTGTGTATCGTACCAAGGAGAACATGTTCGAAAAAGGGTTTACGCAAAAAGGCCTAGAAGTAAGCCCGAAAGGCCCATTGCTCCGTTTTGTGAACAAACACACAACACCGCGAACTTTTGAAAAACACAAGTTTCAATCCATTTTTCTCTGCAACCACTACTTCAAAGTTATGTATCGTACCGAGTAGAACATGTTCGAAAAAGGGTTTACCCAAAACGTCCTACAAATAATCGCAAAAGGCCCATTGCTCCGTTTTGTGCACAAACGCACAAAACCGCGAGCTTTGGGAAAACACGAGTTGCGATCCACTTTTTTGCTCAACAACCATATCAAAGTTGTGTATCATATCGAGTAGAACATGTTTACAAAACGGTTTCCACAAAAAGCCTGAGAAATAAGTCCGAAAGGCCCATTGCCCTGTTTTGTGCACAAACGCACAAGACCGCGATCTTTGAGAAAGCACAAGTTTCGATCCATTTTTTTGTGCAACCACTACTTCAAAGTTGTGTATCGTACCGAGGAGAACATGTTCGTAAAAGGGTTTAAGCAAAAAGGCCTAGAAGTAAGCCCGAAAGGCCCATTATTCCGATTTGTGACCAAACACACAAAACCGCGAACTTTTGTAAAACACAAGTTCCGATCCACTTTTTTTGTGCAACAACCACATCAAAGTTGTGTATCGTAGTGAGTAGAACATATTCACAAAATGGTTTCCACAAAAAGCCCTATAAATAAGCCCGGAAGGCCCATTGCTCCGTTTTGTGCACTAAGATACAAAACCGCGAACTTTGGGAAAACACAAGTTTCGATTATTTTTTTGTGCAACCACTACTTCAAAGTTGTGTATCGTACCGAGTAAAACATTTTGGAAAAAGGGTTTGCACAAAACGGCCTACAAATAAGCCAGAAAGGCCCATCGATCCATTACGAGCACAAACGCACAAAACCGTGAACTTTTGAAAAACACAAGTTTCAATCCATTTTTTTCTGCAACCACTACTTCAAAGTTATGTATCGTACCGAGTAGAACATGTTCGAAATAGGGTTCACCCAAAAAGTCCTACAAATAATCGCAAAAGGCCCATTGCTCCGTTTTGTGCACAAACGCACAAAACCGCGAGCTTTGGGAAAACACGAGTTGCGATCCAGTTTTTTGCTCAACAACCATATCAAAGTTGTGTATCGTAGCAAGTAGAACATGTTTACAAAACGGTTTCCACAAAAAGCCTGAGAAATAAGTCCGAAAGGCCCATTGCCCTGTTTTGTGCACAAACGCACAAGACCGCGATCTTTGAGAAAGCACAAGTTTCGATCCATTTTTTTGCGCAACCACTACTTCAAAGTTGTGTATCGTACCGAGGAGAACATGTTCGAAAAAGGTTTTAAGCAAAAAGGCCTAGAAGTAAGCCCGAAAGGCCCATTACTCCAATTTGTGACCAAACACACAAAACCGCGAACTTTGGTAAAACACAAGTTCCGATCCATTTTTTTGTGCAACAACCACATTAAAGTTGTGTATCGTAGTGAGTAGAACATATTCACAAAACGGTTTCCACAAAAAGCCTGAGAAATATGCCCGAAAGGGCCATTGCTCCATTTTGTGCACTAAGATACAAAACCGCGAACTTTGGGAAAACACAAGTTTCGATCATTTTTTTGTGCAACCACTACTTCAAAGTTGTGTATCGTACCGAGGAGAACATGTTCGAAAAAGGGTTTACGCAAAAAGGCCTAGAAGTAAGCCCGAAAGGCCCATTGCTCCGTTTTGTGAACAAACACACAACACCTCGAACTTTTGAAAAACACAAGTTTCAATCCATTTTTCTCTGCAACCACTACTTCAAAGTTATGTATCGTACCGAGTAGAACATGTTCAAAAAAGGGTTTACCCAAAACGTCCTACAAATAATCGCAAAAGGCCCATTGCTCCGTTTTGTGCACAAACGCACAAAACCGCGAGCTTTGGGAAAACACGAGTTGCGATCCACTTTTTTGCTCAACAACCATATCAAAGTTGTGTATCATATCGAGTAGAACATGTTTACAAAACGGTTTCCACAAAAAGCCTGAGAAATAAGTCCGAAAGGCCCATTGCCCTGTTTTGTGCACAAACGCACAAGACCGCGATCTTTGAGAAAGCACAAGTTTCGATCCATTTTTTTGTGCAACCACTACTTCAAAGTTGTGTATCGTACCGAGGAGAACATGTTCGTAAAAGGGTTTAAGCAAAAAGGCCTAGAAGTAAGCCCGAAAGGCCCATTATTCCGATTTGTGCCCAAACACACAAAACCGCGAACTTTGGTAAAACACAAGTTCCGATCCACTTTTTTTGTGCAACAACCACATCAAAGTTGTGTATCGTAGTGAGTAGAACATATTCACAAAATGGTTTCCACAAAAAGCCCTATAAATAAGCCCGGAAGGCCCATTGCTCCGTTTTGTGCACTAAGATAGAAAACCGCGAACTTTGGGAAAACACAAGTTTCGATTATTTTTTTGTGCAACCACTACTTCAAAGTTGTGTATCGTACCGAGTAAAAAATTTTGGAAAAAGGGTTTGCACAAAACGGCCTACAAATAAGCCAGAAAGGCCCATCGATCCATTACGAGCACAAACGCACAAAACCGTGAACTTTTGAAAAACACAAGTTTCAATCCATTTTTTTCTGCAACCACTACTTCAAAGTTATGTATCGTACCGAGTAGAACATGTTCGAAATAGGGTTCACCCAAAACGTCCTACAAATAATCGCAAAAGGCCCATTGCTCCGTTTTGTGCACAAACGCACAAAACCGCGAGCTTTGGGAAAACACGAGTTGCGATCCAGTTTTTTGCTCAACAACCATATCAAAGTTGTGTATCGTAGCAAGTAGAACATGTTTACAAAACGGTTTCCACAAAAAGCCTGAGAAATAAGTCCGAAAGGCCCATTGCCCTGTTTTGTGCACAAACGCACAAGACCGCGATCTTTGAGAAAGCACAAGTTTCGATCCATTTTTTTGCGCAACCACTACTTCAAAGTTGTGTATCGTACCGAGGAGAACATGTTCGAAAAAGGTTTTAAGCAAAAAGGCCTAGAAGTAAGCCCGAAAGGCCCATTACTCCGATTTGTGACCAAACACACAAAACCGCGAACTTTGGTAAAACACAAGTTTCGATCCATTTTTTTGTGCAACAACCACATTAAAGTTGTGTATCGTAGTGAGTAGAACATATTCACAAAACGGTTTCCACAAAAAGCCTGAGAAATATGCCCGAAAGGGCCATTGCTCCATTTTGTGCACTAAGATACAAAACCGCGAACTTTGGGAAAACACAAGTTTCGATCATTTTTTTGTGCAACCACTACTTCAAAGTTGTGTATCGTACCGAGGAGAACATGTTCGAAAAAGGGTTTACGCAAAAAGGCCTAGAAGTAAGCCCGAAAGGCCCATTGCTCCGTTTTGTGAACAAACACACAACACCGCGAACTTTTGAAAAGCACAAGTTTCAATCCATTTTTCTCTGCAACCACTACTTCAAAGTTATGTATCGTACCGAGTAGAACATGTTCGAAAAAGGGTTTACCCAAAACGTCCTACAAATAATCGCAAAAGGCCCATTGCTCCGTTTTGTGCACAAACGCACAAAACCGCGAGCTTTGGGAAAACACGAGTTGCGATCCACTTTTTTGCTCAACAACCATATCAAAGTTGTGTATCATATCGAGTAGAACATGTTTACAAAACGGTTTCCACAAAAAGCCTGAGAAATAAGTCCGAAAGGCCCATTGCCCTGTTTTGTGCACAAACGCACAAGACCGCGATCTTTGAGAAAGCACAAGTTTCGATCCATTTTTTTGTGCAACCACTACTTCAAAGTTGTGTATCGTACCGAGGAGAACATGTTCGTAAAAGGGTTTAAGCAAAAAGGCCTAGAAGTAAGCCCGAAAGGCCCATTATTCCGATTTGTGACCAAACACACAAAACCGCGAACTTTGGTAAAACACAAGTTCCGATCCACTTTTTTTGTGCAACAACCACATCAAAGTTGTGTATCGTAGTGAGTAGAACATATTCACAAAATGGTTTCCACAAAAAGCCCTATAAATAAGCCCGGAAGGCCCATTGCTCCGTTTTGTGCACTAAGATACAAAACCGCGAACTTTGGGAAAACACAAGTTTCGATTATTTTTTTGTGCAACCACTACTTCAAAGTTGTGTATCGTACCGAGTAAAACATTTTGGAAAAAGTGTTTGCACAAAACGGCCTACAAATAAGCCAGAAAGGCCCATCGATCCATTACGAGCACAAACGCACAAAACCGTGAACTTTTGAAAAACACAAGTTTCAATCCATTTTTTTCTGCAACCACTACTTCAAAGTTATGTATCGTACCGAGTAGAACATGTTCGAAAAAGGGTTCACCCAAAACGTCCTACAAATAATCGCAAAAGGCCCATTGCTCCGTTTTGTGCACAAACGCACAAAACCGCGAGCTTTGGGAAAACACGAGTTGCGATCCAGTTTTTTGCTCAACAACCATATCAAAGTTGTGTATCGTAGCAAGTAGAACATGTTTACAAAACGGTTTCCACAAAAAGCCTGAGAAATAAGTCCGAAAGGCCCATTGCCCTGTTTTGTGCACAAACGCACAAGACCGCGATCTTTGAGAAAGCACAAGTTTCGATCCATTTTTTTGCGCAACCACTACTTCAAAGTTGTGTATCGTACCGAGGAGAACATGTTCGAAAAAGGTTTTAAGCAAAAAGGCCTAGAAGTAAGCCCGAAAGGCCCATTACTCCGATTTGTGACCAAACACACAAAACCGCGAACTTTGGTAAAACACAAGTTCCGATCCATTTTTTTGTGCAACAACCACATTAAAGTTGTGTATCGTAGTGAGTAGAACATATTCACAAAACGGTTTCCACAAAAAGCCTGAGAAATATGCCCGAAAGGGCCATTGTGCATTTTGTGCACTAAGATACAAAACCGCGAACTTTGGGAAAACACAAGTTTCGATCATTTTTTTGTGCAACCACTACTTCAAAGTTGTGTATCGTACCGAGTAAAACATTTTGGAAAAAGGATTTGCACAAAACGGCCTACAAATAAGCCAGAAAGGCCCATCGATCCATTACGAGCACAAACGCACAAAACCGTGAACTTTTGAAAAACACAAGTTTCAATCCATTTTTTTCTGCAACCACTACTTCAAAGTTATGTATCGTACCGAGTAGAACATGTTCGATAAAGGGTTTACCCAAAACGTCCTACAAATAATCGCAAAAGGCCCATTGCTCCGTTTTGTGCACAAACGCACAAAACCGCGAGCTTTGGGAAAACACGAGTTGCGATCCACTTTTTTGCTCAACAACCATATCAAAGTTGTGTATCGTAGCAAGTAGAACATGTTTACAAAACGGTTTCCAAAAAACGCCTGAGAAAGAAGTCCGAAAGGCCCATTGCCCTGTTTTGTGCACAAACGCACAAGACCGCGATCTTTGAGAAAGCACAAGTTTCGATCCATTTTTTTGCGCAACCACTACTTCAAAGTTGTGTATCGTACCGAGGAGAACATGTTCGAAAAAGGTTTTAAGCAAAAAGGAATAGAAGTAAGCCCGAAAGGCCCATTACTCCGATTTGTGACCAAACACACAAAACCGCGAACTTTGGTAAAACACAAGTTCCGATCCATTTTTTTGTGCAACAACCACATGAAAGTTGTGTATCGTAGTGAGTAGAACATGTTCGAAAAAGGGTTTACGCAAAACGTCCTACAAATAATCGCAAAAGGCCCATTGCTCTGTTTTGTGCACAAACGCACAAAACCGCGAGCTTTGGGAAAACACGAGTTGCGATCCACTTTTTTGCTCAACAACCATATCAAAGTTGTGTATCGTAGAAAGTAGAACATGTTTACAAAACGGTTTCCACAAAACGCCTGAGAAACAAGTCCGAAAGGCCCATTGCCCTGTTTTGTGCACAAACGCACAAGACCGCGATCTTTGAGAAAGCACAAGTTTCGATCCATTTTTTTGCGCAACCACTAATTCAAAGTTGTGTATCGTACCGAGGAGAACATGTTCGAAAAAGGTTTTAAGCAAAAAGGAATAGAAGTAAGCCCGAAAGGCCCATTACTCCGATTTGTGACCAAACACACAAAACCGCGAACTTTGGTAAAACACAAGTTCCGATCCATTTTTTTGTGCAACAACCACATGAAAGTTGTGTATCGTAGTGAGTAGAACATGTTTGAAAAAGGGTTTACGCAAAACGTCCTACAAATAATCGCAAAAGGCCCATTGCTCCGTTTTGTGCACAAACGCACAAAACCGCGAGCTTTGGGAAAACACAAGTTGCGATCCACTTTGTTGCTCAACAACCATATCAAAGTTGTGTATCGTAGAAAGTAGAACATGTTTACAAAACGGTTTCCACAAAAAGCCTGAGAAATAAGGCCGAAAGGCCCATTGACCCATTTTGTGCATAAACGCACAAGACCGCGATCTTGGAGAAAACACAAGTTTCGATCCATTTTTTTTGTGTAACAACTACTTCAAAGTTGTGTATCGTACCGAGAAGAACTTGTTCGAAAAAGGGTTTACGTAAAAAGGCCTAGTAGTAAGCCCGAAAGGCCCATTGCTCCGTTTTGTGACCAAATACACAAAACCGCGAACTTTGGGAAAACACAAGTTCCGATCCACTTTTTTGTGCAACAACCACATCAAATCGTGTATCGTAGCGAGTAGAACATGTTCACAAGTTGGTTTCCACAAAAAGCCCTAGAAATAAGCCCGGAAGGCCCATTGCCCCGTTTTGTGCAGAAACGCACAAAACCACGAACTTTGGGAAAACACAAGTCTCAATCCATTTTTTTGTGCAACCACCACTTCAAAGTTTTGTATCGTACCGAGTAGAACATGTTCGAAAAAAGGGTTTATTGAAAAGGTCCAACAAATAAGCCCGAATGGCCCATTGATCAGTTTTGTGAACAAATGCACAAAACCACGAACTTTGGGAAAACACAAGTTTTGATCCACTTTCTTTCTCGACAACCACATCAGAGGTGTGTATCAAAGCGAGTAGAACATGTTCACAAGATACTTTCCACAAAAACCCTGAGAAATAAGCCCGGAAGGCCCATTGGTCAGTTTTGTGCACAAACGCACAAAACCGCGAACTTTGGGAAAACACAAGTTCCGATCCACTTTTTTGTGCAACAACCACATCAAATTGTGTATCGTAGCGAGTAGAACATGTTCACAAGATGGTTTCCACAAAAAGCCCTAGAAATAAGCCCGGAAGGCCCATTGCTCCGTTTTGTGCACAAACGCACAATACCACGAACTTTGGGAAAACACAAGTCTCAATCCATTTTTTTGTGCAACCACCACTTCAAAGTTTTGTAGCGTACCGAGTAGAACATGTTCGAAAAAAGGGTTTATTGAAAAGGTCCAACAAATAAGCCCGAATGGCCCATTGATCAGTTTTGTGCACAAATGCACAAAAGCACGAACTTTGGGAAAACACAAGTTTTGATCCACTTTCTTGCTCGACAACCACATCAGAGGTGTGTATCAAAGCGAGTAGAACATGTTCACAAGATACTTTCCACAAAAACCCTGAGAAATAAGCCCGGAAGGCCCATTGGTCAGTTTTGTGCACAAACGCACAAAACCGCGAGCTTTGGGAAAACACAAGTTGCGATCCACTTTGTTGCTCAACAACCATATCAAAGTTGTGTATCGTAGCAAGTAGAACATGTTTACAAAACGGTTTCCACAAAAAGCTTGAGAAATAAGGCCGAAAGGCCCATTGACCCGTTTTGTGGACAAACGCACAAAATCGCGAACTTTGGGAAAACACAAGTTTCGATCCACTTTTTTGTGCAACAACCACATCAAAGTTGTGTATCGTAGTGAGTAGAACATATTCACAAAATGGTTTCCGCCAAAAGAATGAGAAATGTGCCCGAAAGGGCCACTGATCCATTTTGTGCACTAACATACAAAACCGCGAACTTTGGGAAAAACACAAGTTTCGATCATTTTTTTGTGCAACCACTACTTCAAAGTTGTGTATCGTACCGAGGAGAACATGTTCGAAAAAGGGTTTACGCAAAAAGGCCTAGAAGTAAGCCCGAAAGGCCCACTGCTCCGTTTTGTGAACAAACACACAACACCGCGAACTTTTGAAAAACACAAGTTTCAATTCATTTTTTTCTGCAACCACTACTTCAAAGTTATGTATCGTACCGAGTAGAACATGTTCGAAAAAGGGTTTACCCAAAACGTCCTACAAATAATCGCAAAAGGCCCATTGCTCCGTTTTGTGCACAAACGCACAAAACCGCGAGCTTTGGGAAAACACGAGTTGCGATCCAGTTTTTTGCTCAACAACCATATCAAAGTTGTGTATCATATCGAGTAGAACATGTTTACAATACGGTTTCCACAAAAAGCCTGAGAAATAAGTCCGAAAGGCCCATTGCCCTGTTTTGTGCACAAACGCACAAGACCGCGATCTTTGAGAAAGCACAAGTTTTGATCCATTTTTTTGCGCAACCACTACTTCAAAGTTGTGTATCGTACCGAGGAGAACATGTTCGAAAAAGGTTTTAAGCAAAAAGGCCTAGAAGTAAGCCCGAAAGGCCCATTACTCCGATTTGTGACCAAACACACAAAACCGCGAACTTTGGTAAAACACAAGTTCCGATCCATTTTTTTGTGCAACAACCACATTAAAGTTGTGTATCGTAGTGAGTAGAACATATTCACAAAACGGTTTCCACAAAAAGCCTGAGAAATATGCCCGAAAGGGCCATTGCTCCATTTTGTGCACTAAGATACAAAACCGCGAACTTTGGGAAAACACAAGTTTCGATCATTTTTTTGTGCAACCACTACTTCAAAGTTGTGTATCGTACCGAGTAAAACATTTTGGAGAAAGGATTTGCACAAAACGGCCTACAAATAAGCCAGAAAGGCCCATCGATCCATTACGAGCACAAACGCACAAAACCGTGAACTTTTGAAAAACACAAGTTTCAATCCATTTTTTTCTGCAACCACTACTTCAAAGTTATGTATCGTACCGAGTAGAACATGTTAGATAAAGGGTTTACCCAAAACGTCCTACAAATAATCGCAAAAGGCCCATTGCTCCGTTTTATGCACAAACGCACAAAACCGCGAGCTTTGGGAAAACACGAGTTGCGATCCACTTTTTTGCTCAACAACCATATCAAAGTTGTGTATCGTAGCAAGTAGAACATGTTTACAAAACGGTTTCCACAAAACGCCTGAGAAAGAAGTCCGAAAGGCCCATTGCCCTGTTTTGTGCACAAACGCACAAGACCGCGATCTTTGAGAAAGCACAAGTTTCGATCCATTTTTTTGCGCAACCACTACTTCAAAGTTGTGTATCGTACCGAGGAGAACATGTTCGAAAAAGGTTTTAAGCAAAAAGGAATAGAAGTAAGCCCGAAAGGCCCATTACTCCGATTTGTGACCAAACACACAAAACCGCGAACTTTGGTAAAACACAAATTCCGATCCATTTTTTTGTGCAACAACCACATGAAAGTTGTGTATCGTAGTGAATAGAACATGTTCGAAAAAGGGTTTACGCAAAACGTCCTACAAATAATCGCAAAAGGCCCATTGCTCTGTTTTGTGCACAAACGCACAAAACCGCGAGCTTTGGGAAAACACAAGTTGCGATCCACTTTGTTGCTCAACAACCATATCAAAGTTGTGTATCGTAGAAAGTAGAACATGTTTACAAAACGGTTTCCACAAAAAGCCTGAGAAATAAGGCCGAAAGGCCCATTGACCCATTTTGTGCATAAACGCACAAGACCGCGATCTTGGAGAAAACACAAGTTTCGATCCATTTTTTTTGTGTAACCACTACTTCAAAGTTGTGTATCGTACCGAGAAGAACTTGTTCGAAAAAGGGTTTACGTAAAAAGGCCTAGTAGTAAGCCCGAAAGGCCCATTGCTCCGTTTTGTGACCAAATACACAAAACCGCGAACTTTGGGAAAACACAAGTTCCGATCCACTTTTTTGTGCAACAACCACATCAAATCGTGTATCGTAGCGAGTAGAACATGTTCACAAGTTGGTTTCCACAAAAAGCCCTAGAAATAAGCCCGGAAGGCCCATTGCCCCGTTTTGTGCAGAAACGCACAAAACCACGAACTTTGGGAAAACACAAGTCTCAATCCATTTTTTTGTGCAACCACCACTTCAAAGTTTTGTATCGTACCGAGTAGAACATGTTCGAAAAAAGGGTTTATTGAAAAGGTGCAACAAATAAGCCCGAATGGCCCATTGATCAGTTTTGTGAACAAATGCACAAAACCACGAACTTTGGGAAAACACAAGTTTTGATCCACTTTCTTTCTCGACAACCACATCAGAGGTGTGTATCAAAGCGAGTAGAACATGTTCACAAGATACTTTCCACAAAAACCCTGAGAAATAAGCCCGGAAGGCCCATTGGTCAGTTTTGTGCACAAACGCACAAAACCGCGAACTTTGGGAAAACACAAGTTCCGATCCACTTTTTTGTGCAACAACCACATCAAATTGTGTATCGTAGCGAGTAGAACATGTTCACAAGATGGTTTCCACAAAAAGCCCTAGAAATAAGCCCGGAAGGCCCATTGCTCCGTTTTGTGCACAAACGCACAATACCACGAACTTTGGGAAAACACAAGTCTCAATCCATTTTTTTGTGCAACCACCACTTCAAAGTTTTGTAGCGTACCGAGTAGAACATGTTCGAAAAAAGGGTTTATTGAAAAGGTCCAACAAATAAGCCCGAATGGCCCATTGATCAGTTTTGTGCACAAATGCACAAAAGCACGAACTTTGGGAAAACACAAGTTTTGATCCACTTTCTTGCTCGACAACCACATCAGAGGTGTGTATCAAAGCGAGTAGAACATGTTCACAAGATACTTTCCACAAAAACCCTGAGAAATAAGCCCGGAAGGCCCATTGGTCAGTTTTGTGCACAAACGCACAAAACCGCGAGCTTTGGGAAAACACAAGTTGCGATCCACTTTGTTGCTCAACAACCATATCAAAGTTGTGTATCGTAGCAAGTAGAACATGTTTACAAAACGGTTTCCACAAAAAGCTTGAGAAATAAGGCCGAAAGGCCCATTGACCCGTTTTGTGGACAAACGCACAAAATCGCGAACTTTGGGAAAACACAAGTTTCGATCCACTTTTTTGTGCAACAACCACATCAAAGTTGTGTATCGTAGTGAGTAGAACATATTCACAAAATGGTTTCCGCCAAAAGAATGAGAAATGTGCCCGAAAGGGCCACTGATCCATTTTGTGCACTAACATACAAAACCGCGAACTTTGGGAAAAACACAAGTTTCGATCATTTTTTTGTGCAACCACTACTTCAAAGTTGTGTATCGTACCGAGGAGAACATGTTCGAAAAAGGGTTTACGCAAAAAGGCCTAGAAGTAAGCCCGAAAGGCCCACTGCTCCGTTTTGTGAACAAACACACAACACCGCGAACTTTTGAAAAACACAAGTTTCAATTCATTTTTTTCTGCAACCACTACTTCAAAGTTATGTATCGTACCGAGTAGAACATGTTCGAAAAAGGGTTTACCCAAAACGTCCTACAAATAATCGCAAAAGGCCCATTGCTCCGTTTTGTGCACAAACGCACAAAACCGCGAGCTTTGGGAAAACACGAGTTGCGATCCACTTTTTTGCTCAACAACCATATCAAAGTTGTGTATCATATCGAGTAGAACATGTTTACAAAACGGTTTCCACAAAAAGCCTGAGAAATAAGTCCGAAAGGCCCATTGCCCTGTTTTGTGCACAAACGCACAAGACCGCGATCTTTGAGAAAGCACAAGTTTCGATCCATTTTTTTGCGCAACCACTACTTCAAAGTTGTGTATCGTACCGAGGAGAACATGTTCGAAAAAGGTTTTAAGCAAAAAGGCCTAGAAGTAAGCCCGAAAGGCCCATTACTCCGATTTGTGACCAAACACACAAAACCGCGTACTTTGGTAAAACACAAGTTCCGATCCATTTTTTTGTGCAACAACCACATTAAAGTTGTGTATCGTAGTGAGTAGAACATATTCACAAAACGGTTTCCACAAAAAGCCTGAGAAATATGCCCGAAAGGGCCATTGCTCCATTTTGTGCACTAAGATACAAAACCGCGAACTTTGGGAAAACACAAGTTTCGATCATTTTTTTGTGCAACCACTACTTCAAAGTTGTGTATCGTACCGAGTAAAACATCTTGGAAAAAGGATTTGCACAAAACGGCCTACAAATAAGCCAGAAAGGCCCATCGATCCATTACGAGCACAAACGCACAAAACCGTGAACTTTTGAAAAACACAAGTTTCAATCCATTTTTTTCTGCAACCACTACTTCAAAGTTATGTATCGTACCGAGTAGAACATGTTCGATAAAGGGTTTACCCAAAACGTCCTACAAATAATCGCAAAAGGCCCATTGCTCCGTTTTGTGCACAAACGCACAAAACCGCGAGCTTTGGGAAAACACGAGTTGCGATCCACTTTTTTGCTCAACAACCATATCAAAGTTGTGTATCGTAGCAAGTAGAACATGTTTACAAAACGGTTTCCACAAAACGCCTGAGAAAGAAGTCCGAAAGGCCCATTGCCCTGTTTTGTGCACAAACGCACAAGACCGCTATCTTTGAGAAAGCACAAGTTTCGATCCATTTTTTTGCGCAACCACTACTTCAAAGTTGTGTATCGTACCGAGGAGAACATGTTCGAAAAAGGTTTTAAGCAAAAAGGAATAGAAGTAAGCCCGAAAGGCCCATTACTCCGATTTGTGACCAAACACACAAAACCGCGAACTTTGGTAAAACACAAGTTCCGATCCATTTTTTTGTGCAACAACCACATGAAAGTTGTGTATCGTAGTGAGTAGAACATGTTCGAAAAAGGGTTTACGCAAAACGTCCTACAAATAATCGCAAAAGGCCCATTGCTCTGTTTTGTGCACAAACGCACAAAACCGCGAGCTTTGGGAAAACACAAGTTGCGATCCACTTTGTTGCTCAACAACCATATCAAAGTTGTGTATCGTAGAAAGTAGAACATGTTTACAAAACGGTTTCCACAAAAAGCCTGAGAAATAAGGCCGAAAGGCCCATTGACCCATTTTGTGCATAAACGCACAAGACCGCGATCTTGGAGAAAACACAAGTTTCGATCCATTTTTTTTGTGTAACCACTACTTCAAAGTTGTGTATCGTACCGAGAAGAACTTGTTCGAAAAAGGGTTTACGTAAAAAGGCCTAGTAGTAAGCCCGAAAGGCCCATTGCTCCGTTTTGTGACCAAATACACAAAACCGCGAACTTTGGGAAAACACAAGTTCCGATCCACTTTTTTGTGCAACAACCACATCAAATCGTGTATCGTAGCGAGTAGAACATGTTCACAAGTTGGTTTCCACAAAAAGCCCTAGAAATAAGCCCGGAAGGCCCATTGCCCCGTTTTGTGCAGAAACGCACAAAACCACGAACTTTGGGAAAACACAAGTCTCAATCCATTTTTTTGTGCAACCACCACTTCAAAGTTTTGTATCGTACCGAGTAGAACATGTTCGAAAAAAGGGTTTATTGAAAAGGTCCAACAAATAAGCCCGAATGGCCCATTGATCAGTTTTGTGAACAAATGCACAAAACCACGAACTTTGGGAAAACACAAGTTTTGATCCACTTTCTTTCTCGACAACCACATCAGAGGTGTGTATCAAAGCGAGTAGAACATGTTCACAAGATACTTTCCACAAAAACCCTGAGAAATAAGCCCGGAAGGCCCATTGGTCAGTTTTGTGCACAAACGCACAAAACCGCGAACTTTGGGAAAACACAAGTTCCGATCCACTTTTTTGTGCAACAACCACATCAAATTGTGTATCGTAGCGAGTAGAACATGTTCACAAGATGGTTTCCACAAAAAGCCCTAGAAATAAGCCCGGAAGGCCCATTGCTCTGTTTTGTGCACAAACGCACAATACCACGAACTTTGGGAAAACACAAGTCTCAATCCATTTTTTTGTGCAACCACCACTTCAAAGTTTTGTAGCGTACCGAGTAGAACATGTTCGAAAAAAGGGTTTATTGAAAAGGTCCAACAAATAAGCCCGAATGGCCCATTGATCAGTTTTGTGCACAAATGCACAAAAGCACGAACTTTGGGAAAACACAAGTTTTGATCCACTTTCTTGCTCGACAACCACATCAGAGGTGTGTATCAAAGCGAGTAGAACATGTTCACAAGATACTTTCCACAAAAACCCTGAGAAATAAGCCCGGAAGGCCCATTGGTCAGTTTTGTGCACAAACGCACAAAACCGCGAGCTTTGGGAAAACACAAGTTGCGATCCACTTTGTTGCTCAACAACCATATCAAAGTTGTGTATCGTAGCAAGTAGAACATGTTTACAAAACGGTTTCCACAAAAAGCTTGAGAAATAAGGCCGAAAGGCCCATTGACCCGTTTTGTGGACAAACGCACAAAATCGCGAACTTTGGGAAAACACAAGTTTCGATCCACTTTTTTGTGCAACAACCACATCAAAGTTGTGTATCGTAGTGAGTAGAACATATTCACAAAATGGTTTCCGCCAAAAGAATGAGAAATGTGCCCGAAAGGGCCACTGATCCATTTTGTGCACTAACATACAAAACCGCGAACTTTGGGAAAAACACAAGTTTCGATCATTTTTTTGTGCAACCACTACTTCAAAGTTGTGTATCGTACCGAGGAGAACATGTTCGAAAAAGGGTTTACGCAAAAAGGCCTAGAAGTAAGCCCGAAAGGCCCACTGCTCCGTTTTGTGAACAAACACACAACACCGCGAACTTTTGAAAAACACAAGTTTCAATTCATTATTTTCTGCAACCACTACTTCAAACTTATGTATCGTACCGAGTAGAACATGTTCGAAAAAGGGTTTACCCAAAACGTCCTACAAATAATCGCAAAAGGCCCATTGCTCCGTTTTGTGCACAAACGCACAAAACCGCGAGCTTTGGGAAAACACGAGTTGCGATCCAGTTTTTTGCTCAACAACCATATCAAAGTTGTGTATCGTAGCAAGTAGAACATGTTTACAAAACGGTTTCCACAAAAAGCCTGAGAAATAAGTCCGAAAGGCCCATTGCCCTGTTTTGTGCATAAACGCACAAGACCGCGATCTTTGAGAAAGCACAAGTTTCGATCCATTTTTTTGCGCAACCACTACTTCAAAGTTGTGTATCGTACCGAGGAGAACATGTTCGAAAAAGGTTTTAAGCAAAAAGGCCTAGAAGTAAGCCCGAAAGGCCCATTACTCCGATTTGTGACCAAACACACAAAACCGCGAACTTTGGTAAAACACAAGTTCCGATCCATTTTTTTGTGCAACAACCACATTAAAGTTGTGTATCGTAGTGAGTAGAACATATTCACAAAACGGTTTCCACAAAAAGCCTGAGAAATATGCCCGAAAGGGCCATTGCTCCATTTTGTGCACTAAGATACAAAACCGCGAACTTTGGGAAAACACAAGTTTCGATCATTTTTTTGTGAAACCACTACTTCAAAGTTGTGTATCGTACCGAGTAAAACATTTTGGAAAAAGGATTTGCACAAAACGGCCTACAAATAAGCCAGAAAGGCCCATCGATCCATTACGAGCACAAACGCACAAAACCGTGAACTTTTGAAAAACACAAGTTTCAATCCATTTTTTTCTGCAACCACTACTTCAAAGTTATGTATCGTACCGAGTAGAACATGTTCGATAAAGGGTTTACCCAAAACGTCCTACAAATAATCGCAAAAGGCCCATTGCTCCGTTTTGTGCACAAACGCACAAAACCGCGAGCTTTGGGAAAACACGAGTTGCGATCCACTTTTTTGCTCAACAACCATATCAAAGTTGTGTATCGTAGCAAGCAGAACATGTTTACAAAACGGTTTCCACAAAACGCCTGAGAAACAAGTCCGAAAGGCCCATTGCCCTGTTTTGTGCACAAACGCACAAGACCGCGATCTTTGAGAAAGCACAAGTTTCGATCCATTTTTTTGCGCAACCACTACTTCAAAGTTGTGTATCGTACCGAGGAGAACATGTTCGAAAAAGGTTTTAAGCAAAAAGGAATAGAAGTAAGCCCGAAAGGCCCATTACTCCGATTTGTGACCAAACACACAAAACCGCGAACTTTGGTAAAACACAAGTTCCGATCCATTTTTTTGTGCAACAACCACATGAAAGTTGTGTATCGTAGTGAGTAGAACATGTTCGAAAAAGGGTTTACGCAAAACGTCCTACAAATAATCGCAAAAGGCCCATTGCTCTGTTTTGTGCACAAACGCACAAAACCGCGAGCTTTGGGAAAACACAAGTTGCGATCCACTTTGTTGCTCAACAACCATATCAAAGTTGTGTATCGTAGAAAGTAGAACATGTTTACAAAACGGTTTCCACAAAAAGCCTGAGAAATAAGGCCGAAAGGCCCATTGACCCATTTTGTGCATAAACGCACAAGACCGCGATCTTGGAGAAAACACAAGTTTCGATCCATTTTTTTTGTGTAACCACTACTTCAAAGTTGTGTATCGTACCGAGAAGAACTTGTTCGAAAAAGGGTTTACGTAAAAAGGCCTAGTAGTAAGCCCGAAAGGCCCATTGCTCCGTTTTGTGACCAAATACACAAAACCGCGAACTTTGGGAAAACACAAGTTCCGATCCACTTTTTTGTGCAACAACCACATCAAATCGTGTATCGTAGCGAGTAGAACATGTTCACAAGTTGGTTTCCACAAAAAGCCCTAGAAATAAGCCCGGAAGGCCCATTGCCCCGTTTTGTGCAGAAACGCACAAAACCACGAACTTTGGGAAAACACAAGTCTCAATCCATTTTTTTGTGCAACCACCACTTCAAAGTTTTGTATCGTACCGAGTAGAACATGTTCGAAAAAAGGGTTTATTGAAAAGGTGCAACAAATAAGCCCGAATGGCCCATTGATCAGTTTTGTGAACAAATGCACAAAACCACGAACTTTGGGAAAACACAAGTTTTGATCCACTTTCTTTCTCGACAACCACATCAGAGGTGTGTATCAAAGCGAGTAGAACATGTTCACAAGATACTTTCCACAAAAACCCTGAGAAATAAGCCCGGAAGGCCCATTGGTCAGTTTTGTGCACAAACGCACAAAACCGCGAACTTTGGGAAAACACAAGTTCCGATCCACTTTTTTGTGCAACAACCACATCAAATTGTGTATCGTAGCGAGTAGAACATGTTCACAAGATGGTTTCCACAAAAAGCCCTAGAAATAAGCCCGGAAGGCCCATTGCTCTGTTTTGTGCACAAACGCACAATACCACGAACTTTGGGAAAACACAAGTCTCAATCCATTTTTTTGTGCAACCACCACTTCAAAGTTTTGTAGCGTACCGAGTAGAACATGTTCGAAAAAAGGGTTTATTGAAAAGGTCCAACAAATAAGCCCGAATGGCCCATTGATCAGTTTTGTGCACAAATGCACAAAAGCACGAACTTTGGGAAAACACAAGTTTTGATCCACTTTCTTGCTCGACAACCACATCAGAGGTGTGTATCAAAGCGAGTAGAACATGTTCACAAGATACTTTCCACAAAAACCCTGAGAAATAAGCCCGGAAGGCCCATTGGTCAGTTTTGTGCACAAACGCACAAAACCGCGAGCTTTGGGAAAACACAAGTTGCGATCCACTTTGTTGCTCAACAACCATATCAAAGTTGTGTATCGTAGCAAGTAGAACATGTTTACAAAACGGTTTCCACAAAAAGCTTGAGAAATAAGGCCGAAAGGCCCATTGACCCGTTTTGTGGACAAACGCACAAAATCGCGAACTTTGGGAAAACACAAGTTTCGATCCACTTTTTTGTGCAACAACCACATCAAAGTTGTGTATCGTAGTGAGTAGAACATATTCACAAAATGGTTTCCGCCAAAAGAATGAGAAATGTGCCCGAAAGGGCCACTGATCCATTTTGTGCACTAACATACAAAACCGCGAACTTTGGGAAAAACACAAGTTTCGATCATTTTTTTGTGCAACCACTACTTCAAAGTTGTGTATCGTACCGAGGAGAACATGTTCGAAAAAGGGTTTACGCAAAAAGGCCTAGAAGTAAGCCCGAAAGGCCCATTGCTCCGTTTTGTGAACAAACACACAACACCGCGAACTTTTGAAAAACACAAGTTTCAATCCATTTTTCTCTGCAACCACTACTTCAAAGTTATGTATCGTACCGAGTAGAACATGTTCGAAAAAGGGTTTACCCAAAACGTCCTACAAATAATCGCAAAAGGCCCATTGCTCCGTTTTGTGCACAAACGCACAAAACCGCGAGCTTTGGGAAAACACGAGTTGCGATCCACTTTTTTGCTCAACAACCATATCAAAGTTGTGTATCATATCGAGTAGAACATGTTTACAAAACAGTTTCCACAAAAAGCCTGAGAAATTAGTCCGAAAGGCCCATTGCCCTGTTTTGTGCACAAACGCACAAGACCGCGATCTTTGAGAAAGCACAAGTTTCGATCCATTTTTTTGTGCAACCACTACTTCAAAGTTGTGTATCGTACCGAGGAGAACATGTTCGTAAAAGGGTTTAAGCAAAAAGGCCTAGAAGTAAGCCCGAAAGGCCCATTATTCCGATTTGTGACCAAACACACAAAACCGCGAACTTTGGTAAAACACAAGTTCCGATCCACTTTTTTTGTGCAACAACCACATCAAAGTTGTGTATCGTAGTGAGTAGAACATATTCACAAAATGGTTTCCACAAAAAGCCCTATAAATAAGCCCGGAAGGCCCATTGCTCCGTTTTGTGCACTAAGATACAAAACCGCGAACTTTGGGAAAACACAAGTTTCGATTATTTTTTTGTGCAACCACTACTTCAAAGTTGTGTATCGTACCGAGTAAAACATTTTGGAAAAAGGGTTTGCACAAAACGGCCTACAAATAAGCCAGAAAGGCCCATCGATCCATTACGAGCACAAACGCACAAAACCGTGAACTTTTGAAAAACACAAGTTTCAATCCATTTTTTTCTGCAACCACTACTTCAAAGTTATGTATCGTACCGAGTAGAACATGTTCGAAAAAGGGTTCACCCAAAACGTCCTACAAATAATCGCAAAAGGCCCATTGCTCCGTTTTGTGCACAAACGCACAAAACCGCGAGCTTTGGGAAAACACGAGTTGCGATCCAGTTTTTTGCTCAACAACCATATCAAAGTTGTGTATCGTAGCAAGTAGAACATGTTTACAAAACGGTTTCCACAAAACGCCTGAGAAACAAGTCCGAAAGGCCCATTGCCCTGTTTTGTGCACAAACGCACAAGACCGCGATGTTTGAGAAAGCACAAGTTTCGATCCATTTTTTTGCGCAACCACTACTTCAAAGTTGTGTATCGTACCGAGGAGAACATGTTCGAAAAAGGTTTTAAGCAAAAAGGAATAGAAGTAAGCCCGAAAGGCCCATTACTCCGATTTGTGACCAAACACACAAAACCGCGAACTTTGGTAAAACACAAGTTCCGATCCATTTTTTTGTGCAACAACCACATGAAAGTTGTGTATCGTAGTGAGTAGAACATGTTCGAAAAAGGGTTTACGCAAAACGTCCTACAAATAATCGCAAAAGGCCCATTGCTCCGTTTTGTGCACAAACGCACAAAACCGCGAGCTTTGGGAAAACACAAGTTGCGATCCACTTTGTTGCTCAACAACCATATCAAAGTTGTGTATCGTAGAAAGTAGAACATGTTTACAAAACGGTTTCCACAAAAAGCCTGAGAAATAAGGCCGAAAGGCCCATTGACCCATTTTGTGCATAAACGCACAAGACCGCGATCTTGGAGAAAACACAAGTTTCGATCCATTTTTTTTGTGTAACCACTACTTCAAAGTTGTGTATCGTACCGAGAAGAACTTGTTCGAAAAAGGGTTTACGTAAAAAGGCCTAGTAGTAAGCCCGAAAGGCCCATTGCTCCGTTTTGTGACCAAATACACAAAACCGCGAACTTTGGGAAAACACAAGTTCCGATCCACTTTTTTGTGCAACAACCACATCAAATCGTGTATCGTAGCGAGTAGAACATGTTCACAAGTTGGTTTCCACAAAAAGCCCTAGAAATAAGCCCGGAAGGCCCATTGCCCCGTTTTGTGCACAAACGCACAAAACCACGAACTTTGGGAAAACACAAGTCTCAATCCATTTTTTTGAGCAACCACCACTTCAAAGTTTTGTATCGTACCGAGTAGAACATGTTCGAAAAAAGGGTTTATTGAAAAGGTCCAACAAATAAGCCCGAATGGCCCATTGATCAGTTTTGTGAACAAATGCACAAAACCACGAACTTTGGGAAAACACAAGTTTTGATCCACTTTCCTTCTCGACAACCACATCAGAGTTGTGTATCAAAGCGAGTAGAACATGTTCACAAGATACTTTCCACAAAAACCCTGAGAAATAAGCCCGGAAGGCCCATTGGTCAGTTTTGTGCACAAACGCACAAAACCGCGAACTTTGGGAAAACACAAGTTCCGATCCACTTTTTTGTGCAACAACCACATCAAATTGTGTATCGTAGCGAGTAGAACATGTTCACAAGATGGTTTCCACAAAAAGCCCTAGAAATAAGCCCGGAAGGCCCATTGCTCCGTTTTGTGCACAAACGCACAATACCACGAACTTTGGGAAAACACAAGTCTCAATCCATTTTTTTGTGCAACCACCACTTCAAAGTTTTGTAGCGTACCGAGTAGAACATGTTCGAAAAAAGGGTTTATTGAAAAGGTCCAACAAATAAGCCCGAATGGCCCATTGATCAGTTTTGTGCACAAATGCACAAAAGCACGAACTTTGGGAAAACACAAGTTTTGATCCACTTTCTTGCTCGACAACCACATCAGAGGTGTGTATCAAAGCGAGTAGAACATGTTCACAAGATACTTTCCACAAAAACCCTGAGAAATAAGCCCGGAAGGCCCATTGGTCAGTTTTGTGCACAAACGCACAAAACCGCGAGCTTTGGGAAAACACAAGTTGCGATCCACTTTGTTGCTCAACAACCATATCAAAGTTGTGTATCGTAGCAAGTAGAACATGTTTACAAAACGGTTTCCACAAAAAGCTTGAGAAATAAGGCCGAAAGGCCCATTGACCCGTTTTGTGGACAAACGCACAAAATCGCGAACTTTGGGAAAACACAAGTTTCGATCCACTTTTTTGTGCAACAACCACATCAAAGTTGTGTATCGTAGTGAGTAGAACATATTCACAAAATGGTTTCCGCCAAAAGAATGAGAAATGTGCCCGAAAGGGCCACTGATCCATTTTGTGCACTAACATACAAAACCGCGAACTTTGGGAAAAACACAAGTTTCGATCATTTTTTTGTGCAACCACTACTTCAAAGTTGTGTATCGTACCGAGGAGAACATGTTCGAAAAAGGGTTTACGCAAAAAGGCCTAGAAGTAAGCCCGAAAGGCCCACTGCTCCGTTTTGTGAACAAACACACAACACCGCGAACTTTTGAAAAACACAAGTTTCAATTCATTTTTTTCTGCAACCACTACTTCAAAGTTATGTATCGTACCGAGTAGAACATGTTCGAAAAAGGGTTTACCCAAAACGTCCTACAAATAATCGCAAAAGGCCCATTGCTCCGTTTTGTGCACAAACGCACAAAACCGCGAGCTTTGGGAAAACACGAGTTGCGATCCAGTTTTTTGCTCAACAACCATATCAAAGTTGTGTATCGTAGCAAGTAGAAAATGTTTACAAAACGGTTTCCACAAAAAGCCTGAGAAATAAGTCCGAAAGGCCCATTGCCCTGTTTTGTGCACAAACGCACAAGACCGCGATCTTTGAGAAAGCACAAGTTTCGATCCATTTTTTTGCGCAACCACTACTTCAAAGTTGTGTATCGTACCGAGGAGAACATGTTCGAAAAAGGTTTTAAGCAAAAAGGCCTAGAAGTAAGCCCGAAAGGCCCATTACTCCGATTTGTGACCAAACACACAAAACCGCGAACTTTGGTAAAACACAAGTTCCGATCCATTTTTTTGTGCAACAACCACATTAAAGTTGTGTATCGTAGTGAGTAGAACATATTCACAAAACGGTTTCCACAAAAAGCCTGAGAAATATGCCCGAAAGGGCCATTGCTCCATTTTGTGCACTAAGATACAAAACCGCGAACTTTGGGAAAACACAAGTTTCGATCATTTTTTTGTGAAACCACTACTTCAAAGTTGTGTATCGTACCGAGTAAAACATTTTGGAAAAAGGATTTGCACAAAACGGCCTACAAATAAGCCAGAAAGGCCCATCGATCCATTACGAGCACAAACGCACAAAACCGTGAACTTTTGAAAAACACAAGTTTCAATCCATTTTTTTCTGCAACCACTACTTCAAAGTTATGTATCGTACCGAGTAGAACATGTTCGATAAAGGGTTTACCCAAAACGTCCTACAAATAATCGCAAAAGGCCCATTGCTCCGTTTTGTGCACAAACGCACAAAACCGCGAGCTTTGGGAAAACACGAGTTGCGATCCACTTTTTTGCTCAACAACCATATCAAAGTTGTGTATCGTAGCAAGTAGAACATGTTTACAAAACGGTTTCCACAAAACGCCTGAGAAACAAGTCCGAAAGGCCCATTGCCCTGTTTTGTGCACAAACGCACAAGACCGCGATCTTTGAGAAAGCACAAGTTTCGATCCATTTTTTTGCGCAACCACTACTTCAAAGTTGTGTATCGTACCGAGGAGAACATGTTCGAAAAAGGTTTTAAGCAAAAAGGAATAGAAGTAAGCCCGAAAGGCCCATTACTCCGATTTGTGACCAAACACACAAAACCGCGAACTTTGGTAAAACACAAGTTCCGATCCATTTTTTTGTGCAACAACCACATGAAAGTTGTGTATCGTAGTGAGTAGAACATGTTCGAAAAAGGGTTTACGCAAAACGTCCTACAAATAATCGCAAAAGGCCCATTGCTCCGTTTTGTGCACAAACGCACAAAACCGCGAGCTTTGGGAAAACACAAGTTGCGATCCACTTTGTTGCTCAACAACCATATCAAAGTTGTGTATCGTAGAAAGTAGAACATGTTTACAAAACGGTTTCCACAAAAAGCCTGAGAAATAAGGCCGAAAGGCCCATTGACCCATTTTGTGCATAAACGCACAAGACCGCGATCTTGGAGAAAACACAAGTTTCGATCCATTTTTTTTGTGTAACCACTACTTCAAAGTTGTGTATCGTACCGAGAAGAACTTGTTCGAAAAAGGGTTTACGTAAAAAGGCCTAGTAGTAAGCCCGAAAGGCCCATTGCTCCGTTTTGTGACCAAATACACAAAACCGCGAACTTTGGGAAAACACAAGTTCCGATCCACTTTTTTGTGCAACAACCACATCAAATCGTGTATCGTAGCGAGTAGAACATGTTCACAAGTTGGTTTCCACAAAAAGCCCTAGAAATAAGCCCGGAAGGCCCATTGCCCCGTTTTGTGCACAAACGCACAAAACCACGAACTTTGGGAAAACACAAGTCTCAATCCATTTTTTTGAGCAACCACCACTTCAAAGTTTTGTATCGTACCGAGTAGAACATGTTCGAAAAAAGGGTTTATTGAAAAGGTCCAACAAATAAGCCCGAATGGCCCATTGATCAGTTTTGTGAACAAATGCACAAAACCACGAACTTTGGGAAAACACAAGTTTTGATCCACTTTCCTTCTCGACAACCACATCAGAGTTGTGTATCAAAGCGAGTAGAACATGTTCACAAGATACTTTCCACAAAAACCCTGAGAAATAAGCCCGGAAGGCCCATTGGTCAGTTTTGTGCACAAACGCACAAAACCGCGAACTTTGGGAAAACACAAGTTCCGATCCACTTTTTTGTGCAACAACCACATCAAATTGTGTATCGTAGCGAGTAGAACATGTTCACAAGATGGTTTCCACAAAAAGCCCTAGAAATAAGCCCGGAAGGCCCATTGCTCCGTTTTGTGCACAAACGCACAATACCACGAACTTTGGGAAAACACAAGTCTCAATCCATTTTTTTGTGCAACCACCACTTCAAAGTTTTGTAGCGTACCGAGTAGAACATGTTCGAAAAAAGGGTTTATTGAAAAGGTCCAACAAATAAGCCCGAATGGCCCATTGATCAGTTTTGTGCACAAATGCACAAAAGCACGAACTTTGGGAAAACACAAGTTTTGATCCACTTTCTTGCTCGACAACCACATCAGAGGTGTGTATCAAAGCGAGTAGAACATGTTCACAAGATACTTTCCACAAAAACCCTGAGAAATAAGCCCGGAAGGCCCATTGGTCAGTTTTGTGCACAAACGCACAAAACCGCGAGCTTTGGGAAAACACAAGTTGCGATCCACTTTGTTGCTCAACAACCATATCAAAGTTGTGTATCGTAGCAAGTAGAACATGTTTACAAAACGGTTTCCACAAAAAGCTTGAGAAATAAGGCCGAAAGGCCCATTGACCCGTTTTGTGGACAAACGCACAAAATCGCGAACTTTGGGAAAACACAAGTTTCGATCCACTTTTTTGTGCAACAACCACATCAAAGTTGTGTATCGTAGTGAGTAGAACATATTCACAAAATGGTTTCCGCCAAAAGAATGAGAAATGTGCCCGAAAGGGCCACTGATCCATTTTGTGCACTAACATACAAAACCGCGAACTTTGGGAAAAACACAAGTTTCGATCATTTTTTTGTGCAACCACTACTTCAAAGTTGTGTATCGTACCGAGGAGAACATGTTCGAAAAAGGGTTTACGCAAAAAGGCCTAGAAGTAAGCCCGAAAGGCCCACTGCTCCGTTTTGTGAACAAACACACAACACCGCGAACTTTTGAAAAACACAAGTTTCAATTCATTTTTTTCTGCAACCACTACTTCAAAGTTATGTATCGTACCGAGTAGAACATGTTCGAAAAAGGGTTTACCCAAAACGTCCTACAAATAATCGCAAAAGGCCCATTGCTCCGTTTTGTGCACAAACGCACAAAACCGCGAGCTTTGGGAAAACACGAGTTGCGATCCAGTTTTTTGCTCAACAACCATATCAAAGTTGTGTATCGTAGCAAGTAGAAAATGTTTACAAAACGGTTTCCACAAAAAGCCTGAGAAATAAGTCCGAAAGGCCCATTGCCCTGTTTTGTGCACAAACGCACAAGACCGCGATCTTTGAGAAAGCACAAGTTTCGATCCATTTTTTTGCGCAACCACTACTTCAAAGTTGTGTATCGTACCGAGGAGAACATGTTCGAAAAAGGTTTTAAGCAAAAAGGCCTAGAAGTAAGCCCGAAAGGCCCATTACTCCGATTTGTGACCAAACACACAAAACCGCGAACTTTGGTAAAACACAAGTTCCGATCCATTTTTTTGTGCAACAACCACATTAAAGTTGTGTATCGTAGTGAGTAGAACATATTCACAAAACGGTTTCCACAAAAAGCCTGAGAAATATGCCCGAAAGGGCCATTGCTCCATTTTGTGCACTAAGATACAAAACCGCGAACTTTGGGAAAACACAAGTTTCGATCATTTTTTTGTGAAACCACTACTTCAAAGTTGTGTATCGTACCGAGTAAAACATTTTGGAAAAAGGATTTGCACAAAACGGCCTACAAATAAGCCAGAAAGGCCCATCGATCCATTACGAGCACAAACGCACAAAACCGTGAACTTTTGAAAAACACAAGTTTCAATCCATTTTTTTCTGCAACCACTACTTCAAAGTTATGTATCGTACCGAGTAGAACATGTTCGATAAAGGGTTTACCCAAAACGTCCTACAAATAATCGCAAAAGGCCCATTGCTCCGTTTTGTGCACAAACGCACAAAACCGCGAGCTTTGGGAAAACACGAGTTGCGATCCACTTTTTTGCTCAACAACCATATCAAAGTTGTGTATCGTAGCAAGTAGAACATGTTTACAAAACGGTTTCCACAAAACGCCTGAGAAACAAGTCCGAAAGGCCCATTGCCCTGTTTTGTGCACAAACGCACAAGACCGCGATCTTTGAGAAAGCACAAGTTTCGATCCATTTTTTTGCGCAACCACTACTTCAAAGTTGTGTATCGTACCGAGGAGAACATGTTCGAAAAAGGTTTTAAGCAAAAAGGAATAGAAGTAAGCCCGAAAGGCCCATTACTCCGATTTGTGACCAAACACACAAAACCGCGAACTTTGGTAAAACACAAGTTCCGATCCATTTTTTTGTGCAACAACCACATGAAAGTTGTGTATCGTAGTGAGTAGAACATGTTCGAAAAAGGGTTTACGCAAAACGTCCTACAAATAATCGCAAAAGGCCCATTGCTCCGTTTTGTGCACAAACGCACAAAACCGCGAGCTTTGGGAAAACACAAGTTGCGATCCACTTTGTTGCTCAACAACCATATCAAAGTTGTGTATCGTAGAAAGTAGAACATGTTTACAAAACGGTTTCCACAAAAAGCCTGAGAAATAAGGCCGAAAGGCCCATTGACCCATTTTGTGCATAAACGCACAAGACCGCGATCTTGGAGAAAACACAAGTTTCGATCCATTTTTTTTGTGTAACCACTACTTCAAAGTTGTGTATCGTACCGAGAAGAACTTGTTCGAAAAAGGGTTTACGTAAAAAGGCCTAGTAGTAAGCCCGAAAGGCCCATTGCTCCGTTTTGTGACCAAATACACAAAACCGCGAACTTTGGGAAAACACAAGTTCCGATCCACTTTTTTGTGCAACAACCACATCAAATCGTGTATCGTAGCGAGTAGAACATGTTCACAAGTTGGTTTCCACAAAAAGCCCTAGAAATAAGCCCGGAAGGCCCATTGCCCCGTTTTGTGCACAAACGCACAAAACCACGAACTTTGGGAAAACACAAGTCTCAATCCATTTTTTTGAGCAACCACCACTTCAAAGTTTTGTATCGTACCGAGTAGAACATGTTCGAAAAAAGGGTTTATTGAAAAGGTCCAACAAATAAGCCCGAATGGCCCATTGATCAGTTTTGTGAACAAATGCACAAAACCACGAACTTTGGGAAAACACAAGTTTTGATCCACTTTCCTTCTCGACAACCACATCAGAGTTGTGTATCAAAGCGAGTAGAACATGTTCACAAGATACTTTCCACAAAAACCCTGAGAAATAAGCCCGGAAGGCCCATTGGTCAGTTTTGTGCACAAACGCACAAAACCGCGAACTTTGGGAAAACACAAGTTCCGATCCACTTTTTTGTGCAACAACCACATCAAATTGTGTATCGTAGCGAGTAGAACATGTTCACAAGATGGTTTCCACAAAAAGCCCTAGAAATAAGCCCGGAAGGCCCATTGCTCCGTTTTGTGCACAAACGCACAATACCACGAACTTTGGGAAAACACAAGTCTCAATCCATTTTTTTGTGCAACCACCACTTCAAAGTTTTGTAGCGTACCGAGTAGAACATGTTCGAAAAAAGGGTTTATTGAAAAGGTCCAACAAATAAGCCCGAATGGCCCATTGATCAGTTTTGTGCACAAATGCACAAAAGCACGAACTTTGGGAAAACACAAGTTTTGATCCACTTTCTTGCTCGACAACCACATCAGAGGTGTGTATCAAAGCGAGTAGAACATGTTCACAAGATACTTTCCACAAAAACCCTGAGAAATAAGCCCGGAAGGCCCATTGGTCAGTTTTGTGCACAAACGCACAAAACCGCGAGCTTTGGGAAAACACAAGTTGCGATCCACTTTGTTGCTCAACAACCATATCAAAGTTGTGTATCGTAGCAAGTAGAACATGTTTACAAAACGGTTTCCACAAAAAGCTTGAGAAATAAGGCCGAAAGGCCCATTGACCCGTTTTGTGGACAAACGCACAAAATCGCGAACTTTGGGAAAACACAAGTTTCGATCCACTTTTTTGTGCAACAACCACATCAAAGTTGTGTATCGTAGTGAGTAGAACATATTCACAAAATGGTTTCCGCCAAAAGAATGAGAAATGTGCCCGAAAGGGCCACTGATCCATTTTGTGCACTAACATACAAAACCGCGAACTTTGGGAAAAACACAAGTTTCGATCATTTTTTTGTGCAACCACTACTTCAAAGTTGTGTATCGTACCGAGGAGAACATGTTCGAAAAAGGGTTTACGCAAAAAGGCCTAGAAGTAAGCCCGAAAGGCCCACTGCTCCGTTTTGTGAACAAACACACAACACCGCGAACTTTTGAAAAACACAAGTTTCAATTCATTTTTTTCTGCAACCACTACTTCAAAGTTATGTATCGTACCGAGTAGAACATGTTCGAAAAAGGGTTTACCCAAAACGTCCTACAAATAATCGCAAAAGGCCCATTGCTCCGTTTTGTGCACAAACGCACAAAACCGCGAGCTTTGGGAAAACACGAGTTGCGATCCAGTTTTTTGCTCAACAACCATATCAAAGTTGTGTATCGTAGCAAGTAGAAAATGTTTACAAAACGGTTTCCACAAAAAGCCTGAGAAATAAGTCCGAAAGGCCCATTGCCCTGTTTTGTGCACAAACGCACAAGACCGCGATCTTTGAGAAAGCACAAGTTTCGATCCATTTTTTTGCGCAACCACTACTTCAAAGTTGTGTATCGTACCGAGGAGAACATGTTCGAAAAAGGTTTTAAGCAAAAAGGCCTAGAAGTAAGCCCGAAAGGCCCATTACTCCGATTTGTGACCAAACACACAAAACCGCGAACTTTGGTAAAACACAAGTTCCGATCCATTTTTTTGTGCAACAACCACATTAAAGTTGTGTATCGTAGTGAGTAGAACATATTCACAAAACGATTTCCACAAAAAGCCTGAGAAATATGCCCGAAAGGGCCATTGCTCCATTTTGTGCACTAAGATACAAAACCGCGAACTTTGGGAAAACACAAGTTTCGATCATTTTTTTGTGCAACCACTACTTCAAAGTTGTGTATCGTACCGAGGAGAACATGTTCGAAAAAGGGTTTACGCAAAAAGGCCTAGAAGTAAGCCCGAAAGGCCCATTGCTCCGTTTTGTGAACAAACACACAACACCGCGAACTTTTGAAAAACACAAGTTTCAATCCATTTTTCTCTGCAACCACTACTTCAAAGTTATGTATCGTACCGAGTAGAACATGTTCGAAAAAGGGTTTACCCAAAACGTCCTACAAATAATCGCAAAAGGCCCATTGCTCCGTTTTGTGCACAAACGCACAAAACCGCGAGCTTTGGGAAAACACGAGTTGCGATCCACTTTTTTGCTCAACAACCATATCAAAGTTGTGTATCATATCGAGTAGAACATGTTTACAAAACAGTTTCCACAAAAAGCCTGAGAAATTAGTCCGAAAGGCCCATTGCCCTGTTTTGTGCACAAACGCACAAGACCGCGATCTTTGAGAAAGCACAAGTTTCGATCCATTTTTTTGTGCAACCACTACTTCAAAGTTGTGTATCGTACCGAGGAGAACATGTTCGTAAAAGGGTTTAAGCAAAAAGGCCTAGAAGTAAGCCCGAAAGGCCCATTATTCCGATTTGTGACCAAACACACAAAACCGCGAACTTTGGTAAAACACAAGTTCCGATCCACTTTTTTTGTGCAACAACCACATCAAAGTTGTGTATCGTAGTGAGTAGAACATATTCACAAAATGGTTTCCACAAAAAGCCCTATAAATAAGCCCGGAAGGCCCATTGCTCCGTTTTGTGCACTAAGATACAAAACCGCGAACTTTGGGAAAACACAAGTTTCGATTATTTTTTTGTGCAACCACTACTTCAAAGTTGTGTATCGTACCGAGTAAAACATTTTGGAAAAAGGGTTTGCACAAAACGGCCTACAAATAAGCCAGAAAGGCCCATCGATCCATTACGAGCACAAACGCACAAAACCGTGAACTTTTGAAAAACACAAGTTTCAATCCATTTTTTTCTGCAACCACTACTTCAAAGTTATGTATCGTACCGAGTAGAACATGTTCGAAAAAGGGTTCACCCAAAACGTCCTACAAATAATCGCAAAAGGCCCATTGCTCCGTTTTGTGCACAAACGCACAAAACCGCGAGCTTTGGGAAAACACGAGTTGCGATCCAGTTTTTTGCTCAACAACCATATCAAAGTTGTGTATCGTAGCAAGTAGAACATGTTTACAAAACGGTTTCCACAAAACGCCTGAGAAACAAGTCCGAAAGGCCCATTGCCCTGTTTTGTGCACAAACGCACAAGACCGCGATGTTTGAGAAAGCACAAGTTTCGATCCATTTTTTTGCGCAACCACTACTTCAAAGTTGTGTATCGTACCGAGGAGAACATGTTCGAAAAAGGTTTTAAGCAAAAAGGAATAGAAGTAAGCCCGAAAGGCCCATTACTCCGATTTGTGACCAAACACACAAAACCGCGAACTTTGGTAAAACACAAGTTCCGATCCATTTTTTTGTGCAACAACCACATGAAAGTTGTGTATCGTAGTGAGTAGAACATGTTCGAAAAAGGGTTTACGCAAAACGTCCTACAAATAATCGCAAAAGGCCCATTGCTCCGTTTTGTGCACAAACGCACAAAACCGCGAGCTTTGGGAAAACACAAGTTGCGATCCACTTTGTTGCTCAACAACCATATCAAAGTTGTGTATCGTAGAAAGTAGAACATGTTTACAAAACGGTTTCCACAAAAAGCCTGAGAAATAAGGCCGAAAGGCCCATTGACCCATTTTGTGCATAAACGCACAAGACCGCGATCTTGGAGAAAACACAAGTTTCGATCCATTTTTTTTGTGTAACCACTACTTCAAAGTTGTGTATCGTACCGAGAAGAACTTGTTCGAAAAAGGGTTTACGTAAAAAGGCCTAGTAGTAAGCCCGAAAGGCCCATTGCTCCGTTTTGTGACCAAATACACAAAACCGCGAACTTTGGGAAAACACAAGTTCCGATCCACTTTTTTGTGCAACAATCACATCAAATCGTGTATCGTAGCGAGTAGAACATGTTCACAAGTTGGTTTCCACAAAAAGCCCTAGAAATAAGCCCGGAAGGCCCATTGCCCCGTTTTGTGCACAAACGCACAAAACCACGAACTTTGGGAAAACACAAGTCTCAATCCATTTTTTTGTGCAACCACCACTTCAAAGTTTTGTATCGTACCGAGTAGAACATGTTCGAAAAAAGGGTTTATTGAAAAGGTCCAACAAATAAGCCCGAATGGCCCATTGATCAGTTTTGTGAACAAATGCACAAAACCACGAACTTTGGGAAAACACAAGTTTTGATCCACTTTCTTTCTCGACAACCACATCAGAGGTGTGTATCAAAGCGAGTAGAACATGTTCACAAGATACTTTCCACAAAAACCCTGAGAAATCAGCCCGGAAGGCCCATTGGTCAGTTTTGTGCACAAACGCACAAAACCGCGAACTTTGGGAAAACACAAGTTCCGATCCACTTTTTTGTGCAACAACCACATCAAATTGTGTATCGTAGCGAGTAGAACATGTTCACAAGATGGTTTCCACAAAAAGCCCTAGAAATAAGCCCGGAAGGCCCATTGCTCCGTTTTGTGCACAAACGCACAAAACCACGAACTTTGGGAAAACACAAGTCTCAATCCATTTTTTTGTGCAACCACCACTTCAAAGTTTTGTAGCGTACCGAGTAGAACATGTTCGAAAAAAGGGTTTATTGAAAAGGTCCAACAAATAAGCCCGAATGGCCTATTGATCAGTTTTGTGCACAAATGCACAAAAGCACGAACTTTGGGAAAACACAAGTTTTGATCCACTTTCTTGCTCGACAACCACATCAGAGGTGTGTATCAAAGCGAGTAGAACATGTTCACAAGATAGTTTCCACAAAAACCCTGAGAAATAAGCCCGGAAGGCCCATTGGTCAGTTTTGTGCACAAACGCACAAAACCGCGAGCTTTGGGAAAACACAAGTTGCGATCCACTTTGTTGCTCAACAACCATATCAAAGTTGTGTATCGTAGCAAGTAGAACATGTTTACAAAACTTTCTCCACAAAAAGCTTGAGAAATAAGGCCGAAAGGCCCATTGACCCGTTTTGTGGACAAACGCACAAAATCGCGAACTTTGGGAAAACACAAGTTTCGATCCACTTTTTTGTGAAACAACCACATCAAAGTTGTGTATCGTAGTGAGTAGAACATATTCACAAAATGGTTTCCGCCAAAAGAATGAGAAATGTGCCCGAAAGGGCCACTGATCCATTTTGTGCACTAACATACAAAACCGCGAACTTTGGGAAAAACACAAGTTTCGATCATTTTTTTGTGCAACCACTACTTCAAAGTTGTGTATCGTACCGAGGAGAACATGTTCGAAAAAGGGTTTACGCAAAAAGGCCTAGAAGTAAGCCCGAAAGGCCCACTGCTCCGTTTTGTGAACAAACACACAACACCGCGAACTTTTGAAAAACACAAGTTTCAATTCATTTTTTTCTGCAACCACTACTTCAAAGTTATGTATCGTACCGAGTAGAACATGTTCGAAAAAGGGTTTACCCAAAACGTCCTACAAATAATCGCAAAAGGCCCATTGCTCCGTTTTGTGCACAAACGCACAAAACCGCGAGCTTTGGGAAAACACGAGTTGCGATCCACTTTTTTGCTCAACAACCATATCAAAGTTGTGTATCGTAGCAAGTAGAACATGTTTACAAAACGGTTTCCACAAAAAGCCTGAGAAATAAGTCCGAAAGGCCCATTGCCCTGTTTTGTGCACAAACGCACAAGACCGCGATCTTTGAGAAAGCACAAGTTTCGATCCATTTTTTTGCGCAACCACTACTTCAAAGTTGTGTATCGTACCGAGGAGAACATGTTCGAAAAAGGTTTTAAGCAAAAAGGCCTAGAAGTAAGCCCGAAAGGCCCATTACTCCGATTTGTGACCAAACACACAAAACCGCGAACTTTGGTAAAACACAAGTTCCGATCCATTTTTTTGTGCAACAACCACATTAAAGTTGTGTATCGTAGTGAGTAGAACATATTCACAAAACGATTTCCACAAAAAGCCTGAGAAATATGCCCGAAAGGGCCATTGCTCCATTTTGTGCACTAAGATACAAAACCGCGAACTTTGGGAAAACACAAGTTTCGATCATTTTTTTGTGCAACCACTACTTCAAAGTTGTGTATCGTACCGAGGAGAACATGTTCGAAAAAGGGTTTACGCAAAAAGGCCTAGAAGTAAGCCCGAAAGGCCCATTGCTCCGTTTTGTGAACAAACACACAACACCGCGAACTTTTGAAAAACACAAGTTTCAATCCATTTTTCTCTGCAACCACTACTTCAAAGTTATGTATCGTACCGAGTAGAACATGTTCGAAAAAGGGTTTACCCAAAACGTCCTACAAATAATCGCAAAAGGCCCATTGCTCCGTTTTGTGCACAAACGCACAAAACCGCGAGCTTTGGGAAAACACGAGTTGCGATCCACTTTTTTGCTCAACAACCATATCAAAGTTGTGTATCATATCGAGTAGAACATGTTTACAAAACAGTTTCCACAAAAAGCCTGAGAAATTAGTCCGAAAGGCCCATTGCCCTGTTTTGTGCACAAACGCACAAGACCGCGATCTTTGAGAAAGCACAAGTTTCGATCCATTTTTTTGTGCAACCACTACTTCAAAGTTGTGTATCGTACCGAGGAGAACATGTTCGTAAAAGGGTTTAAGCAAAAAGGCCTAGAAGTAAGCCCGAAAGGCCCATTATTCCGATTTGTGACCAAACACACAAAACCGCGAACTTTGGTAAAACACAAGTTCCGATCCACTTTTTTTGTGCAACAACCACATCAAAGTTGTGTATCGTAGTGAGTAGAACATATTCACAAAATGGTTTCCACAAAAAGCCCTATAAATAAGCCCGGAAGGCCCATTGCTCCGTTTTGTGCACTAAGATACAAAACCGCGAACTTTGGGAAAACACAAGTTTCGATTATTTTTTTGTGCAACCACTACTTCAAAGTTGTGTATCGTACCGAGTAAAACATTTTGGAAAAAGGGTTTGCACAAAACGGCCTACAAATAAGCCAGAAAGGCCCATCGATCCATTACGAGCACAAACGCACAAAACCGTGAACTTTTGAAAAACACAAGTTTCAATCCATTTTTTTCTGCAACCACTACTTCAAAGTTATGTATCGTACCGAGTAGAACATGTTCGAAAAAGGGTTCACCCAAAACGTCCTACAAATAATCGCAAAAGGCCCATTGCTCCGTTTTGTGCACAAACGCACAAAACCGCGAGCTTTGGGAAAACACGAGTTGCGATCCAGTTTTTTGCTCAACAACCATATCAAAGTTGTGTATCGTAGCAAGTAGAACATGTTTACAAAACGGTTTCCACAAAACGCCTGAGAAACAAGTCCGAAAGGCCCATTGCCCTGTTTTGTGCACAAACGCACAAGACCGCGATGTTTGAGAAAGCACAAGTTTCGATCCATTTTTTTGCGCAACCACTACTTCAAAGTTGTGTATCGTACCGAGGAGAACATGTTCGAAAAAGGTTTTAAGCAAAAAGGAATAGAAGTAAGCCCGAAAGGCCCATTACTCCGATTTGTGACCAAACACACAAAACCGCGAACTTTGGTAAAACACAAGTTCCGATCCATTTTTTTGTGCAACAACCACATGAAAGTTGTGTATCGTAGTGAGTAGAACATGTTCGAAAAAGGGTTTACGCAAAACGTCCTACAAATAATCGCAAAAGGCCCATTGCTCCGTTTTGTGCACAAACGCACAAAACCGCGAGCTTTGGGAAAACACAAGTTGCGATCCACTTTGTTGCTCAACAACCATATCAAAGTTGTGTATCGTAGAAAGTAGAACATGTTTACAAAACGGTTTCCACAAAAAGCCTGAGAAATAAGGCCGAAAGGCCCATTGACCCATTTTGTGCATAAACGCACAAGACCGCGATCTTGGAGAAAACACAAGTTTCGATCCATTTTTTTTGTGTAACCACTACTTCAAAGTTGTGTATCGTACCGAGAAGAACTTGTTCGAAAAAGGGTTTACGTAAAAAGGCCTAGTAGTAAGCCCGAAAGGCCCATTGCTCCGTTTTGTGACCAAATACACAAAACCGCGAACTTTGGGAAAACACAAGTTCCGATCCACTTTTTTGTGCAACAATCACATCAAATCGTGTATCGTAGCGAGTAGAACATGTTCACAAGTTGGTTTCCACAAAAAGCCCTAGAAATAAGCCCGGAAGGCCCATTGCCCCGTTTTGTGCACAAACGCACAAAACCACGAACTTTGGGAAAACACAAGTCTCAATCCATTTTTTTGTGCAACCACCACTTCAAAGTTTTGTATCGTACCGAGTAGAACATGTTCGAAAAAAGGGTTTATTGAAAAGGTCCAACAAATAAGCCCGAATGGCCCATTGATCAGTTTTGTGAACAAATGCACAAAACCACGAACTTTGGGAAAACACAAGTTTTGATCCACTTTCTTTCTCGACAACCACATCAGAGGTGTGTATCAAAGCGAGTAGAACATGTTCACAAGATACTTTCCACAAAAACCCTGAGAAATCAGCCCGGAAGGCCCATTGGTCAGTTTTGTGCACAAACGCACAAAACCGCGAACTTTGGGAAAACACAAGTTCCGATCCACTTTTTTGTGCAACAACCACATCAAATTGTGTATCGTAGCGAGTAGAACATGTTCACAAGATGGTTTCCACAAAAAGCCCTAGAAATAAGCCCGGAAGGCCCATTGCTCCGTTTTGTGCACAAACGCACAAAACCACGAACTTTGGGAAAACACAAGTCTCAATCCATTTTTTTGTGCAACCACCACTTCAAAGTTTTGTAGCGTACCGAGTAGAACATGTTCGAAAAAAGGGTTTATTGAAAAGGTCCAACAAATAAGCCCGAATGGCCCATTGATCAGTTTTGTGCACAAATGCACAAAAGCACGAACTTTGGGAAAACACAAGTTTTGATCCACTTTCTTGCTCGACAACCACATCAGAGGTGTGTATCAAAGCGAGTAGAACATGTTCACAAGATAGTTTCCACAAAAACCCTGAGAAATAAGCCCGGAAGGCCCATTGGTCAGTTTTGTGCACAAACGCACAAAACCGCGAGCTTTGGGAAAACACAAGTTGCGATCCACTTTGTTGCTCAACAACCATATCAAAGTTGTGTATCGTAGCAAGTAGAACATGTTTACAAAACTTTCTCCACAAAAAGCTTGAGAAATAAGGCCGAAAGGCCCATTGACCCGTTTTGTGGACAAACGCACAAAATCGCGAACTTTGGGAAAACACAAGTTTCGATCCACTTTTTTGTGAAACAACCACATCAAAGTTGTGTATCGTAGTGAGTAGAACATATTCACAAAATGGTTTCCGCCAAAAGAATGAGAAATGTGCCCGAAAGGGCCACTGATCCATTTTGTGCACTAACATACAAAACCGCGAACTTTGGGAAAAACACAAGTTTCGATCATTTTTTTGTGCAACCACTACTTCAAAGTTGTGTATCGTACCGAGGAGAACATGTTCGAAAAAGGGTTTACGCAAAAAGGCCTAGAAGTAAGCCCGAAAGGCCCACTGCTCCGTTTTGTGAACAAACACACAACACCGCGAACTTTTGAAAAACACAAGTTTCAATTCATTTTTTTCTGCAACCACTACTTCAAAGTTATGTATCGTACCGAGTAGAACATGTTCGAAAAAGGGTTTACCCAAAACGTCCTACAAATAATCGCAAAAGGCCCATTGCTCCGTTTTGTGCACAAACGCACAAAACCGCGAGCTTTGGGAAAACACGAGTTGCGATCCACTTTTTTGCTCAACAACCATATCAAAGTTGTGTATCGTAGCAAGTAGAACATGTTTACAAAACGGTTTCCACAAAAAGCCTGAGAAATAAGTCCGAAAGGCCCATTGCCCTGTTTTGTGCACAAACGCACAAGACCGCGATCTTTGAGAAAGCACAAGTTTCGATCCATTTTTTTGCGCAACCACTACTTCAAAGTTGTGTATCGTACCGAGGAGAACATGTTCGAAAAAGGTTTTAAGCAAAAAGGCCTAGAAGTAAGCCCGAAAGGCCCATTACTCCGATTTGTGACCAAACACACAAAACCGCGAACTTTGGTAAAACACAAGTTCCGATCCATTTTTTTGTGCAACAACCACATTAAAGTTGTGTATCGTAGTGAGTAGAACATATTCACAAAACGATTTCCACAAAAAGCCTGAGAAATATGCCCGAAAGGGCCATTGCTCCATTTTGTGCACTAAGATACAAAACCGCGAACTTTGGGAAAACACAAGTTTCGATCATTTTTTTGTGCAACCACTACTTCAAAGTTGTGTATCGTACCGAGGAGAACATGTTCGAAAAAGGGTTTACGCAAAAAGGCCTAGAAGTAAGCCCGAAAGGCCCATTGCTCCGTTTTGTGAACAAACACACAACACCGCGAACTTTTGAAAAACACAAGTTTCAATCCATTTTTCTCTGCAACCACTACTTCAAAGTTATGTATCGTACCGAGTAGAACATGTTCGAAAAAGGGTTTACCCAAAACGTCCTACAAATAATCGCAAAAGGCCCATTGCTCCGTTTTGTGCACAAACGCACAAAACCGCGAGCTTTGGGAAAACACGAGTTGCGATCCACTTTTTTGCTCAACAACCATATCAAAGTTGTGTATCATATCGAGTAGAACATGTTTACAAAACAGTTTCCACAAAAAGCCTGAGAAATTAGTCCGAAAGGCCCATTGCCCTGTTTTGTGCACAAACGCACAAGACCGCGATCTTTGAGAAAGCACAAGTTTCGATCCATTTTTTTGTGCAACCACTACTTCAAAGTTGTGTATCGTACCGAGGAGAACATGTTCGTAAAAGGGTTTAAGCAAAAAGGCCTAGAAGTAAGCCCGAAAGGCCCATTATTCCGATTTGTGACCAAACACACAAAACCGCGAACTTTGGTAAAACACAAGTTCCGATCCACTTTTTTTGTGCAACAACCACATCAAAGTTGTGTATCGTAGTGAGTAGAACATATTCACAAAATGGTTTCCACAAAAAGCCCTATAAATAAGCCCGGAAGGCCCATTGCTCCGTTTTGTGCACTAAGATACAAAACCGCGAACTTTGGGAAAACACAAGTTTCGATTATTTTTTTGTGCAACCACTACTTCAAAGTTGTGTATCGTACCGAGTAAAACATTTTGGAAAAAGGGTTTGCACAAAACGGCCTACAAATAAGCCAGAAAGGCCCATCGATCCATTACGAGCACAAACGCACAAAACCGTGAACTTTTGAAAAACACAAGTTTCAATCCATTTTTTTCTGCAACCACTACTTCAAAGTTATGTATCGTACCGAGTAGAACATGTTCGAAAAAGGGTTCACCCAAAACGTCCTACAAATAATCGCAAAAGGCCCATTGCTCCGTTTTGTGCACAAACGCACAAAACCGCGAGCTTTGGGAAAACACGAGTTGCGATCCAGTTTTTTGCTCAACAACCATATCAAAGTTGTGTATCGTAGCAAGTAGAACATGTTTACAAAACGGTTTCCACAAAACGCCTGAGAAACAAGTCCGAAAGGCCCATTGCCCTGTTTTGTGCACAAACGCACAAGACCGCGATGTTTGAGAAAGCACAAGTTTCGATCCATTTTTTTGCGCAACCACTACTTCAAAGTTGTGTATCGTACCGAGGAGAACATGTTCGAAAAAGGTTTTAAGCAAAAAGGAATAGAAGTAAGCCCGAAAGGCCCATTACTCCGATTTGTGACCAAACACACAAAACCGCGAACTTTGGTAAAACACAAGTTCCGATCCATTTTTTTGTGCAACAACCACATGAAAGTTGTGTATCGTAGTGAGTAGAACATGTTCGAAAAAGGGTTTACGCAAAACGTCCTACAAATAATCGCAAAAGGCCCATTGCTCCGTTTTGTGCACAAACGCACAAAACCGCGAGCTTTGGGAAAACACAAGTTGCGATCCACTTTGTTGCTCAACAACCATATCAAAGTTGTGTATCGTAGAAAGTAGAACATGTTTACAAAACGGTTTCCACAAAAAGCCTGAGAAATAAGGCCGAAAGGCCCATTGACCCATTTTGTGCATAAACGCACAAGACCGCGATCTTGGAGAAAACACAAGTTTCGATCCATTTTTTTTGTGTAACCACTACTTCAAAGTTGTGTATCGTACCGAGAAGAACTTGTTCGAAAAAGGGTTTACGTAAAAAGGCCTAGTAGTAAGCCCGAAAGGCCCATTGCTCCGTTTTGTGACCAAATACACAAAACCGCGAACTTTGGGAAAACACAAGTTCCGATCCACTTTTTTGTGCAACAATCACATCAAATCGTGTATCGTAGCGAGTAGAACATGTTCACAAGTTGGTTTCCACAAAAAGCCCTAGAAATAAGCCCGGAAGGCCCATTGCCCCGTTTTGTGCACAAACGCACAAAACCACGAACTTTGGGAAAACACAAGTCTCAATCCATTTTTTTGTGCAACCACCACTTCAAAGTTTTGTATCGTACCGAGTAGAACATGTTCGAAAAAAGGGTTTATTGAAAAGGTCCAACAAATAAGCCCGAATGGCCCATTGATCAGTTTTGTGAACAAATGCACAAAACCACGAACTTTGGGAAAACACAAGTTTTGATCCACTTTCTTTCTCGACAACCACATCAGAGGTGTGTATCAAAGCGAGTAGAACATGTTCACAAGATACTTTCCACAAAAACCCTGAGAAATCAGCCCGGAAGGCCCATTGGTCAGTTTTGTGCACAAACGCACAAAACCGCGAACTTTGGGAAAACACAAGTTCCGATCCACTTTTTTGTGCAACAACCACATCAAATTGTGTATCGTAGCGAGTAGAACATGTTCACAAGATGGTTTCCACAAAAAGCCCTAGAAATAAGCCCGGAAGGCCCATTGCTCCGTTTTGTGCACAAACGCACAAAACCACGAACTTTGGGCAAACACAAGTCTCAATCCATTTTTTTGTGCAACCACCACTTCAAAGTTTTGTAGCGTACCGAGTAGAACATGTTCGAAAAAAGGGTTTATTGAAAAGGTCCAACAAATAAGCCCGAATGGCCTATTGATCAGTTTTGTGCACAAATGCACAAAAGCACGAACTTTGGGAAAACACAAGTTTTGATCCACTTTCTTGCTCGACAACCACATCAGAGGTGTGTATCAAAGCGAGTAGAACATGTTCACAAGATAGTTTCCACAAAAACCCTGAGAAATAAGCCCGGAAGGCCCATTGGTCAGTTTTGTGCACAAACGCACAAAACCGCGAGCTTTGGGAAAACACAAGTTGCGATCCACTTTGTTGCTCAACAACCATATCAAAGTTGTGTATCGTAGCAAGTAGAACATGTTTACAAAACTTTCTCCACAAAAAGCTTGAGAAATAAGGCCGAAAGGCCCATTGACCCGTTTTGTGGACAAACGCACAAAATCGCGAACTTTGGGAAAACACAAGTTTCGATCCACTTTTTTGTGAAACAACCACATCAAAGTTGTGTATCGTAGTGAGTAGAACATATTCACAAAATGGTTTCCGCCAAAAGAATGAGAAATGTGCCCGAAAGGGCCACTGATCCATTTTGTGCACTAACATACAAAACCGCGAACTTTGGGAAAAACACAAGTTTCGATCATTTTTTTGTGCAACCACTACTTCAAAGTTGTGTATCGTACCGAGGAGAACATGTTCGAAAAAGGGTTTACGCAAAAAGGCCTAGAAGTAAGCCCGAAAGGCCCACTGCTCCGTTTTGTGAACAAACACACAACACCGCGAACTTTTGAAAAACACAAGTTTCAATTCATTTTTTTCTGCAACCACTACTTCAAAGTTATGTATCGTACCGAGTAGAACATGTTCGAAAAAGGGTTTACCCAAAACGTCCTACAAATAATCGCAAAAGGCCCATTGCTCCGTTTTGTGCACAAACGCACAAAACCGCGAGCTTTGGGAAAACACGAGTTGCGATCCACTTTTTTGCTCAACAACCATATCAAAGTTGTGTATCGTAGCAAGTAGAACATGTTTACAAAACGGTTTCCACAAAAAGCCTGAGAAATAAGTCCGAAAGGCCCATTGCCCTGTTTTGTGCACAAACGCACAAGACCGCGATCTTTGAGAAAGCACAAGTTTCGATCCATTTTTTTGCGCAACCACTACTTCAAAGTTGTGTATCGTACCGAGGAGAACATGTTCGAAAAAGGTTTTAAGCAAAAAGGCCTAGAAGTAAGCCCGAAAGGCCCATTACTCCGATTTGTGACCAAACACACAAAACCGCGAACTTTGGTAAAACACAAGTTCCGATCCATTTTTTTGTGCAACAACCACATTAAAGTTGTGTATCGTAGTGAGTAGAACATATTCACAAAACGATTTCCACAAAAAGCCTGAGAAATATGCCCGAAAGGGCCATTGCTCCATTTTGTGCACTAAGATACAAAACCGCGAACTTTGGGAAAACACAAGTTTCGATCATTTTTTTGTGCAACCACTACTTCAAAGTTGTGTATCGTACCGAGGAGAACATGTTCGAAAAAGGGTTTACGCAAAAAGGCCTAGAAGTAAGCCCGAAAGGCCCATTGCTCCGTTTTGTGAACAAACACACAACACCGCGAACTTTTGAAAAACACAAGTTTCAATCCATTTTTCTCTGCAACCACTACTTCAAAGTTATGTATCGTACCGAGTAGAACATGTTCGAAAAAGGGTTTACCCAAAACGTCCTACAAATAATCGCAAAAGGCCCATTGCTCCGTTTTGTGCACAAACGCACAAAACCGCGAGCTTTGGGAAAACACGAGTTGCGATCCACTTTTTTGCTCAACAACCATATCAAAGTTGTGTATCATATCGAGTAGAACATGTTTACAAAACAGTTTCCACAAAAAGCCTGAGAAATTAGTCCGAAAGGCCCATTGCCCTGTTTTGTGCACAAACGCACAAGACCGCGATCTTTGAGAAAGCACAAGTTTCGATCCATTTTTTTGTGCAACCACTACTTCAAAGTTGTGTATCGTACCGAGGAGAACATGTTCGTAAAAGGGTTTAAGCAAAAAGGCCTAGAAGTAAGCCCGAAAGGCCCATTATTCCGATTTGTGACCAAACACACAAAACCGCGAACTTTGGTAAAACACAAGTTCCGATCCACTTTTTTTGTGCAACAACCACATCAAAGTTGTGTATCGTAGTGAGTAGAACATATTCACAAAATGGTTTCCACAAAAAGCCCTATAAATAAGCCCGGAAGGCCCATTGCTCCGTTTTGTGCACTAAGATACAAAACCGCGAACTTTGGGAAAACACAAGTTTCGATTATTTTTTTGTGCAACCACTACTTCAAAGTTGTGTATCGTACCGAGTAAAACATTTTGGAAAAAGGGTTTGCACAAAACGGCCTACAAATAAGCCAGAAAGGCCCATCGATCCATTACGAGCACAAACGCACAAAACCGTGAACTTTTGAAAAACACAAGTTTCAATCCATTTTTTTCTGCAACCACTACTTCAAAGTTATGTATCGTACCGAGTAGAACATGTTCGAAAAAGGGTTCACCCAAAACGTCCTACAAATAATCGCAAAAGGCCCATTGCTCCGTTTTGTGCACAAACGCACAAAACCGCGAGCTTTGGGAAAACACGAGTTGCGATCCAGTTTTTTGCTCAACAACCATATCAAAGTTGTGTATCGTAGCAAGTAGAACATGTTTACAAAACGGTTTCCACAAAACGCCTGAGAAACAAGTCCGAAAGGCCCATTGCCCTGTTTTGTGCACAAACGCACAAGACCGCGATGTTTGAGAAAGCACAAGTTTCGATCCATTTTTTTGCGCAACCACTACTTCAAAGTTGTGTATCGTACCGAGGAGAACATGTTCGAAAAAGGTTTTAAGCAAAAAGGAATAGAAGTAAGCCCGAAAGGCCCATTACTCCGATTTGTGACCAAACACACAAAACCGCGAACTTTGGTAAAACACAAGTTCCGATCCATTTTTTTGTGCAACAACCACATGAAAGTTGTGTATCGTAGTGAGTAGAACATGTTCGAAAAAGGGTTTACGCAAAACGTCCTACAAATAATCGCAAAAGGCCCATTGCTCCGTTTTGTGCACAAACGCACAAAACCGCGAGCTTTGGGAAAACACAAGTTGCGATCCACTTTGTTGCTCAACAACCATATCAAAGTTGTGTATCGTAGAAAGTAGAACATGTTTACAAAACGGTTTCCACAAAAAGCCTGAGAAATAAGGCCGAAAGGCCCATTGACCCATTTTGTGCATAAACGCACAAGACCGCGATCTTGGAGAAAACACAAGTTTCGATCCATTTTTTTTGTGTAACCACTACTTCAAAGTTGTGTATCGTACCGAGAAGAACTTGTTCGAAAAAGGGTTTACGTAAAAAGGCCTAGTAGTAAGCCCGAAAGGCCCATTGCTCCGTTTTGTGACCAAATACACAAAACCGCGAACTTTGGGAAAACACAAGTTCCGATCCACTTTTTTGTGCAACAATCACATCAAATCGTGTATCGTAGCGAGTAGAACATGTTCACAAGTTGGTTTCCACAAAAAGCCCTAGAAATAAGCCCGGAAGGCCCATTGCCCCGTTTTGTGCACAAACGCACAAAACCACGAACTTTGGGAAAACACAAGTCTCAATCCATTTTTTTGTGCAACCACCACTTCAAAGTTTTGTATCGTACCGAGTAGAACATGTTCGAAAAAAGGGTTTATTGAAAAGGTCCAACAAATAAGCCCGAATGGCCCATTGATCAGTTTTGTGAACAAATGCACAAAACCACGAACTTTGGGAAAACACAAGTTTTGATCCACTTTCTTTCTCGACAACCACATCAGAGGTGTGTATCAAAGCGAGTAGAACATGTTCACAAGATACTTTCCACAAAAACCCTGAGAAATCAGCCCGGAAGGCCCATTGGTCAGTTTTGTGCACAAACGCACAAAACCGCGAACTTTGGGAAAACACAAGTTCCGATCCACTTTTTTGTGCAACAACCACATCAAATTGTGTATCGTAGCGAGTAGAACATGTTCACAAGATGGTTTCCACAAAAAGCCCTAGAAATAAGCCCGGAAGGCCCATTGCTCCGTTTTGTGCACAAACGCACAAAACCACGAACTTTGGGAAAACACAAGTCTCAATCCATTTTTTTGTGCAACCACCACTTCAAAGTTTTGTAGCGTACCGAGTAGAACATGTTCGAAAAAAGGGTTTATTGAAAAGGTCCAACAAATAAGCCCGAATGGCCTATTGATCAGTTTTGTGCACAAATGCACAAAAGCACGAACTTTGGGAAAACACAAGTTTTGATCCACTTTCTTGCTCGACAACCACATCAGAGGTGTGTATCAAAGCGAGTAGAACATGTTCACAAGATAGTTTCCACAAAAACCCTGAGAAATAAGCCCGGAAGGCCCATTGGTCAGTTTTGTGCACAAACGCACAAAACCGCGAGCTTTGGGAAAACACAAGTTGCGATCCACTTTGTTGCTCAACAACCATATCAAAGTTGTGTATCGTAGCAAGTAGAACATGTTTACAAAACTTTCTCCACAAAAAGCTTGAGAAATAAGGCCGAAAGGCCCATTGACCCGTTTTGTGGACAAACGCACAAAATCGCGAACTTTGGGAAAACACAAGTTTCGATCCACTTTTTTGTGAAACAACCACATCAAAGTTGTGTATCGTAGTGAGTAGAACATATTCACAAAATGGTTTCCGCCAAAAGAATGAGAAATGTGCCCGAAAGGGCCACTGATCCATTTTGTGCACTAACATACAAAACCGCGAACTTTGGGAAAAACACAAGTTTCGATCATTTTTTTGTGCAACCACTACTTCAAAGTTGTGTATCGTACCGAGGAGAACATGTTCGAAAAAGGGTTTACGCAAAAAGGCCTAGAAGTAAGCCCGAAAGGCCCACTGCTCCGTTTTGTGAACAAACACACAACACCGCGAACTTTTGAAAAACACAAGTTTCAATTCATTTTTTTCTGCAACCACTACTTCAAAGTTATGTATCGTACCGAGTAGAACATGTTCGAAAAAGGGTTTACCCAAAACGTCCTACAAATAATCGCAAAAGGCCCATTGCTCCGTTTTGTGCACAAATGCACAAAACCGCGAGCTTTGGGAAAACACGAGTTGCGATCCACTTTTTTGCTCAACAACCATATCAAAGTTGTGTATCGTAGCAAGTAGAACATGTTTACAAAACGGTTTCCACAAAAAGCCTGAGAAATAAGTCCGAAAGGCCCATTGCCCTGTTTTGTGCACAAACGCACAAGACCGCGATCTTTGAGAAAGCACAAGTTTCGATCCATTTTTTTGCGCAACCACTACTTCAAAGTTGTGTATCGTACCGAGGAGAACATGTTCGAAAAAGGTTTTAAGCAAAAAGGCCTAGAAGTAAGCCCGAAAGGCCCATTACTCCGATTTGTGACCAAACACACAAAACCGCGAACTTTGGTAAAACACAAGTTCCGATCCATTTTTTTGTGCAACAACCACATTAAAGTTGTGTATCGTAGTGAGTAGAACATATTCACAAAACGATTTCCACAAAAAGCCTGAGAAATATGCCCGAAAGGGCCATTGCTCCATTTTGTGCACTAAGATACAAAACCGCGAACTTTGGGAAAACACAAGTTTCGATCATTTTTTTGTGCAACCACTACTTCAAAGTTGTGTATCGTACCGAGGAGAACATGTTCGAAAAAGGGTTTACGCAAAAAGGCCTAGAAGTAAGCCCGAAAGGCCCATTGCTCCGTTTTGTGAACAAACACACAACACCGCGAACTTTTGAAAAACACAAGTTTCAATCCATTTTTCTCTGCAACCACTACTTCAAAGTTATGTATCGTACCGAGTAGAACATGTTCGAAAAAGGGTTTACCCAAAACGTCCTACAAATAATCGCAAAAGGCCCATTGCTCCGTTTTGTGCACAAACGCACAAAACCGCGAGCTTTGGGAAAACACGAGTTGCGATCCACTTTTTTGCTCAACAACCATATCAAAGTTGTGTATCATATCGAGTAGAACATGTTTACAAAACAGTTTCCACAAAAAGCCTGAGAAATTAGTCCGAAAGGCCCATTGCCCTGTTTTGTGCACAAACGCACAAGACCGCGATCTTTGAGAAAGCACAAGTTTCGATCCATTTTTTTGTGCAACCACTACTTCAAAGTTGTGTATCGTACCGAGGAGAACATGTTCGTAAAAGGGTTTAAGCAAAAAGGCCTAGAAGTAAGCCCGAAAGGCCCATTATTCCGATTTGTGACCAAACACACAAAACCGCGAACTTTGGTAAAACACAAGTTCCGATCCACTTTTTTTGTGCAACAACCACATCAAAGTTGTGTATCGTAGTGAGTAGAACATATTCACAAAATGGTTTCCACAAAAAGCCCTATAAATAAGCCCGGAAGGCCCATTGCTCCGTTTTGTGCACTAAGATACAAAACCGCGAACTTTGGGAAAACACAAGTTTCGATTATTTTTTTGTGCAACCACTACTTCAAAGTTGTGTATCGTACCGAGTAAAACATTTTGGAAAAAGGGTTTGCACAAAACGGCCTACAAATAAGCCAGAAAGGCCCATCGATCCATTACGAGCACAAACGCACAAAACCGTGAACTTTTGAAAAACACAAGTTTCAATCCATTTTTTTCTGCAACCACTACTTCAAAGTTATGTATCGTACCGAGTAGAACATGTTCGAAAAAGGGTTCACCCAAAACGTCCTACAAATAATCGCAAAAGGCCCATTGCTCCGTTTTGTGCACAAACGCACAAAACCGCGAGCTTTGGGAAAACACGAGTTGCGATCCAGTTTTTTGCTCAACAACCATATCAAAGTTGTGTATCGTAGCAAGTAGAACATGTTTACAAAACGGTTTCCACAAAACGCCTGAGAAACAAGTCCGAAAGGCCCATTGCCCTGTTTTGTGCACAAACGCACAAGACCGCGATGTTTGAGAAAGCACAAGTTTCGATCCATTTTTTTGCGCAACCACTACTTCAAAGTTGTGTATCGTACCGAGGAGAACATGTTCGAAAAAGGTTTTAAGCAAAAAGGAATAGAAGTAAGCCCGAAAGGCCCATTACTCCGATTTGTGACCAAACACACAAAACCGCGAACTTTGGTAAAACACAAGTTCCGATCCATTTTTTTGTGCAACAACCACATGAAAGTTGTGTATCGTAGTGAGTAGAACATGTTCGAAAAAGGGTTTACGCAAAACGTCCTACAAATAATCGCAAAAGGCCCATTGCTCCGTTTTGTGCACAAACGCACAAAACCGCGAGCTTTGGGAAAACACAAGTTGCGATCCACTTTGTTGCTCAACAACCATATCAAAGTTGTGTATCGTAGAAAGTAGAACATGTTTACAAAACGGTTTCCACAAAAAGCCTGAGAAATAAGGCCGAAAGGCCCATTGACCCATTTTGTGCATAAACGCACAAGACCGCGATCTTGGAGAAAACACAAGTTTCGATCCATTTTTTTTGTGTAACCACTACTTCAAAGTTGTGTATCGTACCGAGAAGAACTTGTTCGAAAAAGGGTTTACGTAAAAAGGCCTAGTAGTAAGCCCGAAAGGCCCATTGCTCCGTTTTGTGACCAAATACACAAAACCGCGAACTTTGGGAAAACACAAGTTCCGATCCACTTTTTTGTGCAACAATCACATCAAATCGTGTATCGTAGCGAGTAGAACATGTTCACAAGTTGGTTTCCACAAAAAGCCCTAGAAATAAGCCCGGAAGGCCCATTGCCCCGTTTTGTGCACAAACGCACAAAACCACGAACTTTGGGAAAACACAAGTCTCAATCCATTTTTTTGTGCAACCACCACTTCAAAGTTTTGTATCGTACCGAGTAGAACATGTTCGAAAAAAGGGTTTATTGAAAAGGTCCAACAAATAAGCCCGAATGGCCCATTGATCAGTTTTGTGAACAAATGCACAAAACCACGAACTTTGGGAAAACACAAGTTTTGATCCACTTTCTTTCTCGACAACCACATCAGAGGTGTGTATCAAAGCGAGTAGAACATGTTCACAAGATACTTTCCACAAAAACCCTGAGAAATCAGCCCGGAAGGCCCATTGGTCAGTTTTGTGCACAAACGCACAAAACCGCGAACTTTGGGAAAACACAAGTTCCGATCCACTTTTTTGTGCAACAACCACATCAAATTGTGTATCGTAGCGAGTAGAACATGTTCACAAGATGGTTTCCACAAAAAGCCCTAGAAATAAGCCCGGAAGGCCCATTGCTCCGTTTTGTGCACAAACGCACAAAACCACGAACTTTGGGAAAACACAAGTCTCAATCCATTTTTTTGTGCAACCACCACTTCAAAGTTTTGTAGCGTACCGAGTAGAACATGTTCGAAAAAAGGGTTTATTGAAAAGGTCCAACAAATAAGCCCGAATGGCCTATTGATCAGTTTTGTGCACAAATGCACAAAAGCACGAACTTTGGGAAAACACAAGTTTTGATCCACTTTCTTGCTCGACAACCACATCAGAGGTGTGTATCAAAGCGAGTAGAACATGTTCACAAGATAGTTTCCACAAAAACCCTGAGAAATAAGCCCGGAAGGCCCATTGGTCAGTTTTGTGCACAAACGCACAAAACCGCGAGCTTTGGGAAAACACAAGTTGCGATCCACTTTGTTGCTCAACAACCATATCAAAGTTGTGTATCGTAGCAAGTAGAACATGTTTACAAAACTTTCTCCACAAAAAGCTTGAGAAATAAGGCCGAAAGGCCCATTGACCCGTTTTGTGGACAAACGCACAAAATCGCGAACTTTGGGAAAACACAAGTTTCGATCCACTTTTTTGTGAAACAACCACATCAAAGTTGTGTATCGTAGTGAGTAGAACATATTCACAAAATGGTTTCCGCCAAAAGAATGAGAAATGTGCCCGAAAGGGCCACTGATCCATTTTGTGCACTAACATACAAAACCGCGAACTTTGGGAAAAACACAAGTTTCGATCATTTTTTTGTGCAACCACTACTTCAAAGTTGTGTATCGTACCGAGGAGAACATGTTCGAAAAAGGGTTTACGCAAAAAGGCCTAGAAGTAAGCCCGAAAGGCCCACTGCTCCGTTTTGTGAACAAACACACAACACCGCGAACTTTTGAAAAACACAAGTTTCAATTCATTTTTTTCTGCAACCACTACTTCAAAGTTATGTATCGTACCGAGTAGAACATGTTCGAAAAAGGGTTTACCCAAAACGTCCTACAAATAATCGCAAAAGGCCCATTGCTCCGTTTTGTGCACAAACGCACAAAACCGCGAGCTTTGGGAAAACACGAGTTGCGATCCACTTTTTTGCTCAACAACCATATCAAAGTTGTGTATCGTAGCAAGTAGAACATGTTTACAAAACGGTTTCCACAAAAAGCCTGAGAAATAAGTCCGAAAGGCCCATTGCCCTGTTTTGTGCACAAACGCACAAGACCGCGATCTTTGAGAAAGCACAAGTTTCGATCCATTTTTTTGCGCAACCACTACTTCAAAGTTGTGTATCGTACCGAGGAGAACATGTTCGAAAAAGGTTTTAAGCAAAAAGGCCTAGAAGTAAGCCCGAAAGGCCCATTACTCCGATTTGTGACCAAACACACAAAACCGCGAACTTTGGTAAAACACAAGTTCCGATCCATTTTTTTGTGCAACAACCACATTAAAGTTGTGTATCGTAGTGAGTAGAACATATTCACAAAACGATTTCCACAAAAAGCCTGAGAAATATGCCCGAAAGGGCCATTGCTCCATTTTGTGCACTAAGATACAAAACCGCGAACTTTGGGAAAACACAAGTTTCGATCATTTTTTTGTGCAACCACTACTTCAAAGTTGTGTATCGTACCGAGGAGAACATGTTCGAAAAAGGGTTTACGCAAAAAGGCCTAGAAGTAAGCCCGAAAGGCCCATTGCTCCGTTTTGTGAACAAACACACAACACCGCGAACTTTTGAAAAACACAAGTTTCAATCCATTGTTCTCTGCAACCACTACTTCAAAGTTATGTATCGTACCGAGTAGAACATGTTCGAAAAAGGGTTTACCCAAAACGTCCTACAAATAATCGCAAAAGGCCCATTGCTCCGTTTTGTGCACAAACGCACAAAACCGCGAGCTTTGGGAAAACACGAGTTGCGATCCACTTTTTTGCTCAACAACCATATCAAAGTTGTGTATCATATCGAGTAGAACATGTTTACAAAACAGTTTCCACAAAAAGCCTGAGAAATTAGTCCGAAAGGCCCATTGCCCTGTTTTGTGCACAAACGCACAAGACCGCGATCTTTGAGAAAGCACAAGTTTCGATCCATTTTTTTGTGCAACCACTACTTCAAAGTTGTGTATCGTACCGAGGAGAACATGTTCGTAAAAGGGTTTAAGCAAAAAGGCCTAGAAGTAAGCCCGAAAGGCCCATTATTCCGATTTGTGACCAAACACACAAAACCGCGAACTTTGGTAAAACACAAGTTCCGATCCACTTTTTTTGTGCAACAACCACATCAAAGTTGTGTATCGTAGTGAGTAGAACATATTCACAAAATGGTTTCCACAAAAAGCCCTATAAATAAGCCCGGAAGGCCCATTGCTCCGTTTTGTGCACTAAGATACAAAACCGCGAACTTTGGGAAAACACAAGTTTCGATTATTTTTTTGTGCAACCACTACTTCAAAGTTGTGTATCGTACCGAGTAAAACATTTTGGAAAAAGGGTTTGCACAAAACGGCCTACAAATAAGCCAGAAAGGCCCATCGATCCATTACGAGCACAAACGCACAAAACCGTGAACTTTTGAAAAACACAAGTTTCAATCCATTTTTTTCTGCAACCACTACTTCAAAGTTATGTATCGTACCGAGTAGAACATGTTCGAAAAAGGGTTCACCCAAAACGTCCTACAAATAATCGCAAAAGGCCCTTTGCTCCGTTTTGTGCACAAACGCACAAAACCGCGAGCTTTGGGAAAACACGAGTTGCGATCCAGTTTTTTGCTCAACAACCATATCAAAGTTGTGTATCGTAGCAAGTAGAACATGTTTACAAAACGGTTTCCACAAAAAGCCTGAGAAATAAGTCCGAAAGGCCCATTGCCCTGTTTTGTGCACAAACGCACAAGACCGCGATCTTTGAGAAAGCACAAGTTTCGATCCATTTTTTTGCGCAACCACTACTTCAAAGTTGTGTATCGTACCGAGGAGAACATGTTCGAAAAAGGTTTTAAGCAAAAAGGCCTAGAAGTAAGCTCGAAAGGCCCATTACTCCGATTTGTGACCAAACACACAAAACCGCGAACTTTGGTAAAACACAAGTTCCGATCCATTTTTTTGTGCAACAACCACATTAAAGTTGTGTATCGTAGTGAGTAGAACATATTCACAAAACGGTTTCCACAAAAAGCCTGAGAAATATGCCCGAAAGGGCCATTGCTCCATTTTGTGCACTAAGATACAAAACCGCGAACTTTGGGAAAACACAAGTTTCGATCATTTTTTTGTGCAACCACTACTTCAAAGTTGTGTATCGTACCGAGTAAAACATTTTGGAAAAAGGATTTGCACAAAACGGCCTACAAATAAGCCAGAAAGGCCCATCGATCCATTACGAGCACAAACGCACAAAACCGTGAACTTTTGAAAAACACAAGTTTCAATCCATTTTTTTCTGCAACCACTACTTCAAAGTTATGTATCGTACCGAGTAGAACATGTTCGATAAAGGGTTTACCCAAAACGTCCTACAAATAATCGCAAAAGGCCCATTGCTCCGTTTTGTGCACAAACGCACAAAACCGCGAGCTTTGGGAAAACACGAGTTGCGATCCACTTTTTTGCTCAACAACCATATCAAAGTTGTGTATCATAGCGAGTAGAACATGTTTACAAAACGGTTTCCACAAAACGCCTGAGAAACAAGTCCGAAAGGCCCATTGCCCTGTTTTGTGCACAAACGCACAAGACCGCGATCTTTGAGAAAGCACAAGTTTCGATCCATTTTTTTGCGTAACCACTACTTCAAAGTTGTGTATCGTACCGAGGAGAACATGTTCGAAAAAGGTTTTAAGCAAAAAGGAATAGAAGTAAGCCCGAAAGGCCCATTACTCCGATTTGTGACCAAACACACAAAACCGCGGACTTTGGTAAAACACAAGTTCCGATCCATTTTTTTGTGCAACAACCACATGAAAGTTGTGTATCGTAGTGAGTAGAACATGTTCGGAAAAGGGTTTACGCAAAACGTCCTACAAATAATCGCAAAAGGCCCATTGCTCCGTTTTGTGCACAAACGCACAAAACCGCGAGCTTTGGGAAAACACAAGTTGCGATCCACTTTGTTGCTCAACAACCATATCAAAGTTGTGTATCGTAGAAAGTAGAACATGTTTACAAAACGGTTTCCACAAAAAGCCTGAGAAATAAGGCCGAAAGGCCCATTGACCCATTTTGTGCATAAACGCACAAGACCGCGATCTTGGAGAAAACACAAGTTTCGATCCATTTTTTTTGTGTAACCACTACTTCAAAGTTGTGTATCGTACCGAGAAGAACTTGTTCGAAAAAGGGTTTACGTAAAAAGGCCTAGTAGTAAGCCCGAAAGGCCCATTGCTCCGTTTTGTGACCAAATACACAAAACCGCGAACTTTGGGAAAACACAAGTTCCGATCCACTTTTTTGTGCAACAACCACATCAAATCGTGTATCGTAGCGAGTAGAACATGTTCACAAGTTGGTTTCCACAAAAAGCCCTAGAAATAAGCCCGGAAGGCCCATTGCCCCGTTTTGTGCACAAACGCACAAAACCACGAACTTTGGGAAAACACAAGTCTCAATCCATTTTTTTGTGCAACCACCACTTCAAAGTTTTGTATCGTACCGAGTAGAACATGTTCGAAAAAAGGGTTTATTGAAAAGGTCCAACAAATAAGCCCGAATGGCCCATTGATCAGCTTTGTGAACAAATGCACAAAACCACGAACTTTGGGAAAACACAAGTTTTGATCCACTTTCTTTCTCGACAACCACATCAGAGGTGTGTATCAAAGCGAGTAGAACATGTTCACAAGATACCTTCCACAAAAACCCTGAGAAATAAGCCCGGAAGGCCCATTGGTCAGTTTTGTGCACAAACGCACAAAACCGCGAACTTTGGGAAAACACAAGTTCCGATCCACTTTTTTGTGCAACAACCACATCAAATTGTGTATCGTAGCGAGTAGAACATGTTCACAAGATGGTTTCCACAAAAAGCCCTAGAAATAAGCCATGAAGGCCCATTGTTCCGTTTTGTGCACAAACGCACAAAACCACGAACTTTGGGAAAACACAAGTCTCAATCCATTTTTTTGTGCAACCACCACTTCAAAGTTTTGTAGCGTACCGAGTAGAACATGTTCGAAAAAAGGGTTTATTGAAAAGGTCCAACAAATAAGCCCGAATGGCCCATTGATCAGTTTTGTGCACAAATGCACAAAAGCACGAACTTTGGGAAAACACAAGTTTTGATCCACTTTCTTGCTCGACAACCACATCAGAGGTGTGTATCAAAGCGAGTAGAACATGTTCACAAGATACTTTCCACAAAAATCCTGAGAAATAAGCCCGGAAGGCCCATTGGTCAGTTTTGTGCACAAACGCACAAAACCGCGAGCTTTGGGAAAACACAAGTTGCGATCCACTTTGTTGCTCAACAACCATATCAAAGTTGTGTATCGTAGCAAGTAGAACATGTTTACAAAACGGTTTCCACAAAAAGCTTGAGAAATAAGGCCGAAAGGCCCATTGACCCGTTTTGTGGACAAACGCACAAAATCGCGAACTTTGGGAAAACACAAGTTTCGATCCACTTTTTTGTGCAACAACCACATCAAAGTTGTGTATCGTAGTGAGTAGAACATATTCACAAAATGGTTTCCGCCAAAAGAATGAGAAATGTGCCCGAAAGGGCCACTGATCCATTTTGTGCACTAACATACAAAACCGCGAACTTTGGGAAAAACACAAGTTTCGATCATTTTTTTGTGCAACCACTACTTCAAAGTTGTGTATCGTACCGAGGAGAACATGTTCGAAAAAGGGTTTACGCAAAAAGGCCTAGAAGTAAGCCCGAAAGGCCCACTGCTCCGTTTTGTGAACAAACACACAACACCGCGAACTTTTGAAAAACACAAGTTTCAATTCATTTTTTTCTGCAACCACTACTTCAAAGTTATGTATCGTACCGAGTAGAACATGTTCGAAAAAGGGTTTACCCAAAACGTCCTACAAATAATCGCAAAAGGCCCATTGCTCCGTTTTGTGCACAAACGCAGAAAACCGCGAGCTTTGGGAAAACACGAGTTGCGATCCACTTTTTTGCTCAACAACCATATCAAAGTTGTGTATCATAGCGAGTAGAACATGTTTACAAAACGGTTTCCACAAAACGCCTGAGAAACAAGTCCGAAAGGCCCATTGCCCTGTTTTGTGCACAAACGCACAAGACCGCGATCTTTGAGAAAGCACAAGTTTCGATCCATTTTTTTGCGCAACCACTACTTCAAAGTTGTGTATCGTACCGAGGAGAACATGTTCGAAAAAGGTTTTAAGCAAAAAGGCCTAGAAGTAAGCCCGAAAGGCCCATTACTCCGATTTGTGACCAAACACACAAAACCGCGAACTTTGGTAAAACACAAGTTCCGATCCATTTTTTTGTGCAACAACCACATTAAAGTTGTGTATCGTAGTGAGTAGAACATATTCACAAAACGGTTTCCACAAAAAGCCTGAGAAATATGCCCGAAAGGGCCATTGCTCCATTTTGTGCACTAAGATGCAAAACCGCGAACTTTGGGATAACACAAGTTTCGATCATTTTTTTGTGCAACCACTACTTCAAAGTTGTGTATCGTACCGAGGAGAACATGTTCGAAAAAGGGTTTACGCAAAAAGGCCTAGAAGTAAGCCCGAAAGGCCCATTGCTCCGTTTTGTGAACAAACACACAACACCGCGAACTTTTGAAAAACACAAGTTTCAATCCATTTTTCTCTGCAACCACTACTTCAAAGTTATGTATCGTACCGAGTAGAACATGTTCGATAAAGGGTTTACCCAAAACGTCCTACAAATAATCGCAAAAGGCCCATTGCTCCGTTTTGTGCACAAACGCACAAAACCGCGACCTTTGGGAAAACACGAGTTGCGATCCACTTTTTTGCTCAACAACCATATCAAAGTTGTGTATCGTAGCAAGTAGAACATGTTTACAAAACGGTTTCCACAAAACGCCTGAGAAACAAGTCCGGAAGGCCCATTGCCCTGTTTTGTGCACAAACGCACAAGACCGCGATCTTTGAGAAAGCACAAGTTTCGATCCATTTTTTTGCGCAACCACTACTTCAAAGTTGTGTATCGTACCGAGGAGAACATGTTCGAAAAAGGTTTTAAGCAAAAAGGAATAGAAGTAAGCCCGAAAGGCCCATTACTCCGATTTGTGACCAAACACACAAAACCGCGAACTTTGGTAAAACACAAGTTCCGATCCATTTTTTTGTGCAACAACCACATGAAAGTTGTGTATCGTAGTGAGTAGAACATGTTCGAAAAAGGGTTTACGCAAAACGTCCTACAAATAATCGCAAAAGGCCCATTGCTCCGTTTTGTGCACAAACGCACAAAACCGCGAGCTTTGGGAAAACACAAGTTGCGATCCACTTTGTTGCTCAACAACCATATCAAAGTTGTGTATCGTAGAAAGTAGAACATGTTTACAAAACGGTTTCCACAAAAAGCCTGAGAAATAAGGCCGAAAGGCCCATTGACCCATTTTGTGCATAAACGCACAAGACCGCGATCTTGGAGAAAACACAAGTTTCGATCCATTTTTTTTGTGTAACCACTACTTCAAAGTTGTGTATCGTACCGAGAAGAACTTGTTCGAAAAAGGGTTTACGTAAAAAGGCCTAGTAGTAAGCCCGAAAGGCCCATTGCTCCGTTTTGTGACCAAATACACAAAACCGCGAACTTTGGGAAAACACAAGTTCCGATCCACTTTTTTGTGCAACAACCACATCAAATCGTGTATCGTAGCGAGTAGAACATGTTCACAAGTTGGTTTCCACAAAAAGCCCTAGAAATAAGCCCGGAAGGCCCATTGCCCCGTTTTGTGCACAAACGCACAAAACCACGAACTTTGGGAAAACACAAGTCTCAATCCATTTTTTTGTGCAACCACCGCTTCAAAGTTTTGTATCGTACCGAGTAGAACATGTTCGAAAAAAGGGTTTATTGAAAAGGTCCAACAAATAAGCCCGAATGGCCCATTGATCAGTTTTGTGAACAAATGCACAAAACCACGAACTTTGGGAAAACACAAGTTTTGATCCACTTTCTTTCTCGACAACCACATCAGAGGTGTGTATCAAAGCGAGTAGAACATGTTCACAAGATACTTTCCACAAAAACCCTGAGAAATAAGCCCGGAAGGCCCATTGGTCAGTTTTGTGCACAAACGCACAAAACCGCGAACTTTGGGAAAACACAAGTTCCGATCCACTTTTTTGTGCAACAACCACATCAAATTGTGTATCGTAGCGAGTAGAACATGTTCACAAGATGGTTTCCACAAAAAGCCCTAGAAATAAGCCCGGAAGGCCCATTGCTCCGTTTTGTGCACAAACGCACAAAACCACGAACTTTGGGAAAACACAAGTCTCAATCCATTTTTTTGTGCAACCACCACTTCAAAGTTTTGTAGCGTACCGAGTAGAACATGTTCGAAAAAAGGGTTTATTGAAAAGGTCCAACAAATAAGCCCGAATGGCCCATTGATCAGTTTTGTGCACAAATGCACAAAAGCACGAACTTTGGGAAAACACAAGTTTTGATCCACTTTCTTGCTCGACAACCACATCAGAGGTGTGTATCAAAGCGAGTAGAACATGTTCACAAGATACTTTCCACAAAAACCCTGAGAAATAAGCCCGGAAGGCCCATTGGTCAGTTTTGTGCACAAACGCACAAAACCGCGAGCTTTGGGAAAACACAAGTTGCGATACACTTTGTTGCTCAACAACCATATCAAAGTTGTGTATCGTAGCAAGTAGAACATGTTTACAAAACGGTTTCCACAAAAAGCTTGAGAAATAAGGCCGAAAGGCCCATTGACCCGTTTTGTGGACAAACGCACAAAATCGCGAACTTTGGGAAAACACAAGTTTCGATCCACTTTTTTGTGCAACAACCACATCAAAGTTGTGTATCGTAGTGAGTAGAACATATTCACAAAATGGTTTCCGCCAAAAGAATGAGAAATGTGCCCGAAAGGGCCACTGATCCATTTTGTGCACTAACATACAAAACCGCGAACTTTGGGAAAAACACAAGTTTCGATCATTTTTTTGTGCAACCACTACTTCAAAGTTGTGTATCGTACCGAGGAGAACATGTTCGAAAAAGGGTTTACGCAAAAAGGCCTAGAAGTAAGCCCGAAAGGCCCACTGCTCCGTTTTGTGAACAAACACACAACACCGCGAACTTTTGAAAAACACAAGTTTCAATTCATTTTTTTCTGCAACCACTACTTCAAAGTTATGTATCGTACCGAGTAGAACATGTTCGAAAAAGGGTTTACCCAAAACGTCCTACAAATAATCGCAAAAGGCCCATTGCTCCGTTTTGTGCACAAACGCAGAAAACCGCGAGCTTTGGGAAAACACGAGTTGCGATCCACTTTTTTGCTCAACAACCATATCAAAGTTGTGTATCATAGCGAGTAGAACATGTTTACAAAACGGTTTCCACAAAACGCCTGAGAAACAAGTCCGAAAGGCCCATTGCCCTGTTTTGTGCACAAACGCACAAGACCGCGATCTTTGAGAAAGCACAAGTTTCGATCCATTTTTTTGCGCAACCACTACTTCAAAGTTGTGTATCGTACCGAGGAGAACATGTTCGAAAAAGGTTTTAAGCAAAAAGGCCTAGAAGTAAGCCCGAAAGGCCCATTACTCCGATTTGTGACCAAACACACAAAACCGCGAACTTTGGTAAAACACAAGTTCCGATCCATTTTTTTGTGCAACAACCACATTAAAGTTGTGTATCGTAGTGAGTAGAACATATTCACAAAACGGTTTCCACAAAAAGCCTGAGAAATATGCCCGAAAGGGCCATTGCTCCATTTTGTGCACTAAGATGCAAAACCGCGAACTTTGGGATAACACAAGTTTCGATCATTTTTTTGTGCAACCACTACTTCAAAGTTGTGTATCGTACCGAGGAGAACATGTTCGAAAAAGGGTTTACGCAAAAAGGCCTAGAAGTAAGCCCGAAAGGCCCATTGCTCCGTTTTGTGAACAAACACACAACACCGCGAACTTTTGAAAAACACAAGTTTCAATCCATTTTTCTCTGCAACCACTACTTCAAAGTTATGTATCGTACCGAGTAGAACATGTTCGATAAAGGGTTTACCCAAAACGTACTACAAATAATCGCAAAAGGCCCATTGCTCCGTTTTGTGCACAAACGCACAAAACCGCGACCTTTGGGAAAACACGAGTTGCGATCCACTTTTTTGCTCAACAACCATATCAAAGTTGTGTATCGTAGCAAGTAGAACATGTTTACAAAACGGTTTCCACAAAACGCCTGAGAAACAAGTCCGGAAGGCCCATTGCCCTGTTTTGTGCACAAACGCACAAGACCGCGATCTTTGAGAAAGCACAAGTTTCGATCCATTTTTTTGCGCAACCACTACTTCAAAGTTGTGTATCGTACCGAGGAGAACATGTTCGAAAAAGGTTTTAAGCAAAAAGGAATAGAAGTAAGCCCGAAAGGCCCATTACTCCGATTTGTGACCAAACACACAAAACCGCGAACTTTGGTAAAACACAAGTTCCGATCCATTTTTTTGTGCAACAACCACATGAAAGTTGTGTATCGTAGTGAGTAGAACATGTTCGAAAAAGGGTTTACGCAAAACGTCCTACAAATAATCGCAAAAGGCCCATTGCTCCGTTTTGTGCACAAACGCACAAAACCGCGAGCTTTGGGAAAACACAAGTTGCGATCCACTTTGTTGCTCAACAACCATATCAAAGTTGTGTATCGTAGAAAGTAGAACATGTTTACAAAACGGTTTCCACAAAAAGCCTGAGAAATAAGGCCGAAAGGCCCATTGACCCATTTTGTGCATAAACGCACAAGACCGCGATCTTGGAGAAAACACAAGTTTCGATCCATTTTTTTTGTGTAACCACTACTTCAAAGTTGTGTATCGTACCGAGAAGAACTTGTTCGAAAAAGGGTTTACGTAAAAAGGCCTAGTAGTAAGCCCGAAAGGCCCATTGCTCCGTTTTGTGACCAAATACACAAAACCGCGAACTTTGGGAAAACACAAGTTCCGATCCACTTTTTTGTGCAACAACCACATCAAATCGTGTATCGTAGCGAGTAGAACATGTTCACAAGTTGGTTTCCACAAAAAGCCCTAGAAATAAGCCCGGAAGGCCCATTGCCCCGTTTTGTGCACAAACGCACAAAACCACGAACTTTGGGAAAACACAAGTCTCAATCCATTTTTTTGTGCAACCACCGCTTCAAAGTTTTGTATCGTACCGAGTAGAACATGTTCGAAAAAAGGGTTTATTGAAAAGGTCCAACAAATAAGCCCGAATGGCCCATTGATCAGTTTTGTGAACAAATGCACAAAACCACGAACTTTGGGAAAACACAAGTTTTGATCCACTTTCTTTCTCGACAACCACATCAGAGGTGTGTATCAAAGCGAGTAGAACACGTTCACAAGATACTTTCCACAAAAACCCTGAGAAATAAGCCCGGAAGGCCCATTGGTCAGTTTTGTGCACAAACGCACAAAACCGCGAACTTTGGGAAAACACAAGTTCCGATCCACTTTTTTGTGCAACAACCACATCAAATTGTGTATCGTAGCGAGTAGAACATGTTCACAAGATGGTTTCCACAAAAAGCCCTAGAAATAAGCCCGGAAGGCCCATTGCTCCGTTTTGTGCACAAACGCACAAAACCACGAACTTTGGGAAAACACAAGTCTCAATCCATTTTTTTGTGCAACCACCACTTCAAAGTTTTGTAGCGTACCGAGTAGAACATGTTCGAAAAAAGGGTTTATTGAAAAGGTCCAACAAATAAGCCCGAATGGCCCATTGATCAGTTTTGTGCACAAATGCACAAAAGCACGAACTTTGGGAAAACACAAGTTTTGATCCACTTTCTTGCTCGACAACCACATCAGAGGTGTGTATCAAAGCGAGTAGAACATGTTCACAAGATACTTTCCACAAAAACCCTGAGAAATAAGCCCGGAAGGCCCATTGGTCAGTTTTGTGCACAAACGCACAAAACCGCGAGCTTTGGGAAAACACAAGTTGCGATACACTTTGTTGCTCAACAACCATATCAAAGTTGTGTATCGTAGCAAGTAGAACATGTTTACAAAACGGTTTCCACAAAAAGCTTGAGAAATAAGGCCGAAAGGCCCATTGACCCGTTTTGTGGACAAACGCACAAAATCGCGAACTTTGGGAAAACACAAGTTTCGATCCACTTTTTTGTGCAACAACCACATCAAAGTTGTGTATCGTAGTGAGTAGAACATATTCACAAAATGGTTTCTGCCAAAAGCATGAGAAATGTGCCCGAAAGGGCCACTGATCCATTTTGTGCACTAACATACAAAACCGCGAACTTTGGGAAAAACACAAGTTTCGATCATTTTTTTGTGCAACCACTACTTCAAAGTTGTGTATCGTACCGAGGAGAACATGTTCGAAAAAGGGTTTACGCAAAAAGGCCTAGAAGTAAGCCCGAAAGGCCCACTGCTCCGTTTTGTGAACAAACACACAACACCGCGAACTTTTGAAAAACACAAGTTTCAATTCATTTTTTTCTGCAACCACTACTTCAAAGTTATGTATCGTACCGAGTAGAACATGTTCGAAAAAGGGTTTACCCAAAACGTCCTACAAATAATCGCAAAAGGCCCATTGCTCCGTTTTGTGCACAAACGCACAAAACCGCGAGCTTTGGGAAAACACGAGTTGCGATCCACTTTTTTGCTCAACAACCATATCAAAGTTGTGTATCGTAGCAAGTAGAACATGTTTACAAAACGGTTTCCACAAAACGCCTGAGAAACAAGTCCGGAAGGCCCATTGCCCTGTTTTGTGCACAAACGCACAAGACCGCGATCTTTGAGAAAGCACAAGTTTCGATCCATTTTTTTGCGCAACCACTACTTCAAAGTTGTGTATCGTACCGAGGAGAACATGTTCGAAAAAGGTTTTAAGCAAAAAGGAATAGAAGTAAGCCCGAAAGGCCCATTACTCCGATTTGTGACCAAACACACAAAACCGCGAACTTTGGTAAAACACAAGTTCCGATCCATTTTTTTGTGCAACAACCACATGAAAGTTGTGTATCGTAGTGAGTAGAACATGTTCGAAAAAGGGTTTACGCAAAACGTCCTACAAATAATCGCAAAAGGCCCATTGCTCCGTTTTGTGCACAAACGCACAAAACCGCGAGCTTTGGGAAAACACAAGTTGCGATCCACTTTGTTGCTCAACAACCATATCAAAGTGGTGTATCGTAGAAAGTAGAAAATGTTTACAAAACGGTTTCCACAAAAAGCCTGAGAAATAAGGCCGAAAGGCCCATTGACCCATTTTGTGCATAAACGCACAAGACCGCGATCTTGGAGAAAACACAAGTTTCGATCCATTTTTTTTGTGTAACCACTACTTCAAAGTTGTGTATCGTACCGAGAAGAACTTGTTCGAAAAAGGGTTTACGTAAAAAGGCCTAGTAGTAAGCCCGAAAGGCCCATTGCTCCGTTTTGTGACCAAATACACAAAACCGCGAACTTTGGGAAAACACAAGTTCCGATCCACTTTTTTGTGCAACAACCACATCAAATCGTGTATCGTAGCGAGTAGAACATGTTCACAAGTTGGTTTCCACAAAAAGCCCTAGAAATAAGCCCGGAAGGCCCATTGCCCCGTTTTGTGCACAAACGCACAAAACCACGAACTTTGGGAAAACACAAGTCTCAATCCATTTTTTTGTGCAACCACCACTTCAAAGTTTTGTATCGTACCGAGTAGAACATGTTCGAAAAAAGGGTTTATTGAAAAGGTCCAACAAATAAGCCCGAATGGCCCATTGATCAGTTTTGTGCACAAATGCACAAAAGCACGAACTTTGGGAAAACACAAGTTTTGATCCACTTTCTTGCTCGACAACCACATCAGAGGTGTGTATCAAAGCGAGTAGAACATGTTCACAAGATACTTTCCACAAAAACCCTGAGAAATAAGCCCGGAAGGCCCATTGGTCAGTTTTGTGCACAAACGCACAAAACCGCGAGCTTTGGGAAAACACAAGTTGCGATACACTTTGTTGCTCAACAACCATATCAAAGTTGTGTATCGTAGCAAGTAGAACATGTTTACAAAACGGTTTCCACAAAAAGCTTGAGAAATAAGGCCGAAAGGCCCATTGACCCGTTTTGTGGACAAACGCACAAAATCGCGAACTTTGGGAAAACACAAGTTTCGATCCACTTTTTTGTGCAACAACCACATCAAAGTTGTGTATCGTAGTGAGTAGAACATATTCACAAAATGGTTTCTGCCAAAAGCATGAGAAATGTGCCCGAAAGGGCCACTGATCCATTTTGTGCACTAACATACAAAACCGCGAACTTTGGGAAAAACACAAGTTTCGATCATTTTTTTGTGCAACCACTACTTCAAAGTTGTGTATCGTACCGAGGAGAACATGTTCGAAAAAGGGTTTACGCAAAAAGGCCTAGAAGTAAGCCCGAAAGGCCCACTGCTCCGTTTTGTGAACAAACACACAACACCGCGAACTTTTGAAAAACACAAGTTTCAATTCATTTTTTTCTGCAACCACTACTTCAAAGTTATGTATCGTACCGAGTAGAACATGTTCGAAAAAGGGTTTACCCAAAACGTCCTACAAATAATCGCAAAAGGCCCATTGCTCCGTTTTGTGCACAAACGCACAAAACCGCGAGCTTTGGGAAAACACGAGTTGCGATCCACTTTTTTGCTCAACAACCATATCAAAGTTGTGTATCGTAGCAAGTAGAACATGTTTACAAAACGGTTTCCACAAAACGCCTGAGAAACAAGTCCGGAAGGCCCATTGCCCTGTTTTGTGCACAAACGCACAAGACCGCGATCTTTGAGAAAGCACAAGTTTCGATCCATTTTTTTGCGCAACCACTACTTCAAAGTTGTGTATCGTACCGAGGAGAACATGTTCGAAAAAGGTTTTAAGCAAAAAGGAATAGAAGTAAGCCCGAAAGGCCCATTACTCCGATTTGTGACCAAACACACAAAACCGCGAACTTTGGTAAAACACAAGTTCCGATCCATTTTTTTGTGCAACAACCACATGAAAGTTGTGTATCGTAGTGAGTAGAACATGTTCGAAAAAGGGTTTACGCAAAACGTCCTACAAATAATCGCAAAAGGCCCATTGCTCCGTTTTGTGCACAAACGCACAAAACCGCGAGCTTTGGGAAAACACAAGTTGCGATCCACTTTGTTGCTCAACAACCATATCAAAGTTGTGTATCGTAGAAAGTAGAAAATGTTTACAAAACGGTTTCCACAAAAAGCCTGAGAAATAAGGCCGAAAGGCCCATTGACCCATTTTGTGCATAAACGCACAAGACCGCGATCTTGGAGAAAACACAAGTTTCGATCCATTTTTTTTGTGTAACCACTACTTCAAAGTTGTGTATCGTACCGAGAAGAACTTGTTCGAAAAAGGGTTTACGTAAAAAGGCCTAGTAGTAAGCCCGAAAGGCCCATTGCTCCGTTTTGTGACCAAATACACAAAACCGCGAACTTTGGGAAAACACAAGTTCCGATCCACTTTTTTGTGCAACAACCACATCAAATCGTGTATCGTAGCGAGTAGAACATGTTCACAAGTTGGTTTCCACAAAAAGCCCTAGAAATAAGCCCGGAAGGCCCATTGCCCCGTTTTGTGCACAAACGCACAAAACCACGAACTTTGGGAAAACACAAGTCTCAATCCATTTTTTTGTGCAACCACCACTTCAAAGTTTTGTATCGTACCGAGTAGAACATGTTCGAAAAAAGGGTTTATTGAAAAGGTCCAACAAATAAGCCCGAATGGCCCATTGATCAGTTTTGTGAACAAATGCACAAAACCACGAACTTTGGGAAAACACAAGTTTTGATCCACTTTCTTTCTCGACAACCACATCAGAGGTGTGTATCAAAGCGAGTAGAACATGTTCACAAGATACTTTCCACAAAAACCCTGAGAAATAAGCCCGGAAGGCCCATTGGTCAGTTTTGTGCACAAACGCACAAAACCGCGAACTTTGGGAAAACACAAGTTCCGATCCACTTTTTTGTGCAACAACCACATCAAATTGTGTATCGTAGCGAGTAGAACATGTTCACAAGATGGTTTCCACAAAAAGCCCTAGAAACAAGCCCGGAAGGCCCATTGCTCCGTTTTGTGCACAAACGCACAAAACCACGAACTTTGGGAAAACACAAGTCTCAATCCATTTTTTTGTGCAACCACCACTTCAAAGTTTTGTAGCGTACCGAGTAGAACATGTTCGAAAAAAGGGTTTATTGAAAAGGTCCAACAAATAAGCCCGAATGGCCCATTGATCAGTTTTGTGCACAAATGCACAAAAGCACGAACTTTGGGAAAACACAAGTTTTGATCCACTTTCTTGCTCGACAACCACATCAGAGGTGTGTATCAAAGCGAGTAGAACATGTTCACAAGATACTTTCCACAAAAACCCTGAGAAATAAGCCCGGAAGGCCCATTGGTCAGTTTTGTGCACAAACGCACAAAACCGCGAGCTTTGGGAAAACACAAGTTGCGATCCACTTTGTTGCTCAACAACCATATCAAAGTTGTGTATCGTAGCAAGTAGAACATGTTTACAAAACGGTTTCCACAAAAAGCTTGAGAAATAAGGCCGAAAGGCCCATTGACCCGTTTTGTGGACAAACGCACAAAATCGCGAACTTTGGGAAAACACAAGTTTCGATCCACTTTTTTGTGCAACAACCACATCAAAGTTGTGTATCGTAGTGAGTAGAACATATTCACAAAATGGTTTCTGCCAAAAGCATGAGAAATGTGCCCGAAAGGGCCACTGATCCATTTTGTGCACTAACATACAAAACCGCGAACTTTGGGAAAAACACAAGTTTCGATCATTTTTTTGTGCAACCACTACTTCAAAGTTGTGTATCGTACCGAGGAGAACATGTTCGAAAAAGGGTTTACGCAAAAAGGCCTAGAAGTAAGCCCGAAAGGCCCACTGCTCCGTTTTGTGAGCAAACACACAACACCGCGAACTTTTGAAAAACACAAGTTTCAATTCATTTTTTTCTGCAACCACTACTTCAAAGTTATGTATCGTACCGAGTAGAACATGTTCGAAAAAGGGTTTACCCAAAACGTCCTACAAATAATCGCAAAAGGCCCATTGCTCCGTTTTGTGCACAAACGCACAAAACCGCGAGCTTTGGGAAAACACGAGTTGCGATCCAGTTTTTTGCTCAACAACCATATCAAAGTTGTGTATCATATCGAGTAGAACATGTTTAGAAAACGGTTTCCACAAAAAGCCTGAGAAATAAGTCCGAAAGGCCCATTGCCCTATTTTGTGCACAAACGCACAAGACCGCGATCTTTGAGAAAGCACAAGTTTCGATCCATTTTTTTTGCGCAACCACTACTTCAAAGTTGTGTATCGTACCGAGGAGAACATGTTCGAAAAAGGTTTTAAGCAAAAAGGCCTAGAAGTAAGCCCGAAAGGCCCATTACTCCGATTTGTGACCAAACACACAAAACCGCGAACTTTGGTAAAACACAAGTTCCGATCCATTTTTTTGTGCAACAACCACATTAAAGTTGTGTATCGTAGTGAGTAGAACATATTCACAAAATGGTTTCCACAAAAAGCCTGAGAAATATGCCCGAAAGGGCCATTGCTCCATTTTGTGCACTAAGATACAAAACCGCGAACTTTGGGAAAACACAAGTTTCGATCATTTTTTTGTGCAACCACTACTTCAAAGTTGTGTATCGTACCGAGGAGAACATGTTCGAAAAAGGGTTTACGCAAAAAGGCCTAGAAGTAAGCCCGAAAGGCCCATTGCTCCGTTTTGTGAACAAACACACAACACCGCGAACTTTTGAAAAACACAAGTTTCAATCCATTTTTCTCTGCAACCACTACTTCAAAGTTATGTATCGTACCGAGTAGAACATGTTCGAAAAAGGGTTTACCCAAAACGTCCTACAAATAATCGCAAAAGGCCCATTGCTCCGTTTTGTGCACAAACGCACAAAACCGCGAGCTTTGGGAAAACACGAGTTGCGATCCACTTTTTTGCTCAACAACCATATCAAAGTTGTGTATCATATCGAGTAGAACATGTTTACAAAACGGTTTCCACAAAAAGCCTGAGAAATAAGTCCGAAAGGCCCATTGCCCTGTTTTGTGCACAAACGCACAAGACCGCGATCTTTGAGAAAGCACAAGTTTCGATCCATTTTTTTGTGCAACCACTACATCAAAGTTGTGTATCGTACCGAGGAGAACATGTTCGTAAAAGGGTTTAAGCAAAAAGGCCTAGAAGTAAGCCCGAAAGGCCCATTATTCCGATTTGTGACCAAACACACAAAACCGCGAACTTTGGTAAAACACAAGTTCCGATCCACTTTTTTTGTGCAACAACCACATCAAAGTTGTGTATCGTAGTGAGTAGAACATATTCACAAAATGGTTTCCGCCAAAAGCATGAGAAATGTGCCCGAAAGGGCCACTGATCCATTTTGTGCACTAACATACAAAACCGCGAACTTTGGGAAAAACACAAGTTTCGATCATTTTTTTGTGCAACCACTACTTCAAAGTTGTGTATCGTACCGAGGAGAACATGTTCGAAAAAGGGTTTACGCAAAAAGGCCTAGAAGTAAGCCCGAAAGGCCCACTGCTCCGTTTTGTGAACAAACACACAACACCGCGAACTTTTGAAAAACACAAGTTTCAATTCATTTTTTTCTGCAACCACTACTTCAAAGTTATGTATCGTACCGAGTAGAACATGTTCGAAAAAGGGTTTACCCAAAACGTCCTACAAATAATCGCAAAAGGCCCATTGCTCCGTTTTGTGCACAAACGCACAAAACCGCGAGCTTTGGGAAAACACGAGTTGCGATCCAGTTTTTTGCTCAACAACCATATCAAAGTTGTGTATCATATCGAGTAGAACATGTTTAGAAAACGGTTTCCACAAAAAGCCTGAGAAATAAGTCCGAAAGGCCCATTGCCCTATTTTGTGCACAAACGCACAAGACCGCGATCTTTGAGAAAGCACAAGTTTCAATCCATTTTTTTGCGCAACCACTACTTCAAAGTTGTGTATCGTACCGAGGAGAACATGTTTGAAAAAGGTTTTAAGCAAAAAGGCCTAGAAGTAAGCCCGAAAGGCCCATTACTCCGATTTGTGACCAAACACACAAAACCGCGAACTTTGGTAAAACACAAGTTCCGATCCATTTTTTTGTGCAACAACCACATTAAAGTTGTGTATCGTAGTGAGTAGAACATATTCACAAAATGGTTTCCACAAAAAGCCTGAGAAATATGCCCGAAAGGGCCATTGCTCCATTTTGTGCACTAAGATACAAAACCGCGAACTTTGGGAAAACACAAGTTTCGATCATTTTTTTGTGCAACCACTACTTCAAAGTTGTGTATCGTACCGAGGAGAACATGTTCGAAAAAGGGTTTACGCAAAAAGGCCTAGAAGTAAGCCCGAAAGGCCCATTGCTCCGTTTTGTGAACAAACACACAACACCGCGAACTTTTGAAAAACACAAGTTTCAATCCATTTTTCTCTGCAACCACTACTTCAAAGTTATGTATCGTACCGAGTAGAACATGTTCGAAAAAGGGTTTACCCAAAACGTCCTACAAATAATCGCAAAAGGCCCATTGCTCCGTTTTGTGCACAAACGCACAAAACCGCGAGCTTTGGGAAAACACGAGTTGCGATCCACTTTTTTGCTCAACAACCATATCAAAGTTGTGTATCATATCGAGTAGAACATGTTTACAAAACGGTTTCCACAAAAAGCCTGAGAAATAAGTCCGAAAGGCCCATTGCCCTGTTTTGTGCACAAACGCACAAGACCGCGATCTTTGAGAAAGCACAAGTTTCGATCCATTTTTTTGTGTAACCACTACTTCAAAGTTGTGTATCGTACCGAGGAGAACATGTTCGTAAAAGGGTTTAAGCAAAAAGGCCTAGAAGTAAGCCCGAAAGGCCCATTATTCCGATTTGTGACCAAACACACAAAACCGCGAACTTTGGTAAAACACAAGTTCCGATCCACTTTTTTTGTGCAACAACCACATCAAAGTTGTGTATCGTAGTGAGTAGAACATATTCACAAAATGGTTTCCGCCAAAAGCATGAGAAATGTGCCCGAAAGGGCCACTGATCCATTTTGTGCACTAACATACAAAACCGCGAACTTTGGGAAAAACACAAGTTTCGATCATTTTTTTGTGCAACCACTACTTCAAAGTTGTGTATCGTACCGAGGAGAACATGTTCGAAAAAGGGTTTACGCAAAAAGGCCTAGAAGTAAGCCCGAAAGGCCCACAGCTCCGTTTTGTGAACAAACACACAACACCGCGAACTTTTGAAAAACACAAGTTTCAATTCATTTTTTTCTGCAACCACTACTTCAAAGTTATGTATCGTACCGAGTAGAACATGTTCGAAAAAGGGTTTACCCAAAACGTCCTACAAATAATCGCAAAAGGCCCATTGCTCCGTTTTGTGCACAAACGCACAAAACCGCGAGCTTTGGGAAAACACGAGTTGCGATCCACTTTTTTGCTCAACAACCATATCAAAGTTGTGTATCATATCGAGTAGAACATGTTTACAAAACGGTTTCCACAAAAAGCCTGAGAAATAAGTCCGAAAGGCCCATTGCCCTATTTTGTGCACAAACGCACAAGACCGCGATCTTTGAGAAAGCACAAGTTTCGATCCATTTTTTTGCGCAACCACTACTTCAAAGTTGTGTATCGTACCGAGGAGAACATGTTCGAAAAAGGGTTTACGCAAAAAGGCCTAGAAGTAAGCCCGAAAGGCCCATTGCTCCGTTTTGTGAACAAACACACAACACCGCGAACTTTTGAAAAACACAAGTTTCAATCCATTTTTCTCTGCAACCACTACTTCAAAGTTATGTATCGTACCGAGTAGAACATGTTCGAAAAAGGGTTTACCCAAAACGTCCTACAAATAATCGCAAAAGGCCCATTGCTCCGTTTTGTGCACAAACGCACAAAACCGCGAGCTTTGGGAAAACACGAGTTGCGATCCACTTTTTTGCTCAACAACCATATCAAAGTTGTGTATCATATCGAGTAGAACATGTTTACAAAACGGTTTCCACAAAAAGCCTGAGAAATAAGTCCGAAAGGCCCATTGCCCTGTTTTGTGCACAAACGCACAAGACCGCGATCTTTGAGAAAGCACAAGTTTCGATCCATTTTTTTGTGCAACCACTACTTCAAAGTTGTGTATCGTACCGAGGAGAACATGTTCGTAAAAGGGTTTAAGCAAAAAGGCCTAGAAGTAAGCCCGAAAGGCCCATTATTCCGATTTGTGACCAAACACACAAAACCGCGAACTTTGGTAAAACACAAGTTCCGATCCACTTTTTTTGTGCAACAACCACATCAAAGTTGTGTATCGTAGTGAGTAGAACATATTCACAAAATGGTTTCCGCCAAAAGCATGAGAAATGTGCCCGAAAGGGCCACTGATCCATTTTGTGCACTAACATACAAAACCGCGAACTTTGGGAAAAACACAAGTTTCGATCATTTTTTTGTGCAACCACTACTTCAAAGTTGTGTATCGTACCGAGGAGAACATGTTCGAAAAAGGGTTTACGCAAAAAGGCCTAGAAGTAAGCCCGAAAGGCCCACAGCTCCGTTTTGTGAACAAACACACAACACCGCGAACTTTTGAAAAACACAAGTTTCAATTCATTTTTTTCTGCAACCACTACTTCAAAGTTATGTATCGTACCGAGTAGAACATGTTCGAAAAAGGGTTTACCCAAAACGTCCTACAAATAATCGCAAAAGGCCCATTGCTCCGTTTTGTGCACAAACGCACAAAACCGCGAGCTTTGGGAAAACACGAGTTGCGATCCAGTTTTTTGCTCAACAACCATATCAAAGTTGTGTATCATATCGAGTAGAACATGTTTACAAAACGGTTTCCACAAAAAGCCTGAGAAATAAGTCCGAAAGGCCCATTGCCCTATTTTGTGCACAAACGCACAAGACCGCGATCTTTGAGAAAGCACAAGTTTCGATCCATTTTTTTGCGCAACCACTACTTCAAAGTTGTGTATCGTACCGAGGAGAACATGTTCGAAAAAGGTTTTAAGCAAAAAGGCCTAGAAGTAAGCCCGAAAGGCCCATTACTCCGATTTGTGACCAAACACACAAAACCGCGAACTTTGGTAAAACACAAGTTCCGATCCATTTTTTTGTGCAACAACCACATTAAAGCTGTGTATCGTAGTGAGTAGAACATATTCACAAAACGGTTTCCACAAAAAGCCTGAGAAATATGCCCGAAAGGGCCATTGCTCCATTTTGTGCACTAAGATACAAAACCGCGAACTTTGGGAAAACACAAGTTTCGATCATTTTTTTGTGCAACCACTACTTCAAAGTTGTGTATCGTACCGAGGAGAACATGTTCGAAAAAGGGTTTACGCAAAAAGGCCTAGAAGTAAGCCCGAAAGGCCCATTGCTCCGTTTTGTGAACAAACACACAACACCGCGAACTTTTGAAAAACACAAGTTTCAATCCATTTTTCTCTGCAACCACTACTTCAAAGTTATGTATCGTACCGAGTAGAACATGTTCGAAAAAGGGTTTACCCAAAACGTCCTACAAATAATCGCAAAAGGCCCATTGCTCCGTTTTGTGCACAAACGCACAAAACCGCGAGCTTTGGGAAAACACGAGTTGCGATCCACTTTTTTGCTCAACAACCATATCAAAGTTGTGTATCATATCGAGTAGAACATGTTTACAAAACGGTTTCCACAAAAAGCCTGAGAAATAAGTCCAAAAGGCCCATTGCCCTGTTTTGTGCACAAACGCACAAGACCGCGATCTTTGAGAAAGCACAAGTTTCGATCCATTTTTTTGCGCAACCACTACTTCAAAGTTGTGTATCGTACCGAGGAGAACATGTTCGAAAAAGGTTTTAAGCAAAAAGGCCTAGAAGTAAGCCCGAAAGGCCCATTACTCCGATTTGTGACCAAACACACAAAACCGCGAACTTTGGTAAAACACAAGTTCCGATCCATTTTTTTGTGCAACAACCACATTAAAGTTGTGTATCGTAGTGAGTAGAACATATTCACAAAATGGTTTCCACAAAAAGCATGAGAAATATGCCCGAAAGGGCCATTGCTCCATTTTGTGCACTAAGATACAAAACCGCGAACTTTGGGAAAACACAAGTTTCGATCATTTTTTTGTGCAACCACTACTTCAAAGTTGTGTATCGTACCGAGGAGAACATGTTCGAAAAAGGGTTTACGCAAAAAGGCCTAGAAGTAAGCCCGAAAGGCCCATTGCTCCGTTTTGTGAACAAACACACAACACCGCGAACTTTTGAAAAACACAAGTTTCAATCCATTTTTCTCTGCAACCACTACTTCAAAGTTATGTATCGTACCGAGTAGAACATGTTCGAAAAAGGGTTTACCCAAAACGTCCTACAAATAATCGCAAAAGGCCCATTGCTCCGTTTTGTGCACAAACGCACAAAACCGCGAGCTTTGGGAAAACACGAGTTGCGATCCACTTTTTTGCTCAACAACCATATCAAAGTTGTGTATCATATCGAGTAGAACATGTTTACAAAACGGTTTCCACAAAAAGCCTGAGAAATAAGTCCGAAAGGCCCATTGCCCTGTTTTGTGCACAAACGCACAAGACCGCGATCTTTGAGAAAGCACAAGTTTCGATCCATTTTTTTGTGCAACCACTACTTCAAAGTTGTGTATCGTACCGAGGAGAACATGTTCGTAAAAGGGTTTAAGCAAAAAGGCCTAGAAGTAAGCCCGAAAGGCCCATTATTCCGATTTGTGACCAAACACACAAAACCGCGAACTTTGGTAAAACACAAGTTCCGATCCACTTTTTTTGTGCAACAACCACATCAAAGTTGTGTATCGTAGTGAGTAGAACATATTCACAAAATGGTTTCCGCCAAAAGCATGAGAAATGTGCCCGAAAGGGCCACTGATCCATTTTGTGCACTAACATACAAAACCGCGAACTTTGGGAAAAACACAAGTTTCGATCATTTTTTTGTGCAACCACTACTTCAAAGTTGTGTATCGTACCGAGGAGAACATGTTCGAAAAAGGGTTTACGCAAAAAGGCCTAGAAGTAAGCCCGAAAGGCCCACAGCTCCGTTTTGTGAACAAACACACAACACCGCGAACTTTTGAAAAACACAAGTTTCAATTCATTTTTTTCTGCAACCACTACTTCAAAGTTATGTATCGTACCGAGTAGAACATGTTCGAAAAAGGGTTTACCCAAAACGTCCTACAAATAATCGCAAAAGGCCCATTGCTCCGTTTTGTGCACAAACGCACAAAACCGCGAGCTTTGGGAAAACACGAGTTGCGATCCAGTTTTTTGCTCAACAACCATATCAAAGTTGTGTATCATATCGAGTAGAACATGTTTACAAAACGGTTTCCACAAAAAGCCTGAGAAATAAGTCCGAAAGGCCCATTGCCCTGTTTTGTGCACAAACGCACAAGACCGCGATCTTTGAGAAAGCACAAGTTTCGATCCATTTTTTTGTGCAACCACTACTTCAAAGTTGTGTATCGTACCGAGGAGAACATGTTCGTAAAAGGGTTTAAGCAAAAAGGCCTAGAAGTAAGCCCGAAAGGCCCATTATTCCGATTTGTGACCAAACACACAAAACCGCGAACTTTGGTAAAACACAAGTTCCGATCCACTTTTTTTGTGCAACAACCACATCAAAGTTGTGTATCGTAGTGAGTAGAACATATTCACGAAATGGTTTCCGCCAAAAGCATGAGAAATGTGCCCGAAAGGGCCACTGATCCATTTTGTGCACTAACATACAAAACCGCGAACTTTGGGAAAAACACAAGTTTCGATCATTTTTTTGTGCAACCACTACTTCAAAGTTGTGTATCGTACCGAGGAGAACATGTTCGAAAAAGGGTTTACGCAAAAAGGCCTAGAAGTAAGCCCGAAAGGCCCACAGCTCCGTTTTGTGAACAAACACACAACACCGCGAACTTTTGAAAAACACAAGTTTCAATTCATTTTTTTCTGCAACCACTACTTCAAAGTTATGTATCGTACCGAGTAGAACATGTTCGAAAAAGGGTTTACCCAAAACGTCCTACAAATAATCGCAAAAGGCCCATTGCTCCGTTTTGTGCACAAACGCACAAAACCGCGAGCTTTGGGAAAACACGAGTTGCGATCCACTTTTTTGCTCAACAACCATATCAAAGTTGTGTATCATATCGAGTAGAACATGTTTACAAAACGGTTTCCACAAAAAGCCTGAGAAATAAGTCCGAAAGGCCCATTGCCCTGTTTTGTGCACAAACGCACAAGACCGCGATCTTTGAGAAAGCACAAGTTTCGATCCATTTTTTTGTGCAACCACTACTTCAAAGTTGTGTATCGTACCGAGGAGAACATGTTCGTAAAAGGGTTTAAGCAAAAAGGCCTAGAAGTAAGCCCGAAAGGCCCATTATTCCGATTTGTGACCAAACACACAAAACCGCGAACTTTGGTAAAACACAAGTTCCGATCCACTTTTTTTGTGCAACAACCACATCAAAGTTGTGTATCGTAGTGAGTAGAACATATTCACAAAATGGTTTCCGCCAAAAGCATGAGAAATGTGCCCGAAAGAGCCACTGATCCATTTTGTGCACTAACATACAAAACCGCGAACTTTGGGAAAAACACAAGTTTCGATCATTTTTTTGTGCAACCACTACTTCAAAGTTGTGTATCGTACCGAGGAGAACATGTTCGAAAAAGGGTTTACGCAAAAAGGCCTAGAAGTAAGCCCGAAAGGCCCACAGCTCCGTTTTGTGAACAAACACACAACACCGCGAACTTTTGAAAAACACAAGTTTCAATTCATTTTTTTCTGCAACCACTACTTCAAAGTTATGTATCGTACCGAGTAGAACATGTTCGAAAAAGGGTTTACCCAAAACGTCCTACAAATAATCGCAAAAGGCCCATTGCTCCGTTTTGTGCACAAACGCACAAAACCGCGAGCTTTGGGAAAACACGAGTTGCGATCCAGTTTTTTGCTCAACAACCATATCAAAGTTGTGTATCATATCGAGTAGAACATGTTTACAAAACGGTTTCCACAAAAAGCCTGAGAAATAAGTCCGAAAGGCCCATTGCCCTATTTTGTGCACAAACGCACAAGACCGCGATCTTTGAGAAAGCACAAGTTTCGATCCATTTTTTTGCGCAACCACTACTTCAAAGTTGTGTATCGTACCGAGGAGAACATGTTCGAAAAAGGTTTTAAGCAAAAAGGCCTAGAAGTAAGCCCGAAAGGCCCATTACTCCGATTTGTGACCAAACACACAAAACCGCGAACTTTGGTAAAACACAAGTTCCGATCCATTTTTTTGTGCAACAACCACATTAAAGCTGTGTATCGTAGTGAGTAGAACATATTCACAAAACGGTTTCCACAAAAAGCCTGAGAAATATGCCCGAAAGGGCCATTGCTCCATTTTGTGCACTAAGATACAAAACCGCGAACTTTGGGAAAACACAAGTTTCGATCATTTTTTTGTGCAACCACTACTTCAAAGTTGTGTATCGTACCGAGGAGAACATGTTCGAAAAAGGGTTTACGCAAAAAGGCCTAGAAGTAAGCCCGAAAGGCCCATTGCTCCGTTTTGTGAACAAACACACAACACCGCGAACTTTTGAAAAACACAAGTTTCAATCCATTTTTCTCTGCAACCACTACTTCAAAGTTATGTATCGTACCGAGTAGAACATGTTCGAAAAAGGGTTTACCCAAAACGTCCTACAAATAATCGCAAAAGGCCCATTGCTCCGTTTTGTGCACAAACGCACAAAACCGCGAGCTTTGGGAAAACACGAGTTGCGATCCACTTTTTTGCTCAACAACCATATCAAAGTTGTGTATCATATCGAGTAGAACATGTTTACAAAACGGTTTCCACAAAAAGCCTGAGAAATAAGTCCGAAAGGCCCATTGCCCTGTTTTGTGCACAAACGCACAAGACCGCGATCTTTGAGAAAGCACAAGTTTCGATCCATTTTTTTGTGCAACCACTACTTCAAAGTTGTGTATCGTACCGAGGAGAACATGTTCGTAAAAGGGTTTAAGCAAAAAGGCCTAGAAGTAAGCCCGAAAGGCCCATTATTCCGATTTGTGACCAAACACACAAAACCGCGAACTTTGGTAAAACACAAGTTCCGATCCACTTTTTTTGTGCAACAACCACATCAAAGTTGTGTATCGTAGTGAGTAGAACATATTCACAAAATGGTTTCCGCCAAAAGCATGAGAAATGTGCCCGAAAGGGCCACTGATCCATTTTGTGCACTAACATACAAAACCGCGAACTTTGGGAAAAACACAAGTTTCGATCATTTTTTTGTGCAACCACTACTTCAAAGTTGTGTATCGTACCGAGGAGAACATGTTCGAAAAAGGGTTTACGCAAAAAGGCCTAGAAGTAAGCCCGAAAGGCCCACAGCTCCGTTTTGTGAACAAACACACAACACCGCGAACTTTTGAAAAACACAAGTTTCAATTCATTTTTTTCTGCAACCACTACTTCAAAGTTATGTATCGTACCGAGTAGAACATGTTCGAAAAAGGGTTTACCCAAAACGTCCTACAAATAATCGCAAAAGGCCCATTGCTCCGTTTTGTGCACAAACGCACAAAACCGCGAGCTTTGGGAAAACACGAGTTGCGATCCAGTTTTTTGCTCAACAACCATATCAAAGTTGTGTATCATATCGAGTAGAACATGTTTACAAAACGGTTTCCACAAAAAGCCTGAGAAATAAGTCCGAAAGGCCCATTGCCCTGTTTTGTGCACAAACGCACAAGACCGCGATCTTTGAGAAAGCACAAGTTTCGATCCATTTTTTTGTGCAACCACTACTTCAAAGTTGTGTATCGTACCGAGGAGAACATGTTCGTAAAAGGGTTTAAGCAAAAAGGCCTAGAAGTAAGCCCGAAAGGCCCATTATTCCGATTTGTGACCAAACACACAAAACCGCGAACTTTGGTAAAACACAAGTTCCGATCCACTTTTTTTGTGCAACAACCACATCAAAGTTGTGTATCGTAGTGAGTAGAACATATTCACGAAATGGTTTCCGCCAAAAGCATGAGAAATGTGCCCGAAAGGGCCACTGATCCATTTTGTGCACTAACATACAAAACCGCGAACTTTGGGAAAAACACAAGTTTCGATCATTTTTTTGTGCAACCACTACTTCAAAGTTGTGTATCGTACCGAGGAGAACATGTTCGAAAAAGGGTTTACGCAAAAAGGCCTAGAAGTAAGCCCGAAAGGCCCACAGCTCCGTTTTGTGAACAAACACACAACACCGCGAACTTTTGAAAAACACAAGTTTCAATTCATTTTTTTCTGCAACCACTACTTCAAAGTTATGTATCGTACCGAGTAGAACATGTTCGAAAAAGGGTTTACCCAAAACGTCCTACAAATAATCGCAAAAGGCCCATTGCTCCGTTTTGTGCACAAACGCACAAAACCGCGAGCTTTGGGAAAACACGAGTTGCGATCCACTTTTTTGCTCAACAACCATATCAAAGTTGTGTATCATATCGAGTAGAACATGTTTACAAAACGGTTTCCACAAAAAGCCTGAGAAATAAGTCCGAAAGGCCCATTGCCCTGTTTTGTGCACAAACGCACAAGACCGCGATCTTTGAGAAAGCACAAGTTTCGATCCATTTTTTTGTGCAACCACTACTTCAAAGTTGTGTATCGTACCGAGGAGAACATGTTCGTAAAAGGGTTTAAGCAAAAAGGCCTAGAAGTAAGCCCGAAAGGCCCATTATTCCGATTTGTGACCAAACACACAAAACCGCGAACTTTGGTAAAACACAAGTTCCGATCCACTTTTTTTGTGCAACAACCACATCAAAGTTGTGTATCGTAGTGAGTAGAACATATTCACAAAATGGTTTCCGCCAAAAGCATGAGAAATGTGCCCGAAAGGGCCACTGATCCATTTTGTGCACTAACATACAAAACCGCGAACTTTGGGAAAAACACAAGTTTCGATCATTTTTTTGTGCAACCACTACTTCAAAGTTGTGTATCGTACCGAGGAGAACATGTTCGAAAAAGGGTTTACGCAAAAAGGCCTAGAAGTAAGCCCGAAAGGCCCACAGCTCCGTTTTGTGAACAAACACACAACACCGCGAACTTTTGAAAAACACAAGTTTCAATTCATTTTTTTCTGCAACCACTACTTCAAAGTTATGTATCGTACCGAGTAGAACATGTTCGAAAAAGGGTTTACCCAAAACGTCCTACAAATAATCGCAAAAGGCCCATTGCTCCGTTTTGTGCACAAACGCACAAAACCGCGAGCTTTGGGAAAACACGAGTTGCGATCCAGTTTTTTGCTCAACAACCATATCAAAGTTGTGTATCATATCGAGTAGAACATGTTTACAAAACGGTTTCCACAAAAAGCCTGAGAAATAAGTCCGAAAGGCCCATTGCCCTATTTTGTGCACAAACGCACAAGACCGCGATCTTTGAGAAAGCACAAGTTTCGATCCATTTTTTTGCGCAACCACTACTTCAAAGTTGTGTATCGTACCGAGGAGAACATGTTCGAAAAAGGTTTTAAGCAAAAAGGCCTAGAAGTAAGCCCGAAAGGCCCATTACTCCGATTTGTGACCAAACACACAAAACCGCGAACTTTGGTAAAACACAAGTTCCGATCCATTTTTTTGTGCAACAACCACATTAAAGCTGTGTATCGTAGTGAGTAGAACATATTCACAAAACGGTTTCCACAAAAAGCCTGAGAAATATGCCCGAAAGGGCCATTGCTCCATTTTGTGCACTAAGATACAAAACCGCGAACTTTGGGAAAACACAAGTTTCGATCATTTTTTTGTGCAACCACTACTTCAAAGTTGTGTATCGTACCGAGGAGAACATGTTCGAAAAAGGGTTTACGCAAAAAGGCCTAGAAGTAAGCCCGAAAGGCCCATTGCTCCGTTTTGTGAACAAACACACAACACCGCGAACTTTTGAAAAACACAAGTTTCAATCCATTTTTCTCTGCAACCACTACTTCAAAGTTATGTATCGTACCGAGTAGAACATGTTCGAAAAAGGGTTTACCCAAAACGTCCTACAAATAATCGCAAAAGGCCCATTGCTCCGTTTTGTGCACAAACGCACAAAACCGCGAGCTTTGGGAAAACACGAGTTGCGATCCACTTTTTTGCTCAACAACCATATCAAAGTTGTGTATCATATCGAGTAGAACATGTTTACAAAACGGTTTCCACAAAAAGCCTGAGAAATAAGTCCGAAAGGCCCATTGCCCTGTTTTGTGCACAAACGCACAAGACCGCGATCTTTGAGAAAGCACAAGTTTCGATCCATTTTTTTGTGCAACCACTACTTCAAAGTTGTGTATCGTACCGAGGAGAACATGTTCGTAAAAGGGTTTAAGCAAAAAGGCCTAGAAGTAAGCCCGAAAGGCCCATTATTCCGATTTGTGACCAAACACACAAAACCGCGAACTTTGGTAAAACACAAGTTCCGATCCACTTTTTTTGTGCAACAACCACATCAAAGTTGTGTATCGTAGTGAGTAGAACATATTCACAAAATGGTTTCCGCCAAAAGCATGAGAAATGTGCCCGAAAGGGCCACTGATCCATTTTGTGCACTAACATACAAAACCGCGAACTTTGGGAAAAACACAAGTTTCGATCATTTTTTTGTGCAACCACTACTTCAAAGTTGTGTATCGTACCGAGGAGAACATGTTCGAAAAAGGGTTTACGCAAAAAGGCCTAGAAGTAAGCCCGAAAGGCCCACAGCTCCGTTTTGTGAACAAACACACAACACCGCGAACTTTTGAAAAACACAAGTTTCAATTCATTTTTTTCTGCAACCACTACTTCAAAGTTATGTATCGTACCGAGTAGAACATGTTCGAAAAAGGGTTTACCCAAAACGTCCTACAAATAATCGCAAAAGGCCCATTGCTCCGTTTTGTGCACAAACGCACAAAACCGCGAGCTTTGGGAAAACACGAGTTGCGATCCAGTTTTTTGCTCAACAACCATATCAAAGTTGTGTATCATATCGAGTAGAACATGTTTACAAAACGGTTTCCACAAAAAGCCTGAGAAATAAGTCCGAAAGGCCCATTGCCCTGTTTTGTGCACAAACGCACAAGACCGCGATCTTTGAGAAAGCACAAGTTTCGATCCATTTTTTTGTGCAACCACTACTTCAAAGTTGTGTATCGTACCGAGGAGAACATGTTCGTAAAAGGGTTTAAGCAAAAAGGCCTAGAAGTAAGCCCGAAAGGCCCATTATTCCGATTTGTGACCAAACACACAAAACCGCGAACTTTGGTAAAACACAAGTTCCGATCCACTTTTTTTGTGCAACAACCACATCAAAGTTGTGTATCGTAGTGAGTAGAACATATTCACAAAATGGTTTCCGCCAAAAGCATGAGAAATGTGCCCGAAAGGGCCACTGATCCATTTTGTGCACTAACATACAAAACCGCGAACTTTGGGAAAAACACAAGTTTCGATCATTTTTTTGTGCAACCACTACTTCAAAGTTGTGTATCGTACCGAGGAGAACATGTTCGAAAAAGGGTTTACGCAAAAAGGCCTAGAAGTAAGCCCGAAAGGCCCACAGCTCCGTTTTGTGAACAAACACACAACACCGCGAACTTTTGAAAAACACAAGTTTCAATTCATTTTTTTCTGCAACCACTACTTCAAAGTTATGTATCGTACCGAGTAGAACATGTTCGAAAAAGGGTTTACCCAAAACGTCCTACAAATAATCGCAAAAGGCCCATTGCTCCGTTTTGTGCACAAACGCACAAAACCGCGAGCTTTGGGAAAACACGAGTTGCGATCCACTTTTTTGCTCAACAACCATATCAAAGTTGTGTATCATATCGAGTAGAACATGTTTACAAAACGGTTTCCACAAAAAGCCTGAGAAATAAGTCCGAAAGGCCCATTGCCCTGTTTTGTGCACAAACGCACAAGACCGCGATCTTTGAGAAAGCACAAGTTTCGATCCATTTTTTTGTGCAACCACTACTTCAAAGTTGTGTATCGTACCGAGGAGAACATGTTCGTAAAAGGGTTTAAGCAAAAAGGCCTAGAAGTAAGCCCGAAAGGCCCATTATTCCGATTTGTGACCAAACACACAAAACCGCGAACTTTGGTAAAACACAAGTTCCGATCCACTTTTTTTGTGCAACAACCACATCAAAGTTGTGTATCGTAGTGAGTAGAACATATTCACAAAATGGTTTCCGCCAAAAGCATGAGAAATGTGCCCGAAAGGGCCACTGATCCATTTTGTGCACTAACATACAAAACCGCGAACTTTGGGAAAAACACAAGTTTCGATCATTTTTTTGTGCAACCACTACTTCAAAGTTGTGTATCGTACCGAGGAGAACATGTTCGAAAAAGGGTTTACGCAAAAAGGCCTAGAAGTAAGCCCGAAAGGCCCACAGCTCCGTTTTGTGAACAAACACACAACACCGCGAACTTTTGAAAAACACAAGTTTCAATTCATTTTTTTCTGCAACCACTACTTCAAAGTTATGTATCGTACCGAGTAGAACATGTTCGAAAAAGGGTTTACCCAAAACGTCCTACAAATAATCGCAAAAGGCCCATTGCTCCGTTTTGTGCACAAACGCACAAAACCGCGAGCTTTGGGAAAACACGAGTTGCGATCCAGTTTTTTGCTCAACAACCATATCAAAGTTGTGTATCATATCGAGTAGAACATGTTTACAAAACGGTTTCCACAAAAAGCCTGAGAAATAAGTCCGAAAGGCCCATTGCCCTGTTTTGTGCACAAACGCACAAGACCGCGATCTTTGAGAAAGCACAAGTTTCGATCCATTTTTTTGTGCAACCACTACTTCAAAGTTGTGTATCGTACCGAGGAGAACATGTTCGTAAAAGGGTTTAAGCAAAAAGGCCTAGAAGTAAGCCCGAAAGGCCCATTATTCCGATTTGTGACCAAACACACAAAACCGCGAACTTTGGTAAAACACAAGTTCCGATCCACTTTTTTTGTGCAACAACCACATCAAAGTTGTGTATCGTAGTGAGTAGAACATATTCACAAAATGGTTTCCGCCAAAAGCATGAGAAATGTGCCCGAAAGGGCCACTGATCCATTTTGTGCACTAACATACAAAACCGCGAACTTTGGGAAAAACACAAGTTTCGATCATTTTTTTGTGCAACCACTACTTCAAAGTTGTGTATCGTACCGAGGAGAACATGTTCGAAAAAGGGTTTACGCAAAAAGGCCTAGAAGTAAGCCCGAAAGGCCCACAGCTCCGTTTTGTGAACAAACACACAACACCGCGAACTTTTGAAAAACACAAGTTTCAATTCATTTTTTTCTGCAACCACTACTTCAAAGTTATGTATCGTACCGAGTAGAACATGTTCGAAAAAGGGTTTACCCAAAACGTCCTACAAATAATCGCAAAAGGCCCATTGCTCCGTTTTGTGCACAAACGCACAAAACCGCGAGCTTTGGGAAAACACGAGTTGCGATCCAGTTTTTTGCTCAACAACCATATCAAAGTTGTGTATCATATCGAGTAGAACATGTTTACAAAACGGTTTCCACAAAAAGCCTGAGAAATAAGTCCGAAAGGCCCATTGCCCTATTTTGTGCACAAACGCACAAGACCGCGATCTTTGAGAAAGCACAAGTTTCGATCCATTTTTTTGCGCAACCACTACTTCAAAGTTGTGTATCGTACCGAGGAGAACATGTTCGAAAAAGGTTTTAAGCAAAAAGGCCTAGAAGTAAGCCCGAAAGGCCCATTACTCCGATTTGTGACCAAACACACAAAACCGCGAACTTTGGTAAAACACAAGTTCCGATCCATTTTTTTGTGCAACAACCACATTAAAGCTGTGTATCGTAGTGAGTAGAACATATTCACAAAACGGTTTCCACAAAAAGCCTGAGAAATATGCCCGAAAGGGCCATTGCTCCATTTTGTGCACTAAGATACAAAACCGCGAACTTTGGGAAAACACAAGTTTCGATCATTTTTTTGTGCAACCACTACTTCAAAGTTGTGTATCGTACCGAGGAGAACATGTTCGAAAAAGGGTTTACGCAAAAAGGCCTAGAAGTAAGCCCGAAAGGCCCATTGCTCCGTTTTGTGAACAAACACACAACACCGCGAACTTTTGAAAAACACAAGTTTCAATCCATTTTTCTCTGCAACCACTACTTCAAAGTTATGTATCGTACCGAGTAGAACATGTTCGAAAAAGGGTTTACCCAAAACGTCCTACAAATAATCGCAAAAGGCCCATTGCTCCGTTTTGTGCACAAACGCACAAAACCGCGAGCTTTGGGAAAACACGAGTTGCGATCCAGTTTTTTGCTCAACAACCATATCAAAGTTGTGTATCATATCGAGTAGAACATGTTTACAAAACGGTTTCCACAAAAAGCCTGAGAAATAAGTCCGAAAGGCCCATTGCCCTATTTTGTGCACAAACGCACAAGACCGCGATCTTTGAGAAAGCACAAGTTTCGATCCATTTTTTTGCGCAACCACTACTTCAAAGTTGTGTATCGTACCGAGGAGAACATGTTCGAAAAAGGTTTTAAGCAAAAAGGCCTAGAAGTAAGCCCGAAAGGCCCATTACTCCGATTTGTGACCAAACACACAAAACCGCGAACTTTGGTAAAACACAAGTTCCGATCCATTTTTTTGTGCAACAACCACATTAAAGCTGTGTATCGTAGTGAGTAGAACATATTCACAAAATGGTTTCCGCCAAAAGCATGAGAAATGTGCCCGAAAGGGCCACTGATCCATTTTGTGCACTAACATACAAAACCGCGAACTTTGGGAAAAACACAAGTTTCGATCATTTTTTTGTGCAACCACTACTTCAAAGTTGTGTATCGTACCGAGGAGAACATGTTCGAAAAAGGGTTTACGCAAAAAGGCCTAGAAGTAAGCCCGAAAGGCCCACAGCTCCGTTTTGTGAACAAACACACAACACCGCGAACTTTTGAAAAACACAAGTTTCAATTCATTTTTTTCTGCAACCACTACTTCAAAGTTATGTATCGTACCGAGTAGAACATGTTCGAAAAAGGGTTTACCCAAAACGTCCTACAAATAATCGCAAAAGGCCCATTGCTCCGTTTTGTGCACAAACGCACAAAACCGCGAGCTTTGGGAAAACACGAGTTGCGATCCAGTTTTTTGCTCAACAACCATATCAAAGTTGTGTATCATATCGAGTAGAACATGTTTACAAAACGGTTTCCACAAAAAGCCTGAGAAATAAGTCCGAAAGGCCCATTGCCCTATTTTGTGCACAAACGCACAAGACCGCGATCTTTGAGAAAGCACAAGTTTCGATCCATTTTTTTGCGCAACCACTACTTCAAAGTTGTGTATCGTACCGAGGAGAACATGTTCGAAAAAGGTTTTAAGCAAAAAGGCCTAGAAGTAAGCCCGAAAGGCCCATTACTCCGATTTGTGACCAAACACACAAAACCGCGAACTTTGGTAAAACACAAGTTCCGATCCATTTTTTTGTGCAACAACCACATTAAAGCTGTGTATCGTAGTGAGTAGAACATATTCACAAAACGGTTTCCACAAAAAGCCTGAGAAATATGCCCGAAAGGGCCATTGCTCCATTTTGTGCACTAAGATACAAAACCGCGAACTTTGGGAAAACACAAGTTTCGATCATTTTTTTGTGCAACCACTACTTCAAAGTTGTGTATCGTACCGAGGAGAACATGTTCGAAAAAGGGTTTACGCAAAAAGGCCTAGAAGTAAGCCCGAAAGGCCCATTGCTCCGTTTTGTGAACAAACACACAACACCGCGAACTTTTGAAAAACACAAGTTTCAATCCATTTTTCTCTGCAACCACTACTTCAAAGTTATGTATCATACCGAGTAGAACATGTTCGAAAAAGGGTTTACCCAAAACGTCCTACAAATAATCGCAAAAGGCCCATTGCTCCGTTTTGTGCACAAACGCACAAAACCGCGAGCTTTGGGAAAACACGAGTTGCGATCCACTTTTTTGCTCAACAACCATATCAAAGTTGTGTATCATATCGAGTAGAACATGTTTACAAAACGGTTTCCACAAAAAGCCTGAGAAATAAGTCCGAAAGGCCCATTGCCCTGTTTTGTGCACAAACGCACAAGACCGCGATCTTTGAGAAAGCACAAGTTTCGATCCATTTTTTTGCGCAACCACTACTTCAAAGTTGTGTATCGTACCGAGGAGAACATGTTCGAAAAAGGTTTTAAGCAAAAAGGCCTAGAAGTAAGCCCGAAAGGCCCATTACTCCGATTTGTGACCAAACACACAAAACCGCGAACTTTGGTAAAACACAAGTTCCGATCCATTTTTTTGTGCAACAACCACATTAAAGTTGTGTATCGTAGTGAGTAGAACATATTCACAAAATGGTTTCCACAAAAAGCCTGAGAAATATGCCCGAAAGGGCCATTGCTCCATTTTGTGCACTAAGATACAAAACCGCGAACTTTGGGAAAACACAAGTTTCGATCATTTTTTTGTGCAACCACTACTTCAAAGTTGTGTATCGTACCGAGGAGAACATGTTCGAAAAAGGGTTTACGCAAAAAGGCCTAGAAGTAAGCCCGAAAGGCCCATTGCTCCGTTTTGTGAACAAACACACAACACCGCGAACTTTTGAAAAACACAAGTTTCAATCCATTTTTCTCTGCAACCACTACTTCAAAGTTATGTATCGTACCGAGTAGAACATGTTCGAAAAAGGGTTTACCCAAAACGTCCTACAAATAATCGCAAAAGGCCCATTGCTCCGTTTTGTGCACAAACGCACAAAACCGCGAGCTTTGGGAAAACACGAGTTGCGATCCACTTTTTTGCTCAACAACCATATCAAAGTTGTGTATCATATCGAGTAGAACATGTTTACAAAACGGTTTCCACAAAAAGCCTGAGAAATAAGTCCGAAAGGCCCATTGCCCTGTTTTGTGCACAAACGCACAAGACCGCGATCTTTGAGAAAGCACAAGTTTCGATCCATTTTTTTGTGCAACCACTACTTCAAAGTTGTGTATCGTACCGAGGAGAACATGTTCGTAAAAGGGTTTAAGCAAAAAGGCCTAGAAGTAAGCCCGAAAGGCCCATTATTCCGATTTGTGACCAAACACACAAAACCGCGAACTTTGGTAAAACATAAGTTCCGATCCACTTTTTTTGTGCAACAACCACATCAAAGTTGTGTATCGTAGTGAGTAGAACATATTCACAAAATGGTTTCCGCCAAAAGCATGAGAAATGTGCCCGAAAGGGCCACTGATCCATTTTGTGCACTAACATACAAAACCGCGAACTTTGGGAAAAACACAAGTTTCGATCATTTTTTTGTGCAACCACTACTTCAAAGTTGTGTATCGTACCGAGGAGAACATGTTCGAAAAAGGGTTTACGCAAAAAGGCCTAGAAGTAAGCCCGAAAGGCCCACAGCTCCGTTTTGTGAACAAACACACAACACCGCGAACTTTTGAAAAACACAAGTTTCAATTCATTTTTTTCTGCAACCACTACTTCAAAGTTATGTATCGTACCGAGTAGAACATGTTCGAAAAAGGGTTTACCCAAAACGTCCTACAAATAATCGCAAAAGGCCCATTGCTCCGTTTTGTGCACAAACGCACAAAACCGCGAGCTTTGGGAAAACACGAGTTGCGATCCAGTTTTTTGCTCAACAACCATATCAAAGTTGTGTATCATATCGAGTAGAACATGTTTACAAAACGGTTTCCACAAAAAGCCTGAGAAATAAGTCCGAAAGGCCCATTGCCCTGTTTTGTGCACAAACGCACAAGACCGCGATCTTTGAGAAAGCACAAGTTTCGATCCATTTTTTTGTGCAACCACTACTTCAAAGTTGTGTATCGTACCGAGGAGAACATGTTCGTAAAAGGGTTTAAGCAAAAAGGCCTAGAAGTAAGCCCGAAAGGCCCATTATTCCGATTTGTGACCAAACACACAAAACCGCGAACTTTGGTAAAACACAAGTTCCGATCCACTTTTTTTGTGCAACAACCACATCAAAGTTGTGTATCGTAGTGAGTAGAACATATTCACAAAATGGTTTCCGCCAAAAGCATGAGAAATGTGCCCGAAAGGGCCACTGATCCATTTTGTGCACTAACATACAAAACCGCGAACTTTGGGAAAAACACAAGTTTCGATCATTTTTTTGTACAACCACTACTTCAAAGTTGTGTATCGTACCGAGGAGAACATGTTCGAAAAAGGGTTTACGCAAAAAGGCCTAGAAGTAAGCCCGAAAGGCCCACAGCTCCGTTTTGTGAACAAACACACAACACCGCGAACTTTTGAAAAACACAAGTTTCAATTCATTTTTTTCTGCAACCACTACTTCAAAGTTATGTATCGTACCGAGTAGAACATGTTCGAAAAAGGGTTTACCCAAAACGTCCTACAAATAATCGCAAAAGGCCCATTGCTCCGTTTTGTGCACAAACGCACAAAACCGCGAGCTTTGGGAAAACACGAGTTGCGATCCAGTTTTTTGCTCAACAACCATATCAAAGTTGTGTATCATATCGAGTAGAACATGTTTACAAAACGGTTTCCACAAAAAGCCTGAGAAATAAGTCCGAAAGGCCCATTGCCCTGTTTTGTGCACAAACGCACAAGACCGCGATCTTTGAGAAAGCACAAGTTTCGATCCATTTTTTTGTGCAACCACTACTTCAAAGTTGTGTATCGTACCGAGGAGAACATGTTCGTAAAAGGGTTTAAGCAAAAAGGCCTAGAAGTAAGCCCGAAAGGCCCATTATTCCGATTTGTGACCAAACACACAAAACCGCGAACTTTGGTAAAACACAAGTTCCGATCCACTTTTTTTGTGCAACAACCACATCAAAGTTGTGTATCGTAGTGAGTAGAACATATTCACAAAATGGTTTCCGCCAAAAGCATGAGAAATGTGCCCGAAAGGGCCACTGATCCATTTTGTGCACTAACATACAAAACCGCGAACTTTGGGAAAAACACAAGTTTCGATCATTTTTTTGTGCAACCACTACTTCAAAGTTGTGTATCGTACCGAGGAGAACATGTTCGAAAAAGGGTTTACGCAAAAAGGCCTAGAAGTAAGCCCGAAAGGCCCACAGCTCCGTTTTGTGAACAAACACACAACACCGCGAACTTTTGAAAAACACAAGTTTCAATTCATTTTTTTCTGCAACCACTACTTCAAAGTTATGTATCGTACCGAGTAGAACATGTTCGAAAAAGGGTTTACCCAAAACGTCCTACAAATAATCGCAAAAGGCCCATTGCTCCGTTTTGTGCACAAACGCACAAAACCGCGAGCTTTGGGAAAACACGAGTTGCGATCCAGTTTTTTGCTCAACAACCATATCAAAGTTGTGTATCATATCGAGTAGAACGTGTTTACAAAACGGTTTCCACAAAAAGCCTGAGAAATAAGTCCGAAAGGCCCATTGCCCTATTTTGTGCACAAACGCACAAGACCGCGATCTTTGAGAAAGCACAAGTTTCGATCCATTTTTTTGCGCAACCACTACTTCAAAGTTGTGTATCGTACCGAGGAGAACATGTTCGAAAAAGGTTTTAAGCAAAAAGGCCTAGAAGTAAGCCCGAAAGGCCCATTACTCCGATTTGTGACCAAACACACAAAACCGCGAACTTTGGTAAAACACAAGTTCCGATCCATTTTTTTGTGCAACAACCACATTAAAGCTGTGTATCGTAGTGAGTAGAACATATTCACAAAACGGTTTCCACAAAAAGCCTGAGAAATATGCCCGAAAGGGCCATTGCTCCATTTTGTGCACTAAGATACAAAACCGCGAACTTTGGGAAAACACAAGTTTCGATCATTTTTTTGTGCAACCACTACTTCAAAGTTGTGTATCGTACCGAGGAGAACATGTTCGAAAAAGGGTTTACGCAAAAAGGCCTAGAAGTAAGCCCGAAAGGCCCATTGCTCCGTTTTGTGAACAAACACACAACACCGCGAACTTTTGAAAAACACAAGTTTCAATCCATTTTTCTCTGCAACCACTACTTCAAAGTTATGTATCGTACCGAGTAGAACATGTTCGAAAAAGGGTTTACCCAAAACGTCCTACAAATAATCGCAAAAGGCCCATTGCTCCGTTTTGTGCACAAACGCACAAAACCGCGAGCTTTGGGAAAACACGAGTTGCGATCCACTTTTTTGCTCAACAACCATATCAAAGTTGTGTATCATATCGAGTAGAACATGTTTACAAAACGGTTTCCACAAAAAGCCTGAGAAATAAGTCCGAAAGGCCCATTGCCCTGTTTTGTGCACAAACGCACAAGACCGCGATCTTTGAGAAAGCACAAGTTTCGATCCATTTTTTTGTGCAACCACTACTTCAAAGTTGTGTATCGTACCGAGGAGAACATGTTCGTAAAAGGGTTTAAGCAAAAAGGCCTAGAAGTAAGCCCGAAAGGCCCATTATTCCGATTTGTGACCAAACACACAAAACCGCGAACTTTGGTAAAACACAAGTTCCGATCCACTTTTTTTGTGCAACAACCACATCAAAGTTGTGTATCGTAGTGAGTAGAACATATTCACAAAATGGTTTCCGCCAAAAGCATGAGAAATGTGCCCGAAAGGGCCACTGATCCATTTTGTGCACTAACATACAAAACCGCGAACTTTGGGAAAAACACAAGTTTCGATCATTTTTTTGTGCAACCACTACTTCAAAGTTGTGTATCGTACCGAGGAGAACATGTTCGAAAAAGGGTTTACGCAAAAAGGCCTAGAAGTAAGCCCGAAAGGCCCACAGCTCCGTTTTGTGAACAAACACACAACACCGCGAACTTTTGAAAAACACAAGTTTCAATTCATTTTTTTCTGCAACCACTACTTCAAAGTTATGTATCGTACCGAGTAGAACATGTTCGAAAAAGGGTTTACCCAAAACGTCCTACAAATAATCGCAAAAGGCCCATTGCTCCGTTTTGTGCACAAACGCACAAAACCGCGAGCTTTGGGAAAACACGAGTTGCGATCCAGTTTTTTGCTCAACAACCATATCAAAGTTGTGTATCGTATCGAGTAGAACATGTTTACAAAACGGTTTCCACAAAAAGCCTGAGAAATAAGTCCGAAAGGCCCATTGCCCTATTTTGTGCACAAACGCACAAGACCGCGATCTTTGAGAAAGCACAAGTTTCGATCCATTTTTTTGCGCAACCACTACTTCAAAGTTGTGTATCGTACCGAGGAGAACATGTTCGAAAAAGGTTTTAAGCAAAAAGGCCTAGAAGTAAGCCCGAAAGGCCCATTACTCCGATTTGTGACCAAACACACAAAACCGCGAACTTTGGTAAAACACAAGTTCCGATCCATTTTTTTGTGCAACAACCACATTAAAGCTGTGTATCGTAGTGAGTAGAACATATTCACAAAACGGTTTCCACAAAAAGCCTGAGAAATATGCCCGAAAGGGCCATTGCTCCATTTTGTGCACTAAGATACAAAACCGCGAACTTTGGGAAAACACAAGTTTCGATCATTTTTTTGTGCAACCACTACTTCAAAGTTGTGTATCGTACCGAGGAGAACATGTTCGAAAAAGGGTTTACGCAAAACGTCCTACAAATAATCGCAAAAGACCCATTGCTCCGTTTTGTGCACAAACGCACAAAACCGCGAGCTTTGGGAAAACACAAGTTGCGATCCACTTTGTTGCTCAACAACCATATCAAAGTTGTGTATCGTAGAAAGTAGAACATGTTTACAAAACGGTTTCCACAAAAAGCCTGAGAAATAAGGCCGAAAGGCCCATTGACCCATTTTGTGCATAAACGCACAAGACCGCGATCTTGGAGAAAACACAAGTTTCGATCCATTTTTTTTGTGTAACCACTACTTCAAAGTTGTGTATCGTACCGAGAAGAACTTGTTCGAAAAAGGGTTTACGTAAAAAGGCCTAGTAGTAAGCCCGAAAGGCCCATTGCTCCGTTTTGTGACCAAATACACAAAACCGCGAACTTTGGGAAAACACAAGTTCCGATCCACTTTTTTGTGCAACAACCACATCAAATCGTGTATCGTAGCGAGTAGAACATGTTCACAAGTTGGTTTCCACAAAAAGCCCTAGAAATAAGCCCGGAAGGCCCATTGCCCCGTTTTGTGCACAAACGCACAAAATCACGAACTTTGGGAAAACACAAGTCTCAATCCATTTTTTTGTGCAACCACCACTTCAAAGTTTTGTATCGTACCGAGTAGAACATGTTCGAAAAAAGGGTTTATTGAAAAGGTCCAACAAATAAGCCCGAATGGCCCATTGATCAGTTTTGTGAACAAATGCACAAAACCACGAACTTTGGGAAAACACAAGTTTTGATCCACTTTCTTTCTCGACAACCACATCAGAGGTGTGTATCAAAGCGAGTAGAACATGTTCACAAGATACTTTCCACAAAAACCCTGAGAAATAAGCCCGGAAGGCCCATTGGTCAGTTTTGTGCACAAACGCACAAAACCGCGAACTTTGGGAAAACACAAGTTCCGATCCACTTTTTTGTGCAACAACCACATCAAATTGTGTATCGTAGCGAGTAGAACATGTTCACAAGATGGTTTCCACAAAAAGCCCTAGAAACAAGCCCGGAAGGCCCATTGCTCCGTTTTGTGCACAAACGCACAAAACCGCGAGCTTTGGGAAAACACGAGTTGCGATCCACTTTTTTGCTCAACAACCATATCAAAGTTGTGTATCATATCGAGTAGAACATGTTTACAAAACGGTTTCCACAAAAAGCCTGAGAAATAAGTCCGAAAGGCCCATTGCCCTGTTTTGTGCACAAACGCACAAGACCGCGATCTTTGAGAAAGCACAAGTTTCGATCCATTTTTTTGTGCAACCACTACTTCAAAGTTGTGTATCGTACCGAGGAGAACATGTTCGTAAAAGGGTTTAAGCAAAAAGGCCTAGAAGTAAGCCCGAAAGGCCCATTATTCCGATTTGTGACCAAACACACAAAACCGCGAACTTTGGTAAAACACAAGTTCCGATCCACTTTTTTTGTGCAACAACCACATCAAAGTTGTGTATCGTAGTGAGTAGAACATATTCACAAAATGGTTTCCGCCAAAAGCATGAGAAATGTGCCCGAAAGGGCCACTGATCCATTTTGTGCACTAACATACAAAACCGCGAACTTTGGGAAAAACACAAGTTTCGATCATTTTTTTGTGCAACCACTACTTCAAAGTTGTGTATCGTACCGAGGAGAACATGTTCGAAAAAGGGTTTACGCAAAAAGGCCTAGAAGTAAGCCCGAAAGGCCCACAGCTCCGTTTTGTGAACAAACACACAACACCGCGAACTTTTGAAAAACACAAGTTTCAATTCATTTTTTTCTGCAACCACTACTTCAAAGTTATGTATCGTACCGAGTAGAACATGTTCGAAAAAGGGTTTACCCAAAACGTCCTACAAATAATCGCAAAAGGCCCATTGCTCCGTTTTGTGCACAAACGCACAAAACCGCGAGCTTTGGGAAAACACGAGTTGCGATCCACTTTTTTGCTCAACAACCATATCAAAGTTGTGTATCATATCGAGTAGAACATGTTTACAAAACGGTTTCCACAAAAAGCCTGAGAAATAAGTCCGAAAGGCCCATTGCCCTGTTTTGTGCACAAACGCACAAGACCGCGATCTTTGAGAAAGCACAAGTTTCGATCCATTTTTTTGTGCAACCACTACTTCAAAGTTGTGTATCGTACCGAGGAGAACATGTTCGTAAAAGGGTTTAAGCAAAAAGGCCTAGAAGTAAGCCCGAAAGGCCCATTATTCCGATTTGTGACCAAACACACAAAACCGCGAACTTTGGTAAAACACAAGTTCCGATCCACTTTTTTTGTGCAACAACCACATCAAAGTTGTGTATCGTAGTGAGTAGAACATATTCACAAAATGGTTTCCGCCAAAAGCATGAGAAATGTGCCCGAAAGGGCCACTGATCCATTTTGTGCACTAACATACAAAACCGCGAACTTTGGGAAAAACACAAGTTTCGATCATTTTTTTGTGCAACCACTACTTCAAAGTTGTGTATCGTACCGAGGAGAACATGTTCGAAAAAGGGTTTACGCAAAAAGGCCTAGAAGTAAGCCCGAAAGGCCCACAGCTCCGTTTTGTGAACAAACACACAACACCGCGAACTTTTGAAAAACACAAGTTTCAATTCATTTTTTTCTGCAACCACTACTTCAAAGTTATGTATCGTACCGAGTAGAACATGTTCGAAAAAGGGTTTACCCAAAACGTCCTACAAATAATCGCAAAAGGCCCATTGCTCCGTTTTGTGCACAAACGCACAAAACCGCGAGCTTTGGGAAAACACGAGTTGCGATCCACTTTTTTGCTCAACAACCATATCAAAGTTGTGTATCATATCGAGTAGAACATGTTTACAAAACGGTTTCCACAAAAAGCCTGAGAAATAAGTCCGAAAGGCCCATTGCCCTGTTTTGTGCACAAACGCACAAGACCGCGATCTTTGAGAAAGCACAAGTTTCGATCCATTTTTTTGTGCAACCACTACTTCAAAGTTGTGTATCGTACCGAGGAGAACATGTTCGTAAAAGGGTTTAAGCAAAAAGGCCTAGAAGTAAGCCCGAAAGGCCCATTATTCCGATTTGTGACCAAACACACAAAACCGCGAACTTTGGTAAAACACAAGTTCCGATCCACTTTTTTTGTGCAACAACCACATCAAAGTTGTGTATCGTAGTGAGTAGAACATATTCACAAAATGGTTTCCGCCAAAAGCATGAGAAATGTGCCCGAAAGGGCCACTGATCCATTTTGTGCACTAACATACAAAACCGCGAACTTTGGGAAAAACACAAGTTTCGATCATTTTTTTGTGCAACCACTACTTCAAAGTTGTGTATCGTACCGAGGAGAACATGTTCGAAAAAGGGTTTACGCAAAAAGGCCTAGAAGTAAGCCCGAAAGGCCCACAGCTCCGTTTTGTGAACAAACACACAACACCGCGAACTTTTGAAAAACACAAGTTTCAATTCATTTTTTTCTGCAACCACTACTTCAAAGTTATGTATCGTACCGAGTAGAACATGTTCGAAAAAGGGTTTACCCAAAACGTCCTACAAATAATCGCAAAAGGCCCATTGCTCCGTTTTGTGCACAAACGCACAAAACCGCGAGCTTTGGGAAAACACGAGTTGCGATCCAGTTTTTTGCTCAACAACCATATCAAAGTTGTGTATCATATCGAGTAGAACATGTTTACAAAACGGTTTCCACAAAAAGCCTGAGAAATAAGTCCGAAAGGCCCATTGCCCTATTTTGTGCACAAACGCACAAGACCGCGATCTTTGAGAAAGCACAAGTTTCGATCCATTTTTTTGCGCAACCACTACTTCAAAGTTGTGTATCGTACCGAGGAGAACATGTTCGAAAAAGGTTTTAAGCAAAAAGGCCTAGAAGTAAGCCCGAAAGGCCCATTACTCCGATTTGTGACCAAACACACAAAACCGCGAACTTTGGTAAAACACAAGTTCCGATCCATTTTTTTGTGCAACAACCACATTAAAGCTGTGTATCGTAGTGAGTAGAACATATTCACAAAACGGTTTCCACAAAAAGCCTGAGAAATATGCCCGAAAGGGCCATTGCTCCATTTTGTGCACTAAGATACAAAACCGCGAACTTTGGGAAAACACAAGTTTCGATCATTTTTTTGTGCAACCACTACTTCAAAGTTGTGTATCGTACCGAGGAGAACATGTTCGAAAAAGGGTTTACGCAAAAAGGCCTAGAAGTAAGCCCGAAAGGCCCATTGCTCCGTTTTGTGAACAAACACACAACACCGCGAACTTTTGAAAAACACAAGTTTCAATCCATTTTTCTCTGCAACCACTACTTCAAAGTTATGTATCGTACCGAGTAGAACATGTTCGAAAAAGGGTTTACCCAAAACGTCCTACAAATAATCGCAAAAGGCCCATTGCTCCGTTTTGTGCACAAACGCACAAAACCGCGAGCTTTGGGAAAACACGAGTTGCGATCCACTTTTTTGCTCAACAACCATATCAAAGTTGTGTATCATATCGAGTAGAACATGTTTACAAAACGGTTTCCACAAAAAGCCTGAGAAATAAGTCCGAAAGGCCCATTGCCCTGTTTTGTGCACAAACGCACAAGACCGCGATCTTTGAGAAAGCACAAGTTTCGATCCATTTTTTTGTGCAACCACTACTTCAAAGTTGTGTATCGTACCGAGGAGAACATGTTCGTAAAAGGGTTTAAGCAAAAAGGCCTAGAAGTAAGCCCGAAAGGCCCATTATTCCGATTTGTGACCAAACACACAAAACCGCGAACTTTGGTAAAACACAAGTTCCGATCCACTTTTTTTGTGCAACAACCACATCAAAGTTGTGTATCGTAGTGAGTAGAACATATTCACAAAATGGTTTCCGCCAAAAGCATGAGAAATGTGCCCGAAAGGGCCACTGATCCATTTTGTGCACTAACATACAAAACCGCGAACTTTGGGAAAAACACAAGTTTCGATCATTTTTTTGTGCAACCACTACTTCAAAGTTGTGTATCGTACCGAGGAGAACATGTTCGAAAAAGGGTTTACGCAAAAAGGCCTAGAAGTAAGCCCGAAAGGCCCACAGCTCCGTTTTGTGAACAAACACACAACACCGCGAACTTTTGAAAAACACAAGTTTCAATTCATTTTTTTCTGCAACCACTACTTCAAAGTTATGTATCGTACCGAGTAGAACATGTTCGAAAAAGGGTTTACCCAAAACGTCCTACAAATAATCGCAAAAGGCCCATTGCTCCGTTTTGTGCACAAACGCACAAAACCGCGAGCTTTGGGAAAACACGAGTTGCGATCCAGTTTTTTGCTCAACAACCATATCAAAGTTGTGTATCGTATCGAGTAGAACATGTTTACAAAACGGTTTCCACAAAAAGCCTGAGAAATAAGTCCGAAAGGCCCATTGCCCTATTTTGTGCACAAACGCACAAGACCGCGATCTTTGAGAAAGCACAAGTTTCGATCCATTTTTTTGCGCAACCACTACTTCAAAGTTGTGTATCGTACCGAGGAGAACATGTTCGAAAAAGGTTTTAAGCAAAAAGGCCTAGAAGTAAGCCCGAAAGGCCCATTACTCCGATTTGTGACCAAACACACAAAACCGCGAACTTTGGTAAAACACAAGTTCCGATCCATTTTTTTGTGCAACAACCACATTAAAGCTGTGTATCGTAGTGAGTAGAACATATTCACAAAACGGTTTCCACAAAAAGCCTGAGAAATATGCCCGAAAGGGCCATTGCTCCATTTTGTGCACTAAGATACAAAACCGCGAACTTTGGGAAAACACAAGTTTCGATCATTTTTTTGTGCAACCACTACTTCAAAGTTGTGTATCGTACCGAGGAGAACATGTTCGAAAAAGGGTTTACGCAAAACGTCCTACAAATAATCGCAAAAGACCCATTGCTCCGTTTTGTGCACAAACGCACAAAACCGCGAGCTTTGGGAAAACACAAGTTGCGATCCACTTTGTTGCTCAACAACCATATCAAAGTTGTGTATCGTAGAAAGTAGAACATGTTTACAAAACGGTTTCCACAAAAAGCCTGAGAAATAAGGCCGAAAGGCCCATTGACCCATTTTGTGCATAAACGCACAAGACCGCGATCTTGGAGAAAACACAAGTTTCGATCCATTTTTTTTGTGTAACCACTACTTCAAAGTTGTGTATCGTACCGAGAAGAACTTGTTCGAAAAAGGGTTTACGTAAAAAGGCCTAGTAGTAAGCCCGAAAGGCCCATTGCTCCGTTTTGTGACCAAATACACAAAACCGCGAACTTTGGGAAAACACAAGTTCCGATCCACTTTTTTGTGCAACAACCACATCAAATCGTGTATCGTAGCGAGTAGAACATGTTCACAAGTTGGTTTCCACAAAAAGCCCTAGAAATAAGCCCGGAAGGCCCATTGCCCCGTTTTGTGCACAAACGCACAAAATCACGAACTTTGGGAAAACACAAGTCTCAATCCATTTTTTTGTGCAACCACCACTTCAAAGTTTTGTATCGTACCGAGTAGAACATGTTCGAAAAAAGGGTTTATTGAAAAGGTCCAACAAATAAGCCCGAATGGCCCATTGATCAGTTTTGTGAACAAATGCACAAAACCACGAACTTTGGGAAAACACAAGTTTTGATCCACTTTCTTTCTCGACAACCACATCAGAGGTGTGTATCAAAGCGAGTAGAACATGTTCACAAGATACTTTCCACAAAAACCCTGAGAAATAAGCCCGGAAGGCCCATTGGTCAGTTTTGTGCACAAACGCACAAAACCGCGAACTTTGGGAAAACACAAGTTCCGATCCACTTTTTTGTGCAACAACCACATCAAATTGTGTATCGTAGCGAGTAGAACATGTTCACAAGATGGTTTCCACAAAAAGCCCTAGAAACAAGCCCGGAAGGCCCATTGCTCCGTTTTGTGCACAAACGCACAAAACCGCGAGCTTTGGGAAAACACGAGTTGCGATCCACTTTTTTGCTCAACAACCATATCAAAGTTGTGTATCATATCGAGTAGAACATGTTTACAAAACGGTTTCCACAAAAAGCCTGAGAAATAAGTCCGAAAGGCCCATTGCCCTGTTTTGTGCACAAACGCACAAGACCGCGATCTTTGAGAAAGCACAAGTTTCGATCCATTTTTTTGTGCAACCACTACTTCAAAGTTGTGTATCGTACCGAGGAGAACATGTTCGTAAAAGGGTTTAAGCAAAAAGGCCTAGAAGTAAGCCCGAAAGGCCCATTATTCCGATTTGTGACCAAACACACAAAACCGCGAACTTTGGTAAAACACAAGTTCCGATCCACTTTTTTTGTGCAACAACCACATCAAAGTTGTGTATCGTAGTGAGTAGAACATATTCACAAAATGGTTTCCGCCAAAAGCATGAGAAATGTGCCCGAAAGGGCCACTGATCCATTTTGTGCACTAACATACAAAACCGCGAACTTTGGGAAAAACACAAGTTTCGATCATTTTTTTGTGCAACCACTACTTCAAAGTTGTGTATCGTACCGAGGAGAACATGTTCGAAAAAGGGTTTACGCAAAAAGGCCTAGAAGTAAGCCCGAAAGGCCCACAGCTCCGTTTTGTGAACAAACACACAACACCGCGAACTTTTGAAAAACACAAGTTTCAATTCATTTTTTTCTGCAACCACTACTTCAAAGTTATGTATCGTACCGAGTAGAACATGTTCGAAAAAGGGTTTACCCAAAACGTCCTACAAATAATCGCAAAAGGCCCATTGCTCCGTTTTGTGCACAAACGCACAAAACCGCGAGCTTTGGGAAAACACGAGTTGCGATCCACTTTTTTGCTCAACAACCATATCAAAGTTGTGTATCATATCGAGTAGAACATGTTTACAAAACGGTTTCCACAAAAAGCCTGAGAAATAAGTCCGAAAGGCCCATTGCCCTGTTTTGTGCACAAACGCACAAGACCGCGATCTTTGAGAAAGCACAAGTTTCGATCCATTTTTTTGTGCAACCACTACTTCAAAGTTGTGTATCGTACCGAGGAGAACATGTTCGTAAAAGGGTTTAAGCAAAAAGGCCTAGAAGTAAGCCCGAAAGGCCCATTATTCCGATTTGTGACCAAACACACAAAACCGCGAACTTTGGTAAAACACAAGTTCCGATCCACTTTTTTTGTGCAACAACCACATCAAAGTTGTGTATCGTAGTGAGTAGAACATATTCACAAAATGGTTTCCGCCAAAAGCATGAGAAATGTGCCCGAAAGGGCCACTGATCCATTTTGTGCACTAACATACAAAACCGCGAACTTTGGGAAAAACACAAGTTTCGATCATTTTTTTGTGCAACCACTACTTCAAAGTTGTGTATCGTACCGAGGAGAACATGTTCGAAAAAGGGTTTACGCAAAAAGGCCTAGAAGTAAGCCCGAAAGGCCCACAGCTCCGTTTTGTGAACAAACACACAACACCGCGAACTTTTGAAAAACACAAGTTTCAATTCATTTTTTTCTGCAACCACTACTTCAAAGTTATGTATCGTACCGAGTAGAACATGTTCGAAAAAGGGTTTACCCAAAACGTCCTACAAATAATCGCAAAAGGCCCATTGCTCCGTTTTGTGCACAAACGCACAAAACCGCGAGCTTTGGGAAAACACGAGTTGCGATCCAGTTTTTTGCTCAACAACCATATCAAAGTTGTGTATCATATCGAGTAGAACATGTTTACAAAACGGTTTCCACAAAAAGCCTGAGAAATAAGTCCGAAAGGCCCATTGCCCTATTTTGTGCACAAACGCACGAGACCGCGATCTTTGAGAAAGCACAAGTTTCGATCCATTTTTTTGCGCAACCACTACTTCAAAGTTGTGTATCGTACCGAGGAGAACATGTTCGAAAAAGGTTTTAAGCAAAAAGGCCTAGAAGTAAGCCCGAAAGGCCCATTACTCCGATTTGTGACCAAACACACAAAACCGCGAACTTTGGTAAAACACAAGTTCCGATCCATTTTTTTGTGCAACAACCACATTAAAGTTGTGTATCGTAGTGAGTAGAACATATTCACAAAACGGTTTCCACAAAAAGCCTGAGAAATATGCCCGAAAGGGCCATTGCTCCATTTTGTGCACTAAGATACAAAACCGCGAACTTTGGGAAAACACAAGTTTCGATCATTTTTTTGTGCAACCACTACTTCAAAGTTGTGTATCGTACCGAGGAGAACATGTTCGAAAAAGGGTTTACGCAAAAAGGCCTAGAAGTAAGCCCGAAAGGCCCATTGCTCCGTTTTGTGAACAAACACACAACACCGCGAACTTTTGAAAAACACAAGTTTCAATCCATTTTTCTCTGCAACCACTACTTCAAAGTTATGTATCGTACCGAGTAGAACATGTTCGAAAAAGGGTTTACCCAAAACGTCCTACAAATAATCGCAAAAGGCCCATTGCTCCGTTTTGTGCACAAACGCACAAAACCGCGAGCTTTGGGAAAACACGAGTTGCGATCCACTTTTTTGCTCAACAACCATATCAAAGTTGTGTATCATATCGAGTAGAACATGTTTACAAAACGGTTTCCACAAAAAGCCTGAGAAATAAGTCCGAAAGGCCCATTGCCCTGTTTTGTGCACAAACGCACAAGACCGCGATCTTTGAGAAAGCACAAGTTTCGATCCATTTTTTTGTGCAACCACTACTTCAAAGTTGTGTATCGTACCGAGGAGAACATGTTCGTAAAAGGGTTTAAGCAAAAAGGCCTAGAAGTAAGCCCGAAAGGCCCATTATTCCGATATTTGACCAAACACACAAAACCGCGAACTTTGGTATAACACAAGTTCCGATCCACTTTTTTTTTGCAACAACCACATCAAAGTTGTGTATCGTAGTGAGTAGAACATATTCACAAAATGGTTTCCGCCAAAAGCATGAGAAATGTGCCCGAAAGGGCCACTGATCCATTTTGTGCACTAACATACAAAACCGCGAACTTTGGGAAAAACACAAGTTTCGATCATTTTTTTGTGCAACCACTACTTCAAAGTTGTGTATCGTACCGAGGAAAACATGTTAGAAAAAGGGTTTACGCAAAAAGGCCTAGAAGTAAGCCCGAAAGGCCCACAGCTCCGTTTTGTGAACAAACACACAACACCGCGAACTTTTGAAAAACACAAGTTTCAATTCATTTTTTTCTGCAACCACTACTTCAAAGTTATGTATCGTACCGAGTAGAACATGTTCGAAAAAGGGTTCACCCAAAACGTCCTACAAATAATCGCAAAAGGCCTATTGCTCCGTTTTGTGCACAAACGCACAAAACCGCGAGCTTTGGGAAAACACGAGTTGCGATCCAGTTTTTTGCTCAACAACCATATCAAAGTTGTGTATCGTAGCAAGTAGAACATGTTTACAAAACGGTTTCCACAAAAAGCCTGAGAAATAAGTCCGAAAGGCCCATTGCCCTGTTTTGTGCACAAACGCACAAGACCGCGATCTTTGAGAAAGCACAAGTTTCGATCCATTTTTTTGCGCAACCACTACTTCAAAGTTGTGTATCGTACCGAGGAGAACATGTTCGAAAAAGGTTTTAAGCAAAAAGGCCTAGAAGTAAGCCCGAAAGGCCCATTACTCCGATTTGTGACCAAACACACAAAACCGCGAACTTTGGTAAAACACAAGTTCCGATCCATTTTTTTGTGCAACAACCACATTAAAGTTGTGTATCGTAGTGAGTAGAACATATTCACAAAACGGTTTCCACAAAAAGCCTGAGAAATATGCCCGAAAGGGCCATTGCTCCATTTTGTGCACTAAGATACAAAACCGCGAACTTTGGGAAAACACAAGTTTCGATCATTTTTTTGTGCAACCACTACTTCAAAGTTGTGTATCGTACCGAGGAGAACATGTTCGAAAAAGGGTTTACGCAAAAAGGCCTAGAAGTAAGCCCGAAAGGCCCATTGCTCCGTTTTGTGAACAAACACACAACACCGCGAACTTTTGAAAAACACAAGTTTCAATCCATTTTTCTCTGCAACCACTACTTCAAAGTTATGTATCGTACCGAGTAGAACATGTTCGAAAAAGGGTTTACCCAAAACGTCCTACAAATAATCGCAAAAGGCCCATTGCTCCGTTTTGTGCACAAACGCACAAAACCGCGAGCTTTGGGAAAACACGAGTTGCGATCCACTTTTTTGCTCAACAACCATATCAAAGTTGTGTATCATATCGAGTAGAACATGTTTACAAAACGGTTTCCACAAAAAGCCTGAGAAATAAGTCCGAAAGGCCCATTGCCCTGTTTTGTGCACAAACGCACAAGACCGCGATCTTTGAGAAAGCACAAGTTTCGATCCATTTTTTTGTGCAACCACTACTTCAAAGTTGTGTATCGTACCGAGGAGAACATGTTCGTAAAAGGGTTTAAGCAAAAAGGCCTAGAAGTAAGCCCGAAAGGCCCATTATTCCGATATTTGACCAAACACACAAAACCGCGAACTTTGGTATAACACAAGTTCCGATCCACTTTTTTTTTGCAACAACCACATCAAAGTTGTGTATCGTAGTGAGTAGAACATATTCACAAAATGGTTTCCGCCAAAAGCATGAGAAATGTGCCCGAAAGGGCCACTGATCCATTTTGTGCACTAACATACAAAACCGCGAACTTTGGGAAAAACACAAGTTTCGATCATTTTTTTGTGCAACCACTACTTCAAAGTTGTGTATCGTACCGAGGAAAACATGTTAGAAAAAGGGTTTACGCAAAAAGGCCTAGAAGTAAGCCCGAAAGGCCCACAGCTCCGTTTTGTGAACAAACACACAACACCGCGAACTTTTGAAAAACACAAGTTTCAATTCATTTTTTTCTGCAACCACTACTTCAAAGTTATGTATCGTACCGAGTAGAACATGTTCGAAAAAGGGTTCACCCAAAACGTCCTACAAATAATCGCAAAAGGCCTATTGCTCCGTTTTGTGCACAAACGCACAAAACCGCGAGCTTTGGGAAAACACGAGTTGCGATCCAGTTTTTTGCTCAACAACCATATCAAAGTTGTGTATCGTAGCAAGTAGAACATGTTTACAAAACGGTTTCCACAAAAAGCCTGAGAAATAAGTCCGAAAGGCCCATTGCCCTGTTTTGTGCACAAACGCACAAGACCGCGATCTTTGAGAAAGCACAAGTTTCGATCCATTTTTTTGCGCAACCACTACTTCAAAGTTGTGTATCGTACCGAGGAGAACATGTTCGAAAAAGGTTTTAAGCAAAAAGGCCTAGAAGTAAGCCCGAAAGGCCCATTACTCCGATTTGTGACCAAACACACAAAACCGCGAACTTTGGTAAAACACAAGTTCCGATCCATTTTTTTGTGCAACAACCACATTAAAGTTGTGTATCGTAGTGAGTAGAACATATTCACAAAACGGTTTCCACAAAAAGCCTGAGAAATATGCCCGAAAGGGCCATTGCTCCATTTTGTGCACTAAGATACAAAACCGCGAACTTTGGGAAAACACAAGTTTCGATCATTTTTTTGTGCAACCACTACTTCAAAGTTGTGTATCGTACCGAGGAGAACATGTTCGAAAAAGGGTTTACGCAAAACGTCCTACAAATAATCGCAAAAGGCCCATTGCTCCGTTTTGTGCACAAACGCACAAAACCGCGAGCTTTGGGAAAACACAAGTTGCGATCCACTTTGTTGCTCAACAACCATATCAAAGTTGTGTATCGTAGAAAGTAGAACATGTTTACAAAACGGTTTCCACAAAAAGCCTGAGAAATAAGGCCGAAAGGCCCATTGACCCATTTTGTGCATAAACGCACAAGACCGCGATCTTGGAGAAAACACAAGTTTCGATCCATTTTTTTTGTGTAACCACTACTTCAAAGTTGTGTATCGTACCGAGAAGAACTTGTTCGAAAAAGGGTTTACGTAAAAAGGCCTAGTAGTAAGCCCGAAAGGCCCATTGCTCCGTTTTGTGACCAAATACACAAAACCGCGAACTTTGGGAAAACACAAGTTCCGATCCACTTTTTTGTGCAACAACCACATCAAATCGTGTATCGTAGCGAGTAGAACATGTTCACAAGTTGGTTTCCACAAAAAGCCCTAGAAATAAGCCCGGAAGGCCCATTGCCCCGTTTTGTGCACAAACGCACAAAATCACGAACTTTGGGAAAACACAAGTCTCAATCCATTTTTTTGTGCAACCACCACTTCAAAGTTTTGTATCGTACCGAGTAGAACATGTTCGAAAAAAGGGTTTATTGAAAAGGTCCAACAAATAAGCCCGAATGGCCCATTGATCAGTTTTGTGAACAAATGCACAAAACCACGAACTTTGGGAAAACACAAGTTTTGATCCACTTTCTTTCTCGACAACCACATCAGAGGTGTGTATCAAAGCGAGTAGAACATGTTCACAAGATACTTTCCACAAAAACCCTGAGAAATAAGCCCGGAAGGCCCATTGGTCAGTTTTGTGCACAAACGCACAAAACCGCGAACTTTGGGAAAACACAAGTTCCGATCCACTTTTTTGTGCAACAACCACATCAAATTGTGTATCGTAGCGAGTAGAACATGTTCACAAGATGGTTTCCACAAAAAGCCCTAGAAACAAGCCCGGAAGGCCCATTGCTCCGTTTTGTGCACAAACGCACAAAACCGCGAGCTTTGGGAAAACACGAGTTGCGATCCACTTTTTTGCTCAACAACCATATCAAAGTTGTGTATCATATCGAGTAGAACATGTTTACAAAACGGTTTCCACAAAAAGCCTGAGAAATAAGTCCGAAAGGCCCATTGCCCTGTTTTGTGCACAAACGCACAAGACCGCGATCTTTGAGAAAGCACAAGTTTCGATCCATTTTTTTGTGCAACCACTACTTCAAAGTTGTGTATCGTACCGAGGAGAACATGTTCGTAAAAGGGTTTAAGCAAAAAGGCCTAGAAGTAAGCCCGAAAGGCCCATTATTCCGATTTGTGACCAAACACACAAAACCGCGAACTTTGGTAAAACACAAGTTCCGATCCACTTTTTTTGTGCAACAACCACATCAAAGTTGTGTATCGTAGTGAGTAGAACATATTCACAAAATGGTTTCCGCCAAAAGCATGAGAAATGTGCCCGAAAGGGCCACTGATCCATTTTGTGCACTAACATACAAAACCGCGAACTTTGGGAAAAACACAAGTTTCGATCATTTTTTTGTGCAACCACTACTTCAAAGTTGTGTATCGTACCGAGGAGAACATGTTCGAAAAAGGGTTTACGCAAAAAGGCATAGAAGTAAGCCCGAAAGGCCCACAGCTCCGTTTTGTGAACAAACACACAACACCGCGAACTTTTGAAAAACACAAGTTTCAATTCATTTTTTTCTGCAACCACTACTTCAAAGTTGTGTATCGTACCGAGTAGAACATGTTCGAAAAAGGGTTTACCCAAAACGTCCTACAAATAATCGCAAAAGGCCCATTGCTCCGTTTTGTGCACAAACGCACAAAACCGCGAGCTTTGGGAAAACACGAGTTGCGATCCAGTTTTTTGCTCAACAACCATATCAAAGTTGTGTATCATATCGAGTAGAACATGTTTACAAAACGGTTTCCACAAAAAGCCTGAGAAATAAGTCCGAAAGGCCCATTGCCCTATTTTGTGCACAAACGCACAAGACCGCGATCTTTGAGAAAGCACAAGTTTCGATCCATTTTTTTGCGTAACCACTACTTCAAAGTTGTGTATCGTACCGAGGAGAACATGTTCGAAAAAGGTTTTAAGCAAAAAGGCCTAGAAGTAAGCCCGAAAGGCCCATTACTCCGATTTGTGACCAAACACACAAAACCGCGAACTTTGGTAAAACACAAGTTCCGATCCATTTTTTTGTGCAACAACCACATTAAAGTTGTGTATCGTAGTGAGTAGAACATATTCACAAAACGGTTTCCACAAAAAGCCTGAGAAATATGCCCGAAAGGGCCATTGCTCCATTTTGTGCACTAAGATACAAAACCGCGAACTTTGGGAAAACACAAGTTTCGATCATTTTTTTGTGCAACCACTACTTCAAAGTTGTGTATCGTACCGAGGAGAACATGTTCGAAAAAGGGTTTACGCAAAAAGGCCTAGAAGTAAGCCCGAAAGGCCCATTGCTCCGTTTTGTGAACAAACACACAACACCGCGAACTTTTGAAAAACACAAGTTTCAATCCATTTTTCTCTGCAACCACTACTTCAAAGTTATGTATCGTACCGAGTAGAACATGTTCGAAAAAGGGTTTACCCAAAACGTCCTACAAATAATCGCAAAAGGCCCATTGCTCCGTTTTGTGCACAAACGCACAAAACCGCGAGCTTTGGGAAAACACGAGTTGCGATCCACTTTTTTGCTCAACAACCATATCAAAGTTGTGTATCATATCGAGTAGAACATGTTTACAAAACGGTTTCCACAAAAAGCCTGAGAAATAAGTCCGAAAGGCCCATTGCCCTGTTTTGTGCACAAACGCACAAGACCGCGATCTTTGAGAAAGCACAAGTTTCGATCCATTTTTTTGTGCAACCACTACTTCAAAGTTGTGTATCGTACCGAGGAGAACATGTTCCTAAAAGGGTTTAAGCAAAAAGGCCTAGAAGTAAGCCCGAAAGGCCCATTATTCCGATATTTGACCAAACACACAAAACCGCGAACTTTGGTAAAACACAAGTTCCGATCCACTTTTTTTTTGCAACAACCACATCAAAGTTGTGTATCGTAGTGAGTAGAACATATTCACAAAATGGTTTCCGCCAAAAGCATGAGAAATGTGCCCGAAAGGGCCACTGATCCATTTTGTGCACTTACATACAAAACCGCGAACTTTGGGAAAAACACAAGTTTCGATCATTTTTTTGTGCAACCACTACTTCAAAGTTGTGTATCGTACCGAGGAGAACATGTTCGAAAAAGGGTTTACGCAAAAAGGCCTAGAAGTAAGCCCGAAAGGCCCACAGCTCCGTTTTGTGAACAAACACACAACACCGCGAACTTTTGAAAAACACAAGTTTCAATTCATTTTTCTCTGCAACCACTACTTCAAAGTTATGTATCGTACCGAGTAGAACATGTTCGAAAAAGGGTTCACCCAAAACGTCCTACAAATAATCGCAAAAGGCCTATTGCTCCGTTTTGTGCACAAACGCACAAAACCGCGAGCTTTGGGAAAACACGAGTTGCGATCCAGTTTTTTGCTCAACAACCATATCAAAGTTGTGTATCGTAGCAAGTAGAACATGTTTACAAAACGGTTTCCACAAAAAGCCTGAGAAATAAGTCCGAAAGGCCCATTGCCCTGTTTTGTGCACAAACGCACAAGACCGCGATCTTTGAGAAAGCACAAGTTTCGATCCATTTTTTTGCGCAACCACTACTTCAAAGTTGTGTATCGTACCGAGGAGAACATGTTCGAAAAAGGTTTTAAGCAAAAAGGCCTAGAAGTAAGCCCGAAAGGCCCATTACTCCGATTTGTGACCAAACACACAAAACCGCGAACTTTGGTAAAACACAAGTTCCGATCCATTTTTTTGTGCAACAACCACATTAAAGTTGTGTATCGTAGTGAGTAGAACATATTCACAAAACGGTTTCCACAAAAAGCCTGAGAAATATGCCCGAAAGGGCCATTGCTCCATTTTGTGCACTAAGATACAAAACCGCGAACTTTGGGAAAACACAAGTTTCGATCATTTTTTTGTGCAACCACTACTTCAAAGTTGTGTATCGTACCGAGGAGAACATGTTCGAAAAAGGGTTTACGCAAAACGTCCTACAAATAATCGCAAAAGGCCCATTGCTCCGTTTTGTGCACAAACGCACAAAACCGCGAGCTTTGGGAAAACACAAGTTGCGATCCTCTTTGTTGCTCAACAACCATATCAAAGTTGTGTATCGTAGAAAGTAGAACATGTTTACAAAACGGTTTCCACAAAAAGCCTGAGAAATAAGGCCGAAAGGCCCATTGACCCATTTTGTGCATAAACGCACAAGACCGCGATCTTGGAGAAAACACAAGTTTCGATCCATTTTTTTTGTGTAACCACTACTTCAAAGTTGTGTATCGTACCGAGAAGAACTTGTTCGAAAAAGGGTTTACGTAAAAAGGCCTAGTAGTAAGCCCGAAAGGCCCATTGCTCCGTTTTGTGACCAAATACACAAAACCGCGAACTTTGGGAAAACACAAGTTCCGATCCACTTTTTTGTGCAACAACCACATCAAATCGTGTATCGTAGCGAGTAGAACATGTTCACAAGTTGGTTTCCACAAAAAGCCCTAGAAATAAGCCCGGAAGGCCCATTGCCCCGTTTTGTGCACAAACGCACAAAATCACGAACTTTGGGAAAACACAAGTCTCAATCCATTTTTTTGTGCAACCACCACTTCAAAGTTTTGTATCGTACCGAGTAGAACATGTTCGAAAAAAGGGTTTATTGAAAAGGTCCAACAAATAAGCCCGAATGGCCCATTGATCAGTTTTGTGAACAAATGCACAAAACCACGAACTTTGGGAAAACACAAGTTTTGATCCACTTTCTTTCTCGACAACCACATCAGAGGTGTGTATCAAAGCGAGTAGAACATGTTCACAAGATACTTTCCACAAAAACCCTGAGAAATAAGCCCGGAAGGCCCATTGGTCAGTTTTGTGCACAAACGCACAAAACCGCGAACTTTGGGAAAACACAAGTTCCGATCCACTTTTTTGTGCAACAACCACATCAAATTGTGTATCGTAGCGAGTAGAACATGTTCACAAGATGGTTTCCACAAAAAGCCCTAGAAACAAGCCCGGAAGGCCCATTGCTCCGTTTTGTGCACAAACGCACAAAACCGCGAGCTTTGGGAAAACACGAGTTGCGATCCACTTTTTTGCTCAACAACCATATCAAAGTTGTGTATCATATCGAGTAGAACATGTTTACAAAACGGTTTCCACAAAAAGCCTGAGAAATAAGTCCGAAAGGCCCATTGCCCTGTTTTGTGCACAAACGCACAAGACCGCGATCTTTGAGAAAGCACAAGTTTCGATCCATTTTTTTGTGCAACCACTACTTCAAAGTTGTGTATCGTACCGAGGAGAACATGTTCGTAAAAGGGTTTAAGCAAAAAGGCCTAGAAGTAAGCCCGAAAGGCCCATTATTCCGATTTGTGCCAAACACACAAAACCGCGAACTTTGGTAAAACACAAGTTCCGATCCACTTTTTTTGTGCAACAACCACATCAAAGTTGTGTATCGTAGTGAGTAGAACATATTCACAAAATGGTTTCCGCCAAAAGCATGAGAAATGTGCCCGAAAGGGCCACTGATCCATTTTGTGCACTAACATACAAAACCGCGAACTTTGGGAAAAACACAAGTTTCGATCATTTTTTTGTGCAACCACTACTTCAAAGTTGTGTATCGTACCGAGGAGAACATGTTCGAAAAAGGGTTTACGCAAAAAGGCCTAGAAGTAAGCCCGAAAGGCCCACAGCTCCGTTTTGTGAACAAACACACAACACCGCGAACTTTTGAAAAACACAAGTTTCAATTCATTTTTTTCTGCAACCACTACTTCAAAGTTGTGTATCGTACCGAGTAGAACATGTTCGAAAAAGGGTTTACCCAAAACGTCCTACAAATAATCGCAAAAGGCCCATTGCTCCGTTTTGTGCACAAACGCACAAAACCGCGAGCTTTGGGAAAACACGAGTTGCGATCCAGTTTTTTGCTCAACAACCATATCAAAGTTGTGTATCATATCGAGTAGAACATGTTTACAAAACGGTTTCCACAAAAAGCCTGAGAAATAAGTCCGAAAGGCCCATTGCCCTATTTTGTGCACAAACGCACAAGACCGCGATCTTTGAGAAAGCACAAGTTTCGATCCATTTTTTTGCGCAACCACTACTTCAAAGTTGTGTATCGTACCGAGGAGAACATGTTCGAAAAAGGTTTTAAGCAAAAAGGCCTAGAAGTAAGCCCGAAAGGCCCATTACTCCGATTTGTGACCAAACACACAAAACCGCGAAATTTGGTAAAACACAAGTTCCGATCCATTTTTTTGTGCAACAACCACATTAAAGTTGTGTATCGTAGTGAGTAGAACATATTCACAAAACGGTTTCCACAAAAAGCCTGAGAAATATGCCCGAAAGGGCCATTGCTCCATTTTGTGCACTAAGATACAAAACCGCGAACTTTGGGAAAACACAAGTTTCGATCATTTTTTTGTGCAACCACTACTTCAAAGTTGTGTATCGTACCGAGGAGAACATGTTCGAAAAAGGGTTTACGCAAAAAGGCCTAGAAGTAAGCCCGAAAGGCCCATTGCTCCGTTTTGTGAACAAACACACAACACCGCGAACTTTTGAAAAACACAAGTTTCAATCCATTTTTCTCTGCAACCACTACTTCAAAGTTATGTATCGTACCGAGTAGAACATGTTCGAAAAAGGGTTTACCCAAAACGTCCTACAAATAATCGCAAAAGGCCCATTGCTCCGTTTTGTGCACAAACGCACAAAACCGCGAGCTTTGGGAAAACACGAGTTGCGATCCACTTTTTTGCTCAACAACCATATCAAAGTTGTGTATCATATCGAGTAGAACATGTTTACAAAATGGTTTCCACAAAAAGCCTGAGAAATAAGTCCGAAAGGCCCATTGCCCTGTTTTGTGCACAAACGCACAAGACCGCGATCTTTGAGAAAGCACAAGTTTCGATCCATTTTTTTGTGCAACCACTACTTCAAAGTTGTGTATCGTACCGAGGAGAACATGTTCGTAAAAGGGTTTAAGCAAAAAGGCCTAGAAGTAAGCCCGAAAGGCCCATTATTCCGATATTTGACCAAACACACAAAACCGCGAACTTTGGTAAAACACAAGTTCCGATCCACTTTTTTTTTGCAACAACCACATCAAAGTTGTGTATCGTAGTGAGTAGAACATATTCACAAAATGGTTTCCGCCAAAAGCATGAGAAATGTGCCCGAAAGGGCCACTGATCCATTTTGTGCACTAACATACAAAACCGCGAACTTTGGGAAAAACACAAGTTTCGATCATTTTTTTGTGCAACCACTACTTCAAAGTTGTGTATCGTACCGAGGAGAACATGTTCGAAAAAGGGTTTACGCAAAAAGGCCTAGAAGTAAGCCCGAAAGGCCCACAGCTCCGTTTTGTGAACAAACACACAACACCGCGAACTTTTGAAAAACACAAGTTTCAATTCATTTTTTTCTGCAACCACTACTTCAAAGTTATGTATCGTACCGAGTAGAACATGTTCGAAAAAGGGTTCACCCAAAACGTCCTACAAATAATCGCAAAAGGCCTATTGCTCCGTTTTGTGCACAAACGCACAAAACCGCGAGCTTTGGGAAAACACGAGTTGCGATCCAGTTTTTTGCTCAACAACCATATCAAAGTTGTGTATCGTAGCAAGTAGAACATGTTTACAAAACGGTTTCCACAAAAAGCCTGAGAAATAAGTCCGAAAGGCCCATTGCCCTGTTTTGTGCACAAACGCACAAGACCGCGATCTTTGAGAAAGCACAAGTTTCGATCCATTTTTTTGCGCAACCACTACTTCAAAGTTGTGTATCGTACCGAGGAGAACATGTTCGAAAAAGGTTTTAAGCAAAAAGGCCTAGAAGTAAGCCCGAAAGGCCCATTACTCCGATTTGTGACCAAACACACAAAACCGCGAACTTTGGTAAAACACAAGTTCCGATCCATTTTTTTGTGCAACAACCACATTAAAGTTGTGTATCGTAGTGAGTAGAACATATTCACAAAACGGTTTCCACAAAAAGCCTGAGAAATATGCCCGAAAGGACCATTGCTCCATTTTGTGCACTAAGATACAAAACCGCGAACTTTGGGAAAACACAAGTTTCGATCATTTTTTTGTGCAACCACTACTTCAAAGTTGTGTATCGTACCGAGGAGAACATGTTCGAAAAAGGGTTTACGCAAAAAGGCCTAGAAGTAAGCCCGAAAGGCCCATTGCTCCGTTTTGTGAACAAACACACAACACCGCGAACTTTTGAAAAACACAAGTTTCAATCCATTTTTCTCTGCAACCACTACTTCAAAGTTATGTATCGTACCGAGTAGAACATGTTCGAAAAAGGGTTTACCCAAAACGTCCTACAAATAATCGCAAAAGGCCCATTGCTCCGTTTTGTGCACAAACGCACAAAACCGCGAGCTTTGGGAAAACACGAGTTGCGATCCAGTTCTTTGCTCAACAACCATATCAAAGTTGTGTATCATATCGAGTAGAACATGTTTACAAAACGGTTTCCACAAAAAGCCTGAGAAATAAGTCCGAAAGGCCCATTGCCCTATTTTGTGCACAAACGCACAAGACCGCGATCTTTGAGAAAGCACAAGTTTCGATCCATTTTTTTGCGCAACCACTACTTCAAAGTTGTGTATCGTACCGAGGAGAACATGTTCGAAAAAGGTTTTAAGCAAAAAGGCCTAGAAGTAAGCCCGAAAGGCCCATTACTCCGATTTGTGACCAAACACACAAAACCGCGAACTTTGGTAAAACACAAGTTCCGATCCATTTTTTTGTGCAACAACCACATTAAAGTTGTGTATCGTAGTGAGTAGAACATATTCACAAAACGGTTTCCACAAAAAGCCTGAGAAATATGCCCGAAAGGGCCATTGCTCCATTTTGTGCACTAAGATACAAAACCGCGAACTTTGGGAAAACACAAGTTTCGATCATTTTTTTGTGCAACCACTACTTCAAAGTTGTGTATCGTACCGAGGAGAACATGTTCGAAAAAGGGTTTACGCAAAAAGGCCTAGAAGTAAGCCCGAAAGGCCCATTGCTCCGTTTTGTGAACAAACACACAACACCGCGAACTTTTGAAAAACACAAGTTTCAATCCATTTTTCTCTGCAACCACTACTTCAAAGTTATGTATCGTACCGAGTAGAACATGTTCGAAAAAGGGTTTACCCAAAACGTCCTACAAATAATCGCAAAAGGCCCATTGCTCCGTTTTGTGCACAAACGCACAAAACCGCGAGCTTTGGGAAAACACGAGTTGCGATCCACTTTTTTGCTCAACAACCATATCAAAGTTGTGTATCATATCGAGTAGAACATGTTTACAAAACGGTTTCCACAAAAAGCCTGAGAAATAAGTCCGAAAGGCCCATTGCCCTGTTTTGTGCACAAACGCACAAGACCGCGATCTTTGAGAAAGCACAAGTTTCGATCCATTTTTTTGTGCAACCACTACTTCAAAGTTGTGTATCGTACCGAGGAGAACATGTTCGTAAAAGGGTTTAAGCAAAAAGGCCTAGAAGTAACCCGAAAGGCCCATTATTCCGATATTTGACCAAACACACAAAACCGCGAACTTTGGTAAAACACAAGTTCCGATCCACTTTTTTTTTGCAACAACCACATCAAAGTTGTGTATCGTAGTGAGTAGAACATATTCACAAAATGGTTTCCGCCAAAAGCATGAGAAATGTGCCCGAAAGGGCCACTGATCCATTTTGTGCACTAACATACAAAACCGCGAACTTTGGGAAAAACACAAGTTTCGATCATTTTTTTGTGCAACCACTACTTCAAAGTTGTGTATCGTACCGAGGAGAACATGTTCGAAAAAGGGTTTACGCAAAAAGGCCTAGAAGTAAGCCCGAAAGGCCCACAGCTCCGTTTTGTGAACAAACACACAACACCGCGAACTTTTGAAAAACACAAGTTTCAATTCATTTTTTTCTGCAACCACTACTTCAAAGTTATGTATCGTACCGAGTAGAACATGTTCGAAAAAGGGTTCACCCAAAACGTCCTACAAATAATCGCAAAAGGCCTATTGCTCCGTTTTGTGCACAAACGCACAAAACCGCGAGCTTTGGGAAAACACGAGTTGCGATCCAGTTTTTTGCTCAACAACCATATCAAAGTTGTGTATCGTAGCAAGTAGAACATGTTTACAAAACGGTTTCCACAAAAAGCCTGAGAAATAAGTCCGAAAGGCCCATTGCCCTGTTTTGTGCACAAACGCACAAGACCGCGATCTTTGAGAAAGCACAAGTTTCGATCCATTTTTTTGTGCAACCACTACTTCAAAGTTGTGTATCGTACCGAGGAGAACATGTTCGTAAAAGGGTTTAAGCAAAAAGGCCTAGAAGTAACCCGAAAGGCCCATTATTCCGATATTTGACCAAACACACAAAACCGCGAACTTTGGTAAAACACAAGTTCCGATCCACTTTTTTTTTGCAACAACCACATCAAAGTTGTGTATCGTAGTGAGTAGAACATATTCACAAAATGGTTTCCGCCAAAAGCATGAGAAATGTGCCCGAAAGGGCCACTGATCCATTTTGTGCACTAACATACAAAACCGCGAACTTTGGGAAAAACACAAGTTTCGATCATTTTTTTGTGCAACCACTACTTCAAAGTTGTGTATCGTACCGAGGAGAACATGTTCGAAAAAGGGTTTACGCAAAAAGGCCTAGAAGTAAGCCCGAAAGGCCCACAGCTCCGTTTTGTGAACAAACACACAACACCGCGAACTTTTGAAAAACACAAGTTTCAATTCATTTTTTTCTGCAACCACTACTTCAAAGTTATGTATCGTACCGAGTAGAACATGTTCGAAAAAGGGTTCACCCAAAACGTCCTACAAATAATCGCAAAAGGCCCATTGCTCCGTTTTGTGCACAAACGCACAAAACCGCGAGCTTTGGGAAAACACGAGTTGCGATCCAGTTTTTTGCTCAACAACCATATCAAAGTTGTGTATCGTAGCAAGTAGAACATGTTTACAAAACGGTTTCCACAAAAAGCCTGAGAAATAAGTCCGAAAGGCCCATTGCCCTGTTTTGTGCACAAACGCACAAGACCGCGATCTTTGAGAAAGCACAAGTTTCGATCCATTTTTTTGCGCAACCACTACTTCAAAGTTGTGTATCGTACCGAGGAGAACATGTTCGAAAAAGGTTTTAAGCAAAAAGGCCTAGAAGTAAGCCCGAAAGGCCCATTACTCCGATTTGTGACCAAACACACAAAACCGCGAACTTTGGTAAAACACAAGTTCCGATCCATTTTTTTGTGCAACAACCACATTAAAGTTGTGTATCGTAGTGAGTAGAACATATTCACAAAAAGCCTGAGAAATATGCCCGAAAGGGCCATTGCTCCATTTTGTGCACTAAGATACAAAACCGCGAACTTTGGGAAAACACAAGTTTCGATCATTTTTTTGTGCAACCACTACTTCAAAGTTGTGTATCGTACCGAGGAGAACATGTTCGAAAAAGGTTTTAAGCAAAAAGGCCTAGAAGTAAGCCCGAAAGGCCCATTACTCCGATTTGTGAACAAACACACAACACCGCGAACTTTTGAAAAACACAAGTTTCAATCCATTTTTCTCTGCAACCACTACTTCAAAGTTATGTATCGTACCGAGTAGAACATGTTCGAAAAAGGGTTTACCCAAAACGTCCTACAAATAATCGCAAAAGGCCCATTGCTCCGTTTTGTGCACAAACGCACAAAACCGCGAGCTTTGGGAAAACACGAGTTGCGATCCACTTTTTTGCTCAACAACCATATCAAAGTTGTGTATCATATCGAGTAGAACATGTTTACAAAACGGTTTCCACAAAAAGCCTGTGAAATAAGTCCGAAAGGCCCATTGCCCTGTTTTGTGCACAAACGCACAAGACCGCGATCTTTGAGAAAGCACAAGTTTCGATCCATTTTTTTGCGCAACCACTACTTCAAAGTTGTGTATCGTACCGAGGAGAACATGTTCGAAAAAGGTTTTAAGCAAAAAGGCCTAGAAGTAAGCCCGAAAGGCCCATTACTCCGATTTGTGACCAAACACACAAAACCGCGAACTTTGGTAAAACACAAGTTCCGATCCATTTTTTTGTGCAACAACCACATTAAAGTTGTGTATCGTAGTGAGTAGAACATATTCACAAAACGGTTTCCACAAAAAGCCTGAGAAATATGCCCGAAAGGGCCATTGCTCCATTTTGTGCACTAAGATACAAAACCGCGAACTTTGGGAAAACACAAGTTTCGATCATTTTTTTGTGCAACCACTACTTCAAAGTTGTGTATCGTACCGAGGAGAACATGTTCGAAAAAGAGTTTACGCAAAAGGGCCTAGAAGTAAGCCCGAAAGGCCCATTGCTCCGTTTTGTGAACAAACACACAACACCGCGAACTTTTGAAAAACACAAGTTTCAATCCATTTTTCTCTGCAACCACTACTTCAAAGTTATGTATCGTACCGAGTAGAACATGTTCGAAAAAGGGTTTACCCAAAACGTCCTACAAATAATCGCAAAAGGCCCATTGCTCCGTTTTGTGCACAAACGCACAAAACCGCGAGCTTTGGGAAAACACGAGTTGCGATCCACTTTTTTGCTCAACAACCATATCAAAGTTGTGTATCATATCGAGTAGAACATGTTTACAAAACGGTTTCCACAAAAAGCCTGTGAAATAAGTCCGAAAGGCCCATTGCCCTGTTTTGTGCACAAACGCACAAGACCGCGATCTTTGAGAAAGCACAAGTTTCGCTCCATTTTTTTGTGCAACCACTACTTCAAAGTTGTGTATCGTACCGAGGAGAACATGTTCGTAAAAGGGTTTAAGCAAAAAGGCCTAGAAGTAAGCCCGAAAGGCCCATTATTCCGATTTGTGACCAAACACACAAAACCGCGAACTTTGGTAAAACACAAGTTCCGATCCACTTTTTTTGTGCAACAACCACATCAAAGTTGTGTATCGTAGTGAGTAGAACATATTCACAAAATGGTTTCCACAAAAAGCCCTATAAATAAGCCCGGAAGGCCCATTGCTCCGTTTTGTGCACTAAGATACAAAACCGCGAACTTTGGGAAAACACAAGTTTCGATTATTTTTTTGTGCAACCACTACTTCAAAGTTGTGTATCGTACCGAGTAAATCATTTTGGAAAAAGGGTTTGCACAAAACGGAATACAAATAAGCCAGAAAGGCCCATCGATCCATTACGAGCACAAACGCACAAAACCGTGAACTTTTGAAAAACACAAGTTTCAATCCATTTTTTTCTGCAACCACTACTTCAAAGTTATGTATCGTACCGAGTAGAACATGTTCGAAAAAGGGTTCACCCAAAACGTCCTACAAATAATCGCAAAAGGCCCATTGCTCCGTTTTGTGCACAAACGCACAAAACCGCGAGCTTTGGGAAAACACGAGTTGCGATCCAGTTTTTTGCTCAACAACCATATCAAAGTTGTGTATCGTAGCAAGTAGAACATGTTTACAAAACGGTTTCCACAAAAAGCCTGAGAAATAAGTCCGAAAGGCCCATTGCCCTGTTTTGTGCACAAACGCACAAGACCGCGATCTTTGAGAAAGCACAACTTTCGATCCATTTTTTCGCGCAACCACTACTTCAAAGTTGTGTATCGTACCGAGGAGAACATGTTCGAAAAAGGTTTTAAGCAAAAAGGCCTAGAAGTAAGCCCGAAAGGCCCATTACTCCGATTTGTGACCAAACACACAAAACCGCGAACTTTGGTAAAACACAAGTTCCGATCCATTTTTTTGTGCAACAACCACATTAAAGTTGTGTATCGTAGTGAGTAGAACATATTCACAAAACGGTTTCCACAAAAAGCCTGAGAAATATGCCCGAAAGGGCCATTGCTCCATTTTGTGCACTAAGATACAAAACCGCGAACTTTGGGAAAACACAAGTTTCGATCATTTTTTTGTGCAACCACTACTTCAAAGTTGTGTATCGTACCGAGTAAAACATTTTGGAAAAAGGATTTGCACAAAACGGCCTACAAATAAGCCAGAAAGGCCCATCGATCCATTACGAGCACAAACGCACAAAACCGTGAACTTTTGAAAAACACAAGTTTCAATCCATTTTTTTCTGCAACCACTACTTCAAAGTTATGTATCGTACCGAGTAGAACATGTTCGATAAAGGGTTTACCCAAAACGTCCTACAAATAATCGCAAAAGGCCCATTGCTCCGTTTTGTGCACAAACGCACAAAACCGCGAGCTTTGGGAAAACACGAGTTGCGATCCACTTTTTTGCTCAACAACCATATCAAAGTTGTGTATCGTAGAAAGTAGAACATGTTTACAAAACGGTTTCCACAAAAAGCCTGAGAAATAAGGCCGAAAGGCCCATTGACCCATTTTGTGCATAAACGCACAAGACCGCGATCTTGGAGAAAACACAAGTTTCGATCCATTTTTTTTGTGTAACCACTACTTCAAAGTTGTGTATCGTACCGAGAAGAACTTGTTCGAAAAAGGGTTTACGTAAAAAGGCCTAGTAGTAAGCCCGAAAGGCCCATTGCTCCGTTTTGTGACCAAATACACAAAACCGCGAACTTTGGAAAAACACAAGTTCCGATCCACTTTTTTGTGCAACAACCACATCAAATCGTGTATCGTAGCGAGTAGAACATGTTCGAAAAAGGGTTTACCCAAAACGTCCTACAAATAATCGCAAAAGGCCCATTGCTCCGTTTTGTGCACAAACGCACAAAACCGCGAGCTTTGGGAAAACACAAGTTGCGATCCACTTTGTTGCTCAACAACCATATCAAAGTTGTGTATCGTAGAAAGTAGAACATGTTTACAAAACGGTTTCCACAAAAAGCCTGAGAAATAAGGCCGAAAGGCCCATTGACCCATTTTGTGCATAAACGCACAAGACCGCGATCTTGGAGAAAACACAAGTTTCGATCCATTTTTTTTGTGTAACCACTACTTCAAAGTTGTGTATCGTACCGAGAAGAACTTGTTCGAAAAAGGGTTTACGTAAAAAGGCCTAGTAGTAAGCCCGAAAGGCCCATTGCTCCGTTTTGTGACCAAATACACAAAACCGCGAACTTTGGGAAAACACAAGTTCCGATCCACTTTTTTGTGCAACAACCACATCAAATCGTGTATCGTAGCGAGTAGAACATGTTCACAAGTTGGTTTCCACAAAAAGCCCTAGAAATAAGCCCGGAAGGCCCATTGCCCCGTTTTGTGCACAAACGCACAAAACCACGAACTTTGGGAAAACACAAGTCTCAATCCATTTTTTTGTGCAACCACCACTTCAAAGTTTTGTATCGTACCGAGTAGAACATGTTCGAAAAAAGGGTTTATTGAAAAGGTCCAACAAATAAGCCCGAATGGCCCATTGATCAGTTTTGTGAACAAATGCACAAAACCACGAACTTTGGGAAAACACAAGTTTTGATCCACTTTCTTTCTCGACAACCACATCAGAGGTGTGTATCAAAGCGAGTAGAACATGTTCACAAGATACTTTCCACAAAAACCCTGAGAAATAAGCCCGGAAGGCCCATTGGTCAGTTTTGTGCACAAACGCACAAAACCGCGAACTTTGGGAAAACACAAGTTCCGATCCACTTTTTTGTGCAACAACCACATCAAATTGTGTATCGTAGCGAGTAGAACATGTTCACAAGATGGTTTCCACAAAAAGCCCTAGAAATAAGCCCGGAAGGCCCATTGCTCCGTTTTGTGCACAAACGCACAAAACCACGAACTTTGGGAAAACACAAGTCTCAATCCATTTTTTTGTGCAACCACCACTTCAAAGTTTTGTAGCGTACCGAGTAGAACATGTTCGAAAAAAGGGTTTATTGAAAAGGTCCAACAAATAAGCCCGAATGGCCCATTGATCAGTCTTGTGCACAAATGCACAAAAGCACAAACTTTGGGAAAACACAAGTTTTGATCCACTTTCTTGCTCGACAACCACATCAGAGGTGTGTATCAAAGCGAGTAGAACATGTTCACAAGATACTTTCCACAAAAATCCTGAGAAATAAGCCCGGAAGGCCCATTGGTCAGTTTTGTGCACAAACGCACAAAACCGCGAGCTTTGGGAAAACACAAGTTGCGATCCACTTTGTTGCTCAACAACCATATCAAAGTTGTGTATCGTAGCAAGTAGAACATGTTTACAAAACGGTTTCCACAAAAAGCTTGAGAAATAAGGCTGAAAGGCCCATTGACCCGTTTTGTGGACAAACGCACAAAATCGCGAACTTTGGGAAAACACAAGTTTCGATCCACTTTTTTGTGCAACAACCACATCAAAGTTGTGTATCGTAGTGAGTAGAACATATTCACAAAATGGTTTCCGCCAAAAGCATGAGAAATGTGCCCGAAAGGGCCACTGATCCATTTTGTGCACTAACATACAAAACCGCGAACTTTGGGAAAAAACAAGTTTCGATCATTTTTTTGTGCAACCACTACTTCAAAGTTGTGTATCGTACCGAGGAGAACATGTTCGAAAAAGGGTTTACGCAAAAAGGCCTAGAAGTAAGCCCGAAAGGCCCACTGCTCCGTTTTGTGAACAAACACACAACACCGCGAACTTTTGAAAAACACAAGTTTCAATTCATTTTTTTCTACAACCACTACTTCAAAGTTATGTATCGTACCGAGTAGAACATGTTCGAAAAAGGGTTTACCCAAAACGTCCTACAAATAATCGCAAAAGGCCCATTGCTCCGTTTTGTGCACAAACGCACAAAACCGCGAGCTTTGGGAAAACACGAGTTGCGATCCAGTTTTTTGCTCAACAACCATATCAAAGTTGTGTATCATATCGAGTAGAACATGTTTACAAAACGGTTTCCACAAAAAGCCTGAGAAATAAGTCCGAAAGGCCCATTGCCCTGTTTTGTGCACAAACGCACAAGACCGCGATCTTTGAGAAAGCACAAGTTTCGATCCATTTTTTTGCGCAACCACTACTTCAAAGTTGTGTATCGTACCGAGGAGAACATGTTCGAAAAAGGTTTTAAGCAAAAAGGCCTAGAAGTAAGCCCGAAAGGCCCATTACTCCGATTTGTGACCAAACACACAAAACCGCGAACTTTGGTAAAACACAAGTTCCGATCCATTTTTTTGTGCAACAACCACATTAAAGTTGTGTATCGTAGTGAGTAGAACCTATTCACAAAACGGTTTCCACAAAAAGCCTGAGAAATATGCCCGAAAGGGCCATTGCTCCATTTTGTGCACTAAGATACAAAACCGCGAACTTTGGGAAAACACAAGTTTCGATCATTTTTTTGTGCAACCACTACTTCAAAGTTGTGTATCGTACCGAGAAGAACTTGTTCGAAAAAGGGTTTACGTAAAAAGGCCTAGTAGTAAGCCCGAAAGGCCCATTGCTCCGTTTTGTGACCAAATACACAAAACCGCGAACTTTGGAAAAACACAAGTTCCGATCCACTTTTTTGTGCAACAACCACATCAAATCGTGTATCGTAGCGAGTAGAACATGTTCGAAAAAGGGTTTACCCAAAACGTCCTACAAATAATCGCAAAAGGCCCATTGCTCCGTTTTGTGCACAAACGCACAAAACCGCGAGCTTTGGGAAAACACAAGTTGCGATCCACTTTGTTGCTCAACAACCATATCAAAGTTGTGTATCGTAGAAAGTAGAACATGTTTACAAAACGGTTTCCACAAAAAGCCTGAGAAATAAGGCCGAAAGGCCCATTGACCCATTTTGTGCATAAACGCACAAGACCGCGATCTTGGAGAAAACACAAGTTTCGATCCATTTTTTTTGTGTAACCACTACTTCAAAGTTGTGTATCGTACCGAGAAGAACTTGTTCGAAAAAGGGTTTACGTAAAAAGGCCTAGTAGTAAGCCCGAAAGGCCCATTGCTCCGTTTTGTGACCAAATACACAAAACCGCGAACTTTGGGAAAACACAAGTTCCGATCCACTTTTTTGTGCAACAACCACATCAAATCGTGTATCGTAGCGAGTAGAACATGTTCACAAGTTGGTTTCCACAAAAAGCCCTAGAAATAAGCCCGGAAGGCCCATTGCCCCGTTTTGTGCACAAACGCACAAAACCACGAACTTTGGGAAAACACAAGTCTCAATCCATTTTTTTGTGCAACCACCACTTCAAAGTTTTGTATCGTACCGAGTAGAACATGTTCGAAAAAAGGGTTTATTGAAAAGGTCCAACAAATAAGCCCGAATGGCCCATTGATCAGTTTTGTGAACAAATGCACAAAACCACGAACTTTGGGAAAACACAAGTTTTGATCCACTTTCTTTCTCGACAACCACATCAGAGGTGTGTATCAAAGCGAGTAGAACATGTTCACAAGATACTTTCCACAAAAACCCTGAGAAATAAGCCCGGAAGGCCCATTGGTCAGTTTTGTGCACAAACGCACAAAACCGCGAACTTTGGGAAAACACAAGTTCCGATCCACTTTTTTGTGCAACAACCACATCAAATTGTGTATCGTAGCGAGTAGAACATGTTCACAAGATGGTTTCCACAAAAAGCCCTAGAAATAAGCCCGGAAGGCCCATTGCTCCGTTTTGTGCACAAACGCACAAAACCACGAACTTTGGGAAAACACAAGTCTCAATCCATTTTTTTGTGCAACCACCACTTCAAAGTTTTGTAGCGTACCGAGTAGAACATGTTCGAAAAAAGGGTTTATTGAAAAGGTCCAACAAATAAGCCCGAATGGCCCATTGATCAGTCTTGTGCACAAATGCACAAAAGCACAAACTTTGGGAAAACACAAGTTTTGATCCACTTTCTTGCTCGACAACCACATCAGAGGTGTGTATCAAAGCGAGTAGAACATGTTCACAAGATACTTTCCACAAAAATCCTGAGAAATAAGCCCGGAAGGCCCATTGGTCAGTTTTGTGCACAAACGCACAAAACCGCGAGCTTTGGGAAAACACAAGTTGCGATCCACTTTGTTGCTCAACAACCATATCAAAGTTGTGTATCGTAGCAAGTAGAACATGTTTACAAAACGGTTTCCACAAAAAGCTTGAGAAATAAGGCCGAAAGGCCCATTGACCCGTTTTGTGGACAAACGCACAAAATCGCGAACTTTGGGAAAACACAAGTTTCGATCCACTTTTTTGTGCAACAACCACATCAAAGTTGTGTATCGTAGTGAGTAGAACATATTCACAAAATGGTTTCCGCCAAAAGCATGAGAAATGTGCCCGAAAGGGCCACTGATCCATTTTGTGCACTAACATACAAAACCGCGAACTTTGGGAAAAAACAAGTTTCGATCATTTTTTTGTGCAACCACTACTTCAAAGTTGTGTATCGTACCGAGGAGAACATGTTCGAAAAAGGGTTTACGCAAAAAGGCCTAGAAGTAAGCCCGAAAGGCCCACTGCTCCGTTTTGTGAACAAACACACAACACCGCGAACTTTTGAAAAACACAAGTTTCAATTCATTTTTTTCTACAACCACTACTTCAAAGTTATGTATCGTACCGAGTAGAACATGTTCGAAAAAGGGTTTACCCAAAACGTCCTACAAATAATCGCAAAAGGCCCATTGCTCCGTTTTGTGCACAAACGCACAAAACCGCGAGCTTTGGGAAAACACGAGTTGCGATCCAGTTTTTTGCTCAACAACCATATCAAAGTTGTGTATCATATCGAGTAGAACATGTTTACAAAACGGTTTCCACAAAAAGCCTGAGAAATAAGTCCGAAAGGCCCATTGCCCTGTTTTGTGCACAAACGCACAAGACCGCGATCTTTGAGAAAGCACAAGTTTCGATCCATTTTTTTGCGCAACCACTACTTCAAAGTTGTGTATCGTACCGAGGAGAACATGTTCGAAAAAGGTTTTAAGCAAAAAGGCCTAGAAGTAAGCCCGAAAGGCCCATTACTCCGATTTGTGACCAAACACACAAAACCGCGAACTTTGGTAAAACACAAGTTCCGATCCATTTTTTTGTGCAACAACCACATTAAAGTTGTGTATCGTAGTGAGTAGAACCTATTCACAAAACGGTTTCCACAAAAAGCCTGAGAAATATGCCCGAAAGGGCCATTGCTCCATTTTGTGCACTAAGATACAAAACCGCGAACTTTGGGAAAACACAAGTTTCGATCATTTTTTTGTGCAACCACTACTTCAAAGTTGTGTATCGTACCGAGAAGAACTTGTTCGAAAAAGGGTTTACGTAAAAAGGCCTAGTAGTAAGCCCGAAAGGCCCATTGCTCCGTTTTGTGACCAAATACACAAAACCGCGAACTTTGGAAAAACACAAGTTCCGATCCACTTTTTTGTGCAACAACCACATCAAATCGTGTATCGTAGCGAGTAGAACATGTTCGAAAAAGGGTTTACCCAAAACGTCCTACAAATAATCGCAAAAGGCCCATTGCTCCGTTTTGTGCACAAACGCACAAAACCGCGAGCTTTGGGAAAACACAAGTTGCGATCCACTTTGTTGCTCAACAACCATATCAAAGTTGTGTATCGTAGAAAGTAGAACATGTTTACAAAACGGTTTCCACAAAAAGCCTGAGAAATAAGGCCGAAAGGCCCATTGACCCATTTTGTGCATAAACGCACAAGACCGCGATCTTGGAGAAAACACAAGTTTCGATCCATTTTTTTTGTGTAACCACTACTTCAAAGTTGTGTATCGTACCGAGAAGAACTTGTTCGAAAAAGGGTTTACGTAAAAAGGCCTAGTAGTAAGCCCGAAAGGCCCATTGCTCCGTTTTGTGACCAAATACACAAAACCGCGAACTTTGGGAAAACACAAGTTCCGATCCACTTTTTTGTGCAACAACCACATCAAATCGTGTATCGTAGCGAGTAGAACATGTTCACAAGTTGGTTTCCACAAAAAGCCCTAGAAATAAGCCCGGAAGGGCCATTGCCCCGTTTTGTGCACAAACGCACAAAACCACGAACTTTGGGAAAACACAAGTCTCAATCCATTTTTTTGTGCAACCACCACTTCAAAGTTTTGTATCGTACCGAGTAGAACATGTTCGAAAAAAGGGTTTATTGAAAAGGTCCAACAAATAAGCCCGAATGGCCCATTGATCAGTTTTGTGAACAAATGCACAAAACCACGAACTTTGGGAAAACACAAGTTTTGATCCACTTTCTTTCTCGACAACCACATCAGAGGTGTGTATCAAAGCGAGTAGAACATGTTCACAAGATACTTTCCACAAAAACCCTGAGAAATAAGCCCGGAAGGCCCATTGGTCAGTTTTGTGCACAAACGCACAAAACCGCGAACTTTGGGAAAACACAAGTTCCGATCCACTTTTTTGTGCAACAACCACATCAAATTGTGTATCGTAGCGAGTAGAACATGTTCACAAGATGGTTTCCACAAAAAGCCCTAGAAATAAGCCCGGAAGGCCCATTGCTCCGTTTTGTGCACAAACGCACAAAACCACGAACTTTGGGAAAACACAAGTCTCAATCCATTTTTTTGTGCAACCACCACTTCAAAGTTTTGTAGCGTACCGAGTAGAACATGTTCGAAAAAAGGGTTTATTGAAAAGGTCCAACAAATAAGCCCGAATGGCCCATTGATCAGTCTTGTGCACAAATGCACAAAAGCACAAACTTTGGGAAAACACAAGTTTTGATCCACTTTCTTGCTCGACAACCACATCAGAGGTGTGTATCAAAGCGAGTAGAACATGTTCACAAGATACTTTCCACAAAAATCCTGAGAAATAAGCCCGGAAGGCCCATTGGTCAGTTTTGTGCACAAACGCACAAAACCGCGAGCTTTGGGAAAACACAAGTTGCGATCCACTTTGTTGCTCAACAACCATATCAAAGTTGTGTATCGTAGCAAGTAGAACATGTTTACAAAACGGTTTCCACAAAAAGCTTGAGAAATAAGGCCGAAAGGCCCATTGACCCGTTTTGTGGACAAACGCACAAAATCGCGAACTTTGGGAAAACACAAGTTTCGATCCACTTTTTTGTGCAACAACCACATCAAAGTTGTGTATCGTAGTGAGTAGAACATATTCACAAAATGGTTTCCGCCAAAAGCATGAGAAATGTGCCCGAAAGGGCCACTGATCCATTTTGTGCACTAACATACAAAACCGCGAACTTTGGGAAAAAACAAGTTTCGATCATTTTTTTGTGCAACCACTACTTCAAAGTTGTGTATCGTACCGAGGAGAACATGTTCGAAAAAGGGTTTACGCAAAAAGGCCTAGAAGTAAGCCCGAAAGGCCCACTGCTCCGTTTTGTGAACAAACACACAACACCGCGAACTTTTGAAAAACACAAGTTTCAATTCATTTTTTTCTACAACCACTACTTCAAAGTTATGTATCGTACCGAGTAGAACATGTTCGAAAAAGGGTTTACCCAAAACGTCCTACAAATAATCGCAAAAGGCCCATTGCTCCGTTTTGTGCACAAACGCACAAAACCGCGAGCTTTGGGAAAACACGAGTTGCGATCCAGTTTTTTGCTCAACAACCATATCAAAGTTGTGTATCATATCGAGTAGAACATGTTTACAAAACGGTTTCCACAAAAAGCCTGAGAAATAAGTCCGAAAGGCCCATTGCCCTGTTTTGTGCACAAACGCACAAGACCGCGATCTTTGAGAAAGCACAAGTTTCGATCCATTTTTTTGCGCAACCACTACTTCAAAGTTGTGTATCGTACCGAGGAGAACATGTTCGAAAAAGGTTTTAAGCAAAAAGGCCTAGAAGTAAGCCCGAAAGGCCCATTACTCCGATTTGTGACCAAACACACAAAACCGCGAACTTTGGTAAAACACAAGTTCCGATCCATTTTTTTGTGCAACAACCACATTAAAGTTGTGTATCGTAGTGAGTAGAACCTATTCACAAAACGGTTTCCACAAAAAGCCTGAGAAATATGCCCGAAAGGGCCATTGCTCCATTTTGTGCACTAAGATACAAAACCGCGAACTTTGGGAAAACACAAGTTTCGATCATTTTTTTGTGCAACCACTACTTCAAAGTTGTGTATCGTACCGAGGAGAACATGTTCGAAAAAGGGTTTACGCAAAAAGGCCTAGAAGTAAGCCCGAAAGGCCCATTGCTCCGTTTTGTGAACAAACACACAACACCGCGAACTTTTGAAAAACACAAGTTTCAATCCATTTTTCTCTGCAACCACTACTTCAAAGTTATGTATCGTAGCGAGTAGAACATGTTCGAAAAAGGGTTTACCCAAAACGTCCTACAAATAATCGCAAAAGGCCCATTGCTCCGTTTTGTGCACAAACGCACAAAACCGCGAGCTTTGGGAAAACACGAGTTGCGATCCACTTTTTTGCTCAACAACCATATCAAAGTTGTGTATCGTAGCAAGTAGAACATGTTTACAAAACGGTTTCCACAAAACGCCTGAGAAACAAGTCCGAAAGGCCCATTGCCCTGTTTTGTGCACAAACGCACAAGACCGCGATCTTTGAGAAAGCAAAAGTTTCTATCCATTTTTTTGCGCAACCACTACTTCAAAGTTGTGTATCGTACCGAGGAGAACATGTTCGAAAAAGGTTTTAAGCAAAAAGGAATAGAAGTAAGCCCGAAAGGCCCATTACTCCGATTTGTGACCAAACACACAAAACCGTGAACTTTGGTAAAACACAAGTTCCGATCCATTTTTTTGTGCAACAACCACATGAAAGTTGTGTATCGTAGTGAGTAGAACATGTTCGAAAAAGGGTTTACGCAAAACGTCCTACAAATAATCGCAAAAGGCCCATTGCTCAGTTTTGTGCACAAACGCACAAAACCGCGAGCTTTGGGAAAACACAAGTTGCGATCCACTTTGTTGCTCAACAACCATATCAAAGTTGTGTATCGTAGAAAGTAGAACATGTTTACAAAACGGTTTCCACAAAAAGCCTGAGAAATAAGGCCGAAAGGCCCATTGACCCATTTTGTGCATAAACGCACAAGACCGAGATCTTGGAGAAAACACAAGTTTCGATCCATTTTTTTTGTGTAACCAATACTTCAAAGTTGTGTATCGTACCGAGAAGAACTTGTTCGAAAAAGGGTTTACGTAAAAAGGCCTAGTAGTAAGCCCGAAAGGCCCATTGCTCCGTTTTGTGACCAAATACACAAAACCGCGAACTTTGGGAAAACACAAGTTCCGATCCACTTTTTTGTGCAACAAACACATCAAATCGTGTATCGTAGCGAGTAGAACATGTTCACAAGTTGGTTTCCACAAAAAGCCCTAGAAATAAGCCCGGAAGGCCCATTGCCCCGTTTTGTGCACAAACGCACAAAACCACGAACTTTGGGAAAACACAAGTCTCAATCCATTTTTTTGTGCAACCACCACTTCAAAGTTTTGTATCGTACCGAGTAGAACATGTTCGAAAATGGGTTTATTGAAAAGGTCCAACAAATAAGCCCGAATGGCCCATTGATCAGTTTTGTGAACAGATGCACAAAACCACGAACTTTGGGAAAACACAAGTTTTGATCCACTTTCTTTCTCGACAACCACATCAGAGGTGTGTATCAAAGCGAGTAGAACATGTTCACAAGATACTTTCCACAAAAACCCTGAGAAATAAGCCCGGAAGGCCCATTGGTCAGTTTTGTGCACAAACGCACAAAACCGCGAACTTTGGGAAAACACAAGTTCCGATCCACTTTTTTGTGCAACAACCACATCAAATTGTGTATCGTAGCGAGTAGAACATGTTCACAAGATGGTTTCCACAAAAAGCCCTAGAAATAAGCCCGGAAGGCCCATTGCTCCGTTTTGTGCACAAACGCACAAAACCACGAACTTTGGGAAAACACAAGTCTCAATCCATTTTTTTGTGCAACCACCACTTCAAAGTTATGTATCGTACCGAGTAGAACATGTTCGATAAAGGGTTTACCCAAAACGTCCTACAAATAATCGCAAAAGGCCCATTGCTCCGTTTTGTGCACAAACGCACAAAACCGCGAGCTTTGGGAAAACACGAGTTGCGATCCACTTTTTTGCTCAACAACCATATCAAAGTTGTGTATCGTAGCAAGTAGAACATGTTTACAAAACGGTTTCCACAAAACGCCTCAGAAACAAGTCCGAAAGGCCCATTGCCCTGTTTTGTGCACAAACGCACAAGACCGCGATCTTTGAGAAAGCACAAGTTTCGATCCATTTTTTTGCGCAACCACTACTTCAAAGTTGTGTATCATACCGAGGAGAACATGTTCGAAAAAGGTTTTAAGCAAAAAGGAATAGAAGTAAGCCCGAAAGGCCCATTACTCCGATTTGTGACCAAACACACAAAACCGCGAACTTTGGTAAAACACAAGTTCCGATCCATTTTTTTGTGCAACAACCACATGAAAGTTGTGTATCGTAGTGAGTAGAACATGTTCGAAAAAGGGTTTACGCAAAACGTCCTACAAATAATCGCAAAAGGCCCATTGCTCCGTTTTGTGCACAAACGCACAAAACCGCGAGCTTTGGGAAAACACAAGTTGCGATCCACTTTGTTGCTCAACAACCATATCAAAGTTGTGTATCGTAGAAAGTAGAACATGTTTACAAAACGGTTTCCACAAAAAGCCTGAGAAATAAGGCCGAAAGGCCCATTGACCCATTTTGTGCATAAACGCACAAGACCGCGATCTTGGAGAAAACACAAGTTTCGATCCATTTTTTTTGTGTAACCACTACTTCAAAGTTGTGTATCGTACCGAGAAGAACTTGTTCGAAAAAGGGTTTACGTAAAAAGGCCTAGTAGTAAGCCCGAAAGGCCCATTGCTCCGTTTTGTGACCAAATACACAAAACCGCGAACTTTGGGAAAACACAAGTTCCGATCCACTTTTTTGTGCAACGAACACATCAAATCGTGTATCATAGCGAGTAGAACATGTTCACAAGTTGGTTTCCACAAAAAGCCCTAGAAATAAGCCCGGAAGGCCCATTGCCCCGTTTTGTGCACAAACGCACAAAACCACGAACTTTGGGAAAACACAAGTCTCAATCCATTTTTTTGTGCAACCACCACTTCAAAGTTTTGTATCGTACCGAGTAGAACATGTTCGAAAAAAGGGTTTATTGAAAAGGTCCAACAAATAAGCCCGAATGGCCCATTGATCAGTTTTGTGAACAAATGCACAAAACCACGAACTTTGGGAAAACACAAGTTTTGATCCACTTTCTTTCTCGATAACCACATCAGAGGTGTGTATCAAAGCGAGTAGAACATGTTCACAAGATACTTTCCACAAAAACCCTGAGAAATAAGCCCGGAAGGCCCATTGGTCAGATTTGTGCACAAACGCACAAAACCGCGAACTTTGGGAAAACACAAGTTCCGATCCACTTTTTTGTGCAACAACCACATCAAATTGTGTATCGTAGCGAGTAGAACATGTTCACAAGATGGTTTCCACAAAAAGCCCTAGAAATAAGCCCGGAAGGCCCATTGCTCCGTTTTGTGCACAAACGCACAAAACCACGAACTTTGGGAAAACACAAGTCTCAATCCATTTTTTTGTGCAACTACCACTTCAAAGTTATGTATCGTACCGAGTAGAACATGTTCGATAAAGGGTTTACCCAAAACGTCCTACAAATAATCGCAAAAGGCCCATTGCTCCGTTTTGTGCACAAACGCACAAAACCGCGAGCTTTGGGAAAACACGAGTTGCGATCCACTTTTTTGCTCAACAACCATATCAAAGTTGTGTATCGTAGCAAGTAGAACATGTTTACAAAACGGTTTCCACAAAACGCCTCAGAAACAAGTCCGAAAGGCCCATTGCCCTGTTTTGTGCACAAACGCACAAGACCGCGATCTTTGAGAAAGCACAAGTTTCGATCCATTTTTTTGCGCAACCACTACTTCAAAGTTGTGTATCGTACCGAGGAGAACATGTTCGAAAAAGGTTTTAAGCAAAAAGGAATAGAAGTAAGCCCGAAAGGCCCATTACTCCGATTTGTGACCAAACACACAAAACCGCGAACTTTGGTAAAACACAAGTTTCGATCCATTTTTTTGTGCAACAACCACATGAAAGTTGTGTATCGTAGTGAGTAGAACATGTTCGAAAAAGGGTTTACGCAAAACGTCCTACAAATAATCGCAAAAGGCCCATTGCTCCGTTTTGTGCACAAACGCACAAAACCGCGAGCTTTGGGAAAACACAAGTTGCGATCCACTTTGTTGCTCAACAACCATATCAAAGTTGTGTATCGTAGAAAGTAGAACATGTTTACAAAACGGTTTCCACAAAAAGCCTGAGAAATAAGGCCGAAAGGCCCATTGACCCATTTTGTGCATAAACGCACAAGACCGCGATCTTGGAGAAAACACAAGTTTCGATCCATTTTTTTTGTGTAACCACTACTTCAAAGTTGTGTATCGTACCGAGAAGAACTTGTTCGAAAAAGGGTTTACGTAAAAAGGCCTAGTAGTAAGCCCGAAAGGCCCATTGCTCCGTTTTGTGACCAAATACACAAAACCGCGAACTTTGGGAAAACACAAGTTCCGATCCACTTTTTTGTGCAACAACCACATCAAATCGTGTATCGTAGCGAGTAGAACATGTTCACAAGTTGGTTTCCACAAAAAGCCCTAGAAATAAGCCCGGAAGGCCCATTGCCCCGTTTTGTGCACAAACGCACAAAACCACGAACTTTGGGAAAACACAAGTCTCAATCCATTTTTTTGTGCAACCACCACTTCAAAGTTTTGTATCGTACCGAGTAGAACATGTTCGAAAAAAGGGTTTATTGAAAAGGTCCAACAAATAAGCCCGAATGGCCCATTGATCAGTTTTGTGAACAAATGCACAAAACCACGAACTTTGGGAAAACACAAGTTTTGATCCACTTTCTTTCTCGACAACCACATCAGAGGTGTGTATCAAAGCGAGTAGAACATGTTCACAAGATACTTTCCACAAAAACCCTGAGAAATAAGCCCGGAAGGCCCATTGGTCAGTTTTGTGCACAAACGCACAAAACCGCGAACTTTGGGAAAACACAAGTTCCGATCCACTTTTTTGTGCAACAACCACATCAAATTGTGTATCGTAGCGAGTAGAACATGTTCACAAGATGGTTTCCACAAAAAGCCCTAGAAATAAGCCCGGAAGGCCCATTGCTCCGTTTTGTGCACAAACGCACAAAACCACGAACTTTGGGAAAACACAAGTCTCAATCCATTTTTTTGTGCAACCACCACTTCAAAGTTATGTATCGTACCGAGTAGAACATGTTCGATAAAGGGTTTACCCAAAACGTCCTACAAATAATCGCAAAAGGCCCATTGCTCCGTTTTGTGCACAAACGCACAAAACCGCGAGCTTTGGGAAAACACGAGTTGCGATCCACTTTTTTGCTCAACAACCATATCAAAGTTGTGTATCGTAGCAAGTAGAACATGTTTACAAAACGGTTTCCACAAAACGCCTCAGAAACAAGTCCGAAAGGCCCATTGCCCTGTTTTGTGCACAAACGCACAAGACCGCGATCTTTGAGAAAGCACAAGTTTCGATCCTTTTTTTTGCGCAACCACTACTTCAAAGTTGTGTATCGTACCGAGGAGAACATGTTCGAAAAAGGTTTTAAGCAAAAAGGAATAGAAGTAAGCCCGAAAGGCCCATTACTCCGATTTGTGACCAAACACACAAAACCGCGAACTTTGGTAAAACACAAGTTCCGATCCATTTTTTTGTGCAACAACCACATGAAAGTTGTGTATCGTAGTGAGTAGAACATGTTCGAAAAAGGGTTTACGCAAAACGTCCTACAAATAATCGCAAAAGGCCCATTGCTCCGTTTTGTGCACAAACGCACAAAACCGCGAGCTTTGGGAAAACACAAGTTGCGATCCACTTTGTTGCTCAACAACCATATCAAAGTTGTGTATCGTAGAAAGTAGAACATGTTTACAAAACGGTTTCCACAAAAAGCCTGAGAAATAAGGCCGAAAGGCCCATTGACCCATTTTGTGCATAAACGCACAAGACCGCGATCTTGGAGAAAACACAAGTTTCGATCCATTTTTTTTGTGTAACCACTACTTCAAAGTTGTGTATCGTACCGAGAAGAACTTGTTCGAAAAAGGGTTTACGTAAAAAGGCCTAGTAGTAAGCCCGAAAGGCCCATTGCTCCGTTTTGTGACCAAATACACAAAACCGCGAACTTTGGGAAAACACAAGTTCCGATCCACTTTTTTGTGCAACAACCACATCAAATCGTGTATCGTAGCGAGTAGAACATGTTCACAAGTTGGTTTCCACAAAAAGCCCTAGAAATAAGCCCGGAAGGCCCATTGCCCCGTTTTGTGCACAAACGCACAAAACCACGAACTTTGGGAAAACACAAGTCTCAATCCATTTTTTTGTGCAACCACCACTTCAAAGTTTTGTATCGTACCGAGTAGAACATGTTCGAAAAAAGGGTTTATTGAAAAGGTCCAACAAATAAGCCCGAATGGCCCATTGATCAGTTTTGTGAACAAATGCACAAAACCACGAACTTTGGGAAAACACAAGTTTTGATCCACTTTCTTTCTCGACAACCACATCAGAGGTGTGTATCAAAGCGAGTAGAACATGTTCACAAGATACTTTCCACAAAAACCCTGAGAAATAAGCCCGGAAGGCCCATTGGTCAGTTTTGTGCACAAACGCACAAAACCGCGAACTTTGGGAAAACACAAGTTCCGATCCACTTTTTTGTGCAACAACCACATCAAATTGTGTATCGTAGCGAGTAGAACATGTTCACAAGATGGTTTCCACAAAAAGCCCTAGAAATAAGCCCGGAAGGCCCATTGCTCCGTTTTGTGCACAAACGCACAAAACCACGAACTTTGGGAAAACACAAGTCTCAATCCATTTTTTTGTGCAACCACCACTTCAAAGTTTTGTAGCGTACCGAGTAGAACATGTTCGAAAAAAGGGTTTATTGAAAAGGTCCAACAAATAAGCCCGAATGGCCCATTGATCAGTTTTGTGCACAAATGCACAAAAGCACGAACTTTGGGAAAACACAAGTTTTGATCCACTTTCTTGCTCGACAACCACATCAGAGGTGTGTATCAAAGCGAGTAGAACATGTTCACAAGATACTTTCCACAAAAACCCTGAGAAATAAGCCCGGAAGGCCCATTGGTCAGTTTTGTGCACAAACGCACAAGACCGCGATCTTTGTGAAAGCACAAGTTTCGATCCATTTTTTTGCGCAACCACTACTTCAAAGTTGTGTATCGTACCGAGGAGAACATGTTCGAAAAAGGTTTTAAGCAAAAAGGAATAGAAGTAAGCCCGAAAGGCCCATTACTCCGATTTGTGACCAAACACACAAAACCGCAAACTTTGGTAAAACACAAGTTCCGATCCATTTTTTTGTGCAACAACCACATGAAAGTTGTGTATCGTAGTGAGTAGAACATGTTCGAAAAAGGGTTTACGCAAAACGTCCTACAAATAATCGCAAAAGGCCCATTGCTCCGTTTTGTGCACAAACGCACAAAACCGCGAGCTTTGGGAAAACACAAGTTGCGATCCACTTTGTTGCTCAACAACCATATCAAAGTTGTGTATCGTAGAAAGTAGAACATGTTTACAAAACGGTTTCCACAAAAAGCCTGAGAAATAAGGCCGAAAGGCCCATTGACCCATTTTGTGCATAAACGCACAAGACCGCAATCTTGGAGAAAACACAAGTTTCGATCCATTTTTTTTGTGTAACCACTACTTCAAAGTTGTGTATCGTACCGAGAAGAACTTGTTCGAAAAAGGGTTTACGTAAAAAGGCCTAGTAGTAAGCCCGAAAGGCCCATTGCTCCGTTTTGTGACCAAATACACAAAACCGCGAACTTTGGGAAAACACAAGTTCCGATCCACTTTTTTGTGCAACAACCACATCAAATCGTGTATCGTAGCGAGTAGAACATGTTCACAAGTTGGTTTCCACAAAAAGCCCTAGAAATAAGCCCGGAAGGCCCATTGCCCCGTTTTGTGCACAAACGCACAAAACCACGAACTTTGGGAAAACACAAGTCTCAATCCATTTTTTTGTGCAACCACCACTTCAAAGTTTTGTATCGTACCGAGTAGAACATGTTCGAAAAAAGGGTTTATTGAAAAGGTCCAACAAATAAGCCCGAATGGCCCATTGATCAGTTTTGTGCACAAATGCACAAAAGCACGAACTTTGGGAAAACACAAGTTTTGATCCACTTTCTTGCTCGACAACCACATCAGAGGTGTGTATCAAAGCGAGTAGAACATGTTCACAAGATACTTTCCACAAAAACCCTGAGAAATAAGCCCGGAAGGCCCATTGGTCAGTTTTGTGCACAAACGCACAAAACCGCGAACTTTGGGAAAACACAAGTTCCGATCCACTTTTTTGTGCAACAACCACATCAAATTGTGTATCGTAGCGAGTAGAACATGTTCACAAGATGGTTTCCACAAAAAGCCCTAGAAATAAGCCCGGAAGGCCCATTGCTCCGTTTTGTGCACAAACGCACAAAACCACGAACTTTGGGAAAACACAAGTCTCAATCCATTTTTTTGTGCAACCACCACTTCAAAGTTTTGTAGCGTACCGAGTAGAACATGTTCGAAAAAAGGGTTTATTGAAAAGGTCCAACAAATAAGCCCGAATGGCCCATTGATCAGTTTTGTGCACAAATGCACAAAAGCACGAACTTTGGGAAAACACAAGTTTTGATCCACTTTCTTGCTCGACAACCACATCAGAGGTGTGTATCAAAGCGAGTAGAACATGTTCACAAGATACTTTCCACAAAAACCCTGAGAAATAAGCCCGGAAGGCCCATTGGTCAGTTTTGTGCACAAACGCACAAAACCGCGAGCTTGGGGAAAACACAAGTTGCGATCCACTTTGTTGCTCAACAACCATATCAAAGTTGTGTATCGTAGCAAGTAGAACATGTTTACAAAACGGTTTCCACAAAAAGCTTGAGAAATAAGGCCGAAAGGCCCATTGACCCGTTTTGTGGACAAACGCACAAAATCGCGAACTTTGGGAAAACACAAGTTTCGATCCACTTTTTTGTGCAACAACCACATCAAAGTTGTGTATCGTAGTGAGTAGAACATATTCACAAAATGGTTTCCGCCAAAAGCATGAGAAATGTGCCCGAAAGGGCCACTGATCCATTTTGTGCACTAACATACAAAACCGCGAACTTTGGGAAAACACAAGTTTCGATCATTTTTTTGTGCAACCACTACTTCAAAGTTGTGTATCGTACCGAGGAGAACATGTTCGAAAAAGGGTTTACGCAAAAAGGCCTAGAAGTAAGCCCGAAAGGCCCATTGCTCCGTTTTGTGAACAAACACACAACACCGCGAACTTTTGAAAAACACAAGTTTCAATCCATTTTTTTCTGCAACCACTACTTCAAAGTTATGTATCGTACCGAGTAGAACATGTTCGAAAAAGGGTTTACCCAAAACGTCCTACAAAAAATCGCAAAAGGCCCATTGCTCCGTTTTGTGCACAAACGCACAAAACCGCGAGCTTTGGGAAAACACGAGTTGCGATCCACTTTTTTGGTCAACAACCATACCAAAGTTGTGTATCATAGCGAGTAGAACATCTTTACAAAACGGTTTCCACAAAAAGCCTGAGAAATAAGTCCGAAAGGCCCATTGCCCTGTTTTGTGCACAAACGCACAAGACCGCGATCTTTGAGAAAGCACAAGTTTCGATCCATTTTTTTGTGCAACCACTACTTCAAAGTTGTGTATCGTACCGAGGAGAACATGTTCGAAAAAGGGTTTAAGCAAAAAGGCCTAGAAGTAAGCCCGAAAGGCCCATTACTTCGATTTGTGACCAAACACACAAAATCGCGAACTTTGGGAAAACACAAGTTCCGATCCACTTTTTTGAGCAACAACCACATCAAATTGTGTATCGTAGCGAGCAGAACTTGTTCACAAGATGGTTTCCACAAAAAGCCCTATAAATAAGCCCGGAAGGCCCATTGCTCCGTTTTGTGCACAAACGCACAAAACCTCAAACTTTGGGAAAACACAAGTTTCAATCCATTTTTTTGTGCAACCACCACTTCAAAGTTTTGTATCGTACCGAGTAGAACATGTTCGAAAAAGGGTTTATTCAAAAGGTCCAACAAATTAGCCCGAGAGGCCCATTGATCAGTTTTGTGCACAAATGCACAAAACCACGAACTTTGGGAAAACACAACTTTTGATCCACTTTCTTGCTCGACAACCACATCAAAGGTGTGTATCAAAGCGAGTTGAACGTGTTCACTAAATAGTTTCCACAAAAACCCTGAGAAATAAGCCCGGAAGGCCCATTGCTCCGTTTTGTGCACAAACACACAAAACCGCGATCTTTGGGAAAACACAAGTTGCGATCCACTTTTTTGCTCAACAACCATATCAAAGTTGTGTATCATAGCAAGTAGAACATGTTTTCAAAACGGTTTCCACAAAAAGCCTGAGAAATAAGGCCGAAAGGCCCATTGCCCTGTTTTGTGCACAAACGCACAAGACTGCGATCTTTGAGAAAGCACAAGTTTTGATCCATTTTTTTGTGCAACCACTACTTCAAAGTTGTGTATCGTACCGAGGATAACATGTTCGGAAAAGGGTTTACGCAAAAAGGCCTAGAAGTAAGCCCGAAAGGCCCATTGATCCGTTTTGTGACCAAACACACAAAACCGCGAACTTTGGTAAAACACAAGTTTCGATCCACTTTTTTGTGCAACAACCACATCAAAGTTGTGTATCGTAGTGAGTAGAACATATTCACAAAACGGTTTCCACAAAAAGCCTGAGAAATATGCCCGAAAGGGCCATTGCTCCATTTTGTGCACTAAGATACAAAACCGCGAACTTTGGGAAAACACAAGTTTCGATCATTTTTTTGTGCAACCACTACTGCAAAGTTGTGTATCGTACCGATTAAAACATTTTGGAAAAAGGGTTTGCACAAAACGGCCTACAAATAAGCCAGAAAGGCCCATCGATCCATTACGAGCACAAACGCACAAAACCGTGAACTTTTGAAAAACACAAGTTTCAATCCATTTTTTCTGCAACCACTACTTCAAAGTTATGTATCGTACCGAGTAGAACATGTTCGAAAAAGGGTTTACGCAAAAAGGCCTAGAAGTAAGCCCGAAAGGCCCATTGCTCCGTTTTGTGACCAAATCCACAAAACCGCGAACTTTGGGAAAACACAAGTTCCGATCCACTTTTTTGTGCAACAACCACATCAAATTGTGTATCGTAGCGAGTAGAACATGTTCACAAGATGGTTTCCACAAAAAGCCCTAGAAATAAGCCCGGAAGGCCCATTGCTCCGTTTTGTGCACAAACGCACAAAACCACGAACTTTGGGAAAACACAAGTCTCAATCCATTTTTTTGTGCAACCACCACTTCAAAGGTTTGTATCGTACCGAGTAGAACATGTTCGAAAAAAGGGTTTATTGAAAAGGTCCAACAAATAAGCCCGAATGGCCCATTGATCAGTGTTGTGCACAAATGCACAAAAGCACGAACTTTGGGAAAACACAAGTTTTGATCCACTTTCTTGCTCGACAACCACATCAGAGGTGTGTATCAAAGCGAGTAGAACATGTTCACAAGATACTTTCCACAAAAACCCTGAGAAATAAGCCCGGAAGGCCCATTGGTCAGTTTTGTGCACAAACGCACAAAACCGCGAACTTTGGGAAAACACAAGTTGCGATCCACTTTGTTGCTCAACAACCATATCAAAGTTGTGTATCGTGGCAAGTAGAACATGTTTACAAAACGGTTTCCACAAAAAGCTTGCGAAATAAGGCCGAAAGGCCCATTGACCCGTTTTGTGGACAAACGCACAAAATCGCGAACTTTGGGAAAACACAAGTTTCGATCCACTTTTTTGTGCAACAACCACATCAAAGTTGTGTATCGTAGTGAGTAGAACATATTCACAAAATGGTTTCCGCCAAAAGCATGAGAAATGTGCCCGAAAGGGCCACTGATCCATTTTGTGCACTAACATACAAAACCGCGAACTTTGGGAAAACACAAGTTTCGATCATTTTTTTGTGCAACCACTACTTCAAAGTTGTGTATCGTACCGAGGAGAACATGTTCGAAAAAGGGTTTACGCAAAAAGGCCTAGAAGTAAGCCCGAAAGGCCCATTGCTCCGTTTTGTGACCAAATCCACAAAACCGCGAACTTTGGGAAAACACAAGTTCCGATCCACTTTTTTGTGCAACAACCACATCAAATTGTGTATCGTAGCGAGTAGAACATGTTCACAAGATGGTTTCCACAAAAAGCCCTAGAAATAAGCCCGGAAGGCCCATTGCTCCGTTTTGTGCACAAACGCACAAAACCACGAACTTTGGGAAAACACAAGTCTCAATCCATTTTTTTGTGCAACCACCACTTCAAAGTTTTGTATCGTACCGAGTAGAACATGTTCGAAAAAAGGGTTTATTGAAAAGGTCCAACAAATAAGCCCGAATGGCCCATTGATCAGTTTTGTGCACAAATGCACAAAAGCACGAACTTTGGGAAAACACAAGTTTTGATCCACTTTCTTGCTCGACAACCACATCAGAGGTGTGTATCAAAGCGAGTAGAACATGTTCACAAGATACTTTCCACAAAAACCCTGAGAAATAAGCCCGGAAGGCCCATTGGTCAGTTTTGTGCACAAACGCACAAAACCGCGAACTTTGGGAAAACACAAGTTGCGATCCACTTTGTTGCTCAACAACCATATCAAAGTTGTGTATCGTGGCAAGTAGAACATGTTTACAAAACGGTTTCCACAAAAAGCTTGCGAAATAAGGCCGAAAGGCCCATTGACCCGTTTTGTGGACAAACGCACAAAATCGCGAACTTTGGGAAAACACAAGTTTCGATCCACTTTTTTGTGCAACAACCACATCAAAGTTGTGTATCGTAGTGAGTAGAACATATTCACAAAATGGTTTCCGCCAAAAGCATGAGAAATGTGCCCGAAAGGGCCACTGATCCATTTTGTGCACTAACATACAAAACCGCGAACTTTGGGAAAACACAAGTTTCGATCATTTTTTTGTGCAACCACTACTTCAAAGTTGTGTATCGTAGCGAGGAGAACATGTTCGAAAAAGGGTTTACTCAAAAAGGCCTAGAAGTAAGCCCGAAAGGCCCATTGCTCCGTTTTGTGACCAAATCCACAAAACCGCGAACTTTGGGAAAACACAAGTTCCGATCCACTTTTTTGTGCAACAACCACATCAAATTGTGTATCGTAGCGAGTAGAACATGTTCACAAGATGGTTTCCACAAAAAGCCCTAGAAATAAGCCCGGAAGGCCCATTGCTCCGTTTTGTGCACAAACGCACAAAACCACGAACTTTGGGAAAACACAAGTCTCAATCCATTTTTTTGTGCAACCACCACTTCAAAGTTTTGTATCGTACCGAGTAGAACATGTTCGAAAAAAGGGTTTATTGAAAAGGTCCAACAAATAAGCCCGAATGGCCCATTGATCAGTTTTGTGCACAAATGCACAAAAGCACGAACTTTGGGAAAACACAAGTTTTGATCCACTTTCTTGCTCGACAACCACATCAGAGGTGTGTATCAAAGCGAGTAGAACATGTTCACAAGATACTTTCCACAAAAACCCTGAGAAATAAGCCCGAAAGGCCCATTGGTCAGTTTTGTGCACAAACGCACAAAACCGCGAACTTTGGGAAAACACAAGTTGCGATCCACTTTGTTGCTCAACAACCATATCAAAGTTGTGTATCGTAGCAAGTAGAACATGTTTACAAAACGGTTTCCACAAAAAGCTTGCGAAATAAGGCCGAAAGGCCCATTGACCCGTTTTGTGGACAAACGCACAAAATCGCGAACTTTGGGAAAACACAAGTTTCGATCCACTTTTTTGTGCAACAACCACATCAAAGTTGTGTATCGTAGTGAGTAGAACATATTCACAAAATGGTTTCCGCCAAAAGCATGAGAAATGTGCCCGAAAGGGCCACTGATCCATTTTGTGCACTAACATACAAAACCGCGAACTTTGGGAAAACACAAGTTTCGATCATTTTTTTGTGCAACCACTACTTCAAAGTTGTGTATCGTACCGAGGAGAACATGTTCGAAAAAGGGTTTACGCAAAAAGGCCTAGAAGTAAGCCCGAAAGGCCCATTGCTCCGTTTTGTGAACAAACACACAACACCGCGAACTTTTGAAAAACACAAGTTTCAATCCATTTTTTTCTGCAACCACTACTTCAAAGTTATGTATCGTACCGAGTAGAACATGTTCGAAAAAGGGTTTACCCAAAACGTCCTACAAATAATCGCAAAAGGCCCATTGCTCCGTTTTGTGCACAAACGCACAAAACCGCGAGCTTTGGGAAAACACGAGTTGCGATCCACTTTTTTGCTCAACAACCATACCAAAGTTGTGTATCATAGCGAGTAGAACATGTTTCCAAAACGGTTTCCACAAAAAGCCTGAGAAATAAGTCCGAAAGGCCCATTGCCCTGTTTTGTGCACAAACGCACAAGACCGCGATCTTTGAGAAAGCACAAGTTTCGATCCATTTTTTTGTGCAACCACTACTTCAAAGTTGTGTATCGTACCGAGGAGAACATGTTCGAAAAAGGGTTTAAGCAAAAAGGCCTAGAAGTAAGCCCGAAAGGCCCATTACTTCGATTTGTGACCAAACACACAAAATCGCGAACTTTGGGAAAACACAAGTTCCGATCCACTTTTTTGAGCAACAACCACATCAAATTGTGTATCGTAGCGAGTAGAACTTGTTCACAAGATGGTTTCCACAAAAAGCCCTATAAATAAGCCGGAAGGCCCATTGCTCCGTTTTGTGCACAAACGCACAAAACCTCAAACTTTGGGAAAACACAAGTTTCAATCCATTTTTTTGTGCAACCACCACTTCAAAGTTTTGTATCGTACCGAGTAGAACATGTTCGAAAAAGGGTTTATTCAAAAGGTCCAACAAATTAGCCCGAGAGGCCCATTGATCAGTTTTGTGCACAAATGCACAAAACCACGAACTTTGGGAAAACACAAGTTTTGATCCACTTTCTTGCTCGACAACCACATCAAAGGTGTGTATCAAAGCGAGTTGAACGTGTTCACAAAATAGTTCCCACAAAAACCCTGAGAAATAAGCCCGGAAGGCCCATTGCTCCGTTTTGTGCACAAACACACAAAACCGCTATCTTTGGGAAAACACAAGTTGCGATCCACTTTTTTGCTCAACAACCATATCAAAGTTGTGTATCATAGCAAGTAGAACATGTTTTCAAAACGGTTTCCACAAAAAGCCTGAGAAATAAGGCCGAAAAGCCCATTGCCCTGTTTTGTGCACAAACGCACAAGACTGCGATCTTTGAGAAAGCACAAGTTTTGATCCATTTTTTTGTGCAACCACTACTTCAAAGTTGTGTATCGTACCGAGGATAACATGTTCGATAAAGGGTTTACGCAAAAAGGCCTAGAAGTAAGCCCGAAAGGCCCATTGATCCGTTTTGTGACCAAACACACAAAACCGCGAACTTTGGTAAAACACAAGTTTCGATCCACTTTTTTGTGCAACAACCACATCAAAGTTGTGTATCCTAGTGAGTAGAACATATTCACAAAACGGTTTCCACAAAAAGCCTGAGAAATATGCCCGAAAGGGCCATTGCTCCATTTTGTGCACTAAGATACAAAACCGCGAACTTTGGGAAAACACAAGTTTCGATCATTTTTTTGTGCAACCACTACTTGAAAGTTGTGTATCGTACCGAGTAAAACATTTTGGAAAAAGGGTTTGCACAAAACGGCCTACAAATAAGCCAGAAAGGCCCATCGATCCATTACGAGCACAAACGCACAAAACCGCGAACTTTTGAAAAACACAAGTTTCAATCCATTTTTTTCTGTAACCACTACTTCAAAGTTATGTATCGTACCGAGTAGAACATGTTCGAAAAAGGGTTTACGCAAAACGTCCTACAAATAATCGCAAAAGGCCCATTGCTCCGCTTTGTGCACAAACGCACAAAACAGCGAGCTTTGGGAAAACTCAAGTTGCGATCCACTTTGTTGCTCAACAACCATATCAAAGTTGTGTATCGTAGAAAGTAGAACATGTTTACAAAACGGTTTCCACAAAAAGCCTGAGAAATAAGGCCGAAAGGCCCATTGACCCATTTTGTGCATAAACGCACAAGACCGCGATCTTGGAGAAAACACAAGTTTTGATCCATTTTTTTTGTGTAACCACTACTTCAAAGTTGTGTATCGTACCGAGAAGAACTTGTTCGAAAAAGGGTTTACGTATAAAGGCCTAGAAGTAAGCCCGAAAGGCCTATTGCTCCGTTTTGTGACCAAATCCACAAAACCGCAAACTTTGGGAAAACACAAGTTCCGATCCACTTTTTTGTGCAACAACCACATCAAATTGTGTATCGTAGCGAGTAGAACATGTTCACAAGATGGTTTCCACAAAAAGCCCTAGAAATAAGCCCGGAAGGCCCATTGCTCCGTTTTGTGCACAAACGCACAAAACCACGAACTTTGGGAAAACACAAGTCTCAATCCATTTTTTTGTGCAACCACCACTTCAAAGTTTTGTATCGTACCGAGTAGAACATGTTCGAGAAAAGGGTTTATTGAAAAGGTGCAACAAATAAGCCCGAATGGCCCATTGATCAGTTTTGTGCACAAATGCACAAAAGCACGAACTTTGGGAAAACACAAGTTTTGATCCACTTTCTTGCTCGACAACCACATCAGAGGTGTGTATCAAAGCGAGTAGAACATGTTCACAAGATACTTTCCACAAAAACCCTGAGAAATAAGCCCGGAAGGCCCATTGGTCAGTTTTGTGCACAAACGCACAAAACCGCGAACTTTGGGAAAACACAAGTTGCGATCCACTTTGTTGCTGAACAACCATATCAAAGTTGTGTATCGTAGCAAGTAGAACATGTTTACAAAACGGTTTCCACAAAAAGCTTGCGAAATAAGGCCGAAAGGCCCATTGACCCGTTTTGTGGACAAACGCACAAAATCGCGAACTTTGGGAAAACACAAGTTTCGATCCACTTTTTTGTGCAACAACCACATCAAAGTTGTGTATCGTAGTGAGTAGAACATATTCACAAAATGGTTTCCGCCAAAAGCATGAGAAATGTGCCCGAAAGGGCCACTGATCCATTTTGTGCACTAACATACAAAACCGCGAACTTTGGGAAAACACAAGTTTCGATCATTTTTTTGTGCAACCACTACTTCAAAGTTGTGTATCGTAGCGAGGAGAACATGTTCGAAAAAGGGTTTACTCAAAAAGGCCTAGAAGTAAGCCCGAAAGGCCCATTGCTCCGTTTTGTGACCAAATCCACAAAACCGTAAACTTTGGGAAAACACAAGTTCCGATCCACTTTTTTGTGCAACAACCACATCAAATTGTGTATCGTAGCGAGTAGAACATGTTCACAAGATGGTTTCCACAAAAAGCCCTAGAAATAAGCCCGGAAGGCCCATTGCTCCGTTTTGTGCACAAACGCACAAAACCACGAACTTTGGGAAAACACAAGTCTCAATCCATTTTTTTGTGCAACCACCACTTCAAAGTTTTGTATCGTACCGAGTAGAACATGTTCGAGAAAAGGGTTTATTGAAAAGGTGCAACAAATAAGCCCGAATGGCCCATTGATCAGTTTTGTGCACAAATGCACAAAAGCACGAACTTTGGGAAAACACAAGTTTTGATCCACTTTCTTGCTCGACAACCACATCAGAGGTGTGTATCAAAGCGAGTAGAACATGTTCACAAGATACTTTCCACAAAAACCCTGAGAAATAAGCCCGGAAGGCCCATTGGTCAGTTTTGTGCACAAACGCACAAAACCGCGAACTTTGGGAAAACACAAGTTGCGATCCACTTTGTTGCTCAACAACCATATCAAAGTTGTGTATCGTGGCAAGTAGAACATGTTTACAAAACGGTTTCCACAAAAAGCTTGCGAAATAAGGCCGAAAGGCCCATTGACCCGTTTTGTGGACAAACGCACAAAATCGCGAACTTTGGGAAAACACAAGTTTCGATCCACTTTTTTGTGCAACAACCACATCAAAGTTGTGTATCGTAGTGAGTAGAACATATTCACAAAATGGTTTCCGCCAAAAGCATGAGAAATGTGCCCGAAAGGGCCACTGATCCATTTTGTGCACTAACATACAAAACCGCGAACTTTGGGAAAACACAAGTTTCGATCATTTTTTTGTGCAACCACTACTTCAAAGTTGTGTATCGTAGCGAGGAGAACATGTTCGAAAAAGGGTTTACTCAAAAAGGCCTTGAAGTAAGCCCGAAAGGCCCATTGCTCCGTTTTGTGACCAAATCCACAAAACCGCGAACTTTGGGAAAACACAAGTTCCGATCCACTTTTTTGTGCAACAACCACATCAAATTGTGTATCGTAGCGAGTAGAACATGTTCACAAGATGGTTTCCACAAAAAGCCCTAGAAATAAGCCCGGAAGGCCCATTGCTCCGTTTTGTGCACAAACGCACAAAACCACGAACTTTGGGAAAACACAAGTCTCAATCCATTTTTTTGTGCAACCACCACTTCAAAGTTTTGTATCGTACCGAGTAGAACATGTTCGAGAAAAGGGTTTATTGAAAAGGTCCAACAAATAAGCCCGAATGTCCCATTGATCAGTTTTGTGCACAAATGCACAAAAGCACGAACTTTGGGAAAACACAAGTTTTGATCCACTTTCTTGCTCGACAACCACATCAGAGGTGTGTATCAAAGCGAGTAGAACATGTTCACAAGATACTTTCCACAAAAACCCTGAGAAATAAGCCCGGAAGGCCCATTGGTCAGTTTTGTGCACAAACGCACAAAACCGCGAACTTTGGGAAAACACAAGTTGCGATCCACTTTGTTGCTCAACGACCATATCAAAGTTGTGTATCGTAGCAAGTAGAACATGTTTACAAAACGGTTTCCACAAAAAGCTTGCGAAATAAGGCCGAAAGGCCCATTGACCCGTTTTGTGGACAAACGCACAAAATCGCGAACTTTGGGAAAACACAAGTTTCGATCCACTTTTTTGTGCAACAACCACATCAAAGTTGTGTATCGTAGTGAGTAGAACATATTCACAAAATGGTTTCCGCCAAAAGCATGAGAAATGTGCCCGAAAGGGCCACTGATCCATTTTGTGCACTAACATACAAAATCGCGAACTTTGGGAAAACACAAGTTTCGATCATTTTTTTGTGCAACCACTACTTCAAAGTTGTGTATCGTACCGAGGAGAACATGTTCGAAAAAGGGTTTACGCAAAAAGGCCTAGAAGTAAGCCCGAAAGGCCCATTGCTCCGTTTTGTGACCAAATCCACAAAACCGCGAACTTTGGGAAAACACAAGTTCCGATCCACTTTTTTGTGCAACAACCACATCAAATTGTGTATCGTAGCGAGTAGAACATGTTCACAAGATGGTTTCCACAAAACGCCCTAGAAATAAGCCCGAAAGGCCCATTGCTCCGTTTTGTGCACAAACGCACAAAACCACGAACTTTGGGAAAACACAAGTCTCAATCCATTTTTTTGTGCAACCACCACTTCAAAGTTTTGTATCGTACCGAGTAGAACATGTTCGAAAAAAGGGTTTATTGAAAAGGTCCAACAAATAAGCCCGAATGGCCCATTGATCAGTTTTGTGCACAAATGCACAAAAGCACGAACTTTGGGAAAACACAAGTTTTGATCCACTTTCTTGCTCGACAACCACATCAGAGGTGTGTATCAAAGCGAGTAGAACATGTTCACAAGATACTTTCCACAAAAACCCTGAGAAATAAGCCCGGAAGGCCCATTGGTCAGTTTTGTGCACAAACGCACAAAACCGCGAACTTTGGGAAAACACAAGTTGCGATCCACTTTGTTGCTCAACAACCATATCAAAGTTGTGTATCGTAGCAAGTAGAACATGTTTACAAAACGGTTTCCCCAAAAAGCTTGAGAAATAAGGCCGAAAGGCCCATTGACCCGTTTTGTGGACAAACGCACAAAATCGCGAACTTTGGGAAAACACAAGTTTCGATCCACTTTTTTGTGCAACAACCACATCAAAGTTGTGTATCGTAGTGAGTAGAACATATTCACAAAATGGTTTCCGCCAAAAGCATGAGAAATGTGCCCGAAAGGGCCACTGATCCATTTTGTGCACTAACATACAAAACCGCGAACTTTGGGAAAACACAAGTTTCGATCATTTTTTTGTGCAACCACTACTTCAAAGTTGTGTATCGTACCGAGGAGAACATGTTCGAAAAAGGGTTTACGCAAAAAGGCCTAGAAGTAAGCCCGAAAGGCCCATTGCTCCGTTTTGTGAACAAACACACAACACCGCGAACTTTTGAAAAACACAAGTTTCAATCCATTTTTTTCTGCAACCACTACTTCAAAGTTATGTATCGTACCGAGTAGAACATGTTCGAAAAATGGTTTACCCAAAACGTCCTACAAATAATCGCAAAAGGCCCATTGCTCCGTTTTGTGCACAAACGCACAAAACCGCGAGCTTTGGGAAAACACGAGTTGCGATCCACTTTTTTGCTCAACAACCATACCAAAGTTGTGTATCATAGCGAGTAGAACATGTTTACAAAACGGTTTCCACAAAAAGCCTGAGAAATAAGTCCGAAAGGCCCATTGCCCTGTTTTGTGCACAAACGCACAAGACCGCGATCTTTGAGAAAGCACAAGTTTCGATCCATTTTTTTGTGCAACCACTACTTCAAAGTTGTGTATCGTACCGAGGAGAACATGTTCGAAAAAGGGTTTAAGCAAAAAGGCCTAGAAGTAAGCCCGAAAGGCCCATTACTTCGATTTGTGACCAAACACACAAAATCGCGAACTTTGGGAAAACACAAGTTCCGATCCACTTTTTTGAGCAACAACCACATCAAATTGTGTATCGTAGCGAGTAGAACTTGTTCACAAGATGGTTTCCACAAAAAGCCCTATAAATAAGCCCGGAAGGCCCATTGCTCCGTTTTGTGCACAAACGCACAAAACCTCAAACTTTGGGAAAACACAAGTTTCAATCCATTTTTTTGTGCAGCCACCACTTCAAAGTTTTGTATCGTACCGAGTAGAACATGTTCGAAAAAGGGTTTATTCAAAAGGTCCAACAAATTAGCCCGAGAGGCCCATTGATCAGTTTTGTGCACAAATGCACAAAACCACGAACTTTGGGAAAACACAACTTTTGATCCACTTTCTTGCTCGACAACCACATCAAAGGTGTGTATCAAAGCGAGTTGAACGTGTTCACAAAATAGTTTCCACAAAAACCCTGAGAAATAAGCCCGGAAGGCCCATTGCTCCGTTTTGTGCACAAACGCACAAAACCTCAAACTTTGGGAAAACACAAGTTTCAATCCATTTTTTTGTGCAACCACCACTTCAAAGTTTTGTATCGTACCGAGTAGAACATGTTCGAAAAAGGGTTTATTCAAAAGGTCCAACAAATTAGCCCGAGAGGCCCATTGATCAGTTTTGTGCACAAATGCACAAAACCACGAACTTTGGGAAAACACAACTTTTGATCCACTTTCTTGCTCGACAACCACATCAAAGGTGTGTATCAAAGCGAGTTGAACGTGTTCACAAAATAGTTCCCACAAAAACCCTGAGAAATAAGCCCGGAAGGCCCATTGCTCCGTTTTGTGCACAAACACACAAAACCGCTATCTTTGGGAAAACACAAGTTGCGATCCACTTTTTTGCTCAACAACCATATCAAAGTTGTGTATCATAGCAAGTAGAACATGTTTTCAAAACGGTTTCCACAAAAAGCCTGAGAAATAAGGCCGAGAGGCCCATTGCCCTGTTTTGTGCACAAACGCACCAGACTGCGATCTTTGAGAAAGCACAAGTTTTGATCCATTTTTTTGTGCAACCACTACTTCAAAGTTGTGTATCGTACCGAGGATAACATGTTCGAAAAAGGGTTTACGCAAAAAGGCCTAGAAGTAAGCCCGAAAGGCCCATTGATCCGTTTTGTGACCAAACACACAAAACCGCGAACTTTGGTAAAACACAAGTTTCGATCCACTTTTTTGTGCAACAACCACATCAAAGTTGTGTATCGTAGTGAGTAGAACATATTCACAAAACGGTTTCCACAAAAAGCCTGAGAAATATGCCCGAAAGGGCCATTGCTCCATTTTGTGCACTAAGATACAAAACCGCGAACTTTGGGAAAACACAAGTTTCGATTATTTTTTTGTGCAACCACTACTTCAAAGTTGTGTATCGTACCGAGTAAAACATTTTGGAAAAAGGGTTGGCACAAAACGGCCTACAAATAAGCCAGAAAGGCCCATCGATCCATTACGAGCACAAACGCACAAAACCGTGAACTTTTGAAAAACACAAGTTTCAATCCATTTTTTTCTGCAACCACTACTTCAAAGTTATGTATCGTACCGAGTAAAACATGTTCGAAAAAGGGTTTACGCAAAACGTCCTACAAATAATCGCAAAAGGCCCATTGCTCCGCTTTGTGCACAAACGCACAAAACCGCGAGCTTTGGGAAAACACAAGTTGCGATCCACTTTGTTGCTCAACAACCATATCAAAGTTGTGTATCGTAGAAAGTAGAACATGTTTACAAAACGGTTTCCACAAAAAGCCTGAGAAATAAGGCCGAAAGGCCCATTGACCCATTTTGTGCATAAACGCACAAGACCGCGATCTTGGAGAAAACACAAGTTTTGATCCATTTTTTTTGTGTAACCACTACTTCAAAGTTGTGTATCGTACCGAGAAGAACTTGTTCGAAAAAGGGTTTACGTATAAAGGCCTAGAAGTAAGCCCGAAAGGCCCATTGCTCCGTTTTGTGACCAAATCCACAAAACCGCGAACTTTGGGAAAACACAAGTTCCGATCCACTTTTTTGTGCAACAACCACATCAAATTGTGTATCGTAGCGAGTAGAACATGTTCACAAGATGGTTTCCACAAAAAGCCCTAGAAATAAGCCCGGAAGGCCCATTGCTCCGTTTTGTGCACAAACGCACAAAACCACGAACTTTGGGAAAACACAAGTCTCAATCCATTTTTTTGTGCAACCACCACTTCAAAGTTTTGTATCGTACCGAGTAGAACATGTTCGAAAAAAGGGTTTATTGAAAAGGTCCAACAAATAAGCCCGAATGGCCCATTGATCAGTTTTGTGCACAAATGCACAAAAGCACGAACTTTGGGAAAACACAAGTTTTGATCCACTTTCTTGCTCGACAACCACATCAGAGGTGTGTATCAAAGCGAGTAGAACATGTTCACAAGATACTTTCCACAAAAACCCTGAGAAATAAGCCCGAAAGGCCCATTGGTCAGTTTTGTGCACAAACGCACAAAACCGCGAACTTTGGGAAAACAGAAGTTGTGATCCACTTTGTTGCTCAACAACCATATCAAAGTTGTGTATCGTAGCAAGTAGAACATGTTTACAAAACGGTTTCCACAAAAAGCTTGCGAAATAAAGCCGAAAGGCCCATTGACCCGTTTTGTGGACAAACGCACAAAATCGCGAACTTTGGGAAAACACAAGTTTCGATCCACTTTTTTGTGCAACAACCACATCAAAGTTGTGTATCGTAGTGAGTAGAACATATTCACAAAATGGTTTCCGCCAAAAGCATGAGAAATGTGCCCGAAAGGGCCACTGATCCATTTTGTGCACTAACATACAAAACCGCGAACTTTGGGAAAACACAAGTTTCGATCATTTTTTTGTGCAACCACTACTTCAAAGTTGTGTATCGTACCGAGGAGAACATGTTCGAAAAAGGGTTTACGCAAAAAGGCCTAGAAGTAAGCCCGAAAGGCCCATTGCTCCGTTTTGTGAACAAACACACAACACCGCGAACTTTTGAAAAACACAAGTTTCAATCCATTTTTTTCTGCAACCACTACTTCAAAGTTATGTATCGTACCGAGTAGAACATGTTCGAAAAATGGTTTACCCAAAACGTCCTACAAATAATCGCAAAAGGCCCATTGCTCCGTTTTGTGCACAAACGCACAAAACCGCGAGCTTTGGGAAAACACGAGTTGCGATCCACTTTTTTGCTCAACAACCATACCAAAGTTGTGTATCATAGCGAGTAGAACATGTTTACAAAACGGTTTCCACAAAAAGCCTGAGAAATAAGTCCGAAAGGCCCATTGCCCTGTTTTGTGCACAAACGCACAAGACCGCGATCTTTGAGAAAGCACAAGTTTCGATCCATTTTTTTGTGCAACCACTACTTCAAAGTTGTGTATCGTACCGAGGAGAACATGTTCGAAAAAGGGTTTAAGCAAAAAGGCCTAGAAGTAAGCCCGAAAGGCCCATTACTTCGATTTGTGACCAAACACACAAAATCGCGAACTTTGGGAAAACACAAGTTCCGATCCACTTTTTTGAGCAACAACCACATCAAATTGTGTATCGTAGCGAGTAGAACTTGTTCACAAGATGGTTTCCACAAAAAGCCCTATAAATAAGCCCGGAAGGCCCATTGCTCCGTTTTGTGCACAAACGCACAAAACCTCAAACTTTGGGAAAACACAAGTTTCAATCCATTTTTTTGTGCAGCCACCACTTCAAAGTTTTGTATCGTACCGAGTAGAACATGTTCGAAAAAGGGTTTATTCAAAAGGTCCAACAAATTAGCCCGAGAGGCCCATTGATCAGTTTTGTGCACAAATGCACAAAACCACGAACTTTGGGAAAACACAACTTTTGATCCACTTTCTTGCTCGACAACCACATCAAAGGTGTGTATCAAAGCGAGTTGAACGTGTTCACAAAATAGTTTCCACAAAAACCCTGAGAAATAAGCCCGGAAGGCCCATTGCTCCGTTTTGTGCACAAACGCACAAAACCTCAAACTTTGGGAAAACACAAGTTTCAATCCATTTTTTTGTGCAACCACCACTTCAAAGTTTTGTATCGTACCGAGTAGAACATGTTCGAAAAAGGGTTTATTCAAAAGGTCCAACAAATTAGCCCGAGAGGCCCATTGATCAGTTTTGTGCACAAATGCACAAAACCACGAACTTTGGGAAAACACAACTTTTGATCCACTTTCTTGCTCGACAACCACATCAAAGGTGTGTATCAAAGCGAGTTGAACGTGTTCACAAAATAGTTCCCACAAAAACCCTGAGAAATAAGCCCGGAAGGCCCATTGCTCCGTTTTGTGCACAAACACACAAAACCGCTATCTTTGGGAAAACACAAGTTGCGATCCACTTTTTTGCTCAACAACCATATCAAAGTTGTGTATCATAGCAAGTAGAACATGTTTTCAAAACGGTTTCCACAAAAAGCCTGAGAAATAAGGCCGAGAGGCCCATTGCCCTGTTTTGTGCACAAACGCACCAGACTGCGATCTTTGAGAAAGCACAAGTTTTGATCCATTTTTTTGTGCAACCACTACTTCAAAGTTGTGTATCGTACCGAGGATAACATGTTCGAAAAAGGGTTTACGCAAAAAGGCCTAGAAGTAAGCCCGAAAGGCCCATTGATCCGTTTTGTGACCAAACACACAAAACCGCGAACTTTGGTAAAACACAAGTTTCGATCCACTTTTTTGTGCAACAACCACATCAAAGTTGTGTATCGTAGTGAGTAGAACATATTCACAAAACGGTTTCCACAAAAAGCCTGAGAAATATGCCCGAAAGGGCCATTGCTCCATTTTGTGCACTAAGATACAAAACCGCGAACTTTGGGAAAACACAAGTTTCGATTATTTTTTTGTGCAACCACTACTTCAAAGTTGTGTATCGTACCGAGTAAAACATTTTGGAAAAAGGGTTGGCACAAAACGGCCTACAAATAAGCCAGAAAGGCCCATCGATCCATTACGAGCACAAACGCACAAAACCGTGAACTTTTGAAAAACACAAGTTTCAATCCATTTTTTTCTGCAACCACTACTTCAAAGTTATGTATCGTACCGAGTAAAACATGTTCGAAAAAGGGTTTACGCAAAACGTCCTACAAATAATCGCAAAAGGCCCATTGCTCCGCTTTGTGCACAAACGCACAAAACCGCGAGCTTTGGGAAAACACAAGTTGCGATCCACTTTGTTGCTCAACAACCATATCAAAGTTGTGTATCGTAGAAAGTAGAACATGTTTACAAAACGGTTTCCACAAAAAGCCTGAGAAATAAGGCCGAAAGGCCCATTGACCCATTTTGTGCATAAACGCACAAGACCGCGATCTTGGAGAAAACACAAGTTTTGATCCATTTTTTTTGTGTAACCACTACTTCAAAGTTGTGTATCGTACCGAGAAGAACTTGTTCGAAAAAGGGTTTACGTATAAAGGCCTAGAAGTAAGCCCGAAAGGCCCATTGCTCCGTTTTGTGACCAAATCCACAAAACCGCGAACTTTGGGAAAACACAAGTTCCGATCCACTTTTTTGTGCAACAACCACATCAAATTGTGTATCGTAGCGAGTAGAACATGTTCACAAGATGGTTTCCACAAAAAGCCCTAGAAATAAGCCCGGAAGGCCCATTGCTCCGTTTTGTGCACAAACGCACAAAACCACGAACTTTGGGAAAACACAAGTCTCAATCCATTTTTTTGTGCAACCACCACTTCAAAGTTTTGTATCGTACCGAGTAGAACATGTTCGAAAAAAGGGTTTATTGAAAAGGTCCAACAAATAAGCCCGAATGGCCCATTGATCAGTTTTGTGCACAAATGCACAAAAGCACGAACTTTGGGAAAACACAAGTTTTGATCCACTTTCTTGCTCGACAACCACATCAGAGGTGTGTATCAAAGCGAGTAGAACATGTTCACAAGATACTTTCCACAAAAACCCTGAGAAATAAGCCCGAAAGGCCCATTGGTCAGTTTTGTGCACAAACGCACAAAACCGCGAACTTTGGGAAAACAGAAGTTGTGATCCACTTTGTTGCTCAACAACCATATCAAAGTTGTGTATCGTAGCAAGTAGAACATGTTTACAAAACGGTTTCCACAAAAAGCTTGCGAAATAAAGCCGAAAGGCCCATTGACCCGTTTTGTGGACAAACGCACAAAATCGCGAACTTTGGGAAAACACAAGTTTCGATCCACTTTTTTGTGCAACAACCACATCAAAGTTGTGTATCGTAGTGAGTAGAACATATTCACAAAATGGTTTCCGCCAAAAGCATGAGAAATGTGCCCGAAAGGGCCACTGATCCATTTTGTGCACTAACATACAAAACCGCGAACTTTGGGAAAACACAAGTTTCGATCATTTTTTTGTGCAACCACTACTTCAAAGTTGTGTATCGTACCGAGGAGAACATGTTCGAAAAAGGGTTTACGCAAAAAGGCCTAGAAGTAAGCCCGAAAGGCCCATTGCTCCGTTTTGTGAACAAACACACAACACCGCGAACTTTTGAAAAACACAAGTTTCAATCCATTTTTTTCTGCAACCACTACTTCAAAGTTATGTATCGTACCGAGTAGAACATGTTCGAAAAAGGGTTTACCCAAAACGTCCTACAAATAATCGCAAAAGGCCCATTGCTCCGTTTTGTGCACAAACGCACAAAACCGTGAGCTTTGGGAAAACACGAGTTGCGATCCACTTTTTTGCTCAACAACCATACCAAAGTTGTGTATCATAGCGAGTAGAACATGTTTCCAAAACGGTTTCCACAAAAAGCCTGAGAAATAAGTCCGAAAGGCCCATTGCCCTGTTTTGTGCACAAACGCACAAGACCGCGATCTTTGAGAAAGCACAAGTTTCGATCCATTTTTTTGTGCAACCACTACTTCAAAGTTGTGTATCGTACCGAGGAGAACATGTTCGAAAAAGGGTTTAAGCAAAAAGGCCTAGAAGTCAGCCCGAAAGGCCCATTACTTCGATTTGTGACCAAACACACAAAATCGCGAACTTTGGGAAAACACAAGTTCCGATCCACTTTTTTGAGCAACAACCACATCAAATTGTGTATCGTAGCGAGTAGAACTTGTTCACAAGATGGTTTCCACAAAAAGCCCTATAAATAAGCCCGGAAGGCCCATTGCTCCGTTTTGTGCACAAACGCACAAAACCTCAAACTTTGGGAAAACACAAGTTTCAATCCATTTTTTTGTGCAACCACCACTTCAAAGTTTTGTATCGTACCGAGTAGAACATGTTCGAAAAAGGGTTTATTCAAAAGGTCCAACAAATTAGCCCGAGAGGCCCATTGATCAGTTTTGTGCACAAATGCACAAAACCACGAACTTTGGGAAAACACAAGTTTTGATCCACTTTCTTGCTCGACAACCACATCAAAGGTGTGTATCAAAGCGAGTTGAACGTGTTCACAAAATAGTTCCCACAAAAACCCTGAGAAATAAGCCCGGAAGGCCCATTGCTCCGTTTTGTGCACAAACACACAAAACCGCTATCTTTGGGAAAACACAAGTTGCGATCCACTTTTTTGCTCAACAACCATATCAAAGTTGTGTATCATAGCAAGTAGAACATGTTTTCAAAACGGTTTCCACAAAAAGCCTGAGAAATAAGGCCGAAAAGCCCATTGCCCTGTTTTGTGCACAAACGTACAAGACTGCGATCTTTGAGAAAGCACAAGTTTTGATCCATTTTTTTGTGCAACCACTACTTCAAAGTTGTGTATCGTACCGAGGATAACATGTTCGATAAAGGGTTTACGCAAAAAGGCCTAGAAGTAAGCCCGAAAGGCCCATTGATCCGTTTTGTGACCAAACACACAAAACCGCGAACTTTGGTAAAACACAAGTTTCGATCCACTTTTTTGTGCAACAACCACATCAAAGTTGTGTATCCTAGTGAGTAGAACATATTCACAAAACGGTTTCCACAAAAAGCCTGAGAAATATGCCCGAAAGGGCCATTGCTCCATTTTGTGCACTAAGATACAAAACCGCGAACTTTGGGAAAACACAAGTTTCGATCATTTTTTTGTGCAACCACTACTTCAAAGTTGTGTATCGTACCGAGTAAAACATTTTGGAAAAAGGGTTTGCACAAAACGGCCTACAAATAAGCCAGAAAGGCCCATCGATCCATTACGAGCACAAACGCACAAAACCGCGAACTTTTGAAAAACACAAGTTTCAATCCATTTTTTTCTGTAACCACTACTTCAAAGTTATGTATCGTACCGAGTAGAACATGTTCGAAAAAGGGTTTACGCAAAACGTCCTACAAATAATCGCAAAAGGCCCATTGCTCCGTTTTGTGCACAAACGCACAAAACAGCGAGCTTTGGGAAAACTCAAGTTGCGATCCACTTTGTTGCTCAACAACCATATCAAAGTTGTGTATCGTAGAAAGTAGAACATGTTTACAAAACGGTTTCCACAAAAAGCCTGAGAAATAAGGCCGAAAGGCCCATTGACCCATTTTGTGCATAAACGCACAAGACCGCGATCTTGGAGAAAACACAAGTTTTGATCCATTTTTTTTGTGTAACCACTACTTCAAAGTTGTGTATCGTACCGAGAAGAACTTGTTCGAAAAAGGGTTTACGTATAAAGGCCTAGAAGTAAGCCCGAAAGGCCTATTGCTCCGTTTTGTGACCAAATCCACAAAACCGCGAACTTTGGGAAAACACAAGTTCCGATCCACTTTTTTGTGCAACAACCACATCAAATTGTGTATCGTAGCGAGTAGAACATGTTCACAAGATGGTTTCCACAAAAAGCCCTAGAAATAAGCCCGGAAGGCCCATTGCTCCGTTTTGTGCACAAACGCACAAAACCACGAACTTTGGGAAAACACAAGTCTCAATCCATTTTTTTGTGCAACCACCACTTCAAAGTTTTGTATCGTACCGAGTAGAACATGTTCGAGAAAAGGGTTTATTGAAAAGGTGCAACAAATAAGCCCGAATGGCCCATTGATCAGTTTTGTGCACAAATGCACAAAAGCACGAACTTTGGGAAAACACAAGTTTTGATCCACTTTCTTGCTCGACAACCACATCAGAGGTGTGTATCAAAGCGAGTAGAACATGTTCACAAGATACTTTCCACAAAAACCCTGAGAAATAAGCCCGGAAGGCCCATTGGTCAGTTTTGTGCACAAACGCACAAAACCGCGAACTTTGGGAAAACACAAGTTGCGATCCACTTTGTTGCTCAACAACCATATCAAAGTTGTGTATCGTAGCAAGTAGAACATGTTTACAAAACGGTTTCCACAAAAAGCTTGCGAAATAAGGCCGAAAGGCCCATTGACCCGTTTTGTGGACAAACGCACAAAATCGCGAACTTTGGGAAAACACAAGTTTCGATCCACTTTTTTGTGCAACAACCACATCAAAGTTGTGTATCGTAGTGAGTAGAACATATTCACAAAATGGTTTCCGCCAAAAGCATGAGAAATGTGCCCGAAAGGGCCACTGATCCATTTTGTGCACTAACATACAAAACCGCGAACTTTAGGAAAACACAAGTTTCGATCATTTTTTTGTGCAACCACTACTTCAAAGTTGTGTATCGTAGCGAGGAGAACATGTTCGAAAAAGGGTTTACTCAAAAAGGCCTAGAAGTAAGCCCGAAAGGCCCATTGCTCCATTTTGTGACCAAATCCACAAAACCGCGAACTTTGGGAAAACACAAGTTCCGATCCACTTTTTTGTGCAACAACCACATCAAATTGTGTATCGTAGCGAGTAGAACATGTTCACAAGATGGTTTCCACAAAAAGCCCTAGAAATAAGCCCGGAAGGCCCATTGCTCCGTTTTGTGCACAAACGCACAAAACCACGAACTTTGGGAAAACACAAGTCTCAATCCATTTTTTTGTGCAACCACCACTTCAAAGTTTTGTATCGTACCGAGTAGAACATGTTCGAGAAAAGGGTTTATTGAAAAGGTCCAACAAATAAGCCCGAATGTCCCATTGATCAGTTTTGTGCACAAATGCACAAAAGCACGAACTTTGGGAAAACACAAGTTTTGATCCACTTTCTTGCTCGACAACCACATCAGAGGTGTGTATCAAAGCGAGTAGAACATGTTCACAAGATACTTTCCACAAAAACCCTGAGAAATAAGCCCGGAAGGCCCATTGGTCAGTTTTGTGCACAAACGCACAAAACCGCGAACTTTGGGAAAACACAAGTTGCGATCCACTTTGTTGCTCAACGACCATATCAAAGTTGTGTATCGTAGCAAGTAGAACATGTTTACAAAACGGTTTCCACAAAAAGCTTGCGAAATAAGGCCGAAAGGCCCATTGACCCGTTTTGTGGACAAACGCACAAAATCGCGAACTTTGGGAAAACACAAGTTTCGATCCACTTTTTTGTGCAACAACCACATCAAAGTTGTGTATCGTAGTGAGTAGAACATATTCACAAAATGGTTTCCGCCAAAAGCATGAGAAATGTGCCCGAAAGGGCCACTGATCCATTTTGTGCACTAACATACAAAACCGCGAACTTTGGGAGAACACAAGTTTCAATCATTTTTTTGTGCAACCACTACTTCAAAGTTGTGTATCGTACCGAGTAAAACATTTTGGAAAAAGGGTTTGCACAACACGGCCTACAAATAAGCCAGAAAGGCCCATCGATCAATTACGAGCACAAACGCACAAAACCGTGAACTTTTGAAAAACACAAGTTTCAATCCATTTTTTTCTACAACCACTACTTCAAAGTTATGTATCGTACCGAGTAGAACATGTTCGAAAAAGGGTTTACGCAAAACGTCCTACAAATAATCGCAAAAGGCCCATTGCTCCGTTTTGTGCACAAACGCACAAAACCGTGAGCTTTGGGAAAACACAAGTTGCGATCCACTTTGTTGCTCAACAACCATATCAAAGTTGTGTATCGTAGAAAGTAGAACATGTTTACAAAACGGTTTCCACAAAAAGCCTGAGAAATAAGGCCGAAAGGCCCATTGACCCATTTTGAGCATAAACGCACAAGACCGCGATCTTGGAGAAAACACAAGTTTCGATCCATTTTTTTGTGTAACCACTACTTCAAAGTTGTGTATCGTACCGAGAAGAACTTGTTCGAAAAAGGGTTTACGTAAAAAGTCCTAGTAGTAAGCCCGAAAGGCCCATTGCTCCATTTTGTGACCAAATACACAAAACCGCGAAGTTTGGGAAAAACACAAGTTCCGATCCACGTTTTTGTGCAACAACCACATCAAATTGTGTATCGTAGCGAGTAGAACATGTTCACAAGTTGGTTTCCACAAAAAGCCCTAGAAATAAGCCCGGAAGGCCCATTGCCCCGTTTTGTGCACAAACGCACAAAACCACGAACTTTGGGAAAACACAAGTCTCAATCCATTTTTTTGTACAACCACCACTTCAAAGTTTTGTATCGTACCGAGTAGAACATGTTCGAAAAAAGGGTTTATTGAAAAGGTCCAACAAATAAGCCCGAATGGCCCATTGATTAGTTTTGTGAACAAATGCACAAAACCACGAACTTTGGGAAAACACAAGTTTTGATCCACTTTCTTTCTCGACAACCACATCAGAGGTGTGTATCAAAGCGAGTAGAACATGTTCACAAGATACTTTCCACAAAAACCCTGAGAAATAAGCCCGGAAGGCCCATTGGTCAGTTTTGTGCACAAACGCATAAAACCGCGAACTTTGGGAAAACACAAGTTGCGATCCACTTTGTTGCTCAACAACCATATCAAAGTTGTGTATCGTGGCAAGTAGAACTTGTTTACAAAACGGTTTCCACAAAAAGCTTGCGAAATAAGGCCGAAAGGCCCATTGACCCGTTTTGTGGACAAACGCACAAAATCGCGAACTTTGGGAAAACACAAGTTTCGATCCACTTTTTTGTGCAACAACCACATCAAAGTTGTGTATCGTAGTGAGTAGAACATATTCACAAAATGGTTTCCGCCAAAAGCATGAGAAATGTGCCCGAAAGGGCCACTGATCCATTTTGTGCACTAACATACAAAACCGCGAACTTTGGGAAAACACAAGTTTCGATCATTTTTTTGTGCAACCACTACTTCAAAGTTGTGTATCGTAGCGAGGAGAACATGTTCGAAAAAGGGTTTACTCAAAAAGGCCTAGAAGTAAGCCCGGAAGGCCCATTGCTCCGTTTTGTGACCAAATCCACAAAACCGCGAACTTTGGGAAAACACAAGTTCCGATCCACTTTTTTGTGCAACAACCACATCAAATTGTGTATCGTAGCGAGTAGAACATGTTCACAAGATGGTTTCCACAAAAAGCCCTAGAAATAAGCCCGGAAGGCCCATTGCTCCGTTTTGTGCACAAACGCACAAAACCACGAACTTTGGGAAAACACAAGTCTCAATCCATTTTTTTGTGCAACCACCACTTCAAAGTTTTGTATCGTACCGAGTAGAACATGTTCGAAAAAAGGGTTTATTGAAAAGGTCCAACAAATAAGCCCGAATGGCCCATTGATCAGTTTTGTGCACAAATGCACAAAAGCACGAACTTTGGGAAAACACAAGTTTTGATCCACTTTCTTGCTCGACAACCACATCAGAGGTGTGTATCAAAGCGAGTAGAACATGTTCACAAGATACTTTCCACAAAAACCCTGAGAAATAAGCCCGAAAGGCCCATTGGTCAGTTTTGTGCACAAACGCACAAAACCGCGAACTTTGGGAAAACACAAGTTGCGATCCACTTTGTTGCTCAACAACCATATCAAAGTTGTGTATCGTAGCAAGTAGAACATGTTTACAAAACGGTTTCCACAAAAAGCTTGCGAAATAAGGCCGAAAGGCCCATTGACCCGTTTTGTGGACAAACGCACAAAATCGCGAACTTTGGGAAAACACAAGTTTCGATCCACTTTTTTTGTGCAACAACCACATCAAAGTTGTGTATCGTAGTGAGTAGAACATATTCACAAAATGGTTTCCGCCAAAAGCATGAGAAATGTGCCCGAAAGGGCCACTGATCCATTTTGTGCACTAACATACAAAACCGCGAACTTTGGGAAAACACAAGTTTCGATCATTTTTTTGTGCAACCACTACTTCAAAGTTGTGTATCGTACCGAGGAGAACATGTTCGAAAAAGGGTTTACGCAAAAAGGCCTAGAAGTAAGCCCGAAAGGCCCATTGCTCCGTTTTGTGAACAAACACACAACACCGCGAACTTTTGAAAAACACAAGTTTCAATCCATTTTTTTCTGCAACCACTACTTCAAAGTTATGTATCGTACCGAGTAGAACATGTTCGAAAAAGGGTTTACCCAAAACGTCCTACAAATAATCGCAAAAGGCCCATTGCTCCGTTTTGTGCACAAACGCACAAAACCGCGAGCTTTGGGAAAACACGAGTTGCGATCCACTTTTTTGCTCAACAACCATACCAAAGTTGTGTATCATAGCGAGTAGAACATGTTTCCAAAACGGTTTCCACAAAAAGCCTGAGAAATAAGTCCGAAAGGCCCATTGCCCTGTTTTGTGCACAAACGCACAAGACCGCGATCTTTGAGAAAGCACAAGTTTCGATCCATTTTTTTGTGCAACCACTACTTCAAAGTTGTGTATCGTACCGAGGAGAACATGTTCGAAAAAGGGTTTAAGCAAAAAGGCCTAGAAGTAAGCCCGAAAGGCCCATTACTTCGATTTGTGACCAAACACACAAAATCGCGAACTTTGGGAAAACACAAGTTCCGATCCACTTTTTTGAGCAACAACCACATCAAATTGTGTATCGTAGCGAGTAGAACTTGTTCACAAGATGGTTTCAACAAAAAGCCCTATAAATAAGCCCGGAAGGCCCATTGCTCCGTTTTGTGCACAAACGCACAAAACCTCAAACTTTGGGAAAACACAAGTTTCAATCCATTTTTTTGTGCAACCACCACTTCAAAGTTTTGTATCGTACCGAGTAGAACATGTTCGAAAAAGGGTTTATTCAAAAGGTCCAACAAATTAGCCCGAGAGGCCCATTGATCAGTTTTGTGCACAAATGCACAAAACCACGAACTTTGGGAAAACACAAGTTTTGATCCACTTTCTTGCTCGACAACCACATCAAAGGTGTGTATCAAAGCGAGTTGAACGTGTTCACAAAATAGTTCCCACAAAAACCCTGAGAAATAAGCCCGGAAGGCCCATTGCTCCGTTTTGTGCACAAACACACAAAACCGCTATCTTTGGGAAAACACAAGTTGCGATCCACTTTTTTGCTCAACAACCATATCAAAGTTGTGTATCATAGCACGTAGAACATGTTTTCAAAACGGTTTCGACAAAAAGCCTGAGAAATAAGGCCGAAAAGCCCATTGCCCTGTTTTGTGCACAAACGCACAAGACTGCGATCTTTGAGAAAGCACAAGTTTTGATCCATTTTTTTGTGCAACCACTACTTCAAAGTTGTGTATCGTACCGAGGATAACATGTTCGATAAAGGGTTTACGCAAAAAGGCCTAGAAGTAAGCCCGAAAGGCCCATTGATCCGTTTTGTGACCAAACACACAAAACCGCGAACTTTGGTAAAACACAAGTTTCGATCCACTTTTTTGTGCAACAACCACATCAAAGTTGTGCATCCTAGTGAGTAGAACATATTCACAAAACGGTTTCCACAAAAAGCCTGAGAAATATGCCCGAAAGGGCCATTGCTCCATTTTGTGCACTAAGATACAAAACCGCGAACTTTGGGAAAACACAAGTTTCGATCATTTTTTTGTGCAACCACTACTTCAAAGTTGTGTATCGTACCGAGTAAAACATTTTGGAAAAAGGGTTTGCACAAAACGGCCTACAAATAAGCCAGAAAGGCCCATCGATCCATTACGAGCACAAACGCACAAAACCGCGAACTTTTGAAAAACACAAGTTTCAATCCATTTTTTTCTGTAACCACTACTTCAAAGTTATGTATCGTACCGAGTAGAACATGTTCGAAAAAGGGTTTACGCAAAACGTCCTACAAATAATCGCAAAAGGCCCATTGCTCCGTTTTGTGCACAAACGCACAAAACAGCGAGCTTTGGGAAAACTCAAGTTGCGATCCACTTTGTTGCTCAACAACCATATCAAAGTTGTGTATCGTAGCAAGTAGAACATGTTTACAAAACGGTTTCCACAAAAAGCCTGAGAAATAAGGCCGAAAGGCCCATTGACCCATTTTGTGCATAAACGCACAAGACCGCGATCTTGGAGAAAACACAAGTTTTGATCCATTTTTTTTGTGTAACCACTACTTCAAAGTTGTGTATCGTACCGAGAAGAACTTGTTCGAAAAAGGGTTTACGTATAAAGGCCTAGAAGTAAGCCCGAAAGGCCCATTGCTCCGTTTTGTGACCAAATCCACAAAACCGCGAACTTTGGGAAAACACAAGTTCCGATCCACTTTTTTGTGCAACAACCACATCAAATTGTGTATCGTAGCGAGTAGAACATGTTCGAAAAAATGGTTTATTGAAAAGGTCCAACAAATAAGCCCGAATGGCCCATTGATCAGTTTTGTGCACAAATGCATAAAAGCACGAACTTTGGGAAAACACAAGTTTTGATCCACTTTCTTGCTCGACAACCACATCAGAGGTGTGTATCAAAGCGAGTAGAACATGTTCACAAGATACTTTCCACAAAAACCCTGAGAAATAAGCCCGAAAGGCCCATTAGTCAGTTTTGTGCACAAACGCACAAAACCGCGAACTTTGGGAAAACACAAGTTGCGATCCACTTTGTTGCTCAACAACCATATCAAAGTTGTGTATCGTAGCAAGTAGAACATGTTTACAAAACGGTTTCCACAAAAAGCTTGCGAAATAAGGCCGAAAGGCCCATTGACCCGTTTTGTGGACAAACGCACAAAATCGCGAACTTTGGGAAAACACAAGTTTCGATCCACTTTTTTGTGCAACAACCACATCAAAGTTGTGTATCGTAGTGAGTAGAACATATTCACAAAATGGTTTCCGCCAAAAGCATGAGAAATGTGCCCGAAAGGGCCACTGATCCATTTTGTGCACTAACATACAAAACCGCGAACTTTGGGAAAACACAAGTTTCGATCATTTTTTTGTGCAACCACTACTTCAAAGTTGTGTATCGTACCGAGGAGAACATGTTCGAAAAAGGGTTTACGGAAAAAGGCCTAGAAGTAAGCCCGAAAGGCCCATTGCTCCGTTTTGTGAACAAACACACAACACCGCGAACTTTTGAAAAACACAAGTTTCAATCCATTTTTTTCTGCAACCACTACTTCAAAGTTATGTATCGTACCGAGTAGAACATGTTCGAAAAAGGGTTTACCCAAAACGTCCTACAAATAATCGCAAAAGGCCCATTGCTCCGTTTTGTGCACAAACGCACAAAACCGCGAGCTTTGGGAAAACACGAGTTGCGATCCACTTTTTTGCTCAACAACCATACCAAAGTTGTGTATCATAGCGAGTAGAACATGTTTCCAAAACGGTTTCCACAAAAAGCCTGAGAAATAAGTCCGAAAGGCCCATTGCCCTGTTTTGTGCACAAACGCACAAGACCGCGATCTTTGAGAAAGCACAAGTTTCGATCCATTTTTTTGTGCAACCACTACTTCAAAGTTGTGTATCGTACCGAGGAGAACATGTTCGAAAAAGGGTTTAAGCAAAAAGGCCTAGAAGTAAGCCCGAAAGGCCCATTACTTCGATTTGTGACCAAACACACAAAATCGCGAACTTTGGGAAAACACAAGTTCCGATCCACTTTTTTGAGCAACAACCACATCAAATTGTGTATCGTAGCGAGTAGAACTTGTTCACAAGATGGTTTCAACAAAAAGCCCTATAAATAAGCCCGGAAGGCCCATTGCTCCGTTTTGTGCACAAACGCACAAAACCTCAAACTTTGGGAAAACACAAGTTTCAATCCATTTTTTTGTGCAACCACCACTTCAAAGTTTTGTATCGTACCGAGTAGAACATGTTCGAAAAAGGATTTATTCAAAAGGTCCAACAAATTAGCCCGAGAGGCCCATTGATCAGTTTTGTGCACAAATGCACAAAACCACGAACTTTGGGAAAACACAAGTTTTGATCCACTTTCTTGCTCGACAACCACATCAAAGGTGTGTATCAAAGCGAGTTGAACGTGTTCACAAAATAGTTCCCACAAAAACCCTGAGAAATAAGCCCGGAAGGCCCATTGCTCCGTTTTGTGCACAAACACACAAAACCGCTATCTTTGGGAAAACACAAGTTGCGATCCACTTTTTTGCTCAACAACCATATCAAAGTTGTGTATCATAGCAAGTAGAACATGTTTTCAAAACGGTTTCCACAAAAAGCCTGAGAAATAAGGCCGAAAAGCCCATTGCCCTGTTTTGTGCACAAACGCACAAGACTGCGATCTTTGAGAAAGCACAAGTTTTGATCCATTTTTTTGTGCAACCACTACTTCAAAGTTGTGTATCGTACCGAGGATAACATGTTCGATAAAGGGTTTACGCAAAAAGGCCTAGAAGTAAGCCCGAAAGGCCCATTGATCCGTTTTGTGACCAAACACACAAAACCGCGAACTTTGGTAAAACACAAGTTTCGATCCACTTTTTTGTGCAACAACCACATCAAAGTTGTGTATCCTAGTGAGTAGAACATATTCACAAAACGGTTTCCACAAAAAGCCTGAGAAATATGCCCGAAAGGGCCATTGCTCCATTTTGTGCACTAAGATACAAAACCGCGAACTTTGGGAAAACACAAGTTTCGATCATTTTTTTGTGCAACCACTACTTCAAAGTTGTGTATCGTACCGAGTAAAACATTTTGGAAAAAGGGTTTGCGCAAAACGGCCTACAAATAAGCCAGAAAGGCCCATCGATCCATTACGAGCACAAACGCACAAAACCGCGAACTTTTGAAAAACACAAGTTTCAATCCATTTTTTTCTGTAACCACTACTTCAAAGTTATGTATCGTACCGAGTAGAACATGTTCGAAAAAGGGTTTACGCAAAACGTCCTACAAATAATCGCAAAAGGCCCATTGCTCCGTTTTGTGCACAAACGCACAAAACAGCGAGCTTTGGGAAAACTCAAGTTGCGATCCACTTTGTTGCTCAACAACCATATCAAAGTTGTGTATCGTAGAAAGTAGAACATGTTTACAAAACGGTTTCCACAAAAAGCCTGAGAAATAAGGCCGAAAGGCCCATTGACCCATTTTGTGCATAAACGCACAAGACCGCGATCTTGGAGAAAACACAAGTTTTGATCCATTTTTTTTGTGTAACCACTACTTCAAAGTTGTGTATCGTACCGAGAAGAACTTGTTCGAAAAAGGGTTTACGTATAAAGGCCTAGAAGTAAGCCCGAAAGGCCCATTGCTCCGTTTTGTGACCAAATCCACAAAACCGCGAACTTTGGGAAAACACAAGTTCCGATCCACTTTTTTGTGCAACAACCACATCAAATTGTGTATCGTAGCGAGTAGAACATGTTCACAAGATGGTTTCTACAAAAAGCCCTAGAAATAAGCCCGGAAGGCCCATTGCTCCGTTTTGTGCACAAACGCACAAAACCACGAACTTTGGGAAAACACAAGTCTCAATCCATTTTTTTGTGCAACCACCACTTCAAAGTTTTGTATCGTACCGAGTAGAACATGTTCGAGAAAAGGGTTTATTGAAAAGGTGCAACAAATAAGCCCGAATGGCCCATTGATCAGTTTTGTGCACAAATGCACAAAAGCACGAACTTTGGGAAAACACAAGTTTTGATCCACTTTCTTGCTCGACAACCACATCAGAGGTGTGTATCAAAGCGAGTAGAACATGTTCACAAGATACTTTCCACAAAAACCCTGAGAAATAAGCCCGGAAGGCCCATTGGTCAGATTTGTGCACAAACGCACAAAACCGCGAACTTTGGGAAAACACAAGTTGCGATCCACTTTGTTGCTCAACAACCATATCAAAGTTGTGTATCGTAGCAAGTAGAACATGTTTACAAAACGGTTTCCACAAAAAGCTTGCGAAATAAGGCCGAAAGGCCCATTGACCCGTTTTGTGGACAAACGCACAAAATCGCGAACTTTGGGAAAACACAAGTTTCGATCCACTTTTTTGTGCAACAACCACATCAAAGTTGTGTATCGTAGTGAGTAGAACATATTCACAAAATGGTTTCCGCCAAAAGCATGAGAAATGTGCCCGAAAGGGCCACTGATCCATTTTGTGCACTAACATACAAAACCGCGAACTTTGGGAAAACACAAGTTTCGATCATTTTTTTGTGCAACCACTACTTCAAAGTTGTGTATCGTAGCGAGGAGAACATGTTCGAAAAAGGGTTTACTCAAAAAGGCCTAGAAGTAAGCCCGAAAGGCCCATTGCTCCGTTTTGTGACCAAATCCACAAAACCGCGAACTTTGGGAAAACACAAGTTCCGATCCACTTTTTTGTGCAACAACCACATCAAATTGTGTATCGTAGCGAGTAGAACATGTTCACAAGATGGTTTCCACAAAAAGCCCTAGAAATAAGCCCGGAAGGCCCATTGCTCCGTTTTGTGCACAAACGCACAAAACCACGAACTTTGGGAAAACACAAGTCTCAATCCATTTTTTTGTGCAACCACCACTTCAAAGTTTTGTATCGTACCGAGTAGAACATGTTCGAGAAAAGGGTTTATTGAAAAGGTCCAACAAATAAGCCCGAATGTCCCATTGATCAGTTTTGTGCACAAATGCACAAAAGCACGAACTTTGGGAAAACACAAGTTTTGATCCACTTTCTTGCTCGACAACCACATCAGAGGTGTGTATCAAAGCGAGTAGAACATGTTCACAAGATACTTTCCACAAAAACCCTGAGAAATAAGCCCGGAAGGCCCATTGGTCAGTTTTGTGCACAAACGCACAAAACCGCGAACTTTGGGAAAACACAAGTTGCGATCCACTTTGTTGCTCAACGACCATATCAAAGTTGTGTATCGTAGCAAGTAGAACATGTTTACAAAACGGTTTCCACAAAAAGCTTGCGAAATAAGGCCGAAAGGCCCATTGACCCGTTTTGTGGACAAACGCACAAAATCGCGAACTTTGGGAAAACACAAGTTTCGATCCACTTTTTTGTGCAACAACCACATCAAAGTTGTGTATCGTAGTGAGTAGAACATATTCACAAAATGGTTTCCGCCAAAAGCATGAGAAATGTGCCCGAAAGGGCCACTGATCCATTTTGTGCACTAACATACAAAACCGCGAACTTTGGGAGAACACAAGTTTCAATCATTTTTTTGTGCAACCACTACTTCAAAGTTGTGTATCGTACCGAGTAAAACATTTTGGAAAAAGGGTTTGCACAACACGGCCTACAAATAAGCCAGAAAGGCCCATCGATCAATTACGAGCACAAACGCACAAAACCGTGAACTTTTGAAAAACACAAGTTTCAATCCATTTTTTTCTACAACCACTACTTCAAAGTTATGTATCGTACCGAGTAGAACATGTTCGAAAAAGGGTTTACGCAAAACGTCCTACAAATAATCGCAAAAGGCCCATTGCTCCGTTTTGTGCACAAACGCACAAAACCGTGAGCTTTGGGAAAACACAAGTTGCGATCCACTTTGTTGCTCAACAACCATATCAAAGTTGTGTATCGTAGAAAGTAGAACATGTTTACAAAACGGTTTCCACAAAAAGCCTGAGAAATAAGGCCGAAAGGCCCATTGACCCATTTTGAGCATAAACGCACAAGACCGCGATCTTGGAGAAAACACAAGTTTCGATCCATTTTTTTGTGTAACCACTACTTCAAAGTTGTGTATCGTACCGAGAAGAACTTGTTCGAAAAAGGGTTTACGTAAAAAGTCCTAGTAGTAAGCCCGAAAGGCCCATTGCTCCATTTTGTGACCAAATACACAAAACCGCGAAGTTTGGGAAAAACACAAGTTCCGATCCACGTTTTTGTGCAACAACCACATCAAATTGTGTATCGTACCGAGTAGAACATGTTCACAAGTTGGTTTCCACAAAAAGCCCTAGAAATAAGCCCGGAAGGCCCGTTGCCCCGTTTTGTGCACAAACGCACAAAACCACGAACTTTGGGAAAACACAAGTCTCAATCCATTTTTTTGTGCAACCACCACTTCAAAGTTTTGTATCGTACCGAGTAGAACATGTTCGAAAAAAGGGTTTATTGAAAAGGTCCAACAAATAAGCCCGAATGGCCCATTGATTAGTTTTGTGAACAAATGCACAAAACCACAAACTTTGGGAAAACACAAGTTTTGATCCACTTTCTTTCTCGACAACCACATCAGAGGTGTGTATCAAAGCGAGTAGAACATGTTCACAAGATACTTTCCACAAAAACCCTGAGAAATAAGCCCGGAAGGCCCATTGGTCAGTTTTGTGCACAAACGCATAAAACCGCGAACTTTGGGAAAACACAAGTTGCGATCCACTTTGTTGCTCAACAACCATATCAAAGTTGTGTATCGTGGCAAGTAGAACTTGTTTACAAAACGGTTTCCACAAAAAGCTTGCGAAATAAGGCCGAAAGGCCCATTGACCCGTTTTGTGGACAAACGCACAAAATCGCGAACTTTGGGAAAACACAAGTTTCGATCCACTTTTTTGTGCAACAACCACATCAAAGTTGTGTATCGTAGTGAGTAGAACATATTCACAAAATGGTTTCCGCCAAAAGCATGAGAAATGTGCCCGAAAGGGCCACTGATCCATTTTGTGCACTAACATACAAAACCGCGAACTTTGGGAAAACACAAGTTTCGATCATTTTTTTGTGCAACCACTACTTCAAAGTTGTGTATCGTAGCGAGGAGAACATGTTCGAAAAAGGGTTTACTCAAAAAGGCCTAGAAGTAAGCCCGGAAGGCCCATTGCTCCGTTTTGTGACCAAATCCACAAAACCGCGAACTTTGGGAAAACACAAGTTCCGATCCACTTTTTTGTGCAACAACCACATCAAATTGTGTATCGTAGCGAGTAGAACATGTTCACAAGATGGTTTCCACAAAAAGCCCTAGAAATAAGCCCGGAAGGCCCATTGCTCCGTTTTGTGCACAAACGCACAAAACCACGAACTTTGGGAAAACACAAGTCTCAATCCATTTTTTTGTGCAACCACCACTTCAAAGTTTTGTATCGTACCGAGTAGAACATGTTCGAGAAAAGGGTTTATTGAAAAGGTCCAACAAATAAGCCCGAATGTCCCATTGATCAGTTTTGTGCACAAATGCACAAAAGCACGAACTTTGGGAAAACACAAGTTTTGATCCACTTTCTTGCTCGACAACCACATCAGAGGTGTGTATCAAAGCGAGTAGAACATGTTCACAAGATACTTTCCACAAAAACCCTGAGAAATAAGCCCGGAAGGCCCATTGGTCAGTTTTGTGCACAAACGCACAAAACCGCGAACTTTGGGAAAACACAAGTTGCGATCCACTTTGTTGCTCAACGACCATATCAAAGTTGTGTATCGTAGCAAGTAGAACATGTTTACAAAACGGTTTCCACAAAAAGCTTGAGAAATAAGGCCGAAAGGCCCATTGACCCGTTCTGTGGACAAACGCACAAAATCACGAACTTTGGGAAAACACAAGTTTCGATCCACTTTTTTGTGCAACAACCACATCAAAGTTGTGTATCGTAGTGAGTAGAACATATTCACAAAATGGTTTCCGCCAAAAGCATGAGAAATGTGCCCGAAAGGGCCACTGATCCATTTTGTGCACTAACATACAAAACCGCGAACTTTGGGAAAACACAAGTTTCGATCATTTTTTTGTGCAACCACTACTTCAAAGTTGTGTATCGTACCGAGGAGAACAAGTTCGAAAAAGGGTTTACGCAAAAAGGCCTAGAAGTAAGCCCGAAAGGCCCATTGCTCCGTTTTGTGAACAAACACACAACACCGCGAACTTTTGAAAAACACAAGTTTCAATCCATTTTTTTCTGCAACCACTACTTCAAAGTTATGTATCGTACCGAGTAGAACATGTTCGAAAAAGGGTTTACCCAAAACGTCCTACAAATAATCGCAAAAGGCCTATTGCTCCGTTTTGTGCACAAACGCACAAGACCGCAATTTTTGAGAAAGCACAAGTTTCGATCCATTTTTTTGTGCAACCAGTATTCAAAGTTGTGTATCGTACCGAGGAGAACATGTTCGAAAAAGGGTTTAAGCAAAAAGGCCTAGAAGTAAGCCCGAAAAGCCCATTACTCCGATTTGTGACCAAACACACAAAACCGCGAACTTTGGTAAAACACAAGTTTCGATCCACTTTTTTGTGCAACAACCACATCAAAGTTGTGTATCGTAGTGACTAGAACATATTCACAAAACGGTTTCCACAAAAAGCCTGAGAAATATGCCCGAAAGGGCCATTGCTCCATTTTGTGCACTAAGATACAAAACCGCGAACTTTGGGAAAACACAAGTTTCGATCATTTTTTTGTGCAACCACTACTTCAAAGTTGTGTATCGTACCGAGTAAAACATTTTGGAAAAAGGGTTTTCACAAAACGGCCTACAAATAAGCCAGAAAGGCCCATCGATCCATTACGAGCACAAACGCACAAAACCGTGAACTTTTGAAAAACACAAGTTTCAATCCATTTTTTTCTGCAACCACTACTTCAAAGTTATGTATCGTACCGAGTAGAACATGTTCGAAAAAGGGTTTACGCAAAACGTCCTACAAATAATCGCAAAAGGCCCATTGCTCCGTTTTGTGCACAAACGCACAAAACAGCGAGCTTTGGGAAAACACAAGTTGCGATCCACTTTGTTGCTCAACAACCATATCAAAGTTGTGTATCGTAGAAAGTAGAACATGTTTACAAAACGGTTTCCACAAAAAGCCTGAGAAATAAGGCCGAAAGGCCCATTGACCCATTTTGTGCATAAACGCACAAGACCGCGATCTTGGAGAAAACACAAGTTTCGATCCATTTTTTTTGTGTAACCACTACTTCAAACTTGTGTATCGTACCGAGAAGAACTTGTTCGAAAAAGGGTTTACGTAAAAAGGCCTAGTAGTAAGCCCGAAAGGCCCATTGCTCCGTTTTGTGACCAAATACACAAAACCGCGAACTTTGGGAAAACACAAGTTCCGATCCACTTTTTTGTGCAACAACCACATCAAATTGTGTATCGTAGCGAGTAGAACATGTTCACAAGTTGGTTTCCACAAAAAGCCCTAGAAATAACCCGGAAGGCCCATTGCCCCGTTTTGTGCACAAACGCACAAAACCACGAACTTTGGGAAAACACAAGTCTCAATCCATTTTTTTGTGCAACCACCACCTCAAAGTTTTGTATCGTACCGAGTAGAACATGTTCGAAAAAAGGGTTTATTGAAAAGGTCCAACAAATAAGCCCGAATGGCCCATTGATCAGTTTTGTGCACAAATGCACAAAAGCACGAACTTTGGGAAAACACAAGTTTTGATCCACTTTCTTGCTCGACAACCACATCAGAGGTGTGTATCAAAGCGAGTAGAACATGTTCACAAGATACTTTCCACAAAAACCCTGAGAAATAAGCCCGGAAGGCCCATTGGTCAGTTTTGTGCACAAACGCACAAAACCGCGAACTTTGGGAAAACACAAGTTGCGATCCACTTTGTTGCTCAACAACCATATCAAAGTTGTGTATCGTAGCAAGTAGAACATGTTTACAAAACGGTTTCCACAAAAAGCCTGAGAAATAAGTCCGAAAGCCCCATTGACCCGTTTTGTGCACAAACGCACAAGACCGCGATCTTTGAGAAAGCACAAGTTTCGATCCATTTTTTTGCGCAACCACTACTTCAAAGTTGTGTATCGTACCGAGGAGAACATGTTCGAAAAAGGGTTTAAGCAAAAAGGCCTAGAAGTAAGCCCGAAAGGCCCATTACTCCGATTTGTGACCCAACACACAAAACCGCGAACTTTGGAAAAACACAAGTTCCGATCCATTTTTTTGTGCAACAACCACATCAAAGTTGTGTATCGTAGTGAGTAGAACATATTCACAAAATGGTTTCCACAAAAAGCCTGAGAAATATGCCCGAAAGGGCCATTGCTCCATTTTGTGCACTAAGATACAAAACCGCGAACTTTGGGAAAACACAAGTTTCGATCATTTTTTTGTGCAACCACTACTTCAAAGTTGTGTATCGTGCTGAGTAAAACATTTTGGAAAAAGGGTTTGCACAAAACGGCCTACAAATAAGCCAGAAAGGCCCATCGATCCATTACGAGCACAAACGCACAAAACCGTGAACTTCTGAAAAACACAAGTTTCAATCCATTTTTTTCTGCAACCACTACTTCAAAGTTATGTATCGTACCGAGTAGAACATGTTCGAAAAAGGGTTTACGCAAAACGTCCTACAAATAATCGCAAAAGGCCCATTGCTCCGTTTTGTGCACAAACGCACAAAACCGCGAGGTTTGGGAAAACACAAGTTGCGATCCACTTTGTTGCTCAACAACCATATCAAAGTTGTGTATCGTAGAAAGTAGAACATGTTTACAAAACGGTTTCCACAAAAAGCCTGAGAAATAAGGCCGAAAGGCCCATTGACCCATTTTGTGCATAAACGCACAAGACCGCGATCTTGGAGAAAACACAAGTTTCGATCCATTTTTTTTGTGTAACCACTACTTCAAAGTTGTGTATCGTACCGAGAAGAACTTGTTCGAAAAAGGGTTTACGTAAAAAGGCCTAGAAGTAAGCCCGAAAGGCCCATTGCTCCGTTTTGTGACCAAATCCACAAAACCGCGAACTTTGGGAAAACACAAGTTCCGATCCACTTTTTTGTGCAACAACCACATCAAATTGTGTATCGTAGCGAGTAAAACATGTTCACAAGATGGTTTTCACAAAAAGCCCTAGAAATAAGCCCGGAAGGCCCATTGCTCCGTTTTGTGCACAAACGCACAAAACCACGAACTTTGGGAAAACACAAGTCTCAATCCATTTTTTTGTGCAACCACCACTTCAAAGTTTTGTATCGTATCGAGTAGAACATGTTCGAAAAAAGGGTTTATTGAAAAGGTCCAACAAATAAGCCCGAATGGCCCATTGATCAGTTTTGTGCACAAATGCACAAAACCACGAACTTTAGGAAAACACAAGTTTTGATCCACTTTCTTGCTCGAGAACCACATCAGAGGTGTGTATCAAAGCGAGTAGAACATGTTCACAAGATACTTTCCACAAAAACCCTGAGAAATAAGCCCGAAAGGCCCATTGGTCAGTTTTGTGCACAAACGCACAAAACCGCGAACTTTGGGAAAACACAAGTTTCGATCCACTTTTTTGTGCAACAACCACATCAAAGTTGTGTATCGTAGCGAGTAGAACATGTTTACAAAACGGTTTCCACAAAAAGCTTGAGAAATAAGGCCGAAAGGCCCATTGACCCGTTCTGTGGACAAACGCACAAAATCGCGAACTTTGGGAAAACACAAGTTTCGATCCACTTTTTTGTGCAACAACCACATCAAAGTTGTGTATCGTAGTGAGTAGAACATATTCACAAAATGGTTTCCGCCAAAAGCATGAGAAATGTGCCCGAAAGGGCCACTGATCCATTTTGTGCACTAACATACAAAACCGCGAACTTTGGGAAAACACAAGTTTCGATCATTTTTTTGTGCAACCAATACTTCAAAGTTGTGTATCGTACCGAGGAGAACATGTTCGAAAAAGGGTTTACGCAAAAAGGCCTAGAAGTAAGCCCGAAAGGCCCATTGCTCCGTTTTGTGAACAAACACACAACACCGCGAACTTTTGAAAAACACAAGTTTCAATCCATTTTTTTCTGCAACCACTACTTCAAAGTTAAGTATCGTACCGAGTAGAACATGTTCGAAAAAGGCTTTACCCAAAACGTCCTACAAATAATCGCAAAAGGCCCATTGCCCCGTTTTGTGCACAAACGCACAAAACCGCGAGCTTTGGGAAAACACGAGTTGCGATCCACTTTTTTGCTCAACAACCATATCAAAGTTGTGTATCATAGCGAGTAGAACATGTTTACAAAACGGTTTCCACAAAAAGCCTGAGAAATAAGTCCGAAAGGCCCATTGCCCTGTTTTGTGCACAAACGCACAAGACCGCGATCTTTGAGAAAGCACAAGTTTCGATCCATTTTTTTGTGCAACCACTACTTCAAAGTTGTGTATCGTACCGAGGAGAACATGTTCGAAAAAGGGTTTAAGCAAAAAGGCCTAGAAGTAAGCCCGAAAGGCCCATTACTCCGATTTGTGACCCAACACACAAAACCGCGAACTTTGGTAAAACACAAGTTCCGATCCATTTTTTTGTGCAACAACCACATCAAAGTTGTGTATCGTAGTGAGTAGAACATATTCACAAAATGGTTTCCACAAAAAGCCTGAGAAATATGCCCGAAAGGGCCATTGCTCCATTTTGTGCACTAAGATACAAAACCGCGAACTTTGGGAAAACACAAGTTTCGATCATTTTTTTGTGCAACCACTACTTCAAAGTTGTGTATCGTGCTGAGTAAAACATTTTGGAAAAAGGGTTTGCACAAAACGGCCTACAAATAAGCCAGAAAGGCCCATCGATCCATTACGAGCACAAACGCACAAAACCGTGAACTTCTGAAAAACACAAGTTTCAATCCATTTTTTTCTGCAACCACTACTTCAAAGTTATGTATCGTACCGAGTAGAACATGTTCGAAAAAGGGTTTACGCAAAACGTCCTACAAATAATCGCAAAAGGCCCATTGCTCCGTTTTGTGCACAAACGCACAAAACCGCGAGGTTTGGGAAAACACAAGTTGCGATCCACTTTGTTGCTCAACAACCATATCAAAGTTGTGTATCGTAGAAAGTAGAACATGTTTACAAAACGGTTTCCACAAAAAGCCTGAGAAATAAGGCCGAAAGGCCCATTGACCCATTTTGTGCATAAACGCACAAGACCGCGATCTTGGAGAAAACACAAGTTTCGATCCATTTTTTGTGTGTAACCACTACTTCAAAGTTGTGTATCGTACCGAGAAGAACTTGTTCGAAAAAGGGTTTACGTAAAAAGGCCTAGAAGTAAGCCCGAAAGGCCCATTGCTCCGTTTTGTGACCAAATCCACAAAACCGCGAACTTTGGGAAAACACAAGTTCCGATCCACTTTTTTGTGCAACAACCACATCAAATTGTGTATCGTAGCGAGTAGAACATGTTCACAAGATGGTTTTCACAAAAAGCCCTAGAAATAAGCCCGGAAGGCCCATTGCTCTTTTTTGTGCACTAAGATACAAAACCGCGAAATTTGAGAAAACGCAAGTTTCGATAATTTTTTTGTGCAACCACTGCTTCAAAGTTGTGTATCGTACCGAGGAGAACATGTTCGAAAAAGGGTTTAAGCAAAAAGGCCTAGAAGTAAGCCCGAAAGGCCCATTACTCCGATTTGTGACCCAACACACAAAACCGCGAACTTTGGTAAAACACAAGTTCCGATCCATTTTTTTGTGCAACAACCACATCAAAGTTGTGTATCGTAGTGAGTAGAACATATTCACAAAATGGTTTCCACAAAAAGCCTGAGAAATATGCCTGAAAGGGCCATTGCTCCATTTTGTGCACTAAGATACAAAACCGCGAACTTTGGGAAAACACAAGTTTCGATCATTTTTTTGTGCAACCACTACTTCAAAGTTGTGTATCGTACCGAGGAGAACATGTTCGAAAAAGGGTTTACGCAAAAAGGCCTAGAAGTAAGCCCGAAAGGCCCATTGCTCCGTTTTGTGAACAAACACACAACACCGCGAACTTTTGAAAAACACAAGTTTCAATCCATTTTTTTCTGCAACCACTACTTCAAAGTTATGTATCGTACCGAGTAGAACATGCTCGAAAAAGGGTTTACGCAAAACGTCCTACAAATAATCGCAAAAGGCCCATTGCTCCGTTTTGTGCACAAACGCACAAAACAGCGAGCTTTGGGAAAACACAAGTTGCGATCCACTTTGTTGCTCAACAACCATATCAAAGTTGTGTATCGTAGAAAGTAGAACATGTTTACAAAACGGTTTCCACAAAAAGCCTGAGAAATAAGGCCGAAAGGCCCATTGACCCATTTTGTGCATAAACGCACAAGACCGCGATCTTGGAGAAAACACAAGTTTCGATCCATTTTTTGTGTGTAACCACTACTTCAAAGTTGTGTATCGTACCGAGAAGAACTTGTTCGAAAAAGGGTTTACGTAAAAAGGCCTAGAAGTAAGCCCGAAAGGCCCATTGCTCCGTTTTGTGACCAAATCCACAAAACCGCGAACTTTGGGAAAACACAAGTTCCGATCCACTTTTTTGTGCAACAACCACATCAAATTGTGTATCGTAGCGAGTAGAACATGTTCACAAGATGGTTTTCACAAAAAGCCCTAGAAATAAGCCCGGAAGGCCCATTGCTCTTTTTTGTGCACTAAGATACAAAACCGCGAAATTTGAGAAAACGCAAGTTTCGATAATTTTTTTGTGCAACCACTGCTTCAAAGTTGTGTATCGTACCGAGGAGAACATGTTCGAAAAAGGGTTTAAGCAAAAAGGCCTAGAAGTAAGCCCGAAAGGCCCATTACTCCGATTTGTGACCCAACACACAAAACCGCGAACTTTGGTAAAACACAAGTTCCGATCCATTTTTTTGTGCAACAACCACATCAAAGTTGTGTATCGTAGTGAGTAGAACATATTCACAAAATGGTTTCCACAAAAAGCCTGAGAAATATGCCTGAAAGGGCCATTGCTCCATTTTGTGCACTAAGATACAAAACCGCGAACTTTGGGAAAACACAAGTTTCGATCATTTTTTTGTGCAACCACTACTTCAAAGTTGTGTATCGTACCGAGGAGAACATGTTCGAAAAAGGGTTTACGCAAAAAGGCCTAGAAGTAAGCCCGAAAGGCCCATTGCTCCGTTTTGTGAACAAACACACAACACCGCGAACTTTTGAAAAACACAAGTTTCAATCCATTTTTTTCTGCAACCACTACTTCAAAGTTATGTATCGTACCGAGTAGAACATGCTCGAAAAAGGGTTTACGCAAAACGTCCTACAAATAATCGCAAAAGGCCCATTGCTCCGTTTTGTGCACAAACGCACAAAACAGCGAGCTTTGGGAAAACACAAGTTGCGATCCACTTTGTTGCTCAACAACCATATCAAAGTTGTGTATCGTAGAAAGTAGAACATGTTTACAAAACGGTTTCCACAAAAAGCCTGAGAAATAAGGCCGAAAGGCCCATTGACCCATTTTGTGCATAAACGCACAAGACCGCGATCTTGGAGAAAACACAAGTTTCGATCCATTTTTTTTGTGTAACCACTACTTCAAAGTTGTGTATCGTACCGAGAAGAACTTGTTCGAAAAAGGGTTTAGGTAAAAAGGCCTAGTAGTAAGCCCGAAAGGCCCATTGATCCGTTTTGTGACCAAATACACAAAACCGCGAACTTTGGGAAAACACAAGTTCCGATCCACTTTTTTTTGCAACAACCACATCAAATTGTGTATCGTAGCGAGTAGAACATGTTCACAAGTTGGTTTCCACAAAAAGCCCTAGAAATAATCCCGGAAGGCCCATTGCCCCGTTTTGTGCACAAACGCACAAAACCACGAACTTTGGGAAAACACAAGTCTCAATCCATTTTTTTGTGCAACCACCACTTCAAAGTTTTGTATCGTACCGAGTAGAACATGTTCGAAAAAAGGGTTTATTGAAAAGGTCCAACAAATAAGCCCGAATGGCCCATTGATCAGTTTTGTGCACAAATGCACAAAAGCACGAACTTTGGGAAAACACAAGTTTTGATCCACTTTCTTGCTCGACAACCACATCAGAGGTGTGTATCAAAGCGAGTAGAACATGTTTACAAAACGGTTTCCACAAAAAGCTTGAGAAATAAGGCCGAAAGGCCCATTGACCCGTTTTGTGGACAAACGCACAAAGTCGCGAACTTTGGGAAAACACAAGTTTCGATCCACTTTTTTGTGCAACAACCACATCAAAGTTGTGTATCGTAGTGAGTAGAACATATTCACAAAATGGTTTCCGCCAAAAGCATGAGAAATGTGCCCGAAAGGGCCACTGATCCATTTTGTGCACTAACATACAAAACCGCGAACTTTGGGAAAACACAAGTTTCGATCATTTTTTTGTGCAACCACTACTTCAAAGTTGTGTATCGTACCGAGGAGAACATGTTCGAAAAAGGGTTTACGCAAAAAGGCCTAGAAGTAAGCCCGAAAGGCCCATTGCTCTGTTTTGTGACCAAACACACAAAACCGCGAACTTTGGTAAAACACAAGTTCCGATCCACTTTTTTGTGCAACAACCACATCAAAGTTGTGTATCGTAGTGAGTAGAACATATTCACAAAATGGTTTCCACAAAAAGCCCTATAAATAAGCCCGGAAGGCCCATTGCTTCGTTTTGTGCACTAAGATACAAAACCGCGAAATTTGGGAAAACGCAAGTTTCGATAATTTTTTTGTGCAACCACTGCTTCAAAGTTGTGTATCGTACCGAGGAGAACATGTTCGAAAAAGGGTTTAAGCAAAAAGGCCTAGAAGTAAGCCCGAAAGGCCCATTGCTCTGTTTTGTGACCAAACACACAAAACCGCGAACTTTGGTAAAACACAAGTTCCGATCCACTTTTTTGTGCAACAACCACATCAAAGTTGTGTATCTTAGTGAGTAGAACATATTCACAAAATGGTTTCCACAAAAAGCCTGAGAAATATGCCCGAAAGGGCCATTGCTCCATTTTGTGCACTAAGATACAAAACCGCGAACTTTGGGAAAACACTAGTTTCGATAATTTTTTTGTGCAACCACTGCTTCAAATTGTGTATCGTACCGAGTAAAACATTTTGGAAAAAGGGTTTGCACAAAACGGCCTACAAATAAGCCAGAAAGGCCCATCGATCCATTACGAGCACAAACGCACAAAACCGTGAACTTTTGAAAAACACAAGTTTCAATCCATTTTTTTCTGCAACCACTACTTCAAAGTTATGTATCGTACCGAGTAGAACATGTTCGAAAAAGGGTTTACGCAAAACGTCCTACAAATAATCGCAAAAGGCCCATTGCTCCGTTTTGTGCACAAACGCACAAAACAGCGAGCTTTGGGAAAACACAAGTTGCGATCCACTTTGTTGCTCAACAACCATATCAAAGTTGTGTATCGGAGAAAGTAGAACATGTTTACAAAACGGTTTCCACAAAAAGCCTGAGAAATAAGGCCGAAAGGCCCATTGACCCATTTTGTGCATAAACGCACAAGACCGCGATCTTGGAGAAAACACAAGTTTCGATCCATTTTTTTTGTGTAACCACTACTTCAAAGTTGTGTATCGTACCGAGAAGAACTTGTTCGAAAAAGGGTTTACGTAAAAAGGCCTAGTAGTAAGCCCGAAAGGCCCATTGCTCCGTTTTGTGACCAAATACACAAAACCGCGAACTTTGGGAAAACAGAAGTTCCGATCCACTTTTTTGTGCAACAACCACATCAAATTGTGTATCGTAGCGAGTAGAACATGTTCACAAGTTGGTTTCCACAAAAAGCCCTAGAAATAAGCCCGGAAGGCCCATTGCCCCGTTTTGTGCACAAACGCACAAAACCACGAACTTTGGGAAAACACAAGTCTCAATCCATTTTTTTGAGCAACCACCACTTCAAAGTTTTGTATCGTACCGAGTAGAACATGTTCGAAAAAAGGGTTTATTGAAAAGGTCCAACAAATAAGCCCGAATGGCCCATTGATCAGTTTTGTGAACAAATGCACAAAACCACGAACTTTGGGAAAACACAAGTTTTGATCCACTTTCTTTCTCGACAACCACATCAGAGGTGTGTATCAAAGCGAGTAGAACATGTTCACAAGATACTTTCCACAAAAACCCGGAGAAATAAGCCCGGAAGGCCCATTGGTCAGTTTTGTGCACAAACACACAAAACCGCAAACTTTTGGAAAACACAAGTTCCGATCCACTTTTTTGTGCAACAACCACATCAAATTGTGTATCGTAGCGAGTAGAAAATGTTCACAAGATGGTTTCCACAAAAAGCCCTAGAAATAAGCCCGGAAGGCCCATTGCTCCGTTTTGTGCACAAACGCACAAAACCACGAACTTTGGGAAAACACAAGTCTCAATCCATTTTTTTGTGCAACCACCACCTCAAAGTTTTGTATCGTACCGAGTAGAACATGTTCGAAAAAAGGGTTTATTAAAAAGGTCCAACAAATAAGCCCGAATGGCCCATTGATCAGTTTTGTGCACAAATGCACAAAACCACGAACTTTGGGAAAACACAAGTTTTGATCCACTTTCTTGCTCGACAACCACATCAGAGGTGTGTATCAAAGCGAGTAGAACATGTCCACAAGATACTTTCCACAAAAACCCTGAGAAATAAGCCCGGAAGGCCCATTGGTCAGTTTTGTGCACAAACGCACAAAACCGCGAACTTTGGGAAAACACAAGTTTCGATCCACTTTTTTGTGCAACAACCACATCAAAGTTGTGTATCGTAGCGAGTAGAACATGTTTACAAAACGGTTTCCACAAAAAGCTTGAGAAATAAGGCCGAAAGGCCCATTGACCCGTTCTGCGGACAAACGCACAAAATCGCGAACTTTGGGAAAACACAAGTTTCGATCCACTTTTTTGTGCAACAACCACATCAAAGTTGTGTATCGTAGTGAGTAGAACATATTCACAAAATGGTTTCCGCCAAAAGCATGAGAAATGTGCCCGAAAGGGCCACTGATCCATTTTGTGCACTAACATACAAAACCGAGAACTTTGGGAAAACACAAGTTTCGATCATTTTTTTGCGCAACCACTACTTCAAAGTTGTGTATCGTACCGAGGAGAACATGTTCGAAAAAGGGTTTACGCAAAAAGGCCTAGAAGTAAGCCCGAAAGGCCCATTGCTCCGTTTTGTGAACAAACACACAACACCGCGAACTTTTGAAAAACACAAGTTTCAATCCATTTTTTTCTGCAACCACTACTTCAAAGTTATGTATCGTACCGAGTAGAACATGTTCGAAAAAGGGTTTACCCAAAACGTCCTACAAATAATCGCAAAAGGCCCATTGCTCCGTTTTGTGCACAAACGCACAAAACCGCGAGCTTTGGGAAAACACGAGTTGCGATCCACTTTTTTGCTCAACAACCATATCAAAGTTGTGTATCGTAGCAAGTAGAACATGTTTACAAAACGGTTTCCACAAAAAGCCTGAGAAATAAGTCCGAAAGCCCCATTGACCCGTTTTGTGCACAAACGCACAAGACCGCGATCTTTGAGAAAGCACAAGTTTCGATCCATTTTTTTGCGCAACCACTACTTCAAAGTTGTGTATCGTACCGAGGAGAACATGTTCGAAAAAGGGTTTAAGCAAAAAGGCCTAGAAGTAAGCCCGAAAGGCCCATTACTCCAATTTGTGACCCAACACACAAAACCGCGAACTTTGGTAAAACACAAGTTCCGATCCATTTTTTTGTGCAACAACCACATCAAAGTTGTGTATCGTAGTGAGTAGAACATATTCACAAAATGGTTTCCACAAAAAGACTGAGAAATATGCCCGAAAGGGCCATTGCTCCATTTTGTGCACTAAGATACAAAACCGCGAACTTTGGGAAAACACAAGTTTCGATCATTTTTTTGTGCAACCACTACTTCAAAGTTGTGTATCGTACCGAGGTAAACATGTTCGAAAAAGGGTTTACGCAAAAAGGCCTAGAAGTAAGCCCGAAAGGCCCATTGCTCCGTTTTGTGAACAAACACACAACACCGCGAACTTTTGAAAAACACAAGTTTCAATCCATTTTTTTCTGCAACCACTACTTCAAAGTTATGTATCGTACCGAGTAGAACATGTTCGAAAAAGGGTTTACCCAAAACGTCCTACAAATAATCGCAAAAGGCCCATTGCCCCGTTTTGTGCACAAACGCACAAAACCGCGAGCTTTGGGAAAACACGAGTTGCGATCCACTTTTTTGCTCAACAACCATATCAAAGTTGTGTATCATAGCGAGTAGAACATGTTTACAAAACGGTTTCCACAAAAAGCCTGAGAAATAAGTCCGAAAGGCCCATTGCCCTGTTTTGTGCACAAACGCACAAGACCGCGATCTTTGAGAAAGCACAAGTTTCGATCCATTTTTTTGTGCAACCACTACTTCAAAGTTGTGTATCGTACCGAGGAGAACATGTTCGAAAAAGGGTTTAAGCAAAAAGGCCTAGAAGTAAGCCCGAAAGGCCCATTACTCCGATTTGTGACGAAACACACAAAACCGCGAACTTTGGTAAAACACAAGTTCCGATCCACTTTTTTGTGCAACAACCACATCAAAGTTGTGTATCGTAGTGAGTAGAACATATTCACAAAATGGTTTCCACAAAAAGCGATATAAATAAGCCCGGAAGGCCTATTGCTCCGTTTTGTGCACTAAGATACAAAACCGCGAAATTTGGGAAAACGCAAGTTTCGATCATTTTTTTGTGCAACCACTGCTTCAAAGTTGTGTATCGTACCGAGGAGAACATGTTCGAAAAAGGGTTTAAGCAAAAAGGCCTAGAAGTAAGCCCGAAAGGCCCATTGCTCCGTTTTGTGACCAAACACACAAAACCGCGAACTTTGGTAAAACACAAGTTCCGATCCACTTTTTTGTGCAACAACCACATCAAAGTTGTGTATCTTAGTGAGTAGAACATATTCACAAAATGGTTTCCACAAAAAGCCTGAGAAATATGCCCGAAAGGGCCATTGCTCCATTTTGTGCACTAAGATACAAAACCGCGAACTTTGGGAAAACACAACTTTCGATCATTTTTTTGTGCAACCACTGCTTCAAATTGTGTATCGTACCGAGTAAAACATTTTGGAAAAAGGGTTTGCACAAAACGGCCTACAAATAAGCCAGAAAGGCCCATCGATCCATTACGAGCACAAACGCACAAAACCGTGAACTTTTGAAAAACACAAGTTTCAATCCATTTTTTTCTGCAACCACTACTTCAAAGTTATGTATCGTACCGAGTAGAACATGTTCGGAAAAGGGTTTACGCAAAACGTCCTACAAATAATCGCAAAAGGCCCATTGCTCCGTTTTGTGCACAAACGCACAAAACAGCGAGCTTTGGGAAAACACAAGTTGCGATCCACTTTGTTGCTCAACAACCATATCAAAGTTGTGTATCGTAGAAAGTAGAACATGTTTACAAAACGGTTTCCACAAAAAGCCTGAGAAATAAGGCCGAAAGGCCCATTGACCCATTTTGTGCATAAACGCACAAGACCGCGATCTTGGAGAAAACACAAGTTTCGATCCATTTTTTTTGTGTAACCACTACTTCAAAGTTGTGTATCGTACCGAGAAGAACTTGTTCGAAAAAGGGTTTACGTAAAAAGGCCTAGTAGTAAGCCCGAAAGGCCCATTGCTCCGTTTTGTGACCAAATACACAAAACCGCGAACTTTGGGAAAACACAAGTTCCGATCCACTTTTTTGTGCAACAACCACATCAAATTGTGTATCGTAGCGAGTAGAACATGTTCACAAGTTGGTTTCCACAAAAAGCCTTAGAAATAAGCCCGGAAGGCCCATTGCCCCGTTTTGTGCACAAACGCACAAAACCACGAACTTTGGGAAAACACAAGTCTCAATCCATTTTTTTGAGCAACCACCACTTCAAAGTTTTGTATCGTACCGAGTAGAACATGTTCGAAAAAAGGGTTTATTGAAAAGGTCCAACAAATAAGCCCGAATGGCCCATTGATCAGTTTTGTGAACAAATGCACAAAACCACGAACTTTGGGAAAACACAAGTTTTGATCCACTTTCTTTCTCGACAACCACATCAGAGGTGTGTATCAAAGCGAGTAGAACATGTTCACAAGATACTTTCCACAAAAACCCGGAGAAATAAGCCCGGAAGGCCCATTGGTCAGTTTTGTGCACAAACACACAAAACCGCAAACTTTTGGAAAACACAAGTTCCGATCCACTTTTTTGTGCAACAACCACATCAAATTGTGTATCGTAGCGAGTAGAAAATGTTCACAAGTTGGTTTCCACAAAAAGCCCTAGAAATAAGCCCGGAAGGCCCATTGCTCCGTTTTGTGCACAAACGCACAAAACCACGACCTTTGGGAAAACACAAGTCTCAATCCATTTTTTTGTGCAACCACCACCTCAAAGTTTTGTATCGTACCGAGTAGAACATGTTCGAAAAAAGGGTTTATTAAAAAGGTCCAACAAATAAGCCCGAATGGCCCATTGATCAGTTTTGTGCACAAATGCACAAAACCACGAACTTTGGGAAAACACAAGTTTTGATCCACTTTCTTGCTCGACAACCACATCAGAGGTGTGTATCAAAGCGAGTAGAACATGTTCACAAGATACTTTCCACAAAAACCCTGAGAAATAAGCCCGGAAGGCCCATTGGTCAGTTTCGTGCACAAACGCACAAAACCGCGAACTTTGGGAAAACACAAGTTTCGATCCACTTTTTTGTGCAACAACCACATCAAAGTTGTGTATCGTAGCGAGTAGAACATGTTTACAAAACGGTTTCCACAAAAAGCTTGAGAAATAAGGCCGAAAGGCCCATTGACCCGTTCTGTGGACAAACGCACAAAATCGCGAACTTTGGGAAAACACAAGTTTCGATCCACTTTTTTGTGCAACAACCACATCAAAGTTGTGTATCGTAGTGAGTAGAACATATTCACAAAATGGTTTCCGCCAAAAGCATGAGAAATGTGCCCGAAAGGGCCACTGATCCATTTTGTGCACTAACATACAAAACCGCGAACTTTGGGAAAACACAAGTTTCGATCATTTTTTTGTGCAACCACTACTTCAAAGTTGTGTATCGTACCGAGGAGAACATGTTCGAAAAAGGGTTTACGCAAAAAGGCCTAGAAGTAAGCCCGAAAGGCCCATGGCTCCGTTTTGTGAACAAACACACAACACCGCGAACTTTTGAAAAACACAAGTTTCAATCCATTTTTTTCTGCAACCACTACTTCAAAGTTATGTATCGTACCGAGTATAACATGTTCGAAAAAGGGTTTACCCAAAACGTCCTACAAATAATCGCAAAAGGCCCATTGCTCCGTTTTGTGCACAAACGCACAAAACCGCGAGCTTTGGGAAAACACGAGTTGCGATCCACTTTTTTGCTCAACAACCATATCAAAGTTGTGTATCGTAGCAAGTAGAACATGTTTACAAAACGGTTTCCACAAAAAGCCTGAGAAATAAGTCCGAAAGCCCCATTGACCCGTTTTGTGCACAAACGCACAAGACCGCGATCTTTGAGAAAGCACAAGTTTCGATCCATTTTTTTGCGCAACCACTACTTCAAAGTTGTGTATCGTACCGAGGAGAACATGTTCGAAAAAGGGTTTAAGCAAAAAGGCCTAGAAGTAAGCCCGAAAGGCCCATTACTCCGATTTGTGACCCAACACACAAAACCACGAAGTTTGGAAAAACACAAGTTCCGATCCATTTTTTTGTGCAACAACCACATCAAAGTTGTGTATCGTAGTGAGTAGAACATATTCACAAAATGGTTTCCACAAAAAGACTGAGAAATATGCCCGAAAGGGCCATTGCTCCATTTTGTGCACTAAGATACAAAACCGCGAACTTTGGGAAAACACAAGTTTCGATCATTTTTTTGTGCAACCACTATTCAAAGTTGTGTATCGTACCGAGGAGAACATGTTCGAAAAAGGGTTTACGCAAAAAGGCCTAGAAATAAGCCCGAAAGGCCCATTGCTCCGTTTTGTGAACAAACACACAACACCGCGAACTTTTGAAAAACACAAGTTTCAATCCATTTTTTTCTGCAACCACTACTTCAAAGTTATGTATCGTACCGAGTAGAACATGTTCGAAAAAGGGTTTACCCAAAACGTCCTACAAATAATCGCAAAAGGCCCATTGCCCCGTTTTGTGCACAAACGCACAAAACAGCGAGCTTTGGGAAAACACAAGTTGCGATCCACTTTGTTGCTCAACAACCATATCAAAGTTGTGTATCGTAGAAAGTAGAACATGTTTACAAAACGGTTTCCACAAAAAGCCTGAGAAATAAGGCCGAAAGGCCCATTGACCCATTTTGTGCATAAACGCACAAGACCGCGATCTTGGAGAAAACACAAGTTTCGATCCATTTTTTTTGTGTAACCACTACTTCAAAGTTGTGTATCGTACCGAGAAGAACTTGTTCGAAAAAGGGTTTACGTAAAAAGGCCTAGTAGTAAGCCCGAAAGGCCCATTGCTCCGTTTTGTGACCAAATACACAAAACCGCGAACTTTGGGAAAACACAAGTTCCGATCCACTTTTTTGTGCAACAACCACATCAAATTGTGTATCGTAGCGAGTAGAACATGTTCACAAGTTGGTTTCCACAAAAAGCCTTAGAAATAAGCCCGGAAGGCCCATTGCCCCGTTTTGTGCACAAACGCACAAAACCACGAACTTTGGGAAAACACAAGTCTCAATCCATTTTTTTGAGCAACCACCACTTCAAAGTTTTGTATCGTACCGAGTAGAACATGTTCGAAAAAAGGGTTTATTGAAAAGGTCCAACAAATAAGCCCGAATGGCCCATTGATCAGTTTTGTGAACAAATGCACAAAACCACGAACTTTGGGAAAACACAAGTTTTGATCCACTTTCTTTCTCGACAACCACATCAGAGGTGTGTATCAAAGCGAGTAGAACATGTTCACAAGATACTTTCCACAAAAACCCGGAGAAATAAGCCCGGAAGGCCCATTGGTCAGTTTTGTGCACAAACACACAAAACCGCAAACTTTTGGAAAACACAAGTTCCGATCCACTTTTTTGTGCAACAACCACATCAAATTGTGTATCGTAGCGAGTAGAAAATGTTCACAAGTTGGTTTCCACAAAAAGCCCTAGAAATAAGCCCGGAAGGCCCATTGCTCCGTTTTGTGCACAAACGCACAAAACCACGACCTTTGGGAAAACACAAGTCTCAATCCATTTTTTTGTGCAACCACCACCTCAAAGTTTTGTATCGTACCGAGTAGAACATGTTCGAAAAAAGGGTTTATTAAAAAGGTCCAACAAATAAGCCCGAATGGCCCATTGATCAGTTTTGTGCACAAATGCACAAAACCACGAACTTTGGGAAAACACAAGTTTTGATCCACTTTCTTGCTCGACAACCACATCAGAGGTGTGTATCAAAGCGAGTAGAACATGTTCACAAGATACTTTCCACAAAAACCCTGAGAAATAAGCCCGGAAGGCCCATTGGTCAGTTTCGTGCACAAACGCACAAAACCGCGAACTTTGGGAAAACACAAGTTTCGATCCACTTTTTTGTGCAACAACCACATCAAAGTTGTGTATCGTAGCGAGTAGAACATGTTTACAAAACGGTTTCCACAAAAAGCTTGAGAAATAAGGCCGAAAGGCCCATTGACCCGTTCTGTGGACAAACGCACAAAATCGCGAACTTTGGGAAAACACAAGTTTCGATCCACTTTTTTGTGCAACAACCACATCAAAGTTGTGTATCGTAGTGAGTAGAACATATTCACAAAATGGTTTCCGCCAAAAGCATGAGAAATGTGCCCGAAAGGGCCACTGATCCATTTTGTGCACTAACATACAAAACCGCGAACTTTGGGAAAACACAAGTTTCGATCATTTTTTTGTGCAACCACTACTTCAAAGTTGTGTATCGTACCGAGGAGAACATGTTCGAAAAAGGGTTTACGCAAAAAGGCCTAGAAGTAAGCCCGAAAGGCCCATGGCTCCGTTTTGTGAACAAACACACAACACCGCGAACTTTTGAAAAACACAAGTTTCAATCCATTTTTTTCTGCAACCACTACTTCAAAGTTATGTATCGTACCGAGTATAACATGTTCGAAAAAGGGTTTACCCAAAACGTCCTACAAATAATCGCAAAAGGCCCATTGCTCCGTTTTGTGCACAAACGCACAAAACCGCGAGCTTTGGGAAAACACGAGTTGCGATCCACTTTTTTGCTCAACAACCATATCAAAGTTGTGTATCGTAGCAAGTAGAACATGTTTACAAAACGGTTTCCACAAAAAGCCTGAGAAATAAGTCCGAAAGCCCCATTGACCCGTTTTGTGCACAAACGCACAAGACCGCGATCTTTGAGAAAGCACAAGTTTCGATCCATTTTTTTGCGCAACCACTACTTCAAAGTTGTGTATCGTACCGAGGAGAACATGTTCGAAAAAGGGTTTAAGCAAAAAGGCCTAGAAGTAAGCCCGAAAGGCCCATTACTCCGATTTGTGACCCAACACACAAAACCACGAACTTTGGAAAAACACAAGTTCCGATCCATTTTTTTGTGCAACAACCACATCAAAGTTGTGTATCGTAGTGAGTAGAACATATTCACAAAATGGTTTCCACAAAAAGACTGAGAAATATGCCCGAAAGGGCCATTGCTCCATTTTGTGCACTAAGATACAGAACCGCGAACTTTGGGAAAACACAAGTTTCGATCATTTTTTTGTGCAACCACTATTCAAAGTTGTGTATCGTACCGAGGAGAACATGTTCGAAAAAGGGTTTACGCAAAAAGGCCTAGAAATAAGCCCGAAAGGCCCATTGCTCCGTTTTGTGAACAAACACACAACACCGCGAACTTTTGAAAAACACAAGTTTCAATCCATTTTTTTCTGCAACCACTACTTCAAAGTTATGTATCGTACCGAGTAGAACATGTTCGAAAAAGGGTTTACCCAAAACGTCCTACAAATAATCGCAAAAGGCCCATTGCCCCGTTTTGTGCACAAACGCACAAAACAGCGAGCTTTGGGAAAACACAAGTTGCGATCCACTTTGTTGCTCAACAACCATATCAAAGTTGTGTATCGTAGAAAGTAGAACATGTTTACAAAACGGTTTCCACAAAAAGCCTGAGAAATAAGGCCGAAAGGCCCATTGACCCATTTTGTGCATAAACGCACAAGACCGCGATCTTGGAGAAAACACAAGTTTCGATCCATTTTTTTTGTGTAACCACTACTTCAAAGTTGTGTATCGTACCGAGAAGAACTTGTTCGAAAAAGGGTTTACGTAAAAAGGCCTAGTAGTAAGCCCGAAAGGCCCATTGCTCCGTTTTGTGACCAAATACACAAAACCGCGAACTTTGGGAAAACACAAGTTCCGATCCACTTTTTTGTGCAACAACCACATCAAATTGTGTATCGTAGCGAGTAGAACATGTTCACAAGTTGGTTTCCACAAAAAGCCTTAGAAATAAGCCCGGAAGGCCCATTGCCCCGTTTTGTGCACAAACGCACAAAACCACGAACTTTGGGAAAACACAAGTCTCAATCCATTTTTTTGAGCAACCACCACTTCAAAGTTTTGTATCGTACCGAGTAGAACATGTTCAAAAAAAGGGTTTATTGAAAAGGTCCAACAAATAAGCCCGAATGGCCCATTGATCAGTTTTGTGAACAAATGCACAAAACCACGAACTTTGGGAAAACACAAGTTTTGATCCACTTTCTTTCTCGACAACCACATCAGAGGTGTGTATCAAAGCGAGTAGAACATGTTCACAAGATACTTTCCACAAAAACCCGGAGAAATAAGCCCGGAAGGCCCATTGGTCAGTTTTGTGCACAAACACACAAAACCGCAAACTTTTGGAAAACACAAGTTCCGATCCACTTTTTTGTGCAACAACCACATCAAATTGTGTATCGTAGCGAGTAGAAAATGTTCACAAGTTGGTTTCCACAAAAAGCCCTAGAAATAAGCCCGGAAGGCCCATTGCTCCGTTTTGTGCACAAACGCACAAAACCACGAACTTTGGGAAAACACAAGTCTCAATCCATTTTTTTGTGCAACCACCACCTCAAAGTTTTGTATCGTACCGAGTAGAACATGTTCGAAAAAAGGGTTTATTAAAAAGGTCCAACAAATAAGCCCGAATGGCCCATTGATCAGTTTTGTGCACAAATGCACAAAACCACGAACTTTGGGAAAACACAAGTTTTGATCCACTTTCTTGCTCGACAACCACATCAGAGGTGTGTATCAAAGCGAGTAGAACATGTTCACAAGATACTTTCCACAAAAACCCTGAGAAATAAGCCCGGAAGGCCCATTGGTCAGTTTTGTGCACAAACGCACAAAACCGCGAACTTTGGGAAAACACAAGTTTCGATCCACTTTTTTGTGCAACAACCACAACAAAGTTGTGTATCGTAGCGAGTAGAACATGTTTACAAAACGGTTTCCACAAAAAGCTTGAGAAATAAGGCCGAAAGGCCCATGGACCCGTTCTGTGGACAAACGCACAAAATCGCGAACTTTGGGAAAACACAAGTTTCGATCCACTTTTTTGTGCAACAACCACATCAAAGTTGTGTATCGTAGTGAGTAGAATATATTCACAAAATGGTTTCCGCCAAAAGCATGAGAAATGTGCCCGAAAGGGCCACTGATCCATTTTGTGCACTAACATACAAAACCGCGAACTTTGGGAAAACACAAGTTTCGATCATTTTTTTGTGCAACCACTACTTCAAAGTTGTGTATCGTACCGAGGAGAACATGTTCGAAAAAGGGTTTACGCAAAAAGGCCTAGAAGTAAGCCCGAAAGGCCCATTGCTCCGTTTTGTGAACAAACACACAACACCGCGAACTTTTGAAAAACACAAGTTTCAATCCATTTTTTTCTGCAACCACTACTTCAAAGTTATGTATCGTACCGAGTAGAACATGTTCGAAAAAGGGTTTACCCAAAACGTCCTACAAATAATCGCAAAAGGCCCATTGCTCCGTTTTGTGCACAAACGCACAAAACCGCGAGCTTTGGGAAAACACGAGTTGCGATCCACTTTTTTGCTCAACAACCATATCAAAGTTGTGTATCGTAGCAAGTAGAACATGTTTACAAAACGGTTTCCACAAAAAGCCTGAGAAATAAGTCCGAAAGCCCCATTGCCCTGTTTTGTGCACAAACGCACAAGACTGCGATCTTTGAGAAAGCACAAGTTTCGATCCATTTTTTTGCGCAACCACTACTTCAAAGTTGTGTATCGTACCGAGGAGAACATGTTCGAAAAAGGGTTTAAGCAAAAAGGCCTAGAAGTAAGCCCGAAAGGCCCATTACTCCGATTTGTGACCCAACACACAAAACCGCGAACTTTGGTAAAACACAAGTTCCGATCCATTTTTTTGTGCAACAACCACATCAAAGTTGTGTATCGTAGTGAGTAGAACATATTCACAAAATGGTTTCCACAAAAAGCCTGAGAAATATGCCCGAAAGGGCCATTGCTCCATTTTGTGCACTAAGATACAAAACCGCGAACTTTGGGAAAACACAAGTTTCGATCATTTTTTTGTGCAACCACTACTTCAAAGTTGTGTATCGTAGTGAGTAGAACATATTCACAAAATGGTTTCCGCCAAAAGCATGAGAAATGTGCCCGAAAGGGCCACTGATCCATTTTGTGCACTAACATACAAAACCGCGAACTTTGGGAAAACACAAGTTTCGATCATTTTTTTGTGCAACCACTACTTCAAAGTTGTGTATCGTACCGAGGAGAACATGTTCGAAAAAGGGTTTACGCAAAAAGGCCTAGAAGTAAGCCCGAAAGGCCCATTGCTCCGTTTTGTGAACAAACACACAACACCGCGAACTTTTGAAAAACACAAGTTTCAATCCATTTTTCTCTGCAACCACTACTTCAAAGTTATGTATCGTACCGAGTAGAACATGTTCGAAAAAGGGATTACCCAAAACGTCCTACAAATAATCGCAAAAGGCCCATTGCTCCGTTTTGTGCACAAACGCACAAAACCGCGAGCTTTGGGAAAACACGAGTTGCGATCCACTTTTTTGCTCAACAACCATATCAAAGTTGTGTATCGTAGCAAGTAGAACATGTTTACAAAACGGTTTCCACAAAAAGCCTGAGAAATAAGTCCGAAAGCCCCATTGCCATGTTTTGTGCACAAACGCACAAGACCGCGATCTTTGAGAAAGCACAAGTTTCGATCCATTTTTTTGTGCAACCACTACTTCAAAGTTGTGTATCGTACCGAGGAGAACATGTTCGAAAAAGGGTTTAAGCAAAAAGGCCTAGAAGTAAGCCCGAAAGGCCCATTACTCCGATTTGTGACCCAACACACAAAACCGCGAACTTTGGTAAAACACAAGTTCCGATCCATTTTTTTGTGCAACAACCACATCAAAGTTGTGTATCGTAGTGAGTAGAACATATTCACAAAATGGTTTCCGCCAAAAGCATGAGAAATGTGCCCGAAAGGGCCACTGATCCATTTTGTGCACTAACATACAAAACCGCGAACTTTGGGAAAACACAAGTTTCGATCATTTTTTTGTGCAACCACTACTTCAAAGTTGTGTATCGTACCGAGGAGAACATGTTCGAAAAAGGGTTTACGCAAAAAGGCCTAGAAGTAAGCCCGAAAGGCCCATTGCTCCGTTTTGTGAACAAACACACAACACCGCGAACTTTTGAAAAACACAAGTTTCAATCCATTTTTTTCTGCAACCACTACTTCAAAGTTATGTATCGTACCGAGTAGAACATGTTCGAAAAAGGGTTTACCCAAAACGTCCTACAAATAATCGCAAAAGGCCCATTGCCCCGTTTTGTGCACAAACGCACAAAACCGCGAGCTTTGGGAAAACACGAGTTGCGATCCACTTTTTTGCTCAACAACCATATCAAAGTTGTGTATCATAGCGAGTAGAACATGTTTACAAAACGGTTTTCACAAAAAGCCTGAGAAATAAGTCCGAAAGGCCCATTGCCCTGTTTTGTGCACAAACGCACAAGACCGCGATCTTTGAGAAAGCACAAGTTTCGATCCATTTTTTTGTGCAACCACTACTTCAAAGTTGTGTATCGTACCGAGGAGAACATGTTCGAAAAAGGGTTTAAGCAAAAAGGCCTAGAAGTAAGCCCGAAAGGCCCATTACTCCGATATGTGACCAAACACACAAAACCGCGAACTTTGGTAAAACACAAGTTCCGATCCACTTTTTTGTGCAACAACCACATCAAAGTTGTGTATCGTAGTGAGTAGAACATATTCACAAAATGGTTTCCACAAAAAGCCCTATAAATAAGCCCGGAAGGCCCATTGCTTCGTTTTGTGCACTAAGATACAAAACCGCGAAATTTGGGAAAACGCAAGTTTCGATAATTTTTTTGTGCAACCACTGCTTCAAAGTTGTGTATCGTACCGAGGAGAACATGTTCGAAAAAGGGTTTAAGCAAAAAGGCCTAGAAGTAAGCCCGAAAGGCCCATTGCTCTGTTTTGTGACCAAACACACAAAACCGCGAACTTTGGTAAAACACAAGTTCCGATCCACTTTTTTGTGCAACAACCACATCAAAGTTGTGTATCTTAGTGAGTAGAACATATTCACAAAATGGTTTCCACAAAAAGCCTGAGAAATATGCCCGAAAGTGCCATTGCTCCATTTTGTGCACTAAGATACAAAACCGCGAACTTTGGGAAAACACTAGTTTCGATAATTTTTTTGTGCAACCACTGCTTCAAATTGTGTATCGTACCGAGTAAAACATTTTGGAAAAAGGGTTTGCACAAAACGGCCTACAAATAAGCCAGAAAGGCCCATCGATCCATTACGAGCACAAACGCACAAAACCGTGAACTTTTGAAAAACACAAGTTTCAATCCATTTTTTTCTGCAACCACTACTTCAAAGTTATGTATCGTACCGAGTAGAACATGTTCGAAAAAGGGTTTACGCAAAACGTCCTACAAATAATCGCAAAAGGCCCATTGCTCCGTTTTGTGCACAAACGCACAAAACAGCGAGCTTTGGGAAAACACAAGTTGCGATCCACTTTGTTGCTCAACAACCATATCAAAGTTGTGTATCGTAGAAAGTAGAACATGTTTACAAAACGGTTTCCACAAAAAGCCTGAGAAATAAGGCCGAAAGGCCCATTGACCCATTTTGTGCATAAATGCACAAGACCGCGATCTTGGAGAAAACACAAGTTGCGATCCATTTTTTTTGTGTAACCACTACTTCAAAGTTGTGTATCGTACCGAGAAGAACTTGTTCGAAAAAGGGTTTACGTAAAAAGGCCTAGTAGTAAGCCCGAAAGGCCCATTGCTACGTTTTGTGACCAAATACACAAAACCGCGAACTTTGGGAAAACACAAGTTCCGATCCACTTTTTTATGCAACAACCACATCAAATTGTGTATCGTAGCGAGTAGAACATGTTCACAAGTTGGTTTCCACAAAAAGCCCTAGAAATAAGCCCGGAAGGCCCATTGCCCCGTTTTGTGCACAAACGCACAAAACCACGAACTTTGGGAAAACACAAGTCTCAATCCATTTTTTTGAGCAACCACCACTTCAAAGTTTTGTATCGTACCGAGTAGAACATGTTCAAAAAAAAGGTTTATTGAAAAGGTCCAACAAATAAGCCCGAATGGCCCATTGATCAGTTTTGTGAACAAATGCACAAAACCACGAACTTTGGGAAAGCACAAGTTTTGATCCACTTTCTTTCTCGACAACCACATCAGAGGTGTGTATCAAAGCGAGTAGATGATGTTCACAAGATACTTTCCACAAAAACCCGGAGAAATAAGCCCGGAAGGCCCATTGGTCAGTTTTGTGCACAAACACACAAAACCGCAAACTTTTGGAAAACACAAGTTCCGATCCACTTTTTTGTGCAACAACCACATCAAATTGTGTATCGTAGCGAGTAGAAAATGTTCACAAGTTGGTTTCCACAAAAAGCCCTAGAAATAAGCCCGGAAGGCCCATTGCTCCGTTTTGTGCACAAACGCACAACACCACGAACTTTGGGAAAACACAAGTCTCAATCCATTTTTTTGTGCAACCGCCACCTCAAAGTTTTGTATCGTACCGAGTAGAACATGTTCGAAAAAAGGGTTTATTAAAAAGGTCCAACAAATAAGCCCGAATGGCCCATTGATCAGTTTTGTGCACAAATGCACAAAACCACGAACTTTGGGAAAACACAAGTTTTGATCCACTTTCTTGCTCGACAACCACATCAGAGGTGTGTATCAAAGCGAGTAGAACATGTTCACAAGATACTTTCCACAAAAACCCTGAGAAATAAGCCCGGAAGGCCCAATGGTCAGTTTTGTGCACAAACGCACAAAACTGCGAACTTTGGGAAAACACAAGTTTCGATCCACTTTTTTGTGCAACAACCACATCAAAGTTGTGTATCGTAGCGAGTAGAACATGTTTACAAAACGGTTTCCACAAAAAGCTTGAGAAATAAGGCCGAAAGGCCCATTGACCCGTTCTGTGGACAAACGCACAAAATCGCGAACTTTGGGAAAACACAAGTTTCGATCCACTTTTTTGTGCAACAACCACATCAAAGTTGTGTATCGTAGTGAGTAGAACATATTCACAAAATGGTTTCCGCCAAAAGCATGAGAAATGTGCCCGAAAGGGCCACTGATCCATTTTGTGCACTAACATACAAAACCGCGAACTTTGGGAAAACACAAGTTTCGATCATTTTTTTGTGCAACCACTACTTCAAAGTTGTGTATCGTACCGAGGAGAACATGTTCGAAAAAGGGTTTACGCAAAAAGGCCTAGAAGTAAGCCCGAAAGGCCCATTGCTCCGTTTTGTGAACAAACACACAACACCGCGAACTTTTGAAAAACACAAGTTTCAATCCATTTTTTTCTGCAACCACTACTTCAAAGTTATGTATCGTACCGAGTAGAACATGTTCGAAAAAGGGTTTACCCAAAACGTCCTACAAATAATCGCAAAAGGCCCATTGCTCCGTTTTGTGCACAAACGCACAAAACCGCGAGCTTTGGGAAAACACGAGTTGCGATCCACTTTTTTGCTCCACAACCATACCAAAGTTGTGTATCATAGCGAGTAGAACATGTTTACAAAACGGTTTCAGCAAAAAGCCTGAGAAATAAGTCCGAAAGGCCCATTGCCCTGTTTTGTGCACAAACGCACAAGACCGTGATCTTTGAGAAAGCACAAGTTTCGATCCATTTTTTTGTGCAACCACTACTTCAAAGTTGTGTACCGTACCGAGGAGAACATGTTCGAAAAAGGGTTTAAGCAAAAAGGCCTAGAAGTAAGCCCGAAAGGCCCATTACTTCGATTTGTGACCAAACACACAAAATCGCGAACTTTGGGAAAACACAGGTTCGGATCCACTTTTTTGAGCAACAACCACATCAAATTGTGTATCGTAGTGAGTAGAACTTGTTCACAAGATGGTTTCCACAAAAAGCCCTATAAATAAGCCCGGAAGGCCCATTGCTCCGTTTTGTGCACAAACGCACAAAACCTCAAACTTTGGGAAAACACAAGTTTCAATCCATTTTTTTGTGTAACCAGCACTTCAAAGTTTTGTATCGTACCGAGTAGAACATGTTCGAAAAAGGGTTTATTCAAAAGGTGCAACAAATTAACCCGAGAGGCCCATTGATCAGTTTTGTGCACAAATGCACAAAACAACGAACTTTGGGAAAACACAACTTTTGATCCACTTTCTTGCTCGACAACCACATCAAAGGTGTGTATCAAACCGAGTTGAACGTGTTCACAAAATAGTTTCCACAAAAACCCTGAGAAATAAGCCCGGAAAGCCCATTGCTCCGTTTTGTACACAAACACACAAAACCTCGATCTTTGGGAAAACACAAGTTGCGATCCACTTTTTTGCTCAACAACCATATCAAAGTTGTGTATCATAGCAAGTAGAACATGTTTTCAAAACGGTTTCCACAAAAAGCCTGAGAAATAAGGCCGAAAGGCCCATTGCCCTGTTTTGTCCACAAACGCACAAGACTGCGATCTTTGAGAAAGCACAAGTTTTGATCCATTTTTTTGTGCAACCACTACTTCAAAGTTGTGTATCATACCGATGATAACATGTTCGAAAAAGGGTTTACGCAAAAAGGCCTAGAAGTAAGCCCGAAAGGCCCATTGACCCGTTCTGTGGACAAACGCACAAAATCGCGAACTTTGGGAAAACACAAGTTTCGATCCACTTTTTTGTGCAACAACCACATCAAAGTTGTGTATCGTAGTGAGTAGAACATATTCACAAAATGGTTTCCACAAAAAGCCTGAGAAATATGCCCGAAAGGGCCATTGCTCCATTTTGTGCACTAAGATACAAAACCGCGAACTTTGGGAAAACAAGAGTTTCGATGATTTTTTTGTGCAACCACTACTTCAAAGTTGTGTATCGTACCGAGGAGAACATGTTCGAAAAAGGGTTTACGCAAAAAGGCCTAGAAGTAAGCCCGAAAGGCCCATTGCTCCGTTTTGTGAACAAACACACAACACCGCGAACTTTTGAAAAACACAAGTTTCAATCCATTTTTTTCTGCAACCACTACTTCAAAGTTATGTATCGTACCGAGTAGAACATGTTCGAAAAAGGGTTTACCCAAAACGTCCTACAAATAATCGCAAAAGGCCCATTGCTCCGTTTTGTGCACAAACGCACAAAACCGCGAGCTTTGGGAAAACACGAGTTGCGATCCACTTTTTTGCTCAACAACCATACCAAAGTTGTGTATCATAGCGAGTAGAACATGTTTACAAAACGGTTTCCACAAAAAGCCTGAGAAATAAGTCCGAAAGGCCCATTGCCCTGTTTTGTGCACAAACGCACAAGACCGCGATCTTTGAGAAAGCACAAGTTTCGATCCATTTTTTTGTGCAACCACTACTTGAAAGTTGTGTATCGTACCGAGGAGAACATGTTCGAAAAAGGGTTTAAGCAAAAAGGCCTAGAAGTAAGCCCGAAAGGCCCATTACTTCGATTTGTGACCAAACACACAAAATCGCGAACTTTGGGAAAACACAAGTTCTGATCCACTTTTTTGAGCAACAACCACATCAAATTGTGTATCGTAGCGAGTAGAACTTGTTCACAAGATGGTTTCCACAAAAAGCCCTATAAATAAGCCCGGAAGGCCCATTGCTCCGTTTTGTGCACAAACGCACAAAACCTCAAACTTTGGGAAATCACAAGTTTCAATCCATTTTTTTGTGCAACCACCACTTCAAAGTTTTGTATCGTACCGAGTAGAACATGTTCGAAAAAAGGGTTTATTCAAAAGGTCCAACAAATTAGCCCGAGAGGCCCATTGATCAGTTTTGTGCACAAATGCACAAAACCACGAACTTTGGGAAAACACAACTTTTGATCCACTTTCTTGCTCGACAACCACATCAAAGGTGTGTATCAAAGCGAGTTGAACGTGTTCACAAAATAGTTTCCACAAAAACCCTAAGAAATAAGCCCGGAATGCCCATTGCTCCGTTTTGTGCACAAACACACAAAACCGCGATCTTTGGGAAAACACAAGTTGCGATCCACTTTTTTGCTCAACAACCATATCAAAGTTGTGTATCATAGCAAGTAGAACATGTTTTCAAAACGGTTTCCACAAAAAGCCTGAGAAATAAGGCCGAAAGGCCCATTGCCCTGTTTTGTGCACAAACGCACAAGACTGCGATCTTTGAGAAAGCACAAGTTTTGATCCATTTTTTTGTGCAACCACTACTTCAAAGTTGTGTATCGTACCGAGGATAACATGTTCGAAAAAGGGTTTACGCAAAAAGGCCTAGAAGTAAGCCCGAAAGGCCCATTGACCCGTTCTGTGGACAAACGCACAAAATCGCGAACTTTGGGAAAACACAAGTTTCGATCCACTTTTTTGTGCAACAACCACATCAAAGTTGTGTATCGTAGTGAGTAGAACATATTCACAAAATGGTTTCCACAAAAAGCCTGAGAAATATGCCCGAAAGGGCCATTGCTCCATTTTGTGCACTAAGATACAAAACCGCGAACTTTGGGAAAACAAGAGTTTCGATGATTTTTTTGTGCAACCACTACTTCAAAGTTGTGTATCGTACCGAGGAGAACATGTTCGAAAAAGGGTTTACGCAAAAAGGCCTAGAAGTAAGCCCGAAAGGCCCATTGCTCCGTTTTGTGAACAAACACACAACACCGCGAACTTTTGAAAAACACAAGTTTCAATCCATTTTTTTCTGCAACCACTACTTCAAAGTTATGTATCGTACCGAGTAGAACATGTTCGAAAAAGGGTTTACCCAAAACGTCCTACAAATAATCGCAAAAGGCCCATTGCTCCGTTTTGTGCACAAACGCACAAAACCGCGAGCTTTGGGAAAACACGAGTTGCGATCCACTTTTTTGCTCAACAACCATACCAAAGTTGTGTATCATAGCGAGTAGAACATGTTTACAAAACGGTTTCCACAAAAAGCCTGAGAAATAAGTCCGAAAGGCCCATTGCCCTGTTTTGTGCACAAACGCACAAGACCGCGATCTTTGAGAAAGCACAAGTTTCGATCCATTTTTTTGTGCAACCACTACTTGAAAGTTGTGTATCGTACCGAGGAGAACATGTTCGAAAAAGGGTTTAAGCAAAAAGGCCTAGAAGTAAGCCCGAAAGGCCCATTACTTCGATTTGTGACCAAACACACAAAATCGCGAACTTTGGGAAAACACAAGTTCTGATCCACTTTTTTGAGCAACAACCACATCAAATTGTGTATCGTAGCGAGTAGAACTTGTTCACAAGATGGTTTCCACAAAAAGCCCTATAAATAAGCCCGGAAGGCCCATTGCTCCGTTTTGTGCACAAACGCACAAAACCTCAAACTTTGGGAAATCACAAGTTTCAATCCATTTTTTTGTGCAACCACCACTTCAAAGTTTTGTATCGTACCGAGTAGAACATGTTCGAAAAAAGGGTTTATTCAAAAGGTCCAACAAATTAGCCCGAGAGGCCCATTGATCAGTTTTGTGCACAAATGCACAAAACCACGAACTTTGGGAAAACACAACTTTTGATCCACTTTCTTGCTCGACAACCACATCAAAGGTGTGTATCAAAGCGAGTTGAACGTGTTCACAAAATAGTTTCCACAAAAACCCTAAGAAATAAGCCCGGAATGCCCATTGCTCCGTTTTGTGCACAAACACACAAAACCGCGATCTTTGGGAAAACACAAGTTGCGATCCACTTTTTTGCTCAACAACCATATCAAAGTTGTGTATCATAGCAAGTAGAACATGTTTTCAAAACGGTTTCCACAAAAAGCCTGAGAAATAAGGCCGAAAGGCCCATTGCCCTGTTTTGTGCACAAACGCACAAGACTGCGATCTTTGAGAAAGCACAAGTTTTGATCCATTTTTTTGTGCAACCACTACTTCAAAGTTGTGTATCGTACCGAGGATAACATGTTCGAAAAAGGGTTTACGCAAAAAGGCCTAGAAGTAAGCCCGAAAGGCCCATTGATCCGTTTTGTGACCAAACACACAAAACCGCGAACTTTGGTAAAACGCAAGTTTCGATCCACTTTTTTGTGCAACAACCACATCAAAGTTGTGTATCGTAGTGAGTAGAACATATTCACAAAATGGTTTCCACAAAAAGCCTGAGAAATATGCCCGAAAGGGCCATTGCTCCATTTTGTGCACTAAGATACAAAACCGCGAACTTTGGGAAAACACAAGTTTCGATCATTTTTTTGTGCAACCACTACTTCAAAGTTGTGTATCGTACTGAGGAGAACATGTTCGAAAAAGGGTTTACGCAAAAAGGCCTAGAAGTAAGCCCGAAAGGCCCATTGCTCCGTTTTGTGAACAAACATACAACACCGCGAACTTTTGAAAAACACAAGTTTCAATCCATTTTTTTCTGCAACCAGTACTTCAAAGTTATGTATCGTACCGAGTAGAACATGTTCGAAAAAGGGTTTACGCAAAACGTCCTACAAATAATCGCAAAAGGCCCATTGCTCCGTTTTGTGCACAAACGCACAAAACCGCGAGCTTTGGGAAAACACAAGTTGCGATCCACTTTTTTGCTCAACAACCATATCAAAGTTGTGTATCATAGCAAGTAGAACATGTTTTCAAAACGGTTTCCACAAAAAGCCTGAGAAATAAGGCCGAAAGGCCCATTGCCCTGTTTTGTGCACAAACGCACAAGACTGCGATCTTTGAGAAAGCACAAGTTTTGATCCATTTTTTTGTGCAACCACTACTTGAAAGTTGTGTATCGTACCGAGGAGAACATGTTCGAAAAAGGGTTTAAGCAAAAAGGCCTAGAAGTAAGCCCGAAAGGCCCATTACTCCGATTTGTGACCCAACACACAAAACCGCGAACTTTGGTAAAACACAAGTTCCGATCCATTTTTTTGTGCAACAACCACATCAAAGTTGTGTATCGTAGTGAGTAGAACATATTCACAAAATGGTTTCCACAAAAAGCCTGAGAAATATGCCCGAAAGGGCCATTGCTCCATTTTGTGCACTAAGATACAAAACCGCGAACTTTGGGAAAACACAAGTTTCGATCATTTTTTTGTGCAATCACTACTTCAAAGTTGTGTATCGTGCTGAGTAAAACATTTTGGAAAAAGGGTTCGCACAAAACGGCCTACAAATAAGCCAGAAAGGCCCATCGATCCATTACGAGCACAAACGCACAAAACCGTGAACTTCTGAAAAACACAAGTTTCAATCCATTTTTTTCTGCAACCACTACTTCAAAGTTATGTATCGTACCGTGTAGAACATGTTCGAAAAAGGGTTTACGCAAAACGTCCTACAAATAATCGCAAAAGGCCCATTGCTCCGTTTTGTGCACAAACGCACAAAACCGCGAACTTTGGGAAAACACAAGTTGCGATCCACTTTGTTGCTCAACAACCATATCAAAGTTGTGTATCGTAGAAAGTAGAACATGTTTACAAAACGGTTTCCACAAAAAGCCTGAGAAATAAGGCCGAAAGGCCCATTGACCCATTTTGTGCATAAACGCACAAGACCGCGATCTTGGAGAAAACACAAGTTTCGATCCATTTTTTTTGTGTAACCACTACTTCAAAGTTGTGTATCGTACCGAGAAGAACTTGTTCGAAAAAGGGTTTACGTAAAAAGGCCTAGTAGTAAGCCCGAAAGGCCCATTGCTCCGTTTTGTGACCAAATACACAAAACCGCGAACTTTGGGAAAACACAAGTTCCGATCCACTTTTTTGTGCAACAACCACATCAAATTGTGTATCGTAGCGAGTAGAACATGTTCACAAGTTGGTTTCCACAAAAAGCCTTAGAAATAAGCCCGGAAGGCCCATTGCCCCGTTTTGTGCACAAACGCACAAAACCACGAACTTTGGGAAAACACAAGTCTCAATCCATTTTTTTGAGCAACCACCACTTCAAAGTTTTGTATCGTACCGAGTAGAACATGTTCGAAAAAAGGGTTTATTGAAAAGGTCCAACAAATAAGCCCGAATGGCCCATTGATCAGTTTTGTGCACAAATGCACAAAACCACGAACTTTAGGAAAACACAAGTTTTGATCCACTTTCTTGCTCGACAACCACATCAGAGGTGTGTATCAAAGCGAGTAGAACATGTTCACAAGATACTTTCCACAAAAACCCTGAGAAATAAGCCCGAAAGGCCCATTGGTCAGTTTTGTGCACAAACGCACAAAACCGCGAACTTTGGGAAAACACAAGTTTCGATCCACTTTTTTGTGCAACAACCACATCAAAGTTGTGTATCGTAGCGAGTAGAACATGTTTACAAAACGGTTTCCACAAAAAGCTTGAGAAATAAGGCCGAAAGGCCCATTGACCCGTTCTGTGGACAAACGCACAAAATCGCGAACTTTGGGAAAACACAAGTTTCGATCCACTTTTTTGTGCAACAACCACATCAAATTTGTGTATCGTAGTGAGTAGAACATATTCACAAAATGGTTTCCGCCAAAAGCATGAGAAATGTGCCCGAAAGGGCCACTGATCCATTTTGTGCACTAACATACAAAACCGCGAACTTTGGGAAAACACAAGTTTCGATCATTTTTTTGTGCAACCACTACTTCAAAGTTGTGTATCGTACCGAGGAGAACATGTTCGAAAAAGGGTTTACGCAAAACGTCCTACAAATAATCGCAAAAGGCCCATTGCTCCGTTTTGTGCACAAACGCACAAAACCGCGAACTTTGGGAAAACACAAGTTGCGATCCACTTTGTTGCTCAACAACCATATCAAAGTTGTGTATCGTAGAAAGTAGAACATGTTTACAAAACGGTTTCCACAAAAAGCCTGAGAAATAAGGCCGAAAGGCCCATTGACCCATTTTGTGCATAAACGCACAAGACCGCGATCTTGGAGAAAACACAAGTTTCGATCCATTTTTTTTGTGTAACCACTACTTCAAAGTTGTGTATCGCACCGAGAAGAACTTGTTCGAAAAAGGGTTTACGTAAAAAGGCCTAGTAGTAAGCCCGAAAGGCCCATTGCTCCGTTTTGTGACCAAATACACAAAACCGCGAACTTTGGGAAAACACAAGTTCCGATCCACTTTTTTGTGCAACAACCACATCAAATTGTGTATCGTAGCGAGTAGAACATGTTCACAAGTTGGTTTCCACAAAAAGCCCTAGAAATAAGCCCGGAAGGCCCATTGCCCCGTTTTGTGCACAAACGCACAAAACCACGAACTTTGGGAAAACACAAGTCTCAATCCATTTTTTTGTGCAACCACCACTTCAAAGTTTTGTATCGTACCGAGTAGAACATGTTCGAAAAAAGGGTTTATTGAAAAGGTCCAACAAATAAGCCCGAATGGCCCATTGATCAGTTTTGTGCACAAATGCACAAAACCACGAACTTTGGGAAAACACAAGTTTTGATCCACTTTCTTGCTCGACAACCGCATCAGAGGTGTGTATCAAAGCGAGTAGAACATGTTCACAAGATACTTTCCACAAAAACCCTGAGAAATAAGCCCGGAAGGCCCATTGGTCAGTTTTGTGCACAAACGCACAAAACCGCGAACTTTGGGAAAACACAAGTTGCGATCCACTTTGTTGCTCAACAACCATATCAAAGTTGTGTATCGTAGCAAGTAGAACATGTTTACAAAACGGTTTCCACAAAAAGCTTGAGAAATAAGGCCGAAAGGCCCATTGACCCGTTCTGTGGACAAACGCACAAAATCGCGAACTTTGGGAAAACACAAGTTTCGATCCACTTTTTTGTGCAACAACCACATCAAAGTTGTGTATCGTAGTGAGTAGAACATATTCACAAAATGGTTTCCGCCAAAAGCATGAGAAATGTGCCCGAAAGGGCCACTGATCCATTTTGTGCACTAACATACAAAACCGCGAACTTTGGGAAAACACAAGTTTCGATCATTTTTTTGTGCAACCACTACTTCAAAGTTGTGTATCGTACCGAGGAGAACATGTTCGAAAAAGGGTTTACGCAAAACGTCCTACAAATAATCGCAAAAGGCCCATTGCTCCGTTTTGTGCACAAACGCACAAAACCGCGAACTTTGGGAAAACACAAGTTGCGATCCACTTTGTTGCTCAACAACCATATCAAAGTTGTGTATCGTAGAAAGTAGAACATGTTTACAAAACGGTTTCCACAAAAAGCCTGAGAAATAAGGCCGAAAGGCCCATTGACCCATTTTGTGCATAAACGCACAAGACCGCGATCTTGGAGAAAACACAAGTTTCGATCCATTTTTTTTGTGTAACCACTACTTCAAAGTTGTGTATCGCACCGAGAAGAACTTGTTCGAAAAAGGGTTTACGTAAAAAGGCCTAGTAGTAAGCCCGAAAGGCCCATTGCTCCGTTTTGTGACCAAATACACAAAACCGCGAACTTTGGGAAAACACAAGTTCCGATCCACTTTTTTGTGCAACAACCACATCAAATTGTGTATCGTAGCGAGTAGAACATGTTCACAAGTTGGTTTCCACAAAAAGCCCTAGAAATAAGCCCGGAAGGCCCATTGCCCCGTTTTGTGCACAAACGCACAAAACCACGAACTTTGGGAAAACACAAGTCTCAATCCATTTTTTTGTGCAACCACCACTTCAAAGTTTTGTATCGTACCGAGTAGAACATGTTCGAAAAAAGGGTTTATTGAAAAGGTCCAACAAATAAGCCCGAATGGCCCATTGATCAGTTTTGTGCACAAATGCACAAAACCACGAACTTTGGGAAAACACAAGTTTTGATCCACTTTCTTGCTCGACAACCGCATCAGAGGTGTGTATCAAAGCGAGTAGAACATGTTCACAAGATACTTTCCACAAAAACCCTGAGAAATAAGCCCGGAAGGCCCATTGGTCAGTTTTGTGCACAAACGCACAAAACCGCGAACTTTGGGAAAACACAAGTTGCGATCCACTTTGTTGCTCAACAACCATATCAAAGTTGTGTATCGTAGCAAGTAGAACATGTTTACAAAACGGTTTCCACAAAAAGCTTGAGAAATAAGGCCGAAAGGCCCATTGACCCGTTCTGTGGACAAACGCACAAAACCGCGAACTTTGGTAAAACACAAGTTCCGATCCATTTTTTTGTGCAACAACCACATCAAAGTTGTGTATCGTAGTGAGTAGAACATATTCACAAAATGGTTTCCACAAAAAGCCTGAGAAATATGCCCGAAAGGGCCATTGCTCCATTTTGTGCACTAAGATACAAAACCGCGAACTTTGGGAAAACACAAGTTTCGATCATTTTTTTGTGCAACCACTACTTCAAAGTTGTGTATCGTACCGAGGAGAACATGTTCGAAAAAGGGTTTACGCAAAAAGGCATAGAAGTAAGCCCGAAAGGCCCATTGCTCCGTTTTGTGAACAAACACACAACATCGCGAACTTTTGAAAAACACAAGTTTCAATCCATTTTTTTCTGCAACCACTACTTCAAAGTTATGTATCGTACCGAGTAGAACATGTTCGAAAAAGGGTTTACCCAAAACGTCCTACAAATAATCGCAAAAGGCCCATTGCTCTGTTTTGTGCACAAACGCACAAAACCGCGAGCTTTGGGAAAACACGAGTTGCGATCCACTTTTTTGCTCAACAACCATACCAAAGTTGTGTATCATAGCGAGTAGAACATGTTTACAAAACGGTTTCCACAAAAAGCCTGAGAAATAAGTCCGAAAGGCCCATTGCCCTGTTTTGTGCACAAACGCACAAGACCGCGATCTTTGAGAAAGCACAAGTTTCGATCCATTTTTTTGTGCAACCACTACTTCAAAGTTGTGTATCGTACCGAGGAGAACATGTTCGAAAAAGGGTTTAAGCAAAAAGGCCTAGAAGTAAGCCCGAAAGGCCCATTACTTCGATTTGTGACCAAACACACAAAATCGCGAACTTTGGGAAAACACAAGTTCTGATCCACTTTTTTGAGCAACAACCACATCAAATTGTGTATCGTAGCGAGTAGAACTTGTTCACAAGATGGTTTCCACAAAAAGCCCTATAAATAAGCCCGGAAGGCCCATTGCTCCGTTTTGTGCACTAAGATACAAAACCGCGAAATTTGGGAAAACGCAAGTTTCGATCATTTTCTTGTGCAACCACTGCTTCAAAGTTGTGTATCGTACCGAGGAGAACATGTTCGAAAAAGGGTTTAAGCAAAAAGGCCTTGAAGTAAGCCCGAAAGGCCCATTGCTCCGTTTTGTGACGAAACACACAAAACCGCGAACTTTGGTAAAACACAAGTTCCGATCCACTTTTTTGTGCAACAACCACATCAAAGTTGTGTATCGTAGTGAGTAGAACATATTCACAAAATGGTTTCCACAAAAAGCCTGAGAAATATGCCCGAAAGGGCCATTGCTCCATTTTGTGCACTAAGATACAAAAACGCGAACTTTGGGAAAACACAAGTTTCGATCATTTTTTTGTGCAACCACTACTTCAAAGTTGTGTATCGTACCCAGTAAAACATTTTGGAAAAAGGGTTTGCACAAAACGGCCTACAAATAAGCCAGAAAGGCCCATCGATCCATTACGAGCACAAACGCACAAAACCGTGAACTTTTGAAAAACACAAGTTTCAATCCATTTTTTTCTGCAACCACTACTTCAAAGTTATGTATCGTACCGAGTAGAACATGTTCGAAAAAGGGTTTACGCAAAACGTCCTACAAATAATCGCAAAAGGCCCATTGCTCCGTTTTGTGCACAAACGCACAAAACAGCGAGCTTTGGGAAAACACAAGTTGCGATCCACTTTGTTGCTCAACAACCATATCAAAGTTGTGTATCGTAGCAAGTAGAACATGTTTACAAAACGGTTTCCACAAAAAGCCTGAGAAATAAGTCCGAAAGCCCCATTGACCCGTTTTGTGCACAAACGCACAAGACCGCGATCTTTGAGAAAGCACAAGTTTCGATCCATTTTTTTGCGCAACCACTACTTCAAAGTTGTGTATCGTACCGAGGAGAACATGTTCGAAAAAAGGTTTAAGCAAAAAGGCCTAGAAGTAAGCCCGAAAGGCCCATTACTCCGATTTGTGACCCAACACACAAAACCGCGAACTTTGGTAAAACACAAGTTCCGATCCATTTTTTTGTGCAACAACCACATCAAAGTTGTGTATCGTAGTGAGTAGAACATATTCACAAAATGGTTTCCACAAAAAGCCTGAGAAATATGCCCGAAAGGGCCATTGCTCCATTTTGTGCACTAAGATACAAAACCGCGAACTTTGGGAAAACACAAGTTTCGATTATTTTTTTGTGCAACCACTACTTCAAAGTTGTGTATCGTACCGAGGAGAACATGTTCGAAAAAGGGTTTACGCAAAAAGGCATAGAAGTAAGCCCGAAAGGCCCATTGCTCCGTTTTGTGAACAAACACACAACATCGCGAACTTTTGAAAAACACAAGTTTCAATCCATTTTTTTCTGCAACCACTACTTCAAAGTTATGTATCGTACCGAGTAGAACATGTTCGAAAAAGGGTTTACCCAAAACGTCCTACAAATAATCGCAAAAGGCCCATTGCTCCGTTTTGTGCACAAACGCACAAAACCGCGAGCTTGGGGAAAACACGAGTTGCGATCCACTTTTTTGCTCAACAACCATACCAAAGTTGTGTATCATAGCGAGTAGAACATGTTTACAAAACGGTTTCCACAAAAAGCCTGAGAAATAAGTCCGAAAGGCCCATTGCCCTGTTTTGTGCACAAACGCACAAGACCGCGATCTTTGAGAAAGCACAAGTTTCGATCCATTTTTTTGTGCAACCACTACTTCAAAGTTATGTATCGTACCGAGTAGAACATGTTCGAAAAAGGGTTTACCCAAAACGTCCTACAAATAATCGCAAAAGGCCCATTGCTCCGTTTTGTGCACAAACGCACAAAACCGCGAGCTTGGGGAAAACACGAGTTGCGATCCACTTTTTTGCTCAACAACCATACCAAAGTTGTGTATCATAGCGAGTAGAACATGTTTACAAAACGGTTTCCACAAAAAGCCTGAGAAATAAGTCCGAAAGGCCCATTGCCCTGTTTTGTGCACAAACGCACAAGACCGCGATCTTTGAGAAAGCACAAGTTTCGATCCATTTTTTTGTGCAACCACTACTTCAAAGTTGTGTATCGTACCGAGGAGAACATGTTCGAAAAAGGGTTTAAGCAAAAAGGCCTAGAAGTAAGCCCGAAAGGCCCATTACTTCGATTTGTGACCAAACACACAAAATCGCGAACTTTGGGAAAATACAAGTTCTGATCCACTTTTTTGAGCAACAACCACATCAAATTGTGTATCGTAGCGAGTAGAACTTGTTCACAAGATGGTTTCCACAAAAAGCCCTATAAATAAGCCCGGAAGGCCCATTGCTCCGTTTTGTGCACTAAGATACAAAACCGCGAAATTTGGGAAAACGCAAGTTTCGATCATTTTCTTGTGCAACCACTGCTTCAAAGTTGTGTATCGTACCGAGGAGAACATGTTCGAAAAAGGGTTTAAGCAAAAAGGCCTTGAAGTAAGCCCGAAAGGCCCATTGCTCCGTTTTGTGACCAAACACACAAAACCGCGAACTTTGGTAAAACACAAGTTCCGATCCACTTTTTTGTGCAACAACCACATCAAAGTTGTGTATCGTAGTGAGTAGAACATATTCACAAAATGGTTTCCACAAAAAGCCTGAGAAATATGCCCGAAAGGGCCATTGCTCCATTTTGTGCACTAAGATACAAAACCGCGAACTTTGGGAAAACACAAGTTTCGATCATTTTTTTGTGCAACCACTACTTCAAAGTTGTGTATCGTACCCAGTAAAACATTTTGGAAAAAGGGTTTGCACAAAACGGCCTACAAATAAGCCAGAAAGGCCCATCGATCCATTACGAGCACAAACGCACAAAACCGTGAACTTTTGAAAAACACAAGTTTCAATCCATTTTTTTCTGCAACCACTACTTCAAAGTTATGTATCGTACCGAGTAGAACATGTTCGAAAAAGGGTTTACGCAAAACGTCCTACAAATAATCGCAAAAGGCCCATTGCTCCGTTTTGTGCACAAACGCACAAAACAGCGAGCTTTGGGAAAACACAAGTTGCGATCCACTTTGTTGCTCAACAACCATATCAAAGTTGTGTATCGTAGAAAGTAGAACATGTTTACAAAACGGTTTCCACAAAAAGCCTGAGAAATAAGGCCGAAAGGCCCATTGACCCATTTTGTGCATAAACGCACAAGACCGCGATCTTGGAGAAAACACAAGTTTCGATCCATTTTTTTTGTGTAACCACTACTTCAAAGTTGTGTATCGTACCGAGAAGAACTTGTTCGAAAAAGGGTTTACGTAAAAAGGCCTAGTAGTAAGCCCAAAAGGCCCATTGCTCCGTTTTGTGACCAAATACACAAAACCGCGAACTTTGGGAAAACACAAGTTCCGATCCACTTTTTTGTGCAACAACCACATCAAATTGTGTATCGTAGCGAGTAGAACATGTTCACAAGTTGGTTTCCACAAAAAGCCCTAGAAATAAGCCCGGAAGGCCCATTGCCCCGTTTTGTGCACAAACGTACAAAACCACGAACTTTGGGAAAACACAAGTCTCAATCCATTTTTTTGTGCAACCACCACTTCAAAGTTTTGTATCGTACCGAGTAGAACATGTTCGAAAAAAGGGTTTATTGAAAAGGTCCAACAAATAAGCCCGAATGGCCCATTGATCAGTTTTGTGAACAAATGCACAAAACCACGAACTTTGGGAAAACACAAGTTTTGATCCACTTTCTTTCTCGACAACCACATCAGAGGTGTGTATCAAAGCGAGTAGAACATGTTCACAAGATACTTTCCACAAAAACCCGGAGAAATAAGCCCGGAAGGCCCATTGGTCAGTTTTGTGCACAAACACACAAAACCGCAAACTTTTGGAAAACAAAAGTTCTGATCCACTTTTTTGTGCAACAACCACATCAAATTGTGTATCGTAGCGAGTAGAACATGTTTACAAAACGGTTTCCACAAAAAGCTTGAGAAATAAGGCCGAAAGGCCCATTGACCCGTTCTGTGGACAAACGCACAAAACCACGAACTTTGGGAAAACACAAGTCTCAATCCATTTTTTTGTGCAACCACCACTTCAAAGTTTTGTATCGTACCGAGTAGAACATGTTCGAAAAAAGGGTTTATTGAAAAGGTCCAACAAATAAGCCCGAATGGCCCATTGATCAGTTTTGTGCACAAATGCACAAAACCACGAACTTTAGGAAAACACAAGTTTTGATCCACTTTCTTGCTCGACAACCACATCAGAGGTGTGTATCAAAGCGAGTAGAACATGTTCACAAGATACTTTCCACAAAAACCCTGAGAAATAAGCCCGAAAGGCCCATTGGTCAGTTTTGTGCACAAACGCACAAAATCGCGAACTTTGGGAAAACACAAGTTTCGATCCACTTTTTTGTGCAACAACCACATCAAAGTTGTGTATCGTAGCGAGTAGAACATGTTTACAAAACGGTTTCCACAAAAAGCTTGAGAAATAAGGCCGAAAGGCCCATTGACCCGTTCTGTGGACAAACGCACAAAATCGCGAACTTTGGGAAAACACAAGTTTCGATCCACTTTTTTGTGCAACAACCACATCAAAGTTGTGTATCGTAGTGAGTAGAACATATTCACAAAATGGTTTCCGCCAAAAGCATGAGAAATGTGCCCGAAAGGGCCACTGATCCATTTTGTGCACTAACATACAAAACCACGAACTTTGGGAAAACACAAGTTTCGATCATTTTTTTGTGCAACCACTACTTCAAAGTTGTGTATCGTACCAAGGATAACATGTTCGAAAAAGGGTTTACGCAAAAAGGCCTAGAAGTAAGCCCGAAAGGCCCACTGCTCCGTTTTGTGAACAAACACACAACACCGCAAACTTTTGGAAAACACAAGTTTCAATCCATTTTTTTCTGCAACCGCTACTTCAAAGTTATGTATCGTACAGAGTAGAACATGTTCGAAAAAGGGTTTACGCAAAACGTCCTGCAAATAATCGCAAAAGGCCCATTGCTCCGTTTTGTGCACAAACGCACAAAACCGCGAGCTTTGGGAAAACACAAGTTGCGATCCACTTTGTTGCTCAACAACCATGTCAAAGTTGTGTATCATAGCAAGTAGAACATGTTTACAAAACGGTTTCCACAAAAAGTCTGAGAAATAAGGCCGAAAAGCCCATTGCCCTGTTTTGTGCACAAACGCACATGACCGCGATCTTTGAGGAAGCACAAGTTTTGATCATTTTTTTGTGCAACCACTACTTTAAAGTTGTGTATCGTACCGAGTAAAACATTTCCGAAAAAGGGTTTGCACAAAACGGCCTACAAATAAGCCAGAAAGGCCCATCGCTCCGTTACGAGCACAAACGCACAAAACTGCGAACTTTGAAAAAACACAAGTTTCGATCCATTTTTTTTCTGCTACCACTAGTTCAAGTTATGTATCGTACCGAGTAGAACATGTTCGAAAAACGGTTTACGCAAAACGTCCTACAAATAAGCGCGAAAGGCCCATTGCTCCGTTTTGTGCACAAACGCACAAAACCGCGAGCTTTGGGAAAACAGAAGTTGCGATCCACTTTTTTGCTCAACATCCATGTCAAAGTTGTGTATCATAGCAAGTAGAACATGTTTACAAAACGGTTTCCACAAAAAGCCTTAGAAATAAGGCCGAAAGGCAATCCGCCCATTGCCCTATTTTGTGCACAAACGCACAAGGCCGCGATCTTTGAGAAAGCGCAAGTTTCGATCATTTTTTTGTGCAACCACTACTTCAAAGTTGTGTATCGTACCGAGTAAAACATTTTCGAAAAAGGGTTTGTGTTAAACCCCTTTTTATTACTTAAATTAGGATTTAAGATCACTCCTCTTTCTCCTACTTTTATACTGGGAGGCCTAAGTTAGCTAAATTCTGCTTTGTAGGTGTACTTAAAAGGAAAAATGAAATTTGAACTAAAAAGGGACAATTTCCATGATTAATTGAACCAACATGCAGAGCCGTCAACGGGCAGACACTTAGACGTCAACGGCTGCTCGAGAAATGAACAACGGGATCACTTGCACCTGCACAGACGTCGACGAACAAGCTACTTGATGACCACAATTCCAGAATCCAAAGCAACCGTCCACGGATCTGAAGTTAGACGTCCACGGCCAACATTTCCAGGGAGTTCATCATGCTAGACGTCGACGGCTAGACACTAGACGTCGACGGGTAGAAGTTTCTGACTTCGAATACTTAAAGGTTGAACACTTAGACGTCGACGTGCACATCTTTAGACACCGACGGATCGATCGAGCTAGGAAAAATATGAAGAAAACAAGCAGAGACGTCGACGGGCAAACACCTAGACGTCGACGGCTAACAAAGTCAAAACGTCGACAGACTTAATCAATAGTTGAGGTGTTAAACTTTGGTTATTTTTCTTTAATCAAAGTTTAGAAAATGAGATCCAATAGTAAAAGGAATTCAATTATTCCAACATTATTTTCAAAAAGGTCAAAAATGTTTTGAAATATTTCAATTAGGCCCTAACATTGGAATCTTTCCATTTAAAATTAAATTCTTTTTAAAAATCTTGCTTTTAATCAAAATTCATCATCAATAAAAGGAATTTCATTATTCCGACATTAATTTCAAAAATCCAAAAATATTTTCGAAAGATTTCAATTTAGTCCTTAACAGTTGAGGTCTTTCTAAATTTAATCCCATCTTTTTCGAAACCCTTATTTTTATTTAAATCAAAATTTATCTTTGACAAATTGCTTGTTTTAACATTTTGATTTTCGAAGTTTATTTTTGGAAGTTCTCAACTCGGTTATTCTGCATTGGGAATTTTCTAACCAAATTTCAATATGGATCTCATTAAATCGAATTTTCTTTAAGGGTGGATTAACCCATACCAAAAGGAGTTTTTACTCCAACATTCAAATTTTTTTTTAAATTACATTTTTTTTATGTTGAAAGCATTTTGTCATTAACCCTAAAATTGATTTTCGAAAGACTTTATGTTACTGATTTCCGGGCGTTTCGGGGGTGCTAATCCTTCCTCGAACGTAACCGACTCCCGAACCCAAAATCTGTTTTCGTGGACCAATACCTGTTTGACCTAAGGTAATCTTTGTAGATTATGTTAGGTTAAATGGAGTCAAAATGGGTGGCTAACCTACCTAAACCAATGGTTAGTGGTGACTCCCTTTTACCCTTTTCTTATTATTTTCAGAAATCTTTTTATTCGCCAAAATTTCCCGTCGGACGGCTCTTGAGACGTTTCGACAGATTGGCGACTCCACTGGGGACTATTAGAGAGTCGAGCCATTTTTCAAAAAGTCTTGTTTCCAATAGAGGGTTAATTTTGAAATGTTTTTAAAGTTCGATTTCATTCATGAACATTTATATTTTTATATATTCATTGATTTGGACAAAAATGTAAATAAAGTTTCTTTTTGCATCTTACATTTGCATTATTAAACTTTTCCAAATTACATTTTGCACCTTAAATTGCATCAATAAAACTTTTCAAAATTGCACTTTGCATCTTAAGTTACATCAGTAAAACTTTTCAAATTTACATTTTCGACCTCATATTATTTGATTCATTGCATTATATTATGTATATTATATCAGCATGACCTTGCTTTCCTTGTACATATTTGTATATCCTTTGTTTGATTATCTATTTTCCTATGTTTATGTCTCGCATGCTTATTCTCTGTTCTTTGTTCATGTATATATTGTGTACATCTTGTATGCCAATCTTTGCTTTTAATTGCCTGTATCTTGTATATACTTCTTGCCTGTTTCCCTGCCTTTTATTTCTTGTATATATTCCATGTCTATTTTCTATTCTTTATTTTGTTTATATATTTATTCCTTTGAATTGGACTAACCGTTTATTTGATTGTTGATAGTTTTTTCCTCTCTATCTTCCTGTTCTGTTGAGCATCATGTGGTGAAAGGTGGTTGGTAAAGGTAAAGTTTCTCCCGCACACAAACATATCATAAGAGCCTCCGGAAGTACGAACTCTTTTCCCTTTAGACGGAGCGCGAACGTATCGTCTCCACCCCATCTTGTCCGATGGGTACCCGTGTCTAGAGCCTTAAATCAGCATATAGAAACCTTGTGAGGAATCCCAGCCTAGTTAGAGCCAAACCTTTCAAACTTAATTAGGGCCGAACCTCTCGAGAAAAACCGGTTTCCTAGGACACGAGGAGAAACGCCTTCTAACCTTTATCAACTCCTTTCATTTCATACTATTATGTATATATTCTGTTATGATGTACTAATTGTTTTCTTGTTTCTTTGTTTTGTCTTCTATGTTTACCACTCGCATCACATGCATCTCATTTCGGGGGTCTATTCATGGTAAATTTACTATAAAGGAAACCAATCATGGCAGAAGATGGAAAGGTAGTTGATGCGTGTCGCAAAGCACCAAAAATAACCTCACTACTCTAACATGTAGTTAGGGAAGCAAGGGTCGATCCCACAAGGAGCTATCCAATTTATCATTACTTTCACAAAGCATATATCAAACTAAACAAGAATTTAAAGAGGGGGTTTTGTATTGGTGTTGAAAATAATATGTAAAGATTTATCAAGAATGACAAAAATAATACAATACATGATAAAACAAAGCCTCCAATCTATTATATGATCAATACTTTAACCTAACACTTAATCATTGATTCATTAACCAAACATTCTACTCATCAATTGGTTAACCCCATGGATTAGAAACCAGCTTCAAATCTATGGATCTTTCCTAATGTTGATTAACCATGAATCTAAGTTCACTATTAATCCTTCCTCTTATGGCTAATTTGAATCCCAGCAATCCAAATTCAAGCCTAGAAGAGCAATAAGCTATGGAAAGATAAAAGCTAACAACAATCAATAACAAACCCAGCATTCATTATTCCAATTGCATCTTCAATTCTCTTTGGATGTAAAAACATCCTCTTGCTACTCAATTTCTAAGAAATCACCAAACTCTAGCTTTGGAGTTCAAAGATTAGCAAGCTAATGAACTACTCAATCAATTATTTGCAACTAATTAACTAAGCAATCCAAAAGACAAGATAACAAACATAATCATCATCTTTAAAGCTCAAGAGATAGAAGAACAATCAATGAACAAGAAAGCATTAAGAACAAGAACCTCACAAGTGCAGATCAAAGTGATTGAATCTTATAATAGATTGGAGTTATAGAGTTTTAATAAACGAAAATTGCAAGAAGAAAAGAACCCAGCAAAAACACAAACTGAAAAACTAAACCAACTCTCCCTCCCTAGCTGCCTCTTCTCCCTTTCGGCTATATGCCTCCAGCTGCCAGCCCACTCCTCCTCAATAATTCCTTAGAGATGAGATAAGGAATCCTAAGAATAAAATAAACTAAAGTAGAGGCCATTAAGGAAAAAAGGGAGACAAGTCTGAGGAAATTGGGGATTTTATTATGCCTCCTCTCCACTGAATCCCCGGGATATGTTTTTCAAGGATTTGATAATGGAATGATAGCATTTAAGTGGGTCTGCCGACATTTTGACTCTGTTAGCCGTCGATGTCTACATGTTTGCCCGTCGACGTCTCTGCTTGCTTTCTTCATATTTTTCCCAGCTCGATTGATCCGTCGACGTCTAAAGATGTGCATTACAATTTGTTCATGTATTTGCATTACAATTTGGATAAATTAGACACCTAAGTACTTTAATTAATCACTAATTGAGGTGTTTTCTAATTGTAGGTGAAATAATGGAGAAAATGCAAATACATGTTAAAGTGGTCCATTTTGGGATTAAAATAAAGAAGAAAGTTCGAGCCACTTAGAGGCTGCGAGAGAGCCTCTCAATGGTTGGTCACGAGCTCAAAAGTCAGGAAGCAGAGAAACCTAGCCACTTAGAGGCTACGCGAGAGCCTCTCAGTGGCCGAGTTCGACCTGAAAGCTGTCAGATGCGATTTTTGCGGGATTTGTTGTAACAGAAATTTCAAACTCGAATTTGACTTGTTCAAAGCCGCGAAAATCGTTTCACTTGCTAATTAGCTGGGCTAAGGAGCTGGAAAACACATTAATACCCTCACTTAACTTTGTAATCATAATTTAGACAAGGATAGATTAGAACTTTTACATATTTTTAGCTAGACTATATAAGTGAGCTTTTGGAATTTAAATTGTAACTTTTCAGATCTGAGAAAAAGGACGAAAATTCAGTTTTCTCTCTTTTAAGACTTAGTTCTCTGAAGATTGGAGAATTCTCTCAACTTCCATGGAGGTTTCTTCATCTTCCATGAGTGGCTAAGTATTTCTAATCTAATGTAGCTTGTAATTGTAATTCTTCTTCAATTAATGGTAAGATCTTGAACTTAGTGCTTCCAATTCTATTGTATTCTTCAATTTCCTGAGCTTATTAATCTTGGAAGTATTAGAGATTAAGTGATTTTGGGGATTCTTGATGCAATGATGGCCACATTGCTTGGGTTTCTTCAATTCACTAGCTATTCTAGGCAATTTGCTATCCGTAATTGTAGATTTTGCTTAGAACCGAGTAGCAACCAAATCTTATATTAGATTTGGGGAAATTGAAGGGGAGAGTTACATGGAGATGCGCTGAGCTCACATGGCTCTAGTTAGCTAATATTGCTCTAGATCGTAATGCTCTCTTGTAATTTAAACTTATAGCCGCTAAGGAATAGGTTGATTACGAGGGAAGAAGAGTTAGATAGAGTGACCGAGCTTGCTAATCTTAATGATTAAGGAGTGATCGGGCCTAGGCGAAACTGGAGTACCTTAGGCTACGCTAACTATAATAGGATTTGATGATTAGATTGGAGATCAAGGATCAATGATCCATTGGTTGAAGTTGATTACAATTACTTGCTAGATTGGAGTTTCTTTAATCTGAAATCTTTGTTAATTGCATTTAAATTCTTGTCAATCAATTAATTCTTTTGTTAAACTCAATTTTGCAAATCAATCTCCCCAATTTACATCTCTCAATTTAGTTGATTTGTTGATCTAATCACTGTTTTGAGTTTCTTGTCTTGCTTTAAGGTGTTTTGTTGTGACAATAGTGAAGAGAAAATTGTAGTATCAAGCTCCCTGTGGATCGACCTGAACCGCTAGCTACAAATCTGTAAACGTTCAGTTATTACTTTTGGAGCATCTCGACAAGTGCCTACCAAAAATTTGGCGCCGTTGCCAGGGAGCAAGGCTAACCATATTCTCTTCACTTTTGCTGCGATATTCTGTTTTCTATTCTTTTTGTGATTCTGTTTGGCTCTTTATTTGTCTTTTAAATTCTGTTCTTTTAGTGTTTGATTGTTTGCATAAGTTGGCACTACTTGTTGGTAGCTGAGTTTAATTGAATTCTTGTGAAGATCTCGCTGTTTGGCTACAGTTCTAGTTGATTTTGCTGCTATCGTATTGCTGTTTGGCTCATATTTTGTTCAATATAGTTGTTAGCATTTAGTTTGTGCCTAATTTTCTTGTGAACATTTGCATGCTAAATTGTGATACTATAGATAAGCTTAGAAATACCAGAAATTTTGTTGAACAAGTCAAAAGTTCATCCATATATTCTGAAAATTCTTTTCCATTTGAATTTCAGGACTTATCTCTAGAACCTACTGTCAGTGAAAGCAAATTTTCTGATCAAGAATTATCCAACATGGCTCAACAAGTTGTACCAGTAAGAGAGCTTACCATGCAAGAATATGGTGCTCCTACCGTTAACCATCAACCACTTTGCATTCAGTTGCAAGAGTTGGCTGCACCATTTGAGCTGAAATCAGGGGTGATACACCTACTTCCCAAGTTTCATGGCTTGGCAGGGGAATGTCCCCATGCGCATTTGAGGAAGCTTCGAGTGGTGTGCTCAACCACAAAGCCGACTGGTATTACAGAGGAGCAAATACTTTTGCGAGCATTTCCATTCTCTTTGGAAGGAGCAGCAAGTAATTGGCTCTATTCTCTAGCACCCGATTCAATTGCATCGTGGGATGAGCTACAAAAGACATTCTTGGAGCACTACTTTCCAGCTGCAAAAACTAGCAACATAAGGAAGGACATTGCTAGTATTCAACAATCGGATGGGGAGTCTCTGTACGAGTATTGGGAACGTTTCAAGAAACTATTGGACAGCTGCCCCCACCACCGAATTGATGAACAACAATTGATACAGCACTTTTATGAGGGCCTTGTGGATTTCAATAGAAAATGGCTGGATGCGGCTAGTGGAGGAGCTCTTTTTGCTAAGACTCCTACTGAGGCAAGGAGACTTATTCATACTATGGCTACAAATTCTCAGCAGTTCGACACTCGAAGAGTGAGGCCTCAAACAAAGACTGTCAATGAAGTGGAGCACACTTCATTTCAGCAACATTTGGCTCCTATCCATCAACATCTTGCCCAACTCTCTTCATATATTATGGGGCAACAAACTACAAATTCTGGAGTGTATCGTGTTTGTGGAATCTGCTCTATGTCAACCCATACCACTGAGGCATATCCCTCCTTGGTGGAAGACTCAACCGAGGAGTGTAAGGCTGTTGGCTTCAATGGACAGCAAAGAAAATATGACCCATATTCCAACACTTACAATCCGGGATGGAAGGACAACCCAGCATTTCGGTATGGCAATCAACCATCTTCATTCCAGCAACCGAGACCTCCATTTCAATCAAAGCAGCCTGCCCCATCTCAGTTTCAGCATAATTGGAATAGTCAACCTCCTCAAGATCACTCTCCACCACCCAAAAAATATGACGATCTCATACCTCAGTTGATCAGAGATTTGGTGGAAAATAAGGAGAAACACAACAAGTTGGAGACTACTATGCAACAGTTGATGGTGCAAATGGCAGACATGAACATGAAGATAAGTCAAATGGCCAGCTCTATGAATGAAATACAAGCAAGAGGATCCGATAGACTTCCCTCTCAACCATTGAAAAATCCAAGGGAAACTGTTTATGCAATCTATTTGAGGAGTGGAAAAAAGTTAGAAGGTCGATCTAGACAAGAATGGGTAGAGGAGGACCTTGATGGAGAAGCTGAAATCTGGCCGAATGCTGCAGATATCAGTGAGGAGCAGAATTCGGAGCCACTTAGAGGCTCTGAGGGAGACTCTGAGAGGCTAGTACCGGGAACCAAAGAATCTGGAGAAATTTCAGAGCCACTTAGAGGCTCTAACGAAGCCTCTCAACGGCCAGCATCGACTTATGTCCCTGTTTCACCTCTGCAATCCCAGCCACTTAGAGGCTCTAACGAAGCCTCTAAATGGCCAGATAGTCAGAATGTGCGGGAAAATGACCATGAAGCCTCTACTTCAGCTACACCAGCTTATCAAAATCAAAAGCACCTCGATCTTCTGCAAGTCCAAATTTGAACACTCAAGTTCGAGCTCCATTCCCATCTAGACTTGCTAAAAAGCCCAATCAAGACTTGGAAAAAGATGTTTGGGAAATCTTTAAGAAGATCCAAGTGAATATTCCTTTAGTGGATGCCATCAAGCAAGTTCCACGGTATACTAAATTCCTCAAGGATCTTTGCACCAACAAGAGGAAGTTGAAGGGAAACGAATGCATAAGAATGAATGAAAATGTCTCTGCTGTTTTTCAGAGAAAACTTCCAGTCAAGTGCAAAGATAGAGGATCCTTCTCGATACCAATAAAAATTGGCAAAACTCGAGTGGACAAGGCCATGTGTGATCTCGGTGCATCAATCAATCTTATACCGTACTCAGTTTATGTTACTTTGAACTTGGGGCCTTTGATGGAAACAGGTATCACTATCCAACTAGCTGACCGATCAATTGTCTATCCCAAGGGAGTCATAGAGGATGTTCTAGTTAGAGTAGATGAGCTAGTGTTTCCAGCTGACTTTTACATACTCAGAATGGAGGGGGATGATAATGTGACTGTTCCTATTCTTCTTGGCCGACCATTCCTAAGGACAGCACGTACAAAGATTGATGTGCACGAGGGAATTCTCACGATGGAGTTTGCTGGACAGATCATGACATTCAATATTTTTGAGGCCATGAAGTATCCAGAAGACCTCCATGCTGTTTTCTCTGTTGATATAATTGATTCTTTGGCTGAAGACATGTTTGAGCTGTCAAGAGAAGATCCTTTGGATGTGGTATTATCAAATTCATTCAATTTGGAATCCATTGAAGATATTGAAACCGCACCAAGTGAAGAATTACAAGACATGGTTTATGCACTCAAGGCAATTCCTTCAATTACCAAGCCAGCCGAGTTCAATCTCTCTTATGTGGACCTTCCAATCCCTTCAACCAAGTTACTTCCTTCTATAGTTGAGCCACCGAACATTGAATTAAAGCCTTTACCTGCACATTTGAAGTATGCTTTCTTGGGTGAAAAAGACACGCTTCCTGTTATTATCTCTAGCAAGCTCGATTCTCTTCAAGAGGAAAAGTTGCTGAGAGTGTTGAGGGAACATAAAGAAGCCATAGGATGGACTATTGCTGATATAAAGGGTATTAGTCCCTCACTTTGTATGCATAGAATCCTTATGGAAGATGATTTTAAGCCTTCAAGACAACCACAAAGAAGGCTAAATCCTCCCATGATGGAGGTTGTGAAAAAGGAAGTGTTGAAGCTACTTTGAGTTGGGATTATCTACCCAATCTCGGACAGCAAGTGGGTGAGTTCTACTCAAGTAGTTCCCAAGAAAACAGGGATTACGGTGGTAGAAAATGAAAAGGGGGAGTTGGTGCCACAACGAGTTCAAAACGGTTGGAGGGTGTGTATAGACTATAGAAAGCTCAATGAGGCTACTCGGAAAGACCACTTTCCCTTGCCTTTCATAGACCAAATGTTGGAGTGATTAGCGGGCAAACAATTCTATTGCTTTCTTGATGGGTACTCAGGGTATTTTCAGATTTGTATTGCCCCGGAAGACCAAGACAAGACGACTTTTACTTGTCCCTTTGGTACATTTTCCTATAAGAGGATGGCGTTTGGTCTTTGCAATGCTCCAGCAACTTTTCAAAGGTGCATGATGAGCATATTTTCAGAATTTGTTGAAAAGATTATTGAAGTGTTTATGGATGATTTTACGGTCTATGGAGAGACCTTTGATGCTTGCCTTCATAATCTTGCTTTGATCTTGGCTAGATGTATTGAGACTAACCTTGTGCTAAACTTTGAGAAATGCCATTTTATGGTACAGTAAGGGATAGTACTTGGCCATATAGTCTCTTCTAAGGGCATTGAAGTTGATAAAGCCAAGGTAGAAGTGATCCAAAATCTGCCATATCCTAACTCTGTTAAGGACGTACGATCCTTTCTTGGGCATGCTGGATTTTATCGAAGATTTATTCAAGATTTCTCCAAGATAGCAGGCCCTTTGTGTCGATTGTTGCAGCAAAATGTTCCTTTTATCTTTGATGAACAATGCAAGAAAGCTTTTGATACTTTAAAGACCACTCTCACTTCAGCTCCGGTTCTTCAACCACCTAGTTGGGATCACCCTTTTGAGCTAATGTGTGATGCGAGTGATGGTGCCGTTGGGGCTGTTCTTGGGCAAAGGATTGGACGTGATTCACATGTGATTTATTATGCGTCCAGGACCCTCAATGAAGCCCAAAAGAATTACACAACAACTGAAAAAGAGCTACTTGCTATTGTTTTTGCTTTAGACAAGTTTCGTTCCTATTTGTTGGGTACTAAAGTTGTTGTGTTTTCTGACCATGCATCTTTGAGATATCTTCTTAACAAAAAGGAAGCGAAACCAAGGCTGATTCGGTGGATCTTACTGCTACAAGAATTCGACATTGAAATCAAAGACAAGAAGGGCAAAGAAAACCAAGTGGCTGATCACTTGAGTAGATTAATAACGCCTCAAGAGACTTCTCCAATTAATGATTCATTTCCAGATGAGCAGCTCTTGATGGTAACAAATTTTTTCCCTTGGTATGCTGATTTGGTTAATTATCTTGTCACACAACAATTTCCTCATGGCATGCCTAAGGCAATTCTTGAGAAAACTGTTCAGCCAACACGAAAAGATTGGAGCACACGTCTAGAGGATGCATTATGGACTTATAGAATTGCATATAAGACTCCTATGGGCATGTCACCATTTCGATTGGTGTATGGTAAAGCTTGTCATTTGCCGATAGAATTGGAGCATAAAGCTTGGTGGGCTGTCAAACAATGCAACATGGATATTGATGATGCTGGCAACCATATGAAGCTTCAAATCCAAGAGTTAGAGGAGATTAGAAATGATGCCTTTGAAAATGCTTTGATTTATAAGGCCAAAACAAAAGTGTTTCATGATCGAATTCTAACTCGAAAATCTTTTGTTGTAGGACAAAAGGTACTGGTCTACAATGCAAGATTGAAGCTATTTCCGGGCAAATTGAAAAGTCGTTGGATTGGTCCCTTTGAGATGATCAATGTATATTCCCATGGGGCTGTGGAGATAAGGAGTTTGTCCACCAACAAAGGCTTTAAAGTTAATGGGCATCGACTAAAGCTATATCATGAGAGCCTGCCATCTTTAGTTCAAGAGACAAATTCTCTGGACATTCCTTCATATTTCACTTGAGATTTCCAAGCAATGTCTAGCCAAAGACATTAAATGAAGGTGCTTGTTGGGAGGCAACCCAATTTCTATCCTTTTATTCTTTTATTTTTGGTTTTCTTTCTTGCAATTAAGTTTGTATGTCTTTTTAATTCATTTCACCTTCTGTTTTGAAGCTTGCTCAGCTGGAGACTCAGGTAACAATGCAATGTCCTGCACTAATTTGGGGTATCTTCATTCTTTCATTCATTTTCATATCATTTTAATTGCACCCCATGTTTACATTCTTTTCTATTCATTCATCTTCATTATTAGTGTATGGTACATCCATTTTCATATTCTGAGCATGTTCGATTTGCATTACAATACACACTCTTGGTAATTATACTGGTCCCATCGCTACCGAGGCTTGAAGTCAGCAACAAAATTCTGAAGCATCAACTGGGCAACCATTTGAGGCTACGCGAGAGCCTCTCAACGGCTAGCAAGTCAGCAAGTTTGTTCTGCCATATTCGAGGTAGCCATTTAGAGGCTACGAGAGAGCCTCTTAACGGCTAGTAAGTTAGAAACTTTGTTGTGCTATGCTCGGAGTAGCCATTTAGAGGCTACGAAAGAGCCTCTCAGCGGCTACCAAGTTAGAAACTTTATTCAGCTATATTCGAGTGAGCCATTTAGAGGCTCTTAGCGAGACTCTCAGTGGCCGCTCTTAAGAGCCCATAAGCCCAAACTCTTTCCTACTGTAAATCACTGCCCACAGCCCATATAAAACTGAACAATCCCCTTCACGGCTCACAAAGCCGCGTAACCCTTCACCTCTCTACTTCATTTCCTTACTTAGTTCCATCCCTCCACTTTTCTATTTGATTGTCAGTAGTGGGTTATTATCTTGTGTGACTCTCACCTTGCAACACTAATTGGGTTTTGAGGTTCTGTGTGATCTGTGTGCTTCTTGGGCACCGTTCTTTATCTGTTCTTCATCTTTCCTTAGTGCGTGGAAGGTGTTTGTTGAAATGCCTCAGACACGAGCCACCAAACGACAACGAATAGTCGAAGTGCAGCAACCATCAGGTGTGGGGGAAAGTAGTTCTCGAGTACAACGATTTCGAAATTCTGCTGCTCAGGCGTGGTTCACTAAAGCTGCTAGGCATCGATTGGTTATTGAGACTACGATTGATCCTGCCATTGATGAGCAATTCAAACTTAGTCCACTCTTCAAACAACTCGGTTGGGAGGGTATATTAAATCTGAAGGGTGCTTATTATCCCGAGCTGGTGGCTGAATTTTATGTCAACATGCTGGACCGAGGTAATGCCTCACTTTCCACCATTGACACTATGGTTAAGGGTACTCGCATTTTCATCGATACTCACTATCTCTGTCAACTCCTCAAGTGTCCTAACATTGGAAAACTGCTTCGATTTATTCCTCATGAGAGTGACTATGTTCATGATGAAGAAAAGGACTGGACCCGAGAACACACTTTGGCTAAGTTTAATGTCCCGTTCAGTAAGAATAGTCGGCGCCAGACCAAAGTTTTCACCAAGCATTTGATATTCGACCTCGGTTGGCTATCTACATTCTTCAGAGGAATGTAGTACCGAAGAAGGGTGACACTTACACTGCTCGGCTGCCTGACTTGTACATCTTGGACAAGTTGTTCTTTGGGATGCAAGTGATTGATGGCATTCCTTTGGCGTCGACCATCATTTATCAACTTAGAAATGTTACTTGCAAACCTCGTCTCAAGCAGTGCCTCATTTTTCCTTTTCTCATTAGTCGCATCATTGATGATTTTGAGATCGATGTCACTGGGGAGAGCACTTTGCATACTCAACACTACCATGTCATTGCTGAGCACAAACTGAAGCAATATGGTTTTATTAAGCGAGGACAGGAGTGGGTTAATGATTTTCGCACACCAACTATGGGTGGGGATGATGAAGTTGCTGGTGCTACACCGGAGCTTGCTGGTAGTCCTCCTCGACAGTAGCCATCTACTGCTAGTCCTTCTGCTTCTGCTGCCATTCAGCTGCCTGATAGTTACCTTCCAGCTGCTGCCTTTCAGCGAGAACTCTGAACACAGCTGAAACATATTCACACTGAATTGTCTCAACATCAGCAGCAACATGCTTCTATCACGAACTCGGTTAAGGATCTTATGCATTATACTAATTATCGATTAGATTCTATGGAGGCTAAGCTTGACCGTATCCTTGCAAACCAAGAGCAGATTTTGACATTGTTAGCTGAGAGTTCAGATGATGATGATGATGCCCCGACTCAGTGATGGATAGTTACTTACCAAGAGTGGTGTATTTGCATACATTCCATTTCATGCATTTTAGACTTCAGTTTTTACATTTTGCCGTTGTAGTTGGTACTCTTATGTTTTAGTACGGTTTGTATAAACTCTGTTCCTTATGACTTCACCTCTCCTTTCCGGATTGTTATGTTGTTTTGTAGCTATTTTGTCTCGAATTTCAGGTAAATTGCTCTTTCTTCTTAAGCAAATTTACTTTGCTTTATTGTTTGCTACATTGAGGACAATGTAACATTTAGGTGTGGGGGAGGATGAATTCATTCTTATGTTTACATTTTGTTTTCTTTATTTCTGCATAGTTTTAATTTTCCAAAAACAGAAAATTTTTGCAATCTTCTTTGAATAATGATGCTTGAATTCCTTGATGGATTGGTATACTTGTCAAATTGATGGTTTGTCTAGGAAATCAAGTGCTTAGTATTGATTGATAGAGTTGGTTAATTATTTTTTCACTTAGTTTTTAAGTGTGTTGATTTTTCTAATGCATGTTACTTGAATAAGGTAACTATTGTGTGCAAACTTGAGAGATTATTTGAGTTTAATGAGATTGCACCCAATCTCTTTTCCTTGATGAGTGAATTGATTACTTCTATGCATACACTGTTTCTAGAACTTGCATTTATACCTTTTCAAGACTACATGAATGTGTGTTTGCATTGGAAATGACAAAGGCACCTAGGGATGAATTTGAGCCAAAAGACCAACCATGGTAATTCAAATTTAGAAACCCTTTGAGCTTAATGTGATATGAATTGACCTTGTTTCCTTGACAGCCACATTGACCAAAGAACCTAAGCTTTAAAAGAAAAACCAAGTTCTTATCCCCATTTCTAGAATGGTGAAAATGAAGCTTGAATTCATAATTGTTGTTCTTGGTAAGTGGTTAGCAAAGAAATAAGTGTGGGGGAAGCTGTTAAACCCCTTTTTATTGCTTAATTTGGGATTTAAGATCACTCCTCTTTCTCCTGCTTTTATACTAGGAGGCCTAAGTTAGCTCAATTTTGCTTTGTAGGTGTACTTAAAAGGGAAAATGAAGATTGAACTAAAAAGGGACAAATTTCCATGATTTATTGAACAAACATGCAGAGCCGTCGACGGGTAACTAAGTAGACGTCGACGGCTACTCGAGAAATGAACAAGGGATCGCCAGCACCTGTATAGACGTCGACGGCCAACTCAATAGACGTCGACGGACAAGCTACTTGATGACCATGATTCTGGAATCCAAAGCAATCGTCCACGGATTGAAGTTGGACGTCCACGGCCAGCATTTCCAGGGAGTTCATCATGCCAGATGTCGACGGCTAAACGTTAGACGTCGATGGGTAAAAGTTTCTGACTTCGAACACTTAAGGGTTGAGCACTTAGACGTCGACGTGCACATCTTTAGACGTCGATGGATCGATCGAGCTGGGAAAAATATGAAGAAAACAAGCAGAGACGTCGACGGGCAGACATTTAGACGTCGACGGCTAACAAAGTCAAAATGTCGGCAGACCCATTTAAATGCTGTCATTCCACTATCAAACTTTGATAATAAACATATTCTGGAGATTCAGTGGAGAGAAGGCAGAGTAAATCCCCATATCTCCTCAGATTTGTCTCCCTCTTTACAATAATGGCTTCTACTTTATTTTATTTTATCCTTAGGATTCCTTATCCTATCTTGAAGGCATTATTGAGGGGGAATAATGGAGGAGTGGGCTGGCAACTGGAGGCAGACAGCCGAGAAGATAAGAGACAGCTGAGGGGAGTTGAGTTTTCAGTTTTGAAGTTTGTATCTTTGCTGAGTTTCAGAACTGATCATTTTTTGTAATTTTCGTTTAAGCAAAATACTCTATAACTCCAATCTATTATAGGATTCAATCACTTTTTTCTGCATTTGTGAGATTCTTGTTCTTAATGCTTTCTTGTTCATTGATTGTTCTTCTATCTCTTGAGCTTTGAAGATGATTATCATGTTTATTATCTTGTCTTTTGGATTGCTGAGTTAATTAGTTGCAAATAATTGATTAAGTAGCTCATTAGCATGCTAATCTTTGAACTCCAATGCTAGAGTTGGGGATTTCTTAGAACTTGAGTAGCAAGAGGATGTTTTTACATCCAAAGAGATTTGAAGATGCAATTGGAATAATGAATGCTGGGTTTGTTATTGATTGTTGTTGGCTTTTACCTTTCCATTGCTCATTGCTCTTCTAGACTTGAATTTGGATTGCTAGGATTCAAGTTAGTCATAAGAAGAAGGATTAAAAGTGAACCTAGATTCAAGGTTAATCAACATTGAGAAAGGTCTATGGACTTGAAGCTGGTTTCAATTCTATGAAGTTAACCAATTGATGATAAGAATATTTGATTAGTGAATCTATGATAAAATGTTAGGTTAAAAGATTGATCATATAATAGATTGGAGGCTTTGTCTTTTCATATATCGCATTACTATTGTCATCCTTGATAAATCCTCACATATTATTTCCAACACCAACATAAAACTCCCCTTTAATTTATTGATTAGTTTGATTTATGTTTAGAAAGTAGTGTGAAATAGAACAGCCTTTCCTCGTGGGATCGATCCTTGCTTACCCTATTACATAGTAGATTAGTAAGGTTAAATTTTGTTGTGATACGACTAGCAACAAATTTTTGGCACCGTTGCCGGGGAAATTGTGCTTTATCATTTCACTTCACTTTCATAGCATTTTAGCTTATATATTTCTGTGTGTGTCTATCTCGTTGTTATTGCAAAGTGTTAATGAGTTTGTTTCGTTAATATCTATTGTGTTAGTATGTTTATTTATCTAGCCATTACTTCCCCTGATTTTGTTTGGTTTACTTTCTTGTATATTTTCTTTGCTCTCATTTCTGGTTTTATCTCTTTGTTGTAGATATTGTATGAGTTTTGATTCTTCCATAACCAGCTTGAAGGAAATCAGAAGGTTTGTTGAGCAAACTAAAAAGTCATCTTTGCAAGCTGAGAGTTCTTCACCCTCACCTATCATGGAGCCACCACGGAATGAACCACCAATTAATCCACCACCTCCAGTTGTTCTACCAGTTCAGAACGAAATTCAGCCCACCATCCGACAATTATTGGAGCATGAGCCAAATCTTCAACCTCTGTGTATAGTTTTTCCGGAAGTCGAAGGAGCTTTTGACTTGAAGTCCAACTTTGTACACTACCTTCCAACATTCTATGGTCTCCCTAGTGAAGATCCTCACCAACACTTGAGGGAATTTTTGATGGTTTGTTCAACTATGAAACCGAGTAGCTTGACAGAGGAGCAAGTCTGATTACGTGCCTTTCCATTCACATTGGCGGATACTGCCAAGGCTTGGTTGTATCGATTGGAGCCTAGTTCCATAACTACTTGGGAGCAACTCAAGAAGCAATTTCTCACCAAGTACTTTCCAGCCGCCAAGATTCTTAATCTCAGAAATCATATCAGCACCATCCGTCAGAAAAATACAGAGTCTATCTATGATTATTGGGAGAGGTTTAAACATTTGGTAGCTAGCTGCCCTCAGCACCAAATTCCTGAGCAGTGCTTGCTGAATCATTTTTATAATGGCCTCTTACTTGTGAACAAAGGACTCATGGACGCTGCCGCTAGTGGGGCACTTCTTGATCAACCTACGGAGCAAGCTCGTAAAATCATCACCACTATGGCATCGAGCTCTCAAAACTTTCAAGCGTATGATGATGCTTCCGGTCATCAAGTGAATGAAGTTAGCCGTTCCCAATTAGAGCAGCAACTTGCTTCAACAAATCATCAACTGTCTAAATTGACTTCTCTTATGATGTCTCAAATGGGTGCGTCTTCAAACTCTCGTCCTTGTGGTATATGTTCATTGCATACTCATGAGACAGACGCATGCCCTACATTACAAGAATCCAGTGTTGACGATGTTAATTCAGTTGGATTTCCTGGACCTCCAAGGAGGAATTTTGACCCATTTGCACCTACCTACAATCCCGGTTGGAGAGCTCATCCTAACCTTAGGTATGGAAACAATGTAGCCCCTCATTTTCAACCCAGACCCCAATTTTAACAAGGGCCTAGTGCTTTCCAAAACAGACCAACAGCACCTCACAATCCAACCAATTTCAAGCTTCCTCTCATAATGCTCCACCTAATCAAGGACCCTCATCCACACCATCCTCTACATCCAAACTCGAGGATTTAGTGACTCAACTTGCATCATCTCAGTTATCTTTCCAAGAAGCTACCAAGTCGCAATTTCTACAAGTGAACACCTCCTTGGAAGATCTTCAAAGACAAGTTGGGCAACTTGCTACATCTGTTAATGATCTTACATCCCAATCTTCGGGAAAGTTGCCTTCTCAATCCATCATCAATCCGAAGGCTAATGTTAATGCAATACATTTGCAGAGTGGTCAAGTTCTTCTGGATCGGCACGAGAAAAGAAAACACAAAGTAAATGAGGAGGAAAACCTGGAAGGGGAGATGGAATCTTTCTCCTCTGTTCATGAAGAGACGTCAACGGGCAAAATCACTAGACGTCGACAGGCAGGCTTGGAGCAGGATGAATTAGTTTCTGACCCTTCAGATCCGTCGACGGATGACTCACTTGCCCGTCGACGGGCAACCAACATACCTGAAAAATGATTTACCCAGAAACTTTGATCCGTCTACTGGTGAAGAACTTGGACGTCGACGGGCACAATCCCCTGACCCTGTTCCACCTTTTCCCATGAGACCAAATGACTTTGAAGCCTTTACATCCACTCAAAACCCAAAACCAAACACAAATACTTCCCATCCTAATCCAAAGCCTAAAGGAGTAGCTCCCTTTCCCTCAAGACTAACAAAGAAACCCAAGGAAAGCATTGAACCGGATATCTTGGAAGTCTTCCGCCGAGTACAAGTGAATATTCCTCTTCTCGATGCCATCAAGCAAGTTCCTAGATATGCCAAGTTTCTCAAGGACTTGTGCACTCATAAGAGTAAGCTTAAGGGGAATGAAGTAATTACCTTGAGTGAGAATGTGTCAGCAGTTCTTCAACACAAACTTCCACCCAAGTGTAAGGATAAAGGTTCATTTTCTATTCCTATCACTATTGGAAAGACTCAAATTCCAAAGGCTATGTGTAATCTAGGACCTGCTATTAGTCTTATGCCACATTCTCTTTATCTCTCTTTGGACATGGGGCCATTGACAAGAACCGGAGTTGTGATCCAATTGGCTTATCGATCTTATGTATATCCGGAGGGTGTTTTGGAGGATGTTCTAGTGCAAGTCAATGAATTAGTCTTCTCGGCGGATATCTATGTTCTAAAGATGGGAAGTGAGGAGTGTTCTTCATCCTCGTCTATTCTTCTTGGCCGACCATTTCTCCGCACTGCTAGAACCAAGATCGACTGTCATGAAGGTCATCTTTCCATGGAGTTTGATGGGAAGGTAATTACATTCAATCTCTTTGATGCCATGAGGTACCCTTTAGATGATCAATCTATTATGGCTGAAGATTTTGTGGATGTTTGTTCTATGTCCTTATTGGATTTTGCTCGAGAAGATCCTTTATTTTCTGCATTAACTCAGAGCATGGAGTATGACAATTTAGATTTTGAAGAGGAGATCTATAATGAAGAAATCCAGTTTATCTTATCTTCTTTAGCCGCACTCCCATCTAAATCACACCTAGCCAATGTTTCTTATATGGATCTTCCTATCCCTTCCACCAAACTTCTCCCCTCTATCATTAAAGCACCATCTATTAAGCTTAAAACTCTTCCCGCTCATCTCAAATATGCCTTCCTTGGTGAGAATGAAACACTCCCTGTAATCATTTCCAATACTCTCACTTCTACCTAAGAGCTTCAACTTTTACAAGTTCTTAAGGCTCGAAAGGAAGCTATTGGATGGACGGTTGCTGACATAAAAAGTATTAGCCCATCAATCTGCATGCATAAAATCTTATTGGAAGATGATTCCAAACCACTTAGGCAACCTCAACGCCGCTTGAATCCTCCCATGATGGAGGTGGTCAAAAAGGAGATTTTGAAGCTTTTGCAAGTTAGTATCATCTATCCTATCTCAGATAGTGAATGGGTTAGTCCTGTGCAAGTGGTACCCAAGAAAACCGGTATTACGGTAGTGCAAAACGCAAGTGGTGATCTTGTACCTCAACGAGTGCAAAATGGTTGGAGGGTGTGCATAGATTATAGGAAACTTAATGATGCTACAAAGAAGGATCACTTTCCATTGCCTTTCATTGATCAAATGTTGGAGAAGTTAGCTGGAAGAGCTTACTATTGTTTCCTAGATGGATATTCTGGTTATTTTCAGATCATGATAGCTCCAGAGGATCAAGAAAAGACCACATTTACTTGCCCCTTCTCATATAGGCGCATGCCCTCTGGTCTTTGCAACGCTCCAGCTACCTTTCAACGATGCATGCTGAGCATTTTCTCAGAGTATGTAGACAAGATTATTGAAGTCTTTATGGATGATTTCTCTGTTTATGGAGATTCTTTTGATAATTGCCTGGCTAACCTCGCTACTATTCTCGACCGGTGCATTGAGACAAATTTGGTTCTCAATTCAGAAAAATGCCACTTTTTGGTTACTCAAGGAATTGTTTTGGGCCACATAGTATCAGCTAAGGGCATCGAAGTGGATAAAGCTAAAATTGATGTCATACAGAACTTGCCCTATCCTTCCTCAGTTAAATCAATTCGATCCTTTCTTGGCCATGCGGGATTTTACCGGCGGTTCATCAAAGATTTCTCTAAGATCGCAGTTCCTATATGCCGTCTGTTACAACAAGATATCACCTTTCATTTTGATGAGTCATGTAAAGAGGCTTTTGACAAGTTGAAGAATGCTCTTACATCAGCCCCCATCCTGCAACCTCCCAACTGATACCTACCTTTTGAACTTTTGTGTGATGCAAGTGATATAGCTGTGGGAGCAGTACTTGGCCAGTGAGAGGGCAAAGTTCCACATGTCATTTATTATGCCTCACGCTCTTTGAACGACGCTTAGAAAAATTACACCACTACGGAGAAGGAGCTTCTTGCTATTGTCTTTGCTCTAGACAAATTCCGTTCTTATTTGCTTGGCACCAAGGTGATTTGTGTTCTCTGATCATGCAGCCCTTAAGTACCTCCTTGCTAAGAAGGAAGCTAAACCTAGATTGATTCGTTGGATCCTTCTTCTCCAAGAGTTTAACCTTGAAATTAAGGACAAAAAGGGTGCGGAAAACTTAGTAGCTAACCACCTCAGCCGGTTGGTAAGTTCTGAGGTAACTTCTTCCATTAATGACTCATTTCCTGATGAAATGCTCTGTTCTCTTAATGTACAAATTCCTTGGTATGCTGACATTGTCAATTTCTTGGTCACTAGGGAATTTCCTAGTGGTTTTCCTAAAGCAAAGAAGGATAAGCTTAAACATGATGCTAAATTTTATGTATGGGATGATCCCTACCTATGGAAACATTGTAGTGATTTAATTATTAGGAGATGCATCCCTGATCATGAAATTTCTAGTGTTCTAACTTTTTGCCATTCCCATGCATGTGGAGGTCATTTTGGCCCTCAACAAACTGCTAGGAAAATCCTAGAATGTGGTTTTTATTGGCCTTCCTTATTTAAAGATGCTCACATCTTTTGCAAATCCTGTGATAATTGTTAAAAGGTAGGAAAAATCACATATAAAGATCAAATGCCCCTGAATTCAATTGTAATTTGTGAAATTTTTAATGTTTGGGCAATTGATTTTATGGGACCTTTCCCTAAGTCCAATGGCTTTGTTTACATTTTACTGGCTTGTGACTACGTTTCTCGTTGGGTGGAAGCTAAAGCCACCCGAACTGATGATTCTAAAGTGGTTTGTGAGTTTCTCAGGTCTAATATTTTCTCTCTCTTTGGAGTGCCCCGTGTCCTCATCAGCGATAAGGGTGTTCATTTCTGTAGCAAGCTTATGGCTTCTCTCTTGAAGAAGTATGGAGTTACTCACAAGGTGTCCACTGCGTACCACCCCCAAACTAGTGGTCAAGCCGAGATCTCAAATCGAGAAATTAAAGCCATCCTCCAAAATACAGTCAACCCCAATCGGGCGGATTGGAGTCAAAGACTTGAAGACGCTTTGTGGGCATATCGAACTGCCTACAAAACACCACTTGACATGTCTCCTTACCGCTTGGTATATGGAAAAGCATGCCATTTGCCAGTAGAGTTAGAGCATCGCGCTCTTTGGGCCATCAAAAAGTGTAACTTGAATATTGATGAGGCTGGGATTCATAGAAAGCTTCAACTTCAAGAGCTCGAGGAACTACGCCATGATGCTTATGAGAGCTTTTTCACCTACAAAGAATGCACCAAGGCTTACCACGACAAACTTCTGAAGAAGAAAACATTTTGTGAAGGCCAAAAGGTGCTGCTCTACAACTCTAAACTACATCTTTTTCCAGGAAAACTCCGAAGTAGGTGGATAGGCCCATTCATAGTAACTAAGGTATTTGCCCATGGAGCGGTGGAAATCCAAAGTTTGACTACTTCCAAGATCTTCAAGGTCAATGGACATCGCTTGAAACCATATTATGAAGGAGTTCCGGTTTCTTCCATAGAGGACATTCTCTTCACTGATCCTACATATATTCCTTGATCTAGTCTTATAGTCGAGCCAACGACGTTAAACAAAGGCGCTGCTTGGGAGGCAACCCAAGTTCTTCCTTCACTCGCTGTAATGTATTCCTTTCCTTTTTTTATTTCCTTTGCTTTCGCATGCATTCATTCCATCCACATTTAGCTAAGAGTTCATGAGGTTCAATTTGGGTGAGGCTGTTCAACTTATGATCTACACAAGTGGCACTTCTCTGGCTCTCTGCACCCCAAAGTTTGAAAATCTCGAGGGAAAGAGGGTAAAATCAAGGTTTTTATTGGGTTCAGAAACTCAATAGACGTCGACGGGCATGTAATTAGACGTCGACGGATGGGGTTTTCACAGAACAAGTCAGAAATATTTAGACGTCGACGGGCATATGGATAGATGTCGACGGATAGGTTTCGGCAAAGAAGATTTTTGAAGTCAGGAATATCTAGACGTCAACGTACAAGGGTTAGACGTCGACAGATGTTACGGGGAACCGAATTGGCCTAAGTCAGAAATGTTTAGCCGTCGACGGCTAGGTTCTAGACGTCGACGGATCGGTCGAATTTAGCTGTTTTTAACCCTCATTAGCCGTCACTTTCACCAAGCACTATTTCCTCATTCAAAACCGAAACCCTCCCTCCAAAATCACCCAACTTCTACTCTCTTCCATATCCATCAATCTTCCAACCCAATTACACCAAACCCACTTCCTTTTCACTAAAAACATCACCCCCATCCGCTATTTCTTCCATCTTTCCCTTCAATTTCAACAAATTCAGAGATTGGTGTTCTTGGAGCAAATTTGGGCGAAATTTCGAATTGGTGTTCTTGAAGCAAATTTGGTTGTGTTTAACACTCCAGTTGGTCAGTTATATACTCTTCTACTTCTCTTGATTGATTTAGCATCGAAATATTGAACTATTGGATGGATTACATGCTTATAATCTTCAAAATTTGACACTTTTGCTGGTGATAACTGCTGGAATCCGAGTTGGGCTACAATTGTTTGAATAATTGGGTTTCTTTGATGCTATTACTAAGATAATCAAGTGGAATTCACTGCTGAGTATATATTATTCATCATACGAGTGTTCATTGTGGAATTTTCTTGAGATTGCTTCAAGATTTTTGTTCATCATCCCAACTGTTCGACAAAATGTCTAAGAGACCTCGCCAATCCAAGTCCCAAGCTTCTGCTGAACCTTCACCACCTCCCAGAGCCCGAGCATCAAGGGCTGCCAAAGGCAAGGCCCCAACTTCGGCCTCTGAGCCTACTGTGGCCAATGAATTTTTCTCTCCCGAGTGTGAAGAATGGTTTAAGGAACATCAGTCCTCTCGTCAAATTATGGAGAAGACAATGCATCCTCTTATTGCAAGCGAATTTGATTTAGTGAATTTGTTTCACGAGGTGGGTTGGGATGCTGTCCTGGACATCAAGGGCGAGTATTACCCCGATTTGGCGGTCCTCTTTTACGCCAACATCAAGAACAAGGGGGCTGACTTGCCTGAAATTCAGACTATGGTGCTCAAGAAAAAGATCACCATCAATGCGGCCTTCCTCTGGGAACATTTCAATATCCCAAATGAAGGATCTATGTATGAAGAAAATGATGAAGAGGAAGAAGATCCAGACCGTCCTTGGTCCAGACATGATGCCTTAGCTAGATTTGATGTGGGGTATAGACCAGTGCCCAGTAAAAAGGCTGCCCTTTTCTGCCGAGATTTCAGTATTCAAAGCCAGCTGGTGGCATATCGTATCCACCATAATGTGGATCCAAAGATCAGTGACACCCCCATTGTCCGTGGCAAAGATGTCTACATGATGGACAAAATTGTCCACGGTCTGCAAGAAGCCCCTGGTATTCCGCTAGTGTCAACCATCATTAGTGCCATGCGTGAGGTTGTCTCTCCTACTACTTAGCACCACTGCATTCCATTTCTAGTGCTCATCACCAAAATTCTCCAACACTGTGGCATCTCCTTTGAAAATGAGCGAAAGAAGATCACCACCAAAACAGATTGTGTCGATGCCACCAAAATGAAGATCTTTGGTTATGTCCAAGCAGGAGGAATTTGGACAAAGCCTCCGAATATGCAAGACCAGCTAGCTGAAGGTGAAGAAGAAGGCAGAGAGCAAGAACAGCCGCAAGATCAGCAAGCTCCCCCTCCATTCGAGCTACCGGTTGGCAATAGGCCAATCCCTCAGTACCAATTTCAGTCTCAGATGCTCGATTGGTGCCAGAACATGGATCAGAGTTTCAATGCACTACAAGGGAATGTGACGCGTTTGACTGATGATGTTCACTCGCTCCACAATAAGCTTGATCAGATTTTAGCTTTCTATAACCAGCCTCCACCACCGCCTCAGTGAACTTTAGCTCATTCTAGCATTTTCATGCATGCATTTTACCATTATTATCTCTTTTAATTGTGACAGACTTTAACTTCTAGTTGTCGTACATTTTAACTCTTTAACTTTTGGATTTTAGTTTATTCTCGACCTTATAACTCCTAATTTTGATTTATGCCAATTTAATCTTCTTTTTGTTACTTTTGCCCCATTATTGTTGATTGCATTTGCTGGAATTGTTTTCATTCACTTCCTCGACAACATCAAGGTACTGTTCTGTGATACCTCTCTTTTATATGATTTATTGTCAAGACAGCATTGCGGACAATGCTTATTTTAAGTGTGGGGGAACTTTAGTAACTAAAACCTTTGCTAATTAGGAGTTATAGCTTTTTGATAAAATCTTAATTTGCAAATTAGAAGATGTGAAGTTGTTCATGAAGTAAATATAAGCATAGTTTAAATTGGAAAAGAGCTTTAAGATTTCTTGCTTCTTAATTTTTAAGCAACTTGTAGTAATTCCCTTGAGCTGAACATGTTTTGATAGAATAAGGATTCTTCAACCTTATGAGAGATTTGAGCCTTAAGATTGCACTATAATCTCTTTTATTCTTGAGAGTAAATTTGATCTTGCATGATTATATTCCTCTAGAACTTGCTTTATACCTTGTTGAAGCTACATATAATGCATGCATGTTTGAGAAGATGGTAAAGATTAGGGCTAAACTTGAGCCAAATTGACCAACCCTTGCGAAAACCAATGTAGAGAACCCCTTGAGCCTAAAAGATTTTAGCTTTATTTTTTGTTGATGAACCTAAATTTCCTAAAAGAACCTCAAGCCTCAAAAGAAAAAAAAAACAAGTTCTCTCACCCTGTTTCTTCAGCTTAGTGAGATTAGTGACTTGTATAAATTTTATATTCTGGGCAAAAGAGTAACAAGTCTAAGTGTGGGGGAAATTTTCACTTCAAGAATTGGTAAATTAAGAAAAAGTTTTAGAAATGAGATGTTCAAAATACATTAATTTTCAAAAATGTGCCCAAAAGAATCCTAATGCATAAAGAATGGCACAACAGAAGCAATCAACATCTCTCCGGTTCATTATAAAGAGGAATGAAAGGAAAAAGTTGGAATGAGTAGATCAAAAGAGTCGGGCTATTAAAATATCTAAGACCATTTTCATTTCTCTTCTCGATAGCTTGATATTTCACTAAGTTTTGAAGAAACTTTTTATTGAACTCCTTTACCCTTTTCTTCATAACTTACTCAACCAAAACCTCATTACAACCCCATTTCATTTTTTTCATCTTTTCATCCATGATGTGCATACTGGAGTAGTGGAGATGAGGTAGACTAGCAAGCTTATGGTAGGTCTATTTTCATGCAAAGATTGAGCACACCATGAAACACACTTGAGTGAATGAGGGATTTCCAGTGATGAATTATTCCATTCAAACATGTTTGGTTGAAGAAAAATTGCTTCCATCGTTGCTTAATTATCTTGATTCTTGAATTGTTATGCTCTCTTCTACTTTACAATATGCTTCTATATATCGCATGAATTTCCTCTGAAATCTAATTTGAGAGTTAACTAGTTTGAACTTTTTGTGTGGTATTCTCTTTTAAGGGTTATTGTGTTATTGCTCCTTTGCTTTAGGCTTACTCGAGGATGAGTAAGATTCAAGTGTGGGGGAATCTGTTAAACCCCTTTTTATTGCTTAATTTGGGATTTAAGATCACTCCTCTTTCTCCTGCTTTTATACTGGGAGGCCTAAGTTAGCTTAATTTTGCTTTGTAGGTGTACTTAAAAGGGAAAATGAAGATTGAACTAAAAAGGGATAAATTTCCATGATTTATTGAACAAACATGCAGAGCCGTCAACGGGTAACTAAGTAGACGTCGACGGCTACTCGAGAAATGAACATGGGATCGCCAGCACCTACATAGACGTCGACGGCCAACTCAATAGACGTCGACGGACAAGCTACTTGATGACCATGATTCTGGAATCCAAAGCAACCGTCCACGGATTGAAGTTGGACATCCACGGCCAGCATTTCCAGGGAGTTCATCATGCCAGACGTCGACGGGTAAAAGTTTCTGACTTCGAACACTTAAGGGTTGAGCACTTAGACGTCGACGTGCACATCTTTAGACGTCGACGGATCGATCGAGCTGGGAAAAATATGAAGAAAACAAGCAGAGACGTCAACGGGCAGACACTTAGACGTCGACGGCTAACAAAGTCAAAATGTCGGCAGACCCATTTAAATGCTGTCATTCCACTATCAAACTTTGATAATAAACATATTTCGGAGATTCAGTGGAGAGAAGGCAGAGTAAATCCCCATATCTCCTCAGATTTGTCTCCCTCTTTACAATAATGGCTTCTACTTTATTTTATTTTATCCTTAGGATTCCTTATCCTATCTTGAAGGCATTATTGAGGGGGAATAATGGAGGAGTGGGCTGGCAGCTGGAGGCAGACAGTCGAGAAGATAAGAGACAGCTGAGGGGAGTTGAGTTTTCAGTTTTCAAGTTTGTATCTTTGCTGGGTTTCAGAACTGATCATTTTTTGTAATTATCGTTTAAGCAAAATACTCTATAACTCCAATCTATTATAGAATTCAATCACTTTTTTCTGCATTTGTGAGATTCTTGTTCTTAATGCTTTCTTGTTCATTGATTGTTCTTCTATCTCTTGAGCTTTGAAGATGATTATCATGTTTATTATCTTGTCTTTTGGATTGCTGAGTTAATTAGTTGCAAATAATTGATTAAGTAGCTCATTAGCATGCTAATCTTTGAACTCCAATGCTAGAGTTGGGGATTTCTTAGAACTTGAGTAGCAAGAGGATGTTTTTACATCCAAAGAGATTTGAAGATGCAATTGGAATAATGAATGCTGGGTTTGTTATTGATTGTTGTTGGCTTTTACCTTTCCATTGCTCATTGCTCTTCTAGACTTGAATTTGGATTGCTAGGATTCAAGTTAGTCATAAGAAGAAGGATTAAAAGTGAACCTAGATTCAAGGTTAATCAACATTGAGAAAGGTCTATGGACTTGAAGCTGGTTTCAATTCTATGAAGTTAACCAATTGATGATAAGAATATTTGATTAGTGAATCTATGATAAAATGTTAGGTTAAAAGATTGATCATATAATAGATTGGAGGCTTTGTCTTTTCATATATCGCATTACTATTGTCATCCTTGATAAATCCTCACATATTATTTCCAACACCAACATAAAACTCCCCTTTAATTTATTGATTAGTTTGATTTATGTTTAGAAAGTAGTGTGAAATAGAACAGCCTTTCCTCGTGGGATCGATCCTTGCTTACCCTATTACATAGTAGATTAGTAAGGTTAAATTTTGTTGTGATACGACTAGCAACAGAAGCCTTCCACTCATTGTTGTTGGTCAAAAGAAATAAAAAGAGAAGAAAGCAAGGAAGATACCCAAAATGAAAATGAAATGAAAAGAAAGTGCCAAAATCAAAATTGAAAATGTAAAGAAAAAGGCACAATCAAAGAAAAGGAGTGTCTCCTTGTGTAAAAACAATGAAAAGAAAGGAAAAGACCTTGACCATTGACGAATTTGAAGATATTGATCAAACCAAGTAAAGGGCTATGACATGAGAAATTTGCCCTTGATTGTCAAGCTGAAATTTCATCATTCTTGAGATGTTTTTGTACACCTTTTGCCTTCCTTGGCAGCTCACTCATCTTGGCCTCATTACAACCAAAATGAAAGACCTTTCGATTCATGCATTTATGCATTTTTGAGTAGTGGAGGTTAGGTGTAATTGCAAGCATATGGTAAACTTGTATGTGTAAGAAGTATGTGTGGTCCATTTGATAAATACTTAAGGGAGAAAGGAGTGGAAAAACAAAGAAGAGTTACCTTGTTCATGCAAATGTGTATTGGAGATTGATACATGCTTGTGACTTCTTGAATTTGTGATTTTCTCAATTCTTGTTGATCATTGCTAAGTGTCTTTACATTCCTATGCAATTTGTCAATTGATTTGTGTATTAATCTTGATTGAGATTTAAGTGTTATTGTTTGAAGATGTTGATTTCAGTTCAAAATTCTGTTTTCTATCCTTAAGCTTGTTTGAGGACAAACAAGGTTTGAGTGTGGGGGAATTTGTTAGAGCTTAATTTGTTCATGTATTTGCATTACAATTTGGATAAATTAGACACCTAAGTACTTTAATTAATCACTAATTGAGGTGTTTTCTAATTGTAGGTGAAATAATGGAGAAAATGCAAATACATGTTAAAGTGGTCCATTTTGGGATTAAAATAAAGAAGAAAGTTCGAGCCACTTAGAGGCTGCGAGAGAGCCTCTCAATGGCTGGTCACGAGCTCAAAAGTCAGGAAGCAGAGAAACCTAGCCACTTAGAGGCTACGCGAGAGCCTCTCAGTGGCCGAGTTCGACTTGAAAGCTGTCAGATGCGATTTTTGCGGGATTTGTTGTAACAGAAATTTCAAACTCGAATTTGACTTGTTCAAAGCCGCGAAAATCGTTTCACTTGCTAATTAGCTGGGCTAAGGAGCTGGAAAACACATTAATACCCTCACTTAACTTTGTAATCATAATTTAGACAAGGATAGATTAGAACTTTTACATATTTTTAGCTAGACTATATAAGTGAGCTTTTGGAATTTAAATTGTAACCTTTCAGATCTGAGAAAAAGGACGAAAATTCAGTTCTCTCTCTTTTAAGACTTAGTTCTCTGAAGATTGGAGAATTCTCTCAACTTCCATGGAGGTTTCTTCATCTTCCATGAGTGGCTAAGTATTTCTAATCCAATGTAGCTTGTAATTGTAATTCTTCTTCAATTAATGGTAAGATCTTGAACTTAATGCTTCCAATTCTATTGTATTCTTCAATTTCCTGAGCTTATTAATCTTGGAAGTATTAGAGATTAAGTGATTTTGGGGATTCTTGATGCAATGATGGCCACATTGCTTGGGTTTCTTCAATTCACTAGCTATTCTAGGCAATTTGCTATCCGTAATTGTAGATTTTGCTTAGAACCGAGTAGCAACCAAATCTTAGATTAGATTTGGGGAAATTGAAGGGGAGAGTTACATGGAGATGCGCTGAGCTCACATGGCTCTAGTTAGCTAATATTGCTCTAGATCGTAATGCTCTCTTGTAATTTAAACTTATAGCCGCTAAGGAATAGGTTGATTACGAGGGAAGAAGAGTTAGATAGAGTGACCGAGCTTGCTAATCTCAATGATTAAGGAGTGATCGGGCCTAGGCGAAACTGGAGTACCTTAGGCTACGCTAACTATAATAGGATTGGATGATTAGATTGGAGATCAAGGATCAATGATCCATTGGTTGAAGTTGATTACAATTACTTGCTAGATTGGAGTTTCTTTAATCTGAAATCTTTGTTAATTGCATTTAAATTCTTGTCAATCAATTAATTCTTTTGTTAAACCCAATTTTGCAAATCAATCTCCCCAATTTACATCTCTCAATTTAGTTGATTTGTTGATCTAATCACTGTTTTGAGTTTCTTGTCTTGCTTTAAGGTGTTTTGTTGTGACAATAGTGAAGAGAAAATTGTAGTATCAAGCTCCCTCTGGATCGACCTGAACCGCTAGCTACAAATCTTTAAACGTTCAGTTATTACTTTTGGAGCATCTCGACAAATGCCTACCATGCACGTCGACGTCTAAGTGTTTAGCTTTTGTGTATTCGAAGTCAGAAATTTCTACCCGTCGACGTCTAGAGTCTAGCCGTCGACGTTTGGCATGGGGAACTCCCTGGAATTGTTGGCCGTGGACGTCTAACTTCAATCCATCGACGGATTGCTCGGGCAGACCCGGCCTTAGTTTGACAATCTCTCGTAAAATAGACATTTGAAGGGTCAAACGAACTCCGATTTCGATGTTCTTTAGCATTCCGGAAAGCCTAAGATGTCCTCTATAACTTTGATGTAGATCACAAAAAAAATTGAAGTCTCGAACATTGAGAAAATCAGCCATATTTATGATCTATCCAATCTATCAAGATTTCAACTTTGAGTTCTTTACATCTTGTCTTCCCACTTGATTTGTGTTTGGTCCTTTTCACTTCAATTCCATCATTTTCACTCAATTACCTCAATTGACACCTACAAAGTGAAACAAAGCTAAGTAAGCTTAGTTTATACAATGAAATGCATAAATCCATAGAGATTAACATAGGAAAATATGTCTATTTTGGTACTCAACAGTAGTACCTGTGGAAATGGTAGAGGACCCTGATTTTAATTGGAAAAAAACTTTGAGTTTGCTTAAGTTGCCAGAGTTGAAAGATTGTCTGCCCGAAGATCATCGTCCCCAATTACCGAGTAGAGTTATGGACCTTACCCAGAATGATTTCACCAAGCTAAAGCAGTTATGGTCGAAGGTTGGTCCTAGTGGTCAAAGGCGTTTCAAGGAGCTTTATGGAGATATTGCTCTGTTGCTTTATGTAAAGGTGGAAGAAAAGTTGATTAAAGGGGCATTGTACTTCTGGGATCCATCATACCGTTGTTTCATTTTTGGAAGACATGAGGAAGACTCTACGGAGGGGAAGTATGATATGGTACCTACTGTTGAAGAATATGGGGACATGTTAATGATAAAAAAGAAGTTAGACAAAGTATTCTGGCCATGGGTGCAACATCCGAAGATCCTAGCTAAAATGTTGGAGGTTGACTTGGAAGAGTTACGACGACATATGGACGGAGATTATGTACAAGCCAACTTGCTAATGAACTTTGTGGATAAAAACTACCAGACGGAAAAGGGTCTTGACATTTTAGCCCTTCTGATTTATGGATTGGTTCTTTTTTCTAAACAGCTACAATATGTGCATCGTTCGGTGCTATCTCTTTTCATTAGCTTGAAACACCAAGTTGATCCGTCTACATCCATATTGGCAGAAACTATCCGAGCCCTAAATTCTTCTAGAAAGGGAGGAGGAAGATTTGAAGCATGTGCTCAATTACTTACTGTTTGGTTCAAGACCCATTTTGGGTATAAGAAGAATTTGGGGAGTCGTTTAATGATGAAGATAATAAGAGGCCAATAGGGATCTATGGCATACTTCCATGGCCATCAGAACTGAAAGAAGAAAGAGAGTGGGTTGAATGGTTTAGAAATCTTGAGAATGATCAAATATCGTGGAAGGCGAGATGGATGCCTTCAAGAGATACTCCTTATCTACATGCCAAAGTACCTTGGGTTCCTTTGGTTGGATTGTGGGGAACCATCAGTTATTCACCCTTATTAGTGAAAAGGCAGTTCGGGTCTGAACAGACTATTCCGCTCACTTCTGGTCTAAACAAGTTAGATTTTCAACATGACAATTCAGAGCAATACAAGAAAGCCATCGAATGGGGAGAACTTTACAAAAGGATGCTCAAGGAAGATAAAGGTAGTTACACAGAAGATGTGGTACCCGAATATCCGGAATGGCATAAGAAACGGGTGAAAGAAATTTTGATCCCACCGTCATTTGACCCAGCTAATCCTGCAGTGGAAGGGCCAGAAGATAAAATGGAAAGATTAGAGATTAAGAACAGAAGACTCAGAGAAGGGGTGGCAATGATTGAATTAACGCAAGAATGTGAACAACTGAAGTGGGTAACCCATGCGTTAAAAGACAAGCTGAAGAAAAAAAGGATGAAGAAAAGAGGATGGCTTTAGGCTATAGAGAAAGCAGAAGAAGACAGTAGGGAGATGAAAAAAATGGCAGATGGTTGGAAGGAAGAAGCAATTAGTAAAGGCAATGAGGCTTCAAAACTCAGGGACGCCAAAGAAGATGCTAACCAGCGTCTAACCGATGCTCGAGCCCAATATGCTGAGGTGCAGCACGAGAGAAACCAACTGAAGAATGAAAGAGACAAGTTGAAAAGAGAGAGAAATGATCTAAAGAGTGAAAGAGAGGAGTAGAAGAACAAGATAGATCAACTGAAGAGTCAAATAGATGAGTTGAAGAACAAGGAAGAAGAAATGAAGAAAGTCGAGGAAGAGCAAAGTCGCATACAAAGATTCTTGGTGAAAAGAAGTGATGACCTAGAGCGAGCTTATAGGCAAATTGAAGAAGAAAATGCTAGCCTGAAAGAACAGTTGAAACAGATTAGGGAGCATTAATGATGAAAATTTGATATATAGACAAGATCTGATGTGATTTGTAAATATTTTTGTAGTTGATGGAAATGGCACGACGCTGTTATGGAATTGAAACTATTCTTTCCACTTTTGAAATGATTAGTTATCTTTAATAGTAAACTTGTTATGGATGGATCCCTATTGCATACTCTATTTGCATTTCTTTTACTGTTGTCAATATGATTATATTAACTAATTTATTTTGCTTTTTTGTTTCCCTTTCCTCTATCGCTGCATCCCATTCTATACATTTCATTATAGGAATCTATCCACAAGAAAGAAACCATAAAACAAAATTGACCATGGCCGGTGGACAAAGTCAGAATGAGTGGCAACTTCAAGATAATATGATTGACCAATGGGTTAAGAGATGTCAACAACTTGAGATGGAGAATCAAATGCTGAAAAGGAAAAAGGAGGAGATTCAGACTGAGAATGCTAAACTAGCAGTTGAATTAGAAAATGAGCGTTAAGACAAGAATGCAATGTCCCTCAAGAATGCTAAGAAGCTTCGTCATATTCAAAGGAAGTACCGTCGAGTAAGGAGCAAAAGAAGAGAGGTGAAGAAGGCCAAACGTGCTCAAATGCTTGCAAAGAGAAGGTTGAGACATAAGTTAAAAGATGAGAGACGCCGCAGTACAAAGCTGGAAAAGGAGATTGAATGGTGGCATCAGAAGACAGAAAATTCGCGAGCTACATCCTTTGAAGGTCCGGTTGATCAGCAAGAGAGTGCTCGAAATGCCAAGTTGATGAAAGATGTAGAAGTACTCAGTTGCAAGTTGCATAGGTTGCAAGAAAAATATGATGAGATAAAATATGGGGCAGAAATTATCGAAAGGGACGCCAAGGTCTGGCAAGAGAAGAACAAGCTAAACCGGGACTGCATTGAGGGCCTGCTGGCAGAGATCGCTAAATTTGCTGAATAGTCCAAGGAACTTATGAACAATGCGAGAGATTTATTTGCTCAATTACCACGGCACACGCCTCTTGATATGAAGATTGCTGATTTTCTGATGCAGACAGCCAAACTCCGTGGTAAAATAGTCTTATATCATAAAGATGCTAGCTTTGTGTATAAACCACTACCTGATTACTGGTTCGAGTGAATGATCTTCTATTAGAAATTCTAATGGGAATATATTATCTCTCTCTTGGATGGTTGTAAAAACTCTGAGCAGTTATTTCTGTTTATTTATCGGATGACTGTAAAATTTCTAAACAGTTATGTGCAACCAGATTCTGTTTATTTGCTGGATGACTGTAAACCTTTTAAGCAATTTATTTCTACTTGCCGGATGACTATAATCAATATTTTGGGGATGATGGATGATAGCTTCCTTTAATGGTCAATTTTATTTTATGGTTTAATTATTGCGGATAGATTTTTATCATTACATGCATTGATCATTTACATCATCATAATCTCATTATTTTCATAATAAAATATCCTGATTCATGTTTGTAATAATTAAAGGTTTCAAGATAGCGTCCCAAGCTCCCCGATACTACATTAGATTTCAGGCAAAGAAAATGGCAGAGCATAATACAGAGATAGGGAATCTGAAATGGACCAATGAGGATCTGACAAGAAAGCTGAATGAGGCAATGGAAAAGATCAATGAGTTGAGTATGATGGTCAGAGAGAATACACCTGCTCATACTGGGACACCAATTCATGCTCCGGGGTACATGCCCGATACAACCCAGCAAAACCTACCAACACTCAACATTCCTATTCCACCGGCTGTGCCAGATACTCAAAATCAGTACCCACCTCCACCACCATATGGGGCATATCCTTACCCACCTCCACCATCTACCGGACCTAATACTAGTGGGTTTGTCTACACCACTTTACCCACTCAAACTACCCAACCCACTCATGTCCCAATCATTAATGCGGGTACAACTTCATCAAATCCAGTGGTACTTGATCCAGAAATTGCTAAGGAGGTATCCTCAGATAGCAAAATGTTGAGCATGTTGGAGGAAAGGCTAAAGGCAATTGAAGGGGCACGGTATTATAGGGCTATGAATGCAGCTGACATTACCTTAGTTCCGGGCATTGTGATACCCCCGAAATTTAAAGTCCCCGATTTTGAGAAATACAATGGAACCAGATATCCTCAAGAACATCTTACCAGTTATGTAAGGAAACTGGCAACCTATGCTTATGATGACAAGTTCCTTATTCACTTTTTCCAAGATAGTCTTTCTGGGGCAGCTTTGAGGTGGTATAATTAGCTCGATAGGGTTAAGGTTCAGTCTTGGTCAGATTTGGTGAAGACCTTTATTGCCCAGTACAAACATATGACCAATCTAGCTCCTGATCGATTGACTCTTCAAACCATGGAAAAGAAGTCCAGTGAGTCCTTTAAGGAGTATGCCCAATGGTGGGAGACGTGGCTGCTCAGGTTGACCCTCCATTGACTGAAAGGGAGTCCAACTATACCTTCATTGAAACTCTGAAAGGGCCGCTATATGACCGACTTGTTACTAGCATTTCTGGCTCATTTGCCGATATAGTGGTTGTCGGAGAGTGTTTGGAAAAGGTAATCAAGAGTGGAAAGATAGACGGTGGAGACTTATCTGGAGGAAAAAAGGTGCATAATCCCAAGAGGAAGGAAGGGGAGGTTCATGCTACTGATAGCCATTCATACCCATATACTTACCAGCATCAAAACTACCACTACCCTAATCAAAGGCCTTCATACAACTGGCGCTCAGGTTCTTATAGGCCTCGAGGTGCATATCAACCATATACTTCCTACCAGTCGCATGCTCCATACCAACCACCCACTTCATACCAACCCGCTGTTCCATACCAACCACCAGCCGCCAATTACATTGCTTCCGGATCAACTTTCCATCCCACTGCACAAACTTTCACACCTAGACCAAACACCACCACAAATGCGGGAACTAATCCTAAGCCTGCCAGAACCTATACCAAGATTGATCCTATCCCATACACCTATACTGCTTTGCTCCCACAATTGTTACAACAGAAGCTAATTGAAAAACCTAGTGTGGCCAAGGCCTATGCGCCACCATACCCAGACTGGTATAAACCCAATGAACATCGTGAGTACCATCATGGGGGAGCCGGTCATTCAACTGAAGACTGCTATGTGCTAAAACTTAAGGTACAGGGTTTGGTAAAGGGAGGAAGGTTGAGTTTCTCCCAGAATACGCAACCTAATGTTGGACAGAATCTTTTGCCGAATTATGGGGGGCCAGCAGTAAATGTGATTGGTAATGGTGAATATGTGAAGAGATTTGTGAGTGAAGTGAAAACTTCAATGGCTATAGTTTTTGAGGCTCTAAAGAAAGCATAGATGATTTAGTGTGGGAAGAAGGTTGATGGTTGCCAGTATTGTGGTAAGATGGGACATGGTGTACAGAATTGTAAATATTTTCGTGAATTGGTGCAAAGGATGATGGATCAGTCCCTAATTGAGTTTTATATAGAATGGATTGATGAGTCTGTAAATATGGTAGGAGGTGAAGAGGGAGCACAGAAACCACTTGTGGTGTACTATGATGAGCTACCCAAGCCAAAGCCTTTTGTAGTTTACTATGACGCACCTCCAGCACAAAAACCATTTGTTCCTACACCCATGGAAGGACCTAAGCCTTTTGTGATCTACTATGATGCACCAAAACTAATAGCACCAATGGTTGTGAATCCTCCCCAACCATTTGAGTATAAGAATGATCACCAAGTCCCTTGGAAGTATGAATGTAGTTTTTCTACAATCGAAGGAGTTAAGGAGTCAGGAGTTCCCCCGGTGTCTGATGTTGGTGGAATTACCCGAAGTGGTAGGGTTTATTGTCCTAAAAATGGTGAATCTTCCAAGGAAAAGGCTAAGATGAATGATGAGCCTATGAATGTTCAAGATATGATATCAGAGAAAGAGATTACCAATGGTGCTTCTGTTAATGAACCCGAGGAGTTCCTTAAGATCATTAAGCAAAGTGAATACAGTGTGGTTGACCAATTGAATAAGACACCAGCCCGTATTTCTTTACTTGCTGTTAAATCCCTTTTTATCACTTAAATTAGGATTTAAGATTACTCCTCTTTCTCCTACTTTTATAATGGGAAGCTTAAGAAAGCTCAATTCTGCTTTGTAGGTGTACTTAAAAGGGAAAATGAAATTTGAACTAAAAAGGGTACAATTTCCATGATTAATTGAACCAACATGCAGAGCCGTCGACGGGTAACTCTTCAGACGTCGACGGCTGCTCGAGAAATGAACAACGAGATCACTTGCACCTGCATAGACGTCGACGGCTAACTCACTAGACGTCGACGAACAAGCCACTTGAGGACCACAATTCCAGAATCCAAAGCAACCGTCCACGGATCTAAAGCTGGACGTCCACGGCCAACATTTCCAGGGAGTTCATCATGTTAGACGTCGACGGCCAGTCACTGGACGTCGACGGGTAGAAGTTTCTGACTTCGAATACTCAAAGGTTGAACACTTAGACATCGACGGCCAGTCACTAGACGTCGACGGGTAGAAGTTTCTGACTTCAAATACTCAAAGGTTGAATACTTGGACGTCGACGTGCAGATACTTAGACGTCGACGGATCGATCGAGCTGGGAAAAATATGAAGAAAACAAGCAGAGACGTCGATGGGCAGACACTTGGACGTCGACGGCTAGCAAAGTCAAAACGCCGACAGACCTACTTAAATGCTGTCATTCCACTATCAAACCCATTAAAAATACATTCCGGATATTCAGTAGAGAGGAGCCATAACTAAACCTCAGAGTTGTCTCCCTCTTTTCCTCAATGGCTCCTACTTTAGCTTATTTTATTCTTAAGATTCCTCACCTCAGATGGGCAGAGTTATGGAGGAGCAGTGGATTGTGGGCTGGCAGCTGGAGACAGAGATCCGAAAATGAAAAGAAGCAGCTGGAAAGTGGAGTGGGTTGAGTCTTTAAGTTTGCATCTTTTGCTGGGTTGAAAAAAGAACTTATCATCTTGTAATTTTCGTTTAAGCAAAATACTCTAGAACTCCAATCTATTATAGGATTCAATCACTTTTTCTGCATTTGTGAGATTCTTGTTCTTAATGCTCTCTTATCTATTGATTGTTCTTCAATCTCTTGAGCTTTAAAGATGATTATCATGTTTATTATCTTGTCTTTTGAATTGCTGAGTTAATTAGTTGCAAATAATTGATTGAGTAGTTCATTAGCATGCTAATCTTTGAACTCCAAAGCTAGAGCTTGGTGATTTCTTAGAACTTGAGTAGCAAGAGAACGTTTTTACATTCAAAGAGATTTGAAGATGCAATTTGAATAATGAATGCTGGGTTTGTTATTGATTGTTGTTAGCTTTCATCTTTCACTAGCTTATTGCTCTTCTAAGCTTGAATTTGGATTGCTGGGATTCAAATTAGCCATAAGAGGAAGGATTAATAATGAACCTAGATTCATGGTTAATCAACATTAGGAAAGATTCATGGATTTGAAGTTGGTTTCTAATCCATGGGGTTAACCAATTAATGAGAAGAATGTTTGGTCAGTGAATCAATGATCAAGTGCTAGGTTGAAAGATTGATCATATAATAGATTGGAGGTTTTATTTTATCATACATTGCATTATTATTACCATACTTGGTAACTCCTTATATCTTATTTCCAACACCAATACAAAACCCCCTCTTTAAATTCTTGTTTAGTTTGATTTATGCTTTGTGAAAGTAATGATAAATTGGATAGCTCCTTGTGGGATCGACCCTTGCTTCCCTAATTACATGTTAGAGTAGTGAGGTTATTTTTGGTGCTTTGCGACACGCATCAAATTTTGGCGCCGTTGCCGAGGAGCTACGGCTTTATCATTTCACTTCACTTTGATATCATTTTAGCTTATATATTTCTGTGTGTGTCTATTTCGTTATTATTGCAAAGTGTTAATGAAGTTTGTTTCTTTAATATCTATTGTGTTAGTGTGCTTACCTATCTAGCTATTTCTTCCCCTGATTTTGTTTGGTTTACTTTCTTGTATATTTTCTTAACTCTCATTTTTGGTTTTATCTCTTTGTTGTAGATATTGTATGAGTTTTGATTCTTCCATAACCAGCTTGAAGGAAATCAGAAGGTTTATTGAGCAAACTAAAAAGTCATCTTTGCAAGCTGAAAGTTCTTTACCTTCACCAATCATGGAGCCACCACGGAATGAACCACCAATTAATCCACAACCAGTTCAGAACGAAATTCAGCCCACCATCCGACAATTATTGGAGCATGAGCCAAATCTTCAACCTTTATGTATAGTTTTTCCGGAGGTCGAAGGAGCTTTTGAGTTGAAATCCAACTTTGTACACTACCTCCCAACATTCCATGGTCTCCCTAGTGAAGATCCTCACCAACACTTGAGGGAATTTTTGATGGTTTGTTCAACTATGAAACCGAGTAGCTTGACGGAGGAGCAAGTCCGATTAGTGCTTTTCCATTCACATTGGCGGATACTGCCAAGGCTTGGTTGTATCGACTGGAGCCTAGTTCCATCACTACTTGGGAGCAACTCAAGAAGCAATTTCTCACCAAGTACTTTCCAGCCGCCAAGATTCTTAATCTCAGGAATCAAATTAGCACCATCCGTCAAAAAAATGCAGAGTCTATCTATGATTATTGGGAGAGGTTTAAACATTTGGTAGCTAGCTGCCTTCAGCACCAAATTCCTGAGCAGTGCTTGCTGAATCATTTTTATAATGGCCTCTTACCTGTGAACAAAGGACTCATGGATGCTGCTGCTAGTGGAGCACTTCTTGATCGACCTACAGAGCAAGCTCGAAAAATCATCACCACTATGGCATCAAGCTCTCAAAACTTTCAATCTTATGATGATACTTCCTGTCATCAAGTGAATGAAGTTGGCCGTTCTCAATTGGAGCAGCAACTTGCTTCAACAAACCATCAACTTTCTAAGTTGACTTCTCTTATGATGTCTCAAATGGGTACGTCTTCAACTTCTCGTCCTTGTGGTATTTGTTCATTGCATACTCATGAGACAGATGCATGCCCTACATTACAAGAATCTGGTGTTGAAGATGTTAATTCTGTTGGATTTCCTGGACCTCCAAGGAGGAACTTCGACCCATTTGCACCTACCTATAATCCCGGATGGAAAGCTCATCCTAACCTCAGGTATGGAAACAATGTAGCCCCTCATTTTCAACCCAGACCCCAATTTCAACAAGGGCCTAGTGCTTTCCAAAACAGACCAACAGCACCATCACAATCCAACCAATTTCAACCATCCTCTCATAATGTTCTACCTAATCAAGGACCCTCATCCACACCATCCTCTACATCTAAACTCGAGGATTTAGTGACTCAACTTGCATCATCTCAATTATCTTTCCAAGAAGCTACTAAGTCACAATTCCTACAAGTGAACACCTCCTTAGAAGATCTTCAAAGACAAGTTGGGCAACTTGCCACATCTGTTAATGATCTTACATCCCAATCTTCGGGAAAGTTACCTTCTCAATCCATCATCAATCCGAAGGCCAATGTCAATGCAATACACTTGCGAAGTGGACAAGTTCTTCCAGATCGGCAGGAGAAAAGAAAACACAAGGTAAATGAGGAGGAAAACCTAGAAGGGGAGATGGAATCTTTCTCCCCTGTTCTGGAAGAGACGTCGACGGGTAAAACCACTGGACGTCGACGGGCAAGCTTGGAGCAGGAAGAATTAGTTGTTGACCCTTCAGATCCGTCGACGGATGATCCATCTGCCCGTCGACGGGTAAGCAACATACCTGAAAATGATTTACCCAGAAACTTTGATCCGTCGACGGGTGAAGAACTTGGACGTCGACGGGCACAATTCCCTGACCCTGTTCCACCTTTTCCCATTAGACCAAATGACTTTGAAGCCTCTACATCCACCCAAAACCCAGAACCAAACACAAATACTTCCCATCCTAATCCAAAGCCTAAAGGAGTGGCTCCCTTTCCCTCAAGATTAACAAAGAAACCCAAGGAAAACATTGAACCGGATATCTTGGAAGTCTTTCGTCGAGTACAAGTGAATATTCCTCTTCTCGACGCCATCAAGCAAGTTCCTAGATATGCCAAGTTTCTCAAGGACTTGTGCACTCATAAGCGCAAACTTAAGGGGAATGAAGTGATTACCTTGAGTGAGAATGTGTCAGCAGTTCTTCAACACAAACTTCCACCCAAGTGTAAGGATAAAGGTTCATTTTCTATTCCTATCACTATTGGAAAGACTCAAATTCCAAAAGCTATGTGTGATCTAGGAGCTGCTATTAGTCTTATGCCACATTCTCTTTATCTCTCTTTGGACATGGGGCCATTGACAAGAACCGGGGTTGTGATCCAATTGGCGGACCGATCTTATGTATATCCGGAGGGTGTTCTGGAGGATGTTCTAGTGCAAGTCAATGAATTAGTCTTTCCGGCGGATATCTATGTTCTGAAGATGGGAAGTGAGGAGTGTTCTTCATCCTCGTCTATTCTTCTTGGCCGGCCGTTTCTCCGCACCGCTAGAACCAAGATTGACTGTCATGAAGGTCATCTTTCCATGGAGTTTGATGGGAAGGTAATTACATTCAATCTCTTTGATGCCATGAGGTACCCTTTAGATGATCAATCTATTATGGCTGAAGATTTTGTGGATGTTTGTTCTATGTCCTTATTGGATTTTGCTCGAGAAGATCCTCTAGTTTCTGTATTAACTAAGAGCATGGACTATGACAATTTAGATTTTGAAGAAGAAATCTATGATGAGGAAACTCAGTCCATCCTGGCTTCTTTGGCCGCCCTCCCATCTAAATCATACCTTGCCAATGTTTCTTACATGGATCTTCCTATCCCTTCCACCAAACTCCTCCCCTCTATCATTAAAGCACCATCTATTGAGCTTAAAACTCTTCCCGCTCATCTCAAATATGCCTTCCTTGGTGAGAATGAAACACTCCCTGTAATCATTTCCAATACTCTTACTTCTACCCAAGAGCTTCAACTTTTACAAGTCCTTAAGGCTCGAAAGGAAGCTATCGGATGGACGGTTGCTGACATTAAGGGTATTAGCCCATCCATTTGCATGCATAGAATCTTATTGGAAGATGATTCCAAACCACTTAGGCAACCTCAACGCCGCTTGAATCCTCCCATGATGGAGGTGGTCAAAAAGGAGATTTTGAAGCTTTTGCAAGTTGGTATCATCTATCCTATCTCAGATAGTGAATGGGTTAGTCCTGTGCAAGTGGTACCCAAGAAAACCGGAATTACAGTAGTGCAAAACACAAGTGGTGATCTTGTACCTCAAAGAGTGCAAAACGGTTGGAGGGTGTGCATAGATTATAGGAAACTTAATGATGCTACAAAGAAGGATCACTTTCCATTGCCTTTCATTGATCAAATGTTGGAGAAGTTAGCTGGAAGAGCTTACTACTGCTTCCTTGATGGATATTCTGGTTATTTTCAGATCATGATAGCTCCAGAGGATCAAGAAAAGACCACATTCACTTGCCCCTTTGGTACGTTCTCATATAGGCGCATGCCCTTTGGTCTTTGCAACGCTCCAGCTACCTTCCAACGATGCATGCTGAGCATTTTCTCAGAATATGTAGACAAGATTATAGAAGTCTTTATGGACGATTTCTCTGTTTATGGAGATTCTTTTGATAGTTGCCTGGCTAACCTCGCTACTATTCTTGACCGGTGCATTGAGACGAATTTGGTCCTCAATTTAGAAAAATGCCACTTTATGATTACTCAAGGAATTGTCTTGGGCCACATAGTGTCAGCTAAGGGCATTGAAGTGGATAAAGCAAAAATTGATGTCATTCAAAATTTGCACTATCCTTCCTCAGTCAAATCAATTCGATCCTTTCTTGGCCATTGATGCGTGTCGCAAAGCACCAAAAACAACCTCACTACTCTAACATGTAATTAGGGAAGCAAGGGTCGATCCCACAAGGAGCTATCCAATTTATCATTACTTTCACAAAGCAAATATCAAACTAAACAAGAATTTAAAGAGGGGGTTTTGTATTGGTGTTGGAAATAAGATATAAGGAGTTACCAAGTATGGTAATAATAATGCAATGTATGATAAAATAAAACCTCCAATCTATTATATGATCAATCTTTCAACCTAGCACTTGATCATTGATTCACTGACCAAACATTCTTCTCATTAATTGGTTAACCCCATGGATTAGAAACCAGTTTCAAATCCATGGATCTTTCCTAATGTTGATTAACCATGAATCTAGGTTCACTATTAATCCTTCCTCTTATGGCTAATTTGAATCCCAGCAATCCAAATTCAAGCCTAGAAGAGCAATAAGCTAGTGAAAGATGAAAGTTAACAACAATCAATAACAAACCCAGCATTCATTATTCAAATTGCATCTTCAAATCTCTTTGAATGTAAAAAAAACATCCTCTTGCTACTCAAGTTCTAAGAAATCACCAAACTCTAGCTTTGGAGTTCAAAGATTAGCATGCTAATGAACTACTCAATCAATTATTTGCAACTAATTAACTCAGCAATCCAAAAAACAAGATAATAAACATGATAATCATCTTTAAAGCTCAAGAGATAGAAGAACAATCAATGAACAAGAAAGCATTAAGAACAAGAATCTCACAAATGCAGATCAAAGTGATTGAATCTTATAATAGATTGGAGTTATAGAGTTTTGCTAAACGAAAATTACAAGATGAATAATTTCTTCCAAACCCAGCAAAAGATGCAAACTTAAAGACTGAATCAACTCCACTTTCCAGCTGTTTCTTCACATTTTCGGATCTCTGTCTCCAGCTGCCAGCCCACACTCCACTGCTCCTCCATAATTCTTCCCATTTGAGGTGAGGAATCTTAAGAATAAAATAAGCTAAAGTAGAAGCCATTTGAGGAAAAGAGGGAGACAACTCTGAGGTTTAGTTATGGCTCCTCTCCACTGAATCTCCGGAATATGTTTTTGAAGGGTTTGATAGTGGAATGACAGCATTTAAATGGATCTGTCGGCATTTTGACTTTGTTAGCCGTCGACGTCTAAGTGTTTGCCCGTCGACGTCTCTGCTTGTTTTCTTCATATTTTTCCCAGCTCGATCGATCCGTCGACGTCTAGATACCTGCCCGTCGACGTCTAAATGTTTAGCTTTTGTGTATTCGAAGTTAGAAATTTCTATCCGTCGACGTCTAGAGTTGGCCGTCGACGTCTCTGCTTGTGTAAGTGATCTCGTGTCCATTTCTCGAGCAGCCGTCGACGTCTACATGTTTACCCGTCGACGGATTGGTCGGGCAGACCCGGACTTAGTTTGATAGTCTCTCGTAAAACAGACATTTGGAGGGTCAAACGAACTCCGATTTCGACGTTCTTTAGCATTCCGGAAAGCCCAAGATGTCCTCTAGAACTTTGATGTAGATCAAAAAAACAATTGAAGTCTCGAACATAGATAAAATCAGCCATATTTATGATCTATCCAATCTGTCAGGATTTCAACTTTGAGTTCTTTACATCTTGTCTTCCCACTTGATTTGTGTTTGGTCCTTTTCACTTCAATTCCATCATTTTCACTCAATTACCTCAATTGATACCTAGAAAGTGAAACAAAGCTAAGTAAGCTTAGTTTATATAATGAAATGCATAAATCCATAGAGATTAACATAGGAAAATATGTTTATTTTGGTACTCAAGAAATTCCCCCACACTTAAACCTTTGCTCGTCCTCGAGCAAGCCTAAGGGGAGTTATTATCTATACTAAACCTAACCTAACTTTATTGTCCATTTTCGTAGGAGAACACGGTAGCTTTTAGCCTAAACTACGAGCCCATATTAAACCCCTAGGTGTCCCTAGTAGGAGGAGGTATGGTCTCCTAAAAGTTTACCAACAATAGCCACAATATTCTTATTATGGTAGTTAAAGTTCAAATCGAACTCAAGAGAAACACATGTGACGAGTAAAAGCATGGATAAGAACTAAAGAAAACATAACAAATCATGAATAAGAAAACTAAGCAAACAAGATTAATAAATAACAATGCAAGCATCAAACTTCAACCAAACATGCTTGAATAGGGCAATTCCTCACTAGTAATCTCTCATTCACGCAAGTGTTTGATAACAGTGCCCTCAAGAGTCTTTCTATGAAAATATACTTACCATATGCTTGCTAGTCTACCTCATCTCCACTACTCCATCTTACATGTCATGAATGAATGAATGAAAAGGTTTTAAAGTAAGGTTGTAATGGGGCTTTGGTTGAGAAAGTTATGAAAGAAAGAAATGAGTAAAGGAATTCAATCAAAGGCCTCTTCAAGATTAATGAAATATTAACTAATTGAAATTATGGGCAGATTTTACTTTTAATAGCCCAAATCTTGGCTTGGTCAACAATTCACTAATCTCTCCATCTTTTAATCAACTTCTTTTCACTCTTTTCGTCTTTTTTTTTTTTCATTTGAACCTAGGAGATGCCAAGTTCTTTTATAGTGCCTTTCTTTCTAGATTTTGCTTTCTTAAGGCACATTTTATTTTACTTTAAATACTTTGGACATCTCACTCATACAACCTTTTTCTCAATTGACCAACTCAAGGTGGTTTTTCCCCCCACACTTATTCTTGTTGCCAACCTTTTTTTCCAAGAACATAAATGTAAAACAAGGCAATTATTTCACTAAGTCAAAGAGACAAGGTGAGTAAACTTGTTTTTCTTTTAAAGTTTAAGGTCCTTTTTGGGATAATAAGGTTTAACAACAAAGAACATGGCTAAAATCATGTCAAGCTCAAGGGGTTATCTACATTGGTTTTACAACGGTTGGTTAATTTGGCTCAAACTTAGTCCTAAACCTTAATCATCTTTCAAACATGAATGCAGTAAATGTAATCTCAACAAGGTATCAAGCAAGTTCTAGAAGCATACAACCATAGGAGACATAAGTTACACTCAAGAATGAAAAGAGATTGAAGTGCAATCTATAAAGCTCAAATCCTCGCAAGGTTGTTAATGCATTACCCTACTCAAACATATTTGACTTAAAGAAATCAACTAACATGATACTTAGAAATCAAGAAGCAAAGCATTTTATTCAATCAACATCATGCATCTTCATTCCTAACTAGGCTAACACTCATACCATGAATAACTCATCATTCCATTTGAAAGTTAACTATCATGTAACTAAACTACTACCCCCAATTATCAAGCAATGTAATTGCAAATCAAAAGTGTCAACTCCCTGCTAGTATCACCCATCGACGTATGAGGTTAGAGACGTTGACGGATGACTACTTCAGCTCAACTTATCTTCCTTGTCCGTCGAGGAATATGACACCAATTTTTAGCTCAATTGGAGAGGGTGGGTGGCTCAAGTTGGTGTGTACAAAATCCTGAAAAATGAAACAAAGAACAACAAGAGAATCAAAACGAACAAAAGCGAAACAAGAAAACAACAAGTACAAAAGCTGAAATGAAAGTAAGCTAAGTAAATAATTAAACAAGTTCTAATCTAAAGAAAAACAGGGAAAAAATCACAAGGGAACAGGGGAAACAAATGAAAATGTAAAGAAAGTAATGACAAATGCCGTAGCTCCCCGGCAACGGCGCCAAAATTTGATGCGTGTCGCAAAGCACCAAAAATAACCTCACTACTCTAACATGTAATTAGGGAAGCAAGGGTCGATCCCACAAGGAGCTATCCAATTTATCATTACTTTCACAAAGCAAATATCAAACTAAACAAGAATTTAAAGAAGGGGTTTTGTATTGGTGTTGGAAATAAAATATAAGGAGTTACCAAGTATGGTAATAATAATGCAATGTATGATAAAATAAAACCTCCAATCTATTATATGATCAATCTTTCAACCTAGCACTTGATCATTGATTCACTGACCAAACATTCTTCTCATTAATTGGTTAACCCCATGGATTAGAAACCAGCTTCAAATCCATGGATCTTTCCTAATGTTGATTAACCATGAATCTAGGTTCACTATTAATCCTTCCTCTTATGGCTAATTTGAATCCCAGCAATCCAAATTCAAGCCTAGAAGAGCAATAAGCTAGTGAAAGATGAAAGTTAACAACAATCAATAACAAACCCAGCATTCATTATTCAAATTGCATCTTCAAATCTCTTTGAATGTAAAAAAAACATCCTCTTGCTACTCAAGTTCTAAGAAATCACCAAACTCTAGCTTTGGAGTTCAAAGATTAGCATGCTAATGAACTACTCAATCAATTATTTGCAACTAATTAACTCAGCAATCCAAAAGAGAAGATAATAAACATAATAATCATCTTTAAAGCTCAAGAGATAGAAGAACAATCAATGAACAAGAAAGCATTAAGAACAAGAATCTCACAAATGCAAATCAAAGTGATTGAATCTTATAATAGATTGGAGTTATAGAGTTTTGCTAAACGAAAATTACAAGATGAATAATTTCTTCCAAACCCAGCAAAAGATGCAAACTTAAAGACTGAATCAACTCCACTTTCCAGCTGTTTCTTCACATTTTCGGATCTCTGTCTCCAGCTGCCAGCCCACACTCCACTGCTCCTCCATAATTCTTCCCATCTGAGGTGAGGAATCTTAAGAATAAAATAAGCTAAAGTAGAAGCCATTTGAGGAAAAGAGGGAGACAACTCTGAGGTTTAGTTATGGCTCCTCTCCACTGAATCTCCGGAATGTGTTTTTGAAGGGTTTGATAGTGGAATGACAGCATTTAAATGGATCTGTCGGCGTTTTGACTTTGTTAGCCGTCGACGTCTAAGTGTTTGCCCGTCGACGTCTAAGTGTTTGCCCGTCGACGTCTCTGCTTGTTTTCTTCATATTTTTCCCAGCTCGATCGATCCGTCGACGTCTAGATACCTGCCCGTCGACGTCTAAGTGTTTAGCTTTTGTGTATTCGCAGTCAGAAATTTCTATCCGTCGACGTCTAGAGTCTACCCGTCGATGTCTAGAGTTGGCCGTCGACGTCTAGAGTTGGCCGTCGACGTCTCTGCTTGTGTAAGTGATCTCGTGTCCATTTCTCGAGCAGCCGTCGATGTCTACATGTTTACCCGTCGACGGATTGGTCGGGCAGACCCGGACTTAGTTTGATAGTCTCTCGTAAAACAGACATTTGGATTGCCAAACGAACTCCGATTTCGACGTTCTTTAGCATTCCGGAAAGCCCAAGATGTCCTCTATAACTTTGATGTAGATCACAAAAACAATTGAAGTCTCGAACATAGATAAAATCAGCCATATTTATGATCTATCCAATCTGTCAGGATTTCAACTTTGAGTTCTTTACATCTTGTCTTCCCACTTGATTTGTGTTTGGTCCTTTTCACTTCAATTCCATCATTTTCACTCAATTACCTCAATTGATACCTACAAAGTGAAACAAAGCTAAGTAAGCTTAGTTTATATAATGAAATGCATAAATCCATAGAGATTAACATAGGAAAATATGTTTATTTTGGTGCTCAACAGCCATGCAGGATTTTACCGACGTTTCATCAAAGATTTCTCTAAGATTGCAGTCCCCATGTGCCGTCTATTGCAACAAGATATCACCTTTCATTTTGATGAGTCATGCAAAGAAGCCTTTGACAAGTTGAAGAATGCTCTTACATCAGCCCCCATCTTGCAACCTCCCAACTGGGACCTACCTTTTGAACTTATGTGTGATGCAAGTGATATAGCTGTGGGAGCAGTGCTGGGCCAGCGAGAGGGCAAAGTACCTCATGTCATTTATTATGCTTCACGCACTTTGAACGATGCTCAGAAAAATTATACCACCACTGAAAAGGAGCTTCTTGCAATTGTCTTTGCTCTAGACAAATTCCGCTCTTATTTGCTTGGCACCAAGGTGATTGTGTTCTCTGATCATGCAGCCCTTAAGTACCTCCTTGCTAAGAAGGAAGCTAAACCTAGATTGATTCGTTGGATCCTTCTTCTCCAAGAGTTCAACCTTGAAATTAGGGACAAAAAGGGTGCGGAAAACTTAGTAGCTGACCACCTCAGCCGGTTGGTAAGTTCTGAGGTAACTTCTTCCATTAATGATTCATTTCCTGATGAAATGCTCTGTGCTCTTGATGTGCAAATTCCTTGGTATGCTGACATTGTCAATTTCTTGGTCACTAGGGAATTTCCTAGTGGTTTTCCTAAAGCAAAGAAGGATAAGCTTAAACATGATGCTAAATTTTATGTATGGGATGATCCCTATCTATGGAAACATTGTAGTGATTTAATTATTAGGAGATGCATCCCTGATCATGAAATTTCTAGTGTTCTAACTTTTTGCCATTCCCATGCATGTGGAGGTCATTTTGGCCCTCAACGGACTGCTAGGAAAATCCTAGAATGTGGTTTTTATTGGCCTTCCTTGTTTAAAGATGCTCACATCTTTTGCAAATCCTGTGATAATTGTCAAAGGGTAGGAAAAATCACATATAAAGATCAAATGCCCCTGAATTCAATTGTAATTTGTGAAATTTTTTATGTTTGGGCAATTGATTTTATGGGACCTTTCCCTAAGTCCAATGGCTTTGTTTACATTCTATTGGCTTGTGACTATGTTTCTCGTTGGGTGGAAGCTAAAGCCACCCGAACTGATGATTCTAAAGTGGTTTGTGAGTTTCTCAGGTCTAACATTTTTTCTCGCTTCGGAGTGCCACGTATCCTTATTAGCGATAGGGGTGTTCATTTCTGTAGCAAGCTTATGGCTTCTCTCTTGAAGAAGTATGGAGTTACTCACAAGGTGTCCACTGCGTACCACCCCCAAACTAGTGGTCAAGCCGAAATCTCAAATCAAGAAATTAAAGCCATTCTCCAAAAGACAGTCAACCCTAATCGAGCAGATTGGAGTCAAAGACTTGAAGACGCTTTGTGGGCATATCGAACTGCCTACAAGACACCACTTGACATGTCTCCTTACCGCTTGGTATATGGAAAAGCATGCCATTTGCCAGTAGAGTTAGAGCATCGCGCTCTTTGGGCCATCAAAAAGTGCAACTTGAACATTGATGAGGCTGGAATTCATAGAAAACTTCAACTTCAAGAGCTCGAGGAACTACGCCATGATGCTTATGAGAGCTCTTTCACCTACAAAGAACGCACCAAAGCTTACCACGACACGCTTCTGAAAAAGAAAACATTTTGTGAAGGCCAAAAGGTGCTATTCTACAACTCTAAACTACATCTTTTTCCAGGAAAACTCCGGAGTAGGTGGATAGGCCCATTCATAGTAACTAAGGTATTTGATCACGGAGCGGTGGAAATCCAAAGTTTGACTACTTCCAAGATCTTCAAGGTCAACGGACATCGCTTGAAACCGTATTATGAAGGAGTTTCGGTTTCTTCCATAGAGGACATTCTCTTCACTGATCCTACATATATTCCTTGATCTGGTCCTCCAGTCGAGCCAACGATGTTAAACAAAGGCGCTGCTTGGGAGGCAACCCAAGTTCTTCTTTCACTCGCTGTAATGTATTCCTTTCCTTCTTTTATTTCCTTTGCTTTCGCATGCATTCATTCCATCCACATTTAGCTAAGAGTTCATGAGGTTCAATCTGGGTGAGGTTGTTCGACTTGTGATCTCCACAGTTTGTAAATCTCGAAGAGTAAGCAAAGAGGGTGAAATCAAGGTTTTTATTGGGTTCAGAAACATATAGACGTCGACGGGCAGGTATATAGACGTCGACGGATGGGGTTTTCACAAGACAAGTCAGAAATATCTAGACGTCGACGGGTATGTAAGTAGACGTCGACGGATGGCTCAGTCACGATAATATATGGGAAGTCAGAAATATTTAGACGTCGACGGGCAAGACAATAGGCGTCGACGGATGTGCTTCGGCACAGAAAATTGTTGAAGTCAGAAATATCTAGACGTCGACGTCCAAGGGTTAGACGTCGACGGATGACATGGGGAATAGCATTAGTCTAAGTCAGAAATATTCAGACGTCAATGGGTAGGTATCTAGACATCGACGGATCCATTGAAATTCGTTGTTTTTAACCCTCATCAGCCGTCACTTTCACCAAACACTATTTCCCCATTCAAAACCGAAAACCTCCCTCCAAAATCAACAAACCTCTACTCTCTTCCATATCCACCAATCTTCCAACCCAATTCAACCACACCCACTTCCTTTTCACTAAAAACATCAATCTCATCCGCTATTCCTTCCATCCTTTCCTTCAATTTCAACAAATTTCAAATTGGTGTTCTTGGAGCAGATTTGGGCGAAATTTCAAATTGGTGTTCTTGAAGCAAATTTGATTGCGTTTAACACTCCAGTCGGTCAGTTATATACTCTTCTACTTATCTTGATTGATTTAGCATCGAAATATTGATCTATTGAATGGATTACCTGCTTAAAATCTTCAAAATTTGGCACTTTTGCTTGAGATAACTGCTGGAATCCGAGTTGGCCTACAATTGTTTGGATAATAGGGTTTCTTTGATGCTATTACTGAGATAATCAAGTGGAATTCATTACTAAGTGTATATTATTCATCATACAAGTGTTCATTGTGGGATTTTCTTGAGATTGCTTCAGGATTTTTGTTCATCATACCAATTGTTCGACAAAATGTCTAAGAGACCTCGCCAATCCAAGTCTCAAGCTTCTGCTGAAACTTCACCACCCCCCAGACCTCGAGCCTCAAGGGCTGCCAAAGGCAAGGCCCCAGTTTCGGCCTCTGAGCCTACTGTGGCCAATGAATTCTTCTCTCCTGAGTGTGAAGAATGGTTTAAGGAACATCAGTCCGCGCGTCAGATTGTAGAGAAAACAGTACACCCTCTTATTGCACGCGAGTTTGATTTGGTAAACTTGTTTCATACGGTGAATTGGGATGTTGTCCTTGACATCAAGGGCGAGTATTACCCCGACTTGGCAGTCCTCTTTTATGCCAACATCAAGAACAAGGGGGCTGACTTGCCTGAAATTCAAACGATGGTGCTCAAGAAAAAGATCACCATCAATGCAGCCTTCCTCTGGGAACATTTCAAAATACCAAATGAAGGGTCCATGTATGAAGGCACTGATGAAGAGGAAGAAGATCCAGACCGTCCTTGGTCCAGAAATGCTGCCTTAGCTAGATTTGATGTGGGGTATAGACCAGTGCCCGGTAAAAAGGCTGCTCTTTTCACCTGAGACTTCAGTATTCAAAGCCGCCTGGTGGCATATCTTATCCACCATAATGTGGACCCAAAGATCAGCGACACCCACATTGTCCGCGGCAAAGATGTCTACATGATGGACAAAATTGTCCATGGTCTGCAGGAAGCTCCTGGTATTCCACTGGCCTCAATTATTATCAGTGCTATGCGCGAGGTTGTCTCTCCTACTACTCAGCACCGCTGCATTCCATTTCCAGTGCTCATCACCAAAATTCTCCGACATTGTGGCCTCTCCTTTGAAAATGAGCGGAAGAGGATCACCACCAAAACAGACTGTGTCGATGCCACCAAGATGAAGATCTTTGGCTATGTCCAAGCCGGAGGAATTTGGACAAAGCCTCCAAATATGTAAGACCAGCCAGCTGAAGGTGAAGAAGAAGGAGGAGAGCAAGCACAGCCACAAGATCAGCAAGCTCCCCCACCATTCGAGCTACCGGTCGGCAATAGGCCACTCCCTCAGTACCAATTTCAGTCTCAGATGCTCGGTTGGTGCCAGAACATGGATCAGAATTTTAATACACTACAAGGGAATGTGACGCGTTTGACTGATGATGTTCACTCGCTCCACAATAAGCTTGATCAGATTTTAGCTTTCTATAACCAACCTCCACCACCGCCTCAATGAACTTTAGCTCTTTCTAGCATTTTCATGCATGCATTTTACCTTTATTATCTCTTTTAATTGTGACAGACTTTAACTTATAGTTGTCATACATTTTAACTCTTTAACTTTTGGATTTTAGTTTATTCTCGACCTTATAACTCCTAATTTTGATTTATGCCAATTTAATCTTCTTATTGTTACTTTTGCCCCATTATTGTTGATTGCATTTGCTGGAATTGTTTTCATTCACTTCCTCGACAACATCAAGGTACTGTTCTGTGATACCTCTCTTTTTATGATTTATTGTCGAGACCGCATTGCGGACAATGCTTATTTTAAGTGTGGGGGGGACTTTAGTAACTAAAACGTTTGCTAATTAGGAGTTATAGCTTTTTGATAGAATCTTAATTTGCAAATTAGAAGATGTGAAGTTGTTCATGAAGAAAATATAAGCATAGTTTAAATTGGAAAAGAGCCTTGAAATTTATTGAGTCTTAATTTTTAAGCAACTTGTAGTAATTCCCTTAAGCTGAACATGTTTTGATGGAATAAGGATTCTTCAACCTTGTGAGAGATTTGAGCCTTAAGATTGCACTACAATCTCTTTTATTCTTGAGAGTAAATTTGATCTTGCATGATTATATTTCTCTAGAACTTGCTTTATACCTTGTTGAAGTTACATATAATGCACGCATGTTTGAGAAGATGGTAAAGATTAGGGCTGAACTTGAGCCAAATTGACCAACCCTTGCGAAAAACCAATGTAGAGAACCCCTTGAGCCTAAAAGATCTTAGCTTTATTTTTTGTTGATGAACCTAAACTTCCTAAAAGAACCTCAAGCCTCAAAAGAAAAACAAGTTCTCTCACCCTGTTTCTTCAGCTTAGTGAGATTAGTGACTTGTATGATTTGTATGTTCTGGGCAGAAGAGTAACAAGTCTAAGTGTGGGGGAAATTTTCGCTTCAAGAATTGGTCAATTAAGAAAAAGTTTTAGAGATGAGAAGTTCAAAAGACATTAATTTTCAAAAATGTGCCCAGAAGAATCCTAATGTATAAAGAATGGCACAACAGAAGAAATCAACAGTTTTTTTTGGTTCATTGTAAAGAAGAATGAAAGGAAAAAGTTGGAATGGGTAGATCAAAAGAGTCGGGCTATTAAAATATCTAAGACCATCTTCATTTTCTCCCCGATAGCTTGACATTTCACTAAGTTTTGAAGAAACTTTCTATTGAACTCCTTTATACTTTTCTTCATAACTTACTCAACCAAGACCTCTTTACAACCCTATTTCATCTTTTTCATCTTTTCATCCGTGATGTGCATACTGGAGTAGTGGAGATGAGGTAGACTAGCAAGCTTATGGTAGGTCTATTCTCATGCAAAGACTGAGCGCACCATGAAACACACTTGAGTGAATGATGGATTTCCAGTGATGAATTATTCCATTCAAACATGATTGGTTGAAGGGAAATTGCTTCCATCTTGCTTAATTATCTTGATTCTTGAACTGCTATGCTCTCTTCTACTTTATAATATGCGTCTATATACCGCATGAATTCCTCTGAAATCTAAATTGAAGAGTTAACTAGTTTGAACTTTTCATGTGGTGTTATCTTTTAAGGTTTAGTGTGTTATTGCTCTTTTGCTTTAGGCTTACTCGAGGACGAGTAAGATTCAAGTGTGGGGGAATTTGTTAAATCCCTTTTTATCACTTAAATTAGGATTTAAGATTACTCCTCTTTCTCCTACTTTTATAATGGGAAGCTTAAGAAAGCTCAATTCTGCTTTGTAGGTGTACTTAAAAGGGAAAATGAAATTTGAACTAAAAAGGGGACAATTTCCATGATTAATTGAACCAACATGCAGAGCCGTCGACGGGTAACTCTTTAGACGTCGACGGCTGCTCGAGAAATGAACAACGGGATCACTTGCACCTGCATAGACATCGACGGCTAACTCACTAGACGTCGACGGACAAGCCACTTGAGGACCACAATTCCAGAATCCAAAGCAACCGTCCACGGATCTAAAGCTGGACGTCCACGGCCAACATTTCCAGGGAGTTCATCATGTTAGACGTCGACGGCCAGTCACTAGACGTCGACGGGTAGAAGTTTCTGACTTCGAATACTCAAAGGTTGAACACTTAGACATCGACGGCCAGTCACTAGACGTCGACGGGTAGAAGTTTCTAACTTCAAATACTCAAAGGTTGAATACTTGGACGTCGACGTGCAGATACTTAGACGTCGACGGATCGATCGAGCTGGGAAAAATATGAAGAAAACAAGCAGAGACGTCGATGGCCAGACACTTGGACGTCGACGGCTAGCAAAGTCAAAACGCCGACAGGCCCACTTAAATGCTGTCATTCCACTATCAAACCCATTAAAAATACATTCCGGATATTCAGTAGAGAGGAGCCATAACTAAACCTCAGAGTTGTCTCCCTCTTTTCCTCAATGGCTCCTACTTTAGCTTATTTTATTCTTAAGATTCCTCACCTCAGATGGGCAGAGTTATGGAGGAGCAGTGGATTGTGGGCTGGCAGCTGGAGACAGAGATCCGAAAATGAAAAGAAGCAGCTGGAAAGTGGAGTGGGTTGAGTCTTTAAGTTTGCATCTTTTGCTGGGTTGAAAAAAGAACTTATCATCTTGTAATTTTCGTTTAAGCAAAATACTCTGGAACTCCAATCTATTATAGGATTCAATCACTTTTTCTGCATTTGTGAGATTCTTGTTCTTAATGCTCTCTTATCTATTGATTGTTCTTCAATCTCTTGAGCTTTAAAGATGATTATCATGTTTATTATCTTGTCTTTTGAATTGCTGAGTTAATTAGTTGCAAATAATTGATTGAGTAGTTCATTAGCATGCTAATCTTTGAACTCCAAAGCTAGAGCTTGGTGATTTCTTAGAACTTGAGTAGCAAGAGGATGTTTTTACATTCAAAGAGATTTGAAGATGCAATTTGAATAATGAATGCTGGGTTTGTTATTGATTGTTGTTAGCTTTCATCTTTAACTAGCTTATTGCTCTTCTAAGCTTGAATTTGGATTGCTGGGATTCAAATTAGCCATAAGAGGAAGGATTAATAATGAACCTAGATTCATGGTTAATCAACATTAGGAAAGATTCATGGATTTGAAGCTGGTTTCTAATCCATGGGGTTAACCAATTAATGAGAAGAATGTTTGGTCAGTGAATCAATGATCAAGTGCTAGGTTGAAAGATTGATCATATAATAGATTGGAGGTTTTATTTTATCATACATTGCATTATTATTACCATACTTGGTAACTCCTTATATCTTATTTCCAACACCAATACAAAACCCCCTCTTTAAATTCTTGTTTAGTTTAATTTATGCTTTGTGAAAGTAATGATAAATTGGATAGCTCCTTGTGGGATCGACCCTTGCTTCCCTAATTACATGTTAGAGTAGTGAGGTTATTTTTGGTGCTTTGCGACACGCATCACTTGCACTGCTGTTGAACTCCAAGGCCCACAGAGAATCATTACTGAAGGCCTTGAGTCAGTCTTATGTGTCCAGAAATATTTCTGTTATTGATATGGACCATATAGTTGGAAGCATTGGTGCAGTTAATTACGTCACATTTACAGATGATGAGATACCTACAGGGATGAGGGGAATTCCCAAGGCACTTCACATTACTGCCAGATGCAAGGGCTACACAATGGCGCGAGTCTTGATTGATAATGGTTCAGCATTGAATGTCATGCCTCTCAGGTCTTTACAGAAGCTACCAGTGGACTTGTCCTACATGCAGTCGAGTAGCCTCATAGTCAGAGCTTTCGATGGAACTCGAAGGGAAGTGTATGGAACCATAGAGATACCTTTCCAGGTCGGTCCGGTTACATTTGAATTGGTTTTTCAAGTGATGGATATCAACCCATCTTACACTTGTCTCCTTGGTCGGCCATGGTTACATTTGGTAGGGGCAGTTCCATCAACCCTGCATCAGAAAGTAAAGTTTCGGGTGGAAAGGACAATAGTGACAGTTAGAGGAGAAGAACATATCATGGTGGCACAATCTTCGGACTCCCCTTATATTGAAGCTACCGAAGAAGCTTTGGACTGCTCTTTTCGATCTTTTGAAATTGCGGAGGTCATGTCAGAAAAGGGTGCAAGCCAAAGTTCTGAGGGTTTGATTAGTCAGAAGAGGCAGATGCGGGAACTGGGCTGGTCGGATGGAAAGGGTTTGGGAAAGAATCTGCAAGGGAATCCCAAATTGATAGATTAGCCTCACCAAGATAATACTTTTGGTCTGGGTTTCAAGCCATCATGGAGAGACAAACAGCAAATGAAGGAGAAGAAGAAAGCCTGAAGGTTGGCTAAGAAGGATGGGGTGTGCATGGAAGAGGAAAAAGGATTGAAGTTCCCATCGATCAGTCAAACCTTTGTATCAGCTGGTTGGGTCAACCTTAATCAGTATGGGCAAGGACCAATTTCAGTCCAGTTTGTTCAGTCATGATTGCAGAATTTGGTCATTTGTGCTGTTGAGGATGAGGTCTCAGATCAGCTAGATGGTTTAATCTATATGGCTGAAATGGACACTGAATTAGACAATTGGTCCGTTATTGAGATACCAGCTGTGTTTTCATCTTCTGAGCAAATGTAATTAGCTGAAACTCTTGTTTATTAAGTCAGTGCTTATGCTTAAGAGTGTTGATGAGTATTTTCATAATTTGTTAAGGCTTTCTTTCTTGTTTATACATAATTTGAACTTCAATGATGAATTGATGCATGTACAATCTTTTGACACAATGAGATTACATTGCAATATACATATTCACTATATTTTCTTCTATTGTTTCTCAAATTTTCTTCTCTAATCCTTTGATTCATCTTTGTTCTCTTACCATGCATTCTTATTCTATTACTTTTTATATATCTATTCCAAATTTCCCTTTGCAGGTCTACCGTCAATGAATGCGAAGATAGCACAAGCAGCGGGCCTGGGTTCAACTTTGATAAGTTGATTGATACAAATGAGGTTGATAACGACGATATTGATGATTCTGATCTGCCCCAAGATTTGTTGAGATTAGTTGAGCAAGAAGAAAGACAGATAGTGCCCCATAAAGAAACCACATAGTTGATAAATCTAGGCACAGAAGAAGACAGAAGAGAAGTGAAGATAGGCACCACTTTATCAGAAACTGAAAGACAACAGCTAGTTGATTTGTTGAAAGAGTATTCAGATGTCTTTGCATGGTCTTATTAAGATATGCCGGGATTAGATCCAGAAATTGTAGTTCATAAGCTGCCGATTAGGCCAGAATGCAAGCCAATTCAACAAAAGTTAAGAAGGATGAAACCGAAGATGCTATTAAAGATAAGGGAAGAAGTAATGAAGCAGTTATATGCAGGCTTTCTTGAAGTTGCAAAGTCCCCGGAGTGGGTAGCCAATATAGTTCCTATGCCGAAGAAAGATGGGAAGGTTTGAATGTGTGTAGACTACCGAGACCTCAACCGAGCCAGTCCCAAAGATAATTTTCCCTTGCCTCACATTGATACCCTAGTTGACAATACTGCCCGCTATTCCATATTCTCATTCATGGATGGTTTCTCAGGATATAATCAGATCAAGATGGCACCAAAAGATAAAGAGAAAACAACCTTCATCACCGTGTGGGGAACTTTTAACTACAAAGTGATGTCTTTCGGTTTGAAGAATGCCGGTGCTACCTATCAGCGAGCCATGGTGACTTTGTTCCATGATATGATGCACAAAGAGATCGAAGTGTATGTCGATGATATGATTGCTAAAGCTCGGACTGTGGAAGAGCATATTGTCAATTTGCAGAAGTTGTTCAAAAGACTGAGGAAGTACAAGCTTAGATTGAATCCAACCAAGTGCACTTTTGGGGCAACATCTGAAAAGCTATTGGGTTTTGTAGTTAGCGAAAAGGGGATTGAGGTAGACCCAGATAAAATCAAAGCTATCCAGAATTTATCACCACCTAAAACCCCAAAAGAAGTCAGAGGTTTCCTTGGGAGATTGAATTACATTGCCAGATTTATATCGCAATTGACTACTAAATGCGATCCGATTTTCAAATTGCTTAAAAAGCGACATCCAGGTGAATGGGATGATGATTGTCAAGTAGCTTTTGAAAAGATCAAGGAATATCTCACAAATCCTCCAGTGTTGGTACCTCCAGTACCCGGAAGACCTTTGATCTTATATCTCACAGTGTTTGAAAATTCCATGGGATGTGTATTGGGGCAACAAGATGAGACTGGAAAGAAAAGGCATGCAGTGTACTATTTGAGTAAGAAGTTCACTGAATATGAAACAAAGTATTCCCCATTAGAGAAGATATGTTGTGCATTGGCTTGGGCTGCTCACCGACTAAGACAGTACATGTTGTACCATACTACCTTATTGGTGGCAAAGTTAGACCCAATCAGATACATATTTGAGAAACCGGGCTTGTCAGGAAGAATTGCTCGGTGGCAAGTATTGTTGTCCGAGTATGATATTCAATATGTGTCCCAAAAAGCCATCAAAGGAAGTGCTGTGGCAGAATTTTTAGCAGAAAGGGCTAAAGATGATTATGAGCCTATGGAATTTGACTTTCCTGATGAAGATTTGATGGCAGTGTTTCATGTGGATGAAGAATTAGATGATGATGAAACATGGACAATGTATTTTGACTGAGCATCAAATGCAATTGGACATGGCATTGGGGCGGTGCTGACATCCCCAGAAGGTGACTATTTCCCAGGCACTGCAAGGCTAGATTTTCGATGCACAAATAATATGGCGGAATATGAAGCATGTGTTCTTGGTATTCAGATGGCCATAGAAAGAAAAATTAAAAATTTGAAGGTGTATGGTGATTCTGCACTTGTGATTTATCAGTTGAAGAGAGAATGGGAGACAAGAGATTCAAAGTTAGTCCTTTATCATGACTACATCAAAGATCTCGTAAAGAACTTCAAGGAGATCTCTTTTCATCATCTACCTCGAGAAGAGAATCAAGTTGCTGATGCCCTGGCCACATTGGCTTCCATGTTCAAAGTTGATCCAGATACAGAGATTCCGTCGATCAAGATCAAGTTGAGAGGTGAATCGGCACATTGTATGAATGTTGATGTTGTACAGTTCCTAAAGTACCAAAAATATCCCGATCACGCATCAGATAACGATAAGAAGATCATCGGGAGATTGTCGATGAATTTTTATTTGGATGGGGAAATTTTGTACAAGAAAACCCGTGATCAAGTCTTGTTAAGGTGTGTGGCAGCTAAAGAAGCTCAAATGATTATGAGTGAAGTGCATGAAGGAGTTTGTGGAACTCATGCTAGTGGACACAAATTGGCTAGGCAGATTATGAGATTCGGCCATTACTGGTTAACCGTGGAATCAGATTGCATTAATTACACAAGGAAATGTCACAAATGTTAGATTTATGCAGATCAAATTCATGTTCCTCCGAATCCTCTTCATGTTATGGCATCAACTTGGCCTTTCTCTATGTGGGGAATGGATGTTATCGGACCAATTACTCCAAAAGCTTCAAATGGTCATCAGTACATCTTTGTTATAATTGATTATTTCACCAAATGGGTTAAAGCAGCCTCATATGCCAGTGTTACACAATCTGTGCTAAGTTTTTGAAGAAAGAGATCATCTGTAAATATGGCCTTCCGGAGAGAATCATTTCCGATAATGCTCAGAATTTGAAAAGTAAAATGATAGAATCACTATGTTCTTGGTTCAAGATCACTTATAGCAACTCCACACCATATCGGCTGAAGATGAATGGGGCAGTGGAAGCAGCTAACAAGAATATCAAGAAAATTGTAGCAAAGATTACTGAAACTTATAAAGATTGGCATGAGAAGTTGCCATTTGCTCTTCTTGCTTACCGAACTGCAATCTGAACATCTACTGGGGCAACTCCTTTTTCACTGGTATATGGGACAGAAGCAATGGTGCCTATCGAAGTGGAAATTCCATCCCTCAGAGTGCTTAGAGAAGTGAACTTGGATGAAGCTGATTGGATCTAAGAACGACATGATCAGCTAAATTTGATTGATAAGAAGTGCCTTGCCGCACTTTGTCATGGTCAGTTATACCAGAAAAGAATGATGAGAGCTTATGATAAGAAAGTGAAGTCGAGGCAATTCAAAGAAGGGGAGTTAGTGTTAAAGAAAATACTCCCAAATCAACGTGACTCTCGGGGCAAGTGGGCACCGAATTGGGAAGGTCCACATGTTGTCAAGAAGGTCTTTTCTGGTGGAGCTTTAATATTACAAGAGATGGATGGGAAAGAATTCTCCAGCCCTATCAATGCTGATGCTATAAAGAAATACTATGCTTGAAGTAAAAAAAATGAAAAAATGAAATGAAAAGATGAAAAAATGGAAAAATGGAAAAATGAAAAAATGGAAAAATGAAAAAATGAAAAGAATGAAAAAATGATGAAAAAGAAAAAGGAGAGATCCAAGTTGAAAACCCGAAAGGGCGGCTTGGATCAATTGAGGGGTTGCTTAAGTTGAAAACGTGAAAAAGCGGCTTAAGTAGGAGCAAAAAGAAGGCATAAGCACAGCTATTGAATGAAGCAAGATCAAATTTAGTGGGTCTAATTGGGGAAATCAGATCACTCAATACGCCGAGTTGTCAAGTTTGTTGGTATCGTCAATTGATCAAAAGAAGAATTCAGGTTTCGGTCGCACATGTGTCTGAGTATTCATTGTTGGGAGGTACCCCTTATCCTTTCTCTTGTATTGAATCAATGAACTTTCTCTCTTGTTTGTATAAACCTATTTTTGAATGAGAATTGAAATTTGAATTCCTTTCGTTTGCATGAATCTTGTTCTAAAATGCGAAAATTGAATCAAGCTTATTCATTTCTTTGATCTTTTTTTAATAATGCGATGACTCTTATTTTTAATTGGTTTGTCACTTGTATTAAATTTTGTCATGAATTTCAAAATGTGAATAAACATGCAAGAAACCATATAGGCATGAAAATGCTCATTTAATTTTCAAAGGCATAGGTTTGGTTTAAAAGACAGGGTTTCAACTAACTAGTCACCCGGAAGGAAAATGGAAGTTATTTGCGGCAAATCATCGGGAATGTGCAAAAATAATGGAAACGAGCAATTTGAATCGGAAGAGCACTGATACAGTTTGAAATTGTTAATCAGAATGAGTGAGTAAGAAGATTGGGACTGAGTAAGAGGTTTCCATGATTGTTACAAACAAGAATTAGGCTTTGTACAAAAAGATACTAAATTTGTCATTGCAAATCAAGCATTAAGCATTGCATGCATCATGACATGATCATTGCATCATTTTAGAGCATTAGATTTCCAGATAACATGTCAGGTATTTGATACGTCAACTCCAGATCAAGATGGAAGTATCCTTTTCCAAAAATCCAGAAAATATGATTGTTCATCAAAAGAGACCAGGTTACGGCTCTTATTTTTCTTTAAGCAACCAAGGTATGACATTTAATTCATTTTTGAGACCCAGTTAAGATTTTGAGATTCACTTTATTCAGTTGGAGACCAAATCATGGCTCTTGTTTCATTTTGAGACCTAATTTAGGTTCTCACAGTTTAATTTGTTTATTGGGAGACCGACTCACGGCTCTTGTTGCAGGTAGTGACCGAATCACGGCACTTATTTCATTTGAGAGACAAAATCATGGCTCTTGTTTCATTTTGAAACCTAGTTTAGGTTCTCATAGTTTATTTAGTTTATTGGGAGACCGAATCACGGCTCTCATTACAATTAGTGACCGAATCACGGCACTCATTTCATTTAAGAGACCAAATCATGGCTTTTGTTTTATTTTGAAACCTGCTTTAGGTTCTCACAGTTTATTTAGTTCATTGGGAGATCGAATCACGGTTCTCGTTGCAGTTAGTGACCGAATCACAGCACTTTTTCATTTAAGAAACAAAATCATGGCTCTCGTTTCATTTGGAGATCATGTCATGGCTCTTGATTTAGTTGGAGACTTAGTTTAGGTTCTGAAGATTCACTTAGTTTATTGGGGGACCGAGTCACGGCTCTCGATTCATTTAAAGATCAATTGATGACATTTGATTCATTTGGAGACCAAATTTTGGCTCTTGAAAAGTTCTAAAAGGACAAGGTGTTTACGTCTTGGACCATTTTCTAATTATCTTGAAGCATAACTTCAATGTTCTTAGAAAACGCTCCAAGAGGGGCAACTGTAGACACCTTTTATTTTGGCAAATTCATTTTCTTTCTTTTAGTTTTCTTGTATCTTATTTTATTTTATTTTAATTTTACCTTACTTTATTTATTTATTTATTTATTTATTTTACTTACTTTAATTCTTTTTTCTTTTATTTGCAAGTAATTGAATATAAGGTGGAACCCAAGTTTGGCGGCCCATAGTCTTAATTGAAGGGATTGAATACAAAGTCAGCCCAAGCTTTCCAAAAGTCCAATTAGGTTGCAAATACAATAAAATTGGACCCATAGTCCATTACACGTAGCTCAAAGAAAAGTCAAAATGAGCAAAACGACAGTGTTTTACTGCATGATTGACTAAATCAAAAGAAACAACTGCAGTATGAAATGAACGTTGCTCAAGCCGCACCGCATCAGCTCACAAAGTTGCCATTCTGAGCACAGCAGCAAGGAGACCAGAAAGGACGGCTAGCTAGAAAATTTCCCAAATCCGGCAATGCTTCCGAGATTCCTTCGTTGCACTGAACCAAAATTATTGCCTCGTGCAAGGAGACAAAAACAAAACAGCCAATAAAATTTCTCTCCTATGCACGTACATATTGCAGCTCACAAGAAAACACGCACATGAGCAAGAGAATTTTTATTCAGCATACACAAGCTAATAAAGATTCAATTTTACAAAGTAAAATTTGGGTTTTACCTGAATGAAGACAGGCCGTAGGATGACCCCTGATATTTTCTCTCAGCAAAATCTCTGCCCTTGATCAAAAGACCCTTCTCCAAGCTTCTGTGAAAATTAAAAAAAGGCCTCTCCAAGCCCATGAACTGCAGAAACAAACAAAAAGAAAACATGTGAGAGATGTAAAACCGTTGATCTTAGGGTTAAAAATTCATTCTAACCCTTAGATCAGCAAATCCCTCACATAAAAGCAACATTTCGTACAGTTTAGAGAGGAGGAAAAATCAAAAAAAGATACAAAAATTAGGGTTCGTCAAAAGTGAACCAAGGGTTTTCGATTTTGGGAATTTTCAGCAAGAGGTTTCAAACCTAAATCCTATCTGTGGAGAAGGAGTTTGAAGCTTGAGAGAGGATATACCTTGGTATCGTGTTGATTGAGTGGTTCCATTAACGGATTCGAGCAGTGAAATTTTTTTGGCTTTTTTGTTCAGACTTTGGATTTTGGCACAGCTTCAGAGACTACAGCTTTCAAAATTGGTGTAAAGCTAAGGAAAGAAGGCTATTTCGGTATTAGTTTGTTTCATCTTGATAGACCCTTGCCAGAGAAGCGGACAACGTTTGAGAGGAAGGCTGTCCGTTCGAATAAAAGGTAAGAAAAGGGGCGGTTTGTGGAGCAAAGTGAAGAAGACAAAGGGAAAAAGAAAATACAAGGGTTTCGTAAGTCAAGGCACGGGACCCATCGTTGTTAGGTAAGGCTTTATCACCTTTTGAATTTTTGGTCAATATTGATTTTCAAAAGACTTTATGGTACCGATTTTCGAGCGTTTCGGGGGTGCTAATCCTTCCTCGAACGTAACTGTTGAGTACCAAAATAGACATATTTTCCTATGTTAATCTCTATGGATTTATGCATTTCATTGTATAAACTAAGCTTACTTAGCTTTGTTTCACTTTGTAGGTGTCAATTGAGGTAATTGAGTGAAAATGATGGAATTGAAGTGAAAAGGACCAAACACAAATCAAGTGGGAAGACAAGATGTAAAGAACTCAAAGTTGAAATCCTAACAGATTGGATAGATCATAAATATGGCTGATTTTCTCTATGTTCGAGACTTCAATTGTTTTTGTGATCTACATCAAAGTTATAGAGGACATCGTGGGCTTTTCGGAATGCTAAAGAACGTCGAAATCGGAGTTCGTTTGACCCTCCAAATGTCTGTTTTAGGAGAGATTATCAAACTAAGTCCGGGTCTGCCCGACCAATCCGTCGACGGGTAAGCATGTAGACGTCGACGGCTGCTCGAGAAATGGACACGAGATCACTTACACAAGCAGAGACGTCGACAGCCAAATCTAGATGTCGACGGGTAGAAGTTTCTGACTTCGAACACTTAAAGATTGAACACTTAGACGTCGACGGGCAGGTATCTAGACGTCGACGGATCGATCGAGCTGGGAAAAATATGAAGAAAACAAGCAGAGACGTCGACGGGCAGACACTTAGACGTCGACGGCTAACAAAGTCAAAACACCGACAGATCCATTTAAATGCTGTCATTCCACTATCAAACCCTTCAAAAACACATTCCGGAGATTCAGTGGAGAGGAGCCATAACTAAACCTCAGAGTTGTCTCCCTCTTTTCCTCAAATGGCTTCCACTTTAGCTTATTTTATTCTTAAGATTCCTCACCTCAGATGGGAAGAATTATGGAGGAGCAGTGGAGTGTGGGCTGGCAGCTGGAGACAGAGATCCGAAAATGTGAAGAAGCAGCTGGAAAGTAAAGTGGATTCAGTCTTTAAGTTTGCATCTTTTGCTGGGTTTAGAGAGAACTTATCATCTTGTAATTTTCGTTTAGCAAAACTCTATAACTCCAATCTATTATAAGATTCAATCACTTTGATATGCATTTGTGAGATTCTTGTTCTTAATGCTTTCTTGTTCATTGATTGTTCTTCTATCTCTTGAGCTTTAAAGATGATTATCATGTTTATTATCTTGTCTTTTGGATTGCTGAGTTAATTAGTTGCAAATAATTGATTGAGTAGTTCATTAGCATGCTAATCTTTGAACTCCAAAGCTAGAGCTTGGTGATTTCTTAGAACTTGAGTAGCAAGAGAATGTTTTTACATTCAAAGAGATTTGAAGATGCAATTTGAATAATGAATGCTGGGTTTGTTATTGATTGTTGTTAGCTTTCATCTTTCACTAGCTTATTGCTCTTCTAAGCTTGAATTTGGATTACTGGGATTCAAATTAGCCATAAGAGGAAGGATTAATAATGAACCTAGATTCATGGTTAATCAACATTAGGAAAGATTCATGGATTTGAAGCTGGTTTCTAATCCATGGGGTTAACCAATTAATGAGAAGAATGTTTGGTCAGTGAATCAATGATCAAGTGCTAGGTTGAAAGATTGATCATATAATAGATTGGAGGTTTTATTTTATCATACATTGCATTATTATTACCATACTTGGTAACTCCTTATATCTTATTTCCAACACCAATACAAAACCCCCTCTTTAAATTCTTGTTTAGTTTGATTTATGCTTTGTGAAAGTAATGATAAATTGGATAGCTCCTTGTGGGATCGACCCTTGCTTCCCTAATTACATGTTAGAGTAGTGAGGTTATTTTTGGTGCTTTGCGACACGCATCAAATTTTGGCGCCGTTGCCGGGGAGCTACGGCATTTATCATTTCTTTCTTTACATTTTCATTTGTTTCCCCTGTTCCCTTGTGATTTTTCCCTGTTTTTCTTTAGATTAGAACTTGTTTAATTATTTACTTAACTTACTTTCATTTCAGCTTTTGTACTTGTTGTTTTCTTGTTTCGCTTTTGTTCGCTTTGATTCTCTTGTTGTTCTTTGTTTCATTTTTCAGGATTTTGTACACACCAACTTGAGCCACCCACCCTCTCCACTTGAGCTAAAAATTGGTGTCTTATTCCTCAACGGGCATATGTTGAGACATTGACGGATGTTGTTTGAACAAGATAAGTCAGAAACATTTAGATGTCGACGGTTATTTACTTAGACGTCGACGGATGGGTCAGAGCAAGACAAATCGTGAAGTCAGAAATACTTAGAAGTCGACGGATCAAACTCTAGACGTCGACGGATGACACGGGCATGAGCAACATATGAATTTGAGCTTTTAGACGTTGACGTATAAACACATAGCCGTTGACGGGTACTCACCCTAATCCGTCCAAGCAATGGTAAATGAGCCCTTTTAAAGGAATATATCTTAAGACCCACCCACCCACCTTATTTTTTCTCACGTTGTTTCTTTATGTTGTGATTCTAGTTTGAGCTCTTACATTTTCAGCCTACAAGGTATGCAGTCTTCCAACCTCAACTCATATATTTCGACTCTTGAAAATGCATTCCTTGATCGCACCAAGTATATTGCATTTTCTTTATGCTTACCCTTTTTATACTTACTTGTATTTGTTCTTGTGGACTATATGATGTTCAAACATTGAGGACAATGTTTGATTTAAGTGTGGGGGGGATTTGCAATTGCATTGCTTGATAATTGGGGGTAGTAGTTTAGTTACATGATAGTTAACTTTCAAATGGAATGATGAGTTATTCATGGTATGAGTGTTAGCCTAGTTAGGAATGAAAGATGCATGATGTTGATTGAATAAGATTCTTTGCTTCTTGATTTCTAAGTATCGTGTTAGTTGATTTCTTTAAGTCAAATATGTTTGAGTAGGGTAATGCATTAACAACCTTGCGAGGATTTGAGCTTTATAGATTGCACTTCAATCTCTTTTCATTCTTGAGTGTAATTTATGTCTCCTATGGTTGTATGCTTCTAGAACTTGCTTGATACCTTGTTGAGATTACATTTATTGCATTCATGTTTGAAAGATAATTAAGGTTTAGGACTAAGTTTGAGCCAAATTGACCAACCTTTGTAAAACCAATGTAGATAACCCCATGAGCTTAACATGATTTTAGCCATGTTCTTTGTTGTTAAACCTTATTATCCCAAAAAGGACCTTAAGCTTTAAAAGAAAAACAAGTTTACTCACCTTGTCTCTTTGACTTAGTGAAATAATTGCCTTGTTTTACATTTATGTTCTTGGAAAAAGGTTGGCAACAAGAATAAGTGTGGGGGGGAAAAACCACCTTGAGTTGGTCAATTGAGAAAAAGGTTGTATGAGTGAGATGTCCAAAGTATTTAAAGTAAAATAAAATGTGCCTTAAGAAAGCAAAATCTAGAAAGAAAGGCACTATAAAAGAACTTGGCATCTCCTAGGTTCAAATGAAAAAAAAAAAAAGGGACGAAAAGAGTGAAAAGAAGTTGATTAAAAGATGGAGAGATTAGTGAATTGTTGACCAAGCCAAGATTTGGGCTATTAAAAGTAAAATCTGCCCATAATTTCAATTAGTTAATATTTCATTAATCTTGAAGAGGCCTTTGATTGAATTCCTTTACTCATTTCTTTCTTTCGTAACTTTCTCAACCAAAGCCCCATTACAACCTTACTTTAAAACCTTTTCATTCATTCATTCATGACATGTAAGATGGAGTACTGGAGATGAGGTAGACTAGCAAGCATATGGTAAGTATATTTTCATAGAAAGACTCTTGAGGGAACCATTATCAAACACTTGAGTGAATGAGAGATGACTAGTGAGGAATTGCCCTATTCAAGCATGTTTGGTTGAAGTTTGATGCTTGCATTGTTATTTATTAATCTTGTTTGCTTAGTTTTCTTATTCATGATTTGTTATGTTTTCTTTAGTTCTTATCCATACTTTTACTCGTCATATGTGTTCCTCTTGAGTTCGATTTGAACTTTAACTACCATAATAAGAATGTTGTGGCTATTCTTGGTACACTTTTAGGAGACCATACCTCCTCCTACTAGGGACACCTAGAGGTTTAATATGGGCTTGTAGTTTAGGCTAAAAGCTACCGTTTTCTCCTACGAAAATGGACAATAGAGTTAGGTTAGGTTTAGTGTAGATAATAACTCTCCTTAGGCTTGCTCGAGGACGAGCAAAGGTTTAAGTGTGGGGGAATTTGTTGAGTACCAAAATAGACATATTTTCCTATGTTAATCTCTATGGATTTATGCATTTCATTGTATAAACTAAGCTTACTTAGCTTTGTTTCACTTTGTAGGTGTCAATTGAGGTAATTGAGTGAAAATGATGGAATTGAAGTGAAAAGGACCAAACACAAATCAAGTGGGAAGACAAGATGTAAAGAACTCAAAGTTGAAATCCTGACAGATTGGATAGATCATAAATATGGCTGATTTTCTCTATGTTTGAGACTTCAATTGTTTTTGTGATCTACATCAAAGTTATAGAGGACATCTTGGGCTTTCCGGAATGCTGAAGAACGTCGAAATCGGAGTTCGTTTGACCCTCCAAATGTCTGTTTTACGAGAGGCTATCAAACTAAGTCCGGGTCTGCCCGACCAATCCGTCGACGGGTAAGCATGTAGACGTCGACGGCTGCTCGAGAAATGGACACGAGATCACTTACACAAGCAGAGACGTCGACGGCCAACTCTAGACGTCGACGGCCAAATCTATACGTCGACGGGTAGACTCTAGACGTCGACGGGTAGAAGTTTCTGACTTCAAACACTTAAAGATTGAACACTTAGACGTCGACGGATCGATCGAGCTGGGAAAAATATGAAGAAAACAAGCAGAGACGTCGACGGGCGGACACTTAGACGTCGACGGCTAACAAAGTCAAAACGCCGACAGATCCATTTAAATGCTGTCATTCCACTATCAAACCCTTCAAAAACACATTCCGGAGATTCAGTGGAGAGGAGCCATAACTAAACCTCAGAGTTGTCTCCCTCTTTTCCTTAAATGGCTTCCACTTTAGCTTATTTTATTCTTAAGATTCCTCACCTCAGATGGGAAGAATTATGGAGGAGCAGTGGAGTGTGGGCTGGCAGCTGGAGACAGAGATCCGAAAATGTGAAGAAGCAGCTGGAAAGTAAAGTGGATTCAGTCTTTAAGTTTGCATCTTTTGCTGGGTTTAGAGAGAACTTATCATCTTGTAATTTTCGTTTAGCAAAACTCTATAACTCCAATCTATTATAAGATTCAATCACTTTGATCTGCATTTGTGAGATTCTTGTTCTTAATGCTTTCTTGTTCATTGATTGTTCTTCTATCTCTTGAGCTTTAAAGATGATTATCATGTTTATTATCTTGTCTTTTGGATTGCTGAGTTAATTAGTTGCAAATAATTGATTGAGTAGTTCATTAGCATGCTAATCTTTGAACTCCAAAGCTAGAGCTTGGTGATTTCTTAGAACTTGAGTAGCAAGAGAATGTTTTTACATTCAAAAAGATTTGAAGATGCAATTTGAATAATGAATGCTGGGTTTGTTATTGATTGTTGTTAGCTTTCATCTTTCACTAGCTTATTGCTCTTCTAAGCTTGAATTTGGATTACTGGGATTCAAATTAGCCATAAGAGGAAGGATTAATAATGAACCTAGATTCATGGTTAATCAACATTAGGAAAGATTCATGGATTTGAAGCTGGTTTCTAATCCATGGGGTTAACCAATTAATGAGAAGAATGTTTGGTCAGTGAATCAATGATCAAGTGCTAGGTTGAAAGATTGATCATATAATAGATTGGAGGTTTTATTTTATCATACATTGCATTATTATTACCATACTTGGTAACTCCTTATATCTTATTTCCAACACCAATACAAAACCCCCTCTTTAAATTCTTGTTTAGTTTGATTTATGCTTTGTGAAAGTAATGATAAATTGGATAGCTCCTTGTGGGATCGACCCTTGCTTCCCTAATTACATGTTAGAGTAGTGAGGTTATTTTTGGTGCTTTGCGACACGCATCAGTAACCGACTCCAGAACCCAAAATCTGTTTTCGTAGACCAATACCTGTTTGACCTAAGGTAATCTTTGTAGATTACGTTAGGTTAAATAGAGTCAAAATGGGTGGCTAACCTACCTAAACCAAATGGTTAGTGGCGACTCAGTTTTACCCTTTTCTTATTATTTTCAAAAATCTTTTTATTCACCAAAATTTCCCGTTGGACGGCTCTTGAGACATTTCGACAATATATATGCATAAACATTTATATTTAACACATATAATCACACACACATAAGTTTTTATATTCCTTTTTAAAAAAAAACATCCCACTCAGTGTGTGGGTATATCACAATCAAGTGTGTGTGTGTGTGTGTGGATTTCCCCGTATCCCAAAACCTTTTTGAAAACATTTATGTTTTAAAAACATTTTTAAAACCTTTGTTCCCAGTGGCTAAACAAAGAAGTCTAGGTCACTCACAGTGATGGGAGATTCGTATACTCCCAAGCACTCCATTTAGCTCAACCTCCGGAGCATCATCGCAATCGATTCAACCGGAGCCCTAATACACGGAAATATAAATTAGCATTCATAATAAAATTTATGAATGCACCTATGAGGCTCTAACATGACCTAAGTTTGGGCTTGGATGTGATTCGGGGCTTAGAAAAGTGTCCGGGAGGTTCCGGGGTAAAAATTGGACACTTGAAGAAAAATTACGAAAATGCCCCTGGGGACCCATGGGCCCCACTACGGGCCCAACCCGGCCCGGATTCTGGGCCATACAGACCCTCCCTTGTGGCTGGGCCTGACCCAGCCACGGATTGGGCCCGGAGAAGGCCCACCCGCGCGGATGGGCAAAGTTGGCCATGTCCTGGCGAGACTCGGCCAGGCGGTCTCCCGATCGTCGTGAAAACTTAATGAAATGTAGTTCAAGGAGTTAAGAACAACTCACCAAGATCTCACCTTGAACTTGCAGTCGGTTTGTCCGGATCGGCCAAAAGTCCAAAATTGCTCCAAAGGAACAGTTGAGAGAAAAAAGAAAGAAGAGAAGGGAGGAAGAGAGAAAATGAGGGGGAGAGGCTCGGCCTCCCCCTATTTATAGGGTAGCCCGGCACCGGGTCTACTCGGACCCCGGGCCAAACTTTCTCTTCTCTTTTAATCACTTAAAACTTTGATCCTTGACCCAATCCACCGACCAATTCACCAATGGATGTCCAACCCATTGGCTATGGACTTAAAGAAGTCTACATTGGTGTTTCCATGCATGGTCACCAATCTCATCTTCTAACTACGTCTTGTCTTAAGCCTAACTTCTTTTCTGACTTGACACACCAGACCGATATATTGTTTAATTATTACATCATCTTACATTATTTCGTTCGTACGAAAAAGTCGTGCTAGGTCCGGGTGTGTCAACTCTCCACTCCTTCTAAAAATTTCATTCTTGAAATTAATTAAGGTAGCTCGGGGAGATTTGGCTTCTATTGAAGCCTTCATTTCGTTTTCAAATAGTGTTCGTTTCACTATTCACTGTTGAAGTTTACCGCGCTTCCGCTGCGCACTCTGATTATTCACTCTCTCAAAAGTGGCGTCGTCGCCTTTCTACTCTTGAGTCTGAACCTCATCTTTTTCTTAACATAGCCTACCCTTAACTATTCATGGCTTAGGCTCTCTTTACTTTAATTATGACCTTTTGAGGTTCTTCCTTTACTGTAGTTGTGCTTGCTCGATCTTCTCATTTGTCCTTGTCTCATCCTTCAAGTCTCTCTTGATGAGACTATCCTTTACTTCTTCTGAGGTTCTACACCTCTTACTCTTCTCAGGAGTTCCTCCTCCTTTTCATTGCCACTGCCTCTTACTTCGAGGCCATCTTCCGACGCGTTCCTTGTCATTCGTGGTCATGTGCTCGTTTTGTAACCAAGCTATTGGGAAAGACCTTCGCTTAACTCCCTCGCCTCCACGGTGAGGATGCGGTGAGTTAAATGTCTTTCCCTCTTACCTTGGTTTTGCTTCTTTGTTTCGTCTTTTACTTCCACTCTCTTTCTTTCCAATCTCTTCCCATTCAAACTCATGGCGTATGAGTCGAGCTCCTATACACACTGGCCCACACTCGGCCACATCATAACAGAGGAATCAGAGATTATGCCCTCTCGGCTCTCACAATCTGACCCACTCTCTGACCGCCCATCACAATCACAAATGGGGCCCTCGGCCTATCACATCACATATAGGGCCCATAGCCCATCACATCTCATTTCGCATCCTCTCTGGGATAGAGAACTCTGGGAGGTCTCACACTCTCCCCAATCATATATTGGGTCGGTCTTCTCGAGTGGTCATCACAGAGATCCTCAAGATCTCGATCTCTGATCCTTTCTCTCATGGGATGCCTCACATGGCTCCCAAATCATTCACACTTGAGCCTCGACCTCATACCCATCCATAACATTTCTCTAGCCTCTTAGGCTTTCTCTCATCTTTCACTCCCTTGGAGTGTCCACTTCAGGAGGTACCGCGTGTTTTTCTTTCATATAATCGCCTTTCTTCACATTAACTTTCTTGCTAATGGTCGGTCTCTTTTCCTCCTTTCATCAACAGTATTATTTAGGGTTTCTTTATCCCCATCTCTTTCCTTTTCTTCCTCTCCATCTGCCCACGTCCATTGTGGGGTCCACCTTTCTCTTGCCTTCTCGTCAAACGGAACAACGTAATTCACGCTTGTCACACTCATGCTGCATTCTTGGTAGCTTCTTTCTCTCTTGAGGTTTCATCTCCATTCTCTTCACTTGATCTTCCTTATGGTCCATTGCCATCCTTAGGCATCACTTTCAACTTTTGAAATCTCCATACCCATTTTCCTTAGGGCCATCATTGTATCCTTTCTCTTTCCCATACTCCTTTATCTCGATTTACGTGATCTCTCATGTCTTACCCCACAGTTTCCTTTACCTTGACTTCATTCTTCCCTTTCTTTGCTTTCTTCTCTGACTTTCTTCATCATTCTCATTCTTATCCCTCTTTTCTTCTAACACCTTTGATTCTCTCAGGTGTTAAAATTTCTTTTCTGCTCTTCGTACTGGCTGTGCTCATAGAAGTTCATCAGATTGATTAGTTCTTTCCTTATTCTCGTACTCCTTCCATTGAGTACTCAAGGTTCTCTCTTATCATCTTTTCTGTCTCAGTTCCCTTATTTCTTGCTTTCCACATATGGGTTTTCTTTACCTTAGCCATCTTCGGCTCTTAATCCATCGGTATCTCTTCTTTGTCTTTCGATACCATGGTTTATTTATCGTGGGCAACACCTTTTTCTATCCTTTATTGCCTCTCTATCTTGCCCACGCCAAGCTAACTCCATCCTAGCTTGGTTTGAACTTCTTCTCCCATATCCTTTCTTCACTTATCATTCTTCAGGGAGTTTATCCTCAAAGTTAGTTTACTCCCCTCTTTCTAAAAGATTTAACTTATTCTTTTTGTTCCTTGACTCCTTACTCTTAATTCCTTCTATCTCACTTTACTCCTTTGTTCTCATCCTTTCATCTCTTTCGGTTCCAACCATTATTTTGGTTTATACTTAATCACCTTTTTGTCTTCTCCAGTTTTAATTATCATCTTATTCATTCTCGTCTTATCCTCACTTCTTTCTTTGACCCTCACTTAGATCGATACACTTTCATTATTCTCTGTGTTTGATTATTCATCAATTCCCATTATCATTATCATTCCCTTTATTATCATTTTCATCATTATCCTCTTTATCATCATTCTTCCACTTTTGTTTTCTCCACCATGATTTGGTATCCTTGCTTCTTTATTTCTCTTTCCTTTTTTTCCATATCCATTCTTTACTGATATCGTCCTTTTCTTGTTATCCATTAAGATACCATCATCTCCATTCACTCGTTTCCTACGAGCGTTCCTTCTCTTATGTTTTCTCCAATTTTTCTTTCTATCCAACCTCTTTATTTCTTCTTTTATCATCTAACTAATCAGCGGTTCTTCCTTTCCTTTCTTTTCCACCAATTCAGACTCCCAAATCTTCTATTCTCTTTTTCTACAATCAAATCACTGGGGTTTCTTCTTACTTTCACTAATTTATATCCTTAACCCCTTTTTGCTCTTTAGTTCTGGCCTCCAACAATCCTTGTTTATTCTTTCCTTTCCTTGATTTATTCGTTTTATGATGTAGTGCCCTGGCTTGACTCGAGTTCGGGGTTCATTATGCTCGACTCTCTTTAACTAGCATCCGTTTCTAAGTCTTTTATTCATTTTCTTTCACTAGATCTTTCTTAGTCCTCTTTCTAAGTTTCTTTTAATCTCCTTTTTCTACTCTTCTTTAATCTATCTCTAAGTTACCCACCTAGGTTTTGTCTCTAACCCTAATTTCCTAGTCTTATTCTTTTACTAATCCTAGTCAGCCATTTGGAGTTATTAACCTATGGTTCATTATGACATCATCACAAATTTAAAGTTATAGTTTTCTAGCGATGAGTTATACTTTTCTTCTTTTAAGGCTCTATTCCTAGTTAACAAAACTTAGTTCATCAATTGAACTAAGCTGCTCTTTCTTCTTATGCCTCGTTCTTCTTTTATTAGCCTAGGGTCTTCTTTTACCTAGGGTTCTTATGCTTTCTTTCTTCATTAAGAAAGCCTCCGCACTACATCACGACATCTCTTTATCCATTGATTAAGGGTTCGCGTTTCTTCTTCTTTCCTCTTCTTCTTTCTCACCAGTTCCTTCTGGTGATGTCTTCACAATACTGGAGGGAATTATCTTCGTGCCTTCCATTAGCACGTATGCAGGCATTTTCATCATTGCCGTGCATTATGCTCTTTCTTCGCTTGCTTACTTCCCATTGTCTTTGTCAAAATAATTTATTATTATCATTTGGAGGTCTCTTCCTTCTTTCTCTCATTAGCCATCAATTAATGAGAGGTTCATCACCTTTAATCCCCTTAAGAGTGGAGGTTTACAACTTATCTTTCTCCTTATTCCATTTCCTCCATCTTCATTTCCTTTCTCTTTTGTCCATTATCCTTCTCAACATTGGTATCCAATGGTCAAACAAGTAGTAACTGACGTACTACTCATTGACCACTTGGATGTGATCTCTTTTCATCATTTTCTCATTTTCATTTTGTGATCCTTGCCTTATTCCTCCTCATCGTTTCCCAAGAATGGCTTCTTTCTTGTTCTCTTTCCTTACTCTTTTTTTTTGTCATTCTTAAATCCTTTAGGGTTTTCTCTTGTCAATCCCTTTCACATCCTCAAGTGATCTTCCCATATCTCACCTTTGAGATCTTGGGCTCACTCTTTCTCTTCCAATTTCCTTGGATCCTTCTCCTCGATTGACTTCAGACGAACTCTCTTTCGTCCACCAATACCCCCTTTTCTTTCACCACTTAAACACCACTGTGTAAGTACACAAGAAGCCAGCTAGTCCTTGCTGCCATTTATCTCATTTCATGCTCACTCCTCGGAGCATCATCCTGGCAATTTGTAGACTTATCCCACCAGACTTGCCAATCTGTGGACTCTTCGGCCATCGCTTCACTTCACCTTCCATTTGATGCTTTGTGAGGTCTTCCTCGATCCTTCATCTGGTTGCTCGGATGCTTCATCTCAAGTCCTGAGGGTTCTGGTCAATCACATCCTCCGTGATTGACTCCTTCGATTTCTTCAATCCTAACCCAACTCTCTCTCCTAGGCTACACACTAATGGTGTAGAAAACGACAGAAGTGAGGTTAGCGTTCACGCACGTTATGCCCACCTTGGCCCCTTGCCTCATTCTAATCGCATCATTTCCTCCCAAGTCTTACACATCACTAGTGTAAAGAATGGGGAAACGCATCTAATTTACGACTCAAACTCGCTGCTTTACTAGCGAGTCTCGATGTTCACAACTTCAAAGGTTGAACATCGAAGATTGTGGGTATCGAACCAGTTTCCACTGGTAAGCCTCTAACTAGGCTACCAAGGAGGATTAGACGAGACATCACCTATCTCGTCATCTTCAAGGGAAATACTGTCCCTCGCACAGTTTAGCTATCGAGTAGAAGGAATATTGAAAGTTGAAAATTTGGGTTTGAGGAGTTTCTTGAAAAGCGTGCCTTGCTTGCACGAATCTCAAGGAAAAAGGTGGTCATGATATCTTCTCACGTAAGACCACACTCGAGAACACTATATGGTGGCTTGCTGCTAAAGAAAGGTATTCTAAGAGTATGTATGATTATTTATGACGCTTTCGAGTAGCTACAAACTCGAACACTGGAGTTCTAAACCTATTTAATCCACTGACTTTAAAACGTTTAAGAATGTTTCGAAATATTTTGAAAACACTTTATGATTTTTTTGAAAACAGTCAGAATTTTTTAATCGCTCTGATACCAATCAAATTATCACTCCCCGACCCGCTCCGGGGTCGGCCACGTGGCAACCGCCATGCTATCTCGAAGTACATGTCTACAGCCACGCATCCGAGGCACCGCAAGGCTTGAAATAGATATCATCGATGCAAAAAAAAACTAAAATTTTAATTAGAAATCATTTAATAAAATATTTAATTTATAGGCAATACCAGTGGATTAATTTAAAAGAATACCTACATAGAGGAACCCACTACACCTAAGCCACCGACGTCTTCTAGTGAGCCTCCTTTCTATAGCTGACTCCGTAAGAAAATCTGCATCCATCCACATTGGATACAGGTGAGTGACAGAGGTTCTAAGAATCTCCATCTGGGTTAAGGCAGTTAACGAAATCCAAAATAAATAATGTAATAATAAAATAAATATTTTCTTTTGAAATCTTCTTTTTGTTCTTTAGCCGAGAACTCTCTTTTAAAACTCATTAAATAAATAAATAAATATACACAAAGTGGGCTGGCATCTCTATCATACTGAAGGTGCGACCCGTCGGTCGACTTACGCCTTACTGCACCGAGGGCTATCTCTTTTCTCTTTTAAAAATATTTTCTCTTTTCTGTTTCTCTAGCCTTTTCCCTCGGTGGTACCTTGCTGTGGTGGAACACAGCGAACTGGAGCCCTAGCGAGTTTCCCTACGCGCCTCTCCCAGTATCTCGTCTCACCGTGCTCCTCAATAGGCGGTCCACGGCTGAGAATCTAGCATGCTTTCTCCAACTCGGTCCATGCTCCCGTATATATTGCAGCCCCGAGGAGCCTTTACTAGCTGTTGGCTGTTGGACCGCAGTCCACCACCACCACTAGCCTACTCAATCACTCATCTTCCAGGGCAATCGCACCCTCATAAATCATAATAATAAAAATAATTCATAATTATATATATATGCATAAACATTTATATTTAACACATATAATCACACACACATAAATTTTTATATTCCTTTTTTTTTAAAACATCCCACTCACTGTGTGGGTATATCACAATCAAGTGTGTGCGTGTATGTGGATTTCCCTGTATCCCAAAACCTTTTTCAAAACATTTATGTTTTAAAAACATTTTTAAAACCTTTGTTCCCAGTGGCTAAACAAAGAAGTCTATGTCACTCACAGTGATGGGAGATTCGTATACTCCCAAGCACTCCATTTAGCTCAACCTCCGGAGCATCGCCGCACTCGATTCAACCGGAGCCCTAATACACGGAAATATAAATTAGCATTTATAATAAAATTTATGAATGCACCTATGAGGCTCTAACATGACCTAATATTGGGCTTGGATGTGATTCGGGGCTTAGAAAAGTGTCCGGGAGGTTCCGGGTTAAAAATTGGACACTTGAAGAAAAATTACAAAAATGCCCCTGGGGACCCATGGGCCCCACTACGGGCCCAGCCAAGCCCGGATTCTGGGCCATACAGACCCTCCCGTGTGGCTGGGCCTGACCCAGCCACGGATTGGGCCCGGAGAAGCGGGTGGGCCAAGTTGGCCATGTCTCGCGCGGGACTCGGCCAGGCGGTCTCTCCCTCGCTGGAGAGATGCGGCTCCCGCGCTGGAGCCGCACACCAGCCTCGGGATCCGAGGCTTTTCCTCTGTTCCCGAGCCCCTCGGTCCACCGATCGTCGTGAAATTCGAGATGGAGGTTCCTCTCACCTCCCATGACGCGTTTACCGAGTAGAAACGAGAATTACAAGCTCAAAGTTCCTAATCTCAAATCTAAACTTAAAATCTAACTAAAAGCTGAAACTAACTTTGAGCTTGAATTTCTCCTAGACCAATGCATGGATAAGCGTGAAAACTTAAATAAACGTAGTTCAAGGAGTTAAGAACAACTCACCAAGATCAAGCCTTGAACTTGCGGTCGGTTTGTCCGAATCGGCCAAAAGTCCAAAATTGCTCCAAAGGAGCAGTTGAGAGAAAAGAGAAAGGAGAGAAGAGAGGAAGAGAGAAAATGAGGGGGAGAGGCTCGGCCTCCCCCTGTTTATAGGGTAGCTATTAAACCCCTTTTTATTGCTTAATTTGGGATTTAAGATCACTCCTCTTTCTCCTGCTTTTATACTGGGAGGCCTAAGTTAGCTCAATTTTGCTTTGTAGGTGTACTTAAAAGGGAAAATGAAGATTGAACTAAAAAGGGACAAATTTCCATGATTTATTGAACAAACATGCAGAGCCGTCGACAGGTAACTAAGTAGACGTCGACGGCTACTTGAGAAATGAACACGGGATCGCCAGCACCTGCATAGACGTCGACGGCCAACTCAATAGACGTCGACAGACAAGCTACTTGATGACCATGATTCTGGAATCCAAAGCAACCGTCCACGGATTGAAGTTGGACGTCCACGGCCAGCATTTCCAAGGAGTTCATCATGCCAGACGTCGACGGCTAAACGTTAGACGTCGACGGCTAAACGTTAGACGTCGACGGGTAAAAGTTTCTGACTTCGAACACTTAAGGGTTGAGCACTTAGACGTCGACGTGCACATCTTTAGACGTCGACGGATCGATCGAGCTGGGAAAAATATGAAGAAAACAAGCAGAGACGTCGACGGGCAGACACTTAGACGTCGACGGCTAACAAAGTCAAAATGTCGGCAGACCCATTTAAATGCTGTCATTCCACTATCAAACTTTGAAAATAAACATATTCCGGAGATTCAGTGGAGAGAAGGCAGAGTAAATCCCCATATCTCCTCAGATTTGTCTCCCTCTTTACAATAATGGCTTCTACTTTAATTTTATTTTATCCTTAGGATTCCTTATCCTATCTTGAAGGCATTATTGAGGGGGAATAATGGAGGAGTGGGTTGGCAGCTGGAGGCAGACAGCCGAGAAGATAAGAGACAGCTGAGGGGAGTTGAGTTTTTAATTTTGAAGTTTGTATCTTTGCTGGGTTTCAGGACTGATCATTTTTGTAATTTTCGTTTAAGCAAAATACTCTATAACTCCAATCTATTATAGGATTCAATCACTTTTTTCTGCATTTGTGAGATTCTTGTTCTTAATGCTTTCTTGTTCATTGATTGTTCTTCTATCTCTTGAGCTTTGAAGATGATTATCATGTTTATTATCTTGTCTTTTGGATTGCTGAGTTAATTAGTTGCAAATAATTGATTAAGTAGCTCATTAGCATGCTAATCTTTGAACTCCAATGCTAGAGTTGGGGATTTCTTAGAACTTGAGTAGCAAGAGGATGTTTTTACATCCAAAGAGATTTGAAGATGCAATTGGAATAATGAATGCTGGGTTTGTTATTGATTGTTGTTAGCTTTTACCTTTCCATTGCTCATTGCTCTTCTAGACTTGAATTTGGATTGCTAGGATTCAAGTTAGTCATAAGAAGAAGGATTAAAAGTAAACCTAGATTCAAGGTTAATCAACATTGAGAAAGGTCTATGGACTTGAAGCTGGTTTCAATTCTATGAAGTTAACCAATTGATGATAAGAATATTTGATTAGTGAATCTATGATCAAATGTTAGGTTAAAAGATTGATCATATAATAGATTGGAGGCATTGTCTTTTCATATATCGCATTACTATTGTCATTCTTGATAAATCCTCACATATTATTTCCAACACCAACATAAAACTCCCCTTTAATTTATTGTTTAGTTTGATTTATGTTTAGAAAGTAGTGTGAAATAGAACAGCCTTTCCTCGTGGGATCGATCTTTGCTTACCCTACTACATAGTAGATTAGTAAGGTTAAATTTTGTTGTGATACGACTCGCAACAGTAGCCCGACACCAAGTCTACTCGGACCCCGGGCCAAACTTTCTCTTCTCTTTTAATCACTTAAAACTTTGATCCTTGACCCGATCCACCGACCAATTCACCAATGGATGTCCAATCCATTGGCTATGGACTTAAAGAAGTCTACATTGGTGTTTTCATGCATGGTCACCAATCTCATCTTCCAACTACGTCTTGTCTTAAGCCTAACTTCTCTTCTGACTTGATACAGCCGGACCGACATATTGTTTAATTATTACGTCATCTTATACTATTTCGTTCGTACGAAAAAGTCGTGCTAGGTCCGGGTATGTCACTGATTGTTTACCTTTCCTTGAGAGGTTGCACCATGTTGAAATTCATCTACTTGAACTTCCTCTTCAATGATTTCTTGATTTTCTTTTGCAATTGGTATTTCACTATCATCATCTTCTATGTTCACCACCGGTTGTAAAAGCAATTCTTTTGATTTTTCCTCTAATTCTCTTATTGAACCAATCAACTTCCTATTTGATTTTCCAAATTTTGAAGAGATTCCCTTGTTTCTCTTCGAAATTGCATATTATCCCAAACAAGGGTGTAGAACATATCTTCAATAGATGGATTATATTGGGTGGTTTAGGGTGGTGGTTGCATCCCTTGATGATAAAGAATTTGGGCGAATTCTTCATTTCCTTCATAGCAATAAGATGGATGATCTTCCCAACCTACATGGTAAGAGTCAAAATATGAGTTATAAGAAGGTTGATAGAAAGAATATCCACTCATAGCATCAAATTGCTTCATAAAAGAAAAGAAAAATTAAGTGCAGGGAGCTAGAAAATCAAAAATAGCCCGAAAAACCCTAGAAACCAATCGAATTTGGGGCTGAGAGGGTGGGGCCAGTAGCTATGCTACTGGTTTTGATCAGCACGTCGAATTACTTCAGAAAAATTGGTGTCATACTCCTAGTTCTATTGAAAGTTAAATTCTGCACCAAAAATCAGCAACAAGCTAGAAAAGAAAACGTTAGTATCTTTAACCAATCCCCGGCAACGGCACCAAAATTTGATGTATCGTAAATCACCAAAATATAATTAACCTTACTAAAACTATAATATAGTGGTAGCAAGGGTCGAAACCACAGGGATTGGATAAAAAAATCTAACAAATTCTAAACTAGCTGAGCAAGCAAACAAAATAAAATAAATAGATTTTGGAAATTAAAACTATAATCCAAACTAAACTAAGTAAATAGAAAAAAGTAAAGAAAGATAATTAATATGAAAAAAATCTCAGTTTAAAACAATCTTCACCCTTAGATTGGAGAGATCGATCATAGGCATCTAATAATTACCTTACCTTTTGCATTTAATTGACGTAGGCAGCAATACTACAAAGCTTTCCACTAACCCCTATCTTTCCTTAGTCGTAGTTTAATAAGTAATACAAAGCTTCCCTATTAAACCCTTTTCACCTAATAATCTAGAAACTAGCATCATAGATTTAAAGAAGGTAAAAGCATGAAAAAACTAGAAAGATCTTAGTCAATAATGAACAATCTAGGAACTAGCACCATAGATTTAATTCACATCTAAACTCCCCATAGATAAGTAACTAAGATGTATGAGACCTTAATTCTATCTAATTTACCACTTGTGATTAGAATTACTTACAATTCCGGATAAATAACCCTAGATCTAGCAATCAATTAACATGAAATCTTAACTAGTATGCATCCTAGGAAAGAAAACATGTAATCAGAAATCACTAAGCATAGAAGAATTTAGAATACATGAAAGATAAAGATATTAAGCACAAAATAGCTTCACAATCTTCTTCTCCAAGAATTTAGAATTGCATTAAACTGAAAAATAAAACTAGAATAAGTAAAAATAAAATTACAAAGATAAGATTAGACTGGTCTCTAAACGAAAAATATGAGACATCTTACAAGTGGTGGCTAAGGCTCTTTGTATAGAGGAGTCAAAAGCCCTAAACTTAACTTGCAAGAAAAGAAAACCTAATTCTAGAAAAATATTAACTAGGTTAAAGTGTTTACAAAGGAATTAACTAAGTACAAGAGCTCATTTAGTGGACTTGGATAATTGGGCTTCAATCTTGTGGAGAATAAGGCTTAAATAAAGCTTTTTTCAACAGCTTAAAATCCTTCTTCAAGTAGGAGAAAAGATAGCACAATCCACATGCCATGCACATGCTTCATTAAAGGGTTTTCCTACTCCAATTAGAACTTCTCTCCAAGGCCTGATCCACAACTTTCTAGGACTTGGGCCAAGCTTAAATATCTTCAATAACATGTCTTGAACCAAGGCCAATCAAGCCAAGACGTGCTCTTACCCATCTCTAACCAAAAATTGCTCCAAATCCTAAAATAGAAATTAATCTCAGATTTCCGTAGGAATTCTGGACCTCTCTGTATTTTGACCTTTTGACTACCCAAACGAACTCCAATTTGTGTGATCTTTAGTATTCCATAAAGCTTAAGATGTCCTCTACAACTTTGATGAAGAACTCGAATTCCGAAAAGGACTTAAAGGATGTCAAATCTGGCCATCTTTACAAACTATCTGCATAGGAACTCTCAAATTTCCAGATTTAAACACCTTTTATTCCAAAGCTTCATTTTAACTTCCTAAGACATAAAATCACTCAAAATAACTTAGTTAGAGATAATAAACACTTAAATCAATAAAGATAACCAATAAAATATAAGAGAAATAAGTGCCTATCACCTGCTAGCACCTGTTGACAGTAAAAGGCTGAATACTCCCTGCCGAGGGGTTTGCTGTACCCAGGACTCGAAACCAAGACCACTGATTAAGGGGTAAGAGACCCGTGCCATCTCATCCCCACCGGCGTGGGTTGAGTTATTAAATTTTTGAGAGCATGTGAACTTACCTTCTTCACCGACGATGGTATTAGGGCCCATGACATCATTGTCATTGGGCTCGATAAATGTTGCTGGCAGACCACATCATTATCTTGGGAAAGACACCTAATTATTCTTGGATCATTACTTTTGGTAATTGATTTATATAGATGTGAAATTGTTTGTACATAGAGAGCTTTTGATAAATTACCAAACCGCTTCATGAAAATAAAGCTGATGTAATTGGGCTGATTTAAAGAAAAATGGAACTTTTCAAAAATAAAGTTAATCTTAAGTAACTGAAGAAGAGTGCAACAGCAATTACGTAAATACTCTGCTAACATAGATTCTACATTTCTCAATCTCACTTAGAACAAAAACTTCAAATTGGAGAGAGGAAGAGTAATTGATGTTGAAGCTTATGTAATCTCCCCTCCACTTTTGGTCTAAGCCTTATTGTCTGTTGCAATGGTCTTAACTTCAAACTGTTACTGAGAGCTGGAAACATCGAGAAGGATAAGGTCAACTTAGGACAAAGACAAATAGTTAATCTGGAAAGCAAGGCAGCAGCTGCTCTGTGGTTGTTGATGCTTCTTTAGTTGAGTCTTCATCATCATCATCCCTTGTCCCTTGAGATTGGCACAATGATTGATGTCAAGAAATTTAAAGGATGGGAAGAACATCGTTGCGGTCGATGTATGATCTGCTTTTATTCCTGATACATGTTGTAAAGCATCCAAATTAGAAAGTATAAGAAACTCATAGTTTGGAGATAATCAATTTTGACTAAATTTTCGATGGAAGAAAACCAATTTGAAAACTTAGCGCACTCATAATATCAAACCTCCAACTTCTTCAGATTGCTACGAGGTTGTAGGCTCTCCAACACCATTGGATGATCTGGATCATCCACACCTGCTTCATATAGAGATGAAATGAAATTATTGTAGTATGAACTGGTTTAAAAAGAAGCAATTTATGGGTAGAAACGTTAGGATTTTGCAATGTCAATCTGGAAAAGTTATTGAAATCTATCATAGCAGTGTTCTAAATGAAAGTATTTCAAGTTTCAACCAAATAAAAAACTGAAAATTCCAACTTGAAGTTGAAATGTCCTATGATGACTATGATGCTTCAAACTGATGAGAGGAAGAGTACTTGGATATGATGATGATGATGATGATGATGATGATGCAGTATATTAGACCTGCTCAACGGTCGGGCTACCTGCCTAAGATCAAAAGCTTGCCCGAAATTTGGGAGGGTTTGGGCAAAAATATTAGGCCCGTTTTTCGAACCTTGGACAAAGAATAAAGCCCGTTTTAAAAACGGACCAGGCCTTGATTTTATTGTTTAGGCTTGAGCCCGGCCCGAATTCAATAATAATACATATAATTATTTTATTATTTATAATAAATTTAAAGAATGAATTTATTTATATTAATTTAGACATGTAAAATTCTAATAAAATTTAAATTTTTTATTAAAATTCATTTATATTTAATTATATTATTAAATTATTTGTATTTTAGAGTTTAAATTTTATTTTTTAGGTGAATGATAATTATTATTTTATTTAAAAAAAATAAATATGAACAGGCTTGTGCGAACCTTAGACAAACCTTTAAAAATATGTGTGGATCTTGGACAAGCATATAGGCCCGAATAAACGAGCTGGACCGGGCTTGGGCAAGCAAATAGCATGTTATTTTCAAGCCAAAGCCCGACCCATAAGCGACTCTACGGCACGTGTACTCCCCCCCTTGATTCATGTGTAGAAACAATTAATTGCAAATAAAAATGGGGTATGAAATTATATGTAGAACAATTTATATAAATAAATAGAAACAACTAAGTGCATTATTATTTCATTGAAAGACCAAGAAATTTTATTAGAAAAAATGTTTGTAGAAAATGAAAAATCGTAAGTCAAATGTATTAAATATAATATTTATTCTCTCTCCTACTTATACAATAAATTGGCCTCACAAAGTATTTAAAACACTTCAAAAATAATAAAAATTATTTTCAAATTATCTATAATTATTTTTCTTTCTCCCTTTATCTTTTATGACACTCTCTATGACCTTCATAACATATTTCATTACCCTAATGATGTAAATACTGTTATAAATTTATGAATGTTATTATAGACTAAAGATGTCATAGATATGTTAATATATATATATATATATATTGACGTACTTGATGAAATTTCTGACTCTGCTGACCACTCAATTAACAAATAAAAATGTAACAAAAAAATTAACTAATAAAAAGAAAAAGATAAAAACAATTTCTAATGAAACCGTTACAACCAGTTACCATTTTTTTTTGTAACAACTAAAGCCAAAACTAAATTATTACAATCAATTTTTAACATTTTACCCAAAAAAATAAATAAATTATTACAATCAATGATTCACGTTTTCCGCCGCCAAATCCCACGGCAAAAAATCCAAGCAGCTCTTTTGGAAGCGTATGTTGTGAAACCTCATTGTAGGCACCCCTTCGATCGGCCCTCTCGAAACCAAAGACTGTAAAAAGGTGAATCTGATTTTTTTTTTTCATCGGACTTGTTCAGGTTTTACTTCCATGGCGGTGGCCTATTCCCTCTTCTCTTCTTCTTCTCTCGTTGATGTCCGACGATACATAATTTTCGATTCTCATTTTGCCCCTCGCTTCTCTTCGATCGGCTCCTCCTCCGCCATCATCCGCCTTAACTTCTCTGCTTGCGGCAGAATTAGAACCAGCCTTTCTTCAGTCAAGTGAGAAAATGGACAATCAATCTATCTATCTTTCTTTTTCCTTTTTTTTGATAAACTATAGGGATGCTTTTGATTTTTAGTTTTTGCTAGCTTTTGTTTGATTTTCTATCGCTTTTTTGTTCTTTTTATTTATTTTTTCCAAAAATTTATAGAAGTTGATTTTGTATATTTTTTTGGGATCAATATTCTTATAACTTGCTTATATCCTTATGCAGGAACATCATTTATGCTTCTAACAATGGTACCAACGCTGTTAGTTCAACCTCATTGGTAAGAATCATCCTCCTTTCTATAAAATTTACTCAACTCACACGTGGATTATGGAGGTTTGGGTTTTGTTATAGCAAGATTATGAAATTACTGTCATTTTCCAATGCTTAATGTTACTCTCGGATTAGTCTTCTAGCCATAGAATGTATCCTAGAATAGGGAAAATGTTATATGTCTGCCATGCTAAATTACTGAATAATGGTCCATATTTGTGTAGAATTCCTTAGGAAACTGCAATAGATTGTAAGCCACAAGTACAACAAATATGGTTTCCTGGTATGGTATGAAGCTATAAACCATTAACTTCTCAATAAAGTTACACGACCTATTTGAGTATTCTCTGTAGTAGTAGGTGGATACGTATTTGGACCTATGAGACGGATTGCCCGTTTTCCAATCCATGAGTTTGATATGTAGTCCCTCTCTGGCTTCCTTAGAGGATTTTTTTCCCCGTCTTTTTCTTCTTATTTTCAGGGGCCAGTATCTAGCTTTCTTGGTGACAATTGGAAATTTTTTGGATCTTAGATTTGCTGAATGTTTATTTTTTTTATTATACATATGTCTCTACCTTGTAGATGACAGCCTGGTCCACAATTTTTTTTTGGGGGGGGGGGGGGGGTGGTGTTGGGGTTGTTGGAGATGGTGAAGGTCAGGTAGGGAAGACATAGAGGGATTTGTGGTGAGAGTGATTGGGAGAATCATGAATCCCAACGGGAAGGAAAATCTTGGGACTCTGTCCAAGATTTCAATTATTTTTAATCTGGAGTTTGAGTAGTTATCTATTGGTTACTTGCCTATCCTTAATAAAAATTTCGAAATACCAAGTATAACTTTAAGTGCATAATCTTCTACAGGATATTAAAATAACTATCATTAAATTTATAAAAAGTTTGAAGTTCATAAAGCCAAGATCTAAATAGATAGAGTATACTCTGATGCCACATCACAACTATGTATAAAATGTTCTGCCCTTGGTTTAATTAAATGATTTAATTGCAGAAGTCTGATCAAGATGCTGATTATATTCCAATGCCAATTGTGTTGATTGATCAAGATTCAGATTCACAGGCAACAATTGTGCAGCTGAGTTTTGGAGATCGTCTGGGTGCTCTTATTGACACAGTTAAGTGGCTAGTACAAATTATATGACTTTTCCATTTAAAAATGATAAATTTATTTTGCTGTTTGTATGGCCCTAGCCAACATGGTAAGCTTCTGCATATTACATATATTCTCCAATAAATGCATTAGATTGAACTGTGTAATTTCCCTTGTAAAGCAGGAGTACCAAATTACTTTGTTGAGACAGTGCACTATTTTATCTTTTTGTCATGTAATGGAGTCTTCTATGCTTCACTTGGAGACATCCTCAGCTGAATTTGTTAAACGCATTAGCTGATTGTTTCTTTTAGGGGGTTTTAAAATGTTGAAGTCCAAAAAAATATTATGTATGGGTTACTTTAGATGCATGAATTTAGTTCACTGCTTTTAATTAAGTAAATTTGGATTAAGAAAAATACCACAATATGGATGTTAGCAGCTGTGTTTCTTGTGATGCACTGATGAATGGCCTTGATTCCAGTTTAAAGCATTCCAGGAGGCTATTGATCCTAGATATTTCTTTTTAGGCAAAAATGTAAAATGATAATTTCAGATAATTTTCGTCTTATACGTTTTCTTCACCTCCTTTGATATATGATTTGAGCAGATGAGGGCATTGAAAGATTTGGGATTAGATGTGGCAAAGGGAACTGTTGTCACTGAAGGATCAGTCAAACAAACAAAATTTTTCATCACACGATTGTGAGTTATTATTGTTTAAATATGACTCTCACCCTTCCCTTTTTTAGCATGTGTTTTATAAGAAGTTGCTGAGTAGTTCTTGATATTCGTTTGCTTGACCTGTCTCGTTACCTTCTCATGGTCCTCTGCTTCATTTTCTTTAGATGTTTTTCTTTTGACCAAATAACGTCTTTAGATCATAAACTGCTGCTTGGTTGCTTCTGTTCACAAAAATTGAATTCTCCCCTAAGAAAATACATAGATTTTGCAGTTTTTATTCTCTATTCTACTTGTAATTAACATGTACCTCTTTTGGCAAGCATTTCACAACCTTGAGGTTGAATTTATTTTTTGCATGGATTATATTTATCTTGCTGCAACATGAATGGTTTCTCAATACACCAATTAGCCTAGCCAGAACTTGTTTGTAATTTTTTTATTCTAAATGTTGACACTTGAGAGAAAATCAGTTACATGCGGGAGATATGAATTCTAGCTAGTTATGTCCTGGACATTTAATATACCTTTACAAAGTCAATTATCTGTAAGGTTTTGCTAAATTTGCTGTGTCTTTGTCTTTGCTTCTGGTTTTGGGTTCTAAATATTGTGTTTATGGTCCTTGTAACACTGGGGGGGATTATAAGTGGAATTTGATAGAATGTGGGCGTAGGAGGATGGGTGCATATGTGTTAATCCTTTATCATTTTTGAATGTTTAATTGGGACTGATTAGCATTCAGACAAACTGATTTGGTTATGGTAGGTACACTGGGCGCAAAGTTGAAGATCCTGATATGTTAGAGCAAATTCGACTCACCATCATAAATAATCTTTTGAAGTACCATCCAGTATGTATGCTGATTTCTTACTTTTTGCTCTCTCTCTCTCTCTCTCTCTCTCTCACACACACACACACACACAAAGGATGTCTTCTTGTGATTTAAATTAAGATAGATATTATTTACTTGCTAATTTCACGCATTTGATTTTGTTAACATCATGCTTTGAATTTGATTTCTTGCTAGGAATCTAGTGAGCAACTAGCTATGGGTGAGGCTTTTGGAGTAAAGGCTCCAGGGAAGAAGGTAATGTTATTGAAAGATTAATGGCTTGACAAATTATTTTCACCCACTCAATTTCACTCACTTTGTTATTTTTGGTCTTCTACATGGTGGTAATAGTTTCTAACACATATTGACTTAATTTTGGGAGAAAAACATATCTGCCCTTGCTCAAACAAGTGCATTTTTGGTCCCTAGTGCGGTGCTACCTTATAGGTGGTGCTTCAGTGACACCCTTTCACCTCTGAGAGTCTTTTGATAATACATTAGTGAGTTATGCACAAGTCAATGGTTTTGGGTTTTTCCATGAAGGACAATGAGTTCTCCATTGATGAGTCAAATGGTTGTTCTTTATGTAGTAACAAACACGCTATGATGTTCTTGTATTTCTTGTATTTAGGTTGTAAGAGGGTGTTATTATTTTAGTCGGATTGTTGGTGATCAAAAGGAGGGAGAGAAGGGTGTGAACAACATCATTAAGAATGTGCTGTTTATGGAGTTATGACATTTAGAAAAATTAATTCTTGCTTGGTACAAATGTATTCAGTTAGCTCAAATTAGAGGGTGGAGTTTTGGACTTAAGGTTGGTTTTTGTTCAGGTTCAAGGTTTTGACTTGTAATGCCAGTAATAAGGCTCCATTTGACATTAGACTTCGACATAAACTTCAGATGGATTACTCTAGCTTTTATGACATTTGATGGGTAAAACCTTGTAGAGTATGGAACAAAATTTCTCATTCCTAGATGCTTGCGCCATTTGATAATTTAACATTCAATTTGATAAAACATTATCTGCTTTTCTTTTGAACTTAATCTTTAGTTCGCCTGAACTTGGAAACCGTTGTATTGTTTGGAGCGTTGCTATTACTCTGCCTTAAGACATTAGGAAAAAGAAGAAATATTCAGTTCAGTTTTATTTAACTTTCTAAGTGTATTTTAGGAGAAATGGCAATCAATTTTGTCTTCAAGGGGGATATTTGAGTTATTTAGGAACTAATTTAGTTTTGTTCTTTTTACGGTGTTTCTGATTTAAAACTGATTGCCATAGCTAAATCCTTTGACAGATGTACTTAGTTGTTTGTTTGTTTTGTGTTTGTTTTGTGTTTTTTTTCTTTTTCTTTTGTTTTTTGTAACATGGAATTTCTGCCAACTAATCTAAATGTATATCTATATCTAAGTGTGTTATTTTTCTGTCTTCTGCTCTGGAGCCTGGACTTCAGCAATTAATTTCTCTGTCTTCACTTTTTTTGGATTCCTTTTGGGGGCAAGGCTAAGAAAATCCTCAACCCCATGTCATCAAGATTAAGACGGGCTTCAATGTTGAGGATGCCTTCTTTATCTTTTTCTAGTTATTAGACTTTTGTTTTATGTGCTATTTCATAATGGAATCTTAAGGACTTTAACTAAGTTTATTTTTTTGTTGATGCAGCTTGATATTGACATTGCTACTCACATACATGTCAAGGAAGATGGACCTAAGAGGAGGTTTGCTCTCAAAATAATTATAATGGAAATGGATTTCAGCACATAGTTCATGACTTCCCACTGTCACATAGTTTATACAGATTGGGGGATTTTATACTGGAGGAATCCCTGCTTTAGATTATGGACTTTTAGAAAATGAGAGCATATTTACTACAAATATTGCATTGAAACTAGCCAATAATGACATTGAATTGTATTGGGTCCCACTGAAATATTATGTGGATTCCGCTGTTGTTGTGGACGACCCCAATATAAAAAATTTGCAGGTTAAATGCACATTAGGAAGATGGGTTCCTTCTGTGATAATCAGCTTATGCATTTTTTTCCATGTGTTTTTAGCTTGCTTTGTATAGAGACAGCAGATCGACCTGGACTGCTCGTAGAGATTATCAAAATCATGGCTGATATCAACATTGATGTGGAATCTGCAGAGATTGATACAGCGGTCTCTCTCTCTTTCTCTCTCTCGTGATAATATTTGTGCATACAGACAATTCTGGATTTTCAACTAATTTCACCACATTTTCTTTTTTTTTTGACAGGGATTGGTAGCTAAAGACAAGTTTCATGTCAGCTACAGAGGAGCAGCTTTGAACAGTTCTTTGTCGCAGGTTATTTCTGTTTCCCTTTTCTTGGCCAACTAGATTATTATTGTTAGTGGTGGTGATAGTTTTGCTGAACAATCGCATAGTGTTCTTTCTAGGCTGCCCAAGTCTCCAGTGTCTTCTTCTCTCAAATTAATTTGTGATATGCCTATGCAATCCGGTTACGTTTCTTGTAAAGAATTTTATTGCTTTTGCTGAATCTCTCTTCAACTCTGGAAATATCTTCTACTCTGTACCCTGTAGGTGTTGGTGAACTGCCTGCGTTATTACCTCAGAAGGCCAGAAACAGATATGGATAGTTATTAAATCTGGAAAAGTAGTACCTTGTAAACCTAATGTACCGGTTAATGTACCAATTCCTGATCGAGCTCAAGGATATCGAATTTGTATATATCTTTCTTATTCAAGATTTATGGATTCATGCTGCCCAATGCATTCTAGGATGTATTGAAAGTAGACATACTTCACATATGAAACCTAAATGCTGATTACAAGCAAATAATATGGAATGTTCGAAACTAAATTTTTGGCCTTGTTCCAAGCTGTTTGCTTTCTGTTAGAGGTGGCAAATCTGGCAGGTCAGGCGGGTTTCAGGTTTGGGTCGTTTCATGTTTGAGCTGTTTAGGGTTCAGCCCCTGGTTGGTATTGGGTTTAATGGTTTTTCAATGCCAAATTTTAGTTTCTTGTACTAAATTTGGGTATTTTTGGGTTTGGTTTCGGGTCGATCTCGAGTTCAGTCGCTGAACTCACTTTAGATTCGGGGTGGTTTTGGCCTTTTTGGTTCAAACAACTTTGGATTTGGGTTTTTACAGGTTTGGGTGTTGACTTTTTTCGCCAATGGGGTTTTAGACAGGATTAGGTTAGTTGCCTTGCCTTGGCTATATTTAAAAAATATGGAGCTGAATAGTTAATTAAATAATTAATTGATATTTAAAAATATATATTAAAAGGATAATTGTCAATCATCTAAATCGGCTTGTGAAATTTAAAAACTTTACCGATAATATATGAAATAATAATCCTAATTAATATGGTAGCATGTCATGTGGGACAAGAGTAGGTAAATTTCATTTCAAATCCGAGAAACTCTTATTTTACTTCCATATCCCTAGCCTCTTAATTTTTCCATTTAAGTTTTAATTTTTTTTAAATAGTTTCATTTTGATCCTTTTGTAATTGTATATTATGTTGGCATGGTGTCCTTTTTTTTATTGTGTATTTGGATGATGGTTTTCAAAATTTTTGAAAATTTTAAAAATCCTTCAATTTAAAAGGATTGCATTTATAATTTGTTTGTTTGGATGAAGAATTTTTAGAATGGGATTTTTAGCATTTATAATTTTAAATGAAATTAAAAAAATTAATTATAAAAAAAATATTAAGGGTAAAAAATATACCTTATGGGTATCATTAGAATTGCAAAAATATTTAGATATTATTAGTAACATAAAAAAGTGAAAATTATATTTTTAAAATAAATTTTTATCATTAAAATTAAAAACATTAAAGTCGTATAAAAAAAAGAAAACTTCATTAATATGATAATTAATTAGTTAGGTAAAGGATTTCGCAAAAAGACATCTATTTAGGTGGGTTTTAAAATGTGGATTTGAGGAGAAATTATTTTATGGGGGCTTCCCACCACGTTATCTATAGAACCGACCAACACAAATTTACCAACTCAAAATACTTACTAAAATTTAGCCCCTAATTTAGCATAGGTTTAGCCCATAGTTTAAAAAAGGCGGAATTTAAAGGGTAAGTCCTGAAATTAAAGACATAATGGAGGTAGGGTTTTAGTAATTATAGAAAAATTTCTTTGTTGGTAAGATCTTATTGGTTGGTCCTATATATGACATAACAGAACGGTCCCATAAAATAATTTCTCGGATTTGAGGGATCTCAAATCCCCTATTAAAAAATCACAGATTTTGTAATATCTTTTTTGAAAATTACCAAATAAGGAAATTGGTTGTTCAAACTTTTAAAAACCTTTATCCAAAAGAAAACACTCCATAAAAAAATCCTCATCCAAACACACACTTAGTACATGGACTATTTCTAAACTTTTTAATATTATTTTTTAATTAACATATCACATACAATTATTTTTCCAACAATTTTACAATTGTCAAATTACACTAAAGAATGGATTATTATCTCATCCACTGATAGTGGAGTTTTTAGACTATACAAGCGGGGTTAGAGAGTTGACATATGTCCTTGTAAGGTATATTTTTATATATTTTTTAATTAGTTAATTAAGTAATGAGGGTATGTGTCATCCTCCTAACGCTGCTTGTGGAGTTAAAAAACTCCAATGTCAGTGTATGAAAGTTAAGCTCACAAAGAATTATGTAAGGGTTCGCAGGATTGCTAGAAAAATAATTGCTTATATGGATCCTTTGTTTATGTTGTATATTATGTGACATGCCATGTGAACATTCTCTTAGCATTTGACATAGACAATTTTTTAAATTATTAATAGAACAAGATTAAGAAAGAAAATGAAAAATGAAACCACTTTAAGAGGTTACTGATCCAAATGGAACAATTTAAAAGTTAGGGACTAAAGTGAAACTAGAATAAAAGGTTAGGAATGATAGATAGACTTTACCCGACCAAAAAATGGTGGGATGGGTTAAATAATTCATGAATAAATCTAACTTATCAAACAACTAAATTATTCTCGTGTTGAGTGGGACAAAAGTGGTGGGATGAAAACGGCGATACGAGTAGTATTTTTCTTTTATTTTAAAATATTTTTAGTTGGATCTAAATTATTAATGATGTTATATAATCAAGAATCCACCTCTTTAATCATGTGAATGCCAAGGTAATGGAGTATTTAGTTGTGTTGAGCACAACCTGTAACCCAACAAGGCCCAATCACAATCTATCTCTCTAATCCTGGGCTGGATGACCGAGGCCCAAGACCACTTGATCGACCCAGGACCAACCAACAGCCTGCTCAATACAGCCCAACGGGTTGCCTATATAAGGCAACCCTCAGAACGTGCATGGTAAGAAAAACAAAAACACAGAACTACCATACTTCTCTCTGGCTCATTATCCTTACTGACTTAGGCATCGGAGAGGGATCTACCGGCCTAAGGCCGATCCCCCTTTGTTGTGTTCTCTCTTGCAGACTGCTATTCTGAGGCCTCTTTGAGCCATCTGTCCATCATTGTAGGTCCTATAAAAGGTCCTCAACATTTGGCGCTGTTTGTGGGAACGATAGTGGCCATGGCTTCACCGGAGAGCAATGATAATTGTCAGCTTCAGGATACTAATCAGAGGAGAACACAACCTCAAATGCCAGTCCGACGCAATATATTCCCAGGGGAAGGAAGCAACGCCGAGAGTCCAGCCACCAACATTCCTTTTTTCTCCTTTCCAACTGCCCAATGTGATCCTTCGTAATCTCAACAGATACCTTTGGTATTTGCGTTGAACACAGCTACACCCGGGGGGCAAGCAATGCCACAGGTGATGGATGTAACGTCCTACTTGGCTCACATGCAAACTCGTATGGATGAGCTTACTACTCTGGTGGAAAGGCAACAAAGGACAATCGCCGATTTGAAAGCGACTCGGCCGAATGGGGAAGAGCTACATCAGGAGTAGTCGCATCAACGACTGCATCTCGAAACTAGTCAAACCACCCCCAGATCGAATTGGCGCAGACACCACGGTCAAGCGCCAGGTCCACGAAGAGAATCTTCAGCCAGACGCACCCAGGCCCCCACTCGACAAACGCCGACTGAGTCTGCCCATAGTGCGACGGTAGAAGCACCAAGGCGGGCACTGGAATCGGAAGAAAACCAAAACCCAGAACCCTCGCAGCCGTCCAAAAGAAGAGCAGCTTCCCCTGAGAAGCCTATATCAGACCGACTGGACGGGTTAAAGGCTGAATTTGACAATAAGCTTAAAGCCCTGGAAGTCAACAGCCTCACCAAAAAAGATCATATGGAATGGCTGAATGAGGAGCAGGATCCGCTCGCGTTATGCGTTCGCCAAGAGCAGACGCCACCTAACTTCAAAGTCCCGAAGTTGAGATACAATGGTAAGGGCGATCCCAAGGACCATATTACACAATATAGCAACCTGATGGGGTTATACGGGGCCTCAGACGCCCTGAAGTGTCGAGCTTTCATTTGTACGCTCGAGGGGGCAGCACACACTTGGTATTACAAGCAACAGCTGCCTCAATAACCAACTTCATGCAGTTGAGCATGGCGTTTATGAACAACTTCTCCAGTCAGAGGAGAAAGAAAAAAACCGCTGCTCATTGTTGGCAATTCGACAAGCAACGGGAGAACAGTTAAAAAATTACATAGAGCAATTCCAGGCGGCAATAGGCAACATTGAGGAGTTGACTACCGACTTTGCAGTCGAAGCTTTCATTGCAGGGGTTAAGCATGAATACCTAAAATACTCTCTCACGGATAGTAAACCGAAGCAACTTCATGACTTGTTTAACAAAGCGCCAAAATATGCAGACCTGGAGGAAAACAAACATGTTCCAGATGAACTCTACAGACGACCCCTAGAGCTGGTCAGGGATATTAGGGGAAGAGATCACACCCGCCCTGCATATGATAGTCGCCCCAATGTAGAGGATCGAAGCTACAGGCCACGTGGGAGAGGCTCATCTCAGAAAGACGGAAAGAACCTTCGACCGGAGGCTCCCAGGAATGACCAAGTCAGACGGAATCAACCTGCCCCATACCGAGCGGAAGAGTATACCTCACTCAATGCTACTCGTGCGGATATTCTGCATAGTATTTCTTGGGGAGAAATGGCCAATAGAATCCAGTGGCCTCAAAGAATGAAGAAACCCAACCGGAGTGGGAAAAATGAAAGTAAATACTATGTCTTCCATGATGATAGAAGCCACACTACTGAGGAATGTTTTGACTTAAAGAATGCTATAGAAGACATGATCCAGTGTGGCTACCTCCGGAACTATGTCAGGAAAGACGCCGCACAGACAGATAGAGAAACTCAACCTACTGAACAGCCCGAGCGTCGAGAACATAAGCGGCCGGCTGTACGCGGAGTCATAAATACTATTATTGGCGCCACTCAGGAATGGGCCGACTCTCAATCCAAAAGAAAAGCTCATCTGCGGAGTGTATGTCACTTGGGGCTGCAAGCCCCTCCCCCAAAGAAAGAGGTAGATGACGGATGGACCGTCACATTCTCATAGGATGAAACCGAGTTGTTTCAAGACTCAGGCAACGATCCTATCGTTGTCAAGGCGATCATTGGAAACTACGAAGTTAACAAAATTTTGGTCGATAGTGGCAGTGCCGTCGACGCTATCCTTTACAATACATATAAGAGTATGGGATTCAAAGACGATCAGCTTGAACCGACTAAGCCCATCTATGGTTTCGGCAATAACCCAATCCCTGTTAAAGGACTGATCAAGCTACCTATTTGTAGGCGACGGTGCACATGTGTTGAATGTCATGAACACCTTTGTTGTTGTGGATCAGCCCTCTGCCTATAATGCAATAATCGGTCGGCCATTGATGAAATACACAAGGATGGTGGATGCCATGTATTGTTTTAAGGTAAAATTCCCTACCCCGAGTGGTGTAGGCTACATGCAAACTGACCAATACATGGCTCGTCAGTGCCACTTGCTATCACTTGTCATGGCCAAGAAGGCTGCTTAAGCTACGGAAGAATTAGCAGCCTTGGCAGAAGGCTCGACTGGGGGGCAACAGTCCCAACCAATGGAATTGAATATGCTCATTGGGGAATCCGTGAATGAAGTTGCCAACAACTGTGAATTATCCCTCGAAGTCTTGGATATGAGGGATGAACAGGCACTAAACAAGCCACAGCCGGTTGAGGAAACCCTTAGTGTGCCTCTGAAGAAAGGTGAGCCGTCCAAGGTGACCTAAATAGGCTCTAAACTTACTGTTCAAGAACAGTCATTACTAATTGAATTTTTACAAAAGAATATCGACGTGTTCGCTTGGACATCGGCTGATATGCCAGGTATACATCCTTCAGTTATTTCGCACAGGTTGAATGTTGATCCTAAGATGAAACCGGTCAAACAAAAGAAACGACGATTCGCCTCAAACCGACTATCGGCTATACGAGAAGAGGTGGACAAGCTACTCAGGGCAGGGTTCATCCGCGAAGTTCATTATCCTGAATGGGTGGCCAATGTGGTGCTGGTCAAGAAACCGACAGGCAAATGGCGAATGTGTGTCGACTTTATAGACTTAAACAAAGCCTATCCCAAAGATAGTTTCCCACTCCCATCTATCGACCGACTTGTAGATTCTTCGTCCGGTAATAGATATCTCACCTTTATGGATGCCTTTTCCGGCTATCACCAGATCCCCGTGGCCAAGGAGGACCGGGAGAAAACCGCCTTCATCACAAAAGATGGCCTATATTGCTAAGATGTAATGGCGTTCGATCTCAAAAATGCTGGAGCGACATATCAAAGACTGGTCAACCGCATCTTTAAGGAGCAAATTGGCAAGTCAGTGGAGGTGTATGTCGACGACATGTTGGTTAAGAGCACTACCTTCGACCAACACTAGGATCACTTGAAACAAGCCTTCAGCACGCTCAGAAAGTATAACATGAAGCTAAACCCAGCGAAGTGCACTTTCGGAGTAGAGGCAGGTAAATTTTTGGGGTTTATGATCTCCCAAAGAGGAATAGAAGTCAACCCAGAAAAGATTAAAGCTATTGTCGACATGTCGCCTCCAAGAACAGTCAGAAAAGTATAAGTGCTGACTGGTCGGGTTGTAGCGTTAAACCGCTTTGTGTCGAAGTCAGCGGATAAGTGCTTGCCTTTCTTTAATGTCCTTCGGACTAAGACGACGAAGAACCAGTTCTCCTGGACGGATGACTGTCAACACTCGTTCGACCAACTGAAGCAATATTTGAGCTCCCCACCACTATTGAGTCGACCAGAGCCAGGTGATGACTTGTTCTTATATGTTGCAACTTCTGATGAAACAGTCGCCGCCGTGTTGGTCAAGAAAAAAGATCAAAATGACTCTCCTATCTATTATGTCAGTCGCGCTCTTCAAGGTGGAGAATGCAATTACACTCGACCAAAGAAACTTGCTTATGCTCTGGTGACCGCGACCCAACACCTACGCCAGTACTTCCAATCCCATAGAGTCACAGTCTTGACTGATCAATCGATCCGAGAGATATTGACAAGGGTTGATTTATCTGGCCACCTGGTCAAATGGAGTGTAGAATTGAGCGAATTTGGCATTAAGTTCCAGCACAGAAAAGCAATTAAAGCGCAGGTCCTAGCCGATTTTGTAGCCGAATGCACTTTCAGCGGGCTGACTGAATTACCGCCTGTAATTCCACATCCTAATTCCAATGGGCAGCCTATCTCATCCACCGTCGGTCAAGCAACTCTCAACAAAAAGCCCTGGTGCCTTTTTGTCGATGGTTCGTCAGTCAAAGATGGGACAGGTGCAGGCCTTGTTTTAATCGGCCCCGACGGAGAAGAATATCAATATGGCCTAACGTTTGGCTTTCCACTGTCCAACAATGCTGCAGAATAAGAGGCTTTGATAGCCGAATTGAGTATGGCTACTAAGATAGGTGTACGAGATGTAAAGATGAATACCGACTCTCAGTTGGTAGCAAAGCACGTACTGGGTGAGTATGAAGTGCGAGAACCCAATTTGGTAGGCTACAATAAAAGTGTGCAAGACTTATGGTCGAAATTCGCCAGCATATCCCTGCACCAAATCCCACGAGAAGAGAACAACAGGGCAAACGCGCTGTCGAAGATAGCCTCGTCTTGTCCGACCGTCCGCGGCACAGTCATCCTGTAGCACGTTCCTAGCCCTTCCAACCCGCTCCAATCGATCACTCATCAGATAAATGATGAGGATAGTTGGATGACCCCCATATTCAGATACCTCCAAGGTCAATTACCTGTATCCAGAACCGAAGCTACAGCCGTACAATGCCGAGCGGCCAAATATGTTATTTTGAACGACACACTTTATAAAAAGTCCTTCTTTCGGCCCTTACTACGATGCGTAGACAGACAGGAAGCCGACTATATCCTCCGAGAGATTCATGAGGGTGTATGCGGTAACCATGAGGGAGGAAGAACACTGGCCCAGAAGGTTATTCGACAGGGTTTTTACTGGCCGACAATGAGGAGGGATGCTCAGTCCTTTGTGAGGAAATGTGAAACATGTCAAAAATTCTCCAAAGTCTCGAGGCAGCCGACTAAAGAGCTACATTCAATACCCTCCACATGGCCCTTCGCCAAATGGGGACTCGACTTATTGGGACCGTTCCCTGTCGCAACCGCCGGCAAGAAGTTTGTGATAATAGCTTGTGACTATTTTACTAAGTGGGTTGAGGCAGAACCTCTCTCTTCCATCTCTCAGCGAGCAATGGAGAAATTCATTTGGCAGAACATCATCGTCGTTTCGGTATCCCACATGTTATAATTACCGACAATGACACACAGCTACAAGGCGACAGGGTCTGAACCTTATGCAACAACTTTTCTATTTATCTACAGGCCGCTTCAATCGCACACCCACAAGCCAATGGACGGGTAGAGTCCATGAATGATAAGATAGTCAAAGCCTTAGAGAAGAAGCTGGGCAACTCTAAGAGAGAATGGGCCGAACAACTACCCGAGATACTCTGGGCCATCCGGACTACAGCCAGCACTACTACAAGCGAAACCCCATTTAACTTGGTGTATGGCTCGGAGGCCGTTATTCCTGCTGAGATTGGGGTCCCCACCTACCGTATATCTACCTTCGACGACTCTACCAACGATAGCCAACTTCGTTTGAACTTGGACCTTGTGGAGGAGACTCGCTTAAACTCTCAGTTACAGGCGGCCAACAAATCCCAGCAAGTCAGTAAATATTTCAATTCCAAGGTGTCCGCTCGACAGTTCCAAGTGGGCGACTTTGTTCTTCGAAGCTGTGAAGCAAGCCGACCCGCCAGTGAACATAAGAAATTATTTCCCAAGTGGGAAGGCCCATATGTGATCGCTGAAGTATTGGGCAAGGGAGCTTACCGACTTAAAGACTCGGCCGGTAAACTACTACCGAGAGCCTGGAATGCCGTACATCTGAAGAAATTCTACTTTTAAGTCAAGCTACATTCAACGATGAGCTACATTTTTAAGTTTAAATCATGATGTTATTGCACATTCTACAATCTACAATGTTTTTGTTATGATTAAAATCCATTCAATCGACATGAATCAAGCTACTTAAATTTATCAAGCTACTTGTTGAATATTCTACAATCGACATATTCTCCAATCGGCATATAAGTACACACTCGTTTATCTACTGACCAATTTGATTAACACCGTTACAACTTTAGACTCGGGAACAAGCTACGTATGTAAATAGTTACGACTATGAACTACTGTCGCATCGACTGTCATAGACTACTAGCGTATGCTACATCTAATCGACAAGCGACTACAACAATTTATAACCATCACGGCGTTAAGTTCTATCAGAAAAAGAATTTCATTTATTTCTTAAAATGTATCTATATAATTGTGTTAGGCGGCTATGTCACCGCCTATATTTACAAATATCGCCTAACTACCCACATTCCCCTCCGGCTAACCCCCTTCAGCCGGTTGAATAGGTTCAGCAACCGGCGCCTCGATGGTTGGCGCCTCTGGTTCAGTTGTTGGATTTGCTGAGGGAATGGGCTCCACCTGGGCAGGTGTCGGTGCAGGGTCTGTTGCCACTACCACCCCATCTGTGGCCATTTGAGCGACAGCCTCAATCACAGCCACCTCAGGGAGCACCTCCTCGGGAGCATCCTCATCTTCTGGAAGGGTGAAGTCGATTCCGCTGGTGTCTACCTGGGGAAACGCCTCCACAATCTTCTTAATCACCATTGCTGGATGAACTCCCCGTAGTCCTTCATGCTCCCCTCAAGCTCCCCCAACTTCTCCTCCAACTGCTCAGCGTGCTCCGCCGCCAAACCGTCGAGCTGAGCCTACAAGCGATAGGTACAACAAGACCAAGAACAGTTACTACAACAAATCTCCACACTTCGACCAAGCGAGTCCTATAAGTAATCACAATAAACATTACCTGGAGGGCCGCCGCCTCTACCTCCTACTCTTTCAATCTGTCAGATGTGGCCTTCTCCTCCTCTACCGCCGCCTTCAGAGCCTTTTCTCTCTCTGAAGCCAGAGTCTGAAGGCTGTCCCTCTCCTGTTGGATGCGCTCCAACTCTGCCTTCACCCGCTTCAGCTCCTCATCTTGCTCTGACAAGCGACGACCAGCAGTCGCCATATCTTCGTTGGCCTTCTTTACCTCCCCTTGGAGCTCCTGTCGTTTCAGTTCTGACACGGCTAGCTCATCCTTCACCTTCTCCAACTCAATCGCCTGTGTCGCTTGTAGTTGCTCCGCTGCTTTTTGCTTGGCCTTGTCAGCCTTTAGGTGGAAGATACCAGCGACATTAAGCATTCGGCTCTGCAAACACATATGTGTTGTTAGTATTTATCAATGAACTTAATCAACCTCAACTTAGTCTACTTACCCTTTCGTGGAAGGTAGCAGCTGAGATGAAGCAGTCCATGGCATTCATTTTTTCGCGCATGTAGTCCTGATCCATCCCTTCCACCAGTTCCAACGCGTATCTGGCGGCCACACTCGACTGGGTCAGTGCGCTATCCCCCCGGAACAAGGCATTCTCATAAAGGAAGGGGCATAGTGATAGACATAAATTAATGCATTCACTTTGTGCTTAATCAATCTTGTTTTATGGCTATCATAATCCTAATTATCTCATTTAAGCTTGTTTCTATCTTTACAGGTCAATTAGGGAGCTTAATGATGATAATGAACATTTGAAGGTTGATTAGAGCAAGTATGAATGGAGCTACCCGAGAGATGTTCAACAAAGCCTAATGGCGCCATTACAAGATTAGATTGGCGCCGTTACACACCAATTGCTCCTAGCAGGGTACTTCATCATGTCCAAGAGACCTAACGGCGCCATTACAAGGTAGATTGGCGCCATTCCTCTTCAACCATGCCAAAGCCGAATGTCCAATATGAGGGAGGCACTAATGGCGCCGTTACACCCTAGATGGCGTTGTCACACCTCCAATTGATTAAGGCCGAGCACAACATTGCACCAAAGGAACCGAACGGCGCCATTCTATATTCCATATTGGCGCAGTTACAATTCAAAGTTGGCAAGTTGAAGAAGTGAAGAAGTCAGCAAAGTTGTTAAATGAAGGGACCCAAACGGCGCCGTTCCATGTTCCCTAATGGCGCTGTTCCAACTTCTTCCATTTGGCGTTTCATCTTCACACTAGAACGGTGCCGTGCCACTTCCTAATGGCGCCGCTCCAGGAAATCACCTTAGTACCCCTTTGCCCCTTTGGTCATCAATTAGGTTAAGAGGGCAATCATGTAATCTAGTGGTTTAAATACCTTCTTTTCTCTTTAGAGAAGAGAGAGAGGGAGACGAGAGAAATAATTGAAAAACTTCTAAGTTTGTAATCAATCTTCCGAGAGATTTTCTCTCTTGAATCTATATTCATTTAGTTCTTTTACTCCATTTCTCTTTACTTGTTGAATCTTCGGTTTCTCACTCAATCCATGAGTGAGTAAACCCCCAATTCATTCTATTATTTGTTGATTATAAGGGTTTGCAAAGTTAGTGAGGCTCTTGTTCTTCATTCCGATTAATCTATCAAGTGTTTTGATATCTCTGATTGTATGGAAATATGGTTTTCTTGTCTCTATTTTGTGAGTGCACGCATGAAATAGGAATAGGTAAAATCTATGGTTAGATTCTGTGTTTGTGAATCTTTAGTAGCCAACCTTAATCTTAGAACAAAGGGAAGACGTAGAATGCTTCTTAGAGATTTCAAATATTCAATGACTGGGTAGACGCGAAGTATATTCAGGTTGTTTACATGCTGTACTGATTTTTATTGCTTAATGCTTTATTCAATCTGTAAATCATCATCGCGAAGATTGTTGGTTCGGTGCGGGTAAAAGGGACCAGTCTAGGAATCGATAGTACTAGGTTGGGCTATTCAGTCACCAATATGAATTTTAGGAATCTTTAGTACTAATTTTCATAAGCATGCCATTTGATTGATTAATTGTGTTGTTAGTGAGCCTGGGATCTAACTGTTCTTTTACCCTTATGATTAGCAATTAATAGAATGAATACTTTTTCATTATTGTCAATCTCTTTTATTTCACTGTTCATTTCTCTAATTGCTTCTTTAGTTATTTATACTGCCTTTTTATATTCCTGTCCTCATTTATTTCTGCTTTATCTCAAAACCCCCATTTTATATTTCTGTTAAATGTTCAGTCTATAAGCATAGTAAATCCATTTCGTTGCCTCTCTGTGGATTCGACTTTCTCTTGCCGCTACTACTTAGTATTGGTTTATAGCAGAAATATTATTCTCCTGACAGGCTTGACGACGGCCGGTCACATAGCCTGCCCCCGTGCAGGGTTGGGGCCTCAGCTTCAGTACGCAGCCCCGCGCTTGAAGTGTGAGCTTCTGCCACACTTTGCCCTACCATGGCCGTAAGGTGGGTTAGCCTCCCCTGACCCGTGGCACTCTGACCAATTCCTCTAGAGGCCACGGTCGCCTGAACCCTACCAGCGCTGGGGACGCCGGGGTGGGAGGTTTGTTCGCTGCTACTGCCGGCTAAACGTTTGTGGGCAGCCTCCTCCCACGGGTCTGTTGCTGCTGCCCTCTTTTGACCAGCAGCAGAGGTTCCCTGCTCTCGCTCTGGAGCCGCCTCTCGACTCACGACGGCACTCGCTCCGGGACCAGCGGGTGCACCCCTTTGGCCGACGGAGGGCGCGGACGGCTAAGACACAGCAATGGCACCCTTCCCCTTGCTTTTCCCTCCTTGCCTATGAGAAGAGGGTTTTCCTTTGCTTATTCGCGCAAAGTCCCTAGCATTGTACCCGCGTTGACCGTCTCCACCTTCCACTGGCATCTCTTCAGGACCTGCGGCAAGCTACAAGTGTCAATCCGTGTGTGCCTCGAAACTACGAAGATCAAGTTAGTTCAAGCTATAATACCGAGTAAACTCCCAAAGGGCATTTCTAAGTACGGCAGAGCTAATTCAGGATCTATCAATAAAGCATTTAAGTTAAATTCACTCTCACTTCCCAAACTCAAGGAATTCAAATACCCCCCAACCCAATGACTACCTGATATAAGGTCACGCCTCGACTACAGGTGACCTTGCCACAGGTGCCACAGCCAAGACTCCTCCCTCGGATGACTGGGGCGCTGCGGGCAGAGCAGGCGCGACGGTGGTTGGCACAGATGTACCGACGGCATCTGGCTCACCTATAGAAGGGATCACGCTCAACACTTCTATCCCCACATCGAGCGGTCCATAACCCTCTTTAGCTCTCCCTTCAGTCCTTGGTGGACTTGGACCGCAATCAACTAGCCTAGCCGGGTGAGCACAGTCGTCACAACTAATTTTCAGCGCCTTCTCAAAAAAGTACGATCCTTGCCTCACCTCGTCCATCGACAAACTGGGGCCCCGATTGAGCGCCTCTAGCACGTCCTGCTCAGGCGCATCCATTCAACCGAGAAACCCCACTCTTCCTCAGCCAGCTTCTTTACCCCGAAGTAACGTTTCTTCCAGTCTCTGTTACTATCGGGTACTTGGAATGGGTTGTGCTATTTTTTACGCCGGCTATACAATATATAAAAACCCCCCTGAAACTTTATTTATGAAAAGTGTCCTTAGCACTCCTACAGTCGGTACCCACCCTTTGTACCTACAGACGACAGCAAAGGACACTATTATACGCCAGGAGTTAATCACTAGCTGGCTAGGGGCAATCCCATAATAGTGCAGCACCTCTCTATAAAACCTCGGCGCCGGAACCCTAAATCCGACCCTAAAGGCCACTTCATAGAAGCAGGCACAGTTGCCGTTATGCGTCACCGTTCCCAGCCGCAGGTCTGGCTCTACCGTCGCCACTTTGTATGCACGGAGCCCACATTCCTCGATTACTACCCCAGCCCTCTCCTCGTCTTCCACCTTCAGCGTACGGTTCAGGTACACCGTACGGTACCTCGAGGCCTTCTCATCCGCTAGCTTATCCTCCTCCGCCGGTGCCTTGCCTTTCCGACGCCTGCTCGTTGCGCTCGCTCTCGCACCTTTGCCGCTGCCCCTGCTGAAGCTACCCTCTCTTCCCCTGAAGCCATTCTTTCGGAATGGCTCGTACTCTCCCCGGCGCTCTCCTCCCCAGCGAATGCCCTCCCACTACCTACCCTAGAACCACTCATACTACCCTTACTACTTGCCATTTTTACCTTAACCAAACAAAATCAGACTTACTAATGCAAAAAGTCTGTCGTTTACCACCGAAGAACCGATGACAAATCGCCGATAGACCACTGACCTTCTTTTTCTTTCCTTCTAGAAGACGAAAGCCTTCAGAGAAAACCAACAAAAATTTAGAAAGCCAAATAATTTTCGCAAAAAGTGACTGATGGGGAGAGAGAACTCTATTTATACCCCTCCGCCTGCTTACCCTGTGCTGACGCGTGGCACCTCGAAAACTTAACCGACACCACGACTTCTCTCCTTCCCCTCCATAAATCTCTTTTGAAATTTTTGGGGACCCACTTATGCCATGCCTTTTCAATTTCCCGCCCACTTCTCCACCCCTCACCCTTTCCCCTTCACCCGGCTATAATCCCAGCCTTCCTTTCAGTCAACCATCAATCTTCAGCCGACACTACTTCCTTCAGTCGCCACATCCTCTTTAATCACGTCCCCTTACAGCCGTCAAACCGATCACTTTATAATCACTTTGCCGCCTGGGGGGCACTTGTTGAGCACAACATGTAACCCAACAAGGCCCAATCACAATCTATCTCTCTAATCCTGGGCCGGCTTACGAGGCCCAAGACCATTTAGTCGACCTAGGACCAACCAACAGCTTGCTCAATACAGCCCAACGGGTTGCCTATATAAGGCAATCCTCAGAATGTGCATGGTAAGAAAAACAAAAACACAGAACTACCATACTTCTCTCTGGCTCATTATTCTTACTGACTTAGGCATCGGAGAGGGATCTACTGACCTAAGGCCGATCCCCCTTTGTTGTGTTCTCTCTTGCATACTGCTATCCTGAGGCCCCTTTGAGCCATCTGTCCATCATTGTAGGTCCTATAAAAGGTCCTCAACAAGTTGCCTTTGTTTTTTCCCTTTAATATATGGTCTATCTCTTCTCAATCCCAAAGATCATGGTCCTTTATATATTGTTATTATTATTAGGAATTATTATTATTATTTTATCTTTCTCCCTTTTTGTTTGAATCTAAGCAGTTGGAATCTAGAGCTGAGTTGAGTTGAGTTAAAGAATTCTGTAGTTATTCATTGTATCTTAAAATATACACTTGGTTCAATAATAATCAAAGCCAAGAACACAGCTCACCTTCGCTTTATTTAACTAATTTTCCACTACAGACTCATGCTGAAGTCTATTGGTAGATGTTGCCATTTTTAAGCTTAATCAACCTTATTTCCCTTTGACCCCAAGCATTGTAAGGGACTTTGCTCTGAGAAAGCACTGCCTATATATATAAAGTATTGATTCTAGCCGTCATTGGCCTGAACAAAGCTTAATTGTTTCTTTTCTGATTCAGAAACCTCGCTTGGCCACTGTGTGTTTCACATGCTAACCTTCCTCAATTGTTGTCTCAATCTTGCAGCCAACCCCTAATCTCACTCTCATTACTATAACTTTTTTCAATCTCACCTACTGATCCCACCATTTTCAATACTTCCTCTGTCCCTATTTAACTGTACTTTTTTAGTCAACTTATCACAACTTTGACTGTTAATTATAAAATATATATATAATTAAATTTTCAAAAAATATATTTTGAAAAGTTTAATATTTGTACTTTTCAAATTTTATCTTAAAAAATTTTATAACTTTATAATTTTATCATAAATAATGGTCAAAGTTATGATAAGTTGACCAAAAAAAGACAATTAAATAGGGAGAGAAGGAGTATTACAACCGTCAGTCTCATAGTTACGCGTCATTGGTTTTTTAACATCCACCATTGTCAATTCCATCGCTTGGCGTCACTTTTCTCTGTACTTTTAAGTGCCTTCATTCTCATCTTAAATTGTAAGTGCATATTGAAAATCTGGAGGGGCAGCTTTTTCCTTTTCTCCCATTCCTTGTACCTCTGGTTTGAAAAAGTGCAGGAAAATGTCTCTAAAACCAGCATTCCTTCTGGTCATCTTCCTCCACAACTATGCCATTATTGCAACCTTGGCTTCTGACCCTGATCCTGTTCAAGATTTCTGCATACCCAACACGGCAATTGGAACTCCAACATGCAAGAACTCATCAGCTGCCACAGTGGAAGATTTTGTGTTCTCTGGCATAAAGTTCCCAGGGAAATTCAGCGAGACGGGTCTAGCAGCTAAGTCAGTGAATGTTAATGTGTTTCCAGGCTTGAACACACTAGGCATGTCTTTTGTTCGAGCTGATTTCGAGGTTGGAGGCATCAACGTGCCTCATTTCCATCCAAGAGCAACAGAAATAGCCTTTGTTCTTCAAGGAAGAGTTTATTCAGGATTTGTCGATACACAGAACAAAATTTTTGCCAAAGTAATTGAAAAAGGTGAAGTCATGGTGTTTCCAAGGGGGCTACTGCACTTCCAAATGAATGTTGGAGATACTCCTGCTACAATCTTGGGAAGTTTTGACAGCCAAAATCCTGGTTTGCTAAGAATTCCAAATGCTGTGTTTGGTTCTGGAATCCAAGAAAAGCTTTTGGAGAAGGCTTTTGGATTGAGTGCTAAGGAGATTGCTAAGTTGAGAAGCAAATTTGCTCCCCACACGTTGAGCTAGATTTTCTTAGCTAGATGGTCAGTATAAATTTATCTATCAGAGTTAGATACTTCTATGAATAATGCTTTGCTTTTCTATTATTAATACTTGATTTTGATTACATTGTTTTTAACTAAATTGAATATTGCTCTACAAAAGTTCTGCATTCGAATTAATCGCATTTATTCTTGTTAAGTGAATCAAAGAAGACAATCCCTATGGAAACTATGTTCCAAGTAACAGGTAACTCTGTCCTTGATAGCATGCAGAGAAGAAAAACAGTAAAGTTGCCAAGAAATGGAACTTCCTTTTGCTGTCATAATAACTCTTGGTTTTTCTTTTGGCAAACATAATTATAATGGAAAAATGTGGATAATCGAGTTCATCAGTTAGCAGGTACATAGTCTAATCTACTTGAAGGAACTTGGACACTCAACTCAACAGGCAACTTCTTAATAGAGGATATTGAAACTTGAACATGCCAAACATACCATTGACCATATTCTTTCTTCAACAGTTTCATACAACAACCAGCACGCAAACCAGTACAAATTAAGCCTACATTTCGGTAGAACAGTTTACCCTACGTGAACAGTTGATGATTTTTTTAGAGCAGCGCACTCAACATCTCATTCCAAATATCGGGCACTCCGGGGAGGCACCAGTGGCTACAGTCAGAGGAAAATTCTCTCGCATGCTGCCTCTGTGCTTGGTTCAAAGCCCTCCGGTACACAGAAGGATGTCCATCTCTCCGGAAAGCCGATATTGTTGTAATGTCATGTAGATATACAGGAAATCTCATTCTTCTTAACACCCCTTTTAGCACGAGCAGCTGTTCAGGAACATGTTGGTGACTGAAAAATGCCAGGGGAGTTTTCTGGTTATAGCATTTCCAACCATTTTGTCTGCAAACAAAATCAAAGTCAGCTTATATTAAGATAGATAGCATTAAGAAATGAAAGTGAAAATTAACTTAGGATTTTTCTGATACCTGTTATGCCTAGGAGACATGCTTCTGAATATAACTCTGGTCCTGCTAGGGTCAAGGTTCAAATCTATCCATTTTGCCCATGTAGTGAGTCCTTTCTGGTATGCGATCATTGGGTTCATGTTTCTGTATACAGATTTTCCCTCCATGTAGTAATCCCACCTGCATTTGTTTATGTTGGATTAAAATTTTGCTATCAGTTACAACTTACAACTTAAAATACTCACTAAATGCCTAAAAATTTGTTATTAAATTATAAAAGTAGTTTGTATTTAATTTCTGAAATGTATCTTACGAACTCCATTGATCAGAATGAGTCCACCAGTGTGCAGAATCAAACACAAGAACATCAACTCCTCTCCAATATCTTGCATTCTCCTCAATCAAATCCAAATGCAAGACTCTCTTGTTGTCGGGTCCCTTCTTCAGTTCCACAAGCAATGGAGCCCAAGAAAACTCAATTGATGTCTCAAAGTCCTGTAAACAACACCCTCTGTTACAAATCTTCCAGGAGAGAAAAAGAAGGGAGAAATGCTTACAGAGAATACATATATCTTACCAAGGCATGGAAGGCCATGGAAATGCCATCGTAGGTCACCTTTTTATGTGCCACGGGTATAACTCCTTGTACTAGGCAGACCAGACTCTCCCACTGGTTCCTCATAATGGAATCACCCACCAGCATTATCCTTTTCCTTCTCATCTTTCCAAGAAATTTCAGTGCATCAAACCTGTATCACAAACAGATGAAGAAAAAAAATATTTATTCAAGCATTAATTATTGCCTGGCATAAATGTAAGAGTGCCTTGTCTAATTATTAGTTTCAAGTTTCAACAAACTTGTAACAATGAAGGACTCAATTAATTATCCCATGACCTGCTGCTTCACCATCCAACTTTTATTCTAATAACATTAATCTTGATTGAAATTCTCACCTGTCTGGAAAGTGAATCAAACCAACAATATGCATCTCTACTTTTGGTATTTGAGACTGTAACTCTTACCATCAAACTACGCGGCAATCACAAAATGGTAACTTGAATCTCTATTATATGCTTATATATCGTCAAGTAGGTAATCTCCTTGTTCATCCAGCAGGTAATTAAGTCACTAATTAACTAGAGATTGTGCAAATTAAGCTTGTAAACTGTATTTATTTAACAATGGTCTGCAGCAGTAAAGCTAAAACATGAAGTTGATGATGTAAGACTAAAAAATTCAGTAGACTACCTTGGAAGAGAACAACCATTTGGCTTCCATTTCCACTTCTCATAGCCTGAATCAGGCCTTCCATTCTTTTGACAAGTTACTGCAGTACTAAGATAAGGGCAGTTTGAATCATACAAAGGATATGATTCATCATAAACCCATTCTCCAGCACTCAAATCACATCTCCTAGCTGATGATTCTCCAGGCCTGCTTTGCACCATAACAACTTCATTCTCTTCGTTGTTGAGCCACGACGACGATGACTTGCCGTGAAAGAAAAAAAAACAGAAGCTGATCAAGAAGAGGAGGATGGGAAGGGTCAAGTTAGCCATTGAAGAAGCCAAATGTAGGAAGTTGAAGGTTCATCTCCTACCTGAGGAGGAGCAAGATTTCTAATGCTCTCCGTTTTAAAAAGTTGTTGTCAACATTCCAATATGGGTTTCAATCAAGGCATGAATCGCGGTGATTTATGTGGACCATATTGTAAATGGCATTGCAAAGTTAAAGTCTCTTTTTCACTCATTGCCATTCTCTTTTGTCTTTGCTTCTTGCTAGAGGCAGGTAAAGTTAAAAGCAGCTTGGATCTTCAAAGCTATTTTAATTCTTATCATGATTCATTCTCAAAAAACGAAACAAAGAAAAGAGAAATAATAATAATTAGAAAAGAACCCCATTATAAAAATAAAAATAATGTAATACATGAAATTGAACTGATTTATTTTTTTAACTGTACATAAAATAGCAATCGTAAAAGTAAATTCAATTCACTTCGATTATTGAAATAAGGGTAATGTAATAGACGAAATTGTATTTTCTTTTAACTATACATTAAATATAATAGCAATTATAATAAGAAAACTCTCAAAAAAAAAGAGGTGATTTGGTGGATGGTAGGATAAAAATTTACGGGAACATTGATTTAAGGATAATGACTATCAACCTTTTAATTATCAAGAAAATGAAACAACCATAAGCTTTTTAGTTACCAGAATGAAAACATTTAACATACTTAAATAATCAAAACTTTTCTTCAAAAATATTTTCTAATTAAATATAATTATTTTTTACTCCATTTTTTATCCTAGATACTCTTTATGATTACCATAAAATATTTCTTTCTTTAATGGTATAGATACAAAATTGGACTATATTATATAATAGGAAATTTAAATGTATATATATGATAAATTAAATACGATTTGTGGTAAAAAATTTAAATATAATCATAAAACAAAAAAAATGAAAAGGAAACTTGTGAAAAATGAAAAATCAAAGTACTTTTTTTTAGGGAATGAAAAATCATAGGTTAAATGTATTTAATACAATAAATCTATATCTATATATTAATTCTATCCCCGATTAAATTTTCTTTTTAACCCTCTAATATGATATTTGGTGGTTCTCTTACTAGATTTTTTGTTAATTTCGTACTAAGAAAATTAATATTGTACACAAATATCTTTGTTGGCCCACTATATTGACAATTTAGTTTTTTGTAAAGACATTTAAGGGATAAAATGGTATTTTCATATCTTTTTAGAAAAATATTTTTCTTTTTATAGATTTTTTTCGTCTAAATTAAGTGATGTTTTAATTGTAGTTTTATAATACCTAAGAGATGGAAATTCTTTTGATATTTTTTCATTGACTTTTATTTTTCAAAAAACAATTAATTAAAGATAAAAATTGACAAGTGTTATGAGAAAAAGAAAAGATAAGAGAGGGAGCAAAGAAAACAGGATAAGTTATGGAAACCCAATAATAAAAAAAAGAATGAGAAGAGGGAGAGTAATGACAGTGGTAATAGATTTTCAATTTCAATTTGCTGCTTTACTCATTTGATTTCTTTAGTATTTTCTTTTTTTCTTCCCTCATATTTTAATTACTTAATTTCTTCATATTTTGTCTTCTTGAAACCTTACAAGAAGGGCTCTTAGAAGCTTAAAATGAAAATTTTACTTTTAATCATCAGACATTATATCTCATGATAATAAAAATAAAATCCAAACTCTCCTACAACGAAGTGCAGGTAGTTTTTTTAGTTACAATAAATAATCTACATAAAGTATTTAATACACTTAAAAATATAAAAATTATTTTTTCTCTCTCTTCTCTTGCCTACATGTAACTCTCTATAACCTCCATAAGGCTTTCCATTAATATAATGGACTAGATAATAATAATAATAAAAATAAAATTTTTATCATGGTTCCATCTCTTTTTTTTTTATTTTAAGATAAAATTTCAATCGTTTACTTTTTTTGGTACAAAAGAAGCGGTTTGCGCCGCATTAGCTAACTATTGCTCAGGGCAATTCAATCGTTTAATTTGTTTTAAGTCTTTTTGAAGTTCCTTTGAAATGGGTCAATTTCATATTTAATATCAAATTTATTTACATCCATAAAATAAGTAATTATCTAGGTAAATAATATGTATTTTATAAATTTACCCAAACATAATACTCGGCCCAAGGGTTACGAGAGCTGTGAAATTGGGTCAAAACCAGTCAAGCCACCCAGCTATTATCCCGTTAATGAAAAAACTGTTAAAAATTGTGGATTTAACTAAGGTGCTATTTGATAAATTGAAAAAATTAAATGTTAAAAAATAAGTATTGAAAAACTAAGTATTGAATTTGATAATGGTTGAATTTGTATATAAAAATTATTTGATAAATAAATGTTGAATAAAAATATATTATTTAAAAACCACAAATGTTGAAGATTTTTAAAATTCATTAATATCAAAAATAAATGTAATTTAGTATAAAAAGAAAGTAGTGGCTATCAAATATGTTCAAAATCTAAAAGTATTGAAAATTTTTATTTTTAATTATTTAAAATTTTTTAACAATTTATCAAATAACCTCTAAGATAAAATTATCGGTTTAATCAGTCAGATCAGCAATCCGGTTCAATTTTGATAATTATGGTGCTGACCATAATCTGTGAGAGACAGAGGGAGCGAGAGAGTTTGGTGGATAAAGTCGTAAAAGCCATTTATATTGACAAAAAAGCGAAATTAAGTTTGGTCCCGTGACTAGCGGACGATGCATATGATTTCTAAGCTCCTTTATTTTATTTTGGATAAAGTATTCAAAAGGAGCTCATGTACTAACCAAAAAAAAAAGCTCATGTATTTTTTTTTCAAAGCTTTCAAATAAATTTTTATTCTTTCCATGGTGTCCAATCAAATCTAATTTTTATTCCTTAAAAGCTTTTTTTTTGTTTAACGTGTCAGCATCTAGATTGGTATTTCCCTTGCCACCTTAATATCTACTAGCAAATGGGCCGCACTTCGTTGCGGAAAATTGATATATAAATTATATATAGGTATTTGTATATATTTATATATATTTATATGTGTATGTGTTTAAATGTATATATATTTTATAAGTAAACTAATAAAAATTGGTGCATATAATATATATATATATATAATTTGATACTAAAAAATCTAAAAACCATATAAAATCCCAAAAAAAAAAACCAATACTCTTAAAGTATAAAAAACCCAAGAAAAAAAATCCAAAACTCAAAATCTATAAACTCAATCACCATTTTTATAGATCTCACTAAAACATATTGATATATCAAATATGTTCCCATTAACCCATTTCATAAATGGCCTAAAATTGCCTCAAAATTAAGAGAATCATGTCATTTCTCACTCAACTTTAAAAGTATTGTATGAATGTATGTACGTACGTACGTATATATGTATATGTGTATATTGTATGTATTTATGTGTGTGTATATATATTAGCATTTATAATATATAACAATATTTATATATAATATAATAATGATTTGTGTATGTGTGTGGGTCCCAACATTTTAAGAATAGATGAAAAAAATGATGGTATGTAAAATGACTAAAAACCCATAGTAGCAAATAGATAGAAAAATGGAATTTGAGATAAAATGGGTAATTTTGTAAGTTTACATAATTTCTTTTATATAATATAATAGTATAGATATTGACATTTATAATATATAATAGTATTTATATATAATATAATAATGATTTGTGCATGTGTGTGGGTCCCAACATTTTAAGAATAGATTAAAAAATGATGGAATGTAAAATGACTAAAAACCCATAGTAGCAAATAGATAAAAAAATGGAATTTGAGATAAAATGGATAATTTTGTAAGTTTACATAATTTCTTTTATATAGTAGTATAGATATAGTAGTATAGATATGGCATGTAGGATTTTGTAGACACCAATGTGCCATTCCATGTAAGTAATCCATATAGTTACATATGGAGAATAGGAGCTTTTAATTGGTCAACCAAGATTAGCACACATAGGATATGTTTGGTGCATTGGATATGATAAGATAAGATAAGAAAATAAATTATATATATATATATTATAATATGATTTGTATTATTTAGATAGTGGAGATGATTAATCATTCTGTTGGTATATGATAAGTTTAGAGGATTGAGTAATTCTATTAATTAATCCTTTTGACAATTTAATTAATTCTATATAAATAGTATAAAATAATACTACAAATTACACATAAGCTTTATCCTTATAATTTTATTTTATTTCATCCTATTCAATATCCGTAGCATTCAGAAATTGATGAAAAGCACTATGGAGTCCTATTACTCGAATTTGAGATTGAGTAAACTAATTCAACAAATAAGTAATAAGGTTGGGGTAGGGATTTGGGTGGTTTAGAAACCAAAAAAAAAAAAGTTTGATTAAAGAAAAAAGTTACTGACGCCTCGTAAACCATCAAAATATAATTAACCTTACTAAAACTAAAATATAGTGTTAGTAAGAGTCAAACTCACAATGATTAGATAAGAAACTAACAAATTCTAATCTAATTAAGCAACGAAAATAAAATAAATAGATTTGGAGATCAAACTAAAAACTAAATAAATTAAAAATAAAGACATAAAATTAATGAGTTTAAATTATATTAGGATGATCCTAAAAATCCACTTTTTAGGATTCCATTGATATAGTGACACCTCGCCTATTTTAAGAGATGCCTAAATTTTAAAATGCACCAACTCTCACCAAATCAGTTTTTTAACCTTCCTTAACCTTGGTTAATTAAAAAAAATAAATCAAAACACCGATTTTTTTTTACAGAACAGCGACCTCTGCCCCTGTTCGCTTCCCTCTCTCTTCCTGTTCTTTTCCCCATTCTCTCCCTCAGCCCTTCTTTTTTCACATCGATTTCTCTCTTCCAATTAATCTTGCTCACGAGCACCAAAAGCAGAACATGAATTTAGATTATGTCACAAGGAAGGAAGGCTACAAGTGATCATACCTCTGTGCAGACTAATCGGAAGACCGAAATCGATGTGAAAAAAGAAGGGTTGAGGGAGAGAACGGGGGAAAGAACAGGAAGAAAGAGGGAAGAGAACAGGGAAAGAGGTCGTTGTTCTTTCCAAAAAAGAATCGGTGTTTTGATTGATTTTTTTTTAATTAACCAAGATTAAGATGGATTAAGAAAATTGATTTGGTAAGAGTGGGTGCATTTTAAAACTTAAGCATCTTTTAAAATAGGTGATGTGTCATCATACTAATGGCATCCTAAAAAGTGGATTTTTAGGATCATCCTAATATAATTTAAACTCAAAATTAATACGAAAACTTCAATTTAAAAGAACCTTCACTTTTGGATTGAGGAGATCAATCATAGGCATCTAAAAATTATCTTATCTTTGCATGCAATTTGCATAGGTTAGAGTACTCAAGACTCTTATTAACTCTTATCTTTCCTTAGTCTTAACCTAATTAATACTCAAGTTTCCTAATAAGACCCTTTTCATCAACTCAATCCAATATTCCATACTATGAATTTGAAGATAAAAGTATGAAAACACTAGAAATATCTTAGCCAATATGAACAGCAAAATTATACTAGCGCACTTTGTTTAATCCATATCTAAATTCTCCATAGATAATTAACTAAGATGTATTAGACCTTAATTCTATCTAATTTTTCACTTGTGATTAGAGTTAGTTTAATCCATAAATAATTAACTAAGATGTATGAGACCATAATTCTATCTAATTTTCCACCTGTGATTAGAGTTAGTTACAATTCCGAATAAATAACTTTAGATCTAGCAATCAATTAACATGCTCAATTAACAAGTTGGCCATCCAAGGGAAGAAAATATGCAATCATAAAACACTAAACATAGAAGAATTTAGAATACATAAAAGATAAAGACATTAAGCACAAAATAGCCTCACAATCTTCTTATCCAAGAACTAAAAATTGCTCTAAACCAAAAAGAAAATAAGAATTACATAAAGAAAGAGTAAAAATAAAATTATTAAGATAAAAGTCTCCAAAAAAAAACTGGTCTCCAAAAAAAAAGATAAGACGCTTTACAAGTAGTGGCTAACTCTCTTTATATAGGGGAATCAAGAGCCCTAAACTTAACTTGCAAAAAAAGAAAACACTAACTAAGTTAAAGTGTTTACAAAGGAATTAACTAAGTACAAGAGCTAATTTAATGGACTTGAATAGTTGGGTTTCAATCTTGTGGAGAACAAGGCATAAATAAAGCCTTTTCCAACAACTAGAAATTCTTCTTCAAATAGGAGAAAATATAGCACAATTCACATGCTCTGTACATGTTTCACTAAAAAGCTTTCCTACTCTAATTAGGATTTCTCTTTAAAGGTTAATCCATATCCTTCTAGGACTTGGGTCAAGTTTAAATATCTTCAATAAGATGTTTAGAATTAAAGCTAAGTAAGCTACAACGTGCTCTTGCCCATCTATAACCCTAAATTGCTTAAGGCCCAAATAGGAAACTTTCTCCAATTTCCACGGGAATTCTATTTTAACCTTTTGACAGCTCAAATGAACTTTGATTTGTACAATCTTTAGCATTCCGGAAAGATTAACCTGTCCTCTACAACTGTAATGAGAACTTAAACTCAGAAAAGGACTATAAGGATGTCAAAATCTGCCAATCTTTACAAACTATCTATATAGGAAAAATCTCAAATTTTCAAATTAAACACCATTTATTTCAAAGCATCCTTTAGCTTCAAATCACATAAAATCACTCAAAATAACTTATTTAGAGATAATAAACATTTAAATGATCAAAGATAAGCAACAAAACATAATAGAAATAAGTGTTGATCAATTACTTTAACTTAATTGGTTGAGATAAAACAATAGGAATTTATATATAACTAGTATCTGTGTTATGTGCATTGTACGTAATAAAACGTGTTATTAATAATATATATTTTTTAAGAATATCATATAATTTGTTTATTATTATATTTATTTTTTAAATACATTTTGACACGCCTGGACCTAGTCTGCACGTGACAAGTTGAATAATTATGTATTGTTGTCTTGTTAATATACCAAAGTAGACTTCACATGGATGTTTCAAACTTCGTTTAGCTCACTTTCAAGCTTAAAAATCCTAAAATTGAAGTCCAGGGATGTGGGCCCCACTTGGAATCGAGACCCGAGACAATTGGGCTGAGTTGACCGGAGTCAATTCGGATTTTTGTTGACTCCGGCGCCGGATAGGCACGGGTCCGGTGCCGGACCCGTCATTTCTATAAGGGTCTTGGTTGGCCGAGACCCTCATTTCTTCTTCACTTCATCTTCTTCGATTCTCCGAGCCTCCTCTTCCAATTCTCTCTGAATCAATCTTGTAATCCCTCTTCAAACACTTCATCAATCATCAATATCAACTTCTTTTGCCTTATTGAAGATCAAAACAACAAGATTTCTAAGAAAATCATCAAATCTAGAAATCTGGAAATTTGTCGACAGATTGTTCATCAGCTTATATCTTTTGATTCAACCGTGCGTTTTGGCTGAGAATTTGGTATGTTGTTCTAGACTCATCAAGCTTTAATTTGATAGTTTACACGCTTGATTTTATGGTTTGTGCTAAGAGAATTTGATGATTGAAGTTAAGATTTCTGTTTTGCCCGAGTAAAGTCAACTCTTGATGTTTTGATCCAAAATTCGAGCATGATTTATTGTTTGATTCCGTTCTTGAAGCTGTGAATTCATAGATCATGTGTTTAACTTGCTGTGTTTCAATTTTGGTGCGGATTGGTGTTGAATCGAACTCGAACTGAGCTTAATTTCATGGTTGGCCGAACTCGGCCATTTTCTGGTGGCAGGTCCGGCGCCGGACCTGGCAAGTCCCGCGCCGGAGCTGCCCAAAATTGGGAGAATCTCCCGAATTGGCTCACTCCCGCCCGGGAGTGAGCAGCCTGCCGACAATGGCACTGTAGCACAAGGGGTATTTTGGTAATTTTGCAATCTTAGACCCCATTTGACCCCAATTAACTCCAATTAGCTTCAATTGACTTCCAGACTTACCAATTTTATTCCGAGACCTTTAATTGGTGTTGTTTTATGATTTGATTGTTGGTTGAATATTTTTATTAATCAAATTAGATTTTAATTTGATTATTTAGGTACGTGATTGTACGAGATTTGGACCGGTAGCAATTTGAGCCAAGGCATTCGTGGGTAATCGGGGAGTGTACAACTCTCCTCACTTGTGAGTGGCTTGGATTATATTGGTTGACCATTGAGGGTTAACCGTTTTCAAAATTTATTTATAAATGCTTTATTAAATTGTTTATATATGTTTTGGGATATGAATTGTCCACCCTCACACACTGAGTTTATAAATGATTTGAAGGGTGGGAATTTCAATAAATTTCATATATTAATATTATTGATTATTGTTTGGGGAACGGTACCCCTGAGAGATGAGAGTTTGAGCTATTTCCTCGGAGCTCCAATATGCGGGAGCGTGGACCGAGGGAGAGGCATACTTATGAGGTTCCCGTGGACCGCCTTTTTGAAGGGGCACGGTGAATATATATGAGGTTCCCGTGGACCGTTTCTTTTTGAAAGGGCACGGAGAATATACTGGCCTGGAGTAGAGAGGCGCGGAGAAAAGCTCGCCAGGTCAGAGGTAGCTGTGTTCCACCACAGCAAGGCAAACGTCAAGGGAATGGGCCAGAGAGTAAAATTAAAAATGTTTTAAAAGTATACAGTAACCCTTGACGGTCCAGTGGATACCCAGTGCACGGGTATACCTTATTGGGACGATTTCAGATGCCAGCCCATTTGGATATATTATTATGGAATTGATATTTGATTTGGTTTGGAACTTCATATATTTAAATAAAAGGTTATTAAATTTATGTTTGGATTATTTCATATCCCCAACCTGAGGTGATCGGTTTTTATAACTGGGTCTCTCACTGGGTACAAGTCTATGTACTCACCCCATTCACTTTTATTCTCAGATCATCAGACTTTGGACGGCGGACGTCCTGGTGGCCAGTGATCCCAGTTCGTCTCTGTGGACACTATATTGTAGGTGCCACCCCTTTTGCTTTGTGTATCTTGGCTCGGAATATTATTGCATCTTACATATATATATTTGTGTATTTATAAATAATACTTTCCGCTGCATGGAGCACTGTAGGATGTGTGACTTTATTTCTAAATACTTTTGAACTATATTATTTATGATAAATTCGTATGTTTTCATATATTGCTCGAATATCCTTTATTTTTAAGCCTTGTGCCATCTTGGTTGCCCGCCTGACGAGGCACGCATCTCGAGGTGGTACGGCGGTTGTCGCGTGGCCGAGCCTGCGAGTCGGGGCGTGACACATTTGATTAAAGAAAATACAGTAATTTATATGAGAATAATATTTAAATTAAATTACTTTATTTTTAAAATTATAAAACAATGTGTATAAGTATCACGCCCTGACCCGCCCGGGGTCGGCCACGTGGCAACCGCCGTGCTACCTCGAAGTACGTGCCAGCCTGTCACGCACCAGAAGCACCGCAAGGCATTGAAATGGATATCATCGCTACAAAACAACTAAAACTTTAATTAAAAATCTTTTTAATAAAATAATAATCTTTAAGGTAGCACCAGTGGATTAAATTTAAAGAATACCTACGCAACGGAAACTGTTAAGCCTAAGCCACCGACGTCTCCTAGTGAGCCTCCTTTCCATTAGCTGACTCCGTACGCAAAGCTGCATCCATCCACATTGGATACAGGTGAGTGACAGAGGTTCAATGAATCTCCATCAGGGTTAGGGAAAACAGGGATAATCAAAAGTATAATAAAAATAAAATAAATAAATTTATCTTCAAAATCTCTTTTATAATTCTCCCAAGGAGAATTAGATTTAAAACCTTTAAAATAATTATATACTAATGGGCTGGCACCTAATACACTGAAGGCACGACTGGCCGGTCGTATGCCTTACTGCACCGAGGGCTATCTCTTTCTTCTTTAAATAAATTTTCAAAATCTTCTTTTCCTCTAGCCCGTTCCCTCAGTGGTGCCTCACTGTGGTGGAAAACAGTGATCTGGAGCTCTGGCGAGTTTCCCTACGCGCCTCTCCCAACCAGGCTCGACTCACCGTGCCCCTCGATAGGCGGTCCACGACTGAGTATTATGCATGCTCTCAAACTCGGTCCATGGTCCCACAAATTGGAGCTCCGATGAATCCCACTCAATCACTCCTCTTCCAGGGGAATCGTACCCCAATAACCCCAATAATAATAATAATAATAATAATAATATTTCTTTATAAAAATTAAAAATATGTAAACACACACAAGCCTTTGTATTTTAAAAATCATCCCATCCCCTAAGTGGGCGTATCACAAAATAAAAAGTGTGTCGTGGATTACCCTTATCCCAAAACAGTTATAAAACCTTTTTAAAACAATTTATATTTTGAAAACATTTTAAAAACATTTTGACCCTAATGGCTAAACACTGAAAACAGGGTCACTCACAGTATTGGGAGGTTCGTATACTCCCAAGCGTTCCATATAGCTTAACCTCCGGAGCATCGCCGCATTCGATTTAATCGGAGCCCTAGTACACGGAAATACACGTTAGCATTCATAATTAAATTTATGAATGCACATTTGAGGCTCTAGCATGACCTAAGACTAGGCTTGAATGTGATTCGGGGCTTAGAAAAGTGTCTGGGAGGTTCAGGGGTAAAAATTGGACACTTGGTGAAAAATAACGAAAATACCCCTAGGGACCCGTGCCCCTGAAGCTGTGTCGGGTCTAGCCTGATTCTGGGCCCAAAAGGCCCTTCCCATAAGAGTTGGGCCGAGCCCAACTCGAATTGGGCCTAACTAGGCCCAATCGCCCAAAATGACCCAGTCCGGCACGGGACAGGCCTAGTCCCACGTAGGACTTGGGCAGCGGGTCTCTCCCGCACGGGAGAGACTCGGCTCCCGCGCGGGAGCCGTCCGCAGGCCTCGGGTTCCGAGGCCTTTCCTCTGTTCCCGAGCCCCTCGGTCCACCGATTCGCATGAAATTTGAAATGAAGGTTCCTCTCATCTCCCACGACGCGTTTACCGGAGCAGAAACGAGAATTATAAGCTCAAAGTTCGTTCCTAAATCTCAAATCTAAACTTAAAATCTAACTAAAAGCTGAAACTAACTTTGAGCTTGGATTTCTCCTATACCAATGCATGGATAAGCGTGCAAACTTAGAAAAACGAAGATCAAGGAGTTAAGAAAAACTCACTACGATCTCGCCTTGAACTTGCGGTCGGCTCGTCTGGATCTACCAAAGTCCAAAATTGCTCCAAAGGAGCAGTTGAGAGAAAAGAGAAAGGAGAGAAGAGAGAAAGAAAGGAAATGAGGGGGAGAGGCTCGGCCTCCCCCTATTTATAGGGTAGCCCGGCACTGGGTCTACTCGGACCTTGGGCCAGACTTGTTCCCCTCTTTGAAACCTCTCATAATTTCGTTCCTTGGCCCGATCCACCGACCAATTCACCAATGGATGTCCAATCCATTGGCTTTGGACTTAAAGAAGTCCACTTAGAGATTCCATGCATGGTCACCAATCTCATCTTCCAACTACATCTTGTCTTAAGCTTATCTTCTCTTCAGACTTGACACAGCCGGACCGACATATTGTTTAATTATCACATCATCTTGTACTATTCCGTTCGTACGAAAAGGTCGTGCTAGGTCCGGGTGTGTCAATAAGAATGATAATTAAATTAAACTTTAATGTCTCATGACATTTTGTACTTTTTAATTGAGCAAAACTTAATTTAAAACAATGGTATTCTTCAATAACAATAAGTAAAAGTCATTTAAAATCTTAATATTTAATAATTTATTTTTTAAAAGCCCAGTGTAAAAGGTAAAGTCCAAATCTAATTACATTTTTTAAATACAATAAAGCAAAAAAGATATTTAATAGAAATAAAGCTCTTACCCAACTCATGCTTTTATATATAATAATCTCAGTATTACATGCATCGCACGTGATACAACACATTATGTTAACCCAAGAAATCTGTCCAACCGATTCGAATCCAAAATTAATCTAATCCAATTTGATTTTTGAAAGAAATAAATAACCTGAACTCGACTGATCTGAAATCGAATTAATTTGAGAACCCAATGATGTAAAACCCAATTGATATAAAGAGTTTAACCTATAGAACCCGATAAACTAATTTGAAATAACTCAACATGCTAATTTAAATGACTGAAAACCTAAAAAGTCGAATCCAAATGACTCGAAAAACCCAAGGGCTAAACTCGAAAGACTTTAGAGCCAAACCAGAAAAATTCAAAATCGATTAACCTAAAACATTAAACTTGAATTACCCCAAAACTTGAACCTGAATGACCTGGAATTTGAATGGTCCAAAAATTTCTTTGGGTCAATCTGAACCGAACTTATAACCTACCAACATCTCTAGTTCTTAGTTGTTATTTTTTAATTGTGTAAAACTTAATTTAAACCGATGGTATTCTTGAACACTAATGAGTAAAAACCCTTTAAAAACTAATGGCATTTTTAGACACTAATAAGTAAAATATGTTTAATTATTTATTTTTTAAAAACCTAATATAAAAAGTAAAATCAAAATCCAGTGGTATTATTGATATATGTTAAAGAAAAATGAATATTTAAGATAAAGCATTCCTCTTACCTAACTCACACTTATATATATATATATATTATATTATGTATGTGTTGCGTATATTGCACGTAATAGAATGCGTTATTAATAATATATATTTTTTTAAAATCTCATTTAATTTATTTGTTATTATATTTATTTTTCAAATACATTTGATTAAACATAATACATTAATTTATATAAGAGTAATATTTAAATTAAATTATTTTATTTTTAGCATTGTAAAACAATGTGTATAAGAATTATAATTAAATTAAACTACGATAGCCCACGACATTTTGTACTTTTTAATTGTATAAAACTCAATTTAAACCAAAGAAAAGCCTTTAAATCTTAATGTTTAATTATTTATTTTTTAAAAACCCAATATAAAACGTAAAGCCCAAATCCAATGGTATTTTTGAAATATGTTAAACAAAAAGGTATTTAATAGATATAAACCACTTGCCCAAGTTATACTTTTATATTGAAAAAAATACATTTCTAGCAAAATAGAATATATTTTTGACTCCTTTTAGAAATGAAAATAAATAAAAATGAAAATGAATAATTTAATAAAATAATAATAAAATAATAATTTTTGAAATTTTAAATATAATATATATATAATTAGAATAATTAGAATAATATAAATATATAGAACGAATGAAAAAGGAGTGAAAGTGATACAATTCAAAAGTAGACTACAAAAAAGGAACCGAGTTCTTCGGTTCCTTTTTTGTAGTCTATCTAAAAAAATAGGAGATAATATGAAAAATGTAATCGATTCTTTCGTTTCCTTGGGTCACTGGCCATCCGTCGGGAGTTTCGGGTTTAATACTGATATTCTAGCAACAAATCAAATAAATCTAAGTATTGTCCTTGATGTATTGATCTTTTTTGGAAAGGGAATGTGTGTGAGTTGTTTATTTCAAGAATAGACTGGATTCACCTAGTTACACATTTTTTTCATTATAACTAGGAAAGAAAGGAGTGCATGATCCCACCAATGACTTCTGAATAAATTAAAAAATCATATTTAAGAACCATAGCATTTCGTGATTCATTGGTACATCAACTTTGATTCTCTATTAACCAATAATCTAGGACCATTAACATGGTTAAGGCCAAATCGTTTGAAGTTTAGATGCAGCAGAGTACTCTTTCTACTACTATATTAATAAATATAGAAATATTTTCAAAGAAAAAGAGATATTTAATAGATATAAATCACTTACACAAGTCACATTTTTATATATATTATAGATTATAGATTATATATTATAGATAAATTTGAAAAAGTATATGAACATTTTTAGTTTTTTAACTTTTGACCCCCATTTTGTTTTTCCCTTGAATCTTCAATGTCAAAAGCGAAGCATGATGAGAAAAATCTTAAACTATACTAAAGCAATCTCCTTAAGGAGATTGCAAGGTTTGGGAGACTTTTGGGGGGGGCAAATGTCATCCCCCCATAAGCTCTCCTTTTTTTTTTTTTTTTTCAATTTTGTGTTTTTTTTTTTTAATTTCAATGAAGTGAAAGTGTTTCTTTTTTTTAATTTCATTTTAATTTCTTTTTTATTTAATTTATTTTTTTTTACTTTTTCAAAATTATTTTAATTTTAAATATTATTTTAATGACACATATAGTATAACTATAGTAATAAATTTTGATTAATAATTAAATATATAATCTATATTATTTGAGAAATTATCATATAGGTCGGCCTGCCACTTCAACGATAGTTTCAAACTTCCAGTCATTTATTCTGTAAATCATATGTTTTTTAAAACTTAGTACTAAATTTTTTTCTAAACTTTATAAGTTGTTTTGAGTTGACACAATTTAAGTGGTTAGAACTATCATTGATGTGATAACACATGCACAATTAAATTTGTATTTGATGCAGTAGCCTTTTTTGAATTTAAGAAAAAGGGAAATATTAATTTATAAAATTTTTTATGTTGAGTATCTTAAATGGTGAATGTGGTACACCATTTATCATTTCCCTTAAAGAAAATATAAATTTCAATTTACTAAATTATGATATGTTATACTAATTTGTCAAAGTGTGTGGTTAATTTTTTTTCAAATTATCTATATATGAAGAATGAAAAATCTTTTAATATTTTTTAAACTTTAAAGTTGGATAAAAATAAAGTGAAATGAAGAAATTTCTCACACAAACAATTAAAAAACAATTAAAAATGAATTTCATGGGTATATTGATTATATATTGCTACTTCGATATAAAAATTATACTTGAAAAATCTACTGATCAAACACTATTTATTTGTATATATGTTACAAATTACATGTTCTATATTATTATATATTTTAATAATTGTGAATCGACTTTATTATATAACAATTAGAAATAAAATTAAATACCCCGCGTAGCCGGGGGAGAGTGTCTAGTAATTATAATATCAGCAAATGCAGGCAAGCATGCCGGGTGATCTTCCTTAGACCCACCATTGTCATCACTACTATTTACCTTTTACTTTTTGCGTGAAAAGTTTGCCTAAACATTCGGATTCATGATTATTGGAAGTTTCAATTAATTATTAATTATTACTAATAAGTTATATATTTACCGGTCAAAACTACTTTGATGCGATTATTTTTACTTTTTAAAAGGTTCTAAATCTCTTTTACTTTTTTTCTCAAAAAAATTCTCTTGCTTTTAATATTTGACATAAGATTATCATGATTTGTTACATATGATTGAATTGATTAGGATAAAGAGAAAAATTACATATAATTTGTAGTGATAATTTGTAGTGTGATTTATAATATTGATATAAATTTACATTATAGGAAGGATTATATATAATATAACTTAATCATCTAGAAATGACGAGGATTGATTCATTTTATGAATAATCCACTCCACAATAGCAATACAAATTTTTATGTCATGCTACAAAATCATATTATAAATTATATATAATTTTCTTTTTCATCCTATCCAATCGAATCCGACATAACAAACATATCTTAAATTTTCTTATCACATGTAGATTTTTGTGTTATTACAAGAAAGTTAGATTATTTTGGTTGGAAGATTTTGTAGGATAACGAAGGAGTGAGGAAGATTTTTGTGTATTTGGTTGAGGGAGTGGGGAGGAGGAGTGAGTTGGAGAGATGAGAATTTTGTCAAATTTGTCCTTGCCAAGCCAATGATATCTCAAAATTAATTTTACCTAAATAAAAATTTAATTACTTTTTTATTTTTATCTTATTTTTAAAAAATATTTAAACATTTTGCTACTTTTTTCTCCTAGATAACCTTTTTGATATATATATAATGATATTTTGTCTAGATACATTATTTTTGTTGAGCAAATTTTCTTTTATTTCTGCAAGTTGATTTATAATAATAATAATAGAAACTAATTTAATAAAACAAATTGAAAATAAAATCGACTATTAATGGATATATCTAAAGAAACTTATGTGATAGAATTAAAGTGAATCATAAGCCACCGATATGTACTAGTGACTCTCATATTTGGATTTCCTAAAAATAGTAAACAAAAGGGTGGTGAGTACACATTGTGTACCCAATAAATGACCCAAGTTCAATACAAAGTGGAATAGAAATTGTGGAATAGGGTAAATTCAAAACAAGTATATATAAAATATACTTTTTATATTCTTTTATCAAAACATATTCCCAAAAATATTTTGCCTATTAAAAATATAATATCTCTAAAGGGACTAACAAAAGACACTCCGACGTGTGGTGTTACCGAATCGTCGATAACTATCTTGTCATATCATGTATATATATAGGAAATTATCTCACTAAACCTAGTCCTTCAATGGTGCCATCATTAAGGGGGCACAGATCTACGAATGCCTTGCGAATTACCCTACGCACCTCTCTATCCAAAGTCAATCGGTTACCATGCCTCTCTGCTAAGTGGCTAACAGTAACCAGTTGGCTGGCATGCCATAGTCATAATCAACTTGCTCTCGAAAGAGCACCGAGCATTATCCTAAAGGGACCACATATTACAATATAAAATATTGTCCCGTAGGCCCCCATCTCACAATATATATATATATATGCAAATATATTGTCACGCTCTGACCCAAAGGGTTGGCCATGTGACAACCGCCGTGCTACCTTGAAATACGTGTCAACCGCCACTCATCCGAAGCACCACAAGGTTTAGAATTTGATATCATTACTGTAAAATAATTTAAAACTTAACTTTAATTAAAAATAATATTTATAATATAAAACCATTTAATAAAACAATTTAAATTAAAATAAAGCACCAGTGGAAATACTTAAAGGAATACTTAAGTTGCATAAACCAAAGGAACTCCTATGGGCCGCTAACTCGTCTACTAATCCTTGCACAGAGAAGCTGCATTCAACAAAATTGGCTACAGGTGGGTGACAGAGGTTTAATGGATGTCCACTAAGGTTAAGGAAACGGGTTTATAAAACAATTTATTTTATTTTTAAAATATTTTTTTCCCAAAACCTTTTTATAAAACTATTAATTAAATAAATAAATCAATTAAGCTAATAAAATAAAATAAATAAAATAAATTTATTTCTCAAATGGGCTAGCCATAAAACACTGAAGGCTTGACCTCGCGATGGTCATAAGCCTTACTGCGTTGAAGGCTATTTTTTAAACCTAAAACATTTATCTCTTTTTCTCTCTCTCTAGCCCGTTCCATGACAGTGCCATCCACTGTGGGTGGAGCACAACTACAGTAGCCCTGGCAAGTTACCCTCCGCGCCTCTCTATTCCAAGGTTTCTTACTCACCGTACTTCTCAAAAAACGATCCATATCTACTTGGTCGGACGCATGCTCTGTTTGGTCCACCCGCTCCCATTGAAGCACCAAGAACCACTCAATATCTAATATCACATAGCATCATCATCAGCAATATACATAACATAAATACAATAAAACATTTATAATTTTTTAAAATCATCCCATCCACTAAATTGGTGTATCACAAAATAAAAGTATGTACGGAGGATTACCCGTATCCCCAAAATGTTTATAAAATATTTTATATTTTAAACATTTAAAAAACATTTAACCCTAATGGCTAAGTAATGAAATCTCAGCTACTCACAATACTGGGAGGTTTGTATACTCCCAAAGGTTCCATAATGTTCGATCTTCGAAGAACCCTAATATGTGGGGAAATGTGTTAGAAACCTAATTTGAACTCTCTTAAATAATTTTGGGGCTCTAATATGCTAAAGATTAAGGTTTGGAAGTGGTTCGGGGTTAGAAAAGTGTCCGGGGAGGTTTTGGGTCAAAAATAAGCTCAAAACGCAAAATTATGAAAAGCCTCTCGGAGGCCTGGATGGGTCTCGTGCAGGACTTGGTCGGGGTCAGCAAAAACATAAAAATGGTTTCTTCGCCACTTTCTAACCTTGTTTCTCCTCCGTTTCTCCATGGATCAGCCTACAAATTAAAACACAACATCCTAACAACATCTACAACAAGATTACCAAGACCAGTATCAAAATCATTAGCTCAAAATCCATAATTTTCTAACCTAACTCCATTTAACACCTAAAAACTAACACCTAACTTTGAGCTAGCATAACTTTCTACCTAGTGCATGGATTAAGGCTAGGGGTGTAAGTGATATAGGACTACTCGCAAGCTACTCGGCCTCGATTCGAAGAAGATTTGAATTCGGCTGGGTCAATGTCAAACCGAGCTCGAGCTCGGGTAACTTGAGTATCGAATCGAGCCCGAATTTAAGCTTTTGGATGCTTGACTCGAAGCTCATCGAGCTACTCGAGTATTTGCTACGGTATTAATTTTTTGTATATTTAATTATTAAATTACTAATTTACCCCCTTAAACTTGAATTTAACATATATGGAATCAAGCTCGAGCTCGAATTCAAGTTTCAAGTAGAAAAACGAGCTTTTTTTACTTTAGGTTTTGAGCTCGACTACCTATCTCGAGCCGAGCTCAAGCTCAATAGTTCAAATTCGATCGAGCTCGAGCTCGAGCTCAGAATAAAGAGTCGAGCTTGAGCTCAAGTAGCTTACTACCTGGCTCGGCTCGACTTGATTACACCCCTAATTAAGGCAAGGTTAGGGGCATTGGAAAGCTCTATGAGTCTACTACAACATATTAAAATCTCACATTGATCCTTTGGTCGGATTTTAAGATATGGTCGGATCTTTCCGATAGCAACAGTGGCTCTTTCAAGCTCATTTTTGCATTTTTCTTTCTCCTCTTTGATTTCCAGCTTAAAGGGTGATAGGCACTTATTTCTCTTATATTTTGTTGCTTATCTTTGATGATTTAAGTGTTTATTATCTCTAACTAAGTTATTTTGAGTGATTTTATGTCTTAGGAAGCTAAAAGGAAGCTTTGGAATAAAAGGTGTTTAAATCTGGAAATTTGAGATTTTTCCTGTGCAGATAGTTTGTAAAGATGGCCAGATTTGACATCCTTAAAGTCCTTTTCTGAGTTCGAGTTCTCATCAAAGTTGTAGAGGACATCTTACGCTTTCCAGAATGCTAAAGATCGCAAAAATCCGAGTTGGTTTGGACAGTCAAAAGGTCAAAATACAGAGAGGTCCAGAATCCCTGCGGAAATCCGAGATTAATTCCTATTTTGGGATTTGGAGCAATTTTGGGTTAGAGATGGATTTGAGCACGTCTTGGCTTGCTTGGCCATGGTTCTAGACATGTTATTGAAGATATTTAAGCTTGGACCAAGTCCTAGAAAGATGTGGATCAGCCCTTGGAGAGAAGTCCTAATTGGAGTAGGAAAACCCTTTAATGAAGCATGTGCATGGCATGTGGCTTGTGCTTGGCATGTGGCTTGTGCTATATTTTCTCCTACTTGAAGAAGGATTTCAAGCTGCTGGAAAAGGCTTTATTTAAGCCTTATTCTTCATAAGATTGAAGCCCAATTATCCAAGTCCATTAAATTATCTCTTATACTTAGCTAATTCCTTTGTAAATACTTTAACCTAGTTAGTATTTTACTAGAATTAGGTTTTCTTGCAAGTTAAGTTTAGGGCTTTTGACTCCTCTATATAAAGAGCCTTAGCCACCACTTGTAAGATGTCTCAACTTTTTTTTTAGAGACCAGTCTCATCTTTCTTTGCTAGACTTTTTCTTTGTAATTTTATTTTACTCTCTCTTTATGTTCTTCTAATTTTATTTTTCAGTTTAATGCAATTCTGAATTCTTGGAGAAGAAGATTGTGAGGCTATTTTGTGCTTAATGTCTTTATCTTTCATGTATTCTAAATTCTTCTATGCTTAGTGATTTATGATTGCATGTTTTCTTCTCTAGGATGGCCAACTAGTTAATTGAACATGTTAATTGATTGCTAGATCTAGGGTTATTTATCCGGAATTGTAAGTAACTCTAATCGCAAGTGGCAAATTAGATAGAATTAAGGTCTCATACATCTTAGTTACTTATCTATGGAGAATTTGGATGTGAATTAAATCTAAGGTGCTAGTTCCTAGACTGTTAATTATTGACTAAGATCTTTCTAATGTTTTCATGCTTTTACCTTCTTTAAATCTATGATGCTAGTTTCTAGATTGATTAGGTGAAAAGGGTTTAATAGGGAAGCTTTGTAGTACTTATTAAACTAGGACTAAGGAAAGATAGGGATTAGTGAGAAGCATTGTAGTATTGCTAATCTACGTCAATTGCATGCAAAAGATAATGTAATTATTAGATGCCTATGATCGATTTCTCTAATCCAAGGGTGAAGATTATTTTAAACTGAAGTTTTACATATTATTTTTTTTTCATTATTTAGTTTAATTTGGTTTTTACATTGATTTCCTACCTTATTACTTTATTTGTTTGCTTGCTTAGCTAGATTAGAATTTGTTAGGTTTTCTTATCCAATCCCTGTGGGTTCGACCCTTGCTACCACTATATTATAGTTTTAGTAAGGTTAATTATATTTTGGTGATTTACGACACATCAAGGGGGTTGGAGATTTGATTTGGGAAGTTTAATGGAGTGTTTAGAGGGTGGTTGAGGTGGTGGTTTGGGTGGAAGAGGAGGAGGAATGAGGAGGAAGAAGAAAAGAGTAGGGGAGGAGAAGAATGGGGGGGTTGGCATTTAAAAATGTTGGTCCGATACGGATCCGACCTAGTCCGGCGCCGGACCTGGCTGTCTCTTCTCCTATTACTTCTTCTTCTTCCATTTGCTTCATATTTTGGTTCCCGGCGCACCTAAGCAACTCCAAAAGCTAGTAAGGGTTCCTTGGAGTGTAATTAGGGTCAAAGAAGGTTCAAAACAAAATTTCATACACTTCAATTCCCCATATAACTTCAAAATTTAATAAATAAAGAACTTGACTCGTACGAACTAGGTCCGGGGGTGTCATATATATATATATATATATATCACGTGTGTGTGTGTGTAGAGGACTATTCAAATTCCAAAACATATAAAACATTTAGTATTTAAAACAATAAAAATGTTTAGCCCTAAATGACTAAACATTAAAATTAAGCCACTTACAATATTTAAATGTTTGTAGACTCCCAAGGATTCCACACCAAACCAAATGGTCTTTAGAGTATTGTGGCACTTGATCGATCTGAAACCTAATTACACGAAAAAACATGTCAGAACTTTAATTTGAATCTAGCAATGCACCTATGAGGTTTTATTATGCTCTAAAATGAGGTTCGAAGGTGATTCAGGGATCCATGAAGATGTTTTGGGTCTTTTTTTTGGGGGGGGGGGTTTGAGGGGTTCAAAAGTATAAAATTACCAAAATATCCTTGAAGGCCAAAAGGGCCTTTGGCCCAGTTGTCATCTGACACCAATTCTCCCCATATTAGGCACTGGTTTACTCTCGTGTTCCCATCCAAAAGATGCTTCCTTTGCTTCTTTTTCCCATTTTTCTTCAATTCGGCCATGGATCAAGCTACAATTCCAACGATGATCGAACTACAATCCCGGCATGGTAGTAAGTAAATATGTAAAATGAGTTATAGCTAGGTTTTGAGTGTGGCAAATGCTCCAAGTTGGATTTGCCTCCAATTTTTGTTTCCCTATTGAGAGTCGCCATGCAGTGTGACAGTGTAATGTAATTTTGGTAAGAGATGAAGACTAGAGATGATGTCTGTGTGACCGCTTAATAATACAAGGGATACATTCTCTTTTCATAAAAAAAAAAAAAAGAAACCCTTTTGATATTTTAAATAGAAAAAGTTAACTAGCTCATTTTCTTTTGTTTTTCTTGTTCCTGTAATAGCTTTTAAAAATTGAAAACTACTTTGGTGGAATTTTTCATATTTTTTCCCCAATATTTTTATGAACCAAATATGTAGGAGAAAATATTTTTCTTACTATTTTCTTTAATATTTTTGTTGACACCAAACAAAGTAAGAATTTTGAATTTTCTCCTTCATTTTCATTTCTTTAAAATTTTCCTAGGTATTTTCATTTCTTTAATATTTTTCATATACCAAATATAACCTAAGCAGTGTACACGCTTTTTTGGATTAAATTGAAATTAAAACTTGTAGCTAAGGAATAAACTCTTCAATTTGCATTGAGGATTGGGAGTATGATCAAAGTCATCTAGTAGTATATAGTCAAACTTTGGAAGTAAGTAAGTGAGGAAATCTTTCATTGATATTCAATGCATGGTTGTGAATTAAACAAAAGCCAAACAAAAATGAAAACAAAATCCCCGTTGTTGCTTAATTGATACGAATCACAAGTCACAACCCTTACATCAATTATACGAATTTATTAAATTATTTGTCAAAAAAAAGGAATTTATAAAATTATTACTATTACATAAAAAGGGCTAGCCGTTAGCGGGTGCCGTTAATTAATAAAGTCAGCGTTAGTAATTTCTTTTTATAAATACAAACTTCTTCAATTCTTATATTCTTTTTTTTGGGATTCCTTTGAGTTGATTTGATATTATGTTTAGAGATAAAAAAATTATTTTTCACCTCAAATATAATTTCAAACAAATTTTAATTTATATCAAAAGTTATTTTTGAGGGCAAGTCTATCCAACCTTAAGTGCTTTTGCCTTCAAAAATACTTTTGAATATTAGTATTAAACAGCTAAAAACTTTTTGAGTAATTTTTTTTTTCAAAATTTTTTCAAATATTTTATTCTTCTATCACACTTTTTCACAACAATACTAAATACTTATCAAATTTTTCTACAATAATTTCACAAATTAAAAATATTTTTTCAAACTGAACGTTTTCGACGGCAATGCTAAACCTAAGAACTCTACAGCCCACCACCTTGAAAGTTTGTTGCAAATTTGCACGTTGCAGGTACCACATTCTGGCCGTCGCTAGTGGTCACTTCAAATGTGTTGTCTGCTGTTTTTCGCAATTAAGAATATTAGGCATGTTTGATATATATGATTGGATTGGATGGGATGAGAAAAATATTATATGTAATTTCTAGTGTAATTTTATAGTATTAACATAGATTTATATTACAGGGAGAATTATTCATAGGATGACTTAAGAGCATATTTATTACACTGAATTGGATTGTATAGATGATGATGAACATTATGTATAAGTTATAGTATGATTTTATTTATATATTTGTATTATGGGAATGATTATTTATAGGATGATTTAATCTAAAAATAGAGTGGATTATCTCGTCATATGAATAATTACTATGTAAATACTATAAAACTACGATATAAGTTACATGTAATTTTTCCATTCATTCAATCCAATTCAATTCAATGTAATAAACACGTCACAATTCTTTAAAAATGGAAAGGATTGACTCATTTTATTATATGAATAATCCTCACAGAATACAAATATTTGTCATTACAATAAAATCATATTACAAATTACTACAAATTCAGGTAATTTTTCTTCTTATTCTATCCAATCCTAATAAACATCTATTTTTCTTCTTATTCTATCCAATCCGAATAAACATCCATAAATATAACAAATCCATAAAGCCCACAAAAGTAAGAAAGAAAAAGAAGAAACTCTATAGAAAGAGTAGCTGATTCTCCAACAATACTTTCCCTCCTCAGTCAGTCCTTCCTCATTTTCGTAGATTCTGTCTCTTTTTGATCCACCCCAATTGCTGGTAGGTTCGTCACTTTCTTCTCCTTTCAATCTCTTTCCTCTCCTTTTCCATGATTTGGGATTTATGGGTTTTTCTTGGTTTGACTGTATTTGCTCTTCCTCTTCTTGTTTGGTTTTAATATTTGTGAAACAAATTAGTTCATGTGTTTTCAAGTTTTATGATTCCTTTCTTTGATTTTCTTTGTCTTCCTCATGTTTGATTATTACTATTTTAATTGAATTTGCCGCTTTGGGTTTGTTGTGTATGGACTGTGGAACATTTTTCAATTGTTTTTTTTTTCTTTTTTTTGAGGTAAATATTTTTTAATTATTAATTTTTATTTTTTCAACCTAGGGACATAACATACCACTTAACACACAAATTATTAATTTTTATGATATACTAGATTGGTGCCTTACGCTAACGTTGTGGGTTAGTTTTATTTTAATTTTACAGTTTAGATGTGAGTTTATTTTAATATATTTTAATTTTATAATTTAGATACAGAACTTCATAAGTTATATAGTTGTCATTCTTTTTTTTTTGCTCAAAAATATAATTGGCATTCAATTGCCTTATATAAGTATTTTGAAAATGCAGTTGCACTTCATTTTATTTAGACAAATTCAATATGACTGACATATGTTTGAATGTATCATTAACAAATATTCTATGATTATGAATATTAAAGTTACAAATTGTTTTTTTACTTCTTTTCCCCTTCAATGACCAACAATGCACACTGCTACAACAACCAAAGGATAATAACGTTTATATAAGTTAATTAAAACTTAAATTATGTAAAATATACTATTAAAGATAGTACAACCAAAGGATAATAACTTTTATATAAGTTAATTAAATTAAATTATGTAAAATATACTATTAAAAATAGTACATGATAATTATATATATATATATATGAGAGGAATGCTAACGCCGTTGTGGAGCAAGCTTCAATCTCACTTTCTTAAAATGACTCTCACTTTCTTAAAATGACTTGAATTGAATGTCACAATCGCTTAAATGTTGATGGAAAGGAAAAACCAAGGGGAAAAAATACGGAAAAGAATAGAACATATCAAATAAGTAGTGAGGAGTGAGGACTAATAAGAGACCATGAACGTATCTCAACCCCCTTCATATCAAATGATGATGCAATCAGAAGAAGCAACCAGAATGTGAGCTACAATCCATGGTAACCAGCTCCTATTTCTAGTGGTCCCATGATGCAACAACCAGCACACGACACCTTTTATGCCTCCAACATGGTTGCTGCTCCACCTTCAGTGCAGATGGCAGCAATGGCCAACCAGCAGCAAGCTTTTATGTTGCAACAGTAGTAGTAGCAGAAGATGATGATGATTGGCCCACAACTGTAGCCTTCAAATCCTTTTGGCAATCCTTATGGAGCCAGTGTTCACCCCTACAGCTCAGCTATGTCGGTCCAAGCATACAATCCATATACAGACCTGCTATAGATGCTTTTCACCAAAAATATGAAAATTTTCCTCGCTTTTTTTTGGGCTAACCATCTATAAATATAAAAAAATTTATCAAGTATGAACGTAAGATAGAAGTATAACAATGAAGATTTCAAATAAAAAGACATTGCCAAAATCTAAATGTGGACTAACGGACTATAATTGTATAAAAGAAAATAAATATAATTATTTAATCATGAACAAAAAAATAGAGGTAATACCAGCTTTGAGTGGAGGATGTAGCTCTGGCTCAAAATTTGCAATGCCCTACTGATTCCCAGTTGAATTGCTCCCACTTCACCTATGACAGTGCAGACCATCCGTCTTCACTAAAAAGGGAAAAAGTTGAAGTAAATAATGCAAAAAAAAGTACTTAAGAAAAATAATATTTCAACTTAGGCAAAAGGCATCAGTGTTAAAAACTACCATATAATAATTAAGCTAAACCAAGGTAATTAAGGGTATAGTAGATAAGTTTTTTGTAAGATTGGCAAAGAGAAACCACTATCCTTTAAAACAAATTTCCATCACTGTCTAGATCATAATCTTAAGTGCAAGTAGGGTTGTAATGCCATCTAATTTTTAGGATTCAACAACCAAAAACTTTTAGATGAACTATGAAGATGGAACAACTTGTCCAAAGTCATACTAACACACACATACTATTAAACAAACACACCTGGTGGGCAAGGGTTAAAATTATTCTTACCAATTGTAGGAAGCTAAAAGTATCAACATGATGTGTAATCCTGCATAATAAAGCAATAACAATACCGTCATGTATTGAACACTTTATTTTGGGCATCATTAGGAAGGAAATTAGCCAGGGGTAGAGTTCGAACCTGAGTTTCCAGCCTACAGGACCAATGGGAGTACAGCCAACAAAACGGTAGATGACAAATGCAAATTCTCAGGGTCTTTCCAACCGCCACCAAGTTGTAAAGCCAGTTCAAAAGCTCATTGATTCAATCCAAAAACATAACACATCCATCATCACATATCTCAGGAAACACACCCATTCTTCTCCCACTAAATATTCAATATATTTTTTTCCTAATGATTTTAAAGGGTTTTATTCCCAAACAGTAAAGGCTTAGTTAAACTAACACATCAGGCTTAGTAAATAGCTTAGTTAAACTCACAGAGATCCATGATGTCATTCCTGCAAACTGTACAATTTCCACAGAAATATCTGAATTCCTGCAAGCTGTATAGTCTCCATTATCACAACAACCACCAAATGCCATTATATCTAAATGAGTCAAACTATTATCATGAAAAAAGAATAAGAATTACCATTTGAGCACGGCCCAACTGAAATGAGGTTGATAAAAGAGGTAAATAAAGAATAAGATAGTCAAAGGCCATCCAATAGCAATTTTGATAACCCAAAAAAAAAAATTAAAGCAATTGAAATTACCTATTAATAATGTATTCTTTGCAAATGAAATCCAGACAATGGAGACCAACCTGAACAAATTCAACACACAATTTTCGGGACAATAGATTAGCAAATAAATGGGGCTTGACAATTGAAATATCAACTTAACTTAAGAAAAGATCCTTTTCTACTTTCCTTTATTTCTTAGCGGTAAACAAATGAATTTTCCAAAGAACACAGATCGGATCTCAGACATTTGGAGATGGCATTAATGGAAGATCTTACAGTGAAGAGTTATATCAAAAAAGCGAGGGCTCTGGTAAGGAGGATGAAGATAAGACGCCGCTAGAAAGCGTTTCGTCAAGTGTTCTTGCCTTCTTGGTCGTTTAGCCGTCAGGATGAGGACGACTAAACATCGATGCGATGTGAGGAAGATCAGGAAGCAGAGGAAAAAAGACGATGGCATCACTCAAAGAACCAAAGGACAACAAAACCAAAATAGCAAAGATACGGAATTCCATCTCCCAGGAAACCCAAAAGCCCCCAATTTCTCTTCCTGCATTAATCACTTCCCTCTCTTCTTCCTCATTCCATGGGTTGCTTTGTAAAATGGGAGAAAGAGTCGTTTGGGTATCTCTTGTTCAATGAAATTTTGGGGTAACGACAAAAAAAAGATTAAAAGTCTAATGAATTTGGCTCAATCTTCAACGAGTTTTTTCCTTAACCAAGGTAGATTTCAATCTTTATTCTTAAAACAGAGTACTTTTGAACTTATTTCCCAAACCAAGGTGATTCCCTCCACTTCAACCACCATGTCAGCACCTTAGATGCCATGTCATATTTTTCTTTTTCTAATAAATCATTATTTCTATTTTTTAAAAAAACAAAAAAGCCAATTGAAAAAAGAGAGGAAAACGGGGGAAAATTTATTGCCTCTCTCAAGCACTTCTGGTTCCCCTTCTCTGGTGCCGACTGCCGACAAGACTCGTCAAGTTCCTCCATAGTTTCACCAAATCAAAATGAGTTTACTTCCTAGCAAGCCACCTTCATCGGAGAAACCCTTCACCAACAACTTCTTCTCCACTTGCTTCTGCTCCACCTCTAAATTCTACGATAGAGACTCCACCGATTGTCTTTTTGGTCAATTCTTTATTCCTCTGTCTTTCTAATGGGTGTTTTTTTCGTTTTTGTTTAACTTTGCTCTCTGCGTATCTTCTTGTGTGAAATTTAAAATATTTTCCTTCATCAATTTTGGCTTTCTCAGCAGCTTTTATTATGGATATTTCATTGGGTTTGTTGGCTATATGATTGTTTAAGACTGGTGTAAATGCAATTCAGTTATCATCTGAGCACGATGCAAGTCTGAATTCAATCAAGAATCTAGTAGTTTCTAGCTTAAAGGCTTTCGAAGAGCTAAGTCTGAAGGAAGCTTACAATGAAGAAGAAGTTGATCTTGAACCACCTAGTCTTCCCATGTATCTTGCTACAGGTCTTGGAATTGATGCCGCTGGATTTAGTGCCATGGCGGATGGTTTTAATTTAAGTTCAATGGATCTTGATGCGGTAGGTGATCTTGAGGAGTTTCATAAGAGGCTGGTTAATGAGTATCCCTGGCATCCTCTGTTCCTAAGGAATTATGCTAAATTCTTACAGGTAAGACTAATTTTAGACTATATTTTTCTTGTTTCTCCCAATATATTGAATTTTCCCTGACCATGTTATGCATTTAGATATGAAATATTTACCGTAGAAAAAGTAATATGTTTGCGTATGTGAAGCCATTCTAGTTCATTTAAAGGTCGACTGGCTAATATTCCCCAAGAATATGTAGATAAATAAGTTCACATAATTAATCTAGATATCAATAAATGACTGTGCTTCAGCACTCTCTAGGGAGTATTTTAGATCTATACCATGGTTGAATTGTGGCATCAACTGGGACTGTGTGCCTTTTGAGTCCTTCTAGTTTAGTCCTAATTTGGCAAGAGAGGCTAGAGGAAAAGAACTCATCATTTCTCACTATCAGGCTTAAATGGCAATACTAGCATTTCATATTACCATGAAAGTTGCTTGAGAATGTAAAGTTGCTAATACGAGAGCTTTTTCTCTAATAAAACTCAATATGATAGTTTACAATTAAGTTGAATGGAACATGATACAATCTCTTCCCACAGTCCAAGGGAGATCTTCATGGAGTAGAGGACTATTATCATCGTGCTACATTAGCAGACCCTGAAGATGGTGAAATACTATTGCAGTACGCCAAAATAGTGTGGCACTTGCACCAAGACAAAGATAGAGCCCTTCATTACTTTGAACGTGCAATTGAAGCTTCTTGTTAAACCCCTTTTTATTGCTTAATTTGGGATTTAAGATCACTCCTCTTTCTCCTGCTTTTATACTGGGAGGCCTAAGTTAGCTCAATTTTGCTTTGTAGGTGTACTTAAAAGGGAAAATGAAGATTGAACTAAAAAGGGACAATTTCCATGATTTATTGAACAAACATGCAGAGCCGTCGATGGGTAACAAAGTAGACATCGACGGCTACTCGAGAAATGAACACGGGATCGCTTGCACCTGCATAGACGTCGACGGCCAACTCAATAGAAGTCGACGGACAAGCTACTTGATGACCATGATTCTGGAGTCCAAAGCAACCGTCCACGGGTTAAAGTTGGACGTCCACGGCCAACATTTCCAGGGAGTTCATCATGCCAGACGTCGACGGGTAGACATTAGACGTCGACGGGTAGAAGTTTCTGACTTCGAATACTTAAAGGTTGAGCACTTAGATGTCGACGTGCACATCTTTAGACGTCGACGGATCGATCGAGCTGGGAAAAATATGAAGGAAACAAGCAGAGACGTCGACGGGCAAACACTTAGACGTCGACGGCTAACAAAGTCAAAATGTCGGCAGACCCATTTAAATGCTGTCATTCCACTATCAAACTTTTGAAATAAACATATTCCGGGGATTCAGTGGAGAGGAGGCAGAGTAAATCCCCAAATCTCCTCAGACTTGTCTCCCTCTTTACAATAATGGCTTCTACTTTATTTTATTTTATCCTTAGGATTCCTTATCTTATCTTGAAAGCATTATTGAGGAGGAATAATGGAGGAGTGGGCTGGCAGCTGGAGGCAGGGAGCCGAGAGATAAGAGGCAGCTGAGGGGAGTTGAGTTAGTCAGTTTTTAAGTTTGTATCTTTGCTGGGTTTCAGACATTTTGTAATTTTCGTTTAAGCAAAACTCTATAACTTCAATCTATTATAAGATTCAATCACTTTTTCTGCATTTGTGAGATTCTTATTCTTAATGCTTTCTTGTTCATTGATTGTTCTTCTATCTCTTGAGCTTTGAAGATGATTATCATGTTTATTATCTTGTCTTTTGGATTGCTGAGTTAATTAGTTGCAAATAATTGATTGAGTAATTCATTAGCATGCTAATCTTTGAATTCCAATGCTGGAGTTTGGTAATTTCTTAGAATTTGAGTAGTAAGAGGATGTTTTTACATCCAAAGAGATTTGAAGATGCAATTGGAATAATGAATGCTGGGTTTGTTATTGATTGTTGTTAGCTTTTATCTCTCCATAGCTTATTGCTCTTCTAGGCTTGAACTTGGAATGCTAGGATTCAAGTTAGCCATAAGAGGAAGGATTAAAAATGAACCTAGATTCAAGGTTAATCAACATTAGGAAAGGTGATGCGTGTCGCAAAGCACCAAAAATAACCTTACTACTCTAGCATATAGTTAGGGAAGCAAGGATCGATCCCACAAGGAACTATCCAATTTATCATTACTTTCACGAAGCATAAATCAAACTAAACAATAACTTAAAGAGGAGTTTTATGTTGGTGTTGAAAATAATATGTGAGGTATTATCAAGAATGACAATAGTCATGCGATATATGAAAAGATAAGGTCTCCAATCTATTATATGATCAATCTTTTATCCTAACATTTGATCATAGATTCACTAATCAAATATTCTTATCATCAATTGGATAACCTCATGGAATTGAAACCAGCTTCAAGTCCAAAAACCTTTCTCAATATTGATTAACCTTGAATCTAGGTTCACTTTTAATCCTTCTTCTTATGACTAACTTGAGTCCTAGCAATCCAAATTCAAGTCTAGAAGAGCAATAAGCAATGGAAAGGTGAAAGCTAACAACAATCAATAACAAACCCAACATTCATTATTCCAATTGCATCTTCAAATCTTTTTGGATGTAAAAACATCCTCTTGCTACTCAAGTTCTAAGAAACCCCCAATTCTAGCATTGGAGTTCAAAGATTAGCATGCTAATGAATTACTCAATCAATTATTTGCAACTAATTAACTCAGCAATACAAAAGACAAGATAATAAACATGATAATCATCTTCAAAGCTCAAGAGATAGAAGAACAATCAATGAACAAGAAAGCATTAAGAACAAGAATCTCACAAATGCAGAAAATAGAGATTGAATCCTATAATAGATTGGAGTTTTGAGAGTTTTGCTTAAACGAAAATTACAAGATGATTCTCCTCAAACCCAGCAAAAGATGCAAACTTAAAGACTGAATCAACTCCACTTTCCAGCTGCTTCTTCACATTTTCGGATCTCTGTCTCCAGCTGCCAGCCCACACTCCACTGCTCTTCCATAATTCTTCCCATCTGAGGTGAGGAATCTTAAGAATAAAATAAGCTAAAGTAGAAGCCATTTGAGGAAAAGAGGGGGACAACTCTGGGATTTAGTTATGGCTCCTCTCCACTGAATCTCCGGAATGTGTTTTTGAATGGTTTGATAGTGGAATGACAGCATTTAAATAGATCTGTCGGCGTTTTGACTGTGTTAGCCGTCGACGTCTAAGTGTCTGCCCGTCGACGGCTCTGCTTGTTTTCTTCATATTTTTTTCTCCAGTTCGATCGATCCGTCGACGTCCAAATACCTGCCCGTCGACGTCTAAGTGTTTAACCTTTAAGTATTCGAAGTCAGAAACTTCTACCCGTCGACGTCTAATGACTAGCCGTCGACGTCTAGCATGATGAACTCCCTGGAAATGTTGGCCGTGGACGTCCAGCTTAAGATCCGTGGACGGTTGCTTTGGATTCTGGAATTGTGGTCATCAAGTAGCTTGTCCGTCGACGTCTAGATACTTGCCCGTCGACGTCTAAGTAGGTGCAAGTGATCCCGTCGTTCATTTCTCGAGCAGCCGTCGACGTCTAAGTGTTTGCCCGTCGACGGCTCTGCATGTTGGTTCAATTAATCATGGAAATTATCCCTTTTTAGTTCAAATTTCATTTTTTTCTTTTAAGTACACCTGCAAAGCAGAATTGAGCTAATTTAAGCCTCCCAGTATAAAAGTAGAAGAAAGAGGAGCGATCTTAAATCCTAATTTAAGTAATAAAAAGAGGTTTAACAAATTCCCCCACACTTGAATCTTACTCGTCCTCGAGTAGACTTAGAGAAATAACAAAATAACCTCTAAAATAGAATGTCACACAAAAAATTTAAACTAGTTGACTCATCAAATCAAATTTCAGAGGAAATTCATGCGGTAAATAGAAACATATTGTAAAGTAGAAGAGAGCATAGTAATTCAAGAATCAAGGTAATTAAGAAACAATGGAAGCAATTTCCCTTCAACCAAGCATGTTTGAACAGAATAATTCATCTTTGGAAATCCCTCATTCACTCAAGTGTGTTTCATGGTGCGCTCAATCTTTGCATGAAAATAGACCTACCATAAGCTTGCTATTCTACCTTATCTCCACTACTCCAGTATGCACATCATGGATGAAAAGATGAAAAAGATGTAATGGGGTTGTAATGAGGTCTTGGTTGAGTAAGCTATGAAGAAAAAGAGTAAAGTATTTCAATTAAAAGTTTCTTCAAAACTTAGTGACATATCAAGCTATCGGGAAGAAAATGAAAATGGTCTTTAAGATATTTTGATAGCCCGACTCGTTTGATCTACCCATTCCAACTTTTTCCTTTCATTCTTCTTTACAATGAACCAAAGAGATGTTGATTGCTTTTGTTGTGCCATTCTTTATGCATTAGGATTCTTTTGGGCACATTTTTGAAAATTAATGTATTTTGAACATCTCATTTCTAAATTTTTTTTTAATTTAATTGACCAATTTTTGAAGCGAAAATTTCCCCCACACTTAGACTTGTTACTCTTTTGCCCATAAAAATCATACAAGTCACAAATCTCACTAAGCTGAAGAAACAGGGTGAGAGAAATTGTTTTTCTTTTGAGGCTTGAGGTTCTTTCATGAAATTTAGGTTCATCAACAAAAATAAAGCTAGAGTCTTTTAGGCTCAAGGGGTTCTCTACATTGGTTTTTCAAAGGTTGGTCAATTTGGCTCAAACTTAGTCCTAATCTTGATCATCTTCTCAAACATGCATGCATTATATGTAATTTCAACAAGGTATAAAGCAAGTTCTAGAGGAATATAGTCATGCAAGACCAAATTTACTCTCAAGAATAAAAGAGATTGTAATGCAATCTTAAGGCTCAAATCTCTCACAAGGTTGAAGAATCCTTATTCTACTCAAACATATTCGGCTTAAGAGAATTACTACAAGTCGCTTAAAATCTAGAAGCAAGAAATCCTAAAGCTCTTTTCCAATTTAAACTATGCTTATATTTATTTCATGAACAACTTCACATCTTCTAATTTGCAAATTAAAATTCTATCAAAAAGCTATAACTCCTAATTAGCAAAGGTTTAAGTTACTAAAGTTCCCCCACACTTAAAATAGGCATTGTCCGCAATGCTATCTCGACTATAAATCATAAAATAGAGGTATCCCAGAACAGTACCTTGATGTTGTCGAGGGAGTAAATGAAGACAATTCCAGCAAATGCAATCAACAATAATGGGGTGAAAGTAACAAAAGAAAGATTAAATTGCCATAAATCAGAATTAGGAGTTATAAGGTCAAGAATAAACTAAAAATCCAAAAGTTAAAGAGCTAAAATGTACGACAACTAGAAGTTAAAGTCTGTCACAATTAAAAGAGGTAATAAAGGTAAAATGCATGCATGAAAATGCTAGAATGAGCTAAAGTTCATTGAGGCGGTGGTGGTGGCTGGTTATAGAAAGCCAGAATCTGATCAAGCTTGGTGTGGAGTGAATGAACATCATCAGTCAATCGTGTCACATTCCCTTGGAGTGCATTGAAATTCTGATCCATGTTCTGGCACCAACCGAGCATCTGAGACTGAAATTGGTACTGAGGGAGTGGCCTATTGCCAACCGGTAGCTCGAATGGAGGAGCTTGCTGATCTTGCGGCTGTTCTTGCTCTCCTCCTTCTTCTTCATCTCCAGCTAGCTGGTCTTGCATATTTGGAGGTTTTGTCCAAATTCCTCCTGCTTGGACATAACCAAAGATCTTCATTTTGGTGGCATCGACACAATCTGTTTTGGTGGTGATCTTCTGCCGCTCATTTTCAAAGGAGATGCCACAATGTTGGAGAATTTTGGTGATGAGCACTGGGAATGGAATGCAGCGGTGCTGAGTAGTAGGAGAGACAACCTTGCGCATGGCGCTGATGATGGTTGATGCCAGCGGAATTCCCGGGGCTTCTTACAGACCGTGGACAATTTTGTCCATCATGTAGACATCTTTGCCGCGGACAATGTGGGTGTCACTGATCTTGGGATCCACATTATGGTGGAGCAGATATGCCACCAAGCGGCTCTGAATACTGAAATCGCGGCAGAAAAGAGCAGCCTTTCTACCGGGCACTGGTCTATAGCCCACGTCAAATCTAGCTAAGGCATCATGTCTGGACCAAGGATGGTCTGGATCTTCGTCCTCTTCATCATTTTCTTCATACATAGACCCTTCATTTGGGATATTGAAGTGTTCCTGGAGGAATGCTGCATTGATGGTGATCTTCTTCTTGAGCACCATAATCTGAATTTCGGGTAAGTCAGCCCCCTTGTTTTTGATGTTGGCGTAAAAGAGGACCGCCAGATCAGGATAATACTCGCCCTTGATGTCGAGGACAGCATCCCAACCCACCTCATGAAACAAGTGCACTAAATCGAATTCGTGTGCGATAAGAGGGTGCACTGTCTTCTCCACAATTTGACGGGAAGTCTGATGGTCTTTAAACCATTGTTCACACTCGGGAGAGAAGAATTCATTGGCCACAGTAGGTGCAGAGGCCGAAGCTGGGGACTTGCCCTTGGCAGCCCTCGATGCTCGGGGTCTAGGAGATGGTGAAGGTTCAGCAGAAGCTTGGGACTTGGATTGGCGAGGTCTCTTAGACATTTTGTCGAACAGTTGGTATGATGAACAAAAATCCTGAAGCAATCTCAAGAAAATCCCAAAATGAACACTTGTATGATGAATACTATATACTTAGCAATGAATCCCACTTGATTATCTCAGTAATAGTACCAAAGAAACCCAATTATTCAAACAATTGTAGCCCAATTCGGATTCCAGCAGTTATCTCAAGCAAAAGTGTCAAATTTTGAAGATTTTAAGCATGTAATCCATCCAATAGTTCAATAATTTGATGCTAAATCAATCAAGATAAGTAGAAGAGTATATAACTGACCAACTGGAGTGTTAAACGCAACCAAATTTGCTTCAATAACACCAATTCGAAATTTCGCCCAAATGTACTCCAAGAACACCAATCTCTGAATTTGTTGAATTTGAAGGAAAGGGTGGAAGAAATAGCGGATTGGGATGATGTTTTCAGTGAGAAGAAGGTGGGTTTGGTGTAATTGGGTTGGAAGATTGGTGAATTTGGAAGAGAGGAGAAGTTGGTTGGTTTTGGAGGGAGGATTTCGGTTTTGAATGAGGAAATAGTGTTTAGTGAAAAGTGATGGCTGATGAGGATTAAAAGCTGCGAAATTCGACTGATCCGTCGACGTCTAGTGGCTAGCCGTCGACGTCTAAACATTTCTGACTTGGGCCAAATTTGGTTCTTCGTAACATCCGTCGACGTCTAACTCTTGGACGTCGACGTCTAGATATTTCTGATTTCAACAATTTTCTGTGCCGAAACCTATCCGTCGACGTCTATCCTTATGCCCGTTGACGTCTAAATATTTCTGACTTCTCAAATTTTAGCGTGATTGATCCATCCGTCGACGTCTATCTTATACCCGTCGACGTCCAGATATTTCTGACTTGTCTTGTGAAAACCCCATCCGTCGACGTCTAGATATCTGCCCGTCGACGTCTAGGTGCTTCTGAACCCAATTACAACCCTGAGTTTGCCCTCTTTGCTTACTCTCGAGATGTTCAAACTTTGGAGTGCAGAGAGCTATAGAAGTGCCACTTGTGTAGCGCGTAAGTCGACCATCCTCACCCAAATCGAACCTCATGAACTCTTAGCTAGATGTGGATGAAATGAATGCATGCAAAAACAAAGGAAATAAAAGAAGGAAAGAAATACATTACAGCGAGTGAAGGAAGAACTTGGGTTGCCTCCCAAGCAGCGCCTTTGTTTAATGTCGTTGGCTCGACTGGAAGACCAGATCAAGGAATATATGTAGGATTAGTGAAGAGAATGTCCTCTATGGAAGAAACCGAAACTCCTTCATAATATGGTTTCAAGCGATGTCCATTGACTTTGAAGATCTTGGAAGTAGTCAGACTTTGGATCTCCACCGCTCCATGGGCAAATACTTTAGTTACTATGAATGGGCCTATCCACCTGCTTCGGAGTTTTCTTGGAAAAAGATGTAGTTTAGAGTTATAGAGGAGTACCTTTTGGCCTTCACAAAATGTTTTCTTCTTCAGAAGCTTGTCGTGGTAAGCCTTGGTGTGTTCTTTGTAGGTGAAAGAGCTCTCATAAGCATCATGGCGTAGTTCCTCGAGCTCTTGAAGTTGAAGCTTTCTATGAATCCCAGCCTCATCAATTTTCAAGTTACACTTTTTGATGGCCCAAAGAGCATGATGCTCTAATTCTACTGGCAAATGGCATGCTTTTCCATATACCAAGCGGTAAGGAGACATGTCAAGTGGTGTTTTGTAAGCAGTTCGATATGCCCACAAAGCGTTTGTAAGTCTTTGACTCCAATCCGCCCGATTAGGGTTGACTGTCTTTTGGAGGATGGCTTTAATTTCTCGATTTGAGATCTCGGCTTGACCACTAGTTTGTGGGTGGTAGGCAGTGGACACCTTGTGAGTAACTCCATACTTTTTCAAGAGAGAGGCCATAAGCTTGCTACAGAAATGAACACCCTTATCGATGATAAGGACACGGGGCACTCCAAAGCGAGAGAAAATATTAGACTTGAGAAACTCACAAACTACTTTAGAATCATCAGTTCGGGTGGCTTTAGCTTCCACCCAACGAGAAACATAGTCACAAGCCAGTAAAATGTAAACAAAGCCATTGGACTTAGGGAAAGGTCCCATAAAATCAATTGCCCAAACATCAAAAATTTCACAAATTACGATTGAATTTAGGGGCATTTGATCTCTATATATGATTTTTCCTACCCTTTGACAATTATCACAGGATTTGCAAAAGATATGAACATCTTTAAATAAGGAAGGCCAATAAAAACCACATTCTAGGACTTTCCTAGCAGTTCGTTGAGGGCCAAAATGACCTCCACATGCATGTGAATGGCAAAAAGTTAGAACGCTAGAAATTTCATGATCAGGGATGCATCTCCTAATAATTAAATCACTACAATGTTTCCATAGATAGGGATCATCCCATACATAAAATTTAGCATCATGTTTAAGCTTATCTTTCTTTGCTTTAGGAAAACCACTAGGAAATTCTCTAGTAACCAAGAAATTGACAATGTCAGCATACCAAGGAATTTGTACATCAAGAGCACAGAGCATTTCATCAGGAAATGAGTCATTAATGGAAGAAATTACCTCAGAACTTACCAACCGGCTGAGATGGTCAGCTACTAAGTTTTCTGCACCCTTTTTGTCCTTAATTTCAAGGTTAAACTCTTGGAGAAGAAGGATCCAACGAATCAATCTAGGTTTAGCTTCCTTCTTAGCAAGGAGGTACTTAAGGGCTGCATGATCAGAGAAAACAATCACCTTAGTGCCGAGCAAATAAGAACGGAATTTGTCTAGAGCGAAGACAATAGCAAGAAGCTCTTTTTCAGTGGTGGTGTAATTTTTTTGAGCGTCGTTCAAAGTGCGTGAGGCATAATAAATGACATGTGGAACTTTGCCTTCTCGCTGGCCAAGTACTGCTCCCACAGCTATATCACTTGCATCGCACATTAGTTCAAAAGGTAGGTCCAAGTTGGGAGGTTGCAAGATGGGGGCTGATGTAAGGGCATTCTTCAACTTGTCAAAAGCCTCTTTACATGACTCATCAAAATGAAAGGTGATATCTTGTTGCAACAGACGGCACATAGGAACTGCAATCTTAGAGAAATCTTTGATGAAACGCCGGTAAAATCCTGCATGGCCAAGAAAGGATCGAATCGATTTAACTGAGGAAGGATAGGGCAAGTTCTGTATGACATCAATTTTCCCTTTATCCACTTCGATGCCCTTAGATGATACTATGTGTCCCAAAACAATGCCTTGAGTAACCATGAAGTGGCATTTTTCTGAATTGAGAACCAAATTTGTCTCAATGCACCGATCAAGAATAGTAGCGAGGTTAGCCAAGCAATCATCAAAAGAATTTCCATAAACAGAGAAATCATCCATAAAGACTTCAATAATCTTGTCTACATACTCTGAGAAAATGCTCAGCATGCATCGTTGAAAGGTAGCTGGAGCGTTGCAAAGACCAAAGGGCATGCGCCTATATGAGAATGTACCAAAGGGACAAGTAAATGTGGTCTTTTCTTGATCCTCTGGAGCTATCATAATTTGAAAATAACCAGAATATCCATCTAGGAAGCAATAGTAAGCTCTTCCAGCCAACTTTTCCAACATTTGATCAATGAAAGGCAATGGAAAGTGATCATTCTTTGTAGCATCATTAAGTTTTCTATAATCGATGCACACCCTCCAACCATTTTGCACTCGTTGAGGTACAAGATCACCACTTGCATTTTGCACTACTGTAATACCGGTTTTCTTGGGTACCACTTGCACAGGACTAACCCATTCACTATCTAAGATAGGATAGATGATACCAACTTGTAATAGTTTCAAAATCTCCTTTTTGACCACCTCCATCATGGGAGGATTCAAGCGGCGTTGAGGTTGCCTAAGTGGTTTGGAATCATCTTCCAATAAGATTCTATGCATGCAGATTGATGGGCTAATACCTTTTATGTCAGCAACCGTCCATCCAATAGCTTCCTTACGAGCCTTAAGAACTTGTAAAAGTTGAACCTCTTGAGTAGAAGTGAGAGTATTGGAAATGATTACAGGGAGTGTTTCATTCTCACCAAGGAAGGCATATTTGAGATGAGTGGGAAGAGTTTTAAGCTCAATAGATGGTGCTTCAATGATAGAGGGGAGAAGTTTGGTGGAAGGGATAGGAAGATCCATGTAAGAAACATTGGCAAGGTGTGATTTAGATGGGAGGGCGGCCAAAGAAGCTAAGATAGACTGGACTTCTTCATTATAGATCTCCTCCTCAAAATCTAAATTGTCATAGTCCATGCTCTGAGTTAATGCAGAAAATAGAGGATCGTCTCGAGCAAAATCCAATAAGGACATAGAACAAACATCCACAAAATCTTCAGCCATAATAGATTGATCATCTACAGGGTATCTCATGGCATCAAAGAGATTGAATGTAATTACCTTCCCATCAAATTCCATGGAAAGATGACCTTCATGATAGTCAATCTTGGTTCTAGCTGTGCGGAGAAATGGCCGGCTAAGAAGAATAGAAGAAGATGAAGAACATTCCTCACTTCCCATCTTTAGAACATAGATATCCGTAGGGAAGACTAATTCATTGACTTGCACTAGAACATCCTCCAGAACACCCTCCGGATACACATAAGATCGATCGGCCAATTGGATCACAACTCCGGTTCTTGTCAATGGCCCCATGTCCAGAGAGATATAAAGAGAGTGTGGCATGAGACTAATAGCAGCTCCTAGATCACACATAGCCTTTGGAATTTGAGTCTTTCCAATAGTGATAGGAATAGAAAATGAACCCTTATCCTTACACTTGGGTGGAAGTTTGTGTTGAAGAACTGCTGACACATTTTCACTCAAGGTAATTACTTCATTCCCTTTAAGCTTGCGCTTATGAGTGCACAAGTCCTTGAGAAACTTGGCATATCTAGGAACTTGCTTGATAGCATCGAGAAGAGGAATATTCACTTGTACTCGGCGAAAGACTCCCAAGATATCCGGTTCAATGCTTTCCTTGGGTTTCTTTGTTAGTCTTGAGGGAAAGGGAGCTACTCCTTTAGGTTTTGGATTAGGATGGGAAGTATTTGTGTTTGGTTTTGGGTTTTGAGTGGATGTAGAGGCTTCAAGGTTATTTGGTCTCATGGGAAAAGGTGGAACAGGGTCAGGGGATTGTGCCCGTTGACATCCAATTCCTTTGCCCGTCGACGGATCAAAGTTTCTGGGTAAATCATTTTCAGGTATGTTGCTTGCCCGTCGACGGGCAAGTGAGTCATCCGTCGACGGATCTGATGGGTCAGAAACTAATTCATCCTGCTCCAAGCCTGCCCGTCGACGTCCAGATGAACCATCCGTCGACGTCTCTTCATGAACAGGGGAGAAAGACTCCATCTTCCCTTCCAGGTTTTCCTCCTCATTTATTTTGTGTTTTCTTTTCTCGTACCGATCTGGAAGAACTTGACCACTCCGCAAATGTATTGCATTAACATTAGCCTTCGGATTGATGATGGATTGAGAAGGCAACTTTCCCGAAGATTGGGATGTAAGATCATTAACAGATGTAGCAAGTTGCCCAACTTGTCTTTGAAGATCTTCTAAGGAGGTGCTCATTTGTAGAAATTGCGACTTGGTAGCTTCTTGGAAATATAACTGAGATGATGCAAGTTGAGTCACTAAATCCTCGAGTTTGGATGTAGAGGATGGTGTAGATGAAGGTCCTTGATTAGGTGGAGCATTATGAGAGGAGGCTTGAAATTGGTTGGATTGTAAGGGTGCTGTTGGTCTGTTTTGGAAAGCACTAGGCCCTTGTTGAAATTGGGGTCTGGGTTGAAAATGAGAGGCTACATTGTTTCCATACCTAAGGTTAGGATGAGCTTTCCAACCGGGATTGTAGGTAGGTGCAAATGGGTCAAAATTTCTCCTTGGAGGTCCAGGAAATCCAACTGAATTAACATCCTCAACACTGGATTCTTGTAATGTAGGGCATGCGTCCGTCTCATGAGTATGCAATGAACATATACCACAAGGACGAGAAGTTGAAGATGCACCCATTTGAGACATCATAAGAGAAGTCAACTTAGATAGTTGATGATTTGTTGAAGCAAGTTGCTGCTCTAATTGAGAATGACCAACTTCATTTACTTGAAGACTGGAGGCATCATCATATGCTTGAAAGTTTTGAGAGCTTGATGCCATAGTAGTGATGATTTTACGAGCTTGCTCTGTAGGTTGATCAAGAAGTGCCCCACTAGCAGCAGCGTCCATGAGTCCCTTGTTCACAGGTAAGAGGCCATTATAAAAATGATTCAGCAAGCATTGCTCAGGAATTTGGTGCTGAGGACAGCTAGCTACCAAATGTTTAAACCTCTCCCAATAGTCATAGATAGACTCTGAATTTTTCTGGCGGATGGTGCTAATCTGATTTCTGAGATTAAGAATCTTGGCAGCTGGAAAGTACTTGGTAAGAAATTACTTCTTGAGTTGCTCCCAAGTAGTTATGGAACTAGGCTCCAATCGATACAACCAAGCCTTGGCAGTGTCTGCCAAAGTAAATGGAAAAGCACGTAATCTGACTTGCTCCTCTGTCAAATTACTTGGTTTCATAGTTGAACAAACCATCAAGAATTCTCTCAGGTGCTGGTGAGGATCCTCACTAGGGAGACCATGGAATGTTGGAAGGTAGTGTACAAAGTTGGATTTCAACTCAAAAGCTCCTTCGACTTCCGGGAAAACTATACACAGAGGTTGAAGATTTGGCTCACGCTCCAATAATTGTCGGATGGTGGGCTGAATTTCGTTCTGAACTGGTAGAACAACTGGAGGTGGTGGATTAATTGGTGGTGCATTCCGTGGTGGCTCCATGATAGGCAAGGGTGAAGAGCTCTCAGCTTGCAAAGATGACTTTTTAGTTTGCTCAACAAACCTTCTGATTTCCTTCAAGCTGGTTATGGAAGAATCAAAACTCATACAATATCTACAACAAAGAGATAAAATCAGAAATAAGAGCAAAGAAAAATATACAAGAAAGTAAATCAAACAAAATCAGAGGAAGTAATGGCTAGATAAATAAACATACTAACACAATAGATATTAAAGAAACAAACTTCATTAACACTTTGCAGTAATAACGAGATAGACACACACAGAAATATATAAGCTAAAATGCTATGAAAGTGAAATGATAAAACCGTTAGCTCCCCGGCAACGGCGCCAAAATTTGATGCGTGTCGCAAAGCACCAAAAATAACCTTACTACTCTAGCATATAGTTAGGGAAGCAAGGATCGATCCCACAAGGAACTATCCAATTTATCATTACTTTCACGAAGCATAAATCAAACTAAACAATAACTTAAAGAGGAGTTTTATGTTGGTGTTGAAAATAATATGTGAGGTATTATCAAGAATGACAATAGTCATGCGATATATGAAAAGATAAGGTCTCCAATCTATTATATGATCAATCTTTTATCCTAACATTTGATCATAGATTCACTAATCAAATATTCTTATCACCAATTGGATAACCTCATGGAATTGAAACCAGCTTCAAGTCCAAAAACCTTTCTCAATATTGATTAACCTTGAATCTAGGTTCACTTTTAATCCTTCTTCTTATGACTAACTTGAGTCCTAGCAATCCAAATTCAAGTCTAGAAGAGCAATAAGCAATGGAAAGGTGAAAGCTAACAACAATCAATAACAAACCCAGCATTCATTATTCCAATTGCATCTTCAAATCTTTTTGGATGTAAAAACATCCTCTTGCTACTCAAGTTCTAAGAAACCCCCAATTCTAGCATTGGAGTTCAAAGATTAGCATGCTAATGAATTACTCAATCAATTATTTGCAACTAATTAACTCAGCTATACAAAAGACAAGATAATAAACATGATAATCATCTTCAAAGCTCAAGAGATAGAAGAACAATCAATGAACAAGAAAGCATTAAGAACAAGAATCTCACAAATGCAGAAAATAGAGATTGAATCCTATAATAGATTGGAGTTTTGAGAGTTTTGCTTAAACGAAAATTACAAGATGATTCTCCTCAAACCCAGCAAAAGATGCAAACTTAAAGACTGAATCAACTCCACTTTCCAGCTGCTTCTTCACATTTTCGGATCTCTGTCTCCAGCTGCCAGCCCACACTCCACTGCTCTTCCATAATTCTTCCCATCTGAGGTGAGGAATCTTAAGAATAAAATAAGCTAAAGTAGAAGCCATTTGAGGAAAAGAGGGGGACAACTCTGGGATTTAGTTATGGCTCCTCTCCACTGAATCTCCGGAATGTGTTTTTGAATGGTTTGATAATGGAATGACAGCATTTAAATAGATCTGTCGGCGTTTTGACTGTGTTAGCCGTCGACGTCTAAGTGTCTGCCCGTCGACGGCTCTGCTTGTTTTCTTCATATTTTTTTCTCCAGTTCGATCGATCCGTCGACGTCCAAATACCTGCCCGTCGACGTCTAAGTGTTTAACCTTTAAGTATTCGAAGTCAGAAACTTCTACCCGTCGACGTCTAATGACTAGCCGTCGACGTCTAGCATGATGAACTCCCTGGAAATGTTGGCCGTGGACGTCCAGCTTAAGATCCGTGGACGGTTGCTTTGGATTCTGGAATTGTGGTCATCAAGTAGCTTGTCCGTCGACGTCTAGATACCTGCCCGTCGACGTCTAAGTAGGTGCAAGTGATCCCGTCGTTCATTTCTCGAGCAGCCGTCGACGTCTAAGTGTTTGCCCGTCGACGGCTCTGCATGTTGGTTCAATTAATCATGGAAATTATCCCTTTTTAGTTCAAATTTCATTTTTTTCTTTTAAGTACACCTGCAAAGCAGAATTGAGCTAATTTAAGCCTCCCAGTATAAAAGTAGGAGAAAGAGGAGCGATCTTAAATCCTAATTTAAGTAATAAAAAGAGGTTTAACAAAAGGTCTATAGACTTGAAGCTGGTTTCAAATCCATGGGGTTAACCAATTGATTAGAAGAATGTTTGATTAGTGAATCAATGATCAAGTGCTAGGTTAAAAGATTGATCATATAATAGATTGGAGGCTTTGTTTTATCATGTATAGCATTATTATTGTCATTATTAATAAATCCTTGCATAGTATTCTCAACACCAATACAAAACTCCCCTTTAATTTATTGTTTAGTTTGATGTATGCTTAGAAAGTAGTGTGAAATAGAATAGCCTTTCTTCGTGGGATCGATCCTTGCTTACCCTACTATATAGTAGATTAGTAAGGTTAAATTTTGTTGTGATACGATGAGCAACACTTCTCTTCAAGATAGGTCAGTACTTATCTATACTTGGATGAATACTTTAAAATAGGTTATCTAAGGTTTCAGTTTAAGTGGTTATCAATTAGAAAAAAGTGCAAGTACTACACAGCTAAATGACTTGATACAAAACTTGGCTACTACATGTTGTTGACCAGTTCCAGAAGCTAAGCTTTATTTATTTCTTTTTCTTTTCCAGCAACATCCTTGGAGAATATGCCAACTTCCTTTGGGAAATAGGGGATGATGAGGAGCAAACTGAGCCAGCTAGTTCCTCCTTGCACTCTCTAAATCCAACAGGCTTTGCAGATCATGAAGATGATTGTTTAGCAGTTAACAGTATCCAGGATGTTAATGTTGATGATCATTACAGGAGGATGGTTAAGGAAAATCTTTCCTACCCTTTGGTTCTAAACAATTATGCTTGTTTCCTGCACGAGGTATAATTTGTATATCCTACTCAATTTTCTGCGTAATTAGCTTATTTTTCGTTTGAGGGTACCATTTTCACCTTTTCACTCTAAACTGTCCTCTTGGATTAAGTCTAAATGATATCTGAAAGGAGCAAAGTGTTACTACTCACAAGCCATACAAGCTGACCCTGGCGATGGTGAAACATGTCCCAATATGCCAAGTTGGAGTGGGATCTTCACCATGACCATGATAAAGCCTCCCATTACTTTGAGCTCGCCATTAAAGCTACTCCTGAAAATAGGTACTTTCTGTTACTTCAAACTCTCTTTAACTCTGTCTATATGGAACAAATTCTACTTTTATGAACTCAACTCTCAGTGAATATCCCATGTTATTTAATGCTTTGCCTAGCAAATTCTTATCCAATTGTTTTTCTTTTACAGCCATGTTCTTGCAGCATATGCTGTTTCCTCTGGGAAGCAGAAAAAGATGTAAAGGATAATACAAGGCAAGATCAAACTCAGGCTTCGGTTTAGCTTGGAGCTGTGTTGAATACAAGCTCATAGGCCACTAGATTCTGATGCTGCGAACATTGCATCCTGATGATTCGCAGATTGTGGTCCTGAAGCACAAAGTATGGCTTGTGAAAGGTATAATATATACAGGTAATTTTATAGAGTATTCAGCGCTACCCAACTTGACCAGTAGCCATTTTCTTTCCTGAGAATTTCAAATATTTTCATCTTTTTATATTTCCATAAAAGTGCCGCATCCCTACATGAGTGGTTTTCAGTTTGTTTTTATTTTTATATTTCTTGGTACACCATCATAGTGCTATTTACAATTTTTTATTTCAAGATATAGATTTATGACACATCACAATGCTGACCATGTCTAAATCCCTTTACCACCTCAGAGCAACTCCTTACCAATCAGGAGGCACTTGACATTGTCAACACATGTCTAGGTAATATAAGATTTCTTCTCTGATTTTATACTGATGTATTTAAGCTGGCTAGTTTGTTGTGGTTATGCTTGTAATTGAGTTCTAAACTAATGGCTTTAATGCTACCATAACTAGCAACCCTTTTTAATTTACTGGGTCATAAGAACAATATTCAGCCTAGCTAATGAAGATTTAAATTGGGTTGCTACTCATTGGTTTCATTGTTTGGATAGTCATTTTAATATTGTGATTTCAATATTTGCTTGAAACAAGACAGCCAGAAAACTGTTTATAATATATAAACAGTTTATCTGGAGCAAAAAAAAAAAAAAGGAAAACTGATGTGACAAGCATTCTATTGAGGCCATTCAACTGCATATCTTTTAGGAGTGGCTTTGAACTCAACTGATTGTCTATTTTGTAATCAGCACATTACATCAAGGGATCATCTGTTTTGCACTTGTAACTACTCCAAGCTTCTTTGGAACAAAATACTACTTGCTTGTGGATTTAGTCAAATCAATTGGGGATTGGAATCAAGAATTCTGCTGAGCAGTGCAAAGTTTTAGGGAAAATTACTTATATCATTAATTCAGCTTGCCTAGGGAGGTTACTGCTACACCATTTGAGGAGAAAGAACTGCAAAGCTTTTTGTAGTCCTACCGAAGATACTGAAGATTACTTTTCTTTATAATTAGGATGTAATTAGTTTAAGAATTATTTGCCTTAAGAATATGGCTGGAGATTTTCTTACAATAGGCCTTAGTAAGAGGAAAGACTAAGCTAATTTGTAAGTTATGAAGTGATAATATTGTAGCATTTGTGAAGGTAGCAGTGTTTGACTGCTACTTGGATAATGAATAAAAACAATTATTTAAAGGAAAGGAATGGTTTATGATATAGGTTTCTTCATATTGTTTATGATACTTGTCTTTTTAATGTAATGACAAATTTTATTAAAAGAAAGGAAGCAAAATTAACATAAGCTCCTCGAATATGTAAAGTAAGTCTAAGAAACTAAGTTTGGGATCAAACAAAAAGAATGCTGTAGTATGTAAAAGGTAATAACGGGCATAAAAGTAGAGTTCACAAGAACAAATCAGGGACATATGACATCCATACAAAAGAAGGCATCATTAGATACAGCACTTTATGAAGGCGTTGAGGCCATATGATATGGAGACACCTACATGGAAATAAAATTAGATACATTATATTATGCATAACAATAAACTTAGAAAATCTATTAAACTGGAAAAAAGCACATTAGCTTTAGAAAATTAAAATTTTGTAAGTCTTTGGCTAACTATCTTGACTTTTCAGTAAGATCATACCAAAGTGTAAAATCAAATGGCAGCTGGACTGGATTCCTTTTGCCCCTTGTTTTTGCAAGTCCTTCGATCATGACCTGGTTGTTTGCAAATTCCGCAATGAATTGTTGTTCGTCCCTCTTTTATATCCATCTCATTTCGAATTCGTGTAGACTTTGGCCGCCCTTTTTTGGAACGTCGACAATCAGGATCAAGCAATAATTGGGGAATATCAGGCTCAGGCCAATAAGCTTCATGAGCGATTGGATGAAATTGAGGTGCCCAAGTTTGAGAGTATTGTTCCACGGAATAATAGTCTTTTATGTATTGCCAACAATCAAGAGCCAACCTTCCACAGACAGCCATGACATGGGAACAAGGAAACTTATAAATTTGCCATTTTCCACAAGTAAATTTTCTATCATTAAGTCGAACCACTTGTTTGTTATGACCTTGCTACATTCTTTCCTCATAAGATGCGGTTGTCACTTCAAAAACTCCTTTTTGTCTATCAAATGGGACAAGATCATGTGTGTTGGCCTTTGCTAAGTAACCATGAATTTTAATCATAACATGAGGAGTGTATTGGTCTCCTTTTGCCAATGCCTCTGCTGCAAAACCTCGTCTGATGTTAAAAAAGTTCACCAAACGATAAAAAGTTAGTTGCACACAAGCAGTGATGGGCAAAGTTTGAGCTCCTTTCAATACACTATTGAACACTTCTGACAAATTAGTTGTCATTATCCCGTAGCATCGACCTCCATCATGTGCTAATGCCCATTGTCTCACAGGTATCTCTTCTAACCATTTTCGAGCTTCAAGATTAATCTTTTCTATCTCTTTCATAATGGCATCAAACTTTCGTAATTGGTGTGCACTTCCAGCTCTATAGACAAGCATTTTCAAGTGTTTATTATGAAACTTGTCATTCAAATTACTACAAATATGTCGCAAGCAAAACCGATGATAAGCCCATGGTTCTTGTCATCTAGAGTTAGGCTCATTCACAGCTGCACGGATACCAGAGTGACAGTCAGATATCAAACAAATCCCTTGTCGTTGAGTGACCTTCTCTCTAATACAAGTAAGAAACCATCTCCAACTATCCAAAGATTCTTCCTTAGCAATAGCAAATGCAATTGGGAACAATTGGTTATTGGCATCAACCCCCATTGCGATGAGCATTTTGCCTTTGTACCTTCCATACAAATGAGTACCATCAATACTAATAACTGGTCTACAATATTTGAATCCCTCAACAGATGGTGGAAAAGCCCAAAAGACACGATGAAAAACTCCAATATTAGGATCTTGCAACTGCTGGAATTTCCACAAAACAATTGTCCCATTATACTTCTCAAGTGTAGCCAAAAATCTAGATAACATTCTATAAGATGCATCCCAATCACCAAAAATACTTATAACAGCCTTCTGTTTCGCATGCCACATCTTTTTATAAGAAACATCATAAGAAAATTTGTCTTTTATTATCGCATTCAAAGCTGCAATTGTTATTGAAGGTTGAGCTTTCACCTGATTTTCAATCTCATGTGCTAATAAATTTGCATTTAACTGAGGGTGGTCGCGGCTCAGCCTTGGGTAGACACATGTATGCCGGCCATCATATTGGGTAATCTCAAAAAGTCCATGACTTTTACGTTGACATGCACGAAGCCTCCATTTGCAGCCACTTTCTCAATGTCTTTTGCACCTCAATGACCATATCTTTTTTTTTTGTTTCCACCACTTCAAACTTTTGATGCCTCTTAATGGAGTATAACTGTAAAGCTCTTTTCAATTCAGCCTTGTCTTGGAAGATTAAACCTTTCCTTAACTCAAGGTCAGGATTCCAAGCACTACTTTGGACTTGAGGTGTCAAAGTGCTGGTGACATTATCATCAACTTGATCAATACTTGTCAAAAATGGTGCATTTGGCTCATGAAGCGGCACATCTAAACTGGTACCAACAGTTTCCAAGTTAACTTGGTCAAGTTGTCGGTGATCAGAAAATATATTGCTTGGACCTTCACTGCCCGTGTTCTCATCAGCCTCTTCAACTTGAACAAAATCTTCTTCCTCCTCTTCTTGTTCCTCAATCTCTACTTGTTCAAACATTCCATTATCCACATTCATATCTTTAAACAAATCATCAGGCTCAGAGTGAACCAATTGTTCTACTATAGCCATATTTACACTCAAATCTCTATCATGTGGACTAACAATTTCATAATCTGAGACTCTAAAAATGTTACCAATAACTGATACTTGCCTTTGCTGAGGAGGTTCACTACTATTAGGCAAAATTGAATAATTGGCATGGTCATCATTAGCATGATCCAGTAAGGTGTCATCTTCTTGGGTTGGCAACTGATTTGGTGGATTTGAACCCATGGATTGACTCTCAAGTTCTGTAGATTGAATAATGGCAATTGGCTCAACTTCTAAATACAACTCAACATTGCTAATCGAGGGATGAATAGATGGAATTTCTAGCATGATACCTACACTACAATCATCCATAATAGGCAAGCGAATGTATTTAACCATCGATGACTGAACTATTGTTGGATATCGACAAACCAAATTCAATCGAACTTGTTCTTTATCAAATCCTGTGATGCGATACATCTTGTCTAACAATTGGTTGAACTTCAGTTTACGCTTAAGTTTAAGTGCTTTCGAAGGAGGTCTATCATAAGACAAGCCGTCTGATCTTTTCACAATGTGACCACTCCAGTAAAAAAAACTGGAACTTCTCTCCCAGCCATAATCAACTGCCCGATGAAGGTGATTTGCTAGGAAGTAAACTCGTTTTGATTTTTTGAAACTGTGGAGGAACTTGACAAGTCTTGTCGGCAGTCAGCACTAGAGAAGGGGAACCAGATGTGTTTGAGAGAGACAATGAATTTCTCCCCGTTTTCCTTTCTTTTTTCAATTGGGTTTTTTTTTTGAAAAAAAAATAGAAATAACAATTTATTAGAAAAAGAAAAATATGACATGGCATCTAAGGTGCAGACATGGTGGTTGAAGTGGGAGGAACTACCTTGATTTGGGAAATAAGTTCAAAAGTACTCTGTTTTAAGAATAAAGATTGAAATCTACCTTGGTCAAGGAAAAAACTCAATCTTCAATAGAGATAAATGAAAGGGTTAATTAGATTTTTGCAAGAAAGGTTTTCATTAAATGGGGATAATAGAAACGAATTTAATTCCTAATTCCCCAAAAAGATATTTTAGGGATTTACAAAGCATGTTGAAATACAGAGCTTAAATGGAAGACAAAGAATTCTCAAATGTAAGAATTTGAGAGTACCACATGTCAGTCATTGAAAGTACCAGAGGATAGAATTAACTGTATGTATAGATGTATAGATGTATAGATATATATTTATATAAAAAATTATTTTATTTCGCTAAAACAAAATGCCACGTCAGTTTTCCGTTTGGTTGGCCCGTGTAGTTAAATCTGGTTTGTTGCAATTAAAAGGGGTGGACCCTTAAACGACATCGTCCAATGCTTTGGTTTTTCTCTCTAAAAGGAAAAGAGAAAATTTAGATAAATCCTAAACCCTAAACCCGCCCCCCCCCCCCCACCCCCCTCCTCTTCTTCTTCCTTTTGTCCAGGAAAACCAGGTGCATTTCTTGAAAAGAAAATGGCTGGCTTCGAGCAATCAAAGGACATGTACGATGTCAGTCTGAAACCTCGGATGCTTCGCAGTTTGATGAAACAATATCTTCCTGACGACAAGCATGCTTCCAGTTTCAACAACAAAACCTGTGTTGAGCTGCCCAAGCTGGTTGCCATTCTCCAAACTCATCGTCTCTTATCAGAATGCTCCACCCAATCCGTAGATCAGAAGCATATGGACAGCTGGAAATCCGCCGTGGATGATTGGGTCAATCGCTTGTTACTGCTGCTCTCTATCGATATGGTAAGTTTCAACTTTTTTGGAAGGAAATTATGCAATTGATATGGCATTTTCTGTTTCGACTGTTATTTCACATACTGGTTTGAGCTGTAAGTCGACAAGTCATCAGTGGGTTAATTTGTTTTCTAATTTATGTACAAAATTTGAGATTTCTTTGGTTCAAAAAAGTTTCTAAACTCATTTAGTCAGCTCCACTTTATTCTTGTTCTTAATGACAATTTGCACCTCTAATTCAATTTTTTTTTTTTGAATTGCACCAAATGTTCTCTTGTTTAATCTTTTGTAATTTTTCTAGTCAGATAAATGTTGGGTAGGAATCTGTCTACTTGGGGTTACTTGTCAACAGTGCAATTCTGATCGATTTTTGATGTTTTACCAAGAATGGTTTAACAAGCTTCTATCACATATTCAGGTATACGAGATACGTGCATTAACATTGTTTCTGCCCACATATATTATCTAGTTGATTTCTACTTTATGCAAGTGGTCTATTGGTTGTTTCTGTTTGATTATCAATTATTCAATTTTCTAAAGACTGCTGATTTTCTCATACTTTCTGATGCCTGGTAGTGCTTTATAATCATGATATTTTTCTTTTGAAAGTTCTGGTATTGCATTTTTTTCCTGTTTGGTACAATTTTGAGTATCGGGTTTTGATGTATGGGACATTGCATTTTTACAGTGTGAAGTTATATATGTTTTTTTATGCTAATACATTTCGCACCCTGTTTTTCAAATGGACCAATAATTCTGTTTTAGATTAGTAGTATGAAAACATAGATAGGACTTCGAAGAATTTAACACATAGGTGGCTAATAATCTAGCGGCTTTGGATGAACTTTATCCAGCCATGTTTCTGTACAGCAGACACCTGCAGGATGTCTAGTTCTTGACTTTTGGACTGCTTTGAGGGAGAGAGTAATTCAAGATTAAATATAGTTGTATTCTGGGTTTGAGGATCTAATATATATTACAGTAAGTTGAGAATGTTTGGATGAATAGAGCGACAAGTTGTCAGTACTTGTTCACTTTTTAGCTACGCACATATAGAGACAAGTTGTAGGTCATTGTGTGATATTTAGACAGACATGTATCAAAATCAAATGATGGTTCAGAGTATAGTTGGATTACTTGTTAGATTTTTCTAACTTGGTCAATTCTAGGAGGTCTACTCTAGGAGTAGAAGACAACTGGTTAGCTCTTGAGCTCATAGGGTGGATTTAATGAATCATGATTTGTTTCTTTTGCTGTGATGAACAAAGCAATTCTGAATTGTTTCTTGCAGTTAATGATCATGCTTGTCTTTTAATTTTTGAAATAACTTGGATATGTTTTAACTTTTAATGTATTATATGGTGTGTAGATGTATATATTTTGTTAGAATTCTTGATATATTATTAAATGAAACATGACATGGCATGTTATGTTATGTTTGGAACAAACAGCCTTTAGCAGATTCTCAACTTGTGAAGGTTGCTTGCTGTACATCGATGTCAGATCTATTCACAAGGTTAGTTTTTTATTCTTGGCAACATAAAAAGCATGATATGTCTAGGTGCTTGCATATGCATACAAATACACAGCATGTATGCATGTACATGTCAATATATATATATATATATATATGTATGTGTGCATGTATGTATTCTTTTGGGCCAAACATTGGTTATTGTATATAAGCACGTAATATTCTTTCTTTTAATTGCTCTGATTTTTGTTCATAAATATAAAGGGTGATGTTTCATAGTAGTTTCTTTCTGTTTAAAAGAATTTATATCTTTTTTCTTTTAGTATGGTGGTGGTATCCTAATATTTTGGGCGTTACTTTGTTAAATTTAATTTAACTTTTCATGTTTATTCTCTTATTTCTATCATATTTCCCCTAAATTGTTTGTTTAGCTCTTGGCACTTGCATTCCCTGCCTTTTCAATATTTTAATGGACTATGTTCATTTAAACATAAAATCTCCAGACCCGTGCGTCCAAAAACAAGTACGCTTGGGGTGTGTTTGGAAACTGCAGGGTAAGTATGTTCTCCATATTGGTATAGATGTCAAATTAGGCTTAGCCTTAGTGGAGTCGAATTTAGGTATCCCTGGATCCTAATGCCCTTGATGTGCCTCAAAATATTTTAAATATCCATTAAATATTATGATGATAAATGTCATTGCTTCCAAGTTCACTCATAGGTTCTGAGGCCTTTAGGTTGTTCATACTGCTAACTTGGAAATTGGGCCGTGAAAGTTAGCTTTTTTTTTTTAACCTCCTTTTTTTTTTCTCTTTGTTAGATATTCCCTTTCTTTTTGGCAGCGATTTAAGCAGCATCTGAAATGCATTGATGTAGTCAAATCTTTCCTCGTTTAATGCAATCATTAAAATGCATTTGTTATAGAACATTTTAAATTTGTTTCCAAAATTTGTTGGAGGCTTCTAAAGTTCTACCTGTGGTCATCTATATAAGTTGTTGTTGTTTGTTTTTTTTTGTTTTTCCCTTTTATGGTGTGTGTGTGTGTGTGTTTGGTGTGTTGGGGGGGGGGGGGGGGGGGGGGGGTGGTGGGTTTGGGTTGTTGTTGGTGGTTGCCATGCAATGACTTTTGCTTCTGCTGCTTCTATTTTGTGATATAGATGTATTTTCAAATAGCCAATTTTAATGTTCAAAGTTTTTCCATTATTTATATTCTCTCTACAATTTATTGTAACTTGGGTAGTTGCTTCTTTTACTGAATTAGATTGGCTAGATTTCCAGAAGTTAAGAAAGGTGGGAACGACCTTGCTGGGAAGCTCATACAACCTGTATTGAAGCTGTTAAATGACTATAGGGGAGAGGCTGTATCTGTAAGTAGTGAAGTTCTGGCTTTTCTTTTTTCTGCTGTGCCCATCAAACTTTCATCATGTTTTTTTTATTTATTAATTATGTTTTCTTATTTATTAAAAAATGAATTTTTGCTTAAAACAAATGAAGTTTTGAACATATTGTAATTTTATGTGTCAATAAACTTCAGTTAGATGGTGTAAATGAACAAAGATTTCGCATAAGTGAGATGGTAGCTCATATCCAAGAATATCGAAATGCATTCTTTCGCTTGTATGCATGTAAAGGCAGCTTCAATTGAAAACTATTTTCAAACTTGGGAGAGATCAGATGTTTATACTCAAGTACAGCATCTACTTCTATTCTCTTTATAGCCTTTCAAGTGTCATTTAACATCCTTGTTTTGCCATGTGCAGGAAGGAGCAGCTAGTCTATTATATACCATTATAACTTTCTTTCCAACTTCTATCCGTCCTTATTATGACAGGGTATGTTTTATGTTCACTGCAAGATTTCCTACTCTCTATAGCTGTAGTTGGAATAAGCAAGTCTATGAAGCACGAATATGTCACAAACCCCTACATATCCACGTGAAAAAGGGTAAAAAGTAACTTAAACATGATATGACATGATGATGAAACATTTAAGACACAGTTTGTAACAGTTTATTGAAGAGCTGTGCTAGCATTGGGAGGTTTTTGACTGTTTGTGACAGCTCATTGAATGCAAGGTCTCAGTATTAGATTGTAGTGGAATTATTCCTTTAGTCATTAGGAGTTAAAAAGCTTCTGAACAAAGACAGATAGGCAGTTTGGTAGTTCAGATGGTTGCTTTGACCGAGTTTGGACTTTGGCTGACTGTAGGTTTGGAGTGTTAAAAAGAGACAGATATTGGTAGATCTACTTGTTATACGTGTTTAGGTTTTATTTTAACTTTTAGGTTTTCTTTCATGTCTAAAAAATAATTTATATAAGATCAAGTTTTGTTGGGTCAAATTTTTAAACCTGATGGCCATTTAAATTTTACGATAATCAAAGACACGAACACGTGAGTTGTGTACTTGTTGGTCTATTTATGACATACAAATATTTATTTTGTTAATCTTTCTTAACATGAAAATTTATAAAACAATATATGGTTTTTGCCATATCTTGCCTTATTTATATACAAACCCTTTGAAAATTGCAGTGCTGCCGCGTCTCTATGGTGTGATGCTCATGTCCCATGTCAATGCCTGTGTTGCATAAATACAAACGCATGCAAGTTGGAAATTGGATCTTAAAACGTGCTACTCAGAAATAAGAAATTTATATAGCGAGACACTGGAAAATATATAATTTGATGTGACTTGTAGAGCTTTATATGTGCTTTATAAAGTGACAAAGCCCAAATTTGATAACTTACAATGTATCTAGACTCATTTGTCAAAGGCAAAAGAGGAAGAAGAGTAGAGAAAGGAAGAATGACAGAGAAGCAGAGAGGGTGTATTCCACTTTGCTGTGTAGATATAAGACTTAATCTCTAGGCTGTATCTATCTATCTTTCTTATGAAATTGATTCTAATATTTCAAGTATCAATAGTTGACTATTCATGATTTTATGTGATGATATATCTTAAGAAAAGGGCATGATTTGATTATCACCAAAATAGGTCCATGATTTGACAACTATTCTTTCAATGCATCATAGTAATTCTGGTGTATTTATTGCAATTATTCTGATCCTTATTTCTTGTTATGGTAACACCTTAACCTAGAACAGGAACTAAAAAATTGTAGAAATTTCTATAATAAAAATAGGTTTGTTTGTTTTGGCCTGGGTGTGTGGATGGCATATTTGATACTGTGGTTAATGCTATCATATAGGTATTATAGGATCAAATTCACATGGCAAAAATTACGCCTCAGCTGCTTTATTATAGCTGCATTTTGATGTTAAGAGAAGAATAGAAATATTTCTTTTAACTGAATAGTGCCTTAATACAATTATCAAATCTCTTCTGCAATGAGTTTAAAATGCACTTGTGTAAAATCATTTTTGCAGGCTGAAGCTGCCATTGCTTCAAAAATTATTTCAGGGGAATATGGTACAAAAACACTAAAGGTACATGGTTTTCTCTCCTCTTATAGGCAATGTTGGCATGTAGGAAAAGAAGCAAAAGGTTACCATGGGAATATTTGTGCTGTTATACCTTTTCTTTTTTGTGACGGGTTCAATCTTCAGAAACTTGGTTATTGCTTGGCATTACTCCCAAAATCGAAAGGAGATGAGGATAGCTGGTACATGTTGATGCAGAAAATTTTGTTAACAGTAAATGACCACCTGAATGATGCCTTTCAAGGTGTAGAAGAAGGTAAATTTCAACATTTCACAGATACTGGCTGGCCTTAATGGTAATAAATAGATTAATCTGCATTGACTAACTTGCAGAAGCCAAGGCTGATGAAGGTAAGAGATTATTGGTTCCTCCTGGAAAAGATCTGCCATCTCCTTTAGGTCATACCACATTAGTTAAGGCAACAAGGAGTTCTGAGAGAATGTCGACATCTACTGTCTCTACTCTAATATTTTGCTCTTGTAAAATGCTTACAAGTTCATTCCCAGTTCAGGTATTGTTGTTGACTTTGTTTCATTTTAAAATAGAGTAAATGAGGCTAAAATTTATGGCCTTGTGACTTCATTCACATGAAAAAAATTTTATTGATGACATAGAATCGTGCTTCTCAGCAACATTGTTTATTTTGATTAATAGGTTAATGCTCCGGTTCGGGCGACGTTAGCTCTTGTTGAGAGGCTGCTGATGGTTGATGGTTCTTTGCCACACACCATGTTACCCTTTATGACTGCCATGCAACAGGAGTTAATTTGTTCAGAACTTCCAGTCTTACATGCTTACAGTTTGGACCTTCTCATTGCTATTATAAAGGGGATGCGCAGGTATGAAAGGACAAGTTTCTTTGGTCTGCTACGAAAGATCGATATGGATGCTTGTATTCTTATTTATAATGATATCAGTAATTGATTAGAAGTTGGAAAAACTAAATGAGATGTACATATCGATTGTGTGGAAAAAGCAGGGTGGAGAAACCTTACCTTTTGTTTAATAGGATTTACCTTTCAGTTTTGTTGCTGTGCCTTTTACTTAAGCAAATATTTTACATCTTGGACATTTTGAGAGGAAAGGAAGGAAACTCTCCCTAAAAACTAGTTTTAAGAAACTTCTCTCTACCTGGTTTTTTAATAAGGAAGCTTGAACCTCCAAGGACGAGGGACTTGACCAGGGTTAGTCTTTGGTAATGGGGCCTTTGAAATTAGGGATGAATTTGTCTCTTTCATTCTGGTGACTTGAAAATTTTCTTTTATCAATTCCCATGGTGGAAGGCCTCACGTAGCTTTATTGGCCATGTTTAAAATTCAGTTTAATAATTTTAAATTCTTGAAATAGATGTTGAGCAATGCACCATAGTGGAATGTCAGAACCAGAGGTAATACCTTCTTAAAATGTGCTTTTAACCATGTTTACCATGTGCTTCACTCAAAAGCAAGCATTGATGCTCTTTTCTCATCTCAAACTGTAGGAAAATGTACTTTGGCACCCTCCTTTAAGTAACCATTGAATTAACACTTGCTTTAAATATCAATTCCTTTAGCATTCTTAGAAAACCTCTTACACCTGATTTTCTCGGCTGCTACTTATAAACTAATTTCAATATCTCTATTTGTTTTTTCTCTCCCTTTTTAGACATATTTATTGCCTTTATAAATTTCACGCCATGTATGATTTTTTTTTGTGTTGTAAATATATCTTATCATATTTTTTATTTCATTTTCAGTCAGTTATTACCACATGCTGCATACATTGTGAGACTTGTTACAAGATATTTCAGGAGATGTACACTGCCAGAATTGAGGATTAAGCTTTATTCAATTAGTAGGATGTTGCTTATATCAATGGGTGTTGGTAAGCAGTAATTTTTTATTTTTTAATATTTTTATAATTTTCACCTTTGCGCTTTCAAATAACTGTCATTACCATTCTCTTTCCATTCTTTCTTTTTTAGGTCTGATTAGTGGCTAGTTCCTATCTTCAGGCATGCATGTATTTCAGTCATTGTTTTGGTATATAAGTTGAAGCTAAGTAACACTGGGCAGTCTTTCTCTTGATTAATGATTATCTTGAACTATCCCTCCTTCAGAATCTTAAATTTTTGTAGAGAGTTTTACTCTGCTCAACTTCAAAACTCTCTGGGTTCAGTTTTTAAATGCTTCAAATGCAAAACTGGGTCGAGGAGGAAAGGAAAAAGAGAGAGATGGCATACCTTCATGTACTACTTTCAATATACAGATCAGATTCCAAAATATGCAACATTAGATTGAAAATCAATGAGAAACTGCCTGAAGAATTGAATTTTTCTATGGACATGTGGAATCCCCGTCCTCTCTAAAATAAACCACCACTGCATGCTCTGCATTCATATTGCATTAGAAAGTTAGCCAACAAGTAAAGTAGAAAGAAAGGAGAGCATTGTTGTTGTTTGTTTTAATACTTTGATTATTATTTTGAAAATACCTTTGCTTGAAATGCAGGAATGCAAATTTTATTTTGGATAAATATGTTTCTGAAGTTTTCAACAATAATATTTATAACCATTAAGTAGGGTGTTTCTTAGTAGCTGCATAGAGCCCTCCGATTGCGACAAAGTGGGCTGTATTTGCTAATACAGGTTCAGCTTGCTACGGCAAGAACTTCTTGTTTAGATTCTTATCCAAAGTAGTCCCATTATCTCCAACATGTTGGAGCCAAAAACTAATTGGATATGTGTACTTACCCTATTGGATGCATTTCTCTTGGCTGATTCTCCTTATTTATCGTTTTTTCTTTTTTCTGATTGATATTAACTTGGATCTTTTGTTGGTTGCTGTGTATTTGCTGCTGTTGGTTTATTGTATAGTTTAGTATATAGTGAGATTAACAAGGTGACTATATCCTGAGAAGAAGAAACTAAGAAAACCTTGTGAAGTAACTATTTCAGTGCTGCGAGGTTACATACTGTTGTGTTAATAATGTGATTGAAAAATACTTTTTGGTTGCATTTTGTTTTCTTTAAGGCCAAAGAAAAAGGTTTGTGTTTCATTAACAGATATTACAACAGTTTATCAGTTAAGTACAAAGTGACACTGGTAATAGGGATTCTAGATTCTTACCAGATGGCCACCATAGGGGAAAGCTCTGAGAATATACAACTATGAATCAACCTTATAGGATGGTCATATTTAATTCATAGATTAGTAATATCCCAATTTAGTGGTGAATTTGAAGTACCTAGAGAATTTATGAATTTGAAGTTCATCATCTTATACCCCTTTTATACCCTTTCAAATACTTAGGTATATCTTAACCAAGTACTATGCAGCATGTATTTCATCCTTGTAAATTATGTAAAAACCAAATAGATCCACTTTATCAAATTCATGTTATTGTACATAGCATTGATGAACCAATGAATACAGAGTTTTGAATATTTCAGGTGCTGAAATCTTGAAGGAAATATTAAATATATATAAGTTCAAAAAACTCATGATGGCCTTTTTGTTCTCTCTTTCTGTCTGTCTGTCTGTCTCTCTCTCTCTCTCTCTCTCTCTCTCTCTCTCTCTCTCTCTCTCTCTCTCTCTCTCTCTCTCTCTCTCTGTCTGTGTGTGCACGCGCACGCACTATATAACCCTCTAGACTAAGGCTTTGTTTGGTAGGAAAATTGGAAAGAAAGAAAATAAGAGAAGAAAAGTAGGAAGATGGAAAATAAAATTAATTTTCCTTTCGTATGCTTGGTAGGAAAGATGGAAAATGAGTGGAAAAATTAATTTTCTTTCCTCTCATTGGTTGGTAGAAGAGAAAAATGAGAAGAAAGAAAATCAATTTAATATACTTTTACCATTATACCCTTAGTATGTTAGTGAGTAGCAGTGTTATAAGTTAGAATGTTTTTAGTAATGAAGGATATATAAGTACTTTTACCTTAATTAGACTCACATTGTTTTCTCTTCACTTTTCTTTCCAAATTTGGAGAGATTTTGAATATGAAACATGAAAGAAAACATCCATCTTTCCAATTTTCTTTCCTCAAATTTCTCTCCAACCAACCACTTCAAAATTTATTTTGTTTCCACTTCTCCCTCCTATCTTTTCCATCTCTCCACTTTTCTCTTCTGCCAAGCAAGGCCTAAATGATTTGTTGGTTATTAGAATTCTACTGATACACAGAGATGGATTGTTCTGTTTTCCATGTCATTTTTCATTTTGGCCAAGGTTTTCCATATGTCACCAATGATTAAAGATTTTTAGTGCATTAAAGTTCTTGATTCTTTCACAATAATGCTATGTATTGTCATGAAACGAGCTTTGGTCCGAATTACTAATATGCAGCCTATTTTTATCCTTTAAACCAGGGATGGCGATATATCTTGCACCCGATGTGATTGATAATGCATTTAAGGATCTGAATTCTGTTGGTGATGAAGATGTTGAAACATCCACACCAAACTCTACTAGAGTTTTCCCCCAGCCTGGCAATAGGAAAAGAAAGCATGGCATTGAAACTGGATCTCTAGAAGAGAAGCAACCTACAACTGGTTCAGAGGTGGATGCACCCAATATGTATCAAATGACTCCAATAAGAGTTAAAATAGCTGCACTTGACACATTGGAAGTTCTTCTCACGGTGGTATGTGAAAGACATCTGAATTTGCAGAAAATGTTTTGTTTTGATTCATCTGTGAGAGAATTAGCAATTGTCATAAGTTTTATCATTTTGGTAGCATGCTAAATATTTTTCAAACATTTTTTTTATAGAATAAATTCTTAACATGCTAAGGGCATGTTTGTTACACCGGCTTAGATTGGATAGGATGAGGAGGAAAATGACATGTAATTTGTAGTGTGGTTTTACAGTAATGACATAGATTTGCATTGTGGGGAGGATCACAATCCTCTCCATTTTTAGAGAATGAAGTCACCCTATGAATAATCCTTCTCATGATGCAAATCTATGTCAATACTATAGAACCACACTAGAAATTTTATGTAATTTTCCTCATCCCATCGAATCCAATTTGGTGCAACAAACAAGCCCTAAATGTTTAGAAAAATGAACAGTTTGAGTTGTTAATCATGTAGAAAAGTTTGGATCACTAAAATAATTGTAGGGGAAAAAGGTATGAGAAATTAGCCTTTCTCGTACTAATAGTATTACTTCCATTGAAAAGGTTCATCCTTTTTATTTGCAGGGGTAGTTATAATTTGTGATAGCATCCTCAAATTTTCTTAAGGAAGTTCACAGTTTTATGGTTCATAGTGGTTCTTACTTTTCAAGTATATAATGAATATTTTGGATTTTTGACAGGGTGGAGCCTCAAAATCTGAGAGTTGGCAATCAAGAATTGATAACCTTGTGATAAAGACAGCAATAGATTCTTGTAAAGGGGGGTGGGGGAATGAGGAAAATAACATTTTCCTACCTCAGGAATCAACCACTGTATGGGCAGATTTCCAGCTCTCATCATTACGTGCACTCTTGGCATCATTCCTTGCCCCAGCTCGTGTCCGCCCACAATATTTAGCCCAGGGTCTCGAGCTCTTCCGTAGAGGTACCTACTTTCTTTGTAGTAACATTGTTTCACATTTTTCCTCATCGAGTGGAAAAACAATAAGAACATACTGATTTTGATAAGAGATGATACTAGTTTACAATGCTTTTTGGAGATGGAATGTTTGGTACCAATTAAATGTATCAACAAAGCAAATAGTGAAGATAGAGTGCATCCAATGTGGCAGGTTGGATTGGGGTCATTTTGGTCAAAAGACATTCTTGTCAGTTTCTGGTGAGGATCGTTTCAGGTTTAGACCTTAGATCATTTCAGGTTTGGGTTGTTTGGGATTTTGGTTTGTTTAGGTTCAGGTCAGCTTAAGCTCATGGTCATCTTGGGTTTGTTTGCTGTTTGGGCTTTACCTAACTTTTTTTGAGCTTGAGAAGACCTGTTAAAACTTAGCTTCTACATACCGCTGTGGAGCTCCGAATTCAGGCCAAGCTCTATGGCTTAAATGCTAAAGCCAGTTAGCCAGGGCAAACATCCCATTTGGCCTTAATGGCCAACAAATAATTAATAATAATTTGAAAATATCATAGTACCTTCCATTATTTTGCATAGATTCTGTTTCCAGTAAGAAAATTCTTCACTGACTGAAACTGTATGGACTTCAGGTAAGCAAGAAGCTGGAACAAAGCTCGCAGGATTTTGTGCCTATGCTCTGTTAGCGCTGGAGGTTCTCATACATCCTAGGGGCCTTCCGCTGGATGATTTCCCCTCTACTTATCAGGACTCTGCTGATGGAGATGGCCATAGATTCCCAGAAATTATATATTCTGGTGGTCAAAAGCACAATAAAATGTTTTCTAATTCCTTGCAGGGAACGGAGCGAAGTGCACTCGAGTCAAACGATGATGATCTGTATGACAGGTGGATACAAAATGAAAATGAGAATGAAAATATCCCTTTTCAGAATACGAGGGATAAAATATCAAGATCCAACTTGGCAGAAGAACCTCAGGCTAATGATTCATCATTCACAAAAGTTTTGGCAACCAGTGAGCAGGCGGCAGCTGCTGATGCAGATGTGATTATGAGAAGCAAGGATGAAATAGACCAGCCCTTGCACTTTCAAGAATCAATTCCACAGTCTCAAGAAATTGTTTCTGCCAAATGTGTCTTGAGTCCTGCAATTGCTAGAAATGCTGAAGGCACTGAAATAGAATCTAAGAAGGTTAATTTTGATGGTGATGGTTTAAATTATAGAAATCATGAGATGCCATCTCGTGATGAAATATTGGCTGATAAAGGCAATGTTTTTGATAATGTTAATGAAAGCACTTCGAGGGCCTTACCAAATGCTGAGGAAGGAAATTCATCTATGGCTCATTTGTATAATGACTCATCTATGGATTCATTTCCTAGTATTGTTGATGCCGATCCAGATACTGATTCTGACTAGAAACTAGGTTGAGAGGAACATTAATGTACCATTTCTATGTAATAGTTAATGAAATCGATGCTGGAAAAATTTTTAATGGTGTGATCTTGTGTGTCTTGTATTGATTATTCTGGCTTGCAATCCTTCGGAAGTTCAACAGGGCAAAGCAACAAGGAGATGAGCAAATATTTGCTTTCATTTGTTCCTTTTGTTTAAACATTAGGTCTGAGAGAATTGACATCATGAATCACCAATTAAGACAGGGTGTTCTGAGGGAGATAACTTCAATAGATTTCACCAATTAAGTGAAGGAGTTGCCTAAGAAATGCATCTCCCCAAAAGTTGATGTTGGCTATTCTTCTGTATTGGACTTGTAACATTAGACAGAAGATAATATGGAGGAGAATCTGGTGATGTGACGTGAATCCCTTGGAAAGAAGTCGCTAATCCTTCTGGCAGGAAGAGAAAGAAGGGAAAGAGCGAAAAGAAAATAGTCGTTGTGCTTTGTTTTCCATTTGTCTCTTCTGTAGGTAGAGCGAAATAAGGAAAGAGAGGACAAATGGATGAATTTATACATTTCGTTTCCCTCCACACCTAATCCTAGAAGTTTGCTATCTGCTTTATCTCCATATTTCATAAATGAATGTCCATGTATTGCTGCTACAAGATGTGTCCATATTCCATAAATGAATGGTCACAACATATAATGGAAGATTATGTTTCAAGTGCTAATAGAAAGATTATATCCAGCGAAGTATTAGTTCAAGGAAAGCCCCTCATAAATTGAAAGATCATATAAAAAGTTCCACAACAAAGACATTTTACTAGTTTTTGCATTCTCTTCCATCAGCCCCCATCAATATCAACGCCTCTTCTTTTCCCAGTTGAAAATTCTCAGGATATGGTAGAGCTGGTGATATTTAGCTGCGGCCCTAAAGTGTGCAGACACCCTATGACAAATATGGCATGTACCATAATGAGACTAATGTTTGCATGCAATGCAACAATTCCACAATATCAGCATCGCAAAGTTCTCCCATGCTGCAGTATCTCTTCATTTATAAAACTCAAAGTCAGTATCAGGCTTCTTCACGTTTGTTCTGTAACCCTTTTCAAAGTCCTTCGGAAGTATGACATATCGGTTCTTCCGAACTGCATGCATTCCAGCTTCTTGACAGATAGCTGCTATCTGCAGACATCCAATTTTAACCAGTATGAATCCAACAGGCATGGCAAATAATCAGTCAAGACTTAGGAGCTGAACTAGAAAAAAGGAAAATGCCACAACTAACCTCTGCAGCACTAATTTTATCAGGCCGCGAAACATAATCCTCCAAGTCAACCTCATCACTCAGGTTCATTTTAGCAGTACAAACCTGTCAGTCAGAAAGATCACCTTAAAAACAGCCAATGAGATGAAAAAAACAAACCCGATTACAATCATGGAAAGAAAAAACAAAAGAAAAATGCTCTGCTAAAGACAATCACAAATACTCACACAGAAAACTACTACATACAACAATGGCATAGCCATTGTTAAACATTAGCCTACTTACCTGGAAAACAAGCCTCTTCTGCCTTCTATCAGGCAAAGGGAATTCAATCTTTCGGTCGAGCCTTCCAGGACGAAGGAGTGCAGGGTCCAAAGTGTCGGCTCGATTGGTTGCCATTATCACCTTGACATTCACAGTCTGATCAAATCCGTCCATCTAGAAAGTTTATAGCAAAAGCAATATAATTTAGAAAAAGAAGAAAACAAAAAAAGAGAGATGCTAACTAAATTTAAATATTAACTACCTCTTTAACCCAAAAAAAAAAAATTTAACTTCCTAAGATGAAAATTTACAGGACAAATATTCTATGCAGCATCTTTATTGACATCAACAGATTCCTCAAATCAATATACCTGATTCAGAAGTTCCATGAGGATTCGCTGAACTTCTCTGTCAGCTCCAGTTTGAGCATCAAACCTAGCAGTAGCAATTGCATCAACCTCATCAATAAAAATAATAGCTGGAGCATTCTCTTTAGCAAGACGGAAGACATCACGAACCATCCGTGGGCCCTGAAACAAAACAACAATCAGGATATTATTATCAGCAAAATGAGAAGATGAAGAGAGTTGCCAATAATTGACAAAATCAGTAAAATTGACAAAATCAGCAATAAAGCAATCAAGTTTTATAGTTGGCAACAAAGTCTTAACTAATTAGTAAAAGATGAATTTAATAATAACAATTAAAAGGAAAATGACTACTAGATCCCTACCTCACCCAAATACTTCTGAACAAATTCAGATCCAACAACTCTAATGAAGGCTGCAGTTGTATGGTTAGCAACAGCTTTTGCAAGCATGGTTTTTCCAGTGCCAGGGGGACCATAGAGTAAAACACCACGAGGCGGGTCTATCCCAATCTGTTTGTAGAGCTCATGATGAGTCAATGGTAACTCCACTGCCTCACGGATTTCCTGCTTTTGAATGTCACATCCTCCAATATCCTGCAAGAAGAGAACAAAGTCTCAGATTCCAGTAAATACAATACATCAAAGAATATTCCATTGAAACACTACAGTGGAAGACAAACCCTAACAAAAGAATCTATGTTGGAAAAGCAAATTATTACAAGATTAACCAATTTGATACCGTTCAGACTTAGTTTATCCTAAGAATGTCCTTGATAAGGCAAGTAAGCTTATCCTGTAAAGCTTTTTTTAAATAAGAATCATACAAAAGATCACCACACAAAAAGAGGCGCTAAATAGCATTTTCTATATGATAGTTTTTTAGTAGATTCACAAGATTAGTAGATTAAAAACACACATGAACAACTGCAAATCATGCAAGACACTCAAAATATCATATGGTTCATCACAATAAAATAACCAGTTAACCCACAAGCACATTTGGAAAAAAAAAAAAAAAGAAAGAAAGAAAGAAAGAAAGAAAGAAAGAAAGAAAGCAAAAACAGCTGAATTTCATATCACTATCTTTCAAGTTATCATATGTTTTAATCACTATCTTTCAAGTTGACCTATGTTTTAAGTATCCTTGTTTGATTAAAACCCACTAATAATGGCACAATTCAGTGAAAACCGATCAGTTCTACAGAGCATAATCTTTCTGGAGCCCTAACCGTTTGATCATGCAGGACCCATCTAACACAACTCACCAACAGCAGGCCTATCAGGAGATGCCAAACCTGGTTTAGTTATTATTCTCACAATGTTACCCTCCCTCATATCATGTAATAGACTATACAGGATAAGGGAATATGTTGCCTATTAAAAATCCGTTAGGCCTATGAAAGAATGGTGAAAATAATTAAGCCAGTTTCCCATCTAACAGATAAATTCCACGTTTCTAGATTCAAATCATATTCAATTATTTTCCAGGCATCAGTGCTGCAATTTGCGGCTAAATTAACCACTGAAAGAAGTAATAAATCTTTGACATCAATTTCTGAATGTTCGAAGGCAGCTTAAAAATACATAACGACTTAACATGTTTTTAGCATCCCTCTCAGCTAATAATTTAGCAAAAAAGATTGAGGCATAAGCAGGAAGCAAAAGGCCTTAATCTTTGATCGCATATACAACCAATTAATCAACTATTCGACTTAAGAATTGAAGCACTTCACAAAACCAGATCACTAAACCTCGGAAACCCAAGTTTTAAACACCCCCCTTATCCAACAATTAAAGCAAAACCCTAATCCACACCCCGTCATCCCAAATTGGAAAACCCTAAATTCAATTCAAGAAATCAAGCATTCAACTTCTGAAATCACGAATAAATAAATGGGAAAAGAAAAGAAACTGACGTTGTAAGTAACATCGGGCTTCTCGGACTGGCTAAGCAAAGAAATACTCGAATCGGCCTCGGGAGGCAAAACGTCGACCAGAGCATTGGAGTGTCGGTGTAGAGCCACCGAAGCAGAAGGCTTTAACAGTTCTCGGTTGATTGTACTCAATATCCTAACATAATAATTGGAGCCGGTGGTTGAGCCGACGATTCCGTTGTTTTGGTCCACCATCTCCATGAACTGCCCTATAACCAACGGCACCGACTGGATCCGCTTAACTTCCTCTTGAGCCCTCAAAAGCTCTCTCTTTAGATTCTTCTGCTCGTCTTTAACGTACTCTTCTTGGATATCTATGAACTCCAACTGCCTCTGAAGGGATTTCAGCCTGCTGTATAGATCGTCCTCGTCCGAGCCAATTGGGTCCACCGCCGGGCCTTGCCCAAGGTCGGATCTTGTTGTGGGGAACGGCGGTTCCGCCGTGGGTTTCGGTTCCACCACCATCGCTGCGGCTGCCATTAGCCTCTTTTCGTTCTCTCGGACTTCCGAGTTTGGATTGAAGAGCAAGAAAAGGAGAAACAACAAAAAGTTAAAACTCTATGTTTCGCATTTACACTCTCTTGGGAGGGATTTTAAAGTACCATTTTTCGTTTTCCACAACCTATTTCTATTTCTATTTGCCCAAGTTTATGGGCCTACTTCGATGGGCTTGATTTGAGCCCTTATCATGGATATGGTTCTTTTTCTTTTTCAGTTTAAACTTGAAAAGACCTAATTTGTTCAGAAAAAGAAAATTGAGAGACCTATTACGGTGAGATAACTCCCACGTCAATAGAAAATATGAATAATAGTGAAGGAATAAAAAATTGGATCGATCATTAAATCGGTAATGTTAATGATTCAATGATTTAATCGATTTAATCAGTTCAATCGTTTAGACCGATTAGACGAATGTTTTAGTTTTATTAGTTTTTTAAAATATTTAAATTTCAAATTTTCAACTAAAAAAATTTTAAAAATTCATAAAAAATAAGAAAAAGCATAAAATATTAGTATATCTCATAATATAAATAAATAATACAAATTATTTAACATCACAAATTAAACTTTTATTATGAAGTACATTAGAATAAAAAAATAAAAAAAATTTAAGGTCAAAAATTCAAAATCAAAAGTTCAAACATAAGAATAAAAGAATTAGAATTTGGTTTCTCATTAATTTAGACTTCTTTTAGATTTGGGTTAGTCAATTAAAAATAACTTAAAAATAAAACAATTTAAATTTTTAGCTCAACCGGTCCAATCGGTTACCGGTTCAAAAACGGTTCGATATAAAACTGGTTTAATGACCTTTAACGAATTGGATCAATGGTCAGTTTTCGATTCAACCGGTCGGTCCAATCCAATTTTTTATTTCATGGTGAAGATATCGCCACATCAAGACCAGGGATGTCAATTTCACTAGAAAACTCAATTCTCCACCCAACAGGCATGGGTGTGGAAAATAAATTTCGGAGACGGAACAGGAATATATCCCCCACCTGCCTTGTCCTAGATTTATATATTTTATATTTTATCTTATAAAAAATTTTGTATTTTTTGGTGCTTTAATTAATGATTTGGCTTTATTTTAAACTAAGAATTTATCTATCATATATTTTTACAATTATCCATTGTATTTTTTATTATATATATGTACATTGTTGTATATTAAAAGTTACTACAACTACTGGTAATTGTAATTTAATATTAATTGAAAATTAATTTCAACTATATATTAAGCTTTTTAAAAAGTGTATTGTTATTTAATTTACTTTGAATACTTTCATTTAATTATGTTAATTAATATACTAATATTAAATACTAAATACATATAAACTTGACAGTGAAATTACAAAAATATTCATCATTCTCTCAATTCTCATTAATTTCATTTTAAAAGATTGATGGTAGTTTAATCATTTTACTATTTATTTTTAAAATTTTTCTTCTTCTTTTTAAAGTAAGGGCCCCACAATCCACTAACAATACTTATGGGGCCCCCTTATTAATATATTTATATATTATATTATATATATAAACTCTAAATATATATATATAGAGGTGTCAAAAGTTGACCCGACCCGAGAAACCCTCCCGAATCCGAAACTAACCCAACCCTATTTGACAAAAAAAAAGTAAACGACCCGAACCCGACTGATCCGAAACCCGATTGACTCGAAACTCGATTAACTCGAAACCTGTTTGATCCGAAACCCGTTTAACCCGAGAGGCTAACCCGAAATAACCTGAAAACCTATTTAAGTAATATATTACCTTCTCATTCTTAGATATTATTAAATTTATTTAATAAATTTGTTAAAAAATAAAAATAAAAATAAATGTCTTATTAAATTGAAATAAAAAACATATTTCATATTCTTAAATTTTAATATTTGTCCTACAATTTATAAATTATAAGTTATACTTTAATATATCTCTTATTATATTATACTTCTAATAAGAGATAGAATGATAGATAGTTTATATTTGAAAAAATCTATTTAATTTTTATCATATGTAACGTGTGACATGTTATATGCGACATGTCACATGTCTCATAAATTATAAGTTGATATAATCCCAATATATTTATAGATTTAATACTTTAATTTGATTTTATCATTTATATATGTGTTAATATGTTAATTAAATAGTATTAAAAAGCAGTAACGCATAATTTTATTTGTTTTAATTACTTACTTATGATTACTTATTTATTTTAATTCAACTTAATAAAATTAAAGTTTACTGTTGAATTAGAATTAGAAATAGGAAGTGGAGAGTGAAAAGAAAAAACATAAAGAATTGAAGATTAAAGAGTTACTTATTAATTTGTTACTTAATAATTAAGATTTATAAATTACAAGTTTAATGGTATGCAATTTATGTGCATGAAGACTCGTGCTAGCAGATGACAATAAATAATTGCTTGATTTCGATTAGTTAACTTATAAATTTAATTTTTTTAAAATAAATAATTAGAAAATCAAATGAAAATAATTTATGAATTAACCTAAAAACTCGAACTACACCCATGACTCATGTCAAAATGAATCAATGAACAAATTTGAAAAACCCAAAATCAAATGACCCATGGGTCAAACTCGAAAAATCCGGGTTTGAATGACCCGAGGTCCAAACCCGAAAAATCCGAGCTCAAATAACCCGAAACCCGTGTAACCCGAACCCAAATGATCCGAAACTCGTGTGACCCGAAATTTTCTTTGGGTCAAATTAACCCGATCCGATTGACCCGAACCTGTAACCCGCCCAACCCACCCATTTGACACCTCTATATATATATATATATATATATAAATTCCATATCATTTTAACTCATTTTTTTTTATGGATTGATGGGGTTTATTGGATATTTCAATATATGTTAATGGATTGATAGAGTTAATAGATTTTGACTTTTTTTCTTGGGTTTTATGTGTTAGATATTTTCTTGAGCTAAGTTTATGGGCTTTATTTTTGTTTTGACTTTTTATACTTTATAAATATTAGTTATTCTTCTTGAACTTTGTATAGTTTTGGGACTTTTTAGTATTAAACTAAATATATTGTATATGTACCAACATTTTTTTTGTTACAATATGTACCAGTTTTCATTAGTTTACTTTTGATATATATACACAAAAATATATAATATTTATACATAATTAACATACCAATTCCCGTAGTAAAGTGCGGGTGCATTGCTAGTAACATATAATATGAATTAATATTTTTAAATTTCAAATAAATAAACAGGAACCGGGGTTCCACATTTTGGAAATTTTCTGATTAAAAGAACAAAATAAAGCTTTGAGACGTAAATGGCTTTCTTTAGAGCCTGTTTGATACTTTTCCTAAAAAAACTTTCTAGGAAGAGTGATTCCATGGAGAGTATTTTTAAGGAATAACTTTCCATGGTAAAATAAATTGACACATTTGGTTAATAATAGAAAGTTATAATTAAATTCCATGGAAAGTTGTTTGACAAATTTGTTTAGTTTAAACTTTCCATGGAAAATTTTGTTTATTGTCTAATATACCTTTACCATTATTTAACCATTTTTTGCTAGATGATTAAATAGGGTTATTTTTGAAATTTTATTATTTTAACACCTCCTCTCATACTAAAGAAACCACTTTCTCACCCCCCCCCCCTCCCCTAGAATCACTTTCCCTAGTATGAGGGAAAGTAATTCTAAAATGATCACAACTTTCCCTAATTTTAAAACATACCAAACCATAGAAAGCGATTCCATCACTTTACATTCCAAGGAAAGTAGATTAAAATCCTCATCACAAACGGGCTCTTAGTGTAAGATTGCTTTGCAATTTAAGCAATTTACACCAAGTATACAATAAAACTTTTTCAGAACAATCGATGAAATTGAATAGCTTCAGAGAATTGGAATACATCAATCGTATAACAAAGTCTTCTTTATATAGAAAAGGAAAAGTTGCCAATTTAAAAGATATAACTGTTAAAAACATTTTGTCTTAAAAGAAACATGTTCAATTTAATCTTAAAAACTGTAATTTCAATTTATATTGATAACTAATTTTTCTTCCTCATGACTTAAAAAAAATTAAGTCATTTTTTAAGAAGTCCAAGGCCCAAGTGTTCCAAGTTCCCATCTTTGATTTATAATAAAATTGGGCTAACCAATGGGTTGAGTCCTAACCCATATACAATATCTTAAGATACCCTAAGACAAATATAGGTGCTTATAAAGCACTCTTCAAGCTTTTCTCTTAATAATATGGGACTTTGTTGTTCTATGTTAAACAAACTACAACACCACATCCCAACAAAATCCCTATGAGGATGGGGACGAAGAAAATTCTTCTCATCAAATTGGGGTAAGAGACGGGGACATGAAGTTGGGTTTTATGTCAGGGTCAGGGATGGGGAATGCCCTCCCTGCATGAAACCTGCCTCGTTGACATCTTTAGTGAAGATAAGATAAAATGGAATCTGTGAATGTTTTTAGGTTTCAAAACATGTGGTATAATTACTTGAATAAAAATTTGATCAAGAATGTCTGTAAATGGGAAATTTTACACTTCTAATAATAATCGTGCCACATTATATTTTTTAAAGTTTTACAAAACTTTAAAATGTACCACATCGATAAATCAACATCAACAATGTACTACAGTCTACAGCACACATAATTATTTAAATAAAGAGAAAAAAAACTCCTTTTACCTAATTTTTTCACACACTTGAAGATTCTTTTACAATTACTAAAACTCGGCGTCAATAATATACTAAATTTTAGGACTTATCCTACAAGTCATTTTATTTTTTTAACTTAGGGCTAAACTTTGACAAAATATAAACTTTTTAGTAAAATAGTTATGTATAATAAAGTTTATTATAAAATTTTTTAAAAACTTTAAAAAATTTAATGTGACATGTTATTATTGGATGGTACAAGACTCACTTTTACATACAATCATGATTAAACATTTTCTCATGATCACCTAGACTTTTAATAACATTGTGAACAATCATTGGAATACTCCTAGACCCTCTATCCTTGCCACCATATCGAGATCTAGCAATTTGTCTTTCTGTGTTGTGTCCATGTAGTAGAAACATATGTCATTAATAATCATTTATACACGAACACGACACGATTAACTAATCGTGTTAAGGTATAAAACATATAAATGAAACTGTTAATTAGCGTATATCATGACACAATACTATTAATACAATTAACACATTTAATATATTACAACACAACATGACACGATTATACGGTTTGGTATTATTTTTAAAATTAATTGAAAATAGAATAATATAATATTACTATATCCCTATAATAAATAAAAAATTACTTAAAAGTAAATATATTTTAATTATATTAAAGGTTAAAAAGGTATTTTAAAATTAATTTATCGGGTTTAACATGTCGTGTAAATAGTTAAATGTGTAATAGATAAATCCAATTAATTAGCAGTGTTTAATATGCCTTAAGCATTTTTAATCGTGTTTATTGACACGATTAAAACATGAAATAGGTTAAGATTAAATACGAACATAGTTAACTTCGTATCTTTTCCATGCCATGATCAAAATTACCAGGTCTATAACCAGATTTACCCATCATCTTAAAACTTAGAACAAAGAAGTTTGAAGATGGTATTCAAAACGCTTTAGAAGACAGCCTAAATGATTTCCTCATCCTGGTGCAAAGGAAAAAAACACTTACCAAAGCATACTAGCTAATATTGGGAGACGAAAAAACTTTAAAGAGAATGGAGAAATTGAAATAGAATGAAGATAAATAAAGTTTAAATGTTCACAATTCTTAGGAGCAACGGCCAATGAATGAAGATTTTTTTTTTCTAGAAAAGGGAGGCAAAAGTAATTATATCAGCAAATCCAAGGAAAGAGGAACTAAGAGAATCGGAATTGAAAATTTCAAAGAGCCCACATATCAAGCATATCATGGGCAACTATAATGTAAATTGGGATCTTAACGATATATGAACATTTAGCCCTAAGAGCAAGATAACAAAAGATTAAAGAAGTCGCCCACAAAGACAAACTTTCATTGAGTGAAAAAAAAATCTAACCTATGCTCAATTTAGTCCCGAAAAACCACTTCTAATTTTGAGATTTGATTTCTCTAAAACCAATGCATGAATTTATGTAAGTAAATAAGCGTTTTAAACGATGATGAGTGTAGAACAATATACTAAAAGGTCACTTCGATTCAACATCTAGATTGAGAGATCCAATCAGAAGTCCAAAATGTCTCCTTAGGCTTTTGAGCTTAATTCTTAAGATTTCTTAATTTTCTCTTTGATTTCTTGTTTAAGGAGGCTATGAAATTAATTAATTAGAGATATTTAGGGAAGTGTTTATAAGGTGGTTTATGTGGTAGTTTGGGTGGTAAGGGGAGGAGTAAGAGGAAGAAAGTAGAGAAAAAGAGTCTTTTGAAGAGGTTCGAGCAAAGCCCAACCTATAAAATGCAACAAGCAACGCCATTTCATGCAACAAACAGTGCCGTTTGTTGCTTGGGTCACTAATACCAAATTTTCCTGCCTTGTCTTTTCTTGTGTCTTCATGGCTCCCAAACAAGGGGTACGGCACTGTATCATGCATAGACTAGCACCGGACTTTGGTTAGGCATCCATTTCATCAAAATTTGATTTTGTATCAATTCAGTGTTTCCTTCAATCCTAAAGCACATCCACTACAATAAAATAGGCCTACAAGAAGTTCAATTCACTTCCTCCATGGGTCCAAATTCCAAGTTATATGCTTAAAGGGATAATTGCATGCGATCACTATGCATGCATGAACAAGGTTAAGGTTTGGTTCCTCAAACTTATATTGTACATCCATACACTGGCAATTACTTAAATTCATCCTTAGTCGATAACATACGTAGTTCCATATTAGAAATGGTAATAACCATAGTTACCTGAAACGAGATACATTTCGGTACGTGGTACGAATACAAGATCATGGTATGTAACTTATAAATTTTGTGATACGAAGGAGATAGACTTAGATGGTACGATATTTCGGGTCGTGATACGTTTAAAAAAATTTGTTGGATATATATTATGTAGAATTTTTATAAATACAAATCAATCTTCATAAAAATTAAAGTATATAAAACAATTGCAACCAAAACATAAAAAAACTTTGGTACATAAATATATGACTTAAGAATTTTGCTCATTAGTTAATTGTTAGAACATTTATGAAGAGGACTTATGTTCTAATTTTTATTCAAGTAATAAATAATTTATCCGCAGGTTTTATTTTTTGTCTATTTATGACACTCATTATCTCCATTTCACCTACTGTTTCTACAAAAAAAATTAAACATTCAAAATCAAATTTAGTAAGAAAATTAAGTGAATAAGTTTTTTTTGTTTTATTTATTTAAAATTCATCATTTTTAATCTTAATTTCTTCAAAGTTTTAAATTTTATATAGAAAAATTCAGAATGCTAATTTCATGGAACTGGATTGAGAACCCAAGGATCTCGGAATGTAAAAGTACCACGATTCGGATCGAAAATCCCGAATCGTGGTTCTATGGGGAATGGAGGGATGCCGGTAACTATGATAATAACAACAATTCCAATAGACTCCCCAGTTCATTTAGCATTTATTTACACTTAATTCTCAAATACCCATTCGATCAATTCCTTAGTTACACGTTTTACCAAAAGACCACAATATCAGTTTTATTTCACTTCTTCATTGTTTAACTCCAAGGTTCCAATTGCAATTGGTATTAAAAGTACAATAAAGGTTCGGGTCTCACACAAGTAATCGTAGAGTTGGTATTAAATTTTCTTACTCAAACACAAATGTAGACCCCACTCCTTTAGTTAACTAACCAAATTAGTAAATGAAAGTATCAAGCTAATGGAATGAACTTACGTGTTGGGAGGCATAAACAACTGACACACCCGAACAAATTCAAACCTTTCTATACTTATCGGAATCATGGAAGACGGTGAGTTAGCACAGAAGTCGGGCATGTCATTAGGTAATTAAACCTTAGTATAGATGATGGAAAAGAAGATTAGAATAGAATTAGATGGAGCTAGAAGATGAGGCGTTAAGTGTGCGTGGATTGATCAAGAAAACCTTAAAGAAACCCAAATCCTAATTAAGTCTGTACATGTAATGGAACTTGTACATGACCTAATCGGACTTTAATTAAGAAGTAACTAGGCTTAGGAAGAAATGGGAGAGGTAGATTGAAGTTCGGGGAAGAGACTGAATCAAATCATATGCAAAACAAACACATTGGAGGCTAAGTGCACCTTTGGCGCTAGAATTAAAGTGAACCGGCACTGAACTTGAAGGTCGGTGCAAGAAGGTTCGAGAAAAGAGAGAGAAATAATGGAGAAAGATACTTCAAGAACAACCGATGCCAAAATTGGCCTTATATAGGCCAAGAATGGGGTCTGAGCCACCTATTTCTTATTTTTTTTCCTCTTCTTCCTCACTCATCCGATTCTCTCCGCCTCTTCCACCCAAAATACTACCTCAACCACCATCTACACACTTTATTATACATCTCAATTCAATTCCCTAACCCCTTTAAGCTTGGATTCAAAGAGAAAACAAGAAAATCAATGCTTCGAGAACAATTGGCATACACGGAAAGATTTAGCCAATTCTCCTAAACCTTACAGTGGATGGGGCTGAAATTTTGATATGTTATTCTATACTCCTCAAGCTTTCCAACGCATGTTAAATCGTATCAATCCATGCACTAAGCCAAGAGTTATAGATTTTTGAAGTTAGATATTGATTTTTAGGTATTATTTGGAATTAGATTAGAAATTGAAGTAGTTTAAGTTAATGTTTTGCTTAATTGAAGCTATAGGGTAGTTTTGGGTGTTAATTTATAATCGGATTGATGGAGGATTGAATCGGATTTGAGCTAGGAGAAGATTGAAGAAATTTTCGAGTTTAAAACCCAAAATACAATGGAGGACGATTATTCTTAGATCTAGTGCCAGATGTGTCATTTGACCATGAATAGCCTTTCATTGAAGAGGTTTGGTGCCGAATCACCCATGGACCGGTGTCGGTTGTGCCCTTTTAGGGATAAAATAATCATTTCACCTCCAAAACCATAAATCGGCCCTAAACCAACCTGAGACACTTTGGTGATACTTGAATATATGATTTTACCGAATAATGATGCTAACATAATCATACTTTAATAGAAAATCAATTATACTTAAATAAATATTCAAGCTATCTTTGGATATGCAAACATATTCACCAAGTATTTCGATTAGTCTCTTTTATTCTAATCGCATGCCATCCTGATTCTTTGGGTATTGCTGGTTTGTCAAGCGGAAACAACCCAGTATGCCCTGTTTCTGCTCTAGCGGCTAAAATGGCATCTTTGATGGCAAAAAACACGGCTGAAGCTAGAAAAAATGGAGGCTCACCAACGGCTTTAGAAAAGTGAATAGCATTAACATTGGGATACCCCTGTCCATAGGAATATGAATATATATATCAAAAGGGCTTTAAATTAACCAAAACCCAACGTGAAGCTAAGCTACATCTCAAATGCATGATAAATGGCAAAGTACATTGATAAAGCTCTCCAACTAACTTAAAATAAAACAATGATAACACTCAGTATGGATAACGTCGACTTGTTAAACTATTTTCGAATAACATAAAAATATTGCTAAATGTTCAAATAGAGCAATTTTTAGTTGCTCAGCCAAAACCTCATTGGCTAGCGATTAGTCTTGTTAAAGTTTCATAAATGTTCAAACAGAGCAATTTTTAGTTGCTCAGCCAGAACCATAATATTTTCTCATCGGCTAGCGATTGGTCCTGTTAGAGTTTCATCGTACATTACGTTAGAACATCACTGTGATTGTTATTTAGATCTAAGTGACTTATTCTGTGTCCAATGCTGAAAAAAATTTAATGCTTCCTCCATCCAACCTCTACATTTCGTCTATATTAACCATTGATGTTTAAAATAATACTAAATCAGGTTGTTATTCATTTATTTTATTATCAATATGTTATCTAAAAGAAACATGTATTTTGCATCCAGAATATCACTTTGACATTCTCTCTTTTCCTTATCTTCAAAAGAGAAAAACAAGAAAAAAAACAAAAACTTGCACGTGTGTTTGTGTATGTTATAGTGACAGATTCAGGGAGGGTGACTACTTTAAAAGCTGCTAGCTGCAACATACCTTCAATAGAGATTGAATGGGATATCATTTAGAGAAGGAATTTTGTAACTTCCACATGTGTAGAACCCACTTATAAGCTGCATCTCCCCACTTAAGTTCTTCCAAGGCAACCCAACTCAGACCTTGTATAAATGCTCCTTCCACTTGCAGGAAAAATAATTTGTAACATAAAAAAACATTCCCTTGTCAATATTTCATAGATAACATTGAAAAACTTAAGAGTGGAAGTTAATGACCTAAAATAAACAAATACTCATGCCCCAAGCAGATGACCACTTTTTCCTTTCTATACTTTGTTTCTACAGCCACTACTAGTTTAAGAGATATATATATCCTAATACACCATGTTCTAGTTAACCCACTTCAAAAGAAACAGCATTTCCAATTTCTCTAATAAAGAGAAGCATATAGAGTAGTATAATCATTGCTTCTAAGTTCTCTTCATCTCTGTACCACTATTTCTTCTATATATACTGTAGACACTTATTTTTTATCTCGGATAATTGATTAGTTGGTTAAATTTTTAATTTATCTTTCTATTTATTTTATTTTATTTTATTTTACTTATTTACTCATTTTATTTTATTCTATTCCATTTTTATTATCTTGTAGATAATTTTGAACCAAGACTGGAAGGTTAGACAATTGGGTATCATGCAATATATATATATGTATATATATATATATTTTATACATATGTATATGTACATATATTTGTATGCACATATATGTGTATATATTTATATCTACATCTGCATATATACATATATATATATATGCATGTTTCAGAAGCCGAGAGTCCTGACGTGCGTGTTATTGCACGTGATCTTTACGCCTCCGCTAATTTGCTTGCACCATAGTTTGTTTCTTAAACGAGGGAAGTTACTTCGCAGGCCCAGGCTCAGTTGCACCCATCTGTTCATGTTCCTGTGGCTGCTCAACCTCAGCGGCAATCTGCCTTACGGTGCCAGCACTATTAAAGGGCCTGTTCAGAGGAGTTACTGGCATATTAACAAAGCCTCTTGAAGGTGCTAAAACTTCCGGTGTTGAGGGCTTTGTTCAGGGTGTTGGAAAAGGAATAATAGGTGCTGCTACACAGCCTGTGAGTGGCGTTCTGGATCTTTTGTCGAAAACTACTAAAGGTGCAAATGCTATGAGAATGAAGATAGCGCCTGCTATAACATCAGATGAACAGCTACTCCGCAGGAGACTGCCTCGTTAACCAAATGACTAAAGCTTTAAACGGATGGGATCCATCAACGCCGGCAGCTCCATGCGACTGGCGTGAAGTGCATGTACAACAACCGAGTTACCGAGCTGCGTCTACCTCATCTCGGACTCAATGGTCGACTCAGTGACCGTATCTCTGACCTCAAGTGTCTTACCAAACTCAGCCTCAGTTCGAACTCCTTCCACGGCCTCCTCCAAGCGCCACCCTCGGGCCAGCAATCTGGTGGTAGCAGCAGCAGCCGCAGTTGCTACACATGCCCCAACACGATGCCAAGCCTTCATTTTCACCACTGACAAGCACTGCGCTTAAGCTCCAAATCGCTTCCCCATGTCATCACTGTCATCCCTGAGCAAGTTCGAGAGCTGCACACCACGCGCTCTCCTCTTCGTGGGCCTTAAAACCACCGACAGCACTGGCCTTTTGAAAGAATCAGACTTTGGTTCCGATCTTGTTATCGGAGTCATAGATATGGGTATTTGGCCGGAGCGACAAAGCTTCAACGACCGTGACTTGGGGCCGGTTCCTTCTAAGTGGAAAGGCCAATGTGTTGCGACCAAAGATCTCGGTCCCAGTTCATGTAATAAAAGATGATAGGAACGAGGTTTTTCTGCAATGGCTACAAAGCAACTAACGAGAAAATGAACGAAACCACTGAGTTTCGTTCCCCGTGAGATTCAGATAGCCATGGCCGACAGCATCGTCACAGCAGAAGCATGAGCAACGGCAGCAACAACAAAGCAGCCACGGCAAACAACAAAGCAGCAACAACTTCTTCAAAGAAACCAAAATCAATACAGCCATGGACGTCAATCAGATTGCTCAGCTGCTCGATCAGACGCTTAGCCCCGAGGGCGATGTGGTCTGTACATCAACCGAAGCTTTTGATCGCCGCTAGTCTTCATCTTTGTCTTCTTCCATTTCGGCCTTTGGGTCTGTCAAACGCTAAACAGGGGAAAAGGAAGATTGGCTTAACAGCAACGCGTGGGCGCGGCTAAAGTGTGCCTCTGTGTGTAGTTGTTTACTTTCTCCAATAACTGAAGTGCTACAGCCAGCAGCAGAGGTTTTGAGATCCCAACTCAGATCCCTTTGAAGACCTTTGCTTTTACAGTTCTTACCAAAATGTTCAAAAAGTTTTCTTCAGAAGATGTGTCTTCACAAAACCAAGTCAAGGCATCTGTGCAGCGAAAAATTCGACAAAGCATCGCAGAGGAGTACCCAGGACTTGAGCCAGTGCTGGATGATTTGCTACCAAGTATCCGGGCATTAAGTACAATGAAATAATTGTGGACAATTGTTGTATGCAGCTTGTTTCAAAGCCTGAGCAGTTTGATGTGATGGTAACACCAAATCTTTATGGCAATTTAGTTGCAAATACAGCTGCTGGTATTGCTAGGGGCACCGGAATTATGCCTGGAGGCAATGTCGGGGCTGACCATGCTGTTTTTGAGCAAGGGGCATCTGCAGGATATGTGGGCAATGAAAAACTGGTGCAACAGAAGAAGGCAAACCCAGTGGCCCTGCTTCTCTCGTCTGCTATGATGTTGAGACATCTTCAATTTCCCTCATTTGCTGATCGGTTGGAAACTGCTGTGGAACGGGTTATATCCGAGGGCAAGTACCGTACAAAGGACCTTGGAGGAACCAGTACCACTCAAGAGGTTGTTGATGCAATCATAGCCGTATTAGACTGAATGAGAAGATAGTTGATGGGTAGGAAGTCCTTGCATAGAATATTTGTCCCATCTATCGTGGGAATCGCCCACACAAATTCTTCATTTTGAGCTTGGATCAGTTACTGTTGATTTTCACATTCACAATATGAGACGTGCTCAGAGAGCATTGAAAGAGCATGCAGCAATAGACCCATATTGCTGCTGCGATCGGGGGCGAACCAGGAAAGAGGAACACATGCGACCCATCCCAACACGTGAAACGCCAGCTAATACCCCTGCATGGACCACAAATATAAAATCAACAAGCCAACAACCGACAGCTTCCTGTTTTTGGCTCCATGTGAAAAGCACAACTGAAGTTTCAAAATAAAAGGGGAGAGCTAGCCTTCTTCAACTGAGGGGGGTCTTCTTCAGTATTTTTTCTCTTAAAGGAAGAGAGAGTAGGGGGGAGGAAATTTTTCATCTCTTCGGCAGAGAAACAGGGAGCAGAGGGGAGGAGTTCAAAAAAGAGGGCAGAGGAGAAAAGAAAAAAAAGGGAGAAAGGAAAAGAGGAGAAAGAAGGCCGAGAGAGAGATCGGGAGAGAGAGGAGAGATTTTTTCATTTTCTGGACTTCAAACAGAAAAACAAAGAAGAAACAGAGAAGAAAAAAAAAAGAGAGAAGGAGAGTCCAAAAAAAGGAGGGGAGCTTTTCATTTTTCTTCTTTCATTTCTCTTTAAGGATTGGCTAGAGAAAAAATAGAGAAAAAGGCTTGTTGTTTATCAACTCCTAGTCATTCTCTTTCCCACAAAGCCATTTTTTTTTAATTTTGGTGTAAAACTTCATCCTCTTTAGGTAAAGTTCTTATTTTTTATCCTTCATTTTTTTTTTACTTTAAATGCAATATTCTTACTTTGTTATGTTAACTTCATGCAAAAAAAAAAAACGTTAGCTTTAATTTTTTGTTGATATTTATGATCTACAAATTTGATTAGTTTAAAGCATGTTTTAAGAATATCCAAGGTGATGCCTTTTTATTTGTCTATTTTATTTTATTTTTGTTAACATGTCTTTTCCTTTAATTATTTATATGATTATACAAAAAATTTCTAGCTTTATTATTTATGTAACTTGCTTTATTTGTTCCATATATTTGTTTAGTTGAAAGCTTTAATTTTGATTAAAAAGATTATATCTTTGAACTTATTTTCATTCTTATTTGATTAAAAATCTAATATTAGTTATAAAAATCATGACTTTAAGTTGATAAACTTTGTTGCTTAGTTAAAGATTAAGTTTAGGCTAAAAAAATTACATCTTCAGATTTGTGAATATTTTTCTTGATTTAAAAATAAAGCTTTGGTTGATAAAAACTACATCTTTAAGTTTATCTTTATTCATTTAGATAAAAAATAAGTCATGCTTATAAAAATTCTACTTTTAGCCTTGTATAAATACATATTTAGTTTAATGCTTAATTTTGATCATAAAATCACATTTTACCCTTGCATATATTTTTGTTTAATTTAAAAATTTAATCTTGTATGTGAAAAATATGTTTTTGCCCTTGTATGCATTTTTGTATAATTAAAAATTAAAACATGTATGTAAAATTATTTTTTGTCCATTATGTTTTGTTTTAAGAATTTAGTCTTGTATGTAAAATTACTGTTTCACCCTTTTATATATGCTTTCTTAATTAAAATTTAATCTTGCATGTAAAATTACCCTTTTGCCCTTGCTTATATATTTGTTTAATTATGAGTTGAATTTTGTATAAAATTACATACTTGACCCTGTATATGTGTTTGTTTAAATTAAGCTTACTTATTTGTGTTAAATTAGTTGCTATGCAATTTGATCTTGTAAAATTGATTTTAAATTCCCATGTCCTATTTATTTGCCATTTTATATTGTGTGATTAATTGTGTATATATATATACTAACCCATGTTTCCTTGTCCCATTCATACATGATTAAATTTAGAACATTGGTTTTCAAAAATTCATATGCATGGGGTAACCGAAAGATGCCTCGGGAGTCTGAGGTTTCTGAAGGTTTACTCCGATGGTAAGTTTTTTCGGTGTCTAATCAGGAGTCCGATCGGGCCCGGGAGAATTTTTCATCCCCTCAAAATTAAAAAATATGTTTTTCATGTAATTTTCATAAAAAAACATACATCATGTTCACGATTTCCTTAATTTCTTAAAATTGGCAAGTGAACTAAAATTTTTTATTACCTTCTTTTACAAAAGGAATGTTTATTCTAAAATCTTTTATCCATTTTTACTTTTATGTTTTATTTTCGTTTTATTTTAAGAAAATCTCTTGTTCAAGAGGCCCAATTAAATTAAAAGGAATATTTATTCCAAAATTAATTTCAAAACATGTTTTAAAGGTTTTTGGAGAGATCTTAATTTTCCAACTATAATTAAGGCCTCTCAAATTAATTCAAATTTCATGAAAAAATTACTTTCAAAATCTCTTTTCTTATTTTTATTTCTTTTTATTTCTTTTTCAATAAAAGGGAATATTTATTTTCTTTTATCCTTTTTTTTATTTCTTCAAAATATTTTCCTATCAAACTAAATTTTTGTCAAACTATTCCCTTCATCAAATTAAAAGGAATATTTATCCCGATATTGTTTTAAAATTAAATATTTCTAAGAGATTTTAACTTGAGAAATCATAATTAAAGTCTCTTAATGTAAATTTCAAAGCATGAATTTGAGGATGTTTATCCCAACCTTTTTGCAAAATGTTTTCTAGAAGGTTTTAATTAATATTCTCATAATCGAGACTTTCTAAAATTAAAATTAAACCTTTATTTTTCAAAAGGATATTTATCCTCATTTTTAAATTTGACTTTGATTTTTGAAGAATATTTGTTCCTAGTTAGAAATTGAATCTTCATTCTAAGTAGGAAATTTCTTCAAATTCAAAATTGGGCTATGGATTTTCACATCAAAAGGAATGTTCATTCCGACATTAAGTCTTTAAATTTCGAATTTAGCGTTTATAATGGGATGCTTATCCTACATTAAAAGGAATATTTATTCCAATATTTGAAATTATGTTTTTTTCCTAAAATGATTTTAAACATTTTATTATCATTTTCCAAGTAAAATATTTCAAGACTTTTGTGGTGCCGATTTCCGGGCGTCTCGGGGGTGCTAATCCTTCCCCGAGCGTAACCGACTCACGAACCTAAAATCTTTTTCGTAGACTGGTTTCTTTCCTTAACTTGACGTAATCTTTCTAGATTTACGTCGGGTTAAACAAATAGGTGACTAACCACACCTATTAAAAATAAAAGGTTAGTGACGACTCCATTTGTTTTTAGACTGTTTAGTCCCGAATATATCTCACGCCATGTCATTTTATCGTCGGAGCGGTAAAACGTCTCGACAGCTTGGCGACTCCACTGGGGACCGTTTTAGAGTCAAGCCACTTTTTAAGTCTTATTTTACTTGGGTTTAATAATAAAATGTTTTAAGTTTCATTTCATGCATTACATCATTCATTTGCATTTTTTCCAATAATTGTTTCAAAATTTTTCAAAAAAAAAGAAAAAAGAAAAGAAGACAAAAAAAAAGGACAAAAAAAAGGGAAGATTTTTCAAAAAAATAAGTTTATTAAAATTGCATCTTGCATTTATATCTCATTTAATTTATATGTATGTTTTTATGTTTTGATTTTCTGGTATGCTTTGTGTGTTTAATTACTCGTCTATATTTTGCATGATTTAATTCTTAGCCTATGCCTGGATCCTCTAGCATGTCCTATATCTTAATTATTTGTATATATTTTGCATGTCCCAATTTCCTTTGTATGTCTTGATTTGCTAATATGCTTTTTGTATTTACCATTTTGCCCTTTTAGTCACTTGTATGTATTTTTCATGTTTCAATTCCTTGCGTATGCCATGAATGCCTATCTTGTTTACCATGTGTGTTTATCTCATCATATTAATTATTTATCCTATATTTTGAATTGGACTGATCGTGTGTTGACATGTGATAGTGAAATTTCTCCTGCTTCTGCTTCTCCGAATGTTCGCTACTTCTTCGAAAGGCAATTGGTAAAGGTATAAGTCCCTCCCTCACACACGACACAAATTCATAACATAAAAGTTCGGGAGTCCGAACTTCACCTTTATTTAGGAGGGGGCGACGGGGTTGCCTCCACCCCATCTTGTCCGATGGTACCCTGGTCTAGAGCTTTAAACCCAGCATGTAGAAGAACCCAAAATCTAACCTAGATAGAGCCAAACCGTTGGAAAAAACTCGGTTTCTTAGGACACAAAAGGGGGACGGCTTCTTACCTTTATCAACCCCTTTCGTTTTATCTGCTTATTTCATGATAGCATGCTGTTTGTCTGTTTTCTGATTATTTCGTAATGACATGCTGTTTATATAAACTGTCTATTTTTCTGTACATATGCTTATTTCATGATAGCACGTTTTTAAACTGTCTGTTTTCTTTCACCTTTTTGTGCAAATACTTATTTCATGATGATATGTTGTTTGTTTTCTTTCCCACTTTATTTGTATGTGTCCATTTCATAATCTGTTTGTTTTCTTTCACTTTATCTGTATATATATGCTTATTCCATAATTGGTATGCTATTTGTATAATTTTCCTATTCTCTTCCTCACCTTGTCTGTATATATGATTGTCTGCTTTCTTTTGCAATGATATGTCGTGTGTTTACTTTCTTCCTTGCTTCATCCATACATGTTCATGCTTTGAATATCCATGATTAGTTCTTTTATTTGCCATCATCACATGACATGCATTCCATTGTAGAATCATTCACAACAAGAGAACTGTGAAGGGAAATTAGTCAAGGCTGATGAACAAGGTCAATCTTTGGGTCAACGGATATTTGGTCTCTTGGCCTCGTTCTGAAGAAATGACCAGTTATCCTTTATAGTTAAATTGTTGTAAACCATTCATTTTTGCATCTACATCTAATCATTGACATGCTTCCTTTTATTCTACTTCATACTGTACTTGTATATATGCATCCATGTATATAATTTATTTTAATGGTGAGCTAACACATTTCTGTTTTGCCATTTCTTCCTTTTATTTTCGCATCCTGTGATTGCATTTTCTTCAAGCATCTTCATACATACATTACATGATCAAAGGATCTGATCCATTTTTGTGGTAATTTGGGTTCAAGATAACATCTCAAACTCATAGATACCACACCAGATTACAGTCTAGGAAAATGGCTGAACAGAACTCAGAAATAGAAAATCTCCGACGCATGAATGAAGACTTAGCCAAGCAGTTAAGGGATGCCATGGATAAAATCGGGGAATTAAGCCAGATAGTCAAGGAAAAGAATGCCAGTGCTTCTAATCATGAATCTCCAGTTTACCCAATAAATTCTGGACCAAGTACAGTCCCCTCAGCTGCACGAAATCCTCCAATCCTCAACATACCTATTCCACCATCTGCATCAGATACCAAAAATCAAATCCCACCCCCACCACCACTTGGAACATACCCTTTCGTACCTCTGCTGCCTACTACTAGTAAGAGATCTCCATCTACAACTCAACCAATTCCACCTCCCACCTACACTATGCCACCTCCTGCCCCTGGACACACCCCAAACAATCCCGTGTTTGTGCCTGATGAACAATTTGAGAGAGAGATTGGCGGAGCTGAAAGTCAAAGAGTATTGAGCCAGATAGAGGAGCGGCTCAAGGCCATGGAGGGCACTCATGCTTATGGCATTACTGATGCCTATGAATTGAGCTTGGTAGATGGGTTGGTGATCCCATCAAAATTCAAAGTGCCTGATTTCGAGAAGTACAAAGGGACTACATGCCCTAAAGACCATGTTACCATGTACTACCGAAAGATGGCCGCTTATTCCCGAGATGATAAACTGTTGATTCACTGCTTCCAAGATAGCCTCACCGGTCAGCAATACGATGGTATAATAAGTTAGATAGGCGGGGTATTCATTCTTGGAATGATCTGGCTCGGGCTTTCATCGATCAGTACAAGCACATGACGGATTTGGTACCCGACAGGTTGACTTTGCAAAACATGGAGAAAAAGTCTTCCGAGTCATTCACTGAATATGCCCAAAGATGGAGGGACATGACAACTCAGATTCAGCCTCCTTTGACTGAGAAAGAGATGACATGGCTATTCATTAACACCTTGAAAGCTCCATATTATAGCCATATGCTAGCTGGCGCCACCATGAGTTTCACTGACATGGTCTTAATCGGAGAAATGGTGGAAAATGCACTCAGAACTGGTAAGTTAGTTGATGGGGAGTCCAGTGTAGTTAAGGAGAGTTCCAAGAAGAAAGAAGACGAAGTGAGCACTATCAGATGTGAGGGATACCAGCAGCGATATCAGCATCCACAACCCCAATGCCAACCATGCCAGCACCAATACCATCCCACCATTTACACTCCACCTCATAACACTTACCAGTATCCTCTTCCCTGTTGCACACAATCTCAAAATGCTTACCAATACCCAATGTCCAACACCATTTCCACTGCTCCAAGACCAAACACTCAAAACCGAAATTCAAGACCACCAAAGAAAAGGAAACAATTGACTCCCATACCCATGACTTATACAGAGCTATACACCAAGCTATTGGACAGCAAGATGATTGAACCGGTTCAGTACTCGACCCTCTTACAGCCTCCATATCCCAAGTGGTTTGATGAGAATGCAACATGTGCCTATCACTCAGGAGCTAAGGGGCATAGTATTGAAAACTGCATGAGATTGAAAGAAGTGGTACAAGGGATTATCAAGGAAGGTCGTTTGACTTTTGATACTGGTGTGCAGCCGAGTGTAGGGGCAAATTTGTCTCCTAGTCATGGCAGAAATGGAGTAAATGCTATTAATGCTGAGTTAGCTGTGTTGGGATATGATGAATTAAGCAACGGCAAAACATGGGTTCGGCAGTTAGCACCAATGACTAATTTGAACAATTGAGAGGTTTTTGAGGCATCGATCATGATAGCAGATTTTGACATGTGATAAGCTTTGGCAACTTTGAGCACTTTTTTTATCCTACATTTCTGCCCAAAAGTGTTGGTGGTTGATCTTCATATGTTATGGTTTTTACTTTCATATTTGCTCTATCATTCATAATTTTGATATTATGCATTCTTAAACTCTCTGTCACGTATATTCTTAAACTCCCTGTCCCCATTTCATATCATAATTCTATTCATTGAACTTCGTGTTTTATTCTCTTTACCCTTATTATTTGTTTTACCATTTTTATTCATGGATCAAATACGTATATATATATATATATATTGCCTTATTATCCCTTGACTCAAAGAACCTTAAGTGATGAATGCAAAGATAGCGAAGAGGGTCCTCTCGAGCCTGACTTAGACTGGTTCATCGGTGCGGATGACTTTGACAATAATGATGATGATGATTACTCTTTTCCCCTTAATCTCATGAGACTGATTGAATGAGAAGACGAACGGATCTTGCCTTACTTTGGGAAATGATGATGTATCTGACGATATTGGAGAATTTCATGGGTTGTGTGTTGGGGCAACATGATAAAACCGGCAAGAAAGAGCAAGCAATCTACTATGTCAGCAAGAAGTTCACAGAGTATGAGGCCAAGTATTCTCAGATAGAAAAGTTGTGTTGTGCATTGGCATGGGCAGCTCAGAGATTAAGACAGTATATGCTGTATAATACCACATGGTTGATAGCAAAGTTAGATCCAATCAGATTCCTCTTTGAGAAACCTTCATTATCAGGACGATTGGCTCGATGGCAAGTACTGTTGTCAGAGTATGATGTAGTTTATGTCTCCCAGAAAGCTATCAAAGGAAGCGCCATTGCTGAATTTCTAGCTGACAGAGCAGTTGAGGACTATGAACCCATGAAGTTTGAGTTTCCTGATGAGGACTTGATGTCAATATTCAATATAGAGCTAGAGCAAGAAGAGAAATGGAGAATGTATTTCGATGGGGCATCTAATGCATTGGGGCATGGAGTAGGAGCTGTCCTAATATCCCCAAACGGTGATCATTACCCAGCAACAGCAAGACTTGACTTCGACTGCACGAACAATATGGCAGAATATGAAGCTTGCATTCTGGGGATCCAGATGGCAATCGAGAGAAAGATCGAGGCTTCGGAAGTGCATGGCGATTCTGCTTTGGTGATATATTAGTTGAAAGGTGAATGGGAAACACGAGACTCAAAGTTGGTCCGTTATCATAAGTACATCATGGAGTTGATTGAGCAATTTGAAGAAATTAGCTTTCATCATCTCCCTAGAGAAGACAATCAGTTAGTCGATGCATTGGCAACTTTAGCCTCGATGTTCAAAGTCGATAAAGGAGCTGAAATCGAAGCAATCAAGTTGGACATGAAGACTCATCTGGCACATTGCTTGAGTGTTGAAGAGGAGGATGATGGCAAACCTTGGTTCTATGACATTGTCCAATACCTCAGATTTCAAAAGTATCCAGATCGTGCTGTTGGGAATGACAAGAAAGTTATCCAAAAGATGTCGGCAAACTTCTTCTTAGATGATGAAATCCTTTACAAGAGAAGTAGAGATCAAGTAATGTTGAGATGTCTAGAATCAGAGGAAGCAAAGAAGATTCTAGAAGAAGTTCACGGTGGAATCTGTGGAACTCATTCCAGTGGGCATAGAATGGCTAAACAGATTATGAGGTTGGGATATTACTGGTTGACTATGGAGACCGATTGTATTAATCATGCCAGAAAATGCCATAAATGTCAGATCTATGCTGATCAAATTCATGTACCTCCTAATCCATTGCATGTCATCTCGTCCCCTTGGCCTTTCTCAATGTGGGGCATAGATGTAATCGGGGCAATCTCACCGAAGGCCTCTAATAGGCATCAGTTCATCTTAGTAGCCATCGATTACTTCACCAAATGGGTCGAAGCTGCTTCATATCCTAATGTAACACAGTCAGTGGTCACCAAGTTTGTGAAGAAGGAGATCATTTGTCGGTATGGGCTACCAGAAAGAATTATCACTGACAATGCTAAGAATTTGAACAACAAGATGATCGATGCAGTGTGCTCCCAATTCAAGATCAAACACAGCAATTCAACTCCTTACTGGCCAAAAATGAATGGAGCGTTCGAAGCAGCAAACAAAAACATTAAGAAGATTGTCCAGAAAATGACAGTGACTTACAAAGACTGGCATGAGAAACTTCCTTTTGTTTTATATCCTTATCGCACTACTGTAAGAACGTCGACTGGGGCAACTCCATATTCTCTGGTCTATGGAATGGAAGCTGTGGTACCAGTTGAGGTAGAAATCCCATCTTTGAGAATATACAGAGAGTTGAAACTCGAAGAGTCAGATTGGGTGCAAGAGAGGTTTGACCAATTGAACTTGATTGAAGAGAAGCGACTCACAGCACTTTGCCATGGTCAATTGTATCAGAAGAGAATGATGCGTGCATATGATAAGAAGGTATGTTCGCGCAAGTTTGCAGAAGGAGAATTGGTGCTGAAAAAGATTCTACCTACTCAACATGATCCCCGAGGAAAGTGGACTCCAAATTGGGATGGTCTTTATGTGGTGAAGAAAGCATTCTCGGGGGGTGCTCTGACCTTGCAAGAAATGGATGGGGATGAATTGCCACATCCAATCAATGCCGATGCTGTGAAGAAAAACTACACCTGAAGAATAAAAAAAAATGATATGAAAAAATAAAAAAAATGATGAAAAAATAAAAAATTAAAAATAAAAATTAAAAAAATTAAAAAAATGAAAAAAAAAAGAAGAAAAGAGCGTCTCAAGTTGAAAACTTGAAAAGGCGGCTTGAGTCCGAAAAAGAGAAGAAAAGGAGGGGTCTAAGGCGAAAACCCGAAAGGGCGATTCAGATCCAATTAGGTTGATTCCTAAGCTGAAAACCTGAAAAGGCAGTTTAGGAAGGTTGAGAAAGCACAGCAAAATGGGTACCTAGCTTGCACAAGAGATCTTGTTTGGCCATGGGGATTCAAGTAATCAGAAATCATCAGACCTCGCCAAACGTCAGTTCAGCAAAGATGAGTCAGTCGAAGGCAAGGCGCGAGACGACCAACACTTTTTTGTCTATGCATGCATCGCACTGAGGTCATGAACCTTTCTTATTCTTTTGTTATAAACTCGTTTATTACGAACTTGTTTGTTATAAACTTGTTTGTTAAATCCTTGTTATAAGTTTGTCTATTTAATATATTGTGCATTACTTTTCTTCAAGATGATCCATGAATTTCTCCTTAAATACGAATTGTATAATTTCTTTATCATGAAAGACCGAGCGAACAGGTAAGTGAATGCCATAACATTTGAAGTCAACTCCTAACATAAAAAGGAAAGAAATGTGAGGGTAAACATGAGCTCAGCAACATACTTTTGGTGCCCAAAGCAAGGTGACACGTGAATGAAATTATCTCAAACTAGGATGTCCAGACAAAAATGATTTGAAATAAGGGTTTGAGGTATGTTGATGCCAGAAAATATGTGACAAGAAGATGTTCTCCAATTTCGAAGAATGTAGGTCGGACCAAGCCAGAAGGCTATCTTGAAACCTTTGAGGCAAAGTAGAAAGGATTGTCATTTAAGCATGAGCATGCAAATCGCATCATTTTAGCGTCATTCCTCATAAACATCCATCATGCATCCTGTCATTGTTCAAAAATTGCAGGCATAAATCCAATTCAAATTGCGAGGTTAGTCTTGTGTAAGAAGCTCCTCAGGTAACTCTCCAAAACTCCGTTAAGGTCTTTTCTTGCTTAAGGTAATTATCCATAATTCAGTTCTATTTAGCATGCAAAATGATTTATTCCAACTTGCAATGGCCCAACTCTGTTTGAGAAGGATATGAATTTATTCCTGTTTAGGACAGTTTTTTCAAAAGCATTTATTTTTAAAGCAATTTATTTAAAGTTTAAAGTGATTCCTGTTTAAGATGATTTTCTCAAAAGTGTTTCTTAGCAATTTATTCAAAGTTTAAAATCACTCCTGTTTAGGACAGTTTTCTCAATACCATTTCTTTTTAAAACAATTTCTTCAGAGTTTAAAGTAATTCCTGTTTAGGATAGTTTCACAAAGGCATTTCATGTTAAAGAAATTTCTTCAAAGTTTAGAACCATTCCTGTTTAGGATGGTTTTCTCAAAAGCATTTCTTTTCAAAGGCAATTTATTCAAGATTTAAAATCATTCCTGTTTAGGATGGTTTTCTCAAAAGCATTTCTTTTCAAAGGCAATTTATTCAAGATTTAAAATCATTCCTGTTTAGGATGGTTTTCTCAAAAGCATTTCTTTTCAAAGGCAATTTATTCAAGATTTAAAATCATTCTTGTTTAGGATGGTTTTATCAAAAGCATTTCATTTTAAAAGCAATTTCTTCAAAGTTTAAAATTATTCCTATTTAGGATGGTTTTCTCAAAAGCATTTCATTTTAAAGCAATTTCTTCAAAGTTTAAAATTATTCCTGTTTAGGATGGTTTTCTCAAAAGCATTTCATTTTAAAGCAATTTCTTCAAAGTTTAAAATTATTCCTATTTAGGATGGTTTTCTCAAAAGCATTTCATTTTAAAGCAATTTCTTCAAAGTTTAAAATTATTCCTATTTAGGATGGTTTTCTCAAAAGCATTTCATTCTAAAGCAATTTCTTCACAAGTTTAAAACCATTCCTGTTTAGGATAGTTTTCTCAAAAGCATTTCTCTTTAAAGTAATTTATTTAAAGTTTAAAATCAATCCTGTTTAGGACGGCTTTCTCAAAAACGTTTCTTTTTAAACAATTTATTCAAAGTTCAAAATCATTCCTGTTTAGGATGGTTTTCTCGAAAGCATTTCATTTCAAAGCAATTTCTTCAAAGTTTAAAATTATTCCTATTTAGGATGGTTTTCTCGAAAGCACTTCATTTCAAAGCAATTTCTTCAAATTTAAAATCATTTCTGTTTAGGGTGATTTTTTTTGTTTAAAATCATTTCTGTTCAGGATGGTTTTCCAGAATTGTTTCTGTTTAGGACAATTTCTTCAAAATTCAAAATCATTTCTGTTTAGAATGGTTTTTTCAAAATCAGTACAATTTCTTCAAATTTGAAATCATTTCTGTTTAGGATGGTTTTCACAAAATTAGCACAATTTGTTCAGATTTGAAATCACTTCTGTTTAGAATGGTTTTCTTAAAATTAGCACAATTTCTTCAGATTTAAAATCATTTCTGTTTAGGGTGGTTTTTTCTGTTCAAAATCATTTCTGTTTAGGGTGGTTTTCCAAAATTGTTTTCGTTTAAGACAATTTCCACAAAATTAAAAAATGCATTTCTGTTTAGAATGGTTTTCTTAAAATTAGTACAATTTCTTCAAAATCACTTCTGTTTAGAATGGTTTTCTCAAAATCAACACAATTTCTTCAAATTTAAAATCACTTCTGTTTAGGGTGGTTTTCCAAAATTGTTTCTGTCTAGGATGATTTGTTAAAAACTTAAAATCATTTTCTGTTTAGGATGGTTTTCTTAACATTGTTTCTATTTAAGACAATTTCTTCAAAATTTAAAATCATTTCTGTTTAGGGTGGTTTTCTTAAAGTTGTTTCTTTTTAGGGCAATTTATTCAAGATTTAAAATCATTTCTGTTTAGGGTGATTTTCTTAAAATCGTTTTTGTTTATGGCAATTTATTCAAAATTTGAAATCATATTTGCTTAGAGTGATCTCAAAACTGGTTCTATTTAGAACAATTCCTTGATTTTGAAATCTATTGTGTTAAAAGTGATCTTTTTCAAAATTTTAAGTACTGTTTAGTACACATTTGAGTAAAGAGTGTCTACATCTTTGCTTATTTCCTAATTATGTAGAAGCTTACCCTTCTAGATCATTAAGAAATAATCAAAGAGGGGCAGCTGTAGACACTTATTTTTTATCTCGGATAATTGATTAGTTGGTTAAATTTTTAATTTATCTTTCTATTTATTTTATTTTATTTTATTTTACTTATTTACTCATTTTATTTTATTCTATTCCATTTTTATTATCTTGTAGATAATTTTGAACCAAGACTGGAAGGTTAGACAATTGGGTATCATGCAATATATATATGTATATATATATATATATTTTATACATATGTATATGTACATATATTTGTATGCACATATATGTGTATATATTTATATCTACATATGCATATATACATATATATATATATGCATGTTTCAGAAGCCGAGAGTCCTGATGTGCGTGTTATTGCACGTGATCTTTACGCCTCCGCTAATTTGCTTGCACCATGGTTTGTTTCTTAAACGAGGGAAGTTACTTCGCAGGCCCAGGCTCAGTTGCACCCATCTGTTCATGTTCCTGTGGCTGCTCAACCTCAGCGGCAATCTGCCTTACGGTGCCAGCACTATCAAAGGGCCTGTTCAGAGGAGTTACTGGTATATTAACAAAGCCTCTTGAAGGTGCTAAAACTTCCGGTGTTGAGGGCTTTGTTCAGGGTGTTGGAAAAGGAATAATAGGTGCTGCTGCACAGCCTGTGAGTGGCGTTCTAGATCTTTTGTCGAAAACTACTAAAGGTGCAAATGCTATGAGAATGAAGATAGCGCCTGCTATAACATCAGATGAATAGCTACTCCGCAGGAGACTGCCTCGTTAACCAAATGACTAAAGCTTTAAACGGATGGGATCCATCAACGCCGGCAGCTCCATGCGACTGGCGTGAAGTGCATGTACCAACAACCGAGTTACCGAGCTGCGTTTACCTCATCTCGGACTCAATGGTCGACTCAGTGACCATATCTCTGACCTCAAGTGTCTTACCAAACTCAGCCTCCGTTCGAACTCCTTCCACGGCCTCCTCCAAGCGCCACCCTCGGGCCAGCAATCTGGTGGTAGCAGCAGCAGCCGCAGTTGCTACACATGCCCCAACACGATGCCAAGCCTTCCATTTTCACCACTGACAAGCACTGCGCTTAAGCTCCAAATCGCTTCCCCATGTCATCGCTGTCATCCCTGAGCAAGTTCGACAGCTGCACACCACGCGCTCTCCTCTTCGTGGGCCTTAAAACCACCGACAGCGCTGGCCTTTTGAAAGAATCAGACTTTGGTTCCGATCTTGTTATCGGAGTCATAGATACGGGTATTTGGCCGGAGCGACAAAGCTTCAACGACCGTGACTTGGGGCCGGTTCCTTCTAAGTGGAAAGGCCAATGTGTTGCGACCAAAGATCTCGGTCCCAGTTCATGTAATAAAAGCTGATAGGAACGAGGTTTTTCTGCAATGGCTACAAAGCAACTAACGAGAAAATGAATGAAACCACTGAGTTTCGTTCCCCGTGAGATTCGGATAGCCATGGCCGACAGCATCGTCACAGCAGAAGCATGAGCAACGGCAGCAACAACAAAGCAGCCACGGCAAACAACAAAGTAGCAACAGCAGCAGCAGCTTCTTCAAAGAAACCAAAATCAATACAGCCATGGACGTCAATCAGATTGCTCAGCTGCTCGATCAGACGCTTAGCCCCGAGGGCGATGTGGTCCGTACATCAACCGAAGTTTTTGATCGCCGCCAGTCTTCATCTTCTTCTTCTTCCGTTTCGGCCTTTGGGTCTGTCAAACGCTAAACAGGGGCAAAGGAAGATTGGCATAACAGCAACGCGTAGGCGCGGCTAAAGTGCACCTCTGTGTGTAGTTGTTTACTTTCTCCAATAACTGAAGTGCTACAGCCAGCAGTAGAGGTTTTGAGATCCCAACTCAGATCCCTTTGAAGACCTTTGCTTTTACAGTTCTTACCAAAATGTTCAAAAAGTTTTCTTCAGAAGATGTGTCTTCACAAAACCAAGTCAAGGCATCTGTGCAGCGAAAAATTCGACAAAGCATCGCAGAGGAGTACCCAGGACTTGAGCCAGTGCTGGATGATTTGCTACCAAGTATCCAGGCATTAAGTACAATGAAATAATTGTGGACAATTGTTGTATGCAACTTGTTTCAAAGCCTGAGCAGTTTGATGTCATGGTAACACCAAATCTTTATGGCAATTTAGTTGCAAATACAGCTGCTGGTATTGCTAGGGGCACCGGAGTTATGCCTGGAGGCAATGTCGGGGCTGACCATGCTGTTTTTGAGCAAGGGGCATCTGCAGGAAATGTGGGCAATGAAAAACTGGTGCAACAGAAGAAGGCAAACCCAGTGGCCCTGCTTCTCTCGTCTGCTATGATGTTGAGACATCTTCAATTTCCCTCATTTGCTGATCGGTTGGAAACTGCTGTGGAACGAGTTATATCCGAGGGCAAGTACCGTACAAAGGACCTTGGAGGAACCAGTACCACTCAAGAGGTTGTTGATGCAGTCATAGCCGTATTAGACTGAATGAGAAGATAGTTGATGGGTAGGAAGTCCTTGCATAGAATATTTGTCCCATCTATCGTGGGAATCGCCCACACAAATTCTTCATTTTGAGCTTGGATCAGTTACTGTTGATTTTCACATTCACAATATGAGACGTGCGCAGAGAGCATTGAAAGAGCATGCAGCAATAGACCCATATTGTTGCTGCGATCGGGGGCGAACCAGGAAAGAGGAACACATGCGACCCATCCCAACACGTGAAATGCCAACTAATACCCCTGCATGGACCACAAATATAAAATCAACAAGCCAACAACCGAAAGCTTCCTGTTTTTGGCTCCATGTGAAAAGCACAACTGAAGTTTCAAAATAAAAGGGGAGAGCTAGCCTTCTTCAATTGGGGGTCTTCTTCAGTATTTTTTCTCTTAAAGGAAGAGAGAGTAGGGGGGAGGAAATTTTTCATCTCTTCGGCAGAGAAACAGGGAGCAGAGGGGAGGAGTTCAAAAAAGAGGGCAGAAGAGAAAAGAAAAACAAGGGAGAAAGGAAAAGAGGAGAAAGAAGGCCGAGAGAGAGATCGGGAGAGAGAGGAGAGATTTTTTCATTTTCTGGACTTCAAACAGAAAAACAAAGAAGAAACAGAGAAGAAAAAAAAAGAGAGAAGGAGAGTCCAAAAAAAGGAGGGGCTTTTCATTTTTCTTCTTTCATTTCTCTTTAAGGATTGGCTAGAGAAAAAATAGAGAAAAAGGCTTGCTGTTTATCAACTCCTAGTCATTCTCTTTCCCACAAAGCCATTTTTTTTTAATTTTGGTGTAAAACTTCATCCTCTTTAGGTAAAGTTCTTATTTTTTATCCTTCATTTTTTTTACTTTAAATGCAATATTCTTGCTTTGTTATGTTAACTTCATGCAAAAAAAAAAACGTTAGCTTTAATTTTTTATTGATATTTATGATCTACAAATTTGATTAGTTTAAAGCATGTTTTAAGAATATCCAAGGTGATGCCTTTTTATTTGTCTATTTTATTTTATTTTTGTTAACATGTCTTTTCCTTTAATTATTTATATGATTATACAAAAAATTTCTAGCTTTATTATTTATGTAACTTGCTTTATTTGTTCCATATATTTGTTTAGTTGAAAGCTTTAATTTTGATTAAAAAGATTATATCTTTGAACTTATTTTCATTCTTATTTGATTAAAAATCTAATATTAGTTATAAAAATCATGACTTTAAGTTGATAAACTTCGTTGCTTAGTTAAAGATTAAGTTTAGGCTAAAAAAATTACATCTTCAGATTTGTGAATATTTTTCTTGATTTAAAAATAAAGCTTTGGTTGATAAAAATTACATCTTTAAGTTTATCTTTATTCATTTAGATAAAAAATAAGTCATGCTTATAAAAATTCTACTTTTAGCCTTGTATAAATACATATTTAGTTTAATGCTTAATTTTGATCATAAAATCACATTTTACCCTTGCATATATTTTTGTTTAATTTAAAAATTTAATCTTGTATGTGAAAAATATGTTTTTGCCCTTGTATGCATTTTTGTATAATTAAAAATTAAATCATGTATGTAAAATTATTTTTTGTCCATTATGTTTTGTTTTAAGAATTTAGTCTTGTATGTAAAATTACTGTTTCACCCTTTTATATATGCTTTCTTAATTAAAATTTAATCTTGCATGTAAAATTACCCTTTCTCCCTTGCTTATATATTTGTTTAATTATGAGTTGAATTTTGTATAAAATTACATACTTGACCTTGTATATGTGTTTGTTTAAATTAAGCTTACTTATTTGTGTTAAATTAGTTGCTATGCAATTTGATCTTGTAAAATTGATTTTAAATTCCCATGTCCTATTTATTTGCCATTTTATATTATGTGATTAATTGTGTATATATATATACTAACCCATGTTTCCTTGTCCCATTCATACATGATTAAATTTAGAACATTGGTTTTCAAAAATTCATATGCATGGGGTAACCGAAAGATGCCTCGGGAGTCTGAGGTTTCTGAAGGTTTACTCCGATGAAAAGTTTTTTGGGTGTCTAATCGGGAGTCCGATCGGGCCCGGGAGAATTTTTCATCCCCTCAAAATTAAAAAATATGTTTTTCATGTAATTTTCATAAAAAAACATACATCATGTTCACGATTTCCTTAATTTCTTAAAATTGGCAAGTGAACTAAAATTTTTTATTACCTTCTTTTACAAAAGGAATGTTTATTCTAAAATATTTTATCCATTTTTACTTTTATGTTTTTGTCACGCCCCGACCCGCCCGGGTCGACCACGTGGCAACCGCCGCGCTGCCTCGAAGTACGTGCCGACCGGTCACGCACCAGAAGCACCGCAAGGCATTGAAATGGATACCATCGCTGCAAAACAAAACTAAAATTTTAATTAGAAAATATTTAATAAAATAATTAATTTATAAACAATACCAGTGGACTAATTTAAAGGAATACCTACACAGCGGAAACCACTAAACCTAAGCCACCGACGTCTCCTAGTGAGCCTCTCTTCTATTGCTGACTCCGTGTGCCAATCTGCATCCATCCACATTGGATACAGGTGAGTGACAGAGGTTCTAAGAATCTCCATCTGGGTTGGGGAAATAAGGAAAATCCAAAATAAAATAAAATAAAATAAAATAAAATAATAATAAATATTTTTCTTTGAAAATTCTTTTATTAATTCTTTAATAAAAATATATATAAATCTCAAATGGGCTGGCATCTCTATCACACTGGAGGCACGACCCGTCGGTCGTCTCATGCCTCACTGCACCGAGGGCTATCTCTTATCTTTCTAAAATTATTTTCTCTTTTCTATTTCTCTAGCTCTTTCCCTCGGTGGTGCCTCGCTGTGGTGGAACACAGCGAACTGGAGCTCTGGCGAGTTTCCCTACGCGCCTCTCCCAACCAGGCTCTACTCACCGTGCCCCTCGATAGGCGGTCCATGGCTGAGTATCATGCATGCTCTCAAACTCGGTCCACGCTCCCGCAATTGGAGCCCCGAGGAACCCACATCAAACGCTCATCTCCCAAGGGCATCGTACCCTCAATAATCATAAAAATAATATTTTGAAAATATATATAAATCATACATATTTAAAATATATAAAAACACACACACAAAAGTATTTATATTTTCTTTTGAAAACATCCCACTCTCTATGTGGGTATATCGCAGACAGTTGTGTGTGTGTGGATTACCCGTATCCCAAAACCGTTTGAAAAACATTTATATTTTTAAAACATTTTTAAAACCCTTTTTCCCCAGTGGCTAGACAAAGAAGTCTAAGTCACTCACAGTAGTGGGAGAATCGTATACTCCCAAGCGCTCCATGTAGCTCAACCTCCGGAGTATCGCCGCACTCGATCCAACCGGAGCCCTAGTACACGGAAATATAACTTAGCATTCATAATTAAATTTATGAATGCACCTATGAGGCTCTAACATGACCTAAGACTGGGCTTGGATGTAATTCGGGGCTTAGAAAAGTGTCCAGGAGGTTCCGGGGTAAAAATTGGACACTTGGTGAAAAATTACGAAAATGCCCCTGGGGACCTTGTGGCGGGCCCAGCCCGGCCCAGATTCTGGGCCAGGAAGGCCCTCCCGCGTGGCTGGGTCCGGCCCAGCCACGGATTGGGCCGGCAAAGGCCCACCCGCGCGGGTGGCCAGAACTGGCCAGGTCCCGCGCGGGACTGGGCCGAGTCCCGCGCGGGACTCGGCCATGCCGACTCTCCCGCGCGGGAGAGACGCAGCTCCCGCGCGGGAGCCGCTCGGCATCCCTCGGGATCCGAGCATTTCCTCGGATCCCGAGCCCCTCGGTCCATGGTTTTGCGTGAAATTCGAGATGGAGGTTCCTCACACCTCCCACGACACGTTTACCGGAGCAGAAACGAGAATCACAAGCTCAAAGTTCCTAAATCTTAAATCTAAGCTAGAAATCTAACAAAAAGCTGAACCTAACTTTGAACTTGGATTTCTCCTAGACCGATGCATGGAAATGCGTGCAAACTTAGCAAAACGTAGATCGAAGAGTTAGGAATAACTCACCAAGATCTTGCCTTGAACTGGCGGTCGGTTTGTCCGGATCGGCCAAAAGTGCAAAATTGCTCCCCGGGAGCAGTTGAGAGAAAAGAGAAAGGAGAGAAGAGAGAAAGAGAGAAAATGAGGGGAGAGGCTCGGCCTCCCCCTATTTATAGGGTAGCTCGGCACCGGGTCTACTCGGACCCCGGGCCAAACTTTCTCTTCTCTTTAAATCTCTCAAAACTTTAATCCTTGGCCAGATCCACCGACCAATTCACCAATGGACCTCCAATCCATTGGCTATGGACTTCAAGGAGACCACTTTAGTGTTTCCATGCATGGTCACCAATCTCATCTTCTATCTCCATCTTGGCTTAAGCTTATCCTCTCTTCTAACTTGACACAGCCGGACCGACTTATTATTTAATTATCGCGTCATCTTGTACTATTCCGTTTGTACAAAAAGGTCGTGCTAGGTCCGGGTGTGTCAGTTTTATTTTCGTTTTATTTTAAGAAAATCTCTTGTTCAAGAGGCCCAATTAAATTAAAAGGAATATTTATTCTATCATTAATTTCAAAACATGTTTTAAAGGTTTTTGGAGAGATCTTAATTTTCCAACTATAATTAAGGCCTCTCAAATTAATTCAAATTTCATGAAAAAATTACTTTCAAAATCTCTTTTCTTATTTTTATTTCTTTTTATTTCTTTTTCAATAAAAGGGAATATTTATTTTCTTTTATCCTTTTTTTTATTTCTTCAAAATATTTTCCTATCAAACTAAATTTTTGTCAAAGTATTCCCTTCATCAAATTAAAAGGAATATTTATCCCGACATTGTTTTAAAATTAAATCTTTCTAAGAGATTTTAACTTGAGAAATCATAATTAAAGTCTCTTAATGTAAATTTCAAAGCATGAATTTGAGGATGTTTATCCCAACCTTTTTGCAAAATGTTTTCTAGAAGGTTTTAATTAATATTCTCATAATCGAGACTTTCTAAAATTAAAATTAAACCTTTATTTTTCAAAAGGATATTTATCCTCATTTTTAAATTTGACTTAGATTTTTGAAGAATATTTGTTCCTAGTTAGAAATTGAATCTCCATTCTAAGTAGGAAATTTCTTCAAATTCAAAATTGGGCTATGGATTTTCACATCAAAAGGAATGTTCATTCCGACATTAAGTCTTTAAATTTCGAATTTAGCGTTTATAATGGGATGCTTATTCTACATTAAAAGGAATATTTATTCCAATATTTGAAATTATGTTTTTTTCCTAAAATGATTTTAAACATTTTATTATCATTTTTCAAGTAAAATATTTCAAGACTTTTGTGGTGCCGATTTCCGGGCGTCTCGGGAGTGCTAATCCTTCCCCGAGCGTAACCGACTCATGAACCTAAAATCTTTTTCGTAGACTGGTTTCTTTCCTTAACTTGACGTAATCTTTCTAGATTTACGTCGGGTTAAACAAATAGGTGACTAACCACACCTATTAAAAATAAAAGGTTAGTGGCGACTCCATTTGTTTTTAGACTGTTTAGTCCCGAATATATCTCACGCCATATCATTTTATCGTCGGAGAGGTAAAACGTCTCGACATATACATTTATAATAAATATAATCATACAAGAGATATAAGAGTTGCAAGATGGACAAAGGAATATTAGGAAGCAAAGAACAAATTTTAAGAGGTAAAATGAAAACTAAATTGCATTCACTACGGTCATATCATTTGAATCAGACATGTATATCTCTATTGAATCGAATACATAGTTGAAGCGTAAAGATAAGATGGCGAAATCCCCTCTTCTGGTCAACTGGATTATGTGCAACGCGTGGCAATTATCACTGTGAAAAGAACAACCTTTAATTCTCTTATATATATGGCAAAATCTGACAATTAGTATGTAGTGAAAGTGGCCGGTCACAGGCTCACAGCCAAAGCCAAAAGGGTCCTTTTAAAAACATGTATACATCAAAAGGCTTTAATTAATGTGTATTAAATTTGCTCTCTCGCTGGCACCGTTTGGTGAGGTAGAAAATCTTTCGATGGGACCTATATCAAAATTGCCTGTCGGCTCCCGGTTTTTTCCCCAATTCTCCTTTTTTGAAACCATAACCAAATTGCCTAGCTAAGCTAGTGGTACATATACACACATGCAAACATATATTACATGTACATCAAAAGTAAGGTAAGGGCCCCACAATCACAAGATGCACTAACCCCTCAAAAGATGGTATGCCATGCCAAAAATCACAAAAGGGAACCAAAATCTCTGCCCTATCATATTACACAGTCTAATGAGTTTTTGACAGTGGTTCTAGAAGCGTGACAGCCATTTCAAAGGACAATTCATAACCATCAGTTTTGTACCTTTCTTTGTTCTGGAAAGCCCAAATGGACCCTCATCGCAGCATGTCATGTAGAAATCTGATTAAGAAAGTTTGAAGTCAAAAGCATAATCCAAGCAACTGAGAGCAAAGCTGAAACTTAAACATAACAGAAAGGTACATAAAAGTTTTCCAGTATAGCTGCACACTGAAGCAATCAGGAAGGGATTAAATGATACATTGGATTGTTGCATCCTTAACATTGTTAAGCATGGAACAACTAAACTTTTTCAAATTGCTCGTAAACTCTCTTCATACACAAGAATTGTTGACCCAGTGCCAGCCCCGATGTCCATTAAAGATGCCATTTCATCATCAAGCAAAACTGGTAAAGGAGAACCCCACAAATTTGAATATTAATTACAAATGATCCTAATAAAAAGCAAGAAGAATAAAAAACAGAAGCATAAGCCATACTCATTTTCAATTTATCGGTACTAAAAAGCTTAAGAAAGGATCCTTCTAACGCCTATTCTATTGGCACATTAGCTATCCTAGTCATGTGCTAGTTCTGTAGAGATTTTGACATAGACCAAGGTTGATTTTTGAAACTAAAGAGAGCCATTACCATAGAGGTTCAGATACACAATTGCCACAACTAAAAAAACAAAAATTAGCACAAGGAATGATACAACATTAAAAGAGACAAAAAAAAATCCTTACTAATATGATAGAAGAAAAACCTCTGCATGGAGAAACACTTTCAGCTTCATCGACTTTAGTTTAAGAAAACTTTTGCAGAGAACTTTCAACTTGCAAACCTAAAAGAAGCAAACTAATTGTGAATGAATTTGCAACACATAGTCAACTAAATATGGCTGGAGGAAAAGGTCAAGAGTATAATTGTTGTAGTGGCCGGTAATTTCTTTGTCAATGGAAGTTTCTCACCAATTGATGGACCCACACATTTCAGAGTGACAGCTGCATGTTATATAAACAGTTGAAAACTGCTATCTAAGTCTGCAAAAGAAAGTTGATGAGAACAAGGGGGATAGAAAAGAAAAAATAATCTAAAATACATACACAAAAGTCCTGAAGACATCTTCTGAGGGCCTATTGTTGCTCCCACAGATGGCCTTTCATCCTCAATCCCATGAAAGTTCTTCAACTCAAAAAACCTGTGGTCAAAGTTTAAGTCCAGTATAGCAGGAAGAAATGTCAGTTATACATATAGATCACTGAGTAAATTTACCTGGGATGAAGCCGTCTAATCTCTTCAGGACTACCAAGCAATTTTAACATTATTACTAAACGTACAAAACTGGAAGAATTATGGTGCATTAATCATAAGATAACATAGATCCCAAATACTATGAATGTTAATTTCTATATTAGTCTACTAATGACAAAATCATCATTATGCAGCACAAAGATTTTTCACTTGCCTGGTAGCAAATGAATGTTAGAGGGTGAGATGGCTTTGAATCCAAAGCCTGAGTCTTAAGGTGTTTAAGTTTAACGGTGATGAACTCATTGAAATGAAGAAGGTTAATGGACATCCCAATGAGTTATTATCATCCTACTATAAATTGCTAAAACTCAAATTTTCATTTGAGTGAGTCAGTGAGTCAACTTGTTTTTGTTTGAATAAAGCTGCTCCAAACTGAGACCAAGAATCATATTGAGAGCTATCAAGAAAATTCAGTGACTAGAAAACATGGGAACACATTTTTGGCAGATGAGCATGCTCTTCATGCTGACCTTTTCAGTTGAGAAAGTTTCAAGCTTTCATTCCATTCAGCTATGCAATTCTCTTCCAAATTTGAAAGCCACAAAGAATCAAATCCTTGAATGGTAGATGAAGATGTCGGCTGACAACAACAAAAGATAATAATAAAAGCAGATACATGCATCACAAAATCAGTGATATTAAGTGTTTGAAATAATGAATGCACCAAAAGATTAGAATAAAATAAAAGGCAAAAAGTGAATAAGAAAATATCCAAAAACTATGTTATTCTACCTTCAGAGCTTTGGATCTCTGCAGTGAGAAATCAAAGACTCTAGCTGGAAAAATGGTCCTCTTATTTCACCAGAGACTGTTACTGTTTTTACTAGTTTAACTTGTAGAGAAATGATCCTACAGACTCGGTTCCATAGAAGTTATCACGGAACCAAGATGTGGCTTATAGTTTAGCCACTAGTTTAAAAAAGTTTAGCCCCAAATAAATATTTTTAAAATTTTCAGGGTAAGTTTCATAATTAATGAGATTTATTGGGATAGGGTTTATTTTAAATATGTGGCCATAATTATGCCACATCTTGGTTCCATGGTAACTCCAGCGGAACCGAGTCCATGGGATCATCACTCTAACTTGTATGCACACTCCTCCATACATCCCACAGAATTGGTGTATATCGATTTTCTCTATTACAACTAGCTATACTTCAATCAAAATGTATTCAACCCTGCAGCTTTATGACTTAATGAATCTTGTTTTTCGGTTGAATTTTCACTAACCAGATCAGATTCTTGTTTCCATAGTTGAATATAAGATAACAGACTTCTTCCAGTATCGGTGAACCAATTAAATCCAAATGCAGAGCCACCTTACTATCTTTCAATACCTTTAACTAGTAATCCTAAAGATAAGACCATCGAATACCTTTAACACATGAAAAATTCAGCTGAGATAAGAACATCAAGACCAAGAGTTTACATAACCTAAGTTGTTGCAGAAAGTCAAAATAGAAGTTATTGTGTAAACCCTTGATCAGTTTATTTTCCAGAATATTTTATACCAGAAAAGTACAAAAACCGATATAGTCTGTTCAATAAAACCAAGAATAGAAAATCCTCTATCTTCTTCTCTCATTACAACTATCTTATAGATAAAAAAAATATTATTTTACTTTTTATTTTTATTTTGCTGGAAAAACATATATGTAAGAACTAAGAACAGAGCAGGCAGAAAAAAGCAGTGTATAACCACCAAAGGGCACAGAACAAAAGCTAAAGCATTGGTAGTTTTGACACATAATGCTTACTGGAGCTTCAAGTAAGTTAAACAAGTGTACCTTTATGGTGCTTATCTTATTTCCTATCATGTGTAACTCCTCAATCACTGGTAATGAATGTTCAAGGATTTCAACCTGCCAAGTCAGGAAGATATGATAATATTATCAATTTATGGGATCTTAAGACTGCATTTTTTCTCTCTAAAAATTTCCTCATTCCCCTGCATATCTTAATTTGCTAACCCTAAACTATCATTTCCATGATTAAAACAGTTTCAATCCCACTAATGACTATTTAAAAGCACACCTCTTCACATCTCTCAAAAGAGTATTCTACAAATTAAAGAAGATCATCTCACTGAGACCAACGTACACCTGTATTTTTCAGAACTAAAATATGGATGCCTTTTAGAAGGTGCAACCCAGTGATGTTCTGCATCATCAAATTATTAGACAAATTGAGTGCTACAAGATGTGGTAACTCTTCACATATGATACCAACATCCAGCAAGAAAAGATTGATCAAAAACAACAGTAAACCGAAAAAGAGAGTTTTACTGCCAAAAAACTTCTTTCCAAAACAATCTCAATTAATTCGATGCCATCAAAGATAAAAATTAGCAACTTCAAGTACATTCCAAAACTAAAGTTTCTCTAAAACTATCATAAACTAGTTTATCTAAAAAGAGCAGTTACAGTCCGAAAATAACATATAGAATAAATATCACCTGGAAACATGTGGTCTATAATGTGAATAGTTCAAGATATAATATAAATACAGAAAGCATAAAAGCCATAACAAGCTGTTCAATCAAAAGAACACCTTTACCAAAGGTAGCCCCAACTAGGATCACATATACCTTCCAATCAGAAATCAAATTTCCAGTCAAGTCAAGCTCCTTTAAATCTGTGACAAGAACATAACAATAAACAATAGGCCAGTGCCAGTGGAGAAAAGTCATACTACTTAGACCAAAATTGTAACTTGTACTTTTATATTAAAATTAAATAGCACATTTAACATTCCCACACTGCAATTACAAAGGATAATAAGTTTCTCAAATTTTAGAATTTTGTAAACAAAAAGGAAAGACCAACTCACTTGGCACAGCAGCACCTATTTCAACTGCTGATACCCAACTAGGATACTGAAGCACTTTTCAACTCTTCAAATCGACTGAACTTATCTTCGATTTTCTCTTTACCCAATAGTTGAACAGATACATGTTTGTTGCTGCCTAAAAGCACATACATTTCATCTGCAAATAGAAATTTTCCTCAGCTTCCCATTGGCCTCTCAATTCAATTATGATTTCTTAATTCATTTTACACAAAATCACTAGCATAAAGCAAAAACAACTAATGGTAGAAATAAAAATCATAATTGATTAAAACAAACAAATAAAAAAATTCCCATATATTTCTTGTTTAATTCTTGAAAAACATGTAACTGTTTTCTTTTGTATGAAAATCCCAAATTTTCATTTGAGTAAGTTACCCTTTTCCTCTTTGGTGGAGTGGGATTTATAGCTGAGCTTAAGAGCCTGAAGAAGTGAAATGCCTGAACTGATGTTATGGACTCTCACGAACAAAGCTGACTTTTGAGATAGAGCTTGAAAATATCGGACTCCATTGATGGAGCCATCGCGTTCGCCATCTCCATCATTGTCCAAGTCGACTCCAATCCAAGTGCCGAAGTAACCTTCCACATTCCCTACGTACTTGAACGTACCCACTCGGCGCGGATCGGTTGATGAGTGGACTTGTTGTCCGACGGTGAAACACGAGCTTTGCCCCATATTATTCTTGTTAGTTAATCTAAGTTGTTCCTGGCTTCCTGCTTTGTTTTCCTGGAAGAGGGAAACCTTTTTCTGGGTCCAGAAAATTTAGGATCTTCTGTATTTTTAATTTTTTATTAAATTTAAATGTAACTTTTTTTTTTGGGTGCAATTTAAATGTAACTTTTGAAAAATAATTATGTTAATCTATCAATGGGCCTATATTGGACCTAAAAAAGAAGCGTTATTAACAGAATTGGGCCAAGAGGCTCAATTCAAAACGAGAGAGCTGTTACTAGGGTGTAAACGGTTCGGTTTGATTCGGTTCAGATATTAAGATTTTAATATCTTAACGTTTTAGTTCGGTTCAGTTTGGGTTTTTTTGCGGGTTTTCGGGTAGTTGAAATCTATTCAATTTTGTACTTTTTTCTTTTATAAAAGTTCAAATAAGATTATAAAATTTTTGGATCTTTTAATTTTAGCCTAATAAAATCAAATATTTTTTAAAATTTTAACTTATTCGATTCATTCGGGTTTCATTCACTTCATTCGGTTTTTATATGAACATTTCAAAATCCTAATCTAATTATCGGTTCGATTCGATTATCGAATTTTTTAGGTTGCTTGAACAGCCCTAGCGGATACAATTTACAAACACTCCCCTCTCAATCGTAATTCCGACGCTTTATGATCACCGACTCACCGCCTCAAAATTGCGTTGTTTTCAGGCGACCTTCTAACAAGAGCAGAATACATTTTCAAAAATCAAGGGTAAGACCGTTTAACAATTCTGGGTTTCTTTCTTTATCTCTTAACAATTCTTGGTTTCAAATCAAGCGTTAGATTCTTTAGCAGTTCTTGGTTTCTCTCTTTATTTCTTCTCAAATGTCGGTTTCTTCTTCTTGAAAATTTTTCATGGTAGTAGAATGCGTTGCAGATTTTTTTACTTTTTCCTTTCAAGCTATGTTTTTCTTCATCAATCTGATTCTTTCGTTTTATGTATAACTGTTTTCCTATGGAATTCCTTATGGAATAACTGCGGACAGACTTTGGGTTTTAACTAGGGCTGTTCAAGCAACCCGAAAAAACTGATAACCGAACCGAACTGGTAACTAGATTAGGGTTTTAGAATGTTCATATAAAAACAGAATGAACCGAATGGAACCCGAATGAACCGAATAAGTTAAAATTTTAAAAAATACTTGATTTTATTAGCCTAAAATTAAAAGACCCAAAATTTTTATAATCTTATTTGAGCTTTTATAAAAGAAAAAAGTTCAAAATTTAATAAATTTCAACTACCCAAAAACCCGCAAAAAAATCCGAACCGAACCAAACCGAAGTGTTAGGGTATTAAAACCTTAATATCCGAACCGAACCTTTACACCCCTAGTTTTAACAAACTTTACAATATGAATTTTAAGGAAATTTTGAAATTTTATTTGAGGAATTTAGTTTCAAACCTATATTTGCATTTATATCTACTAGTCATTTACTATCACGTGCGTTGCACGTGATATAATGTATTATTAATAATAACAAAAAATGAAAAAATAATAATAAGTTTAGAAAAATAAACTACATTAAAGTGAATAATAATTAAACTATAGATTAGTAAACTTCAAATTGAACTATATAAAATTGAATAATAATTAAACTATTTTCTTAAATATAATATAGTAATAAATTAATTATTTAATTATGATGAAAATAAAATGAGTTAATTACTAACATCATTTACTAAATATATAAAAAATAATTAGTAAAAGATAAATAAAGAATTTCAATTTAAATAAACAATATCAATGGTAATTCTAAAATATTTAAAAAAAGGGGTATTTTATCTTCAACATAATTAGTAGTAATTTAATTATGATGAAAATAAAATTAGTCAATTACTAACATCATTTAATAAATATATAAAAAAATATTTACTAAAAGATAAATAAAGAGTTTCAATTTAAATAAAAATATCAATGGCAATTCTGAAATATTAAAAAAAAAGATATTTTAGGCGATTCAAAAATTTTACATCATTTGTACTTTTATATATATTATAGATATCTATTTATACAATGAGAAATTATTTTATGGGACCGTCTCATTATGTAAGTCATCAGACGAACCATTAAAATCTTGCCAACAAAAAGGTTTTTTCTACTAGTACTAAAACTCTATTTTCATTATATCTTTAACTTCATGACTTATCTATTAACTTTCACCTTTTTATATTAGGGACTAAATCTATTACTAAATTATGGGTTAAATTTCAAGAAGTATCTTAAGTTGATAAATTTTTACTGTTTGATGTCATAGCTGATGTGGTGAACGGTCTCATAAAATAATATTTCCTATGCAATATATAAAAGTAAAGGAAATTTTACTATGGGTATATGTCACCCCCCATTAGTTAACTCTTTTTTTTTTTTACTTTTATGATTTTTAACTTTTACAATTCTTTCTATTTTTTTCTTTTCTTCTTTCTTTTTTATTTTTAGTTTATTCTTTAACTAATATTTTCTTTTTAAATGGGCCTACAAAAAAATGTTGATTTTTTTTAAAACTTTAAAAGAATTCTTTTCTATTTTTTATATTATATATCCTATTGAAAGTTATTTATTATTGAAAAATTTACTATTTGATATATATTTTTATTTATTAGTTAATTAATATTTTCAATATATATAATATATTTGATATAATATATTTTATTTATTAGTTGATTAATATTATTTTAATTTTATATTTTCTTAACATATAATTGATTCATTGACTTTTTATCATTTGATTTTAAAAATAATTATAATTATTCTCTTGAAATACTTTAAGAATTTATAAATTAAAAATGCATAGGCACATATGATAGGATGAAATAATATAAAAACTTATAAAGTTTTTGAATATGCCTTCATATTTTATCAAATTTTAATTCAAAAATGTAAAATCTAAAAATCTAAAAACACTATATATAAAAGTAAAGGTTTAATGGGGATCATTGGGGGTGTCAAGTCATCCCTTGATGTGATTTTTTTTTTTACATTTTTACTTTCTTTTCTTAATTTTTTCATAACCCATTGGTGTTTTTTTTTTTTCACTTTCTTTATTTTAATTTATTTTTAACGGAATTTTTTCTCTTTGATGGACCTACTAAATTGATTTTTTTATTTTAAGAAAATTCTTTTATATAGTTTATACTATAAATGTTATTAAATTTTATTAATGTTAAAAATTTACTTATATATTATTTATTGGTTAATCAATATTTTCAACTTATATATAATATTTGATCTATGTAATTTCATTTATTAGTTAATTAACATTATTTTTATAACTTTTATTTTCTTGGGACATATAATTAAGTCATGAATTTTTATTTCAATTACTTTCTTGAAATATTTTAAGAATTTATAAATTAAAATGTGTTTGGTAACATATGATGGGATAAAAAACATAAAATTTTTAAATATACCTTAAAAACTTTTTAAATTTTAATTTAAAAAATAAAAAAATTAACCCCAGGGCAAAGCCCGGGGCAACATCTAGTTAATATTATAGATAAAGATATAATGGTGCAAATCAACCCCTTGGTTCTGTGGTGGTACATTACTGCATTCCTATTACACAATTAAATGGGTAATGGTGATCACGAGTAAATATTGATATACCTTGGTTTGATCTCCTTTAAGCTTTAAGGAATTATAGCTTGTGGCTTGTTGTGATAAAAGTAAATGTGACATGAATTTTAATTCCGTAATTTGAATTCAAATGAAACATATTGGTTTGGTGTATGCATTTCTATTATACAAAAGAATGTATAATAATGTAAATTAAATTGCATTAAGAAAGTTGACATGACATTTATATTGTGTGGTAGTGCTCATAGAAAGAAATACATGGCTACTAAGTGTTAATTGCACAATAGGGTACACTTGTGTCGACTTTGGTATTATTTTTTAAGAAAATATAATTTTCATTCATTCAAATAAAATTACATTCACTAATTCAATAAAACTAAAAATTACAATAGATTCAAAGATGTCTTTCTCATTTGCTTGAAAATATAGATCTTGCTTCATGACCCAAGTAATCTTGTTGACTATTTGGAATCTCGAATATTCTTCATGAGTCTTTAACACATCCATCACTCTCTCACTTTCACTTCGTTGTCTCGTTTCCAATCGAAGGCTTTCAACTTCGATAAAGAAGTGACTGATTCGAAGACTTCATTGAATGACCCAAAAATTATAAAACAAATCATCATCGTCATCTAAGGTTGACCATCTTGTATCTACTGTAAACTGAGACAAAACAAACTAAACAAACCAAACTGAATAAAAAAACTAACTGACTAGCTGACTTAGATAAAACTGAGACTCAACTACCCAGATCGAAGATCTAGGACTTATTTTAACAAAAAGTAAAGAGACAAAAAATATTAAATCAGGTCCCTCCTCCTCCCTGACGAATGAAGTCAAGGAGGAGGAGGAGGAGGAAGGAAAAAACTTGAAAGAAAACTTTGGAGAAGAGATAAAGAGAAGGAGAGGGGCCGGCTAGGGTTTAAAAAAAAGGGTATTTAATATTGGATCTCCTGGTATTCTTATTGTGAAGTGAAAGGTAAATTAGTGTTGGATTTGTGTAAAGTCTTAAAGATAAGTAGTAAAATTTTTCTTATCTTATAAAAGTCTATGAAAAGTTGATTGACTTGATATATCTATCTTTACATTGGGAGGGTGGCGAAATATTTTGCATAATCGGTGCAAAATCTATCTAAAAATAAAATTACAAAATTGCCCATGATTAAGTTTGGCAGCAAATGCAAAGCTTCCTAATTTGGTCATTTACTTTTTAAATTACATGTAAAGTTATTTTTTAAATCAAACACTACAAATACTTTGCACGTTATTTAAAAAAGGATTAAACACCTAACCAAACAATTTAATATGATTTTACATGTAAAATGATTGCATCCCTACAATTTACATGCGATTATTTTGCATACAAAGTTTTAATGTTTAAACTACCATACGCCCCTTTAGAAAGTTGACACGACATTCCTATTGTGTGTTAAAGCACAATGGTGCTCATGTGAAGAAATACCGACTACTAACAATACAGTAATGTACACTTTATATCGAATTTGGGAAAAACAATAAAGGCATAAAACTAGAGATGGCAAATGGGCAGGTTCGGTCGGGCTCGAGTTCGGTCATTTTGGGTTCAGGTTCTTTGGGGTTCGGGTATTTCAAGTTCGGGCTCTTTGAATTCTGGAATTTTCGAGTTCGGGTCTGTCCAGGTTCGAGTACTTTCAAGTTTGGGTTCGGACTTTGGTTAGGTTCGGGTTCAAGTTCGATCAAATTTGGGTTTAGGTAGAGATTGAGTTTAGGTTTAGGTTGAATTGAATCTAGATTTCGACTTTTCAATTAAACATTATTATTGTTGTTTTACAGGTCGAATTTTGTTTTACTACTTTTCGTTTTTATTTATTTAAGAAGTATTCCCTCCATTCTTCAATAATAGTCGTTTTAATAAATTGTTTATATTTCAAAATAGTCATTGTTTTACAAAACCAATAAAAGCATTTATTACCTTTTTGTCAATTTTACCATTATTTCTCTGCATTATTTTCGAGTTACTTTAATGAGTTTTTAAATAATTCAAAATTTCAAAAAAATGATAATTTAGTCACATAGTTATTTTTTTTGTTTAGATTTTAAGAGATTTATTAACTTTCTTAATATTTGTGTAACAATCTTGAACGATTATTATTCATAAATGGAGGGAATACTATTTCTTAGATACTTTAAAAAAAATCAAATGGTGTCACTCCTGTGCCTAAATGATAGTGAAAAGAGTCATCTACAACTTTGTAGAAGGACCCAAGTTGAGATTCCAAGTCTAGCTTAGTGAAAACTGCCGATCTTTGAGAGTGCTCTGTTTTACATAGAGAACAAGATAGTTTATGATTAAGCAATATTTTGAGCTAGCTAAAAGTAGAATTAGAATGAGTTATCAACTATAAAGTTGTAAAGGAGTTTCTTGTCTTTCTAAATAATCAAGAGTCAAGTAAAACCATTAAGAATTGAATGAGTTATGAATTTCTGAATTTTCTGTCGCATTTTCTAGGTGCAGTTTTATAGTTCTGATTTTGGGGCCATATTTGAAATGGTTAGAGTTTGAATTAGACTTGATGTCTATGACTGATCTATAATACTATGTGTAAGCTTTCAAACGATATTAATTTTACATGATTTGAACTTTTATACTAAGAATTATGGCTAGATTACCAAAATAAGTTCTAAGATGTTTTTGACATGAATTAATGTTGATTGATTATTAACTTGGATTAGAACTAATGTGAATTCAAGCAAATTTAGGATATTTGACCGAATAGAATCCACCAAAACTTCATATTTGAATTTAGTATTTGATTAGCAAGTTTAAGATAGTTGGGCATCTCTTAAATTAAGGAGGTATGCATACATTTAAGCTCAAGACTAATCGAATGGAACTTTTTAGTGACATCATTAATCTCATAGCATTTGTCATTTTCCCATATTATTAAGTTGGTCAGTATATTGATTTGTATATTTTGGTGTCCCTACAAGTGTTACTTAGGAGGACTATATTAAGGAAAAGCCTTGAGGTACTTTGGGAGAAAGAATTGGGAGTATATTAGTCTCTCTGTACTGTGAGTGGTTTGACCTCAATATTTAATGACATTGATGGCAACTTGTTTTATTGTTTTAATTAAATGATTTATATTTTGGGACATATTATACCACCTCACAAGTATACACTGGTTTTGGGGGATGGGACTCTATGATATATGTTTATATATATATATATATATATACATATATATATATATGAAATGCATTTTATGAAATGTTTTAATTATTATTATGAGTCCATGAGGGACTAGCCATGAGTGGCTTTGCTAGCTATTGTGTAGCCTGTAGGCTGTCGATTTAAAAGAAGCACAGGTGCACCATGCTCCTAGAGTTGAGAGGCGTGTAGGATGACTCACCAGGAGGGTAGTGTACTTGCTTGAGGCAATGTATGGCAACGTTGGGAGTAAAAGGGCATACAAGTGAAAAGCACTCTATCATTATTTTATATAAAGAAATAAAAGATGAAAAATTCTTCCAATGGTTTGAGTTCATCGATGGATGAGACTCAGTCTAGTTTAGTTGCCTTATAAAAATCATTTTTATGAAAATGATTTCATGGATGTGATACTTTAATTAGAAACTACAAAATGATAATTTTAGAAATAGTTTTTGGTATTATTATATCGTCAATTTATCTTTGGTCTTTTATTTATGTTATTTCCAAACCATATCACCGGGCATTTATATACTCAACCCCTCACTTTCCTCTTTCAGGAGACAAGGCTCGAAAGGAGCAAGTTATGCGTAGCTAGTGCGAGCTACAATATTCCGCTAGTAGGTGATTTTCAAATCTTAGTCGGTGATCCAATCGTAGTTTTGAACTTATGCTGCATTTATTTTATTAGTGACTCTGCACATTCTCTGACTATTAAGATATTTCATGTATTTTAAGTGATTTCATTATTTGGGGATATTTAGCCTAGGTAAGGCTCATGACATTTAAGTATGAATATTTCAAAAAGATATTTTGTGGTATATATATTCTTAACATATGAATACTTATGTGATATTAATTATATGTTGATTTGAAATTAGGTATTTGATATTTGATATTTGTGACATTAGGTATTTGATATTTGATATTTGTGTTTGAGCAATGAATTCAATAAATGCCTTGTGCTATTTTTGAGGCATTTTATTGGTCAGCATGTCTTTTGAGGCAGTACGGCAACTGACACATGGCCGAGCCTTCGGGTTGAGGTGTGACATATTTTAAATGAGAATTATATATAAACACTCAATTAAAGATCGTGATTGTGGACCCTTACCCTAATCCAAATTTGTAAATTTCTTTAAACTAAATGAATTGTGGGTGTTATGAAAGATGTAGTGCATTTAAAATTTGTTAAAAATGTGGTCAAGGCATTAAATTGAAGAATTTATAAAGTTTGGATGGTGAAGTAATAGTTTTGAGGTGTTGAAGAACTTAACCGAAATTTCTCCGAAGGGGGAAAGATATATATATATATATATATATATATATATATATATATATATGTGGGAGAGGGTGGGCTGCACGTGCAGCAGCCCCCCACCATCATCTTCTTCCTCTCCAACTTCTCTCTCTGACTTCTTTTCCTCTCAAAAATGGCACAAACTTCTCCCTAAGATAACTTCCTTGTTTCTCAACCAAATTGGACATGGAAATAGAGCAAATTATGCTACTTTTCGAGTTCTACGTGATGGTGGTGGCCAATTTTGAGGAAAGTAAATGGGAGCAGCTCGGGTCTTCAAAGAAAAGTGTGGGGCCCTTTTCATTTTTGAGGAAATTTAGCTAGTTTCAAGCTAAATCCTCTGGGTATATTACCCAGCACCTTTAGAGCTTTAAACTTATGCATTTGCATGTTAGATTTGTGGGTTATTGGTTAAGTATTTTTGAAGATTATTGGCATATTTAGTATTTATGTTAAATTTGGGATTTAATGTTGAATTAAATTGCTATATTGGAGGTCAAATTACTAGTTGGAAAGAAAGGGGGAAACGCTGAAAGGAGAGGCTGTTGCCCAGCTTGGCACCGTGCAGCACCCATGTGTGCTGGCCTTGCCGGCCATCGTTGAAGTCGTGCGTTCGCACGTTGGTTTCTGCTGCAAATTGCAGCAAGTCAAAACTAGGAAAAATTATTAGGTAGACCGGGTCTACTACATCATTAGTAGACCCGATCAATAAAATTGTGACAATTCAAAAAGTTTTCTAAAATTAAGGCACTAATTTGATAAAGGTTTAGTCTCACTTTACAAAGAAGGAGGATTTAAAGGGTAAGTCCTTAAATTTAGGCTATAATTGTGATAAGATTTTAGTAATTATATCATAATTTTTGAGTTGTCACAATTTTATTGGTCGGGTCTACGAATGACGTGGTAGACTCGGCCTACCTAATAATTTCTCGAAAACTAGGTTGGCTAGCTAAAAGATATGGGCTAGGACATAAAAGCCCATGTAGAAAGAAAAGAAAGTAAGAGAACGAAAAGGTATTGGGCCGTGTGGCCCATTAGAAGTAAGAATCATAATTGGGCTAAAAAAAATTAATAATAAGGTGTTATATTGGGTCATAAATTAATATACTCATGAAATTATTAAAGTAAAGCCCACACTAGTTTTAACTTATTATTATTAATATATATAAGTTATTATTTTACCAAGTTATATTACTATTCTACAATTTTAAAAGATATATACATATATATATATATATAAAATAATATTTATGTATTTGAAATTAGCCTACAAAATTATTTCGTAGAAAGCCTAACATAGTATACGCGTTTTTATTCCTTCAAAGTAAATGTATTATTTTCTAAATTGTGATTTGCACTATTACTCGTAAGTAATGTGGTAAATTATAAATGCAAATGACTTTGTAATATTATTCGAATAGTATTACTTAATTAATTTAATTAGTTACTAACAAGATAATTAGGACTATTATTAGTTTATTAAAAATAAAAATGCCTCCCCATATGCAATTACCATTTTACCCCTGATGGTAATTTTATCAAACGCGTGACTTTCTGAATTATAATTTTACCCCCTCTAGGATAAATGACCATTTTAGCCTTAAGGTGTGAAGTCACTTAAAGGTCTTTCTTAAGTTCGTTAGAAGCTCATTTAAGCTATCTCGAGCCTGCATATGCATGTAGTTGTTTTGAAAAAGTTTTCTAACAAATTTTCACAAGAAATAGGAGTACCGGCGAAGGGTCGCGATGAGAGCTCTAACTGTGCAATTGGGTTAGCGCGGGAGTATACTACTTTCTCAATCTGTGAGTGGTTTGGCCTCAATATTTAGTGACATTGATGGCAAATGCTTTCAATTATTTTAAAATAAATGTTTTATTGATTTGGGGTATGATATACCACTACACAAGCATACACCTTTTTGCAGGTGGGATATATTTAAAATATCACATTTATATAAGTATGATAGATGATTTTATGTAAAACCGATCGTGGTGTGATGAGAGTCCCTATGTGACTTGCCTGATCGAGATATTTTATATAAACCTAATCGTGGCATGATTAAGGTCCATGTGCGACCTGCCCGATTGAGGTATAATTTTAGTCCATGAGGGACTGTCCATGAGGGACAAGTTGTGCTAGCTATTGATGGCTTATGGACGCTCCATTGGGAGGCACGAGTGCATCCTCCTGGGATTGTGAGGCACGGGAGGTGACATGCCAGGAGCACTTGTAGTCATTAAGATGACGAATGGCAAACGTTGGGAGATTAGGGTATAGAGTATGTATATAAATATATTAAATAAAATTAAAGGATGATTTATGTGAACTTCTCCCAACAGGTTTTCGAGCTCATCGACGGGTGTGACTCAGTCTATTTATGCCGCCCTAATTGAATAGTTTTAATGAAAATGATTTACTGATGGGATTTGATTTGAAAGTAAAATGATGATTTGTAAATTGGTTTTTGGTATTATTATATTCCCCACCATCTTTGGCCTTTTACATTGTTTCCAAATCACATCACTGAGTCTGTTGACTCACCCCGTAGTTATTTACATTTTTCAGGCATTGTTGCGCATTGTGGAGTAGCTATCTCGTAAAGCGTGCAGATAGGACTCCAGCCTGTGTAGGTATCTATTCATAGCAATAGTGATCCATTTGTGTATTTTAAATTTCGCTGTGTATTGTTTTGATTTCACTCCTCACACTTGTAAGCATATTCTGATTTCATATTTAGTCCTTGGGGGACTTTATTACTATAATTGTATTATTTAAAGATATTATATTTAAATGTTAAAAACATTGTTTTATGAGATTGATATTTGATATTTATTTTATGCTTAGTATACTATGCCTTGTGCTATTTTGGATGTGTGGGTGCACACACGTACTTCGAGACAGTATGGCGGCTGCCACGTTACCGAGCCTGCGGGTCGGGGCGAGACAGTGACATTTTAATGGGAATTATGTATAAGATTTAAAATCTGTTCATTTCTTACGATCATGTATAAGATTTATAATTTGTTCTTCTTTTAGTGACCATGATTTTTAAATAGGAACCGTATACAAACACTTAATGGGAATCGTGTATAAATATTCAATACTTAATGGACGTGTACAAATACTCAATTGAGGATTGTGACTTTGACTGTGTATAAATCCTCAATTGAGAATCGTGACTTGTAAATGGAGACCATGTACATAATTTAAAATTTTTATTTTTTTGGGACCATGACTTTTAAATAAGGATTGCATATAAATACTCAATTAGGAATCGTGATTTTTTAAAAGGACTCATGTACAAAATTTAAAATTTATTCATTTATTAGGGACCATGACTTTTATATAGAGATCTTGTACAAATACTTAATCAGAGATTGTGACTTTAATCATGTATAAATATTTAATTGGGGTCGTGACTTTTAAATGAGAACTATGTTCAAGATTTAAAATTTATGCCTTGGGGATTGTGACTTTTAAATAAGCATCATATATAATGCTCAATTGGGGACTGACTTTTTTATGACTTTTAAATGAGAACTATATACATACTCAATTGGATATCATGAGTTTTAAATGGGATCGTGTACAAATACTTGATAAGAATTATGTAAAAATATTCAATTAGAGATCGTGATTTTTAAATGGGAATTGCGTACAAGATTTAAAATTGTTCTTTTTTGGGACAGTATACAATTACTCAATTGGGGATCGTAACTTTGATCATATACAAATACACAATTAGGGACCAAGACTTTTAAATAGAACTATGTATTAATATTCAACATAAAAGTGATAGAGTAAATATAAATTAATGGTGTAAAATTAAATGTAAAATAGGTAAAAGTAAACGTAAATTTGAGGAATATCTTACATACATTTAAAGTAGTTGCAAAATCTGGCTCCAAAGAGTTCCAAATAATAATTTTGATGTTTTTTAAATATTTTGTTGAATTAAATTATTCTAGAATTTTTTTTTACAATTAATATATTTAGATTAATATCCAAAGGGATAACAAATAAAAAGATTATGATAGATTATAAAATTTGATGATAATTATTTCGTCACTTATTTTATTAATTTGTTTAAAATTTTATAGTTAAATAGTAATGATCTCGACGCAGAGCGAGGGCTTAAACCTAGTAGTATCTGACAATAGCTGTCACACCCCGACCCGCCCGGGTCGGCCACGTGGCAACCGCCGCGCTGCCTTGAAGTACGTGTCGGCCGCTCACACACCCGAAACACTGCAAGGCAAAGAAATGGATATCATCGTTGCAAAGTAACTAAAACTTTAATTAAAAATCATTTAATAAAATAATATTCTTTAAAGGTAATACCAGTGGATTAATTTAGAGAATATCTATACAGCGGAAACTACTAAGCCTAAGCCATCGATGTCTCTTGGTGAGCCTCCATTCTATTTGCTGACCCCGAACGCGAATTTGCATTCATCCACATTGGATACAGGTGAATGACAAAGGTTCTAAGAGTCTCCATTGGGGTTACGGAAAACAGGAAAATCCAAAATAAAATAAAATAAAAATAAAATAAATATTTTTCTTTTTGAAAACTCTTCTTTAAAAACTTTTAAATAAATAAATCTCAAATGGGCTGGCATCTCTTTTATATTGGAGGCTTGACCCGTCGGTCGTTTGTCTCACTGCACCGCGGGCTATCTCTTTCCTTTCTAAAATATTTTATATTTTCTCTTTCTCTAGCCCTTTCCCTCGGTGGTGCCTCGCTGTGGTGGAACACAGCGAACTGGAGCCCTGGTGAGCTTCCCTACCCGCCTCTCCCAGGGTCTCGTCTCACCGTGCCCCTCAATAGGAGGTCCACGGTTGAGAATCTAGCATGCTTTCTCCAACTCGTCCACGCTCCCGCATATATTGGAGCCCGAAGAGTATCCCTCTCAATCACTCATCTCGCAAGGGTATCGCACCCTTAATAATCATAATAATAATATTTGATAATTATATATATGTATAAAACATTTATATTTAAAACATATAATCACACTCACATAAGTTTTTATATTCTTTTTTAAAACATCTCACTCACTGTGTGGGTATATCCCCAAGCAAATGTGTGTGTGTGTGGATTTCTCGTATCCCAAAACTTTTGAAAACAGTTATGTTTTTAAAACATTTTTAAGACCATTGTTCTCAGTGGCTAAACAAAGAAATCTAGGCCACTCACAGTATTGGGAGATTCGTATACTCCTAAGCGCTCCATCTAGCTTAACCTTCGGATCATCGCCGCACTCGATTCACCCGGAGCCCTAATACACGAAAATACACGTTAGCATTCATAATTAAATTTATGAATGCACCTACGAGACTTTAACATGACCTACCACTGGGCTTGAATGTGATTCGGGGCTTAGAAAAGTGTCCGGGAGCTTCCAGGATAAAAATTGGACACTTGGTGAAAAATTATGAAAATGCCCCTGGGGGTCCATGGGCCGCCCACTTGGGCTGGGCCAGGCACTTAGAAAAGTGTCCGGGAGGTTTCGGGGCTAAAATTGGACTCTAGACGAAAAATTACCAAAACGCCCCTGGGGGCTCGTGGGCCCCACACCTGGATTAGGCTGGGCCTGATACGTCGTTAATACCAAATAAAATTCTATGTTAAAACTAAGTAGATAGTGATAAGCACAGGTTGTGTCCCACGAAGATTGTTTTAGAAAATCTAATTTGAAGATGCTATAAAAGTAAAGAATTGAAGAATTTAAGTTTGCAAATTATAACTAACAAAGAACAATGCAAATAATAAAAATAAGGAGAAATCAATAGAGAATATTTCAGTTCAAGGAATACTTACTTTTGGAATTTGAATTGATCATAGGCATAAAAGATAATCAAACATGCAAACAATTGGCATAGGTTAAAAGTACCTATAGCTTCCCTTTAACCCCTATCTTTCCTTATGCGTAGCTTAAATCAGTACCTATAGCTTCCCAATCAAGCCCTTTTTATCAAAATAACCTAGGTACCTATAGCTTCCCCAGATTTAATTAAGACAAAAGCAATAAACTCTAGAAAGATCTTAGCCAATAATAACTAATCAAGTCATATAGCCTGCTCTCTTAATTACTCCCTTTAATTCTCTCAAACAATATTGAAAAAAATATGCAATATCACTTGATTTACTACTTTGAATTAAGCTAACTTACAATTACGGATAAGAAGCTCAAATTCTAGCAATAGAAAATCATGCAAAATTAACTAGTTGCGCATCCTAGGTAACTAAGCAAGAAAATCATGAAATAAGCATAGAGAATCAAAAGATATTTGCATAAGAGATAGAAATAAAACTCAAGCCTCACAATCCTTGCATCCAAGAGCCAAGCAACCTTCAACTGAATTGAGAAAATTAGAAGAGCATTCTGAAAATTGCAGCACAAAAGAGAAAAATAAAATTGCTAGCAAAAGCTCTTCTTTTTACATAGGGAGGCTAAGGCCTTTAAATAGAGACCTAGGAGCCTTTAACCTAATAAGTTATCAGCTGGCTTAAGTGTTCTACAAGAAATAGAAGTCCTTCTTCAAATAGGAGAAAAAATAGCAGACACCACATGCCATGCACATGCCTCATTAAAGTGTTTTCCTACTCCAATTAGGGCTTCTCTTCAAGGGCTAAATCGCATCAATCCAAGGCTTGGGCCTAGGTTAAATATCTTCAATAACATGTCCAAAACAGCCCCAAATATGGCTTAGGCGTGCACTTGTCCATCTTCAACCCAAAATTGCTCCAAAGCCCAAAATAGAAAAGCAATCTCGGATTTCCGCAGGGTTTCTGGATGCTTCGGTATTTTGACGTTTTGAAGGCCCAAATGAACTCCGATTTTGGTGATCTTTAGTATTCTGGAAAGCTCAAGAAGTCCTCTACAACTTTGATGAAGAACTAGAACTCAGAAAAGGAATTTAAGGATGTCAAATCTGGCCATCTTTACAAACTATCTGCACAGGAAAATCTCAAAATTTCCAGATTTAAACTCATTTTCTTCCAAAGCTTCTTTTTAGCTTCCAATGACATGAAATCACTCAAACAGCTTAGTTAGTAATAATAAAAACTTAAACAACAAGATATAAGAGATAAATCATAGCTTAAATAAGTGTTTATCACCCCACACGGGTTGGGTCAAGTTCCACTCGAAATTGGGCTAAAAAAGCCCACCTATGAGATATTTTTATGTTATAATGATATAATATATAAATATCTAAGATATAATAATATTATATATAAATATCTAAAATATAATAATATTATATAAAAATATCTAAATAGGGACTCGATCGGCCTGTTCCTTGGTCGGTCCTTCCCCCGATTTTCGCACTCTTTTCTCCTCCTTTCGACGTACAAACCTAGAGAGGCGATCCTCATGGCATCCATGACGGATACGCCGAGGTAGAAACGAGAAACACCGGTCCTGTCACGCCCCGACCCGCAGGCTCGGCCACGCGACAACCGCCGTATCACCTCGAGATGCGTGCCTCGTCAGGCGGGCAACCAAGATGGCACAAGGCTTAAAAATAAAGGATATTCGAACAATATATGAAAACATACGAAATTATCATAGATAATACAGTTCAAAAATATTTCAAAATAAAGTATCACATCTTACGGTGTTCCATGCAGCGGAAGGTATTATTTATAAATACACAAATATATATGTAAGATGCAATAATATTCCGAGCCAAGATACACAAAAAAAAGGGTGGCACCTACAATATAGTGTCCACAGAGACGAACTGGGATCACTGGCCACCAGGACGTCCGCCGTCCAAAGTCTGATAATCTGAGAACAAAAGTGAATGGGGTGAGTACAATATACTTGTACCCAGTGAGAGACTCGGTTATAAAGACCGATCACCTCAGGCTGTGGATATGAAATAATTCAAATATCAATTTAATAAATCATTTACTGAAATATATGAAATCTCAAACCAAATCAAATATCAAATCCATAACAATATATCCAAATGGGCTGGCATCTGAAATCGTCCCATAAAGGTATACCCGTGTACTGGGGTATCCACTGGACCGTCAAGGGTTATTTTATACTTTTAAAACAGTTTTACTTTACTCTCTGGCCCATTCCCTTGACATTTGCCTTACTGTGGTGGAACACAGCATATAGAAGTCCTGGCGAGTTTCCCTACGCGCCTCTCGCACTCAGGAGCGACTCATCATGCCCCTCGATAGGCGGTCCACGGCTGAGTAACACGCATGCTCTCAACTCGGTCCACGCTCCCACATATTGGAGCCCCGAGGACAACACTAAATCTCTCATCTCTCAGGGGTATCGTTCCCCATACAATAATCAATAATATCAATATATCAAATTTATTGAAATTCCCACCCTTCAAATCATTTGTAAACTCAGTGTGTGAGGGTGGACAATTCATATCCCAAAAACATATATAAACAATTTAATAAACATTTATAACTAAATTTGAAAACGGTTAACCCTCAATGGTCAACCAATATAATCCAAGCCACTCACAAGTGAGGAGAGTTGTATACTCCCCGATTACCCACGAATGCCTTAGTTCAAATTGCAACCGGTCCAAAACTCGTACAATCACGTACCTAGATAATCAAATTAAAATCTAATTTGATTAATAAAGGCATTCAACCAACAATTAAATCATAAAACAAAACCAATTAAAGGTCTCGGAATAAAATTGATAAGTTTGGAAATCAATTGAAGCTAATTGGAGTCAATTGGGGTCAAATGAGGTCTAGGGTTGCAAAATTACCAAAATGCCCCTAGTGCTACAGTACCCTTGCCGATAGATTGCTCACTCCTAGGCGGGAGTGAGCCAAAATGGGAGAAATCCCAAATTTTTGGCAGCTCCGGCGCGGGACTCACCAGGTCCGGCGCCGGACCTGATTCCAGAAAATGGCCATGTTCGGCCTTTCATCAAATCGAGCTCGGTTTGAGTTTGATTCACAACCAATCCGCACCAAAATTGAAACACAGCAAGTTAAACACATGATCTATGAATTCACAGCTTCAAGAACGGAATCAAACAATAAATCATGCTCGAATTTTGGATCAAAATACTATGGGTTGACTTATTTCTGGCAAAACAGAAATCTTAACTTCAATCATCCAATTCTCTTAGCACAGACCATGAAATCAAGCGTGTAAACTATCAAATTAAAGCTTGATGAGTCTAGAACAACATACCAAATTCCCAGCCAAAACGCACGGTTGAATCAAAAGATATGAGCTGATGAACAATCTGTCGCCAAAATTCCAGATTTCTAGATTTGATGATTTTCTTAGAAATCTTGATGTTTTGATCTTCAAGGAGGCAAAATAAGTTGATATTGATGATTGATGAAGTGTTTGAAGAGGGATTACAAGGTTGATTCAGAGAGAATTGGAAGAGAAAGCTCGGAGAATTGAAGAAGAAGAAGTGAAGAGGAAATGAGGGTCTCGGCCAACCGAGACCCTTATAGAAATGACGGGTTCGGCGTCGGACCCGTGCCTGTCCGGCGCCTGAGTCAACCAAAATCCGAGTTGACTCCGGTCAACTCAGCCCAATTGCCTCGGGTCTCGATTCCAAGTGGGGCCCACATCCCCGGACTTCAATTTTAGGGTTTTTAAGCTTGAAATTGAGCTAAACGAAGTTTGAAACATCTATGGGAAGTCAAAATTGATATAATGACAAGACAACAATACAAAATTTTACAACTTGACACGTGCGGACTAGGTTCGGGCGTGTCAGGTCCAATTTCCGTAAAACTGAGATTTAGCCTAAATTGACTAAATCTTCGATTTATTCTCACTCGGTGGACAGAAATGCGTGAAAACGGAGTATGACGTAGATTAAGGTGAGTACTATAACATACTAAAAACTCACCTTATTTCATTGGCCCAATATCCGCCGATTTGAGTTTTAAAATCTAATCCGGTTAAAAGCTGAAAACTGAGTTCTATGCTAGACCGATGCATGGATATTCGTGCAAACTTAATATAACGTAGATCGAGGTGAGTAGAATAACATATTAGAAACTCACCTTGTTTTGCTGGCCGGTTTGTCCAGATCTGCCAATTTTCCAAAATGCATCTGTTTGACTCCAGAGAGAAAAAGAGAAAAAGAAAGAAAAAGAGAAAAAGAAAGAAAAAAGAAAAAAGAAAAAAGAAAAAAGAAAAAAGAAAAAAGAGAAATAAAAGAAAAAGCTTCAGCCCTCCCCTATTTATAGGGAAGCCCGACACCGGGTCTACTCGGGTCTTAGGTCAAATTTTTTCCCCTTTTTTCAACTTTATTCCATTTTTACTCGTTGGCTAAATCCTTTGATTTCTTGTGCCAACGGGACCCATAATAAATTTTTAGGGACTTAATTGGAGGTCTTTTTGGCATTTACTAATTTTCATGCACGGTTAATTACTTTATCCTCCAACTTCGTCTTATCCTAATTTTAACTTCTCTACTTGATTAGGCACATCCGGACCGACATATTGTTTAATTAATACGCCATCTTACACTATTCCGTTTGTACGAAAAAGTCGTGTAGGTCCGGGTGTGTCAATAGCTACATGTAATAAGAGTAAACATAAAGGTCGTAAGAGTAGACGTAAAAGTTGTAAGAGTAAATTTAAGAGAATGGAATATGAGATTTATTAAAAGTAAACATAAAAATAATAAGAGTAAATGTAAAAGTAGTAAGAGTAAAACGTAAAATAATGGAATATAATTAAGATTTGTTAAGAGTAAATATAAAAAGTGCGAAAAATAAATATAAAATTATGGAGTATAGGATTTGGTATAAATAAAAGTAAAAGTGATAAGAATAAACTTAAAATTTCAATATCGGTATAAAAAGAATTTAACAAAAATTTATATATACGAAGACTTGCTAGATTTATTTGAGAATATATCAAGTATGGTCTGTTATATCAACTTTATACGAAATTTTACAAATTTATTATGTATTATGTTTCCATTAACTATATTATATGGAATGACATTAAATTAAAAAATAAAAATAAATACCTACGTATATAGCATATGGCAAGATACTAGTGAAACAAAAAGTAGCATTCACCGATTCTACTAAAGTCAGAAAAATAGTTTGTTGTGATAAAAGTAAATGTGAAATGAATGTTGTTACTGTATAATGGTTTTAGTTCAATTCAAACACTTTCGTTCAGTGCATGCATTCCCATTATACAAAAGGACGCAAACTAAATCGCAATAAGAAAGTTGACTTGAATTTTTTTCTATTGTGTGATAAAGGAACAATAGTGCTCATGGAAAGAAAAACTTGGCTGCTAACTGTACAGTTAGGTAAACTTGTGTCAGATTTTCGAAAAAGAAAAAAAAAAGGCATGAAACTAATACATAAGGGTGTTTTTTTTGGCCTAAAATACATAAGGGTTTCATCAAATCAAATAGATGGTGATTTGATACATCTTTGGTGTTCTTATTGTGAAGTGAAAGACAAATTGATGTTGAATTTGTGTTAGTCCTAAAAAGTAGTAGAATTTTTCTTATTTTTCAAAGGTCTATGAAAAGGTGGTTGACTTGACCTATTTGTTTTTGAACTGTATTGCTGGTTATCAATAATTGTTCCCTTTAATTGTGCACTGCACAAGACTACAATGAATAAAGTAACTTCAGAACTAGAAGATTTATACTAAAAGGCATTACTATTATATATCAAGGTATAATGGCGCATAGAGAGTTTCTTTAAAATTTTGAAGATTTATTGGAGTGATTTAGTTCTAAATTCATATTTGCATTCCTATTATAGATAAAGCTATAATGGTGCAGATCAACTCATTTTTATTTTTATTTTTATTTTTTAAAATATGTATATAGACTTAAAATTGAGAATAATTTTTTATTATTCTTAATTATAAGTCTATTTTCATTTTCTTTTTAAAATATGTATATATTTTCTCTCATTACACATATTGTAAATGATGATTTCTTTGTATTTTTTAGAAAATGAAAAGAAAAATTTTTTTTTTTCATATACCAAATATAATCTTAGTTTCTTAGAAGCAAAGGCTGCCAAGTTATTTAGATGAATCAACTAACAGAAAATTTTAGGCGTTGGACCATGAACCTTATCTAAAGATTGAAATATAAGTGCAACATTACCAAAAACATGGGTTTTGGTATTCCTGTTGAACATCTGAATTTTAGAGAATTATACCGTAGCACGAAACAAAGAGACCAACTTTCAACAGCACTTAGCTCCAGCCTCCAGGCTCCCGCAAATGCCAAAGAAATGGTCTTTGACTTTCACAGGCAGCTTGAATTTGCAAAAGGCTGTAACTAGAAACTTACATTGTGTTTGGTATGAAGGAAAATATGGAGAAAAGAAATGGTGTGGAAAGAAAGTAGGCGAGGAAATACAACTTTCATTTATTTGGTAGGATAGAAATGCACCTATAGAAAAAAATAAAAAGGAAATGAGAAAGTCTATTTCCTTAGAAATCATTTCCCCCCAATTTGGACGGAAATAGGAGAGAAAGAAAATTGTTGTTGAGTCTAACAAATGTAAATGACTATTACACCCTTAAAATTTATTTCTAATTACAAAATTTATTATTACAAGTAAAAGATATTGAAAGTAAATTTTTAACTAAAGAATAAACAATTGTAAAATAGTCATATTAATTAAAATAAATTTCTTTTCTTTCTTATTTCTTAGTTATACCAAACAAAGGAAATAATCAATTTTTTTCTTTCCTTCTTATTTCTTTTCTTGCTATCAAACATGATAAAAGAAATATAAATTTCTTTCTTTTCCCTACCTATTTCCTTTTCTTATCTATTTCTTTTCCTTATTATTTTCTTTCCTTCCACCAAACGTAGGCTTAAAAATCTAAGGGCATCGGCAGAGCAGTTGATTTGTACCTACCCAATTCCATGAATATCTAACAAAGTTCCTCTCAAACCAGCCCAAAAATCTCTTCGAGGACTTAGCCAACAAAATGTCTCTGGATATATCTATATATACCTCAAAAACGAAACTGATCAACCATAAAGACCCTTCACAACGAAAGCCACAGAGCAACATAAGCTTGAATCAGAAACCACAGAAAAATGGCTCGCTTAACCCTTGCTTTGCTCATAATTCTCTTTGCTTTGACCTATCAGGTACCATCTATGCAATGTAGGAAGCTTTTCAACGCTGAGAAGGAAGAAGTGTTTTCCCTGAAGGACAATTTGGTTCCGGCCGATCATTCCAAGAAGCCCGTACCTTCTCCAACTGATCACAAAGATCAAATAATGGCTAAGAATGAAAAGCTCTTTGCTCTTCATCTTGGCAAAATTGATCGAATATTACAGTCAGTACCCAGTCCGGGAGCTGGCCACAAGAATCATTGATCTCTCACTATAGCCTTAACAAGTATCATACTAAATAAGTAGTGAAAACTTCAAAAATATTAGACAAATAAATGCAAGAAATAAAGCTCGCCATTATGGTTCTCTTACTATTATGTTGCTACTTGGAATGATTCAGAATTTGCTATTTTAGTTGTAACAATGGTTACCATCTTTGTGATGAATAATAAATGGAAGTCAGATTTTAATTTCCTGTATGGTATATGAAGTAGCTCATACAATAATGTTGAATTACTTTTTCTGTTGTACTTTATAGCATTAGCATAGATGCATCTTAGCCAAAATCCAACGATAATAGGTTGAGAAGCTGATATTGGCAAAATAAAACATGCATAATAATAAACTTATAAAAGCTACATTGGGACAAATCTTGGTTATAAAAATATGCGCTGAAGAACAATTCCAAGTGAATTTGCATCAGAAATAGAAGGAAAAATTTGAAATTTATATCTATGTACTAACTTTCATACAAGAAAAGGAAATAAGCATGAGCCATTCTTTTATAAAACAATTGACAGTTTACACTGTTCTTTTTCACTAATCTAATTGAGGTTAGATTTGGCCTGCTCTGCATAACAGATGATCTATTCTTTTTCACTTTCAGTTAGTCAAAACAACCCCAGAAGGTAAAATCTCATAGATTGAGTAAAATCTGCCAATCTGTAGAATCTGTGTAGCTATTAGGAGTTAAAACATTCTGCAGAATTTGTCAGCTTCTACTGCGTAATTCAATTTAGAGCCAAAATTCTTTCTTCAAACCTGAGAAAAGACTTAGTCAACCATCTGTCAAAGGCTATTTTGTCTATTTTGATTGTCCTATGTTACTTCTTAACACATTAAACTGACAAAAAAAAAAATAATGCTATATGTACATTTATATATTTTCCAAATTATAGAATCATCCATTTACACTGTTTTCTTTTCTTTTCGGGTCCAAGTGGTATCTCTGATTACACAACCAACCCAACTTTCATGATAACAACATAAATTCTTTTAATGACAGAAACAATATATAATTTTATAAATCAGCAGACTAAGCCCTCCAGGGTAGGGAAATATGTTAAAATTCTCTTCTTTACTGGACAGTTTATGCTGCTGGACTTCTGTTCTTTTTGGATACTTAAAAGAGCAACAAATCGCCAGCCAAATGATCAGTTCAGCCGTTCTCTTTTGTTGCCAAAGTCCTCAAAATACACCTTAGCCAGCAGATATAAGAATGATGCCAATGACTTTAAATGATTAACAATAGGTAAATTTATATCTGCTAAATGCTGTATTCTTGGAATGTTATGAGAATATCATGTTAGTAGCCTCAAATCAACTAGCTTAACAGAGACAAGGGAATTCTCTAACCGGGGCTCTCACACTGCAAGAAATGGTCTTTCATTGTGGTAACTTCTCCTTGCATTCTGAAATGGCCCGTCTAAGCTTAGTTTTGCTTATTGTTCTTTTGTCCTTTATCTGCGCACTACCATTAATGGCATTGACAGAAGCTAGAAGACTTTTAAGCATACAGGGAAAACAAATCAATCCTTTGAAGAACGATTTTGCTTTAAGTGATGAGCACGGGGAGTATACCCCAGCAGTTTCTAATTTTAGCAATAAAGAGCATCAAATGGTTGATAAGGAGAGGCTCTTTAGTCTTCATCTAGCCAAAATTGATCCGAATCTTACAGTCTGTTCCAAGTCCAGGAGCAGGCCACTAGACCTACCTCTTGTCCCCTACTATAGCTTTAGAAAATCAGTTCTCCCCATTTCTTTAATCATTTTATGACAACCATTTCATCATTTGGATTATCTATGAATCTGGTTTATGATCAAGCTAGCACCCCTTCTATACGGAGCTGTGCCCGAGAATTCTTCTTGTTATTTACTACTTGGTAACAAGAAAGGAATTATGATCTCAGTATGCGCTCAAAATCAAAATTACAATTTAAACTCTTAATTATTTCTTGACACTTTCGTTCAATGGCCAAAATTTTACCCCATAACTTTGTACTTCACTTGCCTACAAACCAGCTCAACTTAATTGCAAAGTACATTTTCTCTCAGTCAGCCTTTTATGCCCAGATCTTTATTGCTAATCGAAGCCCCCAAAACAGTAAAACTCTAGCAATGTTAGCTAGTTAATCAATCTGTTTTAATAAAGGCAAATGCAGTGATAATCGGAGGAACAATCTTGCAGTTACTGTGTAAATTACTGAAACCTGGCTGCAGTAGTTTAATACCTGCGCAGTTGAGCCGACTTTCATCAGTAGGCCCTTCCAACTCGCATCTGCAAGCAAGACCCAGATTTTGCGTTTAGAATATCACTTAAAAATGTAACAAGTTGAATAAAAATATGGTTTTGGTCGCTAATTAAGTTGCTTTCTATTTTTTGCATTAATGAATCAGCAACATGACCAAAGCAAAACATAATAGTTAAATAAGAAATGGTTGACTAAAGATAAATTTGTTAATAATCATCAATTCATAATGCAGGCTACAGGTATGCTTACTGTTCTGCCCTCTTCTTTTTCGTTAAAGATTCAAAAAAATAAAGGAGCAACGGATGTATCTATCACGCATGAGTAGGGTACCATACTGAAATCGTTTAATTGTAGTGTTAGACTGTTAATATCAGAATCAATGGACGGCATATAGTTTTGGAAATTCTCTCTCTGGGATCTCGTTTGTGAAACCAGAAACGCACAAGTTATTTTCTTGCAAGGCAAGAATATGAAGTTAACTGGACAAATTGGAAGATTTTCCACAAACTAATGAACTCTCTAACTAACACAGCAGATACGCAACTTAATTTGAGTACAGTGGTGGCAAAACTCAAGCTTTCCATTCCCTGTTGATCATTGAAATTGTAAAGAGGCGTAATATAGCACGTAAGGCTAATTTCAAAAACAAAACTATTTATGATAGAGTGGAAAAGATATGTTCTCTGACCGAAGCATAAACTGTTCAAAATGACCACTGTTGGAAAGTAAAGAGTATAATAAAATCTTCTTATGCCAGGTTATTTGTTGTCAAAGGTGGCAAGACAATGCATGAAATTAGTACGAAGAGCAAAGCAGAAAGTGCAGTTGATATGTACCAACCCCAAATTGAATGAATATCTTGCAAGAATCTAGTAGCAAACAATACCAAAATACCCTTTGATTCAATCCAAACATATGGCCAATAGGATTCCCCACTTCTCATATATATATACCTCAAAACTAAACCAAAATGCCATACAATACCTCAATACTTATCTTCAAGAGGACAAAAACATAGGATATCTCGATTCTTTCCCTTGGCAGTCTAAAATGAATCGCTTAAGCCTCGGTTTTTTTATTCTTCTTTTTGGTTTGGTGATCGTAGCACCACCACCTTCAGAAGCTAGAAAGTATTTGACCCTAGAGAAGAAAGAAATTCCTTCTACTAAGGAAATTGTTGTTCCAAGTGCCTTTCCCACCAAGGCAACAGTGGCACATTCTGCTAGTGACGGCAAAGCGCATGGAATGCTTAATGATGAAAGGGAGAGGCGCTTTACTCTTCATCTGGCCAAAATTGATCGAATATTACAGTCTTCTCCAAGTCCTGGAGCTGGCCATCCTTAAACACATTGGGCTCCTCACTGGTTCCCTTCCTGTTGCAGCAGAAACACTCGTACACTAAAAATGATCTACTCGTCTCTTTACAGATTTTATGCTTTTTTATTTGATTTCGTTTCATTTGGTTAGTCCATATACATTTTCATGTCCAAGTTGTCGGTATAAAAATAAAGTCCATGCTGGTCTCAGCTGCATCGACCCAAATTTCCAATAAACTGTAATGCCATCTAGCATCTCTTTCTGAAATAAGTATTTTCTGTTTCTCATACAGACTTCGGAAATTAATGTTAGTTCCATGGACAGTTCTCTTTGAACAATCTATGGGTGGCTTGCTTAAGCACTTCCTCATCTTCATTGTTGCTTTAACTTTCTTAATGTTTTCTATAGAAAACAAATTTTCCTTTTAGCAAAAAAGACCAGTTAATTTGCACAGGGTTTAATTTGCACAGCAAAACCCTCTTCCCTGAATCTAACAGTATAGACCACTTACAAAAGTACTAGAAACTTTTGAGATCTTTCAGCAAGTCAAATTTAAGGCAGGGACAGAAAAGGCCAACTAAAGTTTAAGTTTTAATTGTCGAAGTGTGGTCTATTTTAGGTATAAGAAAGATGTTAGTGGGGATGTAGCTTAATTTTTTATTGGTAAGATGCTATGGAGGGAACATATATGTTTGCAATATACTCCATCTGTTCCTTATTATCGGAACTTAACCTAATGTTCCTTTTCATGTGTCCTTTCATGGTTTCAATAAAACATTAATTCTTTATTTTCAAACTTACCTTTCTTTGGAATTGTAAGAAACATTAAATGCAATAGTTGCATATTAAGCCAACTAACTTGTAAAGAGGAGAGAGAATGAAATAGACTTAGAGCAAATTTGGAAAGTGAAGTAAAATTTATATAGAATTTTGTTTCTTAACTAACTTTCTTAATCGAAGATATTCAGTTATTGGAGTCAGATATATAAGAACGGAGGGAGTATTAATTAATCTACTTAAACGATTGTCATGTGGACTTAGTTTTTCTATTGATTATCATCAGTATATGTCAAATATTTGGGGATTCAAATGAATTTGACTTTATATACAAAATAGTCCTCGAATTTGTATAAAATTGTCTTTTTGGTTCTTTAACTTTTATTTTAAAATTTTTGACATTCGAACTTTTATTTTATGAACAATATAACTGATGTGTGTCGCTAAGCACAAAAATAACCTTACTATTCTAACCTATAGCTAGGGACACAAGGGTCGAAATCCCATGGGAAGCTCAATCGATTCCTCTATACTTTCAGCAAATTAAAAGCAAAAACAACTAAAGAGAACTAGGGGGAATTTGAGTTCAATCAAAAATAAGGAATTGGAAATTCTAAATAACCAACTACCAATTGGACAAAGAACTATCAAAATGAAAAACTTCTCAATCTAAAATGGAATTGATCCCTTGATTAGCAAATTGATCATTGACTAAATTCAATACCATCTATCCATTGATTTGCTAGTTGAATAAACAAAAGTCCAGCCTTAAGTCGATTCTCACCCTACAAATTGATTGATTGAAGGTAAATGGTCAGCCATACCCTTAATCACTTCTCCTAATACTAACCCTAGAATCTAGCTCATTGAATTCAAGTTTAGAAGAGATCCAAGCACATAATAAAGGATTCACTAGCTTAATCAATCCTCCACCTAGCGTGGAAGATTCAATTAAACCTCTAATTCTCTTGGGTCAATTTCATTAACCCAATAACTACTCATAATATAAAGGATTTCAATGAAAGGTAGAGATCTCTTATATTTAGCTATTGTTGAGTAATCAAATCAAGCATTCATGATTACCCAATCTAATAATTCAACAATATAGATCATTAGCAAAGATAAGATCTATTTGGTACAGAAAATAAGAGGAAAATCATTAGATTGAATGAATAATAATACACATAAGTCTCACAATAAGCAATTAGGAGTCAAAACACACTTTAAATTAAGGAAATAGTAAATTTAGCTACACATAATTCTCAAAGAAAAATCAACAACAGAGAGTTTTCTATTCTAATCCCAATTTTTCTGGTTACCTCTCTTCCCCTTCTTCAAGCCAATTAACTCTACTCTCCTCTCTCTCTAAACCTTTCTCTCTCTAAGTCAAATAAGATATTGTAAGTACAAATGTATCCTATGGTTACAAAATAAGGTAGAGATAGAGACTGAGGGTAGACTAGACATTTCCACTCATTTGGTTGCTACATGGACCCACAAAGTTAGCCTGAAAAAACGTGCACACGATTGGCCTTAATTGTCAGCTTGTCCTTATAGATCTGTCGATGGATTAGCTTACATTCCCCAAACTATGTAGCCACTTGATTGATTCGTCGACGGATAAGTGATGATCCATTGACAGATTAGTACATATCCTCTAGACTTCAGCCCTGCTCGATTCGTCCGTCAACATGTTAAGCTTTGAGCCATCGACGAATTGCTGCATGTGGGTAGAAATGTTGGCCCCGCATGATCCATCTATCCACGGATGAGTTCCAATCCATGGATGGATTTTGCTGAGTTTGGTTCTTGTTGGCTTAGGACTTTTATCAACTCCCTTTTAACTCTAATTTCATTCAACTCTTCTAGAATCACCTGCAAAACAAAAATGATTAATAGTTAACATTCTAAGGTGTTGAAGAGAGAAAAATGGGGAATATTAAGGCACATTGTATAGAATAAAATGGAGTTTAATAGTAGCCATTGGTACTGACATGGCATAATAAGAAAATTTCATATGTCATTTAAAAATTTCACGTGTTGATATTTGGATAGATTATGTCAATGTTAAGGGCTACATTGTTTATAAAATAAAAGTTCGAGGGTCAAAAATTTCAAAATAAAAATTGAATGGTCAAAATGATAATTTTATGCAAATTTGAGAACTATTTTATATATTAAGCCAAATGAATTTCAACAGTAATCTTTAGATATATACTGTAGATGATGGTGCCCAAAAACTTAGCATTAATAGTTAAGACTGTTATTCCTGAAGATTGATAAACAAAATAATCATTTCAAAAAGCACCATATATAGTAAAGTATTTGTAGTATCAGATCAGCTGGAAACCCCAAGCCTTCAGAAATAGGAATATGCTAAGGATTCCATTAGGCCGGCCCCTACGCTGCCATAAAAGGGGGATTTTGTCTCCCATATCATTGGAGTAAAAAAGAGATTGACCAATGGATATTTGCAAAAAACAAAGAGGCTGCTAATTAGTTGGGACATACCTAACTAATAATTTTGGATAAAGCTTGCCTATATACACTGTCAATCACATACCTTTTTAGGGTTTCAAATATGTGCACCATCTAAAGCCAAATAAACGTGAGCTGCACGCATCCCTCCCCTCTGATGTAATGTTCAACCACATTCCATACAGTTCATGCCATGGCTAGGCTACTCCTGCAAGCTGATGATAACTGGTTTTTGCATACGTAAACTATCTTTTCCTGAGATATGGAAGATAATTAAAACCAATGTCATACATCAAAGCTTTCTAGTAATGGAATGAATTTGATGTATAATTAGGTTGAGAAAGGGACTGGACCTAAAAGCAATCTATCTTTGCATTAGTAACTAAGCGAAGCAAACAAGAAAATAATATAATATATATTAAACAAGACGACAAGCAATATCAGCTTTAAAATCACAGCAAACTTTAAACTTTGATTAAAGGGGCATAACAACGCTCTGGCTCATATTAAAGCTTTCAATATGAGAAGAAAATTATGAAGTTTGTTTTGAATGATTACCCAATGTCATGTTAACCGATGACTTGCGCTATGATACTTCTGCGAAAGCAGGCAAAAACAACAGAAATCTTTTGCTCTGAATTAAGTCAGCACAGTGCAGACTGCAGACTGCTTTTTGAAACAGAGGCACCACAGTCCGCACAATAGCTACTGATTTTTATTTACACTTCAGGATGGAATCAAACTGTATAGAATCATTTTTTTTGGGTGCAAAAACAAACTATTTAGAATCTAGTACTTTCCTTAAAGCAGAAAATCTTTCTTCAACTTTGAGGTGACTTTGGTAAACATCAGTCCCTTTTTTTTTTGTCTACTTTGATTGTCATTTACTTGAAAACTGAATATACATATAAAAAATTTGGTTTTGACTAAATTGCCTAATAGGCTATTACATACATCAAAATCTGTACTATATTATTCTTATCTTCCAAATATATAACTATCTATCTGATAATGCCACTTCCCCAAGTGATAGTTGCAAACTTGCAATGACACATAGGAAATAGTTGACTACTGATAATCTTATTTCTAGAAGCAAACTAGTGGCCCTGCTGGCTCAAAGTATGCTTGCAAATATATTATTTCATTCTTTCCTCACGAGTACTAATTTTGTGCAGAAGGTCTACTTACAAAAAAATAGTCACAAATATCTTAGCTAGCAAGATGACTTCCAAAGGGGAAAAAAAGAGGACAAAAACAAGTAAATGAGTCAAACTTATATATTGCCAAACTCATATAGAGTATTGAACTAGGTCTCACATTGTAAAGCCATGTATGCAGCAGCAGCACTAAAGTAAACAGATAGCTTGATTACTTAAAATACATGGCATGGACTTACTAAATAATATGAATCGTCACTCTATAGTTGATATTATACCTACCTTACCATGACTTTGTTTTGAGCATCCTTGCAAATAATTCCAAACTCTATAGTTGACACTTGACAACATGATGCCAACTGATTCCTTCTGCTTCTGTATACTCGCACTCCAACCAATGAGCTATTTCTTCACCAATCTAAATTGCAATTCCTAGTAGATGACTTCCCCTCACCACTACTAACCTTCTTCCCGCATCTTTTAGCAATAATCCTCTCAATCTCCAAATCAACATCCGAATCCGAGTCCGAACTCTCAGTGTTAGTACCAGCATGAACATCCTAATCAATATCGTTAACCTTCACTGCTTCTGAGGGCCGCTCCTTGTTATCAACATCCTTAACACTTAAAAAGTTCTTGCATTGAACCCAAAGGTGCCCCACACGCACACACCTCTTGCAAGCACCACGATTCTCATCAGCAATATTGGAACCATTGATCCTGGCAAGTTCCAAAAGGCTTTTGTAAGAGTTTTCCCTTATATATGGCTTTAAACCCAAATTAGCTCGAAACCTTTAAAAAATGAATCAAATAAACTCCTAACTTTTTTTTATCCAAATAAATCCTCAACCTTTTATTATTGACCAATTTGACCCTGAATTGAACGGAAGACTAATGACTCCGTTAGACCATTGATGTGGTGCTGATGTAGCTTTTTCATTTTACATGTGGAACCCACCCAATGTAAAAGATAAAACTTAATTTGACCCTTAACCTTTATCAAATGATTCAAATAAACTCTTAATCTTTTTATTTTGATCCTAGTAAACCCTTAACCTTTAAAACCACGTCAGCACTCTAACAGAGTTGTTGGCCTTTCATCCAATTTTAAGCTAAATTGCCAAAAATAAAAGGATGAGGGTTTGGATAAAAAAAAGTTTACGAGCTTATTTGGTTCAGTTTTCTAAAGATTTGGGACCAATTTGGACTTTAAACCATTTATTTAAGGGAATAGGATAAAAATATAAGAATTATACACATAGTATAAATTTTACAAAAACTCTATTAGAATCGAGTATAAAAACTCAATTGAGAATATAAACTTTTAAATGAAAATTGTGTGCAAAATTTAAATTTGTTCTTTCTTTGGAAACAAATGAAATGAGAATCATGTAGAAATACTTAATTGTGGATCATGACTTTCACTATGTACAAATACTCAATAGGAGAATGAGACTTTGAAATGAAGATATGTACACGCTTTAAAATTTATTTCTTTTTTTGAAGATCATGTATAAATACTCAATTGGCGATTATGACTAGACCTGTCCAAGGGCCGGGCTACCCGCCCGAGCCCGTAAGCCCGCCCGATATTTGGGAGGGTTTGGACAAGAATTTTAAATTTAAGGGCCGGGCTTGGACAAAATTTTTAGGCCCGTTTAGAAAACGGGCCGGGCTTGGTCATAGGTATAAAAGCCCGAGCCCGGCCCGTTTTACTATTGCTTTAATATAAATATATGTTTATATATTTATTTTATTTGTTAATGTGTTATTTTTCTTATTTTTTTTGTATATGATATTGATATTTTCAAATATTATTAGTATTTAGACTTTGTTAACTTTGTAAAAATTGCTTAGATAATAATTTTTTAAATGTATTGATTTACTTTTATTTATAATATAAATTAATTTTTAAAATTAGTGTCCGAAAAAAATTAAAAACGGGCTTTTGGACGGGCCTCGGGCTTATATAAATATTTTAGGGTCGGGCTTGGATAGAAGAGTAGGCCCGAAATACCGGGCCGGGCCGGGCTTGGACAAGCAAAGATTTTGTAAAATTTTACTCAAGCCCGGCCCGAACCCGGCCCATGGACACCTCTAATTATGACTTCAATGGGGATGGTGTATAAGATTTAAAGTTTGTTATGCTTTTACCCCTTGTTTGGTTGGGGTATTTAGGGGGAGTTAGGAGGAGTTAGGGGAAACTTGTTTTGTTTGGTTGGGAGGATAAAGGAGGAGGAGGGGTGAGGGGAGGATGATAAAACTCTTCCTAACCCCTCATATTCCACTCCCCCAAATTGGGATCTTTTGGGAGAGTGGCAATTTTTTGACAAATTTGTCATTTCACTATTATTAATAATTTCAACATATATTAATTATATAATTTATCTCTCTTTTTCTCTCTCTCTCAAATTCCCCTTTTTGTTTCGTTCCTTTTTTTTATTTTTTTTAAAATTCTATATTTTACCAAATAATTTCCTAATTTTTTTAATTTTTCTTTTTATTTAATTTTTTTCATTTTCATGTTTTAATTTTGATTGCTTTATTTAATTAATTATTTATTTATGGTCTGTAAATTTTTATTAGTTTTTTGTTTCCTCTTTTTCTTAATCTTCACCACCTACATTTTTTAAAATTTTATTTATTTTAATTCATATTTGATTTATATTTTATACTTTATATTTTTTAAACGAAGAATAATAATAATTAATAAAGATTATTTGACAAAGATTATTTTTTACATGGCTTGATAATATAGAAAAAATATATTAATATTAATAATGATAGTAATAAAGATTTTACATATGAGGATAATTTGATAAAAATGTACATTAAACTCCTCCTAACTCCTCTTCCAACCAAATAGGAAAAAAGGACCATCCTCCCCTAAAATCCTCCCTTCCTGTCCATCCTTCACCCCTCCCCTCCCCTCCCTGTCACGCCCCGACCCGCCTGGGTCGGCCACGTGGCAACGGCCGCGTTGCCTCGAAGTACGTGCTGGTCGGTCACGCACCAGAAGCACCGCAAGGCATTGAAATGGATACCATCGCTGCAAAACAACTGAAACTTTAATTAAAAATCTTTTAATAAAATAATAAACTTTACAAGTAATGTCAGTGGACTAATTTAGAGATTACCTACACAGCGGAAACTTCTAAGCCTAAGCCACCGACGTCTTCTAGTGAGCCTCCTTTCTAATAGCTGACTCCGTACGCGAAGCTGCATCCATCACAATGGAATACAGGTGAGTGACAGAGATTCAATGGGTCTCCATCAGGGTTAGGGAAACAGGGTAATCGAAAATACCTTAAAACAAATAAAATAATTTAAATTAAAAACTTTATTTTCAACACTTCCTGTATCAAATTCTACAGGAGTGAATGTAATAAATTTTGTTTTCAAAATCTCTTTTAAAATCCTTCCAAGGAGTATTAAATTTAAAGCCTTTAAAAATAATTATAATCTAATGGGCTGGCACCTAATACACTGAAGGCACGACTGGCCGGTCGTATGCCTTACTGCACCGAGGGCTATCTCTTTCCTCTTTAAAAACATTTTCTCTTTATTTCATACACTAGCCCGTTCCCTCGGTGGTGCCTCACTGTGGTGGAATACAGTGAACTGGAGCTCTGGCGAGTTTCCCTACGCGCCTCTCCCAACCAGGCTCGACTCACCGTGCCCCTCGATAGGCGGTCCACGGCTGAGTATCATGCATGCTCTCAAACTCGGTCCACGCTCCCGCAAATTGGAGCCCCGAGGAATCCCACTCAATCACTCCTCTTCCAGGGGCATCGTACCCCAATAATCATAATAATAATAATAATAAAATTCCTTATATAAATATTAAAAACAAGTAAACACACACAAGCTTTTGTATTTTTAAAATCATCCCACCCCCATAAGTGGACGTATCACAAAATAAAAAGTGTGTGTCGTGGATTACCCTTATCCCAAAACCGTTGTAAAACCTTTTTAAAACAATTTATATTTTTAAAACATTTTCCCTAGTGGCTAAGCACTGAAAACAAAGCCACTCACAGTAGTGGGAGAATCGTATACTCCCAAGCGCTCCATGTAGCTCAACCTCCTGTGCATCGCCGCATTCGATTATCCGGAGCCCTAATACATGGAAATATACGTTAGCATTCATAATCACATTTATGAATGCACCTATGAGGCTCTAACATGACCTACGACTGGGCTTGAATGTGATTCGGGGCTTGGAAAAGTGTCCAGGAGGTTCCGGGGTAAAAATTGGACACTTGGTGAAAAATTACGAAAATACCCCTAGGGGTCCATGGGCCACTGGGCCGGGCCCGACAATTATAAAAGTGTCCGGGAGGTTTCGGGGCTAAAATCGGACTCTCGGTGAAAAATTACCAAAATGCCCCCGGGGGCCCGTGGGCCCCACACCCGGACTAGGCTGGGCCCCACACAGGTTGGGCCAAATTCTACTCGAAATCGGGCTCAAAAAGCCCACCTATGAGATATTTATACATTATAATGATATAATATATAAATATTTAAGATATAATAATATTATATATAAATATCTAAAATATATTAATATAATATATAAATATCTTTTAATATAATAATAATATATTGAAAATATCTAAACAGGGACTCGATCGGCCAGTTCTTCGGCCGGTCTCTTCCTCGGTTTTCGCACTCGTTTCTCCTCCTTTCGACGTACAAACTTAGAGAGGCGATCCTCATGGCATCCACAACGGATATGCCGAGGCAGAAACGAGAAACACCGGTCCAATTTTCCCGTAGACCGAGATTTAGCCTAAATTGGCTAAATCTCCGATTTACTCACACCCGGTGCACAAAAATGCGTAAAAACGGAATGGGACGTAGAATATGGTGAATACTATAACATACTAAAAATTCACCTTATTCCACCGGCCCGAAATCCACTTATTTGAGTTTAAAGTTTTAATCTGGTTAAAAGCTGAAAACTTGGATCTAGGCTAAACCGATGCATGGATGTGCGTGCAAACTTAACATAATGTAGATCGAGGTGAGAAGAACAACATACTGGAAACTCACCTTGATCTGATAGCCGGGCATGTCCCATTTTGCCAATTGTCCAAAATGCCTCCGGTCGGCTCCAGAGAGAAAAGAAGAAAAAGAAAGAAAAAGAAAAGAAAAGAAAGAAAAAAATGAAAGAAAAGGTTCGGCCCCTCCCCTATTTATAGGGGAGCCCGACGCCGGGTCCACTCGGGCCCCGGGTCAAACTTTTTCCCCTTTTTCAATTTTCTTCCATTTTTACCCGTTGGCTAAATCCTTTGATTTCTTGTGCCAATGGGGCCCATAATAAATTTCTAGGGACTTATTTGGAGGTCTTTTTGGCATTTACTAATTTCCATGCACAGTTAATTACTTTATCTTCCAACTCCGTCTTATCCTAATTTAAACTTCTCTTCTTAATTAGACACATCCGGACCGACATATTGTTTAATTGATACGCCATCTTACACTATTTTGATCGTACGAAAAGTCGTGCTAGGTCCCGGTGTGTCACTCCCTTTCCCCCCTTTGAACCAAACAAGCCCTTAGGGACTGTGTATAGATACTCAATTGAGGATTATGACTTTTAAATAGAGACTTATAACTTTTACAAACACTCAATGAGAGCCATATACAAATACTTAATTGAGAATAAAAACTTCTAAATGGGACCGTGTGTAAGATTTAAAGTTTGTTCCTTTTTTGGGGACCATGTGTTTTTAATAAAGATCGTGTATAAATACTCAATTGGGATCGTGACTTTTTAATAAGGACCATGTATAAAATTTAAAAATTATTTTTTTTGAGGACCTTGACTTTCAAATAAATATCGTATATAAATACTCAACAAAAACCTTGCACAAATACTCAAATAGGAGCCAGGTATAGATACTCAATTGAGAATTATAACTTTTAAATAGAGACCTATAACTTTTACAAATACTCAATAAGAGCCTTATATAAATACTTAATTGTGAATAAAAACTTTTAAATGGGAACGTCTATAAGATTTAAAGTTTATTCCTTTTTCAGGGATCATGTGTTTTCAATAAAGACCATGTATAAATACTCAATTGGGATCGTGACTTTTTAATGAGAATCATGTATAAGATTTAAAAATTATTTTTCTGGGACCTTGACTTTCAAATGAGTATTTGTACACAGTCTCTTTCAAGGTAACTAAATTTGTGTATAAGATTTAAAATTTGCTACTTTTTTGAGGGCCATGAACAGATATTTAATTAAGGATCATGACTTTTAAATAGAGATTGCGTATATGATTTAAATAGAGATTGTGTATATGATTTAAAATTTGTCTCTTTTTTGGAACTATGACTTTTTAATGGACCGTGTACAGGATTTGAAATTTATTAAATTTTTTGGGTCATGACTTTTAAATAGGACCATGTAGAAATGCTCAATTAGAGACCATATAGAAATACCCAATTGAAGATCTTAACTTTTAAACGAGGATCGCATATAAGATTTAAAATTTGTTCACTTTTTAAGGATCATGACCCCCTTTTTTTAAAAATAACGATAATGACTTTTAAATAAGGACTGTATACAAATATTTAATTAAGGATTATCATTTTTTAATGGGATCATGTATAAGACTTCGAATTTGTTTCTTTCTTGGAATCTTCACTTTTGAATGGGGATCGGTAGTGGATCATGACTGTTAAATAAGTACAGTGTATAAAATTTAAAATTTATTCATTTTTTAGGGATGTGACTTTTAAATGGGGATCAGCCTTCTTAGATACCAAATTAATATTTTCCACAAACATTGGTCGTTGGATCTTGAATTGAAATAACAATCTAATTTATTAATACAAAATTAATTAAGTAGTTTTTTGGTGTTTATACTTTTTCAGTATTGGTATGCCAAAAATTTAATAAAAATATATACAACCACATGCCACAACACGTGGCAAGAAACTAGTATATATAAAAATACAAATATTGTAAAACTTTTGAATCATCTAAAATACTTTTTTTTTTCTTTCTAACATATTTCAAAAATATATGTTATTAATATTGTTGAGTTAAATTAAAACTCTTTAATTATCTTTTGTTAAATTTTTCTATATATTTATTAAATGATGATAATAATAATTAACCAATTTTACTACTAATTATTTTGAAGAAACTAGTGTAATTATCATCGAATTTCATATAGTTTAATATGACTCTTACTCTAAGTTTAATTATTATCCAATTAAATGTAATTTGCTTTTCTAATTTTTTTTTATTTTTTTTTGTAATTATTAATAACATGCTACGTGTGATAGAGTGATTAATAGATATATAAATCTAGGAAATTAAGCTTGAGGTAGGAGGTTTCTTAGTCCCAACTGAAGGTTAGGATTAACATATGTTTGTTAGGGTAATTAACAATAATAATCAGATAACAATAACAATTAACAAATAATAAAAGATGGGCTTTTTAAGCCAAAAAGCCGTCTCCCTCTTTTTTCTTGGGAAAATTTCAAAAAGGGTGGTCTATTAAAAATATTTATCCATTGGTACTTTGATAAAAAAATAATTATTAGTAAGTCAATAAAATATGTAACGAGGAGATTTCATTTATTTTTTTTAACCCCTTTAAGAAAAAAAGAGAAAAGAAAGCCCTAATATAACTGTTTTTTTTCCCAATTCCTCTATTGAAAAGGCACAATCTTTTATGACAAGAAAAAGAAAACCCACGATCTCTGAAAATTTCTGATTTCCAATTGTCGTCCTACGCCTTGTACCCTACAAATCAAGATTTCCAAAAACACTAGGGTAATAATCAGCCAAATTGTGTCTTCCCAGCTCTTCTGTGAGCCGCTGCACAATTTCTGTGACCTCTTGAGCAGTATCATAAGAGTCAACTAAATCGAATGAGAAAATAGTATTAGATATAAAATTAAGCATAGTTTTGAAAGCTACTTGGCCAAGGTCTATTGCTTCACCAACCCGGCAACTATAATGAACATCAGCAGCAAGTTCTTCCATTTTCCTATGCCACCAAGGCTTTGCTTAGTAGAAGAGAAAAGTAGAAAGATAGAAAAGTTAGGAGGGAAAAATGGAGAGAAAATAAATTGTTGAGCGCTTGGTTGGAGAGAAATTTGAGAGGAAAGAAAATTGGAAGGATGAATGTTTTCTTTCATGCTTCATATTCAATATCTCTCCAAATTTGGAAAGAAAAGTGGAGAGAAAATAAGGTGAGTCTAATTAATTAAGATAAAATTACGTATATATATCCTTCATTACCAAAAACATTATAACATATTACGTATAACACTATTACTCACAAGTATACTAGATAATGGGTATAATAGTAAATGTATATTAAATTGATTTTCTTTCTTTTCAGTTTTCTCTTCTACTAACCAATAAGAGGAAAGAAAATTAATTTTTCCACTCATTTTTCCATCTTTCCTACCAAGCATACTAGAGGAAAATTAATTTTATTTTCCATTTTCCTACTTTTCTCCTCATCCTATTTTATTTCTTTTCAATTTTCCATCTTTCCTACCAAGCAAAACCCAAGTGTTGATTAGCGTCAAGTTTCTCACTAGCAAAAATCTGCAAGTTGCTTGTTACTTCTCCCTCTACTTCTTGTGATCGAATGGAAGGCTTGACTCAATACCAAGAAGAAAAAAAGGCAAAGTAACCAATCCACAACATCCATATGCATATCACTCCTTGAATCTCGACAAAATTTTTCCAAGATTGTGATTTCCTTTTTCTAGTCATAAGAGATTGGGGGTTTTCGATAGTTGAATTGGAGGAAAAAAAACACAACTATATTAGGGTTTTGTTTCTCTTTCTTTTTAATTGGGTTAAAAAAGTAAATGTAATCCCTTTGTTACAAATTTTACAAAATATAATTGACTTACTAATAATTATTTTTTATCATAGTATCAACATATATAAATATTTTTAATAGATCACCCTTTTTTGAAAATTACCCTTTTTTCTTTTCTTTTTATTTTTTATTTTTAGTCTTTCTAATGGTCAAATTATTGTTTACTTATTCCTTCACTTTTAGTCTTTCTAACAGTCGAATGATTGTTTACTTATTCCTTCACATTCTCCTAAAAATCGCTTAATTTTGCCTTGTTTTGATGTGCCAAATTAACACCACCTCTGGAGTTTGGAAGCCAAGAAAGCTTCATATTAGAAGACAAGTTCTGTTCTTAGTGCCTTCATCAAGGAGCCCACAGCAACACTTTCTACTAGTCAAGCGATGGCTAATATAGAAAGTCACTTTACTCTTCATCTTGCCAAAATTCCATCCAATATATTTCGTCGATCTGTTCCATTTCCTAAGGCTAGCCATAATTAGACAAATACACGTTGACTCCCTCGGTTGTCCTCCACTTTATAGCTTCAAAAATCAAGACCTTGTTCCATATATCTCTTGGGTGAATTTGGGGAACCCAACTTGTACTTCTAGATTTCCTTTGGACTTTGTGTAATTATATCTCTGCCATAAGGGTGAACGGAAGACATGGATGCAGTGCTGTAAGAATCTGCCCAGCTTGGCCAATCGGATCGGTTCAACCGGGACTTGGAGGGTCATCCAGTCTAGAAAAGGGGTTGACCCAGTCAAAAACCAAGTAAAAGTCGAAAAAAAAAATCAATTTTGTTATTTTTTATATTAAAAGTATGTTGAAACTGATAAGAAACCTCTTATGAGAGAATCAAGCACACCAACCACTAAGCTATAAATTTCTTATTAGAAATTTACTTTTTATCATATATGTTAAACTAAAATTATCAAAATTCATATATTCCTACACCTAAATGACCATTCCAATTTTATCCGGTTGACCCAGTTGAACTGATGACTCGATGACGTGGATGGTTCATTCACCGAACCAGGTTTTACAACATTGGATGGATGAAGCAAATTCAAATCAATACACGCAATTATATATGCCTATAATTGCCTGTGGCCTGTGACTCTTTTTTTTCCTTCCTCTTCTAGGCCCATTCTCCATGTTTGACAACATTGATCAAGAACTGGATGGTGTCAGTGTCATCAAATACCTAAAATTGAAGTCTTACTGTTTATAATGGAATCCGATCAATCTTAGCATAACTATCTTAGTTAGTGTAACATTAAAAGCCCAATTGGCAACTAAAATAAGTGCATTACCATGATTGGCATTCCATGTCCACTATTAACATTCAATGAACTAGGAAGCCCTTTAATCAACTTCATAGAAAAGGAATTTAGGCGTAATATTATACCTGTAAAAATTAAAATCAAAACCAAATTGTCCCGAAAACTTAAAAAATGTGCTAGTTACAGCTCAATCATAACTCTTGTATTCCATTTTAGTTCTACCATACACTTATCACATTTGAACAACCATAGCAAAAGTAAAAAGTCAGAAGCCATTGAAAGAAAGGGGAAACTTTGCTAGTATTCCTCATTTCCTTGTCCTTTTTTTTTTCTTTTATTGCATTTGTTAGCTCTATAATTGAAGGAAGTACCCTACACGGTGTCATGCCTCCACTCGGAGGAGTCGGCCATGTGGCAATCACCACGCTGCCTCGAAGTACGTGCCTACCGCTTACGCACCCTGAAGCACAGCAAGGCATAAATTAAATAGCTTCGCTGCAAAACCATTAAAACTAAACTTTAATTAAAAGATAATAATAATAATAATAGCTCATTTATTAAAATAAGTTTACTTAAAAGAAGTACCAGTGGATTTATTTAAAAGAAAACCTATGCAGCGGAAACTACTGCTCCTAAGCCCCCAAAGGATAATAAGAAATGACCATGATAAGGTCAATGGAAAGTAAGCAAACGGAGAAAGTAGAATGCATGGAGATGATGGAACTGCCTGCATACGTGCAAAGGAAGAGCACGAAGAGAATTTTCCTCAGAGTTGGAAAGACATCACTAGAAGGAACTGGTGAGAAAGGAGAAGTGGAAAAGAAAGGAAAAACAAACTCTTAAACAAAGGATATAAGAGATGTCGTGATGTAGTGTGGAAGCTTTCTTAATAAAGAAAGAAAGCACAGAACTCTAGGTAATGAAAATTTTAGGCTAATCAGAGATGAATGGGGTCAGGGAAGAAGAGAAACTTAGTGTAGTTGAGGAACTAAGTTTTTGGTCAATTAGGAGTAGAGCCTTAATACGGGAAATGAAAAGCATAACAAGCCTTAGAAAACTTTAACCTTAGGTGGTAATAATTTTATAATGAACCATAGTTTAATAACCCCAAAATGACTAGGTAGAGCTAGCAAAGAGTAAAAGGTAGGAAATCAGGATTTGAGGCAAAACCTAGGTAGATAACCTAGGGATAAGTTTAAAGAAAGTGAATAAAAGACTTAGAAACAGATATTAGCTAAAGAAAGTCGAGCATAATGAACCCCAAACTGGAGTCAAGCAAATGCACTACATCATACTACACACAAAGAATGGAAAGAATAAACAAGGATGGTTGGAGGCCATAATTTCTGAGATAAAAGGGGTTAAGAATATGGATTGGTGAAGGGAAGGAAAACCCCTGACAATTTAATTTATAAAGAAGAGATAAGAACGTTGGGTAGAAAGAAAAATTGGAGAAGAGAAAAGAGAAGAAAGCACTTGAAGGAAATGAGTGAATGGAAGTGCTTGTGTCCTAAAGGATGAAGGGTAGCAAGCTTTCACTACTTAACCTACCTTCGAGATACAAGTAAAGAAAGAATAAAAGAGGAAAAAAGAAAGGTAAAGAGATAAAGATACCAACATATGCAGAGTAAACAAAGGTGAAAGGATCCTGAAGATAATAATAATGATGATGATGGAGATTTTAAGGAGATTTCAAACACAGTGAAAGAGGAAAGTGGATTAACTTAGGTAAGAGCCGAAGAAAGAATAAGGATAAATAAGAGGATAATTGAAACTGGAGAAGACAAAAAGATGAAAGCAAGATGAAAGAGTGAGATAGAAGGAATTAAGAGTAAGTAGCTAAGAGACATGAAAGATAAGATAAAAATTTTGAAGGAGGGCAGTAGTTCAACCCTAAGGATAGCTTCCCCGAAAAATGATGAGTGAAGAAAGGATGTGGGAGATGAAGTCCGAGTCAAGGTAAATTGAAAGTAACTATGCGCGGACAAGATTGTAAGACAATGGAGGTAGAGAAAGATGTTGTCCGTGACAAGTAAACCTTTATGTGTAGGAGAAAAAGAAGAGATATAGGAAATTACGAGCCAAGGACGGCTTAGATAAAGAAGACCCACATGCAAAAAGTAAGAGATGCAGGAACTAAGACAGGAAGGATGACAAGGACAAACCCAAGTAATCAATGGAATGAGTACAGGGATAAGAAAAGGAACTGGTCAAGCTCATAAGTTTCTATGAGCATAGCCAGTATAAGGAGAAGAAAGGAACTTCTAACACCTAAATGAGGTAAAGGCATTAGAAGAAAAGAAAAGTAAAGATAAGAAAGCCAGGAAAGAAAGTAAGGAAAGGAAGGGATGAAGCTTGGGTAAAGGAAATCATGGGTAAGATGTGAAAAATCATGTAAACTAAGATAAGAAAGAGTTAGCAGTGAACTCAAAACCCTAATGGAATGTGTATGGAGATGATAAAAGCTACAGAATGATGTCGAAGGATGGCAATGGACCCAAAGTAAGGGCAAACCAAGTTAGAGGTGTCGAGACGTTTTACCGCTCCGACGACAAATGACATGGCGCGAAATATATTCGAGACTAAACAATCTAAAAACAAATGGAGTCGCCACTAACCTTTTATTTTTTTAATAGGTGTGGTTAGTCACCTACTTGTTTAACCCAACATAAATCTAGAAAGATTACGTCAAGTTAAGGAAAGAAACTGGTCTACGAAAAAGATTTTAGGTTCGTGAGTCGGTTATGCTTAGGGAAGGATTAGCACCCCCAAGACGCCCAGAAATCGGTACCACAAAAGTCTTAAAAATATTTTACTTGGGAAATAATAATAAAATATGTTTAAAATCATTTTAGGAAAAAACATAATTTCGAATGTTGGAATAAATATTCCTTTTAATGTGGGACAAAAATCCCATTGAAAAGTTAAATTCGAAATTTAAAGACTTAATGTCGGAACGAACGTTCCTTTTGATGTGAAAATCCATAGCCCAATTTTGGATTTGAAGAAATTTCCTACTTAGAATGGAGATTCAATTTCTAACTAGGAACAAATATTCTTCAAAAAATCAAAGTCAAATTTAAAAGTGAGGATAAATATCCTTTTGAAAAACAAAGTTTTAATTTTAATTTTAGAAAGTCTCAATTATAAGAATATTAATTGAAATCTTCTAGAAAACATTTTGCAAAAAAAAGTTGGGATAAACATCCTCAAATTCGTGTTTTGAAAATCACATTAAGAGACTTTAATTATGATTTCTCAAATTAAAATCTCTTAGAAAGATTCAATTTTAAAACAATGTCGGAATAGATATTCCTTTTAATTTGATGAAGGGAATAGTTTGACAAAAATTTAGTTTGATAGGAAAATATTCTGAAAAATTTTAAAAAAAGGATAAAAGAAAATAAATATTCCCTTTTATTGAAAAAGAAATAAAAAAAATAAAAAAAAAGAGATTTTGAAAGTGATTTTTTTTTCATAAAATTTGGATTAATTTGAGAGGCCTTAATTATAGTTGGAAAATTAAGGTCTCTCAAAAAGACTTCTAAAACATGTTTTGAAATTAATGTCGGAATGAACATTCCTTTTAATTTAATTGGGCCTCTTAAGCAAGAAATTTTCTTAAAATGAAATAAAAATTAAAACATAAAAGTAAAAATAAAAAATAAAAGATTTTGGAATTAACATTCCTTTTTGTAAAAAGAAAAATTTTTGGAGTTTATTCGCAAATTTTAAGAAATTAAAGAAAATCGTAAACATGATGCATGCTTTTTGTGAAAATTACATGAAAAAAACATATTTTTAATTTTAAAGGGACGGAAAATTCTCCCAGGCCCGATCGGACTCCCGATTAGACACCGAAAAAACTTTTCATCGGAGAAAACCTTCGGAAACCTCGGACTCCCAAGGCATTTTTCGATTACCCCATGCATATGAATTTTTGAAAATCAATGTTCTAAATTTAATCATGCATGAATGGGACAAGGAAACATGGGTTAGTATATACATACACAATTAATTACACAATATGATATGGTAAAATAAATAGGACATGGAAATTTAAAATCAATTTTACAAGATCAAATTGCACAGAAACTAATTTAACACAAATAAGCAAGCCTAACTTAAACAAATACATATTCATGGTCAAAGATATAATATCATGCAAAATTTAATTCATAATTCAATAAACATATATACAGGGGTAAAAAGGTAATTTTATAATCAAGACTAAATTTTTAATTAAACATACATATGAGGGCAAAAAGGTAACTTAATGCAAGATATAATTTCTACTTAAGCAAAAATACATGCAAAGGCAAAAAAAAGGGTAATTTTACATGCAAGATTAAATTTTTAATTAAAAGCACACATAAAAGGGCAAAACAGTAATTTAACATATGATATAATTACTAATTAAGCTAACATATCCATAAGGGCAAAGAGGTAATTTTATATGCGAGTATAAATTTTATGTTAGACAAAACACATGTTCAAGAACAAAAAGATAACTTCTATGATAAAAATAAAAAAATTTAAATCTTAAACTAAATATGCATTTATATAAGTTTAAAATTTTAGTTTTTAAAATCAAAGATTATTTCTATTTAAATAAGTGAAAATAATAAAGAATCATAAAAAATAAAATAAACTTAAAGATTCAATTTTTATTAACCAAGCTTTCATTTTTAATCAAATAAAATGTCCACAAGCAAAAAGATGCAATTTTTATAACCTTAAACTTAACATTTAACTAAACAAACAAGCTAATCAACTTAAAGTTATGACCTTTAAAACCAAGATTAGATTTTAATCAAACAAGAATGTGAATATAAATTCAAAAATACAATCTTTTTAATCAAGATTAAGACTTTCAACTAAACAAACACACGGAATGGGTAAAGCAAATTTAAAAAAAATAAACAAGAATACAAAATAATGAAAGTTAGGGACTTTTTACATAATCATGTAAATAATTAAGAGAAATGGCACATTAACAAAAAATAACATAAAATAAATAAGCAAGTAAAAATAAATCTTCTTGAATGTATTAGCAGCATATATTAAACTAAGCAAATTATTTAACAATATATAAAAGCTCTATAAATCATAAACATCATCATAAAAAGGAAAATTAACAAATTTAACAAGACAAAACAAGAATATTGTATTAAAAGTAAAAAAGAAATGATCTTGAAAATAAAACTAAGAACTTACCTAAAAAGATGAAGTTTTATACCAAAACTAAAAAAAGATAATAATGGCTTTGTGGAGAAGAGAATGGCCAAGATTGATAATCAAGAAGCCTTTTTTCTCTATTTTTCTCTAGCCAAACCGTTTAAAATAAATCAAGAAGGAGAAGAAAAAATTCCTTTTGGGCTCTCTTTCTCTCTTTCTCTCTTCTCCTCTCTCTATTTTTTTTTTGTGTTTGAAAGAAAGCTGAAACTTTGTTTAAAAAAAAAAAGAAAAAAAATACCCCAGCCCCTTTTTGCTCTCTCCGTTTCCTTCCTCTGTTTCTTCTCTCTATTTCTTCTGTTCTTTTTTTTGGAATGGCTGAAGCTCTCTCCTTTTTTTTTCTTTTGCTCTTTTCGTGCTCTTCCTCCTTTTATAGCCGAATGGAATCCCCCTTTGATGATTTTTTATTGATTGTGAAAGATGATAAGCTATAATTGAAGATGGGTTGGCAATAATGGTGGATGGGCGTTATGGGTTGCCCAGAGGTGCAGCTGGCGTTGTGGGCTTTTTGTTCTTGCTGAAGATCAGCTTTCATTTCATCAATATTGGGTTCTGATCCTCCACGCTGGTGTTTTGGCTCTTTCTCAATCAAGGAGACAAGATCACCCTCAGATGATCGACCAGATTTTTTGTAACAACCCACTCATACGCGCTACCAAGTTGGAAAAGACCAGAGACCATGGCATTGAACTTGGTCACTGACATGGTATTCAGCTTTGTTGATGAGTAAATGAATATGCCATTGCCCTTTCTCTTCTCATGGTTGCCTTTAGATGAGCTGCAGATTAAATGCAAGGGAGTGGCTTTCTTCGCGTCTCTTATATTCATGACCTGTACATATCCCCAAGAAGCAGCTATACGGCTAGGTCGTGGGGCAGAAAGGATGGCTGGAAGTGTTGGGTTGCTGTTAACTGTCATGCTTGAAGCCAACTCCAAACTTTAGCAAAAGCAATGTTCTGTGATGCAGTGAAGACCGAGGTCTTTGCCGCTGGAATCGGGAGATCCATCAAAACCAGCATAAGAAACAACCGCGTAAAATCGCTCTGGGCATGCGGGGCCAGAGCTTGCCCTTGCTACCGTCAACATCTTTATCACCACCACATCTCCACTTTCAGCCAATGCCAAAATAGAGGAACCAAGGTTCTAACAGCAAGGAAACCAACATGATTGCTTTGCTTTCTCCTTTTTTTTTTTTTACTATTGTTCACGTAAATTCTCTCTCCTTTTCATTGCTATTGGTTTCGCTGGACTTGGAGCTACTTTGCAGCTTCACCGGCAGCGTCCAAGGCAGTGGTGGAAAGTGGTGAAGTGGGCTGGTCCGAGTTAGATAGCCAAAGCTTAGCATGGTGGAGACAGCGGTGCAAAGCATTCTTGTGAGATAAACTGGAATCCGCGTGTCATGAGTCCTTAAAACACTCCATTTACATGCTATACCTTGTCATTTCGAGCCATATCATTGCACTCAAGCCAAAGCGCACGGGAGCTCCAAGCAAGGCCATATACACTACCTTCATAGTCATCCAACGATGGGTTTTCTTGGAGTCAGAGGCTCATGAAAAGTGTAAGAAGATTATGAAGTAAGAGAAGCTTGACAAGCTGCTGCTTTCGCCATTTTTGCACTCTGTTTTTGTTCTTCTTTTGATTGTTGTAGCTGTTCTTGTCCGAACCTGGAACTAACCCATGAGCTGCCTCTGCTAGATACCCTCCCTGGCCGAGCATATTCACCACGCATGCTTTGTCGATAAGCCCTGCATAGCATCTTAATGGTTCTTCATGTTGCTGCTCGTAACAAGCTCGAATAAGTTTTGGGATGTTGAGACGAGTCGGGCAGAGATTGGAAAGCCCATAGAGAGGGTGCAACACACACCAACTAGTGGCAGACGGCATCGTATGGTGGTGGGTGGAACGAGGGATGATGCTCTACAGCAAAGAGTGGAAGCCATTTTGGTTTTGGGGGCTCGAAGGGTTGTCCGATTTCTTGAGGAGGGCGGTGGCTGCTTGTTGCTGCCGTAGCCGAGGTCGTTGAAGCTGCTGAGTAACGATGGGGTGGCTGCTTGTTGCTGTTTTGGTGGCTGTGGGGAGGTGCAGAGAGGACGGAGATGGAGTTGAAGCGGTCTGGGGCTGCGGCCTTGGTGTCGGGATCTCTTGGAACAAAATCATGCTGGAAAGCATGACACTGCAACGGCCCAGTTATTTCACGAATAGAGGGGCAACGACGAGTTGTTTTTACAAGTCCAACCAGCTTCATGGTTTTGCATCAGATAAGACAATGACTCATGGAAAATATGGATAGAAAGAATTTATCTGCTCCAACCGGGAAACTAAAAGTTGTCCACTATTGAAATACTGTCAGCACCACTTGAGAGGAAATTATAAGGGACCGTGGCCTTGCTGTTACAATGGGCGGCTTGCATGGAGGCGTGGCTTTCTCTTTTGTTTTGAATGGCTGTTAGCTCTTTCGAGGGAGAGTGGTGCGGTTGCTGCTTTGTTGTTGCTGTAGCAGCTGTGAAGAGGGTGGCGTAGCTGCTGTTGTTGCAGTGAAGAGGGTGGCGTGGAAGGAGACGAGCTGCTGCTGCTCGATGTTAACAAAGACTTTGCATTTGTCAGCGTCAAGGCCCATATCGTCGGAGACAAATCCAATATTGCGGCAAGTATCGCGCACAATCTTCTCATAGTCTACATTAGCTTTAAGGCTTATCATACTCCATTGTGTATCTCGGGACTCCATCACTAAATGCTTACGTCAATCAGGCCATGGAGGGAAGTTGCATTGTTCAACGGAAACAAGGAGAGCTTGCGGAGCTGAAGAAGTGGCAGTGCAGCGCTCATTTCTCTAACTTAAATATCAGAAGAAAGGAGACCATTTAAAATTGCACAAATGCTCTCCAAGCTGCCATAATTGAAAGGTGCAACGAAGTGTATCATGTGACCCAAGGCACACACTCTTATACATATTTTTCATGATAACCGAATTGCTTCGGTTGGTCTTTGACTTGCTTGGGTTTACATGGGAGTAGAATTTGCTCTTTTCGCTTTCCGGTCTTGGTTCAAAATTGCCTGCAAGGTAATGAGACAAAATTAAGATTAGATTATGTAAAATAAAGTAATAGTAATAAACAAAAATAAACTAAACTTAAAAAAGATAAGTAAAATAAAATTTGGAAATGATCAATCAATTAATTGACTAATTAACCAATTAATCAGCTAATTAAATAATTAAAATTTAAAAACAAGTGACTACAGTTGCCCCTCTTTGATTGTTTCTTAATGATCTAGAAGTGTGAGCTTCTAGATAATTAAGAAATAAGCAAAGATGTAGACACTCTTTACTCAAATGTGTACTAAACAGTACTGGGGTTTTGAAAAAGATCACTATTGATAGAACTGATTTTAAAATCAAGGAAATTGTCCTAAATAGAACTAAATTTAAGAAAACCATCCTAAATAGTAATGATTTTAAAGGAAATTGTTCTAAACAGAAACAATTTTAGAGAAAATCACCCTAAGCAGAAATGATTTTTGAAGAAATTGTTCTAAACAGAAACAATTTTAAGAGAACCATTCTAAACAGAAATGATTTTTTGAAGAAATTGTTCTAAACAGAAACAATTTTAAGAAAACCATTCTAAACAGAAATGATTTTTGAGGAAATTGTTCTAAACAGAAACAATTTTGAGAAAACCATTCTAAACAGAAATGATTTTTTGGAAGAAATTATTCTAAACAGAAACAATTTCGAGAAAATCATCTTAAACAAAATGATCTTTGAAGAAATTGTTCTAAACAGAAACAATTTTGAGAAAACCATTCTAAACAGAAATGATTTTTAAAAATGATTTTTTTAGATTTTGAAGAAATTGCTCTAAATAGAAACAATTTTAGAAAATCATCTTAAACAAAATGATTTTTTTAGATTTTGAAGAAATTGCTCTAAACAGAAACAATTTTAGAAAATCATCTTAAACAAAATGATTTTAATTTTGAAGAAATTGCTCTAAACAGAAACAATTTTAGAAAATCATCAAAATGATTTTAAATTTTGAAGAAATTGTAGAAATAATTTATGCTAGACTGAACTGAATCACGGATAATTACCTTAAGCATGGAAAGACTTTAAAGGAATTTTGGAGAGTTACCTGAGGAACTTCTTGTACAAGACTAACCTCATAATCTTGAACTGGGTTTAACCTGTAATCTTTGAACCATGATGCATAATGGATGTTCATGAAGAATGATGCTAGAATGATGCATTTTGCATGCTTATGATAATGCCTTGTTACTTTGCCTCAAAGTTTTCAAGATAGTCTTCTGTTTTGGCCCCAACGTATATTCTTTCAGCTCGAAATTGGAGAACAATCTTTTCATCACACCTTTTCTGGCATCAACATGCCCTAGACCCTCTCTTCAAATCACTGTTGCTTGAACATCCCAATTCAAGATGATTTTTGTTCATGTGTCATCACATTTCTGGTATCAACCATACGCTATTGAACTCATTTTACTCCTACATTTCTTTTCTTTTTTATGTTGAAAGTGACATCCAATGTCATGGCATTTATTTACCTGTTTGCTTATCCCTCCATGACAAAGAAAGAATTATGCCATTTATATTTAAAGGAAATACATGGATCTTTTAAAGGAGAGTGTGCAAGACATATCTATATATAACAGATAAACAAGTTCAAAGAGTCTATAACAAAAGAGTTTGTAGCAAAATGAAGAACAAAGGCACATGATCTCAAAACGATGAATGCATAAGTAACAAAAATCGGTCATTTCGCACCCTGCCTTTGATTGACTCATCATTGCTAGAGTGACATTTGACAACGTCTGATGATTTTCTGATTACCCCAATCCTCATAATCAAACAAGACCTCTTGTACAAGTTAGATGCCTTCTTTGTTGTGCTTTCTCAACCTTCCTAAACCGCCTTTTCAGGTTTTTAGCTTAGGAACCATCCTAATTGGATCTGAACCGCCCTTTTGGGTTTTTGCCTCAGATCCCTCCTTTTCTTCTCTTTTTCAGACTCAAGCCGCCTTTTTAGGTTTTCAACTTGAGACGCTCTTTTCATTTTTTCATTCTTTCATTTTTCATTTTTTCATTTTCATTTTTTTTTTATTTTTTTATCATTCATTTTTTTTATTTTTTTATCATTTTTTTTTCAGGTGTAGTATTTCTTCACAGCATCGGCATTGATTGGATGTGGCAATTCATCCCCATCCATTTCTTGCAAGATTAGGGCGCCTCCCGAGAATGCTTTCTTCACCACGTAAGGACCATCCCAATTTGGAGTCCATTTTCCTCGGGGATCATGTTGAGTAGGCAGAATCTTTTTTAGCACCAATTCTCCTTCCGTAAATTCGCGCGGACGCACCTTCTTATTATATGCACGCATCATTCTCTTCTGATACAATTGACCATGGCAAAGTGCTTTGAGCCGCTTCTCTTCAATCAAGTTCAATTGGTCAAACCTCTCTTGCACCCAATCTGACTTTTCGAGTTTCAACTCTCTGTATATTCTCAAAGATGGGATTTCTACCTCAACTGGTACCACAGCTTCCATTCCATAAACAAGAGAATATGGTGTTGCCCCAGTTGATGTTCTTATAGTAGTGCGATAAGCATGTAAAGCAAAAGGAAGCTTCTTATGCCAGTCTTTGTAGGTCACTGTCATTTTCTGGACAATCTTCTTAATGTTTTTGTTTGCTGCTTCGACCGCTCCATTCATTTTTGGCCGGTAAGGAGTTGAATTGCTGTGTTTGATCTTGAATTGGGAGCACACTGCATAGATCATCTTGTTGTTCAAATTCTTAGCATTGTCAGTGATGATTCTTTCTGGTAGCCCGTACCGACAAACGATCTCTTTCTTCACGAACTTGGTGACCACTGACTGAGTTACATTGGCATATGAAGCAACTTCAACCCATTTGGTGAAGTAATCGATAGCCACTAGTATGAACTGATGCCCATTAGAAGCCTTTGGTGAGATTGCCCCGATTACATCTATGCCCTACATTGAGAAAGGCCAGGGGGACGAGATGGCATGCAATGGATTAGGAGGCACATGAATCTGATCAGCATAAATCTGACATTTATGGCATTTTCTAGCATGATTAATACAATCGGTCTCCATAGTCAACCAGTAATATCCCAACCTCATAATCTGTTTAGCCATTCTATGTCCACTGGCATGAGTTCCACAGATTCCACAATGAACTTCTTCTAAAATCTTCTTTGCTTCCTCTGACTCTACACATCTCAACATTACCTGATCCCTACTTCTCTTGTAAAGGACTTCACCATCTAAGAAGAAGTTTGCCGACATTTTTCGGATAACTTTCTTGTCATTCTCAACAGCATGATCTGGATACTTTTGAAATCTGAGGTATTGGGCAATGTCATAGAACCAAGGTTTGCCATCATCCTCCTCTTCAACACTCATGCAATGTGCTGGATGAGTCTTCATGTCCAACTTGATTGTTTCGATTTCAGCTCCTTTATCGACTTTGAACATCGAGGCTAAAGTTGCCAATGCATCGGCCAACTGATTGTCTTCTCTAGGGAGATGATGAAAGCTGATTTCTTCAAATTGCTCAATCAACTCCATGATGTACTTATAATAATGAACCAACTTTGAGTCTCGTGTTTCCCATTCACCTCTCAGCTGATATATCACCAAAGCAGAATCACCATACACTTCCAAAGCCTCAATCTTTCTCTCCATTGCCATCTGGATCCCCAGAATGCAAGCTTCATATTCTGCCATATTGTTTGTGCAGTCGAAGTCAAATCTTGCTGTTGCTGGGTAATGATCACCATTTGGGGATATTAGGACAGCTCCTGCTCCATGCCCCAATGCATTTGAAGCCCCATCAAAATACATTCTCCATTTCTCTCCTTGCTCTAGCTCAGTATTGAATATCGACATCAAATCCTCATCAGGAAACTCAAACTTCATGGGTTCATAGTCATCAACTGCTCTATCAGCTAGAAATTCGGCAATAGCACTTCCTTTAATAGCTTTCTAGGAGACATAAACTATATCATACTCTGACAGTAGTACTTGCCATCGAGCCAATTGTCCTGACAATGAAGGTTTCTCAAAGAGGAATCTGATCGGATCCAGCTTTGCTATCAACCATGTGGTATTATACAGCATATACTGTCTTAACCTCTGAGCTGCCCATGCCAATGCACAACACATCGTTTCTATCTGAGAGTACTTGGCCTCATACTCTGTGAACTTCTTACTGACATAGTAGATTGCTTGCTTTTTCTTGCCAGTTTCATCATGTTGCCCCAAAACACAGCCCATGGAATGCTCCAACACTGTCAAATACAAGATTAGAGGTCGATCAGGCACAAGAGGTACTAGCACTGGTGGGTTCGACAAATATTCCTTGACCTTATCAAAGGCTTTCTGACAATCTTGATTCCATTCTCCCGTATTGTTCTTCTTCAAAAGCTTGAAAATCGGGTCACATTTTGCAGTTAACTGGGAAATGAAGCGGGAGATATAGTTTAATCATCCAAAGAAACCTCTTACTTCCTTTTGAGTTCTCGGAGGTGGCAAGTCCTGAATGGCTTTGATTTTATCTGGGTCCACCTCGATGCCTCTTTGACTAACAATAAAGCCTAATAGCTTCCCTGAAGTAACGCCGAAAGTACATTTGGCCGGATTCAACCTCAACCGATACTTGCGTAGCCTTTCAAACAACTTCCTCAGGCCAGTCATATGCTCTTCTGGATTCTGGCCTTTGGCAATCATATCATCCACATACACCTCGATCTCTTTATGCATCATATCATGAAAAAGGGTCACCATAGCTCTCTGATAAGTTGCCCCGGCATTCTTGAGACCAAAGGACATCACATTGTATTGAAACGTGCCCCACATGGTGGTGAAAGTAGTCTTCTCCTTATCTTCTAGAGCCATTTTAATCTGGTTGTACCCCGAAAATCCATCCATGAAAGAAAATGTTGCATGTTTAGCCGTGTTGTCGACTAAAGTATCAATATGGGGTAATGGGAAATTATCTTTTGGGCTGGCGTTGTTGACATCTCGGTAATCCACACACATTCGAACTTTGCCATCTTTCTTCGGGATTGGTACTACATTTGCGACCCATTCGGGATAAGTAGCTACTTCCAAAAATCCTGCGTCCAGTTGTTTCTTCACTTCTTCTTTGATCTTTAATAACATGGCAGGCCTCATTCTCCTCAACTTTTGCTGTACTGGCTTGAATCCGGGCTTGATTGGCATTCTATGCACCACAATCTCAGTATCCAGACCTGGCATATCCTGGTAGGACCAAGCAAAGACATCAGCATATTCCTTGAGCAATGCCACTAGTTCCTCTTTTTGTTCAGGTGTTAGGGAAGTGCCAATTTTAACTTCTCTCTTTTCCTCATCATCACTCAAATTGATCAATTTAGTGGCCTCTTTGTGGGGTAAGATCTGTTTGTCTTCCTTTTCAATCAGTCTCATAAGATCAGGGGGAAGAGAGCAATCATCATCATCATCGTTGTCGAGGTCATCCGCATTAACGAAACGATCAAAGTCGGGTTCAAAAAGACCATCTTTGTTGTCTTTACATTCATCGTTTGAAGTCCTGGGGTCAAAAAGATAATAAAGGGGTATATATAAATATATGCACTCGACCCATGAACAAAAAAAAAAAAGAAAATGAAACAACAAGGATAAACATATAGAGGAAAACACAATGGTATAATTATGATATGAAATATATACATGGTGCAGAGTCTAATAGTGTGAATATTAATATCATGGATGATGGAGCAAACATGAAAATAAAACCCATAACATACGAAAGTCAACTGTCCACACTCTTGGGTAGAAGTGTAGGATAAAATGAGTTCTCAAAGCTTAATGATTACATGTTCAGATCTAACAAGTTCATCGGCATCTCAAAAGACTCCCAATTATTCAAATCAGTTCCCGGTGCCAATCGTTGAACCAATGTTCCACTACTTGATCCCCCGTGCTCTAGCATGCTGATAGACAATCCCTTTAATAACTGTTCAAGCTCAACAACTGATCTTTTTGGGTTCATCGTTCCAGCAAAAACAAAACTATCTTTCAATGGTGGAATCTTCGGTTTCTTAGGTTCAAGTTCCCCTCCTCTCAATGCAGCTACATGCTTGCGCTTTTTCTCCTCCCTTGCTTCGGACTTTTCTCTCCAAGAAGGCTTATATCCAAGTCCAAAAGTGGGCTCCGCCTTTGGTAAGACAATAGGCTCACGGATTCCTTGGCCATATTTTCCGAGTCCTTTTCCGACCCGACAGCCTCTTCCGACAGTCATGTTGACTTGCATGTTCAAGCAACCAGAAAAATGTGGGCTAGGTACCTTGGATCCTTCATTTACCCATGTTACTTCGGCTACTTCAAATGACTGGAAATAGCAATCCATTGCCTCTTCCGCAGCTTCGATGTAAGGAGTGTTTGGAGGTTGCATTACCATGATGTCCTCTTCTCCGGACATAGAAACTATCTTATTTTCAACTCGGAACTTGATTTTCTGGTGAAGGGAAGAAGGAACAGCACCGGCCATATGGATCCAGGGGCGACCCAGGAGACAGCTATAAGTCGGTGAGATATCCATAATCTGGAAAAGGATCTCAAATTCAACTAGTCCCACAATTATCGGAACAGTCATCTCGCCAATAACTTCCCTCTGTGTGCCATCAAATGCCCTAACCACTAGCTGACTGGCTTTCATTAAGGATTGGTCTATAGGTAATTTCATCAATGTGTGAAGTGGCATCACATTCAAAGCAGATCCATTGTCAATCAATACTTTGGCGACCATATGATCCTTGCACCGAACAGTGATGTGTAGTGCCTTGTAATTGCCTCTTCCTCCGGAAGGGATCTCTTCATCAGTGAAATAGATGTAATCAGTCACTGTGATACCTCCGGCAATATGTTCCAAATTGGCCACAGTGATGTTTTTGGACACATAAGATTGGTTCAGGATTCGGAGGAGAGCATTACGATGTGCCTCGGAGTTCAAAAGCAGAGCTAACAGAGAGATCTTGGCTGGCAAGCGATTTAATTGTTCTATGACGCTGTACTCACTTTGTTTGATGAATTTCAAGAATTCACGAGCGTCATTTTCATCCACTGTCTTGGTTACTTCTTTTTCAATTTCTTTCTCCGGCTCTCCAACAGATGGTGTAGCAACTTCATCATTTTTCTCCTTGCCTTTCTCTTTTTGTAGAGTGGCAGTTGGATTTGGGGCATAGCACCTCCCACTCCTAGTCATGCCTCCTACTCTAGAAATATTCACTGATTCAGATTCCTGGTCATTGGCATTCATCTGTTGCACTGAACTCTCATACCTCCAAGGTACCTTCTTATCACTTTGATAGGGGAATGGTGTTGGCACATTCAGATTCAAGCTCGGTTTCAATACGGGGATATTCAATATCGGCCTAGGGGTCATCGGAATTGATAGATTTGGTTTTGGTGAGGCTATGGGAATAGCGAGGCTGGACTTTTGAATCACGGATAGTTTCAAACTTGGTTTATAATGGGAAGAATCTTCATCTCCATTATTCACCATACAGATGTCGGTACTTTTGTTTCTCTCCGCATAAAATTCAATTAGACAGGTATCCATCATAGCTTGCAACTTTCCTCAGAATTTAGTGCAACACTGGATCTCATGACCCTCACACTTCAAAGGAGTAATCATTTGGGCCTTTAGCAAAGCCTGATATACAACCTTCATTGGTGTGATAATCTCTTCAACCCTTCTCTTAACATGAACTGCCCTATCATCAATCATATTCACAGTGTTTCCACCATGATTTGGAAGAGGATTTGTGCCTACACTTGGCGGTGCATTGAAAGTCAAACGACCCTTATTGATTATGCCTTGCACCACTTCCTTCAACCGAATACAGTTCTCAATACTATGTCCCTTAGCCCCCGAGTGATAAGCACAGGTGGCGTTTTCATCGAACCACCTCGGATAGGGAGGCTGCAAAGGGGTTAAGTATTGGACTGGTTCAATCATTTTGTTGCTTAAAAGTTTGGCATAAAGTTCGGTGTAGGTCATGGGAATAGGGGTGAATTGTTTCCTTTCTCTTGGTGGTCTTGAGTTCCAATTTTGAGTGTTTGGTCTGGAAGCAGTATAACTGGTATTGGATACCGGATATTGATAAGTGTTTTGAGGTTGGGCATAGTTGGAAGGAGGATGTTGGTAAGTGTTTTGAGGGGGTGTGTAATTGGTGGGACGATATTGGGGTTGGTATTAGGATTGGTAGGGTCGGTATTGTGATTGGTATGGTTGATATTGGGATTGGTTTGGTCGATATTGCTGTTGGGGGTATTGTTGGTATCCTCCATATCCGACGGTGTTCACCACGCCTTCTTTCTTCTTTGGATTCTTCCTAGCTGCACTAGACTCCCCACCTTCCAATTTGCTAGTTTTGAGTGCATTTTCCACCATCTCTCCAACTAGGACCATGTCGATAAAGCTTTTGGTGGCACCGGCCAGCATATGGCTATAGTATGGAGCTTTCAAGGTATTAACAAATAGCCTTGTGGTCTCTTTCTCGGTTAAAGGAGGTTGAATCTGAGCTGCTACATCCCTCCATCTTTGAGCATATTTGGTGAAAGATTTAGAAGACTTCTTCTCCATATTCTGCAAAGTCAGTCTATCAGGCACCAAATCAGTCATGTGTTTATACTGATCAATGAAAGCCCGGGCTAGATCACTCCAAGAGTGAATACCCCGCCTATCTAGCTTGTTGTACCACCGCGTTGCAGACCCGGTAAGGCTGTCTTGGAAACAGTGAATTAACAACTTATCATCTCTGGAGTATGCGGCCATTTTCCGGTAATACATGGTAATGTGGTCTTTGGGACATGTGGTCCCTTTGTACTTCTAGAATTCAGGCACTTTGAACTTTGGTGGGATCACCAACCCATCCACCAAGCTCAATTCATAAGCATCAGTAATGCCATAAGCATGAGTGCCCTCCATGGCCTTGAGCCGCTCTTCTATCTGGCTCAATACTCTTTGGCTTTCGGCTTCGCCGATCTCTCTCTCAAATTGTTCATCAGGCACAAACACGGGATTGTTTGGGGTGCATCCTGGAACAGGAGGTGGCATAGTGTAGGTGGGAGGGGGAATTGGTTGAGTTGTTGGGATTCCTCCGCTTGTAGTAAACATTGAGGGTGTAAAAGGGTGTACACCGGGTGGAGGTGGTGGGAAGGTGAATGTGTTTGTGGTTGGTTGAGGAATTTGTGTTTGATTTTCTTGCAAAGGTATATTGAGTGCGGGGGGTGAGAGAGAGGTATTCGTGGGTTGAGCTGTGGGGAGTCCGTGTGGGAGCGTATTCTGAGAAGATTGCCCATTGGAATTGTTGCCTGAATTTGCCATGTTTTGCTGTCTCATACTGGCCATCATTTCTGCCATCTGATCCAGTTTTTTCTGCAATTCTTCATTTGCCTTCCTTAATTGTTCAATCTCAGTAGCTTCCTCTTCCATCATGATTCTGGACTGTAATCTAGTATTGTATCTGTGTGTTGGAGGTGCTATCTTGAAACCTTTATTTAACCATAAGGGCGAATCAGATTCTCTTACCATGAATATGAATGAAATGTATGTATGAATATGCTTGAATGATTATGTAGTGTGGAAACCCATCCATAACAAGATTACTATAAAGATAATTAGCATTACGAAAATAGGAAAGTGAGTTTAATAACCCATAATAGAATACCATCCGAATCAAAACATAAGATGATAATATTTTATAACAAATCTGTCATTATGGTTGTCTCTTGAATTGCTCCAATTGTGCCCTCATCTCAGCACTTTGGTTTTCAGAAACAGTCAATCTGTTGGCAACATTGCGGACTTGTTGCTCTAACTCATTGTTTCTCTGGAATAACCACCCTATTGTGTGTTTCTGCTCCGCCGATTCTCTTTTCAATTCAATCTTTGCTCTTTCTACTTCGCTCTTCTCCTCCTGAATTCTAAAGCATTGTTTTTGGGCAATTCTCTAGCTTTGGGCATGTTCTTGATTGAAGATTCCGGTCCTTGCTGCCAACTGGCTCATTTCTGTGGCTTCTTCTCTCCATTCTTTCACTTCCCCTTTCAGCTTAACATTGTTGGCACTCTCTTTTACCCAGTCTTGAACCCATCCTTGCATCTCTATCTGGCTATTTCAAAGCTGGTCTCTTAGTTGCCGATTCTGTATCTCCAACTGCTGACATTTTTGGGTCAATTCTACTAACTGAGCCCCTTTTCTGAATCTTTGATTCTCAATTTCCAGCCTTTCTAACTTGTCCTCCGGTGCCTCAACCAAAGGGTAATTAGGATCCAGGACTGGCGGAACTGAAATCTGTTTCGCCCGTCTACTATGCCACACAACGTATTCAGGAATTGCATCGTCAGTATGATTGCCACGATCCATCTTCTGTGCTTTTTTATACAAGTTTGCCCAAAATTTGGCCCCATCAAATCCCTTTTCGGTGTCATGCTGGAAGTCTAACAAGTTGAGCCCGAAAGTGAGAGGGATAGATTGTTCTGACCCATATTGCCGTCTTACTAGCAATGGGGAGTAACTGATAGTTCCCCAAATGCCAACAAGAGGGATCCATGGTATGCTTGCATCCAAATAAGGAGTGTCTTTTGTCGTTGTCCACATTGCTCTCCATGTGATGTCTTGGTTCTTCAAATTCATGAACCACTCAATCCATTCTACCACTGTTCTTGATTGGGATGGCCAAGGATGTGCATTATAAATGGCTATCGTCTCTTCACCTTTGTTGTTGAAGACCATTCCTACAAACTTTTTGTATCCGAAATGGCTTTTAAACCATATTGTCAATAACTGTCCACAAGCCTCAAATTTACCACCAATTTTTCTACATGCATTGAGAGATCGAACGGTTTCCGCCAAGATTGTCAAAGCCGGATCAGACAGATGCTTGATCTCCATGAAAAGAGTTGTTACTAACATATGCACATATCCCTCCTTTCTAGGAAATAGTACGAGGCCATAAATCAAAAGGGCTAGAACATCAATCCCTTTCCTAGTGGTGGTATTCTTCTCCACAATATCCATCATGAAACTGGGTGAAAGGAATTCGCCATCCATGTAGCTTCTTATCTCTTCGGTCTTCATCCCCAACAACTTCACTAGCTTCCTAGGATGATTCTCGGTTGGCCAAAATACTTTATCCGGCTTGCTCCCTACCATCAACAGATCTTGATACTCTTCCACTGTCGGCACCATATCATACTCTCCCATAGAAGATTCATCATGTTTACCGAAAGTAAAGCACCGGTATGAGGGATCCCAAAAGTACAAAGCCGCTTTTAGAAGTTCCTCCTCCACCTCCACATCTAACAGTAATGCTATATCTCCATACAACTGCTTGAATCGACCCTTATCATTGATGCCTTCCCATAACTGCTTCAGTCTTGTCAGATTATTTTGGACGAAACTACAGTTGAGTCTTGCAGGTAACTGGGGTGGAGGACCCTTTGTTGACGCCTCCATAGCTTTCTGCCTTAGCCAGTACAGAGCTCATTTCAAAGTCGGAATGGCGGAATCAAAATTTTCAGACTCTCCCATCGAATCTATCTCCATGGGTATTTCCTCACTTTCTTTCGCCATAAATAATTTTCTCTATAGTAAACCTATTATAGATGGGGATGAAATGCGAGAATGAGATGCAGAGATAAAGAAAGAAAAGAAATGGCAAAAAGATAAAAAGAATGCATCAGAATAATGTTAAGATGAATGATGCAAGGATGTTTGGCTCGCAACAATTTAACCATAAAAGATAATCTAGTCATTTCATCTAAACAAAGCCGGGGGCCCAAATATCCGGTAACCTACAAGTTGACCTTGCTTGTCAGCCATGACTAATTTCCCTTTATGGTTCCTTTGTTATGAGTGAAATGCATGGCATGTGATAATGGCAAATCAAAGAAATAATCACGGATATAATAAACAGACAACATATATACAGACGAAGCGAAGAAGAGAATAGGAAAAATTATACAAGTAGCATACCAATATGGAATATACAGATAAGGTGAAAGAAAACAAGCAGTTTATACAAACAACGTGCTATCATGAAATAAAAATAGACAGTTTATACAAACAGCATGTCATCACGAAATAATCAGAAAACAGACAAACAACATGTTATCATGAAATAAGCAGATAAAACGAAAGGGATTGATAAAGGTAAGAAGCCGTCCCCTTTTGTGTCCTAAGAAACCGGGTTTTCTCGAACGGGTTTGGCTCTATCTAGGTTAGAATTTGGGGTCTTCTTCATGCTGGGTTTAAAGCTCTAGACAAGGGTACCCATCGGACAAGATGGGGTGGAGGCAACCCCGTCGCCCCCTCCTAAATAAAGGTGAAGTTCGGACTCCCAAACTTTTATGTTATGAATTGTGTCGTGTGTGAGGGAGGGACTTATACCTTTACCAATTGCCTTTTGGTGAAGTAGTGAACATTCGGAGAAGCAGAGCAGGAAGCAGAAAAAATTTCACTATCACATGTCAACACACGATCAGTCCAATTCAAAATATAGGATAAATAATTAATATGATGAGATAAGCACATATGGTAAACAAGATAGGCATACATGGCATACACAAGAAATTAAAACATGAAACATACATACAAGTGACTAAAAGTGCAAAATGGTAAATACAAAAAGCACATTAGCAAATCAAGACATACAAAGGAAATTGGGACATGCAAAATATATACAAGTAATTAAGACATAGGACATGCTAGAGGATCAAGTCATAGGCTAAGAATTAAATCATGCAAAATATAGACGAGTAATTAAACACACGAAGCATACTAGAAAATCAAAACATAAACACACACATATAAATTAAATATGATATAAATGCAAAATGCAATTTTAATAAACTTAATTTTGAAAAATCTCCCTTTTTTTTTCTTTTTTTTTTTGAAAAATTTTGAAACAATTATTGGAAAAAATTTTAATGCAAATGAGTGATGCAATGCATGAAATGAAACTTAAAACATTTTATTATTAAACCCAAGTAAAATAAGACTTAAAAAGTGGCTCGACTCTAAAAAAAAACTTGTCCCCAGTGGAGTCGCCAAGCTGTTGAGACGTTTTACCGCTCTGACGATAAATGACATGGCGCGAAATATATTCGAGACTAAACAATCTAAAAACAAATGGAGTCGCCACTAACCTTTTATTTTTTTAATAGGTGTGGTTAGTCAACTACTTGTTTAACCCAACATAAATCTAGAAAGATTACGTCAAGTTAAGGAAAGAAACTGGTCTACGAAAAAGATTTTAGGTTCGTGAGTCGGTTACGCTTAGGGAAGGATTAGCACCCCCAAGACGCCCGGAAATCGGTACCACAAAAGTCTTAAAAATATTTTACTTGGGAAATAATAATAAAATATGTTTAAAATCATTTTAGGAAAAAACATAATTTCGAATGTTGGAATAAATATTCCTTTTAATGTGGGACAAAAATCCCATTGAAAAGTTAAATTCAAAATTTAAAGACTTAATGTCGGAACGAACGTTCCTTTTGATGTGAAAATCCATAGCCCAATTTTGGATTTGAAGAAATTTCCTACTTAGAATGGAGATTCAATTTCTAACTAGGAACAAATATTCTTCAAAAAAAGTGAGGATAAATATCCTTTTGAAAAACAAAGTTTTAATTTTAATTTTAGAAAGTCTCAATAATAAGAATATTAATTGAAATCTTCTAGAAAACATTTTGCAAAAAAAAGTTGGGATAAACATCCTCAAATTCGTGTTTTGAAAATCACATTAAGAGACTTTAATTATGATTTCTCAAATTAAAATCTCTTAGAAAGATTCAATTTTAAAACAATGTCGGAATAGATATTCCTTTTAATTTGATGAAGGGAATAGTTTGACAAAAATTTAGTTTGATAGGAAAATATTCTGAAAATTTTAAAAAAAAGGATAAAAGAAAATAAATATTCCCTTTTATTGAAAAAGAAATAAAAAAAATAAAAAAAGAGATTTTGAAAGTGATTTTTTTTTTCATAAAATTTGGATTAATTTGAGAGGCCTTAATTATAGTTGGAAAATTAAGGTCTCTCAAAAAGACTTCTAAAACATGTTTTGAAATTAATGTCGGAATGAACATTCCTTTTAATTTAATTGGGCCTCTTAAGCAAGAGATTTTCTTAAAATGAAATAAAAATTAAAACATAAAAGTAAAAATAAAAAATAAAAGATTTTGGAATTAACATTCCTTTTTGTAAAAAGAAAAATTTTTGGAGTTTATTCGCAAATTTTAAGAAATTAAAGAAAATCGTAAACATGATGCATGCTTTTTGTGAAAATTACATGAAAAAAACATATTTTTAATTTTAAAGGGACGGAAAATTCTCCCAGACCCGATCGGACTCCCGATTAGACACCGAAAAAACTTTTCATCGGAGAAAACCTTCGGAAACCTCGGACTCCCAAGGCATCTTTCGGTTACCCCATGCATATGAATTTTTGAAAATCAATGTTCTAAATTTAATCATGTATGAATGGGACAAGGAAACATGGGTTAGTATATACATACACAATTAATTACACAATATGATATGGTAAAATAAATAGGACATGAAAATTTAAAATCAATTTTACAAGATCAAATTGCACAGAAACTAATTTAACACAAATAAGCAAGCCTAACTTAAACAAATACATATTCATGGTCAAAGATATAATATCATGCGAAATTTAATTCATAATTCAATAAACATATATACAGGGGTAAAAAGGTAATTTTATAATCAAGACTAAATTTTTAATTAAACATACATATGAGGGCAAAAAGGTAACTTAATGCAAGATATAATTTCTACTTAAGCAAAAATACATGCAAAGGCAAAAAAAAAGGGTAATTTTACATGCAAGATTAAATTTTTAATTAAAAGCACATATAAAAGGGCAAAATAGTAATTTAACATATGATATAATTACTAATTAAGCTAACATATCCATAAGGGCAAAGAGGTAATTTTATATGCGAGTATAAATTTTATGTTAGACAAAACACATGTTCAAGAACAAAAAGATAACTTCTATGATAAAAATAAAAAAATTTAAATCTTAAACTAAATATGCATTTATATAAGTTTAAAATTTTAGTTTTTAAAATCAAAGATTATTTCTATTTAAATAAGTGAAAATAATAAAGAATCATAAAAAATAAAATAAACTTAAAGATTCAATTTTTATTAACCAAGCTTTCATTTTTAATCAAACAAAATGTCCACAAGCAAAAAGATGCAATTTTTATAACCTTAAACTTAACATTTAACTAAACAAACAAGCTAATCAACTTAAAGTTATGACCTTTAAAACCAAGATTAGATTTTAATCAAACAAGAATGTGAATATAAATTCAAAAATATAATCTTTTTAATCAAGAATAAGACTTTCAACTAAACAAACACACGGAATGGGTAAAGCAAATTTAAAAAAAATAAACAAGAATACAAAATAATGAAAGTTAGGGACTTTTTACATAATCATGTAAATAATTAAGAGAAATGGCACATTAACAAAAAAATAACATAAAATAAATAAGCAAGTAAAAATAAATCTTCTTGAATGTATTAGCAGCATATATTAAACTAAGCAAATTATTTAACAATATATAAAAGCTCTATAAATCATAAACATCATCATAAAAAGGAAAATTAACAAATTTAACAAGACAAAACAAGAATATTGTATTAAAAGTAAAAAAGAAATGATCTTGAAAATAAAACTAAGAACTTACCTAAAAAGATGAAGTTTTATACCAAAACTAAAAAAAGATAATAATGGCTTTGTGGAGAAGAGAATGGCCAAGATTGATAATCAAGAAGCCTTTTTTCTCTATTTTTCTCTAGCCAAACCGTTTAAAATAAATCAAGAAGGAGAAGAAAAAATTCCTTTTGGACTCTTTTTCTCTCTTTCTCTCTTCTCCTCTCTCTATTTTTTTTTTTTGTGTTTGAAAGAAAGCTGAAACTTTGTTTAAAAAAAAAAAAAGAAAAAAAATACCCCAGCCCCTTTTTGCTCTCTCCGTTTCCTTCCTCTGTTTCTTCTCTCTATTTCTTCTGTTCTTTTTTTTTGGAATGGCTGAAGCTCTCTCCTTTTTTTTTTCTTTTGCTCTCTCCGTGCTCTTCCTCCTTTTATAGCCGAATGGAATCCCCCTTTGATGATTTTTTATTGATTGTGAAAGATGATAAGCTATAATTGAATATGGGTTGGCAATAATGATGGATGGGCGTTATGGGTTGCCCAGAGGTGCAGCTGGCGTTGTGGGCTTTTTGTTCTTGCTGAAGATCAGCTTTCATTTCATCAATATTGGGTTCTGATCCTCCACGCTGGTGTTTTGGCTCTTTCTCAATCAAGGAGACAAGATCACCCTCAGATGATCGACCAGATTTTTTGTAACAACCCACTCATACGCGCTACCAAGTTGGAAAAGACCAGAGACCATGGCATTGAACTTGGTCACTGACATGGTATTCAGCTTTGTTGATGAGTAAATGAATATGCCATTGCCCTTTCTCTTCTCATGGTTGCCTTTAGATGAGCTGCAGATTAAATGCAAGGGAGTGGCTTTCTTCGCGTCTCTTATATTCATGACCTGTACATATCCCCAAGAAGCAGCTATACGGCTAGGTCGTGGGGCAGAAAGGATGGCTGGAAGTGTTGGGTTGCTGTTAACTGTCATGCTTGAAGCCAACTCCAAACTTTAGCAAAAGCAATGTTCTGTGATGCAGTGAAGACCGAGGTCTTTGCCACTGGAATCGGGAGATCCATCAAAACCAGCATAAGAAACAACCGCGTAAAATCGCTCCGGGCATGCGGGGCCAGAGCTTGCCCTTGCTACCGTCGCCATCATTATCACCACCACATCTCCACTTTCAGCCAATGCCAAAATAGAGGAACCGAGGTTCTAACGGCAAGGAAACCAACATGATTGCTTTGCTTTCTCCTTTTTTTTTTTTTTACTATTGTTCACGTAAATTCTCTCTCCTTTTCATTGCTATTGGTTTCGCTGGACTTGGAGCTACTTTGCAGCTTCACCGACAGCGTCCAAGGCAGTGGTGGAAAGTGGTGAAGTGGGCTGGTCCGAGTCAGATAGCCAAAGCTTAGCATGGTGGAGACAGCGGTGCAAAGCATTCTTGTGAGATAAACTGGAATCCGCGTGTCATGAGTCCTTAAAACACTCCATTTACATGCTATCCCTCGTCATTTCGAGCCATATCATTGCACTCAAGCCAAAGCGCACGGGAGCTCCAAGCAAGGCCATATACACTACCTTCATAGTCGTCCAACGATGGGTTTTCTTGGAGTCAGAGGCTCATGAAAAGTGTAAGAAGATTATGAAGTAAGAGAAGCTTGACAAGCTGCTGCTTTCGCCATTTTTGCACTCTGTTTTTGTTCTTTTTTTGATTGTTGTAGCTGTTCTTGTCCGAACCTGGAACTATCCCATGAGCTGCCTCTGCTAGATACCCTCCCTGGCCGAGCATATTCACCACACATGCTTTGTCGATAAGCCCTGCATAGCATCTTAATGGTTCTTCATGTTGCTGCTCGTAACAAGCTCGAATAAGATTTGGGATGTTGAGACGAGTCGGGCAGAGATTGGAAAGCCCATAGAGAGGGTGCAACACACACCAACTAGTGGCAGACGGCATCGTATGGTGGTGGGTGGAACGAGCGATGATGCTCTACAGCAGAGAGTGGAAGCCATTTTGGTTTTGGGGGCTCGAAGGGTTGTTCGATTTCTTGAGGAGGGCGGTGGCTGCTTGTTGCTGCCGTAGCCGAGGTCGTTGAAGCTGCTGAGTAACGATAGGGTGGCTGCTTGTTGCTGTTTTGGTGGCTGTGGGGCGGTGCAGAGAGGACGGAGATGGAGCTGAAGCGGTCTGGGGCTGCGGCCTTGGTGTCGGGATCTCTTGGAACAAAATCATGCTGGAAAGCATGACACTGCAACGGCCCAGTTATTTCACGAATAGAGGGGCAACGACGAGTTGTTTTTACAAGTCCAACCAGCTTCATGGTTTTGCATCAGATAAGACAATGACTCATGGAAAATATGGATAGAAAGAATTTATCTGCTCCAACCGGGAAACTAAAAGTTGTTCACTATTGAAATACTGTCAGCACCACTTGAGAGGAAATTATAAGGGACCGTGGCCTTGTTGTTACAATGGGCGGCTTGCATGGAGGTGTGGCTTTCTCTTTTGTTTTGAATGGCTGTTAGCTCTTTTGAGGGAGAGTGGTGCGGTTGCTGCTTTGTTGTTGCTGTAGCAGCTATGAAGAGGGTGGCGTAGCTGCTGTTGTTGCCGTGAAGAGGGTGGCGTGGAAGGAGACGAACTGCTGCTGCTCGATGTTAACAAAGACTTTGCATTTGTCAGCGTCAAGGCCCATATCGTCGGAGACAAATCCAATATTGCGGCAAGTATCGCGCACAATCTTCTCATAGTCTACATTAGCTTTGAGGCTTATCATACTCCATTGTGTATCTCGGGACTCCATCACTAAATGCTTACGTCAATCAGGCCATGGAGGGAAGTTGCATTGTTCAACGGAAACAAGGAGAGCTTGCGGAGCTGAAGAAGTGGCAGTGCAGCGCTCATTTCTCTAACTTAAATATCAGAAGAAAGGAGACCATTTAAAATTGCACAAATGCTCTCCAAGCTGCCATAATTGAAAGGTGCAACGAAGTGTATCATGTGACCCAAGGCACACACTCCTATACATATTTTTCATGATAACCGAGTTGCTTCGGTTGGTCTTTGACTTGCTTGGGTTTACATGGGAGTAGAATTTTCTCTTTTCGCTTTCCGGTCTTGGTTCAAAATTGCCTGCAAGGTAATGAGACAAAATTAAGATTAGATTATGTAAAATAAAGTAATAGTAATAAACAAAAATAAACTAAACTTAAAAAAGATAAGTAAAATAAAATTTGGAAATGATCAATCAATTAATTGACTAATTAACCAATTAATCAGCTAATTAAATAATTAAAATTTAAAAACAAGTGACTATAAGAGGATAAGAAACCCTAAGAGAAAGGAATACAGAAATGAAGCTAGCTACGAAGGGCACCACACGATTACAACATATGTGATTTATCTAGTCTCGTATTGATAGGAATGCAAGAGAAAGGTGGATGATCGGCCGTCGTCAAGCCTGTCAGGAGAATAATATTTCTGCTATAAACCAATACTAAGTAGTAGCGGCAAGAGCAAGTCGAATCCACAGAGAGGCAATTGAATGGATTTACTATGCTTATAGACTGAACACTTAACAGAAATATAAAGGGGGGTTTTGGGGTAAAGCAGAAATAACTAAAGAGAGGAATATAAAAAGACAGTGTAAATAACTGAAGAAGTAATTAGAGAAATGAACAGTGAAATAAAAGAGATTGACAATAATAAAAAGTATTCATTCTATCATTTGTTAATTATAAGGGGTAAAAGAACAGTTAGATCCCAAGCTCACTAAGAACACAATTAATCAACCAAATGGCATGCTTATGAAAATTAGTACTAAAGATTCCTAAAATTCATATTGGTGACTGAATAGCCCAACCTAGTACTATCGATTCCTAGGCTGGTCCCTTTTACCCACATCGAACCAACAATCTTCGCGATGATGATTTACGGATTGAATAAAGCATTAAGCAATGAAAATCAGTACAGCATGCAAACAATCTGAATATACTTCGCGTCTACCCAGTCATTGAATATTTGAGATCTCTAAGAAGCATCCTACGTCTTCCCTTTGTTCTAAGATTAAGGTTGGCTACTAACGATTCACAAACATAGAATCTAACCATAGATTTTACCTATTCCTATTTCATGCGTGCACTCACAAAATAGAGACAAGAAAACCATATTTCCATACAATCAGAGACATCAAAACACTTGGCAGATTAATCGGAATGAAGAACAAGAGCCTCACTAACTTTGCAAACCCTTATAATCAACAAACAATAGAATGAATTGGAGGTTTACTCACTCATGGATTGAGTGAGAAACCGAAGATTCAACAAGTAAAGTAAAGGAAAATGGAGTAAAAGAACTGAATGAATATAGATTCAAGAGAGAAAATCTCTCTGAAGATTGATTACAAACTCAGATTGTTTCCCCAAATTGTTTCTCTCGTCTCTCCTCTTCTTTCTCTTTCCTTTCTGAAGAGAAAAGAAGATATTTATACCACTAGATTACATGATTGCCCTCACAACCTAATTGATGACCAAAGGGGCAAGGGGTACTAAGGTGATTTCCTGGAGCGGCGCCATTAGGAAGTAGCACGGCGCCGTTCGGGTGTGAAGATGAGACGCCCAATTGGAAGAAGTTGGAACGGCGCCGTTCGGGTCCTTCACTTAGCAATTTTGCTGAATTCTTCACTTCTTCAACTTGCCCGCTTTGAATTGTAATGGCGCCACTATGGAACATGTAATGGCGCCATTAGCTTCCTTTGGTGCGATGTTGTGCTCGGCCTTAATCAATTGAAGGTGTAACAACGCCATCTAGGCGCCATTAGTGCCTCCTTCATGTTGGACATTCGGCCTTGGCATGGTTGAAGAGGAACGGCGCCAATCTGCTTTGTAATGGCGCTGTTAGCTTTCTTTGGACATGATGAGGTACCCGGCTAGGAGCAATATGTGTGTAACGGCGCCAATCTCATCTTGTAATGGCGCCATTAGGCTTTGTTGAACATCTCTCGGGTTGCTCCATTCATATTTGCTCTAATCAGCCTTCAAATGTTCATTATCATCATTAAGCTCCCTAATTGATCTGCAAAGATAGAAACAAGCTTAAATGAGATAATTAGGATTATGATAGCCATAAAACAAGATTGATTAAGCACAAAGTGGATGCATTAATTTATGTCTATCACATTTCCCCCACACTTAAAGGTTTGCTAGTCCCTTAGCAAATGTGAGCAAGCGTGTAATCTGGATGTTATTCAAAACAAACAAACTAAAGCTAACTACAGAAACTAATTGCACTGTCGTAGACAAACACGGTAGTTCTTAGCCTAAACTACAAGCCCATATTAAACCTCTAGATAAACTAGTAGGAGGAGGTATGGTCTCCCTTATTCAGGTTTAAACTAAGAACATAGATTGATAAGCAAGTGTCTCAAGAACAATTCAATGCACATATGCAAAGCAAGATAATGTTGAATCTGAACAAGAAACAAGCATGGCATTTAATCAAAAAGCAGAGGTATGGTGCAACCAAAGAGAAAATCTGGAATGTATATAAGGCTTCTTTTAATCAAGTATAACCGAATAAGGTATGGATGTCTCACAATTCACTCTTCTAACCAAGTTATAGCAGTTTACACTCAAAACATTCCAGTGAAAGGATGCTAACTATAAGCTTGCAATGCAACCTTGTCTCCACTACTCCATATACATGCATAATTAAACAGAAATTGAGACTGTATAAAGGGTTGTAATGGGGTCCTGGGATTAAGCTCAAGAAAGAATGGATACAAAGTAAATCAAACATCTAGAATAATGAAGCATTCAAGAATCAAAACCAGGGCAGAATATGAATTTGATGGCCCTTTGTTGTTACTGATTCTTCAATTCATCCATAGACTAGGCTTTCATCAATCATTCAATCCATTTTTTCATTTAATTTACACTCTAATAGCACATCTTTCTTTTGATTTTCATTACATCACAAAGGCAAGAGAGAGTGCATTTCCCATTCATCAACTTTGATAGGATCGGATTGTGCCATTCTATCTATGCTTTAGACCATTTCCAATAACCAATTTAAGTCTTCAATGCTTCATTATCCTAAGCAGGGACAAGAATCATTGTTTTTCTTCTAAGTTTCAAGGTCTTTTGGGAAGTGGTTTAAAGAAAGAAATAAGTTTAACTCATAATCTTTAAGGCTCAAAAGAGTAAACTAAGGTCAATTTATGAGTAAGGATGGCTTATTTGGCTCAATCTTTCCTAAACAGTCATCAATTTTTGTTTAACTAGACACATATTTACATGTAATCTCAACAGGTAACATGCAAGTTCTAGTAACAAAACAATCATGGAATGAAGATAATTGAAAGAATCACACATGAAAGAACATAGGATTGAGTGCAATCCTTTGAAGGCTCAAATTTCTCACTTGGTTCATGAATTACCAAATTCAATTATACTTGAATGAATTAAGCAGTATATACATTCCAAAAATTCAATTAGGTCATTTACATACTTATTAACTAAAGTCATGCTTTTCTAAGAATCAACATTAACTTATTAAGCATATATATACCAAATTATGATCAAAATACTTGCTATCAATCAATAAAAAACACAGGATCTTAATTAATGATGGCGCATCTATTGCAATCCCCCCACACTTAAATGACACATTGTCCTTAATGTGTGTGAGTATCAACACGAAAAGGTAACGAATTGATGAAAATAGCATATGGAAAAAGGGATAGGAAGGGTGGGCGGGTACCTTTGTTGATCTTGAAATATTGAATGTGGAACATGAAAGTATAAGAGGCAGAAGAAATAGATAAGCACACAGGATTAGATAGAGATAAGAAGTTAATATTACATCATTAGAAAAGATCCTAAATACTGGAAAAGAAAGAAAAGAAGACAACTAGTCCTAATTAAACAGGCCAAAAGAAAAAAATGGAAAGCTAATTATACAAATTAAGCTACGAATTAAACAAACTAGAGGAAATAAAAATAGAGTTAAATTAGTACAAAACAGCAGATAACGAAATAAATAGGCTAAAGGGAGAAGGAAAGAGAGAAATTTCCATGAAAATTCTTGGTCTGGTTGGATTGTTTGTGCTGCAGAAAGTATGGAGAAGACTTGTAATTAATGGCGCCATTCACATGGCTAGCGGCGCCATTCTTCTTGTTTTGGAAATGCTCATGGCCTCGGCCCTCCACCAAACAAGTGACTGCTTTCCTGAACTTGCTGATGACGCCATTATGGAATGGAACGGTGCCATTCTTAACATGTAGTGGTCATTTTCTCGGCATCTTACCAAAGATGAAAGCCGTGATGTTGTCCACCTTTTCAGTTAGCCTCCTCTGATTTGCAATGATTTCTGTTATGGTCTCAGGAGGATGTTGAGCTATGTATTGTTCCATATTGTCGCGAAAATGGTTTTGACTTTGAAGCATGTCGTGCATAGCTCCAGCCAACTGATTCATGTTGTGATCCATGCGTGGAAGTACATTGGCAAAAGTATCAAGTCTCTCATGGATTTCTTCAACATCTTCATTGTATTGGTCGATTCCATTGTCTTTAGCAACAGAAGGAGTAGGTTGTTCTTGTTGTGGCGCTAGATGTGGTTGTGATTCTGGCTGCGGTTGGGGCTCTGGCTCCTCATCCTCATCATCATCAGATGATTCCACCATGTAGTTTGGCGGCAAATGCCTTGGCCTGATTGGTATCCCTTGAGCTTTTATTCTTTGATGAGGGTTTTTCCAAAATCCTTGCCTGGTGAGTTTCATATGCATTTGAAGCAAAGTATAAGTGGTAAGGATATTGGCGTCATTGGTCAAGCAGAATTCCGTTGCAAGGGGAATCCCTTTTTGTTGAAGAAGATGAGAAATTAGAACAGGGAACACAAAAGTCTTTTTCTTATGTGAGGAAGTGACCACGTCCCACATAGATTCCAAGATGATTGGAGCCAAAGGAATGCCTCGGATGTGCCCTAGACCATAGATCATTTTATCAGCAATATAGAGATCAACTATCCGAGCTGTGTTGAGGGAGCTGGCTCTTGGAATGACATTGTGATGGATCATGTAGATGAGCATTCTAGCCTTAATATCCATATACTTAACCTTGATCACTGGAAAGCCTCGAGAATCACCAGCTGTAGGAATATCAAAATGGTCAATTGCCGTCTCTCGAGTCCAGGTAACATCTGAGATAGTAATTCCTTGATCAAGATTAAGTCTATATCCTCTCGGGTGGAGTTGAAGAAAAGTGTTGATATCTTCTTCTGAGATTGAAACAGCTTGCCCTTGGACTGCTAAGTGAATGGTAAAATCAGAAAATGGTTTCACCTTTGGCATATTGGCATAGAAGACTTTTACCATATCAGGATAGTAGTTGCCCTTGATGTGAAGAACAGAGCTCCATCCTAGAGCTTGAAACCTTTGAGATAGTTCTAGCTCATCATTTAGTTGGGGATCAACCAATTTCTCCACCAGTATTTGATTGTTATATCTATTGTTGTACCACAAAAGAGCTGCATCATTCACAAAGTTATCCCGACCGATAGGGGGCACCTCTAGACATTCCACAATTTCTACTTGTGGCTGTTGGCGTGAAGATTCTCCTTGATATCTTCTTCTTGGCATTGTGACATGTAAGGATTGGATAACAGGAAAGAAGTGAGCTCGGGTGGAGATTATGAAGATGATGGGCAGGGTAGTGAGGGATTTAAGGTGGTGAGGCTATTTATAGGCAAATTCTGGAGAGAAAATGTGATCTGGAAAGTGAAGAGTAGGACAAAATATACAAGGAAGGCTGAAAGAGTAGTGGCGCCGTTAGTGACTGGAATGGCGCCATTAGCTTGGTGTTTTCTTGAAAGGCTTTGTGTAAGGCAAACAAGGTTGGTCATGATGGAACGGCGCCATTATGGAATGGAGTGGCGCCGTTCGGCTATCCAAACAATTGAAGACCACTTTTTGGTTCAAGCATGCAAGAATGGCGCCATTACAAAATGGAGTGGCGCCGTTCTTGGCCAGAAAAATGGTGAACTAGCCCTGTTTACATTGAAAAAGCACTGAGCAATGAAGTAAGAAAATACCAGCTATTACTTCAATCATACTTCTTGTACATCAGTCTATCAAAATATGTAAAAAGATTTCCAAAAAGCATTGCAGATCATTTCCAAAAATTAGCTCAAAGTAGCATGCTCGCACATGTTCATCAATGAATAGTAACATGCTATGTTCAGAAAAGAATTGGCACGAAAATCTCTTTTATTTAGAACAACAGAAAACAGAGCAAAAAGAGGCAAGACATCAATAACATCAACAAAATTGATTGGATCTTGCAAAGTTCATGTCAGGATTAAAGATGAGAGGGATGTAAAACCTGGCAGTTCACATGCAATTTTAATCTTTCAAGCAAGAATCTTATCAAGTAGTGTTGAGGTCATCGAATCAAAAGCAATCTGCAAAAGAAACAAATGAAGTCACGCAAAGAAAGAAGCAAAACATAGAAAAGAAATAATTAAACAAGAGAAAGGAACAAAAGAGCATCAATCAAAACAAGAAATAGCTTGGGTTGCCTCCCAAGTAGCTGCCCAGTTTATAGTCCTAGCTAGACTTTCTCAGCTTAATTCAAGGAGGGACTTGGCAGGTGGACGATGGAAGACATCCTTCATCCTGGAAAGTGGCTGAATTAGCTTGAATTATTGCTCTTGTAGATACGGCATCAAAGTGGCCAGAGGAGATAAGGTTTGAATAATTGGCATCAACTGCATTATTGTGTTGATTCCTCTCATTAGGATTAGACTTGGATGAGATTTGAAAAGAAATCACATCTCCATCACACTCTATTGTAAGCAATCCAGCAAAGACATCAATCTTTGTGTGAGCGGTTTTCAAGAATGGTCTTCCCAATAACAGAAGACAAGAATTAGAAGAATTGTCTTCTTCCATCTTAACTATGTAAACATCAGTGGGAAAGATTAAATGTTGAACTTGAATCAAAACATCTTCAAGTACTCCTTCAGGCGTGATCAATGACCTATCAGCCAATTGTAAGACAACATCAGTGTGAGATAAAGGTCCCAAATTCAAGCTTAGATAAGTTGAATAAGGCATTACACTTAAAGTAGCACCTAAATCAATCATAGCCCGATCAATAACACCATCTCCAAGAGAGCAAGTAATAGAAAACATACCAGGATCCTTGCATTTAGGTGGTAATTGGCGTTGAATTATGGCCGAAATGTTCTCACCTACAGACACTTTACCATGCAATTTCCTTTTGTTTGTGCAAATTTGCTTGAGGAACTTTGCATACTTGGGAATTTGTTGAATCGCTTCTAGCAATGGAATGTTGATCTCTACCTTGCTGAATGTAGCTAGCAGATCAGGATCAAATTCATTCTTGGTGTTCTTGACAAGCTTTGAAGGAAATGGGGCTGGATTGTGTATAGAAGATGAAGCATTGGCACTAACGGCGCCATTCTCATGGCTAGCGGTGCCATTAGGTTGATGTTAAACAATTGGATTGGACTTGGAAGATGGAACGGCGCCATTAGGTGTTATAGTGGCGCCATTAGCATTGCTAATGGAAGACTTGGATATTTGAGAATCAAGAACGACGCCATTAGGGGTTGTAATGGCGCCATTACCATTGCTTGCCTTTAATTGAGCTCTTGGCTTTTGCACAACAGAATCCATTTGATCTTCAGTCTCAGACATTTCTTCTTCATTCTGATGGACAGTTGGATAAGGCATTGACAATTTCCTTCCACTACGAAGTGTAATTGCAGAGACATTCCCCTTTGGATTGACATTCGGTTGAGATGGAAGGTGTTCTTTTCCTCTATTTCTCAAATCGTTCATCTCTGTGGCTAATTGGCCAAGTTGCCTTTGCATGACATCCATAGCTGCCTTCTGTTGTTGCATTTGGAGCTTAGATGTCTCTTGGAATTCCAGAGTGTTTTTAGCCAACTGAGTTACTAGATCTTCCAATTTGGATGATGCTGTGGAAGAGGAAGAATCACCAACTTGGGGTCTCTGTAAAAGTTGAGGTCGAGTGGCAAAATTTGGTCTGAATGGAGGCTGATTAGTATTGCCATATCTGAAATTTGGATGATCCCTCCAACCAGGATTGAACGTGGGAGCATAAGGATCATATGGCCTTTGAGTGGTTTGCTGAGCTTGCTGTTGACCAATGGCATTGATACTAGCTTGACTCTCTTCATTGCATTGTTGAAGCAGAAGACATTCATCCACGGGATGAGATGAATATTGGCATAAACTGCACACTTTATCAGGCACGGCTCCAACTTGATTCTTTAACAATAGAGCAAGGTCTTGCAAAGTCTTAGTAGTCTGAGCAAGTTGAGATTCAATATGAGTAGATGAAGACACGGCATTAGTAGGCTTTAGAACCACATCTCTCTTTGTACCAAATTGTTGAGCATTGGCAGCCATAGTGGAAATCAATCTTTGTGCATCTCTAGTAGTCTTCTCAACCAAAGCACCACCACTTGCTGCATCAATCATGGTTCGGTCCATAGAAGACAATCCTTCATAGAAATATTGGATGAGCAATTAGTCAGATATTTGGTGGTGAGGACATGAAGAAACAAGCTTGTTAAACCTCTCCCAATACTCATGAAGAGATTCACCAGCTTGTTGTCTAATACTGGAGATATCCTTTCTAATTGAAGCTGCTTTTGAAGCTGGGAAATACTTCTCCAAAAAGGCTAATTGCAATTCATTCCATGTTCTAATAGAGGAGGGTGGCAAGGAAAATAACCAATCCTTAGCCTTGTCTGCCAAAGAGAATGGAAAGGCCCTCAGTTTGATTTGCTCCTCGGTGACTCTAGTGGGTTTCATCGAGACACAAACAACATGAAGTTCAGTCAAGTGCTTGTTTGGCTCTTCTCCAGGTATACCATGGAACTTGGGTAGGAGATGTATCAGTCCAGACTTCAATTCGAATGGCACTTCCAATACTGGATACTGAATACAGAGAGGATGATAGTTGAGATTAGGGGCAGCTAATTCCTTCAAAGTACGGTTATCAACAGGATTTTGTTCAGGATTAGCCATAAGAACTGTTGTTTGAATTGTTGCTGGAAATTGGACAGAGGATGATGAAGCTAGGCTGATTCCGAGCTTGGCTTTTTGATCTTGGATGAATTTTCGAATATTAGCCAAATCAGAGTCAGATTTGCTTGATTGCATAAAACACCTACAAGAGAAAACAGAGGATTAATAAGAAACAAAGAAAAACAAAGAAACAATCAAACAGATAAGAACTAAACAGAAGAAAAATAAAAGGAACAGAAAATAAGCAGAGTAAATGGCACTGCCTCCCCGGCAACGGCGCCAAAACCCTTGACCAGCCGTCGTCAAGCCTGTCAGGAGAATAATATTTCTGCTATAAACCAATACTAAGTAGTAGCGGCAAGAGCAGGTCGAATCCACAGAGAGGCAATTAAATGGATTTACTATGCTTATAGACTGAACACTTAACAGAAATATAAAGGGGGGTTTTGGGGTAAAGCAGAAATAACTAAAGAGAGGAATATAAAAAGACAGTGTAAATAACTGAAGAAGTAATTAGAGAAATGAACAGTGAAATAAAAGAGATTGACAATAATAAAAAGTATTCATTCTATCATTTGTTAATTATAAGGGGTAAAAGAACAGTTAGATCCCAGGCTCACTAAGAACACAATTAATCAACCAAATGGCATGCTTATGAAAATTAGTACTAAAGATTCCTAAAATTCATATTGGTGACTGAATAGCCCAACCTAGTACTATCGATTCCTAGGCTGGTCCCTTTTACCCGTACCGAACCAACAATCTTCGCGATGATGATTTACGGATTGAATAAAGCATTAAGCAATGAAAATCAGTACAGCATGCAAACAATCTGAATATACTTTGCGTTTACCCAGTCATTGAATATTTGAGATCTCTAAGAAGCATCCTACGTCTTCCCTTTGTTCTAAGATTAAGGTTGGCTACTAACGATTCACAAACACAGAATCTAACCATAGATTTTACCTATTCCTATTTCATGCGTGCACTCACAAAATAGAGACAAGAAAACCATATTTCCATACAATCAGAGACATCAAAACACTTGGCAGATTAATCGGAATGAAGAACAAGAGCCTCACTAACTTTGCAAACCCTTATAATCAACAAACAATAGAATGAATTGGAGGTTTACTCACTCATGGATTGAGTGAGAAACCGAAGATTCAACAAGTAAAGTAAAGGAAAATAGAGTAAAAGAACTGAATGAATATAGATTCAAGAGAGAAAATCTCTCTGAAGATTGATTACAAACTCAGATTGTTTCCCCAAATTGTTTCTCTCGTCTCTCCTCTTCTTTCTCTTTCCTTTCTGAAGAGAAAAGAAGATATTTATACCACTAGATTACATGATTGCCCTCATAACCTAATTGATGACCAAAGGGGCAAGGGGTACTAAGGTGATTTCCTAGAGCGGCGCTATTAGGAAGTAGCACGGCGCCGTTCGGGTGTGAAGATGAGATGCCCAATTGGAAGAAGTTGGAACGGTGCCATTAGTGAATATGGAACGGCGCCGTTCGGGTCATTCACTTAGCAATTTTGCTGACTTCTTCACTTCTTCAACTTGCCCTCTTTGAATTGTAATGGCGCCACTATGGAACATGTAATGGCACCGTTAGCTTCCTTTGGTGCGATGTTGTGCTCGGCCTTAATCAATTAAAGGTGTAACAACTCCATCTAGGTTGTAACGGCGCCATTAGTGCCTCCTTCATGTTGGACATTCGGCCTTGGCATGGTTGAAGAGGAACGGTGCCAATCTGCTTTGTAATGGCGCCGTTAGCTTTCTTTGGACATGATGAGGTACCCGGCTAGGAGCAATATGTGTGTAACGGCGCCAATCTCATCTTGTAATGGCGCCATTAGGCTTTGTTGAACATCTCTCGGGTTGCTCCATTCATATTTGCTCTAATCAGCCTTCAAATGTTCATTATCATCATTAAGCTCCCTAATTGATCTGCAAAGATAGAAACAAGCTTAAATGAGATAATTAGGATTATGATAGCCATAAAACAAGATTGATTAAGCACAAAGTGGATGCATTAATTTATGTCTATCAGTGGACCCCACAATGGATTGTCGGTGAATGAAAGGAATGAAAATGATAGAGAAAGGGATAAAGAAACCCCCAGAAAGAACTGTTGATGAAAGGAGAAAAAGAAATAGACCTTTAACAGAGAAGCTAAAGTGAATAAAGGAGGTCATAAGAAAGAGAAACATGTGACACCTCCTAAGGCAAACACTCAAAGGGAGTGAGAGACCAAAGAAAGCCTAAGAGGCTAGAGATATGGCATAGATGGATATGTAGTCGAGTATCAAGTATAGATGATTTGGGGTCATGTGAGGCGTCTCTATGATAGGAGAGATTAGAGATCGAGATCTTGAGGATCTCTGTGATGACCACTCGAGAGGACTGACCCAGAGTGTAACTATGGAAAGCATGAGGCCACCGAAAGTTCTCCATCCCAGAGAGGATGAGAGATAAGATGGGCCGAGGGCCCTATTTGAGATAGTGATGGGTGGTTAGAGAGTGAGTCGGATTGTGAGAGCTGAGAGGGCATGATCTTTGATTCCTCGATATGTTATTGCTGAGGGTGGGCCAAGATATACAAGAGCCCGACTAATATGCCATGGGATTAGAGTGGAAGAAGATTCGAAAGAAAGAGAATAGAATCAAGAAATGAAGTAGAGCAAGACCAAGGTAAGGGAAGGACAACTAACTCACCGCACATGTCGTCTTGGAGGCGAGGGAGTTGATCTAAGGTCTTCCCCAACATCTTGGTTACAAAGATGAGTACAAGACGACGGAATGACGTGGAATGCATTAGTGAATAGCCTCAGAGAATGAGGTAATGTATAAGAAAGAAGAAGAGACTCCTAATGAGGATAAGAGGTATGGAACCTAAAAAGTAATAAGAGGATAGTCTCGTTGGGAGAGACTTTAAAGAAAGGGCAAGGGCAAGGCGAGAAGTTCAAGTAAGCACAGCTAAGGTGGAAGGAGAACCTCCAAGTGGCACAATTGGAGTGAAGCAAGCCTAACCCACGAATGGGTAAGGGTAGGCTCTGCTAAGAAAAAGATAAAGTTCGACCTCAAGAACAGAAGAGCAACGAGGTCGCTCTTGGGAAAGAATGATCAGAAGAGATTAAGACGCAATTTGGTTGGCGTCAGTAGCGAAGTGAGGAAGTTCAGCAGCGAATAATGGTACAAACACTATTCAAAAATAAGAGAAGGGCTTGGAATGAAGCCAAACCTCCCTATCGATACCTCAATGATTTTAAGGATGAAATTTCTAGAAGGAGGGGAGAGTTGACACACCCAGATCTAATCCAACTTTTTCGTACAAACGGAATAGTATAAGACGACATATTAGCTCTATAATACGTCAGTCTGGATGTGTCTAATTAAGAAGAGAAGTGGAAATTAGGATAAGACGGAGTTGGAAGATGAGATAAATAACCATACATAGAAGCACTAATTGAACTTCTTTAAGTCCATAACCAATGGATTGGATATCCATTGGGGTAGCGGTCGGTGGATTAGGCCAAGGGTCAAGATTGTGAGAGGCTGAAAAGAGGGAATGAAGTCGGGCTCGGGGTCCGAGTAGGCCCGGTGTCGGGCTTGCCTATAAATAGGGGGAGTTGAGCTTTCCCCCTCTCATTTTCTTCTCCCTCATTTCCTTTCCTTTCATTTACTCTCTCGGAGCAATTTTGGACTTTTGGCTGATCCGGACAAACCAACCGAAGGATCAAGGAGAGATCTTGGTATATTATTTTACTCGCCTTAATCTATGTTTTTCTTAGTTTTCACGTATTTCCATGTATTGGTCTAGGAGAAATCTAAGCTCAAAGTTAGTTTTAGCTTTTCAGCTAGATTTTAGCTTAGATTTTAGATCTAAGAACATTGAGCTTGTGATTCTTGTTTTTCTTTCGGTAAATCTATAGTGGACGACATGAGGATCACCTGTCCAAGTTTGTGAGTCGAAAGAAGATCGGACGACAAGAAAATCGAGCCCAAGGCTGGATTCCTAAGCCTTTTGGCTCACCTCTCATGCAGGACTTGGTCCAAACCCGCGTGGGACTCGGCCCAGTCCTCTCGGGAGCCCTCTTGCAGGAGCCCTCTTGCCTTTAGGGGCATTTTCGTAATTTTTTGTCAAGTGTCCAATTTTGACCCCGAACCTTCCCGGAGACTTTTCTAAGTCCCGAAACACATCCAAACACTGTCTTAGGTCATGTTAGAGCCTCATAGGTGCATTCATAGTTTGATTATAAATGCTAACACGAATTTACGTGTACTAGGGATCTGGATGATCGAGTGCGGCGATGCCCTAGAGACTTGTCTACATGGATCTTTTGGGAGTATACGAATCTCCCAATACGGTGAGTGGCTTAGATTTCATTGCTTGGCCACTTGGGACAAATGTTTTCAAAACGTTTTATAAATATAAATTGATTTTCAAACATTTTATAAATGTTTTGAGGTAAAGGTAATCCACCACACACACATTTATTTTATGATGTACCCGCTTAGAGGGTGGGGTGATTTTAAAGAAAATATAAAGGCTTATGTGTGTGTATGTTTACATGTTATATATATATATATAAATATATATAAATATATGATATTTGATGATGATGAGAGACGAGATGTGTGATTGTGTGAATCTCGGTGCCTCGATGAGAGGAAGCGAGTGGACCGAGCGAGACATGCATGCAACCAAGTAGCCGTGGACCGCCTATCGAGGAGCACAGTGAGTGTGAGACCCTGGGAGAGGCATGTAGGGAAACTCGCCAGGGCTCGATGTAGCTATGTTCCACCCCTAGTGATTGGCACCACCGAGGGAATGAGTTAGAGAAAGAAAAATGTTTGAGAAAGAAAAGAGGTAGCCCTCGGTGCAGTAAGGCATATGACCGGTAGGTCGAGCCTTCAGTATACTTGAGGCCAGCCTACTTTATTTATATATTTATTTAAATTGTTTTTAAATTAAATTCTTGCCTAGAGAATTAAAAGAGAGTTTTGAAAACAAAAATATTTATTTTATGATTACGTTTTGGATTACCCTTACTTCCCTAACCCCTGATGGAGAGTCATTGAACCCCTGTCACTCACCTGTATCCAATGTGGTTGGTTGCAGATCCATGTACGAGGAAAGCAGATAGCTTAAAGGCTCACTAGGAGGCGTCGGTGCCTTGGGAGTAGTAGTTTCCGCTGCGTAGGTATTCTTTTGAATTAGTTAACCGGTATTACTTTAAAAATTTATTATTTTATTAAATGATTTCTAATTCAATTTTAGTATGGTTTTGCAGTAAAGATACTCAATTCATACCTTGCGTTGCCTCGGGTGCGTGGCTACAGACACATACTTCGAGGTAGTACGACAGTTGCCACGTGGCCGACTCTTCTGAGTTGGGGCGTGACATTTTTGATCAATCGTCGTTAAGGAAATAAGTTTTTAACATTTTCTTGTCAATATTGCAGATTCCTAGTATTATTCTTCGTTGTTCTTCTTTTTCTTTTGCTTTTTAATGTTATATATATATATATATATCTATCTATCTATATCGTTTTCTTTTTAATTTATCTTTTTGTTGTTCATTTACTAAAAGCTACAAATGCCAACAAAGGAATTGAGCCAGCTAAAGCAGAGTTAACAAAAAGTTTGTGGACAAATGCTGCAAAGAATCGACTTAATGGCATGGATAAAGCCTGCAGCATTTTCTATATTAATTTGTACAGTTTATGTTTTGTAGTATATACAAGCTTCTCTCCAAAAGAGATGCATTAGTAAAAGTTAGTTTTTTTTTGGTATATAAATATTTCATTTTTTTGTACAATTTTTTTTGTATATTGAATATGATCAATGCAATAAATTAAAATTCTTTTCCAATAAATTTTAATAGTACTTTGTGTACAGCATTCTATAATATTTGTATAAAAAAATATTTGGTAAAAATTATTACATATATTTTTGCTTCAAATTCCATATTTATTAGTTTCTAATTTAACTACCACTAAATTTAATATTATGTCTCTAATTAAAGCTAGTAATTAAAGGGAAATATATTTGTTTTTAAATGGCTTAATAGAGGTAAACAAATTATTACTATAAATCATATTTAAAGACTTTTGAATTTGCCTCTATTATTTGTGCAATATTAGAGGCAAAAATATGTATTAAAAGTAATAAATAGAGGCAAATATATTTGTTGTTAAAATGTTGGAAAGAGACAAATAATTGGTTGTTATAGACCATATTTAAAGACTTTTAAATTTGTCTCTATTTGTAAAATTAGAGGCAATTATTTATTTGCCTCTAGCTAATATGTCGCTAATTACATTTAGCGATTGGAGTATCTAAGACAGATGTTTTAATTGCCTCAAAATCATTTAGAGACAAATAAACAAGCTTTTGAGGCAAATATACACGCGCCTTTAAATACCTAATGTGTAGTTAAGGCATTTTAATAATTTCTTTTTAGAAAAATTGTTTTTCTATTTATAGATTTTTTTTCATCCAAATTAAGTGATGTTTTGTAGTTTTCATACCTAGGAGATGGAAATTCTTTTGATATTTTTTCATAGACTTTTATTTTTCCAAAAAGATTTAATTAATTAAAAATAATAAAATGATAAGTGTTATGAGAAAAAGAAAGGATAGGAGGGAGAGCGAAGAAAATGGAAATCAGAAGATTATTGAAAAACCCAAAGATGAAAAATAGAAAGGGAAGAGGGAAAGTAATAACAATAATAATAGGGTTTTCAATGTCAATTTGTTGTACTACTCATTTGATCTCTTTAGTTTTCACTTTTTTATTCTTTTTTTTACTTAATTTCCTCATATTTTTTCTCCCTAAAAACCTTATAAAAGGGGCTCTCTAGAAGCTTAAAATGAAAATTTTAGTTTTAATCATTAGACATTATATCTTATGATAATAAAGAAATCCAAGTGAAGGCAATTTTTATAACTATTATTATTGTTGACTTTTTTTCATTAATATAAACTTTGATAATATTTAATGCTTGTTTACTGGTGCCTATATATAGGCACCGTTAACAAAAATTAGTTGACTAAAATAAAAACTCTTCAAAAGTGGAGGCATATTTTCCCTACCTTGAATGTACCAACAAAAAACACTAAAATGTGTAATTTATATACAGAATTAAAAGAAAATAGAGAATTGTCAACCAATAAGAACTTTATTATAATTACAAGATCATTAACTTTACATGTAGTTAGTAATCCTACTTCATATCCACGATTCTTGACTTTTAACAAAAAGCACTTATAATATATTCTTGGTAGGAGCCAACATATCAAAAATTGAGGAAAAACTTTTGAATAACATGGCTCAAGGAAGGCTGTTACGTCAACCTTGGCTGCCATTTGAATAGTATGGTTCAAGTGAATACATTCTCCTCCTCAACCTGCCAGTTTCAGCTCGTTAGGATTGGTAAAAGCAAACGCAGCCATATTTGATTATTCATTTAAAGTATGAACACTTATGCAAAAGATGACTCAATTTTAAGGAAATTTATATTATATTCTATACTTGTTCAAATTGACCGATAGTGAACTTGATTACCATATTATTTATCTACCTCCTTATTAGATTATTAGTCTTTTTTTTTTTTTTTCAAAACACTGGACCTCATTTGTCAAGTACTGAAAAAGAAATAGGTACATGCGCGGAGAATAGAGAAACTATTGGTTTCCACCAAAATTAAGAAAAGAGATAGAGAGAGATATTTGTGACTCGTTTGGTGCATTGGATAAGATGAAATAAAAGAAGAAAAATTATGTATATAATTTATGACGTGCTTTATATAATTTATGAGATTGAATTATCAAATAGATTATTTATATAACTCAATACTTTAGAAATAAAGATGATTAACTCATCCTATGAAAAGTTCTTTCCATACTGCAAATTTATGTAAATAATATTAAACACATTACAAAATATACAGGATAATTATCCTTCTTATTTTTAATCTCATATTATGCAGTGCACTAAGCGTATACTTAGTCTACTCATGAAATTATATTATATTTATAAAACGTAAATTGAAGAAAATAGAGAAGCCCACATATAAGAGCTCAAAATCAATCTTTGACTGAATCATTGTCTTTATTGATTGTTTTATTTGCTTATATATGATAATATATACAAGGGGCTTATACTATTAACATATTGCATTGTGGGATCTATTAACATACACTACGTACCGCGGCGGGACGGGGTCTATCCCTTGTGGGATCCACACAAAGGTGTAATAAGTTCCGCCGGAGCAAATTTTTTATGCGAATGACGAAGAAGTAAGACCTTGATAAAATGTTTCTTTTAAAGATCCCGTCTACTTACAATATTACGGGGGCAGCTTATTATTTAGAATAAAATCAGTTTGTTGATAAACAAAGCAAATGAAATGCCATAAAAAATGTATAAAGAAGAAGAAAATCTAGACCATTTAGACTAATTTTGACCATAAAAAAAATCTATAAAGAAGAAAAAAAATAAGAAAACAAAAAATGCCACCTTGAGTGGTGTTGAAACATTCTTTATTATTTAGGGGCTATTTATGCTTCCAAGGTTTCTAGAAGATTAAGAAAATTGAAGAAAGGAAGAGAACAATCAATCTAAACATCAAAATAGCCTCCATGAAAGGAAAAAATATATATTTTTAATCTTTCTCGTTTTTCCACCCTTCCTATTTTATATACCTTCGTTTTTCTTTCTTTCCTTTGTACCAAGCAAAACTTAAGTTCCAATCCAGTTAACGGCCATGATGCTTCAAATCGTTTCATATGTCACTCTGTTCATTGTTTCGTATGTTATTGTTGGGGCAATAATCTCAATCGGTAAGCGCAAAAAGCTTCCACCAGGCCCTGTTTCCTTACCGGTTATCGGCCACCTCCACCTCCTCAGTCCCCTCATCCATCAAACTTTCCACAAGCTCGCTTCCACCTATGGCCCCTTGATGTATCTCCGTATGGGCTCTGTTGGCTGTGTCGTGGCTTCTAGCCCAGACCTTGCCAAAGAGCTTCTCAAAACGTACGAGCTTACCTTCTCTGCTCGCAGACAGACAGCTGCTATTGACCACGTCATCTACAACTCTTCCTTTGTCTTTGGACCCTATGGACCTTTCTGCAAATTCGTCAAAAAGTTTAGCGCATCTGAGCTCCTGGGCAACCGAGCTCTTCCCCAGTTTCTCCCTATTCGAAGCAAGGAATTACACCATTTCATAAGCTTATTCTTTGACAAGGCCAAAGCTGGTGAAAGTGTGAATGTAACACAAGAGCTGCTGAAACTAACCAATAACATCATATCACAGATGATGCTGAGCATGCGCTGCTCGGGTACAGGCAGCCAGGCCGATGGGATTAGAACACTGGTGCAAGAAGCGACTGAGATCTTCGGAGAATTCGATGTCTCAGACTTTATTTGGTTTTGCAAAAACTTGGATCTACAAGGATACCGAAAGAGATTTGAGGACATACATCGAAGGTACGATGCATTGTTGGAGAGCATTATAAGTGATCGCGAGGAAGAAAGGAAAACAACGAAAAAGGGGGAAGATGAGGTGAAGGATTTCCTAGACATGATGCTTGATGTTCTGGAGGATGATCATGACCACTCCGAGCTGCGGTTAACCAGGAATCATGTTAAGGGCTTAATCTTGGTTAGTGTCTCTTGCTATTAAACTTACTAGAAAAAAATTATCAAAAGCGTTTAAATATAAGCATGCAATTTTATTTTAAAAATTTTAAGCATTAATTTTTATTTAGAATCAAATTGGGAAGGGGAGAACTAATAGAGAATGTTAAATGGCATTCCAAATTCTTTGGAGTTTAATTCAAAGGAATACAAATACAATATTAATTGATATTATAATTCTTTTAGAAATCTTTTTTTTAAGTGTTGACATTTAACTTTTTTAGAGAGAATTCAAGAAAACAAATGGGAGGACTATAGGGAATCTCAAATGGCATACAAAAATTCTTTGTACCTATAACTTCAATAAATAATTATATATAATAATATAAAAATAAAATAACCAAGTCAAAAATCAAAATTTCTTAGTCCCTTTCCATGACCAAAACCCAAAAAGATTAAAGAAAATGAAAAAAAAAGCAAAACAAAAACAATATGTATTTATATATGAGATTTATCTTATTGTAATGAAATTTTTATTAGTTATTATATACTTAAAAAACTATCTGTTGGGTTGAGTTGAAGTAACTTAATGTTACTTAAGTAAGTTCTCGAGTTTGAGTCTTAAAAATAGAGAAAACATATTTGGGAGAACTTCTCCTTATTTGGGATTCAGCACGACTTAAACAAGATTAGTCGTAGAGCGTTAAACGGATACGGATACCTATAATTATATAACAAGAAAACTATATACTTAAAAAAAGAAATCAACCCTTATAGAGTTTTGAAATTATAACAATCGACAATATCTATCCTTATTACATAAAAAATGATAGATAATGTTTAATATTCAACACATCTTTGCCGATGGTATAAAAAGCTAATGCAAGGGTTATTTTGTAATATAAAAGAAAAATATTACTTAAATTAAGCCCATTTGGAGTTGATGGGGTTGACTTGATCATGCTCTTCAGGATAATTTGGGCTTTTGTCTAATTCAAAGTTGATTATTTCACTTCTGTTCACGGAAAAGACAGAAGATTGGATTTTGGAAAGGCTTAATACAAAATAATCTTTAAACTTATATAAAATTATCGTTTTGGTCTTTTAATTTTTATTTTGAAATTTTTGGCCATCGAACTTTTATTTTGTATACAATGTAGTACTTGATGTTAACGTTTCCTAACCATAAATTGACACGTGAAATTTTTTCATTGTGTCACGTTAACACCAAGGGCTATAATGTACACAAAATAAAAATTCGAGGGTCAAAAATTTCAAAATAAAAGTTAAGGGTCAAAACAATAATTTTATACAAGTTCCAAGACTCTTTTTTGTATTAAGCCATTTTAGAAATTAAAAGGCAATTAAGAACAGTTATATTTATAAAAGATTAGATCAGGGGCTTTTAACCAAAGCCTAAGACCAAGTTATTCCTTCTTATATAAGATAATTTTCCTAATTATATATTTGTATCTTAAATATAGTATTAGATATTTTTTGGTACGTAATTGACAAATAGTCACTTTAGATACGCTGACATATTTTCAAAATAAAAACTTCAAATTGTCGTAAATAACCTTTTTGATGTATTGTTCCTAATTAATAATTATTATATACTTTATTATACTTTATTATAATAAAGTCAGCATTGGCCAAAAAAATATATACTTTAATTATTATACTATATTATCTATATATATATATATATATTAAAGTTAACACTATATGAAACCCCAAAAAAACTCTTTGGCTTTTCATATGGTGTCAAATTAATTATCTTTTTACTCATTTCCTAATAATATATAAAATTTCTAAAAAAACCTTTATATTAATTGCAACACCTAATGAAATTTCATAAAGAATCTTATACTAATTGCTGTAGTCTTAAGTTTATTATTCCTTTTGGTCTTTTTGTAATTATTAGAAATTCCATTTAAATTCTTACAAAAATTTCAATACTTATAAAAAAAACTCATTAAGACCATACTATTTAAAAAAAAAAGGAAATAAACATGAATTAAAAACCCTATTAAGGTTATACTATCCTTATTCAAAAAATAGATTATACAATCCTCAAAAAAAAATGAAATATGCATGATTTAAAATAATAAAAAAAAGAAATAGGCATTAATAGCATTATTTTTGAAGTAGGTGTATTAATTTGTCTTTTCTAATATTTATTAGTTAAATAGATTAAAGTTAACACCATTAGAAATTCAATTTAAATTAAAAAAAATTCAATTCTTATAAAAAAACCATTAAGACGGTACTATTAAAAAAAAGAAGGAAATACACATGAATTAAAAGTCCCAATAAGATTATACTAAGCTTATTCAAAAAATAGATTATACAAATACTTAAAAAAGGGGAAATATGTATGATTTAAAATGTTTTTTAAAAAAAGGTATTAGGAGGGTAGTTTTTTTTTAAAAAAAAAACTGCAATAACAAATTATTTCAATTGATTTATTACTATTATATTAGTCATGTAGCCTTCTTTTTCTATAATAATATTGTTCTTAATGATATTGTTAAAAACTTATATATTTTAACAAATAAAAAGAATTTGTATCAATTTCATATAAATCTACGGTATTTATATAATTCATAATATTAACACAAGTCTAATCTAATTTTTTCAATATCCTTTAACAAATAAAAAAATATAATATATTATAATTTTATATAATCAATAATCCCGCGACGTTAGCGCCGGTCAAACTTACTAGTTACATTAAATAGTGATGGGTTTGTGTTTTGCAAATTAAAGTTCATCTAATCTTGTGTTCGCTGTGGGATTTGCCTCCTCTCTTTGCGATAACCATAAAACCCTCATAATAAACTTTTATACCATCAATAATTTGTCAATATATGAAGTAATATATATATATATATATATATATATTTAACTTTATGGGGTAGGATAGATTCCTTCAAGAATCCTCATAAGCTATTTCTTATTTTCAAGAATCAACAATCAAAATTTTTTGGATTAGAAACAAGCAGATTGGATATATATATATATATATATATATAGATATATATTCAATAATTATTGTTTACATAATTCGATAGTTTATTTACTACTTTCTACAAGTAAACAGCATATAATAATCTACGTTGAAACCAAGGCTTTTGCTAATTTTTAAAGATACAACTGTTTGATCTTTGCCCGAGGCACGCAACGGTTATAGAGAAGCTAATGAAGAAGGACAAGGACGAGATCGCTAGTGTTCTAACCCTAATTAACCGTAATAATTTATTGGCCTTAAAATATTTTCTATAGCATAGCATTATTTCAGTCATTGATTTCATTTATGCTGATATGGCTTAAAATCCTACCGCGAACATGAGTCTCCAATCCAACTGCAAAAAGGTGAGGAGAATGGTGAAATTTCAACCTATTCGATAGTATTTTAAATAAACATGGACATATATCGTATTTGATTTATTATTTTAGATTTTGACCCTTTGTTTTTTATTTGATTAATTACCTAGTTTTAGCTTTTTTAGGATCAGATTTAACCTTTTACTTTTATTTATTATAGTTTTTTACTTAACAAATGCTAGTAGCACCGGCCCCGTAAGTGCTATAAATGGAAAGATTCTTACAAATAATGTCTTTTTTTTATAAAAAAAAATTAATTGTTGATACATTTAAATAGATAACTAAATCCAACAGTTGATTTGTAAGTTTATATATATATATATATAAGTGCGAGTTGGGTAAAAGATTTGATTTATCTTAAATATCTTTTTTTCTTCAACAGATTTCAATAATGTCATTGGGTTTGTGTTTTGCCTTTTACATTGGATTTTTAAAAAATAAATAATTAAACATTAAGATTTTAAAAATCTTTTACTCATTGGTGTTCAATAAATGTCATTGAATTAAATTAGGTTTTGCACAATTAAAAAATCAAAAACTAAGAACACAATGTCACGGGCCATTATAGTTTAATTTAAATGTCACTCTTATACATATTGTTTTGTAATGCTAAATATATAGTTTAATTTAAATATTTCTCGTGCATATATTGTGCACTTGATATGAACTGTTGTATTATTTTAATCAAATGTGTTTAGAAAAATAAATAATAATAAATAAATTAGATGTGATTCTTTAAAAAAAATATTATATTAATAACGCTTTATATCACGTGCGATGCATATGACACTAAGAGTACTAAAACAATTTTTTATATATTTTATATACCCTTTTTTTGTCTTTATATAAGATAAATATATTATTAATCTCGTATTACATTTTTAATTTTAAGGTGCTATTTGGCTCTATTGATTTTCTCTTTTCTAAAAAAATATTATTTAAAAAACTATTTTTCAGGGGTGAAGTCCTGGGTGAATTTCTAGTATCGTGTTTGATAGGAAAAACTAAAGAGGCAAAACTGCAATAGGAAAAAAAAAGATTGTGTATAACTTTATAAGCATTTCTTTTAATTTCTGAGAAAAGAATTAAGGGAAATTAAGAACCTTTTTTATGTTTATATTTAAGATTGCTATGATTTAAACTCTAATTATTAGAATGAAAAGATTCATAATCTTTCAATAATTTACCAATTTCATATGAATAAATCAATTAATTCATAAATAATATATTATAAAAAATTAATAAACCATTATTTATCACATTAAACTAGACAAATATTGAGCCCTTTACGGTGAAACTCTTTACGTTTGTAATCGATAGTAGTAGCATATAGAGTAGTTTTTCTTTTCGTCGAAACGACGACCAAAAACTTACAAAATTTATGAGGTTTGTGCGCAGGACTTTTTGACAGCTGCTACGGATACGACAGCTATTGCATTGGAATGGTCCCTGGCCGAGCTGATCAACCAGCCGGAAGTCCTAAGAAAAGCGCAGAGAGAGATTGATCAAATTGTGGGAAAAGACCGTTTAGTGCAAGAATCTGACAGTCCGCGTCTCCCATACATCCATGCCATAATTAAAGAAACATTAAGGCTTCACCCACCGATTCCAATGATCAGCAGGAAAGCGATTCAGGATTGCAAGATTAATGGGTACACCATCCCCGCTCATACCTTGTTGTTTGTGAACGTTTGGGCTATTGGAAGGGACCCAGATGTGTGGGCTGATCCACTCAAGTTTCAGCCTGAGAGGTTCTTGAAACCCAATGAACAGAGTGATAATTCAAGGACTATCGATGTTAAAGGCTTCCATTATCAGCTTTTGCCTTTTGGGACAGGCAGGAGAGGCTGCCCTGGTATGTCTTTAGCCATGCAGGAGTTGCCCGCTAGTTTGGCTGCCATGATTCAGTGCTTTGACTGGAAGCTGCCTGGTGCTGCTAATGTAGTTGACATGGCTGAACGCCCTGGAATGACGGTTCCGAGAGCCCAAGACCTCGAGTGCGTCCCAGTTGCTCGCTTCACTCCTACTTTCTTTGCTTGATGCTGGCATTTATATGGACCCCTTTTTTTTTTTTTTTGGTGAGAGCATTTATATTATGTCTCTATGAATATTCCGGATATTAGCTTGGCTAAAAATAAAAGGCAATTGTTAAAGGGTGTATAGGTGCATCCGTGCATCCATTAAGAATGCCAAAAAAAGAAACTTTAATGTTTTCTTTTTTTGGTCTGTTATGGAATTTTATAAGAACTTGTTGACAAATAATGATTAAATTATAATATTATCCTAAACTACTTTTTAACCAAATTTCCCTTTAAACGGTACGTACACCAAATGGTTTAACTCTTACAATTTTTTGTTTTTTATCATTTATGCCTGAGATAAAGTTTAACTCAAAATTCTTTTAAAAATTGATTATTTAAAGGTAAGTTTTGAATTTTAAAGAAATTCTTGTGGTAGGATTTTATTTTATTTTTTCGTAAGAAGTGAGTGAGGGAATAAGTGAGATTTAAAAAGTTTTTTTTCAAGCATTTAAGAAACAAACAAATAAGGATATTTTTATCTATTATTCACTCTATCATGTGCAAATGCATTAATACAATGCATTATTAATAATAAAAACATAAATAAAAAAGTAGAAAAGCAGAAGAGTTAATTGTCTTATAAATTTATACTTTTACAAACAATGAATAAAAGAATAACATTTAAAATAAACTATATTAAAGTGGATGATTATATAAGAGTAATACTTAAGTTACATTAAAGTGAATATTCCATTTCTTGATTTTGTAAAATGACAACTAATATGAAATAAAAAATTTTCTCTAAAATGACAATTATTCAGAAATGGAGGAAGTAATATTTACTTAAATAAAAAAAAAAAAAACCCAAAGCCAAAGCTCAGTTTTTAGTTTTAAAAATACCTAAAATGTATAAGGTAAGACCCAATTTAAATTAATGACATTTTTGAAATATGTTGAAGAAAAATGAGTATTGAAAATTAACTAAAATTCTAATTTTTAATTATTTACTTTTTAGAAGTATAATGTGCAAGGTAAAACCCAAATCCAATGACATTTTTGCAATTTGTTAAAGAAAAAAGATATAATTAAAATGAATCTGCATTTTACCAAATGCGCACATATATATATATATATACATATGTATATTATAGATAAATATATACAAGTTTTATCATTTTTTTCATGGCCCCACCTTATTTATTTGGTAAAATATACAAAACTCTCTAGAAAATATGACATGCTCGGTGATAGGTGACACACCCGGACCTAGCACGACCTTTTAGTACGAACTGAATAGTACAAGATGACGCAATAATTAAACAATATGTCGGTCCGGCTATGTCAAGTTTGAAGAAAAGATAAGCTTAAGACAAGACGTAGTTGGAAGATGAGATTGATGACCATGCATGGAAATTAGTAAAATGCCAAAAAGACCTCCAAATAAGTCCCTAGAAATTTATTAAGGGCCCCATTGGCACAAGAAAGCAAAGGATTTAGTCAATGGGTGAAAATGAAAGAAAGTTGAAAAAGATGAAAAGTTTGACCCGGGGCCCGAGTAGACCTGGTGTCGGGCTCCTCTATAAATAGGGGTGAGCTGAAGCTTTTCTTCATTTCTCTTTTTCTTTTTCTTTCATTTTCTTTTCTTTTTCTCTCTGGAGCCAAACGGAGGCATTTTGGACAATTGGCAGATCCGGACAAACCGACAGCAAGTTCGAGGCGAGATCTTGGTGAGTTGTTCTTAACTCCTCGATCTACGTTTTTCTAAGTTTGCACGCTTTTCCATGCATTGGTTTAGGAGAGATCCAAGTTCAAAGTTAGGTTCAGCTTTTAGTTAAATTTTAAGATTAGATTCGATATCTAGGAACTTTGAGCTTGTGATTCTCGTTTTTCTTTCGGTAAACGTGTCGTGGATGCATTAAGGTACATGCATATGAAATTGTAGCTAAATTGGTGGACGATTGCATCGGTTTTCGAATTAAGAGGAAAATTGGAGAATTTTCGGGTTTGAAACCCAGAACAGAACTGACGTCGGTTCTGTCCAGAAACGGCGCCGTTTCTACTTCCCGGCGACCGACCTTCGGGTCGAAGAGAACCGACGCTAGTTCACTCCAGTTCCGGCGCCGTTCTTGCCCTTTAGGGGCAAAATGGTCATTTTGCCTCCCGAAACCCTAATTGACACCAAATCGATTCGAAACACTTTCGAGTCTTCCAAACCACATCCAAACATCATCTTAGGTCATATTAGAGCCTCGTAGGTGCGTTCATAAATTCAATTATGAATGCTAACTTATATTTCCGTGTACTAGGGCTCCAGTTGAATCGAGTGCGGCGATGCTCCGGAGGTTGAGCTACATGGAGCGCTTGGGAGTATACGATTCTCTCACTACTGTGAGTGGCTTAGAATTCAGTGCTTAGCCACTAGGGCAAAATGTTTTAAAAATATAAATTGTTTTAAAAAGGTTTTACAAATGTTTTGTGTCACGCCCCGACCCGCAGGCTTGACCACGTGACAACCGCCGTACCACCTCGAGATGCGTGCCTCGTCAGGCGGGCAACCAAGATGATACAAGGCTTAAAAATAAAGGATATTCGAGCAATATATGAAAACATATAATATCATCATTGATAATACAGTTTCAAAATATTTAAAATAAAGTATCACATCTTACTGTGTACCATGCAGCGGAAAAATATTATTTGTAAATACACAAATATATATATATATATATATATGTAAGATGCAATAATATTCCGAGCCAAGATACACCAAATAAATGAGGTGGCACCTACATAATAGTGTCCACAGAGACGAACTGGGATCACTGGCCACCAGGACGTCCGCCGTCTAATGTCTGATGATCTGAGAACAAAAGTGAATGGGGTGAGTACATAATCATGTACCCAGTGAGAGACTCGGTTATAAAGACCGATCACCTCAGGCTGGGGATATGAAATAATCCAAATATCAATTTTAATAAATCATTTACTGAAGTATATGATATCCCAAACCAAATCAAATATCAAATCCATAATCATATATACATAAGGGCTGGCATCTGAAAATCGTCCCAATAAGGTATACCCGTGTACAAGGGTATCCACTGGACCATCAAGGGTTACTTTATACTTTTAAAATATTTTTCTTTACTCTCTGGCCCATTCCCTTGACGTTTGCCATACTGTGGTGGAACACAGCATCCGAAGTCCTGGCGAGTTTCCCTACGCACCTCTCGTAACCAGGAGCGACTCACCGTGCTCCTCAATAGGCAGTCCACGGCTGAGTAACACGTATATTCTCAACTCGGTCCACGCTCCCACATATTGGAGCCCCGAGGACTATGTTAAATTTCTCATCTCATAGGGATATCATTCCCCATATAAAAATTCAATAATAATATCAATCTTTCAGGGGTATCATTCCCCATATAATAATCAATAATATCAATAATATCAATTTATTGAAATTCCCACCCTTCAAACCATTTATAAACTCAGTGTGTGAGGGTGGACAATTCATACCCCAAAACATATAAACAATTTAATAAAACATTTATAAATAAATTTGCAAATGGTTAACCCTCCATGGTCAACCAATATAATCCAAGCCACTCACAAGTGAGGAGAGTTGTATACTCCCCGATTACCCACGTATGCCTTGGCTCAAATTGCTACCGGTCCAAATCTCATACGATCACGTACCTAAATAATCAAATCATAAAATAACACCAATTAAAGGTCTCTGACTAAAATTGACAAGTCCAGAAGTCAATTGGAGCTAATTAGAGTCAATTGGGGTCAAATGGTTGCAAAATTACCAAAATGCCCCTGGTGCTACAGTAACCCTTGCCGACAGTTGCTCACTCCCGGGCGGGAGTGAGCCAAATTCAGGAGAAATCCCGAATTTTGGCTGTCTCCGGTGCGGGACCTGCCAGGTCCGGCGCCGGACCTAGCCCAGAAAAATGGCCGGTTTCGGCCTCTCAACAAAACATGCTCGGTTTGAGTTCGATTCAACACCAATCCGCACCAAAATTGAAACACAGCAAGTTAAACATATGATCTATGAATTCACAGCTTCAAGAACTGAATCAAACAACAAATCATGCTCGAATTTTGGATCAAAATATCAAGAGTTGACTTTACTCGGACAAAATAGAAATCTCAACTTCAATCATCAAATTCTCTTAGCTCAGACCATGAAATCAAGCGTATAAACTATCAAATTAAAGCTTGATGAGTCTAGAACAACATACCAAATTCTCAGCCAAAACGCACGGTTGAATCAAAAGATATCGGCTGATGAACAAACTGTCGCCAGATTTCCAGATTTTAAGATTTGGAAATTTCCTTAGAATTCTTGATGTTTTGATCTTTGATGAGGCAAAATAAGTTGATATTGATGATTAATGAAGTGTTTGAAGAAGGATTGAAGTCTTGGTTCAGAGAGAATTGGTGAAGAAGCTCGGAGGATTTTGGAAGAAGAAGAGAAAGTGAAAATGGGGGGTCTCGGCTACCCGAGACCCCTCATATAACCATAGGTCCGGCGCCGGACCCGACCAGGTCCGGCGCCGGAGTCAACTTTCCAAGAGTTGACTCCGGTCAACTCGGCCCAAATGCCCCGGGTCTCGATTCTCAAGTGGGGCCCACATCCCCGGACTTCAATTTTAGGGTTTTTAAGCTTGAAATTGAGCTAAACAAAGTTTGAAACATCCATGAGAAGTTCAAATTTGATATATTGAAAAGACAACAATACATAATTATTCAACTTGACACGTGCGGACAAGGTCCGGGCATGTCAACTCTCCCCTCCTTACAAAAATTTCGTCCCCGAAATTTAAACAACTAATCAACAAACAAGTGGGGGAAATCACGTCTCATGTCATTCTCGGGCTCCCAAGTCTGCTCCTCAATCTGCGAGCTTTTCCACAAAACTCCCACCAAAGGTACTGATTTATTTCTCAAGGATCTAACCTCTCGAACCAATATGGCTACAGGTCGAACTCTGAAGCCCAAACTTTTCTTCAGCTTCACAGGTGGTGCTTGAAGAACATGTGATGGATCAGGTACATATTTTCGAAGCATAGATATATGAAAAACATCATGTATCCGTGCCATATCAGGTGGCAACTCCAAGCGATACGCTACTGGTCCAATTCTTTCAGTGATGAGAAATGGACCTATGTACCTCGGATTTAGCTTTCCCGCCTTGCGGAAACGAATAACACCTTTCCAAGGTGAGACCTTCAAAAACACTTGATCTCCTACTTGGAACTCCAAAGGTGTTCTCCTTCTCTGTGCATATTTTCTATCTCGATCTTGGGCTGCCTGAAGTCGTTCCCGAATAAATTTCACCTTCTTTGTGGTGAGTTCAATCTCCGCTTTGTCGAAGATTCGGTTCTCGCCCACTTCATCCCAGTACAACGGGGTTCTACACTTCTTTCCGTACAGAGCTTCATACGGAGCCATACCAATACTAGATTGGTAGCTATTGTTGTAAGCAAATTCCGCTGCTGCAAGATATGTGTCCCATCCACTAGAAAATTCAAGTGCACATGCTCTCAACATGTCCTCCAATATCTGAATAGTACGCTCTGACTGACCATCAGTCTGTGGGTGAAAAGCAGTACTGAAACGAAGTTGAGTTCCCATTGCTTGCTGAAAACTGTCCCAGAACTGTGAGGTAAACCTCGGATCTCGATCTGAAACAATAGAAGCTGGGACTCCATGAAGTCGAACTATTTCATTCATATATAGCTGGGCTAACTGGTTCACACTCCATTTCATGTTTACAGGGAGAAAATGTGCTGACTTGGTAAGTCGGTCAACAATTACCCATACTGCATCAACTCCACGTCTAACACGCGGAAAACCGGTTACAAAATCCATGGTGATATGCTCCCATTTCCATTCGGGAATTTGAAGAGGTTGAAGTGTCCCGAAAAGCTTTCTACGTTCAGCTTTCACTTGCTGACACGTCAAGCATCTCACTACAAATTCAGCAACTTCTCTTTTCATTCCAGGCCACCAATAATGATCCTTAATAGTTCGATACATCTTGGTGCTACCTGGGTGCATAGCAAATGGAGAAGAATGAGCTTGTTGAAGAATAGTGCCTTTAAGATCAAGATCGTGTGGCACACAGATTCGACTCCGAAATAACAAAATTCCATCACTGCGAGCTGAAAACTCAGATGGTTCTCCCAACTGTAATTTCTGAAGTTCTTGTTGTAGTCTCAGATCAGACTTTTGGAGATCACGAATTCGATCATCTAGTACTGGCTTAGCTAGAATCTGGGCAATTAATGCACCATCATGAAAATCATAAGCCAATCTGGCTCCAGTTGATCTCAACTCCACCAACTCTGGCAAATGAACATCTCTAACCGTCGCTAAGGACGTAACTGTATTTCGGCTCAAAGCATCAGCAACTATATTCGCTTTGCCGGGATGATAATCGATTACGAGATCGTAATCCTTGATGAGATCTAACCATCTTCTTTGCCGCATGTTCAACTCACGCTGAGTCATAAAGTGCTTAAGACTCTTGTGATCGGTGTAAATACGACAAGTTTCACCATATAAATGATGTCGCCAAATCTTCAAGGCGAAGACAATAGCAGCAACCTCCAAGTCATGTATCGGATAATTGATCTCATTTGGCTTCAACTGACGAGAAGCATAAGCAATTACTCGCTCGTCTTGCATCAACACACAACCAAGTCCGTTGCCTGATGCATCAGTATACATAGTGAACTCCTTGCCGCTCACAGGTAAGGCAAGTACCGGTGCGGTCGTCAATTTATCCTTCAACTTCTGAAAACTTTCTTCACATTCACCTGACCAAACGAACTTAGCGTTCTTGCGAGTCAACTTAGTCAATGGTGCAGCAATCGTGGAGAATCCATCCACAAATCTCCGATAATATCCAGCTAGTCCCAAGAAACTTCGAATCTCCGTAGGAGTTGTGGGACGTTTCCAATTGGTGATTGCCTCAATCTTGCTGGAATCCACATATATACCATCCCTAGACACAACATGTCCAAGGAATCCAACTTGCTGCAACCAAAACTGGCATTTAGAGAGCTTAGCATAAAGCTGATGATCTCGAAGAGTTTGCAACACAATGCGAAGATGATCTGCATGCTCCTGCTGGTTCCTTGAATAAACCAATATGTCATCAATGAAAACAATGACAAATCGGTCCAAGTATTTGATGGAATATGCGGTTCATCAGATCCATAAATGCTGCTGGAGCGTTGGTAAGTCCAAACGACATTACACAAAACTCGTAATGTCCATATCTGGTACGGAAAGCAGACTTATGGATATCTTCTTCTCGGATCTTCAACTGATGATAGCCCGATCGCAGATCAATCTTGGAAAACACTCCGGCTCCTCGAAGTTGATCGAACAAATCGTCGATACGAGGTAATGGGTATCTATTCTTCACAGTCACCGCATTCAGCTTGCGGTAGTCGATGCAAAGCCGCATGGAACCGTCTTTCTTTTTCACAAACAAAACTGGGGCTCCCCAAGGTGAAGTACTCGGCCGAATGAATCCTTTATCCATCAATTCGGAGAGTTGTTTCTTCAGCTCAATCAGTTCAGTGGGTGCCATTCGGTATGGAGCCATATAAATTGGATCCGTACCGGGATAAACTTCGATCGGAAAGTCAAAGTCTCTCTCTGGTGGCAAACCAGGTACTTCATCAGGAAAGACATCCGGAAACTCATTAACTACCGGGATATCTTCAATGTTAGGCTCTTCTACAGACTTATCTACTACATGGGCTAACACAGCTTTACACCCTTTGAGTAGTAGCTTACTTGCTTTAATGGCAGAAATGACATTCGGTGTGCCTCTGCGCTCACTGTAAAAATTTATCAAACTGCCGTCAGGTCGTGGAATCCTCACCAAATGGTGCTCACAAAAGATCTGAGCACGATGTTTCCCAAGCCAATCCATTCCCAAGATGGCATCGAAGTCAGACATTTGAAGTGGAATTAAGTCTGCTTCGAAAGTCAGGTTTTCCAGCTTCACTGCACATTCTTTGTACACCGTATTTCGAACCATTTTCTCACCCAACGGCGTATTCACTAATAGCTCATACCCCAAAGGCGATAATGATCGATCCGCATGCACGGCAAACTTAGTATTAACATAGGACAATGCAGCTCCAGTGTCCATAATCACGTATGCCGGTTGATCGAAAATAACAACCACGCCTAACGTTCAAAAATTTTCTAAAACGGTTACTTTTACTCAACAAGCAGTTACAAGTACCATGATATCTTTATTGGCGAAAAATAACTGTCCATGAATATTTAAATATTTACTTACCGGTGACTACATCAGGACGTGCATCAGCGTCCTCCTGCGACATGGCATAAACCTGAGTGTTTTGTCACTGCTGCTGCTGTGGAGGTCGTCTCAGGGTTGCAGAACTACTACCAATACCCGAATGTTGCTGAAAGGTAGAAGGTGTTGCAAAAGACTGTCGCACAGGTTGAAATGGACGAAAACCTCCATAGTTGCTCGGTCTGACTGAAGGCTGACTAAAATTCTGCCTGGGTGGTATAGAAGTAGAAAATGGACATTTACGTGCTATGTGGCCCATACCTCCGCACTGAAAACATCGAAGTCCAGCCCTACACTGGCCAGAATGAAAACGTCTACAGTGTGGGCATCGAGGTCCAGACTCCACTCTTTTCTTCCTAATCCTTCCTTTGGACATGGAACCAAATCCAGACTTTTCTTTTCCTCGACCACCTGATGAAAGTGGTGGCAGAGAAAGTGACATCTGTGGTACTGGTGACCCAACTGAACCGCCCCGAGATATTCCTCCATGGAAATATAAGCTCTGAGTCTGTTTCGACTCCAGGTTCATCGGTACTTCAAAAGATCATTGACCACTTGAACTTGATCCTCCTGGTCGACGTTGAGCAATCATGGCTTCAGCCCATAATGCATCCTGTCGACACTGCTCAAAAGTAGCTTTGGAAGTAGGTTTCATCATTTGTACAATCTCCCACCGAAGACCATTGACAAACTGAAGACAAAGGGCGTCCTCAGTGATAGATGGAAGATGGTGTGAGAGTCTTCGTAATTCTGTCTCAAACTGTTCAACTGATCTGTTACCTTGTTGCAGTTGAAGAAACTCACCATATCGTCTCATTCCCATCTCTTCCGATATGTACCTCTCACGGAACTCAGTGACAAACGTCTCCCATGTCATGGGTACAGTGGCTCGGCTCTCGAGATTAGTCCACCAACTCAGTGGCTGTCCTTGAAGATAACGAGTAACCACACTCACTCGCTCCTCTGAGGTCATACCTAGACCTTGTGTGTTCTTTGTGACAAAATGCGGCCAATCCCACGCTGCATCAGCAGATGTGTTGGAAAGCTTTGGGGTATCTAGTCCCTTCATGATACTAAGGAACCTCACCAAGTGATCCTCTGTAGAAATAGCACCAGCAGAAGTGCTCGCTGCACCGCTCGGCTGAAAGTGCGGCGGTATCGGTGTCGGCATAGGTGGCGATGGATGTACTGGTGGTGTAATACCGGTAGTCGGTGGTGCACCAGTGGCCATTTGTGATGAAAAGAATTTGCTGGCCCAAGTATCAAACATACGCTCAATATCAACAGCCGTAAACTGCACCGACGTGGCAGTCGTCAGAGGTGGGGGTGGTGGAATATCAACATGAGTATCCTGATGATGAGTCTCATCAACAGGCGAAGTATGTGGAACTGGCTCATCCGGAATCTCAGTGGTCTCCGGATCTACAGTAGGCTGTATCTCAGGCTGCCTACGTGGTCGACCTCTCCTCCTCGATACAGAGGGATTAGGGGTAGGAACAGAAGGATTCGGAATACTCCTTCTAGGTGGTATGGTGCAACTATACATAAAATCTATGTCAGAAGACGAAGATATATCCATACCAACCATACTCTCTACTTTTAACCCCAAAAATCAGAAATCTCAAAATTATATAAACTGCTTGGCTCGGTATAACATAAATGTATTTTATATTTTAAAATTTGCTTTGATACCAATTTAATTGTCACGCCCCGACCCGCAGGCTCGACCACGTGACAACCGCCGTACCACCTCGAGATGCGTGCCTCGTCAGGCGGGCAACCAAGATGATACAAGGCTTAAAAATAAAGGATATTCGAGCAATATATGAAAACATATAATATCATCATTGATAATACAGTTTCAAAATATTTAAAATAAAGTATCACATCTTACTGTGTACCATGCAGCGGAAAAATATTATTTGTAAATACACAAATATATATATATGTAAGATGCAATAATATTCCGAGCCAAGATACACCAAATAAATGAGGTGGCACCTACATAATAGTGTCCACAGAGACGAACTGGGATCACTGGCCACCAGGACGTCTGCCGTCCAATGTTTGATGATCTGAGAACAAAAGTGAATGGGGTGAGTACATAATCATGTACCCAGTGAGAGACTCGGTTATAAAGACCGATCACCTCAGGCTGGGGATATGAAATAATCCAAATATCAATTTTAATAAATCATTTACTGAAGTATATGATATCCCAAACCAAATCAAATATCAAATCCATAATCATATATACATAAGGGCTGGCATCTGAAAATCGTCCCAATAAGGTATACCCGTGTACAAGGGTATCCACTGGACCGTCAAGGGTTACTTTATACTTTTAAAATATTTTTCTTTACTCTCTGGCCCATTCCCTTGACGTTTGCCATACTGTGGTGGAACACAGCATCCGAAGTCCTGGCGAGTTTCCCTACGCACCTCTCGCAAATAGGAGCGACTCACCGTGCTCCTCAATAGGCAGTCCACGGCTGAGTAACACGTATATTCTCAACTCGGTCCACTCTCCCACATATTGGAGCCCCGAAGACTATGTTAAATTTCTCATCTCATAGGGATATCGTTCCCCATATAAAAATTCAATAATAATATCAATCTTTCAGGGGTATCATTCCCCATAATATTAACTGTTGGCTGTTGGACCGCAGTCCACCACCACTACTAATCCACCACATATATCTTTCAGGGGTATCATTCCCCATATAATAATCAATAATATCAATAATATCAATTTATTGAAATTCCCACCCTTCAAACCATTTATAAACTCAGTGTGTGAGGGTGGATGATTCATACCCCAAAACATATAAACAATTTAATAAAACATTTATAAATAAATTTGCAAATGGTTAACCCTCCATGGTCAACCAATACAATCCAAGCCACTCACAAGTGAGGAGAGTTGTATACTCCCCGATTACCCACGTATGCCTTGGCTCAAATTGCTACCGGTCCAAATCTCGTACGATCACGTACCTAAATAATCAAATTAAATTCTAATTTGATTAATAAAAATACTCAACCAATGATCAAATCATAAAATAACACCAATTAAAGGTCTCTGACTAAAATTGACAAGTCCAGAAGTCAATTGGAGCTAATTAGAGTCAATTGGGGTCAAATGGTTGCAAAATTACCAAAATGCCCCTGGTGCTACAGTAACCCTTGCCGACAGTTGCTCACTCTCGGGCGGGAGTGAGCCAAATTCGGGAGAAATCCCGAATTTTGACTGTCTCCGGCGCGGGACCTGCCAGGTCCGGCGCCGGACCTAGCCCAGAAAAATGGCCGGTTTCGGCCTCTCAACAAAACATGCTCGGTTTGAGTTCGATTCAACACCAATCCGCACCATAATTGAAACACAGCAAGTTAAACATATGATCTATGAATTCACAGCTTCAAGAACTGAATCAAACAACAAATCATGCTCGAATTTTGGATCAAAATATCAAGAGTTTACTTTACTCGGACAAAACAGAAATCTCAACTTCAATCATCAAATTCTCTTAGCTCAGACCATGAAATCAAGCGTATAAACTATCAAATTAAAGCTTGATGAGTCTAGAACAACATACCAAATTCTCAGCCAAAACGCACGGTTGAATCAAAAGATATCGGCTGATGAACAAACTGTCGCCAGATTTCCAGATTTTAATATTTGGAAATTTCCTTAGAATTCTTGATGTTTTGATCTTTGATGAGGTAAAATAAGTTGATATTGATGATTAATGAAGTGTTTGAAGAAGGATTGAAGTCTTGGTTCAGAGAGAATTGGAGAAGAAGCTCGGAGGATTTTGGAAGAAGAAGAGAAAGTGAAAATGGGGGGTCTCGGCTACCCGAGACCCCTCATAGGAGTCAACTTTCCAAGAGTTGACTCCGGTCAACTCGGCCCAAATGCCCCGGGTCTCGATTCTCAAGTGGGGCCCACATCCCCGGACTTCAATTTTAGGGTTTTTAAGCTTGAAATTGAGCTAAACAAAGTTTGAAACATCCATGAGAAGTTCAAATTTGATATATTGAAAAGACAACAATACATAATTATTCAACTTGACACGTGCGGACAAGGTCCGGGCGTGTCATTTTGGGATAAGGGTAATCCATAACACACACTTTTTATTTGTGATACGCCCACTTATGGGGGTGGGAAGATTTTAAAAAAAATACAAAGCTTGTGTGTGTTTACATGTTTTTAATATTTATATAAGAAATAATATTAGTATTATTGTTATGATTATTGGGGTACGCTGCCCCTGAAAGATGAGTGATTGAGTGGGATTCCTCGGGGCTCCAATTTACGGGAGCGTGGACCGAGTTTGAGAGCATGCATAATACTCAGTCGTGGACCGCCTATCGAGGGGCACTGTGAGTCGAGCCTGGTTAGGAGAGGCGCATAGGGAAACTCGCCAGAGCTCCAGTTCACTATGTTCCACCACAGTGAGGAACCACCGAGGGAACGGGCTAGTGTATGAGATAAAGAGAAAATGATTTAAAGAGAAAAGAAATAGCCCTCGATGCAGTAAGGCGTAGGACCGGCCAGTCGTGCCTTCAGTGTATTAGGTGCCAGCACATGAGTATATATTAATTTAAAGTTTTTAAATTTAATTCTCCTTGGGAGAATTTCAAAAGAGATTTTGAAAACAAAATTTATTTATTTACTTTATTTATTTATTTTATTATATTTTGGATTACCCCTGTTTTCCCTAACCCTGATGGAGACCCATTGAATCTCTGTCACTCACTTGTATCCAAATGTGGATGGATGCAGCTTCGCGTACGGAGTCAGCAAATAGAATGGAGGCTCACTAGGAGGCGTCGGTGGCTTAGGCTTAGTAGTTTCCGCTGTATAGGTATTCTTTAAATTACTCCACTGGTGTTACTTATAAATATAATATAATATTTTATTAAATGATTCTGATTAAAATTTTAGTTTTGTTTTGCAGCGATGATATTCATTTCAATGCCTTGCGGTGCCTCGGATGCGTGGCTGCAGACACGTACTTCAAGGTAGCGCGGCGGTTGCCACGTGGCCGACCCGGGGTGGGTCGAGACGTGACAATAGGCACTTATTTCTCTTATATTTTGTTGCTTATCTTTTGATGATTTAAGTGTTTATTATCTCTAACTAAGTTATTTTGAGTGATTTTATGTCTTAGGAAACTAAAAGGAATCTTTGGAATAAAAGGTGTTTAAATTTGGAAATTTGAGATTTTTCCTATGTAGATAGTTTGTAAAGATGGCCAGATTTGACATCCTTGAAGTCCTTTTCTGAGTTCGAGTTCTCATTAAAGTTTTAGAGGACATCTTAAGCTTTCCAGAATGCTAAAGATCGCAGAAAGCAAAGTTCGTTTGGGTAGTCAAAAGGTCAAAATACAGAGAGGTCCAGAATCCTTGCGGAAATCCGAGATTAATTCCTATTTTGGGCTTTGGAGCAATTTTGGGTTAGAGATGGACTTGAACACGTCTTGGCTTACTTGGCCATGATTCTAGACATGTTATTGAAGATATTTAAGCTTGTCCAAGTCCTAGAAAGATGTGGACCAGCCCTTAAAAAGAAGTCCTAATTGGAGTAGGAAAACCCTTTAATGAAGCATGTGCATGGCATATGAATTGTGCTATATTTTCTCCTACTTGAAGAAGGATTTGAAGCTGTTGAAAAAGGCTTTATTTAAGCCTTATTCTCCATAAGACTGAAGCCCAATTGGCCAAGTCCTGAGCTCTTGTACTTAGGTAATTCCTTTGTAAACACTTTAACCTAGTCAGTATTTTTCTAGAATTAGGTTTTCTTTTCTTGCAAGTTAAGTTTAGGGCGTTTGACTCCTCTATATAAAGAGCCTTAGCCACCACTTGTAAGATGTCTCAACTTTTTTTTTAGAGACCAGTCTCATCTTTCTTTGGGAGACTTTATCTTTGTAATTTTATTTTTACTCTTTCTTTTTCTTCATTTTATTGTAGTTTTATTTTTCAGTTTAATGCAATTTTGAATTCTTGGAGAAGAAGATTGTGAGGCTGTTTTGTGCTTAATGTCTTTATCTTTCATGTATTCTAAATTCTTCTATGCTTAGTGATTTATGATTGCATGTTTTCTTTTCTAGAAAGGCCTACTAGTTAATTAAGCATGTTAATTGATTGCTAGATCTAAGGTTATTTATCCGGAATTGTAAGTAACTCTAATCACAAGTGGCAAATTAGATAGAATTAAGGTCTCATACATCTTAGTTACTTATCTATGGGGAATTTAGATATGGATTAAACAAAATGCGCTGGTGTAATTTTGATGTTCATATTGGCTAAGATCTCTCTAGTGTTTTCATGCTTTTATCATCTTTAAATTCATATTGTTGGGATATTGGATTGAGTTGATGAAAAGGGTATTTTTAGGAAACTCGAGTACTAATTAGACTAGGACTAAGGAAAGATAGGGGTTAATAGGAAACTTGAGTACTTTAACCTACGCCAATTGCATGCAAAAGATAATGCAATTATTAGATGCCTATGATCGATTTCTCTAATCCAAGGGTGAAGATTGTTTTAAATTGAAGTTTTCTTTATATTTATTATCTTTCTTTAATTTTTGTTATTTATTTAGTTTGGTTTTGATTTCCCAATTCTATTTATTTTCTTTTCCTTTCGCTGCTTACCTAGATTAGAATTTGTTAGGTTTTCTTATCCAATCCCTGTGGGTTCGACCCTTGCTACCACTATATTATAGTTTTAGTAAGGTTAATTATATTTTGGTGATTTACAACACATCACTCGGACCTAGTCCACACATGTCAAGTTGTGAAATTTGTATATAGTTGTGAAGTAAAGTGATGAGCTGGAACTTGCTTTGCACATTTTGAATTTTCTTTAGCTCAATTTCGAGTTTAGAAATTTGAGTGAATGCACTAGAGGTTCGAAAACCGAGATGATTAGGCCGAGTTGACCAAAAGTCAACATAAAAATGTTGACTCCTGCACTGGACTTGGTTGGGTCCAAAGCCGGACCCAGCATTTTATAACCGACCCCCCATTTTCACTATTTCTCTTCTTCTTTTCCATCCCTTCGAATTCTCTCAACTTTTTACCATTTTCATCTCTGCAATCCTTCTTCTAACACTTCATTAATCATCACCATCAACTTCCTTAGCCTCCAAGAAGATCAATAACATCAAATTCCTCAAGAATTCTTCAAATCTTCAAAATTGATAACTTGGAGTCATTTTGTTCTTCGAGCTATATCTTTCAATCCAACCATATGCTTTGGCTGATTTCTTGGTATATTGTTCTAGACTCCTTAAGCTTTAATTTGGCTATTTACTTGCTTAATTTCGTTGAGTGAGCTAAGAGAAATGTTGGATTGAAGATCAAAATCCATTTTGTTCAAAAACCAATTGCACCCTTTGACTTTTGATCCAAATTTCTTGCATGATTAACCCTTTAATTCAGTTTTTGAAGCTATATGATCTTAGTTGGTGTTGAAGTGCTTATGTTTTGAATTGCATGTTGATTGATGTTGAATTGAACTCAAACCAAGCTTGAGAAGGTGGAAGGCCGATTCTCGGCCAAGAATAGAGGCGTGTCCAGTGCTGGACATACTTGGGTCCGGTGCCGGACTCACCAAAAATTGGGAAATTCACCCAAGTTGGCACACTCCCCCATTGGAGTGAGCAAGACCAGCACCGGACCTGCACTGTAGCAGGGGCGTTTTGGTCATTTCACAACCCCAATCGACCATAAGACTTCCGGACTTGTCCAATTTAGTTTCGAGACCTTAGAAACCCTAATTAAGGCATGTTGTGATGTTTGATTGTTATCGAATGCCTTTATTAATCAAATTAGTTTTTAATTTGATTATTTAGGTACGAGATTATATGAGGTCGGGCAGTAGCATTCGAGCTAAGGCATTCGAGGGGTATATTTGGGAGTATACAAACCTTCCTTACTTGTGAGTGGCTGGATTATAGTGGTTGACCACTGAGGGTCAACCATTTTCTAATTGCTTTATAAATTGTTTTATAAAATGTTTATAACGTTTTTGGATATGGATTATCCACCCTCACACACAAGTTTATAAATGGCTTTAAGAGTGGGATTTGTTTTAAAAGAAATTATGAAAATATATTATTATGTTTTATTGATGATCATGACCTATGGGAGATGACCGATTGAGGGGTACTCAATGCTCCGATTAGAGGGAGCGTGTGCACTGAGAGAGAGGCATGCCACCAACCAAGTAGTTGTGGATCACCTTTTAAGGCGCACGGTGAGTGCGAAACCCTAAGAAAGGCACGCAGAGAAACTCGCCAGGGCACGTGTGTAGCTGTGCTCCACCTGCAGCGATGGCAACGTCAAGGGGACGGGCTAAAGAGTAAAGAAAGATAATTTTGAGATAAGACATAAAGTCCTTGACGGTCGAGCGGGGCACCCAAGTGCATGTGTGTACCTTTGAGATGATTTCAGATGCCAGCCCATTTATGAGCTTTGATATTTGATTTGGCTTGAAATTTCATCTATGATTTCGAAAATGGTTTATTAAATGAATTTTGGATTATTTCATATCCCCAGCTTGAGGTGATCGATCATTATAACCGGGTCCCTCACTGGGTACATATATATTTGTACTCACACCATTCACCTATTTTCGTAGGTCATCAGGCTACGAATGACAGGCATCCTAGTGGATAGTGATCCTGATGTATCACTAGCCAACCACGATTTTGTAGGTTCCACCCAGATCCCCTTGTGAATCCTGGCTTCGGAACAGTAGTGTGCATATATTATTATATTATTTTTTCGCTGCATATTTACATCGTAAAAAGTGCCACTTTTATTATATAAATATCTTATGGTATTTTCTATATCATTTTCATTTTATATTTTCAAATATTGCTCGAGTACCCCTTTTATGGCACATATCTCGAGGTGATGCGGCGGTTGTCATGTGGTCGAACCCTTGAGTTGGGGCTTGACAAAATAAATCCACAATTCAAACAAAGAAACCACTTTTTTTAAAAAAAAATAAGGCTATTTTTCATTAAAAAAATGGTTACTTATCCGGTGTAGAGGAGTACCATTTAGCAAAATCCAAAATAAAAGGTCTACATGAAAATATTGAATGCTTGATTAGATGTCATCAGTTTGAAAAATGGTAAACATTTAATTTTGCGTTTTTCTCTAGGCACACGTTAAGGTTTCTCTGCTAACTTATGTTGTGTGTCATGCCGTAGATCTGCTGGCTCGACTACTTGACAACTGTTGTGCTGCTTTGAAATACGTGTCAATTATCACTCATCCTTATGCAATGTAAGGAAAACATTAGATATAATTGTTGTAAAATAATTTAAAACTAAAAACTATTTATTAATATAAAATTATAGTTATAATAGAAAACTATTTAATAAAATAAAATAAAATAAAACAAATTAAAAATCAATTTAGGTACAAATGGATACAACTAAAGAGTAGCCTACGCAGCAGCAATCAAATAACTCATAAGCCACCGATTGTAGATACTTATTTCTTAATTTTAATTAATTAATTGATTAATTAATTGGTCATTTCTAAATTTCATTTCACTTATCATCTTTATTGTTTTTCAAGTTTAGTTCATATCTATTTTATTTTTTTATTATGATTGTTATCATTGTTGTTGTTGTTGTTGTTGTTGTTATAACATTGTTACTTCATTTTATTTTAATTTTATTATGTTACCTCGGCCCGCATGCAAAAGCCAAGCCAAAGACCAAACTGAGTTAACTCGGCCTTCATACAATTGACAAAACCATGGAAAGCCATGATAAATCGAGTCGACTCGGTCTACATGAAAATGCGATGCCGTGTTGTGAAAGCCGAAGCCGCAAACCCCCCAATAAACCTCTCTCTATCTCTTTATATTTTTCTCTTGGTTTTCGTGCTCCATTTTGACTTTTCTTAAAAGGCCATATTTTGTTTCTCTCTCTTTCCATGGCTCTTCTAGCTCACGCACTTTAACTCAATTTAGCCGAGTCAGTTGAACTCAACTGAACCATTCAAAATATTCCTTATTTTGTCTTTTTTTTCGTTAAAAAACTTGGATTGGTTCTGGTTTTCAGTTTTATAATGGCTGCTGAAACGGCAGAAACAAGGATAGTCCCTGAAGTAGAAAAGAAGAAAGAACAAAGCTTGCCATTTTACCAAATTTTCTTTTTTGCAGACGAATATGATAATCTTTTGATGATCCCTGGTAGCTTGGGAGCTACAATCCATGGTTCCTCAATGCCTCTTTTTTTTCCTCTTTGCTGAAATGGTTAACAACTTTGGCAAAAGTCAATCTGATTTGCCTGAAATGACTCATGAAGTTGCCAAGTATGCACTCTATTTTGTGTATCTTGGTCTTATTGTATGCCTATTATCTTGTACAGAAAATGGCATGTTGGATGTACACTGGGAAAAGACAAGAGAGTATATTGAAGAAGAAGTATTTAAAAGCAGTGTTGAAGCAAGATGTTGGATCCTTTGACACGAATGCAGGAATTGGGGATATTGTTTCAACCGATACTCTACTTGTCCAAGATGCCATCAGTGAGAAGGTTGGCAATTTCATTATCTGTCAACTTTCCTGGCTAGTTTGGTGGTCGGTTTTTTATGAAAATGAAGGTTGGTTGGGATCTGTGATATTAGGGTTTTTGGCAAGAGTACGAAATCAAGTAATATAGCTTGGAGTATTCCAAGGTGTTGAACCCATGAGGATAATCTAATTGTTAAAATCCTAATTCTAGTAAATTGACAAGGAGAATATTGAATTTAATGAACAAAGTAAAATAATTAATTAAGAGAGAAGATGATTATAAAATTAACTAAGAAAGCAATAAATAAATAATTGAAGGAAATCAATAGAATAGATGTGAGGGTTTAGGCTTCTCTTCTAGATGTTTACTTGCTAGAATTGGTGGAGCTTGGGTCAATTGGAGCCAAATTGGCCTACGACTTTCATGATGGTGCATTGATTGCACAGATTGTAGCTTGACCGGTGTTAGATGATCGGATTCGTGACCTCCAGTATTCTGACCAGATATTGCTGCAAAAATTTCAGAAGTTGCAATCAGGTGAACAATTTGAATTTCTAGTTCACAACAATGGAATCCTACTGTTCAGGCGAAGAGTGTGCATGCCAAGTGACCTTGACCTCAAGGGTACTATTCTTCAACAAGCTCATTCTTCTCCATTTGCCATGCACCCAGGTAGCACCAAAATGTATCGAACAATAAAATATCATTATTGATGGCCTATAATGAAAAAAGAAGTTGCTGAATTTGTGGCCAGATGCTTGACGTGCCAACAAGTGAAAGCAGAACACCGAAAACCCTTTGGGACACTTTAGCCTCTGCAAATTCCCGAATGGAAGTGGGAGCACATTACTATGGACGTTGTAACTAGTTTTTTGCGCATCAAATATGGACTTGATGTCATATGGCTGATCGTGGACAAACTCACCAAATCAGTGCATAATTCTGGAGCAGTTTTTAGCAAGCAATGGGAACCCAACCCCGCTTCAGTACCGCTTTCCATCCAAAGACCGATGGTCAGTCAAAGCACACCATTCAGATATTGGAAGACATGCTGCGGGCATGTGCACTTGAGTTTACCAGTGGATGGGACACTTACCTATCTTTGGCGGAGTCTGCATACAACAACAATTACCAATCTAGTATTGGTATGGCTCCGTACGAAGCTCTGTATTGAAAGAAATGTAGAACCCCATTGTACTGGGATAAAGTGGGAGAAAAGCAAATCTTCGATAAAGCAGAGATTGAATTAAAACCCCATTGTACATAAGTCCGTTCCTTATCACTGAACGGATTGGGCCAGTAGCGTATCATCTAGAGTTGCCACCTGACATGACCAGATCCATTACATGTGCTTCAAACTCCACTTGTGAAGCTAAACAGAAGTCTAAACTTTAAGGTTCAACCAGTAGCCATATTGGATCGACAAACTCGATCCTTGAGGAATAAATACGTTCCCTTAGCGCGAGTATTGTGGATAAGCTCGCAAATGGAAGAACAAACTTGGGAACCTAAGTGTAGACACTAATTTTTAATTTTGACTTTTGGTTAATTAGTTAATAAATTAACTAACTAATCAATTAACCACTTCCAATTTTTATTGCATCTATCATCCTTTTTTTTTAAGCTTAGTCTATCTTTGAAAATTATTATTATTATTGTTATTATTATTTTTATCTTATTTTAATTTGTTACCTTGCAGGCAATTTTGAGCCAAGACTGAAAAAACCAACCGAGTCAACCCGGTGATCATGCGAAATATATATATATATATATATGTATACGTGTATATATGTATATAGGTATGTGTATATATATATTTATATGTATGTGTATATATTTGTAATTATATGTATACATATATATTTATGTGCATACATATGAATACTTATATATATATTCGTACATATATTTATGTGCATATAAATATCTAAATATATATATACTTATATATATATATATATATATATGAATATTATATATGTATAAGCCTGAAAACCATGGCTCCAATATTTTCCTTCCTTTCTTTAATAGAGCCATGCAAATATCTACTCCAAGCCATTACCAAGAGCCAAGCCACCATCCCAGTTACGGGAACCGGCATCAACCCAGCTCGTAGTCTTGGTGCAGCCATCATCTTCAAATCCAAAATAGGACTTGGGTTGGGCTGAACGTTGGATTTTCTGTTTGGGTCCATTCATTGGGGTAGCATTGGCAGCACTATACCACCAGCAACCACGCCACCCATCCCAGACGCCAAGAGCCACGCCACCGCTGCTCCACCGCAATGAGCAGCAGCAAATGCCACACAGCCTCCTCCTCCAAGCATCACCATCAGGCCGACTGTCTCGTAGCAGCAGCGACAACAGTGACAGCCACGGTAGCAGCCACTACAGCCTCCACGCCACCGCTCCACAGCTGCCACAGCAGCAACGCAGTAGCCACACGACCCCCACCGCTACTCCAACGCCGGCCTTCTCCTCCTCATCCACCACCATGCGACGCCGTCTGCGACTAATCACCATGGCAACTCACATCAGCAACATAAACAACAACAGCAGCAGCAGAGTTACTTAGCGAAATAGCAGCAAGGACAGCTTCCTTCACGCACTCTATGCAATAGCTACAGCTGCCCTCGTCCCACAGCCACCATAGCAGCCATGGCAGCCCACGCTATTCTCGACCCCAACCACCCACCATGCATGCCCAGTTTCCTTCCAGCGGTATTATGCAGCCAGGAGGACACTACATGCAGCACCAACAAGCTCAACAGATGACACCACGATCACTTATGGCTGCACGGTCCTCCATGTTGTATGCCCAGCAACAACAACAAGCCTTGCACAATCAGCTTGGCATGAGCTCTGGCGCAAGCGCGGGTCTTCATATGCTGCCCTTGAGGCTGACCTGGGGCAGGCTCATGCTCGCATTGAGGAGCCTGAAACTGAAAGGCGGTCCTCAAAGAAGAAACTTGAGCACTTCTTGAGAAAAGTTAGCGAGGAAAGGGCTGCATGGCGGAGCAGAGAGCATGAGAAAATACGTGCATTTGTTGATAATGTCAAAGCTGACTCGAATCGAAAAAAAAAAAGAATCAACAGAGGCTTGAAATTGTCAATTCCAAATTGGCGAATGAGCTGGCTGCTGCCAAGTTATCAGCAAAGTAATATATTCAGGACTATGAAAAAGAAAGAAAGGCCAGAGAAATAATTAAAGAAGTATGTGATGAGCTTACTAAGGAAATTGGAGAAGACAAGGCTGAAGTGGAAGCGCTAAAGAGAGATTCCATGAAGCTTCGCGAGGAAGTTGATGAGGAAAGAAAGATGTTGCAGATGGCTGAGGTGTGGCGTGAAGAACGTTTTCAGATGAAGCTGGTTGATGCGAAGGTAGCACTTGAAGAGAGGTATTCACAGATGAACAAGCTTATAGTAGACTTGGAGACTTTTCTACGGTCAAGAATTGGGACTTTAGATGTGCAGGAGCTGAGAGAAGCAGAGTCACTTAGACAGGCAGCTGTGTCAGTTAATGTCAAAGACATTAAGGAATTTACATATGACCCTCCAAACCCAGATGATATTTTCGCTGTTTTTAAAGATGTAGCTTTAGCTGAAGCGAATGAAAGGGAAATTGAACCGTGCGTTACGTATAATCCTGCCAGCCATGCCTCCAAAGTTCATATGGTAAGTCCTGAAATCGATATGATTAAAAAGGACAGCATTCTAAGGCATTCAAATACATTTGTTCAGAATGATGAGATGGAAGAAGATGAGAGTGGTTGGAAAATTGTCAGTCATCTTGAGGATTAGGGATCGAGTTATTCACCAGAAAGGAGTGCTGCATCCGTAAATAAGAATCGTCGCGACAGCAATTTCTCGGGGAGCAGCAAAATGATGAAGAGAATGGCATGTGAAGAATAAAGATGAGAGAAAGCGTGGATCATCGGAAGAAAAAGCTGGAACCGAGACTTGGTCCTCCACGTGAAGATAATTGGTCCAATGTTAGAGACGCAGCAACAAAACAATTGACAGCTTCATTCGGTTTTTGTGGCTCCATGTTTTCTGGGGGTTGTGACTCCATGTTTTATGGGGGTTGTGGCTCCATGTTTTAAGCCACTAGGAGTTTCAAAATAAAAAGGAATGAGCCCTCTTTGAACGGCAGGAGCTTCAGATTCTTTCAAAAAAAAAAGAGAACAGAAGACACATAGAAAAAAAGAGAGGAGAGAGCACAAGTAAGGAGAGCTTCAGCCCTCTTTCAAAGGCAGAAAGAAGAAACAGAGAAAAAAGAAAGGGGAGAGTACAGACGGGGAAAGAGGGGAGAGCTTCAGCTTCTTGGAAAAATAGAAAAGAAGAAGAAAAGAGAGGGAGCTGGAGCCCTCTTTCAGAAACAAAAGAAGAAGAAATAAGGAGAGCACAGAAAAAAAAAAAGCTTGAGCATTTTCTCTTCAAGAAACAAAGGCTGGAGTATTTTTTCTCTTCAAGCACAGAAAAAAAAATAAAGAGAGGAGAAGAAAGAAAGAGAGTCCAAACGAAATTTTTTTTTTCTTCTTCTTCTTGATTTATTTTAAACAGATTGGCTAGAGAAAAATAGAGAAAAGGCTTATTGTGTATTAGTTTTTTAGCCATTCTCTTCTCCACAAAGCCATTGTTTTTAGTTTTGATACAAAAGTTCATCCTTTTTTAGATAAAGTTCTTGCTTTTTTTCTTATGTAAAAATTATTTCTTTGTGCTTTAAGTATAATATTCTGGTATCATTATGTCAATCTTGTACATAAAAATATTAGCTTTCTCTTTTACAATGATATTTATGATCTATGAAGCATTTGTATATTGCAAGTGATTTATTTAGCTTAATATATGTTTTAACATGTTCAAGATGATGCCTTTCCATTTGTTTGTCTATTTTATTCTATTAATATGTCATTTTTCTTAAATATTTATATGATTATATAAAAAGTTCCTAACTTTCTTGTTTTATACCCTTGTTTATTACTTTTAAAGCTTGCTTATATGTTCAATATGCTTGTTTAGTATAAACTTTTAATCTTGATTAAAAAGATTGCATTTTTTTAAACTTATGTTCATCCTTGATGGGTTAAAAATCTAATCTTGATTATAAAGGTCATAACTTTAAGTTGATTAACTTGTTTGTTTAGTTAAATGTTAAGTTTAAGGTTATAAAAATTGCACCCTTTTGTTTGTGGGTATTTTTGTTTGATTAAAAATGAAAGCTTGGTTAATAAAAATTGAATCTTTAAGTTTATTTTATTTTTTATTATTTTTATTTAAATAGAAATAATCTCTGATTTTTTTTTTAAAAAATGAATTTTTAAACTTATATAAATGCATGTTTTGTTTAAGATTTAAATTTTTCATCATAGAAATTATCTTCTTGCCCTTGAATATGTGTTTTGTCTAACATAAAAATTTATGCTTGCATATAAAATTACCTCCTTGCCCTTATGGATATGTTAGCTTAATTAGTAATTGTAGCATATGTTAAATTACTATTTTGCCCTTTTATGTATGCTTTTTAATTAAAAATTTAATCTTGCATGTGAAATTACCCTTTTGTCCTTGCATGTGGTTTTGCTTATTTAGAAATTGTATCTTGTATTAAGTTGCCTTTTTGCCTTTGTATGTATGTTTGATTAATTAAAGATTGAATCTTATATGTGAAATTACCCTTTTGCCCTTGCTTATGTATTTGTTTAACTATGAGTTGAATTTTGTATAAAATTACATACTTGACCTTGTATATGTGTTTGTTTAAATTAAGCTTGCTTATATGTATTAAATTAGTTGTTGTGCAATTTGATCTTGTAAAATTAAATTTAAATTCCCATGTTTTATTTATTTACCATATCATATTGTGTAATTAATTGTGTATGTATATACTAACCCATGTTTCCTTGTCTCATTCATGCATAATTAAAATTAGGACATTGGTTTTCAAAAATTCACATGCATGGGGTAACCGAAAGATGCCTCGGGAGTCTGAGGTTTCTAAAGGTTTTCTTCGATGAGATGTTTTCTCGGTGTCTAATCGGGAGTCCGATCGGGCCCGGGGGAATTTCTCATCCCTTCAAAATTAAAAAATATATTTTTCTCATTTAATTTTCATAAAAAACATACATCATGTTTATTATTTCTTTGATTTCTTAAAATTGGTAAATGAACTAAAATTTATTATTATTACCTTCTTTTACAAAAGGAATGTTTATTCCAAAACTTTTTTTTATTTTTTTTGGCTTTTACGTTTCATTTTCATTTTATTTTAACAAAATCTCTTGTTTAAGAAGCCCAATTAAATTAAAATGAATGTTTATTCCAACATTATTTTCAAGACATGTCTTAGAATTTTTTTTTTTTGAGAAATCTTAACTACCCAATTATAGTTAAGGCCTCTCAAATTAATTCAAGTTTTGTTAAAAAATCACTTTTAAAATTTTCTTATTTTTATTTCTTTGGAAGGGAATGTTCATTTTCTTTTGACCCTTTTTTTTATTTTCCAAAATACCTTTTTGGGAGAACTTTAGTACATCTAATTAATTAAGACCCTTCAAGTAAACTTCATTTTTATCAAAATGCATTTTTAACTCCAATAAAAGAAATGTTTATTCTTCAAATCTTTAAATTTTTTTTTTAAAATCAGTTTTATTTGATAAAAAGGACATTCATTTTTTGAAAGGTCTTGATTTATTAAATCTACTAAAGTTTTCCTATTAAACTAAATTTTTGTGAAATTATTCCCTTCAACAAATTAAAAGGAATATTTATTCCGACATTGTTTTAAAATTAAAATTTTCTAAGAGATTTTAATTTAAGTAATCATAATTAAAGTCTCTTAATGTAAATTTCAAAGCATGAATTTGACGATGTTTATCCTAACCTTTTTTTTGTAAAATGTTTTCTAGAAGGTTTCAATTAATATTCTCATAATTGAGACTTTCTAAAATTAAAATTAAACCTTTGTTTTTCAAAAGGATATTTATCCTCATTTTTAAATTTGACTTTGATTTTTGAAGAATATCTATTTCTATTTAGAAATCGAATTTCTATTCTAAGTAGGAAATTTCTTCAAATTCAAAATTGGGCTATGGATTTTCACATTAAAAGGAATGTTTATTCCGACATTAAGTCTTTAAATTTCTAATTTAGCTTTTATAATGGGATGTTTACCCTACATTAAAAGGAATATTTATTCCGACATTTAAAATTATGTTTTTTCTTAAAATGATTTTAAAATATTTTATTATTATTTCCCAAGTAAAATATTTTTAAGACTTTTGTGGTACCGATTTTCGGGCGTCTTGGGGGTGCTAATCCTTCCTCAAGCGTAACCGACTCACGAACCTGAAATCTTTTTCATAGACCAGTTTCTTTCCTTAACTTGACGTAATCTTTCTAGATTTACGTCGGGTTAAACAAGTAGGTGACTAACCACACCTATTAAAAATAAAAGGTTAGTGGCGACTCCATTTGTTTTCAGATTGTTCAGTCCCAAATATATTTTACGCCATGTCATTTTATCGTCGGAGCGGTAAAACATCTGGACAGCTTGGCGACTCCACTGGGGACGCATTTTTTAGAGTCGAGCCACTTTTAAAGTCTTATTTTACTTGGGTTTAATAATAAAATGTTTTAAGTTTCATTTCATGCATTGCATCATTCATTTGCATTAAAATTTTTTCCAATAATTGTTTCAAAATTTTTCCAAAAAAGAAAGAAGAGAGAAAAAAAAAGGAAGGTTTTTCAAAATTAAGTTTATTAAAATTGCATATTGCATTTATATCACATTTAATTTATATGAATGTTTTTATGTTTTGATTTTCTAGTATGCTTTGTGTGTTTAATTACTTGTCTATATTTTGCATGTTTTAATTCTTAGCCTATGCCTTGATCCTTTAGCATGCCCTATGTCTTAATTACTTGTATATATTTTGCATGTTCCGATTTCCTTTGTATGTCTTGATTTGCTAGTATTTTCGTTTGTATTTACCATTATAAGTATTTTTTATGTTTCAATTCCTTGTGTATGCCATGAATGCCTATCCTGTTTACCATGTGTGCTTATCTCATCATATTAATTATTTATCCTATATTTTGAATTGGACTGATCGTGTGTTGACATGTGATAGTGAAATTTTTTCTGCTTCCTGCTTCTGCTTCTCCGAATGTTCACTGCTTCACCGAAAGGCAATTGGTAAAGGTATAAGTCCCTCCCTCACACACGACATAGATTCATAACATAAAAGTTCGGGAGTCCGAACTTCACCTTTATTTAGGAGGGGGCGACGGGGTTGCCTCTACCCCATCTTGTCCGATGGGTACCCTTGTCTAGAGCTTTAAACCCGACATGTAGAAGAACCCGAAATCTAGCCTAGATAGAGCCAAACCCGTTGGAGAAAACTCGGTTTCTTAGGACACAAAAGGGGGACGGCTTCTTACCTTTATCAATCCCTTTCGTTTCATCTGCTTATTTCTTGATGGCATGCTATTTGTCTGTTTTCTGATTATTTCATGATGACATGCTGTTTGTATAAACTGTCTATTTCTTTGTACATATGCTTATTTCATGATAGCACGTTGTTTGTATGAACTGTCTGTTTTCTTTCATCTTTTCGTGAAAATACTTATTTCATGATGATATGTCGTTTGTTTTCTTTCCCACTTTATTTGTATGTATCCATTTCATAATCTGTTTGTTTTCTTTCACCTTATCTGTATATATATGCTTATTCCATATTGGTATGCTATTTGTATAATTTTCCTATTCTCTTCCTCACTTTGTCTGTATATATGTTGTCTGTTTTCTTTTGCAATGATATATCGTATGTCAATTTTATTCCTTGCTTTATCCATACATGTTTATGCTTTGAATATCCATGATTATTTCTTTTATTCGCCATCACCACATGACATGCATTTCATTGTAGAATCATTCGCAACAAGATAACTGTTAAGGGAAATTAGTCATGGCTGATGAATAAGGTCAATCTTCGGGTCAACGGATATTTGGTCTTTTGGCCTCGTTCTGAAGAAATGACCAGTTATCCTTTATAGTTAAATTATTGTAAACCATTCATTTTTGCATCTACATCTAATCATTGACATGCTCCCTTTTATTCTACTTCATACTGTACTTGTATATGTGCATCCGTGTATATAATTTATTTGTGAGCTAACACATTTCCTTTCTTCCCCTTATTTTTGCATCCCATGGTTGCATTTTCATCAAGCATGTTCATACATACATTCCATTCATAATAAGGGAATCTGATTCATCCTTGTGATTACATCAAAGGGTTTCAAGATAGCACCTCCAACACACAGATATAACACTAGACTGCAATCCAAAATCACCATGGAAGAGTAAGCTGCCGAGATTGAACAGTTAAAGAAGGCAAACGAGGATCTACAGAAACAATTGGATCAGATGGCAGAAATGGTGGCCAGTATGAGACAACAAAATATGGCAAATCCAGGCAACAATTCCAATGGGCAATATTCTCCGAGTACACTCCCACACGGACTCCCCACAGCTCAGCCTACGAATGCCTCTCTCTTACCCCCCGCACTCAATATACCTTTGCAAGGAAATCAAACACAAATTTCTCAACCAATCACAAACACATTCACCCTCCCACCACCTCCACCCGGTGTGCACCCTTTTACACCCTCAATGTTTACCACAAATGGAGGAATCCCAACAACTCAACCAATTCCACCTCCCACCTACACTATACCGCCTCCTGCCCCTGGACACACCCCAAGCAATCCCGTGTTTGTGCCTGATGAACAATTTGAGAAAGAGATCGGTGGGGCCGAAATTCAAAGGATATTGAGCCAGATAGAGGAGCGGCTTAAGGCCGTGGAGGGCACTCATGCTTATGGCATTACCGATGCTTATGAATTGAGCTTGGTGGATGGGTTGGTGATCCCACCAAAATTCAAAGTGCCTGAATTCGAGAAGTACAAAGGGACCACATGCCCTAAAGACCACATCACTATGTATTGCCAGAAGATGGCCGCATACTCCAGAGATGATAAGTTGCTAATTCACTGTTTCCAAGACAGCCTTACTGGCTCAGCAATACGGTGGTATAACAAGTTGGATAGGCGGGGTATTCATTCTTGGAATGATCTGGCTCGGGCTTTCATTGATCAGTATAAGCACATGACGGATTTGGTACCCGACAGGCTGACTTTGCAAAACATGGAGAAAAAGTCTTCCAAGTCATTCACTGAATATGCCCAAAGATGGAGGGACGTGGCAACTCAGATTCACCCTCCTTTGACTGAGAAAGAGATGACATGGTTATTCATTAACACCTTGAAGGCTCCATATTATAGCCATATGATAGCTGGTGCCACCATGAGTTTCACTGACTTGGTCTTAATTGGAGAAATGGTGGAGAATGCACTCAAGACCGGTAAGTTAGATGATGGGGAGTCCAGTGCAGCCAAGGAGAGTTCCAAAAAGGAGAAAGACGGAGTGAACACTATAAGATGTGAAGGATACCAACAATACCCACAACCCCAATGCCAACCATGCCAACACCAATACCATCCGACCAATTTCACACCACCTCAAAACACTTACCAGTATCCTCCTCCCAACTATACACAACCTCAGAATGCTTACCAATACCCAGTGTCCAACACCATTTCCACTGTTCCAAGACCAAACACCCAAAACCGAAATCCAAGACCACTAAAGAAAAGGAAACAATTTACTCCCATCCCTATGACTTGCACAGAGCTATACACCAAGCTATTGAATAGCAAGATGATTGAACCAGTTCAGTACTCGACCCTTTTACAGCCTCCCTATCCTAAATGGTTTGATGAAAATGCAACATGCGCCTATCACTCAGAAGCCAAGGGGCATAGCATTGAAAAGATTGAAATAAGTGGTACAAGAGATTATCAAGGAATGTCGTTTGACTTTTGATACCGATGTGCAGTCAAACGTAGGGGCAAATTCGTTTCCTAATCATGGCAGGAATGGAGTAGATGCTATTAATGCTGAATTAGTTGTGTTGGAATATGAGGAATCAAGTAACGGTGAAACATGGGTCCGGCAGTTAACACCAGGGACCAATTTAAATAACTGGCAAGTTTTTGAGGCACCGATCATGATAGTAGATTTTGACATGTAGTAAGCTTTGGCAACTTTGAGCACTTTTTATCCTACAGAGTGTTGGTTGATCTTCATATGTTATGGGTTTTACTTTCATATTTGCTCTATCATTCATAATTTTGATATTATGCATTCTTAAACTCTCTGTCATGTACATTCTTAAACTCCCTGTCCCTATTTCATATCATTGAACTTTGTGCTTTCTTGTTTTACCATTTTATTTTTATTCATGGATCAAATACATATATGTATATATATTGCCTTATTATCCCTTAACTCAAAGAACCTCAAGTGATGAATGCAAAGATAGCAAAGAGGGTCCTCTCGAGCCTGACTTCGACTGGTTCATCGGTGCGGATGACTTTGACAATAATGATGATGATGATTACTTTTTTCCCTTAATCTTATGAGGCTGATTGAATGAGAAGACAAAAAGATCTTGCCTTACTTTAGGAGATGATGATGTATCTGACGGTATTGGAGAATTTCATGGGCTGTGTGTTGGGGCAACATGATGATACCGGTAAGAAAGAGCATGCGATTTACTATGTCAGCAAGAAGTTCTAGAGTGTGAGGCCAAGTATTCTCAGACAGAAAAGATGTGCTACGCATTGGCATGGGCGGCTCGGAGATTAAGATAGTACATGGTTGACAGCAAAGCTGGATTCGATCAGATTTCTCTTTAAGAAACCTTCATTGTCAGGATGATTGGCTCGATGGCAAATACTACAGTCAGAATATGATATAGTTTATGTCTCCCAGAAAGTTATCAAAGGAATTGTTATTGCTGAATTTCTAGCCGATAGAGCAATTGATGACTACGAGCCCTTGAAGTTTGAGATTTCTGATGAGGATTTGATGTCAATATTCAACACCGAGCTAGAGCAAGAAAAGAAATGGAGAATGTATTTTGATGGGGCATCAAATGCACTGGGGCATGGAGTAGAAGCCGTCCTAATATCTCGTGATCAATACCCGGCAACAGCAAGACTTGACTTCGACTGCACAAACAATATGGCAGAATATGAAGCTTGCATTCTGGGGATCCAGATGGCAATGGAGAGAAAGATCGAGGCTTTGGAAGTATATGGCTATTCTGCTTTGGTGATATATCAGCTGAGAGGTGAATGGGAAACACGAGACTCAAAGTTGGTCCATTATCATAAGTACATCATAGAGTTGATTGAGCAATTTGAAGAAATCAGCTTTCATCATCTCCCTAGAGAAGACAATTAGTTGGCCGATGCATTGGCAACTTTAGCCTCGATGTTCAAAGTCAATGAAAGAGCTGAAGTCGAAGCAATCAAGTTGGACATGAAGACTCACCCGGCACATTGCATGAGTGTTGAAGAAGAGGATGATGGCAAACCTTGGTTCTATGACATTGCCCAATACCTCATATTTCAAAAGTATCCAGATCGTGCTGTTGAGAATGACAAAAAAAGTTATCCGAAAAATGTCGGCAAACTTCTTCTTAGATGGTGAAGTCCTTTACAAAAGAAGTAGGGATCAAGTAATGTTGAGATGTGTAGAGTCAAAGGAAGCAAAGAAGATTCTAAAGAAGTTCACTCATTCCAGTGGACATAGAATGGCTAAACAGATTATGAGGTTGGGATATTATTGGTTGACTATGGAGACTGATTGTATGCCATAAATTTCAGATTTATGCTGATCAAATTCGTGTGCCTCCTAACCCACTGCATGTCATCTCATCCCCTTGGCCTTTCTCAATGTGGGGCATAGATGTAATCGGGGCAATCTCACCGAAGGCCTCTAATGGGCATCAGTTCATCCTAGTGGCCATTGATTATTTCACCAAATGGGTTGAAGCTGCTTCATATGCCAATGTATCACAGTTAGTGGTCACCAAGGTTGTAAAGAAAGAGATCATTTGCCGATGTGGGTTATTGAAAAGAATCATCACCGACAATGCCAAGAATTTCAACAATAAGATGGTAGAGGCAGTGTGCTCCCAATTCAAGACCAAGCATAGCAATTCTACCCCTTACTGCCCTAAGTTGAATGGGGCAGTTGAAGCAGAAAACAAGAACATCAAGAAGATAAGATGACATTGACCTATGAATGTTGGTATGAGAAACTTCCTTTTGCTCTATATGCTTACCGCACTACTACGAGAGCATCCACTGGGGCAACTTCATATTTCTTTGGTTCATGGAATGGAAGCAATTACCGATTGAGTTGGAAGTCCCATCCTTGACAGTATGCAGAGAAGTAAAGCTCAAAGAGTCAGATTGGGTACAAGAGATATTTGACCAATTGAACTTGATGGAAAAGGAAAGGTTCAAAGCACTTTGCCATGGTCAATTATTTTCAAAAAAATGATGCACGCATATGACAAGAAGGTGCGTCTGTGCGAGTTCAGAGAAGAAGAATTGGTGCTGAAGAAAGCATTCTCAGGAGGTGCCCTAATCTTGCAAGAAATGGATGGAGAAGAATTGCCACATCCAATCAATGCCGATGCTGTACTACACTTGAAAAAGAATCACAATAAAAAAAAGAGAAGTAAAATAAGAGAAGAAAACAAAAAAAAGAAAAGAAAAAAGAAGAAAAAATGATGAAAAAATGAAAAATGAAAAAAGAAAGGAGCGTCTCAAGTTGAAAACCTGAAAAGGCGGCTTGAGTCCGAAAAAGAGAAGAAAAGGAGGGGTCTGAGGCGAAAACCCGAAAGGACGGTTCAGATCCAATTAGGTTGATTCCTAAGCTGAAAACCTGAAAAGGGCAGTTTAGGAAGGTTGAGAAAGCACAGCAAAATGGGTACCTAGCTTGCACAAGAGATCTTGTTTGGTTATGGGGATTAGAGTAATCAGAAATCATCAAACCTTGTTAAGCGTCACTTCAGCAAAGATGAGTTAGTCGAAGGCAAGGCGCGAGATGACCAACACTTTGTTGTCTATGCATTCATCGCACTGAGGTCATGTACCTTTCTTATTCTTTTGTTATAAAATCGTTTATCATGAACTTGTTTGTTAAATCCTTGTTATAAGTTTGTCTATTGTGCTTTGATTTTCTTCAAGATGATCCATGAATTTCTCCTTAAATACGAATTGCATAGTGTCTTTATCATGAAAGGGAAAGCAAACAGGTAAGTGAATGCCATAATATTTGAAGTCAACTCCCAACACAAAAAAGGAAAGAAATGTGAGGGTAAACATGAGCTCAACAACATACTTTTGGTGCCCAAAGCAAGGTGACACGTGAATGAAATTATCTCAAACTAGGATGTTAAGGCAAAAATGATTTGAAATAAGGGTTTTGGGCATGTTTATGCCAGAAAAGATGTGACAAGAAGATGTTCTCCAATTTCGAAGAATGTAGGTCGGACCAAGCCAGAAAGCTATCTTGAAACCTTTGAGGCAAAGTAGAAAGGCATTGTCATTTAAGCATGAGCATGCAAATCGCATCATTTTAGTGTCCTTCCTCATAAACATTCATCATGCATCCTGTCATTGTTCAAAAATTGCAGGCATAAATCCAATTCAAATTGCGAGGTTAGTCTTGAAGCTCCTCAGGTAACTCTCCAAAATTGCTTTAAGGTCTTTTTTTTTTTACTTAAGGTAATTATCTGTGATTCAGTTCTATTTAGCATGAATTTTTTCTACAATTTATTCAAAGTTTAAAATTATTCCTGTTTAGGATGGTTTTCTCAAAAGTGTTTCTTTTTTAAGCAATTTATTCAAAGTTTAAAATCATCCTGTTTAGGACGGTTTTCTCAAAAGAATTTCTCTTTAAAGCAATTTATTTTAGGACGGCTTTCTCAAAAACATTTCTTTTTTAAAGCAATTTATTTAAAGTTTAAAGTCATTCCTGTTTAGGACAGTTTTTTCAAAAGCATTTCATTTCAAAGCAATTTCTTCAAAGTTTAAAGGCATTCCTGTTTAGGACAGTTTTCTCAAAAGCATTTCTTTTTAAAGCAATTTCTTCAAAGTTTAAAGGCATTCCTGTTTAGGACAGTTTTCTCAAAAACATTTCTTTTTAAAGCAATTTCTTTAGAGTTTAAAGTCATTCCTGTTTAGGACAGTTTTCTCAAAAGCATTTCTTTTTAAAGCAATTTCTTCAGAGTTTAAAGTCATTCCTGTTTAGGATGGTTTTCTCAAAAGTGTTTCTTTTTTAAGCAATTTATTCAAAGTTTAAAATCATTCCTGTTTAGGACGGTTTTCTTAAAAGTGTTTCTTTTTTAAAGCAATTTCTTCAAATTCAAAATCATTTCTGTTCAGGATGGTTTTCCAAAATTGTTTCTGTTTAGGACAATTTCTTCAAAATTCAAAATCATTTCTGTTTAGAATGGTTTTCTCAAAATTTAGTACAGTTTCTTCAGATTTAAAATCATTTCTGTTTAGGATGGTTTTCTCAAATTAGCACAATTTCTTCAGATTTAAAATCATTTCTATTTAGGGTGGTTTTCCAAAGTTGTTTCTGTTTAGGACAATTTCTTCAAAAGTTTAAAATCATTTCTGTTTAGGGTGATTTTCTTAAAATTGTTTCTGTTTAAGGACAGTTTATTCAAAGTTTAAAATTGTTATTGCTTGGGGAAAGTTTCCTAAAAATTGTTTCTATTCAGGACAATTTCCTTGATCTCAAAATCATTTCTGCTAAGAGTAATCTTTCTCGAAACCTCAAAACTGTTTAGTACGCATTGGGGCGAAGAGTGTCTACATCTTTACTTATTTCCTAATTATCTAGAAGCTTATACTTCTAGATCATTAAGAAATAATCAAAGAGGGGCAACTGTAGACACTAATTTTTAATTTTGACTTTTGGTTAATTAGTTAATAAATTAACTAACTAATCAATTAACCACTTCCAATTTTTATTGCATCTATCATCCTTTTTTCTTTTTTTTTTAAGCTTAGTCTATCTTTGAAAATTATTATTATTATTGTTATTATTATTTTTATCTTATTTTAATTTGTTACCTTGCAGGCAATTTTGAGCCAAGACTGAAAAAACCAACCGAGCCAACCCGGTGATCATGCGAAATATATATATATGTATACGTGTATATATACATGTATATATGTATATAGGTATGTAAGTATATATATATATATTTATATGTATGTGTATATATTTGTAATTATATGTATACATATATATTTATGTGCATACATATGAATACTTATATATATATTCGTACATATATTTATGTGTATATATATATATATCTAAATATATATATATACTTATATATATATGAATATTATATATGTATAAGCCTGATAGCCATGGCTCCAATGATGATATATTGGTTTATTCATTGAACCGGCGGGAGCACGCAAATCATCTTCGCATTGTGTTGCAAACTCTTCGAGATCATCAGCTTTATGCTAAGCTCTCCAAATGCCAGTTTTGGTTGCAACAAGTTGGATTCCTTGGACATGTTGTGTCTAGGGATGGCATATATGTGGATTCCAGTAAGATTGAGGCAATCACCAACTGGAAACGTCCTACAACTCCTACGGAGATTCGAAGTTTCTTGGGATTTGCTGGATATTATCGGAGATTTGTGGATGGATTCTCCACGATTGCTGCACCATTGACTAAGTTGACTCGCAAGAATGCTAAATTCATTTGGACAGAGGAATGTGAAGAGAGTTTCCAGAAACTGAAGGACAAATTGACGATCGCATCGGTACTTGCTTTACCTGTGAGCGGTAAGGAGTTCACTGTGTATACTGATGCATCGGGCAACGGACTTGGATGTGTGTTGATGCAAGACGAGAGGGTAATTGCATATGCTTCCCGTCAATTGAAACCAAATGAGGTCAATTATCCAGTACATGATTTAGAGCTTGCTGCCATTGTCTTCGCCTTGAAGATTTGGCGTCACCATTTATATGGTGAAACCTGTCGTGTCTACACCGATCACAAGAGTCTTAAGCATTTCATGACTCAGCGTGAGTTGAACATGCGACAAAGGAGATGGCTAGATCTCATAAAGGATTACGATCTCGTAATCGATTATCATCCCGGCAAAGCAAACGTTGTTGCTGACGCTTTGAGCTGAAATACAGGTACGTCATTGGCGACGGTCAGAGATGTTCATTTACCAAAGTTGGTGAAGCTAAGATCAACTGGAGCCAGATTCTAGATGATCGAATTCGTGATCTCCAAACGTCCGATCCGAGGTTGCAGCACGAACTTCAGAAGTTACAGTTGGGAGAACCATCGGAGTTTTCAGTTCGCAGTGATGGAATTCTTCTATTTCAAAGTCGAATCTGTCTGCCACACGATCTTGATCTTAAAGGCACCATTCTTCAGCAAGCCCATTCTTCTCCGTTTGCTATGCACCCAGGTAGCACCAAGATGTATCGAACCATCAAGGATCATTATTGGTGGCCTGGAATGAAAAGAGAAGTTGCTGAATTTGTAGCGAGGTGTTTGACATGTCAGCAAGTGAAAGCAGAGCGTCGAAAGCCTTTTGGGACACTTCAACCTCTCCAAATTCCCGAATGGAAATGGGAGCACATCACTATGGATTTTGTGACCGGTTTTCCGTGTGTTAGACGTGGAGTTGATGCTGTATGGGTGATTGTTGACCGACTTACCAAGTCAGCACATTTCCTCCCTATAAGCATGAGATGGAGTGTGAACCAGTTAGCGCAACTTTACATGAATGAAGTAGTTCGACTTCACGGAGTCCCAGCTTCTATAGTTTCAGATCGAGATACGAGGTTTACCTCACAGTTCTGTGACAGCTTTCAGCAAGCGATGGGAACTCAACTTTGTTTCAGCACTGCTTTCCATCCACAGACTGACGGCCAGTCAGAACGTACTATTCAGATATTGGAAGACATGTTGCGAGCATGTGCACTTGAGTTTTCTAGTGGATGGGACACGTATCTTGCAGCAGCGGAATTTGCTTACAACAACAGTTACCAATCTAGTATTGGTATGGCTCCATATGAAGCTCTATACGGAAAGAAGTGTAGAACCCCGTTGTATTGGGATGAAGTGGGCGACAATCGAATCTTCGACAAAGCAGAGATTGAACTCACCACTAAGAAGGTAAAATTTATTCGAGAACGACTTCAAGCAGTCCAGGATCGAGATAGAAAATATGCTCAGCGAAGGAGAACACCTTTGGAGTTCCAAGTGGGAGATCAAGTGTTTTTGAAGGTCTCACCTTGGAAAGGCGTTATTCGTTTCCGCAAGGCGGGAAAACTAAACCCGAGGTACATTGGTCCATTCCTTGTCACTGAACGAATTGGACCGGTAGCGTATCGCTTGGAGCTGCCACCTGACATGACTCGAATACATGATGTCTTTCATATATCTATGCTCCGAAAATATGTACCTGATCCGTCACACGTTCTTCAAACACCACTTGTGAAGCTGAAGAAGAGTTTGGGTTTCCGGGTTCGACCTGTAGCCATATTGGATCGAGAGGTTCGATCCTTGAGGAATAAATCGATACCTTTGGTGCGAGTTTCATAGAAAAGCTCACAGATTGAGGAGCAGACTTGGGAACCCGAAAATGATATGAGACGTGACTTCCCCCATCTGTTTGATGTTTAGTTTGTTTTGAATTTCGGGGACGAAATTTCTGTAAGGGGGGGGGGAGAGTTGACACGCCCGGACCTAGTCTGCACGTGTCAAGTTGAATATTTATGTATTGTTGTCTTGTCAATATACCAAATTTGACTTCCCATGGATGTTTTAAACTTCGTTTTAACTCGATTTCATGCTTAAAAACCCTAAAATTGAAGTTCTGAGATGTGGGCCCCACTTGGACACGGATCCCAAGGAAGTTTGACCGAGTTGACCGGAGTCAACTTGACTCTGTTGATTCCGGCGCCGGAACTGACCAATACCGGCGACGAAATTGATCGATTTTATTAGGGGTCTCGGCCACCCGAGATCCCCATTTTCACTTCACCTCATTTTCTTCAATCTTCTGAGCTCTCTCTTCCAATTCTCTTGAAATCAAACCTTGAATCCTTCTTCAAACACTCAATCAAACATTAATATCAACTTCTCTTGTATTCTTGAAGATCAAAACACCAAAATTCTCAAGAAAATCACCAAATCTAGAAATCTGTAATTTTGGCGACAGATTGTTCTTCGAGCTAGATATTTCAATTCAACCGTGGGAATTGATTGGGTTTTTGGTATGTTGTTCTAGACTCATCAAGCTTTAATTTGATAGTTTACATGCTTGATTTCATGGTCTGTGCTAAGAGAATTTGATGATTGAAGTTGAGATTTCTGTTTTGCCCGAGATATGTTAATCCTTAGTGTTTTGATCCAAAATTCGAGCATGATTGGTTGTTTAATTTCGTTCTTGAAGCTGTAAATCCTTAGATCATATGTTTAACTTGCTGTGTTTCAATTTTGATGCGGATTGGTTGTGAATCGAACTTAAATCGAGCTGAAGAAGGTTGGAGGCCGAAGCTCGGCCTTAAATCCAGAACAGAACCGGCGCCGGTTCTGACTAGTTCCGGCGCCGGAACATCATTGTCCAGGGGTAAAATGGTCATTTTGCAATCCTAGATCCCATTTGACCCCATTTGACCCAATTGGCTTTAATTTACTTCAATTGACCTCCGGACTTGCCCAATTTTATTCCGAGACCTTTAATTGGTTTTGTTTTATGATTTAATTATTGGTTGAATGCCTTTATTAATCAAATTAGATTTTAATTTGATTATTTAGGTACGTGATTGTACGAGTTTTGGACCGGTTGCAGTTTGAGCTAAGGCATTCGTGGGTAATCGGGGAGTATACAAATCTCCTCACTTGTGAATGGCTTGGATTATATTGGTTGACCATTGAGGGTTAACCGTTTTCAAATTTATTTATAAATGCTTTATTAAATTGTTTATATATATGTTTTGGGGTATGAATTGTCCACCCTCACACACCCAGTTTACAAATGATTTAAAGGGTGGGAATTTAAATAAATTTTATATATTGATATTATTATTGATTATTGTATGGGGAACGATACCCCTGAGAGATGAGAGTTTGAGCGATTCCGTCGGGGCTCCAATATGCGGGAGCGTGGACCGAGTTGTGAGCATGCGTAATACTCAGCCGTGGACCGCTTATCGAGGGGCACGGTGAGTAGAGCCTGGTTTGGAGAGACGTAGAGAAAACTCGCCAGGACTCCAGAGTGCTGTGTTCCACCACAGCAAGGCAAACGTCAAGGGAATGGCCCAGAGAGTAAAGTAAAAATGTTTTAAAAGTATAAAGTAACCCTTGACGGTCCAGTGGATACCCCAGTGCACGGGTATACCTTATTGGGACGATTTCAGATGCCAGCCCATTTGGATATATTGTTATTGATTTGATATTTGATTTGGTTTGGGATTTCATATATTTCAGTAAATGGTTTATTAAATTGATATTTGGATTATTTCATATCCCCAGCCTGAGGTGATCGGTCTTTATAACCGAGTCTCTCACTGGGTACAAGTTTATGTACTCACCACATTCACTTTTGTTGTCAGATCATCAGACTTTGGACGGCGAACGTCCTAGTGGCCAGTGATCCCAGTACGGCACTGTGGACACGACTTTGTAGGTGCCACCCTTTTACTTGGTATATCTTGGCTCGAAATATTATTACATCTTACATATATATTTGTGTATTTATAAATAATACCTTCCGCTGCATGGAGCACTGTAAGATGTGTGACTTTACTTTTAAATACTTTTGAACTATATTATCTATGATAATTTCGTATGTTTTCATATATTGCTCGAATATCCTTTATTTTCAAGCCTTGTGCCATCTTGGTTGCCCGCCTGACGAGGCACGCATCTCGAGGTGGTACGGCGGTTGTCACGTGGCCGAGCCTGCGGGTCGGGGCATGACATATGTATAAACCTTTTTATCTTAACTTTTATTTGAGAAGTTTGTTATCTTAAATTGTTAAGGATATAATAGTAAAATAATATCTTTTCCTTTTTCTTTCTATCCCGACTATGTAATAAAAGTAAAGAAGATTAAATTATCTATTCATTTATATATCTATCCTACAGAGCAAAAAAGAACTATTTCATATCAGACGGAAATCATGTCTCATTTTAGTATCCCACTTTATATCATATTAGAATACATGTCCCGTCACTTAAATATACTTTACCCTTTTTTTTCTTCCGAATAATTTACTCCTTGGTTGGTTTTTGTATTTGTTTTTTGAACAAAAGTTTCTAAAATTATTTTAGAGTGAAAAAAAAAAACCTCTATAACAAAACTTTAGCACCAAATTAAAATATTTGCAATTTTCAGGGTAAGTTTGTTCATGATATTACTATGGTAGGGTTTTAGGTTTTTTTTTTGAATAAAGAAGAAATTATTATTATTTTTCTATTTGTTTTATTAAGCCAAATAAAATATAAGTAAAGTACAAGGGACACGTGACGAGTTATGGTGTATTAGGCGCAAAATGGGCATTGAGATGGGGTAGATTTCTATTCTTTTTTGCTTTTTGTCAAAAAAAGTTTAGGAGCAGGATATGTTATCCCACCTTCAAGGCCACGGCAAGCCATCAACCTCTTTGAAGGTTTACGGACTCTAATTTTGTGGAGTTTTTCGAAATTACGGATAGCCTACCAAAGGGAGTTTGTAGGAGCTTGAATCTAAGTGCCTTACACAACTGGTCCAAGCTCTTACCATTTTAACCAACCTTCATTGGCAATTTCTATTCTTTTATAGCTTCCCTTTTTTTCTTCTTTTCTTTGCACCAAGCAAAACCTAGGTTCCACTCGAGTGGGTGACCATGATGCTTCAAATCCTTTCATATGCCACTCTCTTCATTGTTTCATATGTTATTGTTAAAGCAACAATCTCAATCAGTAAGCGCCCAGAGCTTCCACCAGGCCCTGTTTCTTTACCGGTTATCGGCCTCCACCTCCTTAGCCCCCTCATCCATCAAACTTTCCATAAGCTCTCTTCAACCTATGGCCCCTTGATGTATCTCCATATTGGCTCTGTTGGCTGTGTCGTGGCTTCTAGCCCAGACCTTGCCATAAAGCTTCTCAAAACTTACGAGCTTACCTTCTCTGCTCGCAAGCAAACAGCTGCTATTGACCACCTTACCTACAACTGTTCCTTTGCCTTTGGACCCTATGGACCTCACTGGAAATTCATCAAAAAGATTAGCACATCTGAGCTCCTGGGAACCGAGCTCTTTCCCAGTTTCCCCCAGTTCGAAGCAAGGAGTTACACTATTTCATAAGCTTTCTCTTTTACAAGGCCAAAGCTGGTGAAAGTGTGAATGTAACTCAAGCGCTGCTGAAGTTAACCAATAACATCATATCACAGATGATGCTGAGCATGCGCTGCTCGAGTACAAGGAGTCTGGCCGATGGGGTTAACCCCAAACACCATTAACATTTTTTGTTTTTTTTTCTTATCCCTCTTGCACTTTTTTTTTCTAAAACTTTACCACGATATATTTATTTTAAAAACTCCGATCAAATTTTTTTTCTGAAACCTTATTATTATTTTAAAATATAAAATTCACCCTTAAAGAGTTAACTTGTTTAAAACTTGAGGCTAAATTTTGTGATACACAATAAAAATTTTTTCTAAAACCCTACCACAATATTTATTTTAAAATTCAAAACTTACCTTTAATTAGTTAATTTGTTTAAAATTTTGGACTAAACTTTATAATACACATTTTTTTCATAAAAAGAAAGAATAATAAAATAAACAAAAATTATTCAAAAAAATTTACTTCTAATGGTGTTAGAAGGATGATAAATGGTTTGTAGTGTAAAAGGACACTTAGTAAGATTTTAATGGCTACTAATATGAAAAGTACCTAAGGAAAAGGACCTAAGTTCTATCCTTTAAACATTAAGTTTTATTTAGAATCAAATCAGGAAAGGGGAGAAATAATTATAAAAAATGGTAAATGGAATTCCAAAATTCTTTGTAGTTAACTTTGAAGAAATACAAATACAATATTAATTAATTATAGTATTAATTCCTTTATAATTTTTTTTTTAATTTTAACATTTAACTTTTATTATAGAGAAAATTTCAAAAAAAAAATTGGGAGGAACAATTAAATTCTTTGTACCTATAACTTCAAACAAATAAATTTCAGATAATAATTTTGACTTTTCCATACATAAACCTTAAACACAAGGCTAAAAATCATGAAATTAACACAAGGCTTATCCACCAAAGAGTCACTACTTTTAATATCTCATCTAAAAAGTAACTAAAAGAAAAAAAATTATAAACAATATTGCAAAAATGTTGATTGACTAATAAATTATGAAACTATGAAAAACTCTTAATTTTATTTTGGGTGTAAAATGATCCATCCTCTAAGTAAAATTGTATACATCAAATATTAAATCCACTTATAAATATATATATATATATATATATATATATATTGTGAAACAATGAAAACTTAAAAACCGAAGGTCAAGGATTGCTTAGCTTAAAACCCCGAAGAAACTCAACTCCCCATATATACATCCGCCCGAAGCGCCAAATTAACTTCTGGTGGAGGCACATAAACTCATAGTCTACATCTAGTACACAGCCTAATTAACTTGGAGAGTATATTACATATATAACAATTAGTTCGGTGAACTAATAATAATTATATATAATATAAAATTAAATAGCCTAGATTCAAAATTTTTAGTCTCTTACCTAGACCACCAAACCCAAAAAGATTAGAGAAAATTAAAAAAATAAAAAAATTTATGTATTTATATATGAGATTTATCTTATTGCGAAGAGATTTTTATTAGTTATCATAAACTAAAAAAAGGATAGTCAACCTGAAATTACAACAATCGACAATATATACGACAATTTTCCTACTTGTATGTATCTTAAATTGTGAACTCATTATCTCAAAAAAATAAATTTTTAACTCATACCCCAATTAAACTTTGTATTAAATCCTAGAACTTTGTAATTGGGAGTGGATTGTGAAGATTATGGGTATAACACTACAAGGAAAATGACCTATTCCCACAAAAAATTTCTCTTAAAAAAATTCTTTCTGTAGGAATTTTTGTGGAAATCGATCAGTTTTCTTGTTGTGTAATTGACATTAAATTTTATGGGACAACGGACTTAATTGAAGAGGAAGTGTAATTCTTAACCCAAGCTTTTGAATTTCAAATTTTTGGGGGGCTTAGTTGAAATCTTCCCAAAAGGAAAAAATATTTAAAGGTGAAGGAGGGGGCGGGCAGCATGCACCAGCCCTCCCCCATTGTCTTCAACCTCTCAACTCTCTCAGTTCTCTCACTTTCTAACTCTAAGTCCCAAAACATCTCTCTAAAATTTCTTACTCAAATCCTAGCCGAATTTCACATGCAAATAACCAAAGTTGAATAACTTTTCGAGCTCTATTCGTTAGTGGTAGCCATTCTTGGTGAAAATTACTGGTTTAAGCTCGGTTTGAAGAAAAGATTCCGGGTTCTTGGCATTTTCTATAAACAAAGATGACTTGGAATTTAGAACGGTTAGCCCAATTGCATATTGATGAAATTTTGAGACTTCATGGTATTCCTGTCTATTGTTTCATATCGATATCTCAAACTCATATCTCAATATATTATGGACAAGACTACAAAGGGCAATCGGAATGAAGTTGAACTTCTATACTACATTTCATCCCCAGATTGATGGGTAGTCTAAAAGAACAATTCAAACCCTAGAGAACATGTTGTGTGCTTGTGCAATCGACTTTCAAGGAAGTTGGAACACGGACTTGTCCTTGGCTGAATTTGCCTATAATAACGGTTACCAAGCTAGCATCAATATGGCACCTGAAGCTTTGTCTGGGAGTAAGTTTTAGAACTCCACTTTTTTGGGATGAAGTTAGAGAAAGACAAATGATTGGTAGTGAAATTATGGAAGTCACTACCTAGAAAGTGAAAATAACTCGAGACTAGTTGAAAGTAGCTTAAGATCGGCAAAAAAAGTATGCAAACAATCGGAGAACCGATTTGGACTTCCAAGTGAGAGATTAACTGTTCCTTAAAACCTCTCATTGGAATGGTGTGATATGTTTTTGAAAGATGAGCAAGCTTAATACACGGTATATTGGCCCTTTCCTTATCACTGAAAGGACTGGTGCTATAGCTTACTGTTTGCAATTGCCTACAAAACTAGAGAGGATTCATGACACGTTTCATCCATGTTGGAGAAGTATGTACTGGATCCCTCTCACATCGTTGAAGCTCTTCCAATCGAGCTTGATCAATGATTGAACTTTGAAGTTAAATGATTGAACTTTGAAGCTGAATGGGTAGCAATTTTGGATCCACAAGAGTGATCCATAAGGAAAAAATAGATCCTTTTAGTGAAAGTTTTATGCAGAAGCTTGAAGACAAAAGAACAAACTTGGGAGCACGAAGATGAGATGAGGCATAACTACCTTTACTTGTTTCACACTTAATCTCTTGAATTTCGAGGACAAAATTTTTGTAAGCGAGAGTTGTGGATTCCTACCCCAATTAAACTTTGTATTATGTCCTAGAACTTTGTAATTGGGAGTGGATTGTAAAGATTATGAGTATAATTGACATTAAATTTTATGTGAAGAAGAACTTAATTGAAGAGGAAGCATAATTCTTAAGCCACGGTTTGAATTTTAAATTTTTGGAGGCTTAGTTAAAATTTTCCAAAATGGGGAAAATATTTAAAGGTGAAGGAGGGGTAGGCTACATGCAGCAACCCTCCCCCATCATCTTTAACCTCTCAATTCTCTCACTTTCTCACTCTAAGTCCTAAAACTTCTCTCTAAAATTTCTTACTCAAATCCTAAGCTAATTTGACATGTAAATAACCAAAGTTCAATAACTTTTCATGCTGTATCAATTGGTGTACCACTCTTGGTGAAAATTTCAAGTTTAAGCTCGTTCTTGAAGAAAAGATTTCGAGTTCTTGGTATTTTTGGAAGGAGACCTATTAGTTTGTGTTCAGATCGCTTTGGCAAGTGATAATGCTATTCAAAAGCTTTCGAAATATGTAATTCAATGTTGCATTGGTAAATTGTTCGCTGAGTTATGGACTTCATAAGAAGAATGGTTGTTTCGATTTCTAAGTTAGATTTAAAGCTAAAATGTCTATTGTGGTTGCTGAGGTTGGAGTATATTATGTTTTGGGCCTTAATTGTGGAAGTGTTGTGAAATTCAAAATTTGAGTTTGGTAGGGAGGGAAATGACCAAAAGGATGACGCGTAAGGTAGCCAAACATAAATAGGTGCCCGAATAGGTAAGAAACGGAGTCGGAGTTTACCTAGGAACTTGAATTAAAGAAGCTCGAACAAGTCTGGCACTGGACTTCCAATGAACTAGTGCCAAACCTGAAATAGAAATATTCTAGGTTGAGTGACGTGTCACCCGATACCGAACATGGCCATTGACTAGCCAAAGCTGACTTTGACTGAGATTGACCTACAGTTTGACCAATAGTTGTGACTTTGTCTGGTTGACTTGTCCCAGTTTAAGCTAGAGTCCTTTCTAAGCTTATTAAATGGTTCTTTAGGCTAACCCGAGTCTATATATGCGTGGCATGTTTTCTAATGAAAGTTTATACGAATTAAAAATACCAACGAATGATCACAGCAAGGCTCTTGCCATGCAATTGAACTAGTTTAGGAGTATACGACTCTTCCTTACTATGAGTAGTTTAGCCTCAATGTTTAGTGACATTGATAGAAAATTGTTTTACACTTGTGTTTTATGAATAAATATTGTTAATAAATTGTTTTAATTTGTTTTAAGATACTTTGATCGACTGCACATACCGTTTTATGAAATGATTTATGTGGGCAAGAGTATATGTACACACACACACACACACACACACACACATATATATATATATATATGATATGTGATATATTTTATGATGATTTTTATATGAGTCTGTCGTGACATGATAATTGTCCATGCGTGGCTTGCCCAGTAAAGGCATTTGATAAGGTCCATAAAGGGCCTGCCCATGAAAGGCGTCACTAGCAAATAAGTATCCTAATGGTATGCACGTTTTGTGAACAGCATAGATGAGTGTAGTAAGTAGCCTGAAAAGTGTCCATAGGGGAGATACAGGTGAGTATGGCTTCTATGCTGAGAGACGTGCATGGAAACTTAGCAGGAGATTTTGTTGTTGAAAGAGCAACGAATGACAACATTGGGAGAATGACTTATGATCAATTTATATAATTTTTTATTGGATATTGTGGTGATTGCTCCCAATGGTTCAAGTACATTATCGAATGGGACTTGTTCTATTTCTTGCTGCCCCATTATATAGTATGATTTCTAATAAATGTTTTCCTTGGTGGGATTGTCATTTTATGAACATGGTTTTGGATTAATTGTATCCCCCTTTAGTGGTCATCTTTTACATTGTTTCCAAACTAATTCACTAAGTCGATTGGACTCACTACATTAATTTCCATGTTTTTAAGTAATTGAGGCTCATTGAGGAGCTACCATCTTTTAGCTTGTGTGGGCTACATTTATGCTATAGTAGGTGAATATCTTCCTAGTGTCATGTGATCCACTGGTGTTTTCTCTTCCGCTGTGTTTTGGTTTTCTTTCCATTCCATACAATATGGAATTTTCTGTATTTTTGGTATTTCATTCTTGGGGGAGTTTTATTGATATTATGCTATATTATTTTCAGTATCGTATACAAATATAAGTACTTGACTTTGATTTTATTTATGGCATTTGGTATTTATTTTGGCTTTGTTTGTTAATAAATGCCTTGCATTGTTCCTGAGACATGATTGATCGGTACGTACTTCGAGACAATATGGTTGTTGTTTCATGCTCAAGCCTACAAATTAGTGTGTGACAATTTTATTGGCATCAAAGTTTGTAAATCGTTTTTAAAAGGCCTTTAAAAACATAGTGGATCACTTTAGGGTATAAAGAGTTAGTTTAGGAACTTAAGTACCCAATGTAATCACTTTTAGTCATCTTTAGGGCTTTTAGCTACTTTTATAGCCTACTAAATGATTGTCTCATTATGTAGAATCATGCCACATGCAAGAGGTGGAACTGGGCACAATTGAGGTCACCGAGGCCGACCTCCACTGCATGGCTTTAACTATTTGCCCTAACTAGAACCGGTGGCAATCGGTTTTCCTAATTATGTGTCTATTCATGATGATGAGGAGGCCGAGAATGCCCCATCTGAGCCGAACATATATTATGATACCCCTCCACCTTCTAATCCTCTACCATATGCTCCTCCACCATAATGTTCTTAGAATTATCCTCCTTCAGTTCAGTAGTAGAATGCTTTTCTAACACCATAAAATCCATAGTATCATCAAGATTACTTGGATTGGTGGAATATGTACTTTGCTTCAATGTTTAATGTAGTAAGAGCTGATGCTTTACCCTACCTCCTTTGCCTCCGGCTTACAACCGACCACCACCACTTCCACGAATAACCCACCACCACCTCCACCGAACAATCCCCCACCACCACCACCACCAAACAATCCTTCTTTCTTGAATGTTTTAATGGGATGCCTTATGATGTGAACCGGCCTAATGCACAGGCAAAATGCATGACTGGAAATGTTATCCTTGCAAGAAAGATAAAATGTAAGGATTTCTCTAGGAATGATCCTAATGTGGATCCAAAGAATTGGCTACTCCATATGACTAAGATGTTTGATGACTTGGAACTTAACTATACCGATAGGTTGAAAGCCTGCATTAGATTGGTGACTGATGGTGTTAGAGATTGATGGGATAATGTGAAACTGTGATATGGTAGACAGTTAACTTAGGATGACTTCAAAAGGGAGTTTGTTAATGAATATTACCCAAGTGCGGAGAGAGAACTTAGGCAATCTTTGTATTACAACTTGAAGCAAAGTGGTATAACTGTGAAGGAGTATGAGACCGAGTTGAGGAACCTGGCCCTATCCTTTACTTTGACCTCTATTTCAGAGGCTAAGTTGTGTTTTAAATTCACTCATGACTTAAGGCTTGAAGTTCGATAAAAGATGACTCTTATTCCTGGTGCCGCCTACTGGCAAAGTGTTTAAGCAGCCTTTAATGCGAAGAGATTAGTTGATGAGCCAAAAATAATTTCACGTAATTAGGGGTAGGGTAATGGAAACAAACGAAAATTAGATGCTTATTCTTCCAATCAGACACCAAAAAGATGTAGACGCACTAGTTCTATGTGCGATGGCTCGAATTCTAGCTCAGTGGGCTCTCCTCAACTGAGCCAAGAGTCCAATGCTGGGAAAGGCAAGTCTAAGTGGCCTCCATGTTTCGCAAGAAAAATGAGCAAGGTAATGGATGTGGAAGCTGTTCAATCTTTCATTAAAGACCATATTTGTTTGGCAAGAAAAAAGGCCAATCTTGCCTTTGACGACATTCGGTTATAGACCAATGGTTATAATCATCGTTCGTAATTTCATGAGCAACTGAAAAAACAAATACTTCATCGATAATTATCTCATTCTGATCCTATATCTCATTATAATAATTTACAAAAATTTCAGTACTCCTCGGATCAATGATCTTTTCATGCGTTTATGCCACTTTAGGATTTTGTGCCACTTCAAGGGCAACATACTCTTTTTAGTAAGTTCATCTTGAACAGATTCTTGATTTGTCTTCTTTTTCGAAGAATCGTGTCCTTTGATCCCATCGGTCTTCCACACTTCAAGTGGGTGCCATTTTGATTCATTTCGATATGTTCTACACAAATATCTATCCTAGCTAGAGCAATCATAGCTGGTATAATAGGCTTGTCACTTTAGTAGTTTCACTAAATGCGTCAGGGATTTTCTTTGCAATAGCTTGTAAATGGATCAAACGTTGCATCTCGTTTTTACATTCAGGAGTTCTTAGGTCTAAATGAGATAAACCTGTCTCGATTCATGAGAAAGTTTCAAATTTTATTTGCTTTCCATCCTTGGAAGCTTTCAGTGTCCTAAGTGATGGGAACATTCTTTTTTTTTTTTAAATGACAATCCACAAATCTTATGGTAAATAGATCACCCGTCAATGGTTCAAGGAACCTACAATGGACGATGAATCAAACCTAACGTAAATGCCCAAATGACATTAGGGCCCCATTTTAAATCTTTGATGCAGTGCTACAAGCACCTGTACAGCACATCCAAAGGTGTGAAGATGTGAAATATCAAGCTCCTAGCTAAATATTAACTAAAAAGGGGAAAGATAAATACGAACTAGTTAGGTGTAATTTAATAAATGCTATAGCTTGTGAAACAGCATGGCCCCACGCTGAGGAATGGAGTTTTGTTCTTATTAGCATGGTTCTAGTAATTATTTCAATCCATTTGATCAAGGATTCTACCAACTCATTTTGAGTATGGACATATGGAACTATGTGCTCAACCTCAATTCTTAATGTAGTACAATATGCATCAAAGCTTTTTTATATGAATTCACCAGCAGTATCCATCTGTATGCTCTTGATTTGATAATTAGGGAAATGTGTCTAGAGCTTTATGATTTGTGCAAGCAAACATGCAAATGCAACATTGCATGTGGATAGTAGGCAAACATGGGACCATTTGTAGGATGCATCCACTAACACCATAAAATATTTAAATAGTCCACTTACAGGCTATATAGGTTCACAGATATCACCTTGGATTCCAATGAAAAATGATGGTGATTCATAATCAACCTTCATTATGGAAGGTTTAGTATTGAGCTTTCATTGTGAACAAGATCCACAAGTGTAATCCTCAGACAAGAAGACCTTTGAGTCTTTTAAAGGATGTCCTCTAGTATTTTTGATGATTTTACGCATCATCATAGCTCCTATATGACCAAGGCAATTATGCCAAAGTCCAAACACATCAGGGTTCACTAATTTCTAGCTAGGCATAGTAGCATAAGATTCTATAGCTCATATGGGACACAATACAATCCCATGTTAGAAGCTTCTAGTTTCTCATGGATGCTTTTTTGGCCCATCTTGTCAGAAGTAATCCAAAGAAAATCTTTGTTTTGCTTATTCATTGTCTCAAGATGATACCCATTAAGGCATACATCTTTATAGCTAAGTAGATTTCTCTTTGATCTACCTCTTAACAACGCATCTTCAATATACAAGATAGTACTATTTGGCAAAACGACCATGGCATTTCCATAGCCATCTATAAATTTAACAAATTCTGATATTGTATGGACACTTACCTTGCACAATGTCATACTTGAGGAAACGTGTTTGCTATGCAACACAGTATGTGTTGTAGCACTATCAAGTAAGCAGTTTCCTTGCCTTTTGTCTTTTCCCATTTGCATTTTGTTGACAACTGTTGGTGTCAAATGTTTTGTACTTATATTGACAAGCACATATATTTTATTGATAGCTTCAGGTGTTAAATGTCAAAAGAATTAGTATGAACAATTGTATTAAGAATTACACCAAGTAAATTCTCAAGAAAGAATTGAGAGGTCACAAACTGTCCCACTTAAGCTTCAACTCCCTTAAATAGGATTTTCCTAAACATGTAATTAATAGCACAATCCAAAAGTACTATAACTAGTATGACAACTTCAAATGTCAATAGTAATATCTGACAATAGCACTGAAATCATTGAACCAATATGACAACCTCAATGTTAGTTACTATCTTAAACCAAAATTACCAGAACCATTTGGCTACTTTGGGTGCCAATATGACAACTTCCAATGTCAATAGTGAATCCACGTCGTCCAACTCAAATAGTATATAAACTTCTCTTCCTTTTTGAATGACTTCTCGAAAGCCTATTTCTGACACACCCGGGCCTATCACGACCATTTCGTACGAACGGAATAGTGTAAGATGACGTAATAATTGAATAATAAGTCGGTCCGACTGTGTCAAGTCAGAAGAGAAGATAAGCTTAGGATAAGACGGAGTTGGAAGATAAAGTAATTAACCGTGCATGGAAATTAGTAAAATGCCAAAAAGACCTCCAAATAAGTCCCTAGAAATTTATTATGGGCCCCATTGGCATAAGAAAGCAAAGGATCTAGCCAATGGGTGAAAATGAAAGAAAGTTGAAAATGGGAAAAAGTTTGACCTGGGGCCCGAGTAGACCCGGTGTCGGGCTCCTCTATAAATAAGGGTGAGCCGAAGCTTTTCTTCATTTCTCTTTTTCTTTTTCTTTTTCTTTTTCTTTTTCTTTCATTTTCTTTTCTTTTTCTCTTTGGAGCCAAACGGAGGCATTTTGGACAATTGGCAGATCCGGACAAACCGACCGCAAGTTCGAGGCGAAATCTTGGTGAGTTGTTCTTAACTCTTCGATCTACGTTTTTCTAAGTTTGCACGCTTTTTCCATGCATTGGTGACACACCCGGACCTAGCACTACTTTTTCGTACACACGGGATAGTGTAAGATGGCATCTTAATTATATAATATGTCGATCCGGATGTGTCTAATTAAGAAGAGAAGTTTAAATTAGGATAAGACGGAGTTAGAAGAAAAAGTAATTAACCGTGCATGGAAATTAGTAAAATGCCAAAAAGACCTCCAAATAAGTCCCTAGAAATTTATTATGGGCCCCATTGGCACAAGAAAACAAAGGATTTAGCCAATGGGTGAAAATGAAAGAAAATTGAAAAAGGGGAAAAGTTTAACTCGGGGCTCGAGTAGACCCGGTGTCGGGCTCCCCTATAAATAGGGGTGAGCCGAAGCTTTTCTTCATTTCTCTTTTTCTTTTTCTTTCATTTTCTTTTCTTTTTCTCTCTGGAGCCAAACGGAGGCATTTTGGACAATTGGCAGATCCGGACAAACCGACCGCAAGTTCGAGGCGAGATCTTGGTGAGTTATTCTTAACTCCTTGATCCTCGTTTTTCTAAGTTTGCAAGCATTTCCATGGATCAGTTTAGGAGAGATCCAAGCTCAAAGTTAGATTCAGCTTTTAGTTAGATTTTAAGTTTAGATTCAAGATCTAGGAACTTTGAGCTTGTGATTCTCATTTTTCTCTCGGTAAACGTGTCGAGGATGCATTAAGGTACATGCATCTAAAATTGTAGCAAATTGGTGGCCGATTGCATCGGTTTTCGAATTAAGAGGAAAATTGAAGAAATTTCGGGTTGAAACCCAGAGCAGAACCGGCGCCGGTTCTGTCCAGAAACGGCGCCGTTTCTGCTTGTCGGCCACCGACCTCCGGGTCGAAGGGAACCAACGCCGGTTCACTCTAGATCCGGCGCCGTTCTTGCACTTTAGGGGCAAAATAGTCATTTCACCTCCCGAAACCCTAATCGACCCCAAATCGATTTGGAACACTTCCGAGTCTTCCAAACCACATCCAAACATCATCTTAGGTCATACTAGAGCCTCGCAGGTGCATTCATATATTTTATTATGAATGCTAATTTATATTTCCATGTACTAGGGCTCCGGTTGAATCGAGTGCGGCGATGCTCCGGAGGTTGAGCTCCATGGAGCGCTTGGGAGTATACGATTCTCCCATCACTGTGAGTGGCCTAGACTTCTTTGTTTAGCCACTGGGGAAAAAGGGTTTTAAAAATGGTTTTAAAAATATAAATGTTTTCAAAAGGTTTTGGGATACGGGAAATCCACACACACACAATTGTTTGTGATATACCCACATAGAGAGTGGGATGTCTTCAAAAAGAATTATAAATGCTTATGTGTGTGTGTTTATATATATTTTTAATATGTATGCTTTATATATATATATATATATGTTTTCAAAATATTATTATTATGATTATTGAGGGTACGATACCCTTGAGAGATGAGTGATTGAGAGTGTTCCTCGGGGCTCCAATTTACGGGAGCGTGGACCGAGTTTGAGAGCATGCATGATACTCAGCTGTGGATTGCCTATCGAGGGGCACGGTGAGTCGAGCCTGGTTGGGAGAGGCGCGTAGGGAAACTCGCCAGAGCTCCAGTTCGCTGTGTTCCACCACAGCGAGGCAACACCGAGGGAAAGGGCTAGAGAGATAGAAAAGAGAAAATAATTATAAATGAGAAAAAAAGATAGCCATCGGTGCAGTGAGGCATAAGGCGACCGACGGGTCGTGCCTCTAGAATGATAGAGATGCCAGCCCATTTTAGATTTATATATTTATTTATTTTAAGAGTTTTTAAAAAGAGTTTTCAAAAAGAAAAATTTATATTTTTTATTATTTTATTTTGGATTTCCCTTAATCTCCCTTAACCCAGATGGAGATTCTTAGAACCTCTGTCACTCACCTGTATCCAATGTGGATGGATGCAGATTAGCGTACGGAGTCAGCCATAGAAAGGAGGCTCACTAGAAGATGTCGGTGGCTTAGGTTTAGTGGTTTCCGCTGTGCAGGTATTCTTTTTAATTAGTCCACTGGTATTGCTTATTAATTAATATTTTATTAAATGATTTTTGATTAAAATTTTAGTTTTGTTTTGCAGCGATGATATCCATTTCAATGCCTTGCGGTGCTTCTGGTGCGTGACCGGTCGGCACGTACTTCCAGCCAGCGCAGCGGTTGCCACGTGGCCGATCCGGGAGGGTCGGGGCGTGTCAATTTGGTTGGTATTAGAACGTTTAAAAGATTCTGATGATTTTCAAAACCTATAAAAATATTTTTCAAAAGTGTTTTCAAATGTTTTCAAGTGTTTTCAAAGCCAGTGGATTAAATAGGTTTAGAACTCCAGTGTTCGAGTATATAGTTACTCGAAAGCGTCATAGATGATCACACCTACTCGTAGAATACCTGTTGAACAGAATTTTGTCGTGAAATTCTCAACAAATAACCTCACAAATAGCTAGTCTTAGTGGCAGTGAGGATCGATCCACAGGGAGCAAACTTTACTTCTTTTCTCTTCTTCTATCTTCACACTAAACAAACAATTAAGCACAACACAAGCAATAAAATAGAAATGCTAGTAAATTGGGGGTTTGTGAGTGAATTGAGCAATGTAAATCCAATAAATGCAGAAAATTAAAGTTGTGAATAGCAAGCTAAACAATCAAGAACTAAAATATCAATTAACACGAAATCAATCTAATTAAAGCTTCAACCTAACAATCAATCATCTCTTCCCCTTCATTCTATGGATCATTGATCAAAAACACCTTCAATCAAATTATAGTTGGCGTAACTAGGCTAGCTCCGGCTTGTTCCTAGTCCTATCACTTCTTTAATCCTAAAGTTAGGCTAGCTCAGGCTGTTTCCTAACTCCTTCTTCCATAAATCTTCCACTTCTCAGCGAATATGCAAGAAATACAAAAGAGCATGAAGATCTAAGTGATCTTAGCCAACCGAAACAACCTAGACTCAGCGTCTTAGATTTAATTTCGAACTTCTCCTTCCTCAAGCTCGAAGAGAACTTGATTTGTCACTTTAATGGCTAAATCCTGTGATCACGACAGAGATTTGTCCAATTGACTAGTAATCTAAGCTTGCCCAAGCAATGTGGCCATCATCACTTAAGAAAAACATAGAATTACTTGATCTTCTCTCAAGGAGAGATCAATATGCATAGAAAGAAGATGAATACAAATCAATTGAAGTCATTTAAGTTCAGATCTTACCAAGGATTGAAGAGAATTTGATAATTGAAAGCTAGATTGAATGTTGAAGTTAGTTACACATAATTGGGGAAGAAACCTCCATGGAAGAAAGCTTCATCCTCTCTCTACAAACTTGAAATTCAAAGAAAATGGAATACAATTCGTTTTCCCTCTCCTCTGAAAACTAACTAACTGAATTCCCTCAAAATGAACAAGGATGAGCTTATTTATAGGCAAAGCTCAACTAGTGAAATTACTCAAATTATCCTAATATAAATTTCTATTCTAAGCTTGATTAAGGGTACAAGAGTCTTTTCCTGCCTTTTACTAAATCAAAAGCATGTGGGAAGTCTTCTCATTAGTTGCCAAAGTCAAATATAGCAGCAACAAGGCGTGGCTCAACTGCTCCCTAAATTTTCGGATTTTCAGTTACTGCTGCCAGACCAGGCCACCCAGCGGCCCTGTCAAGGTCGCCTAATGACCCCTGCTGCGAAACTCAGCTTCAAAGGTTCAATTGTTGAGGTCGTTCAGTGTCCATTCTCATGCCTCTAAGCTGCCTCTTTTCTTCACTTTTTGGCACTAAATTTGACCATTTAAAATCATATTTGCACAATCTTTCATTATCACCTACAAATGGAAAAACACTTTAATTAGTCAATCTTATAGCTCCAAAGTGTCTAATTCCATCCAAATATTATGCAAATATTTATACAAATTAAGCTCTAACAAATTCCCCCACACTTAGACCTTGTTTGTCCTCAAACAAAACTAAGAATAGAAAACAAAATCTAAGCTAAGACAATTGCTAAACAGCAACACTTAAATCACATTCAAGATTGAGACACAAATCAAAATGCCAACTTGGATAGAAATATGAAGATACTTAGCAAGATCAAAGAAAATTGAGAAAATCACAAGTCCAAGAAGCAATAAGCATGTATCAATTTCCCAATGAACATATACATGAACAAGGTAACTCTTTCTTGTTTTCCCACTCTTTCCTCCCTTAAGTGTTTGCAATTTAGGACCACACATACTTCACATACATACAAGTTTACCATATGCTTGCAAATGCACTTAATCTCCACTACTCAAAGATGCATGAATGCATGAATCAAAAGGTCTTTCATTCGGTTGTAATGGGGCCAAGGTAAGTGAGCTGCCAAGGAAAGGAAAAGGTTTCAAAATCATCTCACAAATGGTGAAAATTCAACTTGATTCTCAAGGGTAAATAGCTCAAGTAATAGCCCTTCTCTTGGTTTGATCAACAATTCCAATCTTTTTAATTTTCATCATTGGCTATGGTTCTCCTTCCTTCCTTTTATGCAAGGAGATGTTCATTTTTTTTTTTTTGATTGTGCCTCCCTTTCCATTTTCGGTTTTCACTTTGGCACATACATTTTTCAGTTTTCAATTCCCTTGGAACATCTTCCATTCTCTCTTTCCTTTTTATTCTTTTGACCACACCAATGGATGGAGGTTTTCCCCCACACTTATTCCTTGTCAACCATTTACCAAGAACAAAACTTAGAAACTCAAGCTTTCAATTCCACCACTTAAGAGATAGGGACAAACTTGGTTTTTTCTTTTGAGGCTTAAGTTCTTTGGTTAATGTGGCTTATGAAAGAAATAAGGCCAATTTATCCATTTAAGCTCAAAAAGTTTCTAAATTGGTTTTGCCATGGTTGGTCTTTAGGCTCAAACTCATTCCTAAGTGCCTTTTTCATTTTCAATGCAAACATACATTTATGTAGTCTTGAAAAAGTGTATAAGCAAATTCTAGAAACAATGTATGTATTGAAGCAAGTAATTCACTCATCAAGGAAAAGAGATTGGGTGCAATCTCATTAGGCTCAAATTGATCTCTCAAATTCGCACACCAAATTGTTACCTTAATCAAGTATATACACATTGGAACAATCAACACACTTATTAACTATATGGAAAAGTGATTATCCAATTTTATCAATCAAACTAAGCACTTTAAGTCGTAATCAAATCAACAAAGTGATAAGCATACCAATCTATCATGTAATTCAAGCATCATTATTCAAGGAATTTGAAATCAAGAGAAACAAAAGCAATTATGAAAATAGGAAAAACAGAAAATTGTGAATGCCATGCATTCATCCCCCCCACACTTGAAAGACACATTGTCCTCAATGTGTAAAATAAAGGCAAACTCAAGTAACGAACGATAAGAAGGTTAATAGAGGTACCTTGAGTTTGGCATTAATTAGCTCTAAGATAAAGTGCCATACAAGATAGGAAAGGAGAAGACATCCCATAAGTCCAATGTTAACAAAAATAGAAACATATCATCCAAAACATTAAACTAAAGAAAATTAGAAAATGCAAGAATGCAATGCTCATGACATACTAAGACATGAAAGGCATGAGCAAAAGACAATTGACATGGAATTCACCTCCCCCACACTTATCAAACATATTACCCCATGATGAATAAATGGAATGAAATGAATGAATATGGATCAAATGAAATAAAATGAATGAATGAGCAAGTAAATGAAGATGGATAAAATGATTGGAATGTAAGAGTTAAGAGTTACTCCCCAAAAGTTTGGTGAAGTAGATGATCTCCATAGCCTATTGTCATCTTATTTCAAACCACCAAATGAGTAGCTTAAAACACCATGATATGCTAGTGTGGCCAACGCCATTGTTGTGGCTGTCCTTGGTTGTTGCTTAAGTGTCTTTGAGCACAAAAGTTTGGCTTGGGTCCATAAGTGAGTATGGAGCAGCTCCTTTAACGATTTGCAAGTCTTGGAACCCCCAAAGATTTGGTCTTTAAACCACCACATGTCAAATTTTTCAAGGAATGATTCAACTCCCAAAAAATCTGGATCACCAATAGAATAACACTCCACAATTGTTGCGTCCTCACACTTGGGTGAGGCTGGTTCTTGGATGGTGTTGACATTCATGTCCTCCCCCACTCTTGTTGTAGACAATAGGACATTACAATTTTGTGCTATGCCTTTCTCGAAAGTAAGCTCTTGTAGTGCATCTTCAACAATTATTGTATGGAAATTATCCTTTGATTCCATTTCTATCCTAGAGGGAAATGATGGAACACACTCATGAGCATCAAAACTTGAATTCACAAAGTTATCGGTTACCTTTTGTTGTTCGGTTGGTCTCCACTCCTCAGCCTCCTCATCCAAGTCCCATTCATCAATAAAAACGTGATCTTCAAACTTTATGCTCATGGATGGCTCTTGAGGTGCATTCTCCACAAGTGGTATTATGTGATCATCCTTCTTTGCCAGTCGAGATGGGAATGGTGCTGGAGTATGAGGTTCTTGGAAGGGCTGTGCTGAAGCTCTAGGTATCTTGCTTTGTGGACCTTAAGGTGTGGTGAAAGGTGATGCCTCATGGTCATTATTGCACCTTGGAGAATGTGGTATGTCTTCATGGTTATTTTCGGGTTGCTGCTGCCAAATAGGTGAGGATGGCATCGAGCTGGGTATTGGCTCATGAATACATTCTATAGGGTCTTCAAAAGGCTCGGCTTCCCCATTTGTCAAGGCTAAGTCTGGAGAGGGTCGCTGGGCGACCTTCTTAGGGACACTGGGCGGCCCTGTGCTGGATTCCTTTGCTTTGACCATTGGTGGCCAAATTTCAGCTTCATCCTCTAGGTACTCTTCAACCACATCCGAGACAACAGCCTTACCCAATTGTTTACCACTTCTAAGATAGATAGCATGAGCGGTTTCCCTAAGATTCACCAAAGGTTGAGAGGGAAACCGGGTTGACCTTTCCAATTCTAGCTTGTTCAAAGAAGTAGCAATTTGAGACATTTTGCTGTTCAACTCAGCCATTTGGACCTTCAATTGCTTCATGTCCACCTCCGCATTGTGTTGTTTATTTTCTAGTTCCATAGCTTCCCTAAATAATTGAGAAATAAGATCATCATCGGAAGTATTTGAAGATGATGGCTGCTCTTGCCAAACTTGTGAGGGCTGATTGTACACATTGGAAGTTGGTTGGAATGTTGCTTGTTGTCTTGGCTGGAATGGAGCTCTTGGTTGCTGGAATTGTGCACTAGAATTCCCATACTTGAGTGCTGGATTATCCTTCCATCCCAGATTGTAAGTGTTGGAAAAGGGATCATATTTCCATGGAGGATTATTGTACCCAATGGCCTTGCACTCCTCGTTTATACCATCCCCTAGAGCAGGGCATGCGTCGGTTGGATGGCTAGTCATGGCACAAATGCCACATGCTTGAAAGGTACCAACATTTATGGCTTGAGATCCCATGATGTAAGAAGATAATCTAGCAAGATGTTGGTTTGTCATAGCCATATATTGCTGCAATGCCGAATGTTCCACCTCATGGACTCCTCGGGTCATAGTTTTCACTCTTCGGTTGTCAAATTGTTGGGAGTTGGTGGCCATGGTTTGGATGAGACTTTTAGCTTCAGTAGGAGTCTTAGCAAGAAGTGCCCCACTTGCTGCATCTAACCAATGGCGATTAAAATCCACAAGTCCCTCATAGAAATGTTGCATCAATTGTTGGTCATCTATCCTATGATGAGGGCAACTATCCACCAATCTTTTGAACCTCTCCCAATATTCATAGAGACTTTCACCTTCTTTTTGCTGAATACTAGCAATATCCTTTCGAATATTACTTGTCTTTGTAGCTGGGAAATAATGCTCTAAGAAAGCTTGCTGCAGCTCCAACCAAGAAGTGATAGAATCGGATGCCAAAGAATAAATCCAATTGCTAGCCGCATCCTCCAAAGAGAAAGGAAAAGCTCGCAAGAGCACTTGTTCTTCGGTAACTCCAGTAGGTTTAGTGGTTGAGCAAACAACTTTAAACTTCCTTAAGTGAGAGTGAGGACATTCCCCTGCTAGTCCATGGAACTTGGGCAACAAGTGAATTAATCCGGACTTGAGTTCAAATGGAGCTTCCAATTCTTGTAACCGAATACACAACGACTGATGATTCACCATTGGGGCTCCATATTCTTGCATGGTCAGCTCCCTAGTTGGAAGTATATTTTGAGCCATGTCTTCTACACTTTGTACAACACCTTCACTTGCTAAAGAAGAAGAGAGTTCAGCTAGTGTTACCTGCAGTTTTGGACAAACAGAAAATTCAGAATCAGCTAGTGATTTACTCACTTGGTTGCAATAATTCCTTATATCTTTAATATCACTACTGGAAAAATTTTTACTCCCTGCAAGCATACACTACCAGCTAGAAAACTCACTCAAATGCAGCAAGAATATGAATACAAAAATCTGGAACTAACCAAACAGCAATTCTTTTTCAGTATACGCACAAAATTACAGCAGAAAAGTTTATCAACCACTGCTACTAACTCAAGTATTATAAGAGCAGTATATAACAATCAAAAACTAAGCCAAACACACAAGAAATTCACAAGAAACAGAACAACAAAGCAGAAAAAACTGAATTGAACTTAAATGCAAGAGCAAGAGATAAAAGAATCAAGTAGATGTAACCGTGCTCCCCGGCAACGGCGCCAATTTGTTGAACAGAATTTTGTCGTGAAATTCTCAACAAATAACCTCACAAATAGCTAGTCTTAGTGGCAGTGAGGATCGATCCACAGGGAGCAAACTTTACTTCTTTTCTCTTCTTCTATCTTCACACTAAACAAACAATTAAGCACAACACAAGCAATAAAATAGAAATGCTAGTAAATTGGGGGTTTGTGAGTGAATTGAGCAATGTAAATCCAATAAATGCAGAAAATTAAAGTTGTGAATAGCAAGCTAAACAATCAAGAACTAAAATATCAATTAACACGAAATCAATCTAATTAAAGCTTCAACCTAACAATCAATCATCTCTTCCCCTTCATTCTATGGATCATTGATCAAAAACACCTTCAATCAAATTATAGTTGGCGTAACTAGGCTAGCTCCGGCTTGTTCCTAGTCCTATCACTTCTTTAATCCTAAAGTTAGGCTAGCTCAGGCTGTTTCCTAACTCCTTCTTCCATAAATCTTCCACTTCTCAGCGAATATGCAAGAAATACAAAAGAGCATGAAGATCTAAGTGATCTTAGCCAACCGAAACAACCTAGACTCAGCGTCTTAGATTTAATTTCGAACTTCTCCTTCCTCAAGCTCGAAGAGAACTTGATTTGTCACTTTAATGGCTAAATCCTGTGATCACGACAGAGATTTGTCCAATTGACTAGTAATCTAAGCTTGCCCAAGCAATGTGGCCATCATCACTTAAGAAAAACATAGAATTACTTGATCTTCTCTCAAGGAGAGATCAATATGCATAGAAAGAAGATGAATACAAATCAATTGAAGTCATTTAAGTTCAGATCTTACCAAGGATTGAAGAGAATTTGATAATTGAAAGCTAGATTGAATGTTGAAGTTAGTTACACATAATTGGGGAAGAAACCTCCATGGAAGAAAGCTTCATCCTCTCTCTACAAACTTGAAATTCAAAGAAAATGGAATACAATTCGTTTTCCCTCTCCTCTGAAAACTAACTAACTGAATTCCCTCAAAATGAACAAGGATGAGCTTATTTATAGGCAAAGCTCAACTAGTGAAATTACTCAAATTATCCTAATATAAATTTCTATTCTAAGCTTGATTAAGGGTACAAGAGTCTTTTCCTGCCTTTTACTAAATCAAAAGCATGTGGGAAGTCTTCTCATTAGTTGCCAAAGTCAAATATAGCAGCAACAAGGCGTGGCTCAACTGCTCCCTAAATTTTCGGATTTTCAGTTACTGCTGCCAGACCAGGCCACCCAGCGGCCCTGTCAAGGTCGCCTAACGACCCCTGCTGCGAAACTCAGCTTCAAAGGTTCAATTGTTGAGGTCGTTCAGTGTCCATTCTCATGCCTCTAAGCTGCCTCTTTTCTTCACTTTTTGGCACTAAATTTGACCATTTAAAATCATATTTGCACAATCTTTCATTATCACCTACAAATGGAAAAACACTTTAATTAGTCAATCTTATAGCTCCAAAGTGTCTAATTCCATCCAAATATTATGCAAATATTTATACAAATTAAGCTCTAACAATACCTTTCTTTAGCGGCAAGCCACCAAATAGAGTTCTCGAGTGTGGCCTTATGTGAGGAAACATCACGACCACCTTTTTTCTCGAGATTCGTGCAAGCAAGGCACGTTTTTCAAAAAACTCCCCAAACTTAAATTTTCAATTTTCAATGTTCCTTCTACTCGACAGCCAATTGTGCAAGGGATAGTATCTCCCTTGCGATGACGAGATAGATGATGTCTCGTCCAACTTTTATCGAAGCCTAGTTAAAGGCTTACCAGTGGTGGAAACTGGTTCGATGCCCACAATCTTCGATGTTCAATCTTTGAAGTTGTGAACATCGAGACTCGCTAGTAAAGCAGCGAGTGTCATGCGTAAATTAGATGCGTTGCCCCAATTCTTCACACTAGTGACGTGTAAGACTTGGGAGGAAATGATGTGATTAGAACGAGGCAAGGGACCAAGATGGGCATAACGTGCGTGAACGCTAACCTCACTTCTCTTGTTTTCTACACCATTGGTGTGTAGCCTAGGAGAGAGAGTTGGGTTAGAATTGAAGAATTGAGGAGTCGATCATGGAGAATGTGGTTGACCAAAAGTCTCAGGACGTGAGATGAAGCATCCGAGCAACCAGATGAAGGATCGAGGAGGATTTCACAAGGTATCAAATGGAGACGAAGAGAAGCGATTGCCGAAGAGCTCACAGATTGGCAAGTCTGGTGGGATAAGCCTACAGATTGTCGGATGATGCTCCGAGGAGTGACCATGAAGTAAGAGAAGTGGCAGCAAGGGCTAGCTAACTTCGTTATTCTTATACTGTGGTGTGTAAGGGGGGAGACATGCTATTCAAAGGAAAAGACAAAGGATGGTGTGGACGTAAATGGAAATGACAATCCCCAAAAATTATACTGAAATCGAAGAGGAAATAGTGGAGATGCAGAAATTGCTGTAAGAGTACCCCTGGAAGTGGGGAGAAGCCGTGATGAGTGTAGTAAAGGCTAGTCGACTCCACTTGTTCTTACACTTTGGTGTGTAAATGGTGAAAGAAAGGGAGGCATAAGTGGATAAAAGAGAGTCCATCTGAAGTCAATTGAGGAGAAGCATCCAAGAAATTGGAAGAGAAAGAGTGAGCCCAAGATCTCAAAAGGGTGAGATATGGGAAGATCACTTGAGGATGTGAAAGGGATTGACAAGAGAATACCCTAAAGGATTCAAGGATGACAAAAAGGAAGAGTAAGGAATGAGAAACAAGAGAGAAGCCATTCTTGGGAAATGATGAGGAGGAATAAGGCAAGGATGATATGATGGAGGATGAGAAAAGAAGGAAAAGAGATCACATCCAAGTGGTCAAAAAGTAGTATGTCTGTTACTACTTGTTCGACCATTGGATACCAATGCAAAGAAGGATAAAGGAAAAGAGAAGAAAGGAAATAAAGATGGAGGAAATGGAAATAAGAGAAAGATAAGATGTAAACCTCCATTCCCAAGGAGATTAAAGGTGATGAACCCCTCATTAATTGATGAATATTGGAAGCAAGGAGGAGGAGACCTCTAAAGGGTAATGAGAAATGACTTTGACGAAGTCGATGGGAAGTAAGCAAACCCTTAAACAAAGGATAAAGAGATGTCGTGATGTAGTGCGGAGGCTTTCTTAATGGAGAAAGAAAGTATGAAAACCCTAGGTAAAAGAAGATCCTAGGCTAATAAAAGAAGAACAAGGTTTAAGAAGAAAGAGAGACTTAGTTCAGTTGATGAACTAAGTTTTGGTTAACTAGGAATAGAGCCTTAAAAGAAGAAAAGCATAACATATCACTAGAAAACTATAACCTTAAATAGCGATAATGTCATAATAAACCATAGGTTAATAAGCTCCAAATAACTTACCATGATTAGTATCAGAATAAGACTAGGAAATTAGGGTTAGAGACAAAACCTAGGTGAGTAACTTAGAGATAGATTAAAGAAGAGTATAAAAATGGGGTTAAAAGGAAGCCTAGAAGGAGAATTAAGAAAGATCTAGTAATGAAAGTGAATAAAAGACTTAGAAACAGATATTAGCTAAAGAGAGTCGAGCATAATGAACCCCGAACTCGAGTCAAGCCAAGGCACTACATCATAAAACGAATAAATCAAGGAAAGAAAGAATGAACAAGGATTATCGGAGGCCAGAACCAAGAGAGAGAAAGAAGGGTCAATGAGACAAATGGGTGAAAGTAAGAAGAAACCCCCGACTACTTGATCGTGGAAGAAGAGAACAGAATGGTTAAATTTGTAAATTGGTGAAAAGAAGGGAAAGGAAAACCCTGATTAGTTAGAGGATAAAATGAGAGATAAAGAGGTTGGATAGAAAGAAAAGTTGGAGGAAACAGAAGAGAAGAAGCACTCGTAGGAAACGAGTAAATGAAGATGATGGTATCTTAATAGATGACGAGTAAGGATGATATCAATGAAGTGTAAACAAAAGAGAAGAAAAGAGAAATAAGAAGTGAGGATACCAAGGTATGGTAATACAAACAAGAGTGAACGAAGGATAAGAATAATGATGATGATGAGAACTTTAAGGATAATTAAACACAGAGGGTGAGGAAAGTGAATCGACCTAAGTAAGAGTCGAAGAAGAGGATAAGGATAGAACAAGGATAACTAAAGTGATGATTAAAACTAGAGAAGACAAAAAGGTAATTAAGCATAAACCAGAATAATGGTTGGAACCGAAAGAGACAAAAGGATGAAAACAAAGGAGTAAAGTAAGATAGAAGGAATTAAGAGTAAAGAGTCAAGGAACATAAATGAAAATAAATTAAATCTTTTAGAAGGAGGGGAGTAAGCTAACTTTGAGGAAAACCTCCCCGATGAATGATAAGTGAAGAAAGGATGTGGGAGATGAAGTCAAACCGTGCTAAAGTGGAACTAGCTTGGCATGGGTAAAATAGTGAGGCAATGGAGGATAGAGAAAGGTGTTGCCCACGATAAATAAACCATGACATCGAAAGACGAAGGAGAGATATCAATGGATTAAGAGCCGAAGATGGCTAAGAGAAAGGAAACCCATACGTGGAAAGCAAGAGATGAGGGAACTGAGACAAAGAAGATGATAAGAGAGAACCCCAAGTACTCAATGGAAGGAGTACGGGAATAAAGAAAGAAATTAATCAAGCTCATGGACTTCTATGAGCATAGCCAGTATGAAGAGCAGAAACGAAATTCTAACACCCAAGAGAATCAAAGGTGTTAAAAGGAAAGAGGAATAAGGATGAGAAAGATGAAGAAAGTCAGAGAAGAAAGCAAAGAGGGAAGAATGAAACCAAGGTAAAGGAAACCTTGAGTAAGACGTGAGAAATCACGCAAATCGAAGTAAAAGGATATGGAAACAGAAAAGGGCATAAGGATGACAAGAGCTGCAAGTGATGCCTAATGGTGGCAAAAGACCAAAGAGAAGATCAAGTTAAGTGAAGAACAAGATACCTCAAGAGAGAAGAAGACGAAGATAATGAAGCTACAAGGTACAGCACGGGTTTGACGTGCGTGATTTACGCTGTTCCGCATTGACGAGAAGGCAAGAGAAATGTGGACCCCACTATGGAGGTGGGCGGATGGAAATGAGAAAAAGAAAGAGATGGGGATGTGGAGACCCCATAAAATATTATTGACGAGAAGAAAGGAAAGACATCGACCATTAGCAAGAAAGCTAATGTGAAGGAATGAGGTCAGAACGAAGAGAAACACGCGACACCTCCTGAATTGGATACCTCAAGAAAATAAAAGTTAAGGGGAGCCTAAGAGGTAAGAGAAATGGTATGAATGGGTATGAGGTTGAGGCTCAAATGTGATGGAATTGTGAGCCATGTGTGAGGCGTCCCTATGAGAGGAAGGGTCAGAGATCGAGATCTTGAGGATCTCTGTGATGACCACTCGAGAGGACCGGCCCAGTATGAGATTGGGGAGAAGGTGAGACCTCCCAAAGTTCTCCGTCCTTATGAGGAGGAGAGATGAGATATGATGGGCCATGGGCCCTGTATGTGATGTGATGGGCCGAATGCCTATTTGTGATTGTGATGGGCGGTCAGAGAGTGGGTCAGCTTGTGAGAGCCGAGAGGGCATGATCTCTGATTCCTCAGTTATGATGTGGCCAAGTGTGGGCCAGTGTGTATTGGAGCTCGACTCATACGCCATGAGATCTGAATGGAAGAAGATCAGAGAAGGGAGAGAAAGTGGAAGTAAGGAACGAAACGGAGAAACAAAATCAAGGTGAGGGGGGGAAGACATTTAACTCACCGCATCCTCGCCGTGGAGGCGAGGGAGTTCAGCGAAGGTCTTTCCCAATAACTTGGTTACAAGGATGAGTACAAGACCACGAAACGACAAGATACGCGTTGGAAGAAGGCCTCGAAGTAAGAGGCAGTGGCAATGAAAGAGGAGAAGGAACTCCTAAGAAGAGGAAGAGGTGTGAAACCTCAGAAGAAACAAAAGGATAGTCTCGTCAAGAGAGACTTGAAGGATGAGACAAGGACAAACGAGAGGATCAAGCAAGCACCCCTACAGCAAAGGAAGAACCTCCAAGGGTCATAATTAAAGTAAAGAGAGCCTAACCCATGAATAGGTAAGGGTAGGCTATGTTAAGGAAAAGATGAGGTTCAAACTCAAGAGTAAAAGAGCGATGAAACCACTCTTGAGGAAGAGAATGATCAGAGTGCGCAGCGAAAGCATGGTGAACTTCAGCGGCGAATAGTGAGGTGAACACTATTCGAAAACGGAATGAGGGCTTCAAATGGAAGCCCAATCTCCCCAATCTACCTTATTTAATTTCGAGGACAAAATTTTTAAAAGGAGGGGAGAGTTGACACACCCGGACCTAGCACGACTTTTTCGTACACACGGGATAGTGTAAGATGGCGTCTTAATTAAACAATATGTCGGTCCGGATGTGTCTAATTAAGAAGATAAGTTTAAATTAGGATAAGACGGAGTTAGAAGAAAAAGTAATTAACCGTGCATGGAAATTAGTAAAATGCCAAAAAGACCTCCAAATAAGTCCCTAGAAATTTATTATGGGCCCCATTGGCACAAGAAAGCAAAGGATTTAGCCAATGGGTGAAAATGAAAGAAAATTGAAAAAGGGGAAAAGTTTGACTCGAGGCCCGAGTAGACCCGGTGTCGGGCTCCCCTATAAATAGGGGTGAGCCGAAGCTTTTCTTCATTTCTCTTTTTCTTTTTCTTTCATTTTCTTTTCTTTTTCTCTCTGGAGCCAAACGGAGGCATTTTGGACAATTAGCAGATCCGGACAAACCGACCGCAAGTTCGAGGCGAGATCTTGGTGAGTTATTCTTAACTCCTTGATCTTCGTTTTTCTAAGTTTACACACATTTCCATGCATCGGTTTAGGAGAGATCCAAGCTCAAAGTTAGGTTCAGCTTTTAGTTAGATTTTAAGTTTAGATTCGAGATCTAGGAACATTGAGTTTGTGATTCTCATTTTTCTCTCGGTAAACGTGTCAAGGATGCATTAAGGTACATGCATATGAAATTGTAGCTAAATTGGTGGCTGATTGCATCGGTTTTCAAATTAAGAGGAAAATTGAAGAAATTTCGGGTTGAAACCCAGAGCAGAACCGGCGCCGGTTCTGTCCAGAAACGGCTCCGTTTCTGCTTATCGGCCGCCGACCTCCGGGTCGAAGGGAACCGGAGCGGGTTCACTCTAGATCCGGCGCCGTTCTTGCCCTTTAGGGGCAAAATAGTCATTTCACCTCCCGAAACCCTAATCGATCCCAAATCGATTTGGAACACTTTCAAGTCTTCCAAACATCATCTTAGGTCATACTAGAGCTTCGTAGGTGCATTCATATATTTTATTATGAATGCTAATTTATATTTCCAGGTACTAGGGCTCCAGTTGAATCGAGTGCGGCGATGCTCCGGAGGTTGAGCTACATGGAGCGCTTGGGAGTATACGATTCTCCCATCACTGTGAGTGGCCTAGACTTCTTGGTTTAGCCACTGGGGAAAAAGGGTTTTAAAAATGGTTTTAAAAATATAAATGTTTTCAAAAGGTTTTGGGATACGGGAAATCTACACACACACAATTGTTTGTGATATACCCACATAGAGAGTGGGATGTCTTCAAAAAGAATTATAAATGCTTATGTGTGTGTGTTTATATATATTTTTAATATGTATGTTATATATATATATATATATATGTTTTCAAAATATTATTATTATGATTATTGAGGGTACGATGCCCTTGGGAGATGAGTGATTGAGAGGGTTCCTCGGGGCTCCAATTTACGGGAGCGTGGACCGAGTTTGAGAGCATGCATGATACTCAGCCGTGGACCGCCTATCGAGGGGCACGGTGAGTCGAGCCTGGTTGGGAGAGGCGCGTAGGGAAACTCGCCAGAGCTCCAGTTTGCTGTGTTCCACCACAGCGAGGCACCACCGAGGGAAAGGGCTAGAGAGATAGAAAAGAGAAAATAATTATAAATGAGAAAAAAAGATAGCCCTCGGTGCAGTGAGGCGTAAGGCGACCGACGGGTCGTGCCTCCAGAATAATAGAGATGCCAGCCCATTTTAGATTTATATATTTATTTATTTTAAGAGTTTTTAAAAAGAGTTTTCAAAAAGAAAAATTTATATTTTATTATTATTTTATTTTGGATTTCCCTTAATTTCCCCTAACCCAGATGGAGATTCTTAGAACCTATGTCACTCACCTGTATCCAATGTGGATGGATGCAGATTGGCGTACGGAGTCAGCCATAGAAAGGAGGCTCACTAGAAGACTTCGGTGGCTTAGGTTTAGTGGTTTCTGCTGTGTAGGTATTCTTTTTAATTAGTCCACTGGTATAGCTTATTAATTAATATTTTATTAAATGATTTCTAATTAAAATTTTAGTTTTGTTTTGCAGCGATGATATCCATTTCAATGCCTTGCGGTGCTTCTGGTGCGTGACCGACCGACACGTACTTCGAGACAGCGCGGTTGTTGCCACGTGGCCGACCTGGGCGGGTCGAGGCGTGACAATTGGTTTAGGAGAGATCCAAGTTCAAAGTTAGGTTCAGCTTTTAGTTAGATTTTAAGTTTAGATTCGAGATCTAGGAACTTTGAACTTGTGATTTTCATTTTTTTTTTAGTAAATGTGTCGTGGATGCATTAAGGTACATGCAGCTCGAATTGTAGCTAAATTGGTGGACGATTGCATCGGTTTTTGAATTTTTAGAAAAATTGAAGAATTCTCAGGTTTGAAACCCAGAACAGAACCGGCGCCGGTTCACTCTAGATCCGGCGCCGTTCTTGCCCTTTAGGGGTAAAATGGTCATGTTACCTCCCGAGACCCTAATTGACCCCAAATCGATCCGAAACACTTTCGAGTCTTCCAAACCACATCTAAACATCATCTTAGGTCATATTAGAGCCTCATAGGTGCATTCATAAATTTAATTATGAATGCTAACTTATATTTCCATGTGTTAGGGCTCCGGATAAACGAATACGGCGATGCACCAGAGGTTAGAGCTACATGGAGCGCTTGGGAGTATACGATTCTCCCATCACTGTGAGTGGCTTAGTTTTCAGTGCTTAGCCACTAGGGCAAAACGTTTTAAAAACATAAACTGTTTTAAAAAGGTTTTACAGCGGTTTTGGGATAAGGCTAATCCACGACACACACTTTTTATTTTGTGATACGCCCACTTATGGGGGTGGGATGATTTTAAAAATACAAAAGCTTGTGTGTGTTTACATGTTTTAATATTTATATAAGAAATATTATTATTATTATTATTATTATTATTGAGGTACGATGCCCCTGAAAGATGAGTGATTGTGTGGGATTCCTCGGGGCTCCAATTTGCGAGAGCGTGGACCGAGTTTGAGAGCATGCATGATACTCAGCCGTGGACCGCCTATCGAGGGGCACAGTGAGTCGAGCCTGGTTGGGAGAGGCGCGTAGGGAAACTCGCCAGAGCTCCAGTTCACTGTGTTCCACCACAGTGAGGCACCACCGAGGGAACGGGCTAGTGTTTGAGACAAAGAGAAAATGAATATGAAGAGAAAAGAAATAGCCCTCGGTGCAGTAAGGCATACGATCGGCCAATCGTGCCTTCAGTGTATTAGGTGCCAGCCCATTAGTGTATAAATATTTTTAAAGGTTTTAAATTTAATTCTCCTTGGGAGAATTGAAAAAGAGATTTTGAAAACAAAATTTATTTATTTACCTTATTTATTTACTCTATTATATTTTGGATTACCCCTGTTTTCCCTAACCCTGATGGAGATTCATTGAACCTCTGTCACTCACCTGTATCCAATGTGGATGGATGCAGCTTCGTGTACGGAGTCAATAAATAAAATGGAGGCTCACTAGGAGGCGTCGGTGGCTTAGGCTTAGTAGTTTTCGCTGTATAGGTATTCTTTAAATTACTCCACTGGTGTTACTTATAAATATAATATTTTATTAAATGATTTCTAATTAAAAATTTAGTTTTATTTTGTAGCGATGATATCCATTTCAATGCCTTGCGGTGTTTCGGATGCGTGGCTGCAGACACGTACTTCGAAGTAGCACGGCGGTTGCCATGTGGCCGACCCGGGAGTAATATTTTAGAGCTTAGTGAAGGAAATTATAACACATATAGTGCGGAGGCTTTCTTAATGAAGGAAGAAAGTATGAAAACCCTAGGTAAAAGAAGATCCTAGGTTAATAAAGGAAGAACAAGGCTTAAAGGAAAGAGAGACTTAGGTCAGTTGATGAACTAAGTTTTGGTTAACTAGGAATATAGCCTTAAAAGAAGACAAGTATAACACATCACTAGAAAACTATAACCTTAAATAGTGATAATTTCATAATCAACCATAGGTTAATAACTCCAAATGGCTGACCAGGATTAGTAAAAGGATAAGACTAGGAAATTAGGGTTAGAGACAAAACCTAGGTGGGTAACTTAGAGCTAGATTAAAAAAGAACATGAAAAGGAGAATAAAAGAAACTTAGAAAGAGGACTAAGAAAGATCTAGTGAAAGAAAGTGAATAAAAGATTTAGAAACGGATGTTAGATAAAGAGAGTCGAGCATAATGGACCCCGAACTTGAGTCAAGCCAAGGCACTACATCATAAAACGAATAGATCAAGGAAAGAAATGAGCAAACAAGGATTATCGGAGGCCAAAACCAAGAAAGAGAAAAAGGGGTCAAGGATATAAATTGGTTAAAGGAAGAGAAAACCCCCGACTACGTAATAATGGAAGAAGAGAACAAAAGGGGTTAAATGGTAAATTGGTGGAAAGGAAAGGAAAGGAAAACCCCTGATTATATCAATGTTAAAAGAGAAGCTGAAGAGGTTGGATAGAAAGAAAAAGTTGGAGAAAACATAAAAGAATGAGCACTCGTAGGAAACGAGTGAAGGAAAATGATCGCATCCCAATGGATAATGGGTGATAGTGGATGATACAAGTAAAAGAATGAATGGAAGAGATTGGAAAGGAAGCGAAAGAATAAAGATATAAGTTAAGAAAGGGAGAAAGAAGAAAAGGGCAAGCAAAAGAAGTGAGGATACTGAGGTAGGTAATACAAACAAGAGTGAACGAAGGATAAGAATAATGATGATGATGGGAACTTTAAAGATAATCAAACACAAAGGGTATCAGAATGAGGAAAGTGGATCAACCTAAGTAAAAGTCGAAGAAAGAGTGAGGACAAAACAAGGATAAATGAGGTGACAATTGAAACTGGAGAAGACAAAAAGGTGAAAGCATGGCAAAAGAGTGGAATAGAAGAAATTAAGAGTATAAGGTGGAGGAATATGAAGGATAAGTAAAATCTTTTAGAAGGAAGGGAGTAAGCTAACTTTGAGGATAACCTCCCCGAAGAATGATAAGTGAAGAAAAGATATGGGAGATGAATCTAAACCAAGGTAAGATGGAGTCAGCTTGGCGTGGGCAAGATAGAGAAGTAATGGAGAATAGAAAAAGGTACTGCCCACAATAAATAAACCATGACATCGAAAGACAAAGAAGAGATATCAATGGATTAAGAGCCGAAGATGGCTAAGTAAAATGAAACCCATATGGGTAAAGCAAGAGATGAGGAAACTGAAACAGAAAAGGTGACAAGAGAGAACCCCGAGTACTTAATGGAAGGAGTACGAAGATAAGGAAAGAACTTAACCAAGCTCATAAACTTCTATGAACACAGCCAGTATAATCAGTAGAAAGAGAATTCTAACACCCAAGAGGATCAAAGGTGTTAGAAGAAAAGAGGAATAAGGATGAGAACGATGAAGAAAGTCAGAGAAGAAAACAAAGAACAGAAGAATGAGGCCAAGGTAAAGGAAACCTTGTATACAACGTGAAGGGTCACGTGGATTAAGGTAAAGAAGTCTGGATAAGAGAAAAGGTATGGAGATGACCCTAAGGAAAAAGGGCATAAATATGACAAGAGCTGCAAGTGATGCCTAAAGATGGCAAAAGACCAAAAAGAAAGTCAAGTTAAGTAAAAACAAGATACCTTAAGAGAGAAGAATGCGAAGATAAAGAAGCTACGAAAGGTGCCACACAAGTATAACGTGCATGAAACGCGTTGATCCGCGTTGGTTGGAAAGTAAAAGAAAATGTGAACCCCACAATGGACGTGGGCAGATGGAAAGGAAGAAAAGGAAAGAGATGGGGATATGGAGACCCCAGAAAATATTATTGACGAGAAGAAGGGAAAAGAGATCGACCATTAGCAAGAAAGCTAATGTGAAAGAAAAGAGCTGAAAGGAAGAGAAATACGCGACACCTCCTGAATTGAATACCTCAAGAAAATAAAATTTAAGGAATGCCGAAGAGGCAAGAAGAATGGTATGAATGGGTATGAGGTCGAGGATCAAGTGTGATTGATTTGGGAGCCATGTGAGGCGTCCCTATGTAAGAAAGGGTCAGATATCGAGATCTTGAGGATCTCTGTGATGACCACTCGAGAGGACCGGCCCAGTGTATGATTTGAGGTGTGCATGAGACCTCCCAGAGTTGTCCGTCCCTGAGAGGATGTGAGATGAGATATGACGGGCCATGGGCCCTGTATGTGATGTGATGGGCCGAGGGCCCTATTTGTGATTATGATGGGTGGTCAGAGAGTGGGTCAGATGTGAGAGCCGAGAGGGCATGATCTCTGATTCCTCTGTTATGATGTGGCCGAGTGTGGGCCAGTGTATACTGGAGCTCGACTCATACGACGTGAGTTTTGAATAGAAGAAGATCAGAGAAGGAAGAAATAAAAGTAAGGGGCGAAATGATGAAGCGAAACCAAGGTAGGGGGAAAGACAATTAACTCACCGCATCCTCGCCGTGGAGGCGAGGGAGTTAAGCGAGGTCTTTCCCGATAACTTGGTTACAAGGATAAGTACAAGACCACGAAACGACGAGCAACACATCAGATGATGGCCTCGAAGTGAGAGGCAATGGTAATGGAAAAGGAGAAGGAACTCCTAAGAAGAGTAAGAGGTGTGGAACCTCAAAAGAAATAAAAGGATAGTCTCATCGAGAGAGACTTGAAGGATAAGACTAGAAGAAAGCGAGAAGATTAAGCGAGCACAACTACAGCAAAAAAAGAACCTCCAAAGGTCATAATTAAAGTAAAAAGAGCCTAACCCGTGAATAGGTAAGGGTAGGCTATGTTAAGGAAAAGATGAGGTTCAAACTTAAGAGTAGAAAGGCGGAGACGCCACTCTCGAGAGAGAGAATGATCAGAGTGCGCAGCGAAAGCGTGATAAACTTTAGCGATGAATAGTGAGGCGAACACTATTCAAAAACGAGATACAGGCTTCAAACGAAAGCCAAACCTCCCCAAGCTACCTTGTTTAATTTCGAGGACGAAATTTTTAGAAGGAGGGGAGAGTTGACACACCCGGACCTAGCACGACCTTTTTGTACGAACGGAATAGTGTAAGATGACGTAATAATTGAATAATAAGTCGGTCCGGCTGTGTCAAGTCAGAAGAAAAGATAAGCTTAGGATAAGACGGAGTTGGAGGATAAAGTAATTAACCGTGCATGGAAATTAGTAAAATGCCAAAAAGACCTCCAAATAAGTCCCTAGAAATTTATTATGGGCCCTATTGGCACAAGAAAGTAAATGATCTAGCCAATGGGTGAAAATGAAAGAAAGTTGAAAATGGGAAAAAGTTTGACCCGGGGCCCGAGTAGACCCGGTGTCGGGCTCCTCTATAAATAGGGGTGAGCCGAAGCTTTTCTTCATTTCTCTTTTTCTTTTTCTTTCATTTTCTTTTCTTTTTCTCTTTGGAGCCAAACGGAGGCATTTTGGACAATTGGCAGATCCGGACAAACCGACCGCAAGTTCGATGCGAGATCTTGGTGAGTTGTTCTTAACTCCTCGATCTACGTTTTTCTAGGTTTGCACGCTTTTTCCATGCATTGGTTTAGGAGAGATCCAAGTTCAAAGTTAGGTTCAGCTTTTAGTTAGATTTTAAGTTTAGATTTGAGATCTAGGAACTTTGAGCTTGTGATTCTCGTTTCTCTTTCGGTAAACTTGTCGTGGATGCATTAAGGTACATGCATCTCGAATTGTAGCTAAATTGGTGGACGATTGCATCGGTTTTTGAATTTTGAGAAAAATTGAAGAATTCTCAGGTTTGAAACCCAGAACAGAACCGGCGCCGGTTCACTTCAATGCCGGCGCTGTTTCTGCTTCCCGGCGACCGACCTTCGGGTCGAAGAGAACCGGCGTCGGTTCACTCTAGATCCGGTGCCGTTCTTGCCCTTTAGGGGTACAATGGTCATTTTACCTCCCGATAATTGACCCCAAATCGATCCGAAACACTTTCGAGTCTTCCAAACCACATCCAAACATCATCTTAGGTCATATTAGAGCCTCGTAGGTGCATTCATAAATTTAATTATGAATGCTAACTTATATTTCCATGTGTTAGAGCTCCGGATAATCGAATGCGGCGATGCACCGGAGGTTAGAGCTACATGGAGCGCTTGGGAGTATACAATTCTCCCATCACTGTGAGTGGCTTAGTTTTCAGTGCTTAGCCACTAGGGCAAAATGTTTTAAAAACATAAATTGTTTTAAAAAGGTTTTACAACGGTTTTGGGATAAGGGTAATCCACGACACACACTTTTTATTTTGTGATACGCCCACTTATGGGGGTGGGATGATTTTAAAAATACAAAAGCTTGTGTGTGTTTAAATGTTTTAATATTTATATAAGAAATATTATTATTATTATTATTATTATTGGGGTACGATGCCCCTGAAAGATGAGTGATTGTGTGGGATTCCTCAGGGCTCCAATTTGAGGGAGCGTGGACCGAGTTTGAGAGCATGCATGATACTCAGCCGTGGACCGCCTATCGAGGGGCACGGTGAGTCGAGCCTGGTTGGGAGAGGCGCGTAGGGAAACTCGCCAGAGCTCCAGTTCACTGTATTCCACCACAGTGAGGCACCACCGAGGGAACGGGCTAGCGTTTGAGATAAGAGAAAAAGAATATGAAGAGAAAAGAAATAGCCCTCGGTGCAGTAAGGTATACGACCGGCCAGTCGTGCCTTCAGTGTATTAGGTGCCAGCCCATGAATATATATTATTTTAAAGATTTTAAATTTAATACTCCTTGGGAGGATTTCAAAAGAGCTTTTGAAAACAAAATTTATTTTATTCACTCCTGGAGAATTTGATACAGGAAGTGTTGAAAACAAAGTTTTTTTAATTTAATTTGTCTTATTTGTTTTATCATATTTTCGATTACCCTGTTTTCCCTAACCCTGATGGAGATTCATTGAACCTCTGTCACTCACCTGTATCCAATGTGGATGGATGCAGATCCGCATGCGGGGTCATCCAATAGAATGGAGGCTCACTAGAAGATGTCGGTGGCTTAGGCTTAGTAGTTTTCCGCTGCATAGGTATTCCTTTAAATTAATCCACTGGTACTACTTTAAAGTTTATTATTTTATTAAAAAGATTTTTAATTAAAGTTTTAGTTGTTTTGTAGCGATGATATCTATTTCATGCCTTGCGGTGCCTCGGATGCGTGGCTGCAGACACGTACTTTGAGGTAGCGCGGCGGTTGCACGTGGCCGACCCGGGGCAGGTCTGGGTGTGACAATTTCTCTCTTTTGCATAGACAACTTTGGGTGTCTCGCTTAACTTAAACAACTTCGGGTGTCTCTTTTCTAAAGCTTAAACAACTTCAAGTGTCTAGTTTCTCTCATTATTTCTTCGACTTCTTTGATATAGATAACTTCAAGTGTCTAATCTTTGAAGAAGGCCTAGACAACTTTAGTTGTCTATTTTTTTTGCTTGTTTAGAGCCTTTCGTGCTAATAACGTGTTATAAAACTAATGTAGAATACCAAGAACAGTAAGAACAAAGAACAAGAAGTGAGAGAGGGAACTTGAGAGAATTTTCTTACTGAGAGAAAATGAGATAGTACAACTATTGATCAGTTTGTGAATGGGATGAGAAATAAGGATGGAGTAGCTTTCTATTTATTGTGGAGAGCCTCCTCACATACAAGGTAATAAAGTAAAAAATAGGAGACAACGCATGAATTGAATGACTGATTGCTTGGTTTTCTCTCTCAGTCCTTCTTGATTGATTCTTTAATTCTCTCTCCAATTGGTCTTTGATTGATTAATTGTCTTTAAGAAAATTGCAAATGGGCCTTTGGTGTTTAAGTCCATAATTCCATAACAATATATAGTTTTTCTTATCCTTCATCATTTTATAACTTTTTTTTTGAATCAAGTAAAAAAGGTACAAAAATTAAAAAAAAATTACATACACATTTAGTCTATTTTTATTACTTTCTTGTAAAAATAATGATTTTATTTTTTATTACTGACTTGAAAGTTATTTTTCCCACCTAATTAGTTTACTTGGAGTAAAAAATAATTAATCTATTTTATTTCTCTATAAAATTCAATTCTCTAAAAAATTAAAAAATAAAACCATAACCGAACCGAAACTAAAACCAAAACCTAAATCAAAGCCGTATTAGAACTGGAACCGAACCATCACCTTAAGGTTATGCTTCCAGCTCCAATTCCTCCAACTAAAACCCAAACCACTGATTTAGAATCGAAAGCGAATCGGGGCACCACTACCTATTAGCTACGTAAGCATCATTTGGGTTGATGTGACTTATAATCCTCCCAGGAATATGACTCTCCAATCCAATTGCAAAAAGGTGAAGAGAATGATGAATTTTAAATAAACATGGACATATATCTTGTTTGATGGGAAAAACTAAAGAGGTAAAACCGCAAAAGGAAATAAAAAGACAACTTATAATTTTATGGTCAAATTGTGTAATTAGTCCCTCTACTATACAAAAAGTGTAGATTGAGTCTCTTTACTTCAATTTGATTAAATTGAGTTCCTCTACTTTCTTTTATTGTCAATTTCAGTTTAATCACTAACAGTATTAAATATTCATCCTTAACTATACTGACATGGTGTTGATTATGATAATATATGCTTTTAAAAAATATTAAAAAATTTTCACGTGACTTTTTTTTACCACATGATATTTTTCGTCTCGTACAGATAATTTTTTATTTTCTTTTTGAATATTTAATTTCATATATTTTTGTGAGATTTTTCATAATTACGGACAAAAAGTATTTAATGTGAGAAAAAAAGTCACATTCAAAATTTTTAATATTTTTTATAGATACACGTCATCAAAGTTAACATCACGTCAATATAATTAATGCCACGTCAGAATAATTAACAAGAAAATTTAACACTGTTAGTGAGTGGACTAAAATTGACAATAAATAAAAGTAAAATGACTCATTTTGATCAAATCGAAGTAGATGGACTAAATTCACACTTTTCGTATAGTTGATGGACTAAGTATACAATTTAACCTAACTTTGTATAAGCACTTCTTTTTTGCGACAAGAGTTAAGAGAAATTAAGAACTTTTTTTATGTTTATATTTAAGACTGTTATCATTTAAACTCATTATTAGAATGAAAAGTTTTATAATCATTCAATAAATCACACAACTGTTGATAAAAGGATAGAGTATGTTCAATTGAAGAAAATTAAAATTACCCCTTTAATTATTTCTTTCAATAATTTACCAATTTCATATCAATAAATCAATTAATTCACAATAATCCATTACTCCCTTCGCCCCTAAATTTTTGTCCACCATTGACTTGTACAATGTTTAAAAAAAAATGTCAAAATGTGTTGATTTTCATATTATTCTTGTGTTTATATTGTTGTTTTAGGATATTTTGTAGTGATGTGGTAAAAAAGTGAGGTAGATTTAAAAGTTTAAATATATTTATTATTTATTTATGATAAGGGATAAATAAATTAAGACTTCTAAAAGAGAAAAAGTGGACAAACAAAAGGGAATTGGGAAATATAAAAAATTAATAAACCATTATTTATCACGTTAAACCACACAAATTAATGAAGTCTTTTCGTTAAAATGATGACCAAAAACTTACAAAACTTGTGAGGTTTGTGCAGGACCTTTTGACGGGTGGTACGGATACGACAGCGATTGCATTGGAGTGGTCCCTGGCAGAGCTGATCAACCACCCGGAAGTCCTAAGGAAAGCTCAGAGAGAGATTGATCAAGTTGTGGGAAAAGGCCGGTTAGTGCAAGAATCCGACAGTTCACGTCTCCTATACCTCCAGGCCATAATTAAAGAAACATTTAGGCTTCGCCCACCGGTTCCAATGATCAACAGGAAATCGATTCAGGAGTGCCAGATTAATGGATACACCATCCCAGCTCATTCTTGGCTGTTTGTGAACATTTGGGCTATTGGAAGGGACCCAAATGTGTGGGCTGATCCACTCAAGTTTCAGCCTGAGAGATTCTTGGAACCAGATGAACATGGTGATAAAACAGGGACTATAGATGTTAAAGGCTTCCATTATCAGCTTTTGCCTTTTGGGACAGGCAGGAGAGGCTGCCCTGGTTTTTCTTTAGCCATGCAGGAGTTACCCACCAGTTTGGCTGCCATGATTCAGTGCTTTGACTGGAAGCTGCCTGGTGCTACTGCTGTTGTTGACATGGCTGAAAGTCCTGGACTGACGGCTCCCAGAGCTCAAGACCTCGAGTGCGTCCCAGTTGCTCGCTTCACTCCCACTTTCTTTACTTGATGTCGGCCTTTATATGGAATTATTATCCTCTCTGGATATTTCATATGTTAGCTTGGCTAAAAATAAAAAGCAAATGCTAATGGTAGGTCGGTAGCCGGGGTACACTCATTAAGGTAAAAATGGAGACCGACTTAATAATAATTAAATTAAATTAGTCTATTGTCGAACTCTGTAAGAAGTTGTTGACAAATAATAATTGCATTACAATATTCCCCTAAACTACTTTTTAGCCCATTTTCCCTTTTACATGATGGAACACTAAAAATTTTTTCACTCTTATAATTTTTATTTTTATTATCATTTAGGCCTAAGATAAATTTTAACCCCAATTACCAGCTCTTCACCTGTCTTGATGGGTAAGTGCTTTGCATTTACTGTAATTGGACAGGGCTCGAGGGCTAGTGCGCACATACATTATATAACAAAATTTTAACCCCAATTTTTTTTTGAAAAATTAATTATTTAAGGGTAAGTTTTAAATTTTAAAACAATTATTGTGGTAGGATTTTAATTTTTTATTATTTAAGAAGTGAGTGAGGGAATGAGTGAGATTTAAAAAGATTTTTTTAGGCATTTGAGAAACAAACAAATACGGATTTTTTTCCATAAATATCTACAACTTTTACCTTATTTTTATTGCCCCACCTTAGTTATTTGACAAAATATACAAAACTCTTTACAGAGTTAAAATAAATCCGTTTTTCAAACATAAAAAATAATAATAATAAGGCTATTTTTCATAAAAACTGGTTACTTATCTGGTGCAGGGGAGCATCATTTATTACACCCGAACTTAATCCGGACATAACCGTGTAACAACATCACAAGTGAAAAAGAAAAAAAAAAAAAAAACCAACATTGCTCTTTTTTTTTTTTTTTTGAAAAGACAACAACATTATTCTTTATACCTCAGTTCCTTGCATTTCTTATGCCAATTAATAACAGTTCCAAATCATTTTGAACTGAAATTTCCATTCCTATAAGTTTCAAAATCATAAATAACAAAGAATGCAGGGAAATGTAGTTTTGCATTACAATTGAAAATTACAAGATTTGAGAGGAACAATGAGCCAAATTGTTCTTTATTGTTTCAATGAAGATAAGGACATAAGCCGCCCTAACTGGAGTTGAGAATGTAAAAGAAAAAAACAAAATAGATCGAAAATAAGCTCCAGAGACAACCTAACTGACATTTTACGGCGAGAAGAGACCTTTAACTTGCTTTAGAAGAAAATGATCAAGTAAAAAAAAAAGGTAATGCTCTTAAAATTACTTGGGAAGTCCAGTTTCGGGGTCAAGAAGAGCCAGGTTTTCGTGTGAAAGCAGAACAGGGCCTCTCCCGGGTCTTGTACAGATGAAATAGCTGACATCTCCTGGGTATTTCTGGGCAGGAGCATTTTCTTTAATTTCAGGAGGTGGGGATAAAGCTTCCAGATCCTTCAATCCCTCAAGTCCAGCATCCTTGAGTATCGACTTATCACCGATAACATAGCTGAATAAAAGGGAAAATAACAAAGGTAAATAAAAGCAATACCGGATAACTCTTTCATGGTAGAAGTGGATTACTATGTAGTGAGAAAATAGCCCACAAGATAACTGGAGTGGATAATTTCTCTTTATGATCATCGATTACAAAAAGCTGATATCAAGCTCTTGAAACCTGGATTTTCATTTACCTGTCCAGATCACTGTCAGCCTTTGGAGGAAAGTGGAAAAGCAGCCGCTGAAGCAACTGAGCGGCTGCCTTTCTGTTTCGTGCAATTAAAACTGCATTTGGCCCAGCATCAAACGTATATGCCACCTGTCAGCGTTTTATCATCCATCAGTTGCTGTATGAGACAAATAATTTAGCACTCAAGTATTTCAATTTCCTAGCAAAGCTGCAGCTGAAACGCAAGACAGAGTTGAGTCCTCAAACTTCCAGCACAACTACTAAGAGACTGAGTGAGAGGTTTTGATCCAAGCAATGTATTTGTCATTAAATGGGAAGTCATGGTTCAGATGCTGACAGCAAGAAGTGGTCTCAAGCTATATATTCCTCGCATAAATGAAGATGCTCTGAAACATGTTATTTAACTTTGAAAAGCCACCGCTAATAGTTTACAAGGTCATTTAACAGACTTTTAGCACTAGTGTGAATATAAATATCTTTCCAAAGGAAGAACTTGGTTATCATCTGAGAGTACATTTTAAACAATTAATAACCATTACAGGATCATGTCAAGAAGCAATTTGCTACTTACATAGCAGCTTAATCACGCTTCACTTACATATAGTTCTCCGTCTAAAATTAGAAGGAAGCAAAAAATTAAAAAAAATCACTGAAATCAACAGTAAGAGATTGCCAAGCAGTTTTATTCACTTATAGGAGCAAGGAAAGAAGGAAAATAATGATGCAGTGACTTCTTATTCATGCTTTGCAAGTTAGTATTATATTCAAAATATTAGATAATTTAGAATATTTTTTACTGTCACAACTCCATACATAGAACTACTGTTGTCAAAATTTTATCCAAGCGAAGGATGTCTTAGATGTGGTAGGAAATATTGAGAAAATGCTAAGGCTTGAGCCAAAACATATTAATCCATTGTTGCACCACTGAACCACTATGGAAAATATGGCACAGATGAATGTCTCAGCTCGATTATTTAACCAGTAAATAAATAAAAGAAATAAGAATCAAACACTCTACCAACAGACCTTAAGCCTATTTTGTCTTTTGAACACTTCAGAATTGGTTTCTACCCCTTTCAGTTTAACAGGACTACTAATTACACAATAAATTTTCATGATTAACGTCATTTACTTCAGAAAAAAATGGCAGAACAAACAAACCTGTGGGGATCCTTCGGAACGATTCCACTTCTCAACATTGCTGATTATCCTGAAAGATTTGTCATCTCATGAACACTCAACTGTAAAGTCTAAGGATGAAACTTCTAAAGTTAATAAACAAACTTAAAACAGGACTTGCCTGTGAGACGTATCATTCATGTAGAATATAGGGGGACTTGTATCCAGGCAGACTGCATGGAACTGGTTACTATCAGCACAAGTCAATTGTGCAAAAGTTGCAAAATCACAATTTTTTATTGCTTCTTCCATCTGTATTGTGCGTTTTGGCACAACTTCCTGTTACAGGAACAAGAAAGGCATGAGTTAATATAACTTTAAAACGGACTTAGATATTTTCATACATTAAAAATCTAAAAACAACCTGATTCCAACGAAAAGAGACCAAGCAAATTCGTTTTATTGGGGGAGCAGGGAGTGGGCTATCCTCCACAAGTAAAAAGGGTGAAAAACTTAAGTATCCACCACATAAAACCAACAACTTAAGTCGAAGAGTCAACATTCTACTAGTTCCATTCAGTGGGATGGTGCTCAACTTCCAACAGGTAAACTGCACGTGTAATTAAAGAAAATAGGCCAAAAGGTACCTTTGCCCTATGTTGTAAAAGCAAACTTGTTTCAACAGTCTCACGCATTCCTGAGGTGCTACTTGTTTCCTTCTGCCGTGAACTTACCTGTTGCCAGAAAAATCAAAATTAACCAGAAAACCCATGGCAAGCAGGGAACTTATACTGCTTAAAGTATGCTTCAGAGATTTGTAATTATTGCAGGCATATTAATATGCAAGCAAATAGGAAAGGGCACAGGGGTTAGCAAAATGGATAAACCTAATAAACCAAAGAAAACAAGTTACAGATGCAAAGTGATCCGGGATTACGCATTTAGTAGATCAATAAAATTGCAAGCAGGACACTGGTTTTTGTATCTTTCCTCATATTTATTCAACCTTCAAAAGTATGAGAGATGATGTACACTATCGGAGAAGGAAATTTGACAGACTAATTTTATGCATATCTCATGTTCTAGGGGAAAGAATGTATCTCAAGCAGAGTGGCAACGCTACACATATACTTCAAAGAATTTTGAATGTGAGGATTGGAGAAACTACACACCACAGCAATTACAATGAAAAGATCATCCCAGTGTTTCTCATCTACTAGTTGAACTGCAAGACTGTCACTTCCATTCTCCTCCTGGTGTATTAAAGAAGAACAATTTATTAGAACAGCTTTGTCGAAAGAAGAACACTTTTTCTTGATGGAAGGCAATATAGATGAATTATTAACTAAAGAAAGAAATAACTTACTTTTCCCATAATCCACTTAACAAATCCACCAAATAAACTCCGACAGGCACTGCCTGAACCTTGCCTACACAAAAGAAAAAACAAAATCAATAAAACACCACTAGGATAACAATTTGAATTCTTGCATCACCATAATATGAGTTGCAGCAGTATTAAAATATAATTCATGAAAAAACAAAAAGGAAATAAATGGGGAAAGATAAACCCAAGATATCAGCCAAAAAAAAAAATCCAAGATAGAACACGGGAACTGAAACTATAATAATTATAGTAAAGTAAAAAGTCCATACCTTGCTATGGCAGAAAGTTGACTCTCATCTTCTTTGACATTCATCAACTTTGCAAGTGCGAAAACTGCGTTGAGCCAAAACTAGAAGCTCTATTGACTGTAAACTGTAAGGACAAAAACAGAAAATCACTGAGGTGAAGGGTAATGTATGCTTTACCAAGACAGGCAAAACCAGCAGCAGAGGAAGCCAATCCAGCAGCGGTAGGAAAATTGTTATAGGAGGCAATATGAAGATGCAGCTTTTCCCAATCATTCTTCTCTATCTTTATTCCCTTCTCTTTATCCACAACCTCGCAAGCACGTCTTCGAATTTCCCTCAAACAGTTCTGGTACCTTCCTCCAGAAAGGGATATTTCCTATACAAACCAGCAAATATCCATCAATCAGCATATCTAACATTTTTCTACTTTAGTATTTAAATAACTAAATAAGAGCAAATGAATAAACTCATCCCATACATCCCATTCTGCACTCATCTCAGGATTCAAACTCAAGACTTCCAAATTAAAATCTCAAGCACCAACCATGAGTGTTCCCTGGGGACAAAAATTAACAATTCTCGACTCATAGTGCTTCCGTATGGAAGCTTAGGCAACAAGTCTAACATTAAAGCTTTGATTTCGGGAGATTCATTTTTCATTTCCAAAGTCCAAACCATAAATTTCCCTATGCTAAACACCAAAAATCCATCAACGAACATATGCAACAATGATACATAATTACTTATACAACTAATAAAGAGTAAATTAATAAACCTAGCCCATTATTCTCCTCAGGTCCATCAAAGAGTCGAACTCGAAACCTCCAACATAAAGTCATATAAAAGCCTGGCAACCAGTTTAACATTACAGCTTTGAAATACAAAGATTCATTTTCTTTTCAATCCAAATTATACATTTTCCCACATACTAACCAGCAAAAACCGATTAAAAAATTTTGCACTGTATAAATATATGAACAACATATATAGAAATTGACCTTGCCGTTAAGCCACATGCGATCTTGTTGGAAGGCGGGGCTGACGGCGACGGTGGTGGTGGTGCAGAGATGGGAAGGATCAAGAGTAACGCTGATGCTATCGTTCACGGGCAAAATAAGGGACTCATCTCTCTTCCCCCAGTACTTTATCACCGCTATGTTGGTGGGCGTTTTAGCCGTTTTCATCAACACCCACTTTTCCCCCATTCTTTTGCAGATCAGATCTCTGCTCTCTTCTGTTGATTGTGAAGAATGGAAGGGAGGAATCACAAGAGGAAAGAATCCCAAACTAACTTTCTTTATAGTAAGAGCCCGAATAGTCAAATACAATTAAGAGAATATTTTACACTAACAACAAAAATTCAAAGTCCGAAGGCGCTGGCTGTCCATATCGTCAGAAATATTTCAGTGCTACTACTAGTTTTTTGGTTTAGCCGGAAGAATTGAATCCTCTGTTATGTCACATGTGTGACTATGTTGTTGATTGTTATTGGGGGCAGACTTTGGAGGACTTTGCAGTTAAAATTAATTTATTTCCTACCTAATTTAGGATATAGTATATCAGTAATTCAACTTGTGCTTTTTTTTTTTTTTTGGCTTAATAAGCATTTTGACCTCGAACTTGTATGAATGTGTCGTTTTGGCCCTTATTCTTTTATTATGGTTGTTTTGATCCTTCAACTTTTATGGTGATCCTTCGTTAGCCCTTCCATCCGGTTCCGTTAAAGCCCCTCCAACAAACCTGTAACGATGCTGATGTTCTTTACCGGGGGTTGAATGTATCTTTACCGAGGGTTTAAACCCCCGTAATATAGATTTACCGCGATTAAACCCCCGAAAAATGTAAACTATTCTCGAAAATTGCATTTTGAGGGGCCTTTACTCGAAAAAAGTATTTACCGGGAGTTTTAACCCCCGGGAAATGTGATCATTTTTTTAAAAAAATTATATTTGAAAGCATAATATAACAAAATAGACAAAAATTAAAGATGCATTTATTGAATACTTTTAATCTATGAATTTCGAAATTAATATTAATATCAAATTAGTCTGCATGTACATATTTTAAAAAAAAATTAAACTTTTTAGTATGTATTTTTTTAAAATGATCACATTTTCCAAAAAAATATGAGTTAAATCTTTTAGTATGTACATAATGAATAATTAAAAAATTTTCTATGTTAGTATATACACTTTTTTGGAAAATGTGAGAATTATTTTTAAAAAATATAAATACTAAAAAGTTTAAATTTTTTAAACAAATTTAAAAATATGTACATATAGAAGAATTTTAAATTTTTAATGTGTATATCTTTTTAAAAAAATATCACATTTTATGTACATGTAGAAGAATTTAAACTTTTTTATATGTATATTTTTTAGAAAAAAGATCACATATTTCAGAAAATATGAGATAATTTTTTTAGTATGTACATAATGAATAATTAAAATTTTTTAAAAATTTAGAAAATGTAAGTATTTTTTTTAAAAAATATACATACTAAAAAGTGTAAATTAAAAATATGTACCTGTAGACTAATTTGATATTAGTGTTAAAATCTAAATTCATAGATTAAAAGTGTTCAATAAATACATCTTTAATTTTTATTTATTTGGTTATGTTATCCTCTCAAATATAATTTTTTTTAAAAAAATACATTTTTTATGGGTAAAATCCCGGTAAATACTTTTTCTGGCGGTTAAACCCCCGTTAAAGGCCCCACAAAAATGCAATTTTTTTCAGAAAAAGTTTACATTTTTCGAGGGTTTAATTTGTCAATAAATCTTTACCAGGGATTTAAACCCCCGGTAAAGATGATACATTACCACCGTTACAGCTCTGTTAGGAGGGGCCCTAACGGAACCAGATGGAAGGGCTAACGGAGGATCACCATAAAGTTGAAGAATCAAAATAGCCACAATAAAAGAATAAAGGCCAAAAAAACACATTCGTGCTAGTTCGATGGCTAAAATGCGTATTAAGCCTTTTTTTTTTGTTACATCAACTTGTTCTGTTGTTCATATGGTATATAGTTTTTTTTTTTAAATGAAGATCACATAAATACCGTAGAAATTTGTGAGTGTGTGGTTCTTTCATCCCTTTTAACTTTTTGTTAATTTTTGTTTTGATCATCTAGCTCTAGGTTCGTAAAATATTATATTTGGATAAAAGATGATAGTCGAATAATATAGTTTTATGGAGTTTTGTTATATGATCTGCCTGAATATATCATATCTATTACTCATTTGATATGACTCTTCATTAATTAGTCTCATTTTTTTATTCTAAAAGCATATCATAATAATTTTTAAAAGACAAAATTTCCCTTATTTACAAGGTAACTTCTTATAACGTGAGGTTAAATTTTTACGATATATATAAGATCGGACAAATTAGAAAAAGCTAGTTATAAGAGAGATAGATTTAGACGAATCAACAAGCATTTTTTGTTTTTATGTCAAATCATTTAATATGGCACTAGAATAATATGAGACATGATACATAAGATAATATGAAAGAAATTATTAGGTAGGTCTGGCCTGTAACATTATCCATAGGTTTATAAAAACAAAGAATTTAAAAGGTATTTAGTGGGCGTTTGGTTCAAGGTATCTTAGATTATCAGAGTTATGTGATTACCAGGTTATAACATAACCTAGTGCATATTCCCAGAATGTGCACAATTTTTGTTTGGTTGAGATTCCCGGAATATAAGATTAATCTGTTTGGTTAGAGGGTATATGTTCTGTTAAAATAGATAGTTTACTATAATGCCCTCAATACAACACTTAAGCTTATTTCTTATTTGTTCAATATTTTGTACAATTATTGCAATTTTGTTAAGTTTAATAATTAAACATGACTAACATAAAAATTATTTAAGTAATAAACTTAGTAAAATATTGTATAATTAATTTAATGATTATATAAGTTAAGTTTAATTATACTTTTAACAAAAAAGAAATTATGCTTTTAGTTTAATTGAACTAGCATATAATTATTAATTTAGTAATTATATAAGCTAAGTTTAATTATATTTCTTAATCAAAATAAATTACGCTTAAAAAAACATTGTAATTTACATAAGGTTATTAGGGTCCAAAAAGGTAAAATACTGAGGGCAAACTAGGAAAAATTTTAAGATAACCTGGTTATCTTACATTACCTAAGAATTTTGAGGTTATATGCTGACATGGCAGTAATATGATATAACCTTGGTTATCTCATTACTTCCAACCAAATAAGGGTATATAAGATAACAAAGACCAGATAACCGGGGTTATCTTACATAACCCCCAACCAAACGGCCCCTTAGGGTAACATGGTTGGTTGGATTTATCAAATAATTTATGGCATTCTTTATGTTGTCATGTCACAACTTTGTGGTCATTAGCTCCCAAATTGAATCCTATAAATGCTTGTAACAAATTCGTTATTTTCATAGTTGAGTAACTTAAAGAGAAAAAATATAAAAGTCAAGTAGCTAATTATGTAATTTATCCCTTAAACTGTTACTTGAGTTAATTCAACTATCAAAATTTTGTTTTCTTTTTTTTTTAAATTAAACAAATTTGGGTGGAAATGTAGTTAAAGTATCCTATAAGTCTCTCTACTATATGAAAAAGTTCAATTTAGTCCATAAATTATAATTTGGTCAATTTAATTTCTCTATTATAAGAAATCGAACAATTTAGTCCCTATTAATAATAATGTCAATTTTTACTATTAGAATTGTTGATGTGGCATCGTCACGTCATATCAAATTTTATTAATTCATATTTCTGACGTGGTAGTGACACGTAATCATTGTAATTACATGACGATGCCATGTCAACAATTCTAATAGTAAAAATTGACATTATTATTGATAAGGACTAAATTGTTCGATTTATAATAGCAGAAGGAGTAAATTGATCTAAATTATAGTATATGGACTAAATTAAACATTATTGTATAATAAAGGAAGTTATGAGGTATTTTTACCGTGGAAATATTAACGTGGCAAATGGTTCAGTTAACTAATTGTCTGTAACATCAGCATTTGGCATCCATGTCAATTTGCCATGTCAGCATTTCTATATAAATTTGGCTAGTTTGACAAAAAGTAAAAGTTTGAGAATCAATTTTGCGAAGTCTTCAAATAGTTGTTTTCCTTTACTTGGCTAATTTAATAAGTTGAAAGAAAAAAAAAAGAAAAAGAAACATAAAAATCAAAGTTGGACTGCTAAGTGAAGTTCAAAGATGGTATCCGACCTACACCATTTTCATATTTAATTCATTGAACTCGAAGATATTTAAAAGCCACCTGCCACAAGTAACAAACGACGTGAAATTTGCGGGGATATTATAAGTTTTGAGTCAAAATATTTTCCAAGTACTATACTGAAAATGCTAATACATAGTATATTTTTATATTTTGAAGCGTTAAAAGTCAATACAAATATTTAAAACCTTTAAAAGTTGAATTTAGGTTATCACTTTCAAAGAAGTTGAGTGTTATTACACTGACTTTTAGGTTCTGCTCTCTGTCTTATGTGTGTTCTATTGTTTTGAAAAATCCTTTCGTTGTGTTGTGAGTCATGTTATCAATTAGGACTTCGACAAGAAATTGAATCTAAAGAACTTGCCGTTCACGATACTCGGTTTCAAAGAGTGTAATTTCCTTTTTGAAATCAAATAAAATGTCGCAGTCGCATTTGTCGGTAGAATTTTGTATTTTTGATGTGGTTGCACTCATTAAGGAAGGTTGGGGTTATAGAGCTGACGCCTGACGACATATTTATAGAAAAGGAAATTAGTGTGCTGATTTTGTTGCGAATTTAGCGTAGAACTGTCCCGTAGATGTTACAATGGCCACCAATTGATCTTACTCCCTTATTTGAAAGTGATGCTAGGAGCTTGCCTAGCTAGCTTGAGAGCTTAAGCTATTATAAATTTGATATACCAAATCAATAATTGATTAATTCAAGTGGTTTGGTATTTATTTTTCTTAAAAAGATCTCGAATTCGAACCTTATTAATAAAAAAAATATTATTGAAAGAGTTTTACTTTATAGTGGACCGATCCGATTCGAATCGAATTAATCATAAACCGGATATGAATACATTTGATTCACACAAAAAAAATGGTAATAAGAGAAGAAATCTTATTAAAGAAAAAGGATTAGTGCAAATGTAGAAAAACCAATAGATGAAAGCCTCAAAAGAACAAGACAGAAAAGCAAATAAGTACTTCCTTCGTTTCTTATTATTTGAACCCTACCTAATATTCCTTTTTATTTCTTCTTTTATGGTTTCAATAAATCATTAATTAATTATTTTCAAATTTACCCTTCTTTGGAATTGTAAGAACCATTAAATACAATGGTTGCCAATTAACTTGTAAAAAGAATGGAGAATGAAATAAAGTTAAGGTAAATTTGGAAAGTGAAGTAAAATTTCTATAGAATTTTATTACTTAACTAACTTTCTTAATTGAAGAGATTTGGTTGTTGGGATCAGATATTTAGGAACGGAGGAATAACCATTAATTTGTATAGAATTTCCATTTTGGAATCATATAAATTGTTGCAATCACATTTGTTGGTAGAATTTTATATTTTTGATGTGGTTGCACTCATTTAGGAAGATTGGGTTATAGATGTGCGACATATTTATAGAGAGGGAAATAAGGATATGTTTGTTACACCATATTAGATTGGATAGGTTGAGGAGAAAAATTACATGTAATTTGTAATGTGGTACTATAATATTGACATAGATTGATATTGATTTGTATTGTGGGAAAAATTATTCGCATGATGACTTAATCCTCTAGAAGTAGAGAGGATTGTCTCATCCTACGAATAATCATCTCTGTAATGTAAATACTATAAAATCACTATAAATTACATGTAATTTTCTCACTTATGTTATCTAATCTAATCTAGTGTAACAAACACATACTAAGGGGGTGTTTGGTTCTAGGTATCTTAGATTACCAGAGTTATGTGATTACTAGGTTATAACATAACCTAGTGCATATTCTCGGAATGTGCGCAATTTTTGTTTGGTTGAGATTCTTGGAATATAAGATTAACCTGTTTGGTTGAAGGGTATATGTTCTGTTAAAATGGAAAGTTTACTATAATGCACTCAATACAACACTTAAGCTTATTTCTTATTTGTTCAATATTTTATACAATTGTTGTAATTTTGTTAAATTTAGTAATTAAACATGACTAACATAAAAATTATTTAAGTAATAAACTTAGTAAAATATTGTATAATTAATTTAATGATTATATAAGTTAAGTTTAATTATGCTTTTAACAAAAAAGAAATTATGCTTTTAGTTTAATTGAACTAACATATAATTATTAATTTAATAATTCTATACGCTAAGTTTAATTATGTTTCTTAATCAAAATAAATTATGCTTAAAAAAATTGTAATTTATCAATTACATAAGGTTATTAGGGTCCAAAAGGGTAAAATACTGAGGGCAAACTAGGAAAAATTTTAAGATAACCTGGTTATCTTACATTACCTAAAAATTTGGAGGTTATCACATAACCTCATTTTGAGGTTATATGCTGACGTGGCAGTAATATGATATAACCTTGGTTATCTCATTACTTCCAACCAAATAAGGGTATATAAGATAATAAAGACCAGATAACCGAGGTTATCTTACATAACCCCCAATCAAACAGCCCCTAAGTGTACTAATTTTTTAGCCAATCTAGTGTAGAACTGTCTTGTAGGTGTCACAATGGTGAATCCACCAATTGATCTTGCTCCCTTGTTGGAAAGTGATGCTAGGAGCTTGCCTAGCTTGAGAGGTTAAGCTATTATAAATTTGATGTATCAAACAAACAATCGATTAATTCAAGTGATTCAGTACTTATTTCTTTAATAAGATGGCAAATTCAAGTCTTGTGAATGTAAAAAAAGCATTGCTATGAGAGTTTTACATCATAATGGGCTGACTCGATTCGAACAGAATTAGTCATAAACTATTAAATGGATAAGGATACCTATAGTTCACACACACACACAAATTGATATACAGAAAAAAAAATTTCTTTGTTTTTTTTTTTTTTTGGTCAATGGGAATTTTAATTTCAATAACTAGGATTTAATCACAAAGTAACCAAGTAAAGAAAAAGTGTAAAAAAATTAGAGATGAGGTACCGCTATATCCATTTCTAATCTCATCCTTATCAATTCACCGCTATGCGGAATGGACCGGACCATATGTAAGGCACCACTGGGCAACACCGGTGTGGGTGTCAGCGCGAGGAGGCTAGGCTTCAATTGTCGTCGTGCGAGGGCAATGGGTTCAGAGGCCATTTTTGCATTCAATATATATTGTAATGTGAATAGAATAATAGAGGGTTGGTGGAATAATATTTGTGACGCAATCAACTATCCTAGCAATGTGTTGCACACTCTTTCAAATAAAACACTACAGCGCAACAACCCTTTCTAACATAAAGGAATGCCCTTCCCCATTCTCTTCTTCTCCTCTTTGTTTCTCATCTTCGGAGAGTTGTGTGTTTCTGATTTTGTTGGAAATGGTAGTTATAGTTTAGTTTGTCAAGGCAAGCATCAAGTAATGCCACTGTGAAATTGTATGCAGTTCGAAGAGATGGGAAATGCAATTATCTGGTTTGCTTAGTTTTCTTTAAAATAAAAGTTAAAAAAAAAAAGGGGCCCCCCCTTTGGCCATCAGGCCAAAGGTTGTAGGGCTGGGACCTAGATGGCAGGGGTTCTACTTGAACCACTAACCTTGTTGTAACTATTACAAGTAGTGTAAAGCTTATTACCTGTCATCCTTGTCGCAACATTATCCGAAACGATGAGTTTGGGACTTTACGAAATATATGGAGTCGCCACTAACCATTTTTGTTTAGGTGCGGTTAGTCACCTATTAAGAATCTATCTAACTTAACATTGGCCGTTAAATGGCGTATTAAGACAGATAGGTCCCGGTCTAAGGAACAAACGGATCTGGGTTCGGGAGTACAGTTACGTGTAGGGAAGGATTAGCACCCCCACAACGCCCGCCAAACGACGGTACCGATTAGTTCAGTATTAATTAGGCCTTAACAAAAATTAATAATTAACCTTTTACTTTTCATCTTTGATTTTCGTGTTTCCAAATTTTTATATTTTTCATTTAATTTTTCCTTTTTTCTTTTCATTTAAGTTTTATTTTACTTTTTTATTTTTATTATTAAAAAAAAAGGGTCCAATAGTTTATTGAAAATTTTTATTTCCGTTTGTATTTTTTTTTGTGGATTTTTTATTTTGGAATTTTCTTGATCAATTAATGATTATATGCTTAAAAGCCTCTTATAAATCATCATCGCCACCACGATGAAGTTTAAAGAGACTATTAAACTCAGAGTACTTCCCGAAAGAATCGCCGCCACGACTCTTTGGGAAAATATCGTTTCACCATTATTAATTAGGAAAAATTAGTTTATTATTGTTATTTTTATTATTATTTCTTCCCATCTTCTCTTTTTTTTATTGTGTAACTTTTTCTTATTAATGACTATGTATCCGAAGATCTCTTATAAATTTTTATCGCCGTCACGATGAAATTTAAGGAGACCTTTAGATTTGGAGTACTTCCCGAAAGAGTCACCGCCACGACTCCTTAGGAAATATCCTTTCATAATCACAAAACAAAAAAACTTTGTTTTCTTCTTATTTATTATTTATTAGTCACTTAAATTAATGACTATGGGTCCAAAAACCTCTTATAAACACTCAACGCCACCACGATGAAATTTAAGGAGGGTTTTTTAGATTTGAAGTAACTCCTGAAAGAATTGCCCCCACAACTCCTAAGGAAAGTATCCATTCATAATCACTAAAAAAAAATTAACTTATAGTTTAGAGATTTAGCTATTAAGTCCATTTTATTATATAGACTAATTACCAAATGAGTTTTATTTATTACTTGATGATGATATCTATGTTTTATAAAAAAAAAGTTTATAAATTCTCATCGCTGCCACGATGGAATCTATAAATAGTTTTGAAAGGTTTCCCGAGAAGCTTGCCACCACGATTTCCTCGAGAACATACCCTTTTCATAACCATTAATTTAAGAAAACTTTAAACTCATGAATTATTTACACCTTAGCCTTTAAACACATTTTAATTCATTAACTAAAAGATTTTTTTATTATTTTAATTTTATATCTGAAAATTAAGCATAAATCCTCATCACCACCACGATGGAATTTATAAGCCATTTTTTAGAGGACTTTCCTGGGAGAATCGCCGCCACGATTACCCGAGAAAGTATCCTTTTATTTATTACCATTATTATTTTTTAAAAAAAAAATGGATTCCTTTGAAAGGTTGAATTTTCATTGATTAACTAATAATTTTTGTGTTATCTTATTTACCCATTTTTATGACGTATTGGTTTGAAAATTACTTATAAATCTTCTCCGCTGCCACGAGAAAATTTATAAGTAATTTTCGAAGAATTTTTCAAGAAACTCGCCGCCACGACTCCTTGAAAAAGAATCCTTGGTTAATTGACTATACTTAATTAAGCAAATAATTAATTCATAACACTAATAATATAAAGCAAATCCTTTCAAACTATTATTATCCTTCTTTTTTGAGATTAATAAAACCATTTGTCCTTTTTATAACATTTTTTTAAAATGGATGATACATGGTCGTGAAACTAACTTCCTAACATTGGCATGAACAAAAATAAAATGCAATTAGTACGAAATGAAGTGAAAATGTATGATTATGAAATTGGCTATCTAGCATAATCCTAAAAAAAATGAATAAATAAATAAAATTAAGCATGTAACCTAGATTATCATGGTATGTAACTAAAATTGATGGACATGAATATGGAATTATATTAATTATCAAGACATAAACAAAATTAGTTGATATGACCACAACCTAAAATATATGAGATGGCGTTTAAATGCATGGGTATGATAATTTATAACATGAATGAGACATGATATGAGTAGCATGCAAAGATATAAGTAAAGAATGATCTATGAATATATAAACAGGACATGGGCATGCAAATTTCATCAAATTCTTAAGCTTTTTGACTTTTGTGACATGAAGACATGCTCCCAACGTATGAACACTAAAAAAAAAGAACCAACTTTCTGATTTTCCTTGGATTAGTCAAAAGGAACCATTTTTCTTTCTTATCTTTCATTTTATTAGTCAAAAGAGCTATGTGGAGGCAAAAGTACATGAACAGTAAACACAAGAAGGAATTTTTTTTTCATTTTATGGTAAGGATCAAAATATAAAGACCAAAAGAAACTCAAAACATCCAACTTTCATCGAACCCAATAATATAATCCAATCGAAAGAGAGTGAAAGTTCAAAGTTTAGAAATTTATACCCAAATAGTGTTTGAACCCAGTCTTTTATCCCTTTGCTCTTTCTTCTACACGTTTCTTCTTCTTTCCCTAGGACTATTTTTTCTCCAAGGTCAACAATGGCTGCTACTTTTTGGTTCCCTATGCGTTACCTAGCCTTCTCCTTAGCTGCTAACTCTTTTTTTTTTTAAACCCGAAAGCTTTCTCTTTTTCTCACTTTCCCCGTTTTCTTCTCTTCCTCAAAACCTTAAGTCTCCGCCACCCTCTCTAAAAAAACTCTCTTGCACCTGTCCTCCCTTTGCTAATGACTCTAAAAGAATTTTGCTGAGGAACACTGGTCCCTTGCCCCTCTTTCTTTTATTTTTCAAACCCTTCGCCGTCCTCTCTTCCTCTTCTCCTTTTCAAGACCACTGCTCTCTTTTTTTTTTCAAACCCTTCGCCGTCCCCCCTTCCCCTTTTTCTTTGGTTGGCCTCTCTTTATATATTTTTCTTTGCTTGGCCCCCCTCTCTACATTTTTTATTTGCTTGGCCCATTCTCTACGTTTTTTTCTTTGCTTGCCCCCCTCTTTACATTTTTTCTTTGCTTGGCCCCCCTCTTTACGTTTTTTTCCTTTGTTTGGCCTCTTTCTCTACATTTTTTTTTCTTGGCCCCCCTCTTTACATTTTTTTCTTTGCTTGGCCCCCCTCTTTACATTTTAAAGAAATAGATTTTTCTAAGGAAGGCTATCTCTGTTTTTGGAGAAAGGGATGGCTTCCAGTTTGAAGATCAAACAGCTCTCTCCCCTTTGATTCTCCAGATAGCTTCCTCGGAATGAAAAGAAAAAGAAAAAGAAAAAAAAGAAATGCTATTCAAAACGAAGAAGAGAAGAGAGACAGAGAAGAAATGCCTCCACGTTCTTTAAAAAAACCAAAGAGTTCCCTTTTTTAAACTCCAAAAACTCACTCCTCTATTTTCAGAAAAGAAAAATCGCCGACCTCTATTTTTTTGGAAAAAACATGCTCCTCCCCTTTTTTGAAAACAAAAGAAATTAAAGCTCTGTTTGTTTTTTTTTTGTGCTGTTTTGAAAATCTTGCTTTTTGTGAAAATCCAGAGCCGCCCCTTGAAGTTGGCTTCTTATAGTCCCTTTCTCTTTATCTTCATCTAACGGCCCTCATTTCTCCTTTCATTTTCATCTGATGGCCATTAATTTTTGGTCTTGTCATCTCTGTTTTACCCCTTCTTTCTTTGCTCCCATTGGCTGTTGTTTGGTTGATCTTGAATTTGCTGTCTTTGCAGGGGTACTAGCTGGCTGTCACATTGTATAGACATACTTGCCCACATGTTAACCATCCCATCAACAATCATAATTAATTTTGGGTACATAGCAGCTTTGGTCTTCTCGAATGATTCAGCACTAGCTTCCACGTTTCTTCAAGAGCAATTTGTAGGTGGAGTGGCATGTCTTCTTGACTTTTGCATTGGGAGTGGACCATTTTTCTCTATTTACTATTGGCTAATGCTTTGTTTCGTTGGCTTCTCATTATTGGCTGGCTTTTATTTTGTTTTTGTGGTCCATGCAGGGTTATCCAGCTGTCTGAGAGAGAGCAGTTGTTTGAGAGAGCTACATAGGCCCGTCATGTGATGTTGGAAGGGAAATATCAAGAGCATTTTGTCCATTTGTCAACACTGCCACAGTCACGAAAACAATCTTTTGCAAGATTAAAACATAACAGCTCTACTAGATCTATGGCCCGCGCTACGCTGCGGGCGTAAAAGGTGCTTGTTGAAGATCTGAAATGATAATTGTTTCTAATGTAGTGTTGTGATTTTTCTAGATAAAGTAAAGGCATTGGAACAGGATAATTAAGCTGACTTAATAATATTTACAGACAAAATGTAAAGCAAGCGGCTGTCTTCAGTTTAACTAATAGACTAAAGTTGATGCTAGCCCTACAAAAGAGTTTGCAGCCACTAAGAGTTTGCAATCATTAATTTACAGAAGTAGTAATGAGTCTGTAAGGAATATATACACATAGATGTACATACATAGATATATATATATATATATATATATATGGAGAGTCTGATGGCATTTCATATTTCCCAAGAGCAAGAGATTCATCTTGGGTACTTTAAACAGTTGGTCGGTTTCATCATCTTTTCATCTGGAGTTTCCTTTTTGCGTTGGATTGGTAACTGCATTTAAATTTTTACGAATAGTTAATGCCATGTAGCTAGAATATTATGAGTTTTGTTTAGTGTACAGTGTACCTGATCTTAGCTTTTTTGGCTGATGGTTCCTCTGCAAATAGATCAGTTGGTGCATTAGCTTCTGCTGATGATTGAGCTTCCTGTTGGCTGATTTGATTTCTTGTTGGTGGTGGAGTGTTAAAGTCTACTGAAGATGAAGCTGGTTGAGTTTCTGTTGCAGTGTCAGGAAGGATTTTCTCAGCAGTTATTTCTTCAAATTGGAACACTTTGTATGACAGGTTAGCTTTTTCAATGGATTGAGGTAGAAGTCCGAGAACCATCTTGTATGTTTTGTTGATTACTATTCTGGTATTGTGAGGAATTTCCATGTTTTTGTGATGTTGTGTTATTGGCATTTTAGCAATAGTTATTCCACAAAGTGCTTCAGCTGTTGATCCAAAGACAACTGCTTGCATTGGCCCGGTATTGTCTTGAAGATCGAGCGTAAGACGCATGCTGCATGTACAATTACATGTGACATGAAGGTTAGTTAAAAAGTAAATTAAAAACTTGAATGCAATGTATAGAAATTTAATTCAAAGTTGAAAATAGCATGGTTGTAGTACATTGGCTGTGGAGTTCCGTCTCCATGTTTGGTGCAATTATAGCCATTTGGAGTTTCCCTTACTGCTTGAGTGCATCTTCGGCATGCAAGGTAGTACCATCCTGCAGATGTGTCCAATCCTATAATTTTGACCTCAACCATAAATTTGGCATCCTGCACTTGGGAGATTCAGCACATAGTTAAAAAAAATATGATTTTACTATTTCTTTACAGATATTTAATAAATTGTGGAATTGTCTTAACCTTTATAATTGCTGGAATAGAATTCATGAGATCTTGAACTGTTGATTTTTGATATTCATTGATCGGATTCAATCGCCTTTGGACAGGAAGTATTTCAACATTTGCATTATCTTCGTAATATCTGAGAATTATTTGTGATATTAATATGGTTAATAATATGACAATGGGTAGGTGGATAAGAGATTTTCAAACAATTAATATAGTTACTTGAGCATCAAATCTTCGGTCTCTTGGATCTCCAGATTAATGTGGATTTTGGTTGCAGAAGTTGTGCTCAAGGTAGTTGTTCCTACATACATAGCATAAAGTATATGATAAGTAATAAAAGGAAGTTTTTTGAAAGTTTAAATGTTGTGAGATTCAATTGTATGTTTATAGTTATTTGATCACCTGCAAATGATTTAACAATTGTGCCAGCAAATATGAGAATTGGTTTCGGTGTGAGGCGAATGAGCACATCAATGTCCAATTGGTTGAGCAGGTCATCCCATACGGATATCTTTACATTTTCACCGCTGTTATTATTTAACATAAGTTTTGGTAAGTAGAGTTTGTATGCTATACTAATTGCCAGAAATTTAAAAGGGCAAAAGTTGTTGGTCGTTACCTCATTAATTTAAGGAAGACATCCATTTTCTGAGCCGTTCTACCCTTGTTTTGTAAGGTAAGCTTCGTGATTGGTGTGACAGACACCAACATGCCAATAACATCTTTTTGCAGAAGTTAAGATCAGAGATTTAATAAGTACTATTTAGTGTAATTAAACTCTAAAGTTGTTGGCAAAAAAGAAAAATCTTTTAAATCGGTGCATACCTGTCATAAATGAAAAATCATCTTCCCTGTGCATGATTTTTTCATATGAGGCAAATGAGAAGTAATGATGTGGGTAATTTGGGAGATCTTCATTTATTGGTGTAATCTCTGAAAATTTGTTGAGTAGGATGATTGTTTTCCTTACAACTGCATTGAATGAGTCCTTCTGAGGAGTCACCTGAAATTTTGTTATTTTGTATAATTGACCCTCTCTTAAATTTTCTCTGAAGTGATGAGCATGGTTGGCTGGTATTGTCACATGAAGTGCATCATCCTAGAAAATTGATAGAAGATGTTTCAAATAATAGCTGATAACTATTGATAGTTTATTTGTTTAATTTAGATGGTGAGTTTAAATGTAAGGTAGATTACCTTATCATCTGCTATGAGGAAATCAAAGCTTGGATGATATCCAGAGCTTGGGTAGATTGTTTCCCAAATTCTAACAACTCTAACTGTTATCACAGTGGTGAAATGTCCTCCTTCATGGAGTTGAGATAGTCGAAGTGCCATTTGCGATTCCTGGAGTTTTTTCATAAGAAAAAGGTTTAGGGATTAGATGTGTATCGAAATTGGCAGTTAAAATAAAATAATAGTGTAGATGCAATGTTTTCTTATTCAATAACTTTGATTTTTCAGTGAAGAGTAATTTTTTAACTGTATTAGAGAATCATGGAAAAGGAACAATGCAATAGATTGAGATTATTATAAAAATGGGAAGAGAAGAAAATAATGCTCCTAATTTTTGTCCTGTAGCATTTTTTCAATTTGATGAAAGTTATCATTTTATTTAAAATATTTTTTGGTTAAGGGTATCTCCATGCAGGTTTGTGGTTGAAGAGTATACCTTTTGACTGTCAAGAATTAAAATGGATTACATTAAAGGAAAGGTCAAATAATTTTATTTAGATAGATTATAATCTGTGCAGATGATAAGCAATGATAGATAATTAGCTTAGGTATTATATGAAGATGAGTAAAATGAAGCGAAATTGGAAAAAGAAATTAACTAAAGCACAATGTTGTGATATCTATGATTAATTTCGTATAACTTGTAAATAGTAATGAAAAGAACTGAACATTAAACCAAAATTGTGTGATGACTATTTCTGTTAAATATCAGACAAATATGAAAAAGAAAATGCTGGTGAAAGGATTCCAATGAATAGCAAATTAATGAGTAATGAGAATAAAAAACAATAATAAGTAAGTAAAAGGGAAACAAAAAAGTACAATATGTCAAAATAGAGCGAAACTATGGTTGCAAATATGATGCAAAGAAGATAGGAATGATAAAAAGTTTGAATTGAAAAGTAGAAGAAAACCACAGAATGACATATATCAGACAATATGGGAAAGAAAATGCTGGTGAAAATATTCCCGTGAACAATAAACAAAATATATGGGAATTATATCTAATAATGACAATAAAAAATAATAATAAGTAAGCAAAAGCCAAACAAAAAACTATAATATGTCAAAATAGAGGGAAATTGTGGTTGTAAATATGATGCAAAGAAGAGAAGAATGACAAAAAGTTTGAATTGAAGAGTAGAAGAGAAGCACAGAATGATATATAATTCATTATTAAGATAACCTCAACAAAATGTAAGCTATGATTACTTATGCATTAATGACAAAATCAAGGATCTACATTCTCTGTGTAATAATTTTAAAATTTGGATGTTGCTTCTAAATTATATGAATATTCTCAAAAGAAGATCTTAATACATAAAACAAAAAACTGATTCCAGAATTGATTCTATGAATTTAAAGCTAATACATTTACTGGTTTGTGTAGCAATGAGCATCATTTTTATCTTGGTTATGAGTAAAATAGGTCAAAAAATTGATAGATTAAGCTTCAAGTAGATCCTAAATTTGAATAGATTGTTGTTTTTAATTAAAGCAGAGAGATTGAGTATAATTTAAATTTGGAAAAGAATAGGAATCATTGGAGCAAAACAGGAAAGCTTAAGCAAAAATACCTAAGGAATGAAAACAACTCTGCAGCAAAATTAGGTATTATACAAAATAACATGTATAGAAGTCAAATGACAGAATTCTGTTGCAAAATACAAAAGGAAAAATACATATTGCATCAAAAAGAGAAAATTATAATGAAGTCTCATTTTCCATAACACTATCAAAGATCTCTCGGTAAACAACATTTTTTGTGATACTTGTCATTTGTCCTTCATCATTATGAATCAAAATTTTTAAGCCATGACGTGATGTAACTCTTGATAGAGCTACATATAACTGTCCATGACTAAAAACAGGTTTTGGTAAATATATACCTACAAAATCTATAGTTTGGCCTTGGCTTTTATTGATTGTCATGCAATAAGAAAGACGCACTGGAAATTGCCTACGATTTAACACAAAAGGCCATTTGCTATCCTTAATAGTGAAGATTATTCTTGGAATGAAAACCCTCTGACCTAGATGAACCCCTGATATTATTTTTCCCTCTATGACATTTCTTGCACATTGTGTCACTATGAGTCTAGTTCCATTACATAGACCTAAAGATTGATCTATATTTCTAATAAGCATAATAAGAGAACCAACTTTTAGATCTAATCTATGGTCTGGGACTCCAGGGAAACTGAAACGGTTTAAAAATTCAGGTGCATATGGGGGATTATTATCAGAAGTAGAGTCTGAAGAACCTGTAATTGAGTCATAACTATAATATGTTTGAACAGCAGCTGGGATTAAATTAAGAATTGCATCATTGAGAATATCAACAGTCTGATTGTAAGGAGTCACAATTGCTCGCTTTCTTAAATATTCAGCGTCTGCATAATTCTGAAGAAAATTCCCATAAACTGCAGAAAAGATTGAGAATAATGGATTGTCAGTAGGCTGAACCAAGAGATCATCTGGAATTTGAATGAAATTTCCCTCACTATCATCCTGTTTCCTCAATGCAGGTACTGTTCCATCTCCTACTTTCAAAAGCCATCTTGCAAAATTCTCAACTTCATCTCTATTGACAATATCACTTTGGAGGAGTCTCATGTTAGTCCTTAATGTAAGTATCTCACATGTTTCCCAAAGCTTTGACCGACAGATTGTGGCATTTAGAATGTCGCTTTTACTTCCTGATGGTATGACAGGAAGAATCTGTCTCAGATCACCACCCAAAACTGCCGTTAGCCCTCCAAAAGGTTTGGAATAAGCAGTGTAATATGTGTCACTGAGGACATCTTGCAAAGTTTTACTTAAAGCTTCTACACAATGTCTATTAATCATGGGAGCTTCATCCCATATGATGAGACTTGTATTTTGTAAAAGATTAGCCAAGTCAGTACCTTTGTTAATTGCACAGGTAGAGTGATCATGAATTGTCAAAGGAATCTTGAAGCGTGAATGAGCCGTTCTACCTCCTGGCAATAGGAGTGATGCGATTCCTGATGATGCAACAGCCAAGACAATTTTCCCTGTAGAACAGATGCCAGAAATGATGGTTCTCCATAAATATGTTTTTCCTGTTCCACCATGTCCATGAACAAAAAACATCTTACCTTGATTCTTGTCAATAGATTCCTTGATAACTTGATAAACATGCATTTGCTCTGAGTTAAGAGTGGAAAGCATTTGAAGATGTTCTTGGTGAAGTTGAGATTGATCATAATCTAACTCTTCTCTTAGAAGACGATTCCTGTCTACACGTATATGAATGGTAGTAGGCAGTGGGAGATTTTTATCTTTCAAAGATGAACTATGTATGATGAGAAGATCTTCGATTGCGATCAATACATAACTCCGTAAATCTTCTTTTGGAATATTGTAATGATCCATTCGTAAAGCCTTTCTCATTGTATAGTTGATATCATCAGCCATTATTTCCCAATTGTTCTCAAATAGATTAGCTGCATTTGAGACCTCACAGAACATAAGAATTGTAACGAACAATCGTCTTAGTTCTTGAGCTGTTGCCCATTGCGATGCTTGTTGAAGTGCATCATGCCACTCTTTATCATTTCCCAACAGTCCGAGTACTTCGCATGCTCCCTGAAATGTCGGGTAGACAATCCCATTTACAGTCCTCAAATCTTCATATCTTGTGGGACCTCTTATAATATTGAGCATCAGTCTCATGTAATATAGTTTTCGCCGGATGCAGGATGCACATAGAGAATTCTACCAACACTTCTTCCATCTTCACGTGGTTTCCATTTTAGGTCTCTCTTTGACCACACCCAAAACACTGGAAAATCTGCATACAATAATGTTCTTGCACTTGGGTAATTTTTATTTGTCTCCATCCATTCTGTGAACATTGTCTGATTTGCACCACGCCTTCCAACTATCGAAGGAATTCGTTCACTATCTCCAAAAAAGATGTTTTGTTGATTTGGTAAGCGAAAAGGCAACCTCAGGACAGCAGGTTTTCTTTTATGAAGATTGAATTCAAATAATCGCCAAGAAGCTTCATATGGTGACAAATACCGACAGTCTATGTATGTTCTAATCTCGTCAAAGTCTTTATGCTCTGCTTGGCCATCATCAACTTGACATTTATCGGTTGATTCAACTGAAACTCTCACCCTATCTGATCCTTTATTTATATATTTAAAGAGGTACTTAATGGCTGTCGTTTGACTACAAATTTCCACATTTATGTGGGCTTGGTACTTCACCAGTAGGTCAACATTGTGAGGGACAACATATCTATTGTCCAACTGAATTCCTTTTTGTATGCTGACAGCACCAGTATCTCTTCTTCTATATAAGGGATAGCCAAACTGATCAATCATTGAAGATGATCGAAATTCCTTAGGATAGTACTTTGAACATTTTCCCTTCTTCATGCATGGAGCCTTCAAATTTGCATTGCCACATGGACCATGCATCATGAATGAAGTAACGGCTTCATAACCAATTTGATCAGATTTTCTATTAGGGATCTCTGCTGATATGATTTTATCAAAATCTGCTGTCTTCTTGTAAGTTGAATCAGGCTCTAACCAAAGCAAAATGTGAACATGGGGAAGTCCCCTCTTTTGAAATTCAACGGTAGATGAAACTGTAAGATGAGAATGACACAATAAATTAAACTCTCATTAGTTCTAATCAATGTAAACAGCATATAGTTTTGAGATGATTAAAATTTTAGAATTTAATGAAATAGTAAATCTCTATCATATATTCTTAGATTAATGGAAGAATATAAAAGGAAGGAAAAAAAAACATAAATAAGAAAATATGTTGTCATTTTAAGAAAGAGTCAATTTTATGTAGATTAAAAGTTGAAAGGAACAATCAATGTACTAATAGTAGATATAGGTGAAAAGAACACACATTGACACTGAAATTTAAGCATAAAACATAAGAAATGATTGGTTAAAAAATGAATTACTGTGTAAAGCTTGCAATAAGCTAGACAAAAAACAAAAGTTATCTTAATGAGAGTTTTTTTAATGATCTCAGTGAATGAAAAATAAATTTGAACACATCATAAGGCTTCAATGTTCTAATAGCTATGTAATTCAGGAATAAATGACTTGCTAAAAAATGCATCAACATAGTTTCTAATATATTAAGATAGGATTATAAAAAGGAACATATAATAATGATTTTCATATGATGGAAAAAAAAATCAGGAGTAAAGTGAAGTCAAAGGAGACAAAATGTAAAGGAAATTTCAACTGAAAAGTTGAAAATATCAAATTGGTAATAAGATAGAACTTTGAGTGAGACACAGATGAAATATTTAAGCATTATCAGCTACACGAAAGGCATATTCATACATGAAAAAAAAAAGGGATTATAACTATAATAACAGCGATAGTCATTATAAGTAAAAGAAAACGATAAGGGGGAAGTAAATCCCATAATTTGCATCCTATGTCAATATTTGATTTAAAAGATAACACTGCTAAAAAACTAACAAACTTTAAAGTCAAAATAATTAAAAATTAACATAGAAAGGTGAAGTGAAGATCTTCAGAAACTTGCTGATACAACAAAAAAAAAACAATATAATAGATCATCGAGTTACTTATACAGGGAAAAAAATCAATGGACAGATGATGATTGAATGTAAGAACAACTAATTAACGAATTCATGGGGACAAAAAAAAGGCAAAGCATTTTCATTGTTCAAACATTAAATAGAAAAAAAAATGTAAGTAGTTATAACAAAATATATATTTAATATAATAGAAATGTATTACATAATGAAACACTGAATAGCTACTCTAGATTGGCATACATGCAAAAAAAATTATTGAAAGGGAAAAAAATTATTGAAAGGGAAAAAATCATACATACAAATGATGAGTTAATTAAAGCACCTGCCATTGCCTTCCCAAAGTGATTCCCCTTCATCAAATCATTTAAGAAATCCCGCAGCTTCAATCTGAATATTCTAACAACAATGTCCGGCCGATCCTCAGGATTTTGACAATTAACTTCTTGAAGTGCCTCTTGAATTTCTGGCCACCTAGCATTGCATGTGAACGTTATAAAAAGTGCAGGATAACCATAAAATCTACAAATCGCCATAGCATCTTGATAGTTTTGGAATAAATATCGTGCTCCTCCAGCAAAGCTTGGTGGCAAAATGACTCGTCTACCAACTGACCCTCCATGTGTATCTCCTCTGGACATTGCATCTGTTAGTTTTGTATACATTTCAGCTCTAATTTGACTCTGATGGGTTCTGAGATAAGTAAGCCTTGACTCTTCAACTGCAGAATAAGCATCAACAATAAACTGTTGCAACAATCTCCCACCTCTCAATAAAGTGCTCCGAACACCAACTCTATCTTGGAGAAGATATGAGTAATATTCCCTCATAGTAACAGTTTTTCGGCTGAGTTTTTCCTTTGCTGGTGTTTCAGCCAATTTAATCCCTAATCTAAAACCGTCTTCACCATAAGGAAATAACAATGGATACTGTAAAGACATGTACAGAGGGTGCAAAGAACTAATGCGCTGTAACCCTTCACTTCTATGATCAATGATGATATCCTTCTCACCGCAGCCTTGACCAAAATCCCCGACAATAAGCCCAGCAATCTCAGAAGCAGTAGGTGGATCATAGTTGCTCTCATCAGTCTGTCTTGAATTAATCAATCTCAAGTGCATTGGTTGGCAACCACTTTGCTCAATTCTATCCCTCGCTGTTCTAAAAACTTTAACTATAACATTGTGCTCATCAAGCATCCGCTGAATTTCCTCAACAATTGCATAACTAACATCAGACTCTTCAACATCTGAACCGAAGGCTGACATTCTATTAGAGATCTCGTTCACAGTATCAAAGATATAGAGCTGGACAAATTGAGCTCTATGACCAGGTAAAGGTAATAAAGAACCAATCCTATGATACGTTTGGCCATTAATCTTGAAGATGTACGGACCAAATCCATCGTTGACAGAATGATCAATTGTTGCACCAAGTGAAGTCAACTGAAACATACCATTATAAATACGAATCTGATTCTTAAACCTTAAACTAACACCAGTCCATGTACCACTCAACAAAGACTCAAGAAATTGAGGAGTGGGACGCGGTCTTGGGAGCCTAATCAAGCCCTCTCGACAACACATAGAAAAACTTGCAGTTGATGTCTGTTTACTTATACCAACCCTTTCTTCATACCACATGCGAGCTAGACAGAAACGGCAAATGCGATTTCGATGAGGTAATCTAAAATATTCAAAACATTTCCCTAGAAAAACAGGAAAAAAAATAAAGTATAACATAAGCGTAAGAGACAAAAGCAATACAATGATATTATCCACAGCTATCCATATGCATAGTTATATAAACATAAGATTAAAAAAAAAGAAATAATGCTCACTCTTATGTTCAGTTGCTCCATCATTAGCCAATGATGTTCCACAATCAGTAAAATTTACATGAGGAAAGAACGAAAAATCCTGATATGATTGATGCAAACCATGAAAGGAACTATGAGTACGAAGAGGTGAAAAATTCTGAGAGCCTGTACAAAGCAAAAAAAAAAGAATCTAATTAATAAAAAGTTTATGAAATCTCAGAATTTATCATGGGCTAAATTATGATTGGTCTAACAAAATAGAATAGTAAGTACCATTTTGAGGAAATCCTGGAGAATTGCTAAACTGATTTGCAAATGCAGAACTCGGAAGATCATTTGTATTTAACCTTCCATCACCATTACAAAGTCGATCACCACTACTACAACCGGCAGAATATGTTGATGAAGAAACAAATTCATTCTGACGATATGAAGCAAAAGTAGGAGAAAGCGAGACTTCTGTATATCCATAGGATACTGACACAGTATGCAATTCACCATCTTGATTGACAGTGGAACTCACAATAACATGATTCCCCAAAGCTCTACTTTGATATTGCAGAGAAGGTGAAGAACAAAATATAGGAGGGACTCTATTAACATGTCTAAAGGGATAATTATAGGCCAAACCTACCCTAGACCTTCTATTGTTTTTAACTATAATACCAGAAGACAATCCCTTTGATCTTAAAATGTCAATCCTTTTAGCCCTATTAATTTTTGCCTGAATTCGATCAACACATTGAATATCATGTAAAGAGCTAAACCTTCTTTTGACCATGACACAAAACAACGGAGCAGTTAAAGGGAACAAAAAGCAGCAAACAGAAAACCCTTAAAAAACAAACAACCACCGATACAAATGCAGCAAACAATTTCGAAAGAAACTGAGTGAGAGCTAAAAACCATTAAATATTTAATCAAACATGCTCAGATGATAAAGCTCAATGCGAAGCCATACAAAATATTAGATAAATCCATCAATGCAATAGTGAAAGCATAAAAGATCAAAGAAATCATAGTCAGATAGCTGTAATGGATAATCTGAGGTGCTCACAAAAAACAACTACCATAGACATACATTGATAATCATCAAATCTATGGGAAAAAAAATTCCCAAACAAAACAATGAAACCTGGCTCTAAAGAAAACAGGTACCACTCGAAAAAGGAATCCTCTGCAAAAAAAAAACCAAGAATATACAAAATGAGAAGTTGATGACATAATTTTTTCATGTTTTATGATAACTTCGGATAAGAAAGAAAGGAAAATCAGAGCACAATAACAGAAGGGTAATTAGACACCATTGCATCTTAAAAATAAAAAAAAAATCCTAATGACACAATGGGAGAAGCAAGAAGATTAATCTGAGCCTAACTTAGCTAAAAATAGAACTAACAGAAATCCAAACAGTAAAAACCGAAAAAAAATCTCAAAAGGTAAAAGGAAAAGATAAAATGAAAAAAAACCATTAAAAATAAAAAAGAAAATGTTGTGAAAAAAAAAACTACCTCCAGAACAACCGAACAACTTGAAGCAGTTCCCGCAGCTGAACCTTCAAAAACCTTTGAGAAAAAACAAATGGGAGACAAAATCCAAGGAAAACGATATGAAAAGGTAAATAGAAATAAAGAAAATAGGAAAATTCAAGAGAAAATGCAAAGGAAAAAGAAAGAAAAACTAACCTCCCAAGCTGCACAAAGAAGAACAAAGAGTAGACCCAAAACCACCAACCCAAAACAGCCAACATATATAAAGAGCTCTCCATCCAAGAAATAAGAAAAAGCGGGAAAGTATAGTACCGCGGGAAAAACATCAAATCAGCAGGAAAAGAAACTAAAAAAACCAATATTTTAAGATGGAACTGAACAAAAGTTGGCAAAGTCCAACCGGAAGAAAAGAAAGAGAGAAACGAAGAAAAACCCAAATGAGACGACTTAGTAGAATCTGTAAAAAGCCAACCAAAACGACATCATTGTTACTTTGCTGAAAAGAAAAGGGCCAAAAACTTTAAGAGAAGAGTCAATAAAAAAATACGACATGGTCTCCAAAAAATTATAATATTTAAAAGGCCATATGTTGGCATCTGATTTGATGGTGGACCCATGACTCTGAGAAGAGAGAAAAAATAGATAGTTTTTGAGATAAAGTAATTGAAATTTTTTTTTTTTAAAAAAAAGAGGTACCCAATAAGATGCCAACATATGGCCTTCAAAGAAATGATATGCCTTAAATTAAGATAGTGTTATAGATAGATTATAGATAGATAGATTATAGATTATAGATTATAGATAGATAGATAAATAAAAGCAAAACAAACATACGGGACTTTTCTTTTTCATCTTTATCTTCTATCTCACCGTCGTTATCCACTATACAACATAGCACCTTTTCTACAAAATTAGCAAAAAAGAAACACTTTTAGTTGTAGATTGAAGAGGATCGAAAGACAAACAAAAAAGAAAGCTATAATGGATAAATCCATCATTTTTGCTTTGCTGAAAAGAAAAGGGAGTTATACATACTGTTTAGACTGCAAAGTAGGGAGCCAATAGAGCTTGACAATTAATTACATTAACATACTGTTTAGACTGCAAAATAGGGACAATTAATCACTGTTAAATATACTAATTGAAAAATAAAAAAAATAAAAAAAGAGGTAACCAATAAGATGCCGACATATGGCCTTCAAAGAAATAATAGGCCTTAAATTAAGATAGTTGAAAAAAAAAAGGGCAAAAAACTTTAAGAGAAGAGTCAATAAAAAAAATACGACATGGTCTCCAAAAAATTATAATATTTAAAAGTTCTTTAATAAAAAAAATTAAAAAGTATGTTAATGTAATTAATAAAAAAATTTAAGGCCTATCATTTCAAGGCCATATGTACAAAGTAGGGACAATTATAATATTCTAAACATACTGTTTAGACATTAGTTGGGTGTATGAAATCAAGGATGGAGACCTTAGTGTTGCTTTATCTAATCTTTATATATTAAATTCTAATTCTATAAGATTTCCTGATTAATATAAACTTTATGTATACAACTTTTCAAAATATTGTCTAAACATTTTGCAGTCTAAACAGTATGTTAATGTAATTAATTGTCTCTACTTTGCAGTATATTAATGTAATTAATTGTCCCTACTTTACAGTCTAAACAGTATGTTAAATGGAATGGAAGAAAGAGATCGATAAAAATTTTGTTTAACAATATCTTCCATGGAAGAAGATGGAAGGGAAAATAAAAGAAATCAATTCTCCATAATAAAATACTCATTCCATTTAAAAAGAAAACTCATTCTATTTCAAACAAAACCCGCAAATAAATCAGAAAAAAAAGGAGAAATATTTAAAGCTCAAGCCCCATACAATCGGCGATGCATGGTTGAAGACGGCCTGAATTGGCCGGACCCAAGCAATCTCTTCTTCCATTCCTTTCTCCTTTCTTGCTTTTCCTTTCTTCCAGAACCATCTTCACTCTTTCCTCTACCTCTCTCTCCCCGATCATATCCTTTTCCTACCTACCCTAACCCCTTTTATTATTATAAAAAAAAAAAACCAATCACAAAATGAAATATGGCCCCACCAAAATATTAGGCCTTATCGTGTTTAGATTTTTTTCTTTTCTAATCTCCAAAACGACGCCGTTTTATCATATGAAAAACTAAAAAAAAAATATAAAAGAAATAGGAAAAAGGAAACCAAAGAAACGTCGACATATGGCCCTCAAAGTAGGGACAATTATAATATTCTAAACATACTGTTTAGACATTAGTTGGGTGTATGAAATCAAGGATGGAGACCTTTGGCAAGGATGGAGACCTTAGTGTTGCTTTATCTAATCTTTATATATTAAATTCCAATTCTATAAGATTTCCTGATTAATATAAACTTTATGTATACAACTTTTCAAAATATTGTCTAAACATTTTGCAGTCTAAACAGTATGTTAATGTAATTAATTGTCTCTACTTTGCAGTATATTAATGTAATTAATTGTCCCTACTTTACAGTCTAAACAGTATGTTAAATGGAATGGAAGAAAGAGATCGACAAAAATTTTGTTTAACAATATCTTCCATGGAAGAAGATGGAAGGGAAAATAAAAGAAATCAATTCTCCATAATAAAATACTCATTCCATTTAAAAAGAAAACTCATTCTATTTCAAACAAAACCCGCAAATAAATCAGAAAAAAAAAGGAGAAATATTTAAAGCTCAAGCATGGCACTTTGGCCCCATACAATCGGCGATGCATGGTTGAAGACGACCTGAATTGGCCGGACCCAAGCAATCTCTTCTTCCATTCCTTTCTCCTTTCTTGCTTTTCCTTTCTTCCAAAACCATCTTCACTCTTTCCTCTGCCTCTCTCTCCCCGATCATATCCTTTTCCTACCTACCCTAACCCCTTTTATTATTATAAAAAAAAATCAATCACAAAATGAAATATGGCCCCACCAAAATATTAGGCCTTATCGTGTTTAGATTTTTTTCTTTTCTAATCTCCAAAACGACGCCGTTTTATCATATGAAAAACTAAAAAAAAAATATAAAAGAAATAGAAAAAAGGAAACCAAAGAAACGTCGACATATGGCCCTCAAAGAATGAGAGGCCTTAACAAAAAATTATAATATTTAAAAGTTCTTTAATAAAAAAAATTAAAAAGTATGTTAATGTAATTAATAAAAAAATTTAAGGCCTATCATTTCAAGGCCATATGTACAAAGTAGGGACAATTATAATATTCTAAACATACTGTTTAGACATTAGTTGGGTGTATGAAATCAAGGATGGAGACCTTTGGCAAGGATGGAGACCTTAGTGTTGCTTTATCTAATCTTTATATATTAAATTCCAATTCTATAAGATTTCCTGATTAATATAAACTTTATGTATACAACTTTTCAAAATATTGTCTAAACATTTTGCAGTCTAAACAGTATGTTAATGTAATTAATTGTCTCTACTTTGCAGTATATTAATGTAATTAATTGTCCCTACTTTACAGTCTAAACAGTATGTTAAATGGAATGGAAGAAAGAGATCGATAAAAATTTTGTTTAACAATATCTTCCATGGAAGAAGATGGAAGGGAAAATAAAAGAAATCAATTCTCCATAATAAAATACTCATTCCATTTAAAAAGAAAACTCATTCTATTTCAAACAAAACCCGCAAATAAATCAGAAAAAAAAAGGAGAAATATTTAAAGCTCAAGCATGGCACTTTGGCCCCATACAATCGGCGATGCATGGTTGAAGACGGCCTGAATTGGCCGGACCCAAGCAATCTCTTCTTCCATTCCTTTCTCCTTTCTTGCTTTTCCTTTCTTCCAGAACCATCTTCACTCTTTCCTCTGCCTCTCTCTCCCCGATCATATCCTTTTCCTACCTACCCTAACCCCTTTTATTATTATAAAAAAAAAACCAATCACAAAATGAAATACGGCCCCACCAAAATATTAGGCCTTATCGTGTTTAGATTTTTTTCTTTTCTAATCTCCAAAACGACGCCGTTTTATCATATGAAAAACTAAAAAGAAAATATAAAAGAAATAGGAAAAAGGAAACCAAAGAAACGTCGACATATGGCCCTCAAAGTAGGGACAATTATAATATTCTAAACATACTGTTTAGACATTAGTTGGGTGTATGAAATCAAGGATGGAGACCTTTGGCAAGGATGGAGACCTTAGTGTTGCTTTATCTAATCTTTATATATTAAATTCCAATTCTATAAGATTTCCTGATTAATATAAACTTTATGTATACAACTTTTCAAAATATTGTCTAAACATTTTGCAGTCTAAACAGTATGTTAATGTAATTAATTGTCTCTACTTTGCAGTATATTAATGTAATTAATTGTCCCTACTTTACAGTCTAAACAGTATGTTAAATGGAATGGAAGAAAGAGATCGATAAAAATTTTGTTTAACAATATCTTCCATGGAAGAAGATGGAAGGGAAAATAAAAGAAATCAATTCTCCATAATAAAATACTCATTCCATTTAAAAAGAAAACTCATTCTATTTCAAACAAAACCCGCAAATAAATCAGAAAAAAAAAGGAGAAATATTTAAAGCTCAAGCATGGCACTTTGGCCCCATACAATCGGCGATGCATGGTTGAAGACGGCCTGAATTGGCCGGACCCAAGCAATCTCTTCTTCCATTCCTTTCTCCTTTCTTGCTTTTCCTTTCTTCCAGAACCATCTTCACTCTTTCCTCTGCCTCTCTCTCCCCGATCATATCCTTTTCCTACCTACCCTAACCCCTTTTATTATTATAAAAAAAAAACCAATCACAAAATGAAATACGGCCCCACCAAAATATTAGGCCTTATCGTGTTTAGATTTTTTTCTTTTCTAATCTCCAAAACGACGCCGTTTTATCATATGAAAAACTAAAAAGAAAATATAAAAGAAATAGGAAAAAGGAAACCAAAGAAACGTCGACATATGGCCCTCAAAGTAGGGACAATTATAATATTCTAAACATACTGTTTAGACATTAGTTGGGTGTATGAAATCAAGGATGGAGACCTTTGGCAAGGATGGAGACCTTAGTGTTGCTTTATCTAATCTTTATATATTAAATTCCAATTCTATAAGATTTCCTGATTAATATAAACTTTATGTATACAACTTTTCAAAATATTGTCTAAATATTTTGCAGTCTAAACAGTATGTTAATGTAATTAATTGTCTCTACTTTGCAGTATATTAATGTAATTAATTGTCCCTACTTTACAGTCTAAACAGTATGTTAAATGGAATGGAAGAAAGAGATCGACAAAAATTTTGTTTAACAATATCTTCCATGGAAGAAGATGGAAGGGAAAATAAAAGAAATCAATTCTCCATAATAAAATACTCATTCTATTTCAAACAAAACCCGCAAATAAATCAGAAAAAAAGGAGAAATATTTAAAGCTCAAGCATGGCACTTTGGCCCCATACAATCGGCGATGCATGGTTGAAGACGGCCTGAATTGGCCGGACCCAAGCAATCTCTTCTTCCATTCCTTTCTCCTTTCTTGCTTTTCCTTTCTTCCAGAACCATCTTCACTCTTTCCTCTGCCTCTCTCTCCCCGATCATATCCTTTTCCTACCTACCCTAACCCCTTTTATTATTATAAAAAAAATCAATCACAAAATGAAATATGGCCCCACCAAAATATTAGGCCTTATCGTGTTTAGATTTTTTTCTTTTCTAATCTCCAAAACGACGCCGTTTTATCATATGAAAAACTAAAAAGAAAATATAAAAGAAATAGGAAAAAGGAAACCAAAGAAACGTCGACATATGGCCCTCAAAGAATGAGAGGCCTTAAATTAAGATCGTGTTTAGATTTTTTTCTTTTCTAATCTCCAAAACGACGCCGTTTTATCATATGAAAAACTAAAAAAAAAATATAAAAGAAATAGGAAAAAGGAAACCAAAGAAACGTCGACATATGGCCCTCAAAGAATGAGAGGCCTTAAATTAAGATAGTGTTATAGATAGATTATAGATATGTAAATACCACCAAGTATAAGAGCAAATAATAATAATAATAATAATAATAATAAAACACTAGAGGGACTAATACAAATAATTAGAAGCAAACCAAAGTTTATATTGTGTGATTCTTCTCAAATCAACAATGAATCATGAACTCGAATACCACTTAAATAATTATATGTGTCTAATTAATTAGTAATTATATAAGAATATAAAAAAAATTGAAATGTTAAGGTGAAATCTCACAATCTTGCAGAGAGATGGAGAATGATATAATAAATTCGTTGCCTTAGAACTTTCAAATGATGGTAATTAGGAATCCACTTCCCTGTTTAATTCTTATTTGACTGCTATAATTATAAACAAATAAGCAAAAGTTCTGTGTGAATGGCTTCTGTGTGAGCAAATTCTTGCATGCTAGGTTCGTTCAATATGGACATTGTTAATGAGGATCTGGCACAAATAAGTTCCTTTCTAAAGATGTCAATATCGAGTTCCATTCCTTTGGAATATAACCCGCCATCTCAGTACCCACTTTGTATCTCATGCAACATAACTGGCCAGCATTCTATTCCTTATTTGATTTTAACAAAATAAATAAAGAAAAATAATTATTTAAATGGAAATCCTTTCACAATGATGTCATAAATGTACAAACTTACCTTGAAAATTGAAAATATTTTAATTTAGAGCTAAACTTTTATTATAGAGTTCTTTTTGTTTCTCCAGAATAGTTTTGAAAATTGTTGCTTAAAAAAACTTGAAAACCTCACAAGAAGGAAAATATATTTTAAAAATGGGATATGTGACGTATTCTAGTGTATGGGGCATTAATTAAGATGGGGTAGAAGATTTCCATTAATTTCTTTGCACTAATACATGGATAATTTGGTGGAAAATTAGCAGATCTAATGCAATTTCATTTCCATATAAGCATGTGCTTGTCTCTCAAGTTCTCCTTTTGAATTTTCATAATCAAAAGATGCAATGTACATTTGAACAGGCATGAACGGTCACAAGTAAATTTAAAAGGAACCGGTGACCAAATACATGCCTAGCTAGTAATAAGAATGCATGCATGAGCCACAAACATTTCAAATTTGTTAACAATTAATATTGCAACATATTGTTTCTCAAGTTCACCAATAGATATAGTAAGGTATAAATGCCAATGCCTAATTTTGGCTAATAATCTTTGCTTCTTAGTGCTTAAGATAGAAAATTTGATTGCATATGGAATGGAATTAACAGATACATGAAGCTATTGATATGATCTGAAATTATATATGAGAGGTTTTTTCTTTCTGTTAATGATACATTGGAATCGGATGCAATATTTGCAGCATTTTTTATTCTCCATCTTAAAGCCTATATATACACTCGCTCAAAATCTTGCAGCAGCAACACTGTGATTTCTTAAAAACAGGGGGGAGAAAGAAAGCAAGAGAGATGGAATGTGTAACTTTCCTGAAATTCTTCATGTTCATGATGGGATCCCTCCTGTTTAAAACAATTTTTGGACGCAAAGATTTTAGTTCTTTTGGGCATTCAAGCACCTGAGAAGCAATCGTTGTTCATGGTGGAATTTCAAGAGAGGCTCCTCTGATCAAGAAACAAGTCCAGCACCAAGTAAGTCAATCATATTCTATATATATGTAGTTCAACGTTTCAGAAAAGTTCCAATTGCTCACAAATTAAACAAGTTTTCTCTAATTAGAATCGATGAATCAGATTACTCCATTCTTGCAGGTGGCTGTGAGTGAGAGGCAAGGCCGGTGCAAATCACTTGAAAGAGGAGATAGTTCAACAGAGGCTTCCGATATTCAATCAATACTATGTATAAAATGAAAGGTGGAGCTTATTTCTAAGCTCCACTTGTGGAAATAAATTATCTTTCTTTCCCTTTTCCCCTCTCTTCCCGGTGGTTTTCATCAGTCTCATGGAAATGAACAAAAAATTACTATAATAACTAATATATTCGCAACGCTTGATAATAATTAAAAGGTTAAAATTAGGAATGCCAATTGTTTATTGTGGCTGGAACAGATATGCACATCTCAATCCTAGTACACCGACCTGATAGCTTTTCATACATTCACAGTTCTTTTTTTTTTTCTCAAGAAACTAATTATTTATGTTATATGGATCAACATATATTACATAAAATCCTATAAGTTTCTTAAAGCCACTACATAGAACTGTTAGTAGGGTGGCTCAAACTGTCTAGTGACAATGGTACTAAAGTAGCCATTATACATACACTCAAGCAAAAAGACTGGTGGCGAAAGAGTAGTGAGAATGTTGACATTTAAGTTCTATTGCCCTCACCAACTGATCAGCCACTTGATTTCCTTTTCGGTAATAAAACATAACTGTACACTGTACAAATTTCTCCATTTGATGGAGAATATCCTTAAGTAGGGGTTGGAGCAGAGGATGATCCACCTTCCAGTACTTTCTCCTACACAACGCATTATAAAGGATATAAGAGAGTTTCAATTTCTAAACGGTTAATATTAAGTTGAAGGGCAAGAAGAATTCCCTCTTTTAATGAAGAGAATTCAGCAACATTGTTAGCACAAACACCCAGATAACAAGCGTAGGCAAGTATAAACTTCCTATTAGAGTCCCTAATTGTAGACACCAATTTTTTGATGTCAAATTATCAAAATTCCAATTTCCTTATTTATTAGTCCAATTTTGTTATAATTCATAATTCATAACTATTGGAAGCTAATTGCTTTGTCGTGAATATTGAATTTCTAATTAAAACCGAATTGGACAATAATTAAAGAAAATAGAATTGTCTTTTATCATGTTTTCATAAATTGAGAAATACCAAAAACAATCTAAAAATACAAAAATACAAAAAAAATCTGAAAATAAAAAAATACAAAATACAAAATAAAAAAAAGGATCAAATTTTTACAATTGGTGAGAGAGCACGTCTCTCTTCCTTCATTGGTTGGCTTTGCCAACTTCACAAGCTGCTAAAGACAAAATTGGAGCCAACTTCTGCATCATCTGATCATTGTGCCTGCAAAAATGAACACACCCTACAAATTAACACAGCAATGCACAGAAAAGGAACAAAACCGCGCAAACTTGGGAGCCGAATAGAAAGTTTTGGCAGTATTTGATCTTTATTTTTAGCCTTCGGATGCATTGGCTGCAACAAGCTCCAACCAACAGCCCTTAGATCAAAGGGAAAAGTCCTTTATAAACCCCTGATATATCCTAAGCAAATAGGGGGGATGGCGGGGAGGGTTTTAGAGAGAAGCACAAAGAGGAGAGGCGGCAAAAGGGTTCTAGAGAGCAATTTTAAGACTGCTGCTAAGGGTTTGAGAGGCTTTTTTTTTTCTAAGAGAAAAAGAACAGCCATAAAAAAAAAGAGAGAATAGCAAGAGAAAATTCTTTTCTCTCTTCCACATCCAGCTTCTGTTTCCTAAACCCTATTGACATCTAAAAATCGTTTTATCTCTTAGAAACAAAAACCTTTCTTCAGTCTCGTACCTTATTGCCATTCTAAAGTCCCCCTTTGATTTTCCAGAACAAAGAAAGGTCATCCCCCTACCCAAAAAAAAAATATAGGCTACGAATCCCTTTTTCGACTTCCCACCACAAGAAAAGAACTCAGAAAGACAAGTCCCTAGACAGTTGTAAACGGGAATACAGAGTAAGAGAGAAAGTTACTTTTCTCATCTAAGCCAAGCTCCCTGTTGCAACACTCTTCTCTCAAAGTTGTCACCCATCGAGCCATCCATTGTCATCCTGGCCTTCTCATTATCACCTTGCCCGAACGTAGAAGCCACAAAGAACTAAAAAAACCAGAGAAAGCTTCAATTTTCGGTCATTGTTTGGCTGGAAAACGAATAACCAAAAAGGGCTACAATTTTTGGGAGGAGAGTTCTTCTGCAATCAAAAGAGTAACAGCCGTTGGAGAGAGAAAATAATATGAAAATTTCAAAAAAAATAATAAATAAATAAATAAAAGGGTTAGGGTTCATCCCTGACGTTTTAATGTTTTCTTCTCTCCGTCTCTTGCGAATCCGGACGGTGAGAAGAGGCGTTGAATCGGATGGTTGGATCTTCCAGATCCGTGCTTTGAATGCTTCAAAATTCTAGGGAAATTTTGGTGTTTTGAGGCTATTGTCGGGATAAGTGGAAACTGGATCTGAAGAAGGGGAAGGAAGAAGGACGAAATCCCAGCTTTCTCAAAGTGACTAGGAGCTCTGATGCGGTGAGGAACGGCAAAGCAATAGTCGGGGTGGGAGGAGTCGGCTTGTTCAGAAACTAAAATGAAAAGCAAGTCCAAGTTTGACTGAAGAGGTCAACAAAAGAGCCTTTATAGGTTGGAGCATCCAACTTCAGGCCCCTTTTAGCTTGCGGACCAGTCTTCTTCGCAGTATCATCAGTTTGCTTACTAAGCAGGCCGATTTTCATTGGTAACTTGTCTAATCACAAGCCTGATTCCAATTTCAACTTTGGTTTCGATTCTAATTAATCCCGTCATCATTTTAAATTATTTTCCTTCTCTATGTATTTGTTTGACTTTCTATTTTCGTTAATGTCCATTTAAATGTCCAACTCTTGTGAAAATCATTTGCCATGCACATTGACATTTGTCCATTTGCTATATGTAGTTTCTTGTGTAATTAGACTTATTCATTTTAAACCCCACGTCCTGTTATTGCCATTTAGAGACCATGTTTCAATTAATGGTTTTAGTGCTTATGCTTTCATGACCCGACACATTCTAGTGCATATCCAAATTCGTTTCAGCCTACGTTCATTTATTTTGTCACGTGTAAATCCATCCCCCACACGCTAGCTCTTGTTTCAATTTATGTTCCAAGATATATATATCTCCACAAATATTTTGTTTGATATTAATTTGTAGAAATTTCAACGTTAGGCTTTTTTGGTTCATTTGATGCTAATAAGCTATATTTTCATGTCTTATTTGTACACGTATCTATCCTTTAAATTCATATATTACATGTACTTAGGCCATATGTAAATATCCATGTTATGTTCTAATTTTTAAGAAAAACCCAAAAAGTGGTCAAGCAAATAAAGGAGGGCAATTATTAAGGAAATTGTGATGGCAATTTTCCTTAGTAATTGTTCAAGGGTAATTTTTAAAATATGATTAAGAGAAAAATCCAAAAAAAAGGATTAATTAAATAATGGATAGTTATTATGGAGATTGTGATGGCAATTTCTTTAACAATTATTCAATGGTAACTTTCAAATATGATCAAGAGAAAATTCAAAAAGAGATTGATTAATTAACGAGTAATTATTAAGGAGATTGTAATGGCAATTTTCCTTAATAATTATTCAAGGGTAATATTAAAATATCATTATTAAAAAAAACCAAAAAATGACTCATTAAATAATGAATAATTATTAGAGGAATTGTGATGGCAATTTCTTTAATAATTGTTCATTGGTAATTTTAAAATATGTTTAAAGAAAATAAAAAAAAGATTAATTAAATAATGAGTAATTATTAAGGAAATTGTGATGGCAATTTTCCTTGGTGATTATTCTAGAGTAATTTTGAATTAACTTAAGAATGTCCAAAAAAAATGGTTGAGTAAATAAAGAATGATTATTAAGAAAATTGTGATGGCAATTTTTCTTAATAATTATTCATTAGTAATCTCTAAAATCAAATTAAGAAAACTAAAAAAAAGGGTTGGTTAAATGAGGATAATTATTAAGGAAATTGTGATGGCAATTTTCCTTAGTAATTGTTCAAGGGTAATTTTGAATTGATTTAAAAAGGAAAATAAGAAAAAGAGAGATGAATGATTAAGTTAAATAAAAAATAGTTATTAGGGAAATGACAATGGCCATTATTCCTAATAATTATTCATTGGTAATCCAAAAATGTTTGAAAGATAAAAAAAAATGTTTCCAAGAAAATTCCAAAAATGTGTCTTCTAATTATGCCTCAAAGTCAAAAATAAAAAATATGTGTGTGCTTTTTTTTTTGTTTAATCATCAATAAATATAATTGCTAAAAGAGTTGTGACGACAATTTCTTCTAGTAATTATTCTTTAAAAAAAATTAAAAATCAAATATCAATGGTTAAAAGACTAAAAAAATTGAAAACTCATTGTTTAGGCCTAATTAATGTTTAATTGATCGGTACCGTCTTTTGACGGGCGTTGTGGGGGTGCTAATCCTTCCCCATACGTAACCGTACTCCTGAACCCAATCTCCTGTTCCGCAGATCGGGACCTATTTAGCTTGATACGCGCCATTTTAAGGCCAATGTCGGGTTAGATAGATTCCTAAAAGGGTGACTAACCCACCTAAACAAAAGAGGTTAGTGGCGACTCCTGTTTTTTTTGTCCCAATCACGTTGTCCTCGGAAACGTTGCGACACTAATAATACCTCCACATCCAGCACTACTAGGATTTTCTTTTGCTACACCATTAGTATTAAGCTTCATCCATTCATTTAAAGGAGCTTTCCAGCATATATTTTTATAGACAAAAATCTTATTCTCTTGAACATTAATTATTTTATTGAAATCCAGAGATAGTATCATAGCTTTACTACTACATAAACTAGGTACAATAGGTTTTTGCTGGAATATAAAATGGTTCCTATCTTTCCAATATTCCAGAGAAGAAATGCAAAATCAGTATTATAAGGCACATAAACTGAATCTGGTTGCAATAAAATCTTTTGCTTTTTCGATTTTCTTAAGAAAAGAGGAATATTTATACTATTAGGAGACCAGAATCCAAACTAAGTACGCCATAATACTTCAAAGGAGGGACAATACTTAAATACATGCTCCATATCTTCATCAGTATATATAGCGACAAAGGTTTCAGATAGAAGCTGTAAAGCATGGACACAGACACGACGACACGACACGAACACGGTGATACGCCAATTTCTAAAAATTTAGGACATGGGTACGGGGGACATGGCAATAAAAATATTATATATATATATATATATATATTTATTTTCATGTAAAATATTCATTGTAAATATAAATAAATTATATGTTCTATTTATGTCATGCCTCGGATGCGTCGGCCCAGCCACATGACAACCTCCGCAACACTTGAAGTACATACCGATTGCTCACACACCCTGAAGCATCGCAAGGCATAGGTTGGGTATCTCCACTGCAAGCCATTTAACTAAAACTTAAATTAGAAAACATTTACAATAATTGAAAATCATTTAACAAAATAATTTAATTAAATTTAAGTACCAATGGATTAGCTTAAAGGGTTACCTACATAACAGAACTACTAACTCCTAAGTACCGACCTCTTCTAGTGAGCCTCCAGACATCTAACTTACAAAATGTTAAAGGGACGTGGGGTGTACTCAGTGAGTAGCCTCAGTTCAATGCCAGTCAAATAAGGTTTGGGGAGCCAAAAATTTTCAAAACAGTTAGGAAAACATTTATATTTATCATTTGAAATGTGACGCCTAGTCCTAGAATGGCCAAGTTGGAGCTTAGTATGAATGTGGAGGTATTCTTAGTAAGAACAAGAACAACTTTTACCTAGTGAAATTTTTGTTATTTTTAAGAATTAGGCTTCCGAACACCTGAGGTAAATTTTGACCTAGAAAGTAAAAGTCAACTTTTTGTATTATTTTTCAAAAATTCCGTATACCTCGTCGAGGGCATAAATGACTTTTCAAACTACCCAGTTATCTTCTTTAGTGTGCCTTAGAATATTCGAAGCTATCACAGCATTTTTTTGAAAATACTACAGAAGGAAACTTTGCAACGTCTGATGGCATTTTCGTAAATAAATGAAAAGTGATTTTTAATCACTGAAAATGATTTTTCTTACAGTATGGGAGGACGCCAAGTTATGATGAACTGTTAGTACTTGAGAACTACCTAGTTGCTACGTGAAAATCTAAGGTGCAATTACCATTTTACCCTTGAGAAGTTCAAACTAGTATAACTTACAAATAGTAAAGAGTTTGAAAATTCTATCGCACATGGAATAACTCGACAGGGCTTGAAAAATAATTTGGGACAGTGTCTAAAGGTTTAGGACTGACCGAGGACGTAAGTGGAATTTTTAAATTTTGGGGGTAAAATCGTCCATTGGTGCAAAATGGTCATTTTACCATGAGATTTTATTTGGTCATGTGAATAGCACATGACCAATGGCCTTATATAAAGATGATGGCCGGCCATAATGGAGACAAATTCAAGAGAATTCTACACTTTTCTCCATTTTTCTCCCATTTTCTCAATTTTTCTTCCATTTTCAACAAATTTCTTCTTATCTTGATTTCTTCTAGTTTAGTCCACTAAACCCCCACAAGTTTATAGTCAAATTGAAGCTCTCAACAAGCCCATCAATAGCCCTCTATCAATTTTGGAGAATTTGAGCTTGGTTGGAAGTAATTTGGAGGAGAAGAATTAGGGTTTATGTTGGAGTTGGAAAATTATAAGGTAAGTATACCTAATTTTGAGTTATGTTGTAGATTTTAGCATGCTCATCATGGATATTAGGTCAATTTTGCGTGAAAGGTGAATTATGTATATGAAATTAAGGAAGAAAGGAATTATTATAGTATGGATTTTTTATTCATGAAATTTATGTGACAAGAGAATTTATAATTTAAATTAGAGTAATATGGGAGGTTAAAGTTTGCTAGAAATTGATCTTGGAGAGTGTCAATTGGGCAAGGTGCAAAATAGAATGATGGAGCCAAAATTCCTAGAGAAAAATGTAAGATTTCAATTTTGCAAAGATTTAGTTAGTTAATTGTATTCTTGGAATAATTTGGGTACAAATGTGGAGAATTGAATTATTATAATTTGATTTTTGGATGCATTGGAGAAGAAATTGGCAATGTGAAATTATGGGTGTTGAAATTTCCAAGAGAAAATGCAAGGTATCGATTTTGCAAAACCAAATTGGTTTAATTGTGTTCTTGGAGTAAATTAGGTGTAAAAATGGAAATGGAAATTTTGGAGATGAATAAATATCAATTTGGCAAAATTGGGGATATTGGCCAAATTTTTAATGTTCAATTGGCTTTAGTAATTTATAAATTTGAATAGAGATTGATGAAGGAAAAAGTAGATAGATTTGTTAGTGGAAAATGAGAAATTAAAAGATTTAGAAATTAGTCTCGCGTTTCATGCAAGACATACATTATGGTACACTCACCAAATGCTCACTTCCATTATCAAATATTGACGTATTGTTTGAAAATAAATATTTAGGAGGCGAGCTTTCTTTCAAGGACAAGTAGCGTATGGAAATGTGGGAGTGTATATCCTCCCCAAACTTGTGAGTGGGATTTTACAGACCTGAATAAATGTTTTGCCGTTTAAATTGTCTTTTTGTTTAAATGCACTGGTTTGATTTCTTGATCTTTGATAGATTTATGATGGTTGCTTATAGTTTTGATATGGATTGCTTTACAAACTGAAATTGTTTTCGAAAATAAAAAGACTCAATTTTCCAAGAATTAAATCCGTGTATGAAATTTGATGTCTATTTATAAACCTTGAATTTTGATGAGCTTGAAGTGAATTAATTTATTTCATGATATTTGAAATCAAGTATTCATATATATGGTAAATGTGGTTGAGATTATTATGATTGAATTGCTTCCAATGATGGGCTATTTGGCCGAATAGTATATGATTAAATAATGTTGTGTTACAAAAATGATTATGGTGGATGAGATGTTGGTCAGTGCAGTGGCACCTCTTACGATCCGACCTTGTAGAGGCGGCGTGAGTAGGCTTTCACTCCCATAAGGGATGGAGTGAGACAGGGGTTAATTGTGCACACTGTTATGTGATTGTTTGATCCCTGTGGGAGTACTACGGACATAGCCATGCACCACCCATGGTGAAGGCCCGTGCCAACGCCGAGAACTTTAAATGCCCAAATTAATTTACTAGTTGAAATTCTATAAAACATGAAAATTTAAACTTTGTGCATAAGATTTTCCTTAGATTTCTCCTAAGTTTCATAAAAGTTATTTTATGGTGAAATTATTTGTTGTGTTAAATTTTATGATCTTGTCTCACTCACTGAGTATAGAAAATATACTCATCCCATTTTTTTCAATAAATTTATTTTTCAGGACAATTAACCATGCGAAAGAGATAGACCGCTAAGTGTTAAGACTTGACTCCAGACTTTTCACAGTAAGTCTATACGGCTTATGTGTGTTTATTACTGGATCCACTGGCATAATTTGAATACGGTTAAATTGTTATTCTCCTACATTTTCAACTTAAAGGACCGTTTTCATTTAAATTTTAGATTGCATAAATGTTCTAAAATCTTGTTTTTCATTTTGCATGACAAGCTAAAACTGATTTACTAAATGGGTTCAAGATGCTATAAGCCTTGCGAGCTTCGAGTTATGGGTGAAGCGTGCCATTCACAATTCGTGGCACGTGGCGGTTGTCACATTCTCGACTTTCGGATCGGGGTGTGACATGAAAAACCTTTCTAAAACATTATCCCCAAAACCTTTTTATTTGAAAACAATATTAATATTAATAATAACTAACTATGGGCTGGCCACGAAAATACAACGAGACTCGACCTTGCGCATTGGTAGAGGATCTCGTATCATTGAAGGCTATCTTTTTCTCATTTCTTTTCTTTTCTCTTAAAACCTTTCTTATAAAACATAAATATATATATATATATATATCTAGCTTGTTCCCTCGATAGTGCCATTCACTGTGTGTGGAGCACAGCTACAATAACCTTGGTGAGTGTCCCTATGCGCCTCTCTCTATGCCAAGGTTTCCACTCACTGTGCCCCTCTGAATGCGGTCCACGGCTACCTAGTTAGATGCATACTCTGCTCAGTCCACACGCTCTCATAGGAGCACTAAGAACCACTCAATCACTCATCTCACATATTGCCCTGTCGGGCTCTCATTATAACTAAATAAATATATATATATATATATGTATGTAACATACATTTTATAAATTAAATTTATTTTTTAAAAAAAAAAACCCCAAGTGGCATGCAATAATGTGTGTGTCAGTGTGAGGGAATACCCGAATCCCAAAACATTTAATGAAAACATTTTATAAAACAATAAAAGCATTTAGCCCTAAATGGCTAAACATTGAAACAAAGCTACTCACAGTACTGGGGGGTTCATCTACTCCCAAATATCCCACGAAGATTGAACTCTGGAGCATCGTCACACTGGATCATCCAGAACCCTAATTACACAGAAATACGCATTAGCATTTATAATTAAAATCATGAATACACCTACGAGACTCGACTATGAACTAAGATGATGTTTCGATGTGATTCAGGGCTTAGAAAAGTGTTTGTAGAGGTTTTGGGTCAAAATCGAACACTTTTGGCAAAATTACAAACTTACCCCAAAGGGGCCGGGTAACTCCCATGCAGGATTTGGTCGGGATGGCCTTTTTTGGCCATCCAAGCTGACTCCCTTGCGGGACTTGGTTGGGATGGCCAATTGCTCACTCCCATGTGGGAGTGGCTCATCTTCTGTGTGGGAGACGAGGCAGGGAGCTCGTTTCAGGTTTTTTCCTCATTTTTCGAGCCCGTTGCTCCATGGATTGCCCTGCAAATTGAGAAAAACAATCCTGACAACATCCATAACAACTTCATCAAAAGAAAAGTTGAAATCATCGGCTCAAATTTCCTAAAATACGGGTCAGGGAGTGACATTATTTATCTATTTTAATTATAGTATATTAATAATTAGAATTTCTTTTTTAGATAGGACTTTAATTAGCCTATATATAATAAATATATATAAATTTAAACATTCACAACTTTCATATTTTCCTACTGTTTTTATAACTCTTATTAGTAAGAAATTTAATTCATATATATATATATATATATTTAAGAATCGGTAATCATAAATCCATAAAATAATTCGTTGTGAGATATTACTAATATTTGTCTTTGAGAATACTTCTTTACAACTTCAATTTGTAAGAATTCAAATTTCCCATTATTATAATTCTTTTCTTCTTAAAATGATACTCATAAACTAGAAAACAATTTGCTATGCATTATTAAAATTTATCTTTAGGGACTGAAATCTTTAAATGAAGACCGTGTATAAATATTTAATTAGGGAGTTTGACTTTTAAATAGGGCCGTGTACAAAATTTAAAAATTGTTCCTTTCTTGGAACTATTACTTTTTTTAAGTAATTGGGACCATTGGAGAACATATACAAATACTCAATTAGAGATCATAACTTTTTAATAAGGATTACGTATAAGATTTAAAATTCATTCTTTTCTTAAGACTGCGTACAAAATTTATAACTTGTTTCTCTTTTAGAGACCGTGCGTGAAAAATACTTAATACGGATTGTATATAAATGCTTAATTAGAGACTATGACTTTTAAATGTAGACCATGTATAATATTTAAAATTTGTTCATTGTTTTTGGGATCATGACTTTTAAATAGGGACCATGTATAAATACTTAATTAGGAATCGTGACTTTTTATTGGGAACGTGTACAAAATTTAAAATTTCTTTCTTTCTTAGGGTCCTTTACTTTTTAGTCGCGACTGTGTACGAATACTCAAGTAGGGATTGTGACTTTAACCGTATACAAATATTCAATTGAGAATCATGACTTTTAAATGGAAATTGTGTACAAAATTTAAAATTTATTCCTTTTTTGTGTCAGTGACTTTTAAATGGGGACCTTTATAAATACTTAATTAGGAACTATAACTATATTTTGGATAGTGTATAAGATTTAAAATTTTTTTCTTTTCTTTTTGGGGACTGTGACTTTTAGATGAACATGTATACACAAATACTCAATTGGGATTATGATTTTTGAATGGGGGTCATGTACCAATATTCAATTGAGAACATGTACAAGTACTCAATCGGTGACTATATATGGGGGCCATGTATAAATACTTAATTGGGGATGTCATGCCCCGACCCGAGGGCTCGGCCACGTGACAACCGCCATACCACCTCCATATGCGTGCCTCGAAAGACGGGCTAACCAAGATGGTACAAGGCATAAACAAGGGGTACACAAGCAATATTTGAGAATATATAATGAAATAATATAGAAAATATCATAAGATATTTATATAATAAAAGTGGCACGTTTTACGATGCAAATATGCAGCGGAAAATAATAATATGATAATGTATAAACAATACTATCCGAAGCCACGATTCACAAAGATCTAAGTGGAACCTACAAAATCATGTCCGCAGGTGATATACTAGGATCACTGTCCACCGGGACGTCGCTAGTCTGTAGCCTAATGACCTGAACAAAATAGGTCAATGGTGTGAGTACAAATTTATGTACCCAGGTGAGGGACCCAGTTATAATGACCAATCACCTCAGGCTGGAGATATGAAATAATCCAAAACTTATCTTATAAAAACATTTATGAAATCATATGAAATCATATGAAATCCCAAGCCAAAACAAATAACAAATCTCGAAAATGGGCTGGCATCTGAAATCGTCTCAAAGGTACACCCGTGCACTTGGGTGCCTCGCTGGACGTCAAGGGCTAAACTCATATCTCAAAATCCTTTTCTTTTATTCTTTGGCTCGTTCCCTTGACGTTGCCCTCGTTGTGGTGGAACACAGCTACATCGAGCCCTGGCGAGCTTCCCTGTACACCCCTCCCAGGGTCTCTCACTTGGTCCACATGCTCCCTGTAGTCGGAGCACCGAAGACCTCTTAATTCGCTCAACTCCCATAGGTCATAGTCATCAATAAATCATAATAATATAATATCGTATGTTCTTTTGAAAACCCACCCTTAAATCCATGTTTAAACTCATGTGTGATGGTAAACGATCCATATCCCAAAACATTATAAGCATTTTATAAAGCAGTTAATAAAGCAATTAGAAAACCGGTTGACCCTTAGTGGTCAACCACTATAATCCAAGCCACTCACAAGTAAGGGAGATTTGTATACTCCAAAATAAATCCCTCGAATGCCTTAGCTCGAACACTACCATCCGGTCTCATACAATCCCATATCTAAATAATCAAATTGAACTCTAATTTGATTAATAAAGGCATTTGACTAACAATTAAACAACACAACATGACCTAATTAGGGTTTCTAGAGTCTTGGAACTAAATTCGACAAGTCTGGAAGTCGATTAAAGTCAATTGGGGTCTAGGGTTGTAAAAAGACTAAAATACCCTTGCTACAGTGTAACTTCGGCATAGCCAAGGCTCACTCCTAGGCAGGAGTGGCTGATTTGGGGAAAATTCCCCAAATTTGGTGAGTCCGGTGTCGGAAATGCCCTGTTCTAGGCCAAGATTCAACCCTCCAACTTCTTAAGCTCAGTTTGAGCCCAAATCAGCATTAATTCGCATGAAATTTGAAACACAGCATCTTAAGCACTTAACTAAGAATCTATAGCTTCAAAAACCGAATTAAACAACTGATCAGGCAAGAAATTCGAATCAAAAGTCAAGGGTGCAGGTGTTCTTGAGCAAAAATGGATTTTGATTTTCAATTCAACATTTCTCTCAGCTCAAGCAATGAAATTCAGTATGCAAGTAGTCAAATTAAAGCTTAAAGAGTTTAGAACAACATACCAAGAAATTATCCAACGCCTAAGGTTGAATTGGAAGATATGGCCCGAAGAACCAAATGTCACGGCCCGACCCGCCCCGGGTCGGTCACGTGGCAACCGCCACGCTGCATCAAAGTACGTGCTGGCCAGTCACGCACCTGAGGCACCGCAAGGCATAAATAGGCATCATCGCTATCAAATAAAACTAAAACTTTAATTAGAAAATATTTAATAAAATAATTAACTTTAAAAGTAATGCCAGTGGACTAATTTAGAGAATACCTACACAGCGGAAACTTCTATGCCTAAGCCACCGACGCCTCCTAGTGAACCTCAATTCATTAGCTGACTTCGATTTGCAAATCTGCATCCATCCATATTGGATACAGGTGAGTGGCAGAGGTTCTAAGAATCTCCATCTGGGTTAGAACAGATAAGGGAAATCCAAAATAAAATAAAATACATAATAATAAAACAAATATTCTTCCTTTAAAATTCTTTTATGGTCCTTCTGCTGAGAACCCTCTTTTAAAGCACTTTAAATCCATAAATAAATATATATACATATAATGGGCTGGCATCTGAAATTGTTCCAATAAAGTATACCCGTACGCTGGGGTATCCATTGGACCGTCAAGGGTTACTTTATACATTTAAAATATTTTTACTTTTCTCTCTGGCCCACTTCCTTGACGTTTGCCTCGCTGTGGTGGAACACAGCAGTCCTGGTGAGTTTCCCTACGCGCCTCTCGCAATCAAGCCTCACTCCCGTGCCCCTCTATAGGCGGTCCACGGCTGAGAATCATGCATGTCTCCTCCAACTCGGTCCACGCTCCCGCATATATTGGAGCCCCGAGGAGCCTTTACAATCTGTTGGCTGTTGGACCGCAGTCCACCACCACCACTAATCCACCACATATATATAACTGTTGGCTGTTGGACCGTAGTCCACCACCACCACTAATCCACCACAAATATATAACTGTTGGCTGTTGGACCGTAGTCCACCACCACCACTAATCCACCACATATATATAACTGTTGGCTGTTGGACCGTAGTCCACCACCACCACTAATCCACCACATATATATAACTATTGGCTGTTGGACCGTAGTCCACCACCACCACTAATCCACCACATATATATAACTGTATATATATATCTGTATATAAACCATACATTTTCAAAATATATAAACACACACACACACATACATAAGTCTTTATACTTCTTTTTAAAACATCCCACTCACGGTGTGGATGTATCACAAATAAATTGTGTGTGTATGGATTTCCCATATCCCAAAACCGTTTTGAACATATTTATGTTTTAAAATCATTTTCTAAATCCCCCTTTCCCAGTGGCTAAACAGAGAAATCTAGGCCACTCACAGTATTGGGAGATTCGTATACTCCAAAGCGCTCCATGTAGCTTTAACCTCCGGTGCATCACCGCATTCGATTATCCGGAGCCCTAATACATGCAAATATACGTTAGCATCCATAATTACATTTATGAATGCACCTATGAGGCTCTAACATGACCTACGGCTGGGCTTGAATGTGATTCAGTGCTAGGAAAAGTATCCAAGAGGTTCCGGGGTAAAAATTGAACATTTTGTGAAAAATTACGAAAATACCCCTAGGGGTCCATGTGCCACTCTTGGGCCCGACACTTAGAAAAGTGTCCGGTAATTTGATTATTTAGGACATTCAACCAACAATTAAATCATAATTCAAAACCTATTTAAGGTCTCCAAGGTCCAAGAACTAAATTGAACAAGTCCGGAAATTAATTGAAGCTAATTTGGAGTTTAGGGCTACAAAATTACCAAAATGCCCTTAAGCTATAGTGCCAAGTCGGTAGGTGGCTCGCTCCCGGGCGGGAGTGAGCCAAAATGGGATGAAATCCCAAAAATTGGCAGCTCCGGCGTGGGACCTGCGAGGTCCGGCGCCGGACCTGTTTCCAGCAAAAGGGCCGTGCTCGGCCAAGCATCATTTCAAGCTCGGTTTGAGTTCGATTCACCACCAATCCGCACCAAAATTGAAACACAGCAAGTTAAACACATGATCTATGAATTCACAGCTTCAAGAACGGAATCAAACAATAAATCATGCTCGAATTTTGGATCAAAACATCAAGAGTTGACTTTACTCGGGCAAAACAGAAATCTCAACTTCAATCATCAAATTCTCTTAGCACAAACCATGAAATCAAGCGTGTAAACTATCAAATTAAAGCTTGATGAGTCTAGAACAACATATCAAATTCCCAGCCAAAACGCACGGTTGAATCAAAAGATATGGGCTGATGAACAAACTGTCGCCAAATTTCCAGATTTCAAGATTTGATGATTTCCTTAGAAATCTTGATGTTTTGATCTTCAAGAAGGCAAAATAAGTTGATATTGATGATTGATGAAGTGTTTGAAGAGGGATTGAAGGCTTGGTTCAGAGAGAATTGAAGAGAGAGATCGGAGAAGTGAAGAAATTGAAGAGAAATGAAAAATGGGGGTCTCGGCAGCCGAGACCCCTTATGTAATTGACGGGTCCGGCACCGGACCCAGTCAACTTTTGCTGAGTTGACTCCTGTCAACTAGGCCCAAATGCCCTCGGACTCGATTCCAAGTGGGGCCCATGTCTCGGAACTTCAATTTTAGTGTTTTTAAGCTTGAAATTGAGCTAGATGAAGTTTAAAACATCCATGGGAAATCAAATTTGATATATTGATTAGACAAAAATACATAAATACTGAACTTGACACGTGCGGACTAGGTCCGGGCGTGTCACCAAATGTCTCCAAATTGCCAACTTTGAAGATTTGAAGAAAAGTTGATGAAATTGATGTTTTTGATCTCCTTGGAAGCTTAAGAAGTTATTGGTGCTAATTAATAGAGTGTTTAGAGGTGATTTGTAGAGATGGAAATGGTGGAAAGTTGAGAGAATTCAGAGAAGGAGAAGAAAAGAGAAAATGGTGCCAAAATGGGGGGTCGGGTAACCGACCTCCCATTTAAATTGTTGGGTCCGGCGCTAGACCCGACCAGGTCCGGCACCAAAGTCAATAAAATTTTGTTGACTTTTGGTCAACTCGACCTAATTGCCTCGATTTTTGCACCCCCAGTGTACCCAATCGACTCCGGGCTACAAATTAGGGTTTCTAAGCTCAAAATTGAGCTAAAGGAAGTTCAAATTGTGCAAAGCAAGTTCCAATTCGTCACTTGGCTTTACTACTATATACAATTTCACAACTTGACATGTGCGGACTAGGTCCGGGCGTGTCAACTTTCCCCCCTTACAAAAGTTTTGTCCTCAAAATTAAATTAAGCTAGTTTTCAAACAGGTGGGGGAAGTCACATCTCATATCGCTCTCGGGCTCCCAAGTTTGCTCCTGGATTTTATGAGCTTCTCCACAATACTTGCACCAAAGGAACAAATTTGTTCCTTAAGGATCGAGTTTGTTGATCCAATATGGCTACAGGAACTTCAAACTTTTCTTCAGCTTCACTGGTGGAGTCTGGAGAACGTGTGATGGATCAGGTACATATTTCCGAAGCATGGATACATGAAACACATCATGTATTTTGGCCATATCAGGTGGCAACTCTAGACGATATGCCATTGGCCCAATCCGTTCGGTAATAAGGAACAGACCTATGTACCTTGGGTTCAACTTTCTCGCCTTGCAGAATCTGATAACGCCCCTCCAAAGGAGAGACATTCAAGAAAACTTAATCTCCCACTTGGAATTCCAAAGATGTCCTTCTGCATTGCGCGTACTTCTGATCTCGATCCTAAGCTGCTTTAAGTCATTCTCAAATGAGTTTCACCTTTTTTATGGTGAATTCAATCTCTACCTTCTTGAAGATTCGGTTTTCTCCCACTTCATCCCAGTACAACGGGGTTCCACACTTCTTGTCGTACAGAGCCTTGTATGGAGCCATACCAATACTAGGTTGGTAGTTGTTGTTGTATGCAAACTCCGCCAAAGATAGGTAAGTGTCCCATCCACCGGTAAATTCGAACACACATGCTCGCAGCATGTCTTCCAATATCTGTATGGTGCGCTCCTACTAGCCATCGGTCTGTGGATGGAAGGCGGTACTAAAGCGAAGTTGAGTTCCTATCGCTTGCTGAAAATTGCTCAAGAACTGTGAAGTGAATCTCAGATCACGATCCAAAAATATGGATGTTGGAACTCCATGGAGTCTAACCACTTCATTCATATAAAGCTGTGCAAACTGGTTCACACTCCATCTCATGCTAACTGGTAGGAAGTGTACTGACTTGGTGAGTCGATCCACTATCACCCATACAGCATCAAGTCCACATCTGACGCGTGAAAAACCAGTCACGAAGTCCATGGTGATGTGCTCCCACTTCCATTCGGGAATTTGTAAAGGCTGAAGTGTCCCGAACGATTTCTAACATTTCGCTTTCTCTTGTTGACATGTTAGGCATCTGGCCATGAATTCAGTAACTTTTCTCTTCATTCCAGGCCACCAATAATGATCCTTAATTGTTCGATACATCTTGGTGCTGCCTGGGTGCATGGCAAATGGAAAAGAATGAGCTTGCTGAAGAATAGTGCCCTTGATGTCAAGGTCGTTCGGCACGCAAACTCGGCTTCTGAATAGCAGAACTCCATCGTTCCAAACCGAAAATTCAGATTGTTCACCCAACTGCAAACAAAATAAAAGAATTAATTTATAAAGAAAAAACACAAACAAAATAAAGTGCTTCGCATAGATTATTGCGTCTCATCGATATTTACCAGTATTTTACTTTATTAGGTTTGGACATATATGTGTTATATTTATTGGTTTATTTGACGCTCTTATTAGTTGCCCCTTTTTTAATTGGTTGTCATCTCCAACAACAATATTATATATGCAATATACATTTACAGTTTTACTTGGAAATTCAATATCATTTTACCTGCAGTGTTGGCGCGGGCATTATTCCTAGTATTATTAAAATTTGTCTTTGGGGACACTTCTTTACAACTTCTATTAGTAAAATTCTAATTTGTAATTATTATAATTCTTTTCTTTTTAAATCGATACTCAAAAACTAGAAAACAATTCACCGTGCATTACTAAAAATTATCTTTGGGGACCAAAATCTTTAAATGAATACTGTGTACAAATATTTAATTGGAGCTCATGACTTTTAGATAGGACTGACTACAAAATTTAAAATTTGTTCCTTTCTTAGACTATGAAATTTAAGTGAGGACTATATATAAATAGCCAATTAGAGATCATGACTTTTTATTGGGAATGATGCACACGATTTAAAATTTGTTCATTTCTTTGGACCGTGTACAAGATTAATAATTTGTTTCTTTTTTGGAGACCATGACTTTTAAATAGGGACAATATACAAATACTTAATGGGAATAGTCTACAAATACTCAATACTTAATGGACCATGTACAGATACTAAATTGGAGATTATGATTTTGAATGTGTACAAATACTCAATTAAAGAGTAATAACTTTTAAATGGAGACTGTGTACATGATTTAATTTTTTTTTCATTTTTTGGGACCATAACTTTTAAATAGGGATTGCCTATAAATGCTTAATTAGAAATCATAATTTTTTAATAGGACCGTATAAAATATTTAAAATTTATTCATTTCTTAGGGACTATGACTTTTAAATGGAGACCATGTATAAATACTCATGACTTTTAAATGGAGACCATGTATAAATACTCAATTAGGGATAGTGACTTTAATTGTATGTAAATATTCAATTGGGGATAGTAACTTTTAATGAGAACTATTGTCACGCCCATCCCGGAGGGTCGGCCACGTGGCAATTGCTGCTCTACCTCGAAGTATGTGCCAGCCGCCATGCACCCTGAAGCATCGCAAGGCATAAAGTTGAGTATCATCATTGCAAGATAATTTAAAACTTAACTTTAGTTAGAAATAATATTTACAATATAAAACTATTTAATAAAACAATTTAATTTAAAATAACGTACCAGTGGGATAACTTAAAGGAATACCTAAGCTGTGGAAACTGAAGAACTCCTATGGGCCGCTAACTCGTCTACTGATCCTTGCAAGCAGAAGTAGCATCCAACAAAGTTGGCTACATGTGAGTGACAGAGATTCAGTGGATGTCCACTATGGGTTAGGGAAACAGGTACTATCCAAAAGAAGTTATAAGATAATTCATTTTTTAAACCCTTTTCCCAAAACTTTTTTATGAAACTATTAGTTAAATAAATAAATCAATTAAACTATACATAAAATAAATAAAATAATTTCTTAAATGGGCTAATTGCAAAACACTGAAGGCTTGACCACGCAATGGTCGTAAGTCTTACTGTGTCGAGGGCTGTCTCTTTTAACTTAAAACATTTATTTCTTTTTCTCTCTCTAGCTCATTCCATCAACGGTGCCATTTGTTGTGGGTGGAGCACAACTACAACGACCTTAACAAGATCTCCCGCGCCTCTTGTCTAAGGCCTCCTTCCAATATCTCGATCTCACTCCCATGCCCTTCTACTCAAGCAGTCCGCGGGAGTTAGTGGCATGCCTCGCTTGGCCCACTCGCTCTTTTTAGAGCCCCTCTCATCCGAGTGTTGAGTCTTTATCTCATCTACCGCACCCCTCGTTGGGTGGTGTCGGTTCATCGTCGTACACATCTCATATAAATATAAATATAAATATAAATATATAAAACATATATGTAAACATACAAACATATATAACACTTACATTTTCTTAAAACTCTTCCCACCTATTAAATCGGTGTATCACAAAATAAAAAGTGTGTACGAGGATTACCCGAATCCAAAAATTGCAAAATATTTTATAAAAATATTTTATATTAAAAACATTTTGAAAACATTTAACCCTAATGGCTAAACAATGAAATTTAAGCCATTCACAATACTAGGAGGTTCGTATACTCCCAATGAATCCGCGATGATTAATCTTCGGAGCATCGCAGCACTTAATCCTCCGAAAACCCTAATACGTGAAGAAAGACATTAGAAACCTAATTCAAACTCTTTTAAATGATTTTGGGGCTCTAGTATGCTCAAAACTATGGTTTGGAAGTGATCCGGGAGTTAGAAAAATGTTCAAGGAGGTTTTGTGTCAAAAACAGACTTAAATTGAAAAATTATGAAAATGCTCCTCAGGGACCTGGTAGGCCCTTAACGGGACTAACTAGGTCCTGCGTCGGACATTCGACTTAATTGCCGCTCGAGAGACATCAATAGAAACCTAAAAATGGGTTTCTCTGATACTTTCTAACCCTGTTTCTCCTCCATTTCTCCATGGATCAACTAACAAATTAAAACATAATATCCTAGCAATATCTACAATAGGTTCACTGAGCCAAAAATCGGAATCATTGGGTCAAATTACACGATTTTCTAACCTATCTCCAATTAACACCCTAAAACTAACACCTAAATTTGCAAGCTCATGACTTTTGATTCAGTGCATGGATTAAGGCAAGATTCGGGGCGTTGGAAAGCTCAAAGAGTCTACTACAAGATACTAAAATCTCACCTTAAACCGCTGGCCGGTTGGTAATATATGGCCGGATCTTTTCAGTGGCGCCAAGGTTTCCTCCGAGCTCTTTTTTGTGTTTTCCTTTCTTCTCTTTGATTTCAAGCTCAAGGGGGTTGCAGATTTGTTTTTTGATGTTTAATAGAGTGTTTAAAGGGTGGTTGAGGTGGTGGTTTGGATGGAAGATGAGGAGAAGGAAGGAGAAGAGAAGAGAAGAAAAGAAAGGAGGAGGAAAAGAATGGGGGGGGCTCAGTCCGTTGACCACCCCTTTAAAATGATGGGCCCAGCATCGAATCTAACCCAGTTAAGTGTTGGACCTGGTTCTTTCTTCTCCCACTTACTTCTTCTTCCTTCTTTTGCCTTGTATTCCAATTCTCGAAGCACCCAATGACTCTGGGAGCTAATTAAGTTCTCTTGGAGTGTAATTAGGGTCAAAGGGAGTTCATTCAACTTATGAAATTTAATAATAACGAACTTGAAACTTGCGGACTAGGTCCGGGCATGTCAACTGTATACAAGATTTTTGGGATCATGACTTTTAAATAAGGACCATATATAAATGCTCGATCAGGGACTGTGACTTTTTTATGACTTTTAAATGAGGACTGTGTACGTACATACTCAATTGGCACCAAGTACAAATATTCAATTAGAGATCATAACTTTTAAATGAGATTGTGTACAAATACTCAATAGGTGTACAAATATTCAATTAGAGATTGTGACTTTTAAATGGAAACTCTGTACATACATGATTTAAAATTGTTCTTTTTTGAGATCTTGTATAATTACTTAATTGGGGATTGTGACTTTGACCGTATACAAATAGACAATTGGTGAGCATGACTTTTAAATCGGACTATGCATTAATATCTAACATAAAAGTGGTAAGAGTAAATATAAATTAATGGTGTAAAATTAAACATAAAAGAAGTATGAGTAAACGTAAAATTGATGAATATAGTATTTGATAACAATTGCATATACGTAAAGGTGGTAAGGGTAGACATAAAAGTAGTAAGAGTAAATATAAAATAATGGAATATGAGATTTGTTAAAAGCAAAAGTAAAAATAATAAGATTAAATATAGAAAATGTAAAATAATGGAATATAATTAATATTTGTTAAGAGTAAACATAAAAGTGAGAAAACTAATATAGAATTGTGTGGAGAATAGGATTCGGTAAGAATAAACATACAAATGATAAGAATAAGCTTAAAATTTTAATATCGATATAAGAAGAATTTAACAAAAATTTATATATACAAAGGATTAAAAAAAAGACTTGATAGATATATCTACTTTATACGAAATTTTACAAATTTATTATGTATTATGTTTTCATTAATTATATTATATGGAATAAAATTAAAATTTAATGTTAAACATAAGAATATAAATATACATTAGTAGTATGTGACAAGGTACTAGTAAATATAAATATAATCATAAATTTTTGTTACTGAAATAATAAAAATAATAGTCAAAATTAATAAGTCGAGTCGAATTTACTTGGCTTTTAGAAAGTACAGCCCTGTAGCTATAGGGCCACATTGCGTCAAAGAGAATGTCCATTTTCAGTCGCAGAAGCACGAAAAGACTTCATGCCTTTCTCCAAATTATGCTTTAGCTCATATAATATATAGCATATCTTATCTTAACATCTTAACATCTTAACATCTTAACATTAACATTAACATTAACATTAACACTATCTATAAAAGTAAAGGGTAACTCCCATGGGGGGCAAATGTCACCCCCATCCCATTGGTTACCCCTATTATTTTTTTCTTTTTTTTTTAAATCTTTTGTTTTCTTTTTTTATTTACTTTATTTTTGTATTTTTATATTGAATAATATTTTTAATATTTAACTATTATTTTAAATATGAATTTTATAAAATAATATTATTTTATATTTTATCATATTTATTTAATGTAAATATTTAAATTATAAATTTTATTATATTAATTAATATATTTATTTATTTATTTATATTATATCTATAATCTCTATATCTATAAATTTATAAATAAACTCTATATAAAGATAAAAATGTAAATATTCTATTTGAGGGAGAGAGGGTGTATTTGGCACCATATTGGTTCTTTTTTTATTTTTAATCTTTTTCATTTATTTTTTATTTTTATTGTATATATGCATGTCTAATTTATAATTTATTATCAATAGTATTAGAGTCAAATTTATATTATTGATACAAAATTGAGGTCTAAGTTCTATTATTATTAATTTTTATATTTAATAATAAAAAATTATAAAATTTTTAAATGTCTTAAAATATTTTAATTTTAATTAAAAATAAAAAATGACCCAGGGCGAAGCCGGGGCCAATTTCTAGTAAATATGATACGAATAGAATTAATCTAAGATCATACTCAAGTCTCTTAATGTATGCATATAATAAGATTTGTTTTGTTCACTCAATAAGAGAAAGATATTATTAGGCATCAAAGTGTAGTTTTAGTTGCTCTTATATGTCCATTTATGCAGCCCAAGCCCCAATAGGTATCTGCGCTCTCTACTCTATAGCCTAAACTCTAATGCTATGTTTGGTTGAACTGAATTGCCTTTTCTTTCTGGGCTTATTCCGTGGTCCCTATTTTTTCAGTCATTTGGTTCACCGAAAATGAAACACGGATCCACTCCAATTCTGTGAGAAGTCTAAATTGCAATTCAGGCCTATACCCTCTGAATTCCAATTTTCGCCTCTCACCGAATTGATTAAAATATTTTTCTCCAAAATATCCCCATTTTCTTTTGCTTGTTTTTTCTTCTTGGCTCTTTCTAGCGTATTCCTTTTTCTTCTTTGCTCTTTCGATCAGACATGATGTCGATGAACAACGATGCAAGACCAACTCAAACCAACCTCCGAAATCTTTGCTCATCTCACCTTTTCTTTTCAAACTGCTTCTCCATTTTCTTTTCTCTATCCATTCACAATTAGTTAATCTAATACCTAGAAAATTTTTGACAAATACAACACCATAATCACGAAATTGGTAACATTTGAGTATTGGGCTCCTTTGGTAACCAAGATTTCTAGTTGCAAGAGTAGTAGTAGCTTAGAAAGCCACACCTATTTGTGCTATTGTTCTTATCGTTGCAAATTGTCGCCGTGCCTCTATTTTCTTGGTTTTGTTTCTTGTTCTGCAAAGTTGAGTTTTTATTTCTTATGGGTTTGGCCAATTTGGGTAGTTATTGCTTTTTCTAGTGATTGTGGAGGTGATGTGGGTCTGTAGCTTCTGCTTCATTGCAGTTTTTGACGATGATAGTTTCAGGGGATGGTAAGGAAGGATAAAGAAAGGGAAGAAGGAAGGAAAAAAATATAATAATAAACGAGGGTAAAATTGTATATTTACACTTAACCATTGCAATTCAACCAAACTATGGAATACACCTTGAATTTTGAATTCAATTCCCTCATTATGCAATTCCTTCCCAGTGCAATTCAGGTTCTATTCCATGCATTTGAACCAAACATAGCGTAAAGGATGGAACAGTGAAGTTCCTCTTTGGATCAACTTTGAAATTTACCAAAATTTAGCTTTTGTTTGTAATGTGAAAAGGGGAGACATGGATGACGGAACTGAAAAATGATTCGCAGATCAGCAGATGGAAAACGATTTTTGCCCATCAAAATTGCACGGCCAATTTGTCCCACGCCTTGGATGTCTATATGGTTTTAAATTGCGGTCACGGTCACGTTTTCGATCATGTCACGTTTATCGCGTTTGCGGATATTACGATCATCGTAGACGTGAAATTTTTTTAATTTTGCACAAATTGCTATAGTAGCTTGGATTTATAATATTAATCATCAAAACTCCTATTTTACATTTTTTTGTGGCACTCACTTTCTTTTATTTATATGAAAAATATGAATTATTCATTATATTTTGTCACATTATAAGTTTACAACCAAATATTTATATTTAAAAATATTCATTTTATATTTATTTTAAAATTTTCCAAAAATTTAGATATTAACTCCCAAGAGTTTTCCTTTTCTCATAATAATCCTATCCAAATTGATGAAAAAAAAATTGCTTAGAAAAAAAAATAATCAAATTTTGATGTTGAATGCTGCTAGTAAATTAGTCCTAGTATTCAATCCATTTACCCATTACTCATTACCCAATCCACCCTAAAGCCCTCCAGCCCACATTCTCCTTTTTCCCACGTATCTAATCTTCTCTGTCGCCCACACCCTGCTATACTCACCCTCTGTTCTTAGACTGCCTCTCTTCTACCTCTTTCATTTTTCAATTAAAACATCCATTCCCTTCACAAACCAGAAACCTCCATTCTCTTCTACCCCTCTCTTCCACAATTTTGTTGAAGTCAGTTGTTCTAATTTTCTGCACAAGGGAGCAGCAACAACATAAAAGCCATTGAGCACAATCTGCCATCGCTGTTTTTCCGCAGCAGGAGTGATTGGCTGGAAAATTGAATATTTTTCTCTTTTTTATTCTCCAGCAGAGTACTCAATAGCGCTAATAGCGGCCCTTTATTGCCGCTATTTACCGCTACGGCGCTATTTGCGGCCGCTAAGGACCGCTGTGAGTGTGAATCGCAATTCACACCTCAATAGCGGTGGATATCGGACTCGGAAGGCACTGCTGCTGCAAAATAGCGGCCGCAATCCCGCGATGGCGCCGCTATTTGAAACCCTAAGTCTCTGTTCTTCGAATTATATTGCAAAAATCCCAAATTTAACTTTTGCTTCAGAACTAATGTAAGGGTGTCAAATTATTAATACATGCAATTGCCTTGCAAATTGTTCTTGGACAAGATAAGTTAAGAAACAAAATGCAACCAATCCAATCAGCAAAATTTGTAGAAATTCTGCGAACTGGACCTATCAAACATGATTCATCTGACTTCAACTTATTGAGGAAATTGAGCTGTGTCACAGTAACTAAATGGTATCTTCAGTTTCTTCTTCAGAAATGTGAAGATTCTGTAATATATGATCAATTCCAGCAAGTAACTGTTCTGTGTATAACAATCCCACGGTCAGGTTCAGATCACCGGCCCAACGCCCCTTGTAATCTGTCTTCTTTGTTTGTACTCTTTTCAGTTTTGGTGTGCTTAAAGCTCCCTTACAAAAGCTTTCCAAACTAGGACACTCACTCACAATTAGCTGTTCTAATGACGGGAACATGAAGGTGTGATTCCCCGAACAGAAATTTCTGAGGCTTGGTAAACAATCAAGTTCCAAGCATTTCAACTCTTTGAAATTAATCTCGTATGGTGCTTCATCGTGTCCTTCGGTTGCAACTACTTCTCTCATCAATTCACATTCCAATATCCTCAGGTCAACAAGATGCACGAAACTTCGGGCCATGGAGGATGTGATCAATTCGGCTATCATTTTGCAGTTCAAGACTTCCAAAGTTGTAAGATTTTGAAGAGATGCCAAAGATGAGCCTAAACTAATCAAACTATGACATCCCCAAACTTCGAGAGTTTCAAGGCTTGCATAAATAAGGCTTAGTGGTGAGTCTTTCGTCCATAGATGTCGTATCTCAGAAGGACCACCCAAAGTTAACTGTTTAATTTTAGGGAGCGTCCAAACGTCTCTCTCCTTTACAAAATTTCCGTCGTAAGGGAAAAGGTCTTCAAAATCACAAAAAAACACCTTAAGTATTTCCAGGTTGCAAAATCTTTGGAGAAAACAAAATGGAGAAACAATTGATTTGTCGGGGTAGCTTGTAACTTGAAGAGCTTTTATGTTGAAAAAGAAGTTTGCCGCAAACTGGCCATTACATATCATTGCAATGTCATCACTGTTTAATGTCACTTCCTCTAACTGAGGGATGACCTAATAAGAAGTCAACGAACAAGAACATGCTGAAGTCATCCATGTATGGAGATTTAAGCAACTAAATTCTTTGAAATATTTATGTGGATAATTTGAAAATTACAATAATTAAATTGTCCTAATGCAAGAAGATGACTGAATAGAAGGTTTGAACATCTCAAAAGGAAGAGTGAAGACTCGTACCTTTTCAATAAGGAAAAGTGGTTGTTGGATTTGGGACTTCCGTTGGCCAAATATCTCAATCTTCTCACACTCATATGTCCTCAACTTCTTTAACAGAGGCCATACGATGGTGTACCTTCCTGGGTAAAAACATTCGAGATTTCGTAAATCCCAAAGCTCAAGCAGAGATAACACTTTAAATTCAAACAAAATTTCAGATTCTAATCCTTCATTGTTTGCAACAATCTCCTGTATTTTACAAGTATGAACTCTAAGACTTTCAAGCCATGGAAGATCTTTGGCTATTGAAAATGGAAATAGACTTTTCAAGCTCCAACATCTCCAAACTTCTACTGTTTTTAGATTTTGAAAAGAAACATTTCCACGAGCATCCTTATAATTCCAAACACACTCTAGCTTTGGTAAACAAGTGAGACACAGTTCTCTTAATTGCATGGCCACTGTACACGTGTCTTTGATATCAAACACTTCTTCTAACGAACCACAATCACTTATTGTAAGTATTTCCAGTCTTCGCAATACTCTTATCATTGAAGATGGAAAAATATTCACCAACTCATCGCAATACTTAGCTATCAATTCTTTAAGATTATAAAAGGAATCAGCGTGAAGCTGGTTAAACCATATCCTCTCCACGTTTCCCAAATGGGAAAGTTCCATTTTCTCCAACCGGGGAAAAGCAACCTGCCATATACATAATCCATCCCAGTGAGAAAATGTTTAGAAGTGTTAATTTCAACAGGAAACGAAAGGGTAAAGGTCAAAGCCTGAATTTAGTCTCTATACTATTCAGTGAACATGAATCTGTGGGTAAAAACCAAAAGAGAGAAAAAAAAAAAAAACATGAATCCGTGGACTAGAATTGACCTGTTCATTGAACAGAGCTTTAGTAATGCCGAAAGTGATATCTTTGCACCTTGATTTGTTGATGAATTCCTTCAATTTAGGGCAGTGCTCGATCTGTAAAATCTTCAAGGATGGGAATTCAATAAAATAGTGTTCGGGGCAAAATCCGATGAGGTTCTCAAGACCCTTCATTTTTAGGGAGTTCAATCGAGGGAACGAAATCGTAGCTGTCTGATCTGCTTCTTCTTTCATCTCCTCGATTTCTCCATCTTCTGTTGCCTTCTTCACTTCTATTATATCCTGTATGCGCTTGCAGTCAACTATCTCAAAGGTTTTGAGTTGCTGCAGACATGTAGCCAAAGAGTGTGATAATATGTGTTTTAAGTTACCACAACCCTCAATGACCAAGCTTGTCAAATTTTGAAATGAATAAGACTCCATCGGAAATTGGTAGTGCCATATCCTTCCAATGTTAATTGAGGATAGTTTGAGCTTCTCCAACTTAGGAAACACAATCTGCAACATACATGTAATTGTTTGTCAGGAAATATTGTATCAATACACCTAAAGCAAATATTCTTTTCTCTAAATCTCTGCATCAAATTCATCAATCATAAACTTGAAAAAATTGAGACAGAGAAAGAGTATAAAAACAACTTAGTTAAAGGATTGTGGAAAGCTTGATTTAGTACTTGAGAATACTGGTTGTGATGGATTTAGAATTTGAATAAAGTTAGAAGTGACCAATGTATATATGCCATTGGCTAAAAGAAAAATGATTAAATACCTTTTCACTAAAAAGTGGCCACTCCGGTGGAGTTCTGGAAGTCCAATTGTTGTTATTGGAGCAAAAGCTAATGAGCTTTGGTAGACCTTGGAGCGTCAAGGAGTGCATTTGAAGAAACTCAATTTTGTCATCATTAGCTTTAATGATATGTTGAATCAATGCACCATTTTGGATATGTAGATTCTTCAACTGTGTCTTCAGCCGATGAAAACATTTCCTATCTTCTAGCTCATGTAGCAAAATCTCAACACCTGTGATTTCATCTAGATGTAGATCTTCAGCTTCCTTCAATAATAGTTTAATCCCATAATTTAGATGTTCAATTCTTGAATTTAGCTTGAGTTTCAATGTTCTCAAGTGTTCAATCTTACCATCCAAATCCCATACTTCTCCTATGGAAATCCTGTATCTTTGCAATCTTTCAAAGAACAAGTCAATTGGAATAATCTCCACATTAGGTATATGGACATCTAAGGCGGTTAAACAAGACAAAGCCTTAAATTCAGCAAGACTAGCATTGCATCTTTGACTGTTTCCCTCTGCTTCCCAGTGAACAAAATTGTTATCCATATACAATTCTTCTAATCCAGACAAACTCGATAAGACGCCTGGTGGAATTTTTCTAAGCTTGGTACAATTAGTTAGGTCCAACAACTTTAGATTAACCAACTCTCCAATTTCTTTAGGTAACATTTCAATATCAGAACCAAAAAGGCTAAGAATTTTCAAATTCTTGAGCTCACCAATAATGGAAATATCTCCCAACAAACAATGGTCTAGGGACAATGTTCGCAGGTTTGATAGCAGAGAAATTGATGAAGGCAGGGATGGAAGATGCATTCTAGTAAAATCCAGGACTTTAAGATTTTTCGTTTCTTTGAAAAAGTCCGTTGGCATTTTCATGGAAGGTTCCTTATTGTACATGCAGAAAAAAGTAAGTTTTGGACATTTCAGTTGATCAGGAAGCTTGCTAATACTATCAGAAAGCAAACTAATTTTGTCACAATTTTTCATCGTCTCTTCATCTGGCCAATCATTCAGAACATCCTCAGGTTTTAATGCAAAGTGATGATTGTCTTTAGAAGCGATTGATAAGGCAACAGCAGAAATGAGGTCGTGCATATCAACATTCTCATCATTGTAACTATCATGCAATAAACAAGAGGCTTTGAGCTTACTCACCACCGTCAACAATCTATTTCGTGTTTCTTCAATTGTGTTGACACCTTGAAATAAACCCAAACCGATGCTGTATTTCAACAAGTCCTCAATATTTATATCATGAAATAGTAGACTGCAAAGCAAGAAAGTCTGTCTGAGTTCCTCATTGTTTAAGTAATTGTAACTCACCTCGATAGCTAAATATGCATCTGCTGGGACCCCGCTAAAGTTGCTTGGGGAAGGCCTTTTGTAGTTGCAGCAAGGCATCCTTCCATTCAAATAATTCTTTATTCCTCAACGCCCTTGCAATTGTTGAAATGGCGATCGGCAGACCAGCACATCTTTTAGCTATCTCAATCGCTGTAGACTGCACATGAGGACTTTCAGCCCTGTTCCCTACCATCTTCTTAAACAAACGCCAAGCTTCTTCATGGTTTAGAATACCAATTTGAAAACATTTTAGAGCATCCATTTTATTCAACAAAACATCGGCATTCCTTGACGTAAGCAATATGGTGCATCCCTTATGTTCATGTCCAAAAGGAATTCCCACTTCCTTTAGGTCTAATCTTGCCCAGATATCATCGAAAATAACAAGAATCTTCTTCTCTTTCTTCAATCTTGCACACAACCGCCTTGCTCTCCCGCTCACACTCTGTTCCTCAAATTTTAATCCCAGAATATCTGCAATTTGGTCTTGAATTTTCTGGATGTCAGGAGTCTGAGTTGCAGCTGTGAAAGCCACCGAATCAAATAACTTATCCTCTTGGACTCGTCGAGCAACTTCTTTGACTAGTGTGGTCTTGCCCACACCTCCCATCCCATACACCCCCATAATACTGATACTAGAATCATTCAATGCCTCCATAACGTCTTGAAACACCTGCTTTCTTGACTCAAATGTCTCATAGTCTTCAGCACATGCAACCACTATGGCTTGTGGAACATCATGGTACGATACCTTGTCAAATTTACCTTGAAGGATGAGTTCATCGACAGAGTTGGCTTCTTTTTCTGCCTTCTTGCTAAGCTGGTAACGAGACTTGAAATTGGGACACAAGCCAATAAGACACTTGTTGTTTGCTTTGTCTTCAAGATCCTTCACATCTTTCACCTCTTCGTCGATTATCTTGTCCACTTTGATCAGCCAGTTCCTGACGCCTTTCTCTATCTTCTCGTCTTTCCTTTCAGCAGCATTAACATCGTGTTGCACTCTCTCTCTTGTTTCTTTCAACGTCTCAACTCTTTTCTCAAAATTCTCAACCCTTGTCTTGTGGTGGAATAAAAAACTGATATGGCGACTGATTTGGAGGAACATGTATTTGGCAACTTGGCTAACGGTTCCAGTAACAATTTCCATTTTTATTTTCTGTTTTTGGGTTTCAACAGTTAAGAACAGAGACAACAGGAGAGCAGACCAAAATAATGAAAAGTTGGAAACCTGTTTTCAAAGAATCCAAGCAAGCAGGAAAAGGGTGAAAGGCTTTGGTTTACTGCACGAACAAAGGAAATAGAGACAACAACTATGCAAAGGAAAGTAGGCAGCTAGGGACCAAAATTAACCAAGTTATAGGACAGATAGATAAACAATAACAAAGAGTGAAGTGGTGGAAAAGGTTTGAGAAAAATAATGGTTTGGCTTCTGGGTCGGCTATAAAGGAATGGAAATATATAAGAGTTTCTGGACAGACTTCAAGCTGACAAAGGCAAGGAATATTCAATGAGAAAGCAACAATCAAACACTGGAAAGATACATTTATCACATTAACACATTTCACCTGCATGCTACCCATATGTAAGCTTGAGAAAAGTTTCAATTAAAGAGATGAACTCATTCTTCATTTTAAAGAATATTTGTTGACCTGATTAAATCTGTGATGTCTATAACCCACGCCTGACGTGACTTCTCATAATTTATAAGTTATAGGTATCACAAAAGTTTAGCTTCACATTTAAAAAATTTACTTTATTTATATGATAAATTTTATTTTTTTAAATATTATAGTGGTAGGGTTTTAGAAAAAAAAAAAGTGGGATCAATTAATGAAGAGCCATGTCAAACGCGTAAATTGTAGATATAATAGATTTACACGAGTCATACAACAAAATTCCTCTATTTTTTACACTTAAGGTTGTCAGGTTTAAACCATGATCACGAATAGAGCTGTCCAAGGGCCGGATTACTCGCCCGAGCCCATAAGCCCGTCCTATATTTAGGAGGGTTTAGACAATAATTTTAAATTTAAGAACTGGGCTTGGACAAAATTCATAGGTCCGTTTAGAAAACGGGCCGGGCTAATTTAAACCATGATCACGATGCAAAATTTTATATTCAAACTCAATTTAATTACAGATTTACTGGGCAAAAGAATTAAAATCAATTCAACCACATCATGTGGTAGATATTTTTCGGCCAAGAATACAGTTAAGTTTAGATAAATTAATATTTTGAAATTTCTTTTTTTTTTTTCAATTGATGCGCTATATATTCTCAAATTTAAGAAAAAAATTGCCCTTAAATTTTTTAGATAATTAAAAAGTTGTTCAAAATGTAATCTAAAAATTGAATGAACAAAGATGTCATTGTTAATAAAAATTTTAGTTATAATTTTTTTTTGAAGAAAAATAACCTTCGCTCAAGTATAAAACAAATTTTAGTTCTATTTGTTGCATACGAATCGCAGATATATATATATAGAGAAAGCAGTGTGCCAACATCAGCTTTTGTTTAAAAAATGCAATACGGCAACTTATTTATTCATAAACATGGATCTCAAATCCTGATTGGTAGGCCTTGGAAATTTAAATTTCTCTTCAATCCGCTGTCCAACTTGTTAGATATTAGTATTAGTTATGTTTCCTTTACTCATATCCATAGGGAGACCAATTTCTTTACCGACTCCTTAGTCAAATTTTGTGTTTTTAGAACATCAACCTTAATTGTTTGGCTGTAATCTCTTTTTTCTGTAATAAATCTCTTTGCCTTTCAAAATAAAAAAAAGGATTACGTAATATATTTTTACTTTGAAATATTGATACTTAATTATATAAAAAAATTAATAATCAATAAGATTTTCATGACATACTTCGATGATTAATGTTTTGATAAAATTTGATTAATAGTTCTTTACTTTAAGAATGTTTGTATCATTTGTCATTCTTATTTTGGTTCTCCTTTCTTTTTTTTTTTCAAACTTCTTTTCTAAAACAAAACTTAAATATTTAAAATTTTAAAAATTCTAAAAAATTAATATTTGTGTTTGTGTTTCTTAAAAATTAATCATAAAGAATTTCGAAAATAGCATTTAACATTTTTTATTGGTCCTTCCCTTATTTTCTAATCTAAAATAAAAATTAATATTTAAAATTTGTAAAATAAAAATTATTAATATTTAAAAAATTGAAAAACCCGAGACACGACCCAGGTTCAACTTCTAGAAGTTAAATGAATTCACAATATCGATAATCTATATCTATAATATATAACAATATATTAAAGCAGACAAAAATTATAGCTTCTTTTGGAGGAAAGGGTGTGAAAGGACATATGACACATCTTCATTGGTCCTCTCCCTTTTTTCATTTCTTTTATTTTTAGTTTTATATTTTTTTTTTCTTTTAAATTATAACTTGAAATGGGTCTAAAATTTTGGATTGTATTTGGTGACTTATTTTTATATTGTTATATATATATATATATATAACTATATTAGTGTAATAATTGTTGTATATAATTTATATATATATATATATGTATAGTTAAAATACTTTATTGGTACTGAATTTAATATTTGATGATTGTAATTTTTATTTATTGGTTAATTAAAATTTATAATATATATGTATTATTATGTATATATATTACTAAAAAATCTTTACATTTACTAGTAATGAATTTAATTATAGTTGATAAGTTTATTTTTTATTTATTAGTTGATCAATATTTGTGTAATACTTGATACATGTATTTTTATTGATTAATTAATAAACATGTGTATGTGTGTGTATGTATTTCTACAAGATATTAGTAATTTAAATATATATATATATATATACACACACACACCCATACCCATACAAGATATTAGTCATTAACAAATTTAATAATTTATGTACATAATTAATTAATCAATTTAAAATTAGAAAACATTAAGTCAATTTTATACTATATTATGATATATCATGCTAATTTATCAAATTATAGTTTTTTCTAGAGAAATAATTAAAACCTTATCATTTTTTTTATTGAAAACGTTACATACTTGCGCGAAGGACTAAAGGTAATGATTAGTTATAAAAGCTCTCGGGGCATAACCTAGGCCTTTACCTAGTTTATTCAGATTCTCGAATCATAGAAACTCATTTTTGTTGCAACATGTCTTGTTGTTATTGGTTGTCAAGTTCAAATAGTATTTTTGGCTTTTTTTTAGTATAACTTATATCAGTATGATCTTAAAAAGTGACTTTTTAGTCATTCAATAATATTTTGACATTTTATAGTTTTTAAAAGGTATACCATAATTATTTTATATCCATATACACCAAATCAGTTTTTATTAATTTATAAACTTTTTTTCTTTATTTAAATTAAATCCTACAACAATAAATATAACATAGGTTGAAACTTTAAATTTTGTTATAAAAGATACCTTTTTTTGTTTCTAGAAAAATTATTTGATGAGGATGAATATATATTTAAAATCTTAATGTCTTTTTGTATCAAACAAAAAATCTTAATGTCTTTTAAATTCAATGACATATCATTTAATTAGTGGATACCTAAAAGGTCACTTTTTAGTATCATCCTTATATAAGTTAAACACTTTTTTATTGGTGGAGTAGGTTTTCACAACATTCTCTTCTTTGTACCAACCAGGCAGCCTCTCTGTGACGAAGGCAAAGGGGAAACTAGAGAATAGAAGGAAAGGATGGCAAAATCTCGGAAACAGTGTTATAAGTTCTTCAAAGTTTTCCTCCCGGAATTCAGTTCCAAAAAACTGATACTTTCTCTCTTTCTTTGTTTCATTAATTGTTTCCATTATCGCATGTGGCTCTTACCCTTTACATAAGAAGACAACCGTACCTAATACTAATCAAATATATGAAGAGGATAGCCTTGATTCTGCCTTCTGCCTTGTTCTCATGGTCTTTGAGAAAGAGTATGATTCTCGTAATGTGATAAAATTGTTCCTTTTCAAATGTTAAATCCAGCGGGATTTTCTATCTGCAGGCTATGCAACCATTAATTCAATGGGTTGATTTAGTTGGTCATAGAGCCTGGAGCTCTTTATCAAGCTAGAGTTTTCGTTTTCTTATTCTTTTTCTTTTTTCCTTTCCTTCTAAGTTGAAGAGCTCCCAGTTGATCTCAATCAAATCTTGATACCAGAATCTTCATTCATTTTTAGCCAATTTCATTCGTGTGGTGAATTTGCATTTGAGATTATTAGATGAATTAGCGTAAACAAACAAGCATACATTAAATGGGACATTTACACATTCTTTGCTAATAATCAATCAGATGATTTTGTTGCCTAAAATTGTGTTGTTAAACATATGGACAGGACCTACCACCTGCTTTTGTTAAGCAATGTGATAGAACCTTTCCTAAGAATGCCAAGCTTAAGGATCATGCGGGAAAATTATGGCTTGTCAATTTGGAAGAAAGTGAAGAGAGGTTGAGTATTACAAACGGTTGGCAATCCTTTGCAAGCGAATACTCTTTAGAATGTGGAGACTTCCTCTTCTTCAAATATGATGATGGGAATTGTCTGTTCGATGTGGAAATATTTGGTAGAAGTGGATGTCCCAAAGAGGGCTTATCTTCCAAAATGACCACCACTGATGCAATGAATGGAAAAGAGATACCTCACGAGGAAATAGGCTATGTGCCTACTCATACCTGCAAGCAGAAGTATTCCAAGTTATCTGTCAAAGGGGTTGAAAACTCAGGTAGGCAGTCTTTGTCATATCACTTTATAGTTTATTCCAGATTCTAATAGAGGTCTACTTTTGAGGTGCTGTACGCTTTTAGGTTTAGGTGAAGCTAGTGGTTATAAATCAAATAGAAATAAAGAACAAGTATTGGATAAGGAAAGGCACTTAAACCAGAAACAAGTATTGGGGAAGACGAGGCACTTAAAGCAACAACATATGTGACACCGGAAGGTCCTTATTTTGCTGTAAAGATCTGTCGTTGGATGTAGTATGTTGTGGTGAGTTTTTGGTCATGTTTTATATTGTACCTTATTTTAACGATTGCTGTAAACAAAAGTGATCATGCTGTTTTTTATTTTATTTTCCATGTATTCAAATAGAGTTTTGCTTCATGTTGTAGTATGTCCCTAGACCGCTGTTGGACTCTTGTGGAATTAAGTTGGATTCAGAAATGGTGCTTCTTGATCACAATGGGAAGGAATGGCCAGTTAAAGTCATTGTCAGGAGAGATGGTCGTGTTCTTATCAATCATGGATGGGCTCCTTTCCGTGAGGAGCACAACTTGCAGATAGGAGATACATGTGTATTTGAGATCGTTCTTGGTGGAGGAAATTCAAGCCAGAAATTGCGTGTTCAAGTTATCAGGAGTCAGTCCACGCACCGTAGACGTCAGATAGAAAAAGCTTGAAGTACAGCCCTTTCCCAGCCCATAGTCCCCAGACTCACTTTCATTTACTCCGTCTCTTTTATCCTTTAGATATTAGTGTTAGATTTTGCAAAGCTGTTAGTAGTTTAGAAAGAGTTCTAAAAGATAATTTTGCTAGTACTGCTTGCTTGACATGGTAATGAACTAAAAGTCATTAGAATTTGTATAGCTGAATGGTTTGCACTTTGTAGGTTCTTGTGAATGTGGTCTAGTTTTGTTCACTTCCGCGCTTTTTTGTGAAAAAAAAGAAGCTATGGTTCTTTTTTTCACACATTCACTAAATACTCTGATCTTGGAATGTATTTCAGATTCAATCAGTATGTTTTAATAACCTTGGCCTGAAGAAGAATCAAATGTTTTCAGTCTTTCCTCTCTCTGGTGTGATATTGCAAACCATCACTGTCCATAATTGACATTCTCATTTCATGATGGCAATTCGATCCCATTGACAAGGCTGATGCCAGTCTAAAACTTTTGCTAATATGAATTTAGTTTCCACTACCACTAGCATCTAACATCTAACATACATTTAAAGCAGCAAGTAATAGAGGCCAAAGATAGTGTCCACGTAGGATTTGTATTTTTTTTTTCTAATTTTTTGTAATTAGCAATATACTATATATAAAAATATATTATCATTAATATGCTTTTATGGTTAGATTTTTTTTTGTTTTTTGTGTTACATTGAATATTGAATTAAGAAGGGATAGAATCAAATTGAAGAGGGTACACTTTTCTCAGCAAACTCATACTTTTCTCAGCAACTAAATTGACTCTTCAATTTACGTAAAGATAAAATCAACAATCAAAAGTCTTTTTTGGAAGAGATGAATGAGTATTACACTTCTATTAATAATTTAAATAGCTGTTCATTTTCAAGAAGTATCTTACTTTTTTTATCCTTTCATTCATTTAGCTCCTCTAATTCATTTTAGTCTCTATTTTTCTTACTTATTCTTTGTCTTTTGATATTTTCTTACTCTTTTTTTTTGTAGAATAGAGTTACATGCACTACTAGAAAAAAGGTCCATAGAAACGGAAATAGGGACGGAATATGATGAAAAAATCCGTACCTTTTCCAACGGATTTAGGGACGGAAAAAATTCCGTCCCTATAAGGGCGTCCCTAAATAATTAGGGACGGAAAGTAAATCCGTCCCTAAATCCGGGGGAAACCACGAGACAAGGTAATGACATCTGAAACGAATTTTGTGACGGATAGGCAAACATTGCAGCGGAATTAGGGACGGATATTGAAACGGAATTAGAAACGGTTTTGTTCGTACGAAAGTGTAATCGCTGAAAGTTTTATAAACTGTTGTTGGGAGGGATTTAGGGACGGATTTTCTGTAGCGAGGGATTTAGGGACGGATTTTCTTTTTAAGGACGGGTTTAGGGACGGATATTTATTGTTTTGTTTCTTAGGGACGGATTTAGGGACGGATTTGAGGGTTTAGGGTTTAAGGTTTATTATTTAGGGACGGATTTAGGGACGGAATATGTAAAAAAAATTAATTTTTTTAAAATAATATTTTATATATTTAGTGGTGGTTTATTATTAATTTTTTATGAAGCAGTAATAATAATAATAATAAAAAATAATAATAATATTATTATAATAATATTTAATAATAATAATAATAATATTATTATTATATTATTAAAATAATAGTATTTAATCGTATTATTATTATTATTACTACTATATAAAATAATATTAAAATAGACCAAAATTAAAATTAAATTCTAATTTTATATATTTACTGTAAATGTTGTATACATGAAATGTACAAAAATAAATCTAAAAATCACCTAAATGGGAGGCAATCTCATCGAAATCTTCCCCGGCCTCGGCATCGCCCTCGCCCTCGCCCTGGCCCTGGCCCTGGCCCTGATGGGCCGCATGATGGACGTCCTGGGGCTGATGCTGTACCTTTAAGATGGACTCTCCGGTCCTAGCCTGAGCGTACGGAGGTGGCTCGTCTGTCGGATGCGGAGCTCCCGGAGGCGGAGGAAAACGGCCTATCATCTGCTGCATCTGCTATAAGCGCTGCTCCCACACTCTATCTCTCTCTGCCACTTGTCGAGTAGTCTCCTGTGCAGCCTCCGCCAACAAGCGAGCAGACTCCTGTGCAGCCTCATCTAGCCTCCTCTTGACATCGGAGCGCAAGTCGGCCATCTGTTGTCGCAAGGAAATATTCTCTTGCGACTGAGATGGGATGGAAGAAGAGTCGGCCTGAAACTGGGGGTGGTGAACTAAGTCGCCGTACCCTAGCATCCGATCGCGCTCGCCACCCGCTACCCCCTGAAAGATCGTATGCGGGTGGACCTCCGAGTCATCGGCAGCTCGTGCACGTGCCTCCGCAATCGCTCTGTCATAATCCTCCTAAAAAAAGAATATAAATTAATTTATGCATGTGTGTGAAGTATAATATTAATAGAATATTCTTATTGTAAATTGAATAATTATATAACAATAAACTAAATAAACGTTACAATTCTATAAGTAATTACTTAAGATGATTATATATAATGAGTTATAATTACTTAAACTTTAACTTCAATAATTATATATTTAAGTACTTAAACTTACAGCAATAGTCTTGGCACGACCCTCGGGATAATCACCCGCCTTGGTCTTGTACAGCTTGTCGAATAATCTGGCAGGACCGGGATCACCACCCGCCTCCTTAACCTACAAAAGCGAAAAATGTGTTAAATAATTATAAGGAAAATATTTATGAATTAAAAAACTTAAGCGAAATAAAATATGGATTTAATTATTACCAAATCGGACCAGTGGAATGCAGTGCCCCTACTACCACCTCTATATACAATCGCCTGCTCAGTGCTGCGATTCTTCTTATTCACCTCGTTGTGTCGCCTGAAAGTAGGGTCGGCATCCCACTGTGCACAGAGGCGGTCCCAGACATGGTCTGAAGTCCAAGTAGGCGCCCTACGTATGCTCCGAGCCCGGCTGAACTCATGCCTGATGAATTTGCCGGCTGTGGCATCGAAGAAGGCCCGTGCCGCCTTACGCTCCTCGGCGGGGAACACGTAACGCCTCTGTAATGAAAAAGAAATAATGAAAGCGCGCAAATAATAATGTCATTATTCAATTAAAAAAATTAAGCAATGGTAATAATAATTATTAAATAAAATAGTCAAATAATAATAATGTAATAATTAAATTATATGAATAAATAAATAATTAATGTAGGTTATGACTTACCATCCATAAATCGAACATACGGGTGCGCGTCTCGTGCGGAACCTTCATCCAGGACAACCACGGCTCGATCCAATGTCCGTAGATGATATGCTTGATCTCTGTCTTCGCCCTCTTGTTTGTCTTCTCATCCCTTCAAAATTCCATTATCAAAGGTAGTTAGTAAGAAAAAAAAGTAAATATAATTAGGAATCATTATAAAATTAAAAAAAGTTAAGATTTTACTCGTAAATCAGGGCCACTGTCATCGGTGTCGGGGGATCTAGCTGAGATGGGCCGGAGACATCAGGCTGAGATGGCTGGGCGGGTTGGGCTGGCTGGGGGGACTGGGAGGGCTGGGAGGCAGGTGTAGGCATAAAAGACGACGGGGTAGTGTGGGAAGCAGGCGTCTGTGCTGGCGGCACAAGGCGGTATGTCAATTCGCCGACTGTCACCTCCTGAACTGGCGGTGGAGATGGAGATGGAGATGCACCAGAACTCAGTGCTGGAGGAGCATGGCTAGATGTAGGGATGGAGGAGTGTAAACCAATATCCAGAAGCAACGGAAGTGATGGGGAATGAGATCGAACCGTTGATCCAGACGTCGGCTAAGTACGAAATATTATAACGAACTTGTTAGTTTAATTAAGTATCTATAAGAACATTCATGACAATTAATCAATTTTGGTGAATAAATATTGAAAAGCACCTGTGTATGCTGCGAAGTCGGAACAGGTGGGGATGGGAACGTCTCCTGAGGTAGAACGGTGGGTGGAGGTGGTGGTAATCGCGAAGCAGGATGACCGACTGAGGGAGATCCTGATCCGGAATGGTGTGATTGAGTCCCGGAGCCCCCTCGACCAGAACTGGCCGATCGACCTCGGCCTCGGCCTCGACCTCGACCTCGTCCTCGACCGGAACTCGAGGGATGATCATCGTGCTGTGAACTCTACAAAATTATGGGTTATCATTAATAATAAACTAGTTTATTACAATTATGTATTAGTTTTAAAATTAACAAATTTTATAATTACAACTAAGTAAGTAATTTAATTATATAAATTATTTAATTAAAATGATTATTGAATAGTATTATTAAGTAAATATAATTATATTTAGTTTATTCATTGATTTAGGGAAGTAATTAATATTATGATTTAAATATTTGTAATCTAATTCACCAAATATCCTTTTAAAGTGTCCTCAATTTATTAAAGTAATTTAACTAATTAAAAACTAACAAACTTATTAGACTTGAATATTTAATTATTAAACCGATTAAACTAATTACTAATGATTTAATATTTAAAGTAATTCGACTAAGTAGTATTTAATGGTTGACATTATTAAACTATTTACTAATTTGAGTAATTATTAAACTAATTAAAGAACCTATATGAATTTAATGGTTATATAATTATTAAACTATTTAGTAATGAACAACTACTTAAATTAATTAAAGAAATTAGTATTTATTTTTTTAATAATTATTATAATATTAATGCATTACTATAGTTAACGTTGTTCTGATGAGTTAATATTGAAACTAATAATTTTATATTAGTATTTTATGTTTGATATTATTTAAGTAATTATACTCACTACACTAATTAACAAACTTATTAGATATATTAATTAATATTTAATATTTAAACTTATTAAATTAACTACTAATGAGTTAATATTTAAACTAATTTGACTAATTACACTAATTAGTATAATTAGTATTATTACTAATAGTATTACTGTAGACACTTATTTTTTAAAAAATTTAGTTGATTAATTAATTAACTAAATTGGCTATTCTTAAATTTTATTACGCTTACCTTTTCTAAGTTTAATTTATTTTTGTCCGTTTGTTTATGTTATTATTCTTGTTATTATTATTACCATTATTTTCTTTTTATCTTATTTTAACTTAATTTTATTACCTTGCAGGTAATTTTGGATCAGAACAAGAACGCTAGTCAAGCCAAAGGCTAACCGAGTCAACTCAAGTATGATGTAATATATGTATATATATGTGTGTATATATATATATATTTATATGTATATGTATATTTATAAATATATATTTCCATATATGTACATTAGATATACATATATATTTATGTATATATATAAAAATGTATATTTATATGGATATATATTCATAGATGTATACATGTATATGTAAATACATATACATATATATATATATATAATACATGTTAAAAAACCAAGTAAAGAAGGACCACTACCATGCACAAACAAAAGCCATGCAACTCTTCCCTCATCTTTGGCTCGGGTGAGTCATGACTCGGTGGAGATACAGCCACCAAAGCAGCCACGCCACCCCTCCCCGACACCGTGTGCGGCGGCCACCGTTCCAAGGAATAAGCAGAAACGATGGGAGGTCGAAGAGTTTCTCGTACTCAAAGGAAACATTTCAAGCAAAGCAGGAAAAAATGTTTGGAAACGACCAAAAACAGAGTCTTCCTCTGACCCCGATAACCCCAGCTCTAATAACCAAGCTTGGCAGCCTTTTGCCACCCAAAACCCTTCCTTTGATGAATATTACAAAGAACAAGGGATTATTTCACCTGAAGAATGGGATGCTTTCATTGAAATGCTTAGAAAACCGTTGCCTGCAGCTTTCAGGATTAATTCTACTAGCCAATTTTGTGAGGATATTCGTTCACAGTTAGAGAATGACTTTTTGATATCTCTTCAAGCTGAAGCCAATGAAGGGAGTGATTTGGAGCCTTTTTCATTGCTGTCCTCCACAAAGTTTCTCCGTCCTCTCTCCATCGCTCGGCAACATGCATCAGCTACGTAAACAATAGCAGCGGCGGCTGTTCTCAACTACCACCATTGTAGTAAGTTGCGTCCTATCTGGACACGGCAGCTTGAACCACCGCTTCTTCGCATGCACAGCCCCGATCTTTCCATAGCTGAACCATGAAGAGCTTGCTGCAATCCCCCTCACCTGCAAAGACATTCATTGACTTTCCCACCTCTGCATCAAAACTCCCTACCTGCCACGACTGTAACCACTCCGCCTTCCACCGCCGCTACAGCAGCCACTACAGCGGCATTAGCTTGTCTTCACAGCCGCGACAGCTCGCCACGGTAGCCACCATACATCCACAACATGAATAACAGCAGTAGCAACCGCGCCACACTCCCTCGAGAGAGATAACAGCCAAGCAGAACCGAAGAAAAGTCCACGTCCCACTCTCTCGTTTCTTGTCGTTTCGGCTTGGTCTGTTCTGAGTCACAAAGTTGCAGTAGCTAGTGGAGCGACTTTAGAAATAGAATTAAGCATGGGTTCTAAGGAGAGAGGCCAGAAGACCAAAAAATAAGAAAAGGAACAAGAACAAACCATCGTCTCCTTTCTTTGCAAGAAGAAGAAGAAGCCATTAATTAATTCTTTTATTTTTATCTCGCCCTACAGTGATTAGTTAGTGAATGAGAGAGAAAGTTGGCCCTTCTGTTTGCTCCACTGCTAAAGCAAAGGGCCTTCAAGGCTCTGATCTTTGAAACTATATCAGGTGGTAACTTTTTCTGTTCTAGAAATCAATTTGTTGTTGCTGGAGTTGAAGATGAAAGTAACTATGATTGCCTGTGCATCGGTGATTGGGGGCAAGTGATGGGTTTGTATGGTCCAGTCTATGTAACAAGTCTTCCTTCTTTCAATGGCCTCAAAATCTGGTGCCAGACCTTCCCCTGAAAAGCAGAGGAAACATTTTGGTAGCCAAGCAGCTGAAGGGAATTCTCGTCGGCCTTCTCCTATACAAATCACAAAGACTAGCAAATCGGAGCCAGTTACACCAAAGACACCACCGAAGGGCATGGAGCAAGTTGCATACAAACAAGATTCTGTTGCAACCACGGAGAATATAAAACCATTGAAACCTCATAAATTAGAGTCCGTTGGTTCCTTGGCAAAGAAAGTAGATTCAAGTTTATCCTTAGGTAATCCAAAAGAAGTTTCTAATCATGTTGGTTCTGAAGTGAGTCAGATTGGGGGATTGCCTGAAGGTTCTGTTGAACATGAAAAGAAAGCATCGGAAAACAGACTTAATTCAGCCTCGGCTAAATCCAGTGATGGGGCCCCCAGCAATGTTAAGGTTGGTGGAGGTGCCAAAGTTGGTGATCGTCCTGATTATGTTGAGAGTGGTAAGAGCAGTATGTGTAGAGGCAGCACAAGCAGTGATGTGAGCGATGAAAGTACTTGTAGTAACTTGAGTAGCAGTATCAACAAACCTCATAAGGCAAATGATGTAAGGTGGGAAGCCATACAGGCTGTTCGAGCAAAAGATGGTGTATTGGGTTTGAACCATTTCAGATTGCTTAAAAGATTAGGCTGTGGGGATATTGGAAGCGTCTATCTTTCAGAATTAAGTGGAACTAAGTGTTATTTTGCTATGAAGGTGATGGACAAAACATCTTTAGCAAGTCATAAGAAACTTCTTCGAGCTCAAACAGAGAGAGAAATACTACAATCCCTTGACCATCCCTTCCTTCCAACTTTGTAATACTCATTTCGAGACTGATAAATTTTCATGTTTAGTGATGGAGTTCTGCCATGGGGGTGATTTGCATACACTTCGACAAAGACAACCAGGAAAGCATTTTACTGAGCATGCAGTAAAGTTCTATGTGGCAGAGATTCTCCTTACTTTGGAATATCTTCACATGCTTGGCGTTGTTTATCGTGATCTCAAGCCTAAAAATATTCTTGTTCGAGAAGATGGACACATAATGCTTTCGGATTTTGATCTTTCCCTCCGTTGTGCTGTCAGCCCCACATTGGTCAAGTCATCAACTCGAGTCAGAACCCTTGCGAAAGGATCCAGTTTATTGTGTACAACCAGCTTGCATTGAGCCCTCCTGCATCCGGCCATCATGTGTGGCTCCTACAACATGCTTCTCCCCTCGCTTCTTTTCATCCAAAAAAAAAATCCAAAAGGGATCGGAAACCCAAGAATGAAATGGGAAACCAAGTCAGCAACCGATAGAAAAAGAGTAAGCGTGAGGTCCAACAACTGACAGCCCATGACTATTCTCTTTCCATGTTTTCGGGGTGTGTCTCCATGTTTTAAGCCACTAGGAGTTTTTCAAAATGAAAAGGAGGCAGCTCTCTTACAAAAATAGAAAAAGAGAGCACAGGAGAGGAGAAAACCGAGAGCATAAAAAGGGGGCGTGGGGAAGGCTTCATTTTTCCTTCAGAGAGGAACAAAAAAAGAAAAAACAGAAAAAAAGAGAAGAGAGAGCACAACGGAGAGAGCATTTTCTCCTCAAAGAACAGAGAGGAACACAGAGCAGAAAAAAAAAGAAGGCTGTAGCATTTTTTTCTTTCTTCCTCAAACAAAGACTTCAGCATTTTTTTCATTTTTCTTTAAGAACAAAACAGAAAAAATAGAGAGAGGAGAAGAGAAAAAGAGAGTCCAAAAGAAATTTTTTCTTCTTCTTCTTGATTTATTTTAAATAGATTGGCTAGAGAAAATAGAGAAAAAGGCTTGTTGTTCATCAATTTTTAGCCATTCTTTTCTCCACAAAGCCATTATTCTTTTTAGTTTTGGTACAAAACTTCATCTATTTAGGTAAGTTCTTAGTTTTACTTTCAAGATCATTTCTTTTCACTTTAAATACAATATTCTTGTTCTGTCTTGTTAAATTTGTATATGAAGTGTTAACTTTCTCTTTTATGATGATTTACAAAGCTTTTGTATATTGCTAAATAATTTGCTTAGTTTAATATATGCTTCTAATATATTTAAGATGGTTTTTTTTACTTGCTTATTTATTTTATGTTATTTTTTTTGTTAATGTGCCATTTCTCTTAATTATTTACTTGATTATGCAAAAAGTTCATTGTTTTGTATTCTTGTTTATTATTTTTCAAACTTGCTTTACTTATTCTATATGATTGTTTAGTTGAAAGTCTTAATCTTGATTAAAAAGATTGTATTTTTGAGTTTATATTCACATTCTTGTTTGATCAAAAAATAATAATCTTGATTATAAAGGTCATAATTTTAAGTTGATTAACTTGTTTGTTTAGTTAAATGTTAAGTTTAAGGTTATAAAAATTGCACCTTTTTGTTTGTGGATATTTTAGCTTGATTGAAAATGAAAGCTTGGTTAATAAAAATTGAATCTTTAAGTTTATTTTATTTTATTTTTATTTTATTTCTTTTTTTTTATTTTATTTTTTTTATCATAGAGATTATCTTTTTGCCCTTAAATATGTGTTTTGGTCTAATATAAAATTTATGCTTGCATATAAAATTACCTCTTTGCCCATTGCGTATATTTTTGCTTAATTAGTAATTATATCATATGTTAAATTACTGTTTTACCCTTTTACGTGTGCTTTTTAATTAAAAATTTAATCTTGCATGTAAAATTACCCTTTTGCCCTTGCATGTGTTTTTGCTTGTTTAGTAATTGTATCTTGTATTAAGTTACCTTTTTGCCTTTGTATGTATGTTTGATTAATTAAAGATTGAATCTTATATGTGAAATTACCCTTTTACCCTTGTTTATATATTTGTTTAATTATGAGTTGAATTTTGTATAAAATTACATACTTAACCTTGTATATGTATTTGTTGAAATTAAGCTTGTTTATATGTGTCAAATTAGTTGTTGTGCAATTTGATCTTGTAAAATTGATTTTAAATTTCCATGTCCTATTTATTTTACCATGTCATATTGTGTAATTAATTGTGTATGTATATACTAACCCATGTTTCCTTGTCCCATTCATGCATGATTAAATTTAGAACATTGATTTTCAAAAAATTCATATGCATGGGATAACCAAAAGATGCCTTGGGAGTCTGAGGTTTCTGAAGATTTTCTCCGATGAAAAGTTTTTTCGGTGTCTAATCGGGAGTCCGATCGGGCCAGGGTGAATTTTTCATCCCTTCAAAATTAAAAAATATGTTTTTCATGTAATTTTCATAAAAAGCATGCATCATGTTTATAATTGTCTTTAATTTTTTAAAATTTGCAAATGAACTCCAAAAATTTTCTTTTTACAAAAAGGAATGTTAATTCCAAAATCTTTTATTTTCTATTTATTTTATTTTTACTTTTATGTTTTATTTTTTATTTCATTTTAAGAAAATCTCTTGTTTAAGAAGCCCAATTAAATTAAAAGGAATGTTTATTCCAACATTAATTTCAAAACATGTTTTAAAGGTTTTTGGAGAGATCTTAATTTTCCAACTATAATTAAGGCCTCTCAAATTAATCCAAATTTTATGAAAAAATCACTTTCAAAATCTCTTTTCTTATTTTTATTTCTTTTTATTTCTTTTTCAATAAAAGGGAATATTTATTTTCTTTTATCCTTTTTTAATTTTTCAAAATATTTCCCTATCAAACTAAATTTTTGTCAAACTATTCCCTTCATCAAATTAAAAGAAATATTTATTCCGACATTGTTTTAAAATTAAATCTTTCTAAGAGATTTTAATTTGAGAAATCATAATTAAAGTCTCTTAATGTGATTTTCAAAACACGAATTAGAGGATGTTTATCCCAATTTTTTTGCAAAATGTTTTCTAGAAGGTTTCAATTAATATTCTCATAATTGGGACTTTCTAAAATTAAAATTAAACCTTTGTTTTTCAAAAGGATATTTATCCTCGTTTTTTTAAATTTGACTTTGATTTTTTGAAGAATATTTGTTCCTAGTTAGAAATTGAATCTCTATTCTAAGTAGGAAATTTCTTCAAATTCGAAATTGGGCTATGGATTTTCACATTAAAAGGAATGTTCATTCCGACATTAAGTTTTTTTTTTTTTTGGATTTAACTTTTCAATGGGATTTTTATCCCACATTAAAAAGAATATTTATCCCAACATTCGAAATTATGTTTTTCCTAAAAAGATTTTAAACATATTTTATTATTATTTCCCAAGTAAAATATTTTTAAGACTTTTGTGGTACCGATTTCCGGGCGTCTGGGGGGTGCTAATCCTTCCCCAAGCGTAACCGACTCACGAACCTAAAATCTTTTTCGTAGACCAGTTTCTTTCCTTCGCTTGACGTAATCTTTCTAGATTTACGTTAGGTTAAACAAGTAGGTGACTAACCACACCTATTTAAAATAAAAGGTTAGTGGCGACTCCATTTGTTTTTAGACTGTTTAGTCCCAACTATTTTTACGCCATATCATCTATCGTCGGAGCGGTAAAACGTCTCGACAATTACTAATAGTTAAAGCAAGTTAAGTAAATAGAGAAATTAATAGTATTACAAAGTATTATTTAGTTAAACTAATTAGAGTAATCAGTATTATTACTAATATTATATAAATAATTTATACAAATAATACTAATTAGAGTAATTTGTAATTATTATATATTCAAACTAATAATACTAATTAGAGTAATTAGTATTATTACTATTTATTATATATTTAAAATAATAATACTAATTACCAAACTATGAAATATTCTAACTAATTAATAATACTAATTATTGTAATTAGTATTTTTAGTAATTAATATATATTTAAACTAATAATACTAATTAATCTTTAAAGTTATTGAACATGTTAACAAACACATTATTGATATCAAACACTGCATCAAACACCAAAACAAACTTTAATAATTAACAACAAGAAAACTAAATTAAAGAAATTAGTTGAATTTATACCGTCATTGTACGGAATGTGATCGGGCTTGAAGCGGGAGAGCGTCGCCGGCAATCAGAGGAGCAGAACCGCCGCCTGTGACAGAGCAGATGGCGGCCGGCGGTGGTCAGGGGGCGCTGCGAACGGCGGATGGTGCGCGGGGTGGGGGAGGAGAAGGAGAGAAGAAGAAGAAGAAAGAAGAAAGAAGAAGAAAGAAATGGGGGGGAAAGGGTCGAGCCCGACTTTATTTAATGATTTGGAGCGGATTTAGGGACGGATTTTTAGGGACGGATTTAGCTGCGGATTTTGCTAAATCCGTCCCTAAAGGAATTAAAAAACCTACATCCGTCCCTAAATCCGTCCCTAAAATACAGCTGTCCACAACCAAAGACTGAAAGGCCACTGCACCTAGGGACGGATTTAGGGACGGATGTGTAACTATCCGTCCCTGTTTCCGTCCCTAAATATGTATAAATTAAAAAATCCGTCCCAAACTCCGTCCCTAACATACAGCTAGAATACAGAAAGCCGTTCAAAAGCGGGTCAGTTTTGGGACGGATATAGGGACAGACATTAAAAAATCCGTCCCTAGACGTCTGATATTTAAAAGTATTGAGGATAAAAGAGCTCCATTTGGGGACGGCCTTTGGGACGGAATTTTAAATTTCAAAAATTCCGTCCCAAAGTCCGTCCCTAGTAGAAAACCAAAATAATTGGCGGGAACAAACGCGCCAATTATTTTCGCTTTGGAACGGAATTAGGGATGGAAATTTAGATTTCCGTCCCTAAATCCGTTCCTACATGATTATTAATAATTGGCTGAGTTAGCGAATAGGGACGGAAATAGGAACGGATATTTCTGATAAGGACGGATAAAGTGACGGTTTTGTCTGTCCCTACTTTTAAAAATCGGTTTTTTCACCGATTTCCAATTAAATGAAGAACGTACACAATTACTTTCAATTATATATGCAATTTGGTCATGATAACCCACTACCTATGTGTAAACTTTAAACCACATCGGTTTTATATGAAATATACAAACGTATTTGTTAAATACTATAGTTATGTTACTAACACATCGAGTACTCTTCGTTCCAAACAAATTTTAAGTCTGTAGAGGCTTCCGATAAGTGATCAAACTTTCTGATACTCTCATCTACATACCTATGATATCTTATAGTTGGTGAATGGTAAATTGAAAGACGAATGAGCCGGTTTAGGCCTTCTATCGATATTATACGAGATTGATGAGTTGCAACGGTTATAGCAACGGAAATTGTTTTGCAACGGTTTTAGGGACGGATATCGTTGTTAGGGATGGTATACAATTAAACCGTAGGGTTTGACGTACCAAAAAGTCCTTAAACCCTAACATCAATAAATAGGGACGGAATTAGGGACGGAAATACTAATTTAGGGTTTCGGCTTAGGGTTGAAACCCTTTATTTAGGGACGGATTTAGGGAGGGATGAGACAATTTCCGTCCCTAAATCCGTTGGTAAAATTCAAAGGCCGAACAAGTATTCCAACCGAATTAGGGACGGTTTTTAGGTATTTTCGTTGCAAAAACCGTTGCTAAGCGTTATATGAAATGGCTTATATCAGGGACGGTTTTGGGGACGGATTTCTTATTTTCCGTCCCTAATTCCGTCCCTAATTAGTTTTTATGAAATCTTTGTAGAATTACCTCGAGGTGGGTATTAGTTTAACTATAATTATAACTATATTTATTCCCTTCGCACTATATAATTATAATAACATCACTCCCAGATTGCATGAACTTGTACATAACTTAACATGTTGCTAATGTAGTTGGTGAAATACCTATAATGGCATCTGTTCATTATAATCCTGGTACAAAGCAAGTTAAAATTCATTTGGATTATATCCAGCATCATCATCAGTGTCATCGGAGCAACTTGTTGATTCTGTTGAATCGAACTCATCCTCCGAGTCGTCCAATTCAGCGATTGGTTGAAGCTCCCCTAAGTCAACAGCTAAGTTGATACCAGCCATGTCAAACAATTGTATTGCATCTGTATTTGTGGTAACAGCTGGGGTTTGCACGATCTCTTGATTTTGGTATGGAGCATCATCCTCAACTTCTTCAGTAACATTCTGAACAACTCTCCTCGATTTTGACTCACAGACGGCCAACCAATTAGCTCTGTCTCTGATAGCTCCCGGATAATCACAGAAGCAAACTTGAATGGCTTGTTGTGCTAAAACAAATGGATCATATTTCTGATACATCTTTTGCCGATGGACATCAACCAACTTGTAATCTTGATGAACCTTCATTCCGTTGATAGGGTCAAACCAATCACACTCGAACAAAACAACTATGGCCATGCTGTCTGAAGAATTATACTCAAGGACCAAAACATCTTTCAGGAGGCCATAATAACTGGTGGAAGGATCGTCTGTATTTGTGCCTCGAACACAAACACCCCAATTCATTGTGGCTTTGCCAGCTCCACGTTGAAGAGTGTGGAAGTTATACCCGTTTATAAACACACCGGGCCAAGAGGTTGCCTTCCTTGAAGGTGGCCAAGCAAGTAGCATAAGCACCGGCAAGTCATCAATATGCTTTGCTCGATTAACCGGTGCATCAAGCTGTATGTGATAACCCAAGAGTTAGAATAATCAAACTAATACCCTTAAATCTCTACAAATCTCTAAATAGTTTAATTATCAAAATCGAACTATACTAACATATCGCTTGAACCAATCGACGAAATGGGCCTCAATCGAATCATCAATGGTACGCTGATTGAATCCATCATTTCGATAATATTGGACAAAGGAGCTGGGGTAAAAACAAATCGGTATAAGTGAAACAAACAACATATAATGAAATAAACTTGTTACTTGGAAAAAACTGCTATTAACTTACTTAAGGATGGGTTGCACCTCCAGACAATTTCGCAAAACATACGTATGCGCTACACGTTGTTCTTTCTCACCAAGCCACTTCGTTTTCTCCTTACCCTGAAATCGGGTTGGATAGTTAAAAATGGAGAACGGTTTGAGAGACTCATTGGCTAATCCTTCATCATTGCGCCTGGGTCGCTTTGTGTGACAATACACGTCACAATTAAAGTAATTTTGCGCGAAGTAGTTAAATTCCTGTGCAATGTAAGCTTCGCAAATTGATCCTTCAACGTGAGCCTTGTTACGAATTGTCTTCTTTAGTTGGTGAAGGAACCTATATGAATTCAATTAAACAAGCTTGTTGTTAGGATGCAAGTATACACATTGTTCAACGAAATTATGAAAACTCAAATTATCAAGTGTCCTCAAAATAAAAAAAGTTGTTAGTTTACCTTTCAAAGGGATACATCCATCGGAATTGAACCGGCCCTCCAACTAATGCTTCGTACGGCAAGTGAACAACCACGTGTTCCATTGAATCAAACATGGCTGGAGGGAAGACCTTCTCCAAGTTACAAAGAATGATCGGAACTTTCTCGTTCAAATCTCGAACCTTATTAATGTCCAGCATACTCGAACATATGCACCGAAAAAAGAGGCTAAGTTTGGTCACAGGGTTCCACACACTAGGAGGCAACATCTCTCTAAATGCGATTGGAAGCAGTCTCTGCATAAAGACATGGCAATCGTGACTCTTCATGCCGGAAACCTTCTCTTCATTCATGTCAATACATCTCCCAATATTTGAGGCATACCCATCGGGAAACTTCAAATTCCTCAACCATCTCAGAATAGTTGTCTTCTGTGTTTTGGACAAATTATAGACAGCTTTAGGTTTGGTGCGTTGCTCGCTTTCAGGATCAACTGCAATTGAACTTCGAAAGCATATAGCACTGATGTCTTTTCTGGCATTTAAAGTGTCCTTTGATTTGCCTTTCAAGTCCATGACAGTTCCGAACACTGCATCAAAAACATTCTTCTCAATATGCATAACATCAAGGTTATGGCGGATTAAGTTTGTTTTCCAATAAGGAAGATTCCAAAAAATACTCCTCTTAGTCCATTTGTGATGGGTGCCATAATATTCAGGCATATTAATTGGCTCATCCATAGCTGTGGGCAAATGCCAAACGTGTCCATATATTTCTTCCCCTGTCAACCTTGATGGTGCAGCCATCCTCTCAACTCGACCACGGCGGAAATACTTCTTATCCTTCCTATACGGATGATCCGAGTTAAGGAAGCACCTGTGGCAATCAAAATAAGTCGCCTTCCTACTATGTGGAAGCACGAATGCTCTGCTCTCCTGCATACATACAGGACATCCTAGTACTCCAGCGGTGCTCCACCCAGATAGCATGCCATAATCGGGGAAGTCATTAATGGTCCACATAAGAGCAGCCCTCATGCGAAAATGCTCATTCCTCGAAGCATCGTATGTGGAGATCCCATCTTCCCACAATTGCTTCAATTCATCAATCAGAGGTTGCAAGAATACGTCTATATTTTTCTTCGGGTTTTTTGGACCCGGACAGATCAATGTTAAGAACATGTAAGGGCTCTTCATGCACGTACCCGAAGGAAGGTTGTAAGGAGTTACAATAACTGGCCAGCAAGAATAGGTCCTTCCGAATTGCCCATGCGGTGCAAAACCATCTGCGCATAATCCCAATCTAACATTTCGAGCTTCTGAACCAAAATCAGGATATGTCCTGTCGAAATGCTTCCATGCCTCGGCATCGGATGGATGGCATATAACCCCATCTTGAGCTTCATGTGTAGCATGCCACGTCATTTGTTCAACTATGCCTGCGGTATGGTACAACCGTTGCAACCGGGGAGTCAGTGGCAAGTATCTCAAAATGGCTGTCGGAATTCTTTTACGAGTTCTATCCCCACGTCGACTTGTGTCCTTGAATCTAGGTTCACCACAAAACCGACAACAATCAGAGTTTGAATCTTCCTTCCAGTACAACATGCACCCATTCTTGCACGCATGAATCTTTACCACAGGTAAACCTAATTCATTGATGGTTTTCCTATGTTGATAATAGTTTGGAGGAAAGTTATTTTCCTCCGGCAATACTTTCCTGATGGCATCACAAAAATAATTGAATGCACATTCGGACAAGTTAAACTCCGACTTCCCATTTAACAAGGTGGAAGCAAAAGACAACTGTGACTCACTAGACCCCTCAAACAAAGGCCGATCCGCATTTTGCACGATGTCAAACCACTTGTCGTCCAACTGTGTCACAGGTTGCTCTGTGAATGGATCTTGCTCATATCCATACTGGTTTGCTGCTTCTCCACTGGGTCTGGGCTCGTCTTCATTATTTTGGGCAAAGCTCGATCGTGCAGCATCAAAAACCATACGCTGATCCCATGTCATGTCATCATAGCAACCCCAATGTGACATCTCATCCGGTAATGACACTTGTTCGTGCTGCTGCTGCTCGTTATTTTCAATACTACACAATGGTTCTCCGTGACTAACCCAATTCCAATAATGCTGCTTAAATCCACGTAGTATTAAATGTTGTGCAACCCTCATCGGTAAAAAGAAGTGCATATTATTGCACTTAGTGCAGGGACAACGAATTTTTTCCCCATTTTTCCAAGACGCGTCTTGACTTGATGCCCAACTAATGAATTCTCCAACACCATCTATAAACTCGTCGGTTATACCCTTCTTTCCTGGTTCCTTCCGATGATACATCCATTGTCGACTGCATATCAACTCTTCCATTTCTCTTGTCAAATATCCCACAAATTTAGTTCGATTACTATCCTCGAACCCTATTCGATACTATTAACAACTGCAATGAAAATCTACAATGAATTATGAAATATATGAAGAAGTTCCTTTTACATTTTTCAACTTAATTATATTTGGTCATTTTGAGCGAAATGAAAACTACATTGCACACAACATAAAATAAGATATTTAATGTAAGTTCTTGCAATTAAATGATACTCAACAAATGCAATAAAAGTAATTCCATTCAATCAAAGTTCTACAATTACAATAATCGAAATGTGAATCGTATTAATATCAAATACTAAGTTACAATTAATAAAAACAATTATACACAACGAAATAAATATTACACCTAAACCCAATCACAAATAAACTCACAAATATGTAATTCAATTTTAATTAGTTTATGTAACGTACATAATAAAATTAATAAGCATCACAATAAACCCAAACCCTCACTCAAAACATTCAAAGAAATCTAACAATTTTACAACCCTCATCAATTAACATTCAAAGAAATCTAACACTTTTACACTAACATATGGAAAAAATCACCAAAACTCAACATTCAAATTTAAAAATAATCATCAAAATCTGAATATTATCTAATTCCTTAATTTATAACATATGTTAATCATCAAAATAAAGTCATATACAAAGACATTTGAAGATATTACCTTGATTTACACCAAATCAACACAAAACTTGACTTTTACTACTATTTTCTTATGGGAAAATTGAGAGAATGAAGAAGAAAGAAGTAAGAAGATGGGGAGGGAGGCGGAGAAAATGAGGGTTCTGCTAAGTGCAGAACCCTAAAAACATGGCCAGTCAAAACGCACCGTTTTGGCTGGCCAAATATAATTTTTTCCGTGGCTGACATTTGGGACGGAATTAGCGACGGATTTTTATAATCCGTCCCTAAAACAGTCTCAAAAATAAGGCAGATATTCATCCATTTATCTCGCTCTATCCGTCGCTAAAACGGTTGCTAAAACCGTCCCAAAGTTATTCCATTTTTTTCCCCTAATTTCCGTCCCTAATTCCGTCCCTAATTTATTCCCTCCCTAAATCCGTTCCTAATTTTCCAACGGATTTTGGTACGGATTATTTTACAGTCCATATTTCTCCGTTCTACTCTTTATGGACGGATTTTTTTTCCCGTTGCAAATTCCGTTGGTAAATTAGGGACGGAAAAATCCGTCCCTAATTTCCGTGGCTATTTGGCCTTTTTCTTGTAGTGATGCCATAGCCTTCATATTCGATAAGGAGAGGTAAGTATTGTTCTCAAGTTTTTTTTTTTTATCCATATGCCAATATTATCTTAAATATTTTTGTTTGCGTTAATTGAATTGTTAAATTTTTTCAATGATTTTTATGTTATGTTAAATTTTTCATTGATATGTAACTTCTGAAAATTTATTCATTTTCTCCTCTCTATGTCCTTATTTTGCGCTTTTCTCCATCTAATTTTTTGTCAAGAGATTCAGAAAGCAATTATTAATTTTTTTACTCTTTCAGTTGATTTGTTTGAAATTTACAATTTTTTTAATTTGTTGTTGATTTGTTTTTATTGTTCATGTTATTGATAATAACATTGTAAAAATCAAACAAATATAAAACTTTTTTAGAAAAACCCGCAGCGAAGGCAGCCCTTCTAAAACTCTCTGCCAAAGTACCCTTTTCTATCTTGCAGTCTATAGAGTTCAGAAAGGGTAATAATCTAGCCTGAATGGTATTTAGTATTTTCAAGGTTTTGAAATATTTTGTCCAGCATGGAGTGGCTTAATGTTTCTAGACCGCATGTACGTCAAAAACTGTCCGGGCAGCTCTTCCAATAGAGCTTGAACGACAGAAATCCGCCCACCCGTAAAAACGCCGTTACTCGATTAGTAAAATCAAAATAAAATGTGAAGAGGAGGCTAAAAATCAAAAGTTAAACAAACTTTGAGCTGAGTATCACTATATCAAAAGACAGCCTACTTTATCTTTTCAAGATAGTTTTGGGAATCAACTTAAAGCCATCTATCAAATTTCCAAACCATTTGGAGAAACTTAAGAAATTATGCATCCAAAAGGTTTTTAAAAGGGAGAAAATCTTCACTGAAGCAGAAGAATGACTTACTATGCACTTCTCGCATAGGAACAAATTGTACAATGTCTCGTGTAGCCACCCGGCCTGTTGAACTCTCCAATCGATGTCCATCATCAGAGTCAACAATCTACAAAATAGGAAGATCCAAAACCTTTTTCATAATTATTTTAAGAAAAAATTACAAGCATTTACAGCTCTTGTGACTCTAATAGTGCTAACGTCCATTTGTCTGAAATCTGCATTCCCTACAACTATGAGAACAGCTAGAGGAAGATCAGATGCCATAACCAAAGCATCAGTTGTTTCTTGAACATCTGTCAGCACGCCATCCTGCATAAGGCCAAAGATCTTTGTGAGTTGGAAAGAGCTCATTTAATGCGCACGTAGAAGCGACAGTTCTCCTTTACCGTATTGATCACATGGCCAAACAAAGTAGGTCCAGACAAACTGGCATTGTGCAGTGCATTAGCATAAGCAGCCACAATGATGAAACAAGCTAGCTGAGACCTCAAACATATCCCAAACATGTAATTAACAACAATGTGGGTCTAATAATAGCTGACGTGATGTCACGATCACGTAACTTTGAAGCTGATAGATATATCTCTTAAATCACATTAATATATCATAAGAAACAAAATTCTTGTAACTATTATAAAACCGTTGAATACTCAAGTTCATCCTAAATTATATATTTTTGGATGTATTAGCTTCTAAATTTTTATTTGGGACAATTGATCATTCAAATTATTATTTAGGAACAATTAACCATTCAAATTATTATTTTGAGACAATTAACCTCTTAAAATTATTATTTTAGGATAATTAACTCCTCAAATTATTATTTTGGGACAATATAACTCTTGAGGATTCCATGCAATTAAGTTATATTGTCTCAAAATAAAGTTTGGAGTTAATTATCCAAAAATAATAGTTTGAGGGATCAATTGTCTCAAATAAAAGTTTATGGACTAATTTGTCTCTTTTGGTACAGTTTGATGGCTGATTTAGGTATTCAACAAAAAAAAAAAGTGTAACTTTTAAGGTCCATTTCGTAGGAAGGAATGAATGTGGTAAGGAAAGAAATTTAGTCATTTTAATGATTATAATTTATAATTACATATACTATTTTATAACTCGACCATTAGATTGGAAAAATTTCTTTCTTTACCCTTTTTTTTCTTTTCTACCAAACGAATCCTTAAGGATTTTATTTTGCTAATATTTTTGTATTTTAAATATTTATTTATAAATGTGTTTTATTTATGGAATTTCTCTATATATGTCTGAATGCCTACGTTCTGTCGAGGAGTATGTTTACGTGCCCGTACTTTGAAAAAAAAAAATAGCATGATGTTTGGCACGTTGCGCGTCCTATGGGTTGGGGATGACAATTTCACCATTTTGTAAAACCAAAAAATAAAAAAAATATAAGACTTTAGAAAGATAACTTCGACGCTGCTTAGTTTAGTGGCCAGACATGATGACTGGTTATCAATAGGTAAGGGTTCGAATTCAACCTTTGACCGATAATGTAAATAAGTCTGTAATGTAAAAAGCAAATGAGTTTCATGGTTAAATGCTTAAATTATGAATTTTTAGAATCTACTAAAATAAGGACCTAAGAAATAATTTCAATAAATTAGAACCCATACTTTTTGGGTCAAGTCCATATTTGAGTATTTAACTAAATTTCACTACACATGAGGGAAATTATGTTGAGCCATTACACTAAACATATAAATATATTGAGTGTTTTGCTAACGGAAGCATCGATACTTATACGTAAATGATCATGTTTCTTTGTGTAATACTTGAATTAAAATTTGTTGATGAGTAAAGCCCAACTTCCAATTACCTCATGTGAATTATATTTAGTAGACTATTGAAAATTTGGATAGTGGCCCATAAGCAAATTGGTTTGGTATATTACTAAGCCCACTTGACAATTTGATGAGGGAAATATATCATCGTCTTCTAGCAAATTCTCCATACCTCCAAAAACCTTTCCAACTACCTCCTCCATAGCTACTCTCTTCAAGCTTCTCTTCTTAGAACTAAGCTTATTCCTCTCACTAATTTTATACCTTTTTATTGCTAAACGATACTTTGCAACCCCTTCTTACTCACCCTAGCAATAGTTTTAGTGAATTAGCTAAAACTCAAGAAGTTGGAAATTCTTGGACCAAAGGAAATTTTGAGTAAATTGAAGCTAGTTGTGTATAATTGGAAGTCTTGTTTTTGGGTAAGTTGTTTCTATGAAATTAGTATCATTCTTGCATGAATTTGTGATTGAGTTTTTGAACATGTTTAAATTAGAAGTTGTTGGGTTGATTATGCATATTTAGTTAAACTTTAGGACTTCAAATTGATGAATTGTTGTAGAAATTCAAATTGGGGAAAAAGGGAATAATGTTTGAGAGGTTGAATGATGATTTTGTTAAGGGAAAATGGTGTTGATAGGCTTAAATTCTAGTTTGGGAACATAGGATAGCAAAACAAAAGAGAACAAATATGGAAAATGGGTTCAGGGGCAGCATTGGCCCCCATGTTAGAAACACCTACCCCAGTGTTGCGCAGGAAAAGGGTTCGGGGCAACACTGACCCTGGCAACACCTGCCCTCAGTGTTGCACGGACAATGGAAGGGAAAAATGGTCTGAGGCAACACCTGCCCTCAGTGTTTTTTTGGTTTGTGTGAAAAATTTTGGTGGTGCTAACTCCTGTCCAGGTGTAGTAGTACACCGGGGCTCGGAATAGGGCTATTTAGCCTAATTAATGGATAATCTTAATCTTCCATAATTAGGTCCAAAACAACTTCTTATTCATTCTTAAAGCCTTGAAATGCTAATGCCAATTATAAATTGGATTAATTAAGCCTTTTAGACATCAATTACACATCATGGCATTTCTCATGAGAGTTTGCATAATTTCTAATGTACTTGCTTGGATATGCTTGTACGTCCTTTAGGCGATAGAGAACTGAGCTCGGCTAAGGAAGCAGAGTAGGATATTCGGGAGTATACGAATCTCCCAACTTGTGAGTGATGGATTTTGTGTTTGCAATTAGGAAATTGTTTCTATTTGTTTTGTTACATTGTTTTTAAATGCTTTAATTAAGTGATTTGAGTGAGTTGTGTTTCCCTAAAAATGACTTAATTGTTTCTTAACCAACTTAGACCCGAGACTTATGTTTTGTAAGTATGCCTTCTAAATTGCTTTATGAATTACAATTGCATCTTAATTCCTTGTTGAAATGACATGAATTATGAAAGACTATATTTGATGATGGCATGCTTAATAATTATATGAGTTTGGTGAGGGGCCTAGGGCCCGGACTTACAGCCATGGTTGTCAACTCACGAACCAACTGAGTTGGAGCGGCGTGAGTTGCAATTATATATATACAACTTTTGGTCATGGATGGGTTGATGGGGAGAGATATCCATTCTTGACTCGCGCGGAACATGGATTCCCTTGTCTCACCACCAAGTGGAATCCATGGCCAGCACCAAAGGAAGAGGAAAAGTGTTACTTTAACTAAAGTTGAATCATTCAAGAAAATTCTTTGGTGGCTCTCACAAATGCCTTGGCCAAGGCATGTGGGTGAGAGAGCTTGTTTTCGACCTCCTCGTTAATGAAAAAAATCGGGTCTATTGTTCAGTTTTAAGTATTTGAATATAATTGATTTTGAATGAATCTTTTATGATTGAGTTCTTGACATGAATTGCTTTAATGAATGTTCATGAATGATTTATGGATTGTTCAAGGCCTATGGCTTACATTTTACAATTGTTTTGAAACACACACTCACTCCCCCTCTTTGTGGATACAATTTCTGTTACCTCACTGGGTATATTGTATATACTTATCACTCCTTCTAATAAACATTTCAGGTGTAGAGAATGCTTGAGCTCGTGCCTTGGAGAGCTCGTGAAAATTGAATTTTCCCTCGTTCGTCTTGGGCCTCTTTCCATGTAGGTCCTTTAATGGTACACATATTTTGTTTGAGGTGGATCCATGGAGAAATATTGACTAGTATTAAGTGAAAATTTTCATTATATACTTCTTAAGCTAGTTTTGCTGAAGAATGGTTTGATATTATGTAGTTGTGCAACCACCAACTTAAATTTTCCTAAGACAAATGCTTTCAACTCTTGTATACATACATGTGTATATGCCTTCTTTCAAAGCTATGTGAATACTTTTGATGTTACAAATAGAAAGTTTTAGGTCGAATTATGAGTTTAGATATCAAATGCCTTGCGGTGCTTTGAAATGCATGATTGCAGACAAGTGTTACTAGGTCACACGGCGGTTGCCACGTGCTCGAATCGAGGGCCGGACTGTGACAATTTTATTGGTATCAGAGCTCGATTTTGGCATTTTTAAATTGTTTTCAAACTCCCAATGGATCCTAACATAGGTAGCTTGCATGTAAGAAACATGTGCATCATTAGTCTTTTTGAAATTGCATCTAATTCCTAAAATTTCCCTTGTAGCTCACTATGACGAATATTCATAGACTTTCTCCTCTTCATATCGAGTATCCCGGACAAGAACTATAATCCTTTGAACATGAAGTTTCATCCTCCTATCATGCTTCACAAAATGTCCCTATTTCTTTAAGTTTTCACTCCGATATTCCTCCACCACCTTTTGCGGCTATGCAAGAGTGTATGGAGTGTTGGAGTAAGTATGGCCATCTTCTTAATAAGGATCAAACTTTTGTCCTTCCGAAAAATCCTACGTTGCCCCAACCCCACCGATTATAGACCTTCCTCCATCATCAATAGTGGCACTTACTCTACAACTGGTAGTTGTAACTTTTTCTGCTCTTACTGGGTCAATAACCAAACTTATTAGAGATGCTAGAGAATTAGGATGTGTGGATTTTATTGGAGTAAATGATGCTGCTGTGGCCAAAGATTGGATAAATCAAGTTAAGGAGGCTGTGACTATTTTGAAATTAGATGATGAGTAAAAATTGATAGTAGTTGGTAGATTTTTTCAAAAGAGTGCCAGGACCTGGTGGGATAACCTTAAGGCCCGAATCTCTGCCCCTATTACTTGGAATGATTTCTTTTGGGAATTTGATGATAGGTATTACACTCGATTCTTTATAGACCAAAAACGATAAGAATTCTTTCGGTTGAGGCAACGGACTAGGACAGTAACAGAATATGAAATTGAACTTCGAGAATTAGCCTTGTTTGTGCTAGAGTTTGCTAGCAATGAGGAATATCTATGTTCTCAGTTTGAGAAGGGACTGAATGTTACCATTCGAGAGAAGATGTTGGTGATAGGCAACCAAAGCTTTAAAGATATCCTTGAACTTGCTTTGAGAGTTGAAAAGATAGCCTTGGATAGAAGCAAAATCCAAAATAATCGTAATAGGAAGAGGAATGTTAGTGATTGCTCGGGTCAAGTCTCGAAAAAGAGTAGCAGCACGAGTAGTCAAGGCATTCTTTCTATGGTTGGATCTGTTGGCTCTTCACAAGGCCAACCAACTCCTAAAACCAATACTCCTTTATCCAGTGTTACTTCCAATACAGTCTCCAGTATGATTCTTTCTACAATTTCGACATCAATTCTTATTGTTTCCTGACAAGTGGCCATTTTAAAAAGAATTGTCCTATTTTAGGAGGAACCAGAACTAGTACCCAAGGATTTCTAAACCGTCCGTATACCTCTCATCTCATGCTGAACAAGCCAATGCTCCTAGTCCATCCTCTGGCACCAATCCTAAAACTACTATTGGGAGTAACACAGTTGCTTCTAATACTTCCCGTCCTCAATCTCATACTCAAGCTCGCATTTTTGCAATGACAACAGAGGATGTCCAAAACAATCCAAAACCCGTGACAAATAACCTTTAAGAATTAAATTCCTTAGAGTTTATTTCATAATCATGTATCTTGCATTAGCTAGTGATATCATATATGTTATTATTGGGTGAAATATTGTTTGAGATAGAAACTAGGAAACTATGTTGATGTTTATCATGATATAGCTTGGTTGTGAAGGAAAATCGTATGATGTAAAAGTCTTTCACGCTAAGTATCGTTAAAGATGTGATGCATGATTGTTGTTGAGCATGATTATGGATTGATATGGTTTATGATGTTTGTGATAATAGGCGTTATGTTTGTCTTCGGTCAAAATGCTCACATTCTTATTGATACTGGGTGGAAAGATCATTTGTTAGCTCATCTTTTACCCGGTTTGCAAGTTAAAACCTTTCTCCATTGGGTGAAAAATTATTAGTAATTACGCCATTAGGTAAACATATAGTTAAAACTACAGTTTACAAGAATTGTAAAGTGAAGGCCGGTGACACTGCATTAGTAGCGGATTTGATTCTGTTAGAGATGACAGACTTTGATGTTATTTTGGGAATGAATGGTTGCATCACTATCATGCCAAAGGTGGATTGTTTTACTAAGACAGTGGAGTTTCATAAACCAAACTTTCCTTTGATTGTCTTTGAGGGCGATCATCATATCTTGTCTTCGTGTGTAATTTCCACTATAGAAGCTCGTAGATTAGTGAATAAGGGTTGTCAAGCTTATTTAGCATATGCTATTGATACAACAAGGAGAGAATTGAAGTTGGAGGAGCTTCCAGTAGTTAATGAATTTTCTAATGTGTTTCTTGAAGAATTGCCAGGATTGCCTCCTGATCGAGAATTTCACTTCTCAATTGATTTACTTCCTAGTACTGCCCCTATCTTGATTCCTCCATATAGAATGGCTCCGGCAGAACTTAAAGAACTTAAGGTACAGTTGCAAGAGTTGTTAGATAAAGGCTTCATAAGGCCAAGCATTTCTCCTTGGGGTGCGCCTGTGTTGTTTGTGAAGAAGAAAGATGATACCCTTCGGCTTTGTATAGACTACAGGCAATTGAATCGGGTGACAATAAAAAACAAAAACCCACTTCCAAGAATAGATGACCTCTTTGATCAGTTGTAAGGTGCCAGTGCGTTTTCAAAAATTGACTTGAGGTTGGGATAATATCAATTGAAGATTAAAAAGAATGATGCATGCAAGACTGCTTTCGGAACTCGGTATGGACACTATGAATTCCTTGTCATGCCTTTTGGCTTACCAAATGCCCCAGCTACTTTCATGGATTTAATGAATCGGGTGTTTCATTGATATTTAGACAAATTTGTCATAGTTTTTATTGATGACATTCTTGTGTATTCTCAAAATGAGGATAAACATGCCAACCATTTGCATATTATTCTTCAAACTCTTCGAAATGAGAAGTTGTATGCGAAGTTGTCTAAATGTGAGTTCTGGTTCAAAGAAGTTAATTTTCTCGGCTATGTGGTGTCCAGTAAAGGAATCTTTGTTGATCCGAAGAAAGTAGAATTATTAGTTGCCATTTCATTTATGTTTATAATTAATATTCATCATGATTTAGAGTGACTAATCTTCTAAACTTAAGCTAATTGCATGTTTTTTATTGTTGTTGCTGCATTTAAAAGATTGGAAGAAAAGCATTCAAAAGGCAAAGAAGACAAAAAACACCATAATTGCTTTTCTGAAATTGGCTGGCCCGAGCCTAAAGTCTGGTTGAGAAGGAGTGTGTCTGACATTGGCAGGCCGGCCGAAGCCTTCAATCCCTCTTAACCGCCTCTTGATGTTCCTTGGACCTAAAGTTTCGTCAATCTAACCCCAAAACAAGGAAGATTCAAAAAGAATAATGAAGGATTGATTGGGTTAAAGAATTTCAAGATCAAGCCAACTGAAAAAAGGTTAAAGGAAGAAGAGTTAAGCACAAGATTGAAGACCTTTAGAGATTTTTTAAGAGTTATAAACCCTAAGTATATATATTCTTTTTAAAACACTTAGAGAGATATCTAAAGTTAATTTTCATCATTTTTTTCAGAGCTTTTATTTTCCATGGTAGTTTAAACATCTTTTATTCAATTTAGTGTTCAAGTGGATGCTTATCTAAGTATTTGTGAGGTTCTCTTATACTTAATCTAGTTTTATGCATAATTATTCCTTGAATTCCTTGCTCTAAGGTAAACTTGTTTGTTAGTTTATATATATTTTGTTTGTTTGTTTGGTTAGTATGCAATAATCAATCTTATGATCAAAAGTATTGCTATTCTTGTTTAGATTCGTGCTGTTTAATTGAATTTGATTAAGTTATAGGTAGCAATTGAATAGGACGCCCTATTCAAATGAATTCAAGGGGATTATTGAGTAATCTATGCTGGGTAGATTTCTAATATTGATTAACTTATATTAATCTTGCTCTTGATGCTTTCAAATTCTTAAAACTAGGCTGCTGGGATTTTAGTTTAAGTATTAGATTGAATGATATTTTGTGAAACACAAGTAACAGCATATCTAGCCTTAGGATTAATGAAATCATTGAGAATAATGGGTTTTCTTTGATTAGTTAATATAATTATGTTAGAACTATATCTCTTGATGAACCAAGGATCAAATATCTTGTAAGCATCCCAAACATTAGGTTGAAGATCTTTAATTTTGACTTATCTCTTATCATCTATTTCTTTAGTTTTATTTACTTATAATCTTTTTAATTCTCAATTTCAATCAAACCCCCCTTTTACATTTACTTGTTTTGAAGAAAGCAAAATGGTCAACCAACAGCTCTCCGTGGGATCGATCCTTACTTATCCTACTACATTAGCTAGTTCGTGAGGAAGTTAATTTGTCAGGCATCGCAACACGCTTCGTCAAATTTGGTGCCTTTACTAGGGAGTAATTGGTTGAACTTTGTGTCTTTTTTTATTTTATTTTCGTTTTATTATATTTCTCTTTGTTCATTGCTTATCTTTCTGTTTTTCTTTAATTTTAAGTGCTTACGAACTTGATTTTTTTATTAATTTCTAGATTTATTAACCCTAGTGATCCTTCAAAGTCGCTCAAGGGTATTCAAGAGTACTGTGAGTCTATCAAGAAATTGGAATCATCTTCTTCTACTTCTTCAGGTGAAGTTTCTTTGAGTGAAGAAGACCCTCCAATAATTGAGAACATGGAGGTGAAAATAGAAGATACAATGGCCGATCCTCCGCAAAACCAAGGTCAAAATGATGCCCGCGGAATGAAAACCCAGAGAGAATGCAAACCATAAGAGAGATGTTGGATCCTACTGTTAATCGATAGCCATTTTGCATTCGGATTCCGGATGTAAATGCGTCATTTGAACTGAAATCTGCTCTTCTCCATCATTTGCTTATCTTTCATGGTATTTCAAGAGAAAATCCATACAATCATTTTGATCAATTTCGAGTAGTTTCGTCTACTATGAAGACGATTGGAGTTACAGATGATCAAATTCAACTACGAGCCTTTTCGTTGCCATTGGCAGATTTAGCCAAAGATTGGCTTTATGACATTCCAGCAGCTTCAATTTCCACTTAGGAAGACATTGAGAAAGTTTTCCTAGAGAAATACTTCTCAACTTTGAAGGTAACCAACATTAAAAGAGAGATCAATAGCATTCAACAACAACCTCATGAATCTCTCTATGATTACTGGGACCGATTTGAGAAGTTATTGAAAAGTTGCCCTAATCACCAAATTGGAGAGGGTGGCTTAATTTAGACTTTCTACATTGGCCTCAGACAAAATGAAAAATGGAGACTTGATTCAGCGGCCAAAGGTAGTTTACTTCAATTGCCTCCTCTAGATGCAAGAGAAATTGTCCGAATCACAGCCTCTACAACTTAAGAATTTCAGTCCAGAGATGATTTGGTTAAACAGTGCAAGGTGAATGAGGTGAATATAGATAGTCAACTAGTTCCACTTCAGCAACAAGTTTCCAAGTTGACTTTTATAGTAATGGGACAACAACAGAATGGATATTCTCCTACTTCAAATCCTTGTGGAATTTGCTATCTCAATACTCATCCTACGGACTCTTGTCCAACTCTTTATGAAGACTCAAGTGAGCAAGTGAATGTCATAGCTAATGCTCCAAGAAGGTATGATCCTTACTCTAACACCTACAATCCAGGGTTAAGAGATCATCCAAATTTGAGATATGGAAATTCATCAACTCAAAATTAACCATTCAGACTTCTATACCAGCAAGGAAATCCTCATTTTCCATCAATCTCTTATGGAAAACAAGGTAATCAAGCTAATCAGAGGAATGAGAGCATTTTTCAAAACTCTAACACTTCTAGATTAGAAGCTTTGGTAAACAAGATAGCCAATTCAACATTTGAGCTCCAACAATCCACAAAGGCATTCCAAGGCTCAGCCATAACACAATTTCAACAAGTCCGAACTTAAATTGATGACATTCAAAGACAACTTGGACAGATGGCTCCTTCTATAAATGAGTTGCAAGCTTAAGGTTCAAATAGACTTCCATCTCAACCTTTGAGAAATCTAAGGGAGAATGCAAGTGCCGTTCATTTAAGAAGTGGCAAAACATTGGTTGATAAGTAAGAAAAATCCCAGAAAGATCAGTTTAAAGAAGAATTTGACGGAAAAGAAAACAATTCCAATCAATCCTAAGAAGATGAGAAATTGAACAATAACGAGGATGGCTTTTGTTTTTAGCTGGCCACAGCCTGACTGACAAGGTTGACATTCCTTAAACCAGACTCTAGCCGGTGCCGCCTAAGCCGATAGCTAGCCACCAGCCAAAAATAGAGAACAACCCCTTTCATTTGCTCTCAACTCCTCCAACTTTCACCGTCGAAAGCACTTCTCCTAATTGATTTGGCTCCCCATTCTCTCCTCAAGAACATGATTGGGAAGCTTCTACTTCAACTACACCAATGGAAACTTCAAAGGTAAATCCAAACTTAATGAATTCTGATTTAAAGACTAATGTGGTTGCGCCTTTTCCTAGTAGGTTACCAAAGAAAGCTAAAAGAGATATGGATAAGGATCTATGGGAAGTTTTTCTAAAAGTGAACATCAATATTCCTCTTTTTGAATCTATCAAGCAAATCCCAAAGTATGCTAAGTTCCTTAAGGACCTTTGCACAAACAAGAGGAAGTTAAAGGGAAATGAGATGGTGACCATGAATGAAAATGTTTCGACTGTGCTTAAAAGAAAGCTACCACCAAAGTATAAAGATATGGGATCCTTTTCCATCCCTATTTGCCTTAGGAATAGTTGAATTGACAAAGCAATGTGTGACCTTGGTGCTTCTATTAGTGTGATGCCATACTTCTATTATTTATCACTGAAGCTAGGACCTTTGGAAAAGACCGAAGTTATAATTCAGTTAGCTAGCCGCTCGAACTTATATCCGGAAAGTGTGATGGAAGATGTGCTTGTTCAAGTAAATCAATTGATCTTTCCAGCTGACTTCTATATGATCAAGATGGAGGATGATGAAATCTCCATACTTGGAACTCTATTGCTTGGAAGACCTTTCCTTCAAACAGCTTGCCCCAAGATTGATGTCTATGAAGGCTTACTTTCTATGGAAATTAATGGGGAAGTGGTAACATTTAATTTGTACAAAGCTATGAGATATCGTACTGAACCTGATTCTGTTCATTTTGTTGATGTCATAGGTAACATGGCTAGGGAAGTTGAATAACTTAAGAAATAAGACACTCTTGATGTGGTACTTTCCAATTTAATCACCAAGAGAACTTGTGCTGATATTGAATATGAAGTGACAGAAGAGTTGATGGAGACAATTGTGTTACTTAAGTCTCTTCCATCTAAGCTGAAAAAGGCCAATGTTTCTTATGTTGGTTTGCCTATGCCATCATCAAAGTTAAGCCCTCTATTATTGAGCCACTAGAGCATGAACTGAAGCAACTTCCTTCTCATTAGAAGTATGCTTTTCTTGGAGATAATGAGACACTTCCGGTCATTATATCAAGTAAACTCACTGACCTTCAAGAAGACAAGCTACTTAGAGTGCTTAGAGAGTATAAAGAAGTAATTGGGTGGACCATTGTAGACATAAAGGGAATCAACCCATCTATTTGCATGCATCGAATTCTGATGGAAGATGACACTAAACCTTCAAGACAACCTTAAAGGAGATTGACCCTCCGTTGATGGAAATGGTTCAGAAAGAAATCATGACACTGTTTCAAGTTGAAGTCATCTATCCTATTTTAGACAACAAATGGGTAAGTCCAGTTCAAGTTGTACCCAAAAAGACTGGGATTACAGTGGTTGAGAATGAAAAAGGGGAGCTTGTGCCTCAAAGAATTCAAAATGGCTAGCGAGTTTGCATCGATTATCGAAAACTCAATGCTGCCACTAGAAAATATCACTTTCCTTTACCCTTCATGGATCAAATGCTTGAGAGGTTGGCTGGTCGAGCTTTTTATTGTTTCTTGGATGGGTATTCGGGTTACTTCCAAATAGTGATAGCTCTTAAAGATCAAGAGAAGACCACTTTCACATGTCCATTTGGTACCTTTTCTTATCGAATAATGGTTTTTGGTATTTGCAATGCACCAACTACATTCCAAAGGTGTATGATGAGTATATTTTCAGAGTTTGTAGAACACATCATCGAGGTATTTATGGATGATTTTACTATTTATGGTGATTTTTTTTCCTTTTGTTTATATAACTTATTTCTAATCTTAACTAGGTGTATTGAACCAAATTTGGTGCTGAATTATGAAAAATGTCACTTTATGGTTGATCAAGGTATTGTCCTGGGCCATGTAGTGTCATCTAAAGGTATGGAGGTAGATAAAGCTAAGGTTGATACTGTTAAAAACTTGCCTTACCCTTCTTCGGTGAGGGAGATTCGCTCTTTTCTTGGCCATGCAGGTTTTTATCAGAGATTCATCAAAGTCTTTTCCAAGATTGCTACTCCAATGTGTCAATTGTTGCAAAAAGAAGTTCCCTTTGATTTTAATGAAGATTGCAAGATCGCATTTGACAAGTTGAAAGCAGCCTTTACTTCTACTCCTATCATTCAGACACCTAATTGGGAGAAGCCATTTAAGTTGATGTGCGATGCAAGTGACTTTGTGGTTGGAGCTATCTTGGGCCAACGAGATGGAAAGGATTCATATGTCATATATTATGCCTCTCTATGTTGAATGAAGCTCAACGAAACTATACCACCACTGAAAAAGAACTCTTAGCTATAGTTTTTACTTTAGATAAGTTTCGTTCATATCTTTTGGGAAATAAAGTTATCATATATTCTAACCATACAGCTCTGAAGTACTTACTAGCAAAGAAAAAGGCTAAACTAAGGCTTATTCGATGGATTCTATTGCTTTAAGAGTTCGATATCGAGATCCGAGATAAGAAGGGAGTTGAAAACTTGGTAGGTGTTAGTTGCCAATTTATTTATGTTTTTGAATCATAATCATCTTGATTTAGAGCAACTAATCTTCTATACTTGAGCTAATTGCATGTTTTTCATTGTTGTAGTAGCAATTGGAAGATTGGAATAAAAGCATTCAAATCCGAGGCAAAGAAAGACAAAAGATCACAAAAGCTCATGTCTGTCCACCAGCCGGCCCCAACCCAATTATTGGCCGACCCCAGCCTGGAGCATGGCTAAGGAGTATTTCTTTTTGACACTAGTCGGTGGCCAGCTAGACCTCTAGCCAGGGCCGTGGACATGGGGTGCACTATAATTAACCTTGCTCGGTTTTCCAATCTCCTAATGCCTCCTAAGCCGACTCTTAAAGTTCCTTGGACCTAAAATCTCGCCAATTCGACCCTAAAACAAGGAACATTCAAAGAGAAGAGTGAAGAATTGATTGGGCTTAAGAAATTGAAGATTAAAGTAAATTGAAAGAGGATTAAGGAAAGAAGATTCAAGCACAAGTTGAAAGGCCTTTAGAGAAATTTTAGGAATTAGAAACCCTAAGTATTTATACTCTTGTAAATCACTTAGGAGAACATCTTAAGTTTTATTTTTTGTCATCTTTTTGAGAGCTTCTATTTTCCATGGCAGCTTAAACAACTTTTCTTCAATCTAGTGTTTAAGTGGATGCTTATCTAAGTATTTGTGAGGTTCTTTTATCCTTAATCTAGTATTATTCATAATTGTTCCTTGAATTCTTTGCTCTAAGGTAAACTTGCTTGTTAGTTTATTAATCTTTTGTTTGTTTGGTTAGTGCGCAATAATCAATCTTATGATCAAAAGTATTACTATTCTTGTTTGAATTCGTGCTGGTAATTGAATTTGATCAAGTGGTAAGTAGCAATTGAATAGAACGCTCTATTCAAAGGAATTCAAGGGGTTTATTGAGTAATCTATGCTAGGTAGATTTCTAATATTAATTAGCCCTTATTGATCTTGCTTTTAATGCTTTTGAATACTTGAAATTAGGCTGCTAGGGTTTCGGTTTAAGTATAAGATTGAATGATATTTTTGTGAAACACGAGTAACATCATATCTAGCTTTAGGATTAATTGAATCAATGAGAATGCTGGGTTTTTTTTTATTAGCTAATACAATTGTGTTAAAACTATTTCTTTTGATGAACGAAGGATTAAATATCTTATAAGCATCCCATCACTAGGTTAAAGGTCTTTAATTCTGATTTATATCGTATTATCTAATCCTTTAGTTTTAATATTTTTAGTTATTGATTTCAATCAAAAACCCCCTTTTTATATTTACTTGTTTTTGAGAAAGCAAAAATGAACCAATAGCTCTCTGTGGGATCGATCCTTACTTATCCTACTATATTAATTAGTTCGAGAAGACGTTAATATTGTGACACACTTCGTCAAATATGGCGCCGTTGTCGGGAAGCAATTGGCTGAATCTTTTTCTTTCTCTTTATCTTATTTTCATTTTATCTTATTTATATTATATCATAGTTTATTTTTCTGTTTTTCTTTACTTTTTAAGCGCTGAATAATTTGGTTTTTCATTGGTTTTCAGATTTATGAACCCTAGTAGCCCTAAAAAGTCGCTTAAGGGAATTCAAGAGTTCTGTCAGACTGTCTAGAAATTGGAATCCTCTGCTTCTTCTTCTTCAAGCGAAATCTCTTTGACTGAAGAGGACCTTTTACCAATTAAGACTTTGAAGGTGAAAACAAAAAATACTACCGCTGATCCTTTGAATAACCAAGGAAACAATGATGCTCCGAATGATGCTCGTAATGAAAATCCAGAGAGAAGGCAAACCACAAGAGAGATGATGGCCCCTACTGTCAATAGCTAGCCCTTTTCCATTCGAATTCTGGATGTGACTGCCACTTCTGGACTAAAAGCTGCTCTTCTTCACCATTTGCCCATCTTTCATGGTCTTTCTAGAGAGAATCCATACAACCATCTTGACCAATTCCGTGTAGTTTGTTCCACTATGAAGCCCACTGGAGTTGTGGATGATCAAATTCAACTCAGGGCCTTCCCCTTTTCATTGGCTGATTCAGCCAAAGACTGGCTCTATGACCTTCCAATTGCTTCAATTTCCACTTAGGAAGACATGGAGAAAGTTTTCCTAGAAAAATACTTCTTAAATTTGAAGGCAGCTAACATTAAGAGAGAGATCAATAGCATTAGACAACAACCTCATGAATCTCGATTATTGGCACCGATTTGAGAAGTTGTTGAAGAGTTGTCCTAATCACCAAATTGGAGAGGGAAGTTTGATTCAAACTTTCTACATTGGCCTTAGACAAAATGAAAAATGGAGACTTGACTCAGCTGCCAAAAGAAGTTTACGTCAATTGCCTCTTCCAGATGCAAGAGAGATTATTCGAATCACTGCTTCTACAACTCAAGAATTTTAGTCCAGAGATGATTCGGTTGATCAACACAAGGTGAATGAGGTGGATATAGACAGTCAACTAGTTCCACTTCAGTAACAAGTTTTGAAGTTGACTTCTATAGTTATGGGACAACAACAAAATGGATACTCTCCTAATCCAAATCCTTGTGGAATTTGCTATCTTAATACTCGTCCTATGGATTCTTGTCCAACTCTTTATGAAGACTCAAGTGAGCTAGTGAATGCCATGAATAATGCTCCAAGGAGGTATGATCCTTACTCCAACACCTACAATCCAGGGTTAAGGGATCATCCAAATTTGAGATATGGAAATTCTTCAACTCCAAATCAATCATTTAGGCTTCCATACTAGCAAGGAAACCTTCATTTTCCATCAAATTCTTATGGGAAGTAAGGTAATCAAGTTAATTAGAGGAATGAAAGCTCTTTTCAAAACTCTAACACCTCTGGATTAGAAGCTTTGGTTAACAAGATAGCCAATTCAACAATTGAGTTCCAAAAATCCACAAAAGCATTCCAAGACTCAGCCACCACTCAATTTCAGCGTCGAATTTCAATTGATGACATTCAAAGACAACTTGGACATATGGCTACTTCCATAAATGAGTTGCAAATTCAAGGTTCAAATAGATTCCCATATCAACCTATGAGAAATCCAAGGGAGAATGCAAGTGCCGTTCATTTGAGAAGTGGCAAAACTTTGGTTGAGAAGCAAGATAAATCCAAGAAAGATCAGTTGGAAGAAGAATTTGAAGACCAAGAGGACAATTCCAAGCAATCCCAAGAAGTTGAGGAGTTGAAAAAAGGAGAAGATAATGTCTGTGTCTAGCCGGCCTCAACCCAATTATTGTCCGGCTCTAGCTTAATGACGAGCTTAAGGACCCTTAAACCCGAGTCCAGCCGACCTAGCCTAGACCTTCAGCCGGCCACTGGCTAGAAACCGTCACCAACTCTCATTCTTTGCGTCCAAATCCACCAATTCTCACCTTCGAAAGCTTTCCTCCAAATCATTTTGGTGCTCTATTCTCACCTCAAGAACATGATTTGGAAGCTTCTACCTCAACCACATCAAAGGAAACCTCAAAGGTAAATCCAAACTCAATGAATTTTGATTTAAGGACTAACCTAGTAGATTGACAAAGAAATCTAAAGGAGATATGGACAACGATCTTTGGGAAGTATTTCAAAAAGTGAACATCAATATTCCTCTACTTGAAACTATCAAGCAAATTCCAAAATATGCTAAGTTCCTTAAGGACCTTTGCACAAACAAAAGGAAGTTAAAGGGAAACGAGATGGTGACCATGAATGAAAATGTTTCAGCTGTGTTTAAAAGGAAGTTATCACCAAAGTGCAAAGATATGAGATCTTTTTCCATTCCTATTTGTGTTGGGAATAATCGCATTGATAAAGCAATGTGTGATCTTGGTGCTTCCATCAATGTCATGCCATACTCCATTTACCTTTCACTGAAGTTGGGACATTTGGAAAAGACTAGAGTTATAATTCAGCTAATTGATCGCTCCAATTTATATCTGGAAGGTGTGGTGGAAGATGTGCTTGTTCAAGTAAACCAATTGATCTTCCCAGCTGACTTCTATGTGATCAAGATGGAGGATGATGAGATCTCTACACCTGGAACTTTATTGCTTGGAATACCATTCCTTCGAACAGCTCGCACTAAGATTGATGTCTATGAAGGCTTACTTTTGATGGAAATTGATGGGGAAGTGGTAACATTTTATTTGTACAAAGCTATGAGATATCCCACTGAACCTATGTCCCTACCATCCAAGTTGGAAAAGGCAAATGTGTCCTATGTTGATTTGCCTATGCCTTCATCAAAGTTAAAGCCCTCCATCATTGAGCCACCAGAGCTTGAGCTAAAGCCACTTCCTTCTCATTTGAAGTATGCTTTTCTTTGAGATTATGAGACACTTTCGGTCATAATATCAAGTAAGCTTACTGACCTCCAAGAAGATAAGCTACTTAGAGTGCTAAGGGAGTATAAAGGAGCAATTGGGTGGACCATTGCAGACTTTAAGGGAATCAGCCCTTCCTTTTGTATGCACAGAATTCTGATGGAAGAAGACACCAAACCTACAAAGCAACCTCAAAGGAGATTGAATCCTCCAATGATGGAGGTGGTGGAGAAAGAAATCATTAAACTTCTTCAAGTTGGAGTCATCTATCCTATTTCGGAGAGTAAATGGGTAAGTCCAACACAAGTTGTGCTTAAAAAGACTGGGATCACAGTGGCTGAGAATGAAAAGGGAGAGCTTGTGCATCAATGAGTTCAAAGTGGCTAGTGAGTTTGCATCGATTATCGACAACTCAATGCTACCATAAGAAAAGATCACTTTCCTTTGCCGTTCATGGATCAAATGCTTGAGAGGTTAGCTGGACATGCTTTCTATTGTTTATTGGATGGTTATTCGGGATACCTCCAGATAGTGATAGCTCCAAAAAATCAAAAGAAAACCACTTTCACATGTCCATTTGGTACTTTCTCTTATTGGAGAATGGCTTTCTGTCTTTGCAATGCACCAGCTACATTCCAAAGGTGTATGATGAGTATATATTCAGAGTTTGTAGAACACATCATTGAGGTATTTATGGATGATTTTACTATTTATGGTGATTCTTTTGACTCTTGTTTATATAACTTGTCTCTGATTTTAGCTAGGTGTATTGAAACGAATTTGGTGCTGAATTATGAAAAATGTCACTTTATGGTTGATCAAGGTATTGTTCTAGGCCATGTAGTGTCATCTAAAGGTATAGAGGTTGACAAAGCTAAGATTGATACTGTTAAAAACTTGCCTTACCCCTCTTCGGTGAGGGAGATTCACTCTTTTCTTGGTCATGCAGGTTTTTATCAGAGATTCATCAAGGATTTTTCCAATATTGCTGCTCCAATGTGTCAATTGCTACAAAAAGAAGTTCCCTTTGATTTCAATGAAGATTGCAAGATTGCATTTGACGAATTGAAGGAAGCCCTAACTTCTACTCCCATTATTCAGCCGCCTAATTGGGAAAAGCCATTTGAATTGATGTGCGATGCTAGTGATTTTATGGTTGGAGTTGTGTTAGGCCAGCGAGATAGAAAGGATTCATATGTCATATATTATGCCTCTCGTGTGCTGAATGAAGCTCAACGAAACTATACCACCACTGAAAAAGAACTTTTAACTATAATTTTTGCTTTAGACAAGTTTCGTTCCTATCTTTTGGGAACTAAAGTCATAATTTTTTCTGATCATGTAGCTTTGAAGTATTTGCTAGCAAAGAAAGAGGCTAAACCAAGGCTTATTTGATGGATTTTATTGCTCCAAGAGTTTGACATTTAGATCAAAGATAAAAAAAGGAGCTGAAAACCTAGTGGCTGACCATTTAAGTCGATGGTAAGTGAGGAGGTAAGTTCTCCAATTGATGACTCTTTTCCGGATGAACAACTCATGCATGTGCACACACCTTTGTCATGGTTTGCAGACATAGCCAGTTATCTTGTTACTAAAACTTTCCTTCATGATATACTTAAATCCCGTAGAGATAAATTGATTTTTTATTCTAGATCTTATGTTTGGGATGATCCATATTTGTGGAAGTTTTGTTCTGATTCAGTAATTAGGAGATGTGTTCCAGAACATGAGCACTATCATATTTTAGCTCATTGTCATGCATATGCTTGTGGGGGTCACTTCATTTCCCAAAGAACAGCTAGAAAAGTGCTTGAATGTGGTTTCTATTGGCCTACTATTTTTAGTGATGCTCATCAATTTCTGAAATCTTGTGATAGATGCCAAAGAGTTGGTAAATTGCCTTTTAGGAATCAAATGCCTTTGCATCCTATTATTGTTTGTGAAATTTTTGATGTATGGGGTATTGATTTTATGGGACCTTTTCCTAATTCTTCTAGGAATTTATATATTCTATTGGCTTGTGATTATGTTTCCAAATGGGTGGAAGCGAAAGCTACCTGTACTGATGATTCTAAAGTGGTTGTAGCTTTTATCAGATCTCACATCTTTTCTCGTTTTGGAATTCCAAGAGCCTTGATAAGAGATCAGGGAACCCACTTCTGTAATCGGTCCGTTGATGCGCTTCTTAAGAAGTATAGAGTCACTCACAAGATGTCAACTCCATACCATCCTCAAACCAGCGGTCAAGTGGAAGTCTCTAATCATCAAATCAAGGCTATTCTCGAAAAGACTGTGAACACAAACCAAAAAGATTGGAGTGCTTGGTTAAGGGATGCACTGTGGGCTTATCGTACTGCCTATAAAACTCCTTTAGGCATGTCTCCTTATCGTTTGGTGTATGGTAAAGCATGTCATTTACCTGTTGAGCTAGAATTCAAGGCTTGGTGGGCTATTAAGTCTTGCAACATGAACTTGGATGTCATGCCCCGACACCATGATCGAGCACGTAACAGCTGCCGTAACTCTTGAAATGTATTCTATTACGTTAGAATACACCTCAAGGGTTGCAAGGCTAAAACGGCCATTTTTCCTATTTTTTTCTTACACAGTTTTCATCAAGTTCAATAGTTAAAACATTTAACTAACATGCAGACAAATCAAAATAGATCAACTATCAAACTGTCATGGCATAAAAATTCATGTAAACACAAGACACCAAAACTTCAAGATATTTACGAAAATGCCATTAGATATTTGACACATTTTTCTGTGAATTTTTAAACCAAGCTACAGAATTCAGAAAAATACAGTAACAGTTTCAAAATATTTTAGACACACTAAAATGGTGAAATAGCTATTTAAACCGACATTTACTTACTCGATGGGTCCTACACGAATTTTTGAAAAATAATACAAAAGTTGACTTTTCACACTTGGTCAAACTTGAGCCAAAAGCTTAGCAGTTCTCCCACCACAACGTACCTACTAGCACGGTTGATGTCTACAGCCTAAAAAATATTTTATTAAAACACAGGTGAGTAACAGAGTTATCCAGTGAGTGGATAATATAACTATATAAACAACAATGTAAAAACCGATATTTATAATAAGGCAATAAAAGACAATATTATGAGCATAAATATAAATAAAGCAAGATTTTCATAAACTTTGGCCCATGTATCGTCTATCTCATCCGTCAATTCCTCACTCGAGTTGTCGTCTTTGCCGAGGCAGACAACCGAGTAACGAGTCCCATCTTGGACGGTGGAAATCATAAAATGGTCTCAAATTACCTTGCGGTTTCCCTTTGCGCCTCCCGCAAAGGTACACACCACACTCACCCATGCCCCTTTTAAGGTGGTCCATGGGCTACTTACTCACTCACCAACATTCCTCATAAGTGGTTCGTGGGCTACTTAGCTACTGCAGTAACGCAATTCCCCCTTTGGAGTCCACCGTATAGCTACATCTTGGAATTGTGATGGCTTATAAACCCTTTGTTTTCATTTCTACAAAATGGCATCTTTCAAAACAATATAAAACCTTTTTCCACCTATTTCAAAAGCAAGATTAGAGACTTGTTTCAAAACTATTTTCATAAAATATTTCCCAAAACCAATTTCATAAATTAGCCATCACATTCCATGGGCATGTATTTCTCATTATTCCACACACATAATAATAAACCATTGAATTCAATAAATTCATATTTAACAAAAATAATAAAATATAAGAGTTCAAAATGTAGTTATCTACTCACAGTGAGGTCTTCGCTATTCTTGACCGTCCTCACCTAGTTCCTTGTCCTTTGATGGTGCAGGCACTCCTAATTTTAATAAATTTACTTCGTTTTCCAAACTATTACTAAATTGGACTAAAGCTTAATCTACATGCAATGCCATGCATGCCATGCAATAATTTAGTAATTTAATAGCTAATCACTACTCTTACTAATATTCTTCTACCCAATTTTTCTTCAAAATGCACATTTATTCCATTAAAAGTTGAAAATTTCCCATGGCTATTACACATTAAAAAAATTTCGGCCTTTGCTTCAACTTCACCCAATTTCCACATTTTTCTTTTCCAACATTTTTCTTTAACATTTTCACATTAAAATTACTTCAAAATAACTGCATTTTCATTTAAATCCCAAAATGACAAAATGCCATTTTCCTTGTAATTTTCGGCATAAATATTGAAAAAATAAAAAATTTCTTGTCTAAGGTAATTTGATTAGTAAGCTTCCATGAACCTCATATTTTAATCCTAAGGTTCCATGAATTCAATTTGACCTAAAAATCTCAAATTCAAAAATTCTACATAACTTTTCTAATTTTCTAGATTCACACTCCTACAAGTGATTTCAAGTTAAATTGACCTTATATTCATGTTTAGCATGCCATAATCTACATTCTAATATCAAAATTAGGCATGCTTACCTTTGATTTGTGAAAATCCACCAAGAACCCTAATCCTTCCAAGTGAAAATTCTCCCACACTAGCTTAGATTTTTCAAAATTGATTTGGGATTATAATTGGGCTAAGTTAGAGGTTTAATTTCATAGGAAATTTTGGTAGACTTGTTTGGAAAATTTAGGACTTGTGTTTATGGGTGGAAGGTTTCAAGTGTTCAACAATGGAGTTTTGTTCTTCCAAGCTAAAGGTTGAAGACAACAATGGAGATTTCAAGAATTTTCTAGCCTTTTAATTATGTATGGCCGGATTTTTGAAGACCAAGGGTGGGGGAAATTTGGCTCAATCCTAGCCCTCAATTCTTAAAGCTTTGACACTTGTCATCATGTGATTAAATCCATAAAAGATAATTTTGATCTTGGTTTCCATTTTGTCCTCTAACAATCACTAAAATTCCATCCATATCCTAAGTCAGTGTAATAAAAATTTTCAGTGTATATTTTTATTCCTCAAACAATTTTCTTTTATTCCATTGGCAGTGAAATTTTTAAATTCTCTGTCAATTTTTTGTAAAATCAGTTTGAACTTCTAATTTTACTACTAAACTTCAACAATTCATTTAATTCCATTTATATCCTATTCATAACTTAAGTAAGGCTTAAACTATATTTTCCATGATTTCCTACTAAATGATGCATGCCGGACGGACTAAGAGAAACAGTAATTTAGAACGGGTATTACATTGGATGAGGCCGGAAATCATCGAAAATTACAATTGCATGAATTGGATGAAATTCGGAATGAAGCATTTGACAATTCACTCATCTATAAGGCGAAAACCAAAGCTTATCACGACAAGTTTCTTTTGAGGAAAATCTTTAAAGTAGGTTAGAAAGTGTTGATGTACAATACCAAGTTACATCTCTTTCCGGGCAAGCTTCAAAGTAGATGGCTGGGACCTTTTGAGATTGTTCATATTTATGATCATGGAGCCATTAAAATCAAAAGTTTAGCTATTTCAAAAACAATGAAAGTGAATGGTCATTGATTGAAGCCTTACTTAGAGAGCCATCTTTTGGTGTGGAGGATGAGACTTTGAAGGACCCTTCCTTTACCTAATTTTGCATGAAGGCTAAGTTTAGCCAAAGACAATAAACAAAGGTGCTTAATGGGAGGCAACCCAATTTTTCTTTCTATCTTTCTTTCCTTGAGTTATTTATCTTTTCCTTTTTAGTGTTTGTCCTTAATTAATTTTATTTTGTTTTGTTTTTTTAGGTAAATAAGCAAAGTGCAAATTTTGAAAGGTCTAAAAGCTTCTATCAATCTTTTGAAGAAGTTCTTTCAACCTTAATTGCATTTTCATTGCATTTAGTTCATGATTTGTATTTTTCTTATTTTCATGCATATTCATACATAATTCTTTGTGGTAATTCACTTGGGAGACTTAATCTTCATCATTGATAAGTGGTTTGAGAAGCTTGAAGATCATTTGAAGCCTCTTGGGATGTACTCTTTGTGGTATGGGTTCTTCGGATCATGATTTATTATGTTTGTGGAAGCAATAAAGGGTCTTTTATGCCTGTCTCCAGCTGGCCCCAGCCACATTATTGGTCGGCCACTGCCCAAAGCCAGCCTAGGCGAACCTACTTTTCCGTTTCTAGCCGGCAACTGGCTAGACTTCTAGCCGGGGCCAGCTAGACTCGGGCTCTCCCATCCGGACCCATTCTCCCATCCTGCCACCCCACTCTTCCATCTGGCCCGAGCCTACATATACCTCTTTTTACATCTTTATTAGCAAACTTTTGCTCCTTTCTCACCTCATTCAACCTCATCAACCACTCCAACACTTTAAACATCCAATTTATCTTCAATTCACCATCTTTGCCACTATTTCCATTCCATTAAACACTTAACCATTCATCAATTACATCATTCCACTTCATTTTGAACTACATTGAAGATTGATGGAGGTTTGAGTCTATTTGGTGCCATTTTCGAATTCAAGTGTGTGATTGCAATGGTGGCAAAATTTCATCTTCTTGTTGCTTAGTAAGTGTTTCTCAAGACTATTTTTCACTTTGTTCATCATTAATCTTGAGTTTACTAGCAATTTGAAGTTGTTAGCACTAGAAGAACAAGTTTTAATTTGAAATTGATGATTAGTTGCTTGAATTGGTGCCAATTGGTTAAATTGAGTTGTGGGTTTGTTGAGATATTGACTTGGCTTAGAGATATAAATTCTAGCTTTGTTAGTGCTTGGGAACATTGGTAATTGCTTATTGATTGAAGGTTGCTAAACTTGTGCTGACTAAGTGTTTGATAAAATGTCTAAGAGAGTTAGTAAACCTTCCACAAAAGCGAAGGAAGCTAGTTCTTCAATAGCTAAATCAGTCTCTAAAACTTCCAAGCCATTGAAGAAGGGTAAGGAAAAAGTTGTAAGAAGTGTTGAAGAAAATGAAGGTGAGGATGCATTGGCTGATTTTCGAAATCCTAGTTGTGAGGATTGGTTCAATCTTCATAAGACTAAGAAGTTTGTTGTTGAAAAGTCTATTGCTCCAAACATTGATGAACACTTTCATATCATTGAAGCTTTTTCTACCTTGGGTTGGCGAGAGATTTTCAATCTTCATGGTGAGTATTATCTTGATTTAGTACTCCAATTTTATGCTAACATTGAAGACAAGACACTCAAGCTTAATATATCACTTCAAGAGTCCAAAGGGTAACAATTGAAATCACTCCACAATTCTTGGCAAGGCAATTCAAGTTTTCTAATGAGAGACTTCCTCCTATTTTTGGGACTAAATTTAAATCTTATCAAGAGACAGATGTGAGTTGGAAGATTGCACAAACAATTGAGAAGCTTGATATCCCTTATATCAATGAAGTTGCTTATTGCAAGAATATGGATATTCGAGCTAGACTTGCTTTCTATTTTCTTCAATTTAATGTTGATCCCAAGTCTAGTGATTATCATATAGCTCGGAATACTGATCTCTATTTCTTGGATAGACTTCTTTTTGGGATAGAGAAGGGTAAGAAGATTCCTTTGGCTCTTATTATCATCCAAGCCATTAGAGGTGTTGTTACCCCTCACAAAACACCTAGATGCCTGATTTTCCCTGTTTTGATTAATCAGATTATTTGCATGATTGTTGTTGATGTTAGAGGTGCCAAAGTGTAGAAGACTTCTTCCAAGGATATTGTGGATGATAGTAAACTCCATACCTTTTGCTACTCCTTCAATGGTCATTGGTGGCCTAATCCGAATCGTTTGACAAAAGATCTTATGTCCCCACCTCCAGAAGAACATGAAGAAACTAGTGATGAAGAGGATGAGGAAGATCAAAAAGCTCAAGCTCCAGTTCGTCTTCATTAGTTCGACCTCAGCATGGTAGACCTCTTTCCTAAGTGCAATTTTAGAACCAATTTGAATTGACTGGATGGCTCGACATGATAAAAACTATGCTGAGTTACGAGTTCATATGGAAGATGTTCGGGAGGCCCAATTGATTGATCAAGCTAAGATTGATAAGATTCTCAATCTTCTCAAGGGGCAACAACCACCACCTCAATGATTACCCCTCTCGATTTGCATTTTATCATGCATTGCATTTAATTTCTATTTGTTTCTTTCTTTAGGACTATATTTGTATTTCTGTTTAGGTTTTATTCGTATTTTATGGTTTGTAACTTAACCCCTATGTCCTTTTTCCTTGTGTATAGCCTTCTAGGATCTCGAATTCACGGTAATATCGCTCTGAACTTTCACTCATACCTTGAATTCTTGTTTTCTATGCACATTGAGGACATTATGCTATTCTAGTGTGTGTGTGTGGGGGGGGGGTGTATTATATGATCTATTTTTAGATTTATCTATTTCACTTTGTTACTAATCTTTATGCTGTATTTTCAACTTTGATCTTTGTGCTTAATTCTTGATCAACTACTTTTTTCAAATGTTTTGAGTAATTCCTGAGCTATGTTGTGGATTGTAATTGATTGAGTATCTTTTATAAGTAGAATTCATTGGTTGATTGAAATTTTGAATTGAGAATTTCTAGTCTTTCTAGATTTAATTCTAGCACAATCTTTAGAGTATCTTAGCACCCTTAGTGAGTTTTTGAGCTTTAAAAGATTGCCTCCAATATTTTTCTTTCATGAGTGCATTATTGATCTCCTATAAGCTTTAATTCTAGAACTTGCTTGGAAACCTTTCCGAGATTATGTAAGACACATACTCATGGAATTTGCTAATTGTCTATAGGATTGAGTTTGAGTCAAATTAAACCATCCATGAGAAAAACAATTGTAGTCAACCCCTTTTGAGCCTATACTAATATCAATTACCTTTTTCTTTGTTTAGCCTTATCCTAAAGAACCTTGAACTTAAAAGAAAAAATAAGTATTCTCTACCCTTTTTTCTTGATTTAGTAGAGCTTGCTTACATGTTTTTGTTCTCTGCAAGGTAAAATAAGGAAGAAGTGTGGGGGAATTTTGATTGATGGCTTGGAAGTTGGAAACTTTGCCAATTGAAATTGAAAACAGAATGAAAGTGTCTAGAAAAAGCAAAAATTGAATGCAAAAGCATTTCAAACCAAAGAAAAGACACTATAAAAGATTATTGGCATTGATTTCTAGTCCTCGAAAAGAAAAGAAAAGTGCAAAGAAAAAGAGTTGAATTTTGGTGGAGTGTTGAATCAAGATGAAAGTTGGGCTATCACAAGTTAAATCTACCCATATTTAAGTTTAATTGCTCTACTAAGTTTTGAACTTTGTATTTGATTTCTTTTATCTTTTCTTTGTTGAGCTCATTTACCTATGGCCCCATTACAACCTTTGTGAAAAGACTTTAGCATTTAAAATTCAGTAGAGTATGGTTAGTGGATTAGTGGAGATTAGGTTCATAAGCAAGCTTATGGTGAGAGAAGACTTATAGGATGATTGGAGTGGTAAACCTAAACATTTTTAGGGTAAGGATAAGAGATTGAATGAAATTCCACTCTATTTGGTTGTGATTAGATGATAACCTAGGATGGTTAGTTTTTCCTTCTTCTTTTCAATTGATTAATGTTTTCTTACTTGAACTTTATTGATATACTTATTCTTTTATAATTCCATGATATTGTTTGGAGTTATTCCTTTATTCTTCTTAAGGCTTTCAAAAGTTTTGCTTGAGGACAAGCAATTGGTTAAGTGTGAGGGAATTTGTTAATTGCCAATTTATTTATGTTTTTGATTAATAATCATCTTGATTTAGAGCAACTAATCTTCTATACTTGAGCTAATTGCATGTTTTTCATTGTTGTAGGTGCAATTGGAAGATTGGAAGAAAAACACTCATATCCGAGGCAAAGAAAGACAAAAGATCACAAAAGCTCATGTCTGTCCTCTAGCCGACCCTAGCCCAATTATTGGCCGGCCCCACCTTGGAGCATGGCTGAGGAGTATTTCTTTCTGACACCAGTCGGTGGCTGGCTAGACCTTTAGCCGGGGCCAGCTGGACACAGGGTGCACTATAATTAACCTTGCTCGGTTTTCCAATCTCCTAATGCCTCCTAAGCCGACTCTTGAAGTTCCTTACACCTAAAATCTCACCAATTCGACCCTAAAACAAGGAAGATTCAAAGAGAAGAATAAAGAATTGATTTGGCTTAAGAAATTGAAGATTAAAGTAAATTGAAAAAGGATTAAGGAAAGAAGGTTCAAGCACAAGTTGAAAGGCTTTTAGAGAAATTTTAGGAATTAGAAATCCTAAGTATTTATACTCTTGTAAATCACTTAGGAGAACATCTTAAGTTTTATTTTTCATCATCTTTTTAAGAGCTTCTATTTTCCATGGTAGCTTAAACAACTAGTGTTTAAGTGGATGCTTATCTAAGTATTTGTGAGGTTCTCTTATTCTTAATCTAGTTTTATTCATAATTGTTCCTTGAATTCTTTGCTCTAAGGTAAACTTGCTTGTTAGTTTATTAATATTTTGTTTGTTTGTTTGGTTAGTGCATAATAATCAATCTTATGATCAAAAGTATTTCTATTCTTGTTTGAATTCGTGCTGGTAATTGAATTTGATCAAGTGATAAGTAGCAATTGAATAGAACGCTCTATTCAAAGGAATTCAAGGGGTTTATTGAGTAATCTATGCTGAGTAGATTTCTAATATTAATTAGCTCTTATTGATCTTGTTCTTAATGCTTTTGAATACTTGAAATCAGGCTGCTAGGGTTTTGGTTTAAGTATAAGATTGAATGATGTTTTTGTGAAACATGAGTAATATCATATCTAGCTTTAGGATTAATTGAATCAATGAGAATGCTGGGTTTTCTTTGATTAGCTAATACAATTTTGTTAAAACTATATCTTTTGATAAACCAAGGATCAAATATCTTATAAGCGTCCCAACATTAGGTTGAAGGTCTTTAATTCTGATTTATATCTTATTATCTAATCCTTTAGTCTTAATCTTTTTAGTTATTGATTTCAATCAAAAACCCCCTTTTTATATTTACTTGTTTTTGAGAAAGCAAAAGTGAACCAACAGCTCTTGTGGGATTGATCCTTACTTATCCTACTATATTAATTAGTTCAAGAAGAGGTTAATTTGTCAAGCATCATGACACGCTTCGTCAGTAGCTGACCATTTAAGCTATTTGGCAAGTGACGAGGTAAGTTCTCCCATTGATGACTATTTTCTGGATGAACAACTCATGCATGTGCACACCCATTTGCCATGGTTTGTGGATATAGCCAATTACCTTGTTACCAAAACTTTCCCTCATGATATGCTTAAATCCCATAGAGATAAATTGATTTTCGATTCTAGGTCTTATGTATGGGATGACCCATATTTGTGGAAGTTTTGTTCTGATTCAGTAATTAGGAGATGTATTGCAGAACATAAGCATCAACATATTCTAGCTCATTGCCATGCATATGCTTGTGGGGGTTACTTTGATTCTCAAAGAACAGTTAGAAAGATGCTTGAATGTGGTTTCTACTGGCCTACTCTTTTCAGAGATGCTTATCAATTCTTCAAATCATGTGATAGATGCCAAAGAGTTGGTAAATTGAATTTTAGGAATCAAATGCCTTTACATCCCATTATTGTTTGTGAAATTTTTGATGTATGGGGTATTGATTTCATGGGACCTTTATGGGGTATTAATTTCATGGGACCTTTCCCCAATTCTTTTGGAAACTTATATATTTTATTGGCTTGTGATTATGTTTCAAAATGGATGGAAATAAAAGCTACCTGAACTGATGATTCCAAAGTGGTTGTAGCTTTTATCAAGTTTCACATCTTTTCTTGTTTCGGAGTTCCAAGAGCCTTGATAAGTGATCAGGGAACCCACTTCTGCAACCGGTCTGTTGATGCACTTCAACTCCATATCATCCTTAAACCAGTGGTCAAGTAGAAGTCTCTAATCATCAAATCAAGGCCATTCTAGAAAAGGTTGTGAACACAAACCAAAGAGATTGGAGTACTCAGTTAGGGGATGCACTTTGGGCTTATCGAACTGCCTATAAGACTCCTTTAGGCATGTCTCTTTATCGACTGGTGTATGGTAAATCATGCCACTTACCTGTTGAGCTTGAATTCAAGGCTTGGTGGGCTATTAAATCTTGCAACATGAACTTGGATGAAGCTGGAAATCACCGCAAATTGCAATTGCATGAATTGGAGGAAATTCGAAATGAAGCATTTGACAATTCACTCATCTATAAGGCAAAGACTAAAGCTTATAATGATAAGTTTTTTCTAAGGAAAACCTTTGAAGTAGGATAGAAAAAGTTGATGTATAATACCAAGTTACATCTCTTCTGGGCAAGGTTAAAAGTAGATGGCTAGGACCTTTTGAAATTGTTCATATTTATGATCATGGAGCCATTGAAATCAAAAGTTTAGCTACTTCGAAGACAATGAAAGTGAATGGCCACCGGTTGAAGCATTACTTAGAGAGTTTCCCATCTTTTGGTGTGGAGAAGGCCCCTTCATATAATTGATATTGAATGAAGGCTAAGTCTTAGCAAAGACATTAAACAAAGGCACTTATTGGGAGGCAACCCAATCTTTCTTTCTTTCTTTAATTTCTTTATTTTTCTTTTCATTTTTAGTATTTTTCATAATTAATTTTATTTATTGTTTTGTTTTTATAGGTAAGTAAGCAAAGTACAATTTGTGGAAGGTTTAAAAGCTTCTATCTTTTAAGGGAGTTCTTTCAACTTTATTTGCATTTTCATTGTATTTATTCCATCCTTATTTACTTTTCACATTTTACTGAACATCCATACATAATTCTTTGTGGTAATTCACTTGAGAGACTTTATCTTCATCATTAACAAGTGGTATGAGAAGTTTGAAGATCATTTGAAGCTTTTCGGGATGTATTCTTTGTGGTATGGATTCATTGAAGCATGGTTTAGCATGTTTGGAAAGCATTTATAAGGATGATTTTCTCTCTATTTTGCAGCTGGCCACCGCCCAAAAAATGGCCGGTCGCTGCCCAAAAAATTATCGGCCGCCGCCCAAAGATTCAAAGCCTAGACGTTTCCTTATTTTCAACCGAACGACCGCTTGGAGCAATGGCCGGCACTGGCTAGACTCAGATTAAGCCATCCGGCCACTTCTCCTCTTCATCCGATCCCCCGCCTATTTATACCACACCCATCTTCTTCCTTAGCCAATTTTTTCTCCCTTATCACCTCATTCAAACCCTTTTTAACTTCATTGATTTCTCCAACACTTTAAACATCCAATTTATCTTCAATTCACCATCTTTTCACACATTACCATTCCATTGAACACTTCACCATTCATCAAATCTTTCATTCCACCTCACTTTGAACAACATTGAAGATTGATGGAAGTTTGAGTCCTATTGCTGCCATTTATGAATTCAAGTGTTTGGCTTACAATTATGGCAAATTTTCATCTTCTTGTTGCTTAATAAGTGTTTCTCAAGACTATTCTTCACTTTATGCATCATTAATCTTTAGTTTAATAGCAATTTGGAGTTGTTAGAACTAGAAGAACAAGCTTGAATTTGGAATTGATGATTAGTTGTTTGAATTGGTGCCAATTGATTGAATTAAGTTAATGGGTTTATTGATATAGAATTCTAGCTTTGTTAGTGCTTGAAAGCATTGGTAATTGCTTGTTGATTAAAGGTTGCTAGAATTGTGCCTACCAAGTGTTTGATAAAATGTCCAAGAGAGTTAGCAAACCTTCCATCAAAGCTAAGGAAGCAAGTTCTTCAGTAGCTAAATCCATCTCCAAAAAGTCCAAGCCATTGAAGAATGGTAAGGAGTCGGTTGTTTGGAATGTTGAAGAAGATGAAGAAGAGTATGAATCGATTACTTTTAGAAATGCTAGTTGTGGGAATTGGTTCAATCTTCATAAAACGAAGAGATTTGTCATTGAAAAGACCATTGCTCCTAACATTGATGCACACTTTCATATCATTGAAGCTTTTTGTCTATTAGGTTGGAAAGAAATTTTCAATCTTCATGGTGAGTATTATCCTGAGTTAGTACTCCAATTTTATGCCAACATTAAAGACAAAAAGCTCAAGCTTGATGATATAAATACAAGAGTCCAAGGGATAAAAATTTAGATCACTCCACAATTCTTAACAAGGCAATTTAAGTTTCCTAATGAGGGACGTCCTCCTGTTTTCGGAACTAAATGTAAATTTCATCAAGAAATAGACAAGGATTGGAAGATTGCTGAAACTATTGAGAAGTTTGATATTCCTTATGTTAATGAGGTTGCTTTTTGCAAGCATATGGACATCCGAGCAAGACTTTCTACCTATTTTCTTCACTTCAATGTTGATCCGAAGTCTAGTGACTGTCATATGGCTCGGAATATTGATCTTTATTTCTTGGATAGACTTCTCTTTGAGGTAGAGAAGAATAAGAAGATTTCTTTGGCTCCTATTATCATCCAAGCAATTAGAGGTGTTGTCACCACTCACAAAACACCAAGATGCCCAGTTTTCCTATTTTGATTAGTTAGATCATTCGCATGATGGGTGTTGATGTAAGTGGTGCAAGAGTGTTGAAGACTTCTTCCAAGGTCATTATGGATGATAGTAAACTCATAACCTTTAACTACACCTTCAATGATCATTAGTGGTCTAATCCGAATCCATTGACCAAGGATTTTGTTGCTCCACCTCCAGAAGAACATGAAGAAGCTAGTGATGAAGAGGATGAGAAAGATCATCAAGACCAAGACCAAGCTCCTCTTCTCATATTAGTTTGACCTAGACCTAGCAGACCTCTTTCTCAAGTTCAATTTCAGAATCAAGTAATTGATTGGATGGCTAGACAAGATAAGAACTATGAGGAATTACGAGTTCATGTGGAAGACATTCGTGAGGCTCAATTGACTGATAGTGCCAAGATTAATTAGATTCTCACTCTTCTCAAAGGGCAGCCACCATTTTCGAATGTCGTCTCATGATTACCACTTTGAATTTACATTTTCTCATGCATTGCATTTAGTTTTTGTTTATTAATTTCCTTAGGACTATCTATGCTTATGTTTATTCAGATTTTATGGTTTGTAACTTAACCCCTATGTCCATTTTCCTTGTGTATAGCCTTCTAGGATCTCGAATTCACGGAAATTCGTTCTGAACTATCACTCATAACCTTGAATTCTTGTTTTCTATTCACATTGAAGACAATGTGCTATTCAAGTAGGGGGTGGATTATATAATATCTATTTCAATTTGTTATATAATGTCTATTTCATTTTGTTACTAATCTTTGTGCTTAATTTTTCAACTTTGATCTTTATGCTTAATTCTCAAATTTTATATCTTTCTCTTTATCAATTGCTTTTTCAAATGTTCTGAGTAATTCTTGAGCTATATTGTGGATTGTAATTGATTTTCTTTTATGAGTAGAATTCAATGGTTGATTGAAATTTTAAGTGAGAATTTCTAGCTTTTCTAGATTTGATTTTAGCACAACCTTTAGAGTATCTTAGCACCCTTAGTGAGTTTTTGAGCTTTGAAAGATTGCCTCCAATCATTTTCCTTTCATAAGTGCATTATTGATCTCCTATAAGCTTTAATTCTAGAACTTGCTTGGAAATCTTTTAAAGATTACATAAGACACATACTCATTGAATTTGCTAATTGTCTATAGGATTGAGTTTGAGCCATATTAAGCCATCCCATGTGAAAAGCAATTGTAGTCAACCCTTTTTGAGCCTATATGAATATCATTTGCCTTTTTCTTTGTTTAGCCTTATCCTAAAGAACCTTGACCGTAAAAGAAAAAGAAGTATTCTCTACCCTTGTTCTTGATTTTAGTAGAGCTTACTTGAATGTATTTGTTCTTTGCAAGGTAAAATAAGGAGGAAGTGTAGGGGAATTTTATTTGATGGCTTGGAAAATAAAGAAGTTGGAAACTTTGCCAATTGAAAATTGAAAAAAAAAAAGTACAAAAGTGTCAAGAAAAAGAGAAAAATTGAATACAAAAAGCATTTCAAAAAAAAGAAAAGAAACTATAAAAGATTATTCGCATTGATTTCTAATCTTTGAAAAGAAAAGTGCAAAAAGAGTTTAATTTTGGTAGAGTGTTGAATCAAGATGAAAGTTGGGCTATCACAAGTTAAATATGCCCATATTTATGTTTAATTGCTCTACTAAATTTTGAACTTTGTATTTGATTCCTTTTATCTTTTCTTTGTTAAGCTCATTTACCTTTGGCCTCATTAAAACCTTTGTGAAAAGACTTTATCATTAAAAATTCAGCTGAGTATGGTTATTGGAGTAGTGGAGACTAGGTTCATAAGCAAGCCTATGGTAAAAGAAGTCTTATAGGATGATTGGAGTGGCAAACCTAAACACTTTTAGGGTAAGGATGAGAGATTTAATGAAATTCCACTGTATTTTGTTGGGATTAGATGATAAACTAGAATGGTTAGCTTTTCATTCTTCTTCTTTTCAATTGATTATTGTTTTCTTACTTGAACTTAATTGATATACTTATTCTTTTGCAATTTCATGATATTGTTTTGGAGTTATTCTTCAATTCTTTTTAAAGATTTTCAAAAGTTTTGCTTGAGAACAAGCAATTAGTTAAGTGTGGGGAAATTTGTTAGTTGCCATTTTGTTTATGTTTTTAATTGATATTCATCTTGATTTAGAGTAACTAATCTTCTAAAGCTAATTGCATGTTTTTCATTGCTGTAGGTGCATTTAAAAGATTGGAAAAAAAGCATTCAAAACCAAGACAAAGAAGACCAAAAGCACAAGAATTGCTTTTCTGAAATTGGTCAGCCCCAGCCTATATTTTGGCCGGCCCCAGCCTGAAGTCTGGCTGAGGAAGAGTGTGTCTGACATTGGCCAGCCAGCCGGCTAGAGGTTTAGCCGAGGTTGGCTGGACACGGGATTCCCCCAATTTGCCCCAATTCATTGTTTCAAGCCTCTAAAGCTTTTTAGCCGCCTTTTGATGTTCCATGGACTTGAAGTTTCATCAATCTAACCACAAAACAAGGAAGATTCAAAGAGAGTATTGAAGGATTGATTGGGCTAAAGAATTTCAAGATCAAGCCAACTGAAAGAAGGTTAAAGGAAGAAGAGTCAAGGATAAGATTGAAGATCTTTAGAGATTTTTTAGGAGTTAGAAACCCTACGTATATATATTCTTTTTAAAACACTTAGAGAGAGATCTAGAGTTAATTTTTGTCATATTTTTCAAAGCTTTTATTTTCCATGGTAGCTTAAACATCTTTTCTTCAATTTATTGTTCAAGTGGATTCTTATCTAAGTATTTGCGAGGTTCTCTTATACTTAATCTAGTTTTATGAATAATTATTCCTTGAATTCTTTGCTCTAAGGTAAACTTGTTTGTTATTGTTTGCTTGTTTGGTTAGTGCACAATAATCAATCTTATGATAAAAAAATATTGCTATTTTTGTTTAGATCCGTGCTGGTTAATTGAATTTGATCAAGAATAGGACGCCTTATTCAAAGGAATTCAAGGGGATTATTGAGTAATCTATGCTGGGTAGATTTCTAATATTGATTAACTTATATTAATCTTGCTCTTAATGTTTTCTAATTCTTGAAATTAGGCTACTGGGGTTTTGGTTTAAGTATTAGATTGAATGATATTTTATGAAACACGAGTAACAACATATCTAGCCTTAGGATTAATGAAATCATTGAGAATGCTGAGTTTTCTTTGATTAGTTAATATAATTGTGTTAGAATTGTCGAGACGTTTTACCGCTCCGACGATAAATGATATGGCGTGGGATATATTCGGGACTAAACAGTCGAAAAAACAAATGGAGTCGCCACTAACCTTTTATTTGAATAGGTGTGGTTAGTCACCTACTTGTTTAACCCGACGTAAATCTAGAAAGATTACGTCAAGTTAAGGAAAGAAACTGGTCTACGAAAAAGATTTTAGGTTCGTGAGTCGGTTATGCTCGAGGAAGGATTAGCACCCCCGAGACGCCCGGAAATCGGTACCACAAAAGCCTTGAAATATTTTACTTGGAAAATGATAATAAAATGTTTTAAAATCATTCTAAGAAAAAACATAATTTTAAATGTCGGAATAAATATTCCTTTTAATGTAGGATAAGCATCCCATTATAAAAGCTAAGTTCGAAATTTAAAGACTTAATGTCAGAATGAACATTCCTTTTGATATGAAAATCCATAGCCCAATTTTGAATTTGAAGAAATTTCCTTCTTAGAATGGAGATTCAATTTCTAAATAGGAATAAATATTCTTCAAAAATCAAAGTCAAATTTAAAAATGAGGATAAATATCCTTTTGAAAAAAAAGGGTTTAATTTTAATTTTAGAATGTCTCAATTATGAGAATATTAATTGAAACATTTTAGAAAATATTTTACAAAGAGGTTGGGATAAACATCCTTAAATTCATGTTTTGAAAATCACGTTAAGAGAATTTAATTATGATTTCTCAAATTAAAATCTCTTAGAAAGATTTAATTTTAAACAATGTCGGAATAAATATTCCTTTTAATTGGATAAAGGGAATAGTTTGAGAAAAATTTAGTTTAATAGGAAAACCTTAGTAAATTTAATAAATTAAGACCTCTCAAAAAATGAATATCCTTTTTATCAAATAAAACTGATTTTGAAAAAAAAATTTTAAAGATTTAAAGAATAAACATTCCTTTTATTAGAGTTAAAAATGCGTTTTGATAAAAATGAAGTTTACTTGAAAGGTCTTAATTAATTAAATATACTAAAGTCCTCCCAAAAAGGTATTTTGGAAAATTTTAAAAAAAATAAATAAATATTCCCTTTCAAAGAAATAAAAATAAGAAAAGAAATTTTAAAAGTGGTTTTTAACAAAACTTGGATTAATTTGAGAGGCCTTAACTATAATTGGGTAGTTAAGATCTCTCAAAAAATATGTTTGGAAATTAATGTTGGAATAAACATTCCTTTTAATTTAATTGGGCCTCTTAAACAAGAGATTTTCTTAAAATGAAATAAAACTAAACCATAAAAGTAAAAATAAAATAAATAAAAATAAAAGATTTTGGAATTAACATTCTTTTTTGTAAAAAGAAAAATTTTTTGAGTTCATTCCCAAATTTTAAGAAATTAAAGAAAATCATAAACATGATGCATGCTTTTTATGAAAATTACATGAAAAACATATTTTTTAATTTTGAAGGGATGAAAAATTCTCCCGGGCCCGATCGGACTCCCGATTAGACACCGAAAAAATCCTTTCATCGAAGAAAACCTTCAGAAACCTCGGACTCCCAAGGCATCTTTCAGTTATCCCATATATATGAATTTTTGAAAATCAATGTTCTAAATTTAATCATGTATGAATGGGACAAGGAAACATGGGTTAGTATATATATATATACACAATTAGTCACACAATATAAAATGGTAAATAAATAGGACATGGAAATTTAAAATCAATTTTACAAGATCAAATTGCATAGCAACTAATTTAACACAAATAAGTAAGCTTAATCTAAACAAATACATATTCATGGTCAAAGATTAATATCATGCAAAATTTAATTCATAATTGAATAAACATATGTACAGGGGTGAAATGGTAATTTTTCAATCAAGATTAAATTTTTAATTAAGCATACATATGAGGGCAAAAAGGTAATTTAATGCAAGATATAATTTCTACTTAAGCAAAAATACATGCAAAGGCAAAAAAGGGTAATTTTACATACAAGATTAAATTTTAATTAAAAGGCATACATAAAAGGGCAAAACAGTAATTTAACACATGATATAATTACTAATTAAGTTAACATATCTGTAAGGGCAAAGAGGTAATTTTACATTCAAGCATAAATTTTATGTAAGACAAAACACATATTCAAGGGGCAAAAAGATAATTTCTATGATAAAAAATTTAAATCTTAAACTAAATATGCATTTATATAAGTTTAAAAATTTAATTTTTTATTAAAAAAAATCAGAGATTATTTCTATTTAAATAAAAATAAAAAATAAAATAAACTTAAAGATTCAATTTTTATTAACCAAGCTTTCATTTTTAATCAAGCTAAAATATCCACAAGCAAAAAGGTGCAATTTTAATCCTAAGCTTAACTTTTAACTAAGCAAACAAGTTAATCAACTTTAAAGTTATGATCTTTATAATCAAGATTATATTTTTATTCAAACATGAATGTGAATATAAGTTCAAAAATACAATCTTTTTAATCAAGATTAAGACTTTCAACTAAACAAACACATGGAATGGGTAAAGCAAGTTTGAAAAATAATAAACAAGAATACAAAACAATGAAAGTTAGGAACTTTTTGCATAATCATGTAAATAATTAAGAGAAATGGCACATTAACAAAAAAAACATAAAATAAATAAGCAAGTAAAAAAAAATCATCTTGAATATATTAGAAGCATATATTAAGCTAAGCAAATTATTTAGTAATATACAAAAGCTTTATAAATCATAAACATCATCATAAAAAAAGAAAGTTAACAAATTTAACAAGACAAAGCAAGAATATTGTATTAAAAGTAAAAAGAAATGATCTTGAAAATAAAGCTAAGAACTTTACCTAAAAAGATGAAGTTTTGTACCAAAACAAAAAAGAAAAGATAATAATGGCTTTGTGGAGAAGAGAATGGCTAAAAATTGATGAACAACAAGCCTTTTTCTTTATTTTCTCTAGCCAATCTGTTTAAAATAAATCAAGAAGAAGAAGAAAAAATTTCTTTTGGACTCTCTTTCTCTCTTCTCCTCTCTCTATTTTTTTGTGTTTTGTTCTTGAAGAAAAAAAATGAAAAAATGCCGAAGTCTCTGTTTGAGAAAATACTCCAGCCAATCTCCCTGTGCTCTCCGTTTTCCTTCCTCTGTTTCTTGAAGAGAAAAACGCTGAAACTCCTTTTCTATGTTTCTTTTTTCTATTTTTGAAGGAAGGCTCTCGCTCCTCTCCGTTGTGCTCTCTCCTCTTTATTTTGAAACCCCTAGTGGCTTAAAACATGGAGCCACAACCCCCATAAAACATGGAGCCACAACCCCCCCAGAAAACATGGAGCCACAAAAACTGAATAATCATGAAGCTGTCGATTGCTTTGTTGCTGCGGCCGTTGTTGGTTGCTTTGCTGTTGCCGTGGTTGGCTGCAGGGTTGTTTCAAAAACCAAAGGAAGCTGATTTCCTAAGCTTGTTCAGCTCATCTCCTTGAATGCCCCAATCCAATTTCCATCAGGGGAGCTCCAATCAGAGATGTTTGAAGACATCATAGTTGCCGAGTTAGCAAGGCCCGCAAGTCCAGCACGACTGGTAACTGCTCCGCGGTCTATAAAACTCTGGCTCCATTTTGCAAATGCAGAAGACCTGGAATTCATTACTGCTGCTGCCACTGCAGCAGATGAGTCAAAACCGAAGGCTGACGGCTTCCTGACCGGAGAGGATGAAAGATTTGCTGGGTAGCTTGCACGGAGTTGGTTCAAGTTTTGGCGAATTTGAAGCCCGGCTGGATATTGCAACTGGGATGGTGTTGCAGATTTTACTAATAGTCCCTGCAATGGAGACAGTAGGGAAGGATCGAGGGATCCAAAAGCATCATCAAGATTGGTAGGCTTCAAATCCTCAAGCCTACTGTATTCCTTACTCCAGCAAGAATGAGAGCCCTACTGTATCTCATCCATCAATTGTTGCTACTGCAATTGGTTTTCAAGCCCAAGTAATTCCATTTCCAAATCCATGTCTCTGGCATTAAAAGCAGTCTTCAAGTGGCTACCATGTAGCTGCAAGGCAGGTGGGGCGAGGTTAAGTTTGTTTTGCCACAAGCCACCAGTCTTTGGAGAGGAAGATGCAGCCAAAGGAGACATGGGCGGTGTTTAAGGGAAACTCATGCACCTGAAGTGTTTCAAGAGCACCAAAAATCTTCTTCAAAGAATGAGGTTTCGTAACAGTGGGAGCAGCTGCCGCGGGTGTGGCACGGTGGTTGTTGTCGTGAGAATAGCGTGGGCTGCCATGGCTGCTATGGCTGTAGCTTGCATTGGAGTGAATGAAAGGTTATGATGAGATAAAATACGAGCTGAGGCTGTGGTGGCTGATGATATGGGGCACCAAATTATCCATCTGGGTTTGCTATGGTTCGGTGGATGGTGCTGAATGGTCTGCGGGGACCGGTGGCATGGCTGCTTTGGTGGCTGCTTTGTCGACGCTGTAGCAGCTGTGGAGCAATGAAAGCTGGTAGTTGCGGTGCAACATGTAGCAACAGGAGCGACGGCTTGGCTGTTGGTAATGGCTCTCTTGCATGGCTTGATTAGAGAAAAGAAGGAGAATAAGCCGTGGCTTTTGGGCTTATACATATATAATATTCATATATATATATAAGTATATATATATTTAGATATATATATATACACATAAATATATGTACGAATATATATATATATAAGTATTCATATGTATGCACATAAATATATATGTGTACATATAATTACAAATATATACACATACATATAAATATATATATACTTACATACCTATATACATATATACATGTATATATACACGTATACATATATATATATATTTTTCGCATGACCATCGGGTTGACTCGGTTGGTTTTTTGATCTTGGCTCAAAATCGCCTGCAAGGTAACAAATTAAAATAAGATAAAAATAATAATAATAATAATAATAATATTCAAAGATAGACTAAGCTTAAAAAAAAGATGATAGGTGCAATAAAAATTGGAAGTGGTTAATTGATTAGTTAGTTAATTTATTAACTAATTAACCAAAAAGTCAAAATTTAAAATTAGTGTCTACAAGAACTATCACGCCTCGATTCGTCCGGGCCAGCCACGTGGCAATCGTCGCGCTCCCTCGAAGTACGTGTCTACAGCCACGCATCCGAGGAGCCGCAAGGCTTGAAATAGATATCATCGCTGCAAAACAAAACTAAAGTTTTAATTAGAAATCATTTAATAAAATATTTAATTTATAAGCAACACCAGTGGATTAATTTAAAAGAATATCTACACAACGGAAAACTACTAAGCCTAAGCCATCAACATCACCGAGTGAGCCTCCGTTGTATTTGCTAACCTCGAACGTAGATCTGCATCCATCCACATTGGATACAAGTGAGTGACAGAGGTTCAATGAATCTCCGTTACGGTTAGGGAAAACAAGGGTAATCCAAAATATAACAAAAATAAAATTAATAATTTTGTTTTCAAAATCTCTTTTATAATTCTCCAAATGAGAATTAGATTTAAAACTTTTAAAATAAAAATACACTAAATGGGCTGGCATCAAATACACTGAAGGCATGACTGGCCGGTCGTATGCCTTACTGCATCGAGGGCTATCTCTTTTCTTTTTAAAAACACTTTCACAATTTCTCTTTCTCTAGCCCATTCCTTCGGTGGTGCCCATTGCTGTGGTGGAACACAGCTCTGGAGCCCTGGCGAGCTTCCCTACGCACCTCTCCCAGGGTCTCGTCTCATCGTGCCCCTCGATAGGCAGTCCATGGTTGAGAATCAAGCATGCTTCTCTAACTTGGTCCATGCTCCCACATATATTGGAGCCCCGATGAGCCCTTATCTCGCATCCCATTCATATATTTATCATATATACCCATATATGTATACAATACATATATATTTAAAGCATTTAAACACACACATAAGTATTTATATTTTAAAATCATCCCACCCTTTAAGTGGGTGTATCACAAAATAAAAAGTGTATGTCATGGATTACCCTTATCCCAAAACAATTGTAAAACCTTTTAAAACAATTTATATTTTTAAAACATTTAAAAATGTTTGTCCCTAGTGGCTAAGCACTGAAAACAAGGCCACTCACAGTGTTGGGAGATTCCTATACTCCCAAGCGCTCCATGTAACTTTAACCTCCGGAGCATCGCCGCACTCGATTCAACCGGAGCCCTAAAACACGGAAATATATGTTAGCATTCATAATTAAATTCATGAATGCACCTACGAGGCTCTAATATGACCTAAGACTGGGTTTGAATGTGATTCGGGGCCTAGAAAAGTGTCCAAGAGGTTTCGGGGACAAAATTCAACTCTTGACGAAAAATTACCAAAATGCCCCGGAGGACCCGTGGGCCCCACACCCAACTGGGCTGGGTCTCACACGGGCTGGGCCAAGTTCTACGAGAAATTGGGCCCAAAAAGCCCTCCCACGATATATTTATATATTATAATGATATAATATATAAATATCTAAGATATATTAATATAATATATAAATATCTAAACAGGGACTCAGTCGGCCTGTTCCTCGGCCAGTCCCTCCCTCGGTTTTCGTACTCGTTTCTCCTTCTTTCGACGTACAAACTTAGAGAGACGATCCTCATGGCATCCGTGACAGATACGCCGAGGCAGAATCGAGAAACACCAGTCTAATTTTCGTAAAACTGAGATTTAGCTTAAATTGACTAAATCTCCTATTTACTCTCACCTGGTGCACGGAAATGCATGAAAACAAAGATGCGTGGAACTCAGATCTATGTTAAACCGGTCAAAAACTAAACCTGTCAAAAACTATAAACTCAGATTTATGCTAAACCGATGCATGGAAATGCATGCAAACTTAATATAACGTAGATCGAGGTGAGTAGAATAACATATTGGAAACTCACCTTGATTTGATTGTCGGATTGTCCGGATCTGCCAAAAGTCCAAAATGCCTCCATTTGGCTCCAGAGAGAAAAGAAAAGAAAATGAAAGAAAAAGAAAAAGAGAAATGAAGAAAAAGTTTCGGCTTTCCTCTATTTATAGAGGAGCCCGACATCGGGTCTACTCGGGGCCCGGGTCAAACTTTTTCCTTTTTTTCAACTTTCTTTCATTTTCATCCGTTGACTAAATCCTTTGATTTCTTGTGCCAACGGGGCCCATAATAAATTTCTAGGGACTTAATTGGAGGTCTTTTTGGCATTCACTAATTTCCATGCACGGTTAATTACTTTATCTTTCAACATCGTCTTATCCTAATTTTAACTTCTCTTCTTAATTAGACACATCCGAACCGACGTATTGTTCACTTAATACGCCGTCTTACACTATTCCATTTGTACGAAAAAGTCGTATTAGGTCCGGGTGTATCAAGAACTATATCTCTTGAAGAACCAAGATCAAATATCTTGTAAGCATCCCAAACACTAGGTTGAAGATCTTTAACTTTGTTTATCTCTTATCATCTATTTCTTTAGTTTTATTTACTTATATTCTTTTTAATTCTCAATTTCAATCAAACCCCCTTTTACATTTACTTGTTTTGAAGAAAGTAAAAAAGCCAACCAACAGTCTCCGTGAGATCGATCCTTACTTATCCTACTACATTAGTTAGTTCAAGATGAGGTTAATTTGTCAAGCATCGTGACACGCTTCTTTAAGAATCTATTGTAAATTCGAAACAACCCAAGAATATTACTGAGATTAGAAGTTTTCTTGGATTAGCTGGTTATTATCATCGGTTTGTAGAAAGGTTCTCCTTGATTGCTGCACCATTGGCTAGATTGACTCAAAAGGGTGTTAAGTTTGAATGGGATGAAAAATGTTAGCAAAGCTTCCAAGAACTCAAGAAAAGGTTGACATCTGCACCAATCTTGACTCTTCCAACTAGTGATGGCGGATACATGGTATACAATGATGCTAGCCGGCAAGGACTAGGATGTGTCCTTTATGCAAAATGATAAAGTAATTGCTTATGCCTCTAGACAGTTGAAGAAACATGAGTTGAACTACCCTACCCATGATTTAGAATTGCCTGCTGTGTTATTTGCTTTGAAAAATTGGCGACACTACCTATGTGGTGAAACTCGTCAGATTTATACTGACCATGAAAGTTTGAAATATTTATTTAGTCAAAAAGATTTGAATTTGAGACAGCGATGCCTTGAGTCAAAAATCATCTACTACTCTTGCCTTCATTAAGAGTTCATATCTTCCCCAATTGATTGCTATTCGATCACTGGGCGTTAGATTGAGTGCTGCAAAGGAAGATGGTGTTTTGTTAGCTAAACTTGAGGTGAGGCCAACTTTGATTGATCGAATTAAAGAGCTACAGATATTTGATGATAGATTGAAGATAGAATTTGAAAAGATGTAAAAAGGGTAAAGTAGTGAATTTACTATTAGAAGTGATGGTTTAATAACAATGAAGGGTCGGGTTTATGTGCCTAGAAATGATGAACTTCAACAATCTATTCTTCAAAAAGCTCATAATTATGCTTATGCAATGCATCCAAGTAGCACAAAAATCTATCGAACTATCCGAGAAAGCTATTGGTATCTGGGAATGAAGAAAGACATTGCATAGTATGTGGCAAAGTACCTAGTTTGTCAACAAATTAAAGCTGAACATCAGAAGCCAGCAGGTGTTTTGCAACCTTTGCCTATCCTTGAATGGAAATAGGAACGTATAACTATAGATTTTGTTAAAGGTTTACTGCGTATTCAAAGCAGCCATGATGCAATTTGGGTAATAGTTGATCGGTTGACAAAATCTGCTCATTTTCTTCCAATTCATACTACCTACTTCTTAGAAAAGCTAGCTAAGTTATACATTGATGAGATAGTAAAACTGCATGGTGTTCCAGTGACAATTGTGTCAGATAGAGATCCTCGTTTCACCTCCTGATTTTGGCCAATGTTACAAGATTCCTTGGGAACAAAATTAAGATTTAGCACAGCCTTTCATCCTCAGACAGATGGTTAGTCTAAAAGGACCATTCAAACCTTAGAAGATATGCTTCGATCTTGTGTAATTGACTTTAGTGGTAGTTGGGATCAGCATCTTGCATTGGTAGAATTTGCATATAATAATAGTTATCAAGATAGTATTGGAATGCCACCGTATGAGACGTTATATGGCAGTAAGTTGTGGGGATGAGGTTGGTGAAAGAAAGATTGAAAATGTTGAATTGATTGAATTAACAATAGAGAAAGTGGAATTGATTAGAGAAAGACTGAAGGCGGCACAAGATCGTCAGAAGAGCTACGCAGATAATTGAATAAGATCATTAGAATTTGAAGTAGGTGATATGGTGTTCTTGAAAGTGTCTCCATGGAAAGGTATCATCTGTTTTCGTGGTCAAGGGAAACTCAATCCTCGATATATTGGTCCATTTAAGATTGTTGAGAGAGTTGGCAATGTAGGCTACAAACTTGATCTTCCATCAGAGTTAGAACGGATTCATACTATTTTTCACATTTCCATGCTTAAGAAATATATACCAGATCCCTCACACATTCTTGAAGCTTCCCCGGTAGAATTGAGAGAAGATTTAAAAATAAGAGTTGAACCAGTGCAAATTCTCGACCGTCAAAGTAAGAAGTTACGCAACAAGGAAGTGCCATTGGTTAAATTTCTATGAAGAAATAATCAAATCGAAGAGATGACTTGGGAATCGGAAGATGTGATGAGACGACGATATCCTTACTTATTTCAAGGTATGGTTTAGTGAATTTTGAGGATAAAATTCTTTTATGGGGAGTAGTATTTGTAATACTTGAATTAAAATTTGTTGATAAGTAAAGCCGAACTTCAACTTCCAATTACCTCATGTGAATTATAATTAGTAGACTTGAGTATTGAAAATTTGGATAATGGCCCATAAGCAAATAGACTTAGTATATTACTAAGCCCACTTGACAATTTGATGAGGGAAATATATCTTCTTCTTCTAGCAAATTCTTTATACCTCTAGAAACCTCTCCAGCCACTTCCTCCATAGCCACTCTCTTCAAGCTACTTTTCTTAGAGCTAAGCTTATTCCTCTCACTAATTTTATACCTTTTTTATTGCTAAATGCTACTTTGCAACCCTTCTTGCTTACTCTAGGAATAGTTTTACTAAATTAGCTAAAACTCAAGAAGTTGGAAATTCTTAGAGTAAAGGAAATTTTGAGTAAATTGAAGCTAGTTGTGTATAATTGGAAGTCTTGTTCCTGGGTAAGTTGTTTCTATGAAATTAGTATCATTCTTGCATGAATTTGTGATTGAGTTGTTGAACATGTTTAAATTAGAAGTTGTTGGGTTGATTATGCATATTTAGTTAAACTTTAAGACTTCAAATTGATGAATTGTTGTAGAAATTCAAATTGGGGAAAGAGGGAATAATGTTTGAGAGGTTGAATGATGATTTTGTTCAGGGAAAATGGTGTTAATAGGCTTAAATTCTAGTTTGGGAACATAGGGTAGCAAAACAAAAATGAACAAATATGGAAAATGGGTTTAGGAGTAACATTGGCCCTGGTGTTGGAAACACCGACCCCGGTATTACGCAGGAAAGGGATTCAGGGCAACACTGACCCCGATGTTGGCAGCACCTACCCTCAGTGTTGTGCGGACAATGAAGGGGAAAAATTGACATGCCTGGACCTAGTCCGCACGTGTCAAGTTGTGTAATTGTATAAAGTTGTAAAGCCAAGAAATGAATTTCGACTTTCCTTAGACATTTTGAACTTCCTTTAGCTCAATTTTGAGCTTAGGAATCCTAATTTGTAGTCCGGAGTCGATTGGGTACACTAGGGGCACGAAAATTGAGGGATTGGATGAAGTTGACCGAAGTTAACATTAAAAATGTTGACTCCTGCCCCGGATAGGGTCGAGTCTGGTTCGGACCAGTTGAATTAAAAGGGGTCTCGGTTGCCCGAGAACCCCTACATTTTCTTCTTTTCTCTTCTCTTCTTCTTCCCTCTGAATTCTCTTCAATTTCCACCATTTTCATCTATTCAATCCACCTTCAAACACTCCATTGATCATCACCAACAACGTTTTTAGCCTCTAAGAAGATCAACAACATCAAAATTATCAAGAATTCTTCAAATCTCCAAAGTTACCAATTTGGAGTCATTGTGTTCTTCAGTGTATATCTTCCAATCCAACAGTAGGCTTTGGCTGATTTCTTGATTCAATTTGACTGCTTATATGGTCTGATTTCGTTGAGTGAGCTAAGAGAAATGTTGGATTGAAGATCAAAATTCATTTTTGTTCAACAACACTTGCACCCTTATGCTTTTGATTTGAAATTCATGCATGATTAGTTGTTTAATTCCGTTTTTGAAGCTGTGATCCTTTAGTTTAAGTGTTAAGGGTTGTGCATTTCAAATTTCATGCGAATTGGGGCTGATTTGAGCTCAAACCGAGCTTGGGAAGTGGCTTGGTCAAGGGTCGACCAAACGAGAGGCAGGTCCGACGTCGGATTGGCCTAAAATTGGGAAATATCCCAATTTGGCTCACTCTCACGAGGGAGTCAGCCAAACTAGCACCGGACCTGCATTGTAACAGGGGAAAATTTTCTCATTTCACACCCCTAGACCCCAATCGACCATAATTGATTTCCATACTTGTCCAATTTAGTTTCTAGACCCTCGAAACCCTAATTAGGTCATGTTGTGTTTTTTAATTATTAGTCGAATGCCTTTATTAATCAAATTAGATTTCAATTGGATTATTTTGGTACGTGATTGTACGAGGTCAACCGGTAGCATTCGAGCTAGGGCATTTGAGGGGATTATTCAAGAGTATACAAATCTCCCTTACTTGTGAGTGGATTGGATTATAGCAGTTGACTGCTGAAGGTCAACTGATTTTCTAATTGCTTTATAACTGCTTTATAAAATGTTTATAATGTTTTGGAATATAGATTGTTTACCCTCACACATGAGTTTAGAAATGGATTTCAGGGTGGGTTTTCAAAAGAATATTTGAAATATTATTATTATGTTTTATTAATGATATGACCCCTGGGAGTTGAGTGATTGAGAGGTCCTCGGTGCTCTGATTCAAGGGAACATGTGGATCGAGTGAGAGGCATAGCTGTGGACTGCCTTTTGCAAGGCACAATGAGTGGAGACCTTGGGAGAGGTGCGTAGGGAAGCTTGCCAGGGCTCGATGTAGCTGTGTTCCACCACAGCGATGGCAACGTCAAGGGAATAGACCAAAGAATAAAAGAAAAGGGATTTTGAGATATGAGTTAGCCCTTAACGATCTAGCGGGGCACCCAAGTGCACGGGTGTACCTTTGGGACGATTTTAGATGCCAGCCCATTTATGTTATTTAATATTTATTTTGGTGTCGGATTTCATATGATTTTATAAAATAGTTTGTTAAAAGAATTTTTGAATTATTTCATATCCCCAACCTGAGGTGATCGGCCATTATAACCGGGTCCCTCACTAGGTACATATATATTTGTACTCATATCATTCACCTATTTTTGTCAGGTCATCAGGCTACGAATGACATGCGTCCCGGTGGATAGTGATCTCGGTATATCACCTATGGACACGATGTTGTAGGTTCCACCTAGTCCCCTTATGAATCCTGGCTTCGAAATATTAATGTATATATTATATTATTATTTCTTTCCGCTACATGTTTGCACCGTAAAACGTGCCACTTTTATTATATAAATATTTTATGATATTTTCTATATTATTTCTTATATATTTTCAATTATTGCTCGAATACCCCTTATTTATGCTTTATACTATCTTGGATAGGCATCTATTGAGGTACATATCTCGAGATGGTACGACGGTTGTCACGTGGCCGAGCCCTCAGGTTGGGGCATGACAAAAATGGTCTGAGGCAACACCTGCCCGAAGTTGACAACACCTTCCCTTAGTGTTTTGGTGGTTTGTGTGAAAAATTTTGGTGGTGCCAACTCCTGCCCAGGTGTAGTAGTACATCGGGGCTCGGAATAGGGCTGTTTAGCCTAATTAATGGGTAATCTTAATCTTCCAAAATTAGGTCCCAACAACTTCTTATTCATTTTTAAAGCCTTGAAATGCCAATACCAACTATAACTTAGATTAATTAAGTCTTTTAGACATCAATTACACATCATGGCATTTCTCATGAGAGTTTGCATAATTTCTAATGTTCTTGCTTGGACATGCTTGTATGTCCTCTAGGCGACGGAGAACTGAGGAAGCAGAATAGGATATTGGGGAGTGTACGAATCTCTGAACTTGTGAGTGATGGATTTTGTGTTTGCAATTAGGAAATTATTTCTATTTGTTTTGTTACATTGTTTTTAAATGCTTTAATTAAGTGATTTGAGTGAGTTGTGTTTCCCTAGAAATGACTTAATTGTTTCTTAACCAACTTAGACCCAAGACTTATGTTTTGTAAGTATGCCTTCTAAATTGTTTTATGAATTACAATTGCATCTTAATTCCTTGTTAAAATAACATGAATTATGAAAGACTATATTTGATGATGGCTTGTTTAATAATTGTATGGTTTTGGTGAGGGGCCTAGGGCTCAGACTTACAACCATGGTTATCAACTCATGGACCGGCTGAGTTACAGTGACATGAGTTGCAATTATATATATACACCTTTTGGTTATGGATGGGTTGATGGGGAGGCATATCCATTCTTGACCCAGAACATGGATTCCCTTGTCTCACCTCCAAGCAGAATCCACGGCCAACACCAAGGGAAGAGGAAAAGTGTTACTTTTATTAAAGTTGAATCATTCAAGAAAAATCCTTGGTGGCTCTCACCAATGCCTCGACCAAGGCATGTGGGTGAGAGAGCTTGTTTTCGGCCTCTTCGTGAATGAAAAAAATTGAGTCTATTGTTTAGTTTTAAGTATTTGAATATAATTGATTTTGAATGAATCTTTTATGATTGAGTTCTTGACATGAATTGCTTTGATGAATGTGTCGAGACGTTTTACCTCTCCAACGATAAATAATGGCGTAAAAAATACTCGGGACTAAACAGTCTAAAAACAAAATGGAGTCGCCACTAACCTTTTATTTAATTAGGTGTGGTTAGTCACCTATTTGTTTAACTTAACATAAATCTAGAAAGATTATGTCAAGTTAAAGAAAGAAACCGGTCTACGAATAACGATTTTTAGGTTAGGGAGTCAATCACACTTGGGGAAGGATTAGCACCCCCAAGAGGCTTGGAAATCGGTACCACAAAAAGTCTTAAAGCTATTTTACTTGGAAAATAATAATAAAATGTGTTTAAAATCATTTTAAGAAAAACATAATTTTAAATGTCAGTATAAACATTCCTTTTAATGTGGGATAAACATCCCATTATATAAGAAAACTAAATTCAAAATTAAAACATAATTTTAAATTTTGGAATGAACATTCCTTTTAATGGGCGATAAACATCCCATTATCTATGAAAACTAAATTCAAAATTAAAGCACTTAATGTCGGAATGAACATTCCTTTTGGTGTGAAAATCCATAGTCCAATTTTGAATTTGAAGAAATTCCCTACTTGGAATGAAGGTGCGATTTCCAAATAGGAGTAAATATTCTTCTAAAATCAAAGTCTAATTTAAAAATAGGGATAAATATCCCATTTATGAAAAACAAAGATTTAATTTAATTTTAGAAGGTCTCAATCATGGGAATATAAATTGAAACCTTCTAGAAAAGATTTTACAAAAAGGTTAGAATAAACATCCTGAAATTCATGTTTTGAAATTTACATTAAGAGACTTTAATTATGGTTACTTAAATTAAAATCTCCTAGAAAGATTTAATCTTAAAACAATGTCGGAATAAATATTCCTTTTAATTTAATGAAGGAAATAATCTGACAAAAATTTAGTTTAATTGGGAAACTTTAGTTGATTTAACAAATTAGGACCTTTCAAAAAAGAGAAGCTTTAAAGATAAATGTCCTTTTTATTCAAAAAAACCAATTTTGAAAAGGAATTTTAAAAATTTAAGGAATAAATATTCCTTTTATTAATTTAAAATTTTTTTTTACTAAACCTAAGTTTAATTGAAAGGCTTTAATTGTTTAATACACTAAAGTTTTCCAAGAAAAATATTTTGAAATTTTCAAAAAAAGATAAAGGAAAATTAATATTCCCTTTCATTGAATAGAATAAAAAATTTGCAAATGATTTTCTAATAAAATTTGGATTAATTTAAGAGGCCTTAACTATAATTGGGTAGTTAAGATCTCTAAAAAAAAAACTTTAAAATATGTTTGAAAGTTAATGTCGGAATAAATATTCCTTTTAATTTAATTGGGCCTCTTAAACAAGAGATTTTCTTAAAATAAAATGAAAATAAAACATAAAAGGAAAAAAGGAAAAAATAAAACAAATAAAAATAAAAGATTTTGAAATTAACATTCCTTTTTGTAAAAAGATAATTTTTGTAGGGTTCATTTTCAAATTTTTAGAAGATTTAAAGAAATCATAAACATGATGTGTATGCCTTTTATAAAAATCAAATGAGAAAAGTATTTTTTTTTATTTTGAAGGGATGAAAAGTTCTTTCGGACCCGATCGGACTCCCGATTAGACACCGAGGATACTCCTCATCTGGGAAAATCCTCGGAAACCTCGGATTCCCGAGGCACCCTCCAGTTCCCCCATGCATATGAATTTTTTGAAAAAACGATGTCTTAATTGACTAAATATATGGTATGGACCAAGATAAACAAGGGTTAGTATATAATCGATAATTGACAAAAATTACATGGAAACATTCAATTACAAAAAAGCGACATAATTACAATTGGGATCATGTAAACACAATTAGATGAATAAGATATCTACATGTGATATGTGTGCAAGTGGACATATTTACAGTAGGACATGTGAGCATGGGATGAGACATAAACAATATCATGTAGACATAAGATTTATGGAACACGAATATGAATGTGATAAGTTAGACAAATATAAGCAAGGGTAAAAAATACATAGATATTGATACATGCTGGTGATGCTATGATATTAAAATCATAAATTAACATAAATTGTAGTCACAAAAATATGGATATTTACATATGATCAAGGAGTATATGACACATGGATATACGAAATAAAAATATACATATCATGAAGCATACAAAATATGAATCATTGGTAGTAAAAAAAGGCTTAAAAACATGACCCATAAATTAACTCAACTTGACGTAAACAAGAAAACATGATTATAGCTCCATGATTACGCACATATAATGAGCTAAACAAGAAACCAAACTGACCTATATATGAACAAAGAAACTAAAAGAATCCTATTAAATTTAAATTAGACATGGATTAACAAAATAATGAGCAAGAAACTATGATTAAAATTAAAAGAGTGATCAAATCTCGGGCTGAAGGAAGATTACCCAATGTAAGATGAAGCCTTTTCCTGCTAGTAGGCTACCAATGGAACAAGACTTGGCGGGTGCAAGATGATGAAGCCCTAAATGAAGCTTTAAAGAAACAGGCTGGGAGCAGATGCATGCTAAGTTGGCTCGATGATGAGCTCCACGCTTATAAGATTGGTCCAAGTTGACTTTCTTTTTGCCCTGTTGACCTTTTGGGCAAAGTGGCTCCTTTTTCTTCTTTTCTCTGTATCGAACACTTTCACTTCCTTTCTTGACAGATGCACCTTTTGCCCTCAGCCAAACCCACACTGGAGCTCCAAGTCGCCTCGTAAAATTTCAGATTTCTTGTTCTCTCCTCCCTATCCCTAACCGTAGAACCTTTCCATTCCAAAAACACTTTCAAGAAACCATCTCTGCTTGGAAAATCTGAAACTTTCGGAATCTCAATCTGAGCAGCGCCACAGTCTGCTTGGCTTCAAAAGCAAGTATGTTTTTCTTGATGCCATGTTACTTCTTTTCACCCCTCAGATTTACCAAAGGAGCCATCAAACCGAAAGCCCCCTCCCCCTAAAGTGAGGTGAAGAACCCTAACTCTCCTTTTAAATTATTCTGAAAATTTTCTAATTATGTTTCTCTCCAGCAGCTAAAACTCTGATTGTTGAAGCTTTCCCTTTTTTAATCGCTGAAGCTAACTCCCCTCTAATTTTTTTCTGAAATTTTTTCTCTCTTTGTTTGTACAACTATTCTTGATAGCTGTACAGATGAGGCTCTTTCTTTTTTATTAAAACCTCCTTTTTTCTCTCTGGTTGCAGGGCTTTTAAATTGGCAAACTTAGGGTTCCTATCGAAGGTGGAAAAACGCCCCTACTGTTCATCCGATGGCCTCTATTTTTCAGTTCTAATGTTCCTATTCTTACCCTTGCTTAAGTGTTTCTCATTGGCTAGTTTGGCACGTCCTATACTGCTCATTGGTTGAGTCCATGCTTGTCTCCTTTTATAGGGGTACCAGTTGGAGATGAGGACTAACCATGGTAACTATTGTGCTGGCAGTTGGAGGAAGGGAAGGAAGAGAGAGAAGATGTGGGAGATGAGAGGAACAGCTCTCTTTTAGTTGAGTTCTTTGTCCTGTAGTTCACCAATTGTCTTCTATTTGTTCTGTTTTACTAGCCGTATTGGCTGGATTAGCTCACTAACTTTGTGTTTACAGATCAAATTTCCTATAGCGCAACGGATTAGCTCACTAACTTTGTGTTTATAGATCAAATTTCCAATGGCCTTAATTGTGCAATCTATGAATTCAGGATTTTAGGCCTTAATCTTCTGTACGGCCTCGTGCAATGTTGGGTCATGATATTTTTGTAATTTCGTGCTGAGATCCATTAGCAATGAAATTCACCCATTTGGTCCTCGTTACCTCACAAAACACGAGTAAAATAGAATTAACAAACAAATAAAAATGAAGGTGAACGGCAATAGCAAATGGGAAGAGAAATTAAAGGAAAAATAATAATAAAAATGGGAAATAGATAACCATATAAAATGTCTACAATATTAGAACAGGACAATGAAAGTAATTTAGCAAATGGTAACCAAATTTAGATGATAAATTACAACAGAGGCAAATGTTAATGACAATTGGACAAAGAAGTTAAATGGGAAATTAGTATACATATAAATGTAATGGAATACGGAAATTAAAAGGATTATACAGTAAAGGAGCAAAAATTAGAGTGTCTACAGAATGTTCATGAATGATTTATGGATTGTTCAAGGCATATGACTTACGTTTTACAATTGTTTTAAAACACACACTCATTCCCCCTCTTTGTGGATACAAGTTCCGTTACCTCACTGGATATATTGTATATACTTATCACTCCTTCTAATAAACATTTCAGGTGTAGAGAATGCTTAAGCATGTGCCTTGGAGAGCTCGTGAAAATTGGATTTTCCCCCGTTTGTCTCTGGCCTCTTTCCATGTAGGTCCTTTATGTTAAGAAGCCAAGTGAGTCACTGGTTAACTCAGCCACATACAAGCCAACTCAGCTATCAACCATACCTTGCAAAAGTCAAGCCAAAGATAAAGAAGACATAGATTCTCACGCGTTGAAATCAAAGAGTTTGACTTCACATTGATTTCAAATTCCTTAAATTATGTAAATGTAATTATACCCAAAAATCATGTATCAGCATGCCATTGATTAAGGGATCTCTTATACTACAAAGCACATTATAAAGTAGAACACTCTCCACTCTTACTTACCTTGATAAGAGTGTTCTTCCAATTTATGTTTTTGTGAATTTCTTTATGGTATCTGAGCCCTCGGTGAGAGAGTAAAGAGAAAGTTTCTTTTTTAACAAAAAAAATGTCTTCCTCTGGGTCATATCCTTATCCTTCAACTCTGAATGTTTCAAACTTTGTCTCATTGCACCTAAATCAAAAAAATTATTTGTTATGGCGAACCTAAATCCTTGCATTTGTAGAAAGTCAGGATATGTTTGGCTTCCTTAATGGAGAATATCCCATGCCATCAGAAAATCTTACTGCATTCGAAGGGATTGGTTTCAACGGCTCATAAGCAAATCCTGTGTTTGTTGCTTGGAGAAGGTCAGTTTTTCTTCTTCGTGGCTGGATTACTAGCACCTTATCAGAAGAGGTCTTCGGCCTTATTGTAGGTCTAGTGTCATTTGCTGATGTGTGGAAAACACTTGAAGAAGCTTTTGCACATAACTCACAAGAGAGAGAGTTTCATCTTATGCAGCAATTATCCATGATTCGTAAAGGTAATGAATCACTAAATGAATATATTTTGAAGTTTAAGGCCCTTCATGATGACCGCCATTGGCAAAATTGTTCCTAATAAAACCAAAGTTTATTGTCTACTCAATGGCCTTGGATCTAGCGATGAGAATTTTATCACTTCCATTCTTAAACCTCTTGTACCCTTCTATCAAGATATTATTCCATTTTTTCAAAGCCATGAAGCTTGAAACCAACTTACGGCCCTGACCTTAGCCAAATGGCTTTTCTTACTTAAAAGGCCAATAATGGTTATGTCCAGAAAAAAGGTGTTGGACCCACTAAATTTAATTCCAAAGGAAAAAGCTTTATTCAAGGAAATGGATTTAATGGAAATAGAAATGGTAGTGGTGCTTATTTTCATACAGGAAGTAAGCAACGAAATCAGTCAGGTCTAAGAGAGAAAGTAGACAATCCTAAGGCAAAAAGGGAATCCATCACTTGCCATATTTGTGGAAAGCACAGTCATACAGTGTTAAAGTGCTTTAATCGCTTTAACTATTCCCATCAAGTTGATGATGTATCATAAGCCTTGGCAGCACTTCCAATTGCAGAAAATAAAGAAGCTGAATGGTTTGCTGACACTGGAGCCACGACCCACATGACTAATGACTTTGGTAAGTTACAAAATTTAAAATCCTACTCAGATAGAGATGGGATTATGGCTGGAAATGATGACTTCTTGGACATTACACACATAAGTGATGGAAAAATTAATTGTGGTGATGATTCTATTACTTTGAAAAATGTCTTAGTGGTTCTAGATATAAAAAAAGACTTACTCTCAGTCAGTTAACTTACTCATGATTTTCCCTATGAGTTTGTATTTGATGATGATGGATTTGTGATCATGGAAAGAGACACCAAACGAGTAATTGCAGTTGGAGAAAAACAAGGGGGTCTATATGCTTTGAATGAGTGTGATGCAAGACACAAGGCTTTTTTCTCAAACCGTTTCAAGAGAACAAATAAAGAAGGATGGCATCATCATTTGGGACATCCTCGTTATATTAAGTTTACTAGCAAATGTAACTTTGAGAAGGTTTGTGAAAGTTGTCAAATGGGGAAAGCTTTTACACTTCCTTTTGAGAAAGTTCAAGAGACTTTTGAAGATTCTTTTATGAAGATTCATTGTGACTTATGGGGACCTACCCCAATTAAGTCAATTGAAAAATATCGTCATTATGTTATATTTGTTGATGAGCACACTAGATTCACTTGGTTTTATCCCCTGAGAAAAAAAATCTGAACTTTTCATGTGTTTTATACACTTCCAGAGATTTGTTGAGTGTCAATTCAACAAGAAAATCAAGATTCTTCAAACTGATGAAGGTGGGGAATTTGCAAATAAATCTTTCTCCAAATATCTAGGAGATCTTGGAATTCAACATCTATCAGCCTATCCAAAAACTCCAGAACAGAACCAGTATGTAGAAAGAAAACATAGGAATATTACAGAGTTAGGTCTCACTATGATGTTTCAAGCCAAGTTGCCAACAAGATACTGGGTTGAATGTTTTGCCACGGCAGTGTTCTTGATAAACCGATTGCCTTCACCAAGAATAAAAATGGATTCTCCATTTTTTTACCTATATAAGAAACATCCTGATTATAATTCTTTACATGTCTTGGGATTTAGGTGTTTTCCTTATTTAGGTGATTATCGTAAGAGCAAGCTGGAACCAAAGTCAGTCCTGTGTTTTTATTGGCTACAGTATAAAGCACAAAGGATATAAGTGTCTAAATCTAATAACTGGGCGTATTTTCATTTCCTAGCATGTTGTCTTTGATGAGTCGGTGCTTCCTTTTGCCACTCCAAATTTCTTATACGGGAGAACAAAACTGGAAGGTGAAATTTCCACATACCATGATTGGTCTGACAAACTGCCTATAGGTGTTGAAAGTTTTTTTACAAACTCAATTGATGTATGGAGTCTTCACTAACTTTCATGAATCACGTGGGTCCTACCACCTTTGATGCACACGTGACTAGTGATGAAGTTATTGGTAATAGAAGTCAATCTCTCACTTTTCCAATTTATCATGAAGTGGTCCTTCCACAAGAGAGTTCTTCATTAACAATAAATAACTCATCAACTAGTCATGAACACATGGAGACTATTCTACCAAGTGGGGGAACTCAGCCATGTGATTGCATGCCTCCACATGAAGAAAGCACAAATGTCTCTAAAACATATAGTGACACACCCGGACCTAATCGGATTTTTCTGTACAAACGGAATAGTGTAAGATGGCGTATTAAGTCAACAATATGTCGGTCCGGATGTGTCTAATTAAGAAAAAAAGATAAGCTTAAGATAAGATGTAGTTGGAAAATGAGATAGGGGACCATGCATGGAAACATAGTTTGGACTTCTTTAAGTCCATAGCCATTGGATTAGAGGTCCATTGGTGAATTGGTCGGTGGATTAGGCAAAGGATTGAAATTATGAGAGGTTTTGAAGAAGGGAAAAATTCTGACCGGGGTCCAAGTAGACCTGGTGTCAGCTTGCCTATAAATAGGGGGAGATGAGCTCTCCCCCTTTCATTTTCTCTTCTCCTTCTCTTCTGTCCTCTCATTTGCTCTCTTGAAGCAATTTTGGACTTTTGGCCGATCCGGACAATCCGACCGAAGGATCAAGTTGAGTTTCTAATATGTTGCTCTACTCACCTTAATCTAAGTTTTTCTAAGTTTTCACGTATTTTCATGCATCGGTCTACGAGAGACTCAAGCTCAAAGTTAGGATTAGCTTTTTGGTTAAATTTCTAGATTAGATTCGAGATCTAGGAACTTTGAGCTTGTGATTCTTGTTTCTGATTCGGTAAATACGTCGTGAAAGGTGCAAGGATCGTTCATCTCAATTTTCGGGTCAAACCACAGACCGAGGGGCCCAAGAACAGAGGCAAAGCCTCGATTCCCAAGGCCAACATGAGGCTCCAGCGCGGGAACCGAGTCCCTCCTGCTAAGGAGGGGCAATTTCAAGGCCTCTCGTACTGGAGGCGAGGCACTCCCACGCCTGTTGGTCGAGTGCACACAGGACTTGGGCCAGGCACGGCCCAGTCCATGTGGGAGGGCCTGCCTAGCCCAGACTGGGGCTGGGCCCAACCTGCATAGGCTGCCTATGGGCCTTCAAGGGCATTTTGGTAATTTTTTCCTTCAAGTGTCCAGTTTTTACTCTGGAATCACCCAGATACTTTTCTAAGCCCCGAAATACTTCCAACCACCTTCTTAGGTCATGCTAGAGCCTCATAGGTGCATTCATAGTTCAATTATGAATGCTAACACACCTTTTCGTATATTAAGGCTCCGGAAGATTGAATGCGGCGATGTTCCGAAGGTTAAGCTGCATGGAGCGCTTGGAAGCATACGAACCTCCCAATACTGTGAGTGGCTTCGATTTCAGTGCCTAGCCACTAGGGTAAAATGTTTTCAAAAGATAAATTGTTTTCCAAAGATTTTACAAATGTTTTGGGATAAGGGTAATCCACTACACACAACTTTTATTTTGTGATACACCCACTTAGAGGGTGGAATGATTTTAAAAATATAAAAGCTTGTGTGTGTTTAAATGCTTTAAATATATATATGTTTTGAATACATATATATATGATAAATATATGGATGGGAAGCAAGATGAGCGACTGAGTGGGTTCTTCGGTGCTTTAATACGCGGGAGTGTGGACCGAGTTTGAGAGCATGCATGAGACTTAGCCGTGGATCGCCTATCGAGGGGTACGATGAGCAGAGACCCCGGGAGAGGCGAGTAGAAAAGCTCGCCAGGGCTCAAGGTAGCTATGTTCCACCACAACAATGGGCACCACCGAGGGAACGGGTTAGAGAAAGAGAAGAGCAGAAAATGATTTTAAAAAGAAAAGAGATAGCCCTCGGTGCAATAAGTCATACGACCTGCCAGTTCCTTCATTGTATTAGGTGCCAGCTCGTTTAGTATGTTTTCATTTTAAAGGTTTTTAATCTAATTCTCATTTAGAGAATTATAAAAGAGATTTTGAAAACAAAATTTATTTTATTTTATTTTTATTATATTTTTGGATTACCTCTGTTTTCTCTAACCCTGATGGAGATTCATTGAACCTCTATCACTCACCTGTATCCGATGTGGATGGATGCAGATCTATGTACGGGGTCAGTAGATAGATCAGAGGCTCACTAGGAGACGTCGGTGGCATAGCCTTAATAGTTTACGCTACATAGGTATTCCTTTAAATTAGTCCACTGGTATTACTTTTAAAGTTCATTTTTTTATTAAATGATTTCTAGTTAAAATTTTAGTATTATTTTGCAGCGATGATCCATTTCTTTGTCTTGCGGTACTTCAGATGCGTGATTGGCCAGCACATACTTCGAAACAGTGCGGTGATTGCCACGTGGCCGGCCCAGGTAGGTCGGGGTGTGACAACTTCAATGGTATCAGAGCAATTAAAGATTCTGACCATTTTCAAAAGCTATAAAGTATTTTCAAAATGTTTTCGAACATTTTCAAAGCCAGTGGATTAAATAGGTTTATAACTCCAGAGTTTGAGTATGTAGTTGCTCGAAAGCGTCGTTAATACCTAAGCCTACTCCTAGAATACCTTTTTTAGCAGCAAGCCACCATATAGAGTTCTCGAGTGTGGTCCTTAGGTGAGGTGACACCATGACCACCCTTCTTTTCGAGATTCGTGAAAGCAAAGTACGCTTTCCAAGAAAATCCCCAAAACAAATTTTTAGCTTCTAATGTTTCTTCTACTCGACAGCTAAGTTGTGCAAGGGATGATAATCCCTTGAGATGACGAGATAAACAATATCTCGTCCAACCCCCAAGATAGCCTAATTAGAGGCTTGCCAGTGAAGACAACTAGTTCGATGCCCACAACCTACGATGCCCAACCTTTGAAGTTGTGAACACCGAGACTCGCTAGTAAAGCAGTGAGTTTGAAACTTAAATTAGATGCATCCCCTATTCTTTATACAAGTGACGTGTAAGAGTTGGGAAGAAGTGAAGCGGCTAGAATAAGGTAAGGAGCCACGATTGGCCTAAAGTGCATAAACGCTAACCCCACTTCTCTCGCTTTCTACACCATTAGTGTGTAGCCTAGGAGAGAGAGTTGGGTTAGAATGTAGAAATTGAAAGAGTCGATCACGGAGGACATGGTTGACCAAAAACCTCAAGACGTGAGATAAAGCATTCGAGCAAATGGATCAAAGATCGAGGAGGAGCCCACAAGGAGCAAGAAAACCCTTGGCAGCTAGGGTTCGAGAAGTGCTGCAGTGCACGGTCAGTCGAACGCCTAGGCCTTAGGGTAGCATGTGAGGTGGTTGGGTTCGACCCAACACTATGGTGAGCCTGGTAGGATGAACCTACAAGATTGGCAAGTTTGGTGGGATAAACGCATAGATTGCCTGAATAATGCTTCTGGGAATAGGCAGAAGGTGAAAGAAGTTACAGCGAAGGCTAGTTGACTTCTTTTGTACTTACACTGTGGTGTGTAAGTGGTGAAAGAAAGGGGGTATTTGTGAACAATTGAGGAGTTCATTTGGAGTCAATTGAGGAGAGACATCCAAGGAAATTGGAAGAAAACGAGTGAGCCCAAGATCAAAAGAGATGAGTTAAGGGAGGATCACTTAAGGATGTGAAGAGGGCTGATAAGAGAAAACCCTAAAGGATTCAAGAATGTCAAAAAGGAAGAGTAAGGAATTAGGAATAAAAGGGAAGCCATACTTGGGAAACGATGAGGAGGAATAAGGCAAGAATGACAAAATAGAGAATGAGGAAAGAATGGAAAGAGATTACATCTAAGTGGTCAAGGAGTAGTACGTCCGTTACTACTTGTTTGACCATTGGATACCAATGTTAAGAGAGGATATTGGAGAAAGAAGAAAAAGGAAATGAAGAAAGAGGAAATGGAATAAGGAGAAAGATAGGTGGAAATCTCCACTTTTAAAGGGATTAAAGGTGATAAACCCCTCATCACTTGGTGGATAATAAGAGTAAGAAGGAGGAGATCCTTAAAGGATGATAAGGAAGGACTTTGTCATGATCCAGGTCAATGGGAAATAAGCAAGCAGAGAGGGTGGAATGCATGTAGTGGTGGGAGTACCTGCATGCGTGCAAATGAAGAGCATGAAAAGAACTTTCCCTTGAGTTGGAAAGTTATCACCAGAGAGAGAACTAGCGAGAAAAAAGAACGGGAAAGGGAAAAAGAAGCAAACCCTTAAACAAAGGACTAAAGAGATGTCGTGATGTAGTGTAAAAGCTTTCTTAATGAAGGAAGAAAGCATAAAACTATAGGTAAAAGAAAATGATAGGCTAAAACTGAGATGAATAAGGCCTAGAAGAAAGAGAGACTTAGTTCAGTTGATGAACTATAAGCTAACTACGAGTAGAGCCTTAAAAGAAGAAAAGCATAACAATTCACTAGAAAACTTTAACTTTAATTAGTGATAATTTCATAATGAATCATAGGTTAATAATTCCAAATGACTGACTAGGATTAGTAAAAGATTAAGATTAGGAAATTAGGATTCGAGACAAAACCTAGGTAGATAACCTAGAGATAGGTTAAAGAAAAGTAATAAAAAGGGGATTAAAAATGCCTAGAAAGAGGATTAAGAAAGATCTAGTGGAAGAAAGTGCATAAAAGACCTAGAAACGGATGTTAGCTAAAGAAAGTCGAGCATAATGAACCCTAAGTGTGAGTCAAGCCAAGGCACTACATCATACTATGAATAGTTCAAAGAAAAAGAAAAGAATAAACAAGGATGATTGGAGACCAGAACCTACAAAAAACAGAAGGATTAAGAATGTGAATTGGTGAATAAAGAGGAAAGGAAAGCCTTGATGATTAAGGTTATGAAGAAGAGAATAGGAGATCAGATAGAAGAAAAATTGGAGAAAACATAAGAGAAGAAGCACTTGAAGGAAACGAGTGAATGGGATGATTGTATTCTAATGAATGATGGGTAGTGATGGATGATATCAGTAAAGAATGAATGGAAGAGAAATAAAGAAGTGAGGATACCAAATTATGGTAAAGAAACAAAGGTAAAAGGATGATGAAGGCGAGGATAATGGTGATGATGAAGACTATAAGGAAATCATAAACCCAATAATGAAGAAAGTGGATCGACTTAGATAAGAGTTGAAGAATGAGTGAGCATAAACCAGAATAATGGTTAGAACTGGAGAAGGCAAAAAGGAGAAAGTGTCATAAAAGAATAAGATAGAAAGAAATTAAGAGTAAGGAGTAAAAGAATATGGAAGATAAGTTAAATTTTTAGAAGGAATGGAGTAAGATGATTTTGAGGATAACCTCCCTGAAGAATGATAAGTGAAGAAAGGATATGGGAGATGGAGTTAAACCAAGCTAAAATGGATTTAACTTGGTGCGGACAAGATTGTGAGGCAATGGGTAGCAGAGAAAGGTGTTGTCCGCGATAAATAAACCATGATATTGAAAGAAAAAAAAGAGATATCAAGGAATTAAGAGCCGAAGATGGTAGAGATAAAGGAAACCCACATGTGAAAAGCAAGAGATGCGGGAATTGAGACAGAAATGATGACAAGAGAGAACCCGAGTACTCAATGGAAGGAGTACAGGGATAAGGAAAGGAATTCATCAAGCTCATAAACTTCTATAAGCACAGCCAGTGTAAGGAGAAGAAAGGGAATTGTAATACCCAAGAGGAGTAAAGGTATTAGAAAAAAAAAGAGAAATGAAGATAAGGATGATGAAAAAAGCAAAGAAAAGGAAGAATGAAGCCAAGGTAAAGGAAACCTTGGATAAGACGTGAAAGATCACGTAAATCAAGGTTAAGGAGTACGAAAAGTTAAAGGATATAAAGATTACCATAAGGAAAAGGGTATGGAGATTACAAGAGCTACAGATGATGCCTAAGGATGGCAATGGACTAGAGAGAAGGTCAAGTTAAGTGAAAGGAGAGGAAACCTCAAGAGAGAAACACAAAAATGAAGAAGCTACAAAGAATACAACACCGGTGTGACGAGCATGAATTACGCTGTTCCGTGTTGACGGATAGGCAAGAAACAGGTGGACAGCATAATGGACTGTGGGCGAGTGAAAGAAGAGAAAAAGATAGAGAAGGGGATAAGAAAACCCCAAATAGTACTGTTAATGAAAGGAGGAAGAGGAATAGACCCTTAACAAAGAAGCCAAGGTGATTAAGAGAGGTCATAGCAAAGAGAAACACGAAGATAAAGAACATGTAGCGATCACGACATGGTGCGATCGGCTACGTCCCGTGTTGACGGGAATGTCAGTGGGGCCCTTTTTGGAGGCCTAAGAGGCCTAAAAGACAAAAGAAAGCCTAAGAGGCTAGAGAAATAGTGTGGATGGGTATGAGGTCGAGGCTCAAGTATGGATGACTTGGGGGCCATGTGAGGTATCTCGTGAGAGGAAGGATCAGAGATCGAGATCTTAAGGATCTCTTTGATGACCACTCGAGAGGATCGGTCCAGTGTGTGATTGGAGAAAGCATGAGACCTCCCAAAGTTCTCCATCCCAGAGAGGATGAGAGATGAAATAGGCCGTGGGCCCTGTATATGATGAAAGGGGCCAGGGGCCCTTTTGAGCTAGAGATGGGCGATCAGAGAGTGTTTCAGAATGTGAGAGCTAAGAAGGCATGATCTCTGATTCCTCTATTATAATTTGGCTGAATGTGGGCCAATGTGTACAGGAGCTCGACTCATACGCCACAAAATTTGAATGGAAGAAGATTAGAAAGAGAGAGAATGGAAGTAAAGAACAAAATGGATAAGCAAAACCAAGGTAGGGGGGAAGACAATTAACTTACTGCATCCTCGCCGCGAAGGCAAGGGAGTTAAACTAAAGTCTTTCCCAATAGCTTGGTTACAAAGATAAGTATAAGCAATGATGAGGAACGCGATGGAGAATGGCTCAAAGTGAGAGACAGTGATAAGGAGAAAGGAAAAAGAGACTCCTAAGAAGAGTAAGAGATGTGGAACCTCAGGAGTAACAAAAGGATAGTCTCGTCAAGAGAAACTTGAAGGATGAGACAAGGTCAAAGCAAGAAGATCGAGTGAGCACAGCTGAAGCGGAGAAAGAACCTCTAAGTGACACAATTGGAGTGAAGAAAGCCTAACCCATAAAAGGATAAGGGTAGGCTTTACTAAGGAAAATATGAGGTTCAAACTCAATAGTATGAGGGTGATGAAACCACTCTTGAGAAAGAGAATGATCAGAGTGCGCAACGAAAGCGTGGCGGACTTCAGCAACAAATAGTTATGCAAACACTATTCGAAATCGAAAGGAGGGCTTGGATTAGAAGCCAAATCTCCCCAAGTTACCTCAGTTGATTACGAAAACGAAATTTTTATAAGGAGGGGAGAGTTGACATACCCGGAACTAATCGGACTTTTCCATACAAATGGAATAGTGTAAGACGACGTATTAAGTCAACAATACGTCGGTCCGGATGTTTCTAGTTAAGAAGAGAAGATAAGCTTAAGATAAGATGTAGTTGGAAGATGAGATAGGTGACCATGCATGGAAACATAATTTGAACTTCTTTAAGCCTATAGCCATTGGATTGAAGGTCCATTGGTGAATTGGTCGGTAGATTAGGCCAAGGATTGAAATTATGAGAGGTTTCAAAGAGTAGAAAAAGTCTAGCCCGAGGTCCAAATAGACCTGGTGTCGGACTTGCCTATAAATAGGGGGAGATGAGCTCTTTCCCTTTCATCTTCTCTTTTCCCTCTCTTCTCTCCTCTCATTTGCTCTCTTGAATCGATTTTGGACTTTTGGTCGATTCAGACAATCCAACCAAAGGATCAAGGTGAGTTTCTAATATGTTGTTCTACTCACCTTAATCTACGTTTTTCTAAGTTTTCACGTATTTCCATGCATTAGTCTAGGAGAGATCCAAGCTCAAATTTAGGTTTAGCTTTTTAGTTAAATTTCTAGATTAGATTCGAGATCTAGGAACTTTAAGCCTGTGATTCTCATTTCTGCCTCGGTAAACACGTCATGGGAGGTGCAAGGATCATTCACCTCAATTTTTTGGTCAAACCACAGATCGAGGTGCCCAGAAACCGAGGTAAAGCCTCGGTTCCCGAGGCCAACATGCAGCTCCCAGGTGGGAGGGGGAATTTCAAGGCCTCCCGCACTGGAGGCAAGGCACTCCCTTGCGGGAATGCCCTGCTGGCCTTGGATAATGATTCTTTTTTCTACCAAAAATTATCTTATTTAAGTTTTTTTTATTTATAAAAATTGTACATATAGACTTAACTTTTTTTTTTCTATTTTTTATATTATTAGAAATTAGAAATAAATAAAATCTTACTTTACTCTGACATATAGTAATAATACTAGAATAGAAGCTTCTGTGTCTTTGGCTCTAGACCTGTCCTAGTTGGATGGTACTCAGCACCGCAAAGGTACTGCCAAAACCAGCATCGACATGTAAAAAAGAAGCTGAAACAGGGCTCCAAAATCGAATGGGTGGTTCTGCTCTCTATTTCCCTGGGAATTCCTTTCGGATTTGAATTCAGCTCCAATTTCCTGTTAGTCTCTAAGAATCACTGTCGCTGCTGCATCCACTCATGGCTTTCCTTCGTTCAATGTTTCTTCTTCTACTTTTTACCTCTGCTTTCTCCAACTTTTCTGCTGAAAGGTAAAGCAAAACCTGATCTCTGCTGAAAATAGGTAGTGGAAAGTTATCCACATGTTTTCCTTTGATATTGAATTAGGCAATTAATCTATTCTCTATATCAGGATTGAGGAATTACATGTGTTCTTCAGCTAGGTTTTGGTTAAATTCTTGAATGCTCATGCACACGTGATTATATATACTGGAAGTTTATCTTTGATAAATTTTGTACAAATTTTGTTGGGTGATTAGGATTTACAAAAAAAAACAAACAAATTTGTATGCCATAAGGTTCATTGAACATTTTTTGTTTATATCAAAAGTGACATTCCTTCTGTAGATTCTGAATCTTTGGATGATGATTTAACCTTTATGATCTTGAGCTATATAGCTAGGGGAAAATGTCCCATCTCTTGATGAGTCGGTGTTTCCTTTTGCAAATTCAAATTTCTTACACGGGATAACAAAACTGGAAGGTGAAATTTCCAAATACCATGATTGGTCTGACACAAATAGCAGTGTTGTAAATTTGCCTATAGGTGTTGAAAGTTTGTCTAGAAACTCAATTGATGTGGAGTCTTCACCAACTTTCATGAATCAAGTGGGTCCTACCATTAGTCCTACCACCTTTGATGCACACATGACTAGTGATGAAGTTGTTGGTAATAGAAGTCAATCTCTCACTTTTCCAATTTGTCATGAAGTGGTCCCTCCACAAGAGAGTTCTTCATTAACAATAAATAACTCATCAACTAGTCATGAACACATGGAGCCTATTCTACCAAGGGAGGGAACTCAGCCATGTGATAGCATGCCTCCACATGAAGAAAGCACAAATGTCTCTAAAATAGATGGTCACTCTCATCAAATGATAACTCGCTCTCAATGTGGCATTGTGAAACCTAACTTAAAATATGCTGGTTTTCATGACTTTATTGGTGAAGCAATACTAAGTGAACCACGTACCATCAAATCTGCTCTTAAACATCTAGGTTGGATTGTAGTCATGCATGAAGAATTGAGTGCTTTACAATCAAACAACACATAGGCTCTTGTTCCACATTTTAAAAATATGAATGTTGTTGGAAGTAAATGGGTTTTTAAGACAAAACTCAAGTCAGATGGTAGCCTAGATCGCTTGAAGGCACATTTTATGGCCAAAGGTTTTCAACAAATAGATGGTGTGGATTTTGATGAGACATTATCCCCTGTTGTCAAGCCAAGCAGCATTCGCATGGTTCTTACGACAACAGTTGTCCGCAGATGGTCTATCAGACAACTAGATGTGAAAAATGCATTTCTTCATGGTTATCTTTTTAAACCAGTATGCATGGAACAACCACCTGGCTTTGTTACTCAAAATTTCCTAGTCATGCATGTCAGTTTAAACGGGCTCTTTATGGACTCAAGCAAGCTCCCTAGTCTTGGTTTCACAGGTTGAGCAGTTTTCTATTTGATAATGGCTTCTTTTGTAGTTTACAGATCTGTCTTTATTTATTTCTCATTCTTCCAATGGCATACTGCTTCTGCTCATCTATGTTGATGATATGGTTCTCACGGGTGAAAATTCATCACATAGGCACAACTTCATTCATGCTCTTGGAAAAGAGTTTGCTATAAAAGATCTTGGGCCTTTGCAATATTTCCTAGGTGTTGAAGTTCAGCATGGCAATATGGGTATATTTTTATCTCAAAGAAAGTATGCCATGGATATTCTAAAAGGAGCTCAGATGGAAGGTTGTAAGCCTCTCACAACACTCATGGCCATCAAACAAGGTCTACTTCTAAAGGCATGGAACCTTTTCCAGATCAAACATTGTTTCGGAGTTTAGTAGGTGCTTTGCAGTATCTCACCTTTACTCGTCCAGATATTGCATATTCTGTCAACTTTGTATGCCAATATATGCATGGTCCTACTACGGGTCATTTTCAAGCAGAGAAAAGGATTTTACGATATGTTAGTGGAACCATTGATCATGGTTTATACATCAATAAACAAAGCAACATGGACCTGTATGCCTTTTCAGACGCAGATTGGGCTAGCTGTCCTTTCACCAGGCATTCTATTACTAGGTTTTGTACTTTTTAGGAGGAAATTGCATCTCATGGTTAGCCAAGAAACAACCCACAGTCGCTTGATCAAGTGCTGAAGCTGAATATAGAGCAATGGCGATAACTGCTGTTGAGCTTACATGGCTTACAACTTTGCTTCGAGAGATTGGAATTATGCTTCCTGCCATACCTACTCTTTTTTGTGACAATATTAATGCCCTGCATATGACTGTGAATCTAGTGTTTCATGGGCGTTCTAAGCACGTGGAATTAGACTAGCATTTTGTGCATGAGAAAGTTGCTTTGGGAAATCTTGTCACTCGTTTTGTTCCATCAAGCAACCAACTTGCAGATATATTTACCAAACCCCTCTCAAAATCTTCCCATGTCACATTACGAAGCAAACTCGGCCTTTGTGTGCATCCCAGGCCTTGTTTGAGGGGGAGTGTTAAGAAGCCAAGTGAGTCATAGGTCAACTCAGCCACATACAAGCCAACTCAACTATCAACCATACCTTGCAAAAGTCAAGCCAAAGACAAAGAAGACACAGATTGTCACACGTTGAAATCAAGGAGTTTAGCTTCACATTGAATTCAAATTCCTTAAATTATGTAATTGTAATTATACCCAAAAGTCATGTATCAGCATCCCATTGCTTAAGGGATCTCTTGTACTATAAAGCACATTATAAAGTAGAATACTCTCCTTCACTCTTACTTACCTTGAGAAAAGTGTTCTTCCAATTTACTTTTTTGTGAATGTCTTTACTTTAATGGTGCACATATTTTGTTTGAGGTGGATCCATGGGGCAATATTGACTAGCATTAAGTGAAAATTTTCATTATATGCTTCTTAAGCTAATTTTGTTGAAAAATGGTTTGATATTATGTAGTTGTGCAACCACCAACTTAAAATTTCCTAAGACAAATGTTTTCAACTCTTGTATACATACATGTATATATGCCTTCTTTCAAAGCTATGTAAATAATTTTGATGTTACAAATAGAAAGTTTTAGGTCGAATTATGAGTTTAGATATCAAATCCTTGCGGTGCTTCAAAATGCGTGGCTGTAGACACGTGTTGCGAGATAATGCGGTGGTTGCCACATGCTCAAATCGAGGGCCGGGCCAGGACACTTTGTGTTTAAGAATAAAAACTAAAGCAAATAATTAACACGTATAGGTTTAAAGACAATATTACCCACAATTGATTTTTTTTTTTCTTTGTTTCCTTCTAAAATCAATTCAAAAATATTTCAAGACAAGTCCTAAAATAGATCTATAAAAATTTCTTTCCTTATGTCATGTGAATATAAAAAAGATATTTTTCTTATTATATTATTATATTTATAGAAGAAAAATATAATTTGACTCATCACTCATAGCACAAAGTTTAACCCCAATTTTATAAAAAGAAATTGATTAATATGATAAGTTCTAAAATTTAAGACATCCTGTGGCAGGAATTTAGTTTTAATATTATGGTTGTAAACATTACATTTTAATTGAAAGATTTGTATATTTGAAACTATTTTAATGTATTAATTGTAGAGTTATATATAAATAAGGGTATTTTGTGTCAACAAAATTTAAAAACTAGTTAATTGTAAAATGGTAATTATTACTTACCTTTAGCATTAATTAACTTGTAGCGGCGGGTGCTTATTGAAAATCCATATTTTGGCTCATTAATTATACTTTTAGGGCTGTTTGATTCGGATAATCTGAGATAACCTTAGGTTATATGATTAATTTGATCAGAGATAACCTATGCACATAACTTAAAAGATTATCAAATTGTGTTTGATTTAAAATTTGTCAATGTTAGATTAATTTGTTTTGTTGAGGGTTATGTTTTCTAGCAAAATTGATATTTTACTATTATGCATTCACTTCAAGACTTGTAGTTTATTTCTTTCTTATGCTATGTATCCTATATTTTTCAAGTCTTTTTATTTTAACAATTATATATGACTAATAAAACAAGTTTATCTTCATTGAACTTAACAAAATAGTATTTATTTATTTCATTAAATTAAATTATGCCTAGTTTAGATAAGGAAAAAATAGATATTATATACTTGAGCCTTGTGAAAAAATTAATTGGGTAAGTCATATGCACAAAATATTATATAATTAATATTTTAATGTTTATATAAGTTAAGTTTAATTATGTTTATGACAAAACAATTATGTTTCTAATTTAATTGAACTAACATATATTTAAATAGTTTTTTGACCAAAATATATTTAAAAGGCTTAATAATTATATAAGTTAAGTTTAACAATATGCTTCTTACAAAAAAAAGTTTAAAAAGAATGTTATAATTTACCCATTACAAGGGGTTATTTTGGTCCAAAGGAGAAAAATGATGAGGGCAAACTAGGAAAAATTTTAAGATAATCTGGTTGTCTTACATTACATAAGAATTTAGAGGTTATCACATAACCTGATTTTGAGATTACATGCTGACATGACAGTAATATGATATAACATTGATTATCTCATTATCTCGAATCAAACAAAAGCATATAAGATAATAAAAGCCAAATAACCGGGATCCTACATAAACCCCAACCAAACGGCTCGTTAGAATAAATTTAAAACCCCTAATAATCTACAATATATATATATATATATATATAAGTACGAATGTTGTAAAATTTTTAAATCGCTTAAAATATCCTTATATTTCTAATTAATTTTGAAAATGCTATTGATATTACTCCGTCCGTCCCATTTTTTTTGTCCATCTTTCTTTTTTTGTAAGTCCCGATTTATTTGTCCCTTATTGTAAATAAACAACTACTAAACTTTCATTCTCAATTTTACCCTTCTTTTCTTTTATAACTATCACATCATTACACAAAATCCCAAAAACACTTACACACATCAAGGATAATAAAGTAATTCAACATAATTCAACCATTTTTTCTTAAATTTTGTAAGAGTAAAAAAGGGACAAAACTTTAGGAATGGAGGAAGTATTAAATTAAATTAAAACTCTTATTTATCTTTTACTATATATTAAATGATATTAATAATTAACCAAATTACTTTCATAATAATTAACTTGGTATTATATTATCTTGAAGAAAATAATTTAATTATCACTTAACTTCATGTAATTTAATTTGAAATTTACTGTTTTACTGTTTAATTATCATCCACTTTAATATAATTTTTAAAATTTTTTAATTATTTTTATTATTTCTTATTATTATTGATAACATGTTGTATCACGTGCAATACGCATAATAAAAAGTAATTAGTATTCCTGGATGTATAGTCTTCGTGACTCATTTTAGGAGAGTGATCCGCATTAATTTTGGAGACAAAGACAATTAAACCAAGGCCTCAAATCTAGACTATGTTTGTTATGAGAAAATATTTTCTGTTTTCATTCTCTAGAAAATACAAAGAAATTATCATCTAATATATGTGTTATGAGGAGAGATGTACATATGTTTTAAAAAATGAAAAAAAATTGGATTTAGAAATGAAATTAAAAAAATTATTTTCAATTTTAGGTCTATTTTTATTTTCATTTTCTAAAACATACATATATTTTTATAAATTACACATATTTTAGATGATGATTTCTTTACCTTTTTAAGAGAATAAAAACAAAAAATAGTTTTATGTACTAAACATACCTAACTTTTCAACGTACTCTCAATCTCAATGCTGTGAATCTTATTCGGGAAGGATCCTCTCCACTTATGAAAAATAGTAAAGAGGTTCACTGCTTAATTTAAAGTTGTAAAAGGCCGTCGTAGCACCTCCAAAATACTCATCTTACCCATATTTACACTGTTTTCACACTTCCATTGAATGTTGTTTTATGGGTGCCACCACTTTTCCTTGGAAAATTACAGATAAAGGTAGTCCAATAAAAATTATTATTGTTTGGCACCATTTCACATTATATTTACTAGAATGGAAATGAAAACTTATAAAATTATTAGAAGGGATATTGGAATACCGCTTTTACCCTTGATTTAAAATTAAATTTTCAAGTTTCACCCGAATGAACCACATCTCGCTGCTTTACTTAAACAGACGGAAACCCCATCAGCCGCCAAGAACAACCCCAACCAACTATCATAATGCCTAGAAATCAAAGCTCTAGAAATCTTCACAGCCATCTCATCTTCCCACTTTCAAGCTCCATATCCTCCTAGACTCTCCCAACCATTACAAATCTAGAATTTTTTGAGGCAAAAACAACCCAAACTAAAACGATTCGGCAACTCTCCCAAATGCCCATTGTCGGCAGTGGTGGTACTTCTTATAAAGGAAATCTTAGAAGGCAAAAGTAAAATCTTAGAAGGCAAAAGCAAAACCACGTGAAGATTTTCAATATTTGGCAAATATTAGAAAAGCCATTTTTGTTCTTGTCCTAGATACTTTTGCACCAGTTCAGATGTACATGGCCATAAGTTTATTTGTTTGTCAATCGTCATCAGGAGGATCAATAACTCTTGAAGAAGAGGAACAAAAATTTTAAAAATAAAAACCTTCAAATTTGATACTCATTTTTTGATATATTGTGAGAAATTTTCTCTAACAAACGAATTTTTCTCTCATTCTTATGCTGTAGAATGGATTCACCATCGAGGGTGCTAGTTGAGACTTACTAAAATTTTCAATTTTTCTTATTCTTTGGGTTTTTTTTTTTATTGGCTTAATGGTATTTGGCTTCATTAAGGATAAAAGTGATATTTCAATTTCTTTTTTAATAATTTTAAAAATTTTCATTTCCTTTCTAATAAATATAATTTAATATAATATCAAATAATTATAATTTCTAATGCACCACCTTATTTATAATTCTCCCTTCCTTTCATTTTCTTGACTCCATATCTTCCAAGTTACAACAAACTTCCATCTAACATGATCCCATTGTTGGAGTGAGTCGAATTACCAAATATTTAGCAAAACCTCAGGTGGAAAAGGGTAAATATGAATTTATATTCATCCTTTTGAGTGGACATGCCCTTCGTGCAAGTATTTGCAGCTTAGTTTCCTTCTCTATGGCAAGATATTTTGAAAATAAAAATAGCAGCTGAAATTGCCAAGGCAATTCTTTGACCACCTCCGAAGCACAGACACATCTGAAGGTTTTCGTACCGGTGTCTGACACAGATACACCTCAGACACAGTCGAACACCGTGTCTGACACTGCTGGATACAGCAAAAAAAAAAGGTGGTCTAGACACGGCTCGAACATAGTCAAGATACGGCCGGACACGTTGACGAGGTTGGTCGTTTTAATTTTTCAATAAGTTCTTTCATTTTCAGGTGAAAAATCTAAGCAAAAAATGAGTAGCCGCCATAGTTGCTTTGTTGAAGACGAGAGACAAAAAGAAAAGTAGGGTTCCATCTGGGCTTTGGACAGCAAGGGTTAAATGACTTGGGCCAAGTTAAATGGACTTTTATTTTTGGGTTTAAAAAGCTTTTTGGGCGATTATGTTTAAAAGATGACTAAATTATTTTTAAAGTAAATTTTGTATTATAGTAATAATTTGGTTATAATTAATTCATATTATTTATGATAAAAAATAAATAATGTATTTTTAGAGACTCAATTTCTTTAAGAAATTATACATCAAATATTTTTTTACCATAATATTTTACATGAAAAAATATATATAATTTTTTTTATTGCTATGTTCTGTCTTATCTGTGTTCTAATTTTTCAAAAATTGACGTGTCATTATGTTCGTGTCATGTCCTGTCATCATGTTCGTGTTGGTGCTTAATAATTGACCACAAAATAATGTATAAACATGAAACAGTTGCCAACAAGGGAAGAGGATTTAATCAAAATGAAGCAAGTCAAATAGAAAAGAAGAAGAAGAAGAAGAAGAACAATAACAATGAAACACAATGAAACATCTGGGTAAATTCATATATCATATAGAAGTTTGATGCTATTATTTCCTAAAAGTCATTCAAAGGGGTCTATTAGGAGATTGCTCTAAAACTTTCTGGACAACCAACCAAATATGTCCATATGCTTCTGCTACCATTGGAGTGTTAAGCTTTGTGATACAAATTCTCTAGTTCCTGTCACTGATTAAAGTCAAGCAAATATTGTCACGTAACATTCCATGCTTGGATTTCATTAATGTCACGCCGCGACCCGCAGGGGTCGACCACGTAGCAACCGTCGTGCTACCTTGAAGTACGTGTCTGCAGCCATGCATCTAAAGCACCACAAGGCATGAATTGAGTATCTTCGCTGTAAAACAAAATTAAAATTTTAATTAGAAATCATTTGATAAAATAATTAGCTTTAAAAGATATACAAGTGGACAATTTAAAGGAATATCTATGCAGCGGAAACTACTACTCCTGAGCCACAGATGCCTCCTAGTGAGCCTCTGTTCTAGCTGCTATCCTCATACGCGGATTTGTATCCATCCAAATTGGATACAGGTGAGTGACAGAGGTTCAATGAATCTCCATCAAGGGTTATGGCAAACAGGGAAATCCAAAACATAATAATTGTAGACACTTATTTTTAAATTTTAATTAATTAATTAACTAATTAGTCAATTAATTAATTAATCATTTCAAATTTTATTTTTTCTTTTTAAGTTTAGTTTAATTTTGTTTATTCTTATTACTTTATTTTACTTTATCTAATTCTAATTTCATCTCGTTAATTTGCAGGCAATTTTGAACCTGAAACCGGGAAGCCAAAGTGCTAAATCAATTCAGTCATCATGCAAAGGGAAAGCCATGTAAAAATTGACCGAGTCAACTCGAGTATGATGTAATATATATATATATATATATGTGTGTGTGTGTGTATATATATATATATTTATATGTATATGTATATTTATAAATGTATATTTCTATATATGTACATAGATATATATACATATATATTTATGTATATATATAAATGTATATTTATATGGATATATATTCATAGATGTATACATATATATTTAAATATATATATATATACATGTATATATACATATATAATACATGTCAAACCAACTAGGGCCCACTACCATGCAAGAGAGCCTTGCCCCTAAACCAACCATGCTGCCACTATTCTCCCATTTTCAGCAGTTTGCTGTGTAGACTCTTCTTCCATGGTTTCCACCTCCTCAGTGATTGCTTGGGGTTCGGGTGAAGATGGTCAATTGGGTATTGGAAACAATGAAGAAAAAGAAAGGGTTTGCGTTGTCAGCAGCAGCAGCCTCACAACGTCCGCTCCGTCGTTGCCGGCAGTCGAAACTCCCTCGCTATTTGCGATGATGGCAAGTTGTTTACGTGGGGCTGGAACCAAGGAGGCAGCTATTGGTGGGTGTCATTGTTTGGCTGTTGACGATGAAGGCAGAGCTTTTGCCTGGGGTGGAAATGAATATGGGCAGTGCGGTGAAGAACCTGAGCGTAAAGATGACACTGGACATGTATGGACCTAGGGTTAGCCTTAGCCTCCTGGAGACATAAAACAAATATCTGTTCCTGTGAGAGTACAAGGTCTTGAAAATGTGAGGCTTATTGCTGTGGGAGCATTTCATAATTTGGCTCACCAGGAGGACGGGACTTTGTGGGCATGGGGTAATAATGAATATGGACAACTTGGAACTGGGGGTACTCAACCAAGATCACAACCTATACCCGTCCAAGGGCTATCTGGTCTCACTTTGGTTGATATTGCTGCTGGTGGATGGCATTCTACTGCATTGACCGGTGATCGAGAGGTGTATGGTTGGGGACGAGGGGAACATGGGAGGCTTGGGTTCAGGGATAATGACAAGAGCAGTAAAATGGTGCCACAAAAGGTTCATCTTTTAGCTGGGAGGACATTGTACAGGTATCTTGTGGTGGAACTCACTCGGTTGCATTGACACGTGATGGGCGTATATTTTCATTTGGAAGAGGTGACCACGGACGCCTTGGATATGGGGGGAAGGAAACAACAGGTCAACCGATGGAAGTGCCCATCAATCTGCCCGCTCCCAGAAATGTGAGTGGCGGTGGAGCTGAAGGGCATTGAATCTCTTGTGTTTACTTCTATTCATGTCCTCGACATATATAGCTAGCATGTATAAGCCATTAGCGTTCGGCTATCTGTAATTGAAGATCATGCGAATTCGGTTTCAGCTTACAAGGACAGTGGGTTTGTTTCTACACCGCTGTCTGAGACTTCTCAATATAATGGAACCGCAGAGGGACGGACTTCAAAATACACTGGAGATCATTGAAGAAGCTGCTGCTAGTATATCAGGTTTAGTTTCAAGTCCAGTGGACGATTAAATGAGGGAGAAGTTCATCCTGATGTTGCAAAACAAATCCCTAAACCTGCAACTGCTGGCTCAACAGAGGCTGAAGAGTTGGAGAAGGGATTATGACGGTCCACATTTACGATATGAGACGTGCGGAGAGAGCATTGAAGGAAATATGAAAGCAGCATATGCAGCAATAGACCAATATTGCTGCTGCGATCAGGGGCGAACCAGGAAAGATGAGCACATGTGCCCCACCCCAACACGTGAAACGCCAGCTTACACCCTTGCAGAGGACAACGAACAAAGGCAGCTAATAGGATAGCAAGAAAAAGGAATCAGCAACCAATAGGAGCCGTTAATGAGAAGAAAAAGGGGGAATATAAAAAGAATTATCTTTAGCAAATGAGGGGACAGGGTCGGCCATTCCGGGGTGATTCTTTTGGGGGTCATTATTCGGATTTCGGCTCCCTGTTTCCGGGGTTTGTCTCCCAAGAAAGCAGGTTAAGTTTCAAGATAAAAAGAGGGGAGAGCACAGAGGGTTTGGTCAGCATTTTTTCTTAGAGAACAGAGGGGAAGCTTCAGTCTTCCTTCAAAAACAGAAAAGAAGAAACGGAGGAGAGAGCACAAAGAAGGCTTTAGCATTCTTTTCTCAAACAAAAGCTTCAGCATTTTCTCTTCAAGAAGCAGAGCGTGGAAGAGAGCTGGATTTTTTTCTTCAAACAAAGAAAAAATAGAGAGAGGAGAAGAGAGAAAGAGAGTCCAAAAGAATTTTTTTTTTCTTCTTGATTTATTTTAAACAGATTGACTAGAGAAAATAGAGAAAAAGGCTTGTTGTTCATCAATTTTTAGCCATTCTCTTCTCCACAAAACCATTATTATCTTTTCTTTTTTTTGTTTTGGTACAAAACTTCATCTTTTTAGGTAAAGTTCTTAGTTTTATTTTCAAGATCATTTCTTTTTACTTTTAATACATTCTTGCTTTGTCTTGTTAAATCTGTTAACTTTCTTTTTTATGATGATGTTTATGATTTATAAAGCTTTTGTATATTGCTAAATAATTTGTTTAGTTTAATATGTGCTTCTAATATATTCAAGATGATTTTTTTTACTTGCTTATTTATTTTATGTTATTTTTTGTTAATGTGCCATTTCTCTTAATTATTTACATGATTATGTAAAAAGTTCATAACTTTCATTGTTTTGTATTCTTGTTTATTATTTTTCAAACTTGCTTTACCCATTCCATGTGTTTGCTTAGTTGAAAGTCTTAATCTTGATTAAAAAGATTGTATTTTTGAGCTTATATTCACATTCTTGTTTGATTAAAAATATAATCTTGATTATAAAGATCATAACTTTAAGTTGATTAATTTGTTTGCTTAGTTAATTGTTAAGTCTAGGATTAAAAATTACACCTTTTTGCTTGTGGATATTTTTGTCTGATTAAAAATGAAAGTTTGGCTAATAAAAATTGAATCTTTAAGTTTATTTTATTTTTTATTATTTTTTATTATTTTTATTTATTTAAATAGAAATAATCTTTGATTTTAAAAAAAATTGAATTTTTAAACTTATATAAATACATGTTTAGTTTAAAATTTAAATTTTTTATCATAGAAATTATCTTTTTGCCATTGAATATGTGTTTTGTCTAACATAAAAATTTATGCTTGCATATAAAATTACCTCTTTGCCTTATGGATATGTTAGCTTAATTAGTAATTATATCATATGTTAAATTACTGTTTTGCCCTTTTATGTATGCTTTTTAATTAAAAATTTAATCTTGCATGTAAAATTACCCTTTTGCCCTTGCATGTGTTTTTGCTTATTTAGTAATTGTATCTTGTATTAAGTTGCCTTTTTGCCTTTGTATGTATGTTTGATTAATTAAAGATTGAATCTTATATGTGAAATTACCATTTTGCCTTTGCTTATATATTTGTTTAATTATGAGTTGAATTTTGTATAAAATTACATACTTGACCTTGTATATGTGTTTGTTTAAATTAAGCTTGCTTATATGTGTTAAATTAGTTGCTATGCAATTTGATCTTGTAAAATTGATTTTAAATTTCCATCTCCTATTTATTTTACCATATCATATTGTGTAATTAATTGTGTATGTATATACTAACCCATGTTTCCTTGTCTCATTCATGCATAATTAAAATTAGAACATTGGTTTTCAAAAATTCATATGCATGGGGTAACCGAAAGATGCCACGGGAGTCTGAGGTTTCTAAAGGTTTTCTCCGATGAGATGTTTTCTCGGTGTCTAATCGGGAGTCCGATCGGACTCGGGAGAATTTCTCATCCCTTCAAAATTAAAAATATGTTTTTCATGTAATTTTCATAAAAAGCATGCATCATGTTTATGATTTTCTTTCATTTCTTAAAATTTACGAATGAACCCAAAATTTTCTTTTTACAAAAAGGAATGTTAATTCCAAAATCTTTTATTTTTATTTATTTTATTTTTACATTTATGTTTTATTTTTATTTCATTTTAAGAAAATCTCTTGTTTAAGAGGCCCAATTAAATTAAAAGGAATCTTTATTCCAACAATAATTTCAAAACATGTTTTAGAAATTTTTTGAGAGATCTTAACTACCCAATTATAGTTAAGGCCTCTCAAATTAGTTCAAATTTTGTTAAAAAAATCACTTTTAAAATTTCTTTTCTTATTTTTATTTCTTTGAAAGGGAATATTCATTTTCTTTTGACCTTTTTTTATTATTTTCCAAAATACCTTTTTGGGAGAACTTTAGTACATTTAATTAATTAAGACCCTTCAAGTAAACTTCATTTTTATCAAAATGCATTTTTAACTCCAATAAAAGGAATGTTTATTTTTTTTTAAATCTTTAAAATTCTTTTTTAAAAAAAATCAGTTTTATAAAAAGGACATTTATTTCTTGAAAGGTCTTAATTTATTAATCTACTAAGGTTTTCCTACTAAACAAAATTTTTGTCAAACTATTCCCTTCAACAAATTAAGAGGAATATTTATTCCGACATTATTTTAAAATTAAATCTTTCTAAGAGATTTTAATTTAAGTAATCATAATTAAAGTCTCTTAATTTTCAAAGCATGAATTTGAGGATGTTTATCCCAACCTTTTTGCAAAATGTTTTTTAGAAGGTTTCAATTAAAATTCTCATTATTGAGACTTTCTAAAATTAAAATTAAACCTTTGTTTTTCAAAAGGATATTTATCCTCATTTTTAAATTTGACTTTGATTTTTGAAGAATATTTATTCTATTTAGAAATCGAATTTCCATTCTAAGTAGGAAATTTCTTCAAATTCAAAATTGGGCTATGGATTTTCATATGAAAAGGAATGTTTATTCCGACATTAAGTCTTCAAATTTCGAATTTAGCTTTTATAATGGGATGTTTATCCTACATTAAAAGGAATATTTATTCCGACATTTAAAATTATGTTTCTTAAAATGATTTTAAAACATTTTATTATTATTTCCCAAGTAAAATATTTTTAAAACTTTCGTGGTACCGATTTCCGGGCGTCTTGGGGGTGCTAATCCTTCCCCAAGCGTAACTGACTCACGAACCTGAAATCTTTTTCGTAGACCAGTTTCTTTCCTTAGCTTGACGTAATCTTTCTAGATTTATGTTGGGTTAAACAAGTAGGTGACTAACCACATCTATTAAAAATAAAAGGTTAGTGGCGACTCCATTTGTTTTTAGACTGTTTAATCCTAAATATTTTTCACGCCATATCATTTATCGTCGGAGCGGTAAAACGTCTCGACAATAATAATATAATAAATAAATTTTGTTTTAAAACCTCTTTTCAAATTCTCCAAGTGAGAATTTGATTTAAAATCATTAAAATAATAAATAAATAAAACGGGCTGGCCTCAAACATACTAGAGGCACGACTGGTCGGTCGTATGCCTTACTACACCGAGGACTATCCTTTTTCTTTCTAAACATTTCTCTCTCTAGCCCGTTCCCTCGGTGGTACCAGACGTTGTGGCGACTTTCCCTACGCACCTCTCCCAGGGTCTCCGCTCACCGTGCCCCTCAGTAGGTGGTCCACAGCTGTGTCTCTGCATGCTTCTCAACTCGGTCTACGCTCCCTCAAATCAGAGCCCCGAGGAACCTCTCAATCGCTCATCTCGCATCCCATCAGCATCACATAATATATATATATATATATGTATAAAACATATATATTTAAATCATACAAACATACATATAAGCACATACACATAAATCTTTATACTTTCTTTGAAAACGTCACACTCTCTACGTGGGTATATCACTAAGCAAGTGTGTGTGAATGTGGATTCCCTGTATCCCAAAACATTAGAAAATCATTTATGTTTTTAAAACCTTTTTTTTAAACCTCTGACCCCAGTGGCTAGGCAAAGAAATTTAAACCACTCACAGTGCTGGGAGGTTCGTATACTCCCAAGAGATCCACGTAGCTTAACTTCCGGAACATCACCGTACTCGATCATCCAAAACCCTAATCACACGGAAGTACGCATTAGCATTCATAATAAATCTTATGAATACACCTATGAGGCTCTAGCATGACCTAAGATGATGTTTGGATGTAATCCGGAAGATTTGGAAGTGTTTCGAATTGAATTGGTGTTGACTAGGATTTCAGAGGGTAAAATGACGAAAATGCCCTTGATGGGCTGATCCGGTGTCAGATCTAGGGTGGTACGGCGCCGTTTCTCTTTGACCCATGGCCTTTTGGCCAATTGGCATATCCGGCATTGGTTCACTACACAAACGGCGCCAGTTGTGTTCTGGGTTTTGAACCCGAATTTGCACCCTTTTTCTTCAAGCTCAAATTCGGTCGATTCCTCCACCGTTTGATGTACAAACTTAGACAAGCGATCCTCACGTCGTCCACAATAGATTGATTGAAAGAAAAATTGAAATCATCGGCTCAAAGTTCCTAGATCTAAAATCTAAATCTAAATCTAAATTTAATTTTGAACCGAGATTTCTCCTAGACCTATGCATGGAAATACGTGAAAACTTAATAGAATGTAGATTAAGGTGAGTAGAATAACATATTAGAAACTCACCTTGATCCTTCGGTCGGATTGTCTGGATCGATCAAAAGTTCAAAGTTGGTTCGAGAGAGCCAATGTGAGGAGAGGAAGTGAGGGAGAAGAGAAATGAGAGGGGGAGGGCTTAACTCCCCCTATTTATAGGTAAGCCCGACATCGGGCCTACTAGGATCCCGGGCCAGATTTAATTTCCCTTTTTTCCACTTCTCATAATCTCGATCCTTGGCCTAATCCACCGACCAATTCACCAATAGATATCCAATCTATTGGGTATGGACTTCAAAAAGTTCAATTTAATGCTTCCATGCATGGTCACCTATCTCATCTTCCAACTACGTCTTATCTTAAGTTTAACTTCTCTTCTCAATTAGACACATCCCGATCTATTGTTGAGTTAATACGCCATCTAACACTATTCCGTTTGTACGAAAAAATTCGGATTAGGTCCCAGTGTATCAGATAAATCCAAGTTCATTAACTTAAATAAATTCTAGTACTCTGCTTGAGACCAATATAACAATGAAATGGTTGCCAATATGGGAGAAAAGATTTACACCCATTTTGATGGAATCTTGAATTGTTATTTAAAAGGCGCATCATTTTATTGAGAATAAGAATGAAAGCAATCATCTCAGCTTAGAAAAGGAACAGAAAAAAGAGAAGCAATCACTTTTAGGACATATCAAAACAGAGAGAGATCAGCAGCAATGAACTCAATACAGCAAAAACCAAGAAACTTAAAACAGAGACTGCAAGCAAACAACCACGTCAAAATCGACTAGGCAAAGAAACACCAACACATCCAAAGACCAAATGGAGTCTTGAATCTTCATACTAAGAAATTATAAGTAAATATATATAAATATAAAAATTTCTCCATACCTTAGATTTTGACAAGACAATATTTTTTGTTTAATGTTAGAAGAGAAAATGGACTAATATAAGAATTATCTGCTCATAAGAGAGAACCTAAGAGTGGCTTTTCTGATAGTTCTTCATGACTTGCTTGGTATGCCTAGGCAGTGTTAGAAGAACCGGATTAGCCTGGCTGGTTCAACAGGGACCCGAAGGTATTACCGGTCCAAAAAGTACCCTTAACCCATCTAAGGTAAGAACCAATAAAAAATCGAAGACTAATAAGGCCATATTTAATGTATATTTAATGGTTGATTTGGTTTATATTTTAGCACTTTTATGGCTGGATTTATATGTAATTCATGATATTTTCTCACATTTGGTTTAATTACTTGTAGATATTAATTTGGAGCTAATTCCATGAAAAACAAGGCATAAGGAATCAAGAATTGATGCAAACCATAGATCACCAAGGGAGAATGCTATCATGATGAGAATAGTGGAAGACTTTGACAAATCGAATAAAGCACCAAGAAATAGCACAAGTCAGCCGTAGGAATATGAGTAGAGCATTGGAAGAATTCATTTTAGCAATGATTTTACCACGTGGTCTTGTGAAAGACCAAACCACATGAAGCGTAAATGGAAGCAAAAACAAAAGAGCAAGAAACAAGTCTAAGTCAGGCAAGGGAATTACATGAGTCACACGCATAAGCCATGACTCAAGCCGTAAACCAAGTATTGGCAGCGCTGGAATTATGAGGCAATAAGATAAATATCAGTTGTGGTTTAACTTGTATCAAAGGGCTGGTGATGTGGCTTCAAAGAGTCCTAGTTTAATTGGGATTAGCTTTACTTAACTTCCAAGTAATCTTATGTAACCTACTAGTATAAATAGACACTTTAGAGTTCTCTAAGGGAGTCTTAGGTTTTGGATTTTATATCTTAAACTTTATTATATTTTCTTTAATGCATTTATTTATTTTCTTTATTATATTTTCTTTTAATAGTTAAATCTCTTGTTGGGGATTTAGGTAGTGACACACCCGGACCTAGCACAACTTTTGGTACGAACGGAATAGTGTAAGATGGCGTATTAATTAAACAATATGTCGGTCCGGATGTGTCTAATTAAGAAGAGAAGTTTAAATTAGGATAAAACAGAGTTGGAAGATAAAGTAATTAACCCTGCATGGAAATTAGTAAATACTAAAAAGACCTCCAATTAAGTCCCTAGAAATTTATTATGGACCCCGTTGACACAAGAAAGCAAAGGATTTAGCCAACGAGTGAAAATGAAAGAAATTTGAAAAAGGGGAAAAAGTTTGACCCGGGACCCGAGTGGACCCGGTGTCGGGCTCCCCTATAAATAGGGGAGGGGGGCCGAACCTTTTTCAGTTTTTCTTTTCTTTTTCTTCTTTTCTCTCTGGAGCCAACCGGAGGCATTTTGGACAATTGGCAAATCGGGACAGTCCGACCATCAAATCAAGGTGAGTTTTCAGTATGTTGTTCTTCTCACCTCGATCTACGTTATGTTAAGTTTGCACGCACATCCATGCATCGGTTTAGCCTAGATCGCAGTTTTCAGCTTTTAACGGGATTAGAATTTTAAACTCAAATAAGTGGATTTCGGGTCGGTGGATTAAGGTGAGTTTTTAGTAGGTTATAGTACTCACCTTAATCTACGTCATATTCCATTTTTATGCATTTCTATGCACCGGGTGTGAATAAATCGGAGATTTAGTCAATTTGGGCTAAATCTCGGTCTACGGGAAAATTGGACCGGTGTTTCTCGTTTCTGCCTCGGCGCATCCGTCATGGATGCCATGAGGATCGTCGTGGATGCCATGAGGAGAAACGAGTGCGAAAACCGGGGAAGAGACTGGCCGAGAAACTGGCCGATTGAGTCCCTGTTTAGATATTTTTAATATAATATTATTATATTAAAAGATATTTATATATTATATTAATATATTTAGATATTTATATATTATATCATTATAATGTATAAATATCTCATAGATGGTCTTTTTGAGCCCAATTTCGAGTAGAAATTGGCCTAACCCATGTAGGGCCCAGCCTAGTCCAGGTGTGGGGCTCACGGGCCCCCGGGGGCATTTTAGTAATTTTTTGTCGAGAGTCCGATTTTAGCCCCGAAACCTCTCTGACACTTTTCTAAGTGCCGAGCCCAGCTCAAGTGGGTGGCCCATGGATCCCCAGGGGTATTTTCGTAATTTTTCACCAAGTGTCCAATTTTTACCTTGGAACCTCCTGGACACTTTTCCAAGCCCCAAATCACATTCAAGCCCAATCGTAGGTCATGTTAGAGCCTCGTAGGTGCATTCATAAATTTAATTATGAATACTAACGTATATTTCCGTGTGCTAGGGCTCCGGGTGAATCGCAAGCGGCGATACTCCGGAGGTTGAGCTACATGAAGCGTTTGGGAATATACGAATCTCCCAATACTGTGAGTGGCTTAGATTTCTTTGTTTAGCCACTGGGGAAAATGATTTTAAAAATGATTTCAAAAACATAAATGTTTTCAAAACGGTTTTGGGATACGGGAAATCCACACACACACACTTGCTTGTGATATACCCACACAGTGAGTGGGATGTTTCAAAAAGAAATATAAAACTTACGTGTGTGTGATTTATATGTTTTAAATATAAATGTTTTATACGTATATATATATAATTTATGAAATATTATTATTATGATTATTGAGGGTACGATGTCCTTGGGAGATGAATGCTTGAGAGGGTTCTTTGGGGCTCCAATTTGCGGGAGCGTGGACCGAGTTTGAGAGCATGCATGATACTCAGCCGTGGACCGCCTATCGAGGGGCACGGTGAGTCGAGTCTGGTTGGGAGAGGCGCGTAGGGAAACTTGCCAGAGCTCCAGTTCGCTGTGTTCCACCACAGCGAGGCACCACTGAGGGAAAGGGCTAGAGAGACAGAAAAGAGAAAATAATTATAAATGAGAAAAGAGATAGCCCTCGGTGCAGTGAGGCATAAGGCGACCGACGGGTTTGTGCCTCCAGTATGATAGAGATGCCAGCCCATTTGAGATTTATATATTTATTTATTAAAGAGTTTTTAAAAGAGTTTCAAAAAAGAAAAATATTTATTTTATCTTATCTTATTTTATTTTATTTTATTTTATTTTGGATTTCTCTTATTTCCCCCAACCCCGCTGGAGATTCTTAGAACCTCTGTTACTCACCTGTATCCAATGTGGATGGATGCAGATTCGCGTACGGAGTCAGCTATAGAAAGGAGGCTCACTAGGAGATGTCGGTGGCTTAGGTTTAGTGGTTTCCGCTGTGTAGGTATTCTTTTAAATTAATCCACTGGTATTGCTTATAAATTAAATATTTTATTAAATGATTTCTAATTAAAATTTTAGTTTTGTTTTGTAGCGATGATATCCATTTTAATGCCTTGCGGTGCCTCGGATGCGTGGCTACAGATACGTACTTCGAGGTAGCGCAGCGGTTGCCACGTGGTTGACCCGGGGCGGGTCCGGGCGTGACAGGTAGATCTTCTTGAGATTTTAATTTAATTATTGTATGAATTGGTTTTCTTAGGGTTAAATCTAATTTCTTTGTTCTTAATTCTGTTGTATGCCTGATCAAAATATAATAGGTTTTTGGAATTGTATGAAGGACCGAGAGGTGAATTATAATTCATGCTCTAGGAAAATAGACGCAATTTAATTGGATACAAGAGTAATTTAGTTTATTGTGATAACCATAACTGAATTAGGGTCATGGAGAAACTGATTTGATTATAATCCAAGGTTCTTAATGTTCTTAGCTAATTAGTTTATACACGGAGAGGTGGTAATCACTTAGTTAGGAAAGCTTAGGATGATCTGAGAGGGTTTCTAAGTAGATTAGTGATTATTATTTTAACTCTGTTAACTAAATATATACATAATTGAATTAAATACCAAGAAGAGAAGCCTAAACCCTAACACTTTTAATGTTGATCTTCTCTTTAATTATTTGCCATTTTTCTTTTGTTAATTAGATTAGATTATAATTCTTGTTTTTATTCCTTACTGTTGTTAAATTAGATTTCCTCTTTTATTAAACTCTACTAGAATTAGGAATTAGTAATTCACAAGTCCTCGTAGGTTCGACACCTTGGAATACTCCAAGCTATATTACTTGATTTTGTACTCTTGCGAAAAATCCCGATCAAGTTGGCGCCGTTGCCGGGGACTTGATTTAATAGCTAACTTTTTAGTTCTAGTAGTTTTAGTTTAATTTTTCTGTTTTTAGCTTTTAATTTATTTTTCTTAGGTATTTTACTTATATTTTATTTTTCTTATTTTAGGTAAATATGGAAGATCCTTATACTACTTTGCTTAATAAGCTGAGGTGATCGAGAAGATGTTGATGGATGATGATGAGGATGAAGATTACTCGAAGAATGTGAACTATATGGGTGTCCATGGAGGAAGATGAGATGGTTGGAATAATTCTTATTTTGTGCCCACATATAATCCTTGGAGAAGAAATAATTCGAATCTCTCTTGGTCTAATCAAAGATCTACTACTAGACCTTCGAGATTACAAGGTTTCCAACAAAGACAACATCTTCAACCTCAACCATCCACACAAGAAAGTAGTAGTGAGGACAAGTTTCTAGCCTTCCTAGCACAAGTCAGTTTACAACTTCAGAAATTGGACAAAATTTATGAGTTGGAAAGGATTATTGAATCTCAATCCATTGCAATTAAAAATCTTGAAGCCCAAGTGGGTCAAATCGCACAAATTATTAGTGGGTCGGAGGATGAAAACGATGAGGAATGGTGCAGTGAAGAAGTGGCACCGGAAGACATTAGAAGCGACGCCAGTCTTGCACGATATGAAAGCAAGGAAGTGTACGATGATGAAACGGTGCCGGATGATGACAAAAGCAGTGCCGGTTCTGGAACTCAGATACATAATCACGCTTACGGCAATGAAGCGGCGCCTGAAGACCATATAAGCGGTGCCGAAACTTCATTGAATCTTGTTGCTGTTCGAAACAAAGAAGAAACGATGCTGAAAGAGCATATAAGCTGGCCCAAACTTCCTTCAAAGCTTTATAGTGAGGTCAAGCTTTATGTTCCACCAATTCCATTCCCTCAAAGATTGAAGCAAAGGAAAATCGAGCAAGAAAATAGTTCAGAGTTGAAGGAAATTATAAGTCCTATCCAGGACTTGATTGTGTCATACCTAAAACCTGAAGCTCAGCCACTATATGATGCTCAAATGATATTTTTCACCAAGCCCATTCCAACTCTCAGTTTTGAAGTGGAACCTTGTGTGCCACCTAATTTACACCCTCATGGAGAGATAACCACTAGTGAAGCATCCAATACTACATTGGAAATTGGCAAAGAAAGGGAAGTGTTTCAAATTTTGAAACCTTTGTCAATCCACTTCTTTTATGGGGCTAATTCACTTTTATTTGTGGTTTCTTTGTAGGAAGGTCATCTGAAAAATTCCAAGAAGGCTAGCACCAAGGCTATTCAAAGAGATGAACTGTGGAACATACGGCAATATGATTTCACTGGAATTACGTGACCTCCCTTGGAGACAATGTCTAACTATAGACATTTAAATTTAGTGTTTTGTTGGGAGGCAACCCAACCTTCTAACCTTTGCTTAATTTTCTTTTAATTTTAATTTATTAGTTTTTAGAATTTTTATTCATTTTTGTTTAATTTTCTTTTGTAGGTCATGGTCTTGGATGATCTTAAATTTCCACTCTCCAATTTTACATGGATTAAGGGAGATTTCTCTACCCTTTTCTTTGCTTAATTGTTCAAATTTATTAATGATGTTCATGTTTAAGTGTGGAGGTGAATTTATGAAAATCTAAATTTTTTCTTTGTTACTAACAATTTTTCTTGAGTTTATGTAAATTTGTAGGGGTCAATTTTGCATTTAGATAAATTATTTCATGCATACATATTTTTATTATTGAGCCTAAAGACATTGGGATTGAGAACAAACAAGGAAAAAAGAAGGGTTAGAAATCAATGTTTGCAGCATTGAACATGAAACTAGATCAGAAACAGAGAAAATTTGCAAGTCCCTCGCGTGACCTGATTGCTTCCCTCGCCGGACATGCTTTGCCGAGTGGAAAATTGTGAGTCCCACGCCGGACCCGATTATGTACCTCGCGGGAGCTAAAGTTCAGCCATAAAAGCGACGTCACCATCACGCCTCCCGCACGGGACTCATTACTATACGGCGCTGAAGCCGTAACTCAACCTTATTTGTGAAGTGGCCTCAAAACTTGTGTGTGGCAGTTGTTTTGAGTTTTCAACTAATAGAATTAGAAGCTAGCTTTGAGGATAGTTGACTACACTGCTGCTAAGAATTGTTTACTTGCTTGATCTCTAATGTCAAGTGAAAAGATAGAGGAAATTTAAGAGATGTTTGAAGATTCTGTACGTGTCTTACATGAACTTCACAAGCAGCAATAAATTAATGCAGCCAATCATGCTATCACGCTACTTGGATGGTCAATTGGTCATTGACAGCCTCACCTTCTCATCCCAACGATTGGGTCTATTGTTTTCATGCATGCATATTCATATTAGTTTGGTCTAGTTTACATTTAGTATAATTAATTTAGTAATTTTAATTATTTTACTTTTGTTTAGTTTTTGATAAATTTGGTAGGTTTTCTATTTAGTTTTGATTTTTACTAATTTGGAGATATTTTGTATAGCTTGCGATTGTACTTAATTTTACAATTTTACTTCCCCACCAATTTTTATTTATTTGTGCAGGTTAGTAGGATAATTGATCAGTACTCGAATTGTCCCTTCAATTTCTTCAATTTGCACAAAATTTCAGGGAGTTCCCGCATTCTCTTTTATTTCTATTTTTTGTACAATATTGGGGACAATATTGTTTTAAGTGTGGGGGTGAAATTGATTTTTTGTTTACTTGATTACTAGCTATATCTTAATTTCTCTAAATTGGTCAAAATTTTTCAAAAATTTTTGTTTTTATTATTATTATTTTTTTACTCTAGTTTTCGTTGGTTAATATAATTTGATAGCATGAGTTTGTACATGATTTTGAGTTGAAATTAATTGTTAAAAATTAGGTACATAGTATAATTAGATAGTTACTTTTATAATTTAGCTTTGTAGATGCTTTGAAATCAATTTCATTAAGTGATTATACTTTGAATTGACTTGAGTTACCTAGTGAGATTTTGAATCTTCATGCCTATTTTTCTTTAATATTTATATCTTCTATGATTTTGAGACTTCTAAAACTGGAGATTCATCTTTTTGAGATCACATATTTTTAATATATGTGCAAGCATTAAAATTGAGGTCTTTAGGATATTCGTTTGAGCCAAAATTAAAGCCGACCTTTTATATATTAATCTATTAGTGAACCCATTTGAGCCTATTAATATATCTATAAGCTTTTTCTTTGTAACCTTTCCCAAAGAACCTTGAGCTTAAATATGAAAAACAAGTTTTTGCACCCTATTCATTATTAGTAGAGTGTTTACTTCTTTAATTTGATGATTCTTTGGATTGATTGCAAGAGACTAAGTGCGGGGGAGATGGTGATGTATATGAGATGGTGATGAAAAAAAAAAGAGAATTCTTGCCAATTGAGAAAAAAAAATGAAAAGAAACGCACAAACTTCAATTTTGCCTTAAAAAAAATATGAAAAATGTTGAAATTGAAAAAAAAAAAAAAAAGAGCTGAAAATTGATTGGCATGACTTTCTTCTTGAGCTTAAAAAGAATGAAGAAGGATGATGATTTTTGCAAAATATGAAGATGTTGGTTGGAGTAATTTTTTATTAAGATATTCTAGACATTCTTGGTTTCTTTACTCTACTAGTTTTGAATATTTTGTTTTTCCCTTCATCATTTTCTTTGTGAACCTTTCTTGCCCTTTTGGCCACATTACAACCTTGGATAATAAGACCTTATGATTTTTGCTTGTATATATATATTGGAGTGGTGGAGATTAGATGTTTTTCAAGCCTATGGTAAGTTTAATTTCATGAGAAGATGATGATAGTAATTCACCATAAAAATTGTTAAACACTTGAGAGATTGAGTGACCATTTATGAGAGATTGAGTGACCACTTATGAGAGATTAGTCAATTTAAAGTGTTTGATCCTAGTGAATGAGGTTGAATAGTGTTTGCATGTCTAGATTGTGAAGTGATTTACTTATGAAATATTATGTGCTTGATTATTAGTAATTTAATTTGGTGCTTTGAATTTTATATCTTGTGTTATTAATTTGAAGCTAACCAATGATTTTCTTTTAAAACATGCTTATGCGTATCGTTCTGGTAAACCCTCAGGAGACTATAACTCCTCCACTAAGGACATTTAGGGGTTTAAAGGCGTGTGTCATATGCTAAATACCATCGTACACCTACGAAAGTGGAATCGTTTCTTTGTTTTAGTATAGTTTAGGATAGTTAGATTGGGTATTACACATGAGTTGCTTGAGGACAAGCAATAAGTCAAGTGTGGAGGAATTTGATAAGGCCATATTTAGTGTATATTTAATGGTTGATTTGGTTTATATTTTAACACTTTTATGGCTGGATTTATATGTAATTCATGATATTTTCTCACATTTGGTTTAATTACTTGTAGATATTAATTTGGAGCTAATTCCATGAAAAACAAGGCATAAGGAATCAAGATTTGATGCAAACCACAGATCACCAAGGGAGAATGCTATTATGATGAGATAGTGGAAGACTTTGACAAATCGAATAAAGCACCAAGAAATAGCACAAGTCAGCTGCAAGAATATGAGTGGAGCATTGGAAGAATTCATTTTAGCAATGATTTTACTACATGGTCTTGTGAAAGACCAAACCACATGAAGCGTAAATGGAAGCAAAAACAAAAGAGCAAGAAACAAGTCTAAGTCAAGCAAGGGAATTACATGAGTCAAACGCATGAGCCGTGACTTTCAAGCTGTAAACCAAGTATTGGCAGCGCTGGAATTATGAGGCAATAAGATAAATATCAGGTGTGGTTCAACTTGTATCAAAGGGCTGGTGATGTGGCTTCAAGGAGTCTTAGTTTAATTGGGATTAGCTTACTTAACTTCCAAGTAATTTTATGTAACCTACTAGTATAAATAGACACTTTAGGGTTCTCTAAGGGAGTCTTAGGTTTTGTATTTTATATCTTAGACTTTATTATTTTTTTTTAATGTATTTATTTATTTTCTTTATTATATTTTCTTTCAATAGTTAAATCTCTTGTTGGGGATTTGGGTAGATCTTTTAGGGATTTTAATTTAATTATTGTATGAATTGGTTTTCTTGGGGTTAAATCTATTTTCTTTGTTCTTAATTCCGTTGTATGCCTGATCAAAATATAATAGGTTTTTGGAATTGTATGAAGGACCGAGGGGGTGAAGTATAACTCGCGCTCTAGGAAAATAGACGCAATCTAATTGGATACGAGAGTAATTCAGTTTATTGTGATAACCATAATTGACTTAGGGTCATGGAGAAACTAATTTGATTATAATCCAAGGTTCTTAATGTTCTTAGCTAATTAGTTTATGCATCGAGAGGTGATAATCACTTAGTTAGAAAAGCTTAGGATGATATGAGAGGGCTCCTAAGTAGATTAGTGATTGTTATTTTAACCCTATTAACTAAATTTATACATAATTGAATTAAATACCAAAAAGAGAAGCCTAGACCCTAAGACTTTTAATATTGATCTTCTCTTTAATTATTTGCCATTGTTCTTTTGTTAATTAGATTAGATTATAATTCTTGCTTTTATTCCTTACTTTTGTTAAATTAGATTTCCTCTTTTATTAAACTCTACTAGAATTAGGAATTAGTAATTCACAAGTCCTCATGGATTTGACACCTTAAAATACTCTAAGTTATATTACTTGATTTCGTACTCTTATGAAAAATCCCGATCAGAGACCCATTAACTCGATTCAATTGTTAGCCCGTTTTTCTCTCTTGACTCGCTTTCTTTCTGTTGGTCTCTTGCTTTATTTTCAGCCACAATTTGCACTTTTAAATGGACACAACACATTAGGTAAAGTAGCACAATTGTCAAAGTCATCCAAAAAGTCCTTCCCACGTGGTAAGATTTTGATTAATGTGAGATGAGACAATTTGACCTTAAGGGAGCGTTTGGTTCAAGATATCTTAGATTATCAGAGTTATGTGATTACCAGGTTATAACATAATCTAGTGTATATTCCCGGAATGTGTACAATTTTTATTTGGTTGAGATTTCCGGAATATAAGATTAACCTGTTTGGTTGGAGGGTATATGTTCTGTTAAAATAGGTGGTTTACTATAATGCCCTCAATACAACACTTAAGTTTATTTCTTATTTATTCAATATTTTGTACAATTGTTGTAATTTTGTTAAGTTTGATAATTAAACATAACTAATATAAAAATTATTTAAGTAATAAACTTAGTAAAATATTATATAATTAATTTAATTATTATATAAGTTAAGTTTAGTTATGCTTTTAACAAAAAAGAAATTATACTTTTAGTTTAATTGAACTAATATATAATTATTAATTTAGTAATTATATAAGCTAAGTTTAATTATGTTTCTTAATCAAAATAAATTATACTTAAAAAATTATCATTTATCAATTACATAAGGTTATTAGGGTTCAAAAGGGTAAAATATTAAGGGTAAAGTAGAAAAAAATTTTAACATAACCTGGTAATCTCACATTACCTAAGAATTTGGAGGTTATGAGATTCCTGGTAATGTGCACCAAAAGCTGACGTGTCAGTAATCTTACATTACCTCAGTAAAGTAATTACCACAAACCAAACGAAGTAATGTTACATTCCAATGTGTACATTACTGGGATTACGTAAGAGAACCCCGAACCAAACGCCACTACTACAAGGTTTTTTTATTTTATTTATGTGTATTCATAATTTTTTGGTATTTAAAATGGGTTGATAATATTTAAAAACATTATTATATATGCTAATGTCAACATAATTGATCCGTCCGATTGATCTGATTAATCCGATTAATTCGTGACCCAGAGATTTTAACGGGTCATGGACTGAACCTGGTATTACAACATTGCCTAGAAACAAATTTGGTGGGAATATGGAACTAAAGAAAAAAGGTAGGAAAAATAGCAGTTGACGGAAGTGCGAAAACGGTGTGAATGTGGGTAATTAGGTGAATATTGTGGAGGTGCTACGTGGGCCTTTCACAGCCCTAAATTAAGCAGTGGACCTCTCCACTGTTTTTTACCACAGGAGAGAGGATCCTTGCCCAATCTTATTTAACAATGCTTTATGCGGACTCAATTTCATCACCCCACACTCTTTTTTCTATTTTACTATTACCACATTTTTATATTATCCGACAGCCATGGACATGAGAAAATTCCACTTTCTATTTTCAGCTCTGTTCCTTCACTTTTGTTTCATAGTTAGCTACGCCAGGATTGTGAGGAATCTCACTACAGACCAGCGTGCTCTTCTCGAATTCAAAGGCCATATCTTTGATCCGCACAACATCTTAGCCAACAACTGGAACGAAACCAACGATGTTTGCAACTGGATTGGTGTCTATTGCGCTGCTAAGCATAGGAGAGTTGGAGGTTTGAATCTTACAAGCATGAATCTGACAGGAACTATCCCTCCACACCTCGGAAACCTCTCATTTCTAGCCTCTCTCAATTTGAGTGCCAACAATTTCCATGGCCATCTACCGAAAGAACTGGGACAGTTGAGTCATTTGAAGCTCATGGATTTAAGCTTCAATTTTTTCAGTGGGGAAATTCCATCATGGTTTGAGAGTCTCCGCAATGATAATTTCGCGGGTATAATCCCTCCACTAGTAGGAGCCAGGTCCAACTTGGAGATCCTAAACTTGGGATATAACCAACTCTCAGGCTCTGTACCTTTAGCTATTTATAGAATTTCCTCCCTACAAAAAATTTCACTTCAAAATAATACCCTATCTGGTAGTATTCCGGATAACATGTGTGAATATCTTCATGAGCTTGAAATCCTTTCTTTATCCTTCAATGCATTTTCTGGCCATATTCCCACAAATATGGGTGAATGCAGCAATCTTCAAGTGTTGTCATTATCTTTTAATCACTTAAATGGATTCATTCCAAGAAGTGTCGGTAATTTGACTAGACTCAAACAAATAAAATTCAGAGGTAACTTTCTACATGGTAAGTTACATATGCTTATCATTTCTTAAAATTATACTCCCTTCCGTACCATTTTTGTTTGTCCATTTTTACTTTTTTTAGAAGTCTTAATTTGTTTTTTCTCTTATAATAAATAAATAACCAATAAACTTCAATTCTTAATTTTATCCATAATTTTTCTTTTATTGCTATCACATCATTATACAAAATCCCAAAAATACTTACAAATATCAAGAATAATAAAACCCCAAAACATTTACAAACATAAAAAAATAATAAAGTAATTCAATCTAATTCAATCATTTTTTCTTAAACTTTGTAAAAGTCAATGGTAGACAACGAACAAGGAAAGGAGTTCTAGTCTCGTGCTAATGCCTGTGTTCAATATTTTATATATTTTAAACATAAAGTGGATAGCAATAAAAATATAAACTCCTATGATGTTCATGTGTATTCTAATCTCATCAACAAATTCTCTCTATCTCCCTCGTTGTAATTTGTTCTTTTATGTAAAATCATTAACCCATCTAATAATTTAACAAAAAAGAAAACTATGCGAATAAAGAAAAAATTTATTGCTAAAATATATAACTCACTATATTTAGCATTGTTTTTTTGCAAACATATTTAGCATACTTAGAAATTACTTTCCCCATTCCAATTTAAATATCTAGTTGGGATATGACACAAAGTTTTAGGAAAAGTGATATATTTTTATAGTTACTTTTCAGTTTTATCTTCTGAAAGTATAGAAAGTGATAGATCCGACAAAAGTTGTTGTTTAAACTAAGAGTAAAGTTGTAAAATTTTTTTCTATTTTAAGAAAATGGATATAGTTTTGAAATATCCCAAAATAGTAAGATAGACATTTAATATGGAATATAGGGAGTAATATTTTGATAAAACCAAAAACCATAAATAGTTTTATTATTAATTAATAATGAATACAATGAATATAACTTTATAAATTATCTTAAATATTCAAAAAAATTTATTATAAATAAATTTTTAGAAAATAAAAAAATAAAATTTCTCTTAAATTCCTATGTGGAGGCCTTGAAAGGGCTCCTTTAAACGTATACTAGGAATGCAACCCGCACTAACGTTGCGGATATACCGATAATTTATGCTTTTTTATTTTTAATTTGTAAAGTTTTAAGAAGCAAATGAAATATAAAAACAGTTAAAGATGCATGAACCATAATATAATCCGTTTTAAAGTAATTTAGGAATATTTTTTTTACCTTTCTTTTATCCATTTCAAATTTATTGATAAGACAATAATATATATTGCACTAAAGGCTTAGGAAAGTTGTCATATTTTCTTAGGTTTTCATATAAACTATAATGTATTCTTTGCAAATAAATTCACAATAAAGACCAACCTCAACAAACGAAATACACAATTTTAGGGACCATAGATTTTCAGTGAAAATTTTACATTTTGAAATCCGAATTAAAGGGGTATAAATTAAGTTATATATGATCCATTTCTTTATTATTTCTGTTCCATAAATCCTTAGCAAAAAAAGCTCCCAAAAAAGAGAAACATTAGAAAGGGAGAAGGGAGAAAAATCAAGAAGAAGTGAAGGCAGAAACATGGATGGGAAAGAAAGAGGGATAGAACGGTAGAAAAAAAGCTAAAATGAAAAGAAAGATTCATAATAGAGATATAGGAAAAAATAATTAAAGAATGGAAGAGTAGCTAAAATACACTGAATTGACAGTGAAAAGAGGATCGTTAGGTTTGGGGAAATTATTAATATATAAAGGAGAGAGACACAAAGAAAGAGAGGTACGTGTAATTTTTTATTAAAAAAACTGAATTATTATTATAAAATAAATTTACTTTGTTAGCAATATCACTGGACAAAATTATGAAATAATCCACACTTACAATTACTAATTGCTAACTAAAGCGTAAAAAGTTATTTTTGCACAACATTAACTTCATTGGCTTGAAATTATCATTTAATTGAACAAATAAGTCACTAGATACTATATTTAAGGGATAAAAAGGAGATTTACTTAGAGATAGAATTGATATATAAAGTGCATGCCTTTAATAAACAGAAATAGAAATAGAAATAGAAATAGAAATAGAAATAGAAATAATAAATAATAAAGAGAAAAAGGCTGATGTGGACAACCTAAGAGAGCTTTTTTAGGGACAGATTTAAAAGTATGTATAGATGTATAGATGTATAGATGTATAGATGTATAGATGTATAGATGTATAAATGTATAGATATATTTATATATATATATATATAAATTATGTACAAGTCATAGGCAAAAAAAAAAAGTCTTATTATGAGGAGGATGATAATCTCTAGATAGCCTTTAGTAAGAGAAATTATGTTAAAATGGACATCCAATTTAAAATAAATTCATAAGAGGTGCGTAGAGCCTTAGAACTTTCTTTTGTTTTTTTAAATCAAGGTTATCCTTGTACCTCTTGATTCAAGACTAATTCCTTTTAAATCGGATTGACTTACTATGGAGATAAAACTCTCATAACAATGGTTTTCTTCATTTACAAGAGCCTTCGAGCATTGCTATTATAGTTAAGCATGAAAAATTGACCTATGTGGGATTTCTCTTAATTTAAATAATATGATGTTGTTTCTTGGCAAACTTAAATATGCTGTTAGATCAATTTGCATTTGTACTTCTCAAGCTAATAGGTTGTACCCTAGACTCTCTTCTTATAGTGATACTTTACCAACTAATAATTTAGTTTATCCCTATAGTGAACCGATACGAATAGAATTAGCTATAAATCATTAAACGAATATAGATGCATATGGTTTATATTAAAAATAAAAAAGTTCGAACATAATAAGCACCTAGGCAGTTGTAACTTTAGTTTCTTGGTTTTTTTTTTTTAATCTTTAGAAATGAAAGTCTTAATTAGGATAAAAAATAAATAAGAAAAATTAGAAAAAAATAAAAACTTAATTAGCCTTTCCAGGTTGGAGCAAATTAGTACTTTTCATTATTAATTGTAATGTTTATTTTGCTTGCTGGAGAGATTCCAGTTTCCATTTTTTTCATTTTATATATGTATGATAGAGAAGTCCTTCAGCTTGGTTTTATTTTGTTTGCAGGAGAGATTCCAGTTTCCATTTATAATGTGTCTTCTTTAAATGTTCTTGATTTGGACAACAATAGTTTATCTGGTAGTGTTCCAGATAATATGTGTGAATATCTTCATCAGCTTGAATTCTTTTATTTATCCTACAATGCATTTTCTGGCCATATTCCCTCAAAAATTGGTGGATGCAGCAATCTTCAAATGTTATCATTATCTTTTAATCAATTCAATGGACTCATTCCAAGAAGTATCGGCAATTTGACTCGACTGAAAGAATTATATTTGGGAAGTAATTTTCTAGAAGGTAATTAAGTTACATATGCACTCTTATAATTTCTTGAAGTAATTATATGTGTTGTATATATATTGATTTTATTTCCATCTATCTAGTTTAATATTTGAAGTTAATTATACACCGTAAAATAAGAAACTAAAATTAAGATTTATCAAATTTTAAACTAATTCTTAACTCTTAAGTTATAAGAAATCATTTCAAATATAATATTTTTATTTTAATATACAAGTAAAAAATGAAAGTAATATACCCTAAAAAAAAATAAAAAGATGAAAGTAATATCAATTAAGTATTCAGAAAGGTTGGAACTTGGAAGAGTTTTATACTTCAATAAAAAAGACATCTATATTTTCATTTCTATATTAAAACCTAGTGAGTTATTCGAAAGAGTTTATCCATATTAAAAGAACTCTAATCCAATGAATAAAAACCTAGATCGGTCCTTGAATCGGTAAGGTCAACTGTTCATAATTCAACCGGTTGAACCGTTTGGACTGTTTGGATGAATATTTTAGTTTTATTAATTTCTTAAAATATTTAAATTTCAAATTTTCAATTCAAATTTTTTTTAAGAAGTTCCTAAAAAATAAGAAAAAGTATAAAATATTAGTATATCACATAATGTAAATAAATATTACAAATTATTTTACATTATAAATTAAATTTTTATTATGGAAGCACATTAGAAAAAAAAATTAAAAATTAAAAGTCAAAAATTCGAAATCAAAAGTCCAAATATAATAAAAAAAATTAAAATTTGGACTTCTTTTGGACTTAGGTTAGTCAATTAAAAATAGCTAAAAAAAAAATTTAACTTTTTGGCTCAACCGGTCCAACCCATTCACTGGTTAAAAAACGATTCAATATAAATAGTTTAATGACATTTAACAGACTGAACCTATGGCTGGTTCACGGTTCAATTGCCGGTCCAGTCAATTTTTATTCACTACCCTAATCTTTAAAAGATACACATTGTTAATTAATAATTTAAAGTACACGCTTGGTCACTTAACTTTCATTCACACCCTGATCTGCAGGCTTCAGTATAAGATAACTGTCACGCTGTCTTAAAATATGTGTCTGCAGCCACACACCAGAACCAACGCAAGGCACTTAAAGATACACAAAGATTAAAAACATGTATCAAATACCACATTAAAATACATAAACATACTAATCTTTCCCACTCACAAAATCATGTCAATATTAAATCGGTGTGTGTAGTGGACATCCGTATCCCAAAACAATCAACACAAGTTATAAACATTTAATAGTAAAACAAAGTACAAAACATTACCGTCAGTGTCATTAAATATTAACACTAAACCACTCACAGTATAGTAAAATTCATATACTCCCAAATTAATCCACTCAATCTACAAGAGCCTTACTGTGATTGGATGGTCCTGCACCAACTGTCACAACGCTTATTAGAAATCACATTCAAGAGTATGAAATGCACTTGTAAGGTTTTATGATTCACAGAATGCGTTCTACATGTTGATTAGTTAAGTTGGGTAACTTTGATATTCTCGATTCTCGAATGTATTGGATCGGATTTGCCCCATGGGTCGAACCCACAAAACCCATTCCAAATACTTTAAAATTTATTTTAACAACCTTACTGCTTAATCTCATATCTTATTTAAATTAAATTGCAAAGTGCCGTAACTAAACTTCACTTTAGTTCAAATTACACATTTTTTTGCATTTTACTCAATTCTAGAGTTTCTGTATTTCGGTCATTTCTCACTCTATACTTATCGGATTTAGATGATACTTGAGGCCTTGGAAAGTTAAGATATAACCTTACAACTTTCACTTACATGACTCAAATCAGAACTGTCTGTATCTAACTAAAAAATGAGCTTGAAGCCAAACTGCCCTGCTTTGAGACTAAGATGGTTAAATTTGAAAGATTGCATATTTTCTCTTACATGGGCTTAGATTTTTGAAAGAATCACTTCTGCAAAGTTTTAGAGAACTCTTTTCCCTTTCTCAAGAACTAAAGATTGTAATTGATTATAATTTTTAGAGTTCATTTTGACCCTACAAATGCTTCTTGAAAGTTAGTGCCATTTTGTAACTTTGTTACAAAGTCTCAAAACTTCACCTACAATGCCTCTATATTATTTTATGGGCATAATTACTGTCATAAACATTATTTGTTTATAATTTAATTCATAATTTAATCAAATCTCAATGGATTTAGTTGTTTCTTGAACCATTGGAAAACTTAATCAATCCCCTAAAACTTTTATTTAGTGCACTTAATCTAATTTTTCTATTAAGCTATTCAAATTCTTCAATAAAGCCAAACTGTTCTATTTCAATACTAAAACAGAGCGGTCTAGAAAGACTCAGATTTTAACCACTTTAGACCCAAAATATGGAAATGCCTATTTGTGGTAAACTTGTAGAGAACTGAATTCCCTTTTCAGAATGCTAAAGACTTGATTTGAACATAAGTAGGTCCACCAAAACGTCCTCGAAACATATTGCTAGTTTGGTAGTTCTAAACAGAATTATATACCAAGCAATCTGCTCTTTTGTTCCCTGAGCAAACGAATTCCATTCGGCACCGAACTTTGCAGATTTTAAGGTCTAGATATTTTCTTAACATCCACTAATTTTAATCCTAAAACAAATTCATTTGCATTAGTTAGTTTGCACACCAAAATAATAGCTCAAACATGATCTTACTTACTAGCAGTTTTAAACATTTAGTATAACCATCTATGGCATTGTTTTCTCCAATTTTCTAACTCCAGCAACATTCTAATAGCTCAAAAATAACAATACCTCAACCACATATCCTCAATCATCAATTTATCTCAATATTCAACTCAAAACCTTAACTATAGCCAAATACTTCAAAAATTCCATTGCTACTAGCTAACAAATTCAACGTGCTAATGGTGGAATGAGGAGCCCATTATGAATACATTCACATATCTTAAAGGCTTGATTGAAGACTAGTTATATTTCAAGTTGGAACTCAAAGCTTAAAATCCATAGTTTTGCTCATATCTTCCAAATTAGCCTCCAAACTTGAAATTGAGGACCATGAAGTTGAAGAGGGTAATGAATAGATTTGAGTTACTTGCGTGTCTTGTTTAGTTGCATAAGGGGAGAGAAAATGTAGAGAAAAGGTGTTGTCTAGAGAGAGAAAGAGAAGAATTGAAGAAGAAGGTGAAAATGAAATAAGGGGCTCATTTGGTGGGTGGTTGGTGCCCAGCCCTCCAAGGGTTGGGCTGTTCGCCCATTAAAGCGATACGTGAGCTGAGTTCAGAACGTCGTGAGACAGTTCGGTCCATATCCGGTGTGGGCGTTAGAGCATTGAGAGGACCTTTACCTAGTACGAGAGGACTGGGAAGGATGCACCTCTGGTGTACCAGTTATTGTGCCCACGGTAAACGCTCATTTTCTTTTGGTCCCAAATTTATATTTCCCATGCATTGGGAAATTTACACATCAACCCTATATCTTTTAAAATTTTAGCCTTGGCCCAATTTCACCAATTTCCACTAATTATTTCTTAATACCCGCTAATCACCCTCCAACGATATTTAAGTTCACAAATTGTCATGCTCGACAAGTTAGCCTAGTCATGCGACGACAACCACCACATTACCACGAATATGTGTAGCACTGCACAACCGCACACATTCCAAGGCAACACAAGGCTAGAATTAGGTATCATCTATGCAAAACAAATTAAACTAAGACTTAATTAGTAATTAGAAAATAATAATACAAAATAGTTTAATAAAAACAAATTGAAATCAAATTGTGTACTAATAGATGTATATAAAGAATACCCTATGCAGCAGAAGTAACTCCTAAGCCGCCTACATCTCTTAGTAAGCCTTCGGACACGTAACCTAAAAAACAATAGTAAAAGTAGTGGTGAGTACACATCATGTATCCAGTGAGTGATTTAAGTTCAATGCAAAGTCAAATAGAGTTTGGAGTCCGGTAAAATCGAAAACAAGTATATATATATTTAAAACATTTCCCCAAAACACCTTCATATATAATAATAATAATAATAATAATAATAATAATAATAATAATTTCAAAATGGGTTGGTAGAAGACACTCTGACATGTGGTACGGGTACACCCAAATCATTGAGGGCTCTTTTGTTATATATATCTCTCTCTTTCTCTCACACACATAGAGAAAACATCTCGTTAGCCTATTCCCCTGATGGTGCCATCGTAATAGGTGGACAAAACTACTAGATATCATGGTGAATTATCCTACGCGCGCTCTCACTCCAAGGTTTACTATGCTCACGTGCCACTCTGCTAAGTGGCTCACGGCTACGTGGGTGGATGACATGCCTCTCTTGGTCCACTTGCTCATGTGGAGCATTGATCTCGTCCTTTCAAAGGACGACACATCACAATATAAAATCTTTCCTCGGAGGGTACTCACCCATAAAATATATAATTATAGATAAAACATACATACATACATACATATATACTATCCTAATATAAATTTCTATCCTAAGGTTAATTAAGGGTACAAGAGTCCTTTCCTGCCTTTGACCAAGTCAAAAGCATGTGGGAAGTCTTCTCCTTAGTTTCCCAAGTCGAAAATAGCTGAAGAATGGCGTGGCTCAACTATTCCCTAAATTCTTAGAATTTCGGTTATTTCTGCCAAATCAGGCCATTCAACGGCCCTGCAAGGCCACCTAATGACTCTTTGTCGCGGAAATCAACATCAAAGGCTTAATGTTTGGGGTCGTCCAGCGTCCATCTTAGGCCTCTAAGTTACCTCTTTTCTTCACATTTGAGACTAAAATTGACCATTTAAAAGCATATTTGCACAACCTCTTCTTGTCACCTACAAATGGAAAAACACTTAAATTAATCAATCTTATAGCTCCAAAGTGTCTAATTCCATCCAAATATTATGCAAATATTTATACAAATTAAGCTCTAACACCCGACTATGTCAACCGCCTCAAGGTAAAGGTTACGTACAAGCTCCAAGAGTGTATGGATGACGCTAATGTTTTGTTTTTCAAATTGTAATTAGTTATCCGTGCACTAGTAATTCTTTATCTTCCAAACTGGATTGGTCGTATCCTTAATATCTATTTGATCCCAAGAAACTCCCGAGTTCACTTAGATAATAATCATACTTAATCCTTAAATGCACATTAGATTGGTTCTTTGGTTACACTTGCACCTATAGACCTTTCTTAGCTATTCATATAAGGCAGTAATCATTCTTATACCTTCTTATTCGTATTCCAATAAACCTTGACTAAACTTTTGATTTACTTATTCAACATCGTTATTGACCCCAAGGTTCAAATTCTTCACGGAACTATACTTCTTATGTATTGATAAGCTGTCTCTTACTATTTTGGTAAATACGGAAGGCATGAAAAAATCTGGATCTCACAACTTTCCACTACTTCTAAAAATTTTGTCCTCTGAATTTTCAACCAGACTCTTCTTTAAAAGGTTTCACTTGTATACCTCATTTGAGTTTGAACTTCATCTGCTATAACTATTGCTTTTCTCCTACGTCAGTGCCCTTACAATTGATGTGCTACATAAGGCTCGCTCATCCTCAACCAAGAACTTGTGCAATTTCTATCATATTAATTCTCTGCTAAGGCTTTGTCCTAAGAGAAAGAAAAATCTCCGTCATACTCCTAGTGGGTGATCTCTATTCCCATACTCCATAAAAGAGTTCTAACACCCCTCATTGATCTTTCCTTAAAAGTCTCTACATTTGAAGAAACCCCACTGCCATTCTTGAGGATTTGTCATTTATGTCTCTTAGTCATGGCTACTTAATCTCTTTTCAGTTCTCCTCTGAATCCACTCAACTGTCGCCACCCAACAATATCAATATTTTCCAAATTCTCTTGTACTCATCCTTGTAGCTAATTATTCTGGGGAAGATTTTAGTTAACCTTTCACCGTGATGGCAAAGGTTAGTACGGTAATTTGGTTGGCTCCCCTTGTTAATACCCTTTCTCTTATCTAGCTATTCTCTTTATACCACGTGATACATGGGAGGCTTCATGCTCTCCCCACGTTGTACTCTAAGTCGGTCACGTAGGGTAGTCATCTCTAAGATCCTCAAGAATCTAGATCTCCACTCCCTTTACTGTGGGATACCTATCACGGTTCCTAAATCATAGGTTCGTGAGCCTCGACTATATGTCCATCGAATACAACATCCTCTTCTCTAAGCACTTTGTGGTACTTTCCTAGGATTTTCATCCAATCGGGGGTGCCATATACGTTTAGTTCATTTGATTATTCTATCCATTCCCTTGCTTTTAATCTTTTCTTCTTCCTTACCTTGTTGTCTTTTAATTACTTCTCTTCTTACACCTAATCCTTTCTTCAACTCTTCTTCTTCACTACCATTTTGATTTCTTTTATTTCTATCTTCTGAGCAGTCATCACTCTTGTACTCTACCTTAGCCATTTTCCACCTTGCCTCTAACTAGCTATGCTCACCGCAGTTGGTAAGCTCAATTAGCTTACCTTCTAATCTTCATACTTTTTCCATTAGTACTCCTAATTTACCATCATATTTCCACCTTGCTTCTCGTCTTCACTCTTATTCTTTTTTCCTAACATGTTTCATCCCTTCACTGTCCTCTTTTCTTTTTCTAAACTTTCCATTACTCAACTTATGCTCTTAGCTTAATCATTTCGAATCCTTCGATTCTCTTTTACTTTTTATTTACCCAGTGTTCGCTTCCACTTCACACCATTCTTTCTTCTTTCATTGTTGGCATCATCCATAAATTAATTATATCTATATAGTTTCCTTACAATCACCATCTTTGATGATGCATCACTAGGAGGTTAGGAAGTACCTCCTATTGCACACCCTACATTATGTGACAACTACAAACATTTTACATCCTACACTCGGCCACCGATTGCTTATTTGCCTTAAGATTCTGCTGTTCCCCTCCTTCAAAATTTTTTACCTAATTCTCCTTGCCTTACAATTCTTCATGTAATTTCCCATAACCCCTTCATTTTCACTTTGCTTTCCCTTTATCCTATCCAGTTCAAATAATCATCCTTGTTTCCATTTGCTTATTAATCTTCTCTTACTTAAGTTACTACCATTCTCCCATTATGAAATGTCTTAATCATCCTTTCTTATGTCTTAGTCACCATCCATTACTTCTTTACCTTACCATACTATGGACTCCACTAATTTCTTGTTATTAAAATTCCACCATCCATTCCACTTCTCGAAGCAAACATTCCATTGCCTCCTAGCCCAACTTCTTATTGTTAAAGTTCCATCGTTGATTCCGATGGTTCCATCTCTATTACTTCCTACATTTCTTGTTATCCACCTTTTTACTCTAGTTCATTAATTTCCTCAAACTTCAAATTTATCGCTCAAATCCTCCTTTCAAACTTTCTTATTCCGTCTCCTTAATTCAGCTACATAGCTATTCTAGCACTTTGATTCCCTTCGTTTGAATCATTCTGCCTACTTTATTAACCTCCGTCTCCGTATCATTTCATAAACATGACTGGACCTCTTTCATTTGTCATGCAATTCCAATTACCTTTCATTATTTATTCACCACTATTCAACTACACTTCCAACGTTATTGCTTATTCCAATCCTTTACACCTAGCTGAACCTATTGTCTACATGGCTCGGTCTGATCGCTAACCTTTGTTCTCTCAAATCGCGCTTCCAATTACTACTACTTGTCCATATACTTGAACCCTACCACTACTCCGTCCAATGTCAACCTCATGATTTCACTAGTTGGCCCCTTTTGGTCCCAATCTCTTACTAAGCTTATCTCACAGTCATCATGTTCCTTGACCTTTTCCATTTGACTTTCCTTCACACCCTCAGCCTCCTACTTAACAGGTGTTATGGAACATCTTCATAACTACACTTTTGATTCAGTTGACAAATTCGACTCATTCAGTCCATTTCTTTCTCCTAACCATATTTCCCTTGTTTTCTCTTAGTGGACTTTCACAACTACACTTGAGTTGTACTCATTCCACCTTCCCGTCTCTACTCTTTGGTTGTTTGTCTTTCTTTTAAATTCTTAAATACTTATACTCCACAACCCCCAATTTACTTTAACTTCTCCTTACTACCCTAGCATTTTCCCTTCTTCTTATCGTTAACGTTCCACTGTTTAGACAACAATCCATCCTTTCGCCCTAGACGGTTCCATTAGAATTCATTACAACCAAGACCTCATTATCAAGGGCAATTAATCAGTCAAATTAAGAATTTGGGTTGTCATCCGAATTAATCACACCATGGGATGCTTACTCAAGTCCTTCTGTTGGATAGAATTTCTTAAGATAGGGGAATAAAGCTAAGGGTTTAACTCGCCTCAAATTTTTAGTCTTAGCACCAAACTCCTAAATTTTGCATGTTATGGTATAAGGAATAAGATTTGTTGGCTCGATCCATTTGGGTATTAGACTAGCCTTACAAATCCTTAGAATTTAGAAGAGACTTAGGAAGTAGGGATGATTTGGTATATCTCAACTCCTAAGGGCATGTTTGGTTGGGTTGAAGGAATAAGAGGGTAATTGAATTGTCAATTCAGTAATAATTTATTGCAAGGAAATTAGTATTCATTAGTTTGGTTCATTGAATGTAAGAGAGGAGAAAAAAGAGTGAATGGGTAAGTATTAAAGCCTAAAAATACCATTTTATCCTTTTCTTTTTTCTTGTCTCTTCCACCAGATCACCATCTCACCATCTCATCATCTTCTTCATCTTTTTCCTTTTCTTATGTTTCTTCAACAAGACCACCATCTCGTCATCTTCTTCATCTTCTCATGGGACTAGGTGCAGCTATTAGCTAGTTGGCTTTGGAAATCAGTGAAAATTTTTTCTCTTTCTTTTTTTGTTTTTGCTTTGCCTTTCTTGCCTATTTAAACCCTTTGAGATGTTGAAGGATCTAAGATAGAATCAACTTCCAGTAATGCTACGAGAAAGCACGGGTGAGAGTAGATAGAGTATGAATGAATATGTTCACCGCCAACAAGCCTAAAATGGGGGGGTATTTCAAGATTCAACGTTGGCAAGCCTCTTGATACTGTTTTCCACCAAATCTAGCCATAATCAGACCAAAATATTGATTGAATGTTTTTGTTGGTAAATATTCCAATGCTGTGAAATGGATTGGAACATTTTTCTGATTGTTTTTCTCTCTCCTACCTTATACATGCAGAAATTTTAACACAATTTATAGAAGGATAAAAAAGTAAAAAACGCAAATAATCAATTCAGTCATCCACGGAATTTGCAATTCTTTGGGGGTGACACCAAATTACAATTACGGGTGGTCCCGGAATAAGGGGTGTAACTGAATTGTATATTCTGTGAACCAAACCGTGGAGTATTGAATGCGTTGAAAAATGAGGGAATTGAATTTCAATTGCCCCGAACCAAATGTGCTGTAAGGGTTGCATTCCCAGTCTATTTTGGTTGGTAAGGAAGGGAATTGGTAGGATCCTTTGCTTCGATCCTACTGTTCCCAATGAAACTAGAAGCAGCAAAATTTGACTGAACATGAAAATTGATCCAAATCCACCTGTGAGTAAACCCAGTCCATTCGAATTGACTAGAAAAAGTCAAAGATCTGAATCCGAAAATATCTGGATCTAAAAAGATTAGTAGCTGATATTTATTTGATCTGAAGGCAAAACCAAAATAACCCAAATCTAGCACAACCCAAATCTAAATTGACCCAAACCCGTGATGTCCTGAAATCTAAAATCGATCCAGTCCAAAACTCATAAAAACTCGAATTTATGTCCCGAAAGGCAATAATTTAATCAATTTTTTATTGATAAGTTGTAGTCTTATAGATCACTTAACATTTAGACATATTTATTAAGATAATTTCAAATTAATAGCACACTTAATTCGTTAATAGTTTGAATATGATAAAATATTATTAGAATTAGATGAGAGAATATATCAATTTAATCTTACATATCGTTATTAATTCATTGCATTCTTTACAAACTTAAATTATTCATGTGAAATTCATTGATATATTATTATGTTATGTCATCTTTATTTTCTTATTCTCGAAGTCAAGAATTTTTTCCATTAATAGCAAAATGAGAGAATATTTAATATATAGTCAATATTCAAAGTTTGAATTTTTATAAATAATCTTAAAATTTTTTAAAAAAATTGTAAATATTATCAATTTCTTAAAATTTTATTAAATCGCTCAAAAAGTTATGTTTAATTATCTTTTGTCTATTATGAAAAGTATTAATAAGAAAATTAAATTATTAAATCTCAAATTGGCCCAAAGCCCACTCAATACTGCTCGAAATCGAAATTGTCCAAATTCGAAATAGTCCGAATCTAAAAATGTCGGAACTTGAAACCATCCGAACCTGAAAATATCCAAATTCGAAATGGTCCGAAACCAAAATTATCTAAACCCGAAATGATCTGAGCTTGAAATGAATCTGAATCTGAGATGACCTGAACCGAAAACAACCTAATCTGAACCCACCCAAGCCACTGCTAAATGAAACTCGAGATAGATGGTGGTCTCTAGGTAGAACATACTTGAATATCCTATATGGTGGCACTATTTACTAAAAAGGCACTCCATGGCTTGAGTAGTAAAGACATATTCAGGGTGACTGGGGACCTGAACTCAGAAATTTAATCCTGAGTAATCTATTTGTCATGCCCCGGACATTTTAGCCAGGTCACGTTGTCACGCCCCGACCACGAGGGTCGGCCACGTGGCAATCGCCTTGCTACTTCAAAGTACGTGCTGGCCAGTCATGCACTTGAAGCACCGCAAGACATAGAAATGGATATCATCACTACAAAATAAATAAATTTTTTATTAGAAATCATATAATAAAATAATTAACTTTTAAAAGTAATACACTAGTGGACTAACTTAAAGGAATACCTATGCAGCGGAAACTTCTACACCTAAGCCACCGATGCCTCCTAGTGAGCCTTTGATCTATCTGCTATCATTGTACGTGAATCTGCATCTATCCACATCGGATACATATGGGTGACAGAGGTTCAATGAATCTCTATCACGGTTTAGGGAAACAGGGGTAATCCAAAACATAACGATAATAAAATAAATTTTTTTCTTTTCAAAATCTCTTCTCAAATTCTCCAAATGAGAATTTGCTTTGAAATCATTTAAATAAATAAATAAAATGGGCTGGCCTCTAAGATACTGAAGGCTCGACCCGTCGGTCGTATGCCTCACTGCATTGAGGGCTATCTCTTTTCTTTCTAAAACATTTCTCTTTCTCTAGCACATTCCCTTAGTAGTGCCAGTCGCTGTGGTGGAACACAACTACATCAAGCCCTGGCGAGCTTCCTTACGTGCCTCTCCCAGGGTCTTCGCTCGTCATGCCCTTCACTAGGTGGTCTAGGGCTGCATCAATGCATGCCTCTCACTCGGAGCGCCGAGACGCCTCTCAATTGCTCATCTCGCTCCTATCTGCATCAGATATCATATATATAAATATATATATATATAACATATATATTAAAAACATATAAACATAAATGTAAATACACACATGTAAATCTTTATATTTCCTTTTAAAACATCCCACTCCTTACGTGGGTGTATCACTAAATATGTTTGTGTGTGGTGGTGGTGGATTCCCCGTGTCCTAAAACCTTTGAAAATCATTTTATATTTTAAAAACATTTACCCTAGTGGCTAAGCAATGAAATCTAAGCCACTCATAGTGTTGGGAGGTTCGTATACTCCCAAAAGATCCACATAGCTTAACCTCCAGAGCATCGTCACACTCGGTAATCTGAAACCCTATACACAAAAGTACGTGTTAGCATTCATAATCGAATTATGAATGCACCTATGAGGTTCTAGCATGACCTAAGATGATATTTGGGTGTGCTTCGGGGCTTAAAAAGTCCCGCGTGGTTTAGTGTTGAAAACTGACAGCTTTGGCGACACATGAGAGAATTACATTTTTCTCTATGTTAGGGTCAAAATTAAGGAAATGCTATTTCTGGAAAAATTGTGGAGGACTCAAAAATCCTTAAGGACATGTTAGCCTACCTGTCGATAAATGACCCTTGATCCATCGATGGATCAATCAAGCAGACTGGGTTTCCAGCTCCTAGGCCGATTCGTCGACGGATTGGACTTTACCTGTCGACGGATGCGTCATTTCATGAGCTACCTCCTCGATTTTCGTACCCATCACTCCTCCTTTCAATGCAAAAACTTAGACAGGCGATTCTCACGCCATCCATAACAGATTTACCAAAAGAAAAATGAAAATCAAAAGCTCAAAGTTCCTAAATCTCAAATCTAAACTAAAATCTAGCTAAAAGCTAAACCCAACTTTGAGCTTAGATCTCTCCTAGACCAATGCATAGAAATGCGTGAAATCGAAGAAAAAAATAGATTAAAGTGAGTAGAATAACATATTAAAAGCTCACCTTGATCTGACGGTCGGATTGTCCGGATCTGTCAAAAGTCCAAAATTGCTCCAAGAGAGCAAATGAGAGGAGAGGAAAAGGGGGAGAAGAGAAATGAGAGGGGAACAGCTTAACTCCCCTTATTTATAGGTAAGCCCGACACTAGGCCTACTTGAATCTCGAACCAGACTTTATTCCCTCTTTTCCACCTCTCATAATCTCGATCCTTGGCCTAATCCACCAACTAATTCACCAATGGATATCCAATCCATTGGCTATGGACTTAAAGAAGTCTAATTTGTGCTTCCATGCCTAGTTACTTATCTCATCTTCCAACTCCGTCTTATCCTAAGCTTAACTTCTTTTTTTAATCAGACACATCCGAACCGATGTATTATTGACTTAATACGCCGTCTTACACTATTCCGTTTGTATGGAAATGTTGGATTAGGTCCGGGTGTGTAACACGTGACAACTGTCGCATTACCTTAAAATATTTGTTGACCAGCATGCACCTCGATGCAACGCAAGGTGTAATTGGATATCATTACTGTAAAATAATTTAAAATCAAACTTAATTAGTAATAAATAAAATAATAATTATAGAAAACAATTTAATAAAATAAAACAAATTTAAAATTCATTTCCAGTACTAGTGAACATAACTAAAGAATAACCTATGCAGTGAAAATAAAAGAACTCCAATGGGCCATTGACACGTCTAGTGATTCTTGCACGCAGAAAGTGCATCCAACAATGTTCGCTACAAAAGAGTGATAAAAGTTCAATGAATTTCCAAAAAAGTTTACGAAATCGAGTATAATCCAAAATAATTTTATAAAACATATATATATATATGGATTTTCAAAATATTTACCCCAAAATCCATTTTACCTATTTAATATATAAATATCACAAACGGGCTAGCCGTAAAACACTCGGAGGCTCGATCCCGGACAGCGTTAAGCCTCACTATGCCTAGGGTTATCTCTTTTTATTTAAAATAATAATAATATATATAATGTATATAGATATAATTATATATATATATATGTCATTCTCTCTAAGCCATTCCCTTAATGGTATCATTCGTTATGGTAGGTCATAGCTCCATAAATTCCCTTGCAAGTCACCCTCCGAACCTTTCTATTCCAGGATTTCCCCTAACTGTAGCCTTCTGCTAGGTGGTCTACGGCTACTTGTAGGATAGCATGCTCCATCTCAGTCCGTACACTCTTACAAAAAGTACCGAGCCAATCTGTCCTCGAAGGGACTCCATATCATCTCAATATCAACCATGTCTCGCAGGCCACTCTCCCATATATATATATATATATATATATAATTATTTCATGTATATATAAAACATACATTCATACGTACGTAAATCAAATCTTTAATATCATCTCGCCCACTAAATCGGTCTAACATAAAATCAGGTGTGTGTAACAGACTATTCGAATTCCAAAACATTTATAAGACATTTAATATTTAAAACAATTTACAAATAATTTAACCTTAATGGATAAACAGTAAAATATAGGCCACTCACAGTATTGGGAGTTTTGTATACTCATAAGAACTCCACAACGAATGATCTCTGAAGCGTCACCACACTTGATCGTCCGAAAACCCTAATACATGCAGATATGTGTTAGAAATCAAATTCAATTTTACCTTAATGATTTTAGGGCTCTAATATGCTCAAAATTAAGGCTAGAAGTGATTTAGGGGCTAGGAAAGGGTCTGAGGCAGTTTCGGGTCAAAAACGGATTTTTTCATAAAAATAACCAAAATGCCTCTAGTGCCCCAGGACAGACCATGTCACACACCGACTCGAAGGTCGGCCATGTGACAATTGTCATACCACCTGGAGATACGTGCCCGCGAAGGCGGGCATCCAAGATGGCGCAAGGCATAAAAAAGTGGAAACAGAGCAATATGATAAAATATCAAATATAAGATATAAGATATAGAATATGAAAGCAAGAAACATAATAAGTATAAGTATTTAAGTGTGAAAGCGAGAGACATAATAAGTATAAGTATTTATGTGTAGCATGGTGTATAATGCAAGTGTGCAGCGGACTACTAAGTATGATAACATACAATACTATTCCGAATGCCATGAAGCCACAAGATATACTGGTGGAACTTACAAAGTCATGGTTTGTTGGTTGGAACTAGGGATCACTGTCCACCAAGGCAGCATGCTTCTAAAGTCGAATGCCCTACAAAAGTGAAAGGAATGTGGTGACTACGATAGACGTACCTAATGAGGGACTTGGTGATTATGACTGATCACCTCAGGTTGGGGATATAAATAAATCCAAATAGTAATTTAATAAAGAAATAACTTAAATCAAACAAATGAATCCCAAAACCAAATCAAATAAAATAATTCGTAAATGGGCTGGCATCTAGAAAACATCCAAAGGCACACCCGTGCACTAAGGTGGCCAATTAGATTGTCAAGGGCTTTAATGCGCATCTCTTGAAATTCATAAGTCGTTATCAAGCCTTTCTCCTTGACGTTGCCATCGCTGTGGGTGGACACAGCTACATCTAGCCCTGGTAAGTTTTTCTTCACGCCTCTCAGTCTGGGCACCCCTAATCATCGTGCCCCTCTTAAGGCAATCTATGACTACTTAGTCAGATGCATGCTTCGCTCGATCCACTCGCTCTTATTAGAGCATCGAGTCCAATCCTCGATCTCTCATCTCAAATAATAATAATATCAATAATAAAATCAATTTATAAATCAATTTAATCCCATCCCTCAAATCAATGTATAAATCTTGTGTATAAGGGTGGACTATCCATATCCCAAAATATTTATAAAACATTTAAGAAAACAATTTGACAAAAACAATTTAGAAATCAGTTGACCCTCGGTGGCCAATCATCATAACCAAGCCATTCACAAGTTAGGGAGGTTCGTATACTCCTGAATTTATCCTTCGAATGCCGAAGCTCAAACTCTCGCTTGTTCGCATATAATCTCGTACCTAAATAATCAAGTGGAAATCCAATCCGATCAATTTAGGTATTCGAATACGAATTGAACATCAAAGAATGTCCTAATTAGGGTTTCTAGGGTTTTGGGATCAAATGGGAATGTTCGGGATAGATTTGGGTCAATTCTGCTTAAAGGGGTCAAAATGACCAAAAAGCTCTTCAATAGTGCACAATTGGCACTGGACTTTGAGTGATCCGATCCTGGACCGCATGTTTGGGCCGATGCCTCTGAATGAGCACTTCCGATACCGAATCATGCTAGGTCCGATGCCGAACCTATTATGGGCTTTACTCGAGAATTTCTTCCTTTCTTCTTTTAGTTCGTTTCTCCACCAAATTCAACCCAATCAAGCTACAAATCAATACACACGATCCCTAACATCTAAACAAGAAGATAATAACTTCATAAACTAGAATCTACGGTTGATAATTTAAGAATTTTGAATTAAGGGGTCAAGGTTTGAAAATGGGATTGAATAAAGTTTAGGTTTGACAGTCAATTCATTATTTCTCCTAATATAACCAATGAAATCAAGCAAGTAAATAGGAAATATAAAGCTTGAAGAGTGTAGACTGATATAGCAAGGAATCAATTTAATCCAATGGTTGCATTGGAAGATTGAGCTTGAAGAACAAAACGTTGTCTTTAGGATTTCTTTGAGATTCTTTATGGTTTATGGTGGCTATTGGGTTGTTTAATCTTTAGGGAAGCTAAAGGTATTGATTTGAAGTAGTTGGAGAGGTGTTTGGTTGTGGTTTGCACTGGCAAAAATGGCAGAGGAAGGGAGGAGGCTCGAAAGAAAGTGAAGGAGAATAAGAGAAGGAAGAAAAAGTAGATCGATGACTAGCACAAACCTAATTCAGTCAAGTCCAGTGCTAGACTTGGCCAATTCTAACACTAGATTTGGCCTCTCCCTATAATTTATCATTATTTCATTTTCTAAAGTTTGATCTTTGATCCAAACACAGTTTGACTATCCCAAGACTCAATTTGGTTTACTAAGAGTGTGATTAGAAATAAAAAAGGTTCAAAACATAATCCACATACTCCAATCAATATACACACTTAGGAAATTAATAATTAAAGAACTTGACACGTGCCAACTAGGTCTGGACCTCGTCTAAGGTTACAATTTGACCCAAACTTGAGTCTGCCGCACTCTAGCTTGGTCCTGCATGGGTCTCGAAGTTAGAAACCCAAAAATGGGTCTCTTACAATGTTCTCGAGCTCCTTTCCTTCACCGAGCCATGGATTGAGCAACAATTCAAGATATAACATCCTTACAACACCTACATCAAGATTATAGTTTAAACCTTGAGATCAATGGCTTAAGTTCACAAAATCAAATCAAAACTCATTTTAACCTTAAACCAATTCTTGGATTTATGCAAGCAAATAGGGAAATTAAAGCTTGAGGTAAATAGAACAATATACCTATTTTGCTCATTTTTAGCTCAAATCCTTGAAATCTTTGATTTTCCTCTTTGATCCTTATTGAATGAAGTTAAGGGATTGTTTAGAAGTGTAAGGGATGAGTTTTAGCACGGTTTATTATCATGGTTTAGGTGGTTGTGGTGGAGGAGAAGAAAGGAAGAAGAAAAGAGAAGAGAAGAGAAGAGAAGAAATTAAGAGGGAGAGGCTCACCCTCCCCTATGTATAGCACAGGTTCAGCACCAGACCAGATCGGGTCTCGTGAAAAAACTCCCTCTATTTCTCAATTCTCTTTAATTCTCCTCTTCCGGCCTAAGTCTCTGATTTCTTAGACCATTATATTGTATGACCATTGATTCAAACTTCAAAGAAAATTTGATTTTCACTGCAACATATTCAAGTTGGATTTACAATATTAAAATCTAATCACGTACGAATATTACTTACGTATGGATAATATTTAGGGTTTATAAATGCATTGGTAATTATCTCATCTTCCTACTTCGTATCTTCATATCCTTAACATCTATTTTATCACGCACATCAAGGTTTAAATTCTCTTTGGCTAACATATTTTCAGCACCAATTCATCGTCTTTTACTATTTCGATTAGTATGGAAAGGTTCGGGTCTCACATTACTGGTTTTGAAAATACTTTGAAAACATTTTAAAATTATTTACAAGCTTTGATACCAATAATAAAATTATCACACCCCAACCCTTTGGCCTAACCATTCCACACCACTGCGCTACCTCGAAGTATATGCAACACCACATTCCCACATGCACTCCAAGATAATGCAAGGCTGGAATTAGGTTCATTGTTGGAAAACAATTTAAACCAAAACATAATTAGTAATTAGAAAATAATAATATTAAATAGTATAATAAAACATATTGAAACCCAATCAGGTACTAGTGGATGTATCTAAAAAATACCTTATGCAGCAGAAATAAGTAACTTCTAAGTCACCGACACCTCCGAGTGAGCCTCCAGACACAACCTGGAAAAAAACAATAAAATAAGGTGTGAGTACACATCGTGTACCCAATAAGTGACTTGGGTTCAAGGTAAAGTCAAATAAGATTTGGGGAGTCGGGTAAATCCAAAATAAGTGAAAAACGTATATATTTTATCTTTTAAAACATTTTCCCAAAATACCTTTATAAAAATTTCAATGCGGTTTGGCAAAAGACACATCAGGTACCAACACACACACACACACGGAGGCACATTTGCACATGGACAGAAAGCATGTCGTAAGCCCATTTCCTCAATGGTGCTAACACTGTAGGTGGATGAAGCAACTAAAAACCTTGGTGAGTTACCTGTGCTCCTCTCACTCCAAGGTTTACTATGCTCACCATGCCTTTTTGTTTGACGGCCCACAACTATATGATCAAATGGCTTGCCTCCATTGGCCCACTTGCTTACAATGAGCATCGATCTTGCCCTTTCAAAGGACCATGCATCACAATATAAAATCTTGCCCTGAAGGGCACTCATTTAAATCATCCCACCACTAAATCCTTGAAGCATAAAACAGAGTGTGTTCAGTGGACTAGCCAAATTTCAAGACACAAAATATTTTATAAAACATTTAATAATTAAAAATGTAAAAATGTTTAGCCCTAATTGGCTAAACATTGAAATTAAGTCACTCATAGTATTGTGAGGTTTGTATACTCCTAAAAACTCCACAATAATCAGTCGTCGGAATGTCACCCCACTTGATCGATCCAAAACCTAACTACATAGGGAAACATATTAGAACACTAATTCAAATTCACAAATGCACCTATGAGGCTCTACGATTCTCTAAGATGAGGTTCGAAAGTGATTCGGGTATTAGAAAGTATTATGGGTCAATTTGGGGATCAAAATATGAAATTACCATTTTTTTTCCATTGTTGGGGCAAGGATTGGTGCCATTCCTAGAGTGTTCTAGCATCGGAACATGGTAGAAAACACTTCCCATAGTTATCTTTGTCAGATGGCATTGTTTGACTAGTCCTATAAGGTTTGGATGATAACTGCTCTTCACCCAAGAACTCATCGTCTTATTCCCTTAACTCAAAACCTATCCAAATCAACTTTAATCAAGCTACAAGTTTACACTCATACATCCTCACAAGATCTATAACAAGATTATAGCTCCAAAAGTCCAAATTTTTTGCTCAAAATCTACCAATTTCTAACTCATGCTCAATGATACCCTAAAAATCAAACTTTAATTTTGAGTGAAGATGTCTCTTGATCTATTACGTAGGTTAAGGCAAGTAAATAGGAATTTTGAAGATTAATGAGCCCATAACAACTTACTAAAATCTCACCTCAATCCAACAACTAGATTGGGAGATCCAACCAAAACACCGAAATGTCTCTAAAGGCTCATATTTGCTCTTTTTTGTGATTTCTTGGATTTCTCCTTGATTTCTTTTTAGGAAGTCTTGGAAATCATTTATAGAAGTTTAGAGAGATGTTTTGAAGGTGGTTTAGGTGGTGGTTAAGGTGGAAGAGGTGGAGAAAAAGAGAGAAAGAAGAAAAAAGAGGACGAAAAGGGAAATAAGGAAGGCTCGAGCAACCTTGGCCTTGTAACGGGATAATCCAATGCCGATTATGGAGTGATCTGGCACCGGATGTCTCCTAGACCAATTTTCTTAATTTTTTTTGCTTCTTCTCGAAGCTTCTCTCCTCCTCCATTAAGGTACAATGCCGGTTAATGAATATTCCGGCACTAGAGGTGCTTTAAGTCTCCGTTTCATCGAGATTTGATTCCGAACCAATTCAATGTCTTCTCTGGACCTAAATACTCTTCATTAGGCTCATCCTAGGGTTAATACATTTCCTTCAAAGGCCCGATTAGGTTAGCTACCTAAAGGGGAAGGTCATGTACAACCTCCAAGAGTGTACAGACAAGATTAGGGTTTTGTTCATTGAATTACCATTAGATTTATCTTCCAATTTGGATTAGTCATATCCTCAATATCTATTTGACTCCAAGAGACTCCCTAGTTCACTTAGATAGTAATCATACTTAATCCTCAAATGCACGTTAGATTGGTTCCTTAGACCTTTCTTAGCTATTCATTTAAGGTAGTAATCATTCTCATCTCTTCCTTATTCCTATTCCAGTAGATCTTCACTTAACTTCTTATTTACTTATTAAGCATTGTTATTGACCCGAAGATTCAAATTCTTCCTAGAAGTATACTTCTTTTGTTTCTGTCACGGCCCGACCCGCCTCGGGTCGGCCACGTGGCAACCGCCGCGTTACCTCGAAGTACGTGTTGGCCAGTCACGCACCTGAGGCACCGCAAGGCATAAATGGGCATCATCGCTGTCAATTAAAACTAAAACTTTAATTAGAGAATATTTAATAAAATAATTAACTTTAAAAGTAATGCCGGTGGACTAATTGAGAAAATACCTACACAGCGGAAACTTCTATGCCTAAGCCACCGACGCCTCCTAGTGAGCCTCATTTCTTTAGCTGACTCCAATTTGCGAATCTGTATCCATCCATATTGGATACAGGTGAGTGGCAGAGGTTCTAAGAATCTCCATCTGGGTTAGAACAGATAAGGGAAATCCAAAATGAAATAAAATACATAATAATAAAACAAATATTCTTCTTTTAAAATTCTTTTCTGGTCCTTCTGCTGAGAACCCTCTTTTAAAGTACTATAAATCCATAAATAAAAATATATAAACACATATAATGGGCTGGCATCTGAAATTGTCCCAATAAGGTATACCCGTGCGCTGGGGTATCCATTGGACCGTCAAGGGTTACTTTATACATTTAAATCATTTTTATTTTACTCTCTGGCCCACTTCTTTGACGTTTGCCTTGCTGTGGTGGAACACAGCTACCTCTGACCTGGCGAGCTTTTCTCCGCGCCTCTCTACTCCAGGCCAGTATATTCTCTGTGCCCTTTCAAAAAGAAAACGGTCCACGGGAACCTCACATATATTCACCGTGCCCCTTCAAAAAGGCGGTCCACGGGAACCTCACATATATTCACCGTGCCCCTTCAAAAAGGCGGTCCATGGGAACCTCATAAGTATACCTCTCCCTCGGTCCACGCTCCCGCATATTGGAGCTCCGAGGAAATCGCTCAAACTCTCATCTCTCAGGGTACCGTTCCCCAATCAATAATCATAATAATATTAATATATATATGTATATATATATATATATATATAATTTCACATAAAACATTTAATTTAAAACATATAATCACACACACATAGGTCTTATACATCTTTTTAAAACATCCCACTCTCGGTGTGGATATATCACAAATAAATTGTGTGTGTATGGATTTCCCATATCCCAAACCGTTTTGAACATATTTATGTTTTAAAATCATTTTCTAATTTCCCTTTCCCAGTGGCTAAACAGAGAAATCTAGGCCACTCACAGTATTGGGAGATTCGTATATTGGGATCCGTATCCAAGTGGGCCCCACAATCCCGGACTTCAAATTTAGGGTTTTTAAGCTTGAAATTGAGCTAGATGAAGTTTAAAACATCCATGGGAAATCAATTTGGTATATTGATTAGACAACAATACATAAATACTCAACTTGACACGTGCGGACTAGGTCCGGGTGTGTCAACTCTTCCCCCCTTACAAAATTTTCGTCCCCGAAATTTAAATAAGGTAGTTTGGGGAGATTCGGCTTCCGTTTGAAGCCTTATTTCATTTTCGAATAGTGTTCTCATCACTATTCACCGTTGAAATTTTACCGCGCTTTCGCTGCGTACTCTGATTATTCAATCTCTTAATAGTGGCTTCATCGCCCTTATACTCTTAAGTTTAAACCTCATCTTTTCCTTAATTTAGCCTACTCTGAACTATTCATGGGTTAGGCTCTTTTTACTTTAAGTATGACCTTTGGAGGTTCTTCCTTTGCTGTCGTTGTGCTTGCTTGATCCTCTCGCTTTGTTCTTGTTTCATCCTTCAAGTCTCTCCCAACGAGACTATCCTTTTTTTTTTTATTCTTTTGATGTTTCATACCTCTTTCTCTTCTTAGGAGTTCCTTCTCCTTTTCATTATCATTGCCTCTTACCTCGAGGCAATTCTCTGACGTGTTTCCAACCGTTTCGTAGTTTTGTCCTCGTTTTTGTAACCAAGCTATCGGGAAAGACCTTTGCTTAACTCTCTCACCTCCACTGCGAGGATGCGGTTAGTTAATTATTTTTCCCCCTATCTTGGTTTCGCTTCTTCGTTTTGCCTCTTTCTTTTATTTCCTTTCCTTTCTGATCTTCTTCCATTCAAAACTCACGGCGTATGAGTCGAGCTCTAATACACACTGGCCCACATTTGACCATATCATAACAATGGAGTCAGAGATCATGCCCTCTCGGCTCTCACAATCTGACCCACTCACTGACCGGCCATCACAGTCACAAATAGGGCCCTCGGCCCATCAAATCTCATCTCACATCCTCTCAGGGATGGAAAACTCTGGGTGGCCTCATGCACACCCCAAATCACACACTAGGCCGGTCCTCTCGAGTGGTCATCACAGAGATCCTCAAGATCTCGAGCTCTGATCCTTTTTCTCATAGGGACGCCTCACATGGCTCCCAAGTCAATCACATTTGAGCATCGACCTCATACCCATTCATACCATTCCTCTAGCCACTTTGGCTTTCTTTCTCATCTATCACTCCCTTGGAGTGTTCACTTCAGGAGGTGTCACATGTTTCTCTTCCTTTCGATTTCTTTCTTTTGCATTAGCTTCCTTGCTAATGGTCTCTCTCTTTTCCCTTCTTCTCATCAATAATATCTTCTGGGGTCTCCATATCCCCATTTCTTTCTTTTTCTTTTCTTCATTTCCGTCCGCTCACGTCTATTGTGGGGTCCACATTTCTCTTGCCTTCTCGTCCAATGTGGAATGGCGTAATTCATGCTCGTCACACTCATGTTGCATTCTTGGTAGTTTCTTTCTCTTTACACTTCTCTTAAGGTTTCATCTCCATTCTCTTCACTTGATTTTTTTTTATGGTCCATTGCCATCCTTAGGCTTCACTTGCAACTCTTGTCATCTTTATGCCGTTTTCCTTGAGGTCATCTCCGTGTCATTTCTTTTCTTTACATTTCTTTTACCTTGATTTACATGATCTTCCACTTCTTATTCAGGATTTCCTTTGCCTTGACCTCATTCTTCCATCTTTACTCTCTTCTCTGAGCTTTTTTTTTATCATTCTTATTCTTATTCCACTTTTCTTAAAACACCTCTGATCATCTTAGGTGTTAGAACTTCCTTTCTGTTTTTCATACTGACTGTGCTCATAGAAGTTCATGAGTTTGATCGATTCCTTTTTTTATTCCAGTACTCTTTCCGTTGAGTACTCAAGGTTCTCTCTTATCAGCCTTTCTGTCTCAGTTCCCTTATCTCTTACTTCTCAAAAGTAGGTTTTCTTTCACTTAGCCACATTCGGCTCTTAATCCATAGATATCTCTTCTTTGTCTTTCGATGTTATGCTTTATTTATCGTGGGCAATCACCTTTCTCTATCCTCTATTACCTTTCTATCTTGCCCACGCCAAGCTGATTCCACTTTAGCTCGTTTTGACTTCATCTCCCACATCCTTTCTTCACTTATCATTGTTTAGGGAGTTTATCCTCAAAGTTAGCTTACTCTCCTCCTTCTAAAAGATTTAACTTATCTTTTTCGTCCCTTGACTTCTTAAACTCAATTCCTTTTATCTCATGTTACTTCTTTGTTTTCATCCTTCCGTCTCTCTCGATTCCAACCATTATTCTGATTCATGCTTGATCACCTTTTTGTCTTCTCTAGTTTTTTATTATCACTTTATCCATCCTTGTTTTATCCATATCCCTTTCTTTGACTCTTACTTAGGTCGATACACTTTCCTCATCAATTGGATTTGTAATCTTCTTATAATTTCCATTATTATCATTATTCTGACTTTCATAATCCTTTCACCTTTGTTTACACCATGATGTTTTGATATCCTTTCTCTTAATTTTTTTCTCCTCTTCCATTCATTTTATACCAATATTATTCCTTATTACTTGTCATCTGTTAGGATATAATCACCTTCCTTCACTCGTTCCCTACGAGTGCTTCTTCTCTTATATTTTCTCCATATATATATATATATATTTATATTTTATCCAAGCTATTTATCTTTTCTTTTAACATTGATATAATCAGGGGTTTTCCTTTCCTTTCTTTTCCATCAATTCACACATTTAATACTTTTGTTCCTTTTTCCAAAATCAAATAGTTGGGGGTTTCTTCTTCTTTTCACCAATTTATCTCCTTGATCCCTTTTCTCTTTCTTAGTGCTGGCCTCCATTAATCCTTGTTCATCCTTTTTTTTTTCCTTTGACTTATTTCATTTAATGATATAGTACCTTGACTTGACTCGGGTTCGGGGTTCATTATGTTCAACTCTCTTAACTAACATCCGTTTCTAAGTCTTTTATCCGCTTTCTTTTCCTTTCATCTTCTTCTTTCTCACCAATTCCATCTGATGATGACTTCACAATATTGGAGGAAATTCCCTTCGTGCCTTCATTATCATGAATGCAGACATTTCATCATTGCCATGTATTACACTCTTTCTTCACTTGCTTTCTTTCCAGTCACTTTGTTTAAAATCATTTCGTATTATCCTTTGGAGGTCTTCTCCTTTTTACTCTCATTAGCCACCAATTAATAAGAAATTCTTCACCTTTAATCCCCTTAAGAGTGGAGGTTTTACAATTTGTCGTTTTCCTTATTTCATTTCCTCCATCTTCATTTTTTTTTTCTTTTTGTCCATTATTCTTCTTAACATTGGTATCCAATAGTCAAACAATAGTAACGGACGTACTACTTGTTGACCACTTGGATGTGATTTCTTTTCATTCTTCTCCCATTTTTCATGTTATTATCTTTGCTTCATTCTTCCTTATCGTTTCCCAAGATGACTTCTCTTTGGTTCTCCTTCCTTATTTTTCCTTTTTGTCATCCTTGAATTCTTTAAGGTTTTCTCTTATCAATTCATTTCTTATCCACAAGTGATCTTCCCATATCTCATATTTCGTGGTCTTGGGCTCAGTCTTTCTCTTCCAATTTCCTTGAATTGCTTCTTCACAATTGATTATGTGAGGAGTCTCTTTTGTCCACTCGCACACCACTTACACACCATTGTATAAGAATAAATGAAGTTAGTTAGCCCTTGCTACTACTTCTTTCAATTCATGCTCACTCCACGGAGCATCGTCCAGACAATCTGCGGGCTCATCACACCAGACTTGCCAACCGGTGAACTCTCTAGCAGTCGCTTCATTTCATGTCCATTTGATGCTTTGTGTAGTCTTCCTCGATCCTTCATCTGATTGCTCAAATGCTTCATCTCATGTCCTGAGGTTTTTGGTCAATTATATCTTCCGTGATTGACTTCTCCGATTTCTTTCATCCTAACCTAACTCTCTCTCCTAGGCTACACGCCAGTGATGTAGACAACAAGAGAAGTGAGGTTAGCGTTCACGCACGTTATGCCCACCTTGGCCTCATTCTAATCATATAATTTCCTCCCAGGTTTTACACGTTACTAGTGTAAGGAATTAGGGCAACGCATCTAATTTATGCTTGACACTCACTGCTTAAAAATGAGTCTCGATGTTCACAACTACAAAGATTGAACATCGCGGGCATCGAACCAGTTTCACCACTGGTAAGCCTCTAACTAGGCTTCGTCAAAAGACTAGACTAAACATCATCCATCTCGTCATCTCAAGGGAAAATACAGTCATTTGCATATTTTGGCTGTTGAGTAGAAGGATATTGAAAGTTGAAGATTTGAGTTTGGGATTTTCTTGGAAAGCGTTCCTTACTTGCACAAATCTCATGAAAGAAGGTGGTCAAGATATCTTCTCATTTAAGACCACACTCGAGAACACTATCTGGTGGCTTGCTGCTAAAGAAGGTATTCTAAGAGTGAGTTGGATTATTTATGACGCTTTCAAGTAGCTACATATTCGAACTCTTGAGTTCTAAACCTATTTGATCCACTGGCTTCAAAAACGTTTGAAAACGTTTGAAAACTCTTTAAAAATATTTTATAACTTTCGAAAAGAATCAGAATCTTTTAATCGCTCTGATACCATTAAAATTGTCACGCCCCGACCCCCCTCGGCTCGGCCACGTGGCAACCGTCGCGCTACCTCGAAGTACGTGCTGGCCAATCACGCACCTGAGGCACCGCAAGGCATAAATGGGCATCATCGCTGTCAATTAAAACTAAAACTTTAATTAGAGAATATTTAATAAAATAATTAACTTTAAAAGTAATGCCAGTGGACTAATTCAGAAAATACCTACACAGCGAAAACTTCTATGCCTAAGCCACCGACGCCTCCTAGTGAGCCTCATTTCTTTAGCTGACTCCAATTTGCGAATCTGCATCCATCCATATTGGATACAGGTGAGTGGCAGAGGTTTTAAGAATCTCCATCTGGGTTAGAACAGATAAGGGAAATCCAAAATGAAATAAAATACATAATAATAAAACAAATATTCTTCTTTTAAAATTCTTTTCTGGTCCTTCTGCTGAGAACCCTCTTTTAAAGTACTATAAATCCATAAATAAAAATATATGAACACATATAATGGGCTGGCATCTGAAATTGTCCCAATAAGGTATACCCGTGCGCTGGGGTATCCATTGGACCGTCAAGGGTTACTTTATACATTTAAATCATTTTTATTTTACTCTCTGGCCCACTTCTTTGACGTTTGTCTTACTGTGGTGGAACACAGCTACCTCTGACCTGGCGAGCTTTTCTCCGCGCCTCTCTACTCCAGGCCAGTATATTCTCCGTGCCCTTTCAAAAAGAAAACGGTCCACGGGAACCTCGCATATATTCACCGTGCCCCTTCAAAAAGGCGGTCCACGGGAACCTCATAAGTATGCCTCTCCCTCGGTCCACGCTCCCGCATATTGGAGCTCCGAGGAAATCGCTCAAACTCTCATCTCTCAGGGTACCGTTCCCCAATCAATAATCATAATAATATTAATATATATATATGTATATATATATATATATAATTTCACATAAAACATTTAATTTAAAACATATAATCACACACACATAGGTCTTATACATCTTTTTAAAACATCCCACTCTCGGTGTGGATATATCACAAATAAATTGTGTGTGTATGGATTTCCCATATCCCAAACCGTTTTGAACATATTTATGTTTTAAAATCATTTTCTAATTTCCCTTTCCCAGTGGCTAAACAGAGAAATCTAGGCCACTCACAGTATTGGGAGATTCGTATACTCCCAAGCACTCCATGTAGCTTTAACCTCCGGTACATCGCCGCATTCGATTATCCGGAGCCCTAATACATGCAAATATACATTAGCATCCATAATTACATTTATGAATGCACCTATGAGGCTCTAACATGATCTACGACTGGGCTTGAATGTGATTCGGGGCAAGGAAAAGTATCCAAGAGGTTCCGGGGTAAAAATTGGACATTTAGTGAAAAATTACGAAAATACCCCTGGGGTCCATGGGCCACTCGGGCTGGGCCCGACACTTAGAAAAGTGTCCGGTAATTTGATTATTTAGGACATTCAATCAACAATTAAATCATAAATCAAAACCTATTTAAGGTCTCCAAGGTCCAAGAACTAAATTGGACAAGTCCGGAAATTAATTGAAGCTAATTTGGAGTTTAGGGCTGCAAAATTACCAAAATGCCCTCAAGCTACAGTACCCCATCTTGCTGGTGGCTCACTCCCGGGCGGAAGTGAGCCAAAGTGGGAAGAATCCCACAAATCTAGGAGCTCCCGCGCGGGACTCGTCGGGTCCGGCGCGGGAGACACATCCAGCGCATGGCCATCGTCGGCCATGCACCAAATTGAGCTCGATTTGTGTTCGATTCACAACCAATCCGCACCAAAATTGAAACACAGCAAGTTAAACATATGATCTAAGGATTCACAGCTTCAAGAACGGAATGAAACCATCAAACATGCTCGAATTTTGGATCAAAACACTAAGGGTTGACTTATTTCTGGCAAAACAAAAATCTCAACTTCAATCGTCAAATTCTCTTAGCACAGACCATGAAATCAAGCGTATAAACTATCAAATTAAAGCTTGATGAGTCTAGAACAACATGCCAAATTCCCAGCCAAAACGCACTGTTGAATCAAAAGATATGAGCTGATGAACAAACTGTCGCCAAAATTTCAGATTTCTAGATTTGGTGATTTTCTTGGAAATCTTGGTGTTTTGATCTTCAAGAATACAAAAGAAGTTGATATTGATGATTGATGAAGTGTTTGAATAGGGATTGAAGGCTTGGTTCAGAGAGAATTGAAGGAGAAAACTCGGAGAAAAATGAAGAAGAGAAGAAAATGAAAATGGGGGGTCTTGGGTGGCCGAGACCCCTCATATAATCACGGGTCCGGCGCCGGACCCGACTAGGTCCGGCGCCGGACCCGACTAGGTCCGGCGCCGGAGTCAACCTTTTATTAGTTGACTCCGGTCAACTCGGCTCAATTTCCTTGGGATCCGTATCCAAGTGGATCCCACAATCCCGGACTTCAAATTGAGGGTTTTTAAGCTTGAAATTGAGCTAGATGAAGTTAAAAACATCCATGGGAAATCAATTTGGTATATTGATTAGACAACAATACATAAATACTCAACTTGACACGTGCGGACTAGGTCCGGGTGTGTCAGTTTCAATAGGCTATCTCTTATAGTTCTTGTTAATACGAAAGGCACGAAAATCTTTGGGTCTCACACAAATTGCCTTTAATAATCTAATTAGGCAAATTGTACAAAATTTAAAGGGGTAGGATTCCACACTTTTAACTAGTTTCTGTTTTGGTCACTCATCTGTAAAAAGTTAAGATTTGGTCATTAAAGTTTGTGAAATTATTTTTTCGTCAGTCAATCATTTGAAACTAATAAATTCATGATGTGGCAGTTAAAGTCTACTAACATGAGCCTCATGGTATGTCCATGTCACCTCATATGCCACATGGCAATATCCACGTGGCATTGCAATTTTTAATAAAATACCAAGATTTAAAAAATTGATATAAAAAGAAACAAAAATAAGAAAAATAGAAGGAAATGACGATCATGAAAGGAGATTTGGGATGTAAGAACTATGGTTCTTCTCCATTAGTTTTAATCCACTAATCTGAAAACAAATCCTTCTGCCCGAACTTTCTAGGAGACTCAATATAGCTTTTCATTTTCCATTTTCCAGACATGTTACAGATAAAATATATACAATTACAAAGACACCAATTTTTATTTAACAATAATAATTATTAATCAAAAAGAAAGAAATAGTTGTAATAAATTATGTGCGGTTTGTATTTATCTAGCTTGATGGTATTTGAAAATAATCGTAGCTGAAGGAAAACGCCCTGGTCTTCTTAACCATCACAGCCAGTCAAATGACAACTCTCTGCTCTTCAGCTGACGCCCCTCAAATTCTAATACCAAAACAATCTCTCAGAAAAATGGAGATTAGAAAAATTTTGGTAAAGGAAAATAATAGCTTTAGTGCCAGTGCCACTAGATTTATTACGGAATCTTGCAATCATTGAGGGAACTATTTTCGCAAAGCCTACTTCATTTTCTCAAGAAAACAAACCCCAAAACCCTAAGAAATAGGATTAAAAGTAAAAAAGTCGTAGGAGTGATGTCATACCTTGACCCACAAGCTCAGCCACGCAACAGTCACATGCTACATCGAAACACGTTCAACGCCCGCTACCTTAAACAATTGTGTAGCAAAACATAAAAACAAATATGGAAATATATTTTCATAAAACGACAATATTAGTAATTTAAAAATAATACTTTAAGTATAATATAATATAATATATATATATATATATATAAGAAAATTCCCCTAGATAAAGTATAAAAAAAATGGTAAGTGTTTACAATTGTGCAAAGATGGATCAAAACATGATGTAGCAGAATCAAAAACATCAGTGGATCATCGGATAGTAGGATAGATTCACCTACTGTGGATAAAAGCTAGCCTGCATCACTATAGTTAAACGACCGTTCCTCAATGAGCCTCACTTGCCTGAAAAATATTAAAAACAATGGGTGAACCCACTAACTCAGTGATATGGTTTGGAAACAATGTAAAAGATAAAGATCGAAGGGGGTAAAATTATACCAAAAACATTATCATAAATCATCACTTTATTTCTTCAATCTTTCCCCTCCAGTAAAATCATTTTCATTAAAATGTATCATATAACTGGGGGGCAATAAATAGACTGAGCCCCATCCGTCGATAAACTCAAATCGTTGGGAGCAATCTTCTCATAATCATCCATAAAAATAATATATCTAAATCAATTGCCGGCTCTCCCAATGTTGCCATTTGTTGTGCCATGCAACTACAAACCCCCTGGCAAGCCACCTTATGGGCCTCTCCAACTCCAAGGGTATACTCATGTGTGCCTCTCTCAATAGACAAACCATAAGCTACTAAATCTACTAGCAAAAACCCATTAAAGGGAAATCTATCATGTCCCTCAAACGGGCATGCTGCAAATGGACTGAAATCATGCCTCATAAGGGTTCATATCATAGCTAGATCAGGCAAGTCACACACAGACCCTCATCATGCCATAATAGGTTCACAATAAAATTATTTAAAACATTTATATCACACACACACACATGCATGCATGCATGCATGCATGCATGCATGCATGCGCGCGCGCACATTCGCACATATGTATAATATATTACCCGCCTATATAAAAATGTGTATGCTTATGCAGTGGCTAACTATACCCCAAGACAATTAAAACATTTATTTTAAAATAACTGAAAACCATTGCCATCAATGTCGCTAAATATTGATGGCAAACCATTCACAATGATAGGAGACTCGTATACTTTTGAAAACCTTCCAACTACACAATTGAAGTCCTGCCGCAATCCATCGTCGGTGCTACTAATCTATGTTAAAAATTTATTGGAAATCAATTTAAAAATCATGAAATGAACATGATGACTTGAAACAGCCTAAATAGGCCTCTAACATGGTCGGGAATGGTCCTAGGCTAAACTGGGATCAATTTCACGAAAGCCAAGAAAGTCAAACCTAAAGTCAACTTGGGGTCAACACAAAAGTCAACCCACATCCAGCGCTGGTTCTTGGACCATCTAGCCCCGATTCTTACGTAAGCATTTGCCTACCTTCTATCATGCATATCCAGTCTCGAATGTGCACTCATTTGGGCCCGATTTTGTCGAGCAGAGGGCTTGGTCCCCTACTTGGGTCATCCGACTTCTGTTCCAGATACCATATCTTGCTCGTTTCTCATCCAATTAACTTGATTCTTGAACCAAATGAATACTTGTTAAGTTAACTACAACTACAAGTTCTTAGTTGATGACTTAACCAATTCAGCCTACTTCTATTTCAACTCTAACTTGTAATCTAGTATAATTTGAAAACTGATACTTTGGTGACACTTGAGAAAATTGTATTTTTTTTTTTTGTATTTTACGTTCCAAATTAAGGAAAAGTTATTTCTGGAAAAGTTGTAGAGAACTCAAATACCTTTCCATCAATATAAGAGTCACTCAAAATGGAGCCCATTTGGTCATTCAAATACAGCTCACACTGTGATTGCCACCAAGAACACAACCTAGAAATCTCACAACTCAAAATCGTTAACCAAATTCAATCACATAGGGCACAATGTCAACGAGTGCTACATGCACTGGATTCATTTGATAGCTTCTGAAGAGTTTTAAAACATACTTAAACCATTTCATCTAAAGGTATCCCAATTCTTCCAAAAATTCCATAAAACTAGAAACTTCGGCTTCTTATTCGAGCTCAACCCTACCTCTTTCTCTAAAAATCATACCACCATTAGGTAGAGCTTGAAAAGTTATTGAATTTGGAACATTTGCATGCGAAAATCCATTGAAAAATGGATGAGATAAGTTTGAGAGAAGATTTAAGCTATTTCTTGGCTTAGGAGATGAGAAACTATGAAGAATGTAGAAAGAATGAGTCAGGGAAGAAGAAGAAGACATGAGGGAGGGCTACTGGCTATAGCTTGTTCCTTCCCTTGTCTTTTATAATTTTCCCTTTTGGAAAAATTGCAAACAAGTCCTCCCTCTCTTCAAAGTTCTATAATCACCCCTAACTCTATAAAGTTTTCAATTTAATCTCTAATCTCACTTCTAAATCTTTTCAATCTCACCCTTAATACAGCATTAGCCAATTAGAATTCATAATTTCGAACTTTATACCATGTTTAATTTGAGTCGAAGTCCACAAGAGAAGACAAGAATTTTCCCCTTTTTTACTTCTTTTGTTTCGAGTAACTCTTTGTCATGGCAGCTTCGGTTGATAATGGAAAATTCAAGGCCTTGTAAATCCACTTTTCCCTTTAAATTGTATTTTATTTTCTCTGAAAAATCCTTATAGAAACTTCCTCTCCCTTTTTTTTTTAATTTCTTTATTTAAAAATTATAATGCCATGTGGCATATGGTATGTCATGGGCATTTCATGTAGCTCATATTATTAAACTTTAACTGCCACATTATAATTCCATTAATCTCTAATAGCTGAATGACCAAAAAGAACAATGACACAAACGTTACATTTATTGGGTAGGAAAGAAATAGGAAGGAAAGAAATTGTGTGGAAAGAAAATGGGTGAGGATATAACTTTCTTTCATTTGATAGGAGAAAATACACCTAAGGAAAGAAATAGGAGGGAAATTGAAGGGTCCATCTCCCTTCTATTTCCTTATAATCATTTTCGTCCAAATTGGGCTAAAATAGGAGGGAAAGAAAGTGCTGGTTGATTTTAACACATAAAAGACCATTATACCCTTAATGTCTATTCTAATTTACAAAATTTGCCACTATTAATAAATGATATTTGAAGTAAATTTTTAACTAGATAATAAATAAAGGTAAAATTATCATATTGATTAAAATAAGTTTTCTTTCTTTCTTATTTCTTACTTATCCCAAACAACAGAAAGAATTAAATTGTTTCTTTCCTTCTTATTTCCTTAATTGCTACCAAATATGAGGAAGAAAATATAAATTTCTTTCATTTCTCTACTTATTTCTTTTCTTTACTATTTCTTTCCTCTGTACTAAACATATATAGGCTCAGTGATCAAATTGTATTTTTTTTTTATAAATGAATGATCAAAATAGAAACGAATCAAAAGTTAAATAACCAAACATATAATTTATCATATTATTTACTTATTAGTAGTATTACTGAGCAACCACTTCAACCCAATCTATTTCAATCATCATCATCATCATCAATATCATAATAATGGTCAAATTATGAAATTGGTCTCTTCTACTATACAGAAAATGTGACTTTAGTCCTTCTACTATGATCTAATCAAATTAAGTTCCTCTACTATCATTTATTGTCAAATCAAATCCAAATCACTAACGGTGTTAAACTTTCACCATTAACTATGCTTATGTGTTGTTGACTATAATAATATGTACTTCAAAAAGGTTTCAAGTGATTTTTTTTGTCACATGGCATTTTTTTATTGGCCATTTTTTATTTTTTTTACATTTAATGCTTAATTTTATTATTTTTATTGAAAAATTTCATTATTACAATCATAAAAATTTTATAATATTTTCTCGAAGTGCGCGTCATCAAAGTTATTGTCATGTCAATATAGTGCTCCCTCTATCCCTATTTATCTATCCCCATTAATCGCTTTACACAGGGCAAGAAAAGTAGTTAAGACACAAAATTTTATAAATATTTATCTTAACTTTTCTATTTTATCCCTACATCTCTCCCTCTTTGATTCACACTCCTATTTAAGAAACTATTCATGTAAGAGAGAGAGAAATGAGTTTGAAATGGTAAGTTTAAAAAATTAATAATTAATGTTAGTTAGGGACAGATAAAAAGGGACAAAAAACCCCAAAAAGAGACAGATAAATAGGGACTGAGGGAGTACATGCCACGTCAACATAATTAATGGTGAAAATTTAACATCGTCAATGATTGGACTTAATTTGACAATAAATGATAGTAAAACGACTCAATTTAATTAAATTACAGTACAAGAAACAAATCCACATTTTCTATATAGTATAGGGGCCAATTACATAATTTGACCCATTATAATTACAAGTTAACATCTTGATTCTTGAATTTTTACAGAATATTTTATACATGCTTGCTTTACTTGCAAGTATTAGTACTACTTTATATATTTTTACGAGATCGAGGGCCCACGCTCCACTACTAGATCTATAGAATCTCATATATTTTTCATTAGCACAAAATGCATATATATAGATAAAGAAAGCTAAGAAAAGGATAGGGCAAGATTAACGGAAAGTATAAGTTCAAAACCAAACACATCTAAGAACATGAGATCAAATCTCTCATGACATGCACACATTTGATCCTATTCCTATTTTTTTCAAGCCTCTCAAGTTTCAGAATCCTAACTCTAACTTGATAGCTACATTACCAACCTCTCCATTAAAAGAATCAAATACACTTTAAAATACATAACAGTGGTCAGCTAGAATAATGTTAGCATGTAATGCTATAAATACAAATGTTCACAAAAGGTTGTTTTCTTACAAATAAGTAAATAAATTAATTAAAATAAAAAAGGAAACATCATTTTTATAGCATGTAGGCACACGCAAGGCGGGTACTAGAGAATCAAACAATGGCTAAGTTTGTAAAACAATTAAGATGTTGCTATGATTATCCTGCAGGAGTCATAATCAAATTTTACCAACTAATTAGTGCAACAGGAGGTCAGCATTTAGCCATGGAAAAGTATAATCTAGAAAATGTTAGACTTTTTTGGTAGGAAAAAACTTTCTTCATTTTCATTCTTTAAAAAATACAAAGAAATTATCATCAACAATATGTTAAGTCAATGCATGCATATGTAGACATATTTTCACTACAAAACAAATGACCTTTAGCGGGGGTTGTAATGATCTTTTACCGGGGGTTATAACCCCCAAAATAAAGTTTTACCGGAGATCTTAAAATCGCCGCTCGACAGCCAGCTTTGTGATAGTCGGCAAAAGTTTAAACGGGGGTTCTCTCAACCCCTGGTAAATATTAGGATCTCCGGCGCTTATAACCCCTGATCAATATCATGATAGCCGAAGGTTACACCCCTCAGTAATTATAACTTTGCGACGATAAATTGTCTTGTGCAACTGCCGGCCATTTTAACTTGTCCCCTATGTTTAGTGGGGGGTTTGACCGCCGTTGAATGTTTGGTTTTGAATTTATAAATATGAAATTATTGAGTGGGGTTTAGAATTAACCTCCACCAGATGCAATATTTCTGTGCTATTATTATATTTTAATTTAGATTTAGATAAATATATATATATATAATATCATCTAAAAATTTAAAAAATGCAATAAAAATAATCAATCATGAAAATGAAATAAGAGACATTTCTTTAACCAATCTCATTAAGAGGCAATTCTCATTACATGAACCAATTTTTTCAACTAATCAAAGACCTACTTATTAAAATTCCTCGAACTAATATATAAAAAAAATGTCAAGAATTAAAGTATCTACAACCTTGAGAAAAGGATGTTCTTACTATTTAAAGTAATTACAAACAAACTATTGTTCACATAGACCAACAAAAATTATCTCCAACCCTTCTCACCTTCATGCTTCAGATAGACCTGCAAAAACTAAATTTATAAGTTACAAAACAGTAGTAAAGGACATCACTAAGTTGCTTTTGGCTTCTTGCTTAAAAAGTTTATTTACCTAAGAAAAGGACACATTCATAAGTTATAATTTTCTGACTAATTGAGATTAGCCGTAGTCTATGAAATATGACTAAAATCAACATAGAATTTACAAAGACTCAGATCATGCATCAAAATTTAACTATTACACAGAAAATCAATTGAGGTCCTCTCATCAAGATGGCAAAAATATAGTATCATGAAAAAAGCCAAACAAATGAATAGCTTTTTCACATCCTGGATAAAGCTCTCGATTTGCATCATCTATCAACTTATAAAAGTTAGATGCCTCTTTATTAGCGCCATGCAAATGTTCTACACCACTAGCACTAGCTACTCCATCAATATGTGGTGTACCAACTTCTCCTTGTTCACCTTCGAACTCCCCACTATCATCTTGCATATTATCACAAATATCTTGCTCTATTAATGAAGAATCAATAGAAGAGGGATTGTTAACTCTAAATGCCACTTCTAGCAACTCTTTCAAAGGATCAAATTCTAAGTCTGTTTGGGTTGAAGAATCTTAAGTAGGAGTTTTATCTAAAATAGGATGAAGACTAGAGAAAGATGGTATTAGAGACTCTCCATGACATACCCATTTCGTGTAAGTTTCAAGAAACCCATGGTATACCAAATGGTCTACTTCGACTTCACATGTTCTTCGATGACAATTCAAACATTTTTTGCAAGGACATAAAATCCTCCCCTCTTCAGCAGAACTTTTAGATGCAAAATCAATGAAGGCTCTAATTCCATTGAGATATTCAATACTATACCTCGGTCTATCTATCCAACTTTTATCCATTCAAAAATAATAGCACTAAAAAAATAAGGTCATAAAAAATATTTTCAGTTATCACAAGTTTGATAGTATATACTTAAAATGCTAAATGATTAATTAGTATATACTTAATTTATCTTATTCTAATAGCAGATAATACGAATTCAAGTCTTAATAACTATAGTATGTAAAAGCACCAAAGTTAATCAGAGATAGAAGCAGGCATAAAAATAAACGAACTATTGATTAGCAATATTCTGTCACATAATGAATGATCATTTTATTCCACGTCAAAGTCAAACATAATGGCCTTAGCTATTATAAGGAACAAATTAAAGAATATGCATTCACACTTGAAGTTCTATAATATAAGGAAACCAGGGGAGGCATGTATGAATGTAATTATTAGAAGAGGTGGAAGCAAAATATTAAAGCCTAGCTGCAGATAACTAATAGTTTCTATACATATACACATACCCCAAAGGTAACGTATTGTCCTAAATAATGGCCAATCTAATTAAGAACAAGCAAAGTAAGTTGCATTTAATTTTCAGTGCTTACCAATGCAGTACTGCAAGAGACTTGGTTGAATACTCTACCAAATTGCAATTTGAAAGCTAAAAGCCGCAAATGAAAAATCCTGCACAAATAATTAAAAATCCAGCACAAATAATGACCAAAGTTTAGTCAAATTCTGGTAACCACATGTAAAGCCAGAAACAGAGTGACTTTCACCGTAAAATAAAAAAGAGTGATAGTCTCATGATCATAAAGAGACAAACGAAAATAATAACTAATAAAAATTGAAACAGTATCATACTTAAGAATTGTAAAAGGACAAAAAGAAAAGAAACAATATATAGGTGAATGATACCATACTTCAAACTAAGGACTATTCATATGTTGGCAGCCACATGCATTAAGTATCAAACAACATATATAGTATGACATTATATATTGCTACCATTGAATCTTGTGAATCTTTAAGGACAAACTTATCAAATCCATACTATGTCTAGAGTCACGCCTCAAAATTTTGGTTCCATAATTTATCATTCTTTCATTTTGTTTGGCTTGAGAGAAAATCGTTTGGTGCTTTATGAGGCAAGAGAGAAAATAACGATAACAGGGAGAAAAGACGAGATGTCTTTTTTTTTTTTTTGTATCTACAGTACTCAATTTTCTATCATTAGCATCAACTTTTCATTCAAATAGAAGTATGCTTGGTCCTCTAACTCTGTCATCAGATTTCCATTTGCCTTTGATTTTAGATGTAGCTGCCAACCAGCCATCTCTGTTCACGATCCTGATGCCAAGAGAGAATTCTCTGCTTCTTCCACTTAGATATGTGATTATAATGATTGCATTAGACATTTGAATACTAAGCCAAGACACTCTCAAAATTTAACATTGTGCTCTCCATGCAAGTTAATACATTCTGTAGATATTCTCGGCAGACCCTATCATTCTAGCTTGAAAACAAACATACAAGTATGACTGCATGGAGGAATGGTGAAAGTAAGAAAGGTTTCTCCATGCTACAATTGACTAGGTCTTCCCTTAATCTCACCAAATAATGAACTTAAACCTCAATTCCCAAAGAGTAGAGTAGGCTATATGTGAGAATTCTAATAATGAAAGGCAAATATATACCTCAATGCATTAATTTGCCAAAAGAATTTGAGAGCTAAGATTGAAATATGCAATCATTCAATCTTTTTCTTGTTATTTCAAAAATCAGCTTTATCCTTCTCCTATGCTCTTACCTAATAGCTAATAGCCATATAATCTCTAATACCAGGTGGCCAGTCATATCTCAATTAGGTGAGATACTAAGCAAGTTTGAGAGCTAAATGCTACTCTTACATAATCATATTTAGCAAAACCAAGAGACAATTATCTTAACCACGAAAGGCTACCAAATCTTGCTTCTTCAAACGTTGATATTTATCTCTCAAACCTAGAAATAAGTCCAAAGAAGCACATGCAAAATTCATATAGAAATGAAACATAGAGAAACAGAGTACATTATCCTAAGAACTCAATCTACTTGTGTGGCTAATTTATATCAAGAAACAAATTCGTAAGAACCCTAACTTGGCTTGAGCGATTGAAATTCAAGATAATTTTAACATTAGATCTAATAGGGTTCGAGACACAAACCAAATTAATGTAAAACTAGAACGAACCTGTAAAACGTTTTCCAGATTGAGATAGCCAACAGGTTGGAACGATCGCATTGATGTCTGCAACCCAATCTGGATAAACAATTTCCTTAACATACTCTACAGTGGCAGCCATAATGTAGAAGAATCGATCATGATTAGAGAGCGAAACGTTTCCAAGCAAAATCTTGAGGTGTCACTATGGACAGAGAATCGAAGCAAATGAGAAGCAATGAAGAGAATGAGTGGAAAGAGGAGAAGTGTCTAGCTTCTCCGATGAGTGGAAGCGGAGAATGAGAGAAAATCGCAATGAGAAGATAGAGATTCAGCTTTTCTCCTTTTTTTTTCCCCCCAAATGTTGGGCGCCAATTTTACAGGAGAAAAGGGAGGGAGGTGGATCGGGAAAAGGTCAGATTGAGGGCAGCGGTTTCCTAGAGCTCAGGAATGTTATAAAAGCAACCGAGAGAATGAAAGCAATTACCGGGGGTTATTATATATCCCGAAAAAAAAATGCCGCTAATACCCTAATTTTTTGTAGTGTTTGGAAAATGAAAATGGAAATAAACCTAAACGTGATAATAACTTATGAATAGAAAAAACAGGTTTGGGAGAATTTTTTCCCATTTGGGATTTGACGCAACTTGAACAGGATTAGTCGTAGATTATAAAACGGATATGAATACCTATGGTTATATCAAAAAAATATATTGTAGATGATGATTTCTTTATTACTTTTTAGAGATTGAAAACGAAAAATGTTTTCTCATATTAAATATAGTTTTAGTTGTTGACAAAACCATATCAAGTAGACCACTAAGTACCTTAATTTCATGTACACCGAAAATATCCATATTGGTTGATAATGCTCATAACATGTCCCAAAGACACCATGAAACATAAATTAAAACAAAAATAAAATTGTGAATATTAAACTCTAAAAAGAATAGAAGATTGAAAAATGAGACAAAAAGAAAACCTTAGCCTGCTGAACTTATCGAAATTTGCAAGCAGCAAAAACTTCCAAAATGTACACTCCATAATGGTACCGATTTTCAAGAACTCTACTGCTATAGATATTAAGTCATAGAATGAAAGTAACCCCTTCAGAAGAATTTGTAGTGGCACTACTAATCCTTTTATTTCATTTAGAGATCTTATCGTTAAAACAATCAATTAGCCAATAGGTAACTTAACTACTTTTACTCGCAGGTGAAATTCCATGGGAAATTGGAAATCTTGTTGCATTGGAGGTCTTTGCGGCACAAATGTTGAACCTTAATGGGTTGATTCCACCTTCCATCTTCAACATTTCTTCTTTGAAATTTATTGATCTCAACATCAATAGACTGTCTGGTACTCCCCTTGTAAACTATTTTATTTTTTGGTGCTTTTAATTCAAGTGTTTCTTTTAGTATTATATTGTAACAAATAATTATAAATAAATTAAATGGAAGGATCAACTAACAACTAGTATATAAAACTTGTAATTTCACACCACTTTTATAAGTTAATGCACGATTAATATTTTAACAAATCGATTTTTGGATTTAACAATATATTTGAATTTATCATATATGTAAAATCATAAATATCATAAATATATAATTTAAAAGAGATGCATTTGCTATAAAGGAAACTGAATAAATTCAAAGAGATTAGAATTGCGACACGTGACTACATCTTTGAATGCCACATGTTCCTCTTAAATTTGAATTTATTATTTAATTGAGAAGAAAATTCAAAGTAATCAATTTCGAATAATTAATTATATCATTTATGATTACAATAAATAGACATTAAATTTACTCTTTCATTGAGGAGAAATTTCAAAATAATTTATCCTTTGATTAAGGAAAAATTTAAAATAATCAATATAAAATAATTAACTATATCAAATTCGTTACTATAACCATTTCTTACTACCACTATAAATATTTAACCAATTTACAAACCATACCATGCTTTCTCCGTTTGCACCATTAACTCATAAATAAAGCTTGCTAGACCATTGAGCTGGCTTTTTATCACATCCAATTGCATGTGAATTTGTTGAAATTGCTCTTGAGTAGCCTCTTGAAATCTCAACTCATTAGTAGCAACCTTGTTAACTATATCTCAAGATAACTAAGAGACGATAGTGTGGTTTGAGAGTCTTTGAAATACGCACTTAAAGTCGGGTCTTGAGAAGGTTGAGGGTATGATGGTGAAGGATATTCATTCCAATTCTTATTCACTGCTTCCTTGAATTGTTGTACAACATCAACATAAGCTTGGACTTTTCTCTCCAAGGAAGAAAAACAATTGTGTGGCAAAAGTGGACTTGGCTCTATCCATTGATATTGCTCGTGAAGTGGTGTCCACCTTGCTACCATTCTTTGATAGAGAAGAGCTTCAAGATGTTGAATTTGAGGAGTTACATTCTGTACAAAAGCTTTAATTTGAGGTTGATGATGACTTTGAGGCATCGATTGAACTTGTTAAGGACAAGGCATCTTTTGGTACTTCTATTGTTAGTTTGATGTACCCCATGGATATGGATTATATGCCTAAGACATGAAGCTTGTTAAGTGTAACCAAATCTGAATTTTGACTCAAGTTGCTGCCCAAATTCTTACACAATAAAAGAAAAAAAAAGCACAAGAATCAAAAGGAACAAAAGCTAACCACCTGGACAAATTCTAATTAAGTAAAAACAGAAAAGAAAAAGAAAATCACAAGAAAATAAGTAAACATTCAAAACAAAAAGAAAGTAATGATAAATACCGAAGCTCCCTAGTAACGGTGCCCAAATTTGATGAACTTGTTGTAGCACTATAAAAAATAAACCTTATTACTCTAACATGTATAGCTAGGGAAATAAGGGTCGATCCATAAAAAGCCACATTGATTTACTATTACTTTCACAAAGGAAACAAACAAAAAGAATAGATAGGGAGTTATGAGATAATAAGCTGAAGAAAAATTACAATTAAACTAAACAAACTATAAGATTAAAGACCTCCAACCTATTGTTTAGGGATATTTACAAACTAATTGATCATTGATTCACCAAAAGATGAGTTTAAATCACAAATATATTAACCAATCAAGTGAGAACTCAACATCCTTACTGATTATAATAATCCTAAACCTTAGAGATGAGATTACTCAAGTTTCATATCAAATCTTTCAACCTCACACTAACCCGAAACCTTAGTAGCCTGAATTTAAGTGCTTGGAAGCATTAAGAACAAGATTATATAGGTTTATCACTATTAGAGATTCATCCAGCATGAATCTTTTAAATAATCCTTTGAATTCCCCTTGAGCAAGGCGTCATACTCAAATTCCACTAATAACTCTACCAAACCCTAAAACAATACAAATCTAATAGAGATTGGTAAGTCAATTGCATAAACAAGTGATTATTGGCCTCTAACCAAAAGTATAAGTAATAGACAAGTAAATAAACAAGCATATTTACCCTAAAACAGAGAAATCAAAGAACAATTGCAAAGTAAATAAGAAACCTCACAATAGTTGAAGAGCGTCTACTAAAACACTAGATTGGAGAAAGGAAGTTTAAGCTTTCATAAAACAATAAACAATAATTCAAAAAGTTATCTAGGAGCCAAAAGCTAGGGTTTTTTCCAAAAAAAGAGTATTTATAGGGGTTAGGTTTAATCTCCTAAATAATTTAGGCGATCTCTTTCTTGTGCTTCAATCCTCTTCCTTCATTAATTAAATCTTGATGAACAAGTTTCAATCAATCTTCATCTTCCTCTTGAATCTTTCTTACTTTTGGGCTTCATTTGATGAATCTTTGAAGGTTAGGAATGATTAAAGGCCAACCAAAGAGTGTCTAAGGTCTAAAAGAAGCAAAAGAGCTCAATATAGAGTAAATCTCGATGGAGTCGGCCCCGGCTTGGTAATTGGTGGCCGACTATGAACAGCCTTTTTCCTTTGTTTGGTGCAGCCATAGCTGATGGCCGGCTAATTCGGGAGCCGACCCCGGTTTCTCTCGGCCAGGAAAGACAATCTTCAATAAAATAAACATTTGGAAAGTTAAACAAACTCAGATTTTAACGTTCTTTAGCATTCTGGGAAGCCTAAAATGTCCTCTACAATTTTCATGGGAACAAAACACAATCAGAGTGTCTAAGATGGTGTAAATTAGACATATTTTAGATCTATCCAAACTGCCAAGATCCTCCACTTTGAACTTTTTGCACTTGTCTTCCTACTTTTTTTTGCTTTTTTTCACTTTATTTTCAATCAATTGACTTATTTGATACCAAAGACATGAAAAGAAGTAATTTAGCCAAGAATTAGATAGTTAGTTTCTCATAACCATAATAATTACCAATTAAAATATCACAAAAAATGCAACTAACAATAATATACATACATATTATGCCCCACTCCTATAACGTTTGCCTTTGTTGCAGTTAATACAACTACTATCACTGGAGGGCTACCTTGTGTGCCTCTTCTTGGTTGTGATCGAAACAAATACCTACCACCATCGAGTATGGTAGTAAAAGCTAGCACCCTCTCAACTAAATTATAAGTCACCTGATCCTTCTCAAAGTATCTTAAACCGCTCTTGACCACATGGCCATTACATTAAATCAATGGCCTATAAGGCCAGTAATCTCAATAAAACCTTTTTAAAATGTATATTTCAAATAAAGGATAATATATAAGAATATACATAGCATTTAGCCTTTTTGTAGGATAAACATTGAACCACATGCCACTCAGAGTGTTGGGAAACTCGTATACTCCCAAGTCAATCCAATTAGCGACCGAAGCCTTTACTTGCTGTGATGCACTTAGTCCGGCTACTAGAAACATTGAATGAATAACACATTTTAGCAACATTTAAATCAATGAACTGATGTCATGCCTACGATGCTCTAAAATGCATGATTTGATGTTTTCAGGAAGTCTAGAGTCTTGGGAAAGGCTCGGAAGTTCACCTGTGTATGAAATAGGAATGAAAATATTAACATTGGACATGAGGAAGCCATTAGATGGTCGTTCAATAAGTTGGCCTTAAGTAGTGCCCCCCTCAAACTTAGCTAGCTATTGAATAGCTAGCATAGTCGTTCACTGGCTTAGAGTAAGTTCATGAGCCTTGACAAGATCAATCTCAACCCTAATTTCAACTTCAATAATTTTTTGCAATTACAACACCCCAATTTGGCATCATACAATTTTATAATTGTATCATACAATTCTCATAATTGCATATAACAAAATCCCTAACTCAATGTTTTCACAATATTTTCATCAAAGAGCCAGAGTTTATACACAAACTTTGAGCTACGATTTCTCTGGCTAGAATACATGAATCAAAGCATGAAAATTTGCAATGTAAAGCTTGAAAGTGGCTAATGTATACCTTATAGTCAATTACCAATAATGGCTCAGACTCTACAACACTCACTAATTGCAATTCGACCCACTGAGCTTAATTCCTTCGATTGAACCTTGATTCGGGTTTTCTGAGAATTAATTTATGATTAATAAAGTTAAAAGGATAGATTGAAGTGTTCAACAACTTAGATTGATGGATTAAAGGTTGGGTTAGTATGGTGGAAGAACTGGTCGGACGAGGTTACTAGAAGAATGAATGGAAGAAAGTGATGAAGTTGCATAAAATGAAGGTGGGCTACCGAATGGCACCCTTTAAGGGCACCAAGCCATTTAACAGCCTTAGGAGACATTGAATGGATGGCTTTGTGCCAAACCTTCATCGGTTCTATTTAGGGTCATTTAATAGCCCTAGCATGGCAGGTTGGATGGCCAAGCCTTATAACTTATGCATATCAACTTGCTTCTAACTTAACTTTCCATCTTTAGACACCCAATTGCCTAAACATTTAGCTCCAAAATTATCATCAAAATCATTATCAAGACTTAGAAAGTCATATATTATTAAAGTTTAAACCAATCCATACAAGCACAAATTTTTACATATAAGGTTTAGGGCTCACATGTTGCCATTAGCCCTAACCCAAATATATCTTTGTTGACATATATATAGCAATTTGTATATGTCATGCCCCGGCCCACCGGCCTGGCCACTGTCAATCGTTGTGCTACCTCAAAGTACGTATAACACTGCATGCTTGTACATACCTCGAAGCAATGCAAGGCAAGAATTAAAAATCATAGCTGCAAAACAATTAAAACTAAAACTTAATTAGTAATAAAAAATAATAATGAAAACTATTTAACAAAACAATTGAGAATAAAATCGACTACCAATGGATATAACTAAAGAAAACCTATGTAATGGAATAAAGCAACCTCTAGGGCCATCGATGATCCTAATTATCCGATGGACTTGTATTACTTGTAAAATAGAAACAAAAGGAGTGGTGAGTACACATTGTGTACCCAGTGAGTCACCCGGCTTCAATGAGAAGCTAAATAGGGTTTAGGGAGTCGAGTATAATCTAAAACAAGTTATAAAGCATTTTTATATTTTCTTTTATTAAAACTAATCCTCAAAACCAATTTATTTATACAAAAATAGTATTTCGAAAATGGGCTGGCAGAAGACACTCTGGCGTGTGGGTCTCGTACTCCCAGATCATCGAAGGCTCTCTTATCATATCATATCATATATATATATATATATAACATTCTAGTAAGCTTGTTCACTCAACGGTGTGGTTACTGTAGGTAGACACAGCTACTATCTGTACACACACGCACACACACACACACATACACACATATACATATATACACATATACATGTACCTTAGTGAGTTACCTTACGGGCCTCTCCAACCAAGGTTAATACTATCATGCCCCGACCCAAAAGGTCGGCCACTTGGCAACCATCATGCTACCTTAAAGCAAGTGTCGACCGCCACGCACTCGTAAGCACTGCAAGGCATAAAGTTGAGTACGCTCACTGCAAAACAATTTAAAACTTAACTTTAATTAGAAATAATATTTATAATATAAAGCCATTTAATAAAACAATTTAATTTAAAATTGAATACCAGTGGAATAGCTTAAAAGAATACCTAAGCAGCGAAAATTGAAGAACTCTTATGGGCCTCTAATTCGTCTACTGATCCTCAAAGTATAAGCTGCATCCAACAAAGTTGGCTATAGGTGAATGATAGAAGTTCAATGGATATCCATTAAGAGTTAAGGAAATGGGCACAATCTAAAAGAAGTTATAAAATAATTTATTTATTTTTAAAATCCTTTTTCCTAAAACCTTTTTATAGAAATAATCATTAAATAAAGAAATCAATTAAACTAAAAAATTTAAATAAAATAATTTTTCAAATGAGCTGACCACAAAACACTGAAGGCTTGACATCACGATGGTCATAAGTCTTACTACATTGAGGGATATCTCTTTTAACTTAAACATTTAATTCTTTTTCTCTCTTTCTTTAGCCTATTCCCACAATGGCGCCATTCGCTGTGGGTGGAGCACAGCTATAGATAGCCTTGGAGAGTTACCTCTGCACCTGTTTATCCCAAGGTCTCCTTACTTATCCTGTCCCTTAAAAGGCATTCCATGGCTACTTAGTCAGTGGCATGCCCCACTCGGGTTACTCACTCTTTTCAGAGCCGTTCGCATCTAAACACCAAGTCTCTACCACATCTACCGCACCCTTCATCGGGTGGTGTCGGTGATCGTCATATTCATCTCACATAAACATATATATATATATATATATAACATACATGTAAAACACACATACATACATAACATTTATACTACTTAAAACTATTCCCACCCACTAAATCCGTGTATAACAAAATAAAAGTATGTATAGTGGATTACCATATCCCAAAACATTTTATAAAAGATTTTTTTAAAAACATTTAGAAAACATTTAACCCTAATGGCTAAACAATGAAATCTAAGCCACTCATAGTATTGGGAGAATCATATACTCCCAAAGAATCCTCTACGATTAGTCTTTGAAGCATCGCCGCATTGGATCACACGGATGCCTAATCATACGAAAAAATGCGCTAGAAACTAATATATGTTTATGAGGTTCCAGGATACTCTAAAATGATGCTCAGATGTGATTTGGAAGGTTTGGAAGTGTTTCGGTTCAATTTAGGGTCATTAAGGGTTTTGGTGTATGAAATGATGAAAATGCCCTTAATGGGCAAGACCGACACCAGACCTCGAGTGAATCGGTGCCATTTTTCTTCAAAAATTAGGCCATTCATCCAAGAAACACATCTGGCACCAGATCTAAGCATAACAGGTACCGGTTGTGTTCTAGGTTTCAAAACCCGATTTTGCTCCCTTTTTCTCCTAGCTCAAATCTGATTCTTTCCTCCACCAATTTAGCTAAAAATTCAATAATTAGCCTCCTCAACATCCACAACAATCCTACAGATTCAATTTTTTAAATCTTTAACTCTAACTACCTCAATTTCTAACCTAGCTCCAATTATATACCTAAAAAATAAACCTAATTTTGAAAGCCTATATCCTATGACCTAGTGCATGGATTAATGCAAGGTTAGGGGCGTTGGAAAGCTCTATAAGCCTAATACAACATATTAAAATGTCACCTTAAACCACAAGTCGATATATGAGATACCATTGGATCTTTCTGGCGACGATAGTGGCTCCTCCTTCTTTTTTATGTTTTCCTTTCTCCTCTCTAATTCTGAGCTAAAGGGATTGGAGATTTGATTTGGGATGTTTAAGGAAGTGTTTAAAGAGTGGTTTACATGGTGGTTTGAATGGAAAAGGCAGAGGGAGTCGAATGAGGAAGAAAAGAAAAGGAGAAGAGAAAAATAGGGGTCCTCGGCCCAACCATACCTTATAAAAGATGTGTTCCGGCGTTGGTTATGGCATGTTCTGACACCAAAACTGCCTTGGTATTTTTCTCTCTCTTCTCTTCCCATTATTCTTGAAGCTTCATCCTCAAGCAACAAGATCTAGCGCTTGTTCACCTCAATTCCGAGGCCAGAGGTCTCTATGGCCTCCAATTGGTTCGTATCATCTCTGAATCAATCCAATCTCTTTCTAGGACTTCAATACTTTTCTATAACTCCTTCCTAAGCTTTATTACTTCTTTAATTGAAGTCCGATTTGGTCAAGTATGAGTTCCTTTACTTGTACAGACCAAATTAGGGTTTAAGGTTCCTTAACTTAGCCTAGGTCAGTCTATGCACAACCTAACGCATAATCATGCAATTATGTCTAACTTTATCCTAATCTTCTCTTCCATCACTTATAATAGGGTTAAATTTTGAACTTGACATGTGTAGACTACGTCCGGGCATGTCAAATACTACCGTGCCCCTCTGCTATGCAGTCCACGGCCACTCAAATTAGGCTATGATGCTCCCTCTTAGTCCACTCACTCTCATAAGAGCACCAAACGATGTCTCTATAGGGACCAAACATCTGAACACAAAATTTGACCGTGAAAGGCACTCTCATAACATTAATATATATATATGTAGACATACATACACATATATATATATATATATACACAAAAACACATTTATCAAATTATCCCACCTACTAAATCCGTGTAGCATGAAATCATGAGTGTGTAGAGGACTACCCAAATACTAAAATATGTAAACTAATTAATAAAACTTTTAATATTTGAAACAATAAAAAAGTTTAGCCCTAAATGGCTAAACATTGAAACAAAACCACTCACAATACTAGAAGGTTCATAAACTCCACAACAAGCAATCTCTATAGCATCATCGCACTTGATCAATCCGAAACCTAATTACACGAAGAATCATGTAAGGACTCTAATTCAAATCTTAAAATGCACCTATGAAGCTCTACTATGCTCTAGAATAAGGTTTCAAAGTGATTTGGGATGTTGGAAATTGTTTCAGGTCAGTTCGGTTAATTTAGGGTTAAAAGTATGAAATTATAAAAATACCCTTCCTAGCCTAAGACTGGCTCAGGTCCTAGGGTCATTAGGCACTGGACCATTATGGAAAATTGCTTCCCATGGTCTCTATTGCCATCTTGACACACCCAGACCTAATGCGAACGAAATAGTGTAAAACAGCATATTAAGTTGACAATACGTCGGTCTGGATGTGTCTAATTAAGAAGAGAATTTAAGCTTAAGATAAGACGTAGTTGGAGGATGAGACAAGTGACCATGCATGGAAACACCAAAGTGGACTTCTTTAAGTTCATAGCCAATGGATTGGACGTTCATTGGTGAATTGGTCAGTGGATCGGGCCAATTATCAAAATTATGAGAGGTTTCAAAGAGGGGAAAAAGTCTGACCCAGGGTCTGAGTAGACCCGGTGTCGGGCTTGCCTATAAATAGGGGGAGATGAGCTCTCCCCCTCTCATTTTCTCTTCTCCCTCTCTTCTCTCCTCTCATTTGCTCTCTAGGAGTAATTTTGGACTTTTGGCCAATTTGGACAAACCGACCTTAGGATCAAGGCGAGATCTTGGTATGTTATTCTACTCGCCTTAATCTACGTTTTTTTAAGTTTTCAAGCATTTCCATATATTGGTCTAGGAGAGATCCAAACTCAAAGTTAGGTTTAGCTTTTTAGTTAAATTTCTAGTTTAGATTTGAGATCTAGAAACTTTGAGCTTGTGATTCTCGTTTCTGCTCCAGTAAACGTGTCGTGGGAGGTATGAGGAATGTACGTCTCAAGTTTTACGTCCAACGGACCAAGGGGCTCAGAAACAAAGGAGAAGCCTCGGTTCTCGAGGCCAGACCACGGCTCCCGTGCAGGAGCCGAGTCTCTCCCACACAAGAAAAACCTGTTGGCCAAGTCCCGCGCGGGTGGGCCTTTTTGGGCCCAAATCCATGGGAGTGGGTCTTTCGGCCCAAAATCTGATTGGGCCTGACCCAGTCACATGGGAGGGCATGCCTGGTCCAAACCCGAGCCGGGCTAGGCTGCCCATGGGCCCCAGGGCATTTTCGTAATTTTTCTTCAAGTGTCCAAATTTTTATGCCAGAACCTCCCGGACACTTTTCTAAGCCCCAAAACACTTTCAAACATCGTCTTAGATCATATTAGAGCCTCATAAGTGCATTCATAAATTTAATTATGAATGCTAACGTATATTTCTATGTATTAGGGCTCTGGTTGAATCGAGTGCGATGATGCTCTGGAGGTTAAAGTTACATGGAGTGTTTGGGAGTATACAAACCTCCCAATACTATAAGTGGCCTTGTTTTCAGTGCTTAAATATGAATTGTTTTTAAAGAGCTTTTACAACTGTTTTGGGATAAGGGTAATCCACGACACACATTTTTTATTCTGTGATACACCCATTTCGAGGAATGTAAAAGCTTGTGTGTATGTTTAATGTTTTAAATATATATGTTTTGAATACATATATATGATAAATATATGGATGGGACGCGAGATGAGTGATTGAGTAGGCTCCTCTGGGCTCCAATATATGCGGAAGCGTGGACCGAGTTGGAGAAGCATGCATGAGACTCAGCCATGGGCCGCCTATTGAGGGGCACGGTGAGTCGAGACTCTGGGAGAGGAACATAGGGAAGCTCGCCAGGTCTCGAGGTAGCTGTATTCCACCACAGCGACGGGCACCACCGAGGGAACGTGCTAGAGGAAGAGAAAATGTGAAATGTTTTAGAAAGAAAAGAGATAACCATCGGTGTAGTGAGGCATACGACCGACGGGTCGAGCCTTCAGTATGAAAGGATGCTAGCCTAGTTGAGATATATATATTTATTTATTTAAAGAGTTTTAAAAGAGGGTTCTTGATTGGAGAACCAGAAAAGAGTTTTGAAAAGAAAAATATTTCTTTTATTATTATTTTATTTTGGATTACCCCCTGTTTTCCCTAACCCCGATGGAGATTCACTGAACCTCTATCACTCACCTGTATCCAATGTGGATGGATGTAGATCTGCGTACGGGTTCAGCAAATAGAATGGAGGCTCACTAGGAGGCGTCAGTGGCTTAGGCTTAGTGTTTCCACTGTGTAGGTATTCTTGTAATTTAATACACTGGTATTACTTTTAAGTTTATTATTTTATTAAAAGATTTATAATTAAAGTTTTAATTTAATCCACTGGTGCGTGACTGACCGGCACGTACTTCGAGGCAGCATGGCAGTTGCCACGTGGCCGACCCGGACGGGTCGGGGCGTGACACATCCAGTGTTGTTTGACAAGTCCTAGAGCCTCAGATGACCACTGCTTCTTACCTAAAAATTTCCTCTTGTTTTCCCTTAGCGTAAAACCATTTAAATCACCTTCAATCAAGTTACAAGTTGATACATAATTTGCATAATGTCCAGAACAAGATCATAGCTTCAAAAACTAGAATCATTGGCCCAAAATCCATAAATTTATAACCTATGCTCAATATAGCCCCCAAAAACCGACCTCAAACTTTAAACTAAGATATCTCATGATCTAGTACATTGATTTGGGCAACCAAATAGGCATTTTCAGTCTACAATAACATAGTAAAAATTATCACCTCAATCCACCGGCTAGATTAGGAGAATCAACCAAAACTCCAAAATGTCTCCAAAGGCTCTTCTTTGCACCATTTTGAGATTTCTTTGTTTTCTCTTTGATTTCTTACTTGGGGAGACTTGGAATTTGTTTTGAAAGGTTTAGGAAGGTGTTTTGGTGGTGGCTAGGTGGTGGTTAGGGTGGAAAAGGCAGAGAAGAATAAAAAAGGAAGAAATAAGAGAACTTAGGAAGGCTCAGGTACCTCGTCCTTATAATGGTATGATTCAGTGCCAGATCACTTCTGAACCATTTTTTTCCCTTTTTTTCAGCTTTTCTCAAAGCCTTTTTCTTCCTCCATTGTTGTACGGCTTCAGTTGATGTATACTCCGGTGTCGGGGCTGTTTTAGCCTCTGTTTTTTTTAATTTTAATTCTAAATCAATTCAATATCTTCACTGAACCTCAATGCTCTTCATTAGGCTCATCCTAGGGTTAATACACTTTTTTTGAATGTTCTATTAAGTTAAACAACTTAAATGAAATGTAACATACAACCTCTAAGAGGATAAGAATCGAATTAGGGTTTGGTTTCTCCGATTTTCATTGTTTATCCATGCGCTAGTAATCAATATGTCTATTTTGATTCCAATAGACTTCCTAAATTAATCATTTAGCTAATGATTTCACTTAATTCTCAAGTACTCATTATATCAATTCCTTAGTTATGCATAAACCATTTAACGTCTATATTATTTAAATTTGCTTCTCTAACTTCCATTAAGATTCAATCATCCTTATCCATTCATCAATTCTATTCCAATAGACCTTGACTTAGCTTTCAACTCACTTAGTCAACTCCATTCTTGACTTTAAAGTTTGAATTCTCTCTGAACTTCACATTTTTTGTATCGATACACCAAGTCTTACTATTCCGGCTAGTACAAAGTGTATAGAAAAGCCTAAGTCTCACAGTGTAGTTGAAATTTAAAAGAAGAAGAAGAAGAAGAAGAAAAATAGTTGCAACTCATTTGCCTGATCAACACTTATGGCCTAATATGGATTTTAAAGCATACATAGTGCTATATAAAAAAAGGTATTCATTCATTAAAACTAGATTTATGCCCACGCTATGCTACGAGTTAGTGACATATAATTAAATTTGTACAAAAATGAAGTATAAGTTGTCAGATTGTCCAAAGCTACCTGTCTCATAATATCTTCTTATTTGAAAAAGGGAAATAAAAACCCAAAATCAAATATATAAGCAAACCAAAATCAAATATATAAGTAAATGATGAATTATACTTGATAATAATAAAAACAATTAAAAATTATAGATGATATGCCAATATTACTGACTGACTTAAAGGCAAACGTATGAACAAGACTTAACTGCTTAAAACCAAATGAAGCTAACAAACCAAACTAAATAATAAAATAAGAGACCCAGCAAAATAGCCCAAACTCTAATAAAACCAAGCCCATTGAAATAAAGAAAAAGAAAAACTCCCTTTAAAATATATATTTCGAATATTAAGTGATTTAGAGGAGTTGTAGATAATATGTATTTAAAGATATATATTAAAAATATTAAGTGTGTTGTGGAACAAGAAATTTGAGAAAGAGAACTGGAGAGAATTTTATTATTGAAGAAAATGAGAGAGAAGATACAACTATTGGTAAGTTGTGAGATCTGTTTACATCTGAACTGGGGAGGTCTATTTATAGCTAAACCCCATACATAGTGATAGCTCATATTTACAAGATAAGTCTGCAAGTATACATTTATCTCCTAGATAATCCTAATTATTTCCTAGATAATAGCTACAAATAATCTTTAGATAAATCTTCTCTTCAGCTGGATGGTTCTTTAGATAATCTCTCCCATTATCACTTGGATATTTGACCAGATAATGATGTGAAAAGTCCATTATCCATAACACTCGCCCTTGGACAGAACATCATACTGATGGCCAAAGTTTCATACACTCTACCACTGCCTCATTAAAAACCTTAAGTCAGAAAAACCTAATGGGATAAAATTTGATCATAAAGGAAAAAGAGTACAGCACAATTAAGTTCATCTAATATGTCTTCAGGATAATTGGATGTGCTATTACTGCCTCATTTAAAACCTTTAACCCAAAAAACCTTGTGGGACAAAAACTAGATAAAAGGAAAAAAAGAGTACAATGCACAATATCTATAATCCTCTCCCCCTCAAATAATCACTATTACTGGGGCATCTATCTAGTGCTTTATTATGGCATCTATCTATGGCCACTTCTAGGTCCTTTATCTATTGCCACTTTTGGGGCTTTCAATCTTGTATCTCGTTGACTTGCCACATACCAATGTCATAGATTAGTTTCTCGAATGTTGATGTTGACAATGACTTGGTAAATAAATTAGCAAGATTGTTAGTGGAGCGAATTTACTGAACATCAACTTGTCGACTTTTCAAAAGTTCATGAGTATAGAAGAATTTTGGTGAGAAATCTATAACTGGTTTCAATCCACTAGCATTATGAATATGTGATATCATAGATCTAAACCAAAAACACTCTATTCTTGGCTCATAAAAGGAAATAATTTTATAGTGATTTGTGAAAGGTAGCTACCAATGTTTGCTTAGTGGAACGCTAAGAAATGGCTATATGAAAATAATAATAATCGGTTTGAGAGCAAGCCTTGTGCGGATCAGATTTATATCCGCATTAGCATTTTTGGATTTAGTGGTTTTCTTGGAATAAAACAACCCCAAATCTATAATCGCCAATAAATTTACTACAAAGTAATCTTTGGTCTCGTGCATTGTGCCAAGTACACTAATTTCCCAATAGTATTAAGATATGGTACTTTAGGACCAAATATATCTTCATGAGGTTCTTTAAGAGAAAACGGATATGTTTGGGGATTAAGAAACCTTACAACCATAAGGGTGCTCAATGGATGAGCTTTGTCCATGTTAAAATGTGTAAGCAATCTTTCAATGTATGCTGACTGATGAACAAGTATTCCATTCAATTTGTGCTCAAGCTCTAGACCAAGGCATAATTTGGTTTTGCCCAAATCTTTTACCTCGAACACTTTTTTTAAATGTTTAGCAGTTTTAGATAACTTTTCAGGAGTTCTAATCGTCTACATAAACTGCTATTATAGCAAATCTGATTCGAGATTACTTAATAAACACGGATGGGCAGATGGGATCATTTTTGTACCCTTCATTAGTTATATACTCACTTAAATATTGATACCACATGCGACTGGATTGCTTTAACCCATATAAAGATCTTTGTAACTTTATCAAGGATAAGTTGCGAGGAGTGTATGCTTCAAGCATTTTTAATCCTTCGGGAATTTTCATATAAATATCAAAATCTAGTGAATAGTATAGACCGAGGTTCATAATCATAATTCACAATTTCATGAGCAATTGTGAGAGCAAAAGCATCATTGACGATAACCTTATTTTGATTCCAAATTTGTATTACAATAATTTACGAAAATTTCAGTATTCCCGAGGTTGGTGATCTTTTCATGGGTTTATGTCACTTCAAGGACAATGTGCTCATAATTTTCCGCTTTAAGGGCAATGTGCTCTCTTTGAGTATTATGTTGTGCCATTTTAGGGGCAACTTCTTTTCCTTGAGAAAGATCAATATGCTCATATGGAGTAGATTCTAGATTCATCCCCTTTCTTTTTCGAGGAAATATGTCTTTTGATCCCATTGGTCTACCACGCTTCAGGCTCGGGATATATAGATCCATTTTAGGATGTTCTACATGAACATCTATCCTAGCCAAAACATTTGTGGCCGAAATATTAAATGTAATAGGCAATCTATTAACAATAGTTTATAAATGGATCAAGTTTTTCACCTCATTTTCTTGCTCAGCTGTTCTTGGTCTAAATGAGACAGATATTACTCATTCTCATCATTTTTCTGCACTCCATTTATGGAAGCTTTTGATGCCCACAAACTTTCATCAATGGTTTAAGTAACTTAATAATGGATGGCGAATCAAAACCAACGTAGATGCCCAAACATTGGGGACCCATTTTATTTTTTTGAGGTAGTGCTATAGGTACTTACACAGTACATCTAAAGGTACAAAGATGTGGAATATTAGGCTTCCGGCCCAATACTAATAAAATAGGGGAATACAAATGAGAACTAGTGTGTGTAATCTAATAAGTGCTGCAGCATGCAGAATAGCATAGCCCCAAGCTAAAGAAAGGAGTTCTATTCTCATTAACAAGGTCCTGGCAATTATTTGAATACCTTAGATTAAGGATTCTATTAACCCATTTTGAGTATGGACATGGGTGCTCAACCTCAATTCTTAATGCAGTGCAATACACATGAAAGCTTTTTGATGTGAATTCATTAGCATTATCCATCCTTATCTCTTGATTTAATGATCAGGGAAGTGTGCACGGAGTTTTATGATCTGTGCAAGCAAAAGTGCAAATGCAACATTCCATGTGGATAGTAAGCAAAACATGGGACCATCTACAGGATGCGTACACTAACACCATAAAATATCTAGAGGGTCCACTTGTAGGTTGTATAGGCCCATAGATATCATCTTGAATTCTTTGCAAAAATGATGGAGATTCATGATCAACCTTCATTCTAAGCTTTTCTTGTGAACAAAACTCACAAGTGTAACTCTTGGATAATAGAGTTTTTGCTTTTCTTTAATGGATGTCCACGCATATTTTTAATTATTTTATGTATCATTGTAGTGCCTGGGTGACCAAGGCGATCATGCGAAAGTCTAAACACATCAGGGTTCACTAATTTCCAAGGCATGGTAGCATAGGATTCTATAACTCGTATGGTAATTCTATATAATTCCATATTGGAAGCTTGCAACTTCTCATGGATGGTCTTTTGGCCCATCTTATAAGAAGTAAGGTAGAGATATTCTTTGTTTTGATCATTCATTGTTTCCAGATGGTACCTATTAGGGCGTATAAGAAGTATACTTGCTACTTAACATGGTATGTGATGTAGCACTATCAAGTAAGCCGTTTTCTTGCTTTTTCTCCTTTCTCATTTGCATTTTATTGAAAACTTCTCATGTCAAATGCTTTGCACTTATATTATATTGATAGCTTCAAGTGTCGAATGTTAAAAGAATTGGTATGAACAATTGTATTAAGAATTACACCAGGTAAATTCCTAGGAAAGAATGGAAGAGTCATAGACGGTCCCACTTAAGTTCCATCCTCCTCAGATAGAATTTACCTAGACATGTAATTAATATTACAATGCCAAAATCACGACTAGTATGACAACTTTAGGTGTCAGTAGTAATATCTAACAAAAGCACTAAAATCAGTATGAGAACTTCAGGTGTCGTTACTAGTTTAGTACCAAAATTACTAGAACCGTTTGGCAACTTTAGGTGCCAGTATGACAACTTTTGGTGTCAATTTAATATCAAATCATTAGAACCAACATGACAACTTCATGGGTCATGTTGAAATAATCCAATGTCTTATATGGGCTTATGGTGTCAAACTTCATCAAGAGAAAGAAAAAAACATGTAATAAAAATGGATAAAAATAAAACTTAATTAAAACTTACTCTTATTTACCTTTTATTGATCTTGGTTATTTCAAACACCTTAGGTCTTGATTATTTAAAACCTTTTCCTTAGATTAGTGTTTCACCTAGACAACTTTGGGTGTCTCAAGTACCACTTAAACAACTTTGGGTGTCTCACCTAACTTACTAAACAACTTCGGGTATCTAGCTTTTTCTTCGATTAAAGCCTACCAGACAATTCCTGGCTACCAGACAAATTTAGGTGTCTAATTTCTTTCTCGCTTAGAACCTCTCATGCTGATAATGTGTTATGGAACAAGAAATTTGAGAGAGAGAACTGGAGAGAATTTTATTACTGAGGAAATGGGAGAGAAGATACAACTGTTCGTGAGTTGTGAGATCTGTTTACAACTGAACGGGGAGGCCTATTTATAGCTGAATCCCATACATAGTGATAGCTTATATTTACAAGATAAATCTATAATTATAAATTTATGTTGGTCCCTTAGATTAGCGCTAGAGAGGGGGGGGTTGGTGAATAGCACTTCTTCTTCAATTGGAACTTTTAGTAGTGAGGTGGTTGGTGTTTTGGGGTTGTTTTGGATAGTAGGATGAGTTCTTTGCAAAGTAAAGCAAATAAAGAAGAAATAACACTTCTATTTAGAGTGGTTCCGTGTTTCTCACCTACATCCACTACCTTGATCTTCCCAATCAAGGATTTTCAATCTCCTTTTCACTAGGACAGTGGAATTCTAGCTTCCACAAAGCCTTTATAAAGAAAGCTCTTCCCAAGCTTTAATACAAATCAACCTAGGATCTCCTAGTTGATGCAACCCACTTAGAATGATTCCCTCACCTCTAAGAATACAAGAAAACAGAGAATTGTGTACAAGAATTTATCTTTAAAAAGACCTAAGATGTACAAGAATTTTAGCTCACTCAAATTTCTCTCACAAAATGTGAAAGGTTAGGATCAAGAGAGAAATCAATGTACAAGGAAAGTGTAGTAAATGCTATTCAATGCTCTTCAATTTCTTGTTTTTCTTCAGCATTTACCCCCTTAAATAGCTAGAGAGCTAATTCTGTCCACTGGGGCATTTAATAAAGAGAGAAGTCAACTTCCAGCTTTGAAAAAATATCCGTTACACTGTTCTGACGCCATTGAATTGGTTGAGGCCATTGCTGAATTGGTTCAATCTTTCTGATGATGTCTTTTGAACTTGTGGTTTTTTTTGTTGAATCGATTCACATTCCTCCTTAATCGGTTCAATTTCTTTAGCTGCCATGTTCTTCAGGGTGATGAATCGATTGAGAATAAGACTCAATCGATTCAATTTCTTTAGCTTCAGACTTTCTAGTGTTCACTTGTTCTTCCTCAATCGGTTAAGCCCTGCTGTGAATCGATTGAAAATTTCTAACTTCCAACTTCTTCTTCTTTCCATTAGTAGCTCAATCGATTGACAGCCTTGCTCAATCGGTTGAATATCTCAGATCTGTGCTTTGTGGCCTCAATTCAACCTTGTTCAATCTATTGGAACAGAACCTCAATCAATTGAATTCTTAACACTTAGCAATTTTACTTTAGTCTTTTAAGGATCTGCACACTTAACTTAGATTCATTAAAAGCATCTAATTGGGTTGTTTTGTATTCATCAAAAACACTTGGAGTTTAACAATTTATCTCCTAGATAATCCTAATTATTTCCTGGATAATAGCTATAGATAATTTCTTGACAAATCTTCTCTTCAGCTGGATAATTCTTTAGATAATCTCTCCCATTATTACTTGGATATTTGGCCAGATAATGATGTGAAAAGTCCATTATCCATAACAAAGTGTGAATTTTAGTATTTTAGTGGCAGGCTAGTAAAAACCTTTAAGTTTATCATGGTAATCCATATATAGTTTATGGTATTTTAATAAAATCATTTTTGTGGATAACATTATCTGATCAAGAGTATGTAAGTTTTTATATCCAACTATTGGTTTGTTACAATATTAATATGTTTATATAAATATATATATATATATATAGATATATATTTATATAACACGCATATGTATGTATGTATGTAGGTATTCTCAAAAATTCTTTTTTATCTAATATATTTTAAAAATACCATTAATAATATTGAGTTAAATTAAAACTCTTTATTTATTTTTAATTGACTATTAAAATTAGTAAATATTAATATTAATATTAATATTAATTATATGTTTTATGGTAAGTGTTATTACCTTTAACTATTAATTATTTAAATATTTAGATAAATTAAAATTAATTGAATAATTATTTTTATATTAACGACTCCAAATATAGACAACAAATATGGTACAAATATTGTCTTGCAATTCTATTAGTAGCACATTTTTCAAACTATTCTGTTAGTATTGTATTGGTCAGTATTGAATTGGTCACATGATTTCAATGCAAAATATTCTGCAAATTTTAGTCTTTCTCTATAATACACAATTTGTACGTTAAGAAAATGCAACTTTAAGTTTGTTACTGGATGAGACATTTCATTTAGCCTATGTTTGGTAGGAGGGAAGGAAATAATAAGGAAAAGAAATAGGTGAGGAAAGGAAATAGGTAGGGAAAGGAAATAAATTTATATTTTCTTCATCATATTTGGTAGTAAGGAAAGAAATAAGAAGGAAAGAAAAAAATTATTATTTCCTTTGTTTGGTATAACTAAGAAATAGGAAAGAAAGAAAATTTATTTTAATTAATATGACCATTTTACCATTGTTTACTCTTTAGTTAAAAATTCACTTTCAATATCTTTTACTTGTAATTGTAAATTTTGTAATTAGAAGTAAATTTTAAGGGTGTAATAGTCATTTTATTTATTAGACTCAACAACCACTTTCTTTCCCTCCTATTTCCTCTCAATTTGGAAGGAAATGATTTATAAGGAAATTGACTCTTTTATTTCCTTCCTATTTCTTTCCTTAGGTGTATTTCTATCCTACCAAACAAAGAAAAGTTGTATTTCATCACTCACTTTCTTTCCACACTATTTCTTTCTTCCCTATTTCCTTCATACCAAACACAGTGTTAGTTAAAATTGGAATATTCTTTACATGACTTTCTAAGGGGTACCTATCTTGCATTTTGAAATGGTTTGATTCCATCGATGACATTATGTCCTTCATCTTGTTCAATGTAGACAAATTTATCATGCCCTCTATATATGTTCTTGTACAAGTACCTCATTGTTTTTACCTTGGGCATATCCCGAAATTAATTTTATATACTTATATATACACATATATCTTCTTATATAAAAGTGTAGATTTTCTTAGTAAAGTAGTAAACGACATTTATACCCTTTAACATTATGTTCTAAATTCATTAATTTTAAAGGCATAATAGGTATATTATCATTTAAAGATTAAATTTTAATATAATTAATATATATGTAATTAATTTCTACTTCAAAAAAGGATTCCTACTCTAGAAGGGACTATAATTATCCTAAATTATGTTTCACACTTAGTAAATTTATTAAATGTATGATAGGTATTTTACAATTTGAGTATTAAATTTTAAAATAATAATAGGTATTATATCATAATAATAGTTATAATAGAATTAATAATTAATAATTTTTAAATTAATTTTATACCAAGTAATTTACAATTTCAATTATTAATTTTCCTACAATTATCCGGTAATTTTTTTGTTTTTGGTAATAAAAGTTTACTCTTTTGTGAAGCACATTGTTAAGTAACATATTATCCTAACTCATATAAAATTCAAAAATTTAAACTTTGGTTGTTTTTTTATTATTATTTTGATTCTGTATATTAAATTATTGGTTTAAGTGACTTTGGTTGTTTTTTTCTTTATTTTGATTCTGTATATTAAATTATTGGTTTAAGTGAAATGCCAACCAACTAACATCTAATAGATCTAATTAAGCGGAAATGTTGTCTGTGCTCTCTTTTGCTTCTTTTTCTTCCATTTTCTTTCTATATATTGGCATATATATGATTTTACTTTGTTGAATACAGTTTTTTTTTTGCTATATACTTATAATTCTGTCTATTAGCAGCTAAACATTGTTTAACAAAATTTCAAACACTGTATTATTTAGTTTGGGATATTGTCTAATAAAATTTATACTACGTACTGTTTTTATTAGTTGTTTTGAATGATTTGAAAATTTTGTATTAAAAAATTAGAGGTTAGTTAATATCTAAAACAATTTGTACTATTAAAACTCCTAATGAATTTGTAAATATAATTAGAACAATAAAATAATTAGCATGTTAGAAATGATTTTTGAAAAATATTTAAAAATATGAATAGTTTATACTTGAGCTAATTATATCATATCCTAAATTTTCAATAGCAATTGATAAGGTCTAAAAGTAATCTACGAAAGAGCTAGAATATTATGATTAAAAACTCAATTCATGTTCCAATATTTTTTGAAAAATATCAATTTGACCTTTGACTTTTTTGTCAAATTAATTAAAAATTTAACGTTTTTAAATCGGGTCAAAAAAGAGTCCTGAATTAACTCAATAAAAAGGATTAGATACTAAATTAATATTTTTCACAAACGTTGGATTTTGAATTGACATATTAGTCTAATATTATCCATATGAAACTAATTGAGTAATTTTTTTATCTTTATACTTTTTCGATATTTGAATAACAAAAATCTTATAAAAATTTATATATTCACGTGCGAAAGCACATGCTAAGAAACTAGCGTATGTATATATAAATATATATATATATATGTATATGTATATGTATATGCAAAATACTATAAAGTAATTACTTTTCTATAGAATGACGACTCCTATTTTGTTTTTACTAGGTAATCTGCCAACCTTGAACTCTCTGTCAAATCTTCAAGAACTCCTTTTATATGAAAATAATCTCGGTGGAAACATTCCGGACTCCATCTGCAATGCTTCTAAGCTAATGTTGCTAGATTTATTTCAAAATTCATTTTCTGGCCCGATACCAAATACATTTGGCAATTTAAGATCCCTTGAATGGTTGTCCCTTTCATTTAACAATTTGACTACAAAAACTCTAAATGGTGAGTGGAGCTTTCTCACTTCCTTGACAAATTGTCAGCATCTAAGAAATTTAGAGCTGTCATCCAATCCATTCTCTGGCTTTCTGCCAACTTCTATCTCAAATCTCTCTACATCATTGCAAAACTTTTATGCCGCTGATTGCAAAATTAAGGGCAACATTCCCATGGAAATCAATGGCTTAAGCAACCTCATACTTTTAGACCTTTCTGACAATGAATTGGGCGGATCTATTCCAGCAACAATAGGAAGGCTAAAAAATCTCCAAGGTTTGTACCTTTTCAATAATAAATTACAAGGGTCCCTTCCGCGCGATGTTTGTGGTTTAAAGAAATTGGATACATTATCATTGGGTGTGAATGAGCTTGATGGACCTCTACCAACATGTTTTGATGGTTTGATTTCTTTGAGACATCTCAACTTGTCCTCCAACAAATTGCATTCGACAATATCCTCAACTTTTTGGAGCCTCAAAGATATCTTAGAGGTAGACTTGTCATCAAACTATCTTAAGGGTTCACTTCCACTTGACATTGGAAATTTGAAGGTCCTAACATATTTGAATATGTCAAGGAATTTATTATCAAGTGACATTCCACTAACAATTGGAAGTCTCGTCAATCTACAAGTTCTTGCACTTTCTAGTAATAGATTACAAGGTCCTATTCCTAAATCATTGGGTGATGACTTGAAGAGTTTGAAGATATTGGATTTGTCCAACAACAATCTGTCTGGAGTAATTCCCAAGTCTTTGGAAAGACTTTCTGATCTCAAATATTTCAATGTCTCTTTCAATAGACTGGAAGGAGAAATCCCCTCCGGAGGGCCTTTTAAGAATTTCACAGCCAAATCATTTTTAAGAAATTATGCACTCTGTGGTTCACCAAGGTTGCAAGTTCCACCTTGCAAAAGTATCTCCCATCAACAATCTAAGAAGATCGCGGTGCATGCATTGACATATATTTTGCCGATAATTGCTTCCATAATAACAATTATAGGCTTCATTATTTTCTACAAGAAAAGACAGAACAGAAGTCCAAATTTGGCAATGGAAGAAGATTTAATTCCTGTGGAAAATTTGAGAAGAGTTTCATATAACCAATTATTTCGAGGGACCCATGGATTTAGTGAAGTCAACTTGCTTGGTTCAGGAAGTTTTGGCTCTGTGTACAAAGGAATGCTTTCAGATGGGACAACTGTTGCTATAAAGAATTTTAATTTGCAAATTGAGGGAGCATTTAAGAGTTTTGACATTGAATGTGAAGCGATGCGCAGCATCCGCCATCGTAATCTGGTTAAAGTCATTACCAGTTGCTCTAATAATGACTTCAAAGCCTTAGTGCTTGAGTTCTTGCCTAATGGGAGTCTTGAGAGATGGCTATATTCCTACAATTATTTCCTAGACATCCTACAAAGAATCAACATAATGATAGATGTTGCATCAGCATTAGAATACCTCCATTTGGAGCATCCTGCTGTGATTCATTGTGATCTAAAACCAAGTAATGTCCTATTAGATGAAGACATGGTTGCGCATGTTGGAGATTTTGGTATTGCCAAACTGTTGGGAGAAGAAGAGTCCATGAGACAAACAATGACACTTGCCACCATTGGCTATATGGCACCAGGTGATGCTGTTCATTTTCTCTTTCTTTTCCCCTAAATCTAAATACATTTAGTCATTTGCATTTTAGTTCTTTTTTTCCCTCTAATGATAATTGATGCTGATTGATCAATGTGCAGAATATGGATTAACAGGAATCATTTCTACAAAAAGTGATGTGTATAGCTATGGTATTTTATTAATGGAAGTTTTCACAAGAAAGAAACCCACTGATGAAATCTTTGCTGGAGAAATGAGTATGAAGCTTTGGGTGAAAGGTTCATTATCTAAAGGACTAATTGATGTGGCAGATTCCAATTTAGTGAATCAAGAGGATGAATATTTTGTTGTAAAGGCAAATTGTATATCTTCTATTTTGGAGTTGGCAATGAATTGTTCTACTGAGTTACCAGAAGTTAGATCTGATATGAAGGATGTAGTTGCCATGCTCAAGAATATCAAAAAAAGGCTTTTGGGCGACATGAAGCAGGATATACATAGTAAGATATGTATATAGTTTGTTCATAGTTTTCTATATTAAGTTTTTTTTTTTTTTTGGGACTCATATTAAGTTTAAGGTTACTTGGAACATAGAATGCATCCAACTTCCTTTTAAGGCAACATTTTATTTTTCTTGCAGAATAATAACATTTTGGATCCATAGTCAAGGTAGCTTCCACTGACTTTTACGCACAGATTTTCCATTTTGGATTACTAATTAAACAATTTGTTCTTCTTGGGACTTTAGAAAACAAAATTCCTGGCTGGAGAATTTCAAAGGTGCCCAGAGAACGCTGTGATGGTGCGGATGATTTACTTGCAAAGAGGGAGTGCAGAGCTCAAACATATGTTTGAGCTCCTCTCTGTTTTTTTCTGTTTGACCGCTGGTGCTTCTTTTTCTTCATTTGGACAGTCCTTTCGATGCGAAAGGTCTCTATGATGATGGGGTGTTCTGTGTTCTTCCTTTAGTGGTGCTGCCTTTTTCTTTCTTGGTTTAGTTTTATTTTTTGCTGTTTCCAATGATGGTTGTTGTTTGAGTACGGACTTTCTTGCAAGACGTTCTTTTGTTGCTATGTTTCTTTCATTAAAATTAATAAAACATCACCTTGCCCTTTTACACACAACCCCCCACCCCAAAAAAAACAAACAAACAAACAAACAAACATTTTTTTTGGATTTTACCTCAGAAAAATACACTTTACTCCTCTTATTCTACTCTTTTTTTTCAAACATATTGATACATAGGCATTATTTCTTTGAAGGTAATTACATTTTGACATTAAGAAACTAGAGTCATCACACCATCAGAACATTATATATATCATCGTTATATATTTTTGGAATTAAAACCTTTTCGTTGTCTGCTTCTAAATCATGAATGTGACCACTTAGGAAGATATCAAAGGAAAACTATATATATTAGCAGCCTTTCTTTGACGAAGGCAAAGGGAAAACTAGAGGAGAGAAGGAAAGAATGGCAAAACCTCGGAAACAATGTTATAAGTTCTTCAAAGTTTTTCTTCCGGAATTCAGTTCCAAAAAATTGGTACTTTCTCCCTTTATTTCTTTCATTAATTTTTTGCATTATCGCATGTGGCTCTTACCCTTCACATAAGACGACAACCCTACCTTCTGCCTTCTGCCTTGTTCTAAGGGTTTCTGAGGAAGAGTATGATTTGTCGTAATATGATAAAATTGTATCTTTTCAAAAGTTCAATCCCATTCAATGGGTTGACTTGATTTAAAAGGTCCTGGAGCTCTTTATTAAGCTAGAGTTTTCTTTCTCTTTTTCTTTTTCTTTTTCTTTTTCCTGTCCTTTTAAGTTTAAGAGTTTCTGAATGTTAGAGTGTTAAATCTTGATACCAGAATCTTCATTCTTTTCTAGTCAATTTCATCCCGTGTAGTGAATTTGCATTTGAAAGATTATTAGATGAATTAGCGTATGCGTGAAACAAACAAGCAAACATTAAATGGGACATTTACACATTCTCTGCTAATAATCAATCAAATGATTTTGTTGCCTAAAATTGTACTGGTAAACATTTGGACAGGACCTACCACCTGCTTTTGTTAAGCAATTTGATGGAACCTTTCCTAAGGATGCCAAGCTTAAAGATCATACGGGAAAATTATGGCTTGTCAATTTGGAAGAAAGTGAAGAGAGGTTGAGTATTACAAACGGTTGGCAATCCCTTGCAAGCGAAAACTCTTTAGAATGTGGCGACTTCCTTCTTCAAATATGATGATGGGAATTGTCTGTTCGATGTGGAAATATTTGGTAGAAGTGGATGTCCCAAAGAGGGCTTATCTTCCAAAATGACCACCACTGATGCAATGAATGGAAAAGAGATAACTCACAACGAAATAGGCTATGTGCCTACTCATACCTGCAAGCAGAAGTATTCCAAGTTATCTGTCAAAGGGGTTGAAAACTCAGGTAGGCAGTCTTTGTCATATCACTTTATAGTTTATTCCAGATTCTAATAGAGGTCTACTTTTGAGGTGCTGTACGCTTTTAGGTTTAGGTGAAGCTAGTGGTTATAAATCAAATAGAAATAAAGAACAAGTATTGGAGAAGGAAAGGCACTTAAACCAGAAACAAGTATTGGGGAAGACGAGGCACTTAAAGCAACAACATATGTGACACCGAAAGGTCCTTATTTTGCTGTAAAGATCTGTCGTTGGATGTAGTATGTTGTGGTGAGTTTTTGGTCATGTTTTATATTGTACCTTATTTTAACGATTGCTGTAAACAAAAGTGATCATGCTGTTTTTTATTTTATTTTCCATGTATTCAAATAGAGTTTTGCTTCCTGTTGTAGTATGTCCCTAGACCGCTGCTGGACTCTTGTGGAATTAAGTTGGATTCAGAAATGGTGCTTCTTGATCACAATGGGAAGGAATGGCCAGTTAAAGTCATTGTCAGGAGAGATGGTCGTGTTCTTATCAATCATGGATGGGCTCCTTTCCGTGAGGAGCACAACTTGCAGATAGGAGATACATGTGTATTTGAGATCGTTCTTGGTGGAGGAAATTCAAGCCAGAAATTGCGTGTTCAAGTTATCAGGAGTCAGTCCACGCACCGTAGACGTCAGATAGAAAAAGCTTGAAGTACAGCCCTTTCCCAGCCCATAGTCCCCAGACTCGCTTTCATTTACTCCGTCTCTTTTATCCTTTAGATATTAGTGTTAGATTTTGCAAAGCTGTTAGTAGTTTAGAAAGAGTTCTAAAAGATAATTTTGCTAGAACTGCTTGCTTGACATGGTAATGAACTAAAAGTCATTAGAATTTGTATAGCTGAATGGTTAAATGCACTTTGTAGGTTCTTGTGAATGTGGTCTAGTTTCGTTCACTTCCGCGCTTTTTTGTGAAAAAAAAAAAAGAAGCTATGGTTCTTTTTTTCTCACATTCACTAAATACTCTGATCTTGGAATGTATTTCAGATTCAATCAGTATGTTTTAATAACCTTGGCCTCAAGAAGAATCAAATGTTTTCAGTCTTTCCTCTCTCTGGTGTGATATTGCAAACCATCACTGTCCATAATTGACATTCTCATTTCATGATGGCAATTCGATCCCATTGACAAGGCTGATGCCAGTCTAAAACTTTTGCTAATATGAATTTAGTTTCCACTACCACTAGCATCTAACATCTAACATACATTTAAAGGAGCAAGTAATAGAGGCCAAAGATAGTGTCCACGTAGGATTTGTATTTTTTTTTCTAATTTTTTGTAATTAGCAATATTGTCACGCCCCGACCCGCAGGCTCGGCCACGTGACAACTGCCGTACCACCTCGAGATGCGTGCCTCGTCAGGCGGGCAACCAAGATGATACAAGGCTTAAAAATAAAGGATATTCGAGCAATATATGAAAATATACGAAATTATCATAGATAATATAATTAAAAAAATATTTAAAATAAAATATCACATCTTACGGTGTTCCATGCAGCGGAAAGTATTATTTATAAATACACAAATATATATGTAAGATGCAATAATATTCCGAGCCAAGATACACAAAGCCAAAAGGGGTGGCACCTACATAATCGTGTCCACAGATACGAACTGGGATCACTGGCCACTAGGACGTCCGCCGTCCAAAGACTGATGATCTGAGAACAAAAGTGAATGTGGTGAGTACATAAACTTGTACCCAGTGAGAGACTCGGTTATAAAGACCGAGCACCTCAGGCTGGGGATATGAAATAATCCAAATATCAATTTAATAAATCATTTACTGAAATATATGAAATCCCAAACCAAATCAAATATCAAATTCATAATCATATGTACATAAGGGCTGGCATCTGTAAATCGTCCCAATAAGGTATACCCGTGTACAGGGGTATCCACTGGACCGTCAAGGGTTACTTAATACTTTTAAAACATTTTTCTTTACTCTCTGGCCCATTCCCTTGACGTTTGCCATACTGTGGTGGAACACAGCATCTGAGGTCCTGGCGAGTTTCCCTACGCGCCTCTCGCAAACAGGAGCGACTCACCGTGCCCCTCGATAGGCAGTCCACGGTTGAATAACACGTATACTCTCAACTCGGTCCACGCTCCCACATATTGGAGCCCGAGGACTACACTCAATATCTCATCTCTCAGGGGTATTGTTCCCCAATAATAATCAACTATAATATCAATCTTTCAGGGGTATCGTTCCCCATACAATAATCAATAATATCAATATATCAATTTTATTGAAATTCCCACCCTTCAAATCATTTATAAACTCAGTGTGTGAGGGTGGACAATTCATACCCCAAAACATATATAAACAATTTAATAAAGCATTTATAAATAAATTTGCAAACGGTTAACCCTCAATGGTCAACCAATATAATCCAAGCCACTCACAAGTGAGGAGAGTTGTATACTCCCCGATTACCCACGAATGCCTTGGCTCAAATTGCAACCGGTCCAAACCTCGTACGATCACGTACCTAAATAATCAAATTAAAAATCTAATTTGATTAATAAAATATTCAACCAATGATCAACTCATAAAACAACACCAATTAAAGGTCTCGGACTAAAATTGACAAGTCCGGAAGTCAATTGGAGCTAATTGAAGTCAATTGGGGTCAAATGGGGTCTAGGGTTGCAAAATTACCAAAATGCCCCTGGTGCTACAGTACCCTTGCCGACAGTTTTTTTTTTCTCACTCCCGGGCGGGAGTGAGCCAAAACGGGAAAAATCCCGGATTTTGGCCATCTCCGGCGCGGGACCTGCCAGGTCCGGCGCCGGACCTAGCCCAGAAAATGGCCATGCTCGGCCTTTCATCAAAACAAGCTCGGTTTGAGTTCGATTCAACACCAATCCGCACCAAAATTGAAACACAGCAAGTTAAACACATGATATATGAATTCACATCTTCAAGAACTGAATCAAACAACAAATCATGCTCGAATTTTGGATCAAAACATCAAGAGTTGACTTTACTCGGGCAAAACAGAAATCTCAACTTCAATCATCAAATTCTCTTAGCTCAGACCATGAAATCAAGCGTATAAACTATCAAATTAAAGCTTGATGAGTCTAGAACAACATACCAAATTCTCAGCCAAAACGCACGGTTGAGTCAAAAGATATCGGCTGATGAACAAACTGTCGCCAAATTTCCAGTTTTCTAGATTTGATGATTTCCTTAGAAATCTTGGTGTTTTGATCTTCAAGGATGCAAAAGAAGTTGATATTGATGATTGATGAAGTGTTTGAAGAAGGATTGAAGTCTTGAATCAGAGAGAATTGAAGATGAAGGCTCGGAGATTATTGAAGAATCTTGAAGAGATGAAGAATGAGGGTCTCGGCCAACCGAGACCCTTATAGAATTGACAGGTCCGGCGCCGGACCCGACCAACTCCGGTGCCGGAGCCAAGGTTTTCATAGTTGACTCCGATCAACTCAGCCCCAAATGCCTCGGGTCTCGATTTCAAGTGGGGCCCACATCCCCGGACTTCAATTTTAGGGTTTTTAAGCTTGAAATTGAGCTAGATGAAGTTTGAAACATCCATGGGAATCAAATTTGGTATTTTAACAAATCAACAATGTATAATTATACAACTTGACACGTGCGGACTAGGTCTGGGCGTGTCAACTCTCCCCTCCTTACAAAAATTTCGTCCCCGAAATTTAAACAACTAATCAACAAACAAATGAGGGAAGTCACGTCTCATGTCATTCTCGGACTCCCAAGTCTGCTCCTCAATCTGCGAGCTTTTCCATAAAACTCGCACCAAAGGTACCGATTTATTTCTCAAGGATCTAACCTCTCGATCCAATATGGCTACAGGTCGAACTCTGAAGCTCAAACTTTTCTTCAGCTTCACAGGTGGTGCTTGAAGAATGTGTGACGGATCAGGTACATATTTTCGGAGCATAGATATATGAAAGACATCATGTATCCGAGACATGTCAGGTGGCAACTCCCAGCGATACGCTACCGGTCCAATTCGTTCAATGATGAGAAATGGACCAATGTACCTCGGATTTAACTTTCCCGCCTTGCAGAAACGAATAACACCTTTCCAAGGTGAGACCTTCAAAAACACTTGATCTCCCACTTGGAACTCCAAAGGTGTCCTCCTCCGTTGTGCATATTTTCTATCTCGATCTTGGGCTGTCTGAAGTCGTTCCTGAATAAATTTCACCTTCTTAGTGGTGAGTTCAATCTCTGCCTTGTCAAAGATTCGATTCTCGCCCACTTCATCCCAATACAATGGGGTTCTACACTTCTTTCCGTACAGAGCTTCATATGGAGCCATACCAATACTAGATTGGTAGCTGTTGTTGTAAGCAAACTCCGCTGCTGCAAGATATGTGTCCCATCCACTAGAAAACTCAAGTGCACATGCTCGCAACATGTCTTCCAATATCTGAATAGTACGCTCTGACTGAACATCAGTTTGTGGATGAAAAGCAGTACTAAAACGAAGCTGAGTTCCCATTGCTTGCTGAAAGCTATCCCAGAACTGTGAGGTAAACCTCGGATCTCGATCTGAAACTATAGAAGCTGGGACTCCATGAAGTCGAACTACTTCATTCATGTAAAGCTGGGCTAATTGGTTCACACTCCATCTCATGTTTACAGGGAGAAAATGTCCTGACTTGGTAAGTCGGTCAACAATCACCCATACAGCATCAACTTCATGTCTAACACGCGGAAAGCAGGTTACAAAATCCATGGTAATGTGCTCCCATTTCCATTCAGGAATTTGAAGAGGTTGAAGTGTCCCGAAAGGCTTTCTACGTTCAGCTTTCACTTGCTGACACGTCAAGCATCTCGCTACAAATTCAGCAACTTCTCTTTTCATTCCAGGCCACCAATAATGATCCTTGATGGTTCGATACATCTTGGTGCTACCTGGGTGCATAGCAAACGGAGAAGAATGGGCTTGCTGAAGAATAGTGCCTTTAAGATCAAGGTTGTGTGGCACACAGATTCGACTCAGAAATAGAAGAATTCCATCACTGCGAACTGAAAACTCAGATGATTCTCCCAACTGTAACTTCTGAAGTTCATGTTGTAGCCTCGGATCGGACTTTTGAAGATCACGAATCCGATCATCTAGCACTGGCTTAGCTAGAATCTGGGCAATTAGTGCACCATCATGATGATCATAAGACAATCTGGTTCCAGTCGACCTCAACTCCACCAACTCTGGTAAGTGAACATCTCTAATCGTCGCCAAGGACGTAACTGTATTCCGGCTCAAAGCATCAGCAACTACATTCGCCTTGCCATGATGATAATCGATTACAAGATCGTAATCTTTGATGAGATCTAACCATCTCCTTTGTCGCATGTTCAATTCACGCTGAGTCATAAAGTGCTTGAGGCTCTTGTGATCGGTGTAGATACGATAAGTTTCACCAAATAAATGATGACGCCAAATCTTCAAAGTGAAGACTATGGCAGCAAGCTCCAAGTCATGTACTGGATAATTGACCTCATTCGGTTTCAATTGACGAGAAGCATAAGCAATTACTTGCTCGTCTTGCATCAACACACATCCAAGTCCGTTACCCGATGCATCGGTATACATAGTGAACTCCTTGCCGCTCACAGGTAAGGCAAGTACCGGTGCGGTTGTCAATTTATCCTTTAACTTCTGGAAACTCTCTTCACATTCCTTTGACCAAACGAACTTAGCGTTCTTGCGGGTCAGCTTAGTCAATGGTGCAGCAATCATGGAAAAACCATCCACAAATCTTCGATAATATCCAGCTAATCCCAAGAAACTTCGAATCTCGGTGGGAGTTGTGGGACGTTTCCAGTTGGTGATTGCCTCAATCTTGTTGGAATCCACATATATGTCGTCCCTAGACACAACATGTCCAAGGAATCCAACTTGCTGCAACCAAAACTGGCATTTGGAAAGCTTAGCATAAAGCTGATGATCTCGAAGAGTTTGCAACACAATGCGAAGATGATTTGCATGCTCCCGCTGGTTCCTTGAATAAACCAATATGTCATCAATGAAGACAATTACAAATCGGTCTAAGTACTGATGGAATATGCGATTCATCAGATCCATAAATGCTACTGGAGCGTTGGTAAGTCCAAACGACATCACGCAAAACTCGTAATGTCCATATCTGGTACAAAAGGCGGACTTATGGATATCTTCATCTCGGATCTTCAACTGATGATAGCCTGACCGTAGGTCAATCTTAGAAAACACTCCGGCTCCTCGAAGTTGATCGAACAAGTCATCAATGCGAGGTAATGGATATCTATTCTTCACAGTCACCACATTCAGTTTGCGGTAGTCGATGCAAAGTCGCATTGAACCGTCTTTCTTTTTCACAAACAAAACTGGGGCTCCCCAAGGTGATGTACTCGGCCGAATGAATCCTTTATCCAACAATTCGGCGAGTTGTTTCTTCAGCTCAACTAGTTCAGTGGGTGCCATTCGATATGGAGCCATAGAAATTGGATCCGTACCAGGATAAACTTCGATCGGAAAATCAAAGTCTCTCTCGGGTGGCAAACCAGGTAATTCATCAGGAAAGACATCCGGAAACTCATTAACTACCGGGATATATTCAATATTAGGTTCTTCCACTAACTTATCTACTACATGGGCTAACACAGCTTTATACCCTTTTAGTAGTAGCTTACTTGCTTTAATGGCAGAAATGACATTCGGTGTGCCTCTGCGCTCGCTGTAAAAATTTATCAAACTGCCGTCAGGTCGTGGAATCCTCACCAAATGGTGCTCGTAGAAAATCTGAGCACGATGTCTCCCAAACCAATCCATTCCCAAAATGGCATCGAAGACATTTGAAGTGGAATTAAGTCTGCTTCGAAAGTCAGGTTTTCCAGTTTCACTGCACATCCTTTATACACTGTATTTCGAACCATTCTCTCACCCAACGGTGTATTCACCAACAACTCATACCCCAAGGGCGATAACACTCGATCCGCATGCACGGCGAATTTAGTATTAACATAGGACAATGCAGCTCCAGTGTCCATAATCACGTATGCCGGTTGATCGAAAATAATTACCACGCCTAACGTTCAAAAATTTTCTAAAGCGGTTACTTTTACTCGACAAGCAGTTACGAGTATGATAATATCTTTATTTTTGAAAAATAACCATCCATGAATATTTAAATATTACTTACCGGTGACGACATCAGGACGTGCATCAGCGTCCTCCTACGACATGGCATAAACTTGAGTAGGTTGTCGCTGCTGCTGCTGCTGTGGGGGTCGTCTCGGGGTTGCAGAACTACTACCAATACCCGAATGCTGCTGAGATGTAGAAGGTGCAGCAAAAGACTGTCGTACAGGTTGAAATGGACGAAAACCTCCATAGCTGCTTGGTCTGACAGGTGGTTGACTAAAATTCTGCCTGGGTGGTACAGAAGTAGTAGATGGACATCTACGTGCTATGTGGCCCATACCTCCGCACTGAAAACATCGAAGTCCAGCCCTACACTGGCCAGAATGAAATCGTCTACAGTATGGGCATCGAGGTCCAGACTCCACTCTCTTCTTTCCAAATCTTCCTTTGCTCGCGAAACCAAATCCAGACTTCTCTTTTCCTCGACCACCTGATGGAAGTGGTGGCAGAGGATGTGACATCTGAGGTACTGGGGACTCAACTGAACCGCCCCTAGATATTCCTCCATGGGAATATAAACTCTGAGTCTGTTTCTGCTCCAGGTTCATCGGTACGTCATAAGATCGTTGACCACTCGAACTTGATCCTCCTGGTCGACGCTGAGCAATCATAACTTCAGCCCATAATGCATCCTGTCGACACTGCTCAAAGGTGGCTTTGGAAGTAGGCTTCATCATTTGTACTATCTCCCATCGAAGTCCATTAACAAACTGAAGACAAAGGGCGTCTTCGGTGATGGATGGAAGATGGTGTGTAAGTCTCCGTAACTCTGTCTCAAACTGCTCGACAGATCTGTTACCTTGCTCCAATCGGAGAAAATCACCATATCGCCTCATCCTCGTCTCTTCCGAAATAAACCTCTCTCTGAACTCAGTAACAAATGTCTCCCATGTCACTGGTCCAGTAGCTCTGCTCTCGAGATTTGTCCACCAACTCAGTGGCTGTCCTTGAAGATATCGAGTAACCACGTTCACTCGCTCCTCCGAGGTCATACCCAGACCCTGTGTGTTCTTTGTGACGAAATGTAACCAATCCCACGCTGCATCAACAGACGTGTCGGAAAGTTTTGGGGTGTTTAGTCCCTTCATGATGCTAAGGAACCTCACCATGCGATCCTCTGAAGAAATAACACCAGCAGAAGTGCTCGCTGCACCGCTCGGCTGAAAGTGCGGCGGTATCGGTATAGACATCGGTGGCAATGGATGAACTGGTGGTGTAATACCGGTAGTCGGTGGTGCACCAGTAGCCATTTGTGACGAAAAGAATTTACTGGCCCAAGTATCAAACATACGCTCAACATCAGCGGATGTAAACTGCACCGGCGTGGCAATCGCCGAAGGTGGGGGTGGTGGAATTTCAGTACGAACATCCTGATGATGTGTCTCATCAACATGTGTAATAGGTGGAACAGGCTCATCCGGAATCTCAGTGGTCTCCGGATCTCAGGCTGCCTACGTGGTCGACCTCTCCTCCTCGGTACAGAGGGATCAGGGGTAGGAACGGAAGAATTCGGAATACTTCTTCTAGGTGGCATGATGCAACTATACATAAAATCTAAGTCAGAAGACGAAAATATTTCTATGCCAACCATACTCTCTACTTTTAACCCCAAAATCAGAAATCTCAAAATTATATAAACTGCTTGGCTCGGTATAACATAAATATATATTATATTTTAAAATTTGTACTGATACCAATTTAATTGTCACGCCCCGACCCCGCAGGCTCGGCCACGTGACAACCGCCGTACCACCTCGAGATGCGTGCCTCGTCAGGCGGGCAACCAAGATGATACAAGGCTTAAAAATAAAGGATATTCGAGCAATATATGAAAATATACGAAATTATCATAGATAATATAATTAAAAAAATATTTAAAATAAAATATCACATCTTACGGTGTTCCATGCAGCGAAAAGTATTATTTATAAATACACAAATATATATGTAAGATGCAATAATATTCCGAGCCAAGATACACAAAGCCAAAACGGGTGGCACCTACATAATCGTGTCCACAGATACGAACTGGGATCACTGGCCACTAGGACGTCTGCCGTCCAAAGACTGATGATCTGAGAACAAAAGTGAATGGGGTGAGTACATAAACTTGTACCCAGTGAGAGACTCGGTTATAAAGACCGATCACCTCAGGCTGGGGATATGAAATAATCCAAATATCAATTTAATAAATCATTTACTGAAATATATGAAATCCCAAACCAAATCAAATATCAAATTCATAATCATATGTACATAAGGGCTGGCATCTGTAAATCGTCCCAATAAGGTATACCCGTGTACAGGGGTATCCACTGGACCGTCAAGGGTTACTTAATACTTTTAAAACATTTTTCTTTACTCTCTGGCCCATTCCCTTGACGTTTGCCATACTGTGGTGGAACACAGCATCTGAGGTCCTGGCGAGTTTCCCTACGCGCCTCTCGCAAACAGGAGCGACTCACCGTGCCCCTCGATAGGCAGTCCACGGTTGAATAACACGTATACTCTCAACTCGGTCCACGCTCCCACATATTGGAGCCCGAGGACTACACTCAATATCTCATCTCTCAGGGGTATTGTTCCCCAATAATAATCAACTATAATATCAATCTTTCAGGGGTATCGTTCCCCATACAATAATCAATAATATCAATATATCAATTTTATTGAAATTCCCACCCTTCAAATCATTTATAAACTCAGTGTGTGAGGGTGGACAATTCATACCCCAAAACATATATAAACAATTTAATAAAGCATTTATAAATAAATTTGCAAACGGTTAACCCTCAATGGTCAACCAATATAATCCAAGCCACTCACAAGTGAGGAGAGTTGTATACTCCCCGATTACCCACGAATGCCTTGGCTCAAATTGCAACCGGTCCAAACCTCGTACGATCACGTACCTAAATAATCAAATTAAAAATCTAATTTGATTAATAAAATATTCAACCAATGATCAACTCATAAAACAACACCAATTAAAGGTCTCGAACTAAAATTGACAAGTCCGGAAGTCAATTGGAGCTAATTGAAGTCAATTGGGGTCAAATAGGGTCTAGGGTTGCAAAATTACCAAAATGCCCCTGGTGCTACAGTACCCTTGCCGACAGTTTTTTTTTTCTCACTCCCGGGCGGGAGTGAGCCAAAACGGGAAAAATCCCGGATTTTGGCCATCTCCGGCGCGGGACCTGCCAGGTCCGGCGCCGGACCTAGCCCAGAAAATGGCCATGCTCGGCCTTTCATCAAAACAAGCTCGGTTTGAGTTCGATTCAACACCAATCCGCACCAAAATTGAAACACAGCAAGTTAAACACATGATATATGAATTCACAGCTTCAAGAACTGAATCAAACAACAAATCATGCTCGAATTTTGGATCAAAACATCAAGAGTTGACTTTACTCGGGCAAAACAGAAATCTCAACTTCAATCATCAAATTCTCTTAGCTCAGACCATGAAATCAAGCGTATAAACTATCAAATTAAAGCTTGATGAGTCTAGAACAACATACCAAATTCTCAGCCAAAACGCACGGTTGAGTCAAAAGATATCGGCTGATGAACAAACTGTCGCCAAATTTCCAGTTTTCTAGATTTGATGATTTCCTTAGAAATCTTGGTGTTTTGATCTTCAAGGATGCAAAAGAAGTTGATATTGATGATTGATGAAGTGTTTGAAGAAGGATTGAAGTCTTGAATCAGAGAGAATTGAAGATGAAGGCTCGGAGATTATTGAAGAATCTTGAAGAGATGAAGAATGAGGGTCTCGGCCAACCGAGACCCTTATAGAATTGACGGGTTCGGCGCCGGACCTGACCAACTCCGGCGCCGGACCTGACCAACTCCGGCGCCGGAGCCAAGGTTTTCACAGTTGACTCCGGTCAACTCAGCCCCAAATGCCTCGGGTCTCGATTTCAAGTGGGGCCCACATCCCCGGACTTCAATTTTAGGGTTTTTAAGCTTGAAATTGAGCTAGATGAAGTTTGAAACATCCATGGGAATCAAATTTGGTATTTTAACAAATCAACAATGTATAATTATACAACTTGACACGTGCGGACTAGGTCCAGGCGTGTCAAATATACTATATATAAAAATATATTATCATTAATATGCTTTTATGGTTAGATTTCTTTTTGTTTTTTGTGTTACATTGAATATTAAATTAAGAAGGGATAGAATCAAATTGAAGAGGGTACACTTTTCTCAGCAAACTCATACTCTTCTCAGCAACTAAATTGACTCTTCAATTTACGTAGAGATAAAATCAACAATCAAAAGTCTTTTTTGGAAGAGATGAATGAGTATTACACTTCTATTAATAATTTAAATAGCTGTTCATTTTCAAGAAGTATCTTACTTTTTTTATCCTCTCATTCATTTAGCTTCTCTAATTCATTTTAGTCTCCATTTTTCTTACTTATTCTTTGTCTTTTGATATTTTCTTACTCTTTTTTTTTTGTAGAATGGAGTTACATATTGCCATAGCCTTCATATTCGATAAAGAGAGGTAAGTATTGTTCTCAAGTTTTTTTTTTATCCATATGCCAATATTATCTTAAATATTTTTGTTTGCGTCAATTGAATTGTTAAATTTTTTCAATGATTTTTATGTTATGTTAAATTTTTCATTGATATGTAACTACTGAAAATTTATTCATTTTCTCCTCTCTATGCCCTTATTTTGCATTTTTCTCCATCTAATATTTTGTCAAGAGATTTAGAAAGCAATTATTAATTTTTTTACTCTTTCAGTTGATTTGTTTGAAATTTACAATTTTTTTAATTTGTTGTTGATTTGTTTTTATTTTTCATGTTATTGATAATAATATTGTAAAAATCAAACAAATATAAAACTTTTTTAGAAAAACCCGCAGCGAAGGCAGCCCTTCTAGAACTCTCTGCCAAAGTACCCTTTTCTATCTTGCAGTCTATAGAGTTCAGAAAGGGTAATAATCTAGCCTGAATGGTATTTAGTATTTTCAAGGTTTTGAAATATTTTGTCCAGCATGGAGTGGCTTAATGTTTCTGGACCGCATGTACGTCAAAAACTGTCCGGGCAGCTCTTCCAATAGAGCTTGAACGACAGAAATCCGCCCACCTGTAAAAACGCCGTTACTCGATTAGTAAAATCAAAATAAAATGTGAAGAGGAGGCTAAAAATCAAAAGTTAAACAAACTTTGAGCTGAGTATCGCTATATTCTTAGACAGTTTAACAGCCTAGGTTCTCACATTTTTCTATTTGGTTTATTGGGTTCCAAGAAACTAGACAGCCTGCTTCATCTTTTCAAGATAGTTTTAGGAATCAACTTAAAGCCATCTATCAAATTTCCAAACCATTTGGAGAAACTTAAGAAATTATGCATCCAAAAGGTTTTTAAAAGGGAGAAAATCTTCAGAGGCAGAAGAATGACTTACTATGCACTTCTCGCATAGGAACAAATTGTACAATGTCTCGCGTAGCCACCCGGTCTGTTGAACTCTCCAATCGATGTCCATCATTAGAGTCAACAATCTACAAAATAGGAAGATCCAAAACCTTTTTCATAATTATTTTTTTTTAAATTATAAGCATTTACAACTCTTGTTGACACACCCGGACCTAGCACGACTTTTCGGTACGAACGGAATAGTGCAAGAGGACGTATGAATTAATTAATATGTCGGTTCAGCTGTGTCAAGTCAAAAGAGAAGATAAGCTTAAGACAAAACGGAGTTGGAAGATGAAATTAGTGATCATGCATGGAAATATTAAAGTGGACTTCTTTAAGTCCATAGCCAATGGATTGGACGTCCATTGGTGAATTGGTTGGTGGATCGGGCCAATGATCAAAATTATGAGAGGTTTCAAAGAGGGGAAAAAGTTTAACCCGGGGTCCGAGTAGACCCGGTGTCGGGCCTTACTATAAATAGGGGGAGATGAGCTCTCCCCCTCTCATTTTCTCTTCTCCCTCTCTTCTCTCCTCTCATTTGCTCTCTCAGAGAAGTTTTGGACTTTTGGCCAATCCGGACAAACCGACTGAAGAATCAAGGTGAGTTCTTGGTATGTTGTTCTTAACTCCTTGATCTATGTTTTTCTAAGTTTTCACGCATCTCCATGCATTGGTCTAGGAGAGATCCAAGCTCAAAGTTAGGTTTAGCTTTTAGTTAGATTTTAAGTTTAGATTCGAGATCTAGGAACTTTGAGCTTGTGATTCTTGTTTCTGCTCCGGTAAACGCATCGTGGGAGGTGAGAGGAACCTCCATCTCGAATTTCACGCCAAACAGTGGACCGAGGGGCTCGGGAACAGAGAAAAAGCCTCGGATCCCGAGGCTGACGAGTAGCTCCCTCGCAGGAGCCGAGTCTCTCCCGCGCGGGAGCCACCCGCGACCCAAGTCCCGCGTCGGACTTGGGCCAGTCCGGAGCCAGACTGGGCCTTTTGGTCCAAAACGGCAGGTTGGGCCCAAATCGAGTTAGGCTCGACCCAACTCACAAAGGAAGGGCCTTTTGGGCCCAAAAACAGGTCGGGCCTGACCCAGCTACAGGGGGAGGCCTGCCTGGCCCAGACCCGGGCCGGGCTGGGCCCGTTGGCTGCCAATGGACCCCCAGGGGCATTTTTGTAATTTTTCTCTAAGTGTCCAATTTTTACCTCGGAACCTTCCGGACACTTTTCTAAGCTCCGAAACACTTCCAAACATCATCTTAGGTCATATTAGAGCCTCGTAGATGCATTCATAAATTTAATTATGAATGCTAACGTATATTTCCGTGTGCTAGAGCTCCGGGTGAATCAAATGCGGCGATGCTCAGGAGGTTGAGTTACATGGAGCGCTTGAGAGTATACGAATCTCCCAAATACTGTGAGTGGCCTAGACTTCTTTGTTTAGCCACCGGGGAAAAATATTTTAAAAATGTTTTAAAAACATAAATGTTTTCAAAAGTTTTGGGATACGGGAAATCCACACACACACACATTTACATGGTGATATACCCATACAGTGAGTGGGATGTTTTAAAAAGGAATATAAAAACTTATGTGTGTGTGATTATATGTTTTAGATATAAATGTTTTATACATATATATATATAATTATGAAATATTATTATTATGATTATTAAGGGTGCGATACCCTTGCGAGATGAATGATTGAGAGGGATACTCCTCGAGCTCCAATATGCGGGAGCATGGACGAGTTGGAGAAAGCATGCCAGATTCTTAGCCGTGGGCCACCTATTGAGGAGCACGGTGAGACGAGACCTGGTTAGGAGAGGCACGTAGGGAAGCTCGCCAGGCTCCACTTCGCTGTGTTCCACCACAGCGAGGCACCACTGAGGGAAAGGGCTAAAGGGATAGAAAAAAGAAAATATTATTGAACAAGAAAAGAGATAGACCTCGGTGCAGTGAGGCATAAGACGACCGACGGGTCGAGCCTCTAGTATAAAGAGATGCCAGCCCATTTGTGATATATATATATATTTATTTATTTAAAAAAATTTTGAAAGAGGGTTCTCGATTGGAAAATCAAAAAAGAGTTTTGAAAAGAAAAATATTTATTTTATTATTATTTTATTTTAGATTTCCCTTGTCTTCCCTAATCCCGATGGAGATTCATTAAACCTCTGTCACTCACTTGTATCCAATGTAGATGGATGCAGATTTGCATACGGAGTCAGCTATAGAAAGGAGGCTCACTAGAAGATGTTGGTGGCTTAGGCTTAGTAGTTTCTGTTGTGTAGGTATTCTTTTAAATTAATCCACTGGTGTTGCTTATAATTAAATATTTTATTAAATGAGTTTCTAATTAAAGTTTTAGTTGTTTTGCAGCGATAGTATCCATTTCTATGCCTTGCGGTGCTTCAGGTGCGTGACTGGTCAGTACGTACTTCGAGACAGCATGACGATTGCCACGTGGTTGATCTGGGCGGGTCGGGGCATGACACTTGTGACTCTAATAGTGCTAACGTCCATATGTCTGAAATCTGCATTCCCTACAACTATGAGAACAGCTAGAGGAAGATCAGATGCCATAACCAAAGCATCAGTTGTCTCTTGAACATCTGTCAGCACGCCATCCTGCATAAGGCCTAAGATCTTTGTGAGTTGGAAAAAGCTCATTTAATGCGCACATAGAAGCGACAGTTCTCTTTTACCGTGTTGATCCAATGGCCAAACAAAGTAGGTCCAGACAAACTGGCATTGTGCAGTGCATTAGCATAAGCAGCCATGATGCGAGATTGAAAAGTGCTAACAAGCAACTGCAATGATGAAACAAGCTAGCTGAGACCTCAAACATATCCCAAACATGTAATTAACAACAATGTGGGTCTAATAATAGCTGGCGTGATGTCACGATCACGTAACTTTGAAGCTGATAGATATATCTCTTAAATCACATTAATATATCATAAGAAACAAAATTCTTGTAACCATTATAAAACGGTTGAATATTTAAGTTGATCCTAAATTATATATTTTTAGATATATTAGCTCTTAAATTTTTATTTGGAGCAATTGATCCTTTAAACTATTATTTAGGAATAATTAATCACTCAAATTATTATTTTGAGACAATTAGCCTCTTAAAATTATTATTTTAAGATATTTAATCCCTCAAATTATTATTTTGGGACAATATAACCCTTGAGGGTTCCATGCAATTAAGTTATATTATCCAAAATAAAGTTTGGAGTTATTGTCCAAAAATAATAACTTGAGAGATCAATTGTCTTAAATAAAAGTTTATGAGCTAATTTGTCTCTTTCAGTACAGTTTGAGGCTGATTTGAGTATTCAGCAAAAAAAAAGTGTAGCTTTTAAGGTCCATTTCCTAGGAAGGAATGAATGTGGTAAGAAAAGAAATTTAGTCATTTTAATGATTATAATTTACAATTACACATACTATTTTATAACTCGACCATTGGATTGAAAAAATTTCTTTCCTTACCTTTTTCTTTCTTTTCTACCAAACGGATCCTTAAGAATTTTATTTTATTAATATTTTTGTATTTTAAATATTTATTTATAAATGTGTTTTATTTATGGAATTTCTCTATATATGTCTGAATGCCTACGTTCTGTCGAGGAGTATGTTTACGTGCCCGTACTTTGAAAAAAAAAAATAGCATGATGTTTGGCACGTTCGCGTCCTATGGGTTGGGGATGACAATTTCACCATTTTGTAAAACCAAAAAATAAAAAAAATATAAGACTTTAGAAAGATAACTTCGGCCCTGCTTAGCTTAGTGGCCGGACATGATGACTGGTTATCAATAGGTAAGGGTTCGAATTGAACCTTTGACCGATAATGTAAATAAGTCTGTATTGTAAAAAGCAAATGAGTTTCATGATTAAATGCTCAAATCAGGATATGAATATTTAGAATCTACTAAAATAAGGATCAAAAAATAATTTCAATAAACTAGAACCCATACTTTTTGGGTCAGGTCCTGATTTGAGTATTTAACTAAATTTCACTACACATGAGGGAAATTATGTTGAGCCATTACACTAAACATATAAATATATTGAGTGTTTTGCTAACGGAAGCATCAATAATTATCCGTAAATGATCATGTTTCTTTGTGTAATACTTGAATTAAAATTTGTTGATGAGTAAAGCCCAACTTCCAATTACCTCATGTGAATTATATTTAGTAGACTATTGAAAATTTGGATAGCGGCCCATAAGCAAATTGGTTTGGTATATTACTAAGCCCACTTGACAATTTGATAAGGGAAATATATCTTCGTCTTCTAGCAAATTCTCCATACCTCTAGGAACCTCTCCAACTACCTCCTCCATAGCTACTCTCTTCAAGCTTCTCTTCTTAGAACTAAGCTTAATTCCTCTCACTAATTTTATACCTTTTTATTGCTAAATGATACTTTGCAACCCCTTCTTACTCACCCTAGCAATAGTTTTAGTGAATTAGCTAAAACTCAGGAAGTTGGAAATTCTTGGATCAAAGGAAATTTTGAGTAAATTGAAGCTAGTTGTGTATAATTGGAAGTCTTGTTTTTGGGTAAGTTGTTTCTATGAAATTAGTATCATTCTTGCATGAATTTGTGATTGAGTTGTTGAACATGTTTAAATTAGAAGTTGTTGGGTTGATTATGCATATTTAGTTAAACTTTAGGACTTCAAATTGTTGAATTGTTGTAGAAATTCAAATTGGGGGAAAAGGGAATAATGTTTGAGAGGTTGAATGATGATTTTGTTAAGGGAAAATGATGTTGATAGGCTTAAATTCTAGTTTGGGAACATATGATAGCAAAACAAAAGAGAACAAATATGGAAAATGGGTTCAGGGCAGCATTGGCCCCCATGTTAGAAACACCTACCCCGGTATTGCGCAGGAAAAGGGTTCGGGGCAACACTGACCCCCATGTTGGCAACACCTGCCCTCAGTGTTGCACGGACAATGGAGGGGAAAAATGGTCTGAGGCAACACTTGCTCTCGGTGTTTTGATGTTTGTGTGAAAAATTTTGGTGGTGCCAACTCCTATCTAGGTGTAGTAGTACACCGGGGCTCGGAATAGGGCTATTTAGCCTAATTAATGGGTAATTTTAATCTTCCAAAATTAGGTCCAAAACAACTTCTTATTCATTCTTAAAGCCTTGAAATGCCAATGCCAACTATAAATTGGATTAATTAAGCCTTTTAGACATCAATTACACATCATGGCATTTCTCATGAGAGTTTGCATAATTTCTAATGTACTTGCTTGGACGTGCTTGTACGTCCTCTAGCCGACAGAGAACTGAGCTTGACTAAGGAAGCAGAGTAGGATATTCAGGAGTATACGAATCTCCCAACTTGTGAGTGATGGATTTTGTGTTTGCAAAATTGTTTCTATTTGTTTTGTTACATTATTTTTAAATGCTTTAATTAAGTGATTTGAGTGAGTTGTGTTTCCCTAGAAATGACTTAATTGTTTCTTAACCAACTTAGACTCGAGACTTATGTTTTGTAAGTATGCCATCTAAATTGTTTTATGAATTACAATTGCATCTTAATTCCTTGTTGAAATGACATGAATTATGAAAGACTATATTTGATGATGGCATGCTTAATAATTATATGATTTTTGTGAGGGGCCTAGGGCCCGGACTTACAGCCATGGTTGTTAACTCACAAACCAACTGAGTTAGAGCGGCGTGAGTTGCAATTATATATATACACCTTTTGGTCATGGATGGGTTGATGGGGAGAGATATCCATTCTTGACCCGGAACATGGATTCCCTTGTCCCACCACCAAGTGGAATCCATGGCCAACACCAAGGGAAGAGGAAAAGTGTTACTTTTACTAAAGTTGAATCATTCAAGAAAAATTATTGGTGGTTCTCACAAATTCCTCGGCCAAGGAATGTGGGCGAGAGCTTGTTTTCGGTCTCCTCGTGAATGAAAAAAAATCGAGTCTATTGTTTAGTTTTAAGTATTTGAATATAATTGATTTTGAATGAATCTTTTATGATTGAGTTCTTGACATGAATTGCTTTGATGAATGTTCATGAATGATTTATGGATTGTTCAAGGCCTACGACTTACATTTTACAATTGTTTTGAAACACACACTCACTCCCCCTCTTTGTGGATACAATTTCCGTTACATCACTAGGTATATTGTATATACTTATCACTTCTTCTAATAAACATTTCAGGTGTAGAGAATACTTCAGCTCGTGCCTTGGAGAGCTCGTAAAAATTGAATTTTCCCTCGTTCGTCTTGGGCCTCTTTCCATGTAGTTCCTTTAATGGTGCACATATTTTGTTTGAGGTGGATCCATGGGGCAATATTGACTAGTATTAAGTGAAAATTTTCTTTATATACTTCTTAAGCTAGTTTTACTGAAGAATGGTTTGATATTATGTAGTTGTGCAACCACCAATTTAAATTTTCCTAAGACAAATGCTTTCAACTCTTGTATACATACATGTATATATGCCTTCTTTCAAAGCTATGTAAATACTTTTGATGTTACAAATAGAAATTTTTAGGTCGAATTATGAGTTTAGATATCAAATGTCTTGCGGTGCTTTGAAATGTATGATTGTAGACAAGTGTTGCTAGGTCACACGGCGGTTGCCACGTGCTCGGATCAAGGGCCGGGCTGTGACAATTTTTTTGGTATTCGAGCTCAATTTTTGCATTTTTAAATTGTTTTCAAACTCCCCATGGATCCTAACATAGGTAGCTTGCATGTAAGAAACATGTGCATCATTAGTCTTTTTGAAATTGCGTCTAATTCCTGAAATTTCCCTTGTAGCTCACTATGACAAATATTCATAGACTTTCTCGTCTTCATATCGAGTATCCCGAACAAGAACTATAATTCTCTAAACATGAAGTTTCATCCTCCTATCATGCTCCACAAAATGTCCCTATTTCTTTAAGTTTTCACTCCGATATTCCTTCACCACCTTTTGCGGCTATGCAAGAGTGTATGGAGTGGTGGAGTAAGTATGGCCATCTTCTTAATAGGGATCAAACTTCTGTCCTTCCGACAAATCCTATGTTGCCCCAACCCCACCGATTATAGACCTTCCTCCACCATCAATAGTGGCACTTACTCCACAACTGGTAGTTGCAACTTTTTCTACTCTCACTGGGTCAATAACCAAACTTATTAGAGATGCTAGAGAATTAGGATGTGTGGATTTTATTGGAGTAAATGATGCTACTGTGGCCAAAGATTGGATAAATCGAGTTAAGGAGGCTGTGACTATTTTGAAATTAGATGATGAGTAAAAATTGATAGTAGTTGGTAGATTTTTGCAAAAGAGTGCCAGGACTTGGTGGGATAACCTTAAGGCCCGAATCTCTGCCCCTATTACTTGGAATGATTTCTTTTGGGAATTTGATGATAAGTATTACACTCGATTCTTTAGAGACCAAAAACGACAAAAATTCTTTCGGCTGAGGCAAGGGACTAGGACAGTAACAGAATATGAAATTGAACTTCGAGAATTAGCCCTGTTTGTGCTAGAGTTTGCTAGCAATGAGGAATATCTGTGTTCTGAGTTTGAGGAGGGACTGAATGTTACCATTCGGGAGAAGATGTTGGTGACAGGCAACCATAGCTTTAAAGATATCCTTAAACTTGCTTTGAGAGTTTAAAAGATAGCCTTGGATAGAAGCAAAATCCAAAATAATCGTAATAGGAAGAGGAATGTTAGTGATTGCTCGGGTCAAGTCTCGAAAAAGAGTAGCAGCACGAGTAGTCAAGGCATTCCTTCTATGATTGGATCTGTTGGCTCTTCACAAGGCCAACCAACTCCTAAAACCAGTACTCCCTTATCCAGTGTTACTTCCAGTACAGTCTCCAGTATGATTCTTTCTACAATTTCGACATCAATTCCTATTGTTTCCTGACAACTGGCCATTTTAAAAAGAATTGTCCTATTTTAGGAGGAACTAGAACTAGTAGCCAAGGTTTTCTAAACCGTCCGTATACCTCTCGTGCTGAACAAGCCAATACTCCTAGTCCATCCTCTGGCACCAATCCTAAAACTACTATTGGGAGTAACACAGTTGCTTCTAATACTTCCCGTCCTTAATCTCATACTCAAGCTTGCATTTTTGCAATGACAACAGAGGATGTCCAAAACAATCCAAAACCCGTGACGGATAACCTTTAAAAATTAAATTCCTTAGAGTTTATTTCATAATCATGTATCTTGCATTAGCTAGTGACATTATATATGTTATTATTGGGTGAAATATTGTTTGAGATAGAAACTAGGAAACTATGTTGATGTCTATCATGATATAGCTTGGTTGTGAAGGAAAACTGTATGATGTAAAAGTCTTTCACGCTAAGTATCGTTAAAGATGTGATGCATGATTGTTGTTGAGCATGATTATGGATTGATATGGTTTATGATGCTTGTGATAATGGGCATTATGTTTGTCTTCGGTCAAAATGCTCACATCCTTATTGATACTAGGGTGGAAAGATCATTTGTTAGCTCATCTTTTACCCGGTTTGCAAGTTAAAACCTTTCCCCATTGGGTGAAAAATTATTACTCCCTCTGTCCCTATTTAACTGTCCCCTTTTAGTCAACTTATCATAATTTTGACCATTATTTGTGATAAAATTATAAAGTTGTAAATTTTTTGAAGATAAAATTTAAAAAGTACAAATCTTAAACTTTTCAAAATATATTTTTTGAAAATTTAATTATATATATATATATATTTTTTATAATTAATGGTCAAAATTATGATAAGTTGACTGATAAGGGACAGTTAAATAGGGACAGAGGGAGTAGTAATTACACCATTAGGTAAACATATAGTTAAAACTACAGTTTACAAGAATTGTAAAGTGAAGGTCGGTGACACTGCATTAGTAGCGGATTTGATTCTGTTAGAGATGGCAGACTTTGATGTTATTTTGGGAATGAATGGTTGCGTCACTATCGTGCCAAAGGTGGATTGTTTTACTAAGATAGTGGAGTTTCATAAACCAAACTTTCCTTTGATTGTCTTTGAGGGCGATCATCATATCTTGTCTTCGTGTGTAATTTCAACTATAGAAGCTCGTAGATTAGTGAATAAGGGTTGTCAAGCTTATTTAGCACATGCTATTCATACAACAAGGAGAGAATTGAAGTTGGAGAAGATTCCAATAGTTAATGAATTTTCTGATGTGTTTCTTGAAGAATTGCTAGGATTGCCTCCTGATCGAGAATTTCACTTCTCAATTGATTAGCTTCCTGATACTGCCCCTATCTTGATTCCTCCCTATTAGAGGTTATCAACTAAGTCTTTAGAATTTGTCTAGCTGAAGGGTTAAATGCACTTTGTAGGTTCTTGTGAGTGGGGTAAATAAAGAAATTATGGTTCTTTTTTTCACATTCATTGAATGCTGCTTTTTGTGTGGAAAATGCTCTGATCTTGGAATGTATTTCAGATTCAATCAGTATGGTTTGATAACCTTGACCTCATGTTTGCTGCTGCTGCTTTGAACTATGTTCATATGTTGCTCAAGAAGAATCAAAGGTTTTTAGTCTTTCATCTCTTTGGTGTGATATTGCAAACCATCATTGTCCATATTTGACAATCCTCATTTCATGATTGCAATTCAATCCCATCGACAAGGCTGATGCCGGTCTAAAACTTTCGCTAATATGAATTTAGTCTAAAACTTTTGATAATTTTTCCATTACTTGCATTTTATATTATTATAGAAACTCTCTGCCAAAGTTCCCTTTTCTATCCTGACAATGAAACATAAAAGTAATGGCCGCCACACGTAAATAGTGTAGTAATGCCTATGTACTTGATGAAGCATAGGATGAACTAAAATTAGACCAATTTCATTTGCTAATGCCTTCTTACATGATATTACTACTACTTCCGTAGATTATAGACGGTTTGTAGTAAAACCATTGATCATTCTGAAATATCAATATTGGCTTCTTAAGGCTATCTTGCAGTCTATGGACTTCAGAAAGGGTAATAACCTAGCCTGAATACTATTTAGTATTTTCAGGGTTTTGAAATATTTTGTCCAGCTTGGAGTGGCTTAATGTTTCTAGACCGCATGTACGTCAAAAACTGCCCGGGCAGCTCCTCCAATAGAGCTTGAACAACAGAAATCCGCCCACCTGCAAAAACACCATCACTCAATTAGTAAAGTCAAAATAAAATGATGAAGAGATATATTCTTATTAGACAGTTAACACCCTAGGCTCTCACATTTTTCTATTTAGTTCATTTGGTTCCAGTTAGAAACGAGACAGCCTGCTTCATCTTTTCAACATAGTTTTAGGAATCAACATAAAGCCATCTATCAAAATTCCAAACCATCTCATTCTTGAGAAAATAGAAGGCAAATATATATCTGTTACTTTTATGGGTCCTTATGATTGTAAGTTATTGGGAAGGCATTTAAGCTTGAGTTCTCCATTTGGAGAAACTTAAGAAATCATGCATCCAAAAGGCTTTTAAAAGGGAGAAAAGCTTCACTGAGGCAGAAGAATGACTTACTATGTACTTCTCGCATAGGAACAAATTGTACAATGTCTCGTGTAGCCACCCGGCCCGTTGAACTCTCCAATCGATGTCCATCATCAGCATCTAGAGTCTACAAAATAAGATCCACAACCGTTTTCATATTTATTTAAAAAAAAAAATTACAAGCAACTACAGCTCCTGTGACTCTACTAGCACAAAATTAACAATTGATATATTCTAAGGGTTCTAGAAAGCAATGGCATACCTCCATTTGTTTGAAATCTGCATTCCCTACTCCAACTATGAGAACAGATAGAGGAAGATCAGATGCCATAACCAAAGCATCAGTTGTTTCTTGAATATCTATCAGCACGCCATCCTGCATAAGGCCAAAGATTTTTGTAAGTTGGAAAAAGCTCTTAATGCACACATAGAAGTGACAGTTCTCTCTTACCGTTATAATGAGCAACACAAAATATTTGGTAATGTCTTTTGAGACGGCATCAGCAGCCTTTTGAGCAGCGTTGTTGATCACATGGCCAAACAAAGTAGGTCCAGACAAAATGACATTGTGCAGAGCATTAGCATAAGCAGCCATGATGCCTTGAACTCCTTCAACCTGTTGGAAATGACATAAATGCAAGATTAAAAAGTGTGAATCTGGTGCTTACAAGCAACTGCAATGATGAAACAAGCTAGCTGAAACTTCAAGAAAATAGTCAATGTAACGTGGACCTCAAACATATCCCAAACATGAAATTAACAACAATGTAGGCTGCTAGTCATGAAATTCTTAGAGAAATGAAGCAGGTTAATCATCATTCCCCATTTCGTCCAAAAAAAGCGGCATGAATTTTGAAGATAATATGTACAAAACCTGCTTGCTTACCTCATAGGTATTCATGCCGTTCAAGCTAAAACAATGCGATAAAAGGCCATCATGTGTCCTTCCTCCGAAACCCCAGGCTGGAAACCGCCTATCAGAATCATAAAATTGTATGACCTCCCCAACCTCCATTATAGCCTGTTAATAATGTTATCATTAAGTTGGGCACAAACTTCATTAACCACAAGTGTTTGCTTTCAGAGATGTCAAACATGGGCAATCTCTGCAAATACACTTTGTTTTGTAGAATTACTTCATTAAATTGCAAATAATCTTATCTTATCTTATCTTATGAAAAACATTCTTTACTAAAGAGCAGCTTACACTTTACTATTAAAGAACAATCCAGCCTTACCTGCTGGTAAGAATTCAATTGGCCTGAAGGATCAATGTAGTGCAAAGAATCTCGATTTAACGGATTTCCATTTGAAGCTGGAAAAGTCGAATTTTTATGAACCAGAAATAAAATAAGAAACGGGAAAACAAAGCTTATGCTAAGCATGTCAAAGGGCAGAAGGATAATAATTACCTGTAAAATCAACAGCAACCATAAAATTTAGCTCAAATCCACTAGATATGTAGTCAAGGAAACTGAATTGCTCCTTTTCAATAAATTGATCTACGAAGAGCTGGCCCTTCAAAACCTGTAAAATAAAGCATATTATGAACACATTCAACCATTTCAGGTAAAGAATCAGATGTTAAGCATGGATGAAAACCTTCTCTTGACCCTGACGAGATGGGAAAACCAAATTTGCACCACTTTTGTCATTGCAAAGCTTTTCCAACTCTGAAACTGATTTCTGAAGTTTGCTGAATAAGTGAACAAAGAAATCCAAAATCAATTTATTATCATCCAGGCCTCAAACACTTTTATATAGTAAAAAGCTAAAAATTAATGTAAATCCAACATGCATGAACCAGAGAAATTTCAATAATACCCAATGAATGTATGATTGCCATTGTTGTTGAAATCAAAACACTCGATAAGTAAAGGATTATCCTGAAATTAAAACCATATAAAAGTTTAGTTTATATGGGGCGAAAAGTTTTACAAGCTCAGCAAGAGAATATAACAATAATCATAAGAAATGGCAAGCTTGCCTTGCTTCCAAACTGTTGCATGCTCAGATATATGGGTCTCCAAGCTGGGTATAAATTGTTGTTTATCACCTCTGTCTTGCATATCGGGACATAATTTCCATTTTCAGTTATTCTAGATATTCTCAAGAAAGGATCCTATAAGAAAACAGTATGCTATGGAAGTTAGAACACATAGATGAACATGCAAACCAAATTAGCTGCATCAGGAGTACGTACACTTTTAGAAAACATGTCCTTGTTGTCCAACTGGGAACAACGCAATTTCATTTCAATAGCCATCCTGGATGCAAATGTTTCTTCAGCATGAATAGTAATTGTCCCGAAGTCCCTGCAACCTCCAGGTCCATTTTTGCTATGGAGTTTGAGAGTTAGAGATCGATCACTTTTGGTCACTATCTGCCAAGCGAAAGTGAATAAGCATAATTTAACCAATCATTATAAGTGGTTCTAAGACATTGGATAATTAGTGTAGACACCATTTTTTTTGTATCATTTAATTTCTTTTTTGCACAACTTTTGTTTGTTTAATTATTTTATTTTTTTTATATTTTATTATGGCTCACGTTTTTATTTTGATTTGCTATTAGGATGGATCGGGCTTTGATAATTGGATAAAGTGTTGGACTTGGACATACATGGGTTAAATAAAAAAAATAATAATATAAAAAAATAATAATAATAAAAATATAAAAAAATTAAAAAAAATTAAAAAATTAAAAATTAAAAAAAATATAATAAAAATTAAAAAAAAAACTGGAGATTGCACAGCTTCGGGATTCCCTTTCACCAATCCCAAAACCAGCACATGCATTCATCATTTCATCCACCCCCTCTCCCACTAAAAGATGCCATACAAGAAAAAAGAACAAGAAAAAGCAAAAAAATCCTCAAATGAAAATGGGGATAAAAAGGCAGAGGGAAAGAGGAAGAGAGATTTTTCGGAGGGAGGAGATTTCTGGCTAAAAAAATTTTTTTTTGAGGCTTGGGGTTTTGTTAAAAAATATAAAATAAAAAAAAAACAGAAAATAGAAAACAACTTGGAGGGATTTCGAGCTTGTTATAAGCTAGTAATTGGTGAGTTTTAGGCTTGAATTCTATCTAAGGTTCACTGAAATAGAAAGAAAAGAGCTCGGATTTAAAATTTTTTTTAGGGATTTGAAAGCTAGATCTAGGGTTTTTGGTTTGGAGTTTGGTAAATCGGTGTATGATTTTGTGTTTAGTGATCTGAGAGGAGTTTGTTTAGGAAGATTGTGTTTAATTTCATGGTTTAGGAGACAAAATTCGGAAAAAAGTTCTTGGTGTTCTTCAGTGTTCTTGGTGTTCATCAAAAGTTCATGTGAAATAGTTGGTTTTGATCCGTTTGGGGTTGATTTTCTGGGTTTAATTGTGTTTGTGGAGAAATATTGTTCTTGGTGTTCTTCAGAAGTTCATGTAAAAAGAAGGGTTTTGATCTGTTTTAGGGGATTTTCTGGGTTTGTTTGTATTTGTAGAGAGAGAGAGGAGAAAAATTTCGGGTAGAGAGAGTGAAGTCTGAAAAAAAAAAAAAGGGCTGAAAATAGTTTCTGAACGTGTTTTTATACTACTGGGGACAATCCTGTCAATTCACCCTCATTAAAACATTCAGGCCCGCGTGTCCCCGCCTCAGGCCCGCGCTTCCCCGCCTCAGACCCGCGTGTCCCCGCGCTACAGTACCCGCTACAGTACCCGGACCTGCTACAGTGCCGCGTTGAAGATCCGCGCATTGACCCGCGACCCGTCTGCCGACCCGGTTGCCTTCTCTGCTGACCCGCGCGCAGATCCAGACTCTGACCCGACCCGATCGCAGTGATCCACTTTCCATTTTTTTGATATTTTCCGAAATTAATTTAATTTAATTTAATTTTTTTTCTTTTTCTTTTTCTTCTTTTTTACATGCTTAATTTAGACCCATTTCAATTTAACTTCATGCATGTTTAATTTAGGTTATTTTAATATCTAATTTATTTAAGTATATTGGTCTCATATTATTTAGATCCATACATATGTAATTTATGTCATTTTAATTTAAATTCATGCATTTTAATTTAAGTCATTTTAATTTAGATTCATGCATATTTAATTTAGCCAAGCCCATGCAATTTAATCTAGTTCATATCGTTTTAATTTTAATCTATCCGTATTTAATTTATGTCATTTTAATCTAGTCTCATTCATATTTAACATATATCATTTTAGTTTAGCTTTATGCATATTTAACCTATGCCATATTAATTTAGTTATATGCATGCTCATACTTTATTGTCAAATTATTGTCATCCATGCGAGTAATGATATGTGGGGATAGTGAGGGTCCGATCATGGCGTCCGGTTCGAAAAGGTGAAAATTCACATTCGACCCGAGTTCCTAGGTAAGAGATCCATTTTGAATCGGACCCAGAATTGGACGAGGTTCACGGTGGGTCTTGACAAAATCCTTACTATCCTTATTTTTAAAAGTGATAAGATAACATTTCATATGCCATGCATTTAGGCATCTAAATAAATTATAGGTATTAGTTTTAAAAAATAAATAAACCAATAATGATAAATTCTTAAGCCGATAAGGACAATAAAACCTTTATGCTAAATAATAAAAATAAAAAACTATTCATACAAAAGAACAAAAATCAAACAAAAAAGGAAAATTATAAGGACATTTTTTTAAGGCTTAAATATTATTAAATTAATCGGTACCGTCATCTCGACGGGCGCTGTGGGGGTGCTCATCCTTCCCCGCACGTAACCGTACTCCCGACTCCAGTTCTCCGTTCCGTAGACCGGGACTTACCCAGCTTAAGTACGCCATCTAACGGCCAATGCTTAGTTAGGTAGATTCTTAATAGGTGACTAACCGCACCTAAACAAAAATGGTTAGTGGCGACTCCATAAAATTCTCTTAAGTCCCAAATCCGTCGTCGTCTCGGGTAACGTTGCGACAATTAGCATAATTAGCATGCCATCTGTGACTACCAGAAGGAAATGTAATAGCTTTTAGCTGCCGTGATCAATAAGGGTAGAGAATTTTTTTCAAGGACTTCACTTCTAAGTTGGAAAGCAATAGAAAACAAATTAAACAATTCAAACCAGTACTTCCCAGGTTGAAACTAAAGCAACACATATCAAAATTCAAGGAGCATAACTCATGCAAAGCAACTCACCTCAGAAAGAACACAGATGGCTTCTCCCAAAAAGTCCTGCTCACTCAACTTTAGCGCCTACAAAGCAACACAGTAAAAAAGTTGGAAAATCTAGTTCAGCCTTCAACTTCGGCAAATTACTCATCAATCTTTGCACCACTACATCAAAGAACCAGAATATTGTGACACAAGTGTTTCTGCTAATTTTTAATTCTCCTTTCGAGGTTTCTCTCAAAGTTTTCCTCCATGTTATATATATTCTAAGCATCCATGCTGAGTGAATGGATATCTAATTGCTTTATATCAGTCTTACTTTTTATAATCATCAATTACATTTATAGCAAATTTGAACAGTTATTAAAGTATCAGCACAAGATTAGATGATTATGAACTTAAATATAATTCAGCCAAACCAATAAGCTGCACATTATCACTTTAAGTCCAGAACGTCTTCACATACTTCTTTCTTAAGTCAAAGTAAGCTATACAAATTATCCTGTTTCATGGTAAATTCATATGCTGAAAGGAGGAAAAGAAAAGTTCCAATACCAATTTTCCAAGGACCAAAGATTTTTATTAAAGCAAATGTTTCATTTCAGTACTTGGAAGCATTTCAATCCACCAGTAAAAATTAGTAAAACACTTTTATATCTGACCTCCAAACTCATTGGCAATCATTCTTTTATGATGGTTTAGGTGTTTTAATCCTATAATCTCTAAATGAAATCAGTAACTTCATTTAGAAAGGAGTTACATCTAGAACAACATGCTTTACTAAAGATGCCATCCTTCACAGGATCATTTGGAAATGAAATAATAAACAAACACTTGAAAAATGAATTCTGACATACCTTCACAGGTTTGGTGTGATATTTTGTATCAACATCATATACACGAAAACTGGAGCAGGGGGAAGAAAGTGTCAGTCTCATAAACCATACACAAAACTACCGTATATGTGGAAAATAATATATCTGAACGATTATAGACACTAAAGAGAATATGTAACTCATACACCAGAGTTTGAACAATCTCAAACTGATAAGCAACATTAATCTTCTCAACCCAAGTAGGATTCAGACAGTTCAATATGACTTCCGTGCGACCAAGCTCTTCTAGTATCCCATCCCTTTTTTTGACATACAGAATCGCCATGGGATCACTCTACATGACAACAAGAAACTGTTTCAGCTGAAACCTCTAAAGTCACAAGCGCACGTGCAAGATGCAACTGTTTCAGATTTTACTATATGATGTAAATCTTAAAAGGAGTAGAAGACTTGAATTTTCAGTTAATTTCTATGATGCATGACATGTTCTATTCCTCATAAGTTACGATGCTGAACATAAATGAGGTATGTAATTGATATCATAAAATTCCAAAATTTGTATCAGAAAGATGATAGAAGGCAACTAAAAACTCTCAGAATACGACTTGAATACAAAATAAAGAAAAGAACATATCAAGAATCTTACTTTCGACGTGATGTCACGATCACATAACTTTGAAGCTGATAGAGATAGCTGCAATGCACACTTAAGTCACGTTAATACATCATAAGAAACAAAGTTCTTGAAACCATTATAAAACTATCCGCTGCAGCTGAAGTTCCCAGCTGCACATTTTAATGTATCATATTATCCCAACCACATCCAATGACATTGTTTCTCATTCAGCATCAAAAATGAACTTAGTATTAACATAATAGAAGGAAAAAGAAAGCCTTATGTGTATGAAGATAGGTACCCAATCTCTTTGAATTAATTTTAAAATCATATTAAGTAGTCAGAGACACGATGGTATGAAACCCTTCACCTGTTCAAGCATGAGAAGCTAATAATAGCTTGATATTTATTAGTTATTACCCATATAAAGAATACTGAAAAGTGCAACTGTTTTAGGTCCTAATGGAATTCACCAGAGAGAACTGAAAAAATCAAAGGAAAAGGCATCTCAAGTGTAATGTGTCCCACCAAATAGAAAATCTTGTTATGGAGTTTACGAACAAATTTTCATATATATAATGTCAAACCATGCTCATTTGCCAATTTTTCATAACCAAGTTATTTATCTCATGCTTTCTGCCTCTCAGCCACCAATTTGAATCATCATCTAGATAATGAGAATCTTAAAATGTTTCAGCATGGGAAACAATATTTAGGCAAAAGTTTTGGAGGTGAATTAGTTGGCCTAAACCTGCGAAGCAAACAAGGCAAAGAACCCAGAATTATTGCATCAATTGGCATGATGACTGTTGCAGAGAAACAGAAAACCATGTAACGGTTAAAATCCATTGAACCGCGCGCTGCTACACATAGTACTACTGTATCCAGTCAATTTTGTTGAAGGTCTTTTTCAGTGTAACCCAATTCATAGGCAGAGAACAATGCCCTGATTGCTACTAAGAATCAATAAATCTCATTAATCCATCCAACATATAAAGTGATTAATCTAAAAGTTCAAAAGTTCCGTCCTTGGTGAAGTGCTAATCATAATACTTATGTGCAGAACCTCTTGAAATCTAGCAGAAAAACCATATATCAAATAAAGATGAAATTTTTATTGACACAATACATTAAAACAGAGAAATTATACCTCAATTTGACTAGAAAGAGGATATTGACCTCGAGCTCTGAAAAAGTAATCAACAGCATCATTTTGTCCAGCATTATTGTTGGTCATTGGTCCACCATGAACTCCACCTATTGCTTGTTTGCCTCCTTTCACATCACCAGAAAAACAAATTCTCATGTTCTTTTCTCTTTTCTCTCTCTAAATTGGGATTCTTCTTTATAATGAAAACAAAAATCCCCGATTTTTAAACTCTTACTTTGAAACTTAAGATTTAATTTTGCCTTTTCTTTTACGAATTGCTTGTCTTGCAAAGAAAGTCCTTCTACCCTAATATACATGTATACAGTAAAAACCTAACATATTTTATAAGACGTGATTTCCTTGTTGTTTCCCGAGAGAATTTGCCTAGAAAGTTCGAAGGAAAAAGGAAAAAGAAGGTTAAAAGGAAATTTAGGAGGGTTATCGTGTACGGTCAACCAAAGATTTGGTTGTGCACGGTCAACCAAGTCAATCTAAAGTCAAACATAGAATTTTGGTCAAAGGATGCAGTATTTGTCAATATATAGTCTTTTTCTGTTTGGAAAAACAAAACACACAGATCCAATTGTTTTCAAATTCTAACAAACGAGTCTATGAAAGGAAGTCTCAGGTTTTTGGTATTATAAAAATATAAAAAATAGAAAAATTTTGCTGAGGAGCATGAATTAATTTTTTAATAGAATAAAAAACGTTGTGCAAAAATATTTTGAACAAAATAATAAAAGAGAGATTCAAATTGAGATTTTTGATTAAATTTTTTTTAGACTATGGTGTGCGGGTAATATGGGGTTTTAATGATAATACCTAAAAGAAAAAGAAAAAGAAAAAGAAAAAGAAAAAGGAAAAGAGAGTGTTAGAGAGGCATTTTGGGAAATGTTAATTAAGTCATATTAGGGAAGACGTGAATCAATTACTAATCAATATTTTTTAATTATTTTTTTAGTCTCCTTCATCAATAAAAAGCAATTATTTTTTGTGGCAAAAAAAAATCATTTAGGCTTCTGAAATCCTAATAATTAATGGTGTAATTAAAAAGAAATTTCTTAATCAATTATTCTAAAATCCTATCACTATAATTTTTAAGAAGAAAAACTTATCCTATAAATAAGACAACTTTTTAAATGTGACATTAAACTTTTGTGAGGCTTATAAAAGTTTGACAAATCAAGAGAAAACATGTCAAGAGGGTTATAGGTGAATTAAGTATAGGCAGGTCAATAAGTATTCTTCTTTCTTACTAGTCTCAGTGTTACGTATATCACACGTGATACAACATGTTATGCTAATCCGAAAAATCTTGACACGCCCGAACCTAGTCCGCACGTGTCAAGTTTTGTGTTTGTATTTAGTTGTCTGGCCAAGATACCAAATTGGACTTCCCATGGAATGTTTTAAACTTCATTTAGCTCTATTCCAAGCTTAAAAACCCTAAAATTGAAGTTTCAAGTTGCGAGGCCCACTTGGACACGATTCCCAAGGAAATTTGACTAAGTTGACCAGAGTCAACTTAAAAATGTTGACTTCGGCGCCGGACCTGGTCGGGTCCGGCGCCGGACCCGTCACATATATATGGGGTCTCGGCTCACCCGAGACCCCCATTTTCTCTTCTCTTCTTTGTTCTTCGTTTCTCCGAGCATTCTCTTCAAATTTCCTCTGAATCAAACCCTCAATCTTCCTTTAAACACTCAATTAATCATCATCACTAGCTTCTCTTGCCCTCTTGAAGATCAAAACACCAAAATTTCCAAGAAATCATCAAATCTTCAAAACTGTCATTTCGGCGACAGTTTGTTCTTCGAGCTTATCTTTCAATTCAACCGTGGGAAGTGGCTGAGAATTTGGTATGTTGTTCTAGACTCACTAAGATTTAATTTGATAGTTTATATGCTTGATTTCATTGCCTGTGCTGAGAGAAATCATGAATCGAAGTTAGGATTTCTGCTTTGCTCAAGAACGTGTAACCCTTAAGGTTTTGATTCAAAATCTGGGCATAATTGGTTGTTTAATTCTGTTCTTGAAGCTGTGAATCCTTAGATTAGGAGTTTAACTTGCTGTGTTTCAATTTTGGTGCAAGTTGGTGAAGAATCGAGCTCAAACCGAGCTCGATTTGGTGCATGGCCGAGCACGGCCATGCACTGGCAACGCCTCCCGCGCCGGACCCGATGAGTCCCGCGCGGAAGCTATTAAATTTTGGGATTTCTCTCCCAAATTGGCTCACTCACGCCCGGGAGTGAGCCACCAGCAAGTTAGGGCACTGTAGCTTAGGGGTATTTTGGTAATTTCGCAGCCCTAGACCCCAATTAACCTTAGTTAACTTCCGGACCTATCCAATTTAGCTCTTAGACCTTGGAGACCTTAAATAGGTTTTGTTTTGTGATGTAATTGTTGATCGAATACCTTTATTAATCAAATTAGATTTTAATTTGATTATTTAGGTACGTGATTGTACGAGTTTCGGACCGGTAGCAGTTTGAGCTAAGGCATTCGTGGGGTAATCAGGGAGTATACAACTCTCCTCTCTTGTGAGTGGCTTGGATTATATTGGTTAACCATTAAGGGTTAACCGTTTTCAAATTTCTTTATAAATGCTTTATTAAATTGTTTTTTTTATATGTTTTAGGGTATGAAATGTCCACCCTCACACACAAAGTTTACAAAAGATTTAAAGGGTGGGACTTTCAAATATTTTATAAATTGATATTATTAATAATGCTTTGGGGTACGATGCCCTTAAGAGACGAGAGATTGAGCGGGTTCCTCGGGGCTCCAATTTGCGGGAGCGTGGATCGAGTTGGAGAAGCATGCAAGATTCTCGACCGTGGACCGCCTGTCGAGGGGCACGGCAAGACGAGACCCTGGGAGAGGTGCGAAAGGAAGCTCGCCAGGGCTCCAGTTTGCTGTGTTCCACCACAGCAAGGCAAACGTCAAGGGAATGGGCCAGTGAGTAAAGAAAAGTAATTTGAAGTATAAAGTAACCCTTGATGGTCCAGCGGGTACCCCAGTGCACGGGTGTACCTTTTGGGACAATTTCAGAAGCCAGCCCACTTAGTAATATTATTATTGGTTTAATATGGTTTTGGCATGGGTTTTCTTATAATTTTAGTAAATGGTTTATTAAATTGACTTTGGATTATTTCATATCCCAAGTCTGAGGTGATCGGTCATTATAACCGGGTCCCTCACTGAGTACAAGTATATTGTACTCACTCCATTCACTTTTGTTGTCAGGTCATCAGGCTTCGGACGGCGGACGTCCCGGTGGTCAGTGATCCCAGTACGACACTGTGGACACGATTTTGTAGGTGCCACCCTTTTTGCCCTGTGAATCTTGGCTCGGGATATTAGTGCATATTACATATATACTTATGTATATATATATATATATTACTTTCCGCTGCATGGTGCACCGTTTAACGTGCCACTTTCTTTTTAAATATTTTTAAAGTATATTACCTATAATATTTTCGTATGTTTTCATATATTGCTCGAATACCCTTTATTTTTTTTATGCCTTGTGCCATCTTGGTTGCACGCCTGACGAGGCACGCATCTCGAGGTGGTATGGTGGTTGTCACGTGGCCGGGCCTGCGGGTCGGGGCGTGACAAATCTATCCAACCGACCCAAATCCGAAACTAATTTAACCCGATTTGATTTTGAAAGAAATAAACAACCTAAACCCGACTGATCCAAAACCTGATTAATTCGATAATCAAATGACTCGAAACCCAATTGACCCAAGAGTTTAACCCATAAAAGCTGATAAACTAATTTAAAATAACTCAACATGCTAATTTAAATAACTAAAAACCCAAAATCTCAAACTTGAATAATCTGAAAAACTCAATGGCCAAATTCGAAAGACTTAACAGCGAAATCAGAAAAATTTAAAACCGATTGACCTGAAAACCTAAACCTGAATGACCCAAAATTTAAATAGCCAAAAACTTTCTTTGGGCCAATCTAGCCCGAACATGTAACCTACTCAACCCGCCCATTTCACACTTTTATTTAGTTCTTAATTTTATACTTTTTAATTGTATAAAATCTGATTTAAATTGATGGCATTCTTAAACACTAATGTGTAAAAGCCGTTTAAAATCCTTATGTTTAAACTTAATTTAAACCAATGACATTCTTAGACTCTAATGAATAAAAGCCCTTTAAAATTTTAATTTTTTATTATTTATTTTTTAAAAGCCTAATGTAAAAAGTAAAACCCAAATTCATATTTTATAAAGCCCAATATAAAATGTAAAGTCCAAATCCAATGATATTTTTCAAATATGTTAATAAAAAAGGGATATTTAATAGGTATAAACATTTTCCCCAAGTCACACTTATATATATATATATTATGAATTATACATATAGAATTATAGATTATAGATATATTCCTGGTCCCAACTTTAGCATAACATATGGACAAACATCAACTGATCATATGCCATTACCAAGCTAGCAAAATTCCTTGGTATATATCCAACAATTTAATTATAGTTATTATATCTAAAACAAATATTTCTTGGCCGGCTTATAATCATCTCGATCACCTGACGTGGAATTTACGAGAGATATGCTTGCCTAAGCCCGACTCAGTCGGATAATTCAGGCCTGGCTTTAAAATATTTATATAAGCTCGAGACCCGTCTAAAAACTCATTTAGTATTTTTTTTCAAATATTAATTTATATTAATTTATAATATAAATAAAAGTAAATCAACACATATTCAAAAAATTATTATCCAAGACAATTTTATAAAGTTTACAAAGTCCAAATACTACCAATATTTGAAAAAACCAATATCATGTTAAAAAAAAAGAAAACTCCAATGTTAATAAATATATAAAATATATATTTATATTAAATAATAGAAAGCAAATCGTACAGAACCGGGCTGGGCTCCGGCTTTTATACCTATGATCAAGCCCGGCCCGTTTTCTAAACGGGCCTATAAATTTTGTCCAAGCCCTTAAATTTAAAATTCTTGTACAAACCGTTCCAAATATCGAACGGACTTACGGGCTTGGACAAGTAACCCGGCCCTTGGACACCTCTATTATAGGATAAGTTTTGAAGTTTAAAAAAATTATTGTGGTAGGATTTTAATAAAAAAAGGAATGTGAGACCAAACAAATGAAAAGTCACATTATTCGGAATACAGGCAGAGTGAGTTATAGGCAAGTTAAGTAGCAAAATTCTATCTAAAACATTTTATTCAACTTTTAATATATACTTCTTTCCTCTTTCTCAACGAGGGAGATTCAAATCCCCGTAACCTATAAGAAGAAGCAATCATTAACTTTAAAATAATTGGAATTGTGTAGAATTTCACCATTTTACTAAATTACATATACCAAAAAGGTAAATAAATAAATAAATAAAAAGAAAGAAAATTATAAGAACTTACATGAATATTTCGAGAAGACATGATTCATGGTATGTTTAAAGATTATGTACTTTAACGATTAATCTAAGTTATCTGGGTGATAATCATAAGATTAACCAAGTACTAGAAACGGAATAAAAACACTTAATTAAACAGTGATAAGATTAATCGATCTCCCTCATCCTTATATATCAATTCTTCTCAGAAGCTCATGTTCTTTCATTTGTTCATCACCCTTATTTTCCTTTCCTATTTATAGAAGAGGGTTGTTGAACTTAGCTAGGAAATAAGATGAAAACACCTACAAATACAACTCCGTTTTCACGTCACTGGTTATATGTCAGCCATTGGTTTATCGAGTAGAATAGAACAGTTGTAACTTGCGAAGAAATTCTTAAACATTATTTCTCATTAAAAAGCACAAAAGATTATGGTTAGTGTTTGGAGGGGAATAAAAAGGAAAAACATTTTTAGGAATAAAGGGTTGCCTGCAACCAATTCAGATTGCTGGTTTTAGTTTGGAATAAATATATAATTTTTTAGGTAAATATATTGATCACTTAAATAAATGAATTTATAGAAGGCTAAATGTTTAATTTGGGACTAAGCGTTTGACCTCTTGTTCAATTCAAAACTAAACCTTTTAAAGTTGTCAATTGAGGATTAAACATTATCGAATTGTTTCAATTCAGGATATATGTGGATGGAAAAGTTTGAGTGATGTGCACGCTCCTACCAAACACGTTAAGTGCCATTGTGCAATTTTGTTTTTTAATTTTCCCTTTCCTTTTCGTCTTTTTCTTTCTCTTTTCTTTTAAGTTTCCCTCTCGTCTTTCTTTTTCAACTTGTTGTGTAAGAGCCGTGCCTTAAGCACTCTTCAGGCAAGCTAGGACCTTATTCACGGCCTTACCAACCTGTGGACCTCACCCACCAGGCTTACCTGTGGACCCAAAGGTATTGTCCCTTATCCCTCACAAACTCGAGTATCAACGTGTCTGCAGCACTCCTCGAACCCAGGCCACCAAGAGTTTTGTGGCTCCTATAAGCACGCCTATCACCAATTGATCTGCAGCCCAAATGGTTAAGAGACGCGCCTTAAGTATTTGCTTAAAGTAACAAAAACCTTGGTGGTCTAGGTTCGAGGAGTGCTACAGGCACGTTGGTACTCGAATTTGTGAGGGCCAAGGGACAATACCTTTGGTGAGTGGGCTAAGCCCATCGCCATTTCTAAGCCTCGTGGGCAAGGCCCATAGGTTGGTAAGGCCATGGACGAAGTCCTGGCATGCTTGGAGAGTGCTTAAGGCACGGCTCTTACAAAAAAGGCGCCTTTTTTTTAAGACCCGGGCCCTTAGCCTTTTACTGATCCAGCCACCCTTCTTGCTTCCGGTCCATCAGTGTCACCACTACTCAAGGTACTGTCCCTTAGCCCTTGCAAATTCGAGTACTAACGTGCATGCAGCACTCCTCTAACCCAGGCCACCAAGGGTTTTGTTGCTCCTCTGAGCACACCTCTCACCAATTGAGTTGCAGCCCAAATGGTTAAGAGGCATGGCTTAAGTATATACTTAAAGCAACAAAACCCTTGGTGGCCTGCGTTCGAAAAATGCTGCAGGTACGTTGGTACTCGAATTTGCAAGGGCTAAGGGACAATATCTTTGGTGGGTGGACTAGGCCCACCATTGTTTGTAAGCCTGGTGGGTGAGGCCCACAGATTGGCAAAGCCGTGGACGAGGTCCTGGCTTGCCTGGAGAGTGATTAAGGCACGACTCTTATAAAAAAAAAGGCATTTTTTTTGTAAGACCCGTGCCCCAAGCACTCTCCAGGCAAGTCAAGACCTCGTCCATGGCCTCACCCACCAGGCTTACAAATGACGGTGGGCTAATGGTATTGTCCCTTGGCCCTCGCATGCAGCAGTCCTTGAACCCAAACCACCATAGGTTTTGTTGCTTTAAGTAAATACTTAAGGCACACCTCTTAACCATTTGAGCTACCCTTGGCCCTCGTAAATTCGAGTACTAACGTACCTACAGCACTCCTTGAACCTAGGAGGAATTGTATCCCAAATGGTTAAGAGGCATGTCTTAAGTATTTACTTAAAGCAACAAAACCCTTGGTAGCCTGGATTTGAGGAGTGCTGCAGGCACGTTGGTACTCGAATTTGCAAGGGCCAAGGGACAATACCTTTAGTGTCAAGCCCCGACCCGCCCGGGCCGGCCACGTGGCAACCGCCACGCTACCTTGAAGTACGTGTCTGTAGCCACGCATCTGAGGCACCGCAAGGCTTGAAATAGATATCATTGCTGCAAAATAAAACTAAAATTTTAATTAGAAATCATTTAATAAAATATTTAATTTATGAGCAACACCAGTGGATTAATTTAAAAGAATACCAACGCAACGGAAACTACTAAGCCTAAGCCACCAACGCCTCCTAGTGAGCCTCCATTCTAATTGCTGACCCCGTATGCGGATCTGCATCCATCCACATTGGATGCAGGTGAGTGGCAGAGGTTCAATGAATCTCCATCGGGGTTAGGGAAAACAGGGGTAATCCAAAATATAATAATATAAATAAAATAAAATAAATAAAAACTTTGTTTTCAACACTTCCTTTCAAATTCTCCAGGTGAGAATTTGATTTTTAAAACCTTTAAAATAATTTATAACTAAAATGGGCGGGCATCAAATACACTGAAGGCACGAATGGCCGGTCGTATGCCTTACTACACCGAGGGCTATTTCTTTTCTCTTTAAACACAGTTTCATAATTTCTCTTCCGCTAACCCGTTCCATCGGTGGTGCCCAGCTGTGGTGGAACACAGCTCTGGAGCCCTGGCGAGCTTCCCTACGTGCCTCTCCCAAGGTCTCGTCTCACCGTGCCCCTTAATAGGCGGTCCACGGCTGAGAATCAAGCATGCTTCTCCAACTCTGCCCACGCTCCCTCATATATTGGAGCCCCGAGGAGCCACTCAATTACTCATCTCGCATCCCATCCATATATTTCTCATGAATATAAATATATATATATATTTAAAACATGTAAATACACACACAAGCCTTTATATTTCTTTAAAATCACCCCACCCTCTAAGTGGGTGTATCACAAAATAAAAGTGTGTGAGGTGGATTACCCTTATCCCAAAACATTTGTAAAACCTTTAAAAACAATTTATCTTTTGAAAACGTTTTGCCCTAGTGGCTAGGCACTGAAATTTAAGCCACTCACAGTATTGGGAGATTCGTATACTCCCAAGCGCTCCATGTAGCTTAACCTCTGGAGCATCGCCGCATTCGATTCAACCGGAGCCCTAATACACGGAAATATACATTACCATTCATAATTAAACTATGAATGCACCTATGAGGCTCTAATATGACCTACAACTGGGCTTGAATGTGATTCGGGGCTTAGAAAAGTGTCCGAAAGCTTCCGGGGTAAAAATTGGACACTTGAAGAAAAATTACGAAAATACCCCTGGGGGCCCATGGACCGCCCACTCGGGCTGGGCCAGGCACTTAGAAAAGTGTCTGGGGGGTTTCGGGGTTAAAATCGGACTCTAGACAAAAAATTACCAAAATGCCCTAGGGGGTCCATGGCCCCACACCCGGACTGGGTTGGGCCCCATATGGGTTGGGTCAAGTTCTACGCGAAATTGGGCTCAAAAAGCCCTCCTACAGGATATTTATATATTATAAGGATATAATATATAAATATCTAAGATATATTAATATAATATATAAATATCTTAAATATAATAATATAATATAAAAATATCTAAACAGGGACTCGATCAGCCTGTTTCTTGGCCAATCTCTCCTCCGGTTTTCGCACTCGTTTCTCTTCCTTTCGACGTACAAACTTAGACAGGCGATCCTCATGGTATCCATGACGGATCTGCCAAGACAGAAACGAGAAACACTGGTCCAATTTTCGTAAAACCGAGATTTAGCCTAAATTGACTAAATCTCTGATTTATTCTCCCCCGGTGCACAGAAATACATGAAAACGGAGTATGACATAGATTAAGGTGAGTACTATAACATACTAAAAACTCACCTTATTTCACAGGCCCGATATCCGCCGATTTGAGTTTTAAAATTTAAACCGATCAAAAGCTGAAAACTGAGATCTACGCTAAACCGATGAATGGAAATGCATGCAAACTTAATATAACGTAGATCGAGGTGAGTAGAATAACATACTGGAAACTCACCTTGTTCTGCTGGCTGGTTTGTCCGGATCTGCCAATTGTCCAAAATACCTCCGTTTGGCTCCAAAGAGAAAAAAAGAAAAAGAAAGAAAAAAGAAAAAGAGAAATGAAGGAAAAAGTTTCGGCCCTCCCTATTTATAGAGGAGTCCGACACCGGGTCTATTCGAGCTCCGGGTCAAACTTTTTTCCCTTTTTCAACTTTCTTCCATTTTCACCCGTTGGCTAAATCCTTTGATTTCTTGTGCCAACGGGGTCCATAATAAATTTCTAGGGACTTAATTGTAGGTCTTTTTGGCATTTACTAATTTCCATGCACGGTTAATTACTTTATCTTCCAACACCGTTTTATCCTAATTTGAACTTCTCTTCTTAATTAAACACATCCGGACCGACGTATTATTCAATTAATACGCCGTCTTACACTATTCCATTTATAAGAAAAAGTCGTATTAGGTCCGGGTGTGTCATTTAGTGGGTAGGCTTAGAGATGGCCACGGTTCTGTTCAAACCGTGGAACCGAACCGAAATCGTGGCCACAAAAATTGTAACCGAACCTTAAATTCGTTTCCAGTTCGGTGTTTCAATTCCGATTCGGTTCTTCATATGTGCAACCGGAACCGACGGTTCCAGTTTTGGTTTCTATTTTTTATTTTTTATTATTTTTATAAAATTATTTATAATAATAGTTTCTTAATAATGATAATAAAAAGATATAGTGTATATATATATATATATATGTTTTAGCATATACATTTTAGAGTTATATTTATATTTTATCGTAATATCATATACATAATACATTATAAATATATTATATTATTAATTATTATTTATTTACTATAATTATAATCACAAAAAATTACTTCCCTAATATTTATTTTTTATTTAAAAAATTTTAAAAAATATTCTATACTTCATTAATATATATTACTTGCTTTAATTACTTTAATCTATATTATGTAACTAAAATTTAATTAAATTTAGAAAAGTAAAAAAATTACAAAAAAGAAAAAAAGGGGTAAGGTTCTGGTTTGGATTCGAAACCAGAATGAAACCGAAACAGGAACCGAAATCGTCACCTAGGGTTCCGATTCTGGTTCCAAAGAACCTAAAATCGAAATCGACAGTTTAGAACCAGAACTGAACCGAAACCGAATCGTGGTCACTACTAGGTGGGCTAGGCCCACCACCGTTTGTAAGTCTGGTGGACGAGGCCCACAGGTTGGCAATGCCGTGGAAGAGGTTTTAGCTTGCCTGGAGAGTGCCTGGGGCACAACTCTTGCAAAAAAAGTGCCTTTTTTTGTAAGAACCGGGTCCTTAGCCTTTTACTGGTCTAGCCACCCCTCTTGGGCCTGGTCCACCAGTGTCTCCACTACCTAAGGTATTATCCCTTAGCAGTCGCAAATCCGAATATCAACGTGCATGCAGCGCTCCTCGAACCTAGGCCACCAAGGGTTTTGTTGTTCCTATGAGCACGCTTATCACCAATTGAGTTGCAGTCCAAATGGTTAAGAGGCGTGCCTTTAGTATTTACTTAAAGCAATAAAACCCTTGGTGGCCTGGGTTCAAGGAGTGCTATAGGCACGTTGGTCCTCGAATTTGCCAGGGCCAAGGGATAATACTTTTGGTTAGGCCCACCATTTGTGGTGGGGGGTGGGGGGGTGTTGGGGGCAAGATTTAGGGTCTTTCGATGCTAGGGTATTTGATGCGTTTTGGGTAATTTCTTTCTTTCATTGTGATGTAGTCTTTTGGATACCAAGGATTTTGTTTGTGTGTTCTGCAGTACTTAGTATTCGTTGGGTTCTCTATGAGTATTATGAATAAGGTTGTTTGTTTGAATCTTCTAGGAATTACATCTAAATCTCATAGATAGATAGCTTTGGGCTTAATAATTTACTACTATACTTTGTTGGTTATTTGTTATTTGTAATTATTGTTGATATCTATATCATGATTTCATATTATCTTCAATTGAAAATAAAAGAAGATAAAGGAAATTAAAGGAAAATAAGATTAATTCTCAAAAGAAGGAAAAATCATACTTTTATCCTTTTAGGAGAATTTCTTGTGTGTACTCATGGGTTCAAGTTAATTTTTTTATGCGGTATATATCATTCCGTGCGCCATTATTTCAGGTTAGTCAGCTTTGAAAATGCTGTTTAATTTTCTGTTGCAATATGATAGTATTTTATAAGGCACAGACCTAATCGTTTTAAGTACTTATTCTTATAGGAATCATTGGATGCAATGAATAAGCTGTTCAAGGAGACTTGCCAATTGATCGTTCTAGACCCAAGTATGATTTTTCTTTAAACTTATACCATGTCCCTAGTCTGGATTTTGCTTGTGTTTCCTCTTGCAGTGCTACTACAAACAATCTTAGCATAAATCTAATTATGGTATTTTCATATGGCTGTGCATCTTAAATATTGTAATAATTTGTGCCTTGCTGTTCTCAGTCTTCAACAGACAAAAATGGACTTAGAATATACTTTGAAATTTAATCTTTTTGATTATAAAGCTAGTCCTGTGTTATGCTATTATTCAACTTGGGATATAATTCAAACTCTTAATAGTGGTCAAAAACAAAGGGTCACCATTGCTGGTGCTTGAAGCATGTAAAGTTTTTCTATTGGATGAGCTTACAACGTTTTTAGATGAAAGTGATCAGGTTTAGTAGTATTACATGGAAGATAGATTGTGTATTGGTATTTTACGTTACCGGTTTTGTATATACACTACACCAAAAATGACTTATAAAAGCACTTGGAATATGTTGTTATAGGTAGGAAAAATGCTACCTTAAACGTAAGACAACGTTTTTGCATGCGTTTTATCTGCCGTCGTTGTCTTTTCTCTATAACAACACTTTTTCAAAACTATAACACCAATTTAAAAAACGTTTTTAGTTCTAATATATAACAATGCTTGTATATTTTTTTTAAAACATTTGTTAAAATGCTACCAAAGCATATATATTATAATACTATGAAAGTGCTTCTATAAGTCAATATAAATGTCATCTATTATATATTATAGCACTTGAAAGTGTTAAGAACCATTTATATAAGCACATTTCTGCATCACCTATTATTACATTTAACAGTGTTCTTAAAAATGCTGCTAAAAGATAATTATAAATTAAAAAAAAACCTTTTGGATATCATTATGAAAATTCTCTAGAATCTCAATAAATTCACAATAATGAACAAGCCATCCAATACTATTTTAAGCTTAATAAGCAAGGAAAAAAGTAAGACTAATTATCCCTCTTAATCATGAAAACATTGTTTTATACTGTTACAAAGTCTCACTTGAAAGTTGAAACCCTAATTCTCCACCAAATTAGTCCTGCAATTGAAAAAATTACAGAAATCTATAGTAAGTAATAGAACAACTTTCAGGAAGAAAATATATAATATAGGATATATATATATATATATATATATATATATATATAATCTTGTCTACGTGAGAAAAAAGTGACAAAATCAGTGGGGTTTGATTCTTTTTACCTTACATGGTTGGTAATTAATATGGGATCAAGGTCACAGCGCACATCTCTTAAATTAGGAGACCACTTAGCAGACAAGATCCCTGAAACGGCAAACAAGAGTTCATAGCCCCATGAAAATTATAGAATTAAATAGGGAAAATTTCAAAAAAGGACGGTCTATTAAAAATATTTATCCGTTGATACTATAGCAAAAAATAATTATTAGTAAGTCAATTACATTTTCTCAAATTTGTAATAAGGAGATTGCATTTACCATTTTGACTTTATTAAAAGTAAAGGAAAAAATCTTAGTAAATCTCATTTTTATAACTTTAACAATTTATTATACTTTGTTTGAATTTTTTAAAGAAATTTATAATTTCTCTTTTTATAGTCAATTATTAATTATTTCAATAAATATAAATCAAAAAAATTATTTCACTAAATTTATTTGATTAAAAATATTATATACATTGTAGGATCAACTATGTACAATTTTTGTAATCCTTACAAAATAAGTTAAACAAAAAAGTGAATAAGGGAGTCCATAGGCAAATAAGTTTCATCGAAACCTTAACAAAGCAAAATGTTTTTGTCATTAGCGTATTCATCTGCTAAGTAAAGTGAACTGCAATCAACAATTGTCATTGCCTATAAACATAAAATTTTTAAAAAAGAAATCTTGGACAAGCTGGTCCCTCATGATTTGCGCCTGCATAAATACCAATGAATAAGTTAGTTTTCTTTCTTGCTTAGACAAGTGTAAATAAGTTCTTTAACATGCTAACCTAGTAACTAGTATTATTTTAAATCATTCATAAAATCAATTAATCAAGAAAAAATTTCTTAAAAAATTATACCTTTCCACGAATATGCTTTTAAGCTGGGTTTGAAGACTTGCATGATGCTCTATTGTGATCAAGTTGCTTATATTTGGAACATTGAACTTTTCTTTTGGAAATAAATTGAGATTCAATGCGCTTCACTTTTTGTCGACTAGCTGGCCTCTTAGTTATAGGGGGCAACAAGTTAATATCAGAAACAATGTTGTCCAGACTATTAATTTCAGGCATGTTATGAGTCTCAACCGGCACCATTGAAAGACAATAAACCAAGTTTTGCCTACTTTGTTTATAACATTCATCCACAAACTGGTAAATATCTCCATGTTTAACTTCAATCACGGCACAAGCATGAGGGCAAGGAATTCCAAACATTTGCCATCCTAGACATGTGCATTCTCTAGTTGCCAAGTTAACTAACATATCTTTATTTCCACTGTTAACCCTAGCAGTGGAATCTCTATAAGATGAAACATTAAAAAATTTACCTCTTCCAACGTTCTCTAGCAACTTTTCCTCGATGTTTTTTCCAGCACCATTTTTCCATGACTTAGCATCAATCTTCTCATTGTATAATTTCTTTGCCAGTTTTTCTTTATGCTCATTCATGAAGTGAATGATATTGTGTCGTCTTTCCTTCACCATCCAAGCATTGAACGACTCTGCATGATTGCTAATGACTTGATCCCAACGAGAAGGCCTACATTTTGACATCACCCAACGCTCTGGTTCATTGTTCAAAACCCATTCGGCTAGCTCTTTCTTGTACTGACTCAAATTTTCTAATGCAACAATGTAATCCTCTTTAAGTCTCGCATAAACAATAGCATCCAATAGTTTCAAAGCTTGCTCCTTCACTTTTTTTCCACCAGGCATCAATTTGTTAACTTCAGTACTAATATGTCTATAACAATAAGTATGACAGGCACGACCATAAATTTGTGCCACGCTTCTTATAATATTCTGGTTCCTATCAGAAATTATGGTCAATTCCACATGTCTTGTCACCTTTCCCTTTAAGTTCTCCAAAAACCACAACCAATCCTCAAACTTTCAGAGCTAACAATTGCATAAGTAAGTGGAAACAGTTTATTATCCGCATCAAGTGATGAAGTAGACAATAATGTTCCTTTATAAGGTCCACTCAGATGGCAGCCATCAATAAAAATAAGACCTCGGCATCCATTTAAAATCCCAATTATCGAACAACCATAAGCAACAAAGAGTTGCTTGAAACGATTACCTGAATCTTAAGTCAACTCCACCACGGTCTGCGGGTTTGCATCCTTAATTTGATTACATAACCAAGGAATTAACTTGTACGAGTCTTCAGGTTTTCCATAAAGAAGCTTCATAGATTTCTCCTTACATAACCATGCCTGGTGATATGTCATTTCCAAACCACATTCAGCTTCAAATGCAGCTTTAATTTGATGTGGTGTTGTGTCGGGTTACAAATTCAATTTTTCTGAAACTATAACAGCTGCCAACTTGGACTTTGACTCTGGTTTACTTTCAATTGCATCTTGAGCCGAATGGGTGTTAACATTATTAAATGTTCCAATAACCATAAAATCAATTGATTGCATCTTGGTTGCTGTCAAATGCCAAGGACAATTTTCTGCTTTACAATCAACACTAATAAACGCCTTGGTATTCTTCCGATATTTATACCCAAATCCATTTGCAACACAAAATCGATAAAGAGCCAGCCTAAGAGCATGTGCATCTTTGAAACTTTGCCCACTGCGAAGGATCTCATTTTGCCAAACTTTACTCATGAACTGACTTTTGCTAGCCGTTGTACATTGCATTCCAATTGGTGTATCCAAAGTGGATTGTTCTTCCCCCAAATTAGGTGTATTATCAAGCATTGTATTGACTGGGACATCACTACATGTGAAAGAAATTAAATCAGGTTAAGAAAAGAAAAAGAATTTATTCAATGTATATTGTATCCAATGTGGATGGATGTAGATCCGTGTGCGAGGATAGCAGATAGATCAGAGGCTCACTAGGTGGCGTCGGTAGCTTAGGTGTAGTGGTTTCCGCTGCGTAGGTCTTTCTTTAAATTAGTCCACTGATAATACTTTTAAAGTTAATTATTTCATTAAATGATTTCTAATTAAAATTTTAGTATTGTTTTGCAGCGATGACATCTATTTCTATGCCTTGCGGTGCTTTAGGTACGTGATCGGCCGACACGTACTTCGAGGTAGCGCAGCGGTTGCCACGTGTCCGACCCTCGGGGTCGGGGTGTGACAATATTAAAGCAATAGACAAAAATTATAGCTTCTTTTGGAGGAAAAAATGTAAAAGGACATATGACACCCTCTTCATTGGTCGTCTCCCTTTTTCATTTCTTTTTTTTGTTTTGAGTTTTATATTTTTCTTTTTCTTTTAAATTAGAGTTTGAAATGGGTCTAAAATTTTGGATTGTAATTGGTGACTTATTTTTATATTGTTATATATATAAATATATATAATTATATTAGTGTAATTAATTGTTGTATATAATTTATATATATATATATATGTATAATCAAAATATTTTATTGGTACTGAATTTAATATTTTATGAATGTAATTTTTATTTATTGGTTAATTAAAATTTCCAATATATATGTATTATTATGTATATATATTACTAAAAAATCTTTACATTTACTAGTAATGAATTTAATTATAGTTGATGAGTTTATTTTTTATTTATTAGTTAATCAATATTTGTGTAATACTTGATACATGTATTTTTATTGATTAATTAATAAACATGTGTGTATGTGTGTATGTATTTCTACAAGATATTAGTCATTTATATATATATATATATATATATATATATATATATACACACACACATACAATATATATTAGTCATTAACAAATTTAATATTTTATGTACATAATTAATTAATCAATTTAAAATTAGAAAACATTAAGTCAATTTTACTAATTATGATATGTCATGCTAATTTATCAAATTATAGTTTTTTTAGAGAAATAATTAAAATCTTATCATTTTTTCTATTGAAAAAGTTACATACTTGCGTGAAGTACTCAAGGTACTGATTAGTTATAATAACAATAGCTCCTGGGGCATAACCTAGGCCTTTACCTAGTTTATTTAGATTCTCGAATCATAGAAACGAATTTTTTTTTCGACATGTCTTGTTTTTATTGGTTGTCAAGTCCGAATAGTACTTTTGGTTTTTTTTAAGTATAACTTACATTAGGATGATCTTAAAAAATGATTTTTGAGGCATCCAATAACATTTTAAAATCTCATAGTTTTTAAAAGGCATATCAAAATTATTTTATACCTATGTACACCAAATCAATTCTTATTAATTTATAAACTTTTTTTCTTTATTTAAACTAAACCCTACAACAATAATTAAAACTTACCCTCAAAAAATAGAAAAATTTTAATTTAGGACTAAATTTTGTTATAAAAGACCCTTTTCTGTTTTTAGAAAAATTATTTGATGAGAGCGAATGTATATTTAAAATCTTAATGTTTTTAAAATCAATGAAGTATAATTTAATTATTGAATGCTTAAAAAATCACTTTTTAACATCATCCTAATATAACTTAAAACTCTTTTTTCTAAGGAGAGTTTAGCTAGGTTTCTCTGGTAGGTTTTCACAACATTCTCTTCTTTGTACCAACCAGGCAGCGTCTCTGTGACGAAGGCAAAGGGAAAACTAGAGAATAGAAGGAAAGAATGGCAACACCTCGGAAACAATGTTATAAGTTCTTCAAAGTTTTTCTCCCGGAATTCAGTTCCAAAAAACTGGTACTTTCTCTTTTTCTTTGTTTCATAAATTGTTTCCATTATCGCATGTGGCTCTTACCATTTACATAAGAAGACAACCCTACCTAATACTAATCAAATACATGAAGGGAGAGGATAGCCTTGATTCTGCCTTCTGCCTTGTTCTCATGGTCTCTGAGAAAGAGTATGATTTCTCGTAATGTGATAAAATTGTTCCTTTTCAAATGTTAAATCCAAAGGGATTTTCTATCTGCAGGCTGTGCAACCATTCGATGGGTTGGTTTAGTTGGTCATAGAGCCTGGAGCTCTTTATCAAGCTAGAGTTTTCGTTTTCGTTTTCGTTTTCTTTTTCCTCTCTTTTTAAGTTCAAGAGCTCCCAGTTGATCTCAATCAAATCTTGATGCCAGAATCTTCATTCATTTTTAGCCTATTTCATCCGTGTGGTGAATTTGCATTTGAAAGATTATTAGATGAAATAGCGTATGTGTGAAACAAACAAGCATGCATTAAATGGGAAATCAATCAGATGATTTTGTTGCCTAAAATTGTGCTGGTAAACATATGGACAGGACCTACCACCTGCTTTTGTTAAGCAATTTGATAGAACCTTTCCTAAGGATGCCATGCTTAAGGATCATGCGGGAAAAATATGGCTTGTCAATTTGGAAGAAAGTGAAGAGAGGTTGAGTATTACAAACGGTTGGCAATCCTTTGCAAGCGAATACTCTTTAGAATGTGGAGACTTCCTCTTCTTCAAATATGATGTTGGGCATTGTCTGTTCGATGTGGAAATATTTGGTAGAAGTGGATGTCCCAAAGAGGGCTTATCTTCCAAAATGACCACCACTGATGCAATGAATGGAAAAGAGATACCTCACGAGGAAATAGGCTATGTGCCTACTCATACCTGCAAGCAGAAGTATTCCAAGTTATCTGTCAAAGGGGTTGAAAACTCAGGTAGGCAGTCTTTGTCATATCACTTTATAGTTTATTCCAGATTCTAATAGAGGTCTACTTTTGATGTGCTGTACGCTTTTAGGTTTGGGTGAAGCTAGTGGTTATAAATCAAAAAGAAATAAAAGAACAAGTATTGGGGAAGGAAAGGCACTTAAACCAGAAACAAGTATTGGGGAAGACAAGGCACTTAAAGCAACAACATATGTGACACCGGAAGGTCCTTATTTTGCTGTAAAGATCTGTCGTTGGATGTGGTATGTTGTGGTGAGTTTTTGGTCATGTTTTATATTGTACCTTATTTTAATGATTGCTGCAAACAAAAGTGATCATGCTGTTTTTTATTTTATTTTCCATGTATTCAAATAGGATTTTGCTTCATGTTGTAGTATGTCCCTAGACCGCTGCTGGACTCTTGTGGAATTAAGTTGGATTCAGAAATGGCGCTTCTTGATCACAATGGGAAGGAATGGGCAGTGAAAGTCATTGTCAGGAGAGATGGTCGTGTTCTTATCAATCATGGATGGGCTCCTTTCCGGGAGGAGCACAACTTGCAGATAGGAGATACATGTGTATTTGAGATCGTTCCTGGTGGAGGAAATTCAAGCCAGAAATTGCGTGTTCAAGTTATCAGGAGTCAGTCCAAGCACCGTGGACGTCAGATAGAGAAAGCTTGAAGTACAGCCCTTTCCCAGCCCATAGCCGCCTGACTTCCTTTCAGTTACTCCGTCTCCTTTATCCTTTAGAATATTAATGTTAGATTTTGCAAAGCTGTTAGTAGTTTAGAAAAAGTTCTAAAAGATAATTTTGCTAGTACTGCTTGCTTGACATGGTAATCAACTAAAATGCACTTTGTAGGTTCTTGTGAATGGGGTGTAGTTTTGTTCACTTCCGCGCTGTTCTGTGCAAAATAAACAAGTTATATGTTCCTTTTTTCACATTCATTGAATTAATACTCTGCTGCCTTTTGTGTGGAGTGTGGAAAATGCTCTGATCTTGGAATATATTTCAGATTCAATCCGTATGGTTTGAAAACCTTGGCCTCAAGAAGAATCAAATTAATGTTTTCAGTCTTTCCTCTCTCTGGTGTGATATTGCAAACCATCATTGTCCATAATTGACATTCTCATTTCATGATGGCACATTCCATAAACATAACAAGTACACCATATTTGGAGGTAGAGGTGATCACGGTCAAAGGGCAAAACTGTGAAAGGATTTGATTGTAAAATCCAAAGATCCTAATTAAGGTTCACTAGAAAATATAATTTGAACTGTCGACTCCACCTTGATTTATTAATTTTTTTTTGGCCAAGTGATTTATTAATTCTTTAAACACATATTAATTACCATAAAATTAAGATTTGAACAATTTTAAATCAGAATCATATTGAAAGCGCCATGGAACTGGCCTGAACCATGGTCGCGTATGCTGGTAATGTCCCTCCAACCCACAGGTGAAATCGCCAAAGGGAGGAACTAACACCCATTGGCCATTGGAAAGCTTGTAATGTGTCCAACACAAATATAGGGTACAAATCTCACCAACCAATAGACACAAGAGATTGGTAATTTAGTCCATACTTAAAATATTCACTCTGCATTCATGCTTTTGTACTCCCTCTCTCTCATTCTCAACTATTCATCACATTCTCTGCCTGGGAACAACACTAATGGAGGCATCGAAGAGTGCTTCGCTGGTCCAAAACTAATGCTCTCCATATTGTTTCAGGTACCTTCCCGTGGCCACTCTACCACTAGCATTTTATATTATTATAGAAACTCTCTGCCAAAGTTCCCTTTTCTATCCTGACAATGAAACATATAAGTAATGGTCGCCACACAAAAATTGTGTAGTAATGCCTATTTACTTGACAAAGCATATAGAATGAACCAAAATGAGACCAATTTCATTTTCTAATGCTTTCTTACATGTTCTTACTACTACTTTCGTAGATTATCGACAGTTTGTAGTAAAACCATTGATCATTCTGAAATATCAATATTGGCTTCTTAAGGCTACCTTGCAGTCTATAGAGCTCAGAAAGGGTAATAATCTAGCCCGAATAGTATTTAGTATTTTCAAGGTTTTGAATATTTTGTCCAGCATGGAGTGGCTTAATGTTTCTAGACCGCATGTACGTCAAAAACTGCCCGGGCAGCTCTTCCAATAGAGCTTGAACGACAGAAATCCGCCCACCTGCAAAAACACCATCACTCAATTAGTAAAGTCAAAATAAAATGATGAAGAGATATATTCTTATTAGACAGTTAACACCCTAGGCTCTCACATTTTTCTATTTAGTTCATTTGGTTCCAGTTAGAAACGAGACAGCCTGCTTTATCTTTTCAACATAGTTTTAGGAATCAACTTAAAGCCATCTATCAAAATTCCAAAAACCATCTCATTCTTGAGAAAATAGAAGGCAAATATATATCTGTTACTTTTATGGGTCCTTATGATTGTAAGTTATTGGGAAGGCATTTAAGCTTGAGTTCTCCATTTGGAGAAACTTACGAATAATGCATCCAAAAGGCTTTTAAAAGGGAAAAGCTTCACTGAGGCAGAAGAATGACTTACTATGTACTTCTCGCATAGGAACAAATTGTACAATGTCTCGTGTAGCCACCCGGCCCGTTGAACTCTCCAATCGATGTCCATCATCAGCATCTAGAGTCTACAAAATAAGATCCACAACCGTTTTCATATTTATTTAAAAAAAAAAAATTACAAGCAACTACAGCTCCTGTGACTCTACTAGCACAAAATTAACAATTGATATATTCTAAGGGTTCTAGAAAGCAATGGCATACCTCCATTTGCTTGAAATCTGCATTCCCTACTCCAACTATGAGAACAGATAGAGGAAGATCAGATGCCATAACCAAAGCATCAGTTGTTTCTTGAATATCTGTCAGCACGCCATCCTGCATAAGGCCAAAGATTTTTGTAAGTTGGAAAAAGCTCTTAATGCACACATAGAAGTGACAGTTCTCTCTTACCGTTATAATGAGCAACACAAAATATTTGGTAATGTCTTTTGAGACGGCATCAGCAGCCTTTTGAGCAGCGTTGTTGATCACATGGCCAAACAAAGTAGGTCCAGACAAAATGACATTGTGCAGAGCATTAGCATAAGCAGCCATGATGCCTTGAACTCCTTCAACCTGTTGGAAATGACATAAATGCAAGATTAAAAAGTGTGAATCTGGTGCTTACAAGCAACTGCAATGATGAAACAAGCTAGCTGAAACTTCAAGAAAATAGTCAATGTAACGTGGACCTCAAACATATCCCAAACATGAAATTAACAACAATGTAGGCTGCTAGTCATGAAATTCTTAGAGAAATGAAGCAGGTTAATCATCATTCCCCATTTCGTCCAAAAAAAGCGGCATGAATTTTGAAGATAATATGTACAAAACCTGCTTGCTTACCTCATAGGTATTCATGCCGTTCAAGCTAAAACAATGCGATAAAAGGCCATCATGTGTCCTTCCTCCGAAACCCCAGGCTGGAAACCGCCTATCAGAATCATAAAATTGTATGACCTCCCCAACCTCCATTATAGCCTGTTAATAATGTTATCATTAAGTTGGGCACAAACTTCATTAACCACAAGTGTTTGCTTTCAGAGATGTCAAACATGGGCAATCTCTGCAAATACACTTTGTTTTGTAGAATTACTTCATTAAATTGCAAATAATCTTATCTTATCCTATGAAAAACATTCTTTACTAAAGAGCAGTTTACACTTTACTATTAAAGAACAATCCAGCCTTACCTGCTGGTAAGAATTCAATTGGCCTGAAGGATCAATGTAGTGCAAAGAATCTCGATTTAACGGATTTCCATTTGAAGCTGGAAAAGTCGAATTTTTATGAACCAGAAATAAAATAAGAAACGGGAAAACAAAGCTTATGCTAAGCATGTCAAAGGGCAAAAGGATAATAATTACCTGTAAAATCAACAGCAACCATAAAATTTAGCTCAAATCCACTAGATATGTAGTCAAGGAAACTGAACTGCTCCTTTTCAATAAATTGATCTACGAAGAGCTGGCCCTTCAAAACCTGTAAAATAAAGCATATTATGAACACATTCAACCATTCAGGTTAAAAATCAGATGCTAAGCATGGATGAAAACCTTCTCTTGACCCTGACGAGATGGGAAAACCAAATTTGCACCACTTTTGTCATTGCAAAGCTTTTCCAACTCTGAAACTGATTTCTGAAGTTTGCTGAATAAGTGAACAAAGAAATCCAAAATCAATTTATTATCATCCAGGCCTCAAACACTTTTATATAGTAAAAAGCTAAAAATTAATGTAAATCCAACACTGCATAAACCAGAGAAATTTCAATAATACCCAATGAATGTATGATTGCCATTGTTGTTGAAATCAAAACACTCGATAAGTAAAGGATTATCCTGAAATTAAAACCATATAAAAGTTTAGTATATATGGGGCCAAAAGTTTTACAAGCTCAGCAAGAGAACATCACAATAATCATAAGAAATGGCAAGCTTGCCTTGCTTCCAAACTGTTGCATGCTCAGATATAAGGGTCTCCAAGCTGGGTATAAATTGTTGTTTATCACCTCTGTCTTGCATATTGGGACATAATTTCCATTTTCAGTTATTCTAGATATTCTCAAGAAAGGATCCTATAAGAAAACAGTATGCTATGGAAGTTAGAACACATAGATGCACATGCAAACCAAATTAGCTGCATCAAGAGTATGTACACTTTTAGAAAACATGTCCTTGTTGCCCAACTGGGAACAATGCAATTTCATTTCAACAGCCATCCTGGATGCAAAAGTTTCTTCAGCATGAATAGTAATTGTCCCTAAGTCCCTGCAACCTCCAGGTCCATTTTTGCTATGGAGTTTGAGAGTTAGAGATCGATCACTTTTGGTCACTATCTGCCAAGCGAAAGTGAATAAGCATAATTTAACCAATCATTATAAGTGGTCCTAAGACATTGGAGAATTAGCATAATTATCATGATTAGCAAGCCATTTCTGTGACAACCAGAAGGAAATGTAATAGCTTTTAGCTGCGGTGATCAATAAGGATAGAGAAGGTTTTTCAAGGACTTCACTTCTAAGTTGGAAGACAATAGAAAACAAATTAAACAATTCGAACCAGTACTTCACAGGTTGAAACTAAAGAAACACATATCAAAATTCAAGGAGCATAACTCATGCGAGGCAACTCACCTCAGAGAGAACACAGATGGCTTCTCCCAAAAAGTCCTGCTCATTCAACTTTAGCGCCTACAAAGCAACACAGTAAGAAAATTGGAAAATCTAGTTCAGCCTTCAACTTCAGCAAATTACTCATCAATCTTTGCACCACTACATCAGAGAACCAGAATATTGTGACACAAGTGTTTCTGCTAATTTGTAATTCTCCTTCCGAGGTTTCTCTCAAAGTTTTCCTCCATGTTATATAAATTCTAAGCATCCATGCTGCGTGAATGGATATCTAATTGCTCTATATCAGCCTTACTTTTTATAATCATCAATTACATTTATAGCAAATTTGAACAGTTACTTAAAGTATCAGCACAAAATTAGATGATTATGAACTTAAATATAATTCAGCCAAACCAATAAGCTGCACATTATCACTTTAAGTCCAAAAATTATTCACATACTTCTTTCTTGAGTCAAAGTAAGCTGTACAAATTATCCTGTTTCATGGTAAATTCATATGCTGAGAGGAGGAAAAGAAAAAGCCCCAATACCAATTTTCCAAAGACCAAAGATCTTTATTAAACAAATGTTTCATTTCAGTACTTGGAAGCCTTTCAATCGAGCAGTAAAAATTAGTAAAACACTTTTATATCTGACCTCCAAACTCGTTGGCAATCATTGTTTTATGATGGTTTAGGTGTTTTAATCCTATAATCTATAAATGAAATCAGTAACTTCATCTAGAAAGGAGTTCCATCTAGAACAACATGCTGTGTTAAAGATGCCATCCTAAATGTGACAGTCATCGTCTACTAATATATCTGCAGGATCATTTGGTAATGAAATTATAAACAAACCCTTGGAAAATGAATTCTGACGTACCTTCACAGGTTTGTTGTGATATTTTGTATCAACATCATATACTCGAAAACTGGAGCGGTTGGAAGGAAGTGTCAGCCTCATAACGCACAGACAAAACTACCGTATATCTGGAAAATAATATATCTGAACGATAGACACTAAAGAGAATATGAAATCTTACACCAGAGGTTGAACAATCTCAAACTGATAAGCAACATTAATCTTCTCAACCCAAGTAGGATTCAGACAGTTCAATATGACTTCTGTGCGACCAACCTCTTCTACTATCCCATCCCTGTTTTTGACATACAGAACTGCCATGGGATCACTCTACATGACAACAAGAAACTGTTTCAGCTGAAACCTCAAAAGTCACTAGAGCACGTTCCAGTTGCAACTATTTCAGATTTTACTATATGATGCAAATCTTACAAGCAGTAGAAGACTTGAATTTTCAGTTAATTTCTATGATGCATGAGATGTTCTATTCCTCATTAAGTTAGGATGTTGAACATAAATGAGGAATGTAATTGATGCCATAAAATTCCAAAATTTGTAATCAGATATATGATAGAAGGCAGCTAAAAACTCTGAGAATATGACTTGAATACAAAATGAAGAGATAAACATAACAAGAATCTTACTTTTGATGTGATGTCACGATCACGTAACTTTGAAGCTGATAGAGATAGCTGCAATGCACACTTAAATCACATTAATACATCATAAGAAACAAAGTTCTTGTAACAATTATAAAACTAATACGCCTGTCCACTGCAGCTGGAGTTCCCACCTGCACATTTTAACGTATCATATTATCCCAACCACATCCAGTGACATTGTTTCTCATCCAGCATAAAAAATGAACTTAGTATTAACATGATAGAAGTAAAAAGAAAGCCTTATGTGCATGAAGATAGGTACCCAATCTCTAAATTAATTTTAAATCATATTAAGTAGTCAGAGACACGATGGTGTGAAACCTTTCACCTGTTCAAGCATGAGAAGCTAATAGTCAATAGCTTGATATTTATTAGTTATTACCCCTATAAAGAATACTGAAAAGCGCAACTGTTTTAGGTCCTAATAGAACATTCACCAGAGAGAACTAAAAAAATCAAAGAAAAAGACATCTCGAGTGTCATATGTCCCACCAAATAGAAAATATTGTCATGCAGTTTACGAACAAATTTTGATATATATAATGTCAAAACTTGCACATTGCCAAAATTTCATAACCAAATTATTTATCTCATGCTTTCTGCTTCTCTGCCAGCACTTTGAATCATCATCTAGATAATAAGAATCTTAAAATGTTTCAGCGTGGGAAACAATATTTAGGCAAAAGTTTTGGAGGTGGATTAGTTTAACTGGGGTGGCCCAAACTTGGCAAGCAAACAAAGCAAAAAACCACAATTGTTGCATCAATTATCAATTAAACTGAGATAGAATAAGTCAAAACATCGACTGGCATGATGACTGTTGCAGAGAAACAGAAAACCATGTACGGGTTAAAATCCATAGAACCGCTGCTATACATACGTGAGTACTACTGTATCCAGTCAATTTTGTTGAAGGTCTTTTTCGTGTAACCCAATTCATAGGCAGAGAACAACGCCCTGAATGCAACTAAGAATCAATATATCTCATAAATCCATCCAACATATAAAGTAATTAATCTAAAAGTTCAAATGTTCCGTCTTTGGTGAAGTGCTAATCAGAGTACTTCTGTGCAGAACCTCTATTGAAATCTTGCAAAAAGACCATATATCAAATAAAGATTAAATTTTTATTTACACAAGACGTTAAAATAGAGAAATTATACCTCAATTTGAGTAAAAAGAGGATATTGACCTCGAGTTCTGAAAAAGTGATCAACAGCATCGTTATGTCCAGTATTATTATTGGCCATTGGTCCACCATGAACCCCACCTATTGCTTGTTTGCCTCCTTCCACATCACCAGAAAAGCAAATCCCCATATCCTTTTCTCTTTTCTCTCTCTAAATTGGGATTCTTCTTTATAATGAAAACAAAAATCCCCAATTTTTAAACTCTTACTTTGAAACTTAAGATTTAATTTGGCTTTATTCTTTTACGAATTGTTTGCCTTGCAAAGAAAGTCCTTCTACCCTAATATACATATATACAGTAAAAACCTAACATATTTTACAAGACTTGATTTCCGGTTGTTTCCCGAGGGAATTTGCCGAGAAAGTTCAAAGGAAAAGGAAAAAGAAGGTTAAAAATAAATTGTAGGAGGGTTACCGTGTTCTAGCAAGAAAAAAAAGAAGAAAAGAAGGAATTTAGATTTAGTTGTGTACGGCCAACCAAGTCAATGTAAAGTCAAACATAGAATTTTGGTCAAAGGATAAAATATTTGTCAGTATATAGTCCTTTTGTGTTTGGAAATACAAAACACACAGGTCAAATTGTTTTCAAATTCTAACAAATGAGTCTAAGAAAGGAAGCCTCAGGTTTTTGGTATTATAAAAAATATAAAAAAATAAAAAAATTTTGCTGAGGAACGTGAATTAATTTTTTAATAAAATCAAAATCATTGTGCAAAAATATTTTGAACAAAATAATAAAAGAGTGATTCAAATTGAGAATTTGGATAAAATTCTATGGTGTGCGGGTAATATGGGGTTTTAATAATACCTAAAAAGAATAAGAAAGAGAGAAAGTAAGAGAGAGTGTTAGAGAGGCATTTTGGAAAATGTTAATTAAGTCATATTAATAGTTTAGGCAAGGCAAAACTAATAGTTTCTGCCCTAATATACATATATACAAAAAAAAAAAAACTAACACTATTTTACAAGATGTGAATTCCTGGTTGTTTCTCGAGAGAATTTGTTGGGAAAGTTTAGAGGAAAGGGAAAAATGAAGATTAAAAGGAAATTGAAGGATAGTTACCGTCTCTACTTGTGTACGGTCAGAAAAGCCAACGTAAAGTGGAACGTCAAAGGATAAAATATTTGTCTATATATTAGTCCTTCTGTGTTTGGAAAACAAGATCAAATTGTTTTGAGTCTGAAAGGAAGTCTCTGGTTTTTTGCTATTATAAAAAATAAAAAAATTTTGTTGAGGAACATAAATTAATTTTTTAATAGAGAATCAAAATCATTGAGCAAAAATATTTTGAACTAAATAATAAAGGGAGATTCCAATTGAGATTTTGGATTAAATTTTTTTTTTTTTGCTAAGTGGATTAAAATTTCTTTAGCTATGGTGTGTTGGTGATATGGGGTTCTAATAAAACCTAAAAAGTAAAAGAAAGAGAGAGTGTTAGAGAGGCATTTTGGAAATTGTCAATTAAGTCATATTATGAAACATTAGGGAAGATGTGAATTAATTACTAATCAATTAGGCTTTTGAAATCCTAATTAATGGTGCAATTGAAGAGAAAATTCCTAATCACTCAGACTCAAATTTGATTTCTTATATATTCCAAGTCCCAACTTTAGCATAATGTATGGACAAACATCAAGTGATCATATGCCATTACCAAGATAGCAAAATTCTTTGGTATATAACCGACAGTTTAATTAGTATTATATCTAAAACAAAAATACTTCTTCATTGACTTATAATCATCCCACTTGACATGGCTTTTTCAACTATCACAGAGTTTAGCTTCGCTTTTATATAAGTTAATTACTACATGGTAAATTTTGAAGTTTAAAACTTGGAAAAAAAAAAAGTAGGGTTTTACGAAAATACAAAAAAAGAAAGTGGGACCAACTAAATGAAAAGTCACATCCAGTGAGATATTAGCGGGAGAGATAATAGCGGGATGAGTTATAGCTAGGCGGGTTAAGTAGCAATATTCTATCTAAAACATTCAATTCAATGGTTAGTATATACTTCTTTCTCCTTTCTCAATTGAGGGTGATTCAAATCTCCATGTTTGAAGAAAAAAATCATTAATTAAGTACTTTAAAATATATAATAAGAAATGCATAGAATTTCACCATTTCACTAAATTACATATAGCAAAAAGGTAAATATATAAATAAAAAGAAAGAAAATTATAAGAACTTACACGAATATTTCGAGAAGACATGACTCACGGTATGTTTAAAGATTTTGTACTTTAACGATTTAATCTAAGTTATCTGAACGATAATCACAAAATTAACCGAGTACTTCAAACGGAATAAAAACACTTAAACAGTGTAAGATTAATCGATCTCCCTCATCCCTATAGATCAATTCTTCTGTGCTGCTCATTTTCTCTCATCTACTCATCACCCTTATTCTCCCTCTCCTATTTATAGAAGAGGGTTGTTGAACTTACCCAGGAATAAGATGATAGCACCAACAAATACAATTTGGTTTTCACGTCTTGAAGGGGAATAATTGGAAAACTCAGACATGTAATTTGCATGAAGTTTACGCATACCAACCTTTTCAAGTCTCTATACAAGTCAATATTCATCCTATGTGATTGAAAATTAAAGAACTGAATATTCTAATTCCAACAACGCTCTGTTGCATATTATTCCACGCCTAAAACCTTTAAAATTCATTGTTTGGATTATTCAAATACCTTTGCATTTTGCCATGAAATTTCAGGGATTGGAAATGTGCAATTGGCTTTGATTTTTTCAATGGTTAAAGAACAGCGATTGGAAAGTCACTAAACAAATGCTTAATTAATTTATAAGTAGAAGAAAATTTGTTAAAGGGAGAACATTTTTAGGGATCAAAGGTTTGCGTGCAATCTGTTCCGATTGCTGGTTTTTAGCTTGAAATAAATATATAATTTTTTAGGTAAATATTGATCACTTAAATAATTAAGTGAATTTATACACGCCAATAAACTCTTTCTTGGCATTTCACCAGTTGACCAAAAGTAGTCAAACTTTTTAGATGCAAACGTGACGGCCACCTTCTTCGCACTCCATAATGTACGTCGTAATCTGTTTATAGTGCCCACTATAAAATCTAGACAAGAAATTCATCCGGGGCGAAAATATTTTATAATTTTAAATATTTAAATAATATTTTTAGGAAAAAATGGAAAAAAAATTAAAGATAGAATATGAAATAAATAATATATTAATATTATATATAAATATGATATGAGTATATAGAAAAAGAGATTAACTTATATCCGGTATTTGCCAAAAAAAACTTATACATGATATATACAATTAATATTTAGACAAACCAATTAATAGTTAGATTTAAAGATCTACTTAAATGTATCAACATTTAGACTTAAAAAGATTAAATTTAAAAATCTTTCCATTTATAGTATTCGATAAGTTTTTCCTAAAAAATTAATAGTACTAAAAAACTATAATAATAAAAATAAAAAGTTTATTTTCCAGAAAAACTAACCCTAAATAATTAATCAAATAAAAAAGTAAATGATTAAAGTCTAAGATAATAAATAGACCGTTAAAGTTTAAACCCTATATAAAAATTAAAAACAATATTTGTATATAATAATATGGTACATATTACCTAAAACAATTTTTCATACAATACTATAATTGTTGGGCCAATATTTTTTCTATTTGGTTAATGGACCATCAATAAGATAAAAAAATTAAAAAGTTAAAAAAAAAAAAGAAAAGAAGAAGATGATGGATTAAAATTCAAAGTAATTAAAAAAAAAGGAGGAAGTGGGTGACATGACCCCTCTCCCTTAAACTCTTAGGTTTGAGCTTTCATATATAATTTTTTTTTGGCCAGTTCATATATAGTTTAAGAAGTTTAAGATTATGATATGATGGTAAAGAAGAATATAGTAGACACATCGCAATTGGATGCGTCTTTTTGGGATTGACTGGTTTTGGGTCGAAGGAGACATCGTGTGTTATTTTCTGAGTTAAGATCATTTTAGCAAAGATTTGTACCATCTTGATTTATTTCATTGGATCATTTCAAGTTTGAATAATTCAGAAATAAATAATATTTAGAATATTCAAGTTTTTTATATTTGTAAAGGTAAAATTGAGTTGATTTGGATGAATTATTCATGTTGGAGTCAGTTCCGAATAATTATTCAAGTACAAAGTATTTCGTGTTCAAGTCATTTTAGAGTTCTGATCTCTTTTTAATTTAGATAGAAAATGATTATCTCTCCAAGAATCTTCCTTGAAACTCAGGAGTGGAAAAAAGCATCAAATGCTCCCTCATAAACTCAAATCACCCATTATTTTATTTAATACATTTATTGCAAGTCTTCCCATGCATGTATGTTTGGCCACTGCCTCCTACCTTATTAGCTCATCAGGGCCTCAAGCCAAAATATATAGTATAGTCGAATTTATCAAGCTTTGGTGCGACTAAAATCCAAAGACGAATTCCTTTCAAGCTCGGTTTAATATTTCTGGATTGCATGTTACTCAAGAACTGTCCTGGCAGCTCTTGCAAAAGAGCTCCGATAAAAGAAATCTCCCCATCTGCACTCCAAACTAGCAAAAGAAAGTTGAAAATATACAAGAGATAAGATTAAATCAGTAACAGATTATCCCCACTGTTATCCTGTATAGATCCGAGAGCAAACGAAACATATATAATTTGATGACAATTGTCAGATAAATTAGATTGAAAATTTTGTCAATAATCATGAAATAGAGGGTGTGTTTGTTCTTTTGGTACATAAAGAAATGAGATAAAGGGTACAAACATTGCAAAACACTGCCACAAGTATCAACTTGAAAGCAAGGGTATAAGAACAGAAGTTTAAGTTACCTTCTTTAGAGAGTGTATGTGTTTGTTGTTTTTAAGGTTTTGATTTTTGTTGCTTCATCTTGTGGGTTATGGGATGAAAACAACAAGATGTATAAAATTAATATTGCAAACTGACAACTCTTGTCTGCTCTCTCAACTCTCTTTCAGCATTCAAGCATATCTTTCTCCTCACCTCTAATTTCTCCATAAATGGCAAAAATTTATTGATTAACTCGGTTTTTGAGTCATTGATGTATCTATCATATCATCAGCTTATTCAATGGGCATGCTTTATTGGTCAAGTCTTCTCTGTACGTAAATATGTTATAAAAGTCCACAAAAGGATTTTAAAAAATATGTGACTCAGAAGGCTGAAAACTATACTATATGTATATATATATATACATATATATATATATATATTATTTAACACAAGCACTAGTGAAGCAATTGTTGGGGAGACCTAATATCTCTTTAAGTCTTCTTGTACTTTTGCAATGAAGTTTCACTGATCTTGACCACCTCACCTCGCTAACGTCCATAAAGAATGCTGGAACTTGCCATCGCCTTGAAGCTAAGCTTTGGTCATTCAAATTTAGATGGAATCTGTTGCCATTTGTTTGTATGTTTGAGTATTTTTCTTTAATTTTACATTGGTAAAGAATATTATTAATTGATTAATTATGCATGATTATTATTATTATTATTATTATTATTATTATTGTGCTTTAGTAGAAGTGGTATGTATATCCAAATTTACAAGGATGGCCAGAGGTTCGAATCGAACCCTGTCAACTTGAGAACCAGCCCTCAGCTTCGTCATTAGGCCAGGCGGAGCCGTTTCATGATCATGAACAAAGATGAATTCATGAAGAGATTTTTCTCGAACAACTATGTCTTTCTTGAAAAGTTATCTGTTACTTTATAAATATAGAAGATCGTTGTCTAATTTAAAATCATAACAGAAGTTGAAATTAGTTTACTAATCATTCATGATATTTTGGGAGAGAATACACAATAGTTCGTCAAAATCAAAATTCGTGGTACTACGATTTTGATTAGATAATCGTATCTAGGTGATTCATACACCTAATGAACTGCAAGCATTGAATAGGGGTGAATTCTGTTTCAAGGACATTACACTTGTGCAAGCTTCAGTTAAAACAAGTTAGTTTATACACATATACTTAATTTTATATATTTTTTATTTTTCTTTGTTGTTATTTACAATTGTTTTATTTAAATCGTTGAGCTTATAATAACTCAAATAGAATCAACCAATGCCTATATTTGACAAAGAAAAGGATAAAAGTATGGCTTAATACACAAAATAGCCTCCAACTTGTACGAAATTGTCGTTTCGGCCCTTCAACTTTTATTTTGGATTTTTTGGCCCTCCAACTTTTATTTTATAAATAATGTAGCTTTCTGTGCTGACGTGATCTATTCAAATATTGATATGTAGAATTTTCATGTGAAGTGAAATTTTCTTATTACGTTACGTCAGCGTTAAAAGCTATATTGTTCACAAAATAAAAGTTTAAGGGTCAAAAAGGTAAAAATAAAAGTTGAAGGACCAAAACAATAATTTTGTACAAGTTGGAGGACTATTTTGTGTAAGCCATAAAAATATGTACTTTCGGATTCAAAGAGATCATAATAATGGACTTTTAACCTAGAAGCCTTTGTGTTTTAAGTAGTTGATTGATCGAAGTGAGGGTAAGTCAGAAAATAAACTGAGAATTGAAAAACCCCCACGATCCCTTGGTTGGCAATGTACATGTTGACTTGACCAAAAAGGGAGATGATGGAAAGAAACGGAAGGAGGCTCCATCCCCGGCGGCAATCCGATTGGATGGTCAAGAATCATCAAAATCCCATATATAAATATATATATATATATATTGTTGGAGTAGGTGGGCCCGAAGTAGTCAATATGCCGACAAATAATGCACAGAAAATAAATTTGGACAAGCACAAGAAATAAAGTGCAAAGAATAAAATCAATAGGAGACACAGGATTTACGTAGTTCAGCTTAAAGCCTACGTCTACGGGCAAAGATGACGAGAAAATATTACACTATAATCACGGAGATAATACAAGCTTAAATGCTAAGCTTAAGACCTCAAGACCCGAGAGCATTACCAGAGAAAATTAAATTACCTAATTTTCTCCAAACACTAGCTAACCGTGGGATATTTATATTACCCACTTAGCTTACTCTCTTACTCTCACACTAACACTCTCTTCCAAAACTCTCTCACCATTGCAAGCTCTCTCAATTGCAAACAACTTCAATTGTGTTGCATTGCTTGCTTGGTGTGTATTTGGCCGATGGAAGCAAGGCCTTTTATAGGCAAATTTAAGCCTACAAAATTTGACAAGCCACAATTGTTGAAATCTTCATGGTTTGGTGGAAGTAAGAATCCGTGGGTGTAAATAGATTTCAAACTACCATATACAAATCTCCACCTTAGTTTGAAATTTCTTCAAATCGATCATAATAATTTTCTCGAACTAGATCATCTTTGCCTCGTATGCCCTTAAGGGCAATCACCAACTGCAAATACCAACCAAGTCCAAGCAATGCTTGAACTTGTAAGAAGGAATGACCTTTGTTAACATGTCTGCGGGATTTTCCTGAGTAGAAACTTTACTTATCTCAATATCACCTTGTGAAACATGATCCCGGACAAAATGATATCTGACATCAATGTGCTTGGTTCGCTCATGGAACATCTGATTTTTAGTCAGATGAATAGCACTCTGGTTATCACAGTAAATAACCGTCGAGTTCTGCTTGAATCCCAAACTGTTAACCAAACCTTTCAACCACAATGCTTCTTTAACCGCTTCCGCTGCTGCCATGTATTTTGCCTCAGTTGTAGATAAGGAAACTGTAGACTGTAATACAGCCTTCCAACTTATGGCACCTCCAGCAAGCGTGAAGACATAACCTGTAGAGATCTCCTTTTGTCCAAATCTCCAGCATAATCAGAGTCCACGTAACCCATGACACAGCTTGAACTGTTACTCTGATCATAAACTAAGCATATATCTGCAGTGCCTCTCAAATACCTGAGAATCCATTTCACAGCCAACCAATGTTCTTTACCGGGACAAGACATGTACCTGCTCACCACACTGACTGCATGTGAAATATCTGAACGAGTGCAAACCATAGCATACATCATGCTACCAATAATTTTTCGACCATCTGGCGGTTTAACCAACTCCCATGTCTCGTTTTTGTGAAGAGATTCCATCTCCTCATTCATAGCAACCGCCCACTGTGCCGACTCATTACATGTGATAGTCTCATTGTAATTGGAAGGTTCTGGACCAATGGACTCTGCCACACTAAGTGCATAAGAAACTAGATTTACATCTGCATACCTTTGAGGAGGTTTGATCTGTCTCCTCGATCTACCAGAGGCAATGCTATACTGCGGTTCTTGAGGTGTAACTCTTTCCTCATGTGAGTCCTCCACCTCATCACGCTCACCTTGGACTGAAATACCTTCATTCGAAGTAGAAGTAGGAGCCTCCACCTGAAACTCCACCTGCTGCTCGACACCATGATCTCCCTTTTCAACTGACTCCTCCTTTTCCCGGGAATTGTTTGTGGATCGAAGCATGGATGACTCGTCAAAAGTCACATCTCTGCTATACATGAACTTTGGTGAAACCGGATCAGGACACCATAACCTGTATCCTTTCACCCCTTGGCCATATCCAAGAAATATGCATTTCTTTACTCGCAGCTTCAATTTCCCTTCATTGACATGAGCATAAGCCGGGCAACCAAACACTCTTAAACCAGAGTAATCAGCAGGACGACCAGACCATACTTCCTCAGGAGTCTTCAACTCAATAGCTGTAGACGGAGATCTATTCACCAAATAACATGCAGTATTAATTGCTTCAGCCCAAAAATCTTCACTGAGACAGGCATTTAGTCTCATGCATCGAGCTCGTTCCAAGAGAGTTCTGTTCATCCGTTCTGCAACTCCATTCTACTATGGTGTATGTCGGACAGTGCGGTGTCTCACTATCCCTTCATTTTTGCAGAACTCATCAAATTCACCCGAGCAATATTCCAAACCATTATTGGTTCGGAGCCGCTTGATCTTCTTCCCCGTCTGGTTCTCGATCAAAGCCTTGAATTGCTTAAAGGTGACAAAGACTTGATCTTTGTTTTTCAAAAAATACACCCACACCTTTCTTGAGTAATCATCAATAAAAGTCAACAAGTATCTGTAACCACCTTCGGAAATAACCGGAGAGGGACCCCAAAGGTCAGAGTGGAAGTAATCGACTGTACCTTTGATCTGATGGATCCCCGTGTTGAATTTCACACGAGTCTGCTTGCCCAATACACAGTGCTCACAAAACTCAAGTTTTCCGGTGCACTGGCCACTCATCAAGCCTTGTTTGCTAAGCACAGATAGTCCTCTCTCACTCATATGCCCAAGTCGCATATGCCATAACTTGGTGGTGTCAGCATCTGGATCAACAGACGAAGACACTGTTGCAGCGCCTATAACAGTGGAACCATCCAAGAAATAAAGTCCTTGTTCCATATGTCCACGCATCACAGTCAAAGCACCAGAAAATACTTTTAGTACTCCACCTTCACTAGTATAATGAAAGCCTTTCTTGTCCAAAGTCCCCAAGGAAATAAGATTTTTCTTCATTTCTGGAATGTGCCGAACCTCCGTCAAGGTTCTAACAATACCATCAAACATCTTGATACGGACAGTGCCAATCCCCACAACTTTACAAGCATGGTCATCTCCCATTAAAGCTGAGCCGGCACACCTCTTGTACGTTGAAAACAACTCCTTGGAGGTACTAATGTGAAATGTGGCAACTGTATCAAGAATCCACCTCTCACCAACTTGTGAGTCAGATACTGCTAGAACAGTTTCAGCATCATTTGAAGATTGAGCAACAACCACATGTGCACCATCCTTGGTCTGCTCCAGTGGCTCACCTTTCTCCTTCTTCTTTGGACATTCCCTTTTAATGTGCTCGTATTTCTTGCAGAAATAACATTGCACATGCTTCCTTGACTGCGATCTGGAGACTTTGCTACTTGAATTTCCACCTCTGGTCTTGGATCTCCCCCGAGTAACCAAGCCTTCTCCTTGACTGCTTTCAACTGCTTTCCCGATTAATTTCTTCCTCAGCTCATTAGAGCCCAAAGCAGCTTTTACCTCATCGAGAGTAATTTCATCATGACCGTACAACATATTCTCCACGAAGTTCTCGTATGGAGGAGGCAAATAACATAAAACAATCAAAGCTTGATCCTCATCCTCGATTCTAATATCAATATTATTGAGATCCATAATAATTGTATTGAAATTATCCAGATGCTGCGATAAGGATGTACCTTCTTCCATCTTGAGAGTGTAAAGCCGCTGCTTGAGAAACAGCCTTTTGGTCAGAGACTTTGTCATGTACTTCTTCTCCAACCGGAGCCATAAACCGGGTGCAGTGGAATCTGTCCCAACTTCTCGTAAGACTTCATCTCCAAGACTAAGTAAGATGGCACTATGTGCCTTTTCCATCAACTCGTCCTTTTGCTCAGCCGAAAGTGATTCCGGCAATTTATCTCTGCCTCCCAAAGCCTTTATCAACCCTTGTTGAACCAGCATGGCCCGCATCTTGATACGCCATAAACTGAAACTATTTTTTCCTGTGAATTTCTCAATATCATACTTGGTCGTTGAGACATTTGCAGCCATACTTGCTAATTAATCAGACAGCTCGGACCGAACGGAAGCAACACAATATCACAGCCAACTAACTTTATAAATATAGCAAAGATAGTCGAGACGGCAGTCGATTACCCGCTCTGATACCAGTTTGTTGGAGTAGGTGGGCCCAAAGTAGTCAATATGCTGGCAAATAATGCACAGGAAATAAATTTGGACACGCACAAGAAATAAAGTGCAAAGAATAAAATCAATAGGAGACACAGGATTTACGTGATTCAGCTTAAAGCCTACGTCTACGGGCAAAGATGACGACAAAATATTACACTATAATCACGGAGATAATACAAACTTAAATGCTAAGCTTAAGACCTCAAGACCCGAGAGCATTACCAGAGAAAATTAAATTACCTAATTTTCTCCAAACACTAGCTAACTGTGGGATATTTATATTATCCACTTAGCTTACTCTCTTACTCTCACACTAACACTCTCTCCCAAAACTCTCTCACCATTGCAAGCTCTCTCAATTGCAAACAACTTCAATTGTGTTGCATTGCTTGCTTGGTGTGTATTTGACCGATGGAAGCAAGGCCTTTTATAGGCAAATTTAAGTCTACAAAATTTGACAAGCCACAATTGTTGACAAGCCATAATTGTTGACAAGCCACAATTGTTGAAATCTTCATGGTTTGGTGGAAATAAGAATCCGTGGGTGTAAATAGATTTCAAACTACCATCTAAATATATATATATATATATATGGGTTAAAATTAGCAAATCCCAAAATTTTGATTTAGGAACGATGCTCTTGGAATTTTGGGTTAAGAATATAGTTTTTGTACTAGACAATGACCCAGGCTTCGCTGCGGGGCATCAATTTTTAACTTGGAATTGGTGCAAATTAAATAGGAAACAAATTAGCTCTAGCCAAATCTTTGATTTATAATAGTAACCACTATTAAAGACTTTCAGCAGCTATAGGGAGCAAATTGTGTTATAAATTATATAACTGTCAAACCTTATATACATACATGGTCAAATGGTTTTGAGCTGCCTAATATATAGGCCATCACATATCAAGGATGCTGCTCGTCACAATTTTACCCTCTAACATATATACATCATGAAAAAAGAAGAGTAGGCCATGTAGCTATGTAAACTTCAATACAGTCTTCTGCCAAAAAGCAAAAAGGCCACTTACAATTTTGCAGTACGATGCACGCTGCTCCATAAGAAAAAAGGCAAGCTGAAATGCATTCTGCAGAAGAAAATCAAGAATCAACACATAAGCATTAGCACAATAGCATAAATGTAGCTAGACTAAAGGCATCTATAATCTATAAATCTATAAATCTATAAATAGAAAGAAAAGAAGGAAAAATTACCGTAAAGAGAACTACATGAATGAGAAAAAGAAGCATGAGTGCCTAAAACAGAAAAGGTCCCAGGTGCACCCTTGACCACATCCCCTCTATCTTGAATCCTCAGCCCCATTTTAGTTATGATCACTGGCAGCTTGCTTCCAACCGTTAGAATTACCTGCAAAGTTTGAATTAAAGGTGTAAGATTCTAATTCTTGCTGATTTCCTCAATATACAAAATGTATACTATAAGGTATACCAAATATGGCGTTGTGGTCACAGCTAAGGGTATAAAGGATAGCCAAAAAAAAGAGAACCATTTTGTTGAGAAAGAACATAAGTTTTATTACTTAGTAAACACTGAAACGAATACATAACTATGTTCATATATAGATAGATTCTTATTGCACCAGCATCTATTAACAGATAATGGAGTTTAGATCCAACTGTTATGGAAGTTATCCGTGAAGTCTAAACTGGTTCTATTGTGTCTGAACTTCAAAATTTTATTCAAAGAAGCATAGTCTTTTAAATAGAAAAAGAAAAATCTAAAGCTTCAGCAGAGTTTTGGCTGCACATGACTATATTAAACTCAATTTTAAGGTTGTGAGGTTGATTGTGACATATGATCCTAATTTCTTCAATCAGTTCTTTATCCCAAGTTAGAATTACAAAGAATGACTATTGGCTACGATGATAAAGTTCTTACCATATGTATAGGTGATTAGGAATAAGATAGCAATAAACCATATGATTGGACTGCAAAGTAAGACAAAACTAAGTCAATACTGTGATAGTGCAACTCAAATTGAAGAAATGTTAATTTGAATGCTTGAGAGCACTAACCTGATTCCCACTACTGCTTTAAAATCTTCTTCCAGTAATCTCTTGATGTACTTCTGGAAATCAAATTTTGTTTCATTTCTAGGTGCAAAATGTGCCTGAACAAAATAGTAAATTGAAGTTTCAACTAGCAGCATAAAAAGAGAAATCATTCTCTGAATAATATCACAAAAGTTGGCATACGCATATAACATTACATAGCCTAATTAGCTTACCATGATAAATGCATGCCTTAAGTGTCAGGTAATCAACCTAATATACTGACCCAAAGAACTATCCAAAGAAACGCACCTGATAGAGATGAAAGAATTTAAATCGGAATAGAAATTTGCCTGAACACATACACACAGTAGTTTTTACATCAATTTTTCCCATCTGTGAACAATCCAAATGGTTAAGGTTGAGCGGCTCCAAAAGTTCAAGTGCCTAGGAGTCGTAGTGGAGACATATTTTCGTATTCTGATGATGATTGATACAATGTGAAAAGGAAAATTGATCTTGATATTCTATTTTAAAACAGATCTTAACCATAATTATATCCTCTAAGATTGTTTAAACTCGACAGGAATCACTACTAGAAAAACAGTCTATAGAAACGGAAATAGGGACGGAATTTGATGAAAAATCCGTCCCTAAAAGCCTTTCCAACGGATTTAGGGACGGATATATTTCCGTCCCTATACGCGCGTCCCTAATATTTAGGGACGGATAATAAAATCCGTCCCTAAATTCGGTGGAAGACACGAGACAAGGTAATGACATTTGAAACGGATTTTGCGACGGACAGGCAGCTACTGCAGCGGAATTAGGGACGGAAATAGCAACGGAATTTGGGACGATTTTTTCCGTACCTAAAAGTAATAGCTGAAAGGTATTATGAACTGATTTTGGGACAGATTTAGGGACGGATTTTATGGGGAGGACTTTAGGGACGGATTTAGGGACGGATTTAGAGTTTAGGGACGGATTTTATTATTTTTTACCCTTTGAGACGGTTTTAGGGACGGAAAATGTAAAAAAATAATTTTTTTAAAATAATATTTTATTTATGTAGTGGCGGGGTATTAATTTTTTATGAATTAGTAGTAATAATAATAATAAATAATATTATTAATATTTTTATTATATTTAATAATATAATTATAATAATAATAAAATTTAATCGTATTATTCTTATTAGTGCTATTAATATTTAGTAATAATAATAATAATATTATTATTATTATTATTACTATATAAAATAATATTAAAATAGACGAAAATGAATAATAAATTATAATTTTATATATTTACTGTAAATGTTGTATACATGAAATGTACAAAAATAAATCTAAAAATCACCTAAATGGGAGGCAATCTCATCGAAGTCATCCCCGGCCTCTACATCGCCCTCGCCCTCACCCCGGGCCTCGGCATCGCCCTGATGGGCCGCATGATGGACGTCCTGGGGCTGAGGCTGTACCTGCGAGATGGACTCTCCGGTCCTAGCCTGAGCTTACGGAGGTGGCTCGTCTGTCGGATGCGAAGCTCCTGGAGGCGGAGGAAAACGGCCTATCATCTGCTGCATCTGCTGTAATCGCTGCTCCCACACTCTATCTCTCTCAGCCAACTGTCGAGCAGACTCCTGTGCAGCCTCCTGTCGACATCGGAGCGTAAGTCGGCCATCTGTTGTCGCAAGGAAATATTCTCTTGCGACTGAGATGGGATGGAAGAAGAGTCGACCTAAAACTGGGGGTGGTGAACTAAGTCGCCGTACCCTAGCATCCGACCGCGTTCGCCACCCGCAACCCCCTGAAAGACCGTATGAGGGTTGACCTCCGAGTCATCGGCAGCTCGTGCACGTGCCTCCGCAATCGCTCGATCATAATCCTCCTAAAAAGTAGAATATAAATTAAATTATCAGGTGTGTGAAGTATAAGATTAATCAAATATTCTTATTTTAAATTGAATAATTATATAAGAATAAACTAAATTAACGTTACAATTGTATAAGTAATTACTTAAGATGATTATATATAATGAGTTATAATTACTTAAACTTTAACTTCAATAATTATATATTTAAGTACTTAAACTTACAGCAATGGTCTTGGCACGACCATTGGGATAATCACCGGCCTTGGTTTTGTACAGCTTGCCGAATAATCTATCAGGATCGGGATCACCACCCGCCTCCTTAACCTACAAAAGCAAAAAATGTGTTAAATAATTATAAGGAAAATATGTATGAAATAAAAAACTAAAGCAAAATAAAATATGGATTTAATTATTACCAAATCGGACCAGTGGAATGCGATGCCCCTACTACCACCTTTATAGACAATCGCCTGCTCAGTGCTGCGATTCTTCTTGTTCACCTCACTGTGAAGCTTGAAAGTAGGGTCGGCATCCCACTGTGCACAGAGGCGGTCCCAGACATAATCTGAAGTCCAAGTAGGTGCCCTACGTATCTGCCGAGCCCGGCTGAACTCATGCCTGATGAATTTGCCGGCTGTGGCATCAAAGAAGGCCCGTGCCGCCTTCCGCTCCTCGGCGGGGAACAAGTAACGCCTTTGTAATTTGAAAGAAATAATGAAAGTACGCAAATAATAATGTCATAATTCAATTAAACAAATTAAGCAATTAACTTAATAATAATGATTAAATAAAATAGTCAAATAATAATAATGTAATAATTAAATTATATGAATAAACAAATAATTAATGTAGGTTATGACTTACCATCCATAAATCAAACATACGGGTGCGCGTCTTGTGCGGAACCTTCATCCAGGATAACCACGGCTCGATCCAATGTCCGTATATGATATGCTTGATCTCTATCTTCGCCCTCTTATTTGTCTTCTCATCCCTTCAAAATTGCATTATCAAAGGTAGTTAGTAAGAAAAACAAGTAAATATAATTAAGAAACATTAAAAAAATAAAAAAAGTTAAGATTTTACTCGTAAATCGTGGCCACTGTCATCGGTGTCGGGGGATCTAGCTGAGATGGGCCGGACACATTAGGCTGAGATGGCTGGGTGGGCTGGGAGGGCTGGAAGGCAGGTGTAGGGATGAAAGACGACGGGGGAGTGTGGGAAGAAGAGGCTCGCTGGGAAGCAGGCGTCTGTGCTGACGGCACAAGGCGATACGTCAATCCTCCCACTGTCACTTCCTGAACTGGCAGTGGAGATGAAGGTGGAGATGCACCAGAACTATGTGCTGGAGGAGCATGGCTAGATGTAGGAATGGAGGAGTGTAGACCAATATCCGGAAGCAACGTCTAAAAAGTACAGAATATTATTACAAAATTATTAGTTTAATTACTTATATATAAGAACATTCATGACAGTTAATCAATTTTGATTAATAAATATTGAAAAGCACCTGTGTATGCTGCGAAGCCGGAACAGGTGGGGATCGGAAAGTCTCCTGAGGTAGAACAGTGGGTGGAGGTGGTGGTAATCGCGAAGCAGGATAACCAACTGAGGGAGATCCAGATCCTGAATGATGTGACTGACTCCCGGATGCCCCTCGACCAGAACTGGCCGATCGACCTCGGCCTCGGCCTCGACCTCGGCCTCGGCCTCGACCGGAGCTCGAGGGATGATCATCGTGCTGTGAACTCTACAAAATTTCACGTTATCACTAATAACAAACTAATTTATTACAATTATGGATTAATTTCAAAATTAACAAATACTAATGATTTAATATTTACAGTAATTAAAGTAAGTAGTATTTAATGTTTGACATTATTAAACTATTTACTAATTTGACTAATTATTAAACTAATTAACGAAATTAGTATTGAATGGTTATATAATTATTAAACTATTTAGTAATGAACAACTAGTTAAAGCAATTAAAGAAATTAGTATTAAATTTTTAAGTAATTTTTATACTATATATTAATGCATTACTATAGTTAAACGTTGTTCTAATGAGTTAATATTGAAACTAATTAGATATATTACCATTTTATGTTTGACATTATTTAAGTTATTAAACTTACTACACTAATTAACAAATTATTAGATTTTAATTAATATTTAATATTTATACTTATTAAATTAACTACTAATGAGTTAATATTTAAACTTATTTGACTAATTAGACTAATTACTATAATTACTAAGTATTATATCTATAAATTAATGGTACTAATTATAGTAATTTGTAACATTACAAATAATTAGAGAGTTAAACTAAGTTAAGTAATTAGAGTAATTTGTAGGATTACAAAGTATTATTTACTCAAACTAATTAGAGTAATTAGTTTCAATATTACTAATTATTATATATTTACAAATAATACTAATTAGAGTAATTATTATTAGAGTCATTAATTAGTACTAATTATAGTAATTTGTAACATTACAAATTATTTATTAGTTAAACTAAGTTAAGTAATTAGAGTAATTTGTAGGATTACAAAGTATTATTTACTCAAACTAATTAGAGTAATTAGTTTCAATATTACTACTTATTATATATTTACAAATAATACTAATTAGAGTAATTATAATTAGAGTCATTATTTAGTAATTATTGGCTATTCAAACTAACAATACTAATTAGAGTAATTAGTATTATTACTATTTATTAGATATTTAAATAATAATACTAATTACCAAACTATAAAATATTTTAAGTAAAATAATACTAATTATAGTAATTAGTGTTTTTACTAATTAATTATATATATTAAAACTAATAATACTAATTAATATTTAAAGTGATTCAAAATTTTAACAAACACATTATTGACATTATATGAATTCAATTCATATCAAACAAATTAACAAACACCAAAACAATTAAACCAAAATTAACAATGATAACAAAACTAAGAGAAAACAGAAAATTATACCGTCATTGTACGGAATTGGAGCGGATTTGAACCGGGAGAGCGTCGCCGGCAATCAGAGGCAGAGAACCGCCATTGGTGACGGACCAAATGGCGGCCGGCGGCGAGGAGAAGGCGCTGCGCACGGCTGCTCACGGGTGGGGGGGGGGGAGGAAGGAAGAAGAAGAAAGAAATGGGGGGGAAAGGGCTGGAGCCCGATTATATTAAATGAATTGGAGCGGATTTAGGGACGGATTTAGGTACGGATATCGCTAAATCCGTCCCCAATTCCGTCCCTAAATAAATAAAAAAATAATAATCCGTCCCTAAATCCGTCCCTAATTAACAGCTGTCAACAACTGGAGGTTGAAAGGACGTAGGATTTTGGGACGGATTATTCAAAAACCGTCCCTAAATTAATCAAAATTGCTAAATCCGTCCCTAAATTCGTCCCTAAAGTACAGCTGGAATTCGGAGAGCCGTCCAAAAGTGCTTGACTATTCCAACGGAGTTAGAGATGGAATTTTAAAAATCCGTCCCCAATTCCGTCCATAAACAACCGCTATTTAAAAAAATAAATTCGAAAAGACGCTTATATTAGGGACGGATTTTTAAATTCAAAAAATCCGTCCTAAATTCCGTCCCTAACGAAAAGCCAAAAATATTGGCGGGAAGAAATGCTCCAATTATTTTTGTTTAGGCACGGATTTAGGGACGGATATTTTAAAATCCGTCCCTGACTTAACTATAAAAAGTATGGCGGGTTAATCACGCGCCATATTATGTACTGTAGGGACGGTTTTAGGGACGGATTTTAAAATATCCGTCCCTAATACCGTCCCTATGAGGTTATAAATAAAATGATAAATTGTCTTATAGGGACGGAAATAGAGACGGATATTTAATATAAAGACTGATATAGTGACGGTTTTATCCGTCCCAAGTATTAAAGATCGGTTTTTTCAGCCGATTTCGAATTAAATGAAGAACAGGGATAATTACTTTCAATTATATATGCAATTTGGTCAAAATAACCCACAACCTATGTGTAAACTTTAAAGAACATCAGTTTTATATGAAATATACAAACGGATTTGTTAAATACTATAGTTATGTTACTAACACATCGAGTACTCTTCGTTCGAAACAAATTTAAAGCATGTAGAGGCTTTCGATAAGCGATCCAACGTTCTAATACTCTCATCTACATACCTATTAGAGTAATTATAGTTGGTGAATGGTAAATTGAAAGACGAATGAGCCGGTTTAGTCATTCTATCGATATTATACGAGATTGATGAGTTGCAACGGTTATAGCAACGAAAATTGCGTTAGCAACGGATTTAGGGACGGATATCATTGTTAGGGACGGTATACAATTAAACCGTAGGGTTTGAGGTGCCAAGAAGTCCTTAAACCCTAAGTTCAATAAATAGGGATGGAATTAGGGACAGAAATTCTAATTCAGGGTTTTGGATTTAGGGTTTAAACCCTTTATTTAGGGACGGATAAAGCGAAATTCGTCCCTAAATCTGTCCCTAGTATTCAAAATGTCAAACAAGCTTTCAACGGAATTAGGGACGGTTTTAGGCATTTCCGTTGCTAAAACCGTTGCTAAGCGTTATATGAAATGACTTATTTTAGGCACGGATATAGGGACGGAAAATGCAAAATCCATCCCTATATCTGTCCCTACTTAGTTTCCATGAAATCTTTGTAGAATTACCTCGAGGTGGGTATTAGTTTATTCCCTTCGCCCTATATTATTATAATAACATCACTCCCATATTAAAAATTATGTTTAAAGTAATTGGGGAATTAGTAAAAGTTGACGATTGCATGAACTTGTACATAACTTAACACTTAACATATTGCTAATGCAATTGGCGAAATATAATTATGGCATCTGTTCATTACAATCCTGGTACAAAGCAAGTTAAAATTAATTTGGATTATATCCAACATCATCATCAGTGTCATCGGAGCAACTTGTTGATTCTGCTGAATCGAACTCATCCTCCGAGTCGTCCAATTCCGCGATTGGTTGAAGCTCCCCTAAGTCAACAGCTAAGTTGATACCAGCCATGTCAAACAATTGTATTGCATCTGTATTAGTGGTAACAGCTGGGGTTTGCACGATCTCTTCATTTTGGTATGGAGCATCATCTTCAACTTCTTCGGTAACATTATGAACAACTCTCCTCGATTTTGTCTCACAGATGGCCAACCAATTAGCTCTGTCTTTGCTAGCTCCCGGATAATCACAGAAGTAAACTTGAATGGCTTGTTGTGCTAAAACAAATGGATCATATTTCTGATACATCTTTTGCCGATGGACATCAACCAACTTGTAATCTTGATGAACCTTCATTTCGTTGATAGGGTCAAACCAATCACACTCGAACAAAACAACTATGGCCATGCTGTCTGAAGAATTATACTCAAGGACCAAAACATCTTTCAAGAGGCCATAATAACTGGTGGAAGGATCGTCCGTATTTGTGCCTCGAACACAAACACCCCAATTCATTGTTGCTTTGCCAGCTCCACGTTGAAGAGTGTGGAAGTTATACCCGTTTATAAACACACCGAGCCAAGAGGTTGCCTTCCTTGAAGGTGGCCAAGCAAGTAGCATAAGCACCGGCAAATCATCAATATGCTTTGCTCGATTAACCGGTGCATCAAGCTGTATGTGATAACCCAGGAGTTAGAATAATCAAACTAATACCCTTAAATCTTTATAAATCTCTAAACAGTTTAATTATCAAAATCGAACTATACTAACATATCGCTTGAACCAATCGGTGAAATGGGCGTCAATCGAATCATCAATGGTACGCTGATCGAATCCATCATTTTGATAATATTGGACAAAGGAGCTGGGGTAAAAACAAATCGGTATAAGTGAAACAAACTACATATAATGAAATAAACGATTTCGTTGTGAAAAATTGCAATTAACTTACTTAAGGATGGGTTGCACCTCCGGACAATTTCGCAAAACATACGTATGCGCTACACGTTGTTCTTTCTCACCAAGCCACTTCGTTTTCTCCTTACCCTGAAATCGGGTTGGATAGTTAAAAATGGAGAACGGTTTGAGAGACTCATTGGCTAATCCTTCATCATTGCGCCTGGGTCGCTTCGTGTGACAATACACGTCCGAATGAAAGTAATTTTGCGCGAAGTAATTAAATTCCTGTGCAATGTAAGCTTCGCAAATTGATCCTTCAACGTGAACCTTGTTACGAATTGTCTTCTTTAGTTGGTGAAGGAACCTATATGAATTCAATTAAACAAATATGTATTAGGATGCACGTATACACATTGTTCAACAAATTTATGAACACTCAAATTATCAGGTGTCCTCAAAATAAAGAAGTTGTTAGTTTACCTTTCAAAGGGATACATCCATCGGAATTGAACCGGCCCTCCAACTAATGCTTCGTATGGCAAGTGAACAACCACGTGTTCCATTGAATCGAACATAGCTGGAGGGAAGACCTTCTCCAAGTTACAAAGAATGATTGGAACTTTCTCGTTCAAATCTCGAACCTTATTAATGTCCAGCATACTCGAACATATGCACCGAAAAAAGAGGCTAAGTTCGGTCACAGGGTTCCTGACACACCCGGACCTAGCACGACATTTTCGTAAGAGCGGAATAGTACAAGATGACGTAATAATTGAATAATAAGTCGGTCCAGCTGTGTCAAGTCAGAAGAGAAGTTTAAATTAAGATAAGATGGAGTTAGAAGAAAAAGTAATTAACCGTGTATGGAAATTATTAAATGCCAAAAAGACCTCCAAATAAGTCCCTAGAAATTTATTATGGACCCCGTTGGCACAAGAAAGCAAAGGATTTAGCTAACGGGTGAAAATGAAAGAAAGTTGAAAAAGGAGAAAAAGTTTGACCCGGGGCCCGAGTGGACCCGGCGTCGGGCTCCCCTATAAATAGGGGAGGGGGTGCCGAACCTTTCTTCAATTTTTTTCTTTCCTTCTTTTCTTTTTCTTTCTTTTTTCTTCTTTTCTCTTTGGAGCCGACCAGAGGCATTTTGGACAATTGGCAAATCGGTACATGCCCGGCTATCAGATCAAGGTGAGTTTCCAGTATGTTGTTTTTCTCACCTCGATCTACGTTATGTTAAATTTGTACGCACAACCATGCATCGGTTTAGCCTAGATCCAAGTTTTTAGCTTTTAACCGGATTAAAACTTTAAACTCAAATAAGTGGATTTCGGGCCGGTGGAATAAGATGAGTTTTTAGTGTGTTATAGTATTCACCTTATTCTACGTCCCATTTCGTTTTTACGCATTTTTGTGCACCGGGTGTGAGTAAATCAGAGATTTAGTCAATTTGGGCTAAATCTCAGTCTACGGGAAAATTGGACCAGTGTTTCTCGTTTCTGCCTCGGCATATCCGTTGTGGATGCCATGAGGATCGCCTCTCTAAGTTTGTATGTCGTAAGGAGGAGAAACGAGTGCGAAAACTTGGGGAGAGACCGGCTGAAGAACTGGCCGATCGAGTCCCTATTTAGATATTTTTAATATATTATTATTATATTAAAAGATATTTATATATTATATTAATATATTTTAGATATCTATATATATTATTATTATATCTTAGATATTTATATATTATATCATTATAATGTATAAATATCTCATAGGTGGGCTTTTTGAGCTCGATTTCGAATAGAATTTGGCCCAACCCGTGTGGGGCCCAGCCTAGTCCGGGTGTGGGGCCCACGGGCCCCCGGGGGCATTTTGGTAATTTCTCGTCGAGAGTCTGATTTTAGCCCCAAAACCTCCCGGACACTTTTTTAAGTGTCGGGCCCAGCCCGAGTGGCCCATAGACCCCCAGGGGTATTTTCATAATTTTTCACCAAGTGTCCGATTTTCACCCCGGAACCTCCCGAACACTTTTCTAAGCCCTAAATCACTTCCAAACATCGTCTTAGGTCATATTAGAGCCTCGTAGATGCATTCATAAATTTAATTATGAATGCTAACTTATATTTCTGTGTACTAGGGCTCCGGTTGAATCGAGTGCGGCGATGCTCCGGAGGTTGAGCTACATGGAACGCTTGGGAGTATACGATTCTCCCATCACTGTGAGTGGCTTAGATTTCAGTGCTTAGCCACTAGGGCAAAAATGTTTTAAAAATATAAATTGTCTTAAAAAGGTTTTACAACGATTTTGGGATAAGGGTAATCCACAACACACACTTTTTACTTTGTGATACGCCCACTTATGGAGATGGGATGATTTTAAAGATACAAAAGCTTGTGTGTGTTTACATGTTTTTAATATTTATATAAGAAATGATATTATTATTATTATTATGATTATTGGGGAACGATACCCCTGAGAGATGAGAGATTGAGCGGTTTCCTCGGGGCTCCGATTTGCGGGAGCGTGGACCGAGTTTGAGAGCATGCGTGATACTCAGTCGTAGACCGCCTATCGAGGGGCACGGTGAGTAGAGCCTGGTTGGGAGAGGTGCGTAGGGAAACTCGCCAGGGCTCCTGAATGCTGTGTTCCACCACAGCAAGGCAAACGTCAAAGGAATGGGCCAGAGAGTAAAGGAAAAATGTTTTAAAAGTATAAAGTAACCCTTGACGGTCCAGTGGATACCCCAGTGCACGGGTATACCTTATTGGGACAATTTCAGATGCCAGCCCATGAGTATTTAATTATTTATTAAAGATTTTAAATTTAATACTCTTTGGAAGGAATTCAAAAGAGGTTTAGAAAACAAAGTTTATTTTATTCACTCCTGGAGAATTGATACAGGAAATAATGAAAACAAAGTTGTTTAAATTTTAAATTATTTTATTGGTATTAATATATTTTGGATTACCCCTGTTTTCTCTAACCCTGATGGAGACCCATTGAAACTCTGTCACTCACCTGTATCCTGTGTGGATGGATGTAGATCCGCGTACGAGGTCAGCCAATAGAATGGAGGCTCACTAGAAGATGTCGGTGGCTTAGGTTTAGTGGTTTCCGCTGTGTAGGTATTCTTTTAAATTAATCTACTGGTGTTGTTTATAAATTAAATATTTTATTAAATGATTTTTAATTAAAGTTTTAGTTGTTTTGCAGAGATGATATTCATTTCTATGCCTTGCGGTGCTTCTGGTGCGTGACCGGTCGGCACGTACTTCGAGGTAGCGCGGCGGTTGCCACGTGGCCGACCCCGGACGGGTCGGTGCGTGACAACTTTAATGGTATCAGAGCATTTAAAAGATTCTGATAGTTTTCAAAAGCTATGAAGTATTTTTAAAGAGTTTTCAAATGTTTTTAAGTGTTTTTGAAGCCAGTGGATTAAATAGGTTTAGAACTTCAGAGTTCGAGCATGTAGTTACTCGAAAGCGACATAAATTATCAAACCTACTCTTAGAATACCTTCCTTAGCAGCAAGCCACCATATAGAGTTCTCGAGTGTGGTCGTAAGTGAGAAGACCACCTTCTTTCTCGAGATTTGTGCAAGTAAGGCACGTTTTTCCAAGAAAACCCCCGAACTTAAATTTTCAATTTCCAATGTTCTTTCTACTCGATAGCCGATTTGTGCAAGGAATGGTATTTCCCTTGAGATGACGAGATAGATGATATTTCGTCCAGTTTTTCGACGAAGCCTAGTTAGAGGCTTACTAGTGGAAACTGGTTCGATACTCACAACCTTCGATGTTCAACCTTTGAAGTTGTGAACATCGAGACTCGCTTGTAAAGCAGCGAGTGTTAAACGTAAATTGATGCATTTCCCCAATCCTTTACACTTGTGACGTATAAAACGTGGGGAGAAATGATGCGACTAGAACGAGGCCGAGATGGGTATAACGTGCATGAACGCTAACCCCACTTCTCTTGTTTTCTACACCATTGGTGTGTAGCCTTGGAGAGAGAGTTCGGTTAGAATAAAGGAAATTGAATGAGTTGATCACGGAAGACGTGGTTGACCAAAAACCTCAGGATGTGAAAAGAAGCATCCGAGCAACCAGATGAAGGATTGAGGAGGACATCACAAAGCATCAAATGAAGATGAAGAGAAGCGATTGCCAAAGAATCCACCGGTTGGCAAGTCTAGCGGGATAAGCCCACAGATTGCTGGGGTGATGCTCCGAGGACTGAGCATAAAGTGAGAGAAATGGCAGCAAGGGTTGGTTAACTTCTTATACTTACATAGTGGTGTATAAGTGGCAAAAGAAAGGGGAGTATTGGCGAACGAAAGAGAATTCGTCTGAAGTCAATCGAGGAAAAGCATCCAAGAAGATTAGAAGAGAAAGAGTGAACCCAAGATCCCAAGATGTGAGATATGGGAAGATCACTTGGGAATGTGAAAGGATTGATAAGAAAAATTTTTTAAAGGATCCATGGATGACAAAAAGGAAGAGTAAGGAAAAAGGGTCAAGAGAGAAGCTATTCTTGGGAAGCGATGATGAGGAATAAAGCAAGAGTGATAAGATGGAAAATGAGGAAAGAAGGAAAGGAGATCATATTCAAGTGGTCAACGAGCAGTACATCTGCTTCTACTTGTTTGACCATTGGATACCAATGTTGAGAAGGATAATGGACAAAAGAGAAAGGAAATGAAAGATGGAGGAAATGAATTAAGGAAAACGACAAGTTGTAAAACCTCCACTCTTAAGGGGATTAAAGGTGATGAACCTTTCATTAATTGGTGGCTAATGAGAGTAAGGAGGAGGAGACCTCCAAAGTATAATAAGAATTGATTTTGAACAAAGTGAATGGGAAGAAAGCAAGCAAAGAAAGAGTGTAACGCACGGCAATGATGGAATGTCTGCATTCGTGATAATGGGAGGCACGAAGGGAATTTCCTTCGATATTGTGAAGTTGTCATCAGATGGAACTGGTGAGAAAGAAGAAGAGGAAAGGAGAAGAAAGCGAAAGTCGAGCATAATGAATCCCAAACTCGAGTCAAGTCAAGGCACTACATTCTAAAGCGAGTAAGTCAAGGAAAGAATAAACAAGAACTATGGGAAGCCAGAACAGAGAGACAGAAAAAGGGGTCAAGGATATAAATTGGTTAAAGGAAGAGGAAACCCTTGATTACTTGAAAATGGAAGAAGAGAACAAAAAGGGGTTAAATTGTGAATTGGTAGAAAGGAAAGGAAAGGAAAATACCTGATTTGTTAGATGAATGAAGGAGAAATAAAGAGGTTGGATAGAAAGAAAAATTGGAGAAAATATAAGAGAAGGAGTGCTCGTAGGAAACGAGTGAAGGAAGAAGATCGCATCCCTATGGATAATGGGTGATAGTGGATGATACAAGTAAAGAGTGAATGGAAGAGATGGGAAAGGAAGCGAAAGAATAAAGATGTAAGTTAAGAGAAGGAGAAAGAAGAAAAAGGGCAAGCAAAAGAAGTGAGGATACCAAGACATGGAAATATAAACAAGAGTGAACGAAGGATAAGAATAATGATGATGATGGGAACTTTAAAGATAATCAAACACAGAGAATGAAGAAAAGTGTATCGACCTAAGTAAGAGTCGAAGAAAGAGTGAAGACAAAACAAGGATGAATAAATGATAATTGAAACTGGAGAAGACAAAGAGGTGATTGAGCATAAACCAGAATAATGATTGGAACCGGAGAAGACAAAGGATCTAGACGTGGCATAAGTGTGGGATAGAAGGAATTAAGAGTATAAGGTTGAAGAATATGGAGGATAAATTAAATCTTTTAGAAAGAGGGGAGTAAGCTAACTTGAGGATAACCTCCCCGAAGAATGATAAGTGAAGAAAGGATGTGGGAGATGAAGTAAAACCAAGCTAAGGTGGAGTTAGCTTGACGTGGGCAAGATAGAAAGGTAATAAGAATAGAGAAAGGTGTTGCTCACGATAAATAAACCATGACATCGAAAGACAAAGAAGAGATATCAATGGATTAAGAGCCGAAGATGGTTAAGAGAAAGGAAACCCACATATGTAAAGCAAGAGATGTGCGAACTGAGACAGAAAATGGTAATAAGGAAGAACCCCGTGTACTTAATGGAAGAAGTACAGGAATAAGGAAAGGAATTGATCAAGCTCATAAACTTCTATGAGCACAGCCAGTATGAAAAACAGAAAGGAAGTTCTAACACCTAAGAGGATCAAAGGTGTTAGAAGAAAAAGAGGAATAAGGAATATAATGATGAAGAATATCAGAGAAGAAAGCGAAGAGAGAAGAATGAAGGCAAGGTAAAAGAAACCCTGGATACAACGTGAATGATCACGTGGATCGAGGTAAGGAATTGTGAAGAATGGAAAGGATATGAAGATTTCGAGAACTGTAAACGATGCCAAGTGGCAACTGACCCAAGAGAAGGGCAGAATCGAGTAAGGGACGAGATACTTTAAGAGAGAAGAATACGAAGATAATGAAGCTACAAAGGTTACCGCACGGGTTTGATATGCGTGTTTGGTCTAGTCTCGTAGTGACGAGAAGGAAAGAGAAATGTGGACCCCACAATAGACGTGGGCGAATGAAAAGGAAAGAGATAGGGATATGAAAACCCCAGGAATTACTGTTGATGAAGGAGGAAAAGTGATCAACCATTAGCATTGGAGCTAATGTGAAGGAAAGAAATCGAAAGGAAGAGAAACGCGCGACACCTCCTGAATTGGATACCTCAATAAAATAAAAGTTAAGGGAAGCCTAAGAGGCAAGAGAAATGGTATGAATGGGTATGAGGCCGAGGCTCAAATGTGATGACTTGGGAGCCATGTAAGGCGTCCCTATGTGAGAAAGGATCAGAGATCGAGATCTTGAGGATCTCTGTGATGACCACTCGAGAGGACCGGCCCAGTATGTGATTGGGGGGAGCATGAGACCTCCCAGAGTTCTCTGTCCTTGTGAGGAGGAGAGATGAGATGTGATGGGCCATGGGCCCTATATGTGATATGATGGGCCGAGGGCCCTACTTGTGATTATGATGGGCGGTCAGAGAGTGGGTCAGCTTGTGAGAGCCGAGAGGGCATGGTCTCTGATTCCTCTATTATGATATGGCCAAGTGTGGGCCAATATGTATTAGAGCTTGACTCATATGCCATGAGATTTGAATAGAATAAGTGCAAAAGAGAAACAATGAAGCAAGAGACGAAATGAGAAACGAAACCAAGATAGGGGGAAAGATATTTAACTCGCCGCATCCTCGCTGTGAAGGTGAGGGAGTTAAGCGAAGGTCTTTCCCGATAACTTGGCTACAAAGATGAGTACAAGACCACGAAACAGCCAGAAACGCGTCAGAGAATGGCCTCAAAGTGAGAGGCAATGGTAATGAAAAAGGAGAAGGAATTCCTAAGAAGAGTAAGAGGTGCAGAACCTCAAAAGAAACAAAAGGATAGTCTCGTCGAGAGAGACTTGAAGGATGGGATAAGAACAAAGCGTAACCCATAAGTGGTAAGGGTACCCTCCGAGTGAAACACTTGGATTAAAGAAAACCTAACCCATAAGTGGTAAGGGTAGATCCAAGTTTTTAGCTTTTAACCGGATTAAAACTTTAAACTCAAATAAGTGGATTTCGGGCCAGTGGAATAAGATGAGTTTTTAGTGTGTTATAGTATTCACCTTATTCTACGTCCCATTTCGTTTTTACGCATTTTTGTGCACCGGGTGTGAGTAAATCAGAGATTTAGTCAATTTGGGCTAAATCTCGGTCTACGAGAAAATTGGACCAGTGTTTCTCGTTTCTGCCTCGGCATATCCGTTGTGGATGCCATGAGGATCGCCTCTCTAAGTTTGTATGTCGTAAGGAGGAGAAACGAGTGCGAAAACTTGGGGAGAGACCGGCTGAAGAACTGGCCGATCGAGTCCCTGTTTAGATATTTTTAATATATTATTATTATATTAAAAGATATTTATATATTATATTAATATATTTTAGATATCTATATATATTATTATTATATCTTAGATATTTATATATTATATCATTATAATGTATAAATATCTCATAGGTGGGCTTTTTGAGCCCGATTTCGAATAGAATTTGGCCCAACCCGTGTGGGGCCCAGCCTAGTCCGGGTGTGGGGCCCACGGGCCCCCGGGGGCATTTTGGTAATTTCTCGTCGAGAGTCTGATTTTAGCCCCAAAACCTCCCGGACACTTTTTTAAGTGTCGGGCCCAGCCCGAGTGGCCCATAGACCCCCAGGGGTATTTTCATAATTTTTCACCAAGTGTCCGATTTTCACCCCGGAACCTCCCGAACACTTTTCTAAGCCCTAAATCACTTCCAAACATCGTCTTAGGTCATATTAGAGCCTCGTAGATGCATTCATAAATTTAATTATGAATGCTAACTTATATTTCTGTGTACTAGGGCTCCGGTTGAATCGAGTGCGGTGATGCTCCGGAGGTTGAGCTACATGGAACGCTTGGGAGTATACGATTCTCCCATCACTGTGAGTGGCTTAGATTTCAGTGCTTAGCCACTAGGGCAAAAATGTTTTAAAAATATAAATTGTCTTAAAAAGGTTTTACAACGATTTTGGGATAAGGGTAATCCACAACACACACTTTTTACTTTGTGATACGCCCACTTATGGAGATGGGATGATTTTAAAGATACAAAAGCTTGTGTGTGTTTACATGTTTTTAATATTTATATAAGAAATGATATTATTATTATTATTATGATTATTGGGGAACGATACCCCTGAGAGATGAGAGATTGAGCGGTTTCCTCGGGGCTCCGATTTGCGGGAGCGTGGACCGAGTTTGAGAGCATGCGTGATACTCAGTCGTAGACCGCCTATCGAGGGGCACGGTGAGTAGAGCCTGGTTGGGAGAGGCGCGTAGGGAAACTCGCCAGGGCTCCTGAATGCTGTGTTCCACCACAGCAAGGCAAACGTCAAAGGAATGGGCCAGAGAGTAAAGGAAAAATGTTTTAAAAGTATAAAGTAACCCTTGACGGTCCAGTGGATACCCCAGTGCACGGGTATACCTTATTGGGACAATTTCAGATGCCAGCCCATGAGTATTTAATTATTTATTAAAGATTTTAAATTTAATACTCTTTGGAAGGAATTCAAAAGAGGTTTAGAAAACAAAGTTTATTTTATTCACTCCTGGAGAATTGATACAGGAAATAATGAAAACAAAGTTGTTTAAATTTTAAATTATTTTATTGGTATTAATATATTTTGGATTACCCCTGTTTTCTCTAACCCTGATGGAGACCCATTGAAACTCTGTCACTCACCTGTATCCTGTGTGGATGGATGTAGATCCGCGTACGAGGTCAGCCAATAGAATGGAGGCTCACTAGAAGATGTCGGTGGCTTAGGTTTAGTGGTTTCCGCTGTGTAGGTATTCTTTTAAATTAATCTACTGGTGTTGTTTATAAATTAAATATTTTATTAAATGATTTTTAATTAAAGTTTTAGTTGTTTTGCAGAGATGATATTCATTTCTATGCCTTGCGGTGCTTCTGGTGCGTGACCGGTCGGCACGTACTTCGAGGTAGCGCGGCGGTTGCCACGTGGCCGACCCCGGATGGGTCGGTGCGTGACAGTTCCACATACTAGGAGGCAACATCTCTCTGAATGCAATTGGAAGCAGTCTATGCATAAAAGACATGGCAATCGTGACTCTTCATGCCGGAAACCTTCTCTTCATTCATGTCAATACATCTCCCAATATTTGAGGCATACCCATCGGGAAACTTTAAATTCCTCAACCATCTCAGAATAGTTGTCTTCTTTGTTTTGGACAAATTATAGACAGCTTTAGGTTTGGTGCGTTGCTCGCTTTCAGGATCAACTGCAATTGAACTTCGAAAGCATATAGCACTGATGTCTTTTCTAGCATTTAAAGTGTCCTTTGATTTGCCTTTCAAGTCCATGACAGTTCCGAACACTGCATCAAAAACATTCTTCTTAATATGCATAACATCAAGGTTATGGCGGATCAAGTTTGTTTTCAATAAGGAAGATTCCAAAAAATACTCCTCTTAGTCCATTTGTGATGGTTGCCATAATATTCAGGCATATTAATCGGCTCATCCATAGCTGTGGGCAAATGCCAAACGTGTCCATATATTTCTTCCCCTGTCAACCTTGGTGGTGCAGCCATCCTCTCAACTCGACCACGGCGGAAAGACTTCTTATCCTTCCTGTACGGATGATCCGAGTCAAGGAAGCACCTGTGGCAATCAAAATAAGTCGCCTTCCTACTATGTGGAAGCACGAATGCTCTGCTCTCCTGCATACATACAGGACATCCTAGTACTCTAGCGGTGCTCCACCCGGATAGCATGCCATAAGCAGGGAAGTCATTAATGGTCCACATAAGAGCAGCCCTCATGCGAAAATGCTCATTCCTCGAAGCATCGTATGTCGAGATCCCATCTTCCCACAATTGCTTCAATTCATCAATCAGAGGTTGCAAGAATACGTCTATGTTTTTTTTCGGGTTTTTTGGACCCGGATAGATCAATGTTAAGAACATGTAAGGGCTCTTCATGCATGTACCCGGAGGAAGGTTGTAAGGAGTTACAATAACTGGCCAGCAAGAATAGGTCCTTCCGAATTGCCCATGCGGTGCAAAACCATCTGCGCATAATCCCAATCTAACATTTCGAGCTTCTGAACCAAAATTAGGATATGTCTTGTCGAAATGCTTCCATGCCTCGGCATCGGATAGATGGCACATAACCCCATCTTGAGCTTCATGTGTAGCATGCCACGTCATTTGTTTAGCTATGCCTGCGGTATGGTACAACCGTTGCAACCGGGGAGTCAGTGGCAAGTATCTCAAAATGGCTGTCGGAATTCTTTTACGAGTTCTATCCCCACGTCGACTTGTGTCCTTGAATCTAGGTTCACCACAAAACCGACAGCAATCAGAGTTTGAATGTTCCTTCTAGTACAACATGCACCCATTCTTGCACGCATGAATCTTTACCACAGGTAAACCTAATTCATTGATGGTTTTCCTATGTTGATAATAGTTTGGAGGAAAGTTATTTTCCTCCGGCAATACTTTCCTGATGGCATCACAAAAATAATTGAATGCACCTTCGGACAAGTTAAACTCCGACTTCCCATTTAACAAGGTAGAAGCAAAAGACAACTGTGACTCACTAGACCCCTCAAACAAAGGCCGATCCGCATTTTGCACGATGTCAAACCACTTGTCGTCCAACTGTGTCATAGGTTGCTCTGTGAATGGATCTTGCTCATATCCATACTGGTTTGCTACTTCTCCACTGGGTCCGGGCTCGTCTTCATTATTTTGGGCAAAGCTCGATCGTGCAGCATCAAAAACCATACGCTGATCCCATGTCATGTTATCATAGCAACCCCAATGTGACATCTCATCCGGTAATGACACTTGTTCGTGCTGCTGCTGCTTGTTATTTTCAATACTACACAATGGTTCTCCGTGACTAACCTAATTCCAATAATGCTCCTTAAATCCACGTAGTATTAAATGTTGTGCAACCTTCATTGGTAAAAAGAAGTGCATATTATTGCACTTAGTGCAGGGACAACGAATTTTTTCCCCATTTTTCCAAGACGTGTCTTGACTTGATGCCCAACTAATGAATTCTCCAACACAAGCTATAAACTCGTCGGTTACACCCTTCTTTCCTGGTTCCTTCCGATGATACATCCATTGTCGACTGCATATCAACTCTTCCATTTCTCCTGTCAAATATCCCACAAATTTAGTTCGATTACTATCCTCGAACCCTATTCGATACTGTTAACAACTGCAATGAAAATTTATAATGAATTATGAAATATATGAAGAAGTTCCTTTTACATTTTTCAACTCAATTATATTTGGTCATTTTGAGCGAAATAAAAACTACATTGCACACAATATAAAACAAGATACTTAATGTAAGCTCTTGCAATTAAATAATACTCAACAAATGCAATAAAAGTAATTCCATTCAATCAAAGTTCTACAATTACAATAATCGAAATGTGAATCGAATTAATATCAAATACTAATTTACAATTAATAAAAACAATTATACACAACGAAATAAATATTACACCTAAACCCAATCACAAATAAACTCACAATTATGTAATTCAATTTTAAGTAGTTTATGTAACGTACATACTAAAATTAATTAGCATCACAATAAACCTAAACCCTCACTCAAAACATTCAAAGAAATCTAACAATTTTACAACCCTCATCAATTAACATTCAAAGAAATCTAACACTTTTACACTAACATATGGAAAAAATCACCAAAACTCAACATTCAAATTTAAAAATATTCATCAAAATCTGAATATTATCTAATTCCTTAATTTATAACATATGTTAATCATCAAAATAAAGTCATATACAAAGAGATTTGAAGATATTACCTTGATTTCCACCAAATCAACACAAAACTTGACTTTTACTACTATTTTCTTATGGGAAAATTGAGAGAATGAAGAAGAAAGAAGTAAGAAGATGGGGAGGGAGGCGGAGAAAATGAGGGTTCTGCTAAGTGCAGAACCCTAAAAACATGGCCAGTCAAAACGCACCGTTTTGGCTGGCCAAATATAATTTTTTCCGTGGCTGACATTTGGGACGGAATTAGGGACGGATTTTGATAATCCGTCCCTAAAACCGTCCCAAAAATAAGGCAGATATTCATCCATTTATCTCACTCTATTCGTCGCTAAAACGGTTGCTAAAACCGTCCCAAAGTTACTCCATTTTTTTTGCCCTAATTTCCGTCCCTAATTAATTCCCTCCCTAAATCCGTCCCTAATTTTCCAACGGATTTTGGTACGGATTATTTTACCGTCCCTATTTCTCCGTTCTACTCTTTAGCGACGGATTTAGGGACGGATTTTTTTTTTCGTTGCAAATTCCGTTGGTAAATTAGGGACGGAAAAATCCGTCCCTGTTTTCCGTGGCTATTTGGCCTTTTTCTTGTAGTGAATGTAAATGGATAGAATAATTAAGGCTTTAAATTTCATTAACATTTAAGGCTTCCTTCAGATATGGTTTGATGAATTTGAAATGAAAATGGATACAACATATAAATAGCAACTAATTAACCTTAGCAGCTAAAATGTATAAAAAAAATCTACTTGAAAATAGTTGGAGAGTGCTCCGAATTGAAATTACTAATGTCCTTTACCTAGAAACAAAAACTATTAATAAAATTTAAATTAAATTTGACATATAAGAAGCATACTTTAGAATCCCCTTTGACACAAAATCTTGAGATATTAAAGATTAATCCTTTAGTAAAGATTCCATCAAAGCATTTCCTCATTAGAGTTAAGCAGTAAATTTATTCATTAATCAGTGAAAAATTATAAATTGATTCAATTGTTTTTTACGTATAAATTTTGAGCTCACCTATATCAATCCAGGCAACATTGTGAAAAACTGAAAAATCAAACAAATAATAAATAATTCTGATTACAAAAATATAATTCTTTGCATCTTCTTTATTTCTTCCATTCTCTTCCTACTCGAGAAGCTTCTCCTGCTCCCTCTCTCCCTTTCTTTCTTTCTTTCCACCACATACCTCCATCAATCATCTCACTTCCCGATTCTTCTTGCTATACATTTGCAAAGGCATAGAAAGCCAAAAAAAAAAAAAACCTCACCCACCCACTGACGGAAGAAGTTGAAAGCTATGAAAATGAATAATGATAGACAATTATGTTATTTCACACCAAATAATTAAGTATATAATAAATCTTTTTAAGAAAAAAAAAAGAGGCTGCGTGGACAGCGTCTCCTTCCGTTTATTATAGTTAAAGGTGTCGGATGTAGTTTTATACTTTTTCTCTCAATATATTTCTCACTTTTAATTGTTTCACAATATTAAAGAAAAATAATTTTATGTGTTTTTTATTTACTTGTTTATTTTATTCTTAATTCAAATTTTCTTTCATTTAATTAAAATAATAGGATAGAAAGAAAACATACATTAAATAATAAGAGTAATTTTTAAAAAATACAATAATATTACCTTAGTTTTGTAAAATTGACAAATATTTTAGGACAATTTTTTTTTAAAAGTAACATATATTTTGGACAAAGAAAATAGATTTTATAGATATATAATTTTTGCATCCCATTTTTTTTCTTTTAATTTATTAAAAAATCTATTTTCTAAAGTAAAATTGAAAATTATTTAACTAATAATTTAAAAATACATAATCAACTGTTATAATTTAATACATGCCATGCACATCATCTCAAGCCATAACGCCTTTTAACTATGGCGTGCTCACGAAAGCCCCTAACTGAAGCAAAATTGAAACGTTGGGTCTTCAATTGATTAAATTAGAAGGTTGGATCATATATTGAGAAAAATTACAAAGATTGAACCTTTAATTGAGCATTTAGTTTAGCCAAAAAGTTTTAGTTCCCAATCAATTTAACCTTTTTCTCAGAAAAAATCAACAAACAAAAAGAAAACTTGATTTTCTTGAGAAACAAACAAAAAGTTGAGTATACAATCTGGGAGAAGAAGATTGAGCTGTTGAGGCCATGATAGAGAAAGTCTAGGAAAATGAATGAGAGAAAAATAAGAAGGGCAAAATTGAAATATTGAAGAAGACAAAGGGAAAATAGGGGGAGTGTACAAGGTGCTGCTAGAATCCTCATCACTACGACCTTTTGCCTTCTACCCAACCTATTAGATTGCTTTGTGTAGACACTTATTTTTAAATTTTAATCAATTAACTGATTAATTAATTAATTAATTGGTCATTGCTAAATTTTCATTTGTTACCTTCTTAAGATTATTTCATTCTTTATCCTTACTTTTATTTTTATTCTATTTTAATTTTATCTTATTAACTTGCAGGCAATTTTAAACTAAAACCGGAAAGCTAAAGTACCGAGTCAACTCGGTCATCATGCAAAGCAAGCCAAAGAACCGAGTCAACTCGGTTATCATGCATATATATATATATGTGTGTGTAAATATATATTTGTATATGTATATTTATACATATATATGTATATATATTTATATATATGTATATGTTTATTTATATGAGTATATATATATTTATACATGTATATGTATATATATATATATCTATATGGGTATGTATATATTTATATATATATTTATATGGGTATATATATTTATATATATATATATGTATTTATATGTATATATGTATATATTTATATATTTATATATATAATATATATAAACACCCAAGGCCACCAACGTTTCTCACTCTTTCTTTGGCTTTATTTTATAATTAAAAAGCCAACCGTTGCATGCGTTCTGAAAGATAACCGTTGCAAATTATACATGCATCAACTGTTGATGGATGGTTCAAAGAATGCTAGCAGTGGGCCAATGGGTGGAAGAGATACGGTTTGGTCAAGAACTCCGAAGGGAACTATGGAGGCACAGGTGCTGGCACCTTGAGCAAGCGAGCTTCAAGCTTAAAGGAAAAGAAATAGAAAAATGAAAGGATTGCAGCTGCCACTGAACCAGACGCAAAGAGGACATGGAACAGCAGACCTCAATCATGAATTGTTAGCTGCGAACTCACGCCTTACCTACTCATGCGCCGATCCTACAAGACCATTGCCACCGATGATATGCCTGAGTTGGCCCCTCTACACCACCGTGTTCTGCATGAACATGCTGCAAGTGCTGTAAACGAAAATGAAGATGAAGAGCACGAGAAGAAGGTCGAAGCTAAGGACACGTTGGAGAACTGCTCTTGTAACATGATAAAGACAATGATGGATGACAAGATAGGTGCCAAGCTTCCTCCAGCAGAAAAGATGACACGCCCAGACCTAGTCCGCACGTGTCAAGTTGAATAGTTATGTATTGTTTATCTTGTCATTATATCAATTTTGACTTCCCATAGATGTTTTAAACTTCGTTTAGCTCAATTTCAAGCTTAAAAACCCTAAAAATTGAAGTCCGGGGATGTGGGCCCCACTTGGAATCGAGACCCGAGGAAATTGGGCCGAGTTGACCGGAGTCAACTCAGAAATTGTTGGCTCCGGCACCGGACCCGTTGTTGTTATATGGGGTCTCGGCCACCCGAGACCCCCATTTTCACATTTCCTCTCCTTTTTCAACTCTCCGAGCTCTCTCTTCCAATTCCCTCTAAATCAAACTCTTAATTCCTCTTCAAACACGTCATCAATCATCAATATCAAATTCTTTTGCCTTCTTGAAGATCAAAACACCAAGATTTCTAAGAAAATCACCAAATCTAGAAATCTAGAATTTTGGCGACAGATTGTTCATCAGCTCATATATTTTGATTCAACTGTGGGTTGAAGCTGAGAATTTGGTATGTTGTTCTAGACTCATCAAGCTTTAATTTGATAGTTTACATGCTTGATTTCATGGTCTGTGCTAAGAGAATTCGTTGATTGAAGTTGTGATTTCTGTTTTGCCAGAAATAAGTCAACCCTTAATATTTTGATCCAAAATTCGAGCATGATTGGTTGTTTGATTCCGTTCTTGAAGCTGTGAATCCATAGATCATGTGTTTAACTTGCTGTGTTTCAATTTTGGTGCGGATTGGTTGTGAATCGAACTCAAACCGAGCTCGATTTGATGAAAGGCCGATCACGGCCCTTTGCTGGAAACAGGTCCGGCGTCGGACCTAGTGAGTCCCACGCCGGAGCTGTTGATTTGTGGGATTTAATCCCATTTTGGCTCACTCCCGCTCGGGAGTGAGCAATCTGCCGACAAAGGTACTGTAGCACTAGGGGCATTTTGGTAATTTTGCAGCCCTAGACCCCATTTGACCCCAATTGACTCCAATTAGCTTCAATTGACTTCCGGACTTGCCCAATTTTATTCCAAGACCTTTAATAGGTTTTGATTATTAATTTAATTGTTGGTTGAATATTTTATTAATCAAATTAGATTTTTAATTTGATTATTTAGGTACGTGTTTGTACGAGTTTTGGACCGGTTGCAGTTTGAGCTAAGGCATTCGTGGGTAATCGGGGAGTATACAACTCTCCTCACTTGTGAGTGGCTTGGATTATATTGGTTGACCATTGAGGGTTAACCGTTTTCAAATTTATTTATAAATGCTTTATTAAATTGTTTATATATGTTTTGGGATATGAATTGTCCACCCTCACACACTGAGTTTACAAATGATTTAAATGGTGGGAATTTCAATAAATTTTATATATTGATAATATTGATTATTGTTTGGGGAATGATACCCTTGAGAGATAAGAAATTGAGTGGTTTCCCTCGGGGCTCCAATATGTGGGAGCGTCGACCGAGTTGTGAGCATGCGTGTTACTCAGCCGTGGACCGCCTATCGAGGGGCACGAAGAGTCGCTCCTGAGTGCGAGAGGTGCATAGGGAAACTCGCCAGGACTTCTATATGCTGTGTTCCACCACAGCAAGGCAAACGTCAAGGGAATGGGCCAGAGAGTAAAGTAAAAATGTTTTAAAAGTATAAAGTAACCCTTGACGGTCCAGTGGATACCCCAGTGCACGGGTATACCTTATTGGGACGATTTCAGATGCCAGCCCATTTGGATATATTGTTATTGATTTGATATTTGGTTTGGTTTGGGATTTCATATATTTCAGTAAATGGTTTATTAATTTGATATTTGGATTATTTCATATCCTCAGCCTGAGGTGATCGGTCTTTATAACCGAGTCTCTCACTGGGTACAAGTTCATGTACTCACCCCATTCACTTTTGTTCTCAGATCATCAGTCTTTGGACGGCGGACGTCCTGGTGGCCAGTGATCCCAGTACGACACTGTGGTCACGACTTTGTAGGTGCCACCTCATTTTATTTGGTATATCTTGGCTCGGAATATTATTACATCTTACATATATATTTGTGTATTTATAAATAATACTTTCCACTGCATGGAGCACTGTAAGATGTGTGACTTTATTTTTAAATACTTTTGAACTATATTATCTATGATAATTTTGTATGTTTTCATATATTGCTCGAATATCCTTTATTTTTAAGCCTTGTGCCATCTTGGTTGCCTGCCTGACGAGGCACGCATCTCAAGGTGGTACGGCAGTTGTCGCGTGGCCGAGCCTGCTGGTCGGGGCGTGACAAAAGAAGAAGATTGAGGACGTAATTGAGCAGGCCATCCAATGGCTAGACAACAACCAGCTTGCTGAAGCCAAAAACGAAGATAGAGAAGAAGACCACCCATCCTCAGCTGCTTTTGGCAGTATCCCTACTTCTCCAGCCACTTGCGGCTCTTTCGCCTCCTCCCTGAAAAACTTCTCTTCACCAATTCCAAATCGCCATGGCGCAAGGTGGATCGACAGAGTCTGTAGCGGCTCGATACGAGTCGACATTGGAAGCCTTGTCGTCTTTGATAACGAAGAAGAGTCGTGCTGATAAGAGCAACAAGGGAGATCGCTTCGACTTGCTTTTTGATTATTTGAAAATTCTGGAATTGGAGGAGCCAATTTCACAGATGAAAATCATCCATGTAGCTGGCACTAAAGGAAAGGGATCAACTTGCACCTTCACTGAATCCATATTACGTAATTGTGGGTTCCGAACTGGACTCTTCACATCTCCTCACCTTATTGATGTTCGGGAAAGGTTTCGTTTGGATGGTGTTGAAATAACTGAGGAGAAATTCTTGGAATATTTATGGTGGTGTTATGATAGGCTGAAGGAAAAAGCCAATGATGATATGCTGATGCCCACATATTTCCGCTTCCTGGCCCTGCTTGCCTTTAGGATATTTGCAGCAGACCAGGTAGACGTTGCCATCCTGGAGTTTGGTTTAGGTGGAAAGTTTGATGCAACAAATGTGGTTCAGACACCTATTGTGTGTGGTGTATCATCCCTTGGGTATGACCACATGGAGATTCTAGGAAATACACTGGGAGAAATTGCTGGGGAGAAGGCTGGTATTTTGAAGCATGGGATTTCAGCCTTTACCGTACCGCAGCCTGATGAGGCAATGCATGTGCTTGAAGAGAAAGCTTCCGAGTTGAATGGACACCTTCAAGTGGCACATCCGCTAAATGCGAGCTTGCTGAATGGTCAAAAACTCGCACTTGAAGGTCCGTTGCCTGAACAGTTCATCAAGGGCCTAACAACAACAAGTTTGCAAGGGCGGGCTCAGATTGTCCGTGATCAATTTACTGAAATTGGAAGCCCTGGAGATCTGGTTTTTTATCTGGATGGAGCCCATAGTCCTGAAAGCATGGAAGCTTATACTAGGTGGTTTCTCTTTGCATTAAGGAAGACAATCAACTACACAGTGATGAAACATTCAAGGATACCGCCCAGATTCTGCTGTTCAATTGTATGTAAGTGCGAGATCCACAGTTGCTTCTGCCACGCTTGATGAGGACATGTGTTAGTCATGGTGTCAGTTTCAAGAAGGCACTCTTTGTACCTAATATATCTGTGTATAATAAGGTTGGATCCCATGCTCTACCAACGATTGATCCTCAAGACGATTTGTCATGGCAAGTTGCTTTACAAAGAGTTTGGGAAAGCCTTATGCAAGGTGATAAAGGAGGGGAGGCTGGTAATGCAGATCAAGTTTGTGAAGAAGTAAAAGACGATACCGGAATGAGTGCCAGGACTTGTAAAAACAGTTCCGTATTTTCTTCTCTACCATTAGCTATCAAATGGCTCAGGGATGCTGCCCAGAAAGATCGGCTTGTTCGTTTTCAGGTCCTTGTTACTGGTTCTTTGCATCTCGTCGGTGATGTCTTAAGATTAATTAAAAAATGATATCGAAGCTGGCACATGTTCTTTTCCAAGTCAGCTAGCTACACTCGGCACCCAAGTTGTTAGAAACGCGTTTGTCAAACAGTATTACCACATTCTTTACAACTCTTCGGAATTGGCTCATCGATTCTGTCATGATTCGAATGTGCTTAGCAGACCGGATTCTAATGGTGCAATGACCTTGAACAACCGACAGCTTCATGATTATCCGTTTTTTTTTTGTGGCTCCATGTTTTATGGGGGTTATGGCTCCATGTTTTAAGCCACTAGGGGTTTCAAGATAAAAAGGAGGAGCACAGAGGGCACAACGGAGAGAAGAGGAGAAAGCTTCAGCCATTCTTTCAAAAACAGAATAGAAGAAATAGAGAGAAAAACAGAGAGCACGGGGAGAGCATTTTTCTCTTCAAGAAACAAAGGCTGGAGCATTTTTCAAGCACAGAAAAAAAATAGAGAGAGGAGAAGAGAGAAAGAGAGTCCGAGAAGAAAGGGAAGAAATTTCTTCTTCTTCTTCTTTTATTTTAAACAGATTGGCTAGAGAAAATAGAGAAAAAGGCTTGTTGTTCATCAATTTTTAGCAATTGTCTTCTCCACAAAGCCATTATTATCTTTTTTTTTTTTTGTATAAAACTTCATCTTTTTAGGTAAAGTTCTTAGCTTTATTTTCAAGATCATTTCTTTTTACTTTTAATACAATATTCTTGCTTTGTCTTGTTAAATTTGTTAACTTTCTTTTTTTTATGATGATGTTTATGATTTATAAAGCTTTTGTATATTGCTAAAAAATTTGCTTAGTTTAATATATGCTTCTAATATATTCAAGATGATTTTTTTTACTTGCTTATTTATTTTATGTTATTTTTTGTTAATGTGTCATTTCTCTTAATTATTTACATGATTATGTAAAAAGTTCCTAACTTTCATTGTTTTGTATTCTTATTTATTATTTTTTCAAACTTGCTTTACCCATTCCATGTGTTTGTTTAGTTGAAAGTCTTAATCTTGATTAAAAAGATTGTATTTTTGAATTTATATTCACATTCTTGTTTGATTAAAAATATAATCTTGATTATAAAGATCATAACTTTAAAGTTGATTAACTTGTTTGCTTAGTTAAAAGTTAAGCTTAAGATTAAAATTGCACCTTTTTGCTTGTGGATATTTTAGTTTGATTAAAAATGAAAGCTTGGTTAATAAAAATTGAATCTTTAAGTTTATTTTATTTTTTATTATTTTTATTTAAATAGAAATAATTTCTGATTTTTTTTAATAAAAAATTTGAATTTTTAAACTTATATAAATGTATATTTAGTTTAAGATTTAAATTTTTTTATCATAGAAATTATCTTTTTGCCCTTGAATATGTGTTTTGTCTAATATAAAAATTTATGTTTGTATATAAAATTACCTCTTTGCCCTTATGGATATGTTAGATTAATTAGTAATTATATCATGTGTTAAATTACTGTTTTGCCCTTTTATGTATGCTTTTTAATTAAAAATTTAATCTTGTATGTAAAATTACCCTTTTTTGCCTTTGCATGTATTTTTACTTAAGTAGAAATTATATCTTGCATTAAATTACCTTTTTACCCTCATATGTATGCTTAATTTAAAATTTATTGATTATAAAATTATCTTTTTACCCCTGTATATATGTTTATTCAATTATGAATTAAATTATGCATGATGTTAATCTTTGACCATGAGTATGTATTTGTTTAAATTAAGCTTACTTATTTGTGTTGAATTAGTTGCTATGCAATTTGATCTTGTAAAATTGATTTTAAATTTCCATGTCCTATTTATTTTACCATATAATATTGTGTAATTAATTGTGTATGTATATACTAACCCATGTTTCCTTGTCTCATTCATGCATAATTAAAATTAGAACATTGATTTTCAAAAATTCATATGCATGGGGTAACCGAAAGATGCCTCGGGAGTCCGAGGTTTCTGAAGGTTTTTTCCGATGAAATGTTTTCTTGGTGTCTAATCGGGAGTCCGATCGGACCCGGGAGAATTCTTTCATCCCTTCAAAAATTAAAAAATATGTTTTTCATGTAATTTTCATAAAATGCATGCATCATGTTTATGATTTTCTTTAATTTCTTCAAATTTGCGAATGAACTCCAAAAATTTTCTTTTTACAAAAAGGAATGTTAATTCCAAAATTTTTATTTTTATTTATTTTATTTTTAATTTTATGTTTTTATTTTATTTTAAGAAAATCTCTTGTTTAAGATGCCCAATTAAATTAAAAGGAATGTTTATTCCAACATCAATTTCAAAACATGTCTTAGAATTTTTTTTTTGAAAGATCTTAACTAGCCAATTATAGTTAAGGCCTCTCAAATTAATTCAAGTTTTGTTAAAAAATCACTTTTAAAATTTCTTTTCTTATTTTTATTTCTTTGAAAGGGAATATTCATTTTCTTTTGACCTATTTTTAATTTTCCAAAATCCCTTTTTGGGAGAACTTTAGTATATTTAATTAATTAAGACCCTTCAAGAAAACTTCATTTTTATCAAAAAATGCATTTTTAACTCTAATAAAAGAAATGTTTATTCTTTAAATCTTTAAAATTCCTTTTTTAAAAAATCAGTTTTATTTGATAAAAGGAACATTTATTTTTTGAAAGGTCTTAATTTATTAATCTACTAAGGTTTTCCTACTAAACTAAATTTTTGTCAAATTATCCCCTTCAACAAATTAAAAGGAATATTTATTCCAACATTGTTTTAAAATTAAATCTTTCTAAGAGATTTTAATTTAAGTAATCATAATTAAAGTCTCTTAATGTAAATTTCAAAGCATGAATTTGAGAATGTTTATCCCAACCCTTTTGTACAATATTTTCTAGAAGGTTTCAATTAATATTCTCATAATTGAGACTTTCTAAAATCAAAATTAAACCTTTGTTTTTCAAAAGGATATTTATCCTCATTTTTTTAAATTTGACTTTGAAGAATATTTATTTCTATTTAGAATTTGAATTTCTATTCTAAGTAGGAGATTTCTTCAAATTCAAAATTGGGCTATGGATTTTCACATTAAAAGGAATATTCATTCCGACATTAAGTTTTTTTTTATTTTGGATTTAACTTTTCAATGGGATTTTTATCCCACATTAAAAGGAATATTTATTCCAACATTTAAAATTATGTTTTTCTTAAGATGATTTTAAATACATTTTATTATCATTTCCCAAGTAAAATACTTTTAAGACTTTTGTGGTACCGATTTCCGGGCGTCTCGGGGGTGCTAATCCTTCCCAAAGCGTAACCGACTCCCGAACCTAAAATCTTTTTCGTAGACCAGTTTCTTTTCTTAACTTGACGTAATCTTTCTAGATTTACGTTGGGTTAAACAAGTAGGTGACTAACCACACCTATTAAAAATAAAAGGTTAGTGGCAACTCCATTTGTTTTTAGACTGTTCAGTCCCGAGCATTTTTCATGCCATATCATTTATCGTCAGAGCGGTAAAACGTCTCGACAGCTTGGCGACTCCACTGGGGACGCATTTTTTAGAGTCGAGCCACTTTTTAAGTCTTATTTTACTTGGGTTTAATAATAAAATGTTTTAAGTTTCATTTCATGCATTGCATCATTCATTTGCATTAAAAATTTTTTTCCAATAATTGTTTCAAAATTTTTCCAAAAAAAAAAAGAAAAGAAGGGAGAAAAGAGGAAGATTTTTCAAAAAAATAAGTTTATTAAAATTGCATCTTGCATTTATATCACATTCAATTTATATGTATGTTTTTATGTTTTGATTTTCTTGTATGCTTTGTGTGTTTAATTACTCGTCTATATTTTGCATGATTTAATTCTTAACCTATGCCTTGATCCTCTAGCATGCCCTATGTCTTAATTACTTGTATATATTTTGCATGTTCCAATTTCCTTTGTATGTCTTGATTTGCTAGTATGCTTTTTGTATTTACCATTTTGCCCTTTTTAGTCACTTTTATGTATTTTTCATGTTTTAATTCCTTGTGTATGCCATGTATACCTATCTTGTTTACCATGTGTGTTTATCTCATCATATTAATTATTTATCCTATATTTTGAATTGGACTGATTGTGTGTTGACATGTGATAGTGAAATTTTTTCTGCTTCCTGCTTCTGCTTCTCCGAATGTTCACTACTTCACCGAAAGGCAATTGGTAAAGGTATAAGTCCCTCCCTCACACACGACACAAATTCATAACATAAAAGTTCGGGAGTCCGAACTTCACCTTTATTTAGGAGGGGGCGACGGGGTTGCCTCCACCCCATCTTGTCTGATGGGTACTGTCACGCCCCGACCCGCAGGCTCGGCCACGCGACAACCGTCGTACCACCTCGAGATGCGAGCCTCGTTAGGCGGGCAACCAAGATGGCACAAGGCTTAAAAATAAAGGATATTCGAACAATATATGAAAACATACGAATTTATCATAGATAATATAGTTCAAAAGTATTTAAAAGTAAAGTCACACATCTTATAGTGCTCCATGCAGCGGAAAGTATTATTTATAAATACACAAATATATATGTGAGATGCAATAATATTCCGAGCCAAGATATACCAAGTAAAATGAGGTGGCACCTACAATATAGTGTCCACAGAGACGAACTGGGATCACTGGCCACCAGGACGTTCGCTGTCCAAAGTCTGATGATCTGAGAACAAAAGTGAATGGGGTGAGTACATAAACTTGTACCCAGTGAGAGACTCGGTTATAAAGACCGATCACCTCAGGCTGGGGATATGAAATAATCCAAATATCAATTTAATAAATCATTTACTGAAATATATGAAATCCCAAACCAAATCAAATATCAAATACATAACAATATATCCAAATGGGCTGGCATCTGAAATCGTCCCAAAAGGTATACCCGTGCACTGGGGTATCCACTGGACCGTCAAGGGTTACTTTATACTTTTAAAACATTTTTCTTTACTCTCTGGCCCATTCCCTTGACGTTTGCCTTGCTGTGGTGGAACACAACACTCAGGAGTCCTGGCGAGTTTCCCTATGCGCCTCTCGCAATCAGGAGCGACTCACCGTGCCCCTCGATAGGCGGTCCACGGCTGAGTAACACGCATGCTCACAACTCGGTCCACGCTCCCACATATTGGAGCCCCGAGGGAAACCACTCAATCTCTTATTTCTTAGGGGTATCGTTCCCCATACAATAATCAATAATAATATCAATATATAACATTTATTGAAATTCCCACCCTTTAAATCATTTGTGAACTCAGTGTGTGAGGGTGGACAATTCATACCCCAAAACATATATAAACAATTTATTAAAGCATTTATAAATAAATTTGAAAACGATTAACCCTCAATGGTCAACCCATATAATCCAAGCCACACACTAGTGAGGAGAGTTGTATACTCCCCGATTACCCACGAATGCCTTAGCTCAAAATGCTACCGGTCCAAATCTCGTACAATCACGTACCAAATTCTCAGCTTCAACCCACGGTTGAATCAAAAGATATGAGCTGATGAACAATCTATCGCCAAAATTCCAGATTTCTAGATTTAGTGATTTTCTTGGAAACTTTGGTGTTTTGATCTTCAAGGATACAAAAGAAGTTGGAATTGATGATTGATGAAGTGTTTGAAAGGAGATTACAGAGTTAATTTTGAAGTGATTCGAGGAGAGAGCTCGGAGAAGATGAAGAGTAGAAGAGAAGAGAAAAATGGGGATCTCGGGTGGCCGAGACCCCATTATAATCGGCCAGTTCCGACGCCGGTTCTGACCAGTTTCGGCGCCGGAATCAACAGAGTCAAAGTTGACTCAGGTCAACTCGGTCAACTTCCTTGAAATTCATGCCCAAGTGGGGCCTACATCTCGGAACTTCAATTTTTGTATTTTTAAACTTGAAATCGAGCTATATGAAGTTTAAAACATCCATAGGAAGTCAAATTTGGTATATTGACAAGACAACAATACATAAATATTCAACTTAACACGTGCGGACTAGGTCCGGGCGTGTCAGGTACCCTTGTCTAGAGCTTTAAACCCAGCATGTAGAAGAACCCAAAATCTAACCTAGATAGAGCCAAACCCGTTGGAGAAAACTCGGTGTCTTAGGACACAAAAGGGGGACGGCTTCTTACTTTTATCAATCCCTTTCGTTTTATATGCTTATTTCATGATGGCATGCTGTTTGTCTGTTTTCTGATTATTTCTTGATAACATGCTGTTCGTATAAATTGTTTATTTTTCTGTACATATGCTTATTTCATGATAGCACGTTGTTCGTATAAACTGTCTGTTTTCTTTCACCTTTTTGTGCAAATACTTATTTCATGATAATAATTTGTTTGTTTTCTTTCCCACCTTATTTGTATGTATCTATTTCATAATCTGTCTGTTCTCTTTCACTTTATCTGTATATATGTTTATTTCATGATGATATACTGATATGCTATTTGTATAATCTATCTGTTTTCTTCCTCATTTTACTTATACATGTTTATTTCATGATGACTTACTGATATGTTGTTTGTGCTTTGTCTTATAATCTTCTTGTTTCCTTAAATATCCATGATTATTGCCTTTTTATTGCCGGCATCACATGTCACACATTTCATTATAGAATCATTCGCAATAAAGGAACCGTAAAGGGAAATTAGTCATAGCTGATGAACAAGGTCAATCTTCGGGTCAACGGATATTTGGTCTCTTGGCCTCGTTCTGAAGAAATGACCAGTTATCCTTTATAGTTAAATTGTTGTAAACCATTCATTTTTGCATCTACATCTAATCATTGACATGCATCCTTTTATTCTACTTCATACTGTACTTGTATATGTGCATCCATGTATATAATTTATTTTAATGGTGAGCTAAGACATTTCCTTTTTGTCATTTCTTCCCCTTATTTTTTCATCCCATGGTTGCATTTTCATCAAGCATGTTCATACATACATTCCATTCATAATAAGGGAATCTGATTCATCCTTGTGATTACATCAAAGGGTTTCAAGATAGCACCTCCAACACATAGATATAACACTAGACTGCAATCCAGAATCACCATGGAAGAGCAAGCTGCCGAGATTGAACAGTTAAGGAAGGCAAACAAGGATCTACAGAAACAATTAGATCAAATGGCAGAAATGGTGGCCAGTATGAGACAACAAAATATGGCAAATTCAGGCAACAATTCCAATGGGCAATCTTCTCCGAGTACACTCCCACACGGACTCCCCACAACTCAGCCTACAAATGCCTCTCTCTCACCCCCCGCACTCAATATACCTTTGCAAGAAAATCAAACACAAATTCCTCAACCAACCACAAACACATTCACCTTCCCACCACCTCCACTCGGTGTGTACCCTTTTACACCCTCAATGTTTACCACAAATGGAGGAATCCCAACACTCTACCAATTCCCCCTCCCACCTACACTATGCCACCTTCTGCCCCTGGACACACCCCAAACAATCCCGTGTTTGTGCCTGATGAACGATTTGAGAGAGAGATCGGCGGAACCAAAAGCCAAAAGGTATTGAGCCAGATAGAGGAGCGGCTCAAGGCCATGGAGGGCACTCATGCTTATGGCATTACTGATGCTTATGAATTGAGTTTGGTGGATGGGTTGGTGATCCCACCAAAGTTCAAAGTGCCTGAATTCGAGAAGTACAAGGGGACCACATGCCCTAAAGACCACATTACTATGTATTGCCGGAAGATGGCCGCATACTCCAGAGATGATAAGTTGCTAATTCACTGTTTCCAAGACAGTCTTATTGGGTCTGCAACACGGTGGTACAACAAGCTAGATAGGCGGGGTATTCACTCTTGGAATGATCTAGCCCGGGCTTTCATTGATCAGTATAAGCACATGACTGATTTGGTACCTGATAGACTGACCTTGTAGAACATGGAGAAGAAGTCTTCTGAATCTTTCACCGAATATGCCCAAAGATGGAGGGATATAGCAGCTCAGATTCAACCCCCTTTAACCGAGAAAGAGACCACAAGGTTATTTGTTAATACCTTGAAAGCTCCATACTACAGCCATATGCTGGCCGGCGCCACCAAAAGCTTTACCGACATGGTCCTAGTTGGAGAGATGGTGGAGAATGCACTCAAAACTGGCAAATTGGAAGGTGGGGAATCTAGTGCAGTTAGGAAGAATCTAAATAAGAAAGAAGGCAAGGTGAACACCGCCGGATATGGAGGATACCAACAATACCCTCAACAGCAATATCGACCAAACCAATCCCAATATCGACCATACCAACCACAATACCGACCATACCAATCCCAATACCAACCCCAATATCGTCCCACCAACTACACACCATCTTAAAACACCTACCAACATCCTCCTGCCAACTATGCTCAACCTCAAAACACTTATCAATATCCGATATCCAGTACCAGTTATACTGCCCCCAGACTAAACACTCAAAATTGGAACCCAAGACCACCAAGAGAAAGGAAACAATTCACCCCTATTCCCATGACCTACACCGAACTTTATGCCAAACTCTTGAGCAACAAAATGATTGAACTAGTCCAATACTCAACCCCTTTACAGCCTCCATATCCGAGGTGGTTTGATGAAAACGCCATATGTGCCTATCACTCGGGGGCTAAGGGGCATAGTATTGAGAATTGTATTCGGTTGAAGGAAGCAGTACAAGGTATAATCAATGAAGGTCGTCTGACTTTCGATACACCGCCAAGTGTGGGCACAAATCCTCTCCCAAATCATGGTGGAAACACTGTGAATATGATTGATGATGGGCAGTTCATGTCAAGAGAAAGGTTGAAGAGATTATCACACCAATGAAGGTCGTATATCAGGCTTTGCTAAAGGCCCAAATGATTACTCCTTTGAAGTGTGAAGGTCATGAACTCCAGTGTTACACTGAATTCCGAGGAAAGTTGCAAGCTATGATGGATGCCGTTCTAATTGAATTTTATGTGGAGAGAAACGAAAGTACCGACATCTGTATGGTGAATAATGGAAATGAAGATTCTTCCCATTATAAACCAAGTTTGAAACTACCTGTGATTCAAAAGCCCAGCCTCGCCATTCCCATAGCCTCACCAAAACCAAGCCTATCAATTCCGATGACCCTTAGGACAACAGTGAATATCCCCGTATTGAAACCAAGCTTAAATTTGAATGTGCCAAAACCATTCCCCTATCGGAGTGATAGGGAGGTACCTTGGAAGTATGAGAGTTCAGTGCAACAGATGAATGCCAATGTCCAGGAATCTGAATCAGTGAATATTTCTGGAGTAGGAGGCATGACTAGGAGTGGGAGATGCTATGCCCCAAATCTAACTGCCACTCTACGAAAAGAGAAAGGCATGGAGAAAAATGATGAAGTTGTTACACCATCTGTTGGAGAGCCGGAGAAAGAAATTCAAAAAGAAGTAACCAAGATGGTGGATGAAAATGATGCTCGTGAATTCTTGAAATTCATCAAACAAAGTGAGTACAGCGTCATAGAACAACTAAATCGCTTGCCAGCCAAGATCTCTCTGTTAGCTCTGCTTTTGAACTCCGAGGCACATCGTAATGCTCTCCTCCGAATCTTGAACCAATCTTATGTGTCCAAAAACATCACCATGGCCAATTTGGAACATATTGCGGGGGGTATCACAGTGACTGATTACATCTACTTCACTGATGAAGAGATCCCTTCCGGAAGAAGAGGCAATTACAAGGCACTGCACATCACTGTTCGGTGCAAGGATCATATGGTCGCTAAAGTATTGATTGACAATGGATCTGCTTTGAATGTGATGCCACTTCACACATTGATGAAATTGCCTATAGACCAATCTTTAATGAAAGCCACTCAGTTAGTGGTTAGGGCATTTGATGGTACACGGAGGGAAATTATTGGCGAGATGACTGTTTCGATAATTGTGGGGCCGGTTGAATTTGAGATCCTTTTCCAGATTATGGATATTTCGCCAACTTATAGCTGTCTCCTGGGTCGCCCTTGGATCCATATGGCCGGTGCTGTTCCTTCTTCCCTTCACCAGAAAATCAAGTTTCGAGTTGAAAATAAGATAGTTTCTGTGTCCGGATAAGAGGACATCATGGTAATGCAACCTCCAAACACTCCTTACATTGAAGCCGCAGAAGAGGCAATGGATTGCTCTTTCCGATCATTTGAAGTAGCCGAAGTAACATGGGTAAGAGAAGGATCCGAGGTACCTAGTCCACGTTTCTCTAGCTGCTTAAATATGCAAGTCAACATGACTTTCGGAAGAGGCTGTCAGGCCGGAAAAGGACTCGGAAAGTATGGCCAAGGAATCCGTGAGCCTATTGTCTTACCAAAGGCGGAGCCCACTTTTGGACTTGGATATAAGCCTTCTTGGAGAGAAAAGTCCGAAGCAAAGGAGGAGAAGAAGCGCAAGCGTGTAGCTACATTAAGAGGAAGGGAACTTGAACCCAAGAAATTGAAGATTCCACCGTTGAAAGATAGTTTTGTTTTTGCTGGAACGATGAACATAAAAAGATCAGTTGTTGAGCTTGAACAGTTATTAAAGGGATTGTCTATCAGCATGCTAGAGCACGGGGAATCAAGCAGTGGAACGTTGGTTCAACGAATGGCACCGGGGACTGGTTTAAATAATTGGGAGTCTTTCGAGATGCCAGTGAATTTGTCAGATCTGAACATGTAATTAATTAAGCTTTGAGAACTCATTTTATCCTACACTTCTACCCAAGAGCGTGGACGGCTGACTTTCATATGTCATGGGTTTTATTTTCATGTTTGCTCCATCATTCATGATATTGATATTCACACTATTAGACTCTGCACCGTATATATATTTCATATCATACCATTGCGTTTTCCTCCATATGTTTATCCTTGTTGTTCATTTTCTTCTTTTATTCATGGATCAAGTGCATATATGTATATATACCCCTTTATTGTCTTTTGACCCCAGGACTTCAAACGATGAATGTAAAGACAACAAAGATGGTCTTTTTGAGCCCAACTTTGATTGGTTCGTTAATGCGGATGACCTCGACAATGATGATGATGATGATTACTCTCTTCCCCCTGATCTTATGAGACTGGTTGAAAGGGAAGATAAACAGATCTTGCCCCATAAAAAGACCACCGAATTGATCAATTTGAGTGATGATGAGGAAAAGAGAGAAGTTAAAATTGGCACTTCCCTAACACCTGAACAGAAGGAGGAACTAGTGACATTACTCAAGGAATATGCTGATGTCTTTGCTTGGTCCTACCAGGATATGCCAGGTCTGGATACTGATATTGTGGTGCATAGAATGCCAATCAAGCCCGGATTCAAGCCAGTACAGCAAAAATTGAGGAGAATGAGGCCTGCCATATTACTGAAGATCAAAGAAGAAGTGAAAAAGCAACTGGACGCAGGATTTTTGGAAGTAGCTACTTATCCTGAGTGGGTCGCAAATGTAGTACCAGTCCCGAAGAAAGATGGCAAAGTTCGAATGTGTGTGGATTACCGAGATGTCAACAAAGGCAACCCGAAAGACAATTTCCCACTACCCCATATTGACACTTTAGTCGACAACACAGCTAAACATGCAACATTTTCTTTCATGGATGGGTTTTCGGGATACAACCAGATTAAAATGGCTTCAGAAGATAAGGAGAAGACTGCTTTCACCACCATGTGGGGCACGTTCCAATACAACGTGATGTCCTTTGGTCTCAAGAATGCCGGGGCAACTTATCAGAGAACTATGGTGACCCTTTTTCATGATATGATGCATAAAGAGATTGAGGTGTATGTGGATGATATGATCACCAAAGGTAAGAATCCAGAAGAACATATGACTAGTCTGAGGAAGTTGTTTGAGAGGCTGCGAAGGTATCGGTTGAGGTTGAATCCGACTAAATGTACTTTCGGTGTTACTTCAGGGAAACTGTTGGGCTTCATTGTTAGTCAAAGGGGCATCGAGGTAGACCCGGATAAAATCAAAGCCATTCAAGATTTTCCACCTCTGAGAACTCAAAAAGAAGTAAGAGGTTTCTGTGGGCGATTAAACTATATCTCCCGCTTCATTTCCCAGTTGACTGCAAAATGTGACCCGATTTTCAAGCTTTTGAAGAAGAACAATACGGGAGAATGGAATGAAGATTGTCAGAAAGCCTTTGATAAGGTCAAGGAGTATTTGTCAAACCCACCAGTGCTAGTACCTCCTGTGCCTGATCGACCTCTAATCTTGTATTTGACAATGTTGGAACACTCCATGGGCTGTGTTTTGGGGCAACATGATGAAACCGGCAAGAAAGAGCAAGCAATCTACTATGTCAGCAAGAAGTTCACAGAGTATGAGGCCAAGTATTCTCAGATAGAAAAGATGTGTTGTGCATTGGCGTGGGCAGCTCAGAGATTAAGACAGTATATGCTGTATAATACCACATGGTTGATAGCAAAGCTAGATTCAATCAGATTCCTCTTTGAGAAACCTTCATTGTCAGGACGATTGGCTCGATGGCAAATACTACTGTCAGAATATGATATAGTTTATGTCTCCCAGAAAGCTATCAAAGGAAGTGCCATTGCTGAATTTCTAGCTGACAGAGCAGTTGAGGACTATGAACCCATGAAGTTTGAGTTTCCCGATGAGGACTTGATGACAATATTCAATACCAAGCTAGAGTAAAGAGAGAAATGGAGAATGTATTTTGATGGGGCCTCAAATGCACTGGGGCATGGAGTAAAAGCTGTCCTAATATCCCCAAACGGTGATCATTACCCAGAAACAGCAAGACTTGACTTCGACTGCACAAAAAATATGGCAGAATATGAAGCTTGCATTCTGGGGATCCAAATGGCAATGGAGAGAAAGATCGAGACTTTGGAAGTGTATGGCGATTCTGCTTTGGTGATATATCAGCTGAAAGGTGAATGGGAAACACGAGACTCAAAGTTGGTCCGTTATCATAAGTACATCATGGAGTTGATTGAGCAATTTGAAGAAATCAGTTTTCATCATCTCCCTAGAGAAGACAATCAGTTGGCCGATGCATTGGCAACTTTAGCCTCGATGTTCAAAGTCGATAAAGGAGCTGAAATCGAAGCAATCAAGTTGGACATGAAGACTCATCTGGCACATTGCATGAGTGTTGAAGAGGAGGAGGATGGCAAACCTTGGTTCTATGACATTGCCCAATACCTCAGATTTCAAAAATATCCAGATTGTGCTATTGAGAATGACAAAAAAGTTATCCGAAAAATGTCGGCAAACTTCTTCTTAGATGCTGAAGTCCTTTACAAGAGAAGTAGGGATTAAGTAATATTGAGATGTCTAGAGTCAAAGGAAGCAAAGAAGATTCTAGAAGAAGTTCACGACGGAATCTGTGGAACTCATTCCAGTGGGCATAGAATGGCTAAACAGATTATGAGGTTGGGATATTACTGGTTGACTATGGGGACCGATTGTATTAATCATGCCAGAAAATGCCATAAATGTCAGATTTATGCTGATCAGATTCATATACCTCATAATCCATTGCATATCATCTCTTCCCTTGGCCTTTCTTAATGTGGGGCATAGATGTAAGGGGCAATCTCACCGAAGGCTTCTAATGGTCATCAGTTCATCTTAGTAGCCATCGATTACTTCACCAAATGGGTTGAAGCTGCTTCATATCCCAATGTAACAATGTCAGTGGTCACCAAGTTCGTGAAGAAGGAGATCATTTGTCGATATGGGCTACCAGAAAGAATCATCACTGACAATGCTAAGAATCTGAACAACAAGATGATCGATGCAGTGTGCTCCCAATTCAAGATCAAACACTGCAATTCAACTCCTTACCGGCCAAAAATGAATGGAGCGGTCGAAGCAGCAAACAAAAACATTAAGAAGATTGTCCAGAAAATGACAGTGACTTACAAAGACTGGCATGAGAAACTTCCTTTTGCTTTACATGCTTATCGCACTACTGTAAGAACATCGACTGGGGCAACTCCATATTCTCTGGTCTATGGAATGGAAGCTGTGGTACCAGTTGAGGTAGAAATCACATCTTTGAGAATATACAGAGAGTTGAAGCTCGAAGAGTCAGATTAGGTGCAAGAGAGATTTGACCAATTGAACTTAATCGAAGAGAAGCGGCTCAAAGCACTTTGCCATGGTCAATTGTATCAAAAGAGAATGATGCGTGCATATGATAAGAAGGTACGTCCGCGCAAGTTTACAGAAGGAGAATTGGTGCTGAAAAAGATTCTACCTACTCAACATGATCCCCGAGGAAAGTGGACTCCAAATTGGGATGGTCCTTATATAGTGAAGAAAGCATTCTCGGGAGGTGCCTTGATCTTGCAAGAAATGGATGGGGATGAATTGCCACATCCAATCAATGCCGATGCTGTGAAGAAGTACTACACCTGAAGAATTAAAAAAATGATGAATGATCAAAAAATAAAAAATGATGAAAAAATGAAAAAATGAAAGAATGAAAAAATGAAAAGAGCGTTTCAAGTTGAAAACCTGAAAAGGTGGCTTGAGTCCGAAAAAGAAAAGAAAAGGAGGGATCTGAGGCGAAAACCTGAAAGGGCGGTTCAGATCCAATTAGGATGGTTCCTAAGCTGAAAACCTGAAAAGGCGATTTAGGAAGGATGAGAAAGTGCAACAAAAAAGGGCACCTAACTTGCACGAGAGGTCTTATTCGGTTATGGGGATTTGGGTAATCAGAAATCATCAGACTTTGTCAAGCATCACTCTAGCAATGATGAGTCAATCGAAGGCGGGGTGCGAGATGACCAGCTTTTTGTTACTTATGCATTCATCGCGTTGAGGTCTGTGCCTTTCTTTTTCATTTTGCTACAAACTCATTTGTATAGACTCTTTGCTATAAACTTGTAATGAGCTTGTTATAAGTTTATCTGTTATATATAGATTTGCACACTTTCCTTTAAAAGATCCATGTGTTTCCTTTAAATATAAATGGCATAATTTTTCTTTGTCATGGAGGGATAAGCAAACAGGTAAGTAAATGCCATGACATTGGATGTCACTTTCAACATAAAAAGGGAAAGAAATGTAGGATTGAAATGAGTTCGATAGCTTATGATTGATGCCAGAAATGTGATGACATATGAATAAAATCATCTTGAATTGGGATGTTCAAGTAAGAGTGATTTGAAGAGAGGGTCTAGGGCATGTTGATGCCAGAAAGGGTGTGATGAAAAGATGTTCTCCAATTTCGAGCTCAAAGAGTACAAGTTGGATCAAAACAGAAGGCTATCTTGAAAACTTTGAGGCAAAGTAACAAAGCATTATCATTTAAGCATGAGCATGCAAAATGCATCATTCTAGCATCATTCTAGCATCATTCTAGCATCATTCTTCATGAACATACATTATGCATCATGGTTCAAAGATTATAGGTTAAACCCAGTTCAAGATTGCAAGGTTAGTCTTGTGAAAGAAGCTCCTCAAGTAATTCTCCAAAACTCCTTTAAGGTCTTTCCATACTTAAGGTAATTATCTGTGATTCAGTTCAATCTAGCATAAATTATTTCTGCAATTTCTTCAAAGTTTAAGATCATTTTGTTTAAGATGGTTTTCTCAAAATTGTTTCTGTTTAGAGCAATTTCTTCAAAGTTTAAGATCATTTTGTTTTAGATGATTTTCTCAAAATTGTTTCTGTTTAGAGCAATTTCTTCAAAGTTTAAGATCATTCTGTTTAGGATGATTTTCTAAAATTGTTTCTGTTTAGAACAATTTCTTCAAAAATTTAAAATCATTTTGTTTAAGATGATTTTCTAAAATTGTTTCTATTTAGAGCAATTTCTTTAAAATTTAAAATTATTTTGTTTAGGATGGTTTTCTCAAAAGTCTTTCTTTTTTAAAGCAATTTCTTCAAAGTTTAAAATCATTCCTGTTTAGGATGTTTTCTCAAAAGCATTTCTTTTTAAAGCAATTCTACAAAATTTAAAAATCATTTCTGTTTAGAGTGGTTTTCTTAAAATTGTTTCTGTTTAGGGCAATTTATTCAAAGTTTAAGATCATTTCTGTTTAGAATGGTTTTTATTAAAATTGTTTCTGTTTAGAACAATTTCCTCAAAAATCATTTCTGTTTAGGATGGTTTTCTAAAATTGTTTCTGTTTAGAACAATTTTTTCAAAAATTTAAAATCATTTTATTTAAGGTGATTTTCTAAAATTGTTTCTGTTTAGAGCAATTTCTTCTAGATCTAAAATCATTTTGTTTAAGATGGTTTTCTCAAAATTGTTTCTGTTTAGAGCAATTTTTTCAAAATTTAAAATCATTTCTGTTTAGGATGATTTTCTAAAATTGTTTCTGTTTAGAACAATTTCTTCAAAAATTTAAAATCATTTTGTTTAAGATGATTTTCTAAAATTGTTTCTGTTTAGAACAATTTCTTCAAAAATTTAAAATCATTTTGTTTAAGGTGATTTTCTAAAATTGTTTCTGTTTAGAGCAATTTCTTCAAAATCTAAAAAAATCATTTTGTTTAAGATGATTTTCAAAAATTGTTTCTGTTTAGAAAAATTTCTTCAAGAATTTAAAATCATTTTGTTTAAAATGATTTTCTAAATTGTTTCTGTTTAGAACAATTTCTTCAAAGTTTAAAATCATTTTGTTTAAGATGATTTTCTCAAAATTGTTTCTGTTTAGAACAATTTCCTCAAAAAATCATTCTGTTTAAGATGGTTTTCTCAAAATTGTTTCTGTTTAGAACGATTTCTTTAAAATTTAAAATCATTTTGTTTAAGATGATTTTCTCAAAATTGTTTCTGTTTAGGACAATTTCTTCGAAATTCGAAATCATTTCTGTTTAGAATGGTTTTCTCAAAATCAGCACAATTTCTTCAAATTCAAAATCACTTCTGTTTAGAATGGTTTTCTCAAAATTAGCACAATTTCTTCAGATTTAAAATCATTTCTGTTTAGGGTGGTTTTTTCAAATTGTTTCTGTTTAGGACAATTTCTTCAAAAGTTTAAAAATCATTTCTGTTTAGAGTGGTTTTCTTAAAATTGTCTCTATCTAGAATAATTTACTCCAAGTTTGAAATCATTTCTGTTTAGGATGGTTTTGTTAAAATTGTCTCTTTTAAGAGCGATCTTTTTCAAAACACCAGTACTGCTTAGTGCACATTAGAATAAGGAGTGTCTACATCTTTGCTTATTTCCTAATCATTCAGAAGCTTACATTTCTAGATCATTAAGAATTAATCACAGAGGGGCAACTGTAGACACTTATTTTTAAATTTTAATCAATTAATTGATTAATTAATTAATTAATTAATTGGTCATTGCTAAATTTTTCATTTGTTACCTTCTTAAGATTATTTTATTCTTTATCCTTACTTTTATTTTTATTCTATTTTAATTTTATCTTATTAACTTGCAGGCAATTTTGAACTAAAACCGGAAAGCTAAAGAACAGAGTCAACTCGGTCATCATGCAAAGCAAGCCAAAGAACCGAGTCAACTCGGTTATCATGCATATATATATATATATGTGTGTGTGTAAATATATATTTTTATATGTATATTTATACATATATATGTATATATATATGTATATGTATATATATATATATTTATATGGGTATATATATTTATATATATATATGTATTTATATGTATATATGTATATATTTATATATTTATATATATATAATATATATATATATAAACACCCAAGGCTACCAACGTTTCTCACTCTTTCTTTGGCTTTATTTTATAATTAAAAAGCCAACCGTTGCATGCGTTCTGAAAGATAACCGTTGCAAATTATACATGCATCAACTGTTGATGGATGGTTCAAAGAATGCTAGCAGTGGGCCAATGGGTGGAAGAGATACGGTTTGGTCAAGAACTCCGAAGGGAACTATGGAGGCACAGATGCTGGCACCTTGAGCAAGCGAGCTTCAAGCTTAAAGGAAAAGAAAGAGAAAAATGAGAGGATCGCAGCTGCCACTGAACCAGACGCAAGAGGACATGGAACAGCGGACCTCAATCGTGAATTGTTAGCTGCAAACTCACGCCTTACCTACTCATGCGCCGATCCTACAAGACCATTGCCACTGAAGATATGCCTGAGTTGGCCCCTCTACACCACCGTGTTCTGCATGAACATGCTGCAAGTGCTGTAAACGAAAATGAAGATGAAGAGCACGAGAAGAAGGTCGAAGCTAAGGACACGTTGGAGAACTGCTCTTGTAACATGATAAAGACAATGAGGGATGACAAGATAGGTGCCAAGCTTCCTCCAGCAGAAAAGAAGAAGATTGAGGATGTAATTGAGCAGGCCATCCAATGGCTAGACAACAACCAGCTTGCTGAAGCCAAAAATGAAGATAGAGAAGAAGACCACCCATCCTCAGCTGCTTTTGGCAGCATCCCCACTTCTCCAGCCACTTGCGGCTCTTTCGCCTCCTCCCTGAAAAACTTCTCTTCGCCGATTCCAAATCTCCATGGCGCAAGGTGGATCGACAGAGTCTGTAGCGGCTCGATACGAGTCGACATTGGAAGCCTTGTCGTCTTTGATAACGAAGAAGAGTCGTGCTGATAAGAGCAACAAGGGAGATCGCTTCGACTTGCTTTTTGATTATTTGAAAATTCTGGAATTGGAGGAGCCAATTTCACAGATGAAAATCATCCATGTAGCTGGCACTAAAGGAAAGGGATCAACTTGCACCTTCACTGAATCCATATTACGTAATTGTGGGTTCCGAATTGGACTCTTCACATCTCCTCACCTTATTGATGTTCGGGAAAGGTTTCGTTTGGATGGTGTTGAAATAACTGAGGAGAAATTCTTGGAATATTTTTGGTGGTGTTATGATAAGCTGAAGGAAAAAGCCAATGATGATATGCCGATAACCACATATTTTCACTTCCTGGCCCTGCTTGCCTTTAGGATATTTGCAGCAGAGCAGGTAGACGTTGCCATCCTGGAGTTTGGTTTAGGTGCAAAGTTTGATGCAACAAATGTGGTTCAGACACCTATTGTGTGTGGTGTATCATCCCTTGGGTATGACCACATGGAGATTCTTGGAAATACACTGGGAGAAATTGCTGGGGAGAAGGCTGGTATTTTGAAGCATGGGATTCCAGCCTTTACCGTACCACAGCCTGATGAGGCAATGCATGTGCTTGAAGAGAAAGCTTCCGAGTTGAATGTACACCTTCAAGTGGCACATCCGCTAAATGCGAGCTTGCTGAATGGTCAAAAACTCGCACTTGAAGGTCCGTTGCCTGAACAGTTCATCAAGGGCCTAACAACAACAAGTTTGCAAGGGCAGGCTCAGATTGTCCGTGATCAATTTACTGAAATTGGAAGCCCTGGAGATCTGGTTTTTTATCTGGATGGAGCCCATAGTCCTGAAAGCATGGAAGCTTATACTAGGTGGTTTCTCTTTGCATTAAGGAAGACAATCAACTACACAGTGATGAAACATTCAAGGATACCGCCCAGATTCTGCTGTTCAATTGTATGTCAGTGCGAGATCCACAGTTGCTTCTGCCACGCTTGATGAGGACATGTGTTAGTCATGGCGTCAGTTTCAAGAAGGCACTCTTTGTACCTAATATATCTGTGTATAATAAGGTTGGATCCCATGCTCTACCAACGATTGATCCTCAAGACGATTTGTCATGGCAAGTTGCTCTACAAAGAGTTTAGGAAAGCCTTATGCAGGGTGATAAAGGAGGGGAGGCTGGTAATGCAGATCAAGTTTGTGAAGAAGTAAAAGACGATACCGGAATGAGTGCCAGGACTTGTAAAAACAGTTCCGTCTTTTCTTCTCTACCATTAGCTATCAAATGGCTCAGGGATGCTGCCCAGAAAGATCGGCTTGTTCGTTTTCAGGTCCTTGTTACTGGTTCTTTGCATCTCGTCGGTGATGTCTTAAGATTAATTAAAAAATGATATCGAAGCTGCCACATGTTCTTTTCCAAGTCAGCTAGCTACACTCGGTGCCCAAGTTGTTAGAAACGCGTTTGTCAAACAGTATTACCACCTTCTTTACAACTCTCCGGAATTGGCTCATCGGTTCTGTCATGATTCGAATGTGCTTAGCAGACCGGATTCTAATGGTGCAATGACCTTGAACAACCGACAGCTTCATGATTATCCGTTTTTTTTTGTGGCTCCATTTTTATGGTGGTTGTGGCTCCATGTTTTAAGCCACTAGGGGTTTCAAGATAAAAAGGAGGAGCACAGAGGGCACAACGGAGAGAAGAGGAGAAAGCTTCAGCCATTCTTTCAAAAACAGAACAGAAGAAATAGAGAGAAAAACAGAGAGCACGGGGAGAGCATTTTTCTCTTCAAGAAACAAAGGCTGGAGCATTTTTCAAGCACAGAAAAAAAATAGAGAGAGGAGAAGAGAGAAAGAGAGTCCGAGAAGAAAGGGAAGAAATTTTTTCTTCTTCTTCTTTTATTTTAAACATATTGGCTAGAGAAAATAGAGAAAAAGGATTGTTGTTCATCAATTTTTAGCCATTCTCTTCTCCACAAAGTCATTATTATCTTTTTTTTTTGGTATAAAACTTCATCTTTTTAGGTAAAATTCTTAGCTTTATTTTCAAGATCATTTCTTTTTACTTTTAATACAATATTCTTGCTTTGTCTTGTTAAATTTGTTAACTTTCTTTTTTTTAAGATGATGTTTATGATTTATAAAGCTTTTGTATATTGTTAAAAAATTTGCTTAGTTTAATATATGCTTCTAATATATTCAAGATGATTTTTTTTACTTGCTTGTTTATTTTATGTTATTTTTTGTTAATGTGCCATTTCTCTTAATTATTTACATGATTATGTAAAAAGTTCCTAACTTTCATTGTTTTGTATTCTTGTTTATTATTTTTTCAAACTTGCTTTACCCATTCCATGTGTTTGTTTAGTTGAAAGTCTTAATCTTGATTAAAAAGATTGTATTTTTGAATTTATATTCACATTCTTGTTTGATTAAAAATATAATCTTGATTATAAAGATCATAACTTTAAAGTTGATTAATTTGTTTGCTTAGTTAAAAGTTAAGCTTAGGATTAAAATTGCACCTTTTTGCTTGTGGATATTTTAGTTTGATTAAAAATGAAAGCTTGGTTAATAAAAATTGAATCTTTAAGTTTATTTTATTTTTTATTATTTTTATATAAATAGAAATAATTTCTGATTTTTTTTAATAAAAAATTTGAATTTTTAAACTTATATAAATGCATATTTAGTTTAAAATTTAATTTTTTTATCATAGAAATTATCTTTTTGCCCTTGAATATGTGTTTTGTCTAATATAAAAATTTATGTTTGCATATAAAATTACCTCTTTGCCGTTATGGATATGTTAGATTAATTAGTAATTATATCATGTGTTAAATTACTGTTTTACCCTTTTATGTATGCTTTTTAATTAAAAATTTAATCTTGTATGTAAAATTACCCTTTTTTGTCTTTGCATGTATTTTTGCTTAAGTAGAAATTATATCTTGCATTAAATTACCTTTTTACCCTCCTATGTATGCTTAATTTAAAATTTAATCTTGATTATAAAATTACCTTTTTACCCCTGTATATATGTTTATTCAATTATGAATTAAATTATGCATGATGTTAATCTTTGACCATGAGTATGTATTTGTTTAAATTAAGCTTACTTATTTGTGTTGAATTAGTTGCTATGCAATTTGATCTTGTAAAATTGATTTTAAATTTCCATGTCCTATTTATTTTACCATATCATATTGTGTAATTAATTGTGTATGTATATACTAACCCATGTTTCCTTGTCTCATTCATGCATAATTAAAATTAGAACATTGATTTTCAAAAATTCATATGCATGGGGTAACCGAAAGATGCCTCGGGAGTCTGAGGTTTCTGAAGGTTTTCTCCGATGAAATGTTTTCTCGGTGTCTAATCGGGAGTCCGATCGGGCCCGGGAGAATTCTTTCATCTCTTCAAAAATTAAAAAATATGTTTTTCATGTAATTTTCATAAAATGCATGCATCATGTTTATGATTTTCTTTAATTTCTTCAAATTTGTGAATGAACTCCAAAAATTTTCTTTTTACAAAAAGGAATGTTAATTCCAAAATTTTTATTTTTATTTATTTTATTTTTAATTTTATGTTTTTATTTTATTTTAAGAAAATCTCTTGTTTAAGAGGCCCAATTAAATTAAAAGGAATGTTTATTCCAACATTAATTTCAAAACATGTCTTAGAAATTTTTTTTTTGAAAGATCTTAACTACCCAATTATAGTTAAGGCCTCTCAAATTAATTCAAGTTTTGTTAAAAAATCACTTTTAAAATTTCTTTTCTTATTTTTAGTTCTTTGAAAGGGAATATTCATTTTCTTTTGACCTATTTTTAATTTTCCAAAATCCCTTTTTGGGAGAACTTTAGTATATTTAATTAATTAAGACCCTTCAAAAAAACTTCATTTTTATCAAAAAATGCATTTTTAACTCCAATAAAAGGAATGTTTATTCTTTAAATATTTAAAATTCCTTTTTTAAAAAATCAGTTTTATTTGATAAAAGGAACATTTATTTTTTTGAAAGGTCTTAATTTATTAATCTACTAAGGTTTTCCTACTAAACTAAATTTTTGTCAAATTATCCCCTTCAACAAATTAAAAGGAATATTTATTCCAACATTGTTTTAAAATTAAATCTTTCTAAGAGATTTTAATTTAAATAATCATAATTAAAGTCTCTTAATGTAAATTTCAAAGCATGAATTTGAGAATGTTTATCCCAACCCTTTTGTACAATGTTTTCTAGAAGGTTTCAATTAATATTCTCATAATTGAGACTTTCTAAAATCAAAATTAAACCTTTGTTTTTCAAAAGGATATTTATCCTCATTTTTTAAAATTTGACTTTGAAGAATATTTATTTCTATTTAGAATTTGAATTTCTATTCTAAGTAGGAGATTTCTTCAAATTCAAAATTGGGCTATGGATTTTCACATTAAAAGGAATGTTCATTCCGACATTAAGTTCTTATTTATTTTGGATTTAACTTTTCAATGGGATTTTTATCCCACATTAAAAGGAATATTTATTCCAACATTTAAAATTATGTTTTTCTTAAGATGATTTTAAATACATTTTATTATTATTTCCCAAGTAAAATACTTTTAAGACTTTTGTGGTACCGATTTCCGGGCGTCTCGGGGGTGCTAATCCTTCCCCAAGCGTAACCGACTCCCGAACCTAAAATCTTTTTCGTAGACCAGTTTCTTTCCTTAACTTGACGTAATCTTTCTAGATTTACGTTGGGTTAAACAAGTAGGTGACTAACCACACCTATTAAAAATAAAAGGTTAGTGGCGACTCCATTTGTTTTTAGACTGTTCAGTCCCGAGCATTTTTCACGCCATATCATTTATAGTCGGAGCGGTAAAACGTCTCGACACTTTGCTTACAAAGTCTTACTCTTATCAAACTCAACTAGTTTAGTTTTCTTTTTTTTTTTAATAAATTTTTCAATTCGAACCCTGATTAATACGGAGTCATAAACACTGACTAATCTGAAGTTAGATTTGTATTTGTTTATGGAATTTCTTTTTTGGCTAAAGTCTCAATTAAGGACCAAAACGTTTCAAAAAAATCTTGATTTGGGATCAAATCTTTTCATTTTGGCAATTCAAGACTCAATGTTTGCGAATTGTCTCAATTTAGTTCCTAACCTTTTAATTCAATCAATTAAGGATTTAATGTTTCTAAATCGGGCCAAATAAGGGTCTAATGGTGTTATGTCCTAGACCCGTCAAGTCCGGCCACAGGGCAAACACCGTGCTACCTCAAAGTACATACACCAATTGCTGCCCACATATGAGGAATATGGAAGTCAGCTGGAAAAACTAACTTGTCAACCTGCACAAGAACATCCTCAACTAACCCTTTAGGGTAGATGTTAGTCCTATCAGCTAATTGTATAACAACTTCAGTAGAATTCAATGGACCTAGGCCTAAAGAAGTATGAATAGAGAAAGGCATGACATTTAATGCAGAGCTTAAATCATATATTGCTTTATGCATTTGCATTGAACCAATAGAGTATGGAATTGTGAAAGAACTTAAATCTTTGCATTTAGGAGGCAATTTTCTTTGCAACAAAGCATACACATTTTCATTTGAACAAACCAATTCATTTCCTTGAAATTTCATAATGGAACATATTTGCTTGAGAAAAAGAGCATATCTTAAAACTACCTTGATTGTTTTGAACAAAGGAATGTTGATAGGATGTCTCTTGAATGCCTCAATCATTTCTTTCTCTTACACAACCTTTTTGGAAACTTGCAATCGTGATGGAAATGGAGGGGCTTGAATGTCATCCTAATGTTGTTGAGAAGAGCCTGATGGAGGCTCTTTAGTGAAATTGGCACAAGTTAAAACTCTCCTGGCACCAGGAGATTGACCTTGTGCATGGATTGTTTGTTTTAGAGGATGATTGGCACCAAGTGAAAAGGCATTGGCGCCATAAGAATGATCTTGTATAGGAGCAGAAGATGTTGGACAATGGTTGGCACCAACCGAAAGTGGATTGACGCTAAGTATACTTCTTGCTTCAATGATGTTAGATTCTTCTTCTTTGCTACTACATATTGAGAAGAAATTTACTTGGCACCAAAAATGTGACCTCAATGCAACATAGAGTCTTATAGTGAATTATGATAACTGGAATCATCAATGGCCATTGGTGTGTTTACTTCAGTTATCATATTCAATGAAGAATGTCATTAGATGTAGATGGAAAGGAATTGTTAATTTTGGCCTCAAATGCTATGAAAGAAGTTTGTAGTTGTTAAAGCTAATTGTTGGTAGCTTCTTAATAAGCCATTGTTTGAGTTAGAATTCTTGCTACCATGTCCCCAATTTGTTGAAGTCCCATGGAAGTTTGAGTAACACTAGCAACTTGCTAAAGGAATTGTTGACCTTGCTTGCTTACAAGTGCTGAAAAGGAAGTTACCTCATTATGAAGTTGCTAAAAATGATCCCCAGCTTTGAACTTTAGTGAATTCTTGGCTAGTCATTGGAAGATTCAATGAGTCAAATTGCTAAGCATTGGTATACATAGTGTTAAGAAATTGTCTAACTTCAGCTAGAGTTTTGTTCATAAGAGAACCACCATTATTAATACCAATGAATGTTCTATCAGGGGGTAGCAGTCCATCATAAAAGTTCTCAATGAGAAGTTTATCTAAAACTCTATGGTATGGACAACTTTGGCATTGTCATGCCCTTAGCTAGAGGTTGGCCATATGGCAACCGCTATGCTACCTCAAAGTACGTGTCAACAGCCACGCTCCCCGATGCAATGCAAGGTAAGAATTGAATATCATCACTACAAAATAATTTAAAACTTAAATTAAATTAGAAATGATATCTACAAATGAAAACCATTTAATATATATAAGTTAATTTAAAATCGAGTACTAGTGGAATAACTTAAGGAATACCTAAGTAGCGGAAATAGAAGAACTCATATGGGCCATTAACTCATACAACGGTCCTCGCATGTAGAAGTTGCATCTAACAAAGTTTGCTACAGGTGAGTGACAGAGTTTCAACGAATGTCCACTAAGGGGTGGGAAATGGGTATTATCTAAAAAAAATTATAAAAGAATAAATTTTTGTTTTTAAAACCTTTTCCCAAAACCTTTTATGAAACTAATAGTTGACTAAATAAATTAACAAAACTAAATAAATAAGATAAAGTAAAATAAATTTCAAATGGGCTAGCGCTGAAGGCTTGACCTTGCGATGGTCGTACACCTCAATATGTTGAGGGCTATCTCTTTATCATCAAACCATATATAAAATTTTCATTTAATTTTCTCTCTCTGTCACGCCTCGACCAGCAGGCTCGGCCACGTGACAATCGCCGTACCACCTAGAGATGCGTGCCTCATCAGGCGGGCAACCAAGATGGCACAAGGCATGAAAATAAAAGATATTCGAGCAATATATGAAAATATACGAAATTATTATGGATAATATAGTTCAAAAGTATTTAAAAATAAAGTGACACATCTTACGGTGTTCCATGCAGCGGAAAGTATTATATATAAATACTTAAATGTATATGTAAGATGCACTAATATTCCGAGCCAAAATACACAAAGCAAAAGGGGTGGCACCTACAAAGTCGTGTCCACAGTGACGTACTGGGATCATTGGCCACCAGGACGTTCGCCGTCCAAAGTCTGATGATCTGACAACAAAAGTGAATGGGGTGAGTACAATACACTTGTACCAGTGAGAGACTTGGTTATAAAGACCGATCACCTCACGCTGGGGATATGAAATAATCCAAAAATCAATTTAATAAACCATTTACTAAATATATGAAGTCCCACACCAAAGAATTATTAAATCAATAATAATATTTCCAAATGGGCTGGCATCTGAAAATGTCCCAAACAGGTATACCCGTGCGCTGGGGTATCCACTGGACCGTCAAGGGTTACTTTATATTTTTAAAACACTTTTCTTTACTCTCTGCCCATTCCCTTGACGTTTGCCTTGCTGTGGTGGAACACAGCAATCTGGAGCCCTGGCGAGTTTCCCTATGCGCCTCTCCCAACTAGGCTCGACTCACCGTGCCCCTCGATAGGCGGTCCACGACTGAGTATCACGCGTGCTCTCAAACTCGGTCCACGCTCCCGCAAATCGGAGCCCCGAGGAACTCGCTCAATCTCTCATCTCTCAGGGGTATCGTTCCCCAAACAATAATCAATAGTATCAATTTATAAAGTTATTTGAAATTCCCACCCTTCAAATCATTTGTAAACTTAGTGTGTGAGGGTGGACAATTCATACCCCAAAACATATATAAACAATTTAATAAAGCATTTATAAATAAATTTGAAAACGGTTAACCCTTAATGGTCAACCAATATAATCCAAGCCACTCACAAAAGAGGAGAGTTGTATACTCCCCGATTACTCCACGAATGCCTTAGCTCAAACAGCTACCGGTCTGAAACTCGTACAATCACGTACCTAAATAATCAAATTAAAATCTAATTTGATTAATAAAGGCATTCAACCAACAATTAAACCATAAAACAAAACCTATTTTAAGGTCACGGAGTAAAATTAGGCAAGTCCGGAGGTCAATTGAAGTAAATTAAAGTCAATTGGGTCAAATGGGATCAAAAGGGATTTAGGGCTGCAAAATGACCATTTTGCCATTTTTCCCCTGGACCCGAATTGGGGCAAAAATTGCCCAACAGTGATATTCATGTTCCGGCCCCGGTTCATACCAGAACCGGTGCCGGTTCTGTCCTGCATTTAAGGCCGAGTGGGCCGTCCATGGGCCCAGGGGTATTTTTGTAATTTTTCACCAAGTGTCTAATTTTTACCCCGGAACCTTCTGGACACTTTTCTTAGCCCCGAATCATATTTAAGCCCAGTCATAGGTCATGTTAGAGCCTCATAGGTGCATTCATAAATGTAATCATGAATGCTAACGTATATTTGCATGTATTAGGGCTCCGGATAATCGAATGCGGCGATGCACCGGAGGTTAAAGCTACATGGAGCGCTTGGGAGTATACGATTCTCCCAATACTGTGAGTGGCTTAGTTTTCAGTGCTTAGCCACTAGGGCAAAATGTTTTAAAAACATAAATTGTTTTTAAAAAGGTTTACAACGGTTTTGGGATAAGGGTAATCCACGACACACACTTTTACTTTGTGATACGCCCACTTATGGAGATGGGATGATTTTAAAGATACAAAAGTTTGTGTGTGTTTACATGTTTTTAATATTTATATAAGAAATGATATTATTATTATTATTATGATTATTGGGGAACGATACCCCTGAGAGATTAGAGATTGAGTGGAATTCCTCGGGGCTCCGATTTGCGGGAGCGTGGACCGAGTTTGAGAGCATGCGTGATACTCAGTCGTGGACCGCCTATCGAGGGGCACGGTGAGTAGAGCCAGGTTGAGAGAGGCGCGTAGGGAAACTCGCCAGGACTCCTGAATGCTGTGTTCCACCACAGGAAGGCAAACGTCAAGGGAATGGGCCAGAGAGTAAAGTAAAAATGTTTTAAAAGTATAAAGTAACCCTTGACGGTCCAATGGATACCCCAGTGCACGGGGATACCTTATTGGGACAATTTCAGATGCCAGCCCATGAGTATTTAATTAATTATTAAAGATGTTAAATTTAATACTCCTTGGAAGGATTTCAAAAGAGGTTTAGAAAACAAAATTTATTTTATTCACTCCTGGAGATTTGATACAGGAAATAATGAAAACAAAGTTGTTTAAATTTTAGATTATTTTATTGGTATTAATATATTTTGGATTACCCCTATTTTCTCTAACCCTGATGGAGACCCATTGAATCTTTGTCACTCACCTGTATCCTGTGTGGATGGATGCAGATCCGCGTACGAGGTCAGCTAATAGAATGGAGGCTCACTAGAAAATGTCGGTGGCTTAGGTTTAGTGGTTTCCACTGTGTAGGTATTCTTTTAAATTAATCTACTGGTGTTACTTATAAATTAAATATTTTATTAAATGATTTTTAATTAAAGTTTTAGTTGTTTTGTAGCGATGATATACATTTTTATGCCTTGCGGTGCTTCTGGTGCGTGACCGGCCGGCACGTACTTCGAGGTAGCGCGGCGGTTGCCACGTGACCGACCCCGGGTGGGTCGGGGCGTGACAGTTACGAGTACGATGATATCTTTATTCGCTAAAAATAACTGTCCATGAATATTTAAATATATACTTACCGGTGACTACATCAGGACGTGCGTCGGCGTCCTCCTACGACATGGCGTAAACCTGAGTATGTTGTCGCTGCTGCTGCTGCTGTGGGGGTCATCTCGGGGTTGCTGAACTACTACTAATACCCGAATACTGCTGAGAGGTAGAAGGTGCTGCGAAAGAATGTCGCGCGGGTTGAAATGGACGGAAACCTCCATAGCTACTCGGTCTGACAAGTGGTTGACTAAAACTCTGCCTGGGTGGTACAGAAGTAGTAGATGAACATGCACGTGCTACGTGGCCCATGCCTCCGCACCGAAAACATCGTGGTCCAGCCCTACACTGGCTATAATGAAAACACCTACAGTTTGGGCATCGAGGCCCAGACTCCACTCTCTTCTTCCCAAACCTTCCTTTGGCCATGGACCCAAACCCAAACTTCTATTTTCCTCGACCACCTAATGGAGGCGGTGGCAGAGAAAGTGACATCTGTGATGAAAAGAATCTACTGGCCCAAGTGTCAAACATCCGCTCGAAATCAGCGGGCGTAAACTGCACTGGCGTGGCTGTCGTCGGAGGTGGGGTTGGTGGAATCTCAGTATGAACATCCTGATGAAGCGTCTCATCAACAGGTGAAAAAGGTGGAACAGGCTCGTCCGGAATTGCAGTGGTCTCCGGGTCTACACTAGGCTGAATCTCAGGCTGCCTACGTGGTCGACCTCTCTTCCTAGGTACAGAGGGATCAGGGGTACGAACAGAAGGATTCGGAATTTTCCTCCTTCTAGGTGGCATAGCGTAACTCTATATAAAATCTAGGTAAGTAGACGAAAAATATATCTATACCAATCATACCCTCTAATTCTAACCCCAAAATCAGAAATCTCAAAATTATATGAACTCCTCGGCTCGGTATAATATAGATATACTATATATATTAAAAATTCACTCTGATACCAATGAAATTGTCATGCCTCGACCCGCAGGCTCGGTCTTGTGACAACCGCCGTACCACCTCGAGATGCATGCCTCGTCAGGCAGGCAACCAAGATGGCACAAGGCATGAAAATAAAAGATATTCGAGCAATATATGAAAACATACGAAATTATTATGGATAATATAGTTCAAAAGTATTTAAAAATAAAGTGACACATCTTACGGTGTTCCATGCAGCGGAAAGTATTATATATAAATACTTAAGTGTATATGTAAGATGCACTAATATTCCGAGCCAAAATACACAAAGCAAAAGGGGTGGCACCTACAAAGTCGTATCCACAGTGACGTACTGGGATCACTGGCCACCAGGACGTCCGCCGTCCAAAGTCTGATGATCTGACAATAAAAGTGAATGGGGTGAGTACAATACACTTGTACCCAGTGAGAGACTCGGTTATAAAGACCGATCACCTCAGGCTAGAGATATGAAATAATCCAAAAATCAATTTAATAAACCATTTACTAAATATATGAAGTTCCACACCAAACAATTATTAAATCAAAAATAATATTTCCAAACGGGCTGGCATCTGAAAATGTCCCAAACAGGTATACCCGTGCGATGAGGTATCCACTGGACCGTCAAGGGTTACTTTATATTTTAAAACACTTTTCTTTACTCTCTGGCCCATTCCCTTGACGTTTGCCTTGCTGTGGTGGAACACAGCAATCTGGAGCCCTGGCGAGTTTCCCTATGCGCCTCTCCCAACTAGGCTCGACTCACCGTGCCCCTCGATAGGCGGTCCACGACTGAGTATCACGCGTGCTCTCAAACTCGGTCCACGCTCCCGCAAATCGGAGCCCCGAGGAACCCGCTCAATCTCTCATCTCTCAGGGGTATCGTTCCCCAAACAATAATCAATAGTATCAATTTATAAAGTTATTTGAAATTCCCACCCTTCAAATCATTTGTAAACTTAGTGTGTGAGGGTGGACAATTCATACCCCAAAACATATATAAACAATTTAATAAAGCATTTATAAATAAATTTGAAAACGGTTAACCCTTAATGGTCAACCAATATAATCCAAGCCACTAACAAAAGAGGAGAGTTGTATACTCCCCGATTACTCCACGAATGCCTTAGCTCAAACAGCTACCGGTCTGAAACTCGTACAATCACGTACCTAAATAATCAAATTAAAATCTAATTTGATTAATAAAGGCATTCAACCAACAATTAAATCATAAAACAAAACCTATTTTAAGGTCACGGAGTAAAATTAGGCAAGTCCGGAGGTCAATTGAAGTAAATTAAAGTCAATTGGGTCAAATGGGATCAAAAGGGATTTAGGGCTGCAAAATGACCATTTTGCCCCTGGACCCGAATTGGGGTAAAAATTGCCCAACAGTGATATTCATGTTCCGGCCCCGGTTCATACCAGAACCGGCGCCTGTTCTATCCTGCATTTAAGGCCGAGCTTCGGCCTCCAATCTCTTCAGCTCGATTCAAGTTCGATTCAACACCAATCCGCACCAAAATTGAAACACAGCAAGTTAAACACATGATCTAAGGCTTTACAGCTTCAAGAACGGAATCAATCCATTAAACATGCTCGAATTTTGAATCAAAACACTAAGGATTAACATATCTCGGGCAAAACAGAAATCTTAACTTCAATCAACGAATTCTCTTAGCACAGACCATGAAATCAAGCATGTAAACTATCAAATTAAAGCTTGATGAGTCTAGAACAACATACCAAATTCCCAGCCAAGTCCCACGGTTGAATCAAAAGATATAGCTCGAAGAACAAACTGTCGCTGAAATTCCAGATTTGTAGATTTGGTGATTTTCTTGGAAACTTTGGTGTTTTGATCTCCAAGAAGGCAAAAGAAGTTGGTATTGATGTTTGATTGAGTGTTTGAAGAGGGATTCAAGGTTTGATTTCAAGGAATTTGAAAGAGAGAGCTCGGAGGATGAAGAACAAGGAAGAGAAGTGAAAATGGGGTTCTCGGGTGGCCGAGACCCATTTTAATTCGGTCAGATCCGGCGCCGGTTCTGACCAGTTCCGACGCCGGAATCAACAAGTCAAGGTTGACTCCGGTCAACCCGATCAAACTTCTTTGAAATCCGTGCCCAAGTGGGCCCCGTAACTCGGAACTTCAATTTTAGGGTTTTTAAGCTTGAAATTGAGCTAAATGAAGTTTAAAACATCCATGGGAAGTCAAATTTGGTATATTAACTAGACAACTATATAAAAATACTCAACTTGACACGTGCGGACTAGGTCCAGGCGTGTCACTCTCTAGCCCGTTCTCCCGACTGTGTTATTCACTATGGGTGGAGCACAGCTACAATCTAGCCTTGGCAAGTTTCCCTCCACACCTCTCAGTCCCAAGGTCCCCTGACCACTGTGCCCATTAGAAGGTAGTACACGGCTACATAGTCAGTGGCATGCCCCACTCGATCCACTCTTTTTTATCAGAGCACCTAGTCTCTACTCGTGTACCGCACCCCTTGTCTGGTGGTCAGGGTTCATTGTCGTACTCCCCTCATATAAATATAAATACATAAACACATAAATATAAAACATATACATAAACATTTATAATTTCTTAAAAATTATCTCACCCACTAAATTGGTGTATTACAAAATAAAAGTGTGTGAGGGATTACTTGAATCCCAAAACATTTATAAAGCATTTTATAAAACGTTTTATATTTAAAACCTTTTAAAAACCTTTACCCTAATGGCTAGTAAAGAAAATAAAATGAGAATTGAAAAACCCCTACGGTCTCTTGCCTGGCAATGTACTTGTTGACTTGACCAAAAAGGAGGATGATGGAAAGAAAGGAGGCTCCAGTCCCGCCCGCAATCAGATTGGGATGGTCAAGAACCATCAAAATCCCATATATATATATAAATATATATATATATGTATATGTATGTATATATCTATATATAAATGTATGTATATAGGTTAAAATTAGCTAATCCCAAATTTTGATTTAGGAACAATGCTTTTGGAATTTTCGGTTAAGAAAATAATTTTTGTATTAGACAATGACCCCGCACTTGGCTGTAGGGGCATCAATTTTTCACTTGGAATTGGTATAAATTAAATAGGAAACAAATTAGCACTAGCCAAATCTTCGATTTATAATAGTAACAACTATTAAAGATTTTCAGCAGCTATAGGGAACAAATTGTGCTATAAATTATATAACTGTCAAACCTTACATACATACATGGTCAAATGGTTTTGAGTTGCCTAATATATAGGCCATCACACATATCAAGGATGCAGTTCATCACAATTTTACCCTCCAACATATACATCATGAAAAAAGAAGTGTAGGCCGTGTAGCTTTGTAAACTCCAATACAGTCTTCTGCCGAAAAGCAAAAAGGCCACATGTAACTTTGCAATACGATGCACGCTCCATAAGAAAAAAGGCAAGCTGAAATGCATTTTGCAGAAGAAATCAAGAATTAACACATGAGCCTTAGCACAATAGCATAAATGTTGCTAGACTAAAGGCATCTATAATCTATAAATAGAAAGAAAAGAACCAAAAATTGTCACACCCTAACCCGGAGGGTCGGGCACGCGACAACCATCGTGCTACCTCAAAATACGTGCCGATCTCTCACGCACCTCGAAGCACCGTAAGACATGAATTGAGTATCTTCGATGCAAAACAATTACTAAATTTTTATTAGAAATCATTTAATTAAATAATTTACTTTAAATGAAATACCAGTGGACTAACTTAAGGGAATACCTACGTAGTGGAAACTACTACTCCTAAGCAACCGACGCCTTCTAGTGAGCCTCTGATCTATCTGCTATCCTCGTACGTGGATTTACACCTAACAACATTGGCTACAGGTGAGTGGCAGAGATTCAGTGAATCTCCAATAGGGGTTAAGAAAAACAAGGGTAATCTAAAATAAAATTATAAAATAAATATTTTTATTTTCAAAAATCTCTTTCTCAAAAGTCTTCATAAATTCTTCAAATAAACATTTAAGTAAAATCAATTTAAATAAAATAATCTTAAATGGGCTGGCCATAAATATACTGAAGGCTCGATCCGTCGGTCGTATGCCTAACTACACTAAAGGCTATCTCTTTTCTTTTCTTATTCATTTTCATACTTTTCTTTCTCTAGCCTACTCCCTCGATGGTGCCAGTCACTATAGGTGGAGCACAACTACACACAAGCCTTGGCAAGTTTCCCTACGTGCCTTTCCCAGGGTCTCCACTCACCATGCTCCTCGATAGGTGGTCCATGACTACTTAGTCTTTTGTATGCCTCGATCAGTCCACTCGCTCCCTCTCATCGGAGCACCGAGATCCACTCAATCACTCATCTCGTTTCTCAGCATCATAATATATATATATATATAACACATAAACATACACACACATAAGCCTTTATATTTTCTTCAAAACATCTCACCCTCTAAGTGGGTATATTAAAATTAATATGTGTGCGGTGGATTACCCTTACCCCAAAACATTTATAAAAACGTTTGAAAATCAATTCATATTTTTAAAATGCTTGTCCCTAGCGGCTAAGCAATGAAATATAAGCCACTCATAGTGTTGGAAGGTTCATATACTCCCAACGGATCCACGTAGCTTAGTCTCCGGAGCATCACCGCACTCTATCGTCCGGAACCTAATTACACGAAAATTCGTGTTAGCATTCATAATCAAATTATGAATGCACCTATGAGACTCTAGCATGACCTAAAATGATATTTGGATGTGTTTTAGGGCTTAGAAAAGTGTTCGAGAAGGTTTTGGTCAAAATCAGATGCTTAGTGTAAAATTACGAAAGTACCCCTAGGGTTATGGGTGACTCCCGCGTGGGAGTCGAGACAGAAAGCTCGGGAATTGAGCTTTCTTCTCGATTTTCGTGTCCTTTTGAATGCCAATTGACCTACAAACTTAGCCAGGAGATCCTTGCGACATTTACAATGGATTCACCAAAAGAAAAACGAGAATCACAAGCTCAAAGTTCCTAAATATCAAATCTAAACTAAAATTTAACTAAAAAACTAAACCTAACTTTGAACTGAGATCTCTCCTAGATCGATGCATGGAAATACGTGAAAACTAAGCATAACGTAAATCAATGTGAATAGAATAACATACCAAGTCACCTTGATTCTTCGGTCGATTTGTCCGGATCTATCAAGAATTGAAAATGGCTCCGAAAGAGTAAAAGAGAGAAAAGAGAAAGGTGAGAAAGAGAGAAATAAGCGAGAGAGGCCGATTTATAGGGAAGCTCGACATCTGGCCTACTCGGGTCCCAGGCCAGACTTTTTCTCATCTTTTCAACCTCTCCTAATCTCCACTCTTGGCCTAATCCACCGACCAATATAGTAATGGACTCCTAATCCATTGGCTATAGACTTAAAGGAAGTCCAATTAGTTACTTGCTTCCATGCATGGCTAATTACCTCATCTTCCAACTCCGTATTATACTAATTTCCACTTCTCTTCTTCATCTGACACATCCGAACCGACATATTATTCGAGTTAATACGCCGTTCACACTATTCCGTTTGTACGGAAAAGTTGGATTAAGTCCGAATGTGTTAACTCTCCCCTTCTTTAAAAAAATTTTGTCCTCGAAATTCCCAAGGTTGTTGTGGGGGAGATATGGCTTCTACTCCAAGCCTTCCTCTTGTTTTCGAATAGTGTTCGCACCACTATTTGCCGCTGAACTTTCTCGTTGCGTTTTGATCTTTTCCAATCATCTTCTCTCAAGAACAACTTTCTCGCTCTTTTATTCTTGAGTTTGAAATTCATCGTTTCCTTTAGTAGAGCTGATCGGGATATTTTCGCAAGAGTACGAAATCAAGTAATAGAGCTTGGAGTATTCCAAGGTGTCGAACCCACGATGACTTGTTAATTACTAAATCCTAATTCTAGTAGAGTTTAATAAAAGAGAAAATCTAATTTAACAAAAGCAATGAATTAATTAAATAAAAACAAGATATTATAATCTAATTAAAAGAACAATGGAAAATAATTAAAGAGAAAATCAATATAAAAAGTGTTAGGGTTTAGGCTTCTCTTCTAGGTATTTAATCTAATTATGTATGAATTTAGTTAACAGGGTTAAAATAACAATCACTAATCTACTTAGGAGCCCTCTCAAATCATCCTAAGCTTTCCTAACTAAGTGATTACCACCTCGCGGTGCATAAACTAATTAGCTAAGAACATTAAGGACCTTGGATTATAATCAAATCAGTTTCTTCACGACCCTAATTCAATTATAGTTATCACAATAAACTGAATTACTCTCGTATCCAATTAGATTGCGTCTATTCTGCTAGTACACAAATTACACTTCGCCTCTCGGTCCTTCATATAATTCCAAAAACCTATTATATGGTGATCAGGCATACAACAGAATTATGTACAAAGAAAATAGATTTAATCCCCAAGAAAACCAATTCATACAATAATTAAATTAAAATCCCTAGAAGATTTACCCAAATCCCCAACAAGAGATTTAACTATTAAAAGAAAATATAATAAAGAAAATAAATAAATGCATTAAAGAAAAATAAAATAAAGTCTAAGATCCAAGACCCATGACCTCAAGACTTAAGACTCCCTTGGAGAACCCTAAAGTGTCTATTTATACTAGTAGTAGTTAGGTTACATAAGATTGCTTGGAAGTTAAGTAGAGACTAATCCCAATTAAACTTTGACTCTTCTTGGTCACGTCATCAAACCTTGTAACTTGACAAAGCCGGTGCCTATTATTTATGTTTCTTGTTTCACGACTCCAACTCTTCTTGCTTTACTCCCAGCTTGAATACCACACATGAGTTGACCTTTATTTCCTCATCAATTATTTTGCCACAATTTAGACTTCACGTGGTCTTTCTCTTATTAATTTACTTGGCAATCATCATGGCTTGATTAAGTCTCTTGCTCCACTCATATTTGTGCAATTAACTTGTGCTATTGGAGCCATAACATGCTAGCTTTTGTGCCTTTAATTTCAATCTTCAAATGAACTTTATCCTTGGTTCTTAATGCCATGGAATTAACTCCAATTTAGCACCTACAAGTAAATAAACCAAATATAAGAGAATGTCATGAATTACATATAAATCTAGCCATAAAAGTGTTAAAATATTATTCAAATCAACCACTAAATATACACTAAATATAGCCTTATCAAGAGCCTATCCTTATCCATTCGTGGATTAGGCTCACTTTACTTCAATTGAGTTACTTGGAGGTTCTTATTCCATATCAACTGTGCTTACTCGATCCTCTTGCTTTGTTCTTGTTTCCTTCTTAAGGTATCTCTTATCGATACTATCCTCTTATTACTTTTGAGGTTCCACTCCTCTTATTCTCTTTAGAAGTTTCTTCTTCTTTCTTTATCATTGCCTCTCATTCTGAGGCCATCCTCTGCCGTGTTCTTCATCTTTTTTGACGACTTGTACTCATCCTTGTAACCAAGATGTCGGGGAAGACTTTAGATTAACTCCCTTGCCCTTAAGGCGAGGTGTGTTGTGAGTTCGTTTGCCCTTCCTCTGCCTTGGTCTTTCTTCTTTATTTCGTTCTCGGTTCTCTGCTTCACTGGCATATGAGTCGAGCTCTTGTACACACTGGCCCACTCTCGGCCATACTATATCAAAGGAATTAGAGATCATGCCCTCTCGGCTTTCACAATCTAACTCACTCTCTGACCGCCCATCTTTAACTCATACAGGGCCTTCAGCCTTTCTCATCTCATGTAGGGCCCTTGGCTCATCTCATCTCTCATCTTCTCTAGGATGGAGAACTCTATGAGGCCTCATGCTCTCACCCATCACACTCTGGGCTGGTCCTCTCGAGTGGTCATCTAAAAGATCTCAAGATCTCGATCTCTGATTATTTCTTCTCATAGGGACACTCCACATGGCTCCCAAGCACTCATACTTGAGTTTTGACTATGTGCTAAGTGAAACACAAAGAGTAAATTGAAGACAAACTAACCAATTGGAGTACTCAAATTGATTCTACCAGTGGCATATGCCAATTTCGAAATTGGTACCCAAATGGCTGCCAAGAACACCAACCTTGTGATTTTGGAATTGGAAGGGGGAAAAGGGTTTAGGAGTAGTTGAAGAAGTGAATTATGATGGAAAAGGAGTGGATTAGGTATGAATTTGGCCAAGGAATGGGTTGGGGATGAAGAAGAGTGGGTTGGGTCAGTTTTGGAGGGAGAGAGTGTAATTTGAAGAGGAAGTGGTGGTGGGGTAGGGGATGGGCAGATGGTGGTTTAAAAAGATAAAATCCCAAGTATCCGTCAACAGATTGAGGTTTATACGTCGACAGATATGTGTGGCAAGGAGGTATTTGAGAAAATCCCGAGTATCCGTCAACGGATTGAGGTCTATACGTTGACGGATATGTGTGGCAGGGAGGTTTTGCTTTCTTGGTCGAAGTATCCGTCGACGTACAAGTCTGGATCCATCGACATATTGCAATGAATGGCATTAAGATGTCTCTGCTCGAGTTATCCGTCAACGAATCAGGTGGTGGACGTCGACGAATATAACATACCCTGGACCATTTTACCTTGGTGGCCCTGATCCTGATTCCACAATAAAAATTACAGACTGCTAATTTCAATTGGCCAACCCACTAATGAATTTCATGAACATGTAGCACAATGATGATGGATTGAATGGAAACAAAAGTAAAGAGAAATGAAGAGATATGTAACAAACAATCCTAAGAATAGATGGGTCCCCCATCAAAATTTCCTCTACAAGAGCAACCGAAACACCTTCAAAGTATGGTTTAAGATGGCGGCCATTAACCTTGAAGATTTTGGAGGTAACCAAACTTCTAATTTCTACAGCACCATGATCGAAGACTTGAACAACTTGGAAAGGACCAATCCACCTGTTTCTAAGTGTGCCGAGAAAGAGATGCAATTTAGAGTTTCTTCTTAAGAAGTTTGTCATGGAATTTTTTTGTCCTTTCCTTGTAGAGAAGAGAATTTTCATAAGCGTCATGGCGGAGCTCCTCTAATTCTTGAAGTTGAAGCTTCCTATGAACACTGGCTTCATCAAGTGCAAGATTGCACTTCTTAATGGCCCAAAGAGCACGATGTTCCAATTCAACTGGCAGATGACATGCCTTTCCATACACCAAACGATAAGGAGACATGTCAATGGGTGTTTTATAAGCGGTGCGGTATGCCCACAAGCATCCTCTAGCCGTTGACTCCAATCCGAACGAGTAGGGTTTACTATCTTTTGAAGGATAGACTTGATTTCACGGTTGGAAATTTTAGCTTGTCCACTAGTTTGCGGATGATAGGCTGTGGATACCTTGTGAGTTACCCCATATTTCTTCAAAAGGGATTCCATAAGCTTGCTACAAAAATGGACTCCTTTATCACTGATGAGAACTCAGGGTACACCAAAGCGGGAGAAAATATTTGACCTAAGAAACTCACAAACTACCTTAGAATCATCAGTACGGGTGGCTTTGGCCTCCACCCAACAAGAAACATAATCACAAGCCAATAGATTATAAAGAAAACCATGTGAATTAGGGAAGGGTCCCATAAAATCAATAGCCTACACATCAAAAATTTCACAAACAATAACAGAATGTAGAGGCATTTGGGCTTTATGTGTAATTTTACCTACTCTTTGACAACTATCACAAGTTTTACAAACAGAGTGAGCATCTCTAAACAAAGATGGCCACTACAACCCACATTCAAGTACTTTCTTAGTAGTTCGTTGAGGACTGAAATGGCCTCCACATGCATGAGAATGGCAAAAAGAGAGAACGCTATGAAATTCATGGTCAAAGATACATCGCTGAATAATTAAATCACTACAATGCTTCCAAAGGTAAGGATCATCCCACACATAAAATTTAGAATCATGCTTAAGTTTGTCTCTCTTTGCCTTAGGGAATGCACTAGGAAATTCTTGAGTCACAAGGTAATTAACAAGGTCAGTATACCAAGGATTTTGAACATTGAGAGCATAAAGCATTTCATCCGGAAAGGGATCCTTGATGAGAGAAATTACCTTGGAACTTAGCAAACGGCTAAGGTGATCAGCTACTAAATTTTCAACGCCCTTTTTGCCCTTGATTACAAGATTGAACTCTTGGAGAAGGCAAATCCAACGGATTAATCGAGGTTTAGCTTCCTTTTTGGCAAGGAGGTATTTGAGAGCAGCATGATCGGAGAACACAACCACCTTGGCGCCAAGTAAATAAGAATTGAACTTATCCAATGCAAAAACAATAGCAAGAAGCTCCTTTTCTGTAGTGGTGTAATTCTTCTAAGCCGCATTTAAAGTGCAAAAAGCATAATAAATAACATGTGGGATCTTGCCTACATGTTGACTAAGCACAGCTCCCACAACTATATCACTTGCATCACACATAAGCTCAAAAGGTAGGTCCCAATTGGGAGATTGCAAGATGGAGGCTGAAGTGAGAGCAGTTTTCAATTTGTCAAAAGCTGTTTGACATGATTTATCAAAGTTAAAAGGGATGTCTTGTTGGAGAAAAAGGCATATGGGGGCTGAAATCTTGGAAAAGTCCTTAACGAAACACCGATAGAACCCCGCATGGCCAAAGAAAGATCGAACACCTTTAACTGAAGAAGGGTATGGTAAATTCTTGATGATGTCGATCTTTGCCTTATCCACCTCAATGCCTTTAGTAGACACGACATGTCCCAAGACAATCCCTTGGGAAACCATGAAATGACACTTTTCAAAATTGAGTATAAGGTTCGTTTCAATGCAACGGTCCAGGATTAGGGCAAGATTACCCAAACAGTCATCAAAAGAATTACCATGGACAGAGAAGTCGTCCATAAAGACCTCAATGATATTCTCGACATATTCAGAAAAAATAGTTATCATACATCACTGAAATGTAGCAGGAGCGTTGCAGAGACCAAAAACCATATGCCTATAAGAGAATGTGCCAAAAAGACATGTGAAGGTGGTCTTTTCTTGATCCTCCGGAGCGATCATGATCTAAAAGTAACTGGAATAGCCATCAAGAAAATAATAAAAAGCTTTTCCTGCCAGTCGTTCCAACATTTGATCGATGAATGGCAAAGGAAAGTGATCCTTCTTGGTGGCGTCATTAAGTTTTCGATAATCAATACACACTCTCCAGGCATTTTGGATCCATTGCGGCACAAGGTCTCCATTAGCATTCGGGACAACGGTGATGCCCATTTTCTTGGGAACCACTTGGATCGGGCTAACCTATTTGCTATCCGAGATAGGATAGATGATGCCAACTTGCAAAAGCTTTAGAATCTCCTTTTTTACTACCTCCATCATGGGAAGGTTCAAGCGGCACTGAGGTTGCCGACCTGGTTTGGCATCATCTTCCAACAAAATGTGATGCATGCAAACAGAAGGGCTAATACCCTTAATATCTACCACAGACTAACCAATAGCTTCTTTTCTCTCCTTGAGAACTTGAACAAGTTGCAACTCTTGGGAAGCAGTGAGCGTACTCGAAATAATTACTGGAAGAGTGTCATTCAGACTTAAAAAGGCATACTTGAAGTGAGTAGGTAAAGGTTTAAGCTCAACCGGAGGTGGTTGGACAATTGATGGAAGGAGCTTTATTGTCGGAAGAGGAAGTGCCATATAAGAAACATTAGGTTAAAGGGAAGAAGCTTCCATGGAAGCTAAAATAAGCTCAATGTCCGGATCACAGGATTTTTTTATTGGACTCCAAAACATCATAAGTTAGGCTTTGAGTCAAAGTAGTGAGTAAAAGGTCATCTTGAGAGAAGTCTACTACCGAAGTAGAGCATACATCCACAAAATCCACAGCCAAAACAGATGAATCATCAAGAGACCACTCGTGTGTAGACTTTAAGAGAGAACACAGCAAAAGCGAACTGACTTTCCTCAATTCTACACCAGTGGTGTATAGATCTTAAGGGAAAGTGCGGCAGGGGTGGAAGGAAGAAAGAGCACTCGAAGTCAAGTGGATTAGCGCTTAAGGATTCCAAGTTATGGAACAAGTGAACCCTGAAGGGGGTGATGGAGAAGGAGGATTCTATAGTAAAAGAATAGTTTGAACCCCCTCCGATGGACTAACTTGACACCTCCCACTTTCTACACTATATATGTGTAGAGTTTGGAAGAAAGTTGATAGAGGAAGACCATCCAAGGAAATTGAAAGAGATGGAGTGAACCCAAGATCACGAGAAGTGAATTAAGGGAGAGTCATTCGAGGATGTGAAAGGAACCGCTAAGGGGAAACCCTAAAGGACTTGAGAATGGAAAAAGGATGGTAAGAAGAATAATAAGTAAGAAGCCATTCTTAAGAAACGATAAGGAGGAAGATGGCAAAGATGGCAAGACAAAGAATGAGGAGTGGAAAGAGACCCCATATCCATATGATGGACGCATAATAGACCCTTCATTGTGAAGTCAGCTTTTAGGTCCCTGTGCTAAAGCTATTTAAGGAGTAGGGTAAGAAGAGAATGGTAGTAAGGAGGATGGAAAGAGATCTTATCCATATGGTCAACGAGTAGTACATCCGTTACTACTTGTTTAACCATTGGATACTAATGTTAAGAGAAGATAATAGAGAATAAGAGAAAGGAAATGAAGATAGAGGAAATGGAATAAGGAAAAGGGATAAGTTTGAAACCTCCACCCAAAGGGGTCTCCTTCCCAAAGGATGATGAGAAAGGACCTTGTCATAGTCAAGGTCAATAGGAAGTAAGTAAGCGGGGAGAATGGAATGGATGACAACAGTGAAAGTACCTGCATGCGTGCAAATAAAGAGCACGAAGAGAATTTTCCTCAAAATCGAAAAGACATTAGTAGAAGGAACTGGTGAGAAAGAATTAGGGGAAAACAAAAGAAAAGTGCACGTTGAGATAAAGGATGCAAGAAATGATGTGATGCAGTGCGGAAGCTTTCTTAAAGAAGAAAGAAAGCACAAGACTCTAGGTAAATGAAAATTCTACGCTAATTAAGTCCTAGGTAGAAAGAGAAGTTTAGTTCAGCTCGTGAACTAAATTTAGGCTAACTAGGAGTAGAGCCTTAAAAGAAGAAAAGCATGACACACCTTAGAAAACCTTAACCCTTAATTAGTAATAATTTCTTACTGAACCATAGGTTAATAACCCCAAAAAGACTAGGTAGGATTAGTAAAGAATAAGGTGTAGAAAATTTGAACTTGAGATAAAACCTAGGTAGATAACCTAGGGTTAGTTTAGAGAAAGCAAATAAAAGACTTAGAAACAAATATCGCTAAAGCAAGCTAAGCATAATGAACCCTAAACGCGAGTTAAGCCAAGGCACTACATCATACTACGAATAGGCTAAAGAAAAGAAAGAATAAACAAGAATGATTGGAGGTAAGAAATGCTGAGGAAAAGAAAGGTTAAGGACGTGAGTCTGTGAAAGGAAAGGAAAACCCTGACAATTTGAGTTATAAGAAGAGGTAAGAAGATTGGATAAAAAGAAAGATTGGAGAGGAGAAAGAGAAGAGAGCACTAGAAGGAAACAAGTGGATGGGGGTGATTACATCCTAAAGGATGATGAAGAAGATGATGATGATGATGGAAGCTATATGGAGATTCTAAACCCAGATAAAGAGGAAAGTGGATCGACTTAGGTAAGAGTCGAAGAAAGAATGAGGATAAGACAAGGGTTATAATTGAAATTAGGAAAGACAAAAAGTGAAAGTAAGATGAAAGAATGAGATAGAAAGATTTAAGAGTAATGAGTCAAGGGATAAAAAAGATAAGTTGAGAATTTGAAGGAGGGGAGCAATTTAACCAAAGGATATAATCCCCTTGAAGAATGATAAGTGAAGAAAGGATGTGGAAAATGGAGTCTAAGCCAAGGTAAATTCGGATTAACCAGAAGCGAATAAGGGTGGAAAATGTGGATGATTAAGAAAGGCATTTTCCATAATAAATAAACCTTGTTGTGGACGACAAAGAAAAGATTCCAAGAAATTGAGAGCCAAGGACGGCTAAGATAAGAAGACCCACATGCGAAAAGCAAGTGATGCGAAGACTAAGTTAGAAAGGATCATAAGAATGACCCCGAATACTTAATGGAAGGAGTATGGGGATAAGGAAAGAGAATGGTCAAGCTTATAAATCTCTATGAGCACGACCAGTATAAGCAAAAAAGGAAGAGAAAGAAAGGAAATTCTAACACCTAAATGAAGTAAAGGTGTTAGAACAAAAATAAACAGGAAGATGATAAAGAAATAAGAGAAGAAAGAAATAAAGCTTGAATAAAAGAACACCTTGGATAAGGCATGAAAGATCATGAAAACCAAGGTAAGACAGAGTTGGCAGCGAACCTGAAACCCTAATGGGAGGGGTAGGGAGATGATGAGAGCTGCAGATGATGCCAAAAGATGGCAATGGATGCCAAATGATACCAAGATAAGGGCAAATCAGGTGAAAGGATAAGAAACCCTAGGAGGGGGAAATACATGGATAAAGGAAACCACAAACGATGTCGCACAGCTGCAACATGCTTGATTAGTTAATCCCGAATAGACGGGAATGTAAGAGAAATGTGAATCCCACAATGGACTGTGGGTGAATGAAAGGAAGAAAATGAAAGAGAAAGGGGAAAGGAAACCCCACCTAAATTGTTAATAAAAGGAAGAAAAGAAAATAATCTATAACAAAGAAGATAAAAGATGATTAAGAGCCTAAGAGGCTAGAAAATAAGGCATGGATGAGCATGTAGTCGAAGCTCAAGTACAGATGTCTAGGGAGCCATGTGAGGCGTCCCAATGTGAAAAAGTGATCAGAGATTGAGATCTTGAGGATCTCTGTGATGACCACTCGAGAGGATCGGCCCAGAGTGTGACTGGGGAGAGCATGAGGCCGCCCAGAGTTTTTCATCCCAGGGATGATGAAAGATGAGAAAGGTCGACGACCCTATTTAAGTTAGAGATAGGTGGTCAGAGAGTGAGTCGAATTGTGAGAGCCGAGAGGGCATGATCTCTGATCCTTTGATATGACATGGCCAAGAATGGGCCAAGTGTGTGCGAGAGCTCGATTCATATTCCATGAAAGGAGAAAGAAAAGAGGACTAAGAAACCAAAAGAGAAAAAGATCATCGAACAAAATGGAAAAGAAGACCAAGGTAAGGGAAGAACAAGTTGACTCACCGCACACCTCACCTTAGAGGCGAGGGAGTTAAACTAAAGTCTTCCCCGAGATCTTGGTTACAAAGACGTGTACAAGGCATCAAAAGATGAAAGATATGTCAGAGAATGACCTCGGAAAGGGAGGCACGATTAAGGAAAGAAAAAGAGACTTTTAAGGAAAACCGGAGGAGTGAACCTCAACAATAATAAGGAGGTAGTCTCGATAAGAAAGACTTAAGAAAAGGTTAAGGACTAAGCAAAAAGATCAAGTAAAGCATGGTGGAGATGAAATAGGAGCCTCCAAGTAATACAGTCGAGGTGATATGAGCCCTTATCCATAGGCTCTGCTAAAGGAGAAGATGAAGTTCAAACTCAAGAATAGGATAGCAATAAGGCTGTTATTGAGAGAAGACGATCGAGAGAGAGATCGAGAAGTAACAAGAGAGTTCGGAGGCGAATAGTGATGTGAACACTATTTGAAACCAAGAAGAAGGCTTAGAATAGAAGCCAAAACTTCCCCACAACTATTTCAATGGTTTCAAGGATGAAATTTTTGAAGAAGGGGATAGTTGACACGCTCAGACCTAATCCAACTTTTCCATATCAACGGAACAGTGTAGACAACGTATTAAATTGAACAATACGTCGGTCCGGATGTGTCTGATTATGAAAAGATGTTAAGCTTAGGTTAAGATGGAGTTTAAAGATGAGGTGGTTGACCATGCATGGAAGCAACTAAATTCCAATTGGACTTCTTTAAGTCCATAGCCAATGGATTGGATATCCATTGGTGTATAAGTCGGTGGATTAGGCCAAGGATTGAGATTAAGAGAAGTTGAAAAGAGGAAAGAAAGTCTGCCTCAGGGTTCGAATGGGCCCGGGGATGGGCTTCCCTATAAATAGGGGGAGGCCGAGCCTCTCCCCCCTCATTTCTCTTTTCTCTCTTTTGCTCTTTTAGAGCAACTTCGGACTTTTGGCCAATCCGGACAAACCGATAGGTGAATCAAGATGAGTTTCTAATATGCTATTCTACTCACCTAGATTTGCACTATACTTAGTTTGCACATAAATCCATACATAGGTTTATGAGAAATCTCGATTCAAAGTTTAGTCTAGCTTTTTAGCTAGATTTACATTTAGATTCTAGATCTAAGAACTTTGAGCCGATGATTCTCATTTTTCTCTCGATAAATGCATCATGGGAGTCAAGGGGATGGTATGTTTCGAATTTCAGGTGAAATCGTGGAGCAACGAGCCCAAAAATCAAGGAAATACCTCGGGATTCTAGCTCACAGCTCGCCTCCCGTGCGGAACCGATGCTAAGTCCAGCGTAGGACTCGGCGCAATCCCATAGGGGAGTGAACTTGTTCTGGGGTAAAATTGTTATTTTGCCTCGAGTGTCCGATTTTGAGCCAGTTTACCCCCGGACACTTTTCTAAGGCGAAACACATACAAACATCATCGTAGGTCATACTAGAACCTCATAGGTGCATTTGTAGATTGATTATGAATGCTAATGCATGTTTCCATGTTATTAGAGTTCCGGACGATCGAGTGCGGTGTCGTTCCAAAGACTAATATTCGTGGGATAATTAGGAGTATACGAACCTCCCAACACTATAAGTGGCATTGTGTTCAGTGTTTAGCCATTTAGGGCTAAACACTTTTATTATTATCAAAATGTTTTAATTAAATGATTTAGGATTCGGGTATTTCCTCACACCGCCACACACGTTGTTATATGCCACGGGGGTAAGGGCTTTGAGAAAATTAAATTTATAAAATGTATGTATGTATGCATGTCTTTATATTTAAATATGATAGGTATGACATGAGTGCATGACGGGGCATGATCATACATACGAAAGGACTCGATGAGACTCGACGCTTCATGTGATGAAGCGACTGGACCGAGATGAGCATGCATGCGAGGTAACCATGGACAGCCTTTTTGAAGAGGGCATGGTGACTGTATGAAATAGAGTAGAGAGGCATAAAGGGAGACTCACCAGGGCTGATGTAGCTACTACCACACAACGATTGGCACCGTCAAGGGAATGGGCTTAGAGAGAGACACCTATATCTTTCTATATATATATATATATAGATATATTTGCAAAAGAAAAGAATATAGCTTCCTTAGTAGAGGAAAGTTTTTTAAAGAAAATGTGCAACCCTCGACGATATAAGATCCTCAACTGTGGCCAAGGTTTTTGGTATTACCCGAACTCCCCAAACCTACTTGACATTGCATTGAGCCTCTGTCACTCACTTGTATCCAAACGTTGGATACAGTTCCCACGCGTGAGGACGCTAGATGGTTCGAAGGCCCATAGGAGTGGTTGGTGGCTTAGGAGTTAGTAGATTTCACTCCGTAGGTTATTCCTTAAATTAATCCATTGGTGTTCTTTTTAATAATTAATATTATAAATATTTTCTAACTAAAGTTTAGTTTTTGATGGTTTTGCAGTGACGATGCTTTTTCTATGCCTTGTGCTATCTCGAATAGCCCTCCTTTCATGGCATGCATCTCAAGGTGGTACAACGGTTGCCACGTGGCCGGCTCGGCAGGTCAAGACATGACAGATCCGAATTTCTCTCGATCCGAAAATGAATTAACCTGAACCCGACCCAACCCGCCTATCTGCCACTTCTAGAAAAGAGTAAAAGTAACTAAAGTTCATTACACCAAACTAGAAAAATCTACAACAATACACTTTACTCACTTTTTCTGTAATACTCCAATCCCACATCGTTAGGATATGGGATTTCAATGTGATATATATAGTGAAACCCACCTTCTACCTATGAGGTGCCTTTTGAGTGGGACAAAACCATGAGGCTTTGGGCTAAAGCAGACAATACCTGGCAGGTTGGGCCGGTTCTCCACAATTGATATCAAAGCAGGCACCAGGTGGCTGGGATCTAAGTGTTACATCGCGTGAGTGCAGTGGGAGCCACCTTTAGAATCCCAACGCTTGGTGTGGTCCTGGATCTGTGTGTGTTGGGCTTGCCAAGGATGTCAAGCCTTTGAGGGGGTATGATTGTAATTGTAGACACTAATTTTTAATTTTGACTTTTGGTTAATTAGTTAATAAATTAACTAACTAATCAATTAACCACTTCCAATTTTTATTGCATCTATCATCCTTTTTTTTAAGCTTAGTCTATCTTTGAATAATAATAATAATAATAATAATAATAATAATAATAATAATAATAATAATAATAATAATAATAATAATAATATTATTATTATTATTATTATTATTATTATTATTATTATTATTATTATTATTATTATTATTATTATTTTTATCTTATTTTAATTTATTACCTTGCAGGTAATTTTGAGCCTGGGCCGAAAAGACCGACTGGGTCAACCCAATTACGATGTAATATATATATATATATATTTATATGTATATGTACATTTATAAATATATATTTACATATGATATATATACATATATATTTATGTATATGAATATATATTTATATATGAATATGTATATATAAATTTATAGATGTATACATAAATATTTAAATATATATATATATACACATATAAGTATATATAAAATACATGTCAAGGCCATACCAACTAGGGCCTACTACCATGCAAGAGGTGGCCTTGCCGAGAGCTTTGCCCCTAAGCCAACCATGCTGCCTCTAATTCCTTCCCTCATGGCTGCAAATCATGTCTTCTTTTCATTGCTCCACAGCTGCTACAGCGTCAACAAAGCAGCCACATCACCATCCCACGGCCGCTACAGCAGCCACCACAGCCATGGGTGCCGAACCGGTGGATGGGCACCGTACGATACCCGGCAACAACCATGCACCCATAACACGAACAGCGACAGCAGCAACCACGCCCTACGGTTCCAGCACACACTCGAGTTTCGTCACAAGCTTACTCAGCAGTCCAGGGCCATCCTCAGCCTCAGGTCCAGCCGTTTCCTCAAACTCAGCCTCGTCTGCAACATGGGCAAATGCTTCAGTATCAGCAGTATAATTCCTAGATGCAACAATCGCAGTCCCGGCTTCAGCTTGCTCTTCAAGCTTAACCTCATTCGCAAGCTCAACCACAGGCGCAACTTCAGTCCCTGCCATGTCCTCACCCCAGCCAAGCCCCTCTCTCTTCTTTACTTCACATTTCACCCTTCTTTCACCCTTCTCTCCTCTGCTTTTTGCAATTTAGGAGGGGTTTGCTTTGTAGCAAAAAGGCCATGGCTAAACTTGCTGCTGCCTTCTTCTTGGCTCTCATTGCCATATCCATGCTTCAAACCATGGTCATGGCATCGAATGGACATAGAGGTTACTACTATGATCAAAAGAATTATGGCCCTGGAAGTCTCAAGAGCAACCAATGCCCATCACAGTGCTCGGGGAGATGCAGCAAGACCCAATACCATAAGCCATGCATGTTCTTCTGTCAAAAATGTTGCAAGAAATGCTTGTGTGTGCCCCCGGGTTATTATGGGAACAAAGCTGTGTGTCCTTGCTACAACAACTGGAAGACCAAGGAAGGAGGACCCAAGTGCCCTTGAAGACCCTTTATGATGTCGAGGTGCAACCAACCATTTGGATACCTAAACAAGTTGACGCCAATTGAATAGAAAGCTTCAACAACTCTGTTGTAGCAAACAGGGAATCCAAAGAATAGAAGTAAGTGGCGAGATACGACAGAGCCATCACGGTGTTCTCACCAGATGACCATTTGTTCCAGGTGGAATATGCACTCGAAGCCGTCCACAAGTTGGAAGCACAGCTGTTTTTGGGAGGTGTAGAAAAGCTTTATTCAGTGATATGAACAAATCTAATGTGACTGAAGATCTTCCTTCTGGTTTTAGAGGATTGAAAGCATTAGTAGTTGATGGCAAACCGGTTAGAGCTGCTGTGAGTAGATATCACTTGAAGAGCCTTGGCATAGTAGTTGAAGTTGCAAGTAGTGTCAAGATAGCAGCTTCTTCAAGTGGAAAAAAATGGTTCAAGCGGAAGTAAAATGCATCCAGATATTATTCTTGTTGAAAAGGATTCTTGGCTTTCTTGTGAGGACGTTGGTTTGAGCTTATGGATGTTGGATCGGAAACAGAATGGACATTTGTTCAAGTTGCCTAAGATGGTTCTTCTTGCAACAAATATTACGAATGCCGAACTTGAGAAAGCAAATGTCACGCCCCAACCCGCCCCGAGTCGACCACGTGGCAACCGCCGCGTTACCTCGAAGTACGTGCTGGCCAGTCACGCACCTGAGGCACCGCAAGGCATAAATGGGCATCATCGCGGTCAAATAAAACTAAAACTTTAATTAGAAAATATTTAATAAAATAATTAACTTTAAAAGTAATGCCAGTGGACTAGTTGAGAGAATACATACACAGCGGAAACTTCTAAGCCTAAGCCACTGACGCTTCCTAGTGAGCCTCTTTTCTATAGCTAACTCCGATCGCGGATCTGCATCCATCCACATTGGATACAGGTGAGTGGCAGAGGTTCTAAGAATCTCCATCTGGGTTAAAGCGGATAAGGGAAATCTAAAATAAAATAAAATAAAATAAATATTTTTCTTTTAAAAATTCTTTTCTGGTTCTCTTGCTGAGAACCCTCCTTTAAAAACACTATAAATAAATAAATTTATATATATATATAATGGGTTGGCATCTTTATCATACTGGAGGTGCGACCCGTTGGTCGTCTTATGCCTCACTGCACCGAGGGCTATCTCTTTTCTTATTTATAATTATTTTCTCTTTCTCTTTCTCTTTCTCTAGCCCTTTCCCTCGGTGGTGCCTCACTGTGGTGGAACACAGTGAACTGGAGCCCTGGCGAGTTTCCCTACGCGCCTCTCCCAACCAGGCTCGACTCACCGTGCCCCTCGATAGGCGGTCCCTGGCTGAGTATCATGCATGCTCTCAAACTCGATCCACGCTCCCGCAATTGGAGCCCCGAGGAACCCTCTCAATCACTCATCTCCCAAGGGCATCGTACCCTCAATAACATAATAATAATATTTCATAAATTATATATATACGTATAAAACATTTATATTTAAAACATATAAATCACACACACATAAGTTTTATATTTCTTTTTAAAGCACCACACTCACTGTGTGGGTATGTCGCAAACAAGTGTGTGAGTAAGTGTGTGGATTTCTCATATCCCAAAACCTTTTGAAAACATTTATGTTTTTAAAATCATTGTTAAAACCTTTTCCCCCAGTGGCTAAACAAAGAAGTCTAAGTCACTCACAGTGATGGGAGAATCGTATACTCCCAAGCGATCCATGTAGCTCAACCTCCGGAGCATCGCGGCACTCGATTCAACCGGAGCCCTAGTACACGGAAATATAAATTAGCATTCATAATTAAATTTATGAATGCACCTATGAGGCTCTAACATGACCTAAGATTGGGCTGGGGTGTGATTCGGGGCTTAGAAAAGTGTCCAGAAGGTTCCGGAGTAAAAATTGGACACTTGGTGAAAAATTACGAAAATACCCCTGGGGGTCCATGGGCCACTCGAGCTGGGCCCGACACTTAGAAAAGTGTCTTGGAGGTTTCGGGGTAAAAATCAGACTCTCGACGAAAAATTACCAAAATGCCCCCGATGGCCCATGGGCCCCACACCCAGACTAGGCTGGGCCCCACACAGGTTGGGCCAAGTTCTACTCAAAATCGGGCTCAAAAAGCCCACCTATGAGATATTTATACATTATAATGATATAATATATAAATATCTAAATATATTAATATAATATATAAATATCTTTTAATATAATAATAATATATTAAAAATATCTAAACAGGGACTCGATCGGCCAGTTCTTCGGCCGGTCTCTTCCCCGGTTTTCGCACTCGTTTCTCCTCCTTTCGACGTACAAACTTAGAGAGGCGATCCCCATGGCATCCACGACGGATATACCGAGGCAGAAACGAGAAACACCAGTCCAATTTTCTCGTAAACCGAGATTTAGCCCAAATTGACTAAATCTCCGATTTACTCACACCCGGTGCACAAAAATGCGTAAAAACGGAATGGGACGTAGAATAAGGTGAATACTATAACACACTAAAAACTCACCTTATTCCACAGCCCGAAATCCACTTATTTGAGTTTAAAGTTTTAATCTGGTTAAAAGTTGAAAACTACGATCTAGGCTAAACCGATGCATGGATGTGCGTGCAAACTTAACATAACGTAGATCGAGGTGAGAATAACAACATACTGGAAACTCACCTTGATCTGATAGCCGGGCATGTCCCGATTTGCCAATTGTCCGAAATGCCTCCGGTCTGCTCCAGAGAGAAAAGAAGAAAAAGAAAGAAAAAGAAAAGAAAAAATGAAGAAAGGTTCGGCCCCCTTCCGCTATTTATAGGGAGCCCGACACCGGGTCCACTCGGGCCCCAGGTCAAATTTTTTTCCCTTTTTCAACTTTCTTCCATTTTTACCCGTTGGCTAAACCCTTTGATTTCTTGTGCCAACGGGGCCCATAATAAATTTCTAGGGACTTAATTGGAGGTCTTTTTGACATTTACTAATTTCCATGCACGGTTAATTATTTTATCTTCAAACTTCGTCTTATCCTAATTTAAACTTCTCTTCTTAATTAGACACATCCGGACCGACATATTGTTTAACTAAAACGCCATCTTACACTATTCCGTGTGTACGAAAAAGTCGTGCTAGGTCCAGGTGTGTCAGCAAAGGCAGCAGGTTTTGCAGATACTACAATAATGAAACCTATGAGGGCAAGTATGGTGGCTGCTTGTCTTCAACAAGTGCTCGGAATAGGGAAGAAAAGGCAGCTGGGGAGAGACCTGCCAAATGGATCTTCAGTCCTTCAGAGCCTACTCTGTGGAAAGAAAATATTAGTAGTTGATGACAATATGGTAAACTGTAGAGTTGCTGCTGGTGCATTGAAGAAGTTTGGAGCTGCTGTAGAATGTGTTGACAGTGGAAAAGCTGCGCTAAAATTGCTTCAGCTACCACACTGTTTTGACGCTTGTTTCATGGATATTCAGATGCCAAAAATGGATGGGTTTGAAGCAACGTGTCTAATTCGAAAGATGGAGAGTCAGGCAAATGAACAGATGAATGGAGGCATTGATGAAGGGTCTGCAAGAAAAGGCGAGTGGCAAGTACCCATATTAGCTATGACAGCTGATGTAATTCATGCCACATATGATGAGTGCCTCAAAAGTGGAATGGATGGATATGTCTCAAAGCCCTTTGAGGAAGAAAATCTCTACCAGGCTGTAGCCAAGATCTTCGAGGTGAAACTTATCTCAGACTCATAGCAACCGCTCCAGCTCCAACATGCAACAACCCGTGACGTGCCAACTTGACTTTGCCCAGCCAGCTAGCTACCCCTGCATGGACCACAAATATAAAATCAACAAGTCAGCAACCGATAGAAGAAGAGTAAGCGTGAGAGGTTCGTGTGTCTGGCGAGGGCAATGACTTTGAACAACCGACAGCTTCATGATTATTCGGTTTTTGGCTCCATGTTTTCTGAGGTTTGTGGCTCCATGTTTTAAGCGACTGGGGTTTCAAAATAAAAGGGAGAAAGCTAGCCATTTTCAGGGGGGGAAGAAAAACGGAGAGCACAGGGAGGCTAGAGCATTTTTCTTCAAACAGAGAAAAAGAAAAACAGAGAGAGGAGAAGAGAGAAAGAGAGTCCGAGAAGGAAGGAAGGGAAGAAGCTTTTCTTCTCTTCTTGATTTATTTTAAACGGTTTGGCTAGAGAAAAGTAGAGAAAAGGCTTATTGTGTATCAATTTTTAGCCATTCTCTTCTCCACAAAGCCATTGTTTTTAGTTTTGATACAAAAGTTCATCCTTTTTTAGGTAAAGTTCTTACTTTTTTTTTTGTGTGTAAAAATTATTTCTTTATGCTTTAAATATAATATTCTTGTATTATTATGTCAATCTTGTACATAAAAATATTAGCTTTCTCTTTTACAATGATATTTATAATCCATGAAGCATTTGTATATTGCTAAGTGATTTATTTAGTTTAATATATGTTTTAATATGTTCAAGATGATGCCTTTCTATTTGTTTGTCTATTTTATTATATTAATATGTCATTTTTCTTAAATATTTATATGATTATATAAAAAGTTCCTAACTTTCTTATTTTATACCCTTGTTTATTACTTTTAAAGCTTGCTTATATGTTCAATATGCTCGTTTAGTATAAAATTTTAATCTTGATTAAAAAGATTGCATTTTTTTAAGCTTATGTTCATCCTTGATGGATTAAAAACCTAATATTGGTTATAAAGGTCACAACTTTAAGATGATGAACTTGTTTGCTTAATTAAATGTTAAGTCTATGATTAAAAATTGCACCTATTTGCTTGTGGATATTTTAGCTTGATTAAAAATGAAAGCTTGGTTAATAAAAATTGAATCTTTAAGTTTATTTTATTTTTTATTTTTTTTATTTATTTAAATAGAAATAATCTTTGATTTTAAAAAAAATTAAATTTTTAAACTTATATAAATGCATTTTTAGTTTAAGATTTAAATTTTTTTTTTATCATAGAAATTATCTTTTTGCCCTTGAATATGTGTTTTGTCTAATATAAAAATTTATGCTTGCATATAAAATTACCTCTTTGCTCTTATGGATAGGTTAGCTTAATTAGTAATTATATCATGTGTTAAATTACTGTTTTGCCCTTTCATGTATGCTTTTTAATTAAAAATTTAATCTTGTATGTAAAATTACCCTTTTTTGCCTTTTCATGTATTTTTGCTTAAGTAGAAATTATATCTTGCATTAAATTACCTTTTTGCCCTCATATGTATGCTTAATTAAAAATTTAATCTTGATTGAAAAATTACCTTTTTACCCCTGTATATATGTTTATTCAATTATGAATTAAATTTTGCATGATATTATACCTTTGACCATGAATATGTATTTGTTTAAGTTAGGCTTGCTTGTATGTGTTAAATTAGTTGCCATACAATTTGATCTTGAAAAAATTGATTTTAAATTTCCATGTCCTATTTATTTTACCATATCATATTGTGTAATTAATTGTGTATACTAACCCATGTTTCCTTGTCTCATTCATGCATAATTAAAATTAGAATATTGGTTTTCAAAAATTCATATGCATGGGGTAACCGGAGGGTACCTCGGGAGTCCGAGGTTTCCGAAGGTTTTCTCTGATGAGAGGTTATTTCGGTGTCTAATCGGGAGTCCGATCGGGCCCGAGGGAATTTCTCATCCCTTCTAAAATATAAAATATATTTTTTATTCAATTTTCATAAAAGGTATATATCATGTTTATTGATTTTTTTAATTTCTTAAAATTTACAAATGAACTCAAAAATTTTTATCTTCTTTTACAAAAGGAATGTTTATTTCAAAACTTTTTTTATTTTTTGGCTTTTATGTTTCATTTTCATTTTATTTTAAGAAAATCTCTTGTTTAAGAAGCCCAATTAATTTAAAACGAATGTTTATTCCGACATTAATTTCAAAACGCATTTTAAAAGTTTTTTCTGAGAGATCTTAATTACCCAATTATAGTTAAGGCCTCTTAAATAAAAACTACTTTCAAATTTTCTTTTCTTTTTTTTATTTATTTCTTTCCAATGAAAAGGAATATTCATTTTCTTTCTTTGTCTTTTTTTAATTTTTTTCAAAGCATTTTTCTTGATAAGACTTTAGTAGGTTTAATTAATTAAGACCTTTCAAGTAAATTTCATTTTTATCAACAGGCATTTTTGACTCCTATAAAAAGAATATTTATTCCTTAAAATCTTTAAAAATATTTTTCAAAATTAACTTTGTTTAATAAAAAGGACATTTATCTTCTAAAGTTTTTTTTGAAAGGTCTTCACTTATTAAATCTACTAAAGTTTTTTCTATTAAACTAAATTTTTGTCAAACTATTCCCTTCATCAAATTAAAAAGAATATTTATTCTGACATTGTTTTAAAATTAAGTCTTTCTAGGAGATTTTAATTTAAGAAATCATAATTAAAATCTCTTAAACTGAATTTCAAAATATAAATTTGAGGATGTTTATCCCAACTTTTTATAAAATATTTTCTAGAAGGTTTCAATTAATATTCTCATAATTGAGACTTTCTAAAATTAAAGTTAAACCTTTATTTTTCACAAAAGGATATTTATCCTCATTTCTAAATTTGACTTTGATTTTTGAAGAATATTTATTCCTATTTAGAAATTGAATCTCCATTCTAAGTAGGAAATTTCTTCAAATTCAAAATTGGGTTATGGATTTTCACATTAAAAGGAATATTCATTCCGACATTAGATCTTTAAATTTTGAAATTAACTTTTCTAATGGGATATTTATCCTACATTAAAAGGAATATTTATTCTGACATTTAAAATTATATTTTTTCTTAAAATGATTTTAAAACATTTTATTATCATTTTCCAAGTAAAATATTTTAAGACTTTTGTGGTACCGATTTCCGGGCGTCTTAGGGGTGCTAATCCTTCCCCGAGTGTAACCGACTGCCGAACCTAAAATCTTTTTCGTAGATCAGTTTCTTTCCTTAGCTTGACGTAATCTTTCTAGATTTACGTTGGGTTAAACAAGTAGGTGACTAACCACACCTATTTCAAATAAAAGGTTAGTGGCGACTCCATTTGTTTTTCAACTGTTCAGTCCTAAGCATTTTTCACGCCATATCATTTATCGTCGGAGCGGTAAAACGTCTCGACAGTAATACCCTAATCCCACATCGTTAGGATATGGGATTTCAATGTGATATATATAGTGAAACCCACCTTCTACCTGTGAGGTGTCTTTTGAGTGGGACAAAACCATGAGCCTTCAGGCTAAAGTGGACAATACCTAGCAGGTTAGGCCGGGTCTCCACATTTTCTCAGCCCATTACACCGAATTTTCTTTATGTTGATGTCGTTCACTTGGAGATAATTACCCCATTAATCCATATGTATTAAACAAGAAATATGAGAGAGAATTAAAAAGAATTTTATTACCGAAGAAATGTGGAGAAGATACAACCGTTGATGAATTATGAGAGATGTGTTTACAATTGAATTGGGAAAACCTATTGATAGCTGAACCTTTATATAGTGATATCTTTAATTCTACGAGGATAAATCTTCAAATATATATTTATCATCTAGATAATTCTAATCATAATTTTCTCTTAGGTAATAGGTGCAAATAATCTTCTGATAATATTTTCTCTTCAGCTAGATAATTCTTTAAATAATCTCTCCTATTATCATTTGGATAAATATTGGCAAGATAATGATGTAAAAGTCCATTTATCCATAATTTTTAATTATAATTATAATTTTTTCTCATATTTTCATTTATTAATTTCTTATTAGTTTCTTTTTTCTACAAATATTTTCTAAGAAATCATATTGAAACAAAATTTAACAAATCAATAATACAATTTTTTTTTGCCATAAAAGAGAGAGAACAATAATACAATAATTTTTATTATTTTATAAGAAATAACATTGAAAAAAAATTAACAAATTAATACTACGATAAGTTTATTTAAAAAATTATATATTTCTATCCTTACATGAAAAATTTATAGACATGACCTTATATTCATAGACATGTGATGGTATAAAATTTTGATCCAAAGGAATTTTTGGACATGAAAAAAATATAGACATGACATTTTATTGAGACATATATTTCTTGAAAATTTAACACGAAGGGGTTTTTGATCGTTTTAGATAAGTTGTTGGGAAATATTGATGGCTTATTTTTTTTATTTTTTAATTAATTACCAAAGTGGGAGCTAAAATTCCTAAAATGTTTTCTTTTTTTTTTTAAGTTGCAATGATCTCTTTCCCTTGTTTACTTTCTTCTTTAATTTTTTTTATTTCTTTAGTATTTACTAAATCGCGAATCTGCAATCTAAATAATTTAGGTTCTTTGCCCAAACTTTTGATATCAGATTAAAGCCAAACTATTGGAGTATAGTTTTTTTCCCTCTTGTTTGCTTCATTATTTTTCGTAATTTTTTTTTTGTTTAAACAAGAACAACTAGGGTGTAAATTATAACCTGCAATGAAGAGCGGGTCTACTATCTAGTAAATAAAAAAAATAAAAGTCCACGATAAGATTCTAAACAAAATCCATCTAATATTCCAAAAAATTTAAATAAATAAGTCCAAAGTAAAGTCCCCACTTAAATGACTAAAATGCTATTTATAATTGTATGCCTTTTTTTTTTTCTGTGTACCATTTATATTAGATGGCAAACGAGCGGGCTCGGTTGGACTTTGACTCAATCACTTCGGGTTCGGATTATTTTGGATTCGGATAGTTTTGGATTCGGGCTTTTTCGAGTTCATGCACTTTTGGTTTTGGACATTTTTGGGTTTAGAGTCCGGTTGCGTTTTGGTTCAAGTCGGGTTGGGCTCGGGTCTTATTCGGGTTTAGGTCGAGTTGAGTTCGAATTTATATCGGTTTGAGTTTGACTCTAAATTAGGTTGCAATTGAATTTAATATTCTTCGTTTTATAAGTTAAATTTTATTTTTGACTATTTAAAATTGTTAGATTCAGACATGTACAAATTAGTACTCAATATTATAATAATTAATAATACTATGACTAAAAAAAGGACACTTAAATACAAATCATTCATATAATTAAATTAATTACACATTTATTTGTATGTTTATAAAATTGATTATTCTATATATGATTTTTTTTAATAAAAATGAACTTATTATTTCATTACATTCTATTAATAAATTATGAAATATATATCAATTTATATATGCGGTTATGAATGGTTAATTAATCAATTTTAATCATTAAATGATGAATAAATCATTTAAATTATGTTACCTCTTTACTAAATTTAAAAGAAAATATATATTATTTGACACGTCGGAACCTAGTCCGCACGTGTCAAGTTGTGAAATTTTATAAGTTGTGAAGCAAAGAAATGAAATTGGACTTCCTTCAGACAACTTGAACTTTCTTAAGCTCAATTTTGAACTAGAAATCCTAAATTGCAGTCCGGAGTTGGTGGGGCCCACTAGGGTTCAGAAACAGAGGCAAGTGGGGCCGAGTTGAAAAAAGTCAATTCATTTTCAGTTTACTCCGGTGTCGGACTTGTTGAATTAAAGGGGGGTCGGGCAACCGACCATCCTTATTTCCTCATTTTCTCTTCTTCTTCACTTCCATCCGAGCTCCCTTCAAATTCCCTCAATTTAATACTTCAATCCCCCTTTAAACTCTTCAATAATCATCACCAACAACTTCTTTAGCCTCTAAGAAGATCAATAACATCAAATTCATCGAGAATTCTTCAAATCTCCAAAATTGGCAACTTGGAGACATTTTGTTCTTCGAGCTATATCTTTTAATCCAACCGTGAGTTTTGGCTAATTCTTTCGTATGTTGTTCTAGATTCTTTAAGCTTCAATTTGACTGCTTAATTACTTAATTTCGTTAAGTGAGCTGAGAGAAATGTTGAATTGAAAATTGAAATCCATTTTGCTCAAGAAAACTTGCACCCTTTGTGTTTTGATTCAAAATTCTTGCATGATCAATTGTTTGATTCCATTTTTGAAGCTGTGATCCTTTAGTTTAAGTGTTGAGCTACTTATGTTTCGAATTTCATACAATTTGGTGTTGAATTGAGCTCAAATCAAGCTTAGGGAGTTGAAAGGCCCCGGATCTGCTTGGATTCGGCGCTGGACTCACCCAGATTGGGAAATTTCCCAATTTGGGTAGCAAGGGCAAAATGGTCATTTTGCAACCCTAGACCCTAATTGACTCCAATTGACTTCCAGACTTATCCCATTTAGTTCTGAGACCCTAGAAACTCTAATTAGGTCATGCGTTGATATTGATTATTAGGCGAACGCCTTTATTAATCAAATTAGATTTCAATTTGATTATTTAGGTACGTGATTGTACAAGATTGATTAGTAGCGTTTGAGCTAAGGCATTCGATGGGTATATTCGGGAGTTTACAAATCTCCCTTACTAGTGAATGGCTTGGATTATAGTGGTTGACCACTGAGGGTCAACCGGCTTTCTAATTGCTTTATTAACTATTTTATTAAATGTTTATAATGTTTTGGGATATGGATTGTCCATCCTCACACATGAGTTTAGAAATAGATTTAAGGGTGGGTTTTCAAAAGAATATGTGAAATGTTATTATTATATTTATTGATGATATGACCCTTGAGAGTTGAGTGATTGAGAGGGTTCCTTGGTGCTTCGATTTGAGGGAGTGTGGACCAAGTGAGAGGCATGCATAGACGCAGTCGTGGACCGCTTATTGAGGAGCACGTGAGTGGAGACCCTAGGAGAGGCGCGTAGGGAAGCTCGCTAAGGCTCAATGTAGTTGAATTCCAACACAGCATCGGTAAACGTCAAGGGAACGGGCTAAAGAGTAAAAGAAAAGGATTTGAGATATGAGTTAGCCCTTGACGGTCTAGCGGGGCACCCAAGTGCACGAGTGTATCTTGGGACGATTTCGGATGCTAGCCCATTTATGAGATTTGTTATTTGTTTTGGTGTGAGATTTTATATGATTTCATAAAATAGTTTTTAAGATAAGTTTTGGATTATTTCATATCCCCAGCCTGAGGTGATTGGTCATTATAACCGGGTCCCTCACTGGGTGCATATATATTTGTACTCACACCATTCACCTTTTGTTATTAGGTCATCAGGCTATGAACGACAAGCGTCCCAGTGGACAATGATCCTAGTATCTCACTACGGACACGATTTTGTAAGTTCCACCTAGATCCCTTGTGAATCTTGGCTCCAGAATAGTATTGCATATTATTATATTATTATTTCTTTTCGTCGCATGTTTATACCATAAAATGTGCCACTTATATTATATAAATATTTTATGATATTTTCTATATTATTTCTTATATATTTCATATCTTGCTCGAGTACACATTATTTTTGCCTTGTACCATCTTGGATAGCCCGTCTTTTGAGGCACGCATCTCGAGGTGCGACGGTTGTCACTTGGAAGAGCCCTCGAGGTCAGGGCATGACATTATTAATAAATTAAAGTTAATTAATTTCGATATCTTGAAATTTTAAATATAAATTTTAATAATTTTATTTTAGATTTATTATATTAAGAAAGAAAAAAATTATTTTAAATAAATATCATCACTAAATTTAAAATTTATATTCTATAAAAAATATTATAAGATCACCTTTCTTCAACATTAAATTTGAATTCAGGTTTAATCGCGCTTGGTCTTGGGTTCAGGTCGGATTCGAGCTCAACCTTATCGGGTTTGAACATTTTTGAGTTTAGATAATTAATTTCAAGTTTGAGTTTGGACTGATTTGACTAGTTGATTTTTTGATCAAATAAAGTTTGATCGGATTCAAATTTTAGACAGATTCAAGCGGACATTTGGATTTGGGTTCATTTTATCGTGTCTAAATTTTATATTCCACTTTAACATCACCATATTAAAGCAACACACACAGCAAACATTGGTTATTGGGTTGGGAGGGGATTTTCAGAGGAAGTTAAAGATAGTGAACTGACGCTTCTCGTCGGAGGAAAAGCCATGGAAAAATAGCAAGAGGTCTTCTCAATAGCTATGCATCTAGCAGGTGCTTCGGCATTGCCCAAGGCAATGGAAACCGCCATAGATCTCGACATTTTCGACATCCTTGCCCAAGCGAGTCGAGGCCTCTCATCTGTAGATATTGCTATCTGCTTGGTCATATGCGACCCTAACTCGTTGAAAATGCTGAACCGCCTTTTCTCCATCCCATGTTGCCATGAGGTGCTTACTTGCTCCAAGAGCTACTATTGTTTTACGCCCGCGGCTAAGTATTTTGCCAGAAATGAAGATGGGGTATCTTTGGCACATTTGATGTGCTTGAATTAAGACTGGGTTTTCCTACAAAGCTGGTCCAAGGTGAAGGATACGATTCTATAAGGGGGAAATCCCTTTAGTAGGGCTCATGGAACCTCAAATGTCTTTCAGTATCTTGGTAGGATGGAAGGTTCAGTCAGATTTATAATACGGCTATGGTCAACTATATAGCCATAGTTGTTGATAGGCACTTATTTCTCTTATATTTTATTAGTTATCTTTATTGATTTAAGTGTTTACTATCTCTAACTAAGTTATTTTAAGTGATTTTATATGATAGGAAGCTAAAAGGAAGCCTTGGAATAAAAGGTGTTTAAATCTGGATTTTTTGGACTTTTTGTATGCAGATTGGAAAGATTAGCTTATTTGACATCCTTAGGGTTCTTTTCTGAATTTGATTCTTCATCAAAGTTGTAGAGAACATATTAAGCTTTCTGGAATACTAAAGATTGCACAAATCGGGGTTCGTTTGCATTATCAAAAGGTCAAAATATAGAGAGGTCCAGAATTCCTACAGAAATTGATGATAGTATCCTATTTGGGCTTTGGAGCAATTTTGGGTTGGAGATGGACTTGAGCACATCTTGCTTGCTTGTCCATGATTCTAAACATGTTATTGAAGATATTGAAGGTTGGCCCAAGTCCTAGAAAGATGTGGATCAGCCCTTGAAGAGAAGTCCTAATTGAAGTAGGAAAACCCTTTAATGAAGCATGTGTATGGCATGTGAATTGTGCTATATTTTCTCCTACTTGAAGAAGGATTTTAAGCTACTGGAAAAGGCTTTATCTAAGCCTTGTTCTGTACAAGATTGAAGCCCTATTATCCAAGTCCATTAAATTAGCTCTTGTACTTAGTTAATTCCTTTGTAAACACTTTAACCTAGTTAGTAGTTTTCTAGAATTAGGTTTTCTTTTCTTGCAAGTTAAGTTTAGGGCTTTTGACTCTTCTATATAAAGTGAGTTAGCCACCACTTGTAAGAAGTCTTAACTTTTCTTTTAGAAACCAGTCTCACTTTTTCTTTAGAGATCTTGGAGAATAAGATTGTGAGGCTATTTTGTGCTTAATGTCTTTATCTTTCATGTATTCTAAATTCTTCTATGCTTAGTGATTTATAATTGCATGGTTTCTTCTCTAGGATGGCCAACTAGTTAATGGAGCATGTTAATTGATTGCTAGATCTACAGTTATTTATCCGGAATTGTAAATAACTCTAATCACAAGTGGTAAATTAGATAGAATTAAGGTCTCATACATCTTAGTTACTTATCTATGGAGAATTTAGACATGGATTAAACAAAGTGCGCTGGTGTAGTTTTGTTGTTCATATTGGCTAAGATCTTTCTAGTGTTTTCATGCTTTTATCATCTTTAAATTCATACTGCTAGGATATTGGATTGAGTTGATGAAAAGGGTTTTCTTAGGAAACTCGAGTACTAATTAGACTAGGACTAAGGAAAGATAGGGGTTAATAGGAAACTTGAGTACTTTGACCTACGTCAATTACATGCAAAAGATAATGTAATTATTAGATGTCTATGACCGATTTCTCTAAACCAAGGGTGAAGATTGTTTTAAATTGAAGTTTTACATCTTGATTATCTTTTCTTTTATTTATTTAGTTTAATTTAGATTTTAATTTAATTTCTAAAATCTATCTATTTTATTTTCTTTGCTTGCTTAGCTAGATTAGAATTTGTTAGTTTTTCTTATCCAATCCCTATGGGTTCGACCATTGCTACCACTATATTATAGTTATAGTAAGGTTAATTATATTTTGGTGATTAAACGACACATCAAATTTTGGTGCCATTGTCGGAGATTGGCTTAAAGATACTAACATTTTCTTTTCTAGCTTGTTGTTAATTTTTGGTGCAGATTTCATCTTTCGACGGAACTAGAAGTGCAACACCAACTTTTCTAAAGGAACTCGACATGCTGAACAAAACCAACATGTTACTGGCCCCACTCTTTCAGCCCTAAATTCGATTGTTTTCTAGGGGTCGTTTTTTATTTTCTAACTCCCTGAATTTAATTTTTCTTTTCTTTTATGGGGCAATTTATGCCATGAGTGGATATTCTTTCTATGAACCTTCTTATAACTTAAACTATGATTCTTATGGTGTAGGTTGGGAAGATCATCCATCTTATTTCTATGGAGGAAATCAAGAATTCACCCAAATTCTATATCGTGAAAGGATGCAACCACCACCCCAAACCACCCTACAAATTTCAAATTCATCTATTGAGGATATGTTCTATGCCTTGTTTGGGATAATATGCAATTTCAACAAGAAACAAGGGAATCTCTTCAAAATTTGGAATATCAAATGGGGAAGTTGATTGCTTCAATAAGAGAATTAGAGGAAAAATCAAAAGAATTGCTTTCAAAACCGGTGGTAAACATAGAAGATGATGATAGTGCAATTTCCATGGCAAGAGAATAGCAAGAAATCATTGAAGAAGAAGTTCAAGTAGATGTATTGCAACATGGTTCAACCTCTCAAGGAAAGGTAAAAAACAAGCCCTTAAATTCAAATTTTGTTACTATTATTTTTCTTTTTTTTCCTTCTAGATTAGTCAAGGCTAATAGAGAGGAAGCAAACAAGCCACCTCTTTAAGATATTGCACTAGCCAAGATTGAGACTTCATCACCAAAAGCAAGTGTAGGGAGAAAGCTTTAATAGTTCTACAAGGAACACCCTCATCTAATAGAGATGCAATTCTTGAAGCTCATATGGATAGTGGTTCTTATATTGATGATGACACACCTAGACCTAGTCCGCATGTGTCAAGTTATGAATTTGTATATAGTTGTGTGGCCAAGAAAGGAAATTGACCATCTTTAGACCTTTTGAACTTCGTTTAGCTCAATTTTGGACTTAGAAACCCTAATTTGTAGTTTGGAGTCCGTGGGGCTCACTTGGGCAAGCAAACCGAGGTAAATGGGGTCATGTTGACCGAAGTCAACATGGAATTGGTTGACTCTGGCGCCGAACCCAACAAACAAATTGGGGTCACGGCCACCCGAGACCCCCATTCTTCACTTTCTCTTTTCTTTTCTTCTTCCCTTCAAATTCTCTCGACTTTCCACTGAATTCAACATTTCAAATCACCTTCAAACTCTTTTCTAATCATCGTCATCAACTTCGTTGGCCTCCAAGAAGATCACAAACACCAAAATCATCAAGTTTCTTCAAATCTCCAAAATTACCAACTAGGAGACGTTTTGTTCTTCGAGCTATATCTTCTAATCCAACTGTGGGAATTGGTTGATTCTTTGATATGTTATTCTAGACTCCTTAAGTTTTAATTTGACAGTTTATATACTTGATCTTGTTGACTGAACTGAGAGAAATGATGAAATCAATTTTTTCTTAAGAACACTTACAACCTTTGAGTTTTGATCCGAAATTCATGCATGATTAACTGTTTAATTTAGTTCTTAAAGTTTTGATCCTTTAGTTAGCTGTTGAAGTGCTTGTATTTCAAATTTCATTCGAATTGGTGCCAAGATGAGCTCAAACTGAGCTCAGAAAAATGGTTGGATGAATCTCGGCCAACCCACTGCACTGTAGCAGGGCCAAACGGTCATTTTGCAACCCTAGACCTCAATCGACCATATTTGTCATCCGGACTTGTCCAATTTAGTTTCTAGACCCTAGAAACTCTAGATAGGTTTTGTTGTGAAGTCTAATTGTTAGTCAAATACCTTTATTATCAAATTTGATTTCAATTTGATTATTTAGGTATGTGATTGTACGAGGTTGGGCATTAGCGTTCAAGCTAAGGCATTGGAGGGGTATATTCGGGAGTATACGATTCTCCCTTACTTGTGAGCGGCTTGGATTATAATGGTTGACCATTGAGGGTCAACCGTTATATAATTGTTTTATAAATTGCTTTATAAATGTTTATAACGTTTTGGGATATGGATTGTCCACCCTCACACATGAGTTTAGAAATGGATTTAAGGGTGGGATTTTCAAAAGAATATATGATAAATTATTATTATGATTTATTGATAATATGACCTCGGTGAGATTGAGTGATTGAAGGTTCCTCAGTGCTCCAATATGAGGGAGCTTGTGGACCGAGTGAGAGGCATGCAGTGAAGTAGCTGTGGACCGCCTTTTGAGGGCCACAGTGAGTGGAGACCATGGGAGAGGCGTAGGGAAACTCGCCAAGGCTGAATGTAGTTGTGTTTAACCACAGCGTCGGCAAACGTCAAGGGAACGAGCCAAAGAGTAAAAGAAAAAGATTTGAGTTATGAGATAGCTCTTGACGGTCCAGCGGGGCACCCAAATGCACGGATGTACCTTTGGGACGATTTCAGATGCCAACCCATTTATGATATTTGATACTTGTTTTGGTGTGGGATTTCATATGATTTTATTAAATGGTTTACTAAATGAGTTTTGGATTATTTCATATCCCCAGCCTGAGGTGATCAGTTATTATAACCGGGTCCCTCACTGGATACATATATATTTGTACTCACACCATTCACTTACAATTGTTAGGTCATCAGGCTTTGGACGACAGGCGTCTGGTGGACAGTGATCCCGGTATATCACTGCGGACACGATTTTGTAGGTGCCACCCGTATTTCCTTGTGAATCCTAGCTTCGAACTAGTAGTGTATATTATTATATTATTATTTCTTTCGCTACATATTTTGCACTGTAAAACATGCCACTTATATTATATAAATGTTTTACGATATTTTCTATATAAATTCTTATATGTTTTTATATATTACTCGATAACACTTTATTTATGCCTTGTACCATCTTGGATAGCCCGCCTTTCGAGGCTATGGCAGTTGTCACGTGGCCAACCCTCGAGTCAGGGCATGATAGATGATCCCTTGGAGATTGGATATCCGGATTTCTTAGGTGTTGAAAGATTCCTTCAGACCAATTATAAAGATGCTGAAACACTTGGTGAGTGGGCAGATATGAACCAATTCTTTGACATCCGAGTGAAAGAGAATTGTGGTAACTTTGAAGATTTGCCAAGTATCCTCAAGTTCCATGTTCAAAGGAAGAATTTGCATCAACCAATCACTGCAACAACAATGGCTTTGGCTATCCTTGCAATAGATGGCATTGAAGATTTTCAAATTTTCTTTCTTTTTCTCTTTTCTTTCTTTTTATTTTATTTTGTTATTTTTTAGGATTTTTTACTTCCTTTCTACATTGAGGACAATGTAGTGTTCAAGTGTGGGGGGAGGATTTTGTGAACTTTTATTTTCTTTTGTTATTTTGTGTTTTTCTTTTGTTTTTCATGTAATTTTTTCTTTCTTTTTGAAGGTTTTGAGGAGTTAAGAACATGGACAACATTTACTTTAGGACCTAAGTGGTGCGCGCTTTCATCCTAGAATCATTTTTGGGTTTGCTTCTAAGTTCCAATACATATTTATCTTTCTTATTGTTTCAGGTTTGTTGTATCTAGATTATTTTGTTTATATGTTTAGTTTTTTTTTTGAGGTAGATTAACCTTTCAATTGAATGCCAAGACTATGATTTAATTTGAACTAGTTGAATATGATTGAGGCATGATATTGACAAATTGAAATACTTTGCTTTTTGATGATCATAGCAACATCTAAGTTGATTCTATTGAGATAAGCATGCTTTTGAATTGGTAAAAATGCAACTTGTGAGACTTTTGAGCCTATTCTATAGATTGTTTTGCATCCTTACAATCTATTTCTTTTCTTGAGTGGTTATCCTCTTGATTGCATTACTTCTAGAACTTGCTTTGTATCTTTTTGAAATTACACGTTTGCTATGCATATGCTTGAATATGATAAAGGCATTTAGGATTGAGTTTGAGCCAAATATAGCCATCCGTCATTTAATAATCACTTAGTTAACCCCTTGATCCTTATGCATGGTTTTCTTTGATTGTTAATGCAATTATGATTTAAACATTATCTTTTGGTATTCCAATGATCAATAGCTTGTAACCATTCCTAAACACTAGAGTGGAAGTTTTTAATTACATAGTTTACTCAGTTTAATTCAATTTAGTTTTAATTTTAGTCCAAAATCCCCCAATTTTCTTTTTTGTTTTGAAGACAAAGATAACCAAATCTCTCCGTGGATTCGATCCCTTTTTACCCTACTACATAGTTAGTTCGTGAGAAGGTTAATTTGCAAAGCTCTATGACAAGCCTCGTCAATTGTAAAGAAGATCCTTGAGTCCTCTTATCAGGGCTTTGACAACATCAAGACATTGGTCGATGTTGGTGGTGGGATTGGTGTGGCTCTAAACTTAATCATTTCCAAGCATCCTTCTATCAAGGGCATTAATTTTGACTTGTCCCATGTTATTCAGAATGCCCCTCCTTTTCTTGGTATGATTCCATTCTGTTTATCCTGTATTTGGCAAGTTTTCTATTTTGCTCAAGTTATTGTCTTCAATCTACTATTTCTATTATGTTAGGTTGTTTTGTTGCACTGATTGTCCTGGTAAGAACTACTGAGAAATGCCCTTTATCGTTGTTTATTGTTCTAACCTTCTATAAGTGAAGATTCAGTAATTTTTCGAGTTATATTTTCTCTAATTTCGTCATTGAGACTGGAATTTCAAGATAAATCCTTTTTAGTAGGACATTGTTTGCTATAGATCCTAGATGGAACTCAGGTGATTTATTTATGATCAAGACAGGAGTAATATCTAATTGTTGCAGGTCTAAAACATGTTGCCAGAGATATGTTTAAAAGCATCCTAAAAGGAGATGCCATTTTTATGAAGGTAAAGTTTTGAACTTGATTAGCACCTTTTTATGCTCAAACTCTCTTTCCCTATAAGAACTCAAACTAATTTCTCCTCTAAAAGATTTCCTTTCCCTACCTTAGACCCAATCAACTTGCTGCATATTTGAAATTCTGGTAACAATGGCATAATTTGTGCTTTGGTTTTTATCTGTTTCTCACATTAGATATTTGGTCGATTCATAATTCTTTTTGTTATGGATGTTTATATAGGGCATACTTCGTGATTGAGGTGATGATCAGTGTGTAAAGTTGTTAGGAATTTCTATGATGCTCTGCCAAAAATGGGGAAGGTTATAGTTATGGAGCAACATCTTCCCATTTATGCTGACCTTCTCGACTCGATGAATGAGAAACGATCAAATGATGTACTTACCATGGCTCTGAACCGAGGAGGAAGTGAGCAAAATTATTCGAAATTCACTAACTTGGGAATGAAAGCTGGATTCAGAGATATTGCCATTCCAGGTGTTGGTGGTCGATATATAGTTATGGAGTTCATCAAGTAGCTTGGCTCTAAGGCTTGGTCAATAAGTTGGGACTTGCTTCAGATGGTAATATTGCTGTATTTGCTTTCGTTAAGGGAATTTGTTTAATGTAAATCTGACTTTTTAGTTAAGGTGCATGACTAAACAAAATTATATTGGCTGATTTTGGTTAGAACTTTTGCTAACAAAATGAAGCAAGTTCCCATGTTGATGCCACAAGTATTTGGCTTCAGATTTCAAGTGTTCACCTCATCTCAGCAGTATTCTTAGTCCGGTTGTGTTTAGCTGCTTCCAATTATTTCTTCGTATGTATCTTTTATTTTTTTTGTATCAGACCTTCTCTGAAGTCAAAGTATGATGAAATATCATAAAGAAGGGGGAAATTTTTTAGAAATGATATAGAATATGAATTAGAGAATAGTAACTGAAAGATTGACAGCTCACCTATATAGCCCACGAACATTGTCACACAAATACATCAAACATCAAGTTCCAACAAAGCAAGTTTACAAAGCTAAGCAAACGTCATGTCAATAAAGCAAAGTCGACATGTCTGCTATTTTTTGCAGAAGTCCAATAAGAGCAACTGATTGAACTAATAGCTTAGAGAAATCTAACAGCTCTAGTCCAAATACAGCTTTAAAAATAAGCTTACCTTCAGCTAACCTCAAACCTCAAATCATCTAATAGGTGGCAACCTATTAAAAGAGTTCTTTTGTAACACCCTATACAATTGGCTGTGATGTCTAAAAAGTAATTAAGGACAATAAGATTAGCAAATAGTTTAAACAGTAATTATCTAACTTGAGCGGTAATATCCGCTGCATCTTCCCTAAATCCATGAAAATAGCTATTTTACCTCGGTAATCCATCACACCCTCTTAACCAGAGAAAAAAAGTTACTTTTTGTTGTCCATGTAAGATAATCTCACAACAACCTTAATTAAAGCCCTCTTAGTAACTCTTTTACTACCAAAAATTTCACAAAAAGAAAAAAGCTTCTTCGCAACTCACGAAGTCACCAAAGACAACCTAATTAAGCTTCTAAATTGAATTAACGTCTTGGTTGTTGCATATCACCCATAGTCACAAACCAAAGTGATAATTACTCTGTATATGTTTCTTTTTATTTCTCCATCTTTTTTTATGTCCTAATTTATTTGTCCCTTATTACAAATAAATAACAAATATATTTAAACTTTCAAATCTAGCCCTATTTTTGCTAAAATAGGAAACTCGTAACTTCAGAGTACCTCCAAAAATCCACACTTTTGCTCAGGCTATTATCATTTACCATCAATCCATTTCTCATCAATTTGATAGTACTATATTAGGTAATTCTAATTTTCCTGCTATAATGTTTAGAATAACCACCTTAACTATCCTGTTTCGTAGATAATGACTGGCATGCATTTGCAATTTGAACTTGACCATACTGTTACAACCAAACTAGATCAAAATTTGGATTGCTTGGTACCAAATATGACTACAATTTAAGGTCGAAGCAAGATAAAGATAGATAAACATTTCTAAATTGCGATTCTCGTAAGCATAAACCAATCAATAAGCATCCTCTACTAGACTATATAAGAACTTAAAAGGGATTATCTTCGAATAAGAACCAGCATCTCGTAAGCCCCAGATGGCAAACACAACTGAAAGAAAAGCTACCAAGTATCAGCGTCACTTTGACACTTTTCCTTCCCAAGAAAAACATCAATTAGCACCGTCTTAGACTGCATCGATGCCTTAGCAGTTTCACTCCCTATTGTGCAAAGCCAATGTTATTAGCAATGAATAGACTGAATAATTGAAAAAAAAATGGAAAATATTCTTTACAAAAGAAAGAGGTTAAAGCTTTACCAGGTCCATTCCCATATCAATGACTTTCTCTTCAAGAGCCCTACATCCATAACGTTAAACTTATTCAGCAACGTTATACTAGATATACTGGACATAGGCTTAACCACAAGATCACCCGTGACCATATAGGTAACAATTCCGTTGACATAACCTCCTTTATCCAATGATGAAGCCTTACTAGCCGAATTAACAAAAGTTACGATTTCGCTCAAAAAATTCTTACAGGCCGAACAAGTTGTTTTCGGATCATTTGATATATAAGTATGGTAACTACACCCATAAAATTTGCTGGAGGTTGATAATGATTGAATGTTTGGCAACAAGAGCGGTACATTAGAAGCAAAGGCACTTACAAAAGGCTTCAGCAGGGTGTCTTTGTCTGCTATCTTCTGCATATAATTATCAGCCAAATTTTCAATGCTATCATAAAAATTTCCAAGGCACCCCACCATCCCCTCTTTAATTAGAAGCCTTATGACAGTGCCAACGGGCAATGACAAAATGTTGAACAGAAAATCAACAAAATCAATAGAAATGGTTTTGGATTATTATATGGACACCATAAATTTCTTTGAACTTTTTTACCTAAGAATTGGCTGTCATCGTAGACAAAGTAGAAAGGAACAATGAAATCTCATATACATACTGACACACCCGGATCTAATCCAACTTCTCCGTACAAACGGAATAGTATAAGACTACATATTAAGTTAATAATACATTAGTCTGGATGTGTCTGATTAAGAAGAGAAGTGAAAATTAGGATAAGACAGAGTTGGAAGATGACATAAGCAACCTGCATGGAAGCATTAATTGGACTTCTTTAAGTCCATAACCAATAGGTTGGATATCCATTCGTGTAGCGGTCGGTGGATTAGGCTAAGGATTGAGATTATGAGAGGTTGAAAAAAGGGAATAAAGTCTGGCCCGGGGTCCAAGTAGGCCCGATGTCAGGCTTGCTATAAATAGGGGGAGTTGAGCTCTCCCCCTCTCATTTCTTTTCTCCCTCACTTCCTCTCCTCTCATTTGCTCTTTTGGAGCAATTTCAAACTTTTGGCCGATCCGAACAAACCGACAAAAGGATCAATGTGAGATCTTGGTATGTTATTCTACTCACCTTAATCTATGTTTTTCTACGTTTTCACGCATTTCCATGTATTGGTCTAGGAGAGATCTAAGCTCAAAGTTAGGTTTAGATTTTTAGCTAGATTTTAGTTTAGACTTGAGATCTAGGAACTCTGAGCTTATAATTCTCGTTTTAGCTTCGATAAACATGTCGTGGGAGATGTGAAGAATACTCTTCTCGATTTTCGGGCCAAATCATGGGACGATGGGTTAAAAATTGAGGAAAAGCCTCAGTTCTTGAGGCTTAGTGACGTCTCCAATGCGGGAGCCAAGTCATTCCTGCGTAGGAGTGACCCCTAACCTAGGGGCAAAATCATAATTTTTCATCAAGTGTCCGATTTTGACTATGAACCTTTCCGGACACATCAAACATTATCTTAGGTCATGTAGAGCCTCATAGGTGCATTCATAGTTTGATTATGAATGCTAACATGAGTTTTCGTGTATTAGAGTTCCGAAAGATCGAATGCGGCGATGCTCTGAAGATTGATCTACGTGGATCTTTTGGGAGTATACGAACCTCCCAACATTGTGAGTGGCTTAGATTTCATTGCTTAGCCACTAGGGTAAAATGTTTTCAAAATATAAAATGATTTTCAAATGTTTTGGGATACGGAGAATCCACCACCCACACATACACTTATTTGGTGATATACCCACGTGGAGAGTGGGACGTTTTCAAAGAAAATATAAAGATTTATGTGTGTGTTTATGTTTATGTTTATATGTTTTAAATATATATGTTTTATACGTATATATGTATATATGATATTTGATGATGAGGAGAGGAGAAATGAGTGATTGTGTGGATCTCGGTGCTCCGATAAGAGTGAGCAAGTGGACCGAGTGAGACATGCATAAAACGAAGTAGCCGTGGACTGCTTATCAAGGGGCATGGTGAGTGCGAAACCCTGGGAGAGGCATGTAGGGAAACTCGCCAGGGCTCAATGTAGCTGTATTCCACCGACAACTATTGGCACCACCTAGGGAACGGGCTAGAGAAAAAAATGTATGAAAATGTTTTAGAAAAGAAAAGAGATAGCTCTCGATGCAGTAAGGCGTACGACCGGTGGGACGAGCCTTAAATATGTTTAAGGCCAGCCCATTTTATATATATATATATATATATTTAAATGGTTTTAAATTTAATTCTCACCTAGAGCATTAGAAGAAATTTTGAAAAAAAAATATTTATTTTGTTATTAATTTTTAGATTACCCCTGTTTTTCCTAACCCCTGATGGAGATTCATTGAACCTCTGTTACTCACCTGTATCTAATGTGGATAGATGTAGATCCACGTTCGAGGATAACAAATAGATTAGAGGCTCACTAGGAGGCGTCAGTGGCTTAGGAGTAGTAGTTTCCGTTGCATGGGTATCCTTTTAAATTAGTCCACTGGGGAATTACTTTTAAAGTTAATTATTTTATTAAATGATTTTTAATAAAATTTTAGTATCGTTTTGCAGCGAAGATACTCAATTCATGCCTTGCGGTGCCTCGGGTGCATGGTTGGAGATACGTACTTCGAGGTAGCTGACACACCCGGACCTAACACGACTTTTCGTACGAACGGAATAGTGCAAGATAACGTATAAATTAAACAATATGTCGGTCCGGCTGTGTCAAGTCAGAAGAGAAGATAGGCTTAAGACAAGACGTAGTTGGAAGATGAGATTGGTGACCATGCATGGAAACACTAAAGTGGACTTCTTTAAGTCCATAGCCAATGGATTGGACATCTATTGGTGAATTAGTCGGTGGATCGAGTCAAGGATTAAAGTTTTGAGAGGTTTAAGGGGAAGAGAAAGTTTGACCTAGGGTCCGAGTAGACCCAGTGCTGGGCTACCCTATAAATAGGGGAGGCCGAGCCTCTCCCCCTCATTTTATCTCTTCCTCTCTTTTCTCCTTTCTCTTTTCTCTCAACTACTCCTTTGGAGCAATTTTGGACTTTTGGCCGATCCGGACAAACCGACCGCCAGTTCAAGGCAAGATTTTGGTGAGTTGTTCTTAACTCCTTGAACTACATTCCATTAAGTTTTCACGCTTATCCATGCATTGGTCTAGGAGAAATTCAAGCTCAAAGTTAGGTTAAGCTTTTAGTTAGATTTCTAGCTTAGATTCGAAATCTAGGAACTTTGAGCTTGTAATTCTCATTTCTACTCCGGTAAACGCATCGTGGGAGGTGAGAGGAACCTCCATCTCGAATTTCACGACGATCAGTGAACCGAGGGGCTCGGGAACTGAGGAGAAGCCTCGGATCCTGAGGCTGGTGCGCGGCTCCCACACGGGAGCCTCGTCTCTCCCGCGCTGGAGAGACCGCCTGGCCGAGTCTCGTGCGGGACTTGAGTGTGGGGCCCACGGGTCCCAGGGGCATTTTTGTAATTTTTCACTAAGTGTCCAAATTTTACCCCAAAACCTCCCGGACACTTTTCTAAGCCCCGAATCACTTCCAATCATCGTCATAGGTCATATTAGAGCCTCATAGGTGCATTCATAAATTTATTTATGAATGCTAACATGTATTTCCGTGTACTAGGGCTCCGGATAATCGAGTGCGGTGATGCCCCAGAGGTTAAAGCTACATGGAGCGCTTGGGAGTATACGAATCTCCCATCACTGTGAGTGGCCTAGACTTCTTTGTGTAGCCACTGGGGGAAAGGATTTTAAAAATGATTTTAAAACATAAATGTTTTTCAAAAAGGTTTTGAGATATGGGAAATCCACACACACACACACTCGTTTGCGATATACCCACACAGTGAGTGAGATGTTTTAAAAAGAAATATAAAACTTATGTGTGTGTGGTTTGTATGTTTAAATATAAATGTCTATACGTGTATATATATATATATAAATTATGAAATATTATTATTATTATGATTATTGAGGGTATGATGCCCTTGGGAGATGAGTGATTGAGAGGGTTCCTCGGGGCTCCAATTTGCGGGAGCGTGGACCGAGTTGAGAGCATGCATGATACTCAGCCGTGGACCGCCTATCGAGGGGCACGGTGAGTTGAGCCTGGTTGGGAGAGGCGCGTAGGGAAACTCGCCAGGGCTCCAGTTCACTGTGTTCCACCACAGTGAGGCACCACCGAGGGAAAGGGCTAAAGAAAGAAAAAGAGAAAGAGAAAGAGAAAAAGAAAGAGAAAGAGAAAGAGAAAGAGAAAGAGAAAGAGAAAATAATTTTAGAAAGAAAAGAGATAGCCCTCGGTGTAGTGAGGCATAAGACGACCGACGGGTCGCACCTCCAGTACGATAGAGATGCCAGCCCATTTTAGATATATATATATATATATATTTATTTATTTATAGTGTTTTTTTTAAAGGAAGGTTCTCAGCAAGAGAACCAGAAAAGAATTTTTAAAAGAAAAATATCTGTTTCATTATTATTTTATTTTATTTTATTTTGGGTTTCCCTTATCTACCCTAACCCAGATGGAGATTCTTAGAACCTCTGTCACTCACCTGTATCCAATGTGGATGATGCAGATCCGCGAGCGGGGTCAGCGTCAGAATAGAGGCTCACTAGGAGGCGTCGGTGGCTTAGGTTTAGTAGTTTTCCGCTGCCTAGGTATTTCTTCAAAATTAATCCACTGGTGCACTAATTAAGTTTTATTATTTTATTAAATGATTTTTAATTAAAGTTTTAAAGGTTTTGCAGTGATGGTATCCATTTCAATGCTTGCGGTGCTTCTGGTGTGTGACCGGCCGGCACGTACTTCGAGGTAGTGCGACGGTTGCCACGTGGCCGACTCGGACAGGTCGGGGCGTGACAGTAGCGCAGCGGTTGCCATGTGACAGACCTCTCCGGTTCAGGGCGTGACACATACCACTTGTTCAATAATAATGAGTCTACTTTCTTGAACATAGTGAGGAAATTTGATACCACTCATCTTATTCATTCTGGAGGCTGTAGCTAAGGTCGAATCATGGTGTCAACGTTCAGCCGAGGCAAAAATGCTAGCAATTTCAACTTCAATTCCAAAGTGGGGGAAAAAACCAGAGCTTAAGCAAAGAATATGTTCACCTTGAAAAACGGAAAATGGTTTATAATATAACTCTTCTTCCATGACCGACCCTCTCTATTGGTTTAGTTCTTGTATGAATACATTTAACTTTAGAAAAAGAAAATGATTAATACTATTTAGTACTGCAATATTGATTCTCTTTTGCTAAGGGCGATCTTGGAGGAATGGTGGGTCCAATTTTCTTCATGTTTCCAAGTAATTATATCCCTTATGCATGATGCTACCTTCAATATCAGCATGACTGAGATTAAAGGTGAAGGTTTGAAAGTTCAATCTGCAATCCAAATATGTCGATTGAAGATCAAAGAACCCATTAATTAATATGAATTAAAGAGCATAATATCATTTGCAGCTTAATGATAAAATTGCAAGATCACATACTTCTTGTTAATATGATACTTTACAGACTACAGGTTCCAATAATTTATCCATTTTTAGTTTATAACAATTCAATCCTATTTTATGAATATTTGATTGCAAAATTGGTATTTTAAACTTGAACATATTTTAACATTTGCTTGAATCCTAGAAAAGAACTACTATATCATAAGGTTTGAGCTATAATCGGTTTAGAATATAGCAACTTATATTTGAGATCAAGGCTCCACATATCTGCAATAATAAGCCAGTAAATTATAGAGTATAGTAAATAGTTTCAGACCTGGGGGTGTCTAAAACTACCTCCATTATTTCATAGCAAAAGACTCAAACCAATTCTCCTACAAAGTGTTATGGTATGAAGAAAAATCAATCATGCCCTACTAGATAGTGTTAAATGTGTCTGCAAGACCAAAAATCAACCAGCATTTTCCTAAATGGCAATCAAAAGTACAGCAAGAGGATTAGTATTCTCCACCTTTCCAAGTAACACATCTGTGAGCATGGTCTTGGACTGTAGAGACATCTTCAGCAATTTCACAGCCTATTGCAGAAAGCAAGTTTAAGTTAGCCAAAATCTTCAACAGTGATGAAATAAACATCATTAAATAAAGGCTTAAGTATAGAAAAAAGCCTCTAAACTTATTTTAAAAGATCAATTAAGCCCCTGACCTTTTATTATCATTAAATAAGTCCCTAAATTTTTATTTATAATAAAAAACCCCTAAACTTTTTGTTATAATCAAATAAACCCTTATACTTTGATTTAGACCAATTGAATCCTTAGAACTACTGAACTTAATTGAGTGATTTTTTTATCTTATAAACTTTTAAGAGTTGTTCAGTGAAAAATCCAACAAATTTTTTTTTGGCCAACCAAAGAAATATTTCATTTCATTATAAAAAAATCTCTAAGATGTTTGTACAAAGTAGTGCTCAGCGGATAAAAAAACCAACCAAGAATTCTATCTAGTGAGACTACAATTGATGTGACCATTGTAACATCTAGTGGTTCCATGTGAAAATCCAAAAATTTTAATCATATTAAAAGTCTAACTAGATATTAATTTAATTTAAATATGAAATCTTATGGGTTTTAATCATAGCAAGGGCTTAATTGACTGTTAATAAAAGATTAAGGGCTTATTTGACTATAATAAAAGTTCAAGAGCTTAATTGATCTTTTAAAATAAGTTCAAGGTTTTTTTTAATTATTATATTTAAGCCTTAAATAAAATACTTATTTTGGCAAAGCATGAAATAAAATACTTCTACTTTCATTTCTATCAAACTAACCATTGAATATTTATTTTAGAGTGTGTTCTTTTAATTTTGGGGCATAGCAAGCACAAATAAAAAAGGGAGGTATTTTGGAATACCTCATTTGTTTTTCCCATAATCGGTTTAGGGTTTTCTCTCTTCTGGTAATTTCATTGATTCGATAGCCTTCGATCCCGGGTCTCGATGAGAATGACAAGTGCGTTATCCATCGAGATCATAAGGTGATGGCCAACAAAAGTGCCGCAATCAATTTATTTATTTGTTTTAAAAATAAGCTAATTCAACCAAGCAAATGGGTCTTTGGTCTCAAATTGCCCATAATTGAGTTTTCATATAATTTGATAGTATTTTACAATGAACTCAAAAGTGTCACATTTTCGAAAGTAAAATATGATAGGAACAATAACAATAAAAGCATGAAAGGTATTCGACCAATTGGATCAGTATATTTAAGGATACACTTAATTAAATTAAAAAAATTCGTTATATATATACTGGGTTTCTGGCTATCCAATCTTTAATTGAAATTGACAAAATTGTTATACATACAATATTCTTCAAGATTAATATTTAATCAGCTTTTTTTTTTTTTTTAAGATTAATCAGCTCTTTTCAGTTCACTCTCCTTCACTCGTTCTCTCTTAACCAACGATTGGCCCAAAATAAACACTTGATCCATGATATCCGAATCCGACCCGACTGAGCGAAAAGGAAAATATAAGGGAACGGTTTAGTAATGGCACGTGCGTTGTAGTGAAGAGGCAAAGGTGGACGTGGTAATCTAATAGCCATCGGATTGGCTTTCGCCGTTTTGCATCGCAACCGTGGGATCAAAATCCAAAAAATTCAAGGGTGGAGATAAAAACCCTAAAAGCATAAACACCGGAGCTTCGGTCTCGGGGTTCTTAAGAAAAACCCTCTTTTCTTCTTCCCTCATTCCTTCATCCTTGCAGTCGCGGCATCGATTCTCACTCTCATAAAAGGTTCAAACACTTAATTCCTTGTTTGGTTGGGTAGTTTTCTGTTTGCTTTCATCTGTTTCTGGCTTTGATTGCTTTTTCTTGGGATTTTGGTGTCTAAGTTAGCAGCAGCCCCTTTGTGCTTAGATCTGGTAACTTTGGTTGTTTTGGATTTGGATGACTGGGGATATGTATATAAGTCTTTTGTTTCAAGTTTTTGGGCTGAGTAATTTGTTGGAAATTTGTGGAGAATGTTTCTGGTGACATTTGGGGGGAAAATGTTATCTTTATGTTCAACCTGAAGTGTTTTTAGCTATGGGAGCTTAGCCCAGTACTTGATTGATACTTTTAATGTTTACATTCCTTTCTTAAGCGGCCTGAAGCTTATATTTGCTTTGAGGGTTTGATAAGGTTGGAAGGTTAGGAGTTCATTTGCTTATTGTGATTCATTTTTCTGATTGTCATCCTTTAGTTGCTGATATTGGAATTGTATTAGAATTGTTGGAATTTTTTAATTTTGCTGAGCTTTTTGCTGGATGAGTTATTATTGTTCTTCATCTGTAGTTCTCCTTATCCTCAACTTGGTGTTTGTGTTTTGAGTGTGGGTGTTTTTGTCGGTTGAAGTAATAATTTCTGTTTAATGACCTGACTGTTTTCTCCTTTGTGTAGATGAATGTGGAGAGGCTTATGAAGATGGCTGGTGCAGTCCGCACCGGTGGAAAGGGTAGCATGAGGAGGTATGTTAACTTTTTGGATTTTGGGAATTTCCTTGGGTGCACTAGCTAGATGAAGTTTTATGGCTAGTAATCTCCAAAAAATGTGGAAATAGCTGTCACTGGGATATTTAGGAGACTCTTGAATCAATTCTTCACCCGTTGTGCCATGTTTGATTAGCTAACATGGCAACTGGAATGTTCTATCTGTCCTCCTGGTCATTCATAGCCCTGTATTATCTGACCCATAGGCCATTTCGGTGGTGTTCGAGATTTTCATGACTTTTATTTCTCCTCTTGCTCATTCTTAATATTCAACTAATCTGAAGTGTAAGCCAGGTAGATGGTCTTTGAGATTTGGATGCCTGTGTTTGGTTTGCATCTTAATCGTTGTCTTGTTATTTTAACCTAATGTTAACAGAAAGAAGAAGGCTGTCCACAAGACAACTACCACTGATGACAAAAGGCTACAGAGCACCCTCAAGAGAATAGGAGTGAATGCTATTCCTGCCATTGAGGAAGTCAACATTTTCAAAGATGATGTTGTTATTCAGTTTGTTAACCCCAAGGGTAGATATTTCTCAATTGATGTAGACCGTGTATTTTACTCATAGTGTTTTGCAAAATAAACTAACATTTCATGGTTTGTGTTTCAGTTCAAGCTTCTATTGCTGCCAACACCTGGGTTGTTAGTGGTTCCCCTCAAACAAAGAGTATACTTCTCTTTACTTTAAAGCTTCTTAAATTCAATGAGGTCTTATTAATATTTACTCTGTAATTTTAGTATTATTAACCCCTATGGCATCAAAATACTAGGCGGTTTTCTGGCCATTATATGCTGTTGTTTGTTTTTTAGTTATCTCTGCTTGATATACTGACGCATGTTATTCCCTCCATTCCAGAATTGCAAGATATTCTTCCTGGAATCATCAATCAATTGGGTATGTATTCTTGCCTGTATTTAATTTTTTTTTCAATGATTGTTTTGAGTTTGCAAACGGATATTAAAATGTTTTACCCCTATCTCCAAAAAATTTTAGGGCCGGATAACTTGGACAACTTGAGGAAGTTGGCAGAGCAATTCCAGAAACAGGTACCCCCTAGCGGTGAGGGTGCAGCCGCTCCTCAAGAAGAGGATGATGATGACGTTCCAGAACTTGTGCCCGGTGAGACCTTTGAAGCTGCAGCAGAAGAAGGCCAAGCTGCTAAATAGTGTTTCTAGAGAGATTTTGTCTCGTTATTTACATGCTTTTGATGAATCACTCTCTCACAGTCTTTTTAATTTTGCTCTTCTAGATGGTACCTACCTTGTGTTATTTTATATGCTTTTGATGGAATTACTTCTCTTTCCTTTAATTTTGCTCTTCGACGACCTTGTGACACTAGATAGTGTTACTCTAATCTCTGGGTTCACAGCAATTCTTGTTTTTCAGAATGCTTGGTGTTGACTGGTTACATTACAAAGACATGTTTTGACAAATGAGCTTTTTCCCCAAGGCAATTGGTCTTAAAACCTTGCAGCTATCTTGTCAATCAAATGCCAGAGGAATTTATATGATGTTAACTGTTCTTAAACAACTTAAGGGGTTTATTTGCATTAAACTATCCTTTCAATGGTTACTGGGGAGTTAACCTAAATATTCCTTGGATCAAACTGCCACACATATTTATCTATTGTTTTTCTAAAATTATTCTTTATAAGTGGTTTCATGGTTCCAATTAAATTAAGAGTCCATCAACATGTTAATCTTTTAATGGATTTTCTCTTTTTTGGTTACAGTTTTTTTTTTCCCTTCAAGTTTTGGAGAGAATGGGTCTAAAACAATGAACCTTTTATTACCTGGAAAAATTCTATTTATCTTTCATCCGAAAAAATGAAAAATTCTATTTATCAACAAAGAAATGATAGTCACTTTTATTATTTGCAGAAAAGGAAACCGAAAATACAATTTTACCCTTGAATATTGTTGGGTTACATCATCATAAGGCACAATCATCGGTACCCTTTCACTCAGATCTAGTTTGAATGCAAAATTTTGAGCATTTGATCTTTGCCTGTTTGGTGAAGGCTACTTTTGTCCATCCAGAAGAGCCCCAATCACAGCTTCACTCCTTCCATCAGCATATGGAAACAAATGGCCAGCACCTTCTAACTCATGGTACTGAATCCATGAAAGTGTTTTGGCAATGTATCGTTGAAGGATAACTGGAACCAAGCGATCCTCATCCCCCATCCAAAGGTGAACAGAGGCTTCATTATTTGGAAAAGGGTTCTCCAGATCCAAGGGGTCGAATTCCCACTTCCCAAAACTAATAATGAAGTTACGATGCATAGACTCGAATTGCCCTTGCTGAGTTACCACCCCCTGTATAGAATAAGATCCAGTGTTAAATTCTAAACTTAATAATCATTAGAGTTCGATCGTATCCTTTATACAAGATTAGAGTAAAAGTTATTAACTGGTACCTTGTGATTTTGTCTATAAGCAAGCCTAGGTAGGAGTTGCACATCTTGGCGCGAGAGAACTTCCAGTCTACCAGCTGCTACAGCACATCCAGGAAAAAGTTTTTGAGTGTTCCACCAATATACCAAGAATGGAAGATGGTGGGCAACACGAAGTGCCCATCGGTCTTGAGGAAGATTCAGGTTGTATGCTTCGGTAGATAAATTGGCAGGAAAGCCGGACCACCAGTGGTTGATAAGTGGTGCCATTAGGGTTGCTCCTGCTAGCCTGAAAATCTCAGAAGTAGGATTTGAGAAATTGGAATCAATGTTGCTGGTGATCTATATGTTCATATCCAGCATTTCAAACTCACAGGAAACCTCTGTCACTCATTCAAACTTGTGCTGAAACACATCTTACCTGTGAGGTATGTACTTGAGGCAGCCCCAGACCGCGTTGCCTCCCATGGAATATCCAATTACATAAAATTTAGATCCAAGCCCCATTTGATCAGCAAGCTCTTGTATATCAAAGGCCATACTCTTCACTGTTCGTCTTGGATCAGGATCACTTTCTCCATACCCTGGTGTATCAAAGGACACACAGTATACACTTAGCTCCTCCACAACTTCCTGAGAATGATAAATCCAGGATTAAACCAATGTACCACTAATGGAAATATTCAATATAATTGAGGGATGATTAAGCAAACAAGTACCCGGGGGAGGCATGTCACGATGACTTCATCATGTCTACAACTAGTGAAACCATGAATAAAGATGATCTTATGTTTGGCAATTTCTTTAGATACACCATGTTCCTTGTAGGCCAAATGCCTTCCATCCCTCAGTTTTATTCTATTTGCAGTAACAGGGGGGCCACCAGGAGATCCACATTTCTTTGGAGGTGGAGGCTGTATAGCCTGATATGCCCACGCCAGCAAACCAATTAACAAGAGCAATGCAATTTCCTCGTACATCCCTGCAAAGTTTTCAAAATTTTCAAATGCAATCGATAAGCAATGATCGACAGGGGAGCAAGATGAACTTGATAGAGAAACTTGTGGTTCCCCTCCCAATACCTTTTCCATGGAAATTTATAAAAATCATATACAGTAGTAGTACTATTAGCTAAATTGAAGTTTGGGTATTAGCTAGAACATTGATCAGACCAGATTTTGAGATGCATCTTCATTTGAGCTGAACCCAAAGCATATCAATTTAGCATAAATCTAATCCGACAATGGGTTTTTATAGTAGTTGACCTTGCCTTGTTTGAATCCTGGTCACTGTAACTATAATTAAGAGGACGACACAAAGCGATGGACAACCCAAATGTAGTTAACAAACTCTAACGGAATGTGCAAAACAGATCAGATATAATTTGCCCAGTATTTCATAACTTATCGTACAAAGTACTGAATAATTTATAATATTGAGTTACTAAATATGTAAAAGGGAGAAAAAAAATTAGAAGAAGAAGAAGAAGAAGAAAGGAAAGAACCGATTGCACATTTACAAGCTACCTCTGATGTAAGTCAATCTGTAGAAGGAATGTGGGACAACAGCGAAGGAACCTGGAAAGAATATATTGAGCACCTACTTCTGTTTGAACTTTGAAGCAGCATATTTCATTTTATGGCATGCAAACTTTATGCATTGTCCCCCACTTTTTTTTGTTTGTTTGTTTTTTTTTTTGGGGGGGGTGGGGGTGTGGGGCGCATAGTCATTACATTATTATATGTACGTAATTTCTATCGAGATAATAAATTTGTGGCTGGCGAAACATAATGTTATATACATAGATATCTTATCTTAATATAAATACTTCTTTAGTAATTATTGATTTACTTAAATACACTTTTAAATTATGTCATTGTTTTATTAGTTGTAAAAGCATAATAGGAATTTAACAAATAATTGTTTATTTATTTATTTATTTATTTATTTATTTTAAATATTGTTAAATGTACATTTCTATCGAGATAATAAATTGTGGCTGGCAAAACATAATGTTATTTACATATATATCTTATCTTAATAATATATATATATATATAAGTGTAGACTTATTTAGTTCATTATTAATTTACTTAAATATCCTTTTAAATTAACTCATTATTTTATTAATTGCAAAGGCACAAGAGGAATTTAACAAATAATTATTTATTTATTTTAAATATTATTAATAATTATAATTCTGAAATTACATTAATAACCTTTAAAATAATCTTATACTTTCATTAAATGAAGAGGCGTAATGGTAATTTATAATTATATTATTGAATATCAACTATTAATTTTTCTAACTAATAATAATTATTTATCATTAATTATTCGTTATTAAATTTCCTAATTATAATTCATTGTCAATTAATATATTTCAAAAAAAGGAAAAAGAAAACCCAAGAATTAATATCCAAAATCAAAACATCTAGTGCTCTTGAAAACTGAATCTATAATTAGTTAAGATCTAATTGAAATGATGATAAAAATTAAATCATAAAAATGAATGAAACCAATGTAGCCATATCATTAATTCATATATATATATATATATATATTTGCTCGAAAAATGGAAAGTAGTATCAACCGATCAATTCAAATTGACACAAGAGTTAAAAGTCTAAAAGAATCATTATAAGTGGAGAGTGCTCCAAAGTCCAATAAATAGAAAATAATAGACCAGATTATGCAATTAGACCATTTACTGTATGAAAAATACGAATTTAGTCTTTTTACTATGATTTGATCAAATTGAGTCCTTTTACTATTATTTATTGTCAAATTAAGTCTAATAACTAACGCTTTGAAACTTCCATCATTAAATACGCTAACGTGGCTGACCATGTTAATATGACAATGACTTCGGTGACATGTATATCTACAAAATATTATAAAATTTTCATGGAATATATTTTGGTTGTGATAATGAAATTTTTCACCTAAAAGAATGAAATAAACATGAAAAAAAAATGAAAAATGACGCAAAAAACGCTATGCGGCAAAAAAAAAGCCCCGTAAAACCTTTTAAAATTTTTAAAAAGTAAAATTACCAAGGTGAAATACCTAGCTAACAAAAGTCACATAAAACCTTTTCAAATTTTTTAAAGTACATATCATCATAACTAATACCATGTTAATATATTTAACAATAGAAGTTTAACACTGTTAATAATTAATTTAATTTTATAATAAATGATAGTAGGGTGATTCAATTTGATCAAATCACAGTAGATGAACTAAATCTATATTTTCTGTATAGTATAGGGACGTTTCATAATTTGAATAAAACAATAATATTGAAAAAAAATTCGAACAAGGTGGCGGAATTCAAATATAGATAATATATAAAGGAATATTAAATTTTAATTATTAATTTTCAAATTAATTTTATAATATTTCACATACAATTACATTATTAAATTTTAGAAAATCATTTATCGAAGAGTTATATACCAATTTTTAGTTCAATGAAAGCAAAAAATAAATATGGGATTTTTTATCACTATGCGACTGACAACCCAACGCTACTATTAAGAGCCAGCTTTAGAATTTCAAGTTATTATTAATTAAAGATTATGATATATGACTGTTGCTTCAATATTTCATTATTATTTAAGCAATTAGCTAAAGGCAATTAGCGAAAATCTTTTGCATAAATGTTATATAATTAATAATTATTTAATTTTCAAATTAGTTCTATGACAATTAATTTACAGTTATCTTTTAACATCGTTAAGTTCCAAAGTGTACTACTCTTACTCTATATTTTACTTCTAACTATGCTTTTATTTTTCAACATCTTTTTTGAACAAGAATGTTAAAAAAAAAGGGCCAAATTAGGAAAAAAGAAAAACAAAAAGGCCACAACATGAGCTAAAATAAAAAGAAAAGTAGGGTGGATGGGATCACAATCGATCTAAAAGAACAAGTTGTCTAGAGATATTGGTTCAAATCTAATTCGTGATAAGAAGCCAATCCAAATTCCATATCCATCAACACAACTCTCTATAGGGATGATGTGCGACTATATAGAATTGATCTTTCTTATCAATAGAAAAGAAAACCGAGCCAAGAGAATAAAGAACTTGAATGCCATAAATGGATTTGGAACTCATTCCTTTTGTTTAAGAGCCTATAACAAGAAGTCATCCCGGAGAGATGCAAGGGGTGATTTTGATGAGGAGAGGTAAGTGAAAATAGAGATGAGAGAAAGAGGAGTAGCCCCCATTTCTTTAAGAGAGATTTTAGTGCCATGGAGGTAGACTAGTGAGCTATTACGTTCTTCAAAGGATAGTTGCTTTTATAGAAAATGTTGCCTACAATGCTGTTGCGGATTCAATCAATGGTCGGTTTCCTTCATCTTTATATTTCTTCTTTTTTAGTGTAGTTATTAAGTGAGTTAATCTCTTATAGGTATATTTATTACCTATGTTTTGGACCATATTAGAACCTAAGTTATATATAATTTTATGGTTTATATTGTATAAATTCTCCTTACTTTGGTTATTAATTGTTTTGTAGGTGAAATTGCATACTTTGATAGTTGTGGAAGCAAAACCAAAACTTGGAAGGAGCGAAGGAGGCGATTTGAAGTGTTACCAAATGAATTATGAAGACAAATGCTCCAGACCAATTCCAGGCCAGGTCCACTGGTGTCCCTGGCCCTAACCTCCCTGGTTTGATGAAGAACAAGGAACAACCCAATTCCAATCCAAGGATAGCAGTGCACCTGGCCCGGTCGATACCTCTTCAAATGCGAGGAAAAGAAGATTTTTATTCCATTTTTTCCTTTCAAAGTGATGTAATTTTAACCCTAAGTATAAATACTATATTTTAGGAGGTTTTAGGCACTTTTTCTTTGGATGTTTTTAGAGAGGATATTCTGGGAGGCAAGAAACAAGAGGAGAAGAAGGAATTCCAAGAAGAAGAATTCACGAGAGAGATCTTCTGCATTCTTTTCTCACAATTTCTTCTCTTTATACTTTTTCTTGTATTAATTTTATTTTCTTTATAATGTTTTTATTTTATCATGAACAACTAAACCCTTAGTTGGGGTTTAGGTGGATCCTTTTAGGGATTTGATTAATTTAGTATGATTTGATTGTTCATCATATTATTGGGTTAAATCTAATTTCTTTGTTCTTATTATTGATTATATGCCTGATCACCATATAGTCTGTGTTAGGGGCTAGGAGAACTGAGAGGGGATTTTAGCTTATGCACTAGGAAATTAGACGCAATTTAAATTAGATTAGAGATAGTCTAATTGGTTGTGATAGCTTTAATCCAAGGATCTTAATGTTCCTAGTTAATTAGGTTATGCACTGAGAAGTGACAGTCACTTGACTAGGAAAGATTAGGTGAATTTGAGAGAATCTCTAATTAAGTTAGTGATTGCTATTTTAACCCAAACAATCTTTTCATGCTTGTTAATTGAAAACCTAAGGAGAAGCCTAAGCCTCAACGATCTCATCAATTGAATTTTTCCTTTATAATTTAATTTTGATTAGTTTTAATTAGCTACATTCAATTTTAATTCAATCATCAATCATTTTAAGGACTCACTAGAATTAATTTCTCAAGCAATTATTCGGTTCTTCGTGGGATCGACCCTTGGAATTCTCCGAGGTTTTGTTTACCACATTTTCTCTGTACGATTGCAGATTTCAGTCATCAATCTCATATTTGAAGGATCTGCATGGGCTTATTATATCCATAAATATTTGTTTTTAATTAATAGTATTTGTTTACCTTCTTTAACTTAAATACGCGTAATAATCTAAACAAATATAAATGTTATTAAACCTATTAAAAAAGAAAATTCTGGCAAAAGAAATTAAAAATCAATATTCATCAATACTAAACTCTATGAATATAAAGTTTCAAAGGTAAAGCTTCCGAATTTTAGTTAAAGTGGTAAGTACATCCTTCCTGATAGTGAAATTTTATTGTACCATTCTTTAAGATCAAGACTTTTAAATAGAGACAATGTACAAGATTTATAATTTGTTTTTTTTTTTTGTAAACCTTGACTTTTGAATAGAAATTGTGTAAAGATACTTAATGGGGACTGTATTTTATTAAAGGCTATTTTGGAATATATGATTATTTTATTTAGATTAAATTTTTTATTATAATATTTGTTTTGGATTTATTCATATCCCCAACTTGAGATGATTGGTCATTATAACCAAATCCCTCACGAGTACATCTATTGTACTCACCACTCTTTTTCCATCTTACAGAGAATCCGATTCTTGACGTGAGGCATCCATAGCGGTCTATGCATTCTGGTAGAGCAAGTGACTACCTATTTTTGTTCAGTATAATTTTCCTAGCCTCGCAACTCTACTGGCGTTTAGGTCATTTATATTATTTAGTATATTTGTATATTTTCGCTACACACTTACATCATAAACATGTCACTTCTAGATATTTGTTTTTATTTGAATATCTATTAAATTAAAAACTCATTAAAGTATTTTATTTTATATATTGCGCTATTTGCATCTTATTTATGCCCTGTATCATATTAAATGCTAGTCTAATGGTGCATATCTCAAGGTGATACAACAGTTGCTACGTGACCGAGCCTCCGAGCTGGGATGTGACAGATTTTATGTGGATTCAAAGGGACATGTTATTGAACGTTTTCTTGGAATAGTGCACATTCGTGATACAACCGCTTTATCACTTAAAGTGGCTATTGAGGCATTATTCTCCAAGCATAATTTGAGTATTTCAAGGATATGTGGGCAAGGTTATGATAGAGCAAGAAACATACAAGGTGAATTCAATGGTTTAAAAACTTTGATCATGAAAATGAATGCCTGTGCTTATTATGTTTATTATTTTGCTCTTTAACTTCAATTGGCTCTAGTAGCCATGGCAAAGAATCATGTTTAAATTGCATTATTTTTTCAATATTGTAATGAATGTTGTGAACATTCTTGGAGCATCATATAAACGTAAAGATTTGTTTCGAGAAAAACAACTTAACAAGGTTGTAGAGGTATTAAGAGTTGGTGAATTTTCTACAGAAAAAGGTTTGAATCAAGAAACAAGTCTTCAATGAGCCGGAGACACTGGATGGTGTTCACATTACGGTTCTTTGATTAATATGGTCCTTATGTTTAGTTGTCACACCCCGACCCGAAGGGTCGAAATATGACAATTGCCGTGTACTAAGAATTTCGAATGGCATGCTCACCCAAACTCCACGTACGCAAGGCTTATGGTTTTTACAGACCGTTTGCGATTAAATAAAATTTATCAAATATATAAAATGCATATTAAATCATAATGAAAAATAAAATTTTATATAGTGATGAGATAAAGTACTTTTTATAAAATTACTAATGTATAAGAAATACTTCATAAGTATTTAAATACATCAAAAGCGAGCAGTACCAAAATAGTGCCGGTGGATCCATAACTAATTTACAAAAAACTTGACCACATACTTGATAGAAGGTTAGCTCCGGTCGAGTTGTCCCTCTGGATGGTCTACTTTTTATCTACACTACCGGCCTGAAAATTTTATAAGAAAAATAGGGTGAGTATATTTTCTATACCTAGTGATAGAAACATGCAATCTCATCATAAAATAATTCTTATGTAAATTATGGGAAAATTCAAGTAAATTTTTCAATATAAAGTTTAGACTTCAACATTTTATGAAATTTCGATCATTAGTTCAAATTTGAGAATTTAAAGGGCTTACCAAAACACATTGCTCAAATCTCACCCGGCCAAGATGAGATTTAAGCCCGCCGAGGTAGTTTTCTTTTATTTCTTTATTTAGGAAAGAAAAAGCCCTTTTCACGCCGTTGGCATGGGCCTTCACCACGGGTGGTGCTTGGCTATGTCCACAATACTCTCACTGGGGTCGCATAATCACTATCTTAGTGCGCGCAAAAACCCTTGTACCATCCACCCCAAGTGGGAGTGAAGCCTACTCACGCCACCTCCGCAAGGTCAAACCGTGAAAGGCACTACTGCAGTGACCTCTACTCATCTACCAAAATAAGAATAGTGCAATAGCAATTATATTTTTACTATGTAGTTTGGTCAAACGGCCATTTACATGATTTAAAATAATATTGGAATTTCATATTTCAATGTAAATGCACAACTATGTATCAAATTACTAACAATTCAAAATAAACCATTTCAATGGAAAAACATGTAAAATTTCACATCTATAACCAGTTTTCATTTTCCAATATTCATAAAACATGAAATTGTTGCATTTAAAAATCATGGCAAACTAAATGTAGTAAAATTTAGAAAAATCAACTATAGGTCAAAATAAGTCTCACTCACTAGTATAAGGAGGGTGTGCACTCCCTTCAATCCTCTCTTTCCTTTTATTTCGGGGAAGTTTCACTACCTATACAATTGTTCACTTAAGATGTTATGTCACGCCCCGACCCGCAGGCTCGGCCACGTGACAACCGCCGTACCACCTCGAGATGCGTGCCTCGTCAGGCGGGCAACCAAGATGGCACAAGGCTAAAAATAAAAAATATTCGAGCAATATATGAAATACATACGAAATTACCATAAATAACATAGTTCAAAATATTTTAAAAATAATGTGACACATCTTACGATGCACCATGCAGCGGAAAGTATTATTTATAAATACACAAATATATATGTAAGATGCAATAATATTCCGAGCCAAGATACACAAAGAAAAAGAGGTGGCACCTACAAAGTCGTGTCCACAGTTACGTACTGGGATCACTGGCCACCAGGACGTCCGCCGTCCAAAGTCTGATGATATGAGAACAAATGTGAATGGGGTGAGTACATAAACTTGTACCCAGTGAGAAACTCGGTTATAAAGACCGATCACCTCAGGCTGGGGATATGAAATAATCCAAATACCAATTTAATAAATCATTTACTGAAATATATGAAATCCCAAACCAAATCAAATATCAAATCAATAACCATATATCCAAATGGGCTGGCATCTGAAATCGTCCCAATAAGGTATACCCGTGCATTAGGGTATCCACTGGACCGTCAAGGGTTACTTTATACTTTTAAAATATTTTTAATTTTACTCTCTGGCCCATTCCCTTGACGTTTGCCTCGCTATGGTGGAACACAGCACTCTGGAGTCCTGGCGAGTTTCCCTACGCGCCTCTCGCAAACAGGCCCGACTCACCGTGCCCCTCGATAGGCGGTCCACGGCTGAGTAATAACGCATGCTCTCAAACTCGGTCCACGCTCCCACATAATGGAGCTCCGAGGAATCCCACTCAATATCTCATATCTCAGGGGTATCATTCCCCAAACAATAATTCATAATTTCAATATATAAAATTTATTGAAATTCCCACCCTTCAAATCATTTATAAACTCAGTGTGTGAGGGTGGACAATTCATATCCCAAAACGTATATAAACAATTTAAATAAGCATTTATAAATAAATTTAAAAACGGTTAACCCTCAATGGTCAACCAATATAATCCAAGCCACTCACAAGTGAGGAGAGTTGTATACTCCCCGATTACCCACGAATGCCTTAGCTCAAATTGCAACCGGTCCAAAACTCGTACGATCACGTACCTAAATAATCAAATTAAAAATCTAATTTGATTAATAAAATATTCAACCAATGATCAACTCATAAAACAATACCAATAAAAGGTCTCGGACTAAAATTGACAAGTCCGGAAGTCAATTGGAGCTAATTGAAGTCAATTGGGGTCAAATGGGGTCTAGGGTTGCAAAATTACCAAAATGCCCCTGGTGCTACAGTACCCTTGCCGACAGTTTGCTCACTCCCGGGCGGGAGTGAGAAAAAATGGGACATAATCCCACAAAACAGCAGCTCCGGCGCGGGACACAGCAGGTCCGGCGCCGGACCTGCTCCAGAATCATGGCCGAATTCGGCCTTTCATCAAATCATGCTCGGTTTGAGTTCGATTCAACACCAATCCGCACCAAAATTGAAACACAGCAAGTTAAACACATGATCTATGAATTCACAGCTTCAAGAACTGAATCAAACAATAAATCATGCTCGAATTTTGGATCAAAACATCAAGAGTTGACTTTACTCGGGCAAAACAGAAATCTCAACTTCAATCATCAAATTCTCTTAGCTCAGACCATGAAATTAAGCGTATAAAATATCAAATTAAAGCTTGATGAGTCTAGAACAACATACCAAATTCTCAGCCAAAACGCACGATTGAATCAAAAGATATCAGCTGATGAACAAACTGTCGCCAAATTTCCAGTTTTCTAGATTTGATGATTTCCTTAGAAATCTCGGTGTTTTGATCTTCAAGGATGCAAAAAAAGTTGATATTGATGATTGATGAAGTGTTTGGAGAGGGATTGAAAGCTTGGTTCAGAGAGAATTGAGGGAGAGATCGGAGGAAAATGAAGAACTTGAAGAGGTGAAGAAATGAGGGTCTCGGCCAACCGAGACCCTTAAATAAAATGACGGGTCCGGCGCCGGACCCGACCAACTCCGGCGCCGGAGCCAAGGTTTTCACAGTTGACTCCGGTCAACTCAGCCCCAAATGCCTCGGGTCTCGATTTCAAGTGGGGCCCACATCCCCGGACTTCAATTTTAGGGTTTTTAAGCTTGAAATTGAGCTAGATGAAGTTTGAAACATCCATGGGAAACAAATTTGGTATATTAACAAATGAACAAATGTATAATTATACAACTTGACACGTGCGGACTAGGTCCGGGCGTGTCAACTCTCCCCTCCTTACAAAAATTTCGTCCCCGAAATTTAAACAACTAATCAACAAACAAATGAGGGAAGTCACGTCTCATATCATTCTCAGGCTCCCAAGTCTGCTCTTCAATCTGTGAACTTTTCCACAAAACTCGCACCAAAGGTACCGATTTATTCCTCAACGATCGAACCTCTCGATCTAATATGGCTACAGGTCGAACCCTGAAACCCAAACTCTTCTTCAACTTCACAGGTGGTGCTTGAAGAACGTGTGACGGATCAGGTATATATTTTCGAAGCATAGATATATGAAAGACATCATGTATCCGAGCCATATCAGGTGACAACTCCAAGCGATACGCTACCGGTCCAATTCGTTCAATGATGAGAAATGGACCAATGTACCTCGGATTTAACTTTCCCGCCTTGCGGAAACGAATAACACCTTTCCAAGGTGATACCTTCAAAAACACTTGATCCCCCACTTGGAACTCCAAAGGTGTCCTCCTTCGCTGCGCATATTTCTGATCTCGATCCTGAGCTGCTTGCAGTCGTTCCCGAATGAACTTAACCTTTTTAGTGGTGAGTTCAATCTCTGCTTTGTCAAAGATTCGATTCTCGCCCACTTCATCCCAATACAACGGGGTTCTACACTTCTTTCCGTACAGAGCTTCATACGGAGCCATACCAATACTAGATTGGTAACTGTTGTTGTAAGCAAACTCCGCTGCTGCAAGATACGTGTCCCATCCACTAGAAGACTCAAGTGCACATGCTCGCAACATGTCTTCCAATATCTGAATAGTACGTTCTGACTGACCATCAGTCTGTGGATGAAAAGCGGTACTAAAACGAAGTTGAGTTCCCATTGCTTGCTGAAAACTGTCCCAGAACTGTGAGGTAAACCTCGGATCTCGATCTGAAACTATAGAAGCTGGGACTCCATGAAGTCGAACTACTTCATTCATGTAAAGCTGGGCTAATTGGTTCACACTCCATCTCATATTTACAGGGAGAAAATGTGCTGACTTGGTAAGTCGGTCAACAATCACCCATACAGCATCAACTCCACGTCTAACACGCGGAAAGCCGGTTACAAAATCCATGGTAATGTGCTCCCATTTCCATTCAGGAATTTGAAGAGGTTGAAGTGTCCCGAAAGGCTTTCTACGTTCAGCTTTCACTTGCTGACACGTCAAGCATCTCGCTACAAATTCAACAACTTCTCTTTTCATTCCAGGCCACCAATAATGATCCTTGATAGTTCGATACATCTTGGTGCTACCTGGGTGCATAGCAAATGGAGAAGAATGTGCTTGCTGAAGAATAGTGCCTTTAAGATCAAGATCGTGCGGCACACATATTCGATTTCGGAATAGCAGAATTCCATCACTGCGAACTGAAAACTCAGATGGTTCTCCCAACTGTAACTTCTGTAATTCTTGTTGCAGTCTCGGATCGGACTTTTGAAGATCACGAATCCGATCATCTAGTACTGGCTTAGCTAGCCTCTGGGCAATTAATGCACTATCATGATGATCATAAGCCAATCTGGCTCCAGTGGATCTCAGCTCTACCAACTCTGGCAAATGAATATCTCTAACCGTCGCCAAGGACGTAACTGTATTTCGGCTCAAAGCATCAGCAACTACATTTGCTTTGCCGGGATGATAATCGATTACGAGATTGTAATCCTTGATGAGATCTAACCATCTCCTTTGCCGCATGTTCAATTCACGCTGAGTCATAAAGTGCTTGAGACTCTTGTGATCAGTGTAGACACGACAAGTTTCACCATATAAATGATGACGCCAAATCTTCAAAGCGAAGACTATGGCAGCAAGCTCCAAATCATGTATTGGATAATTGACCTCATTCGGCTTCAACTGACAAGAAGCATATGCAATTACCCTCTCATCTTCATCAACACACATCCAAGTTCGTTGCCCGATGCATCAGTATACACGGTAAACTCTTTGCCGCTCACAGGTAATGTAAGTACCGGTGCGGTCGTCAATTTATCCTTCAATTTCTAGAAACTCTCTTCACATTCATCTGACCAAACGAACTTAGTGTTCTTGCGGGTCAGCTTAGTCAATGGTGCAGCTATCATGGAGAATCCATCCACAAATCTCCGATAATATCCAGCTAATCCCAAGAAACTTCGAATCTCTGTGGGAGTTGTAGGACGTTTCCAGTTGGTGATTGCCTCAATCTTGCTGGAATCTACATATATGCCGTCCCTAGACACAACATGTCCAAGGAATCCAACTTGCTGCAACCAAAACTGGCATTTGGAGAGCTTAGCATAAAGCTGATGATCTCGAAGAGTTTGCAACACAATGCGAAGATGATTTGCATGCTCCCGCTGGTTCCTTGAATAAACCAATATGTCATCAATGAAGACAATGACAAATCGGTCTAAATACTGATGGAATATGCGATTCATCAAATCCATAAATGCTGCTGGAGCGTTGGTAAGTCCAAACGACATCACGCAGAACTCGTAATATCCATATCTGGTACGAAAAGCGGACTTATGGATATCTTCTTCTCGGATCTTCAACTGATGATAGCCTGACCGTAGGTCAATCTTAGAAAACACTCCAGCTCCTCGAAGTTGATCGAACAAATCGTCGATGCGAGGTAATGGATATCTATTATTCACGGTCACCGCATTCAGCTTGCGATAGTCAATGCAAAGTCGCATTGAACCGTCTTTCTTTTTCACAAATAAAACTGGGGCTCCCCAAGGTGATGTACTCGGCCGAATGAATCCTTTATCCAGCAATTTGGCGAGTTGCTTCTTCAGTTCAATCAGTTCAGTGGGTGCCATTCGATATGGAGCCATAGAAATTGGATCCGTACCAGGATAAACTTCAATCGGAAAGTCGAAGTCTCTCTCGGGTGGCAAACCAGGTAATTCATCAGGAAAGACATCCGGAAACTCATTAACTACCGAGATATCTTCAATGTTAGGCTCTTCCACAGATTTATCTACTACATGGGCTAACACAGCTTTACACCCTTTCAGTAGTAGCTTACTTGCTTTGATAGCAGAGATGACATTCGGTGTGTCTCTGCGCTCACTGTAAAAGTTGATCATACTGCCGTCAGGTCGTGGAATCCTCACCAAATGGTGCTCACAGAAGATCTGAGCACAATGTCTCCCAAGCCAATCCATCCCCAAGATGGCATCAAAATCAGACATTTGAAGTGGAATTAAGTCTACTTCGAAAGTCAGGTTTTCCAGCTTCACTGCACATCCCTTGTACACCGTATCTCGAACCATTTTCTCACCCAACGGTGTATTCACCAACAACTCATACCCCAAGGGTGATAACGCTCAATCCGCATGCACGGCAAACTTAGTATTAACATAGGACAATGCAGCTCCAGTGTCCATAATCACGTATGCCGGTTGATCGAAAATAACTACCACGCCTAACGTTCAAAAATTTTCTAAAACGGTTACTTTTACTCAACAAACAGTTACAAGTACCATGATATCTTTATTGGCGAAAAATAACTGTCCATGAATATTTAAATATTACTTACCGGTGACTACATCAGGACGTGCATCGGCGTCCTCCTGCGACATGGCATAAACTTGAGTAGGTTGTCGCTGCTGCTGCTGCTGTGGGGGTCGCCTCGGAGATGCTGAACTACTACCAATACCCGAATGCTGCTGAGAGGTAGAAGGTGCCGCGAAAGAATGTCGCGCGGGTTGAAACGGACGAAAACCTCCATAGTTGCTCAGTCTGATGGGAGGCTGACTAAAATTCTGCTTGGGTGGTACAGAAATAGTTGATGAACATACACGTGCTATGTGACCCATACCTCCACACCGAAAACATCGAGGTCCAGCCCTACACTGGCCAGAATGAAAACGTCTATAGTTTGGGCATTGAGGTCCAGACTCCACTCTCTTTTTCCCAAACCTTCCTTTGGCCTTGGACCCAGATCCACACTTTTCTTTTCCTCGACCACCTGATGGAATCGGTGGCATCGGTGTCGGCATCGATGGCGATGGATGAACTGGTGGTGTAATGCCGATAGTCGGTGGTGCGCTAGTGGCCATCAATGATGAAAAGAATCTACTAGCCCAAGTGTCAAACATACGCTCGAAATCAGCAGGCGTAAATTGTACCAGCATGACAGTCGTTGAAGATGGGGGTGGCGGAATATCAGTATGAATATCCTGATGATGCATATCATCAACAGGCGGAATAGGTGGAATAGGCTCGTCCGGAATCTCAGTGGTCTCCGGATCTACAGTAGGCTGAATCTCAGGTTGCCTATGTGGTCTGCTTCTCCTTCTAGATGCAGAGGGATCAGGGGTAGGAACAGAAGGATTCGAGATACTTCTCCTTTTAGGTGACATGGCGTAACTCTATATAAAATCTTCGTTAGAAGACAAAAATACATCTATACCAACCATACCTCAAACTCTAACCCCAAAAATCAGAAATCTCAAAATTACTTAAACGCTTTGGCTCGGTATAATATAGACTTATAATATTTTAAAATTTGCTCTGATACCAATTTAATTGTCACGTCCCGACCCGCAGGCTCGGCCACGTGACAACCGCCGTACCACCTCGAGATGCGTGCCTCGTCAGGCGGGCAACCAAGATGGCACAAGGCTAAAAATAAAAAATATTCGAGCAATATATGAAATACATACGAAATTACCATAAATAACATAGTTCAAAATATTTTAAAAATAATGTGACACATCTTACGATGTACCATGCAGCGGAAAGTATTATTTATAAATACACAAATATATATGTAAGATGCAATAATATTCCGAGCCAAGATACACAAAGAAAAAGAGGTGGCACCTACAAAGTCGTGTCCACAGTTACGTACTGGGATCACTGGCCACCAGGACGTCCGCCGTCCAAAGTCTGATGATATGAGAACAAATGTGAATGGGGTGAGTACATAAACTTGTACCCAGTGAGAAACTCGGTTATAAAGACCGATCACCTCAGGCTGGGGATATGAAATAATCCAAATATCAATTTAATAAATCATTTACTGAAATATATGAAATCCCAAACCAAATCAAATATCAAATCAATAACCATATATCCAAATGGGCTGGCATCTGAAATCGTCCCAATAAGGTATACCCGTGCATTAGGGTATCCACTGGACCGTCAAGGGTTACTTTATACTTTTAAAACATTTTTAATTTTACTCTCTGGCCCATTCCCTTGACGTTTGCCTCGCTATGGTGGAACACAGCACTCTGGAGTCCTGGCGAGTTTCCCTACGCGCCTCTCGCAAACAGGCCCGACTCACCGTGCCCCTCGATAGGCGGTCCACGGCTGAGTAATAACGCATGCTCTCAAACTCGGTCCACGCTCCCACATAATGGAGCTCCGAGGAATCCCACTCAATATCTCATATCTCAGGGGTATCATTCCCCAAACAATAATTCATAATTTCAATATATAAAATTTATTGAAATTCCCACCCTTCAAATCATTTATAAACTCAGTGTGTGAGGGTGGACAATTCATATCCCAAAACGTATATAAACAATTTAAATAAGCATTTATAAATAAATTTAAAAACGGTTAACCCTCAATGGTCAACCAATATAATCCAAGCCACTCACAAGTGAGGAGAGTTGTATACTCCCCGATTACCCACGAATGCCTTAGCTCAAATTGCAACCGGTCCAAAACTCGTACGATCACGTACCTAAATAATCAAATTAAAAATCTAATTTGATTAATAAAATATTCAACCAATGATCAACTCATAAAACAATACCAATAAAAGGTCTCGGACTAAAATTGACAAGTCCGGAAGTCAATTGGAGCTAATTGAAGTCAATTGGGGTCAAATGGGGTCTAGGGTTGCAAAATTACCAAAATGCCCCTGGTGCTACAGTACCCTTGCCGACAGTTTGCTCACTCCCGGGCGGGAGTGAGAAAAAATGGGACATAATCCCACAAAACAGCAGCTCCGGCGCGGGACACAGCAGGTCCGGCGCCGGACCTGCTCCAGAATCATGGCCGAATTCGGCCTTTCATCAAATCATGCTCGGTTTGAGTTCGATTCAACACCAATCCGCACCAAAATTGAAACACAGCAAGTTAAACACATGATCTATGAATTCACAGCTTCAAGAACTGAATCAAACAATAAATCATGCTCGAATTTTGGATCAAAACATCAAGAGTTGACTTTACTCGGGCAAAACAGAAATCTCAACTTCAATCATCAAATTCTCTTAGCTCAGACCATGAAATCAAGCGTATAAAATATCAAATTAAAGCTTGATGAGTCTAGAACAACATATCAAATTCTCAGCCAAAACGCACGATTGAATCAAAAGATATCGGCTGATGAACAAACTGTCGCCAAATTTCCAGTTTTCTAGATTTGATGATTTCCTTAGAAATCTTGGTGTTTTGATCTTCAAGGATGCAAAAGAAGTTGATATTGATGATTGATGAAGTGTTTGGAGAGGGATTGAAAGCTTGGTTCAGAGAGAATTGAGGGAGAGATCGGAGGAAAATGAAGAACTTGAAGAGGTGAAGAAATGAGGGTCTCGGCCAACCGAGACCCTTAAATAAAATGACGGGTCCGGCGCCGGACCCGACCAACTCCGGCGCCGGAGCCAAGGTTTTCACAGTTGACTCCGGTCAACTCAACCCCAAATGCCTCGGGTCTCGATTTCAAGTGGGACCCACATCCCCGGACTTCAATTTTAGGGTTTTTAAGCTTGAAATTGAGCTAGATGAAGTTTGAAACATCCATGGGAAACAAATTTGGTATATTAACAAATCAAAAAATGTATAATTATACAACTTGACACGTGCGGACTAGGTCCGGGCGTGTCATGTTAACACAAACTATGGCGAAAAAATGGTAATTTGGACTAGTTATTTAACTAGTTTGCCAATTTATGTATTTGATGCCTAAATTGAGCTATAGTGATTCAATTGGCGTGGTTAAGGTATGAGCAAGTCCGTTTTGATGAACAGTGTTTATAGGAATTTCTCATTTCGCCTAAAAGCTTAAAACGAAAAAGTTGGACGATTTTGCCCCTACATAAGGTGATTTTCGGCATTAAGGTTTTGAGAGGGGAAATTTGGTTATTTCAATTCCTATGGCTTAAATGTGTTGTAGGGATGTCGTAAACCAAAAAGAGTCAGATTTGAACATCTACATTGTGATTTGGAGGTAAAAATGTGAATTTTCCATAGATTTGGAATGACCATTTTTCACCATGGGGTTTGTTTAATCACACTAACCATCTACATTTATTTTTTATCATATGTGTGGCTTATGCAAACTCTAAATGGCATTTAATTAGGTCTCCTTATGGTACTTGCCCAATGTAGGTTCCTTTAGGCCATAATATAGGTTTACACTACAACTACTTTATAGGCAAGCTCGGCACCGGGCCTACTCAGACCCCGGGTCAGAATTTTTCCCCTCTTTGTAACCTCTCATATTCTCGATCCTTGGCCCAATCCACTGACCAATTCACCAATGGACCTCCAATCCATTGGCTATGGACTTAAAGAAGTCCACATTATGTTTCCATGTGTGGTCACATGTCTCATCTTCCAACTATGTCTTATCTTAAGTTTAACTTCTTCTTAATTAGACACATCCGGACGACGTATTATTGACTTAATACGCCGTCTTACATTATTCCGTTTGTACAGAAAAGTCAAATTAGGTCCGAGTGTGTCACTAACACTTCCATTATCTAATTATGCCATAGCCTCATGAAGCATGAATATTATGAAGATTTGGAGTCATAAAGTAACCATGTTTTTAAAGAAATATGCAAAGTTTTTATGCATGAAACTTAATATTCTTCATTTCATGATTAAAATTATAAAGGAATTTAGGAAAAGAAGAAAACACACCTTGAGTTTTTATGGAAGTTTGAAACTTATATACTTGATGAAACTTGTAAGGTTTTTCTTCAAATTTACTTGATGAAAGTGTTGTTTGGAAGTTGAGGATGATGAATTTCCTTGGAAATTTTGGTGAAATTTGGTGTAATTAATGGGGTTTTAGGTGGGAGAAATGGTGTAGAAAAAACTAGAAGTTAGAATATTGGAAAAATGGTGGAAGAAAATGGCAAAGGGAGGTTCGGCAATGGTGAAGAAAAAGTGAAGAAGAAAGCCAAAAAAGTTGTCTTGAAAAGTCTAGACTATTCAATAGGTCAATTTACAAAAAAGCCCTTATTAAATTTTAAAAATTATCTGTGTCCTAAAAATAGTTTATGTAAATTGGGATAAAATAAAAGGATTTTAAAACTAAAACTAATTGCCAAAGTTTTATAAAAATGAGGTGAATTTATCAAGATATTTAAATCTTTAGGCTATTGAAAATAATTGCCTTATTTTAGCATTTAAAACTTGTACAAGGGTAAAATGGTAATTTTCACCAGATAATTTCACACAGCAACTCAGCAGTTTTCAAGTTTAAACAGTGTATAACAACATGGAACCACCCAAAGCCTAAGAAAAAAATGTTCTTGGTGATACAAAAATTCATTTTGTAAAATCACACATATTTACGAAAATGCCACTGGTTTTGCCAACATATGTTTAAGGTAATATTTGCACAGGCTTATAGTACTCAGAAAAATACAGCAATAGTTTCAAATATTACTAGACATGCTAAAATAGTAAAATAGATGGTTTAGACCTACATATATGTGCTCGGTGTAAGGTACATGAATTTTTGAAAAATAGTATACAAAATTAGCCTTGTTCTACTATGCATGAAATTTGTCCTAATGGTGTAGGAATTAAGTTCTTCAAAATGGGAGAATTTTTACTAGGTGAAAGTTGTTTCTAATTCCCCTAAGAATATATTTGCGTGCATGTCATGTAAAATTTTTCAATGTATTAGCCTATGGCTCCAATGCAAGTTAATTTGAGTCTAGGCATTACATTAATTCCATTATTGATGTGCTTGAAATTGTTGTAGATGATGGCATTAGCTTGAAGCAAAGCAGTGAAGCTTGTGCGTTATTAGGTTTGGTACAATCTTTTGACTTTGTTTTCAACTTGCATTTAATGAGAAATATCTTAGGGATTATGAATGAATTGTCTTTAGCATTGCAAAGAATATCAAGATATTGTAAATGCAATGGCCCTAGTTAGAATAGCTAAGGAAAGGCTATAAACAATGAGAAATGGCGAATGAGAATCTTTACATAATGAGATCTCTTTGTTTTGTGAAAGAAATACTATTACCATTCCGGATGAAATATTCATGACTCGAGGAAGGTCACAGCGCAATGCTAAAAAAATGACAAATTTACATTATTATCGAGTTAAGTTTTTTACACTATGATTGATATACAATTTCAAGAACTCATCAATCGATTTAATGAGGTTAATATGGAGTTACTTCTTTGTGTGGTTTCTTTAAGTCTTTATGATTCTTTTGCATCATTTGATAAGGGAAAGTTGATTCGTCTTATTCGATTTTATCCATATCTGCCTTTTCTAATGTGAAGTTGCATGTTCTTGACAATCATCTGGAAACATATTATCTGGAAACTTATATTAGAGATGTTAGATCTCATGATGAGTTTACAAGTTTGAAAGGTATCAATGACCTTTTTACAAATCTTGTTGAGACAAAAAAAAAAATACATAATGTTTATCTGTTAGTATACTCACTTGCTAAATTAGCTTTGATATTGTCAATTTCCATTGCATCATTTGAACAAGTTTTTTCTGTGATGAAGATTGCGAAGAATCATTTGCGCAATTGAATGGGAGATTCTTTGATGAATAATTGTTTGGTTACGTATATAGAGAAAGATATATTTTGTGGTATTGATAATAAAAAGATTTTACAAAGATTTCAAATTATGAAAGCTCGTAGAGAATTATAATATGTAATGTAATTTATATTAGAATCTTTTGATACACTCGAATTAAATTACATTTATATTTTTTTCATATATTAATTTACCCCGACTAAGTAAGATTTTTGGATCCATCGTACCTGTTTGCTAGTCCGCGGCAGTTGGCTATGGCAATATGGCAAGATTCCGAGTGGCTGACCTCCATATCTCTGCCATCAACAGTTCAACACCCATTCTTAGCTAAGCTTCGCCTCTTTTTCTTGAGCCCCGGACCACGCTCTAAAATGGTTCCGGCCTCTGGGCTAGGTCCACGTTTAATCACCTATGAAAGATGGTGAGGATTAGTGATTTTTACTCATGTAAACAAGTTTATGATATGAACATTAATTAGTGCTTAATATGAAATTTACTTCCCTTGGGTGTGTGAATCATAGAACCGAGGCCCAAACCACACCACAGTCACCATTGATTTGTGGATGCGAGGGTGGTTTTGATTGTTTCTTCTTCGGTTTAAGAAATCATATACACAGACTAATAATTTAAGTGAGTGTTTAATAAAAATAGAGAAAGATATGACTCATTTTTTAGTAATAGTATTAATAGTGATAAACAACGTTGAAAATAATAATAAACAACCATATCCATGCTTTATAAATAATATAATAGTAATAATAATATGGGCTAATGGGTCACACTTGGAATGGAAACGTGGAAAAGTGTCAAAATTGAAAACTCATTTTTTTTCGACCGTAATAGACAACCAACATTAAAGTGCAGCCAAGGCATTCTGCCATAGCATGAATATCCTGGGTTAAATTGCCACACCTACAAAGAGAAATATCAGCCTCCCATTCCATATAACCCTTCCTCTCTATTGTGGGTTAGTAATGAGGCAGAGTTAGTTGCTCCTATTGTGGATCTGTTCATGATGTTAGTATTTTTGAATATTTCAAAATAATGTCCACTCTTCTAATTGTTTATTTAATCACCTACTTTCTGTGGCACCTGCTAGTTTATCTCACTCCAAATGCAAAATTGTAATGCAATGACCAAAATATCACATTTCTTGAACTTTGAGCCATTTAAAAAATGTACATTTTATTTGTAATGGATGGAGTAATATGATTTTTATTCCTCTTTACTCATAATTTATTAGTTACTATTAATTTACATTTTAAATCATAAATATTAAATAAATGATTAATTTATTAGTTTTGAAAGATGAAAAATTACCCAATTTAATTTCAGATTATTCCAAACTTGGATTTTTTGAGTTTGAGTCACTTGGATTCGAACTTTAGGTCATTCACATTTTGGATCGGATAGGTTCAAGTCATTTTTACTATTTTTGTCCAATCAAATTGGATTGGGTTTGAATTCCTGCCTTTTAACTTGACTTATTGAATTCGAGTTAACTTATGACACCTCTACGAAAAAGCAAGAATTCTTCATATGTTCATATTAAAACGATGCAATAAGAACCTATTTATATTTATATACAAACTAACCCATGAAGACAATGATTACCCTTGTCGCACAAGGAGTAGGATTAATTGGCCTTCAAAATGATTTTTACAAAATATAATTGACATCCCCACAAACTCAAGATGGTGAGCAAGCTGCCAACTTGAGTTTGGAAACAAGATTAGCAATATGTACCAGGAGGGTGAGTTTCAGCAAATATATTTGCAGTTTGATCAGCAGAGGAAACAGAACCACGATCGATGAAGTTCCATGAACAAGATAATGATAATCTAAAGCACAATATAATCTAAAACAATGTCTAAAAAGTCCAGCCATATATCAATTTCATCCCCATTTGATCTAAAGAACATTTTTGTCAGATATTTGTGTTCTGTTACGGTATGGCTCTTTAAGGATGGTTTTGAATGTAAAACATACTGAAGCAGCTTATTTTGCCTGTTTTGGTGAAGGCTACTTCCGTCCATCCAGAAGTGCCCTAATGATAGCTTCACTAATTCCTTCAGCATATGGAAACAAATGGCCAGCACCTTGTAACTCGTGGTACTGAATCCATGAAAGTTTCTTTGCCATGTAACGCTGAAGGATAACTGGAACAAAGCGATCCTCGTCCCCTGCCCAAAGGTGAACAGAGGCTTCATTATTTGGAAAAGGGTTCTCGAGATCAAGGGGGTCGAATTCCCACTTCCCAAAACCAATCCTTATGTCACGATGCAAGGACTCAAATTTCCCTTGCTGAATTGCCAGTTCCTGTATAGAATAAGATGGAGTGGTATATTCAAAACTTAATCCTCAGATATCCTGATAGCATATAACAGATCGATTATCATCGTTTGAAAAAAGTCGAGAGGAACAGTAAACATATTATGGACAAGTAAAAGTTGTTGAAAACTCTTCCTCTATGAGTAATATTTATGTAGAACAAAACATACTCCTGCATTTTGATAACGGTAAACAACTATTTAGGCCGGTATTCGCAAATTGGTGTTCATATTCAATTTTCTCTTAATGACCAGATAGATGACTTGCATTAACCCCCATGAATGGAACAGTATTTTCTTCCTTATCTTATCACAAGGAAAGTTACCCAAAACCCTAAAAAGGAAAATGGTGAAAGAAAGTTAACTACCTTGGGATGTTGTCTATGAGCAAGTCTATGTAGGACTTGCACATCTTGGGGTGAGAAAATTTCAGGTCTACGGGCTGCTACAGCAGATCCAGGAAAAAATTTTTGAGTGTTCCACCAATGTACCAAGAATGGAAGATAGTGAGCAACACGCACTGCCCATTGGTCTTCAGGAAGCTGCAGGTAGTATGCTTCTGTAGATAAGTTTGCAGGAAAGCCAGGCCACCAATAGTTGATAACTGGTGCAATTAGTGTTGCTCCAGCTAGCCTGAAAATTTCAAAAGATTTGAGAAATTGAAACAAATACCTTTAAAGAAACAAGGATAAACGACTGCAGAAAAGGCACCTCTCCATACAATGACAACAAGAGCATAAACATTTATTTTGATTTTCAAACAACAAATCACCTGTTATATGTGATACTGAAATTAAATTTGCAGAAGATATGTTCATATCCAGCATTTCAAACTTGTCCTTAGAACACATCTTACCTGTGAGGTATGTACTTAAGGCAGCCCCAGACAGACTGGCCTCCCATAGAATATCCAATTACATAAAATTTATATCCAAGCCCCAACTGATCAGCAAGGTCTTCTATATCATAGGCCAAACTCTTCACTGATCTTTTTGGATCAGGATCACTTTCTGCATACCCTGGTCTGTCAAAGGACACACCGTATATACCTAGCTCCTCAACAACTTCCTGAAAATGATTAATCCAGGATTAAACCAACCAAAACACCACTTATGGAAATATTCAATTCAGTGATGAACAAACAAATGGACTCAAGATAAATAAAGAAGTACCGGGGAGAGGCGTGACACAATGACTTCATCATGTCTACAACAAGAAAAGCCATGAATAAAGATAATCTTATGTTTGGCAATTTCTTTAGATACACCCTGTTCCTTGTACGCCAAATGCCTTCCATCCCTCAGTTTTATTCTGCTTGCTGTAACAGGGGGGCCACCTGGAGATCCACAAATCTTTGGAGGTGGAGGCTGGATGGCCTGATATGTCCATGCCAGCAGACCAATTAACAAGAGCAATGTACTTTGTTTGTACATCCCTGAAAAAGGTATCAAAATATTCAAATACAAGCATTCTGCAGTCATCCCATTTGAGAAACCAGAGCCAGTTGAACTTGATAGAGAAACTTATGAGTTCCCCACCCAATATCTTTTCCATGGAAATTATGAATGTCAAACACAGTGGTCTTAGCTAAAATAAATTATGGGTATTAGCTAGAGTACTGGTTAGACCAGATTTTTGGATGCATCTGCATTTGGACTGAAACAACAGCATATCAAACTAGCATAAATCTGACAGAGAGAGAATACTCAAACTACTAAGAGTAAAGGTCCATAAAACCAAATGCAGTTAAAACTTCATATTTTCCACCGAATTGGCAACCAATTAATTATCAATTAATGTCTAAGATATCAAATAAAATATTTCAAGCTTTACCTCAAGAATCAATCATCCATTACAAGCATAAAGTATAACAAACTCCAACAGTTTAACTGAAAGTGCAAACCCATATATAATATTCTCAGTAATTCATGACTTACTGCACAGAGTGAATGAATACCACAAGAATGAAAAGAAAAAAAGGCTATCCGAGTGAGGATGATTGAGTTAAGGAAAAGAAGCAGAAAGGAAAGAACCTTTTGCACATTTACAAGCTTGCATTTAATACAAATCAAACTGTAGAAGGAAAGAAGGGGAGAAAAGAAAGAACCTGGAAAGAAATAGAACAACTCCTGCTGAGGCAAAAGCAGCTGCCTGCAGTCTCCCTTGCAGTTGCAATGCAAATTTATTGGTTTCTTTGAGGGGTTAGGTTGAACAAATATAATATAATAATAATCAATGCATTGTTAAATAATTTTCACCACATAAAGGAGGTAAAGGCTCCAAAAAATCTGGCAAAACATAGAATAAAGTGTAGGCCGATACAAATTAAAGAATAAAGTGTATGAGATGAAAAGGCTACCAGTGCATACAGTGGGACATTGACCCAAAGCAAAAAAACCAAACCAGGAGCACGCTACTGTTGGTAGAGGTGGCGCATTGACTGGTTTTATGGTTGGGTTCTCGATTTTCGGGGTTTCTGTTAATTTTGTTTCTTAGCCTAATAATATTGTTATAAAAGTTTTGTTATCATTACCACCAATCCTGTTGCATTGGGTGGAGTGTAAGGAATTTAATGTTTTGATATTTCAACTTATATCATTTTAAGTAAAATATCGGAGTGTTATAAATAGTAAAAATTGGTTGGGAAAGTTTTTTCTTATTTAAAATTCGGTGTGATTCCACTCTAAATTATCTCGAATCGAATTATTGAGTATCGAGGGGTTTATATATATATATATATAAAGAGTTTTATTATTATTACCATTCTCCTTAATCCTTGCTTAAGGAGAATTATAATACCAGTTTTATAATGTAATGTGGACTACCAAAGAAATGTGTATATTATGTTTTCATAAAGTAATTATCTTTGTTCTAACCCAAATTCCATAGTACTTAATCAAGAATTAAAGAACACAATGACATATCTTTGTTTTATGTTTGATATTCAATGCCCGACGTTGTTTTAAAGGTGTGACCAGTCAGCATATACTTCGAGGATGTACTATAACTGTCACATGACAGAGCCTGCGAGTCGGGAAGTGACTTTTTTCTTACCACATGCATACCTTTTGCGTTGAATGGATCATTTTTCATTTTCTTTTTGAATGTTTAGTTTCACATCTTTTGGTTAGGCATTTTATAATCACAACAAAAAAAATAAAGGATGGCAATGGATACATTATAATATGGTGCCTTGAATTATCCGACCCGATTAAATAAGAATAGGATACCTTATAATTGGATTTAGAGAGTAATTTTTGTATTCATGATAGGTTTGAGAAGGGCCTTCGGGTACCCATTACCCAAATCCAGTTACAAATTAATATTTTTATAATATTAAAGTTTTATTTTTTTTGTTATACTTTTGCTTGGAAATTACACATAATTAACCTGATAATTATCTAATACTTATTAAAAATTATCAATGCTTAAAAGTATGATTTATTTTATTATGAGTTAATTTTAATTTATTACTTTAATTTTAATGATTTATTAAATTTATTTAGATATTTATCAAGCTTAGGTATTTAACAAGTGGTTGTTAATTTTTATTTATTTGCATAAGGTACAGGTAACGATTTTAAAAAATAATCGATTAGTTAGTGAATTCGGGTACCTTAAAATATAATAGGCTAAAAGATTAATTTGGTCCCTTGGATGCCTAACCTTTCAAACAAGTCAATTTAGTGCCTAACGTTATAAAATTGAATCAAATTAGGCCGTGCTTTCAATTTGAAGAGAGTGTGAAATACAAACGCTGTCAACTTTAACGGCACCATCAACTTTTTTTTCCCTTCTTGGCTTATACTTCATCGTGCCTCCCTCTCTGTTATAACTTTTTTCTTTTTCCTTTTCACCACCACCATCGTCGCTGATGACTCTCCGATCAACTCCTGAATAACCCTAAAACATTTTACTAGTCCTCCTAAACACCAATCCGAGATCAACTTCCTCTTAAGTCTTTTTGAAACCTCTTAGATCTACTTTGGGAACCTAAAAGTTCAAAGTGTCCGATCACCTAATTCCACCATTCGATCACCCTAACCTTTGAGTATGTTACTTCGCACACCAAAAGCCACCTAATCACTGTTCAGATTTACGATTGAAGCCTTGAATCACAAACCCCCTAAATATCCAAAACTCTAACCCCTTTGTGATCTTGATTCCGACGAAAGCAAGGTTGAAAATGAATCGAGAGAATGAAAAGGAAATTGAAGGGAAAGAAAGATCTTAGTAGGTTTGGCATATTTGTTTCAAGGGCACTGGAGGAGCTGTTAGAGCTCTCAGGTAGAGGGAGGCTCATAGGTAGAGAGCAGAATAAGAGAAAGTTTTGGGGTCTTTTTTTTCCTTTTCCTTTTCCTTTTAGTTTATGGTATTTTTTTAATTTTAATTTTTTAAGCAATTCAAGATGCCGTGTGTCATTATTTAATTGATTCACGCACCCAATGTTCGTTGTGTGTAACACGCTTTATTCAAACTAATAGTTGACCCATAATTGGACAATTTCATAAACGTTAAACCTTAAATTGACCTGTTTAGAAGGTTAGGCATCAAATTGAGTAATTATCTAGGGATCAAATTAAGTATTTAATCAAAATAATAGGATTAGGGTATAGGTATCTCAAAATTGGAGGGTACGCAACCTACCATCCTTTAAAAAAAAAAAAACTAAAGTCACATTAGGTACATTTCATTAAAGTTAATATCATATCAATATAGTTAATGCTACGTTAGTATAGTTATCAATGAAAATTAAATATCATTAGTTATTGAACTAAAATTGACAATAAATAATAATAAAGTGACTTTGTATCATAATTACCGGGGATCTCTCCACCTCTTTTGGAACTGCGATCTGGGATCCTTGATCCGAATTGTGGTACTTTTACGTTCCGAGATCCCTAGGTTCTGGATTCTGTTCCATGCAATTGGTGTTTCGAATTTTGTTATATAAAATTTAAAATTTTGAAGAAATGAAGATTAAAAATGATGAATTGTAAATAAATAAAAGAAAAAAAAAACTTATTCACTTAATTTTCTTACTAAATTTGATTTTGAATGTTTTTTGTAGAAACAATGAGTAAAATAGAGATGATAAGTGTCATGAATAGAGAAAGATAAAACTTATCGATAAATTGTTTATTACTTGAATAAAGATTAGAACATAAGCCCTCTTCCTAAATGTTCTAACAATCAACTAATGAGTAAAATTCTTGATTCATATATTTATGTACGAAGGTTTTTTTATGTTTTGGTTGTAATTGTTTTATTTACTTTAATTGTTTATGAAGATTGATTTGTAGTTATTAAAATTCTATATGATATATACTATTAACGATCCAACAAAATTTTTTAAGCGTATCACGACCCGAAATATCGTACCATCCAAGTCTACTTCCTTCGTACCACAAAATTTATAAATTACGTACCACGATTCCATATTCGTACCACGTACCAGAACGTATCCCGTTCTAGGTAACTATGCTCTGTATACTACAAAGACTAATTACATAAATTGATCCATATAAAACTAGGGTTTGCTTAACCAGTGCCCATAGGCACTGGTTAAGCCCAACTAATGATGATAAAAGGCAATCTTGAATTTTGTAAAGAGTAATAATTATTGTCAGAAAGTATTTGAATAACAAAAATGTCTTTAGATTTCTTTGGGGCTAAACTTTGACAAGTTTGTTCATATTTTTTTTTTCTAAAACCCTACAATAATATATATAAAATTTTAAAACTAACCCTTAAAATTAAAATTTTTTATTTGAGGCTAAATTTTATATATTTGGGGCTAAATTTATAATTTTGTGGCTAAACTTAATTAAGGGTATTCTTGTCCTTAAAAATTTGTAAAAATACATAATAAATAAAATCTACAATAACTTTCAACATTTTACACAAAAAATAAAGTATAATTAACGGGTACCTTTAGCAATTTCCATAAAACTAAAAATGATTTTGGTGCCGGGGTCGGGGATATGGCGGTGAGTGTATTTCGCATCTCCGTCTCTGCTAGCAAATAAAAAAAATCCCCATCTCTTCTTCGATTCCCCAAATTTCATTCTCATCCCGTTCCCAGTCGAGGCGGGAACCGGGTTTTCCACTATGTTAAGAGTCCATCGACATGCCTGTTAGTGAAAAGCAACTAATCTATAGGATAATTTATAAATTTTAACACATTTATTGTAGGATTTTATTAGTTATAATTGCGCCACACATCCAAGAGAAAGTGATGGATCATGTAACGTAATTGTTTCGATAGATCACTTGACTTTTTCTAATCAACTCGGGTTCAATTCAAACATGTAATTGGAGCTTTTATGGGTTTAGGTGGTTTTAGTCTTTGCACTTAAAAGGTCTGTCGAATCAAATAAAGTATGTTAGGTAGAAATAGAACCATCATGATAGTAGTATGTCCAATGTCGAACACCTACAGGGGGAAGAAATTTGATTTGAGAGGAGTTATCGTCATGGACAATTTGCTAAGAATACCTACACAATTCTGACTTTTTCTTTTTTATTTACCGTATTTTTCTTTTAGAAACTTGAAATTTCTAAGTACTTGAATTGGTGAATTGAAGTGATATTCATTTAGTCAAACTCTACCTTAAGCTATGATTTAAAACCTAGAAGTGAGCAGAGGGGAGTAGTTGGAGTTGGAGACACTGTGGTGGTTGTGATCCCCAATTGAAGATGACTTGTTTCCACTTTTTCGGTTGGTTCACTTGTGTCAAAGGCAAAGCATAGCATTTTCTAACTGCTGCCTACCATTCAACGGCCAAAAAAGGCATTTCATTTGGATGAAATGATTCTCATTTTCTAAGTTTCATTTGATGATGTTTAAAGAGACTTTTCAGTCGTTAGAATTTGAGATTTCTTTGAGATTCTATCCGAGATCTCAAGTTCAAACTCTTAATTGCCTTGCAGATGAGATGAAAGATGACTATACATATAACCTAAAATCACATGTACTAGAAGAAAGTCTGATTTGATGACCAAATTCTTTGTTAGGGTATTGGAAAGGCTTCTAGCATGAAACAAATTTCATTGGTATTTTTCAAGCTGTGTTATATTTTTGAAGTAGACAAGTTTCATGCAAATCCGAAAAATTCATTTGAACCCAAGCTTAACCTGATTCAACTTGAAATCAAATAAAGTCAACAATTAAAAGATCAAGTTGACAACGAACATATGTTAGCTGTGGTGGCAACAACCTCTACCTTGATACTTGATAAGGGTGAGGACACAAGTTTCATTCCTCAAAAATGTACTTTTTAAAAGGATTTCACCTTTAATGTTTTCAGTCAGAGGGATTAATCTTGAGCCTAAGGCCTCAAGATACCCTTGGGTGAACAAAAAAAGTTATTGACATAAATCTTGACTGATTGAAATTTTCTTAATGTGACCGCTGAATTGAGATTCAGCACCTCTTCCAACTTAAATGGAAAACAAATAAGACCAAAAATTCAATGTCTCTATGCCGGTCTATCTAAAATTTTAATAAGCTTGAATGATTAATTGATTCATTATTAAGTTGGGTTTCACAGTCTGTTCTAGCAAGGGGCTTCCTTCAACATCCCAACAACTTGTAACATGAAGATATACTACAATATTCAAGATCTTAAAAATAATTTATTTGAAACAAAAATTAATTATAAAATAACATATTAAGTTATACCAGGAACTGCATCGCCTCTAATTCTTTTACTACAATTAACCAACAGAATTCAAAATTTCATAACGTCCAACATGAAACCCACACTTCTCTAAGTGGTAGACCCTTTCATAATCCTATGTTGAGTTTAGACAATTGTAGAATTGCAGGAAAAAGAACCGCACATGAAATCCTCCTTAAAATGAAGGAAATCTCTGAAAAGACGTTATTAATCTGTAGACTTTGATTTCGAGTATGTGAAGATGTAACTGCACTGACATTAGTGGCAGCACTTTGAAATTAAAAGGTGAAGATGGAAATTGGCATGGACTATGAAGCTTGAAGTAGTCGTCAACGAAAGGATTTTCCAAGGATTTGATCCAATAATAGTGGCTGCTAAACTATTGGTTCGAAAGGTCAATAAGTGCCACAACGCCACTTGAATTCTTCACAAAGATGATACACCCTTTGCCAAGGTTTCTTTGGCAATTTTAGTTCCAAGAACAAGAAAATGCAACCAACCGATCAGAAGCCCCATCTTATATTCTACTTTAACCCGCACTTTGGCAATAGCGATTCTCAGCCATTTCAATTCCATGAAGATGAAAAACTTAAACTGAGAGATCAGGGAGTAGATGGCAAAATGGACCCGAAATCCCACCTAAGTCTGCCTGGACCTGATTTGACCAAAAAAGCCAAAAATTTCAAACCCGAAATCGACCTAAACCCGAGTTCAAGATAACCTGCACTTAGTGCTAACAACTAAAAAATAAACAAAAATTAAAAGAATCACTCAATTTATCAATCGAATGGTCCAAACCTAGCCGAAACGGAAATGACTAAAGCCCCGAATGAATCCCAACCCGAAACAGTCCAAGCCGAATTTCAGCCAGATCTACCTCTTAACCGCCCCTATGAGGCCCATCTTCTTTTACTTTCTTAGACTTTCTTCACCGCATGCTTTTTTCCCTAGGTTAGCCTTCCATTTACATTCACTTCCTCAAACCAAAGAGAGAGATATAGAAGATTAAAAGGTTTTATTATACTCCTTAGGGGATGAGCAAAAACTTTTACATTAACTATGCATTAGTATAACAAGGCATTTTGAAACCATTTGAAGATGATTTAATCATTTTTCAACGTTTAATTTGAATTAATGACATCATAAAAGAATTGTCTCCACAAAGAATGAATGTTGCCTCAGTTCATGAAGGGTGTCACTACTCAGGCTACCTTGGTACTGTTTGAAGGGAGATCCTTTTGAAGCCAGAAGTTAACAAGAAAGGAATCCAAGATAATCTGCATAAGAATACTATGTCAAAAACAATAATGTTAGCAACAACAGAAAGTCGGAAGATAATGAAATAACCTGAAGTAAATGTGCAGCAACACAGGGTAAAACCAATAAACCAGGTTCACCAAATGCACCACCAAGCTGGTCCACAACCGCCACCAGTACAGGCAGAGTTTTCTTCAAAGCAGAGTGGCAGATATTAGGTTAAAGAATTACCAAATGAATAAAGGAACTTGAGAAAGTTTCCAAAGTAGATGATCAGAGAGAATGAATATCTCTGAAGGAGAAATTTGTTTAAACTATAACTAGCACAGGAGAACCAAAATAGTTACCTGGCTTGCAACAAGCAAAACAGCTTGGGCATTTTCTTTCTTGGCAAAAATTGATTTATTACCACCAGTGACAGCTGAGAGGCTATTTAGGGAAAGAGTATTAAAAGCTAACAGAATGAGGTGTAAAAGCCTGCAACAAATTAAGGAATCCTTCAATAAGTAGATGCAATTCCATCAGTGTACAAAATACAATATGGAAATCATGAGAAATAACTCCATCTAATTTTCATCTTTTTCTCTCCCCATCTGATTAAAAAAATATGTGCAGAACAGTAGTCACAAGATTTAGGACTAAATCTAATTAAAAATGAGCAAGACTTGTATAATAGGCATAGCAAATTGGAAATACAAACGAATGGATTATAAGTTCTGACATGAGTTTTAAGTTGCAAAACCAGCTGGATAAATCTACCAGTAGAATGCAGGTCAGTACCAAAACTGCTTGCAAGTCATGCAATTCAGAACCACATCAAGACTGTTCCAGTGAAAGACCCAGGACCAACTCAAGCAGGATCAAGAATAAGGCAATAGCTGGCAAACAATGCCAAATCATAGAACATGGAACATAACAGTCTACCAAGACATCCGTTTATTCAGATGCAAAAAGTACTGGTCCATGGCAGGAAAATGAAAACAAATAGAGTTCAACATTCACAGATTAGTTAAATTAGAATTTTACTACTATTTACGTCACTGATGCAGTACCATTCTAGAACTAATCTAATTAGTATGTTGATATATTCCTTTATTTTTATTGTTTTACTTTAGTAAATGTTATTTTTTTTTATATTACAAGGGGGCATCTTAGCATGTAATCTTTTAATGAGTTCGAATGCCCAGGATTAGGTTGGGTTTCTGAGTATACAATGGCTTCGATTAGAAACTACCGTAACCCTTGTATAAATAATCTTTTAGACAGATTAGCTGGCGTATTATATTGGAATTTTTTTTTTTGGAGGTGCTACACCATTAACCTAGTCGTTTTTTCTTCTAACTGAATTACATATCAATTTGAGCCTTTGCTTTTGAGGTTTTGATTTTCTTTGTATTGTTTCTATTTGTGCACCAAATCACAGATGCATGACAGTTTTCACAACTTCCTAATACCATAAAGCGACCACTGAACTGGAAATACAAAGCGAAATGAAGAGTGGACATACATTCCCATTCCAACAGCCACAATAAAAACTGTGGGCTTAACCATCAAAAGTAACGACCTTGACTTGCTCACTTGTATCCACGGCACCTGGGCATAATATAAGTGAAACCAAAATATCATTGAAAGTTGCTGCATTTTGTCTTATAAGAATCATACTGAACTCTAGATGTATGTTCAAAGTAAACAGTTATTGTTAAGCTTTTCATAATAGGAAAAGAAAAAATTTGCAAAACAAAGGAACTAACCTAAGAAAATTTTCAAAAACATGAATATTCTGTAGCTACTCTGCTGATAGAATATTATAAGATTATGTAATCTGAAAAATGTCTATGCACAGGCAAAATCAGCTTAGAATGCATTTTAGAGCCAAAACTAGCTAGCAAAAACATACATACGGCTCACCATCAGACAAACATACATCTCAAAAATGCATGCAATAAACTTCGACAACACCACACCTTTCCCATAAGAAATAAAACCAAAATTGAAATCAATTGTACAATCTATATTATATTTGGATTTATACTTCCAACTTGCACTCCTAGATCTCATTTTGAGCATCTACTTCTACTTTTATAATTGAGTTCCTAGTTGAACACATACATAAGGTTTTGGCTGGACTGTGCCCATTTTTAAGTAAACAGAACAGGCATAGACGTTAACTACATCATTTGAACTGATTAACAAAGGTACATGAATGCATAAGGCGTCATATCAAAGGCACACGAACAGCATGGTTCCGTGCAAAGTTTATCTTCAGCACTATTAACAAAGGTATAAATAAATTAAATCCTACCTTGATAAAAATGCAAAATACCAAATATAACCCTAAAGGTCCAATTCCAACAAAACAAGCGAAACATTAACACAAAATAGCCTACAGTCTAAAAAACAAAATTAATACAAAAATTGCCTAAATAATCAAACAATACCAAAACTATTTTAAAAATTTACTAGCAAGCAACTCAAAAAATTCAACAATAAGCAAAAATTTTAAAAATTTACAGCTGAGCATTGATCCGTTGTAAAACAGTAGCAGTTTTACTGCTTATGGAATGAAATTAAAACATTTCATCTGAAAAAAAATCAATAATAAGAAAATAGAATCCAAAATGGTTTGAATACTCTATTAGCTTCTTTTCGTTCTTCTTTCCATTCCTAGTTGCTTAATTATTTTATACAAATTTTGTTTTATTTTTTTAAGAAAAATTGATTAGAAAAACTTGACATACATTTTAGATATTATTCTGACACTAAAGTATTAGAACTTATACTAGTGGACAAATGTACTCTCACGAACTTAATGAAATGCGATTTCAGTTTAAAGATGAAGAATGGATAAGTTCATAAAAGAAGGACAAATGCATAAAATTATATAAGGAGCTAAGAATTAAAAACAGAGGGTGTCTAAGTAGAACAGAAACCAAAAAAATAGAGGCAAATAAATAAAGCTTTGCAAGCAAGATTGTTAAACTAGCTAGAGATCCTTGAATAAAAGATGTGAAGTGCTATACCTGTGTTGAGGATATACTCCAACATGGAAAAGGTCTCCATGGGATCTCAACTAGTCACAATTAGTATAAAAGTTGGAAAATAATATTTTTATAAAAATAAATAACTGACAAATGGTTTCTTACACAGGTGACAAATTGATAGCCATGGTATTAGATCTAAGATGGATGGCCCAATCAAGGGAAGGACGGGGTCGGGGCATATCCAATTTGAATCAGTCAGGGCTTTGATCAATTTGTTCGGTAAAATACCTTGTTATGGCAGCTGGTCCTGAATCTTTTCATTATATGGTCAGGGCAAGTGCATAACAAGGGGGAAAGCAGTTTTATCTGAAACTGTTGTAGACCTTGAAACACACGCAAGTCAAGAGTAATTGCTGAATTCAACTCTTTTAGTTAAGCCATTCTCATTTACATAAATTAGAAGTTCTCAAAAAGAAAAAAAAAAAAGAAAAACGAAGAGGTTGACACTTGAATTTAGCAAAAGTCTAACTGCCAAAATAAAATTTAAATGAAAAAGGTAGAGTAAATAGCACCAATAATCCTTAAAATTTGACACAAATTATATTTTGGTCCCTACAATATGAAATGTTCTATTTCAGTCCCTAAAATTTGAAAGTCATATTGTTTTGGTCCCTATAATTCAAAAGTTCTATTTTCATTCCTATAATTTGAAAATCAAATCATTTTTGTCCCTATATTTTATACTTCATAATTTTTGAAACTTTTTAATATTATATATATATATATATATATGTATATATATCTTTGGGCATGTTTGTTACACAGGATTGGATTGGATAGGATGAGTGGAAAAATTACATATAATTTGTAGTGTAGTTTTATAGTATTGACATAGATTTGTATTGTGGGGAGGATTATTCATAGGATGAGATGATCCTCTCCATTTCTAGAGAATTAAGTCATCCTATGAACAATCCTTCCCACAATACAAATCTATGTCAATACTATAAAACTACACTACAAATTACATGTAATTTTTCCACTCATCCTATCCAATCCAATATGGTGTAACAAGCATGCCCTTAAGATATAAATAAACAACTTTCAACTAGAAATTAGTATCATAATATTAGAAAATATATAGAAAATTAACAGTTATATACAAAAATAATAAACATACTAATAGAAGGATCAAAATGGTTTGACTTTCAAATTGTAGGGACCAAAATAGAACGTTTTTAACTTTAGGAACCAAAATAGAACTTGAGCTAAATTTTAGGGACCAATGGTGCTATTTACTCAAAAAAGAGTAATGAGAGTAATTGTTTCACATATGAGCATTTAGCTCCAGTGGGTGGTACATGCTTCCACTACCAAATGAGTAGGAGATTGAATCCCCCATCATCAAATATATATAAAGAAGAAGAAGGGAGAGAGAGTAATTGTTTCACCATGGTAAAAGGAAAACGTAAAAATTACTTTTATCTTACGATATTATATGTAAAATAAAACTAAAAAGATCCAAAGTTTAGGGCTTACTAGGCTGAGGAAGACTGCATTGATCTTTGAAAAGAGTTTACGATTTTGGTCAACAAAGTCTCCCAAGCCTGCATTACATGTTTAAACATTTTAATACAATGAGTTTGTAAATAACACAGATGAGAGCCACTTCCTAGTAGGCGCAGTACACAGAAAAAGCAAGCCAATATACTCTATCTATTTGTTTGTCTTAACAAGCTTAGACAGCCTTATATTTTAAGTGGGCAAATTTCATTACGTTTCTCCTGGGCATTGTGAACGGTGAATACAGAAAATAAAAAATGCTCCACTATGGAACTTAAAGATAAATCACATACAATCACATCCATTCTTTTTTCTAACTCTGAATCATGTAGATGAGATTCCATTTTCAGCCTACAGAATTTGATTCTTAAATAATCTGGACATCTTGCTTCTCTTTTGTCTTTAATATTTAATTGTTCTCATCAAAACTGTAAAGTTTTGTAGAAGAATATGCATATCAAGTGCATTTAAGTGGTATAGATATGGTCAGCACACATTACTTGTCTTACCCTACATATCCCATGCCATTGAATCCTCATGTCTATGAGAGGAGCTATGAAGGCTGAAGTATTAGCATAAGTATTCTAATAAATTCATGCATGCCTTAGCATAAATATTCTGCAGAACTTGCATCCTAGGGTAAAAAGAAACTGCTAAAAATAGCCAAGAAAGAGAGGCTCACCTCTGAAGGATTCCCGTAAAACCTGTAATTAGAAGGCAAAAGGTACAGTTAAAAACAATAGAAGGCTCAGGAGTATATCCAAATTGATTACAAAGAATGGTTGTTTATAGTATCAACTTTTCAGTATGTATCAACAATCAACCATTTTGTGTGCTGTGGAAGTTCAAAACCCCTGAGTAAAAACCTGGATAATTACAAAAGAATAACAATATTGAAGTATGGTAGTGATTCACGTGAAAGAGTCCCAAATATACTCTTGGAAGACGTTTTATATGTTCCCTTGCAATAAAAACGAGATAACTTGCACTTCCACAGAAAAACTGAAGATTTCTTATAATGAAATAGTTTTCATGCAGCAAACAGCCACTTATTCATAAATTGGAGCTACTGGAAGGATTTTCACTTTCCATGTTAAAATAATGGAAATATTACCTTTCCCAAGATCAGAGGAATCAAAAGTGTGAGAACAAGACTTCTAAGCAGTTTTGCAGTTGGGATAGATATGCCAACTCCAGCAGCTATGAATTTTGAGATGGAAAATGGAATCTGAAAATGATGTAAATTTAGAAAATGATAACTATTTAAAAAATTAAATAAGGGTTGAGGTTAATGCATCTAAGACATTAATGACAAGCTATGCATGTGTGAGCAAATGGGAGAGTGCACAGGGGACAAACACATGATTTTGGGCTACATAATTGCAGGTAGCCCTCAGCCATCCCACAAATCTAACCCCTCCCCTCCAAGTATTAAAATCCCAAAAACTCCAAGTTGGACTGTCAGATTCTTAAGCACTAGGTAATTCCCGGGGCTATATTCAGTTATAATTTAATTATAATTTAAGATGACTAACCCCAATAAAGAAGGAAAAAAATGTGTTCTGATCTTCAGAACATCATTTTCTCACTTTTGCCCAAGAAAAAGTAGTGCATTTTGATAGTTCTCCTAGTATATGTGCTACATCCATTAGGAAATGATTTAGAGCTTAAGAGATAACCTAACCCAACTGTAACTTATACAACTTAAATAGATCTTCTTTTTACTAGCATGAAGACCATGCACCTTTTATCACCTCATTACATAAAAATTTGCAGTTATTGATATACAACTGAGCAAGCCTTCTAACAAATCAGCATTTCCTGAAATTTATGTTAAAGATGACCAATCTATTAAGAGATCAGTCCTCTCTGAATTTATCCTCCTTTAGAGACATTTGGTATCCATTTTGAATGTGTTCATTTCTTATTTTTTGTCATCCAATGTTACATTTATTCAAACTCTCATTTTGAACAAAAACTTTATATAATGTTTTGATTGCCCAAATTCATACCAAACAAAACTAATTTAAAGCCATCTTATTACAATTTTTTCTTGTTTGTTTGTCCTCTACTATGACTAACATCCTCTTAGTTCTTACCTCACATACTTTAATTGATGTTAAATAATAATACTTCTATGGCATTACAAAATTCACTTGATAGAAAAGAAATACATTGTTTCTTCAGTTAGACTCTTCCACTTTATATTCTAATCAATCAACAATAGATATCAATAGAGACAAATTACATATAAATTACCGTGACTGAAACCACAAAAGCATGCGCAGAAAAGAGAACAAGAAAATAAATGATTACCACAACCGCTGTAGAACAGTAAAACATTCATAGAGAAACTTATATGACACTATATCAGAATATCAATGACTAGCCAAAATAATCCATCAAGAGGGAAGAGGGGAGCAAGGATCTTTCAAACATCCAAGCAATTCCACTAGCAAAGCTAAAATTTAGCAGGATATTAACAAGACATCTGTTTCATGTATAACTTACAATCAAAATTCCAAATATATTGGACATCACCGTCATTGCAAGAGCAAGTGCAGAGTTCCCCCCTGCAAGCTACGTTTTAGAAACAAAGACACCCAATTAAACGCAAAGCCAAAGACAAAAAGGAATAGATTTAGACAAAAATAGCAATAACTATGCCTGAGTAAGTGCGACTCCACCGGATAATGTAGTTGGCATACAGCTAAAAATAGCAAGTCCTGTAGTTAAAAAGACAACAGAAATTAGCTTATGATTACAGGAAACACAAAAAACCATTCCTTTAGTTTTTCCACTTAGGAGTTTTACACGGATCTTATTCCACAATTGACCAGTGTGCTATCTTATATTTGAGCAACCAAAATAATCATGACAGGTGATTTAAGATCTAATGATAATGATCATGATTTTTTCTTTTGGCCACAAAAGATCATATGATTATAGGTGATTGATTTCTGAAAATTGCCAGCATAATTTTACTTCAAAATGGAATGATGACCTAGACTCGAGTTAATATAAACATTTGAGTTAGGAAAACTAGGAAAATAGAAGAGTACAATCACCTTAATACGCAGCTACATATGATAGTTGAAAGAAAGTCGAAATCGTATGTGCGGACAAAATGAAACATTGCTTTGGAACATAAAAATCACCATCAAAGCTTATGTACTACCAACAAAATGTTGGAAAGGCCTGAATAGAAGATCAAAGATATCAAAATTGTATTGTCAACATTAACTACACATATGATGCAGTTGTTCAAGTACAAATATCTTTATTTTTGGTTGGCCTAATTGAAGTACTAATATTATAACATGCAAAAAGATTTAAATGTCAACATGAACTTTGAATAGTTTAGAACTCCTACATCCACATTGGCAAGCAATAAGCAAAACATTTCCCCAGGCTCACAATTAATTCATATTTAGATTAAGGTTCATTAGTGAACTTGGAGAGCAGAATCAACTTTAGCTCTTAAGTTTTAATGTAACCACAGATTTTGAGCAAAAGAGGATAATTTGACACAACAAAAAATTCGTTATTCCCACATTCCTTTGAATTTTAAAAATCACGAAAGAAACAAAACAGGGGACTTTGTTGGGAATCCTTATTCCGCCAACAATAATTGTATTTATCATTTAAACTTCCTTTTTTATTTCGAACACAGGTTTCTGTAATTCAGAGACTCAAGCGATAAAATGCACTGCTCCAGGCTGCAGGGCTAACCTAAGAATTATAAGATAAAATTAAAAAAAAAAAATGCATGAAGTGCAGGCTTTTGATATAAGAGGCAAACTGGCAAATACTCAAAAGAGGCCATCACAAATAACCAAGATTGAATGCCCACATAGCCTGGGAAATTGAGGAGGAATCTCTTTCATGGCATTTCAGCAAAACAAGAGACTGGAGTGAAAAAGAACCTCTAAAAAACAATACGATGCCATGCCATACAATGTAAAAGATAGAAATATCATGACCAGACAAATTCGAACTGAAGGCAAATATTGAGGTCGCAATGAACCAATTGCATATAAGGGTATCTTATTCAAGATTCCCACCAAATTGCAAATAACTTGCTAAATGAGAAGAGCTTTTAACATCAAAACCAAAAGAAATTTTAGGAAGGGAAAATGACATTTTTTGAGCTCATTGGTAAACTTAACAAATTTTTGCTTATAGTTATTATTAGTTTATTATTAGTATTATTCTTAGTTTGACATAAAAGCAGTTTTATTTAAAGCTGTTAAGTGGTGTTATCCCAAATCTATCAAGCCTTGATTTTGCTCTGGCTCTATATTCAAGTTGGCCCCTCCACTTATTGTCAATTGGCTTTACTTGGATGATTAAGGTGGTATCACAGTCTAGGTTTCTTATATTGTTTGCTTCCCCTTTTATGTTTGTTCACATGTTAGTATTATGTGTTTGCATTGGGCTAAACACAAAAGGGGAGAGTTAAGATGTTCTATCACACATCAACCATGTTTTGAGTTTGTTTTGACTTTCATATTCAACTTGGGTGCCTCCACCAATTGCTAATTCTTTTAAGTTGGGTACTTAATAAAAGCCCAAGGAAAAAAGATAATCATGTAGAAAACTGATGCAGCGCATAATTTCCTTAATTATTTTTAATTTATTTATCAGTTTTATGAAGTCTCTTATTACTTGGTTATCAAGTCTTTTAAGGTTTTTTGTATCTTAAGTCTTTTTAAATTAGGTTAAACTATTTAGGGGTTACTATTGTAAGCTCTTATAAATAGGCATTAGTAGACAAACATTAGACTTTATTCTATTATTATTATTTTCAGAATTATTCAGAGGTATTTTTACCCAAATTATTTTCTGTTCTATCTACAATCTACCCTAATTTAGCCCTAATTGTTGAGCCCTATTGTCTTAACCCCTTCCGCTACATCAATTGGTATCAGCAGCCAAAGGAAACGTTCCTGTTTTCTCTAAAATTTTCCCTAGAAAATTATGGCTGGCCGTGGCAGAGGTAGAGGTAGAGGCAATCAGCCCCAACAAAACGAGATGGCTGAGATGCGGCAAATGATTGAAGATTTGACCCGGGCTGTACCAGCCTTACGGCGTCAGGAACCCGTGGAAGCCTGAATGGAGATTCCGAAAGGTGACCACAACCCTTTTGATATAGAAGATCCTGAGGATGAAGAAGAAATTGACGAAGTTAATCCTTTTCATGAAGTTGGAGCCGTTGATCAAACGGTAAGAGGTCGATTGGAGGATAAATTGTTGCATGCCCTTGATTTGAATGGAGAAGTAAAAATTGAAGTAGCAGATTTTCATGGAAAATTACATGCTGAAGCAAGCTTAGAAAATTATTTTGAGTGGAAGACTATGGTAGAACAAAGAAAAGTCTTATTTGTGAAGCTGAAGTTGAAAGGAACTGCACTTCAATGGTAGAAGAGAGTTAAAGAGCAGCGAGCTCGACAAGGCAAGCCTAAAATAAGTACTTGGGAACACATGAAGGGCAAACTCCGAAAGCAGTTTTTGCCAGCGGACTATGTGATGGAATTGTATGAGAAATTCCATTGTTTGAAGCAAAATACTATGTCTGTTGAGGAATACACATCAGAGTTCAACAACTTGTCAATTCGTGTGGGATTATTTGAAACTAATGAGCAACTTACTGCTCGATATCTTGCTGGTCTAAATCTGTCCATTCGAGATGAGATGGGAGTTGTCTATCTATCAAATTTGGAAGATGCTCATCAATATGCACTATCCGCTGAAAAAAGAGTTTCACGCTATGGTGCTAGAAAATCAGTTTACAGCAATAATTGACTAGGTAATTCTGGAAGTGGACGAAGTTTTCAAAGGAGTAATAGAGAGGCTGCCACAACTAGTAAAAGCAATGGGAGTGCAAGTAAGGCTGAAAGTAGTGATAAAAGCAAGAGTTTAGTGCCTTATGAAAAGAAAGACAATTCTAGTGCTTCTACAAATAAAGGAGGCAGCAAGTCCCATATTCGGTGCTACACTTGTGGAGAAAAAGGACATACCTCTTTCACATGTCCAGAACGAAAGGCGAATTTTGCTGAATTTGAGAAAGAATTAGAACCAGAATTTGATGAAGAGGAAATAGAGGAAGTTGATGTTTATCATTCCTATGGAGAATCATTGGTAGTATATAGAGTAATGACAGCAACAGCTAAGGAGGAAGAAGAAGATTGGAGAAGGCATAGTATTTTTCGCACTCGTGTTGTTTGTGAAGGAAAGGTGTCTGATCTTGTCATTGATGGAGGAAGCATGGAGAATATTATTTTTAAAGAGGCTGTTGAGAAACTGAAGCTGCCAACAACCAAACATCCTCATTCTTATAAAATTGGATGACTAAAGAAAGGACATGAGGTGCTAGTTACTTCTTAATGTTTGGTGAAATTTACTATGGGAGGTAAACTTGAAGATGAAGCTTTATGTGATGTTGTGCCAATGGATGTTGGTCATATTTTGATTGGATGACCATGGCTGTTTGATCATGATATGGTTCATAAAACGAAGCCAAACACCTATTCTTTCACTAAGGAAAGCAAGAAGTATACCTTGTATCCCCTACAAGGAGAAGTGAAGCAAGTCACTGCTGAGAATCTTTTCGACAACAGTAAAATCAGAAAAGTCAGTGGGTATTCGTCTACTGAAAAGTTTGAAGCTGAGAGCAATGAGATGAGAGTCATGTATGCTTTGGTTAAAAGGATTTCAGAGAGTGATCAGAAGGTGAAATCGCAACAGTTTCCTGTTGAAATACAACAACTTTTGGAGGAATTTGGTGAGTTAACTGATAAAGGTGGTCCAAAAAATTTACCTCCTATAAGAAGTATCCAACATGCTATAGATTTGGTGCCTGGAGCATCTTTACCAAATCTGCCAGCATATAGAATGCTTCCTACACAGCGAGCTGAAATTTAGAGGCAAGTTCAAGAGCTCCTAGAGAAAGGCTTGGCACGAGAAAGTAAAAGTCCTTGTGCTTGTCCAGCCTTATTAGCTCCGAAGAAAGATAGTTCATGGAGAATGTGTGTGGACAGCCGTGCTATAAATAAAATCACAGTTAAGTATCGTTTTCCTATTCCACGATTGGGGGAGATGCTTGATCAATTGGCTGGTTCCAAGGTGTTCTCAAAAATTGATTTGAAGAGTGGATATCACCCAATCAAAATGAGAAGTGGAGATGAATGGAAGACAGCTTTTACGACACCGGATGGGTTATTTGAATGGTTGGTGATGCCTTTTGAGCTATCTAATGCTCCTAGCACATTCATGCGAGTTATGACGGCAGTATTGAAGCCTTTCTTAAATTCTTTTGTTGTGGTTTACTTTGATGACATTTTAATTTATAGTCGCACAAAAGAAGAGCACTTGACACATTTGCAACCAGTTTTTGAAGTTCTTCAACAAGAGCAGCTCTATGTAAAGTTAAAAGGTGCAGTTTTTTGCAATCTGAAGTTGCATTTCTTGGCTTCATTGTGTCGGAAGAAGGGTTGAAACCAGATCCAGAAAAGGTACGCGCAATAACCGAGTGGCCAAAACCTAAATCTATCAAAAAGGTACAAAGTTTTCATGGTTTAACATCTTTTTATAGAAGATTTATTGAAAATTTCAATTCTATTATGAGTCCTATTACTGAAACTTTGAAGAAAGGTGAACTTGAATGGACACATTCAGCTCAAGGTGCTTTTGAAAAGATTAAGAGTTTGCTGACCGAATCCCCTATCCTTGCATTACCAGACTTTGAAAAATTGTTTGTTGTTGAGTGTGATGCATCTCACACAGGAATTGGAGCAGTACTTAGTCAAGATGGAAAGCCTGTGGAATTTTTCAATGAAAAGTTGTCTGATTTTAGACGTCGTTATTCAACCTACGACCTAGAATTTTATGCTTTGGTGAGGGCTATTCGTCATTGGCAGCATTATTTGGCTTATCGGGAGTTTGTTGTTTATTCTGACCATCAAGCTTTGAGGTATTTAAATTCTCAGAAAAAGCTAAATGACAAACATGCAAGGTGGAGTTCTTTTCTTGATGAATTTAATTTTACATTGAAGTTCAAGTCATGACAGTCCAATACAGTCGCTGATGCACTTAGTCGAAAAACTTTACTTTTGTCAATCTTGAGCATTCAAGTTACTGGATTTGAGGAGTTAAAAAATCAGTATATTACTGACCTTTATTTCAGCAAAATAATAACTGATTTGAGCAGTTTGCCACAAGCTGAAAATTTACCTTATAGATTGCATGATGATTGTTTATTCAAAGGTAATCAATTGTGCATTCCGGAAGGATCATTAAGGGAGCAGATTATTAGAGAACTTCATGAAAATGGCTTAGGAGGATATTTTGGCAGAGACAAAACTTTGGCAATGGTGGTTGAACGATATTTTTGGCCAAAGATGCGTCGAGATGTGGAGAGATTGGTGCAAAAGTGTCTAGCATGTTTATTTGGCAAAGGAAGTGCTCAAAATACAGGTTTGTATACACCTTTATCAAAACCAGAAACTCCATGGACTCATTTGAGTATGGATTTTATTTTGAGCCTACCAAAAACAGCCAAGAATTTTGATTCTATCTTTGTTGTGGTGGATCGGTTTTCAAAGATGGCACATTTTATTCCCTGTTTCAAGACTTCTGATGCAATTCATATTGCTAAATTATTTTTTTCTAAAGTTGTGAGATTACATGGTGTTCCTACTTCTATTGTTTCTGATAGAGATGTGAAATTTATGGGGCATTTTTGGAGAACTTTATGGAGAAAATTTGGGACAGAATTGAAGTATTCTAACACTTGCCATCCACAAATAGATGGTCAAACAGAAGTTGTGAACAGAAGCTTGGGCAATATGTTGAGATGTCTTGCTGGAAATAATCCAAAAACATAGGATTTAGTCATTCCACAAGCTGAATTTGCCTACAACAACTCAGTGAATTGAAGTATCAAGAAGACGCCATTTGAAGCTGCTTATGGTTTGAAACCGCAATGATTTGGTGCCTTTACCACAAGAAGCTAGAGAGAGTGATAGAGGAGAAGCATTTGCTGAGCAAATTCGCAGAGTTCATGAATAGGTAAAAGCTGCTTTAAAAGCCAACAATGAAGCTTATTCTTTTGCTGCCAACCAACATCGTCGACAGCAAGAATTTGAAGAAGGTGATCAAGTTCTAGTGCATTTGAGGCGAGAGAGATTTCCTAAAGGTTCTTATCACAAGCTCAAGTCCAGGAAGTTTGGGCCGTACAAGGTTCTGAAGAAAATTGGTTCCAATGCCTACATAATTGAATTGCCATCAGATTTGCAGATCAGTCCTATATTTAATGTTTCAGATTTGTATCCTTTTGATGGATTTGATGGGTCTGCATCTAGTATTAAAGAACAAATTCAACAGCTGCCAGAGGGAAAAACAGATGTTATTGAAGATATTTTGGATGTTAAGGAGGTTCGATCTAGGCGAGGAAACTTGTACAAAAGATTTTTGGTGAAGTGGTTAGGAAAACCAGCAACTGAGAGTACTTGGATTGCCGAAGAGGAACTGAAACGAATTTATCCAGAAATTTGAGTCTGCCAAAGCCTACTCGTCGAACTCGAGTTTTTTTCAAACCCGGGGAGAATGATGCAGCGCATAATTTCCTTAATTATTTTTAATTTATTTATCAGTTTTATGAAGTCTCTTATTACTTGGTTATCAAGTCTTTTAAGTTTCTTGTGTCTTAAGTCTTTTAAATTAGGTTAAACTATTTAGGGGTTACTGTTTTAAGCTCTTATAAATAGGCAGTAGTAGGCAAGCATTAGACTTTGTTCTCTTATTATTATTTTCAGAATTATTCAGAGGTATTTTTTCCCAAATTATTTTCTGTTCCATCTACAATCTACCCTAATTTAGCCCTAATTGTTGAGCCCTATTGTCTTAACCCCTTCCGCTACATCAAAAACCCTATTGAGTTTTGTGAAGTCTTTTCCATATTTGTGTGTCCATAATTTTATAAAAGTTCAACTCATATTTGATCAATTTGAAGATGCAGAAGTTTTACATCATAGGAAATTTTGATTCCCAGACAAAAAGGTAACAGGCAGCAAGCCAGGAAAATTTTAAGTAAAAAGAATAAAACTAAATTCAGCAGCAGTTATAGGAGATACTCAGGATTCTTCATTAAAGTTGGCTTTCACATGAAAAAAATGAACTAAAATGGTATTATGAACTAAATTCATAATAGTCCGAGCCAGAAAGATATCAGCAATTGTATTTTGAACTCAGTGGCCATAAAAAGGACCAACAAGAGACATTTCTAACGGGTCATTCTCAAACTTAGAAGCAAAGAAGAACAATAGACACCTGATAAGTAATTCATTTTCTCAATTTCAGTTTTTTCAAATGATAAGATCAAGAAAACAAGCAATATGCCTAAAAGAACTTAAGTTCTGTTACCTCACCTGTAACAAACTCTTGAGGTTGAAGCGAGATTTGCAGTATTAGCCTTGAAAAACATGGAGTGAACAATAGGATGGAGCACTGCAATGAAAGAAGGCAATAGGTTTAAACATAAATTCGAGCATCATTTACTACAGATGCAAGAAGCATCAGAGTGCTGAAAATTCAAATAGATGTCCAGCAGGAGAGCGGCGAAAGAGGAAAGGCCATCTAAGTTCCTTGATTTTATCTTGCATTCACCTCTAAGGAACCATCTGTGGTCCTGGTGTCTCTCTTCTTTAAATGCAGTAATTACTAACTTCCAGTTAAAAAAAAAAAAAAAGGGAACCGGAAATATTTATGCCATTTCTATAACAATGAGCCAGCTCCTAGCCAATGCAATTTTTCTCAAGCTGCAGCAACTTTAGGTGCATGAAGTGGATAGTTCTTAATGAAAAGGAAAGTACTTTATTATGAAAGGAAGTGATATGTAGATCTTTCTAAGATGCCACTTGTGAATCAACAGTTTATGTTTCTCCTAATTTATCTTGTAGGGAGCCAGACAGCAGGATTCATGCGCTCGACCAAAAAAGAGGCAGGGCCCTTTAGCTAATACTATAATTGGGTTTAGAAAACACAACTTGCTGACTAGAATATGGAGTTAGTTCCCACCTTAACCTATCCTAAAGGTACATGGTGCTGCTTTATACACCCTTCTTAGCCATGGCATTACCTAACATTGCCTACAAAGAGATTAACTAACAGAGCTAGCGATTTTAGAATTACCAATAATTCTTTTAATGAGGAATTGAGCATACATCTTTCCATTGGTGATATTAACCACACTCTTATCCTACATATATTGCTTGTGAGAGTAATTTTAGAGGAAGTTTAGTAAGTTTCCTATAGAGCTCCTATGTTACTCGGACTTTGGGATGTATGCTGGATATGTCCGACTCAGGTACATCCAAATTTTTCTGTGTTTTTACATATATTTGAAGCATCAAACCTCCATAGTCGTGTCTGTCATATACATGATGGACACAGTACTATAAGGAAAAGCTCTATATTGCTCAGCTTCTTGTCCAAGTTCTAATTGCTTTCACCTAATAGTATCAAAAAGGGGAAAAACAAGGCTTCCTATAGTTTAAGGCTTACGCCTTGCAATGCTCAAGATAAAATGCTTTTATGTCCTCTTGTAGAATCAAACCTATATTTTGCTCCAATCTTCTTATCTATTATTCCTACTTCACTTTAGTTCACCCATCTACAACATTAATCAACCCCACCCCCCACCACCAAAAAAAAAATTCCCTGGAAGAAGCAAAAGACACTTAATTGGAAATCCTAGGTTGAATTCACAGCAAATTCACCAGAATATAATGGAACAAGTATTTTAAAATCTGAACCAAATAAAATGGCCAGTTCAACCAGTTAAACTGAGAACTATCAACCTTGCCAACTCATAGTAATAGCAATCCCTTTATTCTACGAAGAAAGGGAATAAGGGCAATCAATCTAACGGATTGTCCTTGAATCTGCAAACAAAGTGCATGATGGAAAGGTAAACATTCTTCGGTGCAGTGTACTAAAAATCAAGAAGAATATTACTCAAAGTCAAGGTAAAAAGGAAAAAGCCAGTTTTGATCAAGAAAGCCTGATTCTCCCAACCAACAATGTTTCAGGTTTCCTTGGACCTAGCATTCCTCTAAATCAGTTATTAGAGCAGCTGCCTACCAACTTCTTTCTCTCCTCTTCTCTAGATTTTCTACACCTCTACTTCAAGGATGATTTCATTCCTTCCAAATGGTGATTTCTGACTCACATGTTGGCTTCTAGGACATTAAAATGTTGATTCAGCAACCGACATACACAAATATAGAAGGAACATGGTGCCAGCAAAGGAGGTCTGGTAGTGAAGCAACAAGCATGTGAGCTATGGGGTGAGTTAATATGCTAAGAGAGTAAATGAGGTGAGTGAGTGCAAACAAGAGGGAAAAGCTATAGTGCTAAGAGTTGTTAAGTGTATTTGAAAGTCAAAAACGCTTGTTAGTTGTAATTGACTTTTTTTAATAAAAAAAACAAATAGCTTTATCAGTTCCCAAGTTTGTTGCTTCACTACCACACCTCACTTTGCTTACACCTTGTTTATAGTTGAGTATGCTGTTAAAACAACCTCGGCAACATGGGAGTCAGCAATGACTATTTGGATGAGGATTGGATCATCCTAGAAGTAAAGGTGTAGAAAAAACTAGAGGAAAGGAGAGAGAAGTCGGTGCTCTGCTTAAAGCTTCTCCTCAACTACTACTCTCTCTAACTGCTAGCTTTGTAGTCATTCCAAGTGATTTTCTGTGGGGTGAGTTAAGAGGAACCTTCATATGTGGGAACAGATAATGTTGCAATTGAACAAACTAAAATTGAGGTGAGAGCAGCAGAAAGGAGGATAAGAGCAAACTTTGTTGAGTGTGGAGTATCAAGGCAATATCATGGCAAGTGGAAGTGTTAGGAAACCAAATAAGTTCTAGTTGAGGAACTAGGAGAAGACAAGTAGTTAATGGAAACGAAAAACAAAGGAATAGGATCGGGAACTTCAAAGTGAGGTTGAGGAGAGGAATTTAGAGCTCTGCATTTGGAACTTGCTCAGCTTCTAGAAAAGTTACTCAATCTCTAAGATGCTATGAACTGTAGTTGAAGAACCCATTGGAAGATGCTAGCTGGTTTCTCATCATAAGGAATTCTTAATGAACTCCATGTGACAAGCTAGGATTTGAAACTAGGAATAGGTGATTCGTTTGGAAAGGTTAACTCAGGTAATCTATTCGGTTTTTTTTTTTTGACCGAAACCTATTTCTTCATTTGATATATGCTTTTGCTATTTGCTTTGGCCACTTGCCTTTAATTTCTAGCCATTTTCTATTTTTATTTTCCACTCTATTCCTTCCTTTTTTTCTTATAGCTGAAGTATCAAACAAAAGGACCCTTATCCAATTCCGTCTAGAGCTTTATCAAGTTCCATCTAGAGCTTTCAAGCCAAGATATTTACAACATTCCAAAGTATATAATTAGAAGTGGCAAAAGAAAACCAAATCCAGAAACTCGCCCTAAAAAAACCTTGAACCAGACCAAACCTGAAATGACCAAAAAGTAAAAAGACTCGAACCGCAGAAACTTGAATCTGAAAGGCTCCAAACCTGAAATAACACAAGCTTTAAAATAATATTGAAACGGTTACATCTACATAAAACCTAAAAACGATCTGAAACTATCCTAAACATGAAGCAATCTGAGGCCAACAGTCGAAACTATCTGAACCTGAAACCAAAGCCAAAACAATTCAAACCTGAAATGACTTGAACCCTAACCCACCCATTTGACACCTGTCTTATCGTTTCTCCTGAAGTTAAAGCTACTAACACGATTATGCCCAAAAAGTGTAGTTTCTACAAGATAAAAATTTATGACTATATACAACTGTTTAAACATAACATTGGCAAGCAAAAGTGCAAGCATAGGATGTATAATGTAAAGAGATCACAACATTTCAGCAAGGAAGAAGGAAACGCGAAGAACTTTTTTTCACCCTATGACCCATACTAAAACAATGAAGAAGGGAAGTTGCTAGAAGGAACAAGCTAAATGCAGAATGTTGTCACTGACAATTTAAAATTGTCTTTTTGTTAGTACACAGATTATTTACAGACATATCTTAACTAAACAACTGCATAAATCTTTCTTTCATATCCACCAACCATTTCTTATTTCCCCTACCTTGACAGCAGTTATACCACCCACTCCATGATATAACCAGCTTTGTTAATTCCCACAGTACCTTGAGGTTACAAACATTTTAGTCACTAAGGTCTGGAAAATGGGTGACAGTTATAATACTAAGTAACCAAAAAGAGGACCATCTTAAAAGTTTTAATTTACAATTAATTTCTTTTAACCATTGAAAGAATAGGTAAATTTGACAAAAGTACAAACAAGACGACAACATAGTTCAAGGCACATTCCAGAGGACCATAATTTCTTAACTTCAAAATGAAACTTTGTAAAGGCATCTAGGACCAAGTAAAAGTAATGTCCAAGCCTGACTGTCATAAAGTCCTCAAATAGTGAAAAAGAAGAGGAAAAAGTCAGCGTAAAAATTAAATATCAAGTCCCACTCCCACTAAAGTTCCAATTGACCTCTTCACCAATTGTAAAGGTGTATCAAAGTAAGATCCAATCATCTAGATGTCTTCGCTTAAATAATGAGATAGCTTAAGTCTTCAGCTCCCCACTGAGATATAATGAAGTCATAAATAATCCATAGGCTGATAGGCTTGACAACTATCTGATTTTTTCTTGTGAAGTTATTCCACATAATGCTAAGCAATATAAGCAGACATTTGAAGCTTCCAAGCATTCTCCTAGTGGTTGTTAACAACTGCAGTCCTCCTCAATCTCAAAATAATAAGAAACTATAACACTTTTTAGTGAAATTCCAACAAATTTTATCTAGATGCTCAAACAAGTAGTTTTAAAGCACCAAAATTACACGATGGTCCAGAAAAGAGCACATTAAGGGTGCATGAGTGTTGATGAGACAGCCTAATACAAGGAGTACAGGTTTTAAAACTACAACTGGTTAAGACAACATGGAATAAATCAAATCTCTGTAGAGGATTAATTCAACAGAAAGGCTTAGAATTTAGAAGTACCATAAGTGCAAAGGTCTAAAAGACCGATAGGAAATAATAAAAACAGAGATCAGCCAATGTTTGAAGAATTTGGTTTCTGGATGCAATCCATGCCTATGGAGTAAAGGAGCTGTCTCAGTTATTCATTTCAATTTTGATCAAAAATAGGCAACAACACAGAAGGGTGTAGCTGCAAATGCCTTCCAAAACTAGCAGATGTCTCATAGACAACTTATATTTGCATAAATCAATTTGCGAGCCAGAACTAGAGACCTTTCTATAAAATATAACTTCTTCGCATGTAGTTAATCACTCTTTCCTATCCCAAACTATGCGGCAACAACCTGTCCCACCCCTACAAGAAAAGAACAATAAAAAAATGGACTTCAATGTCCCCAAGACCAGCTGACATCTACCCGTAATAGTGACAGGTACAATCAGAATCATTTCTCTCAGACTTTATCATTTTTTTTTTCTGTCACATTCTAAGACTTAATTTTCCATCATTCTCACCCATTCCATCAGTAGCAAAAATCACAAGAAGATATATATAGGGGAAAAGAAAAAAACGGAGAAATGAACCTACAAAATAAATAATGGCGCATAAGAAATTTGAGATCATACTAGCCCAAAAACTCCTACAGGCCACGCTTTGGCAGCAGCACCAATTGCATCACTGCGCAGAGTCAAACCTGTATATTTGACCAATTATAAGAGGTCTGCATCATAAAACTATAACATGAAAAAGAAAGGAACAATGCTAAATTTTTACCTGAGACAATAAATATCCAAAATGGGCTAACTTTTGACAAATAATATTTATCAGCAAGACAGCCAAGGGTAGGATTTACAAGCCCAAATGTTACTCCACCAACAAGTGCTGCATGAAACATCACAAACACAACAAAATTCTTGTAATATTGAGAACGACGAGAATTTTCTCACACAAAGAAAACACAAAAAAGAAGACAAACTTTAAGTAGTCTAGGCAAGGCAAAGTTGATATATTAAAAGGAAACACTGAACCTATTCACCCTTTCCATTTTGGCTGGGAACCACCTTTTAAAAACAACCATATTTGTGGTTGGCACTTGACTCAGCTTTGTTTTCCTAGTTTTATTTGGATTTTATTGTAGCATCATGTTTTCCTTAGATGATAATTACAATTGGATTTCTTTTACCAGAAAGAACAGCCTTTCATCATCCAATAAGGAATTTTTTTTCTCTCTCGGAAATAAGAAATTTGATATAGAAGATTATAGTATGTGGTCTCTCAAAAAAAAAAGATTATAGCATGTGGTAAACCAAATTTGGGAATCATGAGATAAAAGTATACATGTGGACGCAAGAATTTCAAGAGACGGTAGAACCAAGAGCATAGAATTGGGTAACCCACTTGCTGTATATCAAATATTGAAGGCATTACTAAATCATGAGCATCGATTAAGTTATTATTTACCCCTGCTTTGAGCACCTCCTGAAGTATCCAAACAATTTTCCTGTCTTTGTTGCTGAATCAATTATAAATGACAAAACTATCCCAACTTTTCTGTTGTTTCTCAAATAAAACAAATTAATTTGCACCTGATGACAAGGCTCTAAGGGAGGACCCTTACTTAAAAATTTGGATCTGAATCCGCATTCTCCAAATCAATAATAATAATAATAATAATAATAATAATAATAATAATAATAAAAATAATAATAATAATAATAATAATAATGTTAGCCTTATATAAATTGCACAATTGGCAAGAGTATTTGTGGGGAATCTGACAGAAATATTGAGAACACAAATTAGTTTCAGATGTCACAGGGATATATTTAATTAGAGAACAAATTGCTCACGATCCAAAAGCAATAAACAAGTCTTATACTTTATCTGAAAGGTCAATTGTATTTGTAAAAGCTAAGGAATGTAATTTTGTTGGCTTAATTTTCATTCTGGTTAAATTTAAGTCTTAATTTTCATTCTGGTTAAATTATCCCACTAAGGATAAATACATTTTGTCTTCTATTTGAGAAGAAAAGAAAAAGAATAAAAGAAAATTTCTTATTCTTTCACTTTAAGGTTCCACTTACTTTTTGGAATATGACTTCCCATTTTCTGCATTTTCCTGTGTTTGATAAGCATAAAATCACTAGGTCAACTGAGAAACTTTTTTAATCGACAGAAAATGTGATACTAATTTTGGAAATTTCTTCCGTTTTAAATCACAGGAAAACAAATTCCAGAACCTCCTTACTATTTATTTGTCCCAAAATGGCAGCCTTTTCAGCTTTCTCCCAAAGCTGAAGCAATAAATAACTTTGTCGAATTCAAGTCCACTACCGTTGCCAGTGACTAACTTCCGTCAACCACCCACAGACTAAATCTCTCCCCTCACTGTCCCTCTGCTCCTTCAATCTCCATTCTCCCTCTCCACTGTGTCATTCTCTCTCCCTCTTTCTCCACATTTTCCTTATCACTAATTGCTATTAAACAGAGGATCTTGACTTATCTTCATTAGCAGGAAGCCAAACCAAAAAATGAAAGGAAAGTGACAAAGGAATCCAATGAAAGATGGTGATTGGATTTCAGGATTTGAAACAACATGAGAACATATTTCTCTTTAAAAACACCCAGCAGTGAAAATTGTCTTATCTTCTAGAAAGTAGCTTCTATGGGACAAATTTATTTTTGAGAAGTAGTGTTCAAAGAAACAAACCAGCCTAAAGGAAATTTATATTTGTCTTCCTTTTTTTTCCTCATAATTTTAGATTTTGTGAATTTTGTAGCTCAGGATTTCGTCATTTAATGGTCAACAAGCACACATTCAACAATTTTTTCGTTTATTAGGCATAAGATTACAGCACCATGAGCACTTCCACGACAACATGCCGGCACTGGAATTTTCACATGAAAGAGCCTGTTAAAAATGCCTAAGCAGCATGCTTTGAGTTTTGACATTAATCAACAACTAAACTCCACTGCAAAAATAAGAATCCTAAAATAATCTTCTAGTATAGTAAATTCTTCAACAACAGAAACTCTATTTACTTATTTCTATAAAAAAATCCATCATAAAAAAGATTTAAATTGTTTAAATCTAAAATCTAAAGCACTTCCATTGCATTGAACAAACAAATAAGAAAATTACCCAAAGGAAGAAAATTATTCGAGGCAAAATCCAGCAAAGGTTTCGTCCAATTGAATCCATTTGGGGAAACCGAATCACGTGCCTAAATGCAATCCAAACTTCATTAGCTGCAGAAGGATTGAAAAAGAAAAAGAGAAAGGAGTGTAAAACTTAAAAAGTAGAAAGCTTTCAATACTGGAGGGAAACCTCATCGGGCGGTTTGCAGGACCTGGTAGGGGTTGAAATGAAACGGCTGGGATTGATTCTGAGGGAGCGGCTGAAGAGAAGGGAAGTTTGCCCTCGAGGAAATGGTGTGGCCACCGTGCGCGGAGGCGTCAAAATTAGGGTTTGGATGGTTCCCGCCATATGGACCTCTCAAAAATGGAATTGGAAACGATTCCCTGTCTTTTGTCTTTACTCCTTACCGTTTTAATTTAACCCCCCTCCTCTGGTCAACAAATAGTAAAATGTAGTCAACTCTTCACAAGGGAACGGCTAGGATTGCTTTGGTTTTAATCCTGCGCTCGTTGCTTAAACGCTCTCCAAGTTTTGTCCTTTCTTAATTTTGTTTATTTTGGGATCGGACTTTTGAATTTGAATTATTTTTATTAGGTGTTTTTTTTTTTTCTTTCTTTCTTTTTGCATAAAGCAAGTCCACTTCAAGGGTCTAGCTCCAGTCCAATACCTTATATATATATATATATATATATATATATAAACAACTAGATGAGATGCTCGCTCTGATGCCGCAGCAAAAACTTATTTAATTGACAACAGTCAACAGGTGAAAAGTAAATGAGAAAGTTTTTGAAGTACATAAAATGTCAATAATGTTCAATATTGCTTCTTGATATATTATGCAATAGGAAGGTTAATACTAATAGTTTATAGGAATAATTATATTCTATTACTATGATGCAATTTTTAGACCGTATAAGTGCCTTAAAAGCAACTAATTTGATTGAAATTAAAACAAAATACATAGCTTACATATTCAGGAATAATTAGACATAACAATGGTATTTCAAGAATTCATCACTTTTTCCTATATTTGAGTTACAATGGAGAATAATAGAATCTAAAATTAAAATCCAAAAGAAGCTGCATTACTGGTACTGCATCGCCATGCTCAAGGTAAGTCAAAATTACCATTTAAAGTGCAAGCCTTTTGCCATCCTTGCAAACTTGATAGAAACAAGAGTTCTTCTACAGCAGTTCTTCAAAAAATGTAAGTTCGAGAGTTCTGGTTGCCTTAGAAGAGTTTCGCTACAATATCATAGAGGAGCAACCAACACTAATCCTGCTACTTATAAATCAATCTTTTTTCTCTTGCAATGAGGCCTAAAACGGACCATATTAAGATCCAAATCTTCTCATATGTTGGAGATGAAAGAAATGCTTTATGTGCATCATTAGAACTTCAGCAAAATTGTAATCTTCCATGTCAGAAAAGTAACATGGGATTAAGCTTATACTAAAACAAACAATGTCAATACTTATACTAAAACGAAAGATGTCAATACCAAACTCTAATGTTTCGGATAGAAAGATGGGAAAAGAAGACAAAAAAGAGAACCTCTATTTTTGGTACTATACTACTTTCTCTTCTCTTAATTTTTCATATTGAACTTCCCTAGCTATTTTTTGAGAAGGGAACAATTCTCCCATCTTTTACTCTAAAAAAGGAGCAGGTTCTTGCAAAGAAATAAGCATAATTAAGGGAAAATTAGAGCAATTCCAAGATTCTACAAAGTGACTTCCACAGAATCTCAAATTACTTGGATGTAAAACCAAAAATTAATTAAATCTACTGTCAATATTACTATTGGAGGAGGTCATCCACAAATAAGCTTCCTTTATCAGATGGTAGGAAGAAATATCTTTAATACATAAACACCTGACACTTTCAATTTAATAAAAATACTACAAAAGTACATGGCAACATTCTACTAATTGCTATTCCAATTATTCTTAACCCCAAAAATTAAAGTTTTCAGGCAGCAAAAAATTTCAAAAAATATTAGAGTACATAGACCCCACTGCCAAAGGAATTAAGTGAGAATCAAATAGGTAATCCGGTCACAAAATTAGCAATGACACTTCTAATCTTTATTACCATGTCAAAATAAAGCTCTTCTAAGGGAAGTAGATATATAGCTTCAAAAATTTACCTGCTAATAACTCAATTTGGATCACTTTCTTTAACCTACAAACGTATTGGAACAACAATTAAACAATCAGCCAACAGGTAAATATCTTTAATACATAAACACCTGACACTTTCAGTTTAATAAAAATACTACAAAAGTACATGGCAACATTCTACTAATTGTTATTCCAATTATTCTTAACCCTAAAAATTAAAGTTTTCAGGTAGCAAAATTTTTCAAAAAATATTAGAGTACATAGACCCCACTGCCAAAGGAATTAAGTGAGAATCAAATAGGTAATCTGGTCACAAAATTAGCAATGACACTTCTAATCTTTATTACCATGTCAAAATAAAGCTCTTCTAAGGGAAGTAGATATATAGCTTCAAAAATTTACCTGCTAATAACTCAATTTGGATCACTTTCTTTAACCTACAAACGTATTGGAACAACAATTAAACAATCAACCAACAGGTACCATAAGCACCATCATGAAAATAAAGGTTATCTAAAACGAAGAAGTGAATACTAAAAACAATTAAAGTAAAGCATAAACTGAAAATAATAATCTATATTTGATCTCATCTTCTTAAAATCCAAAGAATTGTTTGTTACTGATAGGCACTTATTTTTACTATGTTTTATTGCTTATCTTTGATGATTTAAGTGTTTATTACCTCTAACTAAGTTATTTTGAGTGATTTTCTGTGATAGGAAGCTAAAAGGAAGTTTTGGAATAAAAGATGTTTAAATCTAGAAATTTGAGATTTTTCCTGTGCAGATAGTTTGAAAAGATGACCAGATTTGACATCCTTAGAACCCTTATTTGAGTTTGAGTTCTTCATCAAAGTTGTAGAGCACATCTCAAGCTTTCCAGAATGCTAAAGATCGTACAAATCGAAGTTCATTTGGGCTATAAAAGGCTAAAATACAGAGAAGTCCAAAGATCCTGCGGAAATCAAAGAAAGCTTCTTAATTTGGGCTTTGGAGCAATTTCGGTTTAGAGATGGACTTGAGCATGTTTTTGCTTAATTGGCCTTGACTCTAGACATATTATTGAAGATATTTAAGGTTGGCCCAAATCCTAGAAGGATGTGGATCAGCCCTTGGAGAGAAGTCCTAATTGGAGTAGGAAAACCTTTTAATGAAGCATGTGCAAGGCATGTGGAGTGTGCTATCTTTTCTCCTACTTGAAGAAGGATTCCTAACTGCTGAAAAAGGCTTTATTTAAGCTTTATTCTCTCTTGTATTTGAGCCCATATGTCTAAACCCATAAATTAAGCCCTAGTCCCTTATATTCTTCTAGAATTAGGTTTTCTTGCAAGTTAAGTTTAGGGCTACTAGACTCTCCTATATATAAAGAGTCAGCCACCCATTGTAAAAATATACAAGTTTGAGTAATTTTATTTTCTTCTTCTTTGTGTTTTCTCAATTACTATGAGTTGCTAAACTCCCAAATCAGTTTAAGGCTATTCTAAGCCCTTGGTAAAGTTGGTTGTGAGGTTTAATTTTATGCTTATGCTCTTATCTTACATGTATTCTTTCATCCTCTGTTTTTCTGGTTTATAATTGCTTGATTTCTCATCTAGGATGCATACTAGTTAAGATTTCATGTTAATTAATTGCTAGAGCTAAGTTTATTTATCCGGAATTGTAACTAAACCTTCTCATAAGTGGTAAATTAGATAGAATTAGGATATCATACATGCTAGTTTCTTATCTAAGGGGATGTTAGTTGTGAATTAAATCTATGGTGCTAGTTCCTAGACTGTTCATTATTGACTAAGATCTTTCTAGTGTTTTCATGCTTTTACCTTCTTTAAATCTATGATGCTAGTTTCTAGATTGACTAGGTAAAAAGGGTTGAATAGGGAAGCTTTGTAATACTTATTAAACTAGGACTAAGGAAAGATAGGGATTAGTGAGAAGCATTGTAGTATTGCTAATCTATGTCAATTGCATGTTAAGGTAAGTGAATCAAAACCAATGATCAATTCACTTAATCCAAGGGTGAGGATTGCTTTAAACTGAACTTTATCTTATTGAATTCTTTTATTTGATTTGCTATTTCCTTATTTTCTAAGATACTCTCTCTTTAAAATCTGAATTTTCACTTTACTTATTTTGTTTAGCTAGTTAAGAATTGAAGGAGTTCAATAATCAATCCTTGGTGGGAACGACCTTTGCTTACCACTAGACTCTAGTAGTAGCTTTGTTTTAATTTGGCTTTTAACGACACGCCAGTTACGTCATCAACTACTATCAATTTGTCCATCTTCAATTTAGTCTAAATGATACCCTAAAGATATAACTCTCATCTAACTAATTCTATCTACCTTCTAAATCATATTACCAATGTCATATCTAATCATATGACCAACAAAAAAAAATGATAAAATGGTCAGAAGAACTTGGAAAAACAAAAACAAAGTAGCACGTCATTTAAAAAGATGATGAGAAGAAAAGAGAAAAATATAGATCAATGTCCAAACCTAAGCTTCCCCTATAAGATGTCCATTTATTGATAAGCCTATAGATAGTTGAATTATGGCTTCCCATATCTATGTATGATCAAAATAGTGTTAGTTAGATAAGGTGGATCATTAGTAAACACCTGCTATGATGAATTTCTTTATATATATATAAAACAAAATATTTAACTATCCATGAGAGGGATCATACAACAACTTCATTTCTCCACTCCGAATTCTGATTATATGCAGGAAATGACAAATAATTGTTAGATCATGCTATATAGATCCCTCAATAATTGAAAAAATGCAAGAAAAAAAATTGACAAATCCTTGAACTCCAAAACATAGCTAACTGACTTGCTGTATATTTTATATAATAAGTAGAAAAGGCTCAAACAATAATAATAGTCAATAACTCAATATTAATAGTTTTTAATTTAATCAAAGTATAGTGAAGATCAATCTCTTTAACTCTGATTCCTAAAAACATTAATTTACCCTATAAATTACTCAAAAATATAATTTACTTTTTACTGATAAGAAGATCAGCAATGCAAAAATAAAAAAAGAAAGAAAAGGAACAAAAACATAAACTAATACAAAAATTTTGGTTAGGTCTCAATTGGAATAGAAATCAATACTTATCTCAGATCCAATGAAAAAGCTGACAACTTGACAATGCTAAAAATGGATGGAATCTACACTTAAATGAATTTTATGCTTAACTACCTAATTGAAGATATCTTTAAGCATAACATATGTATTCTTAAGGGTCAGGAGCTGTCTTGTCCACCTATAAATGTGTAAAAGAACAGAGAATATGCTGTAAATTGGTAATGTTTAAGTAGTTTTGAAGGTTCAAAATAGCACGATGATCATGATCGTCACCTTGGTGTCAATTTCACCCCTCAAAAGAATTTGCCTATCCAATTCCTGCACACACCACATGATACAATTAAGTAGCTCATATGTTGCAAATACTTACAAAAAATAACAATCTATAAACGAAGAAAGTTACATGTTACAATCAACGCAATTTTACCTCATTTATATCATGAGTAATGTTCTTTAAAGGATTCAAACTTTTTGAAATATCTAAACCTTGGTCCTGTGGGGTGTCATCAAATCAAAACATAATATTGTTAAAGAAAAGCAACGTCTGCAATAAAAAGGTAAATATATATAAAAAATGAGAGAATTTATCTCAAAATTGTAAATATATAAGAAATTCAAATCATTAACCATTGACAAAAACCAATATGTATTGGTAAAGAGCTTTGATGCTTGAACTCTCAATTAAACAACTTTGAAATTCTTTAAATAAGAACCTATCACTAAAGCTTGATTATAGTATTTTGAAGACTCAACTAATCAAATGTAAAATTATATTAAACATCCAATGAAAATATTGTAGCATTTGCATCTCAATATACAGGCACACTAAACATTTAATCACCATGACAACTAAATGATCAAAAGTTACAATGCCAAGAAAACCAATAACTAACTTTCTTTAGGGAAAGTGATATAAGTAATTGGAAAAGGAAAAAGAAAAGAAAATTACCTCAAGATTTTTGTCATAGATCTTGCCATGATTTTCGAACCATCAATGAAAAGGTCCTGCTTTTCCTTGACTCTGTTTATTTTGGATGATTAATCTCAAGTTTACATCGGACATATCCAACCCAAAGAAAAAAAAAACAACAAATACCTGTGATTATTTCATTATCTAGATTTTCGAATTCTGGAGATGGTTGGGATCTTATGCGCCTGAACAACTATTAACCTTGCCCGAAATCATTGCTGCTTGCTTTGTCAACTTTTAGCGTCCCTGCAAGTCTCACTCGGATAAGTCTACTTCTGGATTTCAATCAGAGAAGAAAAAGCAAGAGAAGAGAGGAGATGGAATGGGTTGCAAGAAAAAGGAGAAGAAAGGGAGAGAGATAAAGAGTCAGTAGTAAAAGAAAATTTGTAGAGTTTTAAATAAAGGAAAAAAAATGAAAATTTACATATAGTTTTAAATAAAGAGAAAAAAACTAAAATAATGATGTGGATAGCTTGAGAAGAGTTTTTTGGGGATAAAAATAAAATTATTTATAGATCCCCTTTCAATAAAAGGAAAGGAATTATATACATATGGTCTATAAATTCGACAAGTGGCATATCTATTGGCTTGCCGTGTGGGACTTGGTCCAAACTTGTGTGGGTGGCCTTTTTAGGCCCAAACCCATGTGGGGCCCGGCCAAGTCCGGGCATAGGGCCCACGGGCCTAGGGCACGGGCCTAGAGTCATTTTGGTAATTTTTTATCAAGTGTTCGATTTTGACCTCGGAATCTCCCGGACACTTTTCTAAGCCCCGAAACACATCCAAACATCTTCTTAGGTCATGCTAGAGCCTCATAGGTGCATTTATAATTTAATTATGAATGCTAACACGGATTTGCATGTACTAGGGCTCCAGATGATTGAATGCGGAGATGCTCTGGAGGTTAAGCTATGTGGAGAGCTTGGGAGTATACGAACCTCCCAATACTGTGATTGGCCTAGACTTCTTTGTTTAGCCACTAGGCATAAAGGTTTTTGGGATACGGGAAATCCACACACACATATTTGTATGGTGATATACCTACGTAGAGAGTGGGATGGTTTTAAAAGAAAGTATAAAGACTTATATGTGTGTGTTTATATGTTTAAAATGTGTATGTTTTATACATATATATATATATGATATATAATATGGATGGGATGCGAGATGAGTGACTGAGTGGGTTCCTCGGTGCTCCGATATGAGGGAGCGTGTGGACCGAGTGAGAGATGCACACGTAACTAAGTAGCCGTGGACCGCCTATCGAGGGGCACTGTGAGTGTGTAGGGCCCTGGGAGAGGCGCGTAGTGAAACTCCAGGGTTCGTATAGCCGTGTTCCACCCACAACAGTTGGCACACTGAGGGAACGCGCCAGAGAAAGAGAAAAGTATGAAAATATTTTGAGAAATGAAAAGAGATAGCCATTGGTGCAGTAAGGCAAATGATCGACGGGTCGAGCCTTCCGTGGTTTGTGGCCAGCCCATTTTAGATATGCATATTTATTTATTTATTTAAAATGTTTTAAAAAGAGTTCTCGGCTAGAGAACTAGAAAGAGATTTTCAAAAGAAAAATATTTATTTTATTATTATCTTTTAGATTTGCCCTATTTGCCCTAACCCTAATGGAGATTTATAGAATCTTTGTCACTCAACTGTATCCAATGTGGATGGATCCAGATCTACGTATGAGGATAGCAGCTAGTTAGATCTGCGTAAGAGGATAGCAGCTAGTTCAGAGGCTTACTAGGAGACGTTGGTGGCATAGGCTTAGTAGTTTCCGCTATGTAGGTATCCCTTTAAATTAGTCCACTGGTAATTACTTTAAAGTTTATTATTTTATTAAATGATTTTAATTAAAGTTTTAGTTATTTTGCAGCGATGGTATCATTTTTATGCCTTGTGGTGCTTCTGGTGCGTGACCCGGGCGGGTCGGGGAGTGACAACTTTAATGGTATCAGAGCATTTAAAAGATTCTGACTGTTTTCAAAAGTTATAAAGTATTTTCAAAGTGTTTTCAAACGTTTTCGAAGCCAGTGGATTAAATAGGTTTAGAACTCCAGAGTTCGAGTATGTAGTTACTCGAAAGCGTCATAAATGATCAAACCTACTCTTAGAATACCTACTTTAGTAGCAAGCCACCAAATAGTGTTCTCGAGTGTGGTCTTAAGTGAGATGACATCACGATCACCTTCTTCCTCGAGATTCGTGCAAGCAAGGCACGTTATCTAAGAAACACCCCAAACTCAAATTTTTAGTTTTTAATATTCCTTCTACTCGATAGCTAATCTATGCAAGGGATGGTATTTCCCTTGAGATGACGAGATAGATAATGTCTCGTCTAATTTTCTAAGGAAGCCTAGTTAGAGGTTTACCAGTGGAAACTGGCTCGATGCCCACAATCTTCGATGTTCAATCTTTGAAGTTGTGGACATCGAGACTCGCTAGTAAAGTAGCGAGTTTGAAACTTAAATTAACTACGTTCCCCATTCTTTACACTAGTGACATATAAGAGTTGGGAGGAAGTAAAGCGACTAGAATGAGGCAAGGGCCAAGATGAGGCCTTACATGCGTGAATGCTAACCTCATTTCTTTCATTCTCTACACCATTGTGTGTAGCCTAGGAGAGAGAGTTGGGTTAGAATGAAAGAAATCGAAGGAGTCAACCACGGAGGATATGGTTGACCCAAAACCTCAGAACGAGAGATGAAGCATCCGAGCAACCATATGAAGGATCGAGAAGGACCTCACAAAGCATTAAATGGGAGGTGAAGTGAAGCGATTGCCGAAGAGCCTACAGGTCAGCAAGTTTGGTGGGATAAGCCCACAGATTGCCTGGATGATGCTCCGGGGAGTGAGCATGAAGTGAGAGAAGTGGTAGCAAGGGCTAGCTAACTTCTGTTATTCTTACACTATGGTGTGTAAGTGGTGAAAGAAAGGGGGTATTGGTGGACGAAAGAGAGTTCATCTGAAATCAATCAAGGAGAAGCATACAAGGAAATTGGAAGAGAAAGAGTGAGCTTGAGATCCCATGATGTGAGATATGGGAAGATCACTTGAGGATGTAAAAGGATTGAAGAGAGAACACCCTAAAGGATTCAAGGATGGCAAAAAGGAAGAGTAAGGAAAAGGAATAAGAGAGAAGCCATTCTTGGGAAATAATGAGGAGGAATAAGGCGAGAATGATAAGACGGAGAATGAAGAAAGAATGAAAAGAGATCACATCCAAGTGGTCAACGAGTAGTACATCCGTTACTACTTGTTTGACCATTGGATACCAATGTTAAGAAGGATAATGGACAAGAGAGAAAGAAAATGAATATGGAGGAAATGGAATAAGGAGAAAGATAAGTTGTAAACCTCCACCCTTAAGGGGATTAAAGGTGATGAACCCTTCATCAATTGATGGATAATGAGAGTAAGAAGGAGGAGATCTTTAAAGGATGATATGAAATGATTTTGACAAAGTCAATGGGAAGTAAGCAAGCGAAGAAAGAGTGTAATGTGCAGTAATGATGAGAATGCCTGCATGAGTGCTAATGGAAGGCACGAAGGGAATTTTCTCCAGAGTTGTGAAGTCATCACCAGAAGGAACTGGTGAGAAAGAAAAAGGGAAAAGAGAAGAAAAGCAAACCCTTAAACAAGGATAAAGAAATGTCGTGATGTAGTGCGAAGGCTTTCTTAATAAAGAAAGAAAGCATAAGAATCCTAGGTAAAAGAAGATCCTAGGCTAATAAAGGAGAAACAAGGCCTAGAAGGAAGAGAGACTTAGTTCAGTTGATGAACTAAGTATAGGCTAACTAGGAATAGAGCCTTAAAAGAAGAAAAGTATAACCCATCACTAGAAAACTATAACCTTAAATAGCGATAATTTCATAATCAATCATAAGTTAATAGCTCCAAATGACTGACCAGGATTAGTAAAAGAACAAAACTAGAAAATTAGGAGTCGAGACAAAACCTAGGTAGATAACCTAGAGTAGGTTAAAGAAAATGAATAAAACGGGATTAAAAAGAAGCCTAGAAAGAGGACTAAGAAAGATCTAATGAAAGAAAGTGCATAAAAGACTTAGAAATGGATATTAGCTAAAGAAAGTCGAGCATAATGAACCCTAAACGTGAGTCAAGCCAAGGCACTACATCATACTACGAATAAGTCAAAGGAAAGAAATGAATAAATAAGGATTATCGAAAGCTAGAACTACAGAGAAAAGGAGTCAAGAGTATGAAAGAAAGGAAGAGGAAACCCCCAACTACTTGATTGTGGAAGAAGAGATCAAAAGGGGTCAAGGATATAAATTGGTGAAAAGAAAGGAAAGGAAACCCCTGATTATATAAGTGATAGAAAAATAGATAAAGAGGTTGGATAGCAAGAAAAATTGGAGAAAACATAAGAGAATGAGCACTCGTAGGAAACGAGTGAATGGAGATGATTGTATCTTAATGGATGACGGATAAGGATGAGTAAGGATATGAAATCATGATGGAGTAAACAAAGGTGAAAGAATGATGATAATGAGGATAATGATGATGATGATGATAATAATGATAATGATAATGGAAATTGAAGAATAATCAAACCCAAATGATGAGGAAAGTGGATCGACCTAAGTAAGGGTCGAAGAAAGAAGTAAGGATAAGACGAGAATGAATAAGATGATGATTAAAATTGGAGAAGACAAAAAAGTGATCAAGCATGAACAAGAATAATGGTTGGAACCGAAAGAGATGAAAGGATGAGAACAAAGAAGTAAAGTAAGATAGAAGAAATTAAGAGTATAAGGTTGAGGAATATGAAGGATAAGTTAAATCTTTTAGAAGGAGGGGAGTAAGCTAACTTTGAGGATGACCTCCCCGAAGAATGATAATAAAGAAAGGATGTGGGAGATGAAGTCAACCAAGCTAAGATAGAGTTAGCTTGGCGCGGACAAGATTGTGAGGTAATGAAGGATATGGAAAGGTGTTGTCCACGATAAATAAACCATGGTATCGAAAGACAAAGAAGAGGTATCGATGGATTAAGGGCCAAAGATGGCTGAGATAAAGGAATCCCCGTACTCCTATGAGCAAAGGATGAGGAAAGGAATTGATCAAACTCACAACTTTTACAAGCACAACCAGTGTAAGGAGCAGAAAGGAAATTCTAACACCCAAGAGAATCAAAAGTGTTAGAAGAAAAGAGGAATACGGATGAGAATGATAAAGAAAGTCAGAGAAGAAAGCAAAAAGGGAAAAGATGAAGTCAAGGTAAAGAAAACCCTGGATACAACACGAAAGGTCATGTGGATCAAAGTAAAGGAGTGTGAAGAAGAGAAATGATACGGAGATGACCCTAAGGAAAAAGGCATAAAGATGACAACAGCTGCAAGTGATGCCTAAAGGTGGCAGTGGACCAAAGAGAAGGTCAAGTTAAGTGAAGAACAAGATACCTCAAGAAAGAGGAATACGAAGATGAAGAAGGTATAAAGGTTACGGCATGACATGAGTGTGATGTGCATGATTTGCCTATTTCCGTGTTGACGGGAAGGCAAGAGAAATATGGACCCCACAATGGACGTGGGTGGATGGAAAGGAGGAAAAGGTTAGAGAAGGGGATAAGGAAACCCCCAGAAAGTACTGTTGATGAAAGGAGGAAAAGAGATCGACCATTATCAAGAAAGCTAATGTGAATAAAGGCGGTTACATGGAAGAAAACATGCGGCACCTCCTGAAGTGGACACTCTAAGGGAGGGAAAGATGGGAGAAAGCCTAAGAGGCTACAGAAATGGCATGGATGGGTATGAAGTCGAGGCTCAAGTGTGATTGACTTGGGAGCCATGTGAGGTGTCCCTGTGAGAGGAAGGGTCAGAGATAGAGATCTTGAGGATCTCTGTGATGACCACTGGAGAGGACCAGCCCAGTATGTGACTGGGGAGAGTATGAGACCTCCCAGAGTTCTCTATCCCTGATAGGATGAGAGATGAGATGTGATGGGCTGTGGCCCTGTATGTGATGTGATGGGCCGTGGCCCTGTATGTGATGTGATGGGTCGAGGGCCCTATGTGTAATTGTGATGGGCGGTCAGGGAGTGGGTCAGATTGTGAGAACCGACAGAGCAGATCTTTGATTCCTTTGTTATGATATGGCCAAGTGTGTGCCAGTGTGTATAAAAGCTCGACTCATTCGCCATGAAAAGAGAGAATGGAAGTAAGGGACGAAACGAAGAAGCGAAACCAAGGTAGGGGAAAGACAATTAACTCACCGCATCCTCACCGCGGAGGTAAGGGAGTTAAGCGAAAGTCTTTCCCGATAGCTTGGTTTCAAAGATGAGTACAAGACCATGAAACGACGAGGAATGCGTCGGAGAATAGCCTCAAAGTGAGAGGCGGTGGCAATGAAAAGGAAGAGGAACTCCTAAGAGGAGTAAGAGGTGTGGAACTCAGAGGTAACAAAAGAATAGTCTCGCCAAGAGAGACTTTAAGAAAGGACAAGGACAAGGTGGAAGAATCAAGTAAGCACAGCCCAAGGGAAGAAAGAACCTCTGAGTAATACAACTGGATTAAAGAAAACCTAACCCATAAGTGGTAAGGGTAGGCTATGTCAAGGAAAAGATGAGGTTCAAACTCAAGAGTAGAAGGGCGGTGAAGCCACTCTTGAGGAAGAAAGCGATCAGAGTGCGTAGCGAAAGCGTGGTAAATTTCAGCGATGAATAGTGATGCGAACACTGTTCGAAAGTGAGAGAAAGGTTTGGAATAGAAACTGAATCTCCCCAAAGTTATCTCAATTAATTTCGAGGACGGAATTTTTAGAAGGAGGGGAGAGTTGACACACCCGGACCTAATGCGACTTTTCCATACAAACGGAATAGTGTAAGATGGCGTATTAAGTCGATAATACATTGGTCCGGATGTGTCTGATTAAGAAGAGAAGATAAGCTTCAGGTAAGCCGAAGTTGGAAGATGAGATTGGTGACCATGCATGGAATCACTAAAGTGGACTTCTTTAAGTCCATAGCCAATGGATTAGACGTCTATTGGTGAATTGGTTAGTGGATCGGGCCAAGGATTGAAATTATGAGAGGTTTCAAAGAGGGGAAAAAAAGTTTGGCCCGGGGCCTGAGTAGACCTTGTGTCGGGCCTACCTATAAATAGGGGGAGATGAGCTCTCCCCTCTCATTTTCTCTTCTCCCTCTCTTCTCTCCTCTCATTTGCTCTCTCGGAGCAATTTTGGACTTTTGGTCGATCCAGACAAACCGACCGCAGGATCAAGGCGAGATCATGGGCTCCGGGTGAATCGAGTGTGGCGATGTTCCAGAGATTGAGCTACATGGAGCGCTTGGGAGTATACGAATCTCCCAAATACTGTGAGTGGCCTAGACTTCTTTGTTTAGCCACTAGGCACAAAGGTTTTAAAAACATAAATGTTTTCAAAAGTTTTGCGATACGAGAAATCCACATACACACAGTTGTTTGTGATATACCTACATAGAGAGTGGGATGTTTTCAAAAAGGAATATAAAGACTTATGTGTGTGTGTTTATATATTTTAAATGTGTATGTTTTATATATATAATTATGAAATATTAATATTACAATTGTTAAGGGTGCGATACCCTTGCGAGATGAGTGATTGAGAGAGATGCTCCTCGGGCTCCAATATATGCGGGAGCGTGGACGAGTTGGAGAAAGCATGCTTGAGTCTCAATCGTGGACCGCTTATTGAGGGGCACGGTGAGACGATACCCTCGGTGAGGCGCGTAGGGAAGCTCGCCAGGGCTCCAGTTCGCTGTGTTCCACCACAGCAAGGCATCACCGAGGGAAAGGGCTAGAGAGATAGAAAAGAGAAAATATTCTTGAATGAGAAAAGAGATAGCCCTCGGTGCAGTGAGGCATAAGACGACCGACGGGTCGTGCCTTCAGTATGATAGAGATGCCAGCCCATTTTATGTATATTTATTTATTTGTTTATTTAAAGTGTTTTTAAAGAGAGTTCTCGGTTGGAGAACCAGAAAAGGGTTTTGAAAAGAAAAATATTTATTTTATTATTATTTTTTTTTGGATTTCCCTTAATTGCCCTAACCCCGATGGAGATTCATAGAACCTCTGTCACTCACCTGTATCCAATGTGGATGGATGCAGATTCGCGTACGAGGTTAGCTGCTAGATCAAAAGCTCACTAGGAGGCGTCAGTGGCTTAGACTTAGTAGTTTTCCGCTACATAGGTATTCCTTTTAAATTAATCCACTGGTGCACTATTTACATTTTATTATTTTATTAAATGATTTATAATTAAAGTTTTAAAGGTTTTGCAGCGATGGTATCCATTTATTTGCCTTACGGTGCTTCAGTTGCATGAGCGGCCGACACGTACTTCGAGGCAACGTGGCGGTTGCCACGTGGCCAACCCGGGCGGGTCGGGGCATGACAATTTTTCTCATTGGTAACAAGCAAACCATTGCATGTGAGTTTGAAGTTGGTTCTAGATTGGCTACCAAATAAATTAAAAGAAATCTCCATTTGAAAACCTTGCGATGAGAGTGCAATATGTAGCGTTGAAAGGGAAGAAATTAATCCATGCAATGATGAAGCCATAAAGGCTAAAAGATCGAAGGAAAAACAGAGCATACCTAAGGGTATGCATGCATGAAAAGTTGTCATGAAAGCCAGCAAAGAAAAAGATGGGACTTTGAGAAACCTCCTAAAAAAGAGAGGATTTGGTGTCACAACGTCCACTATTAAAGATGAACTCACCCCAAAATCTAGAAAAAAAAGGGACTTTGAGAAACCTCCTAAAAAAGAGAGGATTTGGTGTCAGAACCTCCTCCATCAAAGATGAACTCACCCCAAATGCCAGTGAGTACTCCTTACACAGCTTCTCATCTAGGAGATGATACAACGCAGGTAATAGAACTCTTTAATAGCATCAATTAGTTATTTATTTATATACTATTATACTTTTGTTATTAATTAAATTTTATTTGTTTGAATAGTTTCAAAGGTTCTATACTTGTGCCAATATAGGTAAATTCTCCAAATTGGAATAGTTCATCACATGTTGGATTCACATTCGACAATTGCATCCACAATATTTAAGAGTATATCCTTGTAAATCTTACATACAATGACTTTACACATACTATGTGATCTAATCTTACACAATATTCAATTTACATAATTTCTAGGAATCCTACAGAAGCAGAAGCAGTACTACCATGATATTGATTCTTTTAAGAAGCCATGCAAGCCAACTGAGTTGACTCAGTTGGCTTGCATGACTAAGATAAAGTGGCTACACCATAATGAATGAGAATGAGGATTATTACCGAGGAAGAAGTTGCAGTAATTTCTAAGACAAAATTTTTTGTATTTAAACTTATTATAAATCAAACTGTCCTGCAATCCTCTAGTAATTTTTGTAACCTGGATATATTAATCTTTAAGAGAAAATATTAATTCTCCTTAAATTTTTTCATTGAATGATGAAAATTCTACATTCAAAAGGGGAAAAAAGAGAAATAAAAAAAAAGAAAGAACAATGGGGCTTGTTTTTGAAGCAAAACAAAAGTAGAGACGATGAAAGCAAAGATAAAGATAGAGTTGACGAGGGGAAAGCAGTAGGAAAGAGAGCTATAGTAAAAAGAGATGGAGTAAATAACGGTGTAAATGGACCTAACCAAGTTTTTAATCCAAGCCATTGAAAGTGTTTTTCTCAGGTGTCAATAATATAGCCCTATACTGGAATTCAGTGGAGATATATGGTATTGGACTAGAGCCAGACCCTCGGTTCAACTGTTCAACATATATGTTTTATGCATGGAATCAAATATCGTATATCGGTATCAATATCGTACCCTCAAAATTACGGATATATTGACGAATATATCAATCGATATATTGATATCACAAAAAAGTGGTAGAAATAATAAAAAATTTTGGATATTTATAATAAATATCGGAATTTTGAAATGAAATTTTAGCATATGTTTATTTATGTATTTTTACATATTTTAGAGTTATAATATCTTAATTAAAGCATATTTAAATGTAGAATTAATATGTTAATAAATATTCAAATCAGTGAAGATATTTGAAATCTAATAAAAATAAGACTACATAGTACATTTGTAAAATATTTATATCCAACAACATCAAAGATTACAAAGATTATGTGATTGGCAACATTTAATATCGCATTGAATTCCTTGAAGTCTCATAATTTACTTGACTTTCAGTTCTACGTTGAATTAAGGTGCAATATTTAGGTCATCTCATAAGGTTTATATAATGATTCACATAATTCTGTAAATAAGGATAATATTTAGTTGAATTAGCTTGGAAAATATATTCAATTGTTAGTTGCGAAATTTCTTACATTTTTAGTTGAATATCTTATTGAATTTGAGTAATTAACTTCTTAATCTTACACTAATTAGCTTGTTTTCATCTTTTAGGAACCATTTGAAACTTTGACGAGAAAAGCAATCATATCAAGCTAAGTTACAATGAAAAGGAAGTAATCAAAAAGTTGAAGGAACACCCCGCGCCACTTATCCATGGACCCGGCGACACCTGCCCGTAGCCAAGATCACCTAGGAAGCTGTCCACAACCGGCCACCTTCTATATGGAGACTCGATGCTGGCTCCCAACGGGAGAAAGACAATATTGGATTTATTTGGATCCTTTTGACTCATTAAGACCTAATGATCGGCCCTTGATCTTTCCTAACCCTGAAGACTTGTCAATTGAAGCCCAAACTCAAAGAAGATTCGAGAGGGAGATTGAAGCTTAGAGGCCAAGACTTGTAATTAATGAAGAGAGAAGTTTCAAGCATTAGGAAGAGGACTTCTTAGTCTCTTAGGATAGTAACCTTAGCTCATATAAATACTTTAGTTTGTTACTAAGTTAGGACTTTTGGATTTCTTAGCAATTTTCGTAGTTAATTTAGTTCTTCAATTACAATGCTAGCTTAAACATCTTTTCTCCAACTTAGTGACCTAGTCGGATGCTTTACTTCTATTTGTGAGATTTCTTAATCTTAATACAGTTTTCTTTCCAATTGTTCTTTGAATTCTCTGTGCTTAAGGTAAATATACTTGTCTATTGTTTATACTTTTGATTAGTGTGCAATACTCACTTGTTTATTCAATTGACTAACCATTCGCTTTGAATCCATGCTGTTTAGGGTTTGATTAAGTTGTTAGTGGAACTTGAGTAGAACGCTCTATCCAAAGGGAATTCAGAGAGATTATTTAAAATATTCATGCTGGTTGAATTTCTGATAATGGTTAACCAAGATTAATCTAGATCTTAATGCTTCCGAACTCTTAAATTTAGGCTGCTGGGATTCCGAGTTAGTGTTAGGATGAAAGATATGTTATGAAACTTGAGTAATTGCATGTCTAAGGCTTAGGATTAATAAATCAGTAAGGATGCTGGGTTCTTCCTTAACTGGTTAATGCAATTGTGAATGAAAACACTATCTTTTGGTAAATCAAGGATCAAATAGTTAGTAAGCATCCCTAGTCACTATGTTGGAGGTCTTAGTCTTATAGATATCTTCTTTAATTAGTTAGTGCCTTAGTTTAACCTTTGTTTATATTGAATTTTATCACAAATTCCCCTTTTTACTTTCCTGTTTTGAAGGCAAAAATCACCAAAGTTCTCTGTTGAATCCTTGCTTGCCCAACTACATTAAAGCTTAGCAGGGATTTATATTTGTGGAGTATTGGGGCAAAACTCTCATCATCAATGCAGGGGGAACAGACTATAATCCACTTGTGGTTATGCTGGTTATATTGGTTGATAATCATAGATAGGCTACTGTTCAAAGGGATAATATGATGGATACCAGTTAGATAGATGTGGTGCTCCATGATAATATTTCCTGTATCTACCATCAAACCAATTTTTAGAATATGATTCCATTGCTGCGTTATAACCGACTAAATTTTGTTCTGTGATTATGCTCATTGAGCCAAAATCATTAGCAAGATTACACATAACTCTCTTCCTCTTTATCTTTAGTTCCATGCCCAACTCTGCAAGACCAATGGCTGAATGGACCTCATCTTGCATAGCATGTGTGAAAGTTGCTTTATACATAAATGGACTTAATGGTCTATAATAATCCTTTTCATATGAAACATCATACCTTACGACATCTTCTGTTATTCTTTCTCCAACCCAACTTGAGTCCCTATTATTAGTCCTTTATTAATTTCTTTCACCATTATCACTATCATCATCATCTTGGTTTATTAAATAACCTTTGAAGTTAGGTGGATGCCCAATAGTTTCATCTGATAAAGAATCTAAATCTACCTTTTCGGACATGACTTTATCAACATTAATCCCAAATTCTTGAGCATGATTGCTAATTTCTGGATTAGACTTTTTATCACAACTGGTAAGCACTTGTCGAGGTGTTCCAAAAATAATAACCGAACACTTAGAGATTTGTAGCTAAAGTAGTTCAGGTCAATCCATAGGGAGCTCGATTTAACAATCTTCTTTTCACTATTGTTGCAAACAAACAACTTCAAACAAATTAAGAATCTCGAAATAGTGGTTTTAATCAACAAATCAACTAAATCGAAAGCTATAAATTGAAGAGAATGGTTTGCGATACTGAGTTGAACAAAAGAACTAATCAATTAACAAGAATTTAATGCAATTAAAAAAGAAATCAGATTAATGAAGCTCCAAATGTAACAAGTAATCATAATCAACTTTAACTAATGGATCATTGATCCTTGATCTCCAATCTAATCATCGAATCCTATTATAGTTAGGATAGCTTAAGGTACTCTAGTTTTGCCTAAGCCCGATCACTCCTTAATCTTTGAAGTTAGCCAGCTCGGTCACTCGATCTAACTCTCTTCCCTCGTAATCAACCTATACCTCAGCGGCTACAAGTTTAAATCACAAGAGAGCATTACGATCTAGAGCAATATTAGCTAACAAGAGCCATGTGAACTTAGCACCTCTCCATGTAACTTTCCACTTCAATTTCCCCAAATCTAATCTAAGATTTGGTTGCTACTCGGTTCTAAGCAAAATCTACAATTACAGATAGCAAATTGCCTAGAATAGCTAGTGGCCATCACGACTCATGAATCCCCAAAATCACTTGATCTCTAACACTTCCAAGATCAATTAGCTCAGGAAATTAAAGAATACAATAGAATTGAAGATTTAGGTTCAAGATCTTACCATTGATTGAAGAAGAATTACAATTATAAGCTAAATTGGATTAGAAGTACTTAGCCACTCATGGAAGAAGAAGAAACCTCCATGAAAGTTGAGAGAATTCTTAAATCTTCAGAGAACTAAGTTTTTACAAGAGAGAAAAGTGAATTTTTGTTCTATGCTCAGATCTGAAAGTAACAATTCAAATTTCAAAAGCTAACTTTTATAGTCTAACTAAAAAGATGTAAATGTACGAATCTATCCTTTCCTAAATCATGGTTACAAAGTTAAGTGAGGGTAAATATGTCTTTTCTAACTCCTTAGCCCAGCTAATTGGCATATGAAAGAAGTCTCGTGGCTTGACTAAGTCAAATTCAAGTTTGAATTTCTGTTGTAACCGCTCCCGAAATAAGCGCTTCTGTCTTACGTCAGACTCAGCCATTGAGAGGCTTCTGTGTAGCCTCTAAATGGCTAGTTTTCTTTGCTTCCTGACTTCTGAACTCGTGAACAACCATTGAGAGGTTGCATCAGAGACTCTCAATGGCTCGAAACGTTCTTCTTTGTTTTACTCCCAAAATGGACTCTTTTAACATGTATTTGCAATTTCTCCATTATTTCACCTACAATTGGAAAACACCTCAATTAGTGATTAATTAAAGTACTTAGTTGTCTATTTCAACCAAATTATAATACAAATACATGTACAATTTTAGCTCTAACAAATTGCTCTACACTTAAACCTTGTTTGTCCTCAAACGAGCTTAAGGATAGAAAATAGAGTTTTGAACTAAAACCAATATCTTTAAATAACTACACTCAAATTTCAATCAAGACCAATACACAAGTCAATTGACAAATTGCATAGGAATGTAAAGATACTTAGCAATGATCATCAAGAATTTAGAAAATCCAAGAAGTTACAAGCATGTATCAATTTCCAACACACATATGCATGAATAAGGTAACTCTTCCTTGTTTTTCCACTCCTGTCTCCTTTAAGCATTTATCAAATGGACCACACATACTTCTTACACATACAAGTTTACCATATGCTTGCAATTACACCTAATCTCCACTACTCAAAGATGCATGAATGCATGAATGCATGAATCAAAATGTCTTTCATTTTTGTTGTAATTAGGCCAAGGTGAGTAAGCTGCCAAGGAAGGGAAAAAATGTACAAAAGCATATCAAGAATGATGAAATTTCAGCTTGACATTCATGGCAAATTTCTCATGTAATAGCCCATTACTTGGCTTGATTAACATCTTTAAATTCACCATTAGTCAAGGTCTTTTCCTTCCTTTTTATTCTTTGATGTACAAGGAAACGCTTCTTTCTTTAATTGTGCCTTTCTTTGTATTCTTCAGTTTTGATTTTGGCACTTTCTTTTCTTGTCTTTTCATTTTCTTTTTTGAACATCTTTCGACCAACACCAATGAGTGAAAGTTTTCCCTCACACTTATTTCTTTGCCAACCAATCACCAAGAACAACACTTATGAATTCAAACCTCAATTCCACCACTCAAGAAATGGGGACAAGAACTTGGTTTTTTTTTTCATTTAAGGCTTAGGTTCTTTGGTCAATGTGGCTAGCAAGGAAATAAGGTCAATTCATATCATATTAAGCTCACAGGGTTTGTAAATTTGTTTTGCCATGGTCGGTCTTTTAGTTCAAACTCATCCCTAGGTGCCTTTGTCACTTCCAACGCAAACACACATTCACATATTCTTGAAAAGGTATAAATGCAAGTTCTAGAAACAATGTATGCATAGAAACAATCAATTCACTCATCAAGGAAAAGAGATTGGGTGCAATCTCGTTAAGTTCAAATAATCTCTCAAGTTTGCACAAAATGGTTACTTTTTTCAATCAACATGCATTAGAAAGATTAACACACTTAGAAAGTAAATGGAAAAAGTGAGTAACCAATTCCATCAATCAATACTAAATACTTGATTTCCTAAACAAATCATCAATTTGACAAATATACCATCCATCATGGAATTCAAGCATCATCATTCGAAAAAATTTGGCAAAAATTTTCTAATTATGAAAAATTAAACCTATGCGAAATTAAAGAAAACAGAATGTAAGCACAAAAATGAATTCATCCTCCCCCACACCTAGATGACACATTGTCCTCAATGTAGCAATCAACAAAGCAAAGTAAAGTTGCTTAAGAAGAAAGAGCAATTTACCTGAATTTAGAGGCAAAATAACTACTAAACAAGATAGCAATCCGGAAAAGGAGAGGTGAAATCATAAAGAACAGAGTCTATACAAATCATAATAGAACATAAAAGTATGAAATCAAAATGTACCATCTACTACCGCAAAGTTAAAACTCTAAGAGCTGAAATGTAAAGATGCATGAAAATGAATGGATACAAATACACAACTCTTGGTAATTAAGTTAGCCATCACTGGGTCGGAGCATCATCATCTCTGAACTCTCAGCTAAAGCTTTCAAATTCTTACCTTGGTTCGAAAGGATACGGTCTAGTTTAGAGATAGGTTCAATTTACACCTATATTATGGACTAGATTGAAGTGCTTTTGATCTATTTTATTTAGATTTTATAGTCCGTATTATATAATTTATTCTCACTTTAGTTTAATTGGTTGTTTTGAAGGAACTGGGACTTAACTTTGGAAAATTAATGGAAATTGGAACTAAAAATACAATGATTCTAAGCATGGCATTGCTTTCAAGTTGGAAGTCAAGAGAAAGCTCCAAAGGCAAAAGCCAAGTCAGCCATGAATTGTGAGTCACGTGAAATCCACAATTGGAGCAAATTCATAATAGCGGGGAAGTCGACTCAACAACAGCACCACATCATGGTATATACGGACTTGGATGCTAGCCGTAAATAGTGCATGTGACGTCTCAAGTGGAATGCAAAAACTGAAGCTAAATTCAAGTTACGCTTCAGATATGTTACGGCCAATCTATTGCTATTAACGACGCTGGTCTTGGCCTGTATTAAGTAGTGGTGACGTGGCCCAAGGAGTTTAAGTTTAATTGGGTTAGTCTCCAAGTAATCTTATGTGACCTAACTACTACTAGTATAAATAGACACTTTAGGGTTCTCTAATACGGTCTTGGATATTGAATCTTAGACTTTATTATATTTTTCTTTAATGCATTTATTTATTTTCTTTATTATATTTTCTTTTAATAGTTAAATTTCTTGTTGGAGATTTGGGTAGATCTTCTAGGAATTTTAATTTAATTATTGTATGAATTGGTCTTCTTGGTGTGAAATCTATTTTCTTTGTACTTAATTCTATTGTATGCTTGATCATCATATAATAAGTTTTTGGAATTGTATGAAGGACTGATAGGCGAAGTATAATTTGTGCACTAGGAAAATAGACAAGAGCAATTCTGTCACGCCCCGACCCGCCCCGGGTCGGCCACGTGGCAACCGCCGCGCTGCCTCGAAGTAGTGCTGGCCAGTCACGCACCTAAGGCACCGCAAGGCATAAATGAGCATCATCGCTGTAAAAAAAAACTAAAACTTTAATTAGAAAATATTTAATAAAATAATTAACTTTAAAAGTAATGCCAGTGGACTAATTGAGAGAATACCTACACAGCGAAAACTTCTAAGCCTAAGCCACCGACGCCTCCTAGTGAGCCTCTTTTCTATAGCTGACTCCGATCGCAGATCTGCATCCATCCATATTGGATACAGGTGAGTGACAGAAGTTCTAAGAATCTCCATCTGGGTTAGAGCGGATAAGGGAAATCTAAAAATAAAATAAAATAATAAAAAAAAAAATATTTTTTTTCTTTTAAAAATTCTTTTCTGGTTCTCCTGCTGAGAACCCTCTTTTAAAAATACTTTAAATAAATAATTAAATATATATACACATCAAATGGGCTGGCATCTCTATCATACTGGAGGCGCGACCCCTCGGTCGTCTCATACCTCACTGCACAGAGGGCTATCTCTTTTCTTTTTTTTAAAAAATATTTTCTCTTTCTCTTTCTCTTTCTTTAGCCCTTTCCCTCGGTGGTGTCTCACTGTGGTGGAACACAGTGAACTGGAGCCCTGGCTAGTTTCCCTACACGCCTCTCCCAACCAGGCTCGACTCACTGTGCCCCTCGATAGGCGGTCCACGGCTGAGTATCATGCATGCTCTCAAACTCGGTCCACGCTCCCACAAATTGGAGCTCCGAGGAACCCTCTCAAACACTCGTCTCCCAAGAGTATCGTACCCTCAACAATAATAATAATAATTATTCATAATTTATATATAAACGTACAAAACATTTATATTTAAAATATATAAATCACACACACATAAGTTCTATATTTCCTTTTAAAACATCCCACCACTGTGTGGGTATATCACAAACAATTGTGTGTGTGTGGATTTTCCCATATCCCTAAACCTTTTTGAAAAACATTTATCTTTTAAAATCATTTTCAAAACCCTCTTTCCCAGTGGCTAAACAGAGAAGTCTAGGCCACTCACAGTGATGGGAGAATTGTATACTCCCAAGCGCTCAATGTAGCTCAACCTCCGGAGCATCGCCGCACTCGATTCAATCGGAGCCCTTGATCTGATAGCCGGGCATGTCCCGATTTGCCAATTGTCCAAAATGCCTCCGGTCGACTCCAAAGTGTAAAGAAGAAAAAAGAAAGAAAAAGAAAAGAAAGAAAGAAAAAAATGAAGAAAGGTTCGGCACCCCCCTCCCCTATTTATAGGGGAGCCCGACGCTGGGTCCACTCGGGTCCCGGGTCAAACTTTTTCCCCTTTTTCAACTTTCTTTCATTTTCACCCGTTGGCTAAATCCTTTGCTTTCTTGTGCTAACGGGGTCCATAATAAATTTCTAGGGACTTATTTGGAGGTCTTTTTGGCATTTACTAATTTCCATGCACGGTTAATTACTTTATCTTCCAACTCCGTCTTATCCTGATTTAAACTTCTTTTCTTAATTAGACACATCCGGACCGACATATTGTTTAATTAATACGCCGTCTTACACTATTCCGTTCTTACCAAAAGTTGTACTAGGTCCGGGTGTGTCAACTCTCCCTTCCTTCTAAAAATTTCGTCCTCGAAATTAAATAAGGTAGCTTGGGGAGATTTGGCTTCCATTCGAAGCTCTCTTTCTGTTTTCGAATAGTGTTCGCATCACTATTCACCGCTGAAGTTCACCACGCTTTCGCTGCGTACTCTGATCATTCTCTTCCTCAAGAGTGGTTTCATCACTCTTCCACTCTTGAGTTTGAACCTCATCTTTTCCTTAACATAGCCTACCTTTCGCTATTCATGGGTTAGGCTTTCTTCACTCCATTCGTGTTTACTCGATCTTCTTGCTATGTTCTTGTCTCATCCTCCAAGTCTCTCTTGATGAGACTATTCTTTTGTTACCTCGGAGGTTCACACTTCTTACTCTTCTTAGGAGTTCTTCCTTCTTTTTCATTGCCATTGCCTCTCACTTCGAGGCCATCTTCTAACGCGTTTCTTGTCGTTTCGTGATCTTGTACTCATCTTTGTAACCAAGCTATCGAGAAAGACCTTAGCTTAACTCCCTCGCCTCCACGGCGAGGATGCGGTGAGTTAATTATCTTTCCCCCTACCTTGGTTTCGCTTCTTCATTTGGCCTCTGACTTCATTCTCTCTTTTCATGGCATATGAGTTGAGCTCTTGTATACACTGGCCCACACTCGGCCACATCATAACAGAGGAATCAGAGATCATGCCCTCTCGGCTCTCACAATCTGACCCACTCTCTGACCGCCCATCACAATCACAAATAGGGCCCTCGGCCCATCATATCACATATAGGGCCCATGGCCCATCACATCTCATCTCTTATCCTCACTGGGATGGAGAACTCTGGGTGGTCTCATGCACACCCCAATCACACACTGGGCCGGTCCTCTCGAGTGGTCATCACAGAGATCCTCAAGATCTCGATCTCTGATCCTTTCTCACATAAGGACGCCTCACATGGCTCCCAAATCAGTCACACTTGAGCCTCGACCTCATACCCATTCTTACCATTTTTCTTGCCTCTTCGGCATTCCTTAACTTTTATTTTCTTGAGGTACCCTCTTCAGGAGGTATCGCGTATTTATCTTCCTTTTGACCTCTTTCCTTCACATTAGCTTCCTTGCTAATGGTCGATCTCTTTTCCTCCTTTCATCAACAGTATTTTCTGGGGTTTCCTTATCCCCATCTCTTTCCATTTCTTCCTTTCCATCCACCCACGTTCATTGTGGGGTCCACATTTCTCTTACCTTCTCATCAACGTGGAACAGCGTAATTCACGCTCGTCACACTCATACTGCATTCTTTGTAGCTTCTTCATCTTTGTACTTTTTCTTCTTAGAATTTCTAGTCCCTTTACCCGATTCTGCCTTTCTCTTGGGTCGGTTGCCATTTCTTGGAGTCATTTGCAGTTCTTGAAATCTCCATACCCTTTTTCCTTAGGGTAATCTCCATCTCATTTCTCTTCTTCACACTCCCTTTACCGCAATTTGCATGATCTTTCACGTCTTATCCATGGTTTCTTTACCTTGACTTCATTCTTTCTCTCTCTTTGCTTTTCAAATATGGGTTTTCTTTCTCTTAGCCATCTTCGACTCTTAATCCATCGATATCTCTCCTTTGTCTTTCGATACCATGGTTTATTTATCGTGGGCACACCTTTCTCTATCCTCCATTACCTTTCTATCTTGCCCACGCCAAGCTGACTCCATCTTAGCTTGGTTTGACTTCATCTCCCACATCCTATCTTCACTCATCATTCTTCGGGGAGTTTATCCTCAAAGTTAGCTTACTCCCCTCCTTCTAAAAGATTTAACTTATCTTTTTCGTCCCTTGACTTCTTAACCTCGATTTCTTTTATCTCACTTTACTTCCTTGTTTTCATCCTTTCGTCTCTCTCGGTTCCAACCATTATTCTGATTCATGCTTGGTCACCTTTTTGTCTTCTCCAGTTTCAGTTATCAACTTATTCATCCTTGTTTTATCCTTATTCCTTTCTTGGACTCTTACTTAGGTCAATCTACCTTCCTTATTCTCTGGGTTTGATTATCCTTAAAGTTCCCATCATCATCATTATTCTTATTCATTATCATCATCCTTGCATATCGTTATTTCTTTATTTCTCTCTTCTTTTCTTTCATTCATTCTTTACTGATATCATCCTTACCCGTCATCCATTAAGATACCATCATCTCCATTTACTCGTTTCCTACGAGTGCTCCTTCTCTTATGTTTTCTCCAATTTTTCTTTCTATCCAACCTCTTTATCTCTTCCTTTATTACTTAAATAATCAGGGTTTTTCTCTCCTCTTATTTCACCTATCCACACTTTAACCCTTCTGTTCTCTCTTCTTCCACAATCAAGTAGTCGGGGGTTTCCTCTTCCTTTATCCAATTTATACCCTTGTCCCCCTTTTTGCTCTTCAGTTCTGGCCTCCAATCATTCTTGTTTATTCTTTCCTTTCCTTGATTTATTCGTTTTATGATGTAGTGCCTTGACTTGACTCGGGTTTGGGGTTCATTATGCTCGACCTTCTTTAGCTAACATCCGTTTCTAAGGCCTTTTATACACTTTCTTTCACTAGATCTTTCTTAATCCCCTTTCTAGAATTCTTTTAATCCCCTTTTTATTCCTTTTCTTTAACCTATCCCTAGGTTGTCTACCTAGGTTTTGTCTCTAACCCTAATTTTCTAGCCTTATTCTTTTACTAATCCTGGTCAGTCATTTGGAGCTATTAACCTATGGTTTATTATGTCGTTATCGCTATTTAAGGTTACAGTTTTCTAGTAATGTGTTATACTTTTCTTCTTTTAAGGCTCTATTCCTAGTTAACCAAAACTTAGTTCATCAACTGAACTAAGTCTCTCTTTCTTCTTAGGCCTTGTTCTCTTTTATTAGCCTAGGATCTTCTTTTACCTAGGGTTTTCATACTTTCTTTCTTCATTAAGAAAGCCTCCGCACTACATCACGACATTTCTTAATCCTTTGTTTAAGGGTTCGCTTTCTTCTCCTTCCCTCTTCTTCTTTCTCACCAGTTCCATCTATGATGACTTCACAATATCGAAGGAAATTCCCTTCGTGCCTTCCATTAGCACGAATGCAGGCATTTCCATCATTGCCATGCATCACATTCTCTCTTCGCTTACTTTCTTCCCATTCATTCGTCATTATCATTTCACATTATCCTTTGGAAGTCTCCTCATTCTTACTCTTATTATCAACCAATGGTAAATGGTACATCACCTTTAATCTCCTTAGAAGTGGAGGTTTACAACTTATCTTTATTCTTATTCCATTTCCTCCATCTTCATTTCCTTTCTCTTCTTATCCATAATCCTTCTCGTCATAGGTATCCAATGGTCAAACAAGTAGTCACAGACGTACTACTCGTTGACCACTTGGATGTGATCTCTTTTCTTTGTCATCTTTGCCTTAATCCTCCTCATCGTTTCCTAAGAATGGCTTCTCTCTTGTTCCTCTTTCCTTACTCTTCCTTTTTGCCATCCTTGAATCCTTTAGGGTTTTCTCTTATCAATCCTTTCACATCCTCAAGTAATCTTCCCATATCTCACATCTTGGGATCTTGGGTTCACTATTTCTTTTCCAATTTCCTTGGATGCTTCTCCTCGATTGACTTCAGACGAACTCTCTTCCGTCTACCAATACTCCCTTTCCTTCCCCACTTACACACCACCGTGTAAGAATAATTGAAGTTAGCTAGCCCTTGCTGCCACTTCTTTCACATCATGCTCGCTCCTCGGAGCATCATCTAGGCAATCTGTGGGCTTATCCCGCCAGACTTGTCAACTTGTGGGCTTTTTAGCAATCACTTAACTTCACTTCCCATTTGATGCTTTGAGAGGTCCTCCTCGATCCTCGATCCGTTCGCTCGAATGCTTCGTCTCACGTCTTGAGGTTTTTTTAGTCAACCACATCCTCCGTGATTGACTCCTTCGATTTCTTTCATTCTAACCTAATTCTCTCTCCTAGGCTACACACCAACAGTGTAGAAAACAAGAGAAGTGAGGTTAGCGTTCACGCACGTTATACCCATTTTGGCCCTTTACCTCGTTCTAGCCGCTTCATTTCCTCCCAAGTCCTACACGTCACTAGTGTAAAAAATTGGGGCAACGTATCTGGTTTACGCTTGACACTCGCTGCTTTACTAGCGAGTCTCGATGTTCACACTTCAAAGATTGAACATCGAAGATTGTGAGCATCGAACCAGTTTCCACTGGTAAGCCTCTAACTAGGCTTCATTGAAAGACTGGATGAGACATCATTTATCTTGTCATCTCAAGGGAAATACCATCCCTTGCATAGTTTAGCTGTCGAGTAGAAGGAATATTAAAAGTTGAAAATTTAGGTTTGGGGGTTTCTTGGAAAGCGTGCCTTGCTTGCACTAATCCCGAGGAAGAAGGTGGTCGTGATGTCTTTCACTTAAGACCACACTCGAGAACACTATTTGGTGGCTTGTTGCTAAAGAAGGTATTCTAAGAGTAGGTTGGATCATTTATGACGCGTTCAAGTAACTACATACTCGAACTCTTGAGTTCTAAACCTATTTAATCCACTGGCTTCAAAAACGATTGAAAACGTTTGAAAATACTTTGAAAACACTTTGAAAATACTTTATAGGTTTTTGAAAACAGTCAGAATCTTTTAAACGCTCTGATACCAATCAAATTGTCACGCCCCGACCCGCCCCGGGTCGGCCACGTGGCAACTGCCGCGCTGCCTCGAAGTAGTGCTGGCCAGTCACGCACCTGAGGCACCGCAAGGCATAAATGGGCATCATCGCTGTAAAAAAAAACTAAAACTTTAATTAGAAAATATTTAATAAAATGATTAACTTTAAAAGTAATGCCAGTGGACTAATTGAGAAAATACCTACACAGCAGAAGCTTCTAAGCCTAAGCCACCGACGCCTCCTAGTGAGCCTCTTTTCTATAGCTGACTCCAATCGCAGATCTGCATCCATCCATATTGGATACAGGTGAGTGACAGAGGTTCTAAGAATCTCCATCTGGGTTAGAGCGGATAAGGGAAATCTAAAAATAAAATAAAATAATAATAAAAAAATATTTTTTTCTTTTAAAAATTATTTTCTGGTTCTCCTGCTGAGAACCCTCTTTTAAAAATACTTTAAATAAATAATTAAATATATATACACATCAAATGGGCTGGCATCTCTATCATACTGGAGGCGCGACCCATCGGTCGTCTCATACCTCACTGCACAGAGGGCTATCTCTTTTCTTTTTTCAAAAAAATATTTTCTCTTTCTCTTTCTCTTTCTCTTTCTTTAGCCCTTTCCCTCGGTGGTGCCTCACTGTGGTGGAACACAGTGAACTGGAGCCCTGGCGAGTTTCCCTACGCGCCTCTCCCAACCAGGCTCGACTCACCGTGCCCCTCGATAGGCGGTCCACGGCTGAGTATCATGCATGCTCTCAAACTCGGTCCACGCTCCCGCAAATTGGAGCTCCGAGGAACCCTCTCAAACACTCGTCTCCAAGGGTATCGTACCCTCAACAATAATAATAATAATTATTCATAATTTATATATATACGTACAAAACATTTATATTTAAAATATATAAATCACACACACATAAGTTCTATATTTCCTTTTAAAACATCCCACTCACTGTGTGGGTATATCACAAACAATTGTGTGTGTGTGGATTTTCCCATATCCCTAAACCTTTTTGAAAAACATTTATCTTTTAAAATCATTTTCAAAACCCTCTTTCCCAGTGGCTAAACAGAGAAGTCTAGGCCACTCACAGTGATGGGAGAATCGTATACTCCCAAGTGCTCCATGTAGCTCAACCTCCGGAGCATCGCCGCACTCGATTCAATCGGAGCCCTTGATCTGATAGCCGGGCATGTCCCGATTTGCCAATTGTCCAAAATGCCTCCGGTCGGCTCCAAAGAGAAAAGAAGAAAAAAGAAAGAAAAAGAAAAGAAAGAAAGAAAAAAAGGAAGAAAGGTTCGGCACCCCCCTCCCCTATTTATAGGGGAGCCCGACGCCGGGTCCACTCGGGTCCCGGGTCAAACTTTTTCCCCTTTTTCAACTTTCTTTCATTTTCACCCGTTGGCTAAATCCTTTGCTTTCTTGTGCCAACGGGGTCCATAATAAATTTCTAGGGACTTATTTGGAGATCTTTTTGGCATTTACTAATTTCCATGCACGGTTAATTACTTTATCTTCCAACTCCGTCTTATCCTGATTTAAACTTCTCTTCTTAATTAGACACATCCGGACCGACATATTGTTTAATTAATACGCCGTCTTACACTATTCCGTTCTTACCAAAAGTCGTACTAGGTCCGGGTGTGTCAAATTCAGTTTATTGTGATAACCATAATTGAATTAGGGTCATGGAGAAACTGATTTGATTATAATCCAAGGTTCTTAATGTTCTTAACTAATTAGTTTATGCACCGAGAGGTGGTAATCACTTAGTTAGGAAAGCTTAGGATGATCTGAGGGGGTTCCTAAGTAGATTAGTGATTGTTATTTTAACCTGTTAACTAAATTCATACATAATTAGATTAAATACCTAGAAGTGAAGCCTAAACCCTAACACTTTTAATATTGATTTTCTCTTTAATTATTTGCCATTGTTCTTTTAATTAGATTATAATATCTTGTTTTTATTTAATTAATTCTTTGCTTTTGTTAAATTAGATTTTCTTTTTCATTAAACTCTACTAGAATTAGGATTTAGTAATTAACAAGTCCTCGTGGGTTCGACACCTTGGAATACTCCAAGCTATATTGCTTGATTTCGTACTCTTGCGAAAATTCCCGATCAAGTTGGTGCGTTGCTGGGGACTTGATTTAATTGCTAATTTTTTAGTTCTAATAGTTTTAGTTTAATTTTTCTATTTTTTTATTCTATTTTAGTTTAATTTTTCTGTTTTTAGTTTTTAATTTATTTTTCTTAGGAATTTTACTTAATTTTTTTTAGATAAATATGGAAGATCCTTTCACTACTTCGCTCAATAAGCTAGAGGTGATAGAGAAGATGTTGATGGATGATGAGGATGAAGATTATTCAGAGAATGTGAACTATATGGGTGTCTGTGGAAGACAAGATGGTTGGAATAATTCTTTTGCACCCACCTATAATCCTTGGAGGAGAAATAATCCGAATTTCTCTTAGTCTCATCAAAGAATTGCTGCTGGACCTTCAAGATTAAAAGGTTTCCATCAATGACAACATCTTCAACCTCAACCATCCACACAATAAGGTAGTAGTGAGGATAAGTTTCTAGCTTTCCTGGCATAATGCAGTTTGCAACTTCAGAAATTGGACAAAATTGATGAGTTGGAAAGGATTATTGAATCTCAATCCATTGCAATAAAAAATCTTGAAGTCCAAGTGGGTCAAATTGCACAAATTATTAGTGAGTCGGAGGATGAAAACGAAGAAGAATGGTGTAGTGAGGAAGCGGCGCCGGATGATAACATAAACGGCACCTGAATTGCACGCAGTGAAGTAATGGACCAACATGATGAGGAAGCGGCGTCTTATGATGATAGAAACGGCGCCAATTCTGTAACTCAGAAACATAATCACGCTTATGGCAATGAAGCAATGCCGGACTTGTAAGAAAACAAGCTGCTGTTTGACATCAAGTTGAGTCGATGCCAAAAGAGCATATAAGCTGGCCCAAACTTCCTTCAAAGCCTTATAGTGAGGTCAAGCCTTATGTTCCACCAATTCCATTCCCTCAAAGATTGAAGCAAAGGAAAATCGAGCAAGAAAATAATTTAAAGTTGAAGGAAATTATAAGTCGTATCCAGGATTTGATTGTGCCATGCCCAGAACCTGAAGCTCAGTCACTATATGATGCTCAAATGATATCCTTCACCAAACCCACTCTAACTCTCAATTTTGAAGTGCAACCATGTGTGCCACCCATTTTTCAACCTCAAGGAGACATAACCACTAGTGAAGCATCCAATACTATATTGAAGATCGGCAAAGAAAGGGAAGTATTTCAAATTTTTAAACCTTTGTCAATCCACTTCTTTTATGGTGCTAATTCACTTTTATTTGTGGTTTCTTTGCTAGAAAATAATTTGAGAAAGTCTAAGGAGGATAGCACCAAGGCTATTCAACGAGATAAATTGTGGAACTTATGGCAATATGATTTCACTGGAATTATGTGACCTCCTTTGATGATAATGTCTAGCTATGGACATTAAATTTAGCACCTTGTTGGGAGGCAACCCAACAATCTAACCTTTTTTTAATTTTCTTTTAATTTTAATTTCTTAGTTTTTAGAATTTTTATTAATCTTTATTTAATTTTCTTTTGTAGGTCATGGTCTTGGATGATCTTGAATTTCACCTTTCCAATTTTACATGGACTAAGGGAGATTTCTCTACCTTTTTCTTTGCTTAATGGTTCAACTTTATTAATGATGTTCATGTTTAAGAAAGGGGGTGAATTTTTGATAATCTAAATTTTGTTTTGTCACTAACAATTTTTTCTTGAATTTATGTAAATTTACAGGCATCAATTTTGCTTTTATATAAATTGTATGGTGAAAGTACCCCTCAAGTCCCTCTAGTATGCAAATATGTTCAATTTAGTCCCTATACTCAAATTTGGGTCAATTTAGTCCTTATACTATGAAAAATTGAACAATGAAGTCCTTACATGTTACAAAATCAATTTCTGTCATTAAAATTAATGATGTGGCAGTAATATAGATATGATGAGATAAGTTAAGATATTAGCTAGCATGCTTGGTATTGGCGTAGTACTAACAGGTTAATAAAATATCAGAATAATGTCTACGCATCTGTAATAAAGGAGACCATAAACTAACGTGCAGTGTTGTGTCAGTATCATGTTAGTGCCGGACATACCAATTTATGGCTTAACTTGCCATGTCATTACCTTGTTAGTAATCCTAAAAACAAAAATTGGCTCGTATAACAACAATTCTAGTGATTAAATTGATTCTGTGACATGAAAGGACTTGATTGTTCTATTTTCAATAATGAAGAGGTTTGATTTCCATACCTGAATGCTGGGTTATCCTTCCACCTCGAATTATACGTGTTGGAATAGGGATCATATTTCGTTTGCTGTCCATTAAAGCCGACAGCCTTGCATTCCTTGGTTGAGTCTTCTAACAATGAAGGACATGCATCAGTCGTATGATTCGACATAGAACAAATTCCACAAACATGAAGTACTCCAGAACTTACAGCTTGCTGCCCCATAATGTATGTAGAGAGTTGGGCAAGATGTTGATGAATAAGAGCCAAGTGTTGTTGAAATGAAGTGTGCTCTACTTCATTGACATTCTTGGTTAGAGGTCTCACTCTGCGAGTGTCAAACTCCTGGGAATTTGTAGCCATGGTATGAATGAGTCTTCTTGCCTCAGTAGGAGTCTTAGCAAAAAAAGCTTCTCCACTAGCTGCATCCAACCATTTTCTGTTGAAATCCACAAGACCTTCATAGAAGTGCTGCATCAACTGTTGTTCATTAATTCGGTGATAGGGGCATCTATCCAATAGCTTTTTGAAACACTCCCAATACTCATAAAGAAATTCCCTATTCGATTGTTGAATACTAGCAATTCTTTCCCTTATGTTGCTAGTTTTTGTAGCTGGAAAGTTGTGCTCCAAGAATGCTTTTTGTAGTTCATCCCACGATGCAATCGAATCAGGTGCTGGAGAATAGAGCCAATTACTAGCTACTCCTTCCAAAGAAAATGGAAATGCTCGCAAAAGTACTTGCTCCTCTGTAATACCAGTCGGCTTTGTGGTTGAGCACACCACTTTTAGCTTCCTTAAATGAGCATGAGGACGTTCCCTTGCCAATCCATGAAACTTAGGGAGTAAATGTATCACCCCTGACTTCAGCTCGAATGGTGCTGCCAGTTCTTTCAACCGAATGCATAGTGGTTAGTGGTTAACACTTGGAACACCATATTCTTACATGGTCAGCTCTCTCCCTGGAACAACTTGTTGAGCCATATTTAATAGTTCTTTTTTCAGAAAATCCGCTTTCAATGACAATAGATTCTAGAGACAAGTCCTGCAATTCAGATCGAAACGAATCTTTAGAGTGTATAGATGAACTTTTAACTTGTTCAGCAAAGTTTCTGATATTCTTAAGCTTGACTATAGTATCACAATCTAGCATGCAAGTGTTTGCAAGGAAATTAGGTACAAAGTAGAATTCTAACAACTATATTGAACAAAAGATGAACCAAACAGCAACACTATAGCAGCAAACTCAACTAGAGCTTTAGCCAAATAGCAGATATTCACAACAATGCGAGTAAACATAGCTACCAACGTCTAGTACCAGCTTATGCATATATTCAAACACAAAAAGAACAGAAATTAAAAGACAAATGTAAGCCAAACAGAATCATAAAAGAACACAAAACAAAATATAGCAGCAAAAGTGAAGAGAGTATGGTTAGCATTGGTCCCCGACAATGGCGCCAAATTTTGGTAAGCGCTTGTCAAGGTGTTCCAAAAATAATTGTCGAGACGTTTTACCGCTCCGATGATAAATGATATGGCGTGAAAAAATGTTCGGGACAAAACAGTTGAAAAAACAAATGGAGTCGCCACTAACCTTTTATTTTTAATAGGTGTGGTTAGTCACCTACTTGTTTAACCCAACGTAAATCTAGAAAGATTACGTCAAGTTAAGGAAAGAAACTGGTCTACGAAAAAGATTTTAAGTTCGAGAGTCGGTTACGCTTGGGGAAGGATTAGCACCCCCGAGACGCCCGGAAATTGGTACCACAAAAGTCTTGAAATATTTCACTTGGAAAATGATAATAAAATGTTTTAAAATCATTTTAAGAAAAACATAATTTTAAATGTCGGAATAAATATTCCTTTTAATGTAATTGAGTCTCTTAAACAAAAGATTTTCTTAAAATAAAAATAAAAATAAAACATAAGAGTAAAAAATAAAAGACTTTGGAATAAACATTCCTTTTGTAAAAGAGGGTAATAATCTTTTTGAGTTCATTTGCAAATTTTAAGAAATTAAAGAAATCATAAACATGATGTATGCTTTTTGTCGAAAATTAAATGAGAAAAATATACTTTTTAGTTTTGAAAGGATGAGAAATTCCCTCGGGGCCAATCGGACTCCCGATTAGACACCAAAAAAAACTTCTCATCGGAGAAAACCTTCGGAAACCTCGGACTCCCGAGAAACCCTCCGGTCACCCCATGCATATGAATTTTTGAAAATCGATGTCCTAAATCTAATTATGCATGAGTGGGACAAGAAAACATAGGTTAGTATATATATATAATTAATTACAGAATATAATATAATAAATAAATAGGACAAGGAAAATAAAATAAAAAAAAATTTACAAACTTAGATTGCATGATAGCTAATTTTAGCACACACAAATAAATCTAATTTTTAATTGAATAAACATATGTACAAGATTAAAAATGTAGTTTTATATAAAAGATGGCTGAATTTGTCATTAACATAAATGAATGATCACGATCTTACAAACATTTAGAATAAATTTAAAGCCTAAGTCAAACATAGAAGATATATTAGTAAACATATAAACGTAGTGTATGTATCATGAATACATGACCTGAACAAATATAGCACTTGAATACATACATATAGCGAAATTTATTTAAATTCTAGCCAACAAATCCTTAGAACTAGGAATAATTTAGCACACAAAATAAATAACAAACATGAGTCAAAATCAGAAAGTTCAACTTTGGATTTTGAGAATATTATATGAACATTAATAAGAATGGTCCATTGAATGGAAATATTTACACAAAGGTTAATAAAGATGATAACTTTAAGATAATCTTATGCATATGGATTTGTAAAAACAGGAACTTGGACAAACATTTATATGAAGATTAGTACAAAAAAAATATGAACTTGGACAGCAAAATAAAAACACAAACTTGGACATATGTTCACATATAGATTAATAAAGATAGCAACTTGAAACGAGAAAACATGAAAGAGAAAAAAAAATGAAGGTTTTGAACATATACTTAACAGAATAAGAACTCATATTCACATACAAGATTGATAAAGGTGGAACCTTTGACAGAATTTATACGCATAGACCAACAAAGATGAAAACTTGAAGAGATGCTTATGTAAAGATTAACAAAAATAAGAACTTGAGCATAAATTTATATAAGGCTTATTAAAAACTATGACTTGAATAAATATTCACATATAAGTTAACAAAAAATGCAAACTTGAGCGAGGATTTACATGAGGGATAATAAAGATTGAAACTTAGATAAAGATTTACCAAAATCTAACTCAGCCTCTAAGCTAACGAGAAGAGACCAAGGTAGATACAAATTACTCTTCAAACTGGGAAGAAGATAGACCAAAATGATTCCTTCCTCTGCTTTTGTTTTCTTTTTTTTTTTGGACAGCACGCTTCCAAGTTTTAAAAAGTCTACTTTCAACAAAGAGAAGAAGAGCTTTCCTACCTTTTTTGAATACAAAAAGAAAAGAAAGCTTCTTCCTTTGTTATCCTAACTCAAAAAAAAACTTGCTGCTCTTTTTTACAAAATTAATTTTTCAAAAAGAAGGAAGACCTCTTTCAGTTTAAAAACAAAAAAAACAGAAAAATATCACCACCCTTTTTTTTTTTCCTTTTTTGAATACAAAAAGAAAAGAAAGCTTCTTCCTTTGTTATCCTAACTCAAAAAAAAAACTTGCTGCTCTTTTTTACAAAATTAATTTTTCAAAAAGAAGGAAGACCTCTTTCAGTTTGAAAACAAAAAAAAACAGAAAAATATCACCACCTTTTTTTTTTTCCTTTGAACAAAGAACTCCCCCCCCCCCCCTCTTTTTATTAGCTTAGCATGCCGGCCAATTAATGCAAAAATACCACCTTCCATCATCATTTTCCCCATCAAACAACAAAGGCATCTTCATCATCTCCCCCACCAAACAACAAAGACATCTTCATCATCTCCCCCACCCAACAACAAAGGCATATTTAATCATCTCCCCCACCAAACAACAAAGGCATCTTCATCATCTCCCCCACCAAACAACAAAGGCATCTTCATCATCTCCCCCACCCAACAACAAAGGCATATTTAATCATCTCCCCCACCAAACAACAAAGGTATCTTCATCATCTTTGCATGGTTGATAATGAACTGTGTATGGCTTTTTGGTATATATATATATATATATAAATGTATATATATATAAATATATGTATGTGTATATATATATAAATATATGTACGTGTATATACAAATATATGTATATATATACATATAAATATATATATTCATACATATACACATAAATATATATATATATATATTCATATATACATACATATAAATATAAATAAACACACACATATAAGTATATGATAACCGAATTAACTCAGTTGGTCTTTGGCTTGATTGGCTTTGCATGGGAGTTGAGTTGGCTAGCTTGGCTTTCGCATAACTTTGCATAGCCATGTTGACTCGGTTGGTCTTTCCGGTCTAGGTTCAAAATTACCTGCAAGGTAATAATATAAAATAAAAATAAAATAAAATGAAGTAATAATAATAATAAATGAGCATAAATAAACTAAACTAAAAGGATAAGCAAAATAGAAATTTTGAAAAAGGGCAAATCAATTAATTAATTAATTAAAATTAACTAATTGATTAAAATTAAAAATAAGTGTCTACAATAATAACCAAAAACTTAGAGATTTGTAGCTAAAGTAGTCCAGATCGATCCACAGGGAGCTCGATTCAACAATCTTCTTTTCACTATTGTTGCAAACAAACAACTTCAAACAAATTAAGAATCTCGAAATAGTGGTTTTAATCAACAAATCAACTAAATCGAAAGTTGTAAATTGAAGAGAGTGGCTTGCGATACTGAGTTGAACAAAATAACTAATCAATTAACAAGAATTTAATGCAATTAACAAAGAAATCAGATTAATGAAGCTCCAATCTAACAAGTAACCGTAATTAACTTCAACTAATGGATCATTGATCCTTGATCTCCAATCTAATCATCCAATCCTATTATAGTTAGCATAGCTTAAGGTACTCCAGTTTTGCCTAAGCCCAATCACTCCTTAATCTTTGAAGTTAGCCAGCTCGGTCACTCGATCTAACTCTCTTCCCTCGTAATCAACCTATACCTCAGCGGCTACAAGTTTAAATCACAAGAGAGCATTACGATCTAGAGCAATATTATCTAACAAGAGCCATGTGAACTTAGCGCCTCTCCATGTAACTTTCCACTTCAATTTCCCCAAATCTAATCTAAGATTTGGTTGCTACTTGGTTCTAAGCAAAATCTACAATTACGGATAGCAAATTGCCTAGAATAGCTAGTGGCCATCACGACTTATGAATCCCCAAAATCACTCGATCTCTAACACTTCCAAGATCAATTAGCTCAGGATATTAAAGAATACAATAGAATTGGAAGCTTTAAGTTCAAGAACTTACCATTGATTGAAGAACAATTACAATTACAAGCTAAATTGGATTAGAAGTACTTAGCCACTCATGGAAGAAGAAGAAACCTCCATGAAAGTTGAGAGAATTCTTGAATCTTCAGAGAACTAAGTTTCTACAAGAGAGAAAAGTGAATTTTTGTTCTATGCTCAGATCTGAAAGTAACAATTCAAATTCCGAAAGCTAACTTTTATAGTCTAACTAAAAAGATGTAAATGTATTAATCTATCCTTTTCTAAATCACGATTACAAAGTTAAGTGAGGGTAAATGTGTCTTTTCCAACTCCTTAGCCCAACTAATTGGCGTATGAAAAAAGTCTCGTGGCTTGACCAAGTCAAATTCAAGTTTGAATTTCTGTTGTAACCGCTCCTGAAATAAGCACTTCTGTCTTAACCAAGTCAGACTCAGTCACTGAGAGGCTCTCGCGTAGCCTCTAAATGGCTAGTTTTCTTGCTTCCTGACTTCTGAACTCGTGAACAGCCGTTGAGAGGCTGCGTCAGAGACTCTCAGTGGCTCAAAACTTCTTTTTTGTTTTACTCCCAAAATGGACTCTTTTAACATGTATTTGCAATTTCTTCATTATTTCACCTAAAATTGGAAAACACCTCAATTAGTGATTAATTAAAGTACTTAGGTATCTATTTCAACCAAATTATAATGCAAATACATGTACAATTTTAGTTCTAACAACAACCATCTAAATATATAGACCTAATCCATTAAAAAAAGGATATTCATCTTCATCATCGATTTCAACAGTAATGTCAAGAAAATTCAATGGGTTTCTATCAACAACGTCTCATTTTTTGTAGCTTTCATATCTCTAACATGTAATCTTATATTGAAGTAACAACACACAAGATTTTGTAGAGTTCTATGAGTCACTTGGTTTCATTGCTTTGTGTGGATTAAAGCAAAATGTTCTCCAATTTTGTTTGAAGATGAAGCAATTTGAAATAATATCTGCAGAGTAAATTTATACAATAGTGGTGCACTTTCCCAGTATAACTCTCACCAATCAACTACACTAAATGAAAAAAAAAATTTATTTTAGGCCCGAGCCTTCTGCCTCTACTATAAATCTCAAACAATTCTTTATTTGGGTCAAGCATCCAAATATTTTGAGTCGACTTATAATTCAAGCCAGATCACAAAAATTCAAGACCCAATAACAAACAAAATTATTGTAACGTACTACTACTTTTACAGATATTTAAAATATCAAAATATTTCGCAGATATATGAATATATCAATAGATATTCTATGACAAAAAATGACTATTGATATATCTAATATCGGTATTGATATCGGATATATTAATGTATCGACGGATATTCAATTTTATGATTTTATGCTATTTAATTTAATTAAAAGATTAAGTAATAAATTGAATTTAGCTCATGAGAGGATATTAATTAAAACGCTATGGAGTCTTAGTGTTTACATTTGGCTAAAAGGTCAAATCGAGGCCTTAACTTTTCGAAAAATCTCAATTTGGTATCCAACCTTTCAATTTTGTCAAATAAGGGTCTAACGTTATCAGATTGGGTCAAATAAGGGCTTGATTAGATATTTAACGGTGTGTGAAATACACTTGCTGTTAACACTAACGGTGAGACACCAAAACGATGTTGTATTGAGTTAACTTTTTTCTTGAAAAAAAAAATTCTTTTCTTTCTTTTTTCTTTTTTTTTTTTTTGAATTTCTCTTCTCTTTCTCTTATTGCAAACCCAGAAAACATGAATCCTAAATCTAAAACTGTCACGCCCAGACCCCCCCGGGCAGGCCACGTGACAACCGCCGCGCTACCTCGAAGTATGTGTCTGCAGCCACGCATCCAAGGCATCGCAAGGCATTGAAATGGATATCATCGCTGCAAAACAAAACTAATATTTTAATTAGAATTCATTTAATAAAATATTTTAATTTTAAAAGTAATGCCAGTGGACTAATTAAGAGAATACCTACACAGCGGAAACTACTAAACCTAAGCCACCGACGTCTTCTAGTGAGCCTCCTTTCTAAAGCTGACTCCGTACGCAAATCTGCATCCATCCACATTGGATACAGGTGAGTGATAAAGGTTCTAAGAATCTCCATCTGGGTTGGGGGAATAAGGGAAATCCAAAATAAAATAAAATAATAATAAATATTTTTCTTTGAAAACTCTTTTAAAAACTCTTTAATAAATAAATATATAAATCTCAAATGGGCTGGCATCTCTATCATATTGGAGGCACGACCCGTCGGTCGCCTTACGCCTCACTGCACCGAGGGCTATCTCTTTTCTCACTTATAATTATTTTCTCTTTTCTATCTCTCTAGCCCTTTCCCTCGGTGGTGCCTCGCTGTGGTGGAACACAGCGAACTGGAGCTCTGGCGAGTTTCCCTACGCGCCTCTCCCAACCAGGCTCGACTCACCGTGCCCCTCGATAGGCGGTCAACGGTTGAGTATCATGCATGCTCTCAAACTCGGTCCACGCTCCCGTAAATTGGAGCCCCGAGGAACCCTCTCAATCACTCATCTCCCAAGGGCATCGTACCCTTAATAATCATAATAATAATATTTTAAAAACATATATATATATATATAAAACATATATATTTAAAATATATATATATAAACACACACACATAAGTATTTATATTTCTTTTTAAAACGTCCCACTCACTGTGTGGGTATATCACAAGCAAATGTGTGTGTGTGGATTTCCCATATCCCAAAACCTTTTGAAAAACATTTATGTTTTAAAAACCATTTTTAAAATATTTTTCCCCAGTGGCTAAACAAAGAAATCTAAGCCACTCACAGTGATGGGAGATTCGTATACTCCCAAGCGCTCCATGTAGCTCAACCTCCGGAGCATCGCCACATTCGATTCAACCGGAGCCCTAATACACAGAAATATAAATTAGCATCCATAATTAAATTTATGAATACACCTATGAGGCTCTAATATGACCTATGACTGGGTTTGGATGTGATTCGGGGCTTAGAAAAGTGTCCGGAAGGTTCCGGGGTGAAAATTGGACACTTGGTGAAAAATTACGAAAATGGCCCTAGGGACCCGTGGGCCCCGCACTACGGGCCCAGCCCGGCCCGGTTCTGGGCCAGGCAGGCCTGCCCCTGTAGCTGGGTCGGGCCTGACCTGTTCTGGGCCCAAAAGGCCCCATTTTTGCTGGTTAGGCCGAGCCCAACCCGGTTTGGCCCAATAGGGCCCAACCGACCATTTTGGGCCAAAATGGCCCAGTCCGGCGCGGGACAGGCCCAGTCCTGAGCAGGACCTGGGCGGCGGGTCTCTCCCGAGCGGGAGAGACTCGGCTCCCGCGCGGGAGTCGTCCGCTGGCCTCGGGTTCTGAGGCTTTTCCTCGGTTCTCGAGCCCCTTGGTCCACCGATTCGCGTGAAATTCGAAATGGAGGTTCCTCTCACCTCCCACGATGCGTTTACCGGAGCAGAAATGAGAATTACAAGCTCAAAGTCCCTAAATCTCAAATCTAAACTTAAAATCTAACTAAAAGCTGAAACTAAGTTTGAGCTTGGATTTCTCCTAGACCAATGCATGGATAAGCATGAAAACTTAATGGAATGTAGTTCAAGGAGTTAAGAACGACTCACCAAGATCTCGCCTTGAACTTGTGGTCGGTTTGTTCGGATCGGCCAAAAGTCCAAAATTGCTCCAAAGGAGCAGTTGAGAGAAGAGAGAAAAGAGAGAAAATGAGGGGAGAGGCTCGGCCTCCCCCTATTTATAGGGTAGCCCGGCACCGAGTCTATTTGGACCCCAGGCCAGACTTTCTCTCCTCTTTTAATTACTCAAAACTTTAATCCTTGGCCCGATCCACCGACCAATTCACCAATGGACTTCCAATCCATTGGCTATGGACTTAAAGAAGTCCACTTTAGTGTTTCCATGCATGGTCACCAGTCTCATCTTCCAACTACGTTTTATCTTAAGCCTATCTTCTCTTCTGACTTGACACAGCCGGACCGACATATTGTTTAATTTATACGTTATCTTGTACTATTCCGTTCGTACGAAAAGATCGTGCTAGGTCCGGGTGTGTCAAAAACCCAGAAAGTAACCACCTTAACCACCGTCTTCCACCGCCAGTCCCTTATTGGTCTATTGCTGGAGCTTCTTTTCCCATCTAAACATTCCAGATTTTCTTTTTTGATTCCCCTTCCTACAAATCTAAACCATAAATTTCTTAAATTTACAATAAACTTCCTAGATCTAGGACAAAAAATGTCCAACAAAAACCATAGAGAAACAAACTACACATACAAAAAGCATATAAAAGCAACCGCCCAAAATGCCAAAAAGCCAAATGCCATCCTCAAGCAACACCAACAACACAACAGTATTTAAAGAGATACGAAAAGAAAGTTGAGATGAGAAACGAAGAAAATTCTCTCAACAACCCCCTTTAAAGTTGAGATGAGATTTTTAGTTTTTTTCTTGGCTGGTTTCTGTTGAAAGGTGAAGGAGAAAGAAACGAAAAGAAAATGAAAAAGAGAAAGAAGAAGAAACGGAAAAAGCAAAAAGCAAAGCAAAGAAAAGAAAATGAAAAAGTCAAAGAGAGAAAGAAGAAGAAACGGAAAAAGCAAAAAGAAAAGAAAATGAAAAATAATAGATAAGGTGGCCCCAGTCTTTGGTCATTTTGAATCCCATTAGAAAGAAGAAGAAATGGAAAAACAAAAAGAAAAGAAAAGAAAATGAAAAATAATAGAAATAATAGTCTCATGCGCTTTTCATCAGGTGTGTAAAGCACCTTCCGTTAAAATTCACTGAAGATCCTTATTTGGCCTAACTCGATAACGTTGGACCCTTATTTGACAAAATTGAAAGATTGGGTACCAAATTGAGATTTTTCGGAAAGGTAAGGCCTTGAATTGACCTTTTAGCCTTTACATTTAAGAAGTAATGGGCGGCTTATCCTCCGGGTAAAAGGTGGTGGGAGAGTTTAGTTAGGTCACATACTTAAAAAAAAAAAAAGGTTCAATAGATCTAGCAATTTATAATACTTTAATTGCAAATTTTGATATTTTTAACTTTCATTAATAAAGTAGGGTTTTAGTATTTACTAGAAATTTTATTGGGGCTTCACTTTCGGCATTTTTTAATGTTAAATATTTAAATTATATATTTTAGGAAAAAAATAGAAGGATCTATAACAAATAACACCTTAAGATTATAAATGAAATTCGAAGTAAATAATATAGGAAAATAGAATACAAAATATAGAAAAAAATTATTTCAATATACAAATTATAGATATCTTTTATATTGCAAACTAAAAGTCCAAATTTAAAATGCCATAAATCCATGAAATCTATAAAAATGAAAAAAAAATTAAAAATATAAACAAATCAAGATAACCCCAAATTCTAAGAGAAATGGATCAAATCTTACTATTTATATAAAAAAAATTAACCTCATCTTCACTCAACCAAAAAACATTCAAAAAAAAGAAGTGGAACCTATACCTTTAAAATTTTTATTAAAATAAAATTAAATATAAGAGCCAATTGGGGTGGCAATTGTCCCTCTTTATAATATAATATAAATATATAAAATAAATATTATTAATTTTTTATATTAGACAATACGATAAAATATTAAACAATACAAAATAATATTTTTAAAATAACTAATATTTAAAAATAATAATAAATATTATTTTATATAAATAATTAAAAAATAAAAAGAACGGGGCCAATTTTGGTGTTGTGTTATGGGTGGTGGTGGTGTTGGGGTGTGTGTGTGGGGGGTGGGGGGTGGTTGGCGCATATGCCCCCCACCCTAGTAACACCACTTTACTTTTATATGTAGTTAGTGACATGTCCGGACCTAGTCAATACGTGTCAAGTTCTTTTAATTGTGTAATTTCCTAAGTTACGCAATAGATTAAAGTAGATGAATCATGTTTGAACCTCCTTAGTTCTAACTATACTCTTAGTAACCCTAATTGAGTCTTGGGATAGTCCGATTTCACTAATATCGAAGATCGAACCTTAAAGAATTGGAAAATGCATTGAAAGTTGTGCCAGGCCAGATCCAGTGTAGGAACTGGCCAAGTCCGGCAGTGGCTTGGCCACCGACCTCTTTTTCTTCTTCTTTCTTCTTCTTTTCCTCATTTCCTCCGAGCTCCTCCACCTACTCCACCATACTTGCTGCCGCAAACTAGCACCAAACATCTCTTTAACTACTTCAAAACAATTCTTTAACTCCCCTAAAGATCCACCAAAATCTAAAGGATCTCCAAGAAACCCTAAATGTAACGTTTTACTCTCAAACTCAATCTTCCAATCCAACAGCTGGAATTGCTTGATTTCTTGGTATGTTAATCTACACTCATTAAGCTTTATTGGTTGGTTGCTTGATTTCATTGGTTGTGCTAGGAGAAATCATAAGTTGAAAATCAAAGTTCATTTTGTTTAAACCTTAAACCTTCAATCTAAAAATCATAAATTCTTAACCATTAATCGTCATTTTTGAAGTTGTAATCTTGTTGTTTAGATGTTTATGACTGTGTCTCTAAATCTGTAGCTCAATTGGATTGAGTTCGTAAAGGTAATGAACTAGGAGAAGAAAAAAAGGAGCATTTGGAAAAAAACCCAGAGAGGGTCCGGCACTTGTGTTAAACCATGGGCAAATAGCCCAAACAAGTGTTCCGGCGCTGGACCACTACAAGTCTAGTGCCGGATGTGCGCTATTAAGGGGCATTTTGGTCATTTTGATCATGTTGACCCAAATTGACCTAGATCGACCTCGGACTTTAGAAATTTAATCCCAAGACCTTAGAAACCCTAGTTAGAATATGTTTGAGTGTTTAATTGATATTTGAATGCCTAATTAATCGGATTAGATTCCAATTTAATTATGTAGGTACAAGATCGTATGTGAACTAGAGAGAGAGTTCGAGTTTAGGCATTCGAGGGACTAATTTGAGAGTATACGAACCTCCCTAACTAGTGAATGGCTTGGTTACAGTGGTTCACCACTGAAGGTCAACCATTTTCTAAATTGTTTTATTAAATGCTTTATAGCATTTTGGGATATGGATAATCCACCCTCACACACGAGATTTATAAAATGGATTTAAGGGGTGGGACTTTAAAAGAAATTATGAGATTAAATTTTACATGTTTATATTATTGATGATGTTGTTGTGTGAGATGAGAGATTGAGTGGGACTCAGTGCTCCAATGGGAGCAAGTGGACCGAGCAGAGCATGCATTTGACTAGGTAGCGATGGACCGTATTCTGATAAGCTTGGTGAGTGGGGAAACCCTTGGACTGAGAGGTGCAAAGGATAACTCACCAGGGCTATATATAGTTGTGTCCACCCACAACGATGGCAACATCAAGGGAACAAGCTTGATGATGATTTAAGATTTTTACGATTTACAAGTTAGAGCCCTTGTCGGTGTAGCTGGCCACCTAGTGGCATAGGTGTGCCTTTGGAAGATTTCATATGCCAGCCCATTTATGAGATATTTTATTTGATTTAGTTTTGGGATATGATTTGTTTTATTTAATACAAGGTACATTCATTGTACTCACCACTTTCTTCTCACTTTTGTATGTCATTCGATGTTTGACAATCGACGTCCTGGTGGACAGTGATCCCAGGTGCTCCCATTAGTCGACTGTAATTTTGTAGGTTCCACCTATATCTTTGTGACTCCATGGTCCTCGGAATAGTATTGTAGATTTCTATTAGTATTCTATAATCCACTGCATACTTGCACCGTAAAACATGACATACTTTTGTAATTATATTTATTATATTTTCTATATTTATATATATATATATATTATTATACTTATTTCATTATATTGCTCTTGTTGTACCTTCTTTTGTGTCTTGTGCCATCTTGGATAGATCGCCTTTCATAACATGCATATCGAGATGATACGACAATTGTCACGTTGCCGAGCCCTTAGGTTGGGGTGTGACAGTCATAGATAGATTATAGATTTGAGTCGTATTTAAATTATTTAGGATTTGATCACTTATGAGGATTACACATCATAGTTATCACAATCAGATTTGACCGGTATATATATCGATTCAATAGGTGAATTGATCTGTAATTAGATTGGATTTGCAATTAGATCAAACCCACTTGTGATTTTTTATCAACTTTTTTCATTAACGGGTTTTAATCGGAGAGGTTGAATAAGTTTTTACAAAATTTCAAAAGTTGAATGTAATTTCTAGGGTTTGATACCTTAGCCTCAAGGGAGAAACTTCTATTGATCAATATTGGGCCAAGGAGATCATATTCTATATATAATTATTTTTCCTGCAATCTTACAATTATAATAATAAAGCATTTTATATATGTGAATCCACCATTTATATAATTGTAGGAAATATGCTCCTTTAGCCAAGTAATACGCTTGTGTAAATTCATAAAATATATATTATTTAACTAGATAATACTTATTCTATATATAAAAATAAAACTTATGTAAAAAATAAAATATATAATTTAATCTAATAATTCAACTATTAACCCCGTGACCTAATACCGTCACTAGATCACTCTCTCCGATCCCATTCTCATTACTATATTATACACCCGATTAACCTTTATAAGATCTGAAGTTGTTTCTACTTTTATATTCTGATAACTTGATGACTCAAGTTCTCTCTAGCTACTTTAGGAACTCTTACAGCTTCATTGTTATAAGCAATAACGATATACCTGATCAAGGTTTGTAGCTATTTTAATCAAGAAACTAGAAACAATTTCTTCTTCAAAAAAAGAGAGAAAGAAACACATTTGGATATGTTATCCGAATTACATATGTTTATCTATAAAACTTTTATATCAAAATTCAAAGAATTTTTATAACATTTATATGTAACATTATAAGCCCTTTTATTTGTCATAACAAAATTTGATTTAGTCAGGTAAATGTGCATATCTTCTTAGTCGATCTCTTTACTAAGTAGTTTTGTTCTGTCTTTGACAAAAAAGGAAAAATAAAACATATAGATTGAAATTTTAAGAATGCAACACTTTCTGGGTAAAAAAAACAAACAAAACGCAACACCCTTTATAATCATAACAAAATGAAACTATGACTAGCTACTATATTATATATATAGCTAGCATTCCAAACTTATTTTAACTATTAATTAAAATCAAGCCAGCTAAAATACTTAATTTTTAGTAATTGTAATAATTCTAGTAGTACTGATTAACTAGACGATTGCTGATAGCCCATATAATGTTGCAATAACGTTTCAAATCCTTGTTCTTCTCAAGTAATGGGAAAGAAGGATTGAATCTCGCAGATTTCACATGATTTTCACAAGCTTTAGCCTCCTCCACAGCCGCAAGTGCTTCAACTCTCACCCCACGGTAGTCATGTTTGGCCAGCAGCCGCTTGGCATGTCTAAGTGTACCCGCGGCCTCGCCATAGTTCTGGGAACAAAGCGTGTAGGCTTCTCTCTCGGTGTAGTTCTTGGCATGTTTGATGAATGGAGAGATTGCGAGCTGTGTGTCGTTGGCGCTGGCGAGGGCTAGCTCGATTGAGATCTTAGCCAGGCCGTGGAGGTTGGTTTCGTTTCCATGGAGAGTTTCGTTGGTGAGAGTTCGGAAGCAAAAGGATGGGGCTTGAGTCCTGCTGCAGATGGTGTTGATTTCTTCATTGCTTACGTTTGGCCTTGGCCTTGCAAATGATGGGTCGATGAAGAAAATTGCAAGGGAAAATGCAGCAAGAAAGAACCAGGTGGAGCCACCAAAAGAAGCCATAATTCAACAAGGTATCGGTTATTTTGAGAGGTGATTTTTGTTTGTCTCTGAGGCTTGATGATACAGAACACATACAACGGAATTTATAGGAGGCGGATTAAGTTTAGGTTGTAAGGTTCTATGAAGGGTTAAAGCAGGTCGCAATTGAACTGAAGCTATAACATTTAGGATGGAAGGGAAAACGGTCCCGAAGAAGACAAGTCTTTAAGTTTTTACATAACTGATGAAGGAGCTTTAAATGCAGGTTTTGCTTATATTCAAGTGACCTATTTAATCACTTTTTTCATTCAAAGGGCTTGTGTGACCTTTTTGTTTTTTTGTTCTTGGGTTGTTACGTTACTTCATTTTTCTATATATACTAGATCTTAAACACTCGGGTTTTACAGACGTGAGAAAAATTTTAAAAATTGTAGCCCAAAATTTAAAAAAAAAAAATCAAAATTCTTAAAAAATTATATTAACAAGAAGAAAATCAAACAAGTTCACAAAAAAAAGTTTAGAAAAAAAAACTAAGGAATTGGCAACCAAAACTTTAAAAGGGTAAGAATGTCATTGCAAGTATAACATTTAAAAAAAAAATGTGAAAAAAAAGAAGTCGGTTTCCAAAGAAGGCTCCCTTCGATAACTTCACAGCTTTGGTGAGATTGTCCACCACACTCTCTCCTTGGCTGTTGCCTACCGCAGCTTCTACTAATCTACGTAGGACAAATGCACCTCATCGCAGTTTACACTTAATGCTATTTTGTGAGATTGTACAACCATTCAAATGCATAAATTCCACTGCACCTCACCGCACGGTGTTATCAAAGGAGGCCGAAGTCAATAGCAATACACTTGTTATTCTTAAGACAATAAAAAAATTACTAGATTTTTAATCTTATGTTAACACTTCGAGTATAAAAATAATGATTTGTATCATATATTTTAAGATATAGAATATGTATTATAATATTATTATTTAAGTAGATAATAACAAATGATAAATATAGAAAAAGGAGAAAATATACAAATAAATTCAATTGATAACAAAATAAGAAATAAAATATAAATCAAACTTTGACTTGTTATTTCTCTCATGTCTTGTATTTTTTTTATTTTTTTGGATTAATATGATTAGTAACAACAAAAAGTAAAGAGGAAGCAAAAACACCTCAAAAAGCAAAAATAAAATTACACAGAAAAAAGTTTTCACTAACATACTTTTCATTTTCATCAATTTACTTTTTCAATTTAAAGGAAAAAATTAAATTAATTGGTTTTTTAATTTCTTATCCTTTCATTTATCCTTACAAAATAATAAATTCATATTAAGTGTTTTCCTATAAAAAAAGGAATGAAAAAAGAAAAATTCATTGAACATTAAAAAAATACAAATTAATTCACTTCATCATCGTCTTCTTTTATTTTTTTAAATGTAATTTCATTTTGCTTTTTTAGGGAAAAGGAAAGCACACCTATCAATCTAGTTAATAACAAAATAAATATATATCAAACTTTAACTAATTATTTCTCATTTGTCTTATTTTTTTTAATTAATATGATTAGTACGTAATATCAAAAAGTAAAAAGGAAGGAAAAAAACCTAAAAAATAAAAATAATATTATACAAAAAAATTTTCACTAATTAGGCTATGTTTGTTTAACTAGCTTGGCATGTTTGACCCTTCAAATGTGCCTAACTAGTCAAATGGTGCTTTCCGAGTAATTGGTGGTGCGATGGGACTTGCTGACATGGCAAGTCCCAAACGTGCATGTAGAGGTGGTAAAATGAATCCGAACCCGAAAACCCGTCCGAGTCCGCTCGAACCCAAACCCGACTAAACCCGATTTGACAAAAAAAGTCAACGACCCGAACCTGCCTGAGCCTGAACCCGAAGAAACCCGAACCCAAAATTACCCGAACCCAAAGTAGCCTGAACCCGAAATAACCCGAACCCGACAAGGCCTGAACACGAACCCGACCTGAACCCGAGTCCGAGCCCGACTTGAACCCGAAGTTGAATTTAATATTAAAAAAGTAATCTTATAATATTTTTTTATAATATTTTCTATAAGATCAAAATTTTAGTTTTAATGTTAATAATATTTAAAATAATGTATTCTTTTTTTTTCTTTTCTTAATATTATTACTAGTTATGTGTCATATCTTATAAGTTATTAAACTATTATTTTCTTTAAGATAATATATAGTAATAAGTTAATTATGATAAAAGTAAAATTGATTAATTACTATTAATTACATTTCTAAAATATGTCAATTAGTTAATTATCATCCTCATTTAATAAATAAAATATAAAAATATTAATTAAAAAATAATAAAGAGTTTTAATTTAATTCAACAATAACAATTATATTTTTGAAATATATTTGAAAAATAATGGTATTTTAGATAATTGAAAAGTTTTGTAATATTCATACTTTTATATTATATATATAAGGATATTACATTAATAAATAATTTTAATATTTAACAATTAAAATTAATCTTACTAAAAATCATTAATTATTAATGTGAATTAGTACATAAGTTATTAATTATTAATAATTTTTTATCTTCTAATACTCAATGATAAAATAGTCATTCCTATTTCTGAATAATAATCGTTTGAAGTTGTTATATAAGGATTAAGAAAGTTAATGAATTTCCTAAAATCTTTACAAAAAATTGATTATGTGATTAAACTACCACTTTTTTTAGATTATGAATTATTTAAAAATTCATTAAAGTAACTTGAAAATAATATAAAGGAAGAACGGTAAAATTGATAAAAAATAAATAAATACTTTCTTGATTTTGTAAAATGACAAGTAATTTGGAATAAAAAAATTTCTAAAACGATTATTATTTAGGAAGGGAGGGAGTAATAATTTTCCAATTCCCTTTTACTTAAACTCATATTAATCATTAGATAATAAATATTTTTAATATTATCCAAGAAATACTCTTTCTCTATTCTTGAATTATAGTCATTTAAGGTTGTTACATACTCTTTCCATTCGAAAATATATGTAACTTTTAACTGCTCCATCTATCTGTATATAAATGTCATAGTTAATTGAATCACACTTATTAAGAAAATCAGTTAAAATAGTTATTATTATTGATTTAGTCCAAATTTATCATAATTTTCCAATATTACCCTTTACTTTAATTTACCTAATTTTTTTCTCCAACTTTAATATATTTAATCTCTTCCCACTAATTACTCTCCCCAAATTTCAGTATATGTATGTTTCTAAAGAAAAAATTCCCTCATTCTTTTGTTTTGCGATTTGAAATTTTGGTTGAATTAAAATTTTCAATTTTATCTCCCTCCAATTTTTTTCTCTAAATTTTTTTAGAAGTTTTTTCCGCCAAAATTTGTTTTAGAATCTAAACATTCACGACTTAAATATTGGTTCTTATTTATTCATCAAACAAGAACTTACTAACATTCTTTAATCATGACTTCAGGGGAGATACATCAAATGTCATTCCTTGAAATAGATTTACATGTAATTTTAATGCCTTCAAATATTGATGATTAACGTAGTCAACAAACTGTTTCAATGGAATCATAAAATCATCAATTACCAAATCTTAACATTACTATAGAATAAAGTTTTCTTGCTGACCTCCACTTCAATCCGAGTTCTTAAGTGACTGAATCATTAAATCAATTTCTTTGAAAACGTATGCAGTAATGTTTTATTTAGATCCAAATTTATAAGAAAACTTAACAAAGAGTAACAGCTATAGTCATTAATCCTTCATTGGGAACAAAAAGAAATTGAATAGGCTTCTCCGTTGCCCAATACTATCTGCAATATTTAATTTGAGTAGTTGACAATATTCTTCATTTTATTAGGGCAAAATAGGAAAAAAAAACTAATTAATGCTTTAATAATTTTTTAAAGTAACGGATAAAAGGGGACAAGGAATCTTTCTAAAATATGACATCTATATAGGGACAGAGAGAATATTTTATAAGACCAAGAAAAACAGTTTTTTTTTAATTTTTTGTAATTTTCACTTATTTATCTATTTTATCCCTAATTTAACTTTTCTATCATTATTGAAGAGATGAGACATCAATTAAATATAAGATTTTTAACCTTACAAGGATAATTTGAAAAAATACAATAATATTACCTTGGTTTGTAAAAGTGGCAAATATTTTAATACAAAAATTTTTTTCTCAAAGTGACATCTATTTTGAAATGCAGAGAGTAAGGATTAAAAAAATTAATAAATCTCCTAAAGTTTAGACAAAAAATTAGCTATGTGACTAAATTATTATTTCTTGAGATTTTAAATTACTTAAAAACTCATTAAAATAACTTGAAAATAATGTTGAGAAAAAATGATAAAATTGATAAAAATGTAATAAATGCTTTCTTGATTTTGTAAAATTACAATTAATTTGAATTAAAAACAATTTGTTAAAACGATTATTATTTAGGAATGGAGGGAATACTTCTAAAATAAATAAAAACCAAAAAGTTGTAAAATAAAATTAGACTTATAAAACAAAAAAAAAATTTAATTAAAAAGTAGAAACCCAAATTTAACCTAACCTAAGTTCAAATCTGACAAAACCGAACCTGAACCCGAGCCCGAGCCCGAGCCCGACCAAACCCGAACCCGAAAGAGCCCGAACCCAAAAATAGCCGAACCCGAAGCTGCCCGAACCCGAAGCTGCCTGAACCCGAAGTCGTCCGAACCCGAAGTGACCGAGCCCGAGCCCGACCGAACCCGCCCATTTGCCACCTCTACGTGCATGCTCCAATTGTCCAAACGATGGTTTTTTAATTTTTTTTCATTGTATTATCCTTACTTTTTGTTCGTTTCTAATTTATTTTATTACTTATACCCGTAATGGCCATTTTTCCTCTCACCTCACCACAATTGTTGTTTCACAAAATACATAGTTTTTCACTACTAGCTTTATTCTCATTGCTACAATTTTAATCTCATATGTATAGTAACATTTTAATCTCACTAGAGCCAAACTCTCAAATATAGCATTGCTTTTCAGTTTCATTTTAAATTTAAAAATAAAAATTAAATTAATTGATTTTTTAACTATTGAACAGTTATCCCTGAATTAATTTAATTTTTAACTATTTTTATTAAATAGGCATAACATTTTAATTTTTCTTTTTGAATTAACTTTTTAGTTTCATTTTCAATTCAAAAATAAAAATTAAATTAATTGAAAGGTCAAAAATGAGAAAATTTATTCCATGAGGTAAAAACTACATATTGTCCAAAGGAGAAAAGTCAACCACTTTACAAACTAGACTCTACCAGTTATCACACCAAAGGAGTGAGACTTTAAGAAGGAAAAAAAACATATCCCTCCCATGCCAAATCATATAAACACAACATCAAATGCGATAGTAAAAACAGAGAAAAAATAACTTCTCCCAGAACTTTAACTCGAGTCATTAGAGTTGCACCACTCACAAAGGAGCAAAAACATTGAGATGCAATTCAGGACAAAACTGAGAAAATTACAACACTTGAAGAAACTCTGCTTCTTTTCTAGCACCTAACTTAGCCAACTTACCAGTCATAGAATTCATCTCCTGAGCTATTTGACTTATCCTTCAGTCACCTAATCTCTTTTTGATTTGTTCAAGCTGCAGAATAATAACCCATAGATACCAAGGAGCTAAGATTGGAACTTGAACCCATTTAACAATGTTGCTTAAATCACTTTCAATGAGCAACTTGTGAGAGGAAAAGCATAGATGCTAAAAAAATCTTCATTACTTCTTTAACAGCTAAAAGTTCTGCTTTATTAGACTCTGCAAAGTCAATAGATTTGGGAAAGTGATCTTAACATTCCCATCACTATCTCTCAACACCCTTCTAATTCCAATCGGGCTTGGTTTTCCTTTTGTTGAACCATCCACATTAAAATTCATATACCTTGATCGTGGTTTAACCCAGTTCCTTGTAATAGTTTCAATCTTCTGTTTCATATCAACCACAACCAAAATTGGGGCTCTAAAAATGTCAGTAACAAGTAAAGAAATATTAGGCCATTTTGCTTTGATCCACCATGCCACTCTAGTTTTCATGATCATGAGCAGTTGGGAGATGTCCTTGACAACCCCTTTGAAAACAATCTCATTCCTATAAAGCCATAAAAACCATAGTATAGCAAAGAAAGTTAAGAGCCAAGCCTCTCTATTATCCAGGCCTTCCCTATTCCAAACTAAGCACAAAAGAAAGCAACAGCATTACCAGGACATGTCCATATTAGACCCCAAAGATTGTAGAATTCCACACATTCCAAGAGAAGTTGCAGGTAAAAAACAAATGAAAAATATTCTAAAGTTCAGAGTTATAGAAAGGACAAAGTGTGGGATCACCATTAAGTAATCCCCTGCTCACTAACACCATCTTCACAAACACTCTACCATGCATGTAATACTTGCTAAATAAAAACTTCCATTTTCAGAGGTGCTAAACCACATCATACAAATATCCAAAACTTCTCAGTAGCTCCATATTAATCCCTAGCTTATAAAATGAAAAAATGGTATAAACTCCTTTTCTAGTATGCTTCTAAATTAACCTATCTTCCATTTCTTCACATGACATAAAATCTTTTGAAAGATTCATCAAATTATCCCATTGATTATGTTCCCAACTGAAAATATTTCTCCTTAAATTGATATTCCAATCAAGAGTTACCCTTCCAATAGCCAAAATCATTAGTGGTTCCCAGTTTATTAGTAGCTAAAGCAAACATTGTAGGAACAGAAGTTTTAAGAGCACTACCACCAATCCACTGATTATGCCAACATGTTATTACCGTTACCCAACAATGCCCCAATTTTTGATCTAACAATTTGATTAAAATCAACATCATCAAATAACGGTTTGACATTCTCCCCTATAAAGAAGAACCATGCCTACTGTCCGATGTAGCTGGGAACATGATGATAGAGTCATAATCATAGTTTTCCACAGAAAGCAAAGCCAAAAACTTTCATTCACGAATCTCCATATCCATTTCTTCATTAAACTTCTATTTTGAATATGAAGATCAACAACACCAAGACACTACTCTCTTGGTTTGCATACTATATTCTAGTCCACAAAATGGGTTTTTCTTTTATCATGTGCTCCAAACCATAGGAATCTTCTCATAACCTTATCAAACTTCTCTTTAACCCCGCAAGGAATAGGAAAAATAGACATGAAATAATTTGGAAAAAAAGAAAGAATAGATTGAATAAGAGTTAAATGCCCTCAGATGGATAAATATTTACCCTTCTAAGAAAATAATCACATTTGAATCTTGTCAATAACAACGTTCCAAATATTAGAAGCAAAAGATCCAGCACCAAAAGGCAAGGCAAGATAAGAGGATGGAATACTTCCTCTCTTGCATCCAATTTTCTTAGCCTAAGCATCACAACTGCTTAAGTCCACACAATGCCAATGAGTATGCTCTAGAAAAAATTCGCTTTTAAACCCAATATCAACTGAAAGCATCTCAAAATTCTCTTCAAATTTTTAATGTGATCAATAGAGGTACCACAAAAAATTGAAGTATCATCTACATACTATAAATGAGAAATAGAAAATACATTAGCACCAATTTCAACACTCTTCAACAAGTCAATAGAGATTGCTTTGTTAAGTATGAAACATAAAGCTTCTCCAACCAAGTTAAAAGAAGTGGCGATAATGGACTCCCTTGCCTTAAACCTCTGGTAGTTTGAAACTGCCTTATAGGAGAACCGTTAACAAGGACTGAAAGCCATGTGTTCTTCACATAAGGCATAATCCATTAAATCCATGTATTACAAAACCCATCTTTTTAATGACAAAGTTAAGAAAACTCTAACTAACACTATTATAGGCTTTCTCAAAGTCAACTTTAAAAGAAATCCTCCCCTACGATTCTTCCTCCACACATCAACCACGTCATTAACTAAAAGAGAGCAATCAAGGATTTGCTTTCCCTTAAGAAAAGCAAATTGGTTCTCACCAATCACCTCATCCATAATCGAGCTTAATCTTCTAGCTAAAACCTTTTCCACAATTTTGTAAGCACTACTAATAAAGCCAATAGGACTAAATTTTCCTAAATTAGTGGGGCTAGACATTTAGGCACCAGAGCAATAAAAGAGGCATTAATATTATGATCAATATGACCGTAATCATACAGTTTCTTGAACATATCCATAATTTTCTCATTGAGAAGGCTCCAATATTGCTTATAAAAATTAATAATAAAACCATCTAGGCTGGGAGCTTTGTTACCATCACAACTTAAAATAGCATCCAACATTTCTTCTTCAATAAGCGACTTTTCAAGCCACGATAAGGATTACTCCTTTATTCTCTTGAAATTGAAATTAAGATCAACCACCTCATAACCATTGTCCTTGTTAAGTAAGGACTCAAAGTGCTTAGTAATTGTCACACTCTGACCCGAGGGCTCGACCAAATGACAATTGTTGTACCACTTTAACATGAGTGTCATAGAAGGTGAGCTATCCAAGGTGGTACAAAGCTTAAAAGAAGGGGCATTCTAAGCAATAATATGAAATAGAATATAATATGATATAATATAATATAATATAAAAAAGATAGCAAAATAAAATATTTAAAGTAAGAACATAATTATAAAGATAGCAAGTTTTACAGTGCAAGTGTGCAGCAAATAAAAGTGTTATAATTATACAATACTATTTCGAAAACCAGGGGAGTCATAAAGAATAGGTAGAACTTACAAAATCGTCATCAATTGGATATAACCCGGATCACTATCTATTGGATTGACGACCGTCCTGTGTCTGGTGCCCTACAAAAGTGAAAGGAAGGTAGTGAATATGATATAGATCTACCCAGGAAGGGACCTAGTCATAATGACCAATAACCTTAGGCTGGGGATATAAATAAATCCAAATAATATTTAATAAAAACATATATTAATGAAATCAAATAAAATATTAAAATCCCAGAACCAAATCCAAATCCAATATTTCATAAGTGGGATGGCATCTGAAAATGTTCCAAAGGTACACCCGTGCACTTAGCTGACCAACTAGACCGTCAAGGGCTATACCTCTTATCTCATATAAAACACAATTTGTCATCAAGGTCATTCCCTTAACGTTACCATCACTGTGAGTGGAAACATAACTACATTAGGCCGTGCCTCTTTTTACTCCAGGGTTTCTCACACATTGTGCCCCTTAAAAGGCGACCCATGACTACCTGGTCGAACTCATGCTCCGGTCGATCCACTCGCTCCCTTAATGGAGCACCGAGAACCTCTCAGTCTCTCATCTCCCATATCATCATCAACAATAAATAAAAATATTCAATCTTATTTTCTTAAAAATCCCAACCCTCAAATCCATTTGTAAATCTTGTCTGTGATGGTAGACAATTCATATCCCAAAACATTTTCAAAACATTTAATAAAATAATTTGGAAAATAGTTGACCTTCGGTGGTCAACCATGATGACTAAGCCAATCACTAGTCAGGGAGGTTTGTATACTCCCGAATTAATCCTTAATTGCCAAGGCTCAGGCTCTCCCTCTCATTCTTGCCTGAACATGTACCTAATAATCAAATTAAAATCCAATTCGATCAGTTTGCGTATTTGAAAATTAATTAAACACCATAAGGTATTCTAATTTGGGTTTCTAAGGTTTTCAAATCAAATTGGATAAGTTTGGAAGTCAATTTAGGTCAGTTCTGTAATGCCTAGTCCTAGAATGGCCTAGTGTGGGATCGTAGACTTAAGTAATGGGAGTTTCCACACTTAGTATGTATGTAGAGATATTCCTAGTAAGAATAAGAACAACTTTTATCTCATGAAATTTTTCTCATTTTGAAGAATTTGGCCTCCAAACACCTAATGCAAATTTTGACCTAGGAAGTAAAAAATCAACTTTTTGTATTATTCTTCAAAAATTCTGTATACCTCACTGAGAACATAAATGAGGTTTCAAACCACCTAGTTACCTTCTTTGGCGTGCCTTAGAATATTCGAAGCTATCACAACATTTTTCTGAACATCCTTATTAAAGGAAAATATTGCAAAAGGAAATGTCGCAACGTCTAATCGCATTTTCTTAAATAAATAGAAAGTGATTTTTAATCACTGAAAATGATTTTTCCTACAGTATGGGAGGATGCCATGTTGTTATACACTATTATTACTTGATAACTACCTAGTTGCTACATGAAGATTTAAAGTACAATTACCATTTTACCCTTGAGAAGTTTGAACTAGTATAACTTACAAACGGCAAGGAGTTTGAAATTTTTGTTACACGTGGAATAACGCAATAGGCTTGAAAAATAATTTGGGACAGTGTATAAAGGTTTGGGACTGACCGAGGACGTAAGTGGCATTTTTAAATTTTTCGGGGGTAAAATCATCCATGGGGGCAAAATGATCATTTTGCCATAAGATTTTATTTGGTCATGTGCCAATGGCCTTATAAAAGGGTGATGGCCGGCCATGCATGGAGAGAATTCAAGAGAATTCAACACTTTTCTCCATTTTTTTCCCATTTTCTCCATTTTACTTCCATTTTCACCAAAATTCTTCCTACCTTGATTTCTCCTAGTTTAACCCATTAAACCCCCACAATTTTATAGTCAAATTGAAGCTCTCAACAAGCCCATCAATAATCCTCTATCAATTTTGGAGAATTTGAGCGTGGTTGGAAGTAATTTGGAGAAGAAGAATTAGGGTTTATGTTGGAGTTGGAAAAACTACAAGGTAAGTATACCTAATTTTGAGTTATGTTGGAGATTTTAGCATGCTCATCATGGATATTGGGTCAATTTTGCATGAAATGTGAATTATGTATATGAAATTAAGGAAGAAAGGAATTGTTATATTATGGATTTTTTATTCATGAAATTTATGTGCCAAGAGGATTTACAAGTTGAATTAGGGTAATACGGTAAATTTGAATTTGCTAGAAATTGATCTTCGAAGGTGTCAAATGGGCAAGGTGCAATATAAAATTGATTGAGCCGAAATTCCTAGGAAAAAAAATACAAGATTTCAATTTTGCAAGAACTTAATTAGTTTAATTGTATTCTTGGAATAATTTGGGTGTAAATGTGGATAATTGAAGTATTAGAATTTGATTTTTGGATGTATCAAAGAAGGAATTAACAATGTGAAAGTATGGGTGCCGAAATTTTCCAAGAGAATGTGCAAGGTATGAATTTTGCAAAACCAAGTTAGTTTAATTGTGTTTTTAGAGTAAACTAGGTGTAAATATGGAAATGAAAATTGTGAAGATGAATAAATATCAATTTGGTGAAATTGGAGATGATGGCCAAAATTTTTAAGGTGTAATTGGTATTAGATTGATGAAGGAAGAATATGTAGATTTGTTAATGAGAAAGGAGAAATCAAGAAGATTTAGAAATTAGTCGCGCGTTACATGCAAGACATAATGCATACATTCTTGTACACTCACCTAATGCTCACTTCCATCGTCAAATATTGACGCGTTGTCTGAGAATAAATATTTAGGTAGCGAGCTTTCTTTCAAGGACAAGTAATGTGTGGAATAGTGGGAGTGTATACCCTCCCCAAACCTATGAGTGCAACTTTACAGACCTAAATAAATGTTTTGCTATTTAAGTTGTTTTCAAATATAATGGTTTGAACTTTTATTTAAATTGAGTTATGATGGTTGCTAATTATTTATAATTCTTAAATATTTATGATTTTAATATGAATTAAATCCATTTATGATTTTTAAAGGTTTGATCTATGATTTTTGAAATTAAATGCTTAGTTATGTGATGAGATTAACAAAAATTGCTGATACTGGACTCAATTTCAATAATGGGCCAGTTGGCCAAATAGTATACAATTGAATTGTATTGTTTTATATTATGGTTATGGTGGATGAGATGTTGGTCACTGCAGTGGCGCCTCTCATGGTCCGACCTTGTGGAGGCGGAGTGAGTAGGCTTTCACTCCCACTTGAGGTGGATGGTATATGGGTTTTGCGCGCACTGAGATAGTGATTATGCGATCCCAGTGGAAGTACTGTGGACATAGCCATGTACCACCCATGGTGAAGGGTTATGCCAACGCCGAGTAGAGGACATTTTATTTTCTAAATAAAGAAATTAAAGAAAAACCTCGGTGGACTTGGATCTCATCTTGGCCGGGTGAGATTTAAGCAATGAGTTTTGGTGAGCCATTTAAAATCCTTAAATCAAATTTTGTAGTCAAAGTTTTATAAAATATAGAAATTGAAACTTTATGCCAAAAAAATTTTCCTAGATTTCTCAAATTTTACACGAAAATTATCTTATGGTGAAATTATATGATTTCGAAATAGTTTATGGTCTTGTCTCACTCACTGGGTATAGAAAATATACTCATCCCATTTTTCTTAAAAATTTATTTTTCAGGATAATTAACCGCGCGAAAATGGTAGACTGCTAGGTGTCAAGACTCGACTCCGGACCTTCTATATTAAGTCTTTACGGCTTATGTGTGTTTACTACTGGATCCACTGGCATAATTTGACTATAGTTAAATTGTTGTACCAATACCTGTGGATTAGTGAGATATTTTTTAATTTTCTCAAAAGCAGCCTGACATTCCTCATCCCACTCTCTAGGATCTTTCTTCTTGAGTAATTTGAAAATTGGATCACATTTAGCAGTCAACTGTGATATGAATCGGGCGATGTAATTCAATCTCCTAAGGAAACCTCTAACTTCTTTTGTGGTTCTAGGTGGAGGCAATTTCTAAATAGCTTTGATCTTGTTCGGATCTACCTCAATCCCTTTTTCACTAACCACAAATCCCAACAACTTTCCAGACGTAGCTCCAAATGTATAGTTAGCCGTATTCAACCTGAGCTTATACTTCCGCAGCCTTTTGAACAACTTTTGTAAGTTAACAATATGTTCTTCCGCTATCCGAGCTTTAGCAATCATGTCATCCACATTCACCTCAATCTCCTTGTGCATCATATCATGGAACAAAGTCACCGTAGCTCTCTGATAAGTAGCACCGGCATTCTTCAAACCAAAAGACATCATTTTGTAGTTGAAAGTTCCCCACATTGTGATGAAAGTTGTTTTGTCTTTATCTTCGGGTGCCATTTTAATCTGATTATACCTTGAGAAACCATCCATGAATGAGAACATGGTGTAACGGGCCATATTATCTACTAGAGTATCAATGTGTGGCAAAGGGAAGTTGTCTTTAAGGCTGGCTTGGTTGAGGTCTCAGTAATCTACACACATCCGAACTTTTCCATCCTTTTTGGGCACTGGGACTATGTTAGCAACCCATTCCGGATACCTTGCCACTTCAAGAAAATCGGCATCTAGTTGCTTCATCACTTCTTCCCTTATCTTCAATAACATTTCAAGTTTTATCTGCCTTAAGTTCTACTGAACTGGTTTACATTCTGGCATGATGGGAAGCTTATGCACTACAATTTTCGGATCAAATCCTGGCATGTCTTCTCTTTCAACAAATCAACTAATTGCTGCCTTTCCTTTTTAGACAAAGTGGTGCCTATCTTTACTTTTTTCTTATCCTCTTCTGTGCCCAAATTAATCAACTCTATAGTCTCTTTATGAGGCACTATCTGTCTCTCTTCTTGCTCAACCAATCTTAACAAATCTTGGGGTAGATCAGAATCATCAATATCGTCATTATCAACCTCATCAGTATCAATCAACTCCCTAAAGTCGAACTCAGGCCCGTCGTTTGTGCTATCTTTGCATTCATTGATGGTGGACCTATAAGGAAAAATTTGGAATGGACATATACAAGGTAATGGGATAGAAGTATTTACAAAAAGAAAAAGGCTAAATCAAATGATAGGGAAAAAAAGTAAGGAAACAATAAAAGAAAATATAGTGAATATGTTGCAATGTAACTTCATTTCTCGAAAATTCATACATGCATCAATTCATCATTGAAGTTTCAACTTATCTATAAACAAGAAAGAAAGCCATTAACAATTTCATGAAAATGTTCATCAACACTCTTAGGCATAAGTGTTGGTTTAACAGATAAGAGTTTCAGATAATTACATGTCTTCTGCAAATGAAAATATAATCCGTATTTCAACAATAGACCAACTGTCTAAATCTGTACCCACTTCAGTTGCATAGATCAAACTATCTAATTGATCCGATGCCCCATCATCAATTGCATGGATGGCCAAATTTTGCATTCCTCTTTGAACAAACTGGACTGGAATTGGTGCTTGCCCATGCCGATTAAGGTTAACCCAACCACCTGATACAAAGGTTTGACTAATCGGTGCAAATTTTGTCTCTTTCCCCTCTTCCATGCATGCCCCTTCTTTCCTGGCTAATCTTCGAGCTTTCTTCTTCTCCCTTATCTATTGCTTGTCTTTCCTTGACTGGTTGAAACCCAAACCAAAAGTCTTGTTTTAGTGGGGCCAATCTACCAATTCGGGATCCCCTTATAGGTTCTTACCTAAACCTTTGTCGTCAGACCATCCTTGCTCTTGCATATGCCTTTTTTTGCGCTGTTAAACCCTCTGAGCTTTGGCTTACACCTTTTTCTGTCATAACTTCGGTTATCTCAAAAGATAAAAATGAACATTCCAAGGCCTCGTCGGCAACTTCAATGTATGGAGAGTCTGAAGATTGAGCCATCATTATATCCTCTTCTCCCTTTACTGTCACTATTGTTCTTTCCACTCTAAATTTGGCCTTTTGGTGCAGAGTTGAAGGGATTGCCCCAACCAAATGGATCCATGGTTGACCAAGGAGGCAGGTATAGGAAAGGTTGATGTCTATTACTTGAAACACTAGCTCAAATGTAATTGGGCCTACCTGAAAAAGAATCTCAATATTACCCAAGACCTCTCTTCGAGAACCATCAAATGCCCGGACTATCAAATTGCTGGACTGCATATAAGACATGTCAATTGGTAGCTTTTGTAGGGACCAAAGAGGCATAACATTTAGTGTAGAGCCATTATCTATTAGAACTTTAGCCATGGTGTAACCTTTGCATCTAGTAGTGATGTGGAGGGCCTTGGGTATTCCCTTCATTCCGGTAGGTATTTCTCCGTCCGTAAAGGTAATGTAATTTGTCGCACCAATACTACCAACAATGTAGTCCATATCAGTAACAGAAATATTACAAGACACATAGGACTGATTTAGGGCTTTCAGTAATGATTCTCTATGAGCTTCTGAGTTCAACAGCAATGCAAGCAAAGAAATACGAGCTGGTGTTTTGTTCAATTGATCAACCACACTATATTCGCTTTACTTAATGATTTTAAGAAATTCCTCAGGTTCACTAACAGAAGTACCTTGAGCAATCTCCTTTCCTGATATAATCTCTTATGCAGTCATCAGTTCTTCACCTACTTTAGCTTTTCCCTTGGAAGATTCAGCATTTTCAAGATAATAAATTCTACCACTTTGGGTAATTCCATCAACATCAGACAATGATAGGGCTACAGAATCACTAGTTTTCTCAGTAGTGGAAAAACTACAATCATATTTCCATGGAACTTGATGATCATCCTGGTAAGGGAATGACTGTGGAAGAGCTACTACAATAGGTGCAATAAGTTTGAATTGTGGAGGTTTATCATAATATACCACAAATGGTTCAAGCTTGGGTGGTGCCTCCACAGGTGTAGGAACAAATGGTTTTTGTGTTGGAGGTGAGTCATAGTACACCACAAAAGGTTTTAGCTTTAGTGGCTCGTCATAGTACACCACGAATGGTTTGACCACCTCCTTGTCGTTTTCCACCACATTTACCACTATATCATCTGTTTGCATATAGAATTCGATCAATGATTGATCCATTAACTTTTGGACTTACCGGTGAAAAGTAGTACATTTCTAAATATCATGATTCGAGTCCCCACAATTCCAACAACCCTCATTTCTCTTTTCAGAGCAAACTATCTGAGCTTTCATCAATACTTCGAATACTGTAGCCATTGGGGTTGTCACTTCCTTGATAGACCATTTCACATTTCAATACTACCAGCTACATTCACTGTTGCCCCACCATGTTTCGGCAACGGATTCTGTCCCACATTAGGTTGTGCATTCTTAGAGAAACTCAACTTTCCTTCCCTTACCAAATCTTGAACTTTAAGCTTCAATACATAATAGTCTTCGGTTGAATGGCCGGCTGCCCAATGGTGGTAGTCACAATGCTCATTGGGCTTGAACTAGTCCGGATATGGCGGTGTATAGGTTTTGGTCACATGAGGTTTCTCAACCAATTTCTATTGTAAAAGTTGTGGAAGTAAGGCAGTGTAAGTATACGGAATGGGTTAAATCCTGGTGTAGGTCCGAGTTGGTCTTTGATTGTTTTCAGTGTTGGCGGTTGTGATGTTTGGTCTAGGTGTGAAAGTTTGGGTTGTTGGATGGAAAGTGGATCCAGAAGCAACATAGTTAGCGGCTGGGGGTTGGTATGAGGTAGGGTGCCTATTGTATGAAGGTCTTTGGTAAAGGTAGCGATAATTTGGTTGAGGGGCATATCGGTGTGAGTAGTTGTCAATGGTAGTGACTTCTCCATCCTTTTTCTTGCTACATTGTTCTTTTTTGGCACTAGATTCACGGACATCTAACCTTCTTGACTTAATAGCCTTCTCTAGCAACTCCCCAGACAGTATAAGATCAGAGAAATCCTTTGGAGCGCTAGCGATCAGCCTGTCATAGTACGGTGCTTTTAATGTCTCCAAAAACATATAGCTGGCCTCCTTATTAGTAAGGGTAGGAGTAACTTGCGCAGCCATATCCCTCCATCTCTGTGCATACTCTTTGAAGCTTTCAGTGGATTTCATCGCCATGGTTTGCAAAGTCAGGCGGTCAAAAGCCAAATCGATCATATGTTTGTACTGGGTAATGAATGCTTTTGCTAAATCAGTCCAGGTTTGAATTCTAGAATTGTCCAACTGATTGTACCACCTTAAAGCTACCCCGGTTAAACTATCCTGGAAAAAATGGATCATGAACTTGTCATCATAAGCGTGTGCTGCCATTTTTCGAACATAGCTTAACAAATGGTCTTGGGGACACTTCGTGCCATTGTATTTTTCAAACTCTGGTACTTTAAACTTATGTAGAATAACCAACCCAGGTACCAAAGTTGCTTCAGAAGCGTTCATCGCCCTATGGTAGCTAAATCCTTCAATTAGCTTCAACCATTCATCCAACAAATTGAACATTTTGCTACTTTGCATTGAATCATCTTTTTTCTCATCATCCAAAACCACTAGATTAGTGGTGTCGAAACGTCTAAAAAGCCGTCTGATGGAAAATTTAAAGAAATAAATAAATTTCGAAAACAAGAAAAGGAGTCGCCACTAACCATTTATTTGGTTTAGGTAGGTTAGCCACCTATGTTGACTCCGTTTGACTTAACATAATCTAGAAAGATTATCTTAGGTCAAACAAATGTTGGTCTGCAAAACAAGTTTTAAGTTCGGGAGTCGGTTACGCTCGAGGAACGATTAGTACCCTTGAAGCGCCTGAAAATCGGTACCATAAAGCCTTGTGGAAATTCGTTTTAGGGTTAATAACAAAAATGTTTTTTTTGAACTAAAAATAAAATAAAATAAACTACAATAAAGAAGCTACAAATGTCGAAGTAGGACTCCTTTTGGTATGGGTTAGTTCACCATTGAAGAAAAATTCAATTTGATGAGATCCGTGAAAAAAAACAAAATAAAAAAAAATGTCTCAACGTTGAATAACCAAATTGAGAACTTTCCAAAAACAAGCTTTAAAATCAAAGGTTGAAAATCCATAATTTATTAGAGAAAATTTTGAGTTTTAAACAAAATTGGATTGAATTTGGAAAGACTCCAATTGCTAATGACTGAATTGAAATCTTTCAAAAAAATATTTTTGGATTTTTGAAATTAATGTCGGAATTATTAAATTCTTTTTATTAATAGACGAATTTTAATTAAAGGCAAGATTTTTTTTTTTTTTAAAAATTAATTAGAAAGACTCCAATGTAAAGGTCCAATTGAAATCTTTCAAAACATTTTTTTGTTTTTTTTTAAATAATGTTGGAATAATTAAATTTCTTTCATTTTTGGATCTCATTTTTAAAACTTTGATTAAAGAAATTAACCAAAGTTTAATTTTGCAAGAAAATCTCAACTATTGATTAAGTTTGAGATTTTCCAAAAACGTTTTTAGATTTTTAAAACTATGTCGGAATTGAAATTCCTTTTGCTGATAAAGGGAATTTTCCTTTTTTTAAAAAAAAAAAAATTTTAGGGTTTTCTTTAAGAAACGAAATTTGAAGAAAAACTTTTGGAAATTTGGAGAAAATCATGAATATGGTATGTTAATGCTATTTTTGAAATATGATTAAAATCACTTTTTTGTATTTTTTGAAATTAGGGTGGAAATTAGTTTATTGGAAACTTTCTAGGCCCAATCGGAATTCCGAAAAGGTGAACTAAAAAGCCCCCTCACCCTAAGGAAGTCTTTGAGAACCTCGTAATTACGTGATCCCCTCAGACTCCTCATTATCGGGATTTCCATGCATATGCGATTTTTGAAAACAATGATTTAATTACTAAATGCATGACATGATGGAACAAAATAAACCAAGAAAATGAGTTAGCACAAGAGATATATTAGATATATATTAAAAAATGCATGAGCCCTAATTTCTAAAATATTATAAATGATGTAAATGGGCCTAAGCCAAATGACATATTAAAATATTAATGAGTCTAAGCTAAATGACATATTAAAATGTTAATGGGCCTAAACTAATGGCATATTAAAATACTAATGGGCCTAGAATAAAAATGTAAATGGGCCTAGAATTAGAATGCAAATGGACCTAATTTACCAAAATGTAAATGAGCCTAATATCTAAAATGTGAATGGGCCTAAATTACTAATGACATAAAAATGCAATTGGACCTAAAATTATTAAATGACATAAAAAGAATGCAATTAGACCTAAAATTACTAAATGGCATAAACATATTGAAAATGTCCTAAATTACTAAATGGCATAAAAATGTAAAATGTCATAAATTACTAAATGGCATAAAAAGAAATGAACCTAGAAAATTCTAAATGGCATAAATAGTGAATGAATTAAATTATTAATGGCATGAAAATATTAAAAATGACCTAAAATTAATAAATGACATGGGATATTAAAATGACCTAAATTACTAAATGACATAAATATTAAAATGACCTAAATTGCTAAATAGCATAAAATCAAAATGAGCTAAAAAAAATGGCATAAAATCAATGAAGTGAGTCTAAAAAGAAATAATATAAAGGGAAATCATTAATCTAAATACACTTCTAATGCACGTTTTTTAACCTTAGCATATTTTAATTAATTTGATTAAAAAGACGTCTTTCATAAATCCTATTGGAAAAATTTAATATAATTATATGCCAACTAACCTAATTTAAAGTTGGAGAAGCCTAAGGAAACAATCTCATCCCAACATCAGTTCACAAATTCATCAAGAAACAGAGCCCAATTAATAAATAAATCCATACATTTTGCAATATCCATGGCCTGTTGTAAAAGCATTACACCTAAAAATACACGAAACTAACCCATGAATAAAATAGATTTTGATCCAAGTCTACAAGATTATGCAACCCAAGGTCAATCATAGTATACTCACAAACACACATGGTCCAAAAATACTATACAATCCAAATTAGCAAGAGACAAATCATAACCATGGGATTCAAACAACAGTAATATTTCATGGCCTAACAGTAAGCAATATGACACAAACTAAATGATTGAGAGAACTAAAGCCCAAAAGCAATCAGACAACGAACCAAGGGAAAACAAAAGGGGCCAATAATATCTTTAATATGAGGAATAAAATTGGAGCTTTACCCACAAACGACGTTGGGTATTGGCGCTTTGGCGATTTGGCTGTTGAGTCCTTTTTCTCTTTTCATGTGTCCTTGTTCTTCTCAGGTTTTCTCTGCTTCAGGCGAAATAGATCAAAGCTGCTGACCACTACCCTCTGCTTCACCGACGAACAAGTCAAACGATCCCTTATCTATTCGAAATGATTCAGCTTCTACTCTTTTCTCTGTCAACTATGAAATTCTTCTCTTAATACAACGCAGAACTCTCTAAATTTCTACAAAAATAACCACCAATTTGAACCCTAAAATTTTTAGAACCCTAACTTTTTTTTAATTGGGGAATTTTTTTTTTGGCCTCCCCCTACTGTACAAAACAGTGGTATTTAAATGAGCCAGGAAATTGATCCAAGGGTAGATGTTGTATTTCTAAGCCTAAAATCAACGATGGGCATGGCTTTTCATTCTTTCCTTTGCTCGTTTTGCGGGGATTTTGGGATATTAAGATCTGGGCTTCAATTTGCAATTTTTTTTTTACCCATGTATGTCCAATTCCAACACTTTCTCCAATTATCAAAGCCCAATCCATCCTAATAGCAAATCAAAATTAAAATGTGAGCCATAATAAAATATCAATAATTAAACAAACAAAAACTGTGCAAAAAGAAATTAAATGATACATAAAAATGGTGTCTACAAGTGGCATCATGCCCTCGATTGAATAGAGGGATGGCCTTTGGGATTGGTGGTGGTACAAAAGTAGGTGCAGGCACAAAAGCAAGTGAAGGCCCAAAGGCTGGTGCATGCATAGACATTATAGGATAAGTATTCCCTCTAATAGGGTGTTGTGTAGGATGTGATGGAGCTACCATTGGGCGTATGGCCACATTAACAGTATTGCCCCCTACAGCTTGAGCTGTGTTTCCCATAGATTCAAAGCCTGGGGCATGAATTGGTGTCTCTTTACCAACTTTTCTTCCTTCAGATGTTTATTCCGCTGATTTCTCCTTAACCAAAGCTGTCATGATTTCCATTAACTCATCTAACCTCTGGTTTGTCTCTTCATTTACCTTTTTCAGTTTCTCAATTTCTGACATTTGTTCATTCTCCATGATTCTAGCTTGCAATCTAGTAAAGTATCTTCTAGGTTGTCAATCTATCTTGAAACCTTTGTTACCACAAACATGAATTAGACTTTGTTATTTATTGAAAAAGCTTAATGAAATCCATCTTTTGTTTGGTTTAGTGAAAAATAATTACCATGATGCATGCGTGACATGATGCATGACTGCAAAATCTAAAACTTGCCGTACATCAATTAGAAGCAAGTGAATTTATTTATAACTTCCTAATAAGAGTTCAGTACAAAAGGATAACCCTCATAACAAGAGTTCATAACATAAACGCCTTCCAAACTACATTCCCTTTTAAGTAAACCTTCCTAACACATATTCATTAAAATCCGGGACACGATTAGCTTTGTTGATGACATCTCGTAGAAGATCAATCAATTCTTCGCCATTCGGGTCTAGTGGTGTTGTGGTTGCCTCCAAAAGCATCGCTCTGGCTTTTATCCTTTCCGCCTCTGCCTTCCCACTATTAATATGATACATCATGAATCCCACTTCTAGACATTTATGCCCATATTCTTCATCCCTTTATTCCGCAAATTGTTTCAAAGCAAGGTATTCCTCATTAAGCTGATCTTGATGCTGTATTAATCCACCACTTGCTGTTGTAGCTGAAGGAATGCTATTGTAGCTGGAGGTATTGCTGATAGAATGGAGTTTGCTGTAGAAATTACACCTTGTGATTCAGCTTTACTACTTCGTTTTGTAGTCCTTGCCTCTTGGTTTATTCTTCCACAAAAGTGCTCTAAAATTGGAATTTTGCTCCAGTTCTTGACTCAACCTTGTTACTTCAACTTCTAGACTCTACCTCATTATTTGTTCTTCTTCCCTCAAATTAGCATTCTTTTGTAATTCAGCACTTAATTTTTCTATCTCATTCTCCAAATTCTGCCCTTTTGACTGTCATGCCTTCACAGTAGACCTTAAATTGTTGTTTTCCTTTTCTAACTCTGTCATCCTTCACAAGTCTACACCTTTGAATGAAGTGGAGGTCGTCTTCCTTTTCAATTCTTGTTCCAGATTACTATACTGAGCTCGCTGAGCTTCTAAGTTCTTTTTAAGCCTTTGGATTTCAGATGCTTGGCTTTCTAGTTGGACATAATAGGATGCCACTTCATTGCTTTCCTGGGTATACTTTCCCTTCCATTCTTGGATCTTTTTTCCTTTGTGTCCCACCATGTGCTTCTCCAAAGAGACATGCAATCCCAAAGTCTGGATTTCTCCTTCCATTGTCAATTTCTGCTTCTTCCATTCTTTCTTTTCATGTCCATGTCTTTGGTTAATTCCGCTACCTTGGTACCGTCTTTGAGAATTCGATTTTCAATGGCTAATTCGGCCACAATATTTCTTCCATCATTTCCCATAGGGTGAGTGGGATCCAGCACTTCAGGTTGTTTACCATCCTTCACCCTTTGCTCATGCCATATCTCATATTCTAATGTTGCAGCTTCTGAGGGTTCACCCTATCCTACCACATTTTTCTTTTTCCAGATTGCAACATAATCCAATCCTTTTTTGATGTCATCGACTTCTTGGTAGTCAAGCTCAACACTGTTCAAGCCGTTAGTTACTAGAATGAATTGTTCTGATCCATATTGCCTCCTTGCCAAAAGCGGCAAATAACTGATGACTCCTGTCACATCCCGACCCACCCGGGGTCGGCCACATGGCAACCGTCGCGCTGCCTCGAAGTACGTACCGGTCAGTCACGCACCAAAAGCACCGCAAGGCATTGAAACGAATACCATCGCTGCAAAGCAACTAAAACTTTAATTAAAAATCTTTTTAATAAAATAATAATCTTTAAAGAAGTACCAGTGGATTAATTTAGAAGAATACCTACACAGCGGAAACTACTAAGCCTAAGCCACCGACACTCTCTAGTGAGCCTCCATTCTATTGGCTGAGCCCACACGCGGATCTGCATCCATCCACATTAGATACAGGTGAGTGATAGAGGTTCAATGAATCTCCATCAAGGTTAGGAAAACATGGTAATCGAAAATATAACAAAATAAAATAAATAAAGTAAAAAGAATAATTTTGTTTTTCAAAATCTCTTTTGAAATTCTCCAACAAGAATTTGATTTAAAAACCTTTAAAATGAATATTTATTTATATACTACATGGGCTGGCTTTTAATACACTGAAGGCACGACTGGCCGGTCGTATGCTTTACTACACCGAGGGCTATCTCTTTTTAAATTTTGAAACCATTTTCTTTTCCTTCTCTTTCTCTAGCCCGTTCCCTCGGTGGTAGCCAGCTGTGGTGGAACACAGCTCTGGAGCCCTGGTGAGCTTCCCTACGCGCCTCTCCCAAGGTCTCGTCTCACCGTGCCCCTTGACAGGCGGTCCACGGCTGAGAGTCTAGCATGCTTTCTCCAACTCGGTCCACGCTCCCGCATATATTGGAGCCCGAGGAGCCACTCAATTACTCATCTCATATCTCTCTCATATATTCATCACATATATAAATAAATTCAAAACATATAAGTTAAAACATTTAAACACACACATTCCTTTAGATCTTAAAATCATCCCACCCCCCAAGTGGGCGTATCACAAAATAAAAAGTGTGTGTCGTGGATTACCCTTGTCCCAAAACAGTTGTAAAACCCTTTTCAAACAATTTATATTTTAAAAACATTTTAAAAACATTTTACCCCTAGTGGCTAAGCACTGAAAACAAAGCCACTCATAGTATTGGGAGAATCGTATTCTCCCAAGCGCTCCATGTAGCTTTAACCTCCGGTGCATCGCCGCACTCGATTCACCCGGAGTCCTAATACACGGAAATATACATTAGCATTCATAATTAAATTTATAAATGCACCTAGGAGGCTCTAGCATGACCTAAGATGATGTTTGGATGTGGTTTGGAAGGCTCGGAAGTGTTTCGGATCGATTTGGGGTCAATTAGGGTTTAGGGAGGTGAAATGACCATTTTGCCCCTAGAGGGCAAGACTGGCGCTAGATCTGGAGTGAACCGACGCCGGTTCTCTTCGACCAGGTGGCCGTCCACCGACAAGCAGAATCGGCGTGGAAGAGATCCGGTGCCGGATCTCTTCTGGGTTTCCAACCCGAAATTTCTTCAATTTTTCTCTTAGCTCAAAAACCGATGCAATAGTCCACCAATTTAGCTACAAATTCAGATGCATGTACCTTAATGCATCCACGACACATTTACCGAAAGAAAAACGAGAATCACAAGCTCAAAGTTCCTAGATCTAGATTTTAAGCTAAAAATTTAACTAAAAAGCTAAACTAACTTTGAGCTTGGATCTTTCCTAAACCAATTCATGAAAATGCGTGCAAACTTAGAAGAACGTAGATCGAGCTGAGGACAATAACATATTAGAAACTCACCTTGTTCTGTCGGTCGATTTGTCCGAATCTGCCAATTGTCCATAATGCCTCCATTTAGCTCCACAGAGAAAAAGAAAAGAAAATGAAAGAAAAAGAAAAAGAGAAATGAGGAAAAGCTTCGGCTTACCCCTATTTATAGAGGAGCCCGACACCGGGTCTACTCGGGCCCCGGGTCAAACTTTTTCCCCTTTTTCAACTTTCTTTCATTTTCTCCCATTGGCTAAATCCTTTGCTTTCTTATGCCAACGTGGCCCATAATAAATTTCTAGGGACTTAATTGGAGGTCTTTTTGGCATTTATTAATTTCAATGTACGGTTAATTATTTTATCTTCCAACTCCGTCTTATCCTAATTTGAACTTCTCTTCTGACTTGACACAGCCGGACCGACTTAGTGTTCAATTACATCGTCATCTTGTACTATTCTGTTCGTACGAAGAAGTCGTGCTAGGTCTAGGTGTGTCAACTCCCTAAGCCCCATAAGTGGGATCCATGGATCTATTGCAGTTTGGAACCCTATCTTAGTTCTGGGCATCCAAATAGCTTTCCAAACCATTTTTTCACTAGTCAATTCCTTTAACATGTCGATCCATTCCTCATTTGTCTTTTTGTCCCATCGAACCTTGCTAGCTTGCTCGAGATGGTCTCGAAGCCAATATTTGCTATTGAAATATTTCATATGGCTTATTCGCCAAACTTGCAACAATTGCAGAAAAATTTTGAGTTGAGACTCTTTGCGATATCAGGAATAATTCAAAGCATGTAGAGTTTCTGCCACTATTGTTATAGATGGATCTACCTTGTGCAGCAACTGCTCTACTAAACTCACCACTTCATAATCCACATACCCGATCGTCTTAGGGAATATGACCAGACCATATATCAATAAAGCAAACACATTGAGGCCTTGATCATCATTGGGGTGTTGTTCCACAAAGTTGTACAAGGACTCGACTTCATAACCATCTGTTTTGCTACTTTTCACTAATTCGTCAACCTCTTACGGAGTCACTCCCATAATACCACCTAGTTTCTTAAACAGAGATCTTTTATTAAACCTCTTCCAATAGATTTTTCCTCTATGATCTTCGGGCACATCAATCAACTGTGCATACTCTTCCGGAGTGGGTAGCAAATCAACTTCATTGAACACAAAACAGCAATAAGAAGGATTCCAAAAATGAACCATAGCTCGAATGAACTCCTTGTCAACTTTAATCTTCATTAGAGAAGCTATATTCCTATACTTCTTATGGAACCTTTGTTGACGCATGGCACCCCAACTTCCCCAAATTCTGAGCAACCGTGATGCATCATTATGTTCTAGGTTGAGTCGAAACTCCGTAGGCAATTTAGGCTTGGAGTTTTCTGGTAGGCGATCACCCACTTTTCCTTCACTATTGAGGCAAATGAATTGTGCTGGGTCGATCTCTATCTCCATTTCATTTTGCACCGAAACCTCTTCAAAAGCCATACCTAAATCCGTTGGCTTGATAATTGATACACAGCAAATACCTACTTTTGATGCATGAAAATGCAAAGAATGCAGATGACAAAGAAAAAGGAAAATATTTAAATTAGTAACAAAACCATGAGTAATAATTAAGGATAGATAATAAATAGACTTTGCATGAATGCCTTATTCTATTTAATTTAAAAAATAAGAAGGTCAAGCAGATATGCCTGGGGGCAGGTAGTCATCCTAATATGGCCAAAAATGCTTGACCATTCTAGGGTCCTCACTACAAAAGCACAAGTAGTAAAAGGGATAGGAGTTGTTCCTTCATGTGTCCTATTTCAAGGTTGCACTCATTAAGGGTTTGGCCCTACCTAAATTTGGCTACTCCCAAGTGACCTATATGATGGTTATGGTCACACCATCTAAAAGTGCCCAGACTGTCCTTATTTCGCCATATATCATAGGCTAGTAAGGCCTCCAATCCTAACCCATTATAGGCTTATTGGAAAGGATTCAGTCTGAATGGGGGTTCTTCGCTTAGAAACTCACTATGAGGAGTTGCCCCACACAAATAAGCTACTTTGCCCCCTCCTAAATAGGTCATATCCAATTCTGGACTTATGCATGTAATGCAAATGTGAGTGTGAGCGAAGGAACATACAAACCTTTCCAATTTACCAATATACCAAAATGCCACATTAATCAACAAGCAATAAACTTCTATTCACAACAAGAGGTAAAGAGAATAGTAACAACAACAAACGTGTACATTCATTAGCAAATAAAGCATCAAATTCCTAACATGCAAACTAGGATCCAATTTATTATCTTGAATTTACCAAAATGAGATGCAAAATCATGCAATCAAAATGTTAAAATAAAATTTAAAAAAAATAAAATTAAGGCCTAAATAATTATTAAATTAATTCCCGACTTGACTCTCTAACCAATCCCCAGTGGAGTCGCCAAACTGTCGCAACGTTTAACCGAAACGATGACAGGGTTTGGGACTTAAAGAATTTTTTATGGAGTTGCCACTAACCATTTTTGTTTAGGTGGGTTAGTCACCTACTAAGAATCTACCTAACTTAGCATTGGCCGTTAGATGGTGTACGTAAGTATAGTAGGTCCCGGTCTACGGAATAAAGAACTGGAGTCGGGAGTACGGTTACGTGCAAGAAAGGATGAGCACCCCCACAACGCCCGTCACAATAACAGTATCGCTAAATTTAATAATATTTAGGCCTTAATTAAAAAAACATGTATTTATAATTTTCCTTTTCTTTTGATTGATTTTTTTTGTTTTTTTGTAATTTTATTTTTTTATTATTTTTACTTTTTACTTTAAAAAAATTATTATCTTTATTGGATACTTACTAATTTTAAAATGAGAATAGCAAGGATTTTATTAAGGCCCACCGTGAATCTCGCCTAATTCTAAGTCTGATTCAAAACGAGTCTCTTAGCTAGGGACCTGAAATGGGCGTGAATTTTCACCTTTCCAAATCGGACCCCATGATTAGAACCTTACTACCCCTACATATATCTCTAACTCATTTACAAATATTTGCTTAAAGATTATTTACCAATTTCATTGACCTTGATTATTATTACATTTTGTTAGTTTAAAGTGATCAACATTAATTATTTTACTTTTAAAAATTAATGTCTTTAATTTATTTAGATGCCTAGATGTATGATATGTAGAACGTTATCTTGCCAATTTTAAGTGAGAATAGTAAGGATTTTATCAAGGCCCATCGTGAATCTCACCCAATTCTGGGTCCGTTTCAAAATAGGTCTCTTACCTAGGCGTCCAAACCGGGTGTGAATTTTCACTTTCCTGAACCGAACCACATGATCGGATCCTCACTATTGCCGCATATCATTACTCTCATATATGACAAGAATAATATGACAAATAATAAATATGAAAGATGCATGCCTTAATATTTTAACAGCTTAATTTTTAGGATTGTCATTTCATTTTTTTTTCTCATCAATTATTATATTTCTTTGTTCATTACAATACGTTACAAATGAAATAAGAAAAAAAAAACAAAACAAAAACAAAATATCAACTACATTATTTCTTTTCCTTTTTCCTTTCTTTGTTTATCACTCATTGTTATCTTTCATGTGAATATTTTTAATATCATGCACACATTAATTTACAACAACAAACAATTCAAGGAATAATAAATTGCATGAAAAACGTGACATAGCTAGCACAAATAAAAGACAAAGTGAAAATCATACCCAAAATTGAAAAGAATCACCGAGCTATCGGGTTGGATCTTCAAAACGGTTGAGCGCGGATCTTTAATTAGCTGATGGGTTCTTTTAAATTGTCCAATTACAGCTGTATGCTTCTAGTATATAAACAACAATTCTAACTCGTTTCAATCTTTCATCACCTTTCCTTTCCTGCCTTCCTTCATCCGAATGCTTCTCTTCTCTCAAGACCACTTACAATCGGATCACCACCAGCAAGTATGAAAACTAAGAAGCGAGTCATTGGTTGTCGTCATTGACTACCTTTAACCGATGCTGGTGAACTCCGATCAACCTGAAACGATGCAGTCCACTTCTTTTCAACCTCCTGAACACGAATCTGAGCTCTGTTTTGCTAAAATCTGCTTGCAAAATCACGAAAATCTAACTAAGGACCACAGCTCTCGAGCTCCGATCCGATCGTCTCCACCGTCGGATGAAGCTAGTTCTCGGATAAGTTGTTCTATGGCCTAGAATCTCCCTTCTCACCATTGGGATCACGATGAAAACAACTGCAGCTCTTCAACCAATAGTCAAAGAAAAAATAAATAAAATAAAATAAAAAAGGCAAGCTTCTTTTTATCTGTTCTTCCTTCATATTTTTCTCTAGTTTTGAAGGCTGTAAGGGGCCTTGATGATGTGTTTTTTGTTTGTTTGAATGAGGTCGAGAAAGAGAAGTGGTAAGGATTTTCAGAAACTCAATCGGCTTTTTGTGAGAAGTAGTGCTGATATCAGCTGAAAGGAGTGGAAAAACGATGGCATTTGAAAAGGGAAATTAAGGTGTTTCTTGGTTTCTTTCTTTGGCTTTGCAAAAAAAAAAAATGGAATTGAGGATGGTCGAGCAAGGCCTTTTGAGTTGATAGTGAAGTTCGCTTTTTGATGGTTAATGGGATCTGGCCTTATAGTGGAGAAGGAAGGCGAGTCCGAATGGTTCCCTGTTTTTTAGGGTTTTTTTTGGCTTTTTTATTTCCAAGGTAGGCTAGCCATGATTTCTGATAGCTTGATGGTTTCTAATTGCTTGCTGGTTTAGATTTTGCTTCAGATTTCTTATTGTTCTTGGCTGATAGGGAGTGATTTCTACAATATAAGTGCCATTTTTTAATCCCAACTTGGTTGATTCATTGCCTCTTTCCTTTTCATTTTATTGCAGGTTAAATCAATGCAAGTTGACAATAGACCCTTGTGACAATGTTTAGCAGAAGGTTGGTCTGGGATGGTCCTCCATGCTTGATGTTTGCCGAGAATGGGAGCTACTCAGCACTTGTCCCGCTGCTCTATTTTTTGTTTATCACTTGATCCCTTTTTTTTTTAACGTTAATTGAGAGACATGTCTTTGTGTAGCTGTTAGGCCCTTATAACTACAATGAAGTGGGCTTTTTTTAGAGTAAAGTTTGACTTCATGTAACTTAAAATCCTTTCTTTTAATGAAATTGGGCCTTGGTTTTAATTGATATCAAGTCCAATATTTTTTAAACAAGTCCTAAGTACCCATAACCCAATGACAATAGAAATAAAAGATGAAAATATAAAGAAGAAAATAAGAATAGAAATAAATAAATAAATAAAATAACAAGATGAAAATATGGTGTCTACAACCATGCTTGGATTTTCGGTATTGATCAATTTTCTAACTATTCTTTTTTTCTCTTTCTGCCTAAACCTCTTATGTTCTAACTAACAATCTTCATAGAAAGAAAAAACAACACCCAAAAGGACAATTTACATAATGACTAATGGACCCTTCAATCCTCCTCTTCCAATTGCATAAACTGTTGTACAATTTTGATTCTTATTTTGTGCAAAAACCATTCCCAAATATGAGGACCTCCCAATCATCGTCTGCTTCTTTTAATAAGATCTAGTTTCTAAAATCAATGTCTTGATCAGAGACTAAGACTATGTTTGGTATGAGAAAACTTTTTCTGTTTTCATTTTCTATTTTCATTTTCTAAAAACTGTTTTCATTTTCTAAATTCTAGAAAACATGTTTGGTATGTGAAAATGAAAATTATTTTCAAAAATAAAAATAGTGAAAATATATTTGGTATCCATTTTTTCAAAATTAAATGCATGTAAAACATATAAAAATAAAATCAGAATTATTAAAATACAAATACAAATATAATAGATAAATTATCTTTCATAAAAATAAAATGAAATTAAAATGAATAAAATAGTTCCAATTCAAAAGAGAAAACAAGACACAATGTAAAGAAAAATTAATTAAAATTTGTTTGACTATCAAACAACTAATCACATCCCAATATAATGAGTTTACCATATCAATTTTATCTATAATTATTCCATAAAGATATAGCAATCTCTTCTCGAATTGAGACATTTCAGCTGTTTGCGATATATCAAATGAAATTTGCTCATTGTTCGAACTGGAAGAACTTGCCTCTGTATCATTAAACTCCTCTATAGTTTCTCTTTTACCTTCCTCAAACAATTCATCCTTTTCAGCTTCCAACCTAATGAAATTGTGAATAGTACAACAAGCTTTTGGAATATGACGTTGCTTTTTAAGTGGATACTTAGGCATCTCCCTTAATATGGCAAATCTCTTTTTCAACACTCCAATACTCCTTTCAATCACATTACGAATAGATGAATGCCTTATATTAAATAATTCTTCTTTTCCTCTTGGGCGATGTCGGCTCCTAAAGTCTCGTGCATGGTACCTTTGTCCATAATATGGAGCTAAAAACCCAGGTATGTTTGGGTATCCAGCATCCACTACATAATATTTACCTGTAATATGAAAAAGGCAACTAATAATTAACAAATATAAACACACTTAAATTGTTTTTAGAAAAAATTTAAAAGAAATAAACTTACCAGCAGTTGGCATAGGAAAAGAATTTTCTGTAGCAGAATTATTAAGCACCGCATTAACAAAAACTCTTGTGTCATAAGTTGTACCCTCCCATCCAGCACGTACGAATGTAAAAAGCATATCATGAGAACAAGCTACCATTTACATTTTGTGAAATATTTTGTTTTCCATTTCGAAAAGGTACGGATTTTGAAGCAGGGGCCCAAGCAGACACTTCAGTTCCATCAATAGCTCCGATGCAACCCTTAATTAATAAAAAACATAAAATTAATATTCAATTAAAACTTAACAAAAATATATTCATATCCACTATCATATATTGCATACCTTGAAATATGGGAACCATTTAGGATTTCTAGCAATTTCTAGTTGAACATCACCTCAATCTCTAAGACAAATAATTTTAGTTTCCCAATTTGCAAATAGCTCGCAAAACTTTATCAAACCATACAGAAAGAGTTTCAGTGGAGTGTTGAAATCGATCAGCTACAATCCTTTGTCTTGCATTTTGACCAATAATAAATAAAAACATTGCAACACCTTCTTCCACTGAAACTTTTTTGTCATCTTGTAATAGATTCTCTATTTTCAATCTATCACAAAAGTTTAAGAATACATGCTTTTGCATGCGGAACATCTCATAACACACCGTTGGATTTCCATCTAAAACCTCTGCCAAAAATTCCTTTCCACTTAACTTAGAGGTCATACATGGCATCTTAGGCAAGTATGCCTTGTAGTACTCATGAACATAATTTAGAAGAAAAAAGTCTCCGATCTCATTATCTAAATTTGAAGAACTGTCACTGTCTGAACTAGAACTAATACTCACTATAACCTGCACGATAAAAAATCAAAGCTATATTAATGTGTTAATACTAATTACAATATTACAATAACAGTTGAAAGCCATTCATTAACAAAATATTTTAAAGTTATCAAAGACTTCATACATCATAACATAACCATAAAATGTTATCAAAGACTTCAAACTATAATAGAAAGTCACATAAAAGAGAAAATCATAAACCCACATAAAAGAGAAAACCATAAACTCTAAAACTAATTAAGGCTATCCACCCAATCCCTTCGTCTCTTATCAGACATTCCAACAAATATCTGTCTCCATTCTGCTGATAGAAACTTTTTAATTGCTTTGTTATACGAGGTGGAAGAAACATCCTCCATTTCCTCCAAAAGACCCATGCATATGCTTATAGAATAAGGATCAGAAATAGGACTTCCACCGGTTGATGACCTATATCTCTCGACTTTAGCTTTATAAGCTTCCTCTTTTGCACTCAATGTGGCTGTCCACCTATCCAAAAAGGACTCCATCTTATCCGTTTTGTTCACCTTGGAATGTCGACGCTCACTAGAATCTATACTTCGTTTTTTACCTTTTGGATCCCCTTTGACTTCTGAATTCTCAGCTTCCAATCAACATGAATAGAACCAGATAGAAATTCTTCTTCCAAGCGCCTCTCTTGGGTGTCAGAGAGTGGATCTTCAGTGGACAGTTGTTGAAGTTTCCCAGTTGCAGTTGTTGTGTTGAAAATTTCACCAAGTAATTCATAATCAGCACAACCTTGTTTTTTGAACTTTCTAAAGTCTCTATTTTTCTATACATTAGAAAAAAAAATATCTGTAAATAAATTATAAACATAATTATAGTTTATAGGATGAAGGAAAAATATAAAATAATTATACCTTAAAAAATACTTCCCATATTTGTTGTGACGCATTAACAACATTAGATGTCACATCCCATTTGACTCCGGTATGTCCAAGTAATTCAGAGAATTGACGATATTTGGTATGTAAGCAATTGAACTTTCCCTTCAATCTTTCAACACCATAATCTTGTCTAGTTATATCACGCAACTCATCATTAATTTCTGACCACACTTCTTTCTTAAACGTCGATGACTGCAACTTTCCTTCCCCTACTTTTCCAATTAACAACTGATGAAACGAATCTTCATTTAATTTTGGCCAATCTTTGGCATCTTCTAGTTCTTTGCCCTTCCCTCCCATCTAAAGCAAAAGATTCAAAAGTAACTGCAACCTCAGGTGTCACGCCCCGACCCGCAGGCTCGGCCACGCGACAACCGCCGTACCACCTCGAGATGCGAGCCTCGTCAGGCGGGCAACCAAGATGGCACAAGGCTTTAAAATAAAGGATATTCGAGCAATATATGAAAACATACGAAATTATCATCGATAATATAGTTTAGAAATATTTTAAAATAAAGTATCACATCTTACGGTGTTCCATGCAGCGGAAGGTATTATTTATAAATACACAATGTATATGTAAGATGCAATAATATTCCGAGCCAAGATATACCAAATAAAATGAGGTGGCACCTACAATATAGTGTCCACAGAGACGAACTGGGATCACTGGCCACCAGGACGTCCGCCGTCCAAAGTCTGATGATCTGAGAACAAAAGTGAATGGGGTGAGTACATAAACTTGTACCCAGTGAGAGACTCGGTTATAAAGACCGATCACCTCAGGCTGGGGATATGAAATAATCCAAATATCAATTTAATAAATCATTTACTGAAATATATATGAAATCCCAAATCAAATCATATATCAAATCCATAATAATATATCCAAATGGGCTGGCATCTGAAATCGTCCCAAAAGGTATACCCGTGCACTAGGGTATCCACTGGACCGTCAAGGGTTACTAATACTTTTAAAACATTTTTACTTTACTCTCTGGCCCATTCCCTTGACGTTTGCCATACCGTGGTGGAACACAGCATCCGAAGTCCTGGCGAGTTTCCCTACGCGCCTCTCGCAATCAGGAGCGACTCACCGTGTCCCTCGATAGGCGGTCCACGGCTGAGTAACACGCATGCTCACAACTCGGTCCACGCTCCCACATATTGGAGCCCCGAGGACAATGCTCAATATCTCATATCACAGGGGTATCATTCCCCAAATAAATAATCAATCTCTCAGGGGTATCATTCCCCAATCAATAATCAATTTCTCATGGGTATCATTCCCCAATCAATAATCAATAATATCAATATATAAAATTTATTGAAATTCCCACCCTTCAAATCATTTATAAACTCAGTGTGTGAGGGTGGACAATTCATACCCCAAAACATATATAAACAATTTAATAAAGCATTTATAAATGAATTTGAAAACGGTTAACCCTCAATGGTCAACCAATATAATCCAAGCCACTCACAAGTGAGGAGAGTTGTATACTCCCCGATTACCCACGAATGCCTTAGCTCAAATTGCTACCGGTCCAAATCTCGTACAATCACGTACCTAAATAATCAAATTAAAATCTAATTTGATTAATAAAAATATTCAACCAACAATCAAATCATAAAACAACACCAATTAAAGGTCTCGGAATAAAATTGGCAAGTCTGGAAGTCAATTGAAGTTAATTGGAGCTAATTGGGGTCAAATGGGGTCTAGGGTTGCAAAATTACCAAAATGCCCCTGGTGCTACAGTAACCTTTGTCGGCAGGCTGCTCACTCCCGGGTGGGAGTGAGCCAAAATGGGAGAAACTCCCAATTTTGGGCAGCTCCGGCGCGGGACCTGCCAGGTCCGGCGCCGGACCTGTTTCCAGAATTTGGCCATGTTCGGCCAAGCATCATTTCAAGCTCGGTTTGAGTTCGATTCACAACCAATCCACACCAAAATTGAAACACAGCAAGTTAAACACATGATCTATGAATTCACAGCTTCAAGAACGGAATCAATCCATAAAACATGCTCGAATTTTGGATCAAAACATTAAGATTTGACTTATCTCGGGCAAAACAGAAATCACAACTTCAATCATCAAATTCTCTTAGCACAGATCATGAAATCAAGCGTGTAAACTATCAAATTAAAGCTTGATGAGTCTAGAACAACATACCAAATTCCCAGCCAAAACGAACGGTTGAATCAAAAGATATGAGCTGATGAACAATCTGTCGCCAAATTTCCAAATTTCTAGATTTAATGATTTTCTTAGAAATCTTGATGTTTTGATCTTCAAGGAGGCAAAATAAGTTGATATTGATGATTGATGAAGTGTTTGAAGAGGGATTACAAGGTTGATTCAGAGAGAATTGGAAGAGGAGGCTCGGAGAATCGAAGAAGAAGAGGAAATGTGAAAAATGGGGGTCTCGGCCATCCGAGACCCCTTTAAAATTAACGGGTCCGGCGCCGGACCCGACCAACTCCGGCGCCGGAGTCAAGCTTTCCATAGTTGACTCCGGTCAACTCACAACCAATTGCCTCGGGTCTCGATTCCAAGTGGGGCCCACATCCCCGGACTTCAATTTTAGGGTTTTTGAGCTTGAAATTGAGCTAAACGAAATTTGAAACATCCATGAGAAGTCAAATTTGGTATATTGACAAGAGAACAATACATAAATATACAACTTGACACGTGCGGACTAGGTCAGGGCGTGTCAACTCTCCCCTCCTTACAAAAATTTCGTCTCCGAAATTTAAACAAATTAAACATCAAATAAATGGGGGAAATCACGTCTCATATCATTCTCGGGTTCCCAAGTCTGTTCCTCAATCTGCGAGCTTTTTCACAAAACTCGCACCAAAGGTACCGATTTATTCCTCAACTATCGAATCTCTCGATCCAATATGGCTACAGGTCGAACCTTGAAGCCCAAACTCTTCTTCAACTTCACAGGTGGTGCTTGTAGAACGTGTGACGAATTAGGTACATATTTTCGGAGCATAGATATACGAAAGACATCATGTATCCGAGTCATGTTAGGTGGTAACTCCAAGCGATACGCCACCGGTCCAATTCGTTCAGTGACAAGGAATGGACCAATGTACTTCGGGTTGAGTTTTCCCGCCTTGCGGAAACGAATAACGCCTTTCCAAGGTGAGACCTTCAAGAACACTTGATCTCCCACTTGGAACTCCAAAGGTGTTCTACTTTGCTGAGCATATTTTCGATCTCGATCCTGGGCTGTCTGAAATCGTTCTTGGATAAATTTAAAATTGCTCTTTTACTCTTGAGTTTGAACCTCATCCTTTCCTTAAATATAGCCTACCCTTTACCTATTTATGGTTTAGGTTTTCTTTATTTTAAGTATGGCCTTTGGAGGTTCTTCCTTTGCTGTAGTTATGCTTGCTTGATGCTCTCGCTTTGTTCTTGTCTCATCCTTCAAGTCTCTCTTGGCAAGACTATCTTTTTGTTTCTACTGAGGTTCCACACCTCTTACTTTTCTTAGGAGTTCCTTCTCCTTTTTCATTGCCATTGCCTCTCACTTCGAGGCCATTCTCTGATGCGTTTCTGACTATTTCGTGGCCTTGTACTTATCCTTGTAGCCAATTTATCGGGAAAGACCTTCACTTAACTCCCTCGCCTTCATGGCGAGGATGTAAAGAGTTAAATATCTTTCCCCCTGTCTTGGTTTCATTTCTCATTTCATATATTACTTCATTCTTCCTCTTTTGAACATCCTCCACTCAAATCTCATGGCGTATGAGTCAAGCTCCAATACATATTGGCCTACACTTGGCCATATCATAATAGAGGAATCAGAGACCATGCCCTCTCGGCTCTCACAAGCTGACCCACTCTCTGACCACCCATCATAATCACAAATAGAGCCCATGGCCCATCAAATCTCATACAGGGCCCATGGCCCATCATATATCATCTCTCCTCCTCACAAGGACGGAGAACTCTGGGAGGTCTCATGCTCTCCCCACTCACATGCTGGGCCGGTCCTCTCGAGTGGTCATCACAGAGATCCTCGAGATCTCGATCTCCGACCCTTCCTCTCATAGGGACGCCTCACATGGCTCCCAAATCAATCACACTTGAGCCTCGACCATATACCCATTCATATCATTTCTCTTGCCTCTTAGGCATTCCTTAAATTTTATTTTCTTGAGGTATTCAATTCAGGAGATGTCGCGCGTTTCTTATCATTCTAACCTCATTCCTTCACACTAGCTTCCTTGCTAAAGGTCAATCTCTTTTCCCTTCTTCTCATTAATAATATTTTCTGGGGTCTTCATATTCCCATTTCTTTCTTTTTCCTTTCTTCATTTTCCGTTCCGCCCACGTCTATTGTGGGGTCCACTTTCCTCTTGCCTTCTCGTTCATTGTGGAATAGCGTAATTCACGCTTGTCACACACATGTTGCATTCTTGATAGTTTCTTTCTCTTCACACTTCTCTTGAGGTTTCATCTCCATTCTTTTCACTTGATCTTCCTTATGGTCCATTGCCATCTTTAGACATCACTTGCAATTCTTGTCATCCTTACGCTGTTTTCCTTGGGATCATCTCCGTGTCATTACATTTCTTTATATATCTTTTGCCATGATTTACGTGATCTTCCACTTCTTATCCAGGGTTTCCTTTGCCTTGACCTCATTCTTATTCCGCTTTTCTTCTAACACTTCTGATCCTCTTAGGTGTTAGAACTTCCTTTCTGTTTTTTTCATACTAGCTGTTCTCATAGAAGTTTATGAGCTTGATCGATTCCTTTCCTTATTCCCGTACTCCTTTCCTTGAGTACATGGGGTTTCCTTTACCGTAGCCATCTTCAGCTATTAATCCGTCGATATCTCTTCTTTGTCTTTCGATGAGATCTAGCCATCTCCTTTGCCACATGTTCAACTCACGCTGAGTCATGAAATATTTGAGACTCTTGTGATCGGTGTAGATACGACAGGTTTCACCGTATAAATGGTGACACCAAATCTTCAAAGCGAAGACAATGGCAGCAAGCTCCAAGTCATGTATTGGATAATTGACCTCATTCAGTTTCAATTGACGAGAAGCATATGCAATTACCCTCTCGTCTTGCATCAACACATATCCAAGTCTGTTGCCTGATGCATCGATATACACAGTGAACTCTTTGCCGCTAACAGGTAAGGCAAGTACCGGTGCTGTCGTTAATTTATCCCTTAGCTTCTGGAAACTCTCTTCACATTCCTCTGACCAAAAAAACTTAGTGTTCTTGCGGGTCAGTTTAGTCAATGGTGCAGCAATCGTGGAGAATCCATCCACAAATCTCCGATAATATCCAGCTAATCCCAAGAAACTTCGAATCTCTGTGGGAGTTGCAGGACGTTTCCAATTGGTGATTGCCTCAATCTTACTGGAATCCACATATATGCCATCCCTAGACACAATATGTCCAAGGAATCCAACTTGCTGCAACCAAAACTGGCATTTAGAGAGCTTAGCATAAAGCTGATGATCTCGAAGAGTTTGCAACACAATGCGAAGATGGTTAGCATGCTCTCGCTGGTTCCTTGAATAAACCAATATGTCATCAATGAAGACAATGACAAATCAGTCTAAGTACTGATGGAATATGCGATTCATCAGATTCCATAAATGCTGCTGGAGCGTTGGTAAGTCCAAACGACATCACACAGAACTCGTAATGTCCGTATCTGGTACGAAAAGCGGACTTATGGATATCTTCCTCTCGGATTTTCAACTGATGATAACCTGATCGCAGGTCAATCTTAGAAAATACTCCGGCTCCTCGAAGTTGGTCAAACAAGTCATCGATGCGAGGTAGTGGATATCTATTCTTCACAGTCACCGTATTCAGCTTGCGGTAATCGATGCAAAGTCGCATAGAACCGTCTTTCTTTCTCACAAACAAACTGGGGCTCCCCAAGGTGATGTACTCGGCCGAATGAATCCTTTATCCAGCAATTCGGCGAGTTGTTTCTTCAGCTCAACCAATTCAGTGGGTGCCATTCGGTATGGAGCCATAGAAATTGGATCCGTACCAGGATAAACTTCGATCGGAAAGTCGAAGTCTCTCTCGGGTGGCAAACCAGGTAATTCATCAGGGAAAACATCCGGAAACTCATTAACTACCGGGATATCTTCAATATTAAGCTCTTCCACAGATTTATCTACTACATGGGCTAACACAGCTTTACACCCTTTCAGTAGTAGCTTACTTGTTTTGATGGCGGAGATGACATTCTGTGTGCCTCTGCGCTCACTATAAAAGTCAATCATGCTGCCGTCAGGTCGTGGAATCCTCACCAAATGGTGCTCACAGAAGATCTGAGCACGATGTCTCCCAAGCCAATCCATCCCCAAGATGGCATCAAAGTCAGACATTTGAAGTGGAATTAAGTCTGCTTCAAAAGTCAGGTTTTCCAGCTTCACTGCACATTCTTTGTACACTGTATTTCGAACCATTTTCTCACCCAACGGTGTATTCACCATTAGCTCGTACCCCAAGGGCGATAACGATCGATCCGCATGCACGGCAAACTTTGTATTAACATAGGACAAGGCAGCTCCAGTGTCCATAATCACATATGCCGGTTGATCGAAAATAACTACTACGCCTAACGTTCAAAAATTTTCTAAAGCGATTACTTTTACTCGACAAGCAATTACGAGTATGATAATATCTTTATTCGCAAAAATTAACCGTCCATGAATATTTAAATATATCCTTACCGGTGACAACATCAGGACGTGCGTCGGCGTCCTCCTGCGACGTTGCGTAAACCTGAGTATGTTGTCGCTGCTGCTGCTGCTATGGAGGTCGTCTCAGGGTTGCTGAACTACTACCAATACCCAAATGCTACTGAGAGGTAGAAGGTGCTGCGAAAGAATGTCGCGCAGGTTGAAACGAACGAAAATCTCCATTGTTGCTCGGTCTGACTGGAGGTTGGCAAAAATTCTGCCTGGGTGATACAGAAATAGAAGATGGACATACACGTGCTATGTGGCCCATGCCTCCGCACCGAAAACATCGAAGTCCAGCCCTACACTGGCCAGAATGAAAACACCTACAATTTGGACATCGAGGTCCAGACTCCACTCTCTTTTTCCCAAATCTTCCTTTGGCCTTGGATCCAAATCTACACTTCTCTTTTCCTCGACCACCTGATGGAAGCGGTGGCATCGGTGTCGGCATCGATGGCGATGGATGAACTGGTGGTATAATGCCGATAGTCGGAGGTGCGCCAGTGGCCATCAATGATGAAAAGAATCTACTAGCCCAAGTGTCAAACATACACTCGAAATCAGCAGGCGTAAACTGCACCAGCGTGACAGTCATCGGAGGTGGGGGTGGTGGAATATCAGTATGAGCATCCTGATGATGTGTATCATCAACAGGCGGAATAGGTGGAATAGGCTCATCCGGAATCTCAGTGGTCTCCGGGTCTACACTAGGCTGAATCTCAGGCTGCCTACGTGGTCGACCTCTCCTCCTAGGTACAGAGGAATCAGGGGTAGGTACAGAAGGATTCCGAATATTCCTCCTTCTAGGTGGCATGGCATAACTATACATAAAATCTAAGTCAGAAGACAAAAAATATTCCTATGCCAATCATACTCTTTACTTTTGACCCCAAAATCAGAAATCTCAAAATTATATGAACTGTTTGGCTCGGTATAATATAAATATACTATATATATTAAAACTTTGCTCTGATACCAATAAAATTGTCACGCCCCGACCCGCAGGCTCGGCCACGCGACAACCGCCGTACCACCTCGAGATGCGAGCCTCGTCAGGCGGGCAACCAAGATGGCATAAGGCTTTAAAATAAAGGATATTCGAGCAATATATGAAAACATACGAAATTATCATAGATAATATAGTTCAGAAATATTTTAAAATAAAGTATCACATCTTACGGTGTTCCATGCAGCGGAAGGTATTATTTATAAATACACAATGTATATGTAAGATGCAATAATATTCCGAGCCAAGATATACCAAATAAAATGAGGTGGCACCTACAATATAGTGTCCACAGAGACGAACTGGGATCACTGGCCACCAGGACGTCCGCCGTCCAAAGTCTGATGATCTGAGAACAAAAGTGAATGGGGTGAGTACATAAACTTGTACCCAGTGAGAGACTCGGTTATAAAGACCGATCACCTCAGGCTGGGGATATGAAATAATCCAAATATCAATTTAATAAATCATTTACTGAAATATTTTAAAATAAAGTATCACATCTTACGGTGTTCCATGCAGCGGAAGGTATTATTTATAAATACACAATGTATATGTAAGATGCAATAATATTCCGAGCCAAGATATACCAAATAAAATGAGGTGGCACCTACAATATAGTGTCCACAGAGACGAACTGGGATCACTGGCCACCAGGACGTCCGCCGTCCAAAGTCTGATGATCTGAGAACAAAAGTGAATGGGGTGAGTACATAAACTTGTACCCAGTGAGAGACTCGGTTATAAAGACCGATCACCTCAGGCTGGGGATATGAAATAATCCAAATATCAATTTAATAAATCATTTACTGAAATATATATGAAATCCCAAATCAAATCATATATCAAATCCATAATAATATATCCAAATGGGCTGGCATCTGAAATCGTCCCAAAAGGTATACCCGTGCACTAGGGTATCCACTGGACCGTCAAGGGTTACTAATACTTTTAAAACATTTTTACTTTACTCTCTGGCCCATTCCCTTGACGTTTGCCATACCGTGGTGGAACACAGCATCCGAAGTCCTGGCGAGTTTCCCTACGCGCCTCTCGCAATCAGGAGCGACTCACCGTGTCCCTCGATAGGCGGTCCACGGCTGAGTAACACGCATGCTCACAACTCGGTCCACGCTCCCACATATTGGAGCCCCGAGGACAATGCTCAATATCTCATATCACAGGGGTATCATTCCCCAAATAAATAATCAATCTCTCAGGGGTATCATTCCCCAATCAATAATCAATTTCTCATGGGTATCATTCCCCAATCAATAATCAATAATATCAATATATAAAATTTATTGAAATTCCCACCCTTCAAATCATTTATAAACTCAGTGTGTGAGGGTGGACAATTCATACCCCAAAACATATATAAACAATTTAATAAAGCATTTATAAATGAATTTGAAAACGGTTAACCCTCAATGGTCAACCAATATAATCCAAGCCACTCACAAGTGAGGAGAGTTGTATACTCCCCGATTACCCACGAATGCCTTAGCTCAAATTGCTACCGGTCCAAATCTCGTACAATCACGTACCTAAATAATCAAATTAAAATCTAATTTGATTAATAAAAATATTCAACCAACAATCAAATCATAAAACAACACCAATTAAAGGTCTCGGAATAAAATTGGCAAGTCTGGAAGTCAATTGAAGTTAATTGGAGCTAATTGGGGTCAAATGGGGTCTAGGGTTGCAAAATTACCAAAATGCCCCTGGTGCTACAGTAACCTTTGTCGACAGGCTGCTCACTCCCGAGTGGGAGTGAGCCAAAATGGGAGAAACTCCCAATTTTGGGCAGCTCCGGCGCGGGACCTGCCAGGTCCGGCGCCGGACCTGTTTCCAGAATTTGGCCATGTTCGGCCAAGCATCATTTCAAGCTCGGTTTGAGTTCGATTCACAACCAATCCACACCAAAATTGAAACACAGCAAGTTAAACACATGATCTATGAATTCACAGCTTCAAGAACGGAATCAATCCATAAAACATGCTCGAATTTTGGATCAAAACATTAAGATTTGACTTATCTCGGGCAAAACAGAAATCACAACTTCAATCATCAAATTCTCTTAGCACAGATCATGGAATCAAGCGTGTAAACTATCAAATTAAAGCTTGATGAGTCTAGAACAACATACCAAATTCCCAGCCAAAACGCACGGTTGAATCAAAAGATATGAGCTGATGAACAATCTGTCGCCAAATTTCCAAATTTCTAGATTTAATGATTTTCTTAGAAATCTTGATGTTTTGATCTTCAAGGAGGCAAAATAAGTTGATATTGATGATTGATGAAGTGTTTGAAGAGGGATTACAAGGTTGATTCAGAGAGAATTGGAAGAGGAGGCTCGGAGAATCGAAGAAGAAGAGGAAATGTGAAAAATGGGGGTCTCGGCCATCCGAGACCCCTTTAAAATTAACGGGTCCGGCGCCGGACCCGACCAACTCCGGCGCCGGAGTCAAGCTTTCCATAGTTGACTCCGGTCAACTCACAACCAATTGCCTCGGGTCTCGATTCCAAGTGGGGCCCACATCCCCGGACTTCAATTTTAGGGTTTTTGAGCTTGAAATTGAGCTAAACGAAATTTGAAACATCCATGAGAAGTCAAATTTGGTATATTGAGAAGAGAACAATACATAAATATACAACTTGACACGTGCGGACTAGGTCAGGGCGTGTCATCAGGGCTCAGGTTGACCCACCAACTATGAATGGCCCCACATAATCTCAAGTATATAGCAACAAACAAACATAATACAATAATAATATAGCTATGAAAATATAATACTATATTATATAATGAACAGTATAAGGCCAAGGGAGGACTTTGTTCAACAGAAACATTCAAATTCTACAAAATGCCATTAATAAATAACCACCAAGCGGATAGTTAATATTATGTCTGCATAATTGAAACAACTACAACTAATTAATTATAGCATCCTCAGCCTCAGCCTCAGCCTGCCTTCACTTAATTCTTAGTTGGTGCTGCAACTTATTTGCCACATTTGTATCCACACATAGGACAGTAATATTGACGACGAGCACTGATGAAACGCAACACCATAATATATTTTCAGGAAAGCTTTAAATTTATCAAAAAAAGCATATACATACATAAAACCTTTTCTGCTAATGTAATTTATTTCCAATGAAGACTAACAAAGAATGTTTACCTCTTTCTTAAGCGTGTGTACACGAACGATCCCTTGCTCAATTAAAAAACACACATTATATATATATATATAAATATATATATATATATATATATATTAGACAGGAAATTAGGGGGGAGGGAGAGGGGAATCTAGTCTATCTGGCTACACTAACCAAATGCAACGCCATGTAAGGGACAGACCAGAGCTTGGTTTACCAAACAATGGTTTCAATTCAACAAATGCTGATAAAGTTATCCCCATCATGGAACAACAGGAAACATACAAGTTAACCAGAAACTTCAGTTTGGTAATTGAAGGTGAAAGAGTAAGAACTTACAACTTAACTAGAAACTTCAGCTTGGTGATTGACGGTGAAAGAGTTCCTCAACATACAAGTTAGCCATTAGATCCATGTCTGTGTTTTTGTATGTGAGAGGGAGAAATAGAGAGATCTTTCCTAGAAGGTAAATACTTTAGTTGAAACAGTTCACGGTTCTAATAAAACTCTATACTTAAGCTAATGGCTAGTTTACGTATTCATATCAAAACACCTAAGATGACACACCCGGACCTAGCACGACCTTTTCGTACGAGCGGAATAGTACAAGATGACGTGATAATTAAACAATATGTCGGTCTGACTGTGTCAAGTTTGAAGAGAAGATAAGCTTAAGACAAGACGTAGTTGGAAGATAAGATTGATGGCCATGCATGGAATCTCTAAGTGGACTCCTTAAAGTCCATAGCCAATGGATTGGAAGTCCATTGGTGAATTGGTCGGTGGATCGGGCCAATAATCGAAGTTTTGAAAGGTGTAAAAGAGAAGAGAAAGTCTGGCCCGGGGCCCGAGTAGACCCGGTGCCGGGCTCCCCTATAAATAGGGGGGAGATGAGCTCTTCCCCTCATTTTCTCTCTTTTCTCTCTTCTCTCATTTCTCTTTTCTCTCAACTGCTCTTTTGGAGCAATTTTAGACTTTTGGCCGATCTGGACAAACCGACAGCCAGTTCAAGGCGAGATCTTGGTGAGTTGTTCTTAACTCCTTGAACTACATTTCATTAAGTTTTCACGCTTATCCATGCATTGGTCTAGGAGAAATCCAAGCTCAAAGTTAGGTTTAGCTTTTAGCTAGATTTTAAGTTTAGATTTGAGATATGGGAACTTTGAGCTTGTAATTCTCGTTTCTGGTCCGGTAAACACGTCGTGGGAGGTGTGAGGAACCTCCATCTCGAATTTCACCGAAACGGTGGACCGAGGGGCTCGGGATCCGAGGAAATGCCTCGGATCCCGAGAGGGGCCGAGCGGCTCCCGCGCGGGAGCCGCGTCTCTCCCGCGCGGGACCTGGCCAATTTTGGCCACCCGCGCGGGTCCTGCCCAATCCGTGACTGGGCCTGACCCAGCCACGCGGGAGGGCCTGTATGGCCCAGAATCCAGGCCCAGCTGGGCCCAATGTGGGGCCCACAAGTCCCCAGGGGCATTTTCATAATTTTTTACCAAGTATCCAATTTTCACCCCGGAACCTCCCGGACATTTTTCTAAGCCCCGAATTACTTCCAAGCCCAGTCATAGATCATGCTAGAGCCTCATAGGTGCATTCATAAATGTAATTATGAATGCTAACGTATATTTTCGTGTACTAGGGCTCCGGTTGAATCGAGTGCGGCGATGCTCCGGAGGTTGAACTACATGGAGCGCTTGGGAGTATACGATTCTCCCAATACTGTGAGTGGCTTAGTTTTCAATGCTTAGCCACCACGGCAAAATGTTTTAAAAACATAAATTGTTTTAAAAAGGTTTTACAACTGTTTTGGGATAAGGGTAATCCACAACACACACTTTTTATTTTGTAATACGCCCACTTATGGGGGTGGGATGATTTTTAAAAATACAAAAGCTTGTGTGTGTTTACACGTTTTTAATATTTATATAAGAAATATTATTATTATTATTATTATTATTATTATTGGGGTACGATGCCCCTGGAAGAGGAGTGTTTGAGTGGGATTCCTCGGGGCTCCAGTTGCAGGAGCGTGGACCGAGTCTGAGTGCATGCAAGATACTCAGCCGTGGACGGCCTATCGAGGGGCACGGTGAGTCAAGCCTGGTTGGGAGAGGCGCGTAGGAAAACTCGCCAGAGCTCCAATTCACTGTGTTCCACCACAGTGAGGCACCATCGAGGGAACGGGCTAAAGTAAGAGATAAAGAGAAAATGTTTTTAAAGAGGAAAGAGATAACCCTCGGTGCAGTAAGGCATACGACCGGCCAGTCGTGCCTTCAGTGTACTAGGTGCCAGCCCATTAGTATATAATTATTTTAAATGTTTTAAAATTTAATTCTCTTTGGGAGAATTATAAAAGAGATTTTGAAAAATAAATTATTTATTTTATTTTTATTGTACTTTGGATTACCCTTGTTTTCCCTAACCCTGATGGAGACTCATTGAATCTCTGTCACTCACCTGTATCCAAATGTGGATGGATGCAGATCCGCGTGCGGGGTCAGCCAATAGAATGGAGGCTCACTAGAAGACGTCGGTGGCTTAGGCTTAGTAGTTTTCCGCTGCATAGGTATTCCTTTAAATTAATCCACTGGTACTATTTTTAAAGTTAATTAATTTATTTAAAGATTTTAATTAAAGTTTTAGTTGTTTTGCAGCGATGATATCCATTTCAATGCCTTGCGGTGCTTCTAGTGCGTGACCGGCTGGCACGTACTTCGAGGCAGCGCGGCAGTTGCCACGTGGCCGACCCCGGGCGGGTCGGGGCGTGACATAAGAGACTCTTTTACATTTTCCTATATTCCTACAGTTGCAGCTCATTGCTCCCAAACATGACATTTTCTTTATGCAACCAAAACTGCAGAGTTATTATTAGCATTTGTAAATATCCTTTTCATTGTTCCCTCCATCAAACTCTCAGTGATTCCAATCAAGTCTCAAGAAAGATTCCAGTTGCCATCAAATACAGTCCTTAGCAAAAAAAGTATTTTGATAGAAAGATTTCAGTCATTATCTTACTTAAGGACTAATAATGAATGTGTCGAGATTAGAAGCAAACAACATATTACATCTACTGATTTAAAAAATCCTAGAAGAACAAGCAGCTATAAATGAATAGGCCAAGAGTATATCAAGGACGAGAAATATAACAGAACATATTGCGGAAAAAAATAGAAAGGAGCTGGAAATTGGATGACACGCCCGGACCTAGTCCCCACGTGTCAAGTTGAATATTTATGAATTGTTGTCTGGTTAATATATCAATTTTGACTTTCCATGAATGTTTTGAACTTCATATAGCTCAATTTCAAGCTTAAAAATCCTTAAATTGAAGTTCCGAGATGTGGGTCCCACTTGGGCACGGATTCCAAGGATGTTTGACCGAGTTGATCGGAGTCAACTTGACTCTGTTGATTCCGGCGCCGGAACTGACCAATACCGGCGCCGGAATTGATCGATTAAATTGGGTCTCGGCTCACCCGAGAACCCCCAATTTCATTTCTTCTCTTTGTTCTTCAAATTTTCTCCGAGCTCTCTCTCGATTCTTCTGAATTAAAACCTCAATCTCCTTTCAAACACTTAATCAAACATCAATAATAACTTCTCTTGTCTTCTTGATGATCAAAACAATAAGATTATCAAGAAAATTTTCAAATCTAGAAATCTGGAAATTTGGCGACAGATTGTTCATCAGCTCATATCTTTTGATTCAACCGTGCGTCTTGGCTGAGAATTTGGTATGTTGTTCTAGACTCATCAAGCTTTAATTTGATAGTTTATACGCTTGATTTCATGGTCTGAGCTAAGAGATTTCGTTGATTGAAGTTGATATTTCTGTTTTGTCCGAGATAAGTCAACTCTCAGTGATTTAATTCAAAATTCGAGCATGATTGGTTGTTTGATTCCGTTCTTGAAGCTGTAAATCCATAGATCATGTGTTTATCATGCTGTGTTTCAATTTTGATGCGGATTGGTTGTGAATTGAACTTAAATCGAGCTGAAAAAGATTATGGCTGAAACTTGGCCTTAATTCCAGAACAGAACCGGCGCCGGTTCTGACTAGTTCCGGCGCCGGAACATCACTGTCGGCAAGGGTACTGTAGCACCAGGGGTATTTTGGTAATTTTGCAACCCTAGACCCCATTTGACCCCAATTGACTCCAATTAGCTCCAATTGACTTCTGGACTTATCAATTTTAGTCCGAGACCTTTAATTGGTGTTGATTTATGATTTGAACATTGATTGAATATTTTATTAATCAAATTAGAATTTAATTTGATTATTTAGGTACGTGATCGTACGAGATTTGGACCGGTAGCAATTTGAACCAAGGCATACGTGGGTAATCGGGGAGTATACAACTCTCCTCACTTGTGAGTGGCTCGGATTATATTGGTTGACCATTGAGGGTTAACCGTTTGCAAATTTATTTATAAATGCTTTACTAAATTGTTTATATATGTTTTGGGGTATGAATTGTCCACCCTCACACACTGAGTTTACAAATGATTTTAAGGGTGGGAATTTCAATAAATTTGATATATTGAAATTATTATTGTTTATGGTTTGGGGAACGATACCCCTGAGAAATTAATATAATTATTGATTATTATTGGGGAATGATACCCCTGAGAGATGAGAGATTGAGTATTGTCCTCGGGGCTCCAATATGTGGGAGCGTGGACCGAGTTGAGATGCATGCGTGTTACTCAGCCGTGGACCGCCTATCGAGGGGCACGGTGAGTCGCTCCTGGTTGCGAGAGGCGCGTAGGGAAACTCGCCAGGACTTCGGATGCTGTGTTCCACCACAGTATGGCAAACGTCAAGGGAATGGGCCAGAGAATAAAGTAAATGTTTTAAAATAGAAAGTAACCCTTGACGGTCCAGTGGATACCCCAGTGCACGGGTATACCTTATTGGGACAAATTTCAGATGCCAGCCCTTATGTAAATATTATTATGAATTTGATATTTGATATTTGATTTGGTATGGGATTTACTATATTTCAGTAAATGATTTATTAAATTGATATTTGGATTATTTCATATCCCCAGCCTAAGGTGATCGGTCTTTATAACCGAGTCTCTCACTGGGTACAAGATTATGTACTCACCCCATTCACTTTTGTTCTCAGATCATCAGTCTTTGGACGGCGGACGTCCTAGTGGCCAGTGATCCCAGTTCGTTTCTGTGGACACGATTATGTAGGTGCCACCCTTTTGCTTTGTGTTACTTGGCTCGGGATATTATTACATCTTACCTATACATTTGTGGATTTAAATAATATTTTCCGCTGCATGGAATATTGTAAGATGTGATATATATTTTAAATATTTTGAAACTGTATTATTTATGATAATTTAATATGTTTTTCATATATTGCTCGAATATCCTTTATTTTTAAGCCTTGTATCATCTTGGTTGCCCGCCTGACGAGGCACGCATCTCGAGGTGGTACGGCGGTTGTCACGTGGCCGAGCCTGCGGGTCGGGGCGTGACAATTAAATTGGTATCAGAGCAAATTTTAAAATATATTATATGTCTATATTATACCGAGCCAAGCAGTTCATATAATTTTGAGATTTTTGATTTTTGGGGTTAAAGTAGAGAGTATGATTTTGGGGGTTAAGTATTTTTCGTCTTCTGACTTAGATTTTATGTATAGTTTCACCATGCCACCTAGAAGGATAAGTATTCCGAATCCTTCCGTTCCTACCCCTGATCCCTCTGTACCGAGGAGGAGAGGTCGACCACGTAGGCAGCCTGAGATTCAGCCTACTGTAGATCCGGAGACTACTGAGATTCCGGACAAACCTGTATCACCTACTCCACCTGTTGATGAGACGCATCATCAGGATGATCACACTGAAATTCCACCACCCCCACCTCCGACGACTGCCACGCCGGTGTTGTTTACACCCGCTGATGTCGAGCGCATGTTTGATACTTGGGCTAGTAAATTCTTTTCGTCACAAATGGCTACTGGTGCACCACCGACTACCGGTATTACACCACCAGTACATCCATCGCCACCTGTGCCAACACCGATGCCGCCGCACTTTCAGCCAAACGGTGCAGCGAGCACTTCTGCTGGTCCTATTTCTTCAGAGGATCGCTTGGTGAGGTTCCTTAGTATTATGAAGGGACTAGACACCCCAAAGCTCTCTGACACTTCTGCTGATGCAGCATGGGATTGGCTGCATTTTGTCACAAAGAACACACAAGGTCTGGGTATGACCTCAGAGGAGAGAGTTAGTGTGGTTACTCGATATCTCCAAGGACAGCCACTGAGTTGGTGGACTAATCTCGAGAGCAGAGCCACTGTACCAATGACATGGGAAACGTTTGTCACTGAGTTTCGTGAGAGATACATATCGGAGGAGATGGGAATGAGACGATATGGTGAATTTCTCCGATTGCAGCAAGGTAACAGTTCAGTTGAACAGTTTGAGACAGAATTACGGAGACTTTCACACCATCTTTCATCCATCACTGAGGATGCCCTTTGTCTTCAGTTTGTTAATGGACTTCGATGGGAGATTGTTCAAATGATGAAGCCTACTTCCAAAGCCACTTTTGAGCAGTGTCGACAGGATGCATTGTGGGCTGAAGCCATGATTGCTCAACGTCGACCAGGTGGATCGAGTTCAAGTGGTCCACGATTTTCTGACATACCGATGAATCTGGAGCCGAAACAGACTCAGAGCTTATATTCCCATGGAGGAATATCACGGGGCGGTACAGTTGAGTCTCCAGTACCACAGATGTCACTTTCTCTGCCACCACTTCCATCAGGTGGTCGAGGAAAAGAGAAGCTTGGATTTGGTTCCATAAGCAAAGGAAAATTTGGGAAGAAAAGAGTGGAGTCTGGACCTCGATGTCCACACTGTAGGCGTTTTCATTCTGGCCAGTGTAGGGTGGGACTTCAATGTTTTCGGTGTGGAGGCATGGGTCATGTGGCACGTACATGTCCATCTACTACTTCTGTGCCACCTAGACAGAATTTTAGTCAGCCTCCAGTTAGACCGAGCAATTATGGAGGTTATCGTCCGTTTCAACCTGCACGACATTCTTTCGCCGCACCTTCTACATCTCAGCAGCATTCGGGTATGGGTAGTAGTTCTGCAACTCCGAGACGACCCCCACAGCAACAGCAGCAGCGACAACATACACAAGTTTATGCCATGTCGCAGGAGGACGCTGATGCACGTCCTGATGTAGTCACCGGTAAGTAATATTTAAATATTCATGGATGGTTATATTTTGTGAATAAAGATGTTATCGTATTAGTAACTGCTTGCCGAGTTAAAGTAACCGCTTTAGAAAATTTTTGAACATTAGGCGTTGTAGTTATTTTCGATCAACCGGCATATGTGATTATGGACACTGGAGCTGCTTTGTCCTATGTTAATACAAAGTTTGCTGTGCATGCGGATCGAGAGTTATCGCCCTTGGGGTATGAGCTGTTGGTGAATACACCGTTGGGTGAGAGAATGGTTCGAAATACGGTGTACAAAGGATGTGCAGTGAAGCTGGAAAACCTGACTTTCGAAGCAGATTTAATTCCACTTCAAATGTCTGACTTCGATGCCATCTTGGGAATGGATTGGCTTGGGAGACATCGTGCTCAGATCTTTTGCGAGCACCATTTGGTGAGAATTCCACGACCTGACGGCAGCATGATTGATTTTTACAGTGAGCGCAGAGGCACACCGAATGTCATTTCTGCCGTTAAAGCAAGTAAGCTACTACTCAAAGGGTGTAAAGCTGTGTTAGCCCATGTAGTAGATAAGTCCGTGGAAGAACCTAACATTGATGATATTCCGGTAGTAAATGAATTTCCGGATGTCTTTCCTGATGAATTACCTGGTTTGCCACCAGAGAGAGACTTTGACTTTCCGATCGAAGTTTATCCCGGTACGGATCCAATTTCTATGGCTCCATATCGAATGGCACCTACTGAATTGATTGAGCTGAAGAAACAACTCGCCGAATTGCAGGATAAAGGATTCATTCGGCCGAGTACTTCACCTTGGGGAGCCCCAGTTTTGTTTGTGAAAAAGAAAGACGGTTCCATGCGACTCTGCATCGACTACCGCAAGCTGAATGCGGTGACTGTGAAGAATAGATATCCATTACCTCGCATTGATGATTTATTCGATCAACTTCGAGGAGCCGGAGTGTTTTCTAAGATTGACCTGCGATCAGGCTACCATCAGTTGAAGATCCGAGAAGAAGATATCCATAAATCTGCTTTTCGTACCAGATATGGACATTACGAGTTTTGCGTGATGTCGTTTGGACTCACCAATGCTCCAGCAGCGTTTATGGATCTGATGAATCGCATATTCCATCAGTACTTAGACCGATTTGTCATCGTCTTTATTGATGACATATTGGTTTATTCAAGGAACCAGCGGGAACATGCAAATCATCTTCGCATTGTGTTGCAAACTCTTCGAGATCATCAGCTTTATGCTAAGCTTTCCAAATGTCAGTTTTGGTTGCAGCAAGTTGGATTCCTTGGACATGTTGTGTCTAGGGATGGTATATATGTGGATTCCAGCAAGATTGAGGCAATCACCAATTGGAAACGTCCCACAACTCCTACGGAGATTCGAAGTTTCTTGGGATTAGCTGGATATTATCGGAGATTTGTGGATGGATTCTCCATGATAGCTGCACCATTGACCAAGCTGACACGCAAGAACGCTAAGTTTGTTTGGTCAGATGAATGTGAAGAAAGTTTCCAGAAGCTGAGGGATAAATTGACGACCGCACCGGTACTTGCCTTACCTGTGAGCGGCAAGGAGTTCACTGTGTACACTGATGCATCAGGCAACGGACTTGGATGTGTGTTGATGCAAGACGAGCGAGTAATTGCTTATGCTTCTCGTCAGTTGAAGCCAAATGAGGTTAATTACCCAATACATGACTTGGAGCTTGCTGCCATTGTCTTCGCCTTGAAGATTTGGCGTCATCATTTATATGGTGAAACTTGTCGTATCTACACTGATCACAAGAGCCTCAAGCACTTTATGACTCAGCGTGAATTGAATATGCGACAAAGGAGATGGTTAGATCTCATCAAGGATTACGATCTCGTAATCGATTATCATCCCGGCAAAGCAAATGTTGTTGCTGATGCTTTGAGCCGAAGTACAGTTACGTCCTTGGCGACGATTAGAGATGTTCATTTGCCAGAGTTGGTGCAGTTGAGATCAACTGGAGCCAAATTGGCTTATGATTTTCATGATGGTGCACTAATTGCCCAAATTCTAGCTAAGCCAGTGCTAGATGATCGGATTCATGATCTCCAAAAGACCGATCTGAGGCTGCAGCATGAACTTCAGAAGTTACAGTTGGGAGAACCATCTGAGTTTTCAGTTCGCAGTGATGGAATTCTGCTATTCCGAAATCGGATCTGTGTGCCACATGATCTTGATCTTAAAGACACTATTCTTCAACAAGCTCATTCTTCTCCGTTTGCTATGCACCCAGGTAGCACCAAGATGTACCGAACCATCAAAGATCATTATTGGTGGCCTGGAATGAAAAGAGAAGTTGCTGAATTTGTAGCGAGATGCTTGACGTGTCAGCAAGTGAAAGCCGAACGTAGAAAGCCTTTCGGGACACTTCAACCTCTTCAAATTCCTGAATGGAAATGGGAGCACATCACCATGGATTTTGTGACTGGCTTTCCGCGTGTTAGACGTGGAATTGATGCGGTATGGGTGATTGTTGACCGACTTACCAAGTCAGCACATTTTCTTCCTGTAAACATGAAATGGAGTGTGAACCAGTTAGCCCAACTTTATATGAATGAAGTAGTTCGACTTCATGGAGTCCCAGCTTCTATTGTTTCTGATAGAGATCCGAGGTTTACCTCACAGTTCTGGGACAGCTTTCAACAAGCGATGGGAACTCAACTTCGTTTTAGTACTGCTTTTCATCCACAGACTGATGGACAGTCAGAGCGTACTATTCAGATATTGGAGGATATGTTGCGAGCATGTGCACTTGAATTTTCTAGTGGATGGGACACGTATCTTGCAGCAGCGGAGTTTGCTTACAACAACAGTTACCAATCGAGTATTGGTATGGCTCCATATGAAGCTCTGTATGGAAAGAAATGTAGAACCCCGTTGTATTGGGATGAAGTGGGTGAGAACCGAATCTTCGACAAAGCAGAGATTGAACTCACCACTAAAAAGGTGAAATTCATCCGTGAACGATTACAGGCAGCACAAGATCGAGATAGAAAATATGCTCAAAGAAGGAGAACACCTTTGGAGTTCCAAGTGGGAGATCAAGTGTTTTTGAAGGTCTCACCTTGGAAAGGTGTTATTCGTTTCCGTAAGGCTGGAAAGCTAAATCCGAGGTACATTGGTCCATTTCTCATCACTGAGCGAATTGGACCGGTAGCGTATCGCTTGGAGTTGCCACCTGATATGGCACGGATACATGATGTCTTTCATATATCTATGCTCCGAAAATATGTACCTGATCCATCACATGTTCTTCAAGCACCACCTGTGAAGCTGAAGAAAAGTTTGGGCTTCAGAGTTCGACCTGTAGCCATATTGGATCGAGAGGTTAGATCCTTGAGAAATAAATCGGTACCTTTGGTGCGAGTTTTGTGGAAAAGCTCGCAGATTGAGGAGCAGACTTGGGAACCCGAGAATGACATGAGACGTGATTACCCCCATTTGTTTGTTGATTAGTTATTTAAATTTCGGGGACGAAATTTTTGTAAGGGGGGGAGAGTTGACACGCCCGGACCTAGTCCCCACGTGTCAAGTTGAATATTTATGAATTGTTGTCTGGTTAATATATCAATTTTGACTTTCCATGAATGTTTTGAACTTCATATAGCTCAATTTCAAGCTTAAAAATCCTTAAATTGAAGTTCCGAGATGTGGGTCCCACTTGGGCACGGATTCCAAGGATGTTTGACCGAGTTGACCGGAGTCAACTTGACTCTGTTGATTCCGGCGCCGGAACTGACCAATACCGGCGCCGGAATTGGTCGATTAAATTGGGTCTCGGCTCACCCGAGAACCCCCAATTTCATTTCTTCTCTTTGTTCTTCAAATTTTCTCCGAGCTCTCTCTCGATTCTTCTGAATTAAAACCTCAATCTCCTTTCAAACACTTAATCAAACATCAATAACAACTTCTCTTGTCTTCTTGATGATCAAAACAATAAGATTATCAAGAAAATTTTCAAATCTAGAAATCTGGAAATTTGGCGACAGATTGTTCATCAGCTCATATCTTTTGATTCAACCGTGCGTCTTGGCTGAGAATTTGGTATGTTGTTCTAGACTCATCAAGCTTTAATTTGATAGTTTATACGCTTGATTTCATGGTCTGAGCTAAAAGATTTCGTTGATTGAAGTTGATATTTCTGTTTTGTCCGAGATAAGTCAACTCTCAGTGATTTAATTCAAAATTCGAGCATGATTGGTTGTTTGATTCCGTTCTTGAAGCTGTAAATCCATAGATCATGTGTTTATCATGCTGTGTTTCAATTTTGATGCGGATTGGTTGTGAATTGAACTTAAATCGAGCTGAAAAAGATTATGGCTGAAACTTGGCCTTAATTCCAGAACAGAACCGGCGCCGGTTCTGACTAGTTCCGGCGCCGGAACATCACTGTCGGCAAGGGTACTGTAGCACCAGGGGTATTTTGGTAATTTTGCAACCCTAGACCCCATTTGACCCCAATTGACTCCAATTAGCTCCAATTGACTTCTGGACTTATCAATTTTAGTCCGAGACCTTTAATTGGTGTTGATTTATGATTTGAACATTGATTGAATATTTTATTAATCAAATTAGAATTTAATTTGATTATTTAGGTACGTGATCGTACGAGATTTGGACCGGTAGCAATTTGAACCAAGGCATACGTGGGTAATCGGGGAGTATACAACTCTCCTCACTTGTGAGTGGCTCGGATTATATTGGTTGACCATTGAGGGTTAACCGTTTGCAAATTTATTTATAAATGCTTTACTAAATTGTTTATATATGTTTTGGGGTATGAATTGTCCACCCTCACACACTGAGTTTACAAATGATTTTAAGGGTGGGAATTTCAATAAATTTGATATATTGAAATTATTATTGTTTATGGTTTGGGGAACGATACCCCTGAGAAATTAATATAATTATTGATTATTATTGGGGAATGATACCCCTGAGAGATGAGAGATTGAGTATTGTCCTCGGGGCTCCAATATGTGGGAGCGTGGACCGAGTTGAGATGCATGCGTGTTACTCAGCCGTGGACCGCCTATCGAGGGGCACGGTGAGTCGCTCCTGGTTGCGAGAGGCGCGTAGGGAAACTCGCCAGGACTTCGGATGCTGTGTTCCACCACAGTATGGCAAACGTCAAGGGAATGGGCCAGAGAATAAAGTAAATGTTTTAAAATAGAAAGTAACCCTTGACGGTCCAGTGGATACCCCAGTGCACGGGTATACCTTATTGGGACAAATTTCAGATGCCAGCCCTTATGTAAATATTATTATGAATTTGATATTTGATATTTGATTTGGTATGGGATTTACTATATTTCAGTAAATGATTTATTAAATTGATATTTGGATTATTTCATATCCCCAGCCTAAGGTGATCGGTCTTTATAACCGAGTCTCTCACTGGGTACAAGATTATGTACTCACCCCATTCACTTTTGTTCTCAGATCATCAGTCTTTGGACGGCGGACGTCCTAGTGGCCAGTGATCCCAGTTCGTTTCTGTGGACACGATTATGTAGGTGCCACCCTTTTGCTTTGTGTTACTTGGCTCGGGATATTATTACATCTTACCTATACATTTGTGGATTTAAATAATATTTTCCGCTGCATGGAATATTGTAAGATGTGATATATATTTTAAATATTTTGAAACTGTATTATTTATGATAATTTAATATGTTTTTCATATATTGCTCGAATATCCTTTATTTTTAAGCCTTGTATCATCTTGGTTGCCCGCCTGACGAGGCACGCATCTCGAGGTGGTACAGCGGTTGTCACGTGGCCGAGCCTGCGGGTCGGGGCGTGACATTGGATACATGAAGCCAACCAACAAACCAATCCCAAATACAAGCTAGCTCAACTAGAGATATTGTGTTGCAAGTTTAATTAACCCATTGAGGCAAAATATCAAACACCTTAAACGTATTACCAAAGATAGTCTCATTGTTTAACATTAAATCAGAAACAACCTCCTTACCTTAAACACTGAAATTGTTTGAAGGTTGTATTAGGGGACTTTAACCCAGCAACAGTTTCAAGAAGCCAACAAGTCACTTGCCAAGGCTCTACCAAGGGTTGTCGACGACGTTTGAGTTTTGAGTTTTTCACAACATCGATTTGCAATGGAAGAGCAGGATTTGCAATGGAAGAACAGGCTACATTTGACGAGGATACTCTTGGTTTTGGTAAATATTAAAAAAAATCTGTTAAAAGTGTGTCTGATGGGATTCGAACCCTGACACAATGAAAAGCTTTTAAAAAAATTTTAAAAGTGTCATGTTTTCATATTTTGAGAACAACTTTTTTTTTTTTGTTTTTCATTTTCAACCCGTTTTCATTTCATTTTCCAGAAAATATTTTCTATTTTTTCAACCAAACACATTTTCACATCAATTTTTCATTTTCATGGAAAATGAAAACAGAAAATGGTCCCATTTTCATGTACCAAACATAACCTAAAGCTTCAGGTACAATTTCATGAGCATATCCCTCACCATAAATCAATTCGATAACCCTCCTTTTATTCTTTTTTTTTAATTTCCTGTGAATTTATTTCTTTAACCCTTTTTGGGCTTAACAACACCCTATCGTTCATTATCCATATCACTAATAATCAAACAAGTAGGCTGAAATTTTTAAGCATTTGGGTCGCTTGTAGAACTCTAAGAATTAGAATTCTCAATTAATACATCACTAAAAGAAGCCAATTTACTGTTATCAACAAAAATGCTTGTCAATTGTTCATAACACATGCAATTCACCTTACCACCTACCATCTCGTCTTCCAATAACCTTGTTCCTCTATTATTTTGACACACCAAATCACGAGACTTTGTAACTACCTTATCTGACATGACATAATTAGCCTCTATTGGTGGAAGATGAAACGTCTTCAATACCCTGCAAGGAACCACCAAGTTTATCATTGTTAAGTAACGATTAAGAAGGAAAATCAATGTCTTCTCTAATGGAAACCATGATTCTAAAATGCTCCCTGATAACTTTCTTAATAACAATATTGGGTATAACGGACTTACTTTTAATCTTAACTTGAATCAATGTAGCTTTAACATTTAGCCACTTCAAGATGCACTTTTCAACCTTGATAAACATACCCCAATCACTAACAAGCACCCTGAAGAAATTAACATGCCAAAGATGCAAAGGAACTTCCGTCGATTTGATCCAAACAATACTTTCATAAGAAAGATTGGATTTTAACCAGGGACTAATTTCCTTAAATATTATTAGGATTCAAAATCTTATAAAAAACCAATTATGACATATCAAAGTTCTTTCAAGAGGATAAAAATATAATTATCACTAGGTGAGAACTCCCTCATTCGTTTCGGATTACAAAAATAAACCTAATACTATTAATGGTTATTTTCGGATGGTGACTAAAAATAGGTTTCAGACGATCAGAATTTAGGTTCTCACCCTCGAAGATCAATGCGAGGATAGGGAGTTTAACATACATTGAAAGAGAACTTAGTTTAGACTGAAGAAACAAGACTACAAGGCTAACTACTTCTATTATTAAACAAATTGGTAAAAGAAAGGTAAGCTTAAATTGCATGAAAAGCTTAAATTGTTAAAGAAACTAAACAAGAACAAAATGTAGAAAAATGGTTTGTCATCTCTGAAAAGGTCATCCTCTTTTTTTCGATTGTTCATCCCTTTTATCTCCATCTTTCTTGCCACTTGTATCCACTCACTGGTAGGTTCTACCCGTTGAAGTCTTCAACTTATTTTCATTTAAACTTCCCATCTTGCCTTTGCTCATGGGCTTCTTGTTATAAACTATTCAATAACCATTTTGAACTTGAACCATATAGCATTTTGTTTGACCTACCCCAAGTCAACCCTGCACCGACTTGAGGTTGCAACCAAACAGTGTCTTCGTAAGCCACCAAACTAACTCATGCTCTTGAGCTTGAAATGACATCGTCTCCCTTCCCACATGGTGTCGTGTATTTACTGCTTAATTTAATCCAAACATTTGCCCCCAAAAACATGCGTGGGCAAAGTGCCAGATGCATGTTTTTCCTTCACTTTCAACAAAAGCCCATTCTAACTATGTAACTTTCGATGCTTAGATAGCTGTAGCAGTTGCACTCCATAAGCAGGACACTTAAAAGTCATTACTTGCCCATTCTTAGGCACCTTTTTAGGCACATTTAATGCAATTTATGAAACATATCTTGCATGCGTATATATCTACAGACATGCTTTGCATTCCTCTCATGTTTTATTGTACATTCATTTTTTTATCTTCTGCTACCTTTCGAATTTTGTCATCTTTAAGCTTATTCCTTGTTACCTTATCCCATTTTTCTCAAAATCCCTAAAACTTTTTACATTTTTTCGATCTCATGACACTGTCCAACCTTTATGCCACCATTGACCATCCAAGAAAAGGAAGGCCACTGCTCTTGGCCTATCTGAGGTTTCCATAAACTCTTTTACTGAAGCTAAGAGCCCTATCCCCCTTGTTTTGGTACCTAAGGTAATTTCTATTCACTTTTTCCTCCTTTTGTTGAATTCTTGCAACCTATGTTTTTTAGTAACCTCATATTTCCTTTGTGTTGGTCAATATTGCAGATTGAGTTTGAATCCTACAGGGATGTTCTCCATGAACTCTTCGATCTACTTTTCATCACTCTGGGTGAGGACTTAAAGGATGCCTACCCTAAAGAGGTAGTGTCTACATTCACTAACTACCTAAAAAAGCTTCTTACTGTTTCATCCAATGACATTCAAAGGGCCCTCCATGCTTTCTCAAAATTGGTTGATCGCTTGAAGCTTTATAATCCTATGCTTTCCTTTATTATGGAGATCCAATTTTCCTTTCTCTATCTTTGTCAGCCCCTCATTTATGTCAACAAAGACATTACTAAGACCAGAATCACACTAGAAGAACTGAACCATGCAGAGATTGACCCTCTATTCAAATTCTCTTTTTCTTTTTCTTTTACGAATCTCTTTGATACGACTTCATCCACTTTTCTCATAGTTCCTATTCGAGAAAGAGAAGATAAGACGGTGACTACATACCATAACTTTCTTTTGCCTTCTACCTAAAAAGATGACCTCAAGGCTCGCTCTAGCTTACTTGAAAGCAAAGTAAACCATTCTGAAGCATCGCCTTGAGGAACATAGGGACTCATTGAATACATGGCTGGTGCAAGATTGATGCAAAGTTGCTTTGCCTCTTTTTCTTTGTTCTTTCTTCTATCATGTAAAGCTTTCTAAATGTAATAAATAAACTCGTATTTTCTATATCATGATAGATTTCAAATTTTGCACACTATTCGCCTTTTGCTTTTCCCTTTAAAGTTGTTGGCTCTCTAATAGTAATCCACCATTTATCAACTTCTAAATGTCAACCAACTTAAAATTTCAATTCTTCTATGGCATTTGTTGTTGAATTACTCAATAAGGAATTTTTATTTGAGTAATTAGGACTCACTACCACCATATACCTAGGTAATATGGTTTAAGATACTGGCAATTAATATTCCTAGGATGTAACTTTCCATCCAAGGTTTTAAAATGATATTCACTCCCTAGTAATGCTTTGTTAACTTGGAAGGGACCTTTCCAATTTGGAGACCATTTGCCAAGATTTTTGTTTTTTGACCATATTAACAGAATGACTTTCTAAATTAGATCACCTTGATTAAAAGTTTTTGGCTTTAATTTCCTGTTATAAACCTTCACTGCCTGCTGCTTTTGAATTTGTATACTAGTCAAGGCATGCAACCTCAATTTATTCAGTTTGTATAGTTCGAACCACTTGTAATAACTCGAGTTTCCCATATTTGATCATATTTGTAATCGAGTTTGAACATGTTTAAAATCGAATTTGAGAGTTTGTAATTGAGTTTGAAGTAGTTTCGGGTGTAATCAGATATCGATTAATCTTTCAATCATTTTACTCATAACCTTATTCAAGTATATAATTTGTGAAACCAAGTCATCCGATACCTACATTCATTACGCCATAAAACTTAAAAATTGTTTTGAAACTTTATGTGACTTTTATCAATTTGAAAATGAACGATTATCTTAAGTAAGTCATTATGTTCATGATTAATGACATACATTTATTGAGGCGTAACATATATACAATAACGAATGGTAGTAATGCTTTAGCCTCTCCAAATTGTAAAATTCATATTATTTTTTATATGTACTTACTATATATATATATATGTACACACTAAAAATCTTACATTCCCTCTGTCTCCCCAAAAATCACTTACTTCAAATTGGCCCCTCCAATACCTCAAATCAAATATGTCACTGCATATATACTTTTCAACCCTATAATGATTATCTTAAGTAATGACCGTTGGTGTTTACTTTTTCATCGAACTTTAGTTTTGCATACGGAGGGGTCACAATTCTCCAGCCATTAGACCTGTGAGATTGTATGTAATTGGTATTTCCCTATGAAAAAGGTAGTTCGAAGTTATTTAAGTATAATGTTTTCATTCAAATAAAAAAAAATGGTTGTTATCATTATATGTTTCAATTTTTTTTTCCAAATCATTTCATTTGGTTTGCCAAAGGTATGGTTTCTTGTGACCTAACATAACATGGCATACAGTCAATGGTGGTGGTGCATTCTAAACCGAGATACGCATCATAGACCACTTGGGGTAATTCAATAGTATATTGAGGGTATTATATACGATATCATTTTTGTTTCTATAGAAGCTGCTACGAGGGATGTTCTGCACATGATGTTGTTCGATTGGAAATTTGAAGTCGAAAACTTTAACTATGAAGGGAAGAATTGGTGGTGAGATAGATATTTAAATCTAAAGATTAAATCGATTGAATTGAAGGAATACATTAGATCATTGCAATGGATAATTGGATATTAGTTTATTATAATTGACAAGATTTTCATATTAGTTTATAGTTTCTCTTATTTATTTATTTATTATGTGTTAGATATTGGGGGATATATAATGTGTCATGCCCCGACCCGTCGGTCCAGTCACTTGACAACGTTGTACCACCTCGAGATGCGTGTCATGAAAGGCAGGCTATCAGAGATGGCACAAGGCATAGAAAGAGTATCGTCACTAGAAAACCATTAAAAACTAAACTTTAGTTAGAAAACATTTATAATAATAAATATTAAATAGAGTATCAGTGGATTAATTTAAGGGATAACCTACGTAGCGAAATCTACTAACTCCTAAGCCACCAACCACTCCTATGAGCCTCTGATCCATCTAGCGCCCTCGTACGTGGGAACTGCATCCAACAACATTGGATATAGGTGAGCAACAGTGTCACGCCCCGACCCGCGGGCCCGCCACGTGACAACTGCCATACCACCTCGAGATGCATGCCTCGAAAGGCGGGCTAACCAAGATGGTACAAGGCATAAATAAGGGGTATTTAAGCAATATATGAAAACATATATGAAATAATATAGAAAATATAAAAATATTTATATAGTATAAGTGACATGTTTTACAATGTAAACATGCAGCGGAAGAAATTAATAATACAATAATGTGCACTGCTATTCCAAGCCAAGATTCACAAGGAAAAAAATGGGTGGCACTTACAAAATCGTGTCCACAGTGAGATATTGGGATCACTGTCCACCAGGACGCTTGTCGTCCGTAGTCTGATGACCTGACAATAAAAGGTGAATGGTGTGAGTACAAATATATATGTACCCAGTGAGGGAATCGGTTATAATGACCGATCACCTCAGGCTGGTGATACGAAATAATCCAAAACTCATTTATTAAACCATTTAGTAAAATCATATGAAATCCCACACCAAAACAGACAACCAATATCATAAATGGGCTGGCATATAAAATCATCCCAAAGGTACACTCGTGCACTTGGGTGCTCCGCTGGACCGTCAAGGGCTAACTTATATCTCAAATATTTCACTTATATTCTCTGGCCCGTTCCCTTGACATTTGCCATCGCTGTGGTGAAACACAGCTACCTCGAGCCCTGGCCAGTTTTCCTACGAGCCTCTCCCAGGGTCTCCGCTCACCGTGCCCCTCAACAGGCGATCCACGGCTATGTCTCTTGCATGCTTGCAACTCGGTCCACGCTCCCGCATGTTGGAACACCAAGGAACCCACACAATCACTCATCCTCTTGGGGGAAATATCATAATTATTCATAATAACAACGATTTATATATTCTTTTGAAAATCCCACCCTTAAATCCTTTTTCTAAACTCGTGTGTGAGGGTGGATAATTCATACCCCAAAACGTTATAAACATTCAATAAAACCATTAATAAAGCAAGTAGAAAATCGGTTGACCCTCAATGGTCAACCACTATAATCCAAGCCACTCACAAGTAAGGGAGAGTTGTATACCCCCAAATATACCCCTCGAATGCCCTAGCTCGAATGCTATGGATCAGATCTCGTACAATCACGTACCTAAATAATCAAATTAAAATCTAATTTGTTTAATAAAGGCATTCAACTAACAATTAGACACCAAAACAAAATCTAATTGAGGTCTCTACGGTCTAAGAACTAAATTGGATAAGTCTAGAAGGCAATTAAAGTTAATTGGGGTCTAGGGTTGTAAAATTACCAAAATACCCCCAGCTACAGTGCCCCACATTGCTAGCGGCTCACTTCCGCCAGGAGTGACCCAATTCGAGGGATTTGCCCCAAATTAAGCTGAGTCCTACGCGGGAGTGACCTCCAATGCAAGGCTGAGCTCGGCCTTGCACCAAATCAAGCTCGATTTGAGCTTGATCTCCTACCAATTTGCACCAAAATTGAGACACGAGTAGTTTAACACCTAAAATAAGGAATCACATCTTCAAAAAATGGAATTAAACAACTAAGCATGCTCGAATTTCGAATCAAAACACTAAGGGTCTAAGTGTTCTTGAGCTAAACTGAATTTCAATCTTCAATTCATGATTTCTCTCAGCTCACTCAACAAAATCAAGCATATAAACTATCAAATTAAAGCTTGATGAGTCTAGAACAACATATCAAAATCTCAACCAATTCCTATGGTTGAATTGAACGATATGAGTTGAAGAACAAACTGTCGCCGAATTGATTGTTTGAAGATATGAAGAGAATTTGATGATTTTGATGTTTTTGATCTTCCTGGAGGCCAACGAATTCAATGATGATGATTAGAAGAAGTTTGAAGAGGATTTGAAGTGTTGATTTTGGTGGAAGGTTGAGAGAATTCGGAGGAAGAAGAAAGAAGAAGAGAAAATGAACCCGAGACCCCACTTTGATTTGTTGGGTCCGGCGTTGGACCCGACTAGGCCCAGTGCCTGAGTCAACTAATTTTAGTTGACTTCGAGCAACTCAGTCCAATTTGCCTTGGTTTGCGTGCACATGCGGGCCCCACCGACTCCATTCTACCAAATTAGGGTTTTTAAGCTCGAAATTGATCTAAAGGAAGTTCAAAACATCTAAGGGAACTCCAATTTGATTTGCTTGGCCTCTCAACTATATACAAATATACAACTTGACACGTGCGGACTAGGTCCAGGTGTGTCAAATAGAGGTTCAATGTAAAGTCAAATAGGTTTGGGGAGTTCGGGTAAATTCCAAAACAATTTTAGAAAGCATTACGTGTTTCTTTTAAAAACCTTTTTCAAAACATTTGCCCTAAATCCTTTCTGAGTAAAACAATAATAGCGATAATAATAATAATAATAATAATAACGTCAACTATGGACTAGCAGTGAAAACACAACGAGGCTCGACCTTGGCCGTGGTTGAGGATCTCGTATCGTCGAGGGCTATTTCCTTTTCTTTTCTTTTTAAAAATTTTCTTTAGAAAGGAAATCTTGTTCTTATAAAATCTTTTCTTATGAAAATATATATAGAGAGAGAGAGAGAGAGAGAAATATATATATAGGTATCTTTCTCTAAGCCCATTCCCTCGACGGTATCATTCACTGTGTGGTTACAGCTACATCGGTCCTGGTGAGCGCCCCTATGCGCCTCTCTATTCCAGGGTCTATACACTCATCGTGCCCCTTCAAAAAGGCAGTCCACTGCTACCTCGCATGCATGCTCTACCTCGGCCTACCCGGATTGTCACGCAAAGCACCGAGTCTGATCGAGTCCTCTCTGGGACTCTGTCTCTTAATCGTATGATCATGCCCCGTCGGGCACTCATATCATACCTTACATATTTATATACATATATATATATATATAAAAGCATAATATACATACATACTATCATGCCTTAACCTAAGGGTTCGGCCACGTAACAACTATCATACCACCTCGAGATGCATGCCATGAAAGGCGGGCTATCCAAGATGGTACAAAGAATAAATAAGGTGTATCCGAGCAATATTTGACAATATATAATGAAAATAATATAGAAAATATCATAAGATATTTATATTATAAGGCGGCATGTTTTACGATGTAAGTATGCAGCAGAAAAGATATAATAATAATATATGCACAATACTATTCCGAAGCAAGGACGCACAAGCGGATCTGGGTGGAACCTACAAAATTGTGGTACGCTGGTGATATACCAAAATCACTATCCACTGGGATGCCTATCATCCCTGGCCTGATGTTAGTTGCATTTTTTGTGATACTTTTAATGGTAATTCTTATGATTATATGCAACTAACTATTTAATTCTTGGCTAATTTACTTCTTTTATGTCTTAGGTGTCAATTAAGTGAAAATGATGAATTTGAAGTGAAAAGAAGCAAAAACAAGTTAAGTAGGGAGTCAAGTGCAAAAAGTTCAAAGTTAAGAATCTTGGTAGTTTGGATAGATCTAAAATATGTCTGATTTTCACCATTTTAGAGACTTCAATTGTCTTTTTAATCTTCATGAAAGTTGTAGAGGACATCTTGGGCTTTCTGGAATGCTAAAGAATGTCCAAATCTGAGTTCGTTTGACCCTTCAAATGTCCATTTTACCAAGGACTATCAAAACCAACCGGCCCCTTTTTTGCCCGGCCCCAGCCCATATTTTGGCCAGTCACAGCCTGAAGAATGGCTGAGAAGATTGCTCCCTGTTTTCAACCGGCCGGATGGCTAGAGCTTCAGCTGGGGTTGGCTGGACACGGGATCCCTCCAAAGTTGTCCTAGTTCCATCTTCCGAGCCTCCAATGCCTCTTAGCCGCTTCTTGATGTTTCTTGAACTTAAAGTTTAGCTAATTTAACTCCAAAACAAGGAATATTCAAGGAAAAGAATGAAGAATTGATTGGGCCAAAGAATTCCAAGATCAAAGCTGATTGGAAGAATATTAGAATTTCAAGATCAAAGCTGATTGGAAGAAGATTAAAGGAAGAAGAGTCAAGCATAAGGAAGAATATTTTAGAGATTTATTAGGATTTAAACTTAGTTCTTATAAATACTCTTTTATTAAGGATAAACCCTAGTTTTCTATCTTTGAGCTCTTAGATATTTTAGAGCTATTGGTTTTTGTTTTATGAAAGTTTAAGTTCTTTTCTCCAATCTAGTGTTCTACAGGATGCTCTTCAACTATTGTGAGGTTTCTTATGCTTAATCTAGTTTCTTTTATAATTGTTCTTTGATTTCTCTGGTTTAAAGTAAATAATCTTATTTGTTTACTTGTCTCTTGTGTTTGCTTATGGTTAGTGGCCAATAACTACTTGTTTATGCAATAGACTTGCTAATCTATTTGAATCCGTACTATTTGTGATTTAATTAGATATATGTAGCAATTGAATAGGTTGCTTGTTCAAGGGAATTCAAAGGGATTATTGTGAAGTTTATGCTAGGTAGATTTCTAATATTGATTAACCTATATTAATCTTGCTCTTAGTGCTTTCTAATTCTTGAAACCGAGCTACTAGGGTTTTGGTTTAAGTGTTAAATTAAATGATATTTTGTTAAACACGAGTAACATCATATCTAGCCTTAGGATTAATGGAATCATTGAAAATGCTGGGTTTTCTTTGATTGTTAATGCAAATATGATTTAAACATTATCTTTTGGTATTTCAATGATCAATAGCCTGTAAGCATTCCTAAACACTAGGTTTGAGGTTTTTAATTATATAGTTTTGTTAGTTTAATTCAATTTACTTTCAATATTACTCCAAAATTCCCCCAATTTCCTTTTTTGTTTTGAAGACAAAGATAACCAAATCTCTCCGTGGATTCGATCCCTACTTACCCTACTTCATAGTTAGTTCGTGAGAATGTTAATTTGCGAAGCTCTATGACAAGCCTCGTCACCTGGTGACCTACAAAAAATGAATGAATGGAATGAGTACAAATATATATGTACCCAATGAGAGACTTTGTTATAATGACCGATCACCTCAGGCTGGGGATATGAAGTAATCCAAAACTCTTTTAAGAACCATTTTATGAACTCCCAAATCAAATCAAATATCAAATATCATAAATGTACTCGCATCTAAAATCATCCCAAAGGTACACCTGTGCACTTGGGTGCCCCACTGGACCATTAAGGGCTTCAACTAGTATCTCCAAATATCCTTTCTTTATCTTTAGCTCGTTCCCTTGACGTTGCCATCATTGTAGGTGGAGCACAGCTATACTCGAGTGTTGGCAAGCTTCCGTGCATGCCTCTCTCAGGGTCTCGCACTCACCATGCCCCTTAAAAGGCGGTCCACAGCTACTTGGTCGATAACATGCCTCTTTCTTGATCCACACGCTCCCTCTCGTTAGAGCACTAGGAACCTCTCAATCGCTCATCTCCCAGAGGTCACAATCATCAATAAAACATAATAATATAATTTCATATTCCTTTTGAAAACCCACCCTTAAATCCATTTCTAAACTCGTGTGTGAGGGTGGACAGTCCATATCCCAAAGCATTATAAACAATTTATAAAGCAATTTATAAAGCAAGTTGAAAACGGTTGACCATCAGTGGTCAACCACTATAATCCAAGCCACTCACAAGTAAGGGAGGTTTGTATACTCCCGAATAAACCCCTCGAATGCTATTGGTTGATGTCGTACGATCTCATACATAAATAATCAAATTGAATCTAATTTGATCAATAAAGGCATTCAACTAACAATTAAACTTCAAAGCATGACCTAATTAGGGTTTCTAGGTTCTCGAAACTAAATTGGACAATTATAGTCAATTGGGGGGGTCTAAAGGGTGAAATGACCAAAATGCCCTTGCTACAGTGTAGCTCTGTTGCTGGTCTTGCTCAATCCGATGTGGGAGTGAGCCAAATTGGGAGATTTCTTCCAAAGGCTTGAGTCCGGCACGGGAATGGTGTGAGTCGGGCACGGGATTGGTGTCAGTCCCACGCGGGACTCACCCCTGTTGGAAACCGAAGAGGCGGTTCCTCCTCCTCCAAGCTTGGTTCTACTTCATCTTTGTACCAATCAACACAAAATTCAAAACACACACACACTTAAATACTTAAACTAAGATATTATAGCTTCAAAAACTAAATTGAACGGCTGATCATGCAAGAAATTTGAATCAAAATTGTAAGGGTGCAATTGGTTCTTGAACAAAATGGACTTTAATCTTCAATCCAACATATCTTCTAGCCCAATCCACGAAATTCAGTAAATAAGTAGTGAAATTAAAGCTTAAAGAGTCTAGAAAAATATATCAAGAAATCAGCTAAAGCCTACAGTTGGATTGAGAGATATAGCTCGAAGAACAAAATGACTCCAAGTTGCCAACTTTGAAGATTTGAAGAATTCTTGGTGAATTTGATGTTGTTGATCTTCAAGTAAGCTATGAAGTTGTTGGTGTTGTTTATTGAAGTGTTTGAAGTTGATTGCAATGATAAAAAATGGTGGGAGTTTGAGAGAATTAGGAAGGTTGAAAAAGAAATGAAAATGGTGCCAAAATGGGGGGTCGGGCAACCGACCTCCCATTTAAAATGTTAGGTCTGGCACTGGAGTCAACATTTTTATGTTGACCTTTGGTCAACTTGGCCTAATCGTCTCGATCTTCGAACCCTTCATGCACCTAATAGACTTCGAACTACAAATTAGGGTTTCTAAGCTCGAAATTGAGCTAAAGGAAGTTCAGAATGTGCAGAACAAGTTCTAATTCATCACTAGGCTTTACAACTATATACAATTTCATAACTTGACAGGTGCAGACTAGGTCACATACATCTTATAAATTTAATTATCTTAAAACACCCCACCCATGTGGTATAAAATAACATGTGTGGCGGTGTGAGGGAATACCCGAATCCCAAAACATTTAATTAAAACTTTTTATGACTTAATAAAAGCGTTTAGCCCTAAACGGCTAAACACTAAAACTAAGCCACTTACAGTATTGGGAGGTTCGTATACTCCCAATTGTCCCATGAAGATTGATCTCTAGAATGTCACCGTACTCGATCGTCTGAAACTCTAAGTACATGAAAATACACGTTAGCATTTATAATCAATCTATGAATGCACCTATGAGGCTCTACTATGATCTAAGATGATGTTTGGATGTGTTTCGGGGCTTACAAAAGTGTCCGAGAAGGTTTCGTGTCAAAATCGGATACTTAGGGTAAAATTATGATTTTGCCCCTAGGCCAAATTGACTCCTACACAGGACCTAGCCAAAATGGTCACTTTTGTGGACAAGCTGTGAGCTCGTAATCCAAGGCTTTTCCTTGATTTTTGGGCCCATTGCTCCACAGTTTGGCCCGAGAATCGAGACATGCAATCCCCACGACTCCCGTGACGCGCTTACCTAAACAAAAACGAGAATCATCGGCTTAAAGTTCGTAAATCTAAAATCTAAATCTAAATTTAACTAAAAAGCTAAATTTAATTTTGAACCGAGATTTCTCCTAGACCAATGCATGGAAATATGTGCAAACTAGGTATAACATAGATTGAGATTAGTGGAACAACATGCTAAAACTCACCTTGATTTGTTAGTCGGTTTGTCCGGATAGGCCAAAAGTCCAAAATGGCTCTAAAAGAGCAAGAGATAGAAAAGAGAAATAAGGGAAAGAGAGAAAGGGAGGAATGAGAGGAAGAGGCTTGGCGTCCTCCTATTTATAGGGAAGCCCGACACTGGGCCTACTCGGACCCCGGGCTAGCCTTTCTCTCCACTTTTCAACCTCTCATAGTCTCGATCCTTGGCCTAATCTACCGACTTTTACTCCAATGGATATCCAATCCATTGGCTATGGATTTAAAGAAAGTCTAATTGGAGTTTAGTTGCTTCCATGCATGGTTAATCACCTCATCTTCCAACTCCGTCTTATCCTAAGCTTAACATCTTTTCATAATCAGACATATCCGGAACGACGTATTGTTCGAAATAATACACCATCTACACTATTCCATTTGTACGGAAAAGTTGAGCTAGGTCAGAGTGTATCATAATTAAACAACATTACAACCCTTTATGATGGAAAATACCGATACAATTGAATTTGAGAGGAATGTTAAAATCAAATAAATGTTTAAATCGATTTCACGGAGATGCAAATTGAGTATGTAATGGTAGCTTGTAGTTATATTTTTTAAATCGGCTCTAAATACAATAAATTGAGTCTTCCCTATTTGATCATGTTTGTAATTGAATTTGAATTTGTTTAAAATTGATTTTCAAGTGATTGTAATCGAGTTTGAACACGTTTTGATGCAAACTATTAAAACATTTTAGTATTCAATATTTATATTAGGAAGTAAATATTCAAAAAATAGTTGAAATTGATTTAATGGTTAGTGTATTTAGTTTTATTGCAAGTGGTGGCGGATTTGAATCTTCTTGGTTACAATTAATTTTTTTTATTGCAATTAATTTATTGACTAACATTATGCTCAACTCTAGTATGCTTATGAATGTGATGATGAAATTAAGAAGGTTATATGTAGATTTTTAAAAAAATAAAAAATGGAAACTAAGAATTGAGCAAAAAAATAGGTTTACTTATTAGTGTGATGATGAAATTAAGAAGGTGATATGAAAAGCTAAAAAGAAAAAAAGGGACACTAAGAATTGAGCAAAAAATAGGTTTTGCTTTTGACGTTGATTGATTTATGGTTTTCTTTCTTCCAGTATTTATTTTTTAGCTGGAGTCTTTTACTCATATCTTTTATCTTGTGATAGAGTCTTATTCTTTATTGGATTGTTTTTTGTTTTTTCTCAACAAATTAATTTTCCTTTATGGCCCTTTCAAAAAAAAAGAAAAAGAATTGAACAAACAAAACAATTTGAAAAGTTTCTCTTGTTTCCCAAAAAAAAAAAAAGTTTCTCTTGCAACATATTTGACCGTTTGCAGGTTTCATTACAAACCTAAATAAAATAACATTTAAATCTAATGGCTAATAAAATAGTCATCATATCTGACAGCTATAGTTAAAGGGGCTGATTAAGAGATTGACTAAAGATTACACCTTAACAATATTGATTGTTGTTAAGGATTTTGATAGGCATGAGCTATAATCTCCAAGCTTACATTTGCATTAAAAACAATCAAAGCTAAAAAGGCATTTTAGTTTTCGGAGTCAAAGGGTAATCTCATAAAACCTTAGTCCATAGATGACAAGAAAAGCAATGGAGACATATTTAAGCAAGAATGTCTTAAATATGTCTTGAAAGAGTACTCAACAAAGCACTAGAAAAACTTATTTAAGAAAATCTTGCTTACCATGACTCTCTTAATTGAAAAGAAAGCCAAAATTTAGTGCTTAAAAAGCTAAATAAGCCAAAATTTAAGTGCTTAAAAAGCTAAATAAGTAGACTATTGGATATCAACATTTTTTTACATTAATGTAAACGTGATCTTTGTTCTCTTCAACTTAAGAAAATGAACATAATTATCTATAGTCAATGAAACCAACAATACTAATATATCAACGATTCAATAGACCTTTCAACAATAGGTAAGGCTGAAACCCTAGAGTTTATAGACCTACTTCTTTGACTCGATCTAATAGACATTTTTGCCTTTTTAATTTTTCTTTCCCTGATAGAAACTCCCCAAGATCGATGTAAGATGTAACTATGATTTGTTTAGTTTGACTAATATTTAATTAAGTAATTAGTCAATGACAAAAGATTAATTTAATTAATAACATCCATCCACAAGGCAATATGTGCTATTAATTTACCTTTCATGTTCATATTCAGAGAAGGAGCCAAAGGGGACGAAGGGGGGCCATGGCCCCCCTGGCTTTTTATAGTTTAGTGTAGGTTATTAAAAAAATTACACTACCAAGAAAATTTGTGCAAAAATTCATTATATGGCCCCCTTGACATTTTACCAATGAAGAAAAAATTGGTCGGACCGGCTGGTTCAACTGGTTCAACCGTGAATCGGTCATCAGTCCGGTCCTTTAAGGGTAAAAAAACCGATTACTACTTGAACCATTTTTGAACCGGTTGAACACGTGAACCGATTGGATCGATTGAATCGGTTTAGTAAAAAAATTAAATTTTTTATTTTTTAAGTTATTTTTAATTAACTAACCCAAATCTAAAAAAAACCCAAATTATTGAGAAGTCTAAATTTTATTTTTTTTAGTACGTTTGAACTTTTGATTTTCAATTTTTGACCTTAAATTTTTTATTTTTTATTCTAATGTACTCTTATAACAAAAATTTAATTTGTGATGTAAAATCATTTGTATTATTAATTTATATTATGTGATGCACTAATATTTTATACTTTTTCTTATTTTTTATGAATTTTTTTAAAAATTTTTAATTGAAGCTTTGAAATTTAAATATTTTAAGAAATTAATAAACTAAAATTTTCAAATAATCGGTCTAAACGGTTCAACTGATTGAACCGATTGAACCATTGACCCTCTAGCCTCACCGGTTCAAGTACCGGTCTAGTTTTTTATTCATTGCATTTTACAATTTGTTACTTAATTGGTAAAGGCCTTAGGAATTTGGGCTTTTATTTTTCACTTTTTTAATTTAAGCTTAATAATTATTAGTCAACCCAATTTCTATTTAGTCTCCTAGTTTCATTATGATTTCCAACTTAGACTTGGACTTGGATTTAGACTTTTAATATTTGTAATTTGATTTAATAAACAAATCCAATTTCAATTTGGTATTCCTAATTCCACTATGACTACTATTACTAGTTCTACTATATCAAGCTTGTTATATTTCATCTAAAACCTAAATTACTTACCACTCTTACTTGTCTTTACAAATTACATTACCCTCACATACTCTTGTTTGTGGCTTGTCTACAAAATTTTTTTTCTTTATTTGATCAACACAATAAACTTATCGAGAAATTGTTTTCATCATGTAAGTGTTCTAATTTATTTTCTAATTTTTATTAGTAATTGTAATCAAGTAAATTTTTGTATGTATTGTTATATAATTCTTTTTTTCTTTTATATTAATTATATTTACAAATTATGATTGATAGATCTAAAAGATTAACTATTGATGCATATTTAAAAAAAAAAAAGGTCCTGAAAATGAACCATCATTTGTTCCTAATGCCGAAACTCCATATCCCGTCCCTAATTGTCTTGTGTTACATAAATTATTATTAATATTTATTTAAAATTAAAATTTCATTTCACCCCCAGAAAAAATACCTGGCTTCGTCCCTGTTCATATTCACCCAAAACTATATACTTATCATCAAAACATAAGTTATTATATAGAACAAAAAAACACAAATATGGAAAAACCCTAGCCGCTCTCTCTCTTTCTCTCCATCTCTTCTTCACAGTTTCTTTCAAGTTTTTCGTTTCTCCTCCTCCTCTTTGACTTCTTTTGTCAGGGAGAGGGAGGGGCTAATTTCATATTTCTGTTCCTTTACTTTTTGATTAAATAAGTTCTAGATCTTGGATCTAGGTAGTTGAGTCTCAGTTTTATCTGAGTTAGTCAGTCAGTTTTTTTAGTCAGTTTGGTTTTTTTGTTTGTTTGTTTTTGTCTCAGTTTACAGTTGATTCAAGATTATTAACCTTAGACGATAATGATTCCGTTTTATGATTTTTGGATCACTCAAGGAAATCTTCGAATCAGTCACTTCTTTGTCGCTGTTGAAAGCTTTCGATTGAGAAGTAAAAGCGAGAGAGTGATGGACATGCTAAAGACTTATGAAGAAGGTTCAAAATTCCAAATAATCAAAAAGATGGCCTGGATCATGAAACAAGATCTAAATCTTCAAGCGAATGAAGAAAATATTCTTGAATCTATTGTAATTTTCAATTTTATTGAATTAGTGGATGTAATTTTCATTTAAATGAATGAAAGTTATATTTTCTTCAAAAAAACACAAATATGGATTGTAAAAAATGTGATTAAAATAATACATTGAATATTGAATAATCGAAGTCAGCTTATGTAATTATTTTAACGTATCTTTTTTTTTTTGTTGAGGGGGGGTTCTTTGGGGGAGGGGGATGGCAGGGGTCGAACCCCTGCCCTGATGAACGCTCTAGCATGCTTGTTACCACTGGGCCAAGCGGCGAGGTTCATTATTTTAACGTATCTTAAAAAGTGACACATTAATAAAACGCAATATAAAATCATATAATTAGAAGCTCGAGGCTTGCAGTACATCTATTGATCATATGGGTCACTCTCTGGTCTCTGCCGACATCTTACCTTCTCACATCATCAGCAACCAGAATCGTTTCTTATAATTTCTGTCTTGTTTCGAGTAACAAAGATAAAGAAATATTATAAAAGGTGAAGTAATTGAAACTTGAAAGCAATGCCAAAGGTAATGTGGAATTGCTGACTGATTTAGCCAATTGGTCCAATTGCCCTTTATCTGGTCAGAATTAGGTCCATACTCCACAGTTGCTAACTTACTATGTAGTATGGGCCGCACAGATTCGGGCCTGGACTCTCAAGACCAGGCCCACCTGAGCAAAGCCCGGTTTGGGGCCTAAGGTGCAAAGCCTAATTTGTTAGACCACATTCTATTGTTTCTGTCGCCACTCAAAAATCATTTCTCAATCGCCAACCAAAAAGTCATAGAAAGCCAACAACTACAAAAAAAAAAATCATTTCTCAATCTATGAATCATATAGCATCTAATGAAATTCCATTAAAGTAGAAATATTAAATTACCAAATATACCAAGTAATTGTGAAACTTTAATTCTTGGACACTTTAATTTGGGGAAAAAGTAAATATATATATTAATTAAATCAGAAGTTTTGTAAACTGAACAAAATTGATTCAAAAGAAAGAAGCCTTCTTTTTCCAATTTGTTCTAGTGGTACAATCTATCTCGGCATGTATTATAGGATAATCAAAGCCAGCTGCCTATACATAATCCATTTTATTATTTTTTGAAACGAAACAGAAAGGGACCATAGATAAAGGGAACAAAGATGCCAGGAACAAAAGCTGCAATCAAACCACTCCAAAAACTTGGCCCTATGGCACACACTGCAGCGCCGTAGCAAAAACACATCAGCAGATTAAGTGGGCGTACAAACGAAATGATACTCTTAGCAACAAGTGAAAGGAGGACAAGTGTTATGGTCCAAGCCATTGAAAAAGCTATGCCATTTGGGATAAAGAAGGAAATAAAGAAAAATATGTCCACAGCTTTCGCCCAACCTTTGGAATCAGTATCACCATACCTCCAAACACGGCGTGGCGGACTGAGAACTGCTTGGTGTGTCATTGTTAGAATCAGAGCGAATACGACGAGCAGTGCATTGATAGTTTCAATTCTCATCTCCGAAACATCACGATCCAGTTTTCTAGAAAACCTTGACAACTCAAAACACCTTGAGCGTGAATATTCAGCACTGCGCAGGATGTTCAAACTTGCCCGATCACCTGGAGTTTGTTCTTGTAAGACTTTTAAAGCTGTCAAACCTCTCCCATTAACCATGTTCCTATCAATTCCCTTGCATTTGATTAATAGCTTGATCATCTGCTTATATGCAATTCCACAATGAATGACAAATACAACACGCTACTATAATTATATTTTGACTTGTTTAAATAAAATTAACAAAAAGAAATGATACCCGAGGATGGTTTTTTGATGCGGCTATATGCAATGCAGTGTTTCCATCCTTGTCCTGTGAGTTCAAGATTCTTAATTTCATAATATTGTGCTGGTAGTCGTATTTTGTGCCCCTCTGAATAAACTGCATCATGGCTTTGAAGGCTTCTAATCTATCATTTTGTACTGTAATATGCAGAGCAGTCTCTTTTCGAATAGTTAAATCCCAGATACAATCGGGACACTGTTCGAGAAATTGAGACAGGAGAGGAACATTTCCATCTCTAGCTACAACATGAAGAGGAGTGTAACCTTCCCTCCCTTTGACACGAACAAGATCTTTATCAATAGATAGGAGATCAACCACCAACTCTGTTTGTTCACTTTGCAAGGCTAGGTGAATGGGGCTAAAGCCGACTGAGTTAAGCTTCCTAGCAAATGATGGCTTTAAGTTCATCATCTCCATGGCAAAATCAGTGTGTCCTGCTGCTGCAGCTATGTGGAGTGGAGTATCAACAAACTCCATGTGATCGACTCGTTGGAGAATATCTGCATCATCTTGAATCACCGCATACAAGGCATCTATGCTTCCTGATTGAGCAGCTCGTCTCAACCTCTCAAGAATCTCTTCCATTACTTAGATGACAAGAGAGTAAATACAAAATAAGGAATGATGAGATAATAGTTTATACCAGAGTTTTTAAAGACACATTAAAAGTACTTACTGGCTGCCCTCGCCTGATCCTCTACTCCGATGAACTTTGATACGTACGTTAATACCCTTTTTTTTTTCCCTTCTTTTTCAATATATAGAATAGAAAGTGTTGGATACTCCAAACAATATATATAACGTGCGCTATGAAAGGTCCATGGAAAATTTCAAGTCAAATTGCCCATTTCTTACTTTGCAATCGGGTAAAGGGAGATTAAATAAGGAATATTTATAAAAGTTCTGTTTAATACTTAATTTGATCTTTGAATTATATAAAAAAGGACAGATTAGCCTTTAAATTTTTATTTGAAACAGATTGGTTCATGAAGTTTTATTTTAGGATAGCTTGATTTCTTAATTTTTATTTTAAGATAGATTCGTGCCTGAATGGTAAAAACTTGATAAATTGGTTCTTAAATTTTTATTTTGGGACAGATTAGTCCATAAATTTTGTTTATTTTTTTTCATTCAGAAGCTATATGTATCAAAATAAAAATTCAGCGATCAATCTGTTCTTTGTAATATAATTCAATGACTAAATTAGATATTAAGCCATATCTATTTGTCTTTTTTTTTCTTTTTGTCAGAGACAAAACACACTCCTTGACAAAATCATAGGAATTTTATCAAGATGTAGAATCCTATATAACCCAATGCTCACACACATAAACTGTCGATGTGAGATCCGAAGACAATCCACTATCGAGGAGCCATAATCTATTTGTCTAACAAGCTAGCTTTTCTTTTCTCAATGAAATCTGACTGGCTTGACTGCATTGCTCAACTGGGTCTTATGGTCTTAGATGCTTTTAATATGACAGATCGTGGAATCGACGCCGGGCCAAACAGGGGCAATTTCTAGTCCGAAAACAAAAGTTGAAGCGAGACATAAATACACCAGGTCGATATAGACCTTACCAAACAGAGTTGTTGACTTGGTTTAGTAGTCACATTTTTCTGTAGTATTGACTTGGTCGATATCGAGCAAAAATTTGGGCCATACTGTACATAATGGGCTAAATGCTGAATAGGTTCGGCCTCGGGTTTCGGAATCCAGTTTAAGGCCCAATACATGGAAAGCCTAGCTTACCCGAAGTAATAAAAGTCAACTAAAATATAGCCAATTAAGCCGCTCTTTGTAGAGGTTGTGATGAATGAACTTTTGACCAGCTTGAAAAAGTAGCGGGCAATATTATTATTAGGGCAAAAATAAGGCATCTCTAGATTATAATTAGGGCGGTAATCTTCTCAGTCAATGTGCTACAACCTGTCTCTCTAAGCCTTCTTATAGAGTCGAGAGACTAATATCCAAAGCTAGGCATGATCCATTTTAATGTTTTTTTGAAACGACATAGAGGTAAATAACAAATAAAGAGAACAACGATGACAGGAAGAAAACCGACAACCACGTTGATGAAAGCCTTTGGAGCTATGGCAGTCGCAGCAGCACCATAGCAAAAAGACATCAGAAAGTTAAGTATGTTCAGATACGACTTTATGTTCTTAGCAACAACTGAAACGATGTTCAGTGTTATGATCCAAGCTATTGCAAATGCTATCCCATTTGGGATAAAGAACAAAAGAAAAGCAGTTGGATTCATAACTGATTTCCCCACATTTTGATTATTATCTGTTGTGGAATTGGAACTAGCATCGGTCTGAAAAAGACTACCCGGTGGACTGAGAAGAGCTTCGTATGTCGTTAGAATCAGAGCAAATACGACAAGCAGTGCTTTCATAGTTTCAGTTGTCATATAGAACCTTGATGCCTCAAAAAACCTGAAATGTGAATGATCTTTAGCACTGCACAGAATGCTCTCAGTTCCGCGTCAACCGGAGGAGTTTGTTGTCGTAAGACATCAAAAGCTGTGAAAATTCCCTTATTAATCACGTTCTTATCAACGTCCTTGCATTTTTTGAATAGTTTGATCATCTGCCATATGAAATTCCACTATTAATTCCATTTTGAGTTTATTTAAAAAAATTAAAATGAAATGGTGTCTGAGTTTGGCTTCTTGATGCTGCCCTGTGCAATACAGTGTTTCCTTCCTTGTCTTGGAAGTTCAAGATTCTTCTTTTCTGAAACAGGTTGTCTTTGAGGTTTCTCTGAATCCAGTGCACTATGGCTTCGAGGGCTTCTAATTTCACGTTCGTTGCTGCAATATGCAGATCATTCTCTCTTCGAAAAGTAAAATCCAAGATACAATTGGGACATTGCTCAAGAAATTTAGATAGAAGAGGAGCATTGCCGTTTTTAGCTACAATATGAAGAGGATGTAACCTCCTTTCCCTTTGACACGAACAAGATCTTTATCAATTGATAGAAGATCAATCACCACCTCTTCTTTATTATTTTGCAGAGCTAGGTGAATGGGGCTTAAACCTTGTTGGTTCAATTTCCTGGTGAGTGATGGCTTTAAAATCATTATCTCCATTGCAAAATCAGCGTGACCTGCTTCTGCAGCAATGTGCAGTGGAGCATCAATAAACTCCATCTGATCGATTCGTCGGAGAACATCTGCATCATCTCGAATTAATGCATACAAGTCATTGATATGTCCTGCTTGAGCCGCCGTTCTCAACCGCTCAAGACTCCTATCCATTATCAGAAGGCTAACAAGGATAACAAGTAGAGGTGTCAAATCGGGTTGATCGGGTAGTTTTCGGATTCGGGTCAATTAGGTCGGGTCAAAAGAGATTTTCAGGTCGTTTCAGGTCATTTGGGTTCGGGTCTTTCAGGTTTCGGGTTTGGGTTTTTGGGGGTTACAGGTTTTTCGGATTTTATGTCATTTGGATTCGATTTTTTCGGATTTAACTCTCAAGTCATTCGGGTTTCTGATTATTTTAAATTGAATTAAAGTTTTGATTTTATAAATTAATACTTAAGAAAGATTTTATCAAAAATATTATTTATTAGATTTGTTATAAATTGTAATTAAATTAATTAAATTTGTAATGTTATAAATATATTAATTAAATTAGTAATATTTATAACTTTTTAAAAATTTTACTATAAATTATCTATAGTTTTAAATAAAATAAATATTTAAGTTTTTATTATTTACTAATTCATTTCTAAATTCTAATTGATATATAATAAATTCATGATTCATAATATCATTAATATATAATTATAAATTACCCGACGTATAATTACAAACTAAGGAATTATAATTTTTATATACAATTACAAACTAAGGAGTCAAAATTTTGACATACAATTACAAAATTTGTCAGTTTCCTCTTATTGAATTGAAAATTTAAAAGCATTTATTGGGTCGATGAATAGGATAGCCGAAATGAATAGCCAATAGCCAATAGGCTATCCGGACTGTCATACAACTATGGCCAATATGAACCACTAATCTTAGTATCTTATTATCTTAGTATTAATGACTTTGTTTTGTTCTTTCCTTTCTAAGACTTGTATATAGACTATGCTTTATAGTTATTAGTGATTACCATCACTCATTTCTGTATAATAGACTACATTCGGTATTCTTATTAAATTATTTGTTTTGGTGAGAACTAAATTATAAGGAAAAAAATATGACAACATATTGAAATTTTAATTTCAAATTTTCAATGTTTAGATGCTTTTTGTTTGCTAAATAATTCACTAATTTGATATGAACATTAGTACTACCTCCGTCCCATTTTATCTGTCCATTTATGGTCAAAATACACTAAACTTTGACCATTAATTATGAAAAAATTATAAAGTTGTAAATTTTTTAAAAATAAAGTTAAAAAATTTAAATCTTAAACTTTTCAAAACTTATTTTTTCAGAATTTAATTTTATATAATTTTTTTATAATTTGTGGTCAAAGTTTAAAGTATGTTGACCACAAGTGGACAGATAAAATGAGACAGAGGTAGTAATTTGTTAATACTACTATAATTTATAAATTTTCTTAGTTAGAATGGAAAATTGTCATTCACATGAAAAAGTTTATTTTTTAATTTGATCAATAATGATGAAATTAACATGGCCTTTTGTAAATTCTCAAATTTTCCTTAATAATGTTCATAATTAATATTATTAAATTTAAGTAATAATATTCTATAAACTCATATAATTCAATCATAATAATAAAATTTAAAAAATTTAATTATGAAAAAAATATTTTTTTACGTTCACTTTGATCAAAATTTTATCAATTATTTATTTTTATTTTCTTTATCAAATTTATTTATTAAATTTGAAGTTTAGGAGTTATATAAAAATACTTCATCTGTCCCTATTTATCTATCACAATTAATCGTTTCATACAAGACAAAAAAAAATTATGGTACAAAATTTCATACATATTTACATTGACTTTTTTGTTTTATCCATATCTCTCTTCTTCTTTAATTCTCTCTCCTATTTAAGAAAAATATTCATTTAAGAGAGAAAGAAAATAGTTTGAAAGGGTAATTTTAAAAAATTAGTAATTAATGCTGTGATATAGACAGGTAAAAAGGGATAAATAAAGCTTCTAGAAACAAATAAAACTTCTAGCAAGGGGCAGATAAATAGGGACAGAGAAAGTATTTCATTAGTTTGTCGAGTTTTTTCGGGTTAGATTCTCGAGTTTTTTGGGTTAGATTATCGGGTCAATCGGGTTTTGGGTTTATCGGGTTTTAGGTCTATTGGGTTCCAGGTCAATCGAGTTCGGGCTGTTTACTTTTTTTAGTCAAACCAAATCGGATTAGTTTCGGATTCGGGTTAGTCATGTCTGGTTTTCGACTTCGGGTCAACTTTTGACAGTTCTAATAACAAGAGAGCTATGCAGAATACGGAATGATGAGATAGTAGTTTATCATACTATTGGTTTAGTCTACTTACAATAATTACAATAGTTAAAAATTTCTGCTTCAAAAATCAAGCTACTCCAATCCTTGTAATTGAAAGAGGGAGTAACCATATCAAATCAAGTAACCGTAAACAGATATGACCATGGTTTGATTTAAATTGTGGAACTGAATGGAAACAGTGGAAAAATCATAATTAGAATTGGATTTAAGATTCCGATTTTATATTTTTTAAACTAAAATCATCGATTCAAGTTCTTTATTTAATATTTTTATTAAATTAGTTATATATTTATATATATGTACATGATAAATCATAAATGTTTATATATTTATGAATTATGATATATTGTATATAATATCTATACCTCTATACCATTATCTATACCTCTATAACCAACATGGGATTGAATTAAGTGGTAAATGGCTTATTCCAGCTTAAGCAGGTTTCGGTTTCAAGACCTTGCATACGTAGCTGTCTTCATTGGGAGACTTACTCACCATATCCAGATGCGCGAAATCAAAAAAAAATCTGTACCTTTATACCATTATATTAAAGGAAAGCCTTATGGAGGCTATAGAGAGTGCCATGTAGGTACGAAGAGAGAGAGAAAAATAATTATAATTAATTTAAAAATTATTTTTTTATATTTTTAAGTGTATTAAATACTTTGTGTAGGCTATTTATTGTAATTTTATTCTATTAAATACATTTAACCTATGATTTTTTATTCCCTAAAAAAAACTATGATTTCTCATTTTTCACAAGTTTTCTTTTCAATTTTTTTTGTTTTATGATTATATTTAAAATTTTTACCTCAAATTTTATTTAATTTATCATATATATATATATATACATTTAAATTTCTTATATAATATAGTCTAATTCCATATCTATACCATTAAAGAAAGGAATATTTTTTGGTAATCATAAAAAATACCAAGTAGGATAAAAATGGAGTAAAATATCATGATATTTAATCAGAAAATATTTTTGAGGAAACTTTTTGATTATTTAAGTATGTTAAATGTTTTGTGTGGTATGACCTCTCATGTTCCTGCTAACTACAAAGCTGATAGTGTCACACCCCGACCCGAGGGCTCGGCCACGTGACAACCGTTGTACCACCTTAAGATGCGTACCTCGAAGGCGGGCTATCCAAGATGGTACAAGGCATAAATAAGGGGTCCTCGAGCAATATTTGAAATATATAAAAAAATAATATAGAAAATATCATAAGATATTTATATAATATAAATGGCACGTTTACGATGCAAATATGCAACGGAAAAAAATAATAATATAATAATATGTAATATTGTTCCGAAGCCAGGATTCACAAGGGATCTAGGTGGAACCTACAAAATCATGTTTGCAGTGATATACTAGGATCACTATCCACTAGGACGCCTGTCGTGTCACACCCCGACCTGTTCGGGCCAGCCACATGGCAACCGCCACACTATCTCGAAGTACGTGCTAGCCAGTCACGCACCTGAAGCACCGCCAGGCATAGAAATGGATATCATTGCTGCAAAACAAGCTAAAACTTAAATTAGAAAACATTTAATAAAATAATTAACTTTAAAGTAATACCAGTGGACTAATTTAAAAAAATATATACGCAGCAGAAACTGCTAAGCTTAGGCCATCGACGCTTCCTGAGCCTCTGATCTATCTACTGTCCTCGTACGCGGAACAGGTGAGTGATAGATGTTTTAAGAATCTCGATCAGGGGTTAGGGAAATAGGGGAAATCCAAAACATGATAATAAAACAAATATTTTTCTTTTAAAAATCTATCTCTAGTTCTCTAGCCAAGAACCTTCTTTTTAAACAATTTAAATAAATATATACATATCTAAAATGAGCTGGCCTCTAACATACTGAAGGCTCGACCCGTCAGTCGTATACCACATTACACCGAGAGCTATCTCTTTTCTTTTTAAAACATTTTAATTTTCTCTTTCTCTAGCCCGTTCCCTCAATGGTGCCAATCGCTGTGGTGGAGCACAGCTACCTTGAGCCTTGGCGAGCTTCCCTACGTACCGCTCCCAGGGTCTCCACTCACCATGCCCCTCAAAAGGCAATCCAAGGCTACTTCATGGCATGCCTCTCTCAACTTGGTCTACGCTTAAGAAGAGAAGTTAAGCTTAAGATAAGACGGAGTTGGAAGATGAAACAAGTGACTATACATATATATGAGACGCGTCTTATCTTAAACTTAACTTCTCTTCTTAGTTAGACACATCTGGACCGACGTATTGTTGAATTAATACGCCGTCTTACACTGTTCTGTTTGTACAAAAAAGTAGGATTAGGTCCGGGTGTGTCAACTCTCTCCTCCTTTTAAATAGTTCATCTTCGAAATTATCGAAGTAGCTGTGGGGAAATCTGGCTTCTATTCCAAGCCTTTCTTTTGTTTTCGAATAGTGTTCGTACCACTATTCGTTACTGAGGCAAACCAAGTTACGTCTTAGTCTCTTTCGATCATGCTTTCTTAAGAACGGTTCCACCGCTTTTCTGTTCTTGAGTTTGAACTTCATCTTCTCCTTAGCATAGCCTACCCTTACCTATCCATGGGTAAGGCTTGCTTCACTTCAACTGTGCCACTTGGAGGTCCTTCCTCCACTTTAGTTGTGTTTACTTGATCCTCTTGCTTTGTCCTTGTCTTATCCCTAAAGTCTCTCCCGACGAGACTACCGTCTTGTTACTTCTAAGGTTCTCCGCCTCTTACGCTTATTAGGAGTCTCTTCTCCTTTTTTTTGCTACTACATCTCACTTTGAAGCCATTCAGGGACACATTTCTCGTTGTTTCGTGGTCTTGTACTTATTTTTGTAACCAAGATATCATGGAAGACCTTAGATTAACTCCATTGCCTACACGGTGAGGTGTGCGGTAAGTTAGCTGTCTTTCCCCCTACCTTGGTCTTGCTCTTCTATTCCGTTCCTTGCTCCTATTTTCTTTCTTTCTGATCTTCTTCCTTTCTATTCTCATGGCGTATGAGTTGAGCTCTTGTACACAATGGTCCACACTTAGCCATATCATATTAGAAGAATAAGAAATCATGCCTTCTCGGCTCTCGCAATCTGACCCACTCTCTGGCCACCCATCACTATCTCAAATAAGGCCCATGGCCCATCTCATAACATTTCCCATCCTCTCTAAGATAGAGAACTCTAGATGGCCTCATGCACTCCCCAATCACATTCTGGGTCGGTCCTCTCGATTGGTCATCACAGAAATCCTCAAGATTTCAATCTCTAACCCTTATTCTAATGGGGATGCCTCACATGGCTACCAAGTCACTCATGCTTGAGCCAATACCTCATACCTATCCACGCCATTTCTCTGGCTTTTTAGACTTTTTTTTGTCTCTCGCTCCCTTGGAGTGTCCATTTCGGGAGGTGTTGCGTGTTTCTCTTTCCTATGACCTCATGTTCTCCGCATTAGCTCCTTTGCTAATGATTGATTTCTTTTCCTCCTTTCATCAACAGTTCTATCTAGGGGTTTCTTTATCCTCTTCTCCATCCTTTTTTCCTTTTTATTCACCCATAGTCCATTATGGGGTCCACCTTTTTCTTGCCTTTCTGTCAATACGGGACTACGTAAATCACGCACATTATACTCGTGCGGCATCCTTTATAGCTTTTTCCCCTTTCACTTGATTTTTTCTTATCTTGATCCATTGCCATCCTTAGGCATCACCCTGCAGCTCTTGTAATCTCAATACCCTTTTCCTTAGGGTCATCTCCATATCCTTTCTCTTCTCCATACTCTTTTGCCTTGACTTATGTGATCCTTCACGCCTTATCCAAGGTTTCTTTTACCTTGGCTTCATTCCTTCCCTTCCTTGCCTTCTTTCCTGGCCTTCTACCTCGTTCTCATCCTTATTTATCTTTTCTTCTAATGCTTTCACTTCATCTAGGTGTTAGAATTCCCTTTCTTTTCCTTTTTTTATCCTCGTACTCCTTCCATTGAGTACTCAAAGTTCTCTCTTGTTATCTTTTCTATCGCAGTTCCCTTATCTCTTGCTCTTTACATGTGGGTCTTCTTTTATCTTAGCCATCCTCCGCTCTTAATTCGTTGATATCCTTTCTTTGTCATTCATATCATGATTTATTTTCCATGGATTACACCTTTCTCTACCATCATTTGTCTCACTATCTTGTCAGTATTTAGCTATTTCCATTTTAGCTTGATTTAACTCCATCTCTCATATCCTTTCTTCACTTATTATCCTTCGGGGAGGCTATCCTTAAAGTTGGCCTACTCCCCTCATTCATGATTTTCTGTTTATCTTCCATATTCCACAACTCTTCACTTTTAATTCTTCTATCTCACTCTTTTACCATGCTTTCACCATTTTGTCTCCTCCAGTTTCAATCACCATCTTATTCATCCTTGTCCTTTCTTCGACTCTTACCTAAGTCGATCCACTTTCCTCTTTAGTTGGGTTTGATTATTCTGAAAACTTCCATCATCGTCATTATTTTTGTCCTCCATTCACCCTTGTTTGTATTACCATGCCTTGGTATTCTCACTTCTTTATCTCTCTTTTCACCAATTCACACTCTTAACCCTAATGTTCTCTTCTTCCGAAATCAAGTAGTCAAGGGTTTTCTTTTCCTTTCACCAATATACATTCTTAACCCCTTTTTGTCTCAGTAACTCTGGCCTCCGATGATTCTTGTCTATTCTTTCTTTTCTCTAACCTATTCGTAGTATGATGTAATGCCTTCGCTTGACTCAAATTTGGGGTTCATTATGCTCGACTTTCTTTAGCCAATATCCGTTTCTAAGTCTTTTAATCATTTCATATCGCTAGGCTTTTCTTAATCCTCTTTCTAGGCCTTTTTAATCCTCTTTTTATTCTATTTCCTTAACCTATCCCTAGGTTACCTACCTAGGTTTTGTCTCGAATCCTAATTTCCTAGTCTTACCCTTTACTAATCCTAGTCAGTCATTTGGAGTTATGAACCTATGGTTCATTATGATATTATCGCTAATTAAGGTTAAAGCTTTCTAGTGATAGGTTATGCTTTTCTTCTCTTTAAGGCTCTATTCCTAGTTAGCCTATACTTTGTTCATCAACTGAACTAAGTCTCTCTTTTTTTTCAGGCCTTATTCATCTTTGATTAACTTGAAATTTTCTTTTACCTATAGTTTTATGCTTTCTTTCTTTATTAAAAAAGCTTTCGCACTACATCACGACATCTCTTTGTCCTTTGTTTAAGGGTTTGCTTTTCCCTTTCTTTTTACTTCTTCTTTCCCACCAGTTCTCTCTCTGGTGACAACTTCCTCACTTACGGGAAAGTTCTTTTCGTGCTCTTCATTTGCACGCATGCAGGCATTTCCATCACTGTCTTGCATTCCACTCTCTCCGCTTGCTTACTTCCTATTGACCTTGACCATGACAAAGTTCTTTCTTATTATCCTTTAAAGGTCTCCACCTTCTTACTCTCATTATCGCCCAAATGATAAGGATTTTATCACCTTTAACCCCTTAAGCTTAGAGATCTCTAACTTATCTCCTTTTTTATTCCATTTCCTCCATCTCCACTTCCTTTCTCTTGACATTCGTATCCAATGGTCAGGCTAGTAGTAACGGATGTACTACTTATTGACCATCTGGATGTGATCTCTTTTCATTCTTTCCCCATTCTCCATCCTATCATCCCTACCTTATTCCTCCTCATTGTTTCCTAAGAATGGCTTCTCTCTTGTTCCTATTTCCTTACTATCCTTTTTGCCATCCTCGAGTCCTTTAGGGTTTTCTCTTATCAATCCTTGCCACATCTTCTGTCACGCCCCAACCCGCAGGCTCGGCCACGTGACAACCGCCGTACCACCTCGAGATGCGTGCCTCGTCAGGCGGGCAACCAAGATGGCACAAGGCTTAAAAATAAAGGATACTCGAGCAATATATGAAAACATATGAAATATCATAGATAATATAGTTCAAAATATTTTAAAAATAAAATATCACATCTTACGGAATTCCAATGCAGCGGAAAGTATTATTTATAAATACACAAATATATATATATGTAAGATGTAATATTAATCCGAGCCAAGATACACAAAGTGAAATGAGGTGGCACCTACATAATCGTGTCCACAGAGACAAACTGGGATCACTGGCCACCAGGACGTCCACCGTCCAAAGTCTGATGATCTGAGAACAAAAGTGAATGGTGTGAGTACATAAACTTGTACCCAGTGAGAGACTCGGTTATAAAGACCGATCACCTCAGGCTGGGGATATGAAATAATCCAAATATTAATTTAATAAATCATTTACTGAAATATATGAAATCCCAACCAAATCAAATATCAAATCAATAATAATACATATATCCAAATGGGCTGGCATCTGAAATCGTCCCAATAAGATATACCCGTGCACTGGGTATCCACTGGACCGTCAAGGGTTACTTTATACTTTTAAAATATTTCTACTTTACTTTCTGGCCCATTCCCTTGACGTTTGCCTCGTTGTGGTGGAACACAGCTACTTCTGGCCTGACGAGCTTTTCTCCGCGCCTCTCTACTCCAGGCCAGTATATTCTCCGTGCCCTTTCAAAATGAAAGCGGTCCACGGGAACCTTATATATATTCACCGTGCCCCTTCAAGAAGGCGGTCCACGGGAACCTTATATGCATGCCTCTCCCTTGGTCCACACTCCCGCATATTGGAGTTCCGAGGAAATCGCTCAAACTCTCATCTCTCGGGGGTACCATTCCCCAAACAATGATAATATCAATATGAATATGATTTATTGAAATTCCCACCCTTCAAATCATTTATAAATTAGGTGTGTGTGGGTGGACAAATCATATCCCAAAACATATTTAAACAATTTAAATAAGCATTTATAAATAAATTTAAAAACGATTAACCCTCAATGGTCAACCAATATAATCCAAGCCACTCACAATTGAGGAGAGTTGTATACTCCCCGATTACCCACGAATGCCTTGGCTCAAAATGCTACCGGTCCAAATCTCGTACGATCACGTACCTAAATGATCAAATTAAAAATCTAATTTGATTAATAAAATATTCAACCAATGATCAACTCATAAAGCAACACCAATAAAAGGTCTCGGACTAAAATTGACAAGTCCGGGAGTCAATTCGAGCTAATTGAAGTCAATTGAGGTCAAATGGGGTCTAGGGTTGCAAAATTACCAAAATGCCCCTGGTGCTACAGTACCCCTTGCCGACAGTTTTTCTCACTCCCGGGCGGGAGTGAGCCAAAACGGGAAAAATCTCAGATTTTGGCCGTCTCCGGCGCGGGACCTGCCAGGTCCGGCGCCGGACCTGCCCAGAAAATGGGCATGCTCGGCCTCTCTCCAAAAACAAGCTCGGTTTGAGTTCGATTCAATACCAATCCGCACCAAAATTGAAACACAGCAAGTTAAACACATGATCTATGAATTCACAGCTTCAAGAACTGAATCAAACAACAAATCATGCTCGAAATTTGGATCAAAACATCAAGAGTTGACTTCACTCGGGAAAAACAAAAATCTCAACTTCAATCATCAAATTCTCTTAGCTCAGACCATGAAATCAAGCGTATAAACTATCAAATTAAAGCTTGATGAGTCTAGAACAACATACCAAATTCTCAGCCAAAACGCACGGTTGAATCAAAAGATATCGGCTGATGAACAAACTGTCGCCAAATTTCCAGTTTTCTAGATTTGATGATTTCGTTAGAAATCTTGGTGTTTTGATCTTCAAGGATTCAAAAGAAGTTGATATTGATGATTGATGAAGTGTTTGGAGAGGGATTGAAAGCTTGGTTCAGAGAGAATTGAGGGAGAGATCGGAGGAAAATGAAGAACTTGAAGAGGTGAAGAAATGAGGGTCTCGGCCAACCGAGACCCTTAAATAAAATGACGGGTCCGGCGCCGGACCCGACCAACTCCGGCACTGGAGCCAAGGTTTTCACAGTTGACTCCGGTCAACTCAGCCCCAAATGTCTCGGGTCTCGATTTCAAGTGGGGCCCACATCCCCGGACTTCAATTTTAGGGTTTTTAAGCTTGAAATTGAGCTAGATGAAGTTTGAAACATCCATGGGAATAAAATTTGGTATTTTAACATGTCAACAATACATAATTATATAACTTGACACGTGCGGACAAGGTCCGGGCGTGTCAACTCTCCCCCTCTTACAAAAATTTCGTCCTCGAAATTTAACCACTAATCAACAAACAATTGGGGGTAATCACGTCTCATGTCATTCTCGGGCTCCCAAGTCTGTTCCTCAATCTGCGAACTTTTCCACAAAACTCGCACCAAAGGTACCGATTTATTCCTCAACGATCGAATCTCTCGATCCAAAATGGCTACAGGTCGAACCCTGAAGCCCAAACTTTTCTTCAACTTAACAGGTGGTGCTTGAAGAACATGTGATGGATCAGGTACATATTTTCGGAGCATAGATATATGAAAGACATCATGTATCCAAGACATGTCAGGTGGCAACTTCAAGCAATACGCAACCGGTCCAATTCGTTCAGTGACAAGGAATGGACCAATGTACCTCGGGTTGAGTTTTCCCGCCTTGCGGAATCGAATAACCCCTTTCCAAGGTGAGACCTTCAAAAACACTTGATCTCCCACTTGGAATTCCAAAGGTGTTCTCCTTCGCTGAGCATATTTTCTATCTCGATCCTGGGCTGCTTGCAATCGTTCTCGAATAAATTTCACCTTCTTAGTGGTGAGTTCAATCTCTGCTTTGTCAAAGATTCGATTCTCGCCCACTTCATCCCAATACAATGGGGTTCTACACTTCTTTCCATACAGAGCTTCATATGGAGCCATACCAATACTAGATTGGTAACTGTTGTTGTAAGCAAACTCTGCTGCTGCAAGATACGTGTCCCATCCACTAGAAAACTCAAGTGCACATGCTCGCAACATGTCTTCCAATATCTGGATGGTACGTTCTGACTGGCCGTCAGTCTGTGGATGAAAAGCAGTACTGAAACGAAGCTGAGTTCCCATTGCTTGCTGAAAGCTATCGCAGAACTGTGAGGTAAACCTCGGATCTCGATCTGAAACTATAGAAGCTGGGACTCCGTGAAGTCGAACTACTTCATTCATATATAGCTGGGCTAACTGATTCACACTCCATTTCATGTTTACAGGGAGGAAATGTGCTGACTTGGTAAGTTGGTCAACAATCACCCATACTGCATCAACTCCACGTTTAACACGCGGAAAACCAGTCACAAAATCCATGGTGATGTGCTCCCATTTCCATTCAGGAATTTGAAGAGGTTGAAGTGTCCCGAAAGGCTTTCTACGTTCAGCTTTCACTTGCTGACACGTCAAGCATCTCGTTACAAATTCAGCAACTTCCCTTTTCATTCCAGGCCACCAATAATGACAAGGTCCGGGCGTGTCATCTTCAAGTGATTCTCCCTTATTTCACCTCTCGTGATCTTGGGCTCACTCGAGCTCTTTTAATTTCCTTGGATGTTTCTCCTCAATTGACTCCAGATGGACTCTCTTTCGTCCACCTATGCCCCATTTCTTTCACCACTTACACACCACAGTGTAAAAGCAAGAGAAGTCAACTAGCCTTTGCTGTAACTTCTCTCACCTCCTGTCCACTCCGAAGAGTGTTATCTAGGCAATCTGTGGGCTCATCCATCTAGACTTGCTAACCTGTGGGTTCATCTCACCAGGTTTACCACGGTATTGGGTCGAGCCCAACCACCTCATATACTAGCCCCAAGGCCCAGGCGTTCGAGTGCCAGTGCACTGCCGCACTCCTCGAACCCTAGCCACCAAGGGTCTTATTGCTCCTAAGAGTACACCTCTTGCCAATCAACTGAGAGGGGAGCTGAGTTGTTCTGCGTGGGCCCCTCGTCAACCACTACACTTGGCTAGCTCTTCTTTGGCTTCACTTTTTCATCCTTCCATTTGTTGCTTTGTGGGTTCCTCCTTGATCCTTCATTTGTTTGCTCCGATGCTTTATCTCTCGTCCTGAGGTTTTGGCCAACCTTATCCTTCGTGATCGATCTCTTCGATCTCTTTCATCCTAACCCAACTCTCTCTCCCAAGCTACACACTAATGGTGTAGAGAGCGAGAGAAGTAGGGTTAGCATTCATGCATGTTAGGTCCATCTTGGCTCCTTGCCTCATTCTAGCAGCTTCATTTCCTCCCAACCCTTACACATTACCAGTGTAAAGAATGGGGGAAATGCGTCTGGTTTAGGTTTAGAAGTCAAACTCCCCTCTTTACTAGCGAGTCTCGATGTCCACAACTTTAAAGGTTTGGCATCGAACCAGTTTTCTACACCGGTAAGCCTCTAATTAGGCTATCTTGGAGGGTTGAACCAGATATCGCCTATCTCGTCATCTCAAGGGACTTATTATCCCTCGCATGGTTTAGCTGTCGAGTCGAAGGAACATTATAAGCTGGAGAATTGGTTTGGGGGAATTTCTTGGAAAGCATGCTTTGCTTTTATGAATCTCAAGAAAAATGGTGGTCGTGGTGTCATCTCACCAAAAGACCACACTCGAGCACTCTATCTGGTGGCTTGCTGCTAAAGAAGGTATTCTAAGAGTAGGTTTAGGCATCTACAATGAGTTCGAGTAATCAATTACTCGAGCTCTAGAGTTTTAACCTAAGTAATCCACTAGCTTCGAAAACGTTTGAAAACATTTTGAAAATACTTTATAGCTTTTAAAAATAATTGGAATCTTTTAAATAATCTGATACCATTAAATTTGTCACGTCCAAACCCCCATGGGTCGGCCACGTGGCAACCACTGTGCTACCTCAAAGTACGTGCTGGCCAGTCACGCACCTGAAGCATCGCCAGGCATAGAAATGGATATCATCGCTGTAAAACAAGCTAAAACTTAAATTAGAAAACATTTAATAAAACAATTAACTTTAAAAGTAATACCAGTGGACTAATTTAAAAGAATACCTACGCAGTGGAAACTGCTAAGCCTAGGCCACCGACGCCTCCTAGTGCGTTTCTGATCTATCTGCATCTATCTATATTGGATACAGGTGAGTGACAGAGGTTCTAAGAATCTCCATCAAGGGTTAAGGAAATAGCCGAAATCCAAAACATAATAATAAAATAAATATTTTTCTTTTAAAAATATCTTTCTAGTTCTCTAGCCGAGAACCTTCTTTTAAAACAATTTAAATAAATATATACATATCTAAAATGGGCTAGCCTCTAACATACTGAATGCTCGACCCGTCGGTCGTATGTCTCACTGCACCGAGGGCTATCTCTTTTCTTTTTAAAACATTTTCAATTTTCTCTTTCTCTAGCCCGTTCCCTCAGTAGTGCCAATCGTTGTGGTGGAACACAGCTACCTTGAGCCCTAGCGAGCTTCCCTACGCACTTTTCCCAGGGTTTCCACTCACCGTGCCCCTCAAAAGGTGGTCTAAGGCTACTTCATGGCATGCCTCTCTTAACTCGGTCCACGCTACCTCATATCGGAGCCTCGAAGAATCCTTTCAATTGCTCATCTCGCGTCTCATATATATGTATGTGTACAAAACATATACTTATCTAAAATATATAAATACACACACATAAATCTTTATATTTTCCTTTTAAAACATCCCACTTTCTATGTGGGTATATCACCATGCAAATGTGTGTGTGTGGATTTCCTATATCTTAAAACCTTTGAAAACATTTATGTTTTTAAAACCTTTGTTCCCAGTGGCTAAACAAAGAAATCTAAGCCATTCACAATGTTGGGAGATTCGTATATTCCAAGCGATCCACGTAGTTTAACATTCGGAGCATCACCACACTAGATCATCCGGAATCCTTCATTCGCCGGTCGGATTGCCCGGATCTTCCAAGAGTCCAAATTGCTCCAAGAGAGCCCATGAGAGGAAAGGAAATGATGGAGAAGAGAAATGAGAGGGGAAGAGCTTAACTTCTCCTATTTATAGATAAGCTCGACACCGGATCTATTCGAATCCCGGGCCAAACTTAATTCTGCTTTTTTCCACTTCTCATAATCTCGATCCTTAGCCAAATCCACTGACCAATTCACCAATGGATCTCCAATCCATTGGCTATGGACTTAAAGAGGTTCGACTTATGCTTCCATGCATGGTCACTTGTCTTATCTTCCAACTCTGTATTATCTTAAGCTTAACCTCTCTTTTTAATTAGACACATTCGGACCGACGTATTGTTGAATTAATATGCCATCTTACACTATTCCATTTGCTCGGAAAAGTCAAATTAGGTTCGGGTGTGTCATGTCGTCCATAGCCTGATGACCTGACAAAAATAAGTGAATGGTGTAAGTACAAATATATATATATATACCTAGTGAGGGACCCGGTTATAATGATCAATCTCCTCAAGCTAGGGATATGAAATAATCCAAAACTCTTTAATAAACCATTTTATGAAATCATGTGAAAACCCACACTAAAACAAATATCAAACGTCATAAATGGGCTGGCATCTGAAATCGTTTCAAAGGTACACCCATACACTTGGGTGCCCCGCTGGACCGTCAAGGGCTAACTCATATCTCAAAATCCTTTTTCTTTTATTCATTGGCCCGTTCCCTTGACGTTGCCGACGCTGTGGTGGAACATAGCTATATCGAGCCCTGACGAGCTTCCCTACGTGTCTCTTCTAGGGTCTCCGCTCAATATGCCCTTCGATAGGCGGTCCAAGACTGCGTTAATGCATGCCTCTCACTCGGTCCATACTCCTTCTAATTGGAGCACCGAGGACCACTCAATCATTCAACTCCTAGGGGTCATATCATCAATAAAACATAATAATAATATTTCATATATTCTTTTGAAAACCCACCCTTAAATCCATTTGTAAACTCATGTGTGAGGGTGGATAATCCATATTCCAAAACATTATAAACATTTAATAAAATAATTAATAAAACAATTAGAAAACGGTTGACCCTCAGTGGTCAACCACTATAATCCAAGCCACTCACAAGTAAGGGAGATTTGTATACTTTCAAATATATCCCTCGAATGCTTAGCTCGAACGCTACCGATCAATCTTGTGCAATCACGTACCTAAATAATCAAATTAAAATTTAATTTGATTCATAAAGGCGTTCAACTAACAATTAAACACCAAAGCATGACCTAACTAGGGTTTCTAAGGTCCCGAAACTAAATTTTACAAGCTCGAAAGTCAACTATGGTCGATTGGGGTCTAGGGTTATAAAATGACTAAAACGCCCCTACTACAGTGCAGGTCCAACGTCGATTCCAAATTTCCCAAATTTTTTTGGAGTCTGGTGCCGGTTCCAAGCATGTCTGGCTCCGGACAGCCCACTGGTTTGGCCGAGAATCAGCCAAGCCAATTCTCAAGCTCAGTTTGTGCTCGATCTAGCACCAATTCGCATGAAATTGGAAACATAACTAGTTCAACACTTAAACTAAAGGATCATAGCTTCAAGAACTAATTTAAATAGCAAGACATGCACGAATTTTGGATCAAAGGCCTAAGGGTGCAAGTGTTCTTGAGCAAAAATGGATTTCAATCTTCAATTCAACATTTCTCTCAGCTCACTCAATGAAATTAAGCAAGCAACCAGTCAAATTGAAGCTTAAGGAGTCTAGAACAACATACCAAGAAATTAGCCAAAGCCTATGGTTGGATTGGAAGATATAGGCTGAAGAACACAATGACTCCAAATTGTCAACTTTGGAGATTTGAAGAAAACTTGATGAATTTGGTGTTGTTGATCTCCTTGGAGGCCAAAAAAGTTGTTGGTGATGAGTATTGAAGAGTTTTAAGGTGATTTAAAGTGTTGAAATTGGTAGGAAATTGAGAGAAATCAAAGAGAAGAAGAAAAGAAAGAAAATGGTACAAGAATTGGGGTCTCGGGCAATCGAGCCCCCATGTTATATTAACGGGTCCAGCGCCGGACCTGACCTTGAGTTGACAAAAGTCAACTCAGCCCAATTGCCTCGATTTTCATGCCCTAATGGGCCCTATCGACTCCGGACAAGAAATTAGGGTTTCTAAGTCCAAAATTAAGCTAAAGGAAGTTCAAAATTCCTAAGGGAAGTCCAAATTCATTTCTTAGCTTACAACTATATATACAATTTCATAACTTGACACGTGCGGACTAAGTCCGGGCGTGCCAGATAGTTGTTTCATTTTTTTGGTAACTAAATGGCTGATGGTCATTCTCCTTCAATCAATGTTCCTGTAAATTTTTATCCTCACCCTCCATCAAACTACCATTTTTCTTTTGAAATTTTCCTCTTATAATTGCCATTATATTCAATGTATAGTGAAAAAAAGTACAATTTCTCCTATTTTATTATCCTTATTTTTGTAACTCAAAGCGAAATAAGTTTACTTTTACAATTGGTATTCTATATACAGTTAAAAAAAATAAATTAATTTAATTCATGTATTACATTTTTTTTATTTTTGTAATCCGAATCATTGCGAGGGAGTTCTCTTTTAGTATTATATCAAAGGAAAGCCTTATGGAAACTATAGAGAGTGCCATGTAGGCAAGAGGAGGGACAGAAAAATAATTATAATTAATTTAAAAATATTTTTTTATTTTTAAGTGTATCAAATACTTTGTATAGGTTATTTGTTGTAATTTTATTCTACATTTAACCTATGATTTTTCATTCCTTAAAAAAAGAAAACTATGACTTTTCATTTTTCACATGTTTTCTTTTCTAAATTTTTTTGATTTTATGATTATATTTAATTTTTTTACCTCAATTGCTATTTAATTTATTATATATATACATTTAAAGTTCTTATATAATATAATCCAATTTCATATCTATACCATGAAAGAAAGAAATATTTTATAGTAATCATAAAGAGTATAAGTAGGATAAAAAAAAGAGTAAAAAATAATTACATTTAATCAGAAAATATTTTTGAGGAAAAATTTTGATTATTTAAGTATGTTAAATCTAAGGATCTTTATTCATGGTTTATCTTGTCTTTGCCACTTGAGTTATGTATAAGTGACAGATAGCTGTACTTAATATGTTTTTATGATCTTTCTGAATACTACACTTATTTCAGATAGCCGTACTTAATACACCAATCCATACATGTAGTATTAATGTCTTTCTGAATATAATTTTATAATCACAAGCACTTGGATATTGAAGGTGGATTGGTGTATTATTACGGGGTTTGCTCTATTTCTTGCATTAGTTACATACAGAGTACGCTACTTTATCAAAGAGATTTATTCAACAATAAAGACAGATCATGAAAAAATAAGACTGAAGCTAGATGTAAGGCATCATGTTCTTAAAGAACACTAGAGGAAGGCAACAATTTCAAAGGCAAGAAGTGATGTTAGAACTTAGTATCATCTCTTGTAAACTAAGTTTTATGCTTAATGTACTTGGAAAAACATAATTATTAAATATGCCTAGACATGGTCATATGTAATATACAGGTAAGCTCAAAAATAAGAATGGCTTAATACATAAACTAGTCATTGAAGTTGTATAAAACTGTTGTTTTAGCACTTCAACTTTTATTTTGAAATTTTTTACCCTCGAACTTTTATTTTGTGAACAATATAACCCTTACTGCTGATGTGGCATATTCAAATATTGAGACTTAAAATTTTCATATGACAAGTGGAATTTTCTTATTACTACACATCAGCGCTAGGGCTAATATTATTCATAAAATAAAAGTTTGAGGGCCAAAAATTTCAAAATAAAAGTTGAAGGACCATAACGATAGTTTCACACAAGTTCGAAAGCTATTTTATTTATTAAGCCAAATAAGAATAATCAACTTTTCCAATCTGTAATTTAGACCAGATGTTGTTGATTATGGTGTTGATCAGGATTTCTTTTATTCTTGTAATAGCTTTTAAAAAAATTGAAAACTTTGATTGGATTTAGAGGTGCTCATGGGCCGGGCCAGGCCAGATTCGGGCCGGGTTTTGGCTTAATAAAAACATGAAGTTACCTTGCCCAAGCCCGGCCCGGCCTGACTATTCGGCCTGACCATATGTCCAAAGCCAACACAGATTTTAATATGTTTGTCCAAGGCTTGCATAAAAGTCCATCCAAATTTTTATTACCTTAAATAAAAATTAAAAAATAAAAATTATAACATTATTTTCTTTAAGAAAAATTAAGAATTATAAAATAATCTTTAGAATGATTTAGGATTATATTTTTTATTAAAAATGTATCTAAAGTGTAATATTTAAAATAATAATTTTATACACATATTTAATATTTCTAAAAACAAAAATATAAAAACTATATTAAATGAGAAAACAGGCCGGGCCAGGGTCGGGCTCAGGTTTTGGAGCTTAAACTAAGGCCCGGCCCTTTTTTTAAACGGGCCTCTTTCTTTGTCCGGGGCCCGATATTCTGGCCCTATTTCTTTGTCCAAATTCTCCCATTTTTCGAGTAGGCATTTAGACTTAGACGGGTAGCCCGACTCTTGAGCAGCTCTAGTTGGATTTCCTCATATTCTCCTTTCCCCAATATTTTCTACGAACTAAACATGCATATATGAGAAAATATTATTCTTCTTATTTTCCCTAATATTTTCCTTGACACCAAAAAAGATAAGGATTTTAAATTTTATTTCCTTCATTTTCATTTCCTTCAAAATTACCCAAGTATTTTCCTTTTTTTGAAATTTTCCACGTATGTGTTTCATGACCTAGGCTTTTTTAGGTTTTTTCTTTTTTGGCCCCTTTCCGACATTTGTAAAAACAAAAAATAAATGACCTATGTTAACTTCTACAAATAAGATTGGATTGGGCCATCGGGGAATTAAAAATAAAAGCTTGGGCCAATAGGTATTTGGCCCAAACCCAACCTGTTAAGTCATAAGTGTTAACCAATCAATTGACTTGTATTGGATTTTGGATTCAAAAATTTATAAAACTGGGCTTTCTTTTAAATGAGAATTGCTACTGTTCTATTGTAATCGTGATTGGCTTTATCCATTGACATTGTGGGATCCTTTTTGGCATTGTTGGGCTTTTCTCTAACATCTTTGATTCACTTACCTTGGTAATATTACTTGTGTATATATGTGTTAGGCTTAACTATAGGCAAAAATATAGGATCTAGATTTATTGTAAATAAATTGTATAAAAATAGACAACCATTACTCAATAAAACATATAGTGAAAATTCTCACAAATTTTACAAGAACAACAATAAAAATTTTTTTTTTCATACATGGACAAACTACATAACAAATAAAGGACAATGTTGATTGCATAGTTATATACCCAATCGAACATAGACTAACGATTAACCAACATCCTACGACGAAAAAACTATCGAGTACATTTAGACCGGCGACACCAATAAGTAAACCATATCCTAAAACTAAAATGGTTCCTTTCCAGAAATCATAGTAAAGGAAGATGAATAACCAACACACCAGAGGTAAATTTCCTACGAACTCAACTAAAACTGTACAGAGTGACCAGCATCCTAGTACTAAAACACTAATTCTTGACACTTGATGATGAATACACATGAACATCATTAGAATGAAAACCAACACCAAAAAAATAGTAAGTACAATAGATGCTAGGTGACTTGGTGATAGGAAAGATATTGATTTCTCAAAGCATGTAGCAAGGAATGCAAGGAGCACTTGAAGAGCAGTTCTAAAACCATGTTTAAGGAGGGCCAATGTAAGGAAAAATGTGATACTTGGATTTCTACAAGAGAACAGAATCGGTGTAGCAAGTAATCTAGGAGTATTCCTAGGTATCAAACCCAAGGGAACCGGATAAGCACTAATAATTAATCCTAGTAAACAAATAAGTGTTTAGAATAAAATTTAAAATAACTAAAGCTAAAATATAGTAAAAAGGGCTATCAAGGTTTAGGCTTCTTCCTAGGGTCATTTGAATTAACTAAACATGATTGATTATGGGTCAGAGTAGCAATCACTAATCTAGTTAAGAGTTCTCCCAAACTCACTCAACCTTTCTCAATTAAATGATTATAACCTCCCAGTCTATAACCTAATTAATTGAGAACTTTAAGATCCTAGGATTTGTTGCTACCACAAAGAATTAGATTATTGTTGCTACCACAAAGAATTAGATTATCTCTAATTAAAATCTAAACATTTCCCTTCCTAGTGCACGGATTCTACTCTCCTCCCAATTTGTAGATTCCCAAAGATTGATTAATAGGTGATCAAGCTAATAACCAACAATTAAGTGCAAAAAAGAAAAATCTAACCACAAGAACAATATGAAATCAAATCACGTTTCATTAAAAAGAAATTCCCATTGAAATCTGCCTAAATCTCAAATAGGTTTAATTATTCATAATGTCAATGAAACAAACAAAGAATAACAAAGATAAGCATCAAGAAACTAGTGAAAACGAAAATTTAAAAAAAACTCCCCAATCGATCTTGATGAATTTCTTCTCAAATCTTGATCTCCCCTAGATTTTTTGAGCGGCTCCCCTGCCAAGTACCTTTTCTGATAGTCTAACTCTCTATTTATAGTGCCATAGGTTAAAAACACAAGTCCAAGATGTGCTAAAATTCCACTTAAATGCGTCACTTTAAAATTCTTGACTAGACCGCGTCTCGACCTGACCTCGATCGAAGTTTGGAAATTGTTTTCTCTTGCAAATCTTCCCAACCGACCCTCATTGAACTTCATCTTGCCTAGGTCAAGTACTTTTCTTTGTTTTTTTCATTTCATCATGCATTTAGGCACCAATTAGCTTCATTTTGCCTTCAAAGCACATCTTCTTCTACAAAACATACAATTAACTAAAGTGAGTAATAATTAAGTAAAATTGACCTTAAACAACACAAAACACGCATAATTCATTCTCTAATAAGGTCTAGAATATTTGTGTTAATCACACCTATCAAAATGACTTTGTGCCACTTCATAAATTTTAAAAGATATTTATATTTTAAATATACATTCATCCTTACCAAATGACTTTTCTAGAGAGAGGAAAAATTTTTTTATAACAAAGTTTAGCCTCAAATTAAATTTTTTTTAATTTTCTATAATTGGTAAATTAAGGTGAATTAATGAAATTTGATTTGGTGTAAAATGAAATAAGATAATTATTGCACGTCTATTAAAATTTATGAAATGTCATAGTATTATTGGATAAGTAAAAAATTAATTTTTGAAAATCAGCATAATATAATTTACTCCGTCCTTGGTATTACCATAGTTTTTCATTTTATTATAATTAATAACTAATTATATCATGAATTTTCTAATAAAACCTAACAAAACAATTCTATTAACATTTTGATTCTTAAAAATTTTTCATATAATATACCTAAATCTCCTAAATAATTAATAAAAAGTCTCAAAATCATCTACATTAGATACATGCTATATCAAAATTAAAAAATCATTTTTCACACATCCAATATCCCCCACTGAGTAGTTCCTTTTCCCAGCTTTTTTTAATAACCTCTATTTTTGATAACTTTAATGTGCAAAACAGTGTTGCCTTCAATATCCCCCCACCGCGTAGTTCCTTTTCCCAGCTTTGGGCAGCTCCTTCTTGTTTTAATGCAATGTGAAAAGCAGACTCTTTTGGAACAGTCACATCTTCGATAGCCTCAGGACAATTAGTATGATTAGCTACCATTATAGACCATTACTTAATAATACTGTCATTAGTATTAAACACAGCACAATTAGTATGATTAGTTGCCATAGCAAACATAAGATTTTTTTTTCCCTTCGAGATTTTTATCGTTTCATGAAAATATATGAGATTTTTTTTTCCCTTTGGAGATATTTACTTTGGTCCCAAAAGTCTACATTGGGTTTTGTGAGATTAAATTATGATTATAACATATATGTATAGCGACCTTTTAATATATTAGTTACTCTGTCACGTGCATTGTACGTGATACAACACATTATTCATAATAATAAAAAATAATAAAATAATAAAACATGAAAAATAAACCACATTAAAGTGAATTATAATTAAAATATATAGTGAACTTCAAATTAAATTACATGAAATTAGGTGATAATTAAAATATAATCTTTAAGATAAAATAATAAAAAGTTAATTATGATTAAAGTAATAAAATTGACTAATTACTATCATTATTTAATAAATATATAAAAAATATTTAGTAAAAGATAAATAAAAAGTTTTAATTTAACTCAACAATATCAATAATATTTCTGAAATATGTTAGAAAAAAAATGATATATTAGGGGATTCAAAAGTTTTAAAACATTCATATTTTTATATATACAAGTCTCATCTTGTCATGTGCACTGTACGTGATACAACGTATTATAAATAATAATAAAAAATAAAAATTTAGAAAAATAAATTATATTAAAGTGGATGATAATTAAACTATAAAATAAGCTTTAAATTAAAATTACATGAAATTGGATGATAATTAAACTATTTTCTTCAAAATAATATAGTAATAAGTTAATTATGATGAAAATAAAATTATTAATTACTATCATCATTTAATAAATATATAAAAAATTTAATAAAAGAAAAATAAAGAGTTTTAATTTGACTCAATAATATCAATGATATTTTTGAAATATGTAAAAAGAAAATGATATTTTAACAATTCAAAAGTTTTTACAATATTCATACTTTTATATATATACTAGTTGCTCTGTCACGTGCTTTGCACGTGATACAACACTGAAGGGAAATCGAGAACAAACAAACGTAGCGGAAATATATAATTTCGGTTCCCACTAGGATCCATGCGGCGAAAATCCCAATCAGTGATAGAAATATTACCTTACTTATGTAATAAAATCAGAAACTGAAGCCGGATCGAATCAAGTTGCAGCGAAACCTCCTCCAGATCTCACCTCTACGGTATCCATACGATCAAGCACTAATTAGTCTTTGTCTCACGAAGATTAGGAATGGAGTTTTCTCTGCCTTTTGTGCTAGCAAACGAACAGAGAATTCTAATTGTGTTTTTCGGCTTAAAAATTGAACTATATGTGTCTTACACACTTATTTTATATTTATGTTAAAACTCTTTTAACTTAATTAGATTTGGATTATACTTTTAATCCATTTAGACTTTGGGCTAACCTGTAATCAGGTTCAAGTGATTTGTCTTTGGGTATAACCCAACAATCTCCCACTTGCACAAGACGAATTACCCATTGACTAAATTTATAAACTCCATTATGCATTTGATCTTTGTGTGCGACCCTATAAGTTCTTGTAACGTTAGTAGTGACACTAAAACTATTTTAACATCACAAGCAATGAGCGGTATCTTGCAACACATCATTGCTATCTAAGTCACAAGAATATCATGATTTGATACAACCTTATCTGTGATTAATATTACTATGTAGTCTAATCCCTTTGTCCATGATATCTTGATTGAACACAAGTCATGGAATGTGTCATACTTGTATAGTTCAATCTATATGTTTCTTGATTCCCGAGTAGACTATTCAAAACAAATCCTATTGATATCTCATATCAATCCATTTGAGCATGGCCATGCATTTTTGTCTCACTCAATCAAGGGGCCCAAGATATCACTCTTGTTATAGAAGAGGGACAAATTCTATCTTGATCACGCACATTCCTCTACATGATTTATTGCATACCCAATTACGGCCTTTATAGTCCACCCTGTTACGAGTGACGGTTGATCGTATTAAAGTACACAACTCGTCATGTAGGAATCTATGGTGATCTCAAGTCTAAGGATCACTTACACCATTATCACTCTGAGAATCACTTATGACATTCATAAAATAATCCATGCAGCGTTCTCATTATGGATCGGTCTAGTACATAAGTTCTTTAACATGTACCTATGTGTTGACTTGACATCTTATTTGACAACTTCTTGTCATCAGTCACACATACTAGTCTTCATGCATTATTATTATCCAAGTTCACAATAATACTTGACTAAGGACATTTAATAATAATTCATAATTATTCTAGAGACATTATTATGATTATTTATATTACGCAGGTATCAAATAACAATAATAATGAAATTGCCATTTAATAAAATACAATACTAGCATGATAAAATGTATACATAAAAACATCATCATATAATAGGTTTTAATGTATACAACAACAATCCTACATCCAATCACTAATGTATCTAATACCAACTGAGCTAGTGTGACGATCATGCTTCTGCTGCGTCAGAGGCTTCGTCAATGGATCGACGATGTTATCATCAGTCGATACTTTGCATATCCTCACTGACACACCCGGACCTAGCATGAATTTTCGATACGAACGGGATAGTACAAGATGACGTGATAATTAAACAGTATGTCGGTCCGGCTGTGTCAAGTCAGAAGAGAAGATAAGCTTAAGACAAGATGGAGTTGGAAGATGACATTGGTGACCATGCATGGAAACACTAAAGTGGACTTCTTTAAGTCCATAGCCAATGGATTGGACATTCATTGGTGAATTGGTCGGTGGATCGGGCCAAGGATCGAAATTATGAGAGGTTTCAAAGAGGGAAAAAAGTCTGGCCCGGGGCCCAAGTAGACCCGGTGTCAAGCCTTGCTATAAATAGGGGGAGATGAGCTCTCCCCCTCTCATTTTCTCTTCTCCCTCTCTTCTCTCCTCTCAACTGTTCTCTCGGAGCAATTTTGGACTTTTGGCCGATCCGGACAAATTGACTGCAGGATCAAGGCGAGTTCTTGGTATGTTATTCTTAACTCCTTAATCTTTGTTTTTCTAAGTTTTCACGCATCTCCACGCATTGGTCTAGGAGAGATCCAAGCTCAAAGTTAGTTTCAACTTTTTAGTTAGATTTTAAGTTTAGATTCGAGATCTAGGAACTTTGAGCTTGTGATTCTCGTTTTTCTTTTGGTAGACGTGTTATGGATGTCACGAGGATCGCCTGGCTAAGTCCGTCGGACGATTGGCGATCGAACGGGCGAAAAACGGAGCAGAAGGCTTGGGAACCGAGCCTTTTGCTCTCCTCCCGTGCAGGAACCATGCAGGTGCCGTGCGGGAGCTGTGCGGGCAGCTCCCGTGCGGGAGCCTTGTAGGTCCCGCTCGAGAACCGTGCAAGTCCCGCGCGAGAGTGGGCTTTTTGGGCCCAAAACTGGGCTAGGCCAGACCCAACCCACCTGGGTGGGTCTGTTGGGCCCGGAACAGTGCCGGGTCGGGCCGGGCCCACATGTGGGGCCAGCGGGGGCATTTTCATAATTTTTCACCAAGGGTCCGATTTTTACCCCATAACCTCCCGGACACTTTTCTAAGCCCCGAATCACATCCAAGCCCAATCTTAGGTCATGTTAGAGCCTCATAGGTGCATTCATAAATTTAATTATGAATTCTAACTTATATTTTCGTGAATTGGGGCTCCGGTTGAATCGAATGGGGCGATGCTCCGGAGGTTAAGCTTTATGGAGCGCTTGGGAGTATACGAATCTCCCAATACTGTGAGTGACCTAGACTTCTCTGTTTAGCCACTAGGGAAAAAGGTTTTAAAAATGATTTTAAAAACATAAATGTTTTCAAAAAAGGTTTTGGAATACGGGAAATCCACACACACACACACTTGTTTGTGATATACCCACACAGTGAGTGGGATGTTTTAAAAAGAAATATAAAGACTTATGTGTGTGTGTTTATATATTTTAAAAAAAATGTATGTTTTATACATATATATATATAATTATGAAATATTATTATTATGAGTTTTAAGGGTGCGAGACCCTTGCGAGTTGAGTGATTGAGAGAGATGCTCCTCAGGCTCTAATACATGCGGGAGCGTGGACGAGTTAAAGAAAGCATGCTAGATTCTCAGCCGTGGACCGCCAATTGAGGGGCATGGTGAGACGAGACCTGGTTAGGAGAGGCTCATAGGGAAGCTCGCCAGGCTCCAGTTCGTTGTGTTCCACCACAGCGAGGCACCACCGAGGGAAAGGGCTAGAGAGATAGAAAAGAGAAAATATTTTAGAAAGAAAAGAGATAGCCCTCGGTGCAGTGAGGCATACGACCGACGGGTCAAGCCTCCAGTATGAAAGAGATGCCAGCCTATTTGAGATTTATGTATTTATTTATTTAAGAGTTTTTTTTTAAAAGAGTTTTCAAAAGAAAAATATATATTTTATTATTATTTTATTTTGGATTTTCCTGTTTCCCTAACCCCAATGGAGACTCTTAGAACCTTTGTCACTCACTTGTATCCAATGTGGATGGATGCAGATTTGCGTACGGGGTCAGCAAATAGAATGGAGGCTTGCTAGGAGACGTCGGTGGCATAGGTTTAGTAGTTTCCATTGCGTAGGTATCTCTTTAAATTAATCCACTGGCATTATTTATAAAGTTATTTATAAAGTTAATTATTTTGTTAAATGTTTTCTAATTAAAGTTTTAGTTTTGTTTGACAGCGATGATGCCCATTTATGCCTTGCGGTGCCTCAGGTGCATGACTGGCCAGCACGTACTTCGAGGCAGTGCGGCGGTTGCCACGTGAACGATTCGGGTAGGTCAGGGCGTGATGCTCACATCTCCCATATCAGTGATTTCTCGAATGAAATGGAAGCGCCGAAGTATATATTTGGATCGTTGGTAAGATCTGGGTTCCTTAGCTTGTGCAATAGCCCCACTGTTATCACAATAGAGCTCTATAGGATCTGCAATGCTAGGTACAACCCCAAGTTCAGTGATGAACTTTTTGATCCAAACAGCCTCTTTTGCTACTCCACTAGCAGCTATATACTCAGCCCCTATTGTAGAATCGGCTACTGTGTCTTGCTTCGAACTCTTCCAGCCTATAGCACCACCATTTAGGCAAAACACATACCTAGATTGCGATCGAGAATCATCCTTATCGGTTTGAAAACTCACATCTGTGTAACCTTTCACAGTGAGTTCCTCTTCACCTCCATATATCAAGAAAGTATCCTTAGTTCTTCTCAAGTACTTAAGGATATTCTTGATAGGAATCCAGTGACGCTCACCTGGATTAGCTTGGTACCTGCTTGTCATGCTTAAAGCTTACGAGATATCTGGATGAGTACATAACATAGCATACATGATAGATCCAATAGCAGATGCATATGGAATCTTATTCATGCGTTTTCTCTCATCTTGTGTCATAGGACACTGATCTTTTGAAAGAATAACACCATGTGTCATAGGCGAAAATCCTTTTTTAGAATCTTGTATACTAAGCCATTTTAGCACTTTGTCTATGTATGTACTCTAACTTAGGCCAATTAACTTTCTAGATCTATCTCTATAGATCTTAACACCAAATATATAGGTGGCTTCACCAAAGTCCTTTATAGAGAAACTTTTCCATAACCAAGTCTTTACAAATTGTAAAGTAGGGATGTCATTCCCAACAAGAAGTATGTTATCTACTTACAACACTTGGAAGACAATTGTGCTCCCACTAACTTTTTTGTAAACACAAGGCTCATCTTCATTTTTGATGAAACCAAACTCTTTGATTGCATCATTAAAACAAAGATTCCAGCTTCAAAAAGCTTGCTTCAATCCGTAGATGGATCTTTGTAGCTTACAAACCTTTCCAACATTTTTTGGAGTGACAAAACCTTCTGGTTGTGTCATGTACATATCCTCTTGAAGATTTCCATTAAGGAAAACGATTTTGACATCCATTTGCCAGATTTCATAATCATGGAATACAGCTATCGCAAGCAAAATCCGAATGGATTTAAACATCGTGACTGGAGAAAAGGTCTCATCATAGTCAACACCATGAATTTGTCGGAAACCTTTAGCGACCAATCTCCCTTTATAGGTATGTACATTTCCATCCATGTCGGTTTTCTTCTTGAAAACCCACTTGCACCCTATGGGTTTTACCCCTTCAGGTGGGTCAACCAAAGTCCACACTTGGTTGGCATACATGGATTCCATTTTAGATTTTATGGCTTCAAGCCATTTCTCGGATTCTGGACCCGATACCGCTTATTGGTAGGTAGTGGGCTCATCTGGATCCATGAGCAAAACATCACCTTGATGAGTTATGAGCAATGCATATCTCACAGGTAAACGGTGTGTTCTAGATGACCTACGCAGTAGTTGTGTTTCTTGAGCAGGTTCCTGTTCCATAACAACTTGTGGACTCTGCTCAGATTCCATCTGAGGTTCAGTGTCTTCTTGTTGAACTTGAACTTCATCAATATTTTGTTATTGATCTTGAACTTCTTCAAGATCAATCTTACTCGCACTACTTTTTCTAAAAATGAATTCCCTTTCTAGAAAAACACCAGTCCGAGCAACAAACACTTTGTTCTCTGTGGGATTATAGAAATAGTATCTTTTAGTTAACTTTGGATACCCAACAAAGAAGCATTTTTCAGATTTGGGTTCAAGTCTATCTGATGTTTGGCGTTTGACGTAAGCCTCACAACCCCAAATCTTTATGAAAGACATACTAGGATGTTTCCCAGTCCATATCTCATATGGTGTCTTTTAAACCAATTTAGATGGAACACGGTTAAGTGTAAAAGTAGCAGTTTCTAATGCATGTCCCCAAAAGAAAACTGGAAGATTTGCATGACTCGGCATTGATCGAACTATATCCAACAATGTTCTATTTCTCCTTTCGGAAACACCATTCCATTGTGGCGTAGCAAGAGGAGTGAGTTGTGAAACTATTCCACACTTTTTTAGATAATCACGAAACTCTTGGCTTAAATATTCTCCACCTCGATCAGATCGAAGTATCTTGATATTTTTGCCAAGTTGGTTTTGTACTCCATTTTTCAATTCTTTGAACTTTTCAAAGGCTTCAAATTTGTGTCTCATAAGGTACACATATTGTTAAACTCCTTTTTATTGCTTAATTTGGGACTTAAGATCACTCCTCTTTCTCCTATTTTAATGCTGAGAGGCCTAAGTTAGCTCAATTATGCCTTGTAGGTGTACTTAAAAGGAAAAATGAAGTTTGAACTAAAAAAGGAACAATTTCCATGCTTAATTGAACAAACATGCAGAGCCGTCGACGGGTAACCATGTAGACGTCGATGGCTGCTCGAGCAATGGACACGGGATCACTTGCACAAGCAGAGACGTCGACGGACAAGCCACTCGATGACCATGATTCTGGAATCCAAAGCAACCATCCACGGATTGAAGTTGAACGACCACGGCCAACAATTCCAGGGAGTTCCCAATGCCAGACGTCGACGGCTAGACTCTAGACGTCGACGGGTAGAAATTTCTGACTTCAAATACATAAAGGCTAAACACTTAGACGTCGACGTGCACATCTTTAGACGTCGACGGATCAATCGAGCTGGGAAAAATATGAAGAAAACAAGCAGAGACGTTGACGGGCAAACATGTAGACGTTGACGGCTAACAGAGTCAAAATGTCGGCAGACCCACTTAAATGCTTTCATTCCATTATCAAATCCTTGAAAAAACATATCCCGGGGATTCAGTGGAGAGGAGGCATAATAAAATCCTCAATTTCCTCAAACTTGTCTCCCTCTTTCCTTAGTGGCCTCTACTTTATTTTATTTTATTCTTAGGATTTCTTATCTTATCTCTAAGGAATTATTGAGGAGGAGTGGGCTAAGAGCTGTGGAGCATATAGCCGAGGAAGAGAAGAGAGCAGGGGAGTTTTTGAGTTCAGTTTTTAAGTTTGTGTTTTTGCTGGGTTCTTTTCTTCTTGCAATTTTCGTTTAGTAAAACTCTATAACTCCAATCTATTATAAGATTCAATCACTTTGATCTGCACTTGTGAGGTTTTTGTTCTTAATGCTTTCTTGTTCATTGATTGTTCTTCTATCTCTTGAACTTTAAAGATGATTATCATGTTTATTATCTTGTCTTTTGGATTGTTTAGTTAATTAGTTGCAAATAATTGATTGAGTAGTTCATTAGCATGCTAATCTTTGAACTCCAAAGCTAGAGTTTGGTGATTTCTTAGAATTTGAGTAGCAAGAGGATGTTTTTACATTCAAAGAGAATTGAAGATGCAATTGGAATAATGAATGCTGGGTTTGTTATTGATTGTTGTTAGCTTTTATCTTTCCATAGCTTATTGCTCTTCTAGGCTTGAATTTGGATTGCTAGGATTCAAGTTAGCAATAAGAGGAAGGATTAAAAGTGAACTTAGATTCAAGATTAATTAACATTAGGAAAGATCTATGGATTTGAAGCTGGTTTTAAATCTATGGGGTTAACCAATTGATGAAAAGAATGTTTAGTCAATGAATCAATGATCAAGTGCTAGGTTAAAAGATTGATCATATAATAGATTGGAGGCTTTGTTTTATCATGTATTGTATTATTATTGTCATTCTTGATAAATCCTTACATATTATTTTCAACACCAATACAAAATCCCCCTTTGAATTCTTGTTTAGTTTGATCTATGCTTAGTAAGTAATGTGAAATTAAATAGCCTTTCCTCATGGGATCGATCCTTGCTTACCCTGCTGCATAGTAGATTAGTAAGGTTAATTTTGTTGTGATACGACTCGCATCACATATCTATATCTATAGAAATCATCAGTAAATGTAATGAAATAATGAAAACCACCCCTAGCCTGTTTATTTAATGGTCCACATACATCTGTACGTAGAAGGCCCAATAAATCATTAGCCCTTTCACCATGTCCAGTGAAAGGTGTTTTAGTCATCTTGCCAGATAAACAAGATTCACAGACCTGACATGATTCAAAATCAAATGAGTCCAAGAGCCCATCTTTATAGAGTCTTGAGATGCGTTTCTCATTTATATGGCCCAAGAGACAATGCCAAAGGTAGGTCGGGTTAGAATCATTGATTTAATCCTTCAGTATTTATGTTAAAGACAAACATATCTAAATCTAGAACATAAAGACCATTAATTAAATGTGCACAACCATAATAGATATCATTGAAATAAATGGAACAACACTTGTTCTTTATAACTAATGAAAAACCAAGCTTGTCCAAACAAGCAATAGAAATAATATTTCTAGTAATGGCAGGCACGTAATAACAATCCTCAAGTTCTAACTCAAGCCCAGTGGGCAAAGATAATATATGTGTTCCTACAGCTAAACCAGCAACTTTTGCTCCATTGCCAACTCGTAGGTCCACATCTCCCTTAACCAATGTCCTACTTCTTTTGATTCCCTGCACATTTACATAAATGTGAGAACCACATGCGGTATCTAATACCCATGATGTAGAAGTAGATAAATTGACTTCTATAATATAAATACCTAAAGTAGAAGTCTCACTTCCCTTCTTCTTTTTCAACTCTTCCAAATAAACCTTGCAATTTCTTTTCTAATGGCCAGTTTCACCGCTATGGAAGCAGTTCCATTCCTTAGCCACCCCGCCTTTAGGTTTCAGTGCAAGAGCAGTTTCCTTGGACTTGCCAACGACTTTATTAAACTTGCTCTTTGGCTTAAATTTGCCCTTGGCCTTTTTTTTACCCTTTTGAAGCATCATAATGGTATTGGGCTTGGCCCTTTTCATGTTTGCTTCAGTAGTTCTCAACATGACAAGCAACTCTGGTAGAGGTTTGTCAATTCCATTCATGTTGTAGTTCTTGATGAATTAACTGTAACTCTCAAGCAACGATTGCAGATTTACATCAGTGGCTAACTCTTGGCCTGGTGGAAATCCCAAGCTTTCAAGGCTCTCAACATAGCCTATCATCTTTAGAACATGTGTTCCAACGGGAGTTCCTTCTGCCATTTTGCACTGAAACAAGGCCTTAGAGACATCAAATCTCTCTTGCCTAGCTTGCCCTTGATAAAGCTATTTTAGATGCTCGATCATATCAAAAGCATTCATCTCCTCATGATGCTTCTGAAGATCAGGAGTCATAGTAGCAAGCATAAGACAAGCCACATCTAAGGCATCATTTGGATGCTTCTTGTAAGCATCTCTATCAACCCTTGATGCATTAGCAGTAGGTGCCTTATCAGGAAGGGGTTCCTCAAAGACATATAGCTTTCTCTCTTGTTTGAGGACTATCCTCAAGTTTCTGTACCAATCCAGGAAGTTTAACCCGTTCAACTTATCCTTCTCAAGGACAGATCGCAGTGAAAGCGTGTTGGGTATGTTTGATGCCATGGTAATCTACAACAGAAATATGCAAAATAAGTATCATGCTTTTAAATAATTTAATTTGGCAATTTAAATTAAATGATACTCCCACCATTTTGTTCGAATTAATAACCTCACTATTAATTCAGAAAATCATACCTTAGAACTTTCTAGTGGGCCGAGATCCATATTTCCCAAAATCTTGAGTCAGCTTTGACTGATCACTCAAAACTCAATTATTTAGGTAGGCAACTCTTGCCAATTGCGTCACATGCAACTCTTGGATAGTTAGGTTAACAACTCTTGTCTTAGTTCATTTTATGAACTACCTTACTCATTCCCTCTAGGTCCCCAATCCTATTGAGATGGCCTAGTTAAGTCACACCCAATATTAGCGATTTGGATATCACAATTATCCTATCACGTTTTACCTTGGTAGAAAATATGGACTTTGCTTTGGCAAGCCTACATATATTCGATCTAGGCATTAACGGAGGTTATGTATTGGAGGGCATTTGACTTAATATTTTTCTTTGAGGGAATTTGATCTTACCAATTTTAATCTTTGTTAGTAAAAGTCATATTGATCTTATCAATTACCAATAATCATGCATCCATTTTAATCATGTATCTCATACATAAAATAAATGCCAAAAAGTAAACATGACATAGTTATAGCCCAATCTACATCAATTCTCTCAAGCGATAAGAGAATTGACAAGGTCAATCTAGGGGTAATTCTAGCTTCTCCAAGCACCACCTTGGTCCACCTTGTATAACCACCATGTCCTTGCCTCCTTTGGTTAAGCACCTTCTTCCTTAAAACTATCCTAATTCTATACAAGAAATATGATAGAAACCTCGAGTTACATTCGAGGGGAGTAAGCTGAGAAAAGAATGTACAATCTGAATTTTGAGAGAAAGGCATGAAATGCATGCTGTATTTAAAATTTTACAACCCTTGTAAACCCTATGGTCATAGGGCTATAACAATGCACCATGCTTAAATAACACTATCAAAATGCTATTCACAACAGCATAACAATTTATCAAATTTTAAACCCTTTAAAAAGATGAATTAAATAACTAATGTGTTTAATGTGGGGTTACAGATTAACACCCTCCGCAATTAAACGAAATTTACCAACCCTGACCTTGAAGAAAACCACCAACAGTTGGTGTCTTTCCGATGCCACAAGCAGTTTCAAGATGAAAACCCGAGACTTTGAACGCCTGTATATCAGCCTACCTCTTAGGCCAATCCAACACAGTATCTACCTATTATCAACTAACAGATGTCATCCATTTAACAATTTAAATGTCATACAGTTTAAATATATTAAACACATTAGGGTTGAAAACCGAAATCAATATCACATATCAATTTCAATGCAAAACAATATATATAACATCTCATGCATAAATAAAACTGATAACTAGAGACCATGCTTTTCAATCAATCTGATTAGGTTCCGCAAGTTGCTCTTGATACAAATGAAGGGAAACCGAGAACAAACAAACGTAGCAGAAATATATAATTTCAATTCCCACCAGGATCCATGCGGAGAAAATCCCAATCAGTGATAGAAATATTACCTTATGCGATAAAATCAGAAACCGAAGCCGGATCAAATCAAGTTGCAGCGAAACCTCCTCAGGATCTCACTTCTACGGTATCCACATGATCAAGTAGTAATTAGTCTTCGTCTCACGAAAATTAGGAATGGAGTTTTCTCTGCCTTTTGTGCTAGCAAATGAACAGAGAATTCTAATTGTGTTTTTCGGCTTAAAAATTGAACTATTTGTGTCTTACACACTCTTTTATATTTAGGTTAAGGCTCTTTTAACCTAATTAGATTTGGATTATACTTTTAATCCACTTAGACTTTGGGCTAACCTGTAATCAGGCCCAAGTGATTTGTCTTTGGGCATAACCCAACAAACACGATATTAATATTAACCAAAAAGAAAAAAGTATTATAAAATTTAGAAAAACAAAGTAAACTAAGGTGAATGATAATTAAACTAAAGAATAAACTTCAGATTAAACTATATACATGAAATTGAATGATAATTGAAATCTTTTCTTTAAGATAACATACATGAAATTGAATGATAAAAACAAAATTAGTTAATTACTATGATCATTTAATAAATATAAAAAAATTTAATAAAAGATAAATAAAGAGATTTATTTAACTCAACAATATCAATGGCATTTTTAAAATATAAAGAAAGAAAATGATATTTTAGATGATTCAAAAGTTTTACAATATTCGTATTTTTATATATTATTATTATTATTATATTATTATTATTATTATTATTATTATTATTATTATAGATTATAGATATATATATATATATATATAGAGAGAGAGAGAGAGAGAGAGAGTAAGAGAGTAATCGCCTTTTAAGTCAACATTGGCTCTTTGAAATGCATTGTCTCGTGTCTTGAATGCATAGCCATATTCCATGGTCGTCGGAGGACAGCATTTGTGGAGTCACTCTCAATGATAAGCAATGCAAAGCAATAATTGAGACTTGGATTTTTTTTTTTAAGGCGAAAGGGCTTTTATTACTGCAACAAACGGCACAAAGAAAAAAAATATGAGTTTGACTACCAACAGTCCAACAACGAAATTGAATAGAGGCCATGCATGGCAGCCCATCAAAATCCTTGACATTTGTTAAGTGGCTGAAAGTGAAGTAGTCTTCCAAACTGGTGATATGTGTGATTTACACTTAAATTATGGACTATGTCATATAATAGAGCTTTTGATTTATTTTATTTATATTTTGCGGTTCATATATTACATGATTTCTTCTCACTTTAACTTAATTGTTTATTTTGAGGGAATAGTTTTTAACTTCAAAGAAATTGAAGGATTCGGAAGATTAAAGAGAAAGATTGAGCTCAGCCACGTAAGCATGCATGAAGAAGAAGCGGGATTGAAAGTCAAAAGGAAATGGCCAAGTCAGCCAAGAGTTAAAGCCAAGTGAAGCTAAAGTTCAAATTTTTTTTTGTTACAATTCGGGGTACTAAGACTCGGGGAGGCCGGAGGGGATGACAGGTGGAACCCCTACTTTGGTGACTCTCAAGTCTCTTAACCGCCAGGTCAAGAGGCAAAGGTAGGCTAAAGTCCAATTTGACGTATTGCAAAGGAACGTGAACTCCAAATTATGGGATATACGGGCCCGTCGTTTAGTCGTTCAAGTATATGGACTTACGCCTATTTTCTTTCAGCCAAATTGAAATAGCAGTTCGACTATACTACGGCTGGGACGATGTGAGCTGTGGCGCTGGATATGTGACACTTCTAGGCTGCTACAAGTTGCGTCAATTAGTGCTATTAGAAATCCTACTCCTTATGTTATGTAAACACTCTGGTATAAACTCTTAGCTTTAGCTTTAGATTAAAAACTCTTTGGAGGGGAAGATTTTAAAGAGGAAGAGCTCGAAGGAGCATATATTGTGTTTACTTTGGGGGAATTTTTTTATCATTTTTTAATTAATTAATAAGCAAATTAAGTGCGTTTATTTATTTATTTTATTATATTTTCTTTGAGTAACTAAATCTCTTTGCTGAGGATTTGGATAGACCTTTTTAGGAATTTTAATTTAATTATTATATTAATTAATTTTCTTGGGGTTAAATTTACTTTTCTTGAACTTAATTTTGGTTGTATGCCTAATCATCATATAATCATTCTTTGGGATTCTATGAGGGACTGAGAGGTGAAAATATGATCCATGCACTAAAAAAGTATAAATAATTAGATTAGGTTTAAGAAAAATATAATCTTAGGTTCTTAATGTTCTTGGCTAATTAATTGACTGAATACCCAAATTACTCCATAAACTATATCTTTTTCTATATATTGGCCTCCAAACTTTTATTTGGGACAATTGATCTCTTAAACTATTATTTTTGAATAATTGACCCATCAAACTTATTATTTTGGGATAATATAACCCTTGAGGGTTCCATATAATTAAGGTTATATTGTCCCAACATAAAGTTTAGAGGTTAATTGTCTTAAAATAATAGTTTGAGGGGTTCATTGTCCCAAATAAAAGTTTAGGGGCCAATTTATCCTTTTTGATATAATATGATGACTGATTTGGGTATTGAGCCCTAATTAATTTATACCCTGAGAGGTGATAATTACTTAGTTAAGAAAGTTTAAAATGATCTGAGAGGCCTCCTATGTGATTTAGAAATTACTATTTTAACCTTAACATTCACAGCATTGATTTTCCTTTAATTATTTGTTCTCGTTCTTTTAATTAATTTAATTTTAATTTTCTTTCTTTTTACTCAATCACTTCCTTGTTTTTATTTAATTAATTTTTTTTTCTCTTTTATTAAAGTTTGTTGGAATTAGGAATTTAATAACTAACTAGTTCTCGTGGGTTCGACACCTTAGAATATTTCAAGTCTCTATATTACTTGATTATGTACTCTTGTTGAAGAAGAAATTGATTCATTGGCTTTGTAGAAAAATTCAGTTCACCTGCTAATTTGTAAAAGAACAAATTGATTCATTGGCTTTACAAGCTAGCTTATTTGAAAATTCACTTGGAAATTAAGGGGGAAAGGATAAACATAGTGGTCAAAGGGGTCAACAATTAATTTCATATCGTCTAAGCTGAAATGTTTTGGGGGGGGGGGGGGGCAATTTGTTCATTAAGCCAATTTCATATTGCTAAGTATAGCTAATAGTTTACAAGAAATACACTACATTAACATATGATTAAATTAATAGAGGACAATATTGATTGCATCGTTGTATACATAAATTGACGCACCGGACCTAGTTCAACTTTTTCGTACAAACAGAATAATGTAGATGGCGTATTAATTTGAATAATATGTTGGTTCAGATGTGTCTGATTATGAAGAGATATTAAGCTTTAGATAAGATGGAGTTAGAAGATGAGATAAGTAACCATGCATGGAAGCACTAATAGGACTTTCTTTAAGTCCATAGCCAATGGATTGGATATCCGTTGGTGTAGTGGTCAGTAGATTAGGCCAAGGATCGAGATTTAGAGAGGTTAAAAAGAGGGGAGAAAGTCTGACCTGGGGTTCGAATAGGCCTGGTGTTGGGCTTGCCTATAAATAAGGGGAGTTAAGCTCTCCCCCTCATTTCTCTTTTCTCCCTCTCTTCCTCTTCTCTCTTTTGCTCTCTTGGAGCAATTTCGGACTTTGGCCTATCCGGACAAACTGATCGATGAATCAAGGTGAGATCTTGATATGTTATCATACTCACCTTAATCGTTAATCTATGTTTTACTTCATTTTCATGTATTTCCATGTATTGGTCTAGGAGAGATCTCAGCTCAAAGTTAGGTTTAGCTTTTTAGCTAGGTTTAAGTTTAGACTTAAGATTTAGGAACTTTGAGCTTGTGATTCTCGTTCTAGGTTAAGTAAACGTGTTATGGGAGATGTGAGGATTGCTCATCTCAATTTTTGGGCCAAGGCACAGAGTAAAGGGCCTAAAAACCGAGGAAAAGGATTGGCTCCAGAGCCTTTGGAGTGCCTCCCACTCGGGAGAGACTTTTAGCAAGTCTCTCACACGGGAGACGAGTCACTCCTGCACAGGAGTGACCTTGGATGGCCAATTTGGCTATTCGACCAGGTCCCGCATGGGAGTCAACATTTGCCATATGGGCATTTTGTTAATTTTCACCCTAGTGTCCGATTTTGACTCGAAACCTTCTTAGACACTTTTCTAAACCTTGAAACACATCCAAACATTGTCTTAGGCCATGTTAGAGCCTCGTAGGTGCATTCATAGTTTGATTATGAATGCTAACATGAATTTTCATGTATTAGGGCTCCGGACGATTGAGTACGATGATGCTCCGAAGGTTAAGCTATGTGGATCCTTTGGGAGTATACGAACCTCCCAACACTGTGAGCGGCTTAGATTTCTTTGCTTAGCCACTAGGATTAAATGTTTTAAAAAGTTTTTCAAAATATAAAATGATTTTCAACTGTTTTGGGATACGTGGAATCCAGACACACATACACACTTGTTTGATAATATACCCACGTAAAGAGTGGGACGTTTTCAAAGAAAATATAAAGATTTATGTATGTGTTTATGTTTATATGTTTTACATATATATATGTGTGTGTGTGTGTGTGTAAATTGTATGATGGTGAGAGGCAAGATGAGTGATTGAGTGGATCTCAGTGCTTCGATAAGAGGGAACGACTGGACCAAGCGAGACATGCATGCGACTGAGTAGCCGTGGACCACCTATCGAGGGGCACGGTGAGTGTAAGACCTTGGGAGAGGCACATAGGGAAACTCATCAGGGCTCAGTGTAACTGTGTTCCACCGACAGTGACTGGCACCACTGAGCGAACGTGCTAGAGAAAGAAAAATATGAAAAATGTTTTAGAAAGAAAAGAGATAGCCCTAGGTGCAGTAAGGCATACGACCGGCGGGTCGACTCTTCAGTATGTTTGAGACCAACCTATTTTAGTTATATATATTTATTTAAATTGTTTTAAATAAGATTCTCGGCTGGAGAATTTAAAAAAAGATTTGGAAATAAAATATGTATTTATTTTATAATTATATTTTGGATTAGCCCTGTTTTCCCTAACTCTTAATGGAGATTCACAAAACCTCTGCCACTCACTTGTAGCCAACGTTGTTCGATGCAGATCCACATACAATGATAGCAAATAGATCAGAGGCTCACTAGGAGGTGTTAGTGACTTACGAGTAGTAGTTTTTGCTGTGTAGGTTTTCTTTTAAATAATCCACTGGTACTTCTTTTTAGTTAATTATTTTATTAAATGATTTCTAATAAAAAAATTTAGTAATTGTTTTGCAACGAAGATACTCAACTCATGCCTTGTGGTACTTCAAGTGCGTAACCGGCTGACATGTATAGCACGTGCCCTTGGGGGCTGGGGGGCCCTACTGCCAGTTGGCAATCGGGCGGCAGGCGCATGCGTCACTTCTAACCCGAATTTTGACTTAGAGGCGTTTAGTCATAATCCAGCGCACGGTAGCTTCGCACCACTGGCTTTTCAACCAAGCGCGATGACTAATTGTGCGAATCAACGGTTCCTCTCGTACTAGGTTGAATTACTATTAGACGCCACCATTAGTAGGGTAAAACTAACCTGTCTCACGACAAGATAAACCCAGCTCACATTCCTTATTGGTGGGTGAACGTGAATAAGGTGACCTTATACTGTGAATAAGGGTTCCTTAGGCAATCACTTTTTGAAGATGGATGTAAGAAACTGTATCAAGATGTGCCTTAGTTCCCAACAAGACAAGATGGAGTAACAGAAGTAAGCCAGATTACTAAAGAAATTAGTCATCCTTGCTCGATATAGAGATTGCTTGAGTTTACTTAGAGAAAACTTCAAAATGAATGAAGAAGTGGGCAGATGAAGATCAGAGTGTCCGACAGTTCAATGGTGAAGACGTGGTACTAGTGAAGCTGAGTTCCGAACAGCTTTGGTTCTTTCAGAAGAGAGATTGCAGGCTTGTGCGAAGGTAAGCTATGAACACTTGGCTGCCACAAGCCAGTTATCCCTGTGGTAACTTTTCTGACACCTCTAGCTTCAAATTCCGAAGGTCTAAAAGATCGATAGGCCACGCTTTCATGGTTCGTATTCGTACTGGAAATCAAAATCAAACGAGCTTTTACCCTTTTGTTCCACACGAGATTTTTGTTCCCATTGAGCTCATCTTAGGACACCTGCGTTATCTTTTAACAGATGTACCACCCCAGCCAAACTTCCCACCTGACAATGTCTTCCACCGGGATCGGCCAGTGGACGCCGGCCTTGGGTCTAAAAGGATGGGTCATGCCCTGCTTCCGATTCACGGAATAAGTAAAATAACATTAAAAGTAGTGGTATTTCACCGTTACCGAAGCTCCCACTTATACTACACCTCTCAAGTCATTTCACAAAGTTAGACTAGAGTCAAGCTCAACAGGGTCTTCTTTCCCCGCTGATTTTGCCAAGCCCGTTCCCTTGGCTGTGGTTTCGCTGGATAGTAGACAGGGATAGTGGGAATCTCGCTAATCCATTCACGCATCGTGCCTCATCTTGGCCTCTCCGTCGCCATCTCGGCATGCGAGGCCCATGCGAGCCGACGTCACTGAGGAATGCTACCTGGTTAATCCTGCCAGTAGTCATATGCTTGTCTCAAAGATTAAGCCATGCATCTATAAGTATGAACTAATTTAGATTGTGAAACTGCGAATGGTTCATTAAGTCAGTTATAGTTTGTTTGATGGTATCTGCTACTCGGATAACCGTAGTAATTCTAGAGCTAATAGGTGCAACAAACCCCGACTTCTAAAAAGAATGCATTTATTAGATAAAAGGTCGACGCGGGCTTCGCCCGTTGCTCTGATGATTCATGATAACTCGACGGATCGCACGGCCTTTGTGCCGGTGACACATCATTCAAATTTCTACCCTATCAACTTTCGATAGTAGGATAGTGGCTTACTATGGTGGTGACTGGTGACGGGTGATGGAGAATTAGGGTTCGATTCTGGAGAGAGAGCCTGAGAAACGGCTACCACATCCAAGGAAGGCAGTAGGGGCGCAAATTACCCAATCCTGACATGGGGAGGTACTAACGAAAATACCCCTGGTATATACTTATCATCACACTAAAAACAGAGGCCTTTTGCTCTCCTTTCATCAAAATCACCAGAAGATCGCACGTTCCCACCCTTATCTCCTTGGATGGAATTCTTGTGCTCGTTGTTACAACAGTGGTAATTTTCTGTGCATTTGTGGGTGTAGGGAGCAGTGGAAGTTGTTTCTTGGACATAGCAGTCCAATCTTGATGCAAAGTATGAACAGTGGATTCTTGAAGCCTAGCTAAAGCTAATGTATGATGAAGTGTTTTAGGCATAAACATCTTCACAGGCTTCTAAATAGTGGGTTTAAGGCCATTAATAAAGAAACTCACAGCATATTCCTCCACTAGGTTAACCCTACCCAGTAAGTATTCGAACTTGTCATGAAAATCAAGCACCGAACTTGTTTGTCTCAGTGCTAGTAGCTCTGTCATCGGATCTCCATACAATCTATCTCCAAATTGATCTTCCAGAGCCTGTACATACTCTTTCCATTTCACCTGGCCCTTGTGCTCTTTTTATCGAACCCAATTCTGGTGCCATTGGAGAGCTCGCCCCTTAAGATTGATTGTGGCTAGTTTTACCTTCATCTCCTCCGCCGTTTGGTCCACCTCAAAAAATTGGTTGCACCGGTAAATCCATCCATTGATATCGTCTCCCGTGAACCGAAGGAATTCGATCTTTGACTATCTGGTTGAGTTCTCCCATTCCCCATGGGTATGATTGGCACCTTAAGTTGGATCTGGGTTTTGTAGCTGTGTCATAATCTGGCTTTGCTGCAAATTCAAGGCTGATATATTGCTGTGTACAGAGGCGATATTTTGGGTATGATATTGCTCCTGACTTTGCAATTTTACCAAGATGTCTTTCAATGTATCATCCAATCACTTCACTTATTAAGCCATCGTCTCTGCCATGGCGCTAGGAACTGGTCTCTGATACCAATGACACGAGGAAACCGTAGAATAGATTCAGGAAGGTTAGGGTATAAGAACAACCCTCGAGGATCGATTCAAGAACAAGATAGTCAAGAGAGAAAGAAGAGCAAGAGAGGAAAAGGCAATTGTATTGACTTATCAGAATGCCTGGGTTACAATGAGTTGTGGCTTTTATGCAATGATAGCTGTAACTAACTCTGAATCTACAACAAACACTTTAACTGATATTAACTATTTTAGCCACTAATATTGGAAGTCAACAAGGTTTGACTTTCTCAGCTAATAACCAACTAACTAAAGCTACTAAAATTATCGTACCAGATATCTGTAAGAAATCTTCTTTGATTATGATATGCATCTGGTGTTGACTTGTCTCTGGCAGATTAATCAGGCTATTGAAAGCCCTGCTCATTGGATAGAAGGCAAAGACCTGGCTTCTAGGCTTCAGAAAGTCATGTATTTTATGATACTGATTGATATAGTAACTGAGCTTCAAACTTACCCCTGCTTTTTTAGTATTTTCATGCGCAGATTTGTGTTTATAGCTTTGGAGTTATTCTTTTAGGAGCTTGCTACTCTGAGATTGCCTTGGGTGATGGAGAACTTATCTTTTCTTGAGGCATCTGCTTTTCTTTCGCATGCCTTTTGTTGATGTTTCTAGGAAGATCAAAACCATTAGGAGGTGGCTACAGCAGTTGCTCAACAATGTTGGGCTCAATCGGGTGCCAACTCTTTAGGCTAGTGTAAGATTTGGTCACATGCTTGGTTAACTGAATATCATATAATTTCCTTTGGTCACTGCCCATCGTATCCAAATTTAAAGCTGGCTTCAACAGGTAAAAAGGGCTCCTCGATGAATTTGTTATTTACCTAACCAGGCTTTTTTTTGTTTATGTTAATTTAGTTATTGTAATTAGTTCTTTATCCTGCAAAGAACTCCAGTTGGAGCCTTCAGCCAGTCTGCCTGAAAGAGCAAAGCTAGTTGAACTTTAAGTTTTTGAATCCTAATTGTATTAATTTATTAAAGTAATTTTATTGTATAATCAAATAATGATCGGGCTGTTTTGACCAAGAAAAAAAAAAGAGATCAGGTTGCTGATTGGTATCATCTCTTGTTTGATAAATAGCTTTTTTATTCCGTGTTAAAGATCAGGCTGCAGATTTCCACAACTCGCATTTGCCAATAGGTTCTACACTTGACTTCCCTATTTCTATGTGCATGAGAAACTTCTAATTGCATCTCCACATTGACCTTGAAGTATAGTTATCCTCCATCATGTTGATTTGATGCCATGCACTTGATTATATGTGGTGTCTTGCTTGCTTCCACGGCATCGATTAGTTGTCCAACCAAGTTTGCTGAACTTGATTACTTTTCCCTTTTAAGGGATGCGAATAATAGGATGATCTATAACATTTCATGTTTTTGTTACTTGGAATACTCAATAATGAAACTAAGAACTACTTCATTTTATTGCGACAAAAGGATGCAGACAACAAAATCCAACCTCCTTCGGAAATGGAAGGTTTTATTTAGATCAAAAGTTGGAGGTACATAGAATGGAAACTGTCATTTTACATTAAGCTAACTGTTGTCTGTCTAATACTTGAGTTATACTTAGCTTGTCAGTGGCTGAGATTTATTTTTTTGGAGTTAGGCTCCTATAGGGTAGGTATTGGTTCCCTTTCTTGCCCTTTGTTATGCATGGTCATGGTTGAAATTCTAGAGACTAATCAGAATACGAAGTTGACTGATGGGCGCACCTAGTGACTAACATAAACCTTAAGTCACGTTGAGGATATGTGTCAAGATAAGCATACTGCTTCCAATTGTAGTGCCAATTATTCATTTAGGGCGTTTGATTAAAGTTAATTTGAAATTACTTTCAGAATTCTATTACCATCTCAATAATCGGTAATTTAAAATGACTAGGAATCAGTGTATTTTCTGTTTGGTTATCATAATGAGAATTTTAAATAACTTATTTGGTGGTTGTCATAATGAGAATTCTCATTGTAAATGACTTTGTTTGATTTAAGGGATATGACATTTAAAAATGAGTTTCTTTACTAAATTACATTCTTTGATTTTGATTATATGATAATATTTTATTATAGTTTAACACATTTATCAATATTAATACAAAACAAATTCAATTGAAATGAAATAAATTGAAAAATAATTAATTATTCTAAAATAATATATTTTTATGACAAAACTAATAACTTTTTTAGTTTTTTTAAAATAATGCAAACATAAAGAAATGAAAATATGCCTAAACTTTCATCCATTAGATAGAATTAGATAAATAATATAAAGACGAAGGGGTATTATCATCCAAAACCTTGGTTTCATAAGGATATAAAAAGTATAAAAGTCAAATAACCTTGGTAATTTCAAAATACCTAAAAAATAGTTGGTAATTGAATTTTCATGTTAATGACTAATTTCCTTCATCATATGGTGATAAGAAATTACTAAGGTGATATAAAATTTTTAGAATAAAGACAACCAAACATTACCAGTAACTAATTCTCAAGGTAATTTGAAATAGCCTTTAATCTATCATATAGTAATATAGAATTATCAAGGTAATTTGAAATTTCCAAAGTAAAGAAACCAAATATGATTATTTGATATTACTAATAATCAATTATCAAGAAAATTTTCAACCCCCTCAAACCAAACTCCCCCTATTCTTATTCAATCATAAGATGTGGATAAATCATAAAGATGTAGTAAAATGAAATTAACATGTGAATTCTTTTGATGGGTAAAGGCCCGGGGTAGGCACACCACATATATATATATATATATATATATACTAGTACTATAGCCCACACCCGCACTTCGCTTCGCTGCGAGCCTTCTATTTCTCTTTCAAATTTTGGGTACAACGTATGTATTGTTTATGACATTGTGTAGGTGGTATATAATTGATATTTTCAAAGAGGAATATATATATATATATATAATAACAACATTCTTTTTTTTGGTGGAATATGACACATCCGGACCTAACACCACTTTTTCGTACAAACAGAATAGTGTAAGACGGCGTATTAATTAAACAATATGTCGGTTCGGATGTGTCTAATTGAGAAGAGAAGTTCAAATTAGGATAAGACGGAGTTGGAAGATAAAGTAATTAATCGTGCATGAAAATTAGTAAATGCCAAAAAGACCTCCAATTAAGTCCCTAGAAATTTATTATGGGCCCCGTTGGCATAAGAAATCAAAGGATTTAGCTAATGGGTAAAAATGGAAAAAAGTTGAAAAAAGGGAAAAAGTTTAACTCGGGGCCCGAGTAGACCCGGCGTCAGGCTCCCCTATAAATAGGCAGGGCCGAATCTTTTCTTTCATTTTTCTTTTTCTTTTTCTTTCTTTTTCCCTTTTTCTCTCTGAAGCCAAAACGGAGGCATTTTAGAAAATTGGCAGATCCGAACAAACCGGCCAGCAGAACAAGGTGAGTTTCTAGTATGTTATTCTACTCACCTCGATCTACGTTATATAAAGTTTGCACGCATTTTCATGCATCAATTTAGTGTAGATCTCAGTTTTCAGCTTTTGACCAGATTAGATTTTAAAACTCAAATCGACGGGTTTCGGGTTGGTGAAATAAGGTGAGTTTTTAATATGTTATTGTACTCACCTTAATCTACGTTATACTCCATTTTTACGTATTTCTGTGCACTGGGTGAGAATAAATCGGAGGTTTGGTCAATTTAGGCTAAATCTCGGTTTACGAAAAAATTGGACCGGTGTTTCTCGTTTTTGCCTCTGCGTATCCATCATGGATGCCATGAGGATCGCCTCTCTAAGTTTGTACATCGAAAGGAGGAGAAACGAGTGCGAAAACTGGGGGAGAGACCGGCCGAAGAATAGGCTGATCGAGTCCCTGTTTAGATATTTTTATATTATATTATTATAATTTAGATATTTATATATTATATCATTATAATATATAAATATCTCATAGGAGGGCTTTTTGGGCCCGATTTCGAGTAGAACTTGGTCCAGCTCGGGTGGGGCCCAGCCCAGTTCGGGTGCGGGGCCCACGAGCCCCCGGGGCATTTTGGTAATTTTTCGTCGAGAGTCAGATTTTAGCCCCGAAACCTCCCGAACACTTTTCTATGTGCCGGGCCCAGCCCGAGTGGGCGGCCTATGAACCTTAGGAGCATTTTCGTAATTTTTCTTCAAGTGTCCAATTTTTACCCCAGAACCTCCTGGACACTTTTCTAAGCCCCAAATCACATTCAAGCCAATCTTAGGTCATGCTAGAGCCTCATAAGTGCATTCATAGTTTAATTATGAATGCTAACGTATTTTCGTGTACTATGGCTCAGGGTGAATCGAATGCGGCGATACTCCGGAGGTTAAGTTACATGGAGCACTTGGGAGTATACGAATCTCCCAATACTGTGAGTGGCTTAGATTTTAGTGCCTAGCCACTAGGGCAAAACATTTTCAAAAGATAAAATGTTTTTAAAGATTTTACAAATGTTTTGGGATAAGGGTAATCCACGACACATATTTTTTATTTTGTGATACACCCATTTAGAGGGTGGGATGGTTTTAAAAATACAAAAGCTTGTGTGTGTTTACATGTTTTAAAAATATATATATATATAAGATATATTATTATTATGATTATTGAGGGTACGATACCCTTGGGAGATAAGTGACTGAGAGGTACCCTCGATGCTCCGATATACGGGAGCGTGTGGACCGAGTGAAAGGCATGCCGATGAGGTTCCCGTGGACCGCCTTTTTAAAGGGACACGGAGAATATGATGGCCTGGAGTAGAGAGGCGCGAAGGGAGACTCACTAGGTCAGAGGTAGCTGTGTTCCATCACAGCGATGGGCACCACCGAGGGAACAAGCTAGTGAAAGAGAAAATGAGAAAATGAGAAAATGTATTTAAAGTGAAAAGAGATAGCCCTCGGTGCAGTAAGGTATACGACCGGCCAGTCGTGCCTTCAGTGTATTAAAGAGATGCCAGCCCATTTGTGATAAATATATTTATTTATTTAAAGAGTTTTAAAAGAGGGTTCTCCACTAGAGAACCAGAAGAGAGCTTTTAAAAAGGAAATTTTATTTATTTATTTATTATTTTATTTTGGATTACCCCTGTTTTCTCTAACCTCGATGGAGATCCATTGAACCTCTGTCACTCACCTGTATCCAATGTGGCTGGATGCAGATCCGTGTACGGAGTCAGCGAATAGAATGGAGGCTTATTAGGAGATGTCGGTGGCTTAGGCTTAGCATTTTCCGTTGCGTAGGTATTCTTTTAAATTAATCCACTGGTGTTGCTCATAAATTAAATATTTTATTAAATGATTTCTAATTACAATTTTAGTTTTATTTGCAGCAATGATATCTATTTCAAGCCTTACGGTGCCTCGGATGAGTGGCTGCGGACACGTACTTCGAGGTAGCGCGGCGGTTGCCACTTGGTCGGCCCAGGCGGGTCGGGGCATGACAGAATATAACAACATTCATTAACACAATAGTTAGTACATCGCAGTCCACAACCAAAGGAACCTGGGGTTGAATGTTTACATTCTTTTTCTAAATGGGTCTGTGCAGCTGTTTCTCATTGGTAAATATTAATACAATATTTATATCTCTCCAAGGTAACAACTCTGGTATAGGATCTAGCTTTGAGTTCTTTGTTAGGCATAACAGTATAACACATTCATCATCATGACAGCATTCATGAACCCACAAGCCATAAAGCACCAACATATCTTTACAAAGGATTGGAATAAATTAGAAAGAAAGAAACAACCCGTCAAACTATGCATGGAAAAAGCCTACTCCATGTGTAGCTAGTCTTTTGTATTCTTGAAAAAAAAAAGCATGTTTTTGCCAATTTTATAGAAACTCACCAAAATTAAAAATTAGAAAAGCATAGTAAGAACAAAAAGGAGACAATGCAAAAGCATTACCTCAAAATATTTGTTCACATAACTCCAGCAAAAAAGAAACAGTGAAAAACACCTACCTTTCTCATCCAAGTAGCTCAAAAAGGCACTCCTAAATAAAATTCTCTTCATTAACAGCTCAAAAAAAGCATTCAAACAATAGCCAACAAAATTTTCTTTTAGTGAAACAGATAAAAGCCAAAGCAAAAGGCATAAAAAAGGGTACCTCAACTTGGCCTATTCTCAGACAGCACCCGAAATCAACTCACGATCCAAATTGGCAACAGAGTCAATCTCAGGATCAAAAAGACTCGTTGAATACACTGGAAATACCTAAGATGCTGCTCTCCCACCTCCAGACTACAACAAGCTAAAGATCATGGACAAACTAAGCTTGTGTTAAAAGCCAAACCATATAAAACACGTGCTATTGACAACATTGAACATCAAACCTGTCCGATTGGACTAAAAAATAAAGAAAATCTATATAAGAGATAATTTTACACTTACTTGATTGAGGAATCAAGATACTTCTAAGGATAAAAAAAAAAGAAGAAAAAGAATATGTATACTAAAAATAATATGTGAAAATGAAGTAAATGAACAAAAGATGAGAGTATTATTAAAAAAACCCATAACAAAATAACTAAAAAACAGGCCAATACCTTGATTAAAAGTATTGCAAATAGATAACCCCTATTCTATACTCTATTGCACTTTTATCAACATGTTCATGTTGATACCTCTTCTCCATTCTAAACTCCTTCATCTAATTAGCAGGAAAAACTTGCAATTTTGTTGATTAAATATCCTCTATTTGTACAACCATCATTAAAAAGAGTAAGATGTTGAATGGTATTAAGAACATACTATGCCACAGAGCTGATATGAAACTACATGATTTTTGATTAAGCATCCTCTCTTTGTTCAACTATTATTAAAAAGAATTAGATGTAGAACGATACTAAAAACAGACTATATACTACATGAGCTGAGATGATACCATATGAGTTCATTTAAAGCTGCAAAGGATAGATTGCTTTACCCCAGCAGCCACCTCCAATGTCGTAGATATATGCAACTAATAATGATGACAGAACAATTTATGACCATATTGCCTTGAGTTTCATGCTTCTGTGGTTCATGGTTCCATGACAACATTTTTAAAAAAAATTTCAATGACTCCGTAAAGAACAAAAAAAGGCAGAAAATCTACAACTCTTCTGTTAGACATCATATACGTGTATTACTAATTGCAGAAAAAGAAAATAAGGTAAAAGTAGGAGACCTCTAATTTGGTAGGGACAATCTCTCCCAGATAACAACATAAAAGAGAACTATGTAAAAAAGTGAAATCCTATATCTTTGGTGCAACTTACCCTGCACTTGCATAATGGATTCTATTCAAAGCCTCTACAGACAATTATCAAACAGTTACACACAAAAGGAAAGACCGTGATCTAACAAAAGCAATAGATAGTTATCAGACATCTACAGCCAAAAGAAAAGACTATGTCCTAAAAAAGGAAAACAAAAGCAATTGTAAAGTTAAGCATGCCATCATACAACCAAAGAACAGCAATCAACAAAGAGAGAACAAAAACATCCAGCAAAGCCAAGGATTCCCATAAAAAGAAGCTAATAGTATCAAACGCCATCAAGAAATCCCAAACAAAGATCATCACAAAATGCCATTAATAAGAAAATACGGAAAGAGGAGATTTAACCAGTATTTGCGAAGACTGAACGAAAGACCACGGGAACAAACTTTTAAAAAAAAGGGTCAAATAGAGGAGAATTAATGGCAAGAATCATGAATATAATAGCAAACATAACCACATAATCTCCAAATTTTGTCATAAGAAAACACATGAACACATGAACAAAAGGCAAAGAGTCTGCATTAAATAAGAATAGCTTTGAGCTAACGGGAAAAAGATGAAGCTTCCAAGGAAAAAAGAAATTGCAAAAAGTAAGGATAGTCTTATATGAGAAACACCTGTTTGGAGATGCAGAGCTATTCGAACTGTCAAATCTTGGACACCAATAAATCTGAAAATTTTCAAACAGATACTAAATAAAGCTAACAAATACCATCGAAAAGAAAAATATCAGAAAAATAAGTGGGGATATTTTTAAATTAAAAAAAAAGTAACCTTACCTTTCCAAAAAAGGTATGGAAGACAAATAAAAATAGAAGAAAAACCTGCATGATGCAAAAAAAATCCAAGGTTAACACATTGAGTTGGAAAAATTAACAAAAAAATTAAAAAGAAAAGAATGTTATACTAATAAAGATACTTCCTTCTCTTTCCCATGGTTTCCTAAAAAATATTAGACACCTCACCATAGTCACATACTGATTCTAGGTAAAACTTACACCCATAGGTAAATGATATCCCAACTAAAAAGAAATCAAGGAAAGTTTTATTTGGAAATTGATAGGCATATAGAAGAAGAAGAAAAACATGAAAAAAAAATTTGAAAAGCAAGAGATCAACGAAGATGAAATTGAAGGCAAAGGAACTGAAATATGATAAACGAATCAAGATTCTCCTTCGCTCCACCGCCGGAATCTTTTAATCTGCTGGTCTTTTCTTCCATCCTCTTTCTGCTTAGAAGCTTCTCTTCTCTCGTTCCTTCTGTCTCTCTCTCTCTCTCTTTCTTTCTTTTTTCTTCTCATATTTGTCTATCTTGTCTACCTACCACGTTTCTTCTCTCACCTTCAAACGATCAAAACTACGTCGTTTATCCTTACCATTTTAAAAAAAAATGAAAATAAAAGGAAAATGAGGTGACATGCCTCAAAATAAATACCCAAAAAGAGGTGACATAACTCCAAGTCATGTTCAGATTGTTCCTTTTCAAAAAAAAAATAAAAGAAAAGGGACCATCTTCATATTGTCCCTTTTATAGCAGGAATATTAAATTTATATATATATATATATATATACTAGAAATTGACCCATGCTACGCCTCGGGATTCTTCTTTTTTTTTTTAAATTTTAAGTATTTAATTTTTTACCTTTTAAAAATATGAGATGATTAATAGGAAAAATTAATACATCTTAAATATTAAATACTTTTAAAGTAATTACAAAATCTGACTTCAAAGAGTTTCAAATGATAATTTTGATGCTTTTTTAATATTTTGTTGAATTAAATAATTTTAAAAAATATTTTTTTATAATTTATATTTTTAGATAAATATCCAAAGGGATAAGAAACAAAAAGATTATGATAATATCTTTCAAGACTTTTGTTTTTCCAAAAAGATTTTAATGGTAATTTTTTTCTCTCTCCATGTCATGTTTTATTCTTATATTAACCAATTTTTGAATAGGGATTATAAAATTTGAAGATAATTATTTCTTCACTTTTTTTTGATTTGTTTGAAATTTTACTATTAAATTATAATGATCCTGACGTGAAACAAGAGCTTAAACCTAGTTAAAAAATCAAGGATGGAATATATAATCAACATAGGCTGAAAGCCCACTTTAGACTTATAGTTATAGAGGTTTGCTCATATTAGGATTATACTTCTTGTCGTTAATAAATTGGGCTTAAAGGTTTTAAAAGAGGTTTTAAAACATAAATATTTTTCAATGGTTTTGGGATACGGAGAATCCACATGTATACACATTGCTTGGTGATATACCCATGTAGAGAGTGTGATGTTTTAAAAGAAAATATAAAGAATTACATGTGTGTGTTTATATGTTTTAAATATATATGTTTGATATATATATATATATAGATATATATGATGTTTATATGGATGGGACGCGAGATGAGCGTTTGAGAGTGGTTCCTCGAGGCTCCAATATGCGGGAGCGTGGACCAAGTTTGAGAGCATGCATGAGACGCAGTCGTGGACCGCCTATCGTGGGGCACGGTGAGTGAAGACCCTAGGAGAGGCGCGGGGGATAACTCACCAGGGCTCGAGGTAGCTGTGTTCCACCACAGAGAATGGCACCACCGAGGGAACGGGCTAGAGAAAGAGAAAATGTGAAAATGTTTTAAAAAGAAAAGAGATAGCCTTCAGTGCAGTAAGGCATAAGATGACCGACGGGTTGCGCCTTCAGTATATTAGAGGCCAGCCCATTTTAGATATGTATATATTTAATTAGAGGGTTTTAAAAGAGGGTTATCGGCTAGAGAACTATAAAAGAGTTTTTAAAAGGAAAAGTATTTATTTATTTTAAATTATTATATTTTGGATTTCCTCAGTTTTCTCTAACCCCAATGGAGATTCTTAGAACCTCTGTCACTCACCTATATCAAATGTGGATGGATGCAGATCTGTGTACGAGGGCAGCAGATAGATCAAATGCTCACTAGGAGGCGTCGGTGGCTTAGGCTTTGTAGTTTCTGCTGCATAGGTATTACTTTTAAATTAGTCCACTAGTATTACTTTTAAAGTTAATTATTTTATTAAATGATTTTTTTAATTAAAGATTTAGTTGTTTTGCAGCGATGATATCCATTTCTTTACCTTGCGCTGCTTCGGGTGCGTGAGCTGTCGGTACGTACTTCGAGGCAAGGCGGCTATTGCCAGGTGGCTGACCTAGGTGGGTCGGGGCGTGACAACTTTAGTGGTATCAGAGCATTTAAACCATTCTAACCATTTTCAAAAGCTATAAAGTATTTTTAAAGTATTTTCAAATGTTTTCAAACGTTTTCGAAGCCAGTGGATTAGATAGGTTTAGAACTCCAAAGCTGGAGTATGTAGTTACTCGAAAGCATCATAAATGATCAAACCTACTCTTAGAATACCTCCCTCAATAGCAAGCCACCATGTAGAGTTCTCGAGTGTGGTCTTTAGGTAAGATGACACCATGACCACCTTCTTCTCGAGATTCGTGAAAGCAAAGTACGTTTTCCAAGAAAATCCCCAAAACCAATCCTTCAGCTCTTAACGTCCTTCTTACTCAACAGCTAAACTATTCAAGGGATAGTCAAATTCCTTGGGATGACGAGATAGGCGATATCTCGTCCAACCCTCCAAGATAGCCTAGTCAGAGGCTTACCAGTAAAGAAAACTGGTTCGATGCCCAACCATTAAGGTTGTGGACATCGATACTCGCTAGTGAGATGCGAGTTTGACACCTAACCCTACCTAATTGCGTTTTTCCCCCCATTCTTTACACTAGTGACGTGTAAGACTTGGAAGGAAGTGAAGCTGCTAGAATGAGGCAAGGAGCCAAGATGGGCCTAACGTGCGTGAACGCTAACCCCACTTCTCTCGCTCTTTACACCATTAGTGTGTAGCCTATGAGAGAAGTTGGGTTAGAATAAAAGAAATTGAAGAAATCGATCACGGTGGCCAAGGTTGAACGAACCTCAGGAAGATAGGCAAGATATTCGAGTAAAAAGAGAAGGCTTCACAAGGCAACAAATGGAAGGATGAAAAAGTAAAGCCAAGGAAGGGCTAACCAAGTGAAGGGATCACCGAGGTATCCACAAGTTGGCAAGTCTGGTGGGATGAGCCCACAGATTGCCTAAAGAATGCTCCTTAGAGTGGGCAGGAGGTGAGAGAAGTCGTAGTAAAGGCTAGCTGACTTCTCTTAGCCCTACACCCTTTGTGTGTAAAGGGTGAATGAAAAGGGGCATTGGTGTAGGAAAGAGAACCTATCCGGAGTCAATTGAGGAGAGGCATCCAAGGAAATTGAAAGAGATCGAGTGAGCCCAAGATAAGGGAGAGTCACTCTAAAATGTGGCGAGGATTGATAAAAGAAAGCCCTAAAGATTCGAGGATGGCAAAAAGGATAGTAAAGAAAGAGGAATAAGAGAAAAGCCATTCTTCGAAAACGATGAGGAGGAATAAGGTATGGATGACTGAACAGAAAGTGAGGAATGAATGAAAAGAGATCACATCTGGATGGTCAACAAGTAGTACGTCCATTACTACTGGTCTGACCATTGGATACCAATGTCAAGAGAAAGTAAATGAAGATGGAGGAAACAGAATGAAGAAAGAGATAAGATAGAGAACTCCACTACTAAGGGGTTAAAAGTGATGTACCCCTTATTTCTTGGTTGATAATGAAAGTAAGAAGGAGGAGAACTCCAAAGTATGATATGAAAAAACCTTGACAAAGTCAAAGGGAAGTAGGCAAATGGAGAGAGTAGAATATACGACAATGGTGGAAATATCTGCATGCGTGAAAATAATGAGTACGAAGGGAATATTCCTTAGAATTGAAAGGACATCACCAGAAGGAACTGGTGAGAAAGAAGAAGGAGAAATGGAAAATTGAAGAAAGGCAAACCCTTAAACAAAGGATAAAGAGATGTCGTGATGTAGTGCGGAAGCTACCTTAATAAAAGAAGAAACCATAAAACTTTAAGTAAAAGAAGATTATAGGCTAAGAAGATTTCAATAAGGCCTAGAAGAAAGAGAAAACTTAGTTCAGTTGATGAACTAAGTGTAGGCTAACTAAGAGTAGAGCCTTAAAAAAAAAGCAAAATGTATCAGTAGAAAACTTTGACCTTAATAAGCGATAAGTTCATAACGAATCATAGGTTAATAACTCCAAATGACTGACTAGGTAGAACTAGTAAATAGTAAGACTAAGAAATTAGATTCGAGACAAAACCTAGGTAGAGAAGCTAAGGATGGGTTAAAGAAAGCAAATAAGAAGGGATTAAAAAGGCCTAGAAAAGGGATTAAGAAAAGATCTAGTGAAAGAAAGTGAATAAAAGACTTAGAAACGGATATTAGTTAAAGAAAGTCATGCATAATGAACCTCAAATTTGAGTCAAGCTAAGGCACTGCATTATACTACAAATAGGTCAAAGAGGAGAAAGAATAAACAAGGATTATTGGAGGCTAGAATTGTTGAGTAAAAAGGAGGGCTAAGGATATAAATTGGTGAAAGGAAAAGAAAACCCCCGACTACTAAATTTTGGAAAGAGAGAATAAGAGGATTAAGAGTGTAAATTGGTGAAGAGAGACGAAAAGAAGGCCCTGATAATTAAAGTCATAAAGAGGATAATAGGAGGTTGGATAGAAAGAAAAATTAGAGAAAAAATAAGAAAAGAAACACTCGAAGGAAATGAGTGAATGGAGATGATTATATCCTAATGAATGACAGGTAGTAATGGATGATATCAGTAAAGAATGAATGGAAGAGAAGAAAGGAGAAATAGAGTGAGGATACCAAAGTACGGTGGAGTAAACAAAGGTGGAAGGATGATGAGGACGAGAATAATAACGATGATGGGAATTATAATGAGATTTTAAGGACAATCAAACCCAATTGATGAGGAAAAATAGATCAACTCAAATAAGAGTTGAAGAAAGAATGAGGATAAAGTAAGGATGAATAAGATGATAATGGAAACTGAAGAAGACAAAAAGGTGAAGGCATGGCAAAAGAGTGGAATAGAAGGAATTAAGAGAAAGGAGTTAAAGGAATAAGGAAGATAAGTTAGAGATTATGAAGGAAGGGAGTAGGCTAACTTTGAGGATAACCTACCTGAAGAATAATAAGTGAAGAAAGGATATGGAAGATGGAGTTATACCAAGCTAAAATGGAGTTAGCTTGGCGCGGACAAGATTATGAGGTAATGGAGGATAGAGAAAGGTGATGTCTGCGATAAATAAACCATGGTATTGAAGACAAAGAAGAGATATCAAGGAATTAAGAGCCAAAAATGGCTGAGATAAAGGAAACCCACTTGTGAAAAGCAAGAGATGTGGGAACTTAAACAGAAAAGATGATAAGAAAGAACCCTGAGTACTCGATGAAAGGAGTATGGGGATAAGGAAAAGAATTGATTAAGCTTATGAACTTCTATGAGCACAGCCAGTATAAAGAAAAGAAAAGAAATTGTAACACCCAAGAGGAGCAAAGGTATTAGAAGAAAAGAGAAGTAAAGATGAAGACGATGAAGAAAGCCAGAGAAGAAAGCAAAGAAAGAGAAAGAATGAGACCAAGGTAAAGGAAACCTTGGATAAGACGTGAAAGATCATGTATATCAAGGTAAGGATGTATGGAGAAGAGAAAGGATATGGAGATAACCCTAAGGAAAGGGTATGGAGATGACAAAAGCTGTAGGATTATGCCTAAGGATGGCAATGGACCCAAGATAAGGGTAATTTAAGTGAAAGTAGGAGAAACCTTAAGAGAAAGAAATACAGAGATGAAAAAGCTTCAAAGAATGCTGCACGAGTGTGAAGTGCGTGAATTACGTTATTCTGCATTGACGGGAAGGCAAGAGAAAGGTGGACCCCATAATGGACGTGGACGGATGAAAAGAGAGAAAAAGGATGGAGAAGGGGATAAGGAAACCCCTAGATAGAACTGTTGATGAAAAGAGGAAAAGAAGTCGACCATCGACAAAGAAGTTAATGTGAAGAAAGGAGGTCATAGGAAAGAGAAACACGCGACACCTCTTGAAGTAAACACCCTAAGGGAGTGAGAAATGAAAGAAAGCCTAAAGAGGCCAGAGAAATTACGTGAATGGGTATGAGGTCGAGGCTCAAGTATGGATAACTTGGGAGCTATGTGAGGTGTTCCCATGAGAGAAGAGATCAGAGATCGAGATCTTAAGGATCTCTGTGATGACCACTTGAGGTGACCGATCCAGTGTGTGATTGGGGAGTGCATGAGGACACCTAGAGTTCTCCATCCCAGAGAGGATGAGAGATAAGATGGGCCAAAGGCCCTATTTGAGATAGAGATGGGCGGTCAGAGAGTGAGTCAGAGTGTGAAAGCCAAAAGGGCATGATCTCTGATTCCTCTGTTATGATGTGGCCAAGTGTGGGCCAATGTGTATAGGAGCTCGACTTATACGCCACAAGAATTGAGAGGAAGAAGATCAAAAAAGAAAGAGAATGGAAATAAAGAACGGATTAGAGAAGCAAGACCAAGGCAGGGAGAAAGACAACTAACTCTCCGTATCCTCGCCATACAGGTGAGGGAGTTAATCTAAGGTCTATCCAGATAGCTTTGTTACAAAGAAGAGTACAAGACCACAAAACGATAAGAAATACGTCGGTGGATGGCCTTAAAGTGAGAGGTAGTGACAGGGAGAAAAGGAGAAGAGACGCCTAAGAAGAGTAAGAGGTGTGGAACCTCAGATGTACTAAGAGGGTAGTCTCGTTAAGAGAGACTTTGAGGATGAGACAAAGACAAAGTGTGAAGATCAAGTAAGCACAGTTAAAGTGGAGGAAAAACCTCCAAGTGCCATAACTGAAATAAAGAAAGCCTAACCCATAATTGGATAAGGGTAGGCTATGTTAAGGAAAAGATGAGCTTCAAACTCAAGAGTAGAAAGGCGATAAAGCCACTCTGGTGGATTTCAGTAGTGAATAGTGATGCGAACACTATTCAAAAACGAAAGGAGGGCATGGAATTGAAGCCAAATCTCCCCATAGCTATCTCATTAATTTCAAGGACAAAATTTTTAGAAGAAGGGGAGAGTTGACACACCCGGACCTAATCTGACTTTTCCATATAAATGGAATAGTGTAAGTCGGCGTATTAACTTGGGAATATGTTGGTTCGGATGTGTTAAGATGAAGAAAAGAAGTGGAAATTAAGATAAGACGGAGTTGGAAGGTGAGGCAAATGACCATGCATGGAAATATAATTTGGACTTCTTCAAGTCCATAGCTAATGGATTGGATATCCATTAGAGATTTGGTCGGTGGATTTGACCAATGATCGAAATTATAAGAGGTTACAAAAAGAGGGAAAAAAGTCTGGCCCGGGGTTCGAGTAGGCCCGGTTCGAGCTTATCTATAAGTAGGGGGAGATAAGCTCTCCCCCTCTCATTTTCTTATCCCTCTCTTCCTTTCCTCTCATTTGCTCTCTGGGAGCAATTTTGGACTTTTGGCCGATTCGGATAATCAGACCGAAGGATCAAAGCGAAACCTTTGTATGTTATTCTACTAGCCTTAATCTACATTTTATTAAGTTTTCACGCATTTCCATGCATCAGTCTAGGAGAGATCCAAGCTCAAAGTTAGTGTAACTTTTTAGTTAGATTTTAAGTTTAGATTTGAGATATAGGAACTTTAAGCTTGTGATTCTCGTTTCTACTTTTGTAAACGCGTCGTGGATGCGAGAGGAATGTCCACCTCAATTTTTGGGCAAACCATGGATCGAGGGACTCAGAAATCGAGGAAAAGCCTCGATTCCATAGGCTGGCAGGCGGCTCCCGTGAAGGAACCGAGTCATTCCTGAGTGGGAGTGACCATTTCGGCCAAGTCCTGCACGATAGTGGACGGCATCCCACTTCCCCAAGCGGGGCTTGGGCCATGCATGGCCCAGTTCGCGTGGGAGGGCCTGTTTGGCCCAAACTGGGGTTGGGCCTGGCCCAGCCCGCACGGGCGACCCACGAGCCCCCAGGGCATTTTGGTAATTTTTCCTCAAGTGTTTGATTTTGACCCCGAAACCTCCCGGACTCTTTTTGAAGCCTCGAAACACATCCAAGCCCGGTCATGTTAGAGCCTCGTAGGTGTATTCATAGTTATTTATGAATGCTAACACGCTTTTCCATGTACTAGGGCTCTAGATAATCAAGTGCGGCGATGCTTCAGAGGTTAAGCTACGTGGAGCGCTTGGGAGTATACTAACCTCCCAATACTGTGAGTGGCCTAGACTTCTTTATTTAGCCACTGGGCACAAAGGTTTTAAAAAAGGTTTTAAAATATAAATGTTTTTTAAAGGTTTTGAGATATGGGGAATCCACACATACACACATTGCTTGGTGATATACCCACGTAGAGAGTGTGAAGTTTTAAAAGAAAATATAAAGAATTACGTGTGTGTGTGTGTGTGTGTGTGTTTATATGTTTTAAATATATATGTTTGATATATATATATATATGATGTTTATATGGATGGGATGCGAGATGAGCATTTGAGAGTGGTTCTTCGAGGCTCCAATATGCAGGAGCGTGGACCGAGTTTGAGAGCATGCATGAGACGTAGCTGTGGGTCACCTATCGAGGGGCACGGTGATCGGAGACCCTGGGAGAGGCGCGAGGGATAACGCACCAGGGCTCGAGATAGCTATGTTCCACCACAGCGAATTGCACCACCTAGGGAACGGGCTAGAAAAAGAGAAAATGTGAAAATGTTTTAAAAAGAAAGGAGATAGCTCTCGGTGCAATAAGGCATGAGAAGACCTATAGGTCACGCCTTGAGTATATTAGAGGCCAACCCATTTTAGATATGTATATATTTAATTAGAGGGTTTTAAAAGAGGGTTCTCGGCTAGAGAACTAGAAAAGAATTTTTAAAAGGAAAAGTATGTATTTATTTTAAATTATTATATTTTGGATTTCCCCTGTTTTCTCTAACCCATATGGAGATTTTTAGAACCTCTGTCACTCAACTGTATCCAATGTGGATGGATGCAGATCCACGTACGAGGGCAGCAGATAGATCAGAGGCTCAATAGGAGGTGTCAGTGGCTTAGGCTTAGTAGTTTCCGCTGCATAGGTATTTCTTTTAAATTAATCCACTGGTATTGCTTTTAAAGTTAATTATTTTATTAAATGATTTTGTTAATTAAAGATTTAGTTGTTTTGCAGCGATAATATCCATTTCTTTGCCTTGCACTGCTTCGGTTGCGTGAGCGGTTGGAATGTACTTCGAGGCAGCGCAGTGGTTGCCACATGGTCGACCCGGGCGGGTCAGGGCGTGACACAGAGAGGATGGTTGGTGCCGCCTCCAGTTAGCACAGCTTATCCCCGATTTGGACTACTTGGCAAACCAGTCCGCTGCCATATTGGCTTCTCAATGAATATGAGAAACTTTCTTCTCTAGAATCATTTTCAGCCAATATTCAATATCCTATACAATTGGCTTAATCATCTAGCACTTATCATTCTCTTCTTTACAAATGTTCCTGTACAAGACCAAAGAATCAGTTTCAAAAATGATATTATTCAAGCTTCTCTCAACAACCAGCTTTGGTCCTTCCTTGAAAGCTAGAGCTTCTGCCGTTAAAGCATCCTTTCCTTTTCCAGTTTTCCCCACAACACTCTATAACCTTCCCTTCATGATCTCTTATGAAAATCCCCATCCTTACTAAGCCATTCTTGCTATCAACAGCTCCATCAGTAGTGGCTTTTAACCAATATTCCTTCGATTTGCTCCACTGTTGCTATACACTCTCCTCTGTCTATGTTTTTCTGGATTCCCTTTACTGACTTGTACTTAATATATGATCATGCTCCCTGATAGCAGCTATTATTCTATTAGTCACAATATCTTTATTAATCCTATTGTGGCCTAGAACTTCTTCACATCTTGCTTTCTAGATGCCCTAACAAGTGTATGCAACTTTTCGCCTCATTCCACATATCTCATCACCAGCTTTCCTCAAACTTTCACAGATTCCTAAGAACCATTTGTCAAAAGTACGAATAGTGCTACAATTTATCCTTAGTCCACATGTTGCTAGCCATACCCCTTGGGTCCAATTACAAGTTAGCAATAAGTATTCTACAGTTTCTTCTTCCAATTCACAAATAGAACAGATCATACTGTCAGAACATCTCATTTTCCATAGTCCTTGCTTTGCAGGCAGAGCTTGTTTACAGCAACTCCAAAGAAAAACCTATATCTTAGTTGGGCACTGGATTCCCCATATCTCCCTCCAAACTCCCTTATCAATAACATGAGACGTAGATGCTTTCCTAATAGAAATGAACCTTGGGACTATCTGTTTAAGCACCCTATACCCTGATTTAACATAATACTGCCCCTTAGCATTATTGTTAGTTGCCATTTTATTTATGTTTTTTATTGATATTCATCTTGATTTAGAGCAACTAATCTTCTATACTTGAGCTAATTGCATGTTTTTCATTGTTGTAGATGCATTTAAAAATTGGGAAAAAAATGTTCAAAACAAAGGCAAAGAAGATCAAAAGAACACACAAGTTTGTTGACTGTCACTTGTCAGCCCCAGCCTAAAGATTGGCTGGCCCCAACTTGAAGCCTAGCTAAGGAGACCCTCATTTGTCATTGGCCGACTGGCTAGCTAGAGCCCTAGCTAGGGCCGGCTAGACACTGGTTGCACCAAACCTATTCTAGCTCGGTCTTCCAATTTTCCAATGCCTCTTAGCCATCTCTTGAAGTTACCTAGACCTAAAATCTCGTCAAATCAACCCTAAAATAAGGAAGATTCAAAGAGAAGAATGAAGAATTGATTGGGCTGAAGAAATTGAAGATTAAAGAGAATTGAAAGAAGATTAAGAGAAGAAGAGTCAAGCACAAGTTGGAAGACTTTTAGAGATTTTTTAGGAATTAGAAACCCTAAGTATTTATACTCTTTTAAATCACTTAGGAGATGATCTATAGTTAATTTTCGTGATCTTTTTTAGAGCTTCTATTATCCATGGCAGCTTAAAACAACTTCAATCTAGTGTTTAAGTGGATGCTTATCTAAAGATGTGTGAGGTTCTCTTATTCTTAATCTAGTTTTATGCATAATTGTTCCTTGAATTCTTTGCTCTAAGGTAAACTTGCTTGTTAGTTTATAAATCATTTGTTTGTTTGTTTGGTTAGTGCGCAATAATCAATCTTATGCTAAAAATATTGCTATTCTTGTTTAGATTCGTGCTGGTAATTGAATTTGATCAAGTGATAAGTAGCAATTGAATAGGACGCTCTATTTAAAGGAATTCAAACGGTTTATTGAGTAATATATGCTGGGTAGATTTCTAATATTGATTAACTCATATTGTTCTTGATCTTACTACTTTCGAATACTTGAAACCGGGCTGCTAGGGTTTTGGCTTAAGTGTAAGATTGAATGATATTTTGTGAAACATAAGTAACGGTTTATCTAGCTTTAGGATTAATTAAATCATTGAGAATATTGGGTTTTCTTTGATTTGTTAATACAATTGTGTTAGAACTATATCTCTTGATGAACCAATGATCAAATATCTTATAAGCATCCCAAACACTAGATTAAAGGTCTTTAATTCTGATTTATCTCTTATCATCTATTCCTTTAGTTTAATTTACTTATAATCTTTTTAATTCTTGATTTCAATCAAAAACCCCTTTTTTATATTTACTTGTTTTCAAGAAAGTAAAAGTCAACCAACAGCTCTCTGTAGGATCGATTCTTACTTGTCCTACTATATTAATTAGTTTGAGAAGAGGTTAATTTGTCAAGCACCGCGACATGTTTCATCAGTGGCCATACCAATTCATTATCACATTTTTTCATGCCTATCAAGATATCACATATGCGCTGCCCAGCCTCCTCCGGTAACCACTGTTGAATTTCCTTAAGGTTCCATGTTCCTTGCTCCTTATCCATGATCTCATATACTTTAGTAGGCAGGTGAAAAGTATTTCGGCTTGGATCACCTAATACCCCATTCATTAATCCTGGAATCCATATATCAGTCCAAATATCAATCTTGGTCCCATCCCCCACTTGCCAAAGTAAGTTCTCCTTTAAAAAATCCCTTCCTTCAATTAAACTACTCCAACACTATGAGGCTCTATCTCCTTTTCCCACCACCCATAAGTCTCTATTAGGAAAATAAATTCCTTTCAACACTCTCACCCATAGAGCTTGTGGTTCCTGTAACATTCTCCAAACCTATTTTCCCAATAGAGCTTTATTGAACAGTTCCAAATCTTTAAATCCTAATCCACCTTCTCTCTTTGGAAACGTAAGACATTCCCAACTAGTCCAATGTACCTTCCTTTCATCCTGTTGTTGTCCCCACCAAAATTTAGACACAGTATGACACGCCCGGACCTAGTTCGCACGTGTCAAGTTGAATAATTATGTATTGTTGTCTTGTTAATATACCAAAGTAGACTTCACATGGATGTTTCAAACTTCGTTTAACTCATTTTCAAGCTTAAAAATCCTAAAAATTTAAGTCCGGGGATGTGGGCCCCACTTGAAATCGAGACCCGAGGCAATTGGGCTGAGTTGACCGGAGTCAACTCGGATTTTTGTTGACTCCGGCTCCGGACAGGCACGGGTCCGGCGCCGGACCCGTCATTTTCTATAAGGGTCTCGGTTGGCCGAGACCCTCATTTCTTCATCTCTTCAAGTTCTTCAATTCTCCGAGCCTCCTCTTCCAATTCTCTCTGAATCAAACTCTCAATCCCTCTTCAAACACTTCATCAATCATCAATATCAACTTATTTTGCCTTCTTGAAGATCAAAACACCAAGATTTCCAAGAAAATCACCAAATCTAGAAATCTGGAAATTTGGCAACAGTTTGTTCATCAGCTCATATCTTTTGATTCAACAGTGCGTTTTGGTTGGGAATTTGGTATGTTGTTCTAGACTCATCAATCTTTAATTTGATAGTTTACACGCTTGATTTCACGGTCTGTGCTAAGAGAATTTGATGATTGAAGTTGTGATTTCTGTTTTGCCCGAGATAAGTCAACTCTTAATGTTTTGATCCAAAATTCGAGCATGTTTTATGGATTGATTCCGTTCTTGAAGCTGTGAATTCATAGATCATATGTTTAACTTGCTGTGTTTCAATTTTGGTGCGGATTGGTGTTGAATCGAACTCGAACCGAGCTTGATTTCATGGTTGGCCGAACACGGCCATAATCTGGAGGCAGGTCTGGCGCCGGACCTGGTGAGTCCCGCGCCGGAGCGGACCAAAATTGGGAGTTTCTCCCATTTTGGCTCACTTCCGCCCGGGAGTGAGCAATCTGTCGGCAAGGTTACTGTAGCACTAGGGGTATTTTGGTAATTTTGCAACCCTAGACCCCATTTGACCCCAATTGACCCCAAATAACTTCAATTGACTTCCGGACTTACCAATTTTATTCCGAGACCTTTAATTGGTGTTATTTTATGACTTGATTGTTGGTTGAATATTTTTATTAATCAAATTAGATTTTAATTTGATTATTTAGGTACGTGATCGTACGAGATTTGGACCAGTAGCAATTTGAGCTAAGGCATTCGTGGGTAATCGGGGAGTATACAACTCTCCTCACTTGTGAGTGGCTTGGATTATATTGGTTGACCATTGAGGGTTAACCGTTTTCAAAATTTATTTATAAATGCTTTATTAAATTGTTTATATATGTTTTGGGATATGAATTGTCCACCCTCACACACTGAGTTTATAAATGATTTGAAGGGTGAGAATTTCAATAAATTTCATATATTAATATTATTGATTATTGTTTGGGGAACGGTACCCCTGAGAGATGAGAGTTTGAGCTATTTCCTCGGAGCTCCAATATGCGGGAGCGTGGACCGAGGGAGAGGCATACTTATGAGGTTCCCGTGGACCACCTTTTTGAAGGGGCACGGTGAATATATATGAGGTTCCCATGGACCGTTTCTTTTTGAAAGGGCACGGAGAATATACTGGCCTGGAGTAGAGAGGCGCGGAGAAAAGCTCGCCAGGTCAGAGGTAGCTGTGTTCCACCACAGCAAGGCAAACGTCAAGGGAATGGGCCAGAGAGTAAAATTAAAAATGTTTTAAAAGTATACAGTAACCCTTGACGGTCCAGTGGATACCCAGTGCACGAGTATACCTTATTGGGACGATTTCAGATGCCAGCCCATTCGGATATATTATTATGGAATTGATATTTGATTTGGTTTGGGACTTCATATATTTCAATAAATGGTTTATTAAATTTATGTTTGGATTATTTCATATCCCCAGCCTGAGGTAATCGGTCTTTATAACCGGGTCTCTCACTGGGTACAAGTTTATGTACTCACCCCATTCACTTTTATTCTCAGATCATCAGACTTTGGACGGCGAACGTCCTGGTGGCCAGTGATCCCAGTTCGTCTCTGTGGACACTATATTGTAGGTGCCACCCCTTTTGCTTTGTGTATCTTGGCTCGGAATATTATTGCATCTTACATATATATTTGTGTATTTATAAATAATACTTTCCGCTGCATGAAGCACTGTAAGATGTGTGACTTCACTTTTAAATACTTTTGAATTATATTATCTATGATAAATTCGTATGTTTTCATATATTGCTCGAATATTCTTTATTTTCAAGCCTTGTGCCATCTTGGTTGCCCGCCTGACGAGGCTCGCATCTCGAGGTGGTACAGCGATTGTCGCGTGGCCGAGCCTGCGGGTCGGGGCGTGACACAGTAGCATTCAACTCAGTTCACACTTTTTTAGGAAACTTAAAATAGTTTATTGTGTAAGCAGGGATCGAACTCACAACCGCCTTAATTAATACCTCTCTGCCTCCTAATGATAACAACTGTTGCTTCCAGCTTTTAACTTGCTGTTAACTCTCTCCTTTATATGCTCCAAGGCTCCACATTTTGTTTTCCGCCATGTACTCTAAAAATCGAGATATGTTCCTGGTTGATAACAACTTTGATTTGAAAACAATGCTCAATTTCTAGCTTCTTTTTTGCACTGAGGTTAGCACTGAAAATAATACTGGATTTTTCCAAGCTAACTCTCTGTCCGGACATCTTAGACTAAACCTGTATCAAATCAAACATTCTTCTACAATTTGAAAGGTCAGCATCAATAAAGAAAAGGGAGTCATCTGCAAACAAAAGACGAGTCAACTCCGGACATTGTCTGTTTAGTTTGACACCACGAATACTCTGGTTCTGATTATCTACTTGGATCATCCTAGAGAGGACATCTATGACTAGCAAAAAACAAATAAGGGGATAGAGGATCCCCTTGTCTAAGACCCCTAGAAGGAAAAATGGTTCTACTATGCTTACCATTAATAACTAAAGAATAGGAAACAGTACTTACACATTGTAGAATCCAATTGCACCAAATGTGATCAAAACCAAGTTTGAGAAGCACTGCATGTAAAAATCTCCACTCAACCCTGTCATATGCCTTGTTCATGTCAAGCTTTAGGGCTAGGGCACCCTTTTTCCCTTTCTTTTCTAACTTCAAAAAGTGTTACACTTCTTGTGCTATCAACACAGTATCATGAATTTGCCTTCCTCCCACAAAGGTTGATTGGTTCTCAGTGATAATATGTCCCATCAACGGCCGCATTCTATTCACCAGCACTTTAACAATGATTTTGTTCGCCACATTGTAAAGACTGATTGGTCTATATTAAGAGATAGACTCTGGCCTTTTAACCTTTATAATTAACACTATCTGAGTGTAATTCATTTCCCTCAACACTGTTAAAGAAATCTTTAACCATTCGAACTACATCTTCTTTCACAATTGGCCAGAATTTTTGGAAGAAAATACCATTAAACCCATCCGGGCCAGGAGCCTTCAAAGCTCCCATTTGAAAGATTGTAGTTTCAATCTCTGCCTCTGTGATCTCTTTTATCAGTTTCTGGTTCATATCTCTGTCAACCAGCTGAGGCACATTATCAAATACATCCTGCCACTCATCTCTTCCTTCAGTATTAAACAAATTATCATAGTACTCACAGAACTTATCTCGGATATCTTCTTCTTTGTCTATCCAAAGCCCTTCATCATTTTTGATTCTAAACACCTTATTATATTGCCTTCTCATAGCAGTGGTTTGGTGAAAGAACCTAGTATTACGGTCCCCACAGTTCAACCAATTAACTCGCGCCCTCTGGTGCCAATAAATTTCCTCTTGTTTGCACAACTTCTGTAATTGTTTTTGCATGTCTTTTCCTTTTTCAACATCCTCTTTGGTATTTCCTTATTTTTGTAGCTTTCCAATATCCTTCACCATATTGTCCTTTTCCTTTTTTCGCTTGCTTTTCTCCTTGCACCAGTTTTGGATTTTCTTCCTACACTCTTGTAATCTCTTCAACAACCTATACGCACCCGACCCCTAAACCGGTACATGCCAGCCTTCCTTTATGAGCTTCCCATATTCTTTATCCTCTACCCATACAGCTTCAAATTTAAACATCTTAGGCCCTTTCTTATCCTTCAGTTCCGTATAAAAAACTAAAGGAGAATGATCCGACCCAACTATAGGGAGATTCACTGTTTGAGTCCTCGGAAATCTCTCTATTCGCTGCAAGTTAACAAGCGCTCTATCTGACCTTTCCTTGACCACCTCCCCTTCCCTTATACCAGTTCATGTATACGTCTGTCCTTGAGTTGGCACTTCCAATAATTGATAAAAACTTATCATATTGTTAAATCCATATAGAATCCTTCTTTTCTTTCCTTCTTCCACCTTCTTTTTCCCCATCATCTGCTATGTCATTCATATCCCCTATGCATATCCAAGGTTCTTGAATTGATAGTGATTTCCTCTCAACCCTTTCCCACACATCTTTCCTTTCTTCAAAAGTTGGAGCCCTATATATCCACATCACTCTTCCTCTCCCACCTCCATCCACTTTGTCAATCCAACAATCAATGATTTTTTTGGATTTTTCAATACAATTTACCTCAAAGCCTTCCTTCCACCGTAATGCCAATCCTCCACTTAAACCTATCATATCAATATAAATTACTTCTTTGAACTTCACTTTTCTTCTCATTTTCTCTACCTTTTCTCTGCCATTCCTAGTTTCCATTAAGAACAAGAAATCAGGGTCATATTTTTTCTTAAGCTCTTTAAGAGCATGAACTATGAAGGTTGGCCCAAGTCCTTGACAGTTTCATGCAATGGCTACAAAAATGCTTTGGTGGTTGTTTGAGGCCAGCCATAGTCACCTTCAGCTATATACTTAATCTCTTCATTACATTGAACCCCTCTCCTATGGACACAAGAACTTCAAATAGTATCCTTTTTTAGCTTAGCACATGAATTAAGAAATTATAAAATCTAGAAATAAATTTATTGTTATGTCAAATATATCTTTATATTGGGATCATTGACTCCCATTAAAACACAACTTCCTCTCTTTTACAAACAGATTTCATTCAGTGCAATTAATTAGGAAGAAGATATGTAAAATTGAAAAAAAAATTAATAAAGTATAAAATTCTTAAAATGATACTTATTGTGAAAAAATAAAATAAAAAATGAGACTTATTTTAAAATAGAAGAAGTAATTCAAAATTGATTCATTCATTTGATTTGACAACTCAGCAATTATACATCAATGTTCCTCAAACAAATGACATCAAGACAACTATTATAAGCAATGCCTAGCTACGTTTAGAGGTTTAGCTTCAACCAAGCCCTGACTGTACCTAGGCTACCTCTTTCAACCTATGTCAGGGGGAACAGGTAACCCATCTCCGCTCAGGACATTTACTAAGGAAAATGGAGATTTGTTAACCCAGTTTTGTATGCACATTCTCCTTTTGGATTGATCAGCCAACCAATCCGTGGCTTTATTTGCACTTCTTGCAATCCATCTGAACCTGCAGTCTTCAAACTCAACTTTCATAGCAGCTATATCTCCTAGAATTGGAACCAGATCCCAGCTCTTCCTCCTTGAGCTTAAAATGCTGTCAATGAGCACCTGTGAATTTGACTCAATAATCACTTATTTAAGCCCCATTCCCTAGCCAACCTTATTCCTTCCTTTACTGCTATCCCCTCAGCTATCAAACTGGAAACCTCTTTCTATTAACATCCAATCATCCGATCACCTCAGCTTCTCATTCTTCATTATGACTCCTATTCTAGTTTTTCCAGTTTTCTCATTTAATAATAATAAAAAAAAGTAAGATGATAAGGTAACAAGGTAATAGATTAAAAGAATTATTTTTTTAACTACTTTTTTTCTTGTATTAAAGTTTTTGAGTTACATTAATTGTTGGATAAAATTACTAACTAATCTACAATTAAGATTAGCAATTATTAATTGAGAGGACAAAGGATATTTTCACACGACAGTAACTTCCTTACCATAAAGTTCTCATTGAACATAGCAAGTAAGCCGTTATATGTCAGATTAGATGATTATAAAGAAGATTTGTTATGAGATATAATTATATTAGAAGTATAGATTTTTTTTTAAAAAAAATGATAGATTTAAAAAATAAAAATTCTCTTAAAATTTTATGTGGATTTCTTAAGAGATTTCTTGAGAGAGTTTCTTTACCAATAAATTTAATAGTATGAAATTATAATACTTATAATATTTATAAATTTATAAATTTATAGATGTATAGATAGAAGTATAAATTTTTGTAGAAGAAAATGACTTATTTAAAAAAAAATCAAATTCCATCAAGAAAAGAGAATCAAATTTTAATTTCACTCGATAACAACAGTAATAATATTTTGAGTATAACTTACATTAGGATAATCCTAAAATGTGGCTTTTTAGGCATTCAATAGTATTTAGACACCTCATAGATTTTAGAAGACATACCACAATTATTTTATACCCCTCCACACCAAATCAATTTTTATTAATTCATAAAATTTTTTTCTTTATTTAAACTAAACCCTAATACAATAAATATAACATGGGTTGAAACTTACCCTAAAAAATAAAAAAAAATTAATTAGGGGCTAAACTTTATTATAAGAGACAATTTTTTCAGTTTTTAGAAAAATTATTCGGTGAGAGTGAATGTATATTTAAAATCCTAATATCTTTTAAAATCAATGAAGTGTCAGTTAATTATTGGATGCCTAAAAAGTCACTTTTTAAGATCATCCTAATATAAGTTAAACTCTAATATTTTAATTTTCTCAAAAGAAAAAAAAAAAGGAATAAAAATATTTTGGTGAACACAATCAGAGAGGCAAGAAAGGCTTGGAAAGGAGCAGAATCCATGGCAGCGATAAGTCAAGTGCAACTCCTGCACCACCCATCAGCCATCTTCTCCAGACTACCTCATTCGCTTTTCTCCTCCTGCTCGTCCTCCGCCGTCACCCACCGTCTCCGCCTCCGCAAGTTCTTTCTCACTCCTCTCCTTTGCTCATTTTCATCCTCCTGCTCCTCCTCCTCCTCCTCCTCATCATCATCATCTTCTACCAATCCATCCATTGTTGGAGATCTTTTGGATTACCTCAACGAGTCCTGGACTCAGTTTCACGCTACTGGTTTGCCAATTATACACCCTTCCCTTCATTTGTTTTCTATTATTTGATTTTGGACTTATTACTACTGCTACTGCAACTTCAATCTGTATTTATCTTAGTTAGGGTGGCTTTTTTTGATTCATTTCAATGTCCAACCAATTATTGCCTTAACATAGCTCTGATTGTTGATTCTGCTAATTTACTAGTGAAATTGCTATTATTAGTATTGTTATTGTTTCTTATGAGATTACATTGGACAAGTACGGATTGCAATGTTCTATAGTTTGAACGTAATAATTATTGCATCTATTGTAGACACTGATAAGCAGGAGAAAAATCTAATATTGTTTTTTGAACCAAACTGATATATGGTGGGACTTGAACTAGATATGAAAGTTCTAGGGTCTCATTGGCATGAAGTCAGTATTTATTTTCCCTATACTAAACGTGTTAAGTTTCTTGTTTACAGCTGAAGCAAAACGTCAGCTGATTGCTGCTGGTTTTCACTTACTGAATGAGATTGATGAGTGGGACCTTAAGCCTGGTGGACGGTACTTCTTCACTAGGAATATGTCTTGTTTGGTCGCTTTCGCAATAGGAGAAAAGTAAGTGAGTAGAACTGATTGATTATCTGTTGAAAGAGTTTAGTTTAAAACATTTGGGATTGAAGAAATCTTGAGGCAATTTTGTGTTAGTTTTGCAGGTACATTGTTGGTAATGGCTTTCATGTTATTGCCGCACATACGGACAGCCCTTGTCTCAAACTTAAACCAAAGTCAGCTTCATCCAAGTCCAATTATCTCATGCTCAATGTACAGACATATGGAGGTGGTTTATGGCACACTTGGTTTGACAGAGATCTAAGTGTTGCTGGAAGAGTCATAGTCAGAGCTAGCGATGGTTCATTTCAACACAAGCTTGTCAAAGTGAAGAGACCTCTTCTACGAGTACCCACATTGGCAATTCATCTTAACCGGTTATCTACTACTTCCTTCGACAACTGCTTTTACATGACATTATATTCTGCGACAATGTTGCAAACAGGTTTTGGCAATTCAACTAGTTTTTATATGTATCTATAAAAGAATTTTAAGGCAAAGGCCATAGAATCTTAATAGCACACCCTTAATTCTGAATTGGTTATGATTTTGGAGAGATTAATTGGTTATTTCATCGATATATTTCTTCCATCTTTCCTTTTGGCTGAGGCATATAAGCTTAATATAAACACCCTTAAAAACCTAGATGGAACAGAAAATTTGGAGGTAGTTTCATTACCATATAATTTCCCTTGAAATAACCATAGAAGGAAAGAACTACTTTTAACAATGCATTAACTATAGCAAAATCATCTATCTAAAAAGTTAAAAATAATAAATTGATTAATATTGTGCATGTTAAAGTGTTCCTATGCAATTTGTGCAGAAAAGTGACTAGATATTAGACAAAACTTGCTTCATCTGATTTTTACACTTTAATTCTAGTCAAAAAGCATTTGAAAACCTTACTGCCTCAATCGTCTATTGTTAGTTAACAGTATTATTGCAGCCTTTCAAATTTACCATGATGGGGTGACAACTCTTGTCCTTATTGGCCTTATATTGTTTTGTATCTCTGTATCTGTGAGTGTGCTTGGTTCTGTTGAGATTAATTTTTCTTTCCCTTCCTAAAATCTTGATATGTATTTCAATTCAGAAGATATTTAACTTTGAGGTGGACAGAGAATATGTCTGTACCTGTCTGTCTTTTAGCCTCTGATAGCTATTTGATCTTGGAAAGGATGAAAAGTTAGTTATTGACTTTGACATCCTGGCCATGCCACACCTAGGCTATAAAATATGAGACTGGCAATCATGTATATAGAACAGCTTCCTTAGTATTGGAAAGACTAAACATTATTTTGGTTTTGGATTCTGAAGATAATTCTTGTTGGTATTGTGGCACAATAAATACTTTTGCCTGATAGCATTTACAATCTCTATTTGCTTTTTTTTCTCTTTCTTTATATGTTCTTTTGGAAGTAGTCGCCTTTGACAAAACTGTCTTCCATATTATTCATACGCTAACTTTTACATAAATAGGAAATTTAATTCAGTACCAAAACAATAAATAAATAAATGGGAAATTTTATATGCTTTGATGGTAAAATCTCAGGATCTGAATTTCTAGGAATTATTGATATTGCAAAAATTTAGCAGGTAGGGAATTGTCCTAAGATCTGTTCTCCAAAAGTTTCCTATATTAAATGGAAAAGGGTCAATAAAAAAGTGCAGTTAGATTCTCTCCAGAAGAGCTTTCAAATTTATCTGAAATGAAAATTGACTTTTTGATGCTTGTAATGTACTGGTTGTTGGATAAATTGCCAGTTTGTCCTTTTTATTCATATTCTACTTGTTTTCCTTTTTCTTTTTCATTGTTTAGCACAGTGAACACAGATGGATTCAAACCAAATCTAGAAACTCAGCTTGTTCCACTACTAGCAACAAAACCTGAAGAGGCATCTGTTGAATCAAAAGAGAAAAGTACGTTGCCTTCCAAGGCTGCTCATCATCCACTACTTGTGAAGGTATCTGATTTATTTTATGATTCTGAAGAACAGTTCAAGTAGTTTAAAATTGGTTCAATAATAGTGCCTCCCATGGTTAGGGTAAGCTTTCCCCTTCTTTAGATCTCACTGAAAGAAGCTATAACAAGGAGAAGAAAGGCTTTGAAATGGTGATAATAATATAGTTCAATCATGTAAATCCTTAAAAAGGTTTCATATTCGTAAGAAAAAGGAAAAGAAAAGAAAGGAATAAGGTTTTATCATTATGGTATGATACAGAGTAGATTCAGATGGTTGCCTAGGGAAAACGAAGTGAATCTATTGGGTCTATGAAACGGGGTTAAAGATCATTGTTTAACAATAATATAAAGGTTTTAGGCTAACAACTGCAAGGGCATCATTTCAACAGGGGTTGGCCCCTTCATGCTTCATGTGAAAAAGCAAAGCAGTATCTGGAACAGCATTCAAAGGAATTTGCTTTGCTATTCCAGTTTGGATGATAGCTGTTATTCTAGTATAATTGAAGAATCTGTTTAAAGATCACAGGTTTTCGTACTTTGTTCACTTTGGGAGAAAAAGGCAATCTGCATTATTATACCTCACAAATGGTTCCTCTTGTCTCGCGAGCAGTTGTTTGCCTTGTTAAATCTAATGCTTTCCCATTTTAGATTTGTTACAAAACTCTCTCTCTCTCTCTCTCTCTCTCTCTCTCTCTTTTGGGGATGTTCTATTATGTAATCGTTAACTCCTTTATTTGCGTAAGTATTAACTGCCCTATCCAGGTAATTACCGCAGTTCATAGAATATTTGCATTAAACTGATTTTGTACATTTTCTTGCAGATTTTGGCAGATGAGCTGTGTTGTGATGTTGATGACATTGTTAATATTGAGTTGAATATCTGTGATACCCAGCCTAGCTGCCTTGGAGGTGCAAACAATGAATTTATATTCTCTGGAAGGTTAGATAATCTTGCTTCGAGCTATTGTGCCCTGAGAGCACTTGTTGATTCGTGTGGATCACCTGGTGCTTTATCAAGTGAACATGCCATTCGGATGGTTGCCTTATTTGATAATGAGGAGGTAAACTTTGTCCAGCACTGTATTTATTTCTATATGCACACAAAAGGAGGTTGATCCTATTTGAATGACTTGATTGCTTGGTTTCATTAGTAATTTTGAACATGATACAACAAATGTGGCTCAAACCCAACTACCCTACCCATAATTTTTTGGAGAAGCCTAAATTCACAGTATGAACCCATTCAACCTGAAAATGATACAACATGACACATTGTCATTGTAAATTAATTGTTTTAATGTTGAATCAAATTAATTTGTCGAGATATGAAAGCTAATGTTACTCAACATCATCTGCATCCTAGATTTGCTACCTGTTATGAATTTTCTATTTTGCCTGTGCTTTCACACTATCGTCATGTAAGATGTACTCGTTAGCATGTAGATGCAATCTAAGTTACACTAAGTCAATAAACATGGTATATAGGTAAAATTGTAATGAAATTGATCATTTACCTGAGATCATTTGAGATACCTGAATTCAGCATGAGATGACACATTTTTAAAGTGAATTGATATCTTAAAGTTGAGTGAAGTTAAATACAACTACTTATAAAGCCAAACTTTTAACAATTATTGACCAAAAAATGACTTGTGACCTGAGCTGCTGCCTGCCGAGACTTTGGTGGTGCACATGCTTCGGCATCACAGAATATCTGTCTGATAGCACATGAATTCAATCTAAGTTGTGCTGGCACAAAATTTTTCTATATAAAAAAGGTTGTAGAAAGAAATCATTATGTGAGAGAATTTCTTGTCTAATACATTGGAAGCTAATTTTATTACGAAGTAGAATGCAAAAGATTTGACATGTAACTTTCATACCATTAAGATCATAGCAGCAAAGTCTTTTAAGTGAACTGCTATAAACAGACATTAAATATTCAGAATTGGGCATTTTAATATGGTATTCGTCCTGTAAATGTTAGGTCTTTTGCCCAAATCTTTCACCAAAACTAAATTTGCAAAAGTCTTACTTTTTTGTTGGACAGGTAGGTTCAGATTCATATCAAGGAGCGGGGGCACCAACCATGTTTCAGGCAATGAGACGCATTGTTGGTTCCTTAGTGAATAGTTATGTTGGTGAGAGTGCTTTTGACCGTGCAATTCGCCAATCCTTTCTTGGTATGCATTAGCTGGAGCCTTTAATTGCATGATTGGATTGTTCATAATGCTTCTGTTCTAAATGTTAGTACTTTTATAGTTTTATTACTTAGAATAATACCTTTCTGCATGTAGGATTTCTTTTTCTCCTTTAAAAGGATAGTTGAAAGGTCTTATTCTCTGCATTCCACATATATGTTACATGGGAGCTATGCCGCCATTATACCCTTGCACTAAAGAAAAGTACTGATGCAGCATATGAGTTAGTTTAGACAGCTCTATTTTATTTAAATTTTCATCAATTTGGTTTAGATTTCTTGGCTTGAAGGCTTTTAAGTTATTTAGGTTTCGTGTTTGTTAAGTCTTCTATTTTATTAGGAATACCTTTTTCCAACCATGATTAGGGCGGGACATTGTGTTATGAATACTCAATATAGGAAAAATTTTGGAAAAAACTAAAAGTGCTTATGTACTCAAGCACTCAATGTGTGGAAGTTACATCCCCTAGGTTTTGCTGTCAAGTCCCAGATCTGTAAAACAGGATGGGCAATGGGCAGGTTTGAGCACCTGAATCTGGTAGAATGGCAAAGGATGAGGACATTCACTCCTGAGTCTAGGCAAATAACAACAGATGTATCAGAGCACAAATGGGTTCTCTGGTCTGGTAACTAAAACTATGTATACTTCCCTACCATTTCGATTCCAATCACCTTACATTGTTATTTGCATAACCCTGACATCCCGACTGGCAAGTTGAGAGCAAAGGCCATGCATTTATGTCTCTAGCAAAAAACCTTTTGACACCCTATGTCATTGATATGGCCTAAAACCTTCTGTGTTCATATGCTAGTAACTCAAATTATGTTTGTTTCATAATTTAACAGAAAGACTGAAGCAGTTATAGATACAGAATAAGCAAAAAATCTTTAAAAGACCCATCATAACTCTGTAGGCAAGAGAAACCTACTGTTCTCTTCCATGCTAGGGTAAATAATCCATTTTTATTTGATAAATATTACTTCTATCTTAGCTGCTAATTTATGTGAGACAATATATGGAGCTAATCATTATTTGATTGACCTTGTATTCTATCTTTACCGGCACCAATCCTAGCTTGGAAAAATTAGGAAGTTGGGAGGGAGGCAAGGAGGGAGAGGAAAAGAAGCCTTGTTTCCAAATGAGGGTTTTACTTGGCTTTCTAAGATTGATTCTTGTAGAAAACACATAAAAGATATGGTAAATAGGTAATTCTACATAATCATTTATAAATTGATGGAAGACTGTGTCCAGGCAAATAGTATAAACTATAAATTGTTGGTTGTCTGGTTGTATTTGCATTCAGTAGCTAATTCCTACATATGTTCCATCTCTTCACAGTATCTGCTGATATGGCCCATGGAGTTCATCCCAATTTCATGGATAAGCACGAAGAACACCATCGACCAGAAATGCATAAAGGTCTTGTGATCAAGCACAATGCAAACCAGCGCTATGCCACAAGTGGAGTAACAGCTTTTCTCTTCAAGGAAGTGGCAAAAATCCATAACATTCCTACTCAGGTAATTCCATTTCAGTGTTGTAATGAAAAGGAATTATAATTTAATCCATTAATTCATTGTTTGCTGTACAAGTATTAATGTTGTCATCCCAAAATTTAAGATTATATTAGCTGACAGTCTAGTGTTCCTTGAGTGCGTACATATTATTTGAGAGGTTGAAAAAAAATCTACAGGATAGGATGTAGTAAAGATCTCCAACTGATCCATTTAGTTGAAAAAAAATTAGAAATTGGTGTCTTATCTATATGATATAGAGTATTCCTAGGCTGGGCCTAGATGCCCCTTCTTCCAAGTGTGAAGCTTATATTGTAAGTGTTATCTGTGACACCGACAACCTGGATTTGCTTTTTTGAAACAAATTTTGACTATTGCCTATCAGTGTCTTTTTTGAAAAAAATTGGTGTCTTATCTTCTTCCATGTGTTATCAGTAAATCATAGCAACATGAAATAATCACTTGGACGATTGATTGCCTTCATATGCAACAGTTATGACAAATCCTCCCTTTGCATTTGTCCTTTGGTAACTTATCTATGAAAACCAAAATTTTTTGTTGTTGTCATCATTGAAGCATCTAACTGGAGGAAGGACTGATTAAACACATTGATTTATAAAGTCAGAATGATATAATCTCACTTCAAGTCTTTCACGCATGAAAATTGCTTTATTTGGTTGCTTGAATTCATGAGAGTTCTTATCTCATTTTGAAAATAAGGCTTGTATGTTGTCTGATTGATTGAGAGATGTAGTGAGAGAGCTAAAAGTTGCAATGAGGTTGATTCTTGATTCATTTCAAGAACAAATGACACCGCAGATTATTATAGTGAGAGAACTTCTCAGTATTGGTTTCTAACCATAATATCATGGCTACAAATTTAATGTCTTTTTATCCAATGGGTGACAACTGACAACTACCAAGTTACCAATTTAATGTATTCTCTACTCATTAATTAAATCTCTTCTGATTGGTAATTGTTGTCACTCACGTAGTGCTCCTCTATGAATAGCTTTTGGTCATTAACAGAACAGAGACCTATGATTTTCAAAGAGTATCTTTATCTGGAGTCACTGACTTCAGAAGTTTATTGTTTGGCTCCCCAGCTATCCAAACCTGACTACGTCGTTTAACCACCTTGTCTTAGTGGTAGCTTTTACTTAGCTCAAAAATAAATCGGATTAGTCTCAGATTTTGGGTTATTGTTTTTAAGTGTTTGAGGTTCAGAGATAAGAACCAAATTTACCGCTCTACTTTGGTTGATGGACTGCATTAACTGCCCATAGTTGAACGGGTGCCATTATAACAGTGTACTTTTGATTTGGTTGATTAGGAAACGATCAAATGTTAAAGGGAAAGGAATATTCCATGCAAGATTTTCTTGCTTCCTGTGGAGAATACCTGCTTCTGGAAAATATTCCTTTGCTGTTAACTTTTGACTACTGTTTAACCAAACTAAAAGTACATTAAAATCACACCTATTCAAAGTTGGATGGTAAAGTTTGGCTCATCACCGTTTCAAGTAATGTGGTAAATTTAGTCCTTGTACGGAGGGTTTTTCCATAGTTTTTTTTTACATGCTCTGATTTCTACGATTCTCCAAAAATGAATAATAAATTGATACTTGCATTAAAAAAATAAGTCAATACTAATTTGAAGTGTCATAATGTTTCACCTTGTATCTGTTTCTTGGAAACAAATTATGGTGATGCATAACGATGGAACATAATTGAGACATGAATATAGAGTACGGAGGTGCTGACATACTTCTAGTTTTGATATTGTTATTCTATTTGAGATAGTTGCCAATGTATTTTAAGTTTTTCTTTCCAATACCTTATAGGAATTTGTGGTAAGAAATGATATGGGATGTGGATCCACCATTGGTCCAATTCTTGCTTCAGGGGTTGGCATTCGTACTGTTGATTGCGGCATTGCTCAGCTTTCTATGCACAGGTATTAAATTGTCCTATGTTACTCAATTCTTTGTGGTGGAGGTACACAAAGTACCTGATAAATGTATATTGCTGCACTTTCCTCATTTATAAACACATACGACTCCCGAAATATGGCCAGAGGTTTTGACATGTAAAACACATCCAACTAAATTTAGGCTCAATTAATGATCTACCTGGTAGATAAGGAGTCTGCAAACCAATGTCATAGTCAAGTGCACTTCGGGCCGGTTTACCAGATGACCAAAACAAGTGTCGCAAGCTTTTCCTAATAAGATCCTAACTCCAAAACATTTGTCGCCAGATGGTGAATTTCAAATTACTTACTTCTTCCATTTGACTAGGCTGATGTGCTCTTATAATGTGACTGTTTTCTGAACCCATTTCCTTTAGATTTTAAATATTCTCCTAATCTTGCTATGCACTTTTGCAGTGTAAGAGAAGTATGCGGGAAGGAAGATATAGACATTGCTTACAAACATTTCAAGACATTTTATGAAACTTTCTCAAGCATAGATAGAAAGCTGATCGTGGACTAATTCCATAAAGTTTATACGGGTAACCATGTTCTGGATAGAAACTTGAAAGGCCAAATCATTGTTTGTCATTCACATTTTGTAGCTCAGAACATTATTCAAATAAACAAAATAGTTTTTTCTTCCTTGAATCTAGAAATTGAATAGATAACAACCAAAAAGTACCGTGGTTAAAAATAAAATGCTATCGATGCTGCCTTCTGAATATGGTTATGGCTTACTGGGGTTGGAAGTGGAGCTAAGACAGGAGCCTTGATCTGGACTGGAGCGTTCTTTTGCAAGCTTTTGCTTCAGCTCAGACAACAAAGCCTGGTTCTCCTGATTGAGCTGTTGAGCCTTCCTCCTCAACCTTTCGTTCTCTTTGACTATGCAGTAATTCTGCCAATATAGCTGTGAGTTGATCTTGTCCATCTCAGAGCTGTTCTTCGTTGCCCCCGCGATTATATTAGATGAAAGGTGATAAAACTGTTATAGATGAATAAATAGCATAGTAAGCCAAATATGACAGAAGTACCATTCTGAATTATGATAGAGCTCTAAGGAGGACGGCAAGGTCCCAGGACAAAACTTGCTTCAACATAGAAAAAGCAGGTAATTTTTCAACATTAGCCCACTGTCTGAGATGGATGAATGAAGAATAAAGCCAATCAAAATATTTGATTGGTTAGAAAGATGAGAAACAAACCTGGAAAATGAGGTCCTCCAAGAGGATAATGCAAGAGAGAGGAAACTAAAGCTTTTGGTCTTAAGTTTAAAATTAAAAAAATACATGGTTGACTGAAACTGGGAAGAAAAACAACAAAGAACATCTGCAAAGCCCCCTTGTCTGCCCTTTTCCAGTAGATCTTCGATTAGATGAGACCTTTAACGGTTTAAAATGCATGAAAGATTCGAGAGGGGTGGATTTGGAAAGAAGAAGAAGAAGAAGAGTGCACGTAAAGAGGCTTTTGTATTATACAAGTGAAAAGCAGCTCAGAAAAAGAGAGATGCTTAAGAGACAAGATGAGGTATCAATGCTCGAATAGAAGAGGAGAGTGATATGCATGTGAACCGTCTCCGCACAATATGCCTTTTTCCCCCCCTGAAATGTTAAGTTCTCTTAGTAAAAGATGGGCAGAATCAGTATACATGAAAAAACACAAGAGGTAAGTGTTATTAAATTTTGTTTAACATTAAGATTTGAGGTATGGGCAAAGTTGAATTGAATCTAAGTCGGACAATTTTGGATTAAAAGAAATTTAGATCATATCCGGTTAAGTCGGATCATTTTGGATTTAAAAAAAAAAAATTTGGATCATATTTTGTTCAAGTCGTTCAAGTTGTAACACACATGCACACACACATACACGCACGCAAACATACACATGCATATGATAACAGAGACCGGAGAACGCATGGTCCTTCTAACTTAACCCTCCTTGCCAACTGTGGGGATCAACCCACGGCCATGGCCTCCCTCTTAAATTAGGAATTCTCAGCACACAGAAAAAATTAAACCCTGATTGTGTATAACCTCATGCCCTCTCAAAGCGAGCCGTTACCACTGAGCTACGTCCTGGGTTAGCTCATATGAGGCCAGGGCTTGCAACGTAAAAGATAGAATTATCAACGCCAAACATTGGAAGCGGAGGAAATATTGAGGTGCCAATGAACCCATGCAAATGCAAATAAAGGTGACTTATTGAAAGTTCACAGCAAATTACAAATAAAAACTAAAAGGAGAGGGTTTTTAACATAGAAACAAAGGAAATTTTAGGAAGGAAAAATAAGGCTACGTTTGGTATGAGAAAATATTTTCTATTTTCATTCTTTAAAAAATACAAAGAAACTACCATGTAAAATATGGGTTGTGAGAGGAAATATATACATATTTTAGAAAATGAAAATGAATCTAGAAATGAGATTAAAGAAAAATGTTCTCAATGTTAGGTCTTTCATTTTCATTTTTTAAAACATACATACATTTCTTCAAACTACACATATCTTATATGACGATTTCTTTATATTTTTTAGAGAATGAAAAAAATATATTTTCATGTATTAAACATAACCTAAATTTGTTGAGCTGATTTTAGTTAAGCGTACACATGCGAATTAGAGATTTAATTAAATAGTTACAAGGCTTATTAGGCTCAACTGAGAAATTTAGTTGAATTAAACAAGGTATGAAGTGGATAGCTAAGTTCAAGTATAATCAATTTGGAATTGAGATATTAATTGGAAAATTTGCTAAGTATGATTAAATTAGCAAAATAGAGACAAATTAGAAAGAAATTTGCTGCCTATAAATTCAATTTTAGTTAATTTGAAATTCTAGACATTATGGTCTAATTGTTATAAATTGAGGTTTAAAGAATTAACTTGCTCAAGAGCAAAAACATATGTTAGTGACTGAATTGATTAAAAGGAAAAACTTTGAGTTCTCTACGGCTAGGAAAACGGGTCAAATAGAAGAAATTAGAATATTGATGGCATTAGGATAAATGGAAAAAAGTTGAGGGGTTCAATTGCAAATTTTTAGGTGAATTGACCAATTCTTTCCTCATCTTCTCCTCCTTCAGCTCACAATATTGCACAACTCCCCCCTTGTACACCAAAAAGAAACCGAGAATAAGCTCACTAAAATTGCTTCCATGATTAACTTCCTCCAAATTCACAAGCAATCTCTTAAAACTAAATTACAATTTCTCCTCTTCATTTCCTAATGCCACATTTTTTATTAGTATGTAACCAAAAAATGGTTGAGAATTATTTTTTGCATGTTCATGTGTCATCCTTTATGAGTCAAAACTTTTCTCTCTCGTATCGTAGTTTGCTCGAGGATAACTTTTTTCTGGGGAACTTGGGTTTTGATTTTAAAACTGGTTTTTATCTTTTTGGTTTTGCAGACTTTGCGTTTTTTCTTTATTTCAATTTTTTTTTCTCATTTTTCAGGTAAAACACCTTAAAAAAATTATGTCCAATACAATTATTACATGTGGAAATCACGTAATCATTTTTTGTGCCACCTGCCATCTTATGTGTGGATGATAGTCATATCATTTAATTGAATTAACGGGGCGTTTGTTTAGAGGTAATCTATAACACTAAATAATAGTTATTTTTAATGAAACTTCCTAATTGTGCCATGTAGAAAATTAATTTTTTTGTCTTAAAAAAATTCAAGAATAGAGAGAATATTCATGGGAGTTACATTTTAAAAATAAATAATTATAATAATAACTATAATTCTTTAATTAAAAGCTATAATCTTTGGTAAAAAAAAAAACTAAAAGTCATCTATTGTTACATTTTTATGATTTTAAGATAAATTTAGTCATTTTAACTATTAGATTTTTTTGTAGGATTTTGATTACAAATTTCTTAGTATTTTAACATTTAAATTTCCTTTTGAAAGAATATTTATTTTTTTACAAAATATTTTTATTCTGAATATTTTTAGTAATCTCAAATATTTTTAGAGATTGAATATTTTTAGTAATTTCAAATATTATAAATTTATATTTTTCTGATAAAAGTTATGAATTTATACATTGAATTAGTCATGTATTTTTACATGCATTTTCATCATGCTTTTTATTTCTATTTTCATATATTTTGAATGAATTTTTTTCATTTAATTCAATGAATTATTAAATTCATTATACCTTTTTAAACTTTGATAATTCCTAAAAAAATAATATAGAAAAAATAATGAGGACATTCTAAAATGATAAAAAAAAAGAGAAATAAGAAATAAGGAGTCTCTAAAACAACTTAGGTCTTTTAATTTTTTTTATCAAAATTTCGGATTTTTTCTCTTTTTATTCTTTTTCTTTAAACTATGTTTTTATTATTTTTGTCTCTTGGCCTGACTTTTCATTTTATTTTATATCATGATTATTCTTTAAGTGTTTAATTTTCTTAAATACATAACTCTGAAACGAAGTAAGGGTTTAACTTAGGTCTTTTAATTTTTTTTATCAAAATTTCGGATTTGTTCTCTTTTTATTCTTTGTCTTTAAACTATGTTTTTATTATTCTTTGTCTCTTTGCCTGACTTTTCATTTTATTTTATATCACGATTATTTCTTTAAGTTTTTAATTTTCTTAAATACATCACCCTGAAACGAAGTGAGGGTTTAACATCTAGTTTAAAATTACCTTGAAAATTCTATTACCATCTCAAGGACTGGTAATTTAAAATGACTGGAAATTAATACATTTTCTGTTTGATTGTCATAATGGAAATTTTAAATGACTTTATTTGGTGGTTGTCATAATAGAAATTTTAAATGACTTTGTTTGGTTTGAGGAGATATGACATTTCAGAATGAATTTCTTTACTAAATTACATTTTTTATTTTGATTATATGATAATATTTTATTGTAATTTAACACATTTATCAATATTAATAAAAAAATTTTAATTGAAATGAAATAAATAAAAAATAATTAATTTTTCCAAAATAATATATTTTTGTGGCAGAACTAAACCTGTTCAAGGGCCAGACTACCCGCCTAAGCCCAAAGGCTCGCCCGAAATTTGAGAGGGTTTGGACAAAAATATTAGGTCCGAATATCAGGCTTAGAACAAGGAAGCAGGCCCATTTAGAAACGGGCCGAGCCTTGGTTTAGGCTTTGAAGCCCGAGCTCGGCCCGTATTTATATATAATATAATTTTAATATATTTAGTTTCCAAAATATTATATATGTATATAAGATTATATTTTAAATATTACATGTTAGAAATATTTTTTTTTAAAATATAATCTTAAATAATTCTAAAGATAATTCTATAATAATTCTTGTTTATTTTTAAATAGTTTTATAATTATTTTTTTAAATTTTTGTTTGAGGTAAAAAAACTTGGGCGGGTTTTTGTACAGGCCTTGGACAACCATATTCAAATCTGTGCCTTGAATAAATGGTCAAGCCCAAATTTCGGGCCAGGCCGAGCTCGAACAAGCCAAATCCATGTTTTTCTCAAGTCAAAGCCCGGTCAGAATCCGGCCTGACCTGACCCATGATCACCTCTAGGCAAAACTACTAACTTTTTTTAAATAATGCAAGCATAAATAGATGAAAATATGCCTAAACTTTTATCCATTAGATAGAATTAGATAAATAATACACAGACAAAGGGGTATTATTGTCCAAAACCTTAGTTTCATAAGGGCATAAAAGGTATAAAAAGTCAAATGACCTTATTAATTTCAAAATACCTAAGAAATAGTTGGTAATTGAATTCCCACTTCAATAACCAATTTCCTTCATTATATGATAATATAGAATTACCAAGGTAATATGAAATTTCCATAAGAAAGATAGCCAAACATAGACATTTAATATTACTAGTAACCAATTCCTAAGGTAATTTGAAATTGCCTCAAGACTATTCGTATAGTAATATGGGATTGCCAAGGTAATTTAGAATTCCCAGAGTAAAGAAACCAAATATGGTTATTTGATATTACCAACGATCAATTACCGAGGGAATTTCTAATTCTCTCAATCCAAACGCCCCCTACGGTATTAGAAGTATGGACTATATTGAGACACAAAATGAAAATAGAGGTATTATACATTAAAGGTTTTTTTAGTAGAGGTACCACATTAGAATATTTTAGAAAATATAGGGGTCAAATGAGTCATTAAACTTACTTTATAAAAAAAAAAAAACAAAAGTCACCGTGTAAATAAAGTAACTCTTAACAATATGGAGCTAAACTTTTGTGATAAAATTTGGAAATTAGGAGAAGTCATGAACGGGTTATAGGTGAGATAGATTTAGGTGGGTCAATAAGTATTTTTTAATGATTATATTATAATAATGTAAAACTCTCTTTAAAGAGAGAAATTATTTGGTAGGCTTGGCTTACCATATCATCCATAGGTCCTACAAATAAATTCATGTCAATTTAGAAATTATAATATAATTACTAAAATCCTACAATGATTATAGCCTAAATTCTGGAGTTCATTGTTAGAGCTTAATTTGTTCATGTATTTGTATTATAATTTGGATGAATTAGACACCTAAGTACTTTAATTAATCACTAATTGAGGTGTTTTCCAATTGTAGGTGAAATAATGGAGAAATTACAAATACATGTTAAAATAGTCCATTTTGGGATTAAAACAAAGAAGAAAGCTCGAGCCAATTAGAGGCTATAAGAGAGCCTCTCAATGGCTGTTCACGAGTTCAAAAGTTAGGAAGCAGAGAAACCTAGCCATTTAGAGGCTACGCGAGAGCCTCTCAATGGCCGAGTTCTGACGTGGTTAAGTCAGATCCGATTTTTGCGAGAATTGTTGCAACAGAAAATTCAAACTTAAATTTGACTCAATCAAAGCAGCGAAAATCATTCCATTTGCCAATTAGTTGGGCTAAGGAGCTGGAAAAGACATTTTTACCCTCACTTAACTTTGTAATCATGTTTTAGGAAAGGATAGATTAGGAAATTGACAATTATTAGTTAGACTATAAATAGCCTTAGTTCTTCTTAGAAGAGCAGTTTTTGAGTTTGTTAAAAACGTGAAAAGCTTGGTTCTCTGAAGATTTTGAAGAATTCTCTCAACTTTCATGGAGGTTTCTTCATCTTCCATGAGAAGTTAAGTACTTCTAATCCGATTTAGCTTGTAATTGTAAATCTTCTCCAATTAATGGTAAGATCTTGAACTTAAAGCTTTCAATTCTATTGTATTCTTTAATTTCCTGAGCTAATTGATCTTGGAAGTATTAGAGATCAAGTGATTTTGGGGAATTCATGAGTAATGACGGCCGCATTGCTTGGGCTTCTTCAATTCACTAGGTATTCTAGGCAATTTGCTATCCGTAATTGTAGATTTTGTTTAGAACCGAGTAGCAACCAAATCTTAGATTAGATTTGGGGAAATTGAAGGGGACAGTTACATGGAGATGCACTGAGCTCACATGGCTCTAGTTAGCTAATATTACTCTAGATCGTAATGTTCTCTTGTGATTTAAACTTATAGCCGCTAAGGAATAGGTCGATTACGAGGGAAGAGAGTTAGATTGAGTGACTGAGCTTGCTAACTTCAACGATTAAGGAGTGATCGGGCTTAGGCGAAACTGGAGTACCTTAAGCTACGCTAACTATAATAGGATTGGTTGATTAGATTAAAGATCAAGGATCAATGATCCATTAGTTGAAGTTGATTACGATTACTTGCTAGATTGGAGCTCAATTACTCTAGTTTCCTTTTGATTACTTGTTGTAGATGTTGTTATTAGTTTAGTTTCTTAGTTTCGAGATTGAATTCCAAGCCACTCCACCTTTAAATTCTAGTTTACATCTCATTTTGTTTAGTTGATTTGTAGTTTCTGCTTTAAGAGCCATTGCTTCTTTGTTTGTTGTTCGATTATAGTGAATAAGAGTAAAGCGAAGTATAACGAGCTCCCTGTGGGATCGATCCTTACTTCCCTAGCATATGTTAGTTTAGTAAAGTTTATTTTGGAAGTGCCACGACAAGCTTCACCATTTATCCTTTAAATTCTTTCTCTTTATACTGTGTGGCTAAACTTATGATTAAATTTGTGCTTTAATTTTAGGAAATGTTTTAAATTGGCACAAATTCATTGATAAGGCCTATGGATGACAAGGTAGGCTGGCTTTATATAATAATTTTCCCCTTAAAGGAATTGTGTCTACAAGTTGAATGAGTTGGGAAATAGTCATTAAATTGATGCAGGGCTTGTTTGGCATTGCAATTGGGGTCATAAAGCTTCTTTTCACATCTAACACAATGCCAAACAATTTTTGTTGTTCCAAAAGGTTTTTTAACAGCTAAAAGTCACCCAACCTGAGAAATTTTGGTGCTTTTGTGTTTAAAAAGTGCTTTTACATTGAAACTACATTCTCTCACAGCAAATACCATATACTAAAAAATTTTTAACGCATTTTTTCACAGCAATTTTCAAAAGCACTTTTTCAAAATTAAGTTTTTCCTATTGTAACTGTAATGCCAAACTAGGTTGTAATTGAGTAAAATGGTTAAGGGGCGTGCTCCTTGGGGCCAGGGTTCAAAGAGTGCTGCACGCACGTTGGTATTCGAATTTCGTGGGCCAAGGGACAATACCTTAGTGGGTGGGCTGAAGGCCCACAGGTTGACAAGGCCGTGAACGAGACCCAGGCTTGCCTGGAGAGTGCTATGAGAGCACGACTCTTGCAGAGTATCCTTTGTCTTCCCTTTCAAATCCATCACGGTTCCAAATATTGCATCAAACACATTCTTCTCAATATGCATAACACCAAGGTTATGCCGGATCAAGTTTGTTTGCTAATAACGAAAATCCTAGAAAATGCTCTTTTTTGTCCATTTGTGATTAGTGCCATAATGAGTAGGCTTACCCATCAAATCCTCCATAGCAGTGGGAAAATACATGACCTGTGCATATATCTTGTCCCCTGACAACTTTCGTGGTGTAGCAAGCCTCTCAATATGACCATGATGGAAAGCCTTTTTATGTTTTCTACACGGATGATCCTAGTTAAGGAAGGCCCTATGAGAATCAAAATAAGTCGGCTTCCTATTATGGGGATGGACAAATGCTCTGCCCTCCTGCATGCATATTGGGAATCCTAACACTCTAATAGTGCTCCACATAGATAACATGTCGTAAGTAGGGAAGTCATTAATGGTCTACATAAAAGCAACCATTATGCGAAAATGCTCATTCCTCGAGACATTATGTCACGCCCCGACCCGCCCCGGGTCGGCCACGTGGCAACCGCCGCGCTGCCTCGAAGTACATGCTGGCCAATCACGCACCTGAGGCACCGCAAGGCATAAATGGGCATCATCGCTGTAAAAAAAAAACTAAAACTTTAATTAGAAAATACTTAATAAAATAATTAACTTTAAAAGTAATGCCAGTGGACTAATTGAGAAAATACCTACACAATGGAAACTTCTAAGCCTAAGCCACTGACGCCTCCTAGTGAGCCTCTCTTTTCTAAAGCTGACTCCGATCGCAGATCTGCATCCATCCACATTGGATACAGGTGAGTGACAGAGGTTCTAAGAATCTCCATCTGGGGTAGAAGGGATAAGGGAAATCCAAAATAAAATAAAGTAAAATAAAATAAGATAAGATAAGATAAAAATAAATATTTTTCCTTTCGAAAACTCTTTTGAAAACTCTTTAATAAATAATATATATATCTCAAGTGGGCTGGCATCTCTATCACACTGGAGGCACGACCCGTCGGTCGCCTTATGCCTCACTGCACCGAGGGCTATCCCTTTTCTTATTTAATAATATTTTCTCTTTTCTATTCCTCTAGCCATTTCCCTCGGTGGTGCCTCGCTGTGGTGGAACACAGCGAACTGGAGCTCTGGCGAGTTTCCCTACGCGCCTCTCCCAACCAGGCTCGACTCACCGTGCCCCTCGATAGGCGGTCCACGGCTGAGTATCATGCATGCTCTCGAACTCGGTCCACGCTCCCGCAAATTGGAGCCTCGAGGAACCCTCTCAAGCACTCATCTCCCGAGGGCATCGTACCCTCAATAATCATAATAATAATCTTTAAAAACATATATATATATATAGATATATATATATATATATAACATACATATTTAAAAAATATATATAAACACACACATAAGTATTTATATTTCTTTTTAAAACATCCCACTCACTATGTGAGTATATCACAGACAATAGTGTGTTTGTGGATTTCCCGTATCCCAAAACCTTTGGAAAACATTTTCAAAAAAATCATTTTCCCCAGTGGCTAAACAAAGAAATCTAAGCTACTCACAGTAGAGGGAGAATCATATACTCCCAAGCGCTCCATGTAGCTCAACCTCCGGAGCATCGCCGCACTCGATTCAACCGGCGCCCTAGTACACGGAAATATAAATTAGCATTCATAATAAGATTTATGAATGCACCTACGAGGCTCTAACATGATCTAAGACGATGTTTAGATGTGGTTTGGAAGACTCAGAAGTGTTTCGAATCGATTTGGGGTCAATTAGGGTTTCGGGAGGTAAAATGACCATTTTGCCCCTAAAGGGCAAGAACGGCGCCGGATCTAGAGTGAACCAGCGCCGGTTCTCTTGACCCGAAGGTCGGTCACCGGCAAGCAGAACCGGCGCCGGTTCTGTTCTGGGTTTCAACCCGAGAATTTCTTCAATTTTTCTCAAAATTCGAAACCGATGCAATCGGCCACCAATTTAGCTACAATTTGAGATGCATGTACCTTAATGCATCCACTACACGTTTACCGGAAGAAAAACAAGAAATACAAGTTCAAAGTTCCTAAACTTAAAATCTAACTAAAAGCTGAACCTAACTTTGAACTTGGATCTCTCCTAAACCGATGCATGGGAAAGCGTGCAAACTTGGAAAACGTAGATCGAGGAGTTAAGAATAACTCACTAAGATCTCGCCTCGAACTTGCGGTCGGTTTGTCCGGATCTGCCAATTGTCCAAGATGCCTTCGTTTGGCTCTAGAGAGAAAAAGAAAAGAAAATGAAAGAAAAAGAAAAAGAGAAATGAAGAAAAGCTTTGGCTCACCCCTATTTATAGAGGAGCCCGACACCGGGTCTACTCGGGCCCCGAGTCAAACTTTTCCCCTTTTTCAACTTTCTTTCATTTTCACCCATTGGCTAAATCCTTTGCTTTCTTGTGCCAATGAGGCCCATAATAAATTTCTAGGGACTTATTTGGAGGTCTTTTTGGCATTTACTAATTCCCATGCACGGTTAATTACTTTGTCTTCAAACTCCGTCTTATCCAAATTTTAACTTCTCTTCTTACTTGACACAGCCGGACTGACTTATTATTCAATTATTACGTCATCTTACACCATTCCGTTCGTACGAAAAGGTCGTGTTAGGTCCGGGTGTGTCACATTAAACATCAATATCCCATCTTCCCACAATTGTTTCAACTCATCATTCAGAAGTTATAAGAAAACATCTATGTTTTTCTTCAGGTTTTTTAGGCCAGGACAAATCAAAGTTGAGAACATATAAAGGCTCTTCATGCACACACCCGGAGGAAGGTTGTAAGGAGTTACAACTGCTGGTCAGCAAGAATAATTCCTCCCAAATTGACCATGCAATGCAAAACCATCTATGCATAGTCCCAATCTCACATTTCGAGGATCATGACCAAAATCAGGATAAATCCTATCGAAATGTTTCCATGCCTCGATGTTGGATGGATGGCGTTTAACTCCATATTATGCTTGGTGTGTAGTATGCCAAGACATCTATTCAACTGTCGCTGAAGTCCATGGCAAATATCTCAAAATGGAATGGGGAATTTTTTTTACAATTAGTGTCCTGACGTCGACCAATGTCCTTAAACCTAAGCTCACCACAAAACCTGCAGCAATCATCTGTTGATTGTTCCTTCCAGTATAATGTGCATCTATTCTTGCAAGCATTGATCTTTACCCACTAGTAAACCCAATTCATTAATAGTTTTCGTATGTTGGTAATAATTTGGAGGAAAATTATTTTCTTTCAGTAAGACTTTCTTGATGACATAATAAAAATAATCAAATGCACCCTCAGACAAGTTAAACTCCAACCTCCCATTTAACATCTACGAAACAAAGGAAAGCTGTGACTTCTTAGACTCCTCGAAAAAGGGACGATCAACATGTTTTACGATGTCAAATTATTGTTCATCCAACTATGTGCGTTGCGGCCTTCAAAAGGATCTTATTCATTTGCATTGTTAGCTACTTCTTCTCCACTCGATCCAGCTTCATCGTCATTATGTTAAACAAAACCGGATGTGCTACATCAAATACCATACACTAATCTCATGTCATCTCTTCATAGTAACTCCAATGTGTCATCTCATCCGGTACTGGCATTTGTTGTTGCTATGGCTCATTACTTTCAAACCTCTAGTGTTCTTCACCATCTCCAACCCAGTTCCAATAACCGCCCCTAAATCCATGACTAATCAGATGTTATGCCAGCCTCAACGATAAATAAAATTGCATATTATTGCACTTTGTGCATGGACAATGAATTTTATCACCGTCTTTCCATAAGGCATCATGGCATGATGCAAATTAAATGAAAAACTCCACACCAGCTAAAAACGGATCTATCACACCTTTACCTCCTGGTTCCTTCCTATTATGCATGCAGTGTTGATTGTTAATCAACTCATCCATTTTTCCTACAAAATATTTTAAAATGGCTCTATTAATAAACCACTAAAAAAAATCACCTACTTTAACAACTAAATCAAACTAATATACAAGAACTTGATTATTTTGTCATTATTGTAGTTAATTTAAATTTAATCAAAAATCCAACAGCAACAAATTCACCAAAATCGAAGCTAAATTAGATAATTAGCTCAAGGATGGATTAATTGGAGAATTGAAATTATCTAAATTGATGAGATTGGAGTTTAGAAATGTCTAAGCAAATGATCAAATAGAAATGGTTAAGATGTTGGGAGTTCATAATGATTAAAATTAGACATGAAAATGGGCAAATTGAATTTTGTTGGGGGCTGTATATTTATAATTGAATTATAATAGGTATAGAAGAGTTATTGACTAAAGTTGCAAGGTATTTGTCAAAATAAAAATAATGGTATCTCGGGATAATTTTGTTAATTTTGGAAACAAACACCCCCCCCCCCCCCCCCCCCCCCACCACACCCCACCCGCAAGGGTATTTTTTTATTAAATTGTTTTCCTTATGCATGTAAAATTAAATCAAATATTGCTAGGAATTGCATTAAGTTGATCTAGAACAACATTTTGGAGTGTATTTGGATTATGGAATGGGCTAATTTGTGGTATTATAATATTTAATTAAGGGATTGGGGCTTAAATTGATTATATTACAAGGTTTGTGGTGTAGATTGGAATTAGAAATATCCAAAGGGTTAATTAGCAATTTAATTTAAGATACAAGTGAGGGAATCTATATGTTAGTGGTATGCATTTTGATGAAATGAGAGCCTTGGACTAGACTGAATAAAAGTGCGGTTGCCTGGTTGGCATATGCATGATATAATATAAAAATTCATGGGCATTTTAGCAAAAATTGGTTTTTTGTAGTCTTCCGCCAAGGCATAGCCCACCAACCCTTCACGTTCATTACTTCATCTTCAATTTTGCCTTTCCCTTTTTCTCACTACCCCCATTGAAGAGCTGGAAGCTCTCTCTCTCTCTAACAAAGCTCAACACCAGAAAATTGAGCCCATCATTTCTTACTAAGCTCAAGGAAGAGAGAAGAATATCAACTTGCAGTTCTGAAGATTCGGAGTTGAAGAGCCAATGATCAAATAATGTTAAGTTTTCAATTTAATCTTTGCTCCTAGGAAATTGATTTTGGAAACTTTGCAGAAAATCAAGGGTTACATTGGAACTTGATTGGAAGTGGAATTGACATTGGTAAGTATAATTTGATGTTTGATGCTAATTAATATTGAGGCATGCATGTCCGAGAAGTGCATAGAATTTTTTTTTTTTTTTGAAAGCAATCAAAAGAGCTGTATCATTAAGAATAAAAGAAAACCACATCCAGTTCTCCTGACAGCAACATGGAGAAGCAAATCCAAAAAATAAACAACAGAATAAAACACATCACTTTCAAAGAAAACAATCAACATGACCGGAGTAGAGGCAATAGAAGAGCAAGGGGAAGCTGCTGAGAAAAAGAACAAGTCGCAATCACCAAAACTCAAGGATCAAAACTCAAGGATCAATAGAAGAGCAAGGGGAAGTGCATAGAATTTAAGTTGAGAAAATTTCTGGTTTGCACTTTAAGAACAATCCCAGTACGAGCTACATTTGGGTGAAATAATGTTTTGAGTGAATATTATATTTCTGGAAAGATGTTTGAGTCTTCTACAACCTTGTATGAAATAAGAATTTCCTAAAAAATTGCACCCTTTGGGAATAGTTGGCCTCACACTGAAGTGTCGCGTTCAAGCTTTAACTGCATCTATAATGCGGTTGAATTTTAGATACATGGTTAGCAAATGATAGTTTGTGTAAATATCTCATGATATCTCAGATGTGATGACCCTTCCCATTTGGAGTCCTCTGCCATTGGAAATGCTTCGGGTACTTTCAAGTCATTGGGAAACATTTGATAGTTTTCTCATTTTAGAAAAACAAACAAAAAATAAAGGAATAAAGAAAGAAAACATTCTAAACTTTTGTAATCTTAAACTTTTGAAAAGTGAACATCATAACATAGCCCTAACAACTCCTTAACATCCATGACAAAGTTGATATTTCAGCATTTTACAATAACAAATTGACGTTATAAGAGTGATTGCTATATCAGCCAATTCTTCGTTTTCCTATCAAACATCCCTGGTCCGTAAGTTGAGATTACCATCGTCACAAGAAGAGGGAATTGCAGCCAGATGAAGAGGGAGACTGGAATGCTAGCAAGCAAAACGATTGGAATAACTATTGCCCACTGGCCATCGAGCATGATAATAGCCGTAGAAGAAAAAGCTAGCATCATTGTTGCAATGGAAATGAAGAGGGAATGAAGAGGGAGGAAGAGCGATAATCAATTTGGTGGGCAATGATTTTAAGAAATCTTTAGCTGCATAGCGAGATGTGAGAATACCCACGAACATCAAAACTGAAGTGCATGAAGCAAAGAGAGAAATTGCATCCGATGTCACAAATTCCTTGAAAGATTTTCTTGTTAAGAGTAAGGGAGTACCGGTGTCTGGATTGGTGCCTCCAGGGACAGTGTAAAGAGCAGCAAACATAATGGTGATGATTAGAGTGCCCACAATTATGGAAGATTGAGCTATATCTTTCATCCATTTCTCCCCTTCTTTTATCAACTCTGCGTGGCTTTGATTAAAAAGTTCGTCAGCAGTTTTTCCATTTTTATTCCGATGCCTTTTCATTGTAGTTGCAATGCTTTCCACCTCCTATATATATTAATTCATACCCAATATAATGTAAGAGAAATAAGTGTATTCTTTGAAAAGAATTATGGATGAAAGATATATATATATATATATATATACACACACGATTACCTTAAACCATTGTAGTTCTCTTTGCATTTGCAGCGCTGCTCCTGAGATCTGAGCGAGCTGAGAGCAGTCTGATAAATTTCCTGCCAAATGTAAGATGTTGTTGCCTTTCTTATCAACTAAAATATTGGACTCAGTCTTCATGAAATCCTGTCCATATATGAGGCTAAAAGTTTTTTCTTGACGATTTGCAACCGCACACCGGAATATATTTCTACCGTGGCCGTCAGTAAGCCACAATAAATCTAGATTTGCTTTAATGATTTGAGTGATAAACTCTGTCATCCCCTGTTGAGCAGCGTTGAAAATTGCATCGCGGACACCGTTTGCAATAATTTGTGAAGCATCCAAACCAACTATCGTCTCAGATATCAAAACCAGAAGCTCATGGGCATACGAATGGTTTAGCTTCAAATCATATTTTTGCTTAATTCCTAGTTAAATCAAGGGTTTAACTGATGATTAATTTCTTAAATTAGTAGAGAAGGAACAAGAAAGAAAATTACGTTGAGCCATATAGGTAACATACCAAAGAATGTTAAGACATTTGACCACAATCCAAGTAATTTCCCTGCATATAATATTGCAATAGTTGAGAAAATGTATGTGCATAAATTTTATTTTAAAATTAAATTTCCAAAATTTTGTGTTGGCTTTCCACACAAAAATCCTTTATCCATCTCAGAGATCTATAAGTAACCGACATGAAAAACTTTTTAATTAAGTTTTACAACTTTTAATTTCTTTTCATTTTCAAAATTGGAACAATTCCTTCTAAATACATCAGGAAGAGAAAAAGTTGAAAAATTCACAAACACTCCAAGATAATTTTATTAATACGAAATAAATTATCAACTGACAAAATTTTAAGTTACAGTTTTACTGGAGGCTCTCACACCAACACAATTGTTGTTGGTTCCAAAAGAATTATATTGTAACTAGAAGATTGCCTGCACTAAGTTGTAGGTTAGTCCTTCAATTTTTTTAATTGACGATAGACAAATTTGATTTATATAGGGATTAATATCGATACATTTTTCATTAAATTTTAAATACTAAAACAATCCAAAAAATAAAGCCCAAATAATGAAAATACAATTAATGAATTAACTTTAACTAATTAATTCATTTAAAAAATAAAAAGAAAAAAAAAATCATACCATGGGGGTGATGTGGCACTCCTAATTGAGGCCTTTCACCCGCATCATTTATAGAAGGGTATAGCTATCTATAACATAAAACAAGATTTATACTATATATTCAATTTAATATTCCCTCCCTCCCAGTATGTTTATCATCATTGATTTTCACAAAGTTTAAGAAAAAAAAAAATATTGAATTAGATTAAATTACTTTGTTATTCTTGATGTTGTAAGTGTTTTTAAGGTTTTATATATTGATGTGATAGTAATAAAAGAAAAAGAGTGATCAAATTGAGAATTAAAATTTATTGGATAGTTTATCTATGATAATGGATAAACAAATTGGGACTTACCAAAAAGGAAAAATAGACAAATAACATCGGACTGAGGAAGTATAAATTTAAAGTTGGGGGGGGGGGGGGGGGGGGGGGGTTAATAGTAGAAGTTTTGGGACATTTGACATTTTGTTTGGTCGGTAAAAAATTTACTATATAAATAAATATAAATAAATATTTTTTTGGTGAAAATTTTTATTTGGTTAAAGGGTTTAAAGAAAAATGAAAAATTAAATGGGGGAAGGTTCAAGAAGCAACCATTCTCCGAAAGAACTTATTAGATAGGTCGGGTTTACCTCATCATTTATTGACCCTATCAATAAATTCGTGCCAATTCAAAACATTTCCTAAATTTAACTATAAATTTGACCAAGTTATAAGGAGAAAGAATTTAATGAGTAAATGCTAAAATTTAAACTATAATTGTGGTAGGATTTTAGTAATTTTATCATAATTTCTAAGTTGGTACAAAGTTTAGTTAGTTTAGTTCGTTTATTTGTCTGATGATTTCTTAATAGATATTTGTATATAAGAGATTTATATATAATGAGAAGTCATTGTATTATCTTAAAAAAAATTATTGACAAAGATTATGGTTTTAATTTTTATTTTTCTTTTATCATATCTGGATCTTTATGGAAGGAAAATGATATTAAAATTAATAAAATATAGATAATAATTGAAAATTTCTTATAGTTTTACCCTATTGCTCTTATTGGCTCTATTCCTGCCATTTACTAGATCTGCAAATTAAAGTTAGGTGAATTCTTGAGTACTTGGTGAAGAGGATTGACGCTTTGTCCTTCAAAATTCAACCCTTACAACACCATCTGCAAGTGAAGAAGTGTGGAAAATGATGCAGCACTGCTCAAGAATGATTCCCAGAATGCTATGTTCTTATGTATTTCCTGTTCTTCTCTAAATAAATCTCCATTGCCATGGCGGTAGTTTTTATGCCACCGCATAGTTTTTATGTATTCATGAATACATCGATGAACATACCTTTCAAGATAAAGCTCTTCGTCGCCTGTTGATCTTGTTCGTGAGTATAAATACGAATATCATCAATGGAAGCATAGGAATTTTTAACCTTCAACCCTTTACGACAATAAATAATATTAGTGTTGTTGCTATATTCACGATATTAAAATTTAGAAATTAGAGAATGCGATATGTTGACAATTGAAATAATAGCTCACGGATTTATTTGACAATTTTGGTATAATTGAAGGGTTAAAATTTTTCCTTCAATTGAAACTATAAATCTCTTCTTTAATTTCTTTGATAAAAGAAAAAAGCGAAAAGAAAATGATTTAATATTCTCGCCATCATTATACCAAGGATTTAATATATATATATATATAAATATATAAACAGAAATTTTTTTTAATGATTTTGTTAACTCTTCTCAAAATCATATGCGCAATATTGAAAACGTAAAAAAATAAATTAAATTTTGGTAAAATTGAGAAAAAGAAGGAAACTAAGGAAGAAAAAACATGTTTGAATTATATATTTTATCCAGTTCATTAGAAATATAATTTAGAATAAGGATTATTATTATATTATAATTAATAAATAATAAGTTAATTAAGAGAGAAAAGGAGAGTGATGATATGCTGACAAGAATATACACAACGTTGCCAAAAAGAAAATCCACTTGTACTGAGAAATGCCGAAGGTTGACGAGATAATTTCTTAATGGCATTTTCTGTAGCTCTATAAGCTGCTAACTGGGGACAACGACGAAGCAGATCCAGAGCAACATATGGTGAATGAAATAAAGGAAAAAGATAATATATATATATATATATATATTAATCAAGCTGATGATGAAGAAGAAAGTGTTACCAAAATTTTTGTTTCCTATAGAGGAACAGATGGCTAAGTTTGCATGAGATTGGTTTTGTGATGAGAGTAGAAATTCTGGTGGAGTCATGGAGTGTAGATAATAAATCATATCTCCATGACCATATGCGCATGCCCTTGCAAGGGGAATTTCATTTCGGTTATCTGGAATAGTGAGTAATTCCTGTTCTTTCGGATCAAGTGTGCTGCAATTCTGGCATTTCCTCTGTACATTGCAGCATTATGAAGAGCTGTGCTCCCCGTTCCATTCTTTCTTTCCGAGTCTTCTTTCGACATATTGCGTAAAAATTCTTCCACGATTTCCAACTTACCCAGCATTGCAAAATAAATTGCAAAGCGACTTTGCCTCCTCACAATTTTTGCATTTATTAAATCCGGATGTTCTCTCAATACACGCCTTACTGTGTTCAAGTCGCCTCTGCAGATTGCCTTGAGCAAGGCCAGAGAATGAGCGGTACGTTCAACATGCCCAACCCCAGCTGCCGACACATTCAATATAAAAAACAGCACGGAAATTGATCATTCAATTCAAGAAGCCCAAAATATATTATTCTTAATTTATATATATATATATATATATATTATTCCTTCTCTCAAAAACTCTTAAATATTTTTACTATATAATTTAATCATTAACATATATAAATAAAAGAAATAATGATTAACATAAAATCATGTATCACTAAATAAAATAATTTGGATTAAGAAAGATTTAAAAGGTCTAGCAATTTGATTTTTCTTTTTATGATGATTATGAATAGTTGCTAATTTTAATTTAATTATTATAGAAAATTTATGATATTAATATTAGAATATATAGAACAATTACATTCTTAGAGACTTTAATTAGACATTGGCCTGTTAATATAATAGAATGTTGGATTCTTAATTCCAGTGACTAGTGTTCAAACTCTATGAGACAACTTATGTTCATTTACTAAGTAGTCTATATATTACAAAGTAAATAAAAGTTGTTCTTATCTATGTATTAACAAACATTTGTTTTATAAATTTTTCGATATTATATCATTAACACTTAACTTGAGATTTAATTTTTTTTATTCATACCTAGAGGTGTCCATGGGCGGGGTCGGGCCCAAGTAAGAATTTGTAAGAAATTTTCTTGTCCAAGCTCGGCTAGGCCCGACTAAACCAGCCTCTTCCTTTGTCCAAGTCCGGCCCTAAAATATTTTTATAAGCCCGATGCTCGTCCAAAAGCCCGTTTTTAAATTTTTTTCATACACTAATTTTAAAAATTAAATTATATTAATTTTATAATAAAAATAAAAATAAATCAACACATTTAAAAAAATCATCTAAAATAAAAATATTACAGACTTGGATGGGCCTACGGGCTTGGACAGGTACCCCGACCCTTGAACAGCTCTATTCATACCATAATTTTTAGTTTAATACGTAAAAAGCATCCAAATCTTCTACATATATCTTAAAGTATATTATTAATATTTACTTTTAATTTCCATCAAAAATTTTAAATTTTTATTAATTTCTAAAATAAAAATTACTAATATTTATAAATTTTAAAAAACCAAGTGCGTGCGAAGCCCAAATCAGTTTCTAGTGTAGAATTAATATCTGTTATAAGTGAGGAGAAAGATCGATCGGCTAATAGCAAGAAACAAATGAATCAATATGGGAAGCAAATTAAGAGAAAGAGAAGAAATACATAAACATAGAGAGAAATTAAGCTGATGGAAATATTTATTCAAAGAACGAATATGACAAATATAAAGATAATCCAAAAATTTGGATTCACAAGCTAGGTATTATTACTAATTATATGAAGTTATAATATACCAACTTACATGGATTGCCATGTACTATGCCTTTCTCCCTCGATTCCTCTATCTGGAGAGAGATCAGCTTTGCTTTTGCAGTTGCTAATTTAACACTCTATAACTGTTGTTTGAGTTAATGATTTCTCCTTTGTACTCAAAATCCACGCACTCTCTCTCTCTCTCTCTCTCTCTCTCTCTCTCTCTCTCTCTCTCTCTCTCTCTCTCTCTCTCTCTCTCTATATATATATATATATATAGATAGATATATCATACTACTATATTAGAAGTTGGTAGAGAAGTGTATCCATTAAAGGATGCCACATAACCCTTCATTTATCATACTCTACTACATTAAAAGTTGGTAGAGGTAGGCATCCATTGAGGGATGCCACAGCCACATAACCCCTTGATGTGATCTTTTTTTTTTTTTAATTTGTCCTTCCTTCCTTTTTTTAAAATAAATTCTTTAAGTTTTCAATAATTTTATTCTATACTAAGAATCTACTCGCGCTTCACGGGATCAAATATTTTTATATTTAAAAAAATGTAAAAAAATGTAATATGAAATTTATTATATAAAAATTGTATGTTATAGTAAAGAAGTTAGAAAAATATTAGGTTATGAATGTTATATATAGTGGGTAATTAGAGTTATATTTGAAGTACGAGTTGTCAAATTAATAATTCATAATAATTTAAATTTATATTATAAAAGTTATTTAGGTAAATAGTAAATTATGTAGAGTTATTTTTATTAATAATAATATAATAATAATGATAATAATAATTTAATATTAAAATTATAAAATACCTATTATACCCATAATAATATAATATAATATTAAAGGATATTAACATATTTAATAGTGTCTTTTAAAAAGTGTTCACTTTTATACAAAAGAGAAATAGATTTTCTACTACTAGGATTTTGTTACACCTCCTTTTCACTTTTTCTATCAAGTAAAGCATTAAATACATCAATAATTAGTTGGTTCAAGTGGTTTGTCACTTGTTTTCTAATCAAGGTCTTGAGTTTGAGTCTTGTAAATGAAGAAAATTATTGTTGAGAGAACTTTACCCCCATAGTGAGCCAACCCAACTTGAAAGAGATTAATCTTGGGCCAAAGGCATGAGGATATTCTTTGTTACATAAAAAAAGCATTAAATGCTAAATAAAGGAAATAAAAGGTGAATTGAAAGTCTAAATGCTCTAAAAAAGAAACTATGGCTAAAAAAAAAAAAAAAGAATAACAGGAGTATCCACAGTAATAGTTGACAAAGTAGAGTCAAAACCTCAAGCAAAGATATTAATAAACAGCTCCATTGGAAAATGATGAAATTTTTGAAGCAATTCCTTTTTCCAAGATTTATTGTTTCAAATTCGTATATACAATTAGAAGTTACGATATCACTTGAACCAATACATTCAACATTTTGCAAAGGGCAGAGAAACTAGTGAGGATGTAGGATCAAATTTAATGCCTTTATTGAAGATAAAATTCCACAAACGAGAAAGAAAGGTCTGCAGGGGAGTTGACTCAGTCTAATACTCTCAGACTCAGTAGCAAGATACAAGTAAATTCCACGGGAGTAACAGGCTTCAGTCTTCACACTACTTAAAAAAAAAATCGGGGAATGTAAGGTTGTCTATAATATCCTCAAAATCAACATATATCTTCTGCAAATATGATGTCAAAGATGTATTGTAATTAAAGATGTCAAAAGATGACCCGATCTGAGAAACCAGTCCAACCCGCCCGAATCCGAAACTAACCCAACCTGATTTGACCCAAAAAAAAGTAAACGATCTAAACCCGACTGATCCGAAACCCGATTGACCCGAAACCCAATTAACCCAAAACCCGATTGACCCGAAACCCGATTGACCCAAAACCTGTTTGACCCGAAACCCGTTTAACCCGAAACCCGTTTAACCCAAGAGGCTAACCTGAAAATATATTTAAGTAATATTTTACCTTCTCTTTCTTAAATATTATCAAATTTATTTAATGAATTTGTTAAAAAAATAAAAATAAATATCTTGTTAAATTTAAATTTTTATTAAATTGAAATAAAAAAACATATTTCATATTCTTAAATTTTAATCTTTATCATATAATTGTTAAACTATAAGTTATACTTCAATATATCCTCTATTATATTATACTTTTAATCAGAGATAGAATAATAGATAGTATTTATTTGAAGTAATCTCCTAAATCCTTGTCACATGCCTCATAAATTATAAGTTGATATAATCCCATTATATTTATAGATTTAATACTTTAATTTGATTTGTCATTTATATATATATATATGTGTGTGTGTGTGTGTGTGTGTGTGTGTTAATGTGTTATATAAATTTATATAATATATATATATATAAGTGTAAGTTGGGTAAGAGGTTTATTCCTATTAAATATCCTTTTTTCTCCAGCATATTTCAAAAATGTCATTGGATTTGAGCTCTATCTTTTATATTAAGCTTTTAAAAGATTTAGGCTCTACCTTTTGTATTGGACTTTAAAAATAAATAATTAAATATTAAGATTTTTAAGAGTTTTTACTCATTGGTGTTCAAAAATACCGTTGGTTAAATTGGAACAATTAAAAAGTACAAAATATCATAAGCCATTGTAATTTAATTTAAATATCATTCTTATGCACATTGTTTTACAATATTAAAAACAAAGTAACTTTATTTAAATATTACTCATATAAATTATTATAATCAAATGTATTCAAAAAATAAATTTAATAATAAATAAATTAGAGGAGATTCTTAAAAAATATATTATAATTATTAATAACTCGTTGTATTACGTAACATGCACGTAGTACAGAGACTAATATATATAAAAGTATAAATATTGTAAAACTTTTGAATAGCCTAAAATACCCTTTTTCTTTTTGCATATTTCAGAAATGCCATTAATATTGTTGAGTCAAATTAAAACTCTTCATTTATATTTTACTAAACATTATATATATATATATATATATTAAATGATGATAGTAATTAACAATTTTATTTTCATCATAATTTACTTATTACTATATTATATTAAAGAAAATGGTTTAATTATCATCCAATTTCATGTAATTTAATTTAAAGCTTACGTTATAACTTAATTATCATCCACTTTAATATAATTTATCTTTTTAATTTTTTTAATTTTTTTAATTTTTTTAATTTTTTTAATTTTTTTATTTATAACACGTTGTATCACGTGCAGCATACGTGACAAGATGACTATTATATATAAAAGTACGAATATTGTAAAACTTTTGAATCGCCTAAAATATCATTTTCTTTCTCTATATTTCAAAAATGCTATTGATGTTGTTGAATTAAATTAAAACTCTTTATTTATCTTTTCTTAAATATTTATTTATATATTTATTGAATGATGATTGTAATTTTGACACACCCGGACCTAATACGACTTTTTTACAAACGGAGTAGTATAAGACGGCGTATTAAGTGGACAATACGTCGGTCCGGATGTGTCTAATTAAGAAGAGATGTGAAAATTAGGATAAGACGAAATTAGAATATAAAGTAATTAACAGTGCATGAAAATTAGTAAATGTCAAAAAGACCTCAAACTAAGTCCCTAAAAATTTATTATGGGCCCCGTTGCCATAAAAAATCAAAGAATTTAGCCAACAGGTGAAAATGAAAGAAAGTTGAAAAAGGAAAAAAAGTTTGATTCGAGGCCCGAGTAGATCCGGTGTCGGGCTCCTCTATAAATAGAGGAAAGCCGAAGCTTTTCCTCATTTCTCTTTTTTTCTTTTTCTTTCATTTTCTTTTCTTTTCTCTCTGGAGCCAAACGGAGGCATTTTGGACTTTTGGTAGATCCGGACAATCCGGCAGTCAGATCAAGGTGAGTTTCCAGTATGTTATTCTACTCACCTCGATCTACGTTATATTAAGTTTACACTCATTTTCATGTATCGGTTTAGTGTAGATCTGAGTTTTTTAGTTTTTGGCCAGTTTAATTTTAAAACTCAGATCGGAGAATATCGGGCCGCTGAAATAAGGTGAGTTTTTTGTATGTTATAGTACTCACCTTAATCTACGCCATATTCTATTTTCATGTATTTCCGTGCTCCGGGTGAGAGTAAATCGGAGATTTAGTCAATTTAAGCTAAATCTCGATTTTACGAAAATTGGACTTGTGTTTCTCGTTTCTGTCTCGACGTATCAGTCATGGATGCCATGAGGATCGCCTCTCTAAGTTTATACTTCGAAAGGAGGAGAAACGAGTGCGAAAACTAGGGGAGAGACCGGCCAAGAAACAGGCCGATCAAGTCCCTGTTTAGATATTTTTATATTATATTATTATATTTAAAATATTTATATATTATATTAATATATCTTAGATATTTATATATTATATCATTCTAATATATAAATATCTCGTAGGAGGGCTTTTTGAGCCCAATTTCTGGTAGACTTGGCCCAACCCGTGTGGGGCCCAGTCCAGTCCAGGTATGGGGCCCACGGGCCCCTGGGGCATTTTGGTAATTTTTTTTCTAGAGTCTGATTTTAGCCCCGAAATCTCCCGGACATTTTTCTAAGCCCCAAATCACATTCAAGCCCAGTCTTAGGTCATGCTAGAGCTTCATAGGTGCATTCATAGTTTAATTATGAATGCTAACGTATTTCCGTGTACTAGGGCTCCGGGTGAATCGAATGCGGCGATGTTCCGGAGGTTGAGGTACATGGAATGCTTCGCAGTATACGAATTTTCCCAATACTGTGAGTGGCCTAGACTTCTTTGTTTAGCCACTGGGAACAAAAGGTTTAAAAAGCTTTTAAAAACATAAATATTTTCAAAGGTTTTGGGGTACGGGAAATCCACACACATACCGTTGCTTGTGATATACCCACGTAGACAGTGTGATGTTTTCAAAGAAAATATAAAGACTTACATGTGTGTGTTTATATGTTTTAAATGTCTATGTTTTATACATATATATATATGAAATATTTTTATTATTATGATTTATGAGGGTACGATACCCTGGAAGATGAGTGATTGAGTGGGCTAGTGGTGGTGGTGGGCTGCGGTCCAACAGCCAACAGCTAGCAGAGGCTCCTCGATGCTCCAATATATGCGGGAGCATGGACCGAGTTGGAGAGAAAGCATGCAAAATTCTCAACCGTGGACTGCTTATCGAGGGGCACGGTGAGACGAGACCCTGGGAGAGACGCGTAGGGAAGCTCACCAGGGCTCCGGTTCGCTGTGTTCCACCATAGCGAGGCACCACCGAGGGAAAAGGCTACAGGAAGAAAAAAAAAGAATGTTTTAAAAAGAAAAGAGATAGCCCTCGGTGCAATAAGGCATAAGACGACTGACGGGTCGCACCTTTAGTATGAGAGAGATGCCAGCCCATTTTATACATATATATATATATATATTTACTTATTTGATGTGTTTTAAAAGAGAGTTCTCGGTTAGAGGACCAGAAAGAGATTTCAAAGAAAAATATTTATTTTACTATTATTTATTTTATTTTGGATTTCCCTTATTTTTCCTCACCCCCAATGGAGATGCTTAGAACCTCTGTCACTCACCGTATCCAATGTCGGTGGTTGCAGATTTGCGTACGGGGTCAGCAAATAGAATGGAGGCTCACTAGGAGATGTCGGTGGCTTAGGCTTAGTAGTTTCCGCTATGTAGGTATTCTTTTAAATTAACCCAATGGTACACTTTATAAGTTAAATATTTATTTAAATGATTCTAATTAAATTTTAGTTTTGTTTCACAGCAATGGTATCCATTTCTATGCCTTGCGGTGTTTTAGGTGCATGACTGGCCAGCACGTACTTCGAGGTAGTGCGGCGGTTGCCACGTGGCTGACCCGAGCGAGTCGGGGTGTGACAAATTAACTAATTTCACTATCATTATAATTAACTAATTACTAAGAAAATAATTTAATTATCATCCAATTTCATATATGTAATTTAATTTTAAGTTTAATCTATATTAATTTAATTTGTTTTTCTAAATTTTTTATTTTTTAATTTTATTATTATTATTAATAACACGTTGTATTACGAGAAGTGCACGGGACAAAGTAACTAGTGGTATTAAAATGCGGGCACGCACAATTTTATTTTTTTAATGACTTGCTTACTTTGATTCAACTTAGTAAATTAAAATTTACTATTAAATTAGAAATAGGAAGTGGAAAGTGGAAAGAAGAAATATGAAGAATTGAAGATTGAAGAGATACTTGCTAGTTTGTTACTTAAAAATTAAGATTTACAAATTACAAGTTTAATGATATGTAATATATGTTCATGGAGACTTATGTTGATAGAAGATAATAAAAATTACTTGACTTGATTAGTTGACTACTTGTTCTGTTATTGAAGAGTTAACTTATAAATTTAACTTATAATTTTATTTTTTAAAAATAATTAATTAGAAACTCAAATGAAAATGATCCATGGATTAACTTGAAAACCCGAATCAAACTCATAACTCGTGTCAAAATGATCCGATGAACAAATCTGAAAAATCTAAAATCGAATGACCCATGGGTCAAACTCAAAAAACCCGAGTCAAAATGACTCGAAACCCGACTGACTTGAAACCTGTGTGACCCGAACTCGAATGACCCGAAACCTGAATGACCCGAAATTTTCTTTGGGTCAGATTAACCCGATCCGATTGACCCGAACCTGTAACCTGCCCATTTGACACCTCTAATTGTAATGCAAAGATGATCAACAACAAAAAATAGGGAAGAAAACTTCTATAAAGCATTGTATTATTGAGAGGGGGAAGGAAAAGATAGATGGATAGATAGACCAAAAGTTAGGACATACAAAACCTAAATAATTATTTATAAACATAAAGCAAAAGATTAAAACAAAAATTTTGATAATCATTGCTAGTGTAAAGCTACTAATCACATTTATTGTAAAAATTCTTAAGTTAAAACTACTTTATTACCATTACATATGTTCTTCCTATATAAGCTAAACAGAGCTTTTGTTCAATTCTATAACATGAATGTACTAAAATATCTTTTAACTTATGTGCAACTAATATTAATATCCACCATCTTCAATAGCTCTTATGGCTTTACCAAGATCAATTATCATTTTCTAGGTCTGATTACTAATGCAAAAGAGAAGTTAAAATTCTATGTTTGTGTGCCAAACAAAAGATGTGGCCTTACCATCCTTAATTTCAAGAATCAGTAACATATTCCTTACAAGGGGATACAATTTGATCTGAATCTGATACTCGTTTTAGTCGTCCATTACTCCATTATCTCATGTTGTTTACTAGTCTCTGGGCACATTAAAGGTGGAATATACTACATCGACGAAGTTCTAATACTCCATCATGTTTTTATTCTAGACATATGCTTTCAATTCTGCACTCTTGTGGTTTTATTTTCTGTCTTGCTTCATCCCTATACATGTTAACTTTTAGCCTTTTCAATCGGACCAGCTTGGTTGTCGATATAGCTTAACTTTGAATTCTTTTTTTTTCCTGCTTTGAACCATGTCAGTGGTTCTTTTTTCCTGTCTTCTCATCCCAAATATTTACAGTTAAATATTCAATTTCTGATGGTTTTAGGGACATGGGGTCTTCGTTGATAAATAACAAGGGATATATAAGCCACTTTTGTTGGGGTTCAGTTATGTGTGAGTTTAGCTCAAATATTACAGGAATAGTGAATCTTAGCTGATTTACTTGCACACTACAACTAGTACAAATACACGGGAAAGTAAATTTAACCAAACTAACATTACGTCGAATTTAAACTCTACTCTAAATTATTCACCAGCTATGTTCAGCAAAAAAATGTTTGTGCTTGTATATTGAAAATGCAGAATAAATGAGGCATTCATTGATTCCTTTCATTTGTCTGCTTTAATGTCTCCATCCTCGAGAAAAATGGTTTTCAGTTTAAGCAATTGATTGAGAGCGTCATGGATTCCCATTCTATCTCTCGCCCATTCCTCCGAGCATGCTACCCCAATTCTAAGTATTGAAATTAGAAACTCATAGATATGGACATTGCTGTTTTTAGTCGCAGCTGATTCTCCTAAAACAAGTTTATGATCCACAATCTCCTCCACCAATTTCTCAAGCAAAGACATCTTGACGAACTTGTCCAGGTTAAAACCATCCTTAAACAGATCATCCGTTGGCCTTTTCCCTGTAAATACCTCCTGCAGCAGAATCCCGAAGCTATACACATCACCCTCAATAGTTGCCACAATTCCTATGTTGTATTCTAGAAAACGATGTTAGGAGTTTTTATTACTTTCAAATTAAAGTAAACTTATGCTAATGAGAAATATAAGGCTGAAAGGTCTAGTAATCTATACTAGATATTACCAGGTGCAGCATATCCGATAGTTTTTTTTATGCCAACTGAGCTTGTTTGATCTGATGAAACTTCTGGATTGTATTGAGGAATGATCCTTGTCAGACCAAAATCCTTCAAATGAGCAGTCATGTCTTTATCTAAAAGGACATTGCTCGGCTTTATGTCGCAATGTATAATCGATGTTTCACAAAAGTTGTGAAGATAATCCAAAGCAGTAGCTACATCAATGACTATGTTTAAGCGCTCAAGAAGGCTCAAACTCCTTGGTTCCTCAAGCACAATATACCCTGTTTCTAGCGGAAGTGGATGCAACCAAGCCTCTAGACTCCTGTTAGGCATGAACTCGTAAACGAGTGCTTTGAATTCATTACCTTGGAAATCAACACTTGAGCAAGCAGTTACAATTTTGACAAGATTCCTATGCCTGATATTTCTCAATGCTTTGCATCTGCCAAAAAGCTCTTGAAAGCTCCTCTTCGTTGTAGATTCAGCACCTTGACTACCACATCTGTTTGATCTTGTTCAAGAATTCCTTTATATATTGAACCAAAGCTGCCTTTGCCAATCAAATTACTTGAAGAAAATCCATCGGTTGCCTTGAGGAGGTCACTATAAGAAACCATCATAAACATATTCTCAAACAGTGCTTTTGACAAGGAACGTTTCCTTTGCTTCTTACACCTGTAGAATAACAGAGCAAAAAGCACAAGACACAATCCTAAAACTCCACTTATTAGGGAAGTTATTAGCTTGAGCCTATGGGACATTTTTTGGCCTCTTTGCATCTTTGACGGGCGTAAAGTCAATTGCAATTCTGGGATACCTCTGCACAACTTGCCATTGCCAGCCTATTAAACTGCACTTGCATTACTAAAAACTCTTTCTACAGGCACCTCTCCTTCAAAATCATTGAAAGATAAGTTTAATTTCTGTAAGAAGGGAATGGTAGCAAAGTCTTTCCGAATTGCTTCAGATAAGTTATTATGTGAAAGATCCATTTCTTCAATGCCCCTAAGAATTTAAAGAATTTGGAAGTTCCCCTGTGAAAGAGTTATGGTCCATATAAAGACGGTCCAAAAGTACACAACTACCCAGGCCGCTTGGTATTTTCCCAGATAATTTATTGTGGTAAACATTCAGTTGAACTAAATTTTTAAAGTTTCCTACTTCCATAAGAAGAAGACCAGTTAGCGGGTTGTGAGCCAAGTTAAGAGATTTTGACAAAGAATGGAGTCTGAGAATTTCTGGAGGGATGGTTCCACTCAATGCATTGCCATAAAGATGTAGCATGACCAAGTTATGACAATTTCCAAGAGTTGAAGGTATGGTTCCCTGAAGATTGTTTTGCTCTAGCCACAGCTGGTTCAGCAATGTAAGATTCCCGATGGAGGAAGGGATTTCACCTGACAATTTATTTTTTCCAAAGCCCACTTCTTGAAGGTTATAAAGGTTACCTATAACTTCAGTGATGGATTCTGTTAGCTGATTGTAGTACACGGCTAATGATTTTAACCCAATGAGATTTCCAATACCTGAGGGAATATTCCCAAAAATTGGATTGCTTGCTATACTAAAAGTTTTAAGCTCGGTAGAAAGATTGGCTAGGGAACTTGGTATCTACCTTCCGAAGTTATTGTCATTTAAATACAGTAGTCATAGATGGGTACAGTTTGTCAAAGAGGTAATGAAGCTAAGGTCACTGGTTTGCCCTGTTCCCATAATGTTATAACAAACACTTAGCCAAGATAATTTTCCTAGATTTCCCAAATTAGTAGGAACTCCCCCTAAAAAATTGTTTGATGAAATTTGAAAAAGTCCAAGGCTGGAAGCATTTGACTATGACGATGGAATAAGACCGTGGAATTTGTTTATATAAAGAAGAAGTACTTGAATATTAGAGAGAGTGAGAAATAGGTTATGAGGAAGGCTTCCTTCAAGTTGGTTCATTGACATGGACAAAACAGTAAGATACGAAAGATTATAGATGGATGGAGGGATCAAACCTAAAAGTTGATTATCAGCAACGTCAAGAACAATTAAGGCTTTAAGCTAGTTGATTGATTCTGAAATTGTTTCTCTTAGCTCATTTGACCATATGAACAGCACCTTGAGTGATGAAATGTTTCCTAAAGAATCTGGTATAGCACCTTTTAATTAGTTTCACTGGAAAATTCGACCAAATTTGATAAAAAACAAAGCTCAGTAGGAATATGACCGATAAAGTTCTTTCTACTCAAATCCAGAATTCTCAACTTCAAACAACTCGATAGATTAGCCAGAATTTGCCCTCTTAATGAGTTGTTTCCCAAAATCAACTCTTGCAACCTGAACAAGTGACTGATTTCCCGAGGAACTACTCCTTGGAAACTATTGTTTGGGAGATCAAGAATCCGAAGGAAACTAAGGTTCCCAATTGAAGGAGATATCGATCCTACCAAACCTTGTGAGTTTAACTCCAAGATGGTCATTCTTTGATGTTGGTGACTACATGAAACTCTTTGCCACTGGCAAAAATGGAGAGATTCATTCCATGCCCTTATGACATGCATAGGATCCTGTGTTATCTGATTCTTAATGGCAAGCAATTAGAGACGATCTGTCTCATTACCACTCAAGTTGGTCATTTTGCCACATATTGCAGATGGAAAATATAGGCAACAGTAGAAGAGTAGAGCAACACGGGAAACAAATAATTGTTAAGTTACAGTCATTTGTAATTAATATCTCACCTCAGGAAACGGTAAGGAAGGAATCAATTATTAAAGATGGTTGTCCGTTTAAAGAACTTAATTTTAAAGGGGATAAGTTGGCTGTAGAAGTTTCTCCCAAAGACACGAAAAGATCTTACCCTTGGAAGTCATAAGAGCGACCGAAGTAGGAAAAGGAAAGGACCATGTTAAACATCCAACCTAAAACCAATTGGCTATAGGTGGAGATGCCTAACTTGAATATAAGGGTCCCAGGCCCGTCAAACATAACCGATGTGGGATTTTCCCACTTCAACACTCCCCCTCAAGTGTAGTCCAGGAGAAACAATGAAAACAGACGGGCCTACACATGGATAACCAGAAAGAAGACAACAGAAACGGGCTTGAACTTAATACCATGTTAAGCATCCAACCTAAAACCAATTGGCTATAGGTGGAGAGGCCTAACTTGAATATAATGGTCCAAGGCCTGTCAAACATAACCGTTGTGGGATTTTCCCACTTTAACAGGCCATACGCTCAGGCATAAGCTTGGAAAACCGATAGAAAAGATCAAGTAATTACTGTTAAAATTAGCAAAAACCATGGTTGAAGTGCAGCAAACTTAGCCAAAACTTGGCTGCTATAGATTAGTGAAGTCAGAAATTTTTTTGAACGTTGCTTTGCTTTGCTTTGCATGGGCCATGATGTGGCTGAATGTTGGGAGGGAGTTCAACATGCTTTTCAGGCTGTTTGAATTCATTTTAAAAAGCTTTGCCTTAAGTTTGTAAGTTGGTAGTAGCTAAGCTTGTCAAATCTGCTACTTAATGTATTTTGAAAAAGTAATCATTGCAACTAGCTGTTGCATTTGAAATTTGAATGTAAAAGTGAGGTATATATTGAAGCAAAGCAATGAAATCAAAGGATGAAGCCTTCCATCAATTTTCTTTCCTCTCTCTTCTTTATTTTCTCTGAACTTTCACTTGTACATAGCAGAAACTCAATTTCAGTTTCTGTTCTGTTCTGTTTTTAAGCTTTAAAATCAACAATTACTTGTCAAGTCAATGCATTCCAAGCAATACTTCCATTTCGAGTAGACGGTGGGACCAGTTGTGTGAATTTTTAAGCTCCTTTCTGTCTCATTTGATTCCAAGAGTTATGGATAACTGAGATGTGAAGCAATAAGAATGAGCTTAAACCAGTACTTATGGGTGTGTGTAGGTCATAACACGGCGTAGGCAAGGAAGAAAAATCTTAGCAATAAATCAAAAAAGTACAAGAAGCTCTCTATCACTCTCGGTATCACCAAATTGACAAACCTGAAAATGGAACAGCAGCACTCAGAAGTTATACACAACTCTAAGGTTGAAATAACTAGATAGGTTAGCTGGAATTTGTCCTCTTAACAAGTAGTTTGTGAAAACCACCGATTGCAACCTGAACAGATGATTGACTTCCGGAGGAACTACCCCTTGAAAACCATTGTTGTTGAATTAAGAATCAAGAATTCTAGAAAACTAAGGCTATGTTTGGTATATGAAAATATTTTATGCTTTCATTTTCTAAAAAATACAAAGTAATCAGTATCTAAGATATGGGTAGTTTATAGAAATGTATGCATGTTCTAGAAAATGAAAATGAAAATATACCTAAAATTGAGAACAATAAACATTGTTCTCGACTTTAGGTCTATTTTAATTTTCATGTTCTAAAACATGTATGTATTTCCCCTCACAATTAAATGGTAGTTTTTTCATATTTTTTAGAGAATGAAAACAGAAAATATTTTCTCATACTAAACATAGCCTAAGGTTGCCAATTAAAGGAGAGATGGAATCTGCCAAACCATGTGAGTTTAAACTGAAAATGGTAACTCTTTTATGTTGACGAATGCAGGAGATAATGTTTTATTCGAAGATATGACCTGTGCATAGGATCCTAAGTTATCTTATGCTTGATGTTGATGGCAACCAACCAAAGACCAATCTGTCTGATTACCACTCAGATCGGTTATTCTTCCACCTACTGCAGGTGGAAAAAATGGGCATATAAACTAACTGGACTACTGGACTCATGTTAATGCATAAGAGAAGAGCAGCATCGGGAGCAGGTGATTGAGATTTGCAGTGTATTCATGTCAAATGGAAAGCTTCTCTAGTCATTGTCACCAACAAATTACCAAAACTGGCAGCTCAAGAAACTTTTATATGGTGGTGAGTTAAGCTTCAGAGCGTTGACTAGAATGTTGTTTTCACTCTTGCCGGGGTGGGCACGGAAAGGTTTTCAATTCATCAACTCCCATTTTTCCAAGTCATCGTAGAGAAGATCTATCAAAGTAGGGTACCACATGTTAATCAAAATTGAAGCACAAGGTAAAAGCTAAGGAACTGGTGTAAACTTGCAATGTTAATTCCTGAATTTACCTTTTTTTCATATCTAAATGTAGCCAGCTTATAACGAATATAATGACGCAGTTACTAGTTTTTATGCTCTTAATTTTTCTACTCTTACCTGGCAAAGAAGTGTTGTTGGTTTACTTTCCATCAATTTTTCTTCCCTTGTATTTATCTATATTTTTCTGCTACTAGGATTTTGTTACACCTCTTTTTCAATTTTCCTATCAAGTAAAGCATCAAATGCTAAATAAAGGAAATGAAAGGTGAATTGAACGTCTAAATGCTCAAAAAAAGAAAGTATGGTTAAAAGAAAGGAAGAGTGTAACAAGTGCATCCACAGTAATGGTTGACAAAGTAGAACAAAAACCTCAAGCACAAACATTAATACACAGTTCCATTGGAAAATGATGAAATTATTCCTTTTCCCAAGGGTTATACCGTTGCCCTCATATACAATCAGAAGTTATGATACTGCTTGAACCAAAGCATTCAACATTTTCCAAAAGGAAGAGAACTAGTAGTCAGGATGATCCATTGTCAAATAACTAGGTCGAAGTTAATGCCTTAATTGAAGGAAAACTTCCACACATGAGAAACAATAGAATGCACGGGAGTTGACGCAGTCTAATACTCTCAGTAGCAAGACACAAGCAGGCTATAAGCAAATTTCACATAACTAGCAGGCTTCAGTCTCCGCACCACTTCAATAAAATCAGGGAATGTAAGATTGCCTATAATATATATCCTCAAAATCAACAAATCTCTTCTGCAAATATATGATGTCAAAGATGTATTGTACTGTAAAGGGTGTTTACAACGAGAAGTTAGAAGCTAATATGCAAGAAGACAATATGATCAAACAATGAAAAAAAAAACAAATAAACAAACAATCAGAGAAGAAAACCTATATCAAGCATTGTATTCTTGAAAGATTTTTTTTTTTTTGGGTTGAGGGTGGGGGGGGTGTGGTGGTGGGTGGGTTTTTGTGGTGAGGGTGTTATGAAGGAGAAGAAAATGGATTGGTAGACAAGAAGTTAGGACATACAAAATCCAAATAATTAATTATAAACATGATGCAAAAGATTAAAACAAAAAATAGAACAACCATTGCTAGTATACAGCTAAGAATCACATTTATTGTAAAATTTCATAAGTTGAAGCTACTTTAATACCATTCCATATGTCTTCCTAAATACTTAAACAGAGATTTTGTTCAATTCTATAACATGAATGTACTAAAATATCTTTTAACTTGCGTACAACTAATATTAATATCCACCATTTTCGGTATCACTAATGGCTACTGGGCAATGGCTTTACCAGGATCAAGTATCATTTTCTAGCTCTGATTACCAATGCAAAGGAGAATTTAAAATTCTATGTTTGTGTTGTGTGCCAAACAGAAGATGTGGCCCTACCATCCTTCAAGAATCAGTGGCATATTCTTTACAAGGAAATACACTTTGATCTGATTCTTCTTTTAGCCATCCACTATCTCATGTTGTTTACTGGTCTTTGGGCACATTAAAGGTGGAACGGTGGATATGCTACCTCGATGGAGTTCAGATACCTAATCATGTTTTTATTCTAGACAAATGCTTTACAAGAATCTAACTTGAAAACCCAGAAATCCCATGGGTAAAGACATAGCAATCTCCACCTATGAGCATTACTTTTTAGCATACTCACAAGTATCCGTATCTGTTTAACGATCTAAGACTAATCCTGTTCGAGACCTATGAGCATTAATATCTCCCCAAGAATATGGTTTTAAAAAATTGGCTATTATTATTATTATTATCATGCAAAATCGTATAACTTACTTATTATTCATTATAAATCAAGGTAACAAATGCTAAATACATACAAAATAAATATGGCTAACTAGATCCAGAATATACCATCCTCTTTTAGTAAATTGGGCTGATTAACCAAGAGTTGTTGAAATGCACCTAGATCACTAGAACTGCAATAATGAGGGAATAGATTATGATTACAGAGCTAGGGATTATAGGATGTTTTAAATGCAATCCCTTTCTTTTAATAAGTTAAATAAATTTAAGTTAAGAAACAAAGAAGCAAGTAAACAAAAACTTATACATTTGTGTGGAAAAAGGGAACACATGCACAATTTACTACATATAAAAAAATAGGCAAGCTAAACATTAGGCTACAAAGACCAACAAAATTAATTCTACAGATCATAGAAGTAGGGTACCACATGATAATCAACTCCCATTTTTCTAAGTCATTGTAGACAAGATCTATCAAAGTAGGGTATCACATGATAATCAACAAATCAACACAGAAAAGGGAATTGAAGCACAACACAAAAGCTAAATGCTATAAACATGCAAAGTTAATTCCTGTATTTCCTGAATTTACCTTTGTTCATATCTGCATGTAGCCATCTTGTAAGGAATACGATGACGCAGATAACATACTAGTCTTTATGTTCTTAATTTTCTACTCTACATGGCAAGGAAAGCAGTGCTCTTGGTTTACTTCCCATCAATTTTTCTTCCCTTACATTTATCTATTTTTTCTAGTATTAGGATTTTGTTACACCTCTTTTTCACTTTTCCTATCAAGTATCGCATCAAATGCTAAATAAAGGAAATAAAAGGTGAATTGAAAGTCTAAATGCTCCAAAAAAGAAAGTATGGTTAAAAGAAAGGAGTATAACATAAGTATCCACAGTAATGTTTGACAAAGTATAATCAAAACCTCAAGTAAAGACATTAGTACACAGCTCCATCGAAAAATGATGAAATTTTTGAAGCAATTCATTTTTCCAAGAGTTATCGTTTTGCATTCTAATATACAATCAAAGTTATGATATTCCTTAAACCAATGCATTCAACATTTTTCAAAAGGCAAAGAAACTAGTCAGAATGATCCATTATCAAATAACTAGGGCTAAAGTCAATGCCTTTACTGAAGGAAAACTTCCACACATGAGAAAGAATGGTATGCAGGGTAGTTGACTCTGTCTACTACTCTCAGTAGCAAGATACAAGCATGCTACAAGCAAATTTCACGGGAGTAACAGGCTTCAGTCTTCGCAATGCTTCAAAAAAATCAGGGAATGTAATATGTCCTCAAAATCAACATATCTCTTCTGCAAATATGATGTCAAAGATGTATTGTACTGCAAAGAGTGTTTACAAAGAGAAGTTAGAACCTAATATGCAAAAGCACAATATGATCAAAAAGCAAAAAACAAGGAAGAAAACTTCTATAAAACATTGTATTATTGAGGAGGGGAAGGAAAAGATGGATAGATAGACAAAATGTTGGGATAGCTGGATAGATAGACAAAAAGTTGGGACATACAAAAACTAAATAATTAATTATAAACATAATGCAAAAGATTAAGACAAAATATTTTGACAATCGTTGCTATTGTAAAGTTAATAATCACATTTATTGTAAAATTTCGAAGTTGAAACTAATTAATTACCATTTCATATGTTCTTCCAAAATACACTAAACAGAGATGTTGTTTTATTCTATAACATGACTGTACTAAGATATGTTTTAACTTGCATACAATTAATATTAATATCCACCATCTTCAATACCTCTAATGGCTATTAAGCAATGGCTTCATCAAAATGAATGATCATTCTCTAGCTTTGCTTACCCAATTCAGCGGAGAAGTTAAAATTTTATGTTTTCCAAACAGAAGATGTGGCTCCTACCATCCTTCAAGAATCAGTAGCACATTCTTCACTAGGAAATACGCTTTGATCTGATTCTTGCTTTAGCAGTCCATTATCTCATGTTGTTTGTTGGTCTTTGGGCACATTAAAGGTGGAAAGGTAGATATGCTATCTCAATGGAGTTCAGATACCTAAACATGTTTTCATTCTAGACAAATGCGTTTACAGAAAGCTAACTTGAAACCTAGAAATCCCATGGGTGAGGACATAGCAATCTCCACCTATGAGCATTACTGTTTTAAGAAATTAGATGTTATTATTATCATCATGCAAAATTGTATAACTTACATATTATTCATTTTAAATCAAGGTAACAAATCCTAAACACATACAAAATAAATATGGATAACTTGATCCAGAATGTACCTTCCTCTTTTAATATATTGGGTTGATCAACCAAGAGTTGCTGAAGAGCACCTAGATCACTAGAACTGCAACAATGAGGGAACAGATTATGATCACAAAGACAGGGATTATAGGATGTATTAAAAGCAATCCCTTTCTTTTAATAAGCTTAATAAATTTATATTATGAAGCCAAGAAGCGAGTGAACAAAAACTTATATGTTTGGTGGAAAAAGGGTAAACATGCACAATTTACTACATATCGAAAAGTAGGCGAGCTAAAAAGTAGGCTACAAAGCCTACGAAATTTAATTCTACAGAAGATATTTATTCTAGATAAAGTAAAATAACAAAATAAGTTGAGAAGTAGGGGAATCAAATATCATAAGGCAGATACATAGTTTTACAAATCATCTTTCCCAGGGCAAATACATTGTTTTACAAATCATCTTTCCCAGGGTTAGATTTTTCAAGAAGGAAAACGCACATGATCAAAGTAAATTTTGAGTCCTACGCCTTATAACATTCAAGAACGCAATTTAGACAGAATTTTTCTGTTTCAACACATTTTCTATACTAACAGGATACAGAAGAAAAGGTAAGTTTCATTGACTTTTTGAATTGTAAGATAACGAGTTATCCTTACTTAGGTTTCAAGGCAAGTGCCGAAAGTGCTGCAACCAATGATGATTTTAGATGGTACCTGACAAACAAAAAAGAAAGTGCTTGAGAATCATACACCAAAACATCCCTAAATTCTCACTTCTAGCGTTTCCTGAAAAATACAACAGAAAGCAAAAAATAAAAACCATTCTCTAAAAGCTTTTGAAAGATGAAATTGTTTATTACTCAGCACGGTGAATTTCATGGAGAAGCACAAGCCCATCTATGCAATTGGTAAGAGACGGTTTTACGCCAATTTTATGCTGCAATTGTTTCCTGCTCATTTGATTAGAATTGCCTTTCACAAGTTGTTTACCATCATGCTGAAGCTTGTCGAGGGAAAGAACGATAGATTGAAACTCTTCCCTGAAAATCACTTCAGAATTTAAAACAAAACATAAATAAATAAAAACAATCTTGCCTTCCTAATTTAGATATGGATTTAATTTTGGTTGAATATCCAAATTGCCTCCTAAACTATATCTCTTTGGACATATTGACCCTAAACTTTTATTTGGGATAATTAACCCTTCAAATTATTATTTTGCGACTATCGTTTTGGGATAATTAAGCTTCAAATTATTAGTTTGGGACAATGTAACCCTTAATTGAATGGAGGGGCTACATTAACACCTTGAAATCTTTATCCTTTAAGGGTTACAATGTCTCAAAACAAAGTTTGATGGATTAATTGTCTCAAAATAATAGTTTGAAGAGTTAATTGTCCCAAATAAAAGTTTATGGAGCCAATTTTATCTTTTTTGTATAGTTTGAGGCTGATTTGGGTATTAAGCCATCATTTAGTTTTATTTATAATGAATACTCTTCCTTGATTGTTGCTCTCTCTCTATCTCTATCTCTACCTTTCTCCTTCCCTCTCTATTTCTCCAAACGTTGTTGAAATGCAGAATCATATTAGATTAAAAAAGGATTAAACAACTAAAATGAGACATAATCTTTTCATATTAAATTAACAAACTTTTGGGTTTTTTTAATATTAATTACCCAGAACTATCATCTAACTCATTATTTTGCTTTCAGAAAGCAAATAGCAATAGCATTTAACTTAACAGTCTATAGAGACCAAAAAGATTAGAGATAAAGACTTACATTGTATTTTTCATTGAATGTAAAATGGTTTGCAAAGAATCCATCTGCTTTTGCAACACTACAACTTCAATGCCTTCAATAGAATTTAAACTTCCATAATGTTTTGAATTTTGAATAACCTAATCACAAAAAAAAATATTTTTTTAATAGAGAACATTTTAAAGTTTTTATTTAAGGGAAAAAAAACATAAAAAGGAAGAGAAATTGAGAAATAGACAAATTTAAGTTGAACCTGTAATCTGTCAATAATGAAAGAAGCATTTCTGAACTGTGAGATTAAACGAGATTGAAACTCATCCCATTTACTCATTTCATCTTTTGCTTTTCTGAATTTCTGCTGATACTTCTTTATTATAGCCTCCATCAATAACCAACGATGGAGGAACGGCGTGGCCGTCGACGACGGTAGCGGGAGTGACGGTCCGACGACAGAACTGAGTAAAAGAGGCAGAAACGGGTGCAACAAGGTGAGTGGTTTTTAGGAAAGAGACTAGAACTTGGAAGAGCCGGAAGAACACTGTAAAAAAGGAAAAGAAAATGTTTAATCATTTTTTTTTATTTTATGGAAAGTTAAAATTACATCCAAACCCTCAATTTTTGGCATAATCGGTCAAGCTCGAGCCGAGTAGTAAAATACTCGAGGTCAAGCTCGAAAAAATATCCGATGCTTGAGCTCAAGCTCGAACTCGATCGAGTTTTATTTTTGTAGCTCGAGCTCGACTCGAAACCTAAACCGAGCTACTCGAGCTCGCTCGATTAGCTCGATAAAAGATTAAAAAACCCAATTTCACTATAATATTCTATACTTAAACTCGAGCTTGAGCTCGAGCTCGATAGAGCTCAAATTGACCTTAATATGCAATTAAAACCTGATATTCTCAATTTCTCATCAACATAACAACACAATATTTGTGAATATCACAAATATCACAAATTCACAAACATTCTGAAAAAATGATGAGGATATAGTAATCTACAACACTTGCCAAAGAGCAATACACAAATTATTAAATTCCAACTTTCAAGTAATGAACTCTTTTGGCCACAACTAAGGATAAAACAGATAGTCAACAAGAAAACAATAACTTCTTAGGCCATAACATACAAATTAGCTCTTTAAAGTTGGCCTCATGTGTTCCAGCAAATCTACACAAATACACAGATGAATAGTTAGATAACATTTTGACAATTAATAATAAGGAAAATAATATGAAATGAATAAATAACCTATCCTTACCATCTCTGACTTCAAGGTACTTTTAAGTGTGATCTCCACTGATTTCTTCTCTTTCTAATATGTACAAATAAAATAAAAATAATAAAAAATCAGATTGGAAAAAAAAAAAAAAAACTGAACCAGATTGTAAACCATATAAAAAACAGAATTAGATTAAAATAAAAAAAATAAAATCAGATTAAAATAAAGACAACAACAAATTTAGAAACCTTAAACTGACAATAATCACATTAAACTGACAATAATCACATTAGATTGGCTTTCATCTACCCTTTTGCTTTCACTGTATAAACTGGCAATAATCACATTAACTGAAACGTTGTAAGAATTTTTCCAAAGGAAGAAGAAAACAGGGTTACTTCGAAACTTTAAATTTTATATAGTAAAATGGCGAAATGTTCATGTAAAAATCAAAGGAGGGTAGGGAGATTTCTAATAGCTACGCTATACGCCTATACCTATATGACGCAAAGGGCCTAAACTACAAGATGTGACAAAACTGGCTGTAACTGAAAGCTGCCCCTTTTATATACCTTGTCGAAAACTACTAGATTTTGGTGAACTGGCAGTGGCAGTGGCTGTCAACACTCGACACTCCCTCACTTAAAACTATAGTTGAAAGTGGACAAAGGTCGGAGTTGAAAGACAATGTGGATAACATAACGAACACACGAGAGAGAAAGAGAGACATAAAAAGGAAAAGGGGCAGAAGAATTTAAAAAAAAAAAAAAGGCTGTAAGGAATGTCCAGAAATGGGAGCATTCTAATTAACAAAACCCTGTGATTCCCCTTGTTACTAAATGACTTGGGCAGTTATATTTATATACAATTCTTGGCTCAACAAATTGGAACTTTGCTAGCTTTTTATTGTCTTTTCCTTTCTTAAATCTTATAAACAGCAAAGGCAAAGTTAGATGAAGCAAAGGCCATGGCTTAATTTACCTTCTCATTTCTGAGTTTATTTTTTAATGAACAAAAACCAATCTGCTATCACACTATCTGATGCAGTATTGTTAATTTCTACAGAAATATTCCTTTGTATATTTATAAAAGATATATAGAGAAAGAGAGCACAAAGGCAACAGGGACCTACAGGTCTCACCACCAGCTTTGTCTGCGCATAGATTGTGGGAGTCCGCCTCCCATACATTATCATTTAATCATAATTTAGATGCCCTTCAACAAAACCGTATTGCAGGACCACTCACATAACGCGCCTTTTAATTTTTGAGAGAGTTTTATCTTTAATACCATGGATCCGAAAAGAATTAGTATTGAACCGAAAACTCAGCAATACCCTTGATTGAAAAATGAAAAAAGAATTCACTTACATTGAACTTATCACACTTCATGCCTGGATTTCATATTTTCTTGGGTTCAATGCATGCATTTATTAATCACTTTTCTTAGTTATGAAAGAAGGAAACGGCATGCTACTTAAATCACTTTCTATCCTAATCTTTCAATTTTCAGGATGGACAGCTAACAAGAATCAAATAGATAAGAATCCCAATATTGCTGACATTTCATAGACATTGAAAATGGTATTTAACATGTGTTAATTCAGCATCATTGATGGTTGAAAAGAACAAACAAAGCCCATCTCACCGACATATATAGTGATGAGAATTGATTTGGACTCTTACCAGTATTCTAATTACCTAAACAAATAGTTCAATGAATATTAGCAGCTTAAGGATCCCATCAATATTTCACAAACTTTGGCAGAATTACCTGTTTTTTTATCTTCTTGACCAAGCTTCAAGATATGCGAGAACCATATATAATCAATGTTGTGTCATGTCTGTTACAAAAGGCAAATCTGAATATCAAAGTATGTTGTCTCCTGTCCTGAAAGTGACGGTGATAATTGCTTTGGGATTATGTGTTGGCATTTGATTTTCTTATCAAAATTGGGGTGAAATTTTGGATGAACAAACTTAAATAATTCTAAATATCTCTAAGTTAGCTATACATACGAGCACCATTAAAAAAAGAACAATAACAAAGTTCATACATAATGGAATTAATTTTTATTTCCTGAAAAATAAAAGTGAAAATCAAAATAGTAAAGCAGCTGTAAGAGAAAGAATTTACCTTCATGAAGAAATAACCCATGCGGCTGTGCTGCCAAAGTTGTCTTGGCAGTAGCAAACAAATAGCGTTGGTCCTACAGATAGCCTTGCAAGAGAAAGGAAAATAAAGACGTTAGTCAGTAGCAGAAGTGAGAAGAAGAGAGCAATATTGCAGGAGTAAGGAAGTTAACTAAACAAAAACAAAAAGGTCTGTTGTTCGAAGAACACACCTTGGTAAAGGCCAAAAAGGAAGGTAACTAAACAAAAACACGCAATAGACGCCCGAGGCAGAGGGATTTGCTTATGGGAGCTGAGTAAGGCTTGGGTTTGATGTGCTTTAGCTTTGAAGGAGGCCGGAGGGTTCAATTCGAGGTTAGGTTTTGAAGAACTAGAGAAGAGCGGCACGGCAATGGCCACCAAAGAGACCAAGAGACTCACGAGTCACAACTTGGCTGTCGGCTGAGAAAGAAAAGAAAGGTGAAAAAATTTTAGGTTTAGAAACATAAAAGGTTTAAAAATACATATCTACCATTTATTGTGAAGAAAGAAAAATATATTAAAATTTAAATTTTAGGGATAAAATAGTAATTTTATAATAAAATATATTACTACTCGATTAGGCTCGCGAGCACTCGAGTCAAGTAGTAAAATACTCGAACTCGGCTCACTCGACTACTCGAGTAGATTGAGCTCGAGCTCGAGCTCGAGCTCGGCTCGACCATGATCGAGTCAAGTTCGAGTTTTCCTCGAGTCGAGCCCGAGTAACTTGCGAGTAGTGGTGTATCGCTTACACCCCTATGTAAACCATATAAAAAATAGAATTAGATTAAAATTAAAAAAACAAAATCAGTTGAACAGGCACTGAAACTGTGTAGAAGAGACATCCGGTGTGCTTGATGACATGTTTCCTACCACCAAAAAAAAAAAGCCACTCTAAACTTCCAATAATTTTTTCAAAAACAGAAAAAGGTGAGGGGCAGGCACAAATAAGCAAACAAAATTCATTTAGTAACTAATAAAACAAGGCATTAAATTAATTTAGAAAATTTTATTATCTGCTCCTTTACTTCTTAATTGTCAATATTAGTCTAAATTAAGTTATTCATAGAGATTAATTAAAAATGGCTTTGATAATTTTAATTGTTTTGAATACCATAAAAGTGTTTTGTATTTAATAATAGTACGAAAGATTAATTTAAAAATGAGAAAAGTAAGTGATATACATTTAATAGAGCTTATGTATTTTTTATGTGAACTGCGGTTTACATAAAAGTGTTACGAAAACTACCATATCAGTAACCATCTTAGCTGAAGCTACAAGAGCACATTAGTTAAAAAGACCTTTAAAACAGGTTCACCTTTATTGGAATTTGCTGATTGCTTTGCAGCCCCTTGCAACTGTGCACGTGCAGCTCTTCCTGCAGGTGGCTGTTCGAACAGTTCTTGCCTGCAGTGTTGATCAAAGATTTAAATCTTTAAAAAAGTGCCATATATAAACTGTTACAAGAGCACCCAATACACTTATCATGCTTCTCTCTGCTGACATTGAAACAGAGGAATATTCCAGGTACTTTCACAACTACACAAAACAAGCTTCCCCCACAAATTACGGAGCCAGAAATTAGATATAATTACTTCACTGCTAGAAATTCATATCACAAGTTCAATCAGAAAATAAACCCGAAATGAAATTTTCAATATTCCATACGATAATTTCAAATCCTAATTTTCCACAGTGAATTTCTCTGTTCTGATCAAAACTTAAAACCCAAGCACTTTTTATCAACAGAAGGATCAATCTTAGATTGCATTGCCGAAAAGCCCAAAACTCGAGAATCTAAAGAACACAATCTGTTATTGTTAAAAAGCCTAAATTCTAACAGAAGCAACCGACAATTGAGAAGAAAAGAAAAGGCGAAATGTAGAGGAATAAAATCGGGAACTGACCCGGAATCTCTATTAAATACAATTAAAAAAACACTTTTATGGCCAACCCGATTCCACACCATCCAACATACAAATCAATTTAATAATAATCACCAAGCATAAATGCAACAAAAAAGTTCCAACCAGATATCAGCTAGATACAGATTCATCGCACGTGAGTCATGGATAAGGCAAGGATATACCTCGTCAAGACAGCTGCAATCAATTCAAAACCTTAAACCTCAGCAAACCAGGTTCACGATCGAATCAAACTGTCGATTCTCGGAACAAAACTAGATTCCTTTTCTCTCGTAGTCGTAGGGAAAAACCAAAGAATATTCTAGAAGAAGAAGAAGAAGAAAAATAGAGAGGGAAGAGAGATTGAGAGAAAAAGGGAGAAGCTGATCTGATAAACTTTTTAAAAAAAGAGCTGTGGGGAAGGTAACTGAACAAGTAAAGAGGGATTTGTTTATGGTAGTTAAGTAAGGCTTGTTTGAAGAGCTTTAGCTCTGGAAAAGGCCGAAGAAGTTAGGTTTTGGAGAATGGTAGCAATGGACGCCAAAGGGACATAGATAATCGTGATTCAAGACTTCGTCGGCTGAGAAAGAAAAGAAACTTGAAAAGTTTTAGGTTTAGAAACATAAAAGTTCAAACAGACATATCTAACCTTTATTATGAAGAAAGAAAAATGTATTAAGATTTAAGTTTTAAGTGATAAAATAATAATTTTATAATATAAATATATTGACTTCTCGGTTAGACTCGTAAGCATTCAGTCCAGTAGTAAGATACTCGAACTCTGCTCGATAGATTACTCGAGTAGCTCAAGCTCGAGCTTGAGCTCGACTCGACTATGATCGAGTTGAGTTCGAGTCTTCCTCGAGTCGAGTCCAAGTAACTTACAAATATTCAAAAAAATTAAAATTATCAAAGCTATTTTTAATTAATCTCTATGAATAACTTAATTTAGACTAATATTGACAATTAAGAAGTAAAGGAGCAGATAATAAAATTTTCTAAATTAATTTAATGCCTTGTTTTATTAATTACTAAATGAATTTTGTTTGCTTATTTGTGCATGTTCCTCACCCTTTTCTGCCTTTGAAAAAATTATTGGAAGTTTAGAGTGGCTTTTTTTTATTTTTTGGTGGTAGGAAACATGTCATCAAGCACACCGGATGTCTCTTCTACACAGTTTTAGTGCCTGTTGAACTGATTTTGTTTTTTTAATTTTAATCTAATTCTATTTTTTATATGGTTTGCAATCTGGTTCAGTTTTATTTTTTTGTTTCAATCTGATTTTTTTAATTTTTTTTTTTACTATTCCAAAAAGAAAGAGAAGAAACCAATGGAGATTACACTTAAAGTACCTTGAATTCATAAATGGTAAGGCTAGGTTATTTATTCATTTCTTATAATTTTCCTTATTATTAATTGTCAAAATATTATCTAATTATTCATTTGTGTATTTGTACAGATTTGCTGGAACACATGAGGCCAACTTTAAAGAAATAATTTGTATGTTATGGCCTAAGAAGTTATCGTTTTCTTGTTGACTATCTGTTTCCTCCTTAGTTACGGCCAAAATAGTTCATTACTTGAAAGTTGGAATTTAATAATTTGTGTATTGCTACTTGGCAAGTGTTGCAGATTACTATATCATCATTATTGTTTTCAGAATGTTTGTGAATTTGTGATATTTTTTATATTCACAAATATTGTGTTGTTATATTGATGAGAAAAAAAAATCCAATCTTAATTGCATATTATAGTCAATTTGAGCTCTGTCGAACTCGAGCTAGAATTATAGTGAAATTGGGTTTTTTAAGCTTTCAATTGAGCTTAATCGAGCTGGCTCGAGTAGCTCAGTTTAGGTTTCGAGTCGAGCTCGAGCTACAAAAACAGAACTCGATCGAGTTCGAGCTCGAGCATCGAATATTTTGTCGAGCTCGAGCTCGAGTACCTTACTCCTCGACTCTATCTCGACCAATTACACCCCTAACTGTGGTATTTTTAGCCTACCATAACACTCTATGATAATTTCCCCTTGTAATATTAGAGGCTAGCATCCCTCAGTTGAATTACACAAAAAATTAATGGTTTGGATGCAATTTTAACTTTCCAAAAAATAAAAAAAAATTAATTAAACATTTTCTTTTCTTTTTTTATGGTGTTCTTACAACTCTTCCAAGTTCTAGTCTTTCTCTCCTAAAAACCACTCACCTTGTTGCACCCGTTTCCACCTCTTTTACTCAGTTCTGTCATCAAACCCTCACTCTCGCTACCGCCGTCGATGGCCACGCTGTTCCTCCATCGTTGGTTATTGATGGAGGCAATAATAAAGAAGTATCAGCAGAAATTCAGAAAAGCAAAAGATGAAATGAGTAAATGGGATGAGCTTCAATCTCGCTTAATCTCACAGTTTAGAAATGCTTCTTTCATTATTGACAGATTACATGTTTAGCTTAACTTTGCCTATTTCTCAATTTCTCTTCCATTTTATGTTTTTTTTCCTTAAATAATAAATTTAAAAAGTTCTCTATTAAAAAAATATTTTTTTGTGATTAGGTTATTCAAAATTCAAAACATTATGGAAGTTTAAATTTTGTTGAAGGCATTAAAGTTGCAGTGTTGCAAAAGCAGATGGATTCTTTGCAAACCATTTTGCATTCAATGAAAAATACAATGTAAGTCTTTATTTCTAATCTTTTTGGTCTCTATAGACTATTGGGTTAAATGCTATTGCTGTTTGCTTTCTGGAAGCTTACTAAACTAGGAAATGCCATCAGATTACATTAGAAAAGAAATTTTTGATTTTTTTATATTTATGCCGAAAATTACAAGGAAAATAGCATTTTTTTCATTTTGGAATTTAAATGAAAATGTAGTTGTTTTGAAATAATTTCAATGTGAAAATGTTAAAGAAAAATGTGGAAATTGGGTGAAGTTGGAGCAAAGGCCAAAATTTTCAATGTGTTATAGTCATGGGAAATCTTCAACCTCTAATGGAATAAATGTGAATTTTGAAGAAAAATTGGGTAGAAGAATATTAGTAAGAATAGGGGTTAGCTATTAAATTACTAAATTATTGTATGGCATGCATGGCATTACATGTAGATTAAGTTTTAGTCCAATCTAGTGATAGTTTGGAAAACTAAGTAAATTTATGAAAATTAGGAGTGCCTACACCATCAAAGGACAAGGAATCGGGTGAGAACGGTCAAGAATAGCGAGGACCTCACTGTGAGTAGATGACAATGTTTTAAATTCTATTTCTTATTGTTTTATTAAATGTAGTTTTATGAAAATATGTTACCATGCTATGTGTTGAATAATGGAAGGCATATGGCCCATAGATTGTAGGAATATGATGGCTAAATTTTAAGAATTTGTTTTGTGAAGATGATATCAAGAGAAATGATTTTATGACAAAGAACTTTACTAGCACCTTTGATAAATTGAAAATGTATTATAAGAATTTGAGATATAAGATTTTGTTAAAATGAACAAAAGAAAATTCGAAAGCCATCATAGTCCTAGCGATGTTTCTATACGGTGGCCTCCAAGGGAGGAATTTTGTTACTGCAGTAGCTAAGTAGCCACGGACCGTCTTTTGAAAGGCGTGGTGAGTGTGGTATGTACCTTGATTGGAGGCGCGGAGGGAAACCCGCAAGGTAATTTGAGTCCATTGATAAGGTCATATTTTGTGAATATTTAGTGGTTAATTTAATATATATTTTAGCACTTGTATGGTCTAGATTTATATGAAATTCTTGATATTCTCTCATATTGGATTTATTTGCTTGTAGGTGATGAATTGAAGCTAATAGGGCTTAATTTTGGAAGATTTAAAGAATTGGAGCTGTAAGCTTCACTTTGCCCTTCATGTAGGAAGTGAAGAAGAAAAACAAAGCACAAAGTCTAGGCATGAAATTGGTCAAAGGTTAAAGAGGAGCCAATGAAAGAATTTTCAATCAGCCACGTTGTTGCCACAAAAGCTTGATGCATGTGAAGTCACGTGAAGAAAGAAAAGCAAGTCTGAAGCAAACGAATGAAACCAAGAAAAGAAAGGATGACTCCCGCGCGGTATTCAACTATGTCCCGCGCGGGAGACGTTGTTCTCATGCCGGAATCAAGTTGGGTTTTTGGGCTTATTGATATGGCTAAAGAGTCCAAGTTCAATTAGGACTAAACTTATTTTCCAAGCAATCTTATGTAAATTACTAGTATAAATACTCATCCTAGGGGTTCTCCTAGGATGTCTTGGATTTTATATCTTAGACCCTATTATTTTATTTTATTTTATTTTATTTTATTTTGTTCTTATTTTATGAGTAGCTAGTTTCCTAATTAGGGTTAGGGATGTAGCTTGTTTGGATTTTTAATTATCTATGCATATTTTGATTATTTGATGATTGAATTTATTCTTCTTGTTCTTAATCCTGAATTTATGCTTGATCACCATAGATTCACTGTTAGGGATTGTATGAAGTACTGAAAGGAGAAGTATGATCCGTGCACTAGAAGAATAACATTCTAGAGTTAGAGATAGAGATATCCTAAACTAGGGTGATAACTTATTGATTACTTATGCTTAATGAGTTTGATTAAGTTGAATTGCGCATCGAGAGATGGTAGTTGCTTAATTGAATATACCTTTGTACCTTGAGAGAGGACATAGATGCATTAGTGTAGTCGTTATTTCAACTTGAATAATTAGATTTGCATGATAATTAATTATTCCTTGCAGGTGAACCCCAAAGCCCTAATGTTTTCTTATCTATTTATTTTCTCTTTATTTAATTAGTTGTTTTGATTAGTTAATAATTTAGTTAATTTCTTCTTTAATTTAATTTAATTGTTGTTTTAACTAGAATTAATTAAATTAGTGAATATTAGTCTTCGTGGGAACGATATCTTCGAATACTGTTTTTTCTATACTATCTCGATTCTGTGCGCTTGCAGATTAAGGCAACCAAGTTTTTGGCGCCGCTGCCGGGGACTATATATTTGCTATTTATATTAATTCTAGTTTTATTAACTTCCTGTTTTTACTTAATTTTTAGGTGATTGATCTAACCAAGCAAAAGATGTTCCACAATTGGGAGGCTTGTTATCATTGTGGCATGTATGGTCATGCACCTCATGCTTGTATGAATTGAGAGTTTCAACAACCACATCCTTCACAAAACAATGGGATACAAGATCAATTGAAGCAATTAATGGCTACCATGCAAATCAACAATGCTTCCGTGATGAGTCTAATGAATCAACTGCAAATCACTAATGCAACCATCATGTCGCAGATTGATAAGATGGAACAGAACCATGGTGCATCTATCCAAAATTTGGAGATGCAAGTATTTCAACTTGCCAAATTATGAAAGAGCAAGATGAAGCTCTTATGGAGGAAAGTTTTGTGAAGAAATCTGATAAACTTGTGGTTGATGATGTTGAGGTGGTTAATATTGAAAAACCACAATGGGAAGACAATAAAGAAGGTGAGACGAGTTTAAAATCTTCTTCAAATCCCGAGCCTAAAGTCAAGCCTTATGTTCCACCCATTCCATAACCTGAAAGGTTGAAATAATGGCCAGGAAAGAAAAAGTATTATGAAAACAATTTCGATTTCTTTCATAATATCTCTAGAGCTAAACGTCATAAGGAAGATGTGTCACGCCCCGACCCGCAGGCTCGGCCACGTGACAACCGCAGTACCACCTCGAGATGCGTGCCTCGTCAGGCGGGCAACCAAGATGGCACAAGGCTTAAAAATAAAGGATATTCGAGCAATATATGAAAACATACGAAATTATCATAGATAATATAGTTCAAAAATATTTCAAAAGAAAGCGACACGTTTACGGTGCTCCATGCAGCGGAAAATAATATAAATAAATACATAAATGTATATGTCAAATGCACTAATATTCCGAGGCAAGATACACAAAGCAAAAGGGTGGCACCTACAAATTCGTGTCCACAGTGACGTACTGGGATCACTGACCACCGGGACGTCTCCCGTCCAAAGTCTGATGATCTGACAACAAAAGTGAATGGGGTGAGTACAATATACTTGTACCCAGTGAGAGACTCGGTTATAAAGACCGATCACCTCAGGCTGGGGATATGAAATAATCCAAAAATCAATTTAATAAACCATTTACCGAAATATAGGAAGTCCCAAACCAAATCAAATATTAAATCAATAATAATATTTCCAAATGGGCTGGCATCTGAAATTGTCCCAAAAAGGTATACCCGTGCACTGGGGTATCCACTGGACCGTCAAGGGTTACTTATACTTTTAAAACATTTTTCTTTACTCTCAGGCCCATTCCCTTGACGTTTGCCTTGCTGTGGTGGAACACAGCATCTGGAACCCTGGCGAGTTTCCCTACATGCCTCTCCCAACCAGGCTCGACTCACCGTGCCCCTCGATAGGCGGTCCACGGCTGAGTATCACGCATGCTCTCAAACTCGGTCCACGCTCCAGCAAATCAGAGCCCCGAGGAAACCGCTCAATCTCTCATCCCTCAGGGGTATCGTTCCCCAAACAATAATCAATAATATCAATTTATAAATTATTTGAAATTCCCACCCTTTAAATCATTTATAATCATGGTGTGTGAGGGTGGACAATTCATACCCCAAAACATATATAAACAATTTAATAAAGCATTTATAAAGAAATTTGAAAACGGTTAACCCTTAATGGTCAACCAATATAATCCAAGCCACTCACAAGAGAGGAGAGTTGTATACTCCCCAATTACCCACGAATGCCTTAGCTCAAACTGCTACCGATCTGAAACTCGTACAATCACGTACCTAAATAATCAAATTAAAATCTAATTTGATTAATAAAGACATTCAACCAACAATTAAATCATAAAACAAAACCTATTAAAGGTCTCGGAGTAAAATTGGGCAAGTCCGGAAGTTAATTGAAGCTAATTGGGGTCTAGGGCTACAAAATTACCAAAATGCCCCTAAGCTACAGTACCCATGTCGGCTGGTGGCTCACTCTCGGGCGTGAGTGAGCCAAAGTGGGAAGAATCCCACAAATCTAGCAGCTCCCGCGCGGGACTCGTCGGGTCCGGCGCGGGAGACACCTCCAGCACACGGGAGTGACCGGCCATGCCCCAAATCGAGCTCGGTTTGAGTTCAATTCACAACCAATCCTCACCAAAATTGAAACACAGCAAGTTAAACACATGATCTAAGGATTCACAGCTTAAAGAACGGAATCAAACCATTAAACATGCTCGAATTTTGAATCAAAACACTAAGGGTAAACATATCTCGGGCAAAACAGAAATCTCAACTTCAATCAACGAATTCTCTTAGCACAGATCATGAAATCAAGCATGTAAACTATCAAATTAAAGCTTGATGAGTCTAGAACAACATACCAAATTCCCAGCCACTTCCCATGGTTGAATCAAAAGATATGAGCTGATGAACAATCTGTCGCCAAAATTACAGATTTGTAGATTTGGTGATTTTCTTGGAAACTTTGGTGTTTTGATCTTCAAGAAGGCAAAAGAAGTTGGTATTGATGTTTGATTGAGTGTTTGAAGAAGGATTCAAGGTTTGATTTCAAGAGAATTGGAAGAGAGGGCTCGGAGAAAATGAAGAACAAATAGAGAAGTGAAAATGGGGGTCTCGGACAGCCGAGACCCCTTATAATTGTAACGGGTCCAGCGCCGGACCCGTCCCTGTCCGGCGCCGGACCCGTCCCTGTCCGGCGCCGGAGTTAACATTTTTTGAGTTGACTCTCGTCAACTCGGCCCAATTTCCTTGGGACTCGAATCCAAGTGGGGCCCACATCCTCGGAGTTCAATTTTAGGGTTTTTAAGCTTGAAATAGAGCTAAATGAAGTTTAAAACATCCATGGGAAGTCAAATTTGGTATATTGACTAGACAACTATACATAAATACTCAACTTGACACGTGCGGACTAGGTCCGGGCGTGTCAAGATGAGTGGGTTGAAGCAATAGAACTGGAGCCTCAAAACAGTTCGACAATTGAAAAAAATTTGAGTCCCGCGCCGGACCTGTTGCTAAAGATGTTCTCGGGTTGAAATCAACGCCTCCTGCGCCGGACTCAAGCCTGTCCTGCACGGGAGTGGCTGCAAATACGCCAAATGGGGATGAAACAACGCCTCCGACGCCGGACCTAATTATATCCCGCGCGGGAATGACTTTAAAATTGCCAACCGATGTTCAAGCAACGTCTCCCGCGCCGGATTCATCCTTAAACCATGCGGGAGTGGGTGCAGCACTTCCAAACGATTGCAATTCAACGTCTCCCGCGCCGGACTTGACTATATCCTGCGCGAGAGTGACTCCTCCATTGCCCAACAAACTTCCAATCATGTCTTCCATGCCGGATTCAACTCTTTCCAGTGCTGAAACTTCTTTTACTCCCAATTTCAATTTAAAGCCTTGCGTGCCATCCGTTCTAGACCCTCAAAAAGCCATTAGTGGAGCATCCGATGTTAAATTCAAGATTTGGTGAAGAAAGGGAAGTACTTCAAATCTTTAAATATTCACCAATCCAATTTCTTAATGATGATCATTCACTTATATTTGTGTTTTCTGTGCAGGAAGTTAATCTGAAAAATCCTAAGAAAGCCATTGCTAAGGCTACACATCGAGATAAATTGTGGAACATATGGCAATATGATTTCACTGGAATTACGTGACCTCCTTTGGTGACAATGTCTAGCTATAGACATTAAATTTAGCGCTTTGTTGGGAGGCAACCCAACCTTCTAACCTTTCTTTTAATTTTATTTTCTTAATTTTTAGAAATTTTATTAATCTTTGTTTAATTTTTTTTCTTTTGTAGGTCACGGTCTTGGAATTTCATAAATTTTACCTCACGAATTTTATGTGGACAAAGGGAGACTTCTCTACCCTTTTATTTTGCTTAATTGCTGAAATTTAATATTTATGTTCATGCTTAAGTGTGAGGGTGAATTTTTGAAAGTCCAAATGTTTATTCTTGTTACTAACAATTTTTCTTTAGTTTATGTAAATTTTTAGATGTCAATTTACATTTAGTTGATATTATTTCATGCATACATATTTTTTTTGAGCCAAAAAACTTTGGGATGGAGAACCAGTAAGGAATATGGAGCATGAAACAATTCAGAAGCAAGCAAAAGAGTCGCAGGACGACTCTTGCGCGAGAACTGAAGGAGACCCGCACGGGACCTGAAGCTTAGTTTCACCAATGTCCGAAAATAACGTCTCCCGGGCGTGAGATGAACGAAACCCGCGCGGGACTTGAAATTTCAGCCATAAATTGCAGTCCTACTTACGTCTCCCGCGCCTGACATGTTGATATCCCATGCGGGATACCCTTTTGCTCCCAACGCCTCCTCATTCCATTATGCCTCACCCTCACAGCTTCACTCCCGCGCGGGAGACGTACTTGGCATCGAATTTTTCTCCTTCCCCTCAGCTACAAGCAGCAGCGCCCACTTTGTCAAACGGAGCTGAGGACCTGTTGTAATGATAGCTAACTGTTGGGTTATTATGCTATTGTGTTTACTTTACAAGTGGAACCATACAAGCAGAAAGCAATCATGACAGCTCACTATGCAAATCGAATGGCCATTTGGACATAGTTTCATCAACAAACCACAACCTTCTCTCCCTAATGCTCATGAGTCCATTGTTATCATGCATTTTAATCTAGTCTAATTTGCATTTAGTCTAGTTCATTTAGAATTTTTAAACTATTTATCTTTGTTTAGTTTTTGATAATTTGGTGATATTTTGATATAGTTTGGAATTAAAGTATATTTGTACTTAATTTTATAATTTTACTTTTTACCAATTTTTATTTATTTGTGCAGCTCAGTAGAATAATTGATCAATGCTTGAATCTCCTTCAAAGTCATTGGTTCTTCAAATTTTCAGGGAGTTTTCGCATTTTCTTTTATTTCTATTTTCTGTACAATATTGGGGACAATATTGTTCTAAGTGTGGGGGAGTGAAATTGATTTTTGAATTACTTGATTGCTAGCTATATCTTAATTTTCTCTAAATTAGTCAAAATTTTTCATTTTTTTTCATTGGTTAATTTTAATTTGATAGTATGAGTTTATACATGATTTTGAGTTGAGATTAATTGTTAAAAATTATGTACATAATATGATGAGGTATTTACTTTATAATTTAGGCTTTGTAAATACTTTGAAACCAATTTCATTAGGTGATGATATTTTGAATTGACTTGTGCTACCTAGTGAGAATTTAAGCCTTCATGCCTATTTTTCTTGATTGTATTGTATATATCTTCTATGATTTTGTGACTTCTAGAATTTGAGATTCATCTTTTTGAGATTACATGTTTTTAATATATATGCAAGCATTAAGATTAAGGTCTTTAGGATTTCGTTTGAGCCAAAAAACCAACCTTTATGCACTTATCCATTAGTGAACTCCTTTGAGCCTATTGTTATATATTTAGCATTTTTCTTTGTAGCTTTCCCAAAGAACCTTGAGCCTAAACATGAAAAAACAAGTTTTTGCACCCTATTCATTATTAGTAGAGTGTTTACTTCTTTAACTTGATGTTCTTTGAATTGATTGCAAAAGAATAAGTGTGGGGGAGATGGTGATGTGTATAAGGTGGTGATGTAAAAGGGAGAATTCTTGCCAATAAAAAAAATTCAAAAAAAAAGCAAAAAAAAAAGAGAAAGGCATAAAATTCAAATTTTGCCTTAAAAAAAATAGAAAATTGAAAAAAAAAATTTGGCATGGATTCTTGAGCTTTAAATTGATGAAGAAGAGGGTGATTTATTTTTGCGAAATATAAAAAGTTGGTGTTGAGTAATTTTTGATCATGATATATTTTGGCCAATTTTTCATGGTTTTCTTACTCTACTAATTTTGAATTATTTTGTTCTTCTCTTATCCTTTTCTTTGTTAACATATTTATTCCCTTTTGGCTCCATTACAACCTTGTATAAAGACCTTATGATTTTTGTTTGTATGTATATATTGGAGTAGTGGAGATTAGATATTTTTCAAGCCTATGGTAAGTCCAATTTCATAAGAAGATCATGAGAGTACCTCACCTAAAAATTTCTAAACACTTGAGTGATTGAGTGACACCTTGTGAGGGATTAGTCAATTTAAAGGGTTTGATCTTGATGAATGAGGTTAATTAGTATTTGTATAGTTTAGATTGTTTAGTAATTTATCTATGAAATATTATGTATTTGATTTTTGATAATTATATTGATACTTGAGATTTTTGTATAGCTTGTGTTATTAATTTGAAGTTAACCAATGTCTTTTGAAAAATGTTTGTGGGTATCATTCTGGTAAGCCCTCAGGAGACTACAACTCCTCCACTATGGACACCTAAGGGTTTAAAGGCTTGTGGCATATGCTAAATGTCACCGCACACCTACGAAAGTGGAATCGTTTTCTTGTTCTTGTTTTAGTTTAGATTAGTTAATTTAGATTTACATATTGATTGCTTGAGGACAAGCAATAAGTCAAGTGTGGGGGAATTTGATAAGGCCATATTTTGTGAATATTTAGTGGTTAAGTTAATATATATTTTAGCACTTGTATGGTCTAGATTTATATGAAATTCTTGATATTCTCTCATATTGAATTTATTTGCTTGTAGGTGATGAATTGAAGCTAATAGGGCTTAATTTTGGAAGATTTAAAGAATTGGAGCTGTAAGCTTCACTTTGCCCTTCATGTAGGAAGTGAAGAAGAAAAACAAAGCACAAAGTCTAGGCATGAAATTGGTCAAAGGTTAAAGAGGAGCCAATGAAAGAATTTTCAATCAGCCACGTTGTTGCCACAAAAGCTTGATGCATGTGAAGTCACGTGAAGAAAGAAAAGCAAGTCTGAAGCAAACGAATGAAACCAAGAAAAGAAAGGATGACTCCCGCGCGGTATTCAACTATGTCCCGCGCGGGAGACGTTGTTCTCATGCCGGAATCAAGTTGGGTTTTTGGGCTTATTGATATGGCTAAAGAGTCCAAGTTCAATTAGGACTAAACTTATTTTCCAAGCAATCTTATGTAAATTACTAGTATAAATACTCATCCTAGGGGTTCTCCTAGGATGTCTTGGATTTTATATCTTAGACCCTATTATTTTATTTTATTTTATTTTATTTTATTTTGTTCTTATTTTATGAGTAGCTAGTTTCCTAATTAGGGTTAGGGATGTAGCTTGTTTGGATTTTTAATTATCTATGCATATTTTGATTATTTGATGATTGAATTTATTCTTCTTGTTCTTAATCCTGAATTTATGCTTGATCACCATAGATTCACTGTTAGGGATTGTATGAAGTACTGAAAGGAGAAGTATGATCCGTGCACTAGAAGAATAACATTCTAGAGTTAGAGATAGAGATATCCTAAACTAGGGTGATAACTTATTGATTACTTATGCTTAATGAGTTTGATTAAGTTGAATTGCGCATCGAGAGATGGTAGTTGCTTAATTGAATATACCTTTGTACCTTGAGAGAGGACATAGATGCATTAGTGTAGTCGTTATTTCAACTTGAATAATTAGATTTGCATGATAATTAATTATTCCTTGCAGGTGAACCCCAAAGCCCTAATGTTTTCTTATCTATTTATTTTCTCTTTATTTAATTAGTTGTTTTGATTAGTTAATAATTTAGTTAATTTCTTCTTTAATTTAATTTAATTGTTGTTTTAACTAGAATTAATTAAATTAGTGAATATTAGTCTTCGTGGGAACGATATCTTCGAATACTATTTTTTCTATACTATCTCGATTCTGTGCACTTGCAGATTACGGCAACCAATCTTGTGATATCCACCATTCAAGATGGGACTCGTTACTCAGTTGTCGGCTTTGGCCAAGGCGATAACTCGAGTGAGGAATTGACGGATAAAATAGATGATACATGGGCCAAAGTTTATGTAAATCTTGTTTTATTTATATTTATGCTCATGATATTAACTTTTATTGCCTTATTATAAATATCCTTTTTTTTTACATTGTTGTTTATATAATTATTTTATCCACTCACTGGGTAACTCTGTTACTCACCCGTGTTTTAATAAAATATTTTTCAGACTGTAGACATCAACCGCGCTAGTAGGTACGTTGTGGTGGGAGCACTGCTAGGCTTTTGGCTCAAGTTTGACCGAGGGTGGAAAAGTCAACTTTTGTACTATTTTCAAAAATTTGTGTAGGAACCACCGAATAAGTAAATGTCAGTTGAAATAGCTATTTCACCACTTTAGTGTATCTAAAATATTTTGAAACTGTTACCGTATTTTTCTGAATTCTGTAGCTTGGTTTAAAAATTCACGAAAAAAATATGTCGAATATCTAATGGCATTTTTGTAAATATCTTGAGGTTTTGGTGTCTTGCGTTTACATGAATTTTTGTGCCACGACAGTTAGATATTTGATCTGTTTTGATTTATTTGCATGTTAATTAAACGTTTTAACTATTGAACTGGATGAAAACTGTATAAGAGAAAAATTGGAAAAATGACCATTTTAGCCTTGCAAACCTTGAGGTGTATTCTAACCTAATAGAATACATTTCGAGAGTTGCGGCAATTGGTACGTGCTCGATTATGGTGTTAGGGCGTGACAATTTAAAAATTTTACAACATTCCTACTTTATATATATATATATATTATAAATTATAGATTGTAGATAATAAAAGTGTGGTACTCTTCCAGATAAATATGTCTATCCAAAGAGAAATGAGCTTGTCTATAAAAGGAGTCTTATAGACTTAGATTAATAAGAAAGAGCAAAATCATCTTCTTACAAAGTTGAGATAATCTTGCAACACACTTCTAAGATGCCCGATAGATTTATTTCATTAGTGGAAAATGCAATTAGTCAATAAGAGCGTCATTGTATCTTCGAAAGTTTTTGCCGAAAACTTGTTTGCACACTATAAGTGAGGGCAAATAAATCTTTAAGGAAAGTGGTATTGCTACACGCCTTGAAGCCATTCTCTAAATTCTTTTAAGTTTTGATTCTCATGTTCTAACAAAAGAGTTGCTATGTTGAATTTGAATTTGAACTTACAAGGTTTGGCATGTTCCTATCTCCTTCAATCTGTAACCTTAGTTTTCTCCGAATTCTTCATCTCTCAAGCAATAGTTTTCAAGAGGTAGTTCCCCTAAAAATCAGCCCTCTATTCAGGTTGCAATTGGTAATTTTCGCAAACAACTTGTTAAGAGGGAAAATTCAGCTAACCTATCCAGTTATTTCAACCTTAGAGTTGCTTACAACTTCTGAGTGCCGTTATTCCAATTTTAGATCTGTCGATTTGGTGATACCGAGAGCGATAGGGAGCCTCTTGTGCTTTTCCGATTTATTGTTAAGATCTTTTTTCCTTGCCGTGTTATGATCTACGCATTCATAATCGCCTCCATAGCTCAGTCTTATTGCTTCACTTCGCGCTAATTGTGAATCAAATTTGACAAAAAGAGCTTATCCCTCCATTTTTCCAAGTTCAATAATTGCTTGGAATGCATTGGCTCGTCAGGTTACTAATTACTTGATATTTTCTCTTGGTTTTCCAAGCATATGCATGAAGACATGGCCCTTTCCGTACTTTGGTCCCTCAAATAATGATGAAAAATGAATGATTATGACTTAGAGAAAGGGTTTAATACCTAATTTGTCGCTTAAATTATACCAAAAAAGACAAATTATCCTCTGAATTTTTATTTAAGACAATTGCATATCTAAACTTTTATTTTGAGACACATAAACCCTTAAATGGATAAAAACTTGACAAAAACCATTTGGTCACTTAGCTGGCACTGATGTGACTTTTTCACGTCAAGTTTTTAATTCAAAAATAAAAGCTACAGTTTTTAATTTTTTACGGTTTCCATCAAATTTTCATCCATCCAAGAATCTTATGTGTTTCAAAATAGAAGATCAAGTATGCACCTAGGAAGCTCAGACACAGACACGTAATAAGGGTACAACACAACACGGACATGGAGATACGGAAATATCCAAAAATTTAGGACACAGATATAATAGGACACAACAATAATTTTTTTTTTTTTATATTTTAGTCATGGAATTCTCTTTCAATAATTTTTTAGAAAAGGAATTTAACCCATTGTAACATTGGGTTGTATGATTAGTGTTTGCCTATTTTGTTAAAAACTAGGACTTTAACCCTTAGCCACTTCTAAATATTACTCATTCCAAGTCTAAATATTACTCAGCCTAAGCCCATCCTATATTTCCACATCTAAGGAGATGTTTGGTATGATGGAAAATAAACACTTTGCATGTAAAATGTAAGGCTGTAAAGTATTTATACTGTTTGGTATAGTTTTTTAATACAAATTATATGGTATTTTTTTTTTAGCTATTTTGCACTGTACCATGTAAAATACTTTACATGAGGGAAGGTGGCGAAATACTTTACACAATAGGTGCAAAATCCAGCTAAATGTAAAATTATAATAAGCCCATGATTAAGTCATTTACTTTTTAAATTGCATGTAAAGCTATTTTCTAAACCAAACACTGCAAAACACTTTGCATGCAATTTAAAAATGAATTAGACACCTAACCAAATAATATAATATGATTTTACATGCTACCAAACAATATAATGTAATTTTACATGCAAAATTATTGCATCCTTATAGTTTGGGCATGCGATCACTTTACATACAAAGTTTTAATGTGCAAACGCCTTCTAAATTTTGCTTAGCCTACCGTGTACTCTCCACGCACTTTACGATTCACTCCCTTCACCCTCTCCACAACCATCGTCCACTTCACCATGCTTTTCTTTCCTACTTTTCTTTTTTCCCTTTTGTTCTCCTTCTTCCTCTTCCTTCCTTGACAGCCCGAACCTTAGGCTATGTTTGGTGCATGAAAACATTTTCTGTTTTCATTCTCTAAAAATACAAAGAAATCACCATCTAAGATATGTATAGTTTATAAGAATGTATGCATGTTTTAGAAAATGAAAATGGACCTAAAATTCAGAACAATTTTTTTTTAATCTCATTTCTAGGTCCATTTTCATTTTTATTTTCTAAACCATGCATACATTTCCTCTCACAAAATATATCTTATATGATAGTTTCTTTGTATTTTTTAGAAAATGAAAACAGAAAATGTTTTCTCATACCAAACATAACCTTATTCTTTCATTTTCCATTCATTTCTTTACTTTACTCCCTTCTCTCCTCATCTCTTTTTCGATTTACTCAACCCACCTAGTTCACCCCGCCAGCAGCCATTAGCACAGAGCCTTCCGAATTCTTCATTAGAGTACAGGTATCTTGACCGTGTTACAACGTGTCTTGACCAATTTCTTTGTGTTTGACATGGATACGACACCAGTACGTGAGGGTTTCAGGCGTGTCCATGCTTTATATTTGCATCGTTCAAGTATGTCCCTGTCTCAAATAAAAGTTCGCTGGGATAATATGTTCCTTTTGGTATAATTCATGGGGCAAGTTGAGTATTAAGCTTTAAAAGAGGTGAAGGGTGAGAACTTTTCAAAGCCACCTTTGCGGTAAACTCCTGTAAGCTGCCGCTAACTCATCCCTTTAAAATTAAGTTCTTCAAATGATAAACAGCCACCTTCAGTAATTGATTCCTTCCTTACCATTGCCTAAGGCAAAATATCCATTACAAATGACTGTAGCTTAACAATTATTTGTTTTCTTTGTTGCTCTACTTTTATGATGGTGCCTATATTTTCCATCTACAATATGTGGAAAAATTACCAACTTGAGTAATGAGATGGATCATCTCTCACTGCTTGCCATCAAGCATCAGATAATTCATGATCCTATGCAGGTTACAAGGTCATGGAATGAATCTTTCCATTTTTGCCAGTGGTAAGGAGTTTCATGCAGTCGCCAACATCAAAGAGTGAGCATCTTGAATTTAAACTCACAAGGTTTGGTGGGATCAATATCTCCTTCAATTAGGAACCTTAGTTTCCTTCGGATTCTTGATCTTTCGAACAATAAATTCCAAGGGATAGTTCCTCCGAAAATCAGTCACCTGTACTGGTTGCAAGAGTTAATTTTGGCAAATAACCCATTGACAGGACAAATTCCAACTAATATATCAAGTTGTTGAAACTTGAGAATTCTGGAGTTGAGTCGAAACAACCTCACTGGTCATATTCTTACTGAGCTTGGTTCTTTATCACATCTGGTTGAATTGTACATTGAAGAAAACAAGTTAAAGGGTTCTTTCCCAGATTCTTTAGGAAACATTTCATCACTAAAGGAGCTATACATGTGGTCAAATGAGTTGAAGGGAACAATTTCGGAATCAATTGATCAGCTTAAAGGCTTAACTGCTCTTGATGTTGGTGATAACCTACTTTCAGGTTTGATCCCTCTATCCATCTCTAACCTATCACATCTTACTGATTTGTCTATGATAATGAACCAACTTGAAGGAACTCTTCCTCATAACCTAGGTCTCACTCTCCCTTATATTCAAGTACTTCTTCTTCATACAAACACATTGCATGGTCTTATTACGTTGTCATTGTCAAATGCTTCCAACCTAGAAGTTTGTCAAATCTCATTAAACAAGCTCTTTAGGGGAGTTCCTACTAGTTTGGGAAATCTAGGAAATTTGTCTTGGTTAGATGTTAGTAGTAACATCCTTGGAAAGAGACAAAGCAATTTCGACCGAGCTTGAAACTTTTAATATAGCACATAATCCAATTTCTGGGAATATTCCCTCTGATATTGGAAATCTCATTGGCTTAAATTCATTAGCCATGTTCTACAATCAACTAACAGGATCCCTTCCTGAAACTTTGGTAAGCTTTATAAGCTTCAAGAATTCGGATTTGGTAAAAATAAATTTATGGGTGAAATCCCTTCTTCCATTGGGAATCTCACATTGGTGAAACGATTGCAGCTAGAGTAGAACAATTTCCATGAAAGCATACCTGCAACTTTAGGAAATTGTCATAACTTGTTCTTGCCACAAATTTATGGCAACTCATTAAATGGAACCATCCCTTGAGATATTCTCAGCCTCTCTTCTTTATCTATTCTCAACTTGGCTCACAACTGGCTAACTGGTCCTCTTCCTATGGAGATGGGAAACTTAAAAAATTTAGCTGAACTGAATGTTTCACACAATAAGTTATTTAAGGAAATACCAAGTGGCCTGAGTAGTTGTGTGTTTTTGGACTGTCTTTATATGGACCATAACTCCTTCACAGGGGAGCTTCCAACTTCTTTAAATTCATTGAGGGGCCCTGAAGAAATTGATCTTTCACATAACAACTTATCCGGAGCAATTGCGAAAGACTTTGCTACTTCTCCCTTCTTACGGAAATTAAACTTATCTTTCAATGATTTTGAATGAGAGGTGCCTGTAGGAAGAGTTTTCAGTAATGCAAGTGCGGTTTCATTGGCTGGCAATGGCAAGTTGTGCGGAGGTATCCCAGAGCTACAATTGCCATTATGCCCGTCAAAAATGCTTAGAGGCCAAAAAATGTCCCATACACACAAGCTAATAATTTCCTTAATGAATTGAGTTTTTGGATTGGGTTTTGTACTGGTTGCTCTGTTATTCTACTGGTTTAAAAGGCAAAGGAAGCGTTCCTTGTCAAAAGTACCATTTGAGAATGCATTTATAATGATTTCTTTTAGTGACCTTCTCAAGGCAACCAATGGATTTTCTTTAGACCTGACAATTCGTGTTTCATGTCGTGTAAACATATGCCATTAACAATCATGTCGTGTCGTGTCGTGTCGTGTAAATATGTACCATTAACATCAATTTTCGTGTCGTGTCGTGTTGTGTAAATATGTACCATTAACATCAATTTGTCCAAACACGAACACGATACGATTAGCTTTCGTGTCGTGTAAACACACATAATTAATTAAAATTACATTATTATCCCTATAATAAATAAAAAGTTCATAAAATTCAATATATTTTCAATTATATTAAAGGTAACCGTGTTTAACGTGTTTTAGGCGTTTTAATCGTGTTTGACACGCTTAAGACACAAAACACGTTTAATCTTAATCGTGTTGACACGATTAAAATATGAAACACGTTAAGGCTAAACACTAACATGGTAACTTCATGTCGTTCATGTATCGTGACAACGTGTCATGTCCAAAATTGCCTGGTCTAATTTTCTTCAAGAAATTTGATTGGCAAAGGCAGCTATGGTTCTGTATACAAAGGGATTCTTGAACAAGATCAAACAGGCATAACTGTGGCAGTGAAAGCGCTAGATCTACAGCGAATAGGAGCTTCCAGAAGCTTTTTAATCAAATGCAAAGCCTTGAGAAACATCAGGCACATAAATCTTGTAACTGCTTGCTCAAGTATGGATTTCCAAGGTAATGAATTCAAAGCACTCATTTACGAGCTCATGTCTAACAGGAGTCTAGAGGCTTGGTTGCATCCACCTCTGCTAGAAAAAAGGTATACCGTGCTTGAGGAACGGCGGAGTTTGAACCTTCTTAGGCGACAATAAAATGGCAATAAACTCTATTTTAAATAGTTTATCATAGTTGCAACTGTCTCTTTCCCATTCCAAAAAAGGCTAAAACCAATTGCTGCGGCCTAATCGAAGAGCCATTTGAGACTTGATTAAACTATTAGGTTACTTTCTTAGTTAAAGGGTATCCAAGAATCTGCCCTGAAATGCCAAAAGCGAAGATTTCATACTATTTCCCAAAGGAAATCCTACTCCATATCTTTCACAACCTGCCCATCAAGTCCCTAGGAAGTTGCATGTGTGTGTGCAAAGCCTGGAACTTTGTCATCAAGAACCCATCTTTCATCTCCACCCACCTCCACCAAAACTCCACTGATGTCTTCCTTGTCCAGACATTCCACTAGGACCCACCCAAAATCCTCTTTTCTTTGCACTTTGATGATCCACAATTCAGTGAGTACATGCCTGTCGATTTCCCATTCAATAGCTATTTTGGAATTATTGGTTCTTGCAATGGCTTAGGTTTTTTGGCAGATGCTTATTATAATTGTAATTATAATTCCACTTTTATTTTATGGAGCCCTTGCCTTAGATCATATGTAACACTCCCAAAACAATATTTGACTCCTTTTCCAAGTTACCCTCTTAGAAGCTCTAGTGGGTTTGGATTTGATTTAAGAACTAATGATTATAGAATTTTAAGGGTTTTCGTCAAGGATTCGGACGAGTGCATTGAGGCTCATTTATACTCGCTGAAAAAAAATTCTTGAAAAAGTTTACCTGCACCTAAGTATAGTATGAAATCAGTTCATCCCATGGTTTTTGTTAACAGGGTTGTTCATTGGATTGCATATAAGAGGCTGGAAAATTATGGGTTTGAGAGTTTTGCTATGGGGTTCATTTGGGTGATGAGGTTTTTCACAAGATTAGGTTGCCTGTGTATTTTAATTATGTGAATTTAGAGGATGTCCAGTTGAGAACATACCCAGAAACTTCCTCAATTGTTGTGATGCATGTAGATCGTTTTACCCGACAATGTCATGTTTGGGTGATGAAAGAGTACGGCAAGGAAGAGACTTGGACTAAGCTGTGGAGTGTCGGGAAATTGTGGGGAAAGGTTGTGGCTTTTAGGAAAAGTGGAGGGTTGATAGTGAGAACTTTTAAGGGAAAGATAGTTTCATATGACTCGGAGAGTGGTGAGAGTAAGAGGCTAGGATTTCGGGGAAATTCCAAGTGTCTTGATGTTGTTAGTCATAGGGAGAGCCTAGTCTTACATGACCTAGGATATGATGAAAATGAAGACAGCAATCCTAGTGATTCAAGTGATGAATCAATTGATGATGCAAGTAATGCCACCAATTCAAGTGTTGAATTAACTGATGATACAAGTAAAGCCAGTGATTCAACTAACGCTTTAACTGATGATTCAAGTGAGAATGCCGGTGATGGTTCTAGTGAAGATTCAACTTCTGAAGGAACTGATGACCTTAGGGATAATTCAACTGATTCTGAAACTGGAAATTCAAGTGATGATGAAAGTTAATCCAGCTATGAACCCTCTGAAGAAGGGAGTAACAAGGAATACAAGGCAGAATAGGTAACTGCATTTGTGAACTACTTTCAAAATTGTCTATTTTGTTCATTGCAAGTTGCTTTTACATGATAGTGAACATTATCTGTCAAACTTGTTTACTTTCCAACAATGTACCGGTTCACTTGCTCTAATACTTACCATAACTATTCAATCAAAGATTATGGTTGATACTGAATGAACCTCTAACCAAGTAGGCTTGTATTCACTTTCTCACTTTCTCCTCTGATCCCAAGTATTTACAGTTTAAACATTGAACTTTTTGATGGTTTTGTGGGCTGTGTTTTTGGCAAGAACATGGTATCCTTGAGGATTGGAGTGCAGTAAGCCACTTGTGTTAGGCATAAGGTTGTTACTAAATAGGAGTCCAACATAATAATTAAGCCATTAGAAACTGAAGTGATCCTAAGTAATAAAAGTGTTGATTAATAAATAATTAAAAATATTGATCACTAAGTTTTACAACACTTCTAGTTCTCAGGCTTTTGATAGGAAAGAAAAATACTTATGTATTTACGTATGTATCGATGAACTGTATCCTTTTAAATGAGGTACACCCCAAGTTCTAAATGAGTAAATGACTTTCTTATATTACTTATATAAGTCAAAGAGTACACTTTTTTTCTTTTTTAATAAAATGAGTTTTAGATCTTAGCTCATTTACTTGCATTGCGGCTGATACAGGTACACGAAAAAGTAAATTTAATAGTGTTAAAAATGCACTAACTTAATATGATGAAATGATCAGCAAAAAGAGTTGGTGCGTTCATACGAACATTGTTGAATACAAAGGAGGCATTGATTCGATTCCTATCAGTTGTGTGCTTTGATATCTCCATCTTCATGGATAATGGGTTTTGAGGTTAAGCAGTTGATTGAGAGCATCATGGATTCCCATTCTGTCTCTTGGCAATTCCTCCGAGCATGCTACCCCAATTCTGAGTATTGAAATTAGACATTCATGCATGTATATATTGATATTATTAGGGGCTGCAGCTTCTTCCAAAAAAAGTGTATGATCAACAATCTCTTCCACCAATTCCTCGGTCAAAGACATCTTGAAAAACTTGTGTAGGTTTAAGCCATCCCTAAACGTATCATCTATTGGCCTTTTCCCTCTAAATACTTCCAGCAGCAGAACCCCGAAGCTATACACATCACCTTCGATAGTTGCAATGCTTCCCATGCCATACTTTGGAAAAGATGTTAAAAGTTTTTATTGCTTTCAAATTAAAGAATAATAATGGAGCTAATTAGCTATATAATGTTAAAGGATCTAGTAATCTGCTAGTTATTATCAGGTGCAGCATATCCAATAGTTCCTTTTATGCCAACTGAGCTTGTTTGATCTGATAAAACTTCAAGATCGCATTGAGGAACGATCCTTGCCAGACCAAAATCACTCAAATAAGCAGTCATGTGATTATCAAAAAGGACATTACTAGGCTTAACGTCGCAATGTATAATCGGTGTTTCAAAAAAATTGTGAAGATAATCCAAAGTAGCAACTACATCGATGACTATGTTCAACCGCTGGGGAAGGCTCAAACTCCTTGGTTCCTCAAGCACAATATGCCCTTGTTTTAACGGAAGTGGATGCAGCCAAGCCTCTGGACTCCTGTTAGGCATGAACTCGCAAATGAGTGCCTTGAATCCATTACCTTGGAAACCAATACTTGAGCAAGCAGTTACAATTTTGACAAGATTCCTATGCCTGATGTTTGTCAAAGCTTTGCATTCTACCAAAAAGCTCCTGGCAGCTCCTCTTTGTTGTAGATTCAGCACCTTCACTGCCACAGCTGCTTGATCTTGTTCTAGAATTCTTTTCTATATAGAACCAAACTGCCTATGCCAATCAAATTGTTTGAAGAAAATCCATCGGTTGCCTTGAGAAGGTCATCGAAAGAAATCATCATAAACGCAATCTAAAAGGGTAATTTTGACAAGGAACGCTTCCTTTGCCTCTTAAACCAATAGAATAACATAGCTAAAAGCACAACAACCAATCCCAAAACTCTACTTATTATGGAAATTATTAGCTTGAGCCTATGGGACATTTTTTTGCCTCTTTTCATCTTTGACGGGCATAAAGGCAATTGTAATTTTGGGATACCTCCGCACAACTTGCCATTGCCAGAGAACAAAACTACACTTGCACTACTGAAAGCTCTTTCTACGAGCACCTCTCCTTCAAAATTATTGAAAGATAAGTTTAATTTCTATAAGAAAGGAATTAAAGGTAGGTATCAAAGTCTTTCGGAATTGCTCCAAATAAGTTATTATGTGAAAGATTAATTTCTTCAATGCCCCTCAAAGAATTTAAAGATTTTGGAAGTTCCCCTGTGAAGGAGTAACGGTTCAGGTAAAGACAGTTCAAAAGCACACAACTACTCAGGCCACTCGGTATTTTCCCAAATGAGTTATTGTGGGAAACATTCAGTTCAACTAATTTTTTAAGTTTCTTATTTCCTTAGGAAGTGGACCAGTTAACCGATTGTGAGCCAAGTTGAGAGATTTTGATAAAGAAGGAAGGCTAAGAATTTCTAGAGGGATGGTTCCATTCAATGAGCTGCCATAAAGATGTGCAGGAACGAATTGTGGCAATTTCCAAGAGTTGAAGGTATACTTGCCTGGAGATTGTTTTGCTCTAGCCACAGCTGGTTGTTGGATTTAAAAGCTAAAATGGAATAGAAACTGAAAATTGAAACGAGTTTATGCTAAATACAAGTATGTATTTCAGGGAAGTGATTTGATGACAACATCTTCCAGATTATAAAAAGGATTTATTTAAGAATGCAATTTTGCCACCAGTCAGGCACTCGATCTTGCTAATCGAATCATGACCCATTTATTTAAAATGTAAGAAAAAATCGTCTTACTGACTTCCCATTATTATTGTTATTAAATACATTATGGTAATGAAGTGCACCATCTAATAAAGAAAGAAAGATTATACGCGTCGGTATCATGGGCCTCTATATTTCATCACATTCAAAAATTTGAGTTGATAAACCAGTTCTTTGTGGGAGAAATTATTAGGTAGGCCAGGTGTACCACATTATCTATAGGCTCGACCAATAAAGTTGTGACAACTCAAGGATTTTGATACATTTACTAAACCCTACCATAATTATAGTCTAAATTTAAGGACTTACCCTTTAAATTCTCATTCTTTATAACATTGGGCTAAACTTTTGTTAAATTAGTACCTTAATTTTAGGAAACTTTTTGAGTTGACACAATTTAATTGGTCGGGCTTATAAATGACGTGGTACACCCGACCTACCTAATAATTTCTCTCTTTGTTGACTATCACGCCTCAACCTGTATTCTGATGACATGATAAATGGTGCGTTGTCTCCAAATATATTTGTTGGTCTGATGATATGATAAATGTTGCGCTGTCTCGAAATATATACGTTTCGATCGCCACATAATCCAATATTTCGCAAGACATTTATTATAGATATGATAGGGTAAAAACATAAATACCTTCCACAATACAAAATATATAGATGCTATATTAAAATAGCAAAGTTTTACAAAATATTTAAAATATCCAAATTACACACCTTCGAAAAGTGTAGCGGAGAATTAGAAGTTAGTACCTGTACACTCCTACCCCAAACTTACTTGTATTAAGCTCCCAAGTTTATTTAATTGAAGTGTAAAATTCCTCTCCCTACACTTAACGAAATCAAACAAGAAAATACTCGAAATTATAGTGATTTTTGAGCTCTACACGTGGCTAGTTCTGACTTAGTTTTGAAGAGAAGGTTTCAGGTTCTTTGAGCTTTTGGGGAAGATTTAGCTAACTTCAAGCTAAATTGTTGAGGTATATTATTAATTGATTAAAGAGCTTCAAATTGATGCTAATACATGTAGAATTAAGCTGTTGTTGAGTGAGTTGGTGAATTTTTTGAAGAAAATAACCATTTTCGAATTTCTAGGTTTGCATCCTTAAGAAAGTCTCTATGCGAGATGAATTTGTATGGGCAAATGACCTCCATTTTGAGTGAATTTTATCTCGTTGAAAATGCTTTTAAGTTCTCCACAATTTTTTTTTCAAAAATAGCCTTCTCTTAATTTTGACCGTAACATAGAAAAAATTGTAATTTTCTCAAGTATCACCAAATTGTCAGTTTTTAGGCGACACTAGATTACAAGTTAGGGATTTGAAGTAGAAGAAGGCCGAATTAGGTTAAGTCACCAACTAAGAAGTTTCAATTAGCTTAACAAGCTTTCATTTGGTTCAAGAATTGGGCTAATTGGTCGAGAAATGAGTAAGTTATACCTTAAAAATAGAAGCATAAAAATAGCAGAAATTTGTGCAAGTGTAAGTGCAATGCTTAGGTGGAATTCAATTAAGTTCGGCGCCAAACTTGTCTAGGACTAGCACCAGAGTTGTTTTTGACTCGAGTTGATTTTAGGTTAACCAACAATTGACCTTTGACCTATTGACCCAAGTTGACTCTGGGTTGACTTTTTCCAGTTTGACCAAACTGATCTCGGTTTCGCCTAGAACCATTCTTAGGCATGTTGGAGGCCTATATTTAGGCTATCTCGAGTAAGTATTTGCATATGTTGATTTTAAATTTATTTCTAATGAAATTTCACGAAACTAGAAGCATTGGCGAAGGATTGCAATGAAGGCTGCTGCTATGCAATTGGGTTAGCGTAGGAGTATAATATTCTCTTAATCCATGAGTGATTTCACCTCAATGTTTAGTGACATTGATGGAAATTATTTTTACTTGTTTTAAAATAAATGTTTTAACTATCTTGGGGGTATAGTTAGCCACTACATAGGCATACACATTTTTAAGTGGGTGGGTCATACATATATATATATATGAGATATAAATATTTTAATAATTTTATTGTTGACCTGATTGTGACGTGATAAGGGTTCATGCGTAACCTGCCCAATCAAGGTATTTATGATTGGTCCCTGTGTGGCTAGCCTATGTGGGGCATCGCTGGTAGATAAGTAGCATGTGTTCGCACTTGTTGTGAACAACATAGGTGAATGGCAAGTAGCCTGTAGGCCATCTATTGAGAAAAGCATAGGTGAGTGGGTTTCCTGATTGAGAGGCGCATAGGGTAACTTGTCAGGAGCAGTTTGTAGTTGCACATTGATTATATATTATTTTATTGATGATTATAAGATGATTACTCCCAACAGTGCGAGTCCATTGACGGATAGGACTCAGTCACTTTGTTATCGCCCTAGTATACGATATATGTTTCACAATAAATGATTTATTGGCGGGAATAATTTAAGAAATAAATTGATGATTTATAAGATATTTTTGGTATAATTGTACCCCTACCATCATTATCTTTTATATTGTTTCCAAACCATATCATTGAGTCTGTGAACTCACCTTATGGAGTTTATCTTTCTCAGGAAAAGTTAATTTCAATGAGAAGCTGCAAATCTCTAGTATCATGCCTCGACCTGGAGTCTCGGCTAAAGGTGATCATAGGCCGGGCCAGATTCGGGCCAAGCATTGACTTCATAAAAATATGGGTTTGGCTTGTCCAAGCTCTGCCCCGCCCGGCCCAAAATTCGGGCCTGACCATTTGTCCAAGGCCCACATGGATTTGAATGTGGTTGTCTAATGCTCGCACAAAAGCCAGTGCAAATTATTTTTACCTCAAATAAAAATTTAAAAAAATAATTATAACATTATTTAAAAAAAACAAAAATTATTATAAAACAATTTTTAGAATTATTTAAGATTATTTTTCTTTAAAAATTTTCTAACATGTAATATTTAAAATACTAATCTTATATACATAAATAATATTTTGGAAACTAAAAATATTAAAATATATTATATTTAAATACAGGCCGAGTCGGGCTGGGCTCGAGCTTCAAAGCCTAAGATAGAAGCCCGACCTGTTTTTTAAACTGGCCTTCTTCCTTGTCCAAGGCCCAATATTCGAGCCTAATATTTTTTTCAAAACCTTCCCAAATTCGGGCTCACCTTCAGGCTTGGGTGGATAGCCCAACCCTTAAACAGGTCTAGTCTCGGCCATGTGACAACCGCCATACCACTTTGAGATGTGTGCCATGGGAGGTGGGCTTTCCGAGATAACACAAGGCATAAAAGAAGATGTAAACAGAACAATATGATAAAATATAAGATATATAACATGGAATACGAAAGTAGGAAAACATAATAATATAATAATTAAGTGTTTAGTAGTGGCACGTTTTACAATGCAAGTCAGCCGCAGAATACTATATATATATAATATAGTAATATCAAGGAATCACAAGTAATATAGGTGGAACCTCAAAATTTTAAGAGCTCGATTAACACCAGAGATCACTGTCTACTAGGACGTCGCATGTCAGAATCATGATAACCTAAAAAAGTGAAATGAATATGGTGAGTACGATAGATGTACCCAGTGAGGGACTTGGTCATAATGACCAATCACCTCAGGTTATGGATATGAATAATTCAAATAATAATTTAAATAGAACAATAATTTAAAAAAAAAAACAATGATATCCCAAAACCAAATCAAATAAAATAACTCGTAAATGGGTTGGCATTTGAAAATCATCCAAAGGCACACCATGCACTTAGGTGGCCAACTAGACCGTCAAGGGCTCTAACTCCTATCTCCTAAAATCCATAACTCGTTCTCATGGCCATTTCCTTGACGTTACCCTCGCCGTGGGTGGACACGGATACATCAGCCCTAGCAAGTTTTCTGAAACACTTGGACCTTGTTCAAATTTTTTTGTACAATTGGAATAATGGAACACGGTGAGGTAGTACTGGAAGATACGTCCTTCTAGGTGTATGTAATCCTTGGTGTGGACGACAAAGAGAGATATGGAAGATAAAGTAAAATGAAGTTGGAATATGAGGCATTAGGTAGTGCATGGATTGATTAAGGGAACCCTAAGAAAACCTAAACCTTAATTGTGTCTGTGCATGCAATGGAACTTGTACATAACCTAATTAAACTTCAATTGGTGTAGTAATCAAGTTGAAAAGATTGTTAGAAAAGTGTATTGAAGTCTGAGAAAAAGATCAGAGAGAATCGAAGGTGAAATGAAAACCAAAAAAGCCTCCAGCGTCGAAATTTACCTCAACAAGCACCAAAGTTGATGTCGATATAGAGAAGATTCGAGGAGGAGGAGAAAAAGAGAAGAAAATGAGGTCCAGCATTAGCTGAAGATAGGTCCCATGCCAGACCCATCATTTTTAATGGGAGGGCCGAGCCCTTCTTTCTCATTTCTTCCTTCTCTATTTTCTTTTCTTTTCCTCTCTTCATCCTCCACCTTTTCTACCCAAACCACCTTCTCAACCACCTTTAATTACCTCCCTAAACCTCAAAAATCAAATCTCCAACCCCCTTAATCTCAAGATCAAAGAGAAAGAAGGAAAATGAAAAAAAAAGAGCAAAGAGGAGCCTTTGGAGCCATCGGAAAGAATTGGTCTGATCTCCCAATCCAACCTATATATTCTGGTGATTTTATGATATATTGTTTTTAAACTCCTCAAGCTTTGAAATGTCAATCCATGGATTAGATGAAAAGTTATGAGCTTGCAAATTTAGAAGTTAGTTTTTAGGTATTAAATGGAGTTAGGCTAGAGATTTGTGAATTTTGGATGGATGAATTGGAGATTAAGCTTGATATCTTTTTTTACATGTTTTAAAGATGTTGTGTGTCAAATTGTAGGTTGATCCATAAAGAAATGAAGGAGAAACATGGTCAGAAAATGGCAGATAAACCTATTTTTGGGTTTCTACCTTCAATTTCTACTCGAGAGTCAAGTCTCGAGGCCAATGCAGCCTTCCTAACTAGGTCTAGCACGGGACATGGTCAGTCCAATGTAGGACCCACTTGGGTCTCGGGGGTATTTTGGTAAATTTTTGAAAAAGCATGTTTTTAACCCGAAACCTTTCCTAACCCTTAGATCACTTCCAAAACCTAATTTTAAGCATCTTAGAGCCCTAAAAACATTCAGATAGGTTCAAATTAGATTTCGAACGTGTTTATTTATATATTAGAGTTTTCAAAGGATCAAGCGTGATGACGCTAGATCGATCATTGTAGATTCCTTGTGAGTATATAAATCTTCTAATACAGTGAGTGGCTTAGATTTATTGCTTAACTATTAGGGTTAAACTATTTTAAAAGGATTTATAAACGTTTTGGGATTGGGTAATTCTCTGCACACACTTTTTATTTTATGATACACCTATTAGTGGGTGAGGTTATTTTAAGAAAATATAAATGTTTATTTGTGCATTTTTATATTTATGTTATATATATGTGTATGTGTGTGTATGCATGTATAAGATAAGAACAAAGGGTACGGTAGACCAAGAGGGACATGCCACCGACCAAGTACCCATGGACCACTTTTTTAGGGCCATGGTGATTAGGGACCCCGGGACTGAGAGGCACGGAGAGACCTTACTACTAAGAGGTTCGGCGGTTCCCACGTGGCCTACCTACGAGTCGGGGCATGATATTTTCCTCTACGCCTTTAAGTCTCAGGGTCCCTTGATCACTGTGCCTCTTAAAAGGCAACCCATGGTTACTTTGTCGAATGCATGCTTCGCTCAATCCACTCTTTCTTATCAGAGCACTGAGTCTCAGTTCTCAATCTCTCATCTCATACGATAATATCCATAATAAAATAAATTCATAACTCATTTAATCACACCTTCTTAAATCAGTATTAGAAATCATAGTGTGTGTGGGTGGACAATCCATATCTCAAAACATTTATAAAACATCTAATAATATAATTGGATAAAATAATTTAGAAATCGGTTGACCCTCGGCGGTCAACCATTATAACGAAGTCACTCACAAGTTATGGAGATTCATATATTCCCGTTTCGATCCTTAAATGTCTAAGCTCTGATGCTCTCTCATCCACATACGAACTCATGACTAATTAATCAATTAGAAACCTAATTCGATCAAATTAGTCATTTGAATACTAATTGAATGTCAAAAAAATGCCCTAATTAGGATTTCTAGTATTTTCGGATTAAAGTGGAAAAGTTTGAAAGTCAATCTACACCATCTTAATTACCGTGCCTCTCTACAAGGTGGCCAATGGCTACCACATGGGCTAGCATGCTCCCTCTCGGTTCCAAACACTCCTAAAGAGCATCGAGCCATTGAATCTCTCTCGTTGCACCGTGCCCCTCGTCAAGTGCCCACGATTATCCATTTCATATATATGAAAGCATAAAACATTTTTAAAAAGTCATCCCGTCCACTAAATCAGTGTAACATAAAATAAAGTGTATACAAGGGACTAATAGAATCCCAAATTATATAAAACATTTTATAAAATATTTTATATTTAAAACAACACAAAATGGTTTAACCCTAATGACTAAACACTGAAATCTAGGCCACTTATAGTACTGAGAATTTTGTATACTCCCAAGGAATCCTTCACGATCAGTCTTTGGAATATCACCGCACTTGATCGTTGGAAGTCTAATCACAAGGAGAAACGTGTTAGAACCTAATTCAAATCTAAGATATACCTATAAGGTTCTACGATCCTCTAAGATAGGGTTTGAAAGTGTTTTAATGTGTTCGAAAGTGTCTCACATCCGGTGCCGACTTCATTCAAACCTACCTTTATCCTTCCTTGCCATGTCTAGCACTGGATATGCCTATGTCTAGTGGCGAAGTTGCTTCAACCACCGCCAATGGTGGATGTTTGGCCATCTCCCGCCTTGCATAATCCAATTTCCACTTCCTAACTTCATTTTCGACCTCCTAAGGCCAAATACACCACATAGCTCAACCACAACACCTCACAATCACAATTCAAGGTTAAATCTAACTTAAACTTAGGAAATACCCATTTTCTTCCAAAACAAATATCTCATCTACAACTCAACCAATCTGCATGCTTCTTACATCAATTAAAAGCTTGTGGGGAATGGAATAACATACCTAAATAGCTCAAACCAGATTGAGCTTGTTTTTCCTAAATCTCTAAAAGAGTCAGAAACTTGCACTTCAAATTGAGCTAAAATCCTTATGCCTCTCTAAGAATAATTTTCATATTTGTGTCGAGCTCAGAAAACACTACGATTTAGTGTGTGTGCTCAATAGGGTTGAGAATTGAGAGAGAAATTGAAAGAAGAAGATTAGAGCTTTGATGGAGAGAAAAATGAAAGGAAGAAAAGAAAAATAGGAAGAAAAAGAAAAAAAAATCTTCTTGGAAGCCAATATTTGGCTTTTTATACCATCGGGCCAAATACCATTTATACCCTCTACTATCTCCACAAATTTCAAATTTAACACTGGTTCAATTACGCCTAATCATATTTAGAAAAATTTAATTACACTCCACATTCCAAGAAATTACTCATTGGGAGCTTATTATTATTTTAGACTGGGTTATAGTCCATATTATAGTTATGAGTCATATGAAACACATATATGAAACTATGAAATTAATGTGTAATACAATATAACATGGCTTCTAGCTAATCTAATTATCCTTTAATTCTGTTGAAGGTTAAAAAAGTATCTTAAAATTTATTAATTAAACGTGTTTAAAGATGTTGTGTTAACAATTAACATGTTAATGGATAAATACGATTAGTTAAGCTTGTTAGACATGTTTTAAATGTATTAAACATGTTTGACACATTCGAAACACAAAATATGTTAATTTTAATTATGTCACCACGATTAAAATACGAATTACATGTTAAGACCAAATACAAATATGGTTAACTATGTGTCATTATGTGTCTTTCAAATGCATCATGTTTAAAATTATCAGATCTATTTGTAGTCAAACCCCTTATATGGTGTTAACTCTCATTTACCATAATAAATCTAAGATAATTATATTTATCAACTAAATAATTCCTAATTATCTCTTGAATAATAGTTCTAAATAATCTTAAATAATATCTTCCTTTCATTTGGAAAATTTCTCAAGATAAATTTTATACTTTATCATAGATAATTCTGATATGATAACGGTCCATTAATCCATAACAAATTTCATATTTTCTCATAAATTGATTTATTTGGGAGGTGAAGGTACTCTCAATTTCCATTATCATATCTTGTTGGTTGATGGCTGACCTTTCCTTTTCCATTTTTTTTCCTTTCTAATTTGAATACACATTGGGCAAAATTCCTTTGTCATTACACAAAATAATCAATTGTCAAATTTCCCTTTTCTTTAGTTCTCTTGAGTCTTGACCAAAATAATCCATTGTCATTAAAACCAACAATCAAGTTGGGCCTATAGGAATAATTGGGCCTTTCTACTGGATCCTTTTTCTTCTTTTCTTTCATTTTTCTTAAAAACAAAATTCCATTCATTATTGATATGTAATCTCTTTCTCTCTCTTTTTTTAGGAAACTCTTTGATAATCTTGAAAATGGAGACCGGTCTGATTATAAAATGCACATGTTCTAAACCTCCCAACAAAGATCCACTGAAGCAGCTGTCAAATCCTTGTGAAGCGACAATTCCAACTCACGTTGGGCAACATATGTGTTGGGGCTCAACTTGAAGGTTGAAGCCCAAGCAAACGACCTAAAAAGTGAAAATGAATATGGAAATAAAGAAGAACAATAAATAAAAAGGAACTACCAGATGTGAAGCAGCAACCATATATATGATAGAAATTTTTTGTCACATTTGATTTTCTGGGAGTTATTATGGTATCATGATGGATTCACAAAATATTTAGTCACATTTTTAATTTAAAATTATTAAATTATTAAATTAAATTTTGAAAATTTTAAAATGCAAGATAAAGTCTAAATTTTTAGGTATTTGGGGATTTAAGTTGCCAATTTATATACTTATTATTATTGTAATTATATGATCATCTTATATCTCCAATAACTTTTTAGAAAACTGGATTCTTAGAATCATTACTTATCATTTTTAATTAAAAAATACTTTTTGATCCATCTACATCCATCTGACCTCTGTCTTATCTAACGTGACTTTCCAACTATCACAAAGTTTAATCTCACTTTAATTAAGTTGATTATTACAAGATAAGTTTGTTAATTTAATAAATTTATTATGGTTGGGTTTAAAAAAAAAACAAATGTTGGACTAGACAAATACCAAAAAGTTTAGCCCAACTTTTATATAGTTGATTATTACAGGATAAATATTAAAATTTGATAAGAATACAGTGGTAAGGTTTTAAAAAAAAAGGCAATCAAACAAATCAAAGCCACGATAGATAGGATGGGAAACAGGATAAATATACGCGAGTCATCTAGCATCACTCTTTCTAATTTCATAGACTCGATTGGATAGTTAGGAATTATCAATATCATTAGGGATGGCAATGGGTAGTTTATGATAGGGTATCATGAACTATCCGACCCGATTAAGTAGGATTAGGGTATCCTATAATAGGGTTCGGGTAGGGTTTGGGTAATAGTTTTAGTACCCGTGGTCTTAGTGGTACTCACTACCCGAACCCGATTATAGAAATAACTTTTTTAATATTATTTTTTGTTTTTTTATTATACTTTTACTTAAAAATTACTAATAAATAATGCAATAATTGTTTAATAATAATTATAATTTATCAATTGATAAAAATATGATTTTTTTAACTTTGATTTATTTTATTATGAGTTAATTTTAATTTATTACTTTCATTTTATTTGATTTATTAAATTTATTTTGGTATTTTATCGGGTTCAGGTAATAAACGGGTAGTTTCTATTTTATTCGGGTAGGGTACGGGTAGTAACTTTCAAAAATAATTGAGTTTGAGTTCAGATACCTCAAAATTAACGGTACCCTACCCGTTGCCATTCCTAAATATCATCAAATAGTATAATATTTAGTCATAAATTTCAATTTAAATAACTAAAAGGTCATTTATCATCGTTTTTGTTTTTTTGTTTTCTCTTATTGTTTCGTTTTTTATTTTGTTTTCGTTGTGTTGTCAATTTTCAGAAACAAAAACATGTTTGAATATATAATTTTTGTTGTTTGTTTTCTCATGATAATATATTAAAAAAAACCTAAACATGTATTAGTTAGGTATTAAAGATGCCATTAAAAAGTTATTATTCACCTTGCAATATAAGTGTTTTGAAAACATACAAAAACATAAAATTTATGCTTCCACTTTTTTTTGAAATATGGGGTCTGTTTTTAAAATTTTTAAAAACAAAAACGTGCTACCAAACGCGTATTTTGTTTCCAAAATATAAAAATGATAACAGAAAACAAAAAACGACAATAATACCAAACTAGCCCTAAATAAAATTTGCAATAACAAAGCTAAAATTTAGTGTATATGAATTTAGTTTTACTTTTATAATTCTCGAATAACTGTAAAGTAACCAAGTATTTCCTTTGTTTCGAATTGAACATATATATTTTGTGAATAGCACAAAATTTAAGGAAACATAGTATTTTGGTAATTGTTTTACAATTTTAGCAATTGAAGTGATGTGAAGTGGTAGATCGTATAAAGCATTGTCGTTTAATGAAGGATAAAGTTGAAAATTGAATATTATTTTAAAATATTCTAAAATAGTAAGACAACTTAAAACTTGGTGAATAAGTGAAATTGCAACTCAAACTAATACTTTTCCTTCTTTGTCATCCTTCTTAATTATAGTAAAAGTGGGCCTTCGATTTTTTGCATTTTTTACTTTTGACTTTTTTTTAACTCTCTCTCTCCTGTTTTATTTGTCGATTTTGGTCAAATTATGTAATTAGTCCCTCTATTATATAAGAAGTATGAATTTATTCCTTTTACTTTAATTTAATCAAATTAAGTTCCTTTACTTTTATTTCTTGTCAAATTAAGTTCTTTTACTTTTATTTATTGTCAATTTCAATTTAATCATTAACGGTGTTAAATTTCATAATTAACTATACTGACGTGACATTGATTATAATGATAAATGCTTTTAAAAAATATTAAAAAAATTTTCATGTGACTTTTTTTTACTATATAATATATATTTTGCCTCAAACAGATCATTTTTATTTTCTTTTTTAATATTTAATTTCATATTTTTTTATGAGAGATTTTATAATTATGTCTAAAAAGTATTTAATGTGACAAAAAAAGCCACATAAAATTTTTTTAATATTTTTTATAGGTACATGTCATCAAAATTAATGTCACGTCAGTATAATTAACGATGAAATTTAACATCGTTAGTAATTAGACTGAAATTGATAATAAATAAAAGTAGAAGGACTCAATTTGATCAAATCGAAGTAGAATGATTAAATCTACACTTTTGATAAAGTGAAGGAACTAAATATAAAATTTGACCGTCAATCTTTTTTTAGATGTTCCAATTTATTTATCCCAACTATACTTTTGACTTTTGAGTTCTTTTTTTTTTTTGTTACTCTTTCTCCTCTTTTGTTTGTCAATTTTTTTGTCTTAATATCTAATTTAGTCCCTGAATTATATCAAAAAGGATAAATTGGTTCATAAACTTTTATTTTAAGATAGATAGATCCTAAATGAAAAAAAAAACTAAAGAAAACTCAGGATCAATCTGTCCTAAAATAAAAGTTCAGGGACCACCAATCTGTCTCAAATAAAAGTTGAGGGACCAATCTTTCCTTTTTGGTATAATTCAACGACTAATTTAGATATTAAACCCCTTTTTTTTAGATATTCCAGTTTCTTTATCCCCAACCACACTTTTGACTATTGAGTTTTTTCTTTTTTTGTTACTCTCTTTCCTATTTTATTTGTCAATTTTTTTAGATATTCCAATTTATTTATCCCCAACTAGAGCTGTCAAAAGCTGACCCGAACCCTAAAACCAGACCCGATTTGACTACAAAAAAGTAAACGATCCGAATCCGACCGACCCAGAACCCCATAAACTCGAAACCTGATTGACCCGAAACCCCAAAAAACCCGAGAATCTAACCCCAAAGAACCCGATAAACTAATGAAATACTCCCTCTATCCCTATTTATCCGCCTTGCTAGAAGCTTTATTTGTTTCTAGAAGCTTTATTTATCCATTTTTATCTGTCTATATCCCAGCATTAATTACTAATTTTTCAAAATTACCCTTTCAAACTACTTTCTTTCTCCCTTAAATGAATATTTTTCTTAAATAGGAGAGAGAATTAAAGAAGAAGAGAGATAAGGATAAAACAAGAGAGTCAATGTAAATATGTATGAAATTTTATACCATAACTACTTTTTTTGCCTTGTATGAAACGATTAATTGTGACAGACAAATAGGGATAAATGGAGTATTTTTATATACCTCCTAAACTTCAAATTTAATAAATAAATTTGATAAAGAAAATAAAAATAAATAATTGATAAAATTTTGATCAAAGTGAACTTAAAATTTTATTTTCATAATTAAATTTTTAAAATTTTATTATCATAATTGAATTATATAAATTTATAGAATATTATTACTTAAATTTAATAATATTAATTATGAATATTATTAAGGAAAATTTGAGAATTTACAAAAGGTCATGTTGATTTCATCATCACTGATCAAATCAAGAAATAAATTTTTTCATGTGAATGACAATTTTCCATTCTAACTAAGAAAATTTATAAATTATAGTAGTATTAATAAATTACTAATGTTCATATCAAATTAGTGAATTATCTATCCAACAAAAAGCATCTAAACATTGAAAATTTGAAATCAAAATTTCAATATATTGTCATATATTTTCTCCTTATAATTTAGTTTTCACCAAAACAAATAATTTAATAAGAATACCGAATGTGGTGTGTGCAAGTTATTTTATTATGTAAAAGTGGGTGATAGTAATCACTAATTACTATAAAATATAGTCTATATACAAGTCTTAAAAAGAAAAGAACAAAACAAAGTCATTAGCACTAAGATAATAAGATACTACGATTAGTGGTTCATGGTGACCATAGCTGTATGACAGTCTGGATAGCCTATTGGCTATTGGCTATTTGTTTTCGGCTACCTATTCATCGACCAAATATAAGTTTTTAAATTTTCAATTCAATAAGAGGAAACTGGTAAATTTTTTAATTGTATGCCAAAATTTTTATTCCTTAGTTTGTAATTTATATCAAAATTCAGGTTCCTTAGTTTGTAATTGTACGACGGACAATTCATAATTATATATTAATGATATTATGAATCATGAATTTATTATATATTAATTAGAATTTAGAAATGAATTAGTAAATAATAAAAACTTAAATGTTTATTTTATTTAAAACTATAGATAATTTATAGGAAAATTTTTAAAAAAGTTATAAATATTATTAATTTAATTAATACATTTATAACATTACTAATTCAATTAATTTAATTACAATTTATAAAAAATCTAATAAATAATATTTTTGATAAAATCTCTCTTAAGTATTAATTTGTAAAATCAAAACTTTAATTCAATTTAAAATAATCAAGAATCCAAATGACTCAAGAGTTAAATCCAAAAAAATTGAATCTAAATGAAATAAAACTCAAAAAACCTGTAATCCGAAAGACCCAATGGTCAAACCTGAAAAACCCGAACCCAAAACCCGAATGACCTGAAACCCGATAAATCCGAGGACAAAACCCGAAAAATCCGAACCCAAATGACCCGAGACCCGAATGACCCGAACCCGAAAGATCCGAAATCTGAAATGACCCGAAAATCTCTTTTGACCCAAACTGACCCGACATGATTGACCTGAACCCGAAACCTACCTGATTAACCTGATTTGACACCTCTATCCTCAATCATAAATAAATAATAAATAAACTTAAATTTTCAAATTTATCCTTATTTTTTATCACATCATTACACAAATAAAAAAAAATTTACGAACACCAAAGATAATTTTGAAAATTAATAATTTTTAATTATTTTTGAAATGAATAATTTTTAATCACTTTTCTTAAAATTGGTACAAAATCAAAGGAACTAAAGATTATGGATAGATTATGGATAGAGGGAGTATTTTTTTTTTCTTCTTTCCAAAAACGAAAAAATAAAGAGGGGTCTGGTGAGGAGTTAAATACAGACGTACGAAGTGACATGGCCCATGCAGAAGATCTATGCACATCAAGTACGGCAACGCAGGTTACAATATAGAGAATCCAATGCAAACCCCACATACATAAATAGAGTCTCTCACTTTTTCTTTCTCTTTCTAAATATTATATATATTTTATATCTTCTACCATTTTAATTGTTTTATCGAGATAAAACAAGTGCATTATTCCCTTTTGTTTTAATCTTTCTTCCTTATAAGTTGAAAATTTTGTGTTTTCGCCTTCAATATTTTCCCCCTATTCTACGAAAGAATTTTTTAAATTAATTAAAGAAAATTATCTTATATACCATCAATAAAAATTTTAATTCCACGAGGGAGTTAAATAGTTAACAACTAACAAGTGTCCCATTATTTTTTTATTTATTTATAAAAGAAAACTTGCGATTCATTTATGAAATTAAAAAATATATTATAATGTGTATGAAATAATAATTTATTAATTAATTAATAATTTTTACTCAAAAGTAAGTGTGATGCCTCGTATCTCACTCCAGGATATTGTAGAGCATCCGTTATGATATATACGTGGAAATCTTAGCCTACGCTTGCACAACGTCGTTTATGGATAAAATCGTGGGATCTTTGGATCAAAATAGATAATACCTCATAAATTGACTTAGTCTCCAACAATTGTTATCAATTCTAACACCAGTGAGGACAGGACACCTCTAAAATTCCATTGCTTGGTGATAAGGAAAACGTGCCTGCAGTTGAATGTGTTTAAACCTATGAAGGCAGATAAATTTTTATTACAATTTGGATGGAAGATTTCTATTCCAAGTTAATTAGCCTCTAGTGTTAGGTTTTTCTTTATATATATATAAATATATATATATATATATATTTATATAAATTATTCCATTCACTGACAATGGAGTTAGAGGATTGATATATGTTATTATAATATATATTTTTATATATTTTTTAATTAATTAATTAAGTAGTGGAGTATGTATTACTCTTATTCTCTTAATCATGTTTGTAGAATTAAAAAATTTCACTAACGATGTATAAAATAATAACTCTATAACAAAAGTTTAATGATCATTAACTAAGATTGAGAGGTCGATTATCATTCTAATTCTCTTAACCTCGTTTGTAGAATAAAAAAAGTTTCATTGACGATGTATCCTATAACAAGAAACTAGTGGTAGCTAACTAAGATTGACAGGTATGCTACAATTATGATATTTTCCACTAACTAAAGAATTAATCATTTATTTCTTTGTCCTTTATTCAACATAACATAATTGTGACAAATTGTTAGTGCTTTGTGCGATATTGTATGCACCAAAGTCCAAAATTAAAAAACAGTGGAAAACAACAATGATGGGATTATGGTCCTAAAAACAGACAAGCCAAAGAGTATAATACAAGATTAATTAATATATCCTTTTTGTTCATAGGAAAATTAATCAATCAATGACTCCTAACAGTAATGGTGGGGAGGGAAGTAAGGGGCCACTAGACAACTAAACCACCCAAAATCTCTATCATTGTTTAGTTCATAATTAAGAAACTTTAGGAAGATTCCAAAAGAAATAAAAGTGATTTAATAAGTATATATGCACCAGGTTTAAGCAAGAATATATGTCAAAGCATTAGTGATACTTAAAGAGGGAAGAAATTAAAGCAACAGCAAAAGCGATTTGTCCCAATCGAGTGCCTTAAGGACACTTTTTAAGGTAAATATATACTTCTTCCGACTCTATATATTCGTTCCATATTGATGTTTGTAAATATTTTTTGGGTTTTTTTGTGTAATTATGTGCTAATAATAAAAGAAAATGAACGATAAAATTGAAAAGTAAAGTTTATTAGTTGTATATTTATGATAAGAACAAATAAAATGGGATGGAGAGAGTGTATCTTACTTTGTGCGCTTTATTGAAATGCACACGAGATCATGAGTATTGAACTCTAATTAGATCCAGTGATTAGTGGTTCAATCTTGACAATTTTAAGTGTTTAGGGAAAGAAGAAAATTAGAAAAGAGTAAGCAACTGGTTTAAGCAAGAATATATGTCAAAGCATTAGTGAAAATACTTGAATGGGAAGGAAAGGCAAAAAGAAAAAGAGGGCTTGAAAGATGCAATGATACTATCATTATAGTTTAAGCTTTTTGTGTTTAAGTTAAAATGACATATCAAAGACCAAGAGTACTTTAGTAATTATTTTTATGTCTGGTGAAGGGGATTTGTCGGAGTAACTATTGAATTATGAAGTGGCACAATGTTTATGTTTAGTTATAAAATTTTTAGTGCTATAGAGTAAGATCTAAAATTTATTATTTATATTACTCCCTTTGTTTCATATTGAATGATATCCACCAATGACTTTTGGTAAACGGCGTTCAACTTTAACTGTTATTTATAAAAAAAAGAATTAAAATTTAAAAAAAATGTTTTGAAAAGTTTATAATTCAAAGTTTACAAATACTTCCTTTCTCCCTTATTATTTATCCATCTTTTCTTTTTGAATAATTTCAATTTATTTGTCTTTTACCTAAAACAAACAATAAAAGTTTTTGAATTCTCAAATATATCCTTAACTTTTTTCCTATCACATCTTACACAAAAATTCAAAAACTCACAACACCAAGGATAAAAATGAAAGTCTATTATTTTTCACCTACAATTTATGCAAAAGTGAGGTGGACAAACAATTAAGGGTAGAGGGAGCATTATTTTCATAAAAATTATGAATTTATATTTTTGTGAAAAATAATTGTCGAAGATAAGCTCATTTAATCAAAAAAAGTTAATGGTGAACATTTAATATAAAACAAAGAGAGTAACATCTTACGATTCTGCAATAACTTAGAACCGATTCCATGAGTTTATTCTTCTTAACATTATTGTTCAATAGATGAAAGGTGCAATGGCGAGCATCTTACCTACCCCAATCTCAAGTTTCATTTACAATCCTAGTGGAAAACTAAGAAAGCCAAAGACGGGATAGTTGCACCACATCAATAGAGTTAAAGACAAATTAGAGGGTCAAATAGTATTAGTCATCTTGTAAAATCATTACTCTATTTAAGGTGCACCTGATTTTTAGGTCAACTGGTAGGTGTTTGTTCTCTGAGACCTATTGGTTTGTTTGTTAATTATTATATAGTATTATTATTATTATTTTGGTTACATGGTAATATATTAGGTTATTAGCAATATTTTAGTTTGTTTAATGATGTATCAACATATGCATGAGATTGACTCGATGTAATGAGATTTTATTATATTCTTAAAAATATTTTTCCATTTAAGGAGGTTATTATTTTAAAACGATAGTATAATTTTTCAATGCATTAAATTTAATATATTAATTATTATCTTCGTCCCATATTATCTGTCCTTTTTTTTTGTCAAAATATTCTAAGCTTTGACTATTAAATATAAAAAAATTATATAAAATTAAATTTTGAAAAAATAAGTTTTGAAAAGTTTAAGATTTAAATTTTTTTTAACTTTATTTTTAAAATTTTACAACTTTATAATTTTTTTATAATTAGTAGTTAAAATTTAGAGTATTTTAACAAAAAAGTGACAGATAAAATAAGATAGAGGTAGTACCAAATAATACATTTAATACGCCAATCATATTATAAATAGAATATTAACTTACCTTAATGGTCACCTAAACGCCCTCGTGAGCAAAACCTTCCCTAAAAAAATAAAATCTTGAGAAAAACAATAGTAATCATTTGCAATTATTCTACTTATTTTCCTTTCTCCCTATTTCCTTCACTTTAATCTTTTGAAGTATTCATAGCTTGTACCAAGTAAGCACCTTTACAACACCATTTTGTTGAAAACCATATAAAAGTAAAAAACTAAAATAAAAGATGATATAAAATTTATACTGGTAGAGATGTCGATGTCAAAAGCTGACTTGAGCCTAAAATTTTGCTTGAGCTCAAAACTATCTAATTTGATTTGACCAACAAAACAATCATTATCAACTATCCTAAACTCGAGTAACCAAAAAGTCGATTGACTCAGTGACTGAATAACTCAAAATATCTAAGAGATTAACTTGTAAATCCCGATTAACTGACCTGAGATACTAATTTAAATAGTTAAAAATCTGAAAATCCGACAACCTAAACCTGTATGACTCGAAAGATCCAATAACAAAACTGAAATTCAAACGATCCAAAAGTCTTTTATGTCAAACTATTCCCAATCCAATAACCCAATCAACCTGTCCATTTGACACATATCACCTACTATAAAATTTTTAGTCTTCCACCCTTTTATAATTTAGTACACAATTAATATTTTAACACCAAACAATTAGATTTAATAATATATTTGTGTTGATCATGTAAGTAAATTTCAAGTCAATCATATACTTAATTTTACAACACATATAGGCTCCAGTATTTTTAACTATTTTTCATATATATATATATATATATTTAACAAAGAGGATTTTTATTGCATTAAACAAATGCCATTTTTTTTCTTTAATGGAGTAAATAAAATAGTTTGCATATTTGTACTTTTTACCCCTCTTATTTTATTTAAAAAAAGAAAAATGAGCTAGAAGGAAGGAATTGTGAAGAAAAAGGCCGACAGAGACTGCCGCTCTTCCGCTCCTTCTGATGAAAGCAATCAACCAACAAAAACGCCAATTCCTTGTTTGTTTTCCTTCATTTTCTTTCTACAGTTTTGAGCGTCTCTTCCTTCACTCCACTTTTCCCACATTTTACTTTTCCCGTTTACCAAAAACCAGGAATTCCCTCTTCTTTATGTTGCTTTGTTAATCTCTATTTCATCTTCTTCTTTTCCTCTTCTCACTGTCGGTGGAATTCACAACACTCCCATTTCCCATTTTGACTTCACATTTATTTCTCTCCTTTTTCCTCTCTGTTTTCCTCTGCTTCAGCTCTATGTTTTCCAAATGAAAACAGTTCAGAAATTTTTGGTTTTGATGGCCCATGCAGAGTTGGAAACTACTATACTCCATTCATCAGCAAAGGTAAAAGATGTTAAGGTTTTCATCCTTTAACTAATTTATAGCAAGTTTGGCTTCCAGTAAGGAAGGGATTAAAAATCACCATTTTTGCTTTCATGTATGCATGCAATTGCACTGCTAATGGAGAACATATATTTTATGTCTTGTTCTTATGTTTCTTGCTGATGGAGAAAATATATTTTGTCCAGTGGCTATGTGAGAGAAAGAAAGGAAGAGGAAAAAGGCCTTTGGATCCATATTTTAACTTTATTAAGCTGTTGTAGGTGTTGTAGATTGAGAGCTTTGAACTGTTGAAACTGGAAGTGGTGAATCGATGGACCATAAACCATGGCTTTGGAGGAAGAAATCCACAGAGAAAATCATTCTTGCTATAGAGAAGCAAAACTTGTCACAGAAAGACAATGAACAAGAGGTAAATAAATATTTTTGATCAATTCCAATAAACTTCCATTAAAAAGTTTATAATTTCGATGCTATCTTTGTTCTAAATTGGGCATATCAGATCATTTGTTTAGGCTTGTCTGCATTTACATTATAGATGCATCTAAGTTAAAGCAGAAGAAAAAAATTGAATAACTGTCTCAAGTTCTCATTTTTCCAAAGTGCACTAAGTTGAAACATTATTGTATTACGTGTTCTTCGTTTCTCAAGAGTTTCTGGAGCCCTTTTCGGCACACTGAGGTCTTATTACTTATGTTTTGATTAATACTGAATTGAACATTATTCTATTACCTGTTCTTGGTTACCTTTTGGGAATCATTGTATGTACACTGATGTCTCATTACTTTTGTTTTGGTTTTAACGTTTTAACCCCAGATTCAGTCTCTGGCCGCTGACAAAGGTGAATCAGAGAATGAGCTGAAAATTTCAAATAATAGGCTTTCTTCTGCACTTGCTGAGTGTAATAGTAAGGAGGAACTTGTGAAGAAACATGCAAAGATGGCACAGGAAGCTGTTGCAGGTGATATAATGTTTCCTGGTTATTTGATTTCCCTTGAACCATGTGGTCTCACTTGTTATGGTGTGCTATTTGTTAAGATTTTCTTGTTCTGCTGATTATTTTCCTGCAGTTTAATTTTGTCAATGCTAACTCTATATACAGGCAGGGAGAAGGCAGAAGCAGAAGCAGTGCGTCTAAAGCAAGAACTAGATGAAGCATTGCAGCAGAGATTTGTGAATGAAGAAAGGTTAACTCATTTAGATGCCGCCCTCAAGGAATGCATGCAGCAGCTGCGGTTTGTTCGAGATGAGCAGGAGCAAAGGATTCATGATGCTGTGATGAAGACATCCAAAGAATTTGAGAAATCCCAGAAGACTTTGGAGGAGCAGTTGGGAGAGACTAGCAAAAGGCTTACCAAGTTAAGTATTGAGAATACTAATCTGAGTAAAGCTCTCCTGGAAAAGGAGAAACTGATTGAAGATTTAAACAAGCAAAGGGCTCAGATGGAGACAGAATTTAGTGCACTATTGACAAGATTTGAATCAACAGAAAAAGATAATGCTTCTTTGAAATATGAGCTCCGAGTGCTTGAGAAGGAGCTTGAGATCAGGAATGAAGAGAGAGAATTCAACCGGCGAACAGCTGAAGCATCACAGAAGCAACATTTGGAAACTGTGAAAAAAATTGCTAAGCTAGAATCCGAATGTCAAAGGCTGCGCCTTCTAGTCCGGAAACGATTGCCGGGTCCTGCGGCTCTGGCTAAGATGAAAAATGAAGTAGAAATGCTGGGAAGGGACTCCATTGAAATGAGGAGCAGAAAATTAAATCCTAGTTCTACTGGTCCAGGGCTTGATTCTACAGTTGACAATTACTCAGACAGCCCAAGCAAAAGGGTAAATATCCTAATGGAGCAGCTGTGTACTATGGAAGAAGAAAATAAAGCTATCAAGGAAGCCCTTAATAAGAAAACGAGTGAACTTCAATTCTCACGAGTCATGTATGCACGGACAGCTACAAAATTATCAGAGGTCGAGTCACAGCTTGAAGAATCATCAAAAAGTCAGGCAAACAATGAGTTAACCATGAACAGGATTATGGCACAAGAGATCTCTCTGGCATCAATGTCTGATGTTGGTAGTGATGATAAAGCCAGCTGTGCAGAATCCTGGGCTTCAGCTTTACTTTCAGAATTGGAGCATTTTAGGAATGGGCAGCTAAGGAAGTCTCCATCACGCAAAATTGTTGGATCTTCAGACATAAATCTGATGGATGACTTTGTTGAAATGGAAAAGTTGGCTTTGGTTTCTGTTGATAAATTGTCTGGAAGTTCTCATATTTCTTCAGATGAAGCTAATGGGATGCGTGCAAACTTACAATCTGGGTCAAGTGGAAATTCTTTGGAGGTTTGTAAGGAGATAGTCCCTGTTCCAGATAGTCAGTCTGACTGTAGCATGTTGGGCAATGAAATGAAGTCCACAAGTCCTGGTTGGCTTCAGGATCTACTCAGAGTGATCTTGGATCAAAGCCATGCAACTCAAAGAAATCCAGATGAAATACTTGAGGATATTAGAAAAGCTTTGGCCTTCAAGAAGTCTCCAAACACTGGTGAAACTATTGACCACAGGGCGGGTTCAGACCATCCCAATTCCTCTGATCCCTCTTGCATTAGCGGCTACATCTCATGGAAACCTTCAAATGGTCATTCAAAGAAGGAATCATCTCCCACGAATACTGATGTTCACATCTGCTCATCGGAGAAGAGCAAGCAGCAGTTTCAGCCTGATTTTAGTAAATCAATTTGCCGGATAATTGAGCTTATTGAAGGGATCAGCTTAGTGTCACAAGATTATAATATCCCAGAGACCTTATCCGAGAAAGAGAGGAAACTTCTTTCATACAAGTACTCAGAAACAACTTCAGGTTACATGGTTCGTGTTTTCCAGTGGAAGACTTCTGAACTCACTTCTGTTTTACAGCACTTTCTACATGCTTGTTATAGCCTGTTGAATGGAAAGGCAGACCTCAACAAATTTTCCCAAGAATTAACTTCTGCTCTAGAGTGGATCATCAACCATTGCTTTTCCCTTCAAGATGTTTCTTGCATGAGAGATGCAATTAAGAAGCATTTCAAATGGGATGAATCACGGAGCGAAAGTGAAGCAGAAGTTGGAATAGTTGGTCAATATGCGGTGGCAGATAAATCACACCTTGCTGCTCCATATGGCAACAATGCCCTCTTTCACACGGAAGAGCCTAATGTGAGAGCAGAGAGAAAACTAACAGATGAGTTGATAAATAAAGAAGCTGCAAAGACAGATTCAGAGGATCAGCTCCAGTCAACCGCCAAAATGAGTGTCTCTCTAGTTGATCAACGAGAGGAACCTGAAAAAACCATTGCAAACTTGCAGGCAAAGTTACTTAATTTGAGAAAAACAGAGGAAATGGTTGAAGATCAAGTTGAAAAAAGGCAGTTGATGAATGAAAACCTTGATAAACATCTTTGCTTGACCAAAGATGAACTAAATGAAGAAGTAAAATCAGAAAATAAAAATAACCTCCATGACGAATTGGAGCCAATAGGTCTTGACAGGTAAGATCAATTTTAACAATTTTATGGTTAATTTCCTGCAGTGTTGAGAGTCTTATTTATCTGATTTTTGTTACGTTTAGTGTGACAGAAAAGAAAGTACCAAACCCTGAAGTAAAGGAGGAAAATAAGTTTCGCACTGTAAGTTCATATCCCGCTGTTATTTGCACATGAGATAGTTTTCTTCAATTTCATCTGTAGTAGCATTGATGCTTTGTTGACAATTGGATTAATCCATGCTATCTGTATGTAACACGTAAACTATTGTTGCCTTCTTGATCAATCTGACAGAACTGGGAGATTACAGCTGCTTCAGAAAAGTTGGCTGAGTGCCAAGAAACTATTTTAAACTTAGGAAAGCAGTTGAAGGCATTGGCATCTCCAAAGGAAGCATCCCTTTTTGAGAAGGTCATTTCCACTCCTTCTGATGCCATTACTCTTCCAATTCCTCCGAAGAAATTGATCAGCCAGAGATCCTCGCTACTAGATCAGATGATAGCTGAAGATAATGCTGGAGTAAGTCATCCGAAATCTCCTAAGTCCAAAGAAAATGGCACTCCCAGTTCTTCCTTCATTTCTAACAGGACGATGCAGCCTCTAGACAATGTGGTCCTTGTAAAAGAAAATAAAGACCAGGAAGACAACGCTGCAGTTAAATCTTTAGCAATTGTTCCCAGCAAAAAACAAGGTGGGAGTTTATGGAAAAAGCTGTTGCGGAGAAAAACGAGAGGTACTAGCAAAAAGACACCCGTTCCATTTGTCTCATGAGCATCGTTTTCTCAAACCAAACAAAGCATTAGGCTTTGCCTTTTTGTTTTTCTTTTGCTTGCCAGTGGGAATGAATAAGAGTCTGGCTTTTGATAGTGCTGTATGTAGTCCTGGTATATATATGACGGAAACCAGGACGAAGCCAAGAATTTATCCGGCGCTGTTGTCCGGTATGTGTTCATTTTTTATTGTTGACTTAAAAAAGACAGACTTTGGCTTGTTATTTACTTTGAGAAATATTATACAAGTCATAAATCTACCGGAATAACAAGAATAAAAAGTTCAAAACATATATACCATTTTGGTTTTTGGCCCAAAATATAAAGATTGCATATAGTTGGAACCATTCGGGTATCCACGTCTGGCTCCTTCCTAGCGACCTTGAAGCATTGTACGAGTTATCTCATTGGTCGAACTATCTACCTCATCGCCTTGGTTGTCTTTCTTGATGATAAATGCCGGTTGTTTAGGTGAAGGAAGCGAAGCTTCATTCTCTAACAAGGCAACAACAGCGGACATTTTTGGCCTATCTGTTGCACTATCTTGCACACACATTAGTGCAATTTGAATGCATCTCAAAACTTCAACAGTAGGATAAGAATCTCCCAATGATGAATCGATTATTTCCATGACTTTACCGTTTCTCCGTAGTTCCCAGACCTAAAACACATATTGTATCATCAAAAACAGAATATATAACATTTTCTGAAAAGATTGCATACAAATTTATTATATTACTTACATGGCCAATCAAATTTAAGCTAGGACTCTCAAGGTGAAACCCACTATTTCTTCTGCCAGTAATAATTTCTAGTAGTAGTACTCCAAAGCTATATATGTCAGATTTGATTGAAAAGTGTCCTTGCATTGCATATTCTGGTGCCATATAACCACTGCAATAGTATATACTCAAGTGAGCTATCAAAAGTTCTTTTAGAGCTAGACAATTTAATAAGAACGCAGGCAATCATTATAAGACCCGCTATGCAGTATAATTTCATATGCAGACTTACTATGTTCCAACAACACGATTTGTATCTGCTTCAACTTGATTTACTCCAAAAATTCTAGCCATACCAAAATCTGAAATCTTAGGATTCATTTCGACATCTAGTAGAATATTACTGGCTTTGAGGTCTCTATGGATGATTCTCAACCTTGAGTCTTGATGAAGGTACATAATTCCTCGGGCAATTCCACATATAATTTCATAGCGCCTTCTCCAATCTAAAAGTGATCTTTTTCTTTCATCTACATTCAAACTTTGTATATTTCGTTAGATCGTATACGAGAAATTATTAGATAGGTTTGTATCATCACATTATCAATGGGACCAACTAATATAATTTTGTCAGCTCAAATGAATTGCTAAAATTTAGCCATAAATTTAACAATAGGTTTAACTCATAGTTTTAAGTAGGACTTGTAGGGTAAGACCTGAAATTTAGGACATTAATGGGGTAAGGTTCTAATAATTGTAGGAAAGCTTCTAAGTTGACAAAATTATATTGATTAATCACATGGCTGGCGTGATGGGATGAACCCATCTAATAATTTCTCAATCAAATACATGACTTAATTAAAAAAAGAATGCAGGATAGAAGGGCACATACCAAAAATAAAAGAATCCAAGCTCTTATTTGGCAAGTACTCATAAATCAGCATCTTCTCTTCTTTCTCTATGCAACACCCCAAAATCCTTACAAGATTCCTGTGCTGGAGTTTAGCGATCAATGTAATTTCATTCTTAAACTCTTCTATTCCCTGACCTGAACACTTTGATAGCCTTTTTACCGCTATCTCCTTTCCCTTCAATGAACCCTGACATATATTTGAAGGATGGATGATTGGCAATATTTCCTTTCCATGAAACTTCAAACTCTACTGATTGAACATTCTTGCGTAAGTTCCAAATTTCTCTCAATTAATATGTTGGTATCCTAAAACTAAAATGCAAAAATGGCCATACATTGAAACATATAGAAAGGGTAGGTGAATGCAAAGCTAAGTACCTTATAAACAGGACCAAAGCCACCTTGCCCAAGTTTATTTTCAACAGAAAAATTATTTGTCGCTGTAGCTATGTTTCCTAAATCGAATAACGGTAACTCTGCATCTCTTTCGTCTAAAGACTCCTCGAAAGGTGTTGAAGTTGTGGTCAAGGTAAGTAAAGATTTGCTAACTCGTCTATATCTTCCAGCTGCTAATACTAAGCATATTAAAACTGCAATAATTAGCTTAATACAAGGAAGTTATTGAGAACTGCAAGTGTTTATATGTATTCTAAACTACATTTTGGTGCAATCTTTTTTTCCATGGTAAGATGTGAAAAAAATCAGGAAAAAGTTATTTGAATTCCCTTTTCTTTCTTTTGGGTAGAGAGAAATCCATTACCTATTCTTATCCTCCTCAGCCAACAAAACACAAAGACAGCTATGCAAAACATCACGGTAACAGAAACTATTGAAATTGCCACCTTAAGCTTCTTCCTAAGCATACCATTCTTCCTGTAGCGAGCTAGAAGAAAGAAAATATACGAAATCAAATTCCAGATAACACCAAATTATTATGTAATTCCAAACAATATTAATCGAAATGTTTGATGAAATGGCTTATATTATCTAATATTATACCATTCTTTCTATAGCAAGCTAAAACAAGACATGGTCGTTCGAACCGTGGAACCGAGGCTAGGGGAACTGAACCTAAACCTTAAAAGAGTTCCGATTCGGTCCCTCTCCCTTTTTTTTCTTTTACAAATATAAAAATATATATGATATATAATATTTATACGTATATTTTTATACTTATATTTATATATTTATAATCATAACATAATATCATATATAAATAATAAAAATAAAAAATAAATTATACATATGGTATAATCTCTTTTTTTTGAGAAATGTACTCTTATAACTTTAAATATATTATTTATACCATGTTTATATATATATATATATATGTGTGTGTGTATATATATATATATATATATATATATATAACCTTATATGTGAAAACTAGGTCGCAAATTCACGCTTTACTATAAGTCATTACTTAAATTCTAATCATTCTTGTCTCCACAAAGAAAATAAGGAAAATAGTAGCAAACAAAGAGAAAAAAAAAACACTCACATTCTAACAATTTGGCTTTAATCATGATCTTAAAGTTTTGGTGAGAAACCTAAATTTTTTGGATTTGTATTAGAATTTTATACTACTATATATGTGTATGAATATAAGGCCATTTCTATAATTTTTCATGTAAGGGTACATATATATATATATATATATATAATTTTTTAAATAAATTTATTGTATTATTAATTTGTTAAATTTTATTTCAATATTACTATTTCTTAGAAAATAATAAAAATGACTGTATTATTGTATTATTATTATTCTATCTCATTTATGGCAAAAAGAATTATTGTTTTATTGATTTGTTAAATTTTGTTTCAAAATTATTTCTTAGAAAATATTTGTAGGAAAAAAATGACTCAATAAAAAGTTAACATATGAAATATGAGAAAAATTAAAATTATAATATTATTTTATTTTTAATACATATTAATTAATTGAAATAAATAAATTTTAATTTTTTAGAATTAAAATTGAATGAAAAAATACAAATTGACAAAATAGTTTAAAAAATATTTCTATCTCATATATGGTTCAAAAAAAGTATGACCAACCAAAGACCCGAGAGCACCTAACTATCTAGCCCATCACCCATCAATTTTAAAATTCCAAACATGTCCCAAGATATATATTAGCATTTAAAGCCTCGTATTCAATTTTACATGTAAAGATAGATAATTTTCACTAAAATTTAATTCTTTTAAAAAAAGAAAACCTTTTTAAAAAAAGGAGGAATTGGTGGTTCGATTCCGGTTTAGAAACGGCTCAAATTCTGATCCAAGGTTCTAAAACCCGGAATCAAACCTTGGACACAACTAGCTAAAACAAGGAAATTATGCAAATCCATATTCCTTGTATCACCAAGGTTTGTGTGGAGAACAGAGAGAGGACATGTGATGAGAATAGTGTAGCACATCTTCTATAATAAAAAGACGATTTGATTAGTTGTTTTTATATAATTTTATAGTAATGTCTAAGTTCATTAATTAAAACCTGAGAAACGAAAATAGAGCAAGCCAAAGGAGATTCGATGTTCATCAATTTGAAATCAATTGAAAAACTATCTAAAATTTTTATTTTATGAAATTTGTATTTTCATTCCAAGAGCAATCAAATTGCTACCATCATACAAGGTTACAGGTGTCAAATCGAATATGTTGAGTTAGTTTCGGGTTCGCGTCAATCAGGTCTGATCAGTTAGGGTCAAAAAGATATTTTTGAGTCATTTCGGGTTTCGAGTCATTCAAGTTCGGGTTTTTTGCGTTTCATCCTCTAGTTTGTGGGATTTGGTCATCGGGTCTTTCGGGTTTCAGGTTTTTTGGGTTTTATGTCATTTGGATTCATATTTTTTGGATTTCACCCTTTAAGTCATTCGAATTCTGATTATTTTAAATTGAATTAAAGTTTTGATATTAGATATTAATAATTAAAAGAGATTTTATCAAAAGCATTATTTATTAAATTTGTTATAAATTGAAACTAAATTAATTAAATTTATAATGTTATAAATGTATTAATTAAATTAGTAATATTTATAGTTTTTTTAAAAATTTTTCTATAAATTATCTATAGTTTTAAACAAAATAAATATTTGTGTTTTATTATTGGCTAATTAATTTCTAAATTCTAAGTGATATATAATCAATTCATCATTATTTATATATATGTAATTATGAATTATCCATCATCCAATCACAGATTAAGGAGCTTGAATTTTGGTATATAATCATAAATAAAGGAGGCAAAATTATTGGTATACCATTATAAAATTTACCAATTTCCCACCTATAGTATTAAAAATTTAAAATGTTTTGTTTTGTTAATGAATGGGATAGCCAAAAAAGAATAACCAATAACCAATAGACCATACCGACTGTCATGCGGCTACGGCTACCCATGTACCACTAATCTTAGTATCTTAGTATTAGTTACTTTGTTTTGTCCTTTCATTTGTAAAACTTGTATATATATTATGCTTGATAGTGTTGGTGATTAGTGATTCTATAAATCTACAACTATAAAGTATAAGTTAAATGTCAAATTATGAAATATGGTATATAGTTAAATTTTGGTACGTATAAGATAAGCATATAATATATATCCACAATTTCATGTAATCGTTCATTTATTATAAGTGATTAAGTATTATAAATCAATCAACAATGGATTTGATTTACTTACTATTGATATTTTATTTTAATTATTTTGGATAGTATTGATAATATATTATTTGTTTATATAATGAATTGTTTATATATGTTTAATGTTAAAAAAAAAGAATTGCTTAGAAATTTATTAATGAATATAACAAGGTCATCTTAACGTAGCATTCATTAATAATTGATATTTTTTTTATCTATATTATATAAGATCATTTTAAGTAACTACTAACTAATAAACATTCCTAAAGGTTATATCAAACATGTTAAATTTATTTATTAAATTTGAAATTTAAGAGGTATATAAAACTATTTCATTAGTCTGTCGAGTTTTTTTGGATTAGATTCTTGGATCAATCGAGTTTTGGGTTAATCGAATTTCCGGTTTATCGGATTTCAAGTCTATCAAGTTTTGGATCTATCAGGTTTCGAATCGGTTGGATTCGGATCGTTTATTTTTTTTTGATCAAATCAGATTGGATTAGTTTTGGATTCTGATCAGTCGAACAGATTTTTCAAATTCAGGTCAACTTTTGATAGCTCTATATAAGGTTCATTGCTTAAAAGAGCAAAGCAACAAGTTCAAGCAAAACTATATTGGCATAAGCTTTTAGTGCAAAATTGTTGAGTTTGCAAATATGATGTGAGACATCGAGAATAAATCGACAATTCACCAAATGTAATAAAGTATAACTTACATTAGAATAATGTTAAAAAATGATTTTTTAAGCATCTAATAATATCTTAACATCTCAAAAATTTTAAAAGATACACTATAATTATCTTATTTTCTTTTACACCAAATTAATTCTTATTAATTCATAAAGTATTTTTTTATTTAAAACTAAATCTTACAACAATACAATTCATGTTGAAACTTAGCTTAAATTTTTTTTTAAAAAAAATTGTGAGTAAACTTTTGTTATAGAACACTTTTCTCTCTCTCTAAAAAAATTATTTGATAATGACAAAGGTATATTCAAAATCTTTATGTATTTTAAAATTTATATCTCACACAGTTATCATATGTCTAAAAAGTCACTTTTTTAAATGATACTAATATAATTTAAACTCAATGTAATAAGGTGCTTTTCAATGTTAAATCAAGCTAGATGAGGGGAAGTAAGATCATGAATATATTGAAAACTAATGCAAGAAGCCCAATCTTTCATTTTCAACACTTCTATAATTATTCTAATTTATATCCTGCGTAGCATTGTTTACAAATATCCTATCGTGTGGGGTCTGTGCAAATAATGGATATGTATCAATTGGAAAATGGGCCTAGCTAATAAAGAAGTTAGTTGGGAGCTGGAAATAGCAGCTACAACCAAAACAAGCAGATATATTTTGGGGACAGCAAATTAAATACTATGAATTGACAATATACGATACCTAAGTCAACAGCATCCACCCTTACGTAGAAGTCTTGTCCTGCATCTGTATAGGTCCGGATATCCACCATATCTCCATGCCAGGTCAAGCAGCCAGTCCCTCCGTTTCTCTCATAATATGCACTTGCATAAGCGTTGCAAGAGCAATTTCTCAAGCACTTGTCTTCGCACTGTTTTAGCCCCAAACTCAAGTCAACAATCGCCACATCCGTGTCAGGCAACTTCACACGCACCACCTTCACAAACCCTTCTCCACGTTGACAAATGGATGCATTAGGCTTCCGAATGCATCCGGCTGTCCCATCTACGAGCAACCAAGGTTCAGGTGACTTGGGTTTGAATCCAGGTAAACAGGAACACCTTTGTACTTTTGTTTGGTCACAATTACTATTTGACCCGCAATGCGCGTAATGATCACAATCTTCCTTGGGTCCGGACCACATGACAACCCAGCGGTGGTCGTGAGGATTCCATGCAACCCTCTGCATAACACCTGTCTCATTTACAACGCCTCTTGAGATTATAGAAGGATCCTTTATTCCCGTCATGAAAGAAATTTCTTCATTATCATTTACAAAGCTATAGTTAAAGATATAACTATGTGTCATGTCGGGTAGTCCACTCCATCTTTGTCCGGTCCATGAGCCAACTCGCCACAGTTTAGTCTTACACTTGTAGAAAGACAACTGAGGAAATCCATTGGGATCTATCCTGTAGGAATAATTTCCTATCCCAGGGTCGTTTGCAGACTTCCAAGACGTTATGAAACGATTCAAACCAGTGCTCAGATTCAACCCAAGCTTCATAAATGAAATTACAGTATTTGTAGGACAATCAAAACTTTGCCACAAGGGAGTGCCATCATGAACCAAAACAAGATTACCCGAATCATAAAGTCGAGCTAGAGAGTTCTTGGAGTGCGTAATAGAGGAATTGGTAGACCAGACAGGATCAGTTTGATTTCCTCGATGGAGGACAAGGTTTCCTTGACTGTCTATTGATAGGACTCCGGAGGTATCATTGATAGGCTTTTCTCTATTGGCCACCCACACAACTGTTTGTTCAGTAACTTGGTAGTACCAGATCCCAACATAGCGAAAATTGGATTTTACAGGACTGAAGAAGCCAAGGGCAAACATTTTTCCAGTAGAGACCACAACATCACCATCTTTGATGGAGTGTTGTGGAGTAATGGAATCGGAAGAGGATGAGGATTGTAAAAGGAGGAAGAAAGGTAATGAGTTTAGGAACCACTTGACATGATTCATCTTTTAAGTCGGTATGACTAGCTGGTGAAGCTAACGATTCAATGGCTGGAACGCGGAATGCCCCCCGATGATTTATGTATCTTGTGAACTATACTTGGATACTTTTCCTGAGGTTTGGAAGCGGAAAAGTACCCAAGTCCGATCTTCTCAAAATTCGTTAGAAGCATTAATTGTGAAGCCCACAATCAACATAAAAATTAAACTCTTTGGGCTAATAGTGAACATCACCGTCTAAGACTATTGGACCGTTACTGTCCTCGGCCAGTTCCTATCCATTTTGGTTTACGAAATTGAAACTTGGTTGAACTTATTATAATAATGCTTCAACTTTCTTAGGGCTAATGTGAAACCAAAACCCGTTTTGGTTTTGTCCATAGTAATGAATGGCTTTGATTTTTCAATTTTACAGGAACAAAATATTAGTGGCATCGGAAACCAAGAATTCATTTTTCATCGGGGTGTTTACTGTTACATGAGGAACAAAATATTAGTGGCATCGGAAACCAAGAATTCATTTTTCATCGGGGTGTTTACTGTTACATGAGAATATTGATAAGTTTTTCACATTGGTGGTACAAAAATGAAACGTTAGTGGATTTTAACGACCCTCTAATAAGGTGAGTCATTTGAAATTAGTTTCCTAGGAGAAGACGAATCTGTCTCTGAAAGACACCTCTCCGCCTAAAACCCAGGCCTTCCAGGCTGAGGTAATGACATGCTCTCTCTGTCCAACATCGATAGGACAGTGTGCATTTCTGGCCTCTCTGCTGGCCTCTGCTGTACGCAAAGGAGCCCCACCTGCATCCATCTTAGTGCGTCATGCTGAGGAAACTTTTGTTCCACCAACTCATCCATTAATTCCAAGGCCTTCCCTCATTCCACAGCTTCCGGGCCTAAATGATACTTATCTTATTTCATATTAAATGTCCATCTTATTACTTTAGTTGGTTTTAAAATAATATCTACTTTTTTAAAATATAAAAAAATATTAAAATTTTATCCTTCATTTAAACATCAACTTTTAATTAGATCCACCACTTTCTCTACTTTTAAATGATAAAATTGAAAAATAACTATTAAAACCTCACTTTCCTTAAAACTTTGTGCCACTTATTACGTGGACAATTAACGTGAAGCAGAGGAAATATCCAATTTCATTTTCATCAAACTCGACATAGCATTTCTATAGAAAATGAACAGACAGGAATTTATATGTTTCTTTTGTATACTTGTCCTGGGGAGGTTGAGTTTATGGTCAGGATGATAAAAAAACCTCTGTTCTTCTTTCTACTTACCATCTCCAACAATACAACACCAAAGCCGAAGACATCGGATTTCATAAAAGTGTCCATTTACTGCACATAATATCTACTATATTTGATACCTAAAAATATTTTTTATTTTTATTTTTTAAAAATACAAAAAAATCATCATCTAAGATATATATAATTTATAAAAATATATGTATGTTTTAAAAAATAAAAATAAAAATAAATTTAAAATTGAGAATAATTTATTTTAAATCTCATTTTTAGGTTTATTTTTATTTTTATTTTCATTTTCTAAAATATATATACACTTTATCTTACAACACATATCTTAGATGGTAATTTCTTTATATTTTTTAAAAAATAAAAACAGAAAATATTTTCTCATACCAAACATAACATTAAATTCTAAAAACTTGATCCATCTCACAACTCCATTCTCAGAAATTTTGCCCTCCATCAATTCGTCCGTTAATATTCAAGTGGTTTCCCTTCATTCCACAGTTTCCATGTCTGAAAGATTCGGAGAATTGCTCAACGTCACGTTGACATCCCATTCCATTAAAATTTGTATTTTTAAGAAAAATGGGGTTGGTCAGGTTTATACACTTGTCCAGGAAGATTTAAATCATGGTCAGGGTGATAAAATCCCCCAATTCTTTTACGACTTACTATCTCTAAAACCAGAACGCCATAGCCAAACACATCAGATTTCACTGAAAATTGTCCGACGTTGGATGAAGCAGCTTTGGATCATACACACACCTCCAATATCTATACGGTCAGATCAGTACACATCAAAGGTTATAACTAGAAACACGGACAAGTGGTTTCGTCTTGTTTGGATCTTCTTGCCTTCAATCTTCTGTCAAATTTTCTCTAACATTATTCAATTTGCTCGTCCTCCCATATGCTGCTATACAAGCAAACTTCCTGGAGAGGAAGCAACCACTTGAGATGACGAGAAGTTTTCTCAAAAAATGGAAATAAAAAAGGAATAAAAGACCTTGAAAAGAGATTATATGTAGCTCCTACGTGATACTTGCAACCTAGAGTCCACCATGGGAATTTTAAAGCACCCCTCGCAGCATCTTTAGCTTCTATGTAATGCCAATGAGGCTCCTTGATTGAACATCACAGTTGAACATAGCACACCGAAGAGAGAGTAAGTGGAGCTTCTACTAACTTCGGCAAAACTTCTGCGTTGAAAACAAAAGGCCGTGCAAATCCTGGAAAATGCTCCTTGTATAGCTACACCCTTTTTATAAAGTTTCTCCCCATCATCAGATGCCAACAGTATAACAAAGTATAGCTACTCCACACACAAATAAAAAATGTCAAGATACTTAAAATAAAATAATAATTGAAGAAAAATAATCACAAAAAGAAATCGAGTTATTATATATTGATTGAATATATAAGACCAGAAAAACAAAAAAAAAAGAAAAAAAAGAAAAGAGTTCTAACATGTGAACACGTAAAATATTTAAGCTTAAACAGTTGCATCAGATTACTAAGGATGTAATAAGGAAGCAAAAAACATCAACAAAGTCTATCATTAATGACAAAAAGCCTGCATATATAGTCTCTTAAGGCAGAGCTCAACAAATTTATCCAGGAATTAACTTCTGCCCTGGAATGGATCATAATTAACATTTGCTATTCTATTCAAGATGTTTCAAGCATTAGAGATGCAATTAAGCATTTTGAATGGAATGAATCACGGAGTGAAAGTGAAGCAGAAGTTGGAGTAGTTGGTCAATCTGGAGAGGCAGATTAATCACACCTTGCTCCTCTGTATGGCAACAATGCCTTCTTTCACAAGGAAGAGCCTAATGTCAGAGCAGATATCATAGAAAACTAGTCGATGAGCTGATAAGCTCCAGTCAACTGCCAATATGAGCAAGCCTCTCATTGATCAACGAGAGGAATCTGGAAAAACCATGCAGTCTTGCAGGCAAAGTTACTTTGAGAGAAACAGAGGAAATGGTTGAAGATCAAGTTGAGAAACAGCAGTTGATAAATGAAAACCTTGATAACATCTTTCCTTGACCAAAGATGAATATAATGAGTATGAGGCTTCTCAAAACAAAGATATCAATTTTCACAACTTTATGGTTAATTTCTTTGCAGTGTTGAGTTGTGTCTCATTTATCTGATTTATGTTAACCTTCAGGGTGACAGAAAAGCAAATACCAAACTCTGAACTCGAGGGTTTTGCACTGTAAGTTCATGTCGAACTGTTATATGCAGTATGCACATAAGATGGTTTCACTTAAATTTCATTATACATACCTATTCTGGTAGCTTTTGATGCGAACTTTTGTTGCCTCTTGATCAATCTGACAGAACTGGGAGACACAGGTGCTTCAGAAAAGTTGACTATTTTAAACTGGGAAAGCAGCTGGAGGCATTGGCATCTACAAAGGAAGCATCCCTTTTTGACAAGGTCATTTCCACATCAAACTGATGCCATTACTTTAACTTCAGGTATTATTCCGATTCCACCAATTAAGAAGTTGATCAGCCAAAGATCCTGTCTACTAAATCACAGATGATAGCAGAAGATAATGCAACTGGGGTACTACCAACACCACCATGAAAAGCCGAAAAAGTGATAAGGCAACTGGGATACTACCCAACACCACCATGAAAAGCTGAAAAAGGCTTAATCATCTCTTCCTTCATAGTAATAAGACAACTCTTGGGAAAACATACTCACACTAGCCAGAAGGCCAATAAATAACCAATTAAACGACCTAATAGTCAAAAATTTTCATTCTCATGTTCAAAAGTTGCAAAAAGATACCATCAAAATTGAAGATACAAAATTAAAAAACTGCAGACTAAATTCCCATGACAACAATCAATCTCTGTATAGAACAAATCTAGCAACATCATCAAGTCCAGCCTCCTTGTAACATTCAGCAATCCGCTCCAGAAAGTCATCCCAAGTCCCTTCCACCGAAGCTAAATCCAACAAAAAGGCAGCTTCATCCAATGCAATCTGTGGAATTCATTTAGGATATCAAGCATACTAAGTGAGGGACAAAAAGAAAAAAAAAGATAAGCAACACACACCTTTAATGTCTACACAGTCAGCTCAATAAATCAGAAAGGGTATAATAGAAACCTGGACGCGTGGTTTCCCCTTGTTTAGATCTTCTTGTCTTCCCTCTTCTGTCAATTTTTCTCTAATATATTCAATTTGCTCATCCTCCCATGCTGCTATACAAGCAACTTCCTAGAGGGGAAGCAACAACTTAAGATGACAAGAGAAGTTTCTCAAGAAATGGAAACAAAAAACGGAATAAAGAGATTATATGTAGCTCCTACATGATACTTGCAACCTAGAGTCCACCACGGGGATTTTAAAGCACCCCTTGCAGCATCTTTAGCTTCTAGATTGCGCCCAACCCTAAATAATGCAAATAAGGCTCCTTAATAGAACATCATATTTGAACATAGCAGAACAGACTCAAGAGACAGTAATTGGAGCTTCTACAAACTTCAGGAAAATTTCTGCATTAAAAACAAAAGGCCGCGCAAATCCAGGAAAATGCTCCTTCCTTGTGTAGAATTCTCCAGTCACCAAAGCTGACACCTTTTATAAGAATGTAAAAGTAAGTGAAAACGTTAATTTGCATGAAAGATACCGCTTAAACTAGCTAGGGCAGTCAGATAGTCTTACGTGGTCCCCTTTCTCAAAGTGCTGCAACACTTTACGCTCGAGGACATCAGGAAACAAACCAACCTGGAATAGTCATTTACATTATATCGAATTAAATGGATGAAAATGGATAAAAGTACAATTAAAATAAACATATTAGTCTCAATACCTTTCTTAAAAGATAGACGTCCACGTCTGTAATCTGAGATTTAGAAAAGTCTCCTTTTTTATAAAGTTTCTCCCCAGCGCTGGATGCAGCATGAAATAACTCATCACTTCCTTGTTGGTAGCTATTGGCATCTTCTTCAACCAGGATTCTGTGTATTAACTGGTCCACCTGTTTGAGAGAGGGAGGGAGAGAGATCATGATGTAAAGGAGGTATGTCAAAGATGCAAAGAGAATTGAAGATTCAACATTCATATCAATACAATGAAGCCCCTGACCCTAAAATCGGACATGATCAGCAAACATGTCAATGCCACTTATGCACACAACTCACATTCTTGGCCAAAAGCCAAACTCCATGTCTACGAACCTCCACCACAGGCATCTCCATCCTAAGGGAAGAGGGGAATCTCAATCAGAGTAAGGAGAGTTAACCACCTATAAAAGGTCAGAATTTGAAGTTTCTCACCCAGCCAGAGCTGTTGGCCATCTAAGCAATGCAGTTATAGCACCTATAATCAACCAAATATGCAACAGCTTCGACATAAGCATTTCTTAGAATATCTAATTCTAAACATAATTAACACTTAGTAAAAAAACCTGAGCTGTTTTTGGCTAGTGGAATTGCAAGAGGAATAAACCCTTGCTTTGCTCCAGGAGAAAGAATGGATTCACCTGTTACAATGCACCACATATGGAGACAATTAGTCCTAAAAGCTTTCAATCACTATATTAGTTCTCTCTGGAATACGATCAAAGCCAACATCGTATTCTAAAATTTGAAGTTCAAAGTTTTCAAAACCAAAACTGTCACATTTCTGACAATAAGTAGACAGTTCGTATTTTCAAAACCAAAAAACTCACCATAGAAATTATATTGCCAGAAGTATCAAAGTATCTCTACTCCACAATCACACACAAACAGAAAATGGCAAAACCTTTGAAATCGAATAATGATTGACGAAAAATAATCGAGAAAAGAAATCGAGTTATTATATCATGATTGTATATGTAAAACCGGAAAAGGAAAAAAAAAAAAGAAACCTAACAAGTGAACACATAGAAGATTTAAAGATTAAACAGTTGCGTTGAATTATTAAGGATGTAATAAGGATGGCAGACTGCAGCATGTATCAACAAAGTCTATCATTGATGACAAAAAGCCTTCATATATAATCAAAACTAATTGGGGAGTTTATTTATACACTATTCATTCTTTATGCTTGAATATTATTTTGAGAGGCATTCTGAAATTGAATTAATCAACCCAAAGAGAACTAGCTTAACCTTATTAAGTACTTCCAAGGAGTAAAAAAAAATAAAAAAAATTATTCAAGTGAAGTGATCATACTACATGTTTTTTTGTGATCTTAGTCACTCTGTTTTATTTTTATTTTATTTTCTACTATTAGTAACCATTTTCTATCCTTCATCATTTTCTTAAAACCCCAAATTCAACATAAGAAAAATAAAAATTAAATCAAACAAAAACGAAGATGAACCTTTTACCTCTTGCATGCAGTATGCTTAATAGCTGAGAGAGATGCTGAGGAGGTTGAGTTGCCGCCACTTCTTTGATGAAACTAATGTGGTCTGCAATTTTGCCATAGTAATATTCTTTACCTGCTGACCGAATGGAAGAAAAGGGGGCACAAGAGCCAAATATGTGAAAAGAATATAGATACCAACCTGGAAATGAAGAAGAAGAAGAAGAAGAAGAGGAGCAGAGGAATCTGGCGCCTCTTCCATGGCCAAGAAGCAGAGAACTGGCGCGTGGTGATAGGAAGGCCATGACCCACGTTCCAAAGGCTTCGAGCTCCGTATACACAGAAAGGGCCCAACTTCAACCTGTCCGACAGAGCCCGAATTGAGTTTTATATATAAATTATAATCTATAATTTATAATATATTTTTTTGTCGGATTTATAATCTATAATATATAATCTATAATCTATCAATATACGAATATTATAAAACTTTTAAATAGTTTAAAATATTATTTTTTTCTCAAAAAAAATATCATTTTCTTTTTTACATATTTCTAAATAATATTGATATTATTGAATTAAATTAAAACTCTTTATTTATCTTTTATTAAATAAATTGTATATATTTATTAGATGATAATAGTAATTAATAATTTTATTTTTATCATAATTAACTTATTTTTATATTATATTAAAGAAAATAGTTTAATTATTATCTAATTTTATGTAATTTAATTTAAAGCTTATTTTATAGTTTAATTATCATCTAGTTTAATATAATTTACTTTTTCAAAATTTCAGTTATTTTTTATTTTTGTTATTATTTATAGCGCATTGTATCACGTGTAGTGCACGTTATAGGGTGACTAATATATATTAAAGTGTGACTTGATTAAGAGGTTTATACCTATTAAATATCTCTTTTTCATTCAAACGCGTATTTGCTTGCATCAATCTATGCACTAGATCAAAAGTTATCAAGATTCAAAATTTAGGTTGAGATTTTGAGGTATAACTAGAGATAGGTTAGAAATTTGTAGATTTTGAGCCATTGAATTGGATTATTGAAGTTAGGAGTTTATTGTAAATTATTTGAGGATCACTACAAGAAAAAAAAGTTTCTGAGGTGGTTATTTTCACTTTTAGAGGCGGTTAAAACCGCCTCTAGACCGCCTGTGAGTTGACCGACTCTACGAATTTGAGCCGATTTGCAGAACCGCTGGGGTATGTGGTAGACTAATTCAGGCGGTTCTATAGAGGCGGTTTAAACCCCCTTTAAAGCCTAGAGCTCTATAGAGAGGGTTTAATCCGCCTCTAATGCCTTGAACATCTATAACCATCATCATTATTGGCTTTGAATTTGGATGGGACTAAAACCACCTCAAATCTGATTCTTTTGAGTCATTTTATATAACAATTTTAACTTAAAAAAATATTAATGCATTTATTTAAGAAACAACATTCAAAAAATCCGAAATCTCTCATTAATAGAAGAGTTTTTAACATGACAAGTCATAAGACTAAATTTCTTTAACCTAAATCAAAATTGGTTCAAGCAACCAATTTTAAAATGTCAATATCAACATCTAAGCTAGAAAATAGAGGCTGTCTATGACAACAAGCTTTTGCTCTATTGGCCTCTTCCACCAAGGAGTTTAGTTCTTAACTTTGCTTGCCATCAACGACCTACAATCAGAGATGAGAAAGTTAGGATGCAAAGCAGTAGCAGATTTTGTAGACATTACTGCAGATTTTGCAGACATTGGATAATAAAGAGATAATATTTCTGAACCAAAAGCATAAAATTACAACTGAAATAATATACAATTGAAATAATATCATAAGAAACGAGCAAAAAACAGGAACTAAATATTTCAAAACCAAACAACCACCAAGCATAGAAGAGAAAGCAAACAGCCATTTTAAAGAAATGAAAAAAAGAAAACCTGTCAATTCTATTGCTCTTTGATATTTTTCCAAACTATGTGAACTTCTTTAATTTCATAAAAATCTGAAACCCACACACTGATATTAAAAAGGACTAATTGTCTTTAGATTATTAGAAACAACTACTAAAACTAAAGATAATATCAATAACAGAAATTCAAAGCAACAGGGTAGAGGATAACCTTGTTCAGTTTTTCTGTCTATCTATGTGAGAATTTTACTCAGTTGGATGCAGCATCTCCAACCTTCATCAAACAGAAAAAAGAAAAACAACATGCGAATTGACATCAGACCAAAAACATTCTAAATAGGCAAAAATCCAGAACACCTACGTAAAGGTAACAAACAAAAAACAATTTACCTCATTAAAATGTTCCAGCAGCACCTTTTTCGGCCATCAAAAATCGAATTCTAGATTTCATATCATCAAATTCTGTACTCAACTTTGCATATTTAGCTTTCATTTCTGTCAATTCATCTTTGACATTCTTCATCTCAGCTTCTTGATCCATATTGTTTGAGGATCCACTTGAGCTAACAAATTTTGATGTGACACCAAAATAGCTGCTTGGAGTGGGTCCTAATCCTAAACCACGCACTCTACCGTTATGTTCAACCCCATACACCTTTTTGAATGCTTTCTCATTAATCTCACTTTGGTCAGAAGTTGCACTTAAACTTGCTTCTTGAAGTTAAAAATTAAAAGCTTCCTCCTGCAAAAATTTAACCAAAGATGTATTTAGTTTCATTGTTCCTAATTCTAAAATATAATATTCAAAAGATTAAAACATAGAACATATATTCATGATAAAACATACTAATTTGCTTTGGACTTCTTCATTCACATAACTCCCATCTTTCCTTTTATGAGTTATATCCCATAAAGTGAGACGATCCGGCTCTATTCCATTTTCCATTTCCTATAAGAATTAAGGATAGGATATAGGATTTAAAAATCAGAACAATAAGTGAGAAAAAGTGGCTAAATCAGATTTACTTATGCATATACAGAGAAAAAGTGGCTAAATCAGATTTACTTATGCAAAAGACTATAGCCTACGTTCCTACACTACAGTACCACTCTATTCTATTGGCTAGTAATTAGACCAACTCTTAATTTCTCTTTGATCTCTTTGCTCTTTTGCTTTGCATATTCTATTAGAATTCAGAACAACTTTTCCAGGAAAATAAAAGAAGATAATTAATTGGGGAATTCAATTTATACTATATGTATATATGCAGATGAAATGCTTTGTTCATAGGTTGTGTCAGCTAGAAAGATTCACAGACAGGGAGAGGAGAGGAGACCCATGCAAATTTGAAGTCTTTAGAATCGGAACATTATTTTTCTATATATATTTTACTTTTACTATTTTGAACTTCTCACAAGTTGACACGCCCGGACCTAGTCCGCACGTGTCAAGTATTATATTTATGTAAATTATTTAGCCAAGAAACCAAATTATATTTTTCATAGACGTTTTGAACTTTCTTTAGCTCAATTTCGAGCCTAGAAGTTTAAAATCAAGTCCGGAGTCGAATTGGGGGTAATTGGGCACGTGGTCCGAAGCAATTAGGGCCATGTTGGCTGAAGTCAACCTAAAAAGGTTGACTTAAGCCCAGCTGACCACAAAGGGAGGTCGGGTAACCGACCCCCCTTTAATGCCGTTTCTTCTTTTCTTTTTCTTTTCACGTTTTTCTCTTCTTCTTCTCTTCATTTCTTTCTTTCTTCAAATCCTTTCAATTTCCTTTAAATTTCCAGCCTTAAATCCATCATTAAACACCTTATCAATCATCAATAACAACTCCTTTAGCTTGTTTGAGAATCAAAAACATCAAATTCATGAAGAATTTTCGAAATCTAGAAATCTGTCAAACTGGCGACAGATTGTTCATCAGCTCATAACTTTCAATTCAACCGTGGGAATTGTCTGGGTTTTTGTTATGTTATTCTAGACTCATCAAGCTTTAATTTGATAGCTTATACACCTCATTTCGTGGCCTGAGCTGAAAGTTATGCTAATTTGAAGTTGAATTTCGCTGCTGCCCAGAAAATCTGCACACCTTGCTGTTTTGCTTCGAATTTCTTGCTGAATTCATTGTTTAATTCCCTTTTTTTTTGCTATGGGTTCAAAGATTATGTATCTAAGATTACTTGTTTCAATTCTCATGCATTTTGGTGGAGAATTGAAGGAGAATTGAATTTAGGAATAGTGCAACCAGATTTTCTGGTTGCTGAAGAAATGTGCAACCCGGATCCATTTGGATCCGGGTTGGACCCAGCTGATTGGGTCATTTCCAATTTGGGTCTTAAGGTGCAAAATGGTCATTTTGCGGCCCTAGGTCCCAATTAACTTATTATAACTTCAATTAATTTACGGACTTACCCAATTTTACTCCGAGACCTTAGAAACTCTAATTAGATTTTACCTAGGTGTTTAATTTTTAGTCAATTGCTTTTATCAATCAAATTAGATTTTAATTTGATTATTTAGGTACGTGATTGTACGAGGTTGGAACCAGTAGCAATTTGAGCCTAGTCGTTCGTGGGAATTTATTGGAAGTATACAAACCTCCCTCACTTGTGAGTGGCTTGGATTATATTGGTTGACCATTGAGGGTTAACCGTTTTCAAATTTATTTATAAATGCTTTATTAAATTGTTTATATATGTTTTGGGATATGAATTGTCCACCCTCACACACCCAGTTTACAAATGATTTAAAGGGTGGGAATTTCAATAAATTATATATATTGAAATTATTATTGATTATTGTATGGGGAACGATACCCCTGAGAGATTGGTATTATTATTGATTATTGTATGGGAACGATACCCCTAAGAGATGAGAGATTTAACATTGTCCTCAGGGCTCCAATATGTGGGAGCGTGGACCGAGTTGAGTGCATGCGTGTTACTCAGCCGTGGACCGCCTATCGAGGGGCACGGTGAGTCGCTCCTGGTTGCGAGAGGCGCGTAGGGAAACTCGCCAGGACTTCAGATGCTGTGTTCCACCACAGTAAGGCAAACGTCAAGGGAATGAGCCAGAGAGTAAAGTAAAAATGTTTTAAAAGTATAAAGTAACCCTTGACGGTCCAGTGGATACCCCAGTGCACGGGTATACCTTATTGGGACGATTTCAGATGCCAGCCCTTATGTAAATATTATTATGGATTTGATATTTGATTTGGCTTGGGATTTACTATATTTTAGTAAATGATTTATTAAATTGATATTTGGATTATTTCATATCCCCAGCCTGAGGTGATCGGTCTTTATAACCGAGTCTCTCACTGGGTACAAGTTTATGTACTCACCCCATTCACTTTTGTTCTCAGATCATCAGACTTTGGACGACGGACGTCCTGGTGGCCAGTGATCCCAGTTCGTCTCTTTGGACACTATATTGTAGGTGCCACCTCATTTTACTTGGTATATCTTGGCTCGGAATATTATTACATCTTACATATACATTTGTGTATTTATAAATAATACTTTCCGCTGCATGGAGCATCGTAAGATGTGACATTTTATTTTGAAATATTTTTAAACTGTATTATCTATGATAATTTGGTATGTTTTCATATATTGCTCGAATATCCTTTATTTTTAAGCTTTGTGCCATCTTGGTTGCCCGCCTGACGAGGTACGCATCTCGAGGTGGTACGGCGGTTGTCTCGTGGCTTAGCCTTCGGGTCGGGGCGTGACACAAGTTCTTAATTAATTTCAATATTAAATTATAAACTTAATGAATCCCCAAATAGAGAAGAGAGTCTTAAAATCATCAATGCTCTAGAGCATATATACAGGTGTCTCTAATTCATTCTGATGTTAGCTGTTAATGGCTAAATCTACCTAATAAAGAAGATGAAGAAAGAAAACAAAATCTAACTAAGAATTGAATGTTTAATCTTGCAATAAAAAGGAATTCTTTACCATTCAATTTCTTTACCAAATCTGAAATGACAAGAACCTCAATGGTGGATATATAATTTAAACTTAATTTAAACAACAAAGGAGGGAAAAAATTAGTACCAATTGTTCAAGTAAAATCCCAGTTGTGTGAACCAATAGCTTGTTTCCGCTGAAACCAGTAGAACCTGTATCATTTGAATAAAATACCAAATATCAAAATATATAGAGGGTCCAATAACAGGTAAAAGAAATTTTAAAACCTGCATAATATATTTAATTATATATAAAGAATTTCTCAACCTTAAAAAAGGTCTAAAACAGAAGAGTATCAAAGAGGAATTTTCATTGTTTATTACTTTGTAAACATAGGACTCACAAAGCTGTAATTCATTCATTATAATTATCATCATGATCAGGTTATGAGAGCGTTTATTTCTTGCTGGTTCCTTTTCAGATGACTCCAAACAAGGGGTCATTAGCCAACTTCAATATTCTAATCCAATCCTAAAATGACAATTTTCTATTACGAAACTTTTAAAATATCATGGAATATAACCATTTGTAGAAGCCAGAACCTTGTACATTCCCATTTTAAGGCTTTGCTAAAGTTGATTGCCTTAAAACATATATATTTGTATATCCATCAACTAGTAACTTAATTAGAGATAATTACTAAATAATCAAATTTGACTTAAGATTAATTTGATAATTAATAAATAATCATATTAATTGAATAGGATATCTGATAACAGAGTTCATAACAGCAAAACCATGTACAAACATACATGATAAGTAACTCATAAAAAGAAAATTATATTTCAATGCTAATCAAAACAGGGCAGTGAATCTCTATATATATCTCTTTACAATTGTCCTAGCCTTCAAAACATCTACTTCTAATTATTTATGAACACAAGATTTACTAGTAGTTCACGCCAATCATAGATTTTGACACTATATCCTAAAGTACTCACTATGTCAGAGTTCACAAGTTTTACGCATCTGAAAATCTGTTTCTAATATAATATTCATTACTTTGGTAGATAGAACCTATATGCATCAAACCTATTCAAAGGTCAAGAGTCTATTCTAAGTCTCCAAGGAAATCAGACCTATTCAAATTCTCGGCAACTAAACAGAAACACCAGAGCAGCAAATGACACATCCGGACCTAGCACGACCTTTTCGTAAGAGCGGAATAGTACAAGATGACGTAATAATTGAATAATAAGTCGGTCCGGCTGTGTCAAGTCAGAAGAGAAGTTTAAATTAAGATAAGATGGAGTTAGAAGAAAAAGTAATTAACCGTGTATGGAAATTAGTAAATGCCAAAAAGACCTCAAAATAAGTCCCTAAAAATTTATTATGGACCCCGTTGGCACAAGAAAGTAAAGGATTTAGCTAACGGGTGAAAATGAAAGAAAGTTGAAAAAGGAGAAAAAGTTTGACCCGGGGCCCGAGTGGACCCGGCGTCAGGCTCCCCTATAAATAGGGGAGGGGGGTGCCGAACCTTTTTTCATTTTTTTTTTCTTTCTTTCTTTTCTTTTTCTTTCTTTTTTCTTCTTTTCTCTTTGGAGCCGACCAGAAGCATTTTGGACAATTGGCAAATCGGTACATGCCCGGCTATCAGATCAAGTTGAGTTTCCAGTATGTTGTTCTTCTCACCTCGATCTACGTTATGTTAAGTTTGTACGCACAACCATGCATCGGTTTAGCCTAGATCCAAGTTTTTAGCTTTTAACCGGATTAAAACTTTAAACTCAAATAAGTGGATTTCGGGCCGGTGGAATAAGGTGAGTTTTTAGTATGTTATAGTATTCACCTTATTCTACGTCCCATTCCGTTTTTACGCATTTTTGTGCACTGGGTGTCAGTAAATCGAAGATTTAGTCAATTTGGGCTAAATCTCGGTTTACGGGAAAATTGGACCGATGTTTCTCGTTTCTGCCTCGGCATATCCGTCGTGGATGCCATGAGGATCGCCTCTCTAAGTTTGTACGGCGAAAGGAGGAGAAACGAGTGTGAAAATTGGGGGAGAGACCGGCCGAAGAACTGGCCGATCGAGTCCCTGTTTAGATATTTTTAACATAATATTATTATATTAAAAGATATTTATATATTATATTAATATATTTTAGATATTTATATATAATATTATTATATCTTAGATATTTATATATTATATCATTATAATGTATAAATATCTCATAGGTGGGCTTTTTGAGCCCGATTTCGAGTAGAATTTGGCCCAATCCGTGTGGGACCCAGCCTAGTCCGGGTGTGGGGCCCACGGGCCCCCGGGGCATTTTGGTAATTTTTCGTCGAGAGTCCGATTTTAGCCCCAAAACCTCCCGGACACTTTTCTAAGTGTCGGGCCCAGCCCGAGTGGGCCGTCCATGGGCCCAGGGGTATTTTTGTAATTTTTCACCAAGTGTCTAATTTTTACCCCGGAACCTTCTGGACACTTTTCTAAGCCCCGAATCATATTCAAGCCCAGTCATAGGTCATGTTAGAGCCTCATAGGTGCATTCATAAATGTAATTATGAATGCTAACGTATATTTGCATGTATTAGGGCTCCGGATAATCGAATGCAGCGATGCACCGGAGATTAAAGCTACATGGAGCGCTTGGGAGTATACGATTCTCCCAATACTGTGAGTAGCTTAGTTTTCAATGCTTAGCCACTAGGGCAAAATGTTTTAAAAATATAAATTGTCTTAAAAAGGTTTTACAACGATTTTGGGATAAGGGTAATCCACAACACACACTTTTTACTTTGTGATACGCCCACTTATGGAGATGGGATGATTTTAAAGATACAAAAGCTTGTGTGTGTTTACATGTTTTTAATATTTATATAAGAAATGATATTATTATTATTATTATTATGATTATTGGGGAACGATACCCCTGAGAGATGAGAGATTGAGCGGTTTCCTTGGGGCTCCGATTTGCGGGAGCGTGGACCGAGATTGAGAGCATGCGTGATACTCAGTCGTGGACCGCCTATCGAGGGGCACGATGAGTAGAGCCTGGTTGGGAGAGGCGCGTAGGGAAACTCGCCAGGACTCCTGAATGCTGTGTTCCACCATAGCAAGGCAAACGTCAAGGGAACGGGCCAGAGAGTAAAGTAAAAATGTTTTAAAAGTATAAAGTAACCCTTGACGGTCCAGTGGATACCCCAATGCACGGGTATACCTTATTGGGACAATTTCAGATGCCAGCCCATGAGTATTTAATTATTTATTAAAGATTTTAAATTTAATACTCCTTGGAAGGAATTCAAAAGAGGTTTAGAAAATAAAGTTTATTTTATTCACTCCTGGAGAATTGATACAGGAAATAATGAAAACAAAGTTGTTTAAATTTTAAATTATTTTATTGGTATTAATATATTTTGGATTACCTCTGTTTTCTCTAACCCTGATGGAGACCCATTGAAACTCTGTCACTCACCTGTATCCTGTGTGGATGGATGCAGATCCGCGTACGAGGTCAGCCAATAGAATGGAGGCTCACTAGAAGATGTCGGTGGCTTAGGTTTAGTGGTTTCCGCTGTGTAGGTATTCTTTTAAATTAATCTACTGGTGTTGCTTATAAATTAAATATTTTATTAAATGATTTTTAATTAAAGTTTTAGTTGTTTTGCAGCGATGATATTCATTCTATGCCTTGCGGTGCTTCTGGTGCGTGGCCAGCCGGCACGTACTTCGAGGTAGCGCGGCGGTTGCCACGTGGCCGACCCCGGGCGGGTCGGGACGTGACAGCAAAGAAAAAACAAAAAGGAAAAGCATTAGTGAAATGCCTAATTAACGCTACCATCAATTCATCAAAACTTACCAGAGCGAATAAAAAATGAACGAAGAATATCAATCTCATCCCGCAACTATATCAAAGAAATCTTAAAATGCAGTTCATCTCTGTAGAACACAAAAATGGAAGTCCTCAGAATGGTTAAAAATCCTTCAAAATGATATTCAAAGAAACAAGGAAACTCACAGAAAAAGAAGAGCAAAACTAAAGCATTGGAATATTAAGAAGAAAACCTGACGGAAGCGACGATGCTCTTGTCTTAATCTTCAATGAAACTCTCAAACTAAAAAAATAAAAAAAAAAACTGAATACAAGAAATAGAGAGAGGAGATTTTTTTCCTTTTTGTGGGGAAAAAGAAAACGAAGAGTGAGGACTTAGAAGATGTGTAAGGTTATTTGAGCTCTGTTGAGGATTCGCAGATGGAAAATGTTGACGACTTGGAAAAGGAAGTTTTGCAGAAAACAAAATAGGTTTAATTCCTCAGAGTTTATTGTGGCGGTTTGGCGGATCCGCCTGAACAGCCTTCTATGTTTTCTTTTATTGGGCCTATGGGGCCGGTTATTTAAAACCGACTCTAGTGGGCTGCCTCTATTGGCCCAATTTGTTGTAGTGGATGTTGTGTGTGAATTTACAACTAGATTAAAAGAGGATTGATTGGGTTTTGAGCTAAGGGAAGAAGAAGAATTCTCATATTTGAGTGCAATGCACAACTTACGCCGATTTTGTAATGAATTGGCACCAGATATGAATAAGAAGAAATGGGTGGCCTTCTAGCAACCATGGTCCGGTGTCACATGACACAACCATCCAATGTAGTTATGGACCGCTTATGAGAGGACCACGGCAAGTGGTAGTTAACCTTATCATAGAGAAGCATGGAGGGTAATTCGCTAGGGTATATGTATATGTATAGACATATATGTGTATATATATATATATATACACACACACACATACACGTAGTAACTGCGTCCAGCCATAATGATGGCACTATCGAGACATACGTGCTTACTGAGATTTTTCTATACATATGTATATGATATGATGAGATAGCCCTCGACGATTCGAGTGTAATGACCACACAGGCCGGAGTATATTTTTGCCAACCCATTTCAAAATAAATATTTTATAAATAAAAGATGCTTTGGGGACATTGTTTTAATAAAGAAAAAACATATATATGTTTTCTACTTGTTTTGGATTGTACCCAACTCTCCAAACCTTTTATGATTTTGCACTAAACCCGAGTTACTCACTAAGTACACAGTGTATACTCACCACATGTGTGCTCTTTTTCTTTTTCTTAAGTTAGGTGTTCGGAGGCTTGATATGGTTGTCAGTGGCTTAATAGTTATTTGATTCTCATTGTAGTTTTTCCCTAGATTCATCCACTGGTACTTAATTGGATTTTTAACTTGTTTTATTTAATTATTTTCTTTTATCATCATTTTATTTTGCTAATATCTAATTAAGTTTTAATTTTTAATTGTTTTACAACGATGATTTCCAATATATGTCGTGTTGTTACAGGATGCATACCGATGTGCATGTACTTCGAGGTAACACGATGATTGCCACGCTGCTGAACCGATGGGTCAGGGCGTGGCATATATGGGGCAACTATTTATATGACTTGCACCATCCACTAAGGGACATGCAAGCCCGGATGTTCACAAGAGAAGCATAAGGGATTGAGTGATGCTAGCATCTGAATATAATAGTATGAGTGGTTGTGGCTAGCTTGACTAGATGTTTCACGGTGAGTAACGTACCCTAGGATAGAAAAGTGCATAGCCTGGGTAATGTAGCTATATTTTTATGATAAGACAATCCTCAATCATCTCGGTATAATAGCTATACATGTCGGAGTGTTTTGGACCTGCCTACCTCATACAATTATTTTGATAAAAAAAAGGATCTTGTGAGACATGTTTTGACCAATAGCTATATATAATTATATTTTATATTTATTTTCAATTTTACCCGACTCCCTCACAATTTATATTTATGGAGATTCATTAAACTTTTGTCATTCACTTGTAATCAATTTTTTTAGTACAGTTTCCTCAAATGAGACTCATTAAGATTTGTCGATGACTATATTTCCACTACTTAAGTATTTCCTTAGATAAATCCATTGCTATTCGTTTTGATTTTCAAATTGTTTATAATTAGAATTATTTTTCTTTACTACTACAACAGCTACTATTACTATTATAATAATAACTAGAAGAGAACCTCTCGCGATACTTCGGATTACAAAAAAAAAGGTAATGTAATACATTTAATTGAACTAATTTATTTTTTTAACTATATATAGAATAACAATTATAAAAGTAAACTTATTTTACTCCGGGTTACAAAAATAAGGGTAATACTAACATGTATGCCCGCGCTTATGCTTCGGGTTTTATGAAAATCAATACTTTATTTTAAATTTGTTATACAATATTGTAAGATTTTATATAAGATTATTTTCGCTTTATATATATATATGTGTGTGTGTGTGTATAAATATACATATATATATATATAAATAAAATATGTTTGCATTGAAATAGAAGTTCTTTGCTGAAATATTGACGAAACCAAAATAACAATTATCAACATTAACTTTTTTTTGCTAATATATTGATGGAAAAAAAAAACTAATATGATGCTCATCGATAACTCAACAAATAATAATTAAATAAAATTAAAAAATAACAACTAATATATATAAGAGAAAATAAATGAAAAAACTTACAAAAAGGTAAATATCAGTACAACTTTCTTATTAATATTAATGGTTTTTTTAATCTCCGTAAAGAATTACTTTCAAATATGGATTTTAAATATAAAGAGAATTAAAAAAAACTAAAAATTTTTATTGGTTGCAATGGCCTCAAATAAAAAAAAAACCTCTTTTTTCTCTTAGTTGAGAAGGTAAAAATGATATTTCCACACCACATTAACTTTTTTTATATGAAATTACCATTCATGTCAATAAGAAAGTTATCATATGTCAAATTAGGTCTAAAAAATAATTTGATAAGGGATAAAATTAATATATAGACATAAAAAATAGACGAAATTATATTTTTTTACTATACATTGAATATAATAGTAATTATAAAAGGAAAACTCTCAAAAGAAAATTGGTGATTTAGTGGAGGGTATGGGTAAAAATTTATAGGAATATTAATTGAAGAAGAATAACCACCAACCTTTTATTTTAGTTGCCAAGAAAATAAAACAATTATTAGTTTTTTAGTTATCAGGGAAATGAATAGTCATACCATATAAGGTATTTAACATACTTAAATAAGCAAAAAAAAATTTTGAAAATATTTTTTGATTAAACATAATTATTTTTTACACTATTTTTTAATCTTACTTGATACTCTTTATGATTATCATAAAATATTCATTTCTTTAATGATAGAGATATGAAATTAGACTATATTATATAAGAAATTTAAATGTATATATATGATAAATTAAATAATATTTGAGGTAAAATTTAAATATAATCATAAAACTAAAAAATTTTTAAAAAGAAAACTTGTGAAAAAAAATTATATTTTTTTGAAGGAATAAAAAAATTATAGGTTAAATATATTTAATACAATAAAATTACAATAAATAATCTACACAAAATATTTCATACACTTAAAAATATAAAAATTATTTTTAAATTAATTATAATTATTTCTCTCTCCCCCCCATTGTCTGCATGACACTCTATAGTCTCCATAAGATTTTTCCTTTTTTATAATGGTATAGATTATTTTTAAATTAATTATTATAATTATTTTTTCTCTTTCCTCTTACCTACATCGCACTCTTTATAATCTCTCTATGGTTTTCCTTTTTTATGATAGTATATAGAGGTGTCAAATAGGCGGGTTGGACGGGTTACGGGTTTGGGTCAATCGGATCGGGTTAATTTGACCCAAAGAAAATTTCAGGTCACACGGGTTTCGGGTCATTTGGGTTCGGGTTACACGGGTTTCGGGTTATTTGAGCTCGGGTTTTTCGGGTTTGGACCTCAGGTCATTCGGGTTTCGGGTCATTCAAACCCGGGTTTTTTGGGTTTGACCCATGGGTCATTTGATTTTGAGTTTTTCAAATTTGTTCATTGATTCATTTTGACATGAGTCATGGGTGTAGTTTGGGTTTTTAGGTTAATTTATAAATTATTTTCATTTGAGTTTCCAATTATTTATTTAAAAAAATTAAATTTATAAGTTAACTCTTCAATAATATATCAAGTAATCCACCAATCGAAATCAAGTAATTATTTATTGTCATTTGCTAGCACGAGTCTTCATGCACATAAATTACATACCATTACACTTGTAATTTATAAATCTTAATTATTAAGTAACAAATTAATAAGTAACTCTTCAATCTTCAATTCTTTATGTTTTTTCTTTCCACTCTCCACTTCCTATTTCTAATTCAACAGTAAATTTTAATTTTATTAAGTTGAATCAAAATAAGTAAGTAATCAAAATAAGTAAGTAATTAAAACAAATAAAATTATACATTACTGCTTTTTAATACTATTTATACAACATATTAACACATATATAAATGATAAAATCAAATTAAAGTATTAAATCTATAAATATATTGGGATTATATCAACTTATAATTTAAGAAACATGTGACATGTCTCATGTAACATGTCACACGTTACATATGATAAGAATTAAATAGATTTTTTCAAATATAAACTATCTATCATTTTATCGCTTATTATTAGAAGTATAATATAATAAGAGATACATTAAAGTATAACTTATAATTTATAAATTGTAGGACAAAGATTAAAATTAAGAATATGAAATATGTTTTTTATTTCAATTTAATAAGACATTTATTTTTATTTTTATTTTTTAACAAATTTATTAAATAAATTTAATAATATCTAAGAATGAGAATGTAATGTATTACTTAAATAGGTTTTCGGGTTATTTTGGGTTAGCCTCTCGGGTTAAACGGGTTTCGGATCAAACAAGTTTCGGGTTAATCGGGTTTCGGGTCAATCGGGTTTCGGATCGGTCGGGTTCAGGTCGTTTACTTTTTTAGGTCAAATCGGATTGGGTTAGTTTCGGATTCGGGCGGGTTGGACGGATTTCTCGGATCGGGTAAGCTTTTGACACCTCTAATAGTATAGATTATTTTTACTTTTTATTATTAACAAAAATTTTAATTTTCTAAATTATTTTTATAACAACGATATTCAATCAACCTTACAATGTATCGTAATATGTGCCCATATGTATGTACCTCAAGATATTGTGACAGTTATCACATGGCCAAGTCAAAGGGTGGGGTTGCGACAAGCGAACTAACTGAAACTAAATTGCATTGAAATGATAATTTATAATATGCAAGGAAATGTAAATGAATTGATAAATAAAACAACTAGACAAATGTAAAGAAAGTATAGCATAGTTTGTCATCTTCGTGGACTCCTCTGTAACTTCGATTTTCTGACTATTTATACTTGGTTTCTCAACTTTTGGTAAACGCACCCACACTTCTCGACATGCGGAGGACTTCATCATGCTTATATTCGCGTTCCACAAGTCTCCTAAGCTTGCTCCTACGGTTTCCAGCAATTAATCCCCATTCATTTTCAATTCTTCCGGTAACTTAGCCGTTACCAATACCATTGCTAAGCCTTCACTTTGGGCTTATCCCCTATGTGGGCTGGTTAAATCTCCATCGGTCATTTCTTTATTCCAGGCCAGATAGTAGGATTCATGGTGTTGTCACTTGAGTGGATTTTGTACTCAAATTGGTACTCTCTCTATTTCTTATTATTATCTGATCCTAATTTAATTTTTTTTATCTATCCTTTTATGATTTTAGTAAAGTATTAATTATTTATTTCTAAACTTACCTTTCTTTGAAATTGTAAGAACCATTGAATACAGTAATTGTATATTAAGCCAACTAACTTGTAAAGAAAAGAGAGAATAAAATAAGTTTAGGGTAAACTTGGAAAGTGAAATAAAATTTGTATAAAATTTTGTTATTTAATTAACTTTCTTAATCGAAAATATTCGATTATTGGGATCAGTTATATAGAATAGGAGATAATATTATTTTGAGACGTGAACTCTAATTTTCAAGTTCAAGCTCATTTTACAGGTGGCTACTTTGGTGAGGTCAATTATAGCGAGGCCGAGTTAAGGTTACTTTCAATTTAGGCCAATAGATCAAAGTTGACGATACATATGGTTACTTTCAAAGGTGGCTACTTTAGGAGAGAAAAAAATTACTCACATTTTTATAGGTTACTTTTTCAACTTCCTATGTTACTTTTTCCGCTTTCTAAGTGCACTAAGCAAATATTATAATAAATTCTTAATGACTTTTTGGAAGGTCTTTTTTTAAAAATGATGACATTTCTACACCAAACCGATCCGTTACTATTTTTTTCCTAACCGAGCCGTGTATATTGTTGGTTGAAAACTTGTCCCCTCTTTCTTTTTGTCTCTCTTTTTTCACTTGTAACTTAAAACCCTAAATATCTCTTAAACCCCAATATAATTTGAAACCTAAATTGTATTAAATCTTAAAACCCTAAATTGTATTAAATTAGGACAATTCATGAAGTTAATCTCCATCATTAATTAATTTTATTTAAAAATTTATGTTTATTGGCCAAAATAATTTTATTATAATTTCTTTTTTTTTGAGAATTTGACTTATTTAAAACAATTAAATTCACTAATTAAAAGAGTGAATTAATGAGTAAATTGTTAGATTTAGAGAAAGTATATAATATGATAGACTATGATGCATGGACATTATATTAGTAATAAAATAATGGTCAATAAATTGAAAGTGAGTAAATATTCAAATGATTAGATTTGAAGAAGACATATAATATAATAAAGGAGATTATCCATAAACGTTATGTATTATTTACATTAGCAATTAAGTAATGAACAATGAATTTCATATGAATAAATGGTTAACTTTAAAGAAGACATGTATTAATGTAAAATCCATAGACATTATATTAGTGATATGAAGTAATAATTAATGAATTGAAAATGAATAATTATTAAATTTGGAGAAGACATGCATAAGACTAAATTTCATAAAAAAAATTATAATACTAGTATGAGCTTTTAAAAATATATGTATAAAATTAAGATCTATACACATTTCATTAATAATATGACTTAATAACAAATGCATTGTAAATAGGTAAATGGTTATATTTGAAGAAGAGATATTTAGTAATATGAACTAATGATTAATAAGATTCATACACATCACACATTAGTAATATGAACTAATGATTAATGAATTGTAAATGTGTAAATCGTTAAATTTGAATAAGATATATATAAGACTAAGATCTATACACAACATTAGTAATGTAAACTTTAAAAAAATATATGTATCTGATTAAGATCTATACACATTTCATTAATAATATGAACTAACGATCAATTAATTGAATATAGGTAAATGATTAGACCATTTGAAGATGGCATGTATAAGACTAAGATCTACACATATTAAGTTAGAAATATAAACTTTGAATGAGACATGTATAAGATTAATGTTTCTATTTAATGCAAATTTTTCTCTTAAGAAGAAAACAAATTCAAGAATTAGCATTTTAGTTTGTCGATCTGAATGAAAGTAAATCAATTAAGAAGTATAAAATCATACTAACATTAACAACTAATACACTAATTTGAGATGCTAAGGATTAGGGATGACAATAATATTCGAACCTTACGGGTTCCAACCCGTCCTGCCCTCGATAGGGTTGGATTTTTTCTTAGAAATTGGGTTTTCGGGGAGGGGCAGGGCGGGGTGGGTTTTAAAAGTAAAAAGTCAGGGTCGGGTAGGGGCCGGGTTCAGGCTAATCCCGCCTCAGGATATATATAAGTTTAATATATTTTATTTTTTATTCAATTTTATATTAATAAATATGTATAGATTAGATTAGTAATTAATGTTATTATAACACTAATTAAGTAGATTAACTTAATAATATTATAATTATAAGTATAATAAGGTAATTTACATTAAAAAATATAATTCACATTTAAAATATACTAAAAAATATAATAAATATTAGTTTCGGGTCCGGCCAAGGAGGAGGCAGGTATATCTTTATTTTGTAAGGTCAGGGTCGGGTATTGAATTTTAAAACCTCGTGTCAGGGATGTGCGGATTCAGGGATATATATTATATGGTCGAGTCAGGTCGGGGCGGACAAAAACCACCCCGAACCCTACCCATTTCCATCCTTACCAAGGATTCATAACACTAAAGCTAATAGAAGGTGAAATATTGTACTATTGAATACATATATGAAACACAACTTAAAATTTAATATAGAATAAAGATGATATATAAATATTAAATGTTCACTACAACAATGATTACCTTAGACATCGACTTTTGAGTAATGGTTATTTAAAGTTGTTGCCTTAAAGTGATTTATTCAACGAATATTTGAAGTTGCAGTGTTCTAAATAGTATTATATGCAATAATATTTGGGTAATGACTTATAAGAGTTGCCTATTGAGATATTAGACAACAAGTTAGCAATGTTTGTTAATGTTGCCTAAAATTATAAGTGTATGTAATAATTATAAAAATTGTTGTATAGGATTGCCTATAAATTTGATATATGGAACGCAAAAACTTTTGTTAATTAACATTGAATTTAAAGTAATAATATAAGAAAAAAAATAACAACGATATAAGAATGTTGCATATATAACCTTAAATGTTTATAAAGAATCATTTATAGAAAAAAGAACACTTAATTGTTGTTTTACTTGTATCCTTTAGTAAAATATTTAGATTTTAATTTTATGTAAAAGGTTTTCTTTGGTAAAAAGTAGATAACACTATATTAATGTCTATAAGTATAAGTTAATGAAAAATTGATCAAATATATGTAAGTGGAAATTTTAAATTAAAAAAATAAAAACAACGTAATGCTACACATATGTATTGTGGTGCAATAGTGAGTCTTTCATGCTTATTATCATATTAATTATAAAATTTTCTAAAATTTATCATTAAAGAGTTTTAATTGTGTATTGAAAAATTTTCCTTTAATATATATGTATTAAAGTTTTACTTATTTTTCATACAAAGAAAATTATTAAATAATGAGAAGTAAATTAGAACTCATAAGAACTCATCCTATAATTAAAATAAAAATAGTTTAATATTGTTAATGTCGAAACGTCTAAAAAGCCGTCCGACGGGAAATTTAAAGAAATAAAAGGATTTTGAAAACAAGAAAAGGAGTCGCTACTAACTATTTGGTTTAGATAGGTTAGCCACCTATTTTGACTCTGTTTGACCTAATATAATCTAGAAAGATTACCTTAGGTTAAACAAATGTTGGTCTACGAAAACAAGTTTTGAGTTCGGGAGTCGGTTACGCTCGAGGAAGGATTAGCACCCCCGAAGCGCCCGAAAATCGGTACCATAAAAGTTTTAAAAAAAATGTTTTAGGGCTAATAATAAAATGCTTTCAAGAAGAAGAGAATAATTTAGAAACTAAAAGTTAAAATGTCGGAGTAATACTCCTTTTACTATGGGTTAATTCACCCTTAAAGAAAATTCAACTTAATGAGATCCGTATTGAAATTTGGTTAGAAAATTCCCAATATAGAATAACCGAGTTGAGAACTTCTGAAAATAAACTTTGAAAATCGAAATGTCAAAACAAGTAATTTGTCAAAGATAAATTTTGATTTAAAGAAAAATAAAGGTTTTTTTAAAAAAATGGATTAAATTGGAAAGACTTCAATCGTTAAGGACTAAATTGAAATCTTTCGAAAATATTTTTAGATTTTGAAATTAATGTCAGAATTATCAAATTCCTTTTATTGATGATTGATTTTGATTGAAAAGCAAGATTCTAAAAAGAGTTTAATTTTAATTGGAAAGATTCTAATGTAGGAACCTAATTGAAATCTTTCAAAACATTTTTGACCTTTTTGAAAATAATGTCGGAATAAATAAATTCCTTTTATTTTTGGATCTCATGTTTAAAACCTTGATTAAAGAAATTAACCAAAGTTTAGTTTTTAAAAGAAAACCTCAACTATTGATTAAGTTTAAGATTTTCCTAAAAAGCTATTTTTAGGTTTTAAAATTATGTCGGAATTGGAATTCCTTTTGCTGATAAGAGGGATTTTGAAAGAAAACATTTTTTGGATTTTTTTTTTGAAAATTGACATTAATTAAAGAAAAATCTTGAATATTTGATGGAAAAATAAACATGATATGCATGTGATTTTGAAGAAATTAAATGAAGAAAATTCTTTTTTTTTTTTGTTTTTGAAGGGATAAAAATTCCCTGAATCTCCACCGTACTTCCGGTGAGAAACTCAAAGAAATTTCTATCTTGGTAGACCCTTGAGCATCTCGTACTTCCGAGACACCCTCCGGCTTTCCATGCACATGAATTTTGTGAAAACGATGACCTAATTTCTAAATGCATGAAATGATGGGACAAAATAAATCAAGAAAATGTATTAGCACAAGAAATATATTAAGTGTACATTTAAAAAAAATACATGAGCCCTAATTTCTAAAATATCATAATTGATGTAAATGAGCCTAAGCTAAATGACATATTAAAATGCTAATGGGTTTAAACTAAATGGTACATTAAAATGCTAGTGGGCCTAGTCTTAAAATATAAATGGGCTTAATCCTAAAATGCATATGGGCTAAAAATTTCTCAAGGACATAAGAATGCAATTGGACCTAAAATTACCAAATGACATGAAAATGCATGTGAACCTAAATGAATATGAAAATGGACCCAATATCTAAAATGTGAATAGGCCAAAAATAACAAAAATGACCTTAAATATTAAACAAACTTAAAATACTAGAATGGCATGAAATATTAAATGAAATTTAAAATACTAAAATGACATGAACTAGAAAAATGTCGAATATTCTAATTTATTGAATGACCCAAAAATATTAAAAATGACCTAAAAAAAACAACATGGCATAAAAAGTTGATGCAAATGAAAAAAAAAATCAAAACGATATAATAAAATGCAAATGAAGATTATTGAATGATATAATAAAATACAAAATAGAAATTACTAAATAAAAATTCCTAACATTAAATGCATTTTTTAGTTTTTATTTCTTAATTTACCACATTTCCACTAATTTGACTTCACCCAATTGAAACTAAGTTCCTTATGGTGCCAAGTTGATTCTCGGGTTACAGCTCAAATCTAAACATAAAAGAAGGAAACCTGATAGCCCAAAACCAACGTAAAAATAATAGCACAAAATAAGCATACCTGAGCTAGAAGGAAAGGACTAAGTCTTCAACAGATCCAAACAATACTTAGCCTATTTCTTATTTTCTTCTCGGTTCTTCTTCACTTTCCTTCGGTTTCAGCTACTTTTTCCCCTTTGTTCTTGATCCGAGCAGGGAGAAAATCATCCCTGCTTGATGACGTTATTTTCACCAAGGTCAAAGGAAACACTGCTTCTCATCTCCTTCCCCAAAACTTCCTTCCCCTTCGTTCCGTATTTTTTGAAAACCCTCAAACCTTACTTCTAATCCTTCCAAATTTTTTTTCAAAAGAAAAAAAAACTTCTCCCCCTCCAACCTTACTTCTAATCCTCCCAAATTTTTTTTAAAAAAAAACTTCTCCCCCTCCAATTTTACTTTTAATCCTCCCAAATTTTTTTTTTCAAAAAAAACTTCTCCCCCTCCAACCTTACTTCTAATCCTCCCAAATTTTTTTTCAAAAAAAACTTCTCCCCATCCAACCTTACTTCTAATCCTCTTAATTTTTTTTTTCAAAAAAAACTTCTCCCCCTCCAACCTTACTTCTAATCCTCCTTTTAAAACCCTCAAATCTCTTTCTTTTTTTTTTCTTTTTCTTCCCACTCATTTTGTCTCTCCTTTTTTTCTATTCTTTCCACTTATTTTGTCTTTTCCCTTTTTTTCTTTTCTTTCCACTTATTTTGTCTTTCCTTTTTTTTTTCGTTTCTTTCCACTTATTTTGCCTTTCCCTTTTTTTCTTTTCTTTCCACTTATTTTACCTTTCTCTTTTTTTTCTTTTCTTTCCACTTATTTTGTCTTTCTTTTTTTTTCTTTTCTTTCCACTTATTTTGTCTTTCCCTTTTTTTTTTCTCTTTTCTTTCCACTTATTTTGCCTTTCCCTTTTTTCTCTTTTCTTTCCACTTATTTTGCCTTTCCCTTTTTTTTTAAATAATAAAAATAATAAAAATAATATGGTGTCCACAATTAATCCACTAAACACATTTTAAATTACAATAAGTAATTAATTTAATTTATATTTCAATTTTAGTCTTATTACAAAGAGTTTATAAAATTTTAAATTAATTAATTGAGTTTATATCTTTTCCTTTCTACAACAATACTACATAGAAGTAATATATATAAGATACTAATAAAATATTCCTGTAGTAGTTGTGAATCAAAAGAAGAACAAATGAAAAAAGAAAAAGAAAAATATGTATATAAAGTGGCGGGACAAAAATATCTTGGCGGGACAGAAAAAAATAAACAAAAGAAAAATATAGCGGCAAGTGCAGGGTTGACAAAAAAATGAAAGATAAACCGAAATTATCTATATCTTTTACTACAAATACAATACTACAAGTGTTTTTGTTTAGAAGAAAACAAATCAAAAACTGAAGTGAGAAAACTGAAAAATGACGTGAGAAGATGGGAAAAAAATATTAAATCAAAAGAAGTAAAATGAAAACTTGGTAACATGGGATATGAATGTATGATGACAGCTAAAGAAAAAAAAAGAAAAATGAAAAATTGGTAACCAAGTTTTCCAAAATTCATTTTTACTTTTATCTTACCTTTCTACAAACAGGTAACCCTTCTTTTAGTTAAACATGAATTATTTGTATCTAATGGTCTTCTTCATTTTGATCATATCAAATTAGATTTCGTGACCTTTTTTGACTTTACTAGAAATGACCTCATTGAAGTCATCACCCATTTTACAAGCAATATCTTTGTTTTTTAAAGAAAATATAACTTTCATTTATTTAAATGAAATTATATCAATATTAAAAAAATTTAAAAATTACAATAGATTTAAATTTGTTATCCTGTAAATTTGAAATTTATTTCATAACTCGAGCCATTTTACCTACTATGTTGAATATCGAACCTTTTTCATGAGTCTCTAGCACGTCTATCACTCTCTCGCTTTTACTTCGTGTTTTTTTTCAACCGAAGACTTTCATCAGTGACAAAAAAGTGACTGATTCGAAATTCTTCTTGATTGACCCATAAGACATAAAATAAAATCATCATAATCTAAGGTTAACAGTCTTAGATCTACTATAAAACTGACTCAAAGACAAACTGAAATCAAACTAACTCAATAAACTGACTAACTAACTCAGATAAAATTAAGATTCAAATACCCAAATCAAAAGATCTAAGATTTATTTAAATAAAAAAATAAAAAAAATTACAATAAAATATGAAATCAAACTTCTTCTTTTTTTTTGACGATAATAATTAAGGAGGATGAAGAATAAATAAAAAAAAAACTATAAAGAAGAGAAAGAAAGAAAGAAATGAATTGCTAGAGTTTTGACTACAGGCACTATCTTAAATTCAAAAAACTACATTTTTTTTTCTTTTTTTTTCCTTTTTAGATGATGACTATGATGCAATTATTATGTAATAAAGGGTGTAACAACTAATAATTTAATAATTACTTGTAGGCCCATGTAAGTCACAAACCACATCGGGACATTGACAGATATTAATAGATGGGATCAAACATGACAAGACATAAAAAAAAAAGAAAAAAATTATATAAGAATATGACATATCCAGGATGTATCGATGGGACCAGATATGATGTGGGTTCCATTTGACTTTCTGTAAGTACCGAAATTCTTCTATTAAATGACTACTTTTACAAATTTTTATCTCCAGTTTATTTTGATCGATAAAAGTATTCACGGCTGTGTTTGGTAGGACTGAAAAGTAGACGGATGGAAAATAAAGAAAAGAAAAGTGGACAAAAAATTAAATTTAGGTGGTTTGGTAAGAAAGAAAGTTAGAGAGAAAAAAAATAGGAAAGATATCCATTTTCTTTTTTTATAACATAAACGAAATCTGTTCAAAATTGGACAGATGGGAGGAGGGAAAATCAGTGAGGCGCTATTTAATATTGTGAAAATGCTAAAATGCCCCTCTGTCAAATTTAATATTACAAAAAACACAGGGATTCCATCGTGCACTGCTCTACTTTCCTTTCTCAGCCGCCATGGATCTCATTTTCTAAACTCCAACGAGCAAGCCATCTTCGCAGGAAAAGCATCAACGATTTTCTCGGATTTCAAGTTCAATCTCCTGCGGAGAAGGTCAAACAGGAGGCTATTCAAAGGTTTTGAGGTTCCAGGGTTTTTGATTTGAAGAGCGGTTCGGTCTCTCTTGCGGTTTTATCTCACCCTCTGATGTCTCTCTTGTTCGCTCTCCTTGCTTGAAGAATCTGTGGCATGGCCACCATCATATAATTTAGGTACCTTTTTTAGATATAATCTACTATGTTTCACAATGTATTGTTTGGGTTGCTTGACCATTTATCTTGTGCTAAACTGTTATATTAATTGTTCAAAGTGGAGTTATTTGCTTGTATTATACAATAGGTGTTTGTTAAAATGTCTTGAAGAAGTTTATACCTTCAATAGTGGTGGTTGTCTTTATATTAAGTCAAGGTTTGATTGTGGAGAAATAACAGCTTAGACTGAGAACAGAGCTGCGAACTAATGGCGAGAAATTGATTTAGAGTTCATCCTTAGGATAGAATGAAGGTCCCGTAGGATTAGAGGAAGAATTTTTTATAGGATATGAATAATCCTAAACACCCCATGGTTATATTTAAGCCATTTTTTGTTATATTAGGTCAATCCAGTACTTGGTTCCATCAAGTGTTGTTCCATATCCCACAGCTGCAACTCCATGGTTCAGCTCAGTGCCACATTCTCCAGTAAACAGCCCCTGCACCCAAAGTTAGTCAAAATTGAAAAATGCCCTTTCAGTTATTTCTTTATTGAAAATGTTCTGATTGATGTTTTGCTGAAAATCTGAACAACCCATGTAGTAAGGTCAATAAATTGGTCTAATACAGGGTATCTTTTAGGAATATATTTTGCTAAGGGTTTATGTTGTCTAGGTCAGATTTTCTAAGTCAGATTTTTTGATGGAGCATCAAAAAATAACTTTCTCTGAGACTACCATCTTTTCTTCTTGGGGTGTACTCATCAATACCAGCAGCACCTTTCTACAGAATGTTTTGTCACATAGAAGCTAGATGTAGGACTATAAATATCATGTCAAAGAGGACTAGTTTCCCAACCTAAAATGAAACTTAGAGATGCAACTTCTAACGTACCTCATTGCCATTCTGCTCCTCCTTTGTTTATTTTGATCGAAATTTAGTATTGATGTAAATTCTAAGCTGAATCTGAGAGTAGTGTCTTTGCTCTCCACAGAGGATGGTATTGCTTAATTAATTGCTCTAGTGTTTTTATATCTTATACATGTCTGCATTTATCTACTTTATGAGCAAGAAAAGGCTTACGCTATATTGGTGGACCTGAAATTAAAGTAGGCTATATTTATGCCAAAACATCAAGCATATGGCGAAAATGCCTTTCTATTAGCAGAGTTCAAATGGAAGCTAATTGCATCAATATTGAAACTTTTTTTTCCTTCTTTTTTTGTGTGTGTGTGGTTGCTTAGTTTAAGCGTACCAAACATCACAAGCATCATCATATATGCTTTAATATCATGCTTAAAGAAACAAAAATATTAAAAGGAAAAAGCGTGAATCTGTCTAATATATAAACAAAGCTTATATGCTTGACAACCAATTACTTATAATAATTACAAGTTATTATAACTTATATGCTTATATGTTTAAGATTCTGTAAATAAGCAGAAATACAAGTGCAGAAAGTTTTTTGTCATCAGCTACCATTGACATATAGCTGGCTACTATTGATTTATATATTTTTTAGCTTCTGGTTGTGTAATGGATGGCAACATTAGTTTCTCTCTTTTTGGTTGCTCTTATTAAAAATAATAATATTGAAGCTGATGGTATGTCTTTGGCAAATAGTGTTGTAATTTATCAAATATTTTGGTAAAAGAACAAGTCAATGCTGGCTTCTTGATCTTTTAGGCTAGACCTGTTAAGCCCTGATCAAACGGTCTGCCTTTGGCAAAGAACGGTGTAATTATTTAAAATTTTAAATAATGGAAAAGCTTGAGCACAATTTTCTTATATCTTTTGAGATTTATTAGTTGTCTGGAGAAAATGTTTCTGAACAATTATCTTTCCTGACTTTCATCTGCTACAATCTTTGACAATAAATTTAGCTTTTTTGTTCTTTGAACGGCAGCTGTGAGCATGCAGTTAAGCTGCAAATTTCCCCCTTCGGTTTAGTTGGCTTCAGTTTCTGATTTTCTTCCTTTCTATTGTGCTAATGACCCCACTTTTGTTTTTCCTTTTTAGGTTGGAAATATGATAGATCAAGTTATTATTGGAAAGTCCAGCTTCAGCAAAAATATAGAACAGAAAAGATTTCCTGCTTCCTTTAGCTTCAGCAAAAAGGACTTGCTATTGCAGAAAAAGGAAGGCCGCATTATTACTCTGAAGTTGAGGTCTTTAATGAGCTTGTGGATCTTGATGTCCTAAGAAGTGTCTAGCTTGATGCATTTTTTTTCCTAAACAAAAATAAAAAAAGGGTGAGAGCTTTCTTTGGAGTTCCAAGACAATTACGCAAGGACTTGCTCTTCAAGATGATGCATGAGTCTCGCTCTTCAAGATGATGCATGAGTCAGATAGCATTTGAGAGATGATTTTTTTTATTATAAATGTTTGTTATAAGTTGATTTTATAGATATTATTTGAAGAATTTTGACTTTTTTATTGAATGGTAAAATATGTATTGACTTGAAAATATTAGTGTTATTTTTCATGCAATTATCGCTAACAAATGTTATCTTTGACTTAATAACATTTTTGTATAATCCTTTTATCCATTTTTGTTTGTTGTTTACAAAATTATATATTAATATATAAAATTTAAATTATATATGTAATTACGAAAATAATATATTAATATATTAATATATACTTACGAAAATAATTTAAATTATATATTAATATATTAATATATAATTACAAAGATAATTTATTTTTTTGCTAATAAATAAATTATATATTAATATAATCATTTTACTTCTAAATTTATCAACTTTATTTTAAAAATTAAAAAATCTTGAAAAAGTTAATAAAGAACATCTAAATATTAAATATATATCAACCACAATCTCTTATTGTATAGGGGGTATAATGGTAAAAATATATTAAAATTATTTTCTTTCCTTCTATTTTTCTTTTCTACCAACCAATGAGAGGAAGGAAAATTGACTTTTCCATCTAATTTTCTATTTTTCCTACCAAGCATATTAGAAAGAAAAAAAATAAAATTTTCCATCTTCCCACTTTTCTCCCCCTCACTATTTTCTTTCATTCCATTTTTCTTTCCTTGCTACCAAGCAAGGCCTAAATCCTTGTACTTATCAGTCTCATTTTATTTGTTTATATTTTTTTGAAAAATCTTAAATTATTTATTTTTATTATAAATAAATAATCAATAAATTTTAATTCTTAATTTTATCTTTTATTTTCTCTTACTCTTTTTTATTATTATCACATAAACTCTAAAAATACTTATGAACATAAATGATAATAAAGTAATTTAATATAATTTAATCAATTTTTTTAAATTTTATGAAAATCAATAAAAGACAAATAAATAAAAACCGAAGGAGTAATATATAAATTATATTTAATTTAATTTTTGTACTTCAATTGGGTTTATTATTAGGTGCCTACTGTGGTGAGGTCAATTATTATGAGACTAAGTCAAGGTTACTTTCAATTTAAACTAATAAATCAAAGTTGACAAATAAGTTGACAAATAAGGACAGTTGATATAATTAATTGAATTTGACTTGTGATCTTTTACATGTAAATACATGTTACAATGAGGAGAGAGAAAAATTATCCCACTTTTTTGTTAGGTTATTTTTTCAGATTTTCATATTACTTTTTCAGCTTTCCAAAGAAGCTAAGTGAAGACTATAGTGAATCCTAAATGAGTTTCTTCTTTATATAGTTTCACATTTTAGTCTGACTCAATTTCTGGTAGTACCTCTCATCCAGTTTTAGTCTTTTCATCCCGTTTCATTCTTAGGTAATGACTTCAATGAGGTCATTTGTGGTGAAGTCTGGAAAGGCCATCAAAACTGATCGTTGGATGTTTTTTGAAGGATAGAGACCGTTGGATGCAAATAAGAGATATCGAGTTACGAGAAAGGTGATCGATGGAAGAAATGTTCAAAAAGCTATTCAGGTGAAAAAATAAAGTTGAGGTAAAAGTTAAAAAAGTACAGTGTACAGTGTAAAAGTGACTAAAGCTTGAATATAAAGGAGAGAGACAAGGACATGTATTAAATGCATAAGATGAGGCCCTGGTCTAAAAAAGAAAGATAGATATTTTGGGATTATTTTTCTTTTTTTTTCATCCTGCTACTTCCCGCTGTGTTTTTCTTTTGTCTTTTTTCTATCCCGTCAAATTTTGTGTCTTTTTTTGTATTTCCCCGTTACTTTATATTTTTCCTTTGTTTTTTTTTTTCATTTGTTCTTCTTTTGGTTTATAACTAATACAGTCTACAGTAATATTTTATTAGTATTATATATATTATATTACTTCTATATTGTTTTGGAAAGAAAAATATTAACTCAGTTAATTAATTTAATTAATTTAAAATTATATAAACTCTTTGTAATAATACTTAAATTGAAATATAAATGCAATTAATTATTAATTACTTGTTGTAGTTTAACATGTATCTAGTAGACTAATAATATTGAACTTTTTTATTTTAATTATGGATGAATTCTTATGGCTTGTAATTTACTTTTCATTATTTAATAATTTTCTTTGTATGAAAAATAAGTAAAACCTTAATACATAAATATTAAAGGAAAATTTTTTAATACATCATTAAAACTCCAAAATGGTAAATTTTAGAAAATTTTATAATTAATATGATAATAAAAATGAAAGACTCACTATTGCACCAAAATACATATGTGCAGCATTACATCGTTTTTCATTTTTTAAATTCAAAAATTCCACTTACATATATTTGATCAATTTTTAATTAGTTTATGCTTATAAACATTAGTATAATGTTATGTACTTTTAGGTAAATAAAGCTTTTTATATAAAATTAAAATCTAAATCTCTTACTAAAGGATACAATTAAAACAATAATTTAAGTTTTTTTTTTCTATCTATGATTCTTTATAAACATTTAAGTTTATATATGTAACATTTTTATATTATGACTTTAATCCAATGTTAATCAACAAAATTTTGTGCGTTGCATATATCAAAGTTATAGCTTATAGGTAACATTATGTAGCAATTTTTGCAATCATTACATGTACTTACAATTTTATGCAACATTAACAAATGTTACTAACTTGCCTAATTTCTCAATAAGCAACTCTTATAAGTTTATTGCCCAAACATTATTGCATAAAATGCTATTTAAGGCATTGCAACTTGAAATATTCATATAATAAATCACTTTAAGGTAACAATTTTAAATAACTATTACTTACAATCCGATGTCTAAAGTCATTATTGTTGCAGTGAACATTTAACATTTACATATCATCTTTATTCTAATCTAGTTTTTAAGTTGTGATTCATATTTGTACTCAATAATACAATATTTCTCCTTCTATTAGCTTTAGTGTTACGAATCTTTAACATTTCAAGTTTGTACATTAGTTGTCAATGTTAGTATGATTTTGTACTTCCTAAATTGGTTCACTTTCATTTAGATTAACAAACTAAAATCTTAATTCTTAAATTTGTTTTTTTTTCTTAGGAGTTACATTAAATAAAAATATTAGTGTTATGCAACAATATTCGAAGTTAATTTTGCTAACTTAAAATGTATGGATCTTAGTCTTCGTCTTCTACATGTCATCTTCAAATGGTATAATCATTTACCTCTATTCAATTAATTGATCCTTAGTTCCTATTAGTAATGAAATGTGTATAGATCTTAATCATATACATATATTTTTTTCAAGTTTATATTACCAATGTTATGTATAAATCTTAGTCTTATATATGTCTTATTCAAGTTTAACCATTTACACATTTACAATTCATTGATCATTAGTTCATATTACTTTATGTGATGTGTATGAATCTTAGTTTTATATATATCTCGTTTAATGCTCATATTATTAACTAAGTGTACTTGGATCTTAGTCTTAAATATATATTCTTCAAATATAACCAACAATGCATTGATTATTGGTTCATATTATTAATGAAATGTGTATGGTGTTATGAATGTGAACAAATGCAAGTTGTGCAAATTATGTTATGAATGTGGACAAATGCAAGTTGTGAAAATTATGTTATGAATGTGGACAAATGCAAGTTGTGCAAATTGTCCAAGTTGTAATTGTTGTGATGGCAATAATGGGGCTCATATGTGCAAGTTGCCAACTTGTATAACCTATCATTTGATGCCTATAAATTGAGATTCATTCTCACTAATGGAACATACTTACAATTCCTTCAATTCTCATTTCCATTTCCATATCTCTCTCTCTCTCTCTCTCTCTCTCTCTTGTTCCTTTAATTCTCAATTTCTCCTATTCTTATTTCTTGTTCTTGCTTCCTCAATTTTAATTAACATACCTTTCACAACACGTTATCAGCACGAGTGTTCTAAAGTGAAGTAAATTTAAAGCTTGGTAAGTTCTTAAGGTTTGATTCCATTATTTTATTTAACCTTTTTCTTTACACTAGATAATTTGAATTTTTATTGTATAAAGATTTACTTCTAAACATTTTTGACACCAGAAGTTGTCAACCTAATTTTGACACCAGAAGTTGTCAACCTAATTGAGACCATTCATTTCAAAATTATGGCAAATATTGAAAAGCCCAAATTCCAAATTTTGGATGTAAGTGGCAATAACTACTTGTCATGGTGTCTCGATATTGAACTGCATCTCCAAGGCCAAGGTCTTGCAGCTACCATTGGTGAAAATGGAAATGCTAATGATAAAGATAAGGCAAATGCTTTGATTTTTATCCGTCGGCATCTAAGTGATAGCCTAAAAGTTCAATATCTATCTGTCCGAGATCCCTTGATCTTGTGGACAAGATTGAAAGAGCGGTATGATCATACCAAAACTGTCATCCTCCCTCAAGCACAATATGATTGGCAACATCTGAGGTTGTAGGATTTCAAGTCCGTGTCCGATTATAATTCGGCATTGTATGATATTGTGTCACGGCTTGAACTTTGTGGTGTTAAGCTTACTGAGGTTGAGCTCTTAGAGAAAACATTCTCCACCTTTCATGCTTCGAATATTGTATTGCAACAGCAATACCGACAGCGTCAGTTTAAAACATATTCTGAATTGATCTCAGTCCTGTTGACTGCAGAACAAACAAATGAGTTGCTGCTTAAAAATCATGATTTAAGACCTGTTGGCTCTAAGGCATTTCCTGAAGCAAATGCCGGCTCAAGTAAGAATTTTGGCCGTCCTAGAGGCTGTGAGCGCAGGCATGGGAATTTTTTCCGTAAGGGTGGCGGGAGATTTAACCGTAATATAAATAACTCCAACACAACCCTAAAGGTAAAAAGCCTATGAAGAAGCATGATGATAGTACATGTCATCGTTGTGGAATGACTGGTCATTGGTCACATACCTGTCGTACGGCCAGACATTTGGTTGATCTATACCAAGCATCCCAGAAGGATAAAGGCAAGCATGTTGAGACCCATGCCACTGAAAATGACCTAACTATGACTGATGCTGAAGTCAATAAGGTTTTGGTCAATGAAAACTGTCATATTCTTGGCAATGAAAAACCTTTTGAGGTTTCTGATTTCTTTTTATAATGTTGATGAAAATAATAAGTCCACAGAAATAGATCCTGAGGGTTTTTCATTTATGTTTTGCCATACCCTTGGATAATTATGTTACCAAGGAAGATATTAAATAAATATGGTTGTCAATAAAATCATGAGTTTTATTCTATATTTGTTGGTTTATATTTTGCATCATATTATTAATTTGTTAAATTTTATGGAACTTGACACCTGAAGTCGTCAAGATAAATGCAAATGGGACACATTGAGAAAAAGGAAGATATATGTTTGCTTGATAGTGCCACAACGCATACTATACTTTGTGGCAAACACTTTTTCTCAAATGTGACATTGCGCAAGGCAAATGTTCAGACAATATCTGGTCCTGTTAATATTATAGATGGCTATGGGACTGCCACAGTTATTCTGCCAAATGGCACAACATTGTATCTTGAAGATGCATTGTTGAGCGGTAGATAAAAAAGAAATCTACTTAGTTACAAAGATGTACGCCGTAATGGGTACCATCTAGAAACAGTTAATGAGCAAAATAAGGAATTTCTTTGCATCACTTCCTACAGGATGGGCCAGAAGACCATCCATGAGAAGCTGAAAGCTTCTAGTATGGGATTATATTATGTCCCAATACGAGCTATAGAATCATATGCTATGATGCCTTGGAAACTAGTGAACTCTGATGTGTTCGGACTTTGGCATGACCGCCTTGGTCATCTAAGAGCTACAATGATGCGAAGAATCCTTAAAAATACTAGTGGACACCCTTTAAAAGATACAAAGGTGTTGTTGTCCAAAGATTACATTTGGGAATCTTGTTCACAAGGAAAGCTTATTACTAAACCTTTCATGACAAAGGTTGATTATGAATCCCCTTCATTCTTGCATAGAATCCAGGGTGATATCTGTGGGCCGATTCAGCCTGCAAGTGGACCATTTAGATATTTCATGGTACTAGTGGACGCATCCTGCTGATGGTCCCATGTTTGCCTATTATCAACGCGCAACGTTACTTTTGCACGTTTGCTTGCACATATAATAAAGCTTCGAGCTCATTTCTCAGATTATCAATTAAAAGCATAAGAATGGATAATGCTGGTGAGTTCACATCAAAGAATTTTGATGCTTATTGCGCTTCATTAGGAATTGAAGTTGAACATCCGGTCCCACATGTTCATACTCAAAATGGATTAGCAGAATCCATGATTAAGCGCATTCAAATTATTGCTCGAACTTTGTTGATAAGGATAAAGCTCCCATCCTCAGCGTGGGGTCATGCTGTTTTACATGCTGCATTTTTAATTAGATTGCGCCCCACTACTTCTAATTTATATTGCCCCCTTCAGTTAGTCTTGGGCCAGGAGCCAGACATTTCATATCTTCGCACCTTTGGTTGCGCGGTACAAGTGCCTGTAGCACCACCGCAAAGGACCAAAATGGGTCCCCAACGCTGTTTGGGCATTTATGTTGGGTTTGATTCACCGTCCATTATTCGGTTCCTTGAACCATTGACGGGTGATTTATTTACCACTAGATTTGCGGATTGTCATTTTGATGTGACAGTATTCCCATCACTTGGGATACCAAAAGCTTCCATAAATGGAAAGCAGAAAAATGTTGAGATTTTCTCATGGAATGAGAAAAGTTTGTCTCATTTAGACCCAAGAACACCTGAATGTGAAAATGAGGTGCAACGATTGATCCATTTACAAGCTATTGCAAATCAAATGCCTGATGCATTTAATGAGACTACTAAAGTTACAAAATCTCATATTCCAACTGCGAATGTTCCAGCTAGGATAGATGTTCCTGTAGAACCACCCGAAATGGATCTAAATGGCCCGCGCCTGAAGCGTGGTAGACCGATGGGATCAAAAGACACTGTTCCTTGAAAAAGAAGGGGGAGGAATTTAGAATCTGCTCCAGATGAGCTTATTAATCTTTCTCGAGGAAACCAAATTGCTCCTGAAGTGACACAACATAATATTCAAAGAGAGCATATTGCCCCTGAAGTGGCACAAGTTCATGAGCATATTGCCTCTGAAGTGATACAAACCCATGAAAAGATCACCAACCTTGGGAATACTGAAATTTCCATCAGTTATTGTAATGAGATATGGGATCAAAATGAGATAATCATCGATGATGCATTTGCTCTCTCAGTTGCTCATGAGATTATGAATGATGATTATGAACCTCGGTCCATAACCGAATGCCGTCATAGGCAAGATTGGCCTAAGTGGGAGGAAGCAATCCAAGCCGAATTGACTTCCTTTGCCAAACGTAATGTTTTTGGGCCTATTACTAAAACCCCCGACAATGTAAAACCTGTTGGAAACAAATGGGTCTTTGTCCGGAAACGAAATGAGAAAAACGAGATCATGAGGTATAAAGCCCGACTCGTAGCCCAAGGTTTCTCTCAAAGGCCTGAGATTGATTATGATGAAACATATTCACCAGTAGTGGATATAGTTACCTTTCGTTTCCTTATAAGTTGGGTTGCCCAAGAAAATTTTGAAATGCGTCTTATGGACGTTGTGATGGCATATTTATATGGTTCATTAGATTCTAATATCTATATGAAAATTCCCGAAGGTTTCAAAATGCCTGAAGCATACACTCCCCGCAACTTATTCTCAATAAAGTTGCAAAGATCTTTATATGGGTTAAAGCAATCCGGCCGCATGTGGTACCAACGTTTAAGTGAATATCTGACTAAGGAAGGGTACATAAATGATCCCATCTGCCCATGTGTGTTTATTAAAAGATCTGAAACCGGATTTGCTATTATAGTAGTTTATGTCGACGACATGAATTTAATTGGGACTCTTGAAGAGTTATCTGAAACTGCTAAATATTTGAAAAAGGAGTTTGAGGTTAAAGATTTGGGTAAAACCAAACTATGCCTTGGTCTAGAGCTTGAGCACAAAAAGAATGGAATACTTGTCCATCAGTCAGCATACACTGAAAGATTGCTTAGACGTTTTAACATGGACAAGGCTCACCCATTGAGCACCCCTATGGTTGTAAGGTCTCTTGACCCCCAAAAGGACTCGTTTCGTCCTAAAGAATCTGGTGAGGATATACTTGGTCCTGAAGTACCATACCTTAATGCAATTGGGGCTTTGATGTACTTGGCACAGTGCACGAGACCAGATATTGCTTTTGCGGTAAATTTGTTGGCACGTTTTAGTTCTGAGCCAACCCGGAGACATTGGAATGGGATTAAACATATCTTCCGTTATCTCCGAGGAACCATTGATTTGGGGTTCTTCTATTCTAAGAAAACTACTAACTATGGTTTAGTAGGTTATGCTGATGTAGGATATAAATCTGATTCGCACAGAGCTCGCTCCCAAACCGGTTATCTATTTTGATATAATGATACAGCCATTTCTTGGCGTTCCACTAAGCAAACAATTGTTGCTACATCTTCCAACTACTCTGAAATTATTTCCCTCTATGAGGTCGGAAGAGAGTGTGTTTGGTTAAGATCTATGATATCACATATTCATAATGCTAGTGGATTCAAACCGGTGATAGATTCTCCCACTATAATTTATGAGGATAATGCTGCTTGTGTTGCACAAGTCAGGGGAGGATATATTAAAGGTGATAGGACCAAGCACATCTCGCCGAAATTTTTCTATACTCATGAACTCTAGGAAAGTCGACAAGTTGATGTTAAACAGATTCACTCCATCGATAATCTTGCAGATTTATTTACCAAATCTTTGCCAACATCAACATTTGAGAAATTAGTTTATGGCATTGGTATGTGGCGAGTCAGTAAAATGCAAGATTGAATTCCCCAGAAGTGGAAATGTTTAGATGCTCCAGAAGTAGCAGTTTATTTTATCTCAGGGGGAGCGATTATGGATATAAGTGCACTGTACTCTTTTTTCCTTCTGTCCGGTTTTTGTCCCACTGGGTTTTTCCGGCTTAAGGTTTTTTAATGAGGCATTAATAGCACGTCCAATCAGGCCACTGATGTAAGCCCAACTATATTGTCCTGAAGACAAGCGCATGTTGTCTTAAAGACTTATTAGACGGACTTAATTGTATTGTACTCTTTTTCCCTTATGTTCAGTTTTTGTTCCCACTGGATTTTTTCGACTTAAGGTTTTTAACGAGGCAGTACACGTCCAATTTTAATAGTGGCATTTGTCCAAGGGGGAGTGTTATGAATGTGAACAAATGCAAGTTGTGCAAATTATGTTATGAATGTGGACAAAATGCAAGTTGTGCAAATTGTGTTATGAATGTGGACAAATGCAAGTTGTGCAAATTGTCCAAGTTGTAATTGTTGTGATGGCAATAATGGGGCTCATATGTGCAAGTTGCCAACTTGTATAGCCTACCATTTGATGCCTATAAATTGGGATTCATTCTCACTAATGGAACATACTTACAATTCCTTCAATTCTCATTTCCATTTCCATCTCTCTCTCTCTCTCTCTCTCTCTCTCTCTCTCTCTCTCTCTCTCTCTCTCTCTCTCTTTCTCTTGTTCCTTTAATTCTCAATTTCTCCTATTCTTATTTCTTGTTCTTGCTTCCTCAATTTTAATTAACATACTTTTCACAACATATGGATAATATTATACATATATTCTTAAAAGCTTATACTAGTACTATATTATTGTTTATGAATTTTAGTCCTATGTATGTTTTCTTCAAATTTAATAATTATCAACTTCCAATTCATTAATCATTACTTCATATCACTAATATAATTTCTATGGATTTTACACTAATACAGGTCTTCTTCAAATTTAGTCATTTGGATATTTACACATTTTTAATTTATTAACCATTATTTCATTACTAATATAATTTTTATGGATCATAGTTTGTTATATTATATACTTTCTTTAAATATAACAATTTACTCCTTAATTCACTCTTGTAATTAGTGAATTAAAGTGTTTTAAACAAGTCAAATTCTCAAAAAAGAAATTATAAGAAAATTATTTTGGCCAATAAACACATATCTTTAAATAAGATTAATTAATGATGGAGATTAACTTCATGAATCCTAAAAGATATTGACTTCATGAATCCTGAAAGATATTGTCCTCATTTAATACAATTTAGGGTTTCAAGTTATATTTGACACAATTTAAGGTTTCAAGTTATATTGAGTTTGAGTTTAAGAAAGATTTGGGGTTTCAAGTTACAAATGAAAAAAGAGACACAAAAAAGGGAGAAGAAAGTCATGGGTTCATTTTGGCTGAAAAAAAAAAAACGTCATGGGTTCATTACACTCTTCGCTTAACTTATTAGGAAGCTAAACAAGTAGGTAGAAAATTGAAAAAGTAACCTGACAAAAAGAGGAGGGTGATTTTTCTCTCTCCTCATTGTAACCTGTATTTGTAGATAAAAGGTCATATGTTGAATTTTATTAATTATATCTACGATCCTTATTTGTCAACTTTGATCTATTGACTCAAATTAAAAGTAACCTTAACTTGGCCTCATCATATTGGCCTTACCTTAGCAGCCACCCTTAGCCACCAAGCTCAATCCCATCTCCAAAGACATTGAATGAGATAATCTTGCTTGCCCAAAACTGAACAAAAAAAAAACTATTTTCTTTGATGCTGGCCCGCCATTGCTGCACCACCACTCCTACATCTGTCAACAACATCGACCACCCCAACCCCAAGTTTAAGTTTCTATTTTTCAAATTTTATTTTTAAAAAATTCATAACTTTATAATTTTATTACAAATAATAGTTAAAGTTAAAGTTGATTTGATTAAAAAATGATAGTTAAATAAGACCAGAGAGAGTACTATAAATGCAATATAAATAAAATTAATTACTCTTTGTAATTTAAAAAATACTTAATAGATAATAATATTAAACTTATTTTATTTTGATTATGGGATTAACTCTTATGACTTGTAATTTACTACTCGTAATTTAGTAAATATGAGTTCATTAATCATTAATTCATTATTAATGCAATCTCTAAAAATCTATTTCTTATGTTATATGTTTTCTTCAAATTTAAATATATTATATGTCTTCTTTAAACCTAATTATTTGAATATTTATTCTTTTTCAAGCCATTCACCATTAGTCCATTACTAATGTAATAATATTTATATATATTAATATGTTATGTCGTATGTTTTCTCCAAATCTAACCATTTACTTTTTAGTTTGCACATTTAACTATTAATTTAAATTTTTTATAATAAGTCAATTCGTAAAAGAAAAAATCTAATTACTAAATTTTTTGACCAATAACACACACGTGCATGCGCGCACGCACACACATGCACGTACGCGCACGCGTACACACATAATGTTAATGATACAATTGTATCAAACAATAGTCTCGGATAACTAAGACTATATAATTGCTATTAAGAAAATAACATTTCACTTAAACCAAATATGAACATGATAGTTAAGATTATAGAAACTAAAACACCCATAACTAACCATCTCATCTTTAAATATAATTATTTACTTTTTTACAATTCATTGATTATTATTTCACATTATTAATAAAATGTATATAGAATTATAGATCTTAATTTTATACATGTATTTTCAAAACTCATATTACCATAGTTGTTTATGGATCTAAGTCTTATACATGCCTTTTTGAAATTTAATAATCACCCATTCCAATATATATGATTACAAAATATAATTTGATATTTATCTAACTATATACATTTTTTTTGGGTGACTAAAAGAAAGAAATAGAGAAATTAAGAAATTTTAAAGTCTCTAAAATAGACTACTATGCAAGTATGTGATTGTAGATTGTGTATAACCTCTTCAGATGGCTCTTAACCTTTAAATCACAAGTTAATTTTGTCAAAATATCGATCAACACAAAAATTTCTTTCTCATATTCATCCAACACTATATTGTAATTAGAGGTGTCTAATGCGCGTCGTAACACAACAAAATTAACCTTACTAATCTATTATGTAGCAGGGTAAGCAAGGATCGATCCCACGAGGAAAGGCTATTCTATTTCACACTACTTTCTAAGCATACATCAAACTAAACAATAAATTAAAGCGGGGTTTTGTATTGGTGTTGAAAATAATATGTAAGGATTTATCAAGAATGACAATAATAATGCAATACATGATAAAACAAAGCCTCCAATCTATTATATGATCAATCTTTTAACCTAGCATTTGATCATTGATTCTGTAATCAAACATTGTTCTCATCAATTGGTTAACCCCATAGATTTGAAACCAGCTTCAAATCCATGGATCTTTCCTAATATTGATTAATCTTGAATCTAAGTTCACTATTAATTCTTCTTCTTATGGCTAACTTGAATCCTAGCAATTCAAATTCAAGCCTAGAAGAGCAATAGGCTATGGAAAGATAAAAAGCTAACAACAATCAATAGCAAACCCAGCATTCATTATTCCAATTGCGTCTTCAAATCTCTTTGAATGTAAAAACATCCTCTTGCTACTCAAGTTCTAAGAAATCACCAAACTCTAGCATTGGAGTTCAAAGATTAGCATGCTAATGAGCTACTCAATCAATCATTTGCAACTAATTAACTAAGCAATTCAAAAGACAAGATAATAAACATGATCATCATCTTTAAAGCTCAAGAGATAAAAGAACAATCAATGAACAAGAAAGCATTAAGAACAAGAACCTCACAAGTGTAGATCAAAGTGATTGAATCTTATAATAGATTGGAGTTATAGAGTTTTGCTAAAGGAAAATTACAAAAAAAATAATAGAACCCAGCAAAAACACAAACTTAAAAACTGAACTCCCCTTAGCTGCTTCTCCTCTCTCGGCTATATGCTCCACAGCTCCCAGCCCACTTCTTCTCAATAATTCCTTAGAGATAAGATAAGAAATCCTAAGAATAAAATAAAATAAAGTGGAGGCCACTAAGGAAAGAGGGAGACAAGTCTGAGGAAATTGGGGATTTATTTATGCCTCTTCTCCACTGAATACCCGGGATATGTTTTTCAAGGATTTGATATTGGAATGAAAGCATTTAAGTGGGTCTGCCGACATTTTGACTCTATTAGCCGTCGACGTCTACATGTTTGCCCGTGGACGTATACGCTTGTTTTCTTCATATTTTCCCAGCTCGATTGATCCGTCGACGTGCACATCGTTAGACGTCGACGTCTACGTGTTTAGCCTTTATGTATTCGAAGTCAGAAATTTCTACCCGTCGACGGATAGGCTTAGGGACGTCGACGTCTACATTGGGAACTCCCTGGAATTTCTGGCCGTGGACGTCTAACTTCGATCCGTGGACGGTTGCTTTGGATTCCAGAATATGGTCATCGAGTAGCTTATCTGTCGACGTCTAATGAGTTGCCCGTCGACATCTATGCAGGTGCAAGTGATCCCGTGTCCATTGCTCGAGCAGCCGTCGACGTCTACGTGGTTACCCGTCGACGGCTCTGCATGTTTGTTCAATTAATCATGGACATTGTCCCTTTTTAGTGCAAACTTCATTTTTCCTTTTAAGTACACCTACAAGGCAAAATTGAGCTAACTTAGGCATCCCAGCATTAAAATAGGAGAAAGAGGAGTGATCTTAAGTCTCAATTTAAGCAATAAAAAGGAGTTTAACAAATTCCCCCACACTTAAGTCTTACTCGCCCTCAAGTAAGCCTAGAGCAAAAGAGAATGAACAAAATAGAAGCATATTGTAAAGTAGAAGAGGAAATTCATGCGGTAAATAGAAGCATATTGTAAAGTAGAAGAGAGCATAACAATTCAAGAATCAAGATAATTAAGCAACGATGGAATCAATTTCCTTCAACCAAACATGTTTGAATGGAATAATTCATCACTAGAAATCCCTCATTCACTCAAGTGTGTTTCATGGTGCGCTCAATCTTTGCATGAAAATAGACCTACCATAAGCTTGCTAGTCTACCTCATCTCCACTACTCCAATATGCACATCATGGATGAAAAGATGAAAAAGATGAAATGGGGTTGTAATGAGGTCTTGGTTGAGTAAGCTATGAAGAAAAGGGTAAAGGAGTTCAATTAAAAGTCTCTTCAAAACTTAGTGAAATATCAAGCTATCGGGAAGAAAATGAAAATGGCCATCAAATTTTAATAGCCCGACTCTTTTGATTCACTCATTCCAACTTTTTCCTTTCATTCCTCTTTACAATGAACCGAAGAGATGTTGATTGCTTTTGTTGTGCCATTCTTTATGCATTAGGATTCTTTTGGGCACATTTTTGAAATTTAACATATTTTGAACATCTCACTTCTACAACTTTTTCTTAATTGACCAATTTTCGAGGCGAAAATTCCCCCCACACTTAGACTTGTTACTCTTTTGTCAAGAACATAAAAATCATACAAGTCATTAATCTCATTAAGCTGAAGAAACAAGGTGAGAGAACTTGTTTTTCTTTTAAGGCTTGAGGTTCTTGTTTAAGGTAAATTAGGTTCATCAACAAAGATATGGCTAAAATCTTTTTAGGCTCAAGGGGTTCTCTACATTGGTTTTTCGCAAGGGTTGGTCAATTTGGCTCAACCTCAGTTCTAATCTTAACCATCTTCTTAGACATGCATACATTACATGTAATTTCAACAAGGTATAAAGCAAGTTCTAGAGGAATATAGTCATGCAAGATAAAATTTACTCTCAAGAATAAAAGAGATTGTAGTGCAATCTTAAGGCTCAAATCTCTCACAAGGTTGAAGAATCCTTATTCTACTCAAACATATTCGGCTCAAGAGAATTACTACAAGTTGCTTAAAAATCAAGAAGCAAGAAATCTTAAGGTTCTTTTCCAATTTAAAGTATGCTTATATTTACTTCATGAACAACTTCATATTCTAATTTGCAATTTAACTATAAAAAAGCTACAACTCCTAATTAGCAAAAGTTTTAGTTTTAGTTACTAAAGCCCCCCCACACTTAGAATAAGGCATTGTTCGCAATGCGGTCTCGACAATAAATGAAGTAAATGAGAGGTATTACAGAGCAGTACCTTGATGCTGTCGAGGAAGGAAATGAAGAAAATTAAGGCCAGCAAGTGCAATCAACAATAATGGGGCAAAAGTAACAAAAGGAAGATTAAATTGCCATTAATCGAAATTAGGAGTTATAAGGTCAAGAATTAACTAAAATCCAAAAGTTAAAGAGCTGAAATGTACGACAACTAGAAGTTAAAGTCTGGCAAAGTTAAAAGAGATAACAAAAAGTAAAATGCATGCATGAAAATGCTAGAAAAATGCGCTAAAGTTCACTAAGGCGGTGGTGGAGGCTGATTATAGAAGGCCAGAATCTGATCGAGCTTGGTGTGAAGTGAGTGAACGTCATCAGTCAAGCGTTTCACGTCCCCTTGTAGTGTAATGAAATTCTGGCCCATGTTCTGGCACCAACCGAGCACCTGAGACTGAAATTGGTGCTGAGGTATTGGCCTATTGCCAACCGGTAGCTCAAAGGGAGGTGGAACTTGCTGATCTTGTGGCTGTTCTTGCTCTTCTCCTTCTTCGTCACCTTCAGCTGGCTGGTCTTGCATATTCGGGGGCTTAGTCCAAAGTCCTCCTGCTTGGACATAACCAAAGATCATCATCTTGGTAGAGTCGACAATGTCTGTTTTGGTGGTGATCTTCTTCTGCTCATTTCAAAGGAGATGCCACAATACCGGGGGATTTTGGTAATGAGCACTGGAAAAGGAATGCAGCGGTGCTGAGTGGTAGGAGAGACGACCTCGCGCATGGCACTGATGATGGTTGACGCCAGCGGAATACCAGGTGCTTCTTGCATGCTGTGGACAATTTTGTCCATCACATGGACATCTTTGCCACGGACAATGTGGGTGTCACTGATTTTGGGATCCACATTATGGTGGACGAGGTATGCCACCAACCGGCTTTGAATGTTGAAATCTCGGCAGGAAAGAGCAGCCTTTTTGCCGGGAACTGGTCTGTATGCCACATCAAATCGGGCCAAGGCAGCTTGTCTGGACCAAGGACGGTCTGGATCTTCTTCCTCTTCATCAGTGCCTTCATACATAGAGCCTTCATTGGGAATACGGAAATGCTCCCAGAGGAATTCTGCATTGATGGTGATCTTTTTCTTGAGCACCATGGTCTGAATTTCAGGCAAGTCAGCCCCATTGTTCTTAATGTTGGCGTAAAAGAGGACTGCTAAATTAGGGTAGTACTCGCCCTTGATGTCGAGGATAGTATCCCAACCCACCTCGTGAAAGAGATTCACTAGATTGAATTGGCGTGCAATAAGAGGGTGCACTGTCTTCTCCACAATTTGATGAGAGGACTGATTATCTCTAAACCATTCTTCGCATTCCGGAGAGAAAAAATCATTGGCCGCAGTAGGTATGGAAGCGGAAGCCGGGGCCTTGCCCTTGGCAGCCCTGGAAGCTCGTGATGCTCTGGCAAAGCTAGACTGACCCTTAGATCTGGGAGGTGGTGGTGGTTCGGTGGGGGGTTTGGGATTTTGATTGGCAAGGTCTTTTAGACATTTTGTTGAGCAGTGAGTATGGCGAATAGAAATCCTGAAGCAAACTCAAGAAAATCCCACAATAAACACTCTTATGTTGATCAATATATACTCAGCAATGAATTCCACTTGATTATCACAGTTATAGCATCAAAGAAACCCAAACATTTAAACGATGTAAGCCCAATTCGGATTGCAGCATATAGCACAAGCAAGAGTATAAAATGTGTATGATTATAAACATGTAATCCATCCAATATCTCAGAATTTCGATGCTAAATCAATCAAGAGAAGTAAAAGAGTAGATAACTGACCAACTGGAGTGATTAATTGAACCTCTAGTACTGCAAATCCCTTAACTCGAAAATTGCCCCAATCTCAATTCCACGAACTCCAATGTGCGAAATCAGTGAAATGATGGAAGGTAGGGTGGTGAGAATTAGATGGGAAGGTTGATTGGTTGTGGAAAGGGGTGGATGTGAAGGGATTTTGTGGAAAATAGGTTTGGGAGTTCACGGTTTGGGGTTTGAGTGTTTTTGGAGGGAGGAGTTTTGTTTTGAAATGAAATAGGATTGTGGTGAAAATGAAGGCTGATGAGGGTTAAAATGGCGAAATTCGATTGATCCGTCGACGTCTAGAGTCTAGCCTTCGACGGCTAAACATTTCTGACTTAGGCCAATTCGGTTCCTCGTGTAATCCGTCGACGTCTAACACTTGTACGTCGACGTCTAGATATTTCTGACTTCAAAAATTTTCTGTGCCGAAACCTATCCGTCGACGTCTATCCATAAGCCCGTCGACGTCTAAATATTTCTGACTTCCCAAATTTTATCGTGATTGATCAATCCGTCGATGTCCAAACTTATACCCGTCGACGTCCAGATGTTTCTGACTTATCTTTTTACAAACCCCATCCGTCTAAATACAAGCCCGTCGACGTCTAGGTATTTCTGAACCCAATAAAACCCTTGATTCTGCTCTCTTTGCTCAATTTCAAAATTTTCAGACTTTGGAGTGCAGAGAGCCAGAGAAATGCCACTTGTGTAGATCATAATTCAAACAGCCTCACCCAAATTGAACCTCATGAACTCTTAGCTAGATGTGGATGGAATGAATGCATGTAAAAGCAAAGGAAATACAGGGAGGAAAGAAATACATTACAGCGAGTGAAGGAAGAACTTGGGTTGCCTCCCAAGCAGCGCCTTTGTTTAACGTCGTTGGCTCGACTAGAAGACCAGCTCAAGGAATATATGTAGGATTAGTGAAGAGAATGTCCTCTATGGAAGAAACCGAAACTCCTTCATAATATGGCTTCAAGCGATGTCCATTGACCTTGAAGACTTTGGAAGTAGTCAAACTTTGGATCTCCACCGCTCCATGATCAAATACTTTAGTCACTATGAATGGGCCTATCCACCTACTACGGAGTTTTCCGGGAAAGAGATGTAGTTTAGAGTTGTAAAGCAACACCTTTTGGCCTTCACAAAATGTTTTCTTCTTCAGAAGCTTGTTGTGGTAAGCCTTGGTGCATTCTTTGTAGGTGAAAGAGCTCTCATAAGCATCATGGCGTAGTTCCTCGAGCTCTTGAAGTTGAAGCTTTCTATGAATCCCAGCCTCATCAATGTTCAAGTTGCAGTTTTTGATGGCCTAAAGAGCGCGATGCTCTAACTCTACTAGCAAATGGCACACTTTTCCATATACCAAGCGGTAAGGAGACATGTCAAGTGGTGTCTTGTAGGCAGTTCGATATGCCCACAAAGCATTTTCAAGTCTTTGACTCTAATCCTCCCGGTTAGGGTTGACTGTCTTTTGGAGGATGGCTTTGATTTCTCGATTTGAGATCTTGGCTTGACCACTAGTTTGGGGGTGGTACGCAGTGGATACCTTGTGAGTAACTCCATACTTCTTCAAAAGAGAAGCCATAAGCTTGCTACAGAAGTGAACACCCTTATCGCTGATGAGGACACGTGGCACTCCGAAGTGAGAGAAAATATTAGACCTGAGAAACTCACAAACCACTTTAGAATCATCGGTTCGGGTGGCTTTAGCTTCCACCCAACGAGATACATAGTCACAAGCCAATAAAATGTAAACAAAGCCATTGGACTTAGGGAGAGGTTCCATAAAATCAATTGCCCAAACATCAAAAATTTCACAAATTACAATTGAATTCAGGGGCATTTGATCTTTATATGTGATTTTTCCTACACTTTGACAATTATCACAGGATTTGCAAAAGATGTGAGCATCTTTAAACAAGGAAGGCCAATAAAAACCACATTCTAGGATTTTCCTAGCAGTTCGTTGAGGGCCAAAATGACCTCCACATGCATGTGAATGGAAAAAAGATAAAACACTAGAAATTTCATGATCAGGGATGCATCTCCTAATAATTAAATCACTACAATGTTTCCATAGGTAGGGATCATCCCATACATAAAATTTAGCATCATGTTTAAGCTTATCCCTCTTTGCTTTAGGAAAACCACTAAGAAATTCTCTAGTGACCAAGTAATTGACAATATCAGCATACCAAGGAATTTGTACATTAAGAGCACAGAGCATTTCTTTAGGAAATGAGTCATTGATGGAAGAAGTTACCTCAGAACTTACCAATCGGCTGAGGTGGTCAGCTACCAAGTTTTCCGCACCCTTCTTGTCCTTAATTTCAAGGTTAAATTCTTGGAGAAGAAGGATCCAATGAATCAATCAAGGTTTAGCTTCCTTCTTAGCAAGGAGGTACTTAAGGGCTGCATGATCAGAGAACACAATCACCTTGGTGCCAAGCAAATAAGAACGGAATTTGTCTAGAGCAAAGACAATAGCAAGAAGCTCCTTCTCAGTGGTGGTATAATTTTTCTGAGCGTCGTTCAAAGTGCGGGAGGCATAGTATATGGCATGTGGGACTTTGCCATTACGTTGGCCAAGCACTGCTCCCACAGCCATATCACTAGCATCGCACATAAGTTCAAAAGGTAGGTCCCAGTTGGGAGGTTGCAAGATGGGGGTTGATGTAAGAGCATTCTTCAACTTGTCAAAGGCCTCTTTACATGACTCATCAAAATGAAAGGTGACATCTTGTTACAACAGACGGCACATGGGGACTGCGATCTTAGAAAAATCTTTGATGAAACGCCGGTAAAACCCCGCATGGCCAAGAAAGGATCGAACTGATTTGACTGAGGAAGGATAGGGCAAGTTTTGAATGACATCAACTTTAGCTTTATCCACTTCAATGCCCTTAGCTGACACTATGTGGCCTAAAACAATTCCTTGAGTAACCATAAAGTGGCATTTTTCTGAATTGAGAACCAAATTTGTCTCAATGCACCGGTCAAGAATAATAGCGAGGTTAGCCAAGCAACTATCAAAAAAATCCCCATAGACCGAGAAATCATCCATAAAGACTTCAATAATCTTGTTTACATATTCTGAGAAAATGCTCATCATGCACCGTTGAAAGGTAGCTGGAGCATTGCAAAGACCAAAGGGCATGCGCCTATATGAGAACGTACCAAAGGGGCAAGTGAATATGGTCTTTTCTTGATCCTCTGGAGCTATCATGATCTGAAAATAACCAGAATACCCATCTAGGAAGCAATAGAAAGCTCTTCCAACTAACTTCTCCAACATTTGATCAATGAAAGGCAATGGAAAGTGATCCTTCTTTGTAGTGTCATTAAGTTTCCTATAATCTATGCACACCCTCCAACCATTTTGCACTCGTTGGGGTACAAGATCACCACTTGCGTTTTGCACTACCGTAATACCGGTTTTCTTGGGTACCACTTGCATAGGACTAACCCATTCACTATCTGAGATAGGATAGATGATACCAACTTGCAAAAGCTTCAATATCTCCTTTTTGACCACCTCCATCATGGGAGGATTCAAGCAGCGTTGAGGTTGCCTAAGTGGTTTGGAATCATCTTCTAATAAGATTCTATGCATGCAAATTGATGGGCTAATACCTTTGATGTCAGCAACCGTCCATCCAATAGCTTCTTTTTTAGCCTTAAGAACTTGTAGAAGTTGAAGTTCTTGGTTAGAAGTGAGATTATTAGAAATGATTACAGGGAGTGTTTCATTCTCACCAAGGAAGGCATATTTGAGATGAGCGGGAAGAGTTTTAAGCTCAATAGATGGTGCTTCAATGATAGAGGGGAGAAGTTTGGTGGAAGGGATAGGAAGATCCATGTAAGAAACATTAGCTAGGTGTGATTTAGATGGGAGTGCTGCCAAATAAGCTAAGATAGACTGGATTTCCTCATTATAGATCTCTTCCTCAAAATCTAAATTGTCATAATCCATGCCCTGAGATAATGCAGTAAGTAGAGGGTCTTCTTGAACAAAATCCAATAAAGACATAGAACAAACATCCACAAAATCTTCAGCCATAGTAGATTGATCATCTAAAGGGTACCTCATGGCATCAAAGAGATTGAATGTAATTACCTTCCCATCAAACTCCATGGAAAGATGACCTTCATGACAGTCAATCTTAGTCCTAGCAGTGAGGAGAAATGGTCGGCCAAGAAGAATAGAGGAGGATGAAGAACATTCCTCACTTCCCATCTTTAAAACATAGATATCCGCTGGAAAGACTAACTCATTGACTTGCACTAGAACATCCTCCAGAACTCCCTTCGGATATACATAAGATCGATCCGCTAATTGGATGACAACACCGGTTCTTGTCAATGGCCCCATGTCCAAAGAGAGATAAAGAGAATGTGGCATAAGACCAATAGCAGCCCCTAGATTACACATAGCCTTTGGAATTTGAGTCTTTCCAATAGTGATAGGAATAGAAAATGAACCTTTATCCTTTCACTTGGGTGGAAGTTTGTGTTGAAGAATCGCTGACACATCTCACTCAAGGTAATCACTTCATTCCCCTTAAGCTTGCGCTTATGAGCGCACAAGTCCTTGGAAACTTGGCATATCTAGGAACTTGTTTAATGGCATCAATGAGAGGAATATTCACTTGAACTCGGTGAAAGATTTCCAAGATATCGGGTTCAATGCTTTCCTTGGGTTTCTTTGTTAGTCTTGAGGGAAATGGAGCCATTCCTTTAGGCTTTGGATTAGGATGGGAAGTATTTGTGTTTTGTTTTGGGTTTTGGGTGGATGTAGAGGCTTCAAAGTCATTTGGTCTAATGGGAAAAGGTGGAACAGGGTTAGTGGATGGTGTCCGTCGACGTCCAACTTCTTCACCCGTCGACGGATCAAAGTTTCTGGGTAAGTCATTTTCGGATATGTTGCTTGGCCATCGACAAGCATGTAAGTAATCTGTCGACGGATCTGATGGGTCAGAAACTAATTCATTCGGCTCCAAGCTTACCCGTCGACGTTCAGGGGTTTTACCCGTCGACGCCTCTTCAAAAATAGGGGAGAAAGATTCCATCTTCCCTTCCAGGTTTTCTTCCTCATTGTCTTTGTGTTTTCTTTTCTCCTTCCAATCCGAAATAACTTGACCACTCCGCTAGTGTATTGCATTGACATTAGCCTTCGGATTAATGATGGATTGAGAAGGCAACTTTCCTGAAGATTGGGACGTAATATCATTAACGGATGTGGCAAGTTACCCAACTTGTCTTTGAAGATCTTCCAAGGAGGTGTTCACTTGTTGAAATTGCAACTTAGTAGCTTCTTGGAAAGATAATTGGGATGATGCAAGTTGAGTCACTAGATCCTCGAGTTTAGATGTAGAGGATAGTGTGGATGAGGGTCCTTGATTATGTGGGGTATTATGAGAGGAAGCTTGAAATTGGTTGGTATGTGATGGTGCTGTTGGTTTATTTTGGAAAGCAATAGGCCCTTGTTGAAATTGGGGTCTGGGTTGAAAAGGAGGGGCTACATTGTTTCCGTACCTAAGGTTAGGATGAGCTCTCTAACCGGGATTGTAGGTAGGTGCAAATGGGTCAAAATTCCTTCTTGGAGGTCCAGGAAAGCCAACAGCATTAACATCCTCAACACTAGGTTCTTGTAAAATAGGGCATGCATCCGTCTCATGAGTATGCAATGAACATATACCACAAGGACGAGAAGTTGAAGACGCACCCATTTGAGACATCATAAGAGAAGTCAACTTAGATAGTTGATGATTTGTTGAAGCAAGTTGCTGCTCTAATTGAGAACGGCCAATTTCATTCACTTGGTGACCGGAAGCATCATCATATGCTTGAAAGTTTTGAGAGCTTGATGCCATAGTGGTGATGATCTTACAAGCTTGCTCCGTAGTTTGATCAAGAAGTGCCTCACTAGCAGCAGCGTCCATGAGTCCTTTGTTCACAGGTAAGAGGCCATTATAGAAATGATTCAGTAAGCATTGCTCATGAATTTGGTGCTGAGGACAACTAGCTACCAAATGTTTAAACCTCTCCCAATAATCATAGATAGACTCTGTATTTTTCTGGCGGATGGTGCTAATCTGATTCCTGAGATTGAGTATCTTGGCAGCTGGAAAGTACTTGGTGAGAAATTGCTTATTGAGTTGCTCCCAAGTAGTTATGGAACTAGGCTCCAATCGATACAACCATGCCTTGGCAATATCCACCAATGTGAATGGAAAAGCACGTAATCGGACTTGCTCCTCTGTCAAGGTACTCGGTTTCAGGGTTGAACAAACCATCAAAAATTCCCTCAAGTGCTGGTGAGGATCTTCACTAGGGAGACCATGGAATGTTGGAAGATAGTGCACAAAGTTAGACTTCAATTCAAAAGCCCCTTCGGCTTCCGAAAAAACTATACACAGAGGTTAAAGATTCGGCTCACGCTCCAATAATTGTCGAATAGTGGGTTGATTTTCGTTCTGAACTGGTGGAATGACTGGAGGCGGTGGATTATTTGGTGGTTCATTCCGTGGTGGTTCCATGATTGGTGAGGGTGAATAACTCTCAGCTTGCAAAGATGACTTTTTAGTTTGCTCAACAAACCTTCTGATTTCCTTCAAGCTGGTTATGGAAGAATCAAAACTCATACAATATCTACAACAAAAAGATAAAACCAAAAATGAGAACAAAGAAAGTATACAAAAGGGTAAACCAAACAAAATCAGGGGAAACAATGGCTAGATAAGTAAACACACTAACACAATACAAAGTAAAGGAACAAACTTCATTAACACATTGCAGTAATAACAAGATAGACAAATTGAAATATAAGCTAAAATGCTAAGAAAGTGAAGTGAAATGATAAAGCACAGTTTCCCCGGCAACGGTGCCAAAAATTTGATGCACGTTGTAACACAACAAAATTAACCTTACTAATCTACTATGCAGCAGGGTAAGCAAGGATCGATCCCACGAGGAAAGGCTATTATATTTCACACTACTTTCTAAGCATACATCAAACTAAACAATAAATTAAAGCGGGGTTTTGTATTGGTGTTGAAAATAATATGTAAGGATTTATCAAGAATGACAATAATAATGCAATACATGATAAAACAAAGCCTCTAATCTATTATATGATCAATCTTTTAACCTAGCATTTGATCATTGATTCTGTAATCAAACATTCTTCTCATCAATTGGTTAACCCCATAGATTTGAAACCAACTTCAAATCCATGGATCTTTCCTAATATTGATTAATCTTGAATCTAAGTTCACTATTAATTCTTCTTCTTATGGCTAACTTGAATCCTAGCAATTCAAATTCAAGCCTAGAAGAGCAATAGGCTATGGAAAGGTAAAAAGTTAACAACAATCAATAACAAACTCAGCATTCATTATTCCAATTGCATCTTCAAATCTCTTTGAATGTAAAAACATCCTCTTGCTACTCAAGTACTAAGAATTCACCAAACTCTAGCATTGGAGTTCAAAGATTAGCATACCAATGAGCTACTCAATCAATCATTTGCAACTAATTAACTAAGCAATTCAAAAGACAAGATAATAAACATGATCATCATCTTTAAAGCTCAAGAGATAAAAGAACAATCAATGAACAAGAAAGCATTAAGAACAAGAACCTCACAAGTGCAGATCAAAGTGATTGAATCTTATAATAGATTGGAGTTATAGAGTTTTGCTAAACGAAAATTACAAAAAAAAAAAAATAGAACCCAGCAAAAACACAAACTTAAAACTGAACTCCCCTTAGCTGCTTCTCCTCTCTCGGCTATATGCTCCACAGCTCCGAGCCCACTTCTCCTCAATAATTCCTTAGAGATAAGATAAGAAATCCTAAGAATAAAATAAAATAAAGTGGAGGCCACTAAGGAAAGAGGGAGACAAGTATGAGGAAATTGGGGATTTATTTATGCCTCTTCTCCACTAAATACCCGGGATATGTTTTTCAAGGATTTGATATTGGAATGAAAGCATTTAAGTGGGTCTGTCGACATTTTGACTCTATTAGCCGTCGACGTCTACATGTTTGCCCGTGGACGTATACGCTTGTTTTCTTCATATTTTCCCAGCTCGATTGATCCGTCGACGTGCACATCTTTAGACGTCGACGTCTACGTGTTTAGCCTTTATGTATTCGAAGTCAGAAATTTCTACCCGTCGACGGATAGGCTTAGGGTCATTGACGTCTACATTGGGAACTCCCTGGAATTTCTGGCTGTGGACGTCTAACTTCGATCCGTGGACGCTTGCTTTGGATTCCAAAATATGGTCATCGAGTAGCTTATCCGTCGACGTCTAATGAGTTGCCCGTCGACGTCTATGCAGGTGCAAGTGATCCCGTGTCCATTGCTCGAGTAGCCGTCGACGTCTACGTGGTTACCCGTCGACGGCTCTGCATGTTTGTTCATTTAATCATGGACATTGTCCCTTTTTAGTTCAAACTTCATTTTTCCTTTTAAGTACACCTACAAGGAAAAATTGAGCTAACTTAGGCATCCCAGCATTAAAATAGGAGAAAGAGGAGTGATCTTAAGTCCCAAATTAAGCAATAAAAAGGAGTTTAATAGTATCCATGGGCCAGGTCGGGCCGGGGTCAAGTAAGAATTTGTGAGAAATTTTCTTGTCCAAGCCCGGCTCGGCCCGACTAAACGGGCCTCTTCCTTTATCCAAGCCCTGCCCTAAAATATTTCTATAAGCCCGAGGTCCGTCCAAAAGCCCGTTTTTAAATTTTTTCGTACACTAATTTTAAAAATTAAATTATATTAATTTATAATATAAATAAAAATAAATCAACACATTTAAAAAAAATCATCTAAAATAATTTTTACAAAGTTAACAAAGTCTAAATACTAATAATATTTGAAAATATCAATATCATATACAAAAAAAAAAAGAAAACACCACATTAATAAATAAAATAAATATATAAAAATATGTTTATATTAAATGAATAGTAATTGGGGCGGGACCAGGCCGGGCCTTGCTTTTTTTGTTTATGACCAAGCCCGGCCTGTTTATTAAACGGGTTTTTAAATCTTGTCCAAGCTCGGCCCTCGAAATTAAAAATTTTGTCCAAACCCTCCCAAATATCGGGCGGGCCTACGGGCTTAGACGGGTAGCCCGGCCCTTGAACAGCTCTAATTGTAATTACACAATGATATCAATAACAATCTCACTAAATTAATTCTACTTATTCAGTGATTAATTGATTGGTATAGCACCATTCATTACAAAACTTTTTTATTTTAAAAAAATTATGGATATTATTTTTAAGTATATTATAATTATAAAACAAGAATTAATTTTACAATTGTATTAATAAAATTAATTTATTTTCAACAATGGTACCTTTAATTTCTGCCCTATTTTGTGACTATCTCATATGCACATTTATTTGTTTTGGTATATATCTTTTCATTTATAATTATAAATATATTTATTTTGTAAAGTTTAGGAAGTTCAACTTTATGGTTTGAGACCCCATCCACTCAATGTTTTAGGATTTGAAATCCCATTCATTCATTTTTTATTTTCTAATTTCTAAAAGCCTCATAATTGATACCAAAAGTTGAAATAAGGTCTATTTTCTAAGGGCTGAAAAATAAACGAGGCCTGTTTTTCAAGAGCCCAATTATAAGCACAATATATGTTGTTAAATGACAAAAATTATAATATAGAACCTGGTCAAAGTGATTTTCAATAATGTTTTCTAAAAAAAAAAAGTTTTGAATGATAGTAGTGATCATGTGATAACGTGTTTGACTAGTAAAAGGAGAAAAGTTTGTAATTTTACCTTGTAAAACGTGTTGAACATCTTGTGTTTTTGATAAGTATAAAATAACCCAATTAAATGCTTTTGATGAATCTAAGTTAAGTGTACAGATTCCTAAAGTCAAAATTAACAAATGCTAAGTGTTGAAGGTTCAATAATTGAGGTTCTGGCCCAATCGATTGAACCAGGTTGAAATAAAGCTAGAAGGAACTAACCTGAGATATTCAACCGATTGAGTAAGTACTAAAAGAAGAAAAAGTTGGAAGTCAGAGATTTTCAATCGATTAACAAGGGAGCTCAACCGATTGAGGAAGAACAAATGAAGAATAGAAAGTCTAGAATCAGAAAGATTGAACAGATTAAGTCTTTAGCTTAATCGATTCAACTCCCTGAAGAAAAAGGCAGCTGAGGAAATTGAATCGATTGAGAAAAAGAGTGAATCGATTCAACAGTTGAACCAAGAAGACCAGAAGACAGATTCAGAAAGATTGAATCGATTCAACCTTGGACTCAACCGATTCAATATCGTCGAACAGTATAACAGCCATTTTTTTCAAAGCTGTAAATAAGCCTTTCTTCTCATTAAATGCTCCAATGGCCAGAATTAAGGGCTTAGCTATTTAAAGGATCTTAAATGCTGAAAATCAATGAAAATTAATGAGAATTAAAGAGCATTTACTACACTCACTTGTATATTCCTTCTGTCTTAATTTCTCTCCTTGTTCTTTTACTTTTTACTCATTGTGAAAGAAATTCTTTGAGCTTTAAGCCTTGTACATCCTAGGTTTTTGTAGAGATCATTCTTGTGCATCAAATTTCTCTGTTTCTTTGTATTTTTAGAGGTGAGAGATTCACTCTAAGGGGTTGCATCAATAAGGAGGTCCTTGGTTGATTTGTGTTTGAGATTGGGAAGAGCTCTCTTTGTAAAGGCTTGGTGGAAGCTAGAATTCCACTCTCTTAGTGAAGAGGAAGGTTAAAAATCCTTGATTCGGAAGATCAAGGTAGTGGATGTAGGTGAGGAGCACCGAACCACTATAAATAGAGGTGTTATTTCTTCTGTACTTGGTTACTCTGCAAAGAGCTCATCCATTTATCAAAAATAGCCCCAAATACTATCCACATCAACTCCAAAGTTTCAATAGAAGTTGCTCCCTCGAGAAAAGAAGCTTTAAGGGCTATTCACCCCTCTAGTACTAATCTAAGGGACCAATAATTGTTATCAGAGCCTAACCCAAATTAAAGGCTTAACATCCTTGGGAAGATCCAAAATGGCATCATCTAGCAATTGTACGGTAGAAAGTCAATCCACCAATAGGCCACCGCTCTTTGATGGCACTAACTACCAATATTGGAGCACTAGAATGTCCATATTCATAAGAGCTAGTGATTATGAAATGTGGGATATTATTGAATAAGGTCCATATGTGCCAATAAAGGAGGTAGATGGCATAAAAGCGCCAAAGGCAAGAAGAGAATGGAGTGAGGCTGAGATAAAGAAAGTGCAAATCAACTACAAGGCAATCAACACTCTACATTTGGCAACCGCCGCGCTACCTCGAAGTATGTGCTGGCCAGTCACGCACGTAAAGCACCGCAAGGCATAGAAATGGATACCATCGCTGCAAAACAACTATAACTTTAATTAAAATCATTTAATAAAATAAATAACTTTACAAGTAATGCCAGTGGACTAATTTAGAGAATACCTACACAGCGGAAACTTCTAAGCCTAAGCCACCGACGTTTCCTAGTGAGCCTCCTTTCTAATTGCTGACCCCGCACACGGATCTGCATCCATCCACATTGGATACAGGTGAGTGACAGAGGTTCTAAGAATCTCCATATGGGTTAGGGCAAATAAGGGAAATCTAAAATAAAATAATAATAAACTAAATATTTTTCTTTTGAAAACTCTTTTCTGGTTCTCCATCGAGAACCCTCTTTTAAAAACTCTTAAATACATAAATATATATAAATCTCAAATGGGCTGGCATCTCTTTTATACTGAAGGTGCGACCCGTCGGTCGTCTTATGCCTTACTGCACCGAGGGCTATCTCTTTTCTCTTTTAAAAATATTTTCTCTTCTCTATTTCTCTAGCCCTTTCCCTCAGTGGTGCTTCGTTGTGGTGGAACACAGTGAACTCGAGCCCTGACGAGCTTCCCTACGCACCTCTCCCAGGGTCTCGTCTCACCGTGCCCCTCAATAGACAGTCCACGGCTGAGAATCTAGCATGCTTTCTCCAACTCGTCCACGCTCCCGCATATATTGGAGCCCGAGGAGCATCTGCTAGCTGTTGGCTGTTGGACCGCAATCCACCACCACCACTAGCCCACTCAATCACTCATATCACAAGGGTATCGCACCCTTAAAAATCATAATAATAATATTTAAAAATTATATATATACGTGTATAAAACATTTATATTTAAAACCTATAATCACACACACATAAGTTTTTATATTCCTTTTTAAAACATCCCACTCACTATGTGGATATATCACCATGCAAATGTGTGTGTGTGGATTTCCCGTATCCCAAAACTTTTGAAAACATTTATATTTTTTTAAAAACCATTTTTAAAACCTTTTTTCCTAGTGGCTAAACAAAGAAATCTAGGCCACTCACAGTATTGGGAGATTCGTATACTCCCAAGCGCTCCATGTAGCTCAACCTCCGGAGCATCGCCGCATTCGATTCACCCGGAGCCCTAATACATGGAAATATACGTTAGCATTCATAATCAAATTTATGAATGCACCTACGAGGCTCTAACATGACCTACGACTGGGTTTGAATGTGATTCGGGGCTTAGAAAAGTGTCCAGGAGGTTCTCGGGTAAAAATTGGACACTCGGTGAAAAATTACGAAATACCCCTGAGGGGTCCATGGGCCGCCCGCTCGGGTTGGGCCTGGCACTCCAAAAAGTGTCCGTGAGGTTTTGGGGCTAAAATTGGACTCTCGACGAAAAATTACAACAATGCCCCCGGGGCCTGTGGGCCCCACACGGGTTGGGCCAAGTTCTACTCGAAATCGGGTTCAAAAAAGCCCACCTATGAGATGTTTATATATTATAATGATATAATATATAAATATCTAAAATATATTAATATAATATATAAATATATTTTAATATAATAATATTATATAAAAATATCTAAACAGGGACTCGGCCTGTTTCTCAGTCGGTCTCTCCCCCGATTTTCGCACTCGTTTCTCCTCCTTTCGACTTACAAACTTAGAGAGGTGATCCTCATGGCATCCATGACGGATACGCAGAGGCAAAAACGAGAAACACTGGTCCAATTTTTTCGTAGACAGAGATTTAACCCAAATTGACCAAATCTCAATTTTACCCTCACCCGGTGCACAGAAATGCGTGAAAATGGAGTATGGCGTAGATTAAGGTGAGTACTATAACATACTAAAAACTAACCTTATTCCACTAGCCCGAAATCCGCCGATTTGAGTTTAAAGTTTTAATTCGGTTAAAAGCGGAAAACTGAGATCTAGGCTAAACCGATGCATGGAAATGCATACAAATTTAATATAACATAGATTGAGGTGAGTACAATAACATACTAGAAACTCACTTTGTTTTGCTGGCCGGTTTGTCCAAAACTGCCAATTTTCCAAAATGCCTCCGTTTTGGCTCTAGAGAGAAAAAGAGAAAAAGAAAGAAAAAGAAAAAGAAAAATGAAAGGAAAGATCCGACCTTCCCCTATTTATAGGGGAGCCCGACGCCGGGTCTACTCGGGCCCCGGGTCAAACTTTTTCCCCTTTTTCAACTTTCTTTCATTTTCACCCGTTGGCTAAATTCTTTGCTTTATTGTGCCAACGGGGCCCATGATAAATTTCTAGGGACTTATTTGGAGGTCTTTTTGGCATTTACTAATTTCCATGTACGGTTAATTACTTTATCGTCTAACTCCATCTTATCCTAATTTGAACTTCTTTTCTTAATTAGACACATTTGGACCGACATATTGTTTAATTAATACGCCATCTTATACTATTCCGTTTGTTCGAAAAGTCATGGTAGGTCCGAGTGTGTCATCTCACCCATAACTATGAGATGTTCAAGATGCAACTAGATGAAAGTATCACGATAATGTTTGATAGATTCAATGGCATTGCAAATCAATTGAAGCATCTTGGAAAGCAGATTCCGGAGCATAAGCTTGTAAAGAGGTTACTTAGGAGCTTGCATAAAGCTTGGAAGCCCGAAGTGACTGCCATTAGAGAAGCAAAGGATCTCAACACTATCTCATTGGACAACCTTTGTGGTTCTCTTCTTACTTATGATCAAGAGATGAAGGAAGTTGAAGAAAAAGAGAAAAAGGATGCCAAAGAGAAGAAAAGAAACTTGGCATTAAAAGTGAGTGCTCTTGAAGAAGAGTTTGATTGTGCTAGTAGTGAAGATGATGATGAAAAACTTGCTATGTTTGCTAGGAGGTTCAAAAGACTAATGGGTCACAGAGGCAAGAGGTAGGGAAAAAGATTCTTTAAGAAGGATCAAGGAACTTCTTAGAGAAAAGAAAAGATTAAGGCTAATAAGAGGTGATAAGTTAGTGTGCTTTGAATGTAAAAAGCCTAGTCATTACAAAACGGATTGCCCTTAACTCAAAGAAGGACAATCTAAGAAATACAAGAAGCAAAATAAGGCAATGTTGGCTGCTACATGGTCTAACAATAATTGTTCCACATCGAACAGTGACAACAATGGAAGTGATGAGAAAGGCAACCTTGGCTTGATCGCTAAAGAATACACCATTGAGGTAATCTCTAATCTACCTAGTATTTTCTGAAATGCTATTAATAATGATTATGTTAATGAACTTGATAATGATGAAATTCATGATGATTATGAAAGCCTTTATAATGAGTCTGAGAAAACTTGCTTTAAAATGCGAAACATTGAAAAAGAAAGCAAACTCATTAAATAATGAACTTAATAAAATAAAGCTTAAATTCCATGATGTGTTTGAACATAGGAATCTAGTGCAAGTTGAGTTAGAACATTCAAAAGTTGATTATGACGCTTTAAAGCATGACCATGAGGCTAAAAACTCAAGTTGCAAAAGACTATTAATGATTTGGTGATCATGGTATCTAGTTTGAGAGAAAAGGATGAAAAAGGAAAAGATAATGAACATATTATATGTGAATCTAGCAAGAATACATCTATTAGGAAGAAAAAACATGCTTCTAATGTTTATTGTCATGCTTGTGGCAAAAGAAGGCATGTTTCTTACAATTGCTACATGAATGAGAAGTCTCTTCCTAAAACCAAATTAGTTTGGGTACCCAAAGGCTCTTATGTGCTAACTAACACCTAAGGACCCATCAAAGTATGGTACCCAAAACCAAAAACTGAAAAGTTGTTTTGTAGGTTGAGCTTGAGCATAAGGAAATATATTTGATGCTCAACCAAAGGAGAGGTAACCATGGATCTTTGATAGTGGTTGTACAAAGCACATGACTGGAAATAAAGCTGTATTTCAAGAGCTTGATGGAAGAAATAAAGGAAGTGTTTCTCTCGATGGCAACTCTAAAGGAATCATCTAAGGATTTGGAACCATAGGTAACACATCTACTAGCTATATCAAGCATGTCTTATTTTTAAAGGTCTTAAGCATAACTTGTTGAGTATTAGTCAATTGTGTGATAGAGAATATAGAGTATGCTTTGATTCTCAAGTATGCTATGTGATTGACATTAATACTGACAAAGTCATTTTTGTTGGAAAATATTTTGAAAACATTTATGCAATTTATCTTAATGATCTTGATGATTGCATAAATGAAACTTGCTTTATGGCGAAAGAGAGATGTGATAGTTGGCTATGGCATAGAAGATTAGGACATGCAAGTATGAACATTATTTCAAAGCATTTAAGAAAAGACTTGGTCATTGGTCTTCCAAAACTTGATTTCAAAAGTGACCATGTTTATGAGGCATGTTAGTTTGGAAAATAAACTAAAAGCTCTTTTAAATCAAAACTAGAAATTTCCACTTCTAGACCATTAGAACTATTACATATGGATTTGTTTGGACTAATAAATGTGACTAGTTTAGGAGGAAAATCCTATGGCTTTGTTATTGTTGATGACTATTCTAGGTTTACTTGGGTATATTTTCTATCCTTTAAAGATGAAACATTGCATGTGTTCATAAAACATTGTAGAAGAGTTCAAAAAGAAAAAGAGTTTAGATTGTTATCATTAGAAATGATCATGGCAGTGAGTTTGAAAACAAAGACTTCGAAGAATTTTGTAATGAAAATGGTTTTCAATATAACATTTGAGCTCCAAGAACTCCCCAACAAAATGGAGTTGTTGAAAGAAATAGGACTTGAAAAGAAATTGCAAGAACAATCTTTGTGAAAAACAACTTGCCAAAGTATTTTTAGGCAGAAGCCACAAATACAGCTTGTTATACTCTTAATAGGGTTTCCATTAGACCAAAAATTTCAAAAACTCCATATGAGCTTTATAAGGGGAAGAAACCAAACGTTTCATATTTAAGGAGCTTTGGTTGCAAATGTTCTCTTTTAAATAATGGAAAATACCCTATGAGTAAGTTTGATGCTAAAAGTGATGAAGCTATTTTTCTTGGTTATTCCTTGAACTCTAAAGCATATAGGGTCTTTAATAGGAGAACATTAGTTATAGAAGAGTATAGTCTATCCATGTGGTTTTTGATGAATCTAACAATGCACCGAGAAAGGTAGTGCATCTTGATGATGATGATGTAGGTGAAATAGACTCAAAGATGGAGAAAATGAAGATCCATGAAGAGCCACCCAATGATTCTGCTACCTTAGAGAGAAGTAAAGTTGAACCATTTCTTGAAGATCTATAAAGAAGAGAAGAACTTCATGAAGATCTACCTAAACTATGGAAGTATGCCAAGAGTCATCCAAAGGAACAAATACTCGTTGATCCTTCCGAAAAGGTGAAAACAAAAAGACAACTCATGGAGACTTGTGAGCATGTGGCATTCATCTCACAAGTGGAGCCTAAAACCTTCGAGGAAGCGGAGAAAAAAGAAAGTTGGATGATTGCCATGCAAGAAAAGCTAGGCCAATTTGAAAGGAGCAAGGTTTGGACCTTGGTTCCTAGGCCAACTAATCATCCAATCATTGGAACAAAATGGGTGTTCAGAAACAAGATGGATGAGTTAGGAAATGTGGTAAGAAACAAGGCAAGATTCATTGCCAAAGGATATAATCAAGAGGAAGGTATTGATTGCTATGAAACCTTTGCTCCGGTATCTAGATTAGAGGCTATTAGGTTATTACTTTCTTATACATATTACATGAATTTCAAACTTTTTCAAATGGATGTGAAAATGCTTTTTTAAATGGATTTATTGAAGAGGTTTATGTTGAATAACCTCTTAGTTTTGAAATTTATGATAAGTCCAATCATGTTTATAAGTCGTAAAAGGCTTTATATGGGTTAAATAAGCTCTTGGAGCTTGGTATGAAAGGCATTCAAAGTTTTTGATTGAAAAGGATTTTAAAAGAGGAAGTGTGCATACCACTCTTTTTACAAAAATAAGCAAAAATAATCTTCTCATTGTACAAATATATGTTGACGACATTATATTTAGTGCTACTGATAAAAAATTGTGTGAGTATTTTGCTAAAGAAATGTAGGGAGAATTTGAAATAAGCATGATGGGAGATTGGAGCTTCTTTCGTGGTCTATAAATAAAGCAAAATGAGGATGTCATCTTTATCAACCAAGCTAAATACACAAAAGATATGCTAAAAAGGTTTGGGATGATGGCCATGAAGAGAATTCAACCCCCGTGAGTCCCTCAACAAAGCTTGATAAAGATGAGAATGGTAAAGAGGTTGATCAAAAGCTCTATAGAGGTATGATCAGATCTTTTCTTTACTTGACTGCTAGTAGACCTGATATTATACTAAGTGTATGCCTATGTGCTAGATTTCAAGCATGTCCTAAGGAATCACACTTGACTGCTATTAAGAGAATCTTTAGATACCTTTTGAATACTCAAAACTTAGGTTTATGGTTTCCTAGAGGTATTTCTTTTGATCTCTTAGGCTATTTCGATTCTTATTTTGCTAGTAGTAAAGTAGATAGGAAAAGCACTAGTGGTACTTGTCAGTTTCTAGGAAATATGCTTATGTCTTGGTCTAGTAAGAAACAAAACTCTTTAGCACTCTCTACTGCTAAAGCTGAGTATGTATCTTTAAGTAGTTGCTATGCACAAATTTTATGGATTAAGTAACAACTTAGTGATTATGGCATGACAATGAACAAGTTCCTATTTTCTATGACAATACCAGTGCCATTAATATCTCTAAGAACCCAGTTCAACACTCTAGGACTAAGCATATTGAAATAAGGCATCACTTCATTAGAGATCATGTGCTTAAGGGAGATATTAAGGTAGAATTTATGGAGACCTTACACCAATTAGCTGATATATCCACCAAACCTTTGAATGAAGATCAGTTTTGCGAAATTAGGAGAGAGCATGGTATGACTGGTATGCATGAACTTAGATTATGATTGATCATTTGAGGATGCATGCTTGATGTGCTCCTTATTTGATTTTATGTTCTTATGTGTGCTTTGATTGCATGAAACTTGATTTTATCTCTATATATATGCTTCATTTATCTAAAACTCAAGTTCCATGTTTTAGAAATTGATTCTTCAATATGTTGAATCGATTGAGCATTTAGCTCAATCGATTTTTCATAAGTTTCAAAATGTCAGTTCTGAAATTCTTCAAAGTTCAATCGATTCACCTCTGTAGTGAATGGATTCAATATTTCTGTGTAAATGGCTTTCAAGATTGAATTCAAATTCAATCGATTCTCAAAAGGTTTCAATTGATTCACTTTCAAAAGGTTTTAAAAAGAAAATCCTATACAGAATGCTTCAATCGATTCAGTCTTCGACTCAACCGATTGGACAAGGTCTGAAAGTAAAAGTCAGAATCTGTTCAATCGATTAAGTGCTTCACTTAATCGATTGAACTCGTCTGGCCTATAAATAACTCGACGGTTCTCACATATTCAAAATCAATTTAAATCGATTCATTTTCAAAATCTCTTAGCTTCCCTCTAAAAAGCTCATCAAGAAACTTTATCTTTTACCAAACCCAACCTCAAGTTCATATCCAAAACACAAAATCAACACCCTTGGACCCCAAATCATCAAAATTCCCAATTCTAAAAACTAATTTCCCAAATGGCACCTAAGAGAGCAATTCAATGAAAATGAGAGGATCCAAGCAAGAATGTGAAGCACATGGGGAAGAAGATGAGCAAAGGAAAGGGAGTTGCAAGTGGAAATCCTCCAAGTGGTGGAGTTCGAATTCAAGAAAGAGGTAATCTTATTAGATATTTTAGAAATGCAACTCATAAAAAGAAATTTGATGAGATTATTTCTACTAAGGAGGTTATCTGTGGTAGAGAGATAGTGTGGAAGGAATTTGAAAATTATATCTTACATGATAGTCTTAGAAATTTATTTGTGAATTCTCGGACTGAGTAACTTTAAGGATAAAGAATATAGCTAACTTTTGGTTAGAGAATTTTACTTAAGCATCCCTAAGAACCAAGAGGAATTAGGAGAAAGTATTGAAATCAACACTGAAGGCATTCATGCTTTTGTATGTGGTAGGGAGTTTGTGGTAACTCCTAAGGACCATGGTAACTTACTTAAGACAGAATTTGAGAATGGTGCTTATTCTAGACTGTCTGAATTTACTTGTGGATTGCCTTGGAAGGAGATTACCTGTCTAGATGAGAGTTTTAGTCTTACAAACTCAGTCTTGAAGATTAAGACTTTGGAGCTTAGATTGTTACATGTGTTTGTTTGCACCACTCTCTATGGAAGATCTGGTAGTTGCAGCACTGTCACTCAGGATAATGTTTGGTTGATTTTTTGGCCATGCACAGTGGAGAAGTAAATACGGCTCAGTTCTTAATTGAAAGAATAAAAGAAATTGCATTCAGCAAAAGAGCCACGCTAGCCTTTGGGAACATCATCACCAAACTGTTGAAAAAGAAAGGGATTTGGGGTCAGCGGTACCAAAATGACTACCAAAACAGTGCTTAGAGAGCTAAAAGATGAACAAAGAAAAAAAGAAGAAGAAGCATTTCAAGAGTAAGCCCCATAAAAGCCACAAGAACAAGCTCAAGAGCACCATAAGATGACAGGTTTGGTCTGATTTTAGACACTGTTTTGAGATTGGAGACTACAATAGGAGAGGAGATAAGGGAGTTTAAGCAATTAGTTCTAAATAGGTTAGGTGGTTTGGAGAAAAAGGTAAAGAAGATCAGTCGACAGACTAAAGATCAGTTCTTTGATATCAATGACTTAGACCATAGGGATGAGCAAAGTGTTATCTCGGAACAACAAGAGGCTGAGCAAGCCTAACAACAAGAAGAGAATCTAAGCGAGTAAGTGGGTGAAGAAGAAATGGCAGCTGCCACTTAGACTGTGGACACCATCATTTTTACCTTCCCCACACCAGCGAGTCTCCCCCATCCGAGCCTATCCCATCTCAGCCTACCCATCTACCCCTTCCTCACCTGAACCACAACCACCTAAAGCCTTTACCCCTACTCTCCAATACCAAAAGAAAAAGCTAAGGAAACCAAAACCTTGATGCTTCTGATGAGATGTTTTCCCTTTTTGATGATGTCAAAAAGGGGGAGAGATTGGATGAACATATTGAACATATATTTATTATTTTTTGATGTACAAACTTAGGGGGAGCTTGTGTTTTGATGAAAATAATGTTTTTACTTTGATTTTGTTGTTTGACAAATCAACTTTGGTTTTGTGCATTTTTAGAACTTTGAATTGCAATTACTTGGAGTTATATATATGATGATTAAGTTCAGATTTTATATCTTAATTGTGATGTCGACATGTAGATATAAATGTGAATATCTTTTGAAATACATGTATGAGTGCAAAGTGTAGGTTGAAGAGAGCATAAATTGGGGGGAGCTTTGTTTAAACTTAGCATATATACATTTTTTCAACATAGATAATCTCTTTAAGTTTTGTCAATTAAAAGGAATGTTTTGTCATCATAAACAAAGGGAGATTGTTGAACTCCATGTGTTTTTAATGAGTACAAAACAACCTAATTAGATGCTTTTGATGAATCTAAGTTAAATATGCAGATTCTTAAAGTCAAAATTAAAAAATACTAAGTGTTAAAGGTTCAAATGATTGAGGTTCTGGCCCAATCGATTGAACTAGGTTGAAATGAAGCTAAAAGAAACTAACCTGAGATATTCAACTGATTGAGTAAGTGCTAAAGGAAGAAAAAGTTAGAAGTTAGAGATTTTCAATCAATTCATAAGGGAGCTCAATCGATTGAGGAATAACAAATGAAGAATAGAAAGTCTAGAATCAGAAAGATTGAACTGATTGAGTCTTTAGCTCAATCCATTCAACTCCTTGAAGAAAAAAGCAGCTGAAAAAATTGAACCGATTGAGAAAAGGAGTAAATCAATTCAACAGTTGAACCAAGAAGACCAGAAGACAGATTCAGAAAGATTGAATCGATTCAACCTTGGACTTAACCGGTTCAATGCCGCCGGAACAGTATAACGACTAGTTTTTTTCAAAGCTGTAAATGAGCCTCTCTCCTCATTAAATGCTCCAATGGCCAGAATTAAGGGTCTAGCTATTTAAGGGAGTGTTAAATGCTGAAGACCAACAAGAATTAAGGAGAATTGAAGAGCATTTACTACACTCACTTGTATATTCCTTTTGTCTTAATTTCTCTCCTTGTTCTTTTACTTTTTACTCATTGTGAGAGAAATTCTTTGAGCTTTAAGTCTTGTACATCCTAGGTCTTTGTAGAGATTATTCTTGTACATCAAATTTTTCTGTTTCTTGTATTTTTAAGGATGAGGGATTCACTCTAAGGGGTTGCATCAACAAGGAGGTCCTTGGTTGATTTCTGTTTAAGCTTGGGAAGAGCTCTCTTTATAAAGGCTTGGTGGAAGTTAGAATTCCACTCTTTTAGTGAAGAGGAAGGTTAAAAATCCTTGATTGGGAAGATCAAGGTAGTGGATGTAGGTGAGGAGCACCGAACCACTATAAATAGAAGTGTTATTTCTTCTTTACTTGCTTAGCTTTGCAAAGAGCTCATCCATCTATCCAAAACAGCTCCAAATACTATCCACTTCAACTCCAAAGTTTCAATAGAATTTGCTCCATCAAGAAAAAAAGTTTTAAGTGCTATTCACCCCCTCTAGCACTAATTTAAGGGACCAACAAATTAGATGATTAAGCCAATTAACTAGTAGAAAAAGAGCCAAGAGGCGAAGTTGGGTGGGGGAAGCTTAAATGCAACTTGTGAATTTATAGGTTTTAGTTGGACTTAAAACAAGTTTGTACAAGTGAAATTAGAAAAAGAACATGAGATTATTACGTAATAGTATCAAGATTGCTAGTATGGTAGGAATTCTAGTGTGTTGCGTTGTACCGTGTTTTGTTTCTACCGGAATTATATACTATTTTTTATCAAATATATATAACATCAATTATATTATTTACAATTTTCTAACACCAAATAAGTAAAATCTTATGTACTTTTAAAATAGTTATAAAATTTGACTTCACATAGTTTCAAATGACAATTTTGATATTTTTTTAATATTTTGTTAATTAAATAATTCTAAAAATTATTTTTTTATAATTAATATCTTTAAATAAATACTCAAAAACATAATAAATAAAAAGGTTATAATAATATCTTTAAAGCTTTTATTTTTTTCTCAAAAAGATTTTAATGGTAATTTGTTTTGTTTCTCTCAATCTTATGTTTTATTTCTATGTTATCTAATTTTTTAATATGGATTATAAAATTTGAAGATAATTATTTCGTTATTTCTTTTATTGATTTGTTTGAAATTTTACAGTTAAATTATAATGATCCTGACGTGAAACGAGGGCTTAAACTTAGTAAATATAAAAGTACCAGCCCCATATATTTGTCCCTCAATTAACTCTTACAAAGTTTAAAAAGAAGATGATAAAATTGAGAATTGAAGTTTGTTTGTAATTTATTTATAATAATGGGCAAATAAATTTAGATTTTTCAAAAGATGGACAAATAAAATTAAACAAAGGAAGTATTATTTAACAAGTTGTCAGTTAAATAAGTTTAGCAGCCTAATTGAATGGAAACACAAAATTTTTTATTGAAATATTATGAAAAAAATAAATGGGAGGTAAGAGGAAATAGTAAAAAATTGATTAAAAAATTAAATAAGTTGAAAATTTAAAAAAAAAGAACTAAAGAATTAAGTACAAATTTGTTTTGTTTGATATAGAGAAGATATCAATAATTAATTGATTCAATTGAGTTAATATTTATTCCCTTCAAATTCAAGTTGTGAATTAAAGGCCTGAGGTTATATTAATGAAAAAAATTAAAAAAAGTCTGAAACAAGGCCATAACAACTGGTATGACTTATTGTCGGTATGGTATGGTACAGAAAAGCAATCCATATGTAAAACAAGTACGTACTGCGGATAAAAATCACCTGTTCCATTTTAGTACTCACTTTATGCTTCATTCATCAAAACGTGCCACATGTTCCATTCATTTAGCTCTGATTATTCCTTATTTGGTTTTAAAGATTTTTTAAACAAAAATTCCTAAAACTATTCTAGAAAGAAAAAAAGACCATCTATAACAAAATTTTAGCCCCAAATTAAATTTTTTTTTAATTTTGAGGGTAATTTTCTATGTTTATGATATTATTGGAGTAGAGTTTTAGTTTAAATCAAGAAAAAATATAATGATTTTTTTCTTTGTTTATTTTGTTTAAACCAAACAGGGAATAAGAGGAGCAAAGTAAATTGGGCACGTGCCAAGCTGTAGTATATGGGGCACAGAATAAGGCACTGAGATAGAATAGAAGATTTTTATTCATTACTGGCTTAGGCTAGAGGGATACAAATCCTCTGCCCCAATTCCCTACCCCCATTTATGCCCCAACCCCTAAACATTGAGAATAAGAAACAGATGCCTGAAGAAACAAAGACTAGTAACCTCACCCTTGGAAAAATCAACTTTAACAAAATCAAAAGACAAATCCTTTTAGAATCCTATCTCTTTTTTCAATCTTTCCATTTTCCATGGAGCTTGGTCGAAACAACTAATCTGAATTGCAAGTGGAAGAAAACTATTTTGATCTATTTCTTTTGGCCTTAAAAGAGGGAAAGAAATAGGTGGAAAAACTATTGTTCCACCACCAAATCCAACCACGGCAAAAAGAGAGAAACAAAATCCTCTTCTTTCAACATTTGCTTTTTTTTTTGGCCAGCCCCTTTCAACATTTGACACACCCGGACCTAGCACAACTTTTTGGTACGAACGGAATAGTGCAAGAGGACGTATGAATTAAATAATATGTCGGTCTGGCTGTGTCAAGTCAGAAGAGAAGATGAACTTAAGACAAGACGTAGTTGGATGATGAGATTGGTGACTATGCATGGAATCACTAAAGTGGACTTCTTTAAGTCCATAGCCAATGGATTGGAAGTCCATTGATGAATTGGTCGGTGGATCGGGTCAAGGATCGAAATTATGAGAGGTTTCAAAGAGTGGAAAAAGTCTGGCTCGGGGCCCTCGTAGACCCAGTGTCGGGCTTTGCTATAAATAGGGGGAGATGAGCTCTCCCCTTCTCATTTTCTCTTCTCCCTCTTTTCTCTCTCTCATTCGCTCTCTCGGAGCAATTTTGGACTTTTGGCCGATCTGGACAAACCGACCGCAAGTTCAAGGTGAGATCTTGGTAAGCTATTCTTAACTTCTTGATCTTCGTTTTTCTAAGTTTTCACGCATTTCCATGCATTGATCTAGGAGAGATCCAAGCTCAAAGTTAGTTTCAGCTTTTAGTTAGATTTCTAACTTAGATTCAAGATCTAGGAACTTTGAGCTCTTGATTCTTGTTTCTGCTCTGGTAAACGCGTCGTGGGAGGTGAGAGGAACCTCCATCTCGAATTTCACAACAATCGGTGGACTGAAGGGCTCAGGAACTGAGGAAAAGCCTCAGATCCCGAGGGTGCCAGACGACTCCCACGCGGGAGCCGAGTCTCTCCGGAGCTGGACTTGGGCCTGTCCCACGCCGGACTGGGTCTTTTGGCCCAAAACAGGTGGTTGGGCCTTGTTAGGCCCAAGCTGAGTTGGGCTCGACCCAACTCACTTGGAAGGGCCTTTAGGCCTAGAAATAGGCCGGGCCTGACCTAGCCACATGGGGGGCCAGCCTGGCCCAGACTCGGGCCGGGCTGGGCCCTACGAGCTAGCCCGAGTTGCTAGCCCATGGACCCCTAGGGGCATTTTCGTGATTTTTCACCAAGTGTCCAATTTTTACCCCGGAACCTCCCGGACACTTTTTTAAGCCCCGAATCACATTCAAGCCTAGTCATAGGTCATGTTAGAGCCTCGTAGGTGCATTCATAAATTTATTTATGAATGCTAACATGTATTTCCGTGTACTAGGGCTCCGGGCGAATCGAGTGCGGCGATGCACCGGAGGTTAAAGTTACATGGAGCGTTTGGGAGTATACGAATCTCCCATCACTGTGAGTGACCTAGACTTTTCTGTTTAGCCACTGGGGAAAAAGGTTTTAAAAATGATTTTTAAAACATAAATGTTTTCAAAAAAAGTTTTGGAATATGGGAAATCCACACACACACTTGCTTGTGATATACCCACACAGTAAGTGGGATGTTTTAAAAAGAAATATAAAAGCTTATGTGTGTGTGTTTATATATTTTCAAAATGTATGTTTTATACATATATATATAATTATGAAATATTATTATGAGTTTTAAAGGTGCGACACCCCTGCGAGATGAGTGATTAAGAGGACTCCTCAGGGCTTCAATATATGCGGGAGCATGGATCGAGTGAGAGGCATGCTTATGAGGTTCCCGTGGACCGTCTTTTTGAAGGGGCACGGTGAATATATATTAGGTTCCCGTGGATCGCCTTTTTGAATGGACATGGAGAATATGCTGGCCTGGAGTAGAGAGGCGCGGAGGAAGGCTCGCTAGGTCAGAGGTAGCTGTGTTCCACCACAGCGATGGGCACCACTGAAGGAACAGGCTATAGAAAGAGAAAATGTGAAAATATTTTAGAAAGAAAAGAGATAGCCCTCGGTGCAGTGAGGCATACGACCGACGGGTCGAGCTTTCAGTATAAAAGAGATGCCAGCCCATTTGTTATATATATATATTTACTTATTTAAAGAGTTTTGAAAGAGGGTTCTCGGTCGGAGAACTAGAAAAGGATTTTCAAAAGAAAAATATATATTTTATTATTATTTTATTTTGGATTTCCCTTATTTTCTCTAACCCCGATGGAGATTCATAGAACCTCTGTCACTCACATGTATCCAATGTGGATGGATGCAGATCCGCGTACGGAGTGAGCATATAGAATGGAGGTTCGCTAGGAGGCGTCGGTGGCTTAGGCTAAGTAGTTTTCCGCTGCATAGGTATTCCTTTTAAGTTAATTCACTAGTGCATCTTTTAAGTTTTATTATTTTATTAAATGATTTTTAATTAAAATTTTAGTTGTTTTGCAGTGATGATATCCATTTCAATGCCTTGCGGTGCTTCTGGTGCTTGACCGGCTGACACGTACTTCGAGGCAGCGCGGCGGTTGCCACGTGGCTGACCCGGATGGGTTGGGGCGTGACAGCATTTGTAATCTCAGTAGTCTTTATTGTTTTTCTTCTGCTCTTATTGAAGTTTCCATGATAATCTGAAGGAAAAAAAAATCAAACCACGCAGGCCCATCTTACTCATCCAATGTCTTTCAAACTAAATTAATTTATGTCTTTTCTTCTGGTGGTGACTGTTATTCTACATATCTAAGAATTGGAGTTTTTAACTTGTTAAGGGGAAAGGCAAACAAAGAATGAAAGAATAGACACGTGGCTTATTTTGGAGGCTAGGGCACAGATGGGGGTAGGAAACAAGGGCAGAGGATTTGCATCCAGGCTAGAGTACATATAGAAAAGTTGAAACTTTAAGTGTTTTAGGAAAGTTTGAGGGGAACCTTATGAAAAATTTTACAAAAATATTACTTAAATCTAAAAACTTATATGTACTATATATATTATCTTATAATAAAGGTGAAGGCTACAATCAGCCCCCTAATTAGCCCCTTTAATCATAGCCGTCAAATATAATGGTTGTTTAACAACTGTTAGATATGGGTACTTTACTGTTAGAGTTAGAATTTAGAAAATTTGTTTAAAAGGTTACCGGTTTTATTTGATTTAATTTGGGTGTAATTAAATCATTATATAATTCAATCCTTAATTTTAGGAAAGTCAATCTCCTAAAATTTTGGAGATAATTATTTGAAATCAATTTTTAAACTTTCACCAAACAGAAGATACTGAAATCGATTTTGATCTTTTTATAAAATCGATTTAATTGTATAGAATCGATTTTAATTCTATAGAATCAATTATGAAATATGATTTTATGTGTTTATTTTATGGAAGTCACTGAAATCGTGTGATTATTTTATATCGAGTTTTCGAAAAGAGTAAGTGTTTACGGTATCGTATTGATTTATTGTTTTATAACTAACTATTGGTATCTAGGATAGCATCATACCTATGATATTAGGTTGTGTTGTATTTTTATCTTATGTTATATAGAATAGATGCTAATTGTATTAGAATCAATGTTATCCTATAGATTTGTGTTTTCTTTTTTTCCATATCGATTCTATCCTATGGATTTATGTTTTTTTTTTCCATAAAATAAAAGTAGTTAAATTGTGTATGAATATTTCAATTCTAGTTTATAATATGTAAATAAGCTTTTCTTAGTTAAATTTAACTGTGTTTGTTTTTCTCTTTTTATTTTGCTGATATTTCTCAGTGCGAGTTCAAAAGTTATGGAGTTGCAATAACTCGAGTTTCCCATATTTGATCATATTTGTAATCGAGTTTAAATATGTTTAAAATCGATTTTGAGAGTTTGTAATCGAGTTTGAAACTGTTTTGGATATAATCAGACATCGATTGATCTTTCAGTCGTTTTGCTCTAACCTTGTTCAAGTATATAATTTGTGAAACCTAGTCATTCAATAACCACATTCATTTGGCCATAAAATTTGAAAATTGTTTTGAAACTTTGTGTGACTTCTATCAATTTGAAAATGAACAATTATCTTAAGTAAGTTATTATGTTCATGATTAATGATATACATTCGTTAAGGCATAACATATATACAATGACGGATGGTACTAATGTTTTGGCCCCATAAATTTTGCCTATTATTTTTTACATGTACTTGCTATATATTTGTATACACACACACACAAACACACACACACACACATTAAAATCCTTATATTGTCTTTGCCTCGCCTAAAAATAACTTATGCCAAATTGGCCCCTCCAATACCTTATACTAAAATCCACCACTGCGTGTATATTTTTCAACCATATAGTGATTATTTTAGGTGATAACCATTGCTATTTACTTTTTTATCGACTGTCAGTTTTGCATACAGATGGTTTACAATTCTCCAACTATTAGACGTGTGAGATTGTATATAAGTAGTATTTTCCTATGAAGAAGGCATTTTGAAGTTGTTTAAAATAAATATATTGTTTTCATTCAGATAAGAGAAAATTGTTGTTATCATCATATATTTTAGTTTTTTTTTTCAAAAATCGTTACTTTTGATTTGTCAAAAGTATGGTTTCTTGCTACCTAACATAATGTGGCATGCAATCAATGGTGGTGGTGCTTTCTAGATCGAGATACGCATCATAGAACACTTGGGGTAATTCAATAGCATATTGATGGTATTATATGCGATACACTTTATGTTTCTATAGAAATTGCTACAAGGGAAGCTCTGCACGTAATGTATTTCGATTTGAGATTTGAAGTCGAAGACTTCAACTACGAGGAGAAGAATTGGCGGTGATATAGGTACTTAAATCTAAAGAGTAAATTGATTGCATTGAAGGAGTCCATTAGATCGTTATAGTGGATAATTGGATATTAATTTATTATAATTGACAAGATTTTCATATTAGTTTATAGTTTCTATTATTTATTTATTTATTGTGTATTAGCTATTTGGGGATATATAATGTAAACAGCGTTACAACCCTTTATGATGAAAAATACTGGTACAATCGAATTTGAGAGGAATGTTAAAGTCGAATAAAATGTTTAAATCGATTTCACGGAGATGTAAATCAAGTATGTAATGGTGACTTACAGTTATATTTTTAAAATCAACTCTGAACTTGCAATAAATCGAGTTTTCCTTATTTGATCATGTTTGTAATCGAGTTTGAATTTATTTAAAATCGATTTTCAAGTGATTGTAATTAAGTTTGAACATGTTTTGGTGCAAACTATTAATATATTTTAGTATTCAATATTTATATTAGGAAGTAAATATTTAATAAATAGTTGAAATTGATATGGTAGTTAGGGGTTTTAGTTTTATTGTAAGTGGTGGAAGGTTCGAATCTTCTCGGTTGCAATTAATTTATTGACTAACATTATACTCAAATCTGGCATGGTTATGAATGTGATGATGAAATTAAGGAAGATAATATGAAAAACAAAAAAATAAAATAAAAAGAAACTAAGAATTGAGCAAAAAAATTGGGATTGGTGATAGGAGTATTTTACACCTATATTTGGTACTATTTTAGAACAATTTTATGGGTTTTTAATTATGTTTTTAGTCCATATTTATTAATTTCTTCTCATTTTAGTTATTTGTTTGTTTTGTAGAAATTCTAATATATTTAAAGGATTTCTGATGGAATTGGAGCTTTACTAGAAGTCAAGGCCCGTGAAAACATAAATTTAAGACAATTTCCAATTATGGGCCAGATATCACAATTGAAGAATTAAAGTTCAAGCCCAAGTTCATTGTAATCTTTTAGGTTATTAGGGTTTTAGTCCTCTAGTATAAATACAGTAATTATTATTCTTTTGAAGACTTTTTGCTAAAGAGGAGAGCTAGAAGCAAGTTTTGGAGTTTTCTTCTACTTTGTTCCTACACTCTTTCTTTATGTTTAATTCAATTGTTTTTAGTTTTTACCCAATTATGTGTAACTAAATCCCTAGTTAGGGTTAGGGATTAGCTTTTGTTGGATTATTCAATTATGAATGTATGATTTGATTATTGCTTTGGTTGAATTTATTCTCTTTGATCTTAATTTTGGATTTGTGCCTGATCAACATAGATTCATTCTTAGGGATTATATGAAGAACTGAAAGGAGAAGTATAATCTGTGCACTAGGAGAATAAACATCATAGAATTAGAGATAGAGATATCCTAAACTAGGGTGATAACTTATGATTACTTGATCTTAATGAATTTGAGTAAGTTGAATTGCGCATCGAGAGATGGTAATTGCTTAATCGAATATACCTTTGTACCTTGAGAGATGACATAGATATCTTAGTGTAATCGTTATTTCAACCGTAATAATCAATCTTTTTTAGTAATTGAATATCCACTTAAGTGAATCCCGAAGGCCTAACACTTCTCATAATTTGATTTTAATCCTTCTTTTATTCAGCTTAATTTTAGAATTTAGTCTTTAATTTGATTCATTTATTATCTTCCTCAATTATTTTTACACCTGCTTGAACTAGAATTAGTTTAGATAACAAATTTTAATCTCAGTGGGAACGGCCTTGAATACTCCTCTATCTGTGCTATATCGATTCTGTTCACTTGCAGATTAGGCTATCAAGAAATTGGCACCGTCGCCGGGGATTAAATATTTGTTTTTCTTTAATTAGTTCTAGTATTTTTATTTTTCTGTTATTTTCGTTATTTTCTTTAATTTAATTTCCTCCTTTTTGATTTCAGGTTGTTAATGAGAGATAGGATTACTCGAAGCCAAGGCAAATCTGATCAGTTAATCCCTATCGATCCTGAAATTGAAAAGACTGCTAGACAGTTCAACGCAATCAGAAAACAAAGAGAGATGGCTGAAAATACTAACCAAGGTGGCAATGGTGCTGGTAATGGTGGCAATAATGCAGGCAACAACAATGCTCTTATTCAAGTTAACAATCAGCCTCCACGCGAGCTGATGGGAGAGATGCAATTTCCAATAATTGACAACAATCCCTCTTGCATCCGACTGAGTGATGCTGCCAGACAGTATGAGCTGAAAAACGCTTACTTGAATATGTTGCCTACATTCCATGGCTTATCTTCAGAAGATGTGGTGGCTTTCATTCGAGACTTTTATCAAGTGGTGCAGAATCTTCCATTGAATAATCTTACAGAAGATGAAATTAGAATGTGATGCTTTTCTAGTTGCTTGAAAGGCCAAGCAAAAAGCTGGTTGCTAAGCTTGAAGATTGATTCTCTTGACTCATGGGATAAGGTATACAGTGCTTTTATCCTCAAGTACTATCCATCTTACAAGACTGATGAATTGAGAAACAATATACAAGAATTCAAGCAAAATGATTATGAGTCTTTCTATGAAGCTTGGGAGAGATTTAGGGAATTGCTTACTCAATGCCCTAATCATGGTTATCCTGATCGCATGCTATGGCACTTCTTTTACAAAGGTCTTTCAGAGAATGCTGCAAATTTGGTTGATAATGCTGTTGGTGCTGCTGAGATATCTTCCAAAACACCGGATGAGATGAGAGAAATTTTTGAGAGGCTGGCTAAGAACTCACAAAGCAAGAGGAAAATGAGGGGAAGGTTGAATAGTCATGCTCTTGAAGTACAAGCTGAAGCTCAATCCAGCATAACTTCTTAGCTAGTCACCCTCAACAAGAACTTTGAGAAGCTGTTTACTTAGAAATCTACTCAACCAGAAGCTTGCAACAGTTGTGGTATGTTTGGACACTCTTCCAATGGTTGTGTGAATAGAATGCCTGCTGATTACAATGAAGATGTGAATTATGTAGCTGGGTTTGGGGGAAAGCAAGGAGCAAGGAATGATCCTTACTCTAATACTTATAATCCTGGTTGGAGAAAAAATCCGAACTTTTCACGGAGTAATAAAGGGGCTGGAACAAACAATTTTGATGGGCAAGCCAGATTTCAAACACAGCAAGTTACTCAACCTCCACAAGACAATGGAATACAAGACCAGTTGAAGCAAATAATGACTCAATTGCAAACTAATAATGCAAATGTCATGATGCATATTGATAATCTTCAACAAACGCATGGCAATTCTATTCGAAATTTGGAGATGCAAGTGAGTCAACTAGCTCAAATTATGGGTGAAAGAGGCCAAGGGATGCTTCCAAGCAACACTAAAACAAATCCCAAAGAGAGTTGCAAATCCATTACTCTAAGAAGTGGAAAAGTAATTGATTCTGGAAATTCCAATGCTGAGAAGAACAAAATCTATCAAAGGATGAAGGTTGGGTTGAAGTCCTGGCACCGGAACCTTAAAATTGCTGGCATTCTAAGGACATTCTGAGTCCCGCGCGGTACCCAATTGCATCCCGCGCCGCACCTGTTGATCGCCCTATGGATAGCCCGAAACCAACGTCTCCCGCGCCGGACCCGAGCTTGTCTCGCATAGGAGTGACCCTCCAAACGCCCAACGAACTTCAAACAACGCCTCCCGCGCCGGAGGCAACTGAAACCCTCGCTGAACCTTCCTTTGCTGCTGATTCTGAGGTGAAACCTTATGTTCCACCCATTCCTTACCCTCAAAGACTGAAGAAAAGGAAAGATGAAGCTGGTTTCAAGAAGTTCTTGGACATTTTCAAACGAATTCACATCAACATACCCTTTGCTGAAGCCTTAGCTCAAATGCCATCATATGCAAAGTTTTTGAAGGAACTCATCTCAACAAAAACAAACTTGAGGAGTTTGCTACGGTAGCTTTGACTGAAGAGTGTAGTGCAATTTTGCAAAATAAATTACCTCCAAAGTTGAAGGATCCAGGGAGTTTTGTTATTCCATGTTACTTTGGTGCTTCTACTGTTTACAAGTGTTTATGTGATTTAGGTGCTAGTATTAACTTGATGCCTTTATCTCTTTTCAGGAAACTTGGAATAAGAGAACTTAAGCCTACAACAGTGTCACTCCAACTTGCTGATAGAACTATTTGATATCCTTATGGAATAGTTGAAGATCTTCTTGTTAAAGTCGGTAAATTGATTTTTCCTGTGGATTTTCTTATTATGGATATGGAGTATGACATTGATGTTCCCATTATACTTGGGAGACCATTCATGGCCACTGGAGGGGCACTAATTGATGTGCCTAAGGGTAAGTTGACTTTGAGAGTGGGTAATGAAAAGGAAGAGTTCAACATCTTCAAAGCCATAAAAGGTCCTTCTTATGATGATAGTTGCTATAGAATAGATGTTGTTGATTCTATTGTGCATGATTCTTTACCTAGAGTTATTTATGATGACACTTTGGAAACTTGTATAGCTCTAGGTCTTAATGAGAATGATGAGAATGAGAATATTGTTGAATGTGCTTATAGATTAGATGGAGAAAGAGTTAAATCTCGATTCTCTCATGTTGTGGAGGACTTAGGAGAAAGAAAAGCTAAGACTTTGCCATCTATTCAAGAGGCACCTAAACTTGAACTGAAACCTTTGCATTCTCATCTTAGATATGCATATTTAGGAGAAAGCAGTGCTTATCCTATTGTTATCTCATCTGCGTTGAGCTCTGTGCAGGAGGATAAGCTTTTAAGAGTTTTACGAGAGCATAAGATGGCAATTGCATGGACCATTGCAGACATTAGAGGAATTAGTCCATCTATATGCTCTCATAAAATTCTGATGGAGGAAAACCACAAACCTAGTGTGGAAAATCAGCGAAGACGTAATCCGAACATGAAAGAAGTTGTTCGTGCCGAGGTAATTAAGCTTCTTGATGCAGGAATTATCTATCCTATTTTTGATAGCTCTTGGGTAAGTCCTGTGCAGGTTGTTCCAAAGAAAGGAGGCATGATGGTGATCACAAATGATAAGAATGAGCTGATTCCCACTAGAACAGTCACTGGTTGGAGAGTGTGCATTGATTACAGAAAATTGAATGCTGCAACTTGAAAAGATCACTTTCCACTACCATTCATTGACCAGATGTTAGAGAGATTGGCTGGACATGAATATTATTGCTTTCTTGATGGTTATTCGGGATACAATCAGATCCCAATTGCATTAGAAGATCAAGAAAAGATAACTTTTACATGCCCATATGGAACTTTTGCTTATCGAAGGATGTCTTTTGGGTTATGCAATGCACCGGCCACTTTCCTACGATGCATGATGGCGATTTTCTCCAACATGATAGAGAAAACAATTGAGGTATTCATGGATGACTTTTCAGTTTTTGGGTCTTCTTTTGATGCTTGCTTGTTTAATTTGAAACAGGTTTTGCAAAGATGTGAAGAAACAAACCTTGTGCTTAATTGGGAAAAATGTCACTTCGTGGTACAAGAAAGAATTGTGTTGGGTCATCGAATTTCAAAGAATGGCATAGAGGTGGACAAAGCGAAGATCGAAGTCATTGAAAGATTACCGCCTCCTACTTCAGTTCGTGCAGTCAGAAGTTTCCTTGGTCATTCTGGTTTTTACCGGCGGTTTATTAAGGATTTCTCTAAAATCGCTAGACCTCTTTGTCAATTATTGCAAAAAGATGTGACTTTTGAATTTACTGATGAATGTCTTGTGGCTTTTGACAGATTGAAAAAGGAATTGACTTCGGCTCCTATTATGGCTGCACCTGATTGGAAATTACCTTTTGAATTGATGTGTGATGCAAGTGATTATGCATTAGGGGCTGTTTTAGGACAAAGACAGGATAAGAAACTTCATGTTATTTATTATGCTAGCAAAGTTCTAAATGAGGCTCAAATTAATTATGCTACTACTGAAAAAGAACTTCTAGCTGTAGTTTTTGCTTTTGAGAAGTTTAGATCTTATCTTGTTTGTTCTAAAGTCATTGTTTACACTGATCATTCTGCTCTTAAATATCTTTTGTCTAAAAAGGATGCGAAACCAAGGCTAATTCGTTGGATTTTGCTTTTGCAGGAATTTGATTTGGAGATTAAAGATAAAAAGGGAGTAGAAAATCTAGTTGCTGATCACTTGTCAAGATTGGAGCAAAGAGACCAAGTTGAGGATGAACCGATTTGTAACCAATTTCCAGATGAAAGACTTTGGGCTGTTCAACATGTTAAGACACCTTGGTTTGCTGATTTGCCTAACTACTTGGTGTCCAATATTGTTCCCGAAGATTTTTCTTATCATCAAAAGAAGAAATTCTTTTCAGATGCCAGATTTTATTACTTTGATGATCCCTTGCTGTTTCGAAGATGTTCTGATGGTATTATTCAGAGATGTATACCTGATGATGAGATGGAGCCAATCTTACATGCATGCCATTCATCTCCTTATGGTGGACACCATGGTGCTGATAGAACTGCTGCAAAAATCTTGCAATGTGGGTTTTATTGGGTTTTATTGGCCTACATTATTTAAGGATGCTCATAGTTTTATGCTTGCTTGTGATCGATGTCAAAGAACTGGAAATATTAGCAAGCGACATGAGATGCCTCAAAACATGATTCTTCCTGTTGAGCTTTTTGATGTTTGGGGAATAGATTTCATGGGTCCTTTCTCTAAATCTGAAGGTAAACAATACATCTTTGTGGTGGTGGATTATGTGTCCAAGTGGGTTGAAGAGGTTGCCTTGACGAATAATACTGGAGCCAGTGTGGTGAAATTTGTTAAACAGAACATCTTCTCTCGATTTGGAGTTCCCCGAGTTATTATCAGTGATAATGGAGTTCATTTTCAGAATTCCACTTTCGCAGCTTTTTGAAGAACAATGGGTGCATCTTCAAGACTTCTACCACTTATCATCCTCAAACAAGTGGTCAAGTAGAAGTCTCTAATCGAGAAATCAAGCGAATCTTGGAGAAAACTGTCAATCCTTCAAGAACTGATTGGGCAAGAAAGTTAGATGATGCTCTTTGGGCTTATCGGACAGCATTCAAAACACCTCTAGGGATGTCTCCTTATCAGTTGGTTTATGGGAAATCTTGTCACCTTCCAGTTGAAATTGAACATAGAGCACTATAGGCAATCAAGAAGATCAATTTTGATTTGGTCAAAGCGGGTGAAAAACGACTTCTCCAATTGGATGAGCTTGATGAATTTCGAAGAGAGTATTTGAGAATGCCAAGATTTACAAAGAGTGCTCCAAGGCTTTTCATGATAGACATATCCTTAAGAGAGAATTTAAAGTTGGTCAAAAAGTTTTACTTTTTAACTCTCGTTTTAAATTGTTTCCAGGGAAATTGAAGTCAAGATGGTCTGGGCCTTTCATTGTGACGAAGGTGCAACCTTATGGTGCCATAGAAATTGAAGGAGATGATGGAAAGCCGTTTGTGGTCAATGGACAGCGTTTAAAGCATTATTTGGAAGGAGATCAAGTGGGATGCATCCATAAGATCAATGTTCAAAGTTAGCTCCATCCAATGGCAAAGTCTAGCTATAGACATTAAATTTAGCGCTTATTGGGAGGAAATTTTGCAGAAATTTCATTGAGTTTTTCAACCTTCACTTCACATGAATAAAAGAGAGATTTCTAAACTCTTTATTGCCCTCATAATTTTCTTTGTTTGCCTAGTTTCATATTGAGGACAATATTCATGCTTAAGTGTGGGGGGGGGGGGGAATGAGTATTCTTTGAAGTTTTTGCTGTACATTTATCCTTCAGTTAGCTTTTTAAAGTTAATTTCGCCTATAGGTTAGTTTAATTTGACCTGCATGCATGAAGTTTAGGAGTCACGTGGTGGAAAGGTGAAAAGTCTGAGTTTAGGCAAAATTATTGACTTCCGGGCGGGACCCGAATGCATCCCGCGCCGGATTGATTGAGCAAACTTGAGGAAAGCCCGAGATTAACGTCTCCCTGGCGAGTTACACATGTCTTCCATGCCGGATTGAGGTTAGGCAAGCAAATGTCAGAAAAGAATGCCTCCCGCGCCGAACCCGAGCTTGTCCCGCGCGGGAGTTGAAGCCAAAGCCTAGGAATGCCGAGAAAAGACGCCTCCCGCGCGGGACATGCATGTATCCCGTGCCGGAGGGAGGCGGTACACGCGGGTCTGAGCCATAAAACTTCGCAACCCGCGTGGGACCCGATGGTAACCCGCGCGGGAGTTGACCCCTGCCCCCACAAAACCCTACTCGAGACCCCTTTTTCAACCTTTCAACTCACTTTTCACTCTTCATCTTCCCCAGCCGCACAAACCACTGTGCACCTCATCTTCTTCAAACCTCAAAATCCAGCCAAGAATTCTAGCAACACCTTCTAGAACTACAGAACCCGTTCCCTTACCTTTGCTTTAAGCCTTTTAGCTTTTGTGTTCTTCATTATTTAACAGCAAAAAGAAAGGTCCTTGGGTGATTTTCTTTGCGTTTTCTTTGGTTCTTTAAGAGGTAAGTGTCCTTGATCTACTTAATGGTGTCTATACAAGCTTTATTTTTCTATTTTCTTGGATATTTAATGGACTGTTCTTGATTCTAAACCAAGTTTACGTGGAAAATATGGCTTGTATTGATGAACTCATTGGTTTGTGATTAATCTTTCTGTTTTGATGAGATGATATGCAAAGTTTCTGTTTAGATCATGCTATCCGAATATTTCTGCTCTAAAGAGATTTTTGTGATCAACTTTCTATTTTGTTAAAAGCCATTTGCAGTTTCAGTTTATACAATATAATGCTGAGTTTTTCCTGTGAATTGTGCAAAATAGTGCAAAGTAAACTGACGTTATTTAAATGTATACTTAATAGCATTATTTCTTTGTGCAGATAACAATGCCAAGGGTTAAAAACGTGACTGGAAAATCTAAGGGCAAGGGAGTTGCTTCATCTTCCAGAGCCCCTTCATCTCAAGCTCCTCCGCGTTTCACCAGCTCTGCAAATGAAGAATGGTACCAGTTGCACCACAACAACAGTATGGTCATTGAGAAAACCATGCAGTCTGATTATGAGCGAAAGTTCAAGCTTCGAGAGGTGTTTCAGACTTTGGGTTGGGAGCGGATTCTTCTGCTCAATGGTGACTATTATCCAGAGATGATAAAAGAATTTTACGCCAATGTCACCAACAAATCTGTTGCTGCCCCTACTAAAATTCATTCTACTGTTCGAGGGGTTGATGTGGTAGTTTCTGAGGCTATGATTGAAGATTTTCTTCAGTTACCACCAGGAGGTCGAAGGATTTCCTTCAACAATTTGGGACCTATAGATCAGCCAACTTGGGATAGAAGCGCCGTTGCACTTGGGTTTGGGATTCCAGTGAATCCTCATGGAAGATTTCATGCACAGTGCAAGTTCTTAGCCATGCAGCCTCGGATGGTGGTTTATATTTTGGGCCACAATGTCAGACCACAGATAAGCAGTCTAAACATGGTTCGTGTTTCAGACTTGTATTTCCTAGATATACTTTATCATGGGTTAGGCGAGAGTGTTCAGCCTGTTCGGATTTCCGCCACTATGATGCATTCGATAGCTACAGTTGTTCGTCATGGTTCTCTAGACAAGGCATTTGTCTTTCCTATTCTGTTGACTCAGCTATTACGACGTCAAGGGGTTGACACTTCTGTGTTTGAGAGAGTTAACACTGGAATGGACCATTACATTAATGATGATAGGATGCGGCTTTGGATTTACAAGCCTCATACCCTTTATCCTCACATATGGGTAAATAATGAGAGGGTTGATCTTGGCTATCCGGATGGCTTGGCTGCTTTTGGTGTTGATGTTGATGATATTGAGGGAGGAGATGGCAAGGCACCAGAAGAGAATGTTGCACCTGCGGCTGCTCCAGCTCAGGAGGCTCCTAGGCGAGTTGCCTTGCAGTCTCTTTCTACTCGAGTTGATCAATTGAGCGATAGTATCGCTGGAGTGCATGCGAGATTGGATACTATGTGGGCTTTCATGCAGGAGCGCTTTCCACCACCACCACCTCAGTGATCTAATTTCTTTATTTTATGCATGTGTTTTTATTTTCATGTTTATTTAATTTTCAGACTTGTGTTATTTTATTTTATTTTTGTTATTTGCTAATCTTTTATTTCCTGTTCCCTTAGTTGTTTCATTTGAACTTTTGGACCTAATGTTCTGTAATTATTATTATCTGTTATTTTCTTTTTCTTCTCTATGTTAATTAGTCCCAAAAGTTGCAGTCAAGAAGGTAGATTGGAATTGGAACTTAGATTTCACAAGCGCAAATATTTTCAGGGAGTTTCTCAATTCTTTATTTATTTTTCTTTTCTGTTCAATATTGGGGACAATATTGCTTTAAGTGTGGGGGGGGGGGGGGGGAGAGAAATTTGAAAATTTCTGATGATTTGATTGCATGATTTTTCTTGATTTTCTTTACTTTTTGAGTTAAAATATTTTCTCTAACTTTTAGGAATTCATATTGGTTGCTTCAAGTTGATTGTATGAGTGTATATTTAATTCTTTGTGATAGATTAAATTGTTAATAATTAGATTAAATTGCTTCAAGTTGATTGTATGAGTGTATATTTAATTCTTTGTGATAGATTAAATTGTTAATAATTAGATGCATAATATAATTAAGTAGTTACTTTATAATTTAGGTTTTGTAAACTCTAGGATACTAAATTTGTTAGGAAAAAATGCTTCGAATTGATTTGTGTTACCTGGTGAGATTTTTGAGCCTTCATGCCTATTTTTCTTGATTTTATGGTATATATTTTCTATGATTTTATGACTTCTAGAACTTGAGATTCATCTTTTTGAGATTACATGTTTTTGATATGTGTGCAAGTATCAAGATTAAGGTCTTTAGGATTTCGTTTGAGCCAAAAAGCCAACCTTTATACATTTATCCATTAGTGAACCCATTTGAGCCTATTATTGTATATTTAGACTTTTTCTTTGTAGCCTTTCCAAAGAACCTTGAGCCTAAACATGAAAAACAAATTTTTGCACCCTAATTCTTAATTAGTAGAGCAATTATTTGTGATTTATATTGTACTTGGGATTGATTGCAAAAGAATATCTCGTGGGGGAATTGATTATGTATTGAAGGTTGAAATTAAAAGAAGAATTCTTGCCAGAAAAAAAAAAAAGAGAGAAAAGAAGGCATAAAGTTCAATTTGCCTGGTTAAAAAAAAAAGTCTTTGGCATGATTTCTGAAGAATGAAGAAAAGAAAGCGAGTGTTGCAAAACATTGAAAGTTGATTGAGTAATTTTAGATCAAGATATCCTAGGCCCTTCTTGGTTTGTTTTTGCTCTATTAATTTTGAATTATTTTGTTCTTTGCCTTAACCTTTTCTTTGTTAACTTGTTTATTCCCTTTTGGCCTCATTACAACCTTCGGATTAAGACCTTATGATTGTTGCTTGTATGTATATAAAGGAGTAGTGGAGATTAGATGTTTTTCAAGCCTATGATAAGTCTAATTTCATATGAAAATCATGAGAGAACCTCACCATAAATTTAAACACATGTGTGTTAGAGTGATATCTTGTGAGAAATATAATTGATTTGAAGCATTGGATCCTAATGAATGAGGTAGAATAGTGTTTATAATACTTAGATTGTTTAGTAATTTATTTATGAAGTATTATGTGTTTAATTACTGACTTTTAATTTTTTTTGCTTCGAATTTTGTATATCTTATATTTTTTATTTGAAGCTAACCAATGTCTTTTGAAAAATGTTTGTGGGTATCGTTCTGGTAAATCCTCAGGAGACTACAACTCCTCCACTAGGGACACCTAAGGGTTTAAAGGCTTGTGGCATATGCTAAATGCCACCGTACACCTACGAAAGTGGAATAAATTCTTGTTTTAGGAATAGTTTTAGTTAGTTTTGCTTGAGGACAAGCAAATAGCTAAGTGTGGGGGAATTTAATAGATGTATTTTACACCTATATTTGATACTATTTTAGAACACTTTTATGGGTTTTTAATTATGTTTTTGGTCCATATTTATTAATTTCTTCTCACTTTAGTTATTTGTTTGTTTTGTAGAAATTCTAATATATTTAAAGGATTTCTGATGGAATTGGAGCTTTACTAGAAGTCAAGGCCCGTGAAAACATAAATTCAAGACAATTTCCAATTATGGGCCAGATATCACAATTGAAGAATTAAAGTTCAAGCCCAAGTTCATTGTAATCTTTTAGGTTATTAGGGTTTTAGTCCTCTAGTATAAATACAGTAATTATTATTCTTTTGAAGACTTTTTGCTGAAGAGGAGAGCTAGAAGCAAGTTTTGGAGTTTTCTTCTACTTTGTTCATACACTCTTTCTTTATGTTTAATTCAATTGTTTTTAGTTTTTACCCAATTATGTGTAACTAAATCCCTAGTTAGGGTTAGGGATTAGCTTTTGTTGGATTATTCAATTATGAATGCATGATTTGATTATTGCTTTGGTTGAATTTATTCTCTTTGATCTTAATTTTGGATTTGTGCCTGATCAACATAGATTCATTCTTACGGATTATATAAAGAACTGAAAGGAGAAGTATAATCTGTGCATTAGGAGAATAAACATCATAGAGTTAGAGATAGAGATATCCTAAACTAGGGTGATAACTTATGATTACTTGATCTTAATGAATTTGAGTAAGTTGAATTGCGCATCGAGAGATGGTAATTGCTTAATCAAATATACCTTTGTACCTTGAGAGAGGACATAGATATCTTAGTGTAATCGTTATTTCAACCGTAATAATCAATCTTGTTTAGTAATTGAATATCCACTTAAGTGAATCCCGAAGGCCTAACACTTCTCATAATTTGATTTTAATCCTTCTTTTATTCAGCTTAATTTTAGAATTTAGTCTTTAATTTGATTCATTTATTATCTTCCTCAATTAGTTTTAAACCTGCTTGAACTAGAATTAGTTTAGATAACAAATTTTAATCTCAGTGGGAACGACCTTGAATACTCCTCTATCTGTGCTATATCGATTCTGTTCACTTGCAGATTAGCTATCAATTGGAAGAGAACTGAATTTACTCCAAATTTTTTATTGAATCCGCCAGTGTTCTAGTTTTGCTTTTAATGTTTTGAATCCGCTAGTATTCTGGTTTTGCTTTTAACGTTGATTGATTTCTGGTTTTCTTTCTTCTAGTATTTGTTTTTTAGTTGGAGTATTTCACTCATATTTTTTGTTTTGTGATGGAGTCTTATTTTTTATTGGACTATTTTGTGTTCTTTCTCAATAAATTATTTTTTTCATGGGCCTTTAAAAAAAATTGAACGAGAAACAAAATAATTTGAAAAGTTTTTCTTGTTTCACCAAAAAAAGAAGAAGAAAAGTTTCTCTTACAACCTGTTTGACCGGTTGCAAGTTTTATCATAAACCTTAAATAAAATCATATTTAAATCTAATGGCTAATAAAACAGCCATCACATCTGATGACTATGATTAAAGGGACTGATTGGGAGGCTGACTAAAGGTTTCAACTATTATTAGAGGTGTCAAATCCGGTTGATCGGGTAGGTTTCGGGTTCGGGTCAATCAGGTCGGGTCAGTTTGGGTCAAAAGAGATTTTCGGGTCATTTCGGGTTTCGGGTCATTCAGGTTTCGGGTTATTCCGGTCTCGGGTCATTCGGGTCTCGGGTTTTTCGGGTTTTGTCCTCGGGTTTGTCGGGTTTCGGGTCATTCGGGTTCGGGTTTTTCGGGTTTGACCATCGGGTCTTTCTGATTATAGGTTTTTTAGGTTTTATATCATTTGGATTCGATTTTTTTTTATTTAACTCTCGAGTCATTCGGGTTGTCGATTTTTTTAAATTGAATTAAAGTTTTGATTTTACAAATTAATATTTAAGAGAGATTTTATCAAAAATATTATTTATTAGATTTGTTATAAATTGTAATTAAATTAATTAAATTTGTAATGTTATAAATGCATTAATTACATTAGTAATATTTATAACTTTTTTAAAAATTTTCCTATAAATTATCTATAGTTTTAAATAAAATAAATATTTAAATTTTTATTATTTACTAATTCATTTCTAAATTCTAATTGATATATAATAAATTCATGATTCATACAGCTATGGTTACCATGAACCACTAATCTTAGTATCTTATTATCTTAGTGCTAATGACTTTGTTTTGTTCTTTTCTTTCTAAGACTTGTATATAGACTATACTTTATAGTGATTAGTGATTAACATCACCTACTTCTGCATAATAGAACAACTTGCACACACACTACATTCGGCATTCTCATTAAATTATTTGTTTTGGCGAGAACTAAATTATAGGGAGAAAATATATGACAACATATTGAAATTTTAATTTCAAATTTTTAATGTTTAGATACTTTTTGTTGGATAGATAATTCACTAATTTGATATGAATATTAGTAATTTATTAATACTACTATAATTTATAAATTTTCTTAGTTAGAATGGAAATTTGTCATTCACACGAAAAAAATTATTTATTGATTTGATCAGTAATGATGAAATCAACATGGCCTTTTGTAAATTCTCAAAATTTCCTTAATAATGTTCATAATTAATATTATTAAATTTAAGTAATAATATTGTATAAATTCATATAATTCAATCATAAATTCATAATAATAAAATTTAAAAACCATAATTATGAAAAAATATTTTTTTAAGTTCACTTTGATCAAAATTTTATCAAATATTTATTTTTATTTTCTTTATCAAATTTATTTATTAAATTTGAAGTTTATGAGGTATATAAAAATACTCCATCTGTCCCTATTTGTCTATTACAATTAATCATTTCATACATGGTAAAAAAAATAGTTATGGTACAAAATTTCATACATATTTACATTGACTTTCTTATTTTATCCTTATCTCTCTTCTTCTTTAATTCTCTCTCCTATTTAGAAAAAATATTTATTTAAGAGAGAAAAAAAGTAGTTTAAAAGGGTAATTTTAAAAAATTAATAATTAATACTGGAATATAGACAGATAAAAAAGAATAAATAAAGTTTCTAGAAACAAATAAAGCTTCTAGCAGGAGGCAGATAAATAGGAACAGAGGGAGTATTTCATTAGTTTGTCGGGTTCTTTCGGGTTAGATTCTCGGGTTTCTCGGGTTAGATTCTCGGGTCAATCGGGTTTAGGGTCAATCGGGTTTCGAGTTAATCGGGTTCCGGGTCAATCGGGTTTCGGGTCAATCGGGTTACGGGTCAATCGGGTTTCGGGTCAGTCGGGTTTCGGGTCGTTTACTTTTTTTAGTCAAACCAGGTCGGGTTAGTTTCGGGTTCGGGTCGGTAGGGTTGGGTTATCGGGTTCGGATCAGCTTTTGACAGCTCTAACTATTATAAAATGTTAGAAATTTTATATACTATATCCTCACCCCAACTGCCTATATATAAGTGTTCTCTCTCGTACTTGGCAATGCTAGGAAAGGATATTTTAAGCATATTACTGAGTGAAGACTTTTCCTTGGAGAAAACATGGCGGACGTAAGAGTTATCTCCAGCAGCATAGTCCAGGCAGCAAATCAGAGGGAATCGAGTAGGACTGAGTTAACGCCGTGGGATCTTCAGCTCCTTTCTATAGGGCAAATACAAAAGGGACTTCTTTTCCCAAAGCCTAAACCTCTTCAAGAGAAAGAAACTGATCAAAACACCCTGATCCATCACTTGAAAACCACCCTCTCCCACACTCTTGAGTACTTTCCACCCCTGGCTGGTCGCCTAGCAACAACTGAACATGATGATAACACCATTTCCTATTTTATTCACTGCAACAATGCCGGAGCTTTGTTTATCCATGCTGCAGCTGATGCAGTAACCATTTCCGACATCATTAAACCTGCTTATGTCCCTCATATTATCCACTCGTTTTTCCCTCTGAATGGCCTCAAGAACTATGAGGGTGTTACTAACGCATTACTTGGGATACAAGTAACAGATCTTGCAGATGGTATATTTATTGGTTGCACCATCAATCATTCTGTGGGTGATGGTAAATCATTCTGGCATTTCTTTAATTTATGGTCAGAAATTTCTAGAGGTTCAATTCACTTATCTAAGCCCCCTGTTTTTCAACGTTGGTTTCCCGATGGCTTTGATCTCCCAATTCGTATTCCCAAGTCACATGTCAAGCAAGTCTATGCAGAACAGTACTTCATTTTACTTCCAAATCTACAAGAAAGAGTCTTCCATTTCACAAAGGAAAGCATTGCAAAACTGAAAGCAAAAGCTAATGATGAGATTGGCACCGACAATATCTCCTCTCTTCAAGCTCTTTTATCTCATATTTGGCGATCAGTTATCCGCAGCAAAATTTGTGATCGTGATGAAGAAACCAGTTACCGCATTATTATTGGTGCCAGACATAGATTACCGGAGCTGCCCGAAAATTATTTTGGAAATGCGATGCTGATCGGGGTTGTCACTATGGAAGCAAAGGAGCTGCTAAAAGAAGGAATCGGTAAGGTGGCATGGCAAATGAACAGAACAATTGCTACAGTAACCGAAGAAAGTTTCAAAAGGTTCCTAGAGTCTTGGCCAAAAAGCCCTAAGTTGGTGACCATCGATTCCATGACGAACAATGCCTTGGCGACAAGTAGTTCTCCTCGATTCAACATGTATGGCAATGATTTTGGATGGGGAAAACCCATTGCAGTAAGAAGCGGATCAGCAAATAAATCTGATGGGAAGATTACAGTATTTTGTGGAGCAGAAGAAGGAAGTGTTGACATTGAAGCATGCCTTTCTCTTGATACATTGGAGGCTATGGCAAATGATGCAGAATTTATGGATACCGTCACCATTTCATCTCAGTCCGAATTCTAAAAGCTGAAAATTTCTTTCATCGTGTTGGTATTGGCTAGCTGTTCATATGGAAGGATGTTCTATATACCTATTTTAAGCATAATAGTTAGGTAAAACCTACATATTTATATATGTTGCAGTGAGGGAGTTCTAAGGGAGGTGGATTTACAGTTGATGTCAAATTAATTTGTGTTTGTTTTGTTGGGTTTTCTTTTTCTTTGTCTCGTGTCAGTTTGCATGCATCCTCATTGATTTGCTTTTAGTTTTTTATCTTGTTTTGCTTAGTTACTGTCTGCCGCTCATCCGCACCTTTGTTTGGTGTTTAGGAATAAAATTTCCTTTTGCATTTCAAAAAAATATGTATGTTGCTGTAAACACTACACACTGTTTCCCTGGGCAAAAGGATGCATTTTTCCACTATTTTTGCTTCTAGACTAGATGGTATTTACAACAGTTATAATCTAACATGTCAAGGGTTCGAACCCTTGCATGTAAGGGTGAGAGAAGCCCATATCTTGGCCACTAGACTAAAGGGACCTCTCGTATTTTTCCACTATTGCTTTGTGTCAAATATGAAATATACATGAATCTTAACTTTAATTACATTATTGCTTGAGTTAGCAATAATTTTATGTCATAACGTATTCGTAAAAAGTTGACAATTTGTGTCAAATGCGCGCTTCACCAATCACCATACACCTTTTGCTATCCAAAAATGGAGAAATTATCATATGGGACTATTCCACTACATCATCCACGGACCAACTAATAAAATTGTACCAACTCAGAAGTCCTACTATAATACTAAAATAGTTTAATGTCTAATTTGATCCTTGAATCATACTAAAAAAGATAGATTGGTCTCTAATATTTTATTTGAGACAGATTGATTGTTAAACTTTTATTTTGGGATAGATAAGCCCTTAAATGAACGAAAATTTGGTAAAAACCATCAAAAATTAAGAATGGTGACTTTTATTTTAAATTAGAAAATGGGCATGAAAAAACTACGTTAATGCCAAACAAGGGATCAAGTAGTTTCCATCAATCTGTCTGAAAATAAAAGTCTATGGATCAATCTATCTTAAATAAAAGTTTAAGGATTAATCTATCATTTTTTGTATAATTTAGAGATTAATTTAATATTAAGCCATACTAAAATCCTGCCCCAATACTTAAACATTATTTATTTAGAAATGGAGCTAACGTATATTTAGAAAATCAAAACTTAAACATTATAAAAAGATAATCAAGATAATAAAGAGTAATAATACTACATGACATGTCTATTTTTTGTCCCACCTCTCATCCACGTGATTATTTGTTTGGTCTACTTTTTTTTATTTCTAAACCTTACTACAATAATAATGTTATTAAACTTACCTTTAATAACCACCTTTATTAAAATGAGGCTAAACTTTATGTAATTGAGAAAGTCACCTTAGGCAGGACAGAGGTGGGATGGAGTAGGTGGGTCAAAAGTTTTTATGGATAATAAATAAGCTTCAATTGATGACTGAAGGATGCTTTCCTTTTCTTTTACAATTTTTTTCAATCCATAATTCAATAAGCTTCAAGCGACAATAAATAACCTTCAATTCATGTGCTTTGGCAGTTAGGATGAGTTTTTCATCCGAGCAGGTACAATCTTAATTACATGAAAATGATTTTAAATTTTGCTTCTTTCTAATTATCATCTTCAATTGCAAAATTCCCCCTTTTTGACGGATGAGGAAAAGGGATCAATTAAATAAAGATTGATAAAACTTGTAAATTTCTTACTTTAACAGATTTTCAGATTGATAAAACTTGATATAGTAGATATTCAATTTTGAAAGACTATACGTCTCCCTTCTCCTCCCTCTCGTCCATCTTAGTAATCTCCTTTCAGTTTTCATTTGCTCCTCATTCTCCTCCTTGGCTAGCCGTCAAAGGGGACGAGGAGCCTGCAGATTTGATTTTTGTTTAGAATGAAAGACCACAGAGAAAAATTGTGTGGAAAAACAAGATTGTGTGATGCAAGAGTAGACTCATGAAGAAGTCCAAAACTCAATCAATAAGATGGCTCAGGTCAAAGCAAGATTCAAATCTACAAGTGGGAGAGAAAAAACTCTTTTCAATTTATTGTTATTGTTATTGAAAAGGAAATATAGAAGAACTATACTGAAGAAAGAAAATACAACTATTGATAAGTTGTGAGATATGAGTTGTGTTTTACAAATGAATTGGGAAGGACTATTTATATATAGCTGAATCCCTTAAATATTTATAGCTCATATCAACATAGTTATGCATAAATACATTATCAATTAGATAATTCCTAATTATTTCCTGAATAATAGTTACAGATATATATATATATATATATATAAAATCTTATGATAGTATCTTCTTTTTATCTAGTTATTTCTTTAGAGAATCTCTTCCATTATCATCACTTGGATAACGTCAGCCTGATAATGATGTGAAATTCCATTTGTTTATAACAATTATTAGTATTATTGTTATTAGTATTATTGATTAATTTGCATGAAAATGAAAGTTCATTTTATTTCAAAGTAATCAAAATTATAAAAAAATAAACAAATGATCTAAATATTTATAAGACTTGTTGAAAAATATTACTTGGATGTGATAATCCTTTTAAATATTTTCATTGTTATGGAAAATAGACTTTTCACATCATTATCTGGCCAACATTTATCTAAGTGATAAAGAGAGAGATTGTCTGAAGAATTATCCAACTGAAGAGAAGATATTATCACAAGATTATCAAAGTCATTATCCAAGAGATAATTGGAATTATTTACTTGATAAATGTATATTTGTAGATTTATTTTGTACATATAAGCTATCACTATATATAAAGCGTTCAGCTATAGATAGCCCTTCCCTTTTCAGTTATAAACATCTCACAACTTATCAATAGTTATATCTTTTTTCTCACTTTTTTAGAAATAAAATTCTCTCCAACTCTCTCCTCTCATATTCCATTGTTTTACAACATTCATCAATTTATAACTAGAAATTGACCTAGGCTACGCCCCGGGATTTTTTTAATTTTAAGTATTTAACTTTTAATTTCTAAAAATATGTGAGGATTAAGATAAAAAATAGAACATATGATTATTGATATTAGATGTAAATCAAAATGTAATAAAAATATATAAAAAATCATTTTAATATACACATCAAAGATAATATTAATTAACTAATAAATAAAAATAAATATATAAAATATTATATATAAGTTGAACATGTTGATTAACCATTAAATAAAAATATATAAATCAAATATTAAATTCTTCAATAATAAATGAATTTTAATAGCATATATAATATATAAAAATGTGAAAAATTTCCTCAAACCTCAAAAAATCACCAAACTAAACCTTTTGTTTAGACTTATCAAGGATAAAAAAATCCTATAAAAATATATTGAAATTTTCAATAATATAAGTAAATATCAAAATTTTTTTTTTAAAAAAAGAAAGAACAAATGAGCCCTTTAGCCCAAAATACAAAAAAAAAAAAGAGAAAAAAAATGAGGAGCGAATGTGGAGGTGACAATTGCACCTCTTCCTCCTCTAATATGCTTCATTTTTCCTATATGGTAGTATAAATATAGATTATCAAGGATAAAAAAAATCCTATAAAAATATATTGAAATTTTCAATAATATAAGTAAATATCAATTTTTTTTTAAAAAAAGAAAGAACAAATGGGCCCTTTAGCCTAAAATACAAAAAAAAAAGAGAAAAAAATGAGGAGCCGATGATTGTCACCTCCTCCTCCTCTAATATGTTTCATTTTTCCTATATGGTAGTATAGATTAGTTTTAATCTTAAATTGTATAGATTTTATTTAAGATTTTTTAACAGTTAGAGAATTTCAACTCATCGAGTAGAATTTCAACTTCACCCAAAAAAAAAAAAAAGAAATTCTCTTGTTGAATATTTACACCGTAAAGATGTACTTTATTTATAGAACTACTACTATTTAAAATATATATATATATATATATATATATATATATATATATATGTTTAAACGAAGTTTCAGCGTCCATTAATGAAGCAGTTGAGGAAAGAAAAACCAGGCGTGATGTGTGGGTGGCTTTTGATACAGTTCACATTTGGGTCTTTTACATAAGAAATGATAATTCGTGACGTGTCATGTTCTTGTTGTGTCAACATGCATTTTTAATAGATATTTAGTCAAATATAAATAAGACATGATTAACTAATCATATCAAAATATAAAACATTTATATAAAATTGTTAAATTATCGTATAATATGATACAACACGATTAATATGGTTAATATGTTACACGTAAAACAACATAACACATTTATATACGATTACATAGTTAACTAATAATATGGTATTACTATATTATCCCTCTAATAAATAAAAAATTATGTGAAAATTCAATACATTTTTTAATTATATTAAAGGTTAAAAAGATATTTTAATAGTTAATTTATCATGTATAATATGTCGTATAAATAATTAAATATGTAACAAATAAACCTGATTAATTAATCATATTAAATGTGTTTTACGCGTTTTGATCGTGTTTGACATGCTTAAAATACGAAACAAATTAATCTTAATCCTAATGACACGATTAAAATATGAAACACGTTAAGGTTAAATACGAACATACTTAACTTTTATCATTTTCATGTCATATCAACGTATCATATCTAAAATTACCATATAAAATTTACGTGCTCAAGTCATTTCAGGTGTTTTTATTTATTTATTCTTTTTCGAATACTTTCAAGAGTTTAGATTATTTTTATATGGCTTGATATCCAATTTGATCCCTGAACTATATTAAAAAGAACAGATTGATCCATGAATTTTTATTTGAGACAGATTAATCCTTAAACTTTTATTTTAAAACATATTGGCCCTGAATGGAAAAAAATTAAAAAAATCTCAGCGACCAATCTATCCCAAAGTAAAAGTTAGGGACCAATCAATCCCAATCTGTCAAGTTTTTAACCATTCAATGATCAATTTATCTCAAAATAAAAGTTTATGGATCAATCTATCTCAAATAAAAGTTTAGGGAATAATCTATCCTTTTTGGTATAGTTCAGTAACCAAATTAGGTATTAAGCCACTTTTATATTTTATATAAGATGTAATTATTTTCATATGCGTTTCAAATTCGAATCAGATTGAAGTGTAGATTATTTCGAGTTTGAACTTTTTAAGGTTTAATTAATTTCTTATTGATGATATTCGTTCTTTAGCCACAATATCTGACAGTTGTTTATTTTCTTTTGTGAGGAGAGAGGCCAATGGGTTGACACATTCCATAGCCAAGTCTATTCATGCTGTGGATGAGATTAGAATTTGGACGGGAAACTCGCCTGCTGGTATTTGTAATTTAGACCTTTTTAATGAATGAATTTGCCTCTTTCCATTTAAAAAAAAAATTAATCTCTTATTTGTGTTACTCTAGTTTGTTATCATTTGAGATTCAAATTTCAGTGATTTTGATCAAATAATATAGTAGCATTGAATTTGAGTTTAAACTTATCAGAATGGATTTTTTTGGAGTAGACCACCACCTCTATATGAGGTAGTTCTGTATCTGCCATCTTATTGGGCTTGACTCTTGCAAGGGAGCATGGTTAATTAATTATAGTTATTACTCCTTCTATTCCTTATTATACGACTCATACCTAGTTTTTCATTTTATTTGTTTTTTTACACTTTCAATGAAACATTAATTATCTTTTTCTAAATGTGTCCTTCCACTTTTTCGTAGGAAGAAAAGACATGTATTTAATATTACTAGTAAGAGAGAAGAGGAGAGAGAGAATGACTAAGGGTAAATTTGGAAAACAAAGTAAAACTTGCATAGAATTTGAAAATTAATTATTTTTCTTAATCTAAGATATTCGGTTAAATGAGTCACATAATAAGAAATGGAGGGAGTAGAAAGATTTGACTTATTGGGGTTGTAAAACATCTTCAGGAGGACCTCTTGGGTGAAGCTAGGCCTTGGCATGTTTTAAGCAAAAGTGGATTTATTTATTTATTATTTCTTTATTATATATGAATAAGTAGACCTATTCAAATGCAGGATTATACGTTTATACCTGAAGACCTACCTTGAAAGTAGAAGGATTTAGACAAAAATGTTAGACCTGTTTTTGAAATCTTAGACAAAGACAAAAAGTCCATTTGAAAAATAAGCCGGGCCTTGATTTTGATGTTTAAGCCTATCCTGTATTATATAATAATAAAATAAAAGTAAATTTATTATTTATAATTATATGTAATTTAGTTAAACTATTTATTTGTAGACTTTAATTTAAACTTCTAAAATTCTAAGTATGTGTTTGGATGAGGATTTTTAAGGAGAGTTTTCTTTTGGATTAAGGTTTTTAAAAAGTCTGAACAACTAATTTTCTTATTTGGTAATTTTCAAAAAATATTTTATAAAATCTATGGCTTTTTAACAAGGGATTTTATGCCCCTCAAATCCAAGAAATTACTAGGTAGGCCGGACATTCTATGTCATCCGTAGGCCCGACCAATGAAGTTGTGATAACTCAAAGATTATGATATAATTACTAAAACTCTACCATAATTATACCATAAATTTTAGGACTTACCCTTTAAATTTTTTTTGTTTGTAATATGGGGCTAAACCATTATCAAATTAGTGCCTTAATTTTAGGAAATTTTTTGAGTTGTCACAACTTCATTAATCGGGCCTACAAATGACGTAGTAGACCTAGCCTACCTAATAATTTCTCAAAATCCACATTTCAAAATCTACCTAAAATAGATGTCTTTTACAAAATCCTCCACCTAAATAGTTAATTATCACATTAATGAAGTTTCTTTTTTTTAATACAACTTTTATATTTTTAATTTTAATGATAAAAAACTCATTTTTAAAATATATATTTTCACTTTTTATGTTATTAATAATATCTATATATTTTTACAAATCTAATGATACCCATATTGTATATTTTTTACCCTTAATATTATTTTTTATAATTAATTTTTTAATTTCATTAAAAATTATAGATACTCAAAATCCCATTCTAAAAATTCTTATCCAAGCAAACAAATTATAAATGTAATCTTTTTAATTTGATAGATTTTTAAAAGCCTTCATTTTAAAAAATCTTCAAAAATTACGAAAATACTCATCTAAAAACACATTAATAGAATTTAAATTCTTTGTCAAAACTCATTTAAATTTAATATGTTATTATTATTTGTGTTTTAAAGTTAATTTACTTTATTTTTAAAATAAATTTTAACTATTATTTTATTTTAAAACATTAAATAAGGACAGATTTGTGTAGGCCTTGATCATGGGTTTAAGAATATATGAGCAAGATTTAGACAAAAGTATACACTCGAGTAATTGGGTCGGGCCAGGTCAGGCCAAACTTGGGTAAGCAAGTGAGATGTTATTAAACATGTCTTGGCTAGGACCGGCTCATGAACATCTCTAATAAGCAGTGCCTAACGACAAGGCAACCATAACCCTCTTAAAAACAAAATTCCTCTAACATCAGCATCACGCGGTTAGCTTAGAAAATCTAGGGGGTTTTAATTAGCAGCTCAAACTCAAGTTCAATATCACAAAGAGATTTCATGAGAGCATCCATACACACGCACACGTACATGCGTAGACATACATGTACCTGGTGTAAAATTCCATTTATATATTTTATAAATTTATAAATATACTATCACTACTTCAACAAACAGACCATTAGATTTAACTATCCACTTAAATGTATTTTACATGTAAAGTTTTAAGTCAATCCTATAATTTTATCGATTGAGAATTTAATTTTGTTTTTCAATATTTCAATATATATTTAACGATGAAAATGTTTTGTTAAAAAAAAAAATTTGGTATTTTCAAATAACTCGAAATATTACTTACATAGTCTAGTAAAATATAACATTAAATTAAATAGGTCGATTAACCAAATATTTATTGTATAAAATGATATGAGCAGGGTAAAATTAAAAGTTTTATATCAAGTGTAAACTGATCCCTCTTTACACTTTTACAACCTTACCATTTATTTAAATATGGTTGAATACCTAAATTGACCCATAAATTATATCTCTTTAGACATATTAGCCCCTACACTTTTATTTGGGACAGTTGACCATCAAACTATTATTTTGGAAAATTAACCCCTCAAAACTATTATTTTGAAAAAATTAACCCATCAAATTATGACTTTGGAATAATGTAACCCTTAATTGAATGGAAGGGTTACATTAATCCCTTGAAACTTTTGTTCCTTAAGGGTTACATTGTTCCTAAATAATGTTTGAGGAGTTAATTATCCTAAAATAATAGTTTGAGAGGTCAATTTCCCAAATAAAAGTTTTTAAAGGTCAATTTGTTATTTTTAGTATAGTTTGAGAGCTAATTTGAGTATTAAGCCATTTAAATATTAACTTTCAATGGGGTCTGTTACTTTCTCTACTTTCAAAAGATAAAACTGAAATGTAACTACTAAAATACTATTTTTTCTAAAACTTTATATCATTTATCAAGTGGATAATTAATATAGAATCGGATGGAGTAAAATTTAAGTGAGCAAATCAATAGAAAGAGTATAAATGAGATGACAAATTAGTCCACATCTCATTGTTTTGGATCTAAAACCAAAAAGAAAACAATTAAATTTGTTTGTGGTTGTTGTTATTAGTTCCAAATTAAGTTGGGATACAAAAAACTTTTCTCTAGTCGACGAGTCTCCGGTCGATCAATTGATATGAGAGGAAGGATTAGTAGCATCTCATTAAAGATAATTGGAATGAAAATCAAAGAATAGTAAATGTCTTTGTCGTTTCTTTACAAATACATGACCGAGAGGTCACTCTAGCTATTCAGGCGTTGGCAAAGATGAATATCTCAATAGTTATATTTGATTTTTATATTTGATTCAAACTGAGGGATCATGTTCCAGATGCGTTCCATGCTGAGGTGGGCTTGCCAAGACGAAGGCTACCAGAAGCTGCTGGTTGAAGCCGAAGCTATGATATCGATGGTGATCGATATCGATTGATGAGGTGAAGAAAAGGAATAGATCTTTGTATGACTGGGGCGCTGTGATTGAATATTCAGGCAATGGCTTCCGAATGTGCTCAATGTGAGTTTTCTTATATGTTAGGAGGCTAGCCATCCAAACTATTATTTGGGATAACTAACCCTCATATCTTAATACCCAAATTAGCCCACAAACTATACTAAAAATGATAAATTGGTCTCCAAACTTTTATTTGGGATAATTAATCCCTCATATTATTATTTTAGAATAATTAACCCCTCAAACTTTATTGAGAGACAACGTAACCCTTAAGGGACAAAAATTTTTAAAGGATTAATGCAATACATCCATTCAATTAAGGGTTATATTGTCCCAAAATAATAATTTGAGAGGTTAATTGTCTCAAAATAATAGTTTTGAAAGATTAATTGTCCCAAAATAATAGTTTAAAGGGTTAATTGTTCCAGAATAATAGTTTAAAGAGTTAATTATCACAGAATAATAATTTGAGAGATCAATTATCCCAAATAAAAGTTTATGGGCCAATATGTCGAATTAGAGGTATGGGTCAACTTGAGTATTCAACCAAGACAAAATATATTAAAATCTATCATATAATATTTTAATATTATATATTATCCGTACGTGGTTATAATGAAATACTACTACTTAAAATTGCATGATTTTTTTCTTTTGTCAATACTTTAAATTGCATGATCGGTCACTTCATTTTAAGGGAGTTTCTATTTTGGTTATCGAAATATGGAAAACAATGTCTTGGTTACTAAAAGTTGTAAAACCCAATTTTTTTGTACATGTAGTAAATATTTAAGGATTAATTTTGGTCTATATTTTAACAATTTTATGGCTAAATTTATATGTAATTCATGATATTGTCTTATACTTGATTTATTTGCATATAGGTGCTAAATTGGAGCTAATTCTATGTAAAATAACTAGTTGGAAGGCATAAGGAACTAAAAACACATAATTTTATTGAAGAATTAAAGAATTAATTGGAAATGAAAAAGTAAAGAATATGGTGTGGCGGGGCAGCCTAGACTTCCTTTGGTAATTTCATAAATTTTGGTGGTGGCTGTGTGATTTTCAATTATGGTGATGAGATTCTACACTGCAACTTCTCCCACCAGTTGCCCACTGCAGCTTTCACTAATGCACAGAACAATTGCATCTCATCACATCTTACACTTAAAGATATTTTGTATGATGATACAACCATTAAAAACACAAAATTCTCACCACTCTCACCGTAAATATTTACCAAAATGTTAGGGAATGAAATAAGCCTTACCGCTGTTGTCACGCCCCGACCCGTAGGCCATACCACGTGACAACCGCCGTACCACCTTGAGATATGTGCCTCGAAAGGCGGGCTATCCAAGATGGTACAAGGCATAAATAAGGGATATACGAGCAATATGTGCAAACATATAAGAAATAATATAGAAAATATTATTAAAATATTTATATAGTATGAGTGGCACGTTTTACGATGTAAATATGCAGCGAAAGAAAATAATAATATAATAATGTACACTACTATTCCGAGCCAAGATTCACAAGGGAAAATGGGTGGCACCTACAAAATCGTGTCCGCAGTGAGATACTAGGATCACTATCCACCAGGACGCCTGTCGTCCGTATCCTGATGACCTAACAACAAAAGGTGAATGGTGTGAGTAAAAATATATATGTACCCAGTAAGGGACCTGGTTATAATGACCGATCACCTCAGGTTGGGGATATAAAATAATCCAAAACTCATTTATTAAATCATTAAGCAAAATCATATGAAATCCCACACCAAAACAAATATCAAATAATAATAAATGGGCTGGCATCTGAAATTATCCCAAAGGTACACCCATGCACTTGGGTGCCCCGTTGGACCGTCAAGGGCTATCTCTTAATTCAAATTTTTTTTCTTTACTCTTTGGCCCGTTCCCTTGACGTTAGCTATCGCTGTGGTGGAACATAGCTACCTTGAGTCTTGACGAGCTTCCCTACGTGCTTCTCCCAGGGTCTATACTCACCATGCCCTTCAAAAAGCGATCCACGGGTGTGGAGACACGGCCCAACCTGTGAGGTATTGTTCGCTTTGGCCCGAAGCCTTACGGTTTTGTCCCACTCAAAAGGCGCCTCACAGTATTGGGTTTGGGTCTCACTATATATATCACATTGAAATCCCATATCTTGGCGATGTGGAATTGGGGTATTACAATCGCACCCTCTTAAAGGTTTGACGTCCCCGGCAAGCCCAATACACACAGATCTAGGACTACACCAACGGCAAGCCCAACACACACAGATCTAGGACCACACCAAGCGTTGGGATTCTAGATGTGAGAGACGGGCCCACAGAGCCTGCTCCAGTCCAGCCAGCCACCTTGGGCCCCGGTCCACTGGGTCTACACACAATCCAAGTATTGTCCCTTGGCCCAGCCAGTTCGAATCCAACACGCCTGCAGCGCTACTCGAACCCTGGCCACCAAGGGTTTTGTTGCTCCTATGAGCACGCCTCTCACCAATTGAGCTACAAAAAAGGCGCCTTTTTTGTGAGAGACGGGCCCACAGAGCCTGCTCCAGTCCAGCCAGCCACCTTGGGCCCCGGTCCACTGGGTCTCCACTACTCAAAGTATTGTCCCTTGGCCCAGCCAGTTCGCATCACACACGCCTGCAGCGCTACTCGAACCCTGGCCACCAAGGGTTTTGTTGCTCCTATGAGCACGCCTCTCACCAACCCGTCTCTTACACTAGAGGTGGCTTCCACCGCGTTCATGCGATGTAACACTTAGCTCCCAGCCCGCCTGGTGCCTCCTCTGATACCAATTGTGGAGACCCAGCCCAACCTGTGAAGTATTGTCCGTTTTGGCCCAAAGCCTCATGGTTTTGTCCCACTCAAAAGGCGCCTAGTATTGGGTTTGGGTCTCACTTTATATATCACATTAAAATCCCATATCCTGGCGATGTGGGATTGGGGTATTACAACGGGTACTTGATTATATGCTCTCAACTCAGTCCACGCTCCTGTATATTTGGAGTACCAAGGAACCCACTCAATCACTCATCTCCCAGGGATGCCGTATCCTTAGTAATCATAATAATAATATTTCATATATTCTTTTGAAAATCCTACCCTTAAATTCTTTTTTATAAACTCGTGTGTAAGGGTGGATAATTCATACCCCATAACGTTATAAACAATTTATAAAACAATTTACAAAGCAATTAGAAAACAGTTGACCTTCAATGGTCAACTACTATAATCCAAGCCATTCACTAGTGAGGGAGAGTTGTACACTCCCAAATTACCCCTCGAATGCCTTAGCTTAAATGCTACTGGTCCAAATCTCCTACAATCAAGTACCTAAATAATCAAATTAAAATCTAATTTGATTAATAAAGCCATTCGACTAACAATTAAACATTACAACAAAATCTATCTAGTGTTTCTAGGGTCTAGGAACTAAATTAGATAAGCCGGAAGGTAATTAAGGTCAATTGGGGTCTATAGTTGCAAAGTTACCAAATTACACCTATGCTACAATACCCCACCGTCACGAGCTTGGGAATGAGCCAATTCAGGGGATTTCCCCCAAATTGGGTTGAGTCCCACGCGGACTCAATGAGTCCTGTGCGGAAGTGACCTCCAGTGTAAGGCTGAGCTCGGCCTTGCACCAAATCAAGCTCTGTTTGAGCTTGATCTCCCACCAATTCTCACAAAAATTGAAATACAAGCAGTTTAACACCTAAACTAAGGAATCACAACTTCAAAAAGGGAATTAAACAACTAAGCATGCTCGAATTATGAATCAAAACACTAAGGGTCTAAGTGTTCTTGAGCTAAACCGAATTTCAATTTTCAATTCATGATTTCTCTCAGCTCACTCAACGAAATCATGCGTATAAACTATCAAATTAAAGCTTGATGGGTCTAGAACAACATATCAAAATCTCATCCAATTCCTACAGTTAGATTGGAAGATATGAGCTGAAGAACAAACTGTCACCGAATTGACAATTTTTGGATATCTGATAAATTCTTGAAGAAATTGGTGTTTTGATCTTCTTAAGAGCAAGAGGAGTTGGTGATAATGATTAATCAAGTGTTTAAAGAGGGATTGAAGGGTTGAATTTGAAGAAGTTGAAGAGAGAATTGAGAGAATTCGATGGAAGAAGAAAGAAGAAGAGAAAACACCCGAGACCCCACTTTGAGTTGTTGGGTCCGGCGTTGGACCCGACCAGGTCCAGCGCCGGAGTCAACTAATTTTAGTTAACTTCGGTCAACTTAGCCCAATTCACCTCGGTTTGCATGCACGTGTGGCCCCACCGACTCCGGTTTACAAAATTAGGGTTTTTAAGCTCGGAATTGAGCTAAAGGAAGTTCAAAAGGTCTAAGACAAGTCCATTTTCATTTCTTGGCCACACAACTATATGCAAATATATAACTTGACACGTGCGGACTGGGTCCGGGCGTGTCAGCTGCTCCAAGGCCCACCTCACCATGGTCCATACTATATACATGGGCTAGATATCACTAAAAACCAAAAGTCTAGTCTGATGGTTTCATGGGTTTCTCCATGTATATATACTACTTTAACATCCCACTCCTTTGTAATGTGAGATTCTACTCACATGTAAACAGCTTAACGATCTTCCATGTTCACTAGTGAGTCATGCCAACTCTCCCTTGCCACGAACCCAACCTTCCCTGGGAAAGGCACCAAAGTAGGTCTGAGGACTCACCAAGTCACACTTGACCTCTAACTAGGTCAGTCGTGCACCTCACTGTACTAATCGAGTCTTAACTAGACTTTGATGCCATTTATTAAAGAGCGGATTGGGCCTTACCATTGCACCAAGGCACACATTACCATGGTCCATACACATAGGCTAGACACCACTAGAAACCAAAGCCTAAGCTGATGGTTTCATGGGTCTTCCATGTATATATATATTACTTTAACATCTCACTCCTTTGTAATATAGAATTCCACTAACATATGAATGCCTTAGCAATAAAGTATGCTCGAGAACCTAGTGTGGTTGATTGAAAAAAAAAATAGTGATTGTGTGGAGCCTACAATTAAATTGTTTGTTCAATTTCAAATTAATAAAATTGTTCTTATGTGATTTTTTGAGTTAATTTAAAGGCATTCCTATTCTGCTATGTGTTGAGAAGGAATTGCACTAGAAATTTTTAATTCCAAACATTTTGTATTAGACCTAGTAGGTTACAAGCTAAAGTGAAGATTTTTTCATTCAATATGAGAAGAGAAAAGAAGGCATCAAATCAAGTATGAGCAATTGATTCAGTTTTTGATATGGGAGAATAAAAGGTACGAAAAAGTATCTTTTGATGATTATTAGATCTAGCATCCAGAAATTATAAATTATTTGAAAGAATTCAATTTGCTTGATGCACTGTGTCGAAACGTCTAAAAAGACGTCCGACAGAAAATTTAAAGAAATAAAAAGATTTTGAAAATAATAAGAAAAGGGAGTCGCCACTAACCATTTAGTTTAGGTAGGTTAGCCACCCGTTTTGACTCCGTTTAACCTAACGTAATCTACAAAGATTACCTTAGGTCAAACAGGTATTGGTCTACGAAAATAGATTTCGGATTCGGGAGTCGGTTACGTTCGAGGAAGGATTAGCACCCCCGAAACGTCCAGAAATCTTTACCATAAAGTCTTTTGAAAATCAATTTTAGGGTTAATGACAAAATGCTTTCAACATAAAAAAAAATGTAATAAAAAAAATTTGAATGTCGAAGTAACAACTCCTTTTGGTATGGGTTAATCCACCCTTAAAGAAAATTCGGTTTAATGAGATCCGTATCGCAATTTGGTTAGAAAATTCCCAATGTAGAATAACCAAGTTGAGTACTTCCAAAAATAAACTTTGAAAATCAAAATGTTAAAATAAGTAATTTTTCAAAGATAAATTTTGATTTAAAGAAAAAAATAATGGGTTTGAAAAAGATGCGTTTAAATTTAAAAAGACCTCAATTGTTAAGGACTAAATTGAAATCTTTCGAAAATATTTTTGGATTTTTGAAATTAATGTCGGAATAATCAAATTCCTTTTATTGATGATGAATTTTGATTAAAAAGCAAGATTCTAAAAAGAGTTTAATTTTAATTGGAAAGATTCCAATGTAGGGACCTAATTGAAATCTTTCAAGACATTTTTGACCTTTTTGAAAATAATGTCGGAATAATTAAATTCCTTTTATTTTTGGATCTCATGTTTAAAACCTTGATTAAAGAAATTAACCAAAGTTTAGTTTTTAAAAGAAAACCTCAACTATTGATTAAGTTTGAGATTTTCCTAAAAAGCCATCTTTAGGTTTTAAAATTATGTCGGAATTGGAATTCCTTTTGCTGATAAGAGGGATTTTGAAAGAAAACATTTTTTTTTAGATTTTTTTTTGAAAATTGACATTAATTAAAGTAAACCTTGAATATTTGATTAAAAATAAACATGATATGCATGTAATTTTGAAGAAATTAAATGAAGAAAAATCATTTTTTTGTTTTTGAAGGGATAAAAACTCCCCTAACTCTCCACCGTACTTCGGGTAAGAAAATTAGAAAAATTTCTATCTTGGTAGACCCTTGAGCATCTCGTACTTCCGAGATACCCTCCGGCTTCCCATGCACATGAATTTTGTGAAAACGATGCCCTAATTTCTAAATGCATGAAATGATGGGACAAAATAAACCAAGAAAATGGGTTAACACAAGAAATATATTAAGTATACATTAAAAAAATGCATGAGCCCTAATTTCTAAAATATCATAATTGATATAAATGGGCCTAAGCTAAATGACATATTAAAATGCTAATGGGCTTAAACTAAATGGTACATTAAAATGCTAGTGGGCCTAGTCTTAAAATATAAATGGGCTTAATCCTAAGATGCAAATGGACTTAATCCTAAAATGCAAATGGGTAAAAAAAAATTTCTAAAGGACGTAAGAATGCAATTTGACCTAAAATTACCAAATGGCATGAAAATGTATGTAAGCCTAAATGAAAATGAAAATGGACCCAATATCTAAAATGTGAATAGGCCTAAAATAACAAAAATGACCTTAAATATTAAACAAACCTAAAATACTAGAATGGCATGAAATATTAAATGAAATTTAAAATACTAAAATGACATGAACTAGAAAAATGCCGAATATTCTAATTTATTGAATGACACAAAAATATTAAAAATGACCTAAAGAAAACTAACATGGCATAAAAAGTTGATGCAAATAAAAAAAAATCAAACGATATAATAAAATGCAAATGAAGATTATTGAATGATATAATAAAATACAAAATGGAAATTACTAAATAAAAATTCCTAACGTTAAATGCATTTTTTTTAGTTTTTATTTCTTAATTTACTACATTTCACTAATTTGACTTCACCCAATTGAAACTAAGTTTCTTATGGTGCCAAGTTTATTCTCGGGTTACAGCTCAAATCCAAACATAAAAGAAGGAAACCTGATAGCCCAAAACCAACATAAAAGTAATTGCACAAAATAAGCATACCTGAGCTAGAAAGAAATGACTAAGTCTTCAACATATCCAAACAATACTTAGCCTATTTCTTATTTTCTTCTCGGTTCTTCTTCACTTTCCTTCGGTTTCAGCTGCCTTTTCCCCCTTTGTTCTTGATCCGAGCAGGGAGAAAATCATCTCTGCTTGCTGACGTTATTTTCACCAAGGTCAAAGGAAACACAGCTTCTCATCTCCTTCCCCAAAACTTCCTTCCCCTTCGTTCCCTATTTTGAAAACCCTCCAAAACCTTCCTCTTCTCATCCTTCCAAATTGTTTTTAAAACAAACCGAAACCCCCCCCCCCCTTTCTTTTTTTTTTCTTTTCACTCATTTTGCCTCTCCCCTTTTTTTTTCTTTCCACTCATTTTGCTTCTCCCCTTTTTCTTCTTTTCTTTCCACTCATCTTGTCTCTCCTTTTTTTTCTTTTCTTTCCACTCATTTTGGTTCTCCCCTTTTTTCTTTTCTTTCCACTCGTCTTGTCTCTCCTTTTTTCTTTTCTTTCCACTCATTTTGCCTCTCTTTTTTTTTCTTTTCTTTCCACTCATTTTGGTTCTCCCCTTTTTTCTTTTCTTTCCACTCATTTTGCCTCTCCCCTCTTTTCTTCGTTTGATGAATGCTCTCCCCCCTTTTCTACATTTTTCCTTTGGTCTCCCCCTTCTACATTTTTTCTTTGGTTGGCTCCCCTTTGTCTCCTTTCTTTGGTTGGCAGCAATTATTTGGCACCGTTTCAACATTGTTCTGGGCCGCTTCAACTCGACCTTTTTTTTTGTTTTGCTTGGAGTTAAACTTCACGTGACTTATCCTCCGTCAAGACTTTTGTGGCAGCAATTATTTTTGGCTTTTTATTTCTTGCTTTGACCAATTGTCTTTGCTTAAAAAAATCAACTTTCTTGTCTTGTTCACAAAGCCTTTAATCAATTTCCTTCCAATTTCCATAGGTTATGTACTATTCCACCAGTAAGAAGAAGATTAAATTGCTGCAAAGGGGTCAGATCGCCCTAAGCAAAACACGCGGATCCCTGCTCTCAACTTGGATACTAGGTCATAGAAATAAAAAATAAAATGAGGCCAATGGAAAAATGAAACTGAAAAGAAATAATTAAAAGTAACCCACGAAATGCAAAGGAAAAGATAAGTATGAAAAAATAAGGTGTCTACAGTTGCCCCTCTTGGAGCGTTTTCTAAGAACATTGAAGTTTGCTTCAAGATAATTAGGAAACGGTCCAAGACGTAGACACCATGTATTTTTGGAACTTTTCAAAAGCCAAAACTTGGTCTCCAAACGAATCAAATGCCATCAATTGGTCTTTAAATGAAACGAGGGCCATGATTCGATCTCTTTTTTTTTTTCTTTTTTTTTAAATGGAACAAGTGCCATGATTCGGTCACTAAAATGAAACGAGAGCCGTGATTCGGTCTCCCAATGAACAAATTAAACTGAGAGAACCTAAATTAGGTCTCAAAATGAAACAAGAGCCATGATTTGGTCTCTTAAATGAAATAAGTGCCGTGATTCGGTCACTAACTGCAATGAGAGTCGTGATTCGATCTCCCAATGAACTAAGTGAATCATACCTTGGTTCCCAATTGAATAAAATGAATTTCAAAACCTGAACTGGGTCTCAAAAACGAATTGAATGTCCTACCTTGATTGCTTAAAGAAAAATAAGAACCGTAACCTGGTCTCTTTTGATGAACAATCATATTTGTTGGATTCTTGGAAAATGATACTTCTATCTTGATCTGGAGTTGATATATCAAATACTTGATATGTTATCTGAAAATCTGATGCTCTAAAATGATGCAATGATCATGTCATGATGCATGCAATGCTTAATGCTTGATTTGCAATGACAAATTTAGTATCTTTTTGTACAAAGCCTGATCTTTCTTTGTAACAACATGGAAACCTCTTACTCAATCCCAATCTTCTTGCTCATTCATTCTAATTAACAATTTCAAACTGTATCAGTGCTTTTCCTGACTCATATTGCTTGTTTTGTTGTTTCTGCACATTCTTGATGATTCGCCCAAACAACTTCCATTTTCCTTCTGAGTGACTGATTAGTTGAAACCCTTGTCTCTTAAACCTAACTTATGCCTTTGAAAATCAAATGAGCATTTTCATACCTGTATGGTTTTTCGCATATTTATTCACATTATGAAAAAATTTAATTCAAGCAACAAACCCATTAACAATAAGATTTATCGCATTATTAAGAAAAGGATCAAAGAAATAAATCAACTTGATTCAATTTTTGCATTTCAGAACAAGATTCATGCAAACGAAAGGAATTCGAACTTCAATTCACATTCAAAAATAGGTTCATACAAACGAAAGAGAAAGTTCATTGATTCAAGATAAGAGGTACCTCCTAACAATGAATACTCAGAAACATGTGCAAACGAAACTTGAGTTCTGTCTTTGATCAATTGACGGTACCAACAAACTTGACAACTCAGTCTATTGAGTGATCTGATCTGCCCTAATTAGAACCATTGAATTTGATCTTGCTTCAATCAATAACTATGCTTATGTCTTTTTTCCTTCTACTTAAGCTGTCTTTTCAGGTTTTCAACTTAAGTAACCCCTCAATTGATCAAGCTGCCCTTTCGGGTTTTCAACTTGGATCTCTCATTTTTCTTTTTCGTCATTTTTTTATTCTTTTCATTTTTCCATTTTTCCATTTTTTCCTTGTTTCATTTTCATTTCATTTTTCATTTTTTTACTTCAAGCATAGTATTTCTTTACAGCATCAGCATTGATATGACTGGAGAATTCTTTCCCATCCATCTCTTGTAATATTAAAGCTCCACCAGAAAAGACCTTCTTGACAACATATGGGCCTTCCCAATTTGGTGCCCACTTGCCCCGAGAGTCACGTTGGTTCGGAAGCATTTTCTTTAACACCAACTCCCCTTCTTTGAATTGCCTCGGCTTCACTTTCTTATCATAAGCTCTCATCATTCTTTTCTGGTATAACTGACCATGACAAAGTGCGGCAAGGTGCTTCTATCGAGGTGGAAATTCAACTGATCATGTTGTTCTTGGATCCAATCAGCTTCATCCAAGTCCATTTCTCTAAGCACTATGATGGATGGAATTTCCACCTCGATAGGCACCACTGCTTCTGTCCCATATACCAATGAAAACGGAGTTGCCCTAGTAGATGTTCGGATTGCAGTTCGGTAAGCAAGAAGAGCAAATGGCAACTTCTCATGCCAATCTTTATAAGTTTCAGTCATCTTTGCTACGATTTTCTTGATGTTCTTGTTAGCTACTTCCACCGCCCCATTCATCTTTGGCCGATATGGTGTGGAGTTGCTATGAATGATCTTGAACCGAGAACATAGTGATTCTATCATTTTACTATTCAAATTCTGAGCATTATCGGAAATGATTCTCTCCGGGAGGCCATATCTACAGATGATCTCCTTCTTAAAAAACTTAGCAACTACAGATTGTGTAACACTGGCATATGAGGTTGCTTCAACCCATTTGGTGAAATAATCAATCATAACAAAGATGTATTGATGACCATTTGAAGCTTTTGGAGTAATTGGGCCGATAACATCCATTCCCCACATGGAGAACGGCCAAGTAGATGTCATAACATGTAGCGGATTTGGTGGAATATGAATCTGATCCGCATAAATCTGACATTTATGACATTTCCTTGTGTAATTGATGCAATCTGATTCCATGGTTAACCAGTAATGGCCGGATCTCATAATCTGTCTAGCCAATTTATGTCCACTAGCATGAGTTCCACAGACTCCTTCATGCACTTCGCTCATAATCATTTGAGCTTCTTTAGCTGCCACACACCTTAACAAGACTTGATCACGGGTTTCTTGTACAAAATTTCCCCATCCAAGTAAAAGTTCATCGACAATCGCCGAATAATCTTCTTATCGTTCTCTGATGCATGATCGGGATATTTTTGGTACTTTAGGAACTGTACAACATCATGGTACCAAGGTTTTCCATCTTCTTCTTCCTCAACATTCATGCAATGTGCCGGTTCACCTCTCAACTCGATCTTGATCGACGGAATCTCTGTATCTGAATCAACTTTGAACATTGGGGCCAATGTGGCCAAGGCATCAGCAACTTGATTCTCTTCTCGAGGTAAATGATGAAAAGAGATCTCCTTGAAGTTCTTTACGAGATCTTTGATGTAGTCATGATAAAGGACTAACTTTGAATCTCTCGTCTCCCATTCTCCCTTCAACTGATAAATCACAAGTGCAGAATCACCATACACCTTCAAATTTTCAATTTTTCTTTCTATGGCCATCTGAACATCGAGAACACGTGCTTCATATTCTGCCATATTGTTTGTACACCTAAAATCCAACCTTGCAGTGGCTAGGAAATAGTTGCCTTCTGGGGATGTCAGTACTGCCCCAATGCCATGTCCAATTTCGTTTGATGCTCCGTCAAAATACATTGTCCATGTTTCATCATCATCTAATTCTTCATCCACATGAAACACTGCCATCAAATCTTCATCAGGAATGTCGCAACGTTACCCGAGACGACGACGGATTTGGGACTTAAAAGGTTTTACGGAGTCGCCACTAACCATTTTTGTTTAGGTGCGGTTAGTCACCTATTAAATTTACCTAACTTAGCATTGACCGTTAGATGGCGTACTTAAGTTGGGTAGGTCCTGGTCTGCGGGACGGAGAACTGGAGTCGGGAGTACGGTTACGTGCGGGGAAGGATGAGCACCCCCACAACGCCCATCAAGATGACGGTACCGATTAATTTAATAATATTTAGGCCTTAAAAATGTTTTTATAATTTTCCTTTTTTGTTTGATTTTTTTGTTTTTTTTTTATAAATATATGTTCTTGAACAAAGACAGAATTTATTGGTTTTATTATCTCATTTTCAAATCAATATTTAAAAAGAATGTCAAGTAATTTCTTTTAATTTTTGATCCTTTTTTAATTCAAAAGTTTATTTTATTCAAACAAGAAAAGCTTTTTATTTCTTTTAAGAAATTACATTTTTATTAAAGCCAACAAGTAATGCTTTCTTTTCAAAAAATACATTTTATCACCCTCTTTTTTTGAAATATTTTTCTTTTCATTTTTACCCTTTTTTTTTCAGGATTTTTTTTCGAAATCATTATCTTTATTGGATATTTAAATGTTTGAAGTGCAAAGTACCACCTTATCAATCTAATAAAAAAATGAGGATTTATCAAGGCCTATTATGAATTTCGCCCAATTCTGGGTCTGATTCAAAGTGGGTCTCTTATTTAAAAATCCGAACTAGGTGTGAATTTTCACCCTCCCAAACCGGATCCCATGATTAAATCCTCATAATTTAAACCACTTGTAAGGATTTTGCTAGACATAGATGATCACTCTTTTACTTTTATTATTTAACGTAAAGATTTTATTATCCTTATCGGCTTAAAAATTTATCATTACTGGTTTATTTATTTTTTTTTAAAAAAACTAACACCTATAATTTATTTAGATGCCTAAATGCATGGCATATGAAATGTTATCTCATCAATTTTAAAAAATAAGGATAGTAAGGATTTTGTCGAGACCCACCGTGAACCTCGCCCAATTCTGGGTCTGATTCAAAATGGATCTCTTACCTAGGAATCCAGGTCGGATGTGAATTTTCACCTTTTCGAACCGGACGCCATGATCGGACCCTCACTATCCCCACATATCATTACTCGCATGGATGACAATAATATGACAATAAAGTATGAGCATGCATATAACTAAATTAATATAGCATAGATTAAATATGCATAAAGCTAAACTAAAATGATATAGGTTAAGTATGAATGAGACTAGATTAAAACGTCATAAATTAAATACGGATAGATTAAAAATTAAAACGATATGAACTAGATTAAATTGCATAGGCTTAGCTAAATTAAATATGCATGAATCTAAATTAAAATGACATAAATTAAATATGTATGGATCTAAATTAATATGAGAACAATATATTTAAATAAATTAGATACGCATGAATTAAATTAAGATAGTCTAAATTAAATACGCATGAAGTTAAATTGAAATGGGTGTAAATTAAACATGTAAAAAGAAAAAAAATAAAAAAAATTAAATTCGAAAAATACCAGAAAAATGGAAAGCAAAACACTGCGATCGGGTCGGGTCAGAGCGCGGGTCGACACGCGGGTCAGCGGCTGAGAGCAAGTGGAGCGGGTCGCGGTGCGGGTCGGGGCAACGCGCGGGTCTTCTCCGCTGAGCACGGGTCAAGGCGCGGATCTCGGTTTGGGTCGGGTCGAAGCGCGAGTCGGCACGCGGATTGCCTGCGCGGAGTTGTTCGCGGTGCGGGGCGCGGGTCGGGTCGGTGCAGCGCGCGGATCTTCGCTGCTGAGCTCGGGTCGACACGCGGATTCGGTTCGGGTCGGGTCGAAGCGCGGATCTTCTGTGCGAAGAGACGGAGCGGGTCGCGGGTCGGTGCGAGTCGGGTCGGTTCAGACACGCGGATCTTCAGCTTTGGAGGCGGGGCGGCGCGGGCCGAGACGCGGGGAAGCGCGGGCCTGGATGTGGGGAAGCGCGGGCCTGAGCGTTTAATGAGGGTGAAAGGTCTATTTTGCCCTTCTAAGTATAAAAACTAATTTTTCAGTTCTTTTTCAACCTTTTAGCCATTTTTGCTCTTCACTTTCTCTCTCTATCCGAAATTTTCCTTCTCTCTCTCTACAAACACAAATTTGCCCAGAAAATCAACTCCAAATGGATCGAAACAGCCTTCAAACCCAGAAAATTATGAACTTTCGAAGAACACCAAGAACATTTTTCCAGATTTTGTCTCCCAAACCATGAAATTAAACACAATCTTCCTAAATAAACTTCTCTCAGATCACCGAACACAATATCATACACCGATTTACCAAACTCCAAACCAAAAGCCCTAGATCTAGCTTTCAAATTCCAAAAAAAAACTTTAAATCCATGCTTTTTTCTTTCTATTTCAGTGAACCTTAGACGGAATTCAAGCTTAAAACTCACCAATTACTAGCCTATAACAAGCTCGAAATCCCTCCAAGTTGTTTTCTATTTTCTGTTTTTTTTTTAATTTTTTTTAACAAAACCCCAAGCCTCAAAAAAAAAATTTTCTCCTTAGCCAGAAATCTCCTCCCTCCGAAAATCACTCTACCCCTTTTTATACTCGTTTTCATCTGAGGATTTTCTTGTTTTTTCTTGTTCTTTTTTCTTGTATGGCATCTTTTAGTGGGAGAGGAGGTGGATGAAATGATGAATGCATGTGCTGGTTTTGGGATTGTTGAAAGGGCATCTCCTGATGAGAGAGGGGGTGGACAAAATGATGAGTGGGCATGTGGATGAAATGATGAGCTGGTTTTTGGTTTTGCTGAAAGGGAATCCCGAAGCTGTGCAATTTCCATTTTTTTATTTATTATTTATTATTTATTTATTTTTAATTTTTAATTTTTATTTATTTTTTATTATTATTTATTATTATTTTTATTTTTATATTTTGGAAGAAAAGAAATGAAATGAAATAAAATAAAAATAAAAATAAAAAGGGTGTCTACAGTTGCCCCTCTTGGAGCGTTTTCTAAGAACCTTGAAGTTTGCTTCAAGATAATTAGGAAATGGTCCAAGACATAGACACCATTTGTTTTTAGAACTTTTCAAAAGCCAAAACTTTGGTCTCCAAACAAATCAAATGCCATAAATTGGCCTTTAAATGAAACGAAAGCCGTGACTTGGTTTCTCAATAAACCAAATGAATCTTTAGAACCTAAACTAAGTCTCCAATTGAATTAAAAGCCATGACTTGGTCTTAAAATGAAATAAATACCGTGATTCGGTCACTAACTGTAACGAAATTCGTGATTCAGTCTCCCAATGAAATAAATAAACTATGAGAACCTAAACTAGGTCTCGAAACAAAACAAGAGCCATGACTTGGCCTCTTCAATGAAATAAATGCCGTGATTCGGTCACCAAATGAAACGAGAGCCGTGACTCGGTCTCCTACTGAGAAATTAAACTGAGAGAACCTAAATTAGGTCTCAAAATAAAACAAGAGCCATGATTTGGTCTCTTCAATGAAATAAGTGCCGTGATTCGGTCACCAAATGAAACGAGAGCCGTGACTCGGTCTCCCACTGAGAAATTGAACTGAGAGAACCTAAATTAGGTCTCAAAATAAAACAAGAGCCATGATTTGGTCTCTTCAATGAAATAAGTGTCGTGATTCGGTCACCAAATGAAACGAGAGCCGTGACTCGGTCTCCCAATGAAAAATTAAACTGAGAGAACCTAAATTAGGTCTCAAAATGAAACAAGAGCCATGATTTGATCTCTTCAATGAAATAAGTGCCGTGATTCGGTCACTAAATGAAAAGAGAGCCATGATTCGGTCTCCCAATGAGAAATTAAATTGTGAGAATCTAAATTAGGTCTCCAAATAAATCAAGAGCCATGATTTGGTCTCTAAAATGAAATAAGTGCCGTGATTCGGTCACTAACTGCAACGAGATCTGTGATTCAGTCTCCTAATGAAATAAATGATTCATACCTTGGTTCCCAATAAAATGAATTTCAAAACCTTAAATGGGTCTAAAAAACAAATTGAATGTCATACCTTGGTTGTTTAAAGAAAAATAAAAGCCGTAACCTGGTCTCTTTCGATGAACAATCATATTTGCTGGATTCTTAGAAAAAGATACTTCCATCTTGATCTGGAGTTGATGCATCGAATACCTAATATGTTATCTGAAAATCTGATGCTCTAAAATGATGCAATGATAATGTCATGATGTATGCAATGCTTGATTTGCAATGTCAAATTTAGTATCTTTTTGTACAAAGCCTCATTCTTGTTTGTAACAACATGGAAACCTCTTACTCAATCCCAATCTTCTTGCTCATTCATTCTGATTAACAATTCCAAACTGTATCAGTGCTTTTCCTGACTCAGATTGCTTGTTTCTGTTATCTCTGCACATTCTTGATGATTTGCCACAAACAGCTTCCACTTTCCTTCTGAGTGACTGGCTAGTTGAAACCCTGTCTCTTAAACCTAATCTATGCCTTTGAAAATTAAATGAGTATTTTCATACCTGTATGGTTTCTCGCATGTTTATTCACATTTTGAAATTCATGACAAAATTTAATACGAGCAACAAACCAATTAACAATCGCATTATTAAGGAAAAAAAAAATAAAAATAAAGATCAAAGAAATAAATCAACTTGATTCAATTTTTGCATTTCATAATAAGATTCATACAAACGAAAGGAATTCAAACTTCAATTCTCATTCAAAAATAGGTTTATACAAACAAGAGAGAAAATTCATTGATTCAATACAAGAGAAAGAATAAGGGGTACCTCCCAACAATGAATACTCAAAAACATGTGCGAACAAAACCTGAGTTCTTCCTTTGATCAATTGACGATACCAACGAACTTGACAACTGGGTCTATTGAGTAGTCTGATCTGCCCCCAATTAGACCCACTGCATTTGATCTTACTTCATTCAATAGCTGTGCTTATGCCTTTTTCCTTCTGCTTAAGCCGCCTTTTCAGGTTTTCAACTTAAGTAACCCCTCAATTGATCAAGCTGCCCTTTCGGGTTTTCAACTTGGATCTCTCCTTTTTCTTTTCATCATTTTTTATTTTTTTATTTTTCATTTTCATTTTCATTTTTCATCATTTTTACTTCAGGCATAGTATTTCTTTACAGCATCAGCATTGATAGGACTGGAGAATTCTTTCCCATCCATCTCTTGTAATATTAAAGCTCCACCAGAAAAAACCTTCTTGACAACATATGGGCCTTCCCAATTTGGTGCCCACTTGCCCCGAGAATCACGTTGGTTCGGGAGTATTTTCTTTAACACCAACTCCCCTTCTTTGAATTGCCTCGGCTTCACTTTCTTATCATAAGCTCTCATCATTCTTTTCTGGTATAGCTGACCATGACAAAGTGCGGCAAGGCGCTTCTCATCAATCAAATTCAATTGATCATGTCGTTCTTGGATCCAATCAGCTTCATCCAAGTCCACTTCTCTAAGCACTCTGAGAGATGGAATTTCCACTTCGATAGGCACCACTGCTTCTGTCCCATACACCAACGAAAAAGGAGTTGCCCCAGTTGATGTTCGGACTGCAGTTCGGTACGCAAAAAGAGCAAATGGCAGCTTCTCATGCCAATCTCTATAAGTTTCAGTCATCTTGGCCACAATCTTCTTGATATTCTTGTTTGCTGCTTCCACTGCCCCATTCATCTTAGGCCGATATGGTGTGGAGTTGCTGTGAATGATCTTGAAATGAGAACATAGTGATTCTATCATTTTACTATTCAAATTCTGAGCATTATCGGAAATGATTCTCTCCGGAAGGCCATATCTGCAGATGATCTCCTTCTTCAAAAACTTAGCAACCACAGATTGTGTAACACTGGCATATGAGGTTGCTTCAACCCATTTGGTGAAATAATCAATCATAACAAAGATGTATTGATGACCATTTGAAGCTTTTGGAGTAATTGGTCCGATAACATCCATTCCCCACATGGAGAAAGGCCAAGTAGACGCCATAACATGTAGCGGATTTGGTGGAACATGAATTTGATCCGCATATATCTGACATTTATGACATTTCCTTGTGTAATTGATGCAATCTGATTCCATGGTTAACCAGTAATGGCCAGATCTCATAATCTGCCTGGCTAATTTGTGTCCACTAGCATGAGTTCCACAGACTCCTTCATGCACTTCGCTCATAATCATTTGAGCTTCTTTAGCTGCCACACACCTTAACAAGACCTGATCACGGGTTTTCTTGTACAAAATCTCTCCATCCAAATAAAAGTTCATCGACAATCTCCGGATAATCTTCTTGTCATTCTCTGATGCATGATCAGGATATTTTTGGTACTTTAGGAACTGTACAACATCATAGTACCAAGGTTTGCCATCTTCTTCTTCCTCAACATTCATGCAATGTGCCGGTTCACCTCTCAGCTCGATCTTGATCGACGGAATCTCTGTATCTGAATCAACTTTGAACATGGAGGCCAATGTGGCCAAGGCATCGGCAACTTGGTTCTCCTCTCGGGGTAAGTGATGGAAATAGATCTCCTTGAAGTTTTTCGTGAGATCTTTGATATAATCATGGTAAAGGACTAACTTCGAATCTCTTGTCTCCCATTCACCCTTCAACTGATAGATCACAAGTGCAGAATCACCATACACTTTCAAAATCTCAACTCTCCTTTCTATAGCCATTTGAATACCAAGAACACATGCTTCATATTCGGCTACATTATTGGTACATCTGAAATCTAATCTCGCAGTTGCTGGGAAATGATTTCCATCCGGGGATGTCAGAACTGCCCCAATGCCATGGCCGATTGCATTTGATGCCCCATCAAAATACATTGTCCATGTTTGACTGTCATCTGGTTCTTTACCTACATGGAATACTGCCATTAAGTCTTCATCAGGAAAATCAAACTCCATAGGCTCATAATCATCGTTGGCCCTTTCTGCCAAAAATTCTGCTACGGCGCTTCCTTTGATGGCTTTCTGAGAGACATATTGGATATCATATTCAGACAATAACACTTGCCATCGAGCAATTTTCCCTGACAAACCCGGTTTCTCGAATATGTATCTAATGGGATCCAACTTTGCCACTAATAAGGTAGTGTGGTACAACATGTATTGCCTTAATCGGCGAGTGGCCCAAGCCAATGCACAACACATCTTCTCTAATGGGGAATACTTGGCTTCATATTCGGTGAACTTCTTGCTCAAATAGTATACCGCATGCTCCTTCTTTCCATTTTCATCTTGTTGTCCTAATACACATCCCATGGAATTTTCAAGCACGGTAAGGTACAAAATCAATGGTCTTCCAGGTACTGGAGGTACCAATACCGGTGGATTAGTGAGATATTCTTTAATTTTCTCAAAAGCAGCCTGACATTCCTCATCCCACTTACCAGGATCTCTCTTCTTAAGTAATTTGAAAATCGGATCACATTTAGCAGTCAACTGTGATATGAACCGAGCAATGTAATTTAATCTCCCAAGGAAACCTCTGACTTCTTTTGTAGTCTTAGGTGGAGGCAAGTTCTGAATAGCTTTGATCTTGTCTGGATCTACCTCAATCCCCTTTTCACTAACCACAAATCCTAATAACTTTCCAGACGTAGCTCCAAATGTACACTTAGCCGGATTCAACCTGAGCTTATACTTCCGCAGCCTCTCGAACAACTTTTGTAAATTAACAATATGTTCTTCCGCTGTTCGAGCTTTAGCAATCATATCATCCACATACACCTCAATCTCTTTGTGCATCATATCATGGAACAAGGTCACCATGGCTCTCTGATAAGTAGCACCGGCATTTTTTAAACCAAAAGACATCACTTTGTAGTTGAAAGTTCCCCACACGGTGATGAAAGTTGTTTTCTCCTTGTCTTCAGGTGCCATTTTAATCTGATTATACCCCGAGAAACCATCCATGAATGAGAACATGGAGTAACGAGCAGTGTTATCTACTAGAGTATCAATGTGTGGCAAAGGGAAGTTATCTTTAGGGCTAGCTTGGTTGAGGTCTCGGTAATCTACACACATCCGAACTTTTCCATCCTTCTTGGGCACTGGGACTATGTTAGCAACCCATTCTGGATACTTTGCTACTTCAAGAAAGCCGGCATCTAGTTGCTTCATCACTTCTTCCCTTATCTTTAATAACATTTCAGGTTTCATCCGCCTTAATTTTTGCTGAACTGGCTTGCATTCCGGCCTGATAGGAAGCTTATGCACTACAATTTCCGGATCCAATCCGGGCATGTCTTGGTATGACCATGCAAAGACATCTGAGTACTCTTTCAACAAATCAACTAACTGCTGCCTTTCCTTTTTAGACAAAGTGGTGCCTATCTTTACTTCCTTCTTGTCCTCTTCTGTGCCCAAATTAATCAACTCTATAGTCTCCTTATGAGGCATTATCTGTCTCTCCTCTTGCTCAACTAATCTCAACAAATCGTGGGGCAGATCAGAATCATCAATATCATCATTATCAACCTCATCAGTATCAATCAACTCCCCAAAGTCGAACTCAGGCCCGTCGTTTGTGCTATCTTTGCATTCATTGATGGTGGACCTGCAAGGAGAAATTTGGAATGGATATATGCAAGGTAATGGAACATGTTACAAGAAGAAAAAAAAAGGCTAAATAAAAGATAGGAAAAAGGTAGGGAAACAATAGAAGAAAAATATGGCGAATATGTTGCAATGTAACTTTATTTGTCAAAAATTCATACACGCATCAATTTATCATTGAATTTTCAACTTATCTATAAACAAGAAAGAAAGCCATTAACAATTTCATGAAAATGCTCATCAACACTCTTAGGCATAAGTGTTGGTTTAACAGACAGAAGTTTTAGGTAATTACATTTCTTCTGCAGATGAAAATACAGTCGGTATTTCAACAACAGACCAACTGTCTAAATCTGTACCCACTTCAGTCGCATAGATCAAACTATCTAACTGATCCGATGTCTCATCATCAATTGCATGGATGGCCAAATTATGCATTCTTCTTCGAACAGACTGGATTGGAATCGGTGTTTGCTCATGCTGACCAAGATTAACCCAACCAGCTGATACAAAGGTTTGACTGATCTGTGGAAATTTCATCTCTTTCCCTTCTTCCATACATGCCCCTTCTTTCCTGGCTAATCTCTGAGCTTTTCTCTTCTCCCTCATCTGTTGCTTGTCTTTCCATGTCGGCTTGAAACCCAGACCAAAAGTATTGTCTTGGTGGAGCCAATCTACCAATTTGGGATCCCCTTGTAGGTCCTTACCTAAACCTTTGCCGTCAGACCATCCTTGCTCTTGCATCTGCCTTTTCTGCACTATTAAACCCTCTGAGCCTTGGCTTACTCCTCTTCCTGACATAACTTCTGCTATCTCAAAAGATCGAAATGAACATTCCAAGGCCTCCTCAGCAGATTCAATGTATGGAGAGTCTGAAGATTGAGTCACCATTATATCCTCTTCGCCCCTTACTGTCACTATTGTTCTTTCCACTCGAAATTTGACTTTTTGGTGCAGAGTTGAAGGGATTGCTCCAGCCAAATGGATCCATGGTCGACCAAGGAGGCAAGTATAGGAAGGATTGATATCCATTACTTGAAACACTAGCTCAAATGTAACCGGCCCCACCTGAAAAGGAATCTCGATATTACCCAAGACCTCTCTTCGAGAACCATCAAATGCCCGGACTATCAAATTGCTGGACTGCATATAAGACATATCAACTGGTAGCTTTTGTAGGGACCGAAGAGGCATAACATTTAGTGCAGAGCCATTATCTATTAGAACTTTAGCCATGGTATAGCCTTTGCATCTAGCAGTGATGTGGAGGGCCTTGGGTATCCCCCTCATTCCTGTAGGTATTTCTTCGTCCGTAAAGGTAATGTAATCTGTCGCACCAATACTGCCAACAATATAGTCCATATCAGTAACAGAAATATTACGAGACACGTATGACTGACTCAGGGCTTTCAGTAACGATTCTCTGTGAGCTTCTGAGTTCAACAGCAATGCAAGCAAAGAAATACGAGCTGGTGTTTTGTTCAATTGATCAACCACACTATATTCGCTTTGCTTAATGATTTTAAGAAATTCCTCAGGTTCATTAATAGAAGTACTTTGGGCATTCTCCTCTCCTGATATCATCTCTTGTGCAGCCATCGGTTCTTCACCTACCTTCACTTTTCTTTTAGAAGATTCAGCATTCTCAGAATAATAAATTCTACCACTGCGGGTAATTCCATCGACATCAGACAATGATGGGACTATTGAACCACAGGTTTTCTCAATAGTGGAAAAACTACACTCATAGTTCCATGGAACTTGATTATCGCTTTGGTAAGGGAATGACTGTGGAGGAACTACTACAATAGGTGCAGCATGTTTGGATTGTGGAGGTTTATCATAATATACCACAAATGGTTCAAGCTTGGTTGGTGCCTCCACAGGTGTAGGAACCAATGGTTTTTGTGTTGGAGGTGAGTCATAGTACACCACAAAAGGTTCCGGCTTTGGTGGTACGTCATAGTATACTACGAACGGTTTGACCATCTCCTTGCCGTTTTCCACCACATTCACCATTGTATTATCTGTTTCCATATAGAATTCGATCAACGACTGATCCATTAACTTCTGGACTTGCCGATGAAAAGTAGTACACTTCTGAATGTCATGATATGAGTCCCCACAATTCCAACAACCCACATTTATCTTTTCAGAGCAGACCATCTGAGCTTTCATCAATGCTTTGAATATTGTAGCCATTGGGGTTTTCACTTCTTGGATAGATCTTTTCACGTATTCACCATTGCCAACTACATTTACTGCGGCTCCATCATGTTTTGGCAAGGGATTCTGTCCCACATTAGGTTGTGCATTTTGAGAAAAACTCAACCTTCCTTCCCTTACCAAATCCTGAACTTTAAGCTTCAATACATAACAGTCTTCGGTTGAATGGCCGGCTGCCCCATGGTGGTAGTCACAATGTTCATTAGGCTTGAACCAGTCCGGATATGGCGGTGTATAGGTCTTGGTCACACGAGGTCTCTCAACCAATTTCTGCTGTAGAAGTTGTGGAAGTAAGGCAGTGTAAGTATATGGAATGGGATCAATCCTGGTGTAGGTTCGAGTTGGCCTTTGGTTATTTTCAGTGTGGGTGGTTGTGATATTTGGTCTAGGTGTGAAAGCTTGGGTCGTTGGGTGGAAGGTAGATCCAGAAGCAACATAGTTAGTGGCTGGGGGTTGGTATGAAGTAGGGCGCCGGTTGTATGAAGGTCTTTGGTGAGGGTAGTGATAATTTGGTTGAGGGACATGTCGGTATGAATAGTTGTCGATAGCAGTGACTTCCCCATCCTTTTTCTTGCCATATTGTCCTTTTTTGGCACTAGATTCACCGACATCCAACCTTCCTGACTTAATAGCCTTCTCTAGTAACTCCCCAGACAGTATAAGATCCGAGAAATCCTTAGGAGCACTGGCAATCAACCGGTCATAGTACGGGGCTTTTAATGTCTCCAAAAACATATAGTTGGCCTCCTTGTCAGTAAGGGCAGGAGTAACTTGCGCGGCCATATCCCTCCATCTCTGTGCATACTCTTTGAAGCTTTCAGTGGATTTCATCGCCATGGTTTGCAAAGTCAGGCGGTCAGGAGCCAAATCGGTCATATGTTTGTACTGGGTAATGAACGCTTTTGCTAAATCAGTCCATGTTCGAATTCTAGAACTGTCCAACTGATTGTACCACCTCGAAGCTGCCCCAGTCAAACTATCTTGGAAAAAGTGGATCATAAGCTTGTCATCATAAGTGTATGCTGCCATTTTTCGGACATAGCTTAACAAATGATCTTGGGGGCACTTCGTGCCATTGAATTTTTCAAACTCTGGTACTTTAAACTTATGCGGAATAACCAACCCGGGTACCAAAGTTGCTTCAGAGGCATTCATCGCCCTATGGTAGCTAAATCCTTCAATTAGCTTCAACCGTTCATCCAACAAACTGAACATTTTGCTACTTTGCATTGAAACATCCTTTTTCTCATCATCTAAAACCACTGGATTAGTGGCATCATGCCCTTGATTGAATAGAGGGATGGCGTTTGGGATTGGTGGTGGTACAAAAGTGGGTGCAGGCACAAAAGCAGGTGAAGGCCCAAAGGCTGGTGCAGGCATAGACATTGTAGGATAAGTATTCTCTCCAATGGAGTGTTGTGTAGGATGTGATGGAGCTACCATTGGGGGTATGGCCATATTAACAGTATTGCCTCCTACACCCTGAGCTACGTTTCCCATAAATTCAAAGCCTGGGGCATGAATCGGTGTCTCTTTACCAATATTTCTTCCTTCAGATGTTTCCTCCGCAGGCTTCTCTTTGACCAAAGCTCTCATCATTTCCATTAACTCGTCTAACCTCTGATTTGTCTCTTCGTGTGCCTTTTTCAGCTTCTCAATTTCTAACATCTGTTCATTCTCCATGATTCTAGCTTGCAACCTGGTAAAGTATCTTCCGGGTTGTCGATCTATCTTGAAACCTTTGTTATTACAAACATGAATTAGACTTTGTTATTTATTGAAAAAGCTTAATGAAATCCATCTTTTGTTTGTTTAGTAAAACATGATGCGTGCGTGACATGATGAATGCAAAATCTAAAATTTGCCGTACATCAATTAGAAGCAAGTGAATCTATTTATAACTTCCTAATAAGAGTTTAGTACAAAATCATAACTCTCATAATAAGAGCTCATAACACAAACGCCTTCCAAACTACATTGCCTTTTAAGTAAACCTTCCTAACACATATTCATTGAAATCCAGGACACGATTAGCTTTGTCGATGACATCTCGCAGAAGATCAATCAATTCTTGGCCATTCGGGTCTAGTGGTGTTGTGGTTGTCTCCAAAAGCATTGCTCTGGCTTTTATCCTTTCCGCCTCTACCTTCCCACTATTAACATGATGTATCATGAACCCCAATTCTAGACATTTACGCTCATATTCTCCATCCCTTCGTTCTGCAAATTGTTTCAAAGCAAGGTGTTCCTCATTAAGCTGATCTTGATGTTGGATTAACCCATCCACTTGCTGTTGTAGCTGAAAGACTTGCTGCTGTAGCTGAAGGTATTGTTGATATAATGGAGTTTGCTGTAGAGATTGCACCTTGTGATTCAGCCTTACTACTTCGTTTTGTAGTCCTTGCCTCTTGGTTTGCTCTTCCACAAAAAGTGCTCTAAAATTGGCACTTTGCTCCAGTTCTTGACTCAACCTTGTTGCTTCAACTTCCAGACTCTGCCTCATTACTTGTTCTGCCTTCACAGTAGACCTCAAACTGTTGTTTTCCTTTTCTAGCTCTGTCATTCTTCGTAAGTCTACACCTTTGAATGAAGTGGAGGTCATCTTTCTTTTCAATTCTTGTTCCAGATTACTACACTGAGCCCGCTGAGCTTCTAAGTTCTTTCTAAGCCTTTGGATTTCAGATGCTTGGCTTTCTAATTGAACATAGTAGGATGCCGCTTCATTGCTTTCCTGGGTACACTTTCCCTTCCATTCTCGGATCTTTTTTTCTTTGTGCTCCACATTGTGTTTCTCCAAAGAGACATGCAATCCCAAAGTCTGGATTTCTCCTTCCATTGTCAATTTCTGCTTTTTCCATTCTTTCTTTTCATGTTCATGTCTTTTGGTCAATTCCGCTACCTTGGTACCATCTTTGAGAATCCGATTTTCGATGGCTAATTCAGTCATAATATTTCTTCCATCATTTCCCACAGGGTGAGTGGGATCTAGCACTTCAGGTTGTTTATCATCCTTCACCCTCTGCTCATGCCATATCTCATATTCCAATGTTGCAGCTTCGGAGGGCTCACCCCATCCTACCACGTTCTTCTTTTTCCAGATTGCAACATAATCCAACCCTTTTTGGATGTCATTGGCTTCTTGGTAGTCAAGTTCAACGCTGTTCAAGCCGTTGGTCACTGGAATGAACTGTTCCGATCCATATTGCCTCCTTGCCAAAAGTGGCAAATAACTGATGACTCCCCAAAGCCCCATAAGTGGCATCCATGGATCTCTTGCAGTTTGGAACCTTATCTTAGTTCTGGGCATCCAAATAGCTTTCCAAACCACTTTTTCACTAGTCAATTCCTTTAGCATGCTGATCCATTCCTCCTTTGTCTTTTCCTCCCATCGAACCTTGATAGCTTGCTCGAAACGATCTCGATGCCAATATTTGCAATTGAAATACTTCAGATGGCTTATCCCCCAAACTTGTAACAATTGCAGACAAGTTTTGAGCCGAGACTCTTTACGATATCGGGAATAATTCAAAGCACGTAGAGTTTCTGCCACTATTGTTGTAGATGGATCTACCTTGTGCAATAACTGCTCTACTATACTCACTACTTCATAATCCACATACCCGATCGTCTTAGGGAATATAACCAGACCATATATCAACAAAGCAAACACATTGAGGCCTTGCTCGTCATTGGGGTGTTGTTCCACAAAGTTGCACAAAGACTCGGCTTCATAACCATCTGTCTTGCTACTTTTCACTAATTCGTCAGCTTCTTCCGGAGTCACACCCATAATACCACTGAGTTTCTTAGACAGAGATCTTTTATTAAACCTCCTCCAATAGATTTTTCCTCTATGGTCTTTGGGCACATCAATCAACTGTGCATACTCTTCCGGAGTGGGTAGCAAATCAACTTCATTGAAGACAAAACAGCGATAAGAAGGATTCCAAAAATGAACCATAGCTCGGATGAACTCCTTGTCAACTTTAATCTTCATTAGAGAGGCTATATTCCTATACTTCTCATGGAACCTTTGTTGACGCATGGCATCCCAACTTCCCCAAATTCTGAGCAACCGTGATACATCATTGTGTTCTAGGTTGAGTCCAAACCTCGCTGGCAATTTAGGCTTAGAGCTTTCTGGTAGGCGATCCCCCACTTTTCCTTCACTACTGAGGCGAACGAATTGCGCTGGGTCGATCTCTATCTCCACCCCGTTTTGCACTGAAACCTCTTCAGAAGCCATACTTAAATCCATTTGCTTGATAATTGATACACGGCAAATACCTACTTTTGATGCATGAAGATGCAAAGAATGCAGATGACAAAGAAAAAGAGAAATATTTAAATTAGTGACAAAATCATGAATAACGATTAAGGATAGATAATAAATAGACTTTGCATGAATGCTCCATTCTATTTAATTTAAAAACCAAAAGGGTCAAGCAGATATGTATGGAGGCAGGTAGTCATCCTAATATGGCCAAAAATGCTCGACCACTCTATAGTCCTCATTACAAAGGCACAAATAGTAAAAGGGATAGGAGTTGTTCCTTCATGTGTCCTATTTCCAGGTTGCGCTCATTAAGGGTTTGGCCCTACCTAAATTTGGCTACTCGCAGGTGACCTATATGATGGTTATGGTCATGCCATCTGAAGGTGCCCAGACTGTCCTTATTTCGCCATCTATCATAGGCTAGTAAGGCCTCCAATCCTAACCCATTATAGGCTCATTGGAAAGGATTCAGTCTGAGTGGGGGTTTTTCGCTTAGAAAACTCACTGTGAGGAGTTGCCCCACGCGAGTAAGCTACTTTGCCCCCTCCTAAATAGGTGATATCCAATTCTGGACTTATGCGTGTAATGCAAATGTGAGTGTGTGTGAAGGAACATACAAACCTTTCCAATTTACCAGTATACCCAAAATGCCACATTAATCAACAAGCAATAAACTTCTATTCACAACAAAAGGTAAAGAGATTAGTAACAACAAGAAAACATGTACATTCATGAGCAAATAAAGCATCAAATTCCTAACATGCAAACTAGGATCCACTTTATTGTCTTGTATTTACCAAAATGAGAGACAAAATCATGCAATCAAAAAGTCGAAATAAAAAAAAAGAAAAAAAGAAAAAAAATAATAAATAATAATAAAAAAAATAAAATTAAGGCCTAAATAATTATTAAATTAATTCCCGGCTTGACTCTCTAACCTGTCCCCAGTGGAGTCGCCAAACTGTCGCAACGTTACCCGAGACGACGACGGATTTGGGACTTAAAAGGTTTTACGGAGTCGCCACTAACCATTTTTGTTTAGGTGCGGTTAGTCACCTATTAAATTTACCTAACTTAGCATTGACCGTTAGATGGCGTACTTAAGTTGGGTAGGTCCTGGTCTGCGGGACGGAGAACTGGAGTCGGGAGTACGGTTACGTGCGGGGAAGGATGAGCACCCCCACAACGCCCGTCAAGATGACGGTACCGATTAATTTAATAATATTTAGGCCTTAAAAATGTTTTTATAATTTTCCTTTTTTGTTTGATTTTTTTGTTTTTTTTTTATAAATATATGTTCTTGAACAAAGACAGAATTTATTGGTTTTATTATCTCATTTTCAAATCAATATTTAAAAAGAATGTCAAGTAATTTCTTTTAATTTTTGATCCTTTTTTAATTCAAAAGTTTATTTTATTCAAACAAGAAAAGCTTTTTATTTCTTTTAAGAAATTACATTTTTATTAAAGCCAACAAGTAATGCTTTCTTTTCAAAAAATACATTTTATCACCCTCTTTTTTTGAAATATTTTTCTTTTCATTTTTACCCTTTTTTTTCAGGATTTTTTTTCGAAATCATTATCTTTATTGGATATTTAAATGTTTGAAGTGCAAAGTGCCACCTTATCAATCTAATAAAAAAATGAGGATTTATCAAGGCCTATTATGAATTTCGCCCAATTCTGGGTCTGATTCAAAGTGGGTCTCTTATTTAAAAATCCGAACTAGGTGTGAATTTTCACCCTCCCAAACCGGATCCCATGATTAAATCCTCATAATTTAAACCACTTGTAAGGATTTTGCTAGACATAGATGATCACTCTTTTACTTTTATTATTTAACGTAAAGATTTTATTATCCTTATCGGCTTAAAAATTTATCATTACTGGTTTATTTATTTTTTTTAAAAAAAACTAACACCTATAATTTATTTAGATGCCTAAATGCATGGCATATGAAATGTTATCTCATCAATTTTAAAAAATAAGGATAGTAAGGATTTTGTCGAGACCCACCGTGAACCTCGCCCAATTCTGGGTCTGATTCAAAATGGATCTCTTACCTAGGAATCCAGGTCGGATGTGAATTTTCACCTTTTCGAACCGGACGCCATGATCGGACCCTCACTATCCCCACATATCATTACTCGCATGGATGACAATAATATGACAATAAAGTATGAGCATGCATATAACTAAATTAATATAGCATAGATTAAATATGCATAAAGCTAAACAAAATGATATAGGTTAAGTATGAATGAGACTAGATTAAAATGTCATAAATTAAATACGGATAGATTAAAAATTAAAACGATATGAACTAGATTAAATTGCATAGGCTTAGCTAAATTAAATATGCATGAATCTAAATTAAAATGACATAAATTAAATATGTATGGATCTAAATTAATATGAGAACAATATATTTAAATAAATTAGATACGCATGAATTAAATTAAGATAGTCTAAATTAAATACGCATGAAGTTAAATTGAAATGGGTGTAAATTAAACATGTAAAAAGAAAAAAAATAAAAAAAATTAAATTCGAAAAATACCAGAAAAATGGAAAGCAAAACACTGCGATCGGGTCGGGTCAGAGTGCGGGTCGACACGCGGGTCAGCGGCTGAGAGCAAGTGGAGCGGGTCGCGGTGCGGGTCGGGGCAACGCGCGGGTCTTCTCCGCTGAGCACGGGTCAAGGCGCGGATCTCGGTTCGGGTCGGGTCGAAGCGCGGGTCGGCACGAGGATTGCCTGCGCGGAGCTGTTCGCGGTGCGGGGCGCGGGTCGGGTCGGTGCAGCGCGCGGATCTTCGCTGCTGAGCTCGGGTCGACACGCGGATTCGGTTCGGGTCGGGTCGAAGCGCGGATCTTCTGTGCGGAGAGACGGAGCGGGTCGCGGGTCGGTGCGAGTCGGGTCGGTTCAGACACGCGGATCTTCAGCTTTGGAGGCGGGGCGGCGCGGGCCGAGACGCGGGGAAGCGCGGGCCTGGATGTGGGGAAGCGCGGGCCTAAGCATTTAATGAGGGTGAAAGGTCTATTTTGCCCTCCCAAGTATAAAAACTAATTTTTCAGTTCTTTTTCAACCTTTTAGCCATTTTTGCTCTTCACTTTCTCTCTCTATCCGAAATTTTCCTTCTCTCTCTCTACAAACACAAATTTGCCCAGAAAATCAACTCCAAATGGATCGAAACAGCCTTCAAACCCAGAAAATTATGAACTTTCGAAGAACACCAAGAACATTTTTCCAGATTTTGTCTCCCAAACCATGAAATTAAACACATCTTCCTAAATAAACTTCTCTCAGATCACCGAACACAATATCATACACCGATTTACCAAACTCCAAACCAAAAGCCCTAGATCTAGCTTTCAAATTCCAAAAAAAAAAACTTTAAATCCAAGCTTTTTTCTTTCTATTTCAGTGAACCTTAGACGGAATTCAAGCTTAAAACTCACCAATTACTAGCCTATAACAAGCTCGAAATCCCTCCAAGTTGTTTTCTATTTTCTGTTTTTTTTTTTAATTTTTTTTAACAAAACCCCAAGCCTCAAAAAAAAAATTTTCTCCTTAGCCAGAAATCTCCTCCCTCCGAAAATCACTCTACCCCTTTTTATACTCGTTTTCATCTGAGGATTTTCTTGTTTTTTCTTGTTCTTTTTTCTTGTATGGCATCTTTTAGTGGGAGAGGAGGTGGATGAAATGATGAATGCATGTGCTGGTTTTGGGATTGTTGAAAGGGCATCTCCTGATGAGAGAGGGGGTGGACAAAATGATGAGTGGGCATGTGGATGAAATGATGAGCTGGTTTTTGGTTTTGCTGAAAGGGAATCCCGAAGCTGTGCAATTTCCATTTTTTTATTTTTTTATTTATTATTTATTATTTATTTATTTTTAATTTTTAATTTTTATTTATTTTTTATTATTATTTATTATTATTTTTATTTTTATATTTTGGAAGAAAAGAAATGAAATGAAATAAAATAAAAATAAAAATAAAAAGGGTGTCTACAAGGAAAGTCAAACTCCATAGGCTCATAATCATCACTAGCCCTTTCTGCTAAAAACTCTGCAACCGCACTTCCTTTGATGGCTTTTTGAGAAACATATTGAATATCATACTCGGACAACAATACTTGCCACCGAGCAATTCTTCCTGACAAGCGCGGTTTCTCAAATATGTATCTGATTGGGTCTAACTTTGCCACCAATAAGGTAGTATGGTATAACATGTACTGTCTTAGTCGGTGAGCAGTCCAAGCCAATGCACAACACATCTTCTCTAATGGGGAATACTTTGCTTCATATTCAGTGAACTTCTTACTCAAATAGTACACTGCATGCTCTTTCTTTCCAGTCTCATCTTGTTGCCCCAATACACATCCCATGGAATTTTTGAACACTGTGAGATATAAGATCAAAGGTCTTCTAGGTACTGAAGGTATCAACACTGGTGGATTTGCGAGGTATTCCTTGATCTTTTGAAAGGCTACTTGACAGTCATCATCCCATTCACCTGGATCTCTCTTTTTAAGCAATTTGAAAATTGGATTGCATTTAGCAGTCAATTGCGATATAAATCTGGCAATGTAATTCAATCTCCCAAGGAAACCTTTGACTTCTTTTGGGGTTTTAGGTGGTGATAAATTTTGGATAGCTTTGATCTTATCTGGATCTACCTCAATCCTCTTTTCACTAACTACAAAACCCAATAGCTTTTCGGAGGTCACCCCAAAAGTGCACTTGGTTGGATTCAATCTGAGCTTGTACATCCTCAGTCTTTTGAACAACTTCTGCAAATTGACAATATGTTCTTCCGTAGTCCGAGCTTTAGCAATCATATCATCCACATACACTTCAATCTCTCTGTGCATCATATCATGGAACAAAGTCACCATAGCTCGCTGATAGGTAGTACCGGCATTCTTCAAACCAAAAGACATCACTTTGTAGTTAAAAGTTCCCCACACGGTGATGAAAGTTGTTTTCTCTTTATCTTCTGGTGCCATCTTGATCTGATTATATCCCGAGAAACCATCCATGAATGAGAATATGGAAAAGCGGGCAGTATTGTCAACTAGGGTATCAATGTGAGGTAAGGGAAAGTTATCTTTGGGACTGGCTCGGTTGAGGTCTCTGTAGTCTACACACATCCGAACCTTCCCATCTTTCTTCGGCACCGGAACTATGTTGGCTACCCACTCCGGGTACTTTGCAACTTCAAGAAAACCTGCATCTAACTGCTTCATTACTTCTTCCCTTATCTTCAATAGCATCTCCGGTTTCATCCGTCTTAACTTTTGTTGAACTGGCTTGCATTCTGGCTTAATCGGCAGCTTATGAACTACAATTTTCGGATCTAATCCCGGCATATCTTGATAAGACCATGCAAAGACATCTACTCTTTCAACAAATCAACTAGCTGTCGTCTTTCAGTTTCTGATAAAGTGGTGCCTATCTTCACTTCTTTTCTGTCTTCTTCTGTGCCCAGATTTATCAACTATGTAGTTTCTTTATGGGGCACTATCTATCTCTCTTCTTGCTCAACTAACCTCAACAAGTCTTAAGGCAGATCAGAATCATCAATATCGTCGTTATCAACCTCACTAGTGTCAATCAACTTATCAAAGTTGAACTCAGGCCCGCTGTTTGTGCTTTCTTTGCATTCATTGACGGTGGACCTGCAAAGGGCAATTTGGAATGGATATATACAAAGTAATAGAATAGGAATGTATGGTAAAAGATAAATCAAAGAATTGCGAATTGGGAAACAATAGAAGAAAATATAGTGAATATATTGCAATGTAATCTCATTATGTCAAAAGTCTGTGTGTGCATCAATTCATCATTAAAGTTCGAATTATTGTATAAATAAGAAAGAAAGCCTTAACCAATTATGAAAATACTCATCAACACCCTTAGGCATAAGCGTTGATTTAATAAACAAGAGTTTCAGCTAATTACATTTGCTCAGAAGACAAAAACATAGCTGGCATCTCAACAACAGACCAATTGTCTAATTCAGTGTCCATTTCAGCCATATAGATTAACCCATCTAGCTGATCTGAGACCTCATCATTAACAGCACAAATGACCAAATTCTACAATCCTGACTGAACAAACTGGGCTGAAATTGGTGCTTGCCCATACTGATTAAGGTTGACCCAACGAGCTGATACAAAGGTTTGTCTGATCTGTGGGAACTTTAATCCTTTCTCCTTGTCCATGCACACCCCATCCATCTTAGCCAACCTCCGGGCTTTCTTCTTCTCCTTCATTTGTTGTTTGTCTCTCCATGATGGTTTGAAACCCAGACCAAAAGTATTATTTTGGTGAGGCCAGTCTATCAATTCGGGATTCCCTTGCAGATTCTTTCCCAAACCCTTTCCATCCGACCAACCCAATTCCCGCATCTGTCTCTTCTGACTAGTCAAGTCCTCAGAACTTTGGCTTGTACTCTTTTCCGACATAACCTCCACAATTTCAAAAGATTGAAAAGAGTAGTCCAAAGCTTCTTCGGCAGCTTCAATGTAAGGGGAGTCCGAAGATTGTGTCACCATGATATCCTCTTTTCCTCTAACTGTCACTATTGTCCTTTCTACCCGAAACTTTACTTTTTGATGCAGGGTTGATGGAACTGCCCCAGCCAAATGTAACCATGGCTGACCAAGGAGACAAGTGTAAGATGGGTTGATATCCATCACTTGGAAAACCAATTCAAATGTAACCGGACCGACCTGGAAAGGTATCTCTATGATTCCATACACTTCCCTTCGAGTTCCATCGAAAGCTCTGACTATGAGGTTACTTGACTGCATGTAGGACAAGTCCACTGGTAACTTCTGTAAAGACCTGAGAGGCATGACATTCAATGCTGAGCCATTGTCGATTAGAACCCTCGCCATTGTGCAGCCCTTGCATCTGGCAGTAATATGAAGTGCTTTGAGAATTCCCCTCATTCCCGTAGGTATCTCATCATCTGTAAATGTGATGTACTTAACTGCACCGATGCTTCCAACTATATGGTCCATATCAACAACAGAAATATTTCTGGACACGTAAGACTGACTCAGGGCCTTCAGTAATGATTCTCTGTGGGACTCAGAGCTCAACAGCAATGCAAGTAAGGAAATACGAGTCGGCGTCTTATTCAATTGGTCAACCACACTGTATTCACTTTGCTTAATGATCTTAAGGAACTCCTCGGGTTCATTTACAGAAGCACCATTGGTAATCTCTTTCTCTGATATCACATCTTGAACATTCGTAGGCTCGTCATTCATCTTAGCCTTTACCTTGGAAGATTCACCATTTTCAGGACAATAAACTCTACCACTTCGGGCAATTCCACCAACATCAGTCACCAAGGGAAATCCTGACTCCTTAACTCCTTCAGTTGTAGAAAAACTGCATTCATACTTCCAAGGAACTTGGTGATCATCTTTGAACTCAAATGGTTGAGGAGGATTCACAACCACTGGTGCTGTTGGTTTTGGTGCATCATAGTAGATCACAAAAGGCTTAGGTGCTTCTGTGGGCGTAGGAACAAATGGTTTTTGTGCTGGAGGTGCATCATAGTAAACTACAAAAGGTTTTGGCTTGGGTAGCTCATCATAGTACACCACAAATGGTTTCTGTGCTCCTCCTTCATCTCCTATCATATTTACGGAACCATCAATCCGTTCTATATAAAACTCAATTAAAGATTGATCCATCATCCTTTGCACCAATTCACGAAAATATTTACAATGCTGTACACCATGTCCTATCTTACCACAATACTGGCAACCATCAACCTTCTTCCCACACTGAATCATCTGTGCCTTCTTTAGAGCCTCGAAAACTGTAGCCATGGAAGTTTTCACTTCACTCACAGATCTCTTCACATATCCACCATTACCAATCACATTTACTGCTGCCCCCCCATGATTCGACAAAGGATTCTGCCCAACATTAGGTTGCGTATTCTGAGAGAAACTCAACCTTCCTTCTTTTACCAAATCTTGTACCTTAAGTTTTAGCACATAGCAGTCTTCAGTTGAATGACTGGCTGCTCCTTGGTGATAGTCACAATGTTCATTGGGTTTAAACCAATCTGGGTATGGTGGTGTATAAGTTTTGGTCACGCGTGGTTTTTCAATCAACTTTTGTTGTAAAAGTTGTGGAAGCAAAGCAGTATAAGTGTATGGGACGGGATCAATTCTGGTATAAGTCCGAGCAGGCCTTGGATTGGTTTTGGTATTTGTGGCGGTGTTTGGTCTGGGTGTGAAAGTTTGTGCGGCAAGATGGAAACTTGATCCGGAAGCGATGTAGTTAGCGGCTGGTGGTTGGTATGGGACAGCGGATTGGTATGAAGTAGGTGGTTGATATGAACCTCGAGGCTTATAAGAAACTGAGCGCCAGTTATATGAAGGCCTTTGATTGGGGTAGTGATAGTTTTGATGTTGATGTGTATATGGGTATGGATAGCTATCAGTAGCATGAACCTCCCCTTCCTTCTTCTTGGAATTATGCAACCTTTTCCCTTCAGATAAGTCTCCACCATCTATCTTTACACTCTTGATTGCCTTTTCCAAACACTCTCCGGAAACCACAATATCGGCAAATGAACCAGAAATGCTAGTAACAAGTCGGTCATATAGTGGTCCTTTCAAAGTTTCAATGAAGGTATAATTTGACTCTATTTCTGTCAATGGAGGGTCAACCTATGCAGCCACGTCTCTCCACCTTTGGGTATACTCCTTAAAAGACTCACTGGACTTCTTTTCCATGGTTTGAAGAGTCAATCGATCAGGAGCTAGCTAGATCTGTCATATGTTTGTACTGGGCAATAAAGGCCTTCACCAAATCTAACCAAGACTGTACCTTAACCCTATCAAGCTGATTATACCACCTTAAAGCTGCCCCAGAAAGACTATCTTGGAAAAAGTGAATCAGGAGCTTGTCATCATAAGCATAAGCTGCCATCTTTCTTACATAGCTAGTGAGATGCTCTTGGGGACATCTGGTTCCATTGTATTTCTCAAAATCGGGGACTTTAAATTTCGGGGGTATCACAATGCCCGGAAACAAGGTAATGTCAGCTGCATTCATAGCCCTATAATACTGTGCCCCTTCCACTGCCTTTAGCCTCTCCTCTAACATGCTCAACATTTTACTATCCGAGGATGCTTCCTTAGACATTTCTGGATCAAGTACCACTGGATTTGCTGAAGTTGTACCCGTATTAATGATTGGAACATGAATAGGTTGGGTAGTTTGAGTGGGTAAAGTGGTGTAGACAAACCCACTAGCATTAGGTCCGGTAGGTGGTGGAGGTGGGTAAGGATATGCCCCATATGGCGGTGGAGGTGGGTACTGATTTTGAATATTTGGCACAGCCGGTGGAATAGGAATGTTGAGTGTTGGTAGGTTTTGCTGGCTTGTCTCGGGCGTATAACCTGGAGCATGAATTGGTGTCCCAGTATGAACAAGTGTATTCTCTCTGACCATCATACTCAACTCATTGATCCTTTCCATTGCCTCATTCAGCTTTTTTGTCAGATCCTCATTAGTCCGTTTCAGGTTCTCCATTTCTGTATTCTGCTCTGCCATTTTCTTTGCCTGAAATCCAGTGTAGTATCGGGGATCTTGGGACGCTATCTTGAAACCTTTAATTATTACAAACATGAATCAGGATATTTATTATGAAAAAAATGAGATTATGATGCAATAAATGATGTAAATGATCAATGCATGTAAGGATAAAAATCTATCCGCAACAACTAAACCATAAAACAAAATTGACCATTAAACGAGGCTATCATCCATCATTCCCAAATATTATCTTGTAGTTGTCACCCATTCTGACTTCGTCCACCGACCATGATCAGTTCTATTTTATGGTTTCTTTCTTGTGGATAGATTCCTATAATGAAATGTAGAGAATGGGATGCGGAGATGGAAGAAAGGAATGAGTTAATATATAATCATACTGACAATGGTAAAAGAAATGCGAATGGAGCATGCAATAGGGATCCATCCATAACAAATTTACTATTAAAGATAACTAATCATTTCAAAAGTTGAAAGAGTAGTTTCAATCCCATAACAACGCCGTGCCATTTTCATCAACTACAATTTAAAGCATTTACAAATCACAGCAGATCTTGTCTCTATATCAACTTTGCATCACTAATGCTCCCTAACCCGTTACTGGTTCAACTTCTCTGTAAGCTCCCTGATCTGACGCTCTAAATCTTCATTCATTTTCACCAAAAATCGTTGTATGCAACTTTGCTCTTCCTCGGTTTTCTTCATTCCCTCTTCCTTGCTTTTTAGCTCATCCCTTTCATTCTTCAACTGATCGTTCTCATTCTTCAGTTCATCTCTTTCATTATTTAGTTGATCTTTCCTTCTCTTCAGCTCATCTCTTTCACTTTTCAGCTCATTTCTCTTGTACTGAATTTCAGTATATTGGACTCGAGCATCGGTCAGACGCTTGTTAGCATCCTCTTTGGCGTCCCTGAGTTTTGAAGCCTCATTGCCTTTACTAATTGCTTCTGCCTTCCAACCATCCGCCATTTTTTTCATCTCCCTACTGTCTTCTTGTGCTCTTTCTATAGCCTGAAGCCATCCTCTTTTCTTCATCCTTTTCTTTTTTAGCTTGTCTTCTAACGCATGGGTTACCCACTTCAGTTGTTCACATTCTTGCGTCAATTCAATCATTACCACCCCTTCTCTGAGTCTTCTGTTCTCAATCTCCAATCTTTCCATTTTATCTTCTGGCCCTTCCATTGCAGGATTAGCTGGATCAAATGATGGTGGGATCAGAATGTCTTTCATCCATTTCTTATGCCATCCCGAATATTCGGGTACCACATCTTCCGTGTAACTACCTTTATCTTCTTTGAGCACCCTTTTGTAAAGTTCTCCCCATTCGAAGGCTTTCTTGTATTGCTCCGAATTGTCATGTTGAAAATCTAACTTGTTTAGACCAGAAGTGAGCGGAATAGTCTGTTCAGACCCGAACTGCCTTCTAACTAATAAGGGTGAATAACTAATGGTTCCCCACAATCCAACCAAAGGAACCCAAGGTACTTTGGCATGTAGATAAGGAGTATTTCTTGAAGGCATCCATCTCGCCTTCCACGATATTTGATCATTCTCAAGATTTCTAAACCATTCAACCCACTCTCTTTCTTCTTTCAGTTCTGATGGCCATGGAAGTATGCCATAGATCCCTATTGGTCTCTTATTATCTTCATCATTAAATGACATCCCCGGATTCTTCTTGTACCCAAAATGGCTCTTGAACCAGACAGTGAGTAATTGAGCACAAGCTTCAAATCTTCCTCCTCCTTTTCTACAAGAATTTAGGGCTCGGATAGTTTCTGCCAATATGGATATAGACGGATCAACTTGGTGTTTCAGGCTAATAAAAAGAGATAGCATCGAACTATACACATATTGTAGCCGTTTAGGAAAAAAAACCAATCCATAAATCAGAAGGGCTAAAATGTCAAGACCCTTTTCCATCTGGTAGTTTTTATCCACAAAGTTCATTAGCAAGTTGGCTTGTACATAATCTCCGTCCATATGTCGTCGCAACTTTTCCAAGTCAACCTCCAACATTTTAGCTAGGATCTTCGGATGTTGCACCCATGGCCAGAATACTTTGTCTAACTTCTTTTTTATCATTAACATGTCCCCATATTCTTCAACAGTAGGTACCATATCATACTTCCTCTCCGTAGAATCTTCCTCATGTCTTCCAAAAGTGAAACAACGATATGATGGATCCCAGAAGTACAATGCCCTTTTAATCAACTTTTCTTCCACCTTTACATAAAGTAACAGAGCAATATCTCCATAGAGCTCCTTGAAACGCCTTTGACCACTCGGACCAACCTTTGACCATAACTGCTTTAGCTTGGTGAAATCATTCTGGGTGAGGTCCATGTTAACTCTACTTGGCAATTGGGGACGATGATCATCGGGCAGACAATCTTTCAACTCTGGCAACTTAAGCAAACTCAAAGTTCTCTTCCAATTAAAATCAGGGTCCTCTATCACTTCCACAGGTACTACCTTTCCATCTTCTTCCATGACTGGTTTCCTTTATAGTAAATTTACCATGGATAGACCCCCAAAATGAGATGCATGTGATGCGAGTGGAGAACATAGAAGACAAGACAAAGAAACAAGAGAACAATTAGTATATCATAACAGAATATCTACATAATAGTATGAAATGAAAGGAGTTGATAAAGGTTAGTAGGCGTTTCTCCTCGTGTCCTAGGAAACCGATTTTTCTCAAGAGGTTCGGCCCTACTTAAGTTTGAAAGGTTTGGCTCTAACTAGGCTGGGATTCCTCACAAGGTTTCTATATGCTGATTTAAGGCTCTAGACACGGGTGCCCATCGGACAAGATGGGGTGGAGACGATACGTTCGCGCTCCGTCTAAAGGGAAAAGAGTCCATACTTCCGGAGGCTCTTATGATATGTTTAGTGTTGTGTGTGGGAGAAACTTTACCTTTACCAACCACCTTTCACCACATGATGCTCAATAGAATAGGAAGATAGAGAGGAAAATACTATCAACAAATCAAATAAACGGTTAGTCCAATTTAAAGGAATAAATGTATAAACAAAATAAAGAATGGAAAATAGACAAGCAATATACACAGGAAATGAAAGGTATGGAAATAGGCAAGAAGTATATACAAGATATAGGCAATTAAAAGCAAAGATAGGCATACAAGACGTTCACGATATACACATGAATAAAGGAAAGAGAAGAAGCATGCGAGACATAATCAAATAAAGTATATACAAATATGTACAAGGAAAGCAAGGTCATGCTGAGATAATATACATATAATATAATGCAATGAATCAAATAATATGAGGTGCAGAATGTTAATTTGAAAAGTTTTATTGATGTAATTTAAGGTGCAATATGCAATTTGAAAAAAAAGTTTAGTAGTGCAAATGTAAGATGTAAAATGCAATTTGAAAAAAAAAATTTAGTGGTATAAATGTAAGATGCAAAATGCAATTTGGAAAAAGTTTAGTGGTGAAAATGTAAGACGCAAAATGCAATTTGGAAAAAGTTTAGTGATGCAGATGTAAGATGCAAAAACAGCTTATTTGAATTTGATCAAGTCAATGAATGAAAGATGAATGCCCATGAAAGACATCGAACTTTGAAAATATTTCAAAATTAACCCTAAATTGAAAACAAGACTTTTTCAAAAATGGTTCGACTCTCTAAAAAAATTCCCCAGTGGAGTCACCAATCTGTCGAAACGTCTAAAAAGACGTCCGACGGAAAATTTAAAGAAATAAAAAGATTTTGAAAATAATAAGAAAAGGGAGTCGCCACTAACCATTTAGTTTAGGTAGGTTAGCCACCCGTTTTGACTCCGTTTAACCTAACGTAATCTACAAAGATTACCTTAGGTCAAACAGGTATTGGTCTACGAAAACAGATTTCGGATTCGGGAGTCAGTTACGTTCGAGGAAGGATTAGCACCCCCGAAACGCCCAGAAATCGGTACCATAAAGTCTTTTGAAAATCAATTTTAGGGTTAACGACAAAATGCTTTCAACATAAAAAAAATGTAATAAAAAAAATTTTGAATGTCGGAGTAAAAACTCCTTTTGGTATGGGTTAATCCACTCTGAAAGAAAATTCGGTTTAATGAGATCCGTATCGAAATTTGGTTAGAAAATTCCCAATGTAGAATAACCGAGTTGAGAACTTCCAAAAATAAACTTTGAAAATCAAAATGTTAAAACAAGTAATTTTTCAAAGATAAATTTTGATTTAAAGAAAAAAATAATGGTTTTGAAAAAGATGGGTTTAAATTTAAAAAGACCTCAATTGTTAAGGACTAAATTGAAATCTTTCGAAAATATTTTTGGATTTTTGAAATTAATGTCGGAATAATCAAATTCCTTTTATTGATGATGAATTTTGATTAAAAAGAAAGATTCTAAAAAGAGTTTAATTTTAATTGGAAAGATTCCAATGTAGGGACATAATTGAAATCTTTCAAGACATTTTTGACCTTTTTGAAAATAATGTCGGAATAATTAAATTCCATTTATTTTTGGATCTCATGTTTAAAACCTTGATTAAAGAAATTAATCAAAGTTTAGTTTTTAAAAGAAAACCTCAACTATTGATTAAGTTTGAGATTTTCCTAAAAAGCCATCTTTAGGTTTTAAAATTATGTCGGAATTGGAATTCCTTTTGCTGATAAGAGGGATTTTGAAAGAAAACATTTTTTTTAGATTTTTTTTTGAAAATTGACATTAATTAAAGTAAACCTTGAATATTTGATGAAATTTAAACATGATATGCATGTAATTTTGAAGAAATTAAATGAAGAAAGTTCATTTTTTTTGTTTTTGAAGGGATAAAAACTCCCCTAACTCTCCACCGTATTTCCGGTAAGAAAATTAGAGAAATTTCTATCTTGGTAGATCCTTGAGCATCTTGCACTTCCGAGATACCCTCCGGCTTCCCATGCACATGAATTTTGTGAAAATGATGCCCTAATTTCTAAATGCATGAAATGATGGGACAAAATAAACCAAGAAAATGGGTTAACACAAGAAATATATTAAGTATACATTAAAAAAATGCATGAGCCCTAATTTCTAAAATATCATAATTGATATAAATGGGCCTAAGCTAAATGACATATTAAAATGCTAATGGGCTTAAACTAAATGGTACATTAAAATGCTATTGGGCCTAGTCTTAAAATATAAATGGGCTTAATCCTAAGATGCAAATGGACTTAATCCTAAAATGCAAATGGGTAAAAAAAATTTTCTAAAGGACGTAAGAATGCAATTTGACCTAAAATTACCAAATGGCATGAAAATGTATGTGAGCCTAAATGAAAATGAAAATGGACCCAATATCTAAAATGTGAATAGGCCTAAAATAACAAAAATGACCTTAAATATTAAACAAATCTAAAATACTAGAATGGCATGAAATATTAAATGAAATTTAAAATACTAAAATGACATGAACTAGAAAAATGCCGAATATTCTAATTTATTGAATGACGCAAAAATATTAAAAATGACCTAAAGAAAACTAACATGGCATAAAAAGTTGATGCAAATAAAAAAAAATCAAACGATATAATAAAATGCAAATGAAGATTATTGAATGATATAATAAAATACAAAATGGAAATTACTAAATAAAAATTCCTAACGTTAAATGCATTTTTTTTTAGTTTTTATTTCTTAATTTACTACGTTTCACTAATTTGACTTCACCCAATTGAAACTAAGTTTCTTATGGTGCCAAGTTGATTTTCGGGTTACAGCTCAAATCCAAACATAAAAGAAGGAAACCTGATAGCCCAAAACCAACATAAAAGTAATTGCATAAAATAAGCATACCTGAGCTAGAAGGAAAGGACTAAGTCTTCAACATATCCAAACAATACTTAGCCTATTTCTTATTTTCTTCTCGGTTCTTCTTCACTTTCCTTCGGTTTCAGCTGCCTTTTCCCCCTTTGTTCTTGATCCGAGCAGGGAGAAAATCATCTCTGCTTGCTGACGTTATTTTCACCAAGGTCAAAGGAAACACAGCTTCTCATCTCCTTCCCCAAAACTTCCTTCCCCTTCGTTCCCTATTTTGAAAACCCTCCAAAACCTTCCTCTCCTCATCATTCCAAATTGTTTTTAAAACAAACTGAAACCCCCCCTCCCTTTCTTCTTTTTTTTTCTTTTTCTTTTCACTCATTTTGCCTATCCCCTTTTTTTTCTTTCCACTCATGTTGCTTCTCCCCTTTTTCTTCTTTTCTTTCCACTCATCTTGTCTCTCCTTTTTTTTCTTTTCTTTCCACTCATTTTGGTTCTCCCATTTTTTCTTTTCTTTCCACTCATCTTGTCTCTCCTTTTTTCTTTTCTTTCCACTCATTTTGGTTCTCCCCTTTTTTCTTTTCTTTCCACTCATTTTGCCTCTCCTTTTTTTTCTTTTCTTTCCACTCATTTTGGTTCTCCCCTTTTTTCTTTTCTTTCCACTCATTTTGCCTCTCCCCTCTTTTTTTCATTTGATGAATGCTCTCCCCCCTTTTCTACATTTTTCCTTTGGTCTCCCCCTTCTACATTTTTTCTTTGGTTGGCTCCCCTTTATCTCCTTTTTTTGGTTGACAGCAATTATTTGGCGCCGTTTCAACATTTTTCTGGGCCGCTTCAGCTTGACCTTTTTTTTTTTGTTTTGCTTGGAGTTAAACTTCACGTGACTTATCCTTCATCAAGACTTTTGTGGCAGCAATTATTTTTGGCTTTTTATTTCTTGCTTTGACCAATTGGCTTTGCTTAAAAAAATCAACTTTCTTGTCTTGTTCACAAAGCCTTTAACCAATTTCCTTCCAATTTCCATAGGTTATGTACTATTCCACTAGTAAGAAGAAGATTAAATTGCTGCAAAGGGGTCAGATCGCCCTAAGCAAAACACGCGGATCCCTGCTCTCAACTTGGATACTAGGTCATAGAAATAAAAAATAAAATGAGGCCAATGGAAAAATGAAACTGAAAAGAAATAATTAAAAGTAACCCACGAAATGCAAAGGAAAAGCTAAGTATGGAAAAATAAGGTGTCTACACACTGCAAAAGGATGCTGCAAAGATTCTGCTAGATAAGATTTGAGAGATAAAAAGAGAAAAAAGCAATTGGTGTAATCCTCAAATCAGTTCTGCCTTGGTGTTGGTATATTTTTCATCATAATGAGATGGAATTTACTCCATGTAGTTAAGAAAAGATTAATCAAGTTTTGGGGGTAAAAGAATTCCCAAAAATTTGTTTTACCTTATTTTCTTGTTATTAAATATTGGGAATATCAATTTGTGGGATGATAAATTTATGGATAAGAAAGAAAAGGCATTTGATGATTAAGTTTCTAGGTTTTCAAGAATCAAACTGAAGAACTTGATTTGCGCAGTTATAGCATAAAATCTAAGTTTGCTATTGAAGCTTTTGCTTGTCAAGAATTAAGGTTGAAAAGCTAGATTTAGCAGATATTAGTTTGGATGCCAAATTTGCTTGTGAAGTCTTGAGATTGTCAAGCATTGATCTTAAGGGGAAATTAGTTTTTGAAGACAACATGGTTGATGCTACTACACACATGGGTCAAGAAGAAAATTCGTTTGGTAAATCTCTTGTTGGAGATTGTTTTATTTTGGATGGGTTCGAATATGAAATTCTTGATTTTCTAGGCATTGAGAAATTATTCAAGCTTAGATTTATTTCCATTGATTCTAAAGGAGATGAATAGGTGAATATATATGCGAGGTTTTTTTGAGATCAAAGAGGACGTGAAGAAACTGTTTGGTAAGTTTGAAGATAAAGCAATTGCTTGGGTGAAGATGGAGATCCAATTTGATTGCACAAAGAAATTCTACTTGATTCGATTACTGTGACAACAATTGCCTTGAAGATTTTACTTTCATCATAATTAACTTATTATTAAATTATCTTGAAAAAAATAGTTTAATTATCATCCAATCATATAGTTTAATTTAGAGCTTATTCTATAGTTTATTATCATCTATTTTAATGTAGTTTTCTTTTTTAATTATTTATGATTTAACATTTTTATTATTAATAATAACGCATTATATCATATGTAGTGCATGTGATAGAGAGACTAGTTTTATTTAAAACCTATAAGATCAATTTTTTCTAGTATTGAATTCGAAGTGGGGCTAGGGCTCGAGCCTTGTCGAGTTTGGGTGATTTTTTGTTCGAGTGAATTTGGGTAGTTGACTTTTTTGGTCAAATTTGGTTTGATCAAGCTCAAGTTCGGGTGGACTCAGTTCGGTTTTTGGATTTAGATTCATTTTATCACCTCTAGGTACAACTGGTAGGCTTCACAAATAGGGATCACTGATGGGTTAGCAGTTGTTAGCACGGTATTAGTTTTATATATAGTAGATATTGGCATGATTTAGGGAAAAAAAAGTTAGTAATTTTTCATTCATGAACAATAAATAAGAATTAAAGATTTGGTAAATAAAAAAAGTTAAATCTTTTAAAAGAGTTGTTAAAACAGAAAAGAGAAAAAAATTATTTGACCCACCATACCAAACAATAAAATCCTACCAACTCAAAATAATTACTTATATTTAGCCTCTAATTTAATAACAACTTTGGCCCCTAGTTTTACGAAGTAGGGTTTACAGAGTAAATCCTAAAATTAAGGACATTAATAGAGGTAGGGTTTTAGTAATTATAGATAAATTTCGGAGTTGAAAAAATTCTATTGGTTGGTCCCATGACTGACGTGGTGTGACGGACCTATGTAATAATTTCTATACCATATTGTCTTTTTATAATCTTAAGTTTGATTTATACCCAATTAAACACTCGATATAACTAAAATTAATTGCTTGATCTTTATGGTCTCAATTTAATAGTTGTTATATGAAAAATTTAACAAATTTTAACCATATCGAGAGTTTAACTATATGTTAATCAATGTTTAATATGAAATCTTATGAATAATTAAATCTTAATCATATTAGGGATCTTATTAAGTGTTAAGTTGGGAGTCTTATTTGATTATTGTAATACAAGTTTACGAACAAGATTTATATGCTTTTTCTTATATATTTTTTATATCAGTAACCAATAGGATACTGTTAAGTGTCATTTTAAACCCTTAAATATCTAACTTTTTTTAAAAAATATATATATTAAATCATGTGAAAGTACACAGGACAATATCTTATTGGTTACTAACATAAAAAGTACTTAAGAAAAAGTATCTAAGTGATAAACACTTATTTATACTATGATTTAACTCTTATATCTTGTTGTTTAAGTGTATATTATTACTAACTAAGCTGTTTTGAGTGATTTCATATCATTGGAAGCTATAAGGAAGCTTTGGAAGAAAAGGAGTTTAAATCTGGAAATTTTGAGATTTTCCTATGCAGATAGTCTGGAAATATGGCCAGATTTGAATGCCTTAAAGACCTCGGATGAGTTTTATTTCTCATGAAAGTTGTAGAAGACTTCCTGAACTTTCCAGAATGCTAAAGATCATCAAAATCAAAGCTCTTTTGGGCCTTCAAAACGTCAAAATACAGATGCATCTAGAAACCTTGCAGAAATCCGAGATTGCTTTTCTCTTTTGGGCTTTAGAGCAATTTTGGGTTGAAGATGTACAAGTGCACGGCTAAGCCTTATTTGGGGCTTTTTTGGACATGTCATTGAAGTTATTTAAGCTACGCCCAAGCCTTGAAATAATGTGATTCAATCCTTGAAGAGAAGTCCTAATTGAAGTAGAAAAACCCTTTATTGAGGCATGTGTATGGCATATGGTGTGTGCTATTTTTTCTCCTATTTGAAGAAGGACTTCTATTTCTTGTAGAATACTTAAGCCAGCTGGTAATTTATTAGGGTTAGAGTTTTTAACTTCTTTTAGGAAGTTAGGTTAAAGGTTCCTAGCTCTATTTAAAGGCCTTAGCCACCCTATATAAAGAGCTTTTGCTAGGAATTTTATTTTATTTTTCTTGTGTGCTGCAATTTTCACCATGTTCTTCTAATTTTCTTAATTTAGTTGAAGGTTGCTTGACTCTTGGATGCAAGGATTGTGAGGCTTGAGTTTTATTTCTATCTCTTATGCAAATATCCTTTGATTCTCTATGCTTATTTCATGATTTTCTTGCTTAGTTATCTAGGGTGCGTAACTAGTTAATTTTGCATGATTTTCTATTGCTAGAATTTGAGTTTCTTATCCGTAATTGTAAGTTAGCTTAATTGAAAATAGTAAATCAACTAAGAGCATAGTTCTTCAATATTGTTTAAGGGAATTAAAGGGAGTAATTAAGAGAGCAGGCTATATGACTTGATTAATTATTATTGGCTAAGATCTTCCTAGAGTTTATTGCTTTTATCTTAATTAAATCTAGGGAAGCTATAGGGACCTAGGTTATTTTGATAAAAAGGGCTTGATTGGAAAGCTATAGGTATTGATTTAAATTAGGCATAAGGAAAGATAGGGGTTAAAGTGAAACTATAGATACTTTTAACCTACATCAATTGTTTGCATGTTTAATTATCTTTTGTGCCTATGATCAATTCAAATTCCAAGAGTAAGTATTCCTTGGACTGAAACATTCTCTATTGAATTCTTCTTATTTTTATTACTTGCATTGTTCTTAGTTAGTTATAATTTGCTAACTTAAATTCTTCTACTCTTTACTTTTATTTTATCTTCAAATTAGATTTTTTAAAACAATCTCCGTGGGATACGACTTGTACTTATTACTATCTATTTAGTTTTAGTATAGAATTTTATTTGGTATTAACGACATATCACTAAGTTCTATGCAAAGTTTAGAAGTTTGATTGATTTTTGAACTAAGTTTAGAGGGTTTCTTTTATTTTCACCAAAAAGGTGAACAAGAGAAAAAAAATGAAAGAAAAAAATCGAGGAATCCATGACTCTTCATTTCGTTGATTATATAACAATCTCGTGCCAATTAATACAATTAGCGGTGTAGCTGCAATCATCTTCTTCCCAGGTATGTAACCGAGACAGTGAGACTCGACAGAAATCCATGGCAGTTGGAAGTTCTGTTTTCAAACTGTCATTGTCCCGGAAGAGACGGCACCTAAAAACGGAAAGCGATAACTAGCCAGTCTTATTGTTGGGTGATTAGAGGGCTACTTTGTTGGGCCTATGTGAAACATATTTGGGTTTCATTGGGCTATGCTTTTGGGTTTTCATTTGGGTTTTGAATTTAAATGATGAAGATCCATATAAAGTCCGGAAATAATAAAATTTTCTTTCTGAGGGCAATGAATATATATATATAAATATATATATTTATATATACATAAAGGTCTCATTACTATTTCAAGAAAAATAATAAGATTAGTTATATAAAGCTTCTTATGGGAGATCAAAACTGAGTCCAACCTAGGAGAAAACAAGGAAAAAAAGGGACAACTATAGCCAATCAGAATAAAGTTTATCCAGCAAATAGAAAATAATATCCGAAATTAAGAGACTTTTTCCTTTTGTGCATGAGTTAATTTTTTAAATATATTATATTATATAAAATAATTATTTAGAGTCATTATTTTATAGTTAGGGAAGTGAAAAACAAATATCTAACTGCTTCAAAATAACCATACCATATTTCAAGTGTATATAGTGAACATTTTCTTTTACTTAAATCAATAAGATATAAAATAATTTTCTCATTACCATATTTCAAAGGTTGCATCTTCATGAATGGAATGGGTGTTAACCATCAAACTCCACCTATATGAAATAATTTAGAAATCTTGTTTCTTTTTGGGTCTTAAATTTTTGTTATAAAGACGTATTATTTAAAGATAAAGAACTACATTAATTCAAAATATTTGTCTGTTGTAAATATAATATTCCTCTAGCTAGCTAATCCATGTTGTAATTTTTTCTTATAAAATCAATGTTTCATTTTTTAAAAATAAAAAGTAAAATAAATCTTTAAATTTTAATAGAAAATATTATAAGAAAATAAAAAGTATTAATTAGCTTGACAATGAAATTAGATAGAGAATTTTCACAAAAAGAAAAATAAATAGGAAAAGGCAAAGAATATATAAAGGTATTTATCAATGAAATTAAAAATAAAATTAAGAGATCACGTTGACCCTAGTGAACAAATCAATTATTTGCCTCCAAATAATTTACGGACAGATATAATATACGCCCTCTACTTTTTTTTTTGTTCATTATTATATTTGTCCTCTCACTACAAGAAAAATAGCCGATTCTCACAAAAAAATTCCTACAGAAAAAACCGTTGAAATTTTTCCGTGTATATTCTCACCACTACCTACAAAAACAAAATACCATAGTAAAATCCCTTGGTAATCATAACCAATTTATCCAACAAAAAATTCATTGCAAAATTCATAAGAATTTTTCTTGCTATATGTGGCGTGCACAAATTGATGGCAAATCGTAGCAAAATTCAAGGAAAATTATCGCCGATGAAAATTCCCACGGAATTTTCCATGAAAATATATAGCCGTGGGAATTTTCATGGGAAACCTTGGAATTTTTATCAACCTGATCGAATTTTCAATAAATTTTCCAATGGTTTATAGACGTCGGTAATTTTTGCCACAAATTTCTTAATCCGTGGAAAATATTTTTTTCACGAGTTTATACCAATCGAATTTTTTTCTGTTGAAAAATTTGTGATAATTGAATTTTGTCACGGATTTTTTTATCATTTTCTGTGACTATATCTGTGACTATCAGTAATTTTTCTTGTAGTGTCTACTTGATATTCTATTCTTAGATATTTGAGATAAAATATTATTTGATTCTAATGTTGCATAGTTGTTTTCCAGTGAAGACAAAAGCTAGCGAATGGACGAACTTGAAAGCAGTATTATTAACATCATTGATCTTACTAAATTTTAGAAATTAGGACAAGTAATTAAGAAAGGAACAACATTTTTGTTTAAATCTTGGCAGGCTAATTATTAATTGACGAAGCCAGAGGAAGAAACCTTTATGAGTTGAGTGAACATCTTTTTCTTGGAGAAAACAAGGCAGACGTGAGATTCATCTCGAGTAGCTTGGTCCAGACAGCAAATCACCAGGAATCGAGTAGGACTGAGTTAAGGGGGCTGGTAGAGTGGAAAGTGAGCACTTTCCATGGAATTTAATTAGATGGAGTCACTTTCAAGGGTTTGGTTAGTCTTTTTGCAAGGAAAGTTAGGGACCCAATGGAATTACTCTCCTTGGTTCCATGGAATTACTTTCCATTGACTTAGTTAGGAATCACTTTCCTAAGTGAGAGGGAAAGTTACAAAAAACATATTTTGTCAAAAATGCCCTCATCTTTAATATGTGAAACCTAAAATACCATCATATTTTAAATGTTAAGTTAATAAGAAATACCAATACATTATTAATATTAACAAGAAATATAAATAACACAAGAAATATAAATAACTAGTTAATTAACAACTTAACTATTTAAAATTAATTAACTGGTAGAAGGGTAAATTGGGAAATATAAAAACATTCCATGGAAAGTTCTACCACATCAAACAATTGGATGTAGCTTTCCATGAAATTTAATCAAGCACTTTCCTTGATATACCAAACATTTGAATCTTACTCTCCTAGGAGTTTATCTCCAAAGAATCACCTTCCCATTAATCACTCTCCTAGGAATGTTTTTCATAGGAATGTTTTTCATGGGATCTTAGGCTCCTTCCAGTAGGCCAGATCTAATAAGGGCTCCTTTTTCCAAAGCCTGAACCTCTACAAGAGAAAGAAACTGAAAGCACGCTGATCTGCCACTTGAAAGCCTCTTTCCCACACTCTCGACTAGTTTCCACCCTTGGCAGGTGGCCTAGTGTTAGAGCTTAATTTGTATAAATATTTGCATAATAATTTGATGGAATTAGACACTTTGGAGCTATAAGATTGACTAATTAAAGTGCTTTTCCATTTGTAGGTGATCATGAAAGATTGTGCAAATATGATTTTAAATGGTCAAATTTAGTGCCAAAAGTGAAGAAAAGAGGTAGCTTAGAGGCCTGAGAATGGACACTGAACGACCTCAACAATTGAGCCTTTGATGCTGAGTTTCGCAGCAGGGGTCGTTAGGGGACCTTGACAGGGCCGTTGGGTGGCCTGGTCTGGCAGCAGTAACTGAAATTCTAAAAATTTAGGGAGCAGTTGAGCCACGCCTTGCTGCAGCTATATTTGACTTTGGCAACTAAGGAGTAGACTTCCCACATGCTTTTGATTTAGTCAAAGGCAGGAAAAGACTCTTGTAACCTTAATTAACCTTAGAATAGAAATTTATATTAGGATAGTTTAAATAATTTCACTAATTGAGCTTTGCCTATAAATAAGCTCATCCTTGTTCATTTTGGGGGGAGAAATCAGTTAGTTAGTTTCCAGAGGAGGGAGAGAACGAATTGTATTCCATTTTCTTTGAATTTCAAGTTTGTAGAGAGAGGAGGAAGCTTTCTTCCATGGAGGTTTCTTCCCCAATTATGTGTAACTAAACTTCAACATTCAATCTAGCTTTCAATTATCAAATTCTCTTCAATCTTGGTAAGATCTGAACTTAAATGACTTCAATTGATTTGTATTCATCTTCTTTCTATGCATATTGATCTCTCCTTGAGAGAAGATCAAGTAATTCTATGTTTTTCCTAAGTAATGATGGCCACATTGCTTGGGCAAGCCTATAGGCCACTAGTCAATTGGACAAATCTCTGTCGTGATCACAGGATTTAGCCATAGAAGTGACAAATCAAGCTCTCTTCGAGCTTGAGGAAGAAGGAGTTCGAAATTAAACCTAAGACGCTGAGTCTAGGTTGTTTCGGTTGGCTAAGATCACTTAGATCTTCATGCTCTTTTGTATTTCTTGCATATTCGCTGAGAAGTGCAAGATTTATGGAAGAAGAAGTTAGGAAACAGCCTGAGCTAGCCTAACTTTAGGATCAAAGAAGTGATAGGACTAGGAACAAGCCGGAGCTAGCCTAGTTACGCCAACTATAATTCGATTGAAGGTGTCTTTGATCAATGATCCATAGATTGAAGGGAAGAGATGATTGATTGCTAGGTTGAAGCTTTGATTAGATTGATTTTGTGTTAATTGATACTTTAGTTTTTGATTGTTTAGCTTGCTGTTCACACCTTTAATTTTCTGTGTTAGTTGAATTTAATTTGCTCATTTTCACTCACAAACCCCCGATTTAATAGCATTACTAGTTTAGTGTTTGTTTTGTGCTTAATTGTTTGTTTAGTGTGAAGATAGAAGGAGAGAAAAGAAGTAAAGTTTGCTCTCTGTGGATTGATCCTCACTGCCACTAAGACTAGCTATTTGTGAGGTTATTTGTTGAGAATTTCACGACAAAATTCTGCTTCAACAAAATGGCGCCGTTGCCGGGGAGCACGGTTGCTTCTACTTGGTTTCTCTCTTTACCTTTCACTGCTATATTCTACTTTGTGATTGTTTCAAATTCTGTTTGGCTTTGTTTCTGTACTTGTAAACTGACTTTGTTGTGTGTTTATTAGTATAAATAATGTAGGAATACTTGTTAGTAAGTGTGATAGCCAATTTTGTGTGAATACTTGCTGTTTGGTTAGGAATTTAGTTGTTGTGTGTGTTGCTGCCCCTGTTTTTCTTAATTTTCTTCTATTTTGGTTAGCTTAAACTTGTTTGCTGTTTTGTTTGGTTTCATTTTAGCTCTTTTACTTGTTTTTCCTTTTGTTTTGCTTTGTTCCTTTTGATTCTTTTTTTTTTTTGTTCTTTGTTCATTTTGCAGAAATTTGATAATAAATTAAGTTACACTAGCTGAATCATCTTCATTAGCAAGTGAAAAGTGGTGTACAAAGTGCAAAAAAAAAATATGGCTCAAAATATACTTCCAGCTAGGGAGCTGACCATGCAAGAATATGGAGCCCCAATGGTGAATCATCAATCGTTGTGTATTCGGTTACAAGAAATGGAAGCTCCATTTGAACTCAAGATCGGTCTAATCCATTTGTTGCCTAAGTTCCATGGACTAGCAAGGGAATGTCCTCACTCTCACTTAAGGAAGCTTAAAGTTGTTTGCTCAACCACTAAACCTGCTGGAGTTACCGAAGAACAAGTGCTCTTGCGGGCTTTTCCTTTCTCTTTGGAGGATGTGGCCAGCGATTGGCTTTACTTTTTGGCATCCGATTCTATCACTTCTTGGTTAGAGCTGCAGCGAGCTTTCTTGGAACATTATTTTCCAGCTGTAAAGACAAGTAATATTTGAAAGGATATTGTTAGTATTCAGCAAAAAGAAGGTGAAAGTCTCTATGAATATCGGGGAAGGTTCAAAAGATTGGTGGATAGTTGCCCTCATCATAGAATAGATGACCAACAATTGATGCAACACTTCTATGAGGGACTAGTGGATTTTAATCGCAATTGGTTAGATGCAGCCAGCGGGGGAGCACTTCTTGCTAAGACTCCTACTGAAGCTAAAAGACTCATCCAAACCATGGCCACCAACTCCCAACAATTTGACAACCGAAGAGTGAAAAATATGACCCGAGGAGTCCATGAGGTGGAACATTCAGCATTACAGCAATATATGGCTATGACAAACCAATATCTTGCTAGACTATCCTCATACATCATGGGATCTCAAGCCACAAATGTTGGTACCTTTCAAGCATGCGGCATTTGTGCCATGACCAGCCATCCAACCGATGCATGCCCTGCTCTAGGAGAGGGTATAAACGAGGAGTACAAGGCCATTGGGTACAATAATCCTTTATGGAAGTATGATCCCTTTTCCAACACTTACAATCTGGGATGGAAGGATAATCCAGCACTCAAGTATGGGAATTCTAGTGCACAATTCCAGCAACCAAGAGCTCCATTCCAGCCAAGACAACAAGCAACATTCCAACCAACTTCCAATGTGTACAATCAGCCCTCACAAGTTTGGCAAGAGCAGCCATCATCTTCAAATACTTCCGATGATGATCTTATTTCTCAATTATTTAGGGAAGCTATGGAACTAGAAAATAAACAACACAATACGAAGGTGGACATGAAGCAATTGAAGGTCCAAATGGCTGAGTTGAACAACAAAATGTCTCAAATTGCTACTTCTTTGAACAAGCTAGAATCGGAGAAGTCAACCCGGTTTTCCTCTCAACCTTCGGTGAATCCTAGGGAAACCGCTCATGCTATTTATCTTAGAAGTGGTAAACAATTGGGTAAGACTGTTGTTTCAGATGTGGTTGAAGAATACTTAGAGGATGAAGCTGAAATTTGGCCGCCAAAGGTCAAAGCAAAGGAATCCAGCACAGGGCCGCCCAACGTCCCTAAGAAGGACGCCCAACGACCCTCTCCAGATTTGGCATTGACCAGCGAGGAATCCGAGCCTTTTGAAGACCCGATTGGAGGTATTCATGAGCCAATATCCAGCTCGATGCCACCCCCACCTATTTGGCAGCAACCATCCGAGGAAAATCATGAAGACATACCACATTCTCTAAGGTGCAATAATGACCATGAGGCATCACCTTCCACCACACCTCAAGGTCCACAAAGCAAGACACCTAGAGCTTCAGCACAGCCCTTCCAAGAACCTCATACTCCAACACCATTCCCATCTCGACTAGCAAAGAAGGATGATCACATAATACCACTTGTGGAGAATGCACCTCAAGAGCCATCCATGAGCATAAAGTTTGAAGATCACGTTTTTATTGATGAATGGGACTTGGATGAGGAGGCTGAGGAGTGGAGACCAACCGAACAACAAAAGGTAACCGATAACTTTTTGAATTCAAGTTTTGATGCTCATGAGTGTGTTCCGTCATTTCCCTCTAGGATAGAAATGGAATCAAAGGATAATTTCCATACAACAATTGTTGAAGATGCACTACAAGAGCTTACTTTCGAGAAAGGCATAGCACAAAATTGTGGTGTCCTATTATCTACAACAAGAGTGGGGGAGGACATGAATGTCAACACCATTCAAGAACCAGCCCCACCCAAGTGTGAGGACGCAACAATTGTGGAGTGTTATTCTATTGGTGATCTGGATTTTTTGGGAGTTGAAGCATTCTTTGAAAAATTTGACATGTGGTGGTTTAAAGACCAAATCTTTGGGGGTTCCAAGACTTGCAAATCTTTAAAGGAGCTGCTCCATACTTACTTATGGACCCAAGCCAAACTTTTGTGCTCAAAGACACTTAAGCAACAACCAAGGACAGCCACAACAATGGCATTGGCCATAGTAGCATATCATGGTGTTTTAAGCTACTCATTTGGTGGTCGGATCCACCTTGACAAGGCTAAGTGATAACCACGTCTAGCTAAAGACATTAAATAAAGGCGCTAGTTGGGAGGCAACCCAATAGTTTCATCATGTTTTTATTTTCTTTTTATTTTACTTGTTTTTCTTATGTGTGTAATTTCTTTTGTAGGTTTGAAATAAGATGACAATAGGCTATGGAGATCATCTACTTCACCAAACTTTTAGGGAGTAACTCTTAACTTTTACATTCCAATCATTTTATCCATCTTCATTTACTTTCTCATTCATTCATTTTATTTCATTTGACCCATATTCATTCATTTCATTCCATTCATTCATTGTGTGGTAATATGTTTGATAAGTGTGGGGGAGGTGAATTCTATGTCAATTGTCTTTTGCTCATGCATTTCATGTCTTAGTATGCCACAAGCATTATATTCTAGCATTTTCTAATTTCCTTTAGTTAATTGTTTTAGATGATGTGTTTCTATTTTTGTTAACATTGGACATATGGTATGTCTTCTCCTTTCCTATCTTGTATGGCACTTTATCTTAGAGCTAATCAATGCCAAACTCAAGGTACCTCTCTTAACCTTCTTATCGTTCGTTACTTGAGTTTGCCTTTATTTTACACATTGAGGACAATGTGTCTTTCAAGTGTGGGGGGGATGAATGCATTGCATTTTCAATTTTCTGTTTTCATTATTGCTTTTGTTTCTCTTGATTTCAATTTCCTTGAATAATGATGCTTGAATTACATAATAGATTGGTATGCTTATCAATTTGTTGATTTGATTAGGAATTAAAGTGCTTAGTTTGATTGATAGAATTGGATAATCACTTTTCCATTTAGTTAATAAGTGTGTTGATTGTTCCAATGTGTATATACTTGATTAAGGTAACAATTTGGTGTGCAAATTTGAGAGATCAATTTGAGCCTAATGAGATTGCACCCAATCTCTTTTCCTTGATGAGTGAATTACTTGCTTCAATGCATACATTGTTTCTAGAATTTGCTTATACACTTTTTCAAGACTACATAAATGTATGTTTGCATTGAAAATGACAAAGGCACTTAGGAATGAGTTTGAGCCTAAAAGACCAACCATGGCAAAACCAAGTTAGAAACTTTTTGAGCTTAAATGGATAAATTGGCCTTATTTCTTCCATAAGCCACATTTACCAAAGAACCTAAGCCTTAAAAGAAAAAACCCAAGTTTGTCCCTATCTCTTAAGTGGTGGAATTGAAAGCTTGAGTTTCTAAGTTTTGTTCTTGGTAATTGGTTGACAAGGAATAAGTGTGGGGGAAAACCTCCATCCATTGGTGTGGTCAAAATAACAAAAGGAAAGAGAGAATGAAAGATGTTCCAAGGGAATTGAAAATTGAAAAATGTGTGTGCCAAAGTAAAAATCGAAAATGGAAAGGAAGGCACAATCAAAGGAAAAAATGAACATCTCCTTACATAAAAGGAAGGAAAAAGAACCATAGCCAATGGTGAAAATTAAAAAGATTGGAAATGTTGATCAAACCAAGTGAAGGGCTATTACTTGAGCTATTTGCCCTTGAGAATCAAGCTGAATTTTCACCATTTGTGAGATGATTTTGAAACCTTTTCCTTTCCTTGGCAGCTCACTTATCTTGGCCTCATTACAACCAGATGAAAGACCTTTTGATTCATGCATTTATGCATCTTTGAGTAGTGGAGATTAAGTGCATTTGCAAGCATATGGTGAACTTGTATGTATGTGAAGTATGTGTGGTCCTAAATTGCAAACACTTAAGGGAGGAAAGAGTGGGAAAACAAGAAAGAGTTACCTTGTTCATGCATATGTTCATTTGGAAATTGATACATGCTTATTGCTTCTTGGACTTGTGATTTTCGCAATTTTCGTTAATCTTGATAAGTATCTTCATATTTCTATTCAAGTTGGCATTTTGATTTGTGTATCCATCTTGAATGTGATTTAAGTGTTGCTGTTTAGCAAATGTCTTAGCCTAGATTTTGTTTTCTATTTTTAGGTTTGTTTGAGGAAAAACAAGGTCTAAGTGTGGGGGAATTTGTTAGAGCTTAATTTGTATAAATATTTGCATAATAATTGGATGGAATTAGACACTTTGGAGCTATAAGATTGACTAATTAAAGTTCTTTTCCATTTGTAGGTGATAATGAAAGATTGTGCAAATATGATTTTAAATGGTCAAATTTAGTGCCAAAAGTGAAGAAAAGAGGCAGCTTAGAGGCCTAAGAATGGACACTGAACGACCGCAACAATTGAGCCTTTGATGCTGAGTTTTGCAGCAGGGGTCGTTAGGTGACCTTGATAGAGCTGCTGGGTGGCCTGGTCTGGCAGCAGTAACTGAAATTCTGAAAATTTAGGGAGCAGTTGAGCCACGCCTTGCTGCAGCTATATTTGACTTTGGCAACTAAGGAGTAGACTTCCCACATGCTTTTGATTTAGTCAAAGGCAGGAAAAGACTCTTGTAATCTTAATTAACCTTAGAATAGAAATTTATATTAGGATAGTTTAAATAATTTCACTAATTGAGCTTTGCCTATAAATAAGCTCATCCTTGTTCATTTTGGGGGGAGAAATCAGTTAGTTAGTTTCCAGAGGAGGGAGAGAACGAATTGTATTCCATTTTCTTTGAATTTCAAGTTTGTAGAGAGAGGAGGAAGCTTTCTTCCATGGAGGTTTCTTCCCCAATTATGTGTAACTAAACTTCAACATTCAATCTAGCTTTCAATTATCAAATTCTCTTCAATCTTGGTAAGATCTGAACTTAAATGACTTCAATTGATTTGTATTCATCTTCTTTCTATGCATATTGATCTCTCCTTGAGAGAAGATCAAGTAATTCTATGTTTTTCCTAAGTAATGATGGCCACATTGCTTGGGCAAGCCTATAGGCCAGAGTTCGTTTTACATCATCTACAAGAAAGAGTTTTCCATTTCAAAGCGAGGAAGAGTTTTCCATTTCGCAAAGGAAAACATTGCAAAGGTTAAAGCAAAAGCAAATGCTGGGATCGGCACCAACAATATCTCCTCTCTTCAAGCTCTGCGGGCTCATATTTGGTGAACCATTATTCGTAGCAAAAATTTGATGGTGTTAAAGAGACCAATTACCTCATTGTCGTTGGCAGCAGACAAAGATTGTAATAGCTGTCCCAAAATTATTTTGGGAATGCGATAAAGGGCTGGCTTGTAACTGTTAGAAAAATTAGAAAGAGTATAGAAGAAAACAAACGATCGACAGCTTTGAGGCGTGAGGATATCACTTTCTTAAAGGGTTTTATTCCCTCTAGGATACAACAAAGCTACGAACTCTCCAATTAGAATTAGTAAAATTGGTCTAGAAAAAAGGCATATTTATAACCTTTAGTAGTCATGTCTTTTCATTCAAACACTATAATGAATATGTGTTTATTTGAAACGTAACTCTTCTTCAAATAACTTTCTTATTCAACTTATTCTGAAAATAAAATGAAATAAATAAAGTAAGACATTCACACCTAAAACTACCAACAATCCCCCACTAGTTTTAGGATGTTGGATTTTATTTGCGACCTTTCACACAAATAAGTGTTATGAATACAAGAAGGTATCTCTCGATTTAAACATTCAATTAGTGTTTATACCTTAGACTCTAATGAAGTTGTTGGTGTTTGCAGATTAAACGACAAGACTTCTTATATTAAAGCTAAGATACAACACACATAAAACTTACTTAAGATTCTATCAGAGGTTTAACACTTTTAGCACTTTTATGGCCATGTGCTTATCCAATTCATAAACATTTACAAAAGAGAGACCCCAATTCTTGTTGATGAAGCGGCACCACTTCAATGTTTATATAGGCGGAGCTATTTTCTTTTATATGTCCCTATTGCTTTAGACATTTCAACAATTAGCTCCATTAAGAGTCAATGCTCATCCTCTATTTTCGCAATGGTCCACACTAGTCTCTTTAAAGCTTTAAACGGGTTTTACTAGTGTTTTAACAGACACAAAACAATAATTTGTTTTTACCACATTAAACTTTGTAATCAGAGGTTACTAATTCAAAGTTGGGTTACCATTATTGGTGTCTAGTATAGGGTTAAACCCATTCCACTTGTAGTGCTTCTCACCAAATTATAAGGTACCGCTTTGGTGAGAGGATCCGCAAGATTATTTATGGATTTCACATAAATTATGGTGACCATTACATTGTTGATCAACTCTCTAATATAGTCATGTCTCAAACTTTTATGTCTAGATTTATCATTATACACTTGACTATATGCTCTAGACATTGTAGCTTCACTATCATAGTACAAGGAAATTGTCACGCCCCGACATCATGATCGAGCATGTAACAATCGCCGCAACTCTTGAAATGCATTCTATTAGGTTAGAATACACTCCAAGGGTCGCAAGGCTAAAACGATCATTTTACACATTTTTCCCTCATACGGTTTTCATCCAGTTCAATAGTTAAAACATTTAGTTAACATGTAGACAAGTCAAAATAGTTTAAATGTCAGACTATCGTGACGTATAAATTCATGTAAACACAAGATATCAAAATTTCAAGAAATTTACGAAAATGCCATTGGTTACTCGACATATTTTTCCGTGAATTTTTAAACTAAGCTACAGGATTCAGAAAAATACGGTAACAGTTTCAAAATATTTTAAAGACACTAAAGTCGTGAAATAGCTATTTAAACCGACATTTACTTACTCGGTGAACCCTACACGAATTTTTGAAAAATAGTACATAAGTTTACTTTTTCACCCTTGGTCAAACCTGAGCCAAAAGCCTAACAGTTTTCCCACCACAACGTATCTACTAGTGCGGTTGATGTCGACGGCCTGAAAAATATGTTATTAAAATACGGGTGAGTAACAGAGTTACCCAGTGAGTGGACAAAATAATAATATAAACAACAATGTAAAAACCGGTATTTATTATAAGGCAATAAACGTTAAAACCATAAACATAAATAAAACCATAAACATAAACATAAATAAGGCAAGATTTTCACCAACTTTGGCCCATGTATCATCTATTTCATCCGTCAATTCCTTACTCAAGTTGTCACCTTGGCCGAGGCCGACAACTGAGTAGCGAGTCCCATCTTGAACGGTGGATACCACAAAATGGACTCAAATTACCTTGCGGGTTTCCCTCCGCGCCTCCCGTCAAGGTACATACCACACTCACCACGCCTCTCAAAAGACGGTCCGTGGCTACTTAGCTACTGCAGTAACAAAATTCCTCCCTTGGAGGCCACCGTATAGTAACATCTTGGAATTATGATGGCTTATAAACCCTTTGTTTTCATTTCTACAATTGGCACATTTCAAAACCATATAAAACCTTTTTCCGTTTATTTCAAAAATAAGAATAGGGATTTGTTTTAAAACCATTCTTATAAAATATTTCCCAAAACCAATTTCATAATTTAGCCATCACATTCCATGGGCCATATATTTCTCATTATTCCAACACATATAGATAGCAAATAATTTCAAAAAAATAGTATTTAATAATGCAATAAAACAGTAATTTAATTTAATTATCCACTCACAGTGAGGTTCTCGCTATTCTTGACCGTCCTCACCCGGTTCCTTGTTCTTTGATGGCGTAGGAACTCCAAATTTCATAAACTCATTTAGTTTTTATAGCCATTGCTAAATTGGACTAAAGCTTAGTCTACATGCAATGCCATGTAAGCCATGCACTAATTTAGTAGTCTACTACCAATCTCTACTTTTACTAATATTCTTCTAACTAAATTTATTTATTTATTTATTTATTTATTTTTCTTTCAAATTCATGTTTATTCCATAACTAGTTAAAAATTTTCCCATTGCCATAACACATTGTAAATTTCGGCCATTGTTCAAATTTCACCCAAATTCCACATTTTTCTTTTCCAACATTTTTCATTAACATTGTCACATTAAAATTACTCCAAAATAACTACATTTTAATTTAAATTTCAAAATTTAAAAACGCCATTTTTCATGTAAATTTCTGCATAAATTATTGAAAAATTAAAATTTTCATTTCTAATGTAATTTAATAACATTTCCTAGTTTAGTAAGCTTCCATAAACATCATATTTTAATCCTAAGGTTCCATGAATCCAATTTGGCCTAGAAATCTTAAATTAAAAAATGCTCCATAACTTTTCTAATTTTCTAGATTCACACTTCTACAAGGAATTTTAAGTTAAATTGACATTATATTCATGTTTAGCATGCCATAATCTACATTCTAACATCAAAATTAGGCATACTTACCTTGATTTGTGAAAATCCACCAAGAACCCTAGACTTTCCAATTGCAATTTCTCCTCACTTAGCTTGAATTTATTGAAATTTATTTAGGAATGTTAATGGGCTAATCAAGAGGTTTAATTTGATAGGTAATTTTAGTAGGCTTGTTTGGAGAATTTAGGACTTGTGTTTTATGGAGGAAGCTTGCAAGGTTCAACAATGGTGGAAGGTGTTCATCTTTTTCTAAGGTTGAAGACAACCAAATAAATGGTTGAATTTTCTAGAGTTTCTCCAAGGGTGGCCGGATTTGGTCTTCCAAATGGGTGGAGAAATTTGTTCAAATCCTAGCCATCCATTCCTAAGGTTTTGACACTTGTCATCATGTGATTAAATCCATAAAAGAAAATTTTGTTCTTAGTTCCCATTTTGTCCTCCAACAATCACTAAAATTCCATCTATATCCTAAGTCAGTGGAATAAAATTTTTCAGTGTATATTTTTATCCTTCAGACAATTTCCTTTTATTCCATTGGCAGTGAAATTTTTAAATTCTCTGTCAATTTTTTGTAAAAGCAGTCTAAACTTCTAATTTTACTACTAAACTTTAAAATTCATTTAATTCCATTTATATCCTATTCATAACTTATGTAAGGCTTAAACTATATTTTCCATGTCTTCTTACTAAATGATGCATTGCCAGACGGACTAAAAGAAACAATAATTTAGAACGGGTATTACAGAAATGGCTGTCATCGGTTGTGGCCACAACTTAATATCCGTTAATAGATTTCTTAGCCATTCCACCTCCTTGCCTGCTGCTGCTAATGCAATAAATTTAGATTCCATAGTTGAATGTGAGATGCAAGTTTGTTTCTTAGATGCCCAACTAATCGCACCACCACCTAGGGTAAATATCCGACTCGAAGTAGACTTATTGTCATTTATACTTGTTATCCAACTTGCATCACTGAAACCTTCCAAAACTGGTGGATAACTTGAATAATGTAGTCCATAGTTCTTTTAAGATAACCAAGAACTCTTGCTATTGCTTTCCAATGACTTGCACTCGGTTTACTTGTGTATCTAGATAATTTACACATGGCAAAACCAATATCCGGTCTAGTACAATGCATAGCATACATTATGCTTCCAATAGCACTAGCATATTTCTACTTGTGCAATTACTTGACCATTGTTTTCGTTCAACTTACAACTTGTATCAAATGGAGTCTTCCATTCTTTTATATTGAGATGCTTGAATTTGTTAAGTAATTTCTCAATATAATGACTTTGATTTAATACAAAACCATATTCAGATCTTTTAACTTTAATTCCCAAAATTGTATCTACTTCATTTAAATCCTTTATTTTGAAAATTGAAGTAAGATACCTTTTGGTTTCCAATATGCCAATCATATTTGTACTAAAAATTTGCATATCATCTACATATAGACATATTATAAATCCATAATTAATCTTTAGTAAACTTTGAGTAAATGCATTTATCGGCTCCATTATGATTAAATCCATTCGCAAATATGGCTGAATCAAACTTCTCATGCCATTTTTTAGGAGCTTGTTTTAACGCCATAGAGTGACTTAATCAATTTACAAACTTTTCTTTCATTTCTAGGAAGAATGAAACCTTGGGGTTGTCCCATATACACTTCTTCCTTTAAGTCACCATTCAAAAAGGCTGTTTTAACATCAATTTGATGTACGTGTAATTTATATATTGAGGCTAAAGCCAATAGAACATGTATAGACGTTATCCTTGCTACAGGAGCATATGTATCAAAATAATCTACACCTTCTTTTTGGGTAAAACCTTTTGCAACAAGTCTTGCTTTATAGGTTTGAATAGAACCATTTGTGTTATACTTTCTTCTAAATACCCATTTACAACCAATTGGTTTGGAACCAAGAGGTAAATCTACTAAGATCCAAGTATTGTTTGATATTATCGAATCGATTTCGTCATTTGTAGCTTCTTTCCAAAAGGCTACATCTCTCGAAGCCATAGCTTCATTATATGTCTTAGGATCTTCTTCCATATTTAGTAGAATTGGTATTTTGTTGATCACTTTGGTTCTATCTCCTTCTACCAAAAATATGATAGATTCTGGAGAAACAAAATCAGAAGATAGGAATTTTTCTTTCCTCATTCTTTGACTTCTTCTTGGCTCATTAACAATTGCGTTGTCAACAATTAGATTGTCATGAACTTTTCGTTTGCCAAGAATACTTACTTTATCATTTTGTTTCTTTTCCTTTTCCCTTTCAGAATTAAAAGTATCATTAATGAATTTGTTTTCAAAAAATTCAACATGTATAGACTCAACTATTGTATTTGAATTTAAATCAAGTAGTCTATATGCTTTTGAATGTTTTGCATATCCAACAAAAACACTTTTAATTCCTCTTGGTCCTAATTTTTTATGAGAATCAAGTACCTTAATTATAAAATGCTATACACCCCCACACTTTAAAGTAATTTAAATTTGGTTTTCGGCCATTATTCCATAATTCATATGTTGATTTCATGAGTTTCTTTGTGAAAACTCTATTATGAACATGGCAGGCTGTTAACAAAGCCTCTCCCAAAGATTTTGAGATAATCTCACATTTGTTAACGTACTATTTACCATATCTACCAAAGTCCTATTTTTTCTTTCGGCCAAACCATTTTGTTGAGGTGTATAAGGAGCAGATCTTTGATGTATAATTCCATTTTCTTCACAAAATAAAGAAAAGAAATCTGGAAAATATTCACCCCCTCTATCACCTCCGAGGATTTTAATTTTCTTCTCCATTTGATTTTCAACCATATTTTTATATTCTTTGAGCTTTTCAAAGGCCTCATCTTTTGTTTTAATCAAGTATACATGAGTATATCTTGAATAATCATCTATAAAGCTTATAAAGTACCTTTTTCCTCCTCTAGTTAGAACACCATTTAATTCACAAATATCTGAATGTACAAGATCTAAAATTTCAGTGTTTCTTTCAACCTTTGGAAAAGGTTTCTTAGTCATTTTTGCTTCAACACAAATTTGACATTTTTCTTTGTGAGTTTCGTTATATGATATGTAACCATATTTAGACATATATTTCATATATTGAAAGTTTAAATGACCTAGTCTGGCATGCCATAAGAAAGAAGAATGCTCAACCATATAAATAGAATTATTCTTTTCATTGATACTAAGTTTGAACATGCCTTCAATGGAGTATCCTTTTCCAACAAACACTCCATTTTTCGATACAATGACCTTTTCAGATTCTGGGACTATTTTAAAGCCCTTTTCACACAAAAGATTTTCAAATACTAAATTTTTTCTAATTTCAGGAACATGGAAAACATTCAACAAAGTCAGTTTTTGTCCCGAAGTAAACCTTAGTTCTATAGAACCTTTGCCCAGGACGTTAGTAGTGACATGGTTTCCCATCAAAATGTGCTCATCTTCTTTACATTCCTCATAAGTCTTAAATAACTCCTTACGATTGCAAACATGTATTGTTGCACCAGAGTCTGGCCACTAGTCAGAAGATTTGCTTGCACCAGTCATGTTAATTTTGGTGACCATTCCAGTCTGCATATCAGATATCATTGCAACTAGTTCCCTGACTTCTTGTTCAATGATATTAGCCTTATGATCAGAACTGGAATCAGCCTCGATTTTGCCCTTTTTGAATCTGCAATCTTTGATGAAATGTCCTTTCTTGCCGCAATGATAGCACATAATATGTTTGCTGGCACTGTTCTTGTTGAATCCTTTTTTCTGAGCCTTATACTTGTTCTGAAACTTTCCATACTGTGATTTTCCAGAACTTTGCTCACTAACATAATTAACCGTAGAAGTTTCTCCAGGGAAATATGCATCTCTAACATGATTTTCAGATTCTATTTGCAAGTGAGTCTGAAATTCTTCAATGGTAAGAAATTCTTTTGAATGCAGCATCTTCTTTCTATAATCATTCCAGGAAGGCGGCGATTTAGACAAAATTGCACCAATTTGTAGAGCATCTGGAACTTTTATTTCCAACTCACTTAGTTTTGAGACCAGAATTTGCATTTCATGTACTTGGTCCATAATCGACTTGTCCTCAGTCATAGCAAACTCAAAGTATTTTGATGCAAGGAATTTGTCCGGACCTCTTTTTTCATTCTGATATTTGTTCTCAAGTGCAACCCATATTTCTCTTGGAGACTTCATATTCCAATACAAATCATAAAGCCGATCGGACAGTGAATTCAGAATATATCCTCGACAAACCAGGCTATCTTCTTGACGTTTGGTCCTTTCATTGCGAATTGCTTCTGAATCTTGAGGAGTTAGATCAAGAAGTGATGGAAGGTTTGGATCAAGAACATAGAACATCTTCATAGCAATTAATAGGAAGACCATCTTGTCTTTCCATCTAGTGTAGTTTGTGCCATAGAATCGATTAAGTTTAATCGATCAAGTTCCAAGTTTATGAAAGCAAAGGAGCTGCTAAAAGAAGGAAATGGTAACGTAGCGTGGAAAATGAGCAGGATAATTTCTACGGTGAGTAAAGAAAGTTTCAAAAAGTTGGTAGAGTCCTGGCCAACAAGTCCTATGTTATTAACTATGGATTCTATAACAAACAAGGCCTTAGTGCCAAGTAGTTCTTCTCAGTTAAACATGTATGGTAATGATTTTGGATGGGGAAAATCGATTGCAGTAAGAAGTGTGTCAGCAAATAAATTTGATGGGAAGATTACTCTCTTTTGTGGAGCAGATGAAGAAAGTATTGACATTGAATTATAAGTGGCAGATGGGTGAGTTGGGTTGGGTTTGGGTTTGAGTCATTCGGTTTGGGTCTGTTTCGAATCAAGAGAAATTTGGATAATTTTAGATTCGAGTAATTTTGGGTTTAGGTCCTTGTTGGATTTGGGTCGTTTGAATGTTGGGTCATATTAGGTTCAGGTTTGGATTGGATTTGGATCTGAGTCATTTGGATTCGGGTTTTATTAGTTCAAGTTTGACACTCGAATTTTCGGATTTAAGTTATTTTAAATTCAACTTGGATTATTTGAATTTGTGTTTTCCATGTTTGACACTTGGATTTCTAATGTGTCATTTTGGATTTTATTAGTGGATATTAATTTCTCTTTTTTTTTACTTAGATTCGGGGTTTATTATAAAATAATGTTATTACTTACTAGATTTTTAACTTTTAACCTTTAGCAATTTATTCTACTTAGGCAAAAATTTAAATATTCAATTTAAAATGAAAATTTCTAATTGATGATTGAGTTTAGTCTTAATCCTCCAATTTGTAATATGTACAAATAATAATTATAATTATTAATTCTTAATTCTATATGAAACATAATAAAATCTAAAAACCATATTAATTTTGAATTTCTTATTTTTAGTAATAAACAAGTTGATTTTATTGTAAATATCAATTTATTTTTATTCAAATTCTACTTAGACGACCTTTAAAGACATTTGATTGAAATCTAATTTAATTTATTTGACTTATTACTAAATACATATGCTAATATTCTTTTAATATTCCCTCCCCCTCGCTCCGAAAAATTTGTCCACTACAATATTGCACAAATTTTAAGAAGGCAAAGCATCTTAAATTACTCTTCTATTTCTATCACTTACTTTTGTCAACCAAAAGTTTGTTTTTGCCGCCAAAAATTTCTTCCCCTCTTGCAATGCTTATTTTATTGTTACTTTCTACAATTTTGTACAAAATATATAATGACGACAAACAAAAGTAAGGTCAAAATGGGTAGTGTAAATAAATTTGTTGTTTATTTTTTATAATGGACAAATAAATTGGGATTTTTTAGAAAGAAAAGTTAGACAAGTAAAATAGGACGGAGGAAGTATATTATATAATGTTAATATAAAATTAGTTAATTTATAAATATTTAATATTAATTAAAATATTATATGATATTTGATATTTCTTTATATTAAGTTATTAACTATAAAATATTAAAGTATTCAAATTTTAAATAGTTACATAAAAATTTAATCTAATTCTAGTTATAACAATGAAAATAAATTCTTTTATTGTTCTTAAATCTTAACCATATAGTTAAGTTTTGGTTACAAAAATACTAACAAAATATTGATGCATGGTACATACATATACTTGACTTAATATTTGGAAAAAAACTAAAAATAATTTGAAAGTATTAAATTTTATTAATTATTGTCTAATAGTATTTTATATTGTTGTACTTTTATTTTTAATTGAATTATTATTTTGAAAATTTTCAAATACATTTTCTTTTAAGTTCGGGTCATTTTGGATAACTTCTTGGTTTAATTGGGTTCGGATCATTTTGGGTTAAGGGTCATTTTGGGTTCGGGTTGCGTCAGGTTTGGATTTGTTGACTTTTTGATCAAATCGGATTGGATCGGCAGATCGGGTTCAGTTTTGGATAGGTTGGGTTGGGTACCTGTTCTCAGGTCAAGTTTTACCAGTTCTACATTGAATTATACCTTTCTATAGAGACATTGGACGCTATGGAAATGATGAAGAATTACGATAGTGTCATCTTCAACCCGAGTTCTGAAACCCAAATTTGTTTTCACCATGGTATATAGTATCAATTCAATTGATGTTAGTATCAGCAGTTGATATGCGCTGATGTTCTTTTCCTTTGTAATGAATATTTTTATCCAACTCCAGTGAAATTGAATCAAATGTATTTTGCGAACAACCGAATCTCTTATAAATTTGAAATACCAACCACCTATAGATTTTTTTTAATTCCAAATATAGAATTCAATTATTGATGCATAGTGTTCATAACGAGATAATTTACAAGAAATTTTTCTTAGAATTAGTGAAATGTTGAGATATATTTTCAGCGTGTCCAAGCTACTAAGGTTTAATAGCATTATCTAACATCATTTGAGGGTTAGGCTAGTTTGAGACATTTAAAGTAATCATAAATTGTGAAGAATTTAAGCAAGTCTTAATTTGGTAAACTTAGTCAAATAAGGTAAACATGATGATTTGCCTAGTTAGAAATAAGTATGGTTCGACTTAGTTAAAAACGAACAAGGCTTAGCTAATATAAGCAAGGTTTATTTGAAAACAAGCAAGTAGTTGCTTGTATTCATTCAAGCTAGATAGTAGCTTGTATACAGTCAAGCAAGCTAGTAATTTGTATTTAGTCAAGCAAGATAGTTGCTTGCTTTCAACCAAACAAGGTAGTAGCTTGTATTCAGGTAAGCAAAATACTAGCATGTAATTAGGCAAGCAAGATACTAGCTTGTATTCAGTCAAGCAAGGTACTAGCTTGTATTCAGTCAAGTAAGATACTAGCTTGTATTCAGTCAAGTGAGATAGTTGCTTGCTTTCAACCAATCAAGCTTGTTACTTGTATTAAATCAAGCAAGCTAGTTGCTTGAATTCAGTCCAGTAAGATAATAGCTTGTATTCAGTTAAACAATGTGGACTCTGACCCCAATTTAATATCTTATCATGCTCCTAATAAACAATTTCTTGGGATGTTTAGAGAGAAATTAAATTTTTCCTAAGTATGATCATATGTAATTAAAGTTGTGTTGAACCAAATTGGAGTTTGTTGAAATATTAAAGGCCAAAATGGTAAAATTGCCTAAAGGTATAAAAAGCTAAAATTTTTGGCTTTGGAAGAAGAAAATCTTCTTCCTTCCCGATTCCTTTTTTCCCTTTTCTTTCATTTTTCTTTTCCTTTTTCTATTCTGCTTCATTCTTTTCTCCCTCATAACTTCTTCAATTCTCAACCAATGAATAGCCTAAATCGTAGTGTTTTTTGAGCTCTACGCAATGATGGTGATCAATCTTGGAGGGGAGCAAGAATTTAAGCTCAAAATGGAAGGAAAATTTTGGATTTTGTTTGGAGATTTGGAGAAAACTGGCCATCAATTGATTGAGCTTTCTTGGTATGTTAATCTACTCCTCTTTAGCTCTCAATTGATGTAAATTTCATGCAATTTGATTTGGTTGATTAGTTGAGTCCTTGAATTTTAAGAAAATGATACTATGAGTTAAATTCCTGGATTTAAGTTTAAATGATACTGAGAGGTATTGTGGTTGAGTTATATGGTTTATTATAGCTTTGAAATGATGATGGAATGATTCGAAGTGAGATTTCTAAACTTGGTAAGCTTGGAAGGAAAATTCTGCATTTTAGTCCATTTCTGGAAATTCTGTTTTCATGAGTTTTCAATAGGCAAACAATCTCCCTTTATCAACAATTGGTTGGTTCAAGTGGTTTGGCACTTGTTCCCCTTAAGCAAGGTCTCGAGTTTGAGTCTTGTGAATGGAGAAAACCATTGTTGGGAGAGCTTTACCCCCATAGTGGGCCAACCCGGCTCGAAAAGGATTAGTCTTGGGCCAAAGGCCTATGGATACCCTTGGTTATACAAAAAAAAACGATCTCCCTTTGTCATGAAATTTAATCTAGAGAATCTTTGATGTATTAGCTACAACTTTCATTCACAAACCTTCTTCCAAAAATGGCTGCATTTAAAGATATAAATTTTTGAAGTTTCAGTCACCTGGAAAACGTGAAATCTAACGATAGTAAATTTAATCCAATTTTTGACCTAGATGGAGTGAGAACTAGAGTTTGGTGTAGAAAACTTAATAAAGTAGACTCTTAGAGCTTTCAAATGGCGTATTATATGCCTTAATAAAAATTGTAAATTGAAAGATATGGATTTTTGAATTTGAGGCAGAAAATCTGCCAATTTTTGGGCTTGCCAGAAAACGGGAAAATTTCCAGATTCCGATGACCAACAGCCTTCGGGTGACTGGTCTGACGATTGACTATTGACCAGTTGACTCTTGACTAATTGACTATTGACTTTTCCGATTTTGTCCATTTTCGATCCCGAATTAAGTCTAGACCCTTTCTAATTCCGATAGAGCATATTTAGGTCATTTTAAGTCATCAATTGTATATTTAAAGTTTGAAAATGATTTTAATGATATTTAATTACATAATTAGAAGCACCGATGATGGATCGCGATGAAGGCTCCTGCTGTGCAGTTGGGTTAGTGCGGGAGTATACTACTCTCTCAATTCGTAAATGGTTTGGCCTCAATGTTTAGTGACATTGATGGCAAATGTTTTTAATTATTTTAAATTAAATGTTTTATATGTTTTGGGATATAGCTAGTATATCACTGCACAAACACGCACCTTTTTGTGGGTGGGTTATACGTATTATGTGTATATATGATGATATAAATATTTTAAATAATTTTATGCTAACCCGATTGTGACACGATTACTGTCCGTGTAAGGCCTGCCCGATTAAGGTATGATATTATTCCATGAGGGACTGCCCTAGAGGGGCTTACTGCTAGCTTGATTATAGGCACTTGTGGACCGTTCTCCAAAGGGGAGACACAAGTGGACTACCCTGGAGTAGAGAGGCAGAAGGGTGACTCATCAGGGGGTAGTGTAGTCATTTTGAGACAGCTACGGCAACGTTGGGAGAAAAGGGCATAGTATGTGTGTATATATATATATATATATTTAAAAAAAAAAGATGATTTGATGAGAATTTCTCCCAACAATTCGAGCTCATCGACAGAGGAGACTCGTTTGATTTCAATTGCCCTAAGAAAATCATTTTTATGAAAATGATTTACTAGAGGGATTTGATTTGAAAATAAATGATGATTTTAAAGATCAATTTCAAAATTATTGTATCCTCCACCATCTTTAATCTTTTACATTGTTTCCAAACCGAATCACTGGGTCCTTTGACTCACCCCGGGTTTATTTACATTTTTCAGGCATTATGGCTCACTGAGGAGCAGTTACTTCGTGAAACGTGCGGATTAGCTATTAACTATAGTAGGTCTTCTATTCTTAGTTTTAGTGATCCATTTGTGTATTTTAATTCTATTGTGTTATGCTTTACAATTTCATTCCTCACACTTGAAAATCACATTTTGTTTTGATATTGTCCTTGGGGACTTTATTATTATAAATGTTAATTAAAGATATTATTTTAATTGTTAATAAAGATTGTTTTATAAATTGTATTTGATATTTGTATTTATACTTGATATACAATGCCTTGCATTATTTCTGGTGCATGACTGTAACATGTACTTTGAGGCAATGTGGTGGTGATAGACACAATATTAGACTTACTTTATGTGCTTATTTCTTATAATTATTGTGTCTATCTTACTTTAATTCCACTCATATAAGCATGGCTTTGTATTTGAAGGTTCTAAATGAGCTTTGAGTGGATAAATGAGCATTTGAAAATGAAAAGAGTCAAATTGGAAGCAAAGGAAAGAAACAGGATTGAAATGTAAAGTGAAGGTATAGGCAGATTGGAGACACCTGAAAGATGGCCGAATTTCACCACATTAAAGGCTTCATCTGCATTTGTGATCTTCATAAAAGTTGTAGAGGACCTCTTAAGCTTTCTAGAATGTCCAAGAACGCCCCAATCGGAGTCTGTTTGACCCTCCAAATGCTCATTCGATGGAGACATACCAAACCAGGCGAGAAACCATTGTAATGGCGCCATTACACTTCCTAATGGCGCCACTACACTCCAAAATCTGCCCAAGCCGTGGACACATGAAGAAATCAATCCCTAATGGCGCCACTACAATTACTAATGGCGCCATTACACTTCAACAATTGCCAAGCCTTGCATTGATTGAAGATTTGCAACTTGGGAAAAATCAGCATGTGCCTAGATTCAAATGACCCTAACGGCGCCACTCCATTTCCTAATGGCGCTGTTACAAGAAGCCACGGCTGGAAGCATTGGACTTGGCCTAACTCAGAGCAACTCAGTGTGAAGTCTCCACTTTGCCCTTCCTCTTAGTACACTAGGACCTAGGGTTATGAGGGCAGTCATGTAATTTGGCCTTTTAAATATTAGTTTTCAGTACAAAGTACGGACATATTTTAGATTTCAACAGAATTGAATTTACACAGCTTTTGATTCTCGCGATTTTCTCTGTAGAACTTAGACAGATAGAGAGTTCATCTCTTTTTTTCTTCATCAGTTTAATTGTTTCTTTACTTTGATTAATTAGTTTACTTTATTTTCTCTTTGGTTTAAACTTAAATCAATAAGTGATTAAACCCATAATCCATCTTGCCATCTATTGATCAAAGGGGCAATATTGTTAGTGAGACTCTCTGTTCTTAGTTTGGATTGTCAATTGGGTGTTTCAATATCTCTATTTATATTGTTTTTCTGATTGTTTGGGTTTTGATATATGAGTCGACGCATGTATTTGATCCTAGATAATCTACTGTTAGTATTAGAGAGAGTGAATCTTTAGTAACTTGCTCTAATCTTTGGTAACAAAATAGGGAAATTTGCATCTTTCTTGGGATATTAATTAATTGATGACTGGGTATGCACGAAGCTATTTCGGGTCAATTGTATACTTGACTGATTGATTGTGATTCATGCTTTATCAAACCTGTAAATCAATATCGCGAAGAGTCGTTGGTTCAGGCTAGGTAAAAGGGTATTTTCTAGGAATCTTTAGTACTAGATTATATTGTTTAGTCTCCACATAGGCTTAGGGAATCTTTAGTACCTCTGTCTATAGTATGCCATTCAATTGATTAATCTTATATTTTATGGGTCAAGGATCTAACACCTTCTTTCCCTTTGATTAATAGTGGTGAGATGGATGCCTGTTTCTATTATTGTCTTTATTTACTTTATTGTTTGTTTAATTTCAAGCTTTAATTATCTTTGCCTTCAATCCCCCTTGTTTTATTGTTGTTATTAGAAAAACAAGATTGCTCTTGCTTCCTTTGGGTTCGACCCTTACTTGCTTTCTATACTGTTAGTTTAAGTGAGGTTATAAATTTCATTCTTTTGGTGGTCTTGACGACCGGCCATCAAAGAATTGGCACCGTTGCCGAAAAAGCAACGCAGCTAATTTTGTTTTTCTTATATTTTTGTTCTTTCCATTCCTGTCATTTTGTTCATCTAGCTAGTTTATCGTTATTTCATTTCTGTTTTGCGACCTGCAGTGCCTTTTTGTTTGCAAATTTCATTTTGCTATCTTGGTAATCTGCATGTTTAGCTATTTTTCCAGTTATTTTACTCGTTTCTTTAGCTTCGCACTAGTATAGTATCCTAACATTTACTTGTTTTCTATCATTTATCTTTGTTTGCTTTAATCTTTTCTTGTTCTTTCCATCACTTTACAGGACCTTGACATCAATATGAATTACTCACCCACTCCACCCTTCAACAACATACAAGAGAGCCCCATGTCTTTATCATCCATTTCATAGGAATTGGCTTATTTGAATCGCAAATTGAAGACCAACAATGCCAAGTTCCAAGCACAATTATTGTCTTACGTTCCATCCAAGCCTGTAGATCATGTGTTCTCTCACCATGAGACACTGCCAAGCTTTACTCTTCAACATCAGCAAGTTCATACTACAAGAGTAATTCAAGGAATAGAATTTGAGCCACAAAGTTCAGTTTCATCTTTGGTGGACAATATCCATGCCCTTGCTCTCAAAGTCACCAATTCAACGAAGAAGTAAAGAAAGATCTTATGTCTTCAACATCAAGAGCTCATGGTGTGGAGAATCTATGGACTCAAATGAAATCACTGGACTGGAATACTTCTTTATCATATGGTGCTCAACATGGAAACTCTGTACCTCAAGGATGGCAAGGAGAGTCCAACCTTAGTCAAGTTTATGGTTCATCATTGCCTTCAAGACACAAACATTTCATGGACAACTCTGCTATATATGGTGCCATTTTCATTGGCAAACATCTCATATGTGGTACCAAGTTCACCTCCAACCCCACCCCCAAGTGTTCAAGGACCAATGTCAAGTCTCTTCATGCCTAGTTCCACATTGGAGTATGCTTCGGCCTCTTGAGACAAAATGCTTGTAGAAATTGACCATGGCATAACTAACAAGAATGGCGCCACTCTTACCTTTGAAAGCACTTTGGAAGACTTTGATGATGTTCCTATGATGATTCCTCAAGTTGTCCATCAACCATCCCAACTCATGCACTTTGAAGCCAACACTTCCTTCTTGCTATTCATTTTCCACTCCAAGTGCACTTATCGAAGAAAAATCATGGAGTACTAAAATATTAGTTAAGGACGATAGCATTAAACATGGATATTGGGATTCGAATGAAGACGATTATCCAACAACAACACTTGTTGACGCCATATCATAAGAGCCACATGAACTTAATGCTTCACAATCTGAGACAAGTGTGGGGGAAAGTGATCACTCATGCACTATCCAAGTTCTATCTTCACCAAAACGTGGAGATGCATTTCATCCTAGTGATCAAATGATGAATGATTGTCCAACTGTTGAAGCTATAGTCTATGATGATCCTGACTTCTTGGGTGTTGAATTGTTCCTGTCCAAGTATGAAGAGTGGATGCCCTATGATTTTCTTCTTGATGTCGAAACATCCTATAACTTTTCCAAGAAGCACACTTCTACACTGGTGTGGTCCATTGCTCAAATGATGTGCCCAAAAACATTAAAGCACTTACCATTTACGGCATCTCAAACGGCTTTGGCTACACTAGCCTTTCATGGAGTTTTAAGTCCTTATTTTGGTGATCTCTTTCCTAGCTCTTTTATTTTACTTTTATTTTGTTATTTGGTTTTATTTCTTTCTTATTTAATTTTTGCATTACAGTGGCAAGATCCACCCCTAATAAGCTTCATCAATATTAGAATAAAGTCTAGCTAAGACTATAAACTGGGCAGCTACTTGGGAGGCAACCCAAGTTTTCCTTATTTTGATTGCTGTTTTGCTATTCCTTTATTCTGTTTAATTGTTTCTTTCCCTAATTATGTCTCTTTTCTTTATGTGTTCTTCTTTGTTTCTTTTGCAGAGTGCTTTTAATTCAATGACCTCAACAATACTTGATGGGATTCTTGCTTGAACAATTGAACTTGCATGTGAAATGTCAAGTTTTTCATCTATATCTTCTTTAATTCTGACATAAACTTTGCATGATCCAATCAATTGTGTTGATGTTATTGATATTTTTGTTTCTTTTTGCTTTGTTTTCATTTTTCTGAATACAAGAGATTTTCTTGCAAAATTCTTATCTGAATCTAGCATGTTACTATTCATTGCTAAACATGTGCAACCATGCTACTTTAGGCTAATTTTTGGAAATGTTCTACAATACTTTCTGGAAATCTTTTTGCATATCTTCATAGACTAATGTATAAGGAGTATGACTGTAGTAATAGTTTGTATTTTCTCACTTCACAACTCAAAGCTTTTTCAGTGTAAATAGGGTTACTTCACCATCTTTGTAGCCAAGAATGGCACCACTCCACTTTGTAATGGCGCCACTCTTGCATGATTGTGACAACATTGTTCTTCAGTCCTTTGGTTACGCTCATGGCGCCACTCTATTCCCTAATGGTGCCGTTCCATTGTGACCAACCCTTGTATGCCTTGCAAAAAGGCTTTCAAGAAAGCACCAAGCTAATGGTGCCACTACAACCTATAATGGCTCCATTACTACTACAAACTTCCTTACTACAAACTTCCTTGTATATTTTGTCCTCATATCATTGCTTTCCAGATTACTCTCCCCCAGAAATTGCCTATAAACAGCCTGAGCCACAACAGAACCCCAACCACTACCAGAGCCACAACAAGAACAACCTCCCCCTGCTGCTGAAAACAATGGGAGCAACCAATACCATGAAGATGTAGAGGAAATTCATGAGAGACTAGATGCTTTTGCCGATGTCCTTCCACAAATGAACCACAATATGAATCAGTTAGCTGGAGCTATGCATGACATGCTTCAAAGTCAAAACCATTTTCGAGCGAACATGCAACAATACATAGCTCAACACCCTCCTGAAGTAATCGCAGAAATCACTAACAATCAGAGGAAGCTTACTGAAAAGGTGGATCACATCACGGCTTATCTTTTTGGCAAAATGTCGAGAAAATGAACAACACATGTTGAGAATGGCGCCACTCCATGTTGTAATGGCGCCATTACCGAAGCCTAGAAAGTCACTTGTTTGGTGGAGGGTCGAGGCCATGAGCAAATGCAAGGTGAGAAGAATGGCGCCACTAGCCATGTGAATGGTGCCATTAGTCATGCGTTCTCCTCCATATCTTCTTCAGCACAAGCATCCAGCCAGATCAAGGATTTTCATGAAATCTCTCTTTCTCTCTTTCCCTATCTCTTTTGCTTATTTATTTCGTTATTTGCTAATTTGTACTAATTAAACTCTGTTTTTATTTCTTTTAGTATGTTTAATTCTTAGCTTAATTTGTATAATTAGTTCTCTTTCTTTCCCTTATTATTTCAGCATGTTTAACTAGGACTAGTTTTGTTCTTTTCTTTCCTTTTCCCAGTTTGTAGGATCTTTTCTAATGATGTAATGTTAACTCCTTATCTTTTATCTAATCATGTGTGCTTATCTGTTTCTCTTGCCTCTTATGCTTTTATGCTTCACATTCAATATTCCAAGATCAACAAAGGTACCTACCAACTCCTCAAAATCCCTCTTTCAATCCGATATTTTGATGAATTGGTTGCCTTTCTTTGTTCACAGTCACACACATTGAGGACAATGTGTCATTTAAGTGTGGGGGGATTGCAATAGATGCACCATCATTAACTAAGATCCTGTGTTTTTTTTTATTGATAGCAAGTATTTTGATTATAATTTGGTATATATATGCTTAATAAGTTAGTGTTGATTCTTAGAAAAGCATGATGTTAGTTAATTAGTATGTAAATGACCTAATTGAATTTTTGGGATGTATATACTGTTTAATTCACTCAAAGTATAATTGAATTTGGTAATCAATTAACCAAGTGAGATATTTGAGCCTATAAAGGATTGCACTCAATCCTGTGTTCTTTCATGTGTGATTCTTTCAATTTTCCTCATTCCATGATTGTTTTGTTACTAGAACTTGCATGATACCTGTTGAGATTACATGTAAATATGTGTCTAGTTAAGTAAAAATTGAAGATTGTTTACGAAAGATTGAGCCAAATAAGCCATCCTTACTCATAAATTAACCTTAGTTCACTCTTTTGAGCCTTTAAGATTATGAGTTGAGCTTATTTCTTTGATTAGCCACTTTCCAAAAGACCTTGAAACTTAAAAGAAAAACAATGATTCTTGTCCCTGCTTAGGATAATGAAACATTGAAGACTTAAATTGGTTATTGGAAATGAGCTAAAGCATAGATTGGCACAAGTCGATCCTATCAAATTTGATGAATGGGAAAATGTACTCTCTGTTACCTTTGTGATGAAATGAAAATCAAAAGGAAAAAGGTGTTATTAAAGTGCAAATTAAATGGAATTAATGGATCGAATGTTGATGAAAGCCTAGCCTATGGATGAATTGAAGAATTGGCAACAATAGAGGGCTATCAAACTCATATTTTGCCATGGTTTTAATTCTTTAATGCTTCACTATTCTAGGTGTTTGATTTACCTTACATCCATTCTTTCTTGAGCTTGATCCCATGACCCCATTACAACCCTTTGCACAGTCTCAATTTCTTGCTTAATTATGCATGTATATGGAGTAGTGGAGATAAGGTTGTATTGCAAGCTTATGGTTAACCTGCTTCATTGGAATGTTTTTGAGTGTAAACTGCTTTAACTTGGTTAGAAGAGTGAATTGTGAGACTTCCATACCTTTTTCAGTTATACTTGATTGAAAGAAGCTTTATATACATTCCAAACTTTCTCTTTGGCTGCATTATGCCTCTGCTTTTTGATTAAATATCATGCTGGATTCATGTTTAGATTCAACATTATCTTACTTTGCATATGTGCATTGAATTGTTCTTGAAATACTTGCCTGTCATTTCTGTTCTTAGTTTAGATCTAAATAAAGGAGACCATACCTCCTCCTACTAGTTTAACTAGGGGTTTAATATGGGCTTGTAGTTTAGGCTAAGAACTACCGTGTGCCTACGACAGTGGAATAAATTTGTGTAGTTAGTTTAGTTAGATTTAGCTTGAATAAATTTCAGATTACATTCTTGCTCACATTTGCTAGGGACTAGCAAAGTCTAAGTGTGGGGGAAATGTGATAGACACAATATTAGACTTACTTTATGTGCTTATTTCTTATAATTATTGTGTCTATCTTACTTTAATTCCACTCATATAAGCATGGTTTTGTATTTGAAGGTTCTAAATGAGCTTTGAGTGGATAAATGAGCATTTGAAGATGAAAAGAGTCAAATTGGAAGCAAAGGAAAGAAACGGGATCGAAATGTAAAGTGAAGGTGCAGGCAGATTGGAGACACCTGAAAAATGGCCGAATTTCACCACCTTAAAGGCTTCATCTGCATTTGTGATCTTCATAAAAGTTGTAAAGGACCTCTTAAGCTTTCTATAATGTCCAAGAACGCCCCAATCGGAGTCCGTTTGGCCCTCCAAATGCTCATTCGATGGAGACATACCAAACCAGGCGAGAAACCATTGTAATGGCGCCATTACACTTCCTAATGGCGCCACTACACTCCAAAATCTGCCCAAGCCGTGGACACATGAAGACATCAATCCCTAATGGCGCCACTACAATTACTAATGGGGCCATTACACTTCAACAATTGCCAAGCCTTGCATTTCAACACACCAAAGAAAGCTAATGGCGCCATTCCACTTCCTAATGGCGCCATTACACTGGAAGATTTGCAACTTGGGAAAAGTCAGCATGTGCCTAGATTCAAATGACCCTAACGGCGCCACTCCATTTCCTAATGGCGCTGTTACAAGAAGCCACGGCTGGAAGCATTGGACTCGGCCTAACTCAGAGCAACTCAGTGTGAAGTCTCCACTTTGCCCTTCCTCTTAGTACACTAGGACCTAGGGTTATGAGGGCAGTCATGTAATTTGGCCCTTTAAATATTAGTTTTCAGTACAAAGTACGGAAATATTTTAGATTTCAACAGAATTGAATTTACACAGCTTTTGATTCTCACGATTTTCTCTGTAGAACTTAGACAGATAGAGAGTTCATCTCTTTTTTTCTTCATCAGTTTAATTGTTTCTTTACTTTGATTAATTAGTTTACTTTATTTTCTCTTTGGTTTAAACTTAAATCAATAAGTGATTAAACCCATAATCCATCTTGCCATCTATTGATCAAAGGGGCAATATTGTTAGTGAGACTCTCTGTTCTTAGTTTGGATTGTCAATTGGGTGTTTCAATATCTCTATTTATATTGTTTTTCTGATTGTTTGGGTTTTGATATATGAGTCGACGCATGTATTTGATCCTAGATAATCTACTGTTAGTATTAGAGAGAGTGAATCTTTAGTAACTTGCTCTAATCTTTGGTAACAAAATAGGGAAATTTGCATCTTTCTTGGGATATTGATTAATTGATGACTGGGTATGCACGAAGCTATTTCGGGTCAATTGTATACTTGACTAATTGATTGTGATTCATGCTTTATCAAACCTGTAAATCAATATCGCGAAGAGTCGTTGGTTCAGGCTAGGTAAAAGGGTATTTTCTAGGAATCTTTAGTACTAGATTATATTGTTTAGTCTCCACATAGGCTTAGGGAATCTTTAGTACCTCTGTCTATAGTATGCCATTCAATTGATTAATCTTATATTTTGTGGTTCAAGGATCTAACACCTTCTTTCCCTTTGATTAATAGTGGTGAGATGGATGCCTGTTTCTATTATTGTCTTTATTTACTTTATTGTTTGTTTAATTTCAAGCTTTAATTATCTTTGCCTTCAATCCCCCTTGTTTTATTGTTGTTATTAGAAAAACAAGATTGCTCTTGCTTCCTTTGGGTTCGACCCTTACTTGCTTTCTATACTGTTAGTTTAAGTGAGGTTATAAATTTTATTCTTTTGGTGGTCTTGACGACGGGCCATCAGGTGGCTGCCACGTGGTCGAGCCTGTGGGTCGGGATGTGACAAATAAGATACTAGCTTGTATTGTCAAGCTAAACTTGGTCAAAGATAAGAGACTCTAAACTTGGTCGAAGATAAGTGAGACTTAGCTTGGTAAAATACATGCAGGGCTTGCTTGAAAACAAGTGAATACAAGCAAGATAATTAATTGCACTCAATCAAGTAAAATGGTTACTTGTATTCAGTCAAGTAAAGTACTAGCTTGTATTTAGACAAGCTAAACTTGATCGAAGACAAGCGAGATTTGGCTTGGTAAAATATAGGCAAGGCTTGTTTGAAGACAAGCAAGATCGTTGCTTGCATTCAACCAAGTAAGATGGTTGTTTGCTTAACCGATTTTACGGATAATAAGCATGAGCGACAATCAACTTTAATAAATTGAATTCAAAATAAAGACTTATGGGCTGTTTAATGAACTGTTGAAAACTTTTAAATCGTTGAAAATGAAAATTTTCAACACTTTTAGATTTTCAATATGTTTGATAACTTTTGTTAGCCATTATTTAAAAGGTTTTTTTCAACAAAAAAGTGTTGAATTTAAAAAGTAGGTGGATACCTACTTATCATTAAATGGTGAAAAAATTAATGGTTTTAATTTGAAAAACTTTCCTTTTATACTAAATTACCTTTATTTTAGACATTAATGAGTTTTAAAAATCTTCAACATTTATATTTTCAAACAATATATTTATATTCAACATTTATTTATCAAATAATTTTTATATATAAATTCAGTACTTATCAAATTCAGTACTTACTATTTCAGTACTTATTTTTTAGCACTTAATTTTTTCAGTTTATCAAACAGCACCTTAGTAGCTTAAATCTATTTCAAAATAAAGACTTTGTAGCTTAAATCTAATTCAATGTAAGCTTGTTGAGACAAATTTAGTTGTTTAAACCTTATGAAAAGACAAGCTTGATAAGTTTTATCAAGAGACATCCTTGAGATATTCAAGGTTCAGGTAAAGACTTAACATTTTTTCTTTTATATTTCCTTATTATCTTTGCAAGTATCCAAGATGAGAAGTTAATGGTGGTTATCAATCTTCAATTTAAAGAAGTTACCAAATCAAAAGATAGTTTCTTCGATAGATAAGAATGAAGTAACCGCAAAGCTACATGTGGAAAGATTTGATAGGCTCGAACCTAGTATAAATATAGGTTTTGAAGAATGAAGAAGGATTCTAGAAAGCATCACCAAAAAGCTTTATGTTATTTTCACCATGTTTTCCAGTAGTTTTCATTCTTATTTTTCCTTAGTTTGTAGTTCATAGTGTAGTTAAATTTTTAAGTTTCAGTCTTGTATCCCCTTGTCCATTCTCCGTTGAAGTTATTGGAGGTGAGAACTTTGTAGGTCATTTGATCTAGGCAATTACGGTGTTTTTAAACTTTGTCTTCGACAGAAAATAAAAAAAAACTTACCAAACCTTTAATAAACTTATTTTACCTTGCAAAAATACTTGGTTGTAGGGTTTTCCAGGATCTTTTGGTAAATGTTTTATAATGCTTTAGATTTTCAAAGGCTTGGGGCAATTCTTCATACATCCAAATAACTCGGAGCTTCAACTTGTAGTGGATCGAACCTTTAAAAGCTTCAAACTCGCAATGGATCAGATCTCCAAAAGCTCCAAACTCATGGTGGATCTTTACTACAAATTGAGTAAGAACCTCGTTATTCACAGTGAAATAACTTTTCTTTCTTTGGGAAAATAGGAAGAGATTCTTCTCTAAAGAGAAATGGCTTTTTCAAGAAATGAGGAATTTTCACTCACTCACAAATATTTTATGTGAGTTTGGTGTGATTTGCATGAAAAATCCCAAGCCTATTTATAGGCCACCAAACCTTAAAAGCATAAGATGATAATGTGATAATTTGAATTATCAAATTTGATAATTAAATTTATCACAATTTATCTTTCCATTATCAAAGTTAATTTCCCATTTTATCTAAATATAATTATCAAGGAATTATCTCCTAATTACCCTAGCTAATTAAATTACATGGATAATGACCCAAGTGCTTACCCTATGATAAACTTGACTAATGGATTTGGTGGGCTAGAACATCATGATTTTAAGTCCAAAGTCCAACATCTTCACTCACACATGATGAGGAAGCCATCTAGCCACTCTCTCAAACCATCCAATGCTAAGTTCATATAGGTTAATGAACCATGTGACTACTGAGTACACTTGAATTTCAAGAGCTCTAAACTAGCAACTTGTTAGAGCCAACATAGAGATATCTATCCTTTTAAAGAAGAAATTTAGTGTCTCATGTGCCCCAGACCAATTTAATCACATTTAATTGAGTACCTCAAAATCCCTCAATGAGCATACGAGTTAATCTTTCTCAGCATTGCAACATATATTCACAATTATGTCGAAACTTTAAAGAGTGACATAATGGACCGGCCTTGAATATAGTGTATAATGTGATATCGAGTTGTCTTCCCTATCATCCTCATTTCACTTGATTTGGAGTATATCACTTTCCCATTAATAATGCCCCATAGAATCGAAACATCTATGGTCTTAGGTAACATGCCAAAGTAGAAAACATCAATTTTGCACCCTATGACATAGTTAAGGGTCACAAAGGGCACTGTGAAGAAGATTTATTAAAACCTTCATAGGACTTACATGGTGAAGAAGAAGGGATCTATTATTCCACTTCCTATGTGGCTTGAAAAGCACATGTAATATGAAATACATGCTACAATGGAGTATCTCTTTTCTAGGAGCGTATGTCGAACTTGAGTTTCCCATTTGCTCATCGTTGTAGGTACCAAATTAGATCTCACATTTGGCTTACTCTACAGGCTACATGGATTGTGAGCTAATATATTGTCGATTCATTAATTACTTTATCATAGTCTTAACCTTATCTTGGTTCCAATCAATGCGATATTCTAAGCTTTTGCCACTTTCAGAAGCACTAGCAGCTTATATCTCATCTTTGCTTGGCCTTCATAGGCACTGAAGGCAATTGCTCATGTGAGTGAGCCAATTTTAAGCCTATTGACATACCTTTAAATGTTGTGTTTGCAATACCAATACTGTGCTGCCCTACTAGGTGGCTCACAATAGCCTACTAGGCTGGCATGCCTCATCTCAGTCTACTCACTCACTCGCTCTCAAAAGAGCATTGAGCAATGGGATTGACAACCCTAACTATATGTAGCATCATGACACGTGGACACGAAGTCCACTCACTAACCATGTCCTACAAAAGGACTATGTAATAAATCATAAACATTGCCCTTGAGGGGTGAACATCTCGTAGAACATATATAATACATATTTATGTATCTTTAAAACATTTTCCAACCCACTAAAGCAGTGGTGTAGCATGAAATCAAGTGCGTATAGGGGACTACTTGAATCCCAAACATATAAAAGATTTTAGGTAAAATTATGAAATTGGTATCTTTACTATATAAAAAATGTCAATTTAGTCCATCTGCTATAATTCGATCAAATTGAGTCCATCTACTATCATTTATTATCAAATTAAGTCAAATATCTAATGATCTTAAACTTTCATCATTAATCATGTTGATGTAGTATTGACTATATATGCTGATATGTACTTGAAAAAAATTTTAAAAAGTTTTATGTGACTTTTTTTTACCACATGGAATACTTGATATGTATATTTAAAAGTTTTTAAAAAGTTTCAAGTGACTTTTTTTTACCACATGACATTTCTTTATAGGTCTTTTTTCATTTTTTTTTATATTTAATGTTTAATTTCATTATTTTTAGTGAAAAATTTTATTATTACAATCAAAAGATATTTCATGAAAATTTTATAATATTTTCTAGAAGTACACATCACCAAAGTCAATGCCATGTCAGCATGGTTAATTGTGAAAGTTTAACACCGTTAGTGATTTGGGCTTAATTTGACAATAAATGATAGTAGAGGCACTTAATTTAATCAAATTATAATAGAGGGACCAAATCCAACATTTTATAAAACATTTAATATTTAAAAACACAAAAGTATTTAGTCTTAAATGGCTAAACAATGAAATAAAGCCACTTGCAATATTGGGAGTGTCATATACTCCTGAGAACTTTACAACGATCGGTCTCCGGATTATCATTACACTTAATCGCCCGAGAACCCTAACATAAGGAGAATCATGTTAGAACTCTAATTCAAATTTGTAATGCTCTTATGAGACTCTACTACACTCTAGGATGAGTTTCAAAAGTGATGTCGCAACGTTACCCGAGACGACGACGGATTTGGGACTTAAAAGAATTTTACGGAGCCGCCACTAACCATTTTTGTTTAGGTGCGGTTAGTCACTTATTAAGAATCTACCTAACTAAGCATTGGCCGTTAAATGGCGTACTTAAACTGGGTAGGTGCCGGTCTACGGAACGGAGAACTGGAGTCGGGAGTACGGTTACGTGCGGGGAAGGATGAACACCCCCACAACGCCCATCAAGATGACGGTACCGATTAATTTAATAATACTTAGGCCTTAATTAATTAAAAAAATGTATTTTGTAATTTTCCTTTTCTTTTGGTTTTTTTTTATTTTTTTGTATTAACATTTTTTATTTCCCTGATTATTCAAGCAAACAAAAACAAGTTTCAAAATATTTTGTCATTGGTGAAAAGTTAAATGAAAATTAAGTTTCAAAACATTTCTTTTTTTATTTGTAAGAGTTTAAAAAAAACAATTTCCGAAACAATTTTTTTCTTTTCTTTTTTTTTTAACTTTTTGGAAAGAAACGAATTTCGAAACACCTTTTTGATTTTTTTTTATAAATATATGTTCTTGAACAAAGACAAAATTTATTGGTTTTATTGCTATCATTTTCAAATCAATATTTTAAAAAGAATGTTAGGTAATTTCTTTTGATTTTTGATCTCTTTTTTTTTAAATTCCAAAGTTCATTTTATTCAAACAAGAAAAGCTTTTTACTTCTTTTAGGAAGTTACATTTTTATTAAAGCCAACAAGTAATGCTTTCTTTTCAAAAATACATTTCATCACCCTTTCCCTTTTTTTTAATATTTTCCTTTTCATTTTTGCCCTTTTTTAGGATTTTTCGAAATCATTATCTTTATTGGATATTTAAATGTTTGAAGTGCAAAGTGCTATTTTATCAATCTAAAAAAAAACAATGAGGATTTATCGAGACCTATTATGAATTTCGCCCAATTCTAGGTCCGATTCAAAGTGGGTCTCTTACTTAAAGATCCGGACTAAGCGCGAATTTTCACCCTCCCAAACCGGATCCCGTGATTAAATCCTCATAATTTAAACCATTTGTAAGGATTTGCTAGACATAGATGATCACTCTTTTACTTTTATTATTTAACGTAAAAGTTTTATTGTCCTTGTCGGTTTAAGAATTTATCATTATTGGTTTATTTATTTTTTTTAAAACTAACACCTATAATTTATTTAGATGCCTAAATGCATGGCATATGAAATATTATCTTATCAATTTAAAAATAAGGATAGTAAGGATTTTATCAAGGCCCACCGTGAACCTTGCCCAATTCTGGGTCCGATTCAAAATGGATCTCTTACCTAGGAACCCGGGTCGAATGTGAATTTTCACCTTTTCGAACCGGACGCCATGATCGGACCCTCACTATCCCCACATATCATTACTCGCATGGATGACAATAATTTGACAATAAAGTATGAGCATGCATATAGCTAAATTAATATGGCATGGATTAAATATGCATAAAGCTAAACTAAAATGATATAAATTAAATATGTATGGATCTAAATTAATATGAGAACAATATATTTAAATAAATTAGATATGCATGAACTAAATCAAATATTCATTAAATTGAAATGGGTCCAAATTAAGCATGTAAAAAGGAAAAAAAAGTAAATTAAATTAACTTCAGAAAATACCAGAAAAATGGAAGGCGGATCACTGCGATCGGGTCGGGTCAGAGGCGCGGGCACTGTAGCGGGCACTGTCAATTTCTGCTTTTTCCATTCTTTCTTTTCATGTTCATGTCTTTTGGTCAATTCCGCTACCTTGGTACCATCTTTGAGAATCCGATTTTCGATGGCTAATTCAGTCATAATATTTCTTCCATCATTTCCCACAGGGTGAGTGGGATCTAGCACTTCAGGTTGTTTATCATCCTTCACCCTCTGCTCATGCCATATCTCATATTCCAATGTTGCAGCTTCGGAGGGCTCACCCCGTCCTACCACGTTCTTCTTTTTCCAGATTGTAACATAATCCAACCCTTTTTTGATGTCATCGGCTTCTTGGTAGTCAAGTTCAACGCTGTTCAAGCCGTTGGTTATTGGAATGAACTGTTCCGATCCATATTGCCTCCTTGCCAAAAGTGGCAAATAACTGATGACTCCCCAAAGCCCCATAAGTGGCATCCACGGATCTCTTGCTGTTTGGAACCTTATCTTAGTTCTGGGCATCCAAATAGCTTTCCAAACCACTTTTTCACTAGTCAATTCCTTTAGCATGCTGATCCATTCCTCCTTTGTCTTTTCTTCCCATCGAACCTTGCTAGCTTGCTCGAAACGATCTCGATGCCAATATTTGCAATTGAAATACTTCAGATGGCTTATCCCCCAAACTTGCAACAATTGCAGACAAGTTTTGAGCCGAGACTCTTTACGATATCGGGAATAATTCAAAGCACGTAGAGTTTCTGCCACTATCGTTGTAGATGGATCTACCTTGTGCAATAATTGCTCTACTATACTCACTACTTCATAATCCACATACCCGATCGTCTTAGGGAATATAACCAGACCATATATCAACAAAGCAAACACATTGAGGCCTTGATCGTCATTGGGGTGTTGTTCCACAAAGTTGCACAAAGACTCGGCTTCATAACCATCTGTCTTGCTACTTTTCACTAATTCGTCAGCTTCTTCCGGAGTCACACCCATAATACCACTGAGTTTCTTAGACAGAGATCTTTTATTAAACCTCCTCCAATAGATTTTTCCTCTATGGTCTTTGGGCACATCAATCAACTGTGCATACTCTTCCGGAGTGGGTAGCAAATCAACTTCATTGAAGACAAAACAGCGATAAGAAGGATTCCAAAAATGAACCATAGCTCGGATGAACTCCTTGTCAACTTTAATCTTCATTAGAGAGGCTATATTCCTATACTTCTCATGGAACCTTTGTTGACGCATGGCATCCCAACTTCCCCAAATTCTGAGCAACCGTGATACATCATTGTGTTCTAGGTTGAGTCGAAACCTCGCTGGCAATTTAGGCTTGGAGCTTTCTGGTAGGCGATCCCCCACTTTTCCTTCACTACTGAGGCGAACGAATTGCGCTGGGTCGATCTCTATCTCCACCCCGTTTCGCACTGAAACCTCTTCAGAAGCCGTACTTAAATCCATTTGCTTGATAATTGATACACGGCAAATACCTACTTTTGATGCATGAAGATGCAAAGAATGCAGATGACAAAGAAAAAGAGAAATATTTAAATTAGTGACAAAATCATGAATAACGATTAAGGATAGATAATAAATAGACTTTGCATGAATGCCCCATTCTATTTTATTTAAAAACCAAAAGGGTCAAGCAGATATGTATGGGGGCAGGTAGTCATCCTAATATGGCCAAAAATGCTCGACCACTCTACAGTCCTCATTACAAAGGCACAAATAGTAAAAGGGATAGGAGTTGTTCCTTCATGTGTCCTATTTCCAGGTTGCGCTCATTAAGGGTTTGGCCCTACCTAAATTTGGCTACTCGCGGTGACCTATATGATGGTTATGGTCATGCCATCTGAAGGTGCTCAGACTGTCCTTATTTCGCCATCTATCATAGGCTAGTAAGGCCTCCAATCCTAACCCATTATAGGCTCATTGGAAAGGATTCAGTCTGAGTGGGGGTTTTTCGCTTAGAAAACTCACTGTGAGGAGTTGCCCCACGCGAGTAAGCTACTTTGCCCCCTCCTAAATAGGTGATATCCAATTCTGGACTTATGCGTGTAATGCAAATGTGAGTGTGTGTGAAGGAACATACAAACCTTTCCAATTTACCAATATACCCAAAATGCCACATTAATCAACAAGCAATAAACTTCTATTCACAACAAAAGGTAAAGAGATTAGCAACAACAAGAAAACATGTACATTCATGAGCAAATAAAGCATCAAATTCCTAACATGCAAACTAGGATCCACTTTATTATCTTGTATTTACCAAAATGAGAGACAAAATCATGCAATCAAAAAGTCGAAATAAGAAAAAAAGAAAAAATAATAAAAAAATAAATAATAAATAATAATAAAAAAAATAAAATTAAGGCCTAAATAATTATTAAATTAATTCCCGGCTTGACTCTCTAACCTATTCCCCAGTGGAGTCGCCAAACTGTCGCAACGTTACCCGAGACGACGACGGATTTGGGACTTAAGAGAATTTTACGGAGCCGCCACTAACCATTTTTGTTTAGGTGCTGTTAGTCACCTATTAAGAATCTACCTAACTAAGCATTGGCCGTTAAATGGCGTACTTAAACTGGGTAGGTGCCGGTCTACGGAACGGAGAACTGGAGTCGGGAGTACGGTTACGTGCGGGGAAGGATGAGCACCCCCACAACGCCCATCAAGATGACGGTACCGATTAATTTAATAATACTTAGGCCTTAATTAATTAAAAAAATGTATTTTGTAATTTTCCTTTTCTTTTGGTTTTTTTTTTTATTTTTTTGTATTAACATTTTTAATTTCCCTGATTATTCAAGTAAACAAAAACAAGTTTCAAAATATTTTGTCATTGGTGAAAAGTTAAATGAAAATTAAGTTTCAAAACATTTCTTTTTTTATTTGTAAGAGTTTAAAAAAAATAATTTCCGAAACAATTTTTTTCTTTTCTTTTTTTTTAACTTTTTGGAAAGAAACGAATTTCGAAACACCTTTTTGATTTTTTTTATAAATATATGTTCTTGAACAAAGACAAAATTTATTGGTTTTATTGCTATCATTTTCAAATCAATATTTTAAAAAGAATGTCAGGTAATTTCTTTTGATTTTTGATCTCTTTTTTTTTAAATTCCAAAGTTCATTTTATTCAAACAAGAAAAGCTTTTTACTTCTTTTAGGAAGTTACATTTTTATTAAAGCCAACAAGTAATGCTTTCTTTTCAAAAATACATTTCATCACCCTTTCCCTTTTTTTTAATATTTTCCTTTTCATTTTTGCCCTTTTTTAGGATTTTTCGAAATCATTATCTTTATTGGATATTTAAATGTTTGAAGTGCAAAGTGCTATTTTATCAATCTAAAAAAAAACAATGAGGATTTATCGAGACCTATTATGAATTTCGCCCAATTCTAGGTCCGATTCAAAGTGGGTCTCTTACTTAAAGATCCGGACTAAGCGCGAATTTTCACCCTCCCAAACCGGATCCCGTGATTAAATCCTCATAATTTAAACCATTTGTAAGGATTTGCTAGACATAGATGATCACTCTTTTACTTTTATTATTTAACGTAAAAGTTTTATTGTCCTTGTCGGTTTAAGAATTTATCATTATTGGTTTATTTATTTTTTTTAAAACTAACACCTATAATTTATTTAGATGCCTAAATGCATGGCATATGAAATATTATCTTATCAATTTAAAAATAAGGATAGTAAGGATTTTATCAAGGCCCATCGTGAACCTCGCCCAATTCTGGGTCCGATTCAAAATGGATCTCTTACCTAGGAACCCGGGTCGAATGTGAATTTTCACCTTTTCGAACCGGACGCCATGATCGGACCCTCACTATCCCCACATATCATTACTCGCATGGATGACAATAATTTGACAATAAAGTATGAGCATGCATATAGCTAAATTAATATGGCATGGATTAAATATGCATAAAGCTAAACTAAAATGATATAAATTAAATATGTATGGATCTAAATTAATATGAGAACAATATATTTAAATAAATTAGATATGCATGAACTAAATCAAATATTCATTAAATTGAAATGGGTCCAAATTAAACATGTAAAAAGGAAAAAAAAATTAAATTAAATTAATTTCAGAAAATACCAGAAAAATGGAAGGTGGATCACTGCGATCGGGTCGGGTCAGAGGCGCGGGCACTGTAGCGGAACTGTAGCGGGTACTGTAGCGTAGTATAAAAACCAAAATTTTACTTCATTTTTAAAATTTTTGCCATTTTTTCTCTTCTCTTTCTCTCTCTTCCCGAGTTCTTCACTCACTCTCTCTCTCTCTCTACAAACACAATTTAAACCCAGAAAATCAACCCAAACGGATCAAAACAGCCTTCAAACCCAGAAAATCATGAACTTTCGAAGAACACCAAGAACAATTTTCTCTACAAACACAATTAAACCTAGAAAATCAACCCCAAACAGATCAAAACCAACTATTTCACATGAACTTTTGATGAACACCAAGAACACTGAAGAACACCAAGAACATTTTTCCGGATTTTGTCTTCTAAGCCACGAAATTAAACACCATCTTCCTAAACAAACTCCTCTCAGATCACTGAACACAAAATCATACACCGATTTACCAAACTCCAAATCAAAAACCCTAGATCTAGCTTTCAAATTCCTAAAAAAAACTTTAAATCCGAGCTTTTTTCTTTCTATTTCAGTGAACCTTAGATGGAATTCAAGCCTAAAACTCACCAATTACTAGCCTATAACAAGCTCGAAATCCCTCCAAGTTGTTTTCTATTTTCTGTTTTTTTATTTTATTTTTTTTAAAACAAAACCCCCAAGCCTCAAAAAATATTTTTTTTAGCCAGAAATCTCCTCCCTCCCCAAAAATTTTTTTCTCCTCTCCCCTTTTCCTCTGCCTTCTTATCCCCGTTTTCATCTGAGGATTTTTTTTGTTTTTTCTTGTTCTTTTTTCTTGTATGGCATCTTTTAGTGGGAGAGGAGGTGGATGAAATGATGAATGCATGTGCTGGTTTTGGGATTGTTGAAAAGGCATCTTCTGATGAGAGAGGGGGTGGACAAAATGATGAGTGGGCATGTGGATGAAATGATGAGCTGGTTTTTGGAATTGTTGAAGGGGAATCCCGAAGCTAGACCATTTTTTTTTTGATTTATTATTTATTATTTATTTATTTATTTTTAATTTTTAATTTTAATTTTTATTTATTTTATTTATTTTTTATTATTTTATTTTGGAAGAAAAGAAATGAAATAAATAAAAATAAAAAGGGTGTCTACAGTTGCCCCTCTTGGAGCGTTTTCTAAGAACCTTGAAGTTTGCTTCAAGATAATTAGGAAATGGTCCAAGACGTAGACACCATATGTTTTTAGAACTTTTCAAGAGCCAAAACTTTGGTCTCCAAACAAATCAAATGCCATAAATTGGCCTTTAAATGAAACGAGAGTCGTGACTCGGTCTCTCAATAAACTAAATGAATCTTTAGAACCTAAACTAAGTCTCCAATTGAATTAAAAGCCATGACTTGGTGTCAAAAATGAAATAAATGCCGTGATTCGGTCGCTAACTGCAATGAGATCCGTGATTCAGTCTCCCAATGAAATAAATAAACTATGAAAACCTAAACTAGGTCTCAAAATGAAACAAGAGCCATGATTTGGCCTCTTCAATGAAATAAGTGCCGTGATTCGGTCACCAAATGAAACGAGAGCCGTGACTCGGTCTCCCACTGAAAAATTAAACTGAGAGAACCTAAATTAGGTCTCAAAATAAAACAAGAGCCATGATTTGGTCTCTTCAATGAAATAAGTGCCGTGATTCGGTCACCAAATGAAACGAGAGCCGTGACTCGGTCTCCCACTGAAAAATTAAACTGAGAGAACCTAAATTAGGTCTCAAAATAAAACAAGAGCCATGATTTGATCTCTTCAATGAAATAAGTGCCGTGATTCGGTCACCAAATGAAACGAGAGCCGTGACTCGGTCTCCCACTGAAAAATTAAACTGAGAGAACCTAAATTAGGTCTCAAAATGAAACAAGAGCCATGATTTGGTCTCTTCAATGAAATAAGTGCCATGATTCGGTCACCAAAATGAAACGAGAGCCGTGACTCGGTCTCCCACTGAGAAATTAAACTGAGAGAATCTAAATTAGGTCTCAAAATAAAACAAGAGCCATGATTTGGTCTCTTCAATGAAATAAGTGCCGTGATTCGGTCACCAAATGAAACGAGAGCCGTGACTCGGTCTCCCACTAAAAAATTAAACTGAGAGAACCTAAATTAGGTCTCAAAATGAAATAAGAGCCATGATTTGGTCTCTTCAATGAAATAAGTGCCGTGATTCGGTCACCAAAATGAAACGAGTGCCGTGATTCGGTCTCCCGATAAACTAAATGGTCATTGAGAACCTAAAATAGGTCTCAAAATGAAATAAGAGCCATGATTTGGTCTCTTAAATGAAACGAGAGCCGTGATTCGGTCTCCCAATGAGAAATTAAATTGTGAGAACCTAAATTAGGTCTCCAAATAAATCAAGAGCCATGATTTGGTCTCTAAAATGAAATAAGTGCCGTGATTCGATCACTAACTGCAATGAGATCTGTGATTCAGTCTTCCAATGAAATAAATGATTCATACCTTGGTTCCCAATAAAATGAATTTCAAAACCTTAAATGGGTCTCAAAAACGAATTGAATGTCATACCTTGGTTGCTTAAAGAAAAATAAAAGCCGTAACCTGGTCTCTTTCGATGAACAATCATATTTGCTGGATTCTTGGAAAAAGATACTTCCATCTTGATCTGGAGTTGATGCATCGAATACCTGATATGTTATCTGAAAATCTGATGCTCTAAAATGATGCAATGATAATGTCATGATGCATGCAATGCTTGATTTGCAATGTCAAATTTAGTATCTTTTTGTACAAAGCCTAATTCTTGTTTGTAACAACATGGAAACCTCTTACTCAATCCCAATCTTCTTGCTCATTCATTCTGATTAACAATTCCAAACTGTATCAGTGCTTTTCCTGACTCAGATTGCTTGTTTCTGTTATCTCTGCACATTCTTGATGATTTGCCACAAACAGCTTCCACTTTCCTTCTGAGTGACTGGCTAGTTGAAACCCTGTCTCTTAAACCTAATCTATGCCTTTGAAAATTAAATGAGCATTTTCATACCTGTATGGTTTCTCGCATGTTTATTCACATTTTGAAATTCACGACAAAATTTAATACGAACAACAAACCAATTAACAATCGCATTATTAAAAAAATCAAAGAAATAAATCAACTTGATTCAATTTTTGCGTTTCAGAACAAGATTCATACAAATGAAAGGAATTCAAACTTCAATTCTCATTCAAAAATAGGTTTATACAAACAAGAGAGAAAATTCATTGATTCAATACAAGAGAAAGGATAAGGGGTACCTCCCAACAATGAATACTCAAAAACATGTGCGAACAAAACCTGAGTTCTTCCTTTGATCAATTGACGATACCAACGAACTTGACAACTCGGTCTATTGAGTGGTCTGATCTGCCCCCAATTAGACCCACTGCATTTGATCTTGCTTCATTCAATAGCTGTGCTTATGCCTTTTTCCTTCTGCTTAAGCCGCCTTTTCAAGTTTTCAACTTAAGTAACCCCTCAATTGATCAAGCTGCCCTTTCGGGTTTTCAACTTGGATCTCTCCTTTTTCTTTTTTCATCATTTTTTTATTCTTTTCATTATTTTTTTTATTTTTTCATTTTCATTTTCATTTTCATTTTTTCATCATTTTTTACTTCAGGCATAGTATTTCTTTACAGCATCAGCATTGATAGGACTGGAGAAATCTTTCCCATCCATCTCTTGTAATATTAAAGCTCCACCAGAAAAAACCTTCTTGACAACATATGGGCCTTCCCAATTTGGTGCCCACTTGCCCCGAGAATCACGTTGGTTCGGGAGTATTTTCTTTAACACCAACTCCCCTTCTTTGAATTGCCTCGGCTTCACTTTCTTATCATAAGCTCTCATCATTCTTTTTTGGTATAGCTGACCATGACAAAATGCGGCAAGGCGCTTCTCATCAATCAAATTCAACTGATCATGTCGTTCTTGGATCCATTCAGCTTCATCCAAGTTCACTTCTCTAAGCACTCTGAGAGATGGAATTTCTACCTCGATAGGCACTACTGCTTCTGTCCCATATACCAATGAAAAAGGAGTTGCCCCGGTGGAAGTTCTGATTGCAGTACGGTAAGTAAAAAGAGCAAATGGCAGCTTCTCATGCCAATCTCTATAAGTTTCAGTCATCTTGGCCACGATCTTCTTGATATTCTTGTTTGCTGCTTCCACTGCCCCATTCATCTTAGGCCGATATGGTGTGGAGTTGCTATGAATGATCTTGAAACGAGAACATAGTGATTCTATCATTTTACTATTCAAATTCTGAGCATTATCGGAAATGATTCTCTCTGGAAGGCCATACCTACAGATGATCTCTTTCTTCAAAAACTTAGCAACTACAGATTGTGTAACACTGGCATATGAGGCTGCTTCAACCCATTTGGTGAAATAATCAATCATAACAAAAATGTATTGATGACCATTTGAAGCTTTTGGAGTAATTGGTCCGATAACATCCATTCCCCACATGGAGAAAGGCCAAGTAGACGCCATAACTGTAGCGGGTACTGTAGCGTAGTATAAAAACCAAAATTTTACTTCATTTTTAAAATTTTTGCCATTTTTTCTCTTCTCTTTCTCTCTCTTCCCGAGTTCTTCACTCACTCTCTCTCTCTCTCTACAAACACAATTTAAACCCAGAAAATCAACCCAAACGGATCAAAACAGCCTTCAAACCCAGAAAATCATGAACTTTCGAAGAACACCAAGAACAATTTTCTCTACAAACACAATTAAACCTAGAAAATCAACCCCAAACAGATCAAAACCAACTATTTCACATGAACTTTTGATGAACACCAAGAACACTGAAGAACACCAAGAACATTTTTCCGGATTTTGTCTTCTAAGCCACGAAATTAAACACCATCTTCCTAAACAAACTCCTCTCAGATCACTGAACACAAAATCATACACCGATTTACCAAACTCCAAATCAAAAACCCTAGATCTAGCTTTCAAATTCCTAAAAAAAACTTTAAATCCGAGCTTTTTTCTTTCTATTTCAGTGAACCTTAGATGGAATTCAAGCCTAAAACTCACCAATTACTAGCCTATAACAAGCTCGAAATCCCTCCAAGTTGTTTTCTATTTTCTGTTTTTTTATTTTATTTTTTTTAAAACAAAACCCCCAAGCCTCAAAAAATATTTTTTTTAGCCAGAAATCTCCTCCCTCCCCAAAAAATTTTTTCTCCTCTCCCCTTTTCCTCTGCCTTCTTATCCCCGTTTTCATCTGAGGATTTTTTTGTTTTTTCTTGTTCTTTTTTCTTGTATGGCATCTTTTAGTGGGAGAGGAGGTGGATGAAATGATGAATGCATGTGCTGGTTTTGGGATTGTTGAAAAGGCATCTTCTGATGAGAGAGGGGGTGGACAAAATGATGAGTAGGCATGTGGATGAAATGATGAGCTGGTTTTTGGAATTGTTGAAGGGGAATCCCGAAGCTAGACCATTTTTTTTGATTTATTATTTATTATTTATTTATTTATTTTTAATTTTTAATTTTAATTTTTATTTATTTTATTTATTTTTTATTATTTTATTTTGGAAGAAAAGAAATGAAATAAATAAAAATAAAAAGGGTGTCTACAAGTGATTCGGGGTGTTGGAAGGTGTTTTGGGTCAATACGGTCAATTTAGGAGATCAAAAGTGTAAAATTATCATTTTGCCCTTGGTGGCAAGGATTGGCGTAGTTCCTTAAGAGTTTTGGCATCGGACCACGGAAAAAAATGGCCATTCTTGGCTCCTGTCACGCCTTGACCCAGAAGCTGAGCATGTGACAACCGCCGCGTTGCACCGAAATACGAGTCTGCAGCCTCGCACTTCGACACCACGCAAGGCATTAGATGATTTCAATTCAAAAACATCTTTAAACTAAATTGGAGACTCAATTTGTTAGGCAAAATAATTACAAATAAAGTTTCAATAAAATTTAACCTTTTTTTTTTACATAAGGGTTGACCAAAGCCAACCAAAAGTCAAAATTAGGTCAATTATACAAATTTGGTTTCAATGACCCTAAATTTATCAAGTTTGAAATACAAAGCAAGTTGGAAATCCGTTTCGTAAATCTATAACTTTTAAAAGATAAATCGAAGTATTACAATAACCGGAAATTTGAAAAAAACTAGTCTCCTTTATCTTTTCTTTCTCCAATGGAATCCCTTACCAATCATGAGCCCAAGCTCAAGTACACGGGCCGTCTCTGAGAGAGGCACCACACAAAACATTTGAACCCACCACGGACACCTTGAGGCATGAAGACACCACCGAACTAAGGTACTACAAAGTATGTAGACAAAAACGAGTGGTGAGTACTAACACGTACTCAGTGAGTTATAGTGACAATTTGTAAAGATCTAAACACTTTGCAGGAGTATGGAGGTAATTTCACAAGTATCTTTAGAAAACAGTCATGGCAAACATTTGATATTCAAACGTATAAATCATACGGCTATAAAACATGAATATCAAAGCATGCTTACGTTCAAATCAAAGTTTCATAGTATGGTTTCTGAACCAAGCCAACAATTTAAGCTTTTCGATGAAATCTGTCCATTCTATGGTTGAAAACATGCTTGGAAAGTAAAATAATATCATGGATATCAATATCACAAAAATAGACTCGATTTTTCCACAAAGCATGGGTTCTAGCCAAATACACGTTTCCGATCTCCTAACCTTGGCCGAGGTAGAGAAGGAAACCACCAAGGGTTTTTGGCACATCACAGATCATAATAAAACTAAAGTTTACCCCTTCCTTGGTGTTGGCCTTGGACAACTCAATGTGGTGAGGCAAAGAGAGTCCAACAACAAGTATACAAGTCATAAGAGCCACCCTCTCCCATCAACTCTACATGACAATAATCAACATAATAAAACATACCACAATCTATGCCATTCTCCTCAATGGACCATAGATTGGCAACCATGGTTGAGTTTGGGAATTCAATTCCCCTATGTGCTCATGCACACCAATCTCACCAATAAAAATCTAAGTACATGCCATAGTTCATAAAACCATTTCCAAGCCATATGGTTGATAACAAATGTATCACAAGTAAAACATGGCATATACAATTATTCGAGTCACATTTTCACCAAACATGCTTAACAAGCAATTACCAAACATCCATACTCAAAACATGGTTTTCAAATCACTTTTCAAGATCTATATTTGAAAACATAATCATTATCATTTAAAATATCAAGTCACTATCCACTCACAACTTTAGGAGGGTGAACACTCCCATAAGTCCACATGCTTGCGCCTTGCCTTTTGCCTATGTGCAACCTTCTATAAGGTAGGTTAAGACAATGAAAATAATATGGTAAGACACTAAACAAACTTAGTATAACATTCTAAGGCTATATGCTATGCATCTCTACGCCTTTACGCTCAAAGTACGCCAGCCGATTGGCAACGCACTCTGTTGTGCCACTTTGAGCTCAACACTTACCAAATTTTGTCAATTCAAGGGTTAAATACCCAAATCTTAATCCAAGGTTTATTTGAGATGTTTACCCATCTCAAAAGGTCTCTTACATAAGTTTAATTAAAGTTCCAGAAGGTTCGGAGAAGTCGAAAATCGAATCAGAAGTAAAACGGAGCAAAATGAACCAAAATGGAACAAAGCACGTTCCCATAATTCCAGGGAGGATCCGGGCTAGGGTCTCTGGTGCACCTGGCCCGGAATTGCCCTGTTTCGTGCTTCCTCTTGTTTCAGAGAGGATCCGGGCCAGGGTCTCTGGAGCACCTGGGCCGGAATTCCTCTGCACATATTTCGGGTTTTAAGCTATTTTCATGCCATTTTCAATCTAAACAACTTCCAACCAATTCTAATTCAAACCAACACAATATTCAACTCAAAACATCATCAAAACATGCTTATAGCATCACTCAAAGCATCAACAACATCAATTTAGCTCAAATTCAATCAAATTGCACCCAAAAACCCATTTTTCACTCTCTAACTTCTAACATGTATATCTTTCTCAATTCAAATCCAATTAACATGATTCCAAGGGCAGCTTGAAGCTAAAATGGAGTAGATTAACATACCTTAAACCCAATTTCCAACACTTGTTTGATCTACCACGAAATCCCTCTTCCTTTTTAGCCTAAATTGCCAAAACACCAACAAACTTGGTTCTTCTTCCTTCCAATGCTTAACCCACGAAAATTGCAAGCTTCATGGAGGATTTTGATGACTTTAACTCTTGGTTTCCATGAAGATTTGATTAGGATTCAATGGGGGATTTATTTGGGTAATTTTTGGGAAGGTTTGCTCTTCAATGGAGAGAAGAGTAGAAAGAGGAAGAAGAAAGAAAAGAAAAAAAAAATGAATGAGGGGAAATCCTTTTCTTCCATTTTTATACATTGGGTTTCTAATTTTTTCCCTTCACTTATTCTTTCAAATGTCCACTTTGTCCCCCAAAGCACATTTATCTTCAATCTAGCCATTTTCTCCAATTTACCATAATTTTCATAATTTCAAATGACACCCAATTTCACTTAAGTCTTTATTTATATTAAATCTTCAATTTATAAAGTAATTAATATTGTGACTCCAAATTAATTTATGGATCGTCTTAATATCTCCATTAACTCCTTCTGATCATCAAACCATAATTTCATACTAAATCATCTCTTTCATTTAACCTCAATTTTCTTTAGCACTTAACAACTGTCAAGATCACTTATATAATGATTAAGCTAAATCTCCAATTTCTCAATACGGTAATAGTTATTCTTTAAGACTCCCTTGTGGAGTTTGAATTCCCATAATTCATCACAATTCTCCAGATTAACTCATTACACTTCAATATCTCTAGACTTGATCAAAAATTGACTTCAACCACTTAAATTTTCAAGTTGAACAAAAGTTCAAATTAATACCAAAATTTTCGGTATTACAACTCCATTGTCATTCAACATCATTTGACTAATGGTAGGGCGTCGAATGACAAATTAAACCTACCCAAGAAAGCTTCTTCATCCTCTCTTAGCTCAAAAGCACCACAAATGTCAAACCCGCACCCAATTTTTCAAGGTCAATTTTGACCATAAAATTTTTCACCCATTGAATCAAATAGTTGTGTGGTTGAATACGCATATGAGTAGTTATTTGATTAGATTTAATTTGATCAAATATGTGATTAAATTTTTCTTTTTTCTTCTCCATGGTTAAAATTTAATTGATCTTGCAATAACTAAGAAAAATTCAATTGAGTACAGGGACATGTAAATTGGATGAGTAGAAGTTGAAGGAAGAATTAGAAAATAAAGAGAGGACTTGACGATAAAAGGACCTAAACTAAGGGAGGCATGTAAGCAATTCCTCCATTTGGGATTTTGGAACTTGGATATGGTTCCCTTGGCCTTCCATTGGTCACCATAGGTGGCCACCTCACTATCCTTTGGCTGACCACATTCGGCAGCCTAGTCATTTTGCTGCTCATGCCTTCTCCTCTCCAAGTTCTTTTCCTCCTTCCTTTTCCCTTGTAAGGCAAAACCCCAAGCCTTGAAGCTGCCATGCATGCCGCCACATTTCAAGCTATTTCTCACCTGCAATCCCATCTCTTGAAAGCCCCAAGTCTCTAGATTAAGAAACACTAGTAAATCCATGAAACAATTGGCAAAGGAAGAACATTTTCTTTGTGGAGAGCTTCCTCTTTTCTTATTTTCTTCCAAAACCTGAACCTAGTTCCCAAAATTATAAGTTGGTTGCTATTAGGCTCAACAAATTTTTCATTTGCCTTAAGGACCAATGGCAAGTCCAAGAACTATTGAGTGTAAGTAGACATTCAACTCCTTAAGTTAATAGTGCTGCCCTTTTTCTCTAGCAAGGTTTTTAAGTTAATAGTTGTCAATTTCCTAGGCACCTTTGGTCGGAATTTCGGTGGCCAAGATAAGCTATTGTTTGAGGGTTTTCTTGCTGAAATTTTTTGGCAAAAAGGGGGAAATGTAGCCATTTTATAATGCTGTAAATCTCATTGGTAAGTACTGGTTTTGTGTGTTGTAAGTCATGCAAGCACTTGGATTTGAACTTGATTTTGCTTAGTTGTTGAAGGTGAAATTGATGAATATATATATATATATATATATATGTGTGTGTGTGTATATATATATATATATATTCTGGAATTTATGGCTGTTTATGTATTGATGTTATGTTGAAATTAGTTGCTAGAAATGGGAAGAAAACAATGTCATAGGTGGTTATACTATATCCTTAAATATGCTAGAGAGTACGATCATGTTTGAGCCACTGTTTTGGCATGCAAACAAACTGGTGCAAATGAAATTGTTTGAGGATAAAAGTTGGCGTGTGTGGAGGCAATATATGGATGTTAAAATCTGTAAAGTTTCATGTCAATTAGAGTTAGTTTACATTAAGAACTAAAGGACTAAATGATTGGTTAACAATCCTGTTTTGAGGGCACTGAATTGGCAGCAGATTTCGAGGGGGATAACTCAGTCTCAAAACTCAAAATGGTCTCATTATTTGCTTAAATCATAACAAAAAGAGTCCTCTTCAACTTTGTAGAAGGACCCAAGTTGAGATTCCAAGCCTAGGTTAGTGAAAACTGCCGGTATTTGAGAGTGCTCTGTTTTGCACAAAAAACAGGATAGTTTATGATTAAGCAATATTTTGAGCCAGGTAAATTAGAATTGGAATGAGTTGTCAACTAGGAAGTTGTAAATAAATTTCTTGCCTTTCTAAATAATAAGAATCAAGTAAAACCATTAAGAATTGAATGAGTTATGGTGAAAACACTAACATGTAGTAAATGAGGTTTTGGAACTGTTTGTGGCTAATTCTCAATTCTAGCAGAGTATTTGTAACGACATTTGGGGAACCAAATGATATTCAAATTGAGTGAGACCAATTTTATATGAAATATAATTAAGTCTTATAATGAAGTCTAGAAGAATGTTTTTGCTAGTTCTGGCTATACAAAGAGTTATAGGAAAATTTCAGTAGGGTCGCTCAGAGTTGGTGACTTTAGCAACAAAAACTTCAAATTTTGTTTTTGTCTACCTTGTTGCATGAATTGTATTTTGTATAAAACATGAAAGTTGTTAGATTGTCTCTTAATTTTCCAATGCCTTGAAAAACACCTTAATCCGATTTGTGATGAGTGAGAAATGATTTGAATTTAGAAATGTCAAGAAAGTGGAAAAAGAAGAATTTGCAATGTAGGCGAATGGTCCTTCGGCCCTGGTGTAGCATGGAACCGGCGCCGGATATGAAATTGAAATGTTTTCAAGTTTTGATGTTGTCTTCCGGCCTCGGGTGCACCCATGACCAGCACCAGAGTCGACCTTTACTTGGCCATTGACTGGCGTTGACTTAGTTGACACGAGGTTGACTTTTTCCAAATTTTTCCAAATCAATTCTGGTTTAGCCCAAAGGTTTTCTAGGGCTGGTAGAAGCTTGTATATGCAATTGAGTCTGCATATTGCATGATTTTGAATTTTGAAAATAATTTCCAACATTAGATTTAATCGAAATAGGAGCACCGGCACAAGATCGCGGTAAAGCTCCAGCTATGCAGTCGGTTTAGTGCGGGAGTATACTACTCTCTCAATTTGTGAGTGGTTTGACCCAATGTTTAATAACATTGATGACACTTGATTTGAGTTGTTTTAATTAAATGTTTTAAACTATCTTGGGGTACAGGTAGCCACTACACAGGCATACATGTTTTATGTGGGTAGGCTATATATATATATATATATATATAAATGTTTTGATTATTTGCTATAAACCTAATCATGGCGTGATAAGGGTCCATGAGTGGCCTACCTTATTGAGGTATTGGATAAGCTTGATTGTGGCGAGATGAAAGTCCCCATGACGATTGCCCGATCGAAGCTATTGATATCAGTCGTTAAAGGCGTGATAAATTGCCCTTTTAAGGGGCTATGCTAGCAGACTTAATAGCCTGTGGTCCGTCTTGAGAGAGGCATAGGTAAGTGTGCCCTTGGAGTTTGAGACCGTCTTGAGAGAGGCATAGGTAAGTGTGCCCTTGGAGTTTGAGAGACCCATAGGGTGACTCGCCAGGGGTTTGTAGTTGCTTTGAGGCAACAAATGGTAACTTTGGGAGAGTGGGCAATTAGTTTTTCTATTATTTTATGGATGATTATGTTATAATTGCTCCCAACAGTGCGAGCCCATTGACAGATGGGGCTTGGTCATTTTATTGCCACCCTATATATTATATTATTTCGAAATAAATGATTTATTGGTGGGAAATTGCTTTATGAAATAAACGGTAATTTATGATAATATTTTTGGTATGAAAAATGCTTCTTGACCCTCATGGCAACCCTCCTGACATGGCTTTTTTTTTATTTGTCAAGTTTTTATGAGTATCACAAAAGTTTAAACCCTCATTTAATAAGGTTTAGCCCCACATTAAAAAGTTACCATATTTATAGGGTATGTTTCCTCTTCTTGACAAATATAATGGTAGGGTTTTAGAAAAAAAATTAAATAGGATCTATCACGTCAAGAGGGTTATTAGAGGGATTGATTTAAACGGGTCATGTAGCAAAACTCTTTTGGTATATCTGTATTCCCCACCATGGAACCGATTCCGTGAGAATTACAACAAAACCAAGACGTGGTATAATTATGGCCACCTAATTAAACTAAACCTTTTTGGATGAAGAAACTGATGAGAGTGAGGACTTGTTCTGTGAGAATTACGACAGAACCAAGACCTGACAGAATTATGGCCACATATTTAAACTAAACCTTACCACAATAAATGTCATAAATTTTGCAACTTACCTTGAAATTTTTAAAAATATTTATTTGGGACTAAACTTTTTTAAACTAATGACTAAACTTGGTGACGCGTCTTAGTCTTACAGTAACTCTCACGGAATCAGTTTCGTAGAATCATTTCTCTTATTGAATATGGAGGTTTTTGGGTTTAAGAGTTACATGTATTTTAGTAATGATACATTTCTGTTAATTGCCATTTGGTGTTTTGGGATGTAATGTCCATTTCCTAGACTAATGGCCTTAAGTTAAATTAGGTCCAAAACCTAAGGACCTGAGTGGAATTTAATTCAGTTGATGAATATTTTCCTTCTCTAGTGTAGTACTAAACAATTGCCAATTGTACCGGCAGCAGTTGGTGGTCATCAATAGCCCATTACACATTTTCAATTAATTTGAAAGTTTACATACATGGTTTATATGAATAAAGCATATAAAATAGTGTAAAACTAAATTAGCGGCTTATTACCTAACTTGGTGCTTAAACTATATCAAAAAGCATAGATCAGGCCCTGAACTTTTATTTGAGATAGATTGATCCTTAAACTTTTATTTTAAAACATATAAATCTCTAAATGGTCGAAAATTTGAAGGAAACTGTTTGATCTCTTATCTAATACTGACGTGACTTTTTCATGTCAAGTTTTTAATTTAAAAATAAAAGTCACAATTCTTAATTTTATAATTTCCATTAAATTTCCGTTCATCTAGAGGCTTATGTGTCTCAAAATAAAAGTTCATGGACTAGTTTATTTCAAATAAAAGTTCAAGAACAAGTCTATCTCAAATAAAAGTTCAAGGACTAATTTATCCTTTTTGATATAACTCTAGCACCAAATTAAGTATTAAGCCCTAAATTAACTAAAATAACTACACTGAATGGTGTTCATCCCTTTAAAATATTTAAGAAAATTGAATCAATGCTTCAACTTCCTCTCTTACTCTTACCATTTTCCCCATACATAAGCTCAACATCTTGTACTAGCAATTAAATAGTGTATTTAGTAAGAACTTTTCCCACTCTATTATGGCAGTGTGATTGGGGGCATTTGCCACAGGTTTTTAACGTTCTGGTACCGGGAATATTGATGTACCTATTTCACTTTCATACTAACTTTGTTATGAATACTATGTATCAATAATTGAATGCTAACACTATATTGGTAGGATCAAATGGTTTGGCACTTGTTCCCTACAAGTAAAGTCTCGACTTCGAGTTTTGTGAATAGAAAAAATTATTATTGAGAGAGTTTTATCCGCATAATAGGTCAACCCAATTCGAAAGAGATTAGTCTTAGACCAAAGACCTGAAAATACACTCGGTTACAAAGAAAAAATTAATAATTGAATGCTAACTCAGAGTGAGTTGTTGGCAACATACATTTAATTCAATTTCTTTGGAATTGGATAAAAATATTCATTACAGAGAAAAAGAACATTAGTCCATATCAGCTGCCAATGCTAACAAGAACATCAATTAAATTGATGCCATATATATCATGGTGAAAATAAATTTGGGGTTTGAGCATTCGGGTTGAGGGTGATAGTATCCATGAATTCTTCATCATTTGCCATAGCCTCCAATGTCTCTACAGAGAGGCACAATTCGATGTCAATACTTCCTTCATCTGCTCCACAAAAGAGTGTAATCTTCCCATCAAACTTATTTGCTGACCCGCTTCTTACTGCAATTGGTTTTCCCCATCCAAAATCATTACCATACATGTTGAACCGAGGAGAACTACTTGGCACTAGGGCATTGTTTGTCATAGAATCCATAGTTGCTAACTTCGGGCCTGTTGGCCAGGATTTTAGGAACTCTTTGAAACTTTCTTCAGTGAACGCAGAAATTATCCTGTTCATTTCCCACGCTACGTTACCAATTCCTTCTTTTAGCAGCTCCTCTGCTTTCATAGTTACAAGTCCGCCCTTGAACGCATTCCCAAAATAATTTTGAGGCAGCTGTTGCAATCTTTGTCTGGCGCCAACAACAATACGGTAATTGGTCTCTTTATCACCATCAAAATTTTTGTTACGGATAATGGTTCGCCAAATATGAGCCTGCAGAGCTTGAAGAGAGGAGATATTGTTGGTGCCGATCTCAGCATTAGCTTTTGCTTTAAGCTTTGCAATGTTTTCCTTTGTAAAATGGAAAACTCTTTCTTGTAGAGGAGGTGAAACGAACTCTTGTCTACAGGCTTGTTCAAGTTGAGATTTGGAAATACGAATTGGGAGATCAACGCCATCAGGAAGCCAACGTTGAAAAACAGGGGACTTGGACAAGTGAATTGAACCCTTAGAAATTTCTGACCATGAATTAAAGAAATGCCAGAATGATGTACCATCAGCCAAAGCATGATTGATGGTGCAACCAATAAATATACCATCTACAAGATCTGTTACCTGTATCCCAAGTAGTGGGTTACGAACACCCTCGTAGTTCTTGAGGCCATTTAGAGGGAAAAACGAATGAACAATCTGAGGGACATAAATAGGTTTAGTGAAGTCGGTAATGGTTACTGTGTCAGCCACAGCATGGATGAACAGAGCTCCAGCATTGTTGCAGTCAACAAAATAGGAAATGGTGTCATCTTTATGTTCAGCTGTTGCTAGGCGACCTGCCAAGGGTGGAAAGTAGTTGAGAGTGTGGGAGAGAGAGGTTTTCAAGTGGTGGATCAGGGTGTTTTCAGTTTCTTTCTCTTGCAGAGGTTCAGGCTTTGGAAAAAGAAGCCCCTTTTGGATCTGGCCTACTGGAAGGAGCATAAGATCCCATGGAGTTAACTCAATCCGACTCGATTCCTGGTGGTTTACTGCCTGGACCAAGCTGCTCGAGATGAATCTCACGACTGCCATGTTTTCTCCAAGAAAAAGATCTTTACTCGACTCAGTAAAAACACCCTTTTTCATCAAATTGGCAGAGTTTCCCGAGCTTACTTAGGAGTTTTATACACCCTTTTTTGTCTTTATCTGTTTCTTCCTTCAATCTCTTAAGTTTATTTATTTACTTTCACCGTCAAACATCTAACATTCTTGGCCTTTTTCTCCATCACCTAACTAATGCTTTGAATTTTTTTTTTTGTTATTATAATATTTTATAGCAAAATTTCAATATTTATTATTAATTTGTTATTTTAAGAAACATGAGACATTGATTTATTAAAAATGGAATTTCAACATAAAATGTACAAAAATACAAGTTATCTTTTTTTTTTATTAATCTTTATGTGTGAGGGTGATGTTTGATTCACGAAATTTGGGGGACGGCTTCTCATTTTCAGAGCTGTACTTCTATCCATATCCATGTTAAAAGAGAAGGTAAAATACTACTAGCACATAGACTAGGTGATGTTGATTGTAATATGGACACCAACACACCCCCACCAGAAAAAAAGTTTGAAATTTGGTTTTATTATCCAAAATAGCTTTCTTTTTTTTAATTTGACCCCTCCAACAATACATGTCAAGTTCTGCTACTGGATACCAATAATGTGTGACGTGGGGACCATTCTTCAAGCGTTTTGTAATCCCTAATGATCTATTCATTAATCAAATCTTTGTGTTTTTCCTAAAGAAACAGAATGTACAAACATAGACTACCTTTTATGCTGGTTGTGAGGAATTATATAAGCATGTGCGGTTAAAATCGTATCGATAAATAATGCACGCTTAGTTTTTTTTTTTTTTTTGGTAAAATGCATACTTAGTTAATGGGCTTGAAAGAGAATATTTCATTATGCTGGAAGTAGAAATTTGCTACAAGTAGAGTTAGAACATGCTGAAACTATTCTTTTAATGTTTTAATGCTTGAAATAAATGATCTGATTAACATATTAAAATCTAGTATTAATATTGACTTGTATCAAAACGGAAATGATAGAAGAAGCAAAAGGAATTTTTATGGAATGAAATGTGTGCATTACCTTTCTTTTTTTTTTTCCCCGATGTGTGCATTGCTTTATCATCTCTCTTTCGACTACTACACACACATGTATATTATGCTTTATTCTAAGTGAAGTATTTTAATTTGGGTCTCAATTAATCACCTCCAATTACTTTTCTTATAATCCTACAATTAGTCAATCATAACAGTGTCCACCCCTTTTAATGTAGGGTCTATGCCATGAAACTCACATCTTAAAAGTTGCGAACTCTCACAAAATATTTTATTATATAATTGGCCAACATAGCATAATTGTAATATCGTAGAATAAGTAATTGCAGGTGATCTAATTCATTTTATAATTAAATGCCTAGCGAAACCTTTGAGTATCTTTGTTATTCTCAAACCTATTTTGAGGCTTGATGCGTGACAATTAGATTGACCTGAAAATTTGATAAGGGTTTTACAATATATGAATTTCAACAATGAAAATATATTTATTTATTGATTCATTGCTCTTGTGTTTCTTTGCACGAGTCACAAATTTTTTAAGTAAAATTGTTTAATAAAATTCCTTCATTTATTATTTTATTAGATTTTGTTATAATACAGTATATAATTAGCTTAGAAAACGTTTTTAGGAAAAAAAAAAAGATAAACTAACTAAAGAAAATATGAAGTACGAGAAAGAAAAAATTGTAGAAAATGCATATATATAGTTTTTATTAAACAAACATTTTTCTTTTAAAGTTTGTTTGTACACATTGATTAATTAAAATAAATATCTTGTAATATTTGGTCAAACTATTTAAAGTATGTCGAGCCAAATGATTGTGACAGTTTGTGTGCATTTTCTGTTTTCTGAAAATGGAGAAAGAATAAGGGAAAAAAAAATAAAAAGACTTTTCTATAACATTCAGCTAGCTATATTGCCCTTAATTACATACGTTATGTATATTATTTCACATCTTACATATATCTTTAAAGTAGTTGTAAAATCTGACTACAAAGAGTTTTAAATGATAAATTTTGATGTTTTTTAAATATTTTTTTGAATTAAATAATTCTAAAAAATATTTTTTTACAATTAATATCTTTAGACCCAAAGTTATGATAATATCTTTAAAGATTTTTTTTCCAAAAAAATTTTAATAGTAATTTATTTTGTTCTTTCAATATCAGACTTTATTCCTATATCATCTAATTTTTTATATAGGAATTATAAAATTTGAAAGTAATTATTTCGCTACTTTTTTGTTGACTTATTTAAAATTTTACAATTAAATTGTAATATTCTCAACACGAAATAAGGGCTTAGACCTAGTAACATATAAGTTATAGATATTGTTCTGTTGTATTCTTTTTAATAAGGAAAAACTTATGATTGAATGGAAAGCAAAAAATAGCTTATGATAACTTATGATGAAATCAGTGTTTACATTAAAAAAGAAATTATCTAAAATTAAAAAATAAAAAGGAAAAATTAATTTGATTTGAGAGAAAAGGAAGAGATATGAAGAAAAAAAGAGATAAGTATTTAAAGAAAGAAAAATAATTAAAAAAATTTTTTTAGGATGAGAAATTATTAAATTAATTTATATAATTATTTATTTTAGTATTTGCTTTTAAAGTTTAATGCATTCTTCCAATGCTTTTAATGCTTTTTTTAAATAAAGTATTTTTTTAAAAGGAAAACCTAAAATTGCCACATTCATATAGTGTTACAAGATGATGTAGCTCTTATTCATTAAGAACCATACATGTATACATCAACGTTATCAATTTGAATTCGAAAACTATAGCAACTTCAACTAGAGGTGTCAAATCGGGTTGATCGGGTAGGTTTCAGGTTCGGGTCAATCAGATCGGGTCAATTTGGGTCAAAAGAGATTTTTGGGTCATTTCGGGTTTCGGGTCATTCGGGTCTCGGGTTTTCGGGGTTTTGTCCTCGGGTTTGTCGGGTTTCGGGTTTGGGTTTTTCGGGTTTTCGGGGTTTTGTCCTCGGGTTTGTCGGGTTTCGGGTTTGGGTTTTTCGGGTTTGACCATCCGGTCTTTCAGGTTACAGGTTTTTTGGGTTTTATGTCATTTGGATTCGATTTTTTTGGATTTAACTCTCGAATCATTCGGGTTGTCGATTATTTTAAATTAAATTAAAGTTTTGATTTTACAAATTAATACTTAAGAGATATTTTATCAAATTATTTATTAGATTTGTTATAAATTGTAATTAAATTAATTAAATTTGTAATGTTATAAATGTATTAATTACATTAGTAATATTTATAACTTTTTAAAAAATTTTCCTATAAATTATCTATAGTTTTAAATAAAATAAATATTTAAACTTTTATTATTTACTAATTCATTTCTAAATTCTAATTGATATATAATAAATTCATTATTCATAATATCATTAATATATAATATGAATTGTCCGTAGTACAATTACAAATTAAGGTACCCGAATTTTGATATATAATTAAAAACTAAGGAGTCAAAATTTTAGCATACAACTACAAAATTTACCAGTTTTCTCTTATTAGATTGAAAATTTAAAAGCTTTTATTTGGTCAATGAATAGAATAGCCGAAAAGGAATAGCCAATAGCTAATAGGCTATCCGAACTGTCATACAGTTATGGCCACCATGAACTATTAATCTTAGTATCTTAATATCACCTACTTTTCATAATAGAACAACTTGCACACATACTACATTCGGCATTCTCATTAAATTATTTATTTTGACGAGAACTAAATTATAAGGAGAAAATATATGATAACATATTGAAATTTTAATTTCAAATTTTTAATTTTTAGATGCTTTTTGTTGGATAGATAATTTACTAATTTGATATGAATATTAGTAATTTATTAATACTACTATAATTTATAAATTTTCTTAGTTAGAATGAAAAATTGTCATTCACATGAAAAAATTTATTTATTGATTTGATCAGTAATGATGAAATCAACATGGCCTTTTGTAAATTCTCAAATTTTTCTTAATAATGTTCATAATTAATATTATTAAATTTAAATAATAATATTCTATAAATTCATATAATTCAATCATAAATTCATAATAATAAAATTTAAAAAACATAATTATGAAAAAATATTTTTTTAAGTTCACTTTGATCAAAATTTTATCAAATATTTATTTTTATTTTCTTTATCAAATTTATTTATTAAATTTGACATTTATGAGGTATATAAAAATACGCCATCTGTCCCTATTTGTCTGTTACAATTAATCGTTTCATATAGGGCAAAAAAAGTAGTTATGGTACAAAATTTCATACATATTTACATTGGCTTTCTTATTTTATTCTTATCTCTCTTCTTCTTTAATTCTCTCCTCTATTTATGAAAAATATTTTTTTAAGAGAGAAAAAAAGTAGTTTAAAAGGGTAATTTTGAAAAATTAATAATTAATGCTGGGACATAGACAGATAAAAAGAGATAAATAAAGCTTTTGAAAACAAATAAAGCTTCTAGCAAGAGGCAGATAAATAGGGACATTGGGAGTATTTCATTAGTTTGTAGGGTTCTTTCGGGTTAGATTCTCGGGTTTCTCGGGTTAGATTCTCGGGTCAATCGGGTTTCGGTTCAATCGGGTTTCGGGTTTATCGGGTTTCGGGTCAATCGGGTTCCGGGTCGGTCGGGTTCGGGTCGTTTACTTTTTTTAGTCAAACCAGATCGGGTTAGTTTCGGGTTCGGGTAGGTCGGGTCGGGTTATCGGATTCGGGTTAGCTTTTGACAGCTATAACTTCAACACAATGTAAGTATTGTATTTGGGCCCATTCTAGAAATTAATATAGATTTGTCTTTATAAGAAAAAAAAAATTATTGTTGTGAACCTGAAGTTCCCACATCGCTCGCACACGGGATTGTGTGCGTGCTTATAAGCACGGCCTAAAGCCTTTACTTGTGGACGCGTTTTAAATCCGTAAGGTTCTGAAGTACCAAAGCGGACAATATTATCTACAAGCTGTTTATAACACGTTATCAGCACGATGCTCGCGATGGAAGGGTGTGTTGTGAACCTGAAGTTCCCACATCGCTCGCACACGTGATTGTGTGCGTGCTTATAAGCAGGGCCTGAAGCCTTTACTTGTGGATGCGTTTTAAATCCGTGAGGTCTTGAAGTACCAAAACGGATAATATCCACATGCTGTTAATAACAATTATTAGTAATTAGTAATAATATTTGCATCAAAGAAGGAAAAATTAGCAAAAATTTAAATGGGTGGCAGACTGGCAGCGGCCAGTGGGTACTGACTCAAGCAATAATTCATCAAATAAATTGATTAATGAAAGCTACGATGGAAAGGGAGAGTGAATGCGTGGTTGGTAGCCCATTGTGGGAGCATTAATTATGTTTCTTTTTTTGAAAAGAAAAATTAAAGTTAATTTGCTTTGTTTTTTTATATGAAATTTTGTAAATATTTTTTTGTCACGGCCCTGTTAAAGTACCATATTTCACTTCTTCAGGGAAAAAAAAAACTGCCCTATTTCACAAGCTCCTGGAATTGGTCAATCTTGTAGAATTCCAAGGTACCTTCAAGATTTACAATTTAGATTTGTGAAAGTTTCAGTTTGAAGATCAAAGATGTCAGGTGTTCGATGCGTCTCGAGTAGCCTGGTTCAGGCAGCAACTCACAAGGCAGAGAAACAGAGGGTAGAGTTAACTCCATGGGATCTTCAGTTTCTTCCCCTAGGCCCTATCCAAAAGGGACTTGTTTTTCCCAAGCCAAAAGACAAGGAAAATGGTCATCAAAGCAACTTGATCCATCACTTGAAAACCTCTCTTTCCCACACTTTAGACTATTTCCCACCCCTCGCAGGTCGTCTAGCCGCCACTGAGCAGCTTGACGACGATACCATTTCCTTCTTTATTGATTGTAATAATGTTGGAGCCTTGTTTATCCATGCTGAAGCTGATGGATTAACCATTTCCGACATTGTTAAACCTCTTTATGTTCCTCCAATTGTTCACTCCTTTTTCCCAGTCAACCAATTTGAGGGCGTCGGTGTCCCCAACGTCAACCCATTACTTGGAGTGCAGGTGACAGAGCTTGTGGATGGTATTTTTGTTGGCTGTACAATCAATCATTCGGTGGCTGATGGCACATCGTTTTGGCATTTCTTCAATTCATGGGCAGAAATTTCGAGAGGTTCGGTTCAATACTTATCCAAATTCCCTATTTTCCAACGTTCATTTCTCAATAGTATCAACTATCCCATTCGGATCTCTCGAGGTTATGTTAAGGAGTTATTCAATCGACAGACTTTTATTCCACCGCCTTTGAAAGAAAGGGTTTTCCATTTCACAAAGCAAAGCATTGCAAAACTCAAAGCACAAGCCAACGCTGAGGTTGGGACCAATAAGATCTCCTCTCTTCAAGCGCTCTTATCTCATCTTTGGCGATCTGTTGTCCGTAACAAAAAGTTAAACCCCGAGGAAGAGATGACGTTCAACATGCTAATTGGTGCCAGACCAAGATTACAAGAGTTGTCGGAGCAGTATTTCGGAAATGCTGTAAAACATGGCAGCGTAACAATGAAAGCAAAGGAGTTTAAAGAACAAGGAATTGGTGAAATTGCTTTGAAAATGAACAGGATCATTGCTGCACAAACTGAAGAAGAGTTCAAAAAGTTCTTGGAGTCATGGATAGCAAGCCCTAAGCTTGTAACAATGGACATGGTGAAAAATAATGCCGTCGAGATAAGTAGTTCACCTTGGTTCAACATTTATGGTAACGATTTTGGGTGGGGAAAGCCAATTGCTGTAAGGAGTGGGTCGGGAAACAAATTTGACGGGAAGATGACTGTGTTTTGCGGAGCAGAAGAAGGAAGTATTGATATCGAAGCATGCCTTTTGCGTGAAACATTAGACGCCGTGGCAAATGATCGAGAGTTTATGGATATTGTGTCACCATTGGACTGCTATTAGTCCAAAGTCCAAAGTCCAATAATTGTTTTTCCCTCAAATCCATTCTCCAATAATTGTGTTTGTCATGATAGTACAATGGGCTTACAAATTACTCCCATTTATTCCATTTACTTGTCACAAAGTTATGTTTCTTTTATTTATCATTTTAATATATAAAAAAAGTAGTTATTAACTTTATTACTCCCTCTGTTCTTATTAGCTTATTATCTTACCCTAATAACCGAATATCTTCAATTAAGAAAGTTAGTTAAGAAACAAAATTCTATACAAATTTTATTTCACTTTCAAAATTTATCCTAAACCTATTTCATTCTCTCTCTTTTTTACAAGTTAATTGGCTTAATATACAATTACTACATTTAATGATTCTTATAATTCCAAAGAATGGCAAGTTTGGAAATGAATAATTAATATTTTATTAAAATTTTACATGTGTGTGTGATTATATGTTTTAAATTAAATGTTTTATGTGAAATTATATATATATATACATATATACATATATTAATATTATTATTGATTATTAATTGGGGAACGGTACACCTGAGAGATGAGAGTTTGAGCGATTTCCTCGGAGCTCCAATATGCGGGAGAGTGGACCGAGGGAGAGGCATGTTTATGAGGTTCCCGTGGACCGCCTTTTTGAAGGGGCACGGTGAATATATGTGAGGTTCTCGTGGACCGCCTTTTTGAAAAGGGCACGGTGAATATATGTGAGGTTCCCGTGGACCATTTTCTTTTTGAAAGGGCACGGAGAATATACTGGCCTAGAGTAGAGAGGCGCGGAGAAAAGCTCGCCAGGTCAGAGGTAGCTGTGTTCCACCACAGCAGGGCAAACGTCAAGGGAATGGACCAGAGAATAAAGTAAAAATGTTTTAAAAGTATAAAGTAACCCTTGACGGTCCAGTGGATACCCAGTGCACGGGTATACCTTATTGGGACAATTTCAGATGCCAGCCCATTTAGGTGTATATACGTTTATTATTGATTTTAAGTACTTTAAAAGAGGGTACTCAGCAGAAGGACCAGAAAAGAATTTTAAAGGAAGAATATTTGTTTTATTTTCATGCATTTTATTTTATTTTGGATTTCCCTTATCTGTTCTAACCCAGATGGAGATTCTTAGAACCTCTGCCACTCACCTGTATCCAATATGGATGGATGCAGATTCGCAAATCGGAGTCAGCTAAAGAAATGAGGCTCATTAGGAGGCGTCGGTGACTTAGGCATAGAAGTTTTCGCTGTATAGGTATTCTCTCAATTAGTCCACTGGCATTACTTTTAAAGTTAATTATTTTATTAAATATTTTTTAATTAAAGTTTTAGTTTTATTTGACAACGATGATGCCCATTTTTGCGGATTTGAGACTTAAGAGAATTTTACGGAGTCGCCACTAACCATTTTTGTTTAGGTGCGGTTAGTCACCTATTAAGAATCTACCTAACTTAGCATTTGCCGTTAGATGGCGTACTTAAGTTGGGTAGGTCCCGGTCTACGGAACGGAGAACTGGAGTCGGGAGTACGGTTACGTGCGGGGAAGGATGAGCACCCCCACAACGCTCGTCAAGATGACGGTACCGATTAATTTAATAATATTTAGGCCTTAAAAAATGTCTTTATAATTTTTCTTTTTTGTTTGATTATTTTTGTTCTTTTGTATTAATAGTTTTTTTATTTTTATTATTCAGGCAAACAAAAACAAGTTTCAAAATATTTTCTTTTTTTATTTTTTTGACATTAGTGAAAAGTTAAAAGAAAATTATGTTTCAAAACATCTCATTTTTTATTGTAAGAGTTAAAAAAAGAGTAATTTCCAAAATAATTTTTTCTTTCTTTTTTAGCTTTTTGAAAAGGAACGAATTTTAAAACACCCTTTTTTTTTGTATGTTCTTGAACAAAAACAAAATTTATTGGTTTTATTGTTATCATTTTCAAATCAATATTTTAGGAAGAATATCAAGTAATTTCTTTTAATTTTTGGTCATTTTGAAATTCCAAAGTTCATTTTATTCAAACAAGAAAAGCTTTCATTCCTTTTAGGAAATTGCACTTTTATTAAAGCCAACAAATAATACTTTTTTTCAAAAAATACATTTTATTACCTTTTTTTTTAAATAGTTTTCTTTTCATTTTTTTTTAGGATTTTTCGAAATTATTATCTTTATTAGATATTTAAATGTTTGAAGTGCAAAATGCCACCTTATCAATTTAATATAAAAATAGTGAGGATTTATCGAGGCCTATTATGAATCTCGCCCAATTCTGGGTCCGATTCAAAGTGGGTCTCTTACCTAAGAATCCGGACTAGGTGTGAATTTTCACCCTCCCAAACCGGATTCCGTGATTGAATCCTCATAGCTTAAACCATATTTACAAATATTTGTTCAAAGGTTATTTACCGATTTCATTCAACTTGATTATTATTACATTATCTTTATTAGTTTAAAATTGATTATTATTTTTTATTTTTTTTTAAAAAAAATTTAATACCCATAATTTATTTAGATGCCTAAATGCATGGCATGTGAAATGTTATCTTACTAATCTTAAAAGTAAGGATAGTAAGGATTTTATCAAGATCCGCCATGAACCTCGCCCAATTCTGGATCTGGTTCAAAGTGGATCTCTTACCTAGGAACCCAGATTGGGTGTGAATTTTCACCTTCCCGAACTAGATTCCATGATCGGACCCTCACTATCCCCGCATATCATTACTCGCGTGGATGACAATAATAATATGACAACAAGGAGTGTGAATGCATGTCTAAAGGCTTACAATTAATCAATTTTTATTATTTATAATTATCATTATCACATCAATTTTGGAGAAGTTTCCTCCATTAAAATCTTTTATTACCAACATATCTCTTTTTATTCTTATTATTTGTCCAATAGATACTTGATTCAACTCCATCCTTTTTCATAAAAGTAATAAACAAAAGAAAATAGACTTGTCCAAAAAAAAAATTGTCCAATGTTTTTTCGTTGATCCTACAAACTCCATGCCCAGCACATGATAAATCAATCATTAAAAGAACTCTTCTAAGGTTGGAAAAGGCCAAAACTACGAGAATGGCAGAATATGGGAAGGACATTACAACTGAAAGAACTCTTATTGCAGAAGGATTTTAGCTTTTGATGCAACCAAAACAATTTAAGTTAAACCATAAAGTTTCAGCTCACTCTCTCATCTCCTCTTTTTCAACTCAAAGAAAAATCTGTACAAAACAATCTTCTTTTACCTACCACTAACACCTAATTGACTAATCTCTCTTCTTTCTTTTATTTTACAGATCATCTACCACACCTAGACTAGGACCTATTCCTCTTTCTTCTTTTTTTTTGTTTTGACCCCACTCCCACCATTTTATTAATTTATTTTTTTATTAACCTGCTTTAAAACAAGTTCTATTCATCTCCACCCCACCGTTTACTTCTCTTTCATCTTTTTGTTATATATCATAATTATTTATTATTTTTTTTATGGCCATAATTTCTTATAAAAGCCATCGTCCAAGAGAAAATACTTAAAGTTATTAAAAACGAAGAGCATCCATGACCAAGCCAATACATTGATAATATTTAAGAAAGTCACTGACAAAAGATCATCAAAACGTGAACATGAAGATTGGAAGTATACCTACAAACAAACCAGACCCAAAGTGCCACAGAAGCCATGGAGCCCCTCTGATGTTGACGCAGGAGACTTTCAAAATCCCCTTTCTTCTTTCACCAATTTTTCTGTTGCTCTTCTTCTTCTTCTCCCGTGCGGGTTGCTTTTAGGAGATTCCCTAAGTTTCTTTGGGTTTGCGATGGAATTGAAAGATGGCCAGGCCAACTTTTTTTTTAAAAAAAGAAATTCTCCCTTTGAATCCTTGCTCTCTAAAATCTTCTCCTTCTAAACATCTCCGATACCTCTCCATCTAAAAATAAAACTAAGTATTTATAATAGCTAACTAGGGTATTTACAGGACTTTTAATTAAAATAAAACACATGAGTCCAAAACTCAATTATTTGGCGTGTAAAAGCTCGTGAGCAGACAAGTAGTGGCGCCTTTTCAACATTGTTCTGGGGCCTCTTCAGCTTGACTTTTTCTTTGTTTTGTTTTGTTTGAAGTTAAACTTCACGTGACTTATCCTTCATCAAGACTTTTGTGGCAGCAATTATTTGGCGTCATTTCAACATTGGGGCCGCTCCTTCTCTACATTTTCTTCGGTTGGCCCCTCTCTAAATTTTTCTTTGCTTGGCCCCCTTTTGTCTCTTTTTTTTGGTTGGCAGCAATTATTTGGCTTTTTATTTCAACATTGGGGCCGCTCATTCTCTACATTTTTCTTCGGTTGGCCCCCCTCTTTACATTTTTTTTCTTTGCTTGGCCCCCCTTTATGATGATGCTTAGCCGAAAATGGGAAAAGTTAGTATGTGGTTTCGAAAGAATGGTTCAGCAGAGTTTTTTAGTTCACAGAAAAGTTGGATTTGTTTATTGTTCCTAGGACCAGGCCTTATGGTGGAGTTGATGGAGTGGATGACTGGAGGATGAGACCCTGACGGTGGCTAATGGACAAATGGTCTTATGGTAGAGAGGGATGGAGTGGATACTAAACTTTCGGATGACTGGAGGATGAGACCCTGACGGTGGCTAGTGGACAAATGGTCTTATGGTAGAGAGGGATGGCCAGTCCAAATGGTTTTTTTTTGCTCTCCCTTTTTTTTAGGTTTTTTTTTGGCTTTTTATTTTCAATGTAAGCTACCTGTGATTTCCGTGATTTCTGATAGCTTCTGTTCTCTTGATTACTTGTTGGCTTGAACTTGCTTCAAAATTCAAATTTTTTCCTGACTGCGTGGGAGTGATTTCTGCAATATAAGTGTCATTTTTTAATTCCAACTTGGCTGATTCATTGCCTTTACCTTTTTATTTAATGCAGGTTAATACAAGTTGATAATAATCCCTTTTGACAATGTTCAGCGGAATGATAATCTGGGATGGTCCACCATGCTTGATGTTTGCCGATAAAGGGAGCTACTCAGCACTTCTTCCGCTGCTCTTTTTTTCTTTATCACTTGGTCCTTCTTTTTTTTTTAACGTTAATTGAGACTTGTTTTTTGTAACTATTGGGCCTTGTAACTACAATATGTAACTTATAATCCTTTCTTTTAATGAAATTGGGCACTGGATTTAATTGATATCTAGTCCAATATTTTTCAAACAAGTCCTAAGTACCTATAGCCCAATGATTACAAAAAATGAAAATATAAACAACAAAATAAGAATAGAAAAAAAATAATAAATGAATAAAATAACAAGATGAAAATATGGTGTCTACAGCTGCCCTTCTTTGATTATTTCCTAAGAATCTTGAAGTTTATACTTCTAGAGAATTAGGAAATAAACAAAGATGTAGACACCGTCTTTTTGTTTTCTTTTTTTGTTTTTGTTGTTTTTGTTCTTTTTTTTTTGAAAATTTCTAATGAAGCTAGTGCAAAAATAATAAAATAAAAATGAACCACAAAAGCCTGACCTAGAATAACAATGTGATGAAGAGGAATGAATTGCAAAATTTCCAAACTAGGACAACAATGCAATAAGGAAAATGAACTGCAAAGATTTGTATTAGGACTTCGATACAGTGTAAAAAGATAATCATATTGTAAAAGCCTAAACCCGTACTCCAGTGCAGCATAAAAAGTAATGAATTGCAAAGGCCTGAACTAGGACTACGATGTAAAGAATTGATGATTTAAAAGAGCCTAAACTAGGTCTCTAATGAAACTAAGCGCCATGACTTGGTCACTAAATAAAACAAGAGTCGCGATTCGGCCTCTTACTGAATAAAACGAACTTCGAGAACCTAAACTTGGTGCAAAAGGGATTAAAAGCCATGATTTGGTCTTCAAATGAAACAAGAACCGTGATTCTGTCTCTCAACTATAACTTTGAGAACCTAAATTAGGTCGCAGAATGAAACAAGAGCCATGACTTGGTTTCTATATGAAACGAGAGCCGTAATTCGGCCTCTTAACTATAACTTTGAGAACCTAAATTAGGTCTCAAAGTGAAACAAGAGCCATGATTTGGTCTCTTATTAAAACGAGAGCTGTGATTCGGTCTCTCAATGAACTAAATGAATCTCGAGAACCTACAGTAGGTTTCAGAATGGATCAAGAGCCATGATTTGGTCTCTAAATAAAACGAGAGCCATAATTCCATCTCCCGCTGAACCAAATGAGTCTTGAGAACCTTCATTAGGTCTCAGAATGAATCAAGAGCCATGATTTGGTCTCTAGATGAAACAAGAGCCGTGATTCGGTCTCTCAATGAAATAATATAACTTCAAGAACCTACATTAGGTCTCAGAATGAATCAAGAGCCATGATTTGGTCTCTTAAACAAAATAAGTGCCGTGATTCGGTCACTAACTGTAATGATATAACTTCAAGAACCTACATTAGGTCTCAGAATGAATCAAGAGCCATGATTTGGTCTCTTAAACAAAATAAGTGCCGTGATTCGGTCACTAACTGTAATGATATAACTTCGAGAACCTACATTAGGTCTCAAAATGAATCAAGAGCCATGATTTGGTCTCTAAATGAAACGATGAATCTTGAGAACCTACATTAGGTTTCAAAATGAAATGAGTGTCATACCTTGACTGCTTAAAGACAAATAAAAGCTGTAACCTAGTTGTTTTTTTTTTAAAAGAAACACACTCCTTTGATGCTAGAAAAAGGATGCTTCCATCTTGTTCTGGAGTTATTGCATCGGGTACCTGACATGTCATCTGAAAATCCAATGCAATCATATGATGGAATGATCATGTTATGATGCATGAAATGACAACATTCTAATGCTTTTATGTAAAGTCTGATTCTTGTTTGTAGCAACACAGAACCTCTTGCTCAAATTCATTTCTTTAGAGTAACCATTTCAAGTTGTAATAGTTATTTCCTCATACCAAACTGCTTCTGTATGTTATCTCTACACATTCTTGATGATTTGCCATAGACAATTTCATTTCCCTTCTGAATATTTCATCAATTGAACTTTTGTTCATCAAACCTAACCCATGCCTGTGAAAGTTAAATGAGCATTTTCATGCTTGTTTAATTTCTCACATGTTTATACACATTTTGAAATTCATGAATAGAATTCGATGTGAGTAACAAATTAATTAACAATAAAGATTTCATTGCACAACTAAGAAAAGGATCAAAGAAATAAATCCACCAACTTGGTTCAATTTCAAAACAAAATTCATACAAATGAAAGAGAGGATTCATCAATCCATGATCTTCAATTCAAACTCAAAACTAGGTTCATATAAATAAGAAAGGAATGTTCATCAATCAAGTACAAGAGAAGGATAAGGGAAGCCTCCCAACAATGAATACTCAGAAGCACATGTAGACGAAATATGAGTTCTCATTTGATTAATTGAAGATTCCACCGAATTGGACTACTCGGCCTATTGAATGATCTGCTCTGCCCCAATTAGACCCACTGATACTGACCTTGCTTCATTCAGTTGTTGTGATCATGCTTTTCTCGTCCTCCTGCCTAAGCTGCCTTTTCAGGTTTTCAACTCAAGCGACCCCACTCGATCCAAGCCGCCCTTTTGGGTTTTCAACTTGGACCACTCCTTTTTGTTTTCTTTCATTTTGTTTTCTTTTTTTTATTTCCTCTTTTTTTTATTTTTTCATTTTCATCATTTTTATTTTCATTTTTTACTTTAAGCATAATACTTTTTCACAGCATCAGCATTAATAAGACTGGAGAATTCTCTTCCATCCATCTCTTGCAAGATTAAAGCTCCACCAGAAAAGACTTTCTTAACAACATATGGGCCTTCCCAATTCGGTGCCCATTTGCCCCGAGAATCTCGTTGGTTTGGGAGTATCTTCTTCAACACTAATTCCCTTTCTTTAAATTGCCTCGGCTTCACTTTTTTATCATAAGCTTTCATCATCCTTTTCTGGTATAGCTGACCGTGGCAAAGAGCAGTAAAGCGCTTTTCATCAATCAAATTCAACTGATCATGACGTTCTTGGATCCAATCCGCTTCTTCTAATCTTACTTCTCTGAGTACTCTAAGAGATGGAATCTCTACTTCGATAGGCACTACTGCTTCTGTTCCATACACCAACGAGAAAGGAGTTGCCCCGGTGGATGTTCTGACTGCGGTACGGTAAACAAGGAGAGCAAACGGCAACTTCTCATGCCAATCTTTATAAGTTTCAGTCATCTTGGCCACAATCTTCTTGATGTTCTTGTTTGCTGCTTCTACTGCCCCATTCATCTTAGGCCGATATGGCGTGGAGTTACTATGAGTGATCTTGAATTGAGAGCACAATGCTCCCATCATTCTACTATTAAGGTTCTGAGCATTATAAAAAATGATCCTCTCTGGAAGGCCGTATCTACAAATGATCTCCTTCTTCAAAAACCTAGTAACCACAGATTGTGTAACACTAGCGTATGAGGCGGCTTCAACCCATTTGGTAAAGTAATCAATCATAACAAAAATGTATTGATGACCATTTGAAGCTTTTGGAGTAATGGGACCGATAACATCCATTCCCCACATAGAGAAGGGCCATGTAGATGCCATAACATGTAACGGATTCGGAGGGACATGAATTTGATCCGCATATATCTGACACTTGTGACATTTCCTCGTGTAATTGATGCAATCTGATTCCATGGTTAACCAGTAATGGCCAGATCTCATAATCTGCCTAGCCAATTTGTGTCCACAAGCATGAGTTCCACAGACTCCTTCATGCACTTCACTCATAATCATTTGAGCCTCTTTAGCTGCCACACACCTTAACAAGACTTGATCACGAGTTTTCTTGTACAAAATTTTCCATCCAAATAAAAGTTCATAGACAATCTCTGGATAATCTTCTTATCGTTCTTTGATGCATGATCAGGATATTTTTGGTACTTTATGAACTGTACAACATCATGGTACGAAGGTTTGCCATCTTCTTCTTCCTTAACATTCATGCAATGTGCCGGTTCACCTCTCAACTCGATCTTGATCGATGAAATCTCTGTATCTGAATCAACTTTGAACATGGAGGCCAATGTGGCCAGGGCATCAGCAACTTGATTCTCTTCTCAAGGTAAATGATGAAAATAGATCTCCTTGAAGTTTTTCGTGAGATCTTTGATATAATCATGGTAAAGGACTAACTTTGAATCTCTTGTCTTCCATTCACCTTTCAACTGATAGATCACAAGTGCAGAATCACCATACACTTTCAAAATCTCAACTCTTCTTTCTATAGCCATTTGAATACCAAGAACACATGCTCCATATTCGGCTACATTGTTGGTGCATCTGAAATCTAATCTTGCAGTTGCTGGGAAATGATTTCCATCTGGGGATGTCAGAACTGCCCCAATGCCATGGCCGATTGCATTTGATGCCCCATCAAAATACATTGTCCATGTTTCACTGTCATCTGGTCCTTCACCTACATGGAATACTGCTATTAAGTCTTCATCAGGAAAATCAAACTCCATAGGCTCATAATCATCGTTAGCTCTTTCTGCCAAAAATTCTGCTACGGCGCTTCCTTTGATGGCTTTCTGAGAGACATATTGGATATCATATTCAGACAATAATACTTGCCATCGAGAAATTTTCCCTGACAGACCCGGTTTCTCAAATATGTATCTGATGGGATCCAATTTTGCCACTAATAAGGTAGTGTGGTACAACATGTATTGCCTTAATCGATGAGCAGCCCAAGCCAATGCACAACACATCTTCTCTAATGAGGAATACTTGGCTTCATACTCGGTGAACTTCTTGCTCAAATAGTACACCGCATACTCCTTTTTTCCACTTTCATCTTGTTGCCCTAACACACATCCCATAGAATTTTCAAGCACGGTAAGGTACAAAATCAATGGTCTCCTGGGTACTGGAGGTACCAATACCGGTGGATTAGTAGATATTCTTTAATTTTCTCAAAAGCAGCCTGACATTCCTCATTCCACTTACCAGGGTCTCTCTTCTTAAGTAATTTGAAAATCGGATCACATTTAGTAGTCAACTGTGATATGAATCGAGCAATGTAATTTAATCTCCCAAGGAAACCTCTGACTTCTTTTGTGGTCTTAGGTGGAGGCAAGTTTTGAATAGCTTTGATCTTGTCTGGATCTACCTCAATCCCCTTTTCACTAACCACGAATCCTAACAACTTTCCAAACGTAACTCCAAATGTACACTTAGCCGGATTCAACCTGAGCTTATATTTCCGCAACCTCCCAAACAACTTTTGCAAGTTAACAATATGTTCTTCTACTGTCTGAGTTTTAGCAATCATATCATCCACATACACCTCAATTTCCTTGTGCATCATATCATGGAACAAAGTCACCATAGCTCTCTGATAAGTAGCACCGGCATTCTTCAAACCAAAAGACATCACTTTGTAGTTGAAAGTTCCCCACACGGTGATGAAGGTTGTTTTCCCCTTATCTTCGGGTGCCATTTTAATCTGATTATACCCCGAGAAACCATCCATGAATGAGAACATGGAGTAACGGGCAGTGTTATCTACTAGAGTATCAATGTGTGGCAAAGGGAAGTTGTCTTTAGGGCTGGCTTGGTTAAGGTCTCGGTAATCTACACACATCCGAACTTTTCCATCCTTCTTGGGCACTGGGACTATATTAGCAACCCATTCCGGATACTTTGCTACTTCAAGAAAACCGACATCTAGTTGCTTCATCACTTCTTCCCTTATCTTTAATAACATTTCAGGTTTCATCCGCCTTAATTTTTGCTGAATTGGCTTGCATTCCGGCCTGATAGGAAGCTTATGCACCATAATTTTCGGATCCAATCCTGGCATGTCTTGGTATGACCATGCAAAGACATCTGAGTACTCTTTCAACAAATCAACTAACTCTTGCCTTTCCTTTTTAGACAAAGTGGTGCCTATCTTTACTTCTTTCTTGTCCTCTTCTGTGCCCAAATTAATCAACTCTATAGTCTCCTTATGAGGCACTATTTGTCTCTCCTTTTGTTCAACCGATCTCAACAAATCTTGAGGCAGATCAGAATCATCAATATCATCATTATCAACCTCATCAGTATCAATCAACTCCCCAAAGTCGAACTCAGGCCCGTCGTTTGTGCTATCTTTGCATTCATTGATGGTAGACCTACAAGGAAAAATTTGGAATGGATATATACAAGGTAACGGGATAGAAGCATGTTATAAAAAGAAAAAGGCTAAATCAAAGGATATGAAAAAAAAAAAAGGTAGGGAAACAAAAGAAAGAGAAGAAAAGAAAAGAAAAAAAATATATATATATATATATAGTGAATATGTTGCAATGTAGCTTCATTTGTCGAAAATTCATACATGCATCAATTCGTCATTGAAGTTTCAACTTATCTATAAACAAGAAAGAAAGCCATTAACAATTTCATGAAAATGTTCATTAACACTCTTAGGCGTATGTGTTGGTTTAACAGACAAAAGTTTCGAGTAATTACATTTCCTCTACAGATGAAAATACAGCTGGTATTTCAACAACAGACCAACTTTCTAAATCTGTACCCACTTCGGCTGCATAAATCAAACTATCTAACATATCCGATGCCCCATCATCAATTGCATGGATGGCCAAATTCTGCATTCCCATTTGAACAAACTGGACTGGAACCGGTGCTTGCTCATTCCGACTAACGTTAACCCAACCAGCTGATACAAAGGTTTGATTGATTGGTGGAAATTTCATATATTTCCCCTCTTCCATGCATGCCCCTTCTTTCCTGGCTAATCTTCGGGTTTTCTTCTTCTCCTTCATCTGTTGCTTATCTTTCCGTGACGGCTTGAAACCCAGACCAAAAGTATTGTCTTGGTGGGGCCAATCTACCAATTCAGGATCCCCTTGTAGGTTCTTACCTAAACCTTTGCCGTCAAACCATCCTTGCTCGCGCATCTACCTCTTTTGCACTGTTAAACCCTCTGAGCTTCAGCTTACACCCTTTTCTGACATAACCTCCGCTATCTCAAAAGATCGAAATGAACATTCCAAGGCCTATTCGGCAGCTTCAATGTATGGAGAGTCTGAAGATTGAGCCACCATTATATCCTCTTCTCCCCTTACTGTCACTATTGTTCTTTCCACTCGGAATTTTGCCTTCTGGTGTAGAGTTGAGGGGATGGCCCCAGCCAAATGGATCCATGGTCGACCAAGGAGGCAAGTATAAGAAGGGTTGATGTCCATTACTAGAAAGACTAGCTCGAATGTAACTGGGCCTATCTAAAAAGGAATTTCAATATTACCTAAAATCTCTCTTCGAGAACCATCAAATGCCCTGACTATCAAATTGCTGGACTGCATATAAGACATGTCAACTGGTAGCTTTTGCAAGGACCGAAGAGGCATAACATTCAGTGCAGAGCCATTATCTATTAGAACCTTGGCCATGGTGTAACCTTTACATCTAGTAGTGATGTGGAGGGCCTTGGGAATTCCTCTCATTCCCGTAGGTATTTCTTCATCCGTAAAGGTAATGTAATTTGTAGCACCAATACTGCCAACAATATAGTCCATATCAACAACAGAGATATTATGAGACACATATGACTGGCTTAGGGCTTTCAGTAACGATTCTCTGTGAGCTTCTGAATTCAACAGCAATGCAAGCAAAGAAATACGAGCTGGAGTTTTGTTCAATTGATCAACCACACTATATTCACTTTGCTTAATGATTTTAAGAAATTCCTCAGGTTCACTAACAAAAGCACCCTGAGCACTCTCCTTTCCTGGCATCATCTCTTGTGCAGTCATCGGTTCTTCAACCGCCTTAGCTTTTCCCTTAGAAGATTCAGCATTTTCAGGATAATAAATTCTACCACTTCGGGTAATTCCATCAACATCAGATAATGATGGGGCTACAGAATCACTGGTTTTCTCAGTAGTGGAAAAGCTACATTCGTATTTCCATGGAACTTGATGATCGTCCTGGTAAGGGAATGATTGTGGAGGAGCTACTACAATAGGTGCAACAAGTTTGGATTGTGGAGGTTTATCATAATATACCACAAATGATTCAAGCTTGGGTGGTGCCTCTACAGGTATAGGAACAAATGGTTTTTGTGTTGGAGGTGAGTCATAGTATACCACAAAAGGTTTTAGCTTTGGTGACTCGTCATAGTACACCACGAATGGTTTGACCACTTCTTTGCCGTTTTCCACCACATTTACCGTTGTATTATCTGTTTCCACATAGAATTCGATCAATGACTGATCCATTAACTTCTGAACTTGCCGATGAAAAGCAGTACACTTCTGAATATCATGATATGAGCTCCCACAATTCCAACAACCCTCATTTATCTTTTCAGAGCAGACCATCTGAGCTTTCACTAATGCTTTGAATACTGTAGCCATTGGGGTTTTCACTTCTTGGATAGATCTTTTCACGTATTCACCATTAGTAGCTGCATTCACTGCGGCCCCATCATGTTTCGGCAAGGGATTCTGTCCCACATTAGGTTATGCATTCTGAGAGAAACTTAACCTTCATTCCCTTACCAAATCTTGAACTTTAAGCTTCAATACATAACAGTCTTCGGTTGAATGACCGGCTGCCCCATGGTGATAGTCACAATGTTCATTAGGCTTGAACCAGTCCGGATATGGAGGTGTATAGGTCTTGGTCATACGAGGTTTCTCAACCAATTTTTGTTGTAAAAGTTGTGGAAGTAAGGCTGTGTAAGTATATGGAATGGGATCAATCCTGGTGTAGGTTCGAGTTGGCCTTTGGTTGTTTTCAGTGTTGGTGGTTGTGATATTTGGCCTAGGTGTGAAAGGTTGGGTCGTTGGGTGGAAGGTGGATCCAGAAGCAACATAGTTAGTGGCTACGGGTTGATATGAAGTAGGGCGCCGGTTGTATGAAGGTCTTTGGTAAGGGTAACGATAATTTGGTTGAGGGGCATATTGGTGTGTGTGGTTGTCAATGGCAGTGACTTCTCCATCATTTTTCTTGCTACATTGTCCTTTTTTGGCACTAGATTCACCTACATCTAACCTTCCTGACTTAATAGCCTTCTCTAGCAACTCCCCAGACAGTATAACATCAAAGAAATCCTTTGGAGCACTAGCGATCAGCTTGTCATAGTACGGGGCTTTTAATGTCTCCAAAAACATATAGTTGGCCTCCTTGTCAGTAAGGGCAGGAGTAACTTGCACAGCCATATCCCTCCATCTCTGTGCATACTCTTTGAAGCTTTTAGTGGATTTCATCGCCATGGTTTGCAAAGTCAGGCGGTCAGGAGCCAAATCGGTCATATGTTTGTACTGGGTAATGAATGCTTTTGCTAAATTAGTCCAGGTCCGAATTCTAGAACTGTCCAATTGATTGTACCATCTTGAAGCTGCCCCGGTTAAACTATTCTGGAAAAATTGGATCATGAGCTTGTCATCATAAGTGTGTGCTACCATTTTTCGGACATAACTTAACAAATGGTCTTGGGGGCACTTCGTGCCGTTGTATTTTTCAAACTCTGGTATTTTAAACTTATGTGGAATAACCAAACCGGGTACCAAAGTTGCTTCAGAGGCGTTCATTGCCCTATGGTAGCTAAATCCTTCAATCAGCTTCAACCGTTCATCCAACAAACTAAACATTTTGCTACTTTGCATTGAATCATCCTTTTTCTCATCATCTAAAACCACTGGATTAGTGGCATCATGCCCTCGATTGAATAGAGGGATGGCATTTGGGATTGGTGGTGGTACAAAAGTGGGTACAGGCACAAAAGCAGGTGAAGGCCCAAAGGCTGGTGCAGGCATAGACATTGTAGGATAAGTATTCTCTCTAATGGGGTGTTGTGTAGGATGTGATGGAGCTACCATTGGGGGTATGGCCACATTATCAGTATTGCCCCCTACACCTTGAGCTGTGTTTCCCATAGATTCAAAGCCTGGGGCATGAATTGGTGTCTCTTTACCAACATTTCTTCCTTCAGATGTTTCTTCCGCAGACTTCTCCTTGACCAAAGCTCTCATCATTTCCATTAACTCATCTAACCTCTGGTTTGTTTCTTCGTTTGCTTTTTTCAGTTTCTCAATTTCTGACATTTGTTCATTCTCCATGATTCTAGCTTGCAATCTGGTAAAGTATCTTCTGGGTTGTCGATCTATCTTGAAACCTTTGTTACCACAAACATGAATTAGACTTTGTTGTTCATTGAAAAAGCTTAATGAAATCCATCTTTTGTTTGTTTAATAAAAATTAATTAACATGATGCATGCGTGACATGATGCATGAATGCAAAATCTAAAATTTGCCGTGCATCAATTAGAAGCAAATGAATTTATTTATAACTTCCTAATAAGAGTTCAGTACAAAAGCATAACTCTCATAACAAGAGTTCATAACATAAACGCCTTCCAAACTACATTTCCTTTTAAGTAAACCTTTCTAACACATATTCATTGAAATCCAGGATACGATTAGCTTTGTTAACGACATCTCGCAGAAGATCAATCAATTCTTGGCCATTCAGGTCTAGTGGTGTTGTGGTTGCCTCCAAAAGCATCGCTCTGGCTTTTATCCCTTCTGCCTCTGCCTTCCTACTATTAATATGATGTATCATGAACCCCACTTCTAGACATTTACGCCCATATTCTCCATTCCTTTGTTCCGCAAATTCTTTCAGAGCAAGGTATTCCTCATTAAGCTGATCTTGATGCTATATTAACCCATCCACTTGCTGTTGTAGCTGAAGGACTTGCTGTTGTAGCTGAAGGACTTGCTGTTGTAGCTGAAGGTATTGCTGATATAATGGAGTTTGCAGTAGAAATTTCACCTTGTGATTCAGCCTTACTACTTCGTTTTGTAGTCCTTGCCTCTTGGTTTGTTCTTCCACAAAAAGTGCTATGAAATTGGCATTTTTCTTCAGTTCTTGACTCAACCTTGTTACTTCAACTTCCAGAATCTGCCTCATTATTTGTTCTTCTTCCCTCAAACTAGCATTCTTTTGTAATTCAGCACTCAATTTTGCTATCTCATTCTCCAAAATTTGCCCCTTTGACTGTCCCGCCTTCACAGTAGACCTCAAACTGTTGTTTTCCTTTTCTAACTCTGTCATTCTTTGTAAGTCTACACCTTTGAATGAAGTGGAGGTCGTCTTCCTTTTCAATTCTTGTTCTAGATTACTACACACACTGAGCCCGCTGAGCGTCTAAGTTCTTTCTAAGCCTTTGGATTTCAGATGCTTGGCTTTCTAGTTGGACAAAATAGGATGCTGCTTCATTGCTTTCCTGGGTATACTTTCCCTTCCATTCTTGGATCTTTTTTCCTTTGTGTTCCACCATGTGCTTTTCCAAAGAGACATGCAATCCCAAAGTCTGGATTTCTCCTTCCATTGTCAATTTCTGCTTTTTCCATTCTTTCTTTTCATGTTCATGTCTTTTGGTCAATTCCACTACCTTGGTACCATCTTTGAGAATCTGATTTTCGATGGCTAATTCGATCACAATGTTTCTTCCATCATTTCCCACAGGGTGAGTGGGATCTAACACTTCAGGTTGTTTACCATCCTTTACCCTTTGCTCATGCCATATCTCATATTCCAATGTTAGAGCTTCTGAGGGTTCACCCTATCCTACCACATTCTTCTTTTTCCAGATTGCAACATAATCCAACTCTTTTTTTATGTCATCAGCTTCTTGGTAATCAAGTTCAACGCTGTTCAAGCCGTTGGTTACTGGAATGAATTGTTCCGATCCATATTGCCTCCTTGCCAAAAGCGGTAAGTAACTGATGACTCCCCAAAGCCCCATAAGTGGCATCCATGGATCTCTTGCAGTTTGGAACCTTATCTTAGTTCTGGGCATCCAAATAGCTTGCCAAACCACTTTTTCACTAGTTAATTCCTTTAGCATCTCGATCCATTCCTTCTTTGTCTTTGTCTCCCATCGAACCTTACTAGCTTGCTCGAGATAGTCTTGATGCTAATATTTGCAATTGAAATACTTTAGATGGTTTATTCCCCAAACTTGCAACAATTGCAGACATGTTTTGAGCCGAGACTCTTTACGATATCGGGAATAATTCAAAGCACGTAGAGTTTCTACCACTATTGTTGTAGATGGATCTACCTTATGCAGCAACTGCTCTACTATACTCACTACTTCATAATCCACATACCCGATCGTCTTAGGGAATATAACCAGACCATATATCAGTAAAGCAAACACATTGAGGCCTTGATTGTCATTGGGGTGCTGTTCCACAAAGTTGTACAAAGACTCGGCTTCATAACCATCTGTCTTGCTACTTTTCACTAATTCGTCAGCTTCTTCCGGAGTCACTCCCATAATACCACTGAGTTTCTTAGACAGAGATCTTTTATTAAACCTCCTCCAATATATTTTTCCTCTATGGTCTTTGGGCACATCAATCAACTGTGCGTACTCTTCCGGAGTGGGTAGCAAATCAACTTCATTGAAGACAAAACAGTGATAAGAAGGATTCCAAAAATGAACCATAACTCGAATGAACCCTTTGTCAACTTTAATCTTCATTAGAGAGGCTATATTCCTATACTTCTCATGGAACCTTTGTTGACGCATGGCACCCCAACTTCTCCAAATTCTGAGCAACTGTGATACATCATTGTGTTCTAGGTTGAGTCGAAACTCCGCAGGCAATTTAGACTTGGAGCTTTCTGGTGGGCGATCACCCACTTTTCCTTCACTACTGAGGCAAATGAATTGCGCTGGGTCGATCTCTATCTCCTCCCCATTTTGCACCGAAACCTCTTCAGAAGCCATACTTAAATCCATTTTCTTGATAATTGATACACGGAAAATACCTACTTTTAATGTATGAAGATGCAAAGAATGCAGATGACAAAGAAAAAGAAAAAATATTTAAATTAGTAACAAAATCATGAGTAATAATTAAGGATAGATAATAAATACACTTTGCACGAATGTCCCATTCTAATTAATTTTTTTAAAAAAAGGTTAAGCAAATATGCCCTGGGGCAGGTAGTCATCCTAATATGGCAAAAAATGCTTAACCACTCTACGGTCCTCATTACAAAAGCACAAGTAGTTAAAAAAGGATAGGAGTTGTTCCTTCATGTGTCCTATTTCAAGGCTGCGCTCATTAATGGTTTGGCCCTATCTAAATTTGGCTATTCGCAGGTGACCTATATGATGGTTATGGTCATGCCATCTAAAGGTGCCCAGACTGTCCTTATTTCGCCATCTATCATAGGCTAGTAAGGCCTTCAATCCTAGCCCATTATAGGCTCATTGGAAAGGATTCAGTCTGAGTGGGGGTTTTTCGCTTAGAAACTCACTATGAGGAGTTGCCTCAGGCGAGTAAGCTACTTTGCCCTCTCTTAAATAGGTGATATCCAATTCTGGACTTATGCATATAATGCAAATGTGAGTGTGTGCGAAGGAACATACAAACCTTTCCAATTTACCAATATACCCAAAATGCCACATTAATCAACTAACAATAAACTTCTATTCACAACAAAAGGCAAAGAGATTAGTAACAACAAGAAAACATGTACATTCATGAGCAAATAAAGCATCAAATTCCTAACATGCAAATTAGGATCCAATTTATTATCTTGCATTTACCAAAATGAGATGCAAAATCATGCAATCAAAATGTTAAAATAAAATTTAAAAAAAAATAAAAAAAATAAAGTTAAGGCCTAAATAATTATTAAATTAATTCTCGGCTTGACTCTCTAATAATTCCCCAATGGAGTCGCCAAGCTGTCGCAACGTTACCCAAGACAACGACGGATTTAGGACTTAAGAGAATTTTACGGAGTCGCCACTAACCATTTTTGTTTAGGTGCGGTTAGTCACCTATTAAGAATCTACCTAACTTAGCATTGGCCGTTAGATGGCGTACTTAAGCTGGGTAGGTCCCGGTCTACGGAACGGAGAACTGGAGTCGGGAGTACGGTTACGTGCGGGGAAGGATGAGCACCCCCACAACGCCCGTCAAGATGACGGTACCGATTAATTTAATAATATTTAGGCCTTAAAAAATGTCTTTATAATTTTTCTTTTTTGTTTGATTTTTTTTTGTTCTTTTGTATTAACAGTTTTTTATTTTTATTATTCAGGCAAACAAAAACAAGTTTCAAAATATTTTCTTTTTTTATTTTTTTGACATTAGTGAAAAGTTAAAAGAAAATTATGTTTCAAAACATCTCATTTTTTATTGTAAGAGTTAAAAAAAGAGTAATTTCTAAAATAATTTTTTCTTTCTTTTTTAGCTTTTTGAAAAGGAACGAATTTTAAAACACCCTTTTTTTTGTATATTCTTGAACAAAAACAAAATTTATTGGTTTTATTGCTATCATTTTCAAATCAATATTTTAGGAAGAATATCAAGTAATTTCTTTTAATTTTTGGTCTTTTTGAAATTCCAAAGTTCATTTTATTCAAACAAGAAAAGCTTTCATTCCTTTTAGGAAATTGCACTTTTATTAAAGTCGATAAATAATACTTTTTTTTCAAAAAATACATTTTATTACCTTTTTTTTTTGAAATAGTTTTCTTTTCATTTTTGTTTTTTTTAGGATTTTTCGAAATTATTATCTTTATTAGATATTTAAATGTTTGAAGTGCAAAATGCCACCTTATCAATTTAATATGAAAATAGTGAGAATTTATCGAGGCCTATTATGAATCTCGCCCAATTCTGGGTCCGATTCAAAGTGGGTCTCTTGCCTAAGAATCCGGACTAGGTGTGAATTTTCACCCTCCCAAACCGGATTCCGTGATTGAATCCTCATAGCTTAAAACCATATTTACAAATATTTGTTCAAAGGTTATTTACCGATTTCATTCAACTTGATTATTATTACATTATCTTTGTTAGTTTAAAATTGATTATTATTTATTATTTTTTTTAAAAAAAATGTAATACCCATAATTTATTTAGATGCCTAAATGCATGACATGTGAAATGTTATCTTACTAATCTTAAAAGTAAGGATAGTAAGGATTTTATCAAGATCCGCCATGAACCTCGCCCAATTCTGGGTCCGGTTCAAAGTGGATCTCTTACCTAGGAACCCAGATTGGGTGTGAATTTTCACCTTCCCGAACTGGATTCCATGATCGGACCCTCACTATCCCCGCATATCATTACTCGCGTGGATGACAATAATAATATGACAACAAGGAATGTGAATGCATGTCTAAAGGCTTACAATTAATCAATTTTTATTATTTATAATTATCATTATCACATCAATTTTGGAGAAGTTTCCTCCATTAAAATCTTTTATTACCAACATATCTCTTTTTATTCTTATTATTTGTCCAATAGATACTTGATTCAACTCCATCCTTTTTCATAAAAGTAATAAACAAAAGAAAATAGACTTGTCCAAAAAAAAAATTTGTCCAATGTTTTTTCGTTGATCCTACAAACCCATGCCCAGCACATGATAAATCAATCATTAAAAGAACTCTTCTAAAGTTGGAAAAGGCCAAAACTACGAGAATGACAGAATATGGGAAGGACATTACAACTGAAAGAACTCTTATTGCAGAAGGATTTTAGCTTTTGATGCAACCAAAACAATTTAAGTCAAACCATAAAGTTTCAGCTCACTCTCTCGTCTCCTCTTTTTCAACTCAAAAAAAAATCTGTACAAAACCATCTTCTTTTACCTACCACTAACACCTAATTGACTTGTCACGCCCTGACCCGCTCCGGGCCGGCCACGTGGCAACCGCCGCGCTGCCTCGAAGTACGTGTTGGCCAGTCACGCACCTAAGGCACCGCAAGGCATAAATGGGCATCATCGCTGTCAAATAAAACTAAAACTTTAATTAGAAAATATTTAATGAAATAATTAACTTTAAAAGTAATGCCAGTGGACTAATTGAGAGAATACCTACACAGCGGAAACTACTAAGCCTAAGCCACCGACGCCTCCTAGTGAGCCTCTTTTCTATGGCTGACTCCGATCGCAAATCTGCATCCATCCACATTGGATACAGGTGAGTGACAGAGGTTCTAAGAATCTCCACCTGGGTTAGAGCAGATAAGGGAAATCCAAAATAAAATAAAATAAAATAAATAATAATAAAACAATTATTTTTCTTTTAAAAAAATTCTTTTCTGGTTCTTCCGCAGAGAACCCACTTTTGAAAATATCTTAAATAAAATAATTAAATTTATATCATAAATGGGCTGGCACTCGTCTCATACTGGAGGCTCGACCCGTCGGCCGACTCATGCCTCACTGCACCGAGGGCTATCTCTTTTCTTTCTAAAACATTTTCTTATTCTCATTCTTTTTCTCTTTCTCTAGCCCTTTCCCTCGGTGGTGCCTCGCTGTGGTGGAACACAGCGAACTGGAGCCTGGCGAGCTTTCCTACGCGCCTCTCCTAACCAGGTCTCGTCTCACCGTGCCCCTCAATAGGCGGTCCACGGCTGAGAATCTAGCATGCTCTCAGACTCGGTCCACGCTCCCGCTGATTGGAGCCCCGAGGAACCCTCTCAAACACTCGTCTCCCAAGGGCATCGTATCCTCAATAGTCACAATAATAATATTTTAAAATATATATAGGCATAAAACATTTATATTTAAACATATAAATCACACACACATAAGCTTTATATTTCTTTTTAAAACATCCCACTCACTATGTGGGTATATCGCAAACAAGTGTGTGTGTGTGGATTTCCCATATCCCAAAACCTTTTTGAAAAGCATTTATGTTTTAAAAACCATTTTTAAAATCCTTTCCCCCAGTGGCTACACGAAGAAGTCTAGGCCACTCACAGTATTGGGAGATTCGTATACTCCCAAGCGCTCCATGTAGCTCAACCTCCGGAGCATCGCCGCATTCGATTCACCCGGAGCCCTAGTACACGGAAATACGTTAACATTCATAATTAAATTTATGAATGCACCTACGAGGCTCTAACATGACCTACAACTGGGCTTGAATGTGATTCGGGGCTTGGAAAAGTGTCCAGGAGGTTCCGGGGTAAAAATTGGACATTTGGTGAAAAATTACGAAAATACCCGTGGGGGTCCATGGGCCACTCGGGCCGGGCCCGACACTTAGAAAAGTGTCCGGGAGGTTTCGGGGCTAAAATCGGACTCTCGGTGAAAAATTACCAAAATGCCCCCCGGGGGCCCCTGGGCCCCACACCCGGACTAGGCTGGGTCCCACACGGGTTGGGCCAAATTCTACTCGAAATCGGGCTCAAAAAGCCCACCTATGAGATATTTATACATTATAATGATATAATATACAAATATCTAAGATATAATAATATTATATATAAATATCTAAAATATATTAATATAATATATAAATATCTTTTAATATAATAATAATATATTGAAAATATCTAAACAGGGACTCGATCGGCCAGTTCTTCGGCCGGTCTCTTCCCCGGTTTTCGCACTCGTTTCTCCTCCTTTCGGCGTACAAACTTAGAGAGGCGATCCTCATGGCATCCACAACGGATATGCCGAGGCAGAAACGAGAAACACCGGTCCAATTTTCCCGTAGACCGAGATTTAGCCCAAATTGACTAAATCTCCGATTTACTCACACCCGGTGCTCAAAAATGCGTAAAAACGGAATGGGACGTAGAATAAGGTGAATACTATAACCCACTAAAAACTCACCTTATTCCATCGACCCGAAATCCACTTATTTGAGTTTAAAGCTTTAATCTGGTTAAAAGCTGAAAACTGCGATCTAGGCTAAACCGATGCATGGATGCGCGTGCAAACTTAACATAACGTAGATCGAGGTGAGAAGAACAACATACTGGAAACTCACCTTGATCTGATAGCCGGGCATGTCCCACTTTGCCAATTGTCCAAAATGCCTCCGGTCGGCTCCAGAGAGAAAAGAAGAAAAAGAAAGAAAAAGAAAAGAAAAAAGTGAAAGAAAGGTTCGGCCCTTCCCCTATTTATAGGGGAGCCCGACGCCGGGTCCACTCGGGCCCCGGGTCAAACTTTTTCCCCTTTTTCAACTTTCTTCCATTTTTACCCGTTGGCTAAATCCTTTGATTTCTTGTGCCAATGGGCCCATAATAAATTTCTAGGGACTTATTTGGAGGTCTTTTTGGCATTTACTAATTTCCATGCACGGTTAATTACTTTATCTTCAAACTCCGTCTTATCCTAATTTTAACTTCTCTTCTGACTTGACACAGCCGGACCGACCCATTGTTTAACTAATACGTCGTCTTGTACTATTTCATTCGTACAAAAAAGTCGTACTAGGTCCGGGTGTGTCATGACTAATCTCTCTTCTTTCTTTTATTTTACAGATCATCTACCACACCTAGACTAGGACCTATTCCTCTTTCTTCTTTTTTTTGTTTTGACCCCACTCCCACCATTTTATTAATTTATTTTTTTATTAACCTGCTTTAAAACAAGTTCTATTAATCTCTACCCCACCATTTACTTCTCTTTCATCTTTTTGTTATATATCATACTTATTTATTATTTTTCTTATGGTCATAATTTCTTATAAAAGCCATCATCCAAGAGAAAATACTTAAAGTTATTACAAACGAAGAGCATCCATGACCAAGCCAATACATTGATAATATTTAAGAAAGTCACTGACAAAAGATCATCAAAACGTGAACGTGAAGATTGGAAGCATACCTACAAACTAACCATACCCAAAGTGCCACAGAAGCAGTGGAGCCCCTCTGATGTTGACGCAGGAGATTTTCAAAATCCCCTTTCTTCTTTCACCAATTTTTTCTGTTGCTCTTCTTCTTCTTCTCCCGTGCGGGTTGCTTTTAGGAGATTCCCTAAGTTTCTTTGGGTTTGCGATGGAATTGAAAGATGGCCAGGCCAACTTTTTTTTAAAAAAAAAAAGAAATTCTCTCTTTGAATCCTTGCTCTCTAAAATCTTCTCCTTCTAAACATCTCCAATACCTCTCCATCTAAAAATAAAACTAAGTATTTATACTAGCTAACTAGGGTATTTACAGGACTTTTAATTAAAATAAAACACATGAGTCCAAAACCCAATTATTTGGCGTGTAAAAGCTCGTGAGCAGACAAGTAGTGGCGCCTTTTCAACATTGTTCTGGGGCCGCTTCAGCTTGACTTTTTCTTTGCTTTGTTTTGTTTGAAGTTAAACTTCACGTGACTTATCTTTCATCAAGACTTTTGTGGCAGCAATTATTTGGCGTCATTTCAACATTGGGGCCGCTCCTTCTCTACATTTTCTTCGGTTGGCCCATTTCTACATTTTTCTTTGCTTGGCCCCCTTTTGTCTCTTTTTTTTGGTTGGCAGCAATTATTTGGCTTTTTATTTCAACATTGGGGCCGCTCCTTCTCTACATTTTTCTTCGGTTGCCCCCCTCTTTACATTTTTTTTCTTTGCTTGGCCCCCCTTTATGATGATGCTTAGCCGAAAATGGGAAAAGTTAGTATGTGGTTTCGAAAGAATGGTTCAGCAGAGTTTTTTAGTTCACAGAAAAGTTGGATTTGTTTATTGTTCCTAGGACCAGGCCTTATGGTGGAGTTGATGGAGTGGATGACTGGAGGATGAGACCCTGACGGTGGCTAATGGACAAATGGTCTTATGGTAGAGAGGGATGGAGTGGATACTAAACTTTCGGATGACTGGAGGATGAGACCCTGACGGTGGCTAGTGGACAAATGGTCTTATGGTAGAGAGGGATGGCCAGTCCAAATGGTTTTTTTTTGCTCTCCCTTTTTTTTAGGTTTTTTTTTTGGCTTTTTATTTTCAATGTAAGCTACCTGTGATTTCCGTGATTTCTGATAGCTTCTGTTCTCTTGATTACTTGTTGGCTTGAACTTGCTTCAAAATTCAAATTTTTTCCTGACTGCGTGGGAGTGATTCTGCAATATAAGTGTCATTTTTTAATCCCAACTTGGCTGATTCATTGCCTTTTCCTTTTTATTTAATGCAGGTTAATGCAAGTTGACAATAATCCCTTTTGACAATGTTCAGCGGAATGATAATCTGGGATGGTCCACCATGCTTGATGTTTGCCGATAAAGGGAGCTACTCAGCACTTCTTCCGCTGCTCTTTTTTTCTTTATCACTTGGTCCTTCTTTTTTTTTAACGTTAATTGAGACTTTTTTTTTTGTAACTATTGGGCCTTGTAACTACAATATGTAACTTATAATCCTTTCTTTTAATGAAATTGGGCACTGGTTTTAATTGATATCTAGTTCAATATTTTTCAAACAAGTCCTAAGTACCTATAGCCCAATGATAATAAAAAATGAAAATATAAAAAACAAAATAAGAATAGAAAAAAATAATAATAAACGAATAAAATAACAAGATGAGAATATGGTATCTACAATTATAAAAGGACAAATAAAAAGGAATATTAAGTTGGGGTCAGATAATGAGGAACGGATGGAGTATTATTTTATCCTTCTTTAAATATGTGAGAGAAACATAAATAGAGAAACGAACGGATGGAGTATTATTTTATCCTTCTTTAAATATGTGAGAGAAACATAAATAGAGAAACAAGAGAGATAAAGACATTAAATATAAAGAGAGATTTGAGTAAAAAAAAAGTAAGAATAGTTTTGGAAGAACATATAAAAATTTTATTAATTTTAGAAAACTAACCACTTTCTTAATACTCCCTCTATCCCAAAATAATTATCACTTTTGAGAGTTTTTCTTATCCCAAAATATTTGTCACTTTTACAAAATCAATGTAATATAATTGTAGTTTTTTAAAATTACCATTGTCATTAAATGCATGTCTTTTCTATGTTATTCATTTGATCATAAATGAGATAAAAGTTAAATAAAGGGTAATATAGAAAACTAAATAAAAAATGCATAAAACTTAACAAAAAAAACCTACTTTTTTTGGTCTTGTGAAATCCTTAAAAGTGATAATTATTTTGAGACAGAGAAAGTATAAGAAAATTGGTTATTACTGACAAATTAATAAAAACAGATGGGGTATTATATTAATGGTAGTATAATTAAATGTTTTATTTTTTTTTCATTTAATGAGTGTTTTTTTTTAGATATTAAATATTAATGAGTAGTTGTTTGAGTTGCCTCAATCACGTAATTAGGCGCTACAGCCAATGGAATCAACTCAAGTCACGTAAAGATCGGTTTGATGGTATGTGCGGCTCACAATTTGCGTCAGCTCACCTTTTCAATAATTTACACATTTATATATCTATATAAATATATATATATATATTTATACATCTATAATTTATAATTTATAATTTATAATCTATAATCTATATCTATAATTACACTTAAAAATAATGGATTAATTAGCATTGGGAGGTAAATGTCACCCTCCATTGATTGCCCCCACTAATATTTTTTACTTTTATGATTTTTTTATATTTTTACTTTACTTTTTTTTATTTTGTTTAATTTTAAATATATATTTTATAATTAATAGTCAAAGTTAGAGTTAATTTGATCAAATTATGACAGTTAAATAGAGACAGAGAGAATATTTTGTTTAATTTTTTATATTTTCCTTTATTTTTAATTTATTTTTAAGTGATATTTTTCCTTCTTAATTAATAGGCCTACAAAAAAAATTTTGAGTTCTTTTTTTTTAACTTAAAAAAAATTCTTTCATATTGTTTTATATTATATATATTATTAAAATTATTTATCATTAAAGAATTTATTATTTAATATATATTTTTATCTATTGGTTAATCAATATTTTAAATTATATATATACTTGATATATATAATTTTTTTATTAATTAATTGATAATATTTTTATAGTTTTACTTTTTGACATGAAATTAAGTCATAAATTTTTTTAGTTAAACTTTTTTATCATGTTAGATTTTAAGATTTATTATTTAAGATTTTAAAATTTATGTTTGATGTACAATTAAAAACTTATAAAATCTCTAAATATACTTTAAAAAATGCTTATTTGTAATTTAAAAATTAAAAAAATTGACCTCAGGGCGATGCCCGGGGTAAATTCTACTACTATTAAAATGATCCCCAAAAGAATTATGGTAGAATATCCACATTATCAATTTTTTCTTTTTATGTATTTTTTCTTTTTGTATTTATTAGATGTATCAATCTTTTTTGTTTTTATAAAATTAATTATTTTTAATAGAAACATTGAATATAAACTATTTAATGCATCTCTCCTCAAATCTAATTTTTCTTATCTTAAGCATTTTTTTTCAACTATTAGCTTTAAAAATATACTTCACGGCGTAAACAGAGTGGAAAAAAAGAAAATAAAACTCAAAACTCCACATTTGTCAGGAAGAAAGAGGAGTGAAGGAAATCTTGGAAGATTATAGATGTCATGTTTCGATCCATGGTTCGGCGATATGACAACCCTCACGATACCTCAAAGTTATGACTATAAATAAATCGAGGTAAACTCGAACATAACCGTGGCTTGTTCGCTTATTTTTCAAGTGTTCCAAGTCGGTTCAAGTTTCGCTAAAAAATTAGTTGCAATGCTCGAGCTCCGCTCGATTCAATTAACTGAGCGTTTAGCCGAACACAAACAAGCTCTATCTATAACTTAGGGGCTTTTTGATAAACTGTTGAAAATTTTCAAACTGTTAAAAATGAAAATTTTCAAAACTTTACGATTTTAAACATGTTTGATAAATTTTGTAAGCCACAACTTAAATGAATTTTTTCAACAAAAAAGTGTTGAATTTAAAAAGTAGGTAGAGACCTACTTATCATTGAATGATGAAAAAATTAAATACTTTAAGTTTAAAAAATTTTCCTTTTATACTAAATCACCTTTATTTTAGCTATTAATGATTTCAAAAAATTTTCAACATTTATGGATGCCAAACAATTTATTTATATTCAACATTTAATTATCAAACAGTTTTTACACACAAATTCAGTACTTAAATTTTCAACACTTATTTTTCAGCACTTAATTTTTTCAGTTTATCAAACAGCACCTTAGAGCTCTTAACTAAGCCAATTATAGCCAAGCCAGTTAGCCAAGCCATCATTCAATTTCAAACTTTTGACTAATTATATTTTGTGGGATAAATTATACGTTTGGTCACTTAACTTTTGGATAGTTTCTGTTTTGTTCACTCATCCATAAAAAGTTACAATTTGATCATTAATGTTTGTGAAATTAATTTTTTTGATCAGCCAACTATTAAATCTAATGGATAAATGACATGACAGTTAAGGTGTGTTTGGTTGGGGTGATGTTATATTACCTGTGGACATAAGATTACCATCACATTACCTAAAAATGTGATTACCTGGTAATGTGTGTATTTTGTGTTTGATTGGAGCGATAGGTATCTTAGATTATCATGTTTGATTGGTTTGGGAATGTGGCATATATAAATGACTATTTTATTAATTTACCTTCACTTATATAAAAAACTTTCAAAAACTTGTATTCTAACTAAATTAATACTTTAAGGTAAACATTAACAAAATAAAAAAAATCAAATAATTAACATTAAAATAAGAACTTGTTAAATATGATTTGTTATTGACAAATGTATAAAGATACAAAAGAACTAAAATTCTTCCATTAAAAAAAACAATTGTTTTTGGTTTGAACATAAATATTGTTTTGACCTACTAGTATTTCTGATATTTTGATATTAACATAAGGGTAGCATGGACCAAAAATAAAATAAATGAGGGCAAAATAGAGAGGTTAGAGTTAAAAGGGTAGGACATGTAACAATATCTAAGGAGTGGGTGGTATTTACATTCCCACCCATATTACCACCTTAGTGGTAATCACATGTCCTGTGACACTATTGTCAGAGAAATCAAACAAGGACATATAACTTAACATGATATACATTCCCATAGAGAATGTAAGATAGCCCCAACCAAATGCCCCCTTAAAGTTTGCTGTCATTACCCAATAGGTATAGTCATGTCACCCCCCATATGTCACGTGGTGTGGACTCCACCCCTAACTAAATTAAGAACTTAGTTCCCAATTAAATTTTGTTAAGTTTAATATTTCAATATTTGTGTTGCTTGTGAATATTTGCTAAATAATTAAGGATAGAATTAAAATTTTTGAATAATGGAATATTGGACTTGATTGAAGAGCTTGAATTGGTCCAAGGGTCTAATTGTTTGGCCCTAGAACTAATGGAGGCAACTTATCATGTTTAACTATATAAAATTTTAATTAATATGCAATAATATTTTTTGATAAAATAATGGATGACCTTAATACATGTTATGTGTATTTTTAATGATGTAAATATAATTTTATGATAGCTAATTGAATAAAAGATATTAAAGCTTAAAAGCATAAATTTGAAAAGAGTTTAACAAGCTCTCTAAACGAGCTCTTTATTGATTTTGTTCATGAACGATTTATCGAACATGTTCATGAGCAATAAATAAACGAACATATAATGTTCAAACTTGGCTTGTTTATTAAACGAACAATAAATCCTTGTTCAAACTTGTTAGTTTGTTTTATTAAATGAGCTTAAACCAAGTTTATTCACCAGTCATTCATCGAACACTTTGTTCACTTACAGTCCTACTTGAAGTATGTTTAACCTGCATATATCCCGAGACAACGTAATGACACACCCGAACCTAGTCCGCCTGTGTTAAGTTTTATATTTGTGTATAGTTGTGTGGCCAAGAAATAAAATTGGAATTTCCATAGATGTTTTGAACTTCCTTTAGCTCAATTCCGAGCTTGAAAACCCTAATTTAGTAGTCCAGAGTCGATGGGGTCCATTTGAGCACGAAAATAGAGGTAAGTGGGGCCATGTTTACTGAAGTCAACATGGCCAGGTTGAGTCCGATGCTGGACCTGGTCGGGTCCTGCACCGGACCCAAGAGATCTACATGGGGTCTCGACTACTCGAGACCCCCATTTGTGAACCATTTCATTTCTTTTCTTCTCCACCGAATTCTCTCAACTCTCTCTTCAAATTTCTTCAAATTCACCCTTTCAATCCCTCTTTAAACTCTTGATTAATCATCATCATTAGCCTCCTTAGCTCCAAGCAGATCAAAAACCTCAAATTCAACAAGAAATTCTCAAATCTCCAAAACTGTCATTTCAGCGACAGTTTGTTCTTCAGCTTATATATTTCAATTCAACCGTAGGAATTGGCTGAGATTTTGGTTTGTTGTTCTAGACTCATCAAGCTTTAATTTGATAGTTTATACATATGATTTCATTGTCTGAGTTGAGAAAATCATGGATTGAAATTAAAATTTCTGCTTTGCTCAAGAACACTTAGACCCTTAGTGTTTTGATTCAAAATTCGAGCATGCTTAGTTGTTTAATTCCATTTTTTTTAAGCTGTCATTCCTTAGTTTAGGTGTTAAACTAGCTGTGTTTCAATTCTTGTCCAATTTAATGGTGAATCAAGCTCAAACCGAGCTTGATTTGGTGCAAGACAGAGCAAGGCCTTGCACTAGAGGCCACTTCCGCGTAGGACTCATTGAGTCCCACATGGGAGTCAGACAATCTTGGGATTTTCTCCCAATTTGGCTCACACCTGCCCGGGAGTAAGCCACCAGCAATGTTGGGGCACTGTCGTCGGAGGGCAAAATGGTAATTTTGCATCATTAAAGCCCGATTAACCTTAAATGTCTTCCGAACCTATCCAATTTAGTTTCTAGACCTTGGAGACCTTAATTAGGTTTTGTTATATGGTTTAATTGTTAGTCGAATGCCTTTATTAATCAAATTAGATTTTAATTTGATTATTTAGGTACGTGATTGTACGAGATTTGGACTGGTAACATTTGAACTAAGGCATTCGAGGGGTAAATTGGGAGTATACAACTCTCCCTTACTAGTGAGTGGCTTGGTTTATAGTTGTCACGCCCCGACACCATGATCGAGCACGTAACAATCGCCGCAACTCTTGAAATGCATTCTATTAGGTTAGAATACACTCCAAGGGTCGCAAGGCTAAAACGATCATTTTACATATTTTTTCCTCATACAGTTTTCATCCAGTTCAATAGTTAAAACATTTAGTTAACATGCAGACAAGTCAAAATAGTTTAAATGTCAAACTGTCGTGACGTAAACATTCATGTAAACACAAGACACCAAAACTTCAAGAAATTTACGAAAATGCCATTGGTTACTCAACATATTTTTCCATGAATTTTTAAACGAAGCTACAGGATTCAGAAAAATACAGTAACATATTCAAAATATTTTAGACACACTAAAGTCGTGCAATAGCTATTTAAACTGACATTTACTTACTCGGTGGACCCTATACAAATTTTTGAAAAATAGTACATAAGCTGACTTTTTCACCTCTGGTCAAATTGGTGCAAAGTGCCAACTACCTTCCCACCACAATGTACTCTAGCAGCGGTCAACTAGCTACAACCTGAAAAATAAGTTTTATGAAAACGAGGGTGAGTAACTAGGTTACTCAGTGAGTGGATAACCAGTAAAATATTTGTAGAAGTATTACAAAAAGAATAACTCAGATACTTTATTAATTCAAATATTCCAAATAATATAAAAGAACCATTAGGAAAGGAGATTTCCATAAAATTGGCCCAAGGGTCAAAGATATTGTCCGTCAATTTCTCTACCCAAGCTGTCGCCTTGGCCCGAGGTCGACACTAAGTGACTGAGTTCCATCCTGCCCGGCAGTGCCGTAGAATGAACTCTCGAATGCCTTGTCAGTTTCCCTCCGCGCCTCCGATCCAAGGCTAAACCATAAGCACCCGCACCCCTCAAAAGGCGGTCCGCAGGCTACTTAGTTACTGCAGTAACAATAAATTCCCCTCGTGGGGCTGCCGCGAGTAACAACTTACGACCCAGATGGCCTTTCCACAGTATCATTTCATTGCACATAATATTAACATCACACATTTCAAAAACACAAGTTTCTTTCTCAACCATAAATTAGGAAATAATTTCGTCTTAATACAGTAGGATTTTATAAAATCTCATAAACCGTTCATCAATACTTTAATTTGAGAAATCCAAGTAAACAGAGGCATTAAATTTAAAAATATTAAATCAAGTATAAAAGCAATTTTGAGTTAGTCATCCACTCACAGTGAGGTCCTCGCTATTCTTGACCGTCCTTACCCAGTTCCTTGTCCTTTGATGGTGCAGGCACTCCTAATTTCCATAATTCCTTTAGTTTTCCAAACTATTACTAAATTGGCTAAAGCTTAATCTACATGCAATGCCATGCATGCCATGCAATGTGATGCAATTTCAATCTAACACTTAATTAATCTTCCTCATTAATAATCTCACTTCAATTTACTCCAAAGTAACCACATTTCACTTAAATTCACAAAATGGCCAAATGCCATTTCTTCTAGACAATTTCAGCACCCACCTCACATATTTGCCAATTCTTTCTTCAATACATCTAACAATCAAATTCTAATAATTTAATTATCCACATTTACACCCAAATAATCCCAAGAATACTATCAGACTAATTAAATTCTTGCAAAGTTGAAATCTTGCATTTTTCTCCTAAGAATTTCGGCTTAACCATTCCATGTTACATCTTATCCATTTAGCACTCTCCAAGATCAATTTCTAGCAAATTCAAACATCTCATATTATTCTAATTCAACTTATAAACTTTCTTGCCAACTAAATTTCATGAATCTAAAATCCATAATATAGCAATTCCTTTCTTTCCTTAATTTCATATACCTAACTCGCATTTCCACATTAATTCACTTCCAATTCAAATACCTTTCCATTAAATCAACCAACTAACCAAATACCATTTTTCCTTGGTGAATTCGGCACCACATTTCAAAATTGAAAGTTTCTTCTTCCATGTAATTTCATCACATTTCTAGTGTAGTAAACTTGCATGAATCTCATATTCCAACCTCAAACTTTCTTGAATCCAAATTTGGCCTAAATCTCAAATTCAAAAATTCTCCATAACATTTCTAATTTTCTAGATTTGCAAGCCTACAAGCAAAATCAAACTAAATTGACTTGATATTCATGTTTAGCATGCCAAAAACTATAATCTAAGATCAAAGTTAGGCATGCTTACCTTTGGATTTTGGTTTTCCACCAAGAACCCTAATTCTTCAGATCCAAATTACTTTCAACCAAGCTTGAATTTCTTGAAATTGATAGTGGGCTATTGATGGGCTTGTTGAGAGCTTATATTTGACTATAAACTTGAAGGGGTTTTGATGGATTAAACTAGGAGATAGGGGTGTAAACGGTTCGGTTCGGATATTAAGGTTTTAATACCCTAACGGTTCGGTTCAGCTCGGGTTTTTTTGCGGGTTTTCGGGTAGTTGAAATAAAATCAAGTATTTTTTAAAATTTTAGCTTATTCGGTTCATTCGGTTTTTATATGAACATTCCAAAACCCTAATCTAGTTACCGGTTCGGTTCAGTTATCGGTTTTTTCGGGTTGCTTGAACAGCCCTACTAGGAGAAATTAAGATAAGAAGAAATTTGGTGAAAATGGAAGAAAAATGGAGAAAATGAAAGAAAATTCAAGAATTGTCCTGAATTTTCTAAGACATGGCCGGCCACCACCATATATATAGGCCATTGGTCATGTGCCATGCACGTGACCAAATAAAATCTCATGGCAAAATGACCATTTTGCCCCCATGGACGATTTTGCCCCCAAAAATTTTAAAAATTCCACTTATGTCCCTAGTCTGTCCTAGGCCTTATACACTGTCCCAAATTATTTTTCAAGCCCTGTCGAGTCATTTTACGCGTAACAGAATTTTTAAATTCCTTACCGTTTGTAAATTATACTAGTTCGAACTTTTACCACATTTTCCACCAAATTTCCTAACTACCCATCTTTCACTATAATATTTTTTCATACTCTAGATTATGAAATGCTTGATACCATCTACTAAGATGAAATTCATGGAGCAGGCAACTGAAAAAATTGCGGAGCAGTTATTACAATAGTGGTTGACCATTGAGGGTCAACCGTTTTCTAATTGCTTTATAAATTACTTTATTAAATGTTTACAACATTTTGGGGTATGAATTGTCCACCCTCACACACAAGTTTTATAAAGGATTTAAAGGGTGAGAATTTCAAAAGACTTTATAAATTGTTATTATTATGATTATTAGAAGTACGATACCCCTAGGAGATGAGAGATTGAGTGGGCTCCTCGGTGCTTCAATATATGTGGGAGCATGGACCGAGTTGGAGAGCATGCATGAGGCTCAGCTGTGGACAGCCTATCTAGGGGCACAGTGAAATGAAACCCTGGGAGAGGCATGTAGGGAAGCTCGCCAGGGTTCCAGATTGTTGTGTTCCATCACAGTAAGGCTAACGTCAAGGGAACGAGCCAATGAGTAAAGATAAAGGATTTGAATTATGAGATAGCCCTTGACGGTCCAGCGGGCACCCAAATGCACGGGTGTACCTTTGGGATGATTTCAGATGCCAGCCTATTTATGAATATTATATTTGAAATTTTTTGTTTTGGTGTGAGATTTCATATGCTTTTACTAAATGATTTTAACAAATGAATTTTAGATTATTTCATATCCCCAACCTGAGGTGATCGATCATTATAATCAGGTCCCTCACTGGGTACATATATATTTGTACTCACACCATTCACTTTTGTTGTCAGGTCATCATGCTACGGTCGACAGGCATCCAGGTGGTCAGTGATCCCAGTATATCACTAAGGACACGATTTTGTAGGTGCCACCCTTTTTCCTTATGAATCTTGGCTCGGAATAGTAGTGTACGTTATTATCTATTATCTTTTTCCACTGCATGTTTGCATCGTAAAATGTGCCACTTACACTTTATAAATATTTTAAATAATATTTTTGTATATTATTTCTTTTATGTTTTCATATATTGCTTGTATACCCCTTATTTATGCCTTGTACCATCTTGGACCGCCCACCTGATGAGGCACGCATCTCAAGGTGGTACGGCGATTGTCACGTGGCCGAGTCTGTGGGTCGAGGCATGACAGTAAGGTATTATTATTAAGTATCATCACTGCAAAACAATTAGAATTAAAACTTAATTAGTAATATAAAATAATAAAAGAAAACATTTAATAAAACAAATTGAAAACAAACTAGGTACCAGGAGATGCAACTAAGGAATAACGAACTACAAGAAAACAAGGTTTCAGTAATGGAAAAATTTGTCACGAAAAATATAAAATCCGTCACAAAAACATTTTAGTGACAAGAAAGTTTAACACAATGGGCTGTTGCCCTTGTGAGAGTCACAGATACTCGGTGAAGGTTTTCTTAATTCCATCACAATTTTTTTGTGAAAAATAATACTATCATAGATTGTTAAATAAACTGTCACTAAATTTGGGTCAAAATTGTCCCTTGTTCTGTCACGATGTAATATAATTGTCACAATTACCGTCACAAATTTTAGTCGCTATCAAAACAATAACTTCACAAATGTTGTTACAAATTAATAAATTACAGTCATATTTTTCATGACAATGTAGTCAAAATTTCTAAGAAACTATCACAATTACTATCACAAAATATCCTTTACAACCTGTCACAATTGTTTATAATCCTCACAACATCCATTACAAAAATATAAGTCAACAAAAGAATTAGATCCAATTTTACTACCAAATATATATAAAAATGGCACTTCTATTTAGTTGTGATGCAAATTTACATAATGTTTAAATAATCTTAATAATGTCTTTAACAAAATAAAAAAAAAAAACTTATGAACGCTTAGTCTAAGGTTTATCATCACGGTCACCGCACCCTTTTACTAAGTAGCTTGCGGTTACATGGTAAGATGGCATGCCTCCTCTTGGTCCACTCTCCCTCAAAAGAGCGCCGAGCAATATCCCATAAGGATCACATGTCACACAATATTAAATCTTACCCATAGAATGCACATTTCATAAAACAAATATACATATATATATATATAATCATTAAAATCATTGCACCCACTAAATCTATGTATCATAAAATCACGTATGTTTAGGGGACTATCCGAATGTCCAAACATGTAAAATAATTTATAAAACATTTGATATTAAAAACAAATAAAATGTTTAGCCCTAAATGGCTAAACATTAAAATTAAGCCATTCACAATACTGGGAGGCTTGTATACTCTAAAAAACTCCACCATAAACAATTTTCGGAGCGATGCCGCACTTGACCAATCCAAAACTTTAATACATGAAGAAATGTGTTAGGATTCTACTTCAAATTTGAGAATGCACCTATGAGGCTCTACTATGCTCTAGGCTGAGGTTCCAAAAGGAATTGAGGTTTTAGAAAGTGTTTTGGGTCAATACGAGTCAATTTAGGGTTAAAAGTATGAAATTATCATTTTATCCTAATGGGACAAGACCAGTGCCGAACCATGGAGGAAAAGCACTTCCCATGGTCCCCATTGTCATCCCATACCTTTTGACAAGTGTTAGGGGTTCGGATGACAACTGTACCTATCAGAGAAAGGCTTTATCTTTTTCCCTTAGCTCAAAGCCAACTAAATTCTCCTCCAATCAAGCTCCAATCATTGGTTAAAAAATAAACAAATTTCTACCCAAAAATCAAATTCCAAATTTGACCTTATATATCTTGAAATCTAGTGCACGGATTAAGGCAAGCAAATATGCGTTTTAAAGCTTGAGGAGTCTACAACAAGATACTAAAATCTCACATTGATCTAACAACAAGATTGGAGGATATGATCAAAATTCCAAAAATCTCCCGTGGCTCCTTTTGGCATGCACCCTTTTGAAATTTTCTTGATTTCTTGTTTGGGAGGCTTGGGAATTTTTTTGAGATATTTAGGGAGGTGATTTGGAGGTTGTTTGGGCATTGATTTGGGTGAAAGAGGTGGAGAAGAAAGAAAGAAGAGGAGAGAGAGAGAGAGAGAGAGAGAGAGTAAGGGTCTCGACCTCCCCTCGACCCAGGTAGTGCGATGCCAGGTCGAACAACTCCTAGACCTTATTTTATTTTTTTTCTTGCTTTTTCTTAGAGGTGGCAAATGGCCAAGTTCAGTCGGGTTCAGGCTCGGTCACTTCGGGTTCAGGTGACTTTGGGCTCGAGTAGTTTCAGGTTCGAGTATTTCGAATTCGGGCTCTTTCGAATTTGGGTATTTTCGGGTTCGGGCTCTTTCGGGTTCGGATTGGGTCGGGCTCGGGCTCGGGTTCAGGTTCAGGTTCAATCAGATTTAAACTTAAGTTTGGTTAAGTTCGGGTTTCTATTTTTTTAATTAAAATTTATTTTTTTGTTTTATAAGTCAAATTTTGTTTTACTACTTTTCGTTTTTTTATTTGTTTTAGAAGAATTTCCTCCATTCCTAAATAATAATCGTTTTAACAAATTGTTTTTTAGTTCAAATTAATTATAATTTTACAAAATCAAGAAAGCATTTATTATATTTTTATCAATTTTATCATTCTTTCTTAACACTATTTTCAAGTTTTTAAGTAATTTAAAATCTCAAGAAAATGATAGTTTAGTCACATAGCTAATTTTTTGTCTAAACTATAGGAAATTTATTAATTTTCTTAATCCTTACTCACTGCATTTCAAAATATATGTCATTTTGAAAAAAAAAATTTGTATTAAAATATTTACCACTTTTACAAAACCAAGGTAATATTATTCTATTTTTTTAAAATTATCCTTATAAGGTTAAAAACCCTATATTTAATTCGGGTTCGAGTTCATTTTGCCACCTCTACTTTTTGTCGAAGTGTCTTCCTTCTCCCATTGAGGTACAATGCCGGTTGATGCATACTTTGATGCCAAAAGTGAGTTAAGCCTCCGTTTCATTGAGATTTGATTTCAAATTCATTCCATCATTTCTCCAGAGTTCAATACACTTCTTTAGGCTCATTTTAGGTCCAAAAAATCTCCTGAAAGGCTAGTTAGGTTAATCACTTTAAGGGAAAAGGTCACATACAAGCTCCAAAAGCATTCGGACCGAATCAGAGTTTAGTTCCTCCAACTTTTATTGTTGTCCATGCACTAGTAATCCTTTATCTCTCCACTTGAATTAATCATATCCTCATTATTGATTTTGATTCCAAAAGACTCCCATGTTGACTTGGTAATATTTTTCTCTTAATCCTCAAATGCACACTCGATTAATTCTTTAATTACGATCATTCCTCATCCAATCCTTTTCTACTTAAGTCTCTTTGTAAAAAAGTTAGTCATTTCTCGTTGATCTCACCTTAAAAGTCTCCAATTAAAACAACTTGCAGTTATTCCCAAGGGTCCAATGTCCGAGACTCTCGGTCATCCTTTCTGAATTTCTTTTCAACTATCCCTTCGAGAACCCACTAATGGGGAAAGGGAAATCTCCCAATTCCCACTCACTTATCTTCCATTCTCTCTCTACGTGTCCCTCGATTGTGGCCACTCCTCAATGCATCATCTCCTCAATATATTCCTTGTACTCCTCCAAGTAATCAATTATTCTAGGGAATATTTCAATTTAGTCTCTCATTGTTAAAGCAGAAGCTATGCGGCAATTTACTTGACTTTCTACATCCATTACTTCTTTCCTTATCTTACTCTTCTCTTTATGCCACATGACATATACATTGAGTCTTAGCTCAAATCGAAACACCCTCGGCTAGACCAAAACCAAGGAAATCAAAGATCACTCCTTATGGCTCTCATATGCTGACTTACTCCCTGAGTAACTATCTCTATCTCATTGATGACCCTCAACAAACTCATCTCCTATCCCCTCTTGGACCACACTAGGAGGCCTCATGCTCTTCCCACACTATACTCGGAGTCAGTCACGCAAAGTAGTCGCCTCAAAGATCCTGAAGAATATAGATCTCCATTCCTCTCACTATGGGATACCTCTCATGGTTCCCATATCACGTATAAGCGAGCCTCAATTATATGTCCCACAAATACCACTTCCCCTTCTCAGACTATTTTATGCTATTTTCCTGGAGTATCATTGATATGGGGTGCTATATACTCCTAGTTCGTCCTTTCACTTTCAGCCACTCATATGCCTTTTAATCTCTCCTTCATCTTTTATCTTCTTTGCTACCATTTCAAATTCTTCTCTTCCTCTATCTTTTTTATAATCCTTATTTATACATCTAGGTAAATACATCCATATATACTTTTTAAGTTATCCCTAAAACTGTTCATAGAATGTTCCACATGAATTTTTTAGAGTTCTTAAATATTTTTTATCTTTTAAATCTCTTTACATGGTACTCCTATAATTACATTCATAATAAATGGCTTTTTATGCTTTTCTTAATTATTGATAAGATGCATGAGTTATATAAATGAGAAGTTTGTGTTTTGTAATTGCAAAAAATTAAGATTGATATAAAGTCAGTTTATGTAACATTCATTATTTTTTTCCCAACTATTCCTCTTCCGAATAGCTGAACCTGGAAACAAAAAAAAAATGAAAACGTTAAATATAATTGACAGATACAACAATTCATTATTTACTTGCCTTCTTCATCTTCTATGTCAATGGAAGCTTCACTTTGTTCAATTCTCAAGGAGAAGGATACTTGACGCTTGGTAGATAAGGGTTTGGGGCTGCTTCAGGGTTTGGGGCCGCTTCAAGGTTTGGCGAGGTTTGAGATATCTTGGAAATGGTCGTCTTGGTGGCTTTAATGGCGAAGGAGGTTGTGGCTTTAGTTGATGGGGATTACGCTTTGGTTGGCTAAATATTGGAATTTCTGTGGGGAACGGTTTTAAGTCAAAAGGATCTTGCCATTTCAAGAAAAATATTTTGTTTTACTGATTTTTATATTTTGCCTTTTGGGTAGCATTTGGGGAGTTTGTTGGTGAGCGGTGTTGTCTGTCTTATGTTTAAGTTCTAGAATTCCAATAAAGTAGAATAGAAGATGGCTGTTAATCTGGGTGTCTCCTTTGGGTGGTGGGTTTCTTTTCTATGTTCTTTAGAGTTCTCTACTTCTGTCTTTTTGATGACTCTAAATTTCTGGTGTCTTGAAATTGCACTGGGAAACAAATGAATGAAAAGTGACAGTTTTTGCATTGCAGCTCAAAGTTCTACCATGTAAAATTGATTTTTTTTTTCTTTCGTTTGGATGCAAACAATCCTATTATTGCTAAGCATTTTTTGTTTTGTTTTGTTTTCCTTTCTTTGGAACCGATGATTTTCATTGAATACTCGGCAGCAGATATTAGTTGATGAATAGCATATATGGCTCAAAGTTGCTTGTTTGCTCCAATTGAAGTTGAGGGTTTTCAAGGAATTTGTAAAAAAAAAAAATGTCTTCACTTTGTCTTGAATAATATAAAAAGACAAATTTGCTAAAAGGTGTATATTCACTTTGTCCAAGAATTCAGCTTGATTCGAGCGTATCAGAGTTCATGTCTCCCCGGGATGGTGACTTTCTTATTGTAAAGATCTATTATTAAAATGGTGCTTCAACAGAATTTATAGGCTGTAGGTCCCCAAATATTCTACTTTGGTGACGACAGCTAACATATAAAAGCTGTAATCTTTGGTCCGTTGAGAGCATAGATTGCATCCCAGGAGGGGGACTCGGCAGATGGCATGAGAGATTGGGTCCTTGTATGCTACTTGAAATAACCTAAATGACTAGTGAAACACCTATAGTTTCGTCGGGGTAGCCGATAACACCTTAATGAGCGAAGCTCGTAAGGAAAGCTATGAGAGCATAGGTGACGAGATGGCACTAGCTTGTTGGGCATGCATTGTGAGGGCCTAATGGCTTGGGGTGGACAGTTCTATTGAAACCACCTGTTCATTCATGCTCGTTGAATGGTGAAAAAGTCACTCAACACACTATACCGTGAACATGAGGAGCAAAAAGAAGAATAGTTTCTTACAATGGTTTCTGCATTGAAGACCAAAAGGGAAAGCAAAAAAGTAATTAGCAAGAGCAGCTATCAAACGTAATTATGTAAACTTAAACGCAAGAAATGGCTTCTTTCGATCAAGAACTAGAGGTTTTCTACTCACTGAACTCAAGAGAACAAAATACTTCTGCATTTGATATACTTACATTTCCAATTAGAGCAAGTAAGGCTGCATGAATGGAAGGCCGGTATAGTTGTAAAGGAGCCTTTAGCAGTGAAGTCTTTAGATATATATGCCCAAGCCCAATCACTCAGTCTGATGTGGCTAATTTCGTCAAACCCCAAGTTATTGAATTTTTTTTTTTTTTACCTACACAAAACTTCTGGACATAAACTATGAGTTAAAAAAAAGTAAGAGCATAATTGTTTATAGGATCGAGTTGACTACCAGAGAAAAGACAGCCTCAAAATTGATAGGTAAATGTCTTAAGGAGTGTCCATGATTTCTTCATATATACTCTTTGCAAGCATTTCCATTCCCTATAGCTACAAGAAGAAAACAATACATTCAAAATGATATTGGCTTCCTTAGGTCAGTTGGCGTTCCCATTCAGAATATTCAGACTCCATACTGACACTTACGTCGGGTGTAGTTCATTCACTAAAGATGATTGGCTTCCAAGATGCCAGTGCCACCTCACGAGTTAATTTGTTACCGTTCCCTGCAACTGCAACTAAAAATGTATTTAGATTTTGCAGAAAAAGGGGAAATTTACATATATAACAAGATTTTATCAATTTATGTGAATCCAAGCTTTGTTATTTGAATTTTCGAACTCTGATACAAATTATGGATTAGTTGCTATATCAGAGAAATACTTGACAGATTAATGGGCACGAGCATATTCAACTATATAGTGATGACTTTTTTTTATTAAATGCTGCATAAATATTTGAAAGGATTTACTCCAATAGAAAAAGAGAAGTAAGCATCTATGTAAGTTCATTATCAGAAGCAACAGAAGCAATCAAGTTCCTATGGCGGCTCTTGTGTTTTTCTGTTAAAAAAGAACTCCTTTTTTGGCTGCTCCATGGGAATTGACCACCACCAATCTTGCATCCTTTGACACTTGATTGATACAAATTTTTTTGTCCAGTTCCAATGTGAATCAGTACCACCACCAATCTCGTGTAATGAATTGAAGCTGGGGAAGAAGATATTTTGCTTGTGACGTGGCTAGGCATTAGATGTAGCTGAAGCAACAATTTCTTAGAGTAGCATGAGGTCAATAAGCCTCTACTCAGAATCCACATCCTTTTCAGGAATGTGTTGCAGCTTTCTTTTCTGAGAAATTCGACAAAATCATAGGGGCTATTGTCCTCTCAAATTTTCAGCCTGAAAATTTCAAGCACGAAGTTACTTAAGCAGAAACAATAAAGTCTTTTATACACAAACTCAATTTGCGCAGAATAAGAGGAGATGAAAGACTGTGACGATCAAGCTTTAACTATGTTCTTCATTGAAAGCTATAAAATTGAGTAAATTAATCAAATCCACGCACTAATTAGGAATGTCATTATTCTGACTTTGACAATCAGGAAGTTTTTTTGCTTAATTCAGCGTGTTGAAAGTTGTTCTGTACTGCCCTCATTTGTTTCTTAGTTAATCTCTATTGATACGGTTAGGTTACATATTAGGATTTCAATTTCATCATCCTTCTTTGTCTATGTCTCAGTTAGAAGCAAAGAAGCATAGAAAGAAATTTGATTAAAATGAAAAGAAGATTCAAACCTTGAACTCCGACACGAAATAACATGTCGGACATGAAGGTAGCAACTCAAAATGGTTTGGCTTCTAAAAATGGCACCTAGACCATAAATTTTGAGAAGGATTAACAATTCCCTCCCAATCTCATTTAGCTATCAACCCTTCAATGACTTCGATCTCCGATGACATTCCTGCCCAATCTCTTTAGTTTATGGTTCTCCACTGAATTCTAGTCCTAGGCCACATTCAAATTTATACTTGGAAGTGCAAGCTGAATTCGAGCTACATGTATGTTCCTACACTGCAAAATTTTAACATAATCATTGATAATGATGTTAATTATGCTACAAAAGCAAACATGATATGATAGTGAACCTTGTCAGAGATAAAATAAAGTTAACAATTTTTCAAACAATATCATAGTTTGCACCAACTAATTATTCGATTCTCAAAAGACTGCCAAATTTCAAAAGCAAAAATGCTTACCTGCTGACTCTGAAACATGAATTCCAAATTCTGATGGGGTCACCAAGATCTTCTCCAATCCCTTTTCCGATTCCTTCTGAAACCGTCAAGCCATTTGTTGCCCAACTCATTTAGCACCGTATATCCAACAGATAGCCCAATCACCAATCCACATCCATACCCAATCAACGTCATTTTCCAAACAGATATACCATCTACTGATGAATCTACATCTTCCCCTTGTGGTGGCAATAGAACATCAACTTCATTGCATTTCCTTGTCAAAGGCGGCCCACATAATCCTGGGTTGCCTTGATAAGAATCATTTGAAAATGTACTAAATTGCTTGCTTTGCGGAATGCTCCCTTCAAGTTGGTTGTAAGACAAGTTTAGTACCGCCAGGAAAGTTAGACTTGTAAGTTCCAAAGGGATCTTCCCTGAGAGATTGTTTTGGGAGATGTCCAGAGACTCAATGTCTGTTAGGTCCCCCAGAGCTAATGGTATTGGCCCAAAGAAGCTGTTGAAGGAGAAATTTAACACTTTCAACGATCTCAGATGTTTTATCTCTTCTGGGATTATTCCATGAAAATTGTTGTTGGAAACATCAAGACAGGAAAAAATAGTTAAGATTTTTTGGTAAAACATTTCAAATCCTTTGTTGACAACTGTCACAGAGTCTTCATAGTACTCTACTGTCACAGCGCCTTGAGAGTATTGCTCTCCGATATAATCTGGCTTCAGATTGCTACCATTGGTCATAACCATCATTGCCTTCAAACATTGGAAAAATTGGGTGGATAGCTCACCTGAAAAGTTGTTCGAGGCAATATCCAAAATGCGTAGCATTGGAAAACCTTTTTCGTTCTCATCAAAAATTTTAATTGAACCATAAAATCTATTTGCTCTTAAAATGAGAACCTTCAAAGATGGCAACTTCTCCAACCAATAAGGGAATGTGTCTTGAATTATGTTGTTCCCAAGGTCCAACACCTCGAGGTTTGTGCAATTGGTTAATGATCTTGGCAACTTCCCTTCCAACTTGTTCCCACCGATCTTGAGTGACCTTAGTTGAGTAGATTGAAGAAAATCAAGGGATAATTCACCAGAAAATTCGTTAGAAGCAATGTCAAGTACATCCAATGCTTGGAAAACATTTTTATTTTCTAAATCCTTAATTTGACCATAAAATTTATTTTCTTTCAAGATCAGAGCCTTCAATTCAGGCAATTCCCCCAACCAGAAAGGGAATGTGTCATACAGCATGTTGTTTCCCACATCCAAAACTGTGAGCTGAGTGCAATTGGCTAATGATCTCGGCAACTTCCCTTCCAATCTATTGTCACTAACTTTGACTACCCATAGTTGGGCTGCTTCAAAATTTGGTAAGAATCCGCTGAAGTTATTTCCTTGCAGTTCCAACGAAGAGAGAGTATTAATATTGCCCAAGCAACTTGGAATTGGGCCACTCAAGTTGTTATAAGAGGCACTAAAACCTACAAGTTGAGCCAAATTGCATATGGGCCTTTGAAAAGAGCTTACTGAAGAATTTAGAGATTGGTTGGAGAAAAATTGGTCCAAATATGAGAGATGATTGTTGGAAAGAACTAAATATCGCAAACTTTTCTTCCACACCCAGTTTGGTACAACACCACTTATTCTGTTATTTGAAAGGTCAAGAAATTGTAGCTTCTCTTGACTTTTTAGAAACTCTGGAAATGTACTTATATTACAGGAATCTACAAATAACCACCACAACATTGGAAATGAGGAGTTTGCATCACCAAAGGGAATTTGTTCTGGAAAGTCAATCGCATTGAGAGAAAGGATTAACATGATAAGAGTTCTTTTCCACAACCAATTAGGCACGAACCCATGGAGTTTATTGTTAGAAAGTTCTAGGACAGCCAACTTGTCCTGTGTTTTGATGAATTCTGGAAATTCAGTAAGGTTGCAGGAGCTTAGCCATAGATACTCTAATTGGGGAAAAGCAAGGCTTTTGTTGTCGCTTCCAATTGACAAGCTTACATTGGAAAGGTCAAGATACCTTAAGTTCTTGATCTGAAGGAACATTTCAAGCTTCATAGAATTAAAGCTATTAAAGCCAATATAGAGCTTTTCAAGCATTGGAAGTTGAAAGATTGACATAGGGATGGACCCTCTTAAGTAATTAAAGCCCAAGTTCACATATTCCATCAACGAACTAGATGCATTCGTAAACTCATTAATTTCACCAACCAATTGATTTTGGCTAAGATCCAAGGTCCGCAACGATGGGAGAGTAAATATAGAGGAAGGTAGAGAACCAGAAAGCCAATTCTCAGACAAACCCAGATATGAAAGATTAGGAACTCCAGATCTATGAAATGGAGGGATTACACCGCTGAAATTGTTATTCTTTAGATCCAGTCTCACAAGATTAGTAAGATTTGCAAGTGATGATGGAATGGGTCCAGAAAAATGGCAACTATAAATGGTTAAATATGTCAAGAACCTAAGATTACCAATTGATTTTGGTAATTTCCCGCTAAAATTTGTGCCATATAGCGATAAGACCTGTAAAGTATTGTTTATTGGAAATTCAGGCAACTGACCTCCAAGATTGGGATTGTTTGAAATGTCAATGCTTTGCATTTTGGGTAATGAGAACATTTCTGTTGGAAAATGCCCACTCAAATTGCAAGACCCTAAATTGAGAGAAACCAAACGAGAGGCAATATCCAAGAAATTGGGAGGCAAATAAGAGATTGGGTTATCATTGAGGTTAAGTTTAGAAAGAAACTCGAGTCTTGAAAGGGACGAGCATAATGGACCTGTCAACTCACAACTGGATAGACTTAACACACGTAGCTTAGGAAGTGTAAATGATATGGATTCACACCATTTACTACTTTGACTCGAAATGTTAACACTATCCAAATAGAGCTTTGTAAGAGACTTCATGTTCTTGATTATTGTCTCCAAGTTTGGTTTCTCTAATTTAAGAGGAGGAAAAACATAACCAACATTGTGATCATAAAAATCAACAGTTTGATGATTCCTCCAATAGCACATATCTTGAGAAGACAAATCAAGAGACACTAACCTTGTTAAGTATGAGATTCCCAGTGGAACTTGGCCATGAAAACATGAGGCTGAAAGGTTGAGGTAAGTCAAATTTGAAAGTTTGTCAAACCGAGACAAAAACAGACTAGTATTGAAGTTGTTTCCAGCAAGATTAAGCTTTCGGAGATGATGGAGATTAAAAATGGATTGAAAGTTTCCTGAAAGGTTTTTGTAACTAAGATCGAGGCCAAGTACATGACCAAGAACATCACACACAACTCCTTTCCAAGAGCAACAATCCGTTTCGAGATCCCAGAGGTCAACTTTGGAAGTGAAATTAAAATATTGATCAAAATGGTAAAGACCAAGTTGCAGCTCTATCAGAATAGATCTCTGATCATCAAGGTATTGACTTGGAGCTGTCTGAAATTGTGAAATAGATAACACGATGGATATGGAGGATGCTAAGAGTATGAAGGTAGGAAAAAAGAGCAAAGAAATATGAAGATTTTTCATGTTTGTTCAAGCAGAAATTTCAGAAACAATATGAGGTTTAAGCTTTCCAATCCACATATTTATAGGCAAAAAACCTTGATATTTTTATTATCATAATTTCAAGTTGCCTTATTTATATTATCTCAAGATGTTGATCTAACACAGCTCCTATAGTGCAATGTTTGAACGTACGACTGAGTTAATTTACCTAAAATGCCCTGAATTAGTCCGAACCAAAGAGTAAAAATATACAAGCATTATGGGTAAATTCCAAATTTAAAACAAGAGTAATATATCTTATAAGTAAATATTTAATTAGGACTGCCTATAAAATAAGGATTTTACACCCTCCAATAACAAAATGACACCTGATTATTTTCATGTTTTTACAAAATTTTAGAATACACTTCACCAACCCAATTATTTTTAAAACCAGCCGAGGAAGCAACATCAAGAACAATCTCAGTGAATCCAAATTTTAGAGGTTCACTCCAAAATCCCACAAGGGTTTCTTGAATACGTCTCAAAGGAATTGAACACAAGATTGTCCATTGAATTGGCCTAAGATACTCTTGCAGTAGCTTGCAAACTCAGTATATAATGAGTACAAGATATGGAGTTTGGTGCTGCGAGTGTGGGGTTGATTGGTTTTGGGGGCATGGTTGAGGCCTAGTGCAAGGGAAGGCTTTCTTTATTGATGAGGATTGGAATTTGCCTTGGCATGGAAGAGAGAGATAAATCTTTAAAGAAAGATATTGGATGGTTCACTTGAATATGGAATCAGTTTTCAAAAGAAAGATAACTTTGTGTACAAGAGAGATAAAAAAGAAGTTCCTGTAGAAAGAGGAAGAGCACTACAATGATCAATTAGGAACTAACCTCGTCAAAGTAATAGAATATAGATAGAGAAAAGGATTTTATTCTCTTGAAGAATGGTAAGGGAAGAGAGAGAGAGACAGAATGAGAGAGTAATTTAGAAATAATTATGCATGGTATAATATTATGTAAAATTTTGTAAAAACACAAAAAAGTATGAAGTGTCGTTTTGCTATTGAAGAGTGTAAAACTATTATTTTACTGGCAGTCTTGATCAAATATTTACTCATATCTTATTGTATTACCAAAACCATCATATATTATTTGAAGTACTCTTCAGTCTTCACTTCATACCAAAAAAAAAAAAAGAAGCATCAAATTATATCTTTTCCTCTTACATATTTCCAATCTATATAAGTATAGCTATAGGTCTCTTTGTTGCCAACTCCAATTTTTGTTTAAGTCACACCATGTGTGGGTTTAGTACAACAATATATTGGTGACACACCCGGACCTAGCACGACTTTTCGTACAAATGGAATAGTACAAAGTAAAGTATAATTAGACAATATGTCGGTCCGGCTGTGTCAAGTTTGAAGAGAAGATAAGCTTAAGACAAGACGAAGTTGGAAGATAAAATAATTAACCGTGCATGGAAATTAGTAAAATGCCAAAAAGACCTCCAAATAAGTCCCTAGAAATTTATTATGGGCCCCATTGGCACAAGAAATCAAAGGATTTAGCCAATGGGTAAAAATGGAAGAAAGTTGAAAAAGGGGAAAAAGTTTGACCCGGGGCCCGAGTGGACCCGGTGTCGGGCTCCCCTATAAATAGGGGAGGGCCGGCGGTTTTCCTTTCATTTTTCTTTTCTTTTTCTTTCTTTTTTCTTCTTTTCTCTCTGGAGCCGACCGGAGGCATTTTGGACAATTGGCAAAGTGGGACATGCCCGGCTATCAGATCAAGGTGAGTTTTCAGTATGTTGTTCTTCTCACCTCGATCTACATTTTGTTAAGTTTGCACGTGCATCCATGCATCGGTTTAACCTAGATCCAAGTTTTCAGCTTTTAACCAGATTAAAGCTTTAAACTCAAATAAGTGGATTTCGGGCCGGTGGAATAAGGTGAGTTTTTAGTGGGTTATAGTATTCACCTTATTCTACGTCCCATTCCGTTTTTACGCATTTCTGTGCACCGGGTGTGAGTAAATCGGAGATTTAGTCAATTTGGACTAAATCTCGGTCTACGGGAAAATTGGACCGGTGTTTCTCGTTTCTGCCTCGGCATATCCGTTGTGGATGCCATGAGGATCGCCTCTCTAAGTTTGTACGTCGAAAGGAGGAGAAACGAGTGCGAAAACCGGAGAAAAGACCGGCCGAAGAACTGGCCGATCGAGTCCCTGTTTAGATATTTTCAATATATTATTATTATATTAAAAGATATTTATATATTATATTAATATATTTTAGATATTTATATATAATATTATTATATCTTAGATATTTATATATTATATCATTATAATGTATAAATATCTCATAGGAGGGCTTTTCGAGCCCGATTTCGAGTAGAATTTGGCCCAACCAGTGTGGGGCCCAGCCTAGTCCGGGTGTGGGGCCCACGGGCCCCCGGGGGGCATTTTGGTAATTTTTCACCGAGAGTCCGATTTTAGCCCCGAAACCTCCCGGACACTTTTCTAAGTGTCGGGCCTGGCCCGAGTGGCCAATGGACCCCCAGGGGTATTTTCGTAATTTTTCACCAAGTGTCCAACTTTTACCCCGGAACCTCCTGGACACTTTTCTAAGCCCCGAATCACTTCCAAACATCGTCATAGGTCATATTAGAGCCTCATAGGTGCATTCATAAATTGTGATTATGAATGCTAACGTATATTTCCGTGTATTAAGGCTCCGGATAATCGAATGCGGCGATGCACCGGAGGTTAAGCTACATGGAGCGCTTGGGAGTATACGATTCTCCCACTACTGTGAGTGACTCTGTTTTCAGTGCTTAGCCACTAGGGCGAAATATTTTAAAAACATAAATGTTTTAAAAAGGTTTTACAAAGGTTTTGGGATAAGGGTAATCCACGGCACACACTTTTTATTTTTATTTTTATTTTGTGATACGCCCACTTATGGGGGTGTGATGATTTTAAAAATACAAAAGCTTGTGTGTGTTAAATGTTTTAATATTTAAATAAAGAATTTTATTATTATTATTATTATGATTATTGGGGTACGATGCCCCTGTAAGATGAGTGGTTGAGTGGGATTCCTCGGTGCTCCAATTTACGGGAGCGTGGACCGAGTTTGAGAGCATGCATGATACTCAGCCGTGGACCGCCTATCGAGGGGCACGGTGAGTCGAGCCTGGTTGGGAGAGGCGCGTAGGGAAACTCGCCAGAGCTCCAGTTCACTGTGTTCCACCACAGTGAGGCACCACCGAGGGAACGGGCTAGTGTATGAGATAAAGAGAAAATGAATATAAAGAGAAAAGAAATAGCCCTCGGTGCAGTAAGGCATACGACCGGCCAGTCGTGCCTTCAGAGTATTAGGTGCCAGCCCATGAGTTTATATATAATTTTTAAAGGTTTTAAAATTTACTACTCCTTGAGGAGAATTTCAAAAGAGGTTTTGAAAACAAAGATTTTACTTTATTCACTCCCGGAGAATTTGATACGGGAAGTGTTGAAAACAAAGTTTTAATTTAATTTAATTTATTTTATTGTTATATTTTGGATTACCCCTATTTTCCCTAACCCTGATGGAGACCCATTGAATCTCTGTCACTCACCTGTATTCCATTGTGATGGATGCAGCTTCGCGTACGGAGTCAGCCATTAGAAAGGAGGCTCACTAGAAGGCGTCGGTGGCTTAGGCTTAGTAGTTTCCGCTGCATAGGTATTCCTTTAAATTAATCCACTGCTACTACTTTAAGTTTAATATTTTATTAAAAGATTTTAATTAAAGTTTCAGTTGTTTTGCAGCGATGATATCCATTTCTATGCCTTGCGGTGCTTTTGGTGCGTGACCGGCCGGCACGTACTTCGAGGCAGCGCGGCGGTTGCCACGTGGCCGACCCGGGCGGGTCGGGGCGTGACAATTTGATTGGTATCAGAGCGATTAAAAGATTCTGATAGTTTTCAAAAGTTATAAAATATTTTTAATGGGGTTTTCAAATGTTTTCAAATGTTTTTGAAGCTAGTGGATTAAGTAGGTTTAGAACTTCAGAGTTCGAGTATGTAGCTACTCGAAAGCGTCATGAATAATCAAGCTTACTCTTAGAATACCTTCTTTAGCAGCAGGCCACCAGATAGTGTTCTCGAGTGTGGTCTTAAGTGAGAAGATATCACGACCACCTTTTTCCTAGAGATTCGTGCAAGTAAGGCACGCTTTCCAAGAATCCCCCAAATTCAAACTTTCAATTTTCAATGTTCCTCCTACTCGATAGCCAAACTATGCAAGGGATGGTATTTCCCTTGAGACGACGAGATAGATAATGTTTCGTCCGAATTTCTAACGAAGCCCAGTTAGAGGCTTACCAGTAGTGAAACTGGTTCGATGCCCACAATCTTCGATGTTCAATCTTTGAAGTTGTGAACATCGAGACTCACTAGTAAAGCAGCGAGTGTCAAGTGTAAATTAGATGCGTTGCCCCAATTCTATACACTAGTGATGTGTAAAACTTGGGAGGAAATGATACAACTAGAACGAGGCCAAGGTGGGTATAACGTGCGTGAACGCTAACCTCACTTCTCTCGTTTTCTACACCATCGGTGTGTAGCTTTGAAGAGAGAATATGGTTAAGATGACTGAAATCAAAGAAGTCAATCACGGAGGATGTGGTTGACCAAAAATCTCAGGACGTGAGATGAAGCACCCGCACAACCAGATGAAAGATCGAGAAGGATTTCACAAGCATCAAATGGAGATAAAGACAAGCGATTGCCGAAAAGCCTACAAGTTGACAAGTCTGGTGGGATAAGCCCACAGATTGCCTGGATGATGCTCCGAGGAGTGAGCACGAAGTGAGAGAAGTGGCAGCAAGGGCTAGCTAACTTCAACTATTCTTACACTGTGGGGTGTAAGGGGTGAGACATACCATCCAAAGGAAAGGATTGATAAGAGGAAACCCCAAAGGATTCAAGGATGGCAAAAAGGAAGAGTAAGGAAAGAGAATAAGAGAGAAGCTATTCTTGGGAAACGATGAGGAGGAATAAGGCAAGGATGACACGATGGAGAATGAAAGAATGAAAGGAGATTACATCCAAGTGATCAACGAGTAGTACATCTGTTACTACTTGTTTGACCATTGGATACCAACGATAAAAAGGATATCGGAGGAAGAGGAGAAAGGAAATGAAGATGGAGGAAGTGGAATAAAGAAAGTAGGGAGGAGAAGACCCCCAAAGGATAATAAGAAATGATTTTGAACAAGGCGAATGGGAAGAAAGTAAGCAAAGAAAGAGTATAACGCACAACAATGATGGGAATGTCTGCATTCGTGCTAATGGAAGGCATGAAGGGAATTTCCTCCAATATTTTGAAGTTATCACCAGAAGGAACTGGTGGGAAAGAAGAAGAGGAAGGGAGAAGAAACGCGAACCTTTAAACAAAGGACAAAGAGATGTCGTGATGTAGTGCGGAGGCTTTCTTAATGAAGAAAGAAAGCATGAAAACCCTAGGTAAAAGAAGATCCTAGGTTAATAAAAGAATAACAAGGCCTAGAAGAAAGAGAGACTTAGTTCAGTGATGAACTAAGTATAGGTTGATTAGGAATAGAGCTTTAAAATAAGAAAAGTATAACACATCACTAGAAAACTATAACTTTAATTAGCAACAATGTCATAATGAACCATAGGTTAATAACTCCAAATGGCTGACCAGGATTAGTAAATGAATAAGACTAAGAAACTAGGGTTAGAGGCAAAACCTAGGCGAGTAACTTAGAGTTAGATTAAAGAAGAACATGAAAAAGAGAATAAAAGAAACTTAGAAAGAAGACTAAGAAAGACCTAAGGAATAAAAAGGTGAATAAAAGATTTAGAAACGGATGTTAGTTAAAGAAAGTCGTGCATAATGAACCCCGAACTCGAATCAAGCCAAGGCACTACATCATAAAACGAATAAATCAAGGAAAAGAAAGAATAAACAAGGATTATTAGAGGCCAGAGTTGAGAAGCAAGAAAGGGGTCAAGGAGACAAATTGGTGAAAAGGAGGGAAAGGAAAACCCCTGATTTGTTAGATGATAAAAGAAGAGATAAGGAGACTGGATAGAAAGAAAAATTGGAGAAACCATAAGAGAAGGAGCACTCGTAGGAAACGAGTAGATGGAGATGATGGTATCTTAATGCATGACGGGTAAGGATCATATCAATGAAAGGTAAACGAAAGAGACGAAAAGAAAAATAAGAAGTGAGGATACCAAGGTATGGTAATATAAACAAGAGAGAACGAAGGATAAAAATAATGATGATGATGGGAACTTTAAAGATAATTAAACACAGAGAATGAGGAAAGTGGATCGACCTAAGTAAGAGTCGAAGAAAGAGTGAGGATAAGACGAGAATAAATAAGAGAATGATTGAAACTGGAGAAGACAAAAAGGTGAAAACATGGCATAAGTGTGGAATAGAAGGAATTAAGAATAAGAAGTTGAGGAATATGGAGGATAAGTTAAATCTTTAGAAGGAGGGGAGTAAGCTAATTTGAGGATAACCTCCCCGAAGAATGATAAGTGAAGAAAGGATGTGGAAAATAAAGTTAAACCAAGCTAATATGGAGTTAGCTTGGTGTGGGCATGATAGAGAAGTAAGGGAGAATAGAGAAAGGTGTTGTCCACGATAAATAAACCATGGCATGGAAAGACAAAGGAGATATAGCGGGAAATCAAAGGCATCAAAAGCCAAGAACGGCTGAAATAAAGGAAACCCATACGTGGAAAGCAAGAGATAAGGGAATTGAAACAGAAAAAGTGACAAGAGACAACCCCGAGTACTTAATGGAAGGAGAACGGGAATAAGGAGAAGAATTGATTAAGCTCATGAACTTCTATGAGCACAGCCAGTATGAAGAGCAAAAAGGAAATTCTAACACCCAAGAGAATCAAAGGTGTTAGAAGAAAGGAGGAATAAGGATGATAATGATAAAGAAAGCAAAGAAAGGGAATAATGAAGTCAAGGTAAAGTAAACCTTGGATAAGACGTGGGAGGTCACGCAAATCGAGGTACAAAGTTATGTAAGAGAAAGGTTACGGAGATGACCCTAAGGGAGAAGGGTACGAAAGTGACAAGGGCTGCAAGTGATGCCTAAGGAAGGCAATGGACCAAAGAGAAGGCCAAGTTAAATGAATAACAAGATACCTCAAGAGAGAAGAATGCGAAGATAATGAAGCTACAAAGGATATCGTACGGGTTGACATGCGTGATTGGCCTGGTCTCGTAGTGACGAGAAGGCAAGAGAAATGTGGACCCCTCAATGAATCGTGGGTGAATGGAAAAGAAGAAAAGGAAAGAGACGGGGATATGAAGACCCCGGAAAATATTATTAACGAGAAGAAGGGAAAAGAGATCGACCATTAGCAAGGAAGCTAATGTGAAGGAAAGAAGACGGAAGGAAGAGAAATACGCGACACCACCTGAATTGGATACCTCAAGAAAATAAAATTTAAGGAATGCCGATGAGGCAAGAGAAATGGTATGGATGGGTATGAGGTCGAGGCTCAAGTGTGATGATCTGGGAGCCATGTGAGGCGTCCCTATGAGAGAAAGGGTCAGAGATCGAGATCTTGAGGATCTCTGTGATGACCACTCGTGAGGACCGGCCCTGTACATGATTGGGGTGTGCATGAGGCCACCCAGAGTTCTCCATCCCAGTGAGGAGGAGAGATGAGATGTGATGGGCCATGGGCCCTATATGTGATGTGATGGGCCGAGGGCCCTATTTGTGATTATGATGGGCGGTCAGAGAGTGGGTCAGCTTGTGAGAGCCGAGAGGGCATGATCTCTGATTCCTTTATTGTGATATGGCCAAGTGTGGACCGATGTGTACTAGAGCTCGACTCATATGCCATGAGAATTGAATGGAAGAAAAGTAAAAGGGAGAGAACGAAGTAAGAGACGAAACGAAAAGCGAAACCGAGGTAAGGGGGAAAGATAATTAACTCACCGCATCCTCGCCGCGGAGGCGAGGGAGTTAAGCGAAGGTCTTTCCCCATAACTTCGTTACAAAGATGAGTACAAGACCACGAAACGACAAGAAACGCGTCAGAAGATAGCCTCGAAGTGAGAGGCAGTGGCAATGAAAAAGGAGAATAACTCCTGAGAAGAGTAAGAGGTGTGAAACCTCAAAAGAAACAAAAGGATAGTCTCGTCAAGAGAGACTTGGAGGATGAGATAAGAACAAAGCAAGAAGATTGAGCAAACACGAATGGAGTGAAGAAAGCCTAACCCATGAATAGCTAAGGGTAGGCTATGTTAAGGAAAAGATGAGGTTCAAACTCAAGAGTGGAAGAGTGATGAAACCACTCTTGAGGAAGAGAATGATTAGAGTGTGCAGCGAAAGCGTGGTGAACTTCAGCGGCGAATAGTGAAGTGAACACTATTCGAAAACGGAATGAGGGCTTCAAATGGAAGCCCAATCTCCCCAAGCTACCTTGTTTAATTTCGAGGACGAAATTTTTGAAGGAGGGGAGAGTTGACACACCCGGACCTAGCACGACTTTTCGTACAAATGGAATAGTACAAAGTAAAGTATAATTAGACAATATGTCGGTCCGGCTGTGTCAAGTTTGAAGAGAAGATAAGCTTAAGACAAGACGAAGTTGGAAGATAAAATAATTAACCGTGCATGGAAATTAGTAAAATGCCAAAAAGACCTCCAAATAAGTCCCTAGAAATTTATTATGGGCCCCATTGGCACAAGAAATCAAAGGATTTAGCCAATGGGTAAAAATGGAAGAAAGTTGAAAAAGGGGAAAAAGTTTGACCCGGGGCCCGAGTGGACCCGGTGTCGGGCTCCCCTATAAATAGGGGAGGGCCGGCGGTTTTCCTTTCATTTTTCTTTTCTTTTTCTTTCTTTTTTCTTCTTTTCTCTCTGGAGCCGACCGGAGGCATTTTGGACAATTGGCAAAGTGGGACATGCCCGGCTATCAGATCAAGGTGAGTTTTCAGTATGTTGTTCTTCTCACCTCGATCTACATTTTGTTAAGTTTGCACGTGCATCCATGCATCGGTTTAACCTAGATCCAAGTTTTCAGCTTTTAACCAGATTAAAGCTTTAAACTCAAATAAGTGGATTTCGGGCCGGTGGAATAAGGTGAGTTTTTAGTGGGTTATAGTATTCACCTTATTCTACGTCCCATTCCGTTTTTACGCATTTCTGTGCACCGGGTGTGAGTAAATCGGAGATTTAGTCAATTTGGACTAAATCTCGGTCTACGGGAAAATTGGACCGGTGTTTCTCGTTTCTGCCTCGGCATATCCGTTGTGGATGCCATGAGGATCGCCTCTCTAAGTTTGTACGTCGAAAGGAGGAGAAACGAGTGCGAAAACCGGAGAAAAGACCGGCCGAAGAACTGGCCGATCGAGTCCCTGTTTAGATATTTTCAATATATTATTATTATATTAAAAGATATTTATATATTATATTAATATATTTTAGATATTTATATATAATATTATTATATCTTAGATATTTATATATTATATCATTATAATGTATAAATATCTCATAGGAGGGCTTTTCGAGCCCGATTTCGAGTAGAATTTGGCCCAACCCGTGTGGGGCCCAGCCTAGTCCGGGTGTGGGGCCCACGGGCCCCCGGGGGGCATTTTGGTAATTTTTCACCGAGAGTCCGATTTTAGCCCCGAAACCTCCCGGACACTTTTCTAAGTGTCGGGCCTGGCCCGAGTGGCCAATGGACCCCCAGGGGTATTTTCGTAATTTTTCACCAAGTGTCCAACTTTTACCCCGGAACCTCCTGGACACTTTTCTAAGCCCCGAATCACTTCCAAACATCGTCATAGGTCATATTAGAGCCTCATAGGTGCATTCATAAATTGTGATTATGAATGCTAACGTATATTTCCGTGTATTAAGGCTCCGGATAATCGAATGCGGCGATGCACCGGAGGTTAAGCTACATGGAGCGCTTGGGAGTATACGATTCTCCCACTACTGTGAGTGACTCTGTTTTCAGTGCTTAGCCACTAGGGCGAAATATTTTAAAAACATAAATGTTTTAAAAAGGTTTTACAAAGGTTTTGGGATAAGGGTAATCCACGGCACACACTTTTTATTTTTATTTTTATTTTGTGATACGCCCACTTATGGGGGTGTGATGATTTTAAAAATACAAAAGCTTGTGTGTGTTAAATGTTTTAATATTTAAATAAAGAATTTTATTATTATTATTATTATGATTATTGGGGTACGATGCCCCTGTAAGATGAGTGGTTGAGTGGGATTCCTCGGTGCTCCAATTTACGGGAGCGTGGACCGAGTTTGAGAGCATGCATGATACTCAGCCGTGGACCGCCTATCGAGGGGCACGGTGAGTCGAGCCTGGTTGGGAGAGGCGCGTAGGGAAACTCGCCAGAGCTCCAGTTCACTGTGTTCCACCACAGTGAGGCACCACCGAGGGAACGGGCTAGTGTATGAGATAAAGAGAAAATGAATATAAAGAGAAAAGAAATAGCCCTCGGTGCAGTAAGGCATACGACCGGCCAGTCGTGCCTTCAGAGTATTAGGTGCCAGCCCATGAGTTTATATATAATTTTTAAAGGTTTTAAAATTTACTACTCCTTGAGGAGAATTTCAAAAGAGGTTTTGAAAACAAAGATTTTACTTTATTCACTCCCGGAGAATTTGATACGGGAAGTGTTGAAAACAAAGTTTTAATTTAATTTAATTTATTTTATTGTTATATTTTGGATTACCCCTATTTTCCCTAACCCTGATGGAGACCCATTGAATCTCTGTCACTCACCTGTATTCCATTGTGATGGATGCAGCTTCGCGTACGGAGTCAGCCATTAGAAAGGAGGCTCACTAGAAGGCGTCGGTGGCTTAGGCTTAGTAGTTTCCGCTGCATAGGTATTCCTTTAAATTAATCCACTGCTACTACTTTAAGTTTAATATTTTATTAAAAGATTTTAATTAAAGTTTCAGTTGTTTTGCAGCGATGATATCCATTTCTATGCCTTGCGGTGCTTTTGGTGCGTGACCGGCCGGCACGTACTTCGAGGCAGCGCGGCGGTTGCCACGTGGCCGACCCGGGCGGGTCGGGGCGTGACAATTTGATTGGTATCAGAGCGATTAAAAGATTCTGATAGTTTTCAAAAGTTATAAAATATTTTTAATGGGGTTTTCAAATGTTTTCAAATGTTTTTGAAGCTAGTGGATTAAGTAGGTTTAGAACTTCAGAGTTCGAGTATGTAGCTACTCGAAAGCGTCATGAATAATCAAGCTTACTCTTAGAATACCTTCTTTAGCAGCAGGCCACCAGATAGTGTTCTCGAGTGTGGTCTTAAGTGAGAAGATATCACGACCACCTTTTTCCTAGAGATTCGTGCAAGTAAGGCACGCTTTCCAAGAATCCCCCAAATTCAAACTTTCAATTTTCAATGTTCCTCCTACTCGATAGCCAAACTATGCAAGGGATGGTATTTCCCTTGAGACGACGAGATAGATAATGTTTCGTCCGAATTTCTAACGAAGCCCAGTTAGAGGCTTACCAGTAGTGAAACTGGTTCGATGCCCACAATCTTCGATGTTCAATCTTTGAAGTTGTGAACATCGAGACTCACTAGTAAAGCAGCGAGTGTCAAGTGTAAATTAGATGCGTTGCCCCAATTCTATACACTAGTGATGTGTAAAACTTGGGAGGAAATGATACAACTAGAACGAGGCCAAGGTGGGTATAACGTGCGTGAACGCTAACCTCACTTCTCTCGTTTTCTACACCATCGGTGTGTAGCTTTGAAGAGAGAATATGGTTAAGATGACTGAAATCAAAGAAGTCAATCACGGAGGATGTGGTTGACCAAAAATCTCAGGACGTGAGATGAAGCACCCGCACAACCAGATGAAAGATCGAGAAGGATTTCACAAGCATCAAATGGAGATAAAGACAAGCGATTGCCGAAAAGCCTACAAGTTGACAAGTCTGGTGGGATAAGCCCACAGATTGCCTGGATGATGCTCCGAGGAGTGAGCACGAAGTGAGAGAAGTGGCAGCAAGGGCTAGCTAACTTCAACTATTCTTACACTGTGGGGTGTAAGGGGTGAGACATACCATCCAAAGGAAAGGATTGATAAGAGGAAACCCCAAAGGATTCAAGGATGGCAAAAAGGAAGAGTAAGGAAAGAGAATAAGAGAGAAGCTATTCTTGGGAAACGATGAGGAGGAATAAGGCAAGGATGACACGATGGAGAATGAAAGAATGAAAGGAGATTACATCCAAGTGATCAACGAGTAGTACATCTGTTACTACTTGTTTGACCATTGGATACCAACGATAAAAAGGATATCGGAGGAAGAGGAGAAAGGAAATGAAGATGGAGGAAGTGGAATAAAGAAAGTAGGGAGGAGAAGACCCCCAAAGGATAATAAGAAATGATTTTGAACAAGGCGAATGGGAAGAAAGTAAGCAAAGAAAGAGTATAACGCACAACAATGATGGGAATGTCTGCATTCGTGCTAATGGAAGGCATGAAGGGAATTTCCTCCAATATTTTGAAGTTATCACCAGAAGGAACTGGTGGGAAAGAAGAAGAGGAAGGGAGAAGAAACGCGAACCTTTAAACAAAGGACAAAGAGATGTCGTGATGTAGTGCGGAGGCTTTCTTAATGAAGAAAGAAAGCATGAAAACCCTAGGTAAAAGAAGATCCTAGGTTAATAAAAGAATAACAAGGCCTAGAAGAAAGAGAGACTTAGTTCAGTGATGAACTAAGTATAGGTTGATTAGGAATAGAGCTTTAAAATAAGAAAAGTATAACACATCACTAGAAAACTATAACTTTAATTAGCAACAATGTCATAATGAACCATAGGTTAATAACTCCAAATGGCTGACCAGGATTAGTAAATGAATAAGACTAAGAAACTAGGGTTAGAGGCAAAACCTAGGCGAGTAACTTAGAGTTAGATTAAAGAAGAACATGAAAAAGAGAATAAAAGAAACTTAGAAAGAAGACTAAGAAAGACCTAAGGAATAAAAAGGTGAATAAAAGATTTAGAAACGGATGTTAGTTAAAGAAAGTCGTGCATAATGAACCCCGAACTCGAATCAAGCCAAGGCACTACATCATAAAACGAATAAATCAAGGAAAAGAAAGAATAAACAAGGATTATTAGAGGCCAGAGTTGAGAAGCAAGAAAGGGGTCAAGGAGACAAATTGGTGAAAAGGAGGGAAAGGAAAACCCCTGATTTGTTAGATGATAAAAGAAGAGATAAGGAGACTGGATAGAAAGAAAAATTGGAGAAACCATAAGAGAAGGAGCACTCGTAGGAAACGAGTAGATGGAGATGATGGTATCTTAATGCATGACGGGTAAGGATCATATCAATGAAAGGTAAACGAAAGAGACGAAAAGAAAAATAAGAAGTGAGGATACCAAGGTATGGTAATATAAACAAGAGAGAACGAAGGATAAAAATAATGATGATGATGGGAACTTTAAAGATAATTAAACACAGAGAATGAGGAAAGTGGATCGACCTAAGTAAGAGTCGAAGAAAGAGTGAGGATAAGACGAGAATAAATAAGAGAATGATTGAAACTGGAGAAGACAAAAAGGTGAAAACATGGCATAAGTGTGGAATAGAAGGAATTAAGAATAAGAAGTTGAGGAATATGGAGGATAAGTTAAATCTTTAGAAGGAGGGGAGTAAGCTAATTTGAGGATAACCTCCCCGAAGAATGATAAGTGAAGAAAGGATGTGGAAAATAAAGTTAAACCAAGCTAATATGGAGTTAGCTTGGTGTGGGCATGATAGAGAAGTAAGGGAGAATAGAGAAAGGTGTTGTCCACGATAAATAAACCATGGCATGGAAAGACAAAGGAGATATAGCGGGAAATCAAAGGCATCAAAAGCCAAGAACGGCTGAAATAAAGGAAACCCATACGTGGAAAGCAAGAGATAAGGGAATTGAAACAGAAAAAGTGACAAGAGACAACCCCGAGTACTTAATGGAAGGAGAGCGGGAATAAGGAGAAGAATTGATTAAGCTCATGAACTTCTATGAGCACAGCCAGTATGAAGAGCAAAAAGGAAATTCTAACACCCAAGAGAATCAAAGGTGTTAGAAGAAAGGAGGAATAAGGATGATAATGATAAAGAAAGCAAAGAAAGGGAATAATGAAGTCAAGGTAAAGTAAACCTTGGATAAGACGTGGGAGGTCACGCAAATCGAGGTACAAAGTTATGTAAGAGAAAGGTTACGGAGATGACCCTAAGGGAGAAGGGTACGAAAGTGACAAGGGCTGCAAGTGATGCCTAAGGAAGGCAATGGACCAAAGAGAAGGCCAAGTTAAATGAATAACAAGATACCTCAAGAGAGAAGAATGCGAAGATAATGAAGCTACAAAGGATATCGTACGGGTTGACATGCGTGATTGGCCTGGTCTCGTAGTGACGAGAAGGCAAGAGAAATGTGGACCCCTCAATGAATCGTGGGTGAATGGAAAAGAAGAAAAGGAAAGAGACGGGGATATGAAGACCCCGGAAAATATTATTAACGAGAAGAAGGGAAAAGAGATCGACCATTAGCAAGGAAGCTAATGTGAAGGAAAGAAGACGGAAGGAAGAGAAATACGCGACACCACCTGAATTGGATACCTCAAGAAAATAAAATTTAAGGAATGCCGATGAGGCAAGAGAAATGGTATGGATGGGTATGAGGTCGAGGCTCAAGTGTGATGATCTGGGAGCCATGTGAGGCGTCCCTATGAGAGAAAGGGTCAGAGATCGAGATCTTGAGGATCTCTGTGATGACCACTCGTGAGGACCGGCCCTGTACATGATTGGGGTGTGCATGAGGCCACCCAGAGTTCTCCATCCCAGTGAGGAGGAGAGATGAGATGTGATGGGCCATGGGCCCTATATGTGATGTGATGGGCCGAGGGCCCTATTTGTGATTATGATGGGCGGTCAGAGAGTGGGTCAGCTTGTGAGAGCCGAGAGGGCATGATCTCTGATTCCTTTATTGTGATATGGCCAAGTGTGGACCGATGTGTACTAGAGCTCGACTCATACGCCATGAGAATTGAATGGAAGAAAAGTAAAAGGGAGAGAACGAAGTAAGAGACGAAACGAAAAGCGAAACCGAGGTAAGGGGGAAAGATAATTAACTCACCGCATCCTCGCCGCGGAGGCGAGGGAGTTAAGCGAAGGTCTTTCCCCATAACTTCGTTACAAAGATGAGTACAAGACCACGAAACGACAAGAAACGCGTCAGAAGATAGCCTCGAAGTGAGAGGCAGTGGCAATGAAAAAGGAGAATAACTCCTGAGAAGAGTAAGAGGTGTGAAACCTCAAAAGAAACAAAAGGATAGTCTCGTCAAGAGAGACTTGGAGGATGAGATAAGAACAAAGCAAGAAGATTGAGCAAACACGAATGGAGTGAAGAAAGCCTAACCCATGAATAGGTAAGGGTAGGCTATGTTAAGGAAAAGATGAGGTTCAAACTCAAGAGTGGAAGAGTGATGAAACCACTCTTGAGGAAGAGAATGATTAGAGTGTGCAGCGAAAGCGTGGTGAACTTCAGCGGCGAATAGTGAAGTGAACACTATTCGAAAACGGAATGAGGGCTTCAAATGGAAGCCCAATCTCCCCAAGCTACCTTGTTTAATTTCGAGGACGAAATTTTTGAAGGAGGGGAGAGTTGACACACCCGGACCTAGCACGACTTTTCGTACAAATGGAATAGTACAAAGTAAAGTATAATTAGACAATATGTCGGTCCGGCTGTGTCAAGTTTGAAGAGAAGATAAGCTTAAGACAAGACGAAGTTGGAAGATAAAATAATTAACCGTGCATGGAAATTAGTAAAATGCCAAAAAGACCTCCAAATAAGTCCCTAGAAATTTATTATGGGCCCCATTGGCACAAGAAATCAAAGGATTTAGCCAATGGGTAAAAATGGAAGAAAGTTGAAAAAGGGGAAAAAGTTTGACCCGGGGCCCGAGTGGACCCGGTGTCGGGCTCCCCTATAAATAGGGGAGGGCCGGCGGTTTTCCTTTCATTTTTCTTTTCTTTTTCTTTCTTTTTTCTTCTTTTCTCTCTGGAGCCGACCGGAGGCATTTTGGACAATTGGCAAAGTGGGACATGCCCGGCTATCAGATCAAGGTGAGTTTTCAGTATGTTGTTCTTCTCACCTCGATCTACATTTTGTTAAGTTTGCACGTGCATCCATGCATCGGTTTAACCTAGATCCAAGTTTTCAGCTTTTAACCAGATTAAAGCTTTAAACTCAAATAAGTGGATTTCGGGCCGGTGGAATAAGGTGAGTTTTTAGTGGGTTATAGTATTCACCTTATTCTACGTCCCATTCCGTTTTTACGCATTTCTGTGCACCGGGTGTGAGTAAATCGGAGATTTAGTCAATTTGGACTAAATCTCGGTCTACGGGAAAATTGGACCGGTGTTTCTCGTTTCTGCCTCGGCATATCCGTTGTGGATGCCATGAGGATCGCCTCTCTAAGTTTGTACGTCGAAAGGAGGAGAAACGAGTGCGAAAACCGGAGAAAAGACCGGCCGAAGAACTGGCCGATCGAGTCCCTGTTTAGATATTTTCAATATATTATTATTATATTAAAAGATATTTATATATTATATTAATATATTTTAGATATTTATATATAATATTATTATATCTTAGATATTTATATATTATATCATTATAATGTATAAATATCTCATAGGAGGGCTTTTCGAGCCCGATTTCGAGTAGAATTTGGCCCAACCCGTGTGGGGCCCAGCCTAGTCCGGGTGTGGGGCCCACGGGCCCCCGGGGGGCATTTTGGTAATTTTTCACCGAGAGTCCGATTTTAGCCCCGAAACCTCCCGGACACTTTTCTAAGTGTCGGGCCTGGCCCGAGTGGCCAATGGACCCCCAGGGGTATTTTCGTAATTTTTCACCAAGTGTCCAACTTTTACCCCGGAACCTCCTGGACACTTTTCTAAGCCCCGAATCACTTCCAAACATCGTCATAGGTCATATTAGAGCCTCATAGGTGCATTCATAAATTGTGATTATGAATGCTAACGTATATTTCCGTGTATTAAGGCTCCGGATAATCGAATGCGGCGATGCACCGGAGGTTAAGCTACATGGAGCGCTTGGGAGTATACGATTCTCCCACTACTGTGAGTGACTCTGTTTTCAGTGCTTAGCCACTAGGGCGAAATATTTTAAAAACATAAATGTTTTAAAAAGGTTTTACAAAGGTTTTGGGATAAGGGTAATCCACGGCACACACTTTTTATTTTTATTTTTATTTTGTGATACGCCCACTTATGGGGGTGTGATGATTTTAAAAATACAAAAGCTTGTGTGTGTTAAATGTTTTAATATTTAAATAAAGAATTTTATTATTATTATTATTATGATTATTGGGGTACGATGCCCCTGTAAGATGAGTGGTTGAGTGGGATTCCTCGGTGCTCCAATTTACGGGAGCGTGGACCGAGTTTGAGAGCATGCATGATACTCAGCCGTGGACCGCCTATCGAGGGGCACGGTGAGTCGAGCCTGGTTGGGAGAGGCGCGTAGGGAAACTCGCCAGAGCTCCAGTTCACTGTGTTCCACCACAGTGAGGCACCACCGAGGGAACGGGCTAGTGTATGAGATAAAGAGAAAATGAATATAAAGAGAAAAGAAATAGCCCTCGGTGCAGTAAGGCATACGACCGGCCAGTCGTGCCTTCAGAGTATTAGGTGCCAGCCCATGAGTTTATATATAATTTTTAAAGGTTTTAAAATTTACTACTCCTTGAGGAGAATTTCAAAAGAGGTTTTGAAAACAAAGATTTTACTTTATTCACTCCCGGAGAATTTGATACGGGAAGTGTTGAAAACAAAGTTTTAATTTAATTTAATTTATTTTATTGTTATATTTTGGATTACCCCTATTTTCCCTAACCCTGATGGAGACCCATTGAATCTCTGTCACTCACCTGTATTCCATTGTGATGGATGCAGCTTCGCGTACGGAGTCAGCCATTAGAAAGGAGGCTCACTAGAAGGCGTCGGTGGCTTAGGCTTAGTAGTTTCCGCTGCATAGGTATTCCTTTAAATTAATCCACTGCTACTACTTTAAGTTTAATATTTTATTAAAAGATTTTAATTAAAGTTTCAGTTGTTTTACAGCGATGATATCCATTTCTATGCCTTGCGGTGCTTCTGGTGCGTGACCGGCCGGCACGTACTTCGAGGCAGCGCGGCGGTTGCCACGTGGCCGACCCGGGCGGGTCGGGGCGTGACAATTGGTTAGATCGATTGATGATCCCATAGACTCGATTTTATAAGAGTTACCATAAAACTATGAGATGACACAATTACGGCCACATATTTATTAAATTAAAACTTATTATAATAAGTACCATAAAATTTTAAACTTGTTTGGAAAGTTTAAAATATTTTTGGATGGTGCTAAACTTTTTAAATTAGTAGTTGGTAATAATCGATCTAAAAGGTTGCTTGACATCATGCCACATTTAATGTTAGGTGATGTGGCTATGACATATTACTGGATCAATTTTTTTCTAAGGATTTAGTGACTAAAGTATTGAATTTTACAAAGATGAATGACCAAAATCATAAATTTTTATAGTTAAACATTCAAAAGAGAAAACATTAAAATTAAAATTAAGTGACGAATTATATAATTTACCCTATTATTATAATAATAAGAAGTTTAATGACCATCCATGAAATTTACGGATGAAATCAAAATAGAGAATCCTTGTTGAGATGTGAGTCTTGTTGTATCCTTATATATCCTAATGAATTTATTTCCACAATAGTAGGCCTATATATTGAGATGATCAAGTCATATATAGTCTTTGCTTAATGAAAATAACCTTACTAGAGAATATATTGAGATGATCAAGTCATACATGACTCATACACGACTTTTCAATTCTGCCAATCTGTTACTTGAACCTATTGCAAGGTCAATGAGACACTGATGCAACATTGAAATGGTAGGATTGATATATTATGATCTAGTCTAATCAAACAATAAATAGTAACACACTCAAGAAAATAATAGTTAAATCTCATGCATGTGTTTCCCCCAAATATTATTCCAAGTTGAAGATAAGAGAGTGATGTAGCATTGAAATGGTAAAGAACAGGATTAATTTGATACATTATGATCAAGTCTAATGTATAAAATAATTTACTTCAAAGTCATTGAACCAATTTAAATGTTGATGGAGAAATTGCGTTGCCTTTGTGGCCGATTAAGATGGAAAAATAGGAAACTAGATGGAAAGTTACAAAAGTATATGCTAGTGGCTTTGACCCCTTCCTTTGTAAGCCCCTTGTGACATATATCAGTATTTTTTTCCCTTCAGACTCCCAATTTGTTTGACCCTGGCAACTGATTGCCATGCATGCTTTTGTTAAAGTATATATATAGGAGTCTTATCATTTAAAAAAAATTAAAAATATCCAATCTGAAGTTAACGTATTTAAAAAATCTTTATTACCACATTCTCTCTCTAAAAAAAATCTTAATTTCCAAAATAAATTAGATATTAAATATAATTAATTTAATTCTTTAGCATTTATATGCCTTTCATTACTCCATGTCAGCCATTGGCAGAGTTTCCTCCCTAACCCTTTTTTCTCTCAACCATGCCTAGGCTCAACTTTTGGTTAATGGTAGTTATATTGCCTCCGTAGTCTATGATTCAAGTAACGACAGATATTTTATGGAGCATTTTCACCAATAATTATGAATCAGAACAAAAAATAATTTAAGATACACTTCACAATTAAGTGACATAAAATTCAAGGCAATCCGGCGGTCGCCATATCACTAGAACTACGCGATGTGACATTGGTGCTCAAACATGCATCTCATCACCACTGTTTTCAATAACAAAATGCAAACTACACTTAAATAAGTACTTACTTGAAAGCAAGAAAGAGATTTTTACTTTTGTCTTCTGCTTCTTCGAACAAAAGTGTCTTGGGAAGGGCTGCTAAGCTTCATACCTTTTGGTAGAGGGTGGAAGCATAATGGAAAATGCAAGACATGTTGGAGCTAAGCATCTCAAGGAATATGTGAGAAAAAAGTTGAAGAAATTTCCATGCTAGTAGAGCATGCTTTGGAACTTTCACTACATTGGAGGATGCCAAGGTTGAAAACAAGATGGTTCATAGATCAGATGTATACGAGAGAAGGTACTAATATTTTTAAGTATATATCAGTATATTCCACAATATATTCCACAACGAAGAATCTTCTGATTTAACGATGATCTTTTTCTAATGAAATATGTAAATGAAAAACCTTTTCCAAGGCCCACAAATCCTTTTGTTTTTCTTTTTCGAAATAATTTATCTCTTCAAAAACCCACAACAGCCGACCCAACCCATTAAACCCAAAAGGGCCAGAACCAACCCAAGGCCCCAAATTGTCAAAGAGATTTAATTAGATTTTCAGGATTTTCACAGAACCCTGCAATTCTTTCTTTTACAATCCTATAATTATCCAATTACAATCAAGTATTATGTGAGAGTTCACCATGAAACCTACACTAATAAGTGGTGAACCACTACATAATTTTTAATTGTTATTGGACAATTACAAAATTGATAGAAGAAGAATTGCAATTGATATGGCTCCTATTTCCACCATGCTTCTTTGCCCACCGCCTGCAAATTCCTGAAGCAATGTCTTCTTTTCAATTAGTTATTGATAAATCTAAAAATTTTCAAACTTAAATTAAACGTACCTTATTTAACTCATTAATATTAAGCGTTGGAATATATTGGAATCAATATTGCTGAAGATTAAGTTTTCTCTTTAGCTTCTGATATGAAAGTGGTGAAAGATCTGTGTCTCACAGGAAAGTTGACCTTTGCTAATTGCTAGAGACAGGTTGATGGAGAACCTTTTATGGGCCTTGGGCGTGGCAACTGATCCTTCATTTGGGAATGCAGAAGAATTCTGATGAAGAGCGGTGCATTAATCAGTTATAAATTACTTCCTCCATCTCTAATTGTTTGTCTACTTCACTTCCATATTTATCGTTGGTGTTGTAAGTTCTTGAACTTTGTTTAAAATGTGTAGGAAGAATTCAAATGATTTATCTTTGGTGTAGGAAGAATTCAAATGATTTAATTATTTGTTGGGGTAAGGAATAAATAAATTGAAACGTTTCAAAAAGAAAAAATTGAAAAACAATCAGAGACGGAGAGAATATATATATGATGTTTACTGTACCTGTTACCTTGGATGAATTAGTGCTCGTCACAGGAGCTGTTGACGATTTCGTATATATGGGTCTCTAAAAACTTTGCTAATTTGCTCGATCCATTGGGATGATTGAAAAAAATGTTTAATCATTCAGTTAAAACATTTTTCTTCCTCATTTCCAATCTCCCAATCAAGCATATATAAATGGTTAATATATAATTTCAGATGGGACACAAGTGTTAATGGAGTTGCTTCTTGAGTACATGAAATACATTTACCGGCTTTTTTTAATTGCATTAACAAAACAGCAATATTTGACATTCTTAAGGATCAATGATTCGATATTATACCTCTCTTGGAAAAAAAAATGGTTATTCCTTCATTCCTATTTATCTGATCTATTCTTGATGTTACTTTTTATTTGTCTTTTTATGAAAGTAGGCTAAATGTTAGGGTCCAACCTTTATGATTTTACTCAATTTGAGGTCGAACTTTTCAATTGGAGCAATTTAAGGCCTAACATTTTAAAATCAACTCAATTAAGGGTCTGTTGTCAATTTTGGAGGTGTGTGAAGTGCAATTAATTGTTGTTAATTTTAACAGTGTCAACAAAAGTTATGCTCTCATTTGAACAACTCAAAAAGGTTAGACCTTTCTTTGGTAATGATGAACATTTTGACACTATCTCTAAATGTCAGATCATCTCTTTTCTTTCTAACTTAAAAAACCCAACAACTAAAACAAAACTCAGAATCTTGTGAAGTCTCCACCTTTGGTTGCCATTGACTGGTGCTGTTGACCACGTTGACCGCCAATAAGGATTTTGATAAAGGTCAAACTTTGCAAATAGTCCTTTTGGGACTTCAAAAATTTGGATTTAACCTTTGATTTGCTAAAATCAACTTAAAACTTTCCAAAATTCCTCCTAAAATTCGTGATTTTCAAATTCCGATCAATCATTTCCACCGTTGGTTGATTTTTATATATGTTGTTCTCCAGCCCAATATATCTCTTCTCACCATTGCGATCGAGACAAATCCTATTGAAGTTTCAAAACTGAAAATCAAAGGAAAATGGTAAGGTTTTTTTTTCCAAATATTATAGAAAAGGGCCCAAACTTTATGAGTTTTACAAAAAAGGGCCCAACCTTTTCGGGTTTAGCAAAAAAGGGCCCAAACTTTTGACTTTAATGTGCCACCATTTAAATTGATAATGGACCCTTAATTGAGCCAATTTTGAAATGTTGGGATCCAAATTGATCAAATTAGAAAGTTGAGCCCCAAATCGAGCAAAATCACAAAAGTTGAGCTACAATTTAAAAACCTAGTCTTTATTATGATATCAAGAAAGTATTAATTTTTTTCGTTTCCAAATTTATCATTATTTGGAATTATATATATGAACCCTAAAAATACAGTGGTGGTAATATTAAGTCAACTAATTGTAAATATGGGAGAGAGAATGAGATAGATTAAGGGTAAATTTGGAGAGTGAAATAAGAATTATATAAAATTTTGATACCAAACTTTCTTAATATAAGAGATTGGTTATTTGGGCCAAATATATAAGAACGGAGAGAGTAGTTATTAACTTTATTTTATTTCATGATTTTCTCCCACCTGTCTAGATTTCAATTTTGTTAACTACGCACGATTTCATTATGAATGTTCATTGGGCAGGCCTATCTGTAAAGCTTACTTGGTGGAGGCGAAGTGGCATTACGAAGGATATAAACCTACGAGATAATTATATTGACAATGGATTCATTTCTGTTAATTGCTTTCCTATAATACTATTTCATCCTTGATTATTTGGCTACAAATTCAATAAGAGAGGAGAGCTTAGAATGCTTCACAGAATATTCCGACCTAATCAAGTTTGCATCCATGATAGGACGATTCCGCGGCGATGATCTTGGAACTTTATCGGTATGAAATAGATATACTGCTAAGAACGCTTGCTACTTTTGTTTTGAAGTGTGTTTATCTAATACTTTTATTTTGCCTGATTAGGACGAGTTAAAAGGAGTAGATGTTCTGAAATCAATTTAATGTTACATTTGTAGGCACTTATCTTTAGATTCAAGGGACTAGGTTAAATTTCTTTAAGAGTATAATTAACTTACGTCAAGATAATTTTAAAAAGTGACTTTTTAGGTAGCCAATAATATGTTGATATCTCATAAATTTTAAAAGATATATCACGGTTATCTTATTTCTTTGTACTCCAAATCAATTCTTATTAATTCATAAATTATTTTTTTCTTTAGTTAAACTAAACCCTACAACAATAAATTAATGTAATTTATGTTGAAAACTATTCGTAAAAAATAAAAAAAAATCAATAATTTTGGACTGAACTTTTTTTATTAAAAGCCCTTTTCTCTTTTTAGAAAAGTTATTAAGTGAGGATTAGTGTATATTCAAAATCTTCATATCTTTTAAAATCTATAAGATGTCACATAATTATTAGATGTTTAAAAAATCCTTTTTTAGAATGATCCTAATATACTTGGAAAAAAAAGAAAGAATGACCGTAATATATATATATATATATATAAGTTAAACTCTTACTTTAATTTATGCTTAATGATCATTTCAATCAATCAATTTTCCTAGTAAATTCAATAAGGATGTACGTAGACTCTGACCCTAATTTAATATTTTATCAAACTCCTAATAAATAATTTTTTGAGATGATTGGGAAGAAATTAAAATTTCTTTCTTAGGTATGATCGGGTGTAATTAAACCTTTGTTGAATAAAAACCGGTAAAGTTGGAGTTGTGAAAATTTTAAAGGGACAAGTTGGTAATTTGGAATGGTTGGTATAAAAGCCAAAATTTTTGGCTTTTGTAAGAAGCCTTTCTTCTTCCTACCCGATTCTTCCTTTTCTTTTTCTTTCAATTTTTCTTTCGTTTTTTTTTTCAATTTTTGCTCCAATCTTCTCTTCCTCATAACTTCTTCATTTTTCAACGAAATTAAGCAAACAAATAGCCTTGCATCTACTCTTCGAGCTCTACCAGATGATGGTGATTAGTCATGGAGAGAGGAGCAAGGATTTGAGCACAATGAGCAAAGGAAGTTCCGGCCCAATTTGGAGATTTAGAGAAAATGAGCTCAATTTGATTTGAGCGAGTTAGGTATATTGTTCTCCTCTTCATAGGCTTTCAATATGTTGTTCTCCTCTCCATAGGCTTTCAATTGACGTAAATTTCATGGAAATTGATTGGTTGGTTGTGGAGATCTTTGAGATTGAAGATAAATGAGAATTTTGAGGTTAATTTGTAGAATTAAGTTTGAATTGTTGTTGTTAGGTGTTAAGGATGAATTATGTAGTGTATTATGATTGAAAGAATGTTGTTCTCAACTTAGAGGAGAAAGAATTGAAGTTTAGTGAGGTTAGAAGTTAAATGCAAAAATTCTGTTTTGGAGTGAAATTCGAACCTCTCTGTTTTTTTATGGGTTTTGATTGGGCAAATGATCTCCGTTTTCCATAAAATTTAATCTGGAGAATCTTTGTTAGCTACAACTTTTATTCAAAAAACTCTTTCCAGAAATGCCTACATTTAAAGATATAAGTTTTTGAAATTTCTATCGCCTAGAAAACATGAAATTTGGTGACAGTAACTTTAATCTAATTTTCGACCTAGATGGAGTGAGAATTAGAGTTTGGTGTAGAAGAACTTATTAAAGTAGACTCTTAGAGCTTTCTAACGGTATATTATATGCCTTAATCGAAATTTAGAATGAAAGTTATGAAATTTTGAAGTTAGGGTAGAAAATCTGTCATATTTTTGGGTTGGCTGGAGTTCGGCCGGAAATCTGGAAATTTTCCCGGTCGCTGGTGACTGGCTGACCAGGTGCCCAGTTGACTAGTTGACTGTTGACTTTGATTAGTTGACTTTGACTTTGACCAGTTGACTTTGATCGTTGACCCAAAAGTTGACTTTTTTGATTTTTGTCCATTTTGGATCCGTAATTAAGTCTAGACCATTTCTAAGCCCGATAGAGCCTATTTAGGTTATTTTGAGTCATTAATCGAATATGTGAATTTTGAAAATGTTTTAATGAGATTTAATTGCAAAATTAAGAGCACCAACAATGGTTCGTGGCGAGGACTCCTGCTGTGCAGTTGGGTTAGTGCCGGAGTATACTATTCTCCCAATCTGTGAGTAGTTTGGCCTCAATATTTAGTAACATTGATGATAAATATTTTATTTATTTTAAATTAAATGTTTTATTGATTTGGGGTATGATGTACCATTGCACAAGCATACACCTTTTTGCGAGTGGATTATATGTAAAATATCACATTTATATGAGATATAAATGTGGTAGATGATTTTATGCAAAACTGACCGTGGCGTGATAAGAGTCTTTATGTGACTTGCCCGATCGATATATTTTATATAAACTTAATCATGGCGTGATTAAGGTCCATATGCAACCTGCCCGATTGAGGTATGATATTAGTCCATGAGGGACTGCCCATGAGGGGCAAGTGTGCTAGCTATTGATGGCTTGTGGAAGCTCCATTGGGGAGGCACAAGTGTATCCTCCTGGGACTGTGAGGCGCGGAGGGTGACATGCCAAGAGCACTTGTAGTCATTACGATGACGAATGGCAAACGTTGGGAGATTAGGGCATAAATTATATGTATATATAAATATATATATATATATTTTAACAAGATTAAAGGATGATTTACGTAAATTTCTCCTAACGGGTTTTCGAGAGCTCATCGACGGGTGAGACTCCGTCTATTTATGCCACCCTAATTAAACCGTTTTGACATAAATGATTTTATTGGTGGGAATTATTTTATAAAAAGAAATTGATGATTTCTAAGATGATTTTTGGTATTATTATATCCCCCACCACCTTTGGTCTTTTACATTGTTTCCAAACCACATCACTAAGTCCGTTGACTCACCCCGTGGTTATTTACATTTTTTAGGCATTGTTACTCATTGAGGAGCAGTTATCTCGTAAAGCGTGCGGATAGACTTCCAGCGTGTGTAGGTATTCTATTCATAGAATTAGTGATCCATTTGTGTATTTTAAATTCGACTATGTATTGTGTTGATTTCACTCTGCACACTTGTAAGCACATTCTGATTTCATATTTGGTCCTTGGGGGACTTTATTACTATAATTGTGTTATTTAAAAATATTGTTTTTAAATGTTAAAAACATTGTTTTATGTGATTGATATTTGATTTGATGTTTGTTTTATGCTGTGAATATTATGCCTTGTACTGTTTTGGATGCATGAGTGCACACACGTACTTCAAGGCAGTACGGCGGCTACCTCGTGGCCAAGCCTGCGGTCGGGGCGTGACAATGTATCTAATTGAAATCTAATCAAGTAAGAGTCTAATTCGCATAGCCTACCCATAACTCACAAGGGTAGATGGAATTGAAATTAGGCACGAATTAAAGGAAATGATTTTTTATTAAGTCTTTTTTTTTCCTCGGCTACGATTTTTTTATTAAATCTTTACAAGTTCGAAATTATAAAGTAATAAAAATCAGAAAATGAAAATGAAAAATTACAAAAATATAGAAACATTCGGGAGTCAATTCTCAGCCGGCTTTTATTTTTCCTTGGCCTCGCTTCGCTTCAACGTAGCTCCCTCACGCTCTCCTTTGCTCCATGATTGCAAAGGATTCAAAATAATGATCGTATTCGAGATTATTCAAAAGAAATAGGTATGGAAGCTATAATTGTAAACCACGATTGAATTTATGGAAGCATTGGTTTATACATTCCTCTTAGTATCTCTTAACTTAGTTATGTTAGGCTTTTTAACCATTGTTATAGTTCACCATATGTAGTCAAAATAATGACTAATATTTTGTTTGTGTGTGTTAATGACTAATATTATGTAGAAACACACACACACAAATGTTTATTAATCAATATATAAAAATACATATATCAAGTATTACACAAATGTTGATTAACCAATAAATAAAAAATAAACTCATTAACTATTAAATTCATTAATAGTAAATGTAAATATTTTTTAGTAATATATATCTTATATATATTTAAAGTAGTTGCAAAATATGACTCCAGAGAGTTTCAAATGACAATTTTTATGCTTTTTTAATATTTTATTGAATTAAATGATTCTAGAAAATAATTTTTTATAATTAATATCTTTAGATAAATAGTGAAAGAATAACAAACAAAACGATTATGATAATATCTTAAAAGACTTTTGTTTTTCTTAAAAAGATTTAATGGTAATTTATTTTTTTCCTCTCAATGTCATATTTGATTCTTATATCATCCAATTTTTGTATAAAGATTATAAAATTTGAAAGTAATTATTTCGTTACATACATGTTAACGAACCTAACGTGAAGTGAGGACTTAAACCTAGTACATAATAATACATATATATTGGAAATATTAATTGACCATCAAATATTAAATTCAGTACCAATAAAATATTTGAATTATACATATATAAAAATGATATACAACAATTAATTACCCTAATATTAAATTTATCAATAATTATAAATGTAAAAATATAAAAATAAATCACCAAATCCAATCCTAAATTTTAGACCCATTTCAAATTCTAATTTAAAAGGAAAATTAAAAAGTAAAATTAAAAAAATGAAAAAGAGAAAGGACCAATGGAGAGATGCAATATTTTCTCTTCCATTCTTCCCCGAAATAAACCACAATTTTTATCTATTACTTTAATATATTATTATTATTATAGATTATAGATATTATGTTTATTAAAGTTAGAGTGAACCTGCCTAGGATGGGTCATTGCATGTACCAGCATGTGATGGCCATGGCATTGGCTATTGTGACACTATAAGAAAAACACGGAATTATGACCACGAAATTGCGACCGACAATGTGGTCGCAAAATTACAACCAAAGTTACGACCACATTGCGACCAATGGTCGCAAAGAAATTGCAAATATGGTCGCATAAAGGAGTAAGAGAAACTTGGTTGCAATGGTAGTCGCAAAATTGGCGCGAGATTTCTGCACTCTTTGGCGTCTTGGAGTGAGGTCGCAATTTACCAAAAATGGTCGCAAATTTGCGTCCACAACACTTTAGTCGCAAATTTGGTCCTTCTTTTTGTCGGTGGTAGAAGGATGTAAAAGTTTTAACTGTTGTCTGGTTAACTTGGTCGCAAATATGATCGTAACTTTAGTCGCAATTTTTAATAAAATATTATAATATATTCCTCCCAACCCATATGGTGCGTTTTTGTGTGGAGGGATATTAAAGCAGATCTGAAACCAGATCTGTCATCTATTTCTTTTTTTTTTTGGTACAATAGGGGGTCCTAGGACCCTGGGGAGGGGATGGCAGGGGTCGAACCCCTGCCTTGTGACCTCCCAAGCCTCTTGGCCACTAGGCCAAGAGGTAGAGGTCATCTGTCATCTATTTCAGCTCTCACTTTGCTCTCCTCTTTTCTCTTCTTTGTCTCTTTTATTTGCAAATATCTCATAGATCTCTCAGCATATTTCTCCACACTTCCACCACAAAAGGTTGATTTTGTTTTTTTCAAAGTGCCGAACCTGCACAACTCATTGAGTTTGTGTTTAAAACCTCGTTGGTGGTGAATTTTGGATGGTATGATGGCTTTTTTCTCCTCTAAATTTTATTCATTGCTCTAATTTTAATATATAATTATGTTATAGTCTTTTAGCTTGTGGGCATTGTATGGATTTACTTATTATTATATATTTGTTGCTTAAATTTGAAAGTTGTTATTTAATAAGTTTAAAATTTACATTATATATCTTTTTTGGTGTATGAAAAATTATATTGTATTGTGTAAGCAAATATATATATATATATATAAATGTTGTATTGTATTGTACATATTTATTGCTCAAATTATTAAATTAATTATATATAATGTGTATTATTATATAAATATACCAGAAATTATATTGTGAATTAATTATATTTATATTATATTGTGTACCTAATAAATATTGGAATTGTATTGGGTATTTATTATTTAATAATAATTATATTTTGTATAAATATGTAAAAAATTATATAATAAAAATTAAGGAACTAGTAATTGAAAGAAATGAAAGTTAATGCTTGAATGTAGCTGCCAGCTAGTATTATATTTTAATGAAGATCATTTGTGTTTTGTAGTGATAATGTCGTTGAGAGCATCCAGGAAATGGATGTATAATAAGAATATGCCAGGTCGAAAAAGACTAACTGATGAGTTTGTGGCTGGTGTGAATGAATTTATTAAGTATGCACTTACACATCCTGCACAAACTAATGGCTCTCTTATTAAGTGTCCATGTAGTAAGTGTGAAAATTTGCGATTCCATGAAGTGGATGATGTGAAGGAACACCTATATCGCAAAGGGTTTATGGAAAATTAGTTTAATTAGAATTGTCATGGGGAAGCAATGTGGCCCAAAGAGCAGGAAGTTGTGGTTGACCAGTTGCCAGAACAAAACACTTGGTTGGGTAATAACGAGCAAGTGTACTCATATCAAGGGTTGACGATCTGTGAGGATATCGGTCCTAGCTTTTCTCCCCATTCGGGTGCAGATGATTATGGCTATGGTACTGATTATATGTTTGCTTCTAATGATTTAGCAGGTCCGAGTGGCCAACCATAGTATGAGGATGCAGAACCACCAGTAGAGGAGGCTCAGCCACCAGTAGAAGAGGTAGTTCCTAGTCCTGAAAGTGTGGACTTAACAACTTTGTGTGGTAGATTCTTTGATTTGCTTAAAGATGCAGATGACCCTTTATATAGTGGATGTGACACTTACACTCAATTGTCTATGGTTGCGGAGATGCCAAGTGCAAAGGTTGAAAATAACTTATCTGAGAAAGGCTTCAATAGATATGCACAGATTTTAAAGAATTCATTGCCTCGAGATAATAACTTACCGGAGGATTTCTATGGTTATAAAAAGTTGATAAAGGAATTGGGTCTACCTGTAGTAAAGATTGATGCTTGTAGAGATGGATGCATGTTGTTTTGGAAAGAAGACTCGCTTGAAGAAAATTGCAAGTTTTGTAATTTGCCAAGGTACAAAGAGGCGAGGGATAGGGAAGTTGATTGTCATCGGAGAAAAAAGGTTGCACATGCTATACTGAGGTACTTGCCACTGACTCCTAGATTGCAAAGGTTGTATGCTTCAGAAGTCACTGCACTGCACATGACTTGGCATGCTAGTCATGAGACAAATGAGGGAGTAATGTGTCATCCTTCTGATGCTGAGGCGTGGAAACATTTTGATCGAACTCATCCTCATTTTACTTCAGAACCTCGTAACATACGATTAGGCCTTTGTGCTGACGGTTTTTCACCTCACGGTCAATATAGGCAGACTTATTCCTGTTGGCTAGTAATTATCACTCCTTACAACCTTCCACCAGGAATGTGCATGAAAAGCCCATATATGTTCTTATCTTTAATTTGTCCTGGCCCTAAAAATCCAAAGAAAAATATAGATATCTTTCTGCAACCTTTAATTGATGAGTTGAAGCACTTATGGGTCGATGGTGAGATGACTTACGATGCCTCTAGGGGTGAAAGTTTTAAAATGAGAGTTGCCCTGATGTGGACCATTAATGATTTCCCTGCATATGGAATGCTATCTGGTTGGAGTACTGGGGGTTATTAGGATGTCCAATATGCATGGAGAATTCTAAGTGTTTTCATCTGCAATATGGTAGGAAGGCGAGCTATTTTGACTGCCACAGACAATTTTTGGTGAGAAATCACCCATATAGAAGGGATAGAGTTTCTTTTATGAAAGGTAAAGTGGAGAAGGATAGTCCACCACCTAGGTTGACAGGGGAAGAGATTTGGAATCGTGTCTCGTAATATAACACGGCCATGGAAGACCTTCGAGGTAAGACCCCTCAGTATTGCAATAGTCATAAATGGACGAAAAGGAGTATATTTTGGGAGTTACCTTACTGGAAAACCAACATCATCCGACACAATCTTGATGTCATGCACATAGAGAAAAATGTGTTTGACAGTATCATCGACACAGTCATGGATGTATCAGGTAGAAGAAAGGATAATGTGAATGCACGGAAAGATTTAAATATTTATTGTGATCGAGATGAACTTGCAGTTCCTGTTGACAATACATTTGGGTGTAAACCTCTAGCAATGTATACATTGAGCAAACCGAAAAGAAAATTGATTTGCCAATGGGTGCAGTCTTTAAAATTCCCTGATGGGTATACTTCAAATCTTGGCAGATGTGTGGACATGAATGAATTGAAATTCAAAGGCATGAAGAGTCATGACTGCCATGTGTTCATGCAAAGACTCATTCCAGTTGCATTTAGAGAAATATTGCCCAACTTTGTATGGGCTACCTTGACTGAGTTGAGCTTATTCTTTCAGATTATATGCTCTGCCTTATTAGATATTGAAAAGCTTCAAGAATTAGAGAAAAATGTCACAGTCACATTATGTAACTTGGAAAAAATTTTTCCCCTGGCTTTCTTTGATTCAATGGAGCATCTTCTTGTACACTTACCATACGAGGTTATTAACGGAGGTCCTGTTCAATATATATGGATGTATCTTTTTGAAAGGTAATTTCTTAACATATTTATGTTGTGATTTTACATGCTCATTTTAAATAAAATTCCTTGTATATTAATGGAAACAAATATATATAAACTCATATGATAGGTTTCTCCGCGAATTAAAGAAGAAAGTAAAGAACAAAGCTCATGTGGAAGGTTCAATCTGTGAAGCTTATATTGTGGAGGAAATGTCTTTCTTTGCCAACCATTTCTTTCAACAGGATTTGACAAGCAAAAAAATGAGACCTGGACGAAATGATGAAGATGTCAATGGCCAAAACCTTCATAATTCATCCATCTTCAATCATCCTGGTCGAGTTCAGGGCCAAATGAAGCAAAGGTGGCTATCCGGGGATGAGTTGCACGCAGCGCAAACTTACATATTAAGAAATTGTGAAGAGGCGCAACCGATTTTACAGTATGGTTTGGTATTTTCTACTGTATCTTTAGTGTGTTATGTATATGTTAATTATTAATTATAATTGTTTGTATGGTATGTAGAATATTTCTTCAACACCTACAACAATATGATGCCAAACTGATCGATTTAATGGTTGATAAGCACTTTGCCGAATGGTTCACCTGATATGTGAGTTATCTAATAATTCTTGTACTACTATATCATTGATGTATTCTACTACACACAAGCATGGACGAATTAGACGGAGGTGTTTGACGAGGGTAAACTTTGTTATTGGACCAACTTTAAGGTTGGTATACTTTTGCTTCAATTAATTTATTTTAGTTCTTTATGCCAAGTTTATTTTATGCTAAGCTGGTTTTGAAACTGAGTCACCTTTTCTGTTATTGTAATTTTGTTTGGATAATATGGTGTTTTTGCTATGAATAATGGGGCTTGAATTGGTCGGCTCCTGGTGATCCGATTATGTTTATTACTGCTTGGCAAGGTCTATGGGATAGGCATGATAATTCTTTTGTTTGGCAGTTGTTGTTTTTTGTGGTCATTTAGTCTATTTGACTTCAGCGTAATGAAGTGATTTTTAATGGCAAAGTACCGGATGTGGAGCTTCTTTTTGATATGGTCAAGCTCAAGTTTGCTTGGTGGGTAAATTTGTTCATGAGCTATTGTTTTGGTTTGTCCATCTGTTACGCTATTGTTTTAATGGCTCCTATTTGCTTTTGTTTCTTTGCTTCACTGTTTTCAAGACTTTTAAAATATATATATATATATATATGTAGTAATTAAAACCTTTGATCCCATGGGTGAGTGAGAGAAAGAGACTCTGTTTTTATATAAACTTAAACTAAAAAAAAAATTAACTCTTTTTTGAGGTTTTTGGATGAGAGAGAGAGAAAGGAAAACAGATGATGAAGAGGCGAAAGTTGGCTTGGCTGATGATATTATGGGGAATTTTTATATTTTTATTATTTAATTTAATGAAAAAATTTTATTTATATTTTTTTCTGTGTTTGATTAAGTTTATGATGATTGAGAGAGAGAGAGAGAAGCCAAGCAAAGGGGGCTGTCTTTTACTATTTCAATTCATGGGCTTATTTGTTTGCTAATGCCTAATAGACAATTTCAACGTAGAAACATAGGGGAAAAATTAATTACTTTATTGGTAAAAGAATAAAATACTATAAGCCTTGTTGGGTTGGGATTTATAGGTGTCTTCTGTTGGTTTGATGATTCCTTTTGTAGGCATTGATTATAGTTTAGAGTTCATTTTCACAATTGGTTTAAGACGAAAGTCAGCACTTTTGATTTCTTGACAAATAAATTTTCACGTTTTGCTTCAAATTTTTGTCATTTTCATTTCATTTCAAAGCAATGAAAGAAAGTTAATGGGTTACCATTAAATTTAAAACTAACCAAATTAAACCCCTTCTTTCTTCTTTTCTCTTTTTTTTTTCACCATAGAAATTAACAAATTTGAACAAACAAAATCACAACAGCAAAAGGATGCAAAATAATCAAATATATCAAAACACATAGGAATGAAATGGTGGCAGGGCTGGGCAAACTGGCAGGCAGGAGGATTGGTGCAGAGTTAAAACTTCTATCACCCTTTCACATCTGCCTCCCCAACCTTTCTAAGAGCAAACAGCATGTAAGTTGCAACAAAATAGTTAATTCTAAACAGCAAGTGATGAAGTGCCTGACTCCTTCCATTACAATTACTTCCTGCGAAAGTGGTACCATTTTCTTGAACCCACCATTGTGAATGAATTCCTTTAGACCAGGCTTATGATAAACCAGGTCTAGATCTCCCACAATGAACTTAACTGGTACTTTGACTTCACAACCACCCATGGGGCAGAGAGTTCCTAATTTCTGTCAAAACAGAAATTGCTATGTATTGAGTGAGCAGAGCTTTACATAATAGAATGCCTTACAGATATTTTTACAAGAAACTTCTAGATTTGTCATTACTATCTAAGCTTTCGATTGAGTCTAGACATGTCTGCGTTGGCTAATTTTTATCACTTCTCTCTGTTATTTTGCTTAGCCTTACATTTGCTCAAACATGTCTACTAACCATTAAAATGCCGTGAGACCATTATCTTTGCAGTGGTAAAAATTGGAATGCTTGCATTAAGAGTAAGTTAAAAGTTTTTTAATTTCTTCAAGGTATGAGAGTGAAATATATACATGAACAGAATCAAGGGGTCCTGAACAGGAAGAATTTGAACTGTGAATGCTTTTAAGTTCTCATCTTAATTTTTTCACTGACTATTAATTTTATATAAACTTACAGGCATATTTTAAATGGGCCAAAGAGGATGAAGGAATGACTAAGAAAAGGTATAAGAAAGGGCCTGTCGATGGTTGAAAAATGCCATCCACCGGGCTCGGGCATCCAACAAGCAACCATTGTGGATAGTTGATGAAGTATGGGCTGAGCTTAAACGTAAGTGGTCAAGCGAGGGCTATCAAAAGCTGCGTGAACAGAACAAGAAGAATCGTTCATCAGAATTGAATGGGTCCACCACAGTCTACCGTGGTGGTTTTGCCTCCATGATGGATCACCAAAAGAAAATGGTACTCTTCTAATTGTTTTGTTATTGATGGATGATTTTAGAATAGTTTGACTTCCACAGCTTTGATTTATTTTATTTTATTTTAATAGTTCCAGGTGGCCTCCCTGTCCTCTGTTTGATACTATTTTGACTCACTTATTTGTCTTGCTACATAACTTGGCTTTAGACTAGTAGTCCAATTGTGTTTCTGACTTTCTTTTTTCCTATTTTTTACATGAATTATTCAACTATATAAATTTAATTAGAAAGTAATAACATTGATTGCAATTCATAAGTTATGACTTGTCTTGAAAATTTCCAATTTTTGAGTTTAGGAAAAAAACGAAGGAAGGGATGTATCAAGCATTGAAGTCTTTCTTAGGCTCAACCAGCCAAATGGGAAATGGAAAGATGAGCGGGCTCGACTTGCTTATGTGAGAATAATAGGTTTTGAAAAATATTTAAATTTTATTCAATTATTTTTCAGAAAACATGTAACATTAATTTAAATACTTGCAGGAAAAGTTTTTAAAGTTTCGTGAAGAGCGTTTGGCACAAGCTGGAGAGGGAGCAAACATCAACGATGATAAGCTATGGTTGGAGGTCATTAGGCAGAACAAGGGCTGTTGCTATGGATTTGGAAATCTAGTTGAGGATATTCAGCCCTCTTTGTCCCAGCCTGCTAAGTCCTCTGTTAGCCAACAATCGCACTCTGAATCTGGATTAGAAACTATGGTGAATGCATTGCAAGCAAAAGTTGACCAGCAAAACAAATTTATTGAGGAGCAGATCAGCTCCTTGAACCAGTATTATATGAGCATTTTTCAAATTGTAGGTTTGACTTTACTTCCACCTCCACCTGGGCAATTTGCTAGGACAATGGAGTTAGTTGTTAGAATACTTTATTTCTAATTTGGTGAATTGTCACCAACCAATTTTTATGTCAAATCATCAAGAAAATTTAGATCTAAATGTTTAGATCTGAGCGGAAGCGTACCTGGATCCATGAAGAAAGCTTGATTTTCTGGTTATTGTCTTCCAAGTCAATATGCCGTCTTTAATCTCTCTGAAGAGAGTTATCTCTTTTTTGATTGATAGGATTTCATAAAAGAGAAAACCTTTTGTTGTGCATATGACTTGGGGACCATAACCCTTATTTATATCCTTAGTCTAACTTCTATTTTAGCCTATCATAAAAATAGAAATTAATCCTTTGGGTCTCTACACATTAAGTCCATTCTCTATTAGATGTCTAGCCCAAAACTTTAAACTTTATTCATCACTTTAATTGGGCTTAATCTTATGATAGCCCATAATATATAATTAATATACATATATGAGCCCACATGTTGAATTAAATCCAACAATCTCCCACTTGGGCCATATATGTATAACTCCTTTAATTATATATTATGTAATAACCTTATGAGCTCAAATTTTGCTATCATTACCATAGACATCTTAAATCAATATGGTTCATCAATCATATCAACATAGGATTAAAGCGGTTTTCATTATACACATATCATAACGAAACCATCAATAGTCACATATGTCAATATAATTGAACAACATAGATCAAGCATGGATGCATAGCATGGGAAGTTACATGTAATGTGATCTTAACATGCCTACTTTCAACTGGTCCAACCTTATTCCTTAGTGAGATCAACCAAATAAAGAGTTCAAACAAACCACAAAATGTGTCTATAACTGAAAATCAACCAAAATAACAAACTCTTACTAAAATTGCATGTTATCAAAAGATACAACACTCATATGAGCGGTATGCTCATGAAAGACCTTAGGTGGTAATCCCTTAGTTAGCGGATCCGCAACCATAGAGTTTGTCCCAATATGTTCAATAGACACCTGACCATTTTGAACTCTTTCTTTAACAACCAGGAACTTGAGGTCTATATGTTTTGACTTCGTTGAGCTCCTGTTGTTATTGGAATATAGCACTGTTGACTTATTGTCACAAAATATCTTTAATGGTCTCTCAATACCATCCACAATTTGCAGCTTAGTGACAAAATTTCGCTGCCAAATCCCATGACTAGATGCCTCATGACATGCTATAAATTTCGCTGCCATGGTGGAAGAAGCTATGAGTGTCTGCTTAGCACTCTTCCAGGAAATAGCTCCTCCAGCCAGCAGGTAAATGACACCCCCGGACCTAGTCCGCACGTGTCAAGTTGAGTATTTGTATATAGTTGTCTAGTTAATGTACCAAATTTGACTTCCCATGGATGTTTTAAACTTCATTTAGCTCAATTTCAAGCTTAAAAACCCTAAAATTGAAGTTCCGAGTTGCGGGGCCCACTTGGGCACGGATTCCAAGGAAGTTTGACCGGGTTGACCGGAGTCAACTTTGACTCTGTTGATTCCGGCGCCGGAACTGGTCAGAACCGACGCCGGAACTGACCGATTATATTAGGTCTCGGCTCACCCGAGACCCCCATTTTCATCTTCTCTTCTTGTTCTTCATTCTCCGAGTCCTCTCTTCCAAGTTCCTTCGAATCAAACCCTCAATCTCCTTTCAAACACTCAATTAAACATCAACACCAACTTCTCTTGTCTTCTTGAAGATCAAAACACCAAAATTTCTAAGAAAATCACCAAATCTACAAATCTGTAATTTTGGCGACAGATTGTTCATTAGCTCATAACTTTCAATTCAACCATGGAAATTGATTGGGAATTTGGTATGTTGTTCTAGACTCATCAAGCTTTAATTTGATAGTTTACATGCTTGATTTCATGACCTGTGCTAAGAGAAATCGTTGATTGAATTTGAGATTTCTGTTTTGTTCGAGATATGTTAATCCTTAGTGTTTTGATTCAAAATTCGAGCATGTTTAATGGATTGATTCCGTTCTTGAAGCTGTAAATCCTTAGATCATGTGTTTAACTTGCTGTGTTTCAATTTTGGTGCGGATTGGTGTTGAATCGAACTTGAATCGAGCTGAAAAGATTGGAGGCCGAAGCTCGGCCTTAAATGCAGAACAGAACCGGCGTCGGTTCTGGTATGAACCGGGGGCCGGATCATGATCATCACTGTTGGGAAATTTTTGCCCCAATTCGGGTCCAGGGGCAAAATGGTCATTTTGCAGCCCTAAATCCCTTTTGATCCTATTTAACCCAATTGACTTTAATTTACTTCAATTGACCTCCGGACTTGCCTAATTTTACTCCGTGACCTTAAAATAGGTTTTGTTTTATGACTTAATTGTTGGTTGAATGCTTTTATTAATCAAATTAGATTTTAATTTGATTATTTAGGTATGTGATCGTACGAGTTTCGGACTAGTAGCAGTTTTAGCTAAGGCATTCGAGGAGTAATTGGGGAGTATACAACTCTCATCTCTTGTGAGTGGCTTGGATTATATTGGTTGACCATTGAGGGTTAACCGTTTTCAAATTTATTTATAAATGCTTTATTAAATTGTTTATATATGTTTTGGGGTATGAATTGTCCACCCTCACACACTAAGTTTACAAATGATTTGAAGGGTGGGAATTTCAAATAATTTTATAAATTGATATTATTGATTATTGTTTGGGGAACGATACCCCTGAGAGATGAGAGATTGAGCGGGTTCCTCGGGGCTCCGATTTTGCGGGAGCGTGGACCGAGTTTGAGAGCATGCGTGATACTCAATCGTGGACCGCATATTGAGGGGCACAGTGAGTCGAGCTTGGTTGGGAGATGCGCGTAGGGAAACTCGCCAGGACTCCAGATGCTGTGTTCCACCACAGTAAGGCAAAAGTCAAGGGAATGGGCCAGAGAGTAAAGTAAAGTATTTTAAAAAAAAAGTATTAAGTAACCCTTGACGGTCCAGTGGATACCCCAGCGCACGGGTATACCTTTTTGGGACATTTTCAGATGCTAGTCCATTTAGAAATATTATTATTGATTTAATATTTGTTTTGGTGTGGGACTTCATATATTTTAGTAAATGGTTTATTAAATTGATTTTTGAATTATTTCATATCCCCAGCCTGAGGTGATCGGTCTTTATAACCGAGTCCCTCACTGGGTACAAGTATATTGTACTCACCCCATTCACTTTTGTTGTTAGATCATCAGGTTTCGGACGGCGGACGTCCAGGTGGTCAGTGATCCCAGTACGTCAGTGTGGACATGACTTTGTAGGTGCCACCCCTTTTGCTTTGTGTATCTTGGCTCGGAATATTAGTACATCTTACATATACATTTATGTATTTATATATAATACTTTCCGCTGCATGGAGCACCGTAAGATGTGTCACTTTATTTTTAAATATTTTGAACTATATTATCTATGATATTTTCGTATGTTTTCATATATTGCTCGAATATCCTTTATTTTTAAGCCTTGTGCCATCTTGATTGCCCCCCTGACGAGGCACGCATCTCGAGGTGGTACGACGGTTGTCACGTGGCCGAGCCTACGGGTCGAGGCGTGACAGTAAATATAGCCTGATGTGGATCTCCTACTGTCTTGGTATCCAGCAAAATCAGAATTAGAATACTTAATGATCTCCAACTGATCCGATTTTCTGTATGTGAGCATGTAGTCCTTTGTTCTCTGTAAGTACCGCATAACCCGTTTAGCTGCTTTCCAATGATCCATTCCAGGATTGCTTAAGTATCTGCCCAGCATTGCAACTATGTACGCAATATCCGGACGCGTACACACTTGAGCATACATTAGACTCCCTACTGCTGACGCATAAGGAATCTTTTGCATTTCTTTAGTTTCAAACTCATTCTTGGGGCATTGGTTGAGACTAAACTTGTCTCTTTTAGCAACAGGGGTGTCACCTGGTTTACAATCCTGCATGCCAAATCTCTTTAGAACATTTTTGATATAGCTCTTTTGTGATAACCCAAGTATACCCCGAGAGCGATCTCGGTGTATTTGTATGCCTAATACAAAAGAGGCGTCACCAAGATCTTTCATTTCAAATTTCTTTGTCAGAAAGCTCTTGGTTTCGTGCAATAAGCCTATATCGTTGCTGGCAAGCAGTATGTCATCGACATATAAAACCAGAAAAATACACTTACTCCCACTGAACTTGTGGTATATACAATCATCAACTGCATTTATCTCAAAACCAAATGAGATAACAACTTGATGAAATTTATAATACCATTGACGAGAAGCTTGCTTGAGCCCATAGATGGATTTCTTTAATTTGCAAACCATTTGCTTTGCATCTCCGGACACAAAGTTTTCTGGCTGCACCATATAAATCGTCTCATCAATGTCACCATTGAGAAACGTTGTCTTAACATCCATCTGATGTAACTCAAGGTCAAAATGTGCCACTAATGCCATTATTGTCCTAAAAGAGTCTTTCGAAGAAACCGGAGAGAAAGTCTCTTTATAGTCAATACCTTCTTTCTGTGTGAAGCCCTTTGCAACAAGACGAGCCTTGTACCTTTCTATATTACCTCTCGAATCCCTTTTGGTCTTAAATATCCATTTACAACCAATGGGTTTCGTACCTTCAGGTAATGATACAAGGTCCCAAACGTCATTGTCCTTCATGGACTTCATCTCTTCATTCATGGCATTAATCCACTGTTGAGAGTTAGAACTTTCAATGGCTTGATGGAAGTTGATTGGATCATCTTCTACCACACCAATGTCAACCTCATGTTCTTGAAGAAATACAATATAATAGTCTGAAATTGCATTTCTCCTCTCTCTAGTGGATCTCCTTAATGGCATAGGTTCGTGAGGCTGTAGAGTTTGTTCTTCTGGAACAAGTTGTTGAACTTGAGCAAGAGGTTCAATAACGTTGTCTTGATCTGGAATTGCTTCTTGAACAATACCAGGAATTGAAGCCTGACCCTGATAATTTTCAAAAGCAATTAGAGGAATTTTGACACATTCCTCTTCAAAGACAAAGTCCTTAATTCCTTTTCCCCTCGCAAACTTAACATCCTCAAAGAACCGAGCATTTCCCATCTCAAACATTGACTTAGTAGTGGAATCATAAAACTTGTAACCCCTTGACCTTTCGGAGTATCCACTATCCAACAAAATAACAACTAATCGTTCTGGAATCCAGTTTCTTTTCATTTGGCCTATTTGGCCTTGCCTCAGCTGGACAACCCCAAATGTGCAAGTGATTTAAACTGGATTCTTGCCCATCCAAAGCTCATAAGGGGTTTTGGCAGTTGCTTTTGTTGGAATCCTATTGAGTATGTAAGCTGCAGTCTTTAGTGCTTCTCCCTAAAGAGATTCTGGTAAAGTAGAATGACTAATCATACTCCTTACCATGTCTTTTAATGTCCTATTTCTCCTTTCAGCAACACCATTCATGCTAGGAGATCCTGGCATGGTGTACTATGGGACAATACCACACTCTTCGAGAAACTTAGAAAACGGTCCTGGACGTTGTTCACCTGATCCGTCATATCTGCCATAGTATTCACCACCACGGTCAGATCTGACGCTTTTAATTCTTTTGTTGAGTTGATTCTCAACTTCAGCTTTAAAATTTTTGAACACATCCAGAGACTGAGACTTTTCTTGAATGAGATATAGGTAGCCATAACGTGAAAAGTCGTATGTGAACGTAATAAAATATTGTTGACCATTCCAAGAAGCTGTAGGGAATGGCCCACAAATGTCTGTATGTATTAGTTCTAAGACGTCCATAGCCCTGTTGGCACCTAATCTCCTTAGGTTTGTCTGTTTCCCCTTAATACAAGCAACACAATTTTCAAAGTTCGTAAAATTAAGGGGATCAAGAATCCTGTCAGACACAAGACGTTCAATTCTTTGTTTAGAGATATGCCCTAAACGTTTGTGCCATAATGAAGCAGAATTCTCATTGATTAATTTTCTCTTTATACATCAATACACATGCAAGGTTTCATTATATGAGGCAATTGTATCAAGCAAATATAGGTTATCAACAAAAGATAAAGAACCGGCACCAATAACATTTGAATTTTGAAAAAGACTAAACTGATTATTTCGAAATGAACAAGAGTAACGAAATTTGTCCAATACGGAAATAGAAACCAAATTCCGTCTAAATAACGGTACAACATAAGTCTCATTCAAATCCAAATAATAACTAGTCGTTAACAATAACCTAAAAGTTCCAATAGCCTCAACTTCCACTGATTTACCATCGCCCACATAGATGTATCTTTCACCATCAATTGGCTTTCGGTAGTTCAGGCAACCCTGTATAGACACACTTATGTGAGTAGTAGCACCAGAATCTAGCCACCAAGTGTGTATAGGTACCGAAGTTAAATTAACCTCAGAACAAACTAGAGTGAGAAGTGTACCTTTCTTTACACGCCATGCACGATATTTGGTACAATCCTTTTTCCTGTGTCCAGCAGTTTTACAGAAATAACAGGTAAATGCCTCCCCCTGTTGGTTCTGTTTCTTTTCTGGTGGAACATTTGCAACTTCCTTACCCTTCTTCCTTTTCAAGTTCTTGTCCTTAAAGGTACTAGCCAAATGAGCACTTTCTGTCTTCTCTTGCTTCAGCCTTTCTTCTTCTTGCACACAATGAGAGATGAGCTCATTAAGAGTCCAACTCTCCTTTTGACAGTTATAACTAACTTTAAACTGACTGAATTATGCAGGAAGAGAGAGCAAAACTAAATGCACAAGCAAGTCCTCAGACAGCTCCAACTTTAGTGCCTTTAGCTTTGAAGCAAGATGAGATATCTCCATGATGTACTCCCTTATATTACCTTTTCCTTTATACCTCATTGAAATGAGATTTGCCAAAATCGTACTTGTTTCAGCCTTTTCGCTTTTGGCAAACCTCTTTTCAATTTCCTCAAGGTAATTTTTAGCAGTAGTAACCTTTTCGGACATAGTGCCCCTGAAGGTTTCCGGAATTGCACGCTTTATGATCATAAGACTTATGCGATTAGAACGTTCCCACCTTTCCATGTCCATCTTATCATTAGATGAACTATCAACCGTAAGGTCTGTGGGTCGTTCTGTCCTTAACGCAAGGTCTAGATCCATAACACTGAGAACAATCATAACGTTCTCTTTCCATGCTTTAAAGTTCGTGCTACTAAGCATGGGAATGGAATTCAAGTTGGCAGTAATAGTAGATGCAGAACTAGCAACTGTACATAGAACGAAACAAGTAGAACATGCTCACATTAATTCCATATAATAACCATATATTCAAATAATGGTAAACCCCATCACAAGATACCTAGCACAACATTAATATCTAGTCTTTGGACAGAAATATTAACTGTAAGTGGTACTCTTGGTGTAGTAATCAAATATTGACAATAAGATCCTGTCAAACAATTAACCTTTCTTTGGACCGATTAATTGTTCACATGGCAAACCGAATAATTGTCACATATTTATTACCACAAGTGCACATGTATTTCGGCCAAATATTGACCCTCCTTTGGGCTGGTCAATATCCACATGAATTATATATATACAACCAACTTAATATTATAAAATAAATTAATTTAGACAAGATAGGCTACTTTGGTAGCATATTGTTTCAATCAACTTATCTCATAATATTAATAAAATAATAATACCAAAATTTGAATAAGTCAATGACAATTGATCAAAACAATAATTATGCGCCGAAAGTTTATTTCAATCAACTTATCTCATAATATTAATAAAATAATAATACCAAAATGTGAACAAATTCCTTAAACAACCAAGTGGGCCCCACACCAACTTGCACCACTAACAAGCCCCATTATTGCCGTCATAATAGGAAAATTATCCTATTCATCCTGCATGATTTTCATATCTTGGACAAAACCTATCACCTAATAAAATTGGCCCAGAAAACCGAAACTTTTATCATTTTTTTTAATCCTTAAAACTTGAATCTGTTTCTTAATAAATTGGATCTTAGCTCTTGTTAACAAGATCCTAACTGGATGCATAAAACGTAAAATTCAAATCTGAAACAAACTCTAAACTCCAAAGCCATATTTCTTAATAAACTAAATCCATGGAAAAACCAAATCCATGATTATGGAAGACAAAGAAACAAATTGATTCCCAATGATTTGATATGAAGAAGCTCTGAGACCAATTGTTAGAATACTTTATTTCTAATTTGGTGAATTGTCACCAACCAATTTTCATGTCAAATCATCAAGAAAATTTAGATCTAAATGTTTAGATCTGAGCGGAAGCGTACCTGGATCCATAAAGAAAGCTTGATTTTCTGGTTATTGTCTTCCAAGTCAATATGCCGTCTTTGCTCTCTCTGAAGAGAGTTATCTCTTTTTTGATTGATAGGATTTCAGAAAAGAGAAAACCTTTTGTTGTGCATATGGCTTGGGGACCATAACCCTTATTTATATCCTTAGTCTAACTTCTATTTTAGCCTATCATAAAAATAGAAATTAATCCTTTGGGTCTCTACACATTAAAGTCCATTCTCTATTAGATGTCTAGCCCAAAACTTTAAACTTTATTCATCACTTTAATTGGGCTTAATCTTATGATAGCCCATAATATATAATTAATATAAATATATGAGCCCACATGTTGAATTAAATCCAACATTAGTTGCCTCCCGTGCCCCTCATGCTTCAGATGTTGAGCAGCCTGCTATTCCACACTCACCAACACAGTCCCCATCAGGCCAGCAGGAGCACCATGATTCGATTGATGGTAATGCAATGAATTAGGTTCTATGTATTGTTATTATCTATAATATGTGTAATGTGTCTAATGTGTTTGGATGTTGGACGGATATTGGTACAATGTATTGTTATTTGTAGTGTTTAAATGTAATGTTTTAATGTTGAATATGGCTACTTTATAAGTTTTTGGTAATATATTCAATCAGTACTTATATGAATATTTTGTTTTTCATATATTGGGTTTTAAATATTTTAAATATAAATGCCAATTAAAATATTTAGATTATTAAAAAATTAAAATAAAAAATATATTAAAAATAGATTAAATGGTAATTACATATAAGGTCGCAAATCTAGTCGCAAATCAATAAAAAATTATTAGTTTTACAATAAAAAATATTACAACAGTGGTCGCATGTTTGTGACTAGAACAATGGTCACAAAAATCTTGTCACGTGGTCAGTCACAAGGAAAGTCGCAAAACAGGTTAAATTCATTCTTCACTTGAGATTACAATACTATGGTGGCAAATTTGCAACCATTAAATGGTCGCAAAAAGAGTTACAAAATCCGTCCAGCCCATAATCAAACATTATGACCAATTTTCTATGTAGTTGCACCAGTAGTTGCTACTTTGCAATCGATATCGTTTTTGGTCGCAAAAGTTTTGCCACCCGCCTTATACTGACCGTCAAAAATTGGTCACAAACTCGGTCACAAATCAAATTTAGTGACCATTTTTAAAATATCGCGGTCGTAAAGTACGGTCGTAAATCCGTGTTTTTCTTCAGAGATTGTATATTATCATTAATTGTTTTCCAATTCCATGAGACCGTCTGTTGCTATACATGAACTGGTACCCGAGGAATATGTTCAAATCTAACTTCTCCACATAAAAACAAAATAATAATAATAATAATAATAATAATAATAATAATAATAATAATAATAATAATAAGTTAAGTTTCAGCCTCTGTAATATCAATCCGTAATTTGCACACAAGTCATTAGGAGTCCTTAGGGATGTTAATGTGATTTGAATCTTCTTGTCGTCTACCATTCTACTTGTCAGAGATATTGACAACCATTTGAAAATGTCAAGAATTTGGTTATTAAATTCATAACAGATGGACGTTTTTTTTCCTTTATTAATTGAACAACATATAGATGATTTTCAAGGCGGCACGTCAAGATTTGACAATTTGGTTAAATGCGTAATTGATAGGAAATCATTTTACCCGGCGTTACACTTGCACTCCTTGGTAAATTTGTTTATAACAGATTTGACTTGACTAAAAATCATTCAATTAAACTTCAATAAAAATAAGAAGGAAAAGCTCTTATCTCAACCATTTTCAGAATTGCTTGAGTATGCCAACATGGAATAACAAAAGTCCAAAAAGTTACATCAAAGCCAATAATTATTCCAATCTGTTTACCACAGGGCCAACAGGAGCCCGAGTCTTCCTTGCAATCCACTCCGCGGCTTTATTAACCTCTCTTCTAACAAATCTGAAAAAAGGAAATATCCCGACTGTCACCAACCATCGAAAGGATATCTTTTCACTTTTTGTGACTACATTCGAGAAAAAGGAAATGGTAGGCTGCTCGGAGGGTCGGTAAGGAATTCAAAGGCAGTGTTTCGACAGATTGCAGCCACGATCAGAATGAGGATGCATGAACCTGCACAAAGTTTTAAGGAGATAGCAGGAATCTGTTGCTGAAAAGTTGAAAGCTCTGTATTAGTTGCACATTTTAGTTGTTTGACGTAGAATCTATTTGGCATTACATTGGATATTAAAAAAGTTCCTTTTCACCTTAACGGTAAATATCAAATAATTTTTTTCTTGGTTTAAAAATTAATTTTGACGATAAAAGCCTACTAAATTTGTAAAGTTGATAGAAAGGTGTTTTTATGTTTGAAAAGTGTGCTTTTGAATTAAAAACACGATTTTTTCACAGCAATGTCAAATATTAAAAAATCTTAATCCCACCTATTCACAACAATTTTTAAAACTACAATCACAATATTAAATTAGCCCTTAGTAACCTTCTATTGAACTGTTATTCTGGTGGTTGTCTTTGCTTTATGTAGCATTAAACACTTGTAAATAAGTATCCTTTTTTACTACTTTTGGAATAAAACAAAACATTTCATCCAAAAAAAATGTTACATATTTCCTTGTGGGCTGCAATAAACAATGTCGTTGAGTAACTGACAACTGCATTGACTAGATTTCCTTTTTATTTTTTTTAATTTAGTTTAATCAAGAGTTTTCTCAAACCTTATTGATCTGACATTAATTTCATTTGAGTGGAAGTATTAAAGGTAAAATCCTTTCAATAATTACTTTTTTAAGGGATCGAAACTTGTCTCCTCACCCATACTAAGGTAAAGATTGCTACTATCTCAATCAATACATATTGATTCATTGATTATATTTTTATCATGTTGAAAAAGTAAGTGGGTGAAGTAAACAAGTACTAATTTTTTTTCAAATGAAACTTTTCAAAAAAAAATTTCAAATAAAAAGTAAATAAGTACTAATTGTTATAAATTCAAACATTTATTAGAATCCAATGTGACCATCGAATGTTAGGGGAGTTTACACTAAAAAAAAAATGAGAACTAATATTTAACCATTGACAAATCCTAATTTTTAAGTTTACTAGATGAGTTGTCATCACTTCCCTTTGCGTTAATTTATAAATATATATTATAAAAATAGAGGTAATATAATAGGCCAAATTTGACTAACCTTTTTATATTTTACTTTTTACTATATATTGAATAGCAATTTTAAAAGTAAAACTCTCAAAAAAAAATTCATTAGTTCTCACTTTGTAGAGGTCCAACACTTATGAGTGTAGACTTCATAATGAGCCCCCTACATAATGCTTCATTTTTATTTAACCATTTCAGAATTGTAGAAAATATTTGTAAGTGCTATGGACCTAAATCTTTTATTATTATATTTTATATTCTCTCTGAGTGAAAAGGAATGTAATTATATACGATTTTATTAAATATTAGAACAAAATCTTACCCTCACTTTGCTTTGGGTATCTTTTTTTAATCAAAATACAAAGATTGTTTTTTTTAATAATTGTGATAATATGTGTATATATATATATATAACATAATGTATAATTAATTATAATGATTCTACATTAAAATTATTTACATACTTTTAGTAAAAGAATTTCAAAAAATTAAATTCTTAGATAAGTATGAAAAACGATAATAAATTCAATTGCTAAACATATCAAATAATAAATATAAAGTAAAAAAATTATAATTTTAAAAGAAATAAATTAAGTTTATCATTATAAGTTAATATAATATTAAAAAAAATTTCTTTTATTTAAAAAAACTAAATTATTTTTCATGAGAAACATTAAAATGTAGGTCTATTTAACTAAACTCAACTTTATATGTATGTTAGATACGCATTATTCATTTTTTATGAATACATATAAATAAATTAAATTAATATCCTATATATTTTATAAATGTAAAATAATTTGGAAAAAATTAAAATAATTGAAAAGCTTTTTTGTCCTAATATAAGGCCAAAAAGATTACAGTGACTAAAAAACCCTCATAACAGGCCTTTATACCATCAAAGAGTTATTAACATATATATGAAATCTTGCATCTAATTTTATATGTAAATATAAGGATAGATATATGAGATGACCATTTTTTTATCATAAATATCTAAGATGATTTAAATATTATATATATTCAATGGATTTAATATATGTTAAAAAAATTGAATGTTTGTATTGGAAAAAAGAATTTTTATTAAATATATACAGTGATTTAAATATAATTTTCAATAGATTCAATGTTTGTTAAAAAATAAAAAAAATGAATTTGATAATTATATTTGAAAAAGAATTAATTTTTTGGCGATAAATACTTAAATTAAGAAAAATTATTGACTCATTTAATAAATTAAAAACATCTTTTATACTTCTATATATATATATATATCTATATCTATATCTTCTGTACTTCGATATCTACATCTATATCTATCTATACCTATACCTATCTCAACCCCCCTTCCCACCCCCACATTCACACATTTCTATATCTGTATATATATCTATCTATATCTATACATATGTCAACCCCCACCCCCCACACCACACACACACACACACGCACACACGCGCACACACACATGTCCACACGCGCACAAACACACACACACAAAGGTTACTCCCTTTTTTTTTCTTTTTTACACTGTTTTCTTTTATGATTTTTAACTTTCATAATTCTTTTTCTTTTTCTTTTTAATTTATTCTTTACTTAATATTTGCTTTTTAAATGGGCCTACAAAAATAGGTTGAGTTTTTTTAACTTAAAGAGAATTCTTTTCCATTTTTTATATTATATATCATATTAAAATTTATTTATTATTAATAAAAATTTTACTATTTGGTTTATATTTTTATTTATTGGATAATTAATATTGTCAACTTATATAAAATATATTTGATATCATATATTTTATTTATTAGTTGATTAACTTTATTTTAATTTTATATTTTTTTAATATATAATTGAGTCATAGACTTTTTATCATTTAATTTTGAGAACAGCTATAATTACTGTCTTGAGATACTTGAAAATTTTCTAAATTAAAAATTTATTTAGCACATATGATAGGATAAAATAATATGAAAACTTATAAAGTTTTTAAATATGCTTTCATATTTTATTAAATTTTAATTTAAAATTAAAAAATTAAACCCGTGGCGAAGCCCGGACAACTTCTGTTTTATTTAAAACTAAAGGAAAATATTATCATGAGAAGCATTTTTTATATTATATATCATATTAAAATTTATTTATTATTAATAAAAATTTTACTTTTTGGTTTATATTTTTATTTATTGGATAATTAATATTTTCAACTTATATGTAATATATTTGATATCATATATTTTATTTATTAGTTGATTAACTTTATTTTAATTTTATATTTTTTAACATATAATTGAGTCATAGACTTTTTATCATTTAATTTTGAGAACAACTATAATTACTATCTTGAGATACTTGAAAATTTTCTAAATTAAAAATGTATTTAATACATATGATAGGATAAAATAATATGAAAACTTATAAAGTTTTTAAATATACTTTCATATTTTATTAAATTTTAATTTAAAATTAAAAAAATAAACCCGTGGCGAAGCCCGGACAACTTCTAGTATATATAACTAAAGGAAAATATTATCATGAGAGGCATATGTACCCCCTCAAAGTTGGGATAAAGTTGAGCCAAAAGATCACTATTCAAGAAAAATTCAAGATAAATGTGCTTACAAAATGTTTTGAGTTTTTTTTATACACTTTAAAAGAATTCTTTTCCATTTTTTATATTATATATGATATTAAAATTTATTTATTATTAAAGAATTTACTATTTGATATATATTATTGTTTATTGGTTAATTAATATTTTCAATATATATATAAATATATAATGTATTTTATTTAGTAGTTGATTAACTTTATTTTAATTTTATTCTTTTAAAATTATAATTGAGTAATAGACTTTTTATCATTTGATTTTGGGAACAATCATAATTATTCTTTTGAAATAATTTAAAATTTTATAAATTAAAAATACATTTGGTACATATGATAGGATAAAATAATATAAAAACTTATAAAGTTTTTAAACAAGCCTTCATATTTTATTAAATTTTAATTCAAAAATTAAAAAAATACCCTGGGGCTAAGCCTAGGCAACTTCTAGTATGTATAAAGAGAGAGAAAATATTTATGTAGATATTCTGTTTTAACTTCTTTTGAGGAAAAACCTAATAGAACGTGTAGACGTGTAGATAGACCTATAGATACGCATCTCATCAACCCAATTTGGGGTTCATCTGCTCTAGTCCTATATCATCCATATGGAAAACGAGTTCAGTTTCCTTCATTCAATGTGCTCTCATATCTAAATTTGTCCAGCAATGAATTGTAAACTGTTCATGAAAGATCTGCTCTAGTCCTATATCATCCATATGGAAAACGAGTTCAGTTTCCTTCATTCAATGTACTCTCATATTTGTCCAGCAATGAATTGTAAACTGTTCATGAAAGAAAAACAACTGATAAGTACTCCATCCGTTCCATAATCGTTTTTAGAAAAAAAATTATTTCAAAATATCTGTCACTTTTAAAAATTTTATAGAGTATTAATTATCATTTTTTTTTTCATTTTTGTCCTTTTCTTTTTTGATTAATGACATCTATTTAAAAAAAAGATATGTGATATTTATGAGAATAAAAGGATAAATCAATCCTTTTATAAAAAAATTACCTAAATTTGAGAGTTTTATTCAATCTTTGATTTTTATGCAAAACTCTAAAACAACTCTTAATATAGAATAAATTGAGTACATGATATTCATAAATTATTCCCATTATTTTTGATAAGCTAAAAACCGTTAAAAAAAAGGGCTGTATTATCATCTATCTAATTGTGGATCCCAGCTACCGCCACTTGGCAATTGCTTGAAAATTGAAATCAATTAGTAAAACTTTGTTGCCTTAAAAAGAATAATAGCAGTCAATAATAGAGTACGGCGTTACTATTACACTGGGAATTATAACCACCATAATTGACTAGTCTTTTCTCAAGTAGATACGCATGCCGTCCTGCATGTTGATGATGTTGCTCTCTCTCTCTATATATATAGGGCTGCTATTCGCCACATTGTTGTGTCAAGTGAATTATTCTCAAGTCTTAACATAAACCCAAACTTTCGTGCAGATTTGAACTCAAGCTTTCTTCATGGCTCTTCAAGGCACCCAATGTGTTGCTATCCCCAACGGTTTTGATCAAAATGTTGCTAGGCGATCGGGTAATTATCGTCCTACAATTTGGGAAGACAACTATATTCAATCGATTAAGAGTGATTACAAGGTATGTAAATCTTTAATTTCTTGTACCCATAGTTTTTTAAACAAGTTGAAATAAATAGTATTGAATATTGAACATGTTTGCTCTTCACCTAGGGCGAATTATATGGTGCAAGAGCGATAAAACTGGAGGAACAAGTTAGAATGATGCTTGAGCAGCTTGACAAAGTGACGAATGCTTCCAAGCAACTTGAGCTAGTTGATACCTTGCAGAGAATTGGATTATCTTATCGCTTTGAGGATGAAATCAAGAGAATTTTGGAAAGAATATGGGCTAATCATAGCAATGTTGCATGGAAGAAAGACAATTTATATGCCACAGCACTTGAATTTAGGCTCCTAAGGCAGCATGGCTATAAAGTAACCCAAGGTAAAAAGCCTACCAATTTTATATAGAATCAAATTCTGTAAAATAAAATGATCATTTATTAGTATTAAAATGGAAATGTTATTATGCTGCAGAGGTCTTCTCTAGTTTCGTGGATGAGGAGGGGAACTTCAAGGAACGTCTTCGTGAGGACTGCAAAGGGCTGGTAAGCTTGTATGACGCTTCGTACCTTTTGGTAGAGGGTGAAAGCATGTTGGAGAATGCAAGAGGTTTTGCTGCTAAACATCTCAAGGAGTATGTGAAGCAGAACAAAGATGACCAAGTCCTTTCAATGCTAGCGGAACACGCTTTGGACCTTCCACTACATTGGAGGACACCCAGGGTGGAATCCAGATGGTTCATAGAAGTGTATGGCAGACAAGAGGACAGAAACCCAATTCTTTTGGATCTCGCAAAATTGGACTTCAATATTGTGCAAGCTATACACCAGGATGACCTAAAATATCTTCAAAAGTAAGTTCAAGCTTAGAGTATTACTACATAAATTCCACATTTTTACACTTAAATAGAACTAATGATCCCTTTCATCGATTTTATAGTCGTTTTGAATTGATTACAATTTTATAGAAAATGATTCTCTTTATTTTCTATATATGAAGCTGGTGGAAGGATCTCTATCTCGGGGAAAACCTGCCCTTTGCTAGAGACAGGTTGGTGGAGGGCTTTTTATGGGGCATAGGAGTGGCTCCTGAACCTACCTTGGGGAATTGCAGAAGGATTCTTGCAAAACTTGCATGTCTTATAACAGTTATAGATGATGTTTATGATGTATATGGTACCATGGATGAATTAGTGCTCTTCACAGAGGCTGTTGAGAGGTTCGTATTGGTCTCTACCTTGCACTTGAGGTGAAGGATTAACATTTTTCTTCCTCTACCCCTTCTCCCAATCAACCATGAATGTATGATTAATTAATTGTATAGAACACTTTTGCCTCTCAAACTAAGAATCCTGATCACGTCTTTGTGAATTCACTCATTACAATTTCAGATGGGACACAAATGCAATGGATTTGTTACCCGAGTATATGAAGATCTGTTTCCTTGCCCTTTTCAACTTCGTAAATGAAACGGCCTTTGATATTCTTAAGGAACTCGGATTCGACACCATACCTCTCCTGAAAAAAGGGGTAACTAATTAACTTTTGTCTAATGATTTTTCCCCCAACTTCCTTTATTTTCTAGATTTCAACTTTCTTACTCATAATTATATATTATAAATGTTTAGTGGGCAAACCAGTGTAAAGCTTACTTATTGGAAGCAAAGTGGTATCACAGCGGATATAAACCAACCTTACAAGAGTACCTTGACAATGCAATGATTTCCATTAGCTACCCTGTGGTGCTTCTTCATTCTTATGTGGCTACAAGTACTTCAATAAAGAACGAGTGCTGGGAATGCTTGAAGGATTGTACCGGCATAATCAAGTCTTCGGCCGTGGTCGGACGACTTGCAGATGACCTTGGAACATCATCGGTAATGGAATTAATTAATATATACAATCATACTTATTGCACAATACTTATCACTAATTGTAATTTAATAAGTAATTATTCTCTAATTGTTTTACCCTTCTGATTTGCTTGATTAGGATGAGGTAAAGAGAGGGGATGTCCCTAAATCAATCCAGTGTTACATGCACGATGCAGGAGCTTCCGAAGAAGAAGCCCGTCAGCACATAAGGGAGTTGATTGATGCAACATGGAAAAAGATGAATAAAGAGGGAATTGCTAACTCTCCTTTTTCTTGGACACTTATTCAAATTGCATTGAACTTGGCAAGGACGGCTCAATGCATGTATCAGTACGGAGATGGCCATGGGATTGGAAATCACGAGACCAAGGATCGTATATCATCTATAATCTTTCATCCTACTCCATAATTAGTGCACATAGAGACAAATTCCGTTACAGTATTAAGTCCAAAATAAACGTGGATTCCACCTGTTTGATTGATGCATTGTCTTCTATTCATGAAGTAGGTTCCAATTCTCCTTTCCCCAATAAATTCAAAATATATGTAATAAAATTAAAAAGTGTGATACTGTAATAAATTTGCTATTTTATTGGTTCTTCTTAAATTTCCAAGTGTTGAGCCTCCATACAATTTATTAGTTTACTAGTAGTTTCTACTCAGTGACTTATAACGGTAACAAAATCTTTACCACCTAACCTATCCACATGAACCAATTAATTTGCACAAATAGATCAGTATAATTATACAAAATTTTCCAAGGAAATTTGGAGCAGGGCACTCAACATATGTGGTCTATGCAGAATTCTCCCATAGACTGGGACACGGAAACCTATTGGAGTATGACAAAACTCAGAGGCAAATCATTGCTTGCTCTTAGTCGCAGACTTGTATGGAATGCAGTGATTTATTTTGTTTGGAGAGAACGAAACGGTAGAATACATGGAGGCAATGAAAACACTGCTTCTCAACTTTTGCTGAAAATTGCAGCTGTTGTTCAAGGCAAACTGCACTGCCTCAAGCGCATTTCAGCTGATCCTGGTAACAAAGTCTTATGCAGCAATTGGGGTTTAAGTAGAGGTGTCAAATCGGATTGATCGTGTAGGTTTCGGATTCGAGTTAATCAGGTCGGATCAGTTTGGGTCAAAAGAGATTTCGGGTCATTTCAGGTTCGGGTCTTTCGGGTTCGGGTCTTTCGAGTCTGGGTCATTTGGGTTCGGGTTTTTCGGGTTTTGTCCTCGGGTTTTTCGGGTTTCGGGTTATTTGGGTTCGGATTTTTCGGGTTTTGTCCCCGAGTTTGTCGGGTTTCGGGTTCGGGTTGACCATTTGGTTTTTCGGGTTATAGGTTTTTGAGTTTTATGTTATTTGGATTCGATTTTTTTGGATTTAACTCTCGAGTCATTCGGGTTACCGATTATTTTAAATTGAATTAAAGTTTTGATTTTATAAATTAATACTTAAGAGAGATTTTATCAAAAATATTATTTATTAGATTTATTATAAATTGTAATTAAATTAATTAAATTTGTAATGTTATAAATGTATTAATTAAATTAGTAATATTTATAATTTTTTTAAAAATTTTCCTATAAATTATCTATAGTTTTAAATAAAATAAATATTTAAGTTTTTATTATTTACTAATTCATTTCAAAATTCTAATTGATATATAATAAATTCATGATTAATAATATCATTAATATATAATTATGAATTATCCGTCATACAATTACAAACTAATGAATCAGAATTTTGATATACAATTACAAACTAAGGAGTTAAAATTTTGGCATATAATTACAAAATTTACTAATTTCCTCTTATTGAATTGAAAATTTAAAAACTTTTATTTGGTTGATGAACAGGATAGCCGAAAAGGAATAACCAATAGCCAATAGGCTATCCGGACTGTTATACAACTATGGCCACCATGAACCACTAATCTTAGTATCTTATTATCTTAGTGCTAATGACTTTGTTTTGTTCTTTCCTTTCTAAGACTTGTATATAGACTATACTTTATAGTGATTAGTGATTACCATCACCCACTTCAACTTCTGTATAATAGAACAACTTACACACACATTACATTCGGCATTCTCATTAAATTATTTGTTTTGGCAATAACTAAATTATAAGGAGAAAATATATGACAATATATGACACACCCGGGCCTAGCACGACCTTTTCGTACGAACAGAATAGTGCAAGATGGCGTAATAATTAAATAATATGTCAGTCTGGCTGTGTCAAGTCAGAAGAGAAGATAAGCTTAAGATAAGATGGAGTGGGAAGATGAGATTGGTGATCATGTATGGAATCACTAAAGTGGACTTCTTTAAGTCCATAGCCAATGGATTGGACGTTCGTTGGTGAATTGGTCGGTGGATCGGGCCAATAATCAAAGTTTTGAGAGGTTTAAAAGAGAGGAGAAAGTCTGGCCCGGGGCTCGAGTAGACCCAGTGTCGGACTCCCCTATAAATAGGGGGAGGCCGAGCCTCTTCCCCCTTATTTTCTCTCTCTCTCTCTTCTCTCCTTTCTCTTTTCTTTCAACTGCTCTTTTGGAGCAATTTTGGACTTTTGGCCGATCCGGACAAACTGACCGCAAGTTTAAGGCGAGATCTTGGTAGGTTATTCTTAACTCCTTGAACTACGTTTTTTTAAGTTTTCACACATATCCATGCATTGGTCTAGGAGAGATCCAAGCTCAGAGTTAGTTTCAGCTTTTAGTTAGATTTTAAGTTTGGATTTGAGATCTAGGAACTTTGAGCTTGTGATTCTCGTTTTTGCTCCGGTAAATGCGTTGTGGGAGGTGAGAGGAACCTCCATCTCGAATTTTACGTCGAACGGTGGACCGAGGGGCTTGGGAAGTGAGGAAAGGCCTCGGATCCCGAGGCCTGGCAACGGCTCCCGTGCACGAGAGACCCGCGACCCAAGTCCAGGGCGGGACCTGGGCCAGTCCCGAGCAGGACTGGGCCTTTTGCCCAATCCGTGTGGCTGGGCCCTATTGGGCCCAAGTCGAGTGGGCCTCAGCCCAATCAACATAGGAGGGGCCTTTTGGACCCAGAAACAGGCCTAGCCCAACAATATGGGGGGCCTGCTTGGCCCAGATCTGGGCCAGGCTAGGCCCGTCAAGTGTGGCGCCCACGGGTCCCCTGGGGCATTTTAGTAATTTTTCTCCAAGTGTCCAATTTTTACCCCGGAACCTCCTGGACACTTTTCTAAACCCCGAATCACTTCCAAACCCAGTCTTAGGTCATATTAGAGCCTCGTAGGTGTATTTATAAATTTAATTATGAATGCTAACGTATATTTCTGAGTACTAGGGCTCCGGATAATTGAATGCGGCGATGCACCGAAGGTTAAAGCTACATAGAGCGCTTGGGAGTATACGAATCTCCCACTATTGTGAGTGGCCCTGTTTTCAGTGCTTAGCCACTAGGGACAAAATGTTTTTAAAATGTTTTTAAAATATAAATTATTTTAAAAAGGTTTTACAACCGTTCTGGGATAAGGGTAATCCACGACACACACTATTTATTTTGTGATACACCCACTTAGAAGGTGGGGTAATTTTAAAATCTAAAAGCTTGTGTGTGTGTTTAAATGTTTTAATTATATATGTTTTGAATATATATATATATATGATGAATATATGAGAGAGATACGAGATGAGTAATTGAGTGGCTCCTTGGGCTCCAATATATGCAGGAGCGTGGACCGAGTTGGAGAAGCATGCTAGATTCACAGCCGTGGACCGCCTGTTGAGGGGCACGGTGAGACGAGACCTTGGGTGAGGTGCGTAGGGAAGCTCGCCAGGGTTCTGGAGCTGTGTTCCACCACAGCTGGGCACCACTGAGGGAACGGGCTAGCGGAAGAGAAATTGTGAAAGTGTGTTTTAAGAGAAAATAAATAGCCCTCGGTACAGTAAGGCATACGACCGGCCAGTCGTGCCTTCAGTGTATTGGATGCTCGCCTGTTTAGTATGTATTTATTTATTTATTTTAAAGGTTTTAAATCCAATTCTCGTTGGAGAAATTTAAAAGAGATTTTGAAAACAAATTTTATTTTATTTACTTTATTTATTTTATTTTATTATATTTTCGATTACCCCTGTTTCCCTAACCCTGATGGAGATTCATTGAACCTCTGTCACTCACCGGTATCCAATGTGGATGGATACAGATTCGCGTACGGGGTCAGCTAATAGAACGGAGGCTCACTAGGAGATGTCGGTGGCCTAGGCTTAGTGGTTTCCGTTGCGTAGGTATTCCTTTAAAATTAATCCACTGGTACTACTTTAAAGTTTATTATTTTATTAAAAGACTTTTAATTAAAGTTTTAGTTGTTTTGCAGTGATGGTATCCATTTCCATGCCTTGCGGTGCTTCTGGTGCATGACCGGCCGGCACATACTTCGAGGCAGCACGACAGTTGCCACGTGGCCGACCCAGGCGGGTCGGGGTGTGACAACATATTTGACACGCCCGGACCTAGTCCGCACGTGTCAAGTTGAGTATTTATGTATAGTTGTCTGGCCAAGACACCAAATTGGACTTCCCATGGATGTTTTGAACTTCATTTAGTTCTATTCCAAGCTTAAAAACCCTAAAATTGAAGTTCGAGGTTGTGGGCCCCACTTGGACATGATTCCCAAGAAAATTTGACCAAGTTAACCGGAGTCAACTTAAAAATGTTGACTCCGGCGCCAGACCTTGTCGGGTTCGGCACCGGACCCGTTACATATAAAGGGGTCTCGGCTCACCCGAGGCCCCCATTTTCTCTTCTCTTCTTTGTTCTTCATTTCTCCGAGCCTTTCTTCAAATTTCCTCAAAATAAAACCTTCAATCTCCCTTCAATCACTCAATCAAACATCAACAACAACTTCTCTTGCCTTCTTGAAGATTAAAACACCAAAATTTCCAAGAAATCATGAAATCTTCAAAACTGTCATTTCAGCGACAGTTTGTTCATCGAGCTATATCTCTGAATTTAACGGTGGGAAGTTGCTGAGAATTTGGTATGTTGTTCTAGACTCATCAAGCTTTAATTTGATAGTTTATATGCTCGATTTCGTGGTCTGTACTAAGAGAAATCATTGATTGAATTTGAGAATTCTGCTTGTCTGAGAACATGTTAACCCTTAGTGTTTTGATTCGAATTCTGAGCATGGTTGGCTGTTTAATTCCGTTTTTGAAGCTGTGAATCCTTAGTTTAGATGTTGAACTTGCTGCGTTTCAATTTTGGTGTGGATTGGTGATGAATCGAACTCAAACCGAGCTCGATTTGGTGCATGGCCGGTCACGGCCATGTGCTGGAAACACCTCCCGCGCCGGACCCATTGAGTCCCGCGCGAGAGTTAAGCCAAAATTGGGATTTCTCCCACTTTGGCTCACTTACACCCGGGAGTGAGCCACCGGCAGTCTTGGGCACTATAGCATGGGGGCCATTTTGGTAATTTCACAGCCCTAGACCCCAATTAATCTTAGTTAACTTCCGAACCTATCCAATTTAGCTCTTGGACCTTGGAGACCTTAAATAGGTTTTGTTTTATGATTTAATTGTTGGTCGAATGCCTTTATTAATCAAATTAGATTTTAATTTGATTATTTAGGTACGTGATTATATGAGTTTCGGACCGGTAGCAGTTTGAGCTAAGGCATTCATGGGGTAATCGGGGAGTATACAACTCTCCTCTCTTGTGAGTGGCTTGGATTATATTAGTTGACCATTAAGGGTTAACCGTTTTCAAATTCTTTATAAATGCTTTATTAAATTATTTTTATATGTTTTGGGGTATGAAATGTCCACCCTCACACACCAAGTTTACAAAAGATTGAAAGGGTGGGAATTTCAAATATTTTTATAAATTGATATTATTAATAATTATTTGGGGTACGATGCCCCTGCGAGACGAGAGATTGAGCGGGTTCCTCGGGGCTCCCAGTTGCGGGAGCGTGGACCGAGTTGGAGAAGCATGCAAGATTCTCAGCCGTGGACCGCCTGTCGAGGGGCATGGTGAGACGAGACCCTGAGAGAGGCGCGAAGGGAAGCTCGCCAGGGCTCCAGATTGCTGTGTTCCACCATAGCAAGGCAAACGTCAAAGGAATTGGCCAGTGAGTAAAGAAAAGTATTTTTGAAATAAAAAGCAACCCTTGACGGTCCAGCGGATACCCCAGTGCACGGGTGTACCTTTTGGGACAATTTGAAAAGCCAGCCCATTTAGTAATATCATTATTAGTATAATATTGTTTTGGCATGCGATTCCTTATAATTTTTAGTAAATGGTTTAATAAATTAATTTTGGATTATTTCATATCCCCAGCCTGAGGTGATCGATCTTTATAACCGGGTCCCTAACTGGGTACAAGTATATTGTACTCACACCATTCACTTTTGTTGTCAGGTCATCAGCCTTCGGATGGCGGATGTCCCGGTGGTCAGTGATCCCAGTACGTCACTGAGAACACGATTTTGTAGGTGCCACCCCTTTTTGCCCTATGAATCTTGGCTCGGAATATTAGTGCATGTTATATATATATATATATGTATATATATATTACTTTCCGCTGCATGGTGCACCGTAACATGTGCCACTTTCTTTTTAAATATTTTTAAATTATATTTTTTTATAATATTTTCGTATGTTTTCATATATTGCTCGAATGCCCTTTATTTTTATGCCTTGTGCCATCTTAGTTGCCCACCTGACGAGGCACGCATATCGAGGTGGTACGACGGTTGTCACGTGGCCGGGCTGCGGGTCGGGGCATGACAAGTTGATTGGTATCAGAGTAAATTTTAAAATATATAGTATATCTATATTATACCGAGCCGAGGAGTTCACATAATTTTGATATTTCTGATTTTGGGGTTAGAATTAAAGGGTATGATTAGTATAGAGATATTTTGTCTACTGACCTAGATTTTGTGTAGAGTTACGCCATGCCACCTAGAAGGAGGAACATTCCGGATCCATCTGTGCCTACCTTTGATCCCTCGGTACCTAGGAGAAGAGGCCGGCCATGTAGGCAGCTCGACTTACAGCCTAGTGTAGACCCGGAGACTCCTGTGATTCCGAATGAACCTGTGCCACCTATCCCACCTGTTGATGAGACGCATCATCAGGATGCTCATACTGAGATTCCACCACCCCCACATCCGACGACTGCCACGCCTGTGCAGTTTACGCCCGCTGATTTTGAGCGGATGTTTGACAACTGGGCCAGTAGATTCTTTTCATCACAGATGGCCACTGGCGCATATCCGCCTACAGGTGTTATACCACCAGTTCATCCATCGCCACCGATGCCGACACCGACGCCGTCGCATATTCAGCCGAGCGGTGCAGCGAGCACTTCCGCTGGTGCCAATTCTTCAGAGAATCATGAAGGGACTAGATACTCCGAAGCTTTCCAATACATCCGCCGATCCAGCGTGGGACTGGCTGCATTTTGTCACGAAGAACACGGAGGGTTTGGGTATGATCTCAGAGGAGCGAGTGAGTGTGGTTACTCGATACCTTCAGGGCCAGCCGCTGAGTTGGTGGACCAATCTCTAGAGCCGAGCCACTGGACCAGTGACGTGGGAGACATTTGTTACTGAGTTTCGAGATAGGTATATATCGGAAGAGACGGGGATGAGGCGATATGGTGAGTTCCTTCGACTTCAGCAGGGTACTAGATCTGTAGAGCAGTTTGAGACGGAGTTGCGCAGACTTTCACACCATCTTCCTTCCATCACCGAGGAGGCCCTTTGTCTTTAGTTTGTCAACAGCCTTCGGTGGGAGATTGTACAGATGATGAAGCCTACTTCTAAAGCCACCTTCAAGCAATATCGACAGAATACGTTCTGGGCTGAAGCTATGATTGCTCAGCGTCGACCAGGAGGATCGAGTTCAAACGGTCAATGATCTTCCGACGTACCGATGGACCTGGAACCGAGACAGACTCAGAGCACATATTCCCATGGTGGAATATCTCAGGGCAGTTCAGCCGAGTCCCCAGCACCACAGATGTCACTTTCTCTGCCACCGCCTCCATCGAGTGGTCGAGGAAAAGAGGAGTTTGGATTTGGGTCCATGGTCAGAGGATGGCTCGGGAAGAAGAGAGTAGAGTCTAGACCTCGATGTTCAAACTGTAGACGCTTCCATTCTGGCCAGTGTAGGGCTAGACCCCGATGTTTTCAGTGCGGAGGCATGTGCCACATGGCACGCGCATGTCCTTCTACTGCTTCTGTACCACCCAAGCGGAGTTTTAGTCAGCCCCAAGTCAGACCGAGCAGCTATGGAGGTTTCCATCCGTTTCAACCCGCGCGACATTCTTTCGCCGCACCCTCTTCTTCTCAACAACATTCGGGTACTGGTAGTAGTTCAGCGCCCTCAAGACGACCCCCACAACAGCAGCAGCGGCGGCAACATACTCAGGTTTATGCCATGTCACAGGAGGACGCCGACGCTCGTCCTGATGTAGTAACCGGTAAGTATATATTTAAATATTCATGGATAGTTATTTTTCACAAATAAAGATATCATCGTGCTCGTAACTGCTTGTCGAGCAAAAGTAACTGCTTTAGAAAATTTTTGAACGTTAGGCGTGGTAGTTATTTTCGATCAACCGGCATATGTGATTATGGACACTGGAGCTGCCTTGTCCTACGTTAATACCAAGTTCGCCGTGCATGTGGATCGATCGTTATCGCCCTTGGGGTATGAGCTATTGGTGAATACACCTCTAGGTGAGAGAATGGTTCGAAATACGGTGTACAAAGGATGTGCGGTGAAGTTGGAGAACCTTACTTTTGGAGCGGACTTAATTCCACTTCAAATGCCCGACTTCGATGCCATCTTAGGGTTGGATTGGCTTGGGAGACATCGTGCTCAGATCTACTGCGAGCACCATTTGGTGAGGATTCCACGACCTGACGGCAGCATGATCGACTTTTACAGCGAGCGCAAAGGCACACCGAATGTCATCTCCGCCATCAAAGCAAGTAAGCTACTACTTAAAGGGTGTAAAGCTGTGTTAGCCCATGTAGTGGACAATTCAGTGGAAAAGCCTAACATTGAAGATATTCCGGTAGTTAATGAGTTTCCGGATGTCTTCCCCCATGACTTACCTGGTTTGCCGCCCGAGAGAGACTTCGACTTCCCGATTGAAGTTTATCCTGGTACGGACCCAATTTCTATGGCTCCATACCGAATGGCGCCCACTGAACTAGTTGAGCTGAAGAAACAACTTACTGAATTGTTGGATAAAGGATTCATTCGGCCGAGTACATCACCTTGGGGAGCCCCAGTTTTGTTTGTGAGAAAGAAAGATGGTTCCATGCGACTCTGCATCGACTACCGCAAGCCGAAAGCGGTAACCGTGAAGAATAGATACCCATTACCTCGCATCGACGATTTGTTTGACCAGCTTCGAGGAGCAGGAGTGTTCTCCAAGATTGACCTGCGATCGGGCTATCATCTGTTGAAGATCCAACAGGAAGATATCCATAAGTCTGCTTTTCGTGCCAGATATGGACATTACGAGTTTTGTGTGATGTCGTTCGGACTTACCAACGCTCGAGCAGCATTTATAGACCTGATGAATCGCATATTCCATCCGTACTTAGACCGATTTGTCATCGTCTTCATTGATGACATATTGGTTTATTCAAGAAACTGGTGAGAGCACGCAAATCATCTTCGTATTGTGCTGCAAACTCTTCAAGATCACCAGCTTTATGCTAAGCTTTCCAAATGCCAGTTTTGGTTGTAGCAAGTTGGATTCCTTGGACATGTTGTGCCTAGGGATGGCATATATGTGGATTCCAGCAAAATTGAGGCAATCACCAACTGGAAACGTCCCACAACTCTCACGGAGATTCGAAGTTTCTTGGGACTAGCTGGATACTATCGGAGATTTGTGGATGGATTCTCCGCGATTACTGCACCATTGACTAAACTGACCCACAAGAACACTAAGTTCGTTTGGTCAGAGAAATGTGAAGAGAGTTTCCAGAAGCTGAAGGACAAATTGACGACCGTACCGGTACTTGCCTCACCTGTGAGCGGCAAGGAGTTCACTGTGTACACCGATGCATCGTGCAATGGATTGGGATGTGTACTGATGCAAGACGAGCGGGTAATTGCGTATGCTTCCCGTCAATTGAAACCGAACGAGGTCAATTATCCAATACATGATTTGGAGCTTGCTGCCATTGTCTTCGCCTTGAAGATTTGGCGTCACCATTTATATGGTGAAACCTGTTGTATCTACACCGATCACAAGAGCCTCAAGCACTTCATTACCCAGCGTAAGTTGAACATGCGGCAAAGGCGATGGTTAGATCTTATAAAGGATTATGATCTCGTAATCGACTATCATCTCGGCAAAGCGAACGTAGTTTCTGACGCTTTGAGCCGAAATACAGTTACGTCCTTGGCGACGGTCAGAGATAATCACTTGCCAGAGTTGGTGGAGTTGAGGTCAACTGGAGCCAGATTTGCCTACGATTATCATGATGGTGCACTAATTGCCCAGATTCTAGCTAAGCCAGTGCTAGATGATCGGATTCGTGATCTCCAAACGTCCGATCCGAGGTTGCAGCAAGAACTTCAGAAGTTGCAGTTGGGAGAACCATTGGAGTTTTCAGTTCGTAGTGATGGAGTTCTGCTGTTCCGAAGTCGAATCTGTGTGCCGCACGACCTCGATCTTAAAGGCACCATTCTTCAGCAAGCCCATTCTTCTCCGTTTGCCATGCACCCAGGTAGCACCAAGATGTATAGAACCATCAAAGACCATTATTGGTGGCCTGGAATGAAAAGAGAAGTTGCTGAATTCGTAGCAAGGTGTTTGACGTGCCAGCAAGTGAAGGTAGAACGTCGAAAGCCTTTTGGGACATTTCAACCTCTTCAGATTCCCGAATGGAAGTGGGAACACATCACCATGGATTTTGTGACTGGGTTTCCGTGTGTTAGACGAGGAGTTGATGCGGTATGGGTGATTGTCGACTGACTCACCAAGTTAGCGCATTTTCTCCCAGTGAACATGAGATGGAGTATAAACCAATTGGCGTAGCTTTACATGAATGAAGTAGTTCGACTCCACGGAGTCCCAGCTTCCATAGTTTCGGATCGAGATCCGAGGTTTACTTCTCAGTTCTGGAGCAGCTTTCAGCAAGCGATGGGAACTCAACTTTGTTTCAGTACCGCCTTTCATCCACAGACTGACGGTCAGTCGGAACGTACTATCCAGATATTGGAAGACATGCTACGAGCATGTGCGCTTGAGTTTTCTAGTGGATGGGACACATACCTTACGGCAGCGGAGTTCGCTTGTAATAACAGCTACCAATCTAGTATTGGTATGGCTCCATATGAAGCCCTCTATGGAAAGAAGTGCAGAACCCCGTTGTATTGGGATGAAGTGGGTGAGAATCGAATCTTCAACAAGGCAGAGATTGAACTCACCACTAAAAAGGTGAAGTTCATTCGGGAACGACTTCAAGCAGCCCAGGATCGAGATCAAAAATATTCGCAGCGGAGAAGAACACCTTTGGAGTTCCAACTGGGAGATCAAGTGTTTTTGAAGGTCTCTCCTTGGAAGGGCGTTATTCGTTTCCGCAAGGCGGGAAAACTCGACCCGAGGTATATTGATCCATTCTTTATCACTGAACGGATTGGACCGGTGGCGTATCGCTTAGAGTTGCCACTTGACATGGCTCGGATACATGATGTCTTTCATGTATCAATGCTCCGAAAATATGTACCTGATCCGTCCCACGTTCTTCAAGCACCACCTGTGAAGCTGAAGAAAAGTTTGAGCTTCAGGGTTCGACCTGTAACCATATTGGATCGAAGGGTTCGATCCCTGAGAAATAAATCGGTTCCTTTGGTGCGAGTTTTATGGAAGAGCTCGCAAATCGAGGAGCAAACTTGGGAGCCGGAGAGCGACATAAAACGTGACTTCCCCCATTTGTTTGATGATTAGTTTGTTTGAATTTCGGGGACGAAATTTTTGTAAGGGGGGAGAGTTGACACGCCCGAACCTAGTCTGCACATGTCAAGTTGAGTATTTATGTATAGTTGTCTGGCCAAGATACCAAATTGGACTTCCTATGGATGTTTTGAACTTCATTTAGTTCTATTCCAAGCTTAAAAACCCTAAAATTGAAGTTCAGGGTTGTGGGCCTCACTTGGACACGATTCCCAAGGAAATTTGACCAAGTTGAAAGGAGTCAACTTAAAAATGTTGACTCTGGCGCCGGACCCGTTACATATAAAGGGGTCTCGGCTCACCCGAGGCCCCCATTTTCTCTTCTCTTCTCTATTCTTCATTTTCTATGAGCCTTTCTTCAAATTTCCTCAAAATCAAACCTTCAATCTCCCTTCAATCACTCAATCAAACATCAATACCAACTTCTCTTGCCTTCTTGAAGATTAAAACACCAACATTTCCAAGAAATCATCAAATCTTCAAAACTGTCATTTCAGCGATAGTTTGTTCATCGAGCTATATCTCTGAATTCAACCGTGGGAAGTGGCTGAGAATTTGGTATGTTGTTCTAGACTCATCAAGCTTTAATTTGATAGTTTATATGCTTAATTTCGTGGTCTGTGCTAAGAGAAATCATTGATTGAAGTTGAGAATTCTGCTTGCCCGAGAACATGTTAACCCTTAGTGTTTTGATTCGAATTCTGAGCATGGTTGGTTGTTTAATTCTGTTTTTGAAGCTGTGAATCCTTAGTTTAGATGTTGAACTTGCTATGTTTCAATTTTGGTATGGATTGGTGATGAATCGAGCTCAAACCGAGCTCGATTTGGTGCATGGCCGGTCACGGCCATGTGCTGGAAATGCCTCCCGCGCCGGACCCATTGAGTCCCGCACGGGAGTTAAGCCAAAATTGGGATTTCTCCCACTTTGGCTCACTCACGCCTGGGAGTGAGCCACCGGCAGTCTTGGGCACTGTAGCATGGGGGGCATTTTGATAATTTCACAGCCCTAGACCCCAATTAACCTTAGTTAACTTCCGAACCTATCCAATTTAGCTCTTGGACCTTGGAGACCTTAAATAGGTTTTGTTTTATGATTTAATTGTTGGTCGAATGCCTTTATTAATCAAATTAGATTTTAATTTGATTATTTAGGTACGTGATTATATGAGTTTCGGACCGGTAGCAGTTTGAGCTAAGGCATTCGTGGGGTAATCGAGGAGTATACAACTCTCCTCTCTTGTGAGTGGCTTGGATTATATTGGTTGACCATTAAGGGTTAACCGTTTTCAAATTTCTTTATAAATGCTTTATTAAATTGTTTTTATATGTTTTGGGGTATGAAATGTCCACCATCACACATCAAGTTTACAAAAGATTGAAAGGGTGGAAATTTCAAATATTTTTATAAATTGATATTATTAATAATTGTTTGGGGTACGATGCCCCTGCGAGACGAGAGATTGAGCGGGTTCCTCGGGGCTCCCAGTTGCGGGAGCGTGGACCGAGTTGGAGAAGCATGCAAGATTCTCAGCCGTGGACCGCCTGTAGTGGGGCACGGTGAGACAAGACCCTGGGAGAGGCGCGAAGGGAAGCTCGTCAGGGCTCCAGATTGCTGTGTTCCATCACAGTAAGGCAAACGTCAAGGGAATGGGCCAGTGAGTAAAGAAAAGTATTTTTGAAATAAAAAGCAACCCTTGACGGTCCAGCGGGTACCCCAGTGCACAGGTGTACCTTTTGGATTATTTCATATCCCTAGCCTGAGGTGATCGGTCTTTATAACCGGGTCCCTCACTGGGTACAAGTATATTGTACTCATACCATTCACTTTTGTTGTCAGCTCATCAGGCTTCGGACGGCGGACGTCCCGGTGGTCAGTGATCCCAATACGTCACTGAGGACATGATTTTGTAGGTGCCACCCCTTTTTGCCCTGTGAATCTTGGCTCGGAATATTAGTGCATGTTATATATATATATATATATATATGTGTGTATATATATATATTACTTTCCGCTGCATGGTGCACAGTAACATGTGCCACTTTTTAAAGATTTTTAAATTATATTTTTTTATAATATTTTTGTATGTTTTCATATATTGCTCGAATACCCTTTATTTTTATGCCTTGTGCCATCTTGGTTGCCCGCCTGACGAGGCACATATCTCGAGGTGGTACGGCGGTTGTCATGTGGCCGGGCCTGTGGGTCGGGGCGTGACAATATGGAAATTTTAATTTCAAATTTTCAATGTTTAGATGCTTTTTGTTGGATAGATAATTCACTAATTTGATATGAAGATTAGTAATTTATTAATACTACTATACTTTATAAATTTTCTTAGTTAGAATGGAAAATTGTCATTCAGTTGAAAAAGTTTATTTCTTAATTTGATCAGTAATAATGAAATCAACATGGCCTTTTGTAAATTCTCAAATTTTCCTTAACAATTTTTATAATTAATATTATTAAATTTAAATAATAATTTTCTATAAATTCATATAATTCAATCATAATAATAAAATTTTAAAAATTTAATTATGAAAAAATATTTTTTTAAGTTCACTTTGATCAAAATTTTATCAAATATTTATTTTTATTTTCTTTATCAAATTTATTTATTAAATTTGAAGTTTAGAAGATATATAAAAATACTCCATCTGTCCCTATTTGTTTGTCATAATTAATCGTTTCATACTAGACAAAAAAATAGTTATGGTACAAAATTTCATACATATTTATATTGACTTTCTTATTTTATCACTATCTCTCTTCTTCTTTAATTCTCTCTCCTATTTAAAAAAAATATTCATTTAAGAGAGAAAGAAAGTAGTTTTAAAGGGTAATTCTGAAAAATTAATAATTAATGCTGGGATATGGACAAATAAGAAGGGATAAATAAAGCTTCTAAAAACAAATAAAGCTTCTAGCAGGGGTAGATAAGTAGGGACAGAGGGAGTATTTCATTAGTTTGTCGGGTTCTCTCGGGTTAGATTCTCAGATTTTTCGGGTTAGATTCTTGGGTCAATCATGTTTCGGGTCAATCAGGTTTCGGGTTTATCGGGTTTTAGGTCAATCCGGTTCCGGGTCAATAGGGTTTCGGGTTGGTTACTTTTTTTAGTCAAACCAAGTCGGGTAGGTTTCAGTTCAGGTCGGTCGGGTCGGGTTTTCGGGTTCGGGTCAACTTTTGACAGCTCTAGGTCTAAGCGATAGCATTTTTGACACTTCAACTCTATTGTTAGATTATTAATATGTTTACTGTATAATTCAATCTTTTGTACAGTTCGTAAAACAATAGCAGTTTAACTGCTTTTTTTTGGATATCAATAAATACAAACATTTTATCCAAAAAAATATACAAAATTTTAAATAATTTGAATTAATTATTCAACTTTAATTAAATAAGGCTAAATGTTTAATTATTTAAGGTCAAATCTTTTTAAAATGATCTAATTTGAAGTCAATTTCTTTTTAATTTAGTTGAGTTGGGACCAAACGTTGTAAAATCAATTCAATTAATGACCTAGAGTGACGTTAAAAAGGGGTATGAATGTCACGCACAGTAAGTTGATAAAGAAGATGATGCAGAGATCTATTATGATGCCACGTGGAACATTTCCTTCTTGAGAAAACTTTTTCACTTTTTGTCTTTTTACATAAGTAAATATTATATTCTTTAGATTTTTTTTTTCTTACTCTAAAATTCACATTCTTCTCATTGTTTTGCTCCATCGCATAATACGGTATTATTGTCCAGAATTGTAATACCCGTTCTAAATTACTGTTTCTCTTAGTCCGTCCGGCATGCATCATTTAGTAGGAAATCATGAAAAATATAATTTAAGCCTTGCTTAAGTTATGGATAGGATATAAATGGAATTAAATGAATTGTTAAAGTTTAGTAGTAAAATTAGAAGTTTAGACTGATTTTACAAAAAATTGACAGAGAATTTAAAAATTTCACTGCCAATGGAATAAAAGGAAATTGTCTGAAGAATAAAAATATACACTGAAAATTTTATTACACTGACTTAGGACATAGATGGAATTTTAGTGATTGTTGGAGGACAAAATGGGAACTAAGAACAAAATTATCTTTTATGGATTTCATCACGTGATGACAAGTGTCATTGGCTTAGGAATAGATGGCTAAGATTTGGAACAAATTTCATCATCTCATGGAAGCAAAAATCCGGCCATGACCTAGGAAATTGCTAGAAATTTCATTTAAGCTTTTTGTTGACTTCAACCTTGAGCAAAAGGAAGAACAACCACCATTGATGAAAGCTTGAAAACCTTTCACCACAAAACATAAGTCCTAAGTTCTCCAAACAAGCCTACCAAAATTTCCTATCAAATTAAACCTCTAGCTTAGCCCAATTATAATCCCAAATCAATTTTGAAAAATCTAAGCTAGTATGGGAGAATTTTCACTTTGAAGGATTAGGGTTCTTGGTGGAAATTTTCAAACCAAAGGTAAGCATGCCTAAATTCAATGTTAGATTGTAGTTTTTGGCATGCTAAACATGAATATCAAGTTGGTTTAGTTTGATTTTGCTTGTAGGCTTGCAAATCTAGAAAATTAGAAAAAATTATGGAGAATTTTTGAATTTGAGATTTTTAGGTCAAATTGAATTCATGGAACCTTAGGATTAAAATATGAGGTTCATGGAAGCTTATTAAACTAGGAAATGTCATCAAATTACATTAGAAAAGAAAATTTTGAATTTTCAATATTTATGTCACGCCCCGACGTGCCTGGGTCGGCCACGTGACAACCGCCGCGTTGCATCGAAGTATGTGTCGGTCGCTCACGCACCTGAAGCACCGCAAGGTAAAGAAATGGATACCATCGCTGTAAATCAACTAAAACTTTAATTAAAAATCATTTAATAAAATAATAATCTTTAAAGGTAATACCAGTGGACTAATTTAAAGAATACCTATACAGCGGAAACTACTAAACCTAAGCCTCCTAGTGAGCCTCCATTCTGTTGACCGCGTATGCGAATCTGCATCCATCAACATTGGATACATGTGAGTGACAAAGGTTCTAAGAGTTTCCATTTGGGTTAGGGAAAACAGGAGAATCCAAAATAAAATAATAAAAATACATAGTTTTCTTTTGAAAACTCTTTTAAAAACTCTTAAATAAATAAATATATAAATCTCAAATGGGCTGGCATCTCTTTTATACTGGAGGCTTGACCCGTCGGTCGTATGCCTCACTGCACCGAGGCCTATCTCTTTTCTTTCTAAAATATTTTCACATTTTCTCTTTCTCTAGCCCGTTCCCTCGGTGGTGCCCATCGCTGTGGTGGAACACAGCTACCTTGAGCCCTAGCGAGCTTCCCTACGCGCCTCTCCAAACTAGGTTCGTCTCACCGTGCCCCTCAATAGGCGGTCCACGGCTGAGAATCTAGCATGCTTTCTCCAACTCGTCCACGCTCCCGCAAATTAGAGCCCGAGGAGCATCTCTCTCAATCACTCCTCTTGCAAGGGTATCGCACCCTTAATAATCATAATAATAATATTTCATAATTATATATATATCTATAAAACATACATTTTTAAAATATATAAACACACACACGCAAGTCTTTATAGTTCTTTTTAAAACATCCAACTCATTGTGTGGGTATATCACAAACAAGTGTGTGTGTGTGGATTTCCCGTATCCTAAAACCTTTTTCAAAAACATTTATGCTTTTAAAATCATTTTTAAAACCTTTTTCCCCAGTGGCTAAATAAAGAAGTCTAGGTCACTTACAGTATTGGGAGATTCGTATACTCCCAAGCGCTCCATGTAATCTTTAACCTCCGGTGCATCGCCGCATTCGATTATCCGGAGCCCTAATATATGGTAATATACGTTAGCATTCATAATTAAATTTATGAATGCACCTACGAGGCTCCAATATGACCTATGACTGGGTTTGGATGTGATTCGAGGCTTAGAAAAGTATCCGGGACGTTCCGGGGTAAAAATCGGATACTTGGTGAAAAATTACAAAAATGCCCCTGGGGTTCCATGGGCCGCCAACTCGGGTCTGGGCCAGGCAGGCCTCCCTCTGTAGCTGGGCCAGGCCAGGCCTGTTTTTGGGCCCAAAAGGGCCCCTTATTGGTGATTGGGTTGAGGCCCACTCGGCTTGGGCCCAATAGGGCCCAGCCGCACTGATTGGGCCAAAAGGCCCAGTCCTGCACGGGGACCTGGGTTGCGGGTCTCTCCCCCACGGGAGAGACTCGGCTCCTGCACAGGAGCCGCTCGCAGGCCTCGGGATCCGAGGCTTTTCCTCTGTTCTCGAGCCCCTCGATCCACCGTTCGTCGTGAAATTCAAGATGGAGGTTCCTCTCACCTCCCACGACGCGTTTACCAGAGCAGAAACGAGAATCACAAGCTCAAAGTTCCTAGATCTCAAATCTAAACTTAAAATCTAGCTAAAAAGCTAAACCTAACTTTTAGCTTGGATCTCTCCTAGACCAATGCATGGAAATGCGTAAAAACTTAGAAAAACGTAGATCAAGGAGTTAAGAATAACATACCAAGATCTCGCCTTGATTCTACGGTCGGTTTATCTGGATCGGCTAAAAGTCCAAAATTGCTCCGAGAGAGCGAATGAGAGGAGAAAAGAGAGGGAGTAGAGAAAATGAGAGGGGGAGAGCTCATCTCCCCCTATTTATAGCAAGGCCCGACTCCAGGTCTACTCGGCCTCGGGCCAGACTTTTTCCCCTCTTTGAAACCTCTCATAATTTCGATCCGTGGCCCGATCCACCGACCAATTCACCAATGGACGTCCAATCCATTGGCTATGGACTTAAAGAAGTCCACTTTAATGTTTCTATGCATGGTTACCAATCTCATCTTCCAACTCCATCTTGTCTTAAGCTTATCTTCTCTTCTGACTTGACACAGTCGGACCGACCTATTGTTTAATTGTTACGTCATCTTGTACTATTCCCTTCATACGAAAAGGTCGTGCTAGGTCCGGGTGTGTCAATTTATGCCAAAATGTACAAGGAAAATGGCATTGTGTCATTTTGGGATTTAAATGAAAATGTAGTTGTTTTGAAGTAATTTTAATGTGAAAATGTTAAAGAAAAATGTTGGAAAAGAAAAATGTGGAAATTGGGTGAAGTTGGAGCAAAGGCCGAAATTTTCAATGTGTTATAGCCATGGGAAATCTTCAACTTTTAATGGAATCAATGTGAATTTTGAAGAAAAATTGAGTAGAAGAATATTAGTAAGAATAGGGGTTAGCTATTAAATTATTAAATTATTGCATGGCATGCATGGCATTGCGTGTAGGTTAAGTTTTAGTCCAATTTAGTGATAGTTTGGAAAACTAAGTAAATTTATGAAAATTAGAAGTGCCTGCACCATCAAAGGACAAGGAACCGGATGAGGACAGTCAAGAATAGCGAGGACCTCACTGTAAGTGGATGACAATGTTTTAAATTCTATTTCTTATTGTTTTATTAAATGTGGTTTTATGAAAATATGTTACCGTGCTATGTGTTGAATACTAGAAGGCATATGACCCATAGATTGTAGGAATATGATGGCTAAATTTAAAGAATTGTTTTGTGAAAATTGTGTCAAGAGAAATGATTTTATGACAAAGAACTTTACTAGCACCTTTGATAAATTGAAAATGTGTTATAAGGATTTGAGATATAAGATTTTGTTGAAATGAACAAAAGAAAGTTTGAAAGCCATCATAGTCCCAGAGATGTTACTATACGGTGGCCTCCAAGGGAGGAATTTTGTTACTGCAGTAGCTAAGTAGCCACGGACCGTCTTTTGATAGGCGTGGTGAGTTTAGTATGTACCTTGAGGGGAGGCGCGGAGGGAAACTCGCAAAGTAATTTGAGTCCGTCTTGTGGTATCCACCATTCAAGATGGGACTCGCTACTCAGTTGTTGGCCCCGGCCAAGGCGATAACTCGAGTGAGGAATTGACGGATGAAATAGATGATACATGGGCCAAAGTTTATGGAAATCTTGCTTTATTTATATTTATGCTCATGACATTAACTTTTATTTCCTTATTATAAATATCAGTTTTTACATTGTTGTTAATATAGTTATGTTGTCCACTCACTGGGTAACTCTGTTACTCACCCGTGTTTTAAATAAAATATTTTTCAGGCTGTAGACATTAACCGTGCTAGTAGGTACGCTGTGGAGAATTGCTAGGCTTTTGGCTCAAGTTTGACTGAGGGTGGAAAAGTCAACTTTTGTACCATTTTCAAAAATTTGTGTAGGACCCACCGAGAAAGTAAATGTCAGTTGAAATAGCTATTTCACCACTTTAGTGTGTCTAAAATATTTTGAAACTGTTACCGTATTTTTCTGAATTCTGTAGCTTGCTTTAAAAATTCACGGAAAAATATGTCGAATATCTAATAGCAGTTTTGTAAATATCCTGAAGTTTTGGTGTCTTGCGTTTACATGAATTTTTATGCCACGACAGTTTGATATTTGATCTGTTTTGATTTGTCTACATGTTAATTAAACGTTTTAACTATTGAACTGGATGAAAACTATATAAGATAAAAATCGGGAAAATGACCATTTTCTCCTTGCAACCCTTGAAGTGTATTCTAACCTAATAGAATACATTTCGAGAGTTGCGGTGATTGTTATGTGCTCGATCATGGTGTCGGGGTGTGACAAGAATCCAGCAGCCACTTTGTCCCACCACCGTCAGCCACCGTTGGCCATCGTCTATCAATGCTGGATTCAACCTGACAAGCACCTCCAAAATCCTCTCAACTTTTTCTTGAAATATATTGGATTGGTTTGTCAAAATCCTCCCCACCGTTGTGCTAGGAATGCTTGAAGGATTGTACCGGCATAATTACTTATAATTAACTTAGCAAGACGATGAAACAATTGAAGTAGAAGCAGGTCAAAATTTATTGTTTACCTTGGTGGATTTGAACAGGAGCTGCGCTGTGACTTTTGTAAGCCCATGGGAAGAACTCTGGAGAGTTTCACATAAGTCCTCCATGGGTTCACCATTTTCTCTGGTGTGAAGCCTTGAAGATAAATAAGAAAAATTTAATCGAACCCTTGAACAAATGTGAAGTACCAGCCATAGTTGAGACAAAGAAAATCAAAACCATCTTCAGTTGTCAACAAACAGGCCATTATTAAAACTCCACTTGAAATCCTAATTACCAAGAAATATGACAACTGTAGAAATTACCTAAACCGTAGCTGTACATATTCCTGAAAAGACGCAAATATTTATAAAATCCCAAATAAAAAAGATTGCTCAAGGTACTAGGAGATTTTTACAAATAAAACCCCAGCATTATGCATACTTCTAAAGATCAAGACTGAGGATTGTCCTTTAATCACTTCCAACTTAATAGAGGAAGTACACAATTAATTACATGTATTGGACCCTTGATTAAGGAAAGTTATCGCTACAAACTCAGATAAAAGAAGTTGAACTACATTTACAAACAAAAATTATATTTGAAGGGATTCGTTTGGATTTGTTAAATTAGGTATAATTACATGTGGCTTGTACTTCTATTTTCCATGTAGTTAGATATGTTAGTGTTTGGAAACAGAGTTAGGACTAAAATAACTACATAAGCAATGTAGCAGACTTATCTGAATTTCTATAGATTCTGAAGCAACCAAAGTCATTTCACTCCTGCAATCAAAGAAGCAAAGTAGAAACAACAAATTATAATTGACCCAAGAATAACTAACCTATCGTCTCTTTTCCAATTCTTACTATAAGATGAAGAGCCTACGAAGAAACTTAGTATAAACATGAAGAGTCAGAGACAGGTGACAGATCTCATTGTGACTGTTTTGACCCAACCCAAAAGCAAAACTTCTGGTAATGACTTCATGCGTGTGCCTCATCAAGATTTGACAATTTCTAGCTAGGTATATGTATGTTAAAGCAAGAAAAAATAATTAGCTAAAGTAAAGAGGGGCCAAAATTAATTACATGCTTGATCTGTTTGGCCTATATATAGGGCTTATTACTGCAATATGTTTAATGCTGTACATATGGTCATCAGGCAACATGCAGATGGTCAGCGGACCGAAGAAATAAATTAAGTTTGAAGGAGAGAGATCATTAAGATTGTCAGACAAGGTATGGAAATTAAACTCTAGCAATAATTGTATTGATCTTGTGAAAATTATACATATATAAAAATTATATTCAACAATTAATTACCCTAATATTAAATTTATTAATAATTATAAATGTAACAATATAACAATAAATCACCAAATCCAATCCTAAATTTTAGACCCATTTCAAATTCTAATTTAAAAGAAAAAGAAAAATATAAAATTAAAAAAAATGAAAAAGAGAGAGGACCAACGGAGAGATGCAATATTTTTTCTTCCATTCTTCCCCAAAATAAACCACAATTTTTATCTATTACTTTAATATATTATTATCATTATCACTATAAGAAAAAGGCTAAATACCCACGGAAAATAGGGACGAAAAAATCCGTCCCTTATTTCGCGACGGATTTGTCAACGGAAAAAAAAATCCGTCGCTAAAGAGTAGAACGGAGAAATAGGGACGGTAAAATAATCCGTACCCAAATCCGTTGCAAAATTAGGGACGGATTTAGGGAGGGAATAAATTAGGGACGGAAATTAGGGTAAAAAAATGGAATAATTTTGGGACGGTTTTCGGGACGGTTTTAGGGATGTATTTAGCGACGGATAAAGTAAGATAAATGGATGAATATCGGCCTTGTTTTTGGGACGGATTTTTAATTCCGTCCCAAATGTTAGCCGCGAAAAAAATATATTTGGCCAGCCAAAATAGTACGTTTTGACTGGCCATGTTTTAAGTGCAGAACCCTCATTTTCTTCGCCTCCCCCCCATCTTCTTTCTTCTTTCTTCTTCATTCTCTCAATTTTTCCATACGAAAATAGTAGTAAAAGTCAAGTTTTGTGTTGATTTGGTGGAAATCAAGGTAATATCTTCAAATCTCTTTGTATATGATTTTATTTTGATGATTAACATATGTTATAACTTAAGGAATTAGATAATGTTCAGATTTTGATGATTATTTTTAAATTTTAATGTTGAGTTTTGGTGATTTTTTCATATGTTAGTGTAAAAGTGTTAGATTTCTTTGAATGTTAATTGATGAGGGTTTAGGTTTATTGTCCAATTCTTATTTAATTATGTACGTAACATATATAAACTAATTAAAATTGAATTACATAATTGTGAGTTTATTTGTGATTGGGTTGGATTGTAATATTTATTTCATTGTGTATAATTGTTTTTATTAATTATAACTTAGTATTTGATATTAATACGATTCACATTTTGATTATTGTAATTGTAGAACTTTGATTGAACGGAATTACTTTTATTGCATTTGTTGAGTATTATTTAATTGCAAGAACTTACATTAAGTATCTTGTTTTATATTGTGTGCAATGTAGTTTTTATTTCGCTTAAAATGACCAAATATAATTGAGTTGAAAAATGTAAAAAAACTTCTTCATATATTTCATAATTCATTATAGATTTTCATTGCAGTTGTTAACAGTATCGATTAGGGTTCGAGGATAGTAAGCGAACTAAATTTGTGAGATATTTGACAGGAGAAATGGAAGAGTTGATATGCAGTCGACAATGGATATATCATCGGAAGGAACCGTGACAGAAGGGTGTAACCGATGAGTTTATAGCTGGTGTTGGAGAATTCATTAGTTGGGCATCAAGTCAGGACGTGTCTTGGAAAAACGGGGAAAAAATTCGTTGTCCCTGCACTAAGTGCAATAATATGCACTTCTTTTTACCAATGAGGGTTACACAACATTTAATACTACGTGGATTTAAGGAGCATTATTGGAATCGGGTTAGTCACGGAGAACCATTGTGTAGTATTGAAAATAACGAGCAGCAGCAGCACGAGCAAGTGTCATTACCAGATGAGATGTCACATTGGGGTTGCTATGATGACATGACATGGGATCAGCGTATGGTTTTTGATGCTACACGATCGAGCTTTGCCCAACATAATGAAGATGAAGCCGGACCCAGTGGAGAAACAGCAAACCAGTATAGATATGAGCAAGGTCCATTCACAAAGCAACCTGTGACACAGTTGGACGACAAGTGGTTTGACATCGTGCAAAATGCGAATTGGCCTTTGTTTGAGGGGTCTAGTGAGTCACAGTTGTCTTTTGCTTCTACCTTGTTAAATGGGAAGTCGGAGTTTAACTTGTCTAAAGGTGCATTCGATTATTTTTGTGATGCCATCAGGAAAGTATTACCGGAGGAAAATAACTTTCCTCCAAACTATTATCAACATAGGAAAACTGTCACGCCCCGACCCGAAGGCTCGGCCACGCGACAATCGCCGTACCACCTCGAGATGCGTACCTCGTCAGGCGGGCAACCAAGATGGCACAAGGCTTAAAAATAAAGGATATTCGAGCAATATATGAAAACATACGAAATTATCATAGATAATACAGTTTAAAAATATTTCAAAATAAAATGTCACATCTTACGATGCTCCATGCAGCGGAAAGTATTATTTATAAATACACAAATGTATATGTAAGATGTAATAATATTCCGAGCCAAGATATACCAAGTAAAATGAGGTGGCACCTACAATTTAGTGTCCACAGAGACAAACTGGGATCACTGGCCACCAGGACGTCCGCCGTCCAAAGTCTGATGATCTGAGAACAAAAGTGAATGGGGTGAGTACATAAACTTGTACCCAGTGAGAGACTCGGTTATAAAGACCGATCACCTCAGGCTGGGGATATGAAATAATCCAAATATCAATTTAATAAATCATTTACTAAAATATAGTAAATCCCAAGCCAAATCAAATATCAAACCCATAATAATATTTTCATAAGGGCTGGCATCTGAAATCGTCCCAATAAGGTATACCCGTGCACTGGGGTATCCACTGGACCGTCAAGGGTTACTTTATACTTTTAAAACATTTTTACTTTACTCTCTGGCCCATTCCCTTGACGTTTGCCTTGCTGTGGTGGAACACAGCATCTGAAGTCCTGGCGAGTTTTCCTACGCGCCTCTCGCAACCAGGAGCGACTCACCGTGCCCCTCGATAGGCGGTCCACGGCTGAGTAACACGCATGCACTCAACTCGGTCCACACTCCCACATATTGGAGCCCCGAGGACAATGTTAAATCTCTCATCTCTTAGGGGTATCGTTCCCCATACAATAATCAATAATAATACCAATCTCTCAGGGGTATCGTTCCCCATACAATAATCAATAATAATTTCAATATATATAATTTATTGAAATTCCCACCCTTTAAATCATTTGTAAACTGGGTGTGTGAGGGTGGACAATTCATATCCCAAAACATATATAAACAATTTAATAAAGCATTTATAAATAAGTTTGAAAACGGTTAACCCTCAATGGTCAACCAATATAATCCAAGCCACTCACAAGTGAGGGAGGTTTGTATACTCCCAATAAATTCCCACGAACGACTAGGCTCAAATTGCTACTGGTTCCAACCTCGTACAATCACGTACCTAAATAATCAAATTAAAATCTAATTTGATTAATAAAAGCAATTGACTAAAAATTAAACACCTAGGTAAAATCTAATTAGAGTTTCTAAGGTCTCGGAGTAAAATTGGGCAAGTTCGTAAATTAATTGAAGTTATAATAAGTTAATTGGGACCTAGGGCCGCGAAATGACCATTTTGCACCTTAAGACCCAAATTGGAAATGACCCAATCAGCTGGGTCCAACCCGGATCCAAATGGATCCGGGTTACACATTTCTTCAGCAACCAGAAAATCTGGTTGCACTATTCCTAAATTCAATTCTCCTTCAATTCTCCACCAAAATGCATGAGAATTGAAACAAGTAATCTTAGATACATAATCTTTGAACCCATAGCAAAAAAAAAGCGGAATTAAACAATGAATTCAGCAAGAAATTCGAAGCAAAACAGCAAGGTGTGCAGATTTTCTGGGCAGCAGCGAAATTCAACTTCAAATTAGCATAACTTTCAGCTCAGGCCACGAAATGAGGTGTATAAGCTATCAAATTAAAGCTTGATGAGTCTAGAATAACATACCAAAAACCCAGACAATTCCCACGGTTGAATTGAAAGTTATGAGCTGATGAACAATCTGTCGCCAGTTTGACAGATTTCTAGATTTCGAAAATTCTTCATGAATTTGATGTTTTTGATTCTCAAACAAGCTAAAGGAGTTGTTATTGATGATTGATAAAGTGTTTAATGATGGATTTAAGGCTGGAAATTTAAAGGAAATTGAAAGGATTTGAAGAAAGAAAGAAATGAAGAGAAGAAGAAGAGAAAAACGTGAAAAGAAAAAGAAAAGAAGAAATGGCATTAAAGGGGGGTCGGTTACCCGACCTCCCTTTGTGGTCAGCTGGGCTGAAGTCAACCTTTTTAGGTTGACTTCAGCCAACATGGCCCTAATTGCTTCGGACCACGTGCCCAATTACCCCCAATTCGACTCCGGACTTGATTTTAAACTTCTAGGCTCGAAATTGAGCTAAAGGAAGTTCAAAATGTCTATGAAAAATATAATTTGGTTTCTTGGCTAAATAATTTACATAAATATAATACTTGACACATGCGGACTAGGTCCGGGCGTGTCAAAAACCATCAATGAATTAGGTTTACCGGTGGTAAAGATTCATGCGTGCAAGAATGGGTGCATTTTGTACTGGAAGGAACATTCAAACTCTGATTGTTGTCGGTTTTGTGGTGAACTTAGATTCAAGGACACTGGTCGACGTGGGGATAGAACTCGTAAAAGAATTCCGACAGCGATTTTGAGATACTTGCCACTGACTCCCCGGTTGCAACTGTTGTACCATACCGCAGGCATAGCTGAACAAATGACGTGGCATGTTACACATGACGCTCAAGATGGGGTTATGTGCCATCCATCCGATGCCGAGGCATGGAAGCATTTCGACAGGACATATCCTAATTTTGGTTCAGAAGCTCGAAATGTTAGATTGGGATTATGCGCAGATGGTTTTGCACCGCATGGGCAATTCGGAAGGACCTATTCTTGCTGGCCAGTTATTGTAACTCCTTACAACCTTCCTCCGGGTACGTGCATGAAGAGCCCTTACATGTTCTTAACATTGATCTGTCCGAGTCCAAAAAACCCAAAGAAAAACATAGACGTATTCTTACAACCTCTGATTGATGAATTGAAGCAATTGTGGGAAGATGGGATCTCGACCTACGATGCTTCGAGGAATGAGCATTTTCGCATGAGGGCTGCTCTTATGTGGACCATTAATGACTTCCCCGCTTATGGCATGTTATCCGGGTGGAGCACCACTAGAGTACTAGGATGTGCTGTATGTATGCAGAAAAGCAGAGCATTCGTACTTCCACATAGAAAGAAGGCGACTTATTTTGATTGTCACAAGTGCTTCCTTGACTCGGATCATCCTTACAGAAAGGATAAGAAGTCTTTCCGCCATGGTCGAGTTGAGAGGATGGCTGCACCACCAAGGTTGACAGGGGAAGAAATATATGGACACGTTTGGCATTTACCCACAGCTATGGATGAGCCGATTAATATGCCTGAATATTATGGCACCCATCACAAATGGACTAAGAGGAGTATTTTTTGGAATCTTCCTTATTGGAAAACAAACTTGATCTGCCATAACCTTGATGTTATGCATATTGAGAAGAATGTTTTTGATGCAGTGTTCGAAACTGTCATGGACTTGAAAGGCAAATCAAAGGACACTTTAAATGCCAGAAAAGACATCAGTGCTATATGCTTTCGAAGTTCAATTGCAGTTGATCCTAAAAGCGAGCAACGCACCAAGCCTAAAGCTGTCTATAATTTGTCCAAAACATAAAAGACAACTATTCTGAGATGGTTGAGGAATTGAAGTTTCCAGATGGGTATGCCTCAAATATTGGGAGATGTATAGACATGAATGAAGGAAAGGTTTCCGGCATGAAGAGTCACGATTGCCATGTCTTTATGCAGAGATTGCTTCCAATTGCATTCAGAGAGATGTTGCCTCGTAGTGTGTGGAACCCTGTGACCGAACTTCGCCTCTTTTTTCGGTGCATATGTTCGAGTATGTTCGACATTAATAAGGTTCGAGATTTGAATGAGAAAGTTCCGATCATTCTTTGTAACTTGGAGAAGGTCTTCCCTCCAGCCATGTTCGATTTAATGGAACACGTGGTTGTTCACTTGCCGTACGAAGCATTAGTTGGAAGGCCGGTTCAATTCAGATGGATGTATCCCTTTGAAAGGTAAACTAACAACTTTTTTATTTTGAGGACACCTGATAATTTGAGTGTTTATTAGTGTAGTAAAATGTGTATACGTGCATCCTAATACATGTTTGTTTAATTGAATTCATATAGGTTCCTTCACCAACTAAAGAAGACAATTCGTAACAAGGCTCACGTTGAAGGATCAATTTGCGAAGCTTACATTGCACAGGAATTTAATTACTTCGCATAAAATTACTTTCATTTTGACGTGTATTGTCACACGAAGCGACCCAGTCGCAATGATGAAGGATTAGCCAATGAGTCTCTCAAACCGTTCTCCATTTTTAACTATCCAACCCGATTTCAGGGTAAGGAGAAAACGAAGTGGCTTGGTGAGAAAGAATAACGTGTAGCGCATACGTATGTTTTGCGAAATTGTCCGGAGGTGCAACCCATCCTTAAGTAAGTTAATAGCAGGTTTTTACAAGGAAATCGTTTATTTCATTATATGTAGTTTGTTTCACTTATACCGATTTGTTTTTACCCTAGCTCCTTTGTCCAATATTATCAAAATGATGGATTTGATCAGCGTACCATTGATGATTCGATTGACGCCCATTTTGCCGATTGGTTCAAGCGATATGCTAGTATAGTTTGATTTTGATAATTAAACTGTTTAGAGATTTGTAGAGATTTAAGGGTATTAGTTTGATTATTCTAACTCTTTGGTTATCACATACAGCTTGATGCACCGGTTGATCGAGCAAAGCATATTGATGATTTGCCGGTGCTTATGCTACTTGCTTGGCCACCTTCAAGGAAGGCAACCTTTTGGCCCGGTGTGTTTATAAACGGGTATAACTTCCATACTCTTCAACGTGGAGCTGGCAAAGCCACAATGAATTGGGGTGTTTGTGTTCGAGGCACAAATACGGACGATCCTTCCACCAGTTATTATGGCCTCCTGAAAGATGTTTTGGTCCTTGAGTATAATTCTTCAGACAGCATGGCCATAGTTGTTTTGTCCGAGTGTGATTGGTTTGACCCTATCAACGGAATGAAGGTTCATCAAGATTACAAGTTGGTTGACGTCCATCGGTAAAAGATGTATCAGAAATATGATCCATTTGTTTTAGCACAACAAGCCATTCAAGTTTACTTCTGTGATTATCTGGGAGCTAGCAGAGACAGAGCTAATTGGTTGGCCGTCTGTGAGACAAAATCGAGGAGAGTTGTTCAGAATATTGTTGAAGAAGTTGAAGATGATGCTCCATACCAAAATGAAGAGATCGTGCAAATCCCAGCTGTTACCACTAATACAGATGCAATACAATTGTTTGACATGGCTGGTATCAACTTAGCTGTTGACTTAGGGGAGCTTCAACCAATCGTGGAATTAGACGACTCAAAGGACGAGTTCGATTCAGCAGAATCAACAAGTTGCTCCGATGACACTGATGATGATGCTGGATATAATCCAAATAAATTTTAACTTGCTTTGTACCAGGATTGTAATGAACAGATGCCATAATTATATTTCGTCAATTGCATTAGCAATATGTTAAGTTATGTACAAGTTCATGCAATCATAAAGTTTTACTAATTCTCCAATTACTTTTAACATAATTTTTAATCTGGGAGTGATGTTATTATAATTATATGGTGCGAAGGGAATAAACTAATACCCACCTCGAGGTAATTCTACAAAGATTTCATAAAAACTAATTAGGGACGGATATAGAAACGGAAAACTAAATCCGTCCCTAAAATCGTCCCTAAAATAAGTAATTTCTTATCACGCTTAGCAACGGTTTTAGCAACGGAAAAACAAAAAACCGTCCCTAAGTCCGTTGGAATGCTTGTTTGTGCTTTGAATATTAGCAACGGATTTAGGGACAGAAGTGGTCTCATCCCTCCCTAAATCCGTCCCTAAATACAGGGTTTAAACCCTAAACTAGAATTTCCGTCCCTAATAATTGATCTTAGGGTTTAAGGACTTTTTGGTACCTCAAACCCTACGGTTTAATTGTATACCGTCCCTAACCACGATATCCGTTGCTAAAACTATTGCAAAAGCAATTTCCGTTGCTATGACCGTTGCGACTCATCAATCTCGTATAATATCGATAAAAGGCCTAAACTGGCTCATTCGTCTTTCAATTTACCATTCACCAACTATAAGCTATCATAGGTATGTAGATGAGAGTATCAGAAAGTTGGATCACTTATCGAAAACCTCTACAGGCTTTAAATTTGTTTGGAACGAAGAGTACTCGATGTGTTAGTAACATAACTATAGTATTTGACAAATACGTTTGTATATTTCATATAAAACCGATGTGGTTTAAAGTTTACACATAGGTAGTGGGTTATTTTGACCAAATTGCATATATAATTGAAAGTAATTGTCTACGTTCTTCATTTAATTGGAAATCGGTCAAAAAAACCAATTTTTAACAATAGGGACGGATAAAACCATCACTATATCCGTCCTTATATGAAACATCTGTTCCTCTTTCCGTCCCTATTCGGTAACTAATCCTATTATTAATAATCAAATTGGAACGGACTTAGGGACGAAAATATAGCATTCCGTCCCTAAAACCATTCCTATGAAAAAAATATGGTGTGTCATTTAACCCGCGAAAATTTTTTTATTTAATTTAAGGATGGATTTAAGGACGGAACGCTATATTTCCGTCCCTAAGTCCGTTCCTAACGGAAAATAATTGGTGTGTTTGTTCCCACCAATAGTTTTTGGTGTCCACTAGGGACGGTAATTGGGACGGAATCTTTAAAATTCAAAATTCCGTCCCTAAGTCCGTCCCTAACTTGAGCGTCTTTTCCAATTAATTGTTTTAAATATCGGTCCTTTAGGGACGGAATTAGGGACAGTAAACGACCGATATTTAAATATCCGTCCCTAAATCCGTTCGAAAACTGACCAACTTTTGAACGGCTTTCTGCATTCCAGCTGTCTATTAGGGACGGATTTTGGGACGAATTTTTAAATTATCACTTATTCAGGGATGGATATTTGAAATACCGTCCCTAGGTGCTATGACCTTTCAGACTTTAGTTGTGGACAGCTGTTATTTAGGGACGGATTTAGCAAAATCCGTACCTAAAAATCCATCCCTAAATCCGCTCCAAATCATTAAATAAAGTCGGGCTCCAGCCCTTCCCCCCCCCCCCCATTTCTTTCTTCTTCTTCCTTCCTCCTCCCCCCCCCCCCTCACCCCGTGAGTCGCCGTGCGCAGCGCCGTTTCCTCACCACCAGCCGCCTTCTACTCCGTCACCAGCGGCGGTTCTCTTCCTCTGATTGCCGGAGACGCTATCCCGATTCAATCCCGAGCAAATTTCGTACAATGACGGTATAATTTCAATTAATTTCCTTAATTTAGTTTTCTCTTTGTTAATTTTTAAAGTTTGTTTTGGTGTTTGTTAATTTGTTTGATACGTTTAGAGTTATATGATGTCAATAATGTGTTTGTTAACATGTTGAATAACTTTAAATAGTAATTAGTATTATTAGTTTAAATATATATTAATTACTAAAAATACTAATTACTCTAATTAGTATTATTAGTTAAAATATTTCATAGTTTGGTAATTAGTATTATTTTTTTAAATATATAATAAATAGTAATAATACTAATTACTCTAATTAGTATTATTAGTTTGAATATATAATAATTACTAATTACTCTAATTAGTTTAAGTAAATAATACTTTGTACTACTATTAATTACTCTAATTACTTAACTTGGTTTAACTAATAAATAATTTGTAATATTACTAATTATTCTAATTAGTACCATTAATTTATAGATATAATACTTAGTAATTATACTAATTAGTCTAATTAGTCTAATTAGTTTAAATATTAACTCATTAGTAGTTAATTTAATAAGTTTAAATATTAAATATTAATTAAAATCTAATAAGTTTGTTAATTAGTGTAGTAAGTATAATTACTTAAATAATGTCAAACATAAAATAGTAATATATCTAAGGTGAAACCTTTAGTCAGCCCCTTTTAATCAGCCCCCCAATCAGCTCCTTTAATCATAGCCATCAGATGTGACGGCTGTTTTATTAGTCATTAGATTTAAATATTATTTTATTTAAGATTTAGGGTAAAACTTGCAACCAGTCAAATAGGTTGCAAGAGCAAATTTTCTTCTTCTTTTTTTTGGTGAAACAAGAGAAACTTTTCAAATTGTTTTATTTCTCGTTCAATTCTTTTTTTTTTCAAAGGCCCATGAAAAAAATAATTTATTGAGAAAGAACACAAAATAATCTAATAGAGAATAAGACTCCATCACAAAACAAAAAACATTAGTGAAAGACTCCAACTAAAAAACAAATACTAGAAGAAAGAAAACCAGAAATCAATCAATGTTAAAAAAAAATCAACGTTAAAAGAAAACTAGAACACTAGACTAAAACACTAGCGGATTCAATAAAAAATTTAGAGTAAATGCAGTTCTCTTCCAATCTCATGTTTTTGCTCAATTCTTAGTTTCTTTTTTTTTTTCATATCATCTTCCTTAATTTCATCATCACACTCATAACCATGCCAGATTTGAGTATAATATTAGTCAATAAATTAATTGCAACAAAAATGCCAGATTTGAGTATAATGTTAGTCAATAAATTAATTGCAACAAAAAAATTAATTGCAATCGAGAAGATTCGAGCCCTCCACCACTTACAATAAAATTAAATACCTTAACCACCATATCAATTTCAACTATTTGTTAAATTTTTACTTCCTAATATAAATATTGAATACTAATTAATGGTTTGCACCAAAACATGTTCAAACTCGATTACAATCACTTGAAAATCGATTTTAAATAAATTCAAAATCGATTACAAACATGATCAAATAAGGAAAACTTGATTTATTGCAAGTTCAGAGTTGATTTTAAAAATATAACTGCAAACCACCATTACATACTTGATTTGCATATCCGTGAAATTGATTTAAACATTTATTCAATTTTAACATTCCTCTCAAATTCGATTGTACCAGTATTTTCCATCATAAAAGGTTGCAATGTTGTTTACATTATAAACACACAATAAATAAATAAATAATAGAAACTATAAACTAATATGAAAATCTTGTCAATTACAATAAATTAATATCCAATTATCCACTATAACGATCTAATGGACTCCTTCAATGCAATCAATTTACTCTTTAGATTTAAGTACCTATCTCACCGTCAATTCTTCTCCTCGTAGTTGAAGTCTTTGACTTCAAATCTCAAATCGAACTACATTACGTGCAAAGCTTCCCTCGTAGCAGCTTCTATTGAAACATAAAGTGCATCGCATATAATACCCTCAATATGCTATTGAATTACCCCAAGTGGTCTATGATGGGTATCTCGGTTTAAAAAGTACCACCACCATTGATTGCATGCCACGTTATGTTAAGCCGCAAGAAACTATACCTTTGGCAAATCAAAAGTAACGATTTTAAAATAAGAATTAAAACATATGATGATAACAACAAATTTTCTCTTATCTGAATGAAAACACTATACTTATTTTAAATAACCTTCTTCATAGGAAAATACTACTTATATACAATCTCACATGCCTAATGGTTGGAGAATTGTAACCCCTCTATATGCGAAACTGACGTTCGATGAAAAAGTAAATAGCAATGATCATCACCTAAGACAATCACTATAGGGTTGAAAAATATACATGCAGTGGTGGATTTTGGTATAAGGTATTAGAGGGGTCAATTTGAAATAAGTTATTTTTAGGGGAGGCGGAGGCAATGTAAGATTTTTAATGTGTACATATGTGTGTGTGTGTGTGTGTGTGTGTGTGTGTGTGTGTGTGTGTGTGTGTAGACACACACAAAAATATATAGTAAGTACATGTAAAAAATAATAAGAATTTTAAAATTTGGGGGGCCAAAGCATTACTACCATTCGTCATTGTATATATGTTATGCCTCAATGAATGTATGTCATTAATCATGAACATAATGATTTACTTAAGATAATTATTCATTTTCAAAGTGATAGAAGTCACACAAAGTTTCAAAACAATTTTCAAATTTTATGGCCAAATGAATGTAGTTATTGGATGGCTAGGTTTCACAAATTATATACTTGAATAAGGTTATAAGCAAAACGATTAAAAGATCAATCGATATCTAATTATATACAAAACAGTTTCAAACTCGATTACAAACTCTCAAAATCTATTTTAAACATATTTAAACTCGATTACAAACTCTCAAAATCGATTTTAAGAATATTCAAACTCGATCACAAATATGATCAAATATGGGAAACTCGAGTTATTACAAGTCCAGAATCGATTTTAAGAACAAAATTGCAAGCTACTATTACATACTCGATTGACATCATCGTAAAATCAATTTAAATATTTATTCAATTAGAATATCATCGGTGAACTCCACGACTTTTGAACTCGCACTGAGAAATATCATCGAAAGAAAAAGAAAAAAACAAAACACTGTTAAACTTAACTAAGAAAAACTTATTTACATATTATAAACTAGGATTGAAATATTTATAAACGATTTAACTACTTTTATTTTATAGAAAAAAGAAAACATAAATCCATAGGATGGAATCGATATGGAAAAAAGAAAACATAAATCTATAGGATAGCATCGATTCTAATACAATTAGCATCTATTCTATATAACATAAGATAAATGTACAACACAAGCTAATATCATAGGTACGATACTATCCTAGATACCAATAGTTAGTTATAAAATAATAAATCAATACGATACCCCAAACACTTACTCTTTTCGAAACCTCGATATAAAATAATCACACGATTTTGGTGGCTTTCATAAAATATACACATAAAATCATATTTCAGAATTGATTCTATAAAATTAAAATCGATTCTATACAATTAAATCGATTTTATAAAACGACCAAAATCGATTTCAGTAGCTTTTGCTTGGTCAAAGTTCAAAAATTGATTTCACGTAATTATCTCCAAAATTTTAGGAGATTGACTTTCCCAAAATTAAGGATTGAATTATATAATGATTTAATTACACTCAAATTAAATCAAATAAAACCGGTAACCTTTTAAACAAATTCCTTAAATTCAAACTCTAACAATAAAGTATCCACATCTAACGGTTGTTAAACAACCATTTTATCTTACGGCTATGATTAAAGGGGCTGATTGGGGGGCTGACCACAAAGGGGTTGACTATAGCCTTCACCTATATCTAATTAGTTTCAATATTAACTCATTAGAACAACGTTAATGCATTAATAGTATAATAATTATTTAAAAATTAAATACTAATTTCTTTAATTACTTTAACTAGTTGTTCATTACTAAATAGTTTAATAATTATATAACCATTAAATACTAATTTCTTTAATTAGTTTAATAATTAGTCAAATTAGTCAAATTAGTAAATAGTTTAATAATATCAAACATTAAATACTACTTAGTTGAATTACTTTAAATATTAAATCATTAGTAATTAGTTTAATCGGTTTAAATATTAAATATTCAAGTCTAATAAGTTTGTTAGTTTTTAATTAGTTTAATTACTTTAATAAGTTGAATAAGTTTAAAAGGATATTTGGTGAATTAGATTACAAATATTTAAATCATAATATTAATTACTTTATTAAATCAATGAATAAACTAAATATAATTATATTTACTTAATAATACTATTCAATAATCATTTTAATTAAATAATTTATTTAATTAAATTAGTTACTTAGTTGTAATTATAAAATTTGTTAATTTTAAAATTAATACATAATTGTAATAAATTAGTTTATTATTAATGATAAGCCACAATTTTGTAGAGTTCACAGCACGATGATCATCCCTCGAGTTCCGGTCGAGGACGAGGTCGAGGTCGAGGCCGAGGCCGAGGTCGATCGGCCAGTTTTGGTCGAGGGGGCTCCGGGCCTCAGTCACACCATTCAGGATCAGGATCTCCCTCAGTCGGTCATCCTGCTTCTCGATTACCACCACCTCCACTCACCGTTCTACCTCAGGAGACGTTCCCATCCCCACCTGTTCCGGCTTCGCAGCATACACAGGTGCTTTTCAATATTTATTAACCAAAATTGATTAATTTTCATGAATGTTCTTATATATAATTAATTAAACTAACAATTTTGTTATAATATTTCGTACTTAGCCGACGTCTGGATCAGTGGTTCAATCTCATTCCCCATCACTCCCGTTGCTTCTGGATATTGGTCTACACTCCTCCATCCCTACATCTAGCCATGCTCCTCCAGCACAGAGTTCTGGTGCATCTCCATCTCCATCTCCACCGTCAGTTCAGGAGGTGACACTCGGAGGATTGATATACCGCCTTGTGCCGCCAGCACAGACGCCTGCTTCCCAGCGAGCCTCCTCTTTCCACACTGCCCCGTCGTCTTTCCAGCCTACACCTGCCTCCCAGCCCTCCCATTCCACCCAGCCCTCCCAACCCTCCCAGTCCGCCCAGCCCTCTTAGCCTGATGTGTCCGGCCCATCTCAGCTAGATCCCCCGACACCGATGACCTTGTCTACGATTTACGAGTAAAATCTTAACTTTTTTAAAATTTTTTAATGATTCTTAATTATATTTACTTGTTTTTCTTACTAACTACCTTTGATAATGGAATTTTGAAGGGAGGAGAAGACAAATAAGAAGGTGAAGACAGAGATCAAGCATATCATCTACGGACATTGGATCGAGCCGTGGTTGTCCTAGATGAAGGTTCCGCACGAGACGCGCACCCGTATGTTTGATTTATGGATGGTAAGTCATAACCTACATTAATTATTTGTTTATTGATATAATTTAATTATTACATTATTATTATTTGACTATTTTATTCAATAATTATTATTACCATTGCTTAATTTGTTTAATTGAATTATGACATTATTATTTGCGCACTTTCATTATTTTGTTTTTATTACAGAGGTGTTACTTGTTCCCTACCGAGGAGCATAAGGCGGCACGGGCCTTCTTCGATGCCACAGTCGGCAAATTCATCAGGCATGAGTTCAGCCGGGCTCGGAGCATACGTAGGGCGCCTTGTTGGACTTCAAACCATGTCTGGGACCGCCTCTGTGCACAGTGGGATGCCGACCCTACTTTCAAACGAGGTGAATAAGAAGAATCGCAGCACTGAGCAGGCGATTGTATATAGAGGTGGTAGTAGGGGCACTGTATTCCACTAGTCCGATTTGGTAATAATTAAATCCATATTTTATTTTGCTTAAGTTTTTTAATTCATAAATATTTTTCTTATAATTATTTAACACATTTTTTGCTTTTTCAGGTTAAGAAGGCGGGTGGTGATCCCGGTCCTGCCAGATTATTCGGCAAGCTGTACAAGACCAAGGCGGGTGATTATCCTGAGGGTCGTACCAATACCATTGCTGTAAGTTTAAGTACTTAAATATATAATTATTGAAGTTAAAGTTTAAGTAATTATAACTCATTATATATAATCATCTTAAGTAATTACTTATTGAATTGTAACGTTTATTTAGTTTATTGTTATATAATTATTCAATTTACAATAAGAATATTCTATTAATATTATACTTCACACACATGCATAAATTAATTTATATTCTTTTTTTAGAAGGATTATGACAGAGCGATTGCGGAGGCACGTGCACGAGCTGTCGATGACTCAGAGGTCAACCCGCATACGGTCTTTTAGGGGGTAGCAGGTGGCAAGCGCGGTCGGATGCTAGGGTACGGCAACTTAGTTCACCACCCCCAGTTTCTGGCCGACTCTTCTTCCATCCCATCTCAGTCGCAAGAGAATATTTCCTTGCGACAACAGATGGCCGACTTGCGCTCCGATGTCGATAGGAGACTAGAGGAGGTTGCACAGGAGTCTACTCGATTGTTGGCAGAGGCTGCACAGGAGTCTGCTCGCTTGTTGGCGGAGGCTGCACAGGAGTCTACTCGACAAGTGGCAGAGAGAGATAGAGTGTGGGAGCAGCGCTTACAGCAGATACAGCAGATGATAGGCCGTTTTCCTTCGCCTCCGGGAGCTCCGCATCTGACAGACAAGCCACCTCCGTACGCTCAGACTAGGATCGGAGAGTCCATCTCGCAGGTACAGCATCAACCCCAGGATGTCCATCATGCGGCCCATCAGGCCGAGGCCGAGGCTGAGAATGATTTCGATGAGATTGCCTCCCATTTAGGTGATTTTTAGATTTATTTTTGTTGATTTCATGTATACAACATTTACAGTAAATATATAAAATTAGAATTTAATTTTAATTTTGGTCTATTTTAATATTATTTTATATAGTAATAATAATAATAATAATAATAATAATAATAAATATTAATAAATAATAATAATAATACGATTAAATATTATTATTATTATTATTATTATATAATATTAAATATTATTATAATAATGATATTATTATTTATTATTATTATTATTACTGCTTCATAAAAAATTAATAATAAACCATCACTAAATATATAAAATATTATTTTAAAAAAATTAATTTTTTTTACATTTTCTGTCCCTAAAACCGTCCCTAAATCCCTCCCTATAAGAAATCTGTCCCTAAATCCCTCCCAATATCAGTTTATAAAACTTTCAGCGATTACACTTTGGTACGGATAAAACCGTTTCGAATTCCATTTCAATATCCGTCCCTAATTCCGTTGCATTGTTTTCCTATCCGTCGCAAAATCCGTTTCAAATGTCATTATCTTGTCTCGTGACTTCCCCCTGATTTAGGGACGGATTTAGGTTCCGTCCCTAAGTATTTAGGGACGGATTTTATTATCCGTCCCTAAATGTTAGGGACGCCCGTATAAGGACGGAAAAAAATCCATCTCTAAATCCGTTGGAAAAGCTTTAGGGACGGATTTTTTCATCATATTTCGTCCCTATTTCCGTTTCTATAGACCGTTTTTCTAGTAGTGTATAGATTATAGATTATAGATATTTATTAAAGTTACAGTGAACCATGAACCAGCATGTGATGGCCATGGAATTGGCTATTGTGAGACTAGAGATTGTATATTATCATTAATTGTTTTCTAATTCCATGAGATCGTATGTTGCTATACATGATCTTGTACTCGAGGAATATGTTCAAACCCAACTTCTCTACATAAAAACAAAATAATAATAATAATAATAATAATAATAATAATAATAAGTGAAGTTTCAGCCTCTGTAATATCAATCCGTAATTTGCACACAAGTCATTAGGATTCGTTAGGGATGTTAATGTGATTTGAATTTTCTTGTAGTCTACCTTTCTACTTGTCAGAGATACTGACAACCATTTGAAAATGTCAAGAATTTGGTTATTAAATTCATAACAGATGGACGGCTTTTTTTCCTTTATTAATTGAACAACATATAGATGGATTTTCAAGGCGGCACGTCAAAATTTGACAATTAGATTAAATACGTAATTGATAGGAAATCCCGGCGTTGCACTTGCACTCCTAGGTAAATTTGTTTATAACAGATTTGACTTGACTAAAAATCATTCAATTAAACTTCAATGAAAATAAGAAGGAAAACCTCTTATCTCAACCATTTTGAGAATTGCTTGAGTATGCCAACATGGTATAACCAAAAGTCCAAAAAGTTACATCAAAGCCAATAGGTATTATTCCAATCTGTTTATACCACCCAGTCAACAGGCCAACAGGAGCCCGAGTCTTCCCTGCAATCCATTCCGCAGCTTTAATTATTAACCTCTCTTTTAACAAATCTGAAAGGGAAATATCCTGACCGTCACCAACCATCGAAAGGATATCTTTTAGCTTTTTGTCACTTCGTTTGGAAAAAGGGAAATGGTAAGCTGCTTGGAGGGTGGGTAAGGAATTCAAAGGCAGTGTTTGGACTGATTGCAGCCACGGTCAGAATGAGGATGCATGACCTGCACAAAGTTTTAAGGAGATAGCAGTAACCTGTTGCTGAAAATTTTGAAGTACTGTATTAGTTGCATTTTAGAATCTACTACATTGGATATTAAAAAAGTTGCTTTTCACCTTAACGGTAAATATCAAATAATTTTTTGCTTGTGTTAAAAATTAATTTTGACAATAAAAGCCTACTAAATTTGCAAAGTTGATATATAGGTGTTTTTATGTTTGAAAAGTGTACTTTTGAATTAAAAACACATTTTTTCACAGCAATGTCAAATATTAAGAAATCTCAACCCCACCGATTCACAACAATTTTTAAAACTACAATCACAATATTACGTAACTTTCTATTGAACCGTTATTCTGATGGTTGTCTTTGCTTTATGTAGCATTGAACACTTGTAACTAAGTAGCCGTTTTTTACTACTTTTGGAATAAAACAAAACATTTCAATATTTCATCCAAAAAAAACTGCTACATATTTCCTTTTGGGCTGCAATAAACAATGTCGTTGAGTAACTGACAACTTCATTGACTAGATTTCCTTTTTATTATTTTTAATTTAATTTAATCAAGAGTTTTCTCAAATTTTATTGGTGTGACATTAATTTCATTTGAGTGGAAGTATTAAAGGTAAAACCCTCTCAATAATTACTTTTTCAAGGGATCGAAACTTGTCTCTTCACCCATACTAAGGTAAAAACTGCTACTATCTCAATCAATATTTATTGATTCATTGATTAGATTTCTACCATGTTGAGAAAGTAAGTGGGAGAAGTAAATAAGTACTAATTTTTCAAATAAAAAGTAAATGGGTCTGGCTAACGGTGGGTGCACCCGTTAAGCCACCCTTTTTTGTAGAAAAAGTCAATTTTGTCTATTTTGTATTTTGTGTTTTAATGATTAGATAATCCCATAAAAAAAGTTAGTCAATGTTAATAGTTTTAGACAATAATACCTTTTTTAGCTTGCCTTTTAAAAAAATTATTTTTTTATAAAATTTGAGACTAAACTTTAGCAAAAGTGTGTGAGCTTTTTTTCTAAAACTCTACTAGAATAAATTTTAAATTTAAAAACTTATCCTTAAAATTATTTTTTTTAATAAAATTTGAAGCTAAACTTTATTTATAGTGTTTGATTTTTTTTTCTAAAACCCTACTACAATAAATTTTAAATTTGGAAACTTACCCTTAAAATAAAAAAAATTTATGCGGGGCTAACCTTTATCAAAATATAAATAATTTTATAAATATAAAACAAAATACCAAATAAAAAAATATAATGACTTTTGAAAATTTAGAAGGGTATATTTGTAAAACTTCATTTAGCATTTAAAATTTAAAAGTAATTTTTACAATTTTTAAGAATAGACAAACAGTAGACAACATACTCCCTCCATTCCACAATAACAGTCGTTTTTCAGCTTTGCACAAGGATTAAGAAATCTTAAATTCAAGGAACAAATTTTATTTTAGGTCAATTTTACCCTTATATTGAAATTATTAACTTTCATTAAAACACTGATTCTCTCTCTCTCTCTTAATAACAATTTTATTTGAATGCAATCAATTCACAATCCACGAAGAGAAAAAAAAAATGCCATTCAAAAGCCAAATCCATTTATTTATCTCTTCACCTTCCAATTATACCGCCAAAATTCTTTTGCCAAATATCTATGGCTTCCCTCCAAAAGTTTATTGATAAAACAAAATCGTAATGCAAGGCGTCATCAAATGGCTTTACTAGAAATTGATCTAAATTTGGATTTATCTCATTCTGACATTGGTAATGGAGATAGGCAACAAGACAAAGCATATGTTCGTTTGCCAGATCTTAATGCTGATGTTGCTAGTTCAGTTCTTAACCTCAATCGCAGTCCAAGTTCTACTCCAATTCTTGACCTCAATCGCAGTCCAAGTTCTCCAGTGATTGAGATAACTTCATCAAACCATCCACTGTTCAACTTAAATAGTGAGCCATGGATAGAAGATGATTCACAGGCAGAACTGTATCATGAAATTACCGACTCAGACAATGGTAATACTAATACATCTTCCTTTAAATCTCCTCTGTCGTTATTTCTATTTGCTTTTTATGTAAATACTCTGGCTTTTGTATGAGTGAATGCTCTGGCTTTTTATTCTGGTGGGTGGTGGCTTTTAGTATGAATAGTTTACCTTTTCATTCTAGTCTAATCTTTTTTTAATACTACTCGTTTGTCATTATTTGAATAACCTCAATCGCAAGACAAACTACATATGGCTTTTTACTTTTCTATTACCGTTGTTATTCTAACACCATGAAGATAGATTAATCACGAAAAACAACATATGCGCCTTGTCTTTATAATTGGAGTTACATGTTTTGGCTTCTGTTTAAGCTATAAAAATAGGGAGAAACAAACAAGTTCTGCTATAAGTATGTCATTAGATAACAGAGGACTATGCCAGTCTATAGTATAGTTCATTTGCTTTTATGATGCTTATTTTTCTGTCCAATTTTAAAACAGAAAATGTTGATCCGACAGAAGCTCAAGGATCCATAAAGAACTCAAAAAATCTGAGCAACAATGAACGTAGAGCCATATATGATAGGCTTCTGCAAATGAGTGTTGAAGGAAAATTGAAAAGCGGAATGACAAATATGGTTGCATCAGAATTTTCAGTTTCCATACGTACGGTTCAGCGCATCTGGAAGCAAGCAAAAAGCTGTGGAATGTATGTTGATGTGTCAAATAGAAAGGCAGGAAATTCTGGTCGTAAGAAGGTTCAGGTTGATTTGGATAAACTTCGAGACCTCGATTTACATCTACGAACAAGTTTGGAGTCTGTAGCTCATAACATGAATACAAGCAAGACCACAATCTTCAGACGTCTAAAGTCAGGACATATTCGCCGTCATTCGAATGCTCTGAAGCCTTTTCTAAAGGAGGAAAATAAAATATCCAGATTACAATTTTGCATATCAATGCTTGAGGAAGGTAGTATACCAAATGATCCAATTTTCAAGGGGATGTACAACATCATTCACATTGATGAGAAGTGGTTCTACCTTACAAAAAAGAGTGAGAATTATTACTTGGTAGCAGATGAAGACGATCCACAACGCACTTGCAAAAGCAAAAATTTCATTGGAAAGGTCATGTTTTTGGTAGCTGTAGCTCATCCAAGATTTGATGCACAAGGCAATGAACTTTTCTCTGGAAAAATTGGTGTGTTTCCTTTTGTCACATCAGAGCCAGCTAGAAGGAGCAGTGTCAATAGAGTTGCAGGCACACTAGAACTGAAACCAATAATTTCTGTAAATCGAGAAGTCGTCAGATCATACTTGATTGAAAGAGTACTCCCTGCCATTAAGGAAAAATGGCCAAGAGAGGACTTAAGGTCTCCAATATTCATTCAGCAAGACAATGCAAGAACACATGTTTCTCACAATGATGATGGATTTCACCTAGCAGCTATTCATGAAGGATTGGATGTTCATTTGATGAATCAACCTCCAAACTCTCCGGATTTGAATGTGTTAGACCTTGGTTTTTTTAGTGCTATTCAGTCCTTGCAATATAAGGAGGCACCTAAAACGGTTAGTGAACTTGTTGATGCTGTTGTGAATGCTTACAATGCTTTCTCGACGGTGAAGTCTAATCGTATATTTCTAACGTTGCAATTGTGCATGATAGAAATCATGAGAGTAAGAGGATCCCATAAGTACAAAATCCCACATATTGGCAAAGCAAGGTTAGAAAAAGAAGGTAAGCTACCTGCTCAAATCAAATGTGATCCTACATTGGTAAGAGAGGTTCAAGAATATTTAAGGTGAGTACAGGCTTGACTGATGTAGTTGATGCTGGCATCATAATGTACTGCTTTTAGGTTTTTTTCTTTTTTTTGTGAATGTGTAAGTGAGCATCAATCTTCTTCGAAAGACCTTTGTCCACCTTTTTCCTTTGTTATTGGTACAACAGTTGCAAAGGTGTAATGACCAATATATCTATCTGCTACATTTCTTTTATTAACATTGTGCCCTTTTGCAATGTGTTTTCTAGATTATCGATGTATGTTCTGACAGATATATGAAGCAAAAAAATTGAGTTTCTATTCTTTATTGTTCTCAACCGACCAAGAAAAATGCAACAATCTTGAGTTTCTGGCTCCCTTGGATTGAGCATAAATGTCAGCTCCAGTTGCACTAGTTAGTGGTCAAGTTGGGAGTTTTGAATTTCTTAACTCTGTTGAGATTTTATTTTGCCACTCATTATTTTCGTATCCTTATGCACTGGAAATTTCTTGAATATTGATGGAGAACTATTCAATAGGAGAGCTGATGTTCCGATTCTGAAAGGATATTATGGGTATAATGGAGCTTAATGACTTGCCTTTTGGCAAGTTTCATCCAAATAAAGACCAAGATTTGGAATATAGAATCAAATAGCATACTTGTAATGATGAATCAACATATATTCCAAATCACTTAAAAAGCTTTTATTTTATCTTACTGATTTGTACAGAAGCTGTTAATTGTTTACTTCCTTCAAGTTATTTTTCATCTCCCTGGTTTGTACAGAAGTTGTTTTGTTAGTGTAACTTACCATTCCATAAATTCCCCATTGTCATGGATTGCACTACTAACTTTTGCTGGATGTTTTTTCTCTTGAGAGATGAGAGCAATGGTACTCCTCTCCTTGTAAATTATTGTAAGAACTGATGAAGGATTTCAAAAAAACAATTCGGTTGAAGGATTTACAATTTGCATATGGATACATGAACATGTGTTAGGCAAACTAGAAGGAAAACTTGCAGATTCGATTAATCTAAAAGCTGTATGCTTTGACCTCAAATTCCAACAAGTAAGATTGCACATTTTCATCTGTTCTTTTTTCTTTTGAAAAGCAAAGAAGAACTATACTAATCGAAGAGTACTAACATCATAAAATTCTAAAACATCAGAATAAAGAGCAGACCATTTCCTATAGAAATCCAAACATTAGTAGGCAGAGACCAATCAAATACAAAAAACTAAGCCACAAACCCAATATAAAAAGATCATGTCAATACCACAACTTACGCTTAAACCCATCAACAGCAGCAACTTAAACCCATCAACAACAGCAACCCATGGAACACATACTCTTAATAAAATTTAGGAAGATACACTTTTAACATGTCTCTAACTACTCGTTGGATTTCTTTCTCTTCAAAAACTTCTTCTCCTTCATCGGGAAACTTATTCAAATCAAACCCACCATCTGCAGGTGCATTCAAGTCAAATTTTAGTGGAGCTTTCTCTTTATCTGCAGGTAAATTCAAGTCAAAATATAATGGAGCTTTTTCTATTTCTGTTTTAGCCCGTATAGAAGAATCACATACAGGCTTAGAATTCAAATCTATGGAATTTTCATCATCTCTCTTCATTTTTCTTCATGGATATATTTGCAGAATCTGTTGTTAACAAATAAAAGTAAAATCCTAAAAATTTCCATTGATGGAGTTCTTGGGAAAGAAACCAACATTAAAGAACTTGTTGAAACAAGTTTGAAAAAATAAGCAACAGATGCATTGAAAATTAAAGAAGCTAATGAAAGTATCGGTAAGATTAGTTGGGAGGAATAAGGGTAAAATTGGAAAATAAATCATTAATGAACCATGTAATTCTTAAAACGACAGTTATTACGAAACAAAAAAAATCTTAAAAAACGACTGTTATTGTGAAATGGAGGGAGTAATAAATAATGCTTAAAGGGTGCATGGATGTACCTTTTAGCCTTTTCCAAAGTACTAATTGTTATAAATTCAAACATTTATGAAGGTCCAATGTGACCGTCGAATGTTAGGAGAGTTTACACTCAAAAAAATTGAGAATTAATATTTAACAATTGACAAATTCTAATTTTTAAGTTTACTATATGAGATGTCCTCACTTCGCTTTGAATTAATCTATAAATATATAAAATAAAAATATGACCTGGGGCAAAGTTTAGGTAACTTCTAGTAATCTAGTTAGAAAACTCTAAAGCAATCTGACACGGCTGTATGCGTGTTTGATACCCAGAGACACGACAAACCAAAATAATTGGTCAAGACACCTCTGGACACGGGAAACCAATGGAGAATTTGGAGGCTCTGCACTAATGGCTACCGACGAGGTGAACTAAGTGGGCTAAGTAAATCGCAAGAGAGATGAGGAAAGAAGGGAGTAAAGTAAAGAAAGGAAGGGAAAATGAAATAATAGGGTTCGAACTGTCATGGAAGGAAGAGGAAGAAGGTGAACCAAAGGGAAAAAACGAAAAGGAGGAAAGAAAAAACACGGTGAAGTCGAGGATGGCTGCGGAGAGGTTGAAGGGGTTGGAGAGTATACGATGGGCTGAGCAAAATTTAGAAGTGGAAATATAGGATGGGCTTGGACTGAGTAACATTTAGAAACGGCCTGAGGGTTGAAGTCCTAGATTTTAACAAAATTAGTAGCCACTAATCATAAAACCCAATATTACAACGGGTTAAATTCCTTTTCTAACAAATTATTGAACGAGAATTCCATGAATAAAATATAAAAAATGTTTTTGATTGCCACGTCACGCCATACTCGTGTCCTAAATTTTCAAAAATTGCCATATCTCGTCATACCTGTATTATGTGTCCGTACTTCCTAGTTAGAAAATACTAAAAAGACATTGACCTCCCAATTTTCTAATTTCGAGACAGGGACTTTTTACTTAAGAAGAAAAAAATGCACTCATCTTATTGCGATTGGACAATATATTTTTGAATTGAACAGCAAAGCGCAATTTTGAAGCATTTGCTTTGCCTTAGAAGAGACGGTAAAGACTTGGCCACCGTTTCGTCCTCGCCGGAATATTTCAAATGCTCAAATATTCCACTGAGTCATTGTTTGAGACGACAAAATATTCCAAATGCCCAAATATTCCAGACAGTCAACAGGCTTTGTTCTCTTGCTGGGGAGCTTTCTCAATTCGTCATGTTACCAAACTTACCCTTACATTTGACGAGAAATTATGAGCACAAGACTTCTTTCCAAATTCAACTAATATGTTGGACTAGATCGAATTAGCCCAACAGAAGGTCCGGCCCATATTCAAGTTCGGTTACCTTGTTATAATCTATATCTCTGTACATCATATATTAAAGGAAACTCTTATGAAAGTTATAAAGAGTGTTATATAGGCAATAGAAAGAGAGAGAAAAATAATTATAATTAATTTAAAAATAATTTTTATATTTTTAAAATATTAAATGTTTTATATAGGTTATTTATCGTAATTTTATTATATTAAATATATTTAACCTATGATTTTTCATTTTTAACAAGTTTTCTTTTCAAAAAATTTTTTATGATTCTATTTAAATTTTTTTCCTCAAATGTTATTAATTTATCATATATATATATATATATATACACACATTAAAATTTCTTATATAATATAGTCCAATTTCGTATCTATACTATTAAAAAAAGGAATATTTTATGGTAATCATAAAGAGTATCAAGTAGGATAAAAAATGGAGTAAAAAATAATTATATTTAATTAGAAAATATTTTTGAGGAAAAATTTTAATTATTTAAGTATTTAAATGTTTTGTGTGGTATGACTCTCTATTTTCTGATAACTAAAAAACTGATGGTTGTTTCATTTTCTTGGTAACTAAAAGGTTAATAATTATTCTACTTCAATCAATGTTCCTGAAATTTTTACCTTCACCAAGCCACCATTTTCTTTGGAAAGTTTTCTTTTCATAATTATTATTATATTCAATGTATAGTGAAAAAAGTACAATTTTATCTATTATATTACCTTTATTTTTGTAACTTGATTACTCAGTTGAATTGTAATTTTGTACTAAAGAAATCAATATTGTATAAAAATCTCTTTTTCACCTCTAAGTTGGTGATTGATTTTTTTTTAATACCTTTTACATTGATTGAAATTACTTAAATGTGAGAATCTAACCTTTTTTTCTAATTTAATGCCTTAAAAATTATACTGATATTTATTTTTTTTAACTTTTTAATTTTATTTAATTGTATCTTCATAACTTTCCGACCTTTGAAACTTTTTAACTTTCCTAGCTTTGAAACTTTTTGAAAATATCTTCATAACAGATGGAATTATTTTTCCCTCCATTAATTGAAGAACACACAGATTGTTTTAAGGCGATGTGTCAAGCTCTGACAATTTGGTTAAGTACGTAATTGACAGGAAATCATTTTACCCGGCGTTGCACTCGTATGTAATTTGTTTTATTACAGACTTGACTTGACGAAAAATCATTCAATTAAACTTCAATAAAAATAAGAAGGAAAACCTCTTATCTCAACCATTTTCGGAATTGCTTGGGAAATTTTTTGTTTTTTTCTTCATTACAAAGGCGCACAAGTACGCCAACGTGGAATAACAAAAGTCCAAAAAGTTACATCCAAGCCAACCCAGTGAATAGGGCAAACATGAGCCCGAGCCCCGAGTCTTCCTGGCAATCCAACCCGATGGCTTCTACGGTCAGCGGCATGTGCCATGAGCTGACAATCAGCAGCTTTTTTTATTAGTCGTTGGATTAGATGAGATCGAACATCAGCCGTTAGATCAAATAAAAGGAGGTAAGTGGGAGGTAAATAGGAGGTAAAGTGGGAGTAAGTTTGTCTGGAGGAATTAGTAACCGGATGAGCAACCGGTTAGGTTGCTTCTTCAATTTATGGTCTTGAGACCATAACCCACGTGCCTAGTTTACTGACATGACCTGGACAGTGGAGTGATGACATGACCTGGATACAGTGGAGTGATAGTTGGATATTGCACCTTGGACAAGTAAAATGTCCAGAAAAACAAAACTCACATGGCTTCTTGTATTAAACAAAAGCTTTCTTCATCTTTGTTAATTTTCAAATGGTTTATGACGGAGGCGAAAAATTAATTTTGTTGCTTGTTTATGGGTGGGTGAAAAATTGCAGCGTTGTGACCTCCCTGAAAAAGCCGATAGACGATAGTGGTTGAAAAATCCAAAAAAGGGATCGGAAACTCTGTTGCAAAACATTTGAAGAACAAGTGTTGAGAAGAAAGTTAGAAGATGGATAATAAGAAGAAAAAGTGCAAAATAAAGGAAAGTGGGAAGAAGAAAAGTAAATGTGAGGTAAGAATATGAAAGTTTTCTCCATATTATGAAAAAACATTTATGGGTGGAAGGAGTTTTGTTTCAAATAAATGCTAGAAAATGTTAACCATTAATGTTTAAAAAAACGTTTTATGTTCATAAATGTTGTAAAAAAGAAGTGTTTTCATTCTCTTCATAAATGCAATGGTGAACAGATAGTGTTTTTGTGGGTGCTGTGTTCATTAATGCAAGGGAATTTTTCATTATCCTTCAATAAAGAACAATTTTTTCGCCTGGGTGGTCTGTACCACCAATGTAGGGAAATTTTTTTTATCAGTTCCTTCATAAATGCAATGGAATTGGTTTTCTGGGTTCAAAACCAAACCTTAAATTCACATTAAATTAACGTTAAAGGGTAATTTTTTTTTCCATTTAATCATTAACTAAATGAATAAATGTTAAACATATTTTCTGTTGAATAAAAAAACCAATAATATATAGTGTGATTAAATTTCTTGTATACAAGCAGACTGTATATCCATTTGTATGTATAAAAGCAGCAATATCTTATATATCCAAACAAAAAGTTATGAGTTTAAAGGGGATTACGTGTAGTTGTTCAAACATTCCCCAAAAAGTGAAGACTTTTGGGGATTATGTATGTTGGCTTGGCAGTATGAAAGATAAATATAACTGGGGATATTGTTTGAATAGTTGATGGAGTAAAATGTAAAATCTGCGTTGTTTGGCAAGTTTTGTTTTGTATGATTAATATATTGGGCTAATGAGATATCAGATAGATTACGTGGGCCGGGGTAGATTTAAAGTTGATCGACGTGGCCAATTTTCAATTGTAAATCTATATCAGTATCTTGAGAGTTCCAATAAAATATAAGGACCATGAGTCCATGACCCATGTTCAACTGTGACGGTTACCCATCACGCCTTTAAAGAAAGCAAAACTGAAAGGAAGCACATGAGAGTTTTGAGTGTTGCAGTTCATTTAGTCAGACTTTATGTCATCTTGGATTTAATTATGTGAAAGCCTAAAAGTTTCACATATAACGCATGTTAAATGTTAATAAAATAAATTTAAATATTGGATTCGCCTAATACATTTATATTGTTACTCAAATTTTTTTAAAATAATTGCTCTGGCTATCACATATGATCGTAACTAGTAGGAGTAAATTAATTTGGGCAGAAAATTTTCAATTAATGATCCTAACTAGTCTACCATTTGTTGTTCAAAAAATTATTACTATATATATCGACACGTACATATGCATAGTCTACCATTTGTTACTCTTTACCTTTTTTCTAAATCACTTATTTCCAAAACAAAAAAGGTTAATGTTTACAAAAAACCATTATTATAATCATTTAAAATCAAATTAAATGCAATTCAAGTACCATAATTTATAAATTTAGACGTATTTATATTTCAATTTTTTATAAGTTAATCATAAAGTTTTTTTGTGAAATCATCTATTCTTTCTTTTTGAATCTTTTTCATAAATAGAATGTCACGTCACGAGTATACATTATCAGAGCATGTTTGCTCCTTATTTTTTTAATTTGTAAAATCTTAACAAATTAAATGAGTAAGACTAAACGTTTAGACTTTGCATTGAATATTTTGTGCAATCTTATATCCAAAGTCAAGTTACCAAATCCCAAAAAAAAAAAACATGCTCATTACGTGCACCACACCCAAACAATTGACAACCCTTATCTCCAAATACATTGCTTTGATCGTCAAACCCTCTGCAAGTAACCAAAATTTCATTATTCAGTTCCCAATATATGCTTTAGTCATAGAATGACCTATGACCATGTTAGTTATATTTATACATAGTAAGTTACACTCACACTTATCACGTGTCGGTTTATTTTTCATTGCCCAAGTGGAATTTATTAGGACATTTGTAACTACAATAATAGCTTGGCCTTTCAAACATGAAAATAATTTTTTTTTCCACAAATGTTTTATATTTATATAGTTCATGTATCTCGTTAATATGTCTCAATTTTATAAGACATACTCCAGCTCAAAAATGATAAAAATATTTTACTCCCCTGATGTATTATATAGTTCAGGAATTAGGCATATTTCTAACTTTTATTATACAAACTTCAGCTCATAATGACATTTAATATTTGTGTAGTTATTATTCTCCTTTTGGAGATTACCATAATCCCCAAATAGAACCTCATACTCTCCAACTATAAACTCATGATCTCCATATTATAATCTCCTAATTGCCGCCAATAATCTCTTTATTGAATTTTCAACCCCCTAAATGAAATAACTATTTTTTGGATTTTCATTTTCCTCAAGTTATTCAATTTATCTCCAAATAAATTCCTACGATCTCCACATGGACTCTCATGATCTCCAAATACTTTGACACACTCGCAAGAATACATTCCCATTCTCTTCAAATTCGAAGATGCTCATAAAACCAGTTTAAAACCTCAGCCGCGTAATTTACATCTTCTTCTCTACCCTAATGCAAAAAAAAAGGCAAATCCGATTTACAAGAATGAATCGCAATAACAATTACAATAATCACAGTAACAACACAACCAATCTCAAATGTTACCACATACCCATTACCCAATATAAGAAGCAATAATTTACTAATATAATTTCCATACATGTTGACACAGGTTTCATTAACATGTGATTATTTGACAAAACCAAATCTTTATCATTCGTAGATGTAGATATATATATATATATATCTATATATCTATATCACTAAGGTTTTGTGTATATATTTGATTTACCTATATGTCTCTTTCAAATGTGATTAATCACCATTATATACATACTTTCATTACTCTTAATTTCAATCAAAAACTTCCGAACTCCATCAAGTACACACCTCTAAATTCTTAACTCCAGTCAATATCCATATTACAACCTTGACAATATACTCAATGCCCAAACTAAATACTATAAACCCTCCACTCAGTTATTTATTTTTAAGATTAAACATGTACTCAATACTAAAATTAATATCTGTCTTTTTATAAAATCAATCCATCATCTTCACTTTCTTTCAATCATTATACTCAAAATCACATATTATAATTCAGCATTCCACTAACTTCCCAAACTAATTTATAATATATATATATATATATAACGATCCATCTACTATGTTAAATTTCGAAGGAATATCATTTTTGAACCATATATATAACCCTATATTAAAGTTGAAATCACTTAAGCTATAATTCTCTTGACACATTTCAAGATCTAGATATATTTCACATTTACTTAACTATCATACTCAAATCTTAGGAATCAATTCAATCTATTAAGTTTATTATGTCTTACAATTATAACCTCATTTGATTTTGATTGGTCAAATATAGAATAAAAGTTTAAGTATAACGGATTGCGAATGTGATTTGACTATAATATTTTATTCTTTAAAAGTTTGATCTTTCATACATAATTTACCATGATCTCAATTTATTACATTGAAATCTCACTCCAAATCCATGCTCAAACTTAACATGAGCAATTTCTTGATTATTATATTCGCATAAATTTTATTCTTTTGACACCCATATTATTCAAGTCCTCAAATAATATTTCTCTTTAAGCATATAAATGACTTAGTAAAATAATCCCATGATCATGTACATTACTTGATAAAATGAAATACTACATGACTTGATAAAATGAAATACTATATCTCTAGTTTCTACGTAACTCCTAATTGATTTTTAAATTATTAAACCAAAAATTATCTTAAGTTTAATCTTAAAAAATATTATCCATTTATAAATCCCATAAAAAAGTTTTATTTCTGACTCCAAAAGTTCAAATTTTTTAATTATATATTGATACTAAGATAATTATTTTTTACAAATGTGATGGAATAAAATAAATTATGTGAATTCCATATAAAAAGCTCAATCATGTCTTAACTCTTTTAGCCTAATATAAAAATTTTTCCAACTCCTGTAAGCCTAATATAAATTAACGGTCAACTAACCATTTTTGGTTTTGACCCAAAATCATTAAGGCCACAAATTAAGTTGTCAAACTCTTATGAATTAGGTGGTGTAAGGGTTCAAAGTTGCTCCATTTTAATTGGCCAACTTTTCGGTTATGGCCCATTTTTTATCAAGGTTAAATTGACCCATTTTTTGTTTGCCCCATTTTTTTGTTGGGCCCATTTTTAATAAAGCCCAACTAAGTTCTTCAACTATTATGAAATTACTAATGTCAACTTTTCCAAAGTTTCTCAATTGCAATTGGCCCATTTTTCATAAAGGCCCAGTTGTACAACTCTTATGAATTTATCAATGTAAAAGATTCCAAAATTCCTACATTGTAATTCAAATTTCCTTTGGGCCTTATGACCCCATTAAAATTTAAATGACCCATGCAATACTTAGCAAGTCACTCCATTTGCCCAAACCCAAAATAACATTAAATTTTAACCTCTTTTTATCTTTTCTCCAAATTACTCATACACGAATTTAATTCATAATATTACTTTCTATTTTTTAAATTACACATTACAATTCATCATCTTTATTTTTCTTGCACATGCTAATCATTTAAATTTTAACATTTTCATCATATTTTCTTCTTACTTTTTCTTGAAAATGTTCCTTACTTAACTTTCATTTATTATTTTTATATAACTATTCACTGCAAAAATCTATTGACTTTGAAATATGTTGAACATTTCATTTTACTCGTCTTCTATGCATGTCCTATTTACAAATAGTGCAAGTGGGTAGTTTGGTTGCTATGATCCAACACATCATAGGAAAAAAAAAGTTACAAAACTTCCAACCCCAAAATGCTTCAATTGTTGCTTGAACATTGTGTCTAGTAGCTTATTATTAATTAATAATGCACCCTTATGCCTTATTAATCCATGCCTCCTTATCGTCTTTCAAGAGATTATATTAATAATATCATGTTCTTATATATTCAACTCAAAATGTTAAAGCTTTTTCCTACACATAAACCTTGAAGCCTTAACATCCATAGCAAACTCATCACTAAAAAATTTTCAATTTTAAACTTTTTTCCAACATTCACCTCAAAGTACAATACTCAATCGGTATTCTACTTTGTAAATATATTCACCAATGTCCACAAATTTTTAACTTTAGTTACAAATATATTTAAATTTAAAACCAATTTATTACCTTTTGCATTCATAATCTCTACATTTTGCTTACTCAATCAGTAAATTTAATGGCTTACTCCACAAATGAAATGCCATAATTCTTAAATGTAGATCTTCAACTAGAAATTTACAATAATTCGACAGCCGCATCCATTATCTCTGCTTACATTCAGACGATGTCCAAACACATTCCCATAATATATAACCAAATTTAATGCTTGTCTCTAAGTATATTCTCTGGTCCAATCTTTGAATCTCTCAGGACAATAGTCCTACGAATTTTTGTCAACAAACTTGATAATGCCATAGTGTTTATTCCTTTCTCCTTTCACACACACATACACCCATACCCACACACACGTATATATCATTTAAGCATTTAAATTTTTTTTTCAAAGTACACATCTTTAGGTTTTAAGTCTATTTAATATCCATACTAACATCTTTACAATACAACATGCTCAATGTCCAAACTAAATACTATAATATACTCCAATCAATTATGCATTACCAAGATTCAACATATAGCAATACTCAATTTAATATTTGTCTCTATTCAAGTTTATATCACTATGACTACAATTATCTTTCCGCAATTTAATATCTAAAAATATTATACATTTTCTCAACTATCGTCCTAAAATAAAATAATACCAATTAATCTAATCTATCAAATTTATTACGATGTACACTTACAAGCTAATTTTATTTTGACAAGTCAAGTATAGAGTATTACTATAAGCATAAAGGAATATGAATGAGATTTGACTATAATCCTTTGTTTTTTACTATGCTCTCAATTTATCATTTGGAAGTCTTACTCAAAAACTATGGTCAACCTCTACTTTATACGTTTTTTCGATCAGTATATTCGAATTTTTAACTTTCATTATGGTTTTATCTCTGTTAATAATTATATCTAAATTTAAGCTCCATAATATTCTTAATTTATTTTACTCACTTTATACTATTATAAATTACATAATAAATGTTATTTTACTCACTTCAAAACTTCTTACTTTTGTAAGTTTAGACGATATTAAATTACTTATTTTTAACAAATGTTATCAACTAAAATTACTTTTTTTAAAATTTTACTCCATAATTTAAATTATGTCTTCACCTTTTAAATTTTAATTATTTAAATTATCGGTCACCCAAATACATATTCACAAAACAAAATAGAGTAACTTTCCATCTTTTCCAAACAAATTAAACATTTAAACAAATTAAATAATAATACATTTTTCCCTGACCTTAATTATTTGCAACAAAATTTCTATTAGCATTCTCTATGTAAGCGGCTACAAAAGCGTGCTTGGAAGTGGATCTTCCAAACAAATACTCAATTCTCTTTTTGTCTGGGAGTGAAATTAATTTTGACTTTTAGCTTTATGTTTACTTTAGTAATTTTGTTTCGTTGTGGTCTATTTATTCCATCTTTTAAAAATTACTAATTCTCAAATGACACAAACAAGTTGTTGACAATGATAAAAAGCTGTGTTGTTTGCTCCCTTTATATCCACAAATAAATATTACAAACTGATTAACTTCATTTGATGTGATCTAAAGCTGACATTTTTACATTTTATAATGAAGAGAAACCGGTTACATGAAGCTTAGAGCTTCTCCAATGGGGCAGCAAAACGGCAAAATAGTGTGCTATTTTGCTGTTTTTGCTGCTCCAAAGGAGCGGTAATTCATCCCACCAAAATGGTGGGATGCTTTTTTTTTTTCCAAATTTGACCTTAACTTTAATTGGTTATTACATTTATATTATTTTAATTTTTTGTTGTATTTATATGTTTTGGATTTTATTTAAATTTAATTTTTGAATTATTAAGAAAAAAATATATCATTAGAAAGATCTCATTGAGACCTTTAAATTGAGACCAATATTAAATATATTTTTATAAATAATTATAAATATAAATTAGATAAACTATGGAAGAATTCAATGAAAACAAAATAAAAGTCATTAAACATTAATTTACTTAAATTATAGTCAAAACACAAGTTAAACAAACATAGAAATAAAATTAAAACATAGATTAATCCACCAACGACTATTACAACAAAAATTAATTATAACTAGTTCACAATAATATATGCTAAATAAACATTTAAAAATTTGGAAGATCATCACCATTTCCTTCCAAATTAGCAAAGTATTGGTCAAAGTCATTTGATGAGCCAACCCTTTTTTGAGATTGTTGATCACAAGCTCTCTTTGTACTGATCCTAATTTCGTAAATTATGTGAAATAATATTTTTATTAATTATTTGTGACATAATATTAACAGTTATTAATAATAACATATGATTAAATAATTCATGAGAAAAATATTTAATATTATTTAATATTATTATTTTTAATTAATAAAATATATTGTTATAATTACATATAGATTAATTTAATTGTTTAAATAATTATTTAGATAATTATATTAAGTTAAATAGTAGATGTTATATTATAATATGATTGATGTAAAAAATGGTGTAAAAAATGGTGTAATACATTGGAGTGGAACAAAATTTGGTGTTAAAATATTCTAAGAATATTCTCTTTTTACACCAAAATAATGTAAAATTTGGTGTGATAAGTTGGAGATGCCCTTACTTCCCTCTTATTTTAACGCTGCTGCTGACTGGAGTCACCACCATCCAACCCGCAGCTTTAATTATTAACCTCTCTTTTAACAAATCTGAAAAAGGGAATATCCTGACTGTCACCAACCCAACCATAGAAAGGATAGGAGTATCTTTTAGTAGTAGCTTTTTGTTACAAAATTTGGAAAATGAGTAATGCTAAGGCTGTTTGGAGGGTAGGTACGGAATTCTAAGGCACTGAACTGATTGCAGAATGCAGAAACGGTCAGAATGAGGACACTTGTACTAAGTAGCCGTTTTTACTACTTTTGGAATAAAATACTAAAACATTTCATCAAAGCAACTGTTACATGGGCCTTTTTGCGCCGCAGTCAACAATGTCGTTGAGTAACTGACAACTTCATTGACTAGATTTCTTTCTTTTCTTTTCTTTGTCTTTTTAAATTTTGGTTAATCAAGGTTTTTTCTAAACCTTATTAGTCTGACATTATTTTTTTTTGTCAGGAGCGTTAAAAGTAATTCTTCCAACAGGTGCTCTTTCGAGGGATTGAAACTTGTCTCCTTGTCTATACCAAGTAAGAATCGTTATCATCTCAATAAATACTTATTGATTTATTAATTAGATTTCTAGCATGTTGAGAAAGTAAGCAAGTGAAGTAAGTAAGTACTAATTTTTTCAAACAAAAAGTAAATACATACTAATTGTTAAAGATTCAAACGTTTATTGAGGTTTAATGCGACTAGATTATAGATTAATTAGGGTTCAATATGATCGTCGAATATTATGAGAGTTTGTACTTTGAAAAATTAAGAACTAATATGTAACCATTGACAAATTTTAATTTTTAAGTTAACTAGATGAGACGTTCTCATTTCGTTTTGAGTTAATCCACAAATATATATTAAAAAATAGAGGCAATACAATAGGCCAAATTGGACTAATTTTTTTATTTTTTATTTTTTATTTTTTACTTTATATAGAACAGCAATTATAAAAACACTAGGTCTATAAAAAAAAGAAGAAATTATTAGTTTTTATTTTGTAAAAGTCTACTACTTCTGAGTGTAGACTTCATAATAGACCCCTACATAATGCTTCATTATGATTTAACAATTTCAGTATTGTAGAAAATATTCGTAAGTGCAATGAACCTAAATATTTTATTATTATCTTTTTTGTTCTTATGAGTGAAAAGGAATGTAATTATATAAGATTTTATTAAATATATGTAAGATAACTTTTTCTTTATCATAATATCTAAGATGATTTAAATATTATATTCAATGGATTCTATGTATGTTAAAAAAAATTTGAATGTTTGTATTGGAAAAAGGAATTTTATTAAAATATATACAGTGACTTAAATATCATTTTCAATGGATTCAATGTTTGTTAAAAAAAATAAATAAAATAGATTCAATAATTGTATTTGACAAAGACATAATTTTTTGAAGATAAGTACTTAAATTAAGAAAAAAATTATTGACTCATTTATTAAAAAATATATTAGAGAGAGAGATAGAGTATTTATGTGGATATTCTGTTTGAACTTCTTTAAGAATAAACTTAACAATACATATAGATAGATGTATAGATAGGTGTATCATCAACCCACTTTGGGGTTGATCTACTTTAGTCAATCATCTATATGGAAAACGAATTCAGTTTCCTTCATTCAATGTATCCTCATATTTTATATTTTATCGAGCAATGAACTTGTAAACTGTTCATGAAAGAAAAGTCCGTTCTTATATATCTGACCCCAATAATCGAATCTTTTCGATTAAGAAAGTTAGTTGAGTAATAAAATTCTATACAAATTTTACTTCATTTTCTAAATTTATCCTAAGTCTATTTCATTCTTTGTCCTCTTTACAAGTTAGTTAGCTTAATATTACAACTACTGCATTTAATGGTTTTTACAATTCTAAAGAAGGGTAAATTTGAAAATAAATAATTAATGCTTTATTGAAATCATAAAATGAAAAATAAAAAAGAATATTAGGTAGGGCTTAGGTAATAAGAAACGGATGGAATAAATGAAATTATTTTTGATAAGCTAAAAATCGTAAAAAAAAGAAGAAGAAAAAAGATAAAAAGAATGGCTTTATTACCAGTCTAATTATAGATCGCAACTATCGCCACTTGGTAATTTCTTTGAAAATTGAAATTAATTAGTACTCCCTCTATCCTTATTTATATGTTCTAATTAACCTGTTTCACATGTGGTAAAAAAAGTAATTATGGTGTCAAATTTTATACATATTTATCTTAACTTTCCTATTTTATCGTTGTCTCCCTCCCTCTTTGTCTCTCTTATATTTCAGAAAAATATTCATTTAAGAGAGAGAAAAGTTAGTTTGAAATGGTAATTTAAAAAAATTAATAATTAATATTGAGATAAAGATAAATAAAAATAGACAAATAAAACTTCTAGAATGAAACAGATAAATAAAGACAGAGAGAGTAAAACTTTGGGCCCTTAAGAAATTCTAGTAGCCAATCACTACTAGAAAAATAGTCCATAGCAATGGAAATAGGGACGGAATTTTATGAAAAATCCGTCCCTAAAAGCTTTTCCAACGGATTTAGGGACGGATTTATTTCGGTTCCTATACGCGCGTCCCTAATATTTAGGGACGGATAATAAAATCCGTCCCTAAATATTTAGGGACGGACAACAAATCCGTCCCTAAATTCGGTGGAACACACGAGACAAGGTAATCACATTTGCAATGGATTTTGCGACGAAAAGGCAACTACTGCAGCGGAATTAGGGACGGAAATAGCAACGGAATTTGCAACGGTTTTTTCCGTACGAAACTGTAATCGCTGAAAGGTTTTTAAAAACTGATTTTGGGAGGGATTTAGGGACGGATTTTGTACATAGAGACGGTTTTAGGGACGGATTTAGGGACAGTTTGGAGGGTTTAGGGTTTATTTTTATCCTTTAGGGACGGTTTTAGGGATGGAAAATGTAAAAAAAGTTAAAATTTTTAAAATAATGTTTTATATATTTAGTTATGGTTTATTAGTAATTTTTTATGAATTAGTTGTAATAATAATAATAAATATTATTATTATTATTATTATATTTAATAATAATATTATTATTATAATATTTAATTGTATTATTATTATTATTAATATTTAGTAATATTATTATTATTATTACTATATAAAATAATATTAAAATAGACGAAAATGATTAACAAATTCTAATTTTATATATTTACTGTAAATGTTGTATACATGAAATGTACAAAAATAAATCTAAAAATCACCTAAATGGGAGGCAATCTCATCGAAGTCATCCTGGGCCTCGACATCGCCCTCGGCCTCGCCCTGGGCCTCGGCCTCGCCCTGATCGGCCGCATGATGGACGTCCTGGGGCTGATGCTGTACATGCGAGATGGACTCTCCGGTCCTAGCCTGAGCGTACGGAGGTGGCTCGTCTGTCGAATGCGAAGCTCCCGGAGGCGGAGGAAAACGGCCTATCATCTGCTGCATCTGCTGTAAGTGCTGCTCCCACACTCTATCTCTCTCTGCCAACTGTCGAGCAGACTCCTGCGCAGCCTTCTGTAGCCTCCTCTCAACATCGGAGCGCAAGTCGGCCATTTGTTGTCGCAAGGAAATATTCTCTTGCGACTGAGATGGGATGGAAGAAGAGTCGGCCTGAAACTGGGGGTGGTGAACTAAGTCACCGTACCCTAGCATCCGACCGCGATCGCCACCCGCTACCCCCTGAAAGACAGTATGCGGGTTGACCTCCGAGTCATCGGCAGCTCATGCACGTGCCTCCGTAATCGCTCGATCATAATCCTCCTAAAAAAAAGAATATAAATTAAATTATAACGTGTGTGAAGTATAATATTAATCGAATATTCTTATTTTAATTGAATAATTATATAACAATAAACTAAATGAACGTTACAATTCTATAAGTAATTACTTAAGATGATTATATATAATGAGTTATAATTACTTAAACTTTAACTTCAATAATTATATATTTAAGTACTTGAACTTACAACAATGGTCTTGGCACGACCCTCAGGATAATCACCCGCCTTGGTCTTGTACAGCCGGCCGAATAATGTGTCAGGACCGGGATCACCACCTGCCTCTTTAACCTACAAAAGCGAAAAATGTGTTAAATAATGATAAGAAAAATATTTTTGAGCCTTGTAAAAAAACTTAAGCAAAATAAAATATGAATTTAATTATTACCAAATCGGACCAGTGGAATGCAGTGCCCCTATTACCACCTCTATATACAATCGCCTGCTCAGTGCTGCGATTCTTCTTATTCACCTCGCTGTGATGCTTGAAAGTAGGGTCGGCATCCCACTGTGCACAGAGGCTGTCCCAGACATGGTCTGAAGTCCAAGTAGGTGCCCTACGTATATGCCGAGCTCGGCTAAACTCATGCCTGATGAATTTGCTGGCTGTGGCATCGAAGAAGGCCAGTGCCGCCTTACGTTCCTCGGCGGGGAACAAGTAACGCCTCTGTAATGAAAAAGAAATAATGAAAGTGCGCAAATAATAATGTCATAATTCAATTAAACAAATTAAGCAATGGTAATAATAATTATTAAATAAAATAGTCAAATAATAATAATGTAATAATTAAATTATATGAATAAACAAATAATTAATGTAGGTTATGACTTACCATCCATAAATCGAACATACGGGTGCGCGTCTCATGCGGAACCTTCATCCAGGACAACCACGGCTCGATCCAATGTCCGTAGATGATATGCTTGATCTCTGTCTTCGCCCTCTTGTTTGTCTTCTCATCTCTTCAAAATTCCATTATCAAAGGTAATTAGTAAGAAAAACAAGTAAATATAATTAAGAATCATTAAAAAAATAAAAAAGTTAAGATTTTACTCGTAAATCTGGGCCACTGTCATCGGTGTCGGGGGAACTAGCTGAGATGGGCCGGAATCAGGCTGAGTTGGCTGGGTGGGTTGGGCGGGCTGGTGGGACTGGGAGGGCTGGGGGGACTGGGAGGGCTGGAAAGGCTGGGGGGCAGGTGTAGGCTGGAAAGGCTGGGGGGCAGGTGTAGGCTGGAAAGACGATGGGGCAGTGTGGGAAGAGGAGGCTCGCTGAGAAGTAGGCATCTGTGCTGACGGCACAAGGCGATACGTAAATCGTCCCACTGTCACCTCCTGAACTGGCGGTGGAGATGGAGAAGGAGATGCACCAGAACTATGTGCTGGAGGAGCATGGCTGGATGTAGGAATGGAGGAGTGTAGGCCAATATCCGGAAGCAACGGAAGTGATGGGGAATGAGATTAAACCGCTGATCCAGACGTCGGCTAATTACGGAATATTATAACAAAATTGTTAGTTTAATTAATTATATATAAGAACATTCATGACAGTTAATCAATTTTGATTAATACATATTGAAAAGCACCTGTGTATGCTGCGAAGCCAGAACAGGTGGGGATGGGAACGTCTCCTGAGGTAGAACAGGGGGTGGAGGTGGTGGTAATCGCGAAGCAGGATAACCGACTGAGGGAGATCCAGATGCTGAATGGTGTGACTGACTCCCGAAGGCCCCTCGTGTCACGCCCCGACACCATAATTGGGCACGTAACAATCGCCGCAACCCTCGAAATGCATTCTATTAGGTTAGAATACACTTCAAAGGTTGCAAGGCTAAAATGGTCATTTCACCAATTTTTCTCTTATACAGTTTTCATCCAATTCAATAGTTAAAACAATTAACAAACATGCAGGCAAATCAAAACAGATAAAATGTCGAACTGTCGCGGCATAAAAATTCATGTAAACAGAAGACACCAAAACTTTAAGATATTTACGAAAATGCCATTAGATTTTCGACATGTTTTTCCGTGAATATTTAAACCAAGCTACAGGATTCAGAAAAATACGGTAACAGCTTCGAATATTATTAGACACATTAAAACGGTGAAATAGCTATTTAAACTGACATTCACTTACTCGGTGGGTCCTACACGAATTTTTGAAAAATAATACAAAGGTTGACTTTTTCACCCTCGGTCAAACTAGAGCCAAAAGCCTAGCAGTTCTCCCACCACAACGTACCTACTAGCGCGGTTAATGTCTACAGCCTGAAAAAATATTTTATTAAAACACGGGTGAGTAACAGAGTTACCCAGTGAGTGGATAAAATAATTACATAAACAACAATGTAAAAATCGATATTTATTATAAGGCAATAAAAGTCAAAACCATAAGCATAAATAAAACCATAAACATAAACATAAACAAGGCAAGATTTTCACAAACTTTGGCCCATGTATCATCTATTTCATCCGTCAATTCCTCACTCGAGTTATCGCCTTGGCCGAGGCCGACAACTGAGTAGCGAGTCCCATCTTGAACGGTGGATACCACAAGATGGACTCAAATTACCTTGCGGGTTTCCCTCCGCGCCTCCCGCCAAGGTACATACCACACTCACCACGCCTCTCAAAAGACGGTCCGTGGCTACTTAGTTACTGCAGTAACAAAATTCCTCCCTTGGAGGCCACCGTATAGTAACAATCTTAGAATTGTGATGGCTTGCAAACCTTTTTATGTTTACTTCGAATAAAACATTATCTTTGAAAAATTATGTAATAAAACTTTCAATGTTTTGAAATCAATATTAGCAATTTTATCTCAAAACCATTTTCCATATTCAATTCTCAAAACCAAACATTTCAATTTAGCCATCACATTCCATGGGCCATTCACATTTAGCATCATTCAAAACACATTCAAATAAGCCATTTCTCTAAACACATAGCATAATAATAAACTTTCATGAAACCACATTTAACAAAACAATAAGGAGTAGAGATTTAAAATTTCGTTATCCACTCACTGTGCTCTCCGAGCTAATCTTGACTTTCCTCGACTGGTTCCTTGTTCTTTGATTGATCTCGGACTCCTAATTTTCATAAACTCATTTAGTTCCTATAGCCATTGCTAATTTTGATTATAATCTAATCTAAATGCAATGCCATGCATGCCATGCAATAAATTAGAATTCTAACTCCTAATTATACTTTTCACTAATATTTTTCCAATCTAATTTCTTCAAAATTCACATTTATTCCATTATAGGTTGAAAATTTCCCATAGCTATGGCACATTAAAAATTTCAGCCTTTGGTCCAATTTCACCCAATTTCCACATTTTTCTTTTCCAACATTTTCCTTTAACATTTTCACATCAAATTTACTTCAAAACAACTACATTTTCATTTAAATTCCAAAATGACAAAAATGCTATTTTCCTTGTAATTTTCGAAATAAATATTGAAAAATAAAAAAATTTCCTTTTTAATGTAATTTGATGACATTTCCCAGTTTAATAAGCTTCCATGAACATCATATTTTAAATCCTAAGGTTCCATGAATCCAATTTGGCCTAGAAATCTTAATTTCATAAATTCTCCATAACTTTCTAATTTTCTAGATTCATAAGTCTACAAGCAATTTTAAGCTAAACTAACTTGATATTCATGTTTAGCATGCCAAAAACTATAATCTAAGATCAAAATTAGGCATGCTTACCTTTGATTTGTGAAAATCCACCAAGAACCCTAGACTTTTCAATTGCAATTTCTCCTCACTTAGCTTGAATTTATTGAAATTGATTTAGGAATATTGATGGGCTAATCAAGAGGTTTAATTTGATAGGTAATTTTAATGGGCTTGTTTGGAGAATTTAGGATTTGTGTTTTATGGAGGAAGCTTTCAAGGTTCATCAATGGTGGTTTTTTTTTTTTTTTCATCATCTTTTCTAAGGTTGAAGACAACCAAATAAATGGTTGAATTTTCTAGAATTTCTCCAAGGGTGGCCGAATGTGGTCTTCCAAATGGGTGGAGAAATTTGTTCAAATCCTAGCCCTCCATTCCTAAGGTTTTGACACTTGTCATCATGTGATTAAATCCATAAAAGAAAATTTTGTTCTTAGTTCCCATTTTGTCCTCCAACAATCACTAAAATTCCATCCATATCCTAAGTCAGTGTAATAAAATTTTCAGTGTATATTTTTATTCTTTAGACTGTTTCCTTTTATTCCATTGGCAGCAAAATTTTAAAATTCTCTGTCAATTTTTTGTAAATTCTGTCTAAACTTCTAAGTTTACTACTAATTCTTCAACAATTTATTTAATTCCATTTATGTCCTATTCATAACTTAAGTAAAACTTAAACTATATTTTCAATGATTTGCTACTAAATGATGCATGCCGGACGGATTAAAAGAAACAGCAATTTAGAACGGGTATTACAGCTCTCCCCCCCTTAAAATAAATTTCGTCCTCGAAATTTCCCATACCGGAACTAGTGAAGAGATGAGGATATTTTCTCCTCATTTGCTCCTTGGGCTCCCATGTTTCCTCTTCTTCTTGCGCATTTCTCGATAGTACCTTGACCATCGGAATGCTTTTATTTCTAAGTACTCGCACTTGGGTATCTAGAATCCTGACCTGTTGTACTTTGAAGTTCAAGACTTCTTTCAAGTCGATCGGATGAGTTTCTAAAATATGGGAGGGATCGAGTACATACTTCTTTAATAGAGATACATGGAATACATTGTGGATTTTATCCAATTCTTGTGGCAGCTCTAACCGATAAGCTATTGGACCTATTCTTTCAATCACTCTGAACGGTCCAATGTAGCATGGATTTAGTTTTCCTCGCTTCCTGAACCGGATAACACCTTTCCACGGTGACACCTTTAAAAATACCATATTATCTATTTGGAACTTTAGGTCTTTTCTTCGTATGTCCACGTAACTTTTCTATCGATCTTGAGTCGCCTTCAATCTTTCCCTGATAACTTTGACCCTTTTCAGTGGTAAGGTAAATTAATTTACCATTATGGAGCTTCCGTTCACCAACTTCATCCCAATATACTGATATTCTAAATTTTCTCCAATATAATCTTCTTTAATTCTGGATTATTGGGACATACACTTTACCATTCTTAGTTAACACTTCATCACTTCTAAGTTGTAGGTTTACTCTTAAGGCTATTCTCTTGTGCGGTCTAAGGCTAGCTTGTTTACTTTATACCTTAGTAAGCCTTGTCCACAAAATTGGGTGTTTAACCTTTCGGCTCCCTAATTGGGAATGAACCGATCGTAAGCAAGTAAAGATACTAATGTTAGTGATAAAGAACTTAAGAGAGTTTGGAAGAATGACTATTACTGGTATTCCGTACAAACTCGTTAGTACAAGATAATCCAGTGGTAGGTTCTCTCACTACTACAACATTTCCCTCATACACCACAAGATGGTAAGGGAGTATCCCTTATTCTTCTTTCCTTTATGTTTTTTTTTTTGAAATTCTTGGTTCAACCTACCATCCGTCCTTTAGCGCTCTCGAATTCAGTCGACCAAAATAGGTTTCACCGCAAAGCTAACAAATCAAGGCTCCACTTACTACATTCCCTAGTTTTTCTTTTAACACTTTCACTTTTCCTTGATGTCTTTACCATGGAAATCGTCATACTTCACGGTACTCAATCTTTGATGTTCAAGAACTTTCACCGGTTGTACCTCATAATTTTAATCTTCCTTAAGTTTCAACTAGTGGTACTTCTAATATACGCGAGGTGTCAGATTTATATTCTCAGAGTAGTGTGAATCCTTTTCAACTGTAATAGTAGCCGTCGGTTTATAGTTTCACAAATTCATCTTTTATTCCTATCTCTTCAAATTTGGAATTTTCCTTCTTGACTCTATAATTCATATTGATCAACTCATAGTCCTCAATTCATAACCTATGTGACTCCAAATAAATCTTCCAGCCGATCTACAATTTCTTCAATTCACTTTTTCCATTAATGGAATTTCATATTTAATATCTACATCAATTTACCTTGCCAACTTTCTTGGTTCTCTCTCTTATAGCCCAATTTCCATTCTAATACAACTGTAATAGTTCCATACTAGCCTTTCATAACTCCAAGCATATACGTTTTCTTATTGAGTTATGACCTTTCATAACTTGAAGAACATTAAAGCTTCCTTTCTTCCGCCCTTCACCCATGACTCATTTTCTCGTTTAATAAGATATCCTTCGACTTATATTGCTTGAGCAATAATGCCTTTGTTTTATGGTGAAACAATTAGGTTGAAAAACACTTTGCTTCCTCTCAGAACCCAATCAAATCGTCTTTGAAGCAGTCAATCTAAAAGATTCCTTAGGAACTCCAATCCTCTCTTCATTTCAATGAATCACATTTCCATCATTATCTTGTCAGTGTATATGTACATCCCTTCATAATCTTCTCTTTATTCTTGGACGTTTCAATACATAAAAGTTGTTTTACGAACTTTCCTATCTCTCATCTCTTCCTACTTAAGATTTATTCAAAGACTCCATAACATCATAGAAGTAATCATAATTCATTCTGCTACCGCCCTTGACCTCAACTATTTCAATTCCAAAAGTTCTCATTATTCATTTAACTACTTGAACAAATCAAAACTTTCCCCACCTAATTTCACTTAGTTACCATCTTCTTCTTTAGCTTAGATTTCATATCTCTTTTTGTTGCACAAGTTTATCACCTTCAGTTCGCAATCATCAACTTATTTGCTTGAATCCCCTCTTTCACCATCCATCACATACTTGCTTTCCACAAATTTATCTCATTTTCACATTCATACACAACTCACTACCAAAATCACTAGAAATTATTCTTGTTAACCATCCAACTACACTAAATTTCACTTAATCTATAATTATTACTTTCTATCCTTCCAGTTCCCTTTTTTTTTTTTTTAGCCTATCCAGCAGGTTTCTCATAAGCAACCCTTTATCTTATAATATTCAATTGGATTTTTGGCTCATCTTTTCCAAGTGTACACCATTAAGTTTCTTCTTACATCAAGTCTACCATAGTTCGTTGCTCATACAATCACATTTAATCATGCCATCATCACTGGCTCATATCAATCTCGTAATCCTCATTCATTCATTTCACAATTAATGTCCTTAATTACACACTTTCATCTTTAGTCTTTAATTCTCTTCTTTCAATTAACTTATTTCTCTATACACATATATTCTCAACAGGTCTTTCTTCGTAATGAAGAAGAATATCGTTCCCAAGCTTTTATCAAAAAGAAATTTTGGACTTTGGTACGAAATTCTAATTTAGGTCACAAAACAAAATCATAGGGTACTATTAACCTCGCTTTAAAGTCCATGGGAAGTTTGGGAAATATTTGAATAATGCTCAAACATTTATAGACAGTCTATGTGACCATGCGACTGCTTGATCGTAAAATTAGTCGAAGTTCGAGTATCAATATCTGAAGGTAACTAAGGGTTTAGTACTAACAACAAGGTGTAAGTTACCTACAAGTTTGGAAAATGACTCGATCAAACCCGAATCCACTTGGCACTTTACAAATTTTTTTTTTTAGAAAACTATTTTAAAACACTGTTTAACAAAAAATTGAGTTCTGATATCTCTTTAATTGTCACACCCCGATCCGAAGGTCGAGAATGTGACAACCGCCGCGTGCCACAAATTGTGAATGGCGCGCTTCACCCACAACTCGAAGCTCGCAAGGCTTATAACATCTTGAACCCATTTAGTAAATCGATTTTTTTTTGCTTGTCATGCAAAATGAAAAATAAGATTTTAAAACATTATGCAGTCTAAAATTTAAATGAAAACAGTCCTTCAAGTTTAAAATGTATGTGAATAACAATTTAACCGTATTCAAATTATGCCAATGGATTCAGTAATAAACACATGTAAGCCGTATAGACTTACTGTGAAAGGTTCAGAGTCGAGTCTTAACACTTAGCGGTCTATCTCTTTCGCGCGGTTAATTATCGTAGGCTGATTGAAAATGGTTGTATACTAATCTATAATCGCGCTCGGCCCAGTCGATGTTTCTTCCTTAGTCAGTGCAAGTTTGAGTTTGTTTCAGAGACTAATTCGACCGGGCAAGCTTTGCCTCGATCAGCCGCGACCGCGCTGACGTTGTGGTGGCATAGCATATCTATAACGAAAGAGGATTAGTCTCTAAATAACTATCTCTACATGAGATTTTACATGAAATATGCATGTTCTAACACTTTGACCAAGTTTGACCGAGGTTGACCGGGTTTGACCAAGTTTGACTCGGGCCCACCGACACTGAAAATCCACCAAAAACTGACTTAAAACCTCAAGCTCTGATACCAATCGAATTGTCACGCCCCGACACCATAATTGGGCACGTAACAATCGCCGCAACCCTCGAAATGCATTCTATTAGGTTAGAATCATGGAATTCAATATCCGTCGATACATCGATATATCCATCGATATATCCGTAATCGATATGGATACTGCGATATTTTGTCGGTGGTCCACAAACCACCGGATATCCGTCGATATATTCATATATCCGCGATATATATTGCGATATTTAAAATATCCGTTAAAATGTCTAGTTTAATTTTGTAATCTGGTCCAAATGGTAAATTAATTTGAAATACTTAGGTGCTCGACTCAAATGGAAAATTGCTTGGCCTGTGGTGGAAACAAAAGGCTCAGGCCTTAGTGTCAAATTCAATCGCTTTCTTATATTGTAGGATTCACTTAAGTAAAATTCAAAGTTGATGTCCTAAATACTAAAAAAGACGCTCCACACTTGGATATTTTTCTTATTCTTAAAATATTAATGGGGATCTCTCTTTATTACATCGTGTATTTGACTTGTAATTACTTAATGGCAAAAACTTAGTTAATGCAACATTAAACTTAAATAGTAACTTGGGAAGCAGAAAAAAAATATAGCACTTTGTAAATTATTGTATATATTTTTTTGATATGCTAATATTTTTACAAAAAGTTTTACACAACTCTTGAAGTTTTCTTATAAATCACTATTCTTAATCTAAGGAGCGTTGAAATTTTTAGTTTCTTTTTTTTTTCATTCTTCGCCATCATATTTGAGTAAATTTGTTTTGGGGCTTATCTTTTAGTTCATGGTCACGAATTAACAAAGTAAAAATTTATCAAGTTTTTCAAGTTTTAGATCCTTAGTCAACTAAACAAAATCAATTTGGAAATGAGGTGAGATAAAATTCATATTAATTTAAATATTTTGAAAGTTTATAATTTCCTAAATAAAATTTTCTTTTTGTAAAGATAATGTTGTTTAGAGAAGCTAGAAGATCTTTTGGGGAAGCATGTGCACGAAGTTCAAGGGCGACCATGAAACCTGATATAAATATAATTACAAAGTTGATTAGTTCTCTATTTTTGCTTGAAAAATTATTATTACTACGATTCATTCAATGTAAAATATTCTTTGTTTTTTTATGTAGTTGATTGGTGGGAGTTATACGGGGAAAGTCCACCAATACTGCGTAAATTGGCTATGCAGATATTATCTCAAACTGTTTCATCTTCAACTTGTGAAAGAAATTGGAGCACATTTGCTTAAATCCACACAAAGCAACGAAATCGATTAGCTTATAGAACTCTACAAAATCTTGTGTATTGTTACTATAACATGAAACTACGAGTTAGAGATATGGAAGTTGCACAAGATGAGATGTCAGTGCTAGACCCATTGAATCTTCTTGATGTTACTGTTAAAATTGGTGATGAAGATGAATATCATCTTTTTTAATGGATTAGGCCTGCACATTTAGATGGCCGTGATATGAAGCCTAATCCTGAGATCAGCAGTCATGCTCAAGAATTTGGGATTGATGTTGATAAAGTGATGTTCGAAAAGGTTGGCTTAGATTCTTCATCAGATGAAACCATCGGTCCTCCACCTGAATTCGAAGGTCATTTAATGAATCAAGATGATGATGATGATGATGATGATGGTGATGATGATGATGATGATGGAAGAAGTGGGGAAAGGACTATAACAACAGGGACTCAGGGTGGGGGTAGAGAAAGAGGTACATAATATGCTTTAATGTATGATTTTTCATATGACAGTGATCATTATAGACCATTGAGTCCTTTCACCGGTGAGGCGACTTTTACACATGCTACACAAGATGAGGACCATGGGTCTTGCAAAACTAGGCATGGAGCTAAAGGAAAAAGGGAGAAAAAAACTATGGGTAATCTTGCCGATGATTTTGGCTCCATGAGCATAATCACAGAATAAAGTTCAGTCGGTTATAATGCACCAATGGAATCAAATTTTGGAAATTGGACTGATGATAGATATGGAGAATATAATTATGGAGCATCATATTCATCAGGTCAGTATCCGTCAGATTATTCCCATGAACAACAAACTTTTCATGATGATCAATCAGCACAACTACAGGTGAATTATGGTCACTTCCCTCACCTTGAAAATCATTTGGTAGCTAGTACAATTGATTATTATGCCCATGTGCACAATTATGTGAATAATTATAGGAATACCATGACTTGGCATGAATATTGCTGCTATATTCAGCCTACCGACGGAAGTCAGGTTAATACTTTTGAGCCTCCAAGAAACTCAATGTGGTATTAAATGAGGTTGGAAACTTTGCATTATCAGTTAAACTTTGTAATATTTGATGTTGTTGGATATAAATATGTCACAAATATGCTTGGTTGTCTTTTTTAATTATATTTCATACATTTTCGCCTATTTAAATAATTAGTAATACATTAATCACACAACTAAATATACTTTAATTAAGATATTATGACTCTATCATATGTAAAAATATGTAAATAAACATAGGGTAAAATTTCATTTCAAAATTCCAACGTTTACTATAAATATCCATGATTTTATATCATTTTTTATCACTTTTTTACGATATCGATATTTTTTGCGATATATCCGTAATTTTGAGGGTGCGATATCGATATGGATATCGATATCTAATTCCATGGTTAGAATACACTTCAAAGGTTGCAAGGTTAAAATGGTCATTTTACCAATTTTTCTCTTATACAGTTTTCATTCAATTTAATAGTTAAAACAATTAACAAACATGCAGGCAAATCAAAACAGATAAAATGTCGAACTGTCGCGGCATAAAAATTCATGTAAACAGAAGACACCAAAACTTTAAGATATTTACGAAAATGCCATTAGATTTTCGACATGTTTTTCCGTGAATATTTAAACCAAGCTACAGGATTCAGAAAAATACGGTAACAGCTTCGAATATTATTAGACACATTAAAACGGTGAAATAGCTATTTAAACCGACATTCACTTACTCGGTGGGTCCTACACGAATTTTTGAAAAATAATACAAAGGTTGACTTTTTCACCCTCGGTCAAACTAGAGCCAAAAGCCTAGCAGTTCTCCCACCACAACGTACCTACTAGCGCGGTTAATGTCTACAGCCTGAAAAAATATTTTATTAAAACACGGGTGAGTAACAGAGTTACCCAGTGAGTGGATAAAATAATTACATAAACAACAATGTAAAAATCGATATTTATTATAAGGCAATAAAAGTCAAAACCATAAGCATAAATAAAACCATAAACATAAACATAAACAAGGCAAGATTTTCACAAACTTTGGCCCATGTATCATCTATTTCATCCGTCAATTCCTCACTCGAGTTATCGCCTTGGCCGAGGCCGACAACTGAGTAGCGAGTCCCATCTTGAACGGTGGATACCACAAGATGGACTCAAATTACCTTGCGGGTTTCCCTCCGCGCCTCCCGCCAAGGTACATACCACACTCACCACGCCTCTCAAAAGACGGTCCGTGGCTACTTAGTTACTGCAGTAACAAAATTCCTCCCTTGGAGGCCACCGTATAGTAACAATCTTAGAATTGTGATGGCTTGCAAACCTTTTTATGTTTACTTCGAATAAAACATTATCTTTGAAAAATTATGTAATAAAACTTTCAATGTTTTGAAATCAATATTAGCAATTTTATCTCAAAACCATTTTCCATATTCAATTCTCAAAACCAAACATTTCAATTTAGCCATCACATTCCATGGGCCATTCACATTTAGCATCATTCAAAACACATTCAAATAAGCCATTTCTCTAAACACATAGCATAATAATAAACTTTCATGAAACCACATTTAACAAAACAATAAGGAGTAGAGATTTAAAATTTCGTGATCCACTCACTGTGCTCTCCGAGCTAATCTTGACTTTCCTCGACTGGTTCCTTGTTCTTTGATTGATCTCGGACTCCTAATTTTCATAAACTCATTTAGTTCCTATAGCCATTGCTAATTTTGATTATAATCTAATCTAAATGCAATGCCATGCATGCCATGCAATAAATTAGAATTCTAACTCCTAATTATACTTTTCACTAATATTTTTCCAATCTAATTTCTTCAAAATTCACATTTATTCCATTATAGGTTGAAAATTTCCCATAGCTATGGCACATTAAAAATTTCAGCCTTTGGTCCAATTTCACCCAATTTCCACATTTTTCTTTTCCAACATTTTCCTTTAACATTTTCACATCAAATTTACTTCAAAACAACTACATTTTCATTTAAATTCCAAAATGACAAAAACGCTATTTTCCTTGTAATTTTCGAAATAAATATTGAAAAATAAAAAAATTTCCTTTTTAATGTAATTTGATGACATTTCCCAGTTTAATAAGCTTCCATGAACATCATATTTTAAATCCTAAGGTTCCATGAATCCAATTTGGCCTAGAAATCTTAATTTCATAAATTCTCCATAACTTTCTATTTCTCTAGATTCATAAGTCTACAAGCAATTTTAAGCTAAACTAACTTGATATTCATGTTTAGCATGCCAAAAACTATAATCTAAGATCAAAATTAGGCATGCTTACCTTTGATTTGTGAAAATCCACCAAGAACCCTAGACTTTTCAATTGCAATTTCTCCTCACTTAGCTTGAATTTATTGAAATTGATTTAGGAATATTGATGGGCTAATCAAGAGGTTTAATTTGATAGGTAATTTTAATGGGCTTGTTTGGAGAATTTAGGATTTGTGTTTTATGGAGGAAGCTTTCAAGGTTCATCAATGGTGGTTTTTTTTTTTTCATCATCTTTTCTAAGGTTGAAGACAACCAAATAAATGGTTGAATTTTCTAGAATTTCTCCAAGGGTGGCCGAATGTGGTCTTCCAAATGGGTGGAGAAATTTGTTCAAATCCTAGCCCTCCATTCCTAAGGTTTTGACATTTGTCATCATGTGATTAAATCCATAAAAGAAAATTTTGTTCTTAGTTCCCATTTTGTCCTCCAACAATCACTAAAATTCCATCCATATCCTAAGTCAGTGTAATAAAATTTTCAGTGTATATTTTTATTCTTTAGACTGTTTCCTTTTATTCCATTGGCAGCGAAATTTTAAAATTCTCTATCAATTTTTTGTAAATTCTGTCTAAACTTCTAAGTTTACTACTAATTCTTCAACAATTTATTTAATTCCATTTATGTCCTATTCATAACTTAAGTAAAACTTAAACTATATTTTCAATGATTTGCTACTAAATGATGCATGCCGGACGGATTAAAAGAAACAGTAATTTAGAACAGGTATTACACCTCGACCAGAACTGGCCAATCGACCTCGGCCTCGGCCTCGACCTCGACCTCGGCCTCGACCTCGACCTCGTCAACTCGAGGGATGATCGTCGTACTGTGAACTCTACAAAATTGTGGCTTATCACTAATAATAAACTAATTTATTACAATTATGTATTAATTTCAAAATTAACAAATTTTATAATTACAAGTAAGTAACTAAATGAATTAAATAAATTAGGGTTTTAAAATGATTGTACTGTAGTATAATTAATTAAATATAATGATATTTAGTTTATTCATTGATTTAATAAATTAATTAATATTACAATTTAAATATTTGTAATCTAATTCACCAAATATCCTTTTAAACTTATTCAACTTATTAAAGTAAGTAAACTAATTAAAAACTAACAAACTTATAAGACTTGAATACTTAATATTTAAACCGAGTAAACGAATTACTTATGATTTAATATTTAAAGTAATTCAAGTAAGTAGTATTAAACTGTTTATTAATTAAATCCATATTGTTAAACTAATTAAAGAAATTAGTATTTAATGGTTATATATTTATTAAACTATTTAGTAATGAACAACAAGTTAAAGTAATTAAAGAAATTAGTATTTAATTTTTAAATAATTATTATACTATTAACGCATTACTATAATTAAACGTTGTTCTAATGAGGAAATATTGAAACTAATTAGATATATTACTATTTTATGTTTGACATTATTTAAGTAATTATACTAACTACAGTAATTAAACAAGTAATTATATTTTAATCAATATTTAATATTTAAACTTATTAAATTAACTACTAATGAGTTAATATTTAAACTTATTTGAGTAATTTGACTAATTAGTATAATTACTAAGTATTATATCTATAAATTAATGGTACTAATTAGAGTAATTAGTAACATTACAAATTATGACATTAGTTAAACTAATTTAAGTAATTAGAGTAATTATTAGTATTACAAAGTATTCTTTACTTAAACTAATTAAACTAATTAGAGTACTAGTATGATTACTAATTATTAGATATTTATACAAATATTACTAATTAGAGTAATTAGTAATTATTATATATTCAAACTAATAATACTAATTAGAGTAATTAGTATTAATTATTACTATTTATTATATTTATAAACTAATAATACTAATTACCAAACTATCAAATATTTTAACTAATTATACTAATTAGAGTAATGAGTATTTTTACTAATTAATATATATTAAAACTAATAACACTAATTAATATTTAAAATTGTTCAACATTTTACTATAATAAGACTAATTACTATAATTACTAAGTATTATATCTATAAATTAATGGTACTAATTATAGTAATTTGTAACATTACAAATTATTTATTGGTTAAACTAAGTTAAGTAATTAGAGTAATTAGTGGTTGAGTATTATGTACTTAAACTAATTAGAGTAATTAGTTTCAATATTACTAATTATTATATATTTACAAATAATACTAATTAGAGTAATTATAATTAGAGTCATTAGTAATTATTGGCTATTCAAACTAACAATACTAATTAGAGTAATTAGTATTATTACTATTTATTAGATATTTAAACTAATAATACTAATTACCAAACTATAAAATATTTTAAGTAATAATACTAATTATAGTAATTAGTATTTTTACTAATTATATATATATATATTAAAACTAATAAACTAATTAATATTTAAAGTGATTCAAAATTTTAACAAACACATTGTTGACTTTATATGAATTCAATTCGTATCAAACAAATGAACAAACACCAAAACAATTAAACCAAAATTAACAATGAGAACAAAACTAAAAGAAAACTTAAATTATACCGTCATTGTACGGAATTGGAGCGGATTTGAACCGGAAAAACGTCGCCGGCAATCACAGGCAGAGAACCGCCGTTGGTGACGGACCAAATGGCGGCCGACGGCGAGGAGGAGGGCGCTGCACACGGCGGCTCGCGGGGTGGGGGGGGGGGGGAGGAAGGAAGAAGAAGAAAGAAAGAAGAAGAAGAAGAAATAAATGGGGGGAAAAGGCTGGAGCCCGATTATATTACATGAATTGGAGCGGATTTAGGGACGGATATTTAGGGACGGATTTAGCAACGGATATTTCTAAATCCATCCCTAATTCCGCCCCTAAATTAAAGAAAAAATTATAATCCGTCCCTAATTAACAGCTGTCAACAACTGAAGCTTGAAAGGACGTAGGATTCAGGGACGGATATAGGGACGGATTATTCAAAAACCGTCCCTAAATCCGTCCCTCAATTAATGAAATTTCCTAAATCCGTCACTAAATCCGTCCCTAAAGTACAGCTGGAATCCAGAGAGCCGTCCAAAAGTGGTTGAGTATTGCGACGGATTTAGGGACGGATTTAGGAATTCCGTCCTTAATTCCGTCCCTAAACGACCGATATTTAAAAATTTAATTCGAAAATATGCTCAATTTAGGGACGGAATTTGGAATTTCAAAAATTCAGTCCCAAATTCCGTCCCTAATGAAAAGCCAAAATTATAGGCGGGAACAAACGCACCAATTATTTTTGATTAGGGACGGAATTTTTGAAATCCGTCCCTAATCTAAGTAAAAAAAATTGGCGGGTTAAATCACGCGCCATATTATTTATTATAGGGATGGTTTTAGGGACAGATTATGTAATTCCGTCCCTAATAGGTTATAAATAAAATGATAAATTGTCGTATAGGGACGGATTTAGGGAGGGATAGACAATATAAAGATGGATATAGTGACGGTTTTATCCGTCCCAAGTATTAAAAATCGGTTTTTTTGGCCGATTTCGAATTAAATGAAGAACGGGGACAATTACTTTCAATTATATATGCAATTTGGTCGAAATAACCCACTACCTATGTGTAAACTTTAAACCACATAGGTTTTATATGAAATATACAAACGTATTTGTTAAGTACTATAGTTATGTTACCAACACATCGAGTACTCTTCGTTCCAAACAAATTTAAAGCCTGTAGAGGATTCCGATAAGCGATCCAACTTTCTAATACTCTCATCTACATACCTCTGATAGCGTATAGTTGGTGAATGGTAAATTGAAAGACGAATGAGCCTGTTTAGTCCTTCTATCGATATTATACGAGATTGATGAGTTGCAACGGTTATAACAACGGAAATTCCGTTACCAACGGATTTAGGGACGGATATCGTTGTTAGGGACGGTATACAATTAAACTGTAGGGTTTGAGGTGCCAAAAAGTCCTTAAACCCTAAGATCAATAAATAGGGACGGAAATTCTAATTCAGGGTTTCGGATTTAGGGTTTAAACCCTTTATTTAGGGATGGATTTGGGGACGGATGGAGCAAATCCGTCCCTAGTATTCAAAAGGTCAAACAAGCTTTCAACGGAATTAGGGACGGTTTTAGGTATTTCCGTTTCTAAAACCGTTGCTAAGCGTCATATGAAATGACTTATTTTAGACACGGATATAGGGACGGAAAATGCAAAATCCGTCCCTATATCCGTCCCTACTTAGTTTTCATGAAATCGTTGTAGAATTACCTCGAGGTGGGTATTAGTTTATTCCCTTCGCACCATATAATTATAATACCATCACTGCCATATTAAAAATTATGTTTAAAGTAATTGGGGAATTAGTAAAAGTTGACGATTGCATGAACTTGTACATAACTTAACACTTAACATATTGCTAATGCAATTGGCGAAATATAATTATGGCATCTGTTCATTACAATCCTGGTACAAAGCAAGTTAAAATTCATTTGGATTATATCCAACATCATCATCAGTGTCATCGGAGCAACTTGTTGATTCTGCTGAATGGAACTCATCCTCCGAGTCGTCCAATTCCGCGATTGGTTGAAGCTCCCCTAAGTCAACAGTTAAGTTGATACCAGCCATGTCAAACAATTGTATTGCATCTGTATTAGTGGTAACAGTTGGGGTTTGCACGATCTCTTCATTTTGGTATGGAGCATCATCTTCAACTTCTTCAGTAACATTATGAACAACTCTCCTCGATTTTGTCTCACAGACGGCCAACCAATTAGCTCTGTCTCTGCTAGCTCCCGGATAATCACAGAAGTAAACTTGAATGGCTTGTTGTGCTAAAACAAATGGATCATATTTCTGATACATCTTTTGCCGATGGACAACAACCAACTTGTAATCTTGATGAACCTTCATTCCGTTGATAGGGTCAAACCAATCACACTAGAACAAAACAACTATGGCCATGTGTCTGAAGAATTATACTCAAGGACCAAAACATCTTTCAGGAGGCCATAATAACTGGTGGAAGGATCGTCTGTATTTGTGCCTCGAACACAAACACCCCAATTCATTGTTGCTTTGCCAGCTCCATGTTGAAGAGTGTGGAAGTTATACCCGTTTATAAACACACTGGGCCAAGAGGTTGCCTTCCTTGAAGGTGGCCAAGCAAGTAGCATAAGCACCAGCAAATCATCAATATGCTTTGCTCGATTAACCGGTGCATCAAGTTGTATGTGATAACCCAGGAGTTAGAATAATCAAACTAATACCCTTAAATCTTTATAAATCTCTAAACAGTTTAATTATCAAAATCGAACTATACTAACATATCGCTTGAACCAATCGGCGAAATGGGCGTCAATCAAATCATCAATGGTACGCTGATCGAATCCATCATTTTGATAATATTGGACAAAGGAGCTGGGGTAAAAACAAATCGGTATAAGTAAAACAAACTACATATAATGAAATAAACGATTTCGTTGTGAAAAATTGCAATTAACTTACTTAAGGATGAGTTGCACCTCCAGACAATTTCGCAAAACATACGTATGCGCTACACGTTGTTCTTTCTCACCAAGCCACTTTTTTTTCTCCTTACCCTGAAATCGGGTTGGATAGTTAAAAATGGAGAATGGTTTGAGAGACTCATTGGCTAATCCTTCATCATTGCGCCTGGGTCGCTTCGTGTGGCAATACATGTCCGAATGAAAGTAATTTTACGCGAAGTAATTAAATTCCTGTGCAATGTAAGCTTCGCAAATTGATCCTTCAACGTGAGCCTTGTTACGAATTGTCTTCTTTAGTTGGTGAAGGAACCTATATGAATTCAATTAAACAAATATGTATTAGGATGCACGTATACACATTGTTCAACAAAATTATGAACACTCAAATTATCAGGTGTCCTCAAAATAAAGAAGTTGTTAGTTTACCTTTCAAAGGGATACATCCATCGGAATTGAACCGGCCCTCAAACTAATGCTTCGTACGGCAAGTGAACAACCACGTGTTCCATTGAATCGAACATGGCTGGAGGGAAGACCTTCTCCAAGTTACAAAGAATGATCAGAACTTTCTCGTTCAAATCTCGAACCTTATTAATGTCCAGCATACTCGAACATATGCACCGAAAAAAGAGGCTAAGTTCGGTCACAGGGTTCTACACACTAGGAGGCAACATCTCTCTGAATGCAATTGGAAGCAGTCTCTGCATAAAGACATGGCAATCGTGACTCTTCATGCCGGAAACCTTCTCTTCATTCATGTCAATACATCTCCCAATATTTGAGGCATACCCATCGGGAAACTTCAAATTCCTCAGCCATCTCAGAATAGTTGTCTTCTGTGTTTTGGACAAATTATAGACAGCTTTAGGTTTGGTGCGTTGCTCACTTTCAGGATCAACTGCAATTGAACTTTGAAAGCATATAGCACTGATGTCTTTTCTGGCATTTAAAGTGACACGCTCGGACCTAGTCCGCACGTGTCAAGTTGTACAATTATGTATTGTTGTCTTGTCATTATACCAAATTTGACTTCCCATGGATGTTTTAAACTTCGTTTAGCTCGATTTCAAGCTTAAAAACCCTAAAATTGAAGTTTCGAGATGTGGGCCCCACTTGGGCACGAATCCCAAGAAAGTTTGACAGAGTTGACCGGAGTCAACTTGACCTTGTTGATTCCGGCGCCGAAACTGGTCAGAACCGGTGCCGGAACTGACCGATTATAATGGGGTCTCGGCCACCCGAGATCCCCATTTTTCTCTTCTCTTCTACTCTTCATCTTCTCCGAGCTCTCTCCTCGAATCACTTCAAAATTAACTCTGTAATCTCCTTTCAAACACTTAATCAAACATCAACACCAACTTCTTTTGTATCCTTGAAGATCAAAACACCAAAGTTTCCAAGAAAAATCACCAAATCTAGAAATCTGGAATTTTGGCGACAGATTGTTCATCAGCTCATATCTTTTGATTCAACCGTGGGTTGAAGCTGGGATTTTGGTATGTTGTTCTAGACTTATCAAGCTTTAATTCGATAGTTTACATGCTTGATTTCATGGTCTGAGCTAAGAGAATTCGTTGATTGAAGTTGATATTTCTGTTTTGCTCGAGATATGTTAATCCTTAGTGTTTTGATTCAAAATTCGAGCATGTTTAATGGATTGAATCCGTTCTTGAAGCTATAAATCCATAGATCATGTGTTTAACTTGCTGTCTTTCAATTTTGGTGCGGATTAGTGTTGAATCGAACTTGAATCGGGCTGAAGAAGATTGAGGCCGAAACTCGGCCTTATTTCCAGAACAGAACCGGCGCCGGTTCTGACTAGTTCTGGCGCCGGATCATCACTGTCCAGGGGCAAAATGGTCATTTTGCAATCCTAAATCCCTTTTGATCCCATTTGACCCAATTGACTTTAATTTACTTCAATTGACCTCCGGACTTGCCCAATTTTATTCCGAGACCTTTGTTGGATTTTGTTTTATGATTTAATTGTTTGTTGAATGCCTTTATTAATCAAATTAGATTTTAATTTGATTATTTAGGTACGTGATTGTACGAGTTTTGGACCAGTTGCAGTTTAAGCTAAGGCATTCGTGGGTAATCGGGGAGTATACAACTCTCCTCACTAGTGAGTGGCTTGGATTATATTGGTTGACCATTGAGGGTTAACCGTTTTCAAATTTATTTATAAATGCTTTATTAAATTGTTTATATATGTTTTGGGGTATGAATTGTCCACCCTCACACACTAAGTTTACAAATGATTTAAAGGGCGGGAATTTCAATAAATTTTATATATTGATATTATTATTGATTATTGAATGGGGAACGATAACCCTGAGAGATGAGAGATTGAGCGATTCTCTCGGGGCTCCAATATGCGGGAGCGTGGACGGAGTTGTGAGCATGCATAATACTCAACTGTGGACCGCCTATCGAGGGGCACGGTGAGTAGAGCCTGGTTTGGAGAGACGTAGAGAAAACTCGCCAGGACTCCAAATGCTGTGTTCCACCACAGCAAGGCAAACGTAAAGGGAATGGGCTAGAGAGTAAAGTAAAAATGTTTTAAAAGTATAAAGTAACCCTTGACGGTCCAGTGGATACCCCAGTGCACGGGTATACCTTATTGGGACGATTTTCAGATGCCAGCCCATTTGGATATATTGTTATTAATTTGATATTTGATTTGGTTTAGGACTTCATATATTTCAGTAAATGGTTTATTAAATTGATATTTGGATTATTTCATATCCCCAGCCTGAGATGATCGGTCTTTATAACTGAGTCTCTCACTGGGTACAAGTTTATTGTACTCACCCCATTCACTTTTGTTGTCAGATCATCAGACTTTGGATGGCGGACGTCCTGGTGGCCAGAGATCCCAGTATGACACTGTGGACACAACTTTGTAGGTGCCACCTCATTTTACTTTGTGTATCTTGGCTCAGAATATTATTGCATCTTACATATACACTTATGTATTTATATAATACTTTCCGCTGCATGGAGCACCGTAAGATGCAACACTTTATTTCGAAATATTTTTGAACTATGTTATCTATGATAATTTCGTATGTTTTCATATATTGCTCGAATATCCTTTATTTTTAAGCCTTGTGCCATCTTGGTTGCCCGCCTGACGAGGCACGCATCTCGAGGTGGTACGGCGGTTGTCGCGTGGCTGAGCCTGAGGGTCGGGGCGTGACAATTTTATTGGTATCAGAGCAAAATTTAATATATATAGTATATTCATATTATACCGAGCCAAGTAGTTTATATAATTTTGAAATTTCTGATTTTGGGGTTAGAAGTAAAGGGTATGATTGGCATAGAAATATTTTTCGTCTTCTGACTTAGATTTTATGTAGAGTTACGCCATGCCACCTAGAAGGAGGAATATTACGAATCCTTCCGTTCCTACCCCTGATCCCTCTGTACCTAGGAGGAGAGGTCGACCACGTAGGCAGCCTGAGATTCAACCTAGTGTAGACCCGAAGACCACTGAGATTTCGGATGAGCCTGTTCCACCTATTCCACCTGTTGATGAGACGCATCATCAGGATACTCGTACCGAGATTCCACCACCCCCACCTCTGACGACTGCTACGCCGGTGCAGTTTATGCTTGCTGATTTTGAGCGGATGTTTGACAGTTGGGCCAGTAGATTCTTTTCTTCGCAAATGGCTACTGGCGCATATCCGCCTACTGGTATTACACCACCAGTTCAACCATCGCCACCGATGCCGACACCGATGCCGCCGCACTTTCAGCAGAGCGGTGCAGCGAGCACTTCTGCTGGTGTTATTTCTTCAGAGGATCGCATGGTGAGGTTCCTTAGCATTATGAAGGGATTAGACACCCCAAAGCTTTCCGACACGTCCGCTGATGCAGCTTGGGATTGGCTACATTTTGTTACAAAGAACACACAAGGTCTGGGTATGACCTCGGAGGAGCGAGTGAGTGTGGTTACTCGATATCTTCAGAGACAGCCACTGAGTTGGTGGACCAATCTCGAGAGCCGAGCTACTGGAACAGTGACGTGGGAGACATTTGTTACTGAGTTCCGAGAGAGGTTTATATCGGAAGAGACGAGGATGAGGCGATATGGTGATTTCCTCCGACTGCAGCAAGGCAACAGATCTGTCGAGTAGTTTGAGATAGAGTTGCGGAGACTTTCACACCATCTTCCATCAATCACCGAAGACGCCCTTTGTCTTCAGTTTGTTAACGGTCTTCGATGGGAGATTGTACAGATGATGAAACCTACTTCTAAAGCCACTTTCGAACAATGTCGATAGGATGCGTTATGGGCAGAAGCTATGATTGCTCAGCGCCGACCAGGAGGATCGAATTCGAGGGGTCAACGATCTTATGACGTACTGATGGACCTGGAGCCGAGACAGACTCAGAGTTTATATTCCCATGGAGGAATATCTCGGGGCGGTTCAGTTGAGTCCCCAGTACCACAGATGTCGCTTTCTCTGCCACCGCTTCCATCAGGTGGTCGAGGAAAAGAAAAGTCTGGATTTGGTTCTATGGCCAAAGGAAGATTTGGGAAGAAAAGAGTGGAGTCTGGGCCTCGATGCCCACACTGTAGGCGTTTTCATTCTGGCCAGTGTAGGGCTGGACCTCGATGTTTTCGGTGCGGAGGTATGGGTCACGTAGTACGTGCATGTCCATCTACTATTTCTGTACCACCCAAGCAGAGTTTTAGTCAGCCACCTGTCAGACCGAGCAAGTATGGAGGTTTTCGTCCATTTCAACCTACGCGACATTCTTTTGCAGCACCTTCTACCTTTCAGCAGCATTCGGGTGTTGGTAGTAGTTCAACAACCCCAAGACGACCCCCATAGCAGCAACAACAGCGACAACATACTCAAGTTTATGCCATGTCGCAGGAGGACGCCGACGCACGTCCTGATGTAGTCACCGTAAGTAAATATTTAAATATTCATGGACAGTCATTTTTTCGCGAATAAAGATATCATCGTATTTGTAACTGTTTGTCGAGCAAAAGTAACCGCTTTAGAAAATTTTTGAACTTTAGGCGTAGTAGTTATTTTCGATCAACCGGCTTATGTGATTATGGACACTGGAGCTGCCTTGTCCTACGTTAATACCAAGTTTGCTGTGCATACGGATCGATCGTTATCACCCTTGGGGTACGAGCTGTTGGTGAATACACCGTCGGGTGAGAAAATGGTTCGAAATACGGTGTACAAAGAATGTGCAGTGAAGCTGGAAAACCTGACTTTCGAAGCAGACTTAATTCCAGTTCAAAGGTCTGACTTTGATGCCATCTTGGGGATGGATTGGCTTGGGAGACATCGTGCTCAGATCTACTGCGAGCACCATTTGGTGAGGATTCCACGACCTGACGGCAGCATGATCGACTTTTACAGCGAGCGTAGAGGCACACCGAATGTCATCTCTGCCATCAAAGCAAGTAAGCTACTACTTAAGGGGTGTAAAGCTGTGTTAGCCCATGTAGTAGATAATTCAGTGGAAGAGCCTAACATTGAAGATATCCCGGTAGTTAATGAGTTTTCGAATGTTTTCCCCGATGAATTACCTGGTTTGCCACCCGAGAGAGACTTCGACTTTCCGATCGAAGTTTATCCTGGTACGGATCCAATTTCTATGGCTCCATACAGAATGGCACCCACTGAACTGGTTGAGCTGAAGAAGCAACTCCCCGAATTGCTGGATAAAGGATTAATTCGGCCGAGTACATCACCTTGGGGAGCCCCTGTTTTGTTTGTGAAGAAGAAAGACGGTTCTATGCGACTTTGCATCGACTACCGCAAGCTGAATGCGGTGACCGTGAAGAATAGATACCCATTACCTCGCATCGTCGATTTGTTCGATCAGCTTCGAGGAGCTGGAGTATTTTCTAAGATTGACTTGCGATCAGGCTATCATCAGTTGAAAATCCGAGAAGAAGATATCCATAAGTCTGCTTTTCGTACCAGATACGGACATTACGAGTTCTGTGTGATGTCGTTTGGACTTACCAACGCTCCAGCAGCATTTATGGATCTGATAAATCGCATATTCCATCAGTACTTAGACCGATTTGTTATTGTCTTCATTGATGACATATTGGTTTATTCAAGGAACCAGCGGGAGCATGCAAATCATCTTCGCATTGTGTTGCAAACTCTTCGAGATCATCAGCTTTATGCTAAGCTCTCTAAATGTCAGTTTTGGTTGCAGCAAGTTGGATTCCTTGGACATGTTGTGTCTAGGGACGGCATATATGTGGATTCCAGCAAGATTGAGGCAATCACCAATTGGAAACGTCCTGCAACACCCACAGAGATTCGAAGTTTCTTGGGATTAGCTGGATATTATCAGAGATTTGTGGATGGATTCTCCACGATTGCTGCACCATTGACTAAACTGACTCGCAAGAACACTAAGTTCTTGTGGTCAGAGGAATGTGAAAAGAGTTTCCAGAAATTGAAGGATAAATTGACGACAGCACCGGTACTTGCCTTACCTGTGAGCGGCAAGGAGTTCACTGTGTATACCGATGCATCGGGCAACGGACTTGGATGTGTGTTGATGCAAGACGAGAGGGTAATTGCATATGCTTCTCATCAATTGAAACCGAATGAGGTCAATTATCCAATACATGACTTGGAGCTTGCTGCCATAGTCTTCGCCTTAAAGATTTGGCGTCACCATTTATATGGTGAAACCTATCGTATCTACACCGATCACAAGAGTCTTAAGCATTTCATGACTCAGCGTGAGTTGAACTTGCGGCAAAGGAGATGGCTAGATCTCATCAAGGATTACGATCTCGTAATCGATTATCATCCCGGCAAGGCGAATGTAGTTGCTGATGCATTGAGCTGAAATACAGTTAGGTCCTTGGCGACGATCAGAGATGTTCACTTACCAGAGTTGGTGGAGCTGAGATCAACTGGAGCCAGATTGGCTTATTATCATCATGATGGTGCACTAATTGCTCCGATTCTAGCTAAGCCAGTGCTAGATGATCGGATTCGTGATCTTCAAACGTCCGATCCGAGGTTGCAACATGAACTTCAAAAATTACAGTTGGGAGAACCATCGGAGTTTTCAGTTCGCAGTGATGGAGTTTTGTTATTTCGGAGTAGAATCTGTGTGCCGCACGATCTTGATCTTAAAGGCACCATTCTTCAGCAAGCCCATTCTTCTCCGTTTGCTATGCACCCAGGTAGCACCAAGATATATCGAACTATCAAGGACCATTATTGGTGGCCTGGAATGAAAAGAGAAGTTGCTGAATTTGTAGCGAGATGCTTGACATGTCAGCAAGTGAAAGCAGAGTGTCGAAAGCCTTTTGGGACACTTCAACCTCTCCAAATTCCCGAATGGAAGTGGGAGCACATCACCATGGATTTTGTGACTGGTTTTCTGCGTGTTAGACGTGGAGTTGATGCTGTATGGGTGATTGTTGACCGACTTACCAAGTCAGCACATTTCCTCCCTTTAAGCATGAGATGGAGTGTGAACCAATTAGCCCAGCTTTACATGAACGAAGTAGTTCGACTTCATGGAGTCCCAGCTTCTATAGTTTCAGATCGAGATCCGAGGTTTACCTCATAGTTCTGGGATAGCTTTCAGCAAGTAATGGGAACTCAGCTTCGTTTCAGTACCGTTTTTCATCCACAGACTGACGGCCAGTCAGAACGTACTATTCAGATATTGGAAGACATGTTGCGAGCATGTGCACTTGAATCTTCTAGTGGATGGGACAAGTATCTTGCAGCAGCGGAGTTTGCTTACAACAACAGCTACCAATCTAGTATTGGTATGGCTCCATATGAAGCTCTGTATGGAAAGAAGTGTAGAACCCCATTGTATTGGGATGAAGTGGGCGAGAATCGAATCTTCAACAAAGCAGAGATTGAACTTACCACTAAAAAGGTGAAATTTATTCGAGAACGACTTCAAGCAGCCCAGGATCGAGATAGAAAATATGCTCAGCGAAGGAGAACACCTTTGGAGTTCCAAGTGGGAGATCAAGTGTTTTTGAAGGTCTCACCTTGGAAAGGCATTATTCGTTCCCGCAAGGCGGGAAAGCTAAACCCGAGGTACATTGGTCCATTCCTTGTCACTGAAAGAATTGGACCGGTGGCGTATCGCTTGGAGTTGCCACCTGACATGACTCAGATACATGATGTCTTTCATATATCTATGCTCCGAAAATATGTACCTGATCCGTCACATGTTCTTCAAACACTACCTGTGAAGCTGAAGAAGAGTTTGGGTTTCAGGGTTCGACCTGTAGCCATTTTGGATCGAGAGATTCGATCGTTGAGGAATAAATCGGTACCTTTGGTGCGAGTTTTGTGGAAAAGCTCGTAAATTGAGGAGCAGACTTGGGAGCCCGAGAACGACATGAGACGTGATTTCCCCCATTTGTTTGATGTTTAGTTGTTTAAATTTCGGGGACGAAATTTTTGTAATGGGGGGAGAGTTGACACGCTCGGACCTAGTCCGCACGTGTCAAATTGTACAATTATGTATTGTTGTCTTGTCATTATACCAAATTTGACTTCCCATGGATGTTTTAAACTTCATTTAGCTCGATTTCAAGCTTAAAAACCCTAAAATTGAAGTTTCGAGATGTGGGCCCCACTTGGGCAAGGATCCCAAGGAAGTTTGACCGAGTTGATCGGAGTCAACTTGACCTTGTTGATTCCGGCGCCGGAACTGACCGATTATAATGGGGTCTCGGCCACCCGAGATCCCCATTTTTCTCTTCTCTTCTACTCTTCATCTTCTCCGAGCTCTCTCCTCGAATCACTTCAAAATTAACTCTGTAATCTCCTTTCAAACACTTAATCAAACATCAACACCAACTTCTTTTGTATCCTTGAAGATCAAAACACCAAAGTTTCCAAGAAAAATCACCAAATCTAGAAATCTGGAATTTTGGCGACAGATTGTTCATCAGCTCATATCTTTTGATTCAACCGTGGGTTGAAGCTGGGATTTTGGTATGTTGTTCTAGACTTATCAAGCTTTAATTCGATAGTTTACATGCTTGATTTCATGGTCTGAGCTAAGAGAATTCGTTGATTGAAGTTGATATTTCTGTTTTGCTCGAGATATGTTAATCCTTAGTGTTTTGATTCAAAATTCGAGCATGTTTAATGGATTGAATCCGTTCTTGAAGCTATAAATCCATAGATCATGTGTTTAACTTGCTGTCTTTCAATTTTGGTGCGGATTAGTGTTGAATCGAACTTGAATCGGGCTGAAGAAGATTGAGGCCGAAACTCGGCCTTATTTCCAGAACAGAACCGGCGCCGGTTCTGACTAGTTCTGGCCCCGGATCATCACTGTCCAGGGGCAAAATGGTCATTTTGCAATCCTAAATCCCTTTTGATCCCATTTGACCCAATTGACTTTAATTTACTTCAATTGACCTCCGGACTTGCCCAATTTTATTCCGAGACCTTTGTTGGATTTTGTTTTATGATTTAATTGTTTGTTGAATGCCTTTATTAATCAAATTAGATTTTAATTTGATTATTTAGGTACATGATTGTACGAGTTTTGGACCAGTTGCAGTTTGAGCTAAGGCATTCGTGGGTAATCGGGGAGTATACAACTCTCCTCACTAGTGAGTGGCTTGGATTATATTGGTTGACCATTGAGGGTTAACCGTTTTCAAATTTATTTATAAATGCTTTATTAAATTGTTTATATATGTTTTGGGGTATGAATTGTCCACCCTCACACACTAAGTTTACAAATGATTTAAAGGGCGGGAATTTCAATAAATTTTATATATTGATATTATTATTGATTATTGAATGGGGAACGATAACCCTGAGAGATGAGAGATTGAGCGATTCTCTCGGGGCTCCAATATGCGGGAGCGTGGACGGAGTTGTGAGCATGCATAATACTCAGCTGTGGACCGCCTATCGAGGGGCACGGTGAGTAGAGCCTGGTTTGGAGAGACGTAGAGAAAACTCGCCAGGACTCCAAATGCTGTGTTCCACCACAGCAAGGCAAACGTAAAGGGAATGGGCTAGAGAGTAAAGTAAAAATGTTTTAAAAGTATAAAGTAACCCTTGACGGTCCAGTGGATACCCCAGTGCACGGGTATACCTTATTGGGACGATTTTCAGATGCCAGCCCATTTGGATATATTGTTATTGATTTGATATTTGATTTGGTTTAGGACTTCATATATTTCAGTAAATGGTTTATTAAATTGATATTTGGATTATTTCATATCCCCAGCCTGAGATGATCGGTCTTTATAACCGAGTCTCTCACTGGGTACAAGTTTATTGTACTCACCCCATTCACTTTTGTTGTCAGATCATCAGACTTTGGACGGCGGACGTCCTGGTGGCCAGTGATCCCAGTACGATACTGTGGACACAACTTTGTAGGTGCCACCTCATTTTACTTTGTGTATCTTGGCTCGGAATATTATTGCATCTTACATATACACTTATGTATTTATATAATACTTTCCGTTGCATGGAGCATCGTAAGATGCAACACTTTATTTCGAAATATTTTTGAACTATGTTATCTATGATAATTTCGTATGTTTTCATATATTGCTCGAATATCCTTTATTTTTAAGCCTTGTGCCATCTTGGTTGCCCGCCTGACGAGGCATGCATCTCGAGGTGGTACGACGGTTGTCGCGTGGCCGAGCCTGCGGGTCGGGGCGTGACATAAAGTGTCCTTTGATTTGCCTTTCAAGTCCATGACAGTTCCGAACATTGCATCAAAAACATTCTTCTCAATATGCATAACATCAAGGTTATGGCGGATCAAGTTTGTTTTTCAATAAGGAAGATTCCAAAAAATACTCCTCTTAGTCCATTTGTGATGGGTGCCATAATATTCAGGCATATTAATTGGCTCATCCATAGCTTGGGCAAATGCCAAACGTGCCCATATATTTCTTCCCCTGTCAACCTTGGTGGTGCAGCCATCCTCTCAACTCGACCACGGCGGAAAGACTTCTTATCCTTCCTATACGGATGATCGGAGTCAAGGAAACACCTGTGGCAATCAAAATAAGTCGCCTTCCTACTATGTGGAAGCACGAATGCTCTGCTCTCCTACATACATACAGGACATCCTAGTACTCCAGCGGTGCTCCACCCGGATAGCATGCCATAAGCGGGGAAGTCATTAATGGTCCGCATAAGAGCAACCCTCATGCGAAAATGCTCATTCCTCGAAGCATCGTATGTCGAGATCCCATCTTCCCACAATTGCTTCAATTCATCAATCAGAGGTTGCAAGAATACGTCTATGTTTTTCTTCAGGTTTTTTGGACCCGGACAGATCAATGTTAAGAACATGTATGGGCTCTTCATGCACGTACCCGGAGGAAGGTTGTAAGGAGTTACAATAACTGGCCAGCAAGAATAGGTCCTTCCGAATTACCCATGTGGTGCAAAACCGTATGCGCATAATCCCAATCTAACATTTCGAGCTTCTGAACCAAAATCAGGATATGTCCTGTCGAAATGCTTCCATGCCTCGACATCGGATGGATGGCACATAACCCCATCTTGAGCTTCATGTGTAGCATGCCACATCATTTGTTCAACTATGCCTGCTGTATGGTACAACCGTTGCAACCGGGGAGTCAGTGGCAAGTATCTCAAAATGGCTGTCGGAATTCTTTTACGAGTTCTATCCCCACGTCGACTTGTGTCCTTGAATCTAGGTTCACCACAAAACTGACAGCAATCAGAGTTTGAATGTTCCTTCCAGTACAACATACACCCATTCTTGCACGCATGAATCTTTACCACAGGTAAACCTAATTCATTGATGGTTTTCCTATGTTGATAATAGTTTGGAGGAAAGTTATTTTCCTCCGGCAATACTTTCCTATTGGCATCACAAAAATAATTGAATGCACCTTCGGACAAGTTAAATTCCGACTTCCCATTTAACAAGGTGGAAGCAAAAGACAACTGTGACTCACTAGACCCCTCAAACAAAGGCCGATCCGCATTTTGCACGATGTTAAACCACTTGTCGTCCAACTGTGTCACAGGTTGCTCTGTGAATGGATCTTGCTCATATCCATACTGGTTTGTTGCTTCTCCACTGGGTCCGGGCTCGTCTTCATTATTTTGGGCAAAGCTCGATCGTGCAACATCAAAAACCATACGCTGATCCCATGTCATGTCATCATAGCAACCCCAATGTGACATCTCATCCGGTAATGACACTTATTCGTGCTGCTGCTGCTCGTTATTTTCAATACTACACAATGGTTCTCCGTGACTAACCCAATTCCAATAATGCTCCTTAAATCCACGTAGTATTAAATGTTGTGCAACCCTCATTGGTAAAAAGAAGTGCATATTATTGCACTTAGTGCAGGGACAACGAATTTTTTCCCCATTTTTTCAAGACGCGTATTGACTTGATGCCCAACTAATGAATTCTCCAACACCATCTATAAACTCGTCGGTTACACCCTTCTTTCTTGGTTCCTTCCGATGATACATCCATTGTCGACTGCATATCAACTCTTCCATTTCTCCTGTCAAATATCCCACAAATTTAGTTCGATTACTATCCTCGCACCCTATTCGATACTGTTAACAACTGCAATGAAAATCTATAATGAATTATGAAATATATGAAGAAGTTCCTTTTACATTTTTCAACTCAATTATATTTGGTCATTTTGAGCAAAATAAAAACTACATTGCACACAATATAAAACAAGATACTTAATGTAAGCTCTTGCAATTAAATAATACTCAACAAATGCAATAATAGTAATTCCATTCAATCAAATTTCTACAATTACAATAATCGAAATGTGAATCTTATTAATATCAAATACTAAGTTACAATTAATAAAAACAATTATACACAACGAAATAAATATTACACCTAAACCCAATCACAAATAAACTCACAATTATGTAATTCAATTTTAATTAGTTTATATAATGTACATAATAAAATTAATAAGCATCACAATAAACCTAAACCCTCATCAATTAACATTCAAAGAAATCTAACAATTTTACAACCCTCATCAATTAACATTCAAAGAAATTTAACACTTTTACACTAACATATGGAAAAAATCACCAAAACTCAACATTCAAATTTAAAAATAATCATCAAAATCTGAATATTATCTAATTCCTTAATTTATAACATATGTTAATCATCAAAATAAAGTCATATACAAAGAGATTTGAAGATATTACCTTGATTTCCACCAAATCAACACAAAACTTGACTTTTACTACTATTTTCTTATGGGAAAATTAAGAGAATGAAGAAGAAAGAAGTAAGAAGATTGGTAGGGAGGCGGAGAAAATGAGGGTTCTGCTAAGTGCAGAACCCTAAAAACATGGCCAGCCAAAACGCACCGTTTTGGCTGGCCAAATATAATTTTTTCCGTGGCTGATATTTGGGACAGAATTAGGGATGGATTATCAAAATCCGTCCCTAAAACCGTCCCAAAAATAAGGCAGATATTCATCCATTTATCTCACCCTATCCGTCGCTAAAACGGTTGCTAAAACCGTCGCTAAAACGGTTGCTAAAACCGTCGCTAAAACCGTCCCAAAGTTATTCCATTTTTTTGCCCTAATTTCCGTCCCTAATTTATTCCGTCCCTAATTTTCAAACGGATTTTGGTACGGATTATTTTACCGTCCCTATTTCTCCGTTCTACTCTTTAGCGACGGATTTAGGGACGGATTTATTTTCCGTTGCAAATTCCGTTGGTAAATTAGGGACGGAAAAATCCGTCCCTATTTTCCGTGGCTATTTCGCCTTTTTCTTGTAGTGAATAATAGAGCATTAGGTTACTACAACAGTTGGAATTATAACCACCGTAACTGACTAAATAGTGTTTCCTCGAATAGTTACGCGCACGTCATGCTTGTTGCTATATATATGTGGCTGCCATTCGCCTTATTGTTGTGTCATGTGAATTATTCTCAAGTCTTAAACCCAAACTTTCTATTCGTATAGTTTTAAACTCAAGCTTTCTTCATGGCTCTTCAAGGCACCGAATATGTTGCTATCCCCAACGTTTTTGATCAAAATATAGCTAGGCGATCGGGTAATTATCGTCCTACAATTTGGGAAGACAATTATATTCAGTCGATCAAGAGTGATTACAAGGTATAAAAATATTTAATTTCTTGTATACCGATAGTTTTTTAAACAAGAGGAAATAAATTGTATTGAATATTGAACATGTTTGCTCTTCACCTAGGGCGAATTACATGGTGCGGGAGCGATGAAACTGGTGGAACAAGTGAGAATGATGCTTGAGCAGCTTGACAAGGTGACGAATCCTTCCGAGCAACTTGAGCTAGTTGATACCTTGCAGAGAATTGGATTATCTTATCGCTTTGAGGATGAAATCAAGAGAATTTTGGAAAGTATATGGGCTAATCATAACAATGTTGCATGGAAGAAAGACAATTTATATGCTACAGCACTTGAATTTAGGCTCCTAAGGCAGCATGGCTATAAAGTAACCCAAGGTAAAAAGCCTACCAATTTTATATTGAATGAATTTCTGTAAAATAAAATTTTCATTTGTTAGTATTAAAATGGAAATGTTATTGTGCTGCAGAGGTCTTCTCTAGTTTCATGGACGAGAAGAGGAACTTCAAGGAAGGTCTTCGTGAGGATTGCAAAGGGCTGCTAAGCTTGTATGAAGCTTCGTACCCTTTTGGTAGAGGGTGAAAGCATGTTGGAGAATGCAAGAGGTTTTGCTGCTAAACATCTCAAGGAGTATGTAAAGCAGAACAAAGATGACCAAGTCCTTTCAATGCTAGTGGAGCACGCTTTGGATCTTCCACTACATTGGAGAACACCCAGGGTGGAAGCCATCCAGATGGTTCATAGATGTGTATGGCAGTCGAGAGAACAGAAACCCAATTCTTTTGGATCTTGCAAAACTGGACTTCAATATTGTGCAAGCTATACACCAGGATGACCTAAAATTTCTTCAAAAGTAAGTTCAAGCTTAGAGTAACATAAATTCCACATTTTTAAACTTAAATAGAATTAATGATCCCTGTCGTCGATCGTCCTTAAGCATAGTTTTGAATTAATTACAATTTTATAGAAAATGATTCTCTTTATTTTCTATATATGAAGCTGGTGGAAGGATCTCTGTCTCGGGGAAAACCTGCCCTTTGCTAGAGACAGGTTGGTGGAGGGCCTTTTATAGGGTATAGGCGTGGCTCCTGAACCTACCTTGGGGAATTGCAGAAGGATTCTGGCAAAACTTGCATGTCTTATAACAGTTATAGATGATGTATATGGTACCATGGATGAATTAGTGCTCTTCACAGAGGCTGTTGAGAGGGTCGTATTGGTCTCTACCTTGCACTTGAGGTGAAGGATTAACATTTTTCTTCCTCTACCCCTTCTCCCAATCAACCATGAATGTATGATTAATTAATCGTATAGAACACTTTTGCCTCTCAAACAAAAAATCCTAATCACGTCTTTGTAAATTTACTCATTACAATTTCAGATGGGACACAAATGCAATGGATTTGTTACTCGAGTATATGAAGATCTGTTTCCTTGCTTTTTTTAACTTCGTAAATGAAACGGCCTTTGATATTCTTAAGGAGCACGGATTCGACACCGTACCTCTCCTGAAAAAGGGGTAACTAATTAACTTTTGTCTAATGACTTTTCCCCCAACTTCCTTTATTTTCTAGATTTCAACTTTCTTACTCAAAATTGTATATTATAAATGTTTAGTGGGCAAACCAATGTAAAGCTTACTTATTGGAAGCAAAGTGGTATCACAGCGGATATAAACCAACCTTACAAGAGTACCTTGACGATGCAATGATTTCCATTAGCTACCCTGTGGTGCTTCTTCATTCATTCTTATGTGGCTACAAGTACTTCAATAAAGAAGGAGTGCTGGGAATTCTTGAAGGATTGTACCGGTATAATGAAGTATTCCGCCGTGGTCGGACGACTTGCAGATGACCTTGGAACATCATCGGTAATGGAATTAATTAGTATATACAATCATACTTATTGCACAATACTTATGACTAAGTGTAATTTAATAAGTAATTATTATCTAATTGTTTTACGCTTCTGATTTGCTTGATTAGGATGAGATAAAGAGAGGGGATGTCCCTAAATCAATCCAGTGTTACATGCACGATGCAGGAGCTTCCGAAGAAGAAGCCCGTCAGCACATAAGGGAGTTGATTGATGCAACATGGAAAAAGATGAATACAGAGGGAATTGCTAACTCTCCTTTTCCTTGGACACTTATTCAAATTGCATTAAACTTGGCAAGGATGGCTCAATGCATGTATCAGTACGGAGATGGCCATGGGATTGGAAATCACGAGACCAAGGATCGTATATCATCTATAATCTTTCATCCCATTCCATAATTAGTGCACATAGAGACAAATTCCATTACAGCATTAAGTCCAAAGTAAGAGTGGATTCCACCTGTTTGATTAATGTATTGTCTTCGATTCATGAAGTAGGTTTCAATTCTCCTTTCCCCAATAAATTCAAAATATATGTAATAAAATTAAAAAGTGTGATACTGTAATAAATTTGCTATTTTATTGATTCTTCTTAAATTTCCAAGTGTTGAGCCTCTATACAATTTATCAGTCTACTAGTAGTTTCTACTCAGTGACTAATTGTAATGGTAACAAAATCTTTACAGCCTAACCTATCCACATGCACCAATTAATTTGCACGAATAGATCAGCATAATTATACAAAATTTTCCAAGGAAATTTGGAGCAGGGCACTCAACATATGTGGTCTACGCGGAATTCCCATAGACTGGGACACGGAAACCTATTGGAATATGACAAAACTCAGAGGCAAATCACTGCTTGCTCTTATTTGCAGACTAGTATGGAATGCAGTGATTTATTTTGTTTGGAGAGAACGAAACAGTAAAATACATGGAGGCATTGAAAACACCACTTCTCAACTTTTGTTGAAAATTGTAGCTGTTGTTCAAGGGAAATTTCACTGCCTCAAGCATATTTCAGCTGATCCTGTTAACAAAGTCTTATGCAGCAATTGGGGGTCTAAGCAATAGCATTTTTGACACTTGAGCTCTATTGTTAGATTGTTAATATGTTTACTGTACAATTCAATCTTTGTACAGTTTGTAAAACGATAGCAATTTAACTGGCTTTTTTGGATATCAATAAATACTAACATTTTATCCAAAAAAAACAAAATTTTAAATAATTTGAATGAATTATTCAACTTTATTTAAACTAGTTTCTTGTCACGTGCTGTCGCACGTGAGGGAATAAATTTTTATTAAATTTTGTCATACATATCAATATTGAAAAAGTATACATACTAAAATATTTACTCAATCTTATTTAAAAATCATGATCCTCAATTAAGTGTTTGTATATATATGGTCTCCATTTAAAAATCTCAATCCCAAGAAAGTAACAAATTTAAGTATATGTATATGATCGCATTTAAAAGTCACGGTCTCAAAAAATGAACAAATTTTAAATCTTGTAAACTGCCTCCATTTAAAAGTACACATTCTCAAAGATAAATTTTAGTAATGCACAGAGAATTATTTTTTAATTTATGAGTACCAATTTAAGATGAAAAAAAATTATAATACTTATGAAATAGAATTCTTACTAATAGGAGTTGTAAAGAAGTATAAGAAAATATGAGGGTTAAAATTAGTAATTACCTATTATACACTCCCAAAAAAAATAAATTCTAAATCTTACACAAACTCCCCATTTAGAACTTCTTATTCTCAATTGATTTAATTGATTATTGATTCCCATTTAAAACCACATAAATAACTAATTTGAAATTAATTGGATTATTAATTTAATCTAAAACACAATAGATATGACATCTACTTAAAATAACAGATAAAAGTATGTATATTATATATGTGAACCAATCAATAGAGCCTAAATCCATATTCAAAACCATTCAAAATTCGAACCCATCTATTTGCAATCTCTTCTATCCTTCTATAAATAAGTCAATAACGTTGGCTGCAAATATGTGTTACTATCAAATGTGCAATATTATTAGGTGACAAACCTACAGTTTGATGAACCATCAAAACTTTAAGTATACACCACTTGAACAAACTGATGTAAGACATTTTGTAATATTAACACATGGAATGAAGATTGAAAAGAAAGCCAATAAATCAAAGGCTTGTTGTTGCTAAAATTCAATTTTTTGGTGGATTGTCTTTTTAAGCATTGATGAAATGAAATGCCATAAGGTATTGTTAACATTATTAAGTGACAAACCTACAGTTTGATGAACCATCAAAACTTTATGTATATAACTACTTTTAATGGAAGACAAATCCACTTGAACTAAAATGATGTAAGACATTTTGTAATATTAATATATGGAATTGATGATAGAAAAAGAAAGCCAATAAACAAAAGGCTTGTTGGTGCTCAAATTCAATTTTTCTGTTGATTGCCTTTTGAAGCATCAATGAAATGAAATGTCATCATACCTTAGCGTACATTATTAGCAAGATGACAGTTATACCTGAAGGGGTTATTAATTCCAATATATTTCTTTTTTTTTTCCAATTATTAAAAGGCATAATGTTAAAATTGGCTCCTAATATAAAAGTGTCAAATAAATCTATATACTTCTAATTGGTTCAATTATTAAGCTTTTTTTCCCTAGATTTTGTCAAATAAGTCCGACAATTTCTTTTAAAAGGCTATTTTCGGTGTTGTTAACATTATTAAGGGACAAACCTACAGTTTGATGAACCATCAAAACTTTAAGTACATAATCACTTTTAATGGAAGACTAATGCACTTGAACTAAAATGATGTAAGACATTTTGTAATGTTAACATACGGAATTGATGATTGAAAAAGAAAGCCAATAAACCAAAGGCCTATTGGTGCTCAAATTCAATTTTTTGGTTGACTGTCTTTTTAAGCATTGATGAAATGAAATGCCATCATACATTAGTATGCATTATTAGTCGGATGGCAGTTATACTTGAAGCTTTTATTAGTTCCAATATATCCCCCTTTTTTTTCCAATTATTAAAACACATAATGTCAAAATTGGCTTCTAATATAAAAGTGTCAAATAAGCTTTTATATTTCTAATTGGTTCAGTTATTAAGCTTTTTTTCCTTTGATTTCGTCAAATAAGTCCGACAATTGCTTTTAAAAAACAATTTTTGACTAATGGTATTGTTAACATTATTAAGTGACAAACCTACAGTTTGATGAACCATCAAAACTTTAAGTATAGAACCACTATTAATAAAAGACAAACCTACTTGACCAAAATGATGTAAGACATTTTGTAATATTAACATACGGAATTAATGATTGAAAAAGAAAGCCAATAAACCTAACGCTTGTTGGCGCTCAAATTCAATTTTTCGATTGATTCTCTTTTTAAGCAGTGATGAAATGAAATACCATCATACCTTGGTATGCATTATTAGTCGGGTGAGAGTTATACTTGAAGAGGTTATTTGTTCCAATATATCCCTTTTTTTTCCAATTATTAAAAGGTATAATATCAAAATTGGCCCCTGATATAAAAGTGTCAAATAAGCTTTATACTTCTAATCGGTTTAGTTATTAAGCTTTTGTTTCTTTGATATTGTCAAATAAGTTCAACAATTTTTTTTAAAAGATAGTTTTTTACTAATGTTGCGATTTGATGGTAGATTTAGTATCCATATTATGTATGTAGTATTTTTACGTAAGAAGAAAATGTGCCAACGGCAATTGGGACCAATTGTTTTTCCCCCTTCTTGTCTAAATTCTGGCTAAAATTAAAAAGATGAGGGCTTAATTAACTCAATTAAAAGTATAAAGGCTTATTCAATTCTTCTTCTTTTCTTTTCTTTTTTTTTTTTCGAATTCTAATCCATTTAACAAAAAAATAATAATAAAGGTTCAATTGACCAAATTAGAAGCATTAAGACTTATTTGACACTTTTTGTAAAGAAAGAGGGCTAATTTTATCATAATACCCTATTAAAAGTCAAATTGAGATATGGATGATAACTCTATTTTTATCATATGGTTCATATATTGGCTAAATGTTCAAATTGAGGCCCAACCTTTGCGAGTTTGCTTGATTTAGTGCCCAACATTTCAAAATCGACTCAATTAAGGGCCCGCCATCAATTTTGGAGGTATGTAAAGTGCAATTGCTGTTAACTTTAATGGCATCAACAAAGATTAGGCCCTTATTTGAAAAACTTGAAAAGGTTTGGTCCTTTTTAGGTAATGATGAAAATTTTGACACTATATCTAAAATACCACAGCTTCTCTTCTATCTCTAACTTGAAAAACCCAACAACTAAAAGAAAATCCAGAATCCAACAAAGTCTCTACCTATGACCACTATTGACCGCCGTTGTTGATCGCTAATAATGACTCTGATAAATCTCAAACTTTGCAAATAGTCTCTTTTGGCCTTCTAAATCTAAATTTAACCTTGAATTTACTAAAATCAACTTGAAACTTCCCAAAAATCCTCTTAAAATCCATGGTTTTCAAATTCTAATCAAGTCATTTTCACCGTTGGATGAAGTTGATTTTCATATAAAATCCTATTGGAGCTTCAAAACCAAAAATCAAAAGGAAAATGGTAATTTTTTTCCAATATTACAAAAAAAGGCTCAAACTGTTGACTTTAATGCACCTAAATTGGTGTATATAATGCACACACTGTTAAAATTAACGTCGGGCTCTTATTTAAGCCAATTTTGAAACATTAGGCCCGAAATTGCTCAAATTGAAAAGTTGGATCCTAAATCATGCAAACTTGCAAAGGTTTGGCTTCAATTTGAACATTTAACCTATATATTGCTATTTGGCTTAATTCGATTTATCTAAGAAGTCATGTGAGTTTATGAGTTCAATTTGAACACTAATAATTTAAATTAATAAACATAACAGTTCATAATAATTTAAAATTATATTATAAGGATATTTAAATAAATATTAAACTATACAAAATTATTTGATGATGATGATGATGATGATGATCATAATAATAATAATAATAATAATAATAATAATAATAATAATAATAATAATAATAATAATATATAAATTATGAAATACCCAGTTATGCGCATAATAATATAGTATAAAGTTGGTCAAATTGTACAATTAGTCCCTCTACTATTCTGGAAGTCTGAATTTAGTCCATCTACTTCGATTTGATCAAATTGAGTCCCTCTACTTTTATTTATTATCAAATTGAGTCCCTCTATTTTTATTTATTGTCAATTTTAATCTAATCACTAATGGTGTTAAATATTCACCGTTAATTATGTTGAAGTGGCATTGATTATGATGACATATAATTTTAAAATAAATTAAAAAAATTTCATGTGACTTGTTTTGACTACATAACTTTTTTTGCCTCAGTAGCTTATTTTTTTATTTTAGTTTTGAATGTTTAATTCTATTTTTTTATCAGAAATTTCATAATCATTACCAAAAGATATTAGATGTGATAAAAAAAGTCACATAAAAATTTTTAATTTTTTTTAGGTCAACATCATCAAAATTAATGCCACGTTAATATACTTAATATCGCGTCAGTATAGTTAATGCCACATCAGCATAATTAACTGCAAAAATTGAAAACCGTTAGTGATTGGACTAAAATTGACAATAAATAAAAGTAGAGGGACTCAATTTGATCAAATTAAAGTAGAGAAACTAAATTCACACTTTTCATATAGTAGAGGGACTAAACATAAATTTGACCTATAAAGTTTAATGGTATTAAGATATTTCAATGTGTGTAGGAATTGAACAATTAATAACTCATAATAATTTAAATTTATATTATAAAGGTTATTTAGGTAAATAGAAAATTATATATATATTTTAAAAATAATAATAATAATAATAATAATTTAATATATATAAATTATAAAATACCTATTATACCCATAATAATATAATATAAAATTAAAAGGGTATTAAAGTATTTTAATGTGTCATTTAACAAGTATTCACTTTTATATAAAAGAGATAAGACTAAATGTTTATTTAAGGTCAAATCTTTTTAAAATGAAGTCAATTATTTAATTTGGATGAGTTGGAACCAAACGTTATAAAATCAGTTCAATTAATGACCTAGGGCAAGGTAAAAAGGGGTTTGATTGTCATGCACGGTGAGTTGATAAAGAAGATGATGTAGAGACCTATTATGATGCCACGTTGTACCAAAAAAAATTATGATGCCACGTGGAACATTTCCTTTTGAATAAACCATTTTTTCACTTTTTCTCTTTTTACATAAGTAAATATTATATTCTTTAGATTTTTTTTTCTTTTTCTAAAATTCACATTCTTCTCATTGTTTTGCTCTATCACATAATACCGCATTATTGTCCAGAATCCAACAGCCACTTTGTCCCACCACCGTCAGCCACCGTTGGCCATCGTCTATCAATGCTAGATTCAACCCGACATGCACCTCCAAAATCCTCTCAACTTTTTCTTGAAATCTATTGGATTGGTTTGTCAAAATCCTCTCCACCGTTGTGCTGGGAATGCTTGAAGGATTGTACCGGCATAATCAAGTCTTCGGCCATGGTCGGACGACTTGCTGATGACCTCGGAACATCATCGGTATGGAATTAATATATATAGAATCATAATTTAATAAGTAATTATTATCTAATGTTTTTACCCTTCTGATTTGGTTGATTAGGATGAGATTAAGACTGGAGATGTCCCTATAAATCAATCCAATGTTACATGCATGATGCAAGAGCTTCCGAAGAAGAAGCCCGTCAACACATAAGGGAGTTGATTAATGCAACATGGAAGAAAATGAATGAAGAGCGACTTGCTAACTCTCCTTTTTCTAGGACACTTATTCAAATTGCATTGAACTTGCGAAGGACGGGTCAATGCATGTATCAGTACGGAGATGGGCATGGGATTGGAAATCACGAGACCAAGGATCATATAACATCTATAATCTTTCATCCTATTCCATAATTAGTGCATATAGAGACAAATTCCATTACAGTATAGAGTCCAAAATAAGCGTGGATTCCACGTGTTTGATTGATGCATTGTCTTCCATTCATGAAGTAGGTTTCAATTCTCCTTTCCCCAATAAATACGAAATATATTATATAATATAATAAAATTAAAAAGTGTGATACTGTAATAAATTTGCTATTTTATTGATACTTCTTAAATTTCCAAGTGTTGAACCTCTATACAATTTATTAGTTTATTAGTAGTTTCTACTAAGTGATTTAATGGTAACAAAATCTTTACCACCAAAACTAATCCACGTGCACCAATTTGCACAAATAGATCGGTATAATTATACAAAATTTTAAATAATTTGAATGAATTATTTAATTTTATTCACATAAGGTTAACTTTTTAATTTGAGGTCAAATCTTTTCAAAATAATCTATTTTAGAGCCAAATTTTTTAATTTAGTTAATTTACGACCAACCATTGTAAAATTGATTCAATTAATGGTCTATAGGGACAGTAAAATGGGGTTTAAATGTCATGAGCCGTTAGTTGATACAGAAGATGATGTGGAAATCTACTATGATGCCATTAGGAACATTTCCTTTTTGAGAAAATTTTTTAACTTTTTTGAATAAACCCTTTTTTCACATAAGTTAATATTATATTCTTTAAATTATCTTTTCTCTTTCCAAAATTCACATTCTTCTCATTGTTCTTGCTCCATCACATGGTACCGCATTATTGTCCGGAATCCAGCAGCCACTTTGTCACACCACCGTCGGCCACCATCTATCAATGCTGGATTCAACCTGACACGCACCTCCAAAATCCTCTCAACTTTTTCTTGAAATCTATTGGATTAGTTTGACAAAAAAGCTTTCCATTCTTTCTAGATCTAAATAGGAAGAAAACAATTTTTATTGAACCCAAACAAAGGAATTTTCTTAAAACATGTTTCTTGAGCCAACCCCTCCCAAATCCCCTTAAACTTCAAAGTCCAACAAAAGAGTTTCAGCAAAAGAAGAAACAAAAACAAATAAAAGTTTTGCAGCACATAGATGCAACAGTTAAGAGAAAGACTTTTGCCTTTTGAGAAGATAAGGGAGAGAAAGAAAGACTACTACTAGGAACCAAATGATAAAGCAACAAAAAGATACACCAGAAACTTTGGTAAATTGAGTATAGCTTTCCTTTAATTTATTATAATTGTTTGTTATCTTGAAGTGGGATCTCTTGTGGTGACTGGTAGTCTCAGGTTCCACCATAATATATCATGACATATTGACATATTCTCTTTGTTTTGTATACTTCCTTGCATTTTGATTCTCCTCGCCGTATTCTTCTTTCTCTTTCTTTTCTCTCCGTTTCTTTCTTCTTCAGCGTTCTCTTCTTGTCTCTCTCTTCCCGATCTTTCTTTGCTTCATTTAACTTGAATGAAATCTTGTTCGGCTTAACCCTTGAACTTTCCTCTCTCAGACGGCAACTTGATTCCACCTTGATAAGAATCTACTTCTATAGCAGCCTTTCTCTACGGAGCACAGGGAGTCCTAATCCACCATCATTTTTTCTTTGTCTCTTGATTAATTGATATCTAATGCTTTGTTTTTTCTGGGAATAATGAATCAAAGAAATTGGGGATTTTTTGGTTCTCCAATGGGTTCTATTTTTCAGTTAATTAACTCTTTTTTTCCAAAAAAATCTTATTAACATGATTTAATATATGAATTAATTAATCATATGGTTAAGTTTTCTTCTTCTTTTTTTAATTAATCAATGTTTCGATATTCATTTAAAGTACTTTAATATAATTTTTTTGAAAAAAAAAGAGTAAAGGCCACTAAATCAAGCGTCTTTTTTTTTCTTAAAAAAAATTAATACTCATTTATTATGGAATAATAAACTTTTACATCTCTAACCTATTTATCTTGTCCTAAAGACAAGCCTATATTGAATATTAATGGAGAGAGAAAATTAATGAGAATATATCTAGGATTTTGGGAATTACCACTTTACTTGGTCTGGAAGTAAACTTGGCTTGCAAGTTAGGTTAAACCTATGTTATTTGTAAAGGGGTTATCCAATATAAATAGGGATCACCTCCACCCTTTGTATTATCTCATCTCATACAGAAATATCTCTCAATAATATTCTCTCTATTCTCTTCATCTCTTATTTCTTGTTTCTTGTTCGTTCTTCAATATTTCAATATTTCATAACACATTATCAATACGAGGAGGCTCTTTTTGAAGTTTAAGATTTGATTTCAATCTCTAGTCTTCTTTTATTCAATATAATTATGTTACTCTTTTTGACAAGTTAAACCCTATTGATTTCAATCTCAAGGGTTATGATTTTTTTTTAAAAAAAATTTTATGATAGATGACATTAGAAGTTGTCATACAAAATATTAAATTTCTTTCACATCACAACCAGAAGTTGTGTGAATTCTTTGATATTTGATACTTGAAGCTGTTAATAACAAGTACAAAATAGAAAACGTTGAGAAAAAGTAAAATGTTTATGATGGGTAAACCTCTTGACACCTAAAGTTGTCGATGATTTTGATATTTAATTACATCTCTAGGAAACTTTTGTCTAAGGAGTGTGGAATTTAAGTGGGACCATTTGTGAACCCTCCATTCTTTCTTGGGAATTTACCTAGTGTAATTTTATATTAGTTTTGAAATTATTTACCCAAGGATAGAATTGTTTTGTGTATTAGACACTTGAAGTTGTCAATAAAAATTGATACCATAAGTTGTCAAGAAAATGCAAATAGGAAAGGAAAAAGAGCAAATAATTTGTTTACTTGATAATGCCACAACACCTACCGTATTATGTAATAAAGACTTTTTCTCAACTATGACATTGTGCAAGGCAAATGTCCATACCATATCTGGTCCTGTTAAAATTATAGATGGCTATGGAAAGACCACAATTATTTTGCCTAATGGTACTATCTTGCATATAGAAGATGCATTACTGAGTGGTAGATCAAAGAGGAATCAACTTAGCTATAAAGATGTATGCCTTAATGGGTATCATCTTGAAACAAAAAAAAAGAGCAAAACAAAGATTTTCTCTGCATTACTTCTTACAAGATGGGCCAGAAGACCATCCATGAGAACCTAGAAGCTTTTAACACGGGATTGTATTGTTTCCCTATATGAGCTATAGAATCACATGCTATTATGCCCTAGAAAATTGTAAACCCTGATGTGTTTGGACTTTGGCATGATCGCCTTGGTCATCCAGGAGCTACGATGATGCATAAAATCATTAAGAATACTAAAGGACATCTTTTAAAAAATTCAAAGGTCCTATTGTCTAAAAGTTATATTTATGAATCTTGTTCACAAGAAAAATTCATTACCAAACCTTCAATTACAAAGGTTGATTATGAATCACCATCATTTTTGCAGAGAATTCAAGGTGATATCTGTGGACCAATACAATCCCCAAGTGGACCATTTCGATATTTTATGGTGTTAGTGGATGCATCCTGCAGATGGTCCCATATTTACCTACTTTCTTTGCGTAATGTCTAGGGCTGTTCAAGCAACCCAAAAAACCCGATAACCGAACCGAACCGACAACTAGATTAGAGTTTTGGAATGTTCATATAAAAACCGAATGAACCGAATGGAACCCGAATGAACCGAATAAGCTAAAATTTTAAAAAATACTTGATTTTATTAGCCTAAAATTAAAAGATTCAAAATTTTTATAATATTATTTGAGCTTTTATAAAAGAAAAAAGTTCAAAATTGAATGGATTTCAACTACCCGAAAACCCGCAAAAAAACTCGAACCGAACCGAACCGAAGCGTTAGGGTATTAAAACCTTAATATCCGAACCGAACCAAACCGTTTACACCCCTAGTAATGTCGCATTTGCATGTTTGCTTGTGCAAATTATTAAACTTCGGACACGTTTTACTGATCACCAAATCAAAGGCACATGCATGGATAATGATGGTGAATTCACTTCAAAAAGTTTTGATGCATATTGTGCTTCATTAGAGATTGAAGTAGAGCACTCAGTCTCACATGTTCATACTCAAAATGGACTGGCTGAATCCTTGATTAAGTGGATTCAAATAATCGCCAGAACTTTATTAATGAGTACAACATTATCTTGCTCAACATGAGGCCATGTAGTTTTGCATGCCCGACACTTATTAGACTACGCCCCATAGCTTCTCATCAATATTCCCCCCATTCAATTAGTATTAGGCCAGGAGCCCGATATTTCACATCTACTTATCTTTGGATGTGCTGTGCAAGTGCTTGTAGCACCACCTCAAAGAACTAAAATGGGCCTTCAATGTTGTTTAGGTATCTATGGTGGGTTTGACTCAATGTCCGTTATTAGGTTTATTAAACCATTGACAAGAGATTTATTTATCGCTAGATTTGCGAATTGCCACTTCGATGAGACAGTATTCCCATTAATTGGGACACTAAAGGCTTTCACAAATGAAAAGTAGAAAAATGTTGAGATTTTCTCATGAAATGAGAAAAGCTTGTCTCATTTAGACCCAAGATCTCCTGAATGTGAAAATGTTGTACAAAGATTGATCCATTTACATGTTGTGCCTCATAGATTGCCTAATGCATTTAATGAGATTGCTAAAGTTATAAAGTATCATATTTCGACCATGAATGTTCCAGGTAGGATATTGGTTCCTGTAGAACCATTAGAAATGGATCTAAATGTCCCGCACTTGAAGTGTTGTAGACCGATGGAATCAAAAGATACAGTTCCTCAAAAAGAAGGGAGAGGAATTCTGAATCTGCTCCAAATGAGTATGTTATTCTTTCTCGAGGAAAGCAAATTACCCTTGAAGCGGCACAACTTAATACTCAAAGAGAGCATATTACCCCTGAAGCGACACAAAATCAAGATCTCATTGTCCCTGAAGTGACTAAACCCATGAAAAGATCACCAACCCCGAGAATACTGAAATTTCCATAAATTATTGTAACGAGATATGGGATCGGAATGAGGTTATCATCAATGATGTTTTTGCTCTCACAGTTGCTCATGAAATTATGAATGATAATTATGAACCTCGGTCTATAATCGAATATCATCAAAAACACGATTGGCCTAAATGGGAAAAAGCAATTCATACTGAATTGAATTCCCTTACCAAACGTGATGTTTTTGGACCTATTGTTAAAACTCCTGACAATGTAAAACCTGTTGGATACAAATGGGTCTTTGTTCTGAAACGAAATGAGAAAAACGAGATCATGAGATATAAAGCCCAACTCACTAGTAAATTAATAAAAGGATTTTATTACATCGCTGTTTAATATTTAATTTCCCAGTATGAGCAATATGCATTTTACACATTTAATAAATTTTATTTAATCGCAATTGAGTTGCGAGAACCATAAACCTGGCGTACTTGGAGTTTCGGGTGAGCGCGCCATTCGAAATTTCTAGTACGCAGCGATTGTCATATTTTGACCCTCTGGGTCGGGGTGTGACAGCGGATTTGGTAAGATTTAGATCTTGAGCAACAGAATTGATTTTCTGATTTGTTTGAATCTTTAAATCTTTTGTTGAAGCCATAGATCCGGAGAAGGCGACTGATTTTTGATTGTCGGAGAAAGAGATGAGAGGTAAAGATGTCCCACTGGGCTTACCAGAAATTTGTACGCACAAATTTCGTGTCTGAAAATTAAGATAGAAAATTAAGTGAACAAATATTAATTTATTAATGGGAAAAATAGTACAAGAATTTAACGAGTACAATCTCTGTGAAAAGAATCCTCTGATTCGATCTCCTTGATGACAAAATGTTTAAGGGCCTGAAGGCTTGATCCCGATGAAAGATTTCTGATTTCTCTGAGCAGCTTTGATTTTTGACTTGTAGATCTTCAAAAAAAACTTGTGATTCTTTATAGATCAAAGAGATTTGGTAGATCTTCAGTAAGACGGTTAGAGACTTGTTGTTTTTCTGTTGATCGGTTGGATTTCGGAGACTTGTTATTTTTCGATTGATCGGTTGGATTTCGAAGACTTATTCTCTTTCGGTTGATCGGTTGGATTTTGATTTTGACAAACCATCAAAAAAACTACTGCAGGCTTGTTGTTTCTTCTTGATTTGACTTGGGTTTGGATTTGATGAAGAACTTGGATTTGATCACCTTTCTTGGAGACTTGAGAGTCTTGAAATGAATTTTGGAGACTTGGAGATTTCTGAGGAGGCTAGAGTTTATGCTTCCATTACTTGGTTGTGATTTGAGAAGTGAAGACTTCTTTATATAGGAGTGGCCTAGGGTTTTAGTAACCCTAGGTGTGTAGTATTGGGCCGGTAGTACTGGGCTACAAAACCACCACTCAATCGGGCTTGCATTAGAATTAATCCAAATTATAACTTTCATGGATCAAATCTAATGAATTTAATTTAACCAATTAATTTTAACTTGGCCAAATTTTCATTGTGTATAGGGAGAGAAAAGCAAAGGGCATATAGGAATAAGAGAGACACCACTTAATTAGCATGCTTGCACACACCACAACTACAATTTTATAAAGACTTTAATTGAACCTATTGTCCATCCTAACCTACAATTTTCAATCTTAAAACCTAGCTGGAGAATTTTTTTTTTTTCAATTCACATGCAGTCAGTGATAAAAGATTGAGATGCTTTAAGTCTGTTTGAAGTTGGAACCCCACCCACTGAAATGGTGAAGCATTTAATTAAAAAGTGACAACGGCATCCTCAGAAGGAATAGAAAAGGGGAATTACAACTGATATTAGAAAGGAATAAAATGTTCAACAACTAAGGCATGCCAAATAGAGCCTTAAGGGGCGCTTAGTTGGAGAGATGTAATATTATCATGTGAATGTAAACTAGAAAAAGAATTATTTTCACGTTTAGTTTCTTTGATAATGGTGTCAGAGGACATGTCATTATCACGTTATTATTACATTGGTGGTAATGTACGTGAAAATGTCATTACCACCATCCTCTTAGGTAATGTAATATTCCCTACCATTTTACATTTGATCTTCCTATTTTACCCTTACATTTTTCTTCTTTTGATTCATATTACCTTTTATTTGATTTCAAAATAACAAAAAAATCATGTAGTCTAAAATAATCATTTAAATGAATTAATTAATCATGAAGTCTCATAAACTAGTTCTTTATTTTTTTTTAATGGAAAATAACCCTTTACATACAACCTTCAAACAAAAAATTGTAATAATTAATTAAATACATAATTTAAAAACTTAAAATAAATTTAATTAAAAAATATGATAACTAGATAACACATATATATATATATATATGTTTTAAGTGTTATGAAAATGGACAAATGCAAGTTGTGCAAATTATGTTATGAATGTGGACAAATGCAAGTTGTGCAAATTATGTTATGAATGTGGACAAATGCAAGTTGTGCAAATTATATTATGAATGTGGACAAATGCAAGTTGTGCAAATTGTCCAAGTTGTAATTGTTGTAATGGCAATAATGGGGCTCATATGTGCAAGTTGCCAACTTGTATAGCCTACCATTTGATGCCTATAAATTGGGATTCATTCTCACTAATGAAACACACTTACAATTCCTTCATTCAATTTCTTTCTCTTTCTCTCTTGTTCCTTTAATCCTCATTTGCTCATATTCTTGCTCATATTCTCCTATCCTTATTTCTTGTTCTTGCTTCTTCAATTTTAATTAACGTACTTTTCACAACACATTATCAGCACGAGTGTTCTAAAGAGAAGCAATTTTGAAGTTTGCATGAGTGTTCTAAAGTGAAGCAAATTTAAAGCTTGGTAAGTTCTTAAGGTTTGATTCCATTATTTTATTTAACCTTTTTCTTTACACTAGATAATTTAAGTTTTTATTATGTAAAGATTTACTTCTAAATATTTTTGACACCAAAAGTTGTCAACCTAATTTTGACACCAGAAGTTGTCAACCTAATTGAGACCATTTTTTTTTTCAGAATTATGGCAAATATTGAAATGCCCAAATTCTAAATTTTGGATGTAAGTGGCAATAACTACTTGTCATGGTGTCTCGATATTGAACTGCATCTCCAAGGCCAAGGTCTTGCAGCTACCATTGGTGAAAATGGAAATGCTGATGATAAAGATAAGGCAAATGCTTTGATTTTTATCCGTCGGCATCTAAGTGATAGCCTAAAAGTTCAATATCTATCTGTCCGAGATCCCTTGATCTTATGGACAAGATTGAAAGAGCGGAATGATGACACCAAAACTGTCATCCTCCCTCAAGCACAATATGATTGGCAACATCTGAGGTTGCAGGATTTCAAGTCCGTGTCCGATTATAATTCGGCATTGTATGATATTGTGTCACGGCTTGAACTTTGTGGTGTTAAGCTTACTGAGGCTGAGCTTTTAGAGAAAACATTCTCCACCTTTCATGCTTTGAATATTGTATTGCAACAGCAATATCGGCAGCGCCAGTTTAAAACATATTCTGAATTGATCTCAATCCTGTTGACTGCAGAACAAACAAATGAGTTGCTGCTTAAAAATCATGATTTAAGACCTGCTGGCTCTAAGGCATTTCCTGAAGCAAATACCGGCTCAAGTAAGAATGTTGGCCGTCCTAGAGGCCGTGAGCGCAGGCATGGGAATTTTTTCCGTAAGGGTGGTGGGAGATTTAACCGTAATATAAATAACTCCCTACACAACCCTAAAGGTAAAAAGCCCATGAAGAAGCATGATGATAGTACCTGTCATCGTTGTGGAATGACTGGTCATTGGTCACGTACCTGTCGTACGGCCAGACATTTGGTTGATCTATACCAAGCATCCCAGAAGAAGAAAAGCAAGCATGTTGAGACCCATGCCATTGACCTAACTGAGACTGATGCTGAAGTCAATAAGGTTTTGGTCAATGAAAATTGTCATATTCTTGGCAATGAAAAACCTTTTGAGGTTTCTGATTTCTTTTTATAATGTTGATGAAAATAATAAGTCCCCAGAAATAGATCCTGAGGGTTTTCATCTATGTTTTGCCATACCTTTGGATAATTATGTTACCAAGGAAGATATTAAATAAATATGGTCGTCAATAAAATCATGAGTTTTATTCCATATTTGTTGGTTTATATTTTGCATCATATTATTGATTTGTTAAATTTTATGAAACTTGACACTTGAAGTTGTCAAGATTAATGCAAATGGGACACATTGAGAAAAAGGAAGATATATGTTTGCTTGATAGTGCTACAACGCATACTATACTTTGTGGCAAACACTTTTTCTCAAATGTGACATTGCGCAAGGCAAATGTTCAGACAATATCTGGTCCTGTTAATATTATAGATGACTATGGGACTGCCACAGTTATTTTGCCAAATGGCACAACATTGTATCTTGAAGATGTATTGTTGAGCGGTAGATCAAAAAGAAATCTACTTAGCTACAAAGATGTACGCCGTAATGAGTACCATCTAGAAACAATTAATGAGCAAAATAAGGAATTTCTTTGCATCACTTCTTACAAGATGGGCCAGAAGACCATCCATGAGAAGCTGGAAGCTTCTAGTATGGGATTATATTATGTCCCAATACGAGCTATAGAATCATATGCTACGATGCCCTGGAAACTAGTGAACCCTGATGTGTTCGGACTTTGGCATGATCGCCTTGGTCATCCAGGAGCTACAATGATGCGAAGAATCCTTAAAAATACTCGTGGACACCCTTTAAAAGATACAAAGGTGTTGTTGTCCAAAGATTACATTTGTGAATCTTGTTCACAAGGAAAGCTCATTACTAAACCTTTCATGACAAAGGTTGATTATGAATCCCCTTCATTCTTGCAAAGAATCCAGGGTGATATCTAAGGGCCGATTCAGCCTGCAAGTGGACCATTTAGATATTTCATGGTACTAGTGGACGCATCCTGCAGATGGTCCCATGTTTGCCTATTATCAACGCGCAACGTCGCTTTTGCACGTTTGCTTGCACAGATAATAAAGCTTCGAGCTCATTTCCCAGATTATCAAATTAAAAGCATAAGAATGGATAATGCTGGTGTATTCACATCAAAGAGTTTTGATGCTTATTGAGCTTCATTAGGAATTGAAGTTGAACATCCGGTCCCACATGTTCATACTCAAAATGGATTAGCAGAATCCATGATTAAGCGCATTCAAATTATTGCTCGAACTTTGTTGATGAGGACAAAGCTCCCATCCTCAGCGTAGGGTCATGCTGTTTTACATGCTGCATCTTTAATTAGATTGCGCCCCATTGCTTCTCATTTATATTCCCCCCTTCAGTTAGTCTTGGGCCAGGAGCCAGACATTTCATATCTTCGCACCTTTGGTTGCGCGGTACAAGTGCCTGTAGCACCACCGCAAAGGACCAAAATGGGTCCCCAACGCCGTTTGGGCATTTATGTTGGGTGTGATTCACTGTCTATTATTCGGTTCCTTGAACCATTGACGGGTGATTTATTTACCGCTAGATTTGCGGATTGTCATTTTGATGAGACAGTATTCCCATTACTTGGGATACCAAAAGCTTCCACATATGGAAAGCAGAAAAACGTCGAGATTTTCTCATGGAATGAGAAAAGTTTGTCTCATTTAGACCCAAGAACACCTGAATGTGAAAATGAGGTGCAACGATTGATCCATTTACAAGCTATTGCAAATCAAATGCCTAATGCATTTAATGAGACTGCTAAAGTTACAAAATTTCATATTCCAGCTGCGAATGTTCCAGCTAGGATAGATGTTCCTGTAGAACCACCAGAAATGGATCTAAATGGCCCGCGCCTGAAGCGTGGTAGACCGATGGGATCAAAAGACACTGTTCCTCGAAAAAGAAGGGGGAGGAATTTAGAATCTGCTCCAGATGAGCTTATTAATCTTTCTCGAGGAAACCAAATTGCTCCTGAAGTGACACAACATAATATTCAAAGAGAGCATATTGCCCCTGAAGTGGCACAAGTTCATGAGCATATTGCCCCTGAAGTGGTACAAACCCATGAAAAGATCACCAACCTTGGGAATACTGAAATTTCCATCAGTTATTGTAATGAGAAATGGGATCGAAATGAGATAATCATCGATGATGCATTTGCTCTCTCAGTTGCTCATGAGATTATGAATGATGATTATGAACCTCGGTCCATAACCGAATGCCGTCATAGGCAAGATTGGCCTAAATGGGAGGAAGCAATCCAAGCTGAATTGACTTCCCTTGCCAAACGTAATGTTTTTGGGCTTATTACTAAAACCCCCGATAATGTAAAACATGTTGGATACAAATGGGTCTTTGTCCGGAAACGAAATGAGAAAAACTAGATCGTTAAGTATAAAGCCCGACTCGTAGCCCAAGGTTTCTCGCAGAGGCCTGGGATTGATTATGATGAAACATATTCACCAGTAATGGATATAGTTACCTTTCGTTTCCTTATAAGTTGGGTTGCCCAAGAAAATTTTGAAATGCGTCTTATGGACGTTGTGACGGCATACTTATATGGTTCATTAGATTCCAATATCTATATGAAAATTTCCGAAGGTTTCAAAATGCCTGAAGCATGCACTCTCGCAACTTATTCTCAATAAAGTTGCAAAGATCTTTATATGGGTTAAAGCAATCCGGCCGTATGTGGTACCAACGTTTAAGTGAATACCTGACTAAGGAAGGGTACATAAATGATCCCATCTGCCCATGCGTGTTTATTAAAAGATCTGAAACCGGGTTTGCTATTATAGCAGTTTATGTCGACGACATGAATTTAATTGGGACTCCTGAAGAGTTATCTGAAACTGCTGAATATTTGAAAAAGGAGTTTGAGGTTAAAGATTTGGGTAAAACCAAACTATGCCTTGGTCTAGAGCTTGAGCACAAAAAGAATGGAATACTTGTCCATCAGTCAGCATACACTGAAAGATTGCTTAGACGTTTTAACATGGACAAGGCTCACCCATTGAGCACCCCTATGGTTGTAAGGTCTCTTGACCCCCAAAAAGACCCGTTTCGTCCTAAAGAATCTGGTGATGATATACTTGGTCCTGAAGTACCATACCTCAATGTAATCGGGGCTTTGATGTACTTGGCACAGTGCACGAGACCAGATATCGCTTTTGCGGTAAATTTGTTGACACGTTTCAGTTCTGAGCCAACCCGGAGACATTGGAATGGGATTAAACATATCTTCCGTTATCTCCGAGGAACCATTGATTTGGGGTTATTCTATTCTAAGAATACTACTAACTCTGGTTTAGTAGGTTATGCTGATGCAGGATATAAATCTGATCCGCACAGAGCTCGCTCCCAAACCGGTTATCTATTTTGCTATAATGATGCAACCATTTCTTGGCGTTCCACTAAGCAAACACTAGTTGCTACATCTTCCAACCACTCTGAAATTATTTCCCTCTATGAGGCCGGAAGAGAGTGTGTTTGGTTAAGATCTATGATATCACATATTCATAATGCTAGTGGATTCAAACCGGTGATAGATTCTCCCACTATAATTTATGAGGATAATGCTGCTTATGTTGCACAAGTCAGGGGAGGATATATTAAAGGTGATAGGACCAAGCACATCTCGCCGAAATTTTTCTATACTCATGAACTCCAAGAAAGTCGACAAGTTGATGTTAAACAGATTCGCTCCGTCGATAATCTTGCAGATTTATTTACCAAATCTTTGCCAACATCAACATTTGAGAAATTAGTTTATGGCATTGGTATGCGGCGAGTCAGTAAAATGCAAGATTGAATTCCCCAGAAGTGGAAATGTTTAGATGCTCCAGAAGTAGCAGTTTATTTTATCTCAGGGGGAGCGATTATGGACATAAATGCACTGTACTCTTTTTTCCTTCTGTCCGGTTTTTGTCCCACTGGGTTTTTCCTGCTTAAGGTTTTTAATGAGGCAGTAATAGCACGTCCAATTAGGCCACTGAAGTAGGTCCACCTATATTGTCCTGAAGATAAGCACATATTGTCCTGAAGACATATTAGACGGACTTAATTGTATTGTACTATTTTTCCCTTATGTTCGGTTTTTGTTCCCACTGGGTTTTTCCGACTTAAGGTTTTTAACGAGACAGTACACGTCCAATCTTAATAGTGGCATTTGTCCAAGGGGGAGTGTTATGAAAATGGACAAATACAAGTTGTGCAAATTATGTTATGAATGTGGAGAAATGCAAGTTGTGCAAATTATGTTATGAATGTGGACAAATGTAAGTTGTGCAAATTATATTATGAATGTGGACAAATGCAAGTTATGCAAATTGTCCAAGTTGTAATTGTTGTGATGGCAATAATGGGGCTCATATGTGCAAGTTGCCAACTTGTATAGCCTACCATTTGATGCCTATAAATTGGGATTCATTCTCACTAATGAAACACACTTACAATTCCTTCATTCAATGTCTTTCTCTTTCTCTCTTGTTCCTTTAATTCTCATTTGCTCATATTCTTACTCATATTCTCCTATCCTTATTTTTTGTTCTTGCTTCTTCAATTTTAATTAACGTACTTTTCACAACATTAAGTTAATTTATATGTTAATTAGATATATTTGATTCTAGAAAGGTTTTATATAAGTGAGAGTAAAATAATAAAATATTTTTTTTTATAAATCATATTCTCTTCTAACCAAACATAACAATCTTACATTCCCTTTATTACAACTAAAAAAAAATACACATATTATCATATAATTATATTACCAAATAATGAGATGATACTTACTTTCACAAATAATATTACATTATTGGAACCAAACGCCCTTTAGATATGCTATACAAATGATATTTACATAAATTATTAAAGAACCTGATCTGATGATGGCCTGCCATGCCTTTTTTTTGGTACAATCCTGCCATGCCTTTTCATCCCCTAGGCTTGTAGGCCAAGATTGATATTCAAGAACCTTGATTATTTATTTATCAAAATAAAAAGAGAAGATGAGAGTGGAGTGCAGCTGTCGCAGGTGAAGTTAGTGGCAGTCAAGACCCAAAATTATTTGCATTTGTGATTTGTGACTTTTGACTTTTGACTTTTGGTTCTCTTTTCTTTACATTTTTTATTTTAAGAATATCTTCATTTAGAATTATATTGTTTTAAAATAATAATTAAAAAAGTTATTGTGTTAAACTAATAATTTTAAAGAATTAATTATTTTAATATAATAATAATAATTTAAAAAATTAATTATCTCAAAATAGTAATTTAAAATATCAATTATTTTAAATAAAAATTTAAAAATTAATTTATCTTTTTATATAATTTGAGAATCAATTTAGATATTCAACCATTTAACTTTATTATAGTTTGTTAGATAATCAGAAAATGGGAATAGTTTTTTTTTTTTTAGAGAAATGTGAATAGTAAAAAACATATTAAGAAAAAACTGAGAATGAATGAATTGTCTAAAGTTTAAAACAATTTTTAATTTTATGCAGGGATGAGTTTGAAAATTGTAAAGTAACCCCACATCGATATTTACAACTTTAAACTTTTGTCTTTTGGTCAAGTAAAAGTAAAACCTTGGACGACCAAGGGAAAATACATTTATCACTTTACCAACTTTAGGATTTAGCTATTTCCGTAGATCAATCAGATTTGCAATTTGATCTTCATTTCTACTACTCTGTTCTTTCAAAGAAAAAAAAATGGTCGATTCAATTGTTTCCCTTGCCATTGAAAGAATCTCGGATGTTCTAATTCATGAAGCAGTTTTTTTGCGTGGGGTGAAAGAGGAAGTTGAGCGACTAAAAGCTGAACTAATTCGGATGCAAAGCTTTCTAAAGGATGCAGATGCTAAGCAAGAGCAGAGCGAGCGTGTCCGCAATTGGGTGGCAGAAATCAGAGGGCTTGCTTACGATGCTGAAGATGTTATAGACACTTTCATTCTCAGAGTTGCTTCTTCCCATAGAGGAGAAGGCTTTCATGGAATCATCAAGAAATTTGCTTCCATTTTCACTAAGCCTTTTCATCACCACAAAATTGGTACCCAAATCCAAACCATCCAAAGTAAGCTGGAAGACATTTCTAAAAGCCTACAAACTTATGGCATCAAATTTGAAGGTGAGGCATCTACAACCATCCAGCAACAGCTGAGAAGATCATATCCTCATTTTGAGGAAGAGTATGTCGTTGGCTTGGTGGATACCACAAAAGAAGTGATGGATCGATTATTGGCAGAAGATGATGAGCAACTTCATTTTGTTTCCATAGTGGGTATGGGAGGAATAGGTAAAACTACAATTGCAAAAAAAGTATACAATTGCATTGATGTAAAGAGACATTTTGATTGCTCTGCTTGGGCTTTCATATCTCAACAATGCTTTGCAAGAGATGTTTTGAGGAAAATCTTGATAGAGGTTGGGGAAAAAAGAGTGGTCGTTGACGAGCTGAAAGAGGAAGATTTGTGTGAGAGGCTTTATAATTTCTTGAAAGAGAAACGATATATGGTGGTTCTTGATGATATTTGGAAAAATGAGGATTGGGATAAAATAAAACAAGCATTTCCAAAAGGAAAGAAGGGAAGCAAAATTTTATTTACAACACGCAAAAGAGATGTTGTTTTGCATGTTGATCCTTGCAGCTCCCTAATAGAGACACAACTTCTGACAAATGAAGAGAGTTGGGAGCTTCTCAACCGAAAAGCATTTTCAAGAAATATGTGTAAGCATCATGCGTGTCTACATGAATTCGAAAAGCTAGGTAGGGAGATGGTGAAAAAATGCGGTGGTTTACCTCTCGCAATAGTTGTATTAGGAGGCTTGTTAGCAACAAAAGAGTCACTCGAAGAGTGGGAGAAGGTGAGCATAAGTATACCTGTGAGCATGAGCAAGTTTCAAGAAGAAGATCATCCTTATTGCAGAGTAAATGGGATTTTGGCTTTAAGCTACAATGAATTGTCTTATCATTTGAAACCATGCTTTCTATATCTTGGTCATTTTCCAGAGGATTGGGAGATATCAACAAAGAAACTCATTAGGCTATGGATTGCTGAAGGTTTCATTCCACCATCAGTGGAAGCGGAAGAATTATTGATGGAAGATGTGGCCAAGCAGTACCTTGAAAAGCTAATCAACAGATGTTTGGTTCAAGTTGAGAAGCGGGATCATACTGGGGAAGGAGTGAAAACTTGTCGCATTCATGATCTTTTACGAGATTTGTGTGTGTCAAAAGCTATAGAGGAGAAGTTCATGGGAATCATTTCTTCAATAAAAACTGAAAATGAAGATTACGTTTTTCGTTTGAGTACTTCACCAAGTTCAAATGAGCTACGCAGAATCTCTTGTCATATTGATGAAGGAAGATCCCGTTATGATTATTCTCACGGTAAACGATATGTCAACATGTATGTTTTTGATGATTCGGAGGAAAGGTGTTCAAAGGTACGCTCCATTTTACTCTGTCAAGATGAGGTCTTGGTAAAGTTAGGCATTCCAAATGCTTTCAAATTGCTAAGGGTCTTGAATCTTGTGAGGAAAAATGCTAATTTTTCGTATGGTAAGGCTAAATGGAGAGTACCAGCGGAAATTGGAAATCTAGTTCATTTAAGGTACTTGGCTTTAGAATGTGTAATTGTCATCTTGCCACGGTCTATTGGCAACTTGAAGAGTTTACAGACCTTATATGTCCGACCTGCTTTGAAAGTTCCTAATGTTCTTTTCAAATTGAAGTGTCTGCGACATCTTTCAGTATATGATTGTTTGGCAAGTTCGGTCCAAATTGACACTTTGCAAAACATCATAACCCTGAGGACGGTCGTTGCCAAGAGTTTGATTAAAAACAATGTCGTGCTGAAACTGACTAGGATCCAAAGTCTAGCAATAGTATTCGAGAGATCAGAAGAACTTGAGGTGATCCTCAAATCCCACATTTCCAAACGCCTTCGTTCATTGCGCATGGTGATAGGCGAATCAATTTCAAATCCAGACTTGGGACCTCTTTCTCATTGTCAACAGCTCTCCAAGTTACGCATAGCTGGGACAATACCAGAAGATTTGCTGTCCAGGCATCATGTTTTTCAGTTTCTACCAGCAAAAATTTCCAACTTAGAGTTGATAGGATCTGAGCTCAGGCACGACCCAATGCCCTCCTTAGAAAGGCTTCCTCAGTTGCGGATTCTATGGTTGCATGCGGATTCATACATGGGGAGTAAAATGGTTTGCTCTGCCAATGGGTTTCCTCAGCTGGAGTATCTTAGTTTTGGAAATTTGTCAGAATTAGAGGAGTGGGAAATACAACAAGATGCAATGCCACGAGTCAAGACATTACGTCTCTTAAACGTTCCAAAGCTGCGAATGGTTCCTGAGGGGCTGATATATGTTAAAAATCTCCATGACCTACAATTATTGTGTATGAAGAGTTCATTTGTGAAGAGGATTCAAGTGATGGACGGTGAAGGGGGAGAAGATATCTATAAAGTGTGTCACATTCCTTCCATTTCAATAATGGGCACAGAAGATTAATTTCTTCAGTAATCACCATTATCTTTGATCATACGGATCTATATTTCCCTAACAGGTTAGGCCACTTTATTAGGATATGAACCTTTCTTTTCTTTTGCTTTATTTTTTCTTTTTGGGTAAAAAATGCAGGTTTTTTCCCCAACTATATTGTGGAGTATTTTAAAATGTGGCTCTTTTTGGCAGGTCTAATAAAGTGTGGCTTGGGGTTTGGAGTATCAAAAATATATGACAGAGCCATAGCAAGCTAGTTAGTCAGCTTGCCAAATTTGCCTTTTCGTTGAGTATGTATGGTCCAATTATGTCCGGGTTTGGGTTTAACCCTTTGTTGTCTCTGATTGTAAATTTGTAATGGATGATACTTTGATTTTTAATGAAAATCTTTTCTTTAAAAAAAATATATCAGCAATGCAATAGGTTCAGTTTTGGATTTTCTTGTATCATGGCAGAGCAAGACCACAAACTTACAATGTGGTTTAACCCTTTATCTTTGTTGTTGTTGTTAAGTCTTTTTATTTATTGTAACTACATTGCTAAATAGTTCTTTTTTTTTATTTTATCCAAAAAAAGGGATCTATATAGCAATGTAGTTACAATAAATAAAAAGACTAAACAGTTCAATTTTCTATTGTATTGCATGTAGTTTTGGTCTATTAAAAAATATAAGTTGAATTTTCAAAAAAAAAAGTTGGGATTTGAATAGCATTGCATAAGCTCAAGTTTATAGATCCTCCCGATATTTAGGCTTGGGCAAAAGATAATACCCGATTATATAAATTAATTAAGCCATTTTACCAAAGGATCTATATCACTTACAATTATTTTCTCTACAACACTAATTCTCAATCACAATAAAGAACTGGAATTAGAATACAACACTAATTCTCAATCACAATAAAGAACTGGAATTAGAAGATGCTTGTTGATAGTTTAGTTTTCACTCCCTTGATGGCAACCTGTGCTGTTAGCTAACCAATGAAAAACATGCACTAGGGAAATTTTGCTCTACAAGACTACAATAAGATGAGGCCGCAGGAAAGAACCAGACCCATATCACTAGCTGCTTGTAAACTTGGCTCTTCAACGGGAGGCTTCAGCAAAAATATTTCATTCAAAGGTTTAGATCTACCAGCCATTGCCTATTTGCCACAAAACACTACTCCCTCCATTTGTAAATAAGTGTCCTTTTTTAGGATTTTTTTTGTTCTACAATAAATGTTGTTTTAAGAATTCTATGCTCTATTAATTGCTTCTTTTCCAACTTTACCCATCTTTTTCCTAACTAATTACATTGAATGAAGTTTGTTCATAAGAGAGAGAATGTGTGTTTTAATAGGAATTAAGAATCCCAATACAAGGGTAAACTTGATATAAGAAGAAATTTATTTCTAAATTTTAGGATTTCTTAATCTATGTGCCAAACTAAAAAACGACACTTATTTAAGAATAAAGAAAGTACTAGTTTTCCTGGTGTGTTCAGACCTCTTAAAATATCCATAAAGCAAGTGTATGTGCGGAAATTAATACTGCACATACTATGATAGCTAACTGAAATATTAATAAACTCTAAATATTAATATAAAAAAAAGTTTCGGAAAGGCCGGCTCAAATACGCATTATTTGGTACATAATCTCATCTGTTTTGCTTTATTATTTCAGCAAAAAACTTTTCTAGTAAAAGCATATTATTTCATGGAAAAGTCTTTACCCAAGGGACAAGCTCCACGATCAAAGATATCACTAAGGAAAAGGAATTTGCCCGCTTCTATAGAGAATAATGTCTTCGGAATTTCCCTTTGACTCCTCAGGCTTGAGACCTCTCTCATTGTCATCAGCTATCCAAGATACGAATGGATGGGAAAATACCGGAAGATTTGCATTCCAGGCATCATGTTTTCGAATTTCTACCAGCAAAGATTTCCACGTTAGATTTTTTGATAGGATCTGAGCTCAGGCACGACCCAATGCCCTCCTTACAAAAGCTTCCTCAGTTGCAGATTTTGTGGTTGCGATTGGATTCATACATGGGGTCTAAAATGGTTTGCTCTGCCAGTGGGTTTCCTCAGCTGGAGTTTCTTAGTTTTGAAAATTTATCAGAATTAGAAGAGTTGGAAATACAAGAACGTGCAATGCCACGACTCAAGACATTAAGTCTTTATGACATTTCGTCTTTATGACATTTCAAAGTTGCTAAAGGTTCCAGAGGGGTTGAGATATATTAAAACTCTCCAGAAGCTACAATTAGATTACATGAAGAGTTCATTTGTGAAGAGGATTCAAGTGACAGAAAAGAAGGAGAAGATTTCTGCAAAGTTTGTTCAGTAATTCAGCATCTTTGACCATTAATTTGGATCTATCTTTTCTTTTTCTTTTTCCTTTTCTTTTTCCTTTTTAAAGAAAATGTACGTTTTGTTTTCCCCCAATTATTGTCATTTAAAATGCAAATGTGTGAATATTATTATGACCGTCTCTTACAAATTTCGCACTCTCACAGTGAGACTCCATGTAAAGAACGTTCAGAAAGAGATTTGTTTCGATAGGTGGAGCCCTTTTATGCTCTAAAGCAAACCAAAAGTGCATTTCGTTTAAAGAAATGCACACTTTGTTTCGTTAAAGAAATGCTGCCGTTGTTTCGTCCACACTGGTGTCACTGCAATTGCCTTCTGCAATCTGAAACAGGGCAAACATATTTGATAAGCCTCATCAAGCTGCACATTGCTTATCAGTTTCTCTGACTCAAATTTCCAGATTGAAATGCATACATTGAGTGCAAGCAAATACTAGCATTTCTTTTAGGGTATTTATACATATTTTTATTTACAAGAGCCAAGGACAGCAGAGATTAATTGAACTACTCTAAAAGAAATTGAACTACTCACCTAGTAAAAACCTGGACCAATAGTTAAACACTTGAAGACAATGAAGAGTGGAGTAGAATATAAAAAGAGAGAACAAGCACAAGAAGCTAGAAAGGCCTTGGAGCTTGGACTTTGAGTAGTTGAATGTTTGCTGTGATTTTTTTTTGTTTAACTTTAAGAACCAGGAAACTAAAAGTTAAAAGTAGATATACCATGAATTGGGGTTGGTCACAGTAGTAAGAGCTTGGATCGGTTGTGTAATATATTTGGGTTCGAACTCCCATAGATTCCCTTTGGTAGGAGATCTATAAATTTGAAAAGTTTAGCAAAATTAGAGTTTGTAAATTCTCAAAGAAGTTGGTAACTTACCCTAACCTTAGAATTAGGATAACCTACCTTGCTCTTAAACTTTTTTACAAAAAAATATAATAGATACACATAAAAGAAGAGTACCGTAGAAGACAAAGAGATTTTTAATTTTTTTGCCCAAAAAAAAAATATTTTGGAGTTTGGACTTATTAAAGAAATCTAAAGACTTATGACTTTAACCCAAAAGAGTAAAAATGGGCTTGTAATACTAAAACAATAATTTTACAAATAAGCCTAAATTTGCTTAAAGTTTAGTCCCAAGTTAAAAAAAAAAGGATTTGTAGGGTAAGTTCTAAAATTTAGAGTATTATTGGGGTAAGGTTTTAGTAATTGTAGAAAAATTTTCAAGTTTGTAAAAGAAAAGTAAAAACTATTTTTTATTTGAATAATTGTGTGTGCTATATTGTACTGTAAGATTTTGTAAAAATTTAGAAAAATCTGATATGGCATGCTATTATTGGAGGGCGTAAAACCTCTCTTTTACATACCGTCTTTATCAAATTTTTATTCTTAAAACTTGACCACAAAAAATACTGCCATTAAAGACCTTTAAAAAAAAATGAAGCACACATTATTTGTAAAAAAAGGTAAATGGAAAACACCTCTTTAGTCTCTTTCTATTGATTGATGAGGTTTGCATTAAATAATTGTATAGTGAATTGGAATATATTTTTCTTTAATAAATTCCTTTTCTAAGAAACTTTAAGAGTAATACAACAGTTATTGAAACTAAAATTGATAAATGCTCACTTATTATGTTTTCTATTAATCTACACAATTTCACAATATTTAAAAGATTTTGTTATTTTTAGATTGATGAAAAATGATAATTCATGCTCCACTCTTAGTTTTATCACCAAAATCAGTGCCTAAAGTTGCGTCCATAAATTCATTCCATCTTTATTTTTAAAATACTCCATCCGTTCCTTATTATCTGACCCCAACCTAATATTCCTTTTTATTTGTCATTTTATAGTTTCAACAAAGCATTAATTATTTATTTCCAAACTTATCTTTCTTTGGAATTGTGAGAACTATTAAATAAGTAGTTATATATTAAGTCAACTAACTTATAAAGAGAAAAGAGAATGAAATAGGCTTAGTGTCACACCCCAACCCGTCGGTCCGGCTGCGTGGCAACCGCCGTACCATTTCGAGATGTGTGTCATGAAAGGCAGGCTATCCGAGATGGCACAAGGCATAGAAAAGTATTGTCATTGTAAAACGATACTAAAATTTTATTAGAAATCATATAATAAAATAAATAACTATAAAAGAAGTACCAGTAGATTTATTTAAAAGGAAACCTACGCAGTGTAAACTACTAATCCCACATCACCGATGCCTCTTAGTGAGCCTCTGATCTATCTGCTATCCTCGTACGCAGATCTGCATCCATCCACACTGGATACAGGTGAGTGATAGAGGTTCAATGAATCTCCATCAGGGTTTACGGAAACAAAGGAAATCCAAAACATAATAATAAAACAAAATAAAAAAATTTTGTTTTCAAAAACCTCTTTTCAAATTCTCTTAGTGAGAATTTGATTCAAATCATTAAAATAAATATATAAATAAAATGGGCTGGCCTCAAACATATTGAAGGCACGACTGGCCGGTCGTATGCTTACTGCAACGAAGGCTATCTCTTTTCTTTCTAAAACATTTTCATATTTTTCTTTCTCTAGCTCGTTCCCTCGATAGTGCCGATCGCTGTGGTGGAGCACAACTACATCGAGCCCTGGCGAGTCTCCTTACACGCCTCTCCCAGGGTCTCACACTCATTGTGCCCCTCGATAGACGGTCCACAGCTACTTGGTTGCATGCATGTCTCTCACTTGGTCCACACGGTCCCTCTAATCGGAGCACCGAGGACCTCTCAATCACTCATCTCGCTGCCATCCGCATCAATATCATAAATAAATATATATGTATAAAACATATATATTTAAAACATACAAATATGAACATAAACACACACACATAAATCTTTATATTTTCTTTGAAAACATCCCATTCTCTACGTGGGTATATCACCAAATAAGTGTATGTGTGGGCCGTGGACTCCCTGTGTCCCAAAACCTTTGAAAATCATTTTATATTTTAAAAACGTTTACCCTAGTGGCTAAGCAATGAAATCTAGGCCACTCACAATGCTGGAAGGTTCGCATACTCCCAAATGATCCACGTAGATCAAACTCTGGAGCATCACCGCACTCGATCGTCCGAAACGTTCATACACGAAAATATGTTTTAGCATTCATAATCGAACTGTGAATCCACCTATGAGCATCTAGCATGACCTAAGATGGTGTTTGGATGCATTTCGGGGCTTAGAAAAGTGTTCGGGAAGTTTCGGGGTCAAAATTGGACACTTGATGACAAATTACCAAAATGCCCCTAAGGCCCATTGGGCCCCCCACCAGGACTAGGCTGGGCCCTTTTCGGTTTTGGGCTAAAAGACCCCTCCAGTGATGGACTTGGGCTGTAGCCCACTCCCGTGCGAGACTTGGGCTGCAGCCCACTCCGGCGCTGGAGTGGGTCAGCTCCAACGCAGGATAGAGTGCTCAGGATTCAAGCTCTCTCCTCGATTCTCGTGCCGTCCGACCTCCTTTTGATGCATAAACTTGGATAGGTGATCCTCACATCGTCCACGACACGTTTACCGAAGTAAAAACGAGAATCACAAGCTCAAAGTTCCTAGATCTCGAATCTAAACTAGAATCTAGCTAAAAGGCTAAAACTAACTTTGAGCTTAGATCTCTCCTAGACCAATATATGGAAATACGTGAAAACTTAGAAAAACATAGTTCAAGGTGAGTAGAATAACATATTAGAAACTCACTTTGATCCTTCGGTTGGTTTGTTCGAATCGGCCAAAAGTCCAAAATTACTCCAAGAGAGCAAATGAGAGGAGAGGAAGAGAGGGAGAAGAAAGATGAAAGGGGGAGAGCTCAACTCTCCCTATTTATAGGTAAGCCCGACACCGGACCGATTCAAACCCCGGGTCAGACTTTATCCCCTCCTTTTCACCTCTTAAATTCTCGATCCTTGGCCTAATCCATCGACCAATTCACAAATGGATACCTAATCCATTGGCTATGGACTTAAAGAAGTCTAATTAATGCTTCCATGCATGGTCACTTGTCTCATCTTCCAACCCTGTCTTATCCTAATTTCCACTTCTCTTCTTCATTTAACACATCCGAACCGACGTATTATTGAGTTAATATGCCGTTTTTTACTATTCCGTTTCTACGGAAAATTTGGATTAGGTTCGGGTGTGTCACTTAGGGTAAATTTGGAAAGTGAAGTAAAATTTGTATAAAATTTTGTCACTTAACTAACTTTCTTAATCGAAAATATTCGATTATTAGGGTCAAATATATAGGAACTGAGGTAGTACTACTTATAATGGTTTAAATTTCGATGTTATCTTTTACGTAATCCCGCGGCATTAATGCGGGACAAAACTACTAATTAACACTTAATTTGAGGTGTAATTTCTTTTTGTTATTTTCTTTTTAAATTTAATACACTTAATTGTTTTCAAATAGTCTTTATCAAATTTTTACTCTCAAAACTTGACCAGAAAAAAAATACTTCCATTAAAGACCTTTAAAAAAATGAAGCACAAATTATTTGAAAAAAAATGGAAAATATCTCTTTAGTCTCTTTCTAATGATTGATGAGGTTTGCATTAAATAATTGTATAGTAAATTGGAATATATTTTCGTTTAATAAATTCCTCTTCTAAGAAAGTTTAAGAGTAATACAACAATTATTGAAACTAAAATTGATAAATGTTCACTTATTATGTTTTTTATTTATCTACACAATTTCACAATAATTCATGGAAAAATACTTCTTGACCCTCCAACATTTAACTCTTATGACAACCCTCATGACGTGGCTTTTTCTTATTTGTTAAGCTTTTATAAGTATCACAAAAGTTTAGCCCCTCATTTAATAAGGTTTAACTCAACATTAAAAAGTTATCATATTTATAGGGTAAGTTTCCTTTTCTTGGCAATTATAATTGTAGTGTTTTAGAAAGAAAAATAAATGGGATCTGCCACGTCATGAGGGTTATTGGAGGGATGAATTTAGGCGGGTCATATAGCAAAACTCTAATTCATGCTCCACTATGTTTGGTACGAAGGAAATAGGGAGAAAAGAAATGGTGTAGAAAGAAAGTAAGCGAAGAAATACAATTTTCCTTTATTTAGTAGGATAGAAATACGCCTAAGGAAAGAAATATGAAGGAAATGAGAGATTCCATTTCCTTAAAAATCATTTCCATCCAAATTGGGCGGAAATAAGAGGGAAAGAAAGTGGTTGTTGAGTGTAACAAATAAAAATGACTATTACATCCTTAAAATTTATTTCTAATTACAAAATTTATCATTACAAGTAAAAGATATTGAAAGTGAATTTTTAACTAAAGAGTAACTAATGGTAAAATGGTCATATTAATTAAAATAAATTTTCTTTCTTTCCTTTTTTTTAGTTATACCAAACAAAGAAAATAATCAATTTTTTTTCTTTCCTTCTTATTTCTTTCTTTGCTACCAAATATGATGAAGGAAATATAAATTTATTTCCTTTTCTTACCTATTTCTTTTCTTTACTATTTTCTTCCATCCTACAAACATAGGTTTAGTTTTATCACCAAAATCAGTGCCTAAAGTTGCATCCATAAGTTCATTCCATCTTTACTTCTAAAATACTACTTATATTGATTTAAGTTTCAATATTATCTTTTACGTAATCCCACGGCGTTAATGCGGTACAAAACTACTAATTAACACTCAATTTGAGGTGTAATTTCTTTTTCTTATTTTCTTTTTAAATTTAATACTAAAAGTATCTAAAAATTTTTTAAATGTGTCTTTAAAATTTTTAATTTTTAAAATAAAAATATGACCCCGGGGCAAAACCCGGGTAACTTCTAGTAATCTTAGTTAGAAAATAAAAAAGACATTGAGCTCCCAAATTTCTAATTTCAAGACACGGACTTTTCACTAATGAAGAAAAAATATGCACTCATCCTATTGTGATTGGACTTGAATTGAACAGCAAAGCGCAATTTCGAACCATTCATTTTTGTCTTAGAAGAGACGGCAAAGACTAGGCCACCGTTTCGTTCATTCCAAATGCCCAAATATTCCACAGTCAACAGATTTTGTTCTCTTGCTGGGAAGCTTTCTCAATTCTTCAGGTTACCAAATTTACCCGCACAATTGACGAGAAATTATGGGCAAAAGACTTCTTTCCCAATTGAACTAATATGTTGGACTAGATCGAAGAGCCCAACTGAAGGTCCGGCCCATTTTCAAATTCGGTTACCTTGTTATAATTATTATAATATAAAACAAATAAAAATAAAAAATATATAATAATTAATAGTAATAATAATATAATAATTTAAAACCTCTACCTCTTGACCCACCCAGCGACCAAAGTGATTAAGGAAAGTCACCAAGGCAGGGTTAGACCTCTGCCATCCCTCTCCCCCCTCCCTTGGTAGAATCCCATCCCCCACCCCCCACCCCCCACCCCTCACCCAAAAAAATTAATAATACTTCCTCAGTCCCTTATTATTTGTCTCATTTTGAGATTTTTTTGTCTCTTTTTATCTGTCCATGTTTTAGTATTAATTGATAGTTTTCCAAATTTACCCTTTCACTCTCTTTCTCTCTCTCCAAACTTTTTTCTTTCTTAAATGCATTGAGTTTTCTACTTTCCTTCCATAGGTCAAGATGAGAAGAAAGAGGGAGGGATAAAATTGGAAAGTAAAGGTAAAAATATATAAGATTTTGAGCCATAACTAATTTTTTTACCCTGTGTGAAGCGGTTAACAGGGACAAATAATAAGGGACAGATGGAATATATAATAACAATAGTAATAATAAATTAGTCAGTGACGTCTCAGCCTCTATGATATCGAATTCGTAATTTGCACACGTCATTCGGATTCCTTAATTTTCTTGTAGTCTGCATTTGAAAACATTTTGAACATGTCTTCATAAAAGATGGAATTTTGGACATACAGATGGATAGTTTTGGTTAGATACGTAACTGATAGGGAGTCATTTTACCCGGCGTTGCACTTCTATGTAATTTGACTTGACTAAAAACCATTCAATTAAACTTCAATAAAAATAAGAAGGGAAAGCTCTTATCTCAACCATTTCGAGAATTTCTTGGGAGCTTCTTTTTTTCTTCCTCATGACACAGGCGCAGAAGTTTACCAACAGGGACTAACAAAAGTCCGAGTTACATCAAAGCCAATCTGTTTACCAACCAGTCAACAGCCCAACAGGAGCCCGAGTCTTCCTTGCAATCCATTCCGCAGCTTTAAGTATTAACCTCTCTTTTAACAAATCTGGAAAGGAAATATCCTGACTGTCACCAACCATCCAATGCCCAAGGTTGAAATTTTGTCCCCTTTTAACAAATCTGAAAGGATATCTTTTACTCTCTGATCCTTACACTTTTGTCCCCTTTTAACTTTCATAAAATTTAAAAAAAATTATTGAATTATGTTAAATTATTTTATTATTCTTAATGTGTGTAAATATTTTTAAAATTTTATGTAATAATATAATAATAATAAAAAAATATAGAATTGAAAATAAAAATTTAATGATTATTTATTTATAATAAAGAACAAATAAATTAAAACTTTTAAAAAAATAAACATGAAAAAAAAAAGATAGAGGGAGTAGCATTTTGTTACTACATTTGAAAAAAAGAAATGCCAGGCTGTTTGGAGGGTAGGTAAGAAATTATAAGGCAGTGTTTGAACTTATTGCAAATAAAGTTAGACTCAGGATGCATGACTTGCATAAAGTTTTAAGTAATGTTGTAAAACCTGACCCGGTGAATGAACTGTATAGGTTACGGATCATTGGGTCAACCGGATAAAACATGAATGATCATTTAGGTATAGGAATATATAAATTTTGATAATTTTAGTTTAACATATCTAATAAAATGTAAATTTTTAATAAAAAAATTAGTTTGATATGGTAGTTAGTGTCCTTGACTCTCTCATAAGAGGTCAAAGATTTAATTTTTTTTACTTTTAACGTACGTTTAATATAAAAAAATTAAAAAATTTATTTTTCTGGTTTAACTCGGGTTTTTACCGATTTGACCGAATCAATCCTATCTCATATCAACCTTCCTCTCTGGACTAAATGACCCTTCGGGTCCCAGGTTAATCAGTCCAACCAACACGGCCAGACTGCGTATTACAACAATGGTTTTAAGGAGATAGCAGTAATGTGTTGCTAAAAAATTGGAACCTCCGTATTAGTTGCATTTAGTTACTTTAGAGTCAATTTGGCATTATGTTTAGATATTAGAAAGTTACTTTTCATCTCGAAAGTAATTTTAAATAATTTTTTATTTGTATTAAAAATTAATTTTGACAATAATAGCCTATTAAATCTGAGAAGTTGATATATGGATGTTTTTAAGTTTGAAAAGTGTGCTTTTGAGTTAAAAACATATTTTTTTTTTCATATTAATGTGAAAAATCTCAACCATACTTATTCACAATAATTTTTAAAAATATATTTTTTGAAACTGTTATTCTAGTTGTTGTCTTTGCTTTATGTGGCATTGAATACTTGTAACTAAGTAGCCATTTTATATTATTTTTGGAATAAAAAAAACATTTCATTAAATTTAGTTTAATCAAGGGTTTTCCCAAATCTTATTGGTTTGACATTAATTTTTTTTCTTTTGTCATGAGGGTTAAAAGTAAAATTCTCCCAACAAGTGCTCTTTGAGGGATAATTGAAACTTTTCTCCTCACCTATACCAAGGTAAAAGCCGCTATCATTTCATTCAACATTTGTCGGTTTATTGACTAGATTTCTACCATGTTGAGAGTGTAAGCAAGCGAAGTAAATAAGTACTAATTTTTTTCAAATAAAAAGTAAATACGTACTGATTGTTATAAATTCAAACGTTTATTAAGGTCCAATGCAACTAGATTATAGATTAATTAGGGTTCAATGTGACCATTGAATACTAAGAGAGTTTATACTCTAAAAAATTGAGAACTAATATTTAACCATTGATGAATTCTAATTTTTAAGTTAACTAGATAAGATGTCCTCATTTCACTTCGAGTTAATCCATAAATATAATTATAAAAAATAGAGACAATACAATAGGCTGGACCTAAATATTTGTAAGTTCAATGGAAAAGGAATGTAATTATATAAGATTTTATTAAATATATGTAAGATTACTTTTTTTTTATCATAAATATCTAAGATGATTTAAATATTATATTCAATGGATTCTATGTATGTTAAAAAAATTGAATGTTTGTATTGGAAAAAAGAACTTTTATTAAAATATATAAAGTGACTTATCTATCATTTTCAATAGATTCAGTGTTTGTTAAAAAATAAATCAAAAGATTCAATAATTGTATTTGGCAAAGAATTAATTTTTTGGAGATAAATACTTAAATTAAGAAAAAAATTATTGACTCATTTATTAAATTAATATTTATATATATATGAAGAGTGAGAAAATATTTATGTGGATATTCTGTTTGAACTGCTTTGAGGATAAACTTAATAATACGTTTATTAAATAATAAGTAAATGAAATTATTTTTGACAAGCTAAAAATCGTAAAAAAAAGATAAAAAGAGAAAAAGAGAAAACGAAGGGCTTTATTATCATGCATCTATCTAACTATCTAATTATAGATCGCAACTACTGCCACTTGGTAATTACTTCTGTAATTATTATTTGGCACAATTAACCGTTTTATATAAGGTAAAAAAAGTAGTTATGATGTAAAATTTCATACATATTTATCTTGACTTTTCTATTTTATCACTATCTCTCTCCCTTTTTGATTTTCTCTCATATTTAAGAAAAATATTCATTTAAGAGAGAGATAAAGTAGTTTGAAATGGTAATTTTGAAAAATTAATAATTAATGTTGAGATAGGGATAGATAAAAAGAAACAAATAAAACTTCTAGAAGGATACAGATAGATAGACAGATAGTGACACACCCGAACCTAATCTGAATTTTTCGTACAGCCGAAGTAGTATAAGACGGCGTATTAATTTGAGAATACGTCGGTCCGGATGTGTTAAGATGAACAAGAGAAGCGAAAATTAGGATAAGACGGAGTTGGAAGATGAGACAAGTGACTATGCATGGAAGTATAAATTGGACTTCTTTAAGTCCATAACCAACAGTTTGTTGATCCATTGGTGAATTGGTCAATGGATTTGGCTAAGGATCGAGAATATGAGAGGTGAAAAAGAGGGAATTAAGTCTAGCTCGGGATTCGAGTAAGACTGGTGTCGAGCTTATCTACAAATAAGGGGAGATAAGCTCTCCCCCTCTCACTTTTCTTCTCCCTCTCTTCCTCTCCTCTCATTTGCTCTCTCGGAGCAATTTTGGACTTTTGGCAGATCCGGACAATTCGACCGAAGGATCAAGGAGAGATCTTGGTATGTTATTCTATTCACCTTAATCTACGTTTATTAAGTTTTCACGTATTTCCGTGCATCGGTCTAGGAGAGATCCAAGCTCAAAGTTAGTTTAGCTTTTTAGTTAAATTTTAAGCCTAGATTTGAGATCTAGGAATTTTGAGCTTGTGATTCTCATTTTTCTTTTGGTAAACGCGTCGTGGGAGGTGTGAGAATTGTCCGTCTCAAATTTCGGATTGAACGGTGCGACTAGGGGCTCAAAAACCGAGGCCATAAGAAGGCTCCTACGCGGGAGTTGAGTCACTCCGTACGGGAGTGGTTGTTTGGCCAACTCCCAACCGGGAGTCACCCCAAACCCTAAGGGAAAAATCGTAATTTTTTCCTCGAGCTCGATTTTGACCCGAAACCTCCCGGAATCTTTTCTAAGCCCCGAAACACTTCCAAACATCCTTTTAGGTCATGCTAGAGCCTCATAGGTGCATTCATAGTTTGATTATGCATGCTAACACGTACTTTCGTGTGATTAGGGTTCCGGATGATCGAATGCGACGATGCTCCGAAGACTTATCTATGTGGATCGCTTGGGAGTATACGAATCTCCCAATACTGTGAGTGGTTTAGATTTATTTGCTTAGCCACCGGCACAAAGGTTTTAAAAAATTTTTAAATACATAAATGATTTTCAAAGGTTTTGGGACATGAGGAATCCACAGGCACACACATTTACATGGTGATATACCCACGTAGAAAGTGGGATGTTTTAAAAAGGAAATATAAAGATTTTTGTGTGTGTGTGTGCTTATATTTATGTTTGTATGTTTTAAATATATATGTTTTATACATATATATATATATATGATATTTATGTGGATGGGATGCGAGATGAGCGATTGAGAGGTTCCTCGGGGCTTGGATTAGAGGGAGCGTGGGCCGAGTGAGAGGCATGCAATCAAGTAGCCGTGGATCACCTAACGAGGGGTATGGTGAGTGGAGACCCTGGGAGAGGCGCATAGGGTAACTCGCCAGGGCTCGAGGAAGCTGTGTTCCACCACAGCGATTAACACCACCAAGGGAACGGGTTGGAGAAAGAGAAAAAGAGAAAGTGTTTTAAGAAAAGAAAAGAGATAACCCTCGATGTAGTGAGGCATACGACCTACGGGTCGAGCCTTCAGTATGTTAGAGGCCAGCCCATTTATTTATATATTTATTTATAATAAAAAACAAATAAATTAAAACTTTTAAAAAAGTAAACATGAAAAAAAAAAGATAGAGGGAGTAGCATTTTGTTACTACATTTGAAAAAAAGAAATGCTAGGCTGTTTGGAGGGTAGGTAAGAAATTATAAGGCAGTGTTTGAACTTATTGCAAATACGTTAGACTCAGGATGCATGACCTGCATAAAGTTTTAAGTAATGTTGTAAAACCTGACCCGGTGAATGAACTGTATAGGTTACGGATCATTGGGTCAACCGGATAAAATAGGAATGATCATTTAGGTATAAGAATATATGAATTTTGATCATTTTAGTTTAACATATCTAATAAAATGTAAATTTTTAATAAAAAAATTAGTTTGATATGGTAGTTAGTGTCCTTGACTCCTTCATAAGAGGTCAAAAATTCAATTTTTTTCACTTTTAACGTACTTTTAATATAAAAAATATTTAAAAATTTATTTTTTTTGGTTTAACTCGGGTTTTACCGATTTGACCAGATCAATCCTACCCCAGATCAACCTTCCTCTTCGAACTAAATGACCCTCCAGGTCCTAGGTCAATCAGTCCGACCAACAGGGTCGGATTGGGTCTTACAACAATGGTTTTAAGGAGATAGCAGTAATGTGTTGCTAAAAAATTGGAACCTCCGTATTAGCTGCATTTAGTTACTTACTTTAGAGTTAATTTGGCATTATGCTCAGATATTAGAAAGTTACTTTTCTTCTCGAAAGTAATGTTAAATAATTTTTTATTTGTATTAAAAATTAATTTTGACAATAATAGCCTATTAAATCTGAGAAGTTGATCTATAGATGTTTTTATGTTTGAAAAGTGTGCTTTTGAGTTAAAAACATATTTTTTTCTTAAATCTGAGAAGTTGATCTATAGATGTTTTTATGTTTGAAAAGTGTGCTTTTACAGTTAAAAACATATTTTTTTCTTCACATTAATGTGAAAAATCTCAACCATACTTATTCACAATAATTTTTAAAAATATATTTTTTGAAACTGTTATTCTTGTTGTTGTCTTTGCTTTATGTAGCATTGAACACTTGTAACTAAGTAGCCATTTTTTATTAATTTTGGAATAAAAAAAACATTTCATTAAATTTAGTTTAATCAAGGGTTTTCCCAAATCTTATTAGTTTGACATTATTTTTTTTTTCTTTTGTCATGAGGGTTAAAAGTAAAATTCTCTCAACAAGTGCTCTTTTAGGGATAAGTGAAACTTGTCTCCTCACCTATACCAAGGTAAAAGCTGCTATCATCTCATTCAACATTTGTTGATTTATTGACTAGATTTCTACCATGTTGAGAAAGTAAGCAAGTGAAGTAAATAAGTACTAATTTTTTTTCAAATAAAAAGTAAGTACGTACTGATTGTTATAAATTCAAACGTTTATTAAGGTCCAATGCAATTAAATTATAGATTAATTAGGGTTCAATGTGACCATTGAATACTATAAAAGTTTATACTCAAAAAAATTGAGAACTAATATTTAACCATTGACGAATTCTAATTTTTAAGTTAACTAGATAAGATGTCCTCATTTCACTTCGAGTTAATCCATAAATATAATTATAAAAAATAGAGACAATACAATAGGCTGGACCTAAATATTTGTAAGTTCAATGGAAAAGGACTGTAATTATATAAGATTTTATTAAATATATGTAAGATTACTTTTTTTTATCATAAATATCTAAGATGATTTAAATATTATATTCAATGGATTCTATGTGTAGACACTTATTTTTTAATCTTAATCAATTAGTTAATTAATTTTAATTAATTAATTAATTGATTTGTCATTTTCATATTTTTATTTTGGTTATCCTTAAAAGTTTAGTTTTTATTATTTCATCTTAATTAATTTTAATTTTATTACTTTGTAGGTAATCTTGAACCAAGACCGGAAAGTTCGACGAGCCAACTCGATTTCCATGCAAGATATATATATATATATATGTATATATATATTTATATGTGCATATATATGTATGTATTTATGTGTGTATATATATATATATATTTATTTATATGAATATATGTGTGTATATATATTTATATATATATATATATATGTATATGTATATATATGTATATGCATGTATATATATATTTTTATATTTTTATGTATTTACATATATCTATATATATATATATTTGTTTATATACATAAGTTTATATATAGGAATGCATATATATACATATGAATATTTATATATATATATATTTGCATGTCAAAAAAAAAAAGCTGCCACGGCAGCAGCCACACCACCGTTGCACAGCAGCAACCGAGCCACCAACCAGTCCGTCATCTCCAGCCAAGCCTCCAGCAATGGCAGCACCTCCCACGACTTCAACCGCTTCCCTTCATGCTACTACAGCAGCAGCCACCGCAACAAGCAGCAACAGCAGCGGCAGCAGCAACATCACCGCCACCGCAGCCTTTAACACCGTCTACTACAAGTGTAGTGTCTCCGGGTTTGTCAATTCAGAGTTCAGAAATACCAAAAAATACAATGGGACTTTCACCACCGACTCCAGCAGCAGCTGGTGCTACCTCTACTTCAAACAGCAATGTTTTTGCTAGCATATTTGCACCGCTCCACAGCCACCAAAACAGCAACAGCAGCCACCGCAATGAGCAGCAGCAAATGCCGCACAACCTCTTCCTCCTCCAAGCAGCTCACTGCAGCACCCACCAGCAACCTTTCCAGCAAAGCAGCTATTTTTTTTTTCAGCAACAAAACAGCAGCAGCAACAACAGAGTGCTGGTAAAATGAAAGAGGAAAAAAAGGCTCAACAACCAAGCGTTGATAAGAAGTACACTCAGTGGAAGCCTTTGGTTCCTGTTCTATATGGCTGGCTTGTAAAGCCATCGGTTGTAAGCCTTTGTTTGGCCTTCTCTCTCTTGCCGTCGGGGACCACAGCTCGAGCAAGCTACTTACAAGAATCGGATTGCAAAATCAGACCGAAATGCAGCGAAAGGAGCCCGAGCTACTCGGCTTCAGCAAAGCAAGATGTTACGATAGCAGAAAAGGGCAGCTCTTTTGGAAGAGAAAAGGGCTTCACGTGGATCGACCAGCCCTCCCCATGTCATTCTTCTTTTCCCGCTTTCTGCATCAGTGAATGTAAATTCACTTGCTGAAGATATATTGAAATTGCTGTCAGCAGAAGGTGCTGGAGCTTTGCCATCAACGGTTGCTTCTTCCGAGTATAAACTGCGAGGTACGATTCTGCAAGCTCCTCATGGGAATCTATTATCATGTATGAAAATGGCAAGGTAGCTGTGATGTCAAAGTTGAAGCCCATGCTACTGCCAAGCTCCAGGAGTCACTCTATGAAATCGAGCAAGCCATCTGTTTTCAGCTTTGACGCCATGTTTCTTCACGTCAGCAACCCATAACGCCAGCTACAGATCTGTCAATACAACCCATAACGCCCATCCACCATTATTGCTAACCCATCTTCAATCATGCTCATCAGCACAATAAAAAAGGACTCAAATCATTTTCAATAAAAGGGGGATTCCATTCGGCTATAAAAGAGGAGAGCACGGAAAGAAAAGGGGGCTTCATCCATTCCAAAAAAAAGAACAGAAGAAATAGAGAGAAGAAACAGAGGAAGGAAACCGAGGAGAGCATAAGGGGGCCTCAGCCATTCTTCCAAAAAAAAGAGAACAGAGACAGAGAGAAGAGCACAGAGAGAGCATTTTTCAAAGGGAGCTTCAGCTCTCTTTCAAACGCAGAAAGAAGAAACAGAGAAAAAGAACAGAAGGGAGTCTTCTGGGAAAAAGAAAAAAGAGACAGAGCATAGAGAAGATAGAGAGCACAGAGAAGGGAGCTTGAGCCTTCTCGGAAAAAAAAAGAAAAGAACGAGAGAAAGGAGAGTGGGGGAGAATAGCTTCAGCCCTCTTTCAAAAAACAGAGAAGAAAAAATAGAGAAGAGAGGGAGAGAGCACGGGTACAAGTAGAGAAAAGCTTCAGTCTTCTTTCAAAATAGAAAAGAAGAAAAAACGGAGAGCACAGAAGAGAGCACACAAAAAAGAGAGAGAAGAAAGCAGAGTCTTTTTCCTCTTTCATAAAAACTAAATTTTTTGGGTTTTGAGAGGGTATTCGTTTGGAGAACAAAAGAGAAGGTAGTTTGGTTTTCAAACTAAAACCTTTCCTTTCTCCCACAAACCGACGACCAATCCCTCGTTCAGGGTAGTTTGTATTTGTCCCGTTGTTTCCAGTTGTCCATAATTTAAGTTAAGCTTGGGTAATATTTCTGTCTAAATCTTTATTATCTCAGTCTTCGTTTGTGTAGTCCTTTAACTTTGTTAATTTTTATATAATTTTCTTTTCAAGTTGCCATTTTTATCAATCTTTCTATGATTACCTGTCAAAGTTCTCATTTTTATGCAATTTTCTATTCCAAATCTTGTTTTTTTTTATATTAAATTTTACGTAAATGTCTATACAAGTTTTTATGTTCGTTTATTCTTGATATAATTTTCTATCTAAGTTCCTGTTTTTATCGATCCTCATGTAAATCTCAGTGCAAGTTATCATTTTTATTGTTCTATGCTTGAATATTTGTTTCAGCTCTCGTTTTGATTGAGTTTCATGTGGATATTTGCTCGGGCTTTTGTCTTTACCCGTATGCATGTATAAATATTGCCCAAATCTCTATTTCCATCGATCTTTGCGTATGTCTATGCGCAAGTTATCAGCTTTATTGCTCTGTGCTTGATTAATTGTTTAAATCGTAGTTTTTGTTGATTTTTACATAAATGTTCGTCCAAGTTTATATCTTTTATCAGTATGTGCATATAAACTCGTGTCCAAGCTCATATTTTTATCAATCTTCATTACAAATTCCTATCAAAGTTACCATTTTTATTAATTCGTGCATACATATCTATTTAGATCTCATAGTCTATTGAATCTTTATATAAATACTGCCCAAGCTCCCATCTCCATTAATTTTCTGTCCGAGTCTATACTTTTAGTAATCCTTTATATATCTTTCTGCTCAAGTTCTTATTTTTACTAAATCTTCATGCAGTTATTTGTTCAAGTTTCTTTCTTTTTATTTATATGTCAGGATCTATGTTCAAGTTACCACTTTTATTAATCCATATGTGAATATATGCCTAAGTTTTTATTTTTATTGATATTTTGTGTACTTTTCTGTTCCAACCCTTATTTTTATTAACCTCCGTGTAAACATTTGTCTAAGTTTCTGTTTTTACCAAGCTATAGGTATAAAACCATGTTCAAGACACCATTTTTATCGATATTTATGCAGATCTCCACACAAAAAAAAATCCATTTCTATTCATCTTTGTGTAGAATCCTCAATTAGTATTTACATACATTTTGCTACTGTTATGATCATTCGGACTAGATTTGTAAATATGCTCCTTTCATACACCCTAATTTTCTTTATGCTTCCTTCGTTTAAATTAATTATGTACATATGTACTAACCCTTGTTTTTTTGTCTCATTCATGCATAATTAAAATTAGAACATTGGTTTTCAAAAATTCATATGCATGGGGTAACTAAAAGATGCCTCGGGAGTCTGAGCTCCGATAAGATGTTTTCTCGGTGTCTAATCGGGAGTCCGATCGGGCCTGGGAGAATTCTTTCATCCCTTCAAAAATTAAAAAGCATGTTTTTCATGTAATTTTCATAAAATGCATGCAATCATGTTTATGATTTTCTTTAATTTCTTAAAATTTGCGAATGAACCCAAATTTTTCTTTTTTATAAAAAGGAATGTTAATTCCAAAATCTTTTATTTTTATTTATTTTATTTTTACTTTTATGTTTTATTTTTATTTCATTTTAAGAAAATCTCTTGTTTAAGAGGCCCAATTAAAATAAAAGGAATGTTCATTCCGACATTAATTTCAAAACATGTTTTAGAAGTCTTTTTGAGAGATCTTAATTTTCCAACTGTAATTAAGGCCTCTCAAATTAATCCAAATTTTATAAAAAAATCACTTTCAAAATCTCTTTTTTATTTTTATTTCTTTTTCAATAAAAGGGAATATTTATTTTCTTTTATCCTTTTTTAAATTTTTAACTTTTCAAAATATTTTCCTATCAAACTAAATTTTTGTCAAACTATTCCCTTCATCAAATTAAAAGGAATATTTATTCCGACATTGTTTTAAAATTAAATCTTTCTAAGAGATTTTAATTTGAGAAATCATAATTAAAGTCTCTTAATGTGATTTTCAAAACACGAATTTGAGGATGTTTATCCTAACTTTTTTGCAAAATGTTTTCTAGAAGGTTTCAATTAATATTCTCATAATTGAGACTTTCTAAAATTAAAATTAAAATTTTGTTTTTCAAAAGGATATTTATCCTCATTTTTAAATTTGACTTTGATTTTTTTTTGAAGAATATTTGTTCCTAGTTAGAAATTAAATCTCCATTCTAAATAGGAAATTTCTTCAAATTCGAAATTGGGCTATGGATTTTCACATTAAAAGGAATGTTCATTCCGACATTAAGTTTTTTTTTAATTTTTGGATTTAACTTTTCAACGGGATTTTTGTCCCACATTAAAAGGAATATTTATTCCAACATTCGAAATTATGTTTTTCCTAAAATGATTTTAAACATATTTTATTATTATTTCCCAAGTAAAATATTTTTAAGACTTTTGTGGTACCGATTTCCGGGCGTCTTGGGGGTGCTAATCCTTCCCCAAGCGTAACCGACTCACGAACCTAAAATCTTTTTCATAGACCAGTTTTTTTCCTTAACTTGACGTAATCTTTCTAGATTTCCGTCGGGTTAAACAAGTAGGTGACTAACCACACCTATTAAAAAATAAAAGGTTAGTGGCGACTCCATTTGTTTTTAGACTGTTTAGTCCCAAATATTTTTCACGCCATATCATTTATCGTCGGAGCAGTAAAACGTCTCGACACTATGTATGTTATAAAAATTGAATGTTTGTATTGGAAAAAAGAATTTTTATTAAAATATATAAAGTGACTTAAATATCATTTTCAATAGATTCAGTGTTTGCTAAAAAAATAAATCAAAAGATTCAATAATTATATTTGGCAAAGAATTAATGTTTTGGAGATAAATACTTAAATTAAGAAAAAATTATTGACTCATTTATTAAATTAATATTTATATATATATGAAGAGTGAGAAAATATTTATGTGGATATTCTGTTTGAACTTCTTTGAGGATAAACTTAATAATACGTTTATTAAATGATAAGTAAATGAAATTATTTTTGACAAGCTAAAAATCGTAAAAAAAGATAAAAAGATAAAACGAAGGGCTTTATTATCATCTATCTAACTATCTAATTATAGAATGCAACTACTGCCACTTGGTAATTACTTCTGTCTTTATTATTTGTCACAATTAATCGTTTTACATAAGGTAAAAAAAAAGTAGTTATGATGTAAAATTTCATAAAGTAGTTATGATGTAAAATTTCATACATATTTATGTTGACTTTTGTATTTTATCACTATCTCTCTCCCTCCTTGATTTTCTCTCATATTTAAGAAAAACATTCATTTAAGAGAGAGATAAAGTAGTTTGAAATGGTAATTTTGAAAAATTAATAATTAATGTTGAGATAGGGATAGATAAAAAGAAACAAATAAAACTTCTAAAAGGATACAGATAGATAGACAGATAGTGACACACCCGGACCTAATCCAACTTTTTCGTACAGCCGGAGTAGTATAAGACGGCATATTAACTTGAGAATACGTCGGTCCGGATGTGTTAAGATGAAGGAGACAAGTGAAAATTAGGATAAGACAGAGTTGGAAGATGAGACAAGTGACCATGCATGGAAGCATAAATTGGACTTCTTTAAGTCCATAGCCAACGGATTGTTGATCCATTGGTGAATTGGTCAATGGATTTGGCCAAGGATCGAGATTATGAGAGGTGAAAAAGAGGGAATTAAGTCTGGCTTGGAATTCGAGTAGGACTGGTGTCGAGCTTATCTACAAATAAGGGGAGATGAGCTCTCCCCCTCTCACTTTTCTTCTCCCTCTCTTCCTTTCCTCTCATTTGCTCTCTCGGAGCAATTTTAGAGTTTTGGCTGATCCGGACAATCCGACCAAAGGATCAAGGTGAGATCTTGGTATGTTATTCTACTCACCTTAATCTATGTTTTATTAAGTTTTCACGTATTTCCATGCATCGGTTTATGAGAGATCCAAGCTCAAAGTTAGTTTAGCTTTTTAGTTAAATTTTAAGCCTAGATTTGAGATTTAGGAACTTTGAGCTTGTGATTCTCGTTTTTCTTTCGGTAAATGCATCGTGGGAGGTGTGAGGATTGTTTGCCTCAAATTTCGGGTTGAACGGTGCGACTAGGGGCTCAAAAAATGAGGCCATAGAAGGCTCCAGGGTGGGAGTCGAGTCATTTCGTGCGAGAGTGGCTGTTTTGGCCAAGTCCCGAGCTGGAGTCGCCCCAAACCCTAGGGGCAAAATCGTAATTTTTGCCTAGGGCCTGATTTTGACCCGAAGCCTCCCGGAATCTTTTCTAAGCCCCGAAACACTTCCAAACATCCTTTTAGATCACGCTAGAGCCTCATTTGTGCATTCATAGTTTGATTATGAATGCTAACACGTACTTTCGTGTGATTAGGGTTCCGGATGACCAAGTGCGACGATGCTCCGGAGACCTGTCTATGTGGATCGCTTGGGAGTATACGAATCTCCCAACACTGTGAGTGATTTAGATTTCTTTGTTTAGCCACTGGCACAAAGGTTTTAAAAAAGTTTTAAAAACATAAATGATTTTCAAAGGTTTTAGGACACAGGGAATCCATAGGCACACACATTTACATGGTGATATACCTACGTAGAGAGTGGGATGTTTTAAAAAGGAAATATAAAGATTTATGTGTGTGTGTGTGTGTGCTTACATTTATGTTTGTATGTTTTAAATATATATGTTTTATACATATATATATATATGATATTTATGTGGATGGGATGCGAGATAAGCGATTGAGAAATTCCTCGGGGCTCGGATTAGAGGGAACGTGGACCGAGTGAGAGGCATGTAATCAAGTAGCCGTGGATCGCTTAACGAGGGGCACGGTAAGTGGAGACCCTGGGAGAGGCGCATAGGGTAACTCGCCAGGGCTCGAAGAAGCTGTGTTCCACCACAGCGATTGGCACCACCAAGGGAACGGGCTGGAGAAAGAGAAAAAGAGAAAGTGTTTTAAGAAAAGAAAAGAGATAGCCCTTGGTGTAGTGAGGCATACGACCGACGGGTCGAGCCTTCAGTATGTTAGAGGCCAGCCCATTTGTTTATATATTTATTTAAATGGTTTTAAAGCAAATTCTCATTTGGAGAATTTGAAAAGAGATTTTAAAAAGAAAAATATTGTTTTATTATTATGTTTTTGACTTTCCCTTGTTTTCCATAACCCCTTATAGAGATTCATCGAATCTCTGTCACTCATCTGTATCCAATGTGGATGGATGCAGATCCGCGTACGAGGATAGCAGATAGATCAGAGGCTCACTAGGAGGTGTCGGTGGCTTAGGTGTAGTAGCTTTCGCTGCATAGGTATTCCTTTAAATTAGCCAACTGGTGTATTACTTTTAAAGTTAATTATTTTAATTTTAGTTTTGTTTGTAGAGATGATACTTGATTCATGCCTTGCGGTGCCTTGGATGTGGCTGTAGACACGTACTTCGAGGTAACGCGACGGTTGCCATGTGGTTGGCTCGGGCGGGTCGGTGCGTGACAATTTGATTGGTATCAGAGCATTTAAAAGATTTTGACTATTTTCAGAAGCTATAAAGTGTTTTCAAAGTATTTGAAAACGTTTTCAAAGCCAGTGTATTACTTGGGTTTAAAACTAGAGGGTTCGAGTACATGATTTCTCAAACACGACATGAACACCTAAACCTACTCTTAGAATACATTATGTAGTAGCAAGCCACCATATAGTGTTCTCGAGTGTGGTCTTTAGGTGAGATGACACCACGACCACCCTTTGCCTCGAGATTCGTGAAAGCAAAGCACGCTTTCTAAGAAAGCAAAAAAAAAATCAATTACCCAGCTTATAATGTTTTTTTTACTCGATAGTTAAACTGAGCAAGGGATGGATATTCCCTTGAGATGACGAGATAGGTGATATCTCATCCAACCCCCCTTAGATATCCTGGTTAGAGGCTTACCAGTGAAGAAAACTGGTTCGATGCCCAACTTTTGAGGTTGTGGGCATCGAGACTCGCTTGTAGAGATGCGAGTTTGACGTCTAAACCTAAACCAGATGCGTCTTCCCCCATTCTTTACACTAGTGATGTGTAAGGTTTGGGAAGAAGTGAAGTGCCTAGAAAGAGGGAAGAAGCCAAGATGGACCTGATGTGCATGAACACTAATCCAACTTCTCTTGCTTTCTACACCATTACTGTGTAGCCTTAGAGAGATAGTCGGGCTAGAATGAAAGAAATCGAAGAGATCCATCACAGAGGGCGAGGTTGACAAAACATCAGAATGTAGGATAGATCATCTGAGTAAAGGGATGAAGGATCGACGAGGACCTCATAAAGCAACAAATGGAAGGATGAAAAAGTGAAGCCAAGGAAAAGCTAGCCAAATGAAGAGATCGCCGAGGAGCCCACATGGAGCAATAAAACTGACACGCCCGGACCTAGTCCTCACGTGTCAAGTTGAGTATTTATGTATAGTTCTCTAGTCAAGATACCAAATTTGACTTCACATGGATGTTTTAAACTTCATTTAGCTCAATTTCAAGCTTAAAAACCCTAAATTTGAAGTCCGGGGATGTGGGCCCCACTTGAAAACGAGTCCCAAGGAAATTGGGCCGAGTTGATCGGAGTCAACTCAGAAAATGTTGACTCCGGCGCCGGACATGGACGGGTCCGACGCCGGACCCGTAACAATTATATGGGGTCTCGGGCCCCATTTTCTCTTCTCTTCCTTGTTCTTCATTCTCCGAGCCCTCTCTTTCAATTTCCTTGAAATCAAACCTTGAATCCCTCTTCAAACACTTAATCAAACATCAATATCAACTTCTTTTGCCTCCTTGAAGATCAAAACACCAAAGTTTCCAAGAAAATCACCAAATCTACAAATCTGTAATTTCAGCGACAGTTTGTTCTTCAGGCTATATCTTTCAATTCAACAGTGGGAAGTCACTGGGAATTTGGTATGTTGTTCTAGACTCATCAAGCTTAAATTTGATAATTTACATGCTTGATTTCGTGGTCTGTGCTAAGAGAAATCGTTGATTGAAGTTGAGATTTCTGTTTTGCCTGAGATATGTTAACCCTTAGTGTTTTGATTCAAAATTCAAGCATGTTTAATGGTTTGATTCCGTTCTTAAAGCTGTAAATCCTTAGATTAGGTGTTTAACTTGCTGGGTTTCAATTTTGGTGCGAATTGGTTGTGAATCGAGCTCAAACAGAGCTCGATTTGGTGCATGGCTGGTCACGGCCATGCGCTGGAGACGTCTCCCGCGCCAGACTCAATGAGTCCCGCGCGGGAGCTGCTAAATTTTGGGATTTTCCTCCCAAATTGGCTCACTCACGCCCGGGAGTGAGCCACCAGCAAGTTAGGGTACTGTAGCTTAGGGGCATTTTCGTAATTTTTCACCAAGTGTCCGATTTTTACCCCGGAACCTCCATGACACTTTTCTAAGCCCCGAATCACATCCAAACCCAGTCATAGATCATATTAGAGCCTCATAGGTGCATTCATAAATTGTAATTATGAATGCTAACTTATATTTCCGTGTACTAGGGCTCCGGTTGAATCGAGTGCGGCGATGCTCCGGAGATTGAGCTACATGGAGCGTTTGGGAGTATACGATTCTCCCATCACTGTGAGTGGATTAGTTTTCAATGCTTAGTCACTAGGATAAAATGTTTGAAAAACATAAATTGTTTTAAAAAGGTTTTATAATGGTTTTGGGATAAGGGTAATCCACGACACACACCTTTTTATTTTGTGATACGCCCACTTATAGGGTAGGATGATTTTAAAAATACAAAAGCGTGTGTGTGTTTACATGTTTTAATATTTATATAAGAAATAATAATATTATTATTATTATGATATTTTGGGTACGATGCCCATGGGAGAGGAGTGATTGAGTGGGATTCCTCGGAGCTCCAATTGCGGGAGCGTGGACCGAGTTTGAGAGCATGCAGATTACTCAATCGTGGACCGCCTATCAAGGGGCATGGTGAGTCGAGCCTGGTTGGAAGAGGCGCGTAGGAAAACTCGCCAGAGCTCCAGTTCACTGTGTTCCACCACAGTGAGGCACCACCGAGGGGACGGGCTAAAGTAAGAGATAAAAAGAAAATATTTTTAAAAAGGAAAGAGATAGCCCTCGGTGTAATAAGGCATACGACCGGCCAGTCGTGCCTTCAGTGTATTAGGTGCCAGCGCATGAGTTTTTAATTAAATTTAAAGGTTTTTAAATTTAATTCTCCTTGGGAGAATTTCAAAAGAGGATTTGAAAACAAAATTTATTTTATTTACATTAGTTATTTTATTTTATTATATTTTGATTACCCTGTTTTCCCTAACCCTGATGGAGACCCATTGAATCTCTGTCACTCACCTGTATCCTATGTGGATGGATGCAGATCTGCGTACGAGGTCAGCCAATAGATTGGAGGCTCACTATGAGGCGTCGGTGGCTTAGGCTTAGTAGTTTTCCGCTGCATAGGTATTTCTTTTAAATTAATCCACTGGTGCACTGATTAAGTTTTATTATTTTATTAAATGATTTAAATCAAAGTTTTAGTTGTTTTGCAGCAATGATATCCATTTCTATGCCTTGCGGTGCTTCTGGTGCGTGACCGGCCAGCACGTACTTTGAGGCAGCGTGGCGATTGCCACGTGGTCGACCCCGGGCGGGTCGGGGCGTGACAAAAACCCTTGTCGACTATGGTTCGAGGAATGCTGCAGTGCACTAGCACTCGAATGTCTAGGCCTTGGGATAGCATATAATGTGGTTGGGCTCGACCCAACACCGAGGTAAGCCTAGTGGGACGATCACACAGGCTGGCAAGTCTGAAGGGACGAGCCAATAGATTGCCTGGATAATGCTCCTAGGAGTGGGAAGGAGGTGAGAGAAGTTGCAGTAAAGGTTAAGCCAACCTCTCTTGTTCTTACACCGTGGTGTACAAATGGTGTAAGAAAGGGGGTATTGGTGGATGAAAGAGAGTCCACCTTGAGTCAATTGAGGAGAGGTATCCAAGGAAATTAGAAGAGATCAAGTGAACCCAAGATCATGAGAAGTGAGATAAAGGAGAGTCACTCGAGAGTGTAGCAAGGATTGATAAGAGAAAACCCTAAAGGACTTGAGGATGGCAAAAAGGAAGAGTAAGGAAAGAGGATCAAAAGAGAAGCCATTCTTAGGAAACGATGAGGAGGAATAAGGCAAGGATGACAAGGTGAAGAATGAGGAAAGATTCTACTTGTCTAACCATTGGATACCAAAGTCAATAAAAAATCTCGGAGGAAAAAGAGAAAGGAAATGAAGATGGAGGAAATGGAATGAAGAAAGAGATAAGCTAGAGACCTCTACTCTTAAGGGGATTAAAGGTGATAAACCCATTATCATTGGTTAATAATGAGAGTAAGACGGAGGAGACCTCTAAAAGGATGATAAGAAAGGACCTTGACAAAGTCAATGGAAAGTAAGCAAGTGGAGGAATAGAATGCACGGCAATGATGGAAATGCCTACATGCGTGCAAATGGAGGGCACGAAGAGAATTTTCTCCAGAGTTGTGAATACAACATCAGAAAGATCTGGCGAAAAAGGAGAAGTAGAAAAGAAGGGAAAAGCAAACCCTTAAACAAAGGATAAAAGAGATGTCATGATGTAGTGCAGAAGCTTTCTTAATAAAGAAAGAAAGCATAAAACTTTAGGTAAAAGAAAATCCTAGGTTAATCAAAGATGAATAAGGCCTAGAAGAAAGAGAAACTTAGTTCAGTTGATGAACTAAGTATAGGCTAACTAGGAGTAGAGCTTTAAAAGAAGAAAAGCATAACATATCACTAGAAAAATTTAACCTTCGTTAGCTATAATTTCACAATGAATCATAGGTTAATAACTCCAAATGACTGACTAGAATTAGTAAGGAGTAAAACTAGGAAATTAGGATTCAAGATAAGACCTAGGTAGAGAACCTAGGGATAGGTTAAAGAAAGCGAATAAAAAGGGGATTAAAAAGGCCTAGAAAGACGGTCAAGAAAAACCTAGTAATGCAAAGCCAATAAAAGACTTAGAAACGGATATAAGCCAAAGAAAGTCAAGCATAATGAACCCCAAATTCGAGTCAAGCCAAGGCACTACATCATACTACGTATAAGTCAAAAGAAAAAAAGAATAGACAATGATAATTGGAGGTTAAAACTACAGAGAATAGGGGTTAAGAATGTGAATTGGTGAAAAGAGAGGAAAGGAAAATGCCTAACTACTTAAGTTTTGGAAGAAGAGATAAGGAGGTTGGATAGAAAGAAAAATTAGAGAAAAGATAAAAGATGAAGCACTCGTATGAAACGAGTGAATAGGGGATGATTGTATTCCAAAGGATCATGGGTAGTAGGTATCTCACTGCTTGTCTACCCTAAAGATATTAGTAAAGAAGGAATGGAAGAGAAGAAAAGAGAAATAAAGAAGTGAGAATACCAAAACGTGGTGAAGTAGACAAAGGTGAAAGGATGATGAGGACGAGAATAATGATGATGATGGAAATTTTAAGAATAATCAAACACAAAGAAAGAGGAAAGTGGGTCGACTTAGGTAAGAGTCGAAGAAGGAGTGAGGATAAATAAGATGATAGTTGAAACTGGAGAAAACAAAAAGGTAAATGCATGGTAAAAAAGTGGAATAGAAGGAATTAAGAGTAAGGAGTTAAAGGAATATGGAAGATAAGTTGGAGAACATGAAGGAGGGGAGCAGATTAACTTTAAGGATAGCCTCCTCGAAGAATAATAAGTGAAGAAAAGATATGGGAGATGGATATAAACCAAGCTAAAATGGAGATAGCTAAGTGCGGACAAGATTGTAAGGCAATGGATGGTAAAGAAAGGTGTTGTCCGCAATAAATAAACATGATATAGACAACAAAGAAAAGATATCAATAAATCAAGAGTCAAGGACGGTTAAGGCAAAAGGAGACCCACATGAGAAGAGCAAGAAATGTGGGAACTGAGACAAAAAGATAACAAGAAAGGACCCCGAGTATTCAATGGAAGAAGTATGGGGATGGGGAAAGAAACGGGTCAAGCTCATAAACTTCTATGAGCACAATCAATGTAGGGAGAAGAAAGGAAATTCTAACACCTAGATGAAGTAAAGGTGTCAGAAGAAGGGAGAAGTAAGGATGAGGATGATAAAGAAAGCCAAAGAAGAAAGCAAAGAAAGGAAAGAATGAGGCCAAGGTAAAGGAAACCTTGGATAAGAAGTGAAGGAACACGTAAATCAAGGTAAAAAAGTATGGAGAAGAGAAAGGATATGGAGATGGCCTAATGGAATGGGTATGGAGATGGTGAAAGCTGTAACGATGCCTAAGGATGGCAATGGACCAGAGAGAAGGTCAAGTTAAATAGAGGACAAGAAACTCTAAGAGAAAGAAACACAATGATAAAGGAATTACAAAGGATAGAGAAGGTGATAAGGAAACCCCTAGAAAGAATTGTTGATGAAAGGAGGAAAAGAGATCGACCGTTAGTAAGGAAGCTAATGTGAAGAAAGAAGGTTATATGAAAGAGAAACGTATGACACCTCCTTAAGTGAAGGCTTATATGTGAAGGGAGTGAGAGGCAAAAGAAAGGCTAAGAGCCTAGAGAAGTGGCATGGATAGGCATGAAGTTGAGGCTCAAGTATGAGTGACTTGGGAGCCATGTGAGGCTTCCTCATGAGAGGAGAGATCAGAGATCGAGATCTTGAGGATCTCTGTGATGACCATTCGAGAGGACCGACCCAGAGTGTGACTGGGGAGTGCATGAGGCCACTCAGAGTTCTCCATCCTAGAGAGAATGAGAAATGTTATGAGATGGGCCTGAGGCCCTGTTTAAGATAGTGATGGGCGATCAAAGAGTGAGTCAGAGTTTGAGAGCCAAGAGGGCATGATCTCTGATTCCTCTGATATGATATGGTTGAAAGTGGGCTAGTGTGTACATAACCTCGACTCATACGTCATGAGATTGGAATGGAAGAAGATCAGAAAGAAAGAGAATAGAATTAAGGAACGAAGTGAAGAAATAAGACCAAGATAACAGAAAGACAACTAACTCACCACACACTTAGCCTCGAAGACGAGGGAGTTAACCTAGGTCTTCCCCGATATCTTGGTTACAAAGATGAGTACAAGACCGCGAAAGAAAGAGAAATATATCGGAGAATGGCCTAAAAGTGAGAGGTAGTGACGAAGAAAAAGAGAAGAGACTTCTAAAAATAGTAAGAGGTGTGGAACCTCAGAAGTAACAAGAGGATGGTCTCGTTAAGAAAGACTTTATAGAAGGGATGATGGCAAAGCGAGAGGATCGAGTAAGCACAGCTAAAGCGAAAGGAGAACCTCCAGGCAGTACAATTGAAGTGAAGTGAGCCTAACCCATGAATGGGCAAGGATGAGCTATGTTAGGGAAAAGATGAGGTTCAAACTCACAAGCAGAAGGGCGATGAAGCCGCTCTTGAAAGAGAATAATCGGAAGAGACTAAGACGCAATTCATAGGTGTCAGCAGTGAATAGTGGTGTGAACATTATTCGAAAACAATAAAGAGGCTTAAAATAAAAGCCATATCTCCCCACAGCTGCCTCGATAATTTCAAAGATGAAATTTTTAGAAGGAAAGGAGAGTTGACACACCCAGACCTAATCCGACTTTTTAGTACAACTGGAGTGTGTAAGACGGCGTATTAACTTGAGAATACGTCGGTCCAGATATGTTAAGATGAAAAAGAGAAGTGGAAATTAAGATAACAGGGAGTTGGAAGATGAGACAAGTGACCATGCATGAAAGCATAAATTAGACTTTTTTAAATCCATAGCCAATGGATTGTTGATCCATTGGTGAATTGGTCGGTGGATTTGGCCAAGGATCGAGATTATGAGAGGTGAAAAAGAGGGAATTAAGTCTGGCCCAGGGTTCGAGTAGGTCCGATGTCGAGTTTATCTATAAATAAGGGGTGATAAGCTCTCACTCTCTCACTTTTCTTCTCCCTCTCTTCCTCTCCTCTTATTTGCTCTCTTGGAGCAATTTTAGACTTTTGGCGGATCCATACAATCCGACTGAAGGATCAAGGTGAGATCTTGGTATGTTATTCTACTCACCTTAGTCTACATTTTATTAAGTTTTCAAGCATTTCCATGCATCGGTCTAGGAGAGATCCAAGCTCAAAGTTAGTTTAGCTTTTTAGTTAAATTTTAAGCCTAGATTTAAGATCTAGGAACTTTAAGCTTGTGATTCTTGTTTTTCTTTCGGTAAACGGGTCGTACGAGCTGTGAGGATTGTGCGTCTTAAATTTTGGGTCAAACGGTGTGACGAGGGGCTCAAAAACAGAGGTAAAGTCTCTGCTCCTGTGGCCATAAGACGACTCCCGCGTGGGAGCTGAGTCACTCCCGTGTAGGAGTGGCTGTTTTCGCGAAGTCCCGCCCGGGACTTGGTTAGTCCCTCATGGGAGTGGCCCCAAACCCTAGGGGCAAAATCATAATTTTTGCCCCAGGGCCAGATTTTGACTGAAAACCTCCCGGAATCTTTTCTAAGCCCCGAAACACTTCCAAACATCCTCTTATGTCATGTTAGACCCTCATAGGTGCATTCATAGTTTGATTATGAATGCTAATACGTACTTTCGTGTAATTAAGGTTTCAGATGATCGAGTGCAGCGATACTCCGGAGACTTGTCTACGTGGATCGCTTGGGAGTAAATGAATCTTCCAACACTGTGAGTGGCTTAGATTTCTTTACTTAACCACTGGGCACAAAGGTTTTAAAAACATAAATGATTTTCAAAAGTTTTGGAACACGGGGAATCCACAGGCACACACATTTGCATGTATGTGTGCTTATATTTATGTTTGTATGTTTTAAATATATATTTTTTATACATATATATATATATCTGATATTTATATGGCTGGGATGTGAGATGAGCAATTGAGAGGTTCCTCAGGGCTCGGATTAGAGGGAGCGTGGACCGAGTGAGAGGCATGCAATCAAGTTGCCATGAACCACCTATCTAGGGGCATGGTGAGTGGAGACTTTGGGAGAGGCACGCAGAGTAACTCGCCAGGGCTCGAGGTAGCTATGTTCCACCACAGTGATTAGCACCATCGAGGGAACGGTCTAGAGAAAGAGAAAAAGAGAAAGTGTTTTAAGAAAAGAAAAGATAAAGCCCTCGGTGTAGTGAGGCATACGACCAACGGGTTGAGCCTTCAGTATGTTAGAGGCCAGCCCATTTGTTTATATATTTATTTAAATGGTTTTAAAGCAAATTCTCATTTGGAGAATTTGAAAAGAGATTTTAAAAAGAAAAATATTGTTTTATTATTATCTTTTGGACTTTCCCTTGTTTTCCCTAACCCCTGATAGAGATTCATTGAACCTCTATCACTCACCTGTATCGAATGTGGATGGATGTAAATCTTCATACAAGGATAGCAAATAGATCAGAGGCTTACTAGGAGGCGTCGGTGGCTTAGGTGTAGTAGCTTTCGCTGCGTAGATATTCCTTTAAATTAGCCCCATGGTGTATTACTTTTAAAGTTAATTATTTTATTAAATGATTTCTAATTAAAATTTTAGTTTTGTTTGCAGCGATGATACTCGATTCATGCCTTGCGGTGCCTTGGATGCGTGGCTACAGACACGTACTTCAAGGTAGCGCTACGGTTGCCACGTGGCCAGTCCGGGCAGGTCAGGGCGTGACAGATAGATAGATAGATAGAGACAGAAAGAGTAAAACTTTGGGCTTTTAAGAATACTAGGCTTAAGCCCTCGTTCTATGTCAAGATCATTACGATTTAACAGTAAAATTTTAAATGATCGGTGATTTTACTGCAAGAGAACAGAAATCATGTAGTAAAGCTTGGAGTATTCCAAGATATCGATCCCACGAGGACTTAAGAAAACCAATAACCTAATTCTAGCAAAGTTTGTAAAGAAAGTAACTGAATTTAATGAAATCAAATTACAAATAATTAAAGATAAGATGATTGTAAAAATTAACTAAGAAAGCAAAGATTAAATAATTAAGAGAAATCAATAGAATGGATGTGAGGGTTTAGGTTTCTCTTCTAGGTATTTAATCCAATTATATATGAATTTAATTATCATGGTTAAAATAACAATCACTAATCTACTTAGGAGTCCTCTCGGTCCATCCTAAGCTTTCTTAACTAAGTGATTACCACCTCTCGGTGCATAAACTAATTAGCTAAGAACATTAAGATCCTAGGATTAATAATTAAATCAAGTTCTCCCGAAACTAATTTAATTATAGTTATCACAATAAACTGAATTACTCCCGTATCCAATTAGATTGTGTCTATTTTCCTAGAGCACGAATTATATTTCACCTTTCAATCCTTCATACAATTCCAAAGACCTATTCTATGTTGGCCAGACATAAAACGCATTAAGAACAAAGAAAATAAATTTAACCCCAGAAAATCAATTCATACAATAATTAAATTAAAATTCCTAGAAGATCTACCCAAATCCCCAACAAGGAATTTAGCTACTCATATCAAAGAAAATAAACAATTGCATTAAAGAAGAAATTAAAGAAGATTCTCCCCTAAATAATGTATTTATACTAGCTAACTAGGGTATTTACATGACTTAAGGATTCAGAATTCTAATGCTAGTTGGACTTTTAATTAAAATAAAACACATGAGTCCAAAGCCCAACTACTTGGTCCAACATGCGGCGTATAAAGGTTTGGTAAGTAGACAAGAAACGGCGCCGTTTCAAAATTGTTCCGGGCCCATATCAAATCTGAGACGTAACTGCAAGGATTTGCTAAAAATAAGAAGTGGCGCCGTTTCACTCTTCATCCGGGGCCGTTAGTACTCGACTCACTTGCTAAAATTTTGCTTCAATTCATGCTTCTTCAAATTGCTTCCCACATCACCTTCACCAAATAGACCCAAGTATGTGGCTGATTTGCTTTTTGCTTCTTGCTTTTAATTTAGCCTCCACGTGACTTTTGTTCTCATCAAGGCTTATGTGGCAACAAATGGTTGGCTTTAAATTCCTTTTTTGACCAATTGTCTTTGCATGAACATCAGCTTTCTTATCTTCTTTCCACATTACAAAGCCTTTAATAAATTTCCTTGCAATTTTCATGAATTATACAATATTCCTTCAAAACAAACATATAAACTACAATGAGAAGAAATTATATAATATGAACCCCAAAATATAAATAAAATAAATTAAAAGTACTCCAATATTGTCCATAATATAGGTGTAAAATACATCTATCATTAAACAAATCAATAAAATAAGTGAAAAAATAATTATCATCAAAATCTTTTTATTTGTTTTCACTTTAGATATTAATCTAAAGATATTAATTGTAAAAACAAAATCTAGAATAATTTAATTCAATAAAATATTTAAAAAGCATCAAAATTACTATTTGGAGTTCTTTAGAGCCAGATTTTGTAACTACTTTAAATGTATGAAAGATATTTCTCAAATTTATGTTTACTTTTACCTCTTTTACATTTAATTTTACACCATTAATTTATATTTACTCTTATCACTTTTATGTTGAATATAAATACATAGTCCGATTTAAAAGTCATGGTCACCAATTGTGTATTTCTATCTAGTCAAAGTCATGATCTCCAATTTAGAAATTGTATATTGTCCCAAAAAAAAGAACAATTTTAAATCTTATACACAGTTTCCATTTAAAAATCACGAACACTAATTGAATATTTGTACACGGTTCTTATCAAGTATTTGTACACGATCCCATTTAAAAGTCATGATTTCCAATTGAGTATGTATACAGTTCTCATTTAAAAGTCATAAAAAAAACCAAACCCCAATTGAGCATCTATATATGATGCTTATTTAAAAGTCCCCAGCCAGTTAAAAAAACCCTAGCCGGCCCCCCTCACATTCTCTCTATCTCTTCTCCACAATTTTCTTTCAAATTTTTTCCTTGTTCCTCCTCCTTGACTTCAATCGTTAGGGAGGAAGAGTGACCTGATTTCATATTTCTGTCTCTTTACTTTTATTAAAATAAGTCCTAGATCTTAGATCTAGGTTGTTGAGTCTCAGTTTTATCTGAGTTAGTCAGTCAGTTAGTTTTGAGTCAGTTTAAGTCAGTTTGGTTTTTTTAGTTTGTTTTGTCTCAGTTTATAGTAGATCCAAGTTTGTTAACCTTTTATGATGATGATGATTTTGTTTTACGATTTTTGGGTCATTCAAAGAAGTCTTCGAATCAGTCACTTCTTTGTCGCTGTTGAAAGTCTTCGATTGGGAATAACACAATAAAGCGAAAGCGAGAGAGTGATGGATGTGCTAGAGACTCATGAAGAAGGTTCGAGATTTCAAATAATTAAAAAGATGATTTGGGTCATGATGCAAGATCTAGATCTTCAAGCGAATGAGAAAAACATCTTTGAATCTATTGTAATCTTCAATTTTATTGGATTGGTGGATGTAATTTCATTTGAACGAATGAAAATTGCATTTTCTTCCAAAAAAAAAGTCCCGATCCAAAGGAATAAATTTTAAATCTTATACATAGTTCTCATGTAAAAGTCATGACCCCAATTAAATATTTATACATGATTAAAGTCACAATCTCTAATTAAGTGTTTGTACAAGATCTCCAGATAAAAGTCATGGTCCCTAAGAAATGAATAAATTTTAAATTTTGTACACAGTTCCATTAAAAAGTCACGATTTTCAATAGAGCATTTATATGCAATCCTTATTTAAAAGTCATGGTCCCATAAAATGAGCAAATTTTATATTCACTCCTATTTCACGACGAATTATTTTATGTGATTATGAGTACTAATTTATTATGAAAAAAATTATAGTACTTATGAATTAGATTTCTTATTAATAGAAGTTGTAAAAAAATGTAGTAAAATAGGAAACAGTTTCTATTTAAAAGTCACAGTCCCTATTGAGTATTTGTAAATGATCTCTATTTAAAAGTCACAATCCCCCAATTGAATATTTATACACGATATCTATATACAGTCCCAAATTGAGTAATTATACACAGTCCCAATTGAGTGTATATATATATATGATCACCATTTAAAAATCATAATCCCAATTAAGTATTTGTATATGCTCTCCATCTAAAAGTCACAATCCCCAAAAAAGAAAGAAAGAAAATTTAAATTGTACACATGATTTACATAAAAAAGTCATAGTCCCTAATTAAGTATTTATAAAAGTTCCCATTTAAAAGTCACTGATTCAAAAAAGGAATAAATTTTAAATCTTATACACAATTCCTTTTTTTTTTACGTCATACACAAATCCCATTTAAAAGCAATGATTATCAATTAAGTATTTGTATACGATTAAAGTCGCAATCCCTAATTGAATACACAGTCACCATTTAAAAGTAACGGTCCCTAATTGAGCATTTACACGCGATCCCTATTTAAAAGTCATGGTTCCAAAAACTGAACAAATTTTAAATCTTGTACAAAGTCCATATTTAATAGTCATTATCTCCAATTAAGTATTTGTATACGATTCCCATTGAGTATCTATACACAGTCTCTAGAAGAGAAATAAATTATAAATTCTATACACAGTTCCAAGAAAAGAATGAATTTTAAATCTTGCTATAATAATCCTTATTAACAAGTCATGATCTTCAAGTGAGTATTTGTATATGGTCTCTATTTAAAAGTAATGGTCCAAATTCTCTCAAAAAAGTAGAAGTAATGGTTCTAAGAAAGGAACAATTTTTAAATTTTGTCCACGGTCCTATTTAAAAGTCATAATTACTAATTAAATATTTGTACACATTTCTCATTTAAAGATTTCGATCCCCAAAAGTAAATTTTAGTAATGCATAGCAAATTGTTTTCTAGTTTATAAGTATCAATTTAAGAAAAAAAAAAGAATTATAATAAATACAAATTAGAATTCTTACTAATAGGAGTTGTAAAGAAATGTTCTTAAAAACAAATATTAGTAATAGTTCACAGCTAATTATTTTATGGATTTATAAAGATGAACTTACCAATAAGAGTTGTAAAAAGGGTGGTAAAACATGAAGGTTGTGAATATTTAAATTTATACATATTCATTATATATAGGCTAATTAAAGTCCTATCTAAAACAGAAATTGTAATTATTAGTATATTATATGTATTTAAAATAGATAAATAAATAATTATTTTTTAATTACCTATGGTACCTCTTAAATTAATAATGGTATAAGATAATTTTAAAGGCTATTAATGTAACTTTAAAATTGTAATTGTTAATAATATTTCAAATAAATAAATAACTATTTGTTAAATACATATTATACCTTTTAATTTAATAAAACTATGAGATAATTTTAAATGATAAAAATATTGATCACTATTTTACTAAAGAAATCTACACTTTTATTGTTACGAAGATATAGTAGTCAATAAGAGAGTACTATACGTTCCTATTACGCTTGGAATTATACCACCGTGATTGACTAAATAGTCTTTCCTCGAATGGTTACGTGAAAGTTTTGCTCGTTGATGTTGCTATATATAGAAGGCTGCCATTCGCCATATTGTTGTGTCATGTGAATTATTCTCAAGTCATAAACCCAAACTTTTATAGTTCTGAACTCAAGCTTTCTTCATGGCTCTTCAAGGCGCCGAATGTGTTGCTATCCCCAACGTTTTTGAGCAAACTATTGCTAGGCGGTCGGGTAATTATCGTCCTACAATTTGGGAAGACAACTATATTCAGTCGATCAAGAGTGATTACAAGGTATGCAAATCTTTAATTTCTGTATACCGATAGTTTTTTAAACAAGAGGAAATAATTAGTATTGAATATTGAACATGTTTTCTCCTCACCTAGGGCGAATTACATGGTGCGCGAGCGATGAAACTGGTGGAACAAGTGAAAATGATGCTTGAACAGCTTGACAAAGTGACGGATCCTTCCGAGCAACTTGAGCTCGTTGATACCTTGCAGAGAATTGGATTATCTTATCGCTTTGAGGATGAAATCAAGAGAATTTTGGAAAGGGTATGGGCTAATCATAACAATATTGCATGGAAGAAAGACAATTTATATGCTGCAGCACTTGAATTTAGGCTCCTAAGGCAGCATGGCTATAAAGTACCCCAAGGTAAAAAGCCTACCTATTATGCTGCAGAGGTCTTCTCTAGTTTCATGGACGAGAAGGGGAACTTCAAGGAAGGTCTTCATGAGGACTGCAAAGGGCTGCTAAGCTTGTATGAAGCTTCGTACCTTTCGGTAGAGGGTGAAAGCATGTTGGAGAATGCAAGAGGTTTTGCTGCCAAACATCTCAAGGGATATATGAAGCAGAACAAAAATGACCAAGTCCTGTCAATGCTAGTGGAGCATGCTTTGGAGGTTCCGCTACATTGGAGGACACCCAGGGTGGAAGCCAGATGGTTCATAGATGTGTATGGCAGACGAGAGGACAGAAACCCAATTCTTTTGGATCTCGAAAAATTGGACTTCAATATTGTGCAAGCTATACACCAGGATGACCTAAAATATCTTCAAAAGTAAGTAAGCTTAAGTATTCCTACATAAATTCCACATTTTTGCACTTAAATAGAATTAATGATCCCTTTCATCGATCGTCCGTAGGCATAGTTTTGAATTGGCTAAAAGCTCAAATCGGGACCTAACGTTTACGGGTTTTCTCAATGAAGGACCAAACCTTTCAAAAACATCAAATCAGGATCTAACGTTCACGGATTGATACATTTCAGGACTCTTGTTGACTGACGTTAGTGCGTGTTATACACGTACCCAATGAAATGCGTAGAAGAACAAGATTTTGACACGTGGCAAAGTGTTCACCATCTGATTATTAACTGAAATAAAACTAAATTATTTAATTTTGTAAATAAGTAAATAAGAAAAAATGTAAGAAAATTTAAAAAAAAAACAAAGGAATAAAATGGCGAATAACAGCCATCTCAATTTTTTTTTTTAGAGAAAACAGAGAATCAAAGGTTATTTTTCCCAAATCAAAACCCACCAAGCTCTCAATCTTCCAGCAAACTAAAAACCCGAAATTTCAACCCAATCTGGAAATTGTTTGCTTACCTCAGACAAAACATATAAATTTCTTCCATTCTCTTTCCTCTGTAATCTGTGCTCCTTTCATAAAAAATCAATCCCCAGGAACAGCCATTGAAAACCTAAATTTTGGTGAGAAAGAAGAGTGATGCAAATTTGCCTAGCTGAAGAGATGAGGGTGAATGAGTGATACACGCTTTAGTCCAGGTCATCTAAGTTTCTCTTCTACATTCTTCCCTTCTCTATTTCTTCTGATATTCTATCTCCCTCATCTCTCTTCAATCTTGTTCTCTTGTCTGAGTTTAGATCGTCAGCATTAGAGGGATTCAACAAATTGCTCTTTTTTTCACTGTGGTTTTTTTGTTTCCAGTAATAGTAACTCTTATGTCCATGGGCTTTTTAGGTTGATTTCATGTTGGATATTCTAGATTTGGAATTTGAAGACTGTTTGCTTGGTGGGAAATAGTGGGTTTTAGGAATCGTTGGAAATACAATTTGAAAAGGTCAGAATGAAAGTCAAAATTGCAGGTTTTAGCATGAAGATTGAAGGTTGTAGTGGGTGTGGAATGCTTATGTTGATGAGTTTAATGCCTTCTGTTCAAGATTTTTGTATTTTAGAATCAAATAACAATGAATTTCATGATGGTGACAGTAGGTTAATTAAACTTTGTGAGAACAGTGATTGTTCGGGTAACAAAGTCTGGGTTTTGGCTTTTTGGGTTGATTTCATTGTGAGATTTTCTTGGGTTAGAGATTTCGGAAAGTGTTTGGTTTGCCAGAAAATTTGTAGGAGAAAATCATAATGGTTACTAATTAGAATAAAAAAAAATACAATTGTTAATTTTTTAAAAAAATGTTTTAAAATTTTACTTTTTTATATATATCGACTCATATAATGCCACGTGTCACTGTTATTATGTTAACGGCGCGTTTTGCACACCCATCATTTTCCGTCTTCTTCTGTCCTTATTTGTTACAATCATTATAGTTTAGGTCCTGAAATGTTACAATTGAAAGGTTTGACCCTTAATTGAGAATTACTCCGAACGTTGAGTCCTAATTTGAACATTTAGCCTTTTGAATTAATTACAATTTTACAGAAAATGATTCTCTCTTTATTTTCTATATATGAAGCTGGTGGAAGGATCTCTGTCTTGGGGAAAACCTGCCCTTTGCTAGAGACAGGTTGGTGGAGGGCTTTTTATGGGGTATAGGCGCTGCTCCTGAACCTACCCTGGGGAATTGCAGAAGGATTCTGGCAAAACTTGCATGTCTTATAACAGTTATAGATGATGTTTATGATGTATATGGTACCATGGATGAATTAGTCCTCTTCACAGACGCTGTTGAGAGGTTCGAATTGGTCTCTAGCTTGCACTGACATGAAGGATTAACATTTTTCTTCCTCTTCCCCTTCTCCCAATCAACCATGAATGTATGGTTAATTGTATAGAGCACTTTTGCCTCTCAAAGTCTCAAACTAAAAATCCTGATTACATCTTTGCGATTTTACTTATTATAATTTCAGATGGGACACAAATGTAATGAATTTGTTACCCGAGTACATGAAGATCTGTTTCCTTGCACTTTTCAACTTCGAAAATGAAACAGCCTTTGATATTCTTAAGGAACACGGATTCGACACCATACCTCTCCTGAAAAAAGGGGTACCTAATTAATTACCTTTTGTCTAATGATTTTTTCCCCACTTCCTTTATTTTCTACATTGGGATTGCTATGGAAAAGCTTTAGTGAGTTTGGTGTGGTTGTGGATGCTTATATCCCCAAGTTTCATTTTCGAAAAGATCTTGGCGTTCCCTCCAAATATGCCTTTGTCAGATTTCGAAGAGAAGAAGAAGCTCTCAAAGCCATTGAGAAAGGTAATGGGCGGAGAATCCTAAATCAATGCATTAGGGTCCGACAAGCTAGCTATTCTAAGAAGGAGAGTACTGTTCCTACTGGCCAAGCTGGCCAGTCCCTTATTAAGAGGCCAGCTGGGAACTTAGTAAGGAAAGGTTTTTCCTACTCTCAAGCGGCTCGCGGTTCTCTTCCCCTTGCCGAAAGAGACTTGTTAAATGTTGTTAAAACAAAAGCAAGGTGCTCTTTAGACCCAAGTCTACATAACGGCGACACCGGCACTGGTTTTGACAATGGAGTTTTTGAACCTGCTTCCCCTTATGTTTCTGCCCCCTATGTTGATGAGGTTAACTTCGAAGTTCATTTTCCCCATGAAGACTTTGAATGGTTAACACGCAGTGCTATTGGGAGGCTTAGGAGTGTGGTTAATTATAAGGTTATTCATGACTCTTTGGTTCAGCAAGGAGTAGGTGTGATCCTTAGACCTCTTGGCAATCTCGACATTCTTCTTACTTTCCTTTCCAAGGAGGAGATGACCACCTTTCTTAGAGAGTACCCTGATCTGTTTGTGACCTGGTTTGACTCTATAACTCCTTGGTTGGAGTCAAGTTATGAAAGGAAGCATTGTGTGTGGATCAAACTTGAAGATGTTCCCTTGAACCTGTGGCACGTAAACTTCTTCAAGAGAATTGGTGAATGTTGGGGTACTGTACTGCACATTGCGGATGTAACTAGTTCTAAAAGTTCTTTGGAATCAGCTTGGATTCAAATTGAGGTTGTTAACAAATCCAAGATTCCATCTCTCATCCTCGGAAAGGCGAATGGCTTCAAATTCCTCATTTCTGTTTCCATTGTCAATAAGGAAGAGGTGCCTAAGATTGTTGCTTACCCGATAGAAGCCTACTCCTCATCTTCTGACGATTCTCCGATGAACTCTCCGTCGAATCTCCCGATTCATTCTCTCTCTCCAGAAAGGGGGATAAATTCTCATTACTCGAGGGAAGCACTTAATGACTGGGGGGCCCATGCTGCTGCTGAAGAAGAAAAGAGAATGGCGGTGCAAATGCAATTGGTGGAGAACACTGGAGATGTTTCGTTTTCCTCTGACAGCATTATACAGGAGACAATCGCCTCAACTCGAGAATATAACGTGCCCGACAACTCCCTCTCACTGGTTATGGGCTCTTTGGAGAATATCGAGGATGGCTTCATTAACGATGATGCTGGAGTTCAAATAATGGATGACGAGATAGTAATTCTCAGTGAGAGAAACAAAGAGTTAGAGGAAGTGATTGGCTCTGGCAATTTACAACGGGCCTTGGTGTGTGTGGACGTTGATCAAAGCAAAGAATATGCTGTGGGCCAAGTTGGTAACTCATTTGAAAATGGGCCTACTTTTAGCAAGAAGAAGGTTGGGTCAAGAGAAGATGATGACATTTCTTCGAGGCCTTATTTGAGGTATGAGGAAGGCTTAAGGCCTAATAGTGGGAATATTGCGATTAACAATATTACTGATAGAACTTCTATGCATGATACGGGCTGCCCCGAGTATTATCTGGCAAAAAACAGAGGTGCAGAGAGACGCAAGAAGAGAAGATTACGTAAAGGAACGATGCAGCTAGTGTACGGTGACAAAATTAAAGATAAGTTAGTGTCTGATGTTTCGGTGTCCGACGAGGATATTGAAAATCGAAACCAAATCATCAGAAGCGAAGCCGAGGAAACATGGAAGGTGGCTGAGATACTGGGGATAGAATTCAGGGAGGACAAAGGTCAAATTATAAGAAGGTTGGAGGCCTTGGAGGCAGGTGACAGAAGCTGAGTTGGTAAAGGCGGGGTTCGTGTGATGCATAAATCTTAATGAAGATTGCTACATGGAATGTGAGAGGTTTAGGACGTAAAGAGAAGAGGAGGGCTGTTAGAAGGTTCGTGGCAAAGTCGAATCTTGATATGATTTTGATACAAGAATCTAAGTTAAGCGCGGTGGACGGAAGACTGTTGAAGACAATGTGGGGAAAAGGGAGATTTAAAGGTGAGTTCTCGGTATCTACTGGCGCTGCAGGTGGTTTGATTTCCTTATGGAATGAGGAGTTTTTTATTTTGGATTCGACTATTGTGGCTCCAAGATATATTCTCTGTATTGGTTCTTTGAGAGAGATTGGAGTGCGCTGTATCGTGGGGAATGTCTATGCTCCTAATAATGATGATGACAGGTTAAGTTTGTGGGAGGAGTTAAAGCGTATAAAAAACCAATGTGATCTACCTTGGATTCTCGCAGGGGATTTCAACGTGGTTAAAAGCCAAGAGGAGAGGATTGGAGTTTCTCTGAATGTCGTCGGTATGAAAAACTTCTCTGATTTCATTGAAGATATGGAGCTGGTTGATTTACCTCTTGTGGGAGCCAAATTTACATGGGGGAGAGTTCGAGATGGTGTCTCCTCCAGTAGATTGGATAGATTCCTCATCAACTCAGATATTCTCATCAAATTGCCGGATCTTCATCAATCTGCTCTTCCTAGATCTTTATCTGATCATAATCCCATCGTCATTGAAGCTCTCAAGAAGAACTGGGGACCTAAGCCTTTTAGGTTCTTCAACCATTGGTTTGATAGTGATAAATTTCAAAAGTTGTTAAAAGAGGCATGGGAAACTATCACTGCTAATAAAAAAAAAGGGGAAGGAATGCAACATCTGCTGAGAAAACTGAAGATGGAAATAAAAAACTGGCAAGCCATGCAAGAGGATGATTCAAAGAAAATTGGAGCTCTGGAAGAAAAGATCAGTAGCTTGGAAGAGAACATTCAAAGTGGGCATTTTACTGAAGATCTGAAGAGAGAATTAGTTCGATACAAAGGAGAGCTTTGGAAGTTGTACAGAGATGAAGAAAGGAAGTGGCAACAAAAATCTAGAGTACAATGGCTACAAGAAGGTGATCAGAATACTAAATTTTTCCAACTGGCTGCTGCTAACAGGGAAAGGAGAAATTTTATTTGTAATCTAGAATTCGAAGGGAGAAAGGTCGACGACCCGAAGGAACTTAAAGCTGAAATTGCTAAATACTTTGAGAATTTTTATAGCTTGAAGGTGGCTACAGAAGTTATTAATATGGAATGTGATTTTAACAGAGTTGAACTTGGCAGCTTAGAGAGACTTCAAAGGCCGTTTGAAGAAAAGGAAGTGTTTGATGCAGTGGAGAGTTGCAATGGTAATAAAGCTCCTGGACCAGATGGTTTTAATTTTGTTTTCATCAAAAGGCAGTGGGATTCCCTCAAAGGACTGATTATGGAAGTGATGCAAGATTTCTATGAAAAAGGCACTTTCCATCAAAGCATTAACACTTCTTTCATTACGCTGATTCCTAAATGTGACGGAGCTGATAGTTTGAAACAGTATAGGCCTATAAGCCTGGTGGGCAGTATTTACAAAATTATTGCTAAGGTCCTTGCTAATAGGATTAAAGATGTGATGCCTGAGGTGATTGGTGGTAACCAATTTGCTTTTATTGGAGGGAGGCAGATTCTTGACTGTGCTTTAGTTGCAAATGAGATTATTGATTGGATGAGGAGAAGGAATGGTGGAGGATTATGTTTTAAAGTAGACTTCGAGAAAGCTTATGACAGTGTTGATTGGAGTTTTCTGGAATTTGTTCTGAGAAAAATGGGATTTGGAGAAAAGTGGATTAAATGGATTATGACGTGTGTCTCTACAGCTTCAGTTTCAATTCTGGTTAATGGCTCAGCCACAAGACAGTTTCGTTTAGCAAGGGGGTTAAGACAAGGATGTCCTCTTTCCCCTTTTCTTTTTAATTTGGTTGGGGAAGCTTTAAGTTTGTTATTGAAGCAGGCTGTTCACAAAAAGTTATATGAAGGAGTCAAAATTGGAGATCTTTGCATCTCTCACCTACAGTATGCTGATGATACGTTAATCTTCTGTGATAATGACAGGGAGCAGTTATTAAATGTTAAAAGAGTCCTCAGAGTTTTCCAAATTATCTCAGGTTTGAAGATAAATTTTAAGAAGAGTAGTTTGATGGGGATAAAAGTAAACAATCAGGTTCTTCAATCCTGGGCGGACTCCATTGCCTGTAACGTGGGGAATCTGCCTTGTTCGTATCTAGGATTGCCGTTGGGAGCTAGGATGAACTCAACTCATATCTGGCAGCCTATTGTTGAAAAGTTCAGAACAAAGTTGGCAGTTTGGAAAGCTAGACATCTCTCGATGGGAGGTAGATTGACTCTGATTAAATCTATATTACTAAGCTTACCTGTTTTTTTTATGTCTCTTTTTCTACTGCCTACTATGATCAAGAACGAGTTAGAGAAAATTATGAGGAGGTTCTTTTGGTCTGGTTCGAATGCAACTAGGAAAATTCACTATATTGATTGGGTGTCTATATGCAATCTAAAGGAGTTCGGGGGTTTGGGTCTCATTAACCTTGATCTTAAGAACAGAGCTCTCCTTAATAAATGGTTGTGGCGTTTTGGTAATGAAAGGATGAGCTTATGGCGTAAGGTAATCGTTAAGAAGAATGCTTTGGAAGCCAATCAAATGTATCCAGCTAGGGGTCTTCAAAACAAATGCTCCTGGATATGGGGAAATATTACCAGACCACTTTACCAACATGGGATTTACAAAGAGGTGATTATGAGTAATATGGGAGTGTCCATCGGCAATGGTAAAAATGTGGATTTTTGGCATGATGGTTGGGTGGATGGAATGGTTCTAAAGGATTTATTCCCAAGAATTTATGCCCTTGCAGTAGTTAAGAGAGGGAAAGCCCTGGACTTCGGTAGACTTCAAGGCAACTTGTGGGTCTGGAGCATCGAACTGAGAAGACCAACTTTTAACTGGGAACAACAACAATGGAGCGCCTTCAATGAAGTGTTGAATGAGTTCTCTCTGTCACCTGATTTGGAAGATAAATTAATATGGAAAAATAATCCAAGTGGAGAATATTCATCTATTTCTTTTTGCAGGACAGTATTAACGATGAATAATAGTAAAACAGAGGCCTGGAAACAAGTATGGGCAGGTCTTGCTCCTCCAAAAGTAGAAGTCCTAGTGTGGCAAGTTTTAAGGAAGAAAATGGCGGTTAAGGAGGAACTAGTCAAAAGGGGATTACTTCAAGCAACTTCAGCTCTTTGTTCCTTTTGCAAAAACGAAATTGAATCTGTAACCCATCTTTTTTTCACTTGTAGTTATACCTGGAAAATTTGGATGGCTTGCTGTAGTTTTTGGGAGATTGTATGGGTGATTCCAAAGGAGCCATATTCTTTCTTCGTTAATTGGCAGTCTGCTAATGGGATCAAAGGGAATAAGGAAGCATGGAAAATGATCTTTTTTGTTATCGTCTGGTCTGTCTGGTTGCACAGGAATAACATTGCATTTAATGGGAAAATTTTTGATGCTGAGGAGTTGCTGTTCTATATTAAACTTAGATTCTCTTGGTGGATGAAAGCCAAATGGCCTAAAATTGACTCTTCTTTTGTTGACATGTTCATCAATCCTGCTGGAATGAAAAGTACGGAAGTTACGCGAAGAAGTCGATGTAACATTGGTTGGATGCTTCCTAACTCTGGCTACATGAAGTTCAATGTTGATGGAGCATCCAGAGGCAAGCCGGGTCCGGGAGGCATTGGAGGTTTGTTGCGAGACGACAAAGGTAAGGTATGGATTCAGTTCTCCAAAGCGGTGGGGATTTGTGACTCTAATGAAGCTGAGATTTTGGCCATAAGAGAAGCAGTCAAGATTTTCTGTGCGTCAAGATGGGTGGATAGCCACGGTCTATTGGTGGAGAGCGATTCCAAGAATGCTGTGAGTTGGATTGTTAATCCTCGGGACTGCCCTTGGAAGATGAGGAAATGGTTGGCGCAAATAACAGTATGGAAGAAGGGATTGAAGGATTTTATAATTACACACACTTTAAGGGAAGCTAACAATGAAGCAGATAAATTAGCCAAGAGTGGTGTTGACAGACAAATTACTTGGCTGCATTGCACTAATTAATCGGGAAAGATTATGAGGTTTTGGTTGTTAATGTTTTTGTTGCTGCTGTTTCTTTTTGCAAAACTTCAGGCTAATGCTTGGGTGCTATTTTGTTATAGCCTTAGTTATGGTTGGTTGTGTTCTTTTTGGTCTCTGGTCAGTAGGGATTTTATTTGTGTTGGATTTTATGCTGACTCTTGGTGTCTCCTTCCTCGAGGTGATTCATGATCACTCTCATCAATAATACTTTGCTTTTCAAAAAAAAAATTATAAATATCGTTCAGTGGGCAAACCTGTGTAAAGCTTACTTATTGGAAGCAAAGGGGCATCACAGCGGACATAAACCAACCTTACAAGAGTACCTTGATAATGCAATGATTTCCGTTGGCTACCTGTGGTGCTTCTTCATTCTTATGTGGCTACAACTACTTCAATAAGGAATGAGTGCTGGGAATGCTTGAAGGATTGTACCGACATATATAATCAAGTCTTCGGCCGTGGTCGGACGACTTGCTGATGACCTCGGGACATCATCGGTATGGAATTAATATATAAAATCATACTTGTAATTTAATAAGTAATTATTATCTAATATTTTTACCCTTCTGATTTGATTGATTAGGATGAGATAAAAAGAGGGGATATTCCTAAATCAATCCAGTGTCACATGCACGATGCAGGAGATTCCGAAGAAGAAGCCCGTCAACACATAAGAGAGTTGATTGATGCAACATGGAAAAAGATGAATGAAGAGCTAATTGCTACTAAATCCCCTTTTTCTTGGACACTTATTCAAATTGCATTGAACTCGGCAAGGATGGCTCAATGCATGTATCAGTACGGAAATGGGCATGGGATTGGAAATCACGAGACCAAGGATAGTATATCGTCTATAATCTTTCATCCTATTCCATAATTAGTGCATATTGAGGCAAATTCCATTACAGTATTGAGTCCAAAATGAGCGTGGATTCGTGTACCCCCACCCACCAAAAAAAAAAAAGCGTGGATTCCACGTGTTTGATTGATGCATTGTCTTCTATATTCATGAAGTAGGTTCTAATTCTCCTTTCCCCAATAAATACAAAATATATAATAAAATTAAAAAGTGTGATACTGTAATAAATTTGCTATTTTATTTACTTAACTAACTTTTTTAATTCGAAGAAATTCGATTATTAGGGTCAGATATATAAGAACAGGGCAGTAGTAGTTTCTACACAGTAATTTAATGGTAACAAAATCTTTACTTTCTAACCTATCCATATGCATCAATTTGCACAAACAGATCAGTATAATTATACAAAATTTTAAATAATATGAATAAATTATTAATTCGAGTTTAAGATTGAATGCTTAATTTGAGGTCAAACTTTTCAAAATGATCTACTTTGGAGTCAAATATTTTAATTTGATTGATTTAGAATCAAACGTCGTAAAATTCACATTCTTCTCATTGTTCTTACCCATCACATAGAACTGCATTATTGTTCACAATCATGTAGCCACTTTGTCCCACCACAGTCGGCACCCTCTATCAATGTTTGATTCAACCCGACACGCGCCTCCAAAATCTTTTCAACTTTTTCTTGAAATCTGTTGGACTAGTTTGTCAAAAAGCTTTTCCATACTTTCTATATCTATTGACCAAAAAAAAATTCTTTCTAGATCTAAACAGGAAGAAACAATTTTTTTTATTGAAACCAAACAATGGAATTTTCTTAAAACTTGTTTCTTGAACCAACCTCTCCTATGAATCCCTTAAGCTACAAAGTCTAGCAAAAGAGTTTCAGCAAAAGAAGAAATAGAAACAAACAAAAGTTTTGCAGCACATGGATGCAATAGTTAAGAGAAAGACTTTAGCCTTTTGAGAAGATAAGGGAGAGAGAGAAAGACGACTAGGAAGTAGGAACCATATATATGATAAAACAAGAAAAAGATGCACTAGAAACTTTGGTAAATTGAGTACCTTTTTTCCTTCAATTTATTACAATTGTTTTTTTTTTTTAAGTTTATTTACCTGGGATTTCTTGTGGTGATTCGTAGTCTCAGGTTCCACCATAATATATCATGACATATTCTCTTTGTTTTGTATACTTCCTTGCGCTTTGATTCTCCTCCCCGTCTTTCTCTTTTCTGTCTTTTCTCTGTTTTCTTTCTTCTTCTGCGTTCTCTTCTTGTCTCGCTCATCCCGATTTTTCTTGGCCTCATTGAACTTGAATGAAATCTCGTTCGGCTTAACCCTTGAAATCTCCTCCTCTCAGATGGCGACTTGATTTCACCTTGATAAGAATCTGCTTCTGTAGTAGCCTTTCTCTACCGAGCACAAGGAGTCCCAATCCGCCATCATTTTTTCCCTTTTTCTCTTAATTAATTGATATCTAATGCTTTGTTTTTATTTTGGGAATTATGAAGCACAAAAATTGGGGATTTTTTTGTTCTCTGATGGGTTCTATTTTTTCAATTAATTAACTTTTTTCCTCCAAAAAACTTATTAACATGATTTAATATGGTATGAATTAATTAATCATATGGTTAAGTTTTCTTTTTTTTTTCTTTAATTAATCATATGGTTGGAAATTCTTTTAAAGTACTGGGTTAAATATAGGCAGGTGTAATGAGAGTTGAATAAAGAAGGTTTTTTTTTTTTTTTTGGTTTTCTGAATAAAGAAGATTTGGTGCATTAGGATAAGAAAAGTAGAGTGAAATGTATGGTATGAGAAATTTCCAATCAACTGTAATGGTTATGTAGGATACGTTACTTACAATATCCTTGTTACACTTTTTTTTCTCTTCTTTATAATTTTACTGGCAAAGGCCACCACTTTTTTTTTAGGTATTTACGATTTTAATGTTATATTCATATGATATATATGTCCCTTTTGTAAATTAACATTGAGATATTTTGCCAAATACTCTTATATTTGTTAATATTTCATATATTAAAAGAAATTTTTATTTTTTTATTTTTCTTAGAAATTCTAGATAATTTATTAATCATTTAAAAATTCATATATTAAATTGCTTTTCAGTTTTACCCTTTAAAATGAATTTCTGATTTGATGTATGGCTCTCTACTTTAATTTATATTTTTAATCATTTTGCTTTTCTAGTTCTATATTTAATTTTCAATTTTCTTTCCCAATAAATAATATTTTACGTACACCAATATATATTTTGTAAAAAAAATTTTAATTTTCATCTTGGTTCTCTTATTTTTTAACCTATTTAGCTTTAGGATTTGTATTTTTTAGTTAATTAAGAAACAAATTTCCATACTCAAATGCTTGTAATTTATAAAAATAAGAAAAAAAAATTAAAGTATGATTGTGTGATCATAGAAATTAAAGTACGATTCACTAATAACGTATTATTAGTTTTTTAATGTACAAAACCACACATAAAACTAAGAAAAAATAAAAATATATTTTTTAATATATAAAACTTAAAATATATAAGGTTTTCTAACAAAATATGTTTAATGTTAATATACAAAATGGACATATAAATCATATGTACATAACACTAAAATTGTAATTTAAAAAATGTGGTGGCCTTTGTTATCAAAATTTTTAAAAAAAAGAAAATAGAAGAGAAGAAAAATAGTTAAAATGTAAGGAGGGTATTGTAGGTAATTTATACTAAAACCATTACACTTGATTGAAAATATCTCAAACAATACACTTTACTTTACTTTTTTAATCCTAATGCATAAAATTTTCTTTATTCCACTCTCAATACACCTACCCATATTTAACCCTAAAGTATTACATATAAATATATATATATTTATATGAAGAGGGATTATTTGTCACCCGGTGTAAGATTAAGAGTTTTACATCCTTTCGTAACTTAACGTACAAATAATATTTAATTAATCTGACCGTTGAATTTCATGCTCTATTCACATACATCGTGCATGCAAAATTTTAAGTTAATTTAAAATGTCTAGCATATGTTTTGAAGCGATAGAATCTCTCATTGTTAAATATATATTAAAAATATCCAAAAATGTTAAGAGTTTATATTGATATCATAAAAGTATCGACTTGACTTAAAATTTTACGTGCATGATAGATTCGAATATATCTTTAAATTCAACGGTCGGATCGTTAAAATATTTAATCATATGAAGAGTTATAAAAAGGGTGTAAAACTAGAAGTTTTACACCGGGTGTAAATAAATCCCTCATATATATATATATATATTAAACAAATTAAAAGCCACTCAATCAGGCTTTTCTTTTTTTTTAAATAATACTCATTCAATTTTAACTACAATGCCATATGTTGACATTGTCACACCCCAACCCGAAAGTCGAGAATATGACAACCGTCGCGTACGAATTGTGAATGGTGCGCTTCACCCACAATTCTAGGCTCGCAAGGCTCACAGCATCCAGAACCCATTTAATAAATCCATTTAAACTTGTTATGCAAAATGAAAAATAAGATTTATAAAAATATTTAGGCAGTTCAAAATTTAAAGGAAAACAATCTTTTAGATCGAGAAATATAGGTAAATCATACTTCAACCGAAATCAAATCATGCCAGTGGATCCAGTAATAACCACACATAGGTCGCATAGACTTACTGTGAGGTGTCCGAAGTCGAGTCTCGACACTCAGCGGTCTACCCTTTTTGTGCAGTTAATTATCCTGAAAAATAAATTTTAAGAAACGTGGGATGAGTATGTCTTCTATACTCAGTGAGTGAGACAAGACCATCAATGAAATTTTAAATAAGGAAATATAAACACGCACTTTGTATAACCTTGAATCGAAAGTTTATAATGTTTCGAAAATATTTGATTAATCGCCTTATTTTCAATCAAGAATTTATTTATCACAGCTTAAGGAAACTTCAAGATAACGTTTTAAAATCTTCATAACACAACAGTAGTCCAAGTGAGCAATTACCCGTAAGAAAACATTTTAGGGCTCGCCAAAACACATTGCTTAAACCTCACCCGGCCAAGATGAGGTATAAGTCCGTCAAGGTTTTCCTCCAATTTCTTTATTTATGAAACAAAAAGCCCTCTACTCGGCGTTGGCACGGGCCTTCACCACGGGTGGTACGTGACTATGTCCGCAGTACTCCCATTGGGGTCGCATATTCACATAACAGTGTGCACAAAACCCCTGTACCATCCACCCCAAATGGGAGTGAAAAGCCTACTCACGCCGGCTCCACAAGGTCGGACCATGAGAGGCGCCACTGCAATGACTAACATCTTGTCCACCAAAATCATAATGTAAACAACATCAAATTCAATCGAATATCATTTGACCAACTGGCCCATTATCGAAGTCAGTTCTAGTAACATCAATCTCAATCAATTTCATGAAAAATCCAAATACTTGATTCCAAAAATAATATAACAAGTCAATTCATACCGAGATCATAAATAACCGTCATAAACCAATTGAAGTTTAAGAGGAACAAATCATTGCAATTAGAAAAATAATCTAAATAGCAAAACATTTATTTAGGTCGGTAAAGTCCCACTCACAGGTTTGGGGAGGGTATACACTCCCATTATACCATACGCTAATTTTCCTTGGAAAAGGACTCGCCACTTGAAAGGAATGTTGGCTCCGGTCGTTTTGCTCCTCCTCGATTGTCTACCTCTTATCTTGGAATTCCAATTTCCCACCAAAATCCTAAACTTTCCACTTGCAATTTCTCCCACACTAGCTTGAATTTCTTGAAATTGATTTGGGAATATTAATGAGTAAGTCAAGAGCTTCAAGTTGGTTAGAAAATTTGATAGACTTGTTTGGCAAAGTTTGGACTTGTGTTTATGGAGTGAGCTTTTCAAGGTTTCAACAATGGAGGTTTTTGCTCATCTTTTCTCAAGGTTGAAGACAACATGAAGCTTGTTGAATTTTCTAGGCTTTTCTAAGCTTGATGGCCGGATTTTTGGAAGACAAGGGAGATGAAATTTGGCTCAATCCTAGCCTCCCATTTTTACTCCTTTGACACTTGTCATTATGTGATTAAATCCATAAAGTAAATTTTTATCCTTAGTTACTATTTTACCCTCCAAAATTTCTAAAATTCCATCCATGTCCCAAGTCAGTAGAATAAAATTTTCAGTGTAGAATTCTATTCTTCAGGCCGTTTGCTCCTGAACCATTTGCAGTGAAATTTTCAAATTCCCTGTCATTTGTTAACAATTTCCGTCTAAATTTCTAACCTTACTACTAATTCCTAACTAATCACTTAATCCCATCCATGTCCTTTTCATCATTTAAGTAAGGCTTTACCACTCTTTCTTACTAACTAACGCACGCTCTAATTGGCAGAAAGAACAGGTATTCGATGTGGGTATTACAAACATCTTAGACATCAACGCATTTTTACTAGTAAGTGCTGCACACATGCAGTTAAATTTGATAACAGGCCTGTAATTAAACTTATTTTGTAACGTTTAATCACAAATCGATCAAATTAAAAGATTTGACTTTAAATTAGGTTATTTTAAAAATATTTATTCCAAATTAAATATTTAGTCTTTAAATAAACATTCTAAATGTCCCCATTAAACAATAATCAAGAGTTGCCATACTAGGGCCATCTAAATGTCCAAGAAAGGTCCATCATCAAACAATCCAAAACCACATAGTGATATAATCATAGTGATATAACCACCTCCATGGACCAACCTTGATTAGGCCTCTACATCCGATCATAGTGATACGTCCACCTCCACGAAGAGGCGTCTCTACATCGAATTATACGAGTATAACCATCTTCACAAAGAGACAAGTCTCATCAAATCATACGAATATGATAACCTCTATGAAGAAGCATGTGTCTATGTCACGAGCTCACACTTTAGGATATCACACCGTGCGGCCTAAGGCAAGCTAACTAGCTTGTTGCTTCTTAGTAAGCCTAGCTCACTTGACTAAGGTGTTGAACACTTAGCTAGAAAGATGGGAAAATGAGTGAGGAAATGGTAATGATGGAGAACTTAGAATTCAAGAGAATGAAATTCTATTAATAATCTCAAGAGAATACAAGAGCTCACTCACTCTCTCAAAGTTGGTAGTCTTACACAACTTTCCCACACAACACCACAACACAAAATGATGGTGGGGTGGCACCCCTATTTATAGATGTGGAGGCCATGGTCTAGATCCTTCCTAGTGTTCATCTACGACCATTGTTCTCTATAAGTCTCTAGATATTTCCTACAACTTATCTTACAACTTGCTTAAAAGATGACAACTATGGTAGGCTATGCAAGTTGGCAACTTGCACATGTGGGCCCCACACCAACTTGCACTACTTGACCAACAAGCACAACTTGCACAACTTGGATATGCTTCTAGTGTCTTCAAGGCCCTTCAAGAGTGCTCACCATGCTAGGCCTCTCTAGGCCATTCTTGAACCTTCCAAAGGCTTCTAGGCTTGTCTAGGTTCGGCTAGCCAGGATGTGCCCGCGACTGGTGCGCGTGCCCGTTGCGGCCGTGCGACGTGCCCATCTACCGCGCGCACTGTGCCCGTCCGCGCGCACTGTCGGCCCATGCGTGCTGCGTGCCCGCGCTCGTGCATGATGCCCGTACTCAAGCCTGGTTGCCCGTACCTGATCTCGCCGAACCATGTGCCCGTTCCCAAAACCAGAATTGCCCGTCACCTCGCACATGGTCACTTCAGAAGGCCTTGGTCTGTGACATCTACATCAGATCATAGATAATGAACATCTCTACAAAAAGAAAGTCACACTAGATCGATTCATATAGATGACCACCACCTCTGCGAAAAGGTAGGTCACAACATTCAATTCAAATAATACCACTCTTTAGGTTGCCAATTTGCTGGTAACCACTCTGCTTCAAAAAAGATGTAGTCAATATTGGTGAAGCCCGTCTCCAAACTAGGTCTAATTGGGCAAACCATAGACATCAACAACAAGTCAACTAAAATCAACAAGATAAAGGTAAAATAATACCATGAAAATCAAAATACAAGCAATTATCGAAAAAGAAGTGTGAAAGTCGACGGTTAAAAGAGGGCCCTAATGTAACATTTGAAAAATTAACATAGCGAAAAGGTAAACAAACAAAGTCCCACACAGCCTGTCCCACTCTAATAGTCGTTCGATTGGTAACTTTATAACCACCTTCATGGTTGGGGTGCAAATGTTGAGCACAACCCAATAGTACCATTCAAAGACCTCCACTCAACCAGAAGTTAGCCCTCACCAGTCATCAACATACACTCATGTGTACACTCAGTGTGACCAGTAGGACCTACCAATATTGCTACTCGGTTCTCCTTGATATAAAAAGTCATCACTCTCTAGGTAAATGGGGACCATTCTCTTATTCTCTTACTCTCTCTGCTCTAACTCTCATGTCTCCATATACTGACTTGACCATCGAGGTGAAGTTGAAAGTTGAGATAGTTTGATCAAAAGATGATAGTTAAATAGTAACAGAATGAATAATAATTACGGGTCAAAATTCAAAGCATAAAAGGAAACCCTTTGATGGTGAGGCCCTCATGTCTACTTGATAATTTTTTTTCATGTTTTTGTTCCATCTTTCATTCTTCAATCAATCCACTCTAACCCATTTTACTAGTTAGAATTAGAATTAAGGCTTTGCTTGGTAGGAAAAATGGAATATTGAAAAGAAAGAAAATAGGAGGAGGAGAAAAGTAAGAAGATGGAAAATAAAATTAATTCTCCTCTTGTATACTTGGTAGGAAAGATGGAAAAATTAATTTTCTTTCTTTTCATTGGTTGGTAAAAGAGAAAAATGAGAAGAAAGAAAATCAATTTAATATGCTTTTACCATTAGATCCCTTATTTACTATGCTAGTGAGTGTTAGTATTATATGTTAGAATGTTTTTGATAATGAAGGATATATAAGTACTTTTATCTTAATTAAATAGATTCAACTTATTTTTTTTTCATTTTTCTTTCCAAATTTGGAGAGATTTTGAATATGAAGCATAAAAGAAAACATTCATCTTTCCAATTTTCTTTCCTCTCAAATTTCTTTTCTACCAACCACTTCAAATTTTATTTTCTCTCCACTTTTCCCTCCTAATTTTTTCATCTCTCCACTTTTCTCTTCTACCAAGCAAGGCCTAAATGGAGTGCGCCCTGCAGCTTGGACTTGGAGCAGATTTCAATGGCTAGGATTATAGTAAATACATGAAAGATTGGCACGCACATAATCAAGGTAAAATCCAAAAAGTTTCTTAAATATAACACTCCATAAAGACACTTTAATCTCTTTTGTTTCAAAATACAACTTTTGACCCTTTTGACTGGTAACTCTGTTAGTCAAAAGTTAAATAAAAATGGGATCCAATGTCATGTTATCGAATAAATATTTTAAGCTCAAATGAATCAACAACATATGGCATTAGGTCTCTCTTTTATTTAACTTTTAATTGATGAGATTTTTTTTGGCCAACTAATTAATGAGATTAAAAGCCAAATGATCAGAAGTTGCATTTTGGAATAAAAGGAACACAAATACCTTTATAGAATGTTTTGATAGGGCTTTTTGGATTTTACTATAATTTATGGAGGGTCACTTGGCAACTTTCGCCTAAATTTATCCTCTTTTAAATGTAACAGAATAAATTTAGTTATAGGAAATGTATTGATAATAACAATAACAAATTAAGAATCTCTATTGTTTTAAGTTGCACAAATACTTGCATTTCTTTTAGGGTATTTATATTTATTTACAAGAGCCAAAAACTGAAGACATTTCCCTTCGTCCATTAATCAGAACACAGTTAAACATGTATACCAACTAGATGTAGTCAAAAAACATGGACGAGGGAAAATTCAGTAACTAACCAATGAACTCTAGAGAACTACAATACGACGAGGCTGCACAAAAATCTGAGACCCATATCAGTAGATGCTTGTAAACTTGGCTCTTAAATAGAGGCTTCAACCGTATCTGCCACAAAACACTACTCGTTTTTCCAGTTGTGCTCAGACCTCTCAAAATATCCAGAAAGCAAATGTATGTGTAGAAATTAATATTGCATTTGCTCAGATAGCTAACTGAAATATTAATAAACTCTAAATAATACTCCGTCCATCCTCTTTTGTTTTTCCATCTTTCCTTTTTTGACCCAATTTGTTTGTCCCTTATCATAAATAAATAACCAATAAACTTCAGTTCTCAATTTTATACTTCCTTCTCTTTTATTACTATCACTTCATTACACAAACCCCAAAAACACTTACAAACATCAAGGACAATAAAGTAATTCAATATAAATCAACTATTTTTTTTAAACTTTGTAAAAATCAATAAGGAACAAACATTATTAAAGGACAGAGGGAGTAATACAATATAAAAATAAGGTTCGGAAAAGCTGGATCAAAGACCTATTTTCTGGTACATAATCTGGTTTGCTTAATTATTTAAGCAAACAAATTTTCTAGTAAAGGCATATTATTTCATGGTAAATGCTTTACCCAAGGGATAAGCTCCACAATCAAAGATCACTAAGGGCAAGCAATTTGCCCACTTCTATAGAGAAGTATCTTTGGAATTTCCCTTTGGCTCCTCGTATCGCTGTAAGATAATAGATAATGTCATATTTATAGATGGATAACACTACTAGAAAAACAGTCCATAGCAACGGAAATAGGGACGGAATTTGATGAAAAATCCGTCCCTAAAAGCTTTTCCAACGGATTTAGGGACGGATTTATTTCCGTCCCTATACGCGCGTCCCTAATATTTAGGGACGGATAATAAAATCCGTCCCTAAATATTTAGGGACGGACACCAAATCCGTCCCTAAATTCGCTGGAACACACGAGACAAGGTAATCACATTTGCAATGGATTTGGCGACGGAAAGGCAACTACTGCAACGGAATTAGGGACGGAAATAGCAACGGAATTTGCAACGGTTTTTTCCGTACGAAACTGTAATCGCTGAAAGGTTTTTAAAAACTGATTTTGGGAGGGATTTAGGGACGGATTTGTTTGGGGGAGGGATTTAGGGACGGATTTTGTACATAGGGACGGTTTTAGGGACGGATTTAGGGACGGTTTGTAGGGTTTAGGGTTTATTTTTATCCTTTAGGGACGGTTTTAGGGACGGAAAATATAAAAAAAATTAAAATTTTTAAAATAATGTTTTATATATTTAGTTATGGTTTATTAGTAATTTTTTATGAATTAGTTGTAATAATAATAATAATAATAATTATTATTATTATATTTAATAATAATATTATTATAATAATATTTAATCGTATTATTATTATTATTAATATTTAGTAATATTATTATTATTACTATATAAAATAATATTAAAATAGACGAAAATGAATAACAAATTCTAATTTTATATATTTACTGTAAATGTTGTATACATGAAATGTACAAAAATAAATCTAAAAATCACCTAAATGGGAGGCAATCTCATCGAAGTCATCCTCGGCCTCGACATCACCCTCGCCCTCGCCCTCGCCCTGATCGGCCGCATGATGGACGTCCTGGGGCTGATGTTGTACATGCGAGATGGACTCTCCGGTCCTAGCCTGAGCGTACGGAGGTGGCTCGTCTGTCGGATGCGAAGCTCCCAGAGACGGAGGAAAGCGGCCTATCATCTGCTGCATCTGCTGATCCAGACGTCGGCTAAGTACGGAATATTATAACAAAATTGTTAGTTTAATTAATTATATATAAGAACATTCATGACATTTAATCAATTTTGATTAATAAATATTGAAAAGCACCTGTGTATGCTGCGAAGCCGGAACAGGTGGGGATGGAAACGTCTCCTGAGGTAGAATAGGGGGTGGAGGTGGTGGTAATCGCAAAGCAGGATGACCGACTGAGGGAGATCCAGATGCTGAATGGTGTGACTGACTCCCGGAGGCCCCTCGACCAGAACTGGCCGATCGACCTTGGCCTCGGCCTCAACCTCGACCAGAACTCGAGGGATGATCGCCGTGTTGTGAACTCTACAAAATTGTGGCTTATCACTAATAATAAACTAATTTATTATAATTATGTATTAATTTCAAAATTAACAAATTTTATAATTACAAGTAAGTAACTAAATGAATTAAATAAATTAGGGTTTTAAAATGATTGTACTGTAGTATAATTAATTAAATATAATGATATTTAGTTTATTCATTGATTTAATAAATTAATTAATATTACAATTTAAATATTTGTAATCTAATTCACCAAATATCCTTTTAAACTTATTCAACTTATTAAAGTAAGTAAACTAATTAAAAACTAACAAACTTATTAGACTTGAATACTTAATATTTAAACCGAGTAAACGAATTACTTATGATTTAATATTTAAAGTAATTCAAGTAAGTAGTATTAAACCTTTAAATTGTTTACTAATTAAATCCATATTGTTAAACTAATTAAAGAAATTAGTATTTAATGGTTATATTTTTATTAAACTATTTAGTAATGAACAACAAGTTAAAGTAATTAAAGAAATTAGTATTTAATTTTTAAATAATTATTATACTATTAACGCATTACTATAGTTAAACGTTGTTCTAATGAGGTAATATTGAAACTAATTAGATATATTACTATTTTATGTTTGACATTATTTAAGTAATTATACTAACTATAGTAATTAACAAAGTAATTATATTTTAATTAATATTTAATATTTAAACTTATTAAATTAACTACTAATGAGTTAATATTTAAACTTATTTGAGTAATTAGACTAATTAGTATAATTACTAAGTATTATATCTATAAATTAATGGTACTAATTAGAGTAATTAGTAACATTACAAATTATGACATTAGTTAAACTAATTTAAGTAATTAGAGTAATTATTAGTATTACAAAGTATTATTTACTTAAACTAATTAAACTAATTAGAGTAATTAGTATGATTACTAATTATTAGATATTTATACAAATAATACTAATTAGAGTAATTAGTAATTATTATATATTCAAACTAATAATACTAATTAGAGTAATTAGTATTAATTATTACTGTTTATTATATTTATAAACTAATAATACTAATTACCAAACTATGAAATATTTTAACTAATAATACTAATTAGAGTAATGAGTATTTTTACTAATTAATATATATTAAAACTAATAACACTAATTAATATTTAAAGTTATTCAACATTTTAACAAACACATTATTGACATTATATAACCCTAAACATATCAAACAAATTAACAAACACCAACATACACTTTAAATGTATCAAAGAGAAAACTAAATTTCAAAAGAAATGTTGAATTTGTACCGTCATTGTACGGAATTAGGGAGGGATTCAATCGGGATAGGGTCGCCGGCGATCAGAGGAACAGAACCGCTGCTGGTGACGGAGCAGAAGGCGGCCGGCGGTGACGAACGGGGGCTGCGCACGGCTGCTGGCTCGCGGGGGGGGGGGGGGGGGGGGGGGGGGGGGGGAAGGAGAAGGGAAGAAGAAAGAAAGAAGAAGAAGAAGGAAGAAATGGGGGGGAAAGGGCTGGACCCGAATATATTTAATGAATTGGAGCGGATTTAGGGACGGATTATTAGGGACGGATTTAGGGACGGAATTGCTATATCCGTCCCTAAATCCGTCCCTAAATTAATGAAAATTCCTAAATCCGTCCCTAAATCCGTCCCTAAAGTACAGCTGGAATCCAGAGAGCCATCCAAAAGTGGTTGAGTATTGCGACGGATTTAGGGACGGATTTAGGAATTCCGTCCTTAATTCCGTCCCTAAACGATCGATATTTAAAAAAATTAATTCGAAAATATGCTCAAGTTAGGGACGGATTTTGGGACGGTATTTTAAATTTCTAAAATTCCGTCCCAAATTCCGTCCCTAATGAAAAGCCAAAATTATTGGCGGGAACAAACGCACCAATTATTTTTGGGTAGGGACGGAATTAGGGATGGAATTTTTGAAATCCGTCCCAAAATCCGTCCCTAAACTAAGTAAAAAAAATTGGCGGGTTAAATCACGCGCCATATTATTTATTATAGGGACGGTTTTAGGGACGGATTTCAAAAATTTCGTCCCTAATTCCGTCCCTATTAGGTTATAAATAAAATGATAAATTGTCGTATAGGGACGGATTTAGGGACGGATGTACAATATAAAGACGGATATAGTGACGGTTTTATCCGTCCCAAGTATTAAAAATCGGTTTTTTTGGCCGATTTCGAATTAAATGAAGAACGGGGACAATTACTTTCAATTATATATGCAATTTGGTCGAAATAACCCACTACCTATGTGTAAAGTTTAAACCACATAGGTTTTATATGAAATATACAAACGTATTTGTTAAGTACTATAGTTATGTTACCAACACATCGAGTACTCTTCGTTCCAAACAAATTTAAAGCCTGTAGAGGATTCCGATAAGCGATCCAACTTTCTAATACTCTCATCTACATACCTCTGATAGCTTATAGTTGGTGAATGATAAATTGAAAGACGAATGAACCGGTTTAGTCCTTCTATCGATATTATACGAGATTGATGAATTGCAATGGTTATAGCAACGGAAATTGCGTTAGCAACGGATTTAGGGACGGAAATCGTTGTTAGGGACGGTATACAATTAAACCGTAGGGTTTGAGGTGCCAAAAAGTCCTTAAACCCTAAGATCAATAAATAGGGACGGAATTAGGGACGGAAATTCTAATTCAGGGTTTCGGATTTAGGGTTTAAACCCTTTATTTAGGGACGGATTTAGGGAGGGATGGACCAAATCCGTCCCTAAATCCGTCCCTAGTATTCAAAGGTCAAATATTTTTTTAGTTGGCCATATAAATTTTTTTTGTGTCTAACATTTGGGACGGAATTAGGGACGGATTTTAAAATCCGTCCCTAAAACCGTCCCAAAATATTCATCCATTTATCCGTCTCTAAATCCGTCCCTAAAACCGTCCCTAAAACCGTCCCAAAATTATTCCATTTTTTTGCCCTAATTTTCGTCCCTAATTCCGTCCCTAATTTATTCCCTCCCTAAATCCGTCCCTAATTTTGCAACGGATTTTGGTACGGATTATTTATCCGTCCATATTTCTCCGTTCTACTCTTTAGCGACGGATTTAGCGACGGATTTTCATTTCCGTTGCAAAATCCGTCCCTATTTTCCGTGGCTATTTAGCCTTTTTCTTGTAGTGTAAAAATCTAAAGGGCTACACATAAACATAATTGCAATACTGTAATAAAATGTTTACTTCAACAAATAGGCATGATAGAGATGAAGGATACCTTCATCATTGATGGGCGCTTATATTCTTAGCTCCAATAATTCTGATCTGCTTTTTTTCATCATCATCAGCGGCAATGTAAATGCCAAACCAAGTGAGCTTCTCCAACCTTTGCCAAAGTACAAGAAGCTCCAATATAAACCAAGGGTGGAGGAAAGGATCCATGTGTATCCATCAAAATTATCTAGCAATCCAGTTCACCCCGGTTCTGTATGCCTACACTCCTGCCAGTTGAGATAATTCATGACCCAGTAATCCATCATATTTCAAATGGTTTAATCTATAAAATAGTCTTCGAATCTGTATAAAATTGTCATTTTGATCCTTTAACTTTTATTTTGAAACTTTTAGTCCTTGAACTTTTTTTTGTACACAATGTAACCCTTAATGTTGACGTATCGCAATGAGAAAATTTCACATGCCAATATATGATTAGGTCACGCCAACATTAAGGTCTATATTGTACATAATTAAAATTTGAGAGTGAAAAATTTTAAAATAAAAGTTGAATGGCTAAAACGATAATTTTATACAAATTCGGAGGCTATTTTATGTATTAAATCTATTTCAAATCAACTTTCAGCTGGCAGGGTGCAGGCATGGCCCAAGCCCCCTCAACGGGGCCGGGCTAATCCAAAACTAGCATCAGGTTGCTGTTGATGACACTGTATAATGATTCAAAGACCAAAATCAGAACCCACGGGGGTGGGGAAGAGATGGCTACGGGTCTCTTACCCCTTAACCAGTGGTCTCAGTTTCGAGCCCTGGGAATGGCAAACCACCCCGCAGGGAGCACCCTGCCCTTTGCAGTCCGTAGGTGTGAGCAAGAATAGTCACCGACCGTAAAACGGAGGCAGAGACCTGTGGCTAGACCAAAAAAAAAAAGACCAAAATCAGAAAAGAGAACTCAAGAGTCAAGACAAATCGATATTTGTAGGCACTAACCAATTAGTTTTTCCCCCAATCCCATTTTTCTCTTTATCTTCCGAGACATGATACATGAACTAGCTATTCAAAATAAGACACAAGGCCCTCTATTCTTCAGGAAGAACTATTATGTCAACAAGTAAATTCTGCTTGTATTTTAAAACAAGTTTATTCATTTCCCTTTTTATGCTTCTAGTTTATCAAGGGTGCTGGCTATTTTCATGGTCAATTGTTATAACGAGATTTGCAGGCATCTTCAATCCCTACTAGCAATAGACTTTGGGATAGATCTAATTGTGTCCCTAAATATCTATGCTCCCTCTAAGACATAATGTTAGTTCCACTTTGCAATTTTAAGGGAAGCATTTTACTTTTAATTGGAAAGCTTTTGGCCCCTGATAGAATTTAATGTCTGCTCTAATTGGTCAATCTTTTGTCTGAAGAATCGGAATGTATACTAACGATTGAGAAAAATCGAAATTAAAAGGGAAATGGGAGTGTACACACAAATTTCGTGTCTGAAAATTAAGACTAGAAAATTAAGTGAACAAATATTAATTTATTAATGAAAAAATTAGTATAGAAATTTAACTGGTATAATCTGTGTGAAAAGAATCCTCTAATTGGATCTCCTTGATGACAAAATGTTTAAGGGCTTGAAGGCTTGATCCTGAAGAAAGATTTCTGATTTCTCTGGACATATTTGATTTTTGACTTATAGATCTTCAAAGAAAACTTGTGATCCTTTGTAAATCAAAGAGATTTGGTGGATCTTCAGCAAGACGGTCAGAGACTTGTTGTCTTTCTGCTAAACGGTTGGATTTTGGAGACTTATTTTCTTTCGGCTGATCGGTTGGATTTCAGAGACTTATTGTCTTTCGGTTGATCGGTCGGTTGATTGGTTGGATTTCAGAGACTTGTTGTCTTTTGGTTAATCAGTTGGATTTTGATTTTGACAAATTTTCCAAAAAATTACTGGAGGCTTGTTGTTTCTTCTTGATTTGACTTGGGTTTGGATTTGATGAAGTACGTTCTGATTTCTCCATTTTTTTAAGAGTACCGCTTCTCCTACCCATATTGAATAGAACAAGCTAAGGCAAACCTTCTACATGTAAAACCTGCTTGATTTAGATTAGGAGAATCGTACGGTTTTATGAAACCATATGTATATGGCTCGAATCCGTAATCAATCCTATTTCTGATAGGAGTAGTTGATAATTGAATCCAACCTTTCCCATTATTTTCGTATCCATAATAATGCGAAAGGAAAGCCTGGCTCCAAGTTGTTCAAGAATAGTGGTGTTGTTGAGTTTCTCGATCCTTTACAAAACTTGGATTTGATCACCTTTCTTGGAAACTTGAGAGTCTTGAAATGAATTCTGGAGACTTGGAGATTTCTGAGGAGGTTAGGGTTTCTGCTTCCACTGATTGGTTGTGATTTGGGAAATGAAGATTTCTTTATATAGGAGTGACCTAAGGTTTTAATAACCCTAGGTGTGTAGTATTGGGCCGGTAGTATTGGATTACAAAACTACCACTCAATTGGGCTTGCATCATAATTAATCCAAATTATAACTGACACACCCGGACCTAGCACGACTTTTCGTACAAACGGAATAGTGTAAGATGGCGTATCAATTAAACAATATGTCGGTCCGGATGTGTCTAATTAAGAAGAGAAGTTAAAATTAGGATAAGACGGAGTTGGAAGATAAAGTAATTAACCGTGCATGGAAATTAGTAAATGCCAAAAAGACCTCCAAATAAGTCCCTATAAATTTATTATGGGCCCCATTGGCACAAGTAAGCAAAGGATTTAGCCAATGGGTGAAAATGAGAGAAAGTTGAAAAAGGGGAAAAGTTTGACTCGGGGCCCGAGTAGACCCGGTGTCGGACTCCTCTATAAATAGGGGTAAGCCGAAGCTTTTCCTCATTTCTCTTTTTCTTTTTCTTTCATTTTCTTTTCTTTTTCTCTCTGAAGCCAAACGGAGGCATTTTGGACAATTGGCAGATCCGGACAAACCGACCGCCAGTTCGAGGCGAGATCTTGGTGAGTTATTCCTAACTCCTCGATCTACGTTTTGTTAAGTTTGCACGTTCTTCCATGCATCGATTTAGGAGAGATCCAAGTTCAAAGTTAGGTTTAGCTTTTAGTTAGATTTTAAGTTTAGATTTCAGATCTAGGAACTTTGAACTTGTATTTCTCATTTTTCTCTCGGTAAACTTGTAGTGGATGCATTAAGGCTCATGCATCTCGATTTGTAGCTAAATTGGTGGCCGATTGCATCAGTTACGAATTTTAAGAAAAATTGAAGAAATTCTCGGGTTGAAACCCAGAACAGAACCGGCGCCGGTTCTGTCCAGAAACGGCGCCGTTTCTGCTTGTCCGGTAACCGACCTTGGGTCGAAGAGAACCGGCGCCGGATCACTTCAATTCCGGCGCCGCTTCTGCCCTTTAGGGGCAAAATGGTCATTTTACCTCCCTAAACCCTATTTGACCCCAAATCGACTCGAAACACTTTCGAGTCTTCGAAACCACATTCAAACACAATCTTAGGTCATACTAGAGCCTCGTAGGTGCATTCATAAATTTGATTATGAATGCTAATTTATATTTCCGTGTACTAGGGCTCCGGTTGGATCGAATGCGGCGATGCTCCGGAGGTTGAGCTACATGGAGCGCTTGGGAGTATACGATTCTCCCACTACTGTGAGTGGCTTAGTTTTCAGTGCTTAGCCACTAGGGCAAAATGTTTTAAAAATATAAATTGTTTTAAAAAGGTTTTACAACGGTTTTGGGATAAGGGTAATCCACGACACACACTTTTATTTTGTGATACGCCCACTTATGGGGGTGGGATGATTTTAAAAATACAAAAGCTTGTGTGTGTTTACATGTTTTAATATTTATATAAAGAATTTTATTATTATTATTATTATTATGATTATCGGGGTACGATGCCCCTGGAAGATGAGTGATTGAGTGGGATTCCTCGGGGCTCCAATTTGCGGGAGCGTGGACCGAGTTTGAGAGCATGCATGATACTCAGCCGTGGACCGCCTATCGAGGGGCACGGTGAGTCGAGCCTGGTTGGGAGAGGCGCGTAGGGAAACTCGCCAGAGCTCCAGTTCACTGTGTTCCACCACAGTGAGGCACCACCGAGGGAACGGGCTAGTGTATGAGATAAAGAGAAAATGAATATGAAGAGAAAAGAAATAGCCCTCGGTGCAGTAAGGCATACGACCGGCCAGTCGTGCCTTCAGAGTATTAGGTGCCAGCCCATGAGTTTATATATAATTTTTAAAGGTTTTAAAATTTACTACTCCTTGAGGAGAATTTCAAAAGAGGTTTTGAAAACAAAGATTTTACTTTATTCACTCCCGGAGGATTTGATACGGGAAGTGTTGAAAACAAAGTTTTAATTTAATTTAATTTATTTTATTGTTATATTTTGGATTACCCCTATTTTCCCTAACCCTGATGGAGACCCATTGAATCTCTGCCACTCACCTGTATTCCATTGTGGATGGATGCAGCTTCGCGTACGGAGTCAGCTTTAGAAAGGAGGCTCACTAGAAGGCGTTGGTGGCTTAGGCTTAGTAGTTTCCGCTGCATAGGTATTCCTTTAAATTAATCCACTGCTACTACTTTAAGTTAATATTTTATTAGAAGATTTTAATTAAAGTTTCAGTTGTTTTGCAGCGATGATATCCATTTCTATGCCTTGCGGTGCTTCTGGTGCGTGACCGGCCGGCACGTACTTCGAGGCAGCGCGGCGGTTGCCACGTGGCCGACCCGGGCGGGTCGGGGCGTGACAATAACTTTAATGGATCAAGCCCAATGTATTTAATTTAACCAATTAATTTTAACTTAACCAAATTTTTATTGTCTGCTGGGAGAAAAGCAAAGGACATATAGGAAAAAGAGAGAACCACTAATTAGCATACTTGCGCAAACCACAACTACAATTTTATAAAGACTTTAATTGAACCTATTGTCCATCCTAACCTACAATTTTCAATCTTAAAACCTAGTTGGAGGATTTTTTTTTTCTATTCACGTGCAGTCAATGATAAAAGATTTAGATGTTTTAAGTCTGTTTGAAGTTGGAACCCTAGCCACTAAAATGGTGATGCATTTAATTAAAAAGTGACAACGGCATCCCCAGAAGTAAAAGAAAAGGAGAATTACAACTAATATTAGAAAGGAATAAAATGTTCAGCAACTAGGGCATGCCAAATAGAGCCTTAGGAGGCATTTGATTGGGGAGGTGTAACATTATCATGGGAATGTGAACTAAGAAAAAAATTATTTTTATGTTTGGTTTCTTTGATAATGGTGTCAGAGGGTATGTCATTACCATGTTATTATCACATTGGTGGGAATCTGTGTGGTAATATCATTACTGCCATCCTCTTAGGTAATGTAACATTCCTTACTATTTTATCTTTGATCTTCCTATTTTGCCCTTACATTTTTCTTGTTTTGATTCATGTTATCCTTTATTTGATTTCAAAATAACAAAAAAAAATCATGAAGCCTAAAATAATCATTTAAATTAATTAATTAATTAAAAGTCTCATAAACTAGTTCTTTATTTTTTTAAGGAAAAATAACCCTTTACATACAAACTTAAAAAAAAATTGTAATAATTAATTAAATACATAATTTTAAAACTTAAAATAAATTTAATTAAAAAATAGGACAACTAGATAACACATATATGTATGTTTTAAGCTAATATATATGTTAATTTAATATATTTGATTCTAAAAAGATTTTGTATAAGTGAGGGTAAAATAGTAAAATAATTTTTTTATAAGTCATATTTCCTTCTAACCAAACATAGCAATCTTATATTCCATCTATTACAACTAAACAGAAAATATACACATTACCAGATAATCATATTACCAAGTAATGAGGTGATAATCTTATTCCAACAAATAATACTCCCTCCGTCCCATTATTTTTGTTCATCTTTCTTTTTTTAGATGTCACTATATATTTGTCCCCTATCATAAATAAACAATAAATATATTTAAACTTTCAAATCAATCCTTACTTTTTGTCATATCACCGCACACAATCCAAAAAATACTCACAAACATCAAGGATAATTTTGAAAACTTCAACACTTTTAATAATTTTTCTTAAAATTAGTAAAAAGTCAAAGAAGAAAAAAAAATGGAAATTGTGGGAGTATTACATTATACGCAAGGATCCTCTCCACTACTAAAAAACAGTTGAGAGGTCCGCTACTTATTATATGGCCCAAAAATGGCCACGTAACACCCAATTCATTGCCAATTAAAATAACTTATTCTCACACCGTTTCCAGTTTTCAGCTCCGTCAACTGCTATTTCGTACATATAAAATTATATTTTGCACTTTTTTCCTTTCCTTGGCTCCACATCTCCCACCAAAGTCTTGGAGAATTATTAGATTCTCTCTTTTGAGTAGAGGTGCTCATGGGTCGGGTTAGTCTTTGGCTTAGGAAAAATAAGAAGTTGGTTTGTCCAAGTCCGGCCCAGCCCGACAATTTGGGTATGATCAAACGTTTAAGGTCCATACAGATTTTAATATGTTTGTCCAAAATTCGTACAAAAAGTCCGTCCAAATTTTTTATCTTAAATAAAAATTAAAAAAATAAAATTATAACACTATTTTCTTTAAAAATAAATAAGAATTATAGAATAATCTTTAGAATTATTTAGGATTATATTTTTTATTAAAAATATATCTAAAGTGTAATATTTAAAATAATAATCTTATATACATATTTAATATTTCTAGAAATAAAAATATAAAAACTATATTATATGACAAAATGGGCCGGGCCCGGGTTTTAATGCCTAAGACCAAGGCTCGGCCCATTTTTTAAACGGGCCTCCTCCTTTTGTCCGGACCCGATATTCGGGCCTTCTCCTTTTGTCCGGACCTCATATTCGGGCCTTATTTTGTTGGTCCAAACCCTGTCATTTTTTGGGTAGGCCTTCGCGTTTGGATGGGTAGCCCGACCCTTGAGTAGCTCTACTTTTGAGCACAATCGACTTCCTCTTCAACATTGAAAATTCTTAACTTTCCAAAATCTAAGGTATGGACTATGGAGTAATTATTTGCTGTATTGAGTTTGCACGTTGCTGGTTTTTCCTTGGAGGGCTGTAACGATCTTAATTCTTGTGAGCGGCTTCTCATCTATTTTGAAACTGATTGCTGCCCTTTCCTCTGACTTGGTCTCTTCATCCAAACAGTACTTTGAATGTCTGATTTGGTAACTGGGTAAATTTATCCTCACTATATCAACTTTATGAGGTGTCTGATGTTCCCTCTAGTTTATTCTTCAAATTAATATCATTAAGGATGACTACTCATCATGGAATCTTACTCAGATTTGTGCCTATATACCTGCAGAGTTATATGTGATAAAATTAAAGGCATTCCTTTAGCTATTTCTTCAATTTATGATTCCTCATACTAGGACCAAGTAAATCTATTGTTTTTAACGCAAAGAATTCCTATGATTGGTTGTTTTCTAGATATAACAATAAAATAACTTGTCCTACTCTTCCTTGGATGGAGATTTGGAAGACTAACACTCTTCCTAGAGTAAAAGTTTTCTTATATTAATTATGGCTTAGGAAGGACTTCCTACAGCTTCCCTCCTAAAATCAATGAATAAAAAATCGGACCAGACTGGTCGGTTGAATAGAAAATTCGCCATAAGTCTGATCTGAAAAAGGTGATGAAACCGTTTATTAACAAACTGCTTTGAACAATTGAACCAGTTGGACCGGTTAGATTGGAAATTTAATTTTTTTTATTTTAAAGTTATTTTTAATTGACTAATCCAAATTCAAAAGAAGTTAAAGTTAATATGAAGCCCAAATTCTATTTTTTTTATTATGTTTGGACTTTTGATTTTGAATTTTTAAGCTTAGATTTTTAATTTTATTTATTATAATATATTCTCATAATAAAAATTTGATTTGTGATGTAGAATAATTTGTAATATTTATTTACATTTTGTGATGTATTAATATTTTATACTTTTTCTTATTTTTTTAGGAATAAAAAAATTAAATTAAAAATTAAAAATTTAAATATTTTAAGATATTAATAAAATTAAAATATTTATTCTACCAATCCAAATGATTCAATCGATTGGACCGGTTGAACAGTTGAACCAGTAACTTCGAATAGAAAATTCCACGTACTTCTCTTATCTGCGTGGGCTTTTGCTTGATGTACTGTACAAAGACTACAGTCACCATGCTTGTCCAAGGTTACGTGAAAGCATGTGCAGGATTTTGTTTGTGTTTGCTATATGTTTAAGGAAAATTAATATGTATAAATAAATGGTATTTTGGAGGGGGAAAAAGGGTAAATAGAAATATGTTGAAACTTGGAATAAATGGATTCAAGTATCTAAAAGTGGTGGGATCCATTGAAGAGCATTTGACAGAGGTGTGGAAACGTTGTGAGAATGGATTATTTAATCAGCAATAAATAGGTGTTACGTGACTTATTTTAGACCCTATATGAAGTATTGGACCTCTCCACTGTTTTTTAGCAGTGGAGAGGATCCTTGCCCTTACATTATCTAACCAAACGTCCTTTAGATTTTCTACGCAAATGATATTCACATAAATTATTAAAGAACCTTATCCGATGATGACCTGCAATGCCTTTTCATCCCCTAGGCTTGTAGGCCAAGATTGATCTTCAGGAACCTTGATTATTTATTTATCAAAGTAAAAAGAGAAGATAAGAGTGGAGTGCAGCTGTCGCAAGTGAACTTAGTGGCAGTCAAGACCCCAAATTATTTGCATTTGTGACTTTTGACTTCTGGTTCTCTTTCCTTTACATTTTTTATTTTAAGAATATCTTCATTTAGGATTATATTATTTTAAAATAATAATTAAAAATGTTATTGTGTTAAAATAATAGTTTTAAAGAATTAATTGTTTTAATATAATAATAATAATAATAATAATAATAATAATAATAATTTAAAAAATCAATTACTCCAAAAAATTAATTTAAAAAATCAATTATCTTAAATAAAATTTTAAAAATGAATTTATCCTTTCATATAATTTAAGAGTCTATTTAGATATTCAACTATTTAACTTTATTATAGTTTGTTGGATAATCAGAAAATGAGAATAATTTTTTTTGAGAGAAAATGTGAATACTAAGAAAACATATTAAGAAAAAACTAAAAATGAATGACTTGTCAATAGTTTAAAACAATTTTTTATTTTAGGCAAGGATGAGTTTGAAAATTGTAAAGTAACCCCACATCTCACATAACAGCTTTTGTCCTTTGGTCAAGTAAAAGTAAAACCTTGTACGACCAAGGGAAAGTACATTTATCACTTTACCAAATTTAGAATTTAGCTATTTCCGTAGATCAATCAGATTTGCAATTTGATCTTCATTTCTACTATCTCTGTTCTCCCAAAGAAAAAAAGATGGTTGATTCAATTGTTTCCCTTGCCATTGAAAGAATCTCGGATGTTCTAATTCATGAAGCAGTTTTTGTGCATGGAGTGAAAGAGGAAGTTGAGCGACTAAAAGCTGAACTAATTCGGATGCAAAGCTTTCTAAAGGATGCAGATGCTAAGCAAGAGCAGAGCGAGCGTGTCCGCAATTGGGTGGCAGAAATCAGAGAGCTTGCTTATGATGCTGAAGATGTTATAGACACTTTCATTCTCAGAGTTGCTTCCCATAGAGGAGAAGGCTTTCATGGAATCATCAAGAAATTTGCTTCCATTTTCACAAAGTCTATTCATCTCCACAAAATTGGTACCCAAATCCAAACCATCCAAACTAAGCTTGAAGATGTTTCTAAAAGCCTACAAACTTATGGCATCAAATTTGAAGGTGAGGCATCTACAGCCATCCAGCAACAGCTGAGAAGATCATATCCTCATTTTGAGGAAGAGTTTGTTGTTGGCTTGGTGGATACCACAAAAGAAGTGATGGATCGATTGTTGGCAGAAGATGATGATGAGCAACTACATTTTGTTTCCATAGTGGGTATGGGAGGAATAGGTAAAACCACAATTGCAAAGAAAGTATACAATTGCCTTGATGTAAAGAGACATTTTGATTGTTCTGCTTGGGCTTTCATATCTCAGCAATGCTTTGCAAGAGATGTTTTGAGGAAAATCTTGATAGACGTTGGGGAAGACAGAGAGGTCGTTGACAGGCTGAAAGAAGAAGATTTGTGTGAGAGGCTTTATAATTTCTTGAAAGAGAAACGATATTTGGCGGTTCTTGATGATATTTGGAAAAATGAGGATTGGGATAAAATAAAACAAGCATTTCCTAAAGGAAAGAAGGGAAGCAAAATTTTATTTACAACACGCAAAAGAGATGTTGTTTTGCATGTTGATCCTTGTAGCTCCCTAATAGAGACAAAACTTCTGACAAATGAAGAGAGTTGGGAGCTTCTCAACCGAAAAGCATTTTCACGAAATATGTGTAAGTCTCATGAGTGTCTACATGAATTCGAAAAGCTAGGAAGGGAGATGGTAAAAAAATGCGGTGGTCTACCTCTGGCAATAGTTGTGTTAGGAGGCTTGTTAGCAACAAAAGAGTCACTCGAAGAGTGGGAGAAGGTGAGCATAAGCATACATGTGAGCATGAGCAAGTTTCAAGAAGAAGATCATCCTTATTCCAGAGTAAATGGGATTTTGGCTTTAAGCTACAATGAATTGCCTTATCATTTGAAACCATGCTTTCTATATACTGGTCATTATCCAGAGGATTGGGAGATATCAACAAAGAAACTCATTAGGCTGTGGATTGCTGAAGGTTTCATTCCACCATCAGTGGAAGAAGAAGAATTATTGATGGAAGATGTGGCCAAACAATACCTCGAAAAGCTAATAAACAGATGTTTGGTTCAAGTTGGGAAGCGAGATCTTACTGGGGAAGGTGTGAAAACTTGCCGCATTCATGATCTTTTACGAGATTTGTGTGTGTCAAAAGCTTTAGAGGAAAAGTTCATGGGAATCATTCCTTCAACAAAAACTGATAGTGAAGATTACATTTTTCATTTGAGTACTTCAACAAGTTCAAATAAGCTACGTAGAATCTCTGGTCATCTTGATGAAGGAAGATCTGATAATTCTCAAGGCAAACGATATGTCAACATGTATGTTTTCGATGATTTGGAGAAAAAGTGTTCAAAGGTACGCTCCATTCTACTCTGTCAAGATGAGGTTGTGGTAAAGCTAGGCATTCCAAATGCTTTCAAATTGCTAAGGGTCTTGAATCTTGTGAGGAAAAATGCTAATTTTTCGTATGGTAAGGCTAAATGGAGAGTACCAGCGGAAATTGGAAATCTAGTTCATTTAAGGTACTTGGCTTTAGAATGTGTAATTGTCATCTTGCCACGGTCTATTGGCAACTTGAAGAGTTTACAGACCTTATATGTCCGACATGGTTTGAAAGTTCCTAATGTTCTTTTCAAATTGAACTGTCTGCGACATCTTTCAGTATATAATTGTTTGGCAAGTTCGGTCCAAATTGACACTTTGGAAAACATCATAACCCTGAGGACGATTGTTGCCAAGAGTTTGATTAAAGACAATGTCGTGCTGAAACTGACTAAGATCCAAAGTCTAGCAATAGTATTCGAGAGATCAGAAGAACTTGAGGTGATCCTCAAATCCGACATTTTCAACCGCCTTCGTTCATTGCGCATGGAGATAGGCGAATCAATTTCAAATCCAGACTTGGGACCTCTTTCCCACTGTCACCAGCTCTCCAAGATACGCATAGGTGGGAAAATACTGGAAGATTTGCATTCCAGTCATCATGTTTTCGAATTTCTACCAGCAAAGATTTCCAGCTTAGATTTGATAGGATCTGAGCTCAAGCACGACCCAATGCCCTCCTTAGAAAACCTACCTCAATTGCGGTTTCTATGGTTGCGATCCTGTTCATACATAGGGAGTAAAATGGTTTGCTCTGCCAATGGGTTTCCTCAGCTGGAGTATCTTAGTTTTGGAAATTTGTCAGAAGTAGAGGAGTGGGAAATACAACAAGATGCAATGCCACGACTCAAGAAATTACAGCTCTTAAACGTTCCGAAGCTGCGAATGATTCCAGAGGGGCTGATATATGTTAAAAATCTCCATGAGCTAGAATTACTTTTTATGAAGAGTTCATTTGTGAAGAGGATTCAAGTGATGGACGGAGTAGGCGGAGAAGATCTCTATAAAGTGTGTCACATTCCTTCCATTTCAGTAAGGGGAACAAAAGATTAATTTCTTTAGTAATCACCATCTCTGATCATACGGATCTATCTTTCCCTGACAGGTTAGGCCACTCTATTAGTATATGAACCTTTATTTTCTTTTGCTTTATTTTTTTTTTCGTAAAAAATGTAGGTTTTTTCCCCAACTATATTGTGGAGTATTTTAAAATGTGGCTCTTTTTGGCAGGTCTAATAAAGTGTGGCTTGGAGTTTGGAGTATCAAAAATATATGACAGACCCATAGCAATTAAGCTAGTTAGTCAGCTTGCCGAATTTGCCTTTTCGTTGAGTATGTATGGTCCAATTATGTCCCGGTTTGGGTTTAACCCTTTGTTGTCTCTGATTGTAAATTTGTAATGGATGATACTTTGATTTTTAATGGAAATCTTTTCTTTGAAAAAAAATATATCAGCAATGCAATAGGTTCAGTTTTGGATTTTCTTGTATCATGGCAGAGCAAGACCACAAATTTACAATGTGGTTTAACCCTTTATCTTTGTTGTTGTTGTTAAGTCTTTTTATTTATTGTAACTACATTGCTAAATAGTTCGTTTTTTTTTTGATTTTATCCAAAAAAAGGGATCTATATAGCAATGTAGTTACAATAAATAAAAAGACTAAACAGTTCAATTTTCTATTGTATTGCATGTAGTTTTGGTCTATTAAAAAATATAAGTTGAATTTTCAAAAAAAAAAGTTGGGATTTGAATAGCATTGCATAAACTCAAGTTTATAGATCCTCCCGATATTTAGGATGGTTTGAATTGAAATTTTAAATTTATTGGATAGGCTTGGGCAAAAGATAATACCCGATTATATAAGTTAATTAAGTCATTTTACCAAAGGATCTATATCACTTACAATTATTTTCTCTACAACACAGTTATTCTCAATCACAATAAAGAACTGGAATTAGAAGATGCTTGTTGATAGTTTAGTTTTCACTCCCTTGAATTCGTGATGGCAACCTGTGCTGTTAGCTAACCAATGAAAAACATGCACTAGGGAAATTTTGCTCTACAAGACTACAATAAGATGAGGCCGCAGGAAAAAACCAGACCCATATCACTAGCTGCTTGTAAACTTGGCTCTTCAACGGGAGGCTTCAGCAAAAATATTTCATTCAAAGGTTTAGATCTACCAGCCATTGCCTATTTGCCACAAAACACTACTCCCTCCATTCGTAAGTGTCGTTTTTTAGGATTTTTTTTGTTCTACAATAAGTGTTGTTTTAAGAATTCTATGCTTTATTAATTGTTTCTTTCCTAATTTTACCCATTTTCTTCCTAACTAATTACATAGAATGAAGTTTGCTTATAAGAAAGAGAATGTGTATTTTAATAAGAGTTAAGAATCCCAATACAAGGGTAAACTTGATATAAGAAGAAATTTGTTTCTAAATTTTAAGATTTCTTAATTTATATGCCAAGCTAAAAAATGACACTTATTTAGGAATAGAGGAAGTACTAGTTTTCCTTGTGTGCTCAGACCTCTTAAAATATTCGGAAAGCAGGTGTATGCATGGAAATATTAATAAACTCTAAATAGTAATATAAAAAAAAAGTTTCGGAAAGGCCGGATCAAATACGCATTATTTGGTACATAATCTCATCTGTTTTGCTCTATTATTTCAGCAAAAAACTTTTCTAGTAAAAGCATATTATTTCATGGAAAAGTCGTTACCCAAGGGACAAGCTCCACGATCAAAGATCACTAAGGAAAAGGAATTTGCCCGCTTCTATAGAGAATAATGTCTTTGGAATTTCCCTTTGACTCCTCAGACTTGAGACCTCTCTCATTGTCATCAGCTATCCAAGATACGAATGGATGGGAAAATACTGGAAGATTTGCATTCCTGGCATCATGTTTTCGAATTTCTACCAGCAAAGATTTCCACGTTAGATTTTTTGATAGGATCTGAGCTCAGGCACGACCCAATGCCCTCCTTACAAAAGCTTCCTCAGTTGCAGATTTTGTGGTTGCGATTGGATTCATACATGGGGTCTAAAATGGTTTGCTCTGCCAGTGGGTTTCCTCAGCTGGAGTTTCTTAGTTTTGAAAAATTATCAGAATTAGAAGAGTTGGAAATACAAGAACGTGCAATGCCACGACTTAAGACATTAGTCTTTATAACATTTCGTCTTTATGACATTTCAAAGTTGCTAAAGGTTCCAGAGGGGTTGAGATATATTAAAACTCTCCAGAAGCTACAATTAGATTACATGAAGAGTTCATTTGTGAAGAGGATTCAAGTGACAGAAAAGAAGGAGAAGATTTCTGCAAAGTTTGTTCAGTAATTCAGCATCTTTGACCATTAATTTGGATCTATCTTTTCTTTTTCTTTTTCCTTTTTAAAGAAAATGTACGTTTTGTTTTCCCCCAATTATTGTCATTTAAAATGCAAATGTGTGAATATTATTATGACCGTCTCTTGCAAATTTCGCACTCTCACAGTGAGACTCCATGTAAAGAACGTTCAGAAAGAGATTTGTTTCGATAGGTGGAGCCCTTTTATGCTCTAAAGCAAACCAAAAGTGCATTTCGTTTAAAGAAATGCACACTTTGTTTCGTTAAAGAAATGCTGCCGTTGTTTCGTCCACACTGGTGTCACTGCAATTGCCTTCTGCAATCTGAAACAGGGCAAACATATTTGATAAGCCTCATCAAGCTGCACATTGCTTATCAGTTTCTCTGACTCAAATTTCCAGATTGAAATGCATACATTGAGTGCAAGCAAATACTAGCATTTCTTTTAGGGTATTTATACATATTTTTATTTACAAGAGCCAAGGACAGCAGAGATTAATTGAACTACTCACCTAGTAAAAACCTGGACCAATAGTTAAACACTTGAAGACAATGAAGAGTGGAGTAGAATATAAAAAGAGAGAACAAGCACAAGAAGCTAGAAAGGCCTTGGAGCTTGGACATTGAGTAGTTGAATGTTTGCTGTGATTTTTTTTTGTTTAACTTTAAGAACCAGGAAACTAAAAGTTAAAAGTAGATATACCTATGAATTGGGGTTGGTCACAGTAGTAAGAGCTTGGATCAGTTGTGTAATACACTTGGGTTCGAACTCCCATAGATTTTCATTGGTAGGAGATCTATAAGTTTGAAAAGTTTTGCAAAATTAGAGTTTGTAAATTTTTAAAGAAGTTGACAACTTACCCTAACCTTGAAAGTGGGATAATCTACCTTGATCTTAAACTTTTTTAGAAAAAATATAATAGATACACATAAGAGAAGAGTACCGTAGAAGACAGAGATTTTTAATTTTTTTTTGCCCAAAAAATAAATATTTTGGAGTTTGGACTTATTAAAGAAATCTAAAGACTTATGACTTTAACCCAAAAGAGAAAAAATGGGCTTCTAATATGTGTAGACTAATCGGGCCTTAGAAAAAATTTCATTTTACCCTCAATAGAGTGTATTGGTGTATATCGCAGGTATCATAATAAGATAAGTGCGATACGATCTCTTATCGACCGATACATTAATGATTCGTTACTAATTGCGATACTATATATCGATTTACATGAGTATTGTATCGTTTCATATCGTACAATATGCATCGCATATCATACGGTATTAACAAGGATTGGATATTGTGAGACTAGAGATCCTATATTATCATTAATCGTTTTTCCAATTCCGTGAGATTGTATGTTGCCATACATGATTCAGTACGTTCAAATCAAACTTCTACATCATAATAATAATAATAAGTGAAGTTTCAACCTCTGTAATACCAGTCCGTAATTTGCACACAAGTCATTCGGATTCCTTAGGGATGTTAAAGTGATTTGAATTTTCTTGTAGTCTACCTTTCTACTTGTCAGAGATATTGAAAACCATTTGAAAATGTCAAGAATCAAATTCATAAAAGATGGACCTTTCGCTATTTCTATAATGTGTAGTTGAGTGGACTTATTTGTCTTTTCAATTATTATTTAAATGCCCATATTATTCCTTTAAAACGACCATTTAAAACTAGGAGGAAATGTTTGAGAATGGACTGTCTGTAAAAGGGCGGTTTTACACCCTCCAATAATAATGCGTCATCTCAGATTTCTTTTAGGTTTTCACAAAACTTTAAAATAGATCTTGATGGACACAATAATTTTACAAATAAGCATAAATTTGCTTAAAGTTTAACCCCAAGTTATAAGAAAAAAAAGGGATTTGTAGGGTAAGTTCTAAAATTTAGGGTATTATTGGGGTAGGGTTTTAGTAATTGTAGAAAAATTTTCAAGTTTGTAAAAAAAAAAAAGTAAAAAGTATTTTTTATTTGAATAATTGTGTGTGCTATATTGTACTGTAAGGTTTTGTAAAAATTTAAAAAATCTGATATGACATGCTATTATTAGAGGGTATAAAACCTCTCTTTTACAAACAGTTTTTATCAAATTTTTATTCTTAAAACTTGACCACAAAAAATACTGCCATTAAAGACCTTTAAAAAAAATGAAGCACACATTATTTGAAAAAAAAAAAGGTAAATAGAAAATACCTCTTTAGTCTCTTTCTATTGATTGATGAGGTTTGCATTAAACAAATTCTAAGAAACTTCAAGAGTAATACAACAGTTATTGAAACTAAAATTGATAAATGTTCACTTATTATGTTTTCTATTTATCTACACAATTTCACAATATTTAAAAGATTTTGTTATTTTTAGATTGATGAAAAATGATAATTCATGCTCCACTCTTAGTTTTATCACCAAAATGAGTGCCTAAAGTTGCGTCCATAAATTCATTCCATCTTTACTTCTAAAATACTCCATCCGTTCCATATTATCTGACCCCAACTTAATGTTCCTTTTTATTCGTCCTTTTATAGTTTCAACAAAGCATTAATTATTCATTTCCAACCTTACCTTTCTTTAAAATTGTAAGAACCATTAAATAAGTAGTTATATATTAAGCCAACTAACTTGTAAAGAGAAGAGAGAATGAAATAGGCTCAGTGTCACGCCCGGTCCGACTACGTGGCAACTGCCGTACCACCTCGAGATGCGTGTCTTGAAAGGTGGGCTATCTGAGATGGCACAAGGTATAGAAAGAGTATCGTCACTATAAAACAATACTAAAATTTTATTAGAAATCATATAATAAAATAAATAACTATAAAGGAAGTACCAGTGGATTTATTTAAAAGGAAACCTACACAGTGAAAACTACTAATCTTATGCCACTGACGCCTCCTAGTGAGCCTTTGATATATCTGCTATCCTCATAAGCGGATCTGCATCCATCCACAATGGATATAGGTAAGTGATAGAGGTTCAATGATTCTCCATCAAAGGGTTAGGGAAACAGAGGTAATCCAAAACATAATAATAAAATAAAATAAAAAAATTTTGTTTTCAAAAACCTCTTTTCAAATTCTCTAAGTGAGAATTTGATTCAAATCATTAAAATAAATATATAAATAAAATGGGCTGGCCTCATACATACTGAAGGCACGACTGGCCGATCGTATGCCTTACTGCACCGAGGGCTATCTCTTTTCTTTCTAAAACATTTTCATATTTTTCTTTGTCTAGCCCGTTCCCTCGGTGATGCCAATCACTGTGGGTGGAACACAGCTACATCGAGCCCTGACGAGTCTTCCTACGTGCCTCTCCCAGGGTCTCACACTCACTGTGCCCCTTGATAGGCGGTCCACGGCTACTTGGTTGCATGCATGTCTCTCACTCGGTTCATACAGTCCCTCTAATCGAAGCATCGATGACCTCTCAATCGCTCATCTCGCTGCCATCCGCATGAATATCATAAATATATATATGTATAAAACATATAAATTTAAAACATACAAATATAAACATTAACACGCACACATAAATCTTTATATTTTCTTTGAAAACATCCCACTCTCTATGTGGGTTTATCACCAAATAAGTATATGTGCGGACGGTGGACTCCCCGCATCCCAAAACCTTTGAAATCATTTTATATTTTAAAAACGTTTACCCTAATGGCTAAGTAATGAAATCTAAGCCATTCACAGTGTTGGGAGGTTTGTATACTCCCAAATGATCCACGTAGACCAACCTCCGGAGTATCGCCGCACTTAATCGTCCGAAACCCTAATACACGGAAATACGTGTTAGCATTAATCGAACTACGAATCCACCTATGAGGCTCTAGCATGATCTAAAATGGTGTTTTGATGTATTTCGGGGCTTAGAAAAATGCCCGGAAAGTTTCGGGGTCAAAATCAGACACTTTAAGTCAAATTACCAAAATGCCCCTAAGGCCCATTGGGCCCCCACGCAGATTGAGCCGGGCCCCTCTAGATTTTGAGCTAAACGGCACCTCCCGCGTGGGACTTGGGCTGCAACCCACTCCCGCGTGGGAGTGGGTCACCTCCCGCACAGGACAGAGTGCTCGGGATTCAAGCTCCCTCCTCGATTCTCGTGCCGTCCGACCTCCTTTTGACGCGTAAACTTGGACAAGTGATCCTCACATCGTCCACGACACGTTTATCCAATCAAAAACAAGAACACTTGCTCAAAGTTCCTAGATCTCGAATCTAAACTAGAATCTAGCTAAAAAGCTAAACCGAACTTTGAGCTTAGATCTCTCATAGACCAATGCATGGAAATACGTGAAAACTAAGAAAAACATCGATTAAGGTGAGTAAAATAACATATTAGAAACTCAGCTCGATCCTTTGGTCGGTTTGTCCGAATCGACCAAAAGTTCAAAATTGCTCCGAAAGAGCAAATGAGAGGAGAGGAAGAGAAGGAGAAGAAAAATGAGATGGGGAGAGCTCAACTCCCCCTATTTATAGGTAAGCCCGACATCGGCCTATTCGGACCTCGGGTCAGATTTTATCCCCTCTTTTTCACCTCTCAAATTCTCGATCCTTAGCCTAATCCACCGACCAATTCACCAATGGATGCCCAATCCACTGGCTATGGACTTAAAGAAGTCTAATTAATGCTTCCATGCATGGTCACTTGTCTTATCTTCCAACCCCGTCTTATCCTAATTTCTTGTTCTCTTCTTCACCTAACACATCTGGACCGACGTATTATTGAGTTAATACGCCGTCTTATACTATTCCGTTTGTACGAAAATTTGGAAAGTGAAGTAAAAATTATATAAAATTTTGTTACTTAACTAACTTTCTTAATCGAAGATATTCGGTTATTAGGGTCAAATATATAGGAACGGAGGTAGTATTACTTATAATGGTTTAAATTTCAATGTTATCTTTTACATAATCCCGCAGCATTAATGCGGGACAAAACTACTAATTAACACTTAATTTGAGGTGTAATTTCTTTTTGTTATTTTCTTTTTAAATTTAATACACTTAATTTTTACAAACAGTCTTTATCAAATTTTTATTCTTAAAACTTGACCACAAAAGAAACACTTCCATTAAAGACCTTTAAAAAAAATGAAGCACAAATTATTTGAAAAAAAAAAGGAAAATATCTCTTTAGTCTCTTTCTATTGATTGATGAGGTTTGCATTAAATAATAGTATAGTAAATTGGAATATATTTTGGTTTAATAAATTCCTCTTCTAAGAAAGTTTAAGAGTAATACAACAATTATTAAAACTAAAATTGATAAATGTATTGTATTGCATGTAGTTTTGGTCTATAAAAAATATAAGTTGAATTTAAAAAAAAAAAGTTGGGATTTGAATAGCATTGCGTAAGCTCAAGTTTATAGATCCTCCCGATATTTAGGATGGTTTGAATTGAAATTTTAAATTTATTGGATAGGCTTGGGCAAAAGATAATACCCGATTATATAAGTTAATTAAGCCATTTTACCAAAGAATCTATATCACTTACAATTATTTTCTCTACAACACTGTAATTCTCAATCACAACAAAGAACTGGAATTGGAAGATGCTTGTTGATAGTTTAGTTTTCACTCCCTTGAATTCGTGATGGCAACCTGTGCTGCTAGCTAACCAATGAAAAACATGCACTAGGGAAATTTTGCTCTACAAGACGACAATAAGATGAGGCCGCAGGGGAAAACCAGACCCATATCACTAGCTGCTTGTAAACTTGGCTCTTCAACGGGAGGCTTCAGCAAAAATATTATATTCAAAGGTTTAGATCTACCAGCCATTGCCTATTTGCCACAAAACACTACTCCCTCTATTCGTAAATAAGTGTCGTTTTTTAGGAATTTTTTTGTTCGACAATAAGTGTTGTTTTAAGAATTCTATGCTTTATTAATTACTTGTTTTCTAATTTTACCTATCTTTTTTCTAACTAATTACATTGAATGAAGTTTGTTCATAAAAGAGAGAATATATATTTTAATAGGAGTTAAGAATCTCAATACAAGGGTAAACTTGATATGAGAATAAATTTGTTTCTAAATTTTAAGATTTCTTAATCTGTGTGTCAAACTAAAAAGCGACACTTATTTAAGAATAGAGGGAGTACTAGTTTTCTTGGTGTGCTCAGGCCTCTTAAAATATCCAGAAAGCAAGTGTATGCGCGGAAATTAATACTGCACATACTATGATAGCTAACTGAAATATTAATAAACTCTAAATAGTAATATAAAAAAAAGTTTCAGAAAGGCCGGATCAAATACGCATTTTTAATTTGGTACATAATCTCATCTGTATTGCTTTATTATTTCAGCAAAAAACTTTTCTAGTAAAAGCATATTATTTCATGGAAAAGTCTTTACCCAAGGGACAAGCTCCACGATCAAAGATCACTAAGGAAAAGGAATTTGCCCGCTTCTATAGAGAATAATGTCTTTGGAATTTCCCTTTGACGACTCAGACTTGAGACCTCTCTCATTGTCATCAGCTATCCAAGATACGAATTGATGGGAAAATACCGGAAGATTTGCATTCCAGGCATCATGCATGTTTTCGAATTTCTACCAGCAAAGATTTCCACGTTAGATTTTTTGATAGGATCTGAGCTCAGGCACGACCCAATGCCCTCCTTACAAAAGCTTCCTCAGTTGCAGATTTTGTGGTTGCGATTGGATTCATACATGGGGTCTAAAATGGTTTGCTCTGCCAGTGGGTTTCCTCAGCTGGAGTTTCTTAGTTTTGAAAATTTATCAGAATTAGAAGAGTTGGAAATACAAGAACTTGCAATGCCACGACTTAAGATATTAAGGCTATGTTTGATATGAGAAAACATTTTCTGTTTTCATTTTCTAAAAAATACAAAGAAACTATCATATAAAATATATGTTGTGAGAGGAAATATATGCATGTTTTAGAAAATGAAAATGAAAATGAATCTAAAATTCAGAACAAATTTTTTTAATCTTATTTCTGGGTCCATTTTCATTTTCATTTTTTAAAACATGCATACATTCTTATAAATTATATATATATTAGATGATAATTTCTTTGTATTTTTAGAAAATAAAAACAGAAAATATTTTCATGGACCAAACATAGCCTAAGTTTTATGACATTTCGTCTTTATGACATTTCAAAGTTGCTAAAGGTTCCAGAGGGGTTGAGATATATTAAAACTCTCCAGAAGCTACAATTAGATTGCATGAAGAGTTCATTTGTGAAGAGGATTCAAGTGACAGAAAAGAAGGAGAAGATTTCTGCAAAGTTTGTTCAGTAATTCAGCATCTTTGACCATTAATTTGGATCTATCTTTTCTTTTTCTTTTTCTTTTTCCTTTTTAAAGAAAATGTAAGTTTTGTTTTCCCCCAATTATTGTCATTTAAAATGCAAATGTGTGAATATTATTATGACCGTCTCTTGCAAATTTCGCACTCTCACAGTGAGACTCCATGTAAAGAACGTTGAAAGAGACTTGTTTCGATAGGTGGAGCCCTTTTATGCTCTAAAGCAAACCAAAATTGCGTTTCGTTTAAAGAAATGCACACTTTGTTTCGTTAAAGAAATGCTGCCGTTGTTTCGTCCACACTGGTGTCACTGCAATTGCCTTCTGCAATCTGAAACAGGGCAAACATATTTGATAAGCCTCATCAAGCTGCACATTGCTTATCAGTTTCTCTGACTCGAATTTCCAGATTGAAATGCATACATTGAGTGCAAGCAAATACTAGCATTTCTTTTAGGGTATTTATACATATTTTTATTTACAAGAGCCAAGGACAGCAGAGATTAATTGAACTACTCTAAAAGAAATTGAACTACTCACCTAGTAAAAACCTGGACCAATAGTTAAACACTTGAAGACAATTAAGAGTGGAGTAGAATATAAAAAGAGAGAACAAGCACAAGAAGCTAGAAAGGCCTTGGAGCTTGGACATTGAGTAGTTGAATGTTTGCTGTGATTTTTTTTTTGTTTAACTTTAGAAACCAGGAAACTAAAAGTTAAAAGTAGATATACCTATGAATTGGAGTTGGTCACAGTAGTAAGAGCTTGGATCAGTTGTGTAATACACTTGGGTTCGAACTCCATAGATTCCCTTTGGTAGGAGATTTAAAGTTTGAAAAGTTTTACAAAATTAGAGTTTGTAAATCCTCAAAGAAGTTGACAACTTGTCCTAACCTTGGAAGTGGGATAACCTATTAAACTTTTTTACAAAAAATATAATAGATACGTATAAAAGAAGAGTATCGTAGAAGACAGAGATTTTTAATTTTTTTGCCCAAAAAATAAATATTTTGGAGTTTGGACTTATTAAAGAAATCTAAAGACTTATGACTTGTAATACTTGTAGACTAATTGGGCCTTAGAAAAAATTTCATTTTACCCTTAATAGAGTGTATCGATGTATATCGCAGGTATCATAAGATATGTGCGATACGATCTCTTATGGACCGATACATTAATGATTCGTAACTAATTGCGATACTATATATTGATTTACATGAGCATCGTATAGTTTCGGACCGATACATTAATGATTCGTAACTAATTGCGATACTATATATTGATTTACATGAGCATCGTATAGTTTCGTATCGTACAATATGTATTGCATATAGTACGATATTAACAAGGATTGGATATTGTGAGACTAGAGATCCTATATTATCATTAATCGTTTTTCCAATTCCGTTAGATCGTGTGTTGCCATACATGATTCGGTACGTTCAAATCCAACTTCTACATCATAATAATAATAATAATAATAAGTGAAGTTTCAACCTCTGTAATACCAGTCCGTAATTTGCACACAAGTCATTCGGGCTTCTACATCATAATAATAATAATAATAAGTGAAGTTTCAACCTCTGTAAAACCAGTCCATAATTTGCACACAAGTCATTCGGATTCCTTAGGTATGTTAATGTGATTTGAATTTTCTTGTAGTCTACCTTTCTACTTGTCAGAGATATTGAAAACCATTTGAAAATGTCAAGAATTAAATTCATAAAAGATGGACCTTTGGCTATTTCTATAATGTGTAGTTGAGTGGACTTATTTGTCTTTTCAATTATTATTTAAATGCCCATATTATTCCTTTAAAACAACCATTTAAAACTCGGAGGAAATGTCTGACAATGGACTATCTGTAAAAGGGCGATTTTACACCTTCCAATAATAATGCGTCTTCTTAGATTTTTTTAAGTTTTCACAAAACTTTAAAATAAATCTTGATGAACACAATAATTTTACAAATAAGCCTAAATTTGCTTAAAGTTTAGCCCCAAGTTAAAAAAAAAAAGGATTTGTAGGGTAAGTTCTAAAATTTAAGGTATTATTGGGGTAGGATTTTAGTAATTATAGAAAAATTTTTAAGTTTGTATAAAAAAAGTAAAAAGTATTTTTTATTTGAAAAATTGTGTGTGCTATATTGTACTGTAAGGTTTTGTAAAAATTTAAAAAATCTGATATAACATGCTATTGTTGGAGGGCGTAAAACCTCTCTTTTACAGAGTCTTTATCAAATTTTTATTCTTAAAACTTGACCACAAAAAATACTGCCATTAAAGACCTTTAAAAAAAAATGAAGCACACATTATTTGAAAAAAAAAAAGGTAAATGGAAAATACCTCTTTAGTCTCTTTTTATTGATTGATGAGGTTTGCATTAAATAATTGTATAGTGAATTGGAATATATTTTTCTTTAATAAATTCCTCTTCTAAGAAACTTTAAGATTAATACAACAGTAATTGAAACTAAAATTGATAAATGCTCACTTATTATGTTTTCTATTAATCTACACAATTTCACAATATTTAAAAGATTTTGTTATTTTTAGATTGATGAAAAATGATAATTCATGCTCCACTACTCTTAGTTTTATCACCAAAATCAGTGCCTAAAGTTGCGTCCATAAAATCATTCCATCTTTACTTTTAAAATACTCCATCCATTCCTTATTATTTGACCCCAACCTAATGTTCCTTTTTATTTGTCCTTTTAGAGTTTCAACAAAGTATTAATTATTCATTTCAAAACTTGTCCTTATTTGGAATTGTGAGAACTATTAAATAAGTAGTTATATATTAAGCCAACTAACTTATAAAGAGAAGAGAGAATGAAATAGGCTTAGTGTCACAATTGACCCATCGGTTAGGCTGCGTGGCAACCGCCATACCACTTCGAGATGCGTGTCATGAAAGGCGGGCTATCCGAGATGGCACAGGAGATAGAAAAGTATCGTCACTACAAAACAATACTAAAATTTTATTAGAAATCATATAATAAAATAAATAACTATAAAAGAGGTACGAGTAGATTTATTTAAAAGGAAACCTACGCATCGTAAACTACTAATCCTACGTCACCAACGCCTCCTAGTGAGCCTTTGATCTATCTGCTATCCTCGTACGCGGATCTGCATCCATCCACATTGGATATAGGTGAGTGGTATAGGTTCAATGAATCTCCATCAGGGGTTAGGGAAACAGAGGAAATACAAAACATAATAATAAAATAAAATAAAAAAATTTTGTTTTCAAAAACCCCTTTTCAAATTCTCTAAGTGAGAATTTGATTCAAATCATTAAAATAAATACATAAATAAAATGGGCTGGCCTCAAACATACTGAAGGCACGACTGGCCGGTCGTATGCCTTACTGCACCGTGGGCTATCTATTTTCTTTCTAAAACATTTTCATATTTTTCTTTCTTTAGCCCGTTCCCTCGATAGTACCAATCGCTGTGGGTGGAGCACAACTACATCGAGCCCTAGCGAGTCTCCCTACGCGCCTCTCCCAGGGTCTCGTACTCATTGTGCCCCTCGATAGGCGGTCCACGGCTACTTGGTTGCATGGATGTCTCTCACTCGGTCCACACGATCCCTCTAAGCGGAGCACCGAGGACCTCTCAATCGCTCATCTCGCTGCCATCCGCATTAATATCATAAATATATAGATATATATGTACAAAACATATATATTTAAAACATACAAATATAAACATAAACATACACACATAAATCTTTATATTTTCTTTGAAAACGTCCCACTCTCTACGTGGGTATATCACCAAATAATTGTATGTGTGGGCAGTGGATTCCCTGTGTCCCAAAACCTTTGAAAATAATTTTATATTTTAAAAACGTTTACCCTAGTGGCTAAGCAATGAAATCTAAGCCACTCATAGTGTTGGAAGGTTCGTATGCTCCCAAATGATCCACGTAGATCAACCTCTGGAGCATTACCGCACTCGATCGTCCGAAACCCTAATACACGGAAATACGTGTTAACATTCATAATCGAACTGTGAATCCTCCTATGAGCCTCTAGCATGACCTAAGATGCTGTTTGGATGTATTTCGGGGCTTAGAAAAGTGTCCGGGAAGTTTCGGGGTCAAAATTGGACACTTGATGACAAATTACCAAAATGCCCCTAAGGCCCATTGGGCCCCCCACTCGGATTGGGCTGGGCCCCTTTCGGTTTTAGGCTAAAAGACCCCTTCGGCATGGGACTTGGGCTGCAGCCCACTCCCGCACTGGAGTGGGTCAGCTCCAGCGCAGGATAAGGTGCTCAGGATTCGAGCTCCCTCCTCGATTCTCATGCCGTCCGACCTCCTTTCGATGCGTAAACTTGGATAGGTGATCCTTACACCGTCCACGACACGTTTACGAAGCAAAAACGAGAATAGCAAGCTCAAAGTTCCTAGATCTCAAATCTAAACTAGAATCTAGCTAAAAGGCTAAACCTAATTTTGAGCTTAGATCTCTCCTAGACCAATGCATGGAAATACGTGAAAACTTAGAAAAACATAGATCAAGGTGAGTAGAATAACATATTAGAAACTCACCTTGATCTTTCGATTGGTTTGTCCGAATCGACCAAAAGTCCAAAATTGCTCCGAGAGAGCAAATGAAAGGAGAGGAAGAGAGGGAGAAGAAAAATGAAAGGGGGAGAGCTCAACTCTCCCTATTTATAGGTAAGCCTGACACCGGACCTATTCGAACCCTGGTTCAGACTTTATCCCCTCTTTTTCACCTCTTAAATTCTCGATCCTTGGCCTAATCCACCGACCAATTCACCAATGGATGCCCAATCCATTGTCTATGAACTTAAAGAAGTCTAATTAATGCTTCCATGCATGGTCACTTGTCTTATCTTCCAACTCTGTCTTACCCTAATTTCCACTTCTTTTCTTCATCTAACACATCCGGACTGACGTATTATTGAGTTAATACGCCGTCTTATACTATTCCGTTTGTACGAAAAATTTGGATTAGGTCCTGGTGTGTCACTTAGGGTAAATTTGAAAAGTGAAGTAAAATTTGTATAAAAGTTTGTTACTTAACTAACTTTTTTAATCGAAGATGTTTAATTATTAGGGTCAAATATATAAGAACGAAGGTAGTACTACTTAGAATGGTTTAAATTTCTATGTTATCTTTTACGTAATCCTGCAGCATTAATGCAGGACAAAACTACTAATTAACACTTAATTTGAGGTGTAATTTCTTTTTGTTATTTTCTTTTTAAGTTTAATACACTTAATTTTTACAAACAATCTTTATCAAATTTTTACTCTCAAAACTTGACCACAAAAAAAATACTTCCATTAAAGACCTTTAAAAAAAATGGAAAATATCTCTTTAGTCTCTTTCTATTGATTGATGAGGTTTGCATTAAATAATTGTATAGTAAATTGGAATATATTTTCGTTTAATAAATTCCTCTTCTAAGAAAGTTTAAGAGTATTACAACAATTATTGAAACTAAAATTGATAGATGTTCACTTATTAAGTTTTTTATTTATCTACACAATTTCACAATATTTAAAAGATTTTTTTTTAGATTGATGACAAATGATAATTCATGAAAAAATGCTTCTTGACCCTCCAACATTTAACTCTTATGAGAACCCTCATGACATTTGTCAAGCTTTTATAAGTATCACAAAAGTTTAGCCCTCATTTAATAAGGTTTAACTCCACATTAAAAAGTTATCATATTTATAGGGCAAGTTTCATTTTTCTTGACAATTATAATGGTAGTGTTTTAGAAAGAAAAATAAATGGAATCTGCCACATCATGAGGGTTATTGGAGGGATGAATTTAGGCGGGTCATATAGCAAAACTCTAATTCATGCTCCATTATGTTTGGTACGAAGAAAATAGGGAGGAAAGAAAGGGTGTAGAAAGAAAGTGAGTGAGGAAATACAACTTTCCTTTATTTGGTAGGATAGAATACACCTAAGGAAAGAAATAGGAAGGAAATGAGAGATTCCATTTCCTTAAAAATCATTTCCGTCCAAATTGAGCAAAAATAGGAGGGAAAAAAGTGGTTGTTGAGTCTAACAAATAAAAATGACTATTACATCCTTAAAATTTATTTCTAATTACAAAATTTATCATTACAAGTAAAAGATATTGAAAGTGAATTTTTAACTAAAGAGTAACTAATGGTAAAATGGTCATATTAATTAAAATAAATTTTCTTTCTTTCCTTTTTTTTAGTTATACCAAACAAAGAAAATAATCAATTTTTTTTCTTTCCTTCTTATTTCTTTCTTTGCTACCAAATATGATGAAGGAAATATAAATTTATTTCCTTTTCTTACCTATTTCTTTTATTTACTGTTTTCTTCCATCCTACAAACATAGGTTTAGTTTTATCACCAAAATCAGTGCCTAAAGTTGCATCCATAAGTTCATTCCATCTTTACTTCTAAAATACTACTTATATTGATTTAAGTTTCAATATTATCTTTTACGTAATCCCACGGCGTTAATACGGTACAAAACTACTAATTAACACTCAATTTGAGGTGTAATTTCTTTTTCTTATTTTCTTTTTAAATTTAATACTAAAAGTATCTAAAAGTTTTTTAAATGTGTCTTTAAAATTTTTAATTTTTAAAATAAAAATATGACCCCGGGGCAAAACCCGGGTAACTTCTAGTAATCTTAGTTAGAAAATAAAAAAGACATTGAGCTCCCAAATTTCTAATTTCAAGACACGGACTTTTCACTAATGAAGAAAAAATATGCACTCATCCTATTGTGATTGGACTTGAATTGAACAGCAAAGCGCAATTTCGAACCATTTATTTTTGTCTTAGAAGAGACGGCAAAGACTAGGCCACCGTTTCGTTCATTCCAAATGCCCAAATATTCCACAGTCAACAGGTTTTGTTCTCTTGCTGGGAAGCTTTCTCAATTCTTCAGGTTACCAAATTTACCCAAACAATTGACGAGAAATTATGGGCAAAAGACTTCTTTGCAAATTGAACTAATATGTTGGACTAGATCGAATAGCCCAACTGAAGGTCCGGCCCATATTCAAATTCCGTTACCTTGTTATAATTATTATTATAATATAAAACAAATAAAAAAAATATATAATAATTAGTAGTATAATAATAATATAATAACTTAAAACCTCCACCTCTTGACCCAACGACCAAAGTGATTAAGTAAAGTCACTAAGACATGGTTAGACCTCTGCCTTGGTAGAATCCCATCCCCCACCCCCCACCCAAAAAAATTAATAATATATAATAACAATAGTAATAATAAATTAGTCAGTGACGTCTCAGCCTCTATGATATCGAATTCGTAATTTGCACACGTCATTCGGATTCCTTAATTTTCTTGTAGTCTGCATTTGAAAACATTTTGAAAATGTCTTCATAAAAGATGGAATTTTGGACATACAGATGGATAGTTTTGGTTAGATACGTAACTGATAGGGAGTCATTTTACCCGGCGTTGCACTTCTATGTAATTTGACTTGACTAAAAACCATTCAATTAAACTTCAATAAAAATAAGAAGGGAAAGCTCTTATCTCAACCATTTTGAGAATTTCTTGGGAGCTTCTTTCATGACAAAGGCGCAGAAGTTTGCCAACAGGGACTAACAAAAGTCCGAGTTACATCAAAGCCAATCTGTTTACCACCCAGTCAACAGCCCAACAGGAGCCCGAGTCTTCCTTGCAATCCATTCCGCAGCTTTAATTATTAACCACTCTTTTAACAAATCTGAAGAGGAAATATCCTGACTGTCACCAACCATCCAATGCCCAAGGTTGAAATTTTGTCCCCTTTTAACAAATCTGAAAGGATATCTTTTACTCTCTGATCCTTACACTTTTGTCCCCTTTTAACTTTCATAAAATTTAAAAAAAATTATTGAATTATGTTAAATTACTTTATTATTCTTAATGTGTGTAAGTATTTTTAAAATTTTATGTAATAATATAATAATAATAAAAAAAATATAGAATTGAAAATAAAAATTTAATGATTATTTATTTATAATAAAAAACAAATAAATTAAAACTTTTAAAAAAGTAAACATGAAAAAAAAAAGATAGAGGGAGTAGCATTTTGTTACTACATTTGAAAAAAAGAAATGCTAGGCTGTTTGGAGGGTAGGTAAGAAATTATAAGGCAGTGTTTGAACTTATTGCAAATACGGTTAGACTCAGGATGCATGACCTGCATAAAGTTTTAAGTAATGTTGTAAAACCTGACCCGGTGAGACTCAGGATGCATGACCTGCATAAAGTTTTAAGTAATGTTGTAAAACCTGACCCGGTGAATGAACTGTATAGGTTACGGATCATTGGGTCAACCGGATAAAACATGAATGATCATTTACGTATAGGAATATATGAATTTTGATAATTTTAGTTTAACATATCTAATAAAATGTAAATTTTTAATAAAAAAATTAGTTTGATATGGTAGTTAGTGTCCTTGACTCTCTCATAAGAGGTCAAAGATTTAATTTTTTTTACTTTTAACGTACGTTTAATATAAAAAAATTAAAAAATTTATTTTTCTGGTTTAACTCGGGTTTTTACCGATTTGACCGAATCAACCCTATCCCATATCAACCTTCCTCTCTGGACTAAATGACCCTTCGGGTCCCAGGTTAATCAGTCCAACCAACACGGCCGGACTGCGTATTACAACAATGGTTTTAAGGAGATAGCAGTAATGTGTTGCTAAAAAATTGGAACCTCCGTATTAGTTGCATTTAGTTACTTTAGAGTCAATTTGGCATTATGTTTAGATATTAGAAAGTTACTTTTCATCTCGAAAGTAATTTTAAATAATTTTTTATTTGTATTAAAAATTAATTTTGACAATAATAGCCTATTAAATCTGAGAAGTTGATATATAGATGTTTTTAAGTTTGAAAAGTGTGCTTTTGAGTTAAAAACATATTTTTTTTTTCACATTAATGTGAAAAATCTCAACCATACTTATTCACAATAATTTTTAAAAATATATTTTTTGAAACTGTTATTCTAGTTGTTGTCTTTGCTTTATGTGGCATTGAATACTTGTAACTAAGTAGCCATTTTATATTATTTTTGGAATAAAAAAACATTTCATTAAATTTAGTTTAATCAAGGGTTTTCCCAAATCTTATTGGTTTGACATTAATTTTTTTTCTTTTGTCATGAGGGTTAAAAGTAAAATTCTCCCAACAAGTGCTCTTTGAGGGATAATTGAAACTTTTCTCCTCACCTATACCAAGGTAAAAGCCGCTATCATTTCATTCAACATTTGTCGATTTATTGACTAGATTTCTACCATGTTGAGAGTGTAAGCAAGCGAAGTAAATAAGTACTAATTTTTTTCAAATAAAAAGTAAATACGTACTGATTGTTATAAATTCAAACGTTTATTAAGGTCCAATGCAACTAGATTATAGATTAATTAGGGTTCAATGTGACCATTGAATACTAAGAGAGTTTATACTCTAAAAAATTGAGAACTAATATTTAACCATTGATGAATTCTAATTTTTAAGTTAACTAGATAAGATGTCCTCATTTCACTTCGAGTTAATCCATAAATATAATTATAAAAAATAGAGACAATACAATAGGCTGGACCTAAATATTTGTAAGTTCAATGGACGTAAATATTTGTAAGTTCAATGGAAAAGGAATGTAATTATATAAGATTTTATTAAATATATGTAAGATTACTTTTTTTTTATCATAAATATCTAAGATGATTTAAATATTATATTCAATGGATTCTATGTATGTTAAAAAAATTGAATGTTTGTATTGGAAAAAAGAACTTTTATTAAAATATATAAAGTGACTTATCTATCATTTTCAATAGATTCAGTGTTTGTTAAAAAATAAATCAAAAGATTCAATAATTGTATTTGGCAAAGAATTAATTTTTTGGAGATAAATACTTAAATTAAGAAAAAAATTATTGACTCATTTATTAAATTAATATTTATATATATATGAAGAGTGAGAAAATATTTATGTGGATATTCTGTTTGAACTGCTTTGAGGATAAACTTAATAATACGTTTATTAAATAATAAGTAAATGAAATTATTTTTGACAAGCTAAAAATCGTAAAAAAAGATAAAAAGATAAAAAGAGAAAACGAAGGGCTTTATTATCATGCATCTATCTAACTATCTAATTATAGATCGCAACTACTGCCACTTGATAATTACTTCTGTAATTATTATTTGGCACAATTAACCGTTTTATATAAGGTAAAAAAAGTAGTTATGATGTAAAATTTCATACATATTTATCTTGACTTTTCTATTTTATCACTATCTCTCTCCCTTTTTGATTTTCTCTCATATTTAAGAAAAATATTCATTTAAGAGAGAGATAAAGTAGTTTGAAATGGTAATTTTGAAAAATTAATAATTAATGTTGAGATAGGGATAGATAAAAAGAAACAAATAAAACTTCTAGAAGGATACAGATAGATAGACAGATAGTGACACACCCGAACCTAATCTCAATTTTTCGTACAGCCGAAGTAGTATAAGACGGCGTATTAATTTGAGAATACGTCGGTCCGGATGTGTTAAGATGAACAAGAGAAGTGAAAATTAGGATAAGACGGAGTTGGAAGATGAGACAAGTGACTATGCATGGAAGTATAAATTGGACTTCTTTAAGTCCATAACCAACAGTTTGTTGATCCATTAGTGAATTGGTCAATGGATTTGGCTAAGGATCGAGAATATGAGAGGTGAAAAAGAGGGAATTAAGTCTAGCTCGGGATTCGAGTAAGACTGGTGTCGAGCTTATCTACAAATAAGGGGAGATAAGCTCTCCCCCTCTCACTTTTCTTCTCCCTCTCTTCCTCTCCTCTCATTTGCTCTCTCGGAGCAATTTTGGACTTTTGGCAGATCCGGAAAATTCGACCGCAGGATCAAGGAGAGATCTTGGTATGTTATTCTATTCACCTTAATCTATGTTTATTAAGTTTTCACGTATTTCTGTGCATCGGTCTAGGAGAGATCCAAACTCAAAGTTAGTTTAGCTTTTTAGTTAAATTTTAAGCCTAGATTTGAGATCTAGGAATTTTAAGCTTGTGATTCTCATTTTTCTTTTGATAAACGCGTCGTGGGAGGCGTGAGAATTGTCCGTCTCAAATTTCGAATTGAACGGTGCGACTAGGGGCTCAAAAACCGAGGCCATAAGAAGGCTCCTACGCGGGAGTTGAGTCACTCCGTACGGGAGTGGCTGTTTGGCCAAGTCCCAACCGGGAGTCACCCCAAACCCTAGGGGCAAAATCGTAATTTTTTTCTCGAGCTCGATTTTGACCCGAAACCTCCCGGAATCTTTTCTAAGCCCCGAAACACTTCCAAACATCCTTTTAGGTCATGCTAGAGCCTCATAGGTGCATTCATAGTTTGATTATGCATGCTAACACGTACTTTCGTGTGATTAGGGTTCCGGATGATTGAATGCGGCGATGCTCCGAAGACTTATCTATGTGGATCGCTTGGGAGTATACGAATCTCCCAATACTGTGAGTGGTTTAGATTTCTTTGCTTAGCCACTGGCACAAAGGTTTTAAAAAATTTTTAAAAACATAAATGATTTTCAAAGGTTTTGGGACATGGGGAATCCATAGGCACACACATTTACATGGTGATATACCCACGTAGAAAGTGGGATGTTTTAAAAAGGAAATATAAAGATTTTTATGTGTGTGTGTGCTTATATTTATGTTTGTATGTTTTAAATATATATGTTTTATACATATATATATGATATTTATGTGGATGGGATGCGAGATGAGCGATTGAGAGGTTCCTCGGGGCTTGGATTAGAGGGAGCGTGGGCCGAGTGAGAGGCATGCAATCAAGTAGCCGTGGATCGCCTAACGAGGGGTATGGTGAGTGGAGACCCTGGGAGAGGCGCATAGGGTAACTCGCCAGGGCTCGAGGAAGCTGTGTTCCACCACAGCGATTAACACCACCAAGGGAATGGGTTGGAGAAAGAGAAAAAGAGAAAGTGTTTTAAGAAAAGAAAAGAGATAACCCTCGATGTAATGAGGCATACGACCTACGGGTCGAGCCTTCAGTATGTTAGAGGCCAGCCCATTTATTTATATATTTATTTAAATGGTTTTAAAGCAAATTCTCATTTGGAGAATTTGAAAAGAGATTTTAAAAAGAAAAATATTGTTTTATTATTGTGTTTTGGACTTTCCCTTGTTTTTCCTAACCCCTTATGGAGATTCATTGAACCTCTGTCACTCATTTGTATCCAATATGGATGGATGCAGATCTGCGTACGAGGATATTAGATAGATCGGAGGCTCACTAGGAGGCGTCGGTGGCTTAGGTGTAGTAGCTTTCGCTGCATAGGTATTCCTTTAAATTAGACAACTGGTGTATTACTTTTAAAGTTAATTATTTTATTAAATGATTTCTAATAAAAATTTTAATTTGTTTGTAGCCATGATACTCTATTCATGCCTTACGGTGCCTTGGATATGGTTGCAGACATATACTTCAAGGTAACGCGACGGTTGCCACGTGGTAGGCTCGGACAGGTCGTGGCGTGACAATTTGATTGGTATCAGAGTGTTTAAAAGATTCTAACTATTTTCGAAAGTTATAAAGTGTTTTCAAAGTGTTTTCAAAGTATTTTCAAACGTTTTCGAAGCCAGTGGATTACTTAGGTTTAAAACTCAAGGGTTCGAGTACGTGATTTCTCGAACGCGTCATGAACACCTAAACCTACTCTTAGAATACATTCTATAGCAGCAAGCCACCATATAGTGTTCTCGAGTGTGGTCTTTAGGTGAGATGACACCACGACCACCCTTTCTTTGAGATTTGTGAAAGCAAAGCACGCTTTCCAAGAAATCCAAAAAAAATAAATTATCTAGCTTATAATGTTCCTTCTACTCGACAGTTAAACCGAGCAAGGGATGGATATTCCCTTGAGATGACGAGATAGGCGATATCTCGTCCAATCCCCCCTCAGATATCCTAGTTAGAGGCTTACCAGTGAAGAAAACTGGTTCGATGCCCAACTTTCGAGGTTGTGGGCATCAAGACTCGGTAGTAGAGATGCGTGTTTGACGTCTAAACTTAAACCAGATACGTCTTCCCCCATTCTTTACACTAGTGATGTGTAAGGTTTGAAAGGAAGTGAAGCGCCTAGAGAGAAGGAATGAGCCAAGATGGACCTGATGTGCATGAAGACTAAGCCAACTTCTCTTGCTTTCTACACCATTAGTGTGTAGCCTTAGAGAGAGAGTCAGGCTAGAATGAAAGAAATTAGGCTAGATTAATCATGAAGGGCGAGGTTGACAAACATCAGAACGTAGGATATAGCATCTGAGTAAAGGGATGAAGGATCGAGAAGGACCTCATAAAGCAACAAATGGAAGGATGAAAAAGTGAAGCTAAGGAAGAGGTAGCCAAATGAAGAGATCGCTGAGGAGCCCACATGGAGCAACAAAACCCTTGGCGGCTATGGTTCGAGGAGTGCTATAGTGCACTAGCACTTGAATGTCTGGGCCTTGGGCCTTAGGATAGCATATAAAGTGGTTGGGATCGACCCAACACCGAGGTAAGCCTAGTGGGATGAGCCCACAGGTTGGCAAGTCTGGAGGGATGAGCCCACAGATTGCCTGGATAATGCTCCTGGGAGTGGGAGGGGGGTGAGAGAAGTTGCAGCAGAGGTTAAGCCAACCTCTCTTGTTCTTACACCGTGGTGTACAAATGGTGTAAGAAGGGGGGTATTGATGGACGAAAGAGAGTCCACCTTGAGTCAATTGAGGAGAGGCATCCAAGGAAATTGGAAGAGATTAAGTGAACCCAAGATCATGAGAAGTGAGATAAATGAGAGTCACTCGAGAGTGTAGCAAGGATTGATAAGAGAAAACCATAAAGGACTTGAGGATGGCAAAAAGGAAGAGTAAGGAAAGAGGATCAAAAGAGAAGCCATTCTTGGGAAACAATGAGGATGAATAAGGCAAGGATGACAAGGTGGAGAATGAGGAAAAAATGAAAAGAGATCACATCCATATAGTCAACAAGTAGTACGTTCGTTACTGCTTGTTTGACCATTGGATACCAAAGTCATGAGAAGATCTTAGAGGAAAAAGAGAAAGGAAATAAAGATGGAGGAAATGGAATAAAGAAAGAGATAAGCTAGAGACTTCTACTCTTAAGGGGATTAAAGGTGATAAACCCCTTATCATTGGTTAATAATGAGAGTAAGAAGGAGGAGACCTCCAAAAGGATGATAAGAAAGGACCTTGACAAAGTCAATGGAAAGTAAGCAAGTGGAGAGAGTTGAATTCACGGCAATGATAGAAAATGCCTGCATGCATGCAAATGGAGGACACGGAGAGAATTTTCTCCAAAGTTATGAATACAACATCAGAAAGATCTGGCGAGAAAGGAGAAGTAGAAAGGAAGGGAAAAGCAAACCTTTAAACAAAAGATAAAAGAGATGTCATGATGTAGGGCATAAGCTTTCTTAATAAAGAAAGAAAGCATAAAACTCTAGGTAAAAGAAAATCCTAGGTTAACCAAAGATGAATAAGGCCTAGAAGAAAGAGAAACTTAGTTCAGTTGATGAACTAAGTATAGGCTAACTACGAGTAGAGTTTTAAAAGAAAAAAAGCATAACATATCACTAGAAAAATTTAACCTTCATTAGCTATAATTTCATAGATGAATCATAGGTTAATAACTCCAAATGACTGACTAGAATTAGTAAGGAGTAAAACTAGGAAATTAGGATTCAAGATAAGACCTAGGTAGATAACCTAGGGATAGGTTAAATAAAGCGAATAAAAAGGAGATTAAAAAGGCCTAGAAAGAAGGTCAACAAAAACCTAGTAATGCAAAGCCAATAAAAGACTTAGAAACGGATATAAGCCAAAAAAAGTCGAGCATAATGAACCCCAAATTCGAGTCAAGCCAAGGCACTACATCATACTACGTATAAGTCAAATGAAAGAAAGAATAGACAAGGATGATTGGAGGTCAGAACTACAGAGAATAGGGGTTAAGAATGTGAATTGGTGAAAAAAGAGGAAAGGAAAATGCCTAACTACTTAAGTTTTGGAAAAAGAGATAAGGAGGTTGGATAGCAAGAAAAATTGGAGAAAAGATAAGAGATGAAGCACTCGTAGGAAACGAGTGAATGGGGGATGATTGTATTCCAAAGGATGATGGGTAGTAGGCATCTCACTGCTTGTCTACCCTAAAGATATTAGTAAAGAATGAATGGAAGAGAAGAAAAAAGAAATAAAGAAGTGAGAATACTAAAGCATGGTGGAGTAGACAAAGGTGAACGGATGATGAGGACAAGAATAATGATGATGATGGAAATTTTAAGAATAATCAAACACAAAGAAAGAGGAAAGTGGATCGACTTAGGTAAGAGTTGAAGAAGGAATGAGGATAAATAAGATGATAGTTGAAACTGAAGAAGACAAAAAGGTAAAGGCATGGTAAAAAAGTGGAATAGAAGGAATTAAGAGTAAGGAGTTAAAAGAATATGGAAGATAAGTTGGAGAACATGAAGGAGGGGAGCATATTAACTTTAAGGATAGCCTCCTCGAAGAATAATAAGTGAAGAAAGGATATGAGAGATGGAGATAAACCAAGCTAAAATGGAGATAGCTAAGCACGGACAAGATTGTAAGGCAATGGATGGTAAAGAAAGGTGTTGTCCGCGATAAAACATGATATGGACAACAAAGAATATCAAGAAATCAAGAGCCAATGACGGTTAAGACAAAAGGAGACCCATATGAGAAGAGCAAGAAATGTGGGAACTGAGACAGAAAAGATAACAAGAAAGAACCCCGAGTATATAATGGAAGGAGTATGGGGATAGGGAAAGAAATGGGTCAAGTTCATAAACTTCTATGAGCATAGTCAATGTGAGGAGAACAAAGGAAATTCTAACACCTAAATGAAGTAAAGGTGTTAGAAGAAGGGATAAGTAAGAATGAGGACGATAAAGAAAGCCAAAGAAGAAAGCAAAGAAAGGAAAGAATGAGGCCAAGGTAAAGGAAACCTTGGATAAAACGTGAAGGAACACGTAAATCAAGGTAAAAGAGTATGAAAAAGAGAAAGGATATAGAGATGGCCTAATGGAATGGGTATGGAGATGGTGAAAGCTGTAACGATGCCTACGGATGGCAATGGAGCAGAGAGAAGGTCAAGTTAAATAGAGGACAAGAAACCCTAAGAGAAAGAAACATGATGATGAAGGAATTACAAAGGATAGAGAAGGGGATAAGGAAACCTCCATAAAGAACTGTTGATGAAAGGAGGAAAAGAGATCGACCGTTAGCAAGGAAGCTAATGTGAAGAAAGGAGGTTATATGAAAGAGAAACGCATGACACCTCCTGAAGTGAACGCTTCAAGAGAGCGAGAGACAAAAGAAAGCCTAAGAGCCCAGAGAAGTGGCATGGATAGGTATGAAGTCGAGGCTCAAGTATGAGTGACTTGGGAGCCATGTGAGGCTTCCTCATGAGAGGAGAGATTAGAGATCGAGATCTTGAGGATCTCTGTGATGACCACTCGAGAGGACCGACCAAGAATGTGATTGGGGAGTGGTGAGGCCACCCAAAGTTCTCCATCCCAGAGAGAATGAGAGATGTTATGAGATGGGCCTGAGGCCCTATTTAAGATAATGATGGGCGGTCAGAGAGTGAGTCAGAGTGTGAGAGCCGAGAGGGCATGATCTCTGATTCCTCTGAAATGATATGGCCAAGAGTGGGCCAGTGTGTATAGAAGCTCAACTCATACACCATGAGATTGGAATGGAAGAAGATCAGAAAGAAAGAGAATAGAATCAAGGAACGAAGTGAAGAAATAAGACCAAGATAACAAAAAGACAACTAACTCACCAACACTTAGCCTCGAATGCGAGGGAGTTAACCTAGGCCTTCCATGATATTTTGGTTACAAAGATGAGTACAAGATCGCAAAACGAAAAGGAATATGTTGGAGAATGGCCTCAAAGTGAGAGGCAGTGACGAAGAAAAAGAGAAGAGACTCCTACGAAAAGTAAGAGGTGTGGAACATTAGAAGTAACAAGAGGATGATCTCGTTAAGAGAGACTTTACAGAAGGAATGATGGCAAAGTAAGAGGATCGAGTAAGCACAACTAAAGCGAAAGGAGAACCTCCAAGTGGTACAATTGAAGTGAAGTGAGCCTAACCCATGAATGGGTAAGGGTAGGCTATGTTAGGGAAAAGATGAGGTTCAAACTCAAAAGTAAAAGGGCAATGAAGCCACTCTTGAAAGAGAATGATTGGAAGAGACTAAGACGTAATTGGTGGGCATCAACAGTGAATAGTGGTGCAAACACTATTCGAAAATGAGAAAGAGGCTTAGAATAGAAGCCATATCTCACCACGCTGCCTCGATAATTTCGAGGACGAAATTTTTAGAAAGAAGGGAGAGTTAACACACCCAGACCTAATTCGACTTTTTAGTACAACCGGAGTAGTATAAGACCGTGTATTAACTTAAGAATACGTCTGTCCGGATGTGTTAAGATGAATAAAAGAAGTGGAAATTAGGATAAGACGGAGTTGGAAGATGAGACAAGTGACCATACATGGAAGCATAAACTAGACTTCTTTAAGTCCATAGCCAATGGATTATTGATCCATTGGTGAATTGGTCGGTGGATTTAGCCAAGGATCGAGATTATGAGAGGTAAAAAAGAGGGAATTAAGTCTGGCCCAGGGTTCGAGTAAGTCCGGTGTCGAGCTTATCTATAAATAGGGGGTGATAAGCTCTTCCTCTCTTCCTCCACTATCATTTGCTCTCTTGGAGCAATTTTGGACTTTTGGCGGATCCAGACAATCCGACTAAAGGATCAAGGTAAGATCTTGGTATGTTATTCTACTCACATTCGTCTACGTTTTATTAAGTTTTCACTCATTTCCATGCATCGGTCTAGGAGAGATCCAAGCTCAAAGTTAGTTTAGCTTTTTAGTTAAATTTGAAGCCTAGATTTGAGATCTAGGAACTTTAAGCTTGTGATTCTTATTTTTCTTTCGGTAAATGGGTCGTGCGAGGTGTGAGGATTGTGCGTCTCAAATTTCAGGTCAAACGGTGTGACGAGGGGCTCAAAAACTGAGGCAAAGCCTTTGTTCCTGTGGCCATAAGACGGCTCCCACGCGGGAGCCGAGTCACTCCCGTTCAGGAGTGGCTGTTTTGGTGAAGTCCCACCCGGGACTTGGTCAGTCCTGTGCGGGAGTGGCCCCAAACCCTAGGGGCAAAATCATAATTTTTGCCTTGAGCTCGATTTTGACTTGAAACCTCCCGGAATCTTTTCTAAGCACTGAAACACTTCCAAATATCCTCTTATGTCATGCTAGACCCTCATAGGTGCATTCATAGTTTGATTATGAATGCTAACACGTACTTTCGTGTGATTAAGGTTCCGGATGATTGAGTGCGGCGATACTCTGAAGACTTGTCTACGTGGATCGCTTGGGAGTATATGAATCTCCTAACACTGTGAGTATATTAAAGGCCAGCCCATTTGTTTATATATTTATTTAAATGGTTTTAAAGCAAATCTCATTTGGAGAATTTGAAAAGAGATTTTTTTAAAAAAATATTGTTTTATTATTATGTTTTGGACTTTCCCCTGTTTTCCCTAACCCCTGATGGAGATTCATTGAACCTCTGTCACTCACTTGTATCGAATGTAGATGGATGCAGATCTGCGTGCGAGGATAGTAGATAGATCAGAGGCTTACTAGGAGGTGTCGGTGGCTTAGGTGTAGTAGCTTTCGCTGCGTAGGTATTCCTTTAAATTAGCCCCCTGATGTATTTCTTTTAAAGTTAATTATTTTATTAAATGATTTCTAATTAAAATTTTAGTTTTGTTTGCAGCGATGATACTCGATTCATACCTTGTGGTGCCTTAGATGCGTGGCTACAGACACGTACTTCGAGGTAGCGCTGCGGTTGCCACGTGGCCAGCTCGGACGGGTCGGTGCATGATAGATAGATAGATAGATAGATAGAGACAGAAAGAGTAAAACTTTGGGCTTTTAAGAATACTAGGTTTGAGCCCTCGTTCTGTGTCGAGATCATTACGATTTAACTGCAAAATTTTAAACAAATCAATAAAATAAGTGACAAAATAATTGCCATCAAAATTTTTTTATTTGTTTTCCCTTTGGATATTAATCTAAAGATATTAATTGTAAAAACAAAATCTAGAATAATTTAATTCAACAAAATATTTAAAAAGCATCAAAATTACTATTTGGAGTTCTTTGGAGCCAGATTTTGTAACTACTTTAAATGTTTGTTTGATATTTCTCAAATTTACGTTTACTTTTACCTCTTTTACATTTAATTTTACACCATTAATTTATATTCACTCTTATCATTTTTATGTTGAATATAACTACATAGTCCGATTTAAAAGTCGTGGTCCCTAATTGTGTATTTGTATATAGTCAACATGATCTCCAATTGAGAAATTGTATATTGTCCCAAAAAAAGAACAATTTTAAATCTTATACACTATTCTCATTTAAAAATCACGATCACTAATTGAATATTTGTACACAGTTCTTATCAAGTATTTATACACGATCCTATTTAAAAGTCATGATCTCCAATTGAGTATTTATACAGTTCTCTTTTAAAAGTCATAAAAAAAACCAGTCCCTAATTGAACATTTATATATTATGCTTATTTAAAAGTCTCGATCTAGTAAAAAAACCCTAGCCGCCTCTCTCTTTCTGTCTATCTCTTCTCCACAGTTTTCTTTCAAATTTTTTCCTTTTTCCTCCTCCTCCTTGACTTCAATCGTCAGGGAGGAGGAGTGACCTGATTTCATATTTCTGTCTCTTTACTTTTATTAAAATAAGTCCTAGATCTTAGATCTAGATTGTTGAGTCTCAGTTTTATCTGAGTTAGTCAGTCAGTTAGTTTTGAGTCAGTTTGAGTCAGTTTGATTTTTTTAGTTTGTTTTGTCTCAGTTTACAGTATATTCAAGTTTGTTAACCTTTTATGATGATGATGATTTTGTTTTACGATTTTTGGGTCATTCAAAGAAGTTTTCGAATCAGTCACTTCTTTGTCGCTGTTGAAAGTCTTTGATTGGGAATAACACAATGAAGCAAAAGCGAGAGAGTGATAGATGTGTTAGAGACTCATGAGGAAGGTTCGAGCTTTCAAATAATCAAAAAGATGATTTGGGTCATGATGCAAGATCTAGATCTTCAATCAAATGAGAAAAACATCTTTGAATCTATTGTAATCTTCAATTTTATTAGATTGGTGGATGTAATTTCATTTGAACGAATGAAAATTGTATTTTCTTCCCAAAAAAAAGTCCCGATCCAAAGGAATAAATTTTAAATTTTATACATAATTCTCATTTAAAAGTCATGACCCCAATTCAATATTTATACAAGGTTAAAGTCACAATCTCTAATTAAGTGTTTGTACAAGATCTCCATATAAAAGTCACGGTCCCTAAGAAATGAATAAATTTTAAATTTTGTACACGGTTCCATTAAAAAGTCACGATTTTCAATTGAGCATTTATATGCAATTCTTATTTAAAAGTCACGGTCCCATAAAATGAACAAATTTTATATTCACTCCTATTTCACGACGAATTATTTTATGTGATTATGAGTACTAATTTATTATGAAAAAAATTATAATACTTATGAATTTGATTTCTTATTAATAGAAGTTGTAAAAAAATGTAGTAAAATATGAAATAGTTTCTATTTAAAAGTCACAGTCCCTATTGAGTATTTATACATGATCTCTATTTAAAAGTCACAATCCCCCAATTGAATATTTATACACGATATCTATATACAATCCCCAATTGAGTAATTGTACACTGTCCCAATTGAGTATATATATATATATATATATATATATATGATCCCCATTTAAAAATCATAATCCCAATTGAGTATTTGTATATGCTCTCCATCTAAAAGTCACAATCCCCAAAAAAGAAAGAAAAAAATTTTAAATTGTACACACGATTTACATAAAAAAGTCATAGTCCCTAATTAAGTATTTATGAAAATCCTCATTTAAAAGTCACTGATTCAAAAAAGGAATAAATTTTAAATCTTATACACAAGTCCTATTTTTTTTTACGTCATACCCAAATCCTATTTAAAAGCCACGATTCTCAATTAAGTATTTGTATACGATTAAAGTCGCAATCCCTAATTGAATACACAGTCACCATTTAAAAGTAATGGTCCCTAGTTGAGCATTTACATGCGATCCCTATTTAAAAGTCATGGTTCCAAAAAATGAATAAATTTTAAATCTTGTACACAGTCCATATTTAATAGTCATTATCTCCAATTAATTATTTGTATACGATTCTTATTGAGTATCTGTATATAGTCTCTAGAAGAGAAATAAATCATAAATTCTATACACAGTTCCAAGAAAAGAATGAATTTTAAATCTTGCTATAATAATCCTTATTAAAAAGTCATAATCTTCAATTGAGTATTTGTATATGGTCTCTATTTAAAAGTAATGGTCCCAATTCTCTCAAAAAAATAGAAGTAATGGTTCTAAGAAAGGAACAATTTTTAAATTTTATCCACGGTCCTATTTAAAAATCATAATTGCTAATTAAATATTTGTACGCGTTTCTCATTTAAAGATTTCGATCCCCAAAAGTAAATTTTAGTAATGCATAGCAAATTGTTTTCTAGTTTATAAATATCAATTTAAGAAAAAAAAGAATTATAATAAATACAAATTAGAATTCTTACTAATAGGAGTTGTAAAGAAATGTTCCTAAAAACAAATATTAGTAATAGTTCACAACGAATTATTTAATGGATTTATGAAGATGAACTTACCAATAAGAGTTGTAAAAAAGGTGGTAAAACATGAAGGTTGTGAATATTTAAATTTATACATATTCATTATATATTATATATAGGCTAATTAAAGTCCTATCTAAAACAGGAATTGTAATTATTAGTATATTATATATATCTAAAATAGATAAATAAATAATTATTTTTTAATTACCTATGGTACCTCTTAAATTAATAATGGTATAAGATAATTTTAAAGGCTATTAATGTAACTTTAAAATTGTAATTGTTAATAATATTTAAAATAAATAAATAAATATTTGTTAAATACATATTATACCTCTTAATTTAATAAAATTATAAGATAATTTTAAAGGGTAAAAATGTCAATCACTATTTTACTAAAGAAATCTGCACTTTTACTATTACGAAGATATAGTAGTCAATAAGAGAGTACTACGTTACTATTACGCTTGGAATTATATATACCACCGTGATTGACTAAATAGTCTTTCCTCGAATAGTTACGTGCACATTTTGCTCGTTGATGTTGCTATATATAGAAGGCTGCCATTCGCCATATTGTTGTGTCATGTGAATTATTCTCAAGTCATAAACCCAAACTTTTATAGTTCTGAACTCAAGCTTTCTTCATGGCTCTTCAAGGCACCGAATGTGTTGCTATCCCCAACGTTTTTGAGCAAACTATTGCTAGGCGGTCGGGTAATTATCGTCCTACAATTTGGGAAGACAACTATATTCAGTCGATCAAGAGTGATTACAAGGTATGCAAATCTTTAATTTCTGTATACCGATAGTTTTTTAAACAAGAGCAAATAATTAGTATTGAATATTGAACATGTTTGCTCTTCACCTAGGGCGAATTATATGGTGCGCGAGCGATGAAACTGGTGGAACAAGTGAAAATGATGCTTGAACAGCTTGACAAAGTGACGAATCCTTCCGAGCAACTTGAGCTAGTTGATACCTTGCAGAGAATTGGATTATATTATCGCTTTGAGGATGAAATCAAGAGAATTTTGGAAAGTGTATGGGCTAATCATAACAATATTGCACGGAAGAAAGACAATTTATATGCTACAGCACTTGAATTTAGGCTCCTAAGGCAGCATGGCTATAAAGTAACCCAAGGTAAAAAGCCTGCCTATTTTATATAGAATGAAATTCTGTAAAATAAAACTGTCATTTGTTATTAAAATGGAAATGTTATTATGCTGCAGAGGTCTTCTCTAGTTTCATGGACGAGAAGGGGAACTTCAAGGAAGGTCTTCATGAGGACTGCAAAGGGCTGCTAAGCTTGTATGAAGCTTCGTACCTTTCGGTAGAGGGTGAAAGCATGTTGGAGAATGCAAGAGGTTTTGCTGCTAAACATCTCAAGGAACATTTGAAGCAGAACAAAAATGACCAAGTCCTGTCAATGCTAGTGGAGCATGCTTTGGAGGTTCCGCTACATTGGAGGACACCCAGGGTGGAAGCCAGATGGTTCATAGATGTGTATGGCAGACGAGAGGACAGAAACCCAATTCTTTTGGATCTCGCAAAATTGGACTTCAATATTGTGCAAGCTATACACCAGGATGACCTAAAATATCTTCAAAAGTAAGTAAGCTTAAAGTATTCCTACATAAATTCCACATTTTTACACTTAAATAGAATTAATGATCCCTTTCATCCATCGTCCGTACGCATAGTTTTGAATTAATTACAATTTTACAGAAAATGATTCTCTCTATATTTTCTATATATGAAGCTGGTGGAAGGATCTCTGTCTTGGGGAAAACCTGCCCTTTGCTAGAGACAGGTTGGTGGAGGGCTTTTTATGGGGTATAGGCGCTGCTCCTGAACCTACCCTGGGGCATTGCAGAAGGATTCTGGCAAAACTTGCATGTCTTATAACAGTTATAGATGATGTTTATGATGTATATGGTACCATGGATGAATTAGTGCTCTTCACAGACGCTGTTGAGAGGTTCGTATTAGTCTCTAGCTTGCACTTGACATGAAGGATTAACGTTTTTCTTCCTCTTCGCCTTCTCCCAATCAACCATGAATGTATGGTTAATTGTATAGAGCACTTTTGCCTCTCAAAGTCTCAAACTAAAAATCCTGATTACATCTTTGCGAATTTACTCATTATAATTTCAGATGGGACACAAATGCAATGGATTTGTTACCCGAGTATATGAAGATCTGTTTCCTTGCTCTTTTCAACTTCGAAAATGAAACGGCCTTTGATATTCTTAAGGAACACGGATTCGACACCATACCTCTCCTGAAAAAAGGGGTACCTAATTAATTGACTTTTGTCTAATGATTTTTTCCCCCACTTCCTTTATTTTCTAGATTTCAACTTAATTTGGTACTCATGATATATATTATAAATATCGTCCAGTGGGCAAACCTGTGTAAAGCTTACTTATTGGAAGCAAAGTGGTATCACAGCGGATATAAACCAACCTTACAAGAGTAGCTTAATAATGCAATGATTTCCATTGGCTACCCTGTGGTTCTTCTTCATTCTTATGTGGCTACAACTACTTCAATAAGGAAGGAGTGCTGGGAATGCTTGAAGGATTGTACCGACATAATCAAGTCTTCGGCCGTGGTCGGACGACTTGCTGATGACCTCGGAACATCATCGGTATGGAATTAATATATAAAATCATACTTTTAAAAATAAGTAATTATTATCTAATGTTTTTACCCTTCTGATTTGATTGATTAGGATGAGATAAAGAGAGGGGATGTTCCTAAATCAATCCAGTGTCACATGCACGATGCAGGAGCTTCCGAAGAAGAAGCCCGTCAACACATAAGAGAGTTGATTGATGCAACATGGAAAAAGATGAATGAAGAGCGAATTGCTACTAAATCCCCTTTTTCTTGGACACTTATTCAAATTGCATTGAACTCGGCAAGGATGGCTCAATGCATGTATCAGTACGGAGATGGGCATGGGATTGGAAATCACGAGACCAAGGATAGTATATCATCGATAATCTTTCATCCTATTCCATAATTAGTGCATATTGAGGCAAATTCTATTACAGTATTGAGTCCAAAATGAGCGTGGATTCGTGTACCCCCACCGACAAAAAAAGAGCGTGGATTCCACGTGTTTGATTGATGCATTGTCTTCTATTCATGAAGTAGGTTCTATTTCTCGTTTCCCCAATAAATACAAAATACATAACAAAATTAAAAAGTGTGATACTGTAATAAATTTACTATTTTATTTACTTAATTAACTTTCTTAATCGAGGAAATTCGATTATTAGTGTCAAATATATAAGAACAAGGGAGTAGTAGTTTCTACACAGTGACTTAATGGTAACAAAATCTTTACCTTCTAACCTATCCACATGCACCAATTTGCATAAACAGATCAGTATAATCACTATAAGAAAAATACGGAATTGCGACCATAAAATTGCGACCGAAAAAAGAGTCGCAAAATTGTGACCATAGTTGCGACTCATTCGCAACCAATGGTCGCAAAAAAGTTGCAAACATCATCGCAAAAGGAAGAAGGTAGAATTTGGTCACAACATTAGTCACAAAATTTGGCACGAGATTTTGTGCCTTTTGGCGCTTTTGAAGGTGGTCGCAATTTACCATCAACGGTCACAAACTTTACAACTACATCGTCGTAGTCGCAAATTTGTGACTATTTTTGCAATAACCATTGGTTGCAAAAGTTTACAACCACAATTGTGACCATATTTTCAACTAGTTAAAGTAAACACAAATGTAGTCACTAAATTGTGACATCCTTTTGACTATAATTTTTAATTTGTGACCAACTACTATAAATTAAAAAATAAAAATTGGAGAAAAAGAAAAAAGATTTAATAAGTAAAGAAATTAAGACCGTTATTGCAACCATTGTCATGTAAGTGGCAAATTTCATCGCAAAACGAGTCAAAATGTTAATGGGTGTTTGGCCCAATTTTTTTAAGTGCTTCTCTATTCTAGAAGTTAAAGTCAGGTGTTTGGATGTATGACTTTTTGAAATTTTAGCTTATCAGGAAAGCAGTTTTTCTGCTTCCAGCCAAAGCTACAATTTGAAGTTTCCCCAAAAATCACTTTTTAGAGCTTTTACGGAAAGTTAGCTTTTTTTAATGAAATTTTGTTATGTGCCTTTAATACCCTTATATTTTTCTTAAAATGACAACCCTATCCTAATTTTTTCACTTGTTTGTTTTTTTCTCATCAACAAGCCGTAAACCCACTCTCTTCTGCTATTATTTAGGTTTTATTTGACTTATATTATCAAACTTTTTGTATAGCTATTTTATTTTAAATTTTATAATTTACATTTAATTATTGTTATATTTTATTTGATCATACCTTAAATAAATTAATTCATAATTTCTATTTGTAGTAAAGGTATATATAAAAGAATTCCAATTGGTTGAAAATTTATACATAATTATTTTAAAAATAATTTGAAAATAATATGGAAATTAAAAATATTTATTTATCATTTTTATTATTATATAATTTGTATGAAGTATATATATACTAGTTAATACGTACAAAATAACACTTTTTTTTCAAATATTTATACAAAAAGACAAAATATCCTTTTTCGTAATTTAAACATTTCACAACAGTTTTACAATATAATTACCAAACAGCTTTCTACAACTTACAGCACTTCTGCGTTAAATTTGCCAAACGTTATTTTAACTTCTCTAGACAGCACTTATAAAACAGTTCTACTAAAACAGCACTTTTGCTATAAGCTCAAGCCGAGCCAAACAGGCTCTTAGTTGCAAATTTTTTTTTCTAAATTTTTGCAATTTTTTCTTTAAATTTGAAATTTTAGGATTTAATAGGTTTGCGACTGATTTTGTGACGACCATTGGGTAATCGCAAGTAAAATTAATATGGCACATTTTTTCCCGGTATTTTTCATTTAAATTTTTGCTTTTTTTGTTCAATTTGAATTTTAAAATTTTCACGGGTTTGCGACCAATTTTTAGACTATTTTTGTCGGTATCTAATTTAAATATCTTTACCTACTCTTTCCTCTTCATTCTCTTCTTTCCTTTTTTCTCTCTCCGAGATTTCTTCCCTTTCTTCATCTTTTTTCTTCCTTTTTCTAAAACTTCTTGAGTCTTTTCATTTTTTTCTTTCTTTTACTAGAAATCTCTTCACTCTCTTCATTTTAATCTATCTTTTTTCTCTTTAAAAGCTTAGATTATTCTCTTATAAGAGTCAAGCTATTATTTTTCTTAATTTGTGTTTTTATGTTTTTCTTTTCTTTTTTTTTTATGTTTATACTTAATCAATAATGGGTGAATGGTGATGAAATCTTTCATATTACTAACTTCTTTTTTTTTTTCTTTTTTTGTAGTAACCCAAAAGCCCCAACCTCCAATTTCACAAATTATTCACTTTATAAGGTTTGAAATTATTATATTTTCCACTTCAATTATGCAATATATAAATTTATATTATGTTTAGTTGAAGAATTGTTTGATACATTATTTTGGTATTTTATTTGGTAATAGTCTATTGAAAATTGAAAATGCATTAAAAAAGTAATAATTATATTATATTCATATTTTCATGTTGGATAATTTTATATACTTTAGTTTAGTGATTATGAAATTGTAGTGTGATTGCTACTATGCAAGGAGTTTAATTTGTTACACCAATTTTTGTTGGCCATTATTACACCAAGCTTTAATAATTGTGTATTTTCAATAATGCTTATGAAGTGCTTGCTATTTGGTCTCTTTAAATCTCACAAGTCTTGTGTAATTTGTTATTCAAAGTTTTAGTAATTGTTTTTTTACAATATCCATGAAGTGTTTGTTATTTATCTCTCTAGATCTCATATCATTGTATAATTTATTTTTATGTTAAATAAGTTGAATGTAAGAGGCAAATTAAGTGTTACTTATTGCTTTTAACTTTTTTTAATAATTAATTAAGATGCTAAATTTATAATTAATTATTTTTAATTCTACAATTATATAATCATTCATTAATTTTATTATTGTAGGAGAAATTATTCCACGCCCAAGGGAATGATTGACACGAACCAAGAAGGGAGCTGAGATCTGACACGCCCGGACCTAGTCCGCACGTGTCAAGTTGTACAATTCTGTATTGTTGTCTTGTCAATATACCAAATTTGAATACCCATGGATGTTTTAAACTTCATTTAGCTCGATTTCAAGCTTAATAACCCTAAAATTGAAGTTCCGAGATGTGGGCCCCACTTGGATTCGAGTCCCAAGGAAATTGGACCGAGTTGACCGGAGTCAACTCAGAAAATGTTGACTCCGGCGCCGGACAGGGGCGGGTCCGGCGCCGGACCTGTTAATTCTATAAGGGGTCTCGGCCCCCATTTTCACATCTCCTCATCTTCTTCATTTTTCTCCGAGATCCCTTCCAATTCCCTTGAAATCAAACATTGAATCCCTCTTCAAACACTTAATCAATCATCAATATCAATTTCTTTCGCCTTCTTGAAGATCAAAACACCAAAGTTTCCAAGAAAATCATCAAATCTAGAAATCTGGAATTTTGGCGAGAGATTGTTCTTCGAGCTATATCTTTTGATTCAACCGTGGGTTGTGGCTGAGAATTTGGTATGTTGTTCTAGACTCATCAAGCTTTAATTTGATAGTTTACATGCTTGATTTCATGGTCTGTGCTAAGAGAATTCGTTGATTGAAATTGAGATTTCTGTTTTGCCCGAGATATGTCAACCCTTAGTGTTTTGATTCAAAATTCAAGCATGTTTAATGGTTTGATTCCGTTCTTGAAGCTGTGAATCCATAGATCATGTGTTTAACTTGTTGTGTTTCAATTTTGGTGCGGATTGGTGATGAATCGAACTCGAACCGAGCTCGATTTGGTGCATGGCCGATCACGGCCATGCACTGGAATCAGGTCCGGCGCCGGACCTGGTGTGTCCCGGGCCGGAGCTGCCAAATTTTGGGATTTCCTCCCATTTTGGCTCACTCCCGCCCGGGAGTGAGCCACCAGCAAGATGGGGTACTGTAGCATTAAGGGTATTTTGGTAATTTTGCAGCCCTAGACCCCATTTGACCCCAATTGACTCAAATTAGCTTCATTTGAATTCCGGACTTGCCCAATTCTATTCCGAGACCTTTGTTAGGTTTTGATTTATGATTTAATTGTTGATTGAATGCCTTTATTAATCAAATTAGATTTTTAATTTGATTATTTAGGTACGTGATTGTACGAGTTTCAGACCGGTAGCAGTTTGAGCTAAGGCATTCGTGGGTAATCGGGGAGTATACAACTCTCCTCTCTTGTGAGTGGCTTGGATTATATTGGTTGACCATTGAGGGTTAACCGTTTTCAAATTTATTTATAAATGCTTTATTAAATTGTTTATATATATTTTGGGGTATGAATTGTCCACCCTCACACACCATGTTTATAAATGATTTAAAGGGTGGGAATATCAAATATTTTATAAATTGATATTGTTGATTATTGTTTGGGGAACGATACCCCTGAGAGATGAGAGATTGAGTGGGTTTCCCCGGGGCTCCGATTTGCGGGAGCGTGGACCGAGTTTGAGAGCATGCGTGATACTCAGCCGTGGACCGCCTATCGAGGGGCACGGTGAGTAGAGCCTGGTTAGGAGAGGCGCGTAGGGAAACTCGCCAGGACTCCAAATGCTGTGTTCCACCACAGCAAGGCAAACGTCAAGGGAATGGGCCAGAGAGTAAAGAAAAATGTTTTAAAAGTATAAAGTAACCCTTGACGGTCCAGTGGATACCCCAGTGCACGGGTATACCTTATTGGGATGATTTCAGATGCCAGCCCATTTGGAAATATTATTATTGATTTGATATTTGATTTGGTTTGGGACTTCATATATTTCAGTAAATGGTTTATTAAATTGATATTTGGATTATTTCATATCCCCAGCCTAAGGTGATCGGTGTTTATAACCGAGTCTCTCACTGGGTACAAGTATATTGTACTCACCCCATTCACTTTTGTTGTCAGATCATTAGACTTTGGACGGCGGACGTCCTGGTGGCCAGTGATCCCAGTACGACACTGTGGACACGACTTTGTAGGTGCCACCCTTTTGCTTTGTGTATCTTGGCTCGGAATATTATTGCATCTTACATATACATTTATGTATTTATATAATATTTTCCGCTGCATGGAGCACCGTAAGATGTGACACTTTATTTTGAAATATTTTTGAACTGTATTATCTATAATAATTTCGTATGTTTTCATATATTGCTCGAATATCCTTTATTTTTAAGCCTTGTGCCATCTTGGTTGCCCGCCTGATGAGGCACGCATCTCAAGGTGGTACGGTGGTTGTCGCGTGGCCGAGCCTGCGGCTCGGGGCGTGACAAGATCGATAATAATGTACTTTAAATTTAAATTCATTGGCAAAAGAATTGTCATTGTTATAGAAATTAACTAGTTTTTATTGTATTTTATTTGTAGTTTATTGGATATTACTATACTTTTTTGTTGTAAATATATTATTATTAATATGATTTATAATTAATCGTTGAATATTTTGCATGTAATTTTTTATTAATATATTTGATCAATAATATTTTTAATAATAGTTAAAATATTGTAAAATATAGAAACAATATTCATGTATAATAATAAATTAAAATTAAATTAAATTAAATAGGTATCACAAATCTGGTGGCAAAAGTGGTCACAATCAATGAAAAATATGTCACCTTTACACCTTCTTTGTGACCAATTTTGGAATTATCATGCAAAGTGTTAAAATTTGTGACCGCTTATTGGTTGTAAAATGAGTCACAAAACTCGTCAATTTTGAAATCAAATTTGACGACCAAGTTTCTAATTGGTCACAAATTTAGTCGCTAATTTGCCACTAATTCCATTCTAGTCGCAAATGATTTGCCACCCGCCTAATAACGACCGGCAAAAATTAATCGCAAACCCAGTCACAAGATGAGTTTTGCGACCAAATTCAAAATATCGCGGTCCCAAATGTCGGTCGCAATTCCGTGTTTTTCTTGTAGTGAATTATACAAAATTTTAAATAATATGAATAAATTATTAATTAGACTGAGCGCTTAATTTTAGGTCAAACTTTTCAAAATGATCTACCTTGGAGTCAAATATTTTAATTTGATTGATTAGAATCAAACGTTATAAAATTCACATTCTTCTCATTGTTCGTACTCCATCACATAAAACCGCATTATTGTTCACAATCATGTAGCCTTTGTACGACAATGTGGACACGACTTTGTAGGTGCCACCCTTTTGCTTTGTGTATCTTGGCTCGGAATATTATTACATCTTACATATACATTTATGTATTTATATAATATTTTTCGCTGCATGGAGCACCGTAAGATTCACTTTATTTTGAAATATTTTTGAACTGTATTATTTATAATAATTTCGTATGTTTTCATATATTACTCGAATATCCTTTATTTTTAAGCCTTGTGCCATCTTGGTTGCCCGCTTGACGAGGCACGCATCTCGAGGTGGTACGGCGGTTGTCGCGTGGCCGAGACTGCGGGTCGGGGCGTGACAATTTTATTCGTATCAGAGCAAAGTTTTAATATATATATATAGTATATTTATAATATACCGAGCCAAGCAGTTCATATAATTTTGAGATTTCTGATTTTGGGGTTAAAAGTAGAGAGTATGATTGGCATAGAAATATTTTTCGTCTTTTGACTTAGATTTTATGTAGAGTTACGCCATGCCACCTAGAAAGAGGAATATTCCGAATCCTTCTGTTCCTACCCCTGATCCCTCAGTACCTAGGAGGAGAGGTCGACCACGTAGGCAGCCTGAGATTCAGCCTAGTGTAGACCCGGAGACCACTGCGATTCCGGATGAACCTGTTCCACCTATTCCACCTGTTGATGAGACACATCATCAGGATGCTCATGCTGACATTCCACCACCCCCACCTGCGATGACTGCCACACCGGTACAATTTACGCCCGCTGATTTTGAGTGTATGTTTGACACTTGGGCCAGTAGATTCTTTTCTTCACAAATGGCCACTGGCGTACATCCGACTACCGGCATTACACCACCAGTTCATCCATCGCCACCGATGCCGACACCGATACTGCCGTACTTTCAGCCGAGCGGTGCAGCGAGCAGTTCTGCTAGTGCCATTTCTTCGGAGGATCGCTTGGTGAGGTTCCTTAGCATCATGAAGGGACTAGACACCCCAAAGCTCTCCGACACGTCTGCTGATGCAGCGTGGGATTGGTTACATTTTGTTACGAAGAACACACAGGGTATGGGTATGATCTCGGAGGAGCGAGTGAGTGTGGTTACTCGATATCTTCAGGGACAGCCACTGAGTTGGTGGACCAATCTCGAGAGCCGAGCCACTGGAACAGTGACGTGGGAGACATTTATTATTGAGTTCCGAGAGAGATTCATATCGGAAGAGATGGGAATGAGACGATATGGTGAGTTCCTCAGACTGCAGCAAGGCAACAGATCAGTCGAGCAGTTTGAGACAGAGTTACGGAGACTTTCACACCATCTTCCATCCATTACCGAAGACGCCCTTTGTCTACAGTTTGTTAATGGTCTTCGGTGGGAGATTGTACAAATGATGAAGCCTACTTCTAAAGCCACTTTCGAGCAGTGTCGACAGGATGCGTTGTGGGTAGAAGCTATGATTGCTCAGCGCCGACCAGAAGGATCGAGTTCGAGTGGTCAACGATTTTCTAACATACCAATGGACCTGGAGCAGAAACAGACTCAGAGTTTATATTCCCATGGAGGAATATCTCGGGGCGGTTCAGTTGAGTCCCCAGTACCACAGATGTCACTTTCTCTGCCACCGCTTCCATCAGGTGGTTGAGGAAAAGAGAAGTTTGGGTTTGGTTCCATGGCCAAAGGAAGATTTGGGAAGAAGAGAGTAGAGTCTGGACCTCGATGCCCACACTGTAGACGTTTTCATTCTGGCCAGTGTAGGGCTGGGCTTCGATGTTTTCAGTGTGGAGGCATGGGTCATGTAGCACGTGCATGTCCATCTACTACTTCTATACCACCCAGGCAGAGTTTTAGTCAGCCTTCAGTCAGACCGAGCAACTATGGAGGTTTTCTCCGTTTCAACCTGCGTGACATTCTTTCGCCGCACCTTCTACCTCTCAGCAGCATTCGAGTATTGGTAGTAGTTCAGCAACCCCGAGACGACCCCCACAGCAGCAACAGCAGCGACAACATACTCAGGTTTACGCCATGTCGCAGGAGGACGCCGACGCACGTCCTGATGTAGTCACCGGTAAGTATATATTTAAATATTCATGGACAGTTATTTTTTTGCAAATAAAGATATCATCGTACTCGAAACTGCTTGTTGAGCAAAAGTAACCGCTTTAGAAAATTTTTGAACGTTAGGCGTGGTAGTTATTTTCGATCAACCGGCTTATGTGATTATGGACACTGGAGCTACCTTGTCCTATGTTAATACCAAGTTTTCCGTGCATGCGGATCGATCGTTATCACCCTTGGGGTACGAGCTGTTGGTGAATACACCGTTGGGTGAGAGAATGGTTCGAAATACGGTGTACAAAGAATGTGCAGTGAAGCTGGAAAACCTGACTTTCGAAGCAGACTTAATTCCACTTCAGATGTCTGACTTTGATGCCATCTTGGGAATGGATTGGCTTGGGAGACATCGTGCTCAGATCTACTGCGAGCACCATTTGGTGAGGATTCCACGACCTGACGGCAGCATGATCGACTTTTACAGCGAGCGTAGAGGCACACCGAATGTCATCTCTGCCACAAAGCAAGTAAGCTACTACTAAAAGGGTGTAAAGCTGTGTTAGCCCATGTAGTAGATAAATCTGTGGAAGAGCCTAACATTGAAGATATACCGGTAATTAATGAGTTTCCGGATGTTTTCCCCGATGAATTACCTGGTTTGCCACCAGAGACAGACTTCGACTTTCCGATCGAAGTTTATCCTGGTACGGATCCAATTTCTATGGCTCCATACCGAATGGCGCCCACTAAGTTGATTGAGCTGAAGAAACAACTTGCCGAATTGCTGGATAAAGGATTCATTCGGCCGAGTACTTCACCTTGGGGAGCCCTAGTTTTGTTTCTGAGAAAGAAAGATGGCTCCATGCGACTTTGCATCGACTACCGCAAGCTGAATGCGGTGACTGTGAAGAATAGATACCCATTACCTCGCATCGACGATTTGTTCGACCAACTTCGAGGAGCCGGAGTGTTTTCTAAGATTGACCTGCGATCAGGTTATCATCAGTTGAAGATCCGAGAAGAAGATATCCATAAGTCCACTTTTCGTACCAGATATGGACATTACGAATTCTGTGTGATGTCGTTCGGACTTACCAACGCTCCAGCAGCATTTATGGATCTGATGAATCGCATATTCCATCAGTACTTGGATCGATTTGTCATTGTCTTCATTGATGATATATTGGTTTATTCAAGGAACCAGCGAGAGCATGCTAACCATCTTCGCATTGTGTTGCAAACTCTTCGAGATCACCAGCTTTACGCTAAGCTCTCCAAACGCCAGTTTTGGTTGCAGCAAGTTGGATTCCTTGGACGTGTTGTGTCTAGGGACGGCATATATGTGGATTCCAGCAAAATTGAGGCAATCACCAATTGGAAACGTCCTGCAACTCCTACGGAGATTCGAAGTTTCTTGGGATTAGCTGGATATTATCGAAGATTTGTGGATGGATTCTCCACGATTGCTGCACCATTGACTAAACTGACCCGCAAGAACACTAAGTTTGTTTGGTCAGAGGAATGTGAAGAGAGTTTCCAGAAGTTGAAGGATAAATTAACGACCGCACCGGTACTTGCCTTACCTGTGAGCGGCAAGGAGTTCACTGTGTATACCGATGCATTGGGCAACGGACTTGGATGTGTGTTGATGCAAGACGAGCGGGTAATTGCATATGCTTCTCGTCAATTGAACCTGAATGAGGTCAATTATCCGATACATGACTTGGAGCTTGCTGCCATAGTTTTTGCTTTGAAGATTTGGCGTCATCATTTATATGGTGAAACCTGTCGTATTTACACAGATCACAAGAGTCTTAAGTACTTCATGACCCAACGTGAGTTGAATATGCGACAAAGGAGATGGCTAGATCTTATAAAGGATTACGATCTCGTAATCGACTATCATCCTGGCAAGGCTAACGTAGTTGCTGATGCTTTGAGCCGAAATACAGTTATGTCCTTGGCGACGGTCAGAGATTTTCACTTACCAGAGTTGGTGGAGCTGAGATCAACTGGAACCAGATTGGCTTATGATCATCATGACGGTGCACTAATTGCCCAGATTCTAGCTAAGCCAGTGCTAGATGATCGGATTCGTGATCTCCAAACGTCCGATCCGAGATTGCAGCAAGAACTTCAGAAGTTATAGATGGGAGAACCATCGGAATTTTCAGTTCGCAGTGATGGAGTACTGCTGTTTCGGAGTCGAATCTGCATGCCTCACGATCTTGATCTTAAAGGCACCATTCTTCAGCAAGCCCATTCTTCTCCGTTTGCTATGCACCCAGGTAGCACCAAGATGTATCGAACTATCAAGGACCATTATTGGTGGCCTGGAATGAAAAGAGAAGTCGCTGAATTTGTAGCGAGATGCTTGACGTGCCAGCAAGTGAAAGCTGAACGTCGAAAGCCTTTCGGGACACTTCAACCTCTTCAAATTCCTAAATGGAAGTGGGAGCACATCACCATGGATTTTGTGACCGGTTTTCCGCGCGTTAGAAGAGGAGTTGATGCTGTATGGGTGATTGTTGACCGACTTACCAAGTCAGCACATTTTCTTCCTGTAATCATGAGATGGAGTGTGAACCAATTAGCACAGCTTTACATGAACGAAGTAGTTCGACTTCACGGAGTCCCAGCTTCTATAGTTTCAGATCGAGATCCGAGATTTACTTCGCAGTTCTGGGATAGCTTTCAGCAAGCGATGGGAACTCAACTTCGTTTCAACACTGCTTTTCATCCACAGACTGATGGCCAGTCAGAACGTACTATCCAGATATTGGAGGACATGCTGCGAGCATGTGCGCTTCAGTTTTCTAGTGGATGGGACACGTATCTTGCAGCAGCGGAATTTGCTTACAACAACAGTTACCAATCTAGTATTGGTATGGCTCCGTATGAAGCTCTGTACGGAAAGAAGTGTAGAACTCCGTTGTATTGGGATGAAGTGGGCGAGAATCGAATTTTCAACAAAGCAGAGATTGAACTCACCACTAAGAAGGTGAGGTTCATTCGGGAACGGCTTCAAGCAGCCCAGGATCGAGATAGAAAATATGCTCAGCGAAGGAGGACACCTTTGGAGTTCCAAGTGGGAGATCAAGTGTTTTTGAAGGTCTCACCTTGGAAAGGCGTTATTCGTTTCCGCAAGGCGGGAAAACTCAACCCGAGGTACATTGGTCCATTCCTTGTTACTGAACGAATTGGACCGGTGGCGTATCGCTTGGAGTTGCCACCCGACATGACTCGGATACATGATGTCTTTCATATATCTATACTCCGAAAATATGTACCTGATCCATCGCACGTTCTTCAAGCACCACCTGTGAAGTTGAAGAAGAGTTTGGGCTTCAGCGTTCGACCTGTAGCCATATTGGATCGAGAGGTTCGATCCTTGACAAATAAATCGGTATCTTTGGTGCAAGTTTTATGGAAAAGTTCACAAATTGAGGAGCAGACTTAGTAGCCCGAGAATGACATGAGACGTGATTTCCCCCATTTGTTTAATGTTTAGTTTGTTTGAATTTCGGGGACGAAATTTTTGTAAGGGGGGGAGAGTTGACACGCCCGGACCTAGTCCGCACGTGTCAAGTTTTACAATTATGTATTGTTGTCTTGTCAATATGCCAAATTTGAATACCCATAGATGTTTTAAACTTCATTTAGCTCGATTTCAAGCTTAATAACCCTAAAATTGAAGTTCCGAGATATGGGCCCCACTTGGATTCGAGTCCCAAGGAAATTGGACCGAGTTGACCGGAGTCAACTCAGAAAATGTTGACTCCAGCGCCGGACAGGGGCGGGTCCAGCGCCGGACCTGTTAATTCTATAAGGGTCACATCTCCTCATCTTCTTCATTTTTCTCTGAGATCCCTTCTAATTCCCTTGAAATCAAACATTGAATCCCTCATCAAACACTTAATCAATCATCAATATCAACTTCTTTTGCCTTCTTGAAGATCAAAACACCAAAGTTTCCAAGAAAATCATCAAATCTAGAAATCTGGAATTTTGGCGAGAGATTGTTCTTCGAGCTATATCTTTTGATTCAACCGTGGGTTGTGGCTGAGAATTTGGTATGTTGTTCTAGACTCATCAAGCTTTAATTTGATAGTTTACATGCTTGATTTCATGGTCTGTGCTAAGAGAATTCGTTGATTGAAGTTGAGATTTCTGTTTTGCCCGAGTATGTCAACCCTTAGTGTTTTGATTCAAAATTCAAGCATGTTTAATGGTTTGATTCCGTTCTTGAAGCTGTAAATCCATAGATCATGTGTTTAACTTGGTGTGTTTCAATTTTGGTGCGGATTGGTGATGAATCGAACTCGAACCGAGCTCGATTTGGTGCATGGCCGATCACGGCCATGCACTGGAATCAGGTCCGGCGCCGAACCTGGTGTGTCCCGGGCCGGAGCTGCCAAATTTTGGGATTTCCTCCCATTTTGGCTCACTCCCGCCCGGGAGTGAGCCACCAGCAAGATGGGGTACTGTAGCATTAAGGGCATTTTGGTAATTTTGCAGCCCTAGACCCCATTTGACCCCAATTGACTCAAATTAGCTTCATTTGAATTCCGGACTTGCCCAATTCTATTCCGAGACCTTTGTTAGGTTTTGATTTATGATTTAATTGTTGATTGAATGCCTTTATTAATCAAATTAGATTTTTAATTTGATTATTTAGGTACGTGATTGTACGAGTTTCAGACCGGTAGCAGTTTGAGCTAAGGCATTCGTGGGTAATCGGGGAGTATACAACTCTCCTCTCTTGTGAGTGGCTTGGATTATATTGGTTGACCATTGAGGGTTAACCGTTTTCAAATTTATTTATAAATGCTTTATTAAATTGTTTATATATATTTTGGGGTATGAATTGTCCACCCTCACACACCATGTTTATAAATTATTTAAAGGGTGGGAATATCAAATATTTTATAAATTGATATTGTTGATTATTGTTTGGGGAACAATACCCCTGAGAGATGAGAGATTGAGTGGGTTTCCTCGGGGCTCCGATTTGCGGGAGCGTGGACCGAGTTTGAGAGCATGCGTGATAGTCAGCCGTGGACCGCCTATCGAGGGGCAAGGTGAGTAGAGCCTGGTTAGGAGAGGCGCGTAGGGAAACTCGCCAGGACTCCAAATGCTGTGTTCCACCACAGCAAGGCAAACGTCAAGGGAATGGGCCAGAGAGTAAAGAAAAATGTTTTAAAAGTATAAAGTAACCCTTGACGGTCCAGTGGATACCCCAGTACACGGGTATACCTTATTGGGACGATTTCAGATGCCAGCCCATTTGGAAATATTATTATTGATTTGATATTTGATTTGGTTTGGGACTTCATATATTTCAGTAAATGGTTTATTAAATTGATATTTGGATTATTTCATATCCCCAGCCTGAGGTGATCGGTCTTTATAACCGAGTCTCTCACTGGGTACAAGGATATTGTACTCACCCCATTCACTTTTGTTGTCAGATCATCAGACTTTGGACGGCGGAGGTCCTGGTGGCCAGTGATCCCAGTACGACACTGTGGACACGACTTTGTAGGTGCCACCCTTTTGCTTTGTGTATCTTGGCTCGGAATATTATTGCATCTTACATATACATTTATGTATTTATATAATATTTTCCGCTGCATGGAGCACCGTAAGATGTGACACTTTATTTTGAAATATTTTTGAACTGTATTATCTATAATAATTTCGTATGTTTTCATATATTGCTCGAATATCCTTTATTTTTAAGCCTTGTGCCATCTTGGTTGCCCGCCTGATGAGGCACGCATCTCGAGGTGGTACGGTGGTTGTCGCGTGGCCGAGCCTGCGGCTCGGGGCGTGACAAGATCGATAATAATGTACTTTAAATTTAAATTCATTGGCAAAAGAATTGTCATTGTTATAGAAATTAACTAGTTTTTATTGTATTTTATTTGTAGTTTATTGGATATTACTATACTTTTTTGTTGTAAATATATTATTATTAATATGATTTATAATTAATCGTTGAATATTTTGCATGTAATTTTTTATTAATATATTTGATCAATAATATTTTTAATAATAGTTAAAATATTGTAAAATATAGAAACAATATTCATGTATAATAATAAATTAAAATTAAATTAAATTAAATAGGTATCACAAATCTGGTGGCAAAAGTGGTCACAATCAATGAAAAATATGTCACCTTTACACCTTCTTTGCGACCAATTTTGGAATTATCATGCAAAGTGTTAAAATTTGTGACCGCTTATTGGTTGTAAAATGAGTCACAAAACTCGTCAATTTTGAAATCAAATTTGACGACCAAGTTTCTAATTGGTCACAAATTTAGTCGCTAATTTGCCACTAATTCCATTCTAGTCGCAAATGATTTGCCACCCGCCTAATAACGACCGGCAAAAATTAATCGCAAACCCAGTCACAAGATGAGTTTTGCGACCAAATTCAAAATATCGTGGTCCCAAATGTCGGTCGCAATTCCGTGTTTTTCTTGTAGTGAATTATACAAAATTTTAAATAATATGAATAAATTATTAATTAGACTGAGCGCTTAATTTTAGGTCAAACTTTTCAAAATGATCTACCTTGGAGTCAAATATTTTAATTTGATTGATTAGAATCAAACGTTATAAAATTCACATTCTTCTCATTGTTCGTACTCCATCACATAAAACCGCATTATTGTTCACAATCATGTAGCCACTTTGTCCCACCACAGTTGGCCACCCTCTATCAATGTTGGATTCAACCCGACACGCACCTCCAAAATCTTCTCAACTTGTTCTTGAAATCTATTGGATTAGTTTGTCAAAAAACTTTTCCATTCTTTCTAGATCTATTGACCAAAAAAAAAATCTTTCCAAATCTAAACAGGAACAAAAAAATTTTTTTATTGAAACCAAACAAAGGAATTTTCTTAAAACTTGTTTCTTGAACCAACCTCTCCTATGAATCCCTTAAGCTACAAAGTCTAGCAAAAGAGTTTCAGCAATAGAAGAAATAGAAACAAACAAAAGTTGTTAGTTTATTTTAATAAACATTAATGTGGCCCATGTAATAGGTTGGCTTTACTATTAAAAGACCCATATGATGGACATTGGGTTTAAGGAATTAAAGTCTTGGAGTTTCCTATATAAATAAGGATTAATCCCTCCACTCTCTCTTCATAACATATGATAAGATAACTTGATCCCCAAATTATTAGAAAAGTACGTACTCTCATCCATCAGAGAAAACCTAAAAGAAGAAGGAAGAAAGAGGAAAATCTAAGAAGATCAAATCCTTTATTCAATTTGTGGTTTTATTCAACTAATTGTTTAGAGTTATGGATCAAGGTAAGTGCTCTTAATTTTCTTGTTAATTGAATTCTTGTTTGGTTAATTCTATGGGATAAAAGATCCTATGTAAAGGTTAATTCATATTTTCTATCATAGTATATTTGAAAATATGCTTTCAATTTGGTATCAGAGCTTAGGTTAGAAACCTATAGAATCACCATTAAATATTATTATTACTATTATTGGTGTACTTTGTGTTCTTATAATTTTAGAACACATTAAAGAAATTATTATTTTAATGCTTTCGCTAAAACTTTTTACAAGAATTAAAGTTTATAATTTCTTGTGAATAGATTTTTGTTGTCTTGCAATTGAATTGTATTTTTATTTATTTATTGCAATTTATGATCAATTGAGCAAAAGGTATAAAACCCTTCATAGGCTCCATTGAATAAAAGTATATATATTAAAAAAAATAATAATAAAAATAAAATTAGTTGGTCATATGAATTTTATGTGCTATGTGTGACCATGATAATAGAATTGTAAGGAGAAAATTTCATTGTTATTTTTCCATAATAAAAATTTTATTTTGAGATATTAAGAATGGTTAATTAAATGTTTATTGCATGAAAAGCTTGTTAGTCACCAAAGTGGCCTAGCTTGAAAAGGTATTTAGACATTTAATTATTTGCTTTCAATTATTCATGTATTGATGCCATTAAATGATATAAAGTGAATGGATAATTGAAATTCATTAATTATATTGCTAGGAGGTCACCCAAAGGTGGACCATTGCTTATGATTAATGATAATAAAAGAGACTAATTGACATACTTGGTGAATATGTTTGTATATCCAAAGATGACTTGCATATTTATTTGAGTATGTTTTATTGTCTATTAAAGTTGATTTGAATTGGCATCATTATAGATTATGTATTTTAGGTATCACCCAAAGGTGAACTTTAATACATAATGAAAGTTTATTATTTGTTTGAATCATTAAGGTTACTCAAAGCATTAATGTGTGAGCTTGTATTTGCAGCAAATAACAACTTGTTCGCTATGGGTAATGGAGTTGTCAAGTTCAATGGGCTGAACTATGGGGATTGGTATGAACAAATCCAGTTCTACCTGGGTGTTATCGATTTAGATCTAGCCATAATTACGGATGAAAAGCCTGCAACCATTACAGAGGACAGTACGACTGATGACAAGTCCTTTTATGAGGCTTGGGAAAGGTCCAATAGGCTAAGCTTGAACTTAATGCGAATGTCGATGGCTAAAAATGTTAAGCCATCAATACCCAAAACGGACAATGCACGGGAATTTATGCAGAAAATTAAGGAATACTCTCAATCGGACATAGCTGACAAGTCCATTGTTGGGAGTTTGATGAGTGAGTTGACGACCAAGAAATTTAACTGGTCACAGCCCATTCATGATCATGTGACGGAAATGGCAAATCTAGCGGCTAAGCTGAAGTCGTTGGGAATGGATGTAAGTGAGTCTTTTCTTGTTCAGTTCATTATCAACTCACTTCCTCTAGAGTTTGGCCAATTCCAAGTGAATTATAATTCACTTAAAGAAAAATGGAATTTTCAAGAAATTAAGGCCATGTTGGTTCAGGAGGAAGGGAGGTTAAAGAACATAAAGGAACTAACTGTCCATCTCACGATTCATAAGGGAGATAGCAGCAATAAGGCTAAACTGGGTGGCAAGGACAAGAAAAGGGATAAGGCTCCTCTGAAAGTTAAGGAGGGCCAAGTCTATAAGGAAGTGAGATGTTTCTTCTGCAAGAAGATTAGTCATCTCAAGAAGGACTGTCCAAAGAGAAAGGCTTGGTTCGAAAAGAAAGGTACATATTATGTTTCAGTATGTTTCGAATCAAATCTTATTAAAGTACCTAGTAATACTTGGTGGTTAGATTCTGGTGCAACTACTCATGTGTCACATGTAATGCAGAGATTTCTTTCAATCCAGCCCATAAGCAGGAATGAAAAGTTTTTGCATATGGGGAACAGAATGAAGGCACGTATAGAAGGAATTGGGACTTATAGATTGATCTTTGACACTGGTTGTCACCTAGATATAGAAAAGTGTCTTTATGTTCCTGAATGTGCTAGGAACTTAGTTTCTGTTGGAAAGTTGGATGATTTAGGTTTTAACTTTAAGATTGAAAATGGTATTTTTTCATTATGTAAACAAAAGCACCTTTATGAATTTGGTACTTTGATTGATGGTTTATATCGTTTCAATCTTGATGTTAATTTTGTTGAATCTCTCTTTCATGTTGATCACAATATAGGTAGTAAACGTAGTGCACATAATGAATACTCTGCTTTCTTGTTGCATCAAAGATTAGGTCACATATCCAAAGAAAGGATTTTGAGGTTAGTGAAAAGTGATATCTTACCTCACCTGGATTTTGCTGACTGGGATTTATGTGTGGATTGCATTAAAGGAAAGCAAACCGGTCACATATCAAAGAATCCAGCCACAAGAAGTAGTCAACCTCTTGAGTTGATACACACTGACATTTGTGGTCCTTTTGACACTCCATCATGGAATGGTGAAAGATACTTTATCAACTTTATTGATGACTACTCATGGTATTACATATATCTTCTGCATGAGAAGTCTCAATCAATAGATGCCATTAAGGTATTTATTGATGAAGTGGAAAGGGAGTTAGATAGAAAGGTAAAAATTGTGAGGTCAGATAGAGGTGGTGAATATTATGGAAAATATGATGAGAGTGGACAATGTCCAGGTCCATTTGCAAAGTTCCTTGAAAGTAAGGGCATATGTGCACAGTATACAATACACCACAACAAAATGGTGTAGCTGAAAGGCAGAACAGTACTCTTATGGACATGGTTAGGAGTATGATGAGTTACAGTACTGTACCCATATCATTGTGGATGCATGCATTAAAGACTGCTACATATCTACTTAATAGGATTCCTAGTAAGGCAGTTTCTAAGACTCCTTATGAACTATGGACAGGAAAGAAACCTAGTTTGAGGCACCTGCATGTTTGGGGTTGCTCAGCAAAAGTAAGGATATACAATCCACATGAAAAGAAGCTTGATGCAAGAACCATTAGTGGTTATTTCATTAGCTATCCAGAAAAGTCAAAGGGTTATAGATTTTACTGTCCTAACCGTAGTACGAGAATAGTTGAGTCTGGAAATGCATGGTTTATTGAAAATGGTCAGTTCAGTGGGAGTGGAGAATCACGAAAGGTGGATATTTAAGAAATTCAGGGTGAAAACCCTACATCTAATGCTTCTCCTGAAGTTATTGTTCCATTTGTTGTATCATAGTCACACAACATATTGAAACAACAAATAAATGTTCGAAACCCACAAAACGAACATGTAGGTGATGATGTTCTAAATCAACAAGAGGAACATGTAAATGATGAACCGGTAAATGATGCACAAGTTGAAAATGAGCAAACAGTGAATGATTCACATGAAATGGCATTAAGGAGGTCTATAAGGTAGAAAAGATTAGCCATTTCAAAAGATTATGTAGTTTACTCACTTGAGCATGAATGTGACTTGAGCATTAATGATGATCCAGTCTCATTCAAACAAGCCATGGAATGTGATAATTCTGGAAAATGCTTGAATGCCATGAAAGAAGAGTTGAAATCTATGGATGACAACAAAGTCTGGGAACTAATTTGGTTACCTGAAGGTTCAAAACGAGTCGGTTGTAAATGGGTATTCAAAACCAAACGTGACACGAAAGGTAACATTGAAAGGTATAAGGCTAGACTTGTTGCCAAAGGTTACACTCAAAAGGATGGCATTGACTATAAGGAAACCTTCTCTCCAATTTCAAAGAAGGACTCATTGAGGATTGTTATGGCTTTAGTGGCTCATTATGATTTAGAGCTCCACCAAATGGACGTAAAGACCGCTTTTCTGAATGGTGACTTAAAGGAAGAAGTTTATATGGATCAATCAGAAGGTTTTTCGACCACAGAAAAGGAAAACTTGGCTTGTAAGTTAAAAAAATCAATATATGGACTGAAACAAGCTTCCCGACAGTGGTATCTTAAGTTCAACAATACCATTAAATTATATGGTTTTGTATAAAACACTGTTGATCGGTGTATCTATGTGAAGGTCAGTGGGAGCAAGTTCATTATATTAGTCCTATATGTTGATGACATTGTTCTTGCTGCAAATGATGCTTGTCTGTTACATGATGTAAAGATGTATCTCTCTAACAATTTTGAAATGAAAGATATGGGTGAGGCATCCTATGTGATAGGAATAGAAATATTCCGTAATAGATCACAAGGATTGTTAGGACTATCTCAGAAAAGTTACATCAATAAGGTGTTAGAGAGATTCAGAATGGAAAAGTGTTCTGCTGGAATAGTTCCAATTCAGAAAGGGGACAAGTTTAGTTAAATGCAATGTCCCAAGAATGATTTGGAACGAAAGGCTATGAAATCTATTCCTTATGCATCAGTGGTTAGGAGTTTGATGTATGCTCAGACATGTACTCGGTCGGATATCAGTTTCGCTATAGGAATGTTGGCTGATATCAAAGTAATCCTGGAATAGATCACTAGAAAACTGTAAAGAAAGTCCTTAGGTACTTACAAGGTACCAAGGATTATATGCTCACGTACAGGAGATCAGATCACCTTGAAGTGATTGGTTACTCGGATTCAGACTATGCTGGATGTGTGGACTCAAGGAAATCCACATTGGGTTATTTGTTCCTATTGGCTGGAGGGGCAATCTCATGGAATAGTGGTAAGCAATCTGTTATTGCTACTTCCACTATGGAGGCTGAATTTGTGGCATGCTTTGAGGCCACTATTCATGCATTGTGGTTGCGGAACTTTATCTCGGGGCTTTATATTGTTGACAGCATAGCTAGGCCGCTGAGAATATATTGTGATAATTCTGCAGCTATCTTCTTCTCTAAGAATGACAAATACTCAAAAGGTGCTAAACACATGGATTTAAAGTATTTGTCTGTGAAAGAAGAAGTAACACACCCGGACCTAGCACGACTTTTCCGTACAAACGAATAGTGTAAGATGACGAATTAATTAAACAATATGTTGGTCCGGTTGTGTCAAGTCAGAAGAAAAGATAAGCTTAAGACAAGACGTAGTTGGATGATGAGATGGTGACCATGCATGGAATCACTAAAGTGGACTTCTTTAAGTCCATAACCAATGGATTGGACGTCCATTGGTGAATTGGTCAGTGGATCGGGCCAAGGATCAAACTTTGAGAGTTTAAAAATAAAGAAGAAAGTCTGGCCCGGGGCCTGAGTAGACTTGGTGTCGGACTCCCTTATAAATAGGGGGAGGCCGAGCCTCTCCCCTCATTTTCTCTCTTTCTCTCTTCTCTCATTTCTCTTTTCTCTCAACTGCTCTCTCAGAGCAATTTTGGACTTTTGGCCGATCCGGACAAACCGACCTTAGGATCAAGGTGAGATCTTGGTAGGTTGTTCTTAACTCCTTAATCTACGTTTTTCTAAGTTTTCACGCATCTCCATACATTGATCTAGGAGAGATCCAAGCTCAAAGTTAGGTTTAGCTTTTAGTTAGATTTTAAGTTTAGATTTGAGATCTAGGAACTTTGAGCTTCTGATTCTCGTTTCTACTCCGGTAAACGAGTCATAAAAGGTAAGAGGAACCTTTATCTCGAATTTCATGTCGAATAGTGGACTGAGGGGCTTGGGAACTGAGGAAAAGCCTCAGATCCCGAGGCCAGACTGCGGCTCCCACGCAGGAGTCGAGTCTCTCCCTCGCGAGACTTGGGCCAGTCCCGCGTGGGACATGGCCAATTTGGCCCAACCGCGCGGGTGGGCCATTTTGGACCCAATCTGAGGGAATGGGCCTTCCGGCCCAAATTTCAGGCTAGGCCTGACCCAACCTCAGGGGAGGGCCTGCCTGGCCCAGAACAGGGCCCGGTTAGGCCCGTTGGTGGCCCATGGACCCCAGGGGCATTTTCATAATTTTTCTTTAAGTGTCCAATTTTTACCCTGAAACCTCCTGGACACTTTTCTAAGCCACGAATCACATTCAAGCCCAATCTTAGGTCATGTTAGAGCCTCGTAGGTGCATTCATAAATTTAATTATGAATGCTAACATGTATTTCCGTGTATTAGGGCTCCGGGTGAATCGAATGCAGCGATGCTCTGGAGGTTGAGCTACATGGAGCGCTTGGAAATATACGAATCTCCCAAATACTGTGAGTGGCCTAAATTTCTTTGTTTAGCCACTGGGAACAAAGGTTTTAAAAATGTTTTAAAAACATAAATGTTTTCAAAAGTTTTAGGATACGGGAAATCCACATGCACACACATTTGCATGGTGATATACCCACACAGTGAGTGAGATGTTTTAAAAAGGAATATAAAAACTTATGTATGTGTGATTACATGTTTTAAATATAAATGTTTTATGCGTATATATATATATATATTTATGAAATATTATTATTATGATTTTTAAGGGTGCGATACCCTTGCGAGATGAGTGATTGAGAGAGATGCTCCTCGGGCTCTAATATATGTGGGAGCGTGGACGAGTTGGAGAAAGCATGCTAGATACTCAGCCGTGGACCGCCTATTGAGGGGCACGGTGAGTCGAGACCTAGTTAGGAGAGGTGCGTAGGGAAGCTCGCTAGGCTCCAGTTCGCTGTGTTCCACCACAGCGAGGCACCACCAAGGGAAAGGGCTAGAGAGATAGAAAAGAGAAAACATTTTTGAATGAGAAAAGAGATAGCCCCCGGTGCAGTGAGGCATAAGACGACCGACGGGTCGAGCTTCCAGTATAAAAGAGATGCCAGCCCATTTAAGATTTATATATTTATTTATTTAAGAGTTTTTAAAAGCAGGTTCTCAGCAGGAGAACCAGAAAAGAGTTTTCAAAAGAAATATATATATATTTTATTATTATTTTATTTTAGATTTTCCTGTCTTCCCTAACCCTAATGGAGATTCTTAGAACCTTTGTCACTCACCTGTATCCAATGTGGATGGATGCAGATTCGCGTACGAGGTCAGCAATTAGAATAGAGGCTCACTAGGAGACGTCGGTGGCTTAGGCTTAGTAGTTTCTGCTGTGTAGGTATTCTTTTAAATTAATCCACTGGTACACTTTATAAGTTAAATATTTATTTAAATGATTCTAATTATATTTTAGTTTTATTTCACAGCGATGGTATCCATTTCTATGCCTTGCGGTGCTTCAGGTGCATGACTAGCCAACATGTACTTCAAGGCAGCGCAGCGGTTGCCACGTGGCCGACTTGGGCAGATCGGGGCATGACAAGAAGTGCAGAAACATACAGTGTCTATTGAGCATATTGGTATTGACATGATGATAGCAAAAACGTTAACTAAAGGATTACCGCCCGAGATTTTCTCTGGTCATGTTGAAAATATAGGGATTATAGACAAGTCCTTGTTAGCATAATAGTTTGTTATGTATATATACATAAAGAAGACTTGCTTCGTTTTGTTATGACACTGGATGAATTCATTTAAAGTTATATTTATGTTTCTACTTATTACTTCTCATCCACATTAGGTTATGTACATGTATTGCTTGTATGATGAATAATTGTGTCTTTAAGGACATTAAAGTTGAGGATTACAGTTTTTCTCAATTATGGTTACTCTCAATTAAGACTATTCTGACTTGAGTTAATTTTGTGATACATGGAAGGAATCAAGTTGTTATATAATTTGTGACCGCCATGATCCAATTAATTCATTTCAGTTAAGGACGATGACTTGATAAATTTCAATGTATGATGTGCACTTATGGTTGTTGAATCTTCAGGTCATCACATGGGTCAAGTGGGAGATTGTTAGTTTATTTTAATAAACATTAATGTAGCCCATGTAATGGGTTGGCTTTACTATTAAAAGGCCCATATGATGGACATTGGGTTTAAAGAATTAAAGCCCTAGGGTTTTCTATATAAATAAAGATTAAACCTTCCCCTCTCTCTTCATAACATAAGATAAGATAACTTGATCCCCAAGTTATTAGAAAAGTATGTACTTCTCATCCATCAAAGAAAACCTAAAAGAAGAAGAAGAAAGGGGAAAATCCAAGAAGATCAAATCTTTTATTCAATTGTGGTTTTATTCAATTAATTGTTTAGAGCTATGGATCAAGGTAAGTGCTCTTAATTTTCTTGTTAATTGAATTTTTAATTAGTTGATTCTATAAAATAAAAAATCCTATGTAAAGATTAATTCATATTTTCTATCATAATATATTTGAAAATATGCTTTCAAAAGATTTGCAGCACATGGATGCAATAGTTAAGAGAAAGAGTTTGGCCTTTTGAGAAGATAAGGGAGAGAGAGAGAAAGACGACTAGGAAGTAGGGAACCATATGATAAAACAACAAAAAGATGCACCAGAAACTTTGGTAAATTGAGTACCTTTTTTCCTTTAATTTATTACAATTGTTTTTTTTTTTTTAAGTTTATTTCCTTCCTTGCGCTTTGATTCTCCTCCCCGTCTTCTTCTTTTCTTTCTTTTCTCTGTTTCTTTCTTCTTCCGCGTTCTCTTCTTGTCTCGCTCATCCCGATTTTTCTTTGCCTCATTGAACTTGAATGAAATCTCGTTCCGCTTAACCCTTGAAATCTCCTCCTCTCAGATGGCGACTTGATTTCACCTTGATAAGAATCTGCTTCTATAGTAGCCTTTCTCTACCGAGCACAAGGAGTCCGAATCCGCCATCATTTTTTTCCCTTTTCTCTTAATTAATTGATATCTAATGCTTTGTTTTTATTTTGGGAATTATGAAGCACAAAAATTGGGGATTTTTTGGTTCTCTGATGGGTTCTATTTTTTCAATTAATTAGCTTTTTTTCTCCAAAAAAAAACTTATTAACATGATTTAATATGGTATGAATTAATTAATCATATGGTTAAGTTTTCTTTTTTTTTTTCTTTAATTAATCATATGGTTGGAAATTCTTTTAAAGTACTGGGTTAAATATAGGCAGGTGTAATGAGAGTTGAATAAAGAAGATTTTTTTTTTGGTTTTCCGAATAAAGAAGATTTGGTGCATTAGGATAAGAAAATTAGAGTGAAATGTATGGTATGAGAAATTTCCAATCAACTGTAATGGTTATATAGGATACATTACTTACAATATCCTTGTTACACTTTTTTTTTTCTCTTCTTTGTAAGTTTACTGGCAAAGGCCACCACTTTTTTTTTTTGGTATTTACGATTTTAATGTTATGATATATATGTCCCTTTTGTATATTAACATTGAGATATTTTGCCAAATAATCTTATATTTTTTAATATTTCATATGTTAAAAGAAATTTATATTTTTTATTTTTCTTAGAAATTCTAAATAATTTATCAATCATTTAAAAATTCATATATTAAATTACTTTTCAGTTTTACACTTTAAAATGAATTTCTAATTTGATGTGTGGCTCTTTGATTTAATTTATATTTTTTAATCATTTTGCTTTTCTAGTTCTATATTTAATTTTCAATTTTCTTTCCAAATAAATAATATTTTACGGACACCAATATATGTTTTGTACCCAAAAAATTTAATTTTCATCTTGGTTCTCTTATTTTTTAACTTATTTAGCTTTAGCATTTGTATTTTTTTAGTTAATTAAGAAGCAAATTTCCATACTCAAATGCTCGTAATTTATAAAAATAAGAAAAAAAAATTAAAGCATGATTGTGTGATCATAGAAATTAAAGTATGATTCACTAATAAAGTATTATTAGTTTTTTAATGTACAAAATCACACATAAAACTAAGAAAAAAATAAAAATATATTGTTTTTAATATATAAAAATTAAATATATATATATATATAAGGTTTTCTAACAAAATATGTTTGATGTTAATATACAAAATGGACATATAAATCATATGTACATAACATTAAAATTGTAATTTAAAAAATGCGGTGGCCTTTGCTATCAAAATTTAAAAAAAAAAAAGAAAAAAGAAGAGAAGAAAAATAACTAAAATGTAAGAAGGGGGTATTGTAGGTAATTTAGATTAAAACCATTACACTTGATTGAAAATATCTCAAACAATACACTTTACTTTACTTTACTTTTTTAATCCTAATGCATAAAATTTTCTTTATTCCACTCTCAATACACCTGCCCATATTTAACCCTAAAGTATTATATATATATATATATATATATATATTAAACAAATTAAAAACCACTAAATCAGGCTTGTTTTTTCTTTCAAAAAAAAATGGTTAATACTCATTCAATTTTAACCACAATTCCATATGTTGACATCTTAGACATCAACGCATTTTTACTAGTAAGTGCTACACACATGCAGTTAAATTTGACAACAGGCCTTTAATTAAACTTATTTTGTAACGTTTAATCACAAATAGATCAAATTAAAAGATTTGACTTTAAATTAGGTTATTTAAAAATATTTAAATATATTTATTCCAAATTAAATATTTAGTCTTTAAATAAACATTCTAAATTTCCCCATTAAACAATAATCAAGAGTTGCGCACTAGGGCCATCTAAATTTCCGAGAAAGACCCATCGTCAAACAATCCAAAACCACATAGTGATATGATCATAGCGATATAACCCATTAGCTTTTACCCAATCCCATTTTTCTCTTTATCTTCCAAGACATGATACAGGAACTAGCTATTCCAAAACAAGAAATAAGGCCCTCTCTATTCTTCACGAAGAACTACTATGTCAACAAGTAAATTCTGCTTTTATTCTGAAACAATTTATTCATTTCCCTTTTTATGCTCCTAGTCTATCACCGCTTTTTCGATGGTGCTGGCCTGGCTGTTTCCACGGTCGATTGTTAGAACAGAGATTTGCGGGCATCTTCAATCCCTACTAGCAATAGACCTTGGGATAGATATAATTGCGTCCCTTATAATATCTATGTTCCCTCCAAGACATAATGTTAGTTTCCACTTTGCAATTTTAAGGGAAGCATTTTCTTTTAATTGGAAAGCTTTTGGCTCATGATAGAATTTGGTGTCTGCTCTAATTGGTCAATCTTTTGTCTGAATGGAGAATCGGAATGCATGCTAACGATTGAGAAAAATCGAAATGAAAAGAGAAAGGGGAGAAAAGCAAAGGGCATAAAGGAGAGACACCACTTAATTAGCATACTTACGCAAACCACAACCACAATTTTATAAAGACTTTAAAGGAACCTTTTGTCCATCCTAACCTACAATTTTCCATCTTAAAACCTAGCTGGAGTAATTTTTTTTTTTTTGTCTGTTCACATGCAGTAACCGAAAAAAGATTGAGATGCCTTAAGTCTGTTTGAAGCTGGAGCCCACCCACTAAAATGGTGAAGCATTTAATTAAAAAGTGACAACGGCATCCCCTGAAGGAATAGACAAGGGGAATTAATTACAACTGCTATATAGGAGTGTTAGAAAGGAATAAAATTAATGTTCAACAACTAGCTAGGGCATGCCAAATAGAGCCTTAGATTTTTTATACAAATGGTATATACTTAAATTATTAAAGAACCTGATCCGATGATGACCTGCCATGGCTTTTCAGCACCAATCCCCAAGGCTTGTAGGCCCAGACTGATCGATCTTCAGGAACCTTAATTACTACTCCCTCTTTTTTATATTATCTGGTATTTTAAGGTTTTACATAAGAATTAAGATTGTCATTAAAAATTTTTAAAATTTAGATAAAATATTATGAAAGGATAAGTTTACACTTTTATTATTCCCTCTTTAATAATAAATACTTTGTAGGATTAATTCAAAAAAAGAAGGATAAAATTAAAAAAAAGGTAATTAATGTTTTATAAAAATCTTAAAGTGACAGATAATTTAAAAAAAAATTCTCCTAAAAATAACAGATATTATGAAAATGAAAGAGTAAAAAAAAAAAAGAAAAGAAAATGAGAACGGAGTGCAGCTGTCTCAAGTGAAGTTGATGTTAAGTCAAGACCCCAAATTCGTTGCATTTGTGACTTTTCACTTTCGGTTCTCTTTCTTCTGCATTTTTTATTTTAAGAATATCTTCATTTAGGATTATATTGTTTTAAAATAATAATTAAAGAGATTAAACGTATTTAAATAATAATTTTAAGGAATTAATTATTTTAATATAATAATTTAAAAAATTAATTATCTCAAATAAAAATTTAAAAATTAATTTATCTTTTTTATATAATTTGAGAATCAATTTAGATATATATTCAACAATTTAACTTTATTATGTATAATTTGCTGGGTAATCAGAAAATGGGGAATATTTTTTTTCTTGAGAGAAAATGTGAATAGTAAGAAAACATATTAAGAAAAAACTGAAAATGAATGAATTGTCCAATAGTTTTAACCGATTTTTTATTTTATGCGGGGATGAGTTTGAAAATTGTAACCCCACATCCCACATGACAACTGTTGTCTTTTGTTCATGTAAAACCTTGGACGACCAAGGGAAAAAGCATTTATTACTTTATCAAAATAATAGTTTAAAGAGTTTGTCTCTAATAAAAATTTAAAAATTAATTTATCTTTTTACATAATTTGAGAATTAATTTAGATATTCAACCATTTAACTTTATTATATATAGTTTGTTGAGTAATCAGAAAATGAGAAATTTTTTTTTGAGAGAGAAAATTTTAACTTTATTATATATAGTTTGTTGAGTAATCAGAAAATGAGATTTTTTTTTTTGAGAGAGAAAATGTGAATGGTAAGAAAACATATTAAGAAAATACTGAAATGAATGACTTGTCCGATAGCTTAAAACATTTTTTATTTTATGCAGGGATGAGTAGAGGTGGCAAAATGAACCCGAACCCGAAAACCTGTCCGAGACCGTCCGAACCCGAACCCGACCAAACCCGATTTGATCAAAAAAGTCAACGACCCGAACCCACCTGAGCCCGAACCCGAAATTACCTAAACCCGAAGTAGCCCGAACCCGACAAGGCCCGAGCCCGAACCCAACCTGAACCCGAGCCCGAGCTCGACCTGAACCCGAACTTTAATTTAATATTAAAAAAATAATCTTATAATATTTTTTTATAATATTTTCTATAAGATCAAAATTTTAGTTTTAATGTTAATAATTATTTAAAATAATGCATTCTTTTTTTTTCTTTTCTTAATATTATTACTAGTTATGTGTCATATCTTATAAGTTATTAAACTATTATTTTCTTTAAGATAATATATAGTAATAAGTTAATTATGATAAAAATAAAATTGATTAATTACTATTAATTACATTTCTAAAATATGTCAATTGGTTAATTATCATCCTCATTTAATAAATAAAATATAAAAATATTTAATTAAAAAATAATAAAGAGTTTTAATTTAATTCAACAATAACAATTATATTTTTGAAATATATTTGAAAAACAATGGTATTTTAGATAATTGAAAAGTTTTGTAATATTCATACTTTTATATTATATATATAAGTATATTAAAGTAATAAATAATTTTAATATTTAACAATTAAAATTAATCTTACTAAAAATCATTAATTATTAATGTGAATTAGTACATAAGTTATTAATTATTAATAATTTTTTATCTTCTAATACTCAATGATAAAATAATCACTCCTATTTCTGAATAATAATCGTTTGAAGTTGTTATATAAGGATTAAAAAAGTTAATGAATTTTCTAAAATCTTTACAAAAAATGACTATGTGATTAAACTACCACTTTTTTTAGATTATGAATTATTTAAAAATTCATTAAAGTAACTTGAAAATAATATAAAGGAAGAATGGTAAAGTTGATAAAAAAAATAAATATTTTCTTGATTTTGTAAAATGACAAGTAATTTGGAACAAAAAAATTTTTTAAACGATTATTATTTAGGAAGGGAGGGAGTAATAATTTTCCAATTCCCTTTTACTTAAACTCATATTAATCATTAGATAATAAATATTTTTAATATTATCCAAGAAATACTCTTTCTCTATTCTTGAATAATAGTCATTTAAGGTTGTTACATACTCTTTCCATCCCAAAATATATGTCACTTTTAACTACTCCATCTATCTGTATATAGATGTCATAGTTAACTGAATCACACTTATTAAGAAAATCAGTTAAAAATAGTTATTATTATTGATTTAGTCCAAATTTATCATAATTTTTCAATATTACCCTTTACTTTAATTTACCTAATTTTTCTCTCCAACTTTAATATATTTAATCTCTTCTCACTAATTACTCTCCCCGAATTTCAGTATATGTATGTTTCCAAAGAAAATATTCCCTCATTCTTTTGTTTTGCAATTTGAAATTTTGTTTGAATTAAAATTTTTAATTCTATCTCCCTCCAATTTTTTTCTCTAAATTTGTTTAGAAGTTTTTCCCGCCAAAATTTGTTTTAGAATCTAAAACATTCACGATTTAAATATTGGTTCTTATTTATTCATCAAACAAGAACTTACTAACATTCTTTAATCATGACTTCAGGGGGGATACATCAAATGCCATTCCTTAAAATAGATTTACATGTAATTTTGATGCCTTCAAATATTGATGATGAAGGTAGCCAACAAACTGTTTCAATGGAATCATAAAATCATCAATTACCAAATCTTAACATTACTATAGAAGAAAGTTTTCTTGCTGACCTCCACTTCAGTCCGAGTTCTTAAGTGGCTGAGTCATCTAATCAATTTATTTGAAAATGTATGCAGTAATGTTTTATTTAGATCCAAATTTATAAGAAAACTTAACAAAGAGCAACAGCTATAGTCTTTAATCCTTCATTGGAGACAAAAAGAAATTGAATAGGCTTCTTCGTTGCCCAATACTATCTGCAATATTTAATTTGAGTAATTGACAATATTTTTCATTTTATTAGGGGTAAAATAGGAAAAAAAACTAATTAATGCTTTAATAATTTTCTAAAGTAACAGATAAAAGGGGACAATGAATCTTTCTAGAATATGACATCTATATAGGGACAGAGAGAGTATTTTATAAGACCAAGAAAAACAGTTTTTTTTTAAATTTTTGTATTTTTGACTTATTTATCTATTTTATCCCTAATTTAACTTTTTTATCATTCATTGAAGAGATGAGACATGAATTAAATATAGGATTTTTAACCTTACAAGGATAATTTTAAAAAAATACAATAATATTACCTTGGTTTTGTAAAAGTGGCAAATCTTTTAATACAAAATTTTTTTTCTCAAAGTGATATCTATTTTGAAATGCAGAGAGTAAGGATTAAGAAAATTAATAAATCTCCTAAAATTTAGACAAAAAATCACCTATGTGACTAAATTATCATTTTCTTGAGATTTTAAATTACTTAAAAACTCATTAAAATAACTTGAAAATAATGTTGAGAAAAAATAATAAAATTGATAAAAATTTAATAAATGCTTTCTTGATTTTGTAAAATTACAATTAATTTGAATTAAAAATAATTTATTAAAACGATTATTATTTAGGAATGGAGGGAATGCTTTTAAAACAAATAAAAAACAAAAAGTAGCAAAATATAATTCGACTTATAAAACAAAAATAATAATTTTTAATTAAAAAGTAGAAACCCAAATTTAACCCAACCTAAGTTCAAATTTGACCAAATCTGAACCTGAACCCAACTTGAACCCGAGCTCGAACCCGACCGAACCTGAACCCGAAAATACCCGAACTCGAAAGAGCTCAAACCCGAAAGAACCCGAACCCAAAGTCGCTCGAACCCGAAGTCACCCGAACCCGACCGAACCCGCCCATTTACCACATCTAGGGATGAGTTTGAAAATTGTAAAATAACCCCACTTCTCACATGACAACTTTTGTCTTTTGGTCAAGCAAAACCTTGGACGACCAAGGGAAAACACATTTATCACTTTACCAAATTTAGGGTTTAGCTATTTCCGTAGATCAATCAGATTTGCAATTAGATCTTCATTTCTACTATCTCTGTTCTCTCAAAGGAAAAAAAATGGTTGATTCAATTGTTTCCCTTGCCATTGAAAGAATCTCGGATGTTCTAATTCATGAAGCAGTGCTTTTGCATGGAGTGAAAGAGGAAGTTGAGCGACTAAAAGCTGAACTAATTCGGATGCAAAGCTTTCTAAAGGATGCGGATGCTAAGCAAGAGCAGAGTGAGCGTGTTCGCAATTGGGTGGCAGAAATCAGAGAGCTTGCTTATGATGCTGAAGATGTTATAGACACTTTCATTCTCAGAGTTGCTTCCCATAGAGGAGAAGGCTTCCATGGAATCATCAAGAAATTTGCTTCCATTTTCACTAAGCCTTTTCATCTCCACAAAATTGGTACCCAAATCCAAACCATCCAAAGTTATCTTGAAGACATTTCTAAAAGCCTGCAAACTTATGGCATCAAATTTGAAGGTGAGGCATCTACAGCCATCCAGCAACAGCTGAGAAGATCATATCCTCATTTTGAGGAAGAGTATGTTGTTGGCTTGGTGGATACCACAAAAGAAGTGACGGATCAATTGTTGGCAGAAGATGATGGTGAGCGACTTCATTTTGTTTCCATAGTGGGTATGGGAGGAATAGGTAAAACCACAATTGCAAAAAAAGTATACAATTGCATTGATGTAAAGAGATATTTTGATTGTTCTGCTTGGGCTTTCATATCTCAACAATGCCTTGCAAGGGATGTTTTGAGGAAAATCTTGATAGAAGTTGGGGAAGAAGGAGTGGTCGTTGACAAGCTGAAAGAAGAAGATTTGTGTGAGAGGCTTTATAATTTCTTGAAAGAAAAACGATATTTGGTGGTTCTTGATGATATATGGAAAAATGAGGATTGGGAGAAAATAAAACAAGCATTTCCAAAAGGAAACAAGGGAAGCAAAATTTTATTTACAACACGGAAAAGAGAAGTTGTTTTGCATGCTGATCCTTATAGCTCCCTAATAGAGACACCACTTCTGACAAGTGAGGAGAGTTGGGAGCTTCTCAACCGAAAAGCATTTTCAAGAAATATGTGTAAGTCTCATGAGTGCCTACATGAATTCGAAAAGCTAGGAAGGGAGATGGTGAGAAAATGCGGTGGTCTACCTCTCGCAATAGTTGTATTAGGAGGCTTGTTAGCAACAAAAGAGTCACTCGATGAGTGGGAGAAGGTGAGCAGAAGCATACATGTGAGCATGAGCAAATTTCAAGAAGAAGATCATCCTTATTGCAGAGTAAATGGGATTTTGGCTTTAAGCTACAATGAATTACCGTATCTTTTGAAACCGTGCTTTCTATATCTTGGTCATTATCCAGAGGATTGGGAGATATCAACAAAGAAACTCATTAGACTATGGATTGCTGAAGGTTTCATTCCGCCATCAGTGGAAGGGGAAGAATTATTGATGGAAGATGTGGCCAAACAGTACCTCGAAAAGCTAATCAACAGATGTTTGGTTCAAGTTGAGAAGCGGGATCATACTGGGGAAGGAGTGAAAACTTGTCGCATTCATGATCTTTTACGAGATTTGTGTGTGTCAAAAGCTATAGAGGAGAAGTTCATGGGTATCATTCCTTCAATAAAAACTGAAAATGAAGATTATGTTTTTCGTTTGAGTACTTCACCAAGTTCAAATAAGCCACGCAGAATCTCTTGTTATATTGATGAAGGAAGATACCGTTATGATTATTCTCAAGGCAAACGATATGTCAACATGTATGTTTTTGATGAGACGGAGGAAAGGTGTTCAAAGGTACGCTCCATTTTACTCTGTCAAGATGAGGTGTTGGTAAAGTTAGGCATTCCAAATGCTTTCAAATTACTAAGGGTTTTGAATCTTGTGAGAAAAAATGCTGATTTTTTGTATGATGATGGGAACGGTGAAGGCGACTGGAGAGTACCAAAGGAAATTGGCAATTTAGCTCATTTAAGGTACTTGGCTTTAGAAGGTGTAACTGTCATCTTGCCACGGTCTATTGGCAACTTGAAGAGTTTACAGACCTTATATGTCCGACATGCTTTGAAAGTTCCTAATGTTCTTTTCAAATTGAAGTGTCTGCGACATCTTTCAGTATATAATTGTTTAGCAAGTTCGGTCCAAATTGACAATTTGGAAAACATCATAACCCTGAGGACGATCGTTGCCAAGAGTTTGATTAAAAACAATACCGTGCTGAAACTGACTAAGATCCAAAGTCTAGCAATAGAATTCGAGAGATCAGAAGAACTTGAGGTGATCCTCAAATCCGACATTTTCAACCGCCTTCGTTCATTGCGCATGGTGATAGGCGAATCAATTTCAAATCCAGACTTGGGACCTCTTTCTCATTGTCACCAGCTCTCCAAGTTACGCATATGTGGGAAAATACCGGAAGATTTGCATTCCAGTCATCATGTTTTCGAATTTCTACCAGCAAAGATTTCCAGCTTAGATTTGATAGAATCTGAGCTTAAGCACGACCCAATGCCCTCCTTAGAAAACCTACCTCAGTTGCGGTTTCTATGGTTGGGATCCTGTTCATACATAGGGAGTAAAATGGTTTGCTCTGCCAATGGGTTTCCTCAGCTGGAGTATCTTAGTTTTGGAAATTTATCAGAAGTAGAGGAGTGGGAAATACAACAAGATGCAATGCCACGACTCAAGAAATTACAGCTCTTAAACGTTCCGAAGCTGCGAATGGTTCCAGTGGGGCTGATACATGTTAAAAATCTCCATGAGCTAGAGTTACTTTTTATGAAGAGTTCATTTGTGAAGAGGATTCAAGTGATGGACGGTGAAGAGGGAGAAGATCTCTATAAAGTGTGTCACATTCCTTCCATTTCAATAATGGGAACAAAAGATTAATTTCTTCAGCAATCACCATCTTTGATCATTCGGATCTATCTTTCCCAGAAAGGTTAGGCCACTTTATTAGTAGTATATAGTTAGTAGTATATAACTTTCTTTTCTTTTCTTTTCTTTTTCCTTTTCTTTTTCTTTTTCTTTTTCTTTTCTTGGGTGAAAAACGCTAAATAAAACTGGCGGTGTTAGGGCCTTATGCTAGGCGCTTTAAGTTTGAGTACGTGACTGACCCTTGGCCTGTTGAATGCTCGGCTGCTGTCAAATCCTTTTTAGAATTTGCTGAGCAGCTGGGCTTCCAGAGGATTCTTTTAGAAGGTGATGCACTTGGGAGTGATTAAAGCGATTGGTAGGGACCATCCTGATCTCTCTGTCCATGGCACAATCATTGATGTAGCTAATTAGTACTTCCCTCTATTTCAATTTAATTGTATACTTGATATATATGATATAAATTTTACGAAAAAAATAATATTTTGATATATATTTTTTTTAAAAAAAAGTATAAAAGATGTCGAGTTTTACTAAAAATTAATATTTAAATAAAGAATATAATCAATAAATAAAAAATCAGACTGTTTGAATTTTATTAAAAATTAATGTTTAAATAGAGAATATAATCAATGAATAAAAAATCAAACCGTTTCTTGAATCGTTTAACAAAACGGTTCATGATTCAAGAGATTTAATCAGTTTAATCACCTGGTTCGAATGAAATGAGATTTGAGTTTTAATTTTACTGATTTTTTAAAGAAAAATAAAAAAAAAACTAGAAAAAATTCTAAAAGTAATAAGAAGTAGCATAAAACCATGCAGGAATTATCTACTATTTGTAAGCTAAAGATTACGATCTATTTCTTTTTAAAAGAAAACAAGTTTCTTATTTAGTGTTGTAAATCATATATAAACCATACAGTACAAACCATAAAAGCACAATTAATCAAAAGAAACAAGAAGAAAAATTAGAGATTAGCACTCTAAAACACAGGCTAGTAGCACGAAATAAGAAATATTACAATTGCTATCAACCTGAAAGCTATGTACTCTCAATCTAGGATCTGAAGGGATCTTAAAAGATAAACAACCAAAAAGAAAAATAGAAAAGAAAAGAAGTATTGAGATAATGGATTTTGATGATTTCAAAGTCCAAAATAACAAAGTGATACCAACAATCCGTCATCATCACAAACAAAGATCCACAAAGAACAATAAATTTGAGGGCTGAGGCTTGAGCTAGTGATTAAACTTAGAGAAGAGAAGACACAATGAATAAAGGTCAGACTTAGGCCATCTCTAATGTACGTAGCACCAAAACACCAAAATGGTGTTAAAATTTGGTGCAAATTACTCCAATGAATACGGTATTTCACGTGTTCCAAGAGTACCAACTTGGTGTTTGCTAAAATGTAACACCAAATTTGGTGTTGCACTGTAGCTAGCACCAAATTTGTTTTTTTTTATAAATATTTAAATTTTAAAGTTAAATTATAAAAAAGAAATTTCATTAGAAAGATTTCATTAAAACCTTTAAAATGAGACCAATATTAAATATATATTTTTATTTTCGATAATTATTTATAAATAATTGTTATAAAATACTTCTTTTATTACCTCAAAACACTCTTAACACCAATTACCTCAAAACACTCTTTACACCAATCTGGTGTAGATTACATTGGAGTGAAAAATTATTTTGTGTAAGCATATTCTTCAAATATTCCTTTTTAACACCAAAATAGTTTAACCGGTTCATCAGTTTAAACTAAAAATGGTTTTATGACCCTTTACGGATCGGACTGATGGCTGGTTTATGATTCAACCGGTTGAGCCGACCGATCTGGTTCGATTTTTTATTCATTGGATATAATTATAAAAGTACTTCTCATTTTAAGAAAGTGAACCTTATTTTGAAATATATGAGGTGGGCATTTAATATATATACAAAATAATAAGAGAGTTGTAAAGGACCAAGTCAACCGAAAACAACCAAGCTGAATATTTGAACTACAGCAAATCACGAAACTGAAATTTTGAACTCAAGATACTGACCTTGATTATAGGATTAGATAATCTGTTTTGAAATTTAAACAGCCTTGTAATCTGTATAAATACATATACAAGTATCAGTAAAAGTTTAAGTCTTTTTATTCTCAAAATATTTCTATCTCTTTATGGTATCAGAAGGTTTTGCTTAACTAGCAACAAACGATCAATTTTTTTTTCCTTCATGGCTATTGCAAACACCTCTGCAACACAAATCGACAATGGTGCCACTCTGGACCAATTTCCATTAATGCCGTTGCTCAGCTTCCTTTGAAGCTCATTAGTCTTAATTATCCGTCTTGGAAAATTCAGTTTTAGTCCCTTTAATGGGATATGATCTCAATGGCTATCTTGATGGTGCCACACCCTGCCCTCCTTCGACTATTACCGTTAACGACTGTTCCAGTCCCAATCCTGCTTATCTTCATTGGCAGAGGCAAGACAAGTTCATCTTGCACGCTATTATGGCTTTCGGTTTTTGAAACTATTGTTTCACTTCTTATTACAGCCAAGACATCCAAGGATGCTTGGGAGAAATTGTCAAATACTTATGCTAGTAAGTCTCGTGCAAGAGTCATGCCGTTCAAGAAAAAGCTGACCATGGCAACTCAAGAGGGTCGTTCCATTGCTGATTATGTTCAATATATGAAGACTTTAGTTGATGAGTTAGCCTTTGCTCAAGCACCTGTTTCAGATGATGATTTAGTGCTTTTTACTTTGAATGGTCCCGACAGTGAATTCAAAGAACTTTCCGCTGCCATAAGAGTTCGATAGTCTTTTATTTCTTTTAAGGAGCTTCATGATAAGCTCATGGATTTTGAGAGTGCTATTCAACATGAAGAATCTGCTATTTGCTTTCCTGCTACTGCCAATTATGCTAGAAAGTCCATAGGTACTAATTTTCACAGAGGAGGTACTACTAGAGGTACATTTCAATCTAATTCCTCTCGCAATTACTTCTATCAAAGGAGAAAAACATCACCTCATGCTTTTGTTTCTTCCATAAGATTAGTACGTATGCCAACTTTGTGATAAACCAGGCCACAGTGCTAAGACTTGTCAGTTGTTAAACCCTCTTCAAAAAGTCCTGAAGCAAATCATGTTACTGTTGGCTCCAAAAACTCCAGCTCTCCTTGGTTAGCAGATACAGGTGCTTCTAACCATGTTACCAATTCTTTGAGCAATCTATCTCTCTACACAGAGTATGGTGGTCCTGATGAGGTTCTCGTTGGTAATGGCACAAGTTTGAAAATCAATCATATTGGTTCTGCGATTATTCCTTCTACCAATAAACCTTTTTATTTGCATGATGTGTTACATGTCCCAACCATAAAACGTAATCTCCTTTCAGTTTCTCATTTTTGTAAAACTAATCGAGTTTCTGTTCAATTTTTTCCTTTTCATTTTCTTGTAAAGGACTTAAGCACGGGGGCACCATTGCTGAAGGGACTGAGTAAAGATGGGGTTTACAAATTCCCAAGTCGCATGCCACATTATACAAGACTTGTCACTGCCATGCTTTACATGAAAGTTTCACCTGATCTTTGGCACAAGCGTTTGGGACATCCATCTTCCAAAATTTTACATTCTATGTTGGAGTCTTTTAACTTACTTGTTTGTTCTTCCAATAAATTGTCGCATCGTGACTCTTGCCACTACATTAAGAGTCTTGAGTTACCATTTTTTCGCTCGACTTTGTCTAGCTCCAAACCGTTAGAGCTGCTTTATACTGATGTCTGGGGTCCAGCTCCAATAAAATCTATGGATGGTTTCAACTATTATGTGGATTTTATTGATCACTACACTAAGTATGTATGGCTTTTTCCTTTAAAAAGAAAATCTGACGTTGACACTATTTTTCCATCATTTAAAGCACTTATTGAAAATTTCTTTAACACTTCCATTATCACTATGTACTTTGACAACGATGGAGAATATCAAAAACTTTTCAAATATCTTTCTACCATTGGTATTTCTTATCTCACCACACCAGCTCATACACCTCAACACAATGGTGCAGCCGAACATAAACATAGACATGTTGTTGAGACAGGATTAACCTTGTTACATCAAGCCTCCATGCCACTTTCTTTTTGGACACATGCCTTTCAGGCTGCTGTTTATCTCATAAATAGACTTTCTACTCCTGTTCTTAAAATGAAAACACCATTTGAAGCTTTATATGGCCATGCACCTAATTTTACTAAACTCAAGGTCTTTGGTTGTGTTTGCTATCCGTGGTTTAAACCATATGCTGCTAACAAACTCCAACCTAAGTCTTGGCCTTGCACCTTTTTGGGATATTCCACCACTCAGAGTGCATACAAATGCTTTGATCCTATTTCTAAAAAAAAAATTTCTTTCTCGTCATGTTTTATTCAATGAATCTATTTTTCCATTCTCTGTTAATACTACTCAAATCAAAGTCACATCTCATACTTCTGAAAAATAGGATCATATTGCGGCTTTGAAGCCTTGTAGTTTTCAAGCATCTAAAATGACATTTTCAAGTACAATGCAGGATGGTGCATGCACTACTACTCAGTCTTCTCAACAATCTATTTCTATGCTCGATTCTTCTACAGGGAACGATCAAGGTAATTCTATTATGCCCTTTTCCTCTCAGCCTCCTACTCGTACTCACTCTATGGTCACTCGTTCCCAAAATAAAATTTTCAAACCCAAAGTTATCTTTACTGTCTCTAAACACCTTATATATCTTACCATCTCTTGAACTAAGCAATGTCACTGAGGCTCTTAAAGATGTTAATTGGCGGAAGACAATGTCACAAGAATTCAATGCTTTGCTTCATAATTAGACTTGGACATTAGTTGCTCCATCCTCTAAACTCAATGTTGTTGGCTGCAAGTGGGTCTTTCGTATCAAACAAAAGCCTGATGGTACCATAGATCGATACAAGGCTCATCTAGTCGCTAAAGGTTTCCATCAACATCCGGGCATTGACTATTCCGAGACTTTTAGTCCTGTCATCAAACCCACAACCATCAAAATTATTCTCTCTATTGCTTTGGCTAATGCTGGCCATTCAAACAAATGGATGTTAATAATGCTTTTCTTCAAGGTCTGTCTGAAGATATCTACATGACTCAACCCTCAGGTTTTGTTGACAAAGACAAGCCTCATAACATCTGCAAGCTCAACAAGGCCATCTACGGTTTAAAACAGGCACCTCGTGCTTCGTATCAAGAGTTGAGTACTTTCTTAGTTCAATATGGTTTTCTAAAATCTATCTCTGATGTATCGCTTTTCATCTACTCCAAAGGCTCCACTCTTCTTTATTTTCTGGTCTATGTTGATGATTTAATCATCACTGGTAATGATTCTATTGCTATTGCCAAGTTTCAACGTGAACTTTCACACCGTTTCTCACTCAAGGATCTTGGTGATCTTAATTTTTTCTTGGGAGTGGAAGTAATTTCTACCAGCAATGGACTTTTTCTTTCTCAACACAAGTATGTACGGGATATCTTAAATCAGTTTGATATGGGGGATGCTAAAGCGGTTGTCACTCCCATGGCCTCTAATATCAAACTTCAGCTTAAAGATGGCACCAATGCAGCTGACACAACATTACATCGTAAGCTTATTGGTTCATTACAATATTTGTCTCTCACATGTCCTAACATTGCATATGCCATTAACAAGTTGTCCCAGTATATGCACTCTCCTACTCAACATCATTGGTCTTGTCTCAAGCGAGTGTTACGATATCTAAAGGGCACTCTTCATCATGGTTTATTCTTGAAAAAGAATTATGGTCTGCAACTTACTGCCTTCAATGATTCCGATTGGGCTGGCAATCTAGATAATCGATCATCCACCTCTGCCTTTGTGATCTATCGTGGTGGAAATCCAGTATCTTGGAAGCCCTCCAAGCAACGCACTGTTGCTCGGTCATCCACCGAGGTTGAATATCAGGCTCTCGCCAACACTATAGCTGAACTAACTTGGGTTCAAAATCTCCTCTCTGAGTTGCACTTCATCCCTCCTTCCTCTCCTGTCATTTATTGTGATAATATTACGGCCACTTATCTTAGTGCCAACCCTGTCTTTCACTCTCGCATGAGGCACTTGGCCCTTGATTATCACTTTGTCAAGCAACTAGTTCAAGCTCGGCAGCTTACGGTTTCTCATATCTCTACCAAGGATCAATTGGCAAATGGTTTTACCAAACCACTCTCGACGTCTCGTTTTCTTCTTCTTCGGTCCAAGATTGGTGTTGCTGATGGCTCCACCATATTGCGGGGGCATGTAAAGGACCAAGTCAACTGATAACAACCAAGCTGAATATTTGAACTGCAGCAATCACGATACTGAAATTTCGAGCTCAAAATACTGACCTTGATTATAGGATTAGATAATCTGTTTTGAAATTTAAACAGCCTTGTAATCTATATAAATACATATACAAGTATCAGTAAAAGTTTAAGTCTTTTTATTCTCATAAAATTTTTGAATCTTTAAGAGTATCTGTTGTTAAAATTTCAAAGATGTTCTACTATGTCACATGTGAAAAGGGGAAGGCAATGCTGCTGCTTATCACCTTGCTAAATTTGCTTTATCGTTATGTACGGTCCGAGTATGTCCCTGTAATACCTAGTCCTATATTAATTTGCATTGGAGCCATATGCTAACAAATTTACCATTTTACCCTTGTATGAATTTTAACTTCCAAATTGGGAAAAATTTTCCCTACTAGCTTAATGATTTAAACACTTTGACAAATTCACTTTATTTTTGTAAATTTTTGCCAATTGGATTTAAGTTTCAAATTCTTTTATTTTACCCCAATTTACACCATTGCTCTTTAGGACACAGAGGGAATTTTTGAAATTTAATAAGGGCATTTTTGTCATTTGACCAAGTAATTGTCTAGAAAATTCAAGACAACTTTTTGTGTTTCTCTTCTTCTTTTTCCCCTTGCATGGCCGAACCCCCTCCAAAAACACTTCCTCCATCATTTTCTTCATATCAAGCTCCAAACCTTCTCACTCAAACACTCTCTCTCCAAAAATCTCAAACAATTTTCAAGGGAATTTACTACTTTACCCTCTAAACAACATCTTCACTAAGAAAACTTCAAGAAGAGCTTTAAAGGATTCCATCAAATTCACAAGTTCCAACTTCCATAAGAGTTTAAGGTGTGTTTTCACTTCTTTTCATTTTGCTTCCATTCCTTTATGATTTTCATGCAAGAAAATGATAAACATAAGCTCCATACAAGAAGATTTTTGGTATCTCTCTCAATTTAACATTGAATTATGGCTCCAAAACCCCATAACATGCATATCTATAAGACCAAGATGTAAATAGAGAATAGGAGAATTTAGGTAGTCCCTTGAATGTAGGAGAAACTTAGTTGAATAAAGAAAAGTTAGGCCTAGTAAGCAAATAACTAAGTTCCATGAAAATGGCATTATGCCACCCTAAGGGAAGCCTCATATTTTTCGTAATAGCTATGGAATTTTATTCCCTAAATGGTAGTTTGGCAACATTAGAAGAAGATGTGAATTATGAAATTGGAAGAAAGAAGGATGTTTAGTGTAGTTGTAGAGTAAACCCCCCATTTTAGCCTAATAGGGGCCACCTTGGACAGGTACCATCCAAGGAAATCGTTAGATGTTAAACGAAGGGGGAACAAATTATAAATGAGTGCAGAAATAAATGTAGGGGGCTAACACCCTCAAGCAAACACTACATTTAGCGATGGCCCCTCCAAGTGTAAGGAAAATTGCATTTTTCCCTCCAAATCATCGTGTAGGTATTAAAACGCGATCGTTTTTAGCGTACAGTGTCCCTACCACGTACTTAAACTATAGGAATTGAAATCACGAGATTCCTACGCCTCTAACATACCTAGCTCGAAACTCACCTATCCTAGGGACAAAATCGTCCAACTTTTTCGTTACAGGGAGTCAGCCCAAACGAAAAGTACGTACAGGTGCTAATTAGTGAAACAAACTTGCTCGCACCTTAAGAATGCCTATAGGATCACTAGAACTTGAATTGGACCCTTAGGTTCCTAATTGGTATATTTAGTTCATGAATTAGGCAATTTTGGTATGATAGCTCAAATGGTCTTCTAGCTTGCCTTAATCCATTGTTTGACCAATTATATAGGTGGTGAATCCTCTTCCAAGGATCCAGAAAAGGGAGAATTAGTGGGAGTGCATACCCTCCCCGAACTTGTGAGTGAGACTTGATAGACTAAAATAAGTTTTTCATGGTTTTATTGCATGTTTATCTCTGTTTTATCTTTCTATGTGAGAGTGAAATGTTTTCACTAAATACAAGGTCATGCATGCTTATGAGATGATTGTTTTACCTATCATGAACGTTGGTGAATGGTTTACCCGTCGACGTCCAAGGGACTGCACGTCGACGGATATCTGTGTGATTTTTATTAAAGAAAAAGCTTCCATTTCTCTTGATTTGATTTGGGCATTGTGGAAAGGATTTATGCATTTATTTAGGCCAAGAGGCCGAGATAGATATATTTTGGATATGAATGTATTATGATGATTTTCATTGATTGGTGGATGGATATGAGTCACTGCAGTGGCGCCTCTCACGGGCCGAGCTTGTGGAGCCGACGTGAGTAGGCTTATCACTCCTACAAGGGGTGGATGGTACAGGAGATTTTTGTGCACACAGTGATGATGATGTATGACCCCTGTGGGAGTACTATGGACATAGCTACGCACCACCCGTAGTGAAGGTTCATGCCAACGTCGAGAAATGGGCTTTTTCTCTCAAAATAATAAAGAAAAATCATCTCGACGAGTTCAAATCCCATCTTGGCCGGGTGGGGTTCGAACAATGTGTTTTGGCAAGCCCTCGTGTTGGGTTTGGTGAACTCGTTTAGTTTGAGCATTTTGAAAGATTTTCCTTTATTTGTAAATTTTTCCTAAATGATATACAGAAATGTTTACTCGTCGACATGCATGGGTTTAGACGTCGACGGGCAGCTAGATGACTCAATTTCGCATGAAGTCAGAAACTTTTACCCGTCGACGTGTAGAAGGTTGGACGTCGACGGGTGAGCAAATACGTGAATTTTACTGAAGTCAGAAACTTCCATCCGTCGACGGGCAGGCTTTAGACGTCGACGTCTAACACTAGGTACACCATGGAAATGTTAGCCGTGGATGTCCGCCCTTGAATCCGTGGACTGATGGTCTGGTTTTCGGAAACAACAGCCATTGACGAGTTTACCCGTCGACGGCTAGGAGTTTGCACGTCGACGGGCATGCATGCATTTCTATTTCATACTCTGATTTGTATCCTTACCGTTTTTCTCGAAAAGTGTGAATAGATTTTTCATAGTCTTGTCTCAGTCACTGAGCATTCAATCATATGCTCACCCTCGTTTCTCCTAAATTTGCTTTCAGGTTGAAAGGTTGTAGATAGAAGGTAGGAATTCGACGAGAAGCAAACCCGACTGGGGCCGACATTTTCTACATGTATGTAATTAAGTTTTTGTATACCGCTATCGGGGGTCCACCGGCTGCGTTTTCCTACATGTCTTCATTTTTGATGTATTGTAAATACTATAAAACATTTTCTACCTATGGATAAAAAGAAAGATTTTGATCGCTTATAGGAATTTCGTTCAATATAAAAAAAAAAAAACAGTTTAATATAAATGAATTGTATTTCATATATCTATTGATTGTGGTTTATATTCAATAGCTCGAGTATCATTAGCCTTGCGGGTTTGAGGTTTTGAGCGAAGCGCGTCGTCCGAAATCTTAAACACGCGGCGATTGTCACATTTCGACCCCTTTGGGATCGGAGTGTGACAGTCCCGCTTTGGTTTTCATCCTTTGTTGTCTCTGATTGTAAATTTGTAATGCCATCGGACAGCCTTGTAAATTTGTTGTCTCTGATTGTTGTCCCGATTGATACTTTGATTTTCAATGATATTCTTTGGAAAAAAAAAATCAACAATGCAATAGGTTTTGTTTTTGGATTTTCTTGTATCATGGCAGAGCAGGACCCCAAATTTACAATGTGGTTACCCTTTATCTTTGTTGTTTGTTAAGTCTTTTTATTTATTGTAACTACATTGCTAAATAGTTCGATTTTTTTTCCAACAAAAATGGATCTATTTAGCAATGTAGTTACAATAAATAAAAAGACTAAACACTTCAATTTTCTATTGTATTGTAGTTTTGGTCTATTAAAAAATATAAGTTGAATTTTCAAAAAAATAAAGGTTGGGATTTGAATAGCGTTGCATAAGCTCAAGCTTATAGGTCCACCTGATATTTAGGATGGTTTGAATTGAAATTTTAAATTTATTGGATAGGCTTGGGCAAAAGATAATACCCGATTATATAAGTTAATTAAGTCATTTTACCAAAGGATCTATATCACTTACAATTATTTTCTCTACAACACAGTTATTCTCAATCACAATAAAGAACTGGAATTAGAAGATGCTTGTTGATAGTTTAGTTTTCACTCCCTTGAATTCGTGATGGCAACCTGTGCTGTTAGCTAACCAATGAAAAACATGCACTAGGGAAACTTTGCTCTACAAGACTACAATAAGATGAGGCCGCAGGAAAAACCAGACCCATATCACTAGCTGCTTGTAAATTTGGCTCTTTAACGAGAGGCTTCAGCAAAAATATTTCATACAAAGGTTTAGATCTTCCAGTCATTGCCTATTTGGCACAAAACACTACTAGTTTCCTGGTGTGCTCAGACCTCTCAAAATATCCAGAAAGCAAGTGTATGCGTGGAAATTAATACTTCACATACTATGATAGCTAACTAAAATATTAATAAACTCTAAATAGTAATATAAAAAAAGTTTTGGAAAGGCTGGATCAAATACACATTATTTGGTACATAATCTCATCTGTTTTTGCTTTATTATTTCAGCAAGCAACTTCTCTAGTACAGGCATATTATTTCATGACAAAGGCTTTACCCAAGGGACAAGCTCCACGATCAAAGATCACTAAGGACAAGCAATTTGCCCACTTCTACAGAGAATAGTATCTTTGGAATTTCCCTTTGGCTCCTCAGACTTGAGACCTCTCATTGTCATCAGCTATCCAAGATACGAATGGATGGGAAAATACCAGAAGATTTGCATTCCGGGCATCATGTTTTCCAATTTCTACCAACACGTTAGATTTTTTGATAGGATCTGAGGTCAGGCACCACCCAATGCCCTCCTTACAAAAGCTTCCTCAGTTGCAGATTTTGTGGTTGCGATTGGATTCATACATGTGGTCTAAAATGGGTTTGCTCTGCCAATGGGTTTCCTCAGCTGGAGTTTCTTAGTTTTGGAAATTTATCAGAATTAGAAGAGTGGGAAATACAAGAAGGTGCAATGCCACGAACTCAAGAGATTACGTCTTTATTACATTTCAAAGTTGCTAAAGGTTCCAGAGGGGTTGAGATATATTAAAACTCTCCAGAAGCTACACTTAGATTGCATGAAGAGTTCATTTGTGAAGAGGATTCAAGTGCTAGAAAAGGAGAAGATTTCTGCAAAGTTGTCACATACCTTCCATTACAATAAGGTGAACAGAAGATTAGTTTGATCAGTAATTCAGCATCTTTGATCATTAATTTGGATCTTTCTTTTTCTTTTTCTTTTTCTTTTTAGATAAAATGTACGTTTTGTTTTCCCCCAATTATTGTCATTTAAAATGCAAACGTGTGAATATTATTATGACCGTCTCTTGCAAATTGTGCACCCTCACGGTGGGTCTCCATGTAAAGAACGTTCAGGAGATTTGTTTCGTTGGGTGGAGCCCTTTTATGTGCCCTAAAGTCAACCAAAAGTGCATTTCGCTTAAAGAAATGCACCCTTTGTTTCGTCCACACTGGTGTCAGTCACTGCCATTGCCTTCTGCAATCTGAAACAGGGCAAAGATATTGATAAACCTCATCAAGCTGCACATTGCTTTATCAGTTTCTCTAACTCAAATTTCCAGATTGAAATGCATATATTGAGTGCAAGCAAATACTAGCATTTCTTTTAGGGTATATATATATATATATATATATATAAAAGCCAAGGACAGCAGAGATTTCTCCTTTCATTAGGCTTCCTTTGTTAAAACTGCACGATGGCCTGCGATGAGGAAAAAGCAGCCCTCACAGTGAGATTGGTCACCGCAGCTTAAGCAGTGGCTCACTGCACCCTTTCCTTGCCGGTGAAAAAAAGCTGCTCACAGCAGCCCAAAACACCCTTCGATAACTCTTGTGCGATGAAAAGCCAAAAACAATGCTTTTTCGCACCGCATACATTATCAAAGGAAGCCTTAATCAGAACACAGTTAAACACGTATACTAACAATACAGCAGTAGTGAAACATAACTAATTTAAGCACCCATCCTAACCAAGCAGTTTAAAGAAAATGCATTACCTAATGAAACAAAAGGTAAACTGTCGAGAATTATGTATATCCAACAGTGCTACGCTGCCAAAATGAAACCTGTCCGGAAAATAAAAAAATTCCCTGGCCTGAACCGCCCAACTCATGTCGGCGAAAAAGGTGAAAAGAACCGAACTGTAAAATGCTTGTCGATGGTTTAGCTTTTACTTCCTTGAATTCGTGATGAAACCCTGTGCTGTTAAACTAGCCAATGAGAAACCATGCAATAGGAAAAATTTAGTGGGGATTTCTTACCCTACAGGACTACAATAAGATGAGGCTGCAAGAAAAATCTGAGACCCATATCACTAGCTGCTTCTAAACTTGGCACTAAAAGAGGGCTTCAGCATAAAATATTTCATACAATGGTTTAGATCCACCAGCATAAAATATTTTACTCATTTTCCAGATGTGCTCAGACCTCTCAAAATATCCACAAACCAAGTGTATGCATAGAAATTAATACTGCACATGTATAAGGTCTAAATAATAATAATAATAATAATAATAATAATAATTTATATATATATATATATATAAGGTTTGGAAAGGCTGGATCAAATACATATTTTATGGTACATAATCTGGTTTGCTTTTATTATTTCAGCAAACTACTTTTCTAGTAAAGGCAGATTATTTCATGGTAAAGGCTTTACCCAAGGGACAAGCTCCACGATCGAAGATCACTAAGGGCAAGCAATTTGCCCACTTCTATAGGGAATAATATCTTTGGAATTTCCCTTTGGCTCGTTGTATCGCTGTAAGATAATAGACAATGTCATATTCATAAATGGGTAAAAATCTAAAGGGCTACACATAAACATAATTGCAATACTGTAATAAAATGTTTACTTCAACAAATAGGCATGATAGAGATGAGGGATACCTTCATCACCAGTGGGCGCTTACATTCTTAGCTCCAATAATTCTGATCTGCTTGTTTTCACTATCATCAGAACAAACCAAGTGAGCTTCTCCAACCTTTGCCAAAGTACAAGAAGCTCCAAGATAAACCGAGGGTGGAGGAAAGGATCCACGTATATCCATCAAAATTATCTAGCAATCCAGTTCACCCCGGTTCTGTATGCCTGCACTCCTCCCAGTTGAGATAATTCGTGACTGCAGTAATCCATCATATTTCAAATCAACTTTCAGCTGGCAGGGTGCAGGCATGGCCCAAGCCCCTCAACGGGGCCGGGCTAATCCAAAACTAGCATCAGGTTGCTGTTGATGAGACTGTATAATGATTCAAAGACCAAAATCAGAAAAGCGAACTCAAGACAAATCAATATCTGTAGGCACTAACAACTTAGGTTTTCCCCCAATCCCATTTTCCTTTTAATCTTCCAAGACATGATACAGGAACTAGCTATTCCAAAATAAGAAATAAGGCCCTCTATTCTTCAGGAAGAACTATTATATCAACAAGTAAAATCTGCTTTTATTTTGAAACAAGTTTATTCATTTCTCTTTTTATGCTTCCAGTCTGTCCCTGCTTTTTCAATGGTGCTCGCTGTTTTCATGGCCGATTGTTAGAACGAGATTTGCAGGCATCTTCAATCCCTATTAGCAATAGACTCTGGGATAGATCTAATTGTGTCCCTTAATATCTATGCTCTCTCCAAGACAATATTAATTCCACTTTGCAATTTTAAGGGAAGCATTTTTCTTTTATTTGGAAAGCTTTTGGTTCACGATAGAATTTACCGTCTGCTCTAATTGGTCAATCTTTTGTCTGAATGGAGAATCGGAATATATAATAATGATTGAGAAAATTCGAAAGGAAGAGGGAAAGGGGAGAAAAGAAAAGGGCGTATGGGAGAGAGACCACTTAATTAGCATACATACGCAAACCACAGTTACAATTTTATAAATACTTTAATTGAACCAATTGTCTATCCTAACCTACAATTTTCAATCTTAAAACCTAGCTGGAGATTTTTTTTTTCTGTTCACGTGCAGTCATCGATAAAAGATTGAGATGTTTTAAGTCTGTTTGAAGGTGGAACCCCACCTACTAAAACGGTGAAGCATTTAATTAAAAAATGACTATGGCATCCCCAGAAGGAATAGAAAACGGGATACAACCAATATTAGAAAGGAGAGTCATAAAGTTGCTGTACCTGCAAAAAGGGTTGGTGAACGTGCTCACAAGGGTGGATATAAGGCATTCCAGGATGCTGACAAGGATACTGAGAAGAATGCAAATATAAGGCGGATGTTGAGCGTGCGCCAACATGATTAGGATTAAAAGGTGGCATCATTGTTTCTGGATGACCATAATTGATTCCTGCAGCATTTGATGGTGCCACCCATGGCCCAGGTATATGTTGTGGCAAAGGCCAAGGTTGGTGTTCAGTAGATATCTGCGGCCCACGAGTAGATCCAAGTTGTGGAAATTCAGTGTTGTAGTTAATTGCAGGGGTGTACATAGGCTGCATTGTGTATGGCCCACTATTGAACCTAAACCCAGGATCAAATCTTTGCATGTACCTGAAAACAATCACAATATAAACTTGTGCCTTTGGAAAATATGGCATTTCCAATACTGAAGTAGCATATACATCTTATTAAACCAAAAAAGAAATACAATTGCAATAGATCAATAGAGAACCTTAGCAGCATATGGGATTGAGATTATACTTGATATTGGTAAGATTATCGTAAAAGGTCTCTTTCTTTCCTCAATTGCAATCAAGAAGATATTTATAGCAAGTAGGTCAATGAAATAGAACAAACACAGCCCTTTCTGTTGTCAGTAGTTAACCTCATAAACTTTTAATGTTTTGTTCTGAATAAAACATATTTAAAAAGTTGACTGGCAATTTGATGGAGAAAGCAAGAACAGAATGCTTAATTTAGCGTAACGGTCTTAGACAATTTGACAATGAAGGTGAACTTCTTTCAGTTACTTCCCCATTAAGCCAATGTGAAGTTTTTCTAGAATTTTCAAATTAAAGGATGTATAAATTTATTTAAATGGTAAATTACTCTCGCCATTCCTTTTCAAGGAAAATAAATATATTGAAACGGTATCAAAAGAGAATATATTATATTAAAACATATGAGCGTTCACAATGAAACAAATGAAAAAAGTTATAAAAAGATTAAGAAAATAAAGTTATTATACAGATCAAAATCAACAATATGGATCAGACAGAACAAACCACTATTAATGGTCATTATATAAACTAAAAATATGTAAACTCAATATGCGGGTAGAAGAAACTTATACTTTGTAAAAGAAAAATTATATATTTTACTTTTTGAAGAAAGAAAAACCATTATACTTTTAAATAGTGGAAAAAGTTATCTAGATATGTATAGGTTATATTTTTTGAAGGGGAGTAGGTATTTTTCAATTAGAAATGCTAGTTATTTATGTTCTGACCATCGGCATCTAGCATTAATAATTAGTATAGATGGTAAGGATGACACTCCTCGTCATCGCCAAAGGAATAATACTCATCCACTCTTTAACAGAAGCAGCAAAGATATTAAAGTTGTTTTTAACACCTTGTTTGATGAAAGTAAACAGTTACTCCCATCCAATTTTTTCAAATTAACCATATAACCTGAGTAAAATTTGAAAATAAAATAGAAAACAGAAAATACAATACCCTGTAGGGAGGAAGTGGAAGCGAACCTAAATATAAGTGGGGATACCTGTCATAACTTCTGTCATAATCAGGGTCCTTGCGGTCAGTCTCACGGTCGCGAAAGATGGCCACCCTACTATTTGGTTTGCCCCTACCAATCGGCTCCTTTTCTGTCCTACCTCTAGCCAACGTACTACTACTTGTAGATGATTCAATCAAACCCCTACCAGAGTTAATGTCAGAAACCAATGGAACAGATTTGTCTTCCATCTTTGGCATCCCCGAAGAACCATGGTAGGAAAAATCCTCCAACCTCAGCTCATTTTCTGGTTTTCCACCAGAACCACTGCTAGAACTATTTGAGTTAAATATTCTTGCTCGAGCTCGGTTATACTCCTCTTTTCTTTCTTCTACACTTCTGGAGTTGTTTGTCTTCAAAGAATTTGAATTTGAATTACTGCCAACCTGCGACCTTTCCTGTGGCCTCTGTTTAATTGCCACCTTAACAACACCAGGGTCTTCTGATGGTAAATTTACAGGGATGTCTGCCAGGCGAATAGGAGGAAGCCTACATTCAGAAGTCTTACGGACAATGATTCTAAAACCAGAACCATCAGGTAAATTATTGTCTAATAAAACCATTGATTGCAGTGAATAATGCTGTGCCACACGATGTGCAGCCAACCTCAAATATGACGTAGGCAGCTGCTGGAACTCCAGTTGCTGCTGAGTAGGATCGCTAATAAATTTTTCAATTTCTTGCTCCATCCTCAGAACTGAATAAAGGACATTAAGAATCTTCAGTTTAGACATACAGATAAGCACTCTTGCTCAAATATTGGAAGAAGTAGCTCTTGGAAGATACAGCAGTACCCAACCCAATAAGTGCCAGAATAATGCTTTAAGACAAAAACAATGACTACTACACCAATAAAACAACATTACTGCTTTGTCCCAAATGAAATAATACCAAAATAATAATTATAAACTTTCCCAAATGAAATAATACCAAAATAATAATTATAAACTTCATAGGTGAACATCAAGACAACAACAAAAGGGAATACTTCTAAAAATCCCCGGAAGAAGCACAAAACAAAAACAGAATGCAAAGCACCTTCATATCCAACAGTCAGGTATTATTTAGCTGACTCCTTGAGCAACTCTTACTCTGACATTTTTGGAAAAATAATTCGTTCGATCATCCTTTTTTTTCTTTTTTTTGAATTGAACATTGTACATATAGAAATGAATACATGAGAACTGAGTTATGATTGAGCAATATTCATATTAAATTCTTTACTTTTTCTAATCTCTTGCTACAAAAATACCACCATGTAAAATGATATACAAAGGATATTCTCTATTCATTATAGCTTTGATGATAGTGCTTCTCTAAACATATATGAATGGATGACTTATCAATTACTAAAAAAAACTAAAGAATTATCAAATTATTTTCCCCACTAAAACTACTGCACAGCATATTTTTCTCTTTGCAATGGCTGGAATCTTGACACAGAACAGCTTATGCCAACTATTAATAATCTTATGAATGAAAGTTTTTATCCTAACTATTTATCAACATATTCAACCCATGACAGCTGTTCCGCAGAGAACAGCCCGGTTCAATACAGATCTTAACCATACAACTAAGCATAATCAGTGAGAATGAAGCTATAGCTAGTGATGCACCTAGTAGATTGGTCAGTGCAATTCAGATAGAAATCAAACGCTGGCAAGCATTTTATTGCAGACATCATGTGTTAGTAGCAACTTAAAGGTCATAGAAGCTGACTCCACAGAGCTGCATGGAAAAGTAATTATGCCAAACATCCATATAAGACATCATATATTTCACTAGCAACGTAAACATTGGGGAAGTTAACTTCTTAAAGTCACATGAAAAAGTAATATACTGCAGAACATTATATATAGTACAAATCAACCTCCCAACAATATTTAACAAATATGGAAGTATTGAAACATACAAGATAAAGTACACGCACACAAACTATAATCCGACAATATTTAAAAAAAAAAAAAAAGGAAATTTAGTTAGCTGAGTTGAGAAACACTCCACAAATAGAAAACACAACATAGAAGGGTAAGTGAAACAGCTTTGTTCTCTGCAGAAATGTCTGGCATCATCTAACAATCACGAAGTTAGAAGTGTATCAAGCTAGTCGATCCCAGTTGTATGTTTTACACATAAAAGGAAAATGATAATGATATTAGAAGGTTAACTATGGCAACAACATTAGAGTATAGAATAAGTACTTCACTATAAATTTATAAGTGGGAAAATTCGAACATCATATTAATAGGGGCAAAGTCATTCATTCTTAAAAGAAACCATTCATTCAACTCAATATGTTGCAATATCCTTAAATTATCATTGAGGTTTAGTGATCATAAGGAATCTACTCTTAAAATTTGCTACTAGCATTTATCTTTGATATTTCTTGAGCTAGAAGGTTACTGCTCGCAATACACCATAACATGACCTCCACTACCGCAACACAAGCCCAAACCCTATTCTTACAGCTAAGATCCATCAAGATGTACCATATAACTCCAGTCAAGATATCCTAAAATTCATAATTTCACTGTAACCAAGAATTTCCAGCAATCTCACTCTTTGTCAGAGTCACTATTCTGGTCATACCCCCAATCAATCCAATTCAAACTCATCTACCATAGACTCTTTCTCGCAAATGACAACCTGAAAATAGCCATCTTCTTAGTGCACCAAGAAAGAAACACCGTCCTTCAGCAAGAGAAGCTATTTGAAGGAAAAACTCACTAGGATCCTTGCTCATGAACATAGACTCTTAAATAAACAGCACCAGTTGGTTAAAAAGAAAAGAAATTATGAGGAGCTGAGGTAATAGGATATAATATTATTATTTATTAGTAGATTCTTAGCTATTAATTTGACATATCGTCTCTTCTTAGCAGGTAGATCTATTGAACAGCAAGATGCGTTTTTAATGGAGTTAGGTCTACCAAGAAGAATTTTGTTTTACAACTTTTTATGGCTTTTCCTTCCAGAAAGTGGATATGTCCTAGTTGGCTGTTACCAGCTGAAACCAAAAACCTTTTGCTTTTCCCAAAAAAAAAAATAGCATAGCTTTCTTCACCAGTTAGAGCAGTAAAATTCTAAGATTCAAAAGTCAAACCTGGATCTCAAGACCTTGTCAATTTGATAATGGAAAAAGTAATTTAGCTATCTCTCTAAATTCTCATTATGGAAAACTAGGGAGTAACATACTATCACTTTTTCTTTCCCACAAAAGTAGAAACTGAACTCAGAAATAATTTTCCCTTAACAACACATAGGAACTACTTCCACATCACCCATAAAGCCTCATTCTCAAGAATGATGAACACCACTTTTAACCCTCAATTTAAACGCCTTGCCTCAAATTCTGGATCAAACTGTAGAAACAAGCTCAAAATGAATTTCAATCACTCATAATCCAGAAGGAAAAAAAGGAGCAAATTTCGTTCCCAGCCCTGAATGTTGTTATGTGGACTTCCTAAAAATTATTCTCTCTATCCAACCATAACCAATAGAGAAGAAATCATAATTCATTAAGCCTTCCTTTAGACTGTCAATCTTCCAAATAAAACCGACACCCTAATTTAAAAGGGCAATCGCCCTCAAAAGCTTAGGCCTCTTAGGAGCCTTTTGGCACACTAGCACAGTGCAGTTAGGAGTAATCCTTTTGACTGGATGTAAAAAAAATGGTACAGCACAATGTGTAGGTTTACTCTACTGCACTTCTGTGCCAAATGCACCCCTTCTTCCAACTGATGCTTGATCAACACTTTTAAACCACCAAGTTCTTTAAAGAAACTTCGAAATTAATATCATAATTTTTAAAATCATAATAAAGAACAAACTTTGCATGAAACTGTTGTTTTGATCAATTTTGGATCAGATCCACAAACAACCAGGGCCATCCATGTCTACTCTATTACTCCTACCACATTCTTCTCAAATCACTAATCACTAACTTCTATAAGGAGAGTCACCGCATGTATGCCATCATACATTTCTGCAACCCTATTGTAAGAATCCCTTCACCTTACCTTATCAGATATCTCAAAAATTCCTAACTATAATAAAATATTCATTCTGGTATTGGAATATAATAAGTTATGACAAAGTTACTAGCAAAACTATCGAATGCACCACTAAAAGTTAAGCAGTCCATAGTAACTGAAAGAACAAGCAAAGCAAAATTAGTGTTTGCAATTTAGGATGCACCAAAAGCGTGATTAATTCTCTTTCATTTTGGTACCTATGATATCGAGCAGCAAAATGGGATATAGCCCTCTCTAATCCAATAAATCCCATCAAACTCATCCAAGATTCAAACTCTTGGCCTCCAACATGAAGTCTCAAGCTCTAACCGCAGAGGTGTCTCCTTTGGGAGAAAACATGATTAGTTCTAAGAAAAGTAAAACTGTTTTCTTTCATTTTTCGATCAAAGGTAGTTCACAAAATACTAGGATATGGCCCACTGAAGCAGCGCATTGGTTCATACATATTCTGAGACCGTTAAGAAAGCTAAGAAGAAGCCCTGAACTCAGCAGCCATACGCGATAATACAGATATATTTCTTGTTACGAACAAGATTCCCAAATCCAAAACCCCTGATCAATTATTTGCAAACGGAAAGGGAGACTTACCGGAAAGGCGCTCGCGAGGGTTCTGGATAGCCTCACGGAGAAACTGATCAACCAGATTAATAACATCATCAGCAACCGCCTTCTCAGCAGAAGAACCAGAAGCTAAAGCCGATGCAGAAGAAAAAGCAGCATCTGACAATTCCGCTTTGGGCTCCTTGTTAGAAGCAATCATCAATCGGCTCATGGTGGCGTTCAAATCGGCCACCTCCCACGACTCCGGCGCCCCGAGATCCTCCACCATAGACCCCTCCATGGTGGAATCGATACCCGAATTTACCCTTTCGTGTGGCTTTATATCGAGTAAAAGAAGAAAAGAGTAGAGGCTAGAGTTTCTGGAGAGAGGAGTTTTCCCTTAAATCTCTAAATTTCATGTGAAATTTTTTTTTCGATGGATAGTAATAGGGTTAGGGTTAGGGTTTGGGAAATTGGGATCAGAGAGCGTGCGCGCGGACAGTGGTGGCAAATAGACGGGTTTGGGTGGATTTGGATCGGGTTGTTTTCAGTTGCAGCATTTCAAGTCATCTTAGATTCGAGTACAGATCATCTCGAGTTTGAATAATTTGGGTTCCGAACTATATATCTTTCAGGTTCCAACTGTTAAGAGTTTGGATATTTTCAAATTTCCGAACATTTTCGTTGCAAAACATGCTTCTTACCTGTAATACTTAATCCTCTTAATATGATTTTTTTTTATTTATCAAATTTTTATAAGTATCATAAAAATTTAACTTCTCATTTAATAAGATTTAGTTTTATATTAAAAGGTTACTATATTTATAGGATAAATTATTTCTTATTAACAATTACGATAATAAGGTTTTAAAAAAAATAAATACAATTTATCACGTCAGACATGTTATTAGATGAATGAATATAAACAGGTCATGTAATAAAACTCTTTTGTTACAAATAGTTTCGAGTGGATTTCCATCAATTTGGATTGGATTCATATAATTTATTAATTTATTAATTTTTTATTTTCAAATTAAGAAACTTTTTTATTATTTTTTATAATTTATGCATTTATACGTCTATAACACTTTTTCAATTACAATTATCTCTAAACGGCTCCCATGATTGTGTGAAGTAGGATTTGAAATAGATATATTTTTTAAATTTACTATATTAATTGTGATATTAATTGGGAAGAAAACTGTTTTACATAAAATAAATGCTTACTTTTTTTTTTTCGTTTAATTTCCTCTAGAAAATGGAAACAAAGAGAAGTCTAACCTTTCTTCTTCCAAAATCTTAAATCTTATGTTCTTCCTTATATTTTCTTCAAAGTATAATAAATAACAATAGAGAAAATATTTGATTATGACTGTATGTAAAAGCGAGTTTTACACGCTCCAATAATAATATGTCACTTTAGATTTTTTTTAAGTTTTTACAAAACTTTATAATAGATCTTATAGCACACAATTATTTAACAAATAAGCCCAAATTTGTTCAAAGTTTAGCCTCAAGTTAAAAAAAATTATTTATAGTGTAAGTCCCAAAATTTTGAGTATTATTAGGGTAAGGTTTTAGTAATTGTTGAAAAATTTTTGAGTTTGTCAAAAAAAGAAGTAAAAAATTGTTTTACTTAAATAATTGTATGTGCTATAGTATACTATAAGATTTTGTAAAAATTTAAAAAATTTGAGATGGCACATTATTATTAGAGGATATAAAATCTCTTTTTTACATATAGTTCTGATCAAATTTTTACTTATCTACCTATACTAATATACTAAAGGAATGTGTTATAGATGCCATAGGTAGTGCCATGTAGAATAAGAGGAGAGAGAAAAATAATTATAAGTAATTTTAAAATAATTTTTATATTTTAAGTGTATTAAATATTTTGTGTAAGCTACTTATTGTATTTGTGCAATGAAGAAAGTTAAATGATTATATTTAGTTTGAAAATAGATTTTATTCTTTTTTTACAAAAATTTTCTTTACATTGGTGTGTTATTAACTGGAATGCTTTAATTATTATAAATATTGAATTTCACAAGAAATTACAATACATTTAACCTATAATTTTTCATTTTTCACAAATTTTCTTTTTAAAAATTTATTGCTTTTATATTATATTTAAATTTTTTACCTGAAATGTTTATTGAATTTGTCATACATACATTTAAATTTATTATATAAAATAGTTCAATTTCGTATGTTATATTATATTTATTTTTTAACCCTTCATCAGTCGACATTGTTTGAGTTTTCCTCTTACCATTGCTATTCTATGCATAGTAAAAAAGAAATCAATATTATTTCATCTATTGTATTATGTTTATTTTTGTAACTCAAAATAAAGCGAATTTACTTTAACAATTGTTGCTCCATGTACAATAAAAGAAATTAATCCCGAAGCTAGGGGGGGTTCTCCTCTAGTAACAATATATTAATCTAGTAAAAGAGAAGAAAGGCTCCTCTTTGCCGTGAGTCTTCTGTATCTTCATCTTTTTCATGTATTCTGGTTGTCTCTTAAAATTTCAATCATCATTCATCATCTATGTTCAAAGTAGAGAAAGGAGTGACACTAAGCCTATGTTTGGTAGGAGGGAATGAAATAATAAGGAAATAAAATAGGTAGAGAATGAAATAGATAGGGAAAGGAAATAAATTTATATTTCCTTCTTCATGCATGTTTGGTAGCAAGGAGAGAAATAAAAAAAAAGAAAAGAATTGATTATTTCTATTGTTTAGTATAAGTAAGAAATATGAAAGAAATAAAATTTATTTTAATTAATATGATAATTTTATCATTATTTACTTTTTGATTAAAAATTTATTTTCAATATCTTTCATTAGTAATGGTAAATTTTGTAATTAGAAATAAATTTTAAGGTTTGCAATAGTCTTTTCTATGTGTTAAAGTCAACAGCCACTTTCTTTCTTTTATATTTCTGTCCAATTTAGACGGAAATAATTTCTAAGGAAATGGACCCTCCCATTTCCTTGATATTTCTTTATTTTATGTGCATTTCCATCCTACAAAACAAAGGAAAGTTGTATTTTCTCATTTACTTTCTTTCCACACCCCTTCTTTCTTCCATACTTCCTTCCTACCGAACATAGTGTAAGAAAGTGGTTGGACTGAGTTAACTTAGAGAAAACCAAAGGTATCACAACTATTCAACTCAAGTTCATTATTTTTTCTCTTTTGCAATTTTTGTTTTTCTAACTCTTTTTTTTCTATTTTTTAATTTATTGATATGTTTTAGGTATTTTATTTGATATATAGATTCTTTGGCGACAGAAGATAGATGTTACTAAAGAGTGGAGAAGCTGAAAGCATATACACATTGACAACAATGACATCCTAAAGGTAGGATGTGCAGCCATGACTCTGCTTCAGGTGTTTTTCTCCTTCTTCTTTTTTCTATTTATTTTTTGCACATCCAGACCTTATTTAAGTGACTGTGTTGATTAGGTTGAAAATATATGTACCAAAATCCTATTTCTCAAGTGCCTGGGATGACTTTTCTTGTAAGATTCATGCTCTAAGAGCACTCTTCAAGTAAACCAGTGCCTCACCCACCAGGCTTACAAACGATGTTGGGCCTCACCCATCAACCTAAGGTATTTTCCTTTGACCCACGAAAATTCAAATACTAACGTGCGTGCAGCACTCCTCGAACCCAGGCCCCTTAGCTTTTGTTGCTACTTAGAGCACGCCTCTTAACTATTTGAACTGAAAAAAAAATGCTTTTTTTATAAGAGCCATGCTCCAATAACACTCTCCAGGTGAGCCTAGGCCTCATCCACGACCTTGCCAACCTATGAGCCTCGCCCATCAGGCTTACAAACAGTGTTGGATCTAGTCCATACACTTAAGGTATTGTCCTTTGGTGTGAAAATTCAAGTGCTCATACCTTGTAGGGCCACTTGAATCCATGACGCTAAGGTATTTGTTGCTCATAAGAGCACGTCATAGGTCAAATGGTTAAGAGGTGTGCTCTTAAGAGTAACAAATACATTAGAGTCGTGGGTTTGAGTGGCCCTGCAGGGTGTGAGCACTCAAATTTCCACACTAAAGAACAATACCTTAGGTGTGTGAGTTAGGCCCAACACCATTTGTAAGCCCAGTGGGCGAGGCCCATAGGTTGGCAAGGTCGTGGGCAAGACCCAGGCTTGTCTAGAAAGTGCTATTAGAGCACGGCTCTTACATTTCTTTTGTCATCATACTATTACTTAATTTGTGTTTTCTGTGATATTTTTAGGTTATAAAATCTTGAAATAGGATGTGAAGTTCTTTTGTAAGAAAAAGCAAACAAAAAAGGAAGCTTGAGAATGGTGAGTTAAAATTGGTTGCTTTCAAGGTTTAACTTCTAATTTTCTCAGTGCCATCAATACAGATTCAATGCAAAAATTTTGTTCTTCAGCATTTTGTCAATTGTGCTTTTAGCAAGAGTGAAAAGTAATAAAGTTTGGATAAAATTTATTCCATAGCATGTTTCAAGGGTCAGGAGAGTCAATAGTGATCTAGATTTACAATGTCAAAAACATTTCTCACCACAGTGCTCTCTGCCTCTGCCTTGTAATTCTATATTCTTACTCTATTTTGCATCTAAACTAGACACATTGGAGGTAGCAGCTATTAGAGAAAGGTAACTAAAACTACACCTCTTCTTAGCAAATAAGATTTAACCAATAATATTGTTCACCGATTTTTTAAAAGAAATAGTTCTAGCCTACATACGCAGAAGTGTGGATAGATGCTTGAAAACTAAAACAACTAAGATATAGGAGAACAATAGAGAACTTGAAATAGTGGCTATTGAATATGAGAAGGCAATGAAGATTTTTGAAACTCATCAGGTAGAAGATGATGATGAACCATTACACCTACAGTGGCTTCACAGGCTAGATTCCAATTTGGAATCCATCCACTTCATGTTTATACAAAACTGTTAAAAGTATTCTAAATTATTTAGATGTATTTCTTTGATATAACCATAGGTATCCATATTTGTTTAACAGTTTATGATTATCATGTTCGAGTCACGTCGGAACCCAAAGGGGAAAAGCTCTTCCAAATCTATTTTCTCTATTTATCATACTCGAATTCGAGACCTTACTTAAAGGGGCATTGAACTGTTTCCACTCAACTCAATAGGTGTTGGTACTATTTAGATGTTTTGATGTTGTGTTCTTTTGATTGAAAACCATTTAGATATTTGCATTAATAGTACTTCAATAATATTTCAAGAAAAATTGATGTTTCTTTCCATTTGTTTGCAAGTTTCGATTATATGCAAAATTTGACCTGAAATATTAGAAACAAAAATATTCCGAGCAGTGGTTGACCCATGGCATTAGCGAGGGCATCACATCTAGCCTAATCTAGTCTAATTTTTATCACAAAAGAAGCTCAAATAGAGTATTCATACTAGCATTTTTTCTCTCTTTAAATTTTTTTAAAATTTATTAAATGAGTCAAATTTTTTTCTTAATTTAGGTATTTATCCTAAAAAAATTAATTGATTTTTTTTTCTTACAAACATTGAATCTATTCTTTTTGTTTTTTAACAAGCATTAAATCCATTGAATTTGATATTTAAGTTACCCTTTGTCTATTTAATAAAAATTCTTTTTTCAAATACAAACATTCAATTATTTTTTTAACATACATTGAATATAATATTTAAATTATATTAGATATTTATGATAAAAAAAAGGTCATCTATCATATATTTAATAAAATCTTATATAGTACATTCCTATGCGCTAAAAAAGAACAGAAAAAGGAAAAAATAGGTTTGTGAGAGTTTTTTTCCATTTGAGATCTGATACGACTTAAATAAGATTAGTCGTAAATTGTTAAACGAATACTATAATACTGTGATTATACTAAAACAAGAAAGAAGAAAAAACTAGTAATAAAGATTCAGTTCTTTAGCACTCATAATTGAAATTATCAAATCATAATGAGGAACCTACACTCATAAATGGTGAACTCCTACAAAATAAGAACTAATAATTGTTACAATTGTTACTCAATATATGGCAAAAAATAAAAAAAATAAAAAGGTTAGTCCAATTTTGGTTATTGTATAACCTTTACTTTTAGAATATATACTTACAGATTAATCTGAAGCGAAGCGAGAACACCTCATCTAGTATATTAAGATAATTAAACACTAATCCTATAAGGTTTATGTCACGCTCTTACCCGTATGCTCGAGTATGAGACAGTCACTATATTGTCTCCAAATACATGTTGGTCAACCACACCTCGAAGATAAAACCAAACATTTATCATATTCATTGCCAAAAAAAAATTAGATTTTTTATAAGAGAGATTCAATTTTTATCTAATTAGACACATATACAGGTTTGAAGATGCAAACTTTATGGTCAAAATTGAATTTTTAACAAAGTAAATAGCATAAAACATATATACTAAGCACCAAAAACTATAAAAGATTGACATAAAACATGTAAAGTTGGAACTTTTTTACACAAGCATACAAATTATTAAAGTTAAGCATGTATTAACATAAATAAAAGCAAAAAGGCATCATTTTTAGTACATTTAAAACATATCTCAAGCTAATCAGAATGTAAAAGCTTTCCAAGTTCTAAACACCATTCTAGAACATGAAAAACAAACATCTTTACACACAGATGAGCCACAAACCACCAAAGAGATTTAAACTTGTAATGAAAAAGTAAGTAAAACGTTGTGTAGCAGACATTCATGGCATGTATGAACAAATTGGATAAACTTTGAAGAGGCAAGCATAAACGAAGTAATCAAATTAAAGGCAACAGCTTTACCTTCGAAAAGAGGATTATTTCTTTTAAAGATGAAAACTTTATTTACAAAAGGATGAAAAAATTCTAAAAAAGTTTCTCGCTTTCTCACTTTTTCTGTTGCAAACTTCTTTTTCTTTTGAAAATGGCTTTATGCTATAAAAAAGTGAAAAAAAGAAAAGAAAAAGTCCTTTGAGAATGGTTGTCTTGCTTCAGAGAAAAAGAATGGCTAATGTTTGAAGATAAAACCAGCGCTTTCCTTTTAGTTCTCTAGACAACCTTCTCTCAAGAGCTAAAAAGAAGAAAAGAAGAAAAACCTAGTTTTGTCTTTTTGTTCTTTTCATGTTCTGTTTTTGAAAACCAAACTGCTCTTTTTTTGCTTCAACGAAAACTGACCAGTCCCCCTTTCATCTTGGTAAAAGATTGCCTTTTATAGCTCATTTTTCCTTTCCTTCATCTGGTGGCTCTCCTTCTTCTTTTCATTTTCATCCAATGGCCCTTATTTTTTGGCCTTGTGAACTCCATTTTACCCCTTGCTCCTCTAATATGATTGGTCCCTACTTAGTTACTTTTGTTCCTCATTGGCTGCCTTCAACTTTTGCTTTTTCACAGGGGTATACACATGCATTAACTATGAAGGCATATGGAGCTGAAAAATTGCTTCCCCATTGGCGTTCAACCCCCTCCACTGCAGTAGCAATTGCACTTCCTTGCTCAATAGTCTTCTCCATTCTTCAATTTCTTTCTCTCTGGCTAATCTTTCATCTTCTTGTGCTTTCTCCTTCGCTCCCTTTCTCTTTTCCTCTGTTAAATTACTAGCTGTTCCCATAAGATCGTCAAGCAAAGCTCGTTGTTCATCCATGGTTGCTCCATTACTTATCTTCTTTGTGATAGAGGTTGGAAAGTTCTCCAACCAATTCAGCATGCTTTCTTTGAGTAGCTGTGACTAGGCTTGGAGCCAACCATTTTGCCTTGGCGCCGGGGCAACTTCCTTGGTTCTTCATGGCTGCTTTGGCTTTCTAATTTCGGCTAAGTATAGAAGATGAGTGTCCTTGGCGCCAACCTAAGTTGATGCACAAAGCCTTGTTTTTCATTGTTATAGAATAGGCCACTAAAGCACATTTGCACTTCCCTTGGTGCCAGGATATGCACCCTTGGCTCCAACCTTGGCTCCTTAGCTTTGTCTGGTGCATTTGGCATAAGACTTGACACCAAGCTAAGTACACTTGGTGCCAGGCCAATGGTCTTCTCGCTTGTTGCTATATGTCTCGGTAGAATGAACATTTGAAGGGTTAAACGGACTCCGATTGAGGTGTTCTTGGACATTCCGAAAAGCTTAGGATGTCCTCTACAACTTTAGTGAAGATCACAAATGCAAATGAAGCCTTTAAGAGGTCAAAATCAGCAATCTTTCTAGTTTCTTTAATCTGCCAGCATCTTCACTTTGGCCTCTTAATCTCCTTTCTTTTCTTTACTTCCAATTTGACTCTTTTCATCTTCAAATACACATTTCTCCACTCAAAGCTCTCTTAGAACCTGGGCTTCTACCCGTTGCCTTTATTTGTTCCAAATATGGAGGGAAGTTGCCATGAATACTCGAATTTTCCCTCTTCAGCAACTAACCAAAAGGAATCGTGCCTAGTTGCTTATCAAAACATTGATTTAGTGCCTTCATGCAGGATGATTTCTTCAACCAAGTAAGGGTGGAAGTGGGATGAAGCCGACATGGCCTGGGTTGAGGGTCCTGAAACCACAGCTTGGTACAGCAACAGAGGAGAAAAAGTGGTGGAAGGTGGTGACCTGAGTCATGCTGAAGCATGGACACTTCGGTGGTCATCATCATTATCTTCCCTTTTCTTTAGTGCCAGCTACATGGATGATTTTCATCTATGAAATTTGCTCCGTGATGTTTCACTAATCATAGTATATAAGGAGAAGGCAAGAGCAGGGAGGTGAAGATGAGAGTTACAGGGAGAGAGAACATGCGTTGGCATTTTGCTTTTGTTGATAATGGAGGTGGCTTTTGGCTTTTGGTGTAAATATAATATATATACATATAAATATATATATATACACGTATACATATATATATATACACATATAAATATATATATATACATATACATACATATATATATATATACATATACATATACACACACACACACACATATATATATATATATTGCATGATAACCTAGTTGACTCGGTTGGTAATTGCATGGAAGCCGAGTCGACTTACTTTTGGTTTCCCAGTTTTGGTTCAAAATTACCTACAAAGTAACGGGATAAAATTAAAATAAGATAAAATAAAATAAGGTAATAGTAATAAATACAAATAAACTAAACTTAAAAAGGATAAGTAAAATAAAAATTTGGAAATGTCAAATTAATTAATTAAACTTAATTAACTAATTAATTTAAACTGGAAATAGGTGTCTACAGGTTTACAGTTAAATTATTTCAATATCATCGTAAAAAGTGACATTAATAACTGGATAAAACCTCATAGATTTTAAAAGACATTAATATTTTAAATATACATTCATACTTACTAAATAATATTTTTAGACAAAGAAAAGGATCTTTCATAACAAAAATTTAGCCCAAATTAATTTTTTTTTTGTTTTTAAGGGTAAGTTTCAACATATATGATATTTATAGTGGTAGGTTTTATTTTAGATAAAGAAAAAAATAATTTGTAAATTAATAAAAATGTGTTTGGTATAGATAGAAATAAGATAATCATGGTGTATCATTTAAAATCTGTTAGATATCAACATATTATTAGATGACTAAAAAACCACTTTTTAGGATCATCTTAATGTAAGTTATATTCTGTTGAATATCACTAACTGATTTAATAAAACTAGTTTCTTAGTATCACGTACGAATGCAGATGATACAACATGTTATTAATAATAACTTTTTTAAGAATCTCATCTAATGTTGTTTTTGTTTTTGTTAATTAGGTATAATACGATTACCAATTTTATTTATTATCATTCATTTTTCAAATCACATTTGGTTAAAGAGGTAAGGATTAAAATTTAAAAAAAATGATTGAAACTTATTAAGTATAAATAATTCATAAGGTTCTAAAATTTAAATACTTAAGACTAATTAGAAATAAAAGCATAACATGTGTAAAAGTTAATTGGATTGCCTAAAATCAATTTTTTTTTGTGGGAAACAAGGACATCTTAATTACAAAATAGTTTATTACAAAGTAAAGCCTCCAATGTTAGCATGAAGAAGAGGCTGCAAGAAGTCAGGAGGATTAACATAAATTACAAAATAGGCAGAGTTATCAGTAGCAATCTTACTTAAACTATTACAAAAACCATCCACATCAGGGGAACTATCTCTTCTTTTTCTTGCAAGGGCATCAACACATCTATTGTCCTCTCTAAACATGTGCATGATCCTGGTTTGATTGAATCCATTAAGAAGAAACCTACAATCAGAGATAATTTTATCAAGCAGTGGGTTAGTGTTTGGCTAGTTGCAGCATTTATGTATCAGACTAATTACAACCGTTGCATCAAGCTCAATCACTAGGTCATTTGTTTGAAGATTTCTAGCTAGGATTAGGCCATCTCTTAAAGCCCAAAGTTCTGCTTCAACACTTGTTCATTTTCCTATGCTCCTGTGAAAGCCTACTACCAAGTTTTCGGAATTATCTCTTATGATTGCACTTGCACCTCCCTTACCTAGATTGCCAATCACAGACCAGTCAGCATTAAGTTTCAGCCAACCTAGAGGGGGTGGTTACCATTTAATAGGAACAAAGGATTACGAATAATGTATAGTGACATTGCTAGTCAATGCCACGAATTCAACTACTTTTAGGGTGGCTTTAAACTAGACTGCTGAAGTTGGTTGCTCATCCTTGAAAACTTTTACATTTAGAGATAACCATACTTCCTAGAGAGTGTGGAAAAACAGAAGGTATCATGGGTTTTATAGATAGCAAAAGGTTTTTTGGAGGTGGAGTTTTCCTTTATCCATGCAACAAAGGAAGTGCCAAGTAGGAGGTGGAAAGGATTTATGGGTAGGGATATATTTTGCCACAAGGTCTTGGTGACTGGGCAATCTCAAAAAATATGGTCAAAGGATTCTTCTATCTGGTTACACAAAGGGCAAGTGGTGTTAAAGGATACACCACGTGATCAGAGAAAAGATCTAGCGGGCAAGCTATTGTGAGACCATTCGCATATGACAAATTTAAGCCTTGGAAGACATTTCAGTTTCCATATGCAGCTCCAACTTTCATAGGAATTCTCACTAGGCTCTAAAAGGTTAAGAGGCATATCATAAGCAGATGAGAGGGAGAAAGCTCCATCCTTATAGAAGTTCTAACACAACTTGTCAGGTACTTGGTGAAACAAAGGCAAAGTAAAACTTGGAGGATGTCTTGTGGAGGTGCAAAAGAGATAGGCAGTGTATTAGTGTTCTCAGGTGGGTTCTCCACTTTTTAACAATGAGCTCTTCTTCATGGCATTGAAATGGGCCATGGATAAGGCACGTGAGAAGGCTTAGATCTTATCCAGTTATCAAACCAGACTCTTAGATTAGCTCCTTTCTTAGGTATCCATCTAATTCCTTTCTCCAAGAGGGCAGAAGCAGACTTTATAGATTTCCAATTGATTGAGGCTTTTTTATTTGAGGTTTGGGGGTTGTTTGGCTTTAGGTACTTCTTTTCTAGGATACTTGCCTACAAACTTTATTTATTATTGATGAATCTCCAATTCAACTTGGTGAGTTGGGCTAGATTTTGTGCTCTAGCATGCTTTATACCTAAGCCTCTATTTTGGGTGCTATCAACTACCCTTCTCCATTTGACCCTACTTAGTTTCCTAGTGTTGTCTGTAGTTCCCCAAAGAAAAATTCTATTGATCTTGCCTAGGTTGTTACAAATGCTAAGGGGGAAGGCATGACATTGCATATAGTAAGTAGGGGTGGCACTAGTAATGGATTTGATTCACACAGTTCAGCCCATAGGAGACAGAAGACTCGCTTTCCAACCAATTAGCTTGGATCTAATTTTATCTACATAAAATCAAATTGCTTGAACTTGTTGTTTTCCTATTTGTGTGCTCGTCTGTATATGAAAAATTTAGTTCAAGCATTAGTACTTTGATAAAAATTATTGTAACTTGTATTATGAAAGGAAAGAAAATGACAACAACAAATTTTTTATTTAATAAAATATTTGTAATTATTGTTAATAAAGTTTTGTCAATTTTTACATTTGTATAAGTAAAACTTCTTTATATGCTATTTTTTGGATAAATTATACATTTAGTTATTTAACTATTAAAAATTTTCTATTTTAATAACTCATCTGTAAAAACTGATGATCTAGTCACTAAAGTTTAGAAAATTTTATTTTTTAAGTCATTCAACAATTAAAGTTAATGCGGTTTTAAGCACTTTTAGGGAGGATTTTTCTTTTTGGTTAAAATATAATTGCTCTACTAAGATTTCTTCTTGTTTTTTTGGTATTCCTCGAAATACTGTATTCGCATTTACCCTGTGGAATATTTGGATCCTTAGGAATGAAAAAATTTTTGGCAACCAACAAAAACCTTTTCAGGTTGCTGGTGAACAACTCAAGAGTAGAATAATGGAATTTTTTGCTGTTACTGGAGATATTCAACAGAAACCTAAGAAAGATACGATTATGGTCAAATGGAATCCTCCCATGGAAGGTTATTTAAAGCTCAATACTGATGGATCATCACAGGGGAATCCTGGACAAGTTGGTGCAGCAGGCTTATTTAGAGAATCCCATGGCAGATTCCAGTTAGGATATAGAAAGAGATTCAGAACTACTACTTCGATTTGTGCTGAGCTTTAGGCTATTAGAGATGGCTTAAAACTGGCTATTTAATGTGGCTTAAATAATATTGTCGTTAAGTCTGATTCTTAACTGGCAATTAATCTTATTCTTTATTGTTTTGATAAAACTCACTCACTTTGGGTGGGGGGGGGGTTGGTATGATGCAAAATCAACACTTTGCAAATTGTTTACATCGTTTTCTATAATTTTTTAATGTAAACTATAGGACACTTTTTTCATCCATTTTGCATTGTACCATGTAAAATATTTTACATGGGGGAAGGGTGGTGAAATATTTTGCATAGTAGGTGCAAAATCTGTCTAAATACAAAATGACAAAAACCATGATTGATTGAGTTTGACAGCAAATAGAAGTCCTCTTTTTTTATCTTGTGCAGAGAATCTCCTTCCCTCTCTTGAAATTCCCCCACTTTCTCTGGCACGATTCCAATCAGATTTCACTCCAACAATCTTTCAGTTCATGATCAAAGGTTGAAAAACTCAACCTAGGTTCCTTGCTTTTGTTCCTTTCTTTTTATTTGCATCTTGTAGATGTATGGGTAGTTTATTTATGCTCTGTTTCTGTTTCTAAACACTTTGGTGGTTTCTGTTTGTGTTTAATTGCCTCTTCATTGTGACTTTCTTATTACTTTGATCTTTGTAGATGTATGGATAGTTTCCTTTTAATTTTAGCTTTGTAGACGTATGGGTTTATTGTTCTTTTCTCTCATTTTTCTTTTTAATTTTATCTCTATCATGTTCCTTAGTTTCTTGACATGTTTAGACATAATTGAATGATGATTAAGAAACAAACTTTATTTCTTAAAAAAGTTGCTGGTTACAAGGCATATCAAATTTTTGTACTCTATTAACACTTGTAGGTAATCCACAATTGAAAGTACTGAAGGCATTGCAAAATTTGTAGCTCATCCTGTTCATGTCGAATATGTGAACTTGTTTCTAAGCCAACTGAGGAGGTTCTTGTGATTGATTACAAGCCTACTTTGTCCACTGTTAAGTAAAAAGCATGGCAGTATTTGTAAAGTATCCTGTCATATAGATATAGCTTTCGATGGCTATTCTTTTTTAATTCATTTTATGGTTCTGCTTGTGTCCAACCTCTGCTTTACTATGTAAGGAAACATCGAAGACACCTTTGTAACAAATAATATGCTAAAGCTTGGAGGTTGTTGCTTTTCTTCTTTCCTTCAGTTTTGGATTATGTATGCATTCAATCATAGTGGTGAAGGCAAATAAGGTTAATGTGATTCTGTGAAAAAATGCAGGCTTGATTTAGTATTACACTAGTGTTATTAGGTCTCAAAAAATTTAGTATCCTAGAATGTTGAGCATGATAATTGGATTAAATTAAATGTGACACGCCCGGACCTAGTCCGCACGTGTCAAGTTGAATATTTATGTACTGTTGTCTTGTCAATATATCAAAGTAGACTTCACATGGATGTTTCAAACTTCATCTAGCTCAATTTCAAGCTCAAAAACCCTAAAATTGAAGTCCGGGGATGTGGGCCCCACTTGAAATCGAGACCCGAGGCAATTGGGCTGAGTTGACAGGAGTCAACTCGAATTTTGCTTGACTCCGGCGCCGGAGTTGGTCGGGTCCGGCGCCGGACCCGTTGTTGTTAAATGGGGTCTCAGCCCATTCTTCACTTTTCTTCAAGTTCTTCATTTTCTTCGAGCCTTTTCCTTCAATTCTCTCTGAACCAAGTCTTCAATCCCTCTTCAAAGACTTCATCAATCATCTATATCAACTTATTTTGCTTTCTTGAAGATCAAAACATCAAGATTTCTAAAGAAATCATCAAATCTTAAAATCTGGAAATCTGGCGACAGTTTGTTCTTCAGCCGATATCTTTTGATTCAACCGTGCGTTTTGGCTGAGAATTTGGTATGTTGTTCTAGACTCATCAAGCTTTAAATTGATAGTTTACACGCTTGATTTCATGGTCTGTGCTAAGAGAATTTGATGATTGAAGTTAAGATTTCTGTTTTGTCCGAGTAAAGTCAACTCTTGATGTTTTGATCCAAAATTCGAGCATGATTTATTGTTTGATTCCGTTCTTGAAGCTGTGAATTCATAGATCATGAGTTTAACTTGCTGTGTTTCAATTTTGGTGCGGATTGGTGTTGAATCGAACTCAAACCGAGCTTAATTTGGTTGATGGCCGAAATCGGCCAAAATCTGGAGACAGGTCCGACGCCGGACCTGGCAGGTCCCGCGCCGGAGCTGCGTAAAAATGGGAATATATCCCGTTTTGACTCACTCCCGCCCGGGAGTGAGCCATCTGCCGACAATGGCACTGTAGCACCAGGGGCAATTTGGTAATTTTGCAACCCTAGACCTCATTTGACCCCAATTAACTCCAATTAGCTTCAATTGACTGCCAGACTTGCCAATTTTATTCCGAGACCTTTAATTGGTGTTGTTTTATGATTTGATCGTTGGTTGAATATTTTTATTAATCAAATTAGATTTTAATTTGATTATTTAGGTACGTGATCGTACGAGTTTTGGACCGGTTGCAATTTGAGCTAAGGCATTCGTGGGTAATCGGGGAGTATACAACTCTCCTCACTTGTGAGTGGCTTGGATTATATTGATTGACCATTGAGGGTTAACCGTTTTCAAATTCATTTATAAATGCTTTATTAAATTGTTTATATAAGTTTTGGGGTATGAATTGTCCACCCTCACACACTGAGTTTATAAATGATTTGAAGGATGGGAATTTCAATAAATTTTATATATTGATATTATTGATTATTGATTGGGGAATGATACCCATGAGAAATTGATTATTGATTGGGGAATGATACCCCTGAGAGATTGATTATTTATTTGGGAAATGATACCCCTGTGATATGAGATATTGAGCGTTGTCCTCGGGGCTCCAATATGTGGGAGCGTGGACCGAGTTGAGAGCATGCGTGTTACTCAACCGTGGACCACCTGTTGAGGGGCACGGTGAGTCGCTCCTGTGTGCGAGAGGCGCGTAGGGTAACTCGCCAGGACTTCTATATGCTATGTTCCACCACAGCAAGGCAAACGTCAAGGGAATGGGCCAGAGAGTAAAGTAAAGTAAAAGTATTTTTTTTAAAGTATAAAGTAACCCTTGACGGTCCAGTGGATACCCCAGTGCACGGGTATACCTTATTGGGACGATTTCAGATGCCAGCCCTTATGTAAATATTATTATGGATTTTGATATTTGATTTGGTTGGGATTTCATATATTTTCAGTAAATGGTTTATTAAATTGGTATTTGGATTATTTCATATCCCAACCTGAGGTGATCGGTCTTTATAACCGAGTCTCTCACTGGGTACAAGTTTATGTACTCACCCCATTCACTTTTGTTCTCAGATCATCAGACTTTGGACGGCGGACGTCCTGGTGGCCAGTGATCCCAGTTCGTCTCTGTGGACACTATATTGTAGGTGCCACCTCATTTTACTTGGTATATCTTGGCTCGGAATATTATTGCATCTTACATATATATTTGTGTATTTATAAATAATACCTTCCGCTGCATGGAACACCGTAAGATGTGATACTTTATTTTGAAATATTTCTGAACTATATTATCTATGATAATTTCGTATGTTTTCATTTATTGCTCGAATATCCTTTATTTTTAAGCCTTGTATCATCTTGGTTGCCCGCCTGACGAGGCACGCATCTAGAGGTGGTACGGCGGTTGTCACGTGGCCGAGCCTGTGGGTCGGGGCGTGACAAAATGGATTTATTTGGCCAAAAAAATTTAAATGGATTTAAGAGTACGACGTATAAGAATCCTTTTTATTTTTGGACCTTTTAGGGTCAATTTGCTGTGTGCCTTGGAAAATCATTGGAAGAGCGGTAGTAGATTGGCAACCCCTGATATGTTTGAATTTATTATATAAGATGGCTAGCTTCTGCATTGCTACACTATGCATTTCTTGTAGCTCGACCACAGTCCTTAGTTTCTTTTACTTTCTTGTCTTCTATATAAAATTAAATCAAATTTCTCAATTTTCCAACACTAACCATAAGCTTGAAATATGGTTGTCTTCTATATAGGCATGGCTGGCTTTTCGCAAGAAGAAATGGCAATGTATATGGTAGCTTATTTTATGGCATTACATTTTATAAATTTTTTATCCCTCATACTTTCAATATTAGAATACTATAGATACAATTTTCTTACTAGAAAGAGGAAGAGATGCCAAAATGGGGATTTAATTTTATGAAAGGTACAAAATTAAACAGCTTAATTTTAGAAGAATGATATGGGATAATGATCCAGATTGTTTAAATAACATCAGGATGGATAGGAGAACATTTTACAAGCTATGTAATATGGTTGAAACCATTGGTATGCTTTCCTCAACAAAGAATATGTCTGTTGAGGAAATGCTTGCCTCATTTTTGTACATACTGGCACATCGTACTAAAAATACAGTAGCTAAGAGGGAATTTGTGCGAAGCGGGGAAACCATGAGCAAACAGTTCAATAAAGTCTTACTTGGTATCTTAAGGTTGCATGAGATATTGCTTAAGAAGCCTGACCCTGTACCTCAAAATTCTATAAAATACCCATGGAAATGGTTTAAGGTAATGAATTCTATATTTCCTAAAGCATATGAAATGTAATGAATCTTTAACTTAGTAAATTACTAACAAACTGGTTTTGGTGTGATTCTCAATATTGTAGAACTATTTAGGGGCATTAGATGGGACATATATTAAGGTAAATATCTTTGAACAAGATAAGGCTAGATACAGGACAAGAAAGGGGGATCTTGCCATGAATGCACTAGGAGTTTGTTCACAAGATTTACAATATATGTACGTATTACTTGGTTGGGAAGGTTCGGTTGCAGATTCATGGGTTCTTAGAAGTGCAATTTCTAGGCCAAATGGTTTTGTAGTCCTTCAAGGTACTAGTTTACATAGTTACTAAGTAATGCATTCTGTTTTGATTTAAATATCAAATTAGGATAAAATTCTAAACAAAGTATATTATTTTAGGTTACTACTACCTCTGTGATGCTGGGTACTATAATGCTTAAGTTTTTTTAGCTCATTATAGAGGCCAACGCTACCATTTACAAGAATGGAGCCAAAACAACCAACCAAGAACAAAAGGATAACTTTTTAATCACAAGCATTCAAGTGCACGTAATGTCATAGAGACGACTTTTGGATTACTCAAAATGAGATGGGTGATTCTTAGGGACAGATCTTGGTACCCTGTGAAGACTCATTGTAGAATGATAATAGCTTGTGCTTTATTGCACAATCATATTAGAAGGGAGATGCACAATGATCCACTTGAGGCTGCGGTATAAGAGGATTATGTTGATTTTGATCCATTGTTAAATGCTCCAATCGTACAATTCTTTGAAACCATCCAATGCTTGGTTTGCATTTAGGGAGAATTTAGTACAGGAAAAGTGGAATGAGTCCCAGAGTTCTAGAAATCAAACTGAGAATTAGTGAATTTTTTTTTAATTTGTGCTTTTTATCTATTCACATTAATCAAGTTCTAAGTTGTTAAATGTGGAATGCTACGATAGTTTTTTTGCTATCTATTAACATTGATGTTTGATTTTTTGATGACTAATATGCCATGATTAGTTAGAACCTCTTAACATGTCAACTTCACTTCTATTCTGTTATAACATGTATATAAATATTTTACTAATTTTTTATATTAGGACATGTGGTAGCAGCCCCTGTTCATTTTGGATCCTACTAATATAGAAAATTCAACTAGCAGTTTAACTAGTTATATATATATATATATAATATCATATATGGTGATGGTTGACGTGGCCAAGTCTATAGAGATGCAAAGAACTTGGGGGAGATTCTAAGTTCATTTTAAACGGTTTCCACTCGTAGTCTCTTACTTGGTTTTCACTCATGTAGTCTCTATTTATTAAACTTGGTTATGGATTATTTTTAACTTCATATTTACTTTTGTGTAATAGGTATAAACTCCATGATGGAAGATTGCACTATTGTATCAAGTTCAAAGGTGAATAAAAGGAACAATCATCAGTGGTCTCCTGACGAGGACAAGATACTTATTCATGTCTGCTTGGAATCGGTCACCTTAGGTAATTGGAAAACCAAAAATGGATTCAAAACAGGTTTCTATGTGCATGTACAAAATTGTATGGCTGAAAAAATCCTCAGCTATCAAATTTTAGAGGATCCACATATCAAAAATAGGCTGAGGCACTTAAAGAACCAACATAAAAAATTTGCTCTGATGAGAGTTGTTTTTGGTTTTGGATGGAATGAAGAAAGGAAAATGGTGATTTGTGATGATGAAGTCTGGACTTCATGGATCAAGGTAGTGGAAATCTATTCTAAATATTGAATTTTATTATGCAATTTTTATTAACTGTTTTTGTTTTTTCCTTGTTACCAATCTTATCATTGCAGAGTCATAAAAAGCCTACTCACCTTAGAAACAAACCTTTCCCTTATTTTGATGAGCTATCAATAATATGTGGGAATGAATAGGCAACTGGAGGTAAATGTGAGTCTCTTGCTAAAATGGTGACAACTTTGGTGAACGAGAATTCACCTCCAAAGGGAGCTAAAGCAGTAGCTACAGTTGACCATCCAAAACATACCGTCCAAGATGATTTCTTTGGTGTGGATGTGGACCTTGAAATGGTTTATGATAATGTTTTTGTCACACTTGACAATAAAAAAAGTAAAAAGAAAAGGGTGGATGTTCCAATCCAGGACCAATTGAATGTGCCTTAAAAAAAAGCCAAGAAGAATGGTTCTCTTTCAGATACACATGTTGAAAATTTTCAAAAGAAAATGGAAACAATTTCCCAATTATATGTTGCATCAAACAAGCAAATTGAGAAAATATCAACATTCTTTGATCGTATTAATGTAGCTAATGATAATAAGCCACATGTTTTACAGATGACAATGAATCTATAAGGTCTAAGCAAGGAGATGGCTATTCGAGCATTTGGAGTCATATCGACTGACAAAAGGAAGACTGACTCATTCTTGTTGATGCCAGATGAAGAGTACAAGTTTATTTATGTTAATAGTGTACTTAGTGGAGAAATTTAGGTAGTTTTCTCTTTTAAAACATCTGAGAAATTTTATGTTAACTTTGAGGAAATGTCTCAACTTCTTCTCGCTGTTAGTCATATACAAAGGATTTCACGAGTTTACTATTTCACGCTTAGCTTTATGATCTTCAAAAAGAAAGGCATGCAATGCAATGATCTTAATCTGTTTAGTTTTAAGGGCCTGTTGGCTACTGCTACTGTACTCTTGGTTAAAGTTTTCAAAGCTGCATTATTTTTTTAGCTTGTTTTTCCCTTGTTTGCCCACTTTGCACTTCTGATCAGGTTTTGCTTCTGCTCACATTCCCAGACAGAATTTCTTGCAAGCTCCCAAAAGATCTGCTAAGCTTCACTTCAAATGATGTCCATTTTGGAACTCTTTTTCTTGTCATTAAGTATCACCGTATTTTTAACAACATTATGTGATTTTGTCATGTAACGTGGACATCTTTAACCTAGAATCATTACAAAGTCAAACTATATGCATAAAGTTGTCGTTGTATGAAGAACCATGAGACTCTGCTACTGAATTCTCTAAGCATCATGGCAATTCTTGATTATTTCTTAACCATGGAAAATTGAAAATAGGCAACAAACTAACAAAATGGCAATTTAGTCATTTAATTTTTAAATTGCATGCAAACTTATTTTTGTAAACCAAACATTGCAAACACTTTGCACGCATTTTAAAAACAGATTACACTCATAACCAAACAATATAATGTGATTTTACATGTAAAGTGATTGCATCCCTATATTTTGCATGCGATCATTTTGCATGCAAAGTTTTAATGTGCAAACTATCAAAGCCTTATTTGTGTTTTACTTGATGACTGCAGGTATCTTACGGACCGGTTGAACATTAAAAAAAACTGAGCATTCGTTCAAGGAAGGGAATGGCTATGCTGACAAACTAGCTAAATTAGGATGTTTTCATGAGGAAACTTTTGTTATTGTGTATGATCCTCCTGATTGTATTTTCTCTGAGTTTTTAGCTGATAGGATGGGGATTTCCTTTCACAGGTTTTGTAACTTGTTAGGTACTACCCGGGATAACAATCCTTAGTTTTTGAATGCAATGAATCTCTTTTTTGACCAAAAAAAAATTAAAGTTAATGGCTGGCTGATGTGGCTATTAGCTTTTTTTGTTAAGTGCAGTATAGCACAAAAACATGGATATGCCAATTTTTTTTTTAAGACTTGTTTCTTTTCTTTTTCAAAGCACCACCTAATTAAAATATCATAATTTATTTTTGAAAAAAAAAAACCCTTTCTCTCTCAAAACAAATTTGTAACGATTTTCCTTTTCCTTTTCGTTTTCCTTTTCCTTTTTCTCTCGTCCTCTCTGACTAGGGATGGCAACAGGTCGGTTCGGGGAGGGTTTTTGTCCGCCCCAACCCCGACCCGACCATATAATATATATCCCTAAACCCGCCCTGCCCCAACACCGGGTTATAAAATTCAATATCCGACCCCGAATTTAAAAAATAAATGGATACCCGCCTCCGCACTTCCCGGACCCGGACCCGAACTAATATTTATTATATATTTTTAACATTTTTTTAAATGTAAATTATCTTTTTTTAATGTAAATTACATTATTATTACTTATAATTATAATATTATTAAGTTAATCTACTTAATTAGTGTTAATAACATTATTTATTAATCTAATCTATAATATTTATTAATATAAAATTGAATAAAAACTAAAATATACTAATCTTATATATATCCTGGGGGGGATTAGCCTTAACCCAGCCCCGACTGACCTTGACATTTTATTTTTAAAACCCACCCCGTATCGAAAACCCGATTTTAAAAGAAAAATCCAACCCTATCGAGGGCGGGGCGGGGCGAAACCCGTCGGTTTTAGGTATTATTGCCATCCCTATCTCTGACTCTCTCTTTCTCTCTCCTCACTGGCCAAGGGCTGTTACCTGTTAGCCTTAATAGTGGGCTTTGACCTAGCTTAGACAATGCTAGGATTACGTTTTAAAGCAAAGGCCGCCACTGTTCAAGTAGATCGATGATGGTGTTGCGCAACTAGGGTTGAAAGTTGTGAATTTGATTTTTTTTTTCTTTTGTTTTATTAGGTGCTTCAAGCAAGAAGGAGGGTGAAATAAGGGCTAGAAAAGAGAAAAGAAGCGATTTGGAAGCTTAAAATTGTTGATTTCCGACAACTAAGAAGCTTTTTTAAATTTTCATATTTTTTTAGATCTACTCAAATTGGAGAAGTTTTATAAAAAAGCTAGGTGAAGTGGTGACCCGCGCTTGCGCATGGGTGTCCTTACAAAAAGAACTTTGGATTTTTTGTTTTAAGGTTTTGCTTATATTTTATTTCGAGGAATGATTTTTTCCTTCATGATATTGTTGCAGCAAAAATAGGCAAATAACATTTATATAAGCAAACATTGCAAATCTCAATCTAGATTACATGAAAACGTAAAATATAACTTAAGTATACTCCAAGTACCTAGATACCAAGGTAATGAACAAATACTAACAAATAAAGCTCATTGTCACAAATTGTTCATGGACATCTATTGACGTGTATATAGGACATAAGGCAGGCAATATCAATAATGTTTCTCCATGTTTTGTCTAAAAGAATTACAATTGCTCCTTCACGTTCATTGGGATGTCACAATCTGGTGCTGAAGTTGGGGGTTGAATAACAGATTCTCTGCTCTTAGTACATTTTCTTCCTCTCCAAACCAATTGCCCCTGAATAACAGTAATTGAAAAGCTGTCAAAAATTCATCTTTTGACCATGTGCATGTACTACTTCACAATACAATGGTTAAAAGATCAACCCCACAGCCTACTTATTTTCCCAATAAGGATTACTTAGACTGCCAATTTGACTATATACGATCTATATAATATTGACATTAAATCATGCCAATCAAGCTATACTAATAAACATATTCCATACCACTTACATAAACATATATCTATTTCATATAGTCCAAACTCCTTCCAAAAATAGGACTTAAAAAGAAGGCATCATCTCATATTAAAATAGTTGCTTATTTTGGCTTCCCTATCATACTTATCAACAGCATGATTGTCACGCCCCGACCCGCAGGCTCGGCCACGTGACAACCGCCGTACCACCTCGAGATGCGTGCCTCATCAGGCGGGCAACCAAGATGGCACAAGGCTAAAAATAAAGGATATTCGAGCAATATATAAAAACATATGAAATATCATAGATAACATAGTTCGAAAATATTTCAAAATAAAGTATCACATCTTACGTTGCTTCATGCAGCGGAAAGTATTATTTTATAAATACACAAATGTATATGTAAGATGTAATAATATTCCGAGCCAAGTAACACAAGCAAAAGAGGTGGCACCTACATAATCGTGTCCACAGAAACGAACTAGGATCACTGGCCACCAGGACGTCCTCCGTCCAAAGTCTGATGATCTGAGAACAAAAGTGAATGGGGTGAGTACATAAACATGTACCCAGTGAGAGACTCGGTTATAAAGACCGATCACCTCAGGCTGGGGATATGAAATAATCCAAATATCAATTTAATAAATCATTTACTGAAATATATGAAATCCCAACCAAATCAAATATCAAATCAATAACAATACATATATCCAAATGGGCTGGCATCTGAAATCGTCCCAATAAGGTATACCCGTGCGCTGGGGTATCCACTGGACCGTCAAAGGTTACTTATACTTTTAAAACATTTTTCTTTACTCTTTGGCCCATTCCCTTGACGTTTGTCATACTGTGGTGGAACACAGCATCCGAAGTCCTGGCGAGTTTCCCTACGCGCCTCTCGCAATCAGGAGCGACTCACCGTGCCCCTCGATAGGCGGTCCACGGCTGAGTAACACGCATGCTCTCAACTCGGTCCACGCTCCTACATATTGGAGCCCCGAGGACTATGTTAAATTTCTCATCTCTTAGGGGTATCGTTCCCCATATAATAATAAAAAACAATATCAATCTCTCAAGGGTATCATTCCCCATAAATTTATCAATCATAATATCAATATAAAATTTATTGAAATTCCCACCCTTTAAATCATTTGTAAACTCAGTGTGTGAGGGTGGACAATTCATACCCCAAAACATATATAAACAATTTAATAAAGCATTTATAGATAAATTTGCAAACGGTTAACCCTCAATGGTCAACCAATATAATCCAAGCCACTCACTAGTGAAGAGAGTTGTATACTCCCCGATTACCCACGAACGCCTTAGCTCAAATTGCAACTGGTCCAAAACTCGTATGATCACGTACTTAAATAATCAAATTAAAAATCTAATTTGATTAATAAAATATTCAACCAATGATCAAATCATAAAACAACACCAATTAAAGGTCTCGGACTAAAATTGATAAGTCCGGAAGTCAATTGGAGCTAATTGAAGTCAATTGGGGTCAAATGGGGTCTAAGGTTACAAAATTACCAAAATGCCCCTGGTGCTACAGTGCCATTGTCGGCATATGCGGGAGTGAGCCAAAAATGGCAACTCCGGCACGGGACACAGCAGGTCCGGCGCCAGACCTAGCCCAGAAAATGGCCATGCTCGGCCTTTCATCAAAACAAGCTCGGTTTGAGTTCGATTCAACACCAATCCGCACCAAAATTGAAACATAGCAAGTTAAACACATGATCTATGAATTCACAGCTTCAAGAATGGAATCAAACAATAAATCATCCTCAAATTTTGGATCAAAACATCAAGAGTTGACTTTACTCGGACAAAACAGAAATCTCAACTTCGATAATCAAATTCTCTTAGCACAGACCATGAAATCAAGCGTATAAACTATCAAATTAAAGCTTGATGAGTCTAGAACAACATACCAAATTCTCAGCCAAAACGCACGGTTGAATCAAAAGATATGGGCTGATGAACAAACTGTCGCCAAATTTCCAGATTTCTAGATTTGATGATTTCCTTAGAAATCTTGATGTTTTGATCTTCAAGAAGGCAAAATAAGTTGATATTGATGATTGATGAAGTGTTTGAAGAGGGATTGAAGGCTTGATTCAGAGAGAATTGGAGAAGAAGGCTCGGAGAAAATTGAAGAAGAGGAGAAAATGAAAATGGGGGGTCTCGGGTGGCCGAGACCCCTCATATAATCAACGGGTCCGGCGCCGGACCCGACCAAGTCCGGCGCCGGAGTCAACCAATTTTGAGTTGACTCCGGTCAACTCGGCCCAAATTCTTCGGGTCTCGATTTCAAGTGGGGCCCACATCTCGGAACTTCAATTTTAGGGCTTTTAAGCATGAAATCGAGCTAAACGAAGTTTAAAACATCCATGGGAAGTCTACTTTGGTATATTAACAAGACAACAATACATAAATATTCAACTTGACACGTGCGGACTAGGTCCGGGCGTGTCAATGATGGCAAAGATTATAATAAGAAATTTCAATAACAGGACTTACCTCTACCATTGTTAGTTTTAATTTGTTGTTCTCATTTTAAGCTATAAATATATTAGGTTCCTGTAACAAAACATAACAAAGAAATGGTCATGAGTAAAAAAACACCATGTAAGGAGATTTACACTTTGATCATCACAAATAACTTCTCCAAGATTCTTTCACTACTACTTTCACACTTGGTCCATATACTGACACACCCAGACCTAATCCAAATTTTTTGTACAAAATGATTAGTACAAGACGGCGCATTAAGTGGATAATACGTCGGTCCGGATGTGTCTAATTAAGAAAGGATGTGTCTAATTAAGAAAATATGTGAAAATTAGGATAAGATGGCATTGGAAGATAAGTTAATTAACCATGCATGGAAACAACCAAACACCAATTGGACTACTTTTAAATCCATAACAAATAGTTATGGGCCCATTGGTGTAAGAAATTGGAAAGTTAGGCCAAATGCCGAGAATTGAAGAGATTAGAAAAAGAGGAGAAAGTCTGACCCGAAGTTCGAGTAGACCCGGTGTCAGGCTTCTCTATAAATAGGGAGAGGCCGAAGCCTCTCCCCTCATTTCTCTTTTTCTCTTTTTCTCTTTTTCTCTTTTTCTCTTTTTCTCTTTTCTCTCTTTTCTCTCTTTGGAGCTAAAGGGAGGCATCTTGCCTTTTTGTTAGATCCAAATATTCCAACCGAAGAATCAAGGTGTGTTTCTAATACGTTATTCTACACACCTCGATCTACATTATATTAAGTTTTCACTCATTTCCATGCATTGGTTTAGAGTAGATCTGAGTTTAAAGTTTAGTTTAGCTTTTTGCCCAATTTAAGATATCGGGCCGGTATTTCTCGTTTCTCCTTCGGTGACTCCATCATGGATACCATGAGGATCGTCTGTCTAAGTTTGTGCATTGAAAGGAGGAGAAACGGGTGCAAAAACCGAGAAGAAACCGACCGAGTCCCTAGCCGGTCTCCCACGCGAGAGCCGACCCACTCCCGTTTTGGCCCAAGTCCCACGTGGGACTTGGCCCAATCTCATGCGAGACTCAACTCAACCCATACGGATGGCCTTTTTGGGCCAAACCCATGCAGGGCCCAGGCTGGCGAGGGGCCCAAGGGCCCTAGGGGCATTTTCGTAATTTTCCATAAAGTGTTCGACTTTGACCCCGAACCTTCCCGGACACTTTTCTAGGCCCTGAATCACATCCAAGCCCAGTATTAGGTCATGCTAGAGCCTCGTAGGTGCATTCATACATTTTATTATGAATGCTAAGGCGTATTTCCGTGTATTAAGGCTCCGGATGATCGAGTGCAATGATGCTCCGGAGGTTAAGCTACGTGGATCGCTTGGGAATATACGAACCTCCCAACACTATGAGTGGCTTGGATTTCTCTGCTTAGCCACTGGGGCCAAAGGTTTTAAAAAGATTTTAATAACATAAATGTTTTTTAAAGGTTTTGGGACACGGGGAATCCACAGACACATATCTGCATGGTAATATACCCACGTAGAGAGTGTGATGTTTTAAAAAGGAAATATAAAGATTTATGTGTATGTGCTTATATTTATGTTTGTATGTTTTAAATGTATATGTTTTATACATACATATATATATATATATATGGATGGGATGCGAGATGAGCGACTGAGAGGGTTCCTCGGGGCTTTGATTTGAAGGAGCATGAACCGAGTTGAAAGGCATGCATAGAGAAGTACTCATGGACCGCCTTTTGAGGGGCACGGTGAGTGGAGACCTTGGGAGAGGCGTGTAGGGAAGTTCGCCAGGGCTTGATGTGTTCTACCACAGCGTCTAGCACCACCGAGGGAACGGGCTAGAGAAAATAAGAAAATGTTTTAAAAAGAAAAGAGATAACCCTTGGTGCAGTGAGGCATACGACCGGCGGGTCGAGCCTCCAGTATGATAGAGGCCAGCCCATTTTATTTATGTATTTATTTAAATGGTTTTAAAGTAAATTCTTGTTGGAGATTTTGAAAAGAAAAATATTTATTTTATTATTATGTTTTGGATTACCCTTGTTTGCCCTAACCTCGATGGAGATTCATTGAACCTTTGTCACTCACCTGTATCCAATGTGGATGGATGCAGATCTGCGTACGAGGTTAGCAAATAGATTAGAGGCTCACTAGATGGCGTCGGTGGCTTAGGCGTAGCTGTTTCATCTACATAGGTATTCCTTTAAGTTAGTCCACTAATGGATTACTTTTAAAAGTTAACTATTTTGTTAAATGATTTCTAATTAAAAGTTTTAGTTTTGTTTTGCAGCGATGATATCTATTTCTATGCCTTGCAATGCTTCAGTGCATGATTGGCCAGCACGTACTTCGAGGCAGTGCGGCAGTTGCCACGTGACAGACCCGGGCAGGTCGAGGCATGACATGCACATTGGAAAGAGAATGAGTAAACCAGTTCCATGGCTTGATTGGTTTGAATTTTGAACATTGATTAGGTTTTGTGAGTCTTTCAAGCTCTATATCACCAACCCTAGGATCTTTGATTAGTCAAATTTGTCTTTTAAGCCTCAAGGCCAAGACAAGTAGGGAACCCTTTTTTGTTTTTGATGGTAGTTGAAACCCGCGCAATAAAATATGAAACAAATTATATCAATAGTATTCAATAAACATCAACTTATATGAAGAACAATTAACAATAAGCAAATAATCAAAACAAGAGAAAAAAAAACTAAAATCGAGATTGGCTTACCGTTGAAAAGGACTTGAACCTATTTTAAGCAAAGAGCTAGAAATCATAAAATGCAAATATGATTAAAACCCAACAATTGATGGAAAATTTCGATTAGCCAAAGCCATAGGATTCAATTTGGTTTTGGACCGATTCTAATTTTGTAAAGCTATATAGAATTCCTTTCATTCCATTCTAAATAAGGGAAAGGCATAGAAATTTCTGCCATGTAATTAGCAGCCAAAGACCCAAATTAAAAAAACAAAACCCAAATATAGTTCATAAATAATACATAACAATTAAGATGACATACTGTTGAGTACCAAAATAGACATATTTTCCTATGTTAATCTCTATGGATTTATGCATTTCATTGTATAAACTAAGCTTACTTAGCTTTGTTTCACTTTATAGGTGTCAATTGAGGTAATTGAGTGAAAATGATGGAATTGAAGTGAAAAGGACCAAACACAAATCAAGTGGGAAGACAAGATGTAAAGAACTCAAAGTTGAAATCCTGACAGATTGGATAGATCATAAATATGGCTGATTTTTTCTATGTTCGAGACTTCAATTGTTTTTGTGATCTACATCAAAGTTATAGAGGATATCTTGGGCTTTCCGGAATGCTAAAGAACGTCGAAATCGGAGTTCGTTTGACCCTCCAAATTTCTGTTTTACGAGAGACTATCAAACTAAGGCCGGGTCTGCCTGACCAATCCGTCGACGAGTAACCATGTAGACGTCGACGGCTGCTCGAGCAATGGACACGAGATCACTTACACAAGCAGAGACGTCGACGGGTAGAAATTTCTGACTTCGAATACATAAAGGCTAAACACTTAGACGTCGACGTGCACATCTTTAGACGTCGACGGATCAATCGAGCTGGGAAAAATATAAAGAAAACAAGCAGAGACGTCGACGGGTAGATACTTAGACGTCGACGGCTAACAAAGTCAAAATGTCGACAGACCCATTTAAATGCTGTCATTCCACTATCAAACTCTTGAAAAACATATTCCGGAGATTCAGTGGAGAAGAGCCATAACTAAATCCCAAATTTTCTCAAACTTGTCTCCCTCTTTTCCTCAATGGCCTCTACTTTAGCTTATTTTATTCTTAAGATTCCTTATCTCAGATGGAAGGAATTATTGAGGAGCAGTGGACTATGGGCTGGCAGAGCGGGACGGCAGAAAGAAAGGGACAAAGAGCAGCTGGAAAGGGGAGTTGATTCAGTTTTTAAGTTTGCATCTTCTGCTGGGTTTCATGGAGAACATCTGGTAATTTTCGTTTAAGCAAAACTCTATAACTCCAATCTATTATAAGATTCAATCAATTTTTTTTGCATTTGTGAGATTCTTGTTCTTAATGCTTTCTTGTTCATTGATTGTTCTTCCATCTCTTAAGCTTTAAAGATGACTATCATGTTTATTATCTTGTCTTTTGGATTGCTGAATTAATTAGTTGCAAATAATTGATTGAGTAGTTCATTAGCATGCTAATCTTTGGATTCCAATGCTAGAGTTTGGTAATTTCTTAGAACTTGAGTAGCAAGAGGATGTTTTTACATTCAAAGAGATTTGAAGATGCAATTTGAATAATGAATGCTAGGTTTGTTATTGATTGTTGTTAGCTTTCATCTTTCGCTAGCTTATTGCTTTTCTAGGCTTGAATTTGGATTGCTGGGATTCAAATTAGCCATAAGAGGAAGGATTAATAATGAACTTAGATTCATGGTTAATCAACATTAGGAAAGATCCATAGATTTGAAGCTGGTTTCTAATCCATGGGGTTAACCAATTAATGAGTAGAATGTTTGGTTAGTGAATCAATGATCAAGTGCTAGGTTGAAAGTTGATCATATAATAGATTGGAGGTTTTATTTTATCATACATTGCATTATTATTACCATACTTGATAACTCCTTATATTTTATTTCCAACACCAATACAAAACCCCTCTTTAAATTCTTGTTTAGTTTTATATATGCTTTGTGAAAGTAATGATAAATTGGATAGCTCCTTGTGGGATCAACCCTTGCTTCCCTAACTACATGTTAGAGTAGTGAGGTTATTTTTAGTGCTTTGCGACACGCATTACATACCCGATAGGAACTCTTTGCTGCTGCAACCATCCATGGAATATGATGCATCCAGATTTTGGGGAAACTAAGCCAGGGAGAAGAGACTGCTGAGAGAAATAAGGAGATTGATTTAGACAATAATTGTTTTTCTTTTTAAAAGTAAATGACTAACAAAGGAGTATGGCAACGGGCATGATGTGAAGAACATGAAGAAGAAAAAGATTCAGAGGAATCATACTTGACACGCGGAGTCAATGACCAGGATTAACAGTTTTCGATCCCTGCTCGCTCTATCCCTACTCACCATCACCATTGTCGAAAACTGCAAAATCACAAAACCTGTCTTGCCTCTTAACATCTAGTTTCTCAAACTCTTTACCAAACTTATTCTTTTGTGCTTCAACTTCCCTTGCAATTCTATTTTCATTAATCTGCAAGAAGAAAACATAATGTAAAATTAGATAAAATTTATTAATCTTACGGAAAACATAAAACAAACCCCAAAAACAGAAAAATATCCAAAACTCCTCCTTATCCTCCCTGTCTCCCGATCGTCTTTGTCCCTCTAACTACCAAGTTGTCACAAAAGAGAAAAAAAGAAAAACAAATCAGAAATTAAGAGTAAAACAAAAAACAAAAAACAAAAGCAGAAATCGCATATGATAAACTGCTTTTATGGGAGATGATGAAAGGGAAAAAAAAGAAAAAGAGGTAGCGGAAGACGCTGAAGAGAGTTCGCTACTGTTTAACTTTTACGTGATGAGTCGTAGGAAAAGGGAGAAGAAAGAGAGAAAGACCCATACAGTCATTTTTTTTTAAAAGAAAAAAGGTAAATAAGTAAAAAATATTGATAGATTAGTACTAAATTAGAAGAAAGAAGAAAACAAAAAGCCAAAAGTCTAAATACAATTAATGAATTTATTTTTTTCCAAAAAATAAAAGAATTAGAAAATATCTTAAATGAATGTGTAAAATAAATAAAAAGTCAATTACACAAATAATTTCTAAAATCATTAAAAAAATCAATTAATATCTTCCTACTTAAAATGGAATTAAAAAATCACAAAGAAATTCCAAAAGTCATCAATTATCCTTTATCTTTTCAAATAGAATCAATCAACAAACTATAAAAAAGTTCCAAAAGCCATGTCTCTTATCCTTCATGCATTAAATAGTTCAAAAATCAACACTTATCCTTCATATATGTTAAATATAATTTAAAATACACAAAATTAGAAAATACTTTAAATATTAGAAAAAAAACAACAAAGATATCCTCCATGACACCTTTCTTTGCACTGCAGTTAGGATTGCTTTATTATATTAGTATACGTATAGATAATTGGATAAGTTGGAAAAGGGGATTGAGAGGAATTTTCAATGTTTTTTTCTTTTCTTTTGAGATTTTTTGGGAACCAGCAAGTCATTGCCGGCAAGGTAATAGTGCCACTGGTATTGGAGTTTTGAATATCTATGCTGTGTTCTTGAAGGCACAGACAGTTATGTTGAGATACAGAATAAGTCAAGATATGCCCCAGCTATGCACAGAGACAAGGTTAATTAACCTTGTCAATTTCTAAGACAAATTTTGGTATTTCAATTTGCGGTTAGGTAGCTTGAACATTAAATCATCTTTTAAACTTTAGCAACCTTTTACCGCTACATTGTTGAATTGGACTCTTTAGGCCTTAGAGATTCCGGAGTTTATTCAAGAAAAAGAGGGAGAAAGTGAAAGAGGAAAATGACGATGCATAACATAAGGAAAGAAGAAAAAATTAACAAAAGAAAAAGGGAACAAAAACAAAAACCCCATGTCAGCATAGTTAGCATTGCACGTCACTAACCAGCACAGAACTCAGTCTATTCAAGCATGCCACATCAACCGTTAGTTTTTTACGGTTGAGTGACGAAAAATTTAATTTTACAAATTCAGGTGACTAAAAAAAAATTCTTAATAATTATGTGATCAAACATATTATTTATCTTATTTTGTTTATATGTTTTCTTTTGTTTCTTTGTATTTTTTATTTGATTTAACCAAAACTTTTGTTGAAGATATTGAGTGAGTATTGTTTGGTTTTATTCAGTAATGAGTTAGTGGAAACTAGGAAAGAAAATGCTGTGAATGAATCAAATATGAGTTTCAAACTTAAAATAGTTTGTCAAATTAGCATTTTCAATTTACTAATCCTTAGGATAACAACAGACTCTTGCCCAATGAATAAAAAAAGGGGATCGGTCGTTGAATCGATTGATTGATCGGGTCACGGTTCAATCAGTCCAACCAATTTAACCGGCCTGTTTAATTACATAGACAATTTAATTTTATTAATTTCTTAGACTATTCAAAAACATTGATAAAAATAAGAAAAATTCAAAAAAATAAAAATAAAAAATATTAGTACATCACATAATCTAAATAAATATGATAAATTATTTTGCATCACAAATTAAATTTTTATTATGGGAATATATTAAAATAAAAAAAGTTAAAAATTTAAGCTCCAAATTTCAAAATTCAAAGTCCAAACATAATAAAAAAAATTAGAATTTTAGTTTCTCATTAATTTGGATTTTTTTTTAGTTTAGGTTAATTAATTAAAAATATCTTAAGAAATAAAAATTTTTTAAATTTCCGGTTGAACCTATGCAACCAGTTCAATGATTTAAAAATGGTTCAAATGAAATCTGGTTTTATAACCCTAAATAGACCGAACTTGTAACTGATTTCTGATTCAACCGATTGAACCAACCGATCTGGTTTGGTTTTTATTCCATTCTCTTGCCCCACGGTTTGATTTTTGATAAATGCATTTCAATGATCAATCAAATCATGGAGAGAATTTTTTTTTTTTTTTAACAATCCTAGACTTTTTAAAATTCAAAATTTTCTTGGGAAGTTCATATTGTAAAACCTTGGAAAAGCTATCCCTAAGGCCATCTCCAATGTTACAGTAAAATAAATGGTGTTAAAATCCCAAATTTTTCTCTCCAACAAAGACACCAATTTTAGTACCCCAAGGCAATTTGGTGTTGCAGGGTAGCAAACACCAAATTTGGTGTTGCACTGTAGCTAACACCAAATTAAGTTTTTGTTTTCTTTTTGAAAAATATTTAAATTTTAAAGTTAAATTATTATAAAAAATATGTTATTAGAAAGATTTTATGGAAACTTTTAATATAAGACCAATATTAAATATGTGTTTTAATATAATTTTAATAATTATTTATAAATAATTACTTAAATTACCTCTTTTAATATTCTTAACACTAATTTGGTGTAGATTACATTATAGTGACAAAATTTTGAAATAAATATATTCTATAAAGATTCTTTTTCAACACCAAAATTGTGTAAAACTTGGTGCCATACATTGGAGATGCCCTAAGCACCATACTCCTAAAGAGGACAAACATTAGCTGTGGATCTTCAAGCAGCTCAAAATCATCATTCATGTCACATCCTTAACCAGCTCAAGTTACACTCAAATAACCTGTAATTATAAAAGAATCAAATCTTGATTCTGTTATAATTCCTATGAACTTGGGGCCCCTTTGCTAACATTGTGCAGGGTGTTTAAACTGCTTTTTGGCATTTGATTGTGGGTATGAGGTCTTAGCTGCATTTGGCTGTGCGAGCAGTTGTCAGACGTGAAGCCGTGTGTTGTGTGATTTGTCACTGAAGAGGAACCCTGCAATGAGTGGATGGTGAAAAAACTAAAATGCTTTCTTCCTCTTTAACCTTAGCTTTTACCCTTTTTTCTTCTCACTTTCCTTTTCAAGTTTTTATTTTATTAATATAAATCTGTAATGTATTTCCTTTTATTAACATACTTTTCTTAAATAAAATCCTATGACAATAAATAAATAAGAGAGTTGATTAAAAATAATTTAAAAACTCTTCCTATTTTTATTAATTAATTAATTAAATGAAAAAAAATTATAAATTTAAAAGTAAATAAACATTAAATTTATTCACTAAAAGATAAATAATAACCGAATAATTACATATATGATAATTAAGTAAAAAGAATTTATTAATACAAAAAAATAAAATATATAAAATACTTTCATAATATCCGTAATAGTCATTTACTATTTTCACCTTATCATCATTATTTTACCAAACACATATTTTCTCACTACTCTTTTTTTCTTACAACCACAAATGTTAATCTCATCATTAAGCTGTTAATCTTACCGCCACTACCAAAAACTATAAAATTACCAAAAGGAGCCTTAATTTGTAAAGTCATTGTTCATATATTCACTCTACAGAAAGGCTATAATAATTCTTTTATAACCCTAAGCTAAACTATGAAATTAGTTTATTCTTTTCTCATTATTATTAGTTAAATAAAAAAAATTACCAAATTAAACCCTTTATCTTCGAAAAATATTTCATGCGTTTCTTTTTCTACAATCCGGCAATTATTTAACCTTTATCCAATCAAGATAAAACATTAATTTTCAAACACATGATTTATTGTGGGCCGATTGGCAATGTTCGCCTTAATTTATCCTCTTTTAAACGTAACAAAATAAATTTATTTATAGGAAATTGATTGATGATAATAGTAAATTAAAAGGAGGTCAAAGAACCAAGCTGGAAGATACTTGTTGACACCCATATCACTAGCTGCTTGCAAACTCCAGGTGTGCTCAAGACCTCTAAAAATATCAGAAACCAAATGTATGCGTGAAATTGATACCGAGCATACTCAGGTAGCTAACTGCAATATTAATAAACTGAACTCTAAATAGTAGTAATATGGAAAAAAAAAAAAAAAAAGGTTCGGAAAGGCAGGATCAAATACATATTGTATGGTACATAATCTGGTTTGCTTTGTTATTTCAGCAAACTTTTTTAGTAAAGGCATATTATTTCATGGTAAAGGCTTTACCCAAGGAACAATCTCAACGATCAAAGATCAAAAAGGACAAGCAACTTCAACGATCAAAGATCAAAAAGGACAAGCAACCTGGCCACTTTCAGAGAGATTAGCTTTAGAATTCCCTTTGGCTCCTCCTATCGCTGTAAAATAATAGATAATGTCATATTTATAAATGGATAAAAATCTAAAGAGCTACATAAACATAATTGCAATACTGCAATAAAATGTTTGCTTCAACAAATAGGCATAATGAAGATGAGGCATACCTTCTTCATCTTTAATGAGCGCTTACATTCTTAGTCCCAATAATCTGATCTACTTCTTTTCATCATCATCAGCGGCAATGTATATGCCAAACCAAGTGAGCTTCCCCAGCCTTTGCCGAAGTACAAGAAGCTCCAAGATAAACCGAGGGTGGAGGAAAGGATCTATGTGTATCCATCAAAATAATCTAGCAAATCCAGTTCACCCCGGTTATGTATGCCTGCACTCCTGCCAGTTGAGATAATTCCTGACCGCACTAATCCATCATATTTCAAATCAACTTTCGGCTGGCAGGGTGCAGGCATGGCCCAAGCCCCTCAACGGGGCCGGGCTATTCCAAAACTAGCATCGGGCTGCTGTTGATGAGACTGTATAAAGATTCAAAGACCAAGATTCAGGAAGAATTACTATGTCAACATGTGCTGAAACAAATTTATTCATTTCCTCTTTTATGCTTCTAGTCTATCACTGCTTTTTAGATGGTGCTGGCTGTTTTTGCCGTTGATTGCTAGAACACAGAGATTTGTACCTTGGGTAAGATCTAATTGCATCCCTGTAATGCCTATGCTCCCTCCAGGACATTATGTCAGTTCCACAGCGCACTTTTAAGGGAAACATATTTCTTTTATTTGAAAAGCATTTGGCTCATGATAGAATTTACCATCCACCCTTATTGGTCAATCTTTTATCTAAGTGAAAAATTGGAATGTATAATAACAATAGAGAAAAATCAAAATGAAGAAGGGGTGAAGAGCAAGGGCATATAGGAGAGAGACCACGTAATTAGTATACCTGCGCAAACAAAAATTACAAATCTATAAAGACTTGATTGAGCCTTGCCTATCCTAACCTACAATTTTCAATCTTCAAACCTAGCTGGAGAGTTTTTTCTGTTCTCGTGCAGTCATTGATAAAAGATTGAGATGTTCACGTCTGTTTGAAGCTGGAACCCCACCGGTGTAACATTATGAAGCATTTAATTAAAAAGTGACATCGGCATCCCCAGAAGAAATAGAAATTGGAAGTATTGCTGATATTAGAAAGGAGAGTCATAAAATTGCTGTACCTGGGAAAAAGGTTGGTGAACATGCTCACGAGGGTGGATATAAGGCATTCCAGGACGCTGACAAGGATACTGAGAAGAATGCAAATATATGGCAGATGTGGAGTGTGCACCAACATGATTTGGACTAAAAGGTGGCATCATGGTTTCTGGATGACCATAACCAATTCCTGCAGCATTTGATGGTGCCACCCATGGCCCAGGTATATGTTGTGGCAAAGGCCGAGGTTGGTGTTCAGTAGATATTTGAGGCCTATGAGTAGATCCAAGTTGTGGAAATTCAGTGTTGTAGTTAATTGCAGGGCTGTACATAGGCTGCATTGTGTACGGCCCACTATTGAACCCAAACCCAGGATCAAATCTTTGCAAGTACCTGGAGGAAAACAATCACTATATAAAATTGTGTCTTCGGAAAATATGGCATTTCCAACATCGAAGTAGCATATATATCTTATGAAACCAAAAAGAAATACAATTGCAATAGGCATATGGAATTGAAATTATACTTGATATTGGTAAAATTTCCGTAAAAGTCTCTTTCTTCCCTCAATTTGCAATCAAGGAGATATTTATAGTATGTAAGACAACTAAATACAACAAACACAGCCCTTACTATTGTCAGCGGTTAACCTCATAAGCTTTTACAGTTAGTTCTGAATAAAACATATTTAAGAACTTGTGTGGCAATTTGATGGAAAATGCCAGAACAGGATGCTTAATTTAGTATAATGGTATAGAAAATTTAATGGTGGCGGTACATTTTCAGTTCTTTCCCATTAAGGCAATGTGAAGTTTTTCTTCTAGCAAGTATCCTACAATGTTCAAATTAATGGAAGTATAATTTTATTTAAATGGTAAATTAATCTCGCCTCCTTTTCAAAGAAAATAAATATATTGAATGGGCATAAAAAACAAATACTATATTAATGAAACAAATGAGTGTTGACAATGAAACAAATGAGAAAAAGTTGTCAAATGATTAAGAAAATAAGATATCATACAGATCAAAAATCAACAATATGGATCAGACAGAAGAAACCAATATGAATTGTCATTATATAAACTAAAAACATGTAAACTCACTATGTGGGTAGAAGAAACTTCTCGGTATTTTAAAAAAGAAAAATTATATAGTTTACTTGTTCAAGAAAGCAAACTATTATATTTTTAAATAGTAGACAAAGATATCAAGATGGGTACGTGTTATTTTTTGAAGGGGAGTAGTTATTTCTCAATTGGACATGGTAGTTATTTATGTTGTCACCATAGGCATCTATCATTAATAATTAGCATAGATGGCAAGGATGACACTCCTCGTCAATACCAAAGGAATCATAAGTTCATCCACTCTTGAGTCTAAATGTAGCAGCAAAGATATAAAAGTCGTTTTAACACCTTGTTCAATGAGTAACCAGCTACTCCCATCCAAGTTCTTCAAATTAACTATAACCTAAATAAAATTTGAACATAAAACATAAGACAGAAAATATAATCCCCAGTAGGGAGGGAGCAGAAGGGAACCCAAATATAAGTGCACACCTGTCATAACTTCTGTCATAATCAGGGTCCTTACGGTCAGTTTCACGGTCCCGAAAGATGGCCACCCTAGAATTTGGTTTGCTCCTACCAATTGGCTCCTTTTCTGCCCTACTTCTAGCCAACCTACTACTACTTGCAGAGGATTCAATCAAACCCCTACCAGAGCTTATGTCAGAAACCAATGAAACAGGTTTCTCTTCCATCTTCGGCATCCCCAAGGAACCATGGTAGGAAACATCCTGCAACCTCAGTTCATTTTCTGGTTTTCCATCAGAACCACTGCTAGAAGTATTAGAGTTAAATATTCTTGCTCGAGCTCGGTTATACTCCTCTTTTCTTTCTTCTACACTTTTGGAGTTGTTTGTCTTCGAAGAATTTGAATTTGAATTGCTGCCAACCTGAGACCTTTTCTGCGGCCTCTGTTTAATTGCAACCTTAACAACACCAGGGTCTTCTGACGGTAAATTTACGGGGATGTCTGCCAGGCGAATTGGAGGAAGCCTACATTCAGAAGTCTTACGGACAATGATTCTAAAACCAGAACCATCAGGTAAATTATTGTCTAATAAAACCATTGATTGCAGTGAATAATGCTGAGCCACACGATGTGCAGCCAACCTCAAATATGACGTAGGCAGCTGTTGGAACTCTAGTTGCTGCTGAGTAGGATCGCCGATAAATTTTTCAATGTCTTGCTCCATCCTCAGAACTGAATAAAGGAAATTAAGAATCTTCAGTTTACACATACAGATAAGCACTCTCGCTCAAATACTGGAAGATGCAGACTTAGCCTTTTGAAGATACAATAATAACCAAGCTAATAAGGGCCAGAATAATGCTTTAAAACAAAAACAATGAAAACTACACCAATAAAACAACATTACTGTTTTGTCATAAATGAAATAATACCAAATCATAATTATAAACTTCATAGGTGAACATGAAGACGACAACAAAAGAGAATACTTCTAAAAATCCCCAGAAGAAGCACAAAACAAAAACGTAATGCAAAACACCTTCATATCCGACAGTCAGGTATTCAGCTGACTCCTTGACCAACTCTCACTCTGAGGTTTTAGCTTTTTTGTGACTTTAATTCTGTAGAGCAAGAAGTCAGTCATTTCAAGACTCCCTAATCGTCCAGTAATACAAAACTAGCTAATTTAAAGGTCTAGTGGGAGTTAAATGTCCTTATGCAGTTTCAAGAAAATTTGTGGAAATTGAACATTGGAAATATAGAAATTAATTTATGAAAACTGAGTTAAAAAGACCATAAAATATGATTGAACAATATTTATATTAAATTCTTTACTTTCTCTAATCTCTTGCTACAAAAACACCACTATGTAAAATGATATACAAACAGGGCCATCCGTGTATACTCTATTTCTCCTATCACATTCTTCTCAAATCACAAACTTTTAAGAAGAGGATCAACTGCATGTATGCCATCATGCAATTCTGACACCCTATTGTAAGAACCCCTTCACCTAATCTCATCAAATATCTCACAAAAGCCTAACAGCAATAAAATATTCATTCTGGTTATTGTAATATAATAAGTTACAACTAGGTTACCGGAAAAATTATCGAATACACCATTACAAAGTTAAGCAGTCCATAGTAATTGAACGAACAAGCAAAGCAAAATTAGCATTTGCAGTTTAGGATGCACCAAAAGCATCATTAGTTACTTCTCATTTGGCACCTATGATGTCAGGCTGCACTATGGGATGCAACCCTGTCCCATTCCATAAATCCCATCAAACTCATGCAAGATCCAAACTCACAGACCTCAAAGAAGAAGTCTCAAGCTCTAACCGCAGGGGTGTCTCCTTTGGAACAAAAATGATTAATTCTAAGAAAAGAAAAACCATTTCCTTTCCTTTTTCCGTCGTTCACAAAATACTAGGATATGGCCCAATGAAGCAGCGCATTGGTTTATATATATAGTGAGACCGTTAAAAAACTTAGCACAAGGATATATATATTTCTTGTTCCAAACAAGAATCCTAAATCCAAAACCCCTAATCAATTATTTGCAAACCTAAAGGAAGACTTACTGGAAAGGCGCTCGCGAGGGTTTTGGATGGCCTCACGGAGAAACTGATCAACCTGATTAATAACATCCTCAGCAACCGCCTTCTCAGCAGAACCAGAAGCTAAAGCAGAGGCAGAAGAAAAGGCAGCATCAGACAATTCCGGTTTGGGCTCCTTGTTAGAAGCGAGCAGCAATCGGCTCATGGTGGCGTCCAAATCGGCCACCTCCCACGATTCCGGCGCCACTAGATCCTCCACCACAGACCCCTCCATGGTGGAATCGATACCCGAATTTACACTTTTGTGTGGCTCTGTATCGACTAAAAGAACAAGAGAGTAGAGGTTAGAGTTTCTGGAGAGAGGAATTCTCCCTTAAATCTGCCAATTTCATGTGAAATTATTTACGATTGCCAATAATAGGGTTAGGGTTAGGGTTTGGGAATTGGGATCCCAGAGGGTTCGCGCTAGAGAGAGAGGGAGATGGTTGATCTATTAATTCTCTACGTATATTGTATTACGGTGCTACTAAAAATTAGAATTTCTCTTTATTTCTTTGAGGTAAAATTATATTTAGCTTCATTTAATGACAAGAAAATTTATAATCAGTGTTTCCACCAAAACAAGTGATAATCAGTGATTGTTTCTAAATAAATATTATTCTGTGGTGGTACCAATTCCATAGAAGTAGACAAACTTTTTTAGTAAGTAGTGTCACGTACTTTTGGTGCATAATCTATTCTCTAAACACTCCAAAGTACAATTTTGGTGTGCGTTTAAATGAGGATTTTGAAGAAAAATTTTTATTTAGAGTCAAATCCTTTAATTTCATCGATTAAGAATCAGATGTTATAAAATCGATTCAATTAAGGATCTTCTATCAATTTGAAAAGCACTTAAAATATAATTATCCTTAACTTTAATGGTGACGAAAAGTGGTGACGAAAAGGATATGCTCTTATTTGAAAAAATGAAAAGGTTACGTGCTTTTCTAGTAAACCCAAAAATATTGACGCTCCCTGTACAACACCACTCCTTATCTTCTTTTCTCTCTTGGGCTTCAAAAATCCAACTAAACAACAACCCAAAATTCTGCAAAATTTCCAACTTTGACCAATCTTGACCAGCTCTGTTGATCGACAATTGATTGGCGATAATATAATCTAATTGAAACTCAAAACTTTGTAGATAGTCTCTTTAGGATCTCCTAAATATGGATTTGACTTTAAATTCACCAAAATCAACTTGTAATTTCATAAAATTCCTCCTACAAATTACGATTTACGAGTTTTGGTTGACCATTTTCATCGTCGAATGAAATTGATTTTAAATATGTTGTTTATGGCCTAAGATTTGTATTCTCACTGTTGGAATCATAATAAATAGAATCAGAGCTTTGCAATCGGAAATCAAAACGAAAAAAGTAGGCTTTTTTTATTCGTTTTTTTCAAATAAAGCATTTCAAGTTTTTCAGTAAAGAACAAGACCTTTTAATTTAACGCACATGTACTAACATATGTAACACACACATAGCTTTTAAATTGACGAAAGGACCTTAATTAAATCGATTTTGCAACGTTTAACCTCAATTGACTAAATTAAAAAGTTTGACTCCAAATTAAACTATTTCAAAAAGATTTAACTCCAAATAGAACAATTAGCCTTTAATTCTTACCCTCTTATTCATCTATAAACTTAAGAAGTTTCACATCCCATCGCACGTGATCTTCTTTCCATAAAGTCTTTCTTTTTTTTTGTTATAAAAGTCTTTCCCTTTTTCAATCGTAGTTTCATTAGGGCTTCTTTTATGTGCATTTGTTACCGTAATGGTTACATAGTGGTATAGTTTTTTATTTTTCTAAAGCAAGTAACAGACAAATGGTTAATAAGATTATTATTTCATACACCGTTAATAAAATTTTTAGACTTCATAGAATAACACATATCCTACTACTTAATTAGCTAATTAATTAATGTTTAAAAATATATTCTACATAGACATTTGTTAACCATCTAAACTTGCTTTCGGAGTCTAAAAACTAATTAATTAATTGTGCGACTCTTCCTTAAATCACCAAGACTAACCCCTTGTTTTTCCAAGTCACATCATACACTTCTTACCACCAAATAATCATTTCTCACTTCCATGCGTTGATGATTCCTTTATTTCCATGCACTGGTGATTCACTTAACTATCCTCTCAACCCAACTACATCTTAATTATATCCAACCTAATTTTATGATATTCTCAGTTCCGTTTAACGCTTTAATTAACTCCCAAGTTCACTTAAATTAAAATTTTCATTTCATCCTTAAATACTCAACAGATTAATTCTTAGTTAATAACCATTACCGATAGGTCCTCAAATTACTTATTATTTACTCCTCTAGCATTTATTAAGCTTCAATTTTTCTTTAATATTTCAACTTTAGTAATTCACAAACATTTCAAATTCTTCCAAGGTTTGCTACACTTTACGTATCAATTCAAACACTCTTTGGGATTAACATTGGTACATAACTGTATAGTATGTACGGTAGAGGTTTGGGTTTCACAAGTGTGCATGCTGCTAACAAATAGTAATAACAAAACTAGAGTTGTCAAATGGGCAGCTCACAGGTTTGGGTCATCGGGTACGAGTCAAATTGACTCCAAGAAATTTTCGAGTCATTTAAGTTTTGAGTAATTTGAGTTCGGTTAATAAGGTTTTTGCGTCATTCAGGTTTCGAGTTTTTTTGGTTTGACTCTCAAGTCATTCGAGTTCAGATTTTTAGGTTTTCAATTATTTAAACTAGCATCTCCAGTTATTTCAGTTTAGTTTCCGGATTAGCCTCTTGTGTCAATCAGGTTTCGAGTCATTCGGTTATCAAGTCAATTGGGTTTCGTATTAATCGAATTTTGGATCAATCGAGTTTGGGTCATTTACATTTTTTGATCAAATCAGGTTGAGTTTTAGATTTGGGCGGGTTTCTTAGGTTGAGTAATCTTTTGACTCCTCTAAACAAAACTGTAGTGCAGCAAAACCAAATTAACACAATAACATGAGCAAAAACATCAAAAAGGTAACATTTAGAAAATAGAAAAAGTCCTACACCAACCTATTACAACAAGCACGCTCATGTACTGCGCCAACTAAGGTGTATTTGATAAACTGAAAGAATCAAGTGCTGAAAAATAAGTACTGAAAAATTAAGTACTGAATTTGATAAGTACTGAATTTTTATATAAAAAATATTTGATAAATAAATATTGAATATAAATATATTGTTTGAAAACTATAAATGTTGAAGATTTTTAAAACTCATTAATATCTAAAATAAATGTAATTTAGTATAAAAGGAAAGTTTTTCAAATTAAAACTATTAATTTTTTCACAATTCAATGATAAGTAGGTCTTCATCTACTTTTTAAATTCAACACTTTTTTGTTGAAAAAAATCTTTTAAGTAATGGCTAGCAAAAGTTATCAAAATTTTCATTTTCAACGGTTTAAAAATTTTCAACAGTTTATCAAACAGTCTCTAAGATACATGCTAAAACTAGTAGACCACCAAAAGTTGATCATCTCTATTCAACAACTAATAAGATACAAGCATTTGCTATATTTTGATCGTTTATAAAATTGTCATCAAAGGCAGATAGCAAAAATCAAGTACTAACAAAAGTAGTTATCAAGTGTTACCTGAAATAATGAAAAGGATGAAACAACTAGCAAGAATACCCGCGCTAATGCCGCAGGCTTCATGAAATTATTTGATTTGAATAATTTGTAGAGTAGAGTGAAAGAGCACCAAATTAAAACTATAAAAGGTAACAATATAGCTAACTAAATACAACTTTTTATTTTTGTCAAATATCATAATTAAAGATAAAAGCATATAGTACGAATCATTATAAGTTGAATAGATTTTAGATTGGGTAAAAGTAGAGAAAACATCTTATAGTAAGAAGATGAGTACATAAAACTTACACATATAAAAAATGTGTTTACACAAACAAAATGCTACCTATAAAAGAAATCACCATGAACGAAATAAAACATTTCAATCATTGATTTCTTAATAATAAAATAACGAAGAAACCTTAAGAATAAATAAAAAAAAAAAAGAAAGAAAAAGGGTAAGAACATGAAGAGAAAAAAAGAAAAAAAAAAGAAAAATAGGAGGCGACAAATAGGTGTGAAGAAGAGTAGGGCAACAATTAAGGTGAAGAAGGACACATCTTTACTCGGTCTCTTCTTCTTACCTGCAACAAAGCTATTTAAACACACTAGTTTTCCAGTCACACGTGTTGCACGTGATACAACGTATTATAAATAACAATAAAAAATTTTAAAAAATAAACTATATCAAAGTGGATGATAATTAAATTATAAAATAAACTTTAAATTAAATTGCATAAAATTGCATGATAATTAAATTATTTTCTTCAATATAGTATAGTAATAAGTTAATTATGATGAAAATAAAATTTTTAATTACTATCATCATTTAATAAATATATAAAATATATTTAATAAAAAATAAATGAAGAGTTTTAATTTAACTCAACAATATCAATGGCATTTCTGAAAAATATAAAAAAAAGGGTATTTTAAGCAATTTAAAAGTTTTACAACATTCGTATTTTTATATATATTATAGATTATAGATAGGTCAAGTGATGATTAAGATGTGGAAGTTAAAGAAATAAGAGAAGGGGAAAAGTTGGATGAATCATAGGAACCAAAAGCCAATAAACGCAAATGATGATTAAGATCACCATAAATTCCCCAATCAGGAGTCAAAAGTTGACCCGATTTAAGAAACCCGTCTAATTCTTCCGAATTCGAAATCAACCTAACCAGATTTGACCAAAACAAGTAAATGACCCACTTAACCTATTCGAAACCCGATTAAACCGAAACCTGATTGACGAAACAACTAAATAACCCAAAACTCGATTGTCTTGAGAGACTAACCATAAAACCTGAGATACTAACCCAAAGCAACTTGAAATGGTAATTTAATTAACTGGAAACCTGAAAACCTAAATTAGAATGATCCGATGATCAAACTCGAAAAACCCGAAACCGAATGATCCGAAATTGCAAATGACTTAAAATTAATTGATTCAAAACACAAATGACCTAAAAATTTCTTGGGTCAATTTGACTCCAGGCTGTAACCAGCCTATTTGACACTTCTACCCACTCATTTTCATAAGAAAAAGCAAACTTTTAATTTCTTTCACGTAAAATTTATTAGGTTGAATTTTCTTATCTTTTGTTTTATAGTTTAATACAAATATACAATTTTTAAAAATTTTTTAAAACAGTATCTAACCCTAAATAAAATTAAAATTATTAGATATTATAATAGGTATAATTAAAAGAAAATTATCACATCCACTGATAGTGAAGCTTTTAGACTCCACAAGTAATTTTAAAGAGTTGACAAGTATCCATATAAGATATATTTATGATTATTTATTTATTAAATAGTGGGTTATGTGTTAGTTTTCTAACTATGCTTTACGGAGTTTGAAAACTCCATTGACAGTGTATCAAACAATTATTCATAATTAAAATTTATATTCTCAAATATTTTTTATCCCTCGTTAAATCTTTTTTGGGTTTAGGGATTAGCATTTAATAGTTAAAATTATTCAATGATTTTTTGTCCCTTTTTTTTATATAAATTGAGTTTAGGATTTAGATTTGAATTAATATCAAAAAGCAAAAATTTCACAGAGGTAAAATTCAAGAGACCCAACAAATAAGCCAAATTGTAGATAAAAAAGTTACAAAACAATAACAATGAAATGCCCATCAAAATATTCATTAATACAAGCCTCATAGAAAAAATAAGTCATACCAACAACTAATTAAGAAGAGTCAAATATCTCTTTTATAAATGCATCCTTAAGATATTTATGAAGTCAAAGTACCAACTATTCAAACGTGGGCAAATGTCCCTCCAAGAACAAATTCTCCATGAGGATATTTAGGGGATACAATTATAATATACTAGATCGGAGACCTACGCTTCACTACGGGTCGTAACTTAAACATTAACCAAAGGAAAAAAAAAAAAGAAAAATGGAAAAACAGATAAAGTAAAGGGGAAAAAAAGAACTAAAGGGTAACAATTTGGCTTTAATCATAGTCTCGCAGTTTGAGTGAAGAATCTAAACTTTTTGAATTATAGGTTCACAAATTTAGTAAGAAAAGAAATAAATTAATTAAAGAAGAAAGTATAAGGGACACATCTTGCGAATTTTGGCTCCTCACTTTGGTCATAAAAGTTAAAAAAAAAAATAACCATCAATATTTCCTAACAATCCATCTGAAATAGCAAACACTTTTATTAAATTTTGTACCATGATATAGGTGTCTATAATGTCATGCCATTGCATCAGATTTTTATAACATTGTATATGTCATATGTGTATGAATATAAAGTCATGTCTATAATTTATTTTATAAGAATATACACACACGTACATAATTTTTTAATAAATTTATTTATTATTAATGTGTTAAATTTTATTTCAATATTATTTCTTAGAAAATATTAAAATTATTGTATTATATTATTGATTTAGTAAATTTTGTTTTAATATTATTTCTTGGAAAATAATTGTAGGAAGGAAATGAACTAATAAAAAGCTGAGCTATTTGGCTTCTACAAAAAAATTAGAAAGTTCCTTAGTGAGTCTAAAACTTTTTGAAGCTGTTGCAGTGTTTTTCTGAACATCCTAAGTTAGAGAAAAATATTACAGAAAAGAATGTCATAAAGTCCGATGGCATTTTTATAAATATTATCAAAGTTACAAATTGAATTTTCTTTCATTGAAAATGTTTTTCTTATAGTATTGGAGGACTCCATGTAGTTATACATAGAGGTGTCAAATCGGGTTGATCGGGTAGGTTTCGGGTTCGGGTCAATCAGGTCGGGTCAGTTTGGGTCAAAAGAGATTTTCGGGTCATTTCGGGTTTCGGGTCATTCGGGTTCGGGTCATTCGGGTTTCGGGTCATTCGGGTCTCGGGTCATTCGGGTCTCGGGTCATTCGGGTCTCGGGTCATTCGGGTTTCGGGTCATTCGGGTCTCGGGTTTTTCGGGTTTTGTCCTCGGGTTTGTCGGGTTTCGGGTCATTCGGGTTTCGGGTTCGGGTTTTTCGGGTTTGACCATCGGGTCTTTCAGGTTACAGGTTTTTAGGGTTTTATATCATTTAGATTCTATTTTTTTTATTTAACTCTCGAGTCATTCGGGTTGTCGATTATTTTAAATTGAATTAAAGTTTTGATTTTACAAATTAATACTTAAGAGAGATTTTATCAAAAATATTATTTATTAGATTTGTTTTAAATTGTAATTAAATTAATTAAATTTGTAATGTTATAAATGCATTAATTACATTAGTAATATTTATAACTTTTTTAAAAATTTTCCTATAAATTATCTATAATTTTAAATAAAATAAATATTTAAATTTTTATTATTTACTAATTCATTTCTAAATTCTAATTGATATATAATAAATTCATGATTCATACAGTTATGGCCACCATGAACCATTAAACTTAGTATCTTATTATCTTAGTGCTAATGACTTTATTTTGTTCTTTCCTTTCTAAGACTTGTATATAGACTATACTTTATAGTGATTAGTGATTAACATCATCTATTTCTGCATAATAGAACAACTTGCACACACACTACATTCGGCATTCTCATTAAATTATTTGTTTTGGCGAGAACTAAATTATAAGGAGAAAATATATGACAACATATTGAAATTTTAATTTCAAATTTTTAATGTTTAGATACTTTTTGTTGGATAGATAATTCACTAATTTGATATGAATATTAGTAATTTATTAATACTACTATAATTTATAAATTTTCTTAGTTAGAATGGAAAATTGTCATTCACATGAAAAAATTTATTTATTGATTTGATCAGTAATGATGAAATCAACATGGCCTTTTGTAAATTCTCAAATTTTCCTTAATAATGTTCATAATTAATATTATTACATTTAAGTAATAATATTCTATAAATTCATATAATTCAATCATAAATTCATAATAATAAAATTTAAAAACCATAATTATGAAAAAATATTTTTTTAAGTTCACTTTGATCAAAATTTTATCAAATATTTATTTTTATTTTCTTTATCAAATTTATTTATTAAATTTGAAGTTTATGAGGTATATAAAAATACTCCATCTGTTCCTATTTGTCTATTACAATTAATCATTTCATACAAGGTAAAAAAAGTAGTTATGGTACAAAATTTCATACTTTTTACATTGACTTTCTTATTTTATCCTTATCTCTCTTCTTCTTTAATTCTCTCCCCTATTTAGAAAAAATATTTATTTAAGAGAGAAAAAAAGTAGTTTAAAAGGGTAATTTTAAAAAATTAATAATTAATGCTGGGATATAGACAGATAAAAAGGAATAAATAAAGTTTCTAGAAACAAATAAAGCTTCTAGTAGGAGGCAGATAAATAGGGATAGAGGGAGTATTTCATTAGTTTGTCGGGTTCTTTTGGGTTAGATTCTCGGGTTTTTCGGGTTAGATTCTCGGGTCAATCGGGTTACGGGTCAATCGGGTTCCGGGTCAATCGGGTTTCGGGTCAATCGGGTTTCGGGTCAATCGGGTTTCGGGTCAATCGGGTTACGGGTCAATCGGGTTGCGGGTCAATCGGGTTTCGGGTCGGTCGGGTTCGGGTCGTTTACTTTTTTTAGTCAAACCAGGTCGGGTTAGTTTCGGGTTCGGGTCGGTCGGGTCGGGTTATCGGGTTCGGGTCAGCTTTTGACAGCTCTAGTTATACACTATTCAAACTTGAAAATTGCCAAGTTGCTGTGTGAAATTATAGAATGAAAATTTTTATTTTTACCCTTGAAAAACTTAACAATGTATTTGAACTTTCTAGGATAAATCCTTCTAGATAGCTAAATTGAATAATCATGTTGATTAATTGACCTTACTTTGTGGAGTAACCTAGTTTTTAATTAATTTCATAAAATTCCTAATTTCCTAATTTCTTTTATAGGACATAATTGAAATTAATAAAATTGATAGAGGATATTTTTGTAATTTCAAGGAAATCTTGATTGTTCTAGAGAATGCATGACTTTTCAAGAATGGACTTTTGTTTCACTTTTCTTCTTTTTCTCCATGCTAGCTGAATACTCTACCACAATTTTCCTCCATCATTTCTTTCTTCCAACTTCAAATTCTACTCATTTTCTTAACTTCCAACTCCATCATCTTCCAAAAATCCTCCATCAAGCTTTTCTAACTAAAAAAACCTCCATCAAAACCTACAAATTCAATACCTCAACAAAGAATTTCTATAGTTGATCTTCAAATTTCTTCAAGCTATTTCAATCCATTTTTTTTGGAGTTCTCTTTCTTTTCTTTTCTATTTTCAATTAAGGTATGCAAATTCTCCTTAAAACTCTTTATTTTGTAAATTTTATTTATGTATAATAATATGATTTATGATTCCAAAAACCTTAGAAGATTTTATTAAATGAAATTAATATGTTAGTTAGTAGATTTTATTTTTAGATGTTTATTTGAAATTAGAAATGGCTAACTTAATGAAAAACACCATAACTAGACCAAACCTAGTTAGATGAATTTATATAGTAAATTACTATCCTAGAGAAAATATGATATTTTTACCAAAGAGCATTAGCATATTATTTCATAAATAATAATTTAATAGGATCAGGAAGAAATATAAAATAAGAAAAAGATAGAAAGAAACTTAGTTTTATAGTCATAAAATAAACTTAGTTTATGTTATAATATAATTTTCTTGGACAAATATAGTATAAAGATTTAATTGGATGTTATTTAAAGCCTATACAAGTTATAAAGATAGTGAGAAAATTTTATGGATGGTTAGCTTAATTATGAAAAATTTATGGAGAAAAATATATGTAATAAAATCTCACCTAAAAGAAAAATAGTTTGTTGCTAGAGAACTTTAATATTTATCTTATGAGTAATCATTTCATGAAATTAGGAGCAAATATGAATTAAGACATTAATAAGAAAATTTGTAAAATTGATAGTTATAGAATAAGATTATTCTATGCCATAATATGAACTTTTGGACAAATAGGATATAAAGGTTTAATTAGATGAAATGCAAGAATTTTAAAAGTCCTAAATGAAATGAGAAAATTAGTATGGATAATTAGATAAATCATAGAAAAATTAGGGAGAAAATGACCATTTTAAGCTTATGAGAAAAATTTAAATATTTTACTTTGAATTCTAAACCTTAATCTAAGCCCATAGATTTAGATTCCTAGTGGTCATTATGCTTTAATGACATGCCTAAACCTTCAAGAAACTAAATTGGCCAAATTTTCTATATATTGAACTCATAGGCCGAAAATTTTCTCATGTAGGGGTAAAATCGTCCAACTTTTTCGTTTTATTAAGCAAAATGAGAAATTCCTACCGGCACTGTTTATCGAAACGAACTTGTTCATATCCTAATCACACTATTTAAATTACTAGAACGCAATTTAGCCATCAAGTATCCAAATTAGCAAACTAGTTAAATAACTAATTCAAACTATCATCTTTCTACCATAGCTAGTGTTGACACTTTGAGTAATCAATTGCATAGGCGGTGAAACTCTTTCAGAGAAAGGGGAAGGAGAGGATTGAAGGGAGTGCACACCCTCCCTATACTAGTGAGTGGGACTTTACAAACCTAAATAAATGCTTTGTCGTTTAAATTATTTTTTTTTAAATGCAATGGTTTGATTTCTTGATCTTCAATTGATTTATGATGGTTATTTATGATCTTGGCATGAATTGATTTATTTTAATATTTTTGCAATCAAGTATTTGAGTTATGTGATGAAATTTGATTGGAATCTATATTATTAGAATTGACTTCGATAATGGGCTAGTCGGCCAAATGATATTCTATTGAATTATGATGTTTACATTATGATTGTGGTGGATGAGATGTTGGTCACTGCAGTGGCGCATCTCATGATCCGACCTTATAGAGGCGGCATGAGTATGCTTTCACTCCCACTTCGGATGGATGGTACGATTTTGCGCACACTAAGATAGTGATTATGCAACCCCTGTGGGAGTACTGTGGGTATAGCTACATACCACCCGTGGTGAAGGCCCATGCCAACGCCCAGTAGAGGGCTTTTCTTCCCAAATGAAGAGATTAAAGAAAACCCTCGGCGGGCTTAGATCTCATCTTGGCCGGGTGAGGTTTGAGCAATGTGTTTGGGCGAGCCCTTTAAATGCTCGAATTAATCTACTAGATGAAATTCTATAAAATATGCAAACTTAAACTTTGTGTATAAAATTTCCCTTAGATTTCTCCTAAGTTACATAAAAGTTATTTTATGGTGAGATTGCTTGTTTGTGTTAAATTTTATGGTCTTGTCTCACTCACTAGGTATAGAAAATATACTCATCCCATTTTTCTTAAAAATCTATTTTTCAGGCCAGTAGCGTTAGATAGAGAGTAGACTGCCTAGACGAACAACTCGACCGGAGCCGATCTTTTACAAAGTATGTGGTCAAGCTTTTACAAATTAGTTATGGATCCACCGACATTATTTTGTTACTGCTCACTTTCAATATATTTTAATACCTAATGAAACACTTCTCATATACTCAGTATCTTTTTATGAAAAGAATTTTATTTCATGACTGTGTAATATTTTATCTTTCAATGTGATTTACTATGAAATTTTTATTTTTGATAAATTCTATTTGATAGCAAATGTGTTGTGAGAACCATAAGCCTTGCGTACTTGGAGTTTCGGGTGAGCGCGCCATTCGAAACTTTTAGTACGCGGTGATTGTCATATTTCGACCCTTCGGGTCAGGGTGTGACACATAATTTTTAATTGTAACGATAAAAAATTGAATGAAAAAGAAATATAAATTGACCAAAAAATTTAAAGTCTCTCTATATCATTAATGGCTTAAAAAAGTTATAACCCAACTTAAGACCCAAGTACCACCTAATTTTTTACATCATCTCCTATCAATTTTAAAATTCAAAACATACGTCAAGACATGTGTCAATATTTAAGACCATGTCTCTTACTTCGTGAGTAAGGATAAATAGAGACATATATATATATGTGTGTACACAATAAAAATTGATCCGAGCTTTGTCCCAAGGTCAATTTTTTATTTTGAAATTAAAATTTAAAATTTTCTAATACATTTTTAAAAATTTTATAAGTATTTTAGAATTAAATTTAAAAAGTAATAATAATAAGAAAATTAGACCCAAAACTAAATATAAATAATACAACTTTGAGGAAAAATATTAAATGTTAATGATACAAATTGAGGGGGAATCCATTTACACTCAATGTAAAACAAAAGTTTTACATCCATTTTAAATCTTTAGATCAACCTAAAACTAATGGTCAAAATTAAAACATTTTAATTTCCCATTTTCCTCTTTGATTAGTTGTAATCATCAATATATGGGAGGGTTTTTGTTTTAGATGGGGCTTTCAATTTGCAAAGAATGATGAATGTTAAAGAGGAAGTTAACAAGGAGAGAGACGATATTCATCGATGAATGCATAAAAGGAAGAGTGAGAGGAAAAAGAAAGAGAAAAAGGGTGAAAGGCAACGACTAAAAGGGAAGAGTGGGAAATAAATGTTTTAATCTTGATCGTTGGTTTTTATATTGATCTAAAGGTTCAAAATGGGTGTAAAACTTTTGTTTTACACTGGATGTAAATGGATCATTCTTCATACAAATTTGATACTTTTAACAACAAATTATAAATTTAATACACTCTCAATACATATGCGTATATAGGAAGGACCCCAACTTTTAAATAGGCCAAGCACCTAAATAGCTATTTGCCAAATTTTTTTTTTAAAAAAAGTTGTAACAAAAAAAAGTAAAAAAATAAAAAATAAAAAGTTAAGCCCCTAATAGCTATTTGTCAAAAAGTAAAATATTTTTTAAAGAAAAAATAAAAATAAAAATAAAAATAAAAATAAAAATAAAAATAAAAATGAAAATAAAAATAAAAAAATTAACAATAATGGCACTTCCAATACTGGATATTGGATACAAAGAGGATGATAGTTGAGATTAGGAACAGCCAACTCCTTGAAAGTGCTGTTATCAACAGGATTTTGATCAGGATTAGCCATAAGGACTGCTGGTTGAATTGTTGCTAGAAAATGAATAGAGGATGAGGAGGCTAGGCTGATTCCAAGCTTGGCTTTTTGTTCTTGAATAAATCTTCGAATATTAGCCAAATCAGAGTCAGATTTGCTTGATTGCATAAAACACCTACAAGAAAAAGCAGGGAATTAACAAGAAACAAAGAAAAATTAAAGAAATTTCCAGAAAAATAAAAGCTAAACTAGAGAAAAGCAAAATGAATAGAAAATAAGCAGAGTAAATGGCATTGCCTCCCTGGCAACGGCGCCAAAACCCTGACTGGCCGTCGTTAAACCAGTCAAGAGAATAATATTTTCTGCTAAACCAAAACTAAGTAGAAATGGCAAGAGCAGGTCAAATCCATAGAGAGGCGAGAAAATGGATTTACTATGCTTATAAACTGAACATTCAACAGAAATATAAAAAGGGGGTTTTTTGAAATAAAAGCAGAAATGAATAAAAACAAGAATATAAAAAGGCAGTGTAAATAAACAGTAAAGTAATTAGAGAAATGAACAGTAACATAAAGGGGATTAACAATAATAAAAGGCATTCAATCTATCATTTGCTAATTAAAAGGGGTAAAAGGACAATTAGATCACAGGCTCACTAACAACACAATTAATCAATCAAATGGCATGCTTATAAAAATTAGTACTAAAGATTCCTAAAATCCATATTAGTGACTAATTAGTCCAACCTAGTACTATCGCTTCCTAGATTGGCCCTTTTTACCCGCACCGAACCAACAATCTTCGCGATGATGATTTACGGACTAAATAAAGCATTAAGCAACAAAGATCAGTACAGCATGCAAACAACCCGGATATACTCTGCATCTACCCAGTCATTGAATATCTGAAATCCTAAGAAAGAGTCTTATGTCTTCCCTTTGTTCTAAGATTAAGGTTGGCTACTAAAGATTCACAAACACAGAATCTAACCATAGATTTTGCCTATCCCTAGTTCATGCGTGCACTCATAAAATAGGAACAAGAAATTCATACTTCAATACAATCAGAGAGATAAAAAAACTTGATAATATATGAAATATTATTATTATGATTATTGAGGGTACAATACCCCTGGGAGATGAGTGATTGAGTGGGTTCCTCGGTGCTCCAATATACGGGAGCGTGGACCGAGTTTGAGAGCATGTATGATACTCAGCCATGGACTGCATATCGAGGGGCATGGTGAGTCGAGACCCTGGGAGAGGCACATAGGGAAGCTCGCCAGGGCTCCAGATCGTTGTGTTCTAGCACAGCGAAGGGCACCACCGAGAGAACGGGCTAGAGAAAGAGAAAAGAGAAAATGTTTTAAAAAGAAAAGAGATAGCCCTCGGTGTAGTGAGGCATAAGAAGACCGACGGGTCTCGCCTTCAGTATGATAGAGATGCCAGCCCATTTTATGTATATTTATTTATTTAATGTGTTTAAAAAGAGAGTTCTCGGGTAGAGAACTAGAAAAGATTTTCAAAAGAAAAATATTTATTTTACTATTATCTCTGATTTCCCCTGTTCTTCCCTAACCCCGATGGAGATTCATTGAACCTCTGTCACTCACCTGTATCCAATGTGGATGGATGCAGATCCGCGTACGAGGCTAGCAGATAGAATGGAGGCTCACTAGGAGACAACGGTGGCTTAGGCTTAGTGGTTTCCGCTGTGTAGGTATTCTTGAAATTAGTCCACTCATATTAATTTTAAATTAGTCTATAGGCCTTGCGGTGCTTCAGGTGCATGACTGGCCAGCATGTACTTCGAGGCAATGTGGCTATTGCCACATGGCCAGCCTAGGAGGGTCGAGGCGTGAAACTTTAATGGTATTAGAGCGTTTAAAAGATTCTTACAGTTTTCAAAAGCTACGAAGTGTTTTCAAAGTATTTTCAAATGTTTTCAAAGCCAGTAGATTAAATAGATTTAGAACTCCAAAGTTCGAATATGTAGTTACTTGAAAGCTTCATAAATGATCAAACCTACTCTTAGAATACCTTGCTTAGCAGCAAGCCACCAAATAAAGTTCTCGAGTGTGGTCTGTAGGTGAGATGACACCACGACCACCTTTCTTTTCGAGATTTGTGAAAGCAAAGTGTGCTTTCCAAGGAGTTCCCCAAAACCCATCCTTCAGCTTATACTATTTCTTCTACTCGACAGTGAAGCCATGCAAGGGATGGTATTCCTTTTGAGATGATGAGATAGATGATGTCTCATCCAATCCTCCAAGATAGCCTAGTTAGAGGCTTACCAGTGAAGAACTGGTTCGATGTTCAACCTTTGAGGTTATGGATGTCGAGACTCACTAGTAAAGAAGCGAGTTCGAAACTTAAACCTGATGCGTTCCCCCATTCTTTACACTAGTGATGTGTAAGAGTTGGGAGGAAGTGAAGTGACTAGAATGAGGTAAGGAGCCAAGGCCCATATTGGCCTAACGTGTTTGAATGCTAACCCTACTTCTCTCGCTCTCTACACCATTAATGTGTAGCCTAAGAGAGAGAGTTGGGTTAGGATGAAAGAAATCGAAGGAGTCGATCACAGAGGACGTGGTTGACCAAAAACCTCAAGACATAAGATGAAGCATTCGAGCAAACGGATGAAGGATCAAGGAGGAACCTATGTGGAGCAATAAAACCCTTGGTGGCTAGGGTTCGAGGAGTGTTGCAGTGCACTGGTAGTCGAACGCCTAGGCCTTGGGATAGCATGTGAGGTAGTTGGGCTCGACCCAACACTATGGTGAGCCTAGTGAGATAAGCCTACAGGTTGGCAAGTCTGGTGGGATAAGCCCACAGATTGCCTGGATGATGCTTCTGGGAGTGGGCATGAGGTGAGAGAGAAGTTGCAGCAAGGGCTAGATGACTTCTCTTGTACTTACACAGTGGTGTGTAAGTAGTGAAAAAAGGGGATATAGTGGACGAAAGAGGGCCACTTAAAGCAAATTGAGAAGAAGCATCCAAGAAAATTGGAAGAGATTGAGTGAGCCCAAGGTCATGAGAGGTGAGATATAAGAGAATCACTTGAGAATGTGAAAATGATTGATAAGAGAAAACCCTAAAAGATTCAAGGATGGCAAAAAGAAAGAGTAAAGAAAGAGAATAAGAGAGAAGGAATTCTTGGGAACTGATGAGGAGGAACAAGGCAAGGATGATAGAACGAAGAAGGAGAAAAGAATTAAAAAAGATCACATCCAGATGGTTAATGAGTAGTACATTCGTTACTACTTGTTTGACCATTGGATACCAACATTAAGAAAGGATATCGGAAAAGGAAAAGAAAGAAAATGAAGATGGAGGAAATGGAATAAGGAGAAAGATCAGCTGTAAACCTTCACTTCTAAGGGGTTAAAGGTGATCCACTCCTTATCATTGATTGATAATAAGAGTAAGAATGAGGAGACCTCTAAAAGATAATAAGAGATGATCTTGATGAAGTCAATGGGAAGTAAGCCAGCGGAGAAGGTGTAACGCACGACAATAATGGGAATGCCTGCACGTGTGTAAGTGAAGAGCACAAAAAGAATTTTCCTTTGAGTTGGAAGGTTGTCAAGAGAGAGAGAACCGGTGAGAAAGAAGAAGGGGAAAGGAAAAGAGAAGCAAACCCTTAAACAAAGGATAAATAAGTGTTGTGATGTAGTGCAGAAGCTTTCTTAATGAAGAAAGAAAGCATAAAACTTTAGGTAAAAGAAAATTCTAGGCTAATGAGAGATGAATAAGACCTAGAAGATAGAGACTTAGTTCTGTTGATGAACTAAGTATAGGCTAACTAGGAGTAGAGCTTTAAAAGAAGAAAAGTATAATATATCACTAGAAAACTTTAACTTTAATTAGCAATAATTTCATAAAGAATCATAGGTTAATAACCCCAAAATGACTAGATAGAATTAGTAAAAGATTAGATCTAGGAATTAGGATTCGAGTCAAAACCTAAATAGATAACCTAGGGATAAGTTAAAAAAAGGAATAAAAAAGGGATTAAAAAGGCCTAGAAAGAGGATTAAGAAAGATCTAGTAAAAGAAAGTGAATAAAAACTTAGAAACGGATGTTAGTTAAAGAAAGTCGAGCATAATGAACCCCAAATTTGAGTCAAGCCTAGGCACTACATTATAAAACAAATAAGTTAAAAAAGAGAATGAATAAACAAGGATTGTTGGAGACTGGAGCTACAGAGAAGATGAGTTAAGAGTATAAATTGGTGAAATGAAAGGAAAGGAAAGCCCTGATGATTAAGGTTATAAAGAAGAGAGTAGGAGATTGGATAGAAAGAAAAATTGGAGAAAAGATAAGAGAAAAAGCACTCGTAGGAAACGAGTGAATGGGGATTATACAAGAAAGAAAGGAATAAAGATATAAGTTAAGAAAGGAAGGAAGAGGAAAAGGGTACATAAAAGAATGAGGATATCAAAGCATGATGGAGTAAACAAGGTAAAAGGATGATGATAATGAGAATAATGATGATGACAGAAATTTTAAGTATAATCAAACACAGTGATGAGAAAAGTGGATCGACCTAAATAAGAGTCAAAGAAAAAGTGAGGATAAACCAGAATAATGGTTGAAAACTGGAGAAGACAAAAGGTGATTAAGTATGAACCAGAATAATGGTTGGAACCGAAAGAGACAAAGGGAATTAAGGGTAAGAAGTTGAAAAATATAGAAGATAAGTTGAATTTTTAGAAGGAGGGGAGTAAGCTAACTTTGAGGATAACCTCCCTGAGGAATGATAAGTGAAGAAAATATGTGGGAGATGGAGTTAAACCAAGCTAAAATGGAGTTAGCTTGGGGCAGGCAAGATTGTGAGGCGATGGAGAATAGAGAAAGGTGTTATCCATGATAAATAAACCATGATATTGAAAGACAAAGAAAAGATATCAAGGAATTAAGAGCTGAAGATGGTTGGGATAAAGAAAACCCATATGTGAAAAGCAAGAGATAAGGGAACTGAGACAGAAAAGGTGATAAGAGAGAACCCCGAGTACTCAATGGAAGGAGTACGAGGATAAGAAAAGGAATTAATCAAGCTCATAAACTTCTATGAGCACAGCCAGTGTAAGGAGAAGAAAGGAAATTCTAACACCTAAGTGGAGTGAAGGGTTAGAAGTAAAGAGAAGTAAAAAAAATGATGATAATAAAAGCAAAAGAAGAAAGAAATGAAGCTTAAGTGGAAGAAACCTTGGATAAGATGTGAAAGATCATGTAAATTAAGGTTAAGGAGTATGAAGAAGTGAAAGGATATGGAGATGACCCTAATAGAATGGGTATGGAGATTGTGAAAACTGTAATGATGCCTAAAGAGGGCAACAAACCTAAGAAAAGGTCAAGTTAAGTGAAGAACAAGATGTCTCGAGAGAGAAGAAACACAAAGATGAAGAAGCTATAAAGGATACCACATAAATTTGACGTGCATATTTGTTTAGTCCCGTATTGATGGGAAGGAAAGAGAAAATGTGGACTCCACAATGGACGTGGAAGGACGGAAAGGAAGAAAAGGATAGAGACAGGGATAAGGAAACCCCAGATAACAATGTTGATGAAAGGAGGAAAAGGAAGTCATAGTGAAGAGATACACGAAGACAAAGAACACGCAACGATCATGACATGGTGCGATCGGCTATGTCCCGTGTTGGCCGGAATGTCAATGGGGAAAGAAAACCTCTTTTAAGAGGCTTGTGAGGTCTAAAAGACATGATAAAAGCCTAAGAGGTTAGAGAAATGGCGTGGATGGGTATGAGGTCGAGGCTCAGGTATGGATGACTTGGGAGCCATATGAGGCGTCCTATGTGATGAAGGATCAGAGATTGAGATCTTGAGGATCTCTGTGATGACCACTCGAGAGAACCAGCCCAGTGTGTGATTGGGAAGAGCATGAGGCCTCCCAGAGTTTTCCATCCCAGAGAGGATGAGGGATGAGATGGGTCGTGGGCCTTGAATGTGATGAAATGGGCCACGGGCCCTATTTGTTATAAAGATGGGCGGTCAGAGAGTGAGTCAGATTGTGAGAGCTAAGAGGACATGATCTCTGGTTCCTCTGTTATGATTTGGCCAAGTGTAGGCTAGTAGGTATAGGAGCTCGACTCATACACCATAAGATATGAATGGAAGAAGATAAGAAAGAAAGGGAATAAAAGCAAGAAACAAAACGAAAAAGGAAAACCAAGGTAGGGGGAAAGACAATTAACTCACCGCATCCTCGCCGTGGAGGCGAGGGAGTTAAGCTAAGGTATTTCCCAATAGCTTAGTTACAACGACGAGTACAAGACCACGAAATGATGAGAAATGCGTCAGAGAATGGCCTCAAAGTGAGAGGCAGTGACAAGGAGGAAAGGGGAAGAGACTTCTAAGAAGAGTAAGAGGTATGGAACCTCAAAAGTAACAAGAGGATAGTCTCGTTAAAAGAGGATTTAAGGAATGACAAGGACAAAGTGAGAAGGTTGAGTAAGCACAGCTGAAGCGGAGGGAGAACCTCCAAGTGTCATGATTAAATTGAAGCGAGCCTAACCCATGAATAGGTAAGGGTAGGCTAAGTTAAGGAAAAGATGAGGTTCAAACTCAAGAGTAGAAGGGCGATGAAGCCACTCTTGAGAAAGAGAATGATCAGAGTGCGTAGTGGAAACGTGTGAACTTCAGAAGGAGGGGAGAGTTGACACACTCTGACCTAATGTGACTTTTCTGTTCAAACGAAATAGTGTAAGACGACGTATTAAGTCGACAATACGTCTGTTCGGATGTGTCTAATTAAGAAGAGAAGTTAAGCTTAAGATAATACGAAGTTAGAGGATGAGGCAATTGACCATGCATAGAAACACTAAAGTGGACTTCTTTAAGTCCATAGCCAATGGATTAGATGTCCATTGGTGAATTGGTCGGTGGATTAGGCCAATGATTGAAATTATGAGAGGTTTCAAAGAGGGGAAAATGTCGGGCCCAGGGTCCAAGCAGACCCGGTGTCGGGCTTGCCTATAAATAGGGGGAGATGAGCTCTCCCCCTCTCATTTTCTCTTCTCCCTCTCTTCTCTTCTTTCATTTGCTTTCTGGGAGCAATTTTGGACTTTTGGCTGATTCAGACAAATCGACCGCAAGATAAAAAAAAGGCGAGATTTTGGTATGTTAGTCTACTCACCTTAATCTACATTCCATTAAGTTTTCACGTATTTCCATGCATTGGTCTAGGAGAGATCCAAACTCAAATTTAGTTTAGCTTTTTACTTAAATTTTTAACTTAGATTTGAAATCTAGGAACTTTGAGCTTGTGATTCTCGTTTCTGATCCTGTAAATACATCGTGGGAGATGCGAGGAATGTACGTCTCAATTTTTACATCAAACCACGTGACACACCCGGACCTAATATGACTATTTCATACAAATAAAATAGTGTAAGACGGCGTATTAAGTGAACAATACGTCGGTCCGGATGTGTCTAATCAATAAGAGAAGTCAAAAATTGGATAAGACGGAGTTGGAAGATAAGGTAATTAACCATGCATGGAAATTAGTAAATGCCAAAAAGACCTCTAATTAAGTCCTTAGAAATTTATTATAGACCCTGTTGATACAAGAAATCAAAGGATTTAGCCAACGGGTGAAAATGAAAGAAAGTTGAAAAAGGGGAAAAAGTTTGACTCGAGGCCCGAGTAAACCCGGTGTCGGGCTCCTCTATAAATAGAGGAAAGCCGAAGCTTTTCCTCATTTCTCTTTTTCTTTTTCTTTCATTTTCTTTTCTTTTTCTCTTTGGAGCCAAACGGAGGCATTTTGGACAATTGGCAGATCCGGACAATCCGGCCGTCAGATCAAGGTGAGTTTCCAGTATGTTATTCTGCTTAGCTCGATCTATGTTTTATTTCATTTGCACATATGTCCATGTATTGGTTTATTAGAGATCCAAGCTCAAAATTAGTTTAGCTTTTTAATTAAATTCTTAGTTTAAAATCGAGATCTAGGAACTTTGAGCTTGTGATTCTCGTTTTTCTTTTGATAAACGTGTTGTGGATGTATTAAGGTGTATGCATATGAAATTGTAGCTGAATTGGTGGACGATTACATCGGATTTCGAGCTAAGAGAAAAATTGAAAAATTCTCGGGTTTGAAACCCATAACAGATTCGGCACCTGATCTATACAGAACCGGCGCCGTTTCTGCTTGTCGACGACTGCCTTTTGGTCAAGGAGAACTGGCATCGGTTCACTCTAGTTCCGGTGCCAGTCTTGCCCTCTAAGGGTAAAATGATCATTTCACCTCCCGAAACCCTAATTGACCCCAAATCGATTCGAAACACTTCCGAGCCTTCCAAACCACATCCAAACATCATCTTAGGTCATGCTAGAGCCTCGTAGGTGCATTCATAAATTTAATTATGAATGCTAACATATATTTTTGTGTATTAGGGCTCCGGCTGAATTGAATGCGGGGATGCTCCAAAGGTTAAGCTACATGGAGTGCTTGGGAGTATACGAATCTCCCAATACTGTGAGTGGCCTAGACTTCTTTGTTTAGCCACTGGGCACAAAGGTTTTAAAAATGTTTTCAAAAGCTTTAGAATACGGGAAATCCACACGCACACATTTGCATTGTGATATACCCACATAAAGAGTGGGATGTTTTAAAAAGAAAACATAAAGACTTATGCGTGTGTGTGTGTTTATATGTTTTAAATGTATATGATATATATATATATGGAATATTATTATTTTATGATTATTGAGGATTATTTTATGATTATTGAGGGTACGATGCCCTTGCGAGATGAGTGACTGAGTGGGTCCCTCAGTACTCCAATATATGCGGGAGCGTGGATCGAGTTTGAGAGCGTGCATGGGACTCAGCCGTGGACCGCCTATTGAGGGGCACAATGAGTCGAGACTCTGGGAGAGGCGCGAAGCTCGCCAGGTCTCGAGGTAGCTGTGTTCCACCACAGCGACGGGTACCACCGACGGAACGGGCTAGAGAAAGAGAAAATGTGAAAATGTTTTAGAAAGAAGAGAAATAGCCCTGGGTGCAATAAGGTATACGACCGACTGGTTGAGCCTTCAGTATTAAAGAGATGCCAACCCATTCATGATATATATATTTATTTATTTAAAGAGTTTTTAAAGAAGGTTCTCTGTTAGAGAACCAGAAGAGAGTTTTTGAAAAGGAAAATATTTATTTATTTATTATTGTATTTTATTTTGGATTACCCTTGTTTTCCCTAACACTGATGGAGATTCATTTAACCTCTGTCACTCACCTGTATCCAATGTGGATGGATGCAGATTCGCATACGAGGTCAGCAAGTAGAATCGAGGCTCACTAGGAGGTGTCGGTGGCTTAGGCTTAGTATTTCCGCTGCGTAGGTATTCCTTTAATTTAATCCACTGGTATTGCTTTAAAATTTATTATTTTTATTAAATGGTTTTTAATTAAAGTTTTAGTTGTTTTGCAGCAATGGTATCCATTTCAATGCCTTGCGGTACTTCTGGTGCGTGACCTGCCTGTCGAAACGTCTAAAAGGCCGCCTGAAGGGAATTTTAAAGAAATAAAAAGATTTTGAAAACAATAAGAAAAGAAGTTGCCACTAACCATTTGATTTAGGTAGGTTAGCCACCTGCTTTGACTCCATTTGACCTAACATAATCTATAAAGATTACCTTACGCTCGAGGAAGGATTAGCACCCCCGAAGCGCCCGAAAATCGGTACCATAAAGCCTTTGTGAAAATTCGTTTTAGGGTTAATAACAAAAATATTTCTTTTGAATTGAAATAAAATAAAATAAACTAAAATAAAGAATCTACAAATGTCGGAGTAGAACTCCTTTTGATATGGGTTAGTTCACCCTTTAAGAAAATTCAATTTAATGAGATCCGTGAAAAAGAAAAAATAAAAAATAATAAAAAATAAAAGGAAGGTCTCAACGTTGAATAACCGAATTGAGAACTTTCCAAAAACAAACTTTAAAATCAACAGTTAAAAATCCATAATTTGTTAAAGAAAAATTTGAGTTTTAAACAAAATTGGATTGAATTTGGAAAGACTCCAATTGTTAATGATTGAATTGAAATCTTTCAAAAAAATATTTTTTGATTTTTTTGAAATTAATGTCGGAATTATCAAATTTCTTTTATTGGTAGACGGATTTTGATTAAAGGCAAGATTTTTAAAAAAGGGTTAAATTAGAAAGACTCCAATGTAAAGGTCTAATTGAAATCTTTCAAAACATTTTTTTTGGTTTTTGAAAATAATGTCGGAATAATTAAATTCCTTTTATTTTTGGATCTCATTTTTAAAACCTTCATTAAAGAAATTAACCAAAGTTTGATTTTGTAAGAAAACCTCAACTATTGATTAAGTTTGAGATTTTCCTCAAAACCATTTTTAGATTTTTTTTTAAAAAAATTATGTCGGAATTGAAATTTCTTTTGCTGATAAGGGGAATTTTGAAAGAAAACATTTTTTTTTGGGTTTTTCCTAAAAAGAAACTAAAACTTGTAGAAAAAAACTTTTGAAAATTTGGAGAAAATTATGAACATGGTATGCTAATGTCATTTTTGAAATAAAATATGAATAAAATCATTTTTTTGTATTTTTTTAAATTGGGGTGGAAATTGGTTTATTGGAAACTTCCTAGGCCCAATCGGAATTTCGAAAAGGTGAACTAGAAAGCCCCCTCATCCTAAAGAAGCCTTTGAGAACCTCGTAATTACGTAATTCCCTCAGACTCCCCATTATTGGGATTTTCATGCACATGCGATTTTTGAAAACAATGATTCAATTACTAAATGCATGAAATGATGGGACAAAATAAACCAAGAAAACGGGTTAGAACAACAAATATATTAAATACATAAAAAATGCATGAGCCCTAATTTTTAAAATATCATAATTGATGTAAATGTGCCTAAGCTAAATGACATATTAAAATGCTAATGGATCTAAGCTAAATGCTAATGGGCCTAGTCCTAAAATATAAATGGGCTTAATCCTCAAATATAAATGGGCCAAAAATTACTAAAGGACATAAGAATGTAATTGGACCTAAAATTACCAAATGGCATGAAAATGCATGTGAGCCTAAATGAAAATGAAAATGGACCCAATATCTAAAATGTGAATAGGCCTAAAATAACCAAAATGACTTTAAATATTAAACAAACCTAAAACACTAGAATGGCATGAAATATTAAAATGACTTGAAATTCTAAATGACATAAAATATGCAAAATATCATAATTTCTAAATGACATGAAAATATGTAAAGTGACCTAAATACTAAATAACATGTAAAATGTGAAATAGCCTAAAATTTAAAATGGTAAATGGAATTTATTGAATTTAAAATCTAATCCTAAATGCATGATTTTTTATTATTACGTATTAACCTCTTATTAATCTATTTATATATACACACACACACACACACATATATATATATATATATATATGCATATTGATGTAAACGAACATAAAGGGGAAGCCATAAAAAATACCATTTTTTTTAAAAATAACTGGACCTGATTTATTTATTACGTGAGGATTTGAAATAATCTAATTTAAACATCATGGTATCCTGCCTAATGAGAACTTAATAGATCCAAACAGACAAACAAACATATTGTATATGATGTAACATTCAATATCAAGATTTAATATACTCATGCACAGCAGCCCAACAGCTTTTAACAGAACAGGCCATAAAACCAAATAAAATTTTCCTTCAACAAACATAGTATATAAAGAGAAAGGCCCAAAACCCATATTCATGAAAGCAACCCAAATAAACAAATGAATAAAAAATGAGCCCAAATATTTGAAGGTAGCAACTGGAGCCGAAACAAATGAATCTATATACACGTGTAACACTAAAAGCATGAATGAGTTCAGAACCAAAGTTCAAATAAATATAAAGGAAAATTTGAATTTAACGTATCACAACCCAAAATTCAAACAGCCCAACTAGGAAGCAAAATGACCAGACAAGAAATACACAACGCGATGATGAAAGGAATCCGAATGAATTGGGCACTTACCAAAACGCCAAGGATTTGTACGTTTTGACTTTGAAACCCTTTTTTTGTTTTTTTCTTCGCCCTTTGGTTTCTTCTTTTCACTTTCCTCTGTAGAGCCGCCTTCTTTTCCTTTCTCTTTGACACGAACACAACAAACAAAAGAAAACAACTCCTCGATCACCGCTGCTACTCTCACCAGAACTATGGTTGCTTCAATCCAACTGCTCTCTCTTCCTCTCTTCTCTTCAAGAATCGAAAACTTCACTATCAACGATGATGTCAACAAATCGGAAAGAAACTAAACAACCCGGAGTCCTATTTTTTCGATCTCGATGATATGACTGTCCGATCACTTTCCCCCTTTGAGTATACTTCTCCTCTCGACCAGCCTAACTATCCATCAAAACAGATTTTCAGAAAGTGGTGTAAATCGAAAAGCCCCAATTTGAAAACCCTAACCCTTTTTCTTGTCAAAACCAGGTGAAAGAAATGGTTAGGATTTGCTGTCTCCTCGACTCTTTCTTCTCCGATACGAACCCAAAAATCCCTCTTCTATTCAGTTTTAGAAATCCCTCTTCTGAAACTCTAAAAATTCTCATACACGAACATTAACTCTCTTTTCTGAAAATGGGAATTCGGCCTCTGTCCTAAACTGTACGAAAATGATCCTTTTTATATCAAGGTAGTGGTTGATCTAAGGGTGGAGAACTTTTCTAAACCCTAAGATCAACGGCTGACCACCACCACCTCCTTCTTCTTTCTCCGTTTTTTCTGCTTGTAGAGAATGATGGACCTCTTTTTTTTAATTATTTTTTTTATTTTTTATTAAAAATAAAAGTGCAATGAGGGAATCTCGGAAGCATTGTCGGATTTGGGAGATTTTCTAGGTAGCCATCCCTTCTGGTCTCCTTGCTGCTGTGCTCAAAATGGCAACTTTGTGAGCTGATACGGTGCGGTTTGAGGCAACGTTTAGTTCAGACTGCAGTTGTTTCTTTTGATTTGGTCAATCATGCAGTAAAACACTATCGTTTTGAGTTGTATGGGTCAATAGGGATCATTACTGGGTTTGAGCTATTATTTGAATGTAAAAGGAGTTTTGGGTTCTAGCGTGCATTCGGGTCAAGTGTAAAAGGGATATGGGAAAAATAACACTTGGGCTTCAGTTTGCAATTTTGAAAACCGTATGTCCAATTCCAATGCTTGCTCCAATCTTCAAAGCACGCTCAATTCCAAATAGCAAAACTCAAGAAAAAGAAAAAGAAAAAGAAAAAGAAAAAGAAAAAGAAAAATATAAGACTACAATAAGATTAAAATTAAAATTAAAATCTAATATAAATAAAGAAAGTAAGAAATGTTGTAAGAAAAGAAATTAAATAATATATAAAAAATGAGATGTCTACACGGCCAACATGTACTTCGAGGCAACGGGACGGTTGCCACGTGGCCTACCAGGACGGGTCGGGGCGTGACTGTAATACCCGTTCTAAATTACTGTTTCTCTTAGTCCCTTTGGCATGCATCATTTAGTAGGAAATTATGAAAAATATTGGTTAAGCCTTACTTAAGTTATGAATAGGATATAAATGTAATTAAATGAATTGTTGGAGAATTAGTAATAAAATTAAAAGTTTAGACTGATTTTACAAAAAATTTACAGAGAATTTAAAAATTTTGCTGCCAATAGATTAAGAACAAATTGTCTAAAGAATAGAATTAAACACTGAAAATTTTATTACACTGACTTAGGATATAGATGGAATTTTTGTGATTGTTGGAGGACAAAATGGAAACTAAGAACAAATTTTTTTTTTTATGGATTTAATCATATGATGACAAGTGGCAAATTATAAGAATGGATGGCTAGGATTTGAACAAACTTCTCCACCCTTTTAGTCTTGAAAATTTTGACTATGGTGAGAGAAAAATCTAGAAAATCCATGTAATTATGTAGTTGTCTTCAACCTTGAGAAATGAAAAGCATGTCCGCTCAGTTTGCTTAATATTATCAGATAATGTTATGAATTTTACAATATAAATTAAGAAAGGTATAAAAATGGTAATGATTGCATAGTTAGGAAGTTTGATAAAAAAAAATTGAATGAAAAATGAGAAAGAAGTTTAAACAAATATATTTTACAATCAGTAAAGAATTTAAAATTTTCGTTACGCGTAAAATAACTCGAGAGGAGTTGAAAAATAATTCTAGACAGTGTATAGGGTTTGAAACTGACTAGGGACATAACCGGTATTTTTGAAAAGTTTGGGGGCAAAACCGTCTATGGGGACAAAATGGTCATTTTGCTAAGTAATTATTATGGTCATGTGCATGCACATGACCAATGGCCATATAAAATGGCCTTGTCCGGCCATTGTTCTTGAAATTTCAAGAACAAGTTGCAAACTTCATTTTCCTATCATTTTTCCTTTTCTAATTCCACCATTTTCAACCTTAATTTTTCTAATTAAGTCCATAGAACACCCCCCAAGTTTATACTTGAATTAAAGCTCTCATCAAGCCTAACAAAAGCCCTCTATCAATTTTGAAGAATTTGAGCTTGGGTGGAAGTAATTTGGAGAGAAAGAGTTAGGGTTCATGTTGGAGTTTGAAAAATCATAAGGTAAGCATGCTTAATTTTGACTTATGTTGTAGATTTTAGCATGCTTATTATGGGTATGGAGTCAATTTTGCATAAATTTCATTGTATGTTTATGAATCTAGAAAATTAGAAAAGTTATGGAGAAATTTTAAATTTGAGATTTTTAGGACAAATTGGATTCATGGAACCTTATGATTGAAATATGAAGTTCATGGAAGCTTACTAAGCTAGGAAATGCCATTAAATTACATTGGAAAAGAAAATTTTAATTTTTCAATATTATTGCTGAAATTCTTAAGGAAAAATGGAATTTTGCCATTTTGTGATTTACATGAAAATGTAGTTCTTTTGGAGTAATTTTGATGTGAAAATGCTAAAGAAAAATTTTCGAAGGAAAAATGTGAAAAATTGGTTGAAATTGGAATAATGGCTGAATTTTTTAATGTGTATTAGCCATAGGAAATTTTCAATATTTAATGGAGTAAATATGGATTTTGAAGAAAAATTAGTTGGAAGAATATTAGTAGAAATTCAAAATAGCAATTAAGTGTTAGGTTACTACATTGTTACATGGCATGCATAACATTAGCATATAGATTTGGTTTAGTTAAATTTTCCACATGACATTGGAAACCTAATAAATGTATGAATGATTAGGAGACCAGACAATACAGAAGGACAAGGAACCGGTCGAGAAAGAGCCGGAATAGCTTGGACCTCACTGTGAGTGGATAACGAAATTTTAAATCTCTACTCCTTATTGTTTTGTTAAATGTGGTTTCATGAAAGTTTATTATTATGCTATGTGTTTAGAGAAATGACTTATTTGAATGTGTATTGAATGATGCTAAATGTGAATGGCCCATGGAATTTGATGGCTAAATTGAAATGTTTGGTTTTGAGAATTGAATATGGAAAATGGTTTTGAGATAAAATTGCTAATATTGATTTCAAAACATTGAAAGTTTTATTACATAATTTTTCAAAGATAATTTTTTATTCGAAGTAAACATAAAAAGGTTTGCAAGCCATCACAATTCTAAGATGTGACTATACGGTGGCCTCCATGGGAGGATTTTAGTTACTGCGGTAACTGCATAACCACGGACCGCCTTTTGAGGGGCGTGGGAATACCGTGTACACCTTGGACAGGGAGGCGCGGAGGGAAACCCGCAAGGTAAATTCAAGTTCGTCCTGTGGTATCCACCGTTCAGGACGGGACTCGCTACTCAGTTGTCGACCTCGGCCAAGGCGACAACTTGAGTGAGGAATTGACGGACTAGACTATATGATTCATGGGCCAAGGTTTGGAAATTCTTATTTTGCCTATGTTCTTAAAATATTTCTTCTTTATTTTACTTTAAAGACTTTTACTATATTGTTGCCTTAATATGTTATCCACTCACTGAGTAACTCTGTTACTCACCCATGTTTTTTTTAATAAAATATTTTTCAGGCTGTAGATACCAACCGCGCTCGTAGGTACATTGTAGTAGGAGAATTGCTAGGTTTTTTACTCAAATTTGACCAAGGGTGAAAAAGTCAACTTTTTGTACTATTTTTCAAAAATTCGTGTAGGGCCCACTGAGTAAGTGAATGTCGGTTTAAATAGCTATTTCACCGTTTTAATGTGTCTAATAATATTCGAAGCTATTACCGTATTTTTCTGAATCCTGTAGCTTGGTTTAAAAATTCACTGAAAAATATGTCGTAAACCTAATGGCATTTTCGTAAATATCATGAAGTTTTGGTGCTTTGTGTTTACATGAATTTTTATGCCATGACAGTTCGATATTTTATCTGTTTTGAATTGTCTGCATATTAGTTAAGTGTTTTAAGTATTAAACTGGATAAAAACTATATAAGAGAAAAATGGGTAAAATGACCATTTTAGCCTTGCAACCTTTGAAGTGTATTCTAACCTAATAGAATGCTTTTCGAGGGTTGCGGCGATTGTTACGTGCCCAATTATGGTGTTGGGGCGTGACAGTGACACCATGGACCGAGGGATTCTAAGCCCCGAATCACATTCAAGTCCAATCTTGAGTCATATTAAAGCCTCATAGGTGCATTCATAGCTTAATTATGAATGCTAACATACTTCCGTGTATTAGGGCTCCGGATGATCGAATGCGGCGATGCTCCGGAGGTTAAGCTACATGGAACGCTTAGGAGTATACAAATCTCCCAATACTATGAGTGGCCTACACTTCTTTGTTTAGCCACTCGGCACAAAGGTTTTAAAAAAATGGTTTTTAAAACATAAATGTTTTCAAAGGTTTTGGGATACGGGAAATCCACACACACACATTCGCATGTTGATATACCCACTTAGAGAGTGAGATGTTTTTAAAGAAAATATAAAGACTTATGTGTGTGTTTATATGTTTTAAATGTATATGTTTTATACATATATATATGAAATATTATAATTATGATTATTGAGGGTACGATACCCTTGGGAGATTAGTGATTGAGTGGGTTCCTCGGCGATCCAATATGCGGGAACGTGGACCGAGTTTGAGAGCATGCATGATACTCAGCCATGGACCGCCTATCGAGGGACACGGTGAGTCGAGACCCTGGGAGAGGCCAGTAAGGAAGCTCACCAGGGCTCTAGATTGCTGTGTTCCACCACAGCGAAGGGCATCATCGAGGGAGCGGGCTAGAGAAAGAGAAAATGTTTTAAAAAGAAAAGAGATAGCCCTCGGTGCAATGAGGCATAAGACGACCGATGGGTCGCTCCTTTAGTATGATAGAGATGCCAACCCATTTTATGTATATTTATTTATTTATTTAATGTGTTTTAAAAGAGAGTTCTCAGCTAGAGAACTAGAAAGAGATTTTCAAAAGAAAAATATTTATTTTGTTAGTATCTTGGATTTCCCTTCTTCTTCCCTAACCTCGATGGAGATTCATTGAACCTCTGTCACTCACCTGTATCCAATGTGGATGGCTGTAGATCTGCGTATGAGGCTAGCAGATAGAATGGACGCTCACTAGGAGACATCGGTGGCTTAGGCTTAGTAGTTTCCGCTATGTAGGTATTCTCTAAATTAGTCCACTGGCATTAATTTTAAAGTTAATTACTTTATTAAATGATTTAATTAATGTTTTAGTTGTTTTGCAGCAATGGTATCCATTTCTATGCCTTGCAGTGCTTCAGGTGCGTGACTGGTTAGCACGTACTTCGAGACAGCGCGGCGATTGTCACGTGGTCGACCTGGGCAGGTCGGGGCATGACAACATTATAATCTCCAAATAGAGCCTTACAATCTCCAAAAGAGGTCCAACAATCTCTAAATTGAATTTTCAAGCCCTAAATGAAATACCATTATTTTGGGTTTTTAGGATTTTCATGATCCTCAATTGATTTAATTGATCTCCAAATATATTCCCACGATCTCTAAATGGACAGTCATGATCTCCAAATAACATTGACATGATCACAAAATACATTCTCATGATCTCTAAATAAGAACATGCTCATAAAACCAATAGACAGCCTCTGTGACAGCCTTTAACATCTTCTCACCCATCGTAAGGCACTAAGAAAAAGTAAATAAGATTATAAGAATGAAAAGCAGTAACAAACATAAGACTCATAATAACAACACAACCAATCTCAAATATAACTATATACCCATTAGCCAATATAAAAAGTAAAAGTTTACTAATTCAATTTCCATACATGTCGACACATGTTTCATTAAAATATGATAATTTAACTAAATCAAAACTTTATCATTAGTTAATATATATATATATATATTTATTTATATATCATTAAGGTTATGTGTATAGATTTGATTTACCTATGTCTCTTTCAAATGTGATCAATTACTAGTGTATACATACTTTCATTAATCTTAGTTTCAGTCAAGTAATTTCGAACTCTATAAAGTACACATCTTTAAGTTCTTAACTCCATTCAATATCCACATTACAACCTTTACAATATACTCAATCCTCAAACTAAATATTACAACTTACCCCAGTCAATTATTGATTATTAAGATTAAACATGTACTCAATACTTAAATCAATATCTGTCTTTTTATAAAACCAATCCACCATCTTCACGTTCTTTCAATCATTATACTTAAAATCATATATTATAATTCAATAGCCTACCAACTTTTAAAAATAACTTATAATATATAAATTACGATTCATCTATTATATTAAATTTCGAATCGATATTATATTTGAACCATATATATAATCCTATATTCAAGCTTAAATAAATCAAACCATAATTATTTTTCTACATTTCCAGATCTAATAATATTTGACACTTACTCACTATCATACTAAATCATAACAATTAATCCTATCTATCAAATTTATTATGTCATACAATTACAAGTTTATTTGATTTTGATAAGTCAAGTATAGAGTAAGAGTATAAGTATGAAGGAATATGAATGAGATTTGATTATAATCCTTTGTTCTATAAAAGTTTGATATTTAATACATAGTTTACCATAATTTCAATTTATCACATTGAAGTCTTACTAAAAAAATGCTCAAACGTAATTTTTGTAATTTTCTTGATCATTATGCTCAAATTTTCAGTTTTGATTTGAAACAAAAGTTCTTACATTGTTTATTAACAAACAGTAAACCAATTGATTTTATCATTACATAAAGCTCAGGTGTTAGTTGGAGTATTTTTATCTCTTAGCTTTGTCTTTAAACATAAGTAATTTTGTCTTCTTATTGTCTGTTACTAATTTTTTTATCTTTACAATTCGTCCACACTTATGTGAAACCTGACAAAAAGCAATATTGATTAGACAAAAAGCTGCCATCTTTATTTTAATAGTAGTCAATAAACAATAAAATCAGTTAAAATTGTTATGAGATCTGGACAAATCTGTCGGATGAATAGTGCGGATGAATAGTGCATATCACTATCGATGAATAGTGCATATTACTATTTATTTATAAAATATTCAAATTGTGGGGCCCACATGCAAAATTTTCAAACTTTGCACAGTAACCTTTTTCGTTTATAAAAAGCACCGAAGCGCTGATGAAAGAAAAAATGAGATTAGCTCTCTCTTCTTCTTTCTTTTTGTTTTCTTTGATATCTCTCTCTCTCCCTTTGATATCTCTCTCTCTCTCCCTTATTTATTTAATCCTGATATACTTGCTTCTTGTTCCAATTTTAATTAACATACTTTCCACAACACGTTATCAGCACGAAGCTCTGTCAGCACGAGCGTTATAAAGTGAAGCAAGTTTAATGTCTGGTAAGTTCTTAAGGTTTGATTCCATTATTTAACATTTTCTTTACACTAGATAATTTAAATTTTTATTGTGTAAAGATTTACTTCTAAATATTTTTGACACCAGAAGTTGTCAACCTAATTTTGACACCAGAAGTTGTCAACCTAATTGAGACCATTCTTTTCAGAATTATGGCAAATATTGAAAAGCCCAAATTCCAAATTTTGGATGTAAGTGGCAATAACTATTTGTCATGGTGTCTCGATATTGAACTGCATCTCCAAGGCCAAGGTCTTGCAGCTACCATTGGTGCAAATGGAAATGCTAATGATAAAGATAAGGCAAATGCTTTGATTTTTATCCGTCGGCATCTAAGTGATAGCTTAAAAGTTCAATATCTATTTGTCCGAGATCCCTTGATCTTATGGACAAGATTGAAAGAGCGGTATGATCATACCAAAACTGTCATCCTCCCTCAAGCACAATATGATTGGCTACATCTGAGGTTGCAGGATTTCAAGTCCGTGTCCGATTATAATTCGGCATTATATGATATTGTATCACGGCTTGAACTTTGTGGTGTTAAGCTCACTGAGGCTGAGCTTTTAGAGAAAACATTCTCCACCTTTCATGCTTCGAATATTGTATTGCAACAGCAATACCGGCAGCGCCAGTTTGAAACATATTCTGAATTGATCTCAGTCCTGTTGACTGCAGAACAAACAAATGAGTTGCTGCTTAAAAATCATGATTTAAGACCTGCTGGCTCTAAGGCATTTCCTGAAGCAAATGCCGGCTTAAGTAAAAACGTTGGCCGTCCTAGAGGCCGTGAGCGCAGGCATGGGAATTTTTTCCATAAGGGTAGTGGGAGATTTAACCGTAATATAAATAACTCCCCACACAACCCTAAAGGTAAAAAGACCATGAAGAAGCATGATGATAGTACCTGTCATCGTTGTGGAATGACTGGTCATTGGTCACGTACCTGTCGTACGGCCAGACAATTGGTTGATCTATACCAAGCATCCCAGAAGGATAAAGGCAAGCATGTTGAGACCCATGCCATTGACCTAACTGCGACTGATGCTGAAGTCAATAAGGTTTTGGTCAATGAAAATTGTCATATTCTTGGCAATGAAAAACCTTTTGAGGTTTCTGATTTCTTTTTATAATGTTGATGAAAATAATAAGTCCCCAGAAATAGATCATGAGGGTTTTCATCTATGTTTTGCCATACCCTTGGATAATTATGTTACCAAGGAAGATATTAAATAAATATGGTCGTCAAAATCTGTGAGGTCCTGAAATACCAAAGCGGACAATATCCACAAGCTGTTTATAACATATTTGTTGGTTTATATTTTATTCATATTTGTTGGTTTATTTTTTTTTTTGCATCATATTATTAATTTGTTAAATTTTATGCATTTTACTGCTTTTTGTTGGTTTATATTTTGCATCATATTATTAATTTGTTAAATTTTATGGAACTTGACACCTGAAGTTGTCAAGATAAATGCAAATGGGACACATTGAGAAAAAGGAAGATATATGTTTGCTTGATAGTGCTACAACGCATACTATACTTTGTGGCAAACACTTTTTCTCAAATGTGACATTGCGCAAGGCAAATGTTCAGACAATATCTGGTCCTGTTAATATTATAGATGGCTATGGGACTGCCACAGTTATTTTGCCAAATGACACAACATTGTATCTTGAAGATGCATTGTTGAGCGGTAGATCAAAAAGAAATCTACTTAGCTACAAAGATGTACGCCGTAATGGGTATCATCTTCAAACAATTAATGAGCACAATAAGGAATTACTTTGCATCACTTCCTACAAGATGGGTGATGCGTGTCGCAAAGCACCAAAAATAACCTCACTACTCTAACATGTAATTAGGGAAGCAAGGGTCGATCCCACAAGGAGCTATCCAATTTATCATTACTTTCACAAAGCAAATATCAAACTAAACAAGAATTTAAAGAGGAGTTTTATGTTGGTGTTGATAATAATATGTGAGGTATTATCAAGAATGACAATAGTAATGCGATATATGAAAAGATAAAGCCTCCAATCTATTATATGATCAATCTTTTATCCTAACATTTGATCATAGATTCACTAATCAAATATTCTTATCATCAATTGGATAACCTCATGGAATTGAAACCAGCTTCAAGTCCAAAAAACTTTCTCAATATTGATTAACCTTGAATCTAGGTTCACTTTTAATCCTTCTTCTTATGACTAACTTGAGTCCTAGCAATCCAAATTCAAGTCTAGAAGAGCAATAAGCAATGGAAAGGTAAAAGCTAACGACAATCAATAACAAACCCAGCATTCATTATTCCAATTGCATCTTCAAATCTCTTTGGATGTAAAAACATCCTCTTGCTACTCAAATTCTAAGAAACCCCCAATTCTAGCATTGGAGTTCAAAGATTAGCATGCTAATGAACTACTCAATCAATTATTTGCAACTAATTAACTCAGCAATCCAAAAGACAAGATAATAAACATGATAATCATCTTCAAAGCTCAAGAGATAGAAGAACAATCAATGAACAAGAAAGCATTAAGAACAAGAATCTCACAAATGCAGAAAATAGAGATTGAATCCTATAATAGATTGGAGTTTTGAGAGTTTTGCTTAAACGAAAATTACAAGATGATAAGTTCTTCTTTTTAAACCCAGCAAAAGATGCAAACTTAAAGATTGAATCAACTCCACTTTCCAGCTGTTTCTTCACATTTTCGGATCTCTGTCTCCAGCTGCCAGCCCACACTCCACTGCTCCTCCATAATTCTTCCCATCTGAGGTGAGGAATCTTAAGAATAAAATAAGTTAAAGTAGAAGCCATTTGAGGAAAAGAGGGAGACAACTCTGAGGTTTAGTTATGGCTCCTCTCCACTGAATCTCCGGAATGTGTTTTTGAAGGGTTTGATAGTGGAATGACAGCATTTAAATGGATCTGTCGGCGTTTTGACTTTGTTAGCCGTCAACATCTAAGTGTCTGCCCATCGACGGCTCTGCTTGTTTTCTTCATATTTTTCTCCAGTTCGATCGATCCGTCGACGTCCAAATACCTGCCCGTCGACGTCTAAGTGTTCAACCTTTAACTATTCGAAGTCAGAAACTTCTACCCGTCGACGTCTAATGACTAGCCGTCGACGTCTAGCATGATGAACTCCCTGGAAATGTTGGCCGTGGACGTCCAGCTTAAGATCCGTGGACGGTTACTTTGGATTCTAGAATTGTGGTCATCAAGTAGCTTGTCCGTCGACGTCTAGATACCTGCCCGTCGACGTCTAAGCAGGTGCAAGTGATCCCGTTGTTCATTTCTCGAGCAGCCGTCGACGTCTAAGTTTTTGCCCGTCGACGGCTCTGCATGTTGGTTCAATTAATCATGGAAATTGTCCCTTTTTTAGTTCAAATTTCATTTTTTTTCTTTTAAGTACACCTGCAAAGCAGAATTGAGCTAATTTAAGCCTCCCAGTATAAAAGTAGGAGAAAGAGGAGTAATCTTAAATCCTAATTTAAGTAATAAAAAGAGGTTTAACAAATTCCCCCACACTTGAATCTTACTCGTCCTCGAGTAAACTTAGAGAAATAACAAAATAAACTCTAAAATAGAATGTCACACAAAAAAAATTTAAACTAGTTGACTCATCAAATCAAATTTCAGAGGAAATTCATGAGGTAAATAGAAGCATATTGTAAAGTAGAAGAGAGCATAGTAATTCAAGAATCAAGATAATTAAGAAACAATGGAAGTAATTTCGCTTCAACCAAGCATGTTTGAACAGAATAATTCATCTTTGGAAATCCCTCATTCACTCAAGTGTGTTTCATGGTGCGCTCAATCTTTGCATGAAAACAGACCTACCATAAGCTTGCTATTCTACCTTATCTCCACTACTCCAGTATGCACATCATGGATGAAAAGATGAAAAAGATGTAATGGGGTTGTAATGAGGTCTTGGTTGAGTAATCTATGAAGAAAAAGAGTAAAGTATTTCAATTAAAAGTTTCTTCAAAACTTAGTGACATATCAAGCTATCGGGAAGAAAATGAAAATGGTCTTTAAGATATTTTGATAGCCCGACTCGTTTGATCTACCCATTCCAACTTTTTCCTTTCATTCTTCTTTACAATGAACCAAAGAGATGTTGATTGCTTTTGTTGTGCCATTCTTTATGCATTAGGATTCTTTTGGGCACATTTTTGAAAATTAATGTATTTTGAACATCTCATTTCTAAAATTTTTTTTTTAATTGACCAATTTTTGAAGCGAAAATTTCCCCCACACTTAGACTTGTTACTTTTTTGCCCATAAAAATCATACAAGTCACAAATCTCACTAAGCTGAAGAAACAGGGTGAGAGAAATTGTTTTTCTTTTGAGGCTTGAGGTTCTTTCATGAAATTTAAGTTCATCAACAAAAATAAAGCTAGAGTCTTTTAGGCTCAAGGGGTTCTCTACATTGGTTTTTCAAAGGTTGGTCAATTTGGCTCAAACTTAGTCCTAATCTTGATCATCTTCTCAAACATGCATGCATTATATGTAATTTCAACAAGGTATAAAGCAAGTTCTAGAGGAATATAGTCATGCAAGACCAAATTTACTCTCAAGAATAAAAGAGATTGTAGTGCAATCTTAAGGCTCAAATCTCTCACAAGGTTGAAGAATTCTTATTCTACTCAAACATATTCGGCTTAAGAGAATTACTACAAGTTGCTTAAAATCTAGAAGCAAGAAATCCTAAAGCTCTTTTCCAATTTAAACTATGCTTATATTTATATCATGAACAACTTCAAATCTTCTAATTTGCCAATTAAGATTCTATCAAAAAGCTATAACTCCTAATTAGCAAAGGTTTAAGTTATTAAAGTTCCCCCACACTTAAAATAGGCATTGTCCGCAATGCTATCTCGACTATAAATCATAAAATAGAGGTATCACAGAACAGTACCTTGATGTTGTTGAGGAAGTAAATGAAGACAATTCCAGCAAATGCAATCAACAATAATGGGGTGAAAGTAACAAAAGAAAGATTAAATTGCCATAAATCAGAATTAGGAGTTATGAGGTCGAGAATAAACTAAAAATCCAAAAGTTAAAGAGCTAAAATGTACGACAACTAGAAGTTAAAGTCTGTCACGATTAAAAGAGGTAATAAAGGTAAAATGCATGCATGAAAATGCTAGAATGAGCTAAAGTTCACTGAGGCGGTGGTGGTGGCTGGTTATAGAAAGCCAGAATCTGATCAAGCTTGGTGTGGAGTGAATGAACATCATCAGTCAATCGTGTCACATTCCCTTGGAGTGCATTGAAATTTTGATCCATGTTCTGGCACTAACCGAGCATCTGAGACTGAAATTGGTACTGAGGGAGTGGCCTATTGCCAACCGGTAGCTCGAATGGAGGAGCTTGCTGATCTTGCGGCTGTTCTTGCTCTCCTCCTTCTTCTTCATCTCCAGCTGGCTGGTCTTGCATATTTGGAGGTTTTGTCCAAATTCCTCCTGCTTGGACATAACCAAAGATCTTCATTTTGGTGGCATCGACACAATCTGTTTTGGTGGTGATCTTCTTCTGCTCATTTTCAAAGGAGATGCCACAATGTTGGAGAATTTTGGTGATGAGCACTGGGAATGGAATGCAGCGGTGCTGAGTAGTAGGAGAGACAACCTCGCGAATGGCGCTGATGATGGTTGACGCCAGCGGAATTCCCGGGGCTTCTTGCAGACCGTGGACAATTTTGTCCATCATGTAGACATCTTTGCTGCGGACAATGTGGGTGTCACTGATCTTGGGATCCACATTATGGTGGAGCAGATATGCCACCAAGCGGCTCTGAATACTGAAATCGCGGCAGAAAAGAGCAGCCTTTCTACCGGGCACTGGTCTATAGCCCACTTCAAATCTAGCTAAGGCATCATGTCTGGACCAAGGACGGTCTGGATCTTCGTCCTCTTCATCATTTTCTTCATACATAGATCGTTCATTTGGGATATTGAAGTGTTCCTGGAGGAATGCCGCATTGATGGTGATCTTCTTCTTGAGCACCATAGTCTGAATTTCGGGTAAGTCAGCCCCCTTGTTTTTGATGTTGGCGTAAAAGAGGACCGCCAGATCGGGATAATACTTGCCCTTGATGTCGAGGATAGCATCCCAACCCACCTCATGAAACAAGTGCACTAAATCGAATTCGTGTGCAATAAGAGGGTGCACTGTCTTCTCCAGAATTTGACGGGAAGTCTGATGGTCTTTAAACCATTGTTCACACTCGGGAGAGAAGAATTCATTGGCCACAGTAGGTGCAGAGGCCGAAGCTGGGGACTTGCCCTTGGCAGCCCTCGATGCTCGGGGTCTAGGAGATGGTGAAGGTTCAGCAGAAGCTTGGGACTTGGATTGGCGAGGTCTCTTAGACATTTTGTCGAACAGTTGGTATGATAAACAAAAATCCTGAAGCAATCTCAAGAAAATCCCAAAATGAACACTTGTATGATGAATACTATATACTTAGCAATGAATCCCACTTGATTATCTCAGTAATAGCACCAAAGAAACCCAATTATTCAAACAATTGTAGCCCAATTCGGATTCCAGCAGTTATCTCAAGCAAAAGTGTCAAATTTTGAAGATTTTAAGCATGTAATCCATCCAATAGTTCAATAATTCGATGCTAAATCAATCAAGATAAGTAGAAGAGTATATAACTGACCAACTGGAGTGTTAAACGCAACCAAATTTGCTTCAAGAACACCAATTCGAAATTTCGCCCAAATGTGCTCCAAGAACACCAATCTCTGAATTTGTTGAATTTGAAGGAAAGGGTGGAAGAAATAGCGGATTGGGGTGATGTTTTCAGTGATGAGAAGGTGGGTTTGGTGTAATTGAGTTGGAAGATTGGTGAATTTGGAAGAGAGGAGAAGTTGGTTGGTTTTGGAGGGAGGATTTCGGTTTTGAATGAGGAAATAGTGTTTAGTGAAAGTGATGGCTGATGAGGATTAAAAGCTGCGAAATTCGACTGATCCGTCGACGTCTAGTGGCTAGCCGTCGACGTCTAAACATTTCTGACTTGGGCCAAATTCGGTTCTTCATAACATCCGTCGACGTCTAACTCTTAGACGTCGACGTCTAGATATTTCTGACTTCAACAATTTTCTGTGCCGAAACCTATCCGTCGATGTCTATCCTTATGCCCGTCGACGTCTAAATATTTCTGACTTCTCAAATTTTAGCGTGATTATCCATCCGTCGACGTCTATCTTATACCTGTCGACGTCCAGATATTTCTGACTTGTCTTGTGAAAACCCCATCCGTCGACGTCTAGATATCTGCCCGTCGACGTCTAGATGCTTCTGAACCCAATTACAACCTTGAGTTTGCCCTCTTTGCTTACTCTCGAAATGTTCAAACTTTGGAGTGCAGAGAGCTATAGAAGTGCCACTTGTGTAGCGCGTAAGTCGAACATCCTCACCCAAATCGAACCTCATGAACTCTTAGCTAGATGTGGATGGAATGAATGCATGCAAAAACAAAGGAAATAAAAGAAGGAAAGAAATACATTACAGCGAGTGAAGGAAGAACTTGGGTTGCCTCCCAAGCAGCGCCTTTGTTTAATGTCGTTGGCTCGACTGGAGGACTAGATCAAGGAATATATGTAGGATTAGTGAAGAGAATGTCCTCTATGGAAGAAACCGAAACTCCTTCATAATATGGTTTCAAGCGATGTCCATTGACTTTGAAGATCTTGGAAGTAGTCAGACTTTGGATCTCCACCGCTCCATGGGCAAATACTTTAGTCACTATGAATGGGCCTATCCACCTACTTCGGAGTTTTCCTGGAAAAAGATGTAGTTTAGAGTTATAGAGAAGTACCTTTTGGCCTTCACAAAATGTTTTCTTCTTCAGAAGCTTGTCGTGGTAAGCCTTGGTGCGTTCTTTGTAGGTGAAAGAGCTCTCATAAGCATCATGGCGTAGTTCCTCGAGCTCTTGAAGTTGAAGCTTTCTATAAATCCCAGCCTCATCAATTTTCAAGTTACACTTTTTGATGGCCCAAAGAGCACGATGCTCTAATTCTACTGGCAAATGGCATGCTTTTCCATATACCAAGCGGTAAGGAGACATGTCAAGTGGTGTTTTGTAAGCAGTTCGATATGCCCACAAAGCGTCTGTAAGTCTTTGACTCCAATCTGCCCGATTAGGGTTGATTGTCTTTTAGAGGATGGCTTTAATTTCTCGATTTGAGATCTCGGCTTGACCACTAGTTTGTGGGTGGTAGGCAGTGGACACCTTGTGAGTAACTCCATACTTTTTCAAGAGAGAGGCCATAAGCTTGCTACAGAAATGAACACCCTTATCGCTAATAAGGACACGGGGCACTCCAAAGTGAGAAAATATTAGACCTGAGAAACTCACAAACTACTTTAGAATCATCAGTTCGGGTGGCTTTAGCTTCCACCCAACGAGAAACATAGTCACAAGCCAGTAAAATGTAAACAAAGCCATTGGACTTAGGGAAAGGTCCCATAAAATCAATTGCCCAAACATCAAAAATTTCACAAATTACGATTGAATTTAGGGGCATTTGATCTTTATATGTGATTTTTCCTACCCTTTGACAATTATCACAGGATTTGCAAAAGATATGAGCATCTTTAAATAAGGAAGGCCAATAAAAACCACATTCTAGGACTTTCCTAGCAGTTCGTTGAGGGCCAAAATGACCTCCACATGCATGTGAATGGCAAAAAGTTAGAACGCTAGAAATTTCATGATCAGGGATGCATCTCCTAATAATTAAATCACTACAATGTTTCCATAGATAGGGATCATCCCATACATAAAATTTAGCATCATGTTTAAGTTTATCTTTCTTTGCTTTAGGAAAACCACTAGGAAATTCTCTAGTAACCAAGAAATTGACAATGTCAGCATACCAAGGAATTTGTACATCAAGAGCACAGAGCATTTCATCAGGAAATGAGTCATTAATGGAAGAGGTTACCTCAGAACTTACCAACCGGCTGAGATGGTCAGCTACTAAGTTTTCTGCACCCTTTTTGTCCTTAATTTCAAGGTTAAACTCTTGGAGAAGAAGGATCCAACGAATCAATCTAGGTTTAGCTTCCTTCTTAGCAAGGAGGTACTTAAGGGCTGCATGATCAGAGAAAACAATCACCTCAGTGCTGAGCAAGTAAGAACGGAATTTGTCTAGAGCGAAGACAATAGCAAGAAGTTCTTTTTCAGTGGTGGTGTAATTTTTCTGAGCGTCGTTCAAAGTGCGTGAGGCATAATAAATGACATGTGGAACTTTGCCTTCTCGCTGGCCAAGTACTGCTCCTACAGCTATATCACTTGCATCGCACATCAGTTCAAAAGGTAGGTCCCAGTTGGGAGGTTGCAAGATGGGGGCTGATGTAAGGGCATTCTTCAACTTGTCAAAAGCCTCTTTACATGACTCATCAAAATGAAAGGTGATATCTTGTTACAACAGACGGCACATAGGAACTGCAATCTTAGAGAAATCTTTGATGAAACGTCGGTAAAATCCCGCATGGCCAAGAAAAGATCGAATCGATTTAACTGAGGAAGGATAGGGCAAGTTCTGTATGACATCAATTTTCGCTTTATCCACTTCGATGCCCTTAGATGATACTATGTGGCCCAAAACAATTCCTTGAGTAACCATGAAGTGGCATTTTTCTGAATTGAGAACCAAATTTGTCTCAATGCACCGATCAAGAATAGTAGCGAGGTTAGCCAAGCAATCATCAAAAGAATTTCCATAAACAGAGAAATCATCCATAAAGACTTCAATAATCTTGTCTACATACTCTGAGAAAATACTCAGCATGCATCGTTGAAAGGTAGCTGGAGCGTTGCAAAGACCAAAGGGCATGCGCCTATATGAGAATGTACCAAAGGGACAAGTAAATGTGGTCTTTTCTTGATCCTCTGGAGCTATCATAATTTGAAAATAACCAGAATATCCATCTAGGAAGCAATAGTAAGCTCTTCCAGCCAACTTCTCCAACATTTGATCAATGAAAGGCAATGGAAAGTGATCCTTCTTTGTAGCATCATTAAGTTTTCTATAATCGATGCACACCCTCCAACCATTTTGCACTCGTTGAGGTACAAGATCACCACTTGCATTTTGCACTACCGTAATACCGGTTTTCTTGGGTACCACTTGCACAGGACTAACCCATTCACTATCTGAGATAGGATAGATGATACCAACTTGCAAAAGCTTCAAAATCTCCTTTTTGACTACCTCCATCATGGGAGGATTCAATCGGCGTTGAGGTTGCCTAAGTGGTTTGGAATCATCTTCCAATAAGATTCTATGCATGCAGATTGATGGGCTAATACCTTTTATGTCAGCAACCGTCCATCCAATAGCTTCCTTACGAGCCTTAAGAACTTGTAAAAGTTGAACCTCTTGAGTAGAAGTGAGAGTATTGGAATGATTACAGGGAGTGTTTCATTCTCACCAAGGAAGGCATATTTGAGATGAGTGGGAAGAGTTTTAAGCTCAATAGATGGTGCTTCAATGATAGAGGGGAGAAGTTTGGTTGAAGGGATAGGAAGATCCATGTAAGAAACATTGGCAAGGTGTGATTTAGATGGGAGGGCGGCCAAAGAAGCTAAGATAGACTGGACTTCTTCATTATAGATCTCCTCCTCAAAATCTAAATTGTCATAGTCCATGCTCTGAGTTAATGCAGAAAATAGAGGATCGTCTCGAGCAAAATCCAATAAGGACATAGAACAAACATCCACAAAATCTTCAGCCATAATAGATTGATCATCTAAAGGGTATCTCATGGCATCAAAGAGGTTGAATGTAATTACCTTCCCATCAAATTCCATGGAAAGATGACCTTCATGACAGTCAATCTTGGTTCTAGCTGTGCGGAGAAATGGCCGGCCAAAAAGAATAGAAGAAGATAAAGAACATTCCTCACTTCCCATCTTTAGAACATAGATATCCGTAGGGAAGACTAATTCATTGACTTGCACTAGAACATCCTCCAGAACACCCTCCGGATACACATAAGATCGATCGGCCAATTGGATCACAACTCCGGTTCTTGTCAATGGCCCCATGTCCAGAGAGAGATAAAGAGAGTGTGGCATGAGGCTAATAGCAGCTCCTAGATCACACATAGCCTTTGGAATTTGAGTCTTTCCAATAGTGATAGGAATAGAAAATGAACCCTTATCCTTACACTTGGGTGGAAGTTTGTGTTGAAGAACTGCTGACACATTTTCACTCAAGGTAATTACTTCATTCCCCTTAAGCTTGCGCTTATGAGTGCACAAGTCTTTGAGAAACTTGGCATATCTAGGAACTTGCTTGATAGCATCGAGAAGAGGAATATTCACTTGTACTCGGTGAAAGACTTCCAAGATATCCGGTTCAATGCTTTCCTTGGGTTTCTTTGTTAGTCTTGAGGGAAAGGGAGCTACTCCTTTAGGTTTCGGATTAGGATGGGAAGTATTTGTGTTTGGTTTTGGGTTTTGAGTGGATGTAGAGGCTTCAAGGTCATTTGGTCTCATGGGAAAAGGTGGAACAGGGTCAGGGGATTGTGCCCGTTGACGTCCAATTCCTTTGCCCGTCGACGGATCAAAGTTTCTGGGTAAATTATTTTCAGGTATGTTGCTTGCCCGTCGACGGGCAAGTGAGTCATCCGTCGACGGATCTGAAGGGTCAGAAATTAATTCATCCTGCTCCAAGCCTACCCGTCGACGTCCAGATGAACCATCCGTCGACGTCTCTTCATGAACAGGGGAGAAAGACTCCATCTCCCCTTCCAGGTTTTCCTCCTCATTTATTTTGTGTTTTCTTTTCTCGTACCGATCCGGAAGAACTTGACCACTCCGCAAATGTATTGCATTAACATTAGCCTTCGAATTGATGATGGATTGAGAAGGCAACTTTCCCGAAGATTGGGAGGTAAGATCATTAATAGATGTAGCAAGTTGCCCAACTTGTCTTTGAAGATCTTCTAAGGAGGTGTTCACTTGTAGAAATTGCGACTTGGTAGCTTCTTGGAAAGATAACTGAGATGATGCAAGTTGAGTCACTAAATCCTCGAGTTTGGATGTAGAAGATGGTGTAGATGAAGATCCTTGATTAGGTGGAGCATTATGAGAGGAGGCTTGAAATTGGTTGGATTGTAAGGGTGCTGTTGGTCTGTTTTGGAAAGCACTAGGCCCTTGTTGAAATTGGGGTCTGGGTTGAAAATGAGAGGCTACATTGTTTCCATACCTAAGGTTAGGATGAGCTCTCCAACCGGGATTGTAGGTAGGTGCAAATGGGTCAAAATTTCTCCTTGGAGGTCCAGGAAATCCAACTGAATTAACATCCTCAACACTGGATTCTTGTAATGTAGGGCATGCGTCCGTCTCATGAGTATGCAATGAACATATACCACAAGGACGAGAAGTTGAAGATGCACCCATTTGAGACATCATAAGAGAAGTCAACTTAGATAGTTGATGATTTGTTGAAGCAAGTTGCCGCTCTAATTGAGAATGACCAACTTCATTTACTTGATGACTGGAGGTATCATCATATGCTTGAAAGTTTTGAGAGCTTGATGCCATAGTAGTGATGATTTTACGAGCTTGCTCCGTAGGTTGATCAAGAAGTGCCCCACTAGCAGCAGCGTCCATGAGTCCCTTGTTCACAGGTAAGAGGCCATTATAAAAATGATTCAGCAAGCATTGCTCAGGAATTTGGTGCTGAGGACAGCTAGCTACCAAATGTTTAAACCTCTCCCAATAGTCATAGATAGACTCTGAATTTTTCTGGCGGATGGTGCTAATCTGATTTCTGAGATTAAGAAATTGCTTCTTGAGTTGCTCCCAAGTAGTTATGGAACTAGGCTCCAATCGATACAACCAAGCCTTGGCAGTGTCTGCCAAAGTAAATGGAAAAGCACGTAATCTGACTTGCTCCTCTGTCAAATTACTTGGTTTCATAGTTGAACAAACCATCAAGAATTCTCTCAGGTGCTGGTGAGGATCCTCACTAGGGAGACCATGGAATGTTGGAAGGTAGTGTACAAAGTTGGATTTCAACTCAAAAGCTCCTTCGACTTCCGGGAAAACTATACACAGAGGTTGAAGATTTGGCTCACGCTCCAATAATTGTCAGATGGTGGGCTGAATTTCGTTCTGAACTGGTAGAACAACTGGAGGTGGTGGATTAATTGGTGGTGCATTCCGTGGTGGCTCCATGATAGGCAAGGGTGAAGAGCTCTCAGCTTGCAAAGATGACTTTTTAGTTTGCTCAACAAACCTTCTGATTTCCTTCAAGCTGGTTATGGAAGAATCAAAACTCATACAATATCTACAACAAAGAGATAAAATCAGAAATAAGAGCAAAGAAAAATATACAAGAAAGTAAATCAAACAAAATCAGAGGAAGTAATGGCTAGATAAATAAACATACTAACACAATAGATATTAAAGAAACAAACTTCATTAACACTTTGCAGTAATAACGAGACAGACACACACAGAAATATATAAGCTAAAATGCTATGAAAGTGAAATGATAAAACCGTTAGCTCCCCGGCAACGGCGCCAAAATTTGATGCGTGTCGTAAAGCACCAAAAATAACCTCACTACTCTAACATGTAATTAGGGAAGCAAGGGTCGATCCCACAAGGAGCTATCCAATTTATCATTACTTTCACAAAGCAAATATCAAACTAAACAAGAATTTAAAGAGGAGTTTTATGTTGGTGTTGATAATAATATGTGAGGTATTATCAAGAATGACAATAGTAATGCGATATATGAAAAGATAAAGCCTCCAATCTATTATATGATCAATCTTTTATCCTAACATTTGATCATAGATTCACTAATCAAATATTCTTATCATCAATTGGATAACCTCATGGAATTGAAACCAGCTTCAAATCCAAAAAAACTTTCTCAATATTGATTAACCTTGAATCTAGGTTCACTTTTAATCCTTCTTCTTATGACTAACTTGAGTCCTAGCAATCCAAATTCAAGTCTAGAAGAGCAATAAGCAATGGAAAGGTAAAAGCTAACAACAATCAATAACAAACCCAGCATTCATTATTCCAATTGCATCTTCAAATCTCTTTGGATGTAAAAACATCCTCTTGCTACTCAAATTCTAAGAAACCCCCAATTCTAGCATTGGAGTTCAAAGATTAGCATGCTAATGAACTACTCAATCAATTATTTGCAACTAATTAACTCAGCAATCCAAAAGACAAGATAATAAACATGATAATCATCTTCAAAGCTCAAGAGATAGAAGAACAATCAATGAACAAGAAAGCATTAAGAACAAGAATCTCACAAATGCAGAAAATAGAGATTGAATCCTATAATAGATTGGAGTTTTGAGAGTTTTGCTTAAACGAAAATTACAAGATGATAAGTTCTTCTTTTTAAACCCAGCAAAAGATGCAAACTTAAAGATTGAATCAACTCCACTTTCCAGCTGTTTCTTCACATTTTCGGATCTCTGTCTCCAGCTGCCAGCCCACACTCCACTGCTCCTCCATAATTCTTCCCATCTGAGGTGAGGAATCTTAAGAATAAAATAAGCTAAAGTAGAAGCCATTTGAGGAAAATAGGGAGACAACTCTGAGGTTTAGTTATGGCTCCTCTCCACTGAATCTCCGGAATGTGTTTTTGAAGGGTTTGATAGTGGAATGACAGCATTTAAATGGATCTGTCGGCGTTTTGACTTTGTTAGCCGTCAACGTCTAAGTGTCTGCCCGTCGACGGCTCTGCTTGTTTTCTTCATATTTTTCTCCAGTTCGATCGATCCGTCGACGTCCAAATACCTGCCCGTCGACGTCTAAGTGTTCAACCTTTAACTATTCGAAGTCAGAAACTTCTACCCGTCGACGTCTAATGACTAGCCGTCGACGTCTAGCATGATGAACTCCCTGGAAATGTTGGCCGTGGACATCCAGCTTAAGATCCGTGGACGGTTGCTTTGGATTCTAGAATTGTGGTCATCAAGTAGCTTGTCCGTCGACGTCTAAGCAGGTGCAAGTGATCCCGTTGTTCATTTCTCGAGCAGCCGTCGACGTCTAAGTTTTTGCCCGTCGACGGCTTTGCATGTTGGTTCAATTAATCATGGAAATTGTCCCTTTTTTAGTTCAAATTTCATTTTTTTCTTTTAAGTACACCTGCAAAGCAGAATTGAGCTAATTTAAGCCTCCCAGTATAAAAGTAGGAGAAAGAGGAGTAATCTTAAATCCTAATTTAAGTAATAAAAAGAGGTTTAACAATGGGCCAGAAGACCATCCATGAGAAGCTGGAAGCTTCTAGTATGGGATTATATTATGTCCCAATACGAGCTATAGAATCATATGCTACGATGCCCTGGAAACTTGTGAACCCTGATGTGTTCGGACTTTGGCACGATCGCCTTGGTCATCCAGGAGCTACAATGATGCGAAGAATCCTTAAAAATACTCGTGGACACCCTTTAAAAGAAACAAAGGTGTTGTTGTCTAGAGATTACATTTGTGAATCTTGTTCACAAGGAAAGCTCATTACTAAACCTTTCATGACAAAGGTTGATTATGAATCCCCTTCATTCTTGCAAAGAATCCAAGGTGATATCTGTGGGCCGATTCAGCCTACAAGTGGACCATTTAGATATTTCATGGTACTAGTGGACGCATCCTGCAGATGGTCCCATGTTTGCCTATTATCAACGCGCAACGTCGCTTTTGCACGTTTGCTTGCACAGATAATAAAGCTTCGAGCTCATTTTCCAGATTATCACATTAAAAGCATAAGAATGGATAATGCTGGTGAGTTTACATCAAAGAATTTTGATGCTTATTGCGCTTCATTAGGAATTGAAGTTGAACATCCTGTCCCACATGTTCATACTCAAAATGGATTAGCAGAATCCATGATTAAGCGCATTTAGATTATTGCTCGAACTTTATTGATGAGGACAAAGCTCCCAACCTCAGTGTGGGGTCATGCTGTTTTACATGCTGCATCTTTAATTAGATTGCGCCCCACTACTTCTCATTTATATTCCCCCCTTCAGTTAGTCTTGGGCCAGGAGCCAGACATTTCATATCTTCGCACCTTTGGTTGCGTGGTATAAGTGCCTGTAGCACCACTGCAAAGGACCAAAATGGGTCCCCAATGCCGTTTGGGCATTTATGTTGGGTTTGATTCACCGTCTATTATTCGGTTCCTTGAACCATTGACGGGTGATTTATTTACCGCTAGATTTGTGGATTGTCATTTTGATGAGACAGTATTCCCATCACTTGGGATACCAAAAGCTTCCATATATGGAAAGCAGAAAAATGTCGAGATTTTCTCATGGAATGAGAAAAGTTTGTCTCATTTAGACCCAAGAACACCTGAATGTGAAAATGAGGTGCAACGATTGATCCATTTACATGCTATTGCAAATCAAATGCCTGATGCATTTAATAAGACTGCTAAAGTTACAAAGTCTCATATCCCAGCTGCGAATGTTCCAGCTAGGATAGATGTTCCTGTAGAACCACCCGAAATGGATCTAAATGTCCTGCGCCTGAAGCGTGGTAGACCAATGGGATCAAAAGACACTGTTCCTCGAAAAAGAAGGGGGAGGAATTTAGAATCTGCTCCAGATGAGCATAATTCTGCTCCATATGAGTATAATTCTGCTCCAGATGAGCACATTAATCTTTCTCGAGGAAAGCAAATTGCACCTGAAGTGCCATAACATAATATTCAAAGAGAGCATATTGCCCCTGAAGTGGCACAAGTTCATGAGCATATTGCCCCTGAAGTGGTACAAACCCATGAAAAGATCACCAACCTTGGGAATACTGAAATTTCCATCAGTTATCATAATGAGATATGGGATCGAAATGAGATAATCATCAATGATGCATTTGCTCTCTCAGTTGCTCATGAGATTATGAATGATGATTATGAACCTCGGTCTATAACCGAATGCCGTCATAGGCAAGATTGGCCTAAATGGGAGGAAGCAATCCAAGCTGAATTGACTTCCCTTGCCAAACGTAATGTTTTTGGGCCTATTACTAAAACCCCCCGACAATGTAAAACCTGTTGGATATAAATGGGTCTTTGTCCGGAAACGAAATGAGAAAAACGAGATCGTGAGGTATAAAGCCCGACTCGTAGCCCAAGGTTTCCTGCAGAGGCCTGGGATAGATTATGATGAAACATATTCACCAGTAGTGGATATAGTTACCTTTCGTTTCCTTATAAGTTTGGTTGCCCAAGAAAATTTTGAAATGCGTCTTATGGACGTTGTGACGGCATATTTATATGGTTCATTAGATTCCAATATCTATATGAAAATTCCTGAAGGTTTAAAAATGCTTGAAGCATACACTCCCCGCAACTTATTCTCAATAAAGTTGCAAAGATCTTTATATGGGTTAAAGCAATCCGGCCGCATGTGGTATCAACGTTTAAGTGAATACCTGACAAAGGAAGGGTACATAAATGATCCCATCTGCCTATGCGTGTTTATTAAAAGATCTGAAACCGGATTTGCTATTATAGCAGTTTATGTCGACGACATGAATTTAATTGGGACTCCTGAAGAGTTATCTGAAACTGCTGAATATTTGAAAAAGGAGTTTAAGGTTAAAAATTTGGGTAAAACCAAACTATGCCTTGGTCTAGAGCTTGAGCACAAAAAGAATGGAATACTTGTCCATCAGTCAGCATACACTAAAAGATTGCTTAGACGTTTTAACATGGACAAGGCTCACCCATTGAGCACCCCTATGGTTGTAAGGTCTCTTGACCCCCAAAAAGACCCGTTTCGTCCTAAAGAATCTGGTGAGGATATACTTGGTCCTGAAGTACCATACCTCAATGCAATCGGGGCTTTGATGTACTTGGCACAGTGCACGAGACCAGATATCGCTTTTGCGGTAAATTTGTTGGCACGTTTCAGTTCTGAGCCAACCCGGAGACATTGGAATGGGATTAAACATATCTTCCGTTATCTCCGAGGAACCATTGATTTGGGGTTATTCTATTCTAAGAATACTACTAACTCTGGTTTAGTAGGTTATGCTGATGCAGGATATAAATCTGATCCGCACAGAGCTCGCTTCCAAACCGGTTATCTATTTTGCAATAATGATACAGCCATTTCTTGGCGTTCCACTAAGCAAACACTAGTTGCTACATCTTCCAACCACTCTGAAATTATTTCCCTCTATGAGGCCGGAAGAGAGTGTGTTTGGTTAAGATCTATGATATCACATATTCACAATGCTAGTGGATTCAAACCGGTGATAGATTCTCCCACTATAATTTATGAGGATAATGCTGCTTGTGTTACACAAGTCAGGGGAGGATATATTAAAGGTAATAAGACCAAGCACATCTCGCTGAAATTTTGCTATACTCATGAACTCCAGGAAAGTCGACAAGTTGATGTGAAACAGATTCGCTCCGTCGATAATCTTGCAGATTTATTTACCAAATCTTTGCCAACATCAATATTTGAGAAATTAGTTTATGGCATTGGTATGCGGCGAGTCAGTAAAATGCAAGATTGAATTCCCCAAAAGTGGAAATGTTTAAATGCTCCAGAAGTAGCAATTTGTTTTATTTCAGGGGGAGCGATTATGGACATAAGTGCACTGTACTCTTTTTTCCTTTTGTCCGGTTTTTGTCCCACTGGGTTTTTCTGGCTTAAGGTTTTTAATGAGGCAGTAATAGCACGTCCAATTAGGCCACTGAAGTAGGCCTACCTATATTGTCCTGAAGACAAATAGATTGTCCTGAAGACAAGCACATATTGTCCTGAAGACATTTTAGATGGACTTAATTGTATTGTACTCTTTTTCCCTTATGTTCGGTTTTTTCCCACTGGGTTTTTCCGACTTAAGGTTTTTAACGAGGCAGTACACGTCCAATTTTTAATAGTGGCATTTGTCCAAGGGGGAGTGTTATGAGATCTGGACAAATCTGTCGGATGAATAGTGCGGATGAATAGTGCATATCACTATCGATGAATAGTGCATATTACTATTCATGTATAAAATATTCAAATTGTGGGGTCCACATGCAAAATTTTCAAACTTTGTACAGTAACCTTTTTCGTTTATAAAAAGCGCCGAAGCGCTGATGAAAGAAAAAATGAGATTAGCTCTCTCTTCTTCTTTCTTTTTGTTTTCTTTGATATCTCTCTCTCTCCCTTTGATATCTCTCTCTCTCCCTTATTTATTTAATCCTGATATACTTGCTTCTTGTTCCAATTTTAATTAACATACTTTCCACAACAAAAATTTCAATAAAAGCTGACATATTTTATATTTTATAACATTGTCAACCGGTAACCGCTATATTATTTATTGAACACTGATAGCCTGGGCACCGAATTCTTCACCATAACATCAGTGCCCAGTTTGGAAAAGAAGGGTGACTTCTTCGGTGCGCAGCTGTACGGATGCGTAGATAATGAGCAGAAATTATTTATGGCCATTGGATTAAAGAAGATTTAATATGAACTATTAGATTAGGTGGAAGGGGAGGTTGATAGGAAAATAGAAGGTAATTTTGTCTATCTAAATTTATAACCGGATGAGCAAGTAAAAGCCTTAAAACTTAAAAAATTAACATTGTCATATCTTAAAACTTGAAACCTGACATTGCCATATCTTGATTTGCATTTTGGTTAACTTAAATGTCCATAAAACAAACATAATTAAGGTCTATTCAGATGGAACAAGCCACGCTTTCTTCCACTTCTTCAATTTTTTTACTTGGTTCTTAATCACTGGTGTGTAGTGTACAAAAGCAGGTAAAGTAAAAAAAGCAAAAAAGCGAAAATCAGATGATAGAAGAAGATGGACATTTGAGGACTGGTTATTTATTATTGTTATTTTTTTCCTTTTGAATTTCGTTAATCTCCTCCCTAATTCTCCCACCGTGTCGGCAACCGACCACTGTCGTCTACCAATGACCCACTGAACCAAAAAACTTCTAAAGTCTTCATCTTGATTTCCTCTAACCTTTGATTGGACCACTTTTTATAAAAAATAATTTTCTTTTCCTACATATTTAAAGAAACCAAACTTAGATCTAAGCTTAGCTTTGTTGTTTTTGCCACTTCCAATGGCTGAAACGACCTCCAATGGCTGAAATACAATAGAGATCTCAAACCACATATTGATTAATAAAAAGATTGGTGCCCCAAAAACTACTAGCATTAGTAATTTTTTAGGTATATTTTTTTATACCCACTTCAATTTTTGTCCCTTATTAGTTTTCATTTTAACTTTGCAGGAAAAACCCATTTGTTGATTTCTTTGTTCATTATGATTTGCTTTTATTGTCCATAAGCTCGTTCATGTTGCTCAATTGAGTTGTTCTTACTGTTCTTTGTTTATCGTTTGAGTTTTAGCCAATTTTCATCTAAATTTTTCTTCTTCTTTGTTTCCGTTAAATTGGTATCCATTTGGAATGTCAATGAAGATGTTCATCTAACTAATTTTTCACTCTATCCTAACTAATTTGCAGATATTATAAATTTTATAATATATAGTCCTGATAAATTATGAATTTAATACTTGTGTAGAAATTGTCCTGTAAATGAATATAATAATCACAAAATAGAGTCTTATAATATCTACATCATAATATTCAAATATAGTCACATAATCTTCAAATTGAAATTTAAGTCCCCCAAATGAAATGCAATAAATTGTGTTTTTTTTAGGATTTCCATGAACCTCAATTGCTTGATTTAACTTATCTCCAAATACATACCCGTGATCTCCAAATAGCCAGTCATGATCTCCAAATACATTCCTGATGATCGCCACATCCTATACCATGAACCCAAATATCATGATGCAGTCCCAAATGTGTGATATAGTCCAAGAATTACCTTTGACCATAAATTTTATTATAAATAGTCCTATAAATATTCATTACGAAATTAATACATGTATAGTAATTCTCCTTTAAATAAATAAAATAATCATAAAATAGAGTCCCATAATATTGACATAATAATTTTCAAATAGAGTCTCATAATCTCCAAATTGAAATTTAAGGCCCCAAATGAAATGTCATAATTTTTTTTCTTTTTTTCCATAAACCTCAATTAATTTAACTTATCTCCAAATACATTCTCATGATCTCCAAAATGGTCAATCCTGATCTCCAAATGACCAATCATAATCTCCAAATATATTCACAGGATCGCAATATGCATTACCAGCAGAAAACCTCCATGATAGTTTTTGACCTTTCTCGTCTATAGTAATGCATTAGGATAAGGCAGATAAGATTATAAGAATGAAACGTAACAACAAACACAATAGTCACAGTAATAATTCAATCAATTTGAAATGTAACAATATTCCATGTAGCCAATCTAAAAAGTAAAAGTTCACATTTATTCATAGACTGTTATGTATATTGTACTTGACAGAAACAATAAAGAGAGGCACCCGTAAGTCGTTGCTGTCTAAGAATGGTACCACCTGTTGTGTAGAAATTTATTATCAAACAATTAAATGGTTCTAACCCTTGTTTCTTTTTTCGAATGATTTCTAACCCTTGTTTCTCACAGCAAGCATGGAGAAATTTACACCAGTATATTAAACTCTAAAAGGAAAAAACAACTTAAGGTTTGGATATTAGATTAGTACAAAAGATTAGTAATCCGTCAAATACTAGAAGAGAGGAGCAATGCAAGCATAACTAAAAGTCGAAAGATCACTAAATACTGTAAAAACGAATATATTCACACGATCAAGTCACATGTATTGTTTCTGATTATATTCACATGATCGTCAAATAGATTCTCATAATCACCAAATTGAATGCATGAGTCTCCAAGTAGATTCTCCAGTCCGATTTTTGAATCTCTTAGGAGAATAGTCTTAAGAATTTATGTCAACAAACTTTACAATGCCATATAGTTTATTCCTTTTTCTTAACATATCAAATTGACCACATTACAAATAACAAACGTATGATATTAGTCCTATAAATTTCTTACTCGTATTTATACATACATACATACACATATATATATATTTTAAATATGTATCATTTAAGCATTTAAATTTTATTTATTACTACTTTATATCACTATTACAATGTCCATACATGTTGACCCATGTTTCATTTAAATATGTTTATTTAATTCAATTAAAACTTTATCATTAATTAATAGATATATATATATATTCATCATTAAGGTTATATATAGATTTGATTTACCTATATGCATGTCTTCTTCAAAGTGATTAATTACTAGTGTATACTTACTTTCATTAATCTTAATTTCATCCAAATAATTCTGAACTCCACAAAGTACACACTTTTAAGTTCTTAAATCCATTCAATATCCATACTACAACCTCTTTACAACATGTTCAATGTCAAAACTAAATAGACTAAACACTCAATTTAGGATGTAAAGTTTGATGAGTTATTCAATTAAGGACAAAGGTTTTAATTTTGTTAATTCAAGATTAAACGTTAACGGGTTTGTTCAATGTAGGGCGAAAATGGATAGAATAATGGAGGTGACTAACACGCGCGTAACTTCCGTTATGTCTCATCCAACGTGGCTTTTTTTATTCATTTATCACATTTTGAAATGTCATTTTTTCTTTCTTCTCCATAATCTCTTTCTTCTCTGTTTTCTTTCTCTGTTTTTCGTTTTCTTTTTAATCTTTCTTCTTTGCTTATTGTTTTCCATTTTAAATCTAAGTAATCTATACTATAATAAGATTGCCATGGCTGACCCTACATCTCCTACACCCTCTTTTTCGAGACCCTTTCAGCCACCAATGATGGATCTTGCTTCATCAATAGCAACAAGACCACTGTCATCAACATATGGGTGTAGCAGTAGATCACTTGGGTTTCAAGTTTTCATGGTTTGATTTCAAACAACTCCTAAGATTTATGGAAATCTTAAATTCAAAAATCAATTCTCTAATTTTAGGTCAAATCCCCAAATATTTTCAATGTTTTCAAGTCATAAACAATTTCGAAATAGTCGATTGAAGAGCAAACTCTTAGATTTCTGGAAAAATAAACCCCTAAATCCATATTTCAATCCATTCTTTTCTTTGTCGGTTGAAGAAAGTTTTAGAATTTTACTTTTTACGTTTTATATGGACCCATATATTAATTTTTCGATTTTCTTTACCACTGAAAATTTTAGAGCAGTCACTATTTTATGAATAATGAAATTTTATTATCCAATCATGTTCTTTACAAATTTGTCAATTTATATTTTAAATTTCATACTTGCAGATATATTCATAGCCTAAAATTTGTCAATTTCTGATTATGTAATTAATTTGGGGATATGTAGGGATATAGTCAAGTTAACTTCACATTTGGGGATATAGTTACATTAAATTTTTAATTTACATGTATATATTTGTGACTATAATAATTTCAATAGATTCGAACTTCACATTCTTAACCACATCGAACTACAAACTTTCTTTCAGTTATGTATATAGATTTTACATGTAATATGGTAACTCATCTTCTTGGTTAACTTTTCTCAATTAAAAAAATATAATTACTTTAATATGCAACATGTAAGTTCTTATTCATATATGGATTTATGTAATGCTGATTTTACATTATTAACTTTCATATAATGATTTAATGTACATTTTCACTACAAATTTACAAATTCAATAATGTCATTTATTATGCACATGTTTCCTTTTTGTACATGATATTAATATCTTACTCATATAGGTATCTCCTTTACATTATCATAACCTTTTAAAGTTTGTCTACCACTTCTACTAATATAATGTCTATTGATCATATGCGTATACATATCTCATTTTAATATCATTACTTATAAATTTAACCTAATTAAAACGTTGTTCATTAGTTCATATCACTATATGATATGCAATTGTGCATATATCCGAATCCTATGCCTATCTTCTTTAAATGTGAGTAGTTACTAATACTTCTTACTACTAATGTCACGTTCACATCTCTTGTTTGTACATGTCTTCTTTTTTTACTCTTCTTCCCGTGTTATGCATGTCGATTTTACAAAGAGTACAAGTGGGAGGTTTCAGGGTAGTTGGCTAATGGCTGCTATGTTCCAACACATCAAAGGGGGAAAATGTTATAAAATTTCCAACTACAAAATACTTCTATGTTGCTAGTTGCTAGAACTATGTGTATAGTAACTTATATATGAATTGCTAATGGATCCTTATAGCTTATTAGTCCAGGCCTCATTGTCATCTGTTAGAGCTAAAAATGTACATGTATTTGCATTATAATTTGGATGAAATAGACACCTAAGTATTTTAATTAATCACTAATTGAGGTGTTTTCCAATTGTAGGTGAAATAATGGAGAAATTGCAAATACATGTTAAAATAGTCCATTTTGGGATTAAAACAAAGAAGAAAGTTTCGAGCCAATGAGAGTCTCTGACACAGCCTTTCAATGGTTGTTCACGATTTCAGAAGTTAGGAAGCAAAGAAACCTAGCCATTTAGAGGCTACGCGAGAGCCTCTCAATGGCCGAGTTTGATGTGGTTAAGACAGAAGCGATTTTTGCGGGAGTTGTTACAACGGAAATTCAAACTTATTTGACTCAGTCAAAGTCACGAGACTTCTCCCATATGCCAATTAGCTGGGCTAAGGAGCTAGAAAAGATACATTTACCCTCACTTAACTTTGTAATCATGATTTAGGAAAGGATAGATTAGTACATTTACATCTTTTTAGTTAGACTATAAAAGTGAGCTTTTGGAATTTGAATTGTAACTTTCAGATCTGAAAAAAGCACGAAAATTCATGTCACGCCCCGACCCGCAGGCTCGGCCACGTGACAACCGCCGTACCACCTCAAGATGCGTGCCTCGTCAGGCGGGCAACCAAGATGATACAAAGCTTAAAAATAAAGGATACTCGAGCAATATATATGAAATCATATGAAATATCATAGATAATATAATTCAAAATATTTAATAATAAAATATCACATCTTACTGTGTTCCATGCAGCGGAAAAATATTATTTATAAATACACAAATGTATATGTAAGATGCAATAATATTCCGAGCCAAGATACACAAAGCAAAATGAGGTGGCACCTACATAATCGTGTCCACAGTGCCGTACTGGGATCACTGGCCACCAGGACGTCCGCCGTCCAAAGACTGATGATCTGACAACAAAAGTGAATGGGGTGAGTACATAAACATGTACCCAGTGAGAGACTCGGTTATAAAGACCGATCACCTCAGGCTGGGGATATGAAATAATCCAAATATCAATTTAATAAATCATTTACTGAAATATAATAAATCCCATACCAAATCAAATATCAAATATCAAATCCATAATAATATTTATATAAGGGCTGGCATCTGAAATCGTCCCAATAAGGTATACCCGTGCACTGGGTATCCACTGGACCGTCAAGGGTTACTTTATACTTTTAAAACATTTTACTTTACTCTCCGGCCCATTCCCTTGACGTTTGCCTCGCTATGGTGGAACACAGCAGTCTTGGCGGGTTTCCCTACGCGCCTCTCACAACCAGGTACGACTCCCTTGCCCCTCAATAGGCGGTCCACGGCTGAGCCACTCCCGTGCCCCTCAATAGGCGGTCCACGGCTGAATATCACGCATGCTCATATACTCGGTCCACGCTCCCTCATATTGGAGCCCCGAGTAAAATAATCAATCTCATCATCTCTCAGGGATATCGTTTCCCCATATAATAATCAATAATAATATCATTATATAAAATTTATTGAAATTCCCACCCTTTAAATCATTTATAAACTCAGTGTGTGAGGGTGGACAATTCATACCCCAAAACATATATAAACAATTTAATAAAGCATTTATAAATAAATTTGAAAACGGTTAACCCTCAATGGTCAACCAATATAATCCAAGCCACTCACAAGTGAGGAGAGTTGTATACTCCCCGATTACCCACGAATGCCTTAGCTCAAACTGCAACTTGTCCGAAACTCGTACGATCACGTACCTAAATAATCAAATTAAAATCTAATTTGATTAATAAAGGTATTCAACCATCAATTAAATCACAAATCAAAACCAATTAAAGGTTTCCAAGGTCCAAATACAAAATTGGACAAGTCCAGAAATCAATTGAAGCTAATTGGAGTCAATTGGGGTCAAATTGGGTCTAGGGCTGCAAAATTACCAAAATGCCCCTGGTGCTACAGTATCCAAGTCAACTGGTGGCTCACTCCCGGGCGGGAGTGAGCCAAAGTGGGAGAAAATCCCACAAAACAACAGCTCCGGCGCGGGACCTGCCAGGTCCGGCGCCGGACCTGTACCCAGAATTTGGCCATAATCGTCCTTCAACCAAAACAAGCCCGGTTTGAGTTCGATTCATCACCAATCCGCACCAAAATTGAAACACAGCAATTTAAACATATGATCTATGAATCCACAGCTTCAAGAACGGAATCAAACAACAAATCATGCTCGAATTTTGGATCAAAACATCAAGAGTTGACTTATCTCGGGCAAAACAGAAATATCAACTTCAATCGTCAAATTCTCTTAGCACAGACCATGAAATCAAGCGTGTAAACTATCAAATTAAAGCTTGATGAGTCTAGAACAACATACCAAATTCTCAGCCAAAACGCACGGTTGAATCAAAAGATATCGACTGATGAACAAACTATCGCCAAATTTCCAAATTTCAAGATTTGATGTTTTCCTTAGAAATCTTGATGTTTTGATCTTTGAGATGGCAAAAGAAGTTGATATTGATGATTAATGAAGTGTTTGAAGAGGGATTGAAGTCTTGGTTCAGAGAGAATTGAAGAAGAGATCGGAGAGAAAATGAAGAAGAGGAGAAAATTGAAAATGGGGGGTCTCGGCCACCCGAGACCCCTCATATAATGACAGGTCCGGCACCGGAGTCAACATTTTTGTAGTTGACTCCGGTCAACTCGGCCCAATTTTCCCCGGTTCTCGATTCCAAGTGGGGCCCACAATCCCGAACTTCAAATTTAGGGTTTTTAAGCTTGAAATTGAGCTAGATGAAGTTTGAAACATCCATGGCAATTCAAATTGGGTAATTTGACATGAAAACAATACGTAAATATTCAACTTGACACGTGCGGACTAGGTCCGGGCGTGTCAATTCATTTTTCTCTCTTGTAAGAACTTAGTTCTTTGAAGATTCTAGAATTCTCTCAACTTTCATGGAGGTTTCTTCTTCTTCCATGAGTGGCTAAGTACTTCTAATCCAATGTAGCTTGTAATTGTAATTCTTCTTCAATCAATGGTAAGATCTTGAACTTAAAGCTTCCAATTCTATTGTATTCTTCAATTTCAGAGCTTATTAATCTTGGAATGTTAGAGATTAAGTGACTTTGGGGATTCTTGATGTAATGATGGCCACATTGCTTGGGTTTCTTCAATTCACTAGCTATTCTAGGCAATTTGCTATCCGTAATTGTAGATTTTTCTTAGAACCGAGTAGCAACCAAATCTTGGATTAGATTTGGGGAAACTGAAGGGGAGAGTTACATGGAGATGTGCTGAGCTAACATGGCTCTAGTTAGCTAATATTGCTCTAGATCGTAATGCTCTCTTGTGATTTAAACTTATAGCCACTAAGGAATAGGTTAATTACAAGGGAAGAGAGTTAGATTGAGTAACCGAGCTTGCTAACTTCAACGATTAAGGAGTGATTGGGCTTAGGTGAAACTGGAGTACCTTAGGCTACGGTAACTATAATAGGATTAGATGATTAGATTGGAGATCAAGGATCAATGATCCATTAGTTGCAGTTGATTACAATTACTTGCTAGATTGGAGTATCTTTGTCACGCCCCGACCCGCCCGGGGTCGGCCACGTGGCAACCGCCATGCTGCCTCGAAGTACGTGCCGGCCGGTCACGCACCAGAAGCACCGCAAGGCATTGAAATGGATACCATCACTGCAAAACCTTTAAAACTTGATTAAAATCATTTAATAAAATAATAAAACTTAAATAGTGCACCAGTGGATTAATTTGAAAGGAATACCTATGCAGCGGAAAACTACTAAGCCTAAGCCACCTACGTCTTCTAGTGAGCCTCCTTTCTAAAGCTGACTCCGTACGCAAATCTGCATCCATCCACATTGGATACAAGTGAGTGACAGAGGTTCTAAGAATCTCCATCTGGGATAAGGGAAATAAGGAAAATCCAAAATAAAATAAATTAAAATAGAATAATAATAAATATTTTTCTTTGAAAACTCTTTTTTGGTTCTTCTGTTGAGAACCCTCTTTTTAAAACACTTTAAATAAATAAATATATATATACATAAAATGGGCTGGCATCTCTATCATACTGGAGGTGCGACCCGTCGGTCGTTTTATACCTCACTGCACCGAGGGCTATCTCTTTTCTCATTCAAAAATATTTTCTCTTTTCTGTTTCTCTAGCCCTTTCCCTTGGTGGTGCCTCACTGTGGTGGAACACAGCGAACTGGAGCCCTGGCGAGCTTCCCTACGCTCCTCTCCCAGGGCCTCGTCTCACTGTGCCCCTCAATAGGCGGTCCACGGCTGAGAATCATGCATGCCTCCTCCAACTCGGTCCACGCTCTCGTATATATTGGAGCCCCGATGAGCTTTTGCTAGCTGTTGGTTGTTGGACCGCAGTCCACCACCACCACTAGCCCTCTCAATCACTCATCTTGCAAGGGTATCGTACGCTTAAAACTTATCATAATAATATTTCATAATTGTATATATATATCTATATATAAACCATACATTTTTAAAATATATAAACACACACACATAAGTCTTTATATTTCTTTTTAAAACATCCCACTCACTGTGTAGGTATATCACAAACAAGTGTGTGTGTGTGTATTTCCCGTATCCCAAAACCTTTTTGAAAACATTTATGTTTTAAAAAAAAGCATTTTAAAAACCATTTTCCCCAGTGGCTAAACAAATAAGTCTAGGTCACTCACAGTGATGGGAGATTCGTATACTCCCAAGTGCTCCATGTAGCTTAACCTCCGGAGCATCGCCGCATTCGATTCACCCGGAGCCCTAGTACACGTAAATATACATTAGCATTCATAATTAAATTTATGAATGCACCTATGAGGCTCTAATATGACCTACGACTGGGCTTGGATGTGATTCGGGGCTTAGAAAAGTGTCCGGGAGGTTTCGGGGTAAAAATTGGATGCTTGGTGAAAAATTACGAAAATGCCCCTGGGCCAAAATGCCCAATCCGGATCCAAATTCTCGGATTGGGCCCAAAATGGCCCAAACACACGGATTGGGCCAAAATGCCCAATCCGGCGCCGGACAGGCTCGGGTTCCGAGCAGGACCCGACCTGCTTGTCACTCTCGCGCGGGAGAGACTCGGCTCCCGCTCGGGAGTCGGTCGGCAGCCTCGAGATCTGAGGCTTTTCCTCGGTTCCCGAACCCCTCGGTCCACCGTTCGACGCAAAATTCGAGATAGAAGTTCCTCTCACCTCCCACGACACATTTACCGAAGTAGAAACAAGAATTACAAGCTCAAAGTTCCTAAATCTCAAATCTAAACTTAAAATCTAACTAAAAGCTGAAACTAACTTTGAGCTTGGATTTTTCCTAGACCAATGCATGGATAAGCGTACAAACTTAACAAAACATAGTTCAAGGAGTTAAGAACAACTCACCAAGATCTCACCTTGAACTTGCGGTCGGTTTGTCCGAATCGGCCAAAAGTCCAAAATTGTTCCGAGAGAGCAGTTGAGAGAAGAGAAGAAAGGGAGAAGAGAAAATGAGAGGGGGAGAGCTCATCTCCCCCTATTTATAGCAAGGCTCGGCACTGGGTCTACTCGGGTCCCGGGCCAGACTTTTTCCCCTCTTTGAAACTGACACACCCGTACGTAGCATAACCTTTTTGTACGAACGGAATAGTCCAAGATGACGTGTTAATTAAACAATATGTCAGTCCAGCTATGTAAAGTTTGAAGAGAAGATATGACACGCCCGGACCTAATCCGTACGTGTCAAGTTTTGTGTATGTATATGGTTGTTTAGTCAAGATACCAAATTAGACTTCCTATGGATGTTTTAAACTTCATTTAGCTCAATTTCAAGCTTAAAAACCCTAAAATTGAAGTTCGGGGATGTGGACCCCACTTGGACACGAGTCCCAAGGAAATTGAGCTTAGTTGACCGGAGTCAACTTTGACTCTGTTGATTCCGGAGCCGGAACTGGTCAGAACCGGCGCCTGATCTGACCGATTATAATGGGTCTCGGCTCACCCGAGACCCCCATTTCCCATTTTCATCTTCTCTTCTTGTTTTTCAATCTTCGAGCTCTCTCTTCCAATTTCTTTGAAATCAAACCTTGATCCCTCTTCAAACATTTAATCAAACATCAAATACCAACTTCTCTTGTATCCTTGAAGATCAAAACACCGAAGTTCCCAAGAAAATCACCAAATCTACAAATCTGTAATTTTGGCGACAGATTGCTCATCAGCTCATAACTTTCAATTCAACCGTGAGAATTGACTGGGAATTTGGTATGTTGTTCTAGACTCATCAAGCTTTAATTTGATAGTTTACATGCTTGATTTCATGGTCTGTGCTAAGAGAAATCATTGATTGAAGTTGAGATTTCTGTTTTACCCGAGATATGTTAATCCTTAGTGTTTTGATCCAAAATTAGAGCATGTTTAATGGATTGATTCCGTTCTTGAAGCTGTGAATCCTTAGATCATGTGTTTAACTTGCTGTGTTTCAATTTTGGTGCTGATTGGTGTTGAATCGAACTTGAATCGAGCTGAAGAGATTGGAGGCCGAAGCTCGGCCTTAAATGCAGAACAGAACCGGCGCCGGTTCTGGTATGAACCGGGGGCCGGATCTTGATCATCACTGTTGGGCAATTTTTGCCCCAATTCGGATCCAGGGGCGAAATGGTCATTTTGCAGCCCTAAATTCCTTTTGATCCCATTTGACCCAATTGACTTTTATTTACTTCAATTGACCTCCGGACTTGCCCAATTTTACTCCGAGACTTTAAATAGGTTTTGATTTATGATTTAATTGTTGGTTGAATGTCTTTATTAATCAAGTTAGATTTTAATTTGATTATTTAGGTACGTGATTGTACAAGTTTCGGACCGGTAGCAGTTTGAGCTAAGGAATTCGTGGGTAATCGGGGAGTATACAACTCTCCTCTCTTGTGAGTGGCCTAGACTTCTCTGTTTAGCCACTGAGAAAGGGGGATTTAGAAAATGATTTTAAAACATAAATGTTTTCAAAACGGTCTTGTGATATGGGAAATTCACACACACACAATTTATTTGTGATGTACCCACACCGAGAGTGGGATGTTTTAAACAGGTGTATAAGACCTATATGTGTGTGTGATTATATGATTTAAATTTAAATGTTTTATGTGTATATATATATATATACATATATACTTGAAATATTATTGATAATTGTTTGGGGTACGAAGCCCCTGAGAGATGAGAGATTGAGTGGGTTCCTCGGAGCTCTAATTTACGGGAGCGTGGACCGAGTTTGAGAGCATGCATGATACTCAGCCGTGGACCGCCTATCGAGGGGCACGGTGAGTCGAGCCTGGTTGGGAGAGGCGCGTAGGGAAACTCGCCGGAGCTTCAGATACTGTGTTCCACCACAGTGAGGCACTACCGAGGGAAAAGGGCTAGAGAAAGAAAAAGAGAAAAAGAAAATAATTTTTTTTTAAAAGAAAAGAGATAGTCCTCGGTGCAGTGAGGCATGAGACGACCGACGGGTCGCGCCTCCAGTATGATAGAGATGCCAGCCCATTTTATGTATATATATTTATTTAATTATTTAAAGTGTTGTTAAAAGAGGGTTCTCAGCAAGAGAACCAGAAAAGATTTTTTAAAAGAAAAATATTTGTTTTATTATTATTTTATTTTATTTTATTCTCGGGTTTCCCTTATTTGCTCTAACCCAAATGGAGATTCTTAGAACCTCTGTCACTCACCTGTATCCAATGTGGATGGATGCAGATCTGCGATCAGAGTCAGCTATAGAAAAGAGAGGCTCACTAGAAGGCGTCAGTGGCTTAGACTTAGAAGTTTCCACTGTGTAGGTATTCTTTAAATTAATCCACTGTTGTCATTTATAAATGAGATATTTTATTAAATGATTTCTAATTAAAATTTTAGTTTTGTTTTGCAGCGATGATATCTATTTCAAGCCTTGTTGTGCCTCGGATGCGTGGCTGCAGACACGTACTTCGAGGTAGCGCGGCGGTTGCCACGTGGCCGACCCGAGGCGGGTTGGGGCGTGACAGAAACCTTTCATAATTTCTATCCTTGGCCCGATCCACCAACCAATTCACCAATGGATGTCCAATCCATTGGCTATGGACTTAAAGAAGTCCACTTTAGTGTTTCCATGCATGGTCACCTGTCTCATCTTCCAACTATGTCTTATCTTAAGGTTGGCTTCTCTTCTGACTTGACACAGCCGGACCAACATATTGTTTAATTATTACGTCTTCTTGCACTATTTCGTTCGTACGAAAAGGTCAGGCTAGGTCCGAGTGTGTCAATCTTTAATCTGAAATCTTTGTTAATTGCTTTTAAATTCTTGTTAATTAATTAGTTCTCTTGTTAAACTCAATATCGCAAACCATTCTTTTCAATTTACAGCTTTCGATTTAGTTGATTTGTTGATCTAAACCACTATTTTGAGATTCTTTTTTTGTTTGAAGTTGTTTGTTTGCAACAATAGTGAAAAGAAGATTGTTGAAATGAGTTCCCTGTGGATCGACCTGGACTACTTAGCTACAAATCTTTAAGTGTTCGATTATTACTTTTAGAGCACCTCGACAAGTGACTACCATAATCTTTCATGACATTAACCTCGAATCCTCAACATCCATAGCAAATTCACCATTAGATCGATTTTTCATTGTTAAACTGTTTCTCTATATTTATACGAGCCTTTATGTCTAAACACAATAATTTAAAGCTAATTACCACATAATATATTTCAATTATGTTCCACTTAACTATAATACTTGAATCCACCTCATTGTCGTTGAAATTCACGACTACAAAGATACTAGAGAATTATTATGTCACTTTATGAAGTTAAGTATATAATTATGAGATTATTTTATCAAATCATTGTATATGAGTAAATAAAAATATTATTCGTGAAGTTGAATAATTTGGATATAATAATTATAAAAGTTATGGTTTAATACCCAATTTAATCTCTGAGTTATACCAAAAAGGATAGATTAGTCCTTAAACTTTCATTTGAGACAAATTCATCCATGATCTTTTATTTGAGGGCCTATTTGTCCCTAACTGGTCAAATACTTGACGAATTGGGATATATTGGTCCTTAAACTTTATTTTGAGATAGATTGATCCTTAATTTTTCTTCAATTTTATTTCACTCTGGACCTATCTGTCCTAAAATAAAGGTTTAGAGACCAATATGTCCTTTTTGGTATAATTCAGGAACCAAATTGGCTGTTAAGCTATAAATTTTATAATTATTAGACACAAATTAATTAACTAGCCAAACAATATTTTTATTTACTCGTATACATAACTTGATAAAATAATTCCATAATCATATACTTGACTTCATAAAAGGACATAATAAGTCTGTAGTCTCTACACTGCACTAACTCCTAACCGATTTTTAATATTATCATACCAATAAGTATCTAAAATTTAATCTCCAAAAATATTATCGATTTGAATCACATAATATTACTATTAATTCTAAAAAGAATATTAAGTTACTGACTCCAAAACTTCTAACTTTTGTTAGTATAAATTGACACTAAGATACTTATTTTAACAAATGTTATCAAATAAAATTTTTTTAAAATTTTAATATAAAATTAAAAATTATATCTTAACTATTTTAATTACTTAAATTACCAAACAATAAGATACAAAAACAACCAATAAAATACATTTAGTAAAACACAGGAACTCACCATTCATCTGAGTTGATTAGTATTTGAGGAATTTATTTAAGAGGTTTAAGATTTGAAACCTTTAATTCTCTAAGTAGTCCTATTTTCTTACTTTCTTCGTATAAAAAATTACATGAGAACTTTCCTCTTGCTTTCAAAAACATTAAAATAAATTGAAGTTTTTTCTTTTCCTTAAAAATTGTTAAATTAAATTATAGTATTTTTTTTACCAAAGCAAACCAATTGTATTTATTTAAAACAAAAGTTTTTACAATTTTATAATATTTACAAACAGTATAAATTGATCGATTTTAATAAGTAAAATATATTTTCCTTTTTATGTAGGAGTACAAGTAATTTTGTTTATAGTTGTGTCTTTAAGTAGCATAATTTTGTTCTCTTGTTGTCTATTTCTACAAAAAAAAAATTAACTTCATTCTTAAAATAATATAAAATATGACAATATGGACGATTGATTTGACAAAAAGTTACCTTTTTTATATTTGCTATCAATTAATATACAAATACATTAAAGGAGAATATAACTTTCTCTCCTTTCTCCTTGCCAGCGTGGAATTTTGTTGAGAAATAAAACAATTTTCACGTAACATGGGCCCACCTATCTCTTCCCAACCACTCATCACCCATCACTTTACTTCTTCATCATATTTCTTCTGCAATCCTGCCTCTTTACTTTTGTGCTTTCTACATCAAACCAAATCACCACTATTCCCACGTCTTCCTCCACCTCTTTACTTTAGTAAAATCTTTTGGGATCAAAAATATTTTTCGGGTTTGTGGTCTTCTCCTCAATGCTAATATTAGCTTAATTAAAAAAGCTGCGAAACGCGACCATGATCATTTGCTTTAACAAAGGAAAATATCGAATAGAGAAATTGTTACCAGAATAAAAATTTCTTTAAAGAATTAGAAAAGTTTGCTTTAACAATAAAGCCTATTGTCATGAAGACACTAATTTTACTTACTATATGTTTAATATTTTAAGATGTGATTATGTTTTAGTATGTTAATACATGATATCACTATATGACTATTATATGATATCATGATTGAACATTTTATAATTTGCTTTATTATATATTTTACATATTTGATGCTTTGAACCTTTTGTTATTAAAAACTTAAAATTTTGATAAAATGGCCCGCTGCATAGCGCGGGTTTGATTTCTAGTAAACAATAAACATCAGTCACCTTTCCTTGGCATGACAACAAATGCTGCTTATTTAATCTTTTTCCTTGGCATGACAACAAATGCTGCTTATTTAATCTTTTAGGCTAAAGGTTAACCGGCTACTACTTCTTATCTACTGCTTACCCAATTGCTGCGCACCGAAGAAGTCACCGGGGGAGGGGGTGTGGGGGTACGACAAAAAACAAAACCTCATATGGTAAATACGAAAAAATCACTTTTTATTTTAGATTTCACATCTAATTAACTTGTGGAAATATGAAATTTTCGTTCGTGAATTATTATAAACCAACTCGTTGGATTCATAATTTATCGAAGCTTCCCCGAAGCCAATAATAGAAACTCTCTATATTATATTCCAGGAATTTGAGAAATTTTCTGTTGTATGATACGTGATTATACATCAACAAGCAAGAAGAAAGAAATTATATAGCATTTCATGTCATTGTTTGAAATTGCATTCTGTGTCAGAAGAAGGATAGCTATATCGATTCGATATCTTTTAAAAACACGTTTGGTACAATATTGACGATCTCACAAAGATTGAATTTAAGTAAATTTCTGTTTACTGATCTCATCTTTTACAGAATCGTTCCCCTAGAAGAATATATGGAGCTAGGCATGTCGGGAAGAACATGAGAAAGTTCTTTTGCTAATATTATTATCAGTATTCGATACTGGGTCGTTCATAGTATTACTATACCTTCCCTATTCATTGCAGAGTGGTTATTCATCAACACGGGCTTAGCTTATGATGTGTTTGGAAGCCCTTGTCCAAACGAGTATTTTACATAGAGCCGATAAGGAATTCCATTAATAATTGGCTGTTTTGATTCTTAGGAACAACTCGATGAAAGGATGTAAAACCTTTTTTTACAAACAATCATGATCAAATTTTTACTCTTGATATAAATCTAGTAATAATACAATCTTCTATGCTAGTAGTAATTATCAATGACAAATGACAACTTTTTTTTGGTAAAAAAAAGTTATCTCACATCCAAGGCCAGAGTAAACTATTAACCTTTTTGAGGATTTATAAACTCTAATTTTGTGAAACTTTTCGGACTTACAAATTATCTACCAAGAGAGGTATATGAGAATTTGAATTTGAATGCCTTACATCACTAGTTCAAGTTCTTACTACTTTAACCAACACACCATGCGAACAAATGACAACTTTGGTGCCACAAAGATATATAAAAGTATAAAACATAGACATTTGCATTTGGCAATACTAACTTCGAAACTCGACAGTTATTCTCATAATACGTGGACTCGTTTTTGTTCGTAACCCGCATTTGCATTTGGCAGGTTTCAATCAGTATGTATGACAAGGCAAGGGAGCCATAGCCATGTTAACGAACCTTAATCTAGCAACTTCATCATTTTCGAAAGTTACAGAAATCAAGAGACGCATTCTTGAAGGTTTTACATCCATCAAGCACCTCAGGCATGGTCACGCTGCCCTTTTCCGCTTGGGCCTCGACGAACACAACTATCTTCTCAACATGATATTGAAAGCTTCCTTTCATTTTGGCGATCAAACCAACTACACCTGTCTTATTTTCAATCAAACCAAGCAACCCAACGTTTTTCTTTGGAACACAATGATTCAGGGTCTTGTTTCCAACAATTGCTCCCTCGAAGCTACCCAGTTTTATGCTTCAATGCGTAGCCAAGGCTTCTTGCCCAACAATTTCACTTTCCCTTTTGTTCTCAAGGCTTGTGCAAGGCTTTTTGATTTCCAGATGGGTAGCAGAATCCATGCTCTTGTTGTCAAATTGGGTTTTGATTGTGATGTTTTTGTTAAGACCAGTTTGCTCTGTTTGTATGCAAAATGTGGACACTTGGATTATGCGTATAAGGTGTTTGGTGATATTCCTGAGAAAAATGTTGTCTCTTGGACAGCCATGATTACTGGGTACATTGATGTTGGAAAGTATAGAGAAGCGGTTGATATGTTTAACAAGTTATTAGAGAAGGGTTTAAAGCCTGATAGCTTCAGCCTTGTCAGAGTTCTTTCAGCTTGTACTCACCTAGGGGATTTGAATAGTGGAGAGTGGATTGACAGGTGCATAACACAGTTTGGACTGAGCAGAGATGTGTTTGTGGCAACCTCTTTGGTGGATATGTATGCTAAGTGTGGAAACATGAAGAAAGCGCACCGCACATTTGATAGGATGCCTGAGAAGGATATAGTTACTTGGAGCACCATGATTCAAGGTTATGCATCTAATGGACTCCCACAAGAAGCACTAGACCTCTTCTTCCAAATGCAGAAAGAGAAGTTGGCACCTGATTGTTATGCTATGGTCGGAGTTCTTAGTGCTTGTGCCAGATTAGGAGCTCTAGAACTAGGGGACTGGGCTAGCAAATTAATGGACAGAGATGAGTTTTTGTCTAACCCTGTTTTGGGTACAGCATTAATTGACATGTTCGCAAAATGTGGAAGCATGGTTCAAGCTTGGGAAATCTTTAAGAGGATGAAGGAGAAAGATTTAGTAGTTTGGAACGCTGTAATATCTGGGCTCGCGATGAATGGACATGCTAAAGCTGCATTTGGTCTTTTTGGTCAAATGGAAAAATCAGGTATTCTACCTAATGGGAACACTTTCATCGGTTTGCTTTGTGGCTGTACTCATGTTGGTTTGGTTGGTGATGGTCGCCGATATTTTGAGAGCATGAATCGCGTCTTTTCTTTGACTCCTAGTATTGAGCATTATGGATGTATTGTGGATCTTCTAGGCCGTGCAGGTTTATTAGATCAAGCTCATCAGTTGATAAAAAATATGCCAATGGAGGCCAATTCTATTGTCTGGGGAGCCCTGTTGGGTGGATGTAGACTGCACAAGGATACCCAGTTAGCAGAACATGTACTAAAGAAACTCATTGAATTAGAACCATGGAATTCAGGAAATTATGTCCTCTTATCAAACATATATTCAGCAAGTAAAAAATGGGATGATGCTGTAAAAATTAGGTCAATCATGAATGAGAGAGGAATACAAAAAGTACCAGGATGCAGTTGGATTGAGGTAAATGGGGTTGTTCATGAATTCCTTGTGGGTGACAAGTCGCACCCTTTGTCACATATGATATACACAAAACTTCATGAATTGGCCAATGAACTTAAAGCAGCTGGTTATGTTCCAACGACTGATTATGTGTTGTTTGACATAGAAGAGGAAGAGAAGGAGCATTTTCTTAGTTGCCACAGTGAGAAGCTGGCTATTGCATTTGGCTTAATCAGTACCGCTCCAACAGATGTGATTCGAGTCGTTAAAAACCTTCGTGTATGTGGTGATTGTCATGAGGCAATAAAGCTTATTTCAAAGGTTTCAGGAAGAGATATAATTGTTAGGGATAACAACAGATTTCATCATTTCATTAGGGGTTCATGCTCTTGTGGAGACTATTGGTGAATACAATACTTCTCTGAAGAACCTGTTTCATTTAGCAAGTTGATTAGCTGCTAACTAAAAAATTTCAAAAAACTGACAAAGATTTCAGCTTCTCTCTAACTTCGGCTGGTAGCTCGGAAGCTCTCTGTAATGTTTAGGAGTAATGTGAGGGCCTTGCTGGCATTTTCAAGCCTGAAGTTAACAAATACGATAGCTGTCATCTTGCTGCCAATTCTAACAATATCTGGAGCTTTTGGTGCTTTTTCCTCTTTCGTCGCAGCCATCTTACCTGCAAAAGCATGTTGACTGCATGAACTGCTTTCCTGACAACTATGGACAAATAAGAGGAAAGGTAGTTTCTGGCAATAATTCGTCTTTAAATTGCCTGTGCAGAGGTATATAATTGATTATATATACTAAAAATTTAGTCTGAAGTATCCTTGGTTCTCCTGGCAATACCCTGGTATGTTGGTAAAATGAAGGAAAAGAAGATAAACAGATTCTATGATATAACCTTCAAGCTAGTTGTGCCTGCTATTATTTATTTGTTTGGCGCCAGTTATTCTTGGCTTCATTACCTTTATTTATTTATTTTTTTGGGAGCAATGTTGGCTCGGCTTCAGATCAGCTTTGTATCATTGATCACATCTATTATGACCGTACAACTGCAGATACTTTTATTTGTTTGCCTGAATTATTGGCTTTTCGTGCATTTGCACACTATGTATCTGGTCTTTAGGTGAAAGCAACCTGGGAAGAATAAAAAGAATTTCACCAATTGATTTAGCAAAGACCTTATCTCCTATGGAAAGTGCTAATGTGCAAAATTCAGCATTATTTTATTAGGCCAAACAAAATTGAGCATCATCAAGATACCTACTGTTTCAATGGGTCTTAGAGCTTAATCATGCTCATGCATTGAGAGTATATTTAAAAGGGAGTGTAATGCTCCTGGAGTTATTGTTGTAATTATTTTTCTCAGGTGACTACCTAGCAATTCGCTTTACTTCAACTCCTGAAGTTAATAATAATAATAAGAATAAGGTATGTCTGATTTATTCACTTGGGATTCCTTCTGATTGTTATTGATAGTCTGGCCTGACGTGTTCATTTTTTTAGGTCGTGGGGAAGGGAAGATGTTCTAAAAACAATCACTTTTTATTTGCTCATTTTAATGCTTTAGAGTAAAAAAGGATGGTTTGCCTTTCAAGCTTGCTTCCTGAGAGATTAACTTCATGTATGCTGTCAGAAAATCTTCGGATTTAGCTTATTGCCCTGTAGAATGCTTAAGTATTTTTAAAATTTAACTTATTATTATCTCTAGTATGCTTTCAGAACAATATTAGGATTTAGCTTATAACCCTCAGCGACAACTCAATTCATATTGATTGTTTTTACAGCTTTGGTACTGAAGTGAAAGCAGCCTTGGACAAGCATCAGAAGCATACCTTCATACTTTATGGGAGCTGCATGCAGGATAGGGCATTAATTGGAATAAGCTGCAAGGTGTTGCCATGTCTGGCCAGTGCATATTCTGACACTTACAGAAAGACTAATCTTTCTGGTGTCAATGAGTCATTTAATCATTATAACATTGGCACAGCCTGGTGTTCCGATCACGGTCAATTGCTTCTTACAGAAAGAATTCCTTACTACAGATGAATGGGAAGTACTGATTGCCCTTTGCATGTTTGGTATACAACAATCTCATGGAGTTTACCTGCCTGCCAATTTGCATTGCCTATATATCTCTTGTATAAGATTGCAGTGCTCTTTTCTTGCTTGGAGATCATTTTGGACTGAGTAGAGGTGAGACGTGCCAGGTTACTTATAGGATTCTGCCAGTCTTGGCCATGTGTCCAGTACTCTTCTGTCGCAAAGCCTGCATACTGATCCGAGAGACATAAGAGCCCCATTGGGAAAAAAAAAAATTTCTCCTCTGATAATTGGAATTGGTACGGGTAGCATTATCAGAGTGGTGCGCTCTGGAATCGCCTTGCTTGTTGGAATTAGGTATCAGCAAATAATTCAATCAGTAACTATCCATCCATTTCAGATTAGGTTAGCAAGCACAAGAACTATGGTTACTTCAAACGTATTGTTGTAATCTAAGACTATAATATATTAATTGATTACATATTGTATCATCACCTTTTTTTTTTTGGTTGTTTTATACGTCCCCTGTATCCTCTAGGCATTAGGTACATTGGACTCCAGAGTCTTATATACCATAACTAGTTAATACTCATTTAGTAAATATTATTACTTATTTTTTACATATAATAATAGTAATAATATCAGAGAAACCTCAAACCCAGCAGAACCATCTAGTGTCAATACAAGCTTAAGCTCAAGGCTACACCTTTCAAAGTTGTGACACTTGAATTACTTAAAGCCAGAAGTTCAGCTGGGAGTAAGGGGATTGCCGGATTGCCGCCAGCGTAGAACAGACTTTTTTATCAGGTGGCGAAAAAAAAAATATTGAGCTATACTACTGGTAATTACAACGAAATATGATCAGTCATATATCTGCACCAGGTGTTTGATAAAATTCCTCAAAGAGAATGGCCACGTCTTCTTCAAGTAATATTCATGCACTGGATTATGAGTTTTAATTTCAAATGGGTATTGCTAAGGTGGTCAACGAGTAGATGTTAACGGGTTGGATCGAGTGCTAAGTGGCTTGTTCCAGTTTAAGCAGGTCTCGGATTAGAGACCTTACGTACGCAGTTGCCCTCGTTGGAAGACTCACGCACTATATCCAGGTGCGTAATGCGGGTCAAATTCGGATTAATCAGAGCTTCGATCGAGTGGTAAGTGACTTGTTCTAATTTAAGCAGATCTCGGATTCGAGACCTTACGTATATAGCTGTCCCCGTTAGGAGACTCACCCACTATATCTAGATGCGTGACACGGATCAAATCCGAATTAATCGGAGCGAAGCTCCGGATACCGAATAGGAAATAAAAAAAAATACGAGTAGATGTTAGAATATCTCAATTAGCTGGAAACAAGTTTGGCTATTGATGAGAATGCAAGCTGCTGACCGAAGGGTATTATTTGTCGTGTTTAAGAGTTACGGGTCTTTAAGTAATCTGTACATTTTCCGCTATTCACGTGGTGGACTTTAGATCAATTAGGTGCAAAATTCAAGGACTTCTTTGAAATTTACCCAAAGAAAAATGGAATTTCATTAAATTAGATTTTCTTGGTTCGGTTCATATTTTTTAGAGATTTAACTAATGGGTTTGCTTAACCAATATTTATAGGTACTGATTAAATCTAATTACTTATTAAATCCAATTAATGATGATAAAAGGTAATATTAAATTTTATAAAGAATAATAATTATTATCAAAAAATATTTTAATGATAAAAATATCTTTGGATTTATTTGGGATTAAATTTTATAAATTTAGAATTAAACTTTAATAAATTTATTTTTTTTAAACTCTACAATAATATATTTGTAATTTAAAAAATTAATTCTTAAAATTAAAATTTTTATTTAGGGTTAAATTTAAATAAAAATATTTTTATCTTTAAATAATAATAAAAACATAAAATAAATATTAAACACCCAAAAATAAAATAATTATATCAATAATTATTTACTTAACGGGTGCCTTACCAATTTCCTTTAACTAATTAAGTTCAAACAATAACAAACTGGGATCAACCCTCACTTTTATACTCACAAGGCTTTTGCTTTTGTTGTGTTCTCGGACAAAGGGAGAAAGCGGTGCCAATGAAAGGAGCTGGAAGTTTGATTTGGCGAGCTCAAAGATGTCAATCTCTCTTACCATCGCATCTAATTTCTCGCCGACTTGTATGTTCAAGAACGCCGTCGTTTGGGGTGTACGGCAGCCGCAGCTCCTTCGTTTCTTCGAATTCTGAGTCGTTAACATCTTCTTTGCTCCCTATGCAATGGACCAATTTTAGAGGTTGCTCTGTTTTCTTTGTTATCATTTGTTTTGTTTCTTTTTTAGCTTTGGGGTTTTGGCTTTGGCTGATTTTATTAATTTGATTGGTTTTTTGGTGGTTGCAGGGCAAAAGAGAAGCATGTTTATTCAAACACAATCGACGCCCAATCCAGCTTCCTTGATGTTTTATCCAGGGAAAGCGGTTATGGAAGTTGGGAGTTCAGATTTTCCCAATGCTCGTTCCGCCATGAATTCACCTTTGGCCAAGGCCTTGTATGGAATTGATGGTAAGAACTAAGAAGCTCGCAGCTCAATCATCTTTTTCTAGCGGCTTGTATTTGAAGAAAGTAGACTAGAATCTTAGAGGAAATAATCTACTTTACGGCCATATATTGTGTTAATATGTAAGAGGAGATGAAACTATAGCTTTAATATAGCTGAGGTGGCCTGGCTTCGGCCTTCGGCTCCTTCAAGCTTCCTATGTCAAAATGAAGCTTTGTGAACTGATTGAGTTACTGGAGCTCTGCATGATTAAGTTTGACTATCTTCAATGTAGAATCTAGATTGCTTAGGATGCCTGTTTAGAGTAATCAAATGCAGCTCTCTAGAATGCCAAGATACTTGAAATCGAGTTTGACTTCATGGGAGCTATGTTGAATTTGAGTGCTTTCCATGTAGAAATAGAATGCAAGTGACTCATGAGTAGGCTTGACTTGCTTATGCCTGTATTAGTCTATATTAAAGTATGGAAAACTTTTATTTTTATGGGTAAAAATAATATGGAAAAAACAAATAGTTACTTTGAAGTCATTTGTCAGAATAATCTACTTCAAATCTTTCGGATGGTCAAAAATGGGGATTGTTGCAAGGTATTTTATTTACCTCAGAATTGTTTCCCTTCTCTTTTGGAAAATCTCTAAAACAAGCTAAAGAAAAACTTTTATTCCTTTCACTTTACTTTCCTTTCATCTGAACTCATAGATGGATTTTGTCCTGATGGATTTAGTGTAGACTTCCTCGCCTTTTTTTTTCATTAGCCTCGCATATTATATTTTGTTTGCTTTAAGGTCATGTCATCATGTTTCACTTTGAAGTGCAAGTCAAAACATAAGTGAGTTTTTAAGATTGGAAGGGAATGAATGCTGAGAACAGAACATATTATTTGAAAATAGGAATGACCTGACTATTTTCTTCTCAATCTAGTTGCATTAATGGACCTCAAACATGGTATCGGTAACAATTTATGAAGGAACAAGTTATTATTGGCAGGTCTCTCGGTAACAGCAATGTAGATGTCATGTGGATTTAATTTACTACAAATATCGTGATCAGGATGGTTGTGAAAGGAAAGATGTTATCAATAACAATATGATTTGTTTTGATTACCCATCATAAAGAGTACTGCTATATACTGGTGTGTGGAAGGTAGGAGTATATTATACAAGGAAGGAACATGGATTCAGGTTTATTGGTTTTCTATCAAAATAAATTTCTGAAATATTTCATTTGAGTGATCAATAAATTAATCAAATAATTTGAATTAACCAGATATTAGAAGTTGGAAATTACTACTGTTTTGTTATTAATCTTTCGAACTTTGATAAGTGCTATTGACAGTTACTTAGAACTGAAATTTCAATCTTATTGTAGATTAGTTGGTAAATATTTATTTGATTGGAATTGATGAGTGAAGTGAATCTTGTTTCTTTGTCCCCTTGCAATGCAGGTATTACCCGAGTTTTCTTTGGATCAGATTTTATTACTGTAACAAAGTCAGATGATGCTTCTTGGGATCTGCTTAAGCCTGAAATTTTTGCTGCAATTATGGACTTTTATTCCTCTGGACAGCCATTGTTTCTAGACTCACAAACTGCAGCAGCCATGGACACTGCTATTAATGAGGTATAATTTTTAATTTCAGTTATTCCAATCCTTGGAACAGCTAAAGTAAATTTGTCAACTGGTGGCTGTGAACTGGAATAACCTATATTTGGGATTGGATGTTCCTTTACATTTCATTATGCTGCAATATCTTGGCTTCAAAGCCTTTTGAGGAGGTTCAGGTTGGATAAAGTAGGCATTCACTTCTTCAGCTTGAGGCCTGTCTTGGTTTCAAATCAATGCCATAGGCCCATTGCCAATCGAATCATGTCTTGGTCTCCGGTTGCAATATTTTGGCAGGATCATCAATCCTTCTGCAACTGTGGCAAAACATTCTTCTCTCCCCTTGTATTTTAGAGTTTTGGTGTTTTACTCTCATATGAATCTTCAAAGGTTAGAATAAGCTGGTGGCGGAAGGGAAAGGATGATTATATTATTAAAGAGATAAAAGGAAGTCATAATTGTACAAATGCGGAAGGAAAAATTATCATTTGCATAAAATAGGAAAATAAGTTCTTGGACATTGTATACGTGAAAGTCATCTTTTCTCCTCTCTCTATATATAATGGATGAGCTTATCTTCTACTTGTGGAGAATACCTTTAGTTATTGCCTTCTTTCTACTATAATTTATTTTAATCAAAATCAATACCTCATAATTGCTATATTTTGTGCATCGATCATGTACTTGCCACCGCATCATGCAGGATGACTCGGAAACTGTTGCTATGATCAAAGAACTGCTGGAGACTCGAATTCGAGCAGCAGTACAAGATGATGGTGGTGATATCGAGTACCATGGATTTGACCCGTAAGCTTCCTTTTCTCTTTCTTCACTTTGTTTTTTTTTTTTTCCTGAATTTTTTATGGAATACTTATGTATCTTCTGTTTATTTTCTTTCTGAGTAAGCATTGATTCAATGTCACCCATTTGCATCTGCAGAGACACAGGAATAGTCAAACTGAAAATGCAAGGAGCATGCAGTGGCTGCCCAAGCTCATCTGTCACTTTGAAATCTGGCATTGAAAATATGCTAATGCATTATGTACCTGAGGTACTTACTAATGACCATCCTTGGTACTTTATTGAGAATGTGTTTGGCATGAAGATTGATGATAGATGGAGAGGATAGGATAAGCCAGTGATATGCAATAAGAAAACATATTGCTGAGAAAAGGAAAATAAGGAAGAGTACTGGATTGATTTATCATGTTGAGTGCACACAGGATTAAGGAATGATAACAAAAAAATTTTTCATATGGCATGTTTTATACAAACATAATTTAAATATAGTAGGATATTTACTTTTTGTTGATCAAATCACCCCTATTTGTGATACCTTTTAATATCAGAAAAATCTTTTAGACAAAGCACGTGATAGTTAAAGTGAGGGGAAAGTCGAACTATTCCACATGTTGCACCTTTGAGTTTACTTACCATATTGTATTCCAATCTGTAGCGATTCCATGCCCCTTTGTGGGATGATGATAATCAAATAATGATCAGCTTTCCCATCCCTTCTTCTTCTTTCTTTTTTTAATAAAACAAATAACGTTATTTTCTAGTGTGCTCAGCCAGTCATCTACTTTGTTCACACAGTTATAATGGTCATTAAAGTGGTAATAAAATTAATCCAACATCGGTTAAGTTAGGGGGTACCTTGGGCACATAAATATATCAACAGTCAGTTGGATGCCCTTCCTAAATATAACAGGTTATCAAAGGGGATGTTTCGTCCATTGTTGCCCCATCCGTAATAAGCCTTTCATCCCTGCATGTTATTCCCAGAACTTAATCTAGGGGTATCCTGCGCACATAAATATGACAAGAGCCACTCTGCATGTTGCCAATTGGTTTCAGGTCGGATTTAGATTGGGTGTCTATCCTGAATCTAACATAATAGTCATTGTCTTTAACCTTGGCATCGAACCGACCTTTAATGGAGGTTCAAAAGGAGTGATTTCTCTTTCTGTGTCTGGACACATTGGCAGATGCAGAAACTTATTTTCTTTTTAGGTATTAGCTCTAAGGACTCGTGATTTTAGGCTTGCATTAGCACCCAACATTATTAGTGTTGCATACATAATTAGGTATATCTGCTCTAGGCAGATTACATATTATGATGTTCATGGTGTAAGTAGGGAGTCTACCCATTTCCTTCAATGACTTAATGATTGTCTCCAGATCTGAATGATGACGGTGCAGGTGATGATGTCTATGCATATCATGATAGAATCTTTCTATTGTATCTGTTACGATGATGCGTCATAGGTTCTAATAACATAAGACGAGCATGACGCTTTCTACATGATGCAGAACAGCCTATGATGATTGCTTATCAGTTAGCAATTTTTTTTTTTCAAGAGATCCCGTGGCAAGTATTGCTAACAAGAAACATGTGGATGCCCTCAGTCTTGGTCTAAATAGTGTTACCTGACAACTGGCTATTCCTCTCATTCCTTTCCTGAATTTGAAAATATGCATTATTCTTGGACACCAAAGTATATGTTATTGCTTTACATAGTTTATTGATTTGATTTTGGCCAAGTTGTTGTCCCCGCAAGCAACATGTTGCATGCTTGTTATTTCTTGGGAAATTGTTGAGTGGGATCTAGCACTGGGCTTCTTTTCTGTTTGGTAATAATTATGGAGCAATTCTTATACACAGGTCAAAGGAGTAGAGCAAGAATTAGATGCTGAAGACGAGGATGCTACATTAGCTGGTCAGATGGAGTAGATACAAGTTCAATCATCTCCTCTTGCCCTGTTCCCTGGGGTAATCAGATAAGATGAGCTCAAGGACCAATGGCAGCCATCCTGTACAGGAGCGAATAAAGTTTGCAGGGTTATAAAGTTGTTTGTTGGTAGAGAATCAAGTACATTCCTATAATTTAGTTGCGGTAATGTGCACGAGAGATTTAGGCTGTATCTAACAACTACCAGCAAATTAAGTACCGTACTACTTGATTGGTTTGCATGGTTTATTCACCTCCTAGGCATATATGATGCAACAAAAATTTTTGGTTTCCCAATTGATTCTTGTTGTTTTTCTAGTTTCAATGATCTATGAGTTGATTGGTGTGTATATTCTGAGAATTTGATGGTGGCATGAATGGATTGATGGATCAAACTTCCTAGTGTCTAATTATATGTGAAGGCTTACAAAATCTTTGGTAGCCAGAAAGGAAATAAAGGGAAAACTGTGAGTTAAGATGGTTGTAATTTAATTTTTTCTTTTATGTTTGGGATTTTTCTTATTCTAGAACCTTTTTTCTTTCAGAACTTTTATTCTCTTTTTGGATTTTGACCTTTTAAGGATTTCTTTAAGGAATTTAGATTTTTTATTTTCTAAATTTTGTGAATTCCCCTTTCTGAAATTTCATTATTACTTTATGACATCTTTCTTTATCACTCAAATTTTTTAAGGGAAACTTAGTAGGTGTACAATCCATTATTGAACTTAAACCCAAGAAGAATAAGAGCACCTTGCTCCCAGTCTGGAAACATCACAAACACAAACTCAAAATAAGGAACTTTTGGATCCAAAAGCCATCGCAACACAACTTCAACAACGCCCATACATCTCAAGTTCAAAGTAAAACTTCAGTCCAAATCAAAAGATCCATCCAAATATTAAACATACCAATTACCAAGTACGAATAACAATATAAAGATGGAAAGGTCTCGAATGAGACATCCCCCGCTGTGGTTGGAAATAAGCAGATACCAAGTACGAATAACAATATGATAAGACATATGGAAATGAACATTGCTCCATGATCTCCTTTCCTCTTTTCAATAACCTGGACAAAGTAAAACATGAAAGAGAGAGGGAGAGGAGGGATCACAATTTATCCTCTTTTTTCAAAAAAATTTTACTAAAAAAATAAAGCAAGAAATTAATTATACTTCACACTTTGCATCTGTATGTATGTAAATTTATTACCTAGAAAACTTAATTATTGAAAAATAAATATTCACATTCATGACCACAAATATACTAAATGGGAATTAATGGGTGGATGGGTGTTTTCTTTCTTTTAATGCAGATAAAAATGAAATAATTGACTTATTTAGATATATAGATATATATATTCGTTGATTCTCCAAATTTAAAATTAAATAAAACAATGTATATACTTACTATTGGAAGGATTCATCTTGCTTTGCCAGAAACATCAGTAACGCCAGATTTTATACCCCCACTTGGATTCAGATTCATCGACTTCTCTACTTATTAGGATGGCTTCGTTTGTGTGTACAACATCCATGTCTTCTACTACGGGTATTTTCTGTATAATCTCACTTGGAACCTCCTCCACATACACTTGTTTTAGATCAGGTAGATTCCAAACATGTGGGAATGTCACTAACTCTTGGCATTCACAGATATCTAGCTGCCGAAGACCAGGCATCGCTCCGTTTATCGCTATTTCTTTCAGTCGATGGAATTTGGAAATTCTTAAATGCTTGAGCTTTTGGAACCCTTCTGAAAAGAATAACCGCTCTCCCTCATATGCATTCACAAGTTCCATTTGTTCCAGATTAGGCAACGCTTGGATGTGAGCAAGAAAATCCGCCCTCAGTCTCGACCAGTGTAATATCAAACATGTGAGATTTTGCAGTGAGTTGAACCAATGCGGTAACTTCTCCAATTTCCCAAACAAAGATATTTTCTTAAGGTAAGCAGGAGGAGAAATAAGTGCATCCATCTTTAATGGCTTACCCTCATTACATGACTTCACCATTAACAAGCGAAGTTGGCTTAGTTTACCAAGGGAGAAGCAAAAGTCTCTATCGTTTGCTTCGTTGACATTTGAAACATCAAGCCTTCTTAGCTGCGTCATTCTACCGAGTTCTTTCAGAAAAGCGTCCCCTGCTTTGATGAAGCTCAAACTTTGTAAGCTCCCTAACAAGAACAAGTTGGATGGAGCACGCACGCTCGACCAACACTCATAGGTATAATCTGTTTTTGTATTGTCTAAACGGTAAGCAATTAGATGCCGTAGATTTTTCAGCTTCACAATTGTTGGCGGAAGCTCATCGATTTGTGTTTCTACTAGGAGCAAAGACTGCAAGTTACACAGTTTTCCAATCGCTTTAGGCAGCTTCCTCACTTGAGTACTTGTTAGGTTAAGATATCTCAAATTGAATAAATTTACTAAATCATCCGGAAGTGCATTGATGGGGCAGTCTTGTAAATCTAACACCCTCAACATTTTGAAACCAGATGGTATGCCATCAAAGGACGATTTAGAAAATTTATCAACAACAAAGACAAACAATGAACGAAGTTGTGATAAACCCGTTGCTGCCTTCATCTCTTTATCCTTTGCCTCAATTGATAAGCGGTGAATTCCATTGCTATCTACTTCTGCTTCGATGCCATCAAATTTAGCAATAAACTTCTCTGTCTCCGATATTGAAATTGCAAGCTCTCGTAGAATGTCATGCATCTTACATCTGTAGGCCCTCCCATATTCAGCCTTATCTACAAATTGAAGCAAGCCTCGAGAAATCAATTCCATTAAGTATCTTTCAGCTACCACCTCCGGGGTTGCTCCTTTGACTGGTTCCACAAAGCCTTCTGCTATCCAGAGTGTAATGAGCCTTTCGCACTCAATTAGATAATCTTCTGGAAACACGCAACAATATAGAAAACAATGCTTAAGTCGATAAGGCAAATGATGGTAGCCAAGCAATGAGATACACTTCACTGCTTCAAGCTCGGGGTTGTTGCTTAGCTCCCAATTCAAGTTATTAAGAATGAATTCCCAATCTTCTATCGACTTCTTGGAAGACATCAAACCACCCAAAGCCACCAGGGCTAGCGGCAAGCCTCCACATCTTTCAACTAAGTTTGTTGCTAAAGGATCAAGATTTTGCGGACATTGACCAAATTTACTTGGAAAAGCTCTCATGTAAAAAAGCTTCCGAGCCTCATCATCCCTTAGAGGTTTGAGTTGAAGGACGTAGTTTACAACACCATATTCAAAAGAAGCTACCTCATCCACCCGGGTAGTAAGTATGACCCGACTTCCGTTCAAACCATTAGGAAGCGCGACACTTATTTGCTTCCAAAGGCGGATGCTCCACACATCATCTAGGACAATAAGATATCTCTTTGGCCCCAAGTATTCCACAAGTTTATCCACCAAATCCCTGTAGGCCACCGTGTTCAAGTTCACTTGGATTTCCTCATTTGACTTCCTAGAGATGTCTTTTAGAAGGGACCTAAGCAACTCTTCAGCCGCATATTGTTGCGAGACAGTAATCCAGGCATAGCAGTCAAAATGTTGCTTGACAGTCTGTTTGTTGAAGATGTGGGCAACAAGCGTAGTTTTGCCCAAACCACCCATCCCGACCACTGCAATAAAACTCCTTTTAAGTTCTTCATGTAGCAGCCATCCCAATAACTCTTTTTTTTCCTTCATGAATCCCACAATATCATCATCTTTAAGAAAAAGAGCAGACTCGTTGTGATACTTCACCCAATCAGGATCATAATTGCAAGCAGAAAGCAATCCCTCTACTTTTTTATCTTTTCCTTCCAAATGATACAATCCATATCGCTGGTTTGTCTCTGCAATGCTTTTAATCCTTCCGTTGACATCTTGCAACTTCATGGCTACTTTGTGTTGCAGCAGCAGCTTTTGTGGATATTGGATACGCTTTAGAAAAAAACCAATGTATTTGGTAGATCTCCATCGTTGTTGCTTGTTCACATTGTACATGAACTCGTCAATAATGTCTTCAACTTCATAGGCCAAGTCTCGGACGTTGGAAACCCATGCATTCTCTGTTTTGCTTTGCACTCCTTTCCTGTCAGCATCCTCAAGAAAGGACTTCATCATTTCCAACTCATGCCTGATTTTGTTGATTTCATACCGAACCCCGCTCACCAACAACACTTCATTCTCCAAGATAGAGACAATCTTGCCTAGCACGAGATCTATTGTGCTTGAAGCCATGATTGCTGGGTAGTGGCTTGTGCGATCTCCCCACGAGTGTTACTTTGAGCCTTTCATCTTCTTCTCATGTAACTACTCTTAGATTTCGAGCTGTCAAGAGAACATGGCCATCAGCAAACGTTCCACAAGAGATCTCCTAGTTCATATTAACAGAGTCTATCAACTACGATATACTCACCTTCAACTAACATGTAATTATGATTCACAAAGCGAAAGAAATTAAGTAGAAAAGATAAAACTGGAAACAAATCAATTAGTAAAAGAAATAAAAAAGCGTAAAAGAGAAAGGGATTTTCAGTTGCGCACCACTCTCTCCTCCTTGATAATCAGAAAGCTGATCAAAGCTGATCGGATACGTTTAATGACCACCTTACTGATATAAGAGCAAAAAGAACAGAAAGTAAGAAGAAATTTGGAAAGGAAAGTGAGTAATAGAAGTAGAGAAGCAAAGTTATCGATGAAGAAAGACTCTGTATAAAGTCAACTGTACTGTGTCTGAAGCTATTCCCAACGGTACTAATAATTAGTTGGTACAAGTGGTTTGACACTTTATTCTCTTAAGTAATATTTGGAGTTCGAGTATTGTGAATAGAAAAAATTATTGTTGGGAGAGCTTTACTCCCATAATACCATAATAGACCAACCCAGTTTGATTAGTTTTAAGTCAAAGACTTGGATATCCTTGGTTCAACCAAAAGAAAAAAGAAGCGTGTAATTTGTCTCTTTTCACCATTTCCACACAGCAACATGCAAGCACAATTATTGAATATGTCAATACCATATATTTCTTAAGAGAGAACGGATTTTCAGTAATCAGAAAGAGAAGTTTCCGGCATTAATTCGTTTTTAAATTGCTTGTGCAGAGGTATATAATTGATTATATATTTACTAAAAATTTAGTCTGAAGTTGGTAATGCCTTGGTATGTTGGTAAAATGAAGGAAAAGAAGATAAATAGATTCTATGATATAACCTTCAAGCTAATCGTGCCTGCTATTTATTTATTATAGATAAGATTTATATGTTTTTTCTTAGGTAATTTTTATGTCACTAGCCAATAGAATATTATCAAGTGTCATTTTAAAATACTAAATATCTAACACTTTTAACATTTTCTTCAATTTTTTTTTTTTGAAAAGCTCTTCCATCAAACTCCAAGTCAAACAGTTTCAGTGTTTAAGGTAAGGTAAAGTTTTGGTTTAATGTTAAACTATGAGATTATCCTATTTGTGTGTTTAAGATGTTTGATATTTTTGTATGTTTTACATGCTTTTAATTCTGAAAAATTAACTCAAAAAAAATTCTGAAAAAATAGATACCAAACACATATTTTCACTATTTTTATTTTCATATACCAAACACATGTTTTCTAGAATTTAGAAAATGAAATAGAATTTAGAAAACAAAAAATGAAAACAATTTTTAGAAATGAAAACAGAAAATATTTTCATATACCAAACATATATAATATAAATATTTAACTCTTCTCTTTTTTTTTTAAAAAAAGTTAAATTATGTGAAAATACACATGACGATATCTTATTAGCTACTGACATGAAAGACACCTAAGGAAAAACATTTAAATTTAAATTCTGTCCTTATTTATTTGTTTAGCACCCGTTATTCTTGGCTTCAGTACCTTATTTATTTTTGGGGAGCAATGTTGGCTTGGCTTCATATCAGATTTGTATTGTTGATCACATCTATTATGACCTTACAACCGCAGATACTTTTTTTGTTTGCCTGGATTATTGGCTTTTCGCGCATTTATACACTATGTATTTAGACTTTAGGTAAAAGCAGCCTGGGAAGAATAAAATGAATTTCACAAATTGATATAGCAAAGACCTTATCTCCTATGGAAAGTGCTAATGTAGGCCAAACAAAATTGAGCATTATCAAGATACCTACTGTTTCGACGGGTCATAGAGAATATTTAAAAGAGAGTGTAGTGCTTCCTGGAGTTGTTGTAATTTACAATTCTCCGGTGACTACCTAGCAATAATTCTCTTTACTTCAACTCCTGAAGTTAATAATAATAATAATAAGGTCTGATTTATTTACTTGGGATTTCTTCTGATTGTTATCGTTTGTCTAGCCTGAAGTGTTGATTTTTTTAGGTTGTGGGGATGGGAAGATGTTCTAAAAACAATCACCTTTTATTTGCTCATTTTAATGCTTTAGAGTGAATTAAAAAAGATGGCTTTGCCTTTCAAGCTTGCTTCCCGAGAGATTACCTTCATGTATGCTCTTAGAAAATCTTCGGATTTAGCTTATTGCCCTGTAGAATGCTCAATTATTTTTAGAATTTAACTTATTATTATATCTAGTATGCTTTCAGAACAATATTACGATTTAGCTTACAGCCCTCAGTGACGACTTAATTCATATTGATTGTTTTTGCAGCTTTGGTACTTAAAGTGAAAGCGGCCTTGGACAAGCATCAGAAGCATACCTTCATACTTTATAGGAGCTGCATGCAGGATCGGGCATTAATTGGAATAAGCTGCAAGGTGTTACCATGTCTGGCCAGTACACATTCCACCATTCTAATCCTCGAAAAAGGGAACAAACAATACAAATTATGATAGCATGAATACATATTAAAGGAAATAAAAAAGAACAAAAAGGTTCAAAAAATATACCGAGGCACAGTCGAATATCCAGCGAAAATGAATGAGGAAATGCAAGAACAGCCTGAAAAAAAAACAAAAACCAAAGGAACAAAGGCGATTATGTTAGAATTGTATAAGATAAAAAGTGAAAAATAAATTTAAAAAAATCAGCAAAATTGGTTCGAATCTTATGATGATAGAGAAATAAAATCAGAAACAAATAACAAGCATTTGAAAAAAGAAAAAAAAAAAAACAAAGAAGAATCTGATCGTTGAAGGCAAGAAAGAGAGAAGGAAAGTATGAGAAGAGAAAGATATGGAATTTCTCTCTTCCTCTATCCAAGTAGCCTCTCCTTTCCTTTTTTCCTTTTTTTTTAAATAAAAAATCTATAATAAAAGGCATAGAGTATTGTAAAAGTTCTTAAATGTCCCAATTTCTTAAAGCTTCATTCATGGCTTTATTCATGGGTAAGTTGGTGTTTTTGAGATTTCCTGTGTGACAGAAAGTAGCAGGAGAGGCTGCTTAAAGCTTCATTCATGGCTTTATTCATGGGTAAGTTGGTGTTTTTGAGATTTCCTGTGTGACAGAAAGTAGCTGGAGAGGCTGCTTGGACAGCCTCCCCTTGCGTCTATGCGTCTATGGTAAGTGGTTTTGATACGCTTTAAGATTTTAAGATATAATTAATTAATATTGGTCTGAACCGGACTTTATATTTTTCTTAATCGCTTCATTTTCTTAATAATGGGGCCAAGAGCCCATTCCCTAGGCTAGAGCTAGTAAAACCTGACCAGAGAACAGGTACTCGACTCAACCCGTCCGAAACTAAATCCGACCCAATCCGATTTTATCAAAAAGTCAACAAACCCGAACTCAATCTAACTCGAACTCGAAAATGACCTGAACCCAGAATGACCTGAACCTGAAATGACCCGAACCCGATTAATCCAAGAAGTTAATCCGAAATAATCTGAACTTAAAAGGAAGTGTATTTAAAATTTTTTTAAAATAGTAATTCAACTAAAAATAAAAGTATAATAATATAAAATGCCAGAATATAACAATTAATATACTTTCAAATTATTTTCAATTTTTTACCAAAGATCTATGTTTATAATATTTATAAAAGTACCAATGTTGTAAAACTTTTGAATCGCCTAAAATACCCTTTTCGTTCTCTATATTTAAAAAATGCCATAGATATTGTTGAGTTAAATTAAAACTCTTTATTTATCTTTTATTAAATATTTTTCATATTTATTAAATGATTATAATAATTAATTAATTTTGCTTTTATCATAATTAACGAATTACTATATTATCTTAAAGAAAATATTTTAATTATCATTCAATTTCATGTATATAGTTTAATTTGAAGTTTATTCTTTAGTTTAATTATCGCTCATCTTAATTTAATTTGTTTTTCTAAATTTTTTATTATTTTTTCCTTTTTTGTAATATTAATAACTCATTGTATCATATGCAGAGCACGTAACAGAGTAACTAGTTAAGTCAAGTATATGTATGTATCATGTATCAATATTTTGTTAGTATTTATTTGACTGAAACTTAATTATTAATTATGATTAAAATTTAAGAACAAAAAAAGAATTTATTTTCATTATTATAAATTAGATTAAACTTTTATGTAACTATTTAAATATTTATACTTTAATTTATTATAGTTAATATAAAGATATATCAACTATCATATAATATTTTAATTAATATTAAATATTTATAATTTAACTAATTTTATATTAATATTATATAATATTTAAAAATATTAACCTATGGATTTAGTGGCAACCCAAGTAAATTAAATTATATTTCAATTGAATGTTTTTTAAAGATTGATTATGTGGAATTTGAGTAAAAAGAAATTGATATGTACAGTAATATCGACTTGTTTATTGCTGAAAAAAAGAAATTCAAAATTAATATAATTTTTAGATTTTATTATGTCTCATATAAAATTAAGAATTAATAATTATAATTTTCATTTGTACATATTACAAATTGGAGGATTAAAACCAACTTCAATTATCAATTAGAAAATTTCATTTAAAATTGAATATTTGAATTTTTACCCAATCAATTAGAATAAATTACTAAAGACTAAAAGTTAAAAATCTAGTAAGTAATAACTTTATTTTTTCAATAAATCCCGAATCTATGTAAAAAAAAAGGAAGTTAATATCTCGTAATAAAATCTGAAATGATACAAAATAAAAATCGAGACGTCAAATATGAAAAAAAAAACCTCAAATAATCCATGCTGAATTTGAAATAATTTAAACCAGAAAATCTGAATATCAAATCCGAACTAATATGACCCGAATAAAAAATGATCCAAACCCGAAAACCCGAGTGTTAAACCCAGAATTACGCGAACCCAAATGACCCTGACCCGAACCCAACCTGGATTCGAACCCGATATGACCCGACATTCAGACGATTCGAACCCGAATCCAAAGTGACCCGAATTTCTCTTAACCCGAAACTGACCTAACCTAAATGACCCGAACCCAATCCGACTTATCCACCTGCCTACCTCTACCCTAGGCCAATAGTTTTATGAAGATCTAAGACTTTAGTAAACCCCATTGTTTTAAAACAAAACTCCTTTTTGTTTTGTTGTTGTGGTCGTCGTCGTTGTTTTCTCTTTTTGTGGGGTTGGGTTAACGAGAATTGAGTTGCGCAATATAAAATATTGCTCCCTATTGCATATGCCATCGGTTTTGTATTAGAAAGACTAAGCTGCAGACCAAAGGGTATTATTTGTCGTGTTTGGGTACGGGTCTTTTAAGTAAGTATACATTTTCTGTTAAGCTGCCGTTTGTGTTTTTCTTGTTCTGGGGTAGGTTCTTCATTAACGTGGTGGAGCCCAGTGGAATTAGGTCCAAAATCTAAGGACTTCTTTCAAATTTATCCAAAGAAAAATGGAGCTTCATTTAAATTTGGATTTTCTTGATTCGATTCAAACTTTTTGATATTTAACTGACGAAGTTCAAATAATAAGCAACTCAAATCAACCGTCACTTTTATACTCACATACACGGCTTCTCCTTTTGTTGTGTTTTCAGACGAAGGGAGAAAGCGGTGACGATGAAAGGAGTTGGAAGTTTGATTCGGCGAGCTCGGAGATGCCAATCTCTCTTCCCATCGCATGTAATCTCTCACCGCCTTATATATTCAAGAACCCCGTCGTTTGGGGTGTTCGGAAGCCGCAGCTCGTCGTTTCTTCCAATCCTGAGTGGTTAATATCTTCATTGCTCCCTATGCAATCGACCCATTTCGGAGGTTGCTCTGTTTTCTTTGTCATCATTTGTTTTGTTTCTTTTTTGGTTCTGGGGTTTTGGCTTTGGGCTGCTTTTTCTTTTTAAATTTGATTGCTTTTTTGGTGATTGCAGGGCAAAGGAGAAGCATGTTTATCCAAACACAATTGACACCCAATCCAGCTTCCCTGATGTTTTATCCGGGGAAAGCGGTTATGGAAGTTGGGAGTGCAGATTTTCCCAATGCTCGTTCAGCCATGAATTCACCTATGGCCAAGGCCTTGTATGGAATCGATGGTAAGAACTAGGAAGCTCTCAGCTTAATCACCTTATTCTTGCAGCTTGTACTTGAAGAGAGTAGACTAGAATCCTCAAGAAAATAATCTGCTTGACCCCTATATTTTATGTTATTATGTGAGAGGGGAGATGAAACTATAGCTGTAATATAGTTGAGGCAGCCCGGTTTCGGCTCGTTCATGCTTCCTTTGTCGAAATGAAGCTTGATTAGCTGATGGAGTTACCGGAGCTCTGCCTGATTAAGTTTGATTATCTTTAATGTAGAATCTAGATTGCTTACGATTGCCAGTTCAGAATAATCAAACTCAACTCTTCAGAATGCTAAGATACTTGAAATTGAGTTTGACTCGATGGGAACTGAGTTGATTTGAGTACTTTCCATGTAGAAATAGAATGCAAGTGACCCATGAGCAGGCTTGACTTGCTTATGCCTGTATTAGTCGATACTAAAGTACAAGTGTTTTTACAAAGACTATTTTTATGGGTACAAATTATATGGAAAAAGCAAAGTTATTTTGAAGTCATTTATCAGACTAATCTACCTCAAATCTTTCAGATAGTCAAAAATGGGCTTTTGCAAAGGGATTGTTGTGAGCTGTTTCATTTACCTTGGAATTGTGTCCTCTCTCTTATAAAACAAGCTAAAGAAAAACTTTTTATTCCTTTCATTAGCATTGCACTCTATATTACCGTTTACTTTAAGTCATGTCATCATGTTTCACTTTGAAGTTCAAGTCGAACATAAGTGACGTTTTAAGATTGGAAGGGAATGAATGCTGAGAACGAACTTACCATGAAGTGTTTATTTTCCAGTTGAAGTTGAAAATAGCAATGATATGACTATTTTCTTCTCAATCTAGTTGCATTAATGGACATAGAACGTGGTATTGGTAACAATTTATAAAGGAACAACTTATTATTGGCAGGTCTTTTGGTAACAACAATGTAGATATATGAGGATTTAATTTATTAAAAACCATTGTGATCCGGACAGTTGGGAAGGAAAAGCTGTAATCAATAACACATATGATTCATTTTGATTACCCATCATAAAAGGTACTACTGTATACTGGCGTATTGAAGGGATGAAGTACATCATAAAGGGAAGCAACATAGATTCATGTTTTTTGGTTTATATCAAAATAAAATTTCTGAAATGTTTTGTTTGAGTGATCAATAATTAATGCAATAATTTGAATTAACCAGAAATTAGAAGTTGGAAAGTGCTACTGTTTTGTTATTCATGTTTCAAACTTTGATAAGTGCTATTTCCAGTTACTTAGACCTGAAATTTCAATCTTATTGTAGATTAGTTGGTAAATATTTATTTGATTGGAATTGATGAGTGAAGCAAATCTTGTTTCTTTGTCCCCTTGCAATGCAGGTATTACTCGAGTTTTCTTTGGGTCAGATTTTATCACTTAACGAAATCAGATGATGCTTCTTGGGATCTCCTCAAGCCTGAAATTTTTGCTGCAATTATGGACTTTTATTCCCCTACACAGCCATTATTTCTAGACTCACAAACTGCAGCAGCCATGGACACTGATATTCATGAGGTATAATTTTTAAATTCAGTTATTCCAATTCTTGGAATAGCTAAAGTAAATTTATCAACTGGTGGCTGTGAACGGGAATAACCATATTTAGAATTGGATGTTCATTACATTTCATTATGCTGCAATATCATGGTTTCAAATACTTTTAAGGAGGCTCAGGTTGGATAAAGTAGGCATTCACTTTTTCAGTTTGAGGCCTGTGTTGCTCTCAAATTAATGTCTTAGCCAATTGAATCATCTCTTGGTCTTCAATTGCAATATTTTGGCATTATCATCTATCCTTATGCAAATGTTGGAAAAACATTCTTCTCTCCCCTAATTTTTTAGAGTTTTGGTGTTTTACCCTCATATGAATCTTCCAAGGTTAGAATAAGCTGGTGGCAAAAGTGAAAGGATGATTATATTATTAAAGGGATAAGGGAAGTCATAATTATACAAATGTGGAAGGAAAAACTATCATTTGGATAAAATAGGAAAATCAGTTCTTGGACATTGTATACCTGAAAGTAGTCTTTTATCCTCTCTCTCTATATATAATTGACTCATCTTCTACTTGTGGAGTATTGCCTTTCTTTCTATTATAATTTTTTTAATCAGAACCAATACCTCATAATTGCTACGCATCGCTCTTGTATTTGCCACCACATCATGCAGGATGACTTGGAAATTGTTGCTATGATCAAAGAACTGCTGGAGACTCAAATTCGACCAGCAGTGCAAGATGATGGTGGTGATATCAAGTACCACAGATTTGATTCGTAGGCTTCCTTCGCTCTTTCTTCGCTTTGCTTTATTTCTGGAATTTTTATGGAATATTTATGCATACTCTGTTTATATGCTTTCTGAATTAGGATTCATCCAATACCACCCGTTTGCGTCTGCAGAGACAAAGGAATAGCCAAACTGAAAATGCAAGGAGGATGCAGTGGCTGCCCAAGCTCATCTGTCACTTTGAAATCTGGCATTGAGAATATGCTAATGCATTTCGTACCTGAGGTACTTACTAATGACTATCCTTGGTACTTTATTGAGAATGACTTGTAGCATAAGATTGATGATAGATGGAGATGATACGAGAAATCAGTGATATGTAATAATAAAAAATACTGCTGAGCAAAGGAGAAAAAAGAAAAGGACTGGATTGGATTTATCATGTTAAGTGCAGAAAGGATTAAGGAACGATGAAGAAAAAATTTATTGTATGGCATGTTTTATGTAAATATAATTTTTATATAATAGAATAATAACTTTTTGTTGATCAAATTACCCCTATTTGTCATACCATGTTAAACCAGATAAATCTTTTAGAAAAAGCACGTGATAGTTAAAGTGATTAAGTGAAAGGAAGGTCGAACTATTCCACATCTTGCACCTTTGAGTGTACTTACCACATTGTATTCCAATCTGTAGAGATTCCATTGCCTTTCGTGGGATGATAATAATCAAATAATGGTCAGCATCCCCATTCTCTTAAAAAAATAATAATAAAACAAGAAACATTATTTTCTAGTGTGCAGATCATGTTGGGGTGTTAAAGCTATATGGCAAGCCCAGCTAGTCATCCACTTTGTTCGCATGGTTATAATAGTCATTACAGCTGTAATAAAATTAATTCAACATCGGTTAAGCTGAATATATCAACAGTCAATGCCCGTCCTAAATATAACGTGTGATCAAAGGGGATGTTTTGTCCATTGTTGCCCCATCCATAATAGGCCCTTCATCCCGGCATGTTAAATCCCAGACAACTTAAGTTAGGGATATCCTGCACACATAAATATAACAAGAGCTACTCAACCTGTTGCCAATTAGTTTTAGGTCCATTTTAGATTGGATGTCTGTCCTGAATCTACCCTAATAGCCATCTTCTTTAACCTTGGCATCGAACTGACCTTTAGTGGAGGCTAAGAAGGAGTGATTTATCTTGCATTCTTGCCGTGTCTGGATACATGTGCAGATGCAGAAACTTGTTTACCTTTTAGGTATTAGCTCTAAGGATTCATTGAGTTGATTTCTTGTATTGTGATGACTAGAGGAGGGTATGCTCTTGATTTTAGCCTTGCATCAGCATCCAACATAATTAGTGTTGTACACAAGATATATCTGCTTTATGCATATTACATATTATAATGAAGGTCATAGTGTTAGTGTCACGCCCCAACCTGCAGGCTCGGCCACGTGACAACCGCCGTACCACCTCGAGATGCGTGCCTCGTCAGGCGGGTAACCAAGATGATACAAGGCTTAAAAATAAAGGATACTCGAGCAATATATATGAAATCATATGAAATATCATAGATAATATAATTCAAAATATTTAATAATAAAATATCACATCTTACTGTATTCCATGCAGTGGAAAAATATTATTTATAAATACACAAATGTATATGTAAGATGCAATAATATTCCGAGCCAAGATATACCAAGTAAAATGAGGTGGCACCTACAATATAGTGTCCACAGTGCCGTACTGGGATCACTGGCCACCAGGACGTCCGCCGTCCAAAGACTGATGATCTGAGAACAAAAGTGAATGGGGTGAGTACATAAACATGTACCCAGTGAGAGACTCGGTTATAAAGACCGATCACCTCAGGCTGGGGATATGAAATAATCCAAATATCAATTTAATAAATCATTTAATGAAATATAGTAAATCCCATACCAAATCAAATATCAAATATCAAATCCATAATAATATTTACATAAGGGCTGGCATCTGAAATCGTCCCAATAAGGTATACCCGTGCACTGGGTATCCACTGGACTGTCAAGGGTTACTTTATACTTTTAAAACATTTTTTACTTTACTCTTTGGCCCATTCCCTTGACGTTTGCCTCGCTGTGGTGGAACACAGCAGTCCTGGCGGGTTTCCCTACACGCCTCTCACAACCAGGTACGACTCCCGTGCCCCTCAATAGGCGGTCCACGGCTGAGTCACTCCCGTGCCCTCAATAGGCGGTCCACGGCTGAATATCACGCATGCTCATATACTCGGTCAACGCTCCTTCTTATTGGAGCCCCGAGTAAAACAATCAATCTCATCATCTCTCAGGGATATCGTTTCCCCATATAATAATCAATAATAATATCATTATATAAAATTTATTGAAATTCCCACCCTTTAAATCATTTATAAACTCAGTGTGTGAGGGTGGACAATTCATACCCCAAAACATATAAAAACAATTTAATAAAGCAATTATAAATAAATTTGAAAACGGTTAACCCTCAATGGTCAACCAATATAATCCAAGCCACTCACAAGTGAGGAGAGTTGTATACTCCCCGATTACCCACGAATGCCTTGGCTCAAATTGCTATCGGTCCAAATCTCGTACGATCACGTACCTAAATAATCAAATTAAAATCTAATTTGATTAATAAAATATTCAACCAATGATCAAATCATAAAACAACACTAATTAAAGGTCTCGGACTATAATTGGTAAGTCCAGAAGTCAATTGGAGCTAATTGGAGTCAATTGGGGTCAAATGGGGTCTAGGGTTGCAAAATTACCAAATTGCCCCTGGTGCTACAGTGCCATTGTCTGCAGGTGGCTCACTCCCGGGCGGGAGTGAGCCAAATCGGGAGTAAGTGCCAATTTTAGGCAGCTCCGGCGCGGGACCTGCCAGGTCCGGCGCCGGACCTGCTGCCAGAAAATGGCCGAATTCGGCCAATCATGAAAACAAGCTCGGTTTGACTTCGATTCATCACCAATCCGCACCAAAATTGAAACACAGCAAGTTAAACACATGGTCTAAGAATTCACAGCTTCAAGAACTGAATCAAACAACAAATCATGCTCGAATTTTGGATCAAAACATCAAGAGTTGACTTTACTCGGACAAAACAGAAATCTCAACTTCAATCATCAAATTCTCTTAGCTCAGACCATGAAATCAAGCGTGTAAACTATCAAATTAAAGCTTGATGAGTCTAGAACAACATACCAAATTCTCAGCCAAAACGCACGGTTGAATCAAAAGATATCGGCTGATGAACAAACTGTCGCCAAATTTCCAGATTTCAAGATTTGATGTTTTCCTTAGAAATCTTGATGTTTTGATCTTTGAGATGGCAAAAGAAGTTGATATTGATGATTAATGAAGTGTTTGAAGAGGGATTGAAGGCTTGGTTCAGGGAGAATTGAAGAAGAAAGCTCGGAGAATCGAAGAGGAAGAGGAGAAGTGAAGAATGGGGGTCTCGGCAGTCGAGACCCCTATATAATTTGACGAGTCCGGCGCCGGACCCGACCAGGTCCGGCGCCGGAGTCAACATTAAAATTGTTGACTCCGGTCAACTCAGCCCAATTACCCCGGTTCTCGATTCCCAAGTGGGGCCCACATCCCCGGACTTCAATTTTAGGGTTTTTAAGCTTGAAATTAAGCTAAACAAAGTTTGAAACATCCATGGGAATCAAATTTGGGTAAATTGACATGACAACAATACGTAAATATTCAACTTGACACGTGCGGACTAGGTCCGGTCGTGTCAGTTAGTGACTTGTGGGTTTACTGATTTTCTTCCATGACTTAATGATTCTCATCAATTTGAATAATAATGGTGCAGGTGATGATGTCTATGAATATCATGATAGAATCTTTGTATTGTATCTGACACGATGCTGCCTCATAGGTTTTAATAACATAAGCATGATGTAAAAGAGCTACAATTTTTACTTATTAGTTAGCAAAGGGTTTTTCAAGAGATCCAATGGCAATTGTTGCTAACAAGAAACATGTGGATGTCCTCAGTCTTGATCTAAATAATATTACTTAACAACTGGCTATCCTCTCATTCCATTACTGAATTTCAAAATATGCATTATTCTTGGGCACCAAAAATTTTTTGGTTTCCCAATTGGTTCTTGTTGTTTTTCTAGTTTCAATGATTGGTGAGTTGATGGGTCTGCATATTATGAGAAATGGATGGTGGCATAAATGGATTGATGGATCAAACTTCCTAGTTTCTCATTATATATCTCAAGGCTTACATTATGATTGGTAGCCAGGAAGGTAATAAAGGTTAGGGAAGAAACTTTCAGTTTAACTTGGTTGTTCCAATTTTTTTATTTTTTTATTTTTTTTCTGGGATTTTTCTTATTCTAGAACCTTTTTTTCTTTCTAAAATTTTATTCTCTTTTTGGATTTTTATTTTTTAAAAATTCTCCAACAAAAATCCTATGTGGATGCCTTGATAGAGCTTTTTAAGGATAAACTTAATAGTATGATGATGATGATGATGATGATGATGATGATGATGAACTTGATAGAGCTTTCTAAAATGGAATATTATACACTTAATTACTAAATTTCCCTTAAAATATTTTCTATCAGACAAGTAGTAAGTACCATGTTCTTAATTCACAGCGGCAAATATTAGTATTAGACAGAATTACTACACAGTCACAAGTCTGGAAACATCACATGCACAAACTCGAAATAATTATGAACTTCAGAAGCAACCCGAAAGGCATGTCAACACGACTTCAGACAAAACCCATACATGACATCTCAAGTTCAAAGTAAAACTCTCAGTCTAAAAGATTAAAAACAATATAGAAAGGTTTCGAATGAGACATCCTAGGCTGTGCTAAGATATATGTAGAGGTGTCAAATCGGGTTGAGCGGGTAGGTTTCAGGTTCGGGTCAATTAGGTCGGGTCAGTTTGAGCCAAAAGAGATTTTTGGGTTTCGGGTTTCGGGTCATTCGGGTTCGGGTCATTCGGGTTCGGGTCATTCGGGTCTCGGGTCATTCGGGTTTCGGGTTTTTCGGGTTTCGTGTTCGGGTTTTTCGGGTTTGACCATCGGGTGTTTCAGGTTATAGGTTTTTTGGGTTTTATGTCATTTGGATTCGATTTTTTTGGATTTAACTCTCGAGTCATGACTCGGGTTGTCGATTATTTTAAATTGAATTAAAGTTTTGATTTTACAAATTAATACTTAAGAGAGATTTTATCAAAAATATTATTTATTAGATTTTTTATAAATTGTAATTAAATTAATTAAATTTGTAATGTTATAAATGTATTAATTACATTAGTAATATTTATAACTTTTTCAAAAATTTTCCTATAAATTATCTATAGTTTTAAATAAAATACATATTTAAATTTTTATTATTTACTAATTCATTTCTAAATTCTAATTGATATATAATAAATTAATGATTCATAATATCATTAATATATAATCATGAATTGTCCGTAGTACAATTACAAACTAAGGAACCAGAATTTTGATATATAATTACAAACTAAGGAGTCAAAATTTTGGCATACAATTACAAAATTTACCAGTTTTCTCTTATTGAATTGAAAATTTAAAAGCTTTTATTTGATCAATGAATAGGATAGACGAAAAGGAATAGCCAATAGCTAATAGGTTATCTGAACTATCATACAGTTATGGCCATCATGAACTACTAATCTTAGTATCTTAGTACTAATGACTTTGTTTTGTTCTTTCCTTTCTAAGACTTGTATATAGACTATACTTTATAGTGATTAGTGATTAACATCAACTACTTTTGCATAATAGAACAACTTGCACACACAATACATTCGGCATTCTCATTAAATTATTTGTTTTGACGAGAACTAAATTATAAGGAGAAAATATATGATAACATATTGAAATTTTAATTTCAAATTTTTAATGTTTAGATGCTTTTTGTTAGATAGATAATTCACTAATTTGATATGAATTTTAGTAATTTATTAATACTACTATAATTTATACATTTTCTTAGTTAGAATGGAAAATTGTCATTTACATGAAAAAATTTATTTATTGATTTGATGAGTAATGATGAAATCAACATGGCCTTTTGTAAATTCTCAAATCTTCCTTAATAATGTTCATAATTAATATTATTAAATTTAAGTAATAATATTCTATAAATTCATATAATTCAATCATAAATTCATAATAATAAAATTTAAAAAACATAATTATGAAAAAATATTTTTTTAAATTCACTTTGATCAAAATTTTATCAAATATTTATTTTTATTTTCTTTATCAAATTTATTTATTAAATTTGAAGTTTATGAGGTATATAAAAATACGCCATCTGTCCCTATTTGTCTGTTACAATTAATCGTTTCATATAGGGCAAAAAAAGTAGTTATGGTACAAAATTTCATACATATTTACATTGACTTTCTTATTTTATCCTTATCTCTCTTCTTCTTTAATTCTCTCTCCTATTTAAGAAAAATATTTATTTAAGAGAGAAAAAAAGTAGTTTAAAAGGGTAATTTTAATAAATTAATAATTAATGCTAGGATATAGACAGATAAAAAGGGATAAATAAAGCTTCTAGAAACAAATAAAGTTTCTAGCAGGAGGCAGATAAATAGGGACAGAGGGAGTATTTCATTAGTTTGTCGGGTTTTTTCGGGTTAGATTCTCGTGTTTCTCGGGTTAGATTCTCGGGTCAATCGGGTTTCGGATCAATTGGGTTTCGGGTTTATCGGGTTTCGGATCAATCGGGTTCCGGGTCAATCAGGTTTCAGGTCGGTCGGGTTTGGGTCGTTTACTTTTTTTAGTCAAACCAAGTCTGATTAGTTTCTTGTTCAGATTGGTCGGGTCGGGTTATCGAGTTTGGGTCAACTTTTGACAGCTCTAAATATATGCATGGAAACAAGCAGACGGTGCGGTAAACATTTCCCCATGATCTTCTTTCCTCTTTTCAATAACCTGAAAAAAGTTAAACATGAGAGAGAGAGAGAGAGAGAGAGAGAGAGAGAGAGAGAGAGAGAGAGAGAGAGGAATCACAATTTATCTTCTTCTTTTTTTTAATTTTGCTAAACAAATAAAGCAAGAAATTAATTTATGCTTCACACTTTGCATCTATGTATAATACTTTATTATCTAGAAAACTTATTGAAAAATAAGTATTCACATTCAGGACCACGAATATACTAAGTGGGAATTAATGTTCTTTCTTTTCATTTTTATTTTTCTTTCATTTTTGAAACAGAGAAGCAATTATTTTTTTTTGGGAGTTCAAAAGAAAAAGAACTTTTTGGGTGTCTAGGAAAAACCGAAAACTTTTCTTCTTTGTTTTGAAGAGCATTTTTTTTTCTTTTCATTTTCGAGGGAGTTGTCCGGAGAACCAAAGGAGAAAGGTTGTTTGATTTTCAAACTTGATCCACTTCTTTCTCCAAGAACAAAGACAGCCCTCCTTGAAGAAGATTTGTTCTTTTTCTCTTCTCTTGAAAACTTTTTTTTTCTCTCTTTTGAAAACAGAAAAGAGGGGAAGACAGAAAGGGGTTTTTTTTTGTTATTTTTGTGTAAACCGAAACCTTTTTCTTTTAAGGTAAAGCAACTATCTTTTAGTTTTGGTTTTTATATTTTTGCGCATGATTGTTACTTCGTTTACTCAGAAAAGCTTCAAGCTTTATCATTGTTAAATTATGTTTAATCATTTGTGGTTTGATGCGTATCATGTTTTGTTCAAGTCTTTATTCTTAATGGCAAAAGCCTTATTTCTTCCAATGTTATATGTGCTAATGAGTATCGGGTTGTCTCTGTTTAGTTGAGTTCATTCAGTCTGTTTGAATTTATCGTGGAATTACTGTTAAATAATCCCCCACATTTCTCTTTTAACCACAAGCTTAAATCCTGTCGTCTGTTTACTACTCGTTTGTTCTTAAAAATGTTAGCTTTTATCTTGTATGTTAGTATTTGTCAATCATGAAACTTTTATGTTCTGTCAAATAATTTGACTAACTTGAATATAGTTTAAATTTACTAAAAATGGTACCTTTCTGCTTTTATTTAAGTTATTATGTGTTTAACCTTAATGATGCATATGTTTGTGTGAAAAAGGTCCCGACTTTATACACTTTGTGTCAATCTTTATAGTTCCTTGTGTCTAGTATGTGTATTTCATTATATCAGTTTGGGTTAAAGTTTTTATTTCAACTGTAAAGTTTGCATCTTTAAACCTGTTTAGGTTAAAAATTTTTATTTCGATTGTAAAGTTTGCATCTTTAAACCTGTTTAGGTTAAAATTTTTATTTCGACTGTAAAGTTTGCATCTTTAAACCTGTTTAGGTTAAAATTTTTATTTCGACTGTAAAGTTTGCATCTTTAAACCTGTTTAGGTTAAAAAATTTTTATTTCGACTGTAAAGTTTGCACCTTTAAACCTGTTTAGGTTAAAAATCTAATTTTAGTTGTAAAGTTTGCATCTTTAAACCTGTTTAGGTTAAAAATTTAATTTTGACTGCAAAGTTTACATCTTCAAACCTGTTTAGGTTAAAAATTTAAATAAAAATTAATCTTGGTTATAAAAAAGAAATTATTGTATTTTTAAGTTTGAATAGATGCATATTTAGTATAATATTTGATGTTGACCTTGTTAAATTACCTTTTTGCCCTTAAATCCATATTTGTCTTAATTAAAAATTTAATTTTGATTGTAAAATTACCCTTTTGCCCTCGTATATATGTTTGTTAAATTATGAATTGAATTTTATATAAATTTGTATCTTTGACCTTTTATATGTGTTTATTTAAATTAAGTTTGCTTATATGTCATGTAATTAATTGTGTTTACATGTACTAACATATGTTTTCTTGTCCCATTCATGCATAATTAGATTTAGAACATTGATTTTCAAAAATTCATATGCATGGGGTGACCGGAGGATGCCTCGGGAGTCCGAGGTTTCCGAAGGTTTTCTCCAATGAGAAGGTTTTTCGGTGTCTAATCGGGAGTCCGATCGGACCCGGGGAAATTTCTCATCCCTTCAAAATTAAAAAATATATTTTTCTCATTTAATTTTCATAAAAAGCATACATAATATTTATAATTTCTTTAATTTCTTAAAATTGGCAAATGAACTCCAAAAATTTTTATTATTACCTTTTTTTACAAATGGAATGTTTATTTCAAAACCTTTTATTCTTTTTTACTTTTATGTTTTATTTTCATTTTATTTCAAAAAAATCTCTTATTTAAGAGGCCCAATTAAATTAAAAGGAATGTTTATTCCGACGTTAATTTTCAAACACATTTTAAAATTTTTTGAGAGATCTTAACTACTCAATTATAGTTAAGACCTCTCAAATTAATCCAAGTTTTGTTAAAAAACCACTTCAAAATTTCTTTTCTTATTCTATTTCTTTTTATTTCTTTGCAATAAAAGGGAATATTTATTCTCTTTTGACCTTTTTTTAATTTTCCAAAATACCTTGTTTGGGAGGACTTTAGTATGTTTAATTAATTAAGACCTTTCAAGTAAATTTCATTTTTATTAAAAGGTATTTTTAGCTTCAATAAAAAGAATGTTTATTTTTTAAATATTTAAAATTCTTTTTTCAAAATCAGTTTTATTCGATAAAAAAGGCATTCATTTTTCAAAAGTTTTTTTTGAAAGGTCTTAATTTATTAAATCTACAAAGGTTTTCCTATTAAACTAAATTTTTGTCAAATTATTCCCTTTCATCAAATTAAAAGGAATATTTATTCCGACATCGTTTTAAAGTTAAATCTTTCTAAGAGATTTTAATTTAAGAAATCATAATTAAAGTCTCTTAACATGATTTTCAAAACATGATTTTGAGGATGTTTATCCCAACCTTTTTGTAAAATATTTTCTAGAAGGTTTCTATTAATATTTTCATAATCGAGACTTTCTAAAATTAAAATTAAACCTGTTTTTCATAAAAGGATATTTATCCTCATTTTTAAATTTGACTTTGATTTTAGAAGAATATTTATTTCTATTTAGAAATTGAATCTCCCTTCTAAGTAGGAATTTTCTTCAAATTCAAAATTGGGCTATGGATTTTCACATTAAAAGGAATGTTCATTCCGACATTAAGTCTTTAAATTTCAAATTTAGTTTTTATAATGGGATGTTTATCCCACATTAAAAGGAATATTTATTCCAACATTTAAAATTATGTTTTTTTTTCTTAAAATGATTTTAAACACATTTTATTATCATTTTCCAAGTAAAATATTTTTTAAGATTTTTATGATACCGATTTCCGGGCATCTTGGGGATACTAATCCTTCCCCAAGCATAACCGACTCTCGAACCTAAAATCTTTTATTCGTAGACCAGTTTCTTTCCTTAACTTGACATAATCTTTCTAGATTTATGTCGAGTTAAACAAGTAGGTGATTAATCACACCTAATCAAATAAAAGGTTAGTGGCGACTCCATTTGTTTTTAAACTGTTTAATCCCGAGCATTTTTCACGTCATTATTTATCGTCGGAGCGGTAAAAAAGAAATAATTTGACTTATATTACTTTAGATAGTTATATATTCGTTAATTCTCCAAATTTAAAATCAAATACTAAGATAATGCATACACGTGATGAGTTAGCTTATTATACTTACTATTGGGAGGATTCATCTTCAGAAACATCAATAATGCCAGATTTTACGCCCCCACTTGGATTCAGGTTCATCGACTTCTCTACGTAATAGGATGGATTCGATTGTTTGTACATCATCCATATCTTCTACTACGGGTATTTTCTGTATAATCTCACTTGGAACGTTCTCCACATACACTACTTTTAGATCAGGTAGATTCCAAACATGTGGGAATGTCATTAACTCTTGGCAGTCACCGATCTCTAGGTTCTGAAGACCAGGCATCACTCCTTCATTTATCGCTATTTCTTTCAATTGAGAAACTTCGTAAATTCTTAAATCCTTGAGCTTTTGGAACCCTTCTAGAAAGAATAACGGCTCTCCCTCATATGCATTCACAAGCCCAATTCCTTCCAGATTAGGCAACGCTTGAATGTAAGCAAGAAAAATCTTCCTTTAGTCTCGACCGATGTAATATTAGACGTGTGAGATTTTGCAGTGAGTTGAACCAATGCGGTAACTTCTCCAATTTCCCATACAAATAAAGTCTCTCAAGGCAAGCAGGAGGTGAAATAATTGCATCCATTTTTAATGGCTCATCCTTGTCACATGACATCACCATTAAATTGCGAAGTTGGCTTAGTTTACCAATGGAGAAGCAAAGGTCTCTTTCGTTGGCTTCCTTGACATTCGAAATGCAAAGCTTTCTTAGTTGTGTCATTCTGCCGAGTTCTTTTAGAAAGCGTCCCATGCTTTGATGAAGCTCAAATTTTGTAAGCTCTGTAACAAGAACAAGTTGGATGGAGCATGCACACTTAACTTATATTGATAGTCAGTAAATGTTTTTGTACTATCCAAACCGTAAACAATTAGATGCCGCAGACTTTTCAACTTCACAATCCCTGGCGGAAGCTCATCGATTTGTGTTTCTGCTAGGACCAAAGACTGCAAATTACACAGTTTTCCAATTGCTTTGGGAAGCTTCCTCACTTGAGTTCTTCTTAAGTTAAGATATCTCAAATTGAATAAATTTACCAATTCACCTGGAAGTTGATTGATGGGGGCGTCTTCTAAATCCAACACCCTCAACATTTTAAAGCCAGATGGCATGCCATCAAAGGACGATTTAGAAAATTTATCAACAACAAAGACAAACAATGAACGAAGTTGTGATAAACCCTTTGTTGCTTTCATCTCTTTATCCTTTGCCTCAATTGATAAGCGGCGAATCTCATTGCTCTCTGGTTCTGCTTCTTCTTTGCCTTCAGATTTAGCAACAAACTGTTCCATTTCCGATGTTGAAACTGCAAGCTCTCGTAGAATGTCATGCATCTTACATGTTTGGAGCCGTCTAGATTCATTCCTTTGAGCAACTTGAAGCAAGCCTCGAGAAATTAGTTCCATGAGGTATCTCTCTGATACCACCTCAGGGGTTGCTCCTTTGACTGATTCCACAAAGCCTTCTGCCATCCAGAGTCTAATGAGCCTATTTCACCGAATGGGATAATCTTCTGGAAACACAGAAAAATATAGAAAACAATGCTTAAGTCGATAAGGCAAATGATGGTAGCTAAGCAATGAGATACATTTCACGGCTTCAAGCTCAGGGTTGTTGCTTAGCTCCCAATTTAAGTTATTAAGAATGAATTCCCAATCTTTTATCGACTTCTTGGAAGACATCAAACCACCCAAAGCCACGAGGGCTAATGGCAAGCCTCCACATCGTTCAACTAAGCTCCTTGCTAAACAATCAAGATACAGCGGACATTGACCAAGTTTACTTGGAAAAGCTCTCATGCAAAAAAGCTTCCTTGCCTCGTCATCCCTTAGAGGTTTAAGCGGAAGGGTGTAGTTTACAACCCCAAATTCGAAAGAAGCTACCTCACCCACTCGTGTAGTAAGCATGACCCGACTTCCATTGAAACCATTAGGAAGAGCTACACTTATCTCCTTCCAAAGGCTGATGCTCCACACATCATCTAGCACAATAAGGTATCTCTTTGGCTCCAAGTATTCCACGAGTTTCTCCACCAATTCCCTGTAGACCATGGTGTTCAAGTTCACCGGGTTTTCTTCCTTTGCGTTCTTAGAGATTTGTCTGATAAGGGACCTAAGTAACTCTTCAATCGCATATTGTTGCGAGACACTGATCCAGGCATAGCAGTCAAAATTTTGCTTGATAGTTTGTTTGTTGAAGGTGTTGCCGACCAGCGTAGTTTTGCCCAAACCACCCATCCCGACGACTGAAATAACACTCCTTTGAAGTTCTTCATTTAACAGCCATCCCAACAATTGTTGTTTTTCCTTTGTGAATCCCACAAGATCATCATCTTTAGTAAAAGAAGCAGACTCATTGTGATTCTTCACCCAGTTGTGATCATAATTTGAAGCAGAAGGCACTCCCTCTACTTTTTTATCTTTTCCTTCCAAGTGATACAATCCATATCGCTGATTTGTCTCTGCAATGCTTTTAATCCTTTGGTTGACATCTTGTAACTTCACAGCTACTTTATGTTGCAGCAGCAGATTTTGTGGATATTGAATACCCTTTAGGAAAAAACCAATGTATTTGGTAGATCTCCATTGTTGTTGCTTGTTCAAATTGTACATGAACTTGTCAATAATGTCTTCAACTTCATAGGCCAACTCTCGGACCTTCGAAACCCATGCATTCTCTGTTCTGCTGTGCACTCCTTTTCTGTCAGAATCTTTAAGAAAGGACTTCATCATTTCTAGCTCATGCCCGATTTTGTTGATTTCATCCCGAACCCCGCTGACCAACAACAATTCATTCTCCAAGATAGAGACAATCTTGCCCGGTAAGAGATCTGCTGTGCTTGAAGCCATGATTGGTGGGCAATGGCATGTGCGATCTCCCCACGAGTGTTACTTTGAGCCTTTCATCTTCTTCTCATGCAAGTACTCTTAGATTTCGAGCTGTCAAGAGAACATGGCCATCAGCAAAAGTTCCACAAGAGATCTCCTAATTCAGATTAACAGAGTCTATCAATTACGATATAATCAGCTTCAACTAACATGTAATTATGATTCACAAAACAAAGGAAATTAAGTAGAAAATATAAAACTGGAACCAAATCAATTGGTAAAGGACATAAAAAAGCGTAAAGGAGAGATGGATTTTAAGTTGGGCACCTCTCTTTCCTCCTTGAAAATCAGAAAGCTGATCGGATACGTTTGATGACAAGTAGAGAAGCAAAGTTATCAACGAAGAAAGACTCTGTATAAGGTCAACTTTACTCTGTCTGAAGCTATTCGGATGTAGTTTGTCTCTTTTTCATCATTTCCACGCAACAAAATGCAAGCACAAGTATATACTTCTCAAAAGAGAATGGATTTTCAGTTGCGCATCTCGGTAATCAGAAAGCTGATTTATACTTTTTAATGGCCACCTGACTGATCAGAGTAGAAAGAAACTTGGAAAGTAAGAAGAAACTTGGAAAGGAAAGCGAGTGAGAACTGAGAAGTAGAGAAATTGGCAATTGGCAAATGGCATAGGCTGACCGCCTCTGTTGCTGGGGCTGGGCGGCTCTTGCCTTTGGCTATGGCCATCAATTCTTTTTAAGCAAATAAAAATTGTACGGCACAAAGATTCGTTCGGCGGATTCCATCTTACATGTGCAAGGGCATTATGGAATATTATTTTGTGATGCTCTATCCTTACTTTTTGGGGGAATTATTAAATCAGACGAAATTTTTTATAATCAACTTGAATGTTGTTATCCCAAAATGAAATCGATTGTGAAAAAGAAAAAATATATTTTTTTTGAGTATTCATAGCCCAACGATAATTATTTTTGGACGTTTTATATAGATTAATAAATCTACTAAATTTTAATCAGCTACATATGATGAGGAAATAGTGAGGAAGTTTACATCAATAAAGCAGCGGTGGGATAAACTAACTCCAAGGAAGCTTCTCCTTAATCGTTTACTTGTTATTCCTTAAGTTGCATTGTAAATGAGAAACTATTAGGTATGCTGATTTATCACATCATCTACATGTCCTATCAATGAATTTGTGTCAATTAAAAAGATTTCTATAATTAAAACACAAATTTAACCACAAGTCTAACCTCATGTTATATAGAAAAAGAATTTAAAGGATAAATTTTAAAGTTTAAACTATGATTATGATAAAATTTTAATAATTATATCATAATTTTAAAATCTCTCTGTGGAATCTATGTTGTGGGAAGATCAGAATGAGGATTTGGGCACCTATCTTAGGAGGCATTTTGCAAAGAAATTGGGCTGCTAACATCTCTGCTTACTCTTCGCTTTGATGTTGAAGAAGTACTAGTCATGAACTCATCCATGTGAATTGTGGCACAAAGTTATCAACGAAGAAAGACTATGTACCCTATCGAAATATTTACCGAGGGATACACCTGATGGAGCTTAGGACTTAAGATTCGATAAAAGGAGTCGTCACCAATCTTTTTATAGGTGTGATTGGGCACCTAATATGACTCCATTTGAGTTAAGGTAAATCTAAAGTGATCACCCTAAATCAAACAGGATATGATCTACGAAAACAAAGCATTTTGGGTTCAGGAGTCAGTTACGTATGGGGAAGGATTAACATCCCCATAACGCACGAAAATGTTTTAATTTAGGATTAATAATAAAGTGCCATTAAAAATCTTCTTCAAAATAAAATTTTAAATGTTGGAATAAACATTCCTTTTATTATGGGTCGATTTACCCCATTTTTTTTCTAGAAAAGAACAAATGAGATCCGAGGTTAAATTTTATTCGAAAGGCCTAAATGTTTGATGACCAAAATGAGAACTTTTCAAAGATTTAGGGTTTTTGAACGTGTAATGTCGGAATAGATAGTTTCTTTTGCTAATGAGATAAACTTTGACTAAAAAAGATTTGAAAAGGATTTGATTGGATTTGGAAAGACCCCAATTACCAAGGATCAAATTGAGATCCTTTGAAAATAGATTTTGGATTTTTGAAATTAAAATGTCGAAATTGATAATTCCTTTTATTGATGACTAAGAAAAATTAAAATTTGAAATAAAGTTGGATTTGATCGGAAAGGCCTCAATATTGAAGATCAAATTAAGGTCTTTAGAAACATTTTAAAATTTCTTTCAAAATTAATGTTGGAATTGGTCAAATTCCATTTAATATTGGATCTCATTGTAAAATTTCCATTTCAAAGAAATAAAAATTCAATTTGTGAGAAAGACCTAAACTACTAATGATTAAGTTGGGATCTTTTTTAGAGAAAATGTTTTTTTGGGATTTTAAAATTATGTCGAAGTTATTAAATTCCTTTTATTTTTAGATCTCATTTTTAAAACTTTGATTAAAGAAATTAATCAAAGTTTAATTTTGCAAGAACAACCTCAACTATTAATTAAGTTTTAGATTTTCCTAAAAAGCTATTTTTAAATTTTTAAAACTATGTCGGAATTGAAATTCCTATTGTTGAATGTGAATATGTTGATGAAAAAGTTTTTTTTTTTTAGGGTTTTCTTTTTGAAAAGTGATATTGATTTATTTATTGAAAATTTTGAAAATTATAGACATGATATGATATGTATTTTGGTCCTTTTAAAAGAGATGAACAAAGTCATTTTTTATTTTTTTCAAATAGACGGAAATCTATATTGGAATTTCCCGAGGCCCGATCAAAATCCCGATAAGGTTATCTCGGAAAACCTTCACCTAAGAGAACTATTAAAATCCTTGTAATCACGAGGTCCCCTCCAATTCCCTATCATCGGAATTTCCAATGAACATGATTTGTTTAGAAAAACGATGATCCTAATCTACTAATGCATGTTGGATGACAAATTAAATTAATTAGGAAAACGGCAATATAAAATGCATGGACACAGCTTATGTGCATGGGATGGATGAACATAGCATTGATGGTATGAAATTAACATGCATTCTACTTAATCTAAATGACATGAGAATATAATATTTTGACTTAAACTAAATGACATAAATCAAATATGCATGGATTAAAAATGCTTGGATTTAAATTAAAATGAGACAAATTAAACATACATGAACATAAATTAAAATGACCTTAGAGTAATATGCATGAATTAAAATGAGACAAATTAAGTATGCATAGAATTAAATTAAGATGACATAAATTAAATATGTATGGATCTAAATTGAGATGATCTAAATTAAATATGCATGTAACTAACTTAAAATGGGGATAAATTAAATATGAATGACCTAAAAAAAATTAACATTGATTGAATATGGATGGACTTAAACTAAAATGACATAAATTCAAATATACGTGAATTAAAATGAAATAAATAAAATATGCATGAATTTAAGCTAAAATGGGATTGATCTAAATCAAAGACGATATTAATCAAATATGTGTTGATCTAAATTAAAATGACAAAATCAAATATGCATGGCACTAAATTAAAATGAAAAAAATAAGAATGAAGTTAAATTAAAATAACATAAAGTATAAATATAATAAATAAAAAAATAATGACAATAAAAATACCAAGGGAAATGGAAAGCAGGTTGCTGCGATCGGGTCGGGTCGAGGTGCGGGTCAGCATGTGGGTTGTGGAGCAGCGCGCGGACCATAGGTGCAACATGTGGGTATTCGGGTCGGATTGCGGGTTGCTGGTGTTGTGCACGGGTCAAGGGAACAGAACACGCGGGTCTTCGGTGCAGAGCACAGGTTAGCGCGAGGATCCGGGTCGACGTTTTGGCCAATATGCAGGGGAGCGCGGGCTGAGATGGGGATACACGGGCTGAAGCTCTTTAATGAGCACGAAAAGACTGAATTGCCCCTTTGCAGTATATATACCCCTTCAGAAGCTCTTTTTCAACCTTTTTGCCATTTTTTGCTCTTCACTTTCTCTCTCTACCCAAATTTTTCCCTCTCTTTCTACAAACAAAAACAAACCCAGAAAATCAACCTTAAACAGATTAAAACTAGCTTTTAGACCTAGAAAATATGAAGAACATGATGAATAGCCAAGAACCCTAAGAACACTTTTCCAGATTTCATTTTTCTAACCATGAAACAAACTACAATTTCCCTAAGATGATCTTCCTTAATCCCCTAAACACAAAACCAGCTTTTGATTTGTCAAACTTCCAACCGAAAATCTCAAATCTGACTTTCAAATTTCTAAAAAAATAGAACCCTAAAAGAGGCAAAGATTTTGCCTTTTCCCCAGATCAGTTCCTATTTGGCTTCTTCTCCTTTGATTTCTACCTCAAAACCATCAAACAAAACCTAAATCTCTTCAAATCCGAACCTCTTCCAATTCTGGCGAATCTCAGGCGGAATCCCAGCCCAAGAACAACCGGCCACTAGCCTAGAACAAGCTCGGAATCCCGAGTTGTTTTCTATTCTATGCTTTTCCCCTTAAAACAAAACCCTAATTTTTTAGATTTCAAAACCCTAGCCTGAATCTCGAAAAATCCATCCTTTTTTACTGTTGAAACAGAAATATATATATATATATATACAGCCTTTGGAAGGCTGAGATTTCATTTTCCTTTTTGATCTCACGGTTAGAAATTAGGTTCCAGATGGTTCTCTATTTTGTCTTTTTTTTGCAGTTGCTAAAATGGAACTTAGAGAGAGGCCCTATGAAGATTTCAGTTGTTTTGCTGGCAGCTCCAGCGTGAATGGGGGAAAGAGGGACCATTTCCATTTTTGTTCATTCTGTTAAGTTCCCTGCTCTAATTTGGCTAATTGGACTAATTTTGTTTCTGTCAGTGTTTCCTTGACATTAATACTCTGTTGGCTCCCTGTTTTGCAGACTAAACAGTGACATGGAATCCGAGGTGGCCTTGATTTTGTCGGAAAGGGCAACTTCTTGGCTTTTTTGCTGTTTTAGTGTGGTTTAACCAAAAACGACAGTGTGCAATGACCATTCAAGTGTCATTTTGACAATTTCAATTCTACTTTCTGTTTGGGTCAAGCTTGGGCTTGGACATCAACAACCTTGTAATTTATTTTGGGCTTTGTCAGGCTTTGAACCCAGGCTTTATAAACTTTGGGCCATTGGGGCTAATATCAATAAAATTTCATCTATTTGCATCCCAACCCAAGAAAATGTTCCCAAATAAAATAAATAAAAAGGACATAATATTTAAAAGAGGTAACAATCAAAGTTTAAGACCTAAATTAAAACCAATACTAAAAATGAATATTAAAAATACAATCCACATAATGGAAAAACATAGTGTCTACATACACAGTGGCGGAGTCAAGATTTTCGGTCGGTTGGGTCAATATATTAATATAATTGTTGCACCAAAATCTCGCTAGGCCGATAAGCTAGTTGCTGAGTGTGCCAGCTGCTTTTGTAACGAAAAACAACAAAAGGTAGAAACAATGCGGGTTCTTGTTCAAAGTCACAGTCGGACTGTTTTAATCATTGAACAAAAGGGAATTTCTTCAATAAGCAAAATGTATTGGGAATCACTGCCCGACTGAATGTTAACGAAAGTTTGAACAAATGAAATTGGCCGATGGAGGGCTAAATAAACTCTAGAACACTTAATGATTGGAAATGTAACGAAAATGGCTGAAAGGAATAAGACTATAACTAGAACGATTCTTGAAAAGGTTTCTGGTTGACAGAGCAAAGGAAAAGCAAGTCGAGGCAAGCTTGAGCAGAGTGCAGTCTGGTGTGTCTGAAGAAGTGTCCATCCCCTTGTTGTTTCAAGTTTCCACCTTTTGTATCCGTGCCTAGGTTGATATCTCGGTCTTGAAATCATGCTGTCTTGAATTCTAATATCCCGGATTAGAGCACAAGGAAAATTCTCTGGCTGATCATACGCGCGCTCTTTTTCCTCCATGATTATTGTGGCTATTAATTCCCAATGAAAGCTTGTTGATTCTTGTCAAAGCTATCTGCCAGACCGTTCATCTTTGAATGTTTCACCTTGTGCAAAAGTCCAATTGCCTCTTCCTTGGTCTATTGGCCCAATTCGTAAGTCATGGTGTAATCAATTCCTTCTTAGGCCCATTAGCCCAATTTTGCAAATTAGGGTACAAACAATAATATTATCATTTATATTCCAAAAAACTCATATAAGATCCATATACATGGTATATGTAATATCATCTAAAAAATTAGAAAGCAAACAAGAAATTTATGTACATATGGGTTCTATATGCTTCATAAATTTAATATTGATACTTGAGTTATATAATTTTTACTAGAATAAATTTTAATTGACCCTCAATCAACTTATTTCAATAATGTCAATTTGAATATTTTTTTAAAATTTTTCCTTAATTAGTATATATAGGTTATAAAGAATTTTACCATTTCAGTAGTGTCAACTGACTGCACTGAAATGGCTTAGCTTCGCCCTGTATGTACATATGGTCAACTTTACTAATAAAAATGGGAGTAGGTAATTTGTCTCTTTTTCACCATTTCCACACAATGATGGAACAATTTGTCAATGCCCTATTTCTCTTTGGTTTCTTTCCAATTGTTTATGTTGGTGATGTTGATGGGTTGAATTAATAATCAAATTGAGACACCTAACGCACTTAGATGAATAGAAAAATGTTTAGTTTGTTCGCGTAGTTAGGCAGGAGACTTAGAATATATTTGGCATGGACCTTTACCTCCTGGCCTAGTGGCCAAAGAAGCTAGAGAGGTCACTAACACAGGGGTTCGATCTAGCCATCCCCCTCCCATAGGTCTTAATGCCTCAAACTGTACCAAAAAAAGAATCAATTTTACATGGAATTAAGTTGTGCAAGAAACCTAAAAAAATCAACAGCGAAACCAAATCGATAATTCAGTTAGGGTTTTTATTATTTGTATGAAAACCGAATAGTCCAAATGGAAACTAAATTGAACCGAATTGTCCAAATGAACTAAAATTTTTAAAAAATGTTTGATTTTATTTACCCAAAATTGAAGCATCTAAAGTTTTTATAATCTTATTTGGGCTTTTATAAAAGAATAAAGTCCATAATTGATTTTATTAGTCCAAACTTGAATGATCCAAAGTTTTTATAATAATATTATTTGGGCTTTATAAAAGAATAAATGTCCATAATTGAATGAACTCTAACTACCCGAAAACCCACAAAAATACCCGAACCGAAACGTTAGGCTATTAAAACCTTAATATCCGAACCGAACTGTTTACACCCCTACATGGAATTACCTGACCAGTGACCACGGTAATGTGCATCAGATGATCAGAGATTTAAGCTATGTCTAACAACTACCAGCCAATTAAGCATTGAAATACTTGATCCCTTTTCAAATTTCATTAAGTTTATAAAATCTTTGATTTTTTCGATTTAAATTTTTTTATTTTGTACTTTTAAGTTTTGATTTCCCTTTTTCATTTTTTTTATAATCGTTATTCCAAATAAATACAAAAAATAATAAAATCGCATGGAGATGATACATATAGAGAGGCGTTAGGCGAAAATGGGTTAGGTGTTAGTTTCTCTTGGGTTCAAGTTTAATAATGGATCATACTAACTCAATCCCTAGTTAAAATATTTTCTATCATACAAGTAGTAGAGTACCACGATTATTCACAATGACAAATATTATTATACGTCTTTTACTCTTCATTTAGAGAGATAACAATCATATGACATGCATTTTCAAGTCTGAATATGAAAACATCATAAACACAAACATAAAACTCAAACAACAAGTGACACACCCGAACCTAATCCGACTTTTCTGTACGAACGGAATAGTATAAGATGGCGTATTAACTCAATAATACGTCGGTCCAGATGTGTCTAATTAAGAAGAGAAGTTAAACTTAAGGTAATATGGAGTTGGAAGATGAGACAAGTGACCATGCGTTGAAGCTCAAACTAGACTTCTTTAAGTCCATAGCCAATGGATTGGATATCTATTGGTGAATTGGTCGGTGGATTAGGCCAAGGATCAAAATTATGAGAGGCTACAAAGAGGGGAAAAAGTCTGGCTCGAGGTTCGAGTAGACCCAGTGTCGAGCTTATCTATAAATAGGGGGAGATAAGCTCTCCCCTTCTCATTTTTCTTCTCCCTCTCTTCCTCTCCTCTCATTTGCTCTCTAGGAGCAATTTTGGACTTTTGGTCGATCCAAACAATCCGACCAAACGATCAAGGCGAGATCTTGGTATATTATTCTACTCGTCTTAATCTATGTTTTACTAAGTTTTTCACGCATTTTCATGCATTGGTCTAGGAGAGATCCAAGCTCAAATTTAGTTTAGCTTTTTAGTTAAATTTTTATCTTAGGTTTGAGATCTAGGAACTTTGAGCTTGTGATTCTCGTTTTTGCTCTGGTAAAAGCATCGTGGGAGGTGTGAGGAACGTCCATATCGAATTTCAGATCAAACGGCTGACCGAGGGGCTCGAAAACCAAGGAGAAGCCTTGGTTCTGGAGGCAAGAGATCGGCTCCGGCATGGGAGCCGAGTCACACCCATGCCGGAGTGGCTGTTTTGGTCAAGTCCCGCTTGGAAGAGGCCTTTTTCGTACGGTGGGCCCACGGGTCCCTAGGGGCATTTTAGTAATTTTTTATTAAGTGTCCAATTTTGACCCCAAAACCTCCCGGACACTTTTCTAAGCCCTGTAACACTTCCAAACACTCTCTCTTAGGTCATGCAAGAGTCTCATAGGTGCATTCATAGTTGATTATGAATGCTAACACGTTTTTTCGTGTTCTAGGTGTCACTCCCCGACCCGCAGACCCGGCCACGTGACAACCGCCGTACCACCTCGAGATGGTGCCTCGTCAGGCGGGCAACCAAGATGGCACAAGGCATAAAAATAAAGGATATTCAAGCAATATATGAAAACATACGAAAATATCATAGATAATATAGTTCAAAAATATTTAAAAGAAAGTGACACGTTTTACGATTCTCCATGCAGCGGAAAGTAATATTACATATACATAAATATATATGTAAAATGCACTAATATTCTGAGCCAAGATTTGTAGGGCAAAAAGGGTGGCACCTACAAAGTCGTGTCCACAGTGTCGTATTGGGATCACTGACCACCGGGACTTCCGCCGTCCGAAGCCTGATGGCCTGACAACAAAAGTGAATGGAATGAGTACAATATACTTCTACCCAGTGAGGGACTCGGTTATAATGACCGATCACCTCAGGCTGGGGATATGAAATAATCCAAAAATCAATTTAATAAACCATTTACTAAAATGATAGGAAGTCCCACACCAAAACAAATATTAAATCAATAATAATATTTCCAAATGGGCTGGCTTCTGAAATTGTCCCAAAAAGGTATACCCGTACACTGGGGTACCCGCTGGACCGTCAAGGGTTACTTTATACTTTAAAACACTTTTCTTTGCTCTCTGGCCCATTCCCTTGACGTTTGCCTTGCTGTGGTGGAACACAGCAATCTGGAGCCCTGACAGGCTTCCCTTCGCGCCTCTCCCAAGGTCTCGTCTCTCCGTGCCCCTCAACAGGCGGTCCACGGTCGAGAATCTTGCATGCTTCTCCAACTCGGTCCACGCTCCCGCAAATTGGAGCCCCGAGGAACCCGCTCAATCTCTCATCTCTCAGGGGTATTGTACCCCAAACAATTATCAATAATATCAATTTATAAAATTATTTGAAATTCCCACCCTTTAAATCATTTGTAAACTTGGTGTGTGAGGGTGGACAATTCATACCCCAAAACATATAAAACAATTTAATAAAACATTTATAAAGAAATTTGAAAACGGTTAACCCTTAATGGTCAACCAATATAATCCAAGCCACTCACAAGTAAGGGAGGTTTGTATACTCCCAATAAATTCCCACGAACGCCTAAGCTCAAATTACTACCGGTTCCAACCTCGTACAATCACGTACCTAAATAATCAAATTAAAAATCTAATTTGATTAATAAAGGCAATTGACTAAAAATTAAACACCTAGGTAAAATCTAATTGGAGTTTTTAAGGTCTCGGAGTAAAATTGGGCAAGTCCGTAACTTAATTGAAGCTATCATAAGTTAATTGGGACCTAGGGCCACGAAATGACGATTTTGCACCTTAGGACCCAAATTGGGAATGACCCAATCAGCTGGGTCCAACCCGGATCCAAATGGATCCGGTTGCACATTTTCTTCAGCAACCAGAAAAATCTGGTTGCACCATTCCTAAATTCAATTCTCCACCAAATTGTATGAGAATTGAAACAAGTAATCTTAGATATATAATATTTGAACCCATAGCAAAAAAAAAGGAATTAAACAATGAATTCAGCAAGGTGTGCAGATTTTCTGGGCAGCAGTGAAATTCAACTTCAAATTAGTATAACTTTCAGTTCAGACCACGAAATCATGCATATAAGCTATCAAATTAAAGCTTGATGAGTCTAGAACAACATATCAAAAACCCAGACAATTCCCACGGTTGAATTGAAAGTTATGAGCTGATGAACAATCTGTCGACAGTTTGACAGATTTCTGGATTTCGAAAATTCTTCATGAATTTGGTGTTTTTGATTCTCAAACAAGCTAAAGGAGTTGTTATTGATGATTGATGAAGTGTTTAATGATGGATTGAAGGCTGAAAATTTAAAGGAAATTGAAAGAGCTTGAAGAGGAGAAGAACGGAGAAGAGGAAAGAAGAAATGAAGAAGAAATAAGCAAATGTGGTGGTTAGCTTGCTGACCACCACTTTTGTAATAGTTGGGTTGACCTTTGGTCAACCCATCTGGTTTGACCATTGGTCAACCGACCATGGGTTGACTTTTAGTCAACCCGGCCTTCTTGCCTTGGTCTTCGTGCCTAAGGACCCCACCAACTCCGGATAAAATTTTAAGCTCCTAGGCTCGAAATTGAGCTAAAGGAAGTTCAAAACGTCTATTAAAAATCTAATTTGGTCTCTTGGCTAAATAATTTACATAAATATAATACTTGACACGTGCGGACTAGGTCCGGGCGTGTCACTAGGGCTCCGGATGATCAAGTGAGGCGATGCTCTGAAGGTTAAGCTACATGGAACACTTGGGAGTATACGAATCTCCCAACACTGTGAATGGCTTAGTTTTCTTTGTTTAGCCATTGGGCATAAAGGTTTTAAAAAGGCTTTAAAAATGTAAATGATTTTCAAAGGTTTTAGGATACGGGAAATCCACACACACAGTGTTGCTTGTTGATATACCCACGTAGAAAATGGGATGTTTTCAAAGAAAAGAATAAAAACCTATGTGTTTGTGTTTATATTTAAAGAAAATGGGGCTTTTGGCTCAAGGAAAAATCATTCAAGGATGATCGGCCTGGCAGATAGCCGTAACAAGAATCGACGGGCTTTTATTGGGAATTAATAACCACAATAATCATGGAGGAAAAGAGCGTGCGCATGATCAGCCAGGGAATATGCCTCGTGCTCTAATCGGAGATATTCAAATTCAAGACAGCATGATTTCAGGACCGTGATATCAGCCCAGGCATGATTACAAAATGAGAGGACTTGAAACAACAAAGGCATCAACACTTCTTCAGACAAACCAGACTGCACTCTGCTCAAACTTGCTTCGATTTTCTTTTCTTTGCTCCGTCAATCAGAGACCCTTTTCAAGATCTGTTTAGTCCAAAGTCTTATTACTTTCAATCAATCCCGTACTTTCCCAATCATTAAGTGTTTTTAGAGTTTGTTTAGCCTTCATCAGCCAGTTTCTTCTTTGTTCAATTCATTGCAAACACCCAATCGAGCAGTGTTCTCATTTTCGTTTATTAAAGAAATTCCCTTTTTGTTCAATGATTTAAACAGTCTGACTGTGACTTTGAACAAGAACCCGCATTATTTCTACCTTTTGTTATTTTTCGTTACAAAAGCAACTGGCACACTCAGCAACCAGCTCATCGGCCTGACCGCTCGGCCTAGGGAGATATTTGGTGCAACATCTCTTTTTGGCACACCCAGTGGGACCAAAAGGGTAGTTTCTTTTCGCTTCAAAGTTTTTATTTGATTTGTTAAGTTCCTCACAATTTTTTATGGACATGGCCCCGAAAAAGGATACCGCTAAAACATCCAAGGGCTCTCAACACCCTATGGCACTTCGCTCCCACGACCGGAGTTCATCGAGCAGTCCCGAACGGGATCAGACTTCTCGGAAGTGGCAAGATACCATGGAGGCAGTGACTAGAACCATGAACGACAATATCACTCGATGGCTCGACCCACAGCAAGGAGTCGGTCAAACCATCGGTCAGCAGGTGGGCAGGCAGGTTGGTCGAGAGATTGGCCAAGAAATCGGCCAGCTCAGCTTACAGTTTGCCCAAATGCAGGCCACAATGACCGCAATGCTAGAAAGACTCGGGGGGCAAAATCCTCCAGTCGGACAGAATAATGGGGTTGCTGCACCCCAAGTAGTCGTCCAAGTAGGTCAGAATGATCAAAATCTGGGAGAGGAAGTGGCTAACAATCATGATCAACCACCCTAGGTGCAAGATAACCCGGTTGCTAGGCCGGAAAGATATGTACCTCCGCAGGTCCGCAATGGACATGGCCAGGGTAATGGCAATGGTAACGGGAACCATGGAGGGAATGGTAATGGAAATGGCCACCAGGGTAATCGCCCCGCAGTTGGCCAAGAACACGCACCAGTCCGTCAAGAACCAGTAGCCTGACTTGACCGAGGGCAGATCGTAGACATCATCCAGGATGTACTAGGACCAGCAATGAGAAGGGCGAGCCGGCCAGTGTTCCAGAAGCCCTATCCAGAATGGGCTGATCATTTGTACCCATAGCCAATATACTAGTACCCATACCCAATATATTACAAGGTCCCGGAGTTCTCACTATTTTCCTAAGAATCGAACCAGTCAATAGTGGAGCACATTGGGAGATTCTCGATACAATGTGGAGAGGCGGCTTCTAACGGCTTCCTTAAGCTGAGGCTCTTCCCAAACTCTTTGATGGGGCACGTCTTTACATGGTACATCGGGTTGCAGGCTGACTCGGTCTGAACCTGGGAAAAGATGGAGAGGATATTCCACACACAGTTCTACAGGCTAGAACCAGAGGTTTCTATGGTGGACTTGTCCAGGATGTCCCAAAAGGGAGGAGAAACTGTTGAAGATTACTTGGCAAGGTTCAAGAGGGCCAGAAACAAATGCCGGGTAGCTCTCCCAGAGGAGGAGTTCATCCGCTTGGCTCAAAACGGACTGGATATTAAGCTAAGGAAGAAGTTCGAGGGCATGGAGTTTCGAGATTTCTACGAAATGTCCACCAAGGTTGCCTGATAGGAAGGCTTGCTCAAAGAAGAGGCTGATCGGAGGAGTTCTTCTTACGGAACTTATTATCAAGAACCGAACTTCGAGCTGGGCATCGCTGAAATACTGGTGAGTCAGCCAGTGGAATGCCCGATGCTGTCGAAAGTCGATTTGACTCATCCTGTTAACCAAGAAGAGGTCCAAGCCAACTTCCACAAACAGGCCGAGAGCTCGACCAGGAAGTTCCCACACGAGAACAATCGGACATACACATTCGATGTGAGGAAAGCCTCAGAGATTTTTGACTTCCTCCAAAAAGCGGGACAGATCAGACTTTCTCTCGGTCACAGACTTCCTAGCCCGAGTGAATTGAAGGGCAAGGATTACTGCAAGTACCACGATTCCTGGAGACATTCGACCAACAACTGCCTGGTCTTCAGGAATGTCCTACAAGAGAAAATTGACCGAGGAGTGCTTCGTTTTCTTGAGGCTGAGAAGAAAGAAATGGAGGTTGATACGAATCCTTTCCTTGCAACAGTGAATATGGTATCAGCTAATCTGACGTGCTTGAGTCACACTAGCCGAGTCAGGGACGAAAGATACGGGTTCATGGATGGGGAGATTCGCCCATGGTTGGAATTCAAGAAAGCAGCTTATCGAGCCCAACAGAGGAAGGGGTGATTGCCAGTTGAAGAGGTCGGCCAGAATTTGAAAACAAGTCCTAAGCAGCCTAGGACAGTGAAACCTCCCAGTAATGCTAATGTCGATCGTTGGCAACGGGTAGAGCACCCTAAGTTCCCTGAGAAAAGAAATCGGAGGACAGTAAGGAGAAGGATGCTTTGACAGCGAGCTGAGAAGACATAACTCGGAGCAGTCCGGGGGCCGATTGATCAAATTACAAGCTGAAGATTTCAGGCCCAGTGGTAGCGTGAATTTCACACCCTATGAAATCACGGATGATACTGAAACCTTCGATTTAACAGTCCAAGGGTTCAGCTTTGAAAGGGTGCAACAACTACAGAAAGAAAGAGATCGGGAGAATCGGAGGTCTGAAGAAGGGCTGAGGAACGAACTATTCCAGGTAGAGCATTGGATGATAGAGGCTGAGCTCATGTCATGAGGCATGGAGCCTCATAGAGCAGCTTATCTGATCAGACAGAAGAAACTCGAGCATGCCGAAAAGAAGGTCAGAGAGCGTGAAGGAAAACAAGTTGGTGGAGTACGGCGCCAGATGTTCAAAGTAGAGGAATGGATGACTGAGGCTCATCTAATAGCCCAGGGTCACGACCCAAAGGAGGCTACTTACTTGATCCGGCAGGGGAAGCTCGAGCTGGCAGAAAAGGAGGAGGCCAGGAAGAAAGAAGTTTTACCTGAGCCAGAAAAAGATGATGAGACTATGGAGGCTGATGACTTTCTCGAGTCAGACGGTTCTATTCGGTTCGGGTAGTTTACAGTAAACTTACATTGCTGTACCCTGACATTGCCCAGGATCTTTGCAACTGCCAGACCAGAAGAAGAAGCTGAAGTACCTATTCCAGTAGATTTCATGGAAGATGTGATTGAGCTACCGACTCCTGAGGAAGAAGAATCTGATCGGCCTGAGAGAATCATATTCGAGAAGCCTGAGGAGAGGGCGGCTTATCATATCAAGCCTCTTTATATTCAGGCTCATTTCGATGGGGTCAATGTAAATCGGGTGCTGGTAGATAATGGAGCAGCAGTCAACATACTGCCATATCGGTCACTCAGAAGGTTGGGTAAGACAGCCAACGACTTGATCAAAACTGATGTGACCGTGAGCGATTTCGCTGGCACAGTTAATCAGACCAAAGGGATTCTGCTCGTGGAGGTGATGGTAGGGTCCAAAACCATGTTGGTTGCACTATTTGTCGTGGAGTCAACTTCAACATACAGTGATTTGCTAGGCCGCGATTGAATTCATTCCAATATGTGCGTGCCATCATCCCTGCATCAATGCTTAATCTTTTGGGATGGGAATAAAGTTGAAATCGTCCAGGCAGATCAGAATCCATTTCGGGTGAAGTCTAATGCTGTGGAGGCCCGATACTACGATGAGACCGTAGGAATAATTAGGTTCCTCGAGCAAGATAAGTTGGGACAACCTCGCCCAGTCTTAATGGCTGCTCAGCCATAAGCAGCACATGTGAGCGAGAGATTCGAAAATCTGCTTAGGCCAAATGCCATCATTCCATTCAGGCCGACAGGTTCTGGTCCGATCATTAAAGAAATTCCATGATTAGTGACCAAGAAGAGAAGAAAATTGCGGCAGAGGCCGCTCTGAAGAAGTTCTTGACATATCAAATTGAAGAAAGGATTCACCGTGAGGCGACATCAGGTGAGTCCAACCCAATCCAGGAAGTAGCCTCTCTTGATGAGATAACGGTTTAAGAGTTAGAAGAGGCTCCAACCAAGTTAGAAGATTCAAGGGCAGAAGTTCAAGACCCTTTGATAGAAGTCAACCTGGGGGAGAATGGAGAGCATCGGCCAACTTATATCAGCTCTCTCATGAGTAAAGAAGATCAGGCAGATGTCATTGGAATCCTGAAGGAATATTGAGACTGCTTCGCGTGGGAATACTCGGAGATGCCAGGTTTCAGCTGAGAGTTAGTTGAGCACAGACTACCAATTCTTCCAGACCGACGACCATACCAGCAACCCCCAAGGAGGATGTCCAACGAGGTAGTCTTAAAGATCAAGGAGGAGATTGAGAGAATGTTGAAAGCGGGATTCATACAACCAACCCGATATGTGGAATGGTTGTCCAATGTGGTCCCCGTGGTTAAGAAGAACGGCAAGATAAGGGTCTGCATTGACTTCAGAAATTTGAATGCTGCTACTCCCAAAGATGAATACCCAATGCCAGTGGCTGATTTATTGGTGGACGGAGCATCCAAGCATAGAGTCATGTCCTTCATGGACGGCCATAGTGGGTACAACCAAATCTTCATTGATGAAGAAGATATCCCAAAAACGGCGTTCAGATGCCCCGGAGCTCTCGGGACATTTGAGTTCGTAGTCATGACGTTCGGACTAAAGAATGTTGGAGCGACATATCAACGAGCTATGAACGCCAGCTTCCATGACATGATCGGGAAATTCATGGAAGTCTACATCGATGACGCGGTGGTAAAGTCCCAATCACAAGAAGATCATCTCAACCACCTACGGAGATCGTTCGAGAGGATGAGGCAGCACGGCTTGAAGATGAATCCATTGAAGTGTGCTTTCAGAGTCATGGCAGGCAACTTCCTTAGGTTCCTTGTCCATCAGAGAGGAATTGAGGTCGATCAGAGCAAAGCCAAGGCCATCATGAGCGCTTGGCCTCCAACTACCAAAAAGGGGCTGCAAAGTTTCCTCGGTAGGTCAATTTTCTCCGGAGGTTCATATCCAACATTACTGGCAAAACCAGAGCATTTTCGCCACTGTTGAAATTAAAGGCTGAAGAAAATTTTACATGGAACCAGGAGCATCAGGAAGCTTTTGACAAACTCAAGAGCTATTTGGCGAATCCTCCACCCGAAAAGGGCAAGCCTTTGTATTTGTATATATCGACCGCGCATTCCTCGATAGGATGCTTGCTGGCCCAGAAAAATGAAAAAGGAAAAGAACATGTTGTGTGTTATCTTAGTCGGGCTTTGACAAATTGTGAGGAAAGATATAGCCCGATCGAGAAACTCTGTTTGTCTCTGTATTTCACAGCAATAAAATTGAGGCATTATATGCTTTACTTCTGTGTGTTCGTCATCGCCAAAACTGACATAGTAAAGTTTATGCTAGCCAGGCCGATCTTGAAGGGCCGATTAGGGAAATGGTGCCTGGCTTTGTCCGAATTCGATCTGATCTACGTTCCACAACGGGCGGTCAAGGGGCAAGTGTTGGCTGATTTTTTGGCCGATCATCCGTGCCTAGAGGTCGGGCAGAATGAAGAAAACGACCTGGAGGTCCTGTCCATATCTCTGTCACCATGGATACTCGAGTTTGATGGTTCGAGTACAGAGCAGTCTGTTGGAGCAGGTGTGGTTATCATCTCCCCGAAAGGGCAACAGACCATGTGGTCACTCCATCTAGACTTCGAATGCACCAATAATCAGGCTGAGTACGAGGCACTCATCATCGGCCTGGAGCTACTCGGAAATCTCCAGGCTTCTACAATTCATATCCGAGGAGATTCTCAGCTGGTGATTAGTCAGTTGTCTGGTGAATACAAATGCTCTAGTCCTCAATTGCGATCATACTTTGCCCTGGCCATACAGCTCATTAGCGAATTCGGTGAAGTCACGGTTGAGCACATCTCGAGAAAGATGAATAAAACGGCCAATGTGGCTGCTCAATTTGCTTCGGGGATTTCATTCCTACAAGATCTCGTTTAGAAGGTGGTAATGGTAGAATGACGGACCATGCCTTCAGTTTTACAGAGGGCGTCTTCGAAATCAATACCATTCCAGTCACCTAGACCGATTGGAGACTCCCTTTCATACACTATCTAAATCATCCAGACGGTCGGGCAGAAAGGAGGATCAGGACCTTGTCAATCCACTATGTTCCGCTTGATGGGGATTTATATAGGAAAGGAGCTGACGAGATTCTTTTGAGTGTCTCGGACCAGAAGAGTCATATAAAATAGTCAGTGAGGTGCACAATGGGCTATGTGGAGCTCATCAGGCTAGACGAAAGATGAGATGGCTAATCAGGCGTCATGGTTTTTACTGGCCGACGGTCATGAAAGATTGCATCAGCTATGTAAAGAGCTATAGGGCATGCCAAATTCATGGATCGATCCAAAGATTGCCCGCTGCAAAGCTTCATTCAATTTTCAAACCTTGGCCTTTCCGAGGCTGGGCGATCGACTTGGTTGGGAAAATATATCCGCCAACTCATGGGAGGCATTCCTTCATGATCATAGCAACCGATTATTTTACCAAGTGGGTGGAAGCAATGCCTGTGAAAAGGATCGAGCAGGCAGATGTGGTCAAATTCATCAAAGAACACATTCTTTATCCGTTTGGGATTCCAGAAACTATCACGACTGACCAAGGGACCATGTTCGTCGGACAGCAAACTCAAACCTTGGCAGATGAGATGGGGTTCAAGCTTATCCAGTCGACTCCCCATTATGTACAAGCCAACGGCCAAGCCGAAGCATCTAACAAAGTCATCATGACCTTGATGGAGAAGCTGGTTGATGATAACCCAAGAAAGTGGAATCAACTATCGCCAGAGGCGCTATGGGCGTATAGGATGTCTCAGCGGTCAAGCACTGGAGTCAGTCCCTTCACACTAACCTATGGCCACGACGCAATGATCCCTATGAAAATTTTAGCCCAGTCAGCTAGGATTGCTTTCCAAAACCATCTCACTTGGGAAGAATATAGTGAAGCTATGATGATAGAGCTGGAAGACTCGGACTAGAAGAACCTCACTGCTCTCAACCATTTACAAGCGCAGAAAAAGAAGTCAGAGCGAGTCTACAATAAGAAGGTTTGGGCAAAGAGTTTTGCTGAGGGGGATTTGGTTTGGAAAGTGATCCTGCCTATTGGAAAGAAAGATCCTAAGTACGAGAAAAGGTCGCCCAATTGGGAAGGACCATTCCGAATAAGGAAAGTACTTAAAGGTGGAGCCTACTGGTTGGAAAATGTGGAGGGAGAACAGTACCTAAGGTTCATAAATGGGAAATATCTGAAGAAATATTATCCTATGGTGATAGAAATGGAAATTCAATGAACAAATAAGTATCAAATAAAAGAATCATTTTTATTCATTTGTTCAATAATATTTCTACATCAATGTTCTTCCGGGAACAACTCATGTCCCCAATTGTCAAATCCTGCCCGATGGTTGTCTTTTTCTTCCTTGACAAACAGGAGTTGATGCCTCCAAACTTCGACTTCTGGCCGCTGGGTGGAAAGTTGATCTGCTCGCTTTTCTAGATCTTGAAGCTGGACCAATTTGCTTTGATCAGCAGCCTCAGCCTCAACAACCAGAGTGGCCCTCTTCTTCTCCCATTCTTCCAGTTGGGCTTTGAGTTGAGAAATATGGGCATCAGCCTGAGCCACTTGTTGCCAATACTTGTCCGATTCCTGGGCAGAAGACTGCAAAGTAATGCCATCCTCACAAAATTTCTTCTGCAGGGCCTCGAAGCTCATGATTTTACTGTTCAAAGCCTGATCATCGGCATCCAAGGTTTCGTACTTCTTGTGAGCGTTCTCATACAAAGGCTTGAAGTTTGACCACAAAAAGCTAGAATCTTCCTTCACTTCGGGAGAGTAGCTCCAAACCTTAGTTGCTTGGAAGATTGGCTCCATGTCTGGCCACTCCATGGCTTCGTAATAATCGGTCAGAAACTTCCTCAGGGTTTCCTTGGCCGCTGCCAGCTCATCTGGAGAGGCATTAAGAACCGGAGGAATGGCGAGGTCAAGGGCAGCAATCTTGTAAGCTACCTTGGCCAGATGCGTATTCAGAGGAGAAATTGAAGAGCCAGGAGTTTGCAGAAGATAAAAGCATATGGTCAGACAAGGGGACAGAGCCTGTGGCAATTGAGAAAGTGAAGAAAATTACCTGAGAGAGTGAAGGAATTTCGACTGGAGCAGGGACCTTGGCCGCCGGAGGTTGAATTTCTACAGGAAAAGAGGCAGACAGAGTCGGGCCGATGGCGCCTCCCTGGCCGATGATTGAAGTCTGACCAAAGGCAGCAAATGGACTGACTTGGTGATCGGGACAGCAGAGGGAGTGGTTTCAAGGAGGTTTCCCTAAAAAGAAAGAAAGCGTTAGTGGAAGATTTCAACCGAAGAATAAGGGAGCACCAAAAGAAGAAAATTTGCTTGACCCGCAGAGCTCTCAATGATTGGCTCCAAGTTGATTGATGTATCGGCCTGAGGGGCAGAAGCAGTTGGGGATGGAGCCTCGACAGCGGCAGTAATCTTTAAAGCCACATCAAGAATTTTGTCAACCAATTGAGTGGATTCCTATTTGAAAAGACTATAAGTAAATCGGACAGAAATGGAGATGATTCAAGCATCGGGTTAGAGAGAAGATTACCATAGGAGAGCTCAGAGATTCAACAGGGGCAGATGAAGGCTGGAGGTTTGGAGCAGTGGTTCTAGAATCTGGTTGGTGGGAAGTTTGCTGAACCGGCGATTCATCCCTGGTGACCTGAGAAAGATCAAGACCAAAGAAATAATTAGGTTCAATTAGGTCACCAGGAATGGTGGAAAGTGGTTGGACATTCAAAGGGTTCAGGTGAGAGGCCACTCGACGTTGGATGTTTCAGAAGGAATCCTTTGCTTCTGGGTCGGAGGAAGAAGAAGAAGAAGAATCGAGCACATGTACCTTAGGCTGCTGTTTGCTTGGAGAAGCTTCAGACTCTACCTCTGCCTCGGCCCTTTCCTCATGGGCCTCATCGGATGGCTGTAAAGGCACAACCTGGAGATGAACCTCCTCTTGACTTCCGGCGGCCCCTACCAGGTCCTCGGACAACACATTTTCTTGGACCTCCTCTTGAACCGCAACTGGTGTAGAGTCGGCTTGAACAGCACTCGGTTCAGCAAACTTAGCCTTTTTTGACCGATGGACTAAGCTGCTGATAGGGACTGCATCATCCTCAAAAGAACCTGAGGTAGTGGGCTTGATCGTTGCAATAACCCTACCAGCGGGCTAGACAATGACCGACTGAGCAAAATCAGCCACGGCCGAAGTAACGGAGGTTGAATGTTTCTTCAAAGAGGACCGAGCTGGAAGAGAGCAGGGAGTTAAGAATCCATAAGACAAAAACAAAAAGGAAATCAAAGGAAGAACAATCGTTACTCTTTCTTTTGGGCGTAGAGAGTGTTTTCTTGAGGGTAGCAGGGGGACCGATCTTGCTGATGAAGAAGAAGGATGGATGGTTTCCGACTACATCCGACCAATGTTGTCCCCACCAGCGAATGAATTTTGGGGTAGCTCGATTGAGTCCTGGGCTTTGGATGAAGACTGCCCGACTCCTAGCAGTGGAAAATTCAATGTAAGCCTGCTCAATCTCTGACTCCTTGAAAGATAGCGTTTGATGGCAGCCGCGGGAGTTCATTGAGGATGTTGGAGGAACAGGGACTAGCTGCTCGAAGCCGAGCTGTCTGCTGAAGAACTGGGGAGCGTATATTTCGAAACCGCTTTTAGAGTTAGTCCCACCAGGGAGCTGCCCGACAAAAAGATTGCAGCCATGAATGGCCTCCGCCCAAGCATTCCGCCCACATTTATTGTACTTTTGAAGAAGAAATGTAAACCAAGTCGGTCCATGCTCCCGATGACAGAGAGGGTAGAAGTTGAAGCTGTCGTGCTCAGACCCGTCCTCTTCCGGACGCTGGAGTTTGAGGGAATAGAAGTAGTGGAAAGCCTAAGGAAAAGATGCACAGCTAGGCTCGTGACCGGACAAAGCCTCCCCAAGATAAAGCGTAGGATGAGCGATGGGAAAAGCCACTGGAGAAACCTTTGGGAAGTACAAGTACGCCCAGAGCTGAACAACCCATATCTGTCCGCTGGGGCTACCAAGCGGATTGGAGGAGGTGATCGAACGGAGTCCCTTGTAGATGGCCCCAAGAAGAATTGACACAAAGCTAGTTCTTGTTTGGCCACTAGTGCCCTAGCCAAGGGAACGTACTCTTGAGTGCAGGTCTTGCTACCGGTGCAGACCATGTAGCGACAGATGAGACACAGGAGGAACGTGATATGTTCTTTTATTTAAGGAGGATCAGGGCCAGTTGGTTTGCCCACGATTTCAGTATATTGGCCGAATGTGTTGTGGTGCGGCCTTGCATAGTCACCGACGTGCTTGAAGTCGGAAACTGGCGAGATTAAAGTACCCTCCATGGGAAGCGCGGTGATAGCTCCAATGTCCAGGAGAGTGATGGACATCGGCCCGTGCGGAAGATCGAAGAAATTGAAGCACGGGTTCCAGAAAGACATAAGGGCAGGCAAGACCGCTTCATCATAAGGAAGCGGCCTGGTAGTCAGCTCGATAAAGGAGTAAATGCCGGTCAGCTTCCACACCAAGGCGTAAGTTGGCCTTAAACAATCGACCCATTCCTTCCAGCCTTTGAGTTCGGTCAGCCATGTGGAATGGGCTTTACCTGAGAGCCATTTGCTCCAGTCGAATGACTCGACTTCGAAGGGGAGAGGGGTATGATGAGGGAAGATCGGCCTGAGAAGCTCTGGAGGATCGGCGTTGAAGGTGTGACCGATGCGAGGAGGGTCTGCAGTTGGGTTCTTGATAAAGACATTGGGGATTTCATGGAGGATTTTTTGAAGATCAACAAGATTGTAATCATTGGTTGCAGCCATTATGGGAGGAAAAGGAAAGGAATGCGTTGTGAGATGGAAAATGCTGAGGAATTTCAGGCAGAGAAATTAGACAAGGGCAGAAGCTTTGCAAGACTTAGGAATTTCGTTTTTGAATTTGGTAAAGCAGGGAAAAGCCACCAAGGGATTTATATAGGGATGGAAAGTCGGGCCGATTGATTTCCTTATGAAAACGTGCTTTCTAAAACCGAAAGTTTATATTTTTAGGTCCAAACGTCCAAAGAATTAAATGAAGAAAAAAGAGCTGTTGATCAACAGTCACAAGGTATGAAATCAATTAATTCATCTAGGAACAAGTGTTTAAATTTTACACAAATTTTCACACTTGGGGGGGCAATGTTTGTACCTTAATTTACAAAATTGGGCTATTGGGCCTAAGAAGGAATGGGTTACATCATGACTTGCAAATTGGACCAATAGATCAAAGAGGGGACAGTGGGGCTTTTGGCTCAAGGAAAAATCATTCAAGGATGATCGGCCTGGCAGATAGCCGTAACAAGAATCGGCGGGCTTTTATTGGGAATTAATAATCGCAATAATCATAGAGGAAAAGAGCGTGCGCATGATCAGCCAGGGAATATGCCTCGTGCTCTAATCGGAGATATTCAAATTCAAGACAGCATGATTTCAGGACAGTGATATCAGCCCAGGCATGATTACAAAAGGAGAGGACTTGAAACAACAAAGGCATCAACACTTCTTCAGACGAACTAGACTGCACTCTGCTCAAACTTGCTTCGATTTTCTTTTCTTTGCTCCGTCAATCAGAGACCCCTTTTCAAGATCTGTTTAGTCCAAAGTCTTATTACTTTCAGTCAATCCCGTACTTTCCCAATCATTAAGTGTTTTTAGAGTTTGTTTAGCCTTCATCGGCCAGTTTCTTCTTTGTTCAATTCATTGTAAACACCCAATCGGGCAGTGTTCTCATTTTTGTTTATTAAAGAAATTCCCTTTTTGTTCAATGATTTAAACAGTCCGACTGTGACTTTGAACAAGAACCCGCATTATTTCTACCTTTTGTTGTTTTTCGTTACAAAAGTAACTGGCACACTCAGCAACCAGCTCATCGGCCTGACCGCTCGACCTAGGGAGATATTTGGTGCAACAATTTCATTTGAGTGATCAATAAATTAATGTAATAATTTGAATTAACCTGAAATTAGAACTTGGAAAGCACTACTGTTTTGTTATCAATCTTTCAAACTTTGATAAGTGCTATTGACAGTTACTTAGAACTGAAATTTCAATCTTATTGTAGATTAGTTGGTAAATATTTATTTGATTGGAATTTATGGTTGAAGTGAATCTTGTTTCTTTGTCCCCTTGCAACGCAGGTATTACCCGAGTTTTCTTTGGATCAAATTTTATTACTGTAACAAAGTCGATGATCCTTCTTGGGATCTGCTCAAGCCTGAAATTTTTGCTGCAATTATGGACTTTTATTCCTTTGGACAGCCATTGTTTCTAGACTCACAAACTGCAGTAGCCACGGACACTGCTATTAATGAGGATAATTTTTAATTTCAGTTATTACAATTCTTGGAATAGCTAAAGTAAATTTGTCAACTGGTGGCTGTGAACTGGAATAACCTATATTTGGGTTTGGATGTTCCTTTACATTTCATTATGCTGCAATATCTTAGTTTCAAAGCCTTTTGAGGAGGTTCAAGTTTGGATAAAGTAGGCATTCACTTCTTCAGCTTGAGGCCAGTCTTGGTTTCAAATCAATGCCATAGGCCCATAGCCAATTGAATCGTGTCTTGGTCTTCAGTTGCAATATTTTGGCAGTATCATCAATCCTTCTGCAACTGTGGGAAAACATTCTTCTCTCCCCTCATTTTTTAGAGCTTTGGTGTTTTACTCTCATATGAATCTTCAAAGGTTAGAATAAGCTACTGGCGGAAGGGAAGGAAAAACTATGATTTGCATAAAATAGGAAGATAAGTTCTTGGACATTGTATACCTGAAAATCATCCTTTCTCCTCTCTCTATATATAATGGACGAGCTTATCTTCTACTTGTGGAGAATGCCTGTAGTTGTTGCCTTCCTTCTATTATAATTTATTTTAATCAAAATCAATATATTCTGTGCATCGATCATGTACTTGCCACCCTATCATGCAGGATGATTCGGAAACTGTTGCTATGATCAAAGAACTGCGGGAGACTCGAATTCGACCAGCAGCACAAGATGGTGGTGGTGATATCGAGTACCATGGATTTGACCCGTAAGCTTCGTTTTCTCTTTCTTCACTTTTTTTTCCTGGAATTTTTATGGAATACTTATGCATTGTTTATTTTCTTTTTGAGATAGCATTGATTCAATATCACCCGTTTGCATCTGCAGAGACTGCCCAAGCTCATCTGTCACTTTGAAATCTGGCATTGAAAATATGCTAATGCATTATGCACCTGAGGTACTTACTAAATGACCATCTTGGAACTTTATTGAGAATGTGTTTGGCATGAAGATTGATGATAGATGGAGAGGATAGGATAAGCCAGCGATATGCAATAAGAAAACATATTGCTGAGAAAAGGAAAATAAGGAAGAGTATTGGATTAATTTATCATGTTGAGTGCACACATGATTAAGGAATGATAACAAAAAAATTTGTTGTAGTAGGATATTAACTTTTTGTTGATCAAATTACCCCTATTTGATACTGTTTGTACCTTAATTTGCGAAATTGGGCTAATGGGCCTAAAAAGGAATTGATTACATTATGACTTACAAATTGGACCAATGGATCAAGGAAGAGGCAATAGGGCTTTTTTGCACGAGGAAAAACATTCAAAGATGATCGGCATGGCAGATAGCTTTGACAAGAGTCAGCAGGTTTTAATTGAGAATTAAGAACCACGATAATCATGGAGGGAAAGAAGCACACGCACGATCAGCCAGGAAATATGCCTCGTGTTCTAATCCAAGATATTTAAATTCTAGACAGCATGATTTCAGGGCCGAGATATCAGCCCAAGCACGGCTACAAAAGGTGGAAACTTGAAACAACAAGGGCATCAACACTTCTTTAGACAAACCAGACTGCACTCTGCTTAAACTTGCTTCGATTTCCTTTTCTTTGCTCCGTCAATCAGAGACCCTTTTCAAGATCTGTTTAGTTCAAAGTCTTATTACTTTCAGTCAATCCTGTACTTTCCCAATCATTAAGTGTTTTTAGAAGTTTGTTTAGCCTTCCATCGGCCAGCTTCTTCTTTGTTTAGTTCATTGTAAACACCCAATCGGGCAGTGTTCTCATTTTCGCTTATTAAAGGAATTCCCTTTTTGTTCAATGATTTAAACAGTCCGACTATGACTTTGAACAAGAACCCGCATTATCTCTACCGTTTGTTGTTTTTTTGTTACAAAAGCAACTGGCACACTCAGCAACCAACTCATCAGCCTGACCGATCGGCCTAAGAAGATATTTGGTGCAACAGATACCTTTTATATCAGAAAAAATCTTTTAGACAAAAAGCACGTGATAGTTAAAGTGAGGGGAAAGTCCAACTATTCCACATGTTGCACCTTTGAGTTTACTTACCACATTGTATTCCAATCTGTAGCGATTCCATGCCCCTTTGTGGGATGATGATAATCAAATAATGGTCAGCATCGCCATCCCTTCTTCTTCTTTCTTTTTTTTTTAATAAAACAAATAACATTATTTTCTAGTGTGCAGATCATTCTAGGTGGTCAAAGGGATATAGTGAGCTCGGTCAGTCATCTACTTTGTTCACACAGTTATAATGGTCATTAAAGCGGTAATAAAATTATTTCAACATCAGTTATGGGGTACCTTGGGCACATAAATATATCAACAATCGGTTGGATGCCCCTCCTAAATATAACATCAGTTATGGGGTACCCGCATTATTGTTGCCCCATCTGTAATAGGCCTTTCATCCCTACATTTTATTCCCAGAAAACTTAATCTAGGGGTATCCTGCGCACATAAAAATAACGAGAGACACTCTGCCTGCTGCCAATTGGTTTCAGGTCCTATTTAGATTGGATGTCTATCCTGAATCTAACATAATAATCATTGTCTTTAACCTTGGCGTCGAACCGACCTTTAATGGAGGCTCAGAATGACTGATTTCGCTTTCTATGTCTGGACACATTGGTAGATGCAGAAACTTATTTTCTTTTTAGGTATTAGCTCTAAGGACTCGTTGGGTTGATTTCTTGCATTGTGAAGACTGGAAGGTGGTATGCTCATGATTTTAGGCTTGCATTAGCACCCAACATTATTAGTGTTGCATACATAATTGGATATATCTGCTCTAGGCAGATTACATATTATGATGGTCATGGTGTTAGTAACTAGGGAGTCTACCCATTTCCTTCAATGACTTAATGATTGTCTCTAGATCTGAATGATGGCGGTGCATGATGATGTCTATGCATATCATGATAGAATCTTTCTATTGTATCTGATATGATGATGTGTCATAGGTTCTAATAACAAAAGACAAGCATGACGCTTTCTGCATCAGCCTATGATGTTTACTTATCAGTTAGCAATTTTTTTTTGAGAGATCCCATGGCAAGTATTGCTAACAAGAAACATGTGGATGTCCTCAGTCTTGGCCTAAACAGTGTTACCTGACAATTGGCTTTTCCTCTCATTCCTTTCCTGAATTTTAAAATATGCATTATTCTTGGACACCAAAGTATATGTTATTGCTTTACATAGCTTATTGATTTGATTTTGGCCAAGTTGTTGTCCCGCAAGCAACATGTTGCATGCTTGTTATTTCTTGGGAAATTGTTGAGTGGGATCTAGCAGTGGGCTTCTTTTCTGTTTGGTATAATTATGGAGCAATTCTTATACACAGGTCAAAGGAGTAGAGCAAGAATTGGATGCTGAAGACGAGGATGCTACATTAGCTGGTCAGGTGGAGTAGATACAAGTTCAATCATCTCCTCTTGCCCTGTTCCTTGGGGTAATCAACCAATGGCAGCCATCCTGTACAGGAGTGAATAAAGTTTGCCGGGTTATAAAGTTGTTTGTTGGTAGAGAATCAAGTACATTCCTATAATTTAGTTGCGGTAATGTGCATGAGAGATTTAGGCTGTATCTAACAACTACCAGCAAATTAAGCACTGTACTACTTGATTGGTTTGCATGGTTTATTCACCTCCTAGGCATATATGATGCAACAAAAATTCTTGGTTTCCCAATTGATTCTTCTTGTTTTTCTAGTTTCAATGATCTATGAGTTGATTGGTGTGTATATTCTGAGAATTTGATGGTGGCATGAACGGATTGATATGGATCAAACTTCCTAGTGCGTAATTATATATGAAGGCTTACAAAATCTTTGGTAGCCAGAAAGGAAATAAAGGGAAAAACTGTGAGTTAAGATGGTTGTAGTTTAATTTTTTCCTTTATGTTTGGGATTTTTCTTATTCTAGAACCCTTTTATTTTTAGAACTTTTATTGTCTCTTTTTGGATTTTGATCTTTTTTGAGGATTTCTTTAAGGAATTTGCATTTGTATTTTCTAAATTCTGTGAATTCCCCTTTCTGAAATTTCATTATTACTTTATGATATCTTTATCACTCAAATTTTTTAAGGCTAAATACCCAAATAGCCCCCTATACTATACCTTTTTGGACATATTGGCCCCTAAAATTTTATTTGAGACAATTGATCCCTCAAACTATTATTTTAAGACAGTTAATCCCTCAAACTATTATTTTTGAGACAATTACCCCCTCAAAACTATTATTTTGGGATAATTAACCCCTCAAACTTATTATTTTGGGACAATATAACCCTTGAGGGTTTCATACAATTAAGGTTATATTTTCTCAAAATAAAGTTTTGGGGCTTAATTGTCTCAAAATAATAGTTTGAGGGGTCAATTGTTTCAAATAAAAGTTTAGGGGTCAATTTGTCTATTTTGATATAGTTTGAGAGCTGATTTGGATATTTAGCCAGTATTTGAAGGGAAACTTAGTAGGTGTACAATCCATTATTAAACTTAAACACAAATACAAACTCAAAATAAGGAACTTTTGGATCCAAAAGCCATCGCAACACAACTTCAACAACGGCCGTACATCTCAAGTTCAGAGTAAAACTTCAGTCCAAATCAAAAGATCCATCCAAATATTAAACATACCAAGTACCAATAATAATGTAAAGATAGAAAGGTCTCGAATGAGATATACCTGGCTGTGGTTGGAAATAAGCAGATATCATCCCAAATTTGAATCTTAATGAAGATAGGCATATGATAAGACATCTGGAAATAAACATTGCTCCATGATCTCCTTTCCTCTTTTCAAAAACCTGGAAAAAGTAAAACATGAAAGAGAGAGAGAGAGAGAGAGAGAGAGAGAGAGAGAGAGAGAGAGAGAGGAGGGGTCACAATTTATCCTCTTTTTTTTTTAAAATTTACTAAAAAAATAAAGCAAGAAATTAATTATACTTCACACTTTGCATCTATATGTATGTAAATTTATTACCTAGAAAACTTAATTATTGAAAAATAAATATTCACATTCATGACCACAAATATACTAAATGGGAATTAATGGGTGGATGGGTGTTTTCTTTCTTTTAATGCAAATAAAAATGAAATAATTGACTTATTTAGATAGATAGATAGATAGATATATTCGTTAATTCTTCAAATTTAAAATTATACTTACTATTGGAAGGATTCATCTTGCTTTGCCAGAAACATTAGTAACGCTGGATTTTATACCCCCACTTGGATTCAGATTCATCCACTTCTCTACTTAATAGGATGGTTTGGATTGTTTGTACATCATCCATATCTTCTACTACGGGTATTTTCTGTATAATCTCACTTGGAACCTTCTTCACAGACACTTGTTTTAGATCAGGTAGATTCCAAACATGTGGGAATGTCACTAACTCTTGGCATTCACAGATCTCTAGCTGCTGAAGACCAGGCATCACTCCTTCGTTTATCGTTATTTCTTTCAATTGATGGAATTTGCAAATTCTTAAACCCTTGAGCTTTTGGAACCCTTCTAAAAAGAATAACCGCTCTCCCTCATATGCATTCACAAGCATCATTCGTTCCAGATTAGGCAATGCTTGGATGTGAGCAAGAAAATCCTCCCTCAGCCTAGACCAACATATTATCAAACGTGTGAGATTTAGCAGTGAGTTGAACCAATGCGGTAACTTCTCCAATTTTCCATACAAATAAAGATGCTCAAGGCAAGCAGGAGGTGAAATAAGTGCATCCATCTTTAATGGCCCATCCTCATTACATGGTGTCACCGTTAAGCTGCGAAGTTGGCTTAGTTTACCATGGGAGAAGCAAAAGTCTCTTTCGTTTGCTTCGTTGACATTTGAAACATCAAGCCTTCTTAGTTGCGTCATTCTACCGAGTTCTTTTAGAAAAGCGTCCCCTGCTTTGACGAAGCTCAAACTTTGTAACTTCCTTAACAAGAACAAGTTGGATGGAGCGCGCACGCTCAACACATGCTGATAGTCCGCATATGTTTTTGTATTGTCTACACGGTAAGCAATAAGATGCCGTAGATTTTTCAACTTCACAATTCCTGGCGGAAGCTCATCGATTTGTGTTTCTGCTAGGAGCAAAGACTGCAAGTTACACAGTTTTCCAATCGCTTTCGGCAGCTTCTTCACTTGAGTCCTTCTTAAGTTAAGATATCTCAAATTGAATAAATTTACTAAATCGTCCGGAAGATGATTGATGGGGTAGTCTTGTAAATCTAACACCCTCAACATTTTGAAACCAGATGGTATGCCATCAAAGGACGATTTAGAAAATTTATCAACAACAAAGACAAACAATGACCGAAGTTGTGATAAACCCGTTGCTGCTTTCATCTCTTTATTCTTTGCCTCAATAGATAAGCGGCGAATTCCATTGCTACCTGCTTCTGCTTCTATGCCATCAAATTTAGCAATAAACTTCTCTGTTTCCGATGTTGAAACTGCAAGCTCTCGTAGAATGTCATGCATCTTACATTTATAGGTCCACCCATATTCAGCCCTCTCTACAACTTGAAGCAAGCCTCGAGAAATCAATTCCATTAAGTATCTCTCAGCCACCACCTCCGGGGTTGCTCCTTTGACTGGTTCCACAAAGCCTTCTGCTATCCAGAGTCTAATCAGCCTGTTGCGCTCAATTAGATAATCTTCTGGAAACACGCAACAATATAGAAAACAGTGCTTAAGTCGATAAGGCAAATGATGGTAGCTAAGCAATGAGATACACTTCACTACTTCAAGCTCGGGGTTGTTGCTTAGCTCCCAATTCAAGTTATCAAGAATGAATTCCCAATCTTTTATCGACTTCTTGGAAGACATCAAACCACCCAAAGCCACAAGGGCCAGCGGAAAGCCTCCACATCTTTTAACTAAGTTTGTTGCTAAAGGATCAAGATATTGTGGACATTGACCAAACTTACTTGGAAAAGCTCTCATGAAAAAAAGCTTCCGAGCCTCATCATCCCTTAGAGGTTTGAGTTGAAGGGTGTGGTTTACAACACCAAATTCAAAAGAAGCTACCTCATCCACCCGGGTAGTAAGCACGACCCGACTTCCGTTCAAGCCATTAGGAAGCGCGACACTTATCTGCTTCCAAAGGCGGATGCTCCACACATCATCTAGGACAATAAGATATCTCTTTGGCCCCAAGTATTCCACGAGTTTATCCACCAAATCCCTGTAGGCCATTGTGTTCAAGTTCACTTGGATTTCCTCATTTGCCTTCCTAGAGATGTCTTTTAGAAGGGACCTAAGCAACTCCTCAACCGCGTACTGTTGCGAGACAGTAATCCAGGCATAGCAGTCAAAATGTTGCTTGACAGTCTGTTTGTTGAAGGTATGGGCAACAAGCGTAGTTTTGCCCAAACCACCCATTCCGACCACTGCGATGAAACTCCTTTTAAGTTCTTCATTTAACAGCCATCCCAATAACTCTTTTTTTTCCTTTGTGAATCCCACAACATCATCATCTTTAAGAAAAAGAGCAGACTCGTTGTGATACTTCACCCAATCAGGATCATAATTGGAAGCAGAAAGCAATCCCTCTACTTTTTTATCTTTTCCTTCCAAGTGATACAATCCATATCGCTGGTTTGTCTCTGCAATGCTTTTAATCCTTCCGTTGACATCTTGCAACTTCACAGCTACTTTGTGTTGCAGCAGCAGCCGTTGTGGATATCGGATACGCTTTAGAAAAAAACCAATGTATTTGGTAGATCTCCGTTGTTGTTGCTTGTTCACATTGTACATGAACTCATCAATAATGTCTTCAACTTCATAGGCCAAGTCTCGGACGTTGGAAACCCATGCATTCTCTGTTTTGCTTTGCATTCCTTTCCCGTCAGCATCCTCAAGAAAGGACTTCATCATTTCCAACTCATGCCTGATTTTTTTAATTTCATCCCGAACCCCACTCACCAACAACACTTCATTCTCCAAGATAGAGACAATCTTGCCTAGCAAGAGATCTATTGTGCTTGAAGCCATGATTGCTGGGTAGTGGCTTGTGCGATCTCCCCACGAGTGTTACTTTGAGCCTTTCATCTTCTGCTCATGTAAGTACTCATAGATTTCGGGCTATCAAGAGAACATGGCCATCAACAAACATTCCACAAGAGATCTCCAAATTCATATTAACAGAGTCTATCAATTACGATTAATCACCTTCATTTAACATGTAATTATGATTCACAAAGCGAAAAAAATTAAGTAGAAAGCATAAAACTGGAAACAAATCACTTACAAAAAAGAAATAAAAAAGCGTAAAAGAGAAATGGATTTTCAGTTGGGCACCTCTCTCTCCTCCTTGATAATCAGAAAGCTGATCAAAGCTGATCGGATACTTTTAATGACCACCTTACTGATATCAGAGCAAAAAGAACAGAAAGTAAGAAGAAATTTGGAAAGGAAAGTGAGTAATAGAAGTAGAGAACCAAAGTTATCGATGAAGAAAGTCAACTTTACTCTGTCTGAAGCCATTCCCAACGGTTATTTTGTTAATATTACTAATAAAATTGAGAGCATGTAATTTGTCTCTTTTCACCATTTCCACACAGCCACATGCAAGCACAATTATTGAGCAATATGTCAATGCCATATATTTCTTAAGAGAGAACGGATTTTCACTAATCAAAAAGAGAAGTTTCCGGCAATAATTCGTTTTGAATTGCTTGTGCAGAGGTATATAATTGATTATATATTTACTAAAAATTTAGTCTGAAGTTGGAAATGCCTTGGTATGTTGGTAAAATGAAGGAAAAGAAGATAAATAGCTTCTATGATATAGCCGTCAAGCTAATCGTGCCTGCTATTTATTTATTAGATAAGATTTATATGTTTTTTTTAGGTGATTTTTATGTCAGTAGCCAATAGAATATTGTTAAGTTTCATTTTAAAACACTAAATATCTAACACTTTTAACATTTTCTTCAATTTTTTTTTTAAAAAAGCTCTTCCATCGCATTTCAATTCAAATAGTTTCAGTGTTTAAGGTAAGGTAAAGTTTTGGTCTAATGTTAAACGATGAATCATCCTATTTGTCTGTTTAAAATGTTTGATATTTTCGTATGTTTTACATGCTTTTAATTCTGAAAAAATTATCTCAAAAAAAAATTCTGAAAAAATAGATACCAAACACATATTTTCACTATTTTCATTTTCATATACCAAACATATTTTTTAGAATTTAGAAAATGAAATAGAATTTAGAAAACAAAAAAATAAAAACAGTTTTTAGGTTGTGGGGATGGGAAGATGTTCTCAAAACAATCACCTTTTATTTGTTCATTTTAATGCTTTAGAGTGAAAAAAGATGCCTTTGCCTTTCAAGCTTGCTTCCCGAGAGATTACTTAATGAATGCTCAAGTATTTTTAAAATTTAACTTATTATCTCTAGTTTGCTTTCAAAACAATATTACGATTTAGCTTACAACCCTCAGTGACGACTCAATTCATATTGATTGTTTTTACAGCTTTGGTACTTAAAGCGAAAGCGGCCTTCGACAAGCATCAGAAGCATACCTTCATACTTTATGGGAGCTGCATGCAGGATAGGGCAATAATTGGAATAAGCTGCAAGGTGTTACCATGTCTGGCCAGTACACATTCCACCATTCTAATCCTGGAAAAAGGGAACAAACAATACAAATAATGATAGCATGAATACATATTAAAGGAAATAAAAAAGAACAAAAAGGTTCAAAAAATATACCTAGGCACAGTCGAATATCCAGCGAAAATGAATGAGGAAAAGCAAGAACAGACTGAAAAAAAACAAAAACCAAAGGAACAAAGGCGATTATGTTAGAATTATATAAGATAAAAAGTGAAAAATGAATTTAAAAAAATCAGCAAAATTGGTTCGAATCTGATGATGATAGAGAACCAAAATCAGAAACAAATAAGCATTTAAAAAAAAAAAAAACAAAGAAGAATCTGATCGTTGAAGGCAAGAAAGAGAGAAGGAAAGTATGAGAAGAGAAAGATATGGAATTTCCCTCTTCCTCTGTCCATGTAGCCTCTCCTTTCCTTTTTGTCCTTTTTTTTTTAAAACAAAAAATCTATACTAAAAGGCATAGAGTATTGTAAAAGTTCTTAAATGTCCCAATTTCTTTAAGCTTCATTCATGGGTTTATTCATGGGTACGTTGGTGTTTTTGAGATTTCCTGTGTGACAGAAAGTAGCAGGAGAGGCTGCTTGGACAGCCTCCTCTTGGGTCTATTTTTTTTTTTTTTTTTGGTCTGAAAGGATGATAATTATATAAAACAAGCAAAACCAGTCATACACTTAGTTGTGGACCGAGTCCACATAGTTACAAGAATAATTGGGGTTTCTGTTAGAAGTGCTACAGACCCTGGGAAAAGTAATGCCCATTTTATAGCCAAAATGGCTGCAGAAATACAAGCAAGTAGAGTACAAAAGGAGTTGAAATTGCAGTCCATATTGGTGCTGTTTTTTACAAGCAGATCAGCACATGCATTTCCTTCTCTAAGCGTATGTTGTAACCTTCTAATGTTTAAGTGGTCCATAAGGTACCTGCAGTCATCAAGAAGGTTAATCAGTTCATGTTTGTCCTTAAAACAATCGTTAATCAGATTATTGGCCAGCATACTATCAGTTTCAACTATAATATTACAGAAATTATTGTCAATAGCTATTCTAAGACCATCACGTATAGCCCACAGTTCAGCACTTAAGCTGGTTGTGAAGCCAATATTCCTTTGGAACCCCATGATGAAGTTGCCAAGGCTGTCTCGAAATAACCCAGCAGTTCCAACTTTACTAGGGTTGGAATTTTTTACTGAACCATCGGTGTTAAGTTTTAACCAACCCTCTAGTGGAGGAATCCACCCAACAAGATGATTTTCCTTGTTGTTTGTAGAGCTTTCTTCAGCGCAGCTAGCAAAGTAATCTGTCACTTAAGCTTGGATGCTCCTGAAGATGAAATTTGTTGAGGGGATTTGTCTGCCAAATACCATATCATTCCTTGTAGTCTAAATCTTCCAAATGGTGACAGGAAAGATAATATTCCAGGGAATATGGAACACATCAGAGATGGTTTTATTTGAACAGTTAGTTCTTAACCAATCAGTAATACTCAAGTTGAAGGTATCAGCAATAGCAGTCGTGATGTTCAGAGATCTCCACACACCAACTGCTAAGGCACATCTTCTAAAGAGATGGTCAATGGACTCTTCAGCTTGAAGACAGCAAGGACAACTTCCTTCAACAGTGATTCCTCTATTTGAAATAAAATCTCTGGTAGCAATTTTTCCTAGGGAAATGAGCCATAAGAAATTTATGATATTTGGAATGGTGGGGCACTTCCAAATCCAGTTTAGATTCATCTTATGCTGAGGAGAGAGACCTTTGGCAAAAGCATAGGCGTCCTTGATTCTGAATTGACCTTTAGTGTTCGAGTTCCAGGCTACCACATCAATGCTACGGTCAGTGAGTTGTCGAGGGGTAGCTCTCAGGACGTCCATAAGTTGCTCAGGTAGCTGGAAAGAGAATCTGGAAAGTTCCCAATCGCCTTGCTGATTGAGAAAGAAAGTAATTTTTGCAAAACTTTCATCCTTGGTCAAGGGTCGAGATATCATAGACCTCAAAGGGCCTAAACCTGTCCAATTGTTATTCCAAAATTCAACTAGTTCCCCACTTCTCACAATCCATCTAGCTCCCTGATTGATGATCTCCTTGCTGTTTTTAATAGCTTTCCATAGAGGGGAAGAATTTGAAGGTTCTCAACTGGAGTTAAGGTATCTGCTCCAGATGACATTGACCCACATATCCTCTCTGCTATTAATGATGTTCCAAGCTAGCTTAGTCATGTAGGCTGCATTTAACTGTCTAGCTGAACAAATGCCCAGACCTCCAAAATCTTTAGGTTTTGTAACGTCATCCCAGTTGACCAAATGTAGTTTTCTAGCAGCTTCAGTACTACCCCACAAGAGATTTCTACAGATTCTATCGACTTGATTAAGGGTAGCAATTGGAAGAGAGGAAGCATGCATGTAATATGCAGGGATAGCTGCCAGAGAAGAGTTGATAAGAACTGTCCTACCTGCCATAGATAGAAATTTCGTTTTCCATCTAGCAAATTTGGAATTCATTTTGTCAATGATAAATTGGTAGCTTTGCTTGTCAGGTCTCTTGTGCGAGATTAGAAATCCCAGATACTTCCCCAGGTTCTGTACTTCTTCAAAATCGAAATTGTCCACAATTGCATTACGGATCATAGGTTTTGTATTTCTGGAGAAAAAATTTTTTGACTTTTGCATGTTGATGTTTGGACCGGATACAGAACAAAATTGATGTAAGACATTCTTAATGGTGACACAATTCTGGATGGTAGCTTTGGCCAAGAGAATGAGGTCATCTGCGAAGAAGAGGTAAGTGATTGTAGGGGCATCCCTAGCCACCCTAAAAATCTCCCAGTCCCCTTTTGAGTGAGCATTATTAATGAGAAGAGATAAATATTCAATACAAAGGATGAATATATAAGGGGAAAGGGGATCTCCTTGTCTAATTCCCTTAGAGGGTAAAAAGGAATCAGATTTGGATCCATTGAAAAGGACAACCATTTTTGCCGAGCAGATGTAACTCATGATGATAGAGATAAGCTTACTAGGAAAATGGAAAAAACTGAGTGTTTCTTTAATGAAGCTTCACTCGAATCTATCATAAGCTTTATGCAAATCAAGTTTAAGTAACATACACCCCTCCTTACCTTTTTTGAGTCTCATGGCATGAATAGCTTCTTGCAGAATTATGACATTATCAGAACTTTTCCTTCCAGGCAAGAAGCTGGCTTGGTTTGGACTTATGAGGTCTTTAAGGAGAGGTATGATTTTGTTAACGATAATCTTAGTAACAATCTTATAACTGGTGTTACAAAGACCGATTGGTCTGAATTGGTTTACAGTTTCAGGGCTTGTTGTTTTGGGGATAAGTGAGATTAAGCTTTCACTCCATTCAGCTGGAATACTTCTTAATCGAAACACAGCTGCAATTTCAGTACAAATGGCATCATTCACAATATCCCAACATTTTTGAAAGAAACCCGAATGCAAGCCATCCGGACCAGGGGCTTTTTAAGGTTTCATGCTAAACAGGGCTTTGGTAATTTCAAGTCTATTGGGAACACAACAAAGATATCCAATATCATTGGGTTGGACGCGAGGTCCTTCCAAGAGGATAGAGGACTCACTTCTCTGAGAAGAGATAAACGATGTGGTGAAGAGGTCTCTAAAATGATTGATGACAGTATTTTTCAAAACAATCTCATCAAAGCACCAATCTTGGCCATTAATTTTAAGGCCATTAATCTTGTTCCTCTTTCGTCTGATGAGAGTAGACACATGGAAGAACATAGTGTTGGTCTCACCCTCCACCATCCAGTCAATCCTAGATTTAAGTTTCCAAAGATCTTTTTCCTGTTTAAGAATATTAAGATATTCTTCTGAAAGTTCTTTCTCTAAATTAACAAAGAAAGGACTGTGTTTGGTAGATAGAAAGATTTGAATGCCACGAATCCTACCCAAAATTTGTCTCTTTTTCCTATGGATATTTCCAAACACATGTACATTCCATAATTTGGTAGCATTACAAAAGGATTGAATGGTACTAGAAAGGTTACCAGCAGTATGATTCCATGTTTCTTTAACAAAATCCATGAAGTCATGGTGATTAAACCAACACCATTCAAACCTGAAGGGTTTCTCAATATGTGAGGAAAGATTCGGGTTCAAAGAGAGTAGGAGAGGGTAATGATTCGAGAAGAGCGGAGGAAGATGGTGGACTTTGGCCTCAAGGAATTTTAAATTCCAACTCGGGTTAGCCCAAACCCTATCAATCCTTTCCCTTATAAGCATACCGTTGTATTGGGCATTGACCCAAGTGAATTTAGGACCAATATAACCTAAGTCAATCATGTTACAATTATTTATGCATTCCCTATAAAGTCTGACTCTATAGTTGTTAATAGGACCACCCCCAAGTTTTTCATCAGCACTCAAGACATCATTAAAGTCCCCCATAATCATCCAAGGTAAATCAATCTCATTACTCATCAGATTAAGTTCTTCCCATAACAGTTTCGTTTTTTGTAACCTAGGACTAGCATATATACCAGATAAAATCCAGGGAAAATTAAAGGGGGTTTGGTTAATTACTTGGATCAGAGCATGAATGGCTTGTTCGCCATGAGGGAGGATCTCAATAGACACTTCATCTGCGTTCCATAGCATCCAAAGGCCACCGGACAGTCCCACAGTATTAATGATATGGCATCTATCAAAACCAAGCGAGGTTGCTACCCAAGTAGCCTGATTGCCAGAGATTTTTGTCTCCGAAATGAAGAGGATCAAAGGCTTATAGATCCTGAGAAGATCCCTGCAAGTTCTTTTGAATTTATTGTTTGCTGCCCCACAGCAATTCCAAATGAGAAAACTAATCATGGATAACACGTTGTCTTCTAAACCCCACCAAGAAACTGCTAACTCAGGGTTAGTTTCCACTTATTCTTCCACCTTGTACATCAGGTTGGCATTTAGATGGCATTTGGGAATCATCACAAGGTTGTGTGTCATGCCTCTTACCTCTTGTTCCTTGTAACAACGGGCAATGAAGTGCATCTCTCTTACCCCTAAAGATGTCTGGACCATTTCAGGAGAGGAAGCTCGTTGTTGTATATTATCCTGAATAACGAGTCCACAATCCTAGGCCTACTTGTTAGGGCTTCTACTTCTTTCACGGCTCTCTCCTCGCCTCTTGAAATTCCTCCTCTACCAGCTTTTGGAGCATTTCATTTTTTTCCTGCTCTGTATACTCCAGAAAGTGGCCCGGTGAAGTTAGATGGTGGAGGTGGTGGTCTAGGACCAATGGCTGCTCTACAGCCACCATGTGATTCCAAGTGTGGTTCAGAGGAAGTGGTGTGCTTGTTGGGTTCGGTATTTCTGATGGGTTCAAAAGACTCATTGTTGCTTATTCTAGGGGAATGAAGGTGTCTTGGTAGAACATGAATTGTTTGAACGGACCCTGCTTGCTAATTTATTTCTCCATTTGAAGAGTGGGATTTAGGGGAAGGTTTTACAACAGGAACTTCAGAACAATCTTAGTTGGTCTCTGAAGGAACAATGGCAGTACTTTCCACGATAGAAAAATTGGTTTTTGCTTCATTACCAATGCTAACATTTCCCAAGGTGGGATTGCCATTTTTCTTATGATCACCTGTCATCTCATGGGTAGAGAGTGGGGCATTATTTTGAATCAGACAGCTTTGGGTAGGTATTGAGTTAGAGTTTGAAGCCAATGATTGGCCTAGAGGGGATTCCGTTACACCGTTTCTAATCTTGGCATTAGTCGTTGCAAGACTACAAGGCCCATTCTCAAATTGTGATTGGTCTTTCATGGGCCCATTGCTTGGGCTATTCCTGAAGCCAGTGTGACCAGTCAAATTACCATCCCTTTTATTCTTGCTGTCCGTACCACCACTATGTTTGTTAGGTGCTGTTCTGTTTTTCTGATGACTAACTACCATCCATGGTCCATAACTGGAGTTCTTATCGCCGTTCTCTTCATTTTCCATATTCACATCCCTTTCCAAGATAGAGGACTCTTTCAAAGGCACTACATTCTGAGGATTAATATTATCATTACCTGTATTCAAGAAAGTGTGGCAGTTTTGTTGACTGTGGCCAATGCATCCACAGCTAAAACACAGACTTGAAACAGTTTCGTACATAACCGCCTGCTTATGTCTCCTAATTTTTATGGTATGTATTAAGGGGCCTGTCAAGATCTACCTGAACACATAATCTAGCATACTTGCCTCTGGTATTATTGACAGTTGCAGCATCAACTCTTAATAGAACTCCCAATTGATTTCCTATCCTTGTGAGAATTTGAGGATCAAAGAATTCAATAGGGAGTCCTGGAAGGTGAGCCCAAACTGCTGTAGTAGTAAAAGTTGCCTTTTCTGGCTTAAAGCTAGGTTCACATTGCCTTAGAGAAAGGAAAAATGGTCCAATAGACCAAGGACCTCCAAACATGACTCTTAGAAAGTCCTCCCTAGCATGGAATCTAAATAAGAAGAAATCACAACCTAGATCAATGCACTCCATCTTTTGAGTTGGCTTCCATTGAGCTTTAACTCTGGGATAGAGAAATTTGTATCCAACGTTCTTTCCATACGTCTTTACTATAATGGAATTTATCCAGGAGGCTCTAATTCTTCTTTTTTCTTCCTTAGAGAGGGAAATAATGACCATGCCTTCCTTATTTTCTTCCTCATCTTCAGAGTCAGAAATATCATCAAGGAAGGAAGGGTTGCTTGTATAACAAAATTGAGCTTCCTCCTGGTTGGCCACCAACATGTCCTTATATGAGCATGTTGCATGATTATCTTGCCATTGTTTCGAAGTATGGTTTTCGATTTCCATACTTGCTGTTGAGATTTGCTCGGGGACATTTTGGACACCCTCCATGGAAGTAATAACTAAAGAAGATTCTTTCATTCTCTTGACAGAGCGGTTTTCTTCTAATACGTCGGGATAAGGATCCAGTGGCTTAGGAGGGATTAAGCTGTTCGTCAGCAAAGGTGAGCAAGAAGGGAGAGGGACGTTGAGAGACATCAGAGAGCTACAGAAAGTGACACTCCCCTTGCGTCTATGCGTCCATGGTAAGAGGTTTTGATAATTTTTAAGATTTTAAGATATAATTAATTAATATTGGTCTGAACCAGACTTTATATTTTTCTTAATCGCTTCATTTTCTCAATAATGGGGCCAAGAGCCCATTCCCTAGGCTGAAGCTAGCAAAACCTGACCTAAGAACAGGTACTCGACTCAACCCGTCCGAAACCGAATCCGACCCAATCCGATTTGATCAAAAAGTCAACAAACCCGAACCCGGAATTACTCGAACCCGAAAATGACCTGAACCCAGAATGACCCTAACCCGAAATGAGCTTAACCCTATTAACCCGAGAAGTTAACCCGAAATGACCTGAACTTAAAAGAAAGTGTATTTAAAATTTTTTTAAAATAGTAAGTCAATTAAAAATAAAAGTATAATAATATAAAATACCAGAATATAACAATTAATATACTTTCAAATTATTCTCAATTTTTTATCAAAGATCTATATTTATAATAATAATAATAATAATATATATATAAAAATACGAATGTTGTAAAACTTTGGAATCGCCTAAAATACCCTTTTCTTTCTCTATATTTCAAAAATGTCATAGATATTGTTGAGTTAAATTAAAACTCTTTATTTATCTTTTATTAAATATTTTTCATATTTATTAAATGATTATAATGATTAACTAATTTTACTTTCATCATAATTAACGAATTACTATATTATCTTAAAGAAAATATTTTAATTATCATTTAATTTCATGTATATAGTTTAATTTGAAGTTTATTCTTTAGTTTAATTATCACTCATCTTAATTTAATTTGTTTTTCTAAATTTTTTATTATTTTTTCCTTTTTTGTTAATATTAATAACTCATTGTATCATGTGCAGAGCACGTGACAGAGTAACTAGTTAAGTCAAGTATATGTATTTATTATGCATCAATATTTTGTTAGTATTTATTTGACCGAAACTTAATTATTAATTATAATTAAAATTTCAGAACAAAAAAAGAATTTATTTTCATTGTTATAAATAGAATTAGATTAAACTTTTATGTAACTATTTAAATATTTATACTTTAATTTATTATAGTTAATATAAAGATATATCAAATATCATATAATATTTTAATTAATATTAAATATTTATAATTTAACTAATTTTATATTAATATTATATAATATTTAAAAATATTAACCTTTGGATTTAGTGACAACCCAAGCAAATTAAATTATATTTCAATTGAATGTTTTTTAAAGATTTATTATGTGGAATTTGAGTAAAAAGAAATTGATATTTACAGTAATATCGACTTGTTTATTGCTGAAAAAGGAAATTCAAAATTAATATAATTTTTAGATTTTATTATGTCTCATATAAAATTAAGAATTAATAATTATAATTTTCATTTGTACATATTGCAAATTGGATGATTAAAACTAACTTCAATTATCAATTAGAAAATTTCATTTAAAATTGAATATTTGAAATTTTACCCAATCAATTAAAACAAATTGCTAAAGACTAAAAGTTAAAAATCTAATAAGTAATAACTTTATTTTTTTAATAAATCCCGAATCTATGTTAAAAAAAAAGAAGAAGAAGTTCATATCCCGTAATAAAATCCAAAATGATACAACATATAAATCGAGACGTCAAATATGAAAAAAAAATCTCAAATAATCCATGCTGAATTTGAAATACTTTAAACTCGAAAATCTGAATGTCAAATCCGAACTAATATGACCGAAATAAAAAACGACCCGAACCCGAAAACCCGAGTGTGAAACCCAGAATGACTCTGACTCGAACCCAACCAAGATCCGAACCCGATATGACCTGATATTCAGACGACTCAAACCCAATCCGGACCTAAACCCAAAATGACCCGAATTTCTCTTGACTCGAAACTGACTTAACCTAAATGACCCGAACCCAACCCAACTTATCCATCTGCCTACCTCTACTAATAACGTTAATATTTTTAATCGTTTCCCACTTGTATAGGGAACCGCTTTCCATGCTTGTATAGCTTGTTCCCCACTTGTGCAGCCTCGTAACCAGCTGTGCTCACCTAACTCTGCTTTCTATGCTTGAATAGCTTGTTCCCCACCTATGCAGCCTCGTAACCAGCTTTGTCTTCACTGTGCTTACCTAACTCTGCTTTCCATGCTTGTATTAAACGCACTTTGTACAGCTTTGTTAAACAAGAAAGACAAGTGAAATATTTTAGCTTATTCCTTTTTTACATGGTATCCGAGCAGGTTATGAACCCTAGCCATCATGTCCACCAACTCTGACAGCAATTCCACCCAAAATGATACTGGATCAATTGGGGGAGCAAATAACCCCTTTGATCATAACTCTCCTTATTATCTGCACCCATCAGATAATCCTGGTACCGTCTTTGTTTCAAGCCTTTTGACCGGAGAAAATTATCCAACATGGAGGAGAGCAATGCAAAATGCCCTTTATGCCAAAAACAAGATATGCTTTGTAGACGGGACACTCACCAAACCTGACATTGGCTCTCCTGATTTTGCCTCTTGGATGAAATGTAACTCGATGGTTATTTCTTGGCTTTTCAATGCCCTCTCTCGTGACCTTCATGATAGTGTAGCTTACACCGACTCGGCACGAGAAGTATGGATTGACCTTGAAGAGCGATTTGCACAAGGCAATGCTCCTAGAGTGCATCAATTGAAGCATGACTTGGCCATCACAAACCAAGGTAATCTTTCCATCGCTGCTTATTACACCAAACTTAAACCATTATGGGATGAATTGCAGTTGTATGAAGCCATTCCAAAGTGTTCATGTGGAGCAGCCAAGGAGTTTATTGCCATTCGTGAAACTGAAAGACTCCACCAATTTTTGATGGGGTTAAATGACAATTTCAGCACCATAAGAACTCAAGTTTTGAGCACCGAACCTCTTCCAAGTTTGAGCAAAGTGTATTCAATTGTTGCTCAAGAAGAAAAACAGCAAGTCGTTGCCTCTTCTAGAGTCCCAGTTATAGAAGCTACTGCGTTGACTGTTAAATCAAGGTTTTCAAGGCCGAAATTTCCATCAAAAGTCCGATAAGTATGTGATCATTGCAAGAAAAATGGACACTCCAAGGCAAATTGTTTTGAACTTATTGGTTACCCTATGGATTGGAAAACACGAAACCGTCGTGATTCAAGCAGAAATCCAATTTCCAATTCATTATCCCATGGGTTTTTGCAGAAAAGTTCTCCATCGCCTGGTACTTCAATGGCTGCTGCCACTAGCACTACTACCTCGAGTAATGAGGATATTCAATCTCCAATTGCAGGACTCACCACTGACCAATATAATCAATTGATTCAATTTTTGAATGGTAATTCTATGCCTTCTGCCAACCTTGTAGGTAAACCCATTGACTCTACTTCTTGGATAATTGATAGTGGAGCCACTGATCATATGACTTCTTCGATATCCTTATTACAGAACATATCACCTAATTATTTTTATCAGCCAGTTAAACTCCCAAATGGTATCTCTTTACCAGTTTCTCATATTGGGAAAGCCATCCTCTCCAATGATGTCACCCTTAACAATGTTCTATGTGTCACAAATTTCTCTTGCAACCTTATCTCAATAAGCAAACTTACCAGAGACCTCAATTGTGTAGTCTTATTTTTTCCTGATTTTTGTGTCTTTCAGGACCTTCATTCCAAGACGCTGATTGGAGTGGGTAAACTTCAAGGAGGTCTTTATCGTTGTTCTTTTTTATCATCTTTTGTAGCTTGTCATTCTGTCAAGGATTCTTCTTCTTTAACTTGGCATATGCGTCTTGGCCATGTCTCTTTTGATCGGTTGTCTAAAATTTGTAGTTTGTCTAATGTTAGTCATTCAAATTTTCAGCATGTTTGTGATGTTTGTCATCGTGCAAAACAAACACGAAATCCTTTTCCAGTTAGCAAAAATAGAAGTAGTGAACGTTTCTCATTAATTCATGTTGATATTTGGGGTGCTTATTCAACACCTTCACATACTGGTGCACACTATTTTTTGACAATTGTTGACGATTATTCCCGTTGCACCTGGGTCTATCTGATGAAACATAAGTCTGAAACTCTTGGTTATCTGATTTTTTTTTGTAACATGGTCAAAATGCAGTTTAATTCCAAAGTGCGTCAAATTCGGAGTGATAATGGTAGTGAAATTTTTTCAGGTGCTATTAAAAATTTTTATCATTCCAATGGCATATTGCATCAAAGTTCTTGCGTCGATACACCACAACAAAATGGAATTGTAGAGCGAAAACACCGACATGTTCTTGAAATGGCGCGTGCCTTAAGATTTCAAGCCAATTTACCTTTATCCTTTTGGGGAGAATGTGTTTTAACATCGGCTTACCTTATCAATTTGCTTCCTACACCAATTTTAAATAACCAAACCCCATATGAAATGCTTTTTAACAAGAAACCCAGTTATGACCATTTGAGAATTTTTGGTTGTCTTTGTTATGCCCACAATCACTCCCCATCACGCAAGAAATTTGATGCACGGGCCATGAAATGTGTTTTTGTTGGATATCCAAATGGACAAAAAGGTTATCGTGTTTACGATTTAGAGTCCAAACGAATCTTTACTAGTAGAGATGTGATTTTTCATGAGCATATTTTTCCTTATTCTACCATTAGCGAAAATCTGTCTTTTACCCCAGTTGTTCCTTTGCCTTTGCTTGATGATTATGACTTTGCCACTTTACAAAATAATGGACCCACGCCTTCCACCCAAGAAATGCACCAAGATGAGAATCCTAGTGCCACTACAAGTCTTGACGCACCTATTACTTCTTCTACTTTGTCATCTCGTCCTCATCGTCATCGAGTTCCATCTCACAAGCTTCAAGATTTTATTTATGATCTTCCTTCCTCAATTGACCCCTTGAAGTCTACCTCTCCTTCAGCTCACTCAGGTACCAGCTATCCCATCTCTAATTTCATTTCTCATGATAAATTTTCATCTGTTCATTCTACCTTTCTAGCAGCCATCACCTCTGTTGATGAACCTAAAACTTTTTCTCAAGCAGTCCATGATGAAAATTGGTGTAAAGCCATGAAAAGTGAAATTGATGCTCTTGAACAGAACAATACTTGGACTCTTGAAACATTGCCACCTAGAAAGAAGGCCATTGACTCCAAATGGGTCTATCGCATCAAATATAAACCAGATGGTTCCATAGAACGGTACAAGGCACGGCTGGTCGCAAAAGGATTTACGCAAGTTGAGGGGCTTGATTATCATGAAACCTTTGCTCCAGTTGCGAAATTGGTGACAGTCCGTTGCCTTCTTGCGGTAGCATCTATTCGACATTGGCACTTGCACCAGCTTGATGTCAACAATGCTTTCCTGCATGGTGATCTTCAAGAGGAGGTATATATGAAAATTCCTCAAGGTTTCTCTCGAAAAGGGGAGACAAGAGTTTGTCGGCTTTGAAAATCTCTGTATGGGTTAAAACAAGCTTCCCGTAATTGGTATGAAAAATTCACCATCTCTTTGAAATCTATTGGCTTCTCTCAATCTGTTGCAGATTATTCTCTCTTCACTTTACAACATGGTGAAAGTTTCATCGCTATTTTGATTTATGTTGACGATGTTATAATTACGGGAAATGATGCTGCACAAATTTCTTCTATCAAGTCTTTTTTGCACAAGCAATTCAGCATCAAAGACCTTGGTCCCTTAAAATATTTTTTGGGCATTGAAGTTGCTCGTTCTCCAACAGGTATCGTCTTAAGCCAAAGAAAATATGCACTTGATATTCTATCTGAAGCAGGAATGCTTGCTGCTCGTCCTTGTCTTTTTCCTATGGAGCAAAATCACAAGCTTACCCATGATTCTGGTAATCCTGTTGCTGACGCCTCTCAATATAGGCGCTTGGTTGGCCGTCTTTTATACCTCACCATCACTAGACCAGATTTATGCTATTCTGTCAATATCTTAAGTCAATTTATGCTTGATCCTAGAGAACAACATCTTGAAGCTGCCATGCGTGTTCTTCGCTATGTAAAATCCTCTCCTGCACAAGGTATATTTCTACCTTCTTCTAGTTCTTTCAAGCTTCAAGCCTATTGTGATTCGGATTGGGCTGGTTGTCCTATGACTCGTCGTTCCACCTCTGGATTTTTTATCTCACTTGGTTCTGCCCCTATTTCTTGGAAATCCAAGAAGCAAAGCATAGTGTCTTGCTCTTCTGCTGAAGCGGAATATCGTGCAATGTCCACTGCCACAAGTGAGTTAATTTGGTTGCGAAGCCTTCTTAGTGACCTTCAGGTGCCCCATCCCTTGCCAATGAAACTTTTTTGCGATAATCAAGCTGCCCTCCATATTGCCACTAATCCGATGTTCCATGAACGCACAAAACACATAGAAATTGATTGTCATTTCATTCGTGAGCGCATCCAATCCAAGGAACTCGTTGCATCACATGTTGGTTCTAACTCTCAATTAGCAGACATCTTTACTAAGGCTCTTGGTCGAGATCATTTTCAAGTTTTATTATCCAAGTTGGGCATTATGGATCTTCATGCTCCAACTTGAGGGGGAGTAATAACGTTAATATTTTTAATCGTTTCCCACTTGTATAGGGAACCGCTTTCCATGCTTGTATAGCTTGTTCCCCACTTGTGCAGCCTCGTAACCAGCTGTGCTCACCTAACTCTGCTTTCTATGCTTGAATAGCTTGTTCCCCACCTATGCAGCCTCGTAACCAGCTTTGTCTTCACTGTGCTTACCTAACTCTGCTTTCCATGCTTGTATTAAACGCACTTTGTACAGTTTTGTTAAACAAGAAAGACAAGTGAAATATTTTAGCTTATTCCTTTTTTACATCTACCCTAGGCCAATAGTTTTATGAAGATCTAAAACTTTAGTAAACCCCATTGTTTTAAAATAAAACTCCTTTTTGTTTTGTTGTTGTCGTCGTCGTCGTTGTTTTCTCTTTTTGTGGGGTTGGGTTAACGAGAATTGAGTTGCGCAATATAAAATATGGCTCTCTATTGCATATGCCATCGGTTTTGTATTAGAAAGACTAAGCTGCAGACCAAAGGGTATTATTTGTCGTGTTTGGGTACGTGTCCTTTAGTAACTATACATTTTCTGTTAAACTGCCGTTTGTTTTTTTCTTGTTCTGGGGTAGGTTCTCCATTCACGTGGTGGAGCTCAGTTGAATTAGGTCCAAAATCTAAGGACTTCTTTCAAATTTATCCAAAGAAAAATGGAGCTTCATTTAAATTTGGATTTTCTTGATTCGATTCAAACTTTTTGATATTTAACTAACGAAGTTCAAATAATAAGCAACTCAAATCAACCGTCACTTTTATACTCACAAACAAGGCTTCTCCTTTTGTTGTGTTTTCAGACGAAGGGAGAAAGCGGCGACGATGAAAGGAGTTGGATGTTTGATTCGGCGAGCTCGGAGATGTCAATCTCTCTTCCCATCGCATGTAATCTCTCACCGCCTTATATATTAAAAAATCCCGTCGTTTGGGGTGTTCGGAAGCCGCAGCTCGTCGTTTCTTCCAATCCTGAGTGGTTAATATCTTCATTGCTCCCTATGCAATCGACCCATTTCGGAGGTTGCTCTGTTTTCTTTGTCATCATTTGTTTTGTTTCTTTTTTGGTTCTGGGGTTTTGGCTTTGGGTTGCTTTTTCTTTTTAAATTTGATTGCTTTTTTGGTGATTGCAGGGCAAAGGAGAAGCATGTTTATCCAAACACAATCGACACCCAATCCAGCTTCCCTGATGTTTTATCCGGGGAAAGCGGTTATGGAAGTTGGGAGTGCAGATTTTCCCAATGCTCGTTCAGCCATGAATTCACCTTTGGCCAAGGCCTTGTATGGAATCGATGGTAAGAACTAGGAAGCTCTCAGCTCAATCACCTTATTCTTGCAGCTTGTACTTGAAGAGAGTAGACTAGAATCCTCAAGAAAATAATCTGCTTTACTATGTGAGAGGGGAGATGAAACTGTAGCTGTAATATAGTTGAGGCAGCCCGGGTTTGGCTCGTTCATGCTTCCTTTGTCGAAATGAAGCTTGATTAGCTGATGGAGTTACCGGAGCTCTGCCTGATTAAGTTTGATTATCTTCAATGTAGAATCTAGATTGCTTACGATTGCCAGTTCAGAATAATCAAACTCAACTCTTCAGAATGCTAAGATACTTGAAATTGAGTTTGACTCGATGGGAACTGAGTTGATTTGAGTGCTTTCCATGTAGAAATAGAATGCAAGTGACCCATGAGCAGGCTTGACTTGCTTATGCCTGTATTAGTCGATACTAAAGTACAAGTGTTTTTACAAAGACTATTTTTATGGGTACAAATTATATGGAAAAAGCAAAGTTATTTTGAAGTCATTTATCAGATCGACTAATCTACCTCAAATCTTTCAGATAGTCAAAACTGGGCTTTTGCAAAGGGATTGTTGTAAGCTGTTTCATTTACCTTGGAATTGTGTCCTCTCTCTTATAAAACAGGCTAAAGAAAAACTTTTTATTCCTTTCATTCGACTCTCCTCCCATCTGAACTTTCATTGATAGTTTTTGTCCTGATGGATTTAGTGTAGACTTCTCACTTTGTTTCATTAGCATTGCACTCTATATTACCGTTTACTTTACGTCATGTCGTCATGTTCCACTTTGAAGTTCAAGTCAAACATAAGTGACGTTTTAATATTGGAAGGGAATGAATGCCGAGAACGAACTTACCATGAAGTGTTTATTTTCCAGTTGAAGTTGAAAATAGCAATGATATGACTATTTTCTTCTCAATATAGTTGCATTAATGGACATAGAACGCGGTATTGGTAACAATTTATGAAGGAACAACTTATTATTGGCAGGTCTTTTGGTAACAACAATGTAGATATATGAGGATTTAATTTATTAAAAACCATTGTGATCCGGACAGTTGGGAAGGAAAAGATGTTATCAATATGATGTAGTGGAAGGGGGTTAAGATAGTAGGGCTCAACAATTAGGGCTAAATTAGGATAGATTGTAGATGGAACAAAAAATAATTTGGGTAAAAATATCTCTGAATAATTCTGAAATAATAATAAGAGAACAAAGTCTAATGCTTGCCTACTAATACCTATTTATAAAAGCTTAAAACAGTAACCCCTAAAGAGTTTAACCTAATTTAAAAGACTTAAGACACAAAAAACCTTAAAAGACTTGATAACCAAGTAATAAGAGACTTCATAAAACTGATAAATAAATTAAAAATAATTAAGGAAATTATGTGCTGCATCATTCTGCCCGGGTTTGAAAAAAACTCGACTCCGACGAGTAGGCTTTGGCAGACTCCTCATAAATTTCTGGATCAATTCGTTTCCGTTCCTCTTCAGCAATCCAAGTACTCTCAGTTGCTGGTTTCCCTAACCACTTCACCAAAAATCTTCTGTACAAGTTTCCTCGCCTAGATCGAACCTCCTTAACATCCAAAATATCTTTAATAACATCTGTTTTTCCCACTGGCAGCTATTGAATTTGTTCCTTAATACTAGATGCAGACCCATCAAATCCATCAAAAGGATACAAATCTGAAACATTAAATATAGGACTGATTTGCAAATCTAATGCAATTCAATTATGTAGGCATTGGAACCAATTTTCTTCAGAACCTTGCACGGCCCAAACTTCCTAGACTTGAGCTTGTGATAAGAACCTTTAGGAAATCTCTCTCGCCTCAAATGCACTAGAACTTGATCACCTTCTTCAAATTCTTGTTGTCGACGATGTTCGTTGGCAGCAGAAGAATAAGCTTCATTGCTGGCTTTTAAAATAGCTTTTACCTCTTCATGAACTCTGCGAATTTGCTCAGCAAATGCTTCTCCTCTATCACTCACTCTAGCTTCTTGTGGTAAAGGCACCAAATCAAGGATATGTTGCGGTTTCAAACCATAAGCAGCTTCAAATGGTGTCTTCTTGATACTTCGATTCACTAAGTTGTTGTAGGCAAATTCAACTTGTGGAATGACTAAATCCCATGTTTTTGGATTATTTCCAGCAAGACATCTCAGCATATTGCCTAAGCTTCTGTTCATAACTTCTGTTTGACCATCTATTTGTGGATGGCAAGTGCTAGAATACTTCAATTTTGTCCCAAATTTCCTCCACAAAGTTCTCCAAAAATGCCCCATAAATTTCACATCTCTATCAGAAACAATAGACGTAGGAACACCATGTAATCTCACAACTTCAGAAAAAAAAAATTTAGAAATATGAATTGCATCAGAAGTCTTGAAACAGGGAATAAAATGTGCCATCTTTGAAAACCGATCCACCACAACAAAGATAGAATCAAAATTCTTGGTTGTTTTTGGTAGGCCTAAAATAAAATCCATACTCAAATGAGTCCATGGAGTTTATGGTTCCGGTAAAGGTGTATACAAACCTGTATTTTGAACACTTCTTTTGCCAAATAAACATGCTGGACAATTTTGCACCAATCTCTCCGCATCTCGATGCATCTTTGGCGAAAAATATCGTTCAGCCACCATTGCCAAAGTTTTGTCTCTGCCAAAATGTCCTCCTAAGCCATTTCCATGAAGTTCTCTAATAATCTGCTCCCTTAATGATCCTTCCGGAATGCACAATTGATTAATTACCTTTGAATAAATAATTATCATGCAATCTATAAGGTAAATTTTCAGCTTGTGGTGAACTACTTAAATCAATTATTATTTTGCTGAAATAAGGGTTAGTAATATACTGATTTTTTAACTCCTCAAATCCAGTAACTTGAATGCTCAAGATTGACAAAAGTAAAGTTTTCTGACTAAGTGCATCAGCCACTGTATTAGACTATCCAGACTTGAACTTCAATGTAAAATTAAATTCTTCAAGAAAAGAACTCCACCTTGCATGTTTGTCATTTAGCTTTTTCTGAGAATTTAAATACCTCAAAGCTTGATGGTCAAAATAAACAACAAACTCCCGATAAGCCAAATAATGCTACCAATGACAAATAGCCCTCACCAAAGCATAAAATTCTAGGTCGTAGGTTGAATAACGACGTCTAGAATCAGACAACTTTTCACTGAAAAATTCCACAGGCTTTCCATCTTGACTAAGTACTGCTCCAATTCCTGTGTGAGATGCATCACACTCAACAACAAACAATTTGTCAAAGTCTGGTAATGCAAAGATAGGGGATTCGGTCAGCAAACTCTTAATCTTTTTAAAAGCACCTTGAGCTGAATGTGTCCATTCAAGTTCACCTTTCTTCAAAGTTTCAGTAATAGGACTCATAATAGAACTGAAATTTTGAATAAATCTTCTATAAAAAGATGCTAAACCATGAAAACTTCACACCTCTTTGATAGATTTAGGTTCTGGCCATTCAGTTATTGCACGTACCTTTTCTGGATTTGGTTTCAACCCTTCTTCCGACACAATGAAGCCAAGAAATACAACTTTAGATTGCAAAAAACTGCACTTTTTTAAGTTTACATAAAAGCTGCTCCTGTTGAAGAACTTCAAAAACTTGTTGCAAATGTGTCAAGTGCTTTTCCTTTGTGCGGCTATAAATTAAAATGTCATCAAAGTAAACCACAATAAAAGAATTTAAGAAGGGCTTCAATACCTTCGTCATAACTCGCATGAATGTGCTAGGAGCATTAGATAGCCCAAAAGGCATCACCAACCATTCAAATAACCCATCCGGTGTCTTAAAAGCTATCTTCCATTCATCTCCACTTCTCATTCTGATTTGGTGATATCCACTCTTCAAATCAATTTTTGAAAATACCTTTGAACCAGCCAATTGATCAAGCATCTCCCCCAATCGTGGAATAGGAAAACGATACTTAACTGTGATTTTATTTATAGCATGGCTGTCCACACACATTCTCCATGAACCATCTTTCTTCGGAGCTAATAAGGCTGGACAAGCACAAGGACTTTTACTTTCTTGCACCAAGCCTTTCTCTAATAGCCCTTGAACTTGCCTTTGAATTTCAGCTCGCTGTGTGGGAGGCATTCTATATGCTGGCAGATTTGGTAAAGATGCTCCAGGCACCAAATCTATAGCATGTTGGATACTTCTTAAAGGAGGTAAATTTTTCGGACCACCTTTATCAGTCAACTCACCAAATTCCTTCAAAATTTGCTGTATTTCAGTAGGAAACTGTTGCGATTTCACCTTCTGATCACTCTCTGAAATCCTTTTAACCAAAGCATACATGACTCCCATCTCATTGCTTTCAACTTCAAACTTTTTAGTAGCCAAATACCTAGTGACTTTTTTTATTTTATTGTTGTCGGAAAGATTCTTAGCAGTGACTTGCTTCACTTCTCCTTGTAGGGGATACAAGGTATACTTCTTGCTGTTCTTAGTGAAAGAATAGGTGTTAGGCTTCGTTTTATGAACCATATCATGATCAAACAGCCACGGTCTTCCAATCAAAATATGACCAACATCCATTGGCACAACATCACATAAAGCTTCATCTTCAAGTTTACCTCCCATAGTAAATTTCACCAAATGTTGAGAAGTAACTGGCACCTCATGTCCTTTCTTTAGCCATCCAATTTTATAAGGATGAGGACATTTGGTTGTTGGCAGCTTCAATTTCTCAACAGCCTCTTTAGAAATAACATTCTCCATGCTTCCTCCATTAATGACAAGATCACACACCTTTCCTTCACAAACAACACGAGCGCGAAAAATACTATGCCTTCTCCAATCTTCTTTTTCCTCCTTAGTTGTTGTTGTCATTACTCTACATACTACCAATGATTCTCCATAGGAAGGATAAACATCAACTTCCTCTATTTCCTCTTCATCAAATTCTGGTTCTAATTCTTCCTCAAATTCAGCAAAATTCGCCTTTCGTTCTAGACATGTGAAAAAGGTATGTCCTTTTTCTCCACAAGTGTAGCCCCGAATATGGGACTTGCTGCCTCCTTTATTTGTAGAAGCACCAGAATTGTCTTTCTTTTCAAAAGGCACTATACTCTTACTTTTATCACTACTTTCAGTCTTACTTGCACACCTATTGCTTTTACTAGTTGTGGTAGCCCTCTATTACTCCTTTGAAAGCTTTGTCCACTTCCAGAATTACCTAGCCAATTACTGCTGTAAACTGATTTTCTAGCACCATAGCGCGAAACTCTTTTTTCAGCAGATAGTGCATATTGACGAGCAAGATATCGAGCAGTAAGTTGCTCATTAGTTTCAAATTTGATAGATGAACAACTCCCATCTCATCTCGAATGGATAGATTTAGACCAGCAAGATATCGAGCAGTAAGTTGCTCATTAGTTTCAGATAATCCCACACGAATTGACAAGTTGTTGAACTCTGATGTGTACTCCTCAACAGACATGGTATTCTGCTTCAAACAATGGAATTTCTCAAACAATTCCATCACATAGTCTGCTGGAAAAAATTGCTTTCGGAGTTTGCCCTTCATGTGCTCCCAAGTACTTATTTTAGGCTTGCCTTGTCAAGCTCGCTACTCTTCAACTCTCTTCCACCATTGAAGTGCAGTTCCTTTCAACTTCAGCTTCACAAATAACACTTTTCTTTGTTCTGCCATAGTCTTACAGCAAAATAATTTTCTAAGCTTGCTTCCCAATCCAGATAATCTTCAGCATGTAATTTTCCATGAAAATCTGCTACTTCAATTCTTACTCCTCCATTCAAATCAAAGGCATGCAACAATTTATCCTCCAATTGACCTCTTACCGTTTGATCAACGGCTCCAACTTCATGAAAAGGATTAACTTCATCAATTTCTTCTTCATCCTTAGGATCTTCTATATCAAAAGGGTTGTGGTCAACTTCCGGAATCTCCATTCGGGCTTCCACGGGTTCCTGACATCGTAAGGCTTGTACAGCCCAGGTCAAATCTTCAATCATTCGCCGCGTCTCAGCCATCTCGTTTTGTTGGGGCTGATTGCCTCTACCTCTACCTCTGCCACGGCCAGCCATAATTTTCTAGGGAAAATTTTAGAAAAATAGGAATGTTTCCTTTGGCTACTGATACCAATTGATGTAGCGGAAGGGGGTTAAGACAATAGGGCTCAACAATTAGGGCTAAATTAGGGTAGATTGTAGATGGAACATAAATAATTTGGGTAAAAATACCTCTGAATAATTCTGAAATAATAATAAGAGAAGAAAGTCTAATGCTTGCCTACTAATGCCTATTTATAAGAGCTTAAAACAGTAACCCCTAAAGAGTTTAACCTAATTTAAAAGACTTAAGACACAAGAAACTTTAAAAGACTTGATAACCAAGTAATAAGAGACTTCATAAAACTGATAAATAAATTAAAAATAATTAAGGAAATTATGCGCTGCATCACAATAACACATATGATTCATTTTGATTACCCATCATAAAAGGTACTACTGTATACTGGTGTATTGAAGGGATGAAGTATATCATAAAGGGAAGCAACATAGATTCATGTTTTTTGGTTTACATCAAAATAAAATTTCTGAAATGTTTTGTTTGAGTGATCAATAATTAATGCAATAATTTGAATTAACCAGAAATTAGAAGTTGGAAAGTGCTACTGTTTTGTTATTCATGTTTCAAACTTTGATAAGTGCTATTTCCAGTTACTTAGACCTGAAATTTCAATCTTATTGTAGATTAGTTGGTAAATATTTATTTGATTGGAATTGATGAGTGAAGCAAATCTTGTTTCTTTGTGCCCTTGCAATGCAGGTATTACTCGAGTTTTCTTTGGGTCAGATTTTATCACTTAACGAAATCATGCTTCTTGGGATCTCCTCAAGCCTGAAATTTTTGCTACAATTATGGACTATTATTCCTCCACACAGCCATTATTTCTAGACTCACAAACTGCAGCAGCCATGGACACTGCTATTCATGAGGTATAATTTTTAAATTCAGTTATTCCAATTCTTGGAATAGCTAAAGTAAATTTATCAACTGGTGGCTGTGAACTGGAATAACCATATTTAGAATTGGATGTTCATTACATTTCATTATGCTGCAATATCATGGTTTCAAATACTTTTGAGGAGGCTCAGGTTGGATAAAGTAGGCATTCACTTTTTCAGTTTGAGGCCTGTGTTGCTCTCAAATTAATGTCTTAGCCAATTGAATCATCTCTTGGTCTTCAATTGCAATATTTTGGCATTATCATCTATCCTTCTGCAAATGTTGGAAAAACATTCTTCTCTCCCCTAATTTTTTAAAGTTTTGGTGTTTTACCCTTATATGAATCTTCCAAGGTTAGAATAAGCTGGTGGCAAAAGTGAAAGGATGATTATATTATTAAAGGGATAAGAGAAGTCATAATTATACAAATGTGGAAGGAAAAACTATCATTTGGATAAAATAGGAAAATTAGTTCTTGGACATTGTATACCTGAAAGTAGTCTTTTATCCTCTCTCTCTCTCTATATATAATTGACTCATCTTCTACTTGTGGAGTATTGCCTTTCTTTCTATTATAATTTTTTTAATCAGAACCAATACCTCATAATTGCTATGCATCGCTCTTGTATTTGCCACCACATCATGCAGGATGACTTGGAAACTGTTGCTATGATCAAAGAACTGTTGGAGACTCGAATTCGACCAGCAGTGCAAGATGATGGTGGTGATATCAAGTACCGCAGATTTGATTCGTAAGCTTCTTCTCTCTTTCTTCACTTTGCTTTATTCCTAGAATTTTTATGGAATATTTATGCATACTCTGTTTATATGCTTTCTGAATTAGCATTCATCCAATACCACCCGTTTGCATCTGCAGAGATGAAGGAATAGCCAAACTGAAAATGCAAGGAGGATGCAGTGGCTGCACAAGCTCATCTGTCACTTTGAAATCTGGCATTGAGAATATGTTAATGCATTATGTACCTGAGGTACTTACTAATGACTATCCTTGGCACTTTATTGAGAATGACTTGTAGCATAAGATTGATGATAGATGGAGATGATACGAGAAATCAGTGATATGTAATAATAAAAAAATATTGCTGAGCAAAGGAAAAAAAAGAAAAGGACTGGATTGGATTTATCATGTTAAGTGCAGAAAGGATTAAGGAACGATGAAAAAAAAATTTATTGTATGACATGTTTTATGTAAATATAATTTAAATATAATAGAATAATAACTTTTTGTTGATCAAATTACCCCTATTTGTCATACCATGTTAAACCAGATAAATCTTTTAGAAAAAGCACGTGATAGTTAAAGTGATTAAGTGAAAGGAAGGTCGAACTATTCCACATCTTGCACCTTTGAGTGTACTTACCACATTGTATTCCAATCTGTAGAGATCCCATTGCCCTTCGTGGGATGATAATAATCAAATAATGGTCAGCATCCCCATTCTCTTAAAAAAATAATAATAAAACAAGAAACATTATTTTCTAGTGTGCAGGTCATGTTAGGCTGTTAAAGCTATATAGCAAGCCCAGTTAGTCATCCACTGTGTTCGCATGGTTATAATACGTCATTAAAGCTGTAATAAAATTAATTCAACATCGGTTAAGCTGAATATATCAACAGTCAGTTGGATGCCCGTCCTAAATATAACGTGTGATCAAAGGGGATGTTTTGTCCGTTGTTGCCCCATCCAGAATAGGCCCTTTCCCGGCATGTTAAATCCCAGACAACTTAAGTTAGGGGTATCCTGCACACATAAATATAACAAGAGCTACTCAACCTGTTGCCAATTAGTTTTAGGTCCATTTTAGATTGGATGTCTGTCCTGAATCTACCATAATAGCCATCTTCTTTAACCTTGGCATCGAACTGACCTTTAGTGGAGGCTGAGAAGGAGTGATTTATCTTGCATTCTTGCCGTGTCTGGATACATGTGCAGATGCAGAAACTTGTTTACCTTTTAGGTATTAGCTCTAAGGATTCATTGAGTTGATTTATTGTATTGTGAAGACTCAGCATCCAACATAATTAGTGTTGTACACAAGATATATCTGCTTTATGCATATTACATATTATAATGAAGGTCATAGTGTTAGTGACTTGTGGGTCTACTGATTTTCTTCCATGACTTAATGATTCTCATCAATTTGAATAATAATGGTGCAGGTGATGATGTCTATGAATATCATGATAGAATCTTCGTATTGTATCTGACACGATGCTGCCTCATAGGTTTTAATAACATAAGCATGATGTAAAAGAGCTACAATTTTTACTTATTACTTAGCAAAGGGTTTTTCAAGAGATCCAATGGCAATTGTTGCTAACAAGAAACATGTGGATGTCCTCAGTCTTGATCTAAATAATATTACTTAACAACTGGCTATCCTCTCATTCCATTCCTGAATTTCAAAATATGCATTATTCTTGGGCACCAAAAATTTTTTGGTTTCCCAATTGGTTCTTGTTGTTTTTCTAGTTTCAATGATTGGTGAGTTGATGGGTCTGCATATTATGAGAAGTGGATGGTGGCATAAATGGATTGATGGATCAAACTTCCTAGTTTCTCATTATATATCTCAAGGCTTACATTATGATTGGTAGCCAGGAAGGTAATAAAGGTTAGGGAAGAAACTTTCAGTTTAACTTGGTTGTTCCAAATTTTTTATTGTTTTTTTTTTCTGGGATTTTTCTTATTCTAGAACCTTTTTTTCTTTCTAAAATTTTATTCTCTATTTGGTTATTTTTTAAAAATTCTCCAACAAAAATCCTATGTGGATGCCTTGATAGAGCTTTTTAAGGATAAACTTAATAGTATGATGATGATGATGATGATGATGATGATGATGAAATGGAATATTATACACTTAATTACTAAATTTCCCTTAAAAAATTTTCTATCAAACAAGTAGTAAGTACCATGTTCTTAATTCACAGTGGCAAATATTAGTATTAGACAGAATTACTACACAGTCACAAGTCTGGAAACTGTTAGATTTTCTTTAAACTGTATGAACAAATTCACACAGAAAAATCTAACATCTTTATTTAAAAAAAAAACTTGATGCGGAAAATTAAGAATTGAAAATCATACCTCCAGCCATTGAAAAGCAGCTTTCCTTTTGCTTGGATACTTCTAGTCTCTCACAAAAACTTTAGAAAATCTTTAGATGGTGTCAAGAAATTTTTTACATCTGTTGAGACTAGGGACCCAAGTGGCTATTTATAGTAGTCCTGCCATCAAGGACTCTTTTTCAAAACCAAAAACTGACGTGACGTGATGAGATCATAGGAAAAGATATGGGCCACTTATCAGATAATGGATGGGTAACTACTTATTCTATAAGTTCTTGAATAAAACTACTTATAGAATAAGTAGTCTTGAACTACTTATAGAATAAGTAGTCTTGAATAAAACTACTTATAGAATAAGTAGTCTTGAATAAAACTACTTATAGAATAAGTAGTTTATTTTGTTCAAGACTCCAAATTGAATAAAACTCTACATTCTCCCACTTGGCCCATATATTTTTACAAAATCCATGAATCTTTTAAACTCAAGAAAGAAACAAAATACATGGATCATGGCGACAAGTCCCCTAATAGTGAGTATTATCTTCCATGTATCACTATACATTTTGTCACTCCAATGTCAGTCAACTTTATGAATAAACCTTATGTTTATTTCAAGGTCCAACCATAATTGTTGTCTTTCAAACCAAATTCGTACACCATAATGAAGAAAACAACCAAACAAATGAGTTTCAACATAGAAAATTAGGACTTATTTCATAAAATAGAACCAAGTCCTAATCACATTATAAGATTCTTAAAACCCATCGGTGGCATGCCTTTTGTTAAAGGATCAGCTAGCATCAATTCAGTGCTAATGTGCTCAATGACAACTTTGTTTTCCTTGATGCGCTCCCTTATGGCTAAATACTTAATGTCGATGTGTTTACTTCGACTACCACTTTTGTTGTTCTTAGCCAAGAAAATAGCAACTGAATTGTCGCAATACATCTTTAATGGCCTAGAAATAGAATCCACAATTCTAAGCCCAGATATGAAACTCTTTAGCCATACACCATGTGAGGTAGCCTCAAAACAAGAAACGAACTCAGCCTCCATGGTAGAAGTGGCAGTCAATGTCTGCTTTGCACTTCTCCAAGAAACGGCTCCGCCAGCAAGCATAAATACATATCCTGATGTTGATTTTCGTGAATCAACACATCCAGCAAAGTCTGAATCTGAGTAACCAACTATCTCCAAATTGTCTGTTCTCCTATACATAAGCATGTAGTCTTTGGTCCCTTTAAGGTACCTTAGCACCTTTTTCGCAGCTCTCCAGTGGTCCAAACCTGGATTACTCTGATATCTTCCCAACATTCCAACAACAAAAGCAATGTCAGGTCTTGTACAAACCTGAGCATACATTATGCTTCCGACAGCAGAAACATATGGAATGTTTTTCATTTGTTCCTTTTCAAGCTCATTTTTCGGGCACTGATTCAAATTGAATCTATCACCCTTCACAATAGGTGCTACACTTGGTGAACAATCTTTCATACGAAATCTCTCTAACACTTTATTGATATAGGTTTCTTGAGATAGACCTAAAATGTCTCTAGATCTATCTCTATGGATCTTAATGCCAATGACATAAGATGCTTCACCCATATCTTTCATATCAAAACTCTTAGAGAGAAACTGTTTCACCTCATATAGCAACCCTTTATTATTTGTTGCTAACAAAATGTCATCCACATATAGAATAAGGAAACAGATCTTGCTCCCACTAACCTTTTGGTATATGCATTGATCCATGATGTTTTCTTCAAAACCAAATGAAGAGATTACATCATGAAATTTCAAGTACCACTGACGGGAGGCTTGTTTCAATCCATATATGGATTTCTTGAGCTTGCATACTAAATGCTCACCATTATTAGAGGAGAATCCTTCTGGCTGTTTGATCGGGATTTTTTCTGCAAGAGAACAGAATCAAGTAATATAGCTTGGAGTATTCCAAGGTCGATCCCACGAGGACTTGAGAAAACTAACAACTTAATTCTAGCAAAGTTTGTAAAGAAAACTACTGAATTTAATGAAATCTAATTGCAAACAATTAAAGAGAATATGATTGTAGAAATTAACTAAAGAAACAAAGATTAAATAATTAAGAGAAATCAATAGAATAGATGTGAGGGTTTAGGCTTCTCTTCTAGGTATTTAATCCAATTATGTATGAATTTAATTGTCAGGGTTAAAATAACAATCACTAATCTACTTAGGAGCCCTCTCAGATCATCCTAAGCTTTCCTAACTAATTGATTACCACCTCTCAGTGCATAAACTAATTAGCTAAGAACATTAAGATCCTAGGATTAATAATTAAATCAGTTTCTCCATGACCCTAATTTAATTATGGTTATCACAATAAACTGAATTACTCTCGTATCCAATTAGATTGTGTCAATTTCCCTAGAGCACGAATTATATTTCACCTCTCAGTCCTTCATACAATTCCAAAGATCTATTCTATGTTGGCCAGACATAAAACGCATTAAGAACAAAGAAAACAGATTTTACCCAGAAAATCAATCCATACAAATATTGAATTAAAATCCCTAGAAGATCCACCCAAATCCCCAACAAGGAATTTAGCTACTCATATTAAAGAAAATAAACAATTGCATTAAAGAAGAAAGTAAAGAAGAAAATCTCCCAAGTTGACAAAGTTGCTCCCTTGAGTGCTTCCCTCTTCCGAAAATTATCTCTGGTCCCCGTCTAAAAACCCTAAACTATGGTATTTATATTGGAGAGATTACATCAAATTAGGAGATTAAATCGAGTTGGACTCAAAAACATAGAACCGACGCCGTTTCTATACAATTCCGGCGCCGTTTCATGTCGTAAACTATCGCACTTTTCGGCTCAGAAACGGCCCCGTTTCATATATGAAACCCACATCTGTTTCAGGCAAGAAGTAGGGCCGTTTCATATATGATACCCAAGCCACCTTCAGGTCTGCTTCAATGTTTCTTCATTCTATGCACTTCTCTTGAACCAAACTTCAATCTATTCATCCTTTTTGATCTTTTCATCCCAAATCTCCTTTGTTTTCTTAAATTTTCACCATAAAGCTTTCCTACAAACAATAAGATAAAAGTGAGAATAATAAATATAGAATGAGCTATAATATTAATAAAATCATTCAATTATGCTCATAAAATAGCTCATAATATAGGTATAAAATACACCTATCAAATTCCCCCACACTTAACTCATTGCTTGTCCTCAAGCAATATGTATCACTCTAATATACTAACTAATCCTAAACAGAAAATTATTCCACTTTCGTAGGTGTACGGTGACATTTAGCATATGCCACAAGCCTTTAAACCCCTAGGTGTCCCTAGTGGAGGAGTTATAGTCTCCTGAGGGTTTACCAGGACGATACCCACAAACATGTTTGAAAAGCATTGGTTAGCTTCAAATTAACAATACAAGATATATAAAATTCAAAATACCAAATTAAATTGCTGATAATCAAGCACATAATATTTCATAAGTAAATTACTTTACAATCTAGACAGGGAAATACTATTCAACCTCTTTCACTAGGATCAAACACTTCAAATTGACTATTCCCTCACAAGTGGTCACTCAATCTCTCAAGTGTTTAGCAATTTTTGTGGTGAGTTACTCTCATCATCTTCTCATGAAATTGGACTTACCATAAGCTTGAAAAACATCTATTCTCCACTACTCCAATATATACATACATGCAAAAATCATAAAGTCTTTATAATCAGGGTTGTAATGGGGCCAAAAGGATAAGAATGTTCACAAAGAAAAGGATAAAGGGAAAAACAAAATAATTCAAAATTAGTAGAGTAAGAAAATCAAGAATGTCCGGAATATCTTGATCAAAAATCACTCCAACCAACATCTTAATATTTTGCAAAAATCATCACCCTCTTTCTTCACTATTTTAAGCTCAAGAATTACATGCCAATCAATTTTCAACTCTTTTTTTTTTTTTTAAGGCAAAATTTCAAACTTTGTGCCTTTCTTTCCATTTCATTTTTTTTTTTTAATTGGCAAGAATTCTCCCTTTTCTTTTCATCACCACCTCATACACATTACCATCTCTCCCACACTTATTCTTTTGCAATCAATCCAAAGAACATCAATTTAAAGAAGTAAACACTCTACTAATAATGAATAGGGTGCAAAAACTTGTTTTTCATTTTAAGCTCAAGGTTCTTTGGGATAGGCTACAAAGAAAAAGTTAAAGATATATCAATAGGCTCAAATGGGCTCACTAATGGATTAATGAATAAAAGGTAGGCTTTTTGGCTCAAACGAAAATCCTAAAGACCTCAATCTTAATGCTTGCACATATATTAAAACATGTAATCTCAAAAAGATGAATCTCAAGTTCTAGAAGTCCAAAATCATAGAAGGAATCAATATCAACAAAAAATATGGCATAAAGGCTCAAAATCTCACTAGGTAACTCAAGTCAATTCAAAGCATTCTTTCCTAGCAAAATCAATCTCATAGCATTCACAAAATCTAAATCATGAAGCAATCACTTAATCATATTATGCATTCAAAAATCAACAATTAATTCAATACCAAGAAAATCATATACTCATATCATCAACTCAAAACAACCAATAAAATCAGAAAAATAAAATCAGAAAATAGTTAGACAAATATTATGACAAAAGAATTTTCAAAAATTTTCAAAAATTTCAAAGCCATCCCCCCACACTTAGAGCAATATTGTCCTCAATATTGTGCAAAAATAAAAATAGATAAGAATTCGGAAACTCCCTGAAAAAATTGTTAGATGAAACAGGAAATTCTGAGTACCAATCCATCCAAATCGCTGCACAAATAAAAATCATAAAGTGAGTGTAGGAGTAAGTATGAAATTAAATGAAAATTAAAATTAAGAAACTAAATTAATCTAAACTACATATATACATAAAAATTAGATATTCAAAAATTCACCCCCACACTTAACATGAACAATATCCTTAATGCAAAAACATTGATAAATAATCAAGAAAACAAAAAGGATAAATACTCCCTTTTGCCCATGAAAAGTTGGTGAAGTAAATTGAAGAAATTTAACAAAAATTACCTACAAAAGAAAATTGAAATAAATGTTAGTAAGAAGAAAACAAATAAAAGAAAATAAAAATAAACTAAAAGAAAAGTAAAGTTAGATTATTGGGTTGCCTCCCAACAAGCGCTAAATTTAAATGTCTATAGCTAGACATTGTCATCCAAAGAAGGTCATGTAATTCCTTGAAAATTATGTGGAGGTGTTCCACACAATTTATCTCGTTCTCTAAGCACAGACATGGCCTCTTTGGACTTATTCTTATCTTTTTCCTTAGGTCCTGCATCCAAAAGCATATGATCATCATTAAAATATTGAACTGGCAAAGGTTTAAAAATCTGAAATACTTCCCTTTCATTGCCAATTCTAAATGTGATCTTTCCCATTGGCACATCAATTAAAGCTCCACTTGTTGCCAAGAAAGGTCTTCCAACAATCACAGGAACATCAACATCATATTCAATATCCATTACAAGAATATCAATAGGAAAAATTAATTTTCCCACTTTCACCAACAAATCCTCCACAATCCCCACAGGATATCGAATTGACCTATCCGCTAATTGCAAAGCCACTGTAGTCGATTTTAGTTCTCCAATTCCAAGTTTCCTGAACAAAGATAAAGGCATCAAGTTAATACTTGCACCTAAATCACAAAGACAATTGTAACTATTGGAAGAACCAAATTGACAAGGAATGATAAAACTCCCTGGATCCTTTAACTTAGGAGGTAGTTTCCTTTGAAGGATTGCACTACATTCCTCTGTTAAAGGTACAGTTGCAAACTCTTCAAGCTTCTTCTTATTTGAAATCAATTGCTTCAAGAATTTGGCATAAGTGGGCATTTGCGCTAAGGCTTCAACAAAAGGGATGTTGATCTTCAATGTTCGAAGGAGATCCATAAATCTCTTAAATTGGCTTTCATCTTGCCTTTTCTTCAGCCTTTGAGGGAATGGAATTGGTGGAACATAAGGTTTAACCTCGGGTTCAGGTTCCAGGACAACTCCAGGGCCGTTTGTTTTCTCTTCCGACACCGTTTCAGCTTCGTTTTCAACAACAAGATGCTTCAGGGAAGAACCGGCGCCGCTTGTCTCATGATCTGGCGCCGCTTCCTTGCCGTAATCGTTGTTTTTAGGTTGATTTTCAGAACCGGCGCCGTTTTCTTCCACTTCTGGCGCCGCTTCAGATCTGTTTTGCCCACTGCTATTTTGTCGCACAACACCAGCGCCGTTTCTTTTAAGGTCCGGCGCCGTTTCAAGTCTGCTTTGACCATGCCCTTTTGGTCGAGCAGAACCGGCCCTACTTCTATCATGATCCGGCCCTGCTTCATCCTTGCTCTCATGAATCACATTTTCAGCCCCCGAATCCTTTTGTACAACCTCTTGATTCTCTCTTTTTAAAGGATTCTCAATTACCTTACCACTTCGAAGTGTGATTGCCATAACATGTTCCCTCGGATTGATTTCCGTGTTGCTTGGAAGTCTACCTTGACCACGCTCACTAAGTAATTTCGCCATTTGACCCATTTGAACTTCAAGGTTTTTGATAGCAGCAGTATGAGAGTCAACAACTCTATCAAGTTTTCCCAAATGATCTTCAATTATATCCAGCTTATCAAGCTTTTCAAGCTTTGAACCAAATTGTGTCATAAAAGCTTCAAGTTTATCCTCTATACCAGAATTTTGTGTAGACAATTGAGATTGTTGAGGATGAGGCTTTTGTAAGATGGATAGAGGTCTATTGGCAGCACCTTGATTAGACCAAGAGAAATTCGGATTGTTTCGCCAAGCTGGATTATAAGTAGGCGCAAAGGGATCATTCTTGACACCTTTTTGTCCTCCATAAGCACCCATGTAATTCACATTCTCAGAACACTTTTCTTCTTCATCACAAGGATTCTCATTCATGCAAAATTTCGGAGAATGGCCATACATACCACAGCGGAAACATACCTCTGGTTTCTTTGGCTTATCATCTAGAACCACCTTCATAATCACATCCATTTTAGAAGCAATGGCATCAAGCTGATTCTGATTTTGAGGTTGATAGGCGCTTGATCTAGACTTCTTCTTCACCATTCTTTGTTGAGAACTAGCAGCCAAAGATTCAAATACATTCTCTAATTGCTCAGCAGTCCTTGTAGAAATATACCCTCCAGTGGCATTGTCTACAGAAGATTGATATTCAGCATCCAAACCTTCATAGAAAAATTGATAAAGAAGATTGATTGGATAGCCATGATGAGGACATTGGCACACCAATCCCTTAAATCTGTCCCAAGCATCATGAAAAGTCTCATTCTCTTCTTGCACAAAGTCTTGGATCTTCTTTCTCAATTCACTTGTCTTCCTAGGAGAGTAGAATTTACGGAGAAAAGCATCAGTTACCTTCTCCCAAGAATCAAGAGAATTCTCTTGTAAGGTTGATAACCAACTATTCGCTGCTCCTTTCAAACAATAGGGAAAGCATCTCATCTTTAATTCTTCTATTGAGATATTGGTGAGTGGAAGAGTAGCCACTATATCATGCAATTCATGGAGAAAATTGAGTGCATCTTCCGAAGGCAGCCCATGAAATTGAGGAAGAATGTTCAACACCGTGTGTTTCAACACATAGTTCTTTGCTCTGTCAGGAAGTCGAATGCATGATGAATTATTCCCCATCTTTGGTCGCTGGATGTCAGCCATTGGATGAGTAATTGGAGCTTGAACAACTTGATTTGCAGGTGGATTATTGTTAGCTCCAGTATTGGCACCTTGGGGCTGATTGTTAAGTGCATCATTGACTCTATCGTCAGCCATCTCTTTTTCTCTTAAAAATCTCCTTTCTACTCCTTGAAGTCTCACAAGTTCAGCTCTGAGTTTCTTTGCTGATTTTTCTATCTCAAGATTCAAGGGAACTTCCGGATTTAATCCTTCAGTTCGTCGAGTCATAAACTACCTAAGGAACAAAGAAAAGAAAAAGTAAGCTAAATTAAATTAAAACTAAAAACAAAAAATAAAATTAAAATTACTAGAACTAAATATATTAGCAATCAAATCAAGTCCCCGGCAACGGCGCCAACTTGATCGGGATTTTTTCTGCAAGAGAACAGAATCAAGTAATATAGCTTGGAGTATTCCAAGGTCGATCCCACGAGGACTTGAGAAAACTAACAACTTAATTCTAGCAAAGTTTGTAAAGAAAACTACTGAATTTAATGAAATCTAATTGCAAACAATTAAAGAGAATATGATTGTAGAAATTAACTAAAGAAACAAAGATTAAATAATTAAGAGAAATCAATAGAATAGATGTGAGGGTTTAGGCTTCTCTTCTAGGTATTTAATCCAATTATGTATGAATTTAATTGTCAGGGTTAAAATAACAATCACTAATCTACTTAGGAGCCCTCTCAGATCATCCTAAGCTTTCCTAACTAATTGATTACCACCTCTCAGTGCATAAACTAATTAGCTAAGAACATTAAGATCCTAGGATTAATAATTAAATCAGTTTCTCCATGACCCTAATTTAATTATGGTTATCACAATAAACTGAATTACTCTCGTATCCAATTAGATTGTGTCAATTTCCCTAGAGCACGAATTATATTTCACCTCTCAGTCCTTCATACAATTCCAAAGATCTATTCTATGTTGGCCAGACATAAAACGCATTAAGAACAAAGAAAACAGATTTTACCCAGAAAATCAATCCATACAAATATTGAATTAAAATCCCTAGAAGATCCACCCAAATCCCCAACAAGGAATTTAGCTACTCATATTAAAGAAAATAAACAATTGCATTAAAGAAGAAAGTAAAGAAGAAAATCTCCCAAGTTGACAAAGTTGCTCCCTTGAGTGCTTCCCTCTTCCGAAAATTATCTCTGGTCCCCGTCTAAAAACCCTAAACTATGGTATTTATATTGGAGAGATTACATCAAATTAGGAGATTAAATCGAGTTGGACTCAAAAACATAGAACCGACGCCGTTTCTATACAATTCCGGCGCCGTTTCATGTCGTAAACTATCGCACTTTTCGGCTCAGAAACGGCCCCGTTTCATATATGAAACCCACATCTGTTTCAGGCAAGAAGTAGGGCCGTTTCATATATGATACCCAAGCCACCTTCAGGTCTGCTTCAATGTTTCTTCATTCTATGCACTTCTCTTGAACCAAACTTCAATCTATTCATCCTTTTTGATCTTTTCATCCCAAATCTCCTTTGTTTTCTTAAATTTTCACCATAAAGCTTTCCTACAAACAATAAGATAAAAGTGAGAATAATAAATATAGAATGAGCTATAATATTAATAAAATCATTCAATTATGCTCATAAAATAGCTCATAATATAGGTATAAAATACACCTATCAAATTCCCCCACACTTAACTCATTGCTTGTCCTCAAGCAATATGTATCACTCTAATATACTAACTAATCCTAAACAGAAAATTATTCCACTTTCGTAGGTGTACGGTGACATTTAGCATATGCCACAAGCCTTTAAACCCCTAGGTGTCCCTAGTGGAGGAGTTATAGTCTCCTGAGGGTTTACCAGGACGATACCCACAAACATGTTTGAAAAGCATTGGTTAGCTTCAAATTAACAATACAAGATATATAAAATTCAAAATACCAAATTAAATTGCTGATAATCAAGCACATAATATTTCATAAGTAAATTACTTTACAATCTAGACAGGGAAATACTATTCAACCTCTTTCACTAGGATCAAACACTTCAAATTGACTATTCCCTCACAAGTGGTCACTCAATCTCTCAAGTGTTTAGCAATTTTTGTGGTGAGTTACTCTCATCATCTTCTCATGAAATTGGACTTACCATAAGCTTGAAAAACATCTATTCTCCACTACTCCAATATATACATACATGCAAAAATCATAAAGTCTTTATAATCAGGGTTGTAATGGGGCCAAAAGGATAAGAATGTTCACAAAGAAAAGGATAAAGGGAAAAACAAAATAATTCAAAATTAGTAGAGTAAGAAAATCAAGAATGTCCGGAATATCTTGATCAAAAATCACTCCAACCAACATCTTAATATTTTGCAAAAATCATCACCCTCTTTCTTCACTATTTTAAGCTCAAGAATTACATGCCAATCAATTTTCAACTCTTTTTTTTTTTTTTAAGGCAAAATTTCAAACTTTGTGCCTTTCTTTCCATTTCATTTTTTTTTTTTAATTGGCAAGAATTCTCCCTTTTCTTTTCATCACCACCTCATACACATTACCATCTCTCCCACACTTATTCTTTTGCAATCAATCCAAAGAACATCAATTTAAAGAAGTAAACACTCTACTAATAATGAATAGGGTGCAAAAACTTGTTTTTCATTTTAAGCTCAAGGTTCTTTGGGATAGGCTACAAAGAAAAAGTTAAAGATATATCAATAGGCTCAAATGGGCTCACTAATGGATTAATGAATAAAAGGTAGGCTTTTTGGCTCAAACGAAAATCCTAAAGACCTCAATCTTAATGCTTGCACATATATTAAAACATGTAATCTCAAAAAGATGAATCTCAAGTTCTAGAAGTCCAAAATCATAGAAGGAATCAATATCAACAAAAAATATGGCATAAAGGCTCAAAATCTCACTAGGTAACTCAAGTCAATTCAAAGCATTCTTTCCTAGCAAAATCAATCTCATAGCATTCACAAAATCTAAATCATGAAGCAATCACTTAATCATATTATGCATTCAAAAATCAACAATTAATTCAATACCAAGAAAATCATATACTCATATCATCAACTCAAAACAACCAATAAAATCAGAAAAATAAAATCAGAAAATAGTTAGACAAATATTATGACAAAAGAATTTTCAAAAATTTTCAAAAATTTCAAAGCCATCCCCCCACACTTAGAGCAATATTGTCCTCAATATTGTGCAAAAATAAAAATAGATAAGAATTCGGAAACTCCCTGAAAAAATTGTTAGATGAAACAGGAAATTCTGAGTACCAATCCATCCAAATCGCTGCACAAATAAAAATCATAAAGTGAGTGTAGGAGTAAGTATGAAATTAAATGAAAATTAAAATTAAGAAACTAAATTAATCTAAACTACATATATACATAAAAATTAGATATTCAAAAATTCACCCCCACACTTAACATGAACAATATCCTTAATGCAAAAACATTGATAAATAATCAAGAAAACAAAAAGGATAAATACTCCCTTTTGCCCATGAAAAGTTGGTGAAGTAAATTGAAGAAATTTAACAAAAATTACCTACAAAAGAAAATTGAAATAAATGTTAGTAAGAAGAAAACAAATAAAAGAAAATAAAAATAAACTAAAAGAAAAGTAAAGTTAGATTATTGGGTTGCCTCCCAACAAGCGCTAAATTTAAATGTCTATAGCTAGACATTGTCATCCAAAGAAGGTCATGTAATTCCTTGAAAATTATGTGGAGGTGTTCCACACAATTTATCTCGTTCTCTAAGCACAGACATGGCCTCTTTGGACTTATTCTTATCTTTTTCCTTAGGTCCTGCATCCAAAAGCATATGATCATCATTAAAATATTGAACTGGCAAAGGTTTAAAAATCTGAAATACTTCCCTTTCATTGCCAATTCTAAATGTGATCTTTCCCATTGGCACATCAATTAAAGCTCCACTTGTTGCCAAGAAAGGTCTTCCAACAATCACAGGAACATCAACATCATATTCAATATCCATTACAAGAATATCAATAGGAAAAATTAATTTTCCCACTTTCACCAACAAATCCTCCACAATCCCCACAGGATATCGAATTGACCTATCCGCTAATTGCAAAGCCACTGTAGTCGATTTTAGTTCTCCAATTCCAAGTTTCCTGAACAAAGATAAAGGCATCAAGTTAATACTTGCACCTAAATCACAAAGACAATTGTAACTATTGGAAGAACCAAATTGACAAGGAATGATAAAACTCCCTGGATCCTTTAACTTAGGAGGTAGTTTCCTTTGAAGGATTGCACTACATTCCTCTGTTAAAGGTACAGTTGCAAACTCTTCAAGCTTCTTCTTATTTGAAATCAATTGCTTCAAGAATTTGGCATAAGTGGGCATTTGCGCTAAGGCTTCAACAAAAGGGATGTTGATCTTCAATGTTCGAAGGAGATCCATAAATCTCTTAAATTGGCTTTCATCTTGCCTTTTCTTCAGCCTTTGAGGGAATGGAATTGGTGGAACATAAGGTTTAACCTCGGGTTCAGGTTCCAGGACAACTCCAGGGCCGTTTGTTTTCTCTTCCGACACCGTTTCAGCTTCGTTTTCAACAACAAGATGCTTCAGGGAAGAACCGGCGCCGCTTGTCTCATGATCTGGCGCCGCTTCCTTGCCGTAATCGTTGTTTTTAGGTTGATTTTCAGAACCGGCGCCGTTTTCTTCCACTTCTGGCGCCGCTTCAGATCTGTTTTGCCCACTGCTATTTTGTCGCACAACACCAGCGCCGTTTCTTTTAAGGTCCGGCGCCGTTTCAAGTCTGCTTTGACCATGCCCTTTTGGTCGAGCAGAACCGGCCCTACTTCTATCATGATCCGGCCCTGCTTCATCCTTGCTCTCATGAATCACATTTTCAGCCCCCGAATCCTTTTGTACAACCTCTTGATTCTCTCTTTTTAAAGGATTCTCAATTACCTTACCACTTCGAAGTGTGATTGCCATAACATGTTCCCTCGGATTGATTTCCGTGTTGCTTGGAAGTCTACCTTGACCACGCTCACTAAGTAATTTCGCCATTTGACCCATTTGAACTTCAAGGTTTTTGATAGCAGCAGTATGAGAGTCAACAACTCTATCAAGTTTTCCCAAATGATCTTCAATTATATCCAGCTTATCAAGCTTTTCAAGCTTTGAACCAAATTGTGTCATAAAAGCTTCAAGTTTATCCTCTATACCAGAATTTTGTGTAGACAATTGAGATTGTTGAGGATGAGGCTTTTGTAAGATGGATAGAGGTCTATTGGCAGCACCTTGATTAGACCAAGAGAAATTCGGATTGTTTCGCCAAGCTGGATTATAAGTAGGCGCAAAGGGATCATTCTTGACACCTTTTTGTCCTCCATAAGCACCCATGTAATTCACATTCTCAGAACACTTTTCTTCTTCATCACAAGGATTCTCATTCATGCAAAATTTCGGAGAATGGCCATACATACCACAGCGGAAACATACCTCTGGTTTCTTTGGCTTATCATCTAGAACCACCTTCATAATCACATCCATTTTAGAAGCAATGGCATCAAGCTGATTCTGATTTTGAGGTTGATAGGCGCTTGATCTAGACTTCTTCTTCACCATTCTTTGTTGAGAACTAGCAGCCAAAGATTCAAATACATTCTCTAATTGCTCAGCAGTCCTTGTAGAAATATACCCTCCAGTGGCATTGTCTACAGAAGATTGATATTCAGCATCCAAACCTTCATAGAAAAATTGATAAAGAAGATTGATTGGATAGCCATGATGAGGACATTGGCACACCAATCCCTTAAATCTGTCCCAAGCATCATGAAAAGTCTCATTCTCTTCTTGCACAAAGTCTTGGATCTTCTTTCTCAATTCACTTGTCTTCCTAGGAGAGTAGAATTTACGGAGAAAAGCATCAGTTACCTTCTCCCAAGAATCAAGAGAATTCTCTTGTAAGGTTGATAACCAACTATTCGCTGCTCCTTTCAAACAATAGGGAAAGCATCTCATCTTTAATTCTTCTATTGAGATATTGGTGAGTGGAAGAGTAGCCACTATATCATGCAATTCATGGAGAAAATTGAGTGCATCTTCCGAAGGCAGCCCATGAAATTGAGGAAGAATGTTCAACACCGTGTGTTTCAACACATAGTTCTTTGCTCTGTCAGGAAGTCGAATGCATGATGAATTATTCCCCATCTTTGGTCGCTGGATGTCAGCCATTGGATGAGTAATTGGAGCTTGAACAACTTGATTTGCAGGTGGATTATTGTTAGCTCCAGTATTGGCACCTTGGGGCTGATTGTTAAGTGCATCATTGACTCTATCGTCAGCCATCTCTTTTTCTCTTAAAAATCTCCTTTCTACTCCTTGAAGTCTCACAAGTTCAGCTCTGAGTTTCTTTGCTGATTTTTCTATCTCAAGATTCAAGGGAACTTCCGGATTTAATCCTTCAGTTCGTCGAGTCATAAACTACCTAAGGAACAAAGAAAAGAAAAAGTAAGCTAAATTAAATTAAAACTAAAAACAAAAAATAAAATTAAAATTACTAGAACTAAATATATTAGCAATCAAATCAAGTCCCCGGCAACGGCGCCAACTTGATCGGGATTTTTTCTGCAAGAGAACAGAATCAAGTAATATAGCTTGGAGTATTCCAAGGTCGATCCCACGAGGACTTGAGAAAACTAACAACTTAATTCTAGCAAAGTTTGTAAAGAAAACTACTGAATTTAATGAAATCTAATTGCAAACAATTAAAGAGAATATGATTGTAGAAATTAACTAAAGAAACAAAGATTAAATAATTAAGAGAAATCAATAGAATAGATGTGAGGGTTTAGGCTTCTCTTCTAGGTATTTAATCCAATTATGTATGAATTTAATTGTCAGGGTTAAAATAACAATCACTAATCTACTTAGGAGCCCTCTCAGATCATCCTAAGCTTTCCTAACTAATTGATTACCACCTCTCAGTGCATAAACTAATTAGCTAAGAACATTAAGATCCTAGGATTAATAATTAAATCAGTTTCTCCATGACCCTAATTTAATTATGGTTATCACAATAAACTGAATTACTCTCGTATCCAATTAGATTGTGTCAATTTCCCTAGAGCACGAATTATATTTCACCTCTCAGTCCTTCATACAATTCCAAAGATCTATTCTATGTTGGCCAGACATAAAACGCATTAAGAACAAAGAAAACAGATTTTACCCAGAAAATCAATCCATACAAATATTGAATTAAAATCCCTAGAAGATCCACCCAAATCCCCAACAAGGAATTTAGCTACTCATATTAAAGAAAATAAACAATTGCATTAAAGAAGAAAGTAAAGAAGAAAATCTCCCAAGTTGACAAAGTTGCTCCCTTGAGTGCTTCCCTCTTCCGAAAATTATCTCTAGTCCCCGTCTAAAAACCCTAAACTATGGTATTTATATTGGAGAGATTACATCAAATTAGGAGATTAAATCGAGTTGGACTCAAAAACATAGAACCGGCGCCGTTTCTATACAATTCCGGCGCCGTTTCTATACAATTCCGGCGCCGTTTCATGTCGTAAACTATCGCACTTTTCGGCTCAGAAACGGCCCCATTTCATATATGAAACCCACATCTGTTTCAGGCAAGAAGTAGGGCCGTTTCATATATGATACCCAAGCCACCTTCAGGTCTGCTTCAATGTTTCTTCATTCTATGCACTTCTCTTGAACCAAACTTCAATCTATTCATCCTTTTTGATCTTTTCATCCCAAATCTCTTTTGTTTTCTTAAATTTTCACCATAAAGCTTTCCTACAAACAATAAGATAAAAGTGAGAATAATAAATATAGAATGAGCTATAATATTAATAAAATCATTCAATTATGCTCATAAAATAGCTCATAATATAGGTATAAAATACACCTATCACTGTTTCATATAAACCTCCTCCTCTAGATTTCCATTGAGGAACGCCGTTTTCACATCCATTTGTTGCAATTCTAAATCAAAGTGTGCAACTAACGCCAAAATGATACGAAGAGAATCTTTCTTAGATACAGGAGAAAATGTCTCCGTGTAATCAATTCCTTCTTGTTGAGTGAATCCTTTAGCAACAAGTCTAGCTTTATATCTTTCAATGTTGCATTTTGAGTCTCTTTTTGTCTTAAAGACCCATTTACATCCGATAGCTTTTGCACCATCAGGCAACTTGACAAGATCCCAGACTCTATTAGATGCCATAGAATTCATCTCATCTATCATAGCATTATGCCACAAATCAGATTCTTTGCAACTCATGGCTTGTGAAAATGTTTCAGGATCATTTTCGGCTCCAACATTATAGTCAACCTCTTGTAGATACACAACATAATCACTATGGATTGCTGATTTCCTTTCTCTAGTTGATCTTCTTAATGTTGTATCATCTTCCTGCTGAGGTGCAGGTTGTACAACTGGTTGTTCAACAATTTCAGGTATTTGTTGAACAATTGGATCAACTGGATTATCAACAGTTTGTGGATTTTCAATGGTTGGTTGTTCAACACCCAATTGAACTTGAGGGGTATTATGAACGATAACCAATTTGTCACTTGAAATGGAAGTTTGTGCATCACAATAATCCATCTCAAAAATGAAGTTTTGAGATTGATTACTCCCACTAATCAAGTCATTTTCAAGAAATTTTGCATTTCTTGATTCCACAATCCTAGTGTTGTGAGATGGACAATAAAATATGTAACCTTTGGACTTTTCAGCATATCCAATGAAATGCCCACTTATAGTCCTTGGGTCCAGTTTCTTTTCTTGTGGGTTATAAACTCTCACTTCAGACGGGCATCCCCAAACGCGTATATGCCGCAAACTCGGTTTCCAACCTTTCCATAATTCAAAAGGAGTTTTTGGCACAGCCTTAGTTGGAACCCGGTTTAATATATACACAGCCGTTTTAAGAGCTTCAGTCCACAAGGATTTGGGCAGCTTAGAACTACTAAGCATACTCCGCACCATGTCCATTAATGTTCTATTTCTTCTTTCGGCTACACCATTTTGGTCTGGAGACCCAGGCATGGTGTATTGGGCAACTATCCCATGCTCTTGAAGAAATTTCGCAAATGGACCAAGCGCTTGTCCATCCTCAGTGTATCTACCATAGTATTCTCCACCTTTATCTGATCTCACGATCTTAATCTGCTTTCCGTATTATTTCTCCACTTCTGCTTTGAACACTTTAAAAGCATCCAATGCTTCATTTTTATTATGAAGCAAGTAGAGATACATGAATCGTGAATAATCATCTATAAAGGAGATGAAGTATTTCTGACCATACGAGTCCATATCTGGACTACAAATGTCTGTATGTATGATGTCTAATATGTTTAAACTCCTCTTGGCACCTTTCTTTGACTTGTTAGTCTGCTTTCCCTTTATGCAGTCTACACAAGTGTCAAAATCAGTGTAGTCTAGAGTACTAAGTACTCCATCATTCACCAATCTTTTAATCCTTTCAATGAATATATGGCATAATCTACGGTGCCACAACATAGAGGATTCCTCATTCATAACACATCTTTTAACACCACTATGAACATGCAACACATTTTGAAAAACATCATTTTGCAATTTAATTTGATAAAGCCCATCAACAATTGTACCAGTTCCAATAAGGTCAGATTTAAAATATAATTTCAAAGAAATATCCATACTAAACGAATAACCCAAAGGTGTAAGTCTTGCAACTGAAATCAAATTCCTAGAAAAACTTGGTACAAAAAATGTTCTTTCCAAATTTAAAGCAAAACCAGAACTTAAAATTAATTGGCATGTTCCCACTGCTTCCACAAGTGATGACATCTTGTTTCCTGAATAGATGTACTGCTAACTTCCCACCGGCTTCCTTTTGTTTAGAAAGCCCTGCAAGGTGTTTGCAACATGGATTGTAGAACAAGAATCAATCCACCAAGTGTTATGACAAACATCAACCAAATTAGATTCATAACAAACAAATGAGATTGGGGTACCTTTCTTCTCAAGCCAAGCTTTGTATTTGACACAATCCTTCTTCATATGCCCTTTCTTTTTACAGAAAAAGCATTTAAATTCCTTTTTGATGTCAATCTGAGCAGGTATCTTACCTTTTCCATTTTGTTTGCCTTGCCCCTTGTTCTTTCCTTGTGTTACCATATGTGCACTTTCTCCCATTTCCATAGTCAACCTTCCTTCCTCTTGTACACACATGGTCAGAAGTTCATTAATTGACCACTTATCCTTATGTGTGTTGTAAGAGATTTTAAAAGGTCCATACTAAGGTGGAAGGGAATTCAGTATGAAATGCACAAGGAAAGAATCAGACATCTCAACCTCAAGAGACTTTAATTGAGCCGCAATGTCCCTCATCTGCATGATGTGCTCACGCACACCTCTTACATTGGTGAGCTTCATTGACGATAACTTGGCCATTAGGGTGTTGGCAAGGGCCTTATCTGAAGACTCAAATTGTTCATCAATAGCCTTCAGTAAATCTTTGACATTGTTACACTCCTTAATTGAACCACGGATGCTAGCATTAATTTTTGTCTTTATAAACATCATGCTGAGGCGATTAGATCGCTCCCAACGTTCATGAAGAGCAATTTCAGCCGGAGTGCTAGCATCAGTAAGAGCAGGCGGTTCATTTTTCCTTATAGCATAATCAATGTCCATGCACCCCAAATGAAGAAGAATTCTTTCTTTCCATATCTTATAGTTATCGCCATTCAAATCAGGAATATCAAATTTTATCTCAGAGATACTCACAGGTTGTATAACTGCATAAAATAATAAAACATGCTTATTTCACAAAATTGAGGCAAATAAACAAATCATGCTTTACCAATGTAAAAACATGCATAAATATTTCAAATTTATGAACCATGTAACAAATAAAAACTGCCTGTGGGCTAAGTTAATATTTAAAGATTCATAAGTATTCTTTATGAAGAAACTAACAAATTATATTCCTTTCTTAATTCCTGTGGGTAAATTAAGAAAATAACTTGTCATTTCATCTCTGATTAATCATAAAAATATAATAAAAATTCCTATGGGATAAGATTTACTATATTTAATATGAATAATCACAATGAATGTCATTTTTCTATATATGTGGTCAAAAACACTTTTCACAACATAATGTGTAATTTAATATAATTAAAGATGCTGTGGCTAATCTTTAACTAATTAAATTTACACTAACCACATGACATTTCTTTCATATTAGTATTGCAAGAATGTCTTTAGTCTACTGGATATTACAAAATAGGTAACATAATAGACAGATTCATGTAATAAAAGGAAAACAGATTCCGATAACATTGTACTCCATAAAAAAAAAAATTCTTTCTGTCAATTTTGATTTTGGCCACACTTGCAAAAGTTACATGAAACTTTAACTCTATCTCGTACAGACGAGAAGAAAACCAAATTCACAGTCAGTTCTTTGCTTTATACAAGTTAAAGAAACCAAATTTTAACTCGATTAAAACTGACAAAAATTATAATTTTAAGATCCCATTTTTTTATCTCATTAATAGAGAAAAACCAAGAAAGAAAAACCAATCAAGACAGAGGATAAATCGCCCTGATACCAACTGTTAGATTTTCTTTAAACTGTATGAACAAATTCACACAGAAAAATCTAACATCTTTATTTAAAAAAAAACACTTGATGCGGAAAATTAAGAATTGAAAATCATACCTCCAGCCATTGAAAAGCAACTTTCCTTTTGCTTGGATACTTCTAGTCTCACAAAAACTTTAGAAAATCTTTAGATGGTGTCAAGAAATTTTTTACATCTGTTGAGACTAGGGACCCAAGTGGCTATTTATAGTAGTCCTGCCATCAAGGACTCTTTTTCAAAACCAAAAACTGACGTAACGTGATGAGATCATATATAGGAAAAGATATGAGCCACTTATCAGATAATGGATGGGTAACTACTTATTCTATAAGTTCTTGAATAAAACTACTTATAGAATAAGTAGTCTTGAACTACTTATAGAATAAGTAGTCTTGAATAAAACTACTTATAGAATAAGTAGTTTATTTTATTCAAGACTCCAAATTGAATAAAACTCTACAGAAACATCACATACACAAACTCGAAATAATTACGAACTTCAGAAGCAACCCGAAAGGAATGTCAACACGACTTCAGACAAAACCCATACATGACATCTCAAGTTCAAAGTAAAACTCTCAGTCTAAAAGATTAAAAACAATATAGAAAGGTTTCGAATGAGACATCCCATGCTGTGATAAGATATATGCATGGAAACAAGCAGACAGTGCGGTAAACATTGCCCCATGATCTTCTTTCCTCTTTTCAATAACCTGAAAAAAGTTAAACATGAGAGAGAGAGAGAGAGAGAGAGAGAGAGAGAGAGAGAGAGAGAGAGAGAGAGAGAGAGAGAGAGAGAGAGAGGAGTCACAATTTATCTTCTTCTTCTTCTTTTTATTTTGCTAAACAAATAAAGCAAGAAATTAATTTATGCTTCACACTTTGCATCTATGTATAATACTTTATTATCTAGAAAACTTATTGAAAAAGAAGTATTCAAATTCAGGACCACGAATATACTAAGTGGGAATTAATGCGTGGATGAGTGTGTTCTTTCTTTTCATGCAGAGAAAAAAGAAATAATTTGACTTATATTACTTTAGATAGTTATATATTCGTTAATTCTCCAAATTTAAAATTATATACTAAGATAATGCATACACGTGATGAGTTAGTTTATTATACTTACTATTGGAAGGATTCATCTAGCTCTGCCTGAAACATCAGTAACGCCAGATTTTATACCTCCACTTGGATTCAGATTCATCGTCTTCTCTACTTAATATGATGGTTTCGATTGTTTGTACGTCATCCATATCTTCTACTACGGGTATTTTCTGTATAATCTCACTTGGAACCTCCTCCACATACACTTCTTTTAGATCAGGTAGATTCCAAACATGTGGGAATGTCACTAACTCTTGGCATTCACAGATATCTAGCTGCCGAAGACCAGGCATCACTCCTTCATTTATCGCTATTTCTTTCAATTGAGGGACTTTGTAAATTCTTAAATCCTTGAGCTTTTGGAACCCTTCTAGAAAGAACAACCGCTCTCCCTCATATGCATTCACAAGCTCAATTCCTTCCAGATTAGGCAACGCTTGAATGTAAGCAAGAAAATCTTCCTTTAGTCTCGACCAATGTAATACTAGACGTGTGAGATTTTGCAGTGAGTTGAACCAATGCGGCAACTTCTCCAATTTCCCATACAAATAAAGTCTCTCAAGGCAAGCAGGAGGTGAAATAAGTGCATCCATCTTTAATGGCTCATCCTCGTCACATGACATCACCATTAAATTGCGAAGTTGGCTTAGTTTACCAATGGAGAAGCAAAGGTCTCTTTCGTTGGCTTCCTTGACATTCGAAATGTAAAGCTTTCTTAGTTGTGTCATTCTGCCGAGTTCTTTTAGAAAAGCGTCCCCTGCTTTGATGAAGTTCAAATTTTGTAAGCTCTGTAACAAGAACAAGTTGGATGGAGCATGCACACTTAACAGACACTGATAGTCAGTAAATGTTTTTGTACTATCCAAACCGTAAACAATTAGATGCCGCAGACTTTTCAACTTCACAATCCCTGGCGGAAGCTCATCGATTTGTGTTTCTGCTAGGACCAAAGACTGCAAATTACACAGTTTTCCAATTGCTTTGGGAAGCTTCCTCACTTGAGTTCTTCTTAAGTTAAGATATCTCAAATTGAATAAATTTACCAATTCACCTGGAAGTTGATTGATGGGGGCGTCTTCTAAATCCAACACCCTCAACATTTTAAAGCCAGATGGCATGCCATCAAAGGACGATTCAGAAAATTTATCAACAACAAAGACAAACAATGAACGAAGTTGTGATAAACCCTTTGTTGCTTTCATCTCTTTATCCTTTGCCTCAATTGATAAGCGGCGAATCTCATTGCTCTCTGGTTCTGCTTCTTCTTTGCCTTCAGATTTAGCAACAAACTGTTCCATTTCCGATATTGAAACTGCAAGCTCTCGTAGAATGTCATGCATCTTACATGTTTGGGGCCGTCTAGATTCACTCCTTTGAGCAACTTGAAGCAAGCCTCGAGAAATTAGTTCCATGAGGTATCTCTCTGCTACCACCTCAGGGGTTGCTCCTTTGACTGATTCCACAAAGCCTTCTGCCATCCAGAGTCTAATGAGCCTATTTCGCCGAATGGGATAATCTTCTGGAAACACACAACAATATAGAAAACAATGCTTAAGTCGATAAGGCAAATGATGGTAGCTAAGCAATGAGATACATTTCACGGCTTCAAGCTCAGGGTTGTTGCTTAGCTCCCAATTTAAGTTATTAAGAATGAATTCCCAATCTTTTATCGACTTCTTGGAAGACATCAAACCACCCAAAGCCACGAGGGCTAATGGCAAGCCTCCACATCTTTCAACTAAGCTCCTTGCTAAACAATCAAGATACAGCGGACATTGACCAAGTTTACTTGGAAAAGCTCTCATGCAAAAAAGCTTCCTTGCCTCGTCATCTCTTAGATGTTCAAGCGGAAGGGTGTGGTTTACAACCCCAAATTCGAAAGAAGCTACCTCACCCACTCGTGTAGTAAGCATGACCCGACTTCCATTGAAACCATTAGGAAGAGCTACACTTATCTCCTTCCAAAGGCTGATGCTCCACACATCATCTAGCACAATAAGGTATCTCTTTGTCTCCAAGTATTCCACGAGTTTCTCCACCAATTCCCTGTAGACCATGGTGTTCAAGTTCACCGGGTTTTCTTCCTTTGCGTTCTTAGAGATTTGTCTGATAAGGGACCTAAGTAACTCTTCAATCGCATATTGTTGCGAGACACTGATCCAGGCATAGCAGTCAAAATTTTGCTTGATAGTTTGTTTGTTGAAGGTGTTGCCGACCAGCGTAGTTTTGCCCAAACCACCCATCCCGACAACTGAAATAACACTCCTTTGAAGTTCTTCATTTAACAGCCATCCCAACAATTGTTGTTTTTCCTTTGTGAATCCCACAAGATCATCATCTTTAGTAAAAGAAGCAGACTCATTGTGATTCTTCACCCAGTTGTGATCATAATTTGAAGCAGAAGGCACTCCCTCTACTTTTTTATTTTTTCCTTCCAAGTGATACAAACCATATCGCTGATTTGTCTCTGCAATGCTTTTAATCCTTTGGTTGACATCTTGTAACTTCACAGCTACTTTATGTTGCAGCAGCAGATTTTGTGGATATTGAATACCCTTTAGGAAAAAACCAATGTATTTGGTAGATCTCCATTGTTGTTGCTTGTTCAAATTGTACATGAACTTGTCAATAATGTCTTCAACTTCATAGGCCAACTCTCGGACCTTGGAAACCCATGCGTTCTCTGTTTTGCTGTGCACTCCTTTTCTGTCAGAATCCTCAAGAAAGGACTTCATCATTTCTAGCTCATGCCTGATTTTGTTGATTTCATCCCGAACCCCGCTGACCAATAACAATTCATTCTCCAAGATAGAGACAATCTTGCCCAGTAAGAGATCTGCTGTGCTTGAAGCCATGATTGGTGGGCAGTGGCAAGTGCGATCTCTCCACGAGTGTTACTTTGAGCCTTTCATCTTCTTCTCATGTAAGTACTCTTAGATTTCGAGCTGTCAAGAGAACATGGCCATCAGCAAAAGTTCCACAAGAGATCTCCTAATTCAGATTAACAGAGTCTATCAATTACGATATAATCATCTTCAACTAACATGTAATTATGATTCACAAAACAAAGGAAATTAAAGTAGAAAATATAAAACTGGAACCAAATCAATTGGTAAAGGAAATAAACAAGCGTAAAAGAGAGATGGATTTTAAGTTGCGCACCTCTCTCTCCTCCTTGATAATCAGAAAGCTGATCAAAGCTGAGCGGATACGTTTAATGACAAGCAGAGAAGCAAAGTTATCAACGAAGAAAGACTCTGTATAAGGTCAACTTTACTCTGTCTGAAGCTATTCGGATGTAGTTTGTCTCTTTTTCATCATTTCCACGCAACAAAATGCAAGCACAAGTATTGAGCAATACGTCAATGTCATACTTCTTAAAAGAGAATGGATTTTCAGTTGCGCATCTCAGTAATCAGAAAGCTGATCTATACTTTTTAATGGCCACCTAACTGATCAGAGTACAAAGAAACTTGGAAAGTAAGAAGAAACTTGGAAAGGAAAGCGAGTGAGAACGGAGAAGTAGAGAAATTGGCAAATGGCAAATGGCATAGGCTGACCGCCTCTGTTGCTGGGGCTGGGCGGCTCTTGTCTTTGGCTATGGCCATCAATTCTTTTTAACCAAATAAAAATTGTACCGCATACCGCACAATGATTCGTTCGGCGGATTCCATCTTCCATGTGCAAGGGCATTATGGAATATTATTTTGTGATGCTTTATCCTTACTTTTGGGGGGAAGTATTAATTCAGACGAAATTTTTTATAATTGTTGAAGCTATTTGCTTTGGGGTGATTTGGGAAGACAGCTGACGAGCGCGAAAGAGCTTCCTCGGGGACAATACCTGCAAGACAAGGGGAGAGGCCGGCGTTTGGCCGGTGATTCCCTCTCCGATGGTCAAGTCAGTAGAGCTCAAGAGTGTAGTAGAAGAGTATATGGTGGTAGTGTCTTACCATTAGGTCTCTATCTAGGCCCTTTTATAGTGCAAGGCCCGAGTCCCAAGGTTTGACAAGGTTGGTGAGGTTAGAGTCATCTGCAAGGCAGGAGGATATGGTCGTCCTCAGGGCATGAGAAAGCCGGTCGACTTTAGGCACTTGTAAGATTGTGCTAAACAAGTGCCCCCCAACGGTGAGGGGAGCTATAACGTGGCTCGTCGAACCGTTTTTGTTTTGTTGTTCTGTGTTTTTTTTTTTTGGTTGCTGGTGTAAGACTGGTCGTCTTTTGAGCGGAGAGGGGATCGATCATTCGTCGAGTTGGATTTGAATTTTGAAGTGAAGCGCGGGGGAAAATCGAGGAAGCCGTTTTTGGTGGTAGCTGATAGTGCCATGTGTCGACGATCGATTGTTGGAGACCGAGGTATAAATATCTGGGTCGAGGGCACTCGTCTAACTTTTGACATTCCGCCCTTTTGCTCTTCAGTTCTCCAAGGCTCTCTCTCGATTTTCTTCCTCGATTTTCCGGGTTCCATTTCTCACCGCCGCTGTTGTTGCTGCCGGTGCTGTTGTCCGGTTGAACCATTGCCAGTGTCTCCTTTCGGTTAGTTCGCCTTTCTCTTATCTCTTGTTTAACTTCGGTTCGCATCAAGTTTTTGAATCTTCTAGTTTGTCGTTTTCAGTTTGTTGCTCGTATTGTCATCATGAGTGAATCGAGTGAAGCTAATAGTAATCTAGGTTATAGCGGGGTTAAGGGGAACGATGAGTATGGGGATGAAAGTTCAAGCCCCACTTCGAGTAGTGTTGCTGCGTCTGGTGAGGAAGGCGGTGGGGGTACTATCGATGAGGCTAGGGGGGTGCCGGTTGCGGATGCAGCTAGCTCCAGTCATCGGGCTGCTTCAAGCCTTGCTGTTGACGACGAGCAAAAAGCTTTGGTCGTCGTGGGGGGTAGCGTTTCTGGGTTAGCCCCGGAAATTGAAGTTAGTGAAGGCGCGGGTCGTCATCAAAAGAAAGCACGTGATGTCAAGGCCGTGGCCGACAGCTGCGACACACGATATAGGGATGGTGCATGCTCGGCCGCAGATTACGAGAAGTTGCTGATGTTTTCTCTAGAATGGGGCTTTGAGCATCTCGATTATGTTGTTAGGTTAGTCGGCCAGAAGAGGAAACCGAGTGAAGTCGCTAAAGACGGGTGCTCGGTCGTCTTTTATGAAGAGTGCTTCAAAGGTGGCTTGAGGCTACCACTGGGCCCCTTCTTTTGTCGAGTACTCAAGTATTTTGGCTTAGCACCGAGTCAACTTGCTGCGAACGCATGAAGAGTTCTTGTCTCCTATGTCGTCCTCTGTCGCTATCGAGGCTAGACACCCTCTATCAGCGTTATCCGTAGCTTGTACTTCCTGTGATTCACCAACGGTTTCTTCAACCTTCAAATGCGTAGTGGGAAGTCGGTTTTTAAGACTCCAGGCTCTAACCGCGATTGGCATTATCGTTACTTTGTCGTTTACAAGCCCCCGTCATTGGAGTGGGGCTATCCAGTCGAATGGCGGGATACAGACACAGACCTAATAAATAAGACGGATGCCATTATGCTACACGGTTGGGAGCAGGAGCAATTCGACTTCCTGTCCGATCAACAAAACAGGATGGACAGTAAGGATCTCCTTCATCCCCGCCAACTGAGGATTTGTGGAATAGGTAAACCGGGGTCCACAAAATATGCTCAGTCACCTTGTGGTCCGTTCATGATTGGGAAAAATCTTCATGTGATCGGTGGCGAAAGTGAGGTTAGGAGAAGTAGGAGGAAGGGGAAGGGTTGTTCTCAGCCCGTAGCTCGTCCTAGGGGTAAAGCTGGGGCGTCCATAGGTGGTGCGGGTGGTCTTGCCGAGCGTTGTGATGACGAGCCTGCTGGGGGTAGCGGCACTGCCCAAGTCCTCGAGGTTGGCTCGGAGATGGTAGTCTACGAAAGTGACGATCGAGCTGGGATGAGGTCGTCTCTCCAAGAGTTCATAACAGGTGAAGGGGTGGTCGGCCGTGTTTAGGTTATATGGGTGCTGGGTTTTAGCCCTTGGGTGTTCTAGGATTGGTAACTTCATATGTTGTTTCTTAATGGTTGTATCTTGTGGCAGGTTCGGAAACTACGGATATGGCGTTCGACGATACTCCGATCTCCCTCTCCTCTGCTGCTCTGGCCAAAATGAGTCGGGGCCAAAATCCCTTGACCGCGGGATCCAAGGGGGCCTTAGTGGCACGTCCGAAGCTTAAGAGGAAGGCTCCCGCTCCCGAAGCGGATCGTCTGAAAAAGAAACCTGCGGGGGCCTCCAAATTGGCCCACAGCACTAGTGGGTCGTCGTTGCCGAGCAGAGCTGCCCAACCTACTACCTCCTGGCCCATGACGATCATTGTCCATCCTCCGGTCGTCCCTATCTCCTCATCAGTGAGGGCGCCCAGCTGCCGCAGACGTCAAGAAGTCTGGTTCCGGGATCTGCCATATGCCCCTAGGTTGGGGACGAGCGGCTAGTGAGCAACGCCGGGAGTATCCTGGCGAATCCAGCTCGAGCGGCAGATGCCCTACCGATCAATAGTGATGTCGATCGAGATTTCTTGCGTAACCATATGACGCAGCGGGAATGTGCCGGGTCGTCGATAGCCCTTGTGCGCCAGGTAAGATGTTTTAGTCGTGCTTATGATATGCTTGTGACTGTTTACTTACGCGATTGTGTTTTGCAGCTGGAGACCGTAATGTATGGCTGGGTGGAGCACATGGCTAATGCCGAGGAAAGCTACCAAAAATCTCAAGACTTCATCAAGTCCCTGCGCGAGGGCCACGCGGCGGAGAAAAGGAGGCTGGAGGAGCAGTTGGCCACCGTGTGTCGTGAAAAGGAGAGGGCACAGAAAGATACTGACCTGGCGCTGAACAAGGTCGTCAAGCTCAGCGACAGGGTGAAGGCCCTGGAGGACAAGTTGATCGCCGAGGTCGGTGCCAGAGACACTACTGTCCAGTCTGCCAAAGAACTGAAGGAGGACAACCAAAAGTTAAAGGTTTGGTCGGGTCCATATGGAAATCTTTGTTATCTTCAATCGTCGATCGTCTAATACATAGTGTTTGCAGGATGAATTGGCGGCTATGGAAGCGAGCTTTGAGACGGCTGTGGAGAGGAAACTGGGAAGTCTCTCTGATGCTATGATGACGTATGGCAATATGATGCGCGATAATGCCATCAAGAAGATCCAGGAAGCTTTCCCGAATGCCAAGGTAGATGGCCTGGAATTCACGCTTCCAGACGAGGATGCAGAGGTCGAGCAGAGCCAGATGTCGGGAGTCAATGTTGATAACTTCATTCGGACTTCGGATACACCTGGTTTTGATAGCCATCCCTATGAAGCCGCTGAGCCTCAGACTGATGTAGTTGTGATTGATGCTCCTCAGGACCGCCAGGCGACTGCTCCCGAGCCCCTTGCTGACAAGTAAAATTTTGTAATAGAGCAATCAGTTAATGATGTTTAAAACAATTTGTTCGTTTTATAACAATGCTGATTTTCCATCGTAGGTTTCAATTTGGTAATAAACATTGTGCTTTTTTCATGATTTTTCTATATTAAAGCGGCGTTGATGTCACCGATTGTAGTGTGACTTCATTTGCTGCGTCGTCGATTGCTATCGTCGTACCATTTGTTTTAGTAGATATTGCATTGTGCTTCAACTGATTGTAGTTTGCAGTGTTGAGTATAATGTCGATCATTGAATTCACTCTCAAAATTTACAAAAGTCGATCATGTAGAAATGTTGAGTAGTCACGTTAAAAGTAGTATCTTTTCAAATGAATGGCATTCCATGTATGAGGAACTTTTTTGCCGTTCATGTCTTCCAGCCTGTATGCTCATTTTTTGAGAACTTCAATGACCCTATACGGACCTTCCCAATTACCGGACAGCTTTTTTCTTTCTGAAGCTGGTCGACTTGCTTCGCAGTTACGAAGGACGTAGTCACCAACCTGAAATTGTCGACCGCTAACTCGCCGATTAAAGTATTTAGCTACCTGTTGCGATCGTGCCGCAATTTTTAATCGAGCGTCCTCTCTGACTTCTTCCAAAAGGTCTAGGTTCGAGCGTAGGTTTGCCTCGTTGCTGTAGTCGTCGAAATGGAGAGTCCGGTGTGTCGGGACCCCGATCTCTGCTGGGACGACTGCTTCACAATCGTAAACTAGATTGAAAGGGGATTCTCCAGTCGTCGTGCTAATCGTTGTTCTGATTGCCCAAAGGGTATCAGGAGCTTCTTCTACCCATGAGTCCTGTGCGTCGTCTAGCTTTTTCTTGATGCTCGGGAGAATCTTGCCGTTCATAGACTCGACTTGGCCGTTTGCTTGTGGGTGCGCAACTGACGTGGACCTTAGCTCGATGCTGAAATTGTTGCAGACCTCTTTTACTCGTTCGGCATTCAGTTGGGTGCCGTTGTCAACCACTATAGTCTTAGGAAGATCGAAGCGGCAGATTATGTTCTGCCATATGAATTTTGTCACAGCTTGTTGAGTGATCGCTGAGAGGGGTTCGGGTTCTACCCATTTCGAGAAGTAATCACAGGCTACGATAAGGAACTTTTTTCCTTTGACGACCGGGAATGGCCCCAGCAGATCTAGGTCCCATTTAGCAAACGGCCATGGTGACCGGACGGCATTGAACTCTTCAGCTGGCATCCTAGAGATCTTTGCAAACTTCTGGCATTTGTCGCATCTTCTGACTAATTCGGTCGCATCATTTCTCATGGTGGGCCAGTAGAAACCCTGTCGAACTGCCTTTTGGGCGAGCGCTTTTCCACCCATGTGATTCCCACACACGCCTTCATGGATTTATCTCAGGATATATTCGGCCTCTTTGGGGTCGACACACCTAGCCAGTGGCTGGTTGAAGGACTTTTTGTAGAGCATGTTGTCAACTATGACATATCTTGAGGCTCTCCTTTGCAGGATCAGTGCTTCGGCCTTGTATTGTGGCTTCTCTCCTTTCAGGTATCGGACGATTGGAGTCAGCCAACAATCGTCCTTGCTTATGGTTTGAATCTGCCGAGCGCGTGTGTTTTTCTAGCTGTTTGGTCGATCGACGTATTCCAGTGTCACCTTTCCTCTAATAGTTGAGCTGGACGAGGCCATCTTGGATAACGCGTCCGCTCGACCGTTTTCTTCTCTGGGAATCTGGTGCAGGGAGATTTTGTCGAATTCCTTCCATAACTCCTGAACTGTTTTGTGGTAAGCGACGAGGTTGGCCTCTTTCACCTCATACTCGCCCAACACTTGTTTGGCTACCAGCTGTGAGTCGACTTGCACTTTCATCTGCCGAGCACCGATTTCTAGGGCTAGACGTAGACAAGCGATTAGTGCCTCATACTCCGCAACGTTATTGGATAACGAGAAACCGAAGGTTAGGCCATACTGGAATTCTTCCCCTTCTGGGCTGGTTAACAGCAGTCCTGCTCCTGACCCTTCTTTAGTTGCCGACCCATCTGTGAACAGTTGCCAATCTGTTGGCGACGATCGTATTTTGATGGTCGACCCTTGTTCGTTGTTAACTTCCTCGGTCGGTGTAGTAATAGCAGTAGGCACGTTCTGAGGGGCCGTGAAAGTGCATTCCGCGATGAAGTCGGCGAGGGCCTGGGCTTTTATGGCTTTCCTGCCTTGGTACTCGATTCCGAATTCGCTCAACTCAATGTTCCACTTTATTAATCGACCTGAGGTGTCGACTTTGCACAGAATTTCTCGAATTGGTTGATCAGTTAGTACGGTAACTTTGTGGGGTTGGAAATACTGTCTCAGTCGTCTTGCGGCAGTTATTAAGGCAAAGGCCATTTTTTCTGGCCGACTGTAATTGCACTCCCCGTTTTGCAATGCTCTGCTGACATAATATATGGAGCGGTCTTCCTGTCCTGCTTTCTTGACCAATACCGCTACAACTGCTTCGTCGGATGCTGCAACATACAGATATAAGTCATCTCCGGATTCCGATCAACTAAGTAATGGCGGGTTACACAGATAGCTCTTCAATTGCTCAAAGGCTTGTTGGCAGTCCTTCGTCCATACGGACCTTGATCGACATCTAAGCAGTTTGAAGAACGGTAGACACTTTTCTGCAGACTTTGAGACGAATCTATTTAATGCTGCCACTCGACCAGTTAGGACTTGTACCTCTTTGACGGACCGAGGTGGCGTCATATCCAGAATTACTTTGATTTTCTCTGGGTTGGCTTCGATTCCTCGTTGGGATATCATAAAACCGAGGAACTTGCCAGCTTCCACGCCGAACATGCACTTAGCGGGGTTGAGCTTCATACCGTACAGCCTAAGCGTCTAGAATGCTCCATCGAGGTCTGCCAGATGTCGGTTGAAGTTGGAGCTCTTGACGAGCATGTTGTCTACATATACCTCTATTGAGCGACTTATCTGTTCTTTGAAGATCCTGTTGACAAGACGTTGGTAGGTTGCCCCTGCATTTTTTAACCCGAACATTGTGACGTCATAACAGTACAACCCATCCTTGGTGATGAACACAGTCTTTTCCTAGTCTTCCTTCGCTAGTGGAATTTGATGATAACCAGAGAAGGCGTCCATGAAGCTCAAGTATCGATTGCCTGAGGACGAGTCTACCAGCCTGTCGATCGACGGGAGCGGAAAGCTGTCCTTTGGGCAGGTTTTGTTCAAATCGGTGAAGTCGACGCACATCCTCCAACTGCCGTTCGACTTCTTTACCAAGACGACATTCAAGACCCACTCAGGGTAATGAACTTCTCTAATGAACCCCGCTTTTAGAAGTTTTTCAACCTCTTGTCGTATGGCAGTGACTCGTTCGGGGGCGAACTTTCTCTTCTTCTGCTTAACCGGTTTTGAGCCAGGTTTGACGTTCAGTCTGTGAGACATGATTGTCGGGTGAATCCCTGGCATGTCCGCCGGCGACCATGCGAAAATATCTGAATTCTCTATCAGGAATTGCACCATTTGTTCCTATTCGTCATTTGTAAGTCTGGAACCCATTTGCGTTATTCGCTCGGGTTCGGACAAGTTTAATGGCACTTCCAATGTCTGTTCAACTGGTTGAGCTTTGCTGAGTGTTTCTTCGTCCCTAGTGTTGAGCATATCTAGTGTGCTGCATGATATTGCGAGTGTCTCGCGCTTGTAAAGCTGATGTTTTTCAAACCCATGGAACTCTAGAACATTAATCTCCATGTCGCATATACCGGTCGGCCTTAGTAGAGTTTGCCCCCAATTTTTGCTGATTCTAGGGTCTCCAGTTCGTCCCTTGCTTCAGCAGTTTGTCAGGACATGACGAGTGACACCAGATGACACTTTCTGGCCATTACTTGATCCGTCTGCATGTAGCCTATGCCCCCCGGTGTAGGAAACTTGACTTTGAGGCAGTAGATTGCCTCCACCATCCTTGTCCTTTTCATCATTGGTCGTCCTATAATGGCGTTATATGGGGATGGTTGATCCACCACAATGAATGTTGCCATGTGGTTGAGCACATGCTGTCCGTCCCCGACGTATATTGGCAGCTTGATCAGTCCCTTCACTGGAATACGGTTGTTGCCAAACCCATAGATGGGCTCACATGGGGATAACTGCTCGTCCTTAAATCCCATGGAGAGGAATGCTTTGTAAATGATAGCGCCGACTGCGTTTCCGCTATCTACGAGGATCTTGTTTACCTCATAATTCCCTATAATGGCTTTGACGACAATCGGGTCGTTTCCCGTATCGTATACCATGTTCGATTCGACCGGTTTGAAAACGATTACCCACTCACTGTCGTCTTTCCATTCCGTTGGCTGAGTGCTAGCGCCGATCGAGTACACGCTTCTCAGGTGCTCTTTTCTCTTGGACTTGGAAGTGGCCCATTCCTCTGTGAATCCCACGATCATGTTAATTACGCCGTGCACTTGAGGTCGCTTGTGCTCCGTTCTTTCCTGCCGATCGGCATTGCCGCTTCCATTGTGTTGATTGGAATTTTTGCAATAGTTTCAAAGGTATCCCCTCGAAATCAAGTCTATTGCCTGCTTGAGATCGTAACATTCTTCCGTTGTGTGGCCACCATCTTGATGAAAATCGCAGTGTTTTCCTTCATTCTTCCCTCCCCTCTTCGGGTTCTTCATAGGTTGCGGCCACCGTATTCTGTTCGACATTTCTCCCTTGGAAATGCTGTGCAATATTTCCGTTCTGGTGGCTGTCAATGGGGTGAAGTCTTCTGGTCGACATCTTGGGATGGTCGCCTCTCTCCGTGGTGGCTCCATTCTGGGGGGTGCTTCAATTCTCAATGCTTTCCCTTCTCGTCGTAGACCCCTCGTGTCGCGATCACGAGGGCGGGAAGGTCTGTCGTCTACAGGGGGTCTGCTGCCTTGTCTGTTGTTCGTTCTGCCATCTTCATTTCTTCGATACGCTTTGTCATTTGCTACCTCAGCCTCCTCGGCTTCTGCGTATCTATGGGCTTTTTCGATCAGCTCATGTAACTTGGTAGGTTTGTTTTCTATCAAAGCATACCTCAAATGTCGATTATGGAGACCGGCTATGAAGGCTTCGATGGCGAAACTCGGTGCTAGTTCGTCTATTTCCAAGACTGCAACATTGAAGCGGTCAACGTACGACTTCAGCAGCTTTTTTGACTCTTGTCGTATCGTCATCAATGTGGCAGGTGTCTTCTTCGGCTTTCGTCGACTTAAGAAGTGGGACATGAAGGCCACACTGATTTAGGTAAAGTTGACGAAAGAGCCTGCCGGTTGCTTGTAAAACCATGTGCTTGCTATCCCCGTTAGAGTTATGGGAAAGATTCTGCATTTCACTGCATCGGAAGCCCCATATATGTTGAGCGACTCTTTGAAGCATGAGAGATGATCTTTCGGATCCCCAGTCCCATCATATTTTTCCTTGGGGATCTTAATGTTGGTAGGAATGTGCTCTTTTTGGACGATCGACGATAATGGACTTTTGTCATCATTTAGCCACTGCATGTAGTCGCCTCTGGCTTTTTCCAAATCCTTCACTTGTGCCTTAAGTTTGTCTACTTCCTCGACCAGCCTCAGGTCGTGTTCTATTCTGGGAGTCTTGTCTCTTGTCGCACTTCTCTGGTCGTCTTTCGGGGTACTTTTTCTTTTAGTACCTCGGCTGACGCTGTGCTCGGAGCCTGACGACCATTCTTCCTGATTATCTCGCCCCCGCATGATCGGTGGAGGAGAACCTGGTTGGCGAGATGCATTCGCCCTGGTCGACCTAGAATGCACGGTTTGTGCATGTGAAGGCTGGGGTGGTTGGGGGGTTGCGTCCGCTAAGACTGGTCGGCTTGCTGTTTGTATTTGTCGAGCTCGGCAGCCTGGTTGTCTATCTTCTTTTGTTGTTCGTTCAGCTGTGCTTGCAGCATTAACACTTGCTGCTGCATCATGGCCATGTAGCTGAAGAAGTCTGCGCTTGGCATTGTTTGCCCCCCTGCCAACATCGCCAGAGGAGTCGATGCTGGCGTTTGTGTCATTGGAGTGGTGTTCTGCCCAGGTGACTGTCGGAATGTGTTGGGGAATGGTAAATCAGAGTTCTGAGCTCCATTGGGATTTTCAAAAAGATTTGACCGTGCGGATTGGAGGACTTGCGATGGGATTTGCTTTGAACATTGTCCCTGGGGATTATCCTCTCGGGCTGAACCAATTTGCTCCGGTGGAGAAGACATGACTATCTTTCCCACAGACGGCGCCAATGTTGAAGCTATTTGCTTCGGGGTGATTTGGGAAGACAGCTAACGAGCGTAAGAGAGCTTCCTCGGGGACAATACCTACAAGACAAGGGGAGAGGTCGGCGTTTGGCCGGCGATTCCCTCTCCGACGGTCAAGTCAGTAGAGCTCAATAGTGTAGTAGAAGAGTATATGGTGGTAGTATCTTACCATTAGGTCTCTATCCAGGCCCTTTTATAGTGCAAGGCCCGAGTCCTAAGGTCTGACAAGGTTGGTAAGGTTAGAGTCGTCCGCAAGGCAGGAGGATATGGTCGTCCTCAGAGCATGAGAAAGCCGGTCGACTTTAGGCACTTGTAAGATCGTGCTCAACAATAATCAACTTGAATGTTGTTATCCCAAAATGAAATCAATTGTGAAAAAGAAAAAAAATATTTTTATTAGTATTAACAGCCCAACGAGAATTATTTTTGGACGTTCTATATAAATTAATAAATCTACTAAATTTTAATCAGCTGCATATGATGAGGAAATAGTGAGGAAGTTTGCATCAATAAAGTAGCGGTGGGATAAACTAATTCCAAGGAAGCTTCCCCTTAGTCGTTTACTTGTTATTCCTTAAGTTGCATTGTAAATGAGAAATTATTAGGTATGCTGATTTATCACATCATTTACATGTCCTATCAATGAATTTGGGTAAATTAAAAAGATTTCTAAAATTAAAACACAAATTTAACCACAAGTTTAACCTCATGTTATAAAAAAAATTAAAGGATAAACTTTAAAATTTAAACTATGATTATGATAAAGTTTTAATAATTCGCAGAATCTATGTTGTGAGAAGATTAAAATGAGGATTTGGGCACCTATCTTAGGGGGCATTTTGCGAAGAAACTAGATTGCTAACATCTCTGTTTACTCTTCGCTTTGATGCAATGTTGTAAAACCCGGCGAGGTGACTGAACCGTTCAGGTCACTGGGTCACCGGATTAATCGAATCAACCGGTTTAATCGGATAAAACTGAATAATCATTTTAGTGTAGAAATATATGGATTTTGATAATTTTAATTTAACATATATGATAAAAAGTAAATTTCTAATAAGAAATTTAGTTTAACATGGTGGTTAGTGTGCTTGACTATTTCATAAGAGTTCAATTTTTATCATTTTTAATATAAAAAATATTTACAAAAACGTGTCAAAACCGGGTTTTTGCCGGGTTTTTATCGGTTTTACCGGGTCTTGACCGCGTTTTGACCGGGTCTTGACCGTGTCAACCCTACCCCGAGTCACCCTCCTCTCTGGACCGAATGACCCTCCGGGTCTCGGGTCAATTGGTCCGACCGACCGGGCCGGACCGGGTCTTACAACAATGCTTTGATGCTGAAAAAGTACTAGTCATCACCTCACTTGTGTTAATGGTGGCACAAAGTTATCAATGAAGGACTATGTACATATGGTCAATTTTAATAATAAAAATAGGAGTAGGTAATTTGTCTCTTCTTCACCATTTCCACACAATGATAGAGCAATTTGTCAATGCCCTATTTCTCTTTGGCTTCCTTCCAATTTGGTGATGTTGATATATAGACTATACTTTATAGTGATTAGTGATTAATATCACCTACTTCTGCATAATAGAACAACTTGCACACACACTACATTCGGCATTCTCATTAAATTATTTGTTTTGGCGAGAACTAAATTATAAAGAGAAAATATATGATAACTTATTGAAATTTTAATTTCAAATTTTTAATGTTTAGATGCTTTTTGTTGGATAGATAATTCACTAATTTGATATGAATATTAGTAATTTATTAATACTACTATAATTTATAAATTTTCTTAGTTAGAATGGAAAATTATCATTCACATAAAAAATTTTATTTATTGATTTGATCAGTAATGATGAAATCAACATGGCCTTTTGTAAATTCTCAAATTTTCCTTAATAATGTTCATAGTTAATATTATTAAATTTAAGTAATAATATTCTATAAATTCATATAATTTAATCATAATAATAAAATTTAAAAAACATAATTATGAAAAAATATTTTTTTAAATTCACTTTGATCAAAATTTTATCAAATATTTATTTTTATTTTCTTTATCAAATTTATTTATTAATATTGAAGTTTATGAGGTATATAAAAATACTCCATCTGTCCCTATTTGTCTGTTACAATTAATCATTTCATACAGGGTAAAAAAAGTAGTTATGGTACAAAATTTCATACATATTTACATTGACTTTCTTATTTTATCCTTATCTCTCTTCTTCTTTAATTCTCTCTCTTATTTAAGAAAAATTTTTATTTAAGAGAGAAAGAAAGTAGTTTAAAAGGGTAATTTTGAAAAATTAATAATTAATGCTAAGATATAGACAGATAAAAAGGGATAAATAAAACTTCTAAAACAAATAAAGCTTCCAGCAAGAGGCAGATAAATAGGGACAGAGGGAATATTTCATTAGTTTGTCGGGTTCTTTCAGGTTAGATTCTCGGGTCAATCGGGTTTCGAGTTTTTCGGGTTTATCGGGTTTCGGGTCAATTGGGTTTCAGATCGGTCGGGTTCGGGTCGTTTACTTTTTTTAATCAAACCAGGTCAGGTTAGTTTAGGGTTTGGGTCGGTCGGATTGAGTTATCGGGTTGGGATCATCTTTTGACAGCTCTAATTGCAGGGCAACCATGCACGATATCTCCCCACGAGTGTTACTTTAAGCCTTTCATCTTCTGCTTATGTAAGAACTCTTGATTTCGAGCTGTCAATAGAACATGGCCATCAGCAAAAGTTCCACAAGAGATCTCCTAATTCATATTAACAGAAGGGTACGTTAAGCTAAAAGTTGCACCATACACATGATAAGTCACCTTTTTTGATGAAATATTCTTACTTTGTATTTTGTGCTCCAATGGGCAAGATGAGTCTCACTAAAAAAAGATAACAAACTTTTTTTTTGGTTAGAAAGAAAAGTTTAGAAACCAGATAGGTTATTTTAGCTCTAAAGTTATGACAAACCATCAATTTCTTTAAGGATTTACGGACTCCAATTTTGTGGAGTTTTTTGGACTTGCAGATTAACTATCAAAGAGAGTTTGTGAGAGCTCGAATCTAGATGCCTTACACAACTGGTCCAAGCTCTTACCCCTTTGGCCAATGGACTAAATGTTAATATTTTAAACAATAATACCTTTATGGTCTGTTTTTCATAAAATTATAATAATATTTACTCTTAAATATTTTTATATTAAATTTTAATAAGTTAGTTTATATTTATTTCTAAAATCCTATCACAATAAATATTTTAAATTTTAAAATTTACCCTTAAAATCAATTTTTTATAAATTTTGAAACTAAATTTTATCAAAAGTGTTTGAATTTTTTTCTCTAAAATCCTACCATAGTAAATTTTAAATAAAAAAATTTATCCTTAAAATAAAATTAAAAGGGTATATATTTTTATATTTAACATTTAAAGTGTGTAAAATGTTTTTATAGCTTTTAAGAAAAAACAAAAAAAAAAGACAAACTAATAAATAATGCTTTTCAAATGAATGGGTGTATCCCGTTAGCATTTTCCTTAACAGAATGTATTAATTACCATATAATCACCTTCAACTAACATGTAATTATGGTTCAAAAAGCAAGGAAATTAAGTACTAGAAAATATCAAATATGAAACAAATTGAAAGAAATCAAAAGGCGTAAAAGAGAGATGGATTTTCGGTTGCGCACCTCCAGTCATCCTTAGTACTAAAAAGCTGATCGGATACTGTAACCAAAAAGGAAAAAATGCTGATCGGATACTTTTTAATGGCCACGAGCAAAAAGAACAAAAAGTGAGAAGAAACTTGGAAGGGGAAGTGAGTGATAGAAGTTGAGAAGCAACGTTATCAATGAAGAAAGACTCTGTTTAAGGTCAATTTTACTATGAAGCTATATTATTCACAACGGTTATTATTATATCACTACTCTCAGTACCCAAGTTGTCTCTCTTTCTCTCCTTTCCACATCCAAGTACAATTATTGAGCAATTTGTCAAAGTCATATTTCTCTTTGGTTTCTTTTCAATTGTTTCTTAGCCATACATAAAGTTGTCACAATTATTGCGCCATGTGCCTCTTTTGATGGTCGATGCCATGACATTTTGTTGGGGGATCGGGAATTATAAATCTTTAGTCAATTTTAAAATGTCATTGCATTTTTTGGGTTAAATTTGTGGTTTGGGCTCTTAATTATATGATTTATTTTTTATTTCTAATATAAGCTTATACTCTCTATAATTTTTTCTTTGATGTGTATGTCTTAATTCTATTTTTCTCTATACTAATTTAATCTATCATTTTATTTTCTAAGTACTTCATTTGGAACGCTTTTTATTTCAATTTGATTTTTTTAATGAAATTTTTATTTGAGGTTTTTACAATAACTTGGATGGGCATGTATCAAATGGGCTGGGTCAATTTTTGGAATGATTCGTTGGACCCAAATGGGGAAGGGAAGATTAGAGATCAGTGCACAGGCCATTGCCCTTTCCATTCTACCTATGTTGCAAAAGCCATACTTATTGATAGAATAGTTAAAAAGATTAAAATAACAGACATGGAGCACCAGCTCTTTGACTGTCTTGATGGTTAAGTGCTCTGCATTTGCTTTTATTGAATTGGACGGGTTCAAGAGCTGGTACCAAAGGAAAAAAAAAAAAAGAAAAAAAATTCATTCTAAATGAGGTATTCTAAAATACCTTTTTAATTATATTATTAGTTTAAATAATGATAATTTAATTCCTTGTAGTGTCGAGTATATTAAAAGAAGACATTTTAGATTTTTTTTGTCGTTATTTACTCTTTATTTTATTTCATTTTCTTACCTTGATTTTTTAACAAAAAAGTTATTAACTTATAATTTTGAATTAGAAAAAAAAATTAATTTGGCTATTATTATTAAATTTCTCCTTTGTTTTGACCACTTGAGATTTAGATTTGACTAAACTTGATTAAATTAGATATACAATTATATTTAAGTTTTCACGAATGATGATTTTATGAAACTAATTTCGTGTGAGTTATTATAGAATTATGAGATGGCATAATTATAGTCACATATTTAAATTAAAACCTTAAATTTACCCTAAAAATCTAAATTTTTTTAAATCACTCGTTAAAATTGGGACCAAAACTCAAAAGAAAAACATTAAATTGGTGGGTTGTTCTTATCTTTTGGTAGTTGGCGTATGGACAAATTTTGCTTTCCCCACTAGTCTTGGATTAAATGATCGGCAACATCTCATTAAATATATAGTAGTAGTCATCAAGATGGAAGTCAAAGAATGTTAAAGGGGACGTTTGGTTCGTCATCGTTAGGGTGGTAAATGGTGATTGAATCCTTATGGTCATTTTGCGTCGTCATTATGGTAATTGAATCATCATAGTCATTTTTTACCGCTGGTCATTATTAAGACGATGATATCTTTTCCAATGATAATAACAAATTATCCGAACCAAACCCCTTTTATCTCTTTGTTTCTTTGTTATGAATATCAGAATCGGTGGGTCACTTCACTTCACGACGTACAACTCAATAATTTGATTGGCTGCATTCTAAGTTTAAACAAGCATTAAAAGTAGAAGCCATGATTTTATGCATTCGATTCCAAAGTTATTATGAAATAATGAAGTGATATCAATACAATTACTTCCTCCGTCCCTTATTGTTTATCTCTCATTGACTTTCATAAAGTTAAAAAAAAAGTAGTTGAATTAAATAGAATTACTTTATTATCCTTGATATTTGTGAATATTTTTGGAGTTTTGTGTAATGATGTGATAATAATAAAAGAAAAGGGATGATAAACTTGAAAGTTGAAATTTATTGATTGTTTATTTATAATAAAGAACAAATAAATTAAGGCTTTTTTTAAAAAAAGAACAAACAAAAGGGGACGAAAGGGGTATATATTTAAATTAAAACCTATTAAAATAAATGTAAAATATTTTCAAACTTACCTTGAAAAATTGATATTTTTATGGGAAGTTAAACTTTTAAAGCTTGTAGCAAAATTGTGTCATATCTTGATATGGCACCAACTCCCTCAAATCCAAATTCATGGATCATTTCTTTAAAAAGTATAGTCACTTCATCAAATATGGAATGATTCATGAATCAACCAGTTGGCAATATATTAAATGCCTTTAAACGCCTTTGTTCTAGAGAAATTAATATAATTATTTACTACACTAAAATGTGAATTCGAACAGAACCTCAATGACCTTTTCATTTAAAATGACTTGAATCCAAAAATATCTATAATCGGAAATGACCTCTGCCCATGACTCTGACCCAACCTTAACGTACGATGACCTTTTGTCCCCTCTACTATCAAGGATTCAAGGAGCATGAAACATCCACAGGCCGCCCAACCCCAAGCACGCGACCAACAAAGGCCAACGCGTGCACTTTGCCACAGCATCTCGCCATCTCCCGCTTTTTTTCACTCCTACACGCGTATATATATCACCGCAAACTCCACAATCAAACCAGGAGGTACAGAACGAACCGTCAAAATTAACTCATTTCTTTGATTGCTTAAAGGTCTTTGTGGAAACTTAAGATTATTTTTCGAGCCAACTGACATTTATCATAGTGAAGTGAACATAGGGAGAGTAAGGGGAGTGGAAAATGAGAGGTGGGTTGAGGGAGCTGAGGCCTTTGGTGCATTTGTTGTTGCCACTTTGTTTTCACTGGATTGCTGAGGAGATGACTGTGTCTGTTCTTGTTGATGTTGTTACTGCTGCTTTATGTTCTTCCGAATCTACCTGTTCTGAAGCTATTTACTTGAATGGCGTCCAACAAACGGTGACTGTTAACTCTCTTGTTGCCTTCTCAAAATAATTCCCCTTTTGATATTTGGCTCTTCTCTTTCCGTTTTCTCCCAAATGATGTGGTTCTGCCTGCCCTATTGAATTTTATCTTGTTTTGTTTTAATGTGTTTGTGAAATTGGAATTCTGAAATGTTTCTTTTCGTTAGACTAACAGAGCAAATTGAGGAGGGGGAGGGGGTGGGTGTTGGGGGTGGTTTGTCTCTGGTTGAGATGGTTTTTGATGCTTTCTCCTCTGTTATTTGTTGAAATTCTCGAGTATTCCTTTCCTTTTTCTTTTGCCTGCCACCCTCCTGCATTTGCTAGATTTGTTGACATCAAAAGAAATGTATAGGTTGATTAAAATGGCGCATATAGTTAAACACTCTTGTAGGATCGATATTAAGGCTAAGGAATTTAGTGGAAATCTCAGTGCAAATGATCTGTCACGAACTTTCAACTTTCTGATATCTTTTGTTACATTTTGCTTAGAAGTTAACGAAAAAATAATTGTCATGGACTAAAAGAGGTTTCAATATTCTTGCACTGTAATTGTCATGGACTATTCACTGCAAATCACGAGTTAAATCTATTGGATACTATAGACCGTTTAATATATCTTTATATGTTAAACTTCAAAGTCTGGCGCTACTGACAATTGAGTCATGTCAGTGAGTTTATGTTCCACAGGTAACAACAAAGCAAGCACACAATTGTTAATTTGTCAATTTCTGCGCTAATATGTCCAATCGAAAGTGAGTGAAGTACTAATCTGTAGTATCTATATTGACAATAGCAAACCCGAATATTGATATTGCTAATTAGCCTTCATAAGTTCCTTTCTCTTACTTTTTACCCAATCTTTTCTCTGTTTTGTTTTTTGCCATGTATTTGCTTGCTTTGCCCTTTTTTTTTTCTTGTTTCTTTTATATTATGGCGTAGAAACTGGTTTACAATCCTTAGAGCTAAGGATTCATATCTGGTGTAGTCATCAAATTTCATGGCCAGACAAATAGAAAAGTGGATATGTTGTTATCATAAAAGTAGGTTTCTTTCATTTTTGAAATAATGATTGTTATACGAATTACAAATTAAGCTGGGATTGGCAAACTTTAGGATAGTGGGATATTATAGTTCCTTGAACATGAGTTAGTACTTTCCATTTATGATTAAAGTCCTATAATTGCGGTCCCCTAATTATTCTTTATTGCAACTTGTTCTTTAGTTGCTAAAACTTTAGCTTTTTGTTGGAATTTGAAGTGACCGAATGCAAAAGAATGGGACGCATGATTAATCTGTCCTACAAAACCTAAATAAATAAAGAACAAACAGACAGAGCATGTCCAAGTACCTAACGTTCTAATTCAAATGAAAGGCTTCATTGGTAGTAGATTCATGATATAAGCAAGTTTAACTCATAATGTTGTAAATACTTACTGTTTCAACATCTGCATATACATGCTACTAATAAACTTTAGGGTCTACCTTCTAGCCTATCTTGGCCTTTAGTATGATACTAATTCAATCTTGCTTAGGGATACTTTGGACACCGATAGTTCGACTAGGGTACTGCTTACTGTTTCACACGGATGAAGATAAAATCGACCTGGAAAAACGGTTAGAATAAATCTTTGTAGGATTTTTAGCATTCAGATTACTTTTTTTGTTTCACATGGCCTAAAATTGGAAAAAAGACAGGAACAAGGGATAGAAAATGCAAATTCAGGTAAGAATAGAAATTTTCATTTGGCTGGCTGGGGGGTGGGGTGGGGTGGGGATGAAGGCGAGGCGGGATAACTATGGTGGGGGATGATGGTCCAAAGGGATGAAATTATACTTAAACTTTTCTTTACTTCTTCCTTCCATTTCTTTTTTGTTTTCTTCATTGTAATAATTAACTTCAGTGGATTTTAGGCTTTGGGGATATGTTATTGTAGGTCGTCGGAGTTTTCAAAATGGTGGTACTTCCACTTTTAGGCCAGCTTGCAGATGAGTATGGGCGCAAGCCATTGCTCCTTTTGACAGTCTCCACAACCATAGTTCCTTTTGGTATGTTTATATTTCATCAGCATTTTAAGAGTTTATTAAAAATTTGCAATTGTCTACTTAATGTGTGAGAAGTACATTTTGAATCGATTAAATATATATGCTCTTTTATATTAACACTATGAAAGATATAAATTTGAGGACAGATAAGTCATATCTGCATTTATAGGTGTGGAGGATGTGATATGGCAATATTTTACAATTGGCCGCCTGAATCCTTTCAGGCATTTCTCTCAAGTCTTAGGACTGAAGGCAAGTAAAGGCCAGTTCTTTGACAACTTTAGCTTCATACTTCTGAGACTTATTGCACAGCAGCAATTGTATTTTCAATTAATGCAATGATTCTAGGTGAAGCTTTTTCCACCTGAAGCTTAAATCAACTTTCCCTTTCCTGGAACATATTGTGCCAGAGTTTATTTCAACTTTACAACAAAAGATCAAAAGCCAGAAACTTCAGCATAATTATTGATATTCATGTTGAATTACCTAGACTATTGACATTGAGAAAAGCTTAGGCAGAGTGCCTCTCATTTTGATAGACATTACTTCAATGTGTAGTTTATCACTATGTTTCATATTTTTAATATACAAATTCTTGCAATTCTGCAGCTTTACTTGCATGGAATCAGTCCCGAGAAGTTGTGTACATCTATTATGTGCTTCGTACGATTTCTTATATTATAAGTCAAGGAAGCATTTTTTGCATTGCCGTTGCTTATGCGGTAAGAGTTATTTCTCACTGATAGAAAATCATGGATAGCAGTTATCACATTTAGCCTTCCTCTGCCAGGCAGATGTTGTCATTGATAGCAAGAGGGCTGCAGTATTTAGTTGGATTACTGGCCTCTTTTCTGCATCCCATGTTTTAGGAAATATTCTGGCACGTTTTCTTCCTGAGAAATACATTTTTCTGGTATGTTACCATGCTTCAACTTATCTTTGTGATTGTATCTTCTACTTTCTCATCTCAATTATTCTTTTTTGTATTTGCTCCAAGACTATGATGGCCATTTTTATTTTCTTTGCTGTTTCAGGTTTCAACGGTTCTCTTGATTTTTTGTCCAGTTTATATGCAATTCTTCCTGGTTGAGACAGTTGAAATGGATCCCACAAGGGAACAGGATTCAGGCTGCTTGACCAAGTCAATGAAGTTTCTCAATAAAAGACACAGATCAATGAAAGATGCTGCAATAATAGTTTTTAGCAGGTATTTGACGTTTTTATAATGTTGATGCTTCAAGATGTATCTTCAATTATGGATCTTCTTAGATGTTACTATCTTCATATTTGGAGTCAGAGCATATTGTCCTTTCCAACTTTCTCTCTCTTTGTGAAAAATCAAATCGCTGTCTAACAAAGAGTTCCTTTTTTTTTCTTTTTAAAATTTTCAGCTCAACACTCAGAGGCATTTCGTTTGTCTCCTTCTTCTATGAGTTGGGAATGTCTGGAATTAGTGCAGTCTTACTGGTTAGTCTTCTGGTCAATATATCATAATACAATATTCTGGTTATGCATGGGAAATGGCAGGACAGTGAGAGAGTTTACCATGAAAATGTAAGCTATGAGACCACAAGCACGGATTACGTTAATCTTTTCAGTGAAATAGTTAAAGGCTAATCTTAGGGGAAGAAGAAAATCTATTAGTCTGTAGGAGCACATCAAGAAGTTTATTAAACATTCAGGACGCTTATGCCTATGCTAATGGCTTCTTGGATCCTTCATTAATTTGACTTTTACATTTTACACCTAACTGATGTGAGATATCACCCCTTGCATATGAATTGCATATGGATTAATTCATTACTACCATATGCTTTTTTCAGACATAACGTAGTTCCATTCAAACTTGGCAATGCAATTTTTTGGTGAAATTATCACTTATTTTTGTACTACCATTGCAGTACTATCTTAAAGCAGCTTTTGGTTTTGACAAGAACCAGTTTTCTGAACTTTTGATGATGGTGGGAATAGGTTCAATTGTTTCTCAGGTATGTATTGTCTCCCAGGCTATATTATGTTCTCTACTTTTAAGGACTCAAGGTTTTAGATGCCCTGTTGATGAAGACTATAGCTTTTTCTGACATTATGCTCAGCAAATCCACTCAACTGTGTACTGGCATTGAAGCAAAGCTCTTTTTAAAGTCTTTTGATGATGATCACTCATCTAACTGCTGATAAAAAACTATGTGTTATTCTTCAAAATTATTTTCGTTGCTGAAAGGAAATATGAAGTGAGATCTAAAAATTTGGATGTAGTTTTCCAGCTGGCGTTTGTTTTTTCAATTTCCAGCATCAACGATGTACTTCAAAGTTTTTGGAAGCACTTTTTATTGTTTCGTTTTATAATATTCCTTTTGGAAGCAATTCTGTTTATGAATCAGAAGAGAAAAAAGTTTTGCCATTTGAGTAATTGATTGCCCACGTAAGGGTTGTTCTGAACAGTCTTTAATATAAGATGCCACATTTTCTTTGTTGTGCTTTGCTGCTTCTAGATTTTGGTGCTCCCTTTAGTCAATCCCTTGGTTGGAGAGAAGGTGATATTGTGCATGGGCATACTTGGATCAATAGCATATGTAAGTTATATCTACATTTTCCTTACAAACAGAAAAAAAAATTTGAGATCTGAAAAAAATATGATACGGGTTTTTCATGTGCAGGCACTGTTTTATAGCTTGGCTTGGGCATCCTGGGTCTGTAACTCTATTTAGCTTATTAGTTTGTGTTATTTCAGCTCACTTAATAGGTTTATCCATGTTCATGCATTTTATTTTTTTGGTTATACCATTTTCTCTCATATTTGTTGGTTGAGCCTTAACTATTTGCTTAAACTTTTATATCCAGAGGTTCTCACTTGAGTAGCAGGATAAAAGGATCCAATCCCTTCCCTGTAAAATGCATGCATGTTTTGAAATTAAAGCATTTACTTTAGGATTAGAAGCAGTCAAGACTGAACAAGAACAAGTATTGTCAAAATGCAGGTACCATACTTGGCTGCGTCATTTGGAGTCATTTATGTGCTCGTGAAACCCTCGGTAAGTAACATTTGCCTTAATTTCTCTTTTTTAAATCCCTGAATTGCATAAACATTGTATCCATTTACAAGCACAATCATAATTAACTTGGATTAATTGTTAATATATAATCTTTTCATTGCCAAATTTCTTTTTGCAGACCTATGCTATCATCTCCAAGGCATCAAGCTTAACTGATCAGGTTTCCAAAAACATCTAGTGATTGTTTTTTCTATTTTTGGATATTCACTTTAAGAATTTCATCTTTTACTTAAAAAATCTAAAGGCAAAACCAGCTCTTGAACCATGTTGAAAGTGGAAAATAAGCCCCTCAACTTTTATTTGTGTCAATTTAACCTTCAAATTTTAATTTTGGTCAAAGTAGCTAAATTTGAATGAAAGTGTTGACATGGCAAAGGGTTGAGTTACCTTTTAGCTGACAGGGCTTAACAAACTTAATTTTGCATTGCCTTCTTGTTCTCTTACAGCTAATTCTGGTTATTACAGGGAAAAGCTCAGGGATTTATCGCCGGTGTTCAAGCTGTAGCAAGTTTATTATCACCCCTTGCAATGAGCCCACTGACTTGTTAGTTGATTGTATGACCATCAATTAAATGATAAAAGGCACTTTGATCAAATTTCTCACTTCTTCAATTGTGTTTGTTATATATTTTCAGCTTGGTTCCTATCTAGCAATGCCCCTTTCAACTGCAAGGGTTTTAGTATCCTAGTTGCATCCCTATGCATGGTAAGCCCAAAACTCCTCCCTATTTCCATTTCCGTATCTCTGGACCGATTCTCAAAATCCCTTTTTCTCTTTCCAATTATAGGTGATATCCTTATGTTATGCTTGTCTCCTCAAACCAGAAGAAATCACAATCCGGCAGGAAGAGGAAGACATGGAAGCATCACTATTATCCAGCAATTAATAGAATATTTCCATTTTTACATTTGAAGCTGCCATAGATCGTCATTGGAACTAAGAGTCGAGCATTCTACCAACAATTAGTTGCATATTGTTTATTTATTTTGTGAGAAGTTCCTAGACAGATAGATCATTCCAAAATTCATTGGTGCGATTCTAGAAGACTTGAAACTCTAGAAGATTCAATAAGTTTTTTTCTCTGTGCTGAAATAAAAAAGGTCCATGATTCTCTGTTGTACAATTCTAATTTTTTCTGGTACTTAGCTTAGACATATAGTTTTTCTCTTGTAAGATAGAGAGCAGATATATGCGTGACATGTATAGTTATATTTTGCTTACCTTGCACAGAGTGTAAAATGATTCAAGATATTTGCACAAGGCAGATCCATCATTTAGATCCTGCAGAGGACTAAGGAGGTCTCTTAAGAGAATATCAGTCCGAATTGAACATTCAGTAATTACAGAAATAAAGCTACATTGTCTTGTTGTCGTAGCCAAAATCATCAACAAATAATCAACACAATCTAGCACATAGAGACAACATTATCATGGCCAAATTAAACAATCTATGTTGGCACGGAAAATCCTGTACATATAGCTTACATTATCAGTCTATTTCTATGATTTTTTGCAACTGTGGCATTTGTTATTTATAAAAGAATTACAGTACATAAAAAGATTGTTCCTTGTTTGCTTACCTTCAAGCCCCAATTCCATCAATTTCAGGTAACCTCCAGGTTGAAGTGGTTCTCCAGCAAATGTATCGGGTTCAGTCAAGTCTCTCTCGATCACTTTCACTTGGAGTCCATCCTTCATCATGTGGTAGAAAACATGTTCACTACAATTCTCAAATGAAAGAGCAAAAGGAATGCTTCAAAGAACATCGGTAACTCTTCGAAAATGAGCTAAAAATGGAAAGAGATAGGCACAGATTGCTAGAGAGGAAGAGACATATCACCTTTCCAAGAATGTAAGCAAGAGCAGGACCAACAAGCCCTGCTCCAACAATGATAATATCTGCACTTTCACTTATCTCTGAATCATAATCAGAACTTATTGAACATTTCTCCATGTGAATTTCCTTTGAAGGAAAACTGGTCTGCTTCTGAATTTTCTTGTACAGCAAAACAAGACTCAAAACAGAAGCCAAAATTCCTCCCACTACATATTGGCAGATCATCTTCTTGAAAACTGACTAGTGCTTTTGGTTATTGTGTATTAGTATCTGAGTGTTTGAGTTATATTTTCCTAGCAACTCAACTTTTTGGCTTTAATAGGGAACTCGATGACTAGTGGGTCCATGCCAACAGTCTTCCATTCTGTTCTTTTACTCTTTTGTTTAAGAAGTTGTGGTACCATTTCAAAATGCAGTAGTAAAATAATATCACATTAAGGAAAAAGAATTTGCTGAAGATAAATATGAGTCTAAGGTTGAGGACACAAGCAATGGCCCAAGGTTGTCAGATGTCACATAATGTTAAAAAAGTTTTCATTGTTTCAAAGCCTTGGAAGCCACCAAATAGGAAAAGACAAACAAATAAAATGAGGACACAAGCAATTAGAAATAACACAATCAAATCATCTTTAGAGAATGAATATAAGATCTCATTTAAAGAATCACTATACAGTGTCAAAAAATGAAATTAATCAATAGCAGCAAACGTGAGGCGCCAACTAGACAACGGGATGTTTGTTCTGCTTTAGACTTCAGTAACTACCATCTAAAATTTCCTAATTCTACTAACATGTCCTCTTCTGTAAATGTGGCGAAGAATGATTGAAGTTCATCATCAGAAAAATCGGGAGCCTCTAAGAACTCTGGAACATGATCAGTTGCATTAGCCATTGAAAAAGCATGTTCTCTTTCAGTGTTGAAGGTGCAGTCTTCCTCCAGTACAGGCAGGGTGTCAAAATCACTTGATTCTACGAGTGATTCTTGTTCAATATTGCGGGTGCAATCTTCCGGTGGAGACAGAGTGCCGTCAAACCCACTTGATTCAACTGGTGATACCAGGATCAGGGTCTGAGGGAGAACCGGTCTAGGCATTTCAGCAGAAGAGGCTGCTTCAACAAAGTTAACATCAAAGTTAACATCTTCATCATCATTCCAGTCCTCTTCCTTAAATGGCGCTCCATATTGAGCCCCATTCCTGTGGTCAGGACCATCTTTCTGGAAGACAACACAAAGAACATAAGAATCCAGCACAACTCCTTTGTCGGACAGATCCTCATCTTCCAGTCTGTATTCGTGCATAACCCAATCTGTCCGCTCTCCTCGTGGAGCTTTTCCTCTATAGAAAACCAAGGTTTTAACCATGCCGAAAATTTTGGCATTCTGACGAACAGCTCTGTCGTTCCCAGTGGTCTTCCAATACCCATATTGAGTGGCACGATTGAACCGACTCCCTTTGCCATATTTCTTCTCCATCGGACAGAAAAAGTACCACTTGAGATCCCCAGACTTCAAAAGAGACTTATCAGGCAAATCCCAGGGAGCATGCTTGTAGATTTCAACCTCATCAATGGCTTGGAATCCAATCCTCTTCCCCAAAACTTTCCTCTTGAGATAGTACTTAACGAGCTCAACGTCAGTGGGATGAAACCGAAATCCTGGAGGCAGCAACGTTCTCCCCATTTGAGAACTTGCTTATGAATGAATTGCTTACAAATTCAAACAAACAAATTGAGAGAGAAGAGATGCTGGAGAAAATCAATGAATCAAAGAAAGCAGAGAATGAGTGGCGCCTGAATTTGGAGAACATTAATAAGAGGAAAAATAAGGCGCCCAACGGCTACATAACTAACCGCCTTAGGGTACTAGCCGTTGGCGCCTTCTTTTTATTTTTTATTTTATTATTTTTTCCTTTTCTTAAATGTCAAACCAGCATTTCTTTTCTTTCCTTTAAATGAACGGGAATTTAATTAGGTATGTCAATATTGTTATTTAAGAATATTCATGTTAATTTTTAATTTATTAAACATTCAAATGATTAAAAAGACTAATAAAACAAAGAAAAAAAAAAGCTTGCTTAAAATATAAAGAAGATCACACAAATATTTTATTGTCAGGTAAATTTCCTTTACCAATTCAAAAATGAAAATTTATATAGTTAATAGAAATGAAAAACGGTGAGGATATCAATGCTAAATTATGATATAAATATTTGAGTATACTAGTCACCCTATCACTTGCATTGCACGTGGTACAACACGTTATAAATAATAAAAAAAATTAAAAAAATAATAAAAATTTTAAAAAATAAACTATATTAAAGTGGATAATAATTAAACTATAAAATAAGCTTTAAATTAAACTACATGAAATTGGATGATAATTAAATTATTTTCTTCAATATAATATAGCCATAAGTTAATTATGATGAAAATAAAATTGTTAATTACTATCATCATTTAATAAATATATAAAAAATATTTAGTAACATATAAATGAAGTGTTTTAATTTGATTCAACAATATCAATGGTATTTTTGAAATATATAAAAAGAAAAGGGTATTTTAGGCCATTCAAAAGTTTTATAACATTCGTACTTTTATATATACTAGTCACTCTGTCACGTACTTAGTACGCGATACAATGTATTATAAATAATAATAATAAATAATAAAAATTTTGAAAAATAAACTACATTAAAGTGGATGATAATTAAACTATAAAGTAGGCTTGAAATTAAACTATATGAAGTTAGATGATAATTAAATTATTTTCTTCAATATAATATAATAATAAATTAATTATAATGAAAATAAAATTGTTAATTACTATCATCATTTAATAAATATATACAAAATATTTAGTAAAAGATAAATGAAGAGTTTTAATTTGACTCAACAATATCAATGGTATTTCTGAAATATATAAAAAAAAAGGTATTTAAGGCCATTCAAAAGTTTTACAATATTCGTACTTTTATATATATTGGTCATTCATTGTCATGCGCATTGCACGTGATACAATACGTTATTAATAATAGTAAAAAATAAAATAATAATAATAAATGCAAAAAATAAACTACATTAAAGTGAATAATAATTAAACTATAAATTAGTAAACTTCAAATTAAACTATTTTCTTTAATATAATATAGTAGTAATTTAATTATGATGAAAACAAAATTAGTTAATTACTAACATCATTTACTAAATATATATAAAATATTTAGTAAAAAATAAATAAAGAGTTTCAATTTAAATCAATAATATCAATGGTAATTCTGAAATATTTAGAAAAAACAAGGTATTTTAGGCGATTCAAAAGTTTTACACTATTCGTACTTTTATATAGATTATAGATTATATATTATAGATAATGTACATAAATAAGTAATATAACTTGCTTACATAAATTAAATAATGAAAGATATATTAATTTATTTATTGAAGAAGTAAATTCCCTATGGATGTAACACATGAAAATATTTTTGACCCAAAAAAAAAACACATATGAAAAATCTAAATTACTTAGATAGAAAACATAATGTTAGAATGAACTCTATTTAGATTTAAACTAATTTTTATATTTTCCATCAGTGTTGAGATTTTTTTTTTAGTGTGCCAGTGTTGAGAGATTTTTTGACTCTTTAAATTGGTAAATACTAAATGAGACTTATGACTATTGGTAGTATCCGTATTACTTTTCAATCATTAAAATAAGAAATCTAATAAATGTTGTATTATCAATGGATAGGATAAAAGATAAAACCTTACTATAATAATCTTAACAAGATAAGAATCCCTTATTTTATTTCGGGTTACAAAATTAAACATAATATAATAAATAAATTTTAGTTAACTTGTTTTTTTTTTTATTATACATAAAGTAATAATTGTAAAAGTAAATTCACTTCACTTTAGGTGATAAAAATAAACGTAATACAATAGACAAAATTAGACTATATTATATAAGAAATTTAATGTCTGATAAATTAAATAAACATTAATAAAAAATTTAAACATAATCATAAAATCAAGAAATTTTGTGAAAAATTAAAAATCATAGGTTAAATGTAATACTTAACTTCTTGTGAAATTCAATATTTATAATAATTTAAAACATTCTGATTAATAGCATACCAATATCAAAACATTAATTTATATTCGGAATTTTTATTAAAATAAATAATTATCTATGTAAAAAACACAATAAAAACTATTTTCAAATTAAATATAATCATTTTTCTCTTTCTATCTCACAAATACAATAAATACTTTACACAGTGCATTTAATACACTTAAAAAAATAAAAAATTTTTAAATTATCTATAATTATTTTACTCTTTCCTATTATCCTACATGGCACTTTCTATAGTCTCTATAAGGTATTTCTTTACTTTAATGGTGTAGATGATAATCTTACTAAATTTATATATGGACTTATGAATAGTGGGGATCTGATGCAACTTGAAAAAAATTAGTCCTATATGTTAAAATGGGTAGGATATACATACATACATACATACATATATAAATATATATATATATATATACTAGTCTCAATGTTATATGCATCGCATATGATACAACGTGTTATCTTAATCCGATAAATCCGTTCAACTGACTCGAATCTGACACTAATCTATCCCGATTCGATTTTTAAAAGAAATAAACAACCTGAACCCGACTAATCCGAAACTCAATTAATCCGACAACCAAATGACTCGAAACCCAATAGACCCAAGAGTCTAACCCATAAAAGCTGATAAACTAATTTGAAATAACTCGACATGCTAATTTAAATAACTGAAAACCTAAAATCTCAAACTTAAATGACCCGAAACACCCAAGGGCCAAACTCAAAAGACTTGAGAGCCAAATCAAATCCAAAATCGATTGATCTAAAAACATGAACATGAATGACCCAAAAACTTGAACCTAAATGACCCGTAATTTGAATGATCTAAAAATTTCTTTGGGCTAATCTAACCCGAACTTGTAACCTACCCAAGCCACCCATTTCACACTTCTACTTCTTAATTTTGTACTTTTCAATTGTATAAAATCCGATTTAAATCGATAGCATTCTTGAACACCAATGAGTAAAAGATCTTTAAAATTTTAAAATCCTTATATTTAACTCCATTTAAACCAGTGGCATTCTTAGACACTAATGACTAAAAGGCCTTTAAGGCTTTGCTTGGTAGGAAAAATGAAAAATTGGAAAGAAAGAAAATAAGAGGAAGAGAAAAGTAGGAAGATGGAAAATAAAATTAATTTTCCTTTAGTATTCTTGGTAGGAAAGATGGAAAAATGAGTGGAAAAATTAAATTTCTTTGTTCTCATTGGTTGGTAGAAGAGAAAAATGAGAAGAAAGAAAATCAATTTAATATACTTTTACCATTATACCCTTATTTAGTATGCTAATGAGTAGTAGTGTTATATGTTAGAATGTCTTTAAAAAACACTGTAACACCTAGCCTCTAGTTGGCTAGTTTTGGAGTCATAAACTAGTGTCATAGAAGTTCCATGTGCGAATATGCATGTGCATGTGTTCTTAATAGAAATAAAAATAATTTTCACCTGGTAAAAATTGTTCTCATTTTTAAGAACTAAACTTTTCTTCCATTTGAACATGTTTTGACCCTAGAGGTAAAATTTCACATTTTACATTATTTTTCAAAAACTTACTACCACTCTTCGAGAGTTACTTGACTTTTACAAACAACATAGAAAAATTCCTTAGTGAGTCTAAGACTTTTCGAAGCTATTGCAGTATTTTTCTAAATATCGCAAGTTAGTGAAAATATTGTAGAATAAAAATGTCACAATTTGTAATGGCATTTTCGCAAATATTTGTAGAATTACAAATTGAATTTTTCTTCGTTGAAAATGATTTTCCTATAGTATAGGACGGTTCTATACTATTGTTGCATGAAAAAATCTAAAGTACAATTACTATTTTACCCTTAAGAAACATTGAAAGGCATTTTAACACCATAGATTGTACACCTTTAACGTGTTTAGTTGGTTGTAATACCCACTTCATGAATTTAATTTTTTTCAGATAATGCCATGTATTTCATAATGTAGAGTAGGGAGAATATTATTGTCACGCCCCGACCCGCAGGCTCGGCCACGTGACAATCGCCAACCACCTCGAGATGCGTGCCTCGTCAGGCGGGCAACCAAGATGGCACAAGGCTTAAAAATAAAGGATATTTGAGCAATATATGAAATCATACGAAATATTTTAGATAATATAGTTCAAAAGTATTTAAAAATAAAGTGTCACATCTTACGGTGCTCCATGCAGCGAAAAGTATTATATATGAATACATAAATGTATATGTAAGATGCAATAATATTCCGAGCCAAGATACACAAAGTAAAATGGTGTGGCACCTACAAAGTCGTGTCCACAGTGATGTACTGGGATCACTGGCCACCAGGACGTCCGCCGTTCAAAGTCTGATGATCTGACAACAAAAGTGAATGGGGTGAGTACAATATACTTGTACCTAGTGAGGGACTCGGTTATAATGACCGATCACCTCAGGCTGGGGATATGAAATAATCCAAAAACCAATTTAATAAACCATTTACTAAAATATATGAAGTCCCACACCAAAACAAATATTAAATCAATAATAATATTTCCAAATGGGCTGACATCTGAAAATGTCCCAAAAAGGTATACCCGTGCGCTGGGGTATCCACTGGACCGTCAAGGGTTACTTTATACTTTTAAAATACTTTACTTTACTCTCTGGCTCATTCCCTTGACGTTAGCCTTACTGTGGTGGAACACAGCATCTGGAGCCCTGGCGAGTTTCCCTACGCGCCTCTCCCAACCAGGCTCTACTCACCGTGCCCCTCGATAGGCGGTCCACGACTGAGTATCACGCATGCTCTCAAACTCGGTCCACGCTCCCGCAAATCAGAGCCCCGAGGAAACCGCTCAATCTCTCATCTCTCAGGGGTATCGTTCCCCAAACAATAATCAACAATATCAATTTATAAAAATATTTGATATTCCCACCCTTTAAATCATTTGTAAACATGGTGTGTGAGGGTGGACAATTCATACCCCAAAACATATATAAACAATTTAATAAAGCATTTATAAAGAAATTTGAAAACGGTTAATCCTCAATGGTCAACCAATATAATCCAAGCCATTCACAAGAGAGGAGAGTTGTATACTCCCCGATTACCCACGAATGCCTTAACTCAAACTGCTACTGGTCCGAAACTCGTACAATCACGTACTTAAATAATCAAATTAAAATCTAATTTTATTAATAAAGGGGCATTCAACCAACAATTAAATCATAAAACAAAACCAATTTAAGGTCTCCAAGGTCCAAGAACAAAATTGGATAAGTCCGGAAGTTAATTGAAGCTAATTGGGGTCTAGGGCTGTAAAATTACCAAAATGCCCCTGAGCTACAGTGCCCAAGTCAACTGATGGCTCACTCCCGGGCGTGAGTGAGCCAATTCGGGAGAGAACTCCCAAAATTTGGCAGCTCCCGCGTGGGACACGTCGGGTCCGGCGCGGGAGTCAACTCCAGCGCATGGCCGTGATCGGCCATGCCCCAAATCGAGCTCGGTTTGAGTTCGATTCACAACCAATCCGCACCAAAATTGAAACACAGTAAGTTAAACACATGATCTAAGGATTCACAGCTTCAAGAACGGAATCAATCCATTTAACATGCTCGAATTTTGAATCAAAACACTAAGGGTTAACATATCTCGGGCAAAACAGAAATCTCAACTTCAATCAACGAATTCTCTTAGCACAGACCATGAAATCAAGCATGTAAATTATCAAATTAAAGCTTGATGAGTCTAGAACAACATATCAAATTCCCAGCCACTTCCCATGGTTGAATCAAAAGATATAGGTCGAAGAACAAACTATCGCCAAAATTACAAATTTCTAGATTTGGTGATTTTCTTGGAAACTTTGGTGTTTTGATCTTCAAGGAGGCAAAAGAAGTTGGTATTGATGTTTGATTGAGTGTTTGAAGAGGGATTCAAGGTTTGATTCTGAAGAGATCAAGAGAGATAGCTCGGAGAATTGAAGAAGATGAAGAGAAGTGAAAATGGGGGTCTCGGCTGCATAAAAATAACAAGTCCGGCGCTGGACCCGTCCTTGTCCAGCGCCGGAGTCAACATTTTCTGAGTTGACTCCGGTCAACTCGGCCCAATTTCCTTGGGGTCCTTGTCCAAGTGGGGCCCCACATCCCCGAACTTCAATTTTAGGGTTTTTAAGCTTGAAATTGAGCTAAATGAAGTTTAAAACATCCATGGGAAGTCAAATTTGGTATATTAACTAGACAACAATACATAAATACACAACTTGACATGTGCGGACTAGGTCCGGGCGTGTCAATTATGATGTAAAATGGGTAATTAGGAAATTTCGGTGAAAAATGCGGAAGAAATTCAAATTAGTATAGCTTACAAACAGTAAAGAGTTTGAAAATTCTGTGGCTCGTAGAATAGCTCGTAAGGGGTTGAAAAATAATTTGGGACATTGTACAAGGTTCAAGACTGACTAAGGATGTCAATGGAATTTTAAAATTTTTCGAGGGCAAAGTTGTCCATGAGGGCAAAATGGTCAATTTGCCATAAAGATTTTTTTTGGTCATGTGCAATGGCCATATAAAAAAGCCATGGCCGGCCATTTCATGTAAGAAAGAAAAAGGAAAAATTCAAGAATTCTCTCCAAACTTCCAATTCCTTCATTTGCATCCAAATTTCTTCCTACTTTGATTTCTCTAATTTTAATCCATAAAACCCCCACAAGTTTATAGTCAAATTAAAGCTCTCAACAAGCCCATCAATAGCCCTCTATCAATTTTGAAGAATTTGAGCTTTTTTGGGAGAAATTTGGAGAGAAAGAATTAGGGTTTACATTGAAGTTGAAAAATCATGAGGTAAATATACCTAATTTTGAGTTGTGTTGGAGATTTTGGCATGCTTATTATGGATATTAGGTCAATTTCACATGAAACGTGGATTATGTATATAAAATTAAGGAAGAAAGGAATTGCCATGTTATGGATTCTAAATGCATGAAATATACGTGCCAAAAGAATTTATAAGATAAAGTGGATTAGTGTAGGAGAACTGAATTATTAGAATTTAATTTTTGAATGTATTGAAGAAGGAATTGGCAATGTGAAGGTATGGGCACCGAAATTTTTTAAGAGAAAATGCAAGGTATTAATTTTGCAAAAACCAAATTATTTTAATTGTGTTCTTGGAGTAAATTTCTCACGCCCCGACTCGCTCCGGGCCGGCCACGTGGCAACCGCCGCGCTACCTCGAAGTACATGTCTGCAACCACGCATCCGAGGCACCGCAAGGCATTGAAATCGATATCATTACTGCAAAACAAAACTAAAATTTTAATTAGAAATCATTTAATAAAATATCTCATTTATAAATGACACCAGTGGATTAATTTAAAGAATACCTACACAACGGAAACTTTTAAGCTTAAGCCACCGACGCCTCTTAGTGAGCCTCTCTTTTCTATAGCTGACTCCGATCACGGATCTGCATCCATTCACATTGGATACAGGTGAGTGACAGAGGTTCTAAGAATCTCCATCTGAGTTAGAGCAAATAAGGGAAACCCAAGAATAAAATAAAATAAAATAATAATAAAACAAATATTTTTCTTTTATAAATTTTTTTCTGGCTCTCTTGCTGAGAACTCTCTTTTAACAACACTTTAAATAATTAAATAAATATATATACATAAAATGGGCTGGCATCTCTATCATACTGGAGGCGCGACCCGTCGGTCGTCTCATGCCTCACTGCACCGAGGACTATTTCTTTTCTTTCTAAAATTTATTTTCTTTTTCTCTTTCTCTTTCTTTTTTTTTCTTTAGCCCTTTCCCTCGGTGGTGCCTCACTGTGGTGGAACACAGTAAACTGCAGCCCTGGCGAGTTTCCCTACGCGCCTCTCCCAACCAGGCTCGACTCACCGTGCCCCTCGATAGGCAGTCCACGGCTGAGTATCATGCATGCTCTCAAACTCGGTCCACGCTCCCGTAAATTGGAGCCCCGAGGAAACCTGCTCAATCTCTCATCTCTCAGGGGCTTCGTACCCCAACAATTATTAATAATATTTCAAATATATATGTATATATATATTTACACATAAAACATTTAAATTTAAAATATATAATCACACACACGTAGGTCTTATACACCTTTTTAAAACATCCCACTCACGGTGTGGGTATATCACAAATAAATTGTGTGTGTGTGGATTTCCCATATCCCAAAACCGTTTCGAAAACATTTATGTTTTAAAATCATTTTCTAAATCCCCCTTTCCCAGTGGCTAAACAGAGAAGTTTAGGCCACTCACAAGAGAGGAGAGTTGTATACTCCCCGATTACCCACGAATGCCTTAGCTCAAATTGCAACCGGTCCAAAACTCGTACAATCACATACCTAAATAATCAAATTAAAATCTAATTTGATTAATAAAGACATTCAACCAACAATTAAATCATAAATCAAGACCTATTTAAAGTCCCGGAGTAAAATTGGGCAAGTCCGGAAGTCAATTGAAGTAAATTTGAGTCAATTGGGGTCAAATGGGGTCTAGGGCTACCAAATTACCAAAATGCCCCTAATGCTACAGTACCCAAGTTGGCTGGTGGCTCACTCCCGGGCGTGAGTGAGCCAAAGTGGGAGAAAATCCCACAAATTAGCAGCTCCTGCGCGAGACTCGTTGAGTCCGGCGCGGGAGTCGTCTCCAGTGCATGGCCGTTCACCAAATCGAGCTCAGTGTTTGAGTCCGATTCACAACCAATCCACACAAAAATTGAAACACAGCAAGTTAAACACATGATCTAAGGATTCATTGCTTTAAGAATGAAATCAAACCATTAAACATGCTCGAATTTTGAATCAAAACACTAAGGGTTGACATATCTAGGGCAAAACAGAAATCTCAACTTCAATCAACGAATTCTCTTAGCACAGACCATGAAATCAAGCATGTAAACTATCAAATTAAAGCTTGATGAGTCTAGAACAACATACCAAATTCCCATCCAAGTCCCACGGTTGAATCAAAAGATATAGCTCAAAGAACAAACTGTCGCTGAAATTCCAGATTTGTAGATTTGGTGATTTTCTTGGAAATTTTGGTGTTTTGATCTTCAAGAAGGCAAGAGAAGTTGGTATTGATGTTTAATTGAGTGTTTGAATAGGATTCAAGGTTTGATTCTGAAGAGATCTAAGAGAGATAGCTCAGAGAATGAAGAACATGAAGAGAAGAGAAAATGGGGGTCTCGGGTGGCCGAGACCCCTTATAAAAATTACGGGTCCGGCGCCGGACCTGTCCCTGTCCGGCGCCGGAGTCAACGTTTTCCGAGTTGACTCCGGTCAACTCAGCTCAATTTCCTTGGGACTCGAATCCAAGTGGGGCCCACATTCCCGGACTTCAATTTTAGGGTTTTTAAGCTTGAAATTGAGCTAAATGAAGTTTAAAACATCCATGGGAAGTCTAATTTGGTATCTTGACTAAACAACTATATACATACACAAAACTTGACACGTACGGATTAGGTCCGGGCGTGTCATATGTTCTCTTCAAACTTGACACAGCCGGACCGACATATTGTTTAATTATCACGTCATCTTGGACCATTTCGTTCGTACGAAAAGGTCGTGCTAGGTCCGGGTGTGTCAAAATTTGTCATGCTCCGACCCGCCCCGAGTCGGCCATGTGGCAACCGCCGCGCTACCACGAAGTACGTGTCTGCAGCCACGCATCCGAGGCACCGTAAAGTGTGAAATAAGTATCTTCGCTGCAAAACAAAACTAAATTTTAATTAGAAATCATTTAATAAAATATTTTATTTACAAGAAACACCAGTGGATTAATTTAAAGAATACCTATATAGCGGAAACTACTAAGCCTAAGCCACCGACGCCTCCTAGTGAGCCTCCATTCTATTTGCTGACTCCGTACGCGAAGCTGCATCCATCCACATTGGATACAGGTGAGTGACAGAGGTTCAATGAATCTCCATCAGGGTTAGGGAAAACAGGGTAATTGAAAATATAATAAAATAAAATAATTAAAGTAAATAAAATAAATTTTGTTTTAAAAACCTCTTTTGAAATTCTCCCAAGGAGAAATAAATTTTAAAACCTTTAAAATAATTATATACTCATGGGCTGGCACCTAATACACTGAAGGCACGACTGGCCGGTCGTATGCCTTACTACACCGAGGGCTATTTCTTTTCTCTTCATATTCATTTTCTCTTTATCTCATACACTAGCCCGTTCCCTCGGTGGTGCCTCACTGTGGTGGAACACAGTGAACTGGAGCTCTGGCGAGTTTCCCTATGCGCCTCTCCCAACTAGGCTCGACTCACCGTGCCCCTCGATAGGCGGTCCACGTCTGAGTATCATGCATGCTCTCAAACTCAGTCCACGCTCCCGCAAATTGGAGCCCCCAGGAATCCCACTCAATCACTCCTCTTACAGGGGCAACGTACCCCGATAATCATAATAATAATAATAATAATATTTCTTATATAAATATTAAAAACATGTAAACACACACAAGATTTTATATTTTTTTAAAATCATCGCACCCCCTAAGTGGGCGTATCACAAAATAAAAGTGTGTGTCGTGGATTACCCTTATCCCAAAATAGTTGTAAAACCTTTTTAAAACAATTTAGGTTTTGAAAACATTTTAAAAATATTTTATCCCTAGTGGCTAAACACTGAAAACAAGGTCACTCACAGTGATGGGAGAATCGTATACTCCCAATCGCTCCATGTAGCTTTAACCCTCCGGTGCATCGCCGCATTCGATTATCCGGAGCCCTAATACATGGAAATATACATTAGCATCCATAATTAAATTTATGAATGCACCTGTGAGGCTCTAATATGACCTAAGACGATGTTTGGAAGTGATTCGGGGCTTAGAAAACTGTCCGGGAGGTTTCAGGCTAAAAATTGGACACTTGGTTAAAAATTACGAAAATGCCCTTGGGGACCCCTAGGCCCCACACTCGGGCTGGGCCCGGCCCGGATTCTGGGCCATACAGGCCCTCCCACGTGGCTGGGTCAAGCCCAGCCACGGATTGGGCCTGGAGAAGGCCCATCTGTATGGGACTAGCCCAAGTCCCGCGCGGGACTCGGCCAAGCGGTCTCTCCCGCGGGGGAGCCGCACATTAGCCTCGGGATCCGAGGCTTTTCCTTGGTTCCCGAGCCCCTCGGTCCACCGTTTCACATGAAATTCGAGATGGAGGTTCCTCTCACCTCCCACTACACTTTTACCGGAGTAGAAACGAGAATCACAAGCTCAAAGTTTCTAAATCTCAAATTTAAACTTAAAATCTAACTAAAAGCTGAACCTAACTTTGAACTTGGATCTCTCCTAGACCAATGCATGGATAAGTGTGAAAACTTAAAGGAACGTAGTTCAAGGAGTTAAGAACAACTCACCAAGATCTCGCTTTGAACTTGCAGTCGGTTTGTTCAGATCGGCCAAAAGTCCAAAATTGCTCCAAAAGAACAGTTGAGAGAAAAGAGAAAGGAGAGAAGAGAGAAAAGAGAGAAAATGAGGGGGAGAGCTCATCTCCCCCCTATTTATAGGGGAGCCTGGCACAGGGTCTACTCGGGCCTCGGGCCAGACTTTCTCTTCTTTTTTAAACCTCTCAAAACTTTAATTATTGGCCCGATCCACCGACCAATTCACCAATGGACTTCCAATCCATTGGCTATGGACTTAAGAAGTCCACTTTAGTATTTCCATGCATGGTCACCAGTCTCATCTTCCAACTACGTCTTGTCTTAAGCCTATCTTCTCTTCTGACTTGACACAGTCGGACCGACATATTGTTTAATTATCGCGTCATCTTGTACTATTTCGTTTGTACGATAAGGTCATGCTAGGTCCGGGTGTGTCAAAATTAGGTGTAAATATGGAAATGGAAATTTTGGAGATGATCAAATATCAATTTGAATCAACTGAGGATATTGATAGAAACTTTTGAGGTGCAATTTGTAATGGTAATTTATGAATTTGAATGGAAATTGATGAAGGGTAAAATCATCCAAATTTTTCATTAGGCACAATGGCATTGGAATAGAATTACAAGTAAGTTTCGTTAGATGGAACAAACTTGCTTAGACTCTAACTTTATTCACTTAAGCGCTAGAATTTAAATTCACCTTTTGAACTCAAGTTGGTAGATTGCAAGATAGACATTCTTGTACACCCACCCAATGCTCACTTCCATTATCATATATTGATGCATTGTTTGAATATAAATATTTAGGTGGTGTCACGCCCCGACCCGCCCGGGTTGGCCACGTGGCAACCGCCGCATTGCCTCGAAGTACGTATAGGCCAGTCACGCACCAGAAGCACCGCAAGGCATTGAAATGGATACCATCGCTACAAAACAACTAAAACTTGTTAAAATAATAATCTTTAAGGTAGTACCAGTGGATTAAATTTAAAGAATACCTACGCAACGGAAACTGTTAAGCCTAAGCCACTGACGTCTCCTAGTAAGCCTCCTTTCTATTAGCTGACTCCGTACGCAAAGCTGCATCCATCCACATTGGATACAGGTGAGTGACTGAGGTTCAATGAATTAGAATAATAAATAAATAAATAAAATTTCCTTTTTTAAAAACTCTCTTCTGGTTCTCTAGCAAAGAACCCTCTTTTAAAACTCTTTAAATAAATAAATATATTTATCACAAATGGGCTGACATCTCTTTATTACACTGAAGGCACGACTGGCCGGTCGTATGCCTTATTGCACCAAGGGCTATCTCTTTTCTCTTAAAATAAACTTTCATAATTTCTCTTTCTCTAGCCCGTTCCCTCGGTGGTGCCTCACTGTGGTGGAACACAGTGATCTGGATCTCTGGCGAGTTTCCCTATGCACCTCTCCCAACTAGGCTCGACTCACCGTGCCCCTCGATAGGCGGTCCACGGCTGAGTATCATGCATGCTCTCAAACTCGGTCCACGCTCCCGCAAATTGGAGCCCCGAGGAATCCCACTCAATCACTCCTCTTCTAGGGGATCGTACCCCAATAATCATAATAATAATAATAATAATAATATTTCTTATATAAATATTAAAAACATGTAAACACACACAAGCTTTTGTATTTTTAAAATCATCCCACCCTCTAAAGGGGTGTATCACAAAATAAAAAGTGTGTCATGGATTCCCCTTATCCCAAAATAGTTGTAAAACCTTTTTAAAACAATTTATATTTTGAAAATATTTTAAAAACATTTTGTCCCTAGTGGCTAAACACTGAAAACAGGGTCACTCACAGTATTGGGAGAATCGTATACTCCCAAGCGCTCCATGTAGCTTTAACCCCCGGTGCATCGCCACATTCGATTATCTGGAGCCTTAATACATGGAAATATACTTGAGCATTCATAATTACATTTATGAATACACCTATGAGGCTCTAACATGACCTACGACTGGGCTTGAATGGGATTTGGGGCTTAGAAAAGTGTCTAGGAGGTTCTGGTGTAAAAATTGGACACTCAGTGAAAAATTATGAAAATACCCCTGGGGTCCATGGGCCGCCCACTCAGGCTGGGCCTGGCACTTAGAAAAGTGTTCGGGAGGTTTCGAGGCTAAAATCGGACTCTCGATGAAAAATTACCAAAATACCCTCGGGGGCCAGTGGGCCCCACACCCAGACTAGGCTGGGCCCCACACGAGTTGGGCCAAGTTCTACTTGAAATCGGGTTCAAAAAGCCCACTTATGAGATATTTATACATTATAATGATATAATATATAAATATCTAAAATATATTAATATAATATATAAATATCTTTTAATATAATAATATTAAATAAAAAATTTTAAACAGGGACTCGATCGGCCTGTTTCTTGGCAGGACTCTCCCTCGATTTTTGCACTCGTTTCTCCTCCTTTCGACGTACAAATTTAGAGACGCGATCCTCATGGCATCCACGACGGATACGCCGAGGCAAAAAAGAGAAACACCGGTCCAATTTTCCCGTAGACTGAGATTTAGCCCAAATTGACTAAATCTCTAATTTATCCACACCCGGTGTACAGAAATACGTGAAAATGAAGTGTGACGTAGATTAAGGTGAGCACTATAACATACTAAAAACTCACCTTATTCCACCGGCCCGAAATTCACCGATTTGAGTTTAAAAATCTAATCTGGTTAAAAGCTGAAAATTGAGATCTAGGCTAAACCGATGCATGGATGTGCGTGCAACTTAATATAACGTAGATCGAGGTGAGAAGAACAACATATTGGAAACTGACCTTGATCTGACCGCCGGATTGTCACGATCTGCCAATTGTCCAAAATGCCTCCGTTCAGTTCCAGAGAGAAAAAGAGAAAAAGAAAGAAAAAGAAAAAGAGAAAATGAAAGAAAACCTTCGGCCCTCCCCTATTTATAGGGGAGCCCGACATCGGGTCTACTTGGACCCCGGGTCAAACTTTTTTCTTTTTTCAACTTTCTTCCATTTTTACCCGTTGGCTAAATCCTTTGATTTCTTGTGCCAACGGGGCCCATAATAAATTTCTAGGGACTTAATTAGAGGTCTTTTTGACATTTACTAATTTCCATGCACGGTTAATTACTTTATCTTCTAACTCCGTCTTATTCTAATTTGAGCTTCTCTTCTTAATTAGACACATCCGGACCGATATATTGTTCAATTAATACGTCATCTTACACTATTTCGTTTGTACGAAAAAGTCGTGCTAGGTCCGGGGCCCGGGTAAACCTAGTGTCAGGCTCCTCTATAAATAGGGAAAAGCTGAAGCTTTTCCTCATTTCTCTTTTTCTTTTTTCTTTCTTTTTTCTTTCTTTTTTCTCTTTTTCTTTCTGGAGCTAAACGGAGGCATTTTACACTTTTGGCAGATCCGGACAATCCGACCGTCAGATCAAGGTTAGTTTCTAATATGTTATTCTACTCACCTTAATCTATGGCATATTCCTTTTCACGCATTTCCATTCATCGAATTAAGGTATCTGAGTTTAAAGTTAGGTTCAGCTTTTTATCAAATTTAATCTTAAAACACAGATCTACGGATATTAGGCAAGTGAAACAAGGTGAGTTTTCAGTATGTTATCATACTCACCTTAATCTCATCATACTCCATTTTCACGTATTTTCGTGCACCAGTTTAGAGTAAATTTGAGTTTGGTCAATTTAAGTTTAGATTTCAGATCTACGGAGATTGGACGTGTGTTTCTCGTTTCTGCTTCAGTGAATCTATCATGGATGCCATGAGGATCGCCTGTCTAAGTTTGTACGTCGAAAGGAGAAAAAACGGGTGCAAAAACAGAGAAGGGATAGATCGAGCCCCTATGTAGATTTTATATATATGTATATTATATAATATTATATTAATATAATATATATATATATATACATATTGCGGAAGTGGCATTTTAGGCCCAATTTTGCGTGGGACTTGGCCGAAACCGGCGCTAGTTGCCTTTTAGGCCCAAGCCCAAGTTGGGCCCGGCCCAGTCTGGGCGTGGGGCCCACGGGCCCTTGAGGGCATTTTGGTAATTTTTTTCAAGTGTCCGATTTTGACCCTAAACCTTCCCGGATACTTTTCTAGGCCCCAAATCACATCCAAGTCCAGTCTTAGGTCATGCTAGAACCTCATAGGTGCATTCATAAATTTTATTATGAATGCTAATGCATACTTTCGTGTATTAGGACTTTGGATGAATCGAGTGCGTTTATGCTCCGGAGGTTAAGCTACATGAAACACTTGGGAGTATACGAACCTTTGAATACTGTGAGTGACTTTCAGTGCCTAGCTACTGGGACAAAACGTTTTCAAAAGATAAATTGAATTTCTAAGGTTTTACAAATGCTTTGGGGTAAAGGTAATCCATCACACACACTTTTATTTTGTGATACACCCACTTAGAGGGTGGGATGATTTTAAAGGAAATAAAAATGTTTGTGTGTGCGTTTAAATGCTTTAAATATATATATATATATATATATATATAAATATATAAGATAAATATATGGATGGGATGCGAGATGAGCGACTGAGTGGGTTCCTCGGCTGTGGACCGCCTATTAAGGGGCACGGTGAGCAGAGACCCTAAGAGAGGCGCGTAGGGAAACTTGCCAAGGCTCCAGGTCACTGTGTTCCACCACATTGAAGGGCACCACCGAGGGAATGGGCTAGAGAAAGAAAAGAATAGAAAATGGATTTAAAAAGAAAAGAGATAGCCCTCGGTGCAGTAAGGCATATGATCGGCCAGTCGTGCCTTCAGTACATTAGATGCCAACCCGTTTAGTATATTTTTATTTTAAAGGTTTTAAATCTAATTCTCATTTGGAGAATTATAAAAGAGATTTTGAAAATAAGTTTATTTATTTTATTTTTTTATTATATTTTGGATTACCCTGTTTTCCCTGAACCCCGATGGAGATTCATTGAACCTCTGTCACTCACCTGTATCCAATATGGATGGATGTAGATCCACGTACGAGATCAGCAGATAGATCAGAGGCTTACTAGGAGACGTTGGTGGCTTAAGCTTAATAGTTTCTGCTGTGTAGGTTTCCTTTTAATTAAATCTACTAGTATTTCTTTTATAGTTAATTATTTTTATTAAATGATTTCTTACTAAAATTTTAGTTTTGTTTTGCAGCGATGATATCTATTTCAAGCCTTGCGGTGCCTCGGATGCGTGGCTATAAACACATACTTCGAGGTAGCGCGGTGGTTGCCACGTGGCCGGCCCGGATGGGTCGAGGTGTGACATTTATTGCCCAATAAAAGCATATGATGGACTCGGCTCTTGATTGATTGACCTTTCAGACCATGGAGAAAAAGTCTAGTGAGTCTTTTAAAGAGTATGCCCAACGATGAAGAGACATGGCTACTCAAGTTGATCCTCCATTAATAGAAAGGGAGGCAACTACACTTTTATTGAAACCTTGAAAGGATGAATTGTACGATCAGTTGGTTACTAGTGTTTTTGCCTCATTTGTTGATATTGTAGTCGCCGGAAAGTGTTTAGAAAAAGTGATAAAAAATGGGAAAATAGATGTTGGAGATTGATTCAGAGGAAATAAGGGGTAGAATTCCAAGAAAAATGAGAAAGAGATGCATGCCACGGGATACAGAGGATATCAACATAAATACCAATACCCCTGACCAAACTATAGACCCTATAGACACCCATACCCTCCATCCAACTATACACTACCCCAAAACCCATACCAATACCAATATCCTGCTGCCAACTATGAACCACCTAAAAACTTCCACCAATACCCAGTATCTAACACCAGTTATGCTGTACCCCAAAACACTGCTACCTGACCTTGGAACCAAAGAAGTTATCAAGGGATGCCCAGAGAAAGGAAGCAATTTACCCCTATACTAATGACGTACACTGAATTGTACTCCAAGTCGTTGAACAACAAGATGATTGAGTGAGCCCCATACCTAAAACCTCCATCTCCTCTTTATCCAAAATGCTTTGATAAGAGCGCCACTTGTGCATACCACTCGGGGTCTCGAGGGCATAGCATAGAAAATTGCAATCGTTTGAAACATGTGGTGCAAGAAATCATTGATGAAGGATGATTTACTTTTGATGCTTGGGTTCACCCAACTGAAGGGGTAATTTCGCTTCCCAACCATGATGGAAAAGGGGTGAATGCTATTATTGATGAGCCCGTTTATTTGAAAAGGAAAGTAGAGGAAGTTGCTACCTTATTGGAGTTATATATCGGGCACTTTTGAAGGCCAAAATGATCATACCATTGCAATATGGGGAGAATGAGATTCAAAATTTTGAAGAGTTTATAGAAAAGCTCTAAGATATGATGGATACCGGTTTAATGGAATTTTATGTTAAAATGGAAAAAGCCACTGGGGTCAATATGATGAATGGAGGATATGAGGAATCATCCAAATAAAGGCTAAGTCTGATGGTACCTGTCGAGACGTTTCACTGCTCCGACGATAAACGATATGGCGTGAAAAATATTTGGGACTAAACAGTCTAAAAACAAATGGAGTCGCCACTAACCTTTTATTTTTAATAGGTGTGGTTAGTCACCTACTTGTTTAACCCAACATAAATCTAGAAAGATTACGTCAAGTTAAGGAAAGAAACTGGTCTACGAAAAGGATTTTAGGTTCGTGAGTCGGTTACGCTCGAGGAAGGATTAGCACCCCCGAGACGCCCGGAAATCGGTACCACAAAAGCCTTGAAATATTTTACTTGGAAAATGATAATAAAATGTTTTAAAATCATTCTAAGAAAAAACATAATTTTAAATGTCGGAATAAATATTCCTTTTAATATAGGACAAGCATCCCATTATAAAAGCTAAATTAGAAATTTAAAGACTTAATGTCGGAATAAACATTCATTTTGATGTGAAAATCCATAGCCCAATTTTAGATTTGAAGAAATTTCCTACTTAGAATGGAAATTCGATTTCTAAATAGAAATAAATATTCTTCAAAAATCAAAGTCAAATTTAAAAATGAGGATAAATATCCTTTTGAAAAACAAAGGTTTAATTTTAAATTTAGAAAGTCTTAATTATGAGAATATTAATTGAAACCTTCTAGAAAACATTTTACAAAAAAGTTGGGATAAACATCCTCAAATTCATGCTTTGAAATTTACATTAAGAGACTTTAATTATGATTACTTAAATTAAAATCTCTTAGAAAGATTTAATTTTAAAACAATGTCGGAATAAATATTCCTTTTAATTTGTTGAAGGGAATAATTTGACAAAAATTTTGTTTAGTAGGAAAACCTTAGTAGATTTAATAAATTAAGACCTTTCAAAAAATGAATGTCCTTTTTATCAAATAAAACTGATTTAAAAAAAAGAATTTTAAAGATTTAAAGAATAAACATTCCTTTTATTGGAGTTAAAAAAATGCATTTTTGATAGAAATGAAGTTTACTTGAAGGGTCTTAATTAATTAAATGTACTAAAGTTCTCCCAAAAAGGTATTTTGGAAAATTAAAAAAAAGGTCAAAAGAAAATGAATATTCCCTTTCAAAGAAATAAAAATAAGAAAATAAATTTTAAAAGTGATTTTTTAACAAAATTTGAATTAATTTGAGAGCTTTAACTATAATTGGGTAGTTAAGATCTCAAAAAAAAAAACTTCTAAGACATGTCTTGAAATTAATGTTGGAATAAACATTCCTTTTAATTTAATTGGGCCTCTTAAACAAGAGATTTTCTTAAAATGAAATAAAAATAAAAATAAAACATAAAAGTAAAAATAAAATAAATAAAAATAAAAGATTTTGGAATTAACATTCCTTTTTGTAAAAAGAAAATTTTTGGAGTTCATTCACAAATTTTAGGAAATTAAAGAAAATCATAAACATGATGCATGGCTTTTATGAAAATTGTATGAAAAACATATTTTTAATTTTGAAGGGATGAAAGAATTCTCCCGGGCCCGATCGGACTCCCGATTAGACACCGAGAAAATCATCTCGTCGGAGAAAACCTTCAGAAACCTCAGACTCCCGAGGCATCCTTCGGTTACCCCATGCATATGAATTTTTGAAAACCAATGTCCTAATCTTAATTATGCATGAATGGGACAAAGAAACAAGGGTTAGTACGTATACACAATTAATTGCACAATATAATACGATAAGTAAATAGAACATGGGAATTTAAATTTAATTTTACAAGATCAAATTGCATGACAACTAATTTAACATATATAAGCAAGCTTAATTTAAACAAACACATATACAAGGTCAAGTATGCAATTTTATACAAAATTCAACTCATAATTAAACAAATATATAAGCAAGGGCAAAAGGGTAATTTTACATGCAAAATTAGATTTTAAATTAGGAAAGCATGCATAGAGGGCAAAACAGTAATTTAACACATGATATAATTACTAATTAAGCTAACATACCTACGAGGGCAAAGAGGTAATTTTATATACAAGCATAAATTCTTGTATTAAGCAAAAAACACATATTCAAAGGTAAAAAAGGTAATTTCTATAATAAAAAATTGAATCTTAAACTAAACATACATTTATAGAAGCTAAAAAATTAAATTTTAAAAATCAAAGGTTATTTCTATTTAAATTAAATAAAAAAATTAAAGATTCAATTTTTATTAACCAAGTTTTCATCTTTTAATCAAGCAGAAATACCCACAAACAAAAAGGAGCAATTTTTATAATCCTAGGCTTAACATTTAACTAAGTAAACAAGTTAATCGACTTAAAGTTATGATCTTTATGATCAAGATTATATTTTTAATCAAACAAGAATGTGAATATAAGCTCAAAAATACAATATTTTTAATCAAGATTAAGACTTTCAACTAAGCAAACACATGGAATGGGTAAAGCAAGTTTCAAAAATAATAAACAAGAATATAAAACAATGAAAGTTAGGAACTTTTTGCATAATCATGTAAATAATTAAGAGAAATGGCATATTAACAAAAAGATGACATAAAATAAATAAGCAAGTAAAAAAAAGAATCATCTTGAATATATTAGAAGCATATATTAAACTAAGCAAATTATTTAGCAATATACAAAAGCTTTATAAATCATGAACATCATCATAAAAAGAAAGTTAACACTTTATGTACAAATTTAACTAGACAAAGCAAGAATATTGTATTTAAAGTAAAAAGAAATGATCTTGAAAATAAAGCTAAGAACTTTACCTAGAAAGATGAAGTTTTGTACTAAAACAAAGATAATAATGGCTTTGTGGAGAAGAGAATGGCTAAAAATTGATGAACAACAAGCCTTTTTCTCTATTTTTCTCTAGCCAAACCGTTTAAAATAAATCAAGAAGAAAAAAAAAATTTCTTTTCCTTCTCGGACTCTTTTTCTCTCTTCTCCTCTCTCTCTCTTTTTTTTTTGTGTTTTGTTCTTGAAGAAAAAAAAATGAAAAAATGCTGAAGTCTCCGTTTGAGGAAAAAATGCTACAGCCTTCTTTGTGCTCTCCGTTTTCCTCCTCTCAGTTTCTTCTTCTCTGTTTTTTGAAAGAAAGCTGAAACTCTTCCCTTCTTCGTGCTCTCTCCTCCTCTTCTTGAAAATGGCCAGCTCTTCCCCCTTTTATTTTGAAACTCTAGTCGTGCTTTCTTCCCCACACAAAATAGAAAAAAGGGAGTAAAAATCGGATAATAATCACCCCCCGAAATGGCCGACCTCTACCCACTTTTTTGCTGGAAAAAAGAATGGCCTTTTATTTCTCTTTCTCCCCTTTTCTATTGTTTGTTGTTGGATGGCTAATTTCAAATCTTTTCTCTCTGGAGGGTACCTAGCTGGCTGAGAGTCACGTGTTGGGGTGCAAGGCGTGCATCATTTTCTTCACTCCATCTAGTATTCACTGGCCAAAATTTCCTTCGGTGGAGAATTACCATTTGAGCTATTACTTGCCTTACTAATCACCTTTTCCTTTTTCTCAACTTTACTGTGAGGTGTTGAAACGCGATCATCATCAGAGCCGCCAGCTTTCTTTCTTGTAGAGTGTTTTTTAAACACTTCATTCCTTCGAAGAGGAGCTTTTCTTCTTTCCTTCTTACTTCAGTTTCTTCTGCTCTTCATCAGCAGCTTCATCTTTCTTGAGTCCTTCCTTTTTAGCCCTCCTCATTGCCTCTTTACTCGATTCTTCATATCTTGCAGCAGCAAATGGAGAGCCTCGGGCAGTGCATAGCCATGTCATTTTGGGAGCAGCGCTTTGCTGGGTATCTAGTAAAGAAGCCGTAGTAGCAGAAACAGTGATAGTGCTAGCTCAGGGAATGTGGGTGCCAAAGACGACGATGAAGCTGTATTGCCAAATGCAAAGGTCGATTGAGTGGCTGAAGGAAGTTGAGCAAAAGAGAGGCCTGAAGAGCTCGATGAAGATGAAGCAGGCGTTGTAGTGGAGGCTGCTGTTGTAGTCGGTGCTATCCGCCTCCATTTCCCAATTGGCGATCGGCGCTGCCTCAAGCTATTCAGCCATTATGGCAGCCTTCCTACTGTTCTCATCTGTCTCATTGATCTCTTGCAAAATGAAAGAGCGTTCATGCATCATGGACTAACTTTCGGGAACATGCTTTGTTGTCTTCGAATATGATTGAAGTAGAAGCCAAAGCAGCAGCTATTTCAGCAACAAAGTCGAAGCAGCCATTCACAGCGGTGACTCTTCATGCTGGCCTGAATAGAACGCCTCTCTTGAAGTCATTAAAACGTATAGGCTGTTTTCATCCTCAGAGGTGCTTGGGGAGAAAGAATGAAAACTTTGCATTTCCTGAGGCTTCACTGAATTTAAAGCCTCGCCCGTCGACAACACAATAGGTTCCCTGTCCATTGACTGAAAATCATAACCCGGATTTTCATAATCATCAGATGAGAAATTAATAGAAATTCGATTCATACGGCCACGGAAATGTGAGGAATCATCATTTACAACTTGATCAGAGCTATTATCAACCACCACAGAAATTCCCTTTGTTTCTGCATGATCACAAAGAATAATTTTCTTGTTCGCAACGGAAAAGTTTATCACGGTAGAACAAGCTACACATCGCAATTTATGTTCATTTTTCACCATGAGCCGCACTTTCCTGGGCACTTGTAGTAGTTCAAAGCAATTATAACACGTTATAAATGGAGCACCACCAGCTATAGGACGAAAATGGCGACCACCGCTGGCTAATACCACCTTCTGGGGACAGTATCGAACAAAGCCACCCATTTCTGAGTTAATATCGCCGGGCCATCTAGCATGAGTTTGAGTGCCACGTACATTCAATGGAGGCATTGCAGTTCAAGTACACCAGTTGGAACAGATGCTGGAACTCGCCGATGTTTCTCATCACATTGGAAGCAGGAATAAGAAGCCGAGCTGATGTTACAAATAAGTTACAATTGTTATGTGACTTTGAAGCAGATAAAATTGATGACGAGTTTTGAGTTGCTGCTTGGTAAATTCAACATCAGTCTTCAATGCCCATTTTCTGCTCTTAGTGCCGAAACCAAACTAGTTCAACCAAAACTCGATAGTCAACAACATCAACCTTTTGCAGACAGAGACCAGCCCCTAGGTTCAGGAAGAGAAGCCCAAGTTTGCAAGGTGATTAGGTTGAGCATTTCTTGGTGGGTCCAAAGAAGCGGTTAGAGCTAGCGAGTATTCGAGCCATGGAACTCATTGCAAAGCTGTTCATCACTGTAGTTGCAGTTGAGGAAACAAATTTGAAGTTAGAATAATTGAAGGTGTGGCGGTTAGAATACAAAGGAGCCGAGAGATGTTGGAGCATGGGTGGTTCGGTACTCATGGCTGTGGTGGCTGCTATGGTGGCTGCTGTGGTGGCTGTGGGACGGTGGCGTGGCTACTTCGTTGATGCTGTTGTCGTTGTTGTTGTTGAACCATCTATTGGTTTCTTTGCTGTGCCATTTCTTGTTGACCATACAGCCCAAGAATCTGTCAAAAGCCAAAGCCAAGGGAGGGGAGCGTTTAACAGAGAAAGTGCTAGAAAAGGGAACAATGGTGGAGGGAACAGAGAGAGCAGATAGGAATACTGAGGATCTTGTGGCTGAGGATGTGAAGGTGGCTGTGTCTCCTTTTATTTTATTATTATATATATATATATATATTTTTGGAGCAAAGCTTTTGTGCATGGAAGCAAAGCAGATGGCTATTGACACATGCATGTAAATGTCACCTATTTGATCTGCAGGTGTGGGCCACGACTTAAGGTATATATATATATATAAATATACAAATATGTATTTATACATATATATATATTGACATTTATAGAAATATATATTTATAAATATACATATACATATAAATATATGCATATACATATAAACATATTTATATATTTTGCATGATAATCGAATTGACTCGATTGGTCTTTGGCCTCTCGGTTTCAGGTTCGAAATTACCTGCAAAGTAACAAGATGAAATTAAAATTAGATAAAGTAAAATAAGGTAATAGGAATAAAAAAAAATAAACTAAACTTAAAAAGGAAAGATAAAATTTGAAAATGACTAACTAATTAATTAATTGACTAATTAACCAATTAATCAGTTAATTAATTAATTAAAATTTAAAAATAAGTGTCTACAGTTGCCCCTCTTTGATTATTTCTTAATGATCTAGAAGTGTAAGCTTCTGGATAATTAGGAAATAAGCAAAGATGTAGACACTCTTTACTCAAATATGTACTAAACAGTATTGGGGTTTTGAAAAAGATCACTCTTAATAGAACTGATTTCAAAATCAAGGAAATTGTCCTAAACAGAACTAATTTTAAGAAAACTATCCTAAACAATAATGATTTTGCCTTAAACAGAAACAATTTTAAGAAAATCACCTTAAACAGAAATGATTTTAAGTTTTGATCAAATTGCCCTAAACTGAAACAATTTTGGAAAACCACCCTAAACAGAAATGATTTTAAACTTTGAATAAATTGTCCTAAACAGAAACAATTTTTAAAAACATCATCCTAAACAAAAATAATTTTAAGTTTTGAAGAAATTGTCCTAAACAGAAACAATTTTAAGAAAACCATCCTAAACAAAAATGATTTTAAGTTTTGAACAAATTGTCCTAAACAGAAACAATTTTGGAAAAACACCCTAAACATAAATGATTTTAAATTTGAAGAAATTGTGCTAATTTTGAGAAAACCATTCTAAACAAAAATGATTTTAAATTTGAAGAAATTGTGCTAATTTTGAGAAAACCATTCTAAACAGAAATGATTTTGAATTTGAAGAAATTGTGCTAAACAGAAACAATTTTGGAAAAATCACTTTAAACAAAATGATCTTAAACTTTGAAAAAATTGCTCTAAACAGAAACAATTTTGAGAAAACCATCTTAAACAAAACGATCTTAAACTTTGAAGAAATTGCTCTAAACAGAAACAATTTTGAGAAAACCACTCTAAACAGACATGATTTTGAACTTTTGAAGAAATTGCTTTAAACAGAAACAATTTTGAGTGGTTTAATTTTGAGAAAACCACTCTAAACAGAAATGGTTTTGAACTTTTGAAGAAATTGCCCTAAACAGAAACAATTTTGAGAAAACCACTCTAAACAGAAATGATTTTTGAAGGAATTGTTCTAAACAGAAACAATTTTAGAAAACCATCCTAAACAAAAATGATTTTTGAAGAAATTGTTCTAAACAGAAACAATTTTAAGATAACCATTCTAAACAGAAATGATTTTTAAGGAAATTGTTCTAAACAGAAACAATTTTGAGAAAACTATCCTAAACAGAAATGATTCTTAAGGAAGTTGATCTAAACAGAAACAATTTTAGAAAATCATCTTAAACAAAATGATTTTAAATTTTGAAGAAATTGCTCTAAATAGAAACAATTTTAGAAAACCATCTTAAACAAAATGATTTTAAAGATTTTGAAGAGATTGTAGAAATAATTTATGCTAGATTGAACTATATCACAGATAATTACCTTAAGCATGGAAAGACCTTAAAGGAGTTTTGGAGAATTACCTGAGGATCTCCTTGTACAAGACTAACCTCACAATCTTGAACTGAGTTTAACCTGTAATCTTTGAGCCATGATGCATAATGGATGTTCATAAAGAATGATGCTAGAATGATGCATTTTTGCATGCTCATGCTTGAATGGTAATGCTTTGTTACTTTGCCTCAAAGTTTTCAAGATAGCCTTTTGTTTTGGCCCAACTTATACTCTTTGAGCTCGAAATTGGAGAACATTCTTTCATCATACCTTTTCTGGCATCAACATGCCCCAGACCCTCTCTTCAAATCACTGTTGTTTGAACATCACAGTTCAAGATGATTTTTGTTCATGTGTCATCACATTTCTGGCACCAATCATAAGCTATTGAACTCATTTTTCTTTCTCATGGAGGGATAAGCAAACAGGTAAGTAATCCTATATTTCTTTCCCTTTTTGTGTTGAAAGTGACATCCAATGTCATGGCATTTACTTACCTGTTTGCTTATCCCTCCATGAGAAAGAAAAATTATGCCATTTATATTTAAAGGAAACACATGGATCTTTTAAAGAAAAATGTGCAAGACATATCTATATATAACAGATAAACTTATAACAAGCTCATTACAAGTTTATGACAAAGAGTTTATAACAAATGAATTTGTAGCAAAATGAAGAAGAAAGGCACATGACCTCAAAGCGATGAATGCACGAGTAACAAAAATTGGTCATCTCGCATCCCACCTTTGATCGACCCATCATTGCTAGAGTGACGCTTGACAAAGTCTGATGATTTTTGATTACCCCAATCCCCATAACCGAATAAGACCTCTCGTGTGAGTTAGGTGCACTTTCTCAACCTTCCTAAACCGCCTTTTCAGGTTTTTAGTTTAGGAACCATCCTAATTGGATCTGAACCGCCCTTTCGGGTTTTTGCCTCAGACCCCTCATTTTCTTCTCTTTTTCGGACTCAAGTCACCTTTTCAGGTTTTCAACTTGAGACGCTCTTTTCATTTTTTCATTCTTTCATTTTTTTATTTTTTTTCATCATTCATTTTTTTGTCATTTTTTCATCAGTTTTTTTAATTCTTCAGGTGTAGTACTTCTTCACAGCATCGGCATTGATTGGATGTGGCAATTCACCCCCATCCATTTCTTGCAAGATCAGGGCTCATCCCGAGAATGCTTTCTTCACCACATAAGGACCATCCCAATTTGGAGTCCACTTTCCTCGGGGATCATGTTGAGTAGGTAGAATCCTTTTCAACACCAATTCTCCTTCTGTAAACTCACGCGGACGTACCTTCTTATCATATGCATGCATCATTCTCTTCTGATACAATTGACCATGGCAAAGTGCTTTGAGCCGCTTCTCTTCGATTAAGTTCAATTGGTCAAATCTCTTTTGCACCCAATCTGTCTCTTCGAGCTTCAACTCTCTGTATATTCTCAAAGATGGGATTTCTACCTCAACTGGTACCACAGCTTTCATTCCATAGACCAGAGAATATGGAGTTGCCCCAGTCGACGTTCTTACAGTAGTGCGATAAGCATGTAAAGCAAAAGGAAGTTTCTCATGCCAGTCTTTGTAAGTCACCGTCATTTTCTGGACAATCTTCTTAATGTTTTTGTTTGCTGCTTCGATAGCTCCATTCATTTTTGGCCGGTAAGGAGTTGAATTGCTGTGTTTGATCTTGAATTGGGAGCATACTGCATCGATCATCTTGTTCAAATTCTTAGCATTGTCAGTGATGATTCTTTCTGGTAGCCCGTATCGACAAATGATCTCCTTCTTCACGAACTTGGTGACCACTGACTGTATTACATTGGCATATAAAGCAGCTTCAACCCATTTGGTGAAGTAATCAATGGCCACTAGGATGAACTGATGCCCATTAGAAGCCTTTGGTGGGATTGCCCCGATTACATCTATGCCCCACATTGAGAAAGGCCAAGGGGACGAGATGACATGCAATGGATTAGGAGGTACATGAATTTGATCAGCATAGATCTGACATTTATGGCATTTTCTGGCATGATTAATACAATTGGTCTCCATAGTCAACCAGTAATATCCCAACCTCATAATCTGTTTAGCCATTCTATGCCCACTGGAATGAGTTCCACAGATTCCACCGTGAACTTCTTCTAGAATCTTCTTTGCTTCCTCTGACTCTAGACATCTCAACATTACTTGATCTCTACTTCTCTTGTAAAGGATTTCACCATTCTAAAAAGAAGTTTGCCGACATTTTTCGGATAACTTTCTTATCATTCTCAACAGCACGATCTGGATACTTTTGAAATCTGAGGTATTGGACAATGTCATAGAACCAAGGTTTGCCATCATCCTCCTCTTCAACACTCATGCAATGTGCTGGGTGAGTCTTCATGTCCAACTTGATTGCTTCGATTTCAGCTCCTTTATCGACTTTGAACATTGAGGCTAAAGTTGCCAATGCATCGGCCAACTGATTGTCTTCTCTAGGGAGATGATGAAAGCTGATTTCTTCAAATTGCTGAATCAACTCCATGATGTACTTATGATAACGGACCAACTTTGAGTCTCATGTTTCCCATTCACCTCTCAGCTGATATATCACCAAAGCAGAATCGCCATACACTTCCAAAGCCTCGATCTTTCTCTCCATTGCCATCTGGATCCCCAGAATGCAAGCTTCATATTCTGCCATATTGTTTGTGCAGTCAAAGTCAAGTCTTGCTGTTGCCGGGTATTGATCACCGTTTGGGGATATTAGGACAGCTCCTACTCCGTGCCCCAGTGCATTTGAGGCCCCATCAAAATACGTTCTCCATTTCTCTCTTTGCTCTAGCTCGGTATTGAATATTGGCATCAAGTCCTCATCTGGAAACTCAAACTACATGGGTTCATAGTCATCAACTGCTCTATCAGCTAGAAATTCGGCAATAGCACTTCCTTTGATAGCTTTCTGGGAGACATAAACTATATCATATTCTGACAACAGTACTTGCCATCGAGCCAATCGTCCTGACAATGAAGGTTTCTCAAAGAGGAATCTGATTGGATCTAACTTTGCTATCAACCAGGTGGTATTATACAGTAATACTGTCTTAATCTCTGAGCCGCCCATGCCAATGCACAGCACATCTTTTCTATCTGAGAATACTTGGCCTCATACTATGTGAACTTCTTGCTAACATAGTAGATCGCTTGTTTCTTGTCGGTTTCATCATGTTGCCCCAAAACACAGCCCATGGAGTGTTTTAACACTGTCAAATACAAGATTAGAGGTCAATCCGGCACAGGGGGTACTAGCACTGGTGGGTTTGACAAATACTCCTTGACCTTATCAAAGGCTTTCTGACAATCTTCATTCCATTCTCCCGTATTGTTCTTTTTCAAAAGCTTGAAAATCGGGTCACATTTTGCAGTCAACTAAGAAATTAAGTGGGAGATATAGTTTAATCGCCCAAAGAAACCTCTTACTTCTTTTTGAGTTCTCGGAGGTGGCAAATCTTGAATGGCTTTGATTTTATCTGGGTCCACCTCGATGCCCCTTTGACTAACAATAAAGCCCAACAGTTTCCCTGAAGTAACGTCGAAAGTACATTTGGCCGGATTCAACCTCAACCGATACTTGCGCAGCCTCTCAAACAACTTCCTCAGACTAGTCATATGCTATTTTGGATTCTTACCTTTGGCGATCATATCATCCACATACACCTCAATCTCTTTATGCATCATATCATGAAAAAGGGTCACCATAGCTCTCTGATAAGTCGCCCTGGCATTCTTAAGACCAATGGACATCATGTTGTATTGGAACGTGCCCCACATGGTGGTGAAAGCAGTCTTCTCCTTATCCTCTGAAGCCACTTTAATCTGGTTGTACCCCGAAAATCCATCCATGAAAGAAAACATTGTATGTTTAGCCGTGTTGTCGACTAAAGTGTCAATGTGGGGTAGTGGGAAATTGTCTTTCGGACTGGCTTTGTTGACATCTCGCTAATCCACACACATTCAGACTTTGCCATCTTTCTTCGGGACTGGTACTACATTTGTGACCCACTCAGGATAAGTAGCTACTTCCAAAAATCCTGCGTCCAGTTGCTTCTTCACTTCTTCTTTGATTTTTAATAACATGGCAGGCCTCATTCTCCTCAACTTTTGCTGTATTGGCTTGAATCCGGGCTTGATTGGCATTCTGTGTACCATAATCTCAGTATCCAGACCTGGCATATCCTGGTAGGACCAAGCAAAGACATCAGCATATTCCTTGAGTAATGCCACTAGTTCCTCTTTTTGTTTGGATGTTAGGGAAGTGCCAATTTTAACTTCTCTCTTTTCCTCATCATCACTCAAATTGATCAATTTGGTGGTCTCTTTGTGGGGTAAGATTTGTTTGTCTTCCCTTTCAATCAGTCTCATAAGATCAGGGGGAAGAGAGTAATCATCATCATCATCATTGTCGAGGTCATTCGCATTAACGAACCAATCAAAGTCGGGCTCAAAAAGACCATCTTTGTTGTCTTTACATTCATCGTTTGAAGTCCTGGAGTCAAAAGACAATAAAAGGGGTATATATGCACTTGATCCATGAATAAAAGAAGAAAATAAACAACAAGGATAAACATATGGAGGAAAACTCAATGGTATAATATATACATGGTGCAGAGTCTAATAGCGTGAATATTTATATCATGAATGATGGAGCAAACATGAAAATAAAACCCATAACATATGAAAGTCAACCATCCGCACTCTCGGGTAGAAGTGTAGGATAAAATGAGTTCTCAAAGCTTAATTACATGTTCAGATCTGACAAATTCACTGGCATCTCGAAAGACTCCCAATTATTCAAATCAGTCCCCGGTGTCATTCGTTGAACCAATGTTCCACTGCTTGATTCCCCGTGCTCTAGCATGCTGATAGACAATCCCTTTAATAACTGTTCAAGCTCAACAACTGATCTTTTTGGGTTGATTGTTCCAGCAAAAACAAAACTATCTTTCAACGGTGGAATCTTCAATTTCTTGGGTTCAAGTTCCCCTCCTCTCAATGCAGCCATACGCTTGCACTTCTTCTCCTCCCTTGCTTCGGACTTTTCTCTCCAAGAAGGCTTATATCCAAGTCCAAAAGTGGGCTCCGCCTTTGGTAAGACAATAGGCTCACGGATTCCTTGGCCATACTTTTCTAGTCCTTTTTCGGCCCGACAGCCTCTTCCGACAGTCATGTTGACTTGCATATTCAAGCAACCAGAAAAATGTGGGCTAGGTACCTTGGATCCTTCTTTTACCCATGTTACTTCGGCCACCTCAAATGACCTAAAAGAGCAATCCACTGCCTATTCCGCAGCTTCAATGTAAGGGGTATTTGGAGGTTGCATTACCATGATGTCCTCTTCTCCGGACACAGAAACTATCTTATTTTCTACTCGGAACTTGATTTTCTGGTGAAGGGAAGAAGGAACAGCACCGGCCATATGGATCCAGGGGCGACCCAGGAGACAGCTATAAGTTGGCGAAATATCCATAATCTGGAAAAGGATCTCAAATTCAACCGGCCCCACAATTATCGGAACAGTCAACTAGCCAATAACTCCCCTCCGTGTGCCATCAAATGCCCTAACCACTATCTGACTGGCTTTCATTAAAGATTGGTCTATAGGCAGTTTCATCAATGTGTGAAGTGGCATCACATTCAAAGTAGATCCATTGTCAATCAATACTTTGGCGACCATATGATCCTTCCACTGAACAGTGATGTGCAGTGCCTTGTAATTGCCTCTTCCTCCGGAAGGGATCTCTTCATCAGTGAAGTAGATGTAATCAGTCACTGTGATACCCTCGGCAATATGTTCCAAATTGGCCACGGTGATGTTTTTGGACACATAAGATTGGTTCAAGATTCGGAGGAGAGCATTACGATGTGCCTCAGAGCTCAAAAGTAGAGCTAACAGAGAGATCTTGGCTGGCAAGCGATTTAGTTGTTCTATGACGCTGTACTCACTTTGTTTGATGAATTTCAAGAATTCACGAGCATCATTTTCATCCACCGTCTTGGTTACTTCTTTTTCAATTTCTTTCTCCAGCTCTCCAACAGATGGTGTAACAACTTCATCATTTTTCTCCATGCCCTTCTCTTTTTGTAGAGTGGCAGTTGGATTTGGGGCTTAGCATCTCCCACTCCTAGTCATGCCTCCTACTCCAGAAATATTCACTGATTCAGATTCCTGGACATTGGCATTCATCTGTTGCACTGAACTCTCATACCTCCAAGGTACCTCTCTATCACTCCGATAGGGGAATGGTTTTGGTATATTCAAATTTAGGCTTGATTTTAGTACGGGGATATTCAATGTCGGCTTAGGAGCCATTGGAATTGACATGCTTGGCCTTGGTGAGGTTATGGGAATGGCGAGGCTGGGCTTTTGAATCACAGATAGTTTCAAACTTGGTTTATAATGGGAAGAATCTTCATTTCCATTATTCACCATACAGATGTCGGTACTTTCGTTTCTCTCCACATAAAATTCAATTAGACCGGCATCCATCATAGCTTGCAACTTTCCTCGGAATTCAGTGCAACACCGGAGCTCATGACCTTCACACTTCAAAGGAGTAATCATTTGGGCCTTTAGCAAAGCCTGATATACGACCTTCATTGGTGTGATAATCTCTTCAACCTTTCTCTTAACATGAACTGCCTCATCATCAATCATATTCACAACGTTTCCACCATGATTTGGGAGAGGATTTGTGCCTACACTTGGCGGTGTATTGAAAGTCAAACGACCCTCATTGATTATGCCTTGCACCACTTCCTTCAAACGAATACAGTTCTCAATGCTATGTCCCTTAGCCCCCGAGTGATAGGCACATGTGGCGTTTTCATCGAACCACCTCGGATAGCGGGGTTGTAAAGGGGTTAAGTATTGGACTGGTTCAATCATTTTGTTGCTTAAGAGTTTGGCATAAAGTTCGGTGTAGGTCATGGGAATAAGGGTGAATTGTTTCCTTTCTCTTGGTGGTCTTGGGTTCCAATTTTGAGTGTTTGGTCTGGAGGCAGTATAACTGGTATTGGATATCGGATATTAATAAGTGTTTTGAGGTTGAGCATAGTTGGAAGGAGGATGTTGGTAGGTGTTTTGAGGTGGTGTGTAGTTGGTGGGACGATATTGGGGTTGGTATTGGGATTGGTATGGTCGGTATTGTGGTTGGTATGGTCGATAGTGGGATTGGTTTGGTCGATATTGCTGTTGGGGGTATTGTTGGTATCCTCAATATCCGACGGTGTTTACTTCGTCTTCTTTCTTCTTTGGATTTTTCCTAGCCGCACTAGACTCCCCACCTTCCAATTTTGCCAGTTTTGAGTGCATTTTCCACCATCTCTCCAACTAGGACCATGTCGGTAAAGCTTTTGGTGGCACCGGCCAGCATATGGCTATAGTATGGAGCTTTCAAGGTATTAACAAATAACCTTGTGGTCTCTTTCTCGGTTAAAGGAGGTTGAATCTGAGCTGTTATATCCCTCCATCTTTGGGCATATTCGGTGAAAGATTTAGAAGACTTCTTCTCCATGTTCTACAAGGTCAGTCTATCGGGTACCAAATCAATCATGTGCTTATACTGATCAATGAAAGCCCGGGCTAGATCATTCCAAGAGTGAATGCCCCGCCTATCTAGCTTGTTGTACCACCGCGTTGCAGACCCGGTAAGGCTATCTTGGAAACAGTGAATTAGCAACTTATCATCTCTGGAGTATGCGGCCATCTTCCAGCAATACATAGTAATGTGGTCTTTAGGGCATGTGGTCCCCTTATACTTCTCGAATTCAGGCATTTTGAATTTTGGTGGGATCACCAACCCATCCACCAAGCTTATTCATAAGCATCAGTAATGCCATAAGCATGAGTGCCCTCTATGGCCTTGAGCTGTTTCTCTATCTGGCTCAATACCTTTTGACTTTCGGCCCCACTGATCTCTCTCTCAAATTGTTCATCAGGCACAAACATGGGATTGTTTGGGGTATGTCCAGGGGCAGGATGTGGCATAGTGTAGGTGGGAGGGGGAATTGGTCGAGTTGTTGGGATTCCTCCACTTGTGGTAAACATTGAAGGTGTAAAAGGGTACACACCGGGTGGAGGTGGTGGGAAGGTGAATGTGTTTGTGGTTGGTTGAGGAATTTGTGTTTGATATTCTTGCAAAGGTATATTGAGTGCGGGGGGTGAGAGAGAGGCATTCGTAAGCTGGGCTGTGGGGAGTCCGTGTGGGAGTGTACTCGGAGAAGATTGCCCATTGGAATTGTTGCCTGAATTTGCCATATTTTGTTGTCTCATACTGGCCACCATTTCTGCCATCTGATCTAATTGTTTTTGTAGATCCTCGTTTGCCTTCCTTAACTGTTCAATCTCGGTAGCTTGCTCTTCCATGGTGATTCTGGATTGCAGTCTAGTGTTATATCTGTGTGTTGGAGGTGCTATCTTGAAACCCTTTGATGTAATCACAAGGATGAATCAGATTCCCTTATTATGAATGGAATGTATGTATGAACATGCTTGATGAAAATGCAACCATGGGATGCAAAAATAAGGGGAAGAAATGACAAAAAGGAAATGTCTTAGCTCACCATTAAAATAAATTATATACATGGATGCACATATACAAGTACAGTATGAAGTAGAATAAAAGGAAGCATGTCAATGATTAGATGTAGATGCAAAAATGAATGGTTTACAACAATTTAACTATAAAGGATAACTGGTCATTTCTTCAGAACGAGGCCAAGAGACCAAATATCCGTTGACCCGAAGATTGACCTTATTCATCAGCCATGACTAATTTCCCTTTACAGTTATCTTGTTGCGAATGATTCTACAATGAAATGCATGTCATGTGATGATGGCAATAAAACGCAATGATCATGGATATTTAAAGGAAACAAGGAGATTATAAGACAAAGTATAAATATGTACTGATAAAGTGAGGAAGAAAACAGATATACGACATATCATTGTGAAAGAAAACAGACAGAGTGAGGAAGAGAACAAATAGCATGCCAATATGGAGTAAGCATATATATACAAATAAAGTGAAATAAAACAAATAGATTCTGAAATGAATACAAACAACATATCATCATGGAATAAGTATTTGCACAAAAAGGCGAAAGAAAACAGACAGTTTATACAAACAACGTGCTATCGTGAAATAAGCATATGTACAGAAAAATAGACAGTATATAAAAACAGCATGTCATCACAAAATAATCAGAAAACAGACAAACAACATGCTATCATGAAATAAGTAGATAAAACGAAAGGGATTGATAAAGGTAAGAAGCCGTCCCCCTTTTGTGCCCTAAGAAACCGGGTTTTCTCGAACGGGTTTGGCTTTATCTAGGTTAGATTTTGGGTTCTTCTACATGCTGGGTTTAAAGCTCTAGACAAGGGTACCCATCGGACAAGATGGGGTGGAGGCAATGTCACGCCCCGACCCTTAGGCTCAGCCACGTGACAACCGCCGTACCACCTCAAGATGCGTGCCTCGTCAGGCGGGCAACCAAGATGGCACAAGGCTTAAAAATAAAGGATATTCGAGCAATATATGAAAACATATGAAATTATCATAGATAATATAGTTCAAAAATATTTTAAAAGAAAATAACACATCTTACGGTACTCCATGCAGCGGAAAGTATTATATATATAAATACATAAATGCATATGTAAGATGTACTAATATTCCGAGCCAAAATACACTGAGTAAAATGAGGTGGCACCTACAAAGTCGTGTCCACACTGCCGTACTGGGATCACTGGCCACCAGGACGTCCGCCGTCCAAAGTCTGATGATCTGACAACAAAAGTGAATGGGGTGAGTACATAAACTTGTACCCAGTGAGAGACTCGGTTATAAAGACCGATCACCTCAGGCTGGGGATATGAAATAATCCAAAAATCAATTTAATAAACCATTTACTGAAATATAATAAATCCCAAATCAAATCAAATATTAAATCAATAATAATATTTCCAAATGGGCTGGCATCTGAAATTGTCCCAATAAGGTATACCCGTGCACTGGGTATCCGCTGGACCGTCAAGGGTTACTTTATACTTTTAAAACATTTTTCTTTACTCTCTGGCCCATTCCCTTGAAGTTTGCCTTGCTGTGGTGGAACACAGCACTCTGGAGTCCTGGCGAGTTTCCCTATGCGCCTCTCCCAACCAGGCTCGACTCACCTTGCCCCTCAATAGGCAGTCCACGATTGAGTATCACGCATGCTCTCAAACTCGGTCCACGCTCCCGCAAATCGGAGCCCCGAGGAACCCCCTCAATCTCTCATCTCTCAGGGGTATCGTTCCCCAAACAATAATCAATAATTTCAACTTATAAAATATTTGATATTCCCACCCTTTAAATCATTTGTAAACTTGGTGTGTGAGGGTGGACAATTCATACCCCAAAACATATATAAACAATTTAATAAAGCATTTATAAATAAATTTGAAAACGGTTAACCCTCAATGGTCAACCAATATAATCCAAGCCACTCACAAGAGAGCAGAGTTGTATACTCCCCGATTACCCACGAATGCCTTAGTTCAAACTGCTACCGGTCCGAACTCGTACAATCACCTACCTAAATAATCAAATTAAAATCTAATTTGATTAATAAAGGCATTCAACCAACAATTAAATCATAAAACAAAACCAATTAAAGGTCTCGGAATAAAATTGGTAAATTCGGAAGTCAATTGAAGCTAATTAAAGTCAATTGGGTCAAATGGGGTCAAAAGGAATTTAGGATTTGCAAAATGACCATTTTTCCCCTGGACCCGAATTGGGGCAAAAATTGCCCAATAGTGCTGAGCAAGATCCGGCCCCCGGTTCATACCAGAACCGGTGCCGGTTCTGTGCTGCATTTAAGGCCGAGCTTCGACCTCCAATTTCTTCAGCTCGATTCAAGTTCGATTCAACACCAATCCGCACCAAAATTGAAACACAGCAAGTTAAACACATCATCTAAGGATTTACAGCTTCAAGAACGGAATCAATCCATTAAACATGCTCGAATTTTGAATCAAAACACTAAGAATTAACATATCTCGGGCAAGACAGAAATCTCAACTTCAATCAACGATTTCTCTTAGCACAGGTCATGAAATCAAGCATGTAAACTATCAAATTAAAGCTTGATGAGTCTAGAACAACATACCAAATTCCCAGTCAATTCCCATGGTTGAATTGAAAGATATGAGCTGATGAACAATCTGTCGCCAAAATTACAGATTTATAGATTTGGTAATTTTCTTGGAAATTTTGATGTTTTGATCTTCAAGAAGGTAAGAGAAGTTGATATTGATGTTTGATTGAGTGTTAGAAAGGAGATTACAGAGTTGATCTTGAAGAGATAGAAGAGAGAATTCGGAGAATTGAAGAAGAAGAGAAGAAATGAAAATGGGGTTCTCGGGTGAGCCGAGACCCATTATAATCGGTCAGTTTCGGCACCGGTTTCGACTAGTTCCGGTGCCGGAATCAACCGAGTCAAGGTTGACTCCGGTCAACTCGGTCAAACTTCCTTGGGATCCGTGCCCAAGTGGGGCCCACAATCCTGGACTTCAATTTTTAGGGTTTTTAAGCTTGAAATTGAGCTAAATGAAGTTTGAAACATCCATGGGAATTCAAATTTGGTATATTGACTAGACAACAATACATAAATACTCAACTTGACACGTGCGGACTAGGTCCGGGCGTGTCAGGCAACCCCGTCGCCCCCTCCTAAATAAAGGTGCAGTTCGGACTCCCGAACTTTTATGTTATGAATTTGTGTCGTGTGTGAGGGAGGGACTTATACCTTTACCAATTGCCTTTCGGTGAAGTAGTGAACATTCGGAGAAGCAGAAGCAGAAAAAATTTCACTATCACATGTCAACACACGATCAGTCCAATTCAAAATATATGATAAATAATTAATATGATGAAATAAGCACACATGGTAAACAAGATAGGCATACATGGCATACACAAGGAATTAAAACATGAAAAATACATATAAGTGACAAAAGGGCAAAATGGTAAATACAAAAAACATACTAGCAAATCAAGACATATAAAGGAAATTGGAACATGCAAAATATATACAAGACATAGGGCATGCTAGAGGATCAAGGCATAGGCTAAGAATTAAAACATGCAAAATATAGACGAGTAATTAAACACACAAAGCATACTAGAAAATCAAAACATAAAAACATACATATAAATTAAATGTGATATAAATGCAAGATGCAATTTTAATAAACTTATTTTTTGAAAAATCTTCCTTTTTTCTCTCTTCTTTTCTTCTTTTTTTTTGAAAAATTTTGAAACAATTATTGGAAAAAATTTTAATGCAAATGAATGATGCAGTGCATGAAATGAAACTTAAAACATTTTATTATTAAACCCAAGTAAAATAAGACTTAAAAAGTGGCTCGACTCTAAAAAATGTGTCCCCAGTGGAGTCGCCAAGCTGTCGAGACGTTTCACAGCTCCGACGATAAACGATATGGCGTGAAAAATATTTGGGACTAAACAGTCTAAAAACAAATGGAGTCGCCACTAGCCTTTTATTTTTAATAGGTGTGGTTAGTCACCTACTTGTTTAACACAACATAAATCTAGAAAGATTACGTCAAGTTAAGGAAAGAAACTGGTCTACGAAAAGGATTTTAGGTTCGTGAGTCGGTTGCGCTCGAGGAAGGATTAGCACCCCCGAGACGCCCAGAAATCGGTACCACAAAAGCCTTGAAATATTTTACTTGGAAAATGATAATAAAATGTTTTAATATCATTCTAAGAAAAAACATAATTTTAAATGTCGGAATAAATATTCCTTTTAATATAGGATAAGCATCCCATTATAAAAGCTAAATTAGAAATTTAAAGACTTAATGTCGGAATAAACATTCCTTTTGATGTGAAAATCCATAGCCCAATTTTAGATTTGAAGAAATTTCCTACTTAGAATGGAAATTCGATTTCTAAATAGAAATAAATATTCTTCAAAAATCAAAGTCAAATTTAAAAATGAGGATAAATATCCTTTTGAAAAACAAAGGTTTAATTTTAAATTTAGAAAGTCTTAATTATGAGAATATTAATTGAAACCTTCTAGAAAACATTTTACAAAAAAGTTGGGATAAACATCCTCAAATTCATGCTTTGAAATTTACAGTAAGAGACTTTAATTATGATTACTTAAATTAAAATCTCTTAGAAAGATTTAATTTTAAAACAATGTCGGAATAAATATTCCTTTTAATTTGTTGAAGGGAATAATTTGACAAAAATTTTGTTTAGTAGGAAAACCTTAGTAGATTTAATAAATCAAGACCTTTCAAAAAATGAATGTCCTTTTTATCAAATAAAACTGATTTAAAAAAAAGAATTTTAAAGATTTAAAGAATAAACATTCCTTTTATTGGAGTTAAAAAAAATGCATTTTTGATAGAAATGAAGTTTACTTGAAGGGTCTTAATTAATTAAATGTACTAAAGTTCTCCCAAAAAGGTATTTTGAAAAATTAAAAAAAGGTCAAAAGAAAATGAATATTCCCTTTCAAAGAAATAAAAATAAGAAAATAAATTTTAAAAGTGATTTTTTAACAAAATTTGAATTAATTTGAGACGCTTTAACTATAATTGGGTAGTTAAGATCTTTCAAAAAAAAAAACTTCTAAGACATGTCTTGAAATTAATGTTGGAATAAACATTCCTTTTAATTTAATTGGGCCTCTTAAACAAGAGATTTTCTTAAAATGAAATAAAAATAAAAATAAAACATAAAAGTAAAAATAAAATAAATAAAAATAAAAGATTTTGGAATTAACATTCCTTTTTGTAAAAAGAAAATTTTTGGAGTTCATTCACAAATTTTAGGAAATTAAAGAAAATCATAAACATGATGCATGTCTTTTATGAAAATTGTATGAAAAACATATTTTTAATTTTGAAGGGATGAAAGAATTCTCCCGGGCCCGATCGGACTCCCGATTAGACACCGAGAAAATCATCTCGTCGGAGAAAACCTTCAGAAACCTCAGACTCCCGAGGCATCTTTCGGTTACCCCATGCATATGAATTTTTAAAAACCAATGTCCTAATCTTAATTATACATGAATGGGACAAAGAAACAAGGTTAGTACGTATACACAATTAATTGCACAATATAATATGATAAGTAAATAGAACATGGGAATTTAAATTTAATTTTACAAGATCAAATTGCATGACAACTAATTTAACATATATAAGCAAGCTTAATTTAAACAAACACATATACAAGGTCAAGTATGCAATTTTATACAAAATTCAACTCATAATTAAACAAATATATAAGCAAGGGCCAAAGGGTAATTTTACATGCAAAATTAGATTTTTAATTAGGAAAGCATGCATAAAGGGCAAAACAGTAATTTAACACATGATATAATTACTAATTAAGCTAACATACCTACGAGGGCAAAGAGGTAATTTTATATACAAGCATAAATTCTTGTATTAAGCAAAAAACACATATTCAAGGGTAAAAAAGGTAATTTCTATAATAAAAAATTGAATCTTAAACTAAACATACATTTATAGAAGCTAAAAAATTCAATTTTAAAAATCAAAGGTTATTTCTATTTAAATTAAATAAAAAAAAATTAAAGATTCAATTTTTATTAACCAAGTTTTTATCTTTTAATCAAGCAGAAATATCCACAAACAAAAAGGAGCAATTTTTATAATCCTAGGCTTAACATTTAACTAAGTAAACAAGTTAATCGACTTAAAGTTATGATCTTTATGATCAATATTATATTTTTAATCAAACAAGAATGTGAATATAAGCTCAAAAATACAATCTTTTTAATCAAGATTAAGACTTTCAACTAAGCAAACACATGGAATGGGTAAAGCAAGTTTCAAAAATAATAAACAAGAATATAAAACAATGAAAGTTAGGAACTTTTTGCATAATCATGTAAATAATTAAGAGAAATGGCATATTAACAAAAAGATGACATAAAATATATAAGCAAGTAAAAAAAAGAATCATCTTGAATATATTAGAAGCATATATTAAACTAAGTAAATTATTTAACAATATACAAAAGCTTTATAAATCATGAACATCATCATAAAAAGAAAGTTAACACTTTATGTACAAATTTAACAAGATAAAGCAAGAATATTGTATTTAAAGTAAAAAGAAATGATCTTTAAAATAAAGCTAAGAACTTTACCTAAAAAGATGAAGTTTTGTTGACACACCCGGACCTAGCACGACTTTTCGTATAACGGCATAGTGTAAGATAGCGTATTAATTAAACAATATGTCGGTCCGGATGTGTCTAATTAAGAAGAGAAGTTTAAACTAGGATAAGACGGAGTTGGAAGATGAAATAATTAACCGTGCATGGAAATTAGTAAATGCAAAAAAGACCTTCAATTAAGTCCCTAGAAATTTATTATGGGCCCCATTGGCACAAGAAAGCAAAGGATTTAGCCAATGGGTGAAAATGAGAGAAAGTTGAAAAAGGGGAAAAGTTTGACTCGGGGCCCGAGTAGACCCGGTGTCGGGGCTCCCCTATAAATAGGGGTGAGCCTAAGCTTTTCTTCATTTCTCTTTTTCTTTTTCTTTCATTTTCTTTTCTTTTTCTCTCTGGAGCCAAACGGAGGCATTTTGGACAATTGGCAGATCCGGACAAACCGACAGCCAGTTCGAGGCGAGATCTTGGTGAGTTATTCCTAACTCCTCGATCTACGTTCCATTAAGTTTGCACGCTTTCCCATGCATCGGTTTAGGAGAGATCCAAGTTCAAAGTTAGGTTCAGCTTTTTTGTTAGATTTTAAGTTTAGATTTCAGATCTAGGAACTTTGAGCTTGAGATTCTCGTTTTTCTTTCGGTAAACGTGTAGTGGATGCATTAAGGTACATGCATCTCGATTTGTAGCCAAATTGGTGGCCGATTGCATCGGTTTTCGAATTTAAGAAAAATTGAAGAAATTCTCGGGTTGAAACCCAGAACAGAACCGGCGCCGTTTCTGCTTCCCGACGACCTCGTTTCTGCTTCCTGATGACCGACCCTCGGGTCGAAGAGAACCGGCGCCGGATCACTCCAATTCCGGCGCCACTTCTGCCCTTTAGGGGCAAAATTGTCATTTTCCATCCCGAAACCCCATATCGATCCGAACCACTTCCAAGTCTTCCAAAACACATTCAAATATCATCTTAGGTCATATTAGAGTCTCATAGGTGCATTCATAAATTTAATTATGAATGCTAACCTATATTTCCGTGTGCTAGGGCTCCGGTTGAATCGAGTGCGGCGATGCTCCGGAGGTTGAGCTACATGGAGCGCTTGGGAGTATACGATTCTCCCACTACTGTGAGTGGCTTAGATTTCTTTGTTTAGCCACTGGGGAAAATTATTTTAAAAATGATTTTTTAAAAAAACATAAATGTTTTCAAAAAGGTTTTGGGATATGGGAAATCCACACACACACACAATTGCTTGTGATATACCCACACAGTGAGTGGGATGTTTTAAAAAGGAATATAAGACTTATGTGTGTGTGATTATATGTTTTAAATATAAATGTTTTATGTGTGTATATATATATTGTTGAAATATTATTATTATTATTATTATTATTGAGGGTACGATGCCCTTGGGAGATGAGTGTTTGAGAGGGTTCCTCGGAGCTCCAATTTGCGGGAGCGTGGACCGAGTTTGAGAGCATGCATGATACTCAGCCGTGGACCGCCTATCGAAGGGCACGGTGAGTCGAGCCTGGTTGGGAAAGGCGCGTAGGAAAACTCGCCAGAGCTCCAGTTCGCTGTGTTCCACCACAGCGAGGCACCACCGAGGGAAAGGGCTAGAGAGATAGAAAAAAGAAAATATTTATAAATGAGAAAAGAGATAGCCCTCGGTGCAGTGAGGTATAAGACGACCGACGGGTCGCGCCTCCAGTATAATAGAGATGCCAGCCCATTTGATATATGTATATATTTATTATTTAAAATGGTTTTAAAAGAGGGTTCTCAGATGGAGAACCAGGAAAGAGTTTTCAAAAAGAAGAATATTATTTTATTATTACTTTATTTTTGGATTTCCCTTGTGTGTCCTAACCCAGATGGAGATTCTTAGAACCTCTGTCACTCACCTGTACTCCATTGTGATGGATGCAGCTTCGCGTACGGAGTCAGCCATTAGAAAGGAGGCTCACTAGAAGGCGTCGGTGGCTTAGGCTTAGAAGTTTCCGCTGTGTAGGTAATCTCTAAATTAGTCCATTGGCATTACTTGTAAAGTTTATTATTTTATTAAAAGATTTTTAATTAAAGTTTCAGTTGTTTTACAGCGATGGTATCCATTTCAATGCCTTGCGGTGCTTCTGGTGCGTGACCGGCCGGCACGTACTTCGAGGCAACGCGACAGTTGCCACGTGGTCGACCCAGGCGGGTCGGGGCGTGACAACTTTAATGGTATCAGAGCATTTAAAAGATTCTAATAGTTTTCAAAAGCTATAAAATATTTTTAAAGAGTTTCAAATGTTTTCAAGTGTTTTTGAAGCCAGTCGATTAAATAGGGTTATAACTCAAGAGTTCGAGTATGTAACTACTTGAAAGCGTCATGAATGATCCAACCTACTCTCAGAATACCTTCTTTAGCAGCAAGCCACCATATAGAGTTCTCAAGTGTGGTCTTAAGTGAGAAGACATCACGACCACCTTCTTCCTTGAGATTTGTGCAAGCAAGGCACGCTTTCCAAGAAACTCCCCAAACTCAAATTTTCAATTTCCAATGTTCCTTTTACTCGACAGCCAAACTATGCAAGGGACTGTATTTCCCTTGAGATGACGGGATAGATGATGTCTCGTCCGGTCTTTCAACGAAGCCTAGTTAGAGGCTTACCAGTGGTGAAACTGGTTCGATGCCCACAACCTTCGATGTTCAATCTTGAAGTTGTGAACATCGAGACTCGCTAGTAAAGCAGCAAGTGTCAAGCGTAAATTAGATGCGTTGCACCAATTCTTTACACTAGTGACGTGTAAAACTTGGGAGGAAATGAAGCGGCCAGAACGAGGCAAGGGATCAGGATGGGGCATAACATGCGTGAACACTAACCTCACTTCTCTTGTTTTCTACACCATTGGGGTGTAGCCTAGGAGAGAGAGTTAGGTTAAGATGAAAGGAATCGAAGGAGTCAATCATGGAAGATGTGGTTGACCTAAAATTTCAGGACGTGAGATGAAGCATCCGAGCAATCAGATGAAGGATCGAGGAGGACTTCACAAAGCATCAAATGGGAGATGAAGAGAAGCGATTGCCGAAGAGTCCGCAAGTTGGCAAGTCTGGTGGGATAAGCCCACAGATTTCCTGAATGATGCTCCGAGGGGTGAGCATGATGTGAGAGAAGTGGCAGCATGGGCTAGCTAACTTCATTTATTCTTACACTGTGGGGTGTAAGTGGTGCATGAAACGGGATATTGATGGATGAAAGAGAGTTCGTCTGAAGTAATCAAGAAGAAGCATCCAAGGAAATTGGAAGAGAACAAGTGAGCCCAAGATCATGAGATATGAGATATGGAGAACCACTTAAGGATAAGAAAAGGGATGGATAAGAGAAAACCTTAAGGGATTTAAGGATGACAAAAAGGAAGAGTAAGGAAAGAGAATAAAAGAGAAGCCATTCTTGGGAAACGATGAGGAGGAATAAGGCAAAGATGACAAAGAAAAGAGATCACATCCAAGTGGTCAACGAGTAGTATGTCTGTTACTACTTGTTTGACCATTGGATACCAATGATAAGAAGGATAATGGATAGAAGAGAAAGGAAATGAAGATGGAGGAAATGAAATCAGGAGAATGACAAGTTGTAAACCTCCACTCTTAAGGCGATTAAAAGTGATGAACCCTTAGTAATTGATGGTTAAGGAAAGTAAGGAGGAGGAAACCCTAAAGGATAATAAGAAATTATTTTGAACAAAGTGAATGGGAAGAAGGTAAGCGAAGAGAAAGTGTAACGCACGGCAATGACGGAATGTCTGTATTCGTGCTAATGGAAGGCACAAAGAGAATTTCCTCCAATATTGTGGAGTCATCATCAGATGGAATTGGTGAGAAAGAAAAGAGGAAAGGAGAAGAAAAGCACGCCCTTAAATAAAGGATAAAGAAATGTCATGATGTAGTGCGGAGACTTTCTTAATGAAGAAAGAAAGTATGAAAACCCTAGGTAAAAGAAGATCCTAGGCTAATTAAAAAAAAAGGAAAAACAAGACTTAGAAGAAATAGAGAGACTTAGTTCAGTTGATGAACTAAGTTTTGTTAACTAGGAATAGGGCCTTAAAAGAAGAAAAGCATAACACATCACTAGAAAACTATAACTTTAATTAGCAACAATGTCATAATGAACCGTAGGTTAATAACTCCAAATTGCTGACCAGGATTAGTAAATGAATAAGACTAGGAAATTAGGGTTAGAGACAAAAAACCTAGATAGGTAACTTAGAGATAGATTAAAGAAGAGCATAAAAAGGGGAATAAAAGAAAATTAGAAAAAGGACTAAGAAAGATCTAGTGAAAGAAAATGAATAAAAGACTTAGAAACGGATTCTAGTTAAAGAAAGTCGTGCATAATGAACCGCGAACTCGAGTCAAGTCAAGGCACTACATCATAAAACGATTAAATTAAGGAAAGAAATAAATAAACAAGGATTATCAGAGACCAGAACTGAAGAGCGAAAAAGGGGTCAAGGATATAAATTGATTAAAAGAAGAGGAAACTCCCGACTATGTGCTTGTGGAAGAAATGAACAAAAGGGATTAAAATGTGAATGGTGAAAAGAAAGGGAAAGAAAACTCCCGATTATATCAGTGTTAAAAGAGAAGATGAAGAGGTTGGATAGAAAGAAAAAAGTCGGAGAAAACATAAGAGAAGAAGCACTCGTAGGAAACGAGTGAATGGGGTAATTGTATTTTAATGGATGATATCAGTAAAGAATGAATGGAAGAGGAGAAGAGAGAAATAAAGAAGTAAGAATATGTAAGGATATGAAATCAAGATAAAGTAAATAAAACTGAAAGGAGGATGATAATAAGGATAATGATGATAATAATAATGGTAATGATAATGGTAATGGGGATTGAAGGATAATCAAACACAGAGAATAAGGAAAGTGGATCGACTTAGGTAAGAGTCGAAGAAAGAAGTAAGGATAAGATGAGAATGAATAAGAGAATGATGATTGAAACTGGAGAAGACAAAAAAGGTGAATAAGTATAAACCAAAATAATGGTTGGAACCGAAAGAGACGAAAGGATAAGAACCAAAAGGTAGAGTGGAATAGAAGGAATTAAAGGCATAAGGTTGAAGAATATGGAGCGTAAGTTAAATCTTTTAGAAGGAGGGGAGTAAGCTAATTTGAGGATAACCTCCCCGAAGAATGATAAGTAAAGAAAGGATGTGGGAGATGAAGTCAACCCAAGCTAAGATGGAGTTAGCTTGGTGTGGGCAAGATAGAGAGGTAATGAAGAATAGAGGAAGGTATTGCCACGACAAATAAACCATGACATCGAAAGACGAAAAAGAGATACCTACGGATTAAGAGCCGAAGATGGCTAAAGTAAAGGAAACCTACGCATGGAAAGAAGAGATAAGGGAACTGAAACAGAAAAAGTGATAAGAGACAACCCCGAGTACTCAATGGAAGGAGTACAAGAATAAGGAGAAGAATTGGTTAAGCTCATAAACTTCTATGAGCACAGCCAGTATGAAAGGCAAAAAGGGAATTCTAACACTTAAGAGAATCAAAGGTGTTAGAAGAAAAGAGGAATAAGGAGTATAACGATGAAGAAAGTCAGAGAAGAAAACAGAGAAAAGAAAGAATGAAGTCAAGGTAAAGGAAACCTTGGATAAGAAGTGAAAGACCACGTAAATCAAGATAAAAGAAGTGTGAAGAAGAGTAATGACACAGAGATGGCCCTAATGGATTGGGTACGGAGATTTTGAAAGCCGTAACGATGCCTGAGAATGGCAATAGACCAGAGAAAAGATCGAGTTAAGAGAAAAGAGATGAAACCTCAAGAGAGAAGAAGCTACAAAGGATACCGCACGGGTTTGACATGCGTGATTGGCCTAGTCTCGTGTTGACGAGAAGGCAAGAGAAATGTGGACCCCAAATGGACGTGAGTGAATGAAAGGAAGAAAAGGTCAAAGACAGGGATAAGGAGATCCCAGATAATACCGTTGATGAAAGGAGGAAAAGAAATCGACCATTAGCAAGGAAGCTAATGTGAAGGAAAGAAGTCGAAAGGAAGAGAAGCGTGCGGCACCTCCTGAAGTGAACACTCCAAGGGAGTGATAGATGAGAGAGAGAGCCTAAGAGGCAAGAGAAATGGTATGAATGGGTATGAGGTCGAGGTTCTAATGTGATGATTTGGGAGCCATGTGAGGCGTCCCTATAAGAGAAAGGGTCAGAGATCGAGATCTTGAGGATCTCTGTGATGACCACTCGAGAGGACCGACCCTGTATGTGATTGGGGTGTGCATGAGGCCACCCAGAGTTCTCCGTCCTTATGAGGAGGAGAGATGAGATGTGATGGGCCGAGGGCCCTATTTGTGATTGTGATGGGCGGTCAGAGAGTGGGTCAGATTGTGAGAGCCGAGAGGGCATGATCTCTGATTCCTCTATTATGATGTGGCCAGTGTGGGCCAGTGTATACAAGAGCTCGACTCATACGCCATGAAAAGAGAGAATGAAGTCAGAAGCGAAACGAAGAAGCAAGACCAAGGTAGGGGGGAAAGACAATTAACTCACCGCATCCTCGCTGAGGAGGCGAGGGAGTTAAGCGAAGGTCTTTCCCAATAGCTTGGTTACAAGACGAGTACAAGACCACGAAACGGCCAGAAACGCGTCAGAGAATAGCCTCGAAGTGAGAGGCAATAGCAATGGAAAGGAGAAGGAACTCCAAAGAAGAGTAAGAGGTATGGTACCTCAAAAGAAACAAAAGGATAGTCTCGTCAAGAGAGACTTGAAGGATGAGACAAGGACAAAGCGAGAGGATCAAGCAAGTACAACTACAGCAAGGAAGAACCTCCGAGGGACACAATCGGAATCAAGAGAGCCTAACCCATGGATAGACAAGGGTAGGCTAAGTTAAGGAAAAGATGAGGTTCAAACTCAAGAGTATAAGGGCGATGGAGCCACTCTTGAGAGAAAGAATGATCAGAGTGCGCAGCAAAAGCGTGATAAACTTCAGCGGTGAATAGTAAGGAGAACACTATTCGAAAGATGAAATAAGGCTTCAAGCGGAAGTCGAATCTCCCCAAGCTACATTATTTAATTTCGAGGACGAAATTTTTAGAATGAGGGGAGAGTTGACACACCTGGACCTAGCACGACTTTTCGTATAACGGCATAGTGTAAGATAGCGTATTAATTAAACAATATGTCGGTCCGGATGTGTCTAATTAAGAAGAGAAGTTTAAACTAGGATAAGACGGAGTTGGAAGATGAAATAATTAACCGTGCATGGAAATTAGTAAATGCCAAAAAGACCTCCAATTAAGTCCCTAGAAATTTATTATGGGCCCCATTGGCACAAGAAAGCAAAGGATTTAGCCAATGGGTGAAAATGAGAGAAAGTTGAAAAAGGGGAAAAGTTTGACTCGGGGCCCGAGTAGACCCGGTGTCGGGCTCCCCTATAAATAGGGGTGAGCCTAAGCTTTTCTTCATTTCTCTTTTTCTTTTTCTTTCATTTTCTTTTCTTTTTCTCTCTGGAGCCAAACGGAGGCATTTTGGACAATTGGTAGATCCGGACAAACCGACTGCCAGTTCGAGGCGAGATCTTGGTGAGTTATTCCTAACTCCTCGATCTACGTTCCATTAAGTTTGCACGCTTTACCATGCATCGGTTTAGGAGAAATCCAAGTTCAAAGTTAGGTTCAGCTTTTTTGTTAGATTTTAAGTTTAGATTTCAGATCTAGGAACTTCGAGCTTGAGATTCTCGTTTTTCTTTCGGTAAACGTGTAGTGGATGCATTAAGGTACATGCATCTCGATTTGTAGGCAAATTGGTGGCCGATTGCATCGGTTTTCGAATTTAAGAAAAATTGAAGAAATTCTCGGGTTGAAACCCAGAACAGAACCGGCGCCGTTTCTGCTTCCCGACGACCGACCCTCGGGTCGAAGAGAACCGGCGCCGGATCACTCCAATTCCGGCGCCGCTTCTGCCCTTTAGGGGCAAAATTGTCGTTTTACATCCCGAAACCCCATATCGATCCGAACCACTTCCAAGTCTTCCAAAACATATTCAAACATCATCTTAGGTCATATTAGAGTCTCATAGGTGCATTCATAAATTTAATTATGAATGCTAACCTATATTTCCGTGTGCTAGGGCTCCGGTTGAATCGAGTGCGGCGATGCTCCGGAGGTTGAGCTACATGGAGCGCTTGGGAGTATACGATTCTCCCACTACTGTGAGTGGCTTAGATTTCTTTGTTTAGCCACTGGGGAAAATTATTTTAAAAATGATTTTTTAAAAAAACATAAATGTTTTCAAAAAGGTTTTGGGATATGGGAAATCCACACACACACACAATTGCTTGTGATATACCCACACAGTGAGTGGGATGTTTTAAAAAGGAATATAAGACTTATGTGTGTGTGATTATATGTTTTAAATATAAATGTTTTATGTGTGTATATATATATATATTGTTGAAATATTATTATTATTATTATTATTATTATTGAGGGTACGATGCCCTTGGGAGATGAGTGTTTGAGAGGGTTCCTCGGAGCTCCAATTTGCGGGAGCGTGGACCGAGTTTGAGAGCATGCATGATACTCAGCCGTGGACCGCCTATTGAGGGGCACGGTGAGTCGAGCCTGGTTGGGAGAGGCGCGTAGGAAAACTCGCCAGAGCTCCAGTTCGCTGTGTTCCACCACAGCGAGGCACCACCGAGGGAAAGGGCTAGAGAGATAGAAAAGAGAAAATATTTATAAATGAGAAAAGAGATAGCCCTCGGTGCAGTGAGGTATAAGACGATCGACGGGTCGCGCCTCCAGTATAATAGAGATGCCAGCCCATTTGATATATGTATATATTTATTATTTAAAATGTTTTTAAAAGAGGGTTCTCAGATGGAGAACCAGGAAAGAGTTTTCAAAAAGAAAAATATTATTTTATTATTACTTTATTTTTGGATTTCCCTTGTCTGTCCTAACCCAGATGGAGATTCTTAGAACCTCTGTCACTCACCTGTACTCCATTGTGATGGATGCAGCTTCGCGTACGAAGTCAGCCATTAGAAAGGAGGCTCACTAGAAGGCGTCGGTGGCTTAGGCTTAGAAGTTTCCGCTGTGTAGGTAATCTCTAAATTAGTCCACTGGCATTACTTGTAAAGTTTATTATTTTATTAAAAGATTTTTAATTAAAGTTTCAGTTGTTTTGCAGCGATGGTATCCATTTCAATGCCTTGCGGTGCTTCTGGTGCGTGACCGACCGACACGTACTTCGAGGCAGCGCGGCGGTTGCCACGTGGCCGACCCAGGCGGGTCGGGGCGTGACATTTGTACTAAAACAAAGATAATAATGGCTTTGTGGAGAAGAGAATGGCTAAAAATTGATGAACAGCAAGCCTTTTTCTCTATTTTTCTCTAGGCAAACCGTTTAAAATAAATCAAGAAGAAAAAAAATATTCTTTTCCTTCTCGGACTCTTTTTCTCCCTTCTCCTCTCTCTTTTTTTTTTTGTGTTTTGTTCTTGAAGAAAAAAAAATGAAAAAATGCTGAAGTCTCCGTTTGAGGAAAAAATGCTACAGCCTTCTTTGTGCTCTCCGTTTTCCTCCTCTCTGTTTCTTCATCTCTGTTTTTTGAAAGAAAGCTGAAACTCTTCCCTTCTCCGTGCTCTCTCCTCCTCTTCTTGAAAATGGCCAGCTCTTCCCCTTTTTGCTTTCTTCCCCACACAAAACAGAAAAAAGGGAGTAAAAACCGGATAATAATCACCCCCCGAAATGGCCGACCTCTACCCGCTTTTTCACTGGAAAAAAGAATGGCCTTTTATTTCTCTTTCTCCCCTTTTCTATTGGTTGTTGTTAGCTGGCTAATTTCAAATCTTTTCTCTCTGGAGGGTACCCAGCTGGCTGAGAGTCACGTGTTGGGGTGCAAGGCGTGCATCATTTTCTTCACTCCATCTGGTATTCACTGGCCAAAATTTCCTTCGGTGGAGAATTACCATTTGAGCTATTACTTGCCTTACTAATCACCTTTTCCTTTTTCTCAACTTTACTGTGAGGTGTTGAAACACGATCATCATCAGTGCCGCCAGCTTTCTTTCTTGTAGAGCGTTTTTTAAACACTTCCTTCCTTCGAAGAGGAGCTTTTCTTTTTTCCCTCTTACTTCAGTTTCTTCTACTCTTCATCAGCAGCTTCATCTTTCTTGAGTCCTTCCTTTTCAGCCCTCCTCATTGCCTCTTTACTCGATTCTTCATATCTTGCAGCAGCAAATGGAGAGCCCCGGGCAGTGCGTAGCCATGTCATTTTGGGAGTAGCGCTTTGCTGGGTATCTAGTAAAGAAGCCGTAGTAGCAGAAGCGGTGATAGTGCTAGCTCAGGGAATGTGGGTGCTAGAGACGACGATGAAGCTGCATTGCCAAATGCAAAGGTCGATTGAGTGGCTGAAGGAACTTGAGCAAAAGAGAGGCCTGAAGAGCTCGATGAAGATGAAGCAGGCGTTGTAGTGGAGGTTGCTGTTGTAGTCGGTGCTATCTGCCTCTATTTCCCAATTGGCTATCGGCGCTGCCTCAAGCTATTCAGCCATTATGGCAGCCCTCCTACTGTTCTCATCTGTCTCATTGATCTCTTGCAAAATGAAAGAGCGTTCATGCATCATGGACTAACTTTCGAGAACATGCTTTGTTGTCTTCGAATACGATTGAAGTAGAAGCCAAAGCAGCAGCTATTTCAGCAACAAAGTCGAAGTAGCCATCCATAGCGGTGACTCTTCATGCTGGCCTGAATAGAACGCCTCTCTTGAAGTCATTAAAACGTCTAGGCTGTTTTCATCCTCAAAGGTGCTTGGGGAGGAAGAATGAAAACTTTGCATTTCCTGAGGCTTCACTGAATTTAAATCCTCGCCCGTCAACAACACAACAGGTTCCCTGTCCATTGACTGAAAATCATAACCCGAATTTTCATAATCATCAGATGAGAAATTAATAGAAATTCGATTCATACGGCCACGGAAATGTGAGGAATCATCATTTACAACTCGATCAGAGCTATTATCAACCTCCACAGAAATTCCCTTTGTTTCTGCATGATCACAAAGAATAATTTTCTTGTTCACAACGGAAAAGTTTATCACGGTAGAACAGGCTCCACAGCGCAATTTATGTTCATTTTTCACCATGAGCCGCACTTTCCTGGGCACTTGTAGTAGTTAAAAGCAATTATAACACGTTATAAATGGAGCACCACCAGCTATAGGACGAAAATGGCGACCACCGCTGGCTAATACCACCCTCTGGGGACGGTACCGAACAAAGCCACCCATTTCTGAGTTAATATCGCTGGGCCATCTAGCATGAGTTTGAGTGCCACATAAATTCAATGGAGGCATTGCAGTTCAAGTACACCAGTTGGAACAGATGCTGGAACTCGCCGATGTTTCTCATAACATTGGAAGCAGGAACAAGAAGCCGAGCTGATGTTACAAATAAGTTACAATTGTTCTGTGACTTTGAAGCAGATAAAATTGATGACGAGTTTTGAATTGCTGCTTGGTAAATTCAACATCAGTCTTCAATGCCCATTTTCTGCTCTTAGCGCCGAAACCAAACTAGTTCAACCAAAACTCGGTAGTCAACAACATCAACCTTTTGCAGACAGAGACCAGCCCCTAGGTTCAGGAAGAGAAGCCCGAGTTTGCAAGGTGATTAGGTTGAGCGTTTCTTGGTGGGTCCAAAGAAGCGGTTAGAGCTGGTGAGTATTCGAGCCATGGAACTCATTGCAAAGCTGTTCATCGCTGTAGTTGCAGTTGAGGAAACAAATTCGAAGTTAGAATAATTGAAGATGTGGCGGTTAGAATACAAAGGAGCCGAGAGATGTTGGAGCGTGGGTGGTTCGGTATTCATGGCTGTGGTGGCTGCTATGGTGGCTGTTGTGGTGGCTGTGGGACGGTGGCGTGGCTGCTTTGTTGATGCTGTTGTCATTGTTGTTGTTGAACCATCTATTGGTTTCTTTGCTGCTCCATTTCTTGTTGACCATACAGCCCAAGAATTTGTCAAAAGCCAAAGCCAAGGGAGGGGAGCGTTTAACAGAGAAAGTGCTGGAAAAGGGAACGATGGTGGAGGGAACAGAGAGAGGAGATAGGAATACTGAGGATCTTGTGGCTGAGGATGTGAAGGTGGCTGTGTCTCCTTTTATTTTATTATATATATATATATTTTGGAGCAAAGCTTTTGTGCATGGAAGCAAAGCAGATGGCTATTGACACATGCATGTAAATGTCGCCCATTTGATCTGCAGGTGTGGGCGACGACTTAAGGTATATATATATATATATATACAAATATGTATTTATACATATATATATTGACATTTATAGAAATATATATTTATAAATATACATATACATATAAATATATGCATATACATATAAACATATTTATATATTTTGCATGATAATCGAATCGACTTGATTGGTCTTTGGCCTCTCGGTTTCAGGTTCAAAATTACCTGCAAAGTAACAAGATGAAATTAAAATTAAATAAAGTAAAATAAGGTAATAGGAATAAACAAAAATAAACAAAACTTAAAAAGGAAAGATAAAATTTGAAAATGACTAACTAATTAATTAATTGACTAATTAACCAATTAATCAGTTAATTAATTAATTAAAATTTAAAAATAAGTGTCTACAGTACCGATCTCAACAAACCAAAATCAGAGTTTGATGGCACCAGTCACTCTAACACCAATAACTCAAAAGCCCAATTTGATAATTCCGATAACCAATAAACCAACCTTGACCATCCTAACAGAAAAACCAAGCTTAACGGTATCAATAGCCCCAAAGTCAACCCTCACCATTCTTGTACAAAAACCTAAATTTGCAATCAGTATATCTGCACCATTCTCATACCAAACTAATAAGAATGTCTTGTGGAACTATGATAGTACGATGCAATTGGTAGGACGACAAGGTAATGATGCCAATTCTACTGACATAATCGGGGTAGGAAGGATGACGAAGAGTTGGAGATATTATTCTCCCGAAGTGGCTAGCACCCCATGCAAAGAAAAGGATAAAATCCCGAAAGAGAATTTGAGGGTTAAGTTAAGTCGAGGAAAAAAAAGTGTCTGTAAAGGAAGTTGTCAAGACTGTAACCAAAAGTGATGCCTATGAGTTTTTAAAGTTCATTAAATAGAGCGAGTATAGCGTGGTGAAGCAGCTGAACAAAATGCCCACTAAGATCTCTCTTTTGGCTTTGTTACTGAATTTCGAGGCACATAGAAAAGCCCTGTTTCACATTCTGAATCAGTTTTATGTGTCTCAGAATATTACTGTGGTAAATTTAGAGCACATTGCCAGGGATATTACTATACCTGATTACATTTGCTTTATTGATAAAGAAATTCCTCTAGGGGTAGAGGTATATACAAAGCTTTGCCCATCACAACCCATTGCAAAAATCATATGGTTGCTAAAGTATTGATTGATAATGGGTCAGCTTTGAATGTGATGCCGCTTAGCACTTTGATGAAATTACCAGTGGACCATTCTTTGATTAAAACTAGCCAACTAATTGTGAGGGCATTTGATGGAACTAAGCGAGAAGTTGTCGGAGAAATGATAGTTTCGATAATTATGGGCCTGGTTGAGTTTGAAATTCAGTTTTAGGTCATGGACATATCTCCCACTTATAGTTGTCTTCTTGAGAGGCCTTGGATTGATATGGCTAGTGCCATTCCCTCTTCTCTCCATCAGAAGATGAAGTTTAGGATAAATAGCCAAATGATATCCATATCGAAGGAAGAAGAGATGGTCATTCAATCTCCTAATGCCCCATTATATTGAGGGCACGAAAGAGGCTAATAATTGTTCATTTAGATCATTTGAGATTGCGGAGGTTACTCAAGTTAAAGAGGGTGTTGACTCGTCGAAATCACACTTTTTGGATTGTTTAAATATGTAAGTCAAGATGACTATGGGGAAAGGTTGCCAAGCTCGAAAAAGGAATGAAAAAACATGGCCAGGGAGTACATGAGCCTATTGTTCTTCCTAAAGCAGAATCGGCTTTTGGCATTGGTTATAAGCCCTCATGGAAGAAAAAGGCTAAAGCAAAAGAAGAAAAGAAGTGCAAATTGATGGTTACACTGAAAAGAGGACGAACTTAAGACTAAGAAGCTAAAGATTCCTCCATTGAAAGGCAATTTCATTTTTGCTGGTGTGATGAACCCGAAAAAGTCTATTGTGGTGATATAAAGTTAATTAAAAGGATTGTCCATTAGTGTTCTTGAAAAAGGGGAATCGAGCGATGGCAACACTGAGCCATGGATTCAACAATTAGCGCCTAGGTCGGTTTTGAGCAATTAGGAAGCATGTGAAATGCCAGTCATGTTGGCAGATTTGCACATGTAATTCCTTTGAGCTTTGGACACTTATTTTGTCCCACACTTCTAACCAAGAGTATTGGTGATTAATTTCACGCATTAAAGTATTTATTTCCTTACTTGTTCATAATTTATGATTTTAATGATATGCATTTCTATGAACTATCCTTCTTGTATATATCTTCATCGTATATAATGACCAAATCTCTTGATTTTTATCCTCGATATCCTTGTTTTTATATCTTTTGCTATATATTTATTTATTTATTTCATGGGTCATGTATATATATGTATATGTCTCTTCGTTTTTTGATTCCCAAGACTCTTGATAATGAATGCAATGGCAATAAAGATGACTAATTCATTAATACTGATGATCTTAATGATGTTAATGATGATGATGATTACTCTTTCCCCCTGATCTAATGAGATTAATTGAGCAAGAAGACAAATAGATTTTGGCACATAAAGAAGTTACTAAGTCGGGTAATTTGGGTAGTGATGATGCATAAAAGAGGCTCAAAATTTCAATGTCTTTATCAGTTGAACAGAGAGAAAAACTGATACAGTTGCTACAAGAATATGTTGATTTGCTTCCTTGGTCCTATCAAGACATGCTGGGGTTAGATATTGAAATAGTAGTGCATAAGTTGTCGATTAAGTTAGGATCTAAGCTAGTGCAGTAAAGGTTAAGGAGAATGAAACCGGAGATGTTATTGAAATCAAAGAAGAAGTGAAATAATAGTTAGATGCTGGATTTTTAGAAGTGGCCACTTATCCAGAATGGGTGGCAAATATAGTTCCAATTCTAAAGAAAGTTGGCAAAGTGCGAATGTGTGTGGATTATAGGGATTTGAAAAGTGCAAGTCCAAAAGATAATTTTTTGTTACCTTATATCAATACACTGGTTGACAATTTCGCCATGTTTTGATTCATGGATGGGTTCTCGAGTTATAATCAAATCAAGATGGCTTCGAAAGATAAAGATAAGACAATTTTCACCACCATATGGGGAACTTTCCGATACAATGTTATGTCTTTTGGTCTTAAAAATGCCGGGGCAACTTATCAAATGATTATGGTGGCTCTTTTTCATGACATGATGCATAAGGAGATTAAAGTATATGTTGATGATATGATTGTCAAAGGCTAAAGTCCGAAAGATCACATGGCCAATTTGAGAAAGTTATTCTAGAGATTGTGAAGATTTTAGCTAAAGTTGAACCCTACCAAGTGCACCTTTGGTGTTACCTTAGGAAAATTGCTAGGGTTTATTGTCAGTCAAAGAGGTATTGAAGTAGATCCAAATAAGATAAAAGCTATCTAGAATTACCGCCTCCAAAGACTCAAAAAGAAGTGAAAGGTTTCTTGGGGAGATTGAACTACATTTCCCGATTTATTTCTCAACTCATAGCAAAGTGTGATCCAATTTTCAAACTCTAAAAAAACATGTGTCACGCCCCGTCCCGCCCGAGTAGGCCACGTGCAACCGCCACGCTACCTCGAAGTACGTGTCCACAGCCACGCATCCGAGGCACCACAAGGCTTGAAATAGATATCATCGCTGCAAAACAAAACTAAATTTTAATTAGAAATCTTTTAATAAAATATTAAATTTATAAGCAACACCAGTGGATTAATGTAAAGAATACCTACACAGCGGAAACTACTAAGGCTAAGCCACCGACGTCTCCTAGAGAGCCTCCATTCTATTAGCTGACCCCGTACGCGGATCTGCATCCATCCACATTGGATATAGGTGAGTGACAGAGGTTCAATGAATCTCCATCAGGGCTAGGGAAAACCGGGGTAATCCAAAATATAATAAAATAAATAAATAAAGTAAATAAAATAAATTTTGTTTTCAAAACCTCTTTTGAAATTCTCCCAAGGAGAATTAGATTTAAAACCTTTAAAATAAATATATACTCAATGGGCTGGCTTCTAATACACTAAAGGCACGACTGGCCGGTCATATGTCTTACTGCACCGAGTGCTATCTCTTTTCTCTTAAAATATACTTTCATAATTTCTCTTTCTCTAGCCCGTTCCCTCGGTGGTAGCCAGCTGTGGTGGAACACAACTCTAGAGCCCTGGCGAGGTTTCCTATGCGCCTTTCCCAGAGTCTCGTCTCATCGTGCCTCTTGACAGGCGGTCCACGACTGAGAATCTAGCATGCTTTCTCCAACTCGGTCCACGCTCCCGCATATATTGGAGCTCGAGGAGCCACTCAATTACTTATCTCTCGCCTCGCATCCCATCCATATATTTATCATATATAAATATATATATTCAAAACATTTATGTTTAAAACATTTAAACACACACAAACCTTTAGATTTTAAAATTATCCCACCCTTTAAGTGGGCATATCACAAAATAAAAAGTGTGTGTCGTGGATTACCCTTATCCCAAAACAGTTGTGAAACCTTTTTAAAACAATTTATATTTTGAAAACATTTTAAAAAAATTTTATGCCTAGTGGCTAAACACTGAAAACAGGGTCACTTATAGTATAGGGAGATTCGTATACTCCCCAGCGCTCCATGTAACTTTAACCTCCGGTGCATCGCCGCATTCGATTATCTGGAGCCCTAGAATACAGAAATATACATTAGCATTCATAATTAAATTTATGAATGCACCTATGAGGCTCTAACATGACCTACGGCTGGGCTTGAATGTGATTCGGGAGGTTCCGGGGTAAAAATTGGACACTTGGTAAAAAATTATGAAAATGCCCCTGGGCCTTTACGGGCCCAGCCCGGCCCGGATCTGGGCTAGGCAGGCCCCCCCATGTGGTTGGGTCGGGCCTGGCCTGTATCTGGGCCCAAAAGGCCCTTCTTATGAGAGTTGGGCTGAGCCCAACTCGGATTGGGCCTAACTAGGCCCAATCGGCCGTTTTGGCCCAAAAAGGCCCAGTCCCGCACGGGACCTAGGCAGCAGGTCTCTCTCGCAGGGGAGAGACTCGGCTCCCGCGTGGGAGCCGTCCGTAGGCCTCGGTGTCTGAGGCTTTTCCTCGGATCCCGAGTCCCTCGGTCCACCGTTTCATGTGAAATTCGAGATGGAGGTTCCTTTCACCTCCCACGACGCCTTTACCGGAGCAAAAACGAGAATTACAAGCTCAAAGTTCTTAAATCTCAAATCTAAGCTTAAAATCTAACTAAAAGCTGAAATCTAACTAAAAGCTGAAACTAACTTTGAGCTTGGATCTCTCCTAGACCAATGCATCGATAAGCGTGAAAACTTAATAAAACGTAGTTCAAAGAGTTAAGAACAACTCACCAAGATCTCGCCTTGAACTTGCGGTCGGTTTGTCCGGATCGGCCAAAAGTCCAAAATTGCTCCAAAGGAGCAGTTGAGAGAAAAGAGAAATGAGAGAAGAGAGGAAGAGAGGAAATGAGAGCGAGAGGCTCGGCCTACCCCTATTTATAGGGTAGCCCGGCACCGGGTCTACTCGGACCCCAGGCCAAACTTTCTCTTCTCTTTTAATCGCTCAAAACTTTGATCCTTGGCCCGATCCACCGACTAATTCACCAATAGACTTCCAATCCATTGGCTATGGACTTAAAGAAGTCCACTTCAGTGTTTCGATGCCTAGTCACCATTTCATCATTCAACTCCGTCTTATCTTAAGCTTAACTTCTCTTCTGACTTGACACAGCCGGTGTCACGCCCCGACCCGCCCCGGGTCAGCCACGTGGTAACCGCCGCGCTGCCTCAAAGTACGTGCTGGCCAGTCACGCACCTGAGGCACCGCAAGGCATAAATGGGCATCATCGCTGTCAATTAAAACTAAAACTTTAATTAGAAAATATTTAATAAAATAATTAACTCTAAAAGTAATGCCAGTGGACTAATTGAGAGAATACCTACACAGCGGAAACTTCTAAGCCTAAGCCACCGAAGCCTCCTTGTGAGCCTCCTTTCTATAGCTGACTCTGATCGCGGATCTGTATCCATCCACATTGGATACAGGTGAGTGACAGAGGTTCTAAGAATCTCCATCTGGGTTAGAGCAGATAAGGGAAATCCAAAATAAAATAAAATAAAATAATAATAATAATAAAATAAATATTTTTCTTTTTAAAAATTCTTTTCTGGTTCTCCTGTTGAGAACCCTCTTTTTAAAAACAATTTAAATAAATAAATAAATATATGTACTTAAAATGGGCTGGCATCTCTATCATACTGGAGGCGCGACCCGTCGATCATCTTATGCCTCACTGCATCGAGGGCTATCTCTTTTCTTTCTAGAAATATTTTCTCTTTCTCTTTCTCATTCTCTAGCCCTTTCCCTCGGTGGTGCCTCACTGTGGTGGAACACAGTGAACTGGAGCCCTGGCGAGTTTCCCTACGCGCCTCTCCCAACCAGGCTCGACTTACCGTGCCCCTCGATAGGCGGTCCACGGTTGAGTATCATGCATGCTCTCAACTCGGTCCACACTCCCGCAAATTGGAGCTCCGAGGAATCCTCTCAAACGCTCATCTTCCAAGGGCATCGTACCCTCAATAATCATAATAATAATAATATTTCAATATATACATACATATAACATCACATATTTAAAATATATAAACACACACACGTAAGTCTATGTATTTCTTTTAAAACGTCCCACTCACTGTGTGGGTATATCACAAGCAGGTGTGTGTATGTGGATTTCCAGTATCCCGAAACCTTTTTTGGAAAACATTTATGTTTTAAAATCATTTTTAAAATCCTTTCCCCCAGTGGCTACACAAAGAAGTCTAGGCCACTCACAGTGATGGGAGAATCGTATACTCTCAAACGCTCCATGTAGCTCAACCTCCGGAGCATCGCCGCACTCGATTCAACCGGAGCCCTAGCACACGGAAATATAAGTTAGCATTCATAATTAAATTTATGAATGCCCCTGTGAGGCTCTAACATGATCTACGACTGGGCTTGGATGTAATTCGGGGCTTGGAAAAGTGTCCGGGAGGTTCCGAGGTAAAATTTGGACACTTGGTGAAAAATTACGAAAATGCCCCTGGGGACCCTTGGGCCCAGCCCGGCCCAGATTCTGGGCCATAGAGGCCCTCCCGCGTGGCTGGGTCAGGCGCAGCCACGGATTGGGTCGGAGAAGGCCCACCCGCGCGGGTGGCCAAAATTGGCCAGGTCCCGCGCTGGAGTGGCCCGAGTCCCGCGCGGGACTCGGCCATGCGGTCTCTCCCGCATGGGAGAGACGCGGCTCCCGCACGGGAGCCACTCGGCCCCTCTGGATCCGAGGCATTTCCTCGGATCCTGAGCCCCTAGGTCCACCGTTTCGCGTAAAATTCGAGATGGAGGTTCCTCTCACCTCCCACTACGCGTTTACCGGAGCAGAAATGAGAATTACAAGCTCAAAGTTCCTAGATTTCAAATCTAAACTAGAATCTAACTAAAAAGCTTAACCTAACTTTGAGTTTGAATTTCTCCTAGACCAATGCATGGATAAGCATGAAAACTTAATGGAATGTAGATCAAGGAGTTAAGAACAACTCACTAAGATCTAGCCTTGAACTCACGGTCGGTTTGTCCGGATCGGCCAAAAGTCCAAAATTGCTCCAAAGAAGCAGTTGAGAGAAAAGAGAAAGGAGAGAAGAGAGAAAAGAGAGAAAATGAGGGGGAGAGCTCATCTCCCCCCTATTTATAGGGGAGCCCAGCACCGGTCTACCCGGGCCCTGGGCCAGACTTTCTCTTCTCTTTTAAACCTCTGAAAACTTTGATTATTGGCCCGATCCACTGACCAATTCACCAATGGACCTCCAATCCATTGGCTATGGACTTCAAGGAGTCCATTTAGAGATTCCATGCATGGTCACCAATCTCATCTTCCAACTACATCTTGTCTTAAGCTTATCTTCTCTTCTGACTTGACACAACCGGACCGACATATTGTTTAATTTACCCCTAGGTTCGGGTGTGTCAACCGAACCGACATAGTGTTTAATTATTACGTCATCTTGCACTATTCCGTTCGTTTCAAAAGTCATGCTAGGTCCGGGTGTGTCAACATGATTGGGGAAAGTGGGATGAAAGTTGTCAGAGAGCTTTTGATAAGGTTTTTAGTAAGGTTTTTAGAGGTCAACAGTGGTAGGATTTAAAAAAATAAAATAAAAGGAGGACAATGTTTTTAAGAAAAGAATTTAGGGGCTAGGGATTTTAGAGAGGGGTAACAAGGTTCTTCAAGAGAAGCAGCCAAAGGTTTTTAGTAAGGGGAAAGAAAACGGAACAAAGTTGAGAGCTTTGATCTCTGTTTGGCTTTGAAAGAAAAGGAGTGGAAAATTTCAACATTGGAAGGTAGCAACCAGGAGAAAGGGAGTAACTCGGGTCCACTCTTGACTTTCTATCCGCTATTCTTGCGTAAATTTTCTTTAAAGTTTTCAAATCTCAATGTTAGGTTCCCATTCTTCTTTACGTGCTTTGTTGTCCATTTGTTTCTATTATGTTGTCAAGATCTATTGTTTTTCTTTTTAGTATGGAAGCTTTTTGCATGTGTGGGCCTTCGAAGGAATATTGTATATGAAAAAAATGGTTGCTTTTGTTGAAATCTGAAATAAGAAGGGAAAATTTTTCTGTAATTTTTTATTCATGCATTTGGCTTGTATTTCAACGTTGTATCTGCATAATTAGTGTGTGCTGAAGCAATTAGAAATTAAAAAAAAAGGAAAAAGGCTACTAAAAGGAAAGGTTGTACTTTTCATGACCATTGATAGACACAATATAAGGCTTACTTTTATGTGCTTATTTCTTATAATTATTGTGTCTATCTTACTTTAATTCCACTCATATAAAAATGGTTTTGTATTTATAGGTTGTAAAAGAGCTTTGAGTGGAGAAATGAGCATTTGAAGATAAAAAGAGTCAAATTGGAAGCAAAGGAAAGAAAGGAAATTAAAATGTCAAAGTGAAGATGTAGGCAGATTGGCGACACCTGAAAGATGACTGAATTTCACCACCTTAAAGGCTTCATTTGCAGTTTTGTTCTTCACCAAAGTTGTAGAGGACATCCTAAGCTTTCTAGAATGTCCAAGAACGCCCCAATCGGAGTCTTTTTGGCCCTCCAAATGCTCATTCAACAGAGGCATACCAAACCAGGCGGGACAAACATTGTAATGGCTCCATTACACTTCCTAATGGCGCCATTCCACTTCAACTTTGCCCAAATCCGCACATATGAAGATCAAATTCAGTAATGGTGCCACTACAATCACTAGTGGCGCCATTACACTTCAACAATTGCCCAAGCCATGTGTCGCAACGTTTCCGAGGACGACGTGATTGGGACGAAAGAAAAATAGGAGTCGCCACTAACCTCTTTTATTTAGGTGGGTTAGCCACCTTTTTAGGAATCTATCTAACCCGACATTGGCCGTGAAATGGCGTATCAAGCTAGATAGGTCCCGGTCTACGGAACCAGAGATTGGGTTCGGGAGTACAGTTACGTATGGGGAAGGATTAGCACCCCCACAACGCCCGTCAAAAGACGGTACCGATCAATTAAACATTAATTAGGCCTTAATAATGGGTTTTCAATTTTTTTTAACATTGGAATTTGATTTTTTTAGTCTTTTAAGAAGAATAATTACTAAAAGAAATTACCATCACAACTCTTTTAACAATTATATTTATTGATGATTAAAATAAAATTAAAAAAAAGCACACACATTTTTTGATTTTTGACTTTGAAGGGATAATTAAAAGACACTTTTTTTGGATTTTCTTGGACACGTTTTTTTTTATCTTTCAAACATTTTTTGATTACCAATGAAAACCAGCCTACTTAGTAAGCAAACTGATGATACTGCGAAGAAGACTGGTCCGCAAGCTAAAAGGGGCCTGAAGTTAGATGTGGAAGAGAAGAATAGTGTGAAGTAAAGCTCGACTTGAAGAGAAAAGGTAAGTTTTTTCTTTTGGCTTTTTTCTCCCCCTCTTCCTCTTGCAGAGCTCTCCTCTCTTCTCCTCTTTTTTCTTTAATCGTACCTCAAAAGTCTCTCCCCCCAAAATCTCTCCCGAAAATACTTCACAAACCATTATATGAACCATCGGATTGGATCTTGCCTAGGCTTTTTATTCCTTCCTTCAATCACTCCACCTTTTCTTCTACCTTTTATTGTCTTCCACTTGCTTTCTTAAAAGAAAAAAATATCTCTCCGGGTTTCCCGTTCTCTCTCTTTCTTCTTTTTCTTTTGGCTTTCGGCCATTTTGTTTTTTTTTCTCCCTTTTTTGACTTTTTCCTTTTTTTGTTTTTTTCTTCGGCCCCCCTCCCCCCTTTTGGTTGGCAGCCATCATTTTCTTGCAATCTTTTCTTCAAAAAAAAAAAAAACTTTCCTTTCCTCACAGAGCTCTCCCCTTTCTTTTCTTCAGCCGTCTCCTTTTTATCTCATTTTTCTTCGGTTGGCCCCCCCACCTTTTCATTTTTTGGTTGGCAGCAATTATTTGGCGCCGTTTCAACATTGTTCTGGGCCGCCCCTTCTCTACATTTTTCTTCGATTGGCCCCCCCACCTTTTCATTTTTTTGGTTGGCAGCAATTATTTGGCACCGTTTCAACATTGTTCTGGGCCGCCCCTTCTTTTCATTTTTTCTTCGGTTGGCCCCCCCACCTTTTCATTTTTTTTGGTTGGCAATAATTATTTGGCGCCGTTTCAACATTGTTCTGGGCCGCCCCTTCTCTACATTTTTCTTCGGTTGGCCCCCCACCTTTTCATTTTTTTTTTGGTTGGCTTGACAAGGACGCAATGATAGGACTGAGATTTCTAGGCCTTGACTTTGTGCAACTGATGGTACCCTATGCTTATTTCTTGCTGCCGGTATTATCTGTCTGTTTTGTTTTTGTCTTCTTGCATGAGGCAATAATTTTGGTTCAATGTAATGAGGGAATCTCGGAAGTATTGTCGGATTTGGGAGATTTTCTAGGTAGCCGTCCCTTCTGGTCTCCTTGCTGCTGTGCTCCAATCTTCAAAACCTGCTCAATTCCAAATAGCAAAACCCAAGAAAAAGAAAAAATAGAAGACTAAAGTAAGATTAAAATTAAAATTAAAATCTAATATAAATAAAGAAAGTAAGAAAGGTTGTAAGAAAAGAAATTAAATAATAAGGTGTCTACAGTTGCCCCTCTTGGAACATTTTCTAATGATCGTGAAGCTTGCTTCTAGATAATTAGGAAATGGTTCAAGACGTAGACACCATGTCTTTTTAAAACTTTTCAAGAACCAAAACTTGGTCTCAAGCAAATCAAATGCCATAAATTGGTCTTTAAATAGAACGAGAGCCGTGAGTCGGTCTTTTAAATGAAACAAGTGCCATGATCCGGTCACTAATTGCAACGAGAGCCGTGATTCAGTCTCCCAATGAAATAAATGAATCGTGAGAACCTAAACTAGGTCTCAAAATGAAATAAGAGCCATGATTAGGTCTCTTAAATGAAAAAAATGCCGTGATTCGATCACTAAATACAATGAAAGCCGTGATTCGGTCTCCTAATGAACTAAATAGACTGTGATAACCTAAACTAGGTCTCAAAATGAAATAAGATCCATGATTTGGTCTCTTAAATGAGATAAGTGCCATGATTCGGTCACTAACTGCAACGAGAGCCGTGATTCGGTCTCCCAATGAACTAAATAGACTGTGAGAACCTAAAATAGGTCTCGGAATGAAACAAGAGCCATGACTTGGTCTCAAAAAATGTAATGAGTGCCGTGATTCGGTCACTAAAATGGAACAAGTGCCGTGATTCGGACACTAACTGCAACAAAAGCTGTGATGCGGTCTCTTAATAAACTAAATGATCCTCGAGAACCTAAAATAGGTCTCGGAATGAAACAAGAGCCATGACTTGGTCTCAAAAAAAATGTAATGGATTTCAAAACCTTAATTGAGTCTCAAAAATGAAATGAATGTCATACCTTGGTTGCTTAAAGAAAAATAAGAGCCTTAACCTGGTTTCTTTCGATGAACAATCATATTTGTTGGATGCTTGGAAAAGGATACTTCCATCTTGATCTGGACTTGATGTATCAAATACCTGACATGTTATCTGAAAACCTGATGCTCTAAAATGATGCAATGATCATGTCATGATGCATGCAATGCTTAATGCTAAATTTGCAATGACAAATTTATTATCCTTTTGTACAAAGCCTGATTCTTGTTTGCAACAATATGGAAACCTTTTTACTTAATCCCAATCTTCTTGCTTATTCATTCGGATTAGCAATTTCAAACTGTATCAGTGCTTTTCCTGACTCAGATTGCTCGTTCTGTTGTTTCTGCACATTCTTGATGATTTACCACAAATAATTTCTGTTTTCCTTCTGAGTGACTGATTAGTTGAGACCCTGTCTCTTAAACTTAACTTATGCCTTTGAAAATCAAATGAGCATTTTCATACCTGTATGGTTTCTTGCATGTTTATTCACATTTTGAAATTCATGACAAAATTTAATACAAGCAACAAACCAATTAACAATAAGATTCATCACATTATTAAAAAAAAGGATCAAAGAAAGAAATCAGCTTGATTCAACTTTTGCATTTCAGAAACAAGATTCATACAACGAAAGGAATTCAAACTTCAATTCTCATTCAAAAACAGATTCTTCTAAACTAGAGAGAAAGTTCATTGATTCAATTCAAGAGAAAGGACAAGAGGTACTTCCCACCAATGAATACTCAGAAACATGTGCAAACGAAACTTGAGTTCTTCCTTTGATTGATTGACGGTACCAACAAACTTGATAACTCAGCCTATTGAGTGATCTGATCTGCCCCAATTAGACCCACTAAATTTGATCTTGCTTCATTCAATAGCTGAGCTTATGCCTTCTTTTTCCTCCTACTTAAGCCGCCTTTTCAGGTTTTCAACCTAAGTAACCCCTCAATTGATCAAGCTGCCCTTTCAGGTTTTCAACTTGGATCTCTCCCTTTTTTTTTCTTCTTTTTTTTTATTCTTTTCATTTTTTCCATTTTTCCATTTTTTCATTTTTTTACTTCAGGCATAGTATTTCTTTACAGCATCAGCATTGATAGGATTGGAGAATTCTACCCCATCCATCTCTTGTAATATTAAAGCTCCACCAGAAAAGACCTTCTTGACAACATATGGACCTTCCCAATTTGGTGCCCACTTGCCCCGAGAGTCACGTTGATTTGGGAGTATTTTCTTTAACACCAACTCCCCTTCTTTGAATTGCCTCGGCTTCACTTTCTTATCATAAGCTCTCATCATTCTTTTCTGGTATAACTGACAATGACAAAGTGCGGCAAGGCGCTTCTCATCAATCAAATTCAACTGATCATGTCGTTCTTGGATCCAATCAGCTTCATCCAAGTTCACTTCTCTTAGCACTCTGAGAGATGGAATTTTCACCTCGATAGGCACCACTGCTTCTGTCCCATATACCAACGAAAAAGGAGTTGCCCCGGTGGAAGTTCTGATTGCAGTACGATAAGCAAGGAGAGCAAACGGCAACTTCTCATGCCAATCTCTGTAAGTTTCAGTCATCTTGGTCACAATCTTCTTGATGTTCTTGTTAGCTGCTTCCACCGCTCCATTCATTTTTGGTCGATATGGTGTGGAGTTGCTATGAATAATCTTGAAACGAGAACATAATGATTCTATCATTTTACTATTCAAATTCTGAGCATTATCGGAAATGATTCTCTCCGGAAGGCCATATCTACAGATAATCTCCTTCTTCAAAAACTTAGCAACTACAGATTGTGTAACACTGGCATATGAGGTTGCTTCAACCCATTTGGTAAAATAATCAATCATAACAAAGATGTATTGATGACCATTTGAAGCTTTTGGAGTAATTGGGCCGATAACATCCATTCCCCACATGGAGAAAGGCCAAGTAGACGCCATAACATGTAGCGGATTTGGAGGAACATGAATTTGATCTGCATAAATCTGACATTTATGACATTTCCTTGTGTAATTGATGCAATCTGATTCCATGGTTAACCAGTAATGGCCGGATCTCATAATCTGCCTAGCCAATTTGTGTCCACTAGCATGAGTTCCACAGACTCCCTCATGCACTTCACTCATAATCATCCGAGCTTCTTTAGCTGCCACACACCTTAACAAGACTTGATCACGGGTTTTCTTGTACAAAATTTCCCCATCCAAGTAAAAGTTCATCGACAATCTCCGAATAATCTTCTTATCGTTCTCTGATGCATGATCAGGATACTTTTGGTACTTTAGGAACTGTACAACATCATGGTACCAAGGTTTGCCATCTTCTTCTTCCTCAACATTCATGCAATGTGCCGGTTCACCTCTCAACTCGATCTTGATCGACGGAATCTCTGTATCTGAATTAACTTTGAACATGGAGGCCAATGTGGCCAGGGCATCAGCAACTTGATTCTCTTCTCGAGGTAAATGATGAAAAGAGATCTCTTTGAAGTTCTTCACGAGATCTTCGATGTAGTCATGATAAAGGACTAACTTTGAATCTTTCGTCTCCCATTCTCCTTTCAACTGATAAATCACAAGTGCAGAATCACCACACACCTTCAAATTTTCAATTTTTCTTTCTATGGCCATCTGAATACCGAGAACACATGCTTCATATTCTGCCATATTGTTTGTGCACCTGAAATCCAACCTTGCAGTGGCTGGGAAATAGTTGCCTTTTGGGGATGTCAGTACTGCCCCAATGCCATGTCCAATTGCGTTTGATGCTCCGTCAAAATACATTGTCCATGTTTCATCCTCATCTAATTCTCCTTCAACATGAAATACTGCCATCAAATCTTCATCAGGAAAGTCAAACTCCATAGGCTCATAATCATCACTAGCCCTTTCTGCTAAAAACTCTGCGACAACACTTCCTTTGATGGCTTTTTGAGAAACATATCGAATATCATACTCGGACAACAATACTTGCCATCGAGCAATTCTTCCTGACAAGCCCGGTTTCTCAAATATGTATCTAATTGGGTCTAACTTAGCCACCAATAAAGTAGTATGGTGTAACATGTACTGTCTTAGTCGGTGAGCGGCCCAAGCCAATGCACAGCACATCTTCTCCAATGAGGAATACTTGGCTTCATATTCAGTGAACTTCTTACTCAAATAGTACACTGCATGCTCTTTCTTTCCAGTGTCATCTTGTTGCCCCAATACACATCCCATGGAATTTTCAAACACTATGAGATATAAGATCAAAGGTCTTCCGGGTACTGGAGGTACCAACACTGGAGGATTTGTGAGATATTCCTTGATCTTTTCAAAAGCTTCTTGACAGTCATCATCCCATTCACCTGGATCTCGCTTTTTAAGCAATTTGAAAATTGGATCGCATTTAGCAGTCAATTGCGATATAAATCTGGCAATGTAATTCAATCTCCCAAGGAAACCTCTGACTTCTTTCGGGGTTTTAGGTGGTGATAAATTCTGGATAGCTTTGATCTTATCTGGGTCTACCTCAATCCCCTTTTCACTAACTACAAAACCCAATAGCTTTCCGGAGGTCACTCCAAAAGTGCACTTGGTTGGATTCAATCTGAGCTTGTACTTCCTCAGTCTTCTGAACAACTTCTGCAAATTGACAATATGTTCCACCGTCGTCCGAGCTTTAGCAATCATATCATCCACATACACTTCAATCTCTCTGTGCATCATATCATGGAACAAAGTGACCATAGCTCGCTGATAGGTAGCACCGGCATTCTTCAAACCAAAAGACATCACTTTGTAGTTAAAAGTTCCCCACACGGTGATGAAAGTTGTTTTCTCTTTATCTTCTGGTGCCATCTTGATCTGATTATATCCCGAGAAACCATCCATGAATGAGAATATGGAAAAGCGGGCAGTATTGTCAACTAGAGTATCAATGTGAGGTAAGGGAAAGTTATCTTTGGGACTGGCTCGGTTGAGGTCTCTGTAGTCTACACACACTCGAACCTTCCCATCTTTCTTCGGCACCGGAACTATGTTGGCTACCCACTCCGGATATTTTGCAACTTCAAGAAAGCCTGCATCTAACTGCTTCATTACTTCTTCCTTTATCTTCAATAGCATCTCTGGTTTCATCCGTCTTAACTTTTGTTGAACTGGCTTGCATTCTGGCTTAATCGGCAGCTTATGAACTACAATTTCTGGATCTAATCCCGGCATATCTTGGTAAGACCATGCAAAGACATCTGAATACTCTTTCAAAAAATCAACTAGCTGTTGTCTTTCAGTTTCTGATAAAGTGGTGCCTATCTTCACTTCTCTTCTGTCTTCTTCTGTGCCCAGATTTATCAATTCTGTAGTTTCTTTATGGGGCACTATCTGTCTCTCTTCTTGCTCAACTAACCTCAACAAGTCTTGAAGCAGATCAGAATCATCAATATCGTCGTTATCAACCTCATCAATATCAATCAACTTATCAAAGTTGAACTCAGGCCCGCTGTTTATGCTATCTTCGCATTCATTGACGATGGACCTGCGAAGAGCAATTTGGAATGGATATATACAGAGTAATAGAATAGGAATGTATGGTAAGAGAACAGATATGAATTAAAGGTCTGGAGAAGAAAATTTGAGAATCAATAGAAGAAAACATAATGAATATATATTGCAATGTAATCTCATTGTGTCAAAAGTCAGCACATGCATCAATTCATCATTTAAGTTCAAATTATGTATAAACAAGAAAGAAAGCCTTAACAAATTATGAAAATACTCATCAATACTCTTAGGCATAAGTATTGACTTAATAAACAAGAGTTTCAGCTAATTACATTTGCTCAGAAGACGAAAACACAGCTGGCATCTCAACAACAGACCAATTGTCTAATTTAGTGTCCATTTCAGCCACATAGATTAACCCATCTAGCTGATCTGAGACCTTATCATCAATAGCACAAATGACCAAATTCTGCAATCCTGACTGAACAAACTGGACTGAAACCGGTGCTTGCCCATACTGATTAAGGTTGACCTAACCAGCTGATACAAAAGTTTGTCTGATCGATGGAAACTTCAATCCTTTCTCCTCGTCCATGCACACCCCATCCATCTTAGCCAACCTCCGGGCTTTCTTCTTCTCCTTCATTTGTTGTTTGTCTCTCCATGATGGTTTGAAACCCAGACCAAAAGTATTATCTTGGTGAGGCCAGTCTATCAATTCGGGATTTCCTTGCAGATTCTTTCCCAAACCCTTTCCATCCGACCAACCCAATTCCCGCATCTGTCTCTTCTGACTAGTCAAGCCCTCTGAACTTTGGCTTGCACTCTTTTTCGACATGATCTCCGCAATTTCAAAAGATTGAAAAGAGCAGTCCAAAGCTTCTTCGGCAGCTTCAATGTAAGGGGAGTCCGAAGATTGTGTCACCATGATATCCTCTTCTCCTCTAACTGTCACTATTGTCCTTTCCACCCGAAACTTTACTTTTTGATGCAGGGTTGATGGAACTGCCCCAGCCAAATGTAACCATGGCCGACCAAGGAGACAAGTGTAAGATGGGTTGATATTCATCACTTGGAAAACCAATTCAAATGTAACCGGACCGACCTGGAAAGGTATCTCTATGGTTCCATACACTTCCCTTCGAGTTCCATCAAAAGCTCTGACTATGAGGTTACTCGACTGTATGTAGGACAGGTCCACTGGTAACTTCTGTAAAGACCTGAGAGGCATGACATTCAATGCTGAACCATTGTCGATTAGAACCCTCGCCATTGTGTAGCCCTTGCATCTGGCAGTAATGTGAAGTGCCTTGGGAATTCCTCTCATCCCTGTAGGTATCTCATCATCCGTAAATGTGATGTAATTAGCTGCACCGATGCTTCCAACTATATGGTCCATATCAACAACAGAAATATTTCTGGACACGTAAGACTGACTCAGGGCTTTCAGTAATGATTCTCTGTGGGACTCAGAGTTCAACAGCAATGCAAGTAAGGAAATACGAGCCGGCGTCTTATTCAATTGGTCAACCACACTGTATTCACTTTGCTTAATGATCTTAAGGAACTCCTCAGGTTCATTAACAGAAGCACCATTGGTAATCTCTTTCTCTGATATCATCTCCTGAACATTCATTGGCCCATCATTCATCTTAGCCTTTTCTTTAGAAGACTCACCATTTTCTGGACAATAAACCCTACCACTTCGGGTAATTCCACCAACATCAGACATCGGGGGAAATCCTGACTCTTTAACTCCTTCAGTTGTAGAAAAACTGCATTCATACTTCCAAGGAACTCGGTGATCATCTTTGTACCCAAATGGTTGGGGAGAATTCACAACCACTGGTGCTGTTGGTTTTGGTGCATCATAGTGGATCACAAAAGGCTTAGGTGCCTCCGTGGGGGTAGGAACGAATGGCTTTTGTGCTGGAGGTGCATCATAGTAAACTACAAAAGGCTTTGGCTTGGGTAGCTCATCATAGTACACCACAAATGGTTTCTGTGCTCCTTTTTCATCTCCTATCATATTTACGGAACCATCAATCCGTTCTATATAAAACTCAATTAAAGACTGATCCATCATCCTTTGCACCAATTCACAAAAATACTTACAATGCTGTACACCATGTCCCATCCTACCACAATACTGGCAACCATCAACCTTCTTCCCACACTGAATCTTCTGTGCCTTCTTTAGAGCCTCGAAAACTGTAGCCATGGAAGTTTTCACTTCACTCACATATCTCTTCACATATTCACCATTACCAATCACATTTACTGCTGCCCCCCCATGATTCGGCAAAGGATTTTGCCCAACATTAGGTTGCGTATTCTGAGAGAAACTCAACCTTCCTTCTTTTACCAAATCCTGTACTTTAAGTTTTAGCACATAGCAGTCTTCAGTTGAATGACCGGCTGCTCCGTGGTGATAGTCGCAATGTTCATTGGGTTTAAACCAATCTGGGTATGGTGGTGTGTAAGTTTTGGTCACGCGTGGTTTTTCAATCAGCTTTTGTTGTAAAAGTTGTGGGAGCAAAGCAGTATAAGTGTATGGGATGGGATCAATTCTGGTATAAGTTCGAGCAGGCCTTGGATTGGTTCCGGCATTTATGGTGGTGTTTGGTCTGGGTGTGAAAGTTTGTGCAGTAGGATGGAAAGTTAATCTGGAAGCAATGTAATTATCGGCTGGTGGTTGGTATGGGACATGCGATTGGTAAGAAATATGTGGTTGATATGCACCCCGAGGCCTATAAGAACCTGAACGCCAGTTGTGGGAAGGCCTTTGATTGGGGTTGTGGTAGTTTTGATGCTGGTAAGTATATGGGTATGAATGGCTATCAGTAGCATGAACCTCCCCTTCCCTCTTCTTGGGATTATGCACCTTTTTCCCTCCAGATAAGTCTCCACCGTCTATCTTTCCACTCTTGATTGCCTTTTCCAAACACTCTCCTGTAACCACAATATCGGCAAATGAGCCCGAAATGCTAGTAACAAGCCGGTCATATAGTGGTCCTTTCAGAGTTTCAATGAAGGTATAGTTTGACTCTCTTTCTGTCAGTGGAGGGTTAACCTGAGCAGCCACATCTCTCCACCGTTGGGCATACTCCTTAAAGGACTCACTGGACTTCTTTTCCATGGTTTGAAGGGTCAATCGATCAGGAGCTAGATCAGTCATATGTTTATATTGGGCAATAAAGGCCTTTACCAAATCTGACCAAGACTGAACTTTAACCCTGTCGAGCTGATTATACCACCTCAAAGCTGTCCCAGAAAGACTATCTTGGAAAAAATGAATTAGGAGCTTGTCATCATAAGCATAGGCTGCCATCTTTCTCACATAGCTAGTGAGATGTTCTTGGGGGCACCTGGTTCCATTATACTTCTCAAAATCGGGGACCTTAAATTTCGGGGGTATCATAATGCCCGGAACCAAGGTAATGTCAGCTGCATTCATAGCTCTATAATACTGTGCCCCTTCAATTGCCTTTAGCCTTTCCTCCAACATGTTCAACATTTTGCTATCCGAGGATGCCTCCTTAGAAATTTCTGGATCAAGTACCACTGGATTTGCTGAAGTTGCACCCACATTAATGATTGGAACGTGAGTAGGCTGGGTAGTTTGAGTGGGTAAAGTGGTGTAGACAAAACCACTAGCATTAGGTCCGGTAGGTGGTGGAGGTGGGTAAGGATATGCTCCATATGGCGGTGGAGGTGGGTACTGATTTTGAGTATCTGGCACAGCCGGCGGAATAGGAATGTTGAGTGTTGGTAGGTTTTGTTGGGCTGTCTCGGGCGTATACCCTGGAGCATGAATTGGTGTCTCAGTATGAACAGGTGTATTCTCTCTGACCATCATACTCAACTCATTGATCCTTTCCATTGCCTCATTCAGCTTTTTCATTAGATCCTCATTAGTCCGTTTCAAATTTTCCATCTCTGTATTCTGCTCTGCCATTTTCCTTGCCTGTAACCTAGTGTAGTATCGGGGAGCTTGGGATGCTATCTTGAAACCCTTAATTACCATGAACATGAATCAGGAGAATTATTGTGATTAAAAGAAAATAATAATGCTTTAATAATTTAAGCATGAGAAAATAATGCATGATAAGAATCCATCCACAACAAGTAAAACCATAAAAGATAACTGATCATTGCATGTAAGCAAAATCACCCATCATCCAAAATACTTGATTACAATCATCCGGCGAAATAAACTGTTGAGAAGTTTTACAGCAAACTTTCTTTCAAGCTGTCCATATTCAACCCGGAGCCTTTCTATCATGTGCTTTAATTGGAGATTCCCATTACTTTAATCAACGACTTTTCGGTAGATTTGGACTTCTCCCTTGAGCTCTTCTCTTCTGCTCTTCTGCTCTTCTCAGCTTCTAGCTTCTCCTTCAATACCCTTTTTGAGATCGTCTGGATGTGTACAGACCCTTTTCACTTCCCTTCTCTGCCTTTTAACCAAACGGAGCCACTTACCCTCTGCCTCACATTTTCTGATGAACATTTCCATCTTTTTCGAACATGCCTCCTCTAGTTCTTTTTTTAAACTCTGAATTTCTTCCTCTTTCTTCTTCAACTCCTCATTCTCCAGTTCGAGTTGCTGACATCTCTTGGTTAGCTGGTCTATCACGCTTTCTTGTGTCTGTAAATCACTTAATGGATTGCCTTGTTCACTTGCCATGATCAATTTCCTTTTACTTTTTCTTGTTGTGAATAAATTTCCTATGATAAAATGCAGAAAATGGGATGGAATGATGTAAAGAAGAAAAAATATATATATATATATAGCAATAATAATGAATGCGATATGAAAAACAAAATATTTGCCCATTGCTAAATAGGAATACTAGAATACTTTGATTCATTACAGACATCCTTTTCGACTAATAAACTGTGCTCAAACTGTTTGTAAACTAAATCATCATCACTGGCTAATTATTTACAAATCATAAGCTGTAGATCATTGGGAACCCCCAGTCATGTTTCTAAGCTTTTCTGCCAATTCATCCCTTTCCTTCTTCACCTCACACCAATTCTCCACCAACTTGGCATTTTCTGCAGTCAATTTGTTGATGGTGTTCTCGGCCTTAATGCGCAAGTTCGTCTGAATGCTACAGTTCAACACGGCTTGGCTTTTAAGATGCTCCAACTTGCACTTCTCTTCCTCCCATTGACATCTTTCTTCGGCCCTTCCAATCTTTATCTTTGCCAATTGCTGTTGCAAAGCCTCTATCATGCTGATTACCTCAGACTCCATCAGTTGTTTCCCTCTTTCTTCTCGCAGAGAATGTCGATATATGCCAATAGCTTCACCAGCCTGCTCACATTTATCTTCTAATGCGTCCTTCTCCTTTATCACTTCAAAAATCTCTGTTTCAGCTTTCTCAAGAGCTTCTTCTGCTGTCTTTTTCCCATGCTGAGCCATTTCTGTATCAAACAGGAACTTTCGCCCTTGCTCATCAAACTCCATCTTCTGCTTCTTCAACATAGTCTGGCTTTCAACCAACTTCTCTTCTAAGTCATTCACCTTTAGTCCCTCTCGCATCAACTTGTTCTCATATTCAAGTCTGGCAAACATGTCTTCAGAGCGCGACCCCAGTTTGAATTTCACGCCCTCCTTTGGCGGTAGAGTCTCATTTTTCACTCTATCTCTTTGCCACTCCACATATTCAAGGGTACACAACCCCAATTCAGTTTCTGGCGGCATTCTTTCCATGTTGAGCCTTCCTTCCTCTCCCATCTTTCTGACTTTCCCTATCTCCTCATCATTGTCATACGAGATCTCAATGCTATCTAGCCCATGTGTAGCAGGAACAAATTGGCATATTCCTAACTGCCTTAGAAACAACAGCGGGGAGAAAGAAATTGCACTCCAAGGCCCAATCAGAATCACCCATGGTTTACCTCCATAACTATATACCGCACCTTTTGGTCCCATCCATTCGACTTTCCAAAGGACATCTTTGCTTGTCATGGTCTTGAGCCAGTCGACCCATCCTTGTTCGTCCTTTGTCTTCCATCTAATTCTCGAATACTCTTCCAGAATATCACGCCCTTCAATAAAAGGCCCCTTAAACTTCCGGAGAGAACATGGCTGGTGACTTCTGAACCACACCATGAGCAACTGAGCGTAACCTCGAAAACGGCCTTTCCCATTCTTTCGACAATGCATCAAAGATTGAATTGTTTCCGCTAAAATTGCATGGACAGGACTACATCCTTGGTTAATTTGGGAAACCAACTCCACAATCAAATAATTTATCTCTCCCACAACTTTTGGGAAGATGACCATGCCGTATATCAAGATAGCCATAAACACATGTGCATGCTCCGTTGTCAATTTGGTTTCCATCATGTTCAACCAAGTGTCGGTCGACCGGTTCACCGGTGCTTCCACATGACCAAGAGCCTTTTTGAATCTCCTAAAAGGGCGGATTAAACATGCTTCCCTCAAATAAATCCGATCTATTGGGTCAGAGTTTGGCTTCAACAATTCTTGGTACTCTTCCACAGTTGGGAACATATCCACGTCATTAATCATAAAACACCTATAATCCGGATCAAAAAAATAGACCAAAGCACCTAGCAACTCCTGATCTACATCAATCTTCAACAGCGATCCTATGCAACCAAACTTCTTCACAAACTCTGGCTTCCCCGGCATCTCATCCCATAACTTCTTGAGTTTGGTAAGGTCATTCTGCTGAAGGTCCATCTCCACTTTTTCAGGCAACTTAAGTCGAGGCTGACAGGCAAAACAATCACCTTGCGTCTGACTCTCTTGTATGTCCATGGCTACTATCTCATTGACTTCCACTGCATTATCCTTATCCATCTCCATGACTCAAAGACGTCTAGATTCCAATTGGCAATAGGCAAATACTCTGGGAATGCATGCAAAGATGCAAAATATGATGCCAAAGAAAAACAAAAGAAAGAAAAAAGGAATTCAATTAATAATCAATCAAGAGTAAAGGAAAACGAACAAAGGAAGTAAACAACTGTTAAAACAAACAAATTTGCCCCTTTTTATATCCATCACACATGCACACGCATGCAATCTTTGATTTAGGACATTGATGTCCTTGAGGCCGGTAGTCTTTCTACTGTGGATAAAAATTTTACCCACACTACGGTCATAGCTCATTGAAAAAAACAGAGAAAGATAAAGGAGTGTTCCTTCATGTGTACCTAGTATTGTAGTCACCTCACGGGTTCGGCTCTAACTAGGTTATCTCACCAAAACTAGATGCTGGTTGGACTTTGATCCTATGGAAAGGTTCTCGAATTGCCCTTACTAGCAGTTTGCTATCCTATGCTAGCAAGTACAATCCGAGTGAGAGTGTTCGCTCAACTCCCGGGGACAGAGTCCCTTGGAAGCCTGTTACTATACTCTCTTCTAAAAGGTGATCCGACCTTCATCGGAGTATGCATGAATGCAAGAAGTGATGTGTGTGGAAGGAACTTACAAACCTTTACCGATCACTGTGGTATACCAAACATTACCAAACTCATTCACCTTTCTCTTTGCACAAGGAAAACAAATACAACAAGTCAGCAACAAACCAGTAAGATAATATAACAAGCATAACAAATAAGCACACATAAGCATAACAAGCAAGCAGATAAATCAATAGGGCGACAAGATGTTTTTTTTTTTTTAAATCTAAAGGCGATTCCTAAAACTAAACTCCCCATAGGACTTGAATTTTTTTTCTTTTTATGTTTTTTTTTGTTTTGTTTTGTTGTTTTTTTTCTTAAAAAAAATTTATTAAGGCCCAATTAAAATCAATTTCATCTCGGCTCGACTCTCGGACTCTTTCCCCAGCGGAGTTGCCAAGCTGTCGCAACGTTTCCGAGGACGACGTGATTGGGACGAAAGAAAAATAGGAGTCGCCACTAACCTCTTTTATTTAGGTGGGTTAGCCACCTTTTTAGGAATCTATCTAACCCAACATTGGCCGTGAAATGGCGTATCAAGCTAGATAGGTCCCGGTCTACGGAACCAGAGATTGGGTTCGGGAGTACAGTTACGTATGGGGAAGGATTAGCACCCCCACAACGCCCGTCAAAAGACGGTACCGATCAATTAAACATTAATTAGGCCTTAATAATGGGTTTTCAATTTTTTTTAACATTGGAATTTGATTTTTTTAGTCTTTTAAGAAGAATAATTACTAAAAGAAATTACCATCACAACTCTTTTAACAATTATATTTATTGATGATTAAAATAAAATAAAAAAAAAAGCACACACATTTTTTGATTTTTGACTTTGAAGGGATAATTAAAAGACACTTTTTTTGGATTTTCTTGGACACGTTTTTTTTTATCTTTCAAACATTTTTTGATTACCAATGAAAACCAGCCTGCTTAGTAAGCAAACTGATGATACTGCGAAGAAGACTGGTCCGCAAGCTAAAAGGGGCCTGAAGTTAGATGTGGAAGAGAAGAATAGTGTGAAGTAAAGCTCGACTTGAAGAGAAAAGGTAAGTTTTTTCTTTTGGCTTTTTTCTCCCCCTCTTCCTCTTGCAGAGCTCTCCTCTCTTCTCCTCTTTTTTCTTTAATCGTACCTCAAAAGTCTCTCCCCCCAAAATCTCTCCCGAAAATACTTCACAAACCATTATATGAACCATCGGATTGGATCTTGCCTAGGCTTTTTATTCCTTCCTTCAATCACTCCACCTTTTCTTCTACCTTTTATTGTCTTCCACTTGCTTTCTTAAAAGCCAAAAATATCTCTCCGGGTTTCCCGTTCTCTCTCTTTCTTCTTTTTCTTTTGGCTTTCGGCCATTTTGTTTTTTTTTCTCCCTTTTTTGACTTTTTTCTTTTTTTGTTTTTTTCTTCGGCCCCCCTCCCCCCTTTTGGTTGGCAGCCATCATTTTCTTGCAATCTTTTCTTCAAAAAAAAAAAAACTTTCCTTTCCTCACAGAGCTCTCCCCTTTCTTTTCTTCAGCCGTCTCCTTTTTATCTCATTTTTCTTCGGTTGGCCCCCCCACCTTTTCATTTTTTGGTTGGCAGCAATTATTTGGCGCCGTTTCAACATTGTTCTGGGCCGCCCCTTCTCTACATTTTTCTTCGATTGGCCCCCCCACCTTTTCATTTTTTTGGTTGGCAGCAATTATTTGGCACCGTTTCAACATTGTTCTGGGCCGCCCCTTCTTTTCATTTTTTCTTCGGTTGGCCCCCCCACCTTTTCATTTTTTTTGGTTGGCAGTAATTATTTGGCGCCGTTTCAACATTGTTCTGGGCCGCCCCTTCTCTACATTTTTCTTCGGTTGGCCCCCCCACCTTTTCATTTTTTTTTTGGTTGGCTTGACAGGGACGCAATGATAGGACTGAGATTTCTAGGCCTTGACTTTGTGCAACTGATGGTACCCTATGCTCATTTCTTGCTGCCGGTATTATCTGGCTATTTTGTTTTTGTCTTCTTGCATGAGGCAATAATTTTGGTTCAATGTAATGAGGGAATCTCGGAAGTATTGTCGGATTTGGGAGATTTTCTAGGTAGCCGTCCCTTCTGGTCTCCTTGCTGCTGTGCTCCAATCTTCAAAACCTGCTCAATTCCAAATAGCAAAACCCAAGAAAAAGAAAAAATAGAAGACTAAAGTAAGATTAAAATTAAAATTAAAATCTAATATAAATAAAGAAAGTAAGAAAGGTTGTAAGAAAAGAAATTAAATAATAAGGTGTCTACACCATGCATTTCAACACACCAAAGGAAGCTAATGGCACCATTCCACTTCCTAATGGCGCCATTACACTTGAAGAATTGCAAGATGGGCAAAGTCAGCTTGTGCGTAGAAGTAAGAAGACCCTAACGGCGCCGTTCCACTCCATAGTGGCACCGCTAGGATTAGCAGGCAATTCGTGCACTTTGAAGTATCCATAACGGCGCCGTTCCACTTCATAGTGGCGCCGTTCCAGGAAATTTCCCCTTCGCCCTTCATGCTCTTTGGTTAGTAATTAGGTCATGAGGGCAATCATGATATCCGGTTATTTAAATATGTCCTTTTCTCTAAGTATGGACAGATTTACATTAGATAGAATTCTAAAAGTTGCGATTTTTCTCTGTAGAACCAAGAACAGAGAGCGAAGGGATTCTTTCCTTCCATTTTCTGTAGAGATTTAATCTCTGTTTCTTTAATCGATCTACTCTTCTTTAATCATCGTTTATTTCTTTATTGTTCTTGGTTTACCACTTAATTCATAAGTGGTTAAACCCATAATCCATCTAATCTCCCATTAAGTTAAGGGATTTTGCTAGAGAGGTCTTTGTTCTTATCTTAGATTGTTTCAATCGGGTATTTCAATATCTCTGTTATTATTGATTTATGATTTCTTAGGCTAAAATATATGAATGCATGCATATATTTGATCTTAGACAATCTATGGTTATTATTATGAAAGATGAATCTTTAGCAATCGTCCTTAATATTTTGTAACAAAAGAAAGGCATAGGACACTTTCTTGGGATATTGGGTAATTAATGACGGGGTATGCACGAAGCTATTACGGGTTAATTGTGTACTTACTGATTGTTTGTGCTTTATGCTTTATTAAACCTGTAAATCAATATCGTGAAGAGTCGTTGGTTCAGGCGAGATAAAAGAGTGTATTCTAGGAATCTTTAGTACTAGTCTACACTGTTTAGTCACCACATAGGCTTAGGGAATCTTTAGTACCTCTGTCTATAGTATGCCATTCAATTGAGCAATCTTATATTTTGTAGATCGATGACCTAGCTGTTTCACTTTTCCCTTAACTGATGGTGATGATTAGATGTATATTTCCTTTATTAATTGTTCTTCTCTATTATGTTTCTGCCTTTATTTTATTTGTCTTTTAAAAACTCCCCATTTACATTTCTGTTCTTTTATTTTATATAAATAAAATAGACTCAATATTGCTTCTCTGTGGATTCGACCTGTGCTTGCTCTTGCTACTTAGTTTAGAAAAGTACAGAAATTTATTCTTTTGATCATCTTGACGACGGGCGATCAACCATTGCCTTTTTTTTTTTAATATTTGTTGTGTCTCTTTCTTCCGTATCCATGTCTTTTTTAGCATGATTTTTATGTTACATCTGATGATGTTATGTTGTTGATTATTAGATTCTTCAAGGTGCTATTTTTGTTCATATTTATGGTTTGCATTTCAAAGAAAACACAAAAAAGTCCTTTTATTTAAATTATTAGTAATTGTTCATTTTCTCAAAAAATTCCAAAAAATGTGTTCAAGAAATTTTAAAAAATGATTAATTAAATGGAGAATGATTATTAAGAAAATTGTGATGACAATTTTCCTCAATAATTATTCATTTGTAAATTAAAAGTGAGATTAAGAAAAATAAAGAATGATTATTAAGAAAATTGTGATGGCTATTTTTCTTAATAATTATTCAAGAGTAATATTAAAATTCAATCAAAGAAAATCCAAAAAAAGTTCAATTAAATAAAGAATGATTATTAAGAAAATTGTGATGGCAATTTTTCTTAATAATTATTCAATGGTAAATTTAAAATATGAATAAAAGAAAATCCAAACAAAATGATGATAAAGAATGATTATTAAGAAAATTGCGATGGCAATTTTTCTTAATAATTATTCAAGGGTAATTTTTAAAATTCAATTAAGAAAAATCCAAAAAAAGTGATCAATTAAATAAAGGATAATTATTAAGGAAATTATGGTGGCAATTTTCTTTAATAATTATTCAAGGGTAATTTCTAAGATATGGTTAAGGAAAATCCAAAAAGAAAAGAATGATTAAGTAATTATGGAATGATTATTAAGGAAATTATGATGGCAATTTTTTTTAATATTCATTCGTTGGTAAATTTGAATTAACTTAAGAAAATCAAAAACTGGTTATTAAGGAAATTGTGATGGCAATTTTTCTTAATAGTCATTCATTGGTAATTTAAAAGAAAACCCAAAAAGATAGTAATAGAAAATAAATCCAAGAAAATTAAAAAAAAGTTTTTCAATTATCTTTTTTTCTCTAAAATCAAAAATAAAAAAATGCTTTTACATTGTTCCTATATCTCTAAAACTAAAAAAACAAAAATAAATGCCCTATAATTATTCCATCAAAATAAAAAAAAATGTGTGTCCTTTTAAGTTCAATCATCAATAAATAATGATTTCTAAGGTAATGGTGATAGCAGTTTCTCTTGGTAATTATTTTTCTTAAAAATCAAGAATCAAATTTCAATGGTTAAAAAAATGAAAAAAAATTGAAAACCCATTATCAAGGCCTAATAAATGTTTATGGCCCATGGTTAAGATGACATGGTTGGGATTTAACGAAAAATTCGGGAGTCGCCACTAATCCTTCTCCACGTGTATCCGTACTCTTGAATCCAAACTTTTGTTCCGTAGACTAGTTAGCTTGACACGCCATTTTACGGCCAATGTTGAGTTAGATAGATCCCTAAAAGGTGGTTAACATACCCAGATAAAAAAGATTAGTGGCGACTCCCAAATTTTTTGTTAAATCCCAACCATGTCATCTTCGGTAACATTGTGACAGTTACTGCAATGATTGAGACTTTGTGTCCAGTAGCCATGATGCTACCATGGGTAGGGCTGTCGTCGGCTTTCTCCGTGTTGTTTTGAGAGTGTGTGGACCAAGATGGAGGCATGCTATCCAGACAGAAGCCGTGGTTACCTAGCAGATAGACATGGTAGAGCTAGTTAACCTTGGGTCACGAGAGATTCATAGGGTAACTCGACAAGGTATTATGTAGTAGTGTCTACCAACCACCAAGGCACCATCGAGGGAACAAGTGATGGCGACTATTGTGGAATAATGCCTCCAAATAGGATTGGATAATCATCTTCCTGTAGCAAAACTTGTAAATAAAATGTTAGTCAAATAGTGTGACGAAGATTGAGATGCAGACTAGGTCGCTCTCTTAAGACGATACGCGCCCTCTCGGTATATAGAACCGGTGCATAGAGGATTCACTGCAAGCCGTCCCCCAGGATACAACAAGCCTAGTCACCCACTGTACACCTTTCTAACTTGCACAAGTTAGAAGGTAGAAGCTCTACCAAAACGACACCTTCTTCACCCAATTAGTTGAATACTCTTGAAAAAGACTTAGGAATAGTTTAAAGTAAAAAGGTTAAGATATGAACAATAGGAATTTTGCTTTGTATGGGATGATTAGAAATGAAAACTACATCAACTATTTATAGTCGGAAGAATAAGACGTGAAACATAAACCAATTAATGCTCCATAACTTACTATTATAAAGACTTAAGAATGGGTTTAAAACAAGTTTAAACTTCTTTAATAAACATGAAACGTCTTTGTTTTTATTAAAATATTCCAACAATCCCCCATTTATTTTAATAAAACTATGAAAGTACTAACCCTTTGGGGTGTAGATAGAAAGTCTATGCATAATGAAAGTGCCAATGGCTTGAACCTTCATTTAGCATTTAGCAATCTCTGCTCCAGATCCAATAGTGAACTAAGGTCTTGAACTAAGGCCGTTTTGGGGAAACAAAGTATTGTGTCATAGACAGATTTCTAGTGCCCTGCAATGAGCTTCATAAGCCAGCACGTTAATGGCTGTGTGCTTTATCCCAGTTTTAATGAGCGTTCTAGAGAATTAGCCCAATTCTCATAGGAAGCGGCCTCACTTCCACACTCATAAAAGTGAGGCTATCAAGGATACTCTTGTAACTCTACATCCCACTCAAACGAGTTATAGACCTCATTAAGAGTATTAATATACTCAACATTTATTACTGTTACAAGATACATGCACCACATCATAGGGAGAGACATTTTAAATTGTTTAAAATTATGCATGTCATCATACCACCATATGATTCGTTCTTCCCTTTGAACCTAATTCTTGGGTCTCCAGTCATTAGGTTGAGTATCCTCATATGTGATTTTTGTCATTCTTTGGGCTTAAGTCCCATCCCCTTCGATGTCATCCAAATCTTTTCTCTAGCTAGAGCTTTTGTAAAGGATCTACAAGATTATTATCATTTTGAATATAATCAACGTTAATTGTACCATTAGTAATATGAGATCTCACATAGCTATATTTTCTCCTTATAGATCTGGATTTACCATTATAATATTTATTATTAACTCTACCAATAGTGGCTGTACTATCACAATGGATTAAGACAGTTAGTATTGGTTTTTCCATATTGGAATTTTAGATAAAAGATCACGTAACCAACCTGCATCTTCACTGGCTGAGGCTAAAGCAATTAGTTCTACCTCCATGGTGGAGTTTGCAATAATTTGTTACTTTTTAGACTTCCAACAAATTGCTCCACCTCCCAAAGTAAACACATAGCTAGTGGTATACAATGATTCATCAGTTAAAGTATTCCAATTTGTATCACTCTATCCTTCTAGCACATCAGGATACTTTTGATAAAGTATGCCATAACTTAGAGTTCTTTTTAAATATCTCATCACACGGTTAATTGCATTCCAATGCTCTAAGTTTGGTTTACTTGTAAATCTAACCAGCACCCCAATAGCATAAGCAATGTCAGGTTTGGTGCAATCAGTGGCATATCTGAAGCTATCGATAATACTAGCATACTCATTTTGATTACAAATATCTCTTTCATTCTCAGTAGGAAATAATTTATATTTGGATCAAAAGGAGAGCACAAGGGTTTGCAATAAAAAAACTTGTATTTTTTCAAAAACTTTTTCAATATAATGAGATTGGTTAAGAGAAATATCATTTGAAGTTCTTGTGATCCTCATGCCCAGAATAACATTTGCTTGCCCCCAAATCTTTCATATCAAAATGGTTAGTAAGCAGCATTTTGGTAGTATTTATAATCTCAAGATGTGTCCCCAAAATCAAAAGATCATCAACATATAAACAAATTATGACATGTGACTTATGGTCTGATTTATAATATATGCACTTGTCACTTTCATTGGTTTTGAAACCATTAGAAATCAAATACATGTCAAATTTCTCATGCCACTGTCTTGGAGCTTACTTTAAACCATATAATTATTTAAGTAATTTACAAACCTTAGTTTCATTACCTGGCTTAACAAAGCCCTCAAGTTGCTCTATGTAAATTTCTTCTTCCAACTCCCCATTCAGGAAAGTTGTTTTCACATCCATTTGATGGATTATCAAATCATGCATAGCAGCAACTGCAACTAGAACTCTTATTAATGTTATTTTACTCACAGGAAAAAATGTATCGAAGAAATCAATGTCCTCTTTCTGTCTAAAGCCTTTGGCCACAAGCCTGGCTTTATATTTCTCAATTGAGCCATCAAGCTTCAATTTCTTTCTCAGTACCCATTTATACTCAATAGCCTTACAACCTGGAGGTAGGTTAACTAGCTTCCAAGTTGTATTGGTCATCAAAGAATCCGTCTCATCGTTGATGGCTTTTTTCCAAAAGTTTGAATCAAGAGAGGAAAAGGCTTCATCTAAAGAAATAGGATCATTTTGAACATTAAATACATGGTAGTCAGGACCAAAGTCTTTCATAATCTTATTCTTTTACTCCTTCTAGGTTCATTTATAGGTTTATCTTCTTTTGTACGTTGAGATGTATTGTTTTCAAAAGCTTGTTGATTGATTGTAGGTTCATGCTGAGTAATAACTTTTTGTCGAAGGTTAACACCCCCACTATTTTTGGTTTGAAAAGGAACAATGTTTTCTTTGAAAATGGCACCAAGGGATTTAATCAAAACATTGTTGTCAAGGTCTAGATACCTATATGCTTTACTGGTCACAGCATAACCCATAAATCCACACCTAGAAGCCTTACTACCAAGTTTTGGTCTTTTTGGATCTGAAAGCCTAACAAAGGCAAGACAACCCCAATTTTTCAAATAATCCAAATTTGGTACATGACCCTTCCAAAGCTCATAAGGTGTTTTCAAAGAGTGTTTATGTGGTACTCTATTAAGGACATAATTAGCAGTAAGAACTGCTTCTCCCCATAAATATTTAGGACCTCAATGCTCACTATCATGGCATTTGTCAAGTCTATTAGAGTTCTATTTTTGCGTTCTGCTACTCCATTTGATGCAGGAGAGTAAGGATGAGTAGTCTCATGAACAATTCCCAATGATTGAATGTAAGAATTCAATCCAAGATTGTCATACTCACCTCCTCTGTCACTCCGAAACCTCTTAATTTTTCTGGCAAAAAGATTTTGAAACTCATTTATATAGGTGGTCAGTTTTTCAAAAGCTTCTTTTTTATTTTTCATCAAATAAACATATGAATACTTTGAAAAATCATCAATGAAGGTTATAAAATACCTTTTACCACATCGAGTCAAAATCCTTTCAAATTCACAAATATCAGTATGAATCAAATCTAGCAATTCAGTATTTCTCACCACACTTTTGAAAGGCTTTCTCGTGATTTTGGCCATGTTGCATTATTCACATTTTTCAAATTGATTCTCTAGCTTAGGAATTAATCCCAAACTACTCCTGTTTTTCACATAGTTAGAATTAACATGACATAATTGAGCATGCCAAACATTAACACAAGAAACAATATAGGCAAAAACAACTAAAATTTCATTCATTTTGACATTTAATTTAAACATGCCATCACAAGCATAACCTTTCCCAACAAACATGCCCTTTTTCATGAGTATAAATTTATCATATTCAAAAATCTATTTAAATCCAGCTTTATTCAAAAGAAAAGTAGAAACCAGATTTTTTCTAATCTCATGAACATGCCAAACATCTTTCAAAGTCAATTTCTTACTAGAGGTGAAATTCAATTCAATATCACCATAACCTAAGGCATTAATGGTGTGGGAATCACCAAGCAAAATTTTCTTCTCTACTTCAAAAAGAAAATAGCTTTTAAACGAAGTTTTATCATAGCAGACATGCCTAGAGGCACTAGAGTCTACCCACCATCCTTCAGAGGAATCAAAGGCATTAACCTCAGATATCATAGCCACAAGTTGCTCTTCGGTAACATTAACCTAATCAAAAGGTCTATGTTTCCGAAAATGACATACCCTCGCAATATGTCCAGGTTTTCCATAAACATAGCGCCCATCATTTCTTTTATTATTCGATGATTCTCTAGAAGGAGGTCCTTGGTTCTTCTTCTGATTAAATTGACCTTTTCGATGTTTCCTAGAGGACTTATTCTTATTATTAAAGTTCTTTTCCATTTTAGTTTGTTATTATCATAAGTCCTTGGCATGTTCTCATTAGAAGTGAGAAGATTTACCTTGAAACCTATGCCATTGAAGGCGGGTGAATTATCTTGATTTCTGTGCACCTATTCTACCCTTAAATTCATGATTAATGATTCAATGGATAGTTCCTTCTGTTTATGGCGTAAAATTTTCACAAAATCTTTCCAAGATCCGGGTAGTTTGTCAATAATGGCAGCAACTCCCATTTGTTTGTCCATTTTTATTCCTTCACGACAAAAATCATGTGCTAGCATCTGGAGATCATGGGATTGTTCTATCACAAACTTATTTTCCACCATCTGAAATATGAAGTAATGGCTTCAGGCATACTTCTTGGATCCAGCTTCTTCAATGTCATATTTTTGTTACAGCGCCTTCCAAATTTTCTTGGCGGAAGAGTAAGTCTGGTCATAATAGTTGAACAAACTATTAGATAGACAATTAAGTAAATAATTTATGCAGTAGATATGGTCATTCTCCCATTTCTTCACGTTTTCTTCATGCTCAACTTTTTCATCTTCAGTCATATCTTCAGTGTCCTTTTTCTTAGGACTTTTTTCCACCAAAATGTAATAGACATTTAGGAGAGTGAGGTAGAAAAAGGTCTTTTTGCTTCCATCTTTTATAGTTTGCACCATGAAAGCGAAATGGTCAGTTTAGGTCGCTGGCTTGATTAGTCTTGGGCATAGCATCGACAGTGTTCTCCATAGGGAAATATCGTCTCAAATTGATGGAGACTGTTGTAGAATAATGCCTCCAAATAGGATTGGATAATCACCTTCCTGTAGCTAAACTTGTAAAAAATATGTCAGTCAAATAGGGTGATGGAGATTGAGGGGCGGACTAGGTCGCTCTCTTAAGACGATACGCGTCCTTTCGGTAAATAGAACCGATGCATAGAGGATTCACTACATTCCGTCCCTCAGGATACAACAAGCCCAGTCACCCACTGTACACCTTTCTAACTTGCACAAGTTAGAAGGTAGAAGCTCTACCAAAACGACACCTTTTTCACCCAATTAGTTGAATACTCTTGAAAAAGACTTAGGAATAAATTAAAGTACAAAGTTTAAGATATGAAAAATAGGAATTGTTCTTTGAATGGGATGATTAGAAATGAAAACTACATCAACTATTTATAGTCAGAAGAATAAGACATGAAACATAAACCAATTAATGCTCCATAACTTACTATTATAAAAACTTAAAAACATGTTTAAAACAAGTTTAAACTTCTTTAATAAACATGAAAACGTCTTTGTTTTCATTAAAATATTCCAACAACAGGTTATACCATATTTTGTTTTGAGTATGTAACATTGCATGCTGTCGATAATTCGGTGTGATGATTACACTCCGGAGTGTGTTTTGCCTGCCCATTTCAAAGATATTAGATTTTGATGAACAATATATTTTTGGCGACTTTTTTGATAAATGAAAATGTGTGTGTGTGTGTGTGTTATACGTATTTTGGATCATACTCGATTCCACAACCCTATCCGGACATTCACTGCACCTCTGTCACTCACTGGGTACACAAGGTGTACTCACCACTCTTTTTGTTTTTGTTTTTGTTTTTGTTTTTGTTTTTCATGGTAATTCACATCTGAGGCTCTTTAGGATTTGTCAGTTGCCTTAGAAGTCCTTTACTCAATAGTGTAGGTATTTCCTTAAATATATCCACTAGTACGTGATTGGATTTTCAATTTGTTTAACTAAATGGTTTTCAATTGCTATTATTATATTTTATTTACTAATAAAGTTTTAGTTTTTGAACTGTTTTGTAGTGATGATACTTGATTTAAGTCTTGTGTTGTCTCGAGGTAGTGATAGTCACAAGTATTTTAAGGTAGTGCAGTGGTTGCCACGTGGTTAAGCTTGCAGGTCAACTGTGAAATTTTAGATAATAGTTATTACAATGGAGAATAACCTATTTCTCAACTGTTACATTAATTATATCTAAAAAATATTGCTTGGTGTAGGCCTGTCCATGTTTTATAGACCAAGGCATTCCGTAGGTGGAGGAATGAAGGAGTGTGGGGAACCCAAGCACTGGTGCAGGCACATAGTCGAAGGTATGGACATACTGGCTTAGGTGTGGGCAAATTGATTGCAAAGATTGCTAGATGACATCAGAGACATCCGGGAGAGTCCATAAGCACCTAGAAGCTTATAAAGAAATTCGAAAGTTTATGAAAGATTCTAGAAAATCGCAAAAGGTTCTAGAATGCTAAGTGTCTAGGAGATTCCAAAAGACTCTAGAATATTCTAGGTGAGCTTTGAATTGCCTAGCATTTTGTGTACTACTCTAGAAGGCCTTTGAATACTCTAGAAGCTTATGTACATATGTAGAGATATGTATTTTAAAACATTATAGAGAGCCATAGTAATTGATAAGAACTCTCTTGTCATGCCTCGAATTCGAAGGCTCAAAACGAGACAACGCCATATACTCATGAGGTGATTAACGAACATATAAGGCCAATAACAATTTCTACAATTACCATTAGTATAAATAAAACCTTCAATATTCTTTAAAACCAACTAACATTTACACAATCTCAATCTTCATAAATCATAACAAATCTAAAGACCAAGTTTAACAATGACTTATTTTAAATAAAGGTAACTAACTTCTAACGTATTCTCTCCCCAAATGCAATTCCCCAATGTCAATCATCATTACCTAGAAAACAAATATAACCAGATAATGAGCTAAAGAGCCTAGTAAGTAGTAAGATCTAACTGGCCGAATCAAATAATAGAAAACAATATTTTATAAAAAGAAATCACAATTCTTGACACGCCCGGACCTAGCACGACCTTTTCGTACGAACGGAATAATGCAAGATAACGTATAAATTAAACAATATGTCGGTCCGGCTGTGTCAAGTCAAAAGAGAAGATAGGCTTAAGATAAGACGTAGTTGGAAGATGAGACTGGTGACCATGCATGGAAATACTAAAGTGGACTTCTTAAGTCCATAGCCAATAGATTGGAAGTCCATTGGTGAATTGGTCGGTGGATTGGGCCAATAATCAACGTTTTGAGAGGTTTAAAAGAGAAGAGAAAGTCTGGCCCGGGGCCCGAGTAGACCCGGTGCCGGGCTCCCCTATAAATAGGGGGGAGATGAGCTCTCCCCCTCATTTTCTCTCTTTTCTCTCTTCTCTCATTTCTTTTTTTCTCTCAACTACTCTTTTGGAGCAATTTTGGACTTTTGGCCGATCCGGACAAACCGACCGCACGTTCAAGGCGAGATCTTGGTGAGTTGTTCTTAACTCCTTGAACTACGTTTCATTATGTTTTCACGCTTATCCATGCATTGGTCTAGGAGAGATCCAAGTTCAAAGTTAGGTTCAGCTTTTAGTTAGATTTTAAGTTTAGATTTGAGATTTAGGAACTTTAAGCTTGTGATTCTCGTTTCTGCTCCAGTAAATGCGTAGTGGGAGGTGAGAGGAACCTCCATCTCGAATTTCATGCGAAACGGTGGACCGAGGGGCTCAAGAACCGAGGAAAAGCCTCGGATCCCGAGGCTGGTGTGGGGCTCCCGCGCGGGAGAGACCGCCTGGCCGAGTCCCGCACGGGACTTGGGCCAGTCTCGTGCGGGACACGGCCAATTTGGCCCACCCGCTTGGGTGGGCCTTCTCCGGGCTCAATCCGTGGCTGGGCTTGACCCACGGGTCCCTAGGGGCATTTTCATAATTTTTCATCAAGTGTCCAATTTTTACCCCGGAACCTTCCGGACACTTTTCTAAGCCCCGAATCACTTCCAAACATTGTCATAGATCATATTAAAGCCTCGTAGGTGCATTCATAAATTTAATTATCAATGCTAATGTATATGTCCGTGTACTAGGGCTCCGGTTGAATCGAATGCGGCGATGCTCCGGAGGTTAAGCTACATAGAGCGCTTGGGAGTATACGAACCTCCCAATACTGTGAGTGACCCTGTTTTTAGTGTTTAGCCACTAGGGACAAAATGTTTTAAAAATGTTTTCAAAACATAAATTGTTTTAAAAAGGTTTTACAACTGTTTTGGGATAAGGGTAATCCACGATACACATTTTTTATTTTGTGATACGCCCACTTAGGGGGTGGGATGTTTTTTAAAAATATAAAGCTTGTGTGTGTTTACATGTTTTTTATTTATTTATAAAGAAATATTATTATTATGGTTATTGGGGTACGATGCCCCTGGAAGACAAGTGATTGAGTGGGATTCCTCGGGGCTCCAATTTGCGGGAGCGTGGACCGAGTTTGAGAGCATGCATGATACTCAGCCGTGGACCGCCTATCGAGAGGCATGGTGAGTCGAGCCTGGTTGGGAGAGGCGCATAGGGAAACTCTCCAGAGCTCCAGTTCACTGTGTTCCACCACAGTGAGGCACCACCGAGGGAACGGGCTAGTGTATGAGATAAAGAGAAAATGAATATGAAGAGAAAGAAATAGCCCTCGGTGTAGTAAGGCATACGACTGGCCAGCCGTGCCTTCAGTGTATTAGGTGCCAGCCCATGAGTATATAATTATTTTAAAGGTATTAAAATTAATTCTCCTTGGGAGAATTTCAAAAGAGGTTTGAAAATAAAATTTATTTTATTTACTTTAATTATTTTATTTTATTATATTTTGATCACCCTGTTTTCCCTAACCCTGATGGAGATTCATTGAACCTCTGTCACTCACCTGTATCCAATGTGGATGGATGCAGCTTCGCGTACGGAGTCAGCAAATATAATGGAGGCTCACTAGGAGGCGTCGGTGGCTTAGGCTTAGTAGTTTCCGCTGTATAGGTATTCTTTAAATTAATCCACTGATGTTGCTTATAAATAAAATATTTTATTAAATGATTTCTAATTAAAATTTAGTTTTGTTTTGCAGCGATGATACCTATTTCAAGCCTTGCGGTGCCTCGGGTGCGTGGCTGCAGACACGTACTTCGAGGTAGCACGGCGGTTGCCACGTGGTCGACCCGGGGTGGGTCGGGGCGTGACAATTCTCATTTTAAATCTTCACTCAATAAACCACAATAAATCTACAATGTAAAATTGATACACTTTATAAATCAATCACAATAATATTTCATTTTATTCTCTTCCAGCTATCATAATCACAATCACAATCACAACCCAATATTCCCGTTAGCGGTATAGATCTCGAGTCTAGTTGACAGTTTAACCCCCTGAGGCACGAGTCCACTATACAGCCATCCAAGAACATTAAAACCCATTTTAACAATATCAAATCTCTTTCACAATACCTTAAATCCAAAACATTTACATTTCCATACTTGATCCAAGTTTTAAGAAAACAACACTGGTACAAAACAATTAAAATCAAATCAATTGAAATTACACTTTCATTGTAAATAAATCCTTTTATAAAGCAATTATAAATTTGCAAAACAACTGTAAAATATATATTTCAAAACAACCAGAAAGGTCCGACCACTTACCTGATTAACTCAATGTACAATCACACTTCCACAATGCATACGATCAAGGCTAATATTATAATTACACATTAGCAATCAAACATCATCAAATAATACAATGCATGTCCATTCTACCCTCTAATAAGACCTAAACATCATTTGGGAGTTGCTGGATTTTCTTAAAATATTTAGAAACCAATTTTCACTAGTTGAAAAATACTTCGAAAGTAGAAATGTATTCTTTTGAGAAAGTGAAACTTTAATTTAAATAAATAATATTAATATGGTAATAAAACATAATTTTTGTAAAATCTCAATACCAAATCATTTATAAATTATCCACACTATCTTTATACTTTTAAATAAGAAAATAATTTATGAAAATTATTTCGAACTTCCGAAAAATTTGGAAAAAATTTAGAAAATCAGAAAATTTTTTTAAAGAAAATATCCATAAATGGGTGGTCATACGAGCTAGGGGTGAACTACACTCCTCGAATCAAAATCTCCCTAAGAATGGGCAACCAATTTCACTTTTCATCATCTTTATAAACAATTTCTAAAATTTCAGATTCGTCCTACCAACTAGCCAATTTTGAGGCTTCGGTTCTCTCTCTACAAAACTCCTATGAACGCGTGGTTGGTACCTATGCAAAAGGCTAATTTCCTACTACATGTTGGTCACAAGTTTAGCCTCTAAAGACCTTCGGTTTGCCAGATTTTTGCATGACATAACCTAAGGGTCATAACTTCACAATATCATAACTTTCAAACCACACAACGATATTGAGTGATTCAAAATCCCACTGATTCCTCATTGCTAGAGGAATCCATTGATGCTAATATGATGGCCAGAGGCTCGCCGGTCAATGGCGAGTGGCCGAATTTCTCATTCTAAGTCTACCTAAAACCCTTCCCTAACATGCAACAATGGTGGAAACTTAGAATACTCACTTCCAACATCCAAGAATGGTGAAAAACAGTAAAGATCAATCCTTAACAGCCCTAGGATGTTCTCCCCCTTCTTGCCAAATTTTCAACCCTAAAATCAATAAGAAACAGTTGTATTTATACCCAAGTTTAAGGGTTTTGACTAACCAATTGGGCCAAATTAGAAACAACCAAACTATTTTGGCCCAAATTCTAATACCCAATGGGTTGGGGTTTGACATCTCTAGGCATGGAAATATGTAAATGTCTTGTAGAATTATATCACTTGGATAAATCATAACCATTCATTGAAGAGGTCAAGTACTTATAAATTGGGATGCCTTATCCCTCTTTTGTAACCATGAACTTGTATATCTCATTTGAGGAACAGTAAAATAAAACATTACATTCTCCCAAACCCAAGCTAGTAATGTAGAGCACCAAAGTTCATACAAAGTTTAATTAACCAATCAATAGAAATGTCACTGATTTTCTAATACCAATATCTATAATTAATGAAAAAGCAACTAATGAGACTATAGCATATTTTATTTAATCCTTCCATAACAACATGCCTCCAACTTTCAGCTACACTTGCAAGAAGGTAAATATGGTAGCCATTAGATACTCAAAGCCTAAAGTTTAATCGAAAACAAAGAAAAAGAAAAGTTCGTAACCAAATGATTTATTTAGTAAAAAGATGCCTTTTTCTCCAAATACAAAGACAACACCATAGTCACCATGCAATCCCAAAAGTCATCGTAGCCAACATCAACACCACCACCTTATCATTTTTACTCTTGCTATCAAATCCAGAGTTAGTTTGATTAAACAAGCCAACCAAAGTGGCAAGTGACAGAGCTCTTTGTTTCCTTCAAAGGCAAAAGCAGAAAAGAGAGACAACATTGAAGGAATTAATTGAACCAAAAAAATTGTTATTAGAGACATTGAAGTCTATTAAAGAGGGAAATAGATCAATTGCTTCGAGGAATCCACTGAATAAGTTTGACTCTAGGTGAAGAGTAATCAACTCGGGTATATGAGCCAACTCAATCATCGAAATGTTTCCATACAAGTATCGTGTGATATATCAAAATGAATGAGCTACTTACCTATAGCAATTCCTACAGGGAATGTTTCATGTAAAAGTTTATTGGAAAGGTTGAGTTCTTGAAATGTAGACTAGGAAGAGAGATTAACTGGGAGACCAGCGACAAATTGGTTGTAAGCTAGACTAAGTAGTCTTAATTCAGATAACTCATTTAGTGACTGGATGCAGCGAAAAAGATTAAGATTTTTAAGAACAAGTTGTCTGACTCAATAATCAAAATCACAATCCACACCATGCCAAAAGGAGCAAGGATATGGGTAAATCCACGGCGCAAGCGAGTTTGTGGGATCTAAGATAAGCGCTTTGAAAAGCATCAATACGCTAAAATCGTCACAACATTGAGCCATTCCTAAACACAAAAAAAGGGTAAATATGAACATCTTCATGTTTCCTATCAAGTGTGTCACCTACATACCAAGCAAAGAAAATTACATCAGATAATTAGGGAAAGAAAAAGAGGGGAAATAATACACAGATTGGGATATAATTTGACACACCCGGACCTAGCACGACTTTGTCGTACGAACGGAATAGTGCAAGATGATGAAACAATTAAACGATATGTTGGTCCGACTGTGTCAAGTCAGAAGAGCAGTCAAGCTTAAGATAAGACGGAGTTGGATGATGAGTGTCGCAACATTACTTGAGACGACGACGGATTTGGGACTTAAGAGAAAATTACGGAGTCGCCACTAATCATTTTTGTTTAGGTGTGGTTAGTCACCTATTAAGAATCTACCTAACTTAGCATTGGCCGTTAGATGGCGTACTTAAGCTGGGTAGGTCCCGGTTTGCGGAACGGAGAACTGGTGTCAGGAGTACGGTTACGTGCGGGGAAGGGTGAGCACCCCCACAATGCCCGTCAATATGACGGTACCGATTAATTTAATAATATTTAGGCCTTAAGAAAATGTCTTTAAAATTTTTATTTTTGTTTGATTTTTTTTGTAATTTTCTATTATTTTTATTGAAGTAAACTTAAAAAAATAAAAGCAGGTTTCGAAATTTTTTTTATACTTATGAAAAGTTGAGAGAAAACCATATTCCAAAACATTTTTTTATATTATTTTTGAATGAGATCAAAATTCATTAAATGAATCAAGGTTTATTATTATCATCTTAAATCAACATTTTAAAAAAAAAAATATCAAGTGAATTCTTTCAACTTTTGATTTTTTTTTGGGAAATTCATTTTTTATTCAAGAAAAGCAATTTTTTCTTTTTGAGAAATTGACATTTAGAATGAAACTATTGGATAGCCTTTTTTTCAAAAGTCCATTTTATTACTCCATTCTTTTTTGAACAACTTTCATTTTTTATTTTTTTACATTTTGGTTTTGAGATTTTTCAAAATTTGCAATTTTTATTGAACATTTGAATGTTTGAGGAGTAAAATCTTATTTTTGCCAATTAAAAAAATGGCGAGGATTTTATCAAGGCCTACGATGAACCTCGCCCAATTCTGGGTCTGATTCAAAATGGATCTCTTATCTAAAAATCCGGACTAAGTGTGAATTTTCACCCCCCAAACCGGATCCCGTGATTAAATCCTCATAGCTTAAACCACTTGTAAGGATTTTGTTAGACATAGGTGATCACTCTTTTACTTTTATTATTTAACATAAAGGTTTTATTGTCCTTATTGGCTTAAGAATTTATCATTATTGATTTATTTAATTTTTAAAACTAACACCTATAATTTATTTAGATGCCTAAATGCATGGCATATGAAATGTTATCTTATCAATTTTAAAAATAAGGATATTAAAGATTTTATCAAGACCCACCATGAACCTCGCCCAATTCTGGGTCCGATTCAAAGTGGATCTCTTACCTAGGAACCCGATCGGGTGTGAATTTTCACCTTCCCGAACCGGATTCCATGATCGGACCCTAATTATCCCTGCATATCATTACTCGCATGGATGACAATAATAATTATGAAAAATGATGCTCTTGAAGGAAATCTAACTTTGAATTAATTCGTCTTCTTATTTTATTTTCAAAGAAAAAAATGCTACTCCTTTTTATAAAGAAAATCTTATTTCCTTTTGTTAACTAAAACCTTTGTATTTCTATTCTCCCATTTTATATTACTAACGGCATTGAATTACTCCCACCAAGGAATATGATTTAACAAAAAAGTAAACATTACTCAAGGAATACTACCCAAGGAATACGGTTTTCTTATCACTCAACCTATTATCCTATCATCAAATTATTCCCTTTTTATTTTGTATATCTTTTTTTTATCCTTTTGAAACCATCTTAACCGTAACATTATGCAAGCCAAATCACAAGTAAACATTAAATTAGTCATACATAAAAACAACAAAAGCAAATAGAAAACTAACCCAAGTCTAAATATATGAAGTTAATAAAAAATGGAGTGGACATATACCAATATATATATATATATAATAATGAAAGGAAGGTTGCTGTTACTAAATGGGTCAAGCCAGCCGAGCAAAAAGTGTGAGTCCTAGGTTGGATAATGATGATCCTTGAATCACCAAACCCCAACTATGCCACTTTCGTTTACGAACACCAAGAGCCTAACCAGCGGGACACTATCAGCCACTATACCGGAACTTCCAGCTCCCAAAAAATCGTTTTCCTCCTCACTTCAAACTCGAATCCAAGGTTTATTTCCACTGAAGTAGCCCACAAACATCAAGATCCACTTCAAGAACAACTAAAACTAGAGAGTTTGATGTAAGAAAAACACTGTTGGATCTCCCCTGAAAGCAAGTATATTACTCTCTCCACCCTAATCTAACTTTCCACAATTTAGATTTCAAAGAGAAGACCCAAAAAAAAAAAAACTCATGGAACAAAAACTGCACTCCCCTTTTTTCTTCTTCTTTTCTTTCTTTTTTTTTTCTCTTGTGATCGACTATGCTTGGCCCTCTTCCTCTACTCTTGCTGAAGGAAAAAATCCTTTTTATAGTCCTTTCTCCCCTTTTTAATCTGATGGCTCCTCTTTCTTCTCCCATTTTGATCTAAAGGTCCTCATTTATTGGCCTTGTAATCCCAACCTCACCCCTTATTTCTTTGCTGCAATTGGTTGTTTATATTTCTGACTCCACTTTTGTTGTCTTTGGAGGATCACTCAGCTGTCAAGGAGAAAAATTGACAAGGAGAGAAGTTGGCTGAGGGAGTCACGTGGAGATGTTTGCTGATTAGAAATGAAAAATGGGTCTTGTTATGCATTGGTTGCATAATGGTCCCATATTTGAAAAATTCATCAAAGAGGCCCTACAGAAAACATGATTAGCTGATTTATGCAAGAGAATCACGTGGGGGGTTTGCTATTTGAAATGACAAATGGGTCTTGTTATGCATTGATTGCATAATGGTCCCATATTTGAAAAATTCATCAAACGAGGCCCTACAGAAAACATGATTAGCCGATTTATGCAAGAGAATCATGTGGGGGGTTTGCTATTTGAAATGACAAATGGGTCTTGTTATGCATTGATTGCATAATGGTCCCATATTTGAAAAATTCATCAAACGAGGCCCTAGAGAAAATATAATTAGGCATGCTGCTATTTCCAAATGGATGGCTTAAAAGTTGAGTAGCCCTTTCAAGAACTGATTTTAGAACAACAGATGCACCATCCCCAACAGGGCTTCCAAGGGGCCAAAGTGGTGGCTGCTCTGAGGAACAAACAACCGCAATGAGGCAAGCACTAAGTGCACGAAGATCCATGCCGTTAACACATAGAACTTGTCTTTGCAGGATTGCTAGTTGTCTCGGCTGCTGCCTGACGAGAAAATTATGGCCTTTTGGAATAGTGACTCTCTTAGGAATACACTGTCGTCCTCGGGAGCACAACTAACCACATGCACACCTTTGCTAAGTGAATCAACAAGCTGAAGTGATGAGGCGTCATCAATAGCCTATTTCTTCAGAAATAGTAATAGCTGTCCCGGAGCAGCAGGTGCACTATTTGTTTTATGCATTGTCTTGAAAGTGCCATCAAGTATGTTGTCACCAATCTGCTCAAGCTTCCATACTCTTCCGAATTGAAATAATTTTCAAGATTCTCATGTTTCAAAACTTATCTTCCAAACAGCTCCTTAGTGGAAGTAATCATCACTTCAGAAATTCTCTCCATTGAATTTTTTAGCAATTGAAAACAATCATTAGCTAACAAAATTTATGTAGGCTACGTTGAATTAAAGGTGGAAATTGCAAGAAGACAAAGCCAACTTGACAAGGACGCTGGGGTCCTTTGCAAATAATTCAATTAGTAGCAACAATAAGAGAAATGAAAAAGATTATTTCTTTTCAAAAAGCTAATTTTACTTTCTATTCCTTGTCATTAGCTAACAAAATTTGTGTAGGCTGCGTTGAATTAAAGGTGGAAATTGCAAGAAGACAAAGCCAACTTGACAAGGACGCTGGGGTCCTTTGCAAATAATTCAATTAGTAGCAACAATAAAAGCGGTGGAAATTGCAAGAAGACAAAGCCTCGACAAGGACGCTGGGGTCCTTTGCAAATAATTCAATTAGTAGCAACAATAAAAGCTGCTCCACTTTCGGCACCTACTGAGGCCATTAACCCAACAATTCTTCTGTTGCTGTTCAGATTTTGGCTCCATTCTGTTATCTTTGGAGGTATCCGGGAAGAAAAGCCGTGAGGAGAGAGAGAGAGAGAGAAGCCACTTAGAAAAACAAAACAGCCAATGGGGTGGAAGAGACGTGCTCTCATCCCGAATCCTAAATTTCTGTTGTTTTCTTTTTTTTCTTTTTCAAATTGCATATCTCGTTTGTTTTTTTTTTTGTTTGTATTATATTTTTGTGAGATATCTATATTTATATATAAAAAAAAATGTTTGGGCCTTTGTAACTTTATAACTTTGGTGAATTAGGCTTTATTATTGTAATCCCAAATTCCTTTTTTAATAAAATTTGGACCCTTAATTCCAATTGATAAGTAGTCCAAAGTTTAGCCAAGCAAACCTTAAGCACTCAGGACCCAATAAAGAGTAAAAAATGTAAACAGAATTGATAATAGAATTAAAAATAAGAATAATGAAAATATAAATATATAAAAAATAAGAATAAATATAAAATGAAATAATAAAGTAAAAATATAGTGTCTACAATGAGATTGGTGACCATGCATGGAAACACTAAAGTGGATTTCTTTAAGTCCATAGCTAATGGATTGGAAGTCCATTGGTGAATTGGTCGGTGGATCGGGCCAAGGATCAAAGTTTTGAGAGGTTTAAAAGAGAAGAGAAAGTCTAGCCCGGGGTCTGAGTAGACCCGGTGTCGGGCTCCCCTATAAATAGGGGAGGCCAAGCCTCTCCCCCTCATTTTTCCCTCTTCCTCTCTTCTCTCCTATCTCTTTTCTCTCAACTGCTCTTTTGGAGCAATTTTAGACTTTTGGCCGATCCGGACAAACAGATAGCAGGATCAAGGCGAGTTCTTGGTATGTTATTCCTAACTCCTTAATCTACGTTTTTCTAAGTTTGTACGCATTTCCGTGCATTGGTCTAGGAGAGATCCAAGCTCAAAGTTAGGCTTAGCTTTTTAGTTAGATTTCTAGCTTAGATTTGAGATCTAGGAACTTTGAGCTTGTGATTCTCATTTCTGCTCCGGTAAACACGTCGTGGGAGGTGAAAGGAACCTCCATCTCGAATTTCATGCGAAACGGTGGATCGAAGGGCTCGGGAACCGAGGAAAAGCCTCAGATCCCGAGGCCTGCGAGCAGCTCCCACACGGGAGCCGAGTCTCTCCCCCCCGGGAGAGATCCGCGACCCAGGTCCCGTGCGGGACCTGGGCCAGTCCCCCGCTGGACTGGGCCTTTGGCCCAATCCATGCGACTGGGCCCTGTTAGGTCCAAGTCGAGTGGGCCTCAACCCAATCAGCAAGGATGGGGCCTTTTGGGCCCAGAAACAGGCTGGGTTGACCCAACCATGTGGGGGGCCTGCTTGGCCCAAACCCGGGCAGGGCTGGGCCCAACCCCCAGGGGCATTTTAGTAATTTTTCACCAAGTGTTCGATTTTTACCCCGGAACCTCCCAAACACTTTTCTAAGCCCCTAATCACACTCAGGACCAGTCATAGGTCATATTAGAGCCTCGTAGGTGCATTCATAAATTTAGTTATGAATGTTAACGTGTATTTCCGTGTGCTAGGGTTCCGGGTGAATCGAATGTGGCGATGCTCCGGAGGTTGAGCTACATGGAGCGCTTGGGAGTATACGATTCTCCCAATACTGTGAGTGACCTAGACTTCTTTGTTTAGCCACTGGGAACAAAGGTTTTAAAAATGTTTCTAAAACATAAATGTTTTCAAAAAGGTTTTAGGATACGGGGAAATCCACACACACATACACTTGTTTGTGATATACCCACACAGTGAGTGGGATGTTTTAAAAAGGAAATATAAAAACTTATGTGTGTGTGTGTGTTTATGTATTTTAAAATTTATGTATGCTTTATACATATATATATAATTATGAAATATTATTATTATGAATTTTAAGGGTGCGACTCCCTTGTGAGATGAGTGATTTAAAGAGATGCTCCTCGGGCTCCAATATATGCGGGAGCGTGGAAGAGTTGGAGAAAAGCATGCTAGAGACTCAGCCGTGGAACGCCTATCGAGGGGCACAGTGAGTCGAGCCTGGTTAGGAGAGGCACGTAGGGAAGCTCACCAGGGCTCAAGGTAGCTGTGTTCCACCACAGCGATGGGCACCACTGAGGGAACAGGCTAGAGAAAGAGAAAATGCGAAAATATTTTAGAAAGAAAAGAGATAGCCCTCAGTGTAGTGAGGTATACGACCGACGGGTCGAGCCTCCAGTATAAAAAAGATGCCAGCCCATTATATATATTTATTTAAAGTGTTTTTAAAAAAGATTTTCAAAAGAAATATATTTATTTTATTATTATTTTATTTTGGATTTCCCTTAATTGCCCTAACCCCGATGGAGATTCATAGAATCTCTGTCACTCACATGTATCCAATGTCGGTGGATGCAGATCTGTGTACGAGGTTAGCAAATAGAATGGAGGCTCACTAGGAGATGTCGTTGGCTTAGGCTTAGAAGTTTCCACTGTGTAGGTATTCTTTAAATTAGTCCACTGGCATTACTTGTAAAGTTAATTATTTTATTAAATGATTTTAATTAAAGTTTTAGGTATTTTGCAGCGATGGTATCCATTTCTGTGCCTTGCGGTGCTTCAGGTGCTTGACTGGCCAGCAAGTACTTCAAGGCAACGCGGCGGTTCCCACGTGGCCGACTCAGGCGAGTCGGGGTGTGACATAATTGTTTAATCTGAAATTAAATTATGAGTCTTGTTCTTAAAAAAGAAATTACAGTTCTCACTAGAAAATGTTTTCTTTCCTAAATGGACCTTTCATACACAAAGCATACTTAAATGGGTGAAAAGAGTTAAGGATTGAGTTTTAAAGCTTCTATGAAACAAATATTATAAGTAAATACAATGCATACAGACCTTTACAAAAGAAAGGAGCATTTTTTTTTCCTGGGAAAAATAGAGCGAATCAATATTACAAACAGAACAACAAATTTAGGAAAAAGAACATAATGCATGTTAACATGCAACAAATAAAAAAATGTGGGAAATTACTTTTTGCTTGGAAAACACCTTTTTGTAGAGTATATGTTTATAAAAAAGAAAGAAAGAAAAAGAAATACAGAGTACCTAAGTGGAGACAAGGAGTTGAAAAGTGATAGGAAAGTGTTTGTGCTGAAAGAGAGCATCAATGCAATGGCTTTCCTTAGAGGTAACTCAATCAAGTGTCACCCCCTTGTCTATTGCTTGCTTGGTTGCTTTAAACAACTCCACCGCCTCTTTCTCCTCCCTCACCTTGACCTTCATCTTATCCATTATTTTTCATAAAATAATTATATTTCCTAACTATAAAACAAAAAAAAGTAGCAACCATGAAAAACAAACCAAAAGAAAATTACTTATAAGAAAAGAGAAAAAAAACTCAACATCACAATAGTGGGGAGTGAAACAGGGGAAAAAATATAGTCCTCGGTGCAGTAAGGCATATGACTGACCAGTTGAGCCTTCAGTATGTTGAGGCCAGCCCATTTTATTTATATATTTATTTTAATGATTTTAAATCAAATTCTCAATTGGAGAATTTGAAAAGAGATTTTGAAAACAAAATTATTTACTATATTGTTATGTTTTGGTTTACCCCTGTTTCCCTAACCCCTGATGGAGATCCATTGAATCTCTGTCACTCACATGTATCCAATGTGGATGGATACAGATCCACGTATGAGGATAGTAGATAGATCAGAGGCTCATTAGAAGGCATCGGTGGCATAGGAGTAGTGGTTCCCGTTGCATAGGTTTTCTTTTAAATAAATTCACTGATACTTCTTTTATAGTTATTTATTTTATTATATTATTTCTAATAAAATTTTACTATTGTTTTGCAGCGATGATATCCATTTCTATGCCTTGCAGTGCATCTAGTGCATAACCGGTTGGCACATACTTCGAGGTGGCGTTGCGGTTGCCACGTTACCGACCTTCCAGGTCGGGGCATGACAGTTAGCTTTCTCAAGTCTTCGTGGAATCGATACCTTGGAATACTCCAAGTTTTACTATTTGATTTCTGTTCTCTTACAGAGAAAACATGGTCACATGGCAAAGGGTCGAGTTACCTTGTAGCACATGCTTCGTGAATTTTACAAGTATCCGCTTCATGAATTTTATGTTAGTAGATAGCATCATACATTTCATAATCCAGAGTATGCAAAATATTATAGTGCAAGATGGGTAGTTAGGAATTTTGGTGAAAAATGTGGGAAAAGTTTGAACTAGTAAAGCTTACAAATGGTAAGGAATTTGAAAATTCTGTGACGCGTAAAATAACTCAATAGGGCTTGAAAAATAATTTGACACAGTGTATAAGATTTAGGACGGACTTGGGACATAAGTGGAATTTTTTTTAATTTTCGAGGGCAAAATGGTCATTTTGCCACAAAGATTATTTTGGTCATGTGCATGGCAGATGACGAATGGCCATATTTAAAGGCCATCGCTGGCCAAACTCATGGAAATTCAAGAAATTTCCATAAGTTCTCCACCTTTCTCAAACTTTCTCCATTTTCTCCATTTTCTCCATTTCCACCAAATTTCTTCTACCTTGATTTCTCCTAATTTAATCCACCAAATCCCCCTCAAGTTTATAGTCAAATTGAAGCTCTCAACAAGCCCATCAATAGCCCTCTATCAATTTTGAGGAATTCGAGCTTGGTTGGATTAATTTGAAGAAGAAAATTTGGGTTTATGTACAAGTTGGAAAAATCATAAGGTAAGCATGCCTAATTTTGAGTTATGTTGTAGATTTTGGCATGCTCATCATGAATATCAGGTTAATTTGGCATAAAATGTGAATTTTGTATGTAAAATTTAGGGAGAAAAGAATGATTATATTATGAATTTTTTATTCATGAAGTATATGTGTTAAAAGAATTTATAAGTTGAATTAAATTAGTGTGGGAGAATTAAATTGATAGGATTTGATTTTGAATGAATTGAATAAAGAATTTACAATATAAAAGAGTGGGTGTCGAAAATTCTAAAGGAAAATATTATTATGGCCAATTTGTAAGATATAATTAGTTTGATTATATTCTTGGAGTAGTTTAAGGGTAAATATGAAGATAAAAAATTGAGAAATGAACAAATACCAAATTCGTGAAATTAGGGACATTGGCCGAAAATGTCACACCCCGACCCGTCCGGGTTAGCCACGTGGCAACCGTCGTGCTGCCTCGAAGTACATGCCGACCGGTCATGCACCAGAAGCACCGCAAGGCATTAAAATGGATACCATCGCTGCAAAACAACTAAAACTTTAATTAAAAATATTTTAATAAAATAATAATCTTTAAAGTAGTACCAATGGATTAAATTTAAGGAATACCTACGCAATGGAAACTGTTAAGCCTAAGCTACCGACGCCTCCTAGTGAGCCTCCTTTCTAATTGCTAACCCCGTACGCGGATCTGCATCCATCCACATTGGATACAGGTGAGTGACAGAGGTTTAATGAGTCTCCATCAGGGTTAGGAAAACAGGGGTAATCCAAAATATAACAAAAATAAAATAAATAAGTTTGTTTTAAAAATCTCCTTTATAATTCTTCAAAGGAGAATTGGATTTAAAACCTTTAAAATAAATGTAGACACTATATTTTTACTTTATTATTTCATTTTATATTTATTCTTATCTTTTATATATTTATATTTTCATTATTCTTATTTTTAGTTCTATTATCAATTCTGTTTACATTTTTTACTCTTTATTGGGTCCTGAGTGCTTAAGGTTTGCTTGGCTAAATTTTGGACTACTTATCAATTGGAATTAAGGGTCCAATTTTTATTAAAAAAGGAATTTGGGATTACAATAATAAAGCCTAATTCACCAAAGTTACAAAGTTACAAAGGCCCAAACATTTTATATATATATAAATATAGATATCTCACAAAAATATAATACAAACAAAAAAAACAAACGAAAAATGCAATTTGAAAAAAAAAAAGAAAACAACAGAAATTTAGGATTGGGGATGAGAGCACGTCTCTTCCACCCCATTGGCTGCTTTGTTTCTCTAAGTGGCCTCTCTCTCTCTCTCTCCTCACGGCTTTTCTTCCCGGATGCCTCCAAAGATAACAGAATGGAGCCAAAATCTGAACAGCAACAAAAGAATTGTTGGGTTAATGGCCTCAGTAGGTGCCGAAAGTGGAGCCGCTTTTATTGTTGCTGGTAATTGAATTATTTGCAAAGGACCCAGCGTCTTTGTCGAGGCTTTGTCTTCTTGCAATTTCCACCTAATTGAATTATTTGCAAAGGACCCAGCGTCCTTGTCGAGTTGGCTTTGTCTTCTTGCAATTTCCACCGCTTTTATTGTTGCTACTAATTGAATTATTTGCAAAGGACCCGTCCTTGTCAAGTTGGCTTTGTCTTCTTGCAATTTCCACCTTTAATTCAACGCAGCCTACACAAATTTTGTTAGCTAATGACAAGGAATAGAAAGTAGAATTAGCTTTTTGAAAAGAAATAATTTTTTTCATTTTTTTTATTGTTGCTACTAATTGAATTATTTGCAAAGGACCCCAGCGTCCTTGTCGAGTTGGCTTTGTCTTCTTGCAATTTCCACCGCTTTTATTGTTGCTACTAATTGAATTATTTGCAAAGGACCCCAGCATCCTTGTCAAGTTGGCTTTGTCTTCTTACAATTTCCACCTTTAATTCAACGCAGCCTACACAAATTTTGTTAGCTAATGACAAGGAATAGAAAGTAGAATTAGCTTTTTGAAAAGAAATAATTTTTTTCATTTCTTTTATTGTTGCTACTAATTGAATTATTTGCAAAGGACCCCAACGTCCTTGTCGAGTTGGCTTTGTCTTCTTGCAATTTCCACCGCTTTTATTGTTGCTACTAATTGAATTATTTGCAAAGGACCCCAGTGTCTTTGTCAAGTTGGCTTTGTCTTCTTGCAATTTCCACCTTTAATTCAACGTAGCCTACACAAATTTTGTTAGCTAATGACAAGGAATAGAAAGTAAAATTAGCTTTTTGAAAAGAAATAAGTTTTTTCATTTCTTTTATTGTTGTTACTAATTGAATTATTTGCGAAGGACCCCAGCGTCCTTGTCAAGTTGGCTTTGTCTTCTTGCAATTTCCACCTTTAATTCAATGCAGCCTACATAAATTTTGTTAGCTAATGATTGTTTTCAATTGCTAAAAAATTCAATGGAGAGAATTTCTGAAGTGATGATTACTTTCACTAAGGAGCTGTTTGGAAGATAAGTTTTGAAACATGAGAATCTTGAAAATTATTTCAATTCGGAAGAGTATAGAAGCTTGAGCAGATTGGTGACAACATACTTGATGGCACTTTCAAGACAATCCATAAAACAAATAGTGCACCTGCTGCTCCGGGACAACTATTACTATTTCTGAAGAAATAGGCTATTGATGACGCCTCATCACTTCAGCTTGTTGATTCGCTTAGCAAAGGTGTGCATGTGGTTAGTTGTGCTCCCGAAGACGATAGTGTATTCCTAAGAGAGTCACTATTCCAAAAGGCCATAAGTTTCTCATCAGGCAGCAGCCGAGACAACTAGTAATCCTGCAAAGACAGTTTCTATGTGTTAACGGCATGGGTCTTCGTGCACTTAGTGCTTGCCTCGTTGCGGTTGTTTGTTCCTCAGAGCAGCCATCACTTTGGCCCCTTGGAAGCCCTACTAGGGATGGTGCATCTGTTGTTCTAAAATCAGTTCTTAAAAGTGCTACTCAACTTTTAAGTCATCCATTTGAAAATTGCAGCATGCCTAATTATGCTTTCTGTAGGGCCTCTTTGATGAATTTTTCAAATATGGGACCATTATGCAATCAATGCATAACAAGACCCATTTGTCATTTCAAATAGCACAGCTCCCCCACGTGATTCTTTTACCAGCTGGATGCCCTACAAGGACACAAAGATTGAAATCAGCTAATTATGCTTTCTGTACGGCCTCTTTGATGAATTTTTCAAATATGGGACCATTATGCAATCAATGCATAACAAGACCCATTTGTCATTTCTAATCAGCAAACATCTCCACGTGACTCCCTCAGCCAACTTCTCTCCTTGTCAGCTTCTCTCCTTGACAGTTGGGTGATCCTCCAAAGACAGCAAAAGTAAAGTCAGTAATATAAACAACCAATTGCAACAAAGAAAGAAGGGGTGAGGTAAGGATTACAAGGCCAATAAATGAGGACCTTTAGATCAAAATAGGAGAAAAAAAGAAGAGCCATCAGATTAAAAAGGGGAGAAAGGACTATAAAAAGGATTTTTTTCCTTCAGCAAGAGAGGAGGAAGAAGGGACGGCGAAAGGTTTGAAAAAAAAAAGAGTAGTGGTCTTGAAAAGTAGATAAGGGAAACAAGAAAAAAAAAAGGGGGTGGGCATTTTTTTTTCCCAGAGTTTTTTTTTTTTTGAAAAGAAGTGGTTTTTGCTTGTAATCTTTTCTTTGAAATCTGAAAGGTGAAAAGTTACATGAGGATGAAGGGAACAACATACTAGCTTTCGGAGGAAATCCAACAGTGGTCTTTTGCAAATCAAACTCTCTTTCTTTGGAGTAGATCTTGGAGTCTATTGTTTGTTTCGGAGAAAAACAAGCCTAGGATTCGTGTTAGAAACAGAGAGGGGAATGATTTGGAAGTTGAGAATTCTAGTATAGAGGTTCGTGGTGGAAGGTAGTCGCCTGAGAATTTGTCTAGAAGAAAGAAGCAGAGAAAGACAAATGAGAGGAAAAGCAAGTGGGGACGCAGGAATCACAAAGACTCAAACAGTGCCGTGCATTGCTAGTAGAGTTTTATTCAAATTTATCTTTAGTGTAGCCGAAGAACAAGTCAAATTGAGTTTGTCTTTTAGCTCCAAAGCCATCCATCGAGCTTGGTAAGTTTTCTTTCTCCTGGGCTTTCAAGTCATGTTTTGTCAGCTGCATGAAGGATTTCATTAAAATAAAATGGGTTTAGAGGGGCGGTAAAAAGAGCACAAAGAACTGAAAAGAAGAACACAGATGTTTGGATTATTTGTATCATATTTAGTTTCTTGTTTGATTCAGAAAATGTCACTATTAAATGGCAACGAAGAAACTATAAAAATAAAATAAGTATAAAAAATAATAAAGTTGATATTTTGTTCATAACACTTTTTGTTTTCTCATATTTCAAATGCCGTATCCTTTTTGTTAATAAAACATTTGAAAATTGATGAAATAAAATGAAATAAAGTGAATTAATAATTTTCAAAATTAATTGTTAGGAAGGCCATATCTTCATCTGCATACATTAATTCTTTATTATCATATTATCATTGTCATACATGCGAGTAATGATATGCGGGTAGTGAGGGTCCAATCATGGAATCCGGTTCGGAAAGGTGAAAATTCACACACAATCTGGGTTCCTAGGTAAGAGATCCACTTTGAACCGACCCTGAATTGGGCGAGGTTCATGGCGGGTCTTGATAAAATCCTTACTATCCTTACTTTTAAGATTAGTAAGGTAACATTTCACATGCCATGCATTTAGGTATCTAAATAAATTATGGGTATTAATTTTTTTTTTAAAAAAAATAATAATAATCAATTTTAAACTAACAAAGATAATGTAATAATAATCAAGTTAAATGAAATCGGTAAATAATCTTTGAGCAAATATTTGTAAATATGGTTTAAGTTATAAGGATTCAATCACGGGATCTGATTTGGGAGGGTGATATTTCATACCTAGTTCGGATTCTTAGGTAAGAGACCCACTTTGAATCGGACCCAGAGTTGGACGAGATTCATAATAGGCCTCGATAAATCCTCACTATTTTTATATTAAATTGATAAGGTGGCATTTTGCACTTGAAACATTTTAAATATCTAATAAAGATAATAATTTCGAAAAATCCTAAAAAAAAAGCAAAAATGAAAAGAAAACTATTTAAAAAAAGTAATAAAATGTATTTTTGAAAAAAACATTATTTGTTGGCTTTAATAAAAGTGCAATTTCCTAAAAGGAATGAAAGCTTTTCTTGTTTGAATAAAATGAACTTTGGAATTTCAAAAAGACCAAAAATTAAAAGAAATTACTTGATATTCTTCCTAAAATATTGATTTGAAAATGATAGTAATAAAACCAATAAATTTTGTTTTTGTTCAAGAACATATAAAAAAAACAAAAAGGTGTTTTAAAATTTGTTCCTTTTCAAAAAGCTAAAAAAGAAGGAAAAATTATTTTGGAAATTACTTTTTTTTTAACTCTTACAATACAAAATGAGATGTTTTGAAACATAATTTTCATTTAACTTTTCACTAATGACAAAAAATAAAAAAAGAAAATATTTTGAAACTTGTTTTTGTTTGCCCGAATAATAAAAATAAAAAACTATTAATACAAAAAAAAACAAAAAAACCAACCAAACAAAAAGGAAAATTATAAAGACATTTTTTTAAGGCCTAAATATTATTAAATTAATCGGTACCGTCATCTTGACGGGCGTTGTGGGGGTGCTCATCCTTCCTCGCACGTAACCGTACTCCTAACTCCAGTTCTCCGTTCCGCGGACCGGGACCTACCCAGCTTAAGTACGCCATCTAACGGCCAATGCTAAGTTAGGTAGATTCTTAATAGGTGACTAACCGCACCTAAACAAAAATGGTTAGTGGCGACTCCGTAAAATTTCCTTGAAACCCCGTCGTCATTTCGGATAACGTTGCGACAATAAATATATATACTAAATGGGCTGGCACTTAATACACTGAAGGCACGACTGGCCGATCGTATGCCTTATTGCACCGAGGGCTATCTCTTTTCACTTTGAAATCATTTCCTTCCCTTTCTCTTTCTCTAGCCCGTTCCCTCGGTGGTAGCCATGACACGCCCGGACCTAGTCCGCACGTGTCAAGTTGTGTATTTATGAATTGTTGTCTAGTCAATATACCAAATTTGAATTCCCATGGATGTTTTAAACTTCATTTAGCTCGATTTCAAGCTTAAAAACCCTAAAATTGAAGTCCGAGGATGTGGGCCCCACTTGGATTCGAGTCCCAAGGAAATTGGGCCGAGTTGACTGGAGTCAACACTGAAAATGTTGACTCCGGCGCCGGACAGGGACGGGTCCGGCGCTGGACCCGTTATTTCTATAAGGGGTCTCGGGTGGCCGAGACCCCCCATTTTCATTTCTCCTCTTCTTCAATTATCCGAGCTCTCTTTTCCAATTCCCTTGAAATCAAACCTTGAATCCCTCTTCAAACACTTAATCAAACATCAATACCAACTTCTTTTGCCTTCTTGAAGATCAAAACACCAAAGTTTCCAAGAAAATCACCAAATCTAGAAATCTGGAATTTTGGTGACAGTTTGTTCTTCGAGCTATATCTTTTGATTCAACCGTAGGACTTGGCTGGGAATTTGGTATGTTGTTCTAGACTCATCAAGCTTTAATTTGATAGTTTACATGCTTGATTTCATGGTCTGTGCTAAGAGAATTCGTTGATTTAAGTTGAGATTTCTGTTTTGCCCGAGATGTGTTAACCCTTAGTGTTTTGATTCAAAATTCGAGCATGTTAAATGGATTGATTCCGTTCTTGAAGCTGTGAATCCTTAGATCATGTGTTTAACTTACTGTGTTTCAATTTTGGTGCGGATTGGTTGAGAATCGAACTCAAACCGAGCTCGATCTGGTGCATGGCCCGCGATGGCCATGCACTGGGGACAACTCCGGCGCCGGACTCAACAAGTCCCGCGCTGGAGCTGCTTAATTTTGGGAGTTATCTCCCATTTTGGCTCACTCCCGCCCGGGAGTGAGCCACCTGCCGACAGGGGCACTGTAGCTTAGGGGCATTTTGGTAATTTTACAGCCCTAGACCCCACTTGACCCCAATTGACTCCAATTAGCTTCAATTGACTTCCGGACTTGCCAATTTTATTCCGAGACCTTTAATTGGTTTTGTTTTATGATTTAATTGTTGGTTGAATGCCTTTATTAATCAAATTAGATTTTAATTTGATTATTTAGGTACGTGATTGTACGAGTTTCAGACCGGTAGCAGTTTGAGCTAAGGCATTCGTGGGTAATCGGGGAGTATACAACTCTCCTCTATTGTGAGTGGCTTGGATTATATTGGTTGACCATTGAGGGTTAACCGTTTTCAAATTTCTTTATAAATGCTTTATTAAATTGTTTATATATGTTTTGGGGTATGAATTGTCCACCCTCACACACCATGTTTACAAATGATTTAAAGGGTGGGAATATCAAATAAATTTACAAATTGATATTATTAATTATTGTTTGGGGAACGATACCCCTGAGAGATGAGAGATTGAGTGGTTTCCTTGGGGCTCCGATTTGCGGGAGCGTGGACCGAGTTTGAGAGCATGTGTGATACTCAGTCGTGGACCTCCTATCGAGGGGCACGGTGAGTAGAGCCTGGTTAGGAGAGGCGCGTAGGGAAACTCGCCAGGACTCCAGATGCTGTGTTCCACCACAGCAAGGCTAACGTCAAGGGAATAGGCCAGAGAGTAAAGAAAAGTGTTTTAAAAGTATAAAGTAACCCTTGACGGTCCAGTGGATACCCCAGTGCACGGGTATACCTTTTTGGGACATTTTCAGATGCCAGCCCATTTGGAAATATTATTATTGATTTAATATTTGTTTTGGTGTGAGACTTCATATATTTCAGTAAATGGTTTATTAAATTGATTTTTGGATTATTTCATATCCCCAGCTTGAGGTGATCGGTCATTATAACCGAGTCCCTCACTGGGTACAAGTATATTGTACTCACCCCATTCACTTTTGTTGTCAGATCATCAGACTTTGGACGGCGGACGTCCCGGTGGCCAGTGATCCCAGTACGTCACTGTGGACACGACTTTGTAGGTGCCACCCCATTTTACTTTGTGTATCTTCGCTCGGAATATTATTGCATCTTACATATACATTTATGTATTCATATATAATATTTTCCGCTGCATGGAGCACCGTAAGATGTGACACTTTATTTTTAAATATTTTGAACTATATTATCTATGATATTTTCGTATGTTTTCATATATTGCTCGAATATCCTTTATTTTTAAGCCTTGTGCCATCTTGGTTGCCCGCCTGACGAGGCACGCATCTCGAGGTGATACGACGGTTGTCACGTGGCCGAGCCTGCGGGTCGGGGCGTGACAAGCCAGCTGTGGTGGAACACAGCTTTGGAGCCCTGGGAAGCTTCCCTACGCACCTCTCCCAGGCTCTCGTCTCACCGTGCCCCTCGATAGGCGGTCCACGACTGAGAATCTAGCATGCTTTCTCCAACTCGGTCCACGCTCCCGCATATATTGGAGCCCGAGGAGCCATTCAATTACTTAACTCTCCTCTTGCATCCCATCCATATATCTATCGTATATAAATATATATTCAAAACATTTATGTTTAAAACATTTAAACACACACAAACCTTTAGATTTTAAAATCATTCCACCCTCTAAGTGGGTGTATCACAAAATAAAAAAGTATGTGTCGTGGATTACCCTTTTCCCAAAACAGTTTGTAAAACCTTTTAAAACAATTTATATATATATTTTTAAAAAATTTTTAAAAACGTTTGTCCCTAATGGCTAAGCACTGAAAACAAAGTCACTCACAGTGTTAGGAGATTCGTATACTCCCAAGCGCTCCATGTAACTTTAACCTCTGGTGCATCGCCGCACTCGATTCACCCAGAACCCTAACACACGGAAATATACGTTAGCATTCATAATTAAATTTATGAATGCACCTATGAGGTTCTAACATGACCTAAGACTGGGCTTGAATGTGATTCGGGGCTTAGAAAAGTGTCCAGGAGGTTTCGGAGTAAAAATTGGACACTTGGTGAAAAATTACAAAAATGCCCCTGGGTCCATGAGCTGCCCACTCGGGTTGAACCAGGCACTTAGAAAAGTATCCGGGAGGTTTTGGGGCTAAAATCGGACTCTCGATGAAAAATTACCAAAATGCCCCCGGGCCCGTGGGCCCCACACCCTGATTGGGCTGGGGCCCACCCGAGCTGGACCAAATTCTACTCAAAATCGGGCCCAAAAAGCCTTCCTATGAGATATTTATATATAATAATGATATAATATATAAATATCTAAAATATATTAATATAATATATAAATATCTTTTAATATAATAATATTATATAAAAATATCTAAACAGGGACTCGATCAGCCTGTTTCTCGACCGGTCTCTCCCCCAGTTTTTGCACTCGTTTCTCCTTCTTTCGACTTACAAACTTAGAAAGGTGATCCTCATGGCATACATGACGGATCCGCCGAGGCAGAAACGAGAAACACCGGTCTAATTTTTTCGTAGACCGAGATTTAGCCTAAATTGACCAAATCTCAATTTTACCCTCACCCGGTGCATAGAAATGCATGAAAATGGAGTATGGCATAGAATAAGGTGAGTACTATAACATATTAAAAACTCACCTTGTTCCACCGGCCTGAAATCCGCCGATTTGAGTTTAAAGTTTTAATCCGGTTAAAAGCTGAAAACTGAGATCTAGGCTAAACTAATGCATGGAAATGCGTGAAAATTTAATATAACGTAGATCGAGTGAGTACAATAACATACTAGAAACTCACCTTGTTCTGCCGGTCGGTTTGTTCGGATCTGCCAATTTTCCAAAATGCCTCCGTTTTGGCTCCAGAGAGAAAAAGAAGAAAAAGAAAGAAAAACAAAAGAAAAAATGAAGAAAAGGTTTGACCCTCCCCTATTTATAGGGGAGCCCGACGCCGGGTCTACTCGGGCCCCGGGTCAAACTTTTTTCCCTTTTCAACTTTCTTTCATTTTTACCCATTGGCCAAATCCTTTGATTTCTTGTGCCAACAGGGCCCATAATAAATTTCTAGGGACTTAATTGGAGGTCTTTTTGGCATTTTACTAATTTCCATGCACGGTCAATTACTTTATCTTCCAACTCCGTCTTATACTAATTTAAACTTCTCTTCTAAATTAGACACATCCGGACCGACATATTGTTTAATTAATACGCCATCTTACACTATTCCGTTCGTACGAGAAAGTCGTGCTAGGTCTGGGTGTGTCAGAAAATTTTGAGGTGAATTTGTATGGGAAACTTATGAAATTGAATAGGAATTGATGAAGGAAAAATATATAGATTTGTTGGGAAAAAGGGAGCAACCAAAAGTTTAGTAGTTAGTTCTGCATTTCATGCATTCCATGCATATAGGTTAGGAATTGTGTAATGTTTAGTAGTTCATACTTGAACATTGGAATATATCCAACATTCAATGTTGTATATGGGCATTGCACAAATTAAAGGAAAGCAAACTACTGGTGAGGATCAAGAACAAATCAATCGCCAAAAACAGTGAGTGGATGACTAACTCGAAATTGCCTTTATACTTGATCTAATATCTTTAGATTTAATACTTTAGTTTATTTGGATTTCTCAAATTAAAGTATTGATAAATGGTTTATGAGATTTCATGAAACCCTACTGTACTAAGATGAAATTTATTTCTTAACTTATGGACTGAAAAGGAACCTATGTTATAGAAAAATGTTGATGCTAGTGTCTTGTATGATGAAATGGTATTGTGTAAAGGCCATCTGGGTTGTAAGCTTGTTACTCACGACAACCCCAAGAGGGGAATTTACCGTTACTGCAGTAACTTAGTAGCTCGCGAACTGCCTTTTGAGGGGCGTGGGTGAGTGTGGTTTAGCCTTGGATGGGAGGCACGGAAGGAAACCCACAAGGCATTTGTGAGTTCATTCTGCGGCACTGATGGGTAGAATGGAACTCAATTATCCAGTGTTGACCCCGGGCCATGGCGACAACTTGCGTAGAAAAACTGACGGACAGTATCTTCGACCCATGGGCCTATTTTCTAGAAATCTCTTTTCCTAATGGTTCCTTTATAACATTTTTCAATATTTGATTTATTAAAGTATTCAAACTTATTCTTATTCCTGGTGAACTTCCATATTACTATTAATATTTTTTTGGTTATCTACTCGCTAAGTACTTAGTACTCATCCGTGTTTTTAATAAAACTATTTTCAGGTAGTAGACATTCCTCGCGTTGTTAGAAATGTTGCGGTGGCATAAAGGTTCCATACCTGGGAAGAATTTGACCAAGGAGGTATAAAGTCAACTTTTTGTAGTATTTTTCAAAAATTCACGTAGATCCCACCGAGGGTATATGTGGCTTTTAAATTATCCAGTTATCTTATTTAGTGTGTCTTGGAATATTTAAAACTGTTGTGGTAATTTTCTGATTACCATAGATTTGGAAAAATATTGCAGAAAAATATGTCGTAAAATCAAATGGCATTTTCATAAATATGTGAAAGTTTGCGACTCGAATTTTTATCTCATGAATTGTCATTATATTTTTGCACTGAATAATTCTATATTCTTATAAACTGTTGAAACTTGAGAACTGTGTGATTGCTGCACGAAAATAAAATGTAAAATTACCATTTTAGCCTTACGGAACTTTGGGGTGCATTCTAACGCAATAGAATGCACTTCGAGGATTCGCGGCAGTTGTTACATGCTTGATCACTGTGTCGGGGCATGATAATTCAATTGGTATCAGAGCTTGAGGTTTTAATTGAAATTTCGGTACTATCAGTGTCGGTGGGACCCGATCAAATTTGGTCAACTTTGGTCAAACTTTTAGAACATGCATAATTCATGTAGAATTAGTTATTTCGAGCCTAAGCTTCATCTTTTATAGATTGCATTGTGCCACCACGACAACAACACGGTGAAGGTCGGCCAAGGCAGAGCTCACCAAGGCTGAGTCAAGTTAGGCAATGTTCTCCTACTCCCCTGAGGGAGGAACGTATGGCATTTGATGCGGGTTCACATGAGCCACCACTACCCCCCTCACCACCCATTCCTCCTCCTCCAGCAACTGTAGCTCCACCACCTCCACAACAACCTCCACCTGAATTTTATCAGACATTCATGGCAGTTTGGAATGCGGTGGCAGCTCAATTCCAACATGGACAGACATTCCCTCAACTTCATCCCCCGCCACCTACACAAGTAGATCCACCTCCATCCAATTTTGATATTGCAAAGAAGATGAAGTCAGTTATACATCTGAAGTGTGAACCATTTAAAGGTCATTTAGATGTAGTGGTAGCTAAGAATTGGATCAGGAAGATAGATTGAACTATGATTGATCTAAAGTTGAATGATGATATGAAGTCAAAAATAGCTACCCGAATGCTTGAAGAAGCGGTAGAAAAGTGGTGGGAGAATGTAGAGGCACAAACCACTACTCCTATCAGGTGGACCATGTTTCTTGCCGAATTTGATGCCAAATATTATACTTGTTTCCATCAGAAGGAGAAGCGGGAAAAGTTTATACAGTTGCAACAAGGAAACTGCTCCGTGAAGGAATTTGAGGCGAAATTCAATGAATTACTTCCTTTTGTGGGAGACATGGTCAAGGATGATTGTGATCAAGCGTCATTCTTTGAATCTAAACTAAGACCAGAGATCAATGAACGAATGCCAGCGACAGGTGAAGAAAGTAGCAAACATGTCATCCAATTAGCCTTATGTGCAGAAAAGTTGATTACTTTCAAGGGAAAGACGATAGCCACAGACATTCTCAAGAAGAAAAGAGCAGGATTTACTAGCTTTCAACCCTTTTAGAAAGCTAAAAGTATTACCATTTCGGGTAGTGGTAGTTCAGTGAGTTCAGTGAGGTCACCACCTCAACAACAATAGAGGCCAGTTAGTTCTGCTCCCAGTGTAAATATTGGTAAGGGGCAGAGTACCTTTCATAAATGTAGAAATTGTGGGAAGCATCACCCTGGCCCTTGTAGAGAACTATTGAGGTGTTATTAACACAGGCAAACCAACCATTTACGAAATGCTTGCCCCGAGCTCGGGCAAGGAGCTACTGGTATCCCATTTTCTTCGGGCTATATGACTGGTTCGAGGGGAAGGCCACCTAATCACAGTGACCTAATGTTAGGAACATGGTGGGTGCAAGGAATACTACTCCGATTCAGGGAGCACAGCAACCCCAGACTCGAGTTCAGACTCAAGTGTTTGCTTTGACAGAAGAGGAAGCGCAAGCTAGACCGACCACTGTTACAGGTACTGTGAATATCTTTGAGCAACCTGCACATATTCTTATTGACTCTGATTTAAATAGGTCGTATGTTAGCGCTTCATTTGCATATGCGTCCAATAGAAATTCATCACCATTAGACACAGAAATATTAGTGAAAACTTTATTAAGAGGAGAGGTGATTAAAAATATAGCCTATAAGGGATGCAGTGTAAAAATTGATGAAAGGAAATTTTTGGCAGATTTAATTCCTTTGGATATGGGTCATTTTAATGCAATACTAGGGATGGACTGGTTGGAAGCCTATTGAGCCAAGGTGGATTGTTTTACCGAAGAAGTGACATTTAGAAAACCAAATGAGCCAAAAGTAGTCTTTACAGGTGAAAGGCAAGTATTACCTACTTGTGTTATCTCAACAATTAAAGCTAAAAAGTTAGTGCAAAAAGGATGCTCGGTATACCTAGCCCATGTTATTGACACATCTAAACCTGAACCTAGATTAGAGAATGTCCCCATTGTTAATGAGTTTCCTGATGTATTCCTTGAGGAGTTACCAGGATTACCCCCTAAACGGGAATTTTATTTTGCCATTGACATACTCCCAATGACCGCACCCATTTCCATCCCACCATATAGAATGGCACCAGTTGAATTAAAGGAACTGAAAACTCAACTATAGGACTTGGTTGATAAAGGTTTCATTCCACCTAGCACTTCACCCAGGGGTGCTCCAATCCTATTTGTGAAGAAGAACGATGGTACCTTACGGTTGTGCATTGATTATCGCCAGCTTAATAAGGTGACTATCAAAAACAATTATCCCTTACCCCGTATAGATGATTTGTTTGATCAGTTACAGGGTGCCACTGTATTTTCTAAGATTGACCTTAGATCGGGGTATCACCAGCTGAGAATCAAAGAATCTAATATTTCAAACACTACCTTTAGAACCCCGATATGGACATTATGAGTTTCTAGTAATGCCGTTTGGGTTAACCACTGCTCCCATAGCTTTCATGGATTTGATGAATCGGGTATTTCACCCTTATTTGGATAAGTTTGTTATTGTGTTTATTGATGATACACTGGTGTATTCTAAAGATGATGCAGAACATGTGCAACATTTGAGAATTGTGCTACAAATGTTGCGTGAGAAACAACTGTATGCCAAATTTTCTAAATGTGAGTTTTGGCTAGATAGGTGGTATTTTTTGGGTCATGTAGTCTCTGGAGCCAGAATATTTATGGACCCTAAAAAGGTTGAAGCTATATTGCAGTGGGAGTGACCAAAAAATGTCACTGAAATTAGAAGCTTCCTCGGTGGGATATTATGGGAGATTTATCGAGGGATTTTCCATAATAGTAGCTCCACTAACCTGACTTACTTGTAAAGAAGTCAAGTTCGAGTGGGATGATAGTTGTGAAAAGAGCTTTCAAGAGCTCAAGGGTAGATTGACCTCAGCCCCAGCGCTTACACTTCCCTCCAATGGGAAAGAATTCACAGTTTACAGTGATGCTTCTAAACAGGGATTGGGGTGTGTACTAATGCATGATGGGAAGGTTATTACATATGCTTCGAGACAATTGAAGAAACATAAATTGAATTATCCTACCCATGACTTAGAATTGGCAGCTGTTGTGTTTGCATTGAAGATCTGGAGACATTATCTTTATGGTGAACGATGCAAAATATTCACTGATCATAAGAGTTTGAAATATTTACTCACCCAAAAGGAGTTGAATTTGAGGCAAAGACGGTGGTTAGAGTTGATCAAGAATTATAACTTGATTATTGATTACCATCCTGGAAAAGCGAACGTCGTAGCTGATGCGCTGAGTCGAAAGTCAAACACTACATTGGTTTCGATAAGAAGCTCACATCTTTCTCTTTTATTAGAAATAAAAGCTATGGGTTTTCAATTAGAAAATACTGTGGATAGTGCCTTAGTAGCTAGTTTTGTGGTTCACCCTACCCTAGTTTATCAAATCAGAGCTACAGGAAACTGATGAGAAGTTGAAGCAAGAACTTCAAAAAGTACAATGTCATGAAAGTAATGTGATGCAACTTAGAGAAAATGGTGTTTTAACAATGAATGGTCGAGTACGTATTCCAAACGATGTTGAATTGAAAAAGGCTATACTAGAAGAAGCTCACTCTTCAGCCTATGCCATGCATCCTGGAAGCACAAAGATGTATAGAACCATAAAAGGAAGCTATTGGTGGCCGGGAATGAAAAGAGAAATAGCTGATTTTGTTGCACGATGCCTAGTGTGTTAGCAAGTAAAAGTTGAACACCAAAAACTAGCTGGAGTTTTACAACCATTACCTGTTCCAGAATGGAAGTGGGAACACATCACTACGGATTTTGTGCTTGGACTACCTCAGACACAGTACGGCCACGATGCTATTTGGGTGATTATTGACCGCCTGAAAAAGTCCGCCCACTTTCTTGCCATCCATAGTACCTATTCCTTTGACAGGTTAGCTCAACTGCACATTAGCGAAATTATTCGACTGCATGGTGCCCCAGTATCTTTTGTATCAGATCGAGATCCCAGATTCACATCTCAATTTTGGCCTAAACTTTAGAAAGCCATGGGCACTTGTTTGAAATTTAGTACAGCTTTCCACCCCAAACAGATGGACAGTCGGAAAAGACCATTCAAACATTAGAAGATATGCTTAGAGCTTATGTGATTGACTTTTCTGGAAGTTGGGATCAACACTTGCCACTGATGGAATTTGCTTACAATAACGGCTAGCAAGCTAGTATTGGCATGGCACCATATGGAGCATTGCATGGGAGAAAATGCCGGACACCAATATGCTAGGATGAAGTTGGCGAGTGAAAGCTCCAAAGTGCTGAATTAATCGATCTTACTACAGAAAAGTTTAAATTATTCGAGAAAGATTAAAAACGGCCCAAGACCAACAGAAAAGCTATGTGGATAACCAGATATGAGAGCTTGAATTCCAGATAGATGACATGGTATTTCTGAAAGTCTCACCTTGGAAAGGCATTATTAGATTTAGAAAGAGAGGAAAACTAAATCCTCGCTACATCGGGCCATTCAAAGTGATCGAGCAAATCGGCCCAGTTGCATACAGACTAGAGTTGCCTACGGAACTAGAAAAAATTCATAATGTGTTCCACATATCAATGTTGAAGAAGTATGTTCCTGATCCCTCTCACATATTAGAAACTCCTCCGATCGAACTCAAAAAGGATTTAAACTTTGAATTACAGCCAGTGTAGATTATCAACAGACAGATAAAGGGACTAAGGAATAAGAATATTCCGATGGTTAAGGTGTTATAGAGAAGTTCTCAAGTTAAGGAAGTCGCGTGGGAAACCGAAGAACTGATGAAGAGTCAACACCCACACCTATTCACCATTGTAGGTTAGTGGAAATTTTGAGGACAAAATTTATTTTAAGGGGGGTAGTAGTTGTAGCACCTGCTTCGCGAATTTTACAATTATCCGCTTCATGAATTTTATGTTAGTAGATAGCACCATGCATTTCATAATCTAGAGTATGAAAAATATTATAATGTAAGATGGGTAGTTAGGAATTTTGGTGAAAAATGTGGGAAAAGTTCAAACTAGTATAGCTTGCAAACGATGATGAATTTGAAAATTCTATGACGCGTAAAATAACTCAACAGCAATTGAAAAATAATTTGGGACAATGTATAAGGTTTCGAACTGACTAGGAACATAAATAGAATTTTTTAAATTTTCAGGGGCAAAATTGTCCATGGGGGCAAAATGGTCATTTTGCCACAAAGATTATTTTTGGTCATGTGCCAATGGCCATATTTAAAGGCCATGGCCGGCCAAACTCATGGAAATTCAAGAAATTTCCATAAGTTTCTCCACTTTTCTCAAACTTTCTCCATTTTCTCCATTTCCACTAAATTTCTTCTACCTTGATTTCTCCTAATTTAATCCACCAAATCCCCCTCAAGTTTATAGTCAAATTGAAGCTCTCAACAAGTCCATCAATAGCCCTCTATCAATTTTGAGGAATTTGAACTTGGTTGGAAGTAATTTGAAGAAGAAAATTTAGGGTTTATATACAAGTTGGAAAAATCATAAGATAAGCATGCCTAATTTTGAGTTATGTTGTAGATTTTGGCATGCTCATCATGAATATCAGGTTAATTTGGCATAAAATGTGAATTTTGTATGTGAAATTTAGGGAGAAAAGAATGATTATATTATGAATTTTTTATTCATGAAGTATATGTGTTAAAAGAATTTATAAGTTGGATTAAATTAGTGTGGGAGAATTAAATTGATAGGATTTGATTTTGAATGAATAGAATAAAGAATTTACAATATAAAAGAGTGGGTGCCGAAAATTCTAAAGGAAAATATTATTATGGCCAATTTGTAAGATTTAATTAGTTTGATTATATTCTAGGAGTAGTTTAAGGGTAAATATGACGATAGAAAATTTAGAGATGAACAAATACCAAATTGGTCAAATTAGGGACATTGGCTGAAAATTTTGAGGTGGAATTTGTATGGGAAACTTGTGAAATTGAATGGGAATTGATGAGGGAAAAATATATAGATTTTTTCGGAAAAGGGGAGAAACCAAAAGTTTAGCAATTAGTCCTGCATTTTATGCATTCCATGCATATAGGTTAGGAATTGTATATAGGCACTGCATAAATTAAAGGAAAGCAAACTGCTGGCGAAGATCAATAACAAATCAATCCCCAAGAATAGTGAGTGGATGACTAACTCGAAATTGCCTTTATACTTGATTTAATATTTTTAGATTTAATGCTTTGGTTTTGTCACGCACCGACCCACCCCGGGTCGGCCACGTGGCAACCGTCTCGCTACATCAAAGTACGTGTTTATAGCCACGCATCCGAGGCACCGCAAGGCTTGAAATAGATATCATCGCTGCAAAACAAAACTAAAATTTTAATTAGAAATCATTTAATAAAATATTTAATTTATAAGTGACACCAGTGGATTAATTTAAAAGAATACCTACACAGTGGAAACTACTAAGCCTAAGCCACCGACGCCTTCTAGTGAGCCTCTATTCTATTGGCTGACCCCGCACACGGATCTGCATCCATCCACATTGGATACAGGTGAGTGACAGAGATTTAATGAGTCTCCATCAGAGTTAGGGAAAACAGGGGTAATCCAAACATAATAAAATAAATAAATAAAGTAAATAAAATAAATTTTATTTTCAAAACCTCTTTTGAAATTCTCTCAAGGAGAATTAGATCTAAAACCTTTAAAATAAATATATACTCAATGGGCTGGCTTCTAATACACTGAAGGCTCGACTGGCCGGTCGTAAGCTTTATTGCACCGAGGGCTATCTCTTTTCCCTTAAAATATACTTTCATAATTTCTCTTTCTCTAGCTCGTTCCCTCGGTGGTAGCCAACTGTGGTGGAACACAGCTCTGGAGCCCTGGCGAGCTTCCCTACGCGCCTCTCTCAGGGTCTCATCTCACCATGCCCTTCGACAGGTGGTCCACGGCTGAGAATCTAGCATGCTTTCTCCAACTCGGTCCACGCTCCCGCATATATTGGAGCCCGAGGAGCCACTCAATTACTTATCTCTCGTCTCGCATCCTATCCATATAATTATCATATATAAATATATATATTCAAAACATTTATGTTTAAAACATCTAAACACACACAAACTTTTAGATTTTAAAATCATCTCACCCTCTAAGTGGGCGTATCACAAAATAAAAAGTATGTGTCGTGGATTACCCTTATCCCAAAACAGTTGTAAAACCTTTTTAAAACAATTTATATTTTTGAAAACATTTTAAAAACATTTGTCCCTAGTAGCTAAGCACTGAAAACAAAGTCACTCACAGTACTGAGAGATTCGTATACTCCCAAGCGCTCCATGTAGCTTTAACCTCCGGTGCATCGCCGCATTCGATTATCTGGAGCCCTAATATATGGAATATACATTAGCATTCATAATTAAATTTATGAATGCACCTACGAGGCTCTAATATGACCTATGACGATGTTTGGAAGTGTTTCAGGGCTTAGAAAAGTGTCCGGGAGGTTCCGGGGTAAAAATTGGATACTTGGTGAAAAATTACGAAAATGCCCCTAGGGACCCATGGGCCCCACACACAGGCTGGGCTCGTAGCCCGGTTCTAGGCCAGGCAGGCCCCCCATGTGATTAGGTCAGGCCTGGCCTGAAATTTGGGCCGGAAGGCCCATCCCATGCGAGTTGGGCCGAGCCCAACTCGGCTTGGGCCCAACAAGACCCAAACGCACGGATTGGGGCAAAAGGCCCAGTTCGGCGCTGGACAGCCCAGGTCCCGTGCGGGACCTGGCCTGCAAGTCTCTTCCGCGCGGGAGCCGTCCGGCCATCTCCGGATCCAAGGCATTTCCTCGGTTCCCAAGCCCCTCGGTCCACCGTTTGACTTAAAATTTGAGATGGAGGTTCCTCTCACCTCCCACGACGCGTTTACTGGAGCAGAAACGAGAATTACAAGCTCAAAGTTCCTAAATCTCAAATCTAAACTTAAAATCTAACTAAAAGTTGTAACTAACTTTGAGCTTGGATATCTCCTAGACCAATGCATGGATAAGCGTGAAAACTTAATAAAACGTAGTTCAAGGAGTTAAGAACAACTCACCAAGACCTCGCCTTGAACTTGCAGTCGGTTTGTCCGGATCGGCCAAAAGTCCAAAATTGCTCCGAGAGAGCAAATGAGAGGAGAGAAGAGAGGGATAAGAGAAAATGAGAGGGGGAGAGCTCATCTCCCCCTATTTATAGCAAGGCCCGACACAGGGTCTACTCGGGTCTCGGGCCAGACTTTTTCCCCTCTTTGAAACCTTTCATAATTTCGATCCTTGGCCCGATCCACCAACCAATTCACCAATGGACGTCCAATCCATTGGCTATGGACTTAAAGAAGTTCACATTAGTGATTCCATGCATGGTCACCAATCTCATCTTCCAACTACGTCTTGTCTTAAGCTTATCTTCTCTTCTGACTTGACACAGCCGGACCGACATAGTGTTTAATTATTACGTCATCTTGCACTATTCCGTTCGTACGAAAAGTCATGTTAGGTCTGGGTGTGTCAGGTTTACTTTGATTTCTCAAATTAAAGTATTGATAAATGGTTTATGAGATTTCCTGAAACCTTACTATGTTAAGATGAAATTTATTTCTTAACTTATGGATTGAAAAGGAACCTATGTTTTGGAAAAATGTTGATGCTAGTGTCTTGTATGATGAAATGGTGTTGTGTAAAGGCCATCTGGGTCGTAAGCTTGTTACTTGCGGCAGCCCCAGGAGGGAATTTACCGTTACTGCAGTAACTAAGTAACTCACGGACCGCCTTTTGAGGGGTGCGGGTGAGTGTGGTTTAGCCTTGGATGGGAGTCGCGGAGGGAAACCCACAAGGCATTTTTGAGTCATTCTATGGCACTGCCGGGCATGATGAAACTCAGTTACCCAGTGTTAGCCCCGGGCCAAGGCGATAGCTTAGGTAGAGAAATTGACGGATAGTATCTTCGACCCATGGGCCTATTTTCTAGAAATCTCTTTTCCTAATGGTTCCTTTATAACATTTTTGAATATTTGAATTATTTAAGTATTCAAACTTATTCTTATTCTTGGTGAACTTCCATATTACTATTAATATTTTTCTGGTTATCTACTCACTGAGTACTTAGTACTCATCTGTATTTTTAATAAAACCATGTTTAGGTAGTAGACATTCCCCCCTTTGTTAGGAAGGTTGTTGTGGCATAAAAGTTCCATACCTAAGAAAAGGTTGACCAAGGAGGTTGTAGACACCCTATTTTTATTATTTAATTTATTTTCTTCCTACCTTTCTTGTTTTCTTTATTTATTTGATTTATTTGAATTTGATTTTATTCTTATTTTAACTTCATTGTTTTTCTTTTCTTTTCTTTGGATTACTATTTGGAATGGAGTGGGCTTTGATATGAGACAATTGGATATGATGTTGGAATGAGCAACAGGCAGCACTCTCATTCAGCTCCGAGATTCCCTCAATGCAGTCGGTGGTGTGTCCCTCAAAAAAATGGAAACTTGCACAACACGGGGGCCCTTTGAACAATTCCAAAACCAGCACATGCCCACTCATCAGCCTGCTTAACAGCTGCCACCCCCTCTCTCACTAGAAGATACCTCTTGCAAAAAAGAAAAAAAGACACAAAAGGGGGCCAAGCAAAGAAAAAAAGAGACGAAAGGGGGCCAACCAAAGAAAAACGAGGAGAGAGGAGTATTCATCAAACAGCCGATCAAAGAAGAAAAAAAAAGGAGGCAAAGAAAGTCAAAAAAGGAGGCCGAAAATAAAAAAAGGAGGCCGAAAGTCAAAAAAGGAGGCAAAAAAAATCAAAAAAGGAGGTCGAAAATCAAAAAAAGGGGCCAAATCCCTAAACTAGAAAAAAACTAGGGTTCCAGCCGTCAGATCCGAGGGTTTCAAAGATTAAGGTTTCCAAAAATGAAGAGAGGGGGGAGAGCATTCATAAAAACAGAGAATAAAAGGGGAGAGGCTGAATCCCATTTTCAACAAAAATTTTTAGGGTTATTGCTTTCAGTCCTGGGGCTTTTTTTTTTAGAAACTAGACAAAGAAAGAGTAAGAGAGAGGCCGAATCCCCAAAAAAAAGAAATTGGGTTTTCAAAACCTTACCTCTATTTACAAATCCCATCAGTTGAAAGCGAGTTTTGGCAGGGATCTTCAACAATACTGAAAGCTGAGATCGATCCAATGGTGGATTTGTTGGAGCTTAGTGAGGCAGAGAGAGCTGGATCCGAACAGTGGGTCAATAGAGTAGGTCAAGGAGGCTAGCATACTTAAAAAAATAGATCATCTGACGATTATTTTCCAGTGATTAAAGCTTGGGAGTTCGTTTGTTTGGAGAGAAGGCAAAGGTGTTCGGTGGTTTGAAAGATTTTGTTCGATTAAGGGAAAAGCGGAGGTCTGCTCTTGGAGATAGAGTTCTGACAAAGGAGAAGGCGGCTGAACGTAGAAAAGAAAGGGGATATTCTAAAACACCAAAACCTAAGTCGTTTGGGGTAATAGTCTTAACTTGGGCTTTTGATTGATGATATATATATATATATATATATAAACTGTTGGATTATAATCATTGTGTTTGCCATTGTTCTTGACTATTAGATTTGGGCCCGCGTTTTATTGTTTGTTTTATTAACATTGTTGGCTTGAGTTTTCGGACCTGATAAGGTGCTAGACATAAGTTTTTTTAAAAAAAAAAATTTTATGCGTATATATATTAGGATTAGGAAATTAATATTGTTGGTCTATGCATATTAATGTTTTTCCTTGATAATTAGGATTTAAATTCAATAATTTCTATTTTTTTTAGAACTATTCCCATTATGTCATTTTCGTGTTTTAGATCTATTTTAAATATTCTATGCCATATTAGTAATTTTACCATTTAATATTTAAAGTAATTTTAGTAATTAAGAATATTTTTAATAAATTTATGTCATTTAGTATTTTCTAGGCTCACTTTTATACGTCTATGCCATTTAACAATTTAAGGTCTAATTGCATTCTTTTTATGTCATTTAATAATTTTAGGTCCAATTGCATTTTCGTCATTAGTAATTTAGGCCCATTCACATTTTAGATATTAAGCTCATTTACATTATGGTAAATTAGGTCCATTTGCATTCTAATTTTAGGCCCATTCGCATTTTAGATATTAGGCCCGTTTTCATTTTAGTCTAGGCAAATTTCATTTAATTTATGTCATTTAGTAAATTAGGTACATTTACATCTTGGTTAGGCCCATCTCATTTAATTAATATCATTTAATGATTTAGCCCATTAGCATTTTAATTCATGTTATTTAGTTAAGGCCCATTTCATATTTCATGTCATTTAGCTTAGGCCCATTAACATTTTAATATGTCATTTAGCCTAGGTCCATTCACATCATTTTGTGGCACTTTAGAAATTAAATTCATGCATCATTAATTACTTGTTTAATATATACTTAATATATTTATTGTTCTAACCCATTTTCTTAGTTTATCTTGTCCCATCATCTCATGCATTTAGTAATTAAATCATTGTTTTCAAAAGTCGCATGTGCATGGAAATCCCGATAATGGGGAGTCTGAGAGAATCACGTAATTACGAGGTTCTCAAAGGCTTCCTTAGGGTGATGGGGCTTTCTAGTTCACCTTTTCGGAATTCCGATTGGGCCTAGGAAGTTTCCAATAAACCAATTTCCACCCCAATTTAAAAAAATACAAAAAATGATTTTATTCATATTTTATTTCAAAAATGACATTAGCATATTATATTCATGATTTTCTACAAATTTCTAAAAGTTTTTCTACAAATTTCGTTTCTTAAAGAAAACAAAAAAAAATGTTTTCTTTCAAAATTTCCCTTATCAGCAAAAGGAATTTCAATTCCGACATAATTTAAAAAATCTAAAAATGGTTTTTTAGGAAAATCTCAAATTTAATCAATAGTTTAGGTTTTCTTATAAAAAAATTAAACTTTGGTTAATTTCTTTAATCAAAGTTTTAAAAATGAGATCCAAAAATAAAAGGAATTTAATTATTCCAACATTATTTTCAAAAACCAAAAAAAAAATTTTGAAAGATTTCAATTAGACCTTTACATTGAAGTCTTTCTAATTAATTTTTTTAAAAATCTTGCCTTTAATCAAAATTCGTCTATCAATAAAAGGAATTTAATGATTCTGACATTAATTTCAAAAATCCAAAAAAATATTTTTTTGAAAGATTTCAATTCAGTCATTAACAATTGGAGTCTTTCCAAATTCGATCCAATTTTGTTTAAAACTCAAATTTTTCTTTAACAAATTATGAATTTTCAATCTTTGATTTTAAAGTTTGTTTTTGGAAAGTTCTCAATTCGGTTATTCAACGTTGAGACCTTTTTATTTATTTATTTATTTTTTCTTTCACGAATCTCATTAAATTGAATTTTCTTAAAGGGTGAACTAACCCATATAAAAAGGAATTCTACTCCGACATTTGCAGATTCTTTATTTTTGTTTATTTTATTTTATTTGAGTTTAAAAGAAACTTTCTTTTGTTATTAACCCTAAAACGAATTTTCAGAAGGCTTTATGGTACCGATTTCTGGGCGCTTCGGGGGTGCTAATCCTTCCTCGAGCGTAACCGACTCTCGAATCCAAAACTTATTTTCGTGGACCAACATTTGTTTAACCTAAGGTAATCTTTCTAGATTATGTTGGGTCAAACGGAGTCAAAACAGGTGGCTAACCTACCTAAATGAAATGGTTAGTGACGACTCCTTTTCTTGTTTTCAAAACCCTTTTATTTCTTTAAAATTTTCCGTCGAGCGCCCTTTGCTTTTTAGACGTTTCGACAGAAGTATAAAGTCAACTTTTTGTAGTATTTTTCAAAAATTCACGTAGGTTCCACCAAGGGTATATGTGACTTTTAAACTCTCCAGTTATCTTATTTAGTACGTCTAGGAATATTTAAAACTGCTGTGGTAATTTTCTGAGTACCATAGATCTGGAAAAATATTGTAGAAAAATATGTCGTAAAACCAAATAGCATTTTTGTAAATATGTGCAAGTTTGCGACTCGAATTTTTATCTCATGAATTGTCATTATATTTTTGCACTAAATAATTTTATATTCTTATAAATTGTTGAAACTTGAGAACGGTGTGATTGCTGAGTGGAAATAAAATATAAAATTACCATTTTAGCCTTACGGAACTTTGGGATGTATTCTAACACAATAGAATACACTTCAAGGATTTGTAGCGGTTGTTACATGCTTGATCACTGTGTCGGGGTGTGACATACCTTTTAGTTGACAAGGCTTAACAAACTTAATTTTGCATTGGCTTCTTGTTCTCTTATATCTAATTATGGTTATCACAGGGAAAAGCTGAGGGATTTATCACGGGTGTTGAAGCTGTAGCAAGTTTATTATCACCCCGTGCAATGAGCCCACTGACTTGTTAGTTTGAGGCCCCGGCGCTTGTTTGGCCAGTGCAGTGCATTTAGAGACTAAACGCACTACACTGGCCCAACTGGGGCCTTAAGTTGTCCATTAGTGCATTGGGAGTTGCCTATGTGGCAACCCCCAAAACTCGCCATTACAGTTGGAGCTATATGCTCTAGTTGTTCCATCGCAGCCCCATTTCCCAAAAAAAAACCTAATTCTTTTTTGTTTTTGCTTTTATCATCTTAGAATTTTTTTGTTAACTAATATCTTTTGGTCATTTTACATTTCAATCTCACTGCCACTGTTGTTTACCTAAATACATTTTTTTTCAACGCCAATTTTATTTTCACCATTATAATTTTAATCTCCCTTGTAGTACAATAACCAATCTCTTTATTTTCCGTTGTCAGCATGCCATGTCACCCAAAATCTAATGTGAAAATGCCATGTCATTCAGTTCACGGCCCCGTCAGCCACATAACATTTTTCATTGATGGAGAGGCTAACAGGTCACCGAAATAAAAGTTGAGGGGGCAGAATGTCCACAATAAAACTTTAAGGACCAAACTATCTTACTTTAGGGGGGAAAGTGTGTATTAAGCCAAAGTAAAACTTGAGTCAGCAATACATCCAAAAGAAAAAGGTCCACTAAATATTAAACATACCAAAGTACCACTAACAATATAAAAATAGAGAGGTTCCAAACGAAACATCCCTTCATTACTCCATAAACTGGAATTTTTTTCGAACCACACTCAACCTAAACTTCTTTCCTCTTTTTCAGGATCCTGGAAAAATAAAGCATGAAAAAGAGAGAAGAAAAAAAAGGGGTCACAGTTTATAGACGAAAACTAACAGGCGGTGCATTAGTTTTGGTGGAATGAATGCATGTGTATTATGTCATAGGTAGATTTAAGTAAGGTTTCAAGTTTAAATCATATGAATAGAAATAATTCACACTTTTATATATATTAATTTGGAAAAACATTTGCACTTATGTATATAAATTTATTATCCATAAAATTACATATTAAAAAATAAGTATTAATTCACATTCATGACCACAAATACTAATTGGGGATTGATGGGTGAAGGAGTGTTTTCTTTTCGTGTAGATAAAAAAAGAAATAAATGACTTAAATTATTTTATTTTATATAGTCATATATATTCGTTAATTCTAAGAAAATAAAATAAAACAATGGATATGTGTTAAAGCCTCACATCATATATTAATCATTTCTTTATGTCTCGGATGGATAAGGGATGATATGTGTGTATGATGTGCCAATACAAGTAAGTTTGGTTATGCTTACCATTGAAAGGATTCATCTTGCTATGCCAGAAACATCAGTAACGCCAGAATCTACACTGCCAACTGGGTTCAGATTCATCAACTTCTCTAAGAAATTGGATGGTTTTTATTGTGTGTACATCATCCACATCTCCTTTTCCGCATATTTCCTGTATAACCTCACTTGAAACCTTCTCCAGATACACTTCTTGTAGATCAGGTAGATCCCAAACATGTGGGAATGTCATTAACTCTTCGCATTCACGAATATCTAGCTCCTGAAGACCAGGCATCACTCCTTTCTTTATCGCTATTCCTTTCAACTGACGAAATTTGAAAATTCTTAAAATCTTGAGCTTTTGGAAACCTTCTAAGAAGAGCAACCGCTCTCCCTCATTTGCATTCACAAGCTTCATATATTCCAAATTAGGCAACACTTGGATGCGAGCAAGAAAATCTTCCCTCAGTCTCGACCAATGTAATATCAAAAGTGCGAGATTTTGCAGTGAGTTAAACCAATGCGGTAACTTCTCCAATTTCCCATACAAAGCAAGTTTCTGAAGGCCAGCAGGAGGTGAAATAAGTGAATCCATCTTCAATGGCTCATCCTCATCACATGATATCACCCTTAAATAGCGAAGTTGGCGTAGTTTCTCAATGGAGAAGCAAAAGTCTTTTTCATTAGCTTCCTTGACGTTCGTAACCCAGAGCTTCTTTAGTTGCGACATTTTGCTGATTTCTTTTATAAAAGCGTCTCCTGCTTTTACGCAGCTCAAAGTCTGTAAACTCCTTAACGAGGACAAGTTGGATGGAGCACTCACAACCAACCAACGCTGATAGTCAGTATATGTTTTTGTATTGTCCGAACGGTAAACGATTAGATGGCGTAGATTTTTCAACTTCACAACTCCTGGCGGAAGCTCTTCGATTTGTGTATGTGCAAGGAACAAAGACTGCAACTTACACAGTTTTCCAATCGATTTGGGAAGTTCCTTCACTTGAGTTCTTGTTAGGTTAAGATACCTCAAATTGAATAAAGTCACTAAATCATCTGGAAGTTGATTGATTGGCGCATCTTCTAAATCCAACACTCTCAACATTTTAAAACCAGATGGTAAGCCATCAAAGGAAGATTTAGAAAATTTATCAAGGACAAAGACAAACAATGAACGAAGTTGTGATATACCCTTTGTTGCTTTCATCCCTTCATCGTTTGCCTCAATTGATAAGCGACGAATCCCATTGCTCTCTAGTTCTGCTTCTTTGCCATCAGATTTAGCAACAAACTTTTCTGTTTCCGATATTGAAACTGCAAGTTCTCGTAGAATGTCGTGCATCTTACATGTTTGGGGCCTTCCAAATCCATTCCTCTGAGCAACTTGAAGCAAGCCTCGAGAAATCAGTTCCATGAGGTATCTGTCAGCTACCTCCTCTGGGGTTGCTCCTTTCAGTGGTTCCACAAAGCCTTCTGCCATCCAGAGTCTAATGAGCTTGTTTCGCCGAATTGGATAATCTTCTGGAAACACGCAACAATATAGAAAACAGTGCTTAAGTCGGTAAGGCAAATGATGGTAGCTAAGCAATGAGATACATTTCACTGCTTCAAGCTCAGGGTTGTTGCTTAGCTCCCAATTCAAGTTATTAAGAATGAATTCCCAATCTTTTATCAACTTCTTGGAAGACATCAAACCACCCAAAGCCACGAGGGCTAGCGGCAAGCCTCCACATCTTTCAACTAAGTTTGTTGCTAAAGGATCAAGATATTGTGGACATTGACCAAGTTTACTCGGAAAAGCTCTCATGCAAAAAAGGTTCCGAGCCTCATCATTCCTCAGAGGTTTTAGTGGAAGGGTGTAGTTTACAACCCCAAATTCAAAAAAAGCAACCTCATCCACTCGGGTAGTAAGTATGACCCGACTTCCATTCAAACCATTAGGAAGCGCTATACTTATCTCCTTCCAAAAGTTGATGCTCCACACATCATCTAGCACAATAAGATATCTCTTTGACTCCAAGTGTTCCAGGAGTTTCTTCACCAATTCCCTGTAGGCCATGCTGTGCCAGTTCACTTGGATTTCCTCATTTGTCTTCCAAGAGAGATCTTTTAGAAGGGACCTAAGCAACTCTTCAATCGCATATATTCGCGAGACAGTAATCCAGGCAGAGCAGTCAAAATGTTGCTTGACAATTTGTTTGTTGAAGGTGTTGGCAACAAGCGTAGTTTTGCCCAAACCACCCATCCCTACCACTGAAATAACACTCCTTCGAAGTTCTTCATTGAACAACCATTCAAATAACTCTGCTTTTTCCTTTACGAATCCAACAAGATCGTCATCTTTAAGAAATAAAGCAGACTCACTGTGATACTTCACCCAATTAGGATCATAACTGGAAGCTAAAGGCAATCCTTTTTTTTTTTCTTTTCCTTCCAATTGATACAATCCATGTCGCTGGTTTGTCTCTGCAATGCTTTTAATCCTTCGATCGACATCTTGTAACTTCACAGCTACTTTACGTTGTAGCGGTAGATTTTGTGGATATTGAACACCCTTCAGGAAAAAACCAATGTATTTACTAGATCTCCATTGTTGTTGCTTGTTCAAATTGTACATGAACTTGTCAATAATGTCTTCAACTTCATAGGCCAAGTTTCGGACCTTCGAAACCCATGCATTCTCTGTTTTGCTTTGCACTCCTTTTCTGTCAGCATCCTCGAGAAAGGACTTCATCATTTCCAACTCGTACCTTATTTTGTCGATTTCATCCCGAACTCCGCTTAGCAACAACACTTCATTCTCCAAGATAGAGACAATCTTGGCTAGTAAGAGATCTATTGTGCTTGAAGCCATGATTGCAGGGCAATCATGCGCGATATCTCCCTACGAGTGTTACTTTAAGCCTTTCATCTTCTGCTCATGTAAGTACTCTTGAATCTTGATTCGAACTGTCAAGAGAACATGGCCATCAGAAAAAGTTCCGCAAGTGATCTCTTGTTAGTGGGACTTGTTTTTCATACCTTATGGTTTAAACAATAATACCTTATGGTTTGTTTTTCATAAAATTATAATAATATTTACTCTTAAATACTTTTATTTTAAATTTTAATAAATGAGTTTATATTTATTTCTAAAACCCTACCGCAATGAATATTTAAATTTTAAAATTTACCCTTAAAATTTTTTTTTTTGAGATTTAGGACTAAATTTTATCAAAAGTATTTGGATTTTTTTCGTGAATTCTACTACAATAAATTTTAAATTATAAATTTAAAATTTAAAAATTTATCTTTAAACTAAAAAAAATGTGGGACTAAACTTTATCAAAATATATAAATTATTTTACAAATCTAAAGTAATTTTTTAAAGTTGAAAGGGTATACATGTATTTTTATGTTTAACATTTTAAAGTGTGTAGAAATACTTCTGTTAATTTTAAGAAGAGAAAAAAAAAAAAAACAAACTAATAAATGATGCTTAACATGTGCATGCTACTGTTAACATTTTCCTTAACGGAATCTATTAATTACGGTATAATCATCTTCATGATCAATTAACATGTAATTATGGTTCAAAAAGCAAGGAAATTAAGTAGAAAATATTGAACATGAAACAAATTGAAAGAAATCAAAAGGCCCAAAAGAGAGATGGATTTTCAGTTGCGCACCTCTATATGATCCTTAGTAATAAAAGGCTGATCGGATTCTGTAACCAAAAGAAAAAAGTTGATCGATCGGATACTTTTGAATGGCCACAAGCAAAAGGAACAAAAAGTAAGAAGAAATTTGGAGAGGAAAGTGAGTGATAGAAGTCTGAAAAGCAAAGTTATCAATGAAGAAAGATACTGTATAAGGTCATATATATATATATATATATTTGGGTTACAGTATAAGGTCAATTTTCTTGTGAAGCTATTATTCACAACGGTAATTATCTTATCACAACACCGACTATGATTATTTTATATAGTCGAATATAGTTTGTGAGGGTCATTCTCCAAAATTAGTCGCATAATTTAGTGTCAAGTGTACTCCAAAATAAGATTATTTTATATAGCGAATATAGTTTGTGAGGGTCATTCTCAAGCTATATATGGTTTTACTGTTTCAATAAAAACAATATTACATTTAGCATACCATTTGCGGGTATGAAATTAACTTTTATTGGAAACTAATGCAAACAAAACAACTGGAAACCTTTAATTGCTTATATTTATATAATTTAAGAATACAATTTAATTATTGAAAAAAAAAATCTTTAATTGCTTATATTTATATAATTTAAAGATTCAAAATTAAAAGTTTTTAATGTTGGATTTAATTCAACATGTGGGCTCATATATTTATATTAATTATATATTATGGGCTATCATAAGATTAAGCCTAATTAAAGTGATCAATAAAGTTTAAAGTTTTGGACTAGACATCTAATAGAGAATGGACTTTAATGTGTAGAGACCCAAAGGATTAATTTCTATTTTTATGATAGGCTAAAATAGAAGTTAGACTAAAGATATAAATAAGGGTTATGGTCCCCAAGCCATATGTACAACAAAAGGTTTTCTCTTTTCTAAAATCCTATCAATTAGAAAAGATATAACTCTCATCCAAAGAAAAAAATCTCTTCAGAGAGAGAAAAGTCTGCATATTGGCTTGGAAGGCAATAACCAGAAAATCAAGCTTTCTTCATGGATCCAGGTACGCTTCCGCTCAGATCTAAACATTTAGATCTAGCTTTTCTTGATGATTTGACATGAAAATTGGTTGGTGACATTTCACCAAATTAGAAATAAAGTATTCTAACAATTGGTCTCAGAGCTTCTTCATGTCAAATCATTGGGAATCAATTTGATTCTTTGTCTTCCATAATCATGGATTTGGTTTTTCCATGGATTTAGTTTATTAAGAAATATGGCTTTGGAGTTTGGAGTTTGTTTCAGATTTGATTTTTACGTTTTATGCATCCAGCTAGAATCTTGTTAACAAGAGCTAAGATCCAATTTATTGAGAAACAGATTCAAGTTTTAAGGATTAAAAAAAAAAAAAGGATAAAAGTTTCGGTTTTCTAAGCCAATTTTATCAGATGATAGGTTTTGTCCAAGATGTGAAATCATGCAGGATGAATAGGAGAATTTTCCTATTATGACGGCAATAATGGGGCTTGTTAGTGGTGCAAGTTGGCATGGGGCTCACTTGGTTGCTTAAGAAATTTGTTCACATTTTGGTATTATTATTTTATTAATATTATGAGATAAATTGATTGAAACAAACTTTCGGCGCTTAATTATTGTTTTAGTCAATTGTCACTGACTTATTCAAATTTTGGTATTATTATTTTATTAATATTATGAGATAAGTTGATTGAAACAATACGCTACCAAAGTAGCCTCTCTTGTCTAGATTAATTTATTTTATAATATTAAGTTGGTTGTGTATATGTAATTCATGCGGATATTGACCAGCCCAAAGGAGGGTCAATATTTGGCCGAAATACATGTGCACTTGTGGTAATAAATATGTGACAATTATTCGGTTTGCCATGTGAACAATTAATCAGTCCAAAGAAAGGTTAATTGTTTGACAGGATCTTATTGTCAATATTTGATTACTACACCAAGAGTACCACTTACAGTTAATATTTCTGTCCAAAGACTAGATATTAATGTTGTGCTAGGTATCTTGTCATGGGGTTTACCATTATTTGAATATATGGTTATTATATGGAATTAATGTGAGCATATTCTACTTGTTTCGTTCTCTGTACAGTTGCCAGTTCTACATCTACTATTACTGCCAGCTTGAATTCCATTCCCATGCTTAGTGGCACGAACTTTAAAGCATGGAAAGAGAACGTTATGATTGTTCTCGGTGTTATGGATCTAGACCTTGCGTTAAGGACAGAACGACCCACAGACCTTACGGTTGATAGTTCATCTAATGATAAGATGGATATGGAAAGGTGGGAACGTTCTAATCGCATAAGTCTTATGATCATAAAGCGTGCAATTCCGGAAACCTTCAGGGGCACTATGTCTGAAAAGGTTACTACTGCTAAAAATTACCTTGAGGAAATTGAAAAGAGGTTTGCCAAAAGCGAAAAGGCCGAAACAAGTACGATTTTGGCAAATCTCATTTCAATGAGGTATAAAGGAAAAGGTAATATAAGGGAATACATCATGGAGATGTCTCATCTTGCTTCAAAGCTAAAGGCACTAAAGTTGGAGCTGTCTGAAGACTTGCTTGTGCATTTAGTTTTGCTCTCTCTTCCTGTACAATTCAGTCAGTTCAAAGTTAGTTATAACTGTCAAAAGGAGAGTTGGACTCTTAATGAGCTCATCTCTCATTGTGTGCAAGAAGAAGAAAGGCTGAAGCAAGAGAAGACAGAAAGTGCTCATTTGGTTAGTACCTTTAAGGACAAGAACTTGAAAAGGAAAAAGGGTAAGGAAGCTGCAAATGTTCCACCAGAAAAGAAACAAAACCAACAGGGTGAGGCATTTACCTGTTATTTCTGTAAAGCTGCTGGACACAGAAAAAAGGATTGTACCAAATATCGCGCATGGCGTGTAAAGAAAGGTACACTTCTCACTCTGGTTTGTTCTGAGGTTAATTTAACTTCTGTACCTATACACACTTGGTGGCTAGATTCTGGTGCTACTACTCACATAAGTGTGTCTATACAGGGTTGCCTGAACTACCGAAAGCCAATTGATGGTGAAAGATACATCTATGTGGGCGATGGTAAATCAGTGGAAGTTGAGGCTATTGGAACTTTTAGGTTATTGTTAAAGACTGGTTATTATTTGGATTTGAATGAGACTTATGTTGTACCGTCATTTAGACGGAATTTGGTTTCTATTTCCGTATTGGACAAATTTGGTTACTCTTGTTCATTTGGAAATAATCAGTTTAGTCTTTTTCAAAATTCAAATGTTATTGGTACCGGTTCTTTATCTTTTGTTGATAACCTATATTTGCTTGATACAATTGCCTCATATAATGAAACCTTGCATGTGTATCGAGGTATAAAGAGAAAATTAACCAATGAGAATTCTGCTTCATTATGGCACAAACGTTTAGGGCATATCTCTAAACAGAGAATTGAACGTCTTGTGTCTGACAGGATTCTTGATCCCCTTGATTTTACGAACTTTGAAAATTGTGTTGCTTGTATTAAGGGGAAACAGACAAACCTAAGGAGATTAGGTGCCAACAGGGCTATGAACGTCTTAGAACTAATACATACAGACGTTTGTGGGCCATTCCCTACAGCTTCTTGGAATGGTCAACAATATTTTATTACGTTCACAGACGACTTTTCACGTTATGGCTACCTATATCTCATTCAAGAAAAGTCTCAGTCTCTGGATGTGTTCAAAAATTTTAAAGCTGAAGTTGAGAATCAACTCAACAAAAGAATTAAAAGCGTCAGATCTGACCGTGGTGGTGAATACTATGGTAGATATGACGGATCAGGTGAACAACGTCCAGGACCGTTTGCTAAGTTTCTCGAAGAGTGTGGTATTGTCCCACAGTACACCATGCCAGGATCTCCTAGCATGAATGGTGTTGCTGAAAGGAGAAATAGGACATTAAAGGACATGGTAAGGAGTATGATTAGTCGTTCTACTTTACCAGAATCTCTTTGGGGAGAAGCACTAAAGACTGCAGCTTACATACTCAATAGGGTTCCAACAAAAGCAACTACCAAAACCCCTTATGAGCTTTGGACTGGCAAGAAGCCCAGTTTAAATCACTTGCACATTTGGGGTTGTCCAGCTGAGGCAAGGCCAAATAGGCCAAATGAAAAGAAACTGGATTCCAGAACAATCAGTTGCTATTTTGTTGGATACTCTGAAAGGTCAAGGGGTTACAAGTTTTATGATCCCACTACTAAGTCAATGTTTGAGACGAGAAATGCCCGGTTCTTTGAGGATGTTGAGTTTGCGAGGGGAAAAGGAATTAAGGACTTTGTCTTTGAAGAGGAATGTGTCGAAATTCCTCTAATTGCTTTTGAAAATTATCAGGGTCAGGCTTCAATTCCTGATATTGTTCAAGAAGCAATTCCAGATCAAGACAATGTTATTGAACCTCTTGCTCAAGTTCAACAACTTGTTCCAGAAGAACAAACTCTACAGCCTCAAGAACCTATGCCATTAAGGAGATCCACTAGAGAGAGGAGAAATGCAATTTCGGACGATTATATTGTATTTCTTCAAGAACATGAGGTTGACATTGGTGTGGTAGAAGATGATCCAATCAACTTCCATCAAGCCATTGAAAGTTCTAACTCTCAACAGTGGATTAATGCCATGAATGAAGAGATGAAGTCCATGAAGGACAATGACGTTTGGGACCTTGTATCATTACCTGAAGGTATTAAACCCATTGGTTGTAAATGGATATTTAAGACCAAAAGGGATTCGAGAGGTAATATAGAAAGGTACAAGGCTCGTCTTGTTGCAAAGGGCTTCACACAGAAAGAAGGTATTGATTATAAAGAGACTTTCTCTCCGGTTTCTTCCAAAGACTCTTTTAGGACAATAATGGCATTAGTGGCACATTTTGACCTTGAGTTACATCAGATGGATGTTAAGACAGCGTTTCTCAATGGTGACATTGATGAAACGATTTATATGGTGCAGCCAGAAAACTTTGTATCCAGAGATGCAAAGCAAATGGTTTGCAAATTAAAGAAATCCATCTATGGGCTCAAGCAAGCTTCTCGTCAATGGTATTATAAATTTCATCAAGTTGTTATCTCATTTGGTTTTGAGATAAATGCAGTTGATGATTGTATATACCATAAGTTCAGTGGGAGTAAGTGTATTTTTCTGGTTTTATATGTCGATGACATACTGCTTGCCAGCAACGATATAGGCTTATTGCACGAAACCAAGAGCTTTCTGACAAAGAAATTTGAAATGAAAGATCTTGATGACGCCTCTTTTGTATTAGGCATACAAATACACCGAGATCGTTCTCGGGGTATACTTGGGTTATCACAAAAGAGCTATATTGAAAATGTTCTAAAGAGATTTGGCATGCAGGATTGTAAACCAAGTGACACCCTTGTTGCTAAAGGAGACAAGTTTAGTCTCAACCAATGCCCCAAGAATGAGTTTGAAACTAAAGAAATGCAAAAGATTCCTTATGCGTCAGCAGTAGGGAGTCTAATGTATGCTCAAGTGTGTACGCGTCCGGATATTGCGTACATAGTTGGAATGCTGGGCAGATACTTAAGCAATCCTGGAATGGATCATTGGAAAGCAGCTAAACGGGTTATGCGGTACTTACAGAGAACAAAGGATTACATGGTCACATACAGAAAATCGGATCAGTTGGAGATCATTGGGTATTCTGATTCTGATTTTGCTGGATGCCAAGACAGTAGGAAATCCACATCAGGCTATATTTACCTGCTGGCTGGAGGAGCTATTTCCTGGAAGAGTGCTAAGCAGACACTCATAGCTTCTTCCACCATGGCAGCGGAATTTATAGCATGTCATGAGGCATCTAGTCATGGGATTTGGCTGCGAAATTTTGTCACTAAGCTGCAAATCGTGGATGGTATTGAGAGACCATTAAAGATATTTTGTGACAATAAGTCAGCAGTGCTATATTCCAATAACAACAGGAGCTCAACGAAGTCAAAACATATAGACCTCAAGTTCCTGGTTGTTAAAGAAAGAGTTCAAAATGGTCAGGTGTCTATTGAACATATTGGGACAAACTCTATGGTTGCGGATCCGCTAACTAAGGGATTACCACCTAAGGTCTTTCATGAGCATACCGCTCATATGGGTGTTGTATCTTTTGATAACATGCAATTTTAGTGGGAGTTTGTTATTTTGGTTGATTTTCAGTTATAGACACATTTTGTGGTTTGTTTGAACTCTTTATTTGGTTGATCTCACTAAGGAATACGGTTGGACCAGTTGGAAGTAGACATGTTAAGATCACATTACATGTAACTTCCCATGCTATGCATCCATGCTTGATCTATGTTGTTCAATTATATTGACATATGTGACTATTGATGGTTTCGTTATGATATGTGTATAATGAAAACCGCTTTAATCCTATGTTGATATGATTGATGAACCAGATTGATTTAAGATGTCTATGGTAATGATAGCAAAATTTGAGCTCATAAGGTTATTACATAATATATAATTAAAGGAGTTATACATATATGGCCCAAGTGGGAGATTGTTGGATTTAATTCAACATGTGGGCTCATATATTTATATTAATTATATATTATGGGCTATCATAAGATTAAGCCTAATTAAAGTGATCAATAAAGTTTAAAGTTTTGGGCTAGACATCTAATAGAGAATGGACTTTAATGTGTAGAGACCCAAAGGATTAATTTCTATTTTTATGATAGGCTAAAATAGAAGTTAGACTAAAGATATAAATAAGGGTTATGGTCCCCAAGCCATATGTACAACAAAAGGTTTTCTCTTTTCTAAAATCCTATCAATTAGAAAAGATATAACTCTCATCCAAAGAAAAAAATCTCTTCAGAGAGAGAAAAGTCTGCATATTGGCTTGGAAGACAATAACCAGAAAATCAAGCTTTCTTCATGGATCCAGGTACGCTTCCGCTCAGATCTAAACATTTAGATCTAACTTTTCTTGATGATTTGACATGAAAATTGGTTGGTGACATTTCACCAAATTAGAAATAAAGTATTCTAACATTTAAGTGTTTACTTTAATTCGGTCAATTGAGATCATAATTGATATTTTTGTGATATCACATTAGTCGTATGTTTAAGGATAAAAAAAAAGGTCGAAGGGTCATTTTTTTGTTTTAAGTGTTTCAATTTGTATTTAATAAGTTTAAATAAACATATTATATAAGAATTAATAAAATGAGAGACTAATTTATGGGTTAATTTTATAAAGTAAATAAAAGTTGTTCTTAATTATTTATGTATTGGAAAATTTTCGTTTTATAAACAGTTTAATATTATATCATTAATGCTTAACTTAGTTTTCTATTCATACCATATTTTTAGGTACATGAGAAATAGAGAAAAGAGTCTATTTGAGGAATGAGAGATTTCGAACCCAAAATCTCTTCCATGAATTTTTCAATCTCTATCTAATTTGACTAAAGGAGAAATTCTATTCGTACTATATTTTTAATTTAATACAAAAATTCTCTAAGTACTATTTTACATATATCTTAAAATATATCTTAAATTTTTTTTTTAATTTTCCAAAAAATTAATTTAATTTGTAAAATAAAAATTCCTTATATTTATAAATTTTTGAAAAAAATCGGGGATAAAACCCGGGTCAATTTCGAGTACCTACATTAAAATTAAAAAGAATGCCGAAAGGAATTATCTCCGCCTATCCACATCATCTTTTATATTTCAATTCTTCTACCGCACTTATAACGCAAGTCATGTGAAGCTATAATATAATCTTTTTATTTGTTAGTGCAGGTCTATGTGCAACTATTATATAATCTTCTTCTTCTTTTTTTTTTGGGTAATGAAGGGTCAAGAGCAAAAGAAAGTGGATGTGCTTTCCAATGAAGTTCTATCAAGTCTTTAGTGAGCAGTGGCAGAACAATAAGCACATATGGATGTCAAGTTAAAAATTTAAATATATTCATGATACTCTCTTTGTCTGATTTGGATGGGAATATTGCTTGTGATTCATTTTGCATTAAAAGTTAGAGAGTTTTGATATGTTTGATGCGGGGGTTAAGAAAGTACAGCTATAATGTTTGCCAATTACAGCAATAATATCTAATGTACATGATAAGTAACCGTAAAAAGGGATCTTGAAACTTAATGTGAACACTGATTAAATAGATTTCCTGCTACTTTTTATCTAATTTAAAGAGAAAAAAAAACATAAAGAATAATAAAGAAAAAAACATTACTTTAATTATTTAAAGAGAAAAAAACATAAAGAATTAAGGTAGGGATTCTTAAGGAAAAATATTACTTGGGTAGAAATAGGCAGCAAATGTTGTAGCACATAGTAGAGTTAATAAAATTCAGATTGTCAAGACTGAATAATAATGTTAATGTTGAGTCTTTATGTCGGAAGTAGATTAATTATCCACAGAAATTAAACACAAGGGATTAAACTGAAAATTATTAAGGGCGCATGGCTTACATTCTTGAATTGTTAACAAGACATAGTTAATCTGGTGGTACGGCAGCAAGTCAAGTTGGGGAAAGTATTAAGCTCACTTTTTTTTGTTGTTTGTTCTGCAGATGATTGAAACTTCCTATATAATCAAAATTATCCCTGTTGGTGTTCCTGGGGACGATGAGAAAACTATACGAGTCACTGAGTTGGATTATTTTTACTGACTTGACCAATAAAACTTTCGCTTTCTCCACGTAATTTTCCACTCGCTTTTTCTTAAACATTGCTATCAATCCTTTTTTTTTTCTTTTTTTCTGTTATAACTTATAATCTTAGTTTATGTAGTAGGTGAAGAAATTGTTTGGTTGTCTCGTTCCGTCTTTGATTTTTTTAAATTAGAGAGGAAAAACAATAGAACCATTCTTTTGAAAATTCTTTACATGTTAGTCACCAAATTGCCAAATCTGTGTTCAATTATCTTGACTATTATCTTTTTCTGTACGGGCAATCAATTCTTCCACATACGTAGGTAAGGGAGTTTGAGGTGTTCGTCTCTTCACTTAGAGCTTTTGTTTCACAATGGAAGCAATAGGTTGGCAATTAGTTAGTAGTAAATTACATCTATCTATTCCTTTGCTTAGTAGTTGCTAAATCAAGTGATTTCATTTGCCATTGCAGGGGAAGAGGGTGGTTTGGGTTAAGTTACTTATTGAGACTCCAAGGTCATATACTCTGAGTAAATTTGGAGAAAGGTTAAAGCGCAAAAGATTTTAAAGTGTGCTTAGCCTATGTAAAGTTTCTATTTACTAGAGAGCTTTATATATATATATATATATATATATATATATTCAGAGGAGTGTAATCAAGTTCTAGCTTGGTTTGAGGATTAGAGATTAATTAAGAAGGGTTTTTGGTTGCAAGGGGAAATAGTAATACTTCATAATGTTCTTGATTGATTAGAGAGAATTACTTCGTATAAATAAAAAAATGCATTATTTTTTACTTTTATATCAAACACAAATGCTTTGATGTTGTATATTGTAGAAAATTTCTATGGGTTGGTATTCAAGGTGGGAAATTGGATATGGAGAAACTACTATAAATTTACTAATACTCCCTCCATTCCACTTTATCTGTCCACTTCTAGAAGAAATTCTTGTCCCAAAATATTTGTCCACCCATTAATAATTTTACATTTTAACATTGCTTGTCTTCTTTAATGTATTAGAGAATATTAAATGGACTTCTTTAAATAAGCCAATACGGTGAGAGAGAGAAAAGGGTAGAAGGGTAAAGAAAAGAGAAAGCATGTATAAAATTTAGCAAAAAAATAGTTTTCTTACTCTTCATGATATAATTAAAAGGAATAGATAAAATGGGACAGAGGGAGTAAATTCCAAGTAGCATTCTGTTTGCTAGCTTCATGGTGACTTGAGTGACTTATTTGAACGTTCGGTAATGCTCATGAAGACACGAACCTATTATTTGCACATGCTCTAGAGTATGGTAGGCATTTTTTAAGGAGATAAGATAGGTAGTAAATTTATGTATTTGTTCTACAGGTATTAATGGGGGCATCTAGGCATTATGCTGCTTGCTTGGTGTTGAGGTCCTTTGTTGTAGCCTTCTTGGAACGAGAGATGGCTCGGGTAAGCTTTGCAAACTAAGAACCTGCAAGAAAAGAAAGGGGGACCGGAGTTTGGCTGATTGATCCTTCTCCAATGGCTAAGTGAGCAAGAGATAGAGTAATCAAGGAGAATATTGAGTTATGTGTTAGATCCTTACCATGCATGTGTTGAAGATCACCTTATATAGGTGTGGTTTTGTGGGCTTTATTGAGCAGGCCTTTGGTTGATCATGGGTTGGTTTCGTCATTTTGGGCTTTGGTCAGTCAGCCCAGGTTCGGTAATGGGCACTGTTGGGTTTGTGCTCAACAAGTGCCCCCCAAGCGCCAAAGCGATTATAAAGTGATCGGTTTGACGACTGAGAAAAGTAGGAGTTGATTGTAGTGGAGAGACGACTGTAGGGTGTTGAGTCTGTAAAAAAAAGGGACGGGCGAGTGGGGAAGGAAGCATACAACTTTGCTGGGTGAAGGCGTTTTAAAGTATTTAGTAGGGTGGGATTGGGCGGGATATTTCGGTGATGTAGCATGAGTGGGTCCGTTCAAATTTCAAAAGGGATAATAAAGGAGGGGAATGCGAAAGGTTACGAAGTCGGTTGAGAATTGGAGGTATAAATAAGTCTATCGTTGTCAATCAATCACTTTTAGCAAATCGTTTTTTGAGTTTTCTTTCAACCTTCTTCCATTCTCTATTTTTCCAGAGGTTTTAAGTTTTTCTTGGTTAGGTTGTCAGCGATTTGTCATCGGTAGGGCATTTATTTGGTTGTGGTATGGAAGGAACAGACTTTTTGTTACCATGGTAAGTCTAATTTTGCTTAATAATGTAGAAAATGGTAAGTAGAGAATAGAGTATGAGTGGGTTTAGGGTGGATAGTGGGAGGGCTTTCACCGACAAGGGTAACGCCGAGGAGAGCACGAGTCACTCAAGAAGGGTGGCTTCAGATGATGAGAGGGACATTGGTGGAGGCACTGGTAGGACCAGCAGGTGCAGCAGGGGTAACAAAAGGCCGAAACACTGGCCGGCAGACGAGGAGGCCTCCAGATACTAGACAATGTACTTGAACAAGAAAACTAAAGCCGACAATGAATAGAGAGTGGGGGTAACGATAGAGGAGTCTGGGCTCGGTGAATACAAGGTCGCCACGGTAAGGGAGGACCAGGGATCGAGGACAGTCACCTTCGAGGGGAGTTGCGCCTGTTTCTATGAAGAGGAGTTTAAGGTTGGCTTCAGACTCCCTCTGCCAAACTTTTATAAGGAGGTGCTGCATTGCTACGAAATTACCCCCAACTAGTTAATCATCAACTCCTAGCAAAATGTAATGTTGTTTACAGTCATTTGTAGATACAAAGGATAGGTATCTACTGTAAACGTATTAAGGACACTATTCAAGATAAAATTTAAAGGGGGTTTTATGTGTTGTACTGTCGACACAAAAAGTAGCACAATCCTTTTAAAGTACCCGACAGTAACAAAGACTAGAAAAAACATTACCTCGGGGTAAAGAGATCGGATAATGTAGAGTAAGACTTTTCAGCAGCTGGCCAATTATGGCGTTATAAGTGGAGGGTTGGTCGACAACAACAAAAATATTCATTACATTTAGCACATACGCGCCGTTGGCTATACATATTGGTAGCTTGATTAATCCTTTGATAGGAATAGGATTGTTGCCAAAACCATAGATGGGTTTAGTTCACTCAAGCTGGTCATCTTTGAACCCCATATTCTTGTAAGTGTTATAGAGGATAGTGTCAACGACGCTGCCATTATCGACTAAAATCTTGTTGACCTCATAGTTGCCGATGATTGCTTTGACAACAATAGGGCATTACATGAGTCTTGAAATAACTCGGTTTCATCCCATGAAAATGTGACAATCCATCCGTCATCTACTTCATTTTCTGGTGGAGGCGCTTGTGCCTGTGCTTACGATGCTCTAGTCGTTCAACCAGTTGAGAGTCTTTCTCTGTCTGTGGGAGTTGTTATGTCGCTTCTTCCTGATGTAGTTTCGGAGGTATCCTCAGCGAATCATATCTTCTATAACATTTTTCAGGTCGTAGCACTCCTCAGTCATGTGGCCCCTGTCATCATGAAAGGAATAGTAATTGCCTTCATTTTTCCCACTTCTGTTGGGCTTTTTCAATCTTTGGGGCCACTGGATTCTATCGGCCATCTCACCTTTAGAAATGCTATGTAAGATATTCGCACGAGTGGCATTGAGTGGTATGTGTTCTTTCACTCAGCAGAGGGCGGTTACACCTCACCTAGTTTGTTCATTCCGAGGGGCCTCTGGTCAGAGGCTTTTACCGTCTTTCTCAACCAAGCCTCTCCCTCGCGGTTTATAGCTTCTATCTTCCCTATTAGGACGATTGTCATAAATAGGGCGATTATGATCTCGGTTTTTGTCGTCTCAAACTGGGTCTTGGAGCCGCCTGTAGAGTTCATCTGGGACACGTTTATTCTCTTCCAAATCTGCATATTTTTGTGCTTTGTTAAACAAGTCGTGGAGTTGCTTGGGTTTATTGTCAGTGAAGGAATATTTCAAATATTCATGCTTGACCCTTGTTATGAAAGTGTCAACCACAAAATCTGTAGTCAATTCTTCGATATCTCCTATTGCCACATGAAATCATTCAATGTAGCTTTTCAACTATTCGCCTGTCGCTTGTCATATCGCCAATAGTGAGGCGGCTATCTTTGTTTTCCTCCTCTGACTGGAGAAGTTATTCATAAATGCTATGCTCAACTGAATAAAGTTGGTAATCAAGGTAGGCTGTTGCTTGTAATACTAGGTATGCACCGCCTCTTCCAGCGTACGTATAAATACCTGACATTTGAGGGCATCAGAGGCCCCATATAGCCCCATTATATTGCTATATTGAGTAACGTGGTCTTTGGGGTTGTCTTTGCCGTTGTACTCTTAAAATTGGGCGACATTTGTTCCTGTCGAATGCATAGTGCAAGTGGATCTTGTTCTTCATTAAGCCATTCCATGTGATCCTTTTTGGCTAGGTTATTGGCTCTAAGGCTTTGATTTGTTTTCAAATTCAGCTTTTAATCCGTCCAGTCAGTCGGATATAGGCTTCTCAAGAGAAGGAATTTTTGCCCTGAACTTTCGTGTAGGTTCAGGATTTGGGTTTTCATCTTACTCTCGCGCCTGTTTTGGCTCCTCCACTATCGCATTGTGTGCAGATTCGAATAGAGCTTGTCGAGTGGAGGCTGGGGTGCATCTGACCGAAGATTCTCTTCGCGGGCTTGGGCTCTATTGTACTACGTGCATCGATTTGACCTTGGGGTGTTTTGACTGTGGTGCACTTGCACATGCACCTGGTGACGTGACTGCTCCCGGTAATGTGACTCTTCCTTGTATGGCCGAGTCGCTTTAAAGTCAGCTATTGTCTTCTATTGCTTCTCTATCAAGTTGGTGAGTTCATCCATGTGGGTTTGCATGCGAGCCAAGTAAGACGTCACGTCTATTACTTGGGGTGTTGCTTGCCCCCCAGCTGCAGTTGTGTTCAACACGAACACCAAAGGTACCTGCTGGGAGGATGAAGGGTTGTTTTAGGTGGTTGAAAAAGAGGAAAAGAATATATTGATGGCTAGGTTCTAGGCATTGCTACCTTCTCCTGGGAATATATTGCGTCGAGCCGATAGGGATATTTGGGGTTCTGTTCTCCTCAGGTTAACATCTCGGAGTTGGCTATCGTCGTTATCGTCCGGTGAAGCCATGGCCGCTGTCGTTCCTATAGACGATGCCAAATGTTAAGATCCTTTGCTGAGGCCTCCTTGGCATGAGAGATGGCTCGAGTAAGCTTTGCAAACTAAGAACCTGCAAGAAAAGAAAGGGGGATTGGCCTTTGGCCGGTTGATCCCTTTCTGATGGCTAAGTCAGCAAAAGATAAAGTAATCAAGGAGAACACTGAGTTGTGTGTTAGATCCTTACCATGCATGTGTTGAAGATCACCTTATATAGGTGTGGTTTGGTGGGCTTTGTTGAGCAAGCCTTTGGTTGATCATGGGTTGATTTTGTCGTTTTGGGCTTTGGTTAGTCGACTTGGGTTCGATAGTGAGCACTGCTGGGTTTGTGCTCAACACTTGGTAAAGTATATTGGTCCTGACGTGATTTTAGACCAAATGATTATAGGAATGTGAAGGGACTGGAGATAAAACCAATTGAGACAACAGTAGGACTAAAGAGAATGACACACCCGGACCTAGCACGACCTTTTCGTACGAACGGAATAGTGCAAGATGACGTAACAATTAAACACTATGTCGGTCCGGCTGTGTCTAATTAAGATGAGAAATGCAAATTAGGATAAGACGGAGTTAGAAGAAAAAGTAATTAACTATGCATGGAAATTAGTAAATGCCAAAAAGACCTCCAAATAAGTCCCTAGAAATTTATTATGGGCCCCATTGGCACAAGAAAGCAAAGGATTTATCCAATGGGCAAAAATGAAAGAAAGTTGAAAAAGGGGAAAAGTTTGACTCGGGGCCCGAGTAGACCCGGTGTCGGGCTCCTCTATAAATAGGAGTGAGCCAAAGCTTTTCTTCATTTCTCTTTTTCTTTTTCTTTCATTTTTCTTTTCTTTTTCTCTTTGGAGCCAAACGGAGGCATTTTGGACAATTGGCAGATCTGGACAAACCGACCGCCAGTTCGAGGCGAGATCTTGGTGAGTTATTCTTAACTCCTCGATCTAAGTTTTTCCAAGTTTGCACGCTTTTCCATGCATTGGTTTAGGAGAGATTCAAGCTCAAAGTTAGGTTCAGCTTTTAGTTAGATTTTAAGTTTAGATTTAAGATTTAGGAACTTTGAGCTTGTGATTCTTGTTTCTGCTCCGGTAAACGCGTAGTGGGAGGTGAGAGGAACCTCCATCTCGAATTTCATGTGAAACGGTGGACCGAGCGGCTCGAGATCCGAGAAAATGCCTCGGATCCCGAGAGGGGCCGAGAGGTCCCGCGCGGGAGCTGCGTCTCTCCCGCGCGGGAGAGACCGCCTGGTCGAGTTAGGTCATATTAGAGCCTTATAGGTGCATTCATAAATTTAATTATGAATGCTAACGTATATTTCCGTGTACTAGGGCTCCGGTTGAATCGAGTGCGGCGATGCTCCGGAGGTTGAGCTACATGGTGCGCTTGGGAGTATACGATTCTCCCATCACTTTGAGTGGCTTAGTTTTCAGTGCTTAGCCACTAGGGCAAAAATGTTTTAAAAACATAATTGTTTTAAAAAGGTTTTATAACAGTTTTGGGATAATGGTAATCCACAACACACACTTTTTATTTTGTGATACGCCCACTTATGGGGGTGGGATGATTTTAAAAATATAAAGTTTGTGTGTGTTTACATGTTTTAATATTTATATAAGAAATAATAATATTATTATTATTATGATTATTGGGGTACGATACCCCTGGAAGAGGAGTGATTGAGTGGGATTCCTCGAGGCTCCAATTGCGGGAGCGTGGACCGAGTTTGAGAGCATGCATGATACTCACCCGTGGACCGCCTATCGAGGGGCGTGAGTCAAGCCTGGTTGGGAGAGGCGCGTAGGGAAACTCGTCAGAGCTCCAGTTCACTGTGTTCCACCACAGTGAGGCACCACTGAGGGAACGGGCTAGTGTATGAGATAAAAAGAAAATGAATATGAAGAGAAAAGAAATAGCCCTCGGTGCAGTAAGGCATACGACCGGCCAGCCGTGCCTTCAGTGTATTAGGTGCCAGCCCATGAGTATTTAATAATTTTAAAGGTTTTAAAACTTATTTCTCCTTGGGAGGATTTCAAAAGATGTTTTGAAAACAAAATTTATTTTATTCACTCCTGGAGCATTGATACAGGAAGTGTTGAAAACAAAGTTTTAATTTAATTTATTTTATTTGTTTTACTACATCATCGATTACCCTGTTTTCCTTAACCCTGATAGAGACCCATTGAATCTCTGTCACTCACATGTATCCAAATGTGGATGGATGCAGATCCGCGTGCGGAGCCAGCTTTAGAAAGGAGGCTCACTAGAAGACGTCGGTGGCTTAGGTTTAGTGGTTTCCGCTGTGTAGGTATTCTTTTTAATTAGTCCACTGGTATTGCTTATAAATTAATATTTTATTAAATGATTTCTAATTAAAATTTAGTTTTGTTTTGCATCGATGATATCCATTTCAACGCCTTGCGGTGCCTCGGATGCGTGGCTGCAGACACGTACTTTGAGGTAGCGCGGCGGTTGCCACGTGGCCGGCCCGGGGCGGGTCGGGGCGTGACAGAGACGACCTTTAGCACTTGAAGATATTGGGAAGGAACTTCACTTTGTCGTTTGATTCCATGAGTGAAATATATTTGATTTATAGGTTTTCTGTAAAGAATGAATACGAATTTTGTTATGATGCTTCCTAACATTTTTGGACAAGCGTATAACACTAAAACATAATTTAGTTTCCAGTACAACAAAACTAATTCTTAGATGCATACTCTGTTCCATATGCTTTTAAAAAAAATTGCATGTTTATAACTGTCAAGTTTAAGAGGCAAAGAGAAGATTGTTCATTTAGTGATTTTCATATTTTGATAATAAATGATAAAATTAATATTATTAATATATAATTAGTTATCTCATGGAGAAGAAAAAATTAGAAAAGTTAACCAAAATAATTTGTTTCCCTCTTTTATTTTTGCCTGCCCTATTGACTGCGTGTGCAAGTTTTTCTTTTAACAGCGGAATTGACTATATTACTGTACCTTCTATTAACACTGTACCTTGATCTAATTAAAATCCAACAACTAATATCATATAATATGTAAGGGTTTATTTATCTCAATTTTTTCCTGTCTTAGGTTACTTCAAATTAAATTTCTTTTTTCATATAAATACAATGTGAAACCCTCGGCCCACCCCCTTCTTTTAATTTGACCTCTCAATTGAGTGGATTGAGCCAGAGGTATACATACATACATACATACATACATACATACATACATATATATATATTGAATGAAAGTTTAGGAATAGAGGGGATTACTTTTTTCTTAAATCAAGACAAGTCGTTAATTCTTTTGGGGATTTACGGATCCGTTAAATTTTTACTTACTATTTTTCGGACTTATAGATCACCTAAAAGTGGAGGTATATGGGTTCAAACCCAAGTACCTTCCACCATAGTTATCAGAATCGGACCGGATCGTCGGTCTGATTGGTTGAATCGATGAACCGATCATGGAGCCGGTCTGGTTTCATAATTAGACCAAAATTGCAATCGTATGGAAGTAATTAATGAAAAAATATGGTTTAATTATTTATACATGCTATTCACATCTTATATCTTGCATCTTATATACATTTAAAGTAATTATAAAATCTAGTTTCATAGAGTTTCAAATGGCAATTTTAATGTTTTTAAATATTTTATTGAATTAAATGATTTTAAATTTTTTTTATAATTAATATCTTTAGATAAATACCTAAAAGGATAACAAACAAAATGATTATGATAATATCTTAAAAGATTTTTGTTTTTTCTAAAATATTTTAATTACAATTTATTTTTTCTTCTCAATATCATGTTTTATTCTTATATCATCCAATTTTGTATAGGGATTATAAAATTTAATGATAATTATTTCGTTACTTATTTTGTTGATTTGTTTAGAATTTTATATTTAAATTATAATGATCCGGACGCGAAACGAGAACTTAAACACAATATATAATATAATATAATATAACTTCGTATATAATATAACTTCCTATTAAAATTATCCCTAAAAGAACCTCACTGAGACTATCCACATCATCTTTTGCATATATTATTTTATATTTTATATTCTATAAATTAATATATAATTTTTCTAGTTATATTGGGATAAGGGTTAAATTTATTATTTTTAAAATTTTTTAGGAAGACTAGAAGAGTGACTGAATTTGGAAAGACGGAAAAGTGAATAGATTCATCTGTATATTTAACAGCACCTTCATAAGCCTTTCTCTGTGAATTCACCAATAACCCTTTCTTTTTTACTCTCACTTCCAGATTTATATTCCCTATTCTCCCATGTGTCTCCTCTCTGCACTCTATCTCTCCTTTTTCTTATGCTTTCATTTTTTTGCAATTTGATATCTACCTCTTTTTTCCATTTTCTACTTTGCATAAGAAGGGACCTGCTCTTACAATTCCTCTTGAATTTTCATGAGTCGTAAAGTATATGATGGATCTTTGCCCCTTTTTCGCATGCGCTCCTTCAGAGATGGTTTCAATAGGTTATGGACGTACGCTTCTCTCGAATAGCTTAGAACCCGATGATATCGTTTCGGGCAAGGCTAAGTGCGATGAGGTTGCCTATCGCTATTCCAATTGTAGCTCTGGCAAACACAGCGGAGATCTTGGTAAGTTTGTTCCCCTGCTTTGACTTGGTTGATGTACAAAAAGCTAAAGCTTTTAAGGGTTTGCATATCTGTTTGAGATATATGATTGGTGGACTTGCGTTTGGAACTCTATTTGTTATTGAATTAAATTGAATTGAATTTTGTGTTTGGTTGCTTAGAAAATTGTTGGGGTCTAAAATTTGGGAGGAAAAGATGAAGCTTTAACAATGCAAAATTTGAAAATATAATCTCAATTGAATAATTCATTCAATGCGAAATTTTGTTCACTAAATATTCAATTTCCTTAGTTTTAAGATGAAGTTGAAGGGTCCTGAAAGTAGGTCAAACTCTAAGACTATGTTTGGTATGAGAAAACATTTTCTGTTTTTATTCTCTAAAAAATATAAAGAAACTACCATGTAAGATATGTGTTGTGAGGGGAAACGTTATATGTTCTAGAAAATGAAAATGAAAATGAATCTAGAAACGAGATTAAAAAAAATTTGTTCTCAATGTTAAATCTATTTTCATTTTCATTTTTTAAAACATACATACATTTCTATAAACTACATATATCTTATATGGTGATTTCTTTATATTTTTTAGAGAATGAAAACAGAAAATGTTTTTATGTACCAAACATAGCCTAATTTTTTCACATTAAAAACAACAATCCATGCCATGAGGAGGGAACACACAATCTCAGTAATTCTAAGGAAGATTCAGTTTCACTACCTTCAATGGGATGGCATGTTAAGGTTGCTAAGACAAAAGATTGCAGTAGTGGTAATTTTTGTCAGGATGGAAAGAAACCCCCTTGGATAATAAAGATAAACTAGGCTCCACAATTTCAAGTAATCCTATGAGCATATTCCCTTTGGTTGATGGAGAGGTTTGCAAAATTGTTGCTTGGAGAAGATATGCTGCTTCACAGCCTTGCCATCATTAATCTTTTTAGTATGGTAACTATCTTTTTTATCTTTTGAAAGATAGTTTTGTCATTTAAGTGTTAATGTATTAGCCAGTTAAGTGAGTTTTTTCAATTAGTTGATCGTTAAATAATTAATCAACCAAGAGTTAAGTTACACTATTCAGTTTAAGAAGCAAGTCAGAGATGCTTAATAGATATAACAAGGTTTTCTGAAAAAAAGCATAGCATCTCGATACTAAAATCATAAATTAATTGTGTTTTCTAGGAATTACAACCATCCTTGACAGGGCGATGCTATCCATGTACAAATCAGAGAATGTGATGCTCAAGCTGTTGGGGCCTACAGCAATAACAACAACGGAAGCGGAAACAGATAATACCCACAGACAACCAACTAACAGCGAAACTCAAACCAATGATCAATAGCAGTCAAAATAATCAATATCCAAACCAACCAACTAGACAGAAATAACAAGCAATAATCCAAACAATAATAAGAAAATAAAGAACACCAAGATTTACGTGGAAAACCCTCCATTGTGAAGGGAAAAACCACGGGGCAAAACTGGATAAAATCCACTATGAGAAATAAGCAACTTAAAAAATTTTATCACACTTAATCTACCTCTTTGAGAATCTACAAATCCTCCTCAGAGAAAACCCAATTTGTTGCTTGCTTATCGCTCTCCCTTACTCTCTCTATGGATCAAGAAACCACAAAGTCTTCCAACTTTGAAAAACCTTCACACGGCACAACTTTTCCATGCAACTTTTCAGCCTTTACCTTGCAAGAAAACAAAAAAACTTTCTGCCCATTTTGTTTTGGTGCGCCGTTCATCAATAATCAAGACAAGTGATGTCTCGCCTAATTATTTGTTTCATAAAGAAAAAATAGTCATGGGGTTGGACCCATATGACAAAATAGTCATGAAGTTGAACCCACATGACAAAATAGTCATGAAGTTGAACCCACATAACAATCTCCCCCTCCAACCCCATTAGGAAGAGATCAACCACACAACTTGTTCACTTGAAGTTCACCTTGGCCAAGGCATCCATGCCGGCCAAGTTACTACACAACTCAAGCTTCTCCCTGAGAACTACTTTAGTCAACATGTCCGCAACATTCTCATTAGTGTGAATCTTCTTCAACTGCATCTTTCGATCATCAATTGCCATACGCAACCAATGGTACCGAACATCAATGTGTTTGGTCCTTGCATGGTACATAGTGTTCTTGCTTAAATCCATAGCACTTTGACTATCACAAAACACCATATACTCCTTCTGACTCAACCCCAATTCATAAAGAAATTCTTTCATCCAAAGCATTTCTTTGCATGCTTCAGTTGCTGCAATATATTCAGCCTCTGTTGTAGACAAGGCAACACACTTCTGCAATTTAGACTGCCAAGAAAAAGCTCCCTCTGCAAAAATAAATATGTACCCTGAAGTAGATTTTCTACCATCAATATCACCTGCCATGTTTGCATCAGTGAACCCTTCAAGAACTGGCTGTGAAGTCCCAAAACCCAAACACATCTTTGAAGTACCCCTCAAGTATCTGAAGATCCACTTTACTGCTTCCCAATGAACCTTTCCTGAATTGGAAAGAAATCTGCTCACTACACCAACTGCATGAGCTATATCAGGTCGTGTGCAAACCATGAGATACATCAATGACCCAACTGCGAAGGAGTAAGGAATAACTGACATCTCATGCTTCTCTTATTCAGTCACCGGACAAGATTTCTTAGTCAACTTGAAATGATTAGCAAGTGGTGTGCTAACTACTTAGCATGCTCCATGTTGAACCTTTTGAGCACACGTTCAACATACTTCTCCTATGATAACCACAGCTTTCCAGCTTTCCTGTCTAGGATAATAGTCATACCCAAAATCTGCTTTGCTGGACCTAAATCCTTCATGTCAAAGGACCTAGACAAATCATTTTTCAACCTGCGAATCATCTCAACATCTCGTTCAACAATCAACATATCATCAACATACAACAAGAGAATAATGAAGTCATCATCAAATGATCTAAAATAAACACAAGGATCTGCCGCAGTTCTCTTAAAGAAATGACTCACCGTAAAGGAATCAAACTTCTTGTACCACTGCCTTGGAGCTTGTTTCAAACCATACAAGCTCTTCTTCAACTTGCAAAAAATGTGTTCTTTCCCCTTAACTTCAAATCCCTCCGGTTGGTCCATGTAAATCTCTTCTTGCAAATCACCATGCAAGAATGCAGTCTTGACATCAAGTTGCTCAACCTCAAGATGCAAGCTAGCTGCTAAACCAAGTACAACCCGAATGGAACTCATCTTCACCACTGGTGAGAAAATCTCATCAAAATCGATGCCTGGCTTCTGTGCAAAGCCTTTCACCACCAAACGAGCTTTGTACCTCACTAGCTTGTTACCATCTCGCTTCAACTTGAACACCCACTCGTTCTTAAGTGGCCTTTTACCTTTTGGAAGCTCCACTAACTCATAAGTGTTGTTTTTCTGCAAAGAATTCATCTCTTCTTGCATTGCTTCCAACCAATACTGCTTATCTGAAGTAGACTGTACATCTTGGTAGCTTTCCGGCTCCCCCTCTTCAGTAAGCAAAATATACTCAGAACTAGAGTACTTGGTGGATGGTCTATGCTCTCTGACTGATCTACGAAGTTGAGGCTCTGTGTTCTCAAGCAGAGATGGCTGCTCCCCCCGCTCAATACCCACTGCATCTGGCTGTGCAATGTCATCACCACCATCCAACTCATCATTAACTGTAGCTGGCTCATCTGTACCAAGTTCTGTCCCTTGTTCATTTACACCACCTGTGGCTCTCCTTGGTGGAATTGTTGTCAAATCATCATCATCAATAACTCGAGAAGTCTTTTCTTTCTTTTCAAAATCTGCTATGATCTCATGCTCATGAAAGACAACATCCCTGCTTCTGACAATCTTTTTCTTCTCTGGATCCCACAATCTAAAAGCAAACTCCTCACCACCATAGCTAACAAAGATACAAGGAGTGGCTTTACTGTCAAGTTTTGACCTCTATTCCTTAGGCACGTGCATGAAAGCCTTGCACCCAAATACCTTCAAGTGTGAATACGAAGGTTCTTTCCCTGACCATACTTTCTCTAGTATGTCAAAGCCTAAAGGAACTGATGGAGACCTGTTCAATAGGTAGCTAGCCATCTTCACTGCTTCACCCCAAAATGCCTTAGGCAATTTAGCTGTCCTTAGCATACATCGAACTCGTTCTATAATGGTGCGATTCATCCTTTCAACTACACCATTATGCTGGGGTGTTCCAGGTTCTGTCAACTCATGCCTAATCCCATGCTTTGAACAGTATGCATCAAAGTCATTGGACGTGTATTCTCCTCCATTATCTGTTCGAATACACTTCAAGGGTATACTTGTCTCCCTTTCCACCATTGCATGAAATTTCTGAAAAACCTGTAGTACCTGGCTTTTGTATCTCAAACAAAACACCCAAGTTTTCCGTGAAGCATCATCAATAAAAGTAACAAAATATCTATTGCCACCTAATGACTCCACCTCCATGGGACCACATACATCAGAATGTATCAATTCTAATCTATTTTCTTTCCTTTTAGTAGGTATACGGAAAGAAACTCTACGATGCTTACCAAATAAACAATGATCACATGAGTTTAGAGAAATATCTTTATCTTTGGCCGAGGGAATAGGAATGAGAGACTGTTTCGCCAAAAGCTGTAACCCTTTCTCACTCATGTGTGCCAGCCTATTATACCACAAGTTTGGTAAAGCATCATTCTCCACTGCATTAACATTGTTTCCACAATGTTTCAACCAAGTCTTGTACATAGTGCAACACAGTTTTCCCTTTGCTACTAGTACAGACCCACTGAGAAGCTTCCACTACCCATCCTTTTGCCGACTGTCATAACCTTCCTTATCGAAGACATTAACTGCAAACAAATTCATCCTCAAATCTGGAATGTGTCTCACATCCTTCAAAGTCAATGTACAACCAGTACTAGTCTGAACCACAATGTCTCCAATTCCCACAATCTGCGACACACTCTTGTTTCCCATTTTGGTTTCACCAAAATCACCTGATTGATAAGTTGTAAACAACTCTCTCTTTGGAACACAATGATATGCCGCACCAGTATCAACAATCCATTCAACAGATAGATCACCCACATGGTTACAATCACCATGTCCACAAATTAAAGACACTGTCTCTTCATCAGAAACTACTGCTGTCGCATTACTCTCATCTGAGTCTTTCTTGCCTTTTCCATCTTTCTGCTCTTGCTTCAAGATCTTGCAGTTTCGCTTGAAGTGACCAACTTTCCCACAGTAATAACACTTCACTCCGTCTTTGGACTTAGATCGATTCTTGGACTTACTACGACCTTTAGAGTCTTGGCCTTTATTCTTGGATCTTCCCCTGTTCTCTGTAACAAGTGCTTGATTAGACCCAGATTCCATGTTGCTTCGTCTTGCTTCTTCATTTAACAAACTATCCTTTACCATCTGCATCGTCACCTTGTTATCCGGTGCAGAATTAATCACAGTCATAACTAATGTATCCCAACTGTCCGGTAAAAAACCCAGAAGAAACAAAGCATTCACCTCATCACCAAGATTAATCTCCAAAGTAGTAAGCTGATTTAACAAATCTTGAAAGTCACTCAAGTGCTCGGCAATGGATCGTCCCTCTTTATACTTCAAATTAGTAAGCTTTCTAACTGCAAAAGCTTTGTTCATGACAGTTTTCCTCTCATACAATGCAGCTAATTTTCCCCAAGCATCATTGGCGCTTTTCTCTTGTGCTACATGGTGAAAAACACTGATGTCAACCCATTTTCTTATCATGCCTAATGCCTTTCTGTCTAACTTCTTCCAGTCAGTCTCTGACATATCTTTTGGCTTGGCCACATCACCTAGTACCGGATCAAACAAATCCTTACAGTACAAATGATCCTCCATCATTGGCTTCCAAATTGAATAATTTGTAGCTGTTAGTTTAATCATGGAACCTGTATCGCCTTCCATGACTGCAGTAACCAAACGCTCTGAGACCAGTTGTTAGGGCCTACAGCAATAACAACAACGGAAGCGGAAACAGATAATACCCACAGACAACCAACCAACAGCGAAACTTAAACCAATGATCAATAGCAGTCAAAATAATCAACTATCCAAACCAACCAACTAGACAGAAATAACAAGCAATAATCCAAACAATAATAAGAAAATAAAGAACACCAAGATTTACGTGGAAAACCCTCCAATGTGAAGGGAAAAACCACGGGGCAAAACTGTATAAAAATCCACTATGAGAAATAAGCAACTTACAAAAGTTTATCACAGTTAAGCTTTTTGCCCAAAGCTTAAGAACCAACAAATTGGAATCAAATACAAAGATCTACCTCTTTGAGAATCTACAAATCCTCCTCAGAGAAAACCCAATTTATTGCTTGCTTATCGCTCTCCCTTACTCTCTCTATGGAGAAAAAAACCTTCACACGGCACAACTTTTCCTTGCGACTTTTCAGCCTTTACCTTGCAAGAAAACAAAAAAACTTTCTGCCCATTTTGTTTTGGTGCGCTGTTCATCAATAATCAAGACAAGTGATGTCTCGCCTAATTATTTGTTTCATAAAGAAAAAATAGTCATGGGGTTGGACCTATATGACAAAATAGTCATGAAGTTGAACCCACATGACAAAATAGTCATGAAGTTGAACCCACATGACACAAGCATGCTGCCTTATACTCATCAGCAGCTAAAGGAACACAATCATTAGCAGAGGAAGCACAAGTAGTTAAGACTGAACCTGCAAGCCTAGATCTTTCCTAGAGGAATCACCTACGAAGGTTGTTGGGATATGATCATGGTCTCTCATTAGTCATTACTAATAATGGTTATTAGGTTTGTACTAATCGTTTTCAACTAGCAGTTTGAGCTATTGCTGTACAAAGATGGCTATCTAGGAAGCAAAATAGGATGGCACCTTTTTAGTCACTTTTCAAATCAAATAATGAGGGTGATTTGGTTTCTAAACATTATGCTTTGTATGCTTTTTCTTAATGTACATATCTTTGATAGCAGCCTGCCATTTTCCGCTCATTTTCCTTATTGTTTTGCTTTGGTTTTCTTTCACTCAGCATTGAAGGTTTTGTGACATGTAATTTTTATTTGAAACTACTACTCAGAGCCTTTTTTTTTTTACAAAATTAAGACTGAACCTTGCTCCACAATGTTGTTTTCTTACCTATGTACGGTAACAATAACAATAATGATGTAATACAAAATGGAGCTGATGGCTGCCATTACATAATATATTGATGTAATACATCACTAAAGTTAAATTCTGAAATTTCATTTGATTGATTAGTGCATATAGCTTATATTTTCTCTATATAAAATCAATGAAATTGCTAAAAATATGTGTAATGCCATTTTTATTTCATTGCTATCTACTTCATTTGCGAATCGTAGTAGTAGATGTTTGCTCTAATTAATATAATGAGCATAGAGCTGGCAAAACCTGACTCGAGAACAGGTACCCGACCCAACCCATCCGAAATCAAACCCGACCCAACCCAATTTGATCAAAAAGTCAACAAACCCGAACCCGACCCAACCCGAACTCGAAGTGACCCGAACCCGAAGTGGCCTGAACTCGAAGTGACCCAAACCGATTAACCTGAGAAGTTAACCCGAAATTACCTGAACTTAAAAGAAAGTGTATTTAAAACTTTTTAAAATATTAATTCAATTAAAAATAAAAGTATAATAATATAAAATACCAACATATAGCAATTAACATACTTTCAAATTGTTTTCTGTTTTTTACCTAAGATTTATGTCTCTAATATATATAAAAGTATGAATGTTGTAAAACTTTTGAATCGCTTAAAATATGCTTTTCTTTCTCTATATTTCAAAAATGCCATTGATATTGTTGAGTTAAATTAAAACTCTTTATTTATCTTTTATTAAATATTTTTAATATTTATTAAATGATTATAGTAATTAAGTAATTTTGCTTTCATCATAATTAACGAATTACTATATTATCTTCAAGAAAATATTTTAATTATCATTCAATTTCATGTATATAGTTTAATTTGAAGTTTATTCTTTAGCTTAATTATCACTCACCTTAATTTTATTTTTTTTTTAATTTTTATTATTATTTTCTTTTTTTGTTAATATTAATAACTCATTGTATCACGTGTAGAGCACGTGACAGAGTAACTAGTTAAGTCAAGTATATGTATGTATCATGCATCAATATTTTGTTAGTATTTATTTGACCGAAAATTAATTATTAGTTATGATTAAAATTTAAGAACAAAAAAAGAATTTATTTTCATTGTTATAGATAGAATTAGATTAAACTTTTATGTAACTATTTAAATATCTATACTTTAATATTTTATAGTTAATATAAAGATATATCAAATATCATATAATATTTTAATTAATATTAAATATTTATAATTTAACTAATTTTATATTAATATTATATAATATTTAAAAATATTAACCTATGGATTTAGTGACAACCTGAGCAAATTAAATTATATTTCAATTGAATGTTTTTTAAAGATTGATTATGTGGAATTTGAGTAAAAAGAAATTGATATTTACAATAATATCGACTTGTTTATTGCTGAAAAAAAAAATTCAAAATTAATATAATTTTTAGATTTTATTATGTCTCATATAAAATTAAGAATTAATAATTATAATTTTCATTTGTACATATTGCAAATTGGAGGATTAAAACTAACTTCAATTATCAATTAGAAAATTTCATTTAAATTGAATACTTGAATTTTTACCCAATCAATTAGAATAAATTGCTAAAGACTAAAAGTTAAAAATCTAGTAAGTAATAACTTTATTTTTTCAATAAATCCCGAATCTATGGTAAAAAAAAAGAAGTTAATATCCCATAATAAAATCCAAAATGATACAAAATAGTAATCGAGACTTCAAATATGAAAAAAAAAAAACTCAAATAATCAATCTGAATTTGAAATAATTTAAACCCGAAAATCCGAACTAATATGACCTGAATCAAAAACTACCCGAACCCGAAAATTCGAGTGTGAAACCCGGAATGACCAGAACCCAACCCGGACCCTAACCCGAACCCGAAATTGAAGGGGAAGGACAAAGTAAGTTTTCCAAGTTTTAAGATTTTTAGTTAATTTTTTATTTAAATGGAAAAATATGTTGTTAATTGATTTCAGGCCGACAATAGGAAGAATTGATGAAGGCAGAGCTTGAGGCTACTTAAAAAACGAATGAATTGATGGAGGTAACAGTTTCCTACTTTGCTTAGTACATACCCATTCAAAAAACTGCTGTTGATTTGCATTAGAAATTTACACTAACCAAGCTTATAACGTGTTTGAGAGAATATTTGAGAGAGATTTATGTGCATGGAATACTATTATAAAAAAACCTTTTCAGAAAATGGTTTGGTCATATTTGTCTTTTTGTTGGTTATTAGTGCTGAAGGGGAAGGACAGACAAAGTAAAATTTTCATGTTTTAAGATTTTTAGTTAATTTCTGATTTAAATTGGAAAAATAGGGTGTTAATTGATTTCAGGTCAATATTTATGACACAGGAATAGAGAAAGTTTAACATACTGTTACAACAAAAAAAGGAAGAAAGAAATGGTTTCTATACTAAAACGTATAACCTATGGAACCTTCTAAATCTTCTTGATACCACTGCTCATATTTATATGTTAGCTAAAAGATCTTCTGATCTTTTCAACTAAACGTAAAACATTCATTGCAATTTATTGAATTAGACAATTAAAATGTGAGCAATAGGTAGGTGTTTCGTCAATGACAAATGCCAATGTAATTCAAAGAGAACATTTGGCAAGACTAGAGCTTAGATTAGCGGTCCTAGCTAGTTAGGATATTACAAACAAGTCTATGTGTGAAAGAAAGAAGCTTCTATTATGAACAAATAGATTTGATATTGCTTATATAACTATCTATAGTAGAGTATCCTGAACATTTACTTAAGAAGAGTATAGCATATGTCCATGAACTATAACCCAAAAAGAAGCTTCTCTCATTATTAGCTGAAATGAATCCATTAATTAAATGGACCCAACTTGGAGCCTCATTTAGAGAACCGAAGATAGCATTAAAATTCCAAAATATTTTAGCTTATTACATTATAGCTTTCCTTATCAGTTTAGTTTATCAGTTTTCCTTGATTTCTTCTATATCCCTTATTTTTTCAGCTATTGTTTAATTACTTATATAGATTAGTTTGTTGACTTCAGTGAACTGCATAGGCAAAAAGGGAACTCTTTTTTTTTCACCTGCTACATTCTTCTCGAAAGTAATGAGTTGCAATGTTGAATCTATTGATTCGATTTTATACAGGTATGTTCCCTCTATCTTTGTATTGATCTTGTTGTTCTGTGATTTCTTTAAATAATTCATATGAATCATGTAATTTGTTTTGATAATTCATAGGTTGTAGAAGATTCATTGCTAATGCTTAACTTTTAGTAAAGAACATGTTTGGTGTTGTAAGAACTGTTGTTAGCTTAACCATATGTTGTTCACTTTTATTCTACGTTTGCAAATAACTGTTGTTTCGCAAATAAGATTCTTTGGTTCCTTTTTTCCCCCACTTTTTGATAATATTTTCCATTAATTAATTTTTTTTACTTTACATTTATTGTGAACCAATCTCTTATTATTTACTCTGACATTATTTGCTTAGAGAAATGACATTCATATCCAGATAAGATAGATTGATGCTGAAAAATTGAAATCGTTGCTCTTAGAAGATGCCATTTACAAAATTTGAAGATTTAAAGTGCTACGTCCATCGATAAATCTGTGTCTTCTTAAACCTGTGTACAAATTTCAAGCTTTCATTTCATCACGCAACAATCTGGCCATTCCTATATTCCTCAAGGAATATTACATTACAAATATCAAACGCTAGGAGTTTAGGAGTAGAAGTACAAAACATGTAAGCGTTTTTCCTCGAAATTAATTGATTTGAATAATATTGTTATTTACACATATATTAAACTTTTCTTTGGTGTTTTACAAAATGCAGAGTTAGTCTGTTGGAATGGGTGGAAGTCAGCTTGGGGATAGCATTAAGCTCATTTGTGTTCCTGGGAAGAATTAGCAAACTATATGGAATGGCTGAATACTTTTCGTATATTGTATATTTTTGTCCTGATTACTGATTATTCAGTTGGTTTGAGATTTATTTTTTTTGGTAATATCTTCCTCTGTTTAGTTTTTTGCTTTCCATACATCGAAATTTTCAACTACTAAATGAGTTTGTCCATTTTTTAATGAAAGGTGTAGAGAAAAAGAAGGTGGATGTGATTTTCAATAAACTTTTTATCAAGACTTTATTAAGGGTGTGTTTGGTATGAAGGAAATAGGAAGAAAAGAAAGGGTGTAGAAAGAAAGTAGGCGAGGAAGTACAACTTTCTTTTATTTGGTAGGAAAGAAATGCCCCTAAGGAAAGAAATATAAGGGAAATGAGAGAGTCTAATTCCTTAAAAATCATTTCCACCCAAATTGGAGGGAAATAAGAGGAAAAGAAAGTTGTTGAGTCTAACATATGAAAATGATTATTATACCCTTAATTTTTTTTTAATTACAAAATGTATCATTTCAAATAAAAGATATATATTGGAATAAATTTTCAACTAAAAAGTAAATAATAGTAAAATTATCATATTAATTAAAATAAGTTTTCTTTCTTTCATATTTCTTGGTTATACCAAACAAAGTAAATAATTAAAATTTTCTTTTTCTTCTTATTTCTTTCCATACTACCAAACATTAAGGAAGAAATATAAATTTCTTTCATTTCCTTACTTCTTTCTTTTCCTTACTTATTTCATTTCCTTATTATTTCTTTCCTTCCTCTCAAACATAGATTAAGTGGTGGCAAAACAGCAAGTACTTGGATGTCTTTACACGTTTCGTTTGGCATCGTTTTTGTTTTCTGTTTTCTGTTGCCATTTCATGTTTTGGAAACAAAACAGCTGAAAATGCATTTGGCAGAATATTTATGTTTTTTGGTTTTCTGTTTTTGTTTCGTTTTTGTTTCGTTTTTGTTTTATTTTCGTTGCACTGTCAATCTTTTAAAAACAAAAATACATTTGGATATATAATTTTATTGTTTGTTTTTTGATGAAAATATAATAAGAAAACCTAAACATATGTTAGTTAAGTATTAAGGATGTGATTAAAAAGTTATTATTTACCTGTGTTATAGAAATGTTTTGGAAACATATAAAAACATAAAATTTCTGCTTCCATTTTTGTATCTCTTGCTCTCTCAAAAATTTTAATTTGTAATGTTGTTCCTGATCTTTAATTTTTACCGAATTTCAGATTTAAATTGAGAAATAGGATGTTAATTTTGATTTCACCCCAGTGTTTGCTTTAGTTGACTGGTTTTAACCATACCTAGAATTAGGGGTGTAACCGGTTCGGTTCATATATTAAGATTTTAATACCCTAACGTTTCGATTCGGTTCGGTTCGAGTTTTTTTGTGGGTTTTCGGGTAGTTGAAATCCATTCAATGTTAGATTTTTTCCTTTTATAAAAGCCTAAATAAATTATAAAAATTTAGGATCTTTTAATTTTAGGCCAAAAAAATCAAGTATTTTTTAAAATTTTAGCTCATTCGGTTCATTCGGGTTCCATTCAGTTCATTTGGTTTTCATATGAACAATCCAAAACCCTAATCTAGTTGTCGGTTAATCTAGTTGTTGGTTTGATTATCGATTTTTTTCGGGTTTCTTGAACAACCCTACCTGGAATGTTACCCGTCAATTGTGAGATACACTGATACTATATCTACACTCTTAGCTTTGACTGATGTTATTTCATTGACTTTATTATTGCCTTCTAAAATAAAGACCTAGACAGTATTTGGTAACTTATTTTCTTTGGCAATTTATTGTCACTCAATCTACTCTTTGAGATTGTATGGTGCAATTTTTTTTGGGGGTAAATTTAGCTCAAGAAGCATGCAGATTATTCTGATGCTAAGGTAAACAGATATATCTTTATGCTTCTTTGAAGATTTAGACTTTTGTAAAGAAGAACCATTTCTTGAAGCTTTAATAGGATGCCGTGCTTTGTGATCACACTTATCCAAAATTTGCAAACTTAGGAATTCAAGGCATAGAATGAATATGTAAGGTGACAAACGGTCACCCTGTCTAATACCTCTTGAAGGAGAGAACTTCTCAATCATGACACCATTCACTAGAACAGATACACTTGAATTGGAGATGCAACTCAGAATCAAGGAAATCCAAGTATCGAGGAAATTGAAAAAGTTTAAGGCTTTTCTTATAAATTCCTATTCCAATTTGTTAAAGGCTTTCTCTAGATCAATCTTTAGCGCCATACAGCCAATGTTGCATTTCTTTCTCCTAAATGAGTCAAGGATTTCTTGAACATTAATTGAGTTATCAACACCTGACCTTCTTGAAATGAAGCTTGATTGGAATGGAGAGATAAGTTTACCTAAGAGGGGTTTGAGTTGTTGAACCATAAGTTTAGTAACGACTTTGTAGGGTATATTGCAAAGGCTTATGGGCTTGAATTGTTCAATTTTTGAAGGGTTAGGTAGTTTCAGAATAAGGGAAACAAGGGTTTCACACCAATCCAGAAGCATGAATCCTAAAGAGAAGATTTGGAAAACAACTTGGCAAAACTTATCTTTGACAATGGGCCAGCAGTGTTGATAAAGGAAAGGATGTAACCCATCAAGGCCGGGAGCTTTGAATGGTTTGAAGGACTAGGTTACTTTTTGAATTTCAGTGAGGCTGAAAGGCTGTTGAAGGAGTAACTTTTCTTGGTCCAATATTGGAACCAGTTTGCTAGGAGCATTTGAGAAAGATAATGGCTCTTGAGAGTGCAAAAAAGTAAACATCTCAATGTAAAAGTTTCGGATATGGGAGTGGATATCCTACTGGTTTGTGATCCAAGAATCCTGGGAATCTTTTAACTTCAAAATTTTATTACGAGCGCACCCTCCTAACTATTGTTGAGACTTGAAAGAACTTGGTATTCTTTTCTCCATCTAACAGCCAATCAACCCTAGTCTTTAAAGTCCATAAATCTTCCTCATTTTAAAAAATAACTCTATACTCCTCCATGAGCTTTCCTTGTAGATCTAAAAGGAATTGTAAGGGAGTAATTTGAATTGCTCTTTCAATTCCTGCTAATCTAGCCAAGATTTTTTTCTTATTTCTGAAGATATTACCAAAAGATTCTTTATTCCACTTGATTATGTCTTCTTTGAGGGTGTTCACTGAGTGAGTGAAGTTATTAGAAGGTTTTGACCAATATCTTATGATTAGCGGCATAAAGTCAAGGTGATTGAACCACATTTTCTATAATCTAAAGGGTTTATGACCAAAAGCAGGCTCGGCATTGATTAAAGAGATCAAAACAAGACATTGATCAGAATGAATGCGGGTCAAGTGTTGGACAGAGGCATTTGGAAAAAGAATCCTCCAATTAGGATTGACAAAGGCCATATCCAGTCTTTCTTAAATAAGGTCCCAAAGTTGTCTACTGTTAGACCAAGTGAAACGAGGTCCATTAAAACCTAAATCTGAGAGGTTACAAGTGCATAAACAGTCATGTAAGGCTCTAGACCTAGTCATAGATACTGCATTCCCACCTCTCTTATTAACAGGGAAAAGAACTTCATTAAAATCCCCACAAACCAACCATGGCATGTCATGATTCTCAGCAACATTAACTAAATTGTTCCATAATAATTTTCGTTCAGAAAATCTAAGACTAGCATATAAGGCGTAAGTAACCAAGAATGGTTAGTAGAACTTACCTTAACAAGTGCGTGGATCTCTTGCTCAGTTATTCCAATCTCCTCCATGATGATTGAAGTAGAGTTCCATAATAACCATATTCCACCACGGTAATCGATAGTTCTGGTGTCAATGCACTTATCAAAACTTAGTCTTTCTACAATTTGTCTAGCCTGAGCTACTCAAACTCTTGTTTCAGTAATGATCATCATCTTTGGTTTATGAAGCATGATGAGATCCTTTGCTGTAGTGATGAAATCTGGGTGTCGAGCACAGCGACAATTCCATAGAAGGATGGACATCGATATTGAAGGGGGAGGTGGTGAGCTCTCTCTGAGCCTGTTCAGTTCTTGGCATTGGTGCCAATTCTGATTGGTTTGAAACTTCCTTGTCTGAATCGTGATCTTGTGCAGCAGATGATCCTCCTCATGCGGAAACAAGGATTTGATGCAGATGTTGAGGAGCCTCACTCCTGGATTTAGAGCTAGTCGAGTTGCTTGGAGGCAATTTCCTTTCAGTTGGTATTCTATTGGACTGCAGGTCATGTAGTGAGCATCTAAAGCTACCATCCACAGAGGAGGATTCCAAGTTGGGACTACCCAGAATGGTTTCAGATATTTTGTGGAGGCAAATTCGAGAGAGATTGGGATTAGGTGTGGAGAGATTAGGATTGGGGTTAAGAAGCATAACCAGGTCTCATCCTCGAACTCCTGAACGAGTCTTGGATGTTACCTTGCCTGGCTTATGTTCCTTTGAGCTTGGAACACAAACACTTGTCTCAACTGGTTTGATGAAAGTGCTGGAGATCGTGAGGGGTTGGCTATTGTTAGTGGGGAGACAGGTTGGGTGACAGATAATTCTCTCAGCTAGTTAGTGAGTTGGAGGGTATCGTTCCTCTCCGGGCTTGCAGGTTGTTGCCTTCGAACCATTGAGGAGTTCGTTGCGAACCTCCTCTATCGTTGATGTCCTCTGTTCCTTAGAGCGCATTCCATGGTCAGGTACAGAGAGGTAAGAAACTGATTAAGGATTTTCGGTATTCCCCTGGTTTCTTGAATGGGTTTGTTTAAGAAATTGAACTTCATTATCTCTAGAAGAAAAGGATGTGTTATCAATCTAAGGGTACAGGTTTTTGATGATATGCTTGGAAGGGAAGTCTTTTGTGGTAGTAGATGTTTTTGAAATCTTAGCCGAAGCTTGAAGAGGAAATACATTTTGAAAACCCTTAGCTATATCAGAGATTTCGGCATGAGCAGCAGAGGCCTTGGGAACCCAATCTGTTACACCTATCAAGATATCAGATTTTCCCTGAGTTGCTTTTTTGCTTGGTAGAAAGTTTTTGCCAAGATGTGAATAATCCTCTGTCTGAGGAGTTGAAGCTTCAGAACTTCTGACTTCATTGGTTGTTGTAATTTGACTTTTGTCACGTGATGAAGCTTTAGGTGGCAAATTCAAATTTTTTCTCCCATGCAAATTTGGGTCAGTCGGGTCAGCTGATGTAATCTTCCTCGCCCGTTTCTTTTTATGATTCACGATCATCCATGGCCCAAACCCAGTCACCTCTTCCTGATTTGCATGTCTTCCATGCAGAGAGATCGCTTTGGTCGGTTTTACCGCAGGTGTGATATCTGGACATTTATCTTTCCTATGTCCAACCAGTCCATAATGAAAACAGAGAGCATTGATACCTTCATAAGCCACTTGTTGTTTCATCCCATCAGTGTTGATCGAACGAAGAAGAGGTTTGTTAAGGTCAATCTAAATGCATAAACGAGCATAACGTCTACGTTCTCTTGTTAAAGTCCTACTATCAACTTTTAGAAGATGCCCGAGGCGTGTTCTAATTGTTTGAAGGACTTCATCATGGAATTAGATATCGATATCCATATCGATATCGCACCCTCAAAATTACGGATATATCGACGGATATATCGCAAAAAATATCGATATCGCAAAAAAGTGGTAAAAAATGATATAAAATCACGGATATTTATATTAAACGTTGGAATTTTGAAATGAAATTTTACCCTATGTTTATTTACATATTTTTACATATTTTAGAGTCATAATATCTTAATTAAAGTATATTTAGATGTGTGATTAATGTATTGCTAATTATTTAAATAGGCGAAAATGTATGAAATATAATTAAAAAAGACAACCAAGCATATTTGTGACATATTTATATCCAACAACATCAAATATTACAAAGTTTAACTGATAATATAAAGTTTCCAACCTCATTTAATACCACATTGAGTTTTTTGGAGGCTCAAAAGTATTAACCTGACTTCCATCGATAGGCTGAATATAGCAGCAATATTCATGCCAAGTCATGGTATTCCTATAATTATTCACATAATTGTGCACATGGGCATAATAATCAATTGTACTAGCTACCAAAAGATTTTCAAGGTGAGAGAAGTTACCATAATTCACCTGTGGTTGTACTGATTGATCATCATGAAAAGTTTGTTGTTCATGGGAATAATCTGACGGATACTGACCTGATGAATATAATGCTCCATAATTATATTCTCCATATCTGTCATCAGTCCAATTTCCAAAATTTGATTCTATTGGTGCATTATAACCGATTGAACTTTGTTCTGTGGTTATACTCATGGAGCCAAAATCATCAGCAAGATTACCCATAGTTTTTTTTCCCATTTTCCTTTAGCTCCATGCCCAGCTTTGCGAGACCCATGGTCCTCATCTTGTGTGGCATGTGTCAAAGTTGCCTCATGGATAAAAGGACTCAATGGTCTATAATGATCACTGTCATATGAAAAATCATACATTGAAGTATATTCTGTACCTCTTTCTCCAACCCCACCCTAAGTCCCTGTTGTTGTAGTCCTTTCCCCACTTCTTCCATCATCATCATCATCACCATCATTATCTCATCATCATCATCATCTTGATTCATTAAATGACCTTCGAATCCAGGTGGAGGACCGATGGTTTCATCTGATAAAGAATTTAAGCCAACCTCTTCGGATATCACGTTATCAACATCAATCCCAAATTCTTAAGCATGACTACTGATCTCAGGATTAGGCTTTATATTACGGCCATCTAAACGTGCAAGCCTAATTCATTGAAAAAGAGGATGTTCATTTTCATCACCAATTTCAACAGTAACATCAAGAAGATTCAATGGGTCTAGCACTGACATCTCATCTTATGCAGCTTCCATATCTCTAACTCGTAGTTTCATGTTATAGTAACAATACATAAGATTTTGTAGAGTTCTATGGACTAATCGATTTCGTTGCTTTGTGTGGATTAAAGTAAATGTGCTCCAATTTCTTTCACAAGCTGAAGATGAAACAGTTTGAGATAATATCTGTATAGCCAATTTACGCAGTATTGGTGCACTTTCCCCGTATAATTCCCGCCAATCAACTACATAAAAAAACAAAGAATGTTTTACATTGAATGAATCGTAGTAATAATAATTTTTCAAGCAAAAATAGAGAATTAATCAACTTTGTAATTGTATCTATCTTGGGTTTCATGGTTGCCCTTGAACTTCGTGCACATGCTTCCCCAAAAGATCTTCTAGCTTCTCTAAACAACATTATCTTTACAAAAAGAAAATTTTATTTAGGAAATTATAAATTTTCAAAATATTTAAATAAAGATGAATCTTATCTCATCTTATTTCCAAATTGATCTTATCTAGTTGACTGAGGATCTAAAACTTGAAAGACTTGATAAATTTTTACTTTGTTGATTCGTGACCATGAACTAAAAGATAAGCCCCAAAACAAATTCACTCAAATATGATGGTGAAGAATGAAAAAAAAAAGAAACTAAAAATTTCAACACTCCTTAGATTAAGAATGGTAATTTATAAGAAAACTTCAAGAGTTGTGTAGAACTTTTTGTAAAAATATTAGCATAACAAAAAAATATATACAATAATTTATAAAGTGCTATATTTTTTTTTTCTTCCCAAATTACTATTTAAGTTTAATGTTGGGATTATTATCTCATCCACTGACAGTGGAGTTTTTAGACTCCACAAGCGAAGTTAGAGGGTTGACATGTGTCTTTGTAGGGTATATTTTAATATTTTTTGAATTAGTTAATTAAGTAATGGGATATATGTCACTCTCTTAACTCTGCTTATGGAGTTAAAAAACTCCACCGTCAGTGTATGAAAGTTAAACTCTTAATATTGTATTAACTAAGTTTTTGCCATTAAGTAATTACAAGTCAAATACACGATGTAATAAAGAAAGATCCCCATTAATATTTTAAGAATAAGAAAAATATCCAAGTGTGGAGTGCTTTTTTTAATATTTAGGATATCAACTTTGAATTTTACTTAAGTGAATCCTACAATATAAGAAAGCGATTGAATTTGACACTTAGGCCTGAACCTTTTGTTTCCACCACAGGCCAAGCAATTTTTTATTTGAGTCGAGCACCTAAGTATTTCAAATTGGTTTACCATTTGGACCAGATTACAAAATTGAACTAGACATTTTAACGGATATTTTAAATATCGCAATATATATCGCGGATATATAAATATATCGACGGATATCTGGTGGTTTGAGGACCACCGACAAAATATCGCAGTATCCATATCGATTATGGATATATCGATGGATATATCGATGTATCGACGGATATTGAATTCCATGGACTTCATAGTCAAAGTACGCCATTGGCAATTCTGGCAGTCTAAGCCAAACTGCAATCAAAGAATGAGTTGCATTTGAAGCTTTGAAGTTGGGCTCCCATTGCCTGATTGTGAGAAAATGTCCATTGATGAACCAAGGTCCTTCTCTAATTACAAAATTGTAATCTTCAGCATTTGAAAAATGAAAGAGAAAATAATCTTCTCCGATATCAACAATAGAGGGTTAAGCCTGGAGTTTCCATAGCTGCTTCAGTTTGACAACTAGGTAGTTGTAGCCAACTTTTTTGCCAAAGACTTTAACAATCAGCAAAAGAGCCCACCTTTGTCTGATTCTTATTTTGTCCTCTGTTGAAAGACTTATGGTGAGCTCTTCCTTTTCATTCACTTCCTCATGAGAATTGATCCCATTGAAGCCATGTTCATTAATGGACTCATTAATGATTGTAGGCAGTACAACCATAACACCTCCACTATAATGCAGCAGAGTATCTTTATAGGAGATAATCTGGTTTGTAGCCTTATCAAGGTTATGCAGATTTGAATTCTCCCTGTTGAGGGAGGAACAGGTTCCGGAGGGGAACCATTAGCAGCGCTTGTAGACATTAAGAAGAAAGCATTGACTGTATTCTTTAATACTTATCCTTTTAACAATCTATTTTATTATATTTCATAATATTCTTTGAAGTATCAAATTCATATATAGACATGGCAAATGGGTGGGTTCGGTCGAATTCGGTAGGGTTCGGGTCAGGCCACTTCGGGTTTGGGTACTCTCGGGTTTGAGCAATTTCGGGTTCGGGTATTTTCAGGTTCAGACATTTTCGGGTTCGGGTATTTTCGGGTTCGGGCTCTTTTGGATTCGTGTATTTTCGGGTTCGGACACTTTCGGGTTCGGGTTCGTTCAGATTCGGGTTTAAGTCGGGTTGAGTTCGGGTTTCAACTTTTTCAATTAAAAAATTATTATTCTTTATTTTATAAGTTAGATTTTGTTTTACTATATTTAGTTTTTTGTTTGTTTAAGTATTAGTTTTAGATAATTCGTAAAAACTACTTATCACCATTCACCCAATGATAATATGAGTTTAAATATTAATAAAATGGAATTAGAAAGTTATTATAATTATTTAATTATTAATTGCTAAAAGGTAAAAAATTATTTAATTACTAATTTAGTAATTTACATTAATAATTAATATTTTTTAGTAATACTAATTTCAACTATTAAATATTATTAATTAATAATTATCTATTTTTTGGAAAGCAAAGTTAATGAAAATTAACTTGACAAAATATTAAAAATACAATTACAAAGAAGCCCAAAAAAAGGAAAAAAAAAACTATAGAGCTGGATTCTATCTAAAATTTACTATTTAGATTAGTTAAAACTTAAAATTTATTAAAAATTAAAATAAAAATTGGACTTTTATTAAACTCAAAAGTCAAGCTGTCAGCCTTGAAAACAAGGTGACATCTTGAATGAAGTACTTTTAAATGAGGTGTTTTAATCTGAATCTTTAGATTGTATTACTTTAATGTAATTCATTTGATGTGACGTAAAAAATTACAACAAGAGTGTTCCAGACTTCTGATTAATCTCACCTAGAGTCGAGTGTGTGGCCATTTATTTTTTTTAAAAGACATCATATGTCATTATCAGCTTTGTTCCAACATTTAATAGAACAACTTTTCTCTAGTGAACATCATATCAGCTTGAGACTTAACTCACAATTTTACTAGCCAACTAGCTATAAAAATTGGGGGGTTGGCATTTTCCAATCCCACTAATTTTGATTTTGTCTATATAAACTAAAGTTGGAAAATCAAATTTTTTTTATTGTTGTTACATTTTTTTTATTTGGTTTTTTATATTTGGAGAAATAAAAAAATCAAAATTTTATTAATATATTGTACATGAAATTTAATTAATTCATTATCCCAATTATTTATTAATAAGTATATGAGTTTATAAAAAAAAGTATATAAATTTACAAAATTTTTAATAATTTGTTGCTATATATTAAATTATAATTATTTTTTTGGTCAAAAATATATTATTGTCATGATGACATTAAATCCTGTAACAATAATTATTAATTATGACAATTTCATAGGATATGTAAATATAATTCTATTTCTTTTTAATATACTAATTTAATCTATCATTTTATTTTCCAAATGAATCATTTGGAACGCTTTTTATTTCAATTTGATTTTTTAATGAAATTTTTATTTGAGGTTATTACAATAACTTGAATGGGCATGCATCAAATGGGCTGGGCATGATTCGTTGGACCCAAATGGGGAAGAAGATTAGAGATCATTGCATCGGCCATTGCTCGATGGCATTGCCCTTTCTATTCTACCTTTGTTGTAAAAGCCATAAGTGTTGAACTATTGATTGTTAAAAAGATTTAAATAGCAGACATAGAGCACCAGCTCTTCTACTGTCTTGATGGTTAGGTGCTCTGCATTTACTTTCATTGAACGGCTTCAAGAGTTGGTACAAAAGAAAAGAAAAAAGGAAAAAAAGTCATTCTAATTGAGGTATTCTAAAATGCCATGTTAATTATATTATTAGTTTAAATAATGAGAATTTAATTCCTTGTAGTGTCGAGTATATTAAAAGAAGACATTTTAGATTTTTTTTTTGTAGTTACTTATTCTTTATTTTATTTACATTTTCTTACCTTGATTTTTTAACAAGAAAGGTATTAACTTATAATTTTGAATAGGAAAAAAATTAATTTGACTATTATTATGAAACTTCTCCTTTGTTTTGACCACTTGAGATTTAGATTTGACTAACTTGATCAAATTAGAGACACAATTATATTTAAGTTTCACCAATGATGATTTTATGAAATCGGTTTCGTATGAGTTACTATATAAGTATAAGGTGGCAAAATTATAGTTACATATTTAAATTAAAATCTTCCACAATTGACATAAATTTTCAAAATTACTCTAAAAATTTAATATTTTTCCTTAGAATTAAAATTTTTTAAAAATTTTTTTAAACTGGTGGCTAAAATTAGATCCAAAACTGAAAAGGAAACATAAAATTAGTGGGTTGTTCTTGCCTTTTGGTAGTTGTCATATGGGCAAATTTTGCTTTCTCGATCAATCTTGGATTAAATGATCAGTAGCATCTCATTAAATATATAGTACTCTTTTCGGTCCTATTTATTTGATTATAATAATCGAATCTATTAAATTAAAAAAAGTAGTTAATTTTAAAATTCTATACAAATTTTACTTTGTTTTTTAAATTTATCCTTGTCATTTTCTCTCTCCTCTTGCCTTTTACTAATATAAATAGATGTTTTTCTAACTAAAAGAGTTAAAAGTAAAAGAAGGATAAACTTTAAAAAACGAATAATTTTTTATTGAAACTATAAATAGACAAATAAAAATAAACATAAAAAATGATCAAATAAATAGGACCAGAGGAATTAGTAATTAAGATGGAAGTAAAAAAAAACATTAAAGGGCGTTTGGTTCGTCATCATTAGGGCGGTAAAAGGGGATTGAATCATTATGGCATTAAATGACAATGTTTAGTTGGCTTTGACATGGTAAGAAGATTGGAAACATAAAATTGTCATTGGGCAAGAAAAATAGTCATTAGTGTGGTAATTTAATTATCAACTACTCTCTTTATTCTTTATTATCTGATCTCTACCTAATGTTTTTTTTATTTGTCTTTTGATGAGTTCGATAAAGTATTAATTAATTATTTTCAAATTTATCACTCTGTGAAATTGTAAGAACCATTAAATATAATAGTTGTAATATTAAGCCAATTAACTTATAAAGAGGAGGGATAATAAAATAGATTTAAGGTAAATTTAAAAAATGAAATAAAATTTGTACAAAATTTTACTACTCAATTAACCTTTTTAATAAAAAGATTTGGTTATTGGGGTCAGAACGAAGATATTATTTTTTAAGTATTTTGAGAATGACTGTGATCATTGTAACATTAAAAAAACATACACTAACTCACAATCATTTTTTATTGCTGATCATTATTAAGACGATGATATCGTTTCCAATGGTAATAACAAATTATCCGAACCAAAACCCTTTATGTCTTTGTTTCTTTGTTACAAATACCAGAACCGATGGCTCACTTCACTTCAGGATGTACAACTCAATAATTTGATTGGCAGCATTCTAAGTTTAAATAAGCAACAGATCAAAAGTAGGAGCGATGATTTCATATTCGATTCCAAAGTTATCATGAAATAATGAAGTGATATCAATATAATTATATATTTAAATTTATAACCTACTAAAATAAATGTAAAAATTTCAAACTTACCTTGAAAAATCAATATTTTTATGCTTTAAATTTGTAGTTAAATAGTGTCATATCTTGAACTCTCTCAAACCTGAATCCATGTATCATTTCTCTAAAAAGTATAGCCACTTCATCAAAGGTCGAATGGTTCACCAATCAACCAGTTGAGCCGCTTGGCGGCTATATATTAAATGCCTATTTAACGCCCTTGTTCTAGAGAAATTAATATAGTTTGGTTTTCTTGCCAAAGACTAAGAAAGAATATGCATAGGTTGAGGCCGGAGTGGTTTTGTGTGGTTTGGTACCCGTTGAAAGTTGGAAATTAGCTCTCTTTTTTTTTTTGTTGAAAAATTAACTCCTTTTTGGTAATAAACATTCAGATCATACATATATATATATATATAACTTTTAAAAATAGAAAATCTTATGAATTTTAATGGTTGAATACCCAAGTTGCCCTATAAACTTTTATTTGAAATAATTGATCTTTTAAACTATTATTTTGAGACAATTAACCCTTAAACTATTATTTTAGGATAATTAATCTATCGAAACTATTATTTTGAGATAATTAAACCCTCAAAATTATTTTTTTGAGACAATATAACTCTTAATTCAATAGAACCCTCCATTTTCAAAAGAAGGGTTCTATTGAATTAAGGATTATATTGTCCCAAAATAAGTTTGAGGGGTCAATTGTCTTAAATAAAAATTTGAGGGGTTAATTGTTCCAAATAAAAGTTTAGAAGTTAATTTGTTATTTTCGATATAATTTGAGGGCTAATTTAGGTATCTTGCCAAATTTTAATTATATAAGATTTTAAAAATTATAAATTAATCCAAGTCTAGTCGGATTCAAACTAGATTTAACCACAACTTCACATAATCAAAAATTGGATTTTAGAAAAATCGAAATGTGAAATACTCTAGATTTAAAATAATTTAAATTCGAAATGGTATATATTAAAATATATGTCCAAACTCGCACCCAAACATTTAATTTGAATAGTTGGTGTGTATATACACTAAGACATGAGATTTCAAATTCAAAATTCAGTGTATATGTATATACACTAAAATGTGAATTCGAAACCTGAATGACCTTTTGACTTGAAACTAGACATAGTGATTTTCTTGTCAACCTTGAAAATGAGCTCCATAATGAATATCCATCGATTCTTAAGCAAGAGGAATTAAGATCTTTGGAAACTTAAATCTAGGATTGATTGGGTTGTTGATGGTGATAAAAAATACCAAATTTTTCATACTTCTACTTTAATTTGTAGAAGAAAAATTATAATTTGAGGACTAGTGTTAGCAATATTGTTTTCCAAAATGTTCAGCAAGTTTTTCAAACTAGCTCCATCCCTTCCTCTTGGAACGAGAGTCTCATTGCTCTTATTCCAAAAATCAACAAACCTGAAATGGTTTCACAATTTCGTCGTATTGGATTGTGTAATACCACCTACAAGATTGTCTCTGAGATTATTGTCGATAGGATTAGACCCTTGTTTTGTGATATTATTGGCCCCAATCAAGCCAGTTTTCTCCCTAGTAGAAAAAGTGCTGACAATGTTATTCTTCTTCAAGAGGTGGTTTACTCTTTTAATTTCAAGTCTGGAAAAGTTGGCAATATGCTCATTAAGTTAGATTTAGACAAAGCTTAATTATGACAGACTTGAATGGAGCTTCATTAGGGACACTCTTAACTTTTTCAATTTCCCCGATAGTCTTATCCAGTTAATTATGAGTTGCATCAGTTCGGTTAGCACATCCATTATTGTTAATGGCACAAAAACTGATGTTTTCCACCCTATTATGTGTGGAATACTTGTCTTTAAAGATTAAAAATGAGCTTGACATTGGTAACTGGAATGCTTTCACCATTTCTAGAAATGGCCCTTTACTGTCCCATCTCTTTTTTGCGGATGACCTTATTTTGTTTGCCAAAGCTACCATGAATAATTGTGTGCTCATCAATAGATCAGTGCTGAATGATTTTTGCTTGGTGTCTGGACAAATTGTTAACACCCAAAAGTCAAAAATTTTGTTTTCTAGAATCACCGATCCTGTTATTAGAAATGCCATTGTTGATAACTTAGGCTTTGCTCAGGTGAACAATATTGGTAAGTATCTAGGCTTTCCCATTTCTCATAGGAAACCCAAAAAGCAAGATTGTCAATTCATTATTGATAAATTTTCGTCCAACCTTGCTGGTTGGAAAGCCAAGTTTCTTACCATGGCAGGTAGAGCTACTTTGATCAATTCTACTATTACTGCCACTGCTGTTTATTAGATGCAAGCCATGACTTTTCCCTCCTCAGTTCACAATCAGGTGGATAGAATTCGTAAAAATTTTTTCCGGGGAAGCACTGATGAAAAACGAAATATTCATCTGGTCAGCTGGGAAAAAGTTACGGAACAAAAGAAGTCAGGTGGTCTTGGGTTAAAAACTGCCAAATATCTTAACACTGCCTATATGGCAAGGCTCGGTTGGCAGATGCTTAACAATCAAAACAGTTTATGGGTTGATGTTCTAAAGGAAAAATACTTATGTAGTATACGTGAACCCATTAACTGTTCCCCAATCTGGAAAAGCATTATGTTATATTATGGAAAAAGGTGTAAGATGGATTGTTAAGAAGGGGGATAGAGCCAAGTTTTGGGAAGACGACTGGACTGGTCTTGGTCCAATCAAACAATTCTGCTGTGGACCTTTAAGCGAGGAAGATTCTAAAGTGAATGTTGGAGCTTTCATTGATGGATAGGGAAATAGGCAACTCAACGAGATTCACTGGGAGCTTCCTCAACCTGTTCTTGATACTATCATGGCCATCCCAATCCAATTGACAGGAGAAACTATGGATGTTCTTGCTTGGAAGCATGCTGCCAATGGTGAATTTAATATTAAGGAAGCTTATAATTTAGCCAAAGGTTCCGCAGTTGACAATCAAGTTGAATGGCAATGGATTTGGAAATGCAATTCTCTTCCAAAAATAAAATACATTTTATGGCTGTTGACCACCAAAGAATTGCAACAAGAGAGCTGCTGGTTCAATGGGGGATTAACACTAATTTGATCTGTCCTTGTTGCAATCAGTACACTGAAGACATTGACCACATCTTCAGAAAGTGGAATCAGGCCATAAAAGTTTGGAGAGCTGCCAAACCACCAACTAGTTTCATTAACTCCCTTCAATTGAGTTTTGGAGAATGGCTTAAATGTAATTGTAAATGTGATGCTCCTTCAAGTATTTTCAAAATTCCCTGGAAAATCGTGTTCCCTTTCATCATTTGTAACATTTGGCGTCAAAGAATAGAGTGGTCTTTGGGAGAGAAACCAAATCCATTACTGAGACTATGAAGGAGGTAAAAGCTCAGATGGCTGAATTCTATACTCTGACTTGCCTTGAGGTCAACAAAAAAAGCTCCAATATTATCCAAGTTAGGTGGATTCCTCCACCAGAAGAGTTTATTAAAATGAATACTGATGGAGCTTCACAAGGCAACCCGGGAAGAGCCAGTGCAGGTGGGATCTTCAGAGACCATCGTGGGAATTTTATCTGTGGTTTTCAGAGATCTCTTGGCATTGCCACCAGCATTGCTGCTGAGTTGTGGGCTATTGGGGAGGGGCTGCAAATTGCAGTCAACAAGGGAATGAAAAATTTAATTGTTGAGACTGACTCCCAATTAGCCATTGATCTTATTAAAAACTGCTATGATGATAAATACATTCTTATTGCTCTTATTTATGATTGCAGGTTCCTTTTGGACCAATTGAGAATCCAAGCACTAAGACACACTCTTAGAGAAGGAAACGCCTGTGCTGACAAATTAGCTAAGACAAGTTGCTGGACGGATTCTGGTTTTGTTCTCCGTGATGGTCCTCCTGCAGCTATTTTATTTGATATTTTGGCTGATCAAATGGGAATTACCTTTCCCAGAAATTGTAATTTGAGGGACCATACTTCTGTTGTTGAAAGGGACACTGTCCCGAATGTTCCTTTTGTTATTTAACTAATATACCTCTCTTTTTCGACCAAAAAAAATGACCTTTTGACTTAAAATGGCTTGAATCCAAAAATATCAATAATCCGAAGTGCCCTCTGCCCATGGACCCATGACTCTGACCCAACCTTAACCAACAGCCCCCCCACCCCAAGCACGCGACCAACAAAAGCCAACGCGTGTACTTCGCCACAGCATCCGCCGCTTTTTTTCACTCCTACACGCGTATATATATCACCCCAAACTCCACAATCATACAAGAAGGTACAGAACCAACCTTCAAAATTAACTCATTTCTTTGATTGCTCAAAGCTCTTTATGGAAACTTAAGATTATTTTTCGTGCCGACTGACATTTATCATAGTGAAGTGAACATAGAGAGAGAAAGGGGAGCGGAAAATGAGGGGTGGGTTGAGGGAGCTGAGGCCTTTGGTGCACTTGTTGTTGCCGCTTTGTGTTCACTGGATAGCTGAGGAGATGACTGTGTCTGTTCTTGTTGATGTTGTTACTGCTGCTTTATGTTCTTCCGAATCTACCTGTTCTGAAGCTATTTACTTGAATGGCGTCCAACAAACGGTGACTCTTAACTCTCTTGTTGCCTTCTCTAATTTCCCTTTTGATATTTGGCTCTTCTCTTTCCGTTTTCTCCCTAATGATGTGGTTCTGCCTGCCCTATTGAATTTTATCTTGTTTTGTTTTAATGTGTTTGTGAAATTGGAATTCTGAAATGTTTCTTTTCGTTAGACTAACAGAGCAAATTGAGGAGGGGGAGGGGGTGGGTGTTGGGGGTGGTTTGTCTCTGGTTGAGATGGTTTTTGATGCTTTCTCCTCTGTTATTTGTTGAAATTCTCGAGTATTCTTTTCCTTTTTCTTTTGCCTGTCACCCTCCTGCATTTGCTAGATTTGTTGACATCAAAAGAAGTGTATAGGTTGATTAAAATGGCGCATATAGTTAAACACTCTTGTAGGATCCATATTAAGGCTAAGGAATTTAGGGGAAATCTCAGTGCAAATGATCTGTCACAAACTTTCAACTTTTCGATATCTTTTCTTACATTTTGCTTAGAAGTTAATGAAAAAATAATTGTCATGGACTAAAAGAGGTTTCAATATTCTTGCACTGTAATGGTGAGACTGAGATATCCAGTGACTATTCAGTGCAAATCACGAGTTAAATCTATTGGGTACTATAGACCGTTTAATATATCTTTATATGTTAAACCTCAAAGTCTGGAGCTACCGACAATTGAGTCATGTCAGGGAGTTTATGTTCCACAGGCAAAACAAAGCAAGCACACAATATTGTTAATTTGTCAATTTCTGCGTTAATATGTCCAATCTAGAGTGAGTGAAGTACTAATCTGTAGTATCTACATTGACAACAGCAAACCCGAATATTGATATTGCTAATTAGCCTTCATAAGTTCCTTTCTCTTACTTTTTACCCAATCTTTTCTCTGTTCTGTTTTTGGCCACGTGCTTGCTTGCTTTGCCCTTTTTTTTTCTTGTTTCTTTTATACTATGGCCTAGAAACTGGTTTACAATCCTTAGAGCTAAGGATTCATATCTGGTATAGTCATCAAATTTCATGTCCAGACAAATAGAAAAGTGGATATGTTGTTATCATAAAAGTAGGTTTCTTTCATTTTTGAAATAATGATTGTTATTCGGATTGGCAAACTTTAGGATAGTGGGATATTATAGTTCCTTGGACATGAATTTGTACTTTCCATTTATGATTAAAGTTCTATAATTGCGGTCCCCAAATTATTCTTTATTGCAACTTGTTCTTTAGTTGCTAGAACTTTAGCTTTTTGTTGGAATTTGAAGTGGCTGAATGCAAAAGAATGGGACACATGATTAATCTGTCCTACAAAAACTAAATAAATAAAGAACAAACAAACAGAGCATGTCCAAGTACCCAACGTTCTAATTCAAATGAAAGGCCTCATTGGTAGTAGATTCATGATATAAGCAAGTCTTACCTCATAATGTTGAAAGTACTTACTGTTTCAACATCTGCATATATATGCTACTAATAAACTTTAGGGTCTACCTTTTAGGCTATTTTCGCCTTTAGCATGATACTAATTCAATTTTGCTTAGGGTTATTTTGGACACTGATAGTTGGTCTAGGGTACTGCTTACTGTTGAACACGGATGAAGATAAAGTTGATCAGGAGAAATGGTTAGAATAAATCTGTAGGTTTTTTAGCATTCAGATCACTTTTTTTGTTTCACATGGCCTAAAATTGAAAAAAGACAGGAACAAGGGATAGAAAATGCAAATTCAGGTAAGAATAGAAATTTTCAGTTGGCACATGGGGTTGGTTGGGGGGGTGGGGGGTTGGTGAAGGAGAGGCTGGGAGGGATAACTGTGGTAGGAGATGATGATCCAAAGGAATGAAATTATACTTAAACTTTTCTTTGCTTCTTCCTTTCATTTCTTTTTTGTTTTCTTCATTGTAATAGTTAACTTCAGTGGATTTTAGGCTTTGTGGATATGTTATTGTAGGTCGTCGGAATTTTCAAAATGGTGGTACTTCCACTTTTAGGCCAACTAGCAGATGAGTATTGGGGGCAAGCCATTGCTCCTTTTGACAGTCTCCACAACCATAGTTCCTTTTGGCATGTTTATATTTCATCAGCATTTTAAGAGTTTATTAAAAATTTGCAATTGTCTACTTAATGTGGTGAAAAGTACCTTTTGAATCGATTGAATATATATGCTCGTTTATATTAACACTATGAAAGATATAAATTTCAGGTCAGGTAAGTCATATCTGCATTTATAGGTGTGGAGGATGTGATATGGCAATTTAGGGAACTCAAATATATTAAGGTTGGCCGTCTGAATCCTTTCAGGCATTTCTCTCAAGTCTCAAGTCTTAGGACTGAAGCCAAGTAAAGGCCAGTTCTTTGACAACTTTAGCTTCATACTTCTGAGACTTTATTGCACAGCAGCAATTGTGTTTTCAATTAATGGAATGATTCTAGGTGAAGATTTTTCCACCTGAAGCTTAAATCAACTTTCCCTTTCCTGGAACATTTTTGTGCCAGAGTTTATTTCAACTTTACAACAAAAGATCGAAAGCCAGAAACTTCATCATAATTATTGATATTCATGTTGAATTACCTAGACTATTGACATTAAGAAAAGCTTAGGCAGAGTGCCTCTCATTTTGATAGACATCAATGTGTAGTATATCACTATGTTTCATATTTTTAATATTCAAATTCTTACAATTCTGCAGCTTTACTTGCATGGAATCAGCCCTGAGAAGTTGTGTACATCTATTATGTGCTTCGTACGATTTCTTATATTATAAGTCAAGGAAGCATTTTTTGCATTGCCGTTGCTTATGCGGTAAGAGTTATTTCTCACTGATAGAAAATCATGGATAGCAGCTATCACATTTAGCCTTCCTTTGCCAGGCAGATGTTGTCAGTGATAGCAAGAGGGCTGCAATATTTAGTTGGATTACTGGCCTCTTTTCTGCTTCCCATGTCTTAGGAAATATTCTGGTACGTTTACTTCCTGAGAAATACATTTTTCTGGTATGTTACCATGCTTCAACTTATCTTTGTGATTGTATCTTATACCTTCTCATCTCAATTATTCTTTTTCATATTTGCTTCAAGACTATGATGGCCATTTTTATTTTCTTTGCTGTTTCAGGTTTCAACAGTTCTCTTGATTTTTTGTCCGGTTTATATGCAATTCTTCCTGGTTGAGACAGTTGAAATAGATCCCACAAGGGAACAAGATTCAGGCTGCTTGACCAAGTCAATGAAGTTTCTCAATAAAAGATACAGATCAATGAAAGATGCTGCAATAATAGTTTCTAGCAGGTATATAATGTTTTTATAATGTTGATGCTTCAAGATGTATCTTCAATTATCGATCTTCTCAGATGTTACTATCTCCATATTTGGAGTCAGATCATATTGTCCTTTCAACCTTTCTCTCTCTTTGTGAAAAATCAAATAGCTGTCCAACAAAGAGTTCCTTTCTTGAAATTTTTAAAATTTTCAGCTCAACACTCAGAGGCATTTCGTTTGTCTCCTTTTATGAGTTGGGAATGTCTGGAATTAGTGCAGTCTTCTGGTCAATATATCATAGTACAATATTCTGGTTATGCATGGGAAATGGTGGGACTGTGAGAGAGTTTACCACAAGAACCTAAGCCATGAGACCACAAGCACGGATTACCTTAATCTTTTCAGTGAAATAGTTAAAGGCTAATGTTAGGGGAAGAAGGAAATCTATTAGTCTGTAGGAGCACATCAAGAAGTTCATAAAACATTCAGGACACTTATGCCTATGCTAATGGCTTCTTGGATCCTTCATTAATTTCACTTTTACATTTCACACCTAACTGATGTGAGATATCATCCTTGCGTATGAATTGCATATGGATTAATTCATTACTACCATATGCTTTTTTCAGACATAACGAAGTTCCATTCCAACTAGGTAGTGCAATTTTTTGGTGAAGTTATCACTTATTTCTGTTTACATTAATTGTCTTAATTGTTGCCTATCATACTACTAACTTTGCAGTACTATCTTAAAGCAGCTTTTGGTTTTGACAAGAACCAGTTTTCTGAACTTTTGATGATGGTGGGAATAGGTTCAATTGCTTCTTAGGTATGCATTGTCTCCCAGGCTATATTATGTTCTCTACTTTTAAGGACTCAAGGTTTTAGATGCCCTGCTGATGAAGACTATAGCTCTTTCTGACATTATGCTCGGCAAATCCATCAACTGTTTACTGGCGTTGAAGCAAAGCTCTTTTTAAAGTCTTTTGATCATGATCACTTGTCTAACTGCTGATTAAAAACCATATGTATTATTCTTCAAAATTATTTTGGTTGCTGAAAGGAAATATGAAGTGAGATCTAAAATTTGAAAGTAGTTTTCCAGCTGGTGTTTATTTTTTTAATTTCTTACCATGATGTAATATATCGTCATGCTTCCCAATAATGCAAGCATCAACGATGTACTCCTAAGTTTTTGGAAGCATTTTTTATTGTTTCCTTTTGTAATATTCCTTTTGGAAGCAATTCTGTTTATGAGTCAGAAAAGAAAAATGTTTTGCCATTTGAGCAATCGATTGTCCACGTAAGGGTTGTTCTGAAAACAGTTTTTAATATAATATGCCACATTTTCTTTGTTGTGCTTTGCTGCTTCTAGATTTTGGTGCTCCCTTTAGTCAATCCCTTGGTTGGAGAGAAGGTGATATTGTGCATTGGCATACTTGGATCAATAGCATATGTAAGTTGTACCTGCATTTCCCTTACAAACAGAAAAAAAAAAAAAACAAAACAAAACAAAAAATGAGATCTGAAAAAAAAATAAATCTGATACTGGTTTTTCATGTGCAGGCACTGTTTTATAGCTTGGCTTGGGCATCCTGGGTCTGTAACTCTATTTACCTTATTAGTTTGTATGTAATTTCGGCTCACTTAAAAGGTTTATCCATGTTCAGGCATTTTATTTTTTTGGTTATACCATTTTCTCTCATTTGTTGGTTGAGCCTTAACTAGTTGCTTAAACTTTTATATCCAGAGGTTCTCACTTGAGTAGCAGGATAAAAGGATCCAATCTTTCTCCTGTAAAATGCATGCATGTTTTGAAATTAAAACGCTTAATTTAGGATTAGAAGCAGTCAAGACTGAACAAGAACAAGTATTGTCAAAATGCAGGTACCATTCTTGGCCGCTTCATTTGGAGTCATTTATGAGCTCGTGAAACCCTCGGTAAGTAATATTTGCCATAATTTCTCTTTTGTTGATCCCTGAATTACATAAACATTGTATCCATTTACAAGCACAATCATAATTAGCTTGGATTAATTGTTAATATATAATCATTTCATTGCCAAATTTCTGTTTGCAAACCTATGCTATTATCTCCAAGGCATCAAGCTTAACTGATCAGGTTTCCAAAAGCATCTAGTGATTGTTTTATTTTTGGATATTCACTTTAAGAATTTAATCTTTTACTTAAAAAAAAAAAAAAACTAAAGGAAAAACCAGCTCTTGAACTATGTTGAAAGTGGAAGGTAAGCCCCTCAACTTTTATTTTGTCAATTTAACCCTCAAACTTTAATTTTGGTCAAACTAACCAAATTTGGATGAAAATGTTGACATGGCAAAGGGTCGAGTTACCTTTTAGCTGACAGGGCTTAACAAACTTAATTTTGCATTGCTTTCTTGTTCTCTTACATCTAATTCTGGTGATCACAGGGAAAAGCTCAGGGATTTATCGCCGGTGTTCAAGCTGTAGCAAGTTTATTATCACCCCTTGCAATGAGCCCACTGACTTGTTAGTTGATTGTATGACCATCGATTAAATGATAAAAGGCACTTTGATTAAATTTCTCACTTCTTCAATCGTGTTTGTTATATATTTTCAGCTTGGTTCCTATCTAGCAATGCCCCTTTCGACTGCAAGGGTTTTAGTATCCTAGTTGCATCCCTGTGCATGGTAAGCCCAAAACTCCTCTCTATTTCCATCTCCATATCTCTGGACCTATTCTCAAAATCCCTTTTTGTCTTTCCAATTATAGGTGATATCCTTATGTTATGCTTGTCTCCTCAAAACCAGAAGCAATCACAATCCAGGAGGAAGAGGAAGACATGGAAGCATCACTATTATCCAGCAATTAATAGAATATTTCCATTTTTACATTTGAAGCTGCCATAGATCGTCATTGGAACTAAGAGTCGAGTATTCTACCAACAATTAGTTGTATATTATTTATTTATTTTATGGAAAGTCCCTAGACAGATAGATTATTCCAAAATTCATTGGTGCAAATCTAGAAGACTTATACTGTAGAAGATTCACTGAGATAAAGTTTTTTCTCTGTGCTGTTTTATGGTGTGTTCTTGTCTTTAACTTAAGCTGTGTGCGTTATTCTTGGAAGGAAACAGGCACACATAATACACTGAAAATGAATTCCATCTATTACGAAAAATTAACAATTTTAGTTCAACAACTGTTCAACAGCTTCAAGTCGTAGAAAATCTATGAAGTAGTTATGACTCTTTTTTTCTACAAGACCGGTTTCCTTCAAAACATATTTATGGAGAACTCTGTTCTAAGCTGATAGGGTTACAGGAAAGACTTGTCTAACTCTCTCACCGTTGAGCAAAGGGAAAATGTGAAAAATCAATTGATTCCTGTTAGATTACCTTGAAAGGTAAAAGAATGAACAACATAATGGGGACTAAAGGAATGAATACACGAGAAGAAATTACAAGAAAATTTAAAAAAATACTAACCATAATTAGTCTAGCACCAAGTAGAAGATGTTTGAACGAAGGGAATGGAAGCAGGATCAGGTTCAGTGGTTGAGGATTGATACCAGAGGGAAAGGCTATCTGTCCATTAGTGAAAGGCTCAAGTGATCAAAGCATGCTTGGCGCATTTCTCTCTTTACCGGATCAGATGATTTCCTAGGCACCTTATATAGAGCACCGGATAGTGTATTTCTCGTAGATGTTGTTGGCTGAAATAAAAAAGGTCCATGATTCTCTGTTGTACAATTCTAATTTTTGCTGTTACTTAGCTTAGACATGTAGTTTTTCTCTTGTAAAGATAGAGAGCAGATACATGTGCAACATGTATAGTTATATTTTGCTTACCTTGCACAGAGTGTAAAATGATTCAAGATATTTTACCTTGCATGTATAGTTACCTTGCATGCAGACTCCTCTTATTAGTCCCAACTGAACATTCAGTAATTACAGAAATAAAGCTACATTGTCTTGTTGTCATAGCCAAAATCATCAACACAATCTAGCACATAGAGAAAACATTATCATAGCCAAATTAAACGATCTGTGTTGGCACGGAAAATCCTGAGCAAGGTTTCAAACCTGAGGAGCCACCACAGATTTCTAGAAATGGGACATTTCACCCTTAGAAATGAAGGGAACTTTTTGTCCAGGTACATCAACCAGACAACGAACCTCTGTGCTGCTAATAGGATGAAACAGGATTGGGGAAGGATTTGCTAAAATAACATGTCCATGGTTTGCATATGGAAGTTTACAGTTCTCCAGGACCAAGGCAACAAGACAAGAGGGGATGTCAACCTGCATAATTACTTATTAAATTAATATACAAACACTATAGAATATTGCATAAAGTGTCACATTTATGATCCTGTTTATTTCAAGAAAAAGAGTGACATTCAGTTGATTAAGTTCATGACAGATTCAACAATTGGACAAAAATTACTGACATATCATTTTACCTGTGGTTTACGGAGGAAGTGTCCCAAACTTGAGAAGCATCCATCGCATACAATTGTGAGGGGAGCTTGAGCTATCAGCTCTTGACCATTCTTGGTTTTGTATTGTACCCCTTTGACAGTTCCCTTCTCAGTTATTAGAGATGTAACAGTTCCTTGTTCTAGTTTCACACTTCAAAAGTTCATTAAGAATGCAAATAAGATATTCACTCAAGTAATGGAGAACATAATACGGAAATTTCGGAAGTCTTTTTCCAGGAAATGGTATTATAAATAACTTTTACCTAGGCTTAAGAACTTCGGAGTTTAGAGATGATACTTGGAAAGGGTTGATGCTTACTGTCTCATTCTTTGAATGAAACGTCCATTATGGAAACTTCTTCCAGCAACATCTGATTCAAAATGTTGATATGATAGTTTGGTGCTTATCCCATTCTTGAACACATCATAGCCAAAGACTTTCTGAGCATCAATCTCTTTGACACAGTCTGCAACCATGTACATATAGCTTACATTATCAGTCTATTTCTATGATTTTTTGCAGCTATGGCATTTGTTATTTATAAAAGAACTATGGTACATAAAAAGATTGTTCCTTGTTTGCTTACCTTCAAGCCTCAATTCCATCAATTTCACGTAACCTCCAGGTCGAATTAGTTCTCCAGCAAATGTATCAGGTTCAGTCAAGTCTCTCACGATCACTTGCACTTGGCGTCCATCTTTATCATATAGTAGAAAACAAGTTCATTACAATTCTCAAATGAAAGAGCAAAAGGAATGCTTCAAAGAACATCGGTAACTTTTCGAAAATGAGCTAAAAATGGAACGAGATAGGCACAGATTGCTAGAGAGGAAGAGAAATATCACCTTTCCAAGAGTGTAGGCAAGAGCAGGACCAGCAACCCTGCTCCAACAATGATAATATCTGCACTTTCACTTATCTCTGAATTATGATCAGAACTCATTGAACATTTCTCCTTGTGAATTTCCTCTGAAGGAAAACTGGTCTGCTTCTGAATTTTCTTGTACAGCAAAAGAAGACTCAAAACAGAAGCCAAAATTCCTCCCACTAAACATTGGCAGATCATCTTCTTGAAAACTGACTAATGTTTTTGGTTAGTGTGTATTAGTATATGTCTGTTTGAGTTATATTTTCCCAGCAACTCAACTTTGTGCCTTCAATAGGCTTCTGATGGTCTAATAGGGAACTCAATGACTAGTGGGGTGTAGTCTATTAATCTTTTGTTTAAGAAGTTGTGGTACCATTCAAAATGCAGTAGTAAAATAATATCACATTAATTAAGAAAAAAGAATTCACTGATGATAAATAACGTTAAAAAGGTTTTCATTGTTTCAAAGCCTTGGAAGCCGTCAAATAGGAAAAGAGAAACAAATGAAATGAAAAACACTTCCCTCCACCAAGTTGCAGACAAACTATGGAATAAACCTTTTCAGAAGAGAAAAAGGGTGGGTTTGAGTCAAATAAAGAGTCAGAAATTGGAGTAATATTTTGTCTAATCGTTTCCAAGGATTGACAAGTTAATTAGCTACTGATATGAGCCTTGAAATTTGAAATAACACAATCAAATCATCTTTGGAGAATGAATATAAGATTTCATTGAAAAGAATCACTATACAGTATCAAAAAATGAAATCAATAGCAGCAAAAGTGAAGCTCCAACTAGACAACGGGATGTTTGTTCTGCTTTGGACTTCAGTAACTACCATCTAAAATTTCCTAATTCTACTAACATGTCCTCTTCTGTAAATGTGGCGAAGAATGATTGAAGTTCATCATCAGAAAAGTCGGGAGCCTCTAAGAACTCTGGAACATGATCAGTTGCATTAGCCATTGAAGAAGCATGTTCTCTTTCAGTGTTGAAGGTGCAGTCTTCCTCCAGTACAGGCAGGGTGTCAAAATCACTTGATTCTACGAGTGATTCTTGTTCAGTATTGCAGGTGCAATCTTCCGGTGGAGACAGAGTGTCGTCAAACCCACTTGATTCAACTGGTGATTCCAGGATCAGGGTCTGAGGGAGAACCGGTCTAGGCATCTCAGCAGAAGAGGCTGCTTCAACAAAGTTAAGATCTTCATCATCACTCCAGTCCTCTTCCTTAAATGGCGCTCCATATTGAGCCCCATTCCTGTGGCCAGGACCATCTTTCTGGAAGACAACACAAAGAACATAAGAATCCAGCACAACTCCCTTGTCGGACAGATCCTCATCTTCCAGTCTGTATTCGTGCATGACCCAATCTGTCCGCTCTCCTCGTGGAGCTTTTCCTCTATAGAAAACCAAGGTTTTAACCATGCCGAAAATTTTGGCATTCTGACGAACAGCTCTGTCGTTCCCAGTTGTCTTCCAATACCCATATTGAGTGGCACGATTGAACCGACTCCCTTTGCCATATTTCTTCTCCATCGGACAGAAAAAGTACCACTTGAGATCCCCAGACTTCAAAAGAGACTTGTCAGGCAAATCCCAGGGAGCATGCTTGTAGATTTCAACCTCATCAATGGCTTGGAATCCAATCCTCTTCCCCAAAACTTTCCTCTTGAGATAGTACTTAACGAGCTCAACATCAGTGGGATGAAACCGAAATCCTGGAGGCAGCAACGTTCTCCCCATTTGAGGACTTGCTTATGAAAGAATTGCTTACAAATTCAAATAAACAAATTGAGAGAGAGGAGATGCTGGAGAAAACCACGGAATCAAAGAAAGCAGAGAATGAGTGGCGCCTGAATTTGGAGAACATTAATATGAAGGAAAAAAAAAGGCGCCCAACGGCTACATAACTAACCGCCTTAGGCTACTAGCCGTTGGCGCCTTCTTTTTATTCTTTTTTTTTTCCCTTTTCAAATTTCAAACCAGCATTTCTTTTCCTTCCTTTAAATGAACGGGAATTTAATTAGGTATGTTAATGTTAATATTGTTATTTAAGAATATTCATATTAATTTTTAATTTATTAAACATTCAAGTGATTAAAAAGACTAATAAAATAAATAACAAAAAAAAGAAAGAAAAAAGAGCTTGCTTAAAATATAAAGAATATCACACAAATATTTTATTATATTTTTTAGGTCAAATTATGCAATTAGTCCATCTACTATACAGAAAGTGTGAATTTACTCCATTTACTTCAATTTGATGAATTTGAGTCCTTTTACTTTTATTTATTGTCAAATTGAGTCATTCTACTTTTATTTGTTGTCAATTCCAGTCCCATCACTAATGGTGTTAGATTTTCATAATTAACTACGCCGATGTGGCATTAATTATAATTATCAATTTTGACTCGCACTAACGCCGCAGGATTATATAAAATTGTATTATATTATATTTTTATTTGTTAGAGCATATATGGAAAACTTATATTAGATCTATACGAATGTCATTGATCATATAAATATTGTAAATCTATGTGAAACTGTAATAAATTCTTTATATTTGTTAAAATATATATATATTTAACAATATTATTAGGAACAATATTATGATAGAAAGAAATAAAATTACATGTGTCACACCTCGATCCGAAGGTTGAGAATGCGATAACCGCCGCGTGCCATGAATTGTGAATGACGTGCTTCATTCACAATTCGAAGCTCGCAAGGCTCATAGCATCTTGAACCCATTTAATAAATCAATTTTAGCTTGTCAAGCAAAATGAAAAATAAGAATTTTTTGAACATTTATGCAGTCTAATGTTTAAAGGAAGACAGTCCTTTAAGTTGAAAAAAATGTAGGTAAATAACAATTTATCAGTAGTCAAATTATGTCAGTAGATCTAGTAGTAAACACACATAAGTCATATAGGCTTATTGCGGAAGGTCCAGAGTCGAGTCTTGACGCTTAGCGGTCTACCCTTTTCATGCGGTTAATTATCATGAAAATTAATTTTTTAAGAAAAGGGGATGAGTATATTTTCTATACCTAATGAGTGAAACAAGACCATAAAATTTAACACAATACAAGCAATTTCACCATAAAATAGCTTTTATGAAACTTAAGAGAAATCCAAGGAAAATTTTATGCACAAAGTCTAGATTTCCATATTTTATAGAATTTCGACCAGTAAATTAATTTGAGCCTTTAAAGGGCTAGCCAAAACACATTGCTCAAACTTTACCCGGCCAAAATGAGATTCAAGCCCGCCAAGGCAATTTTTCTTTTATCTCTTTATTCAGAAAGCAAAAAGCCTTTCTCTTGGTGTTGGTACGGGCCTTCACCACAGATGGTGCGTGGCTATGTTCACAGTACTCCCACAGGGATCAAATAATCACATAACAGTGCGCACAAATAACCCCTATCTCACTCCATCCTTTTGGGAGTGAAACCCTACTCACGCCGCCTCCACAAGGTCGGACCTTGAGAGGTGCCACTGCAGTGACCACATTTCATCCACCATAATCATAATGTAACCAATATGGTTCCGTTGTATATCATTTGGCTAACTGGCCGATCATTGAAATCAATTCAATCGCAACAAGCTCAATCACATTTATCATACATATGAACATTTGGTTTCAAGTATCATAAAGTAAATTGATCTACTTTAAAATCATCAAAATTTAAAGTTTATAAATGGACATCAAATTTCATACACCGATTGGACTCAGGAAATCAAATCTTTTCATTTTTGAAAATAAATTTTAATTTGTAAAGCAATCCATATCAAGATCATAGACAACCGTCATAGATCAATTGAAATTCAAGAAATCAAACTTTTGTGGTTAAAAGCTAATTTAAATAGTAAAACATTTTAGATTATTCAAAATTAATTTAGGTCAAATAAAATCCCACTCACGGGTTTGGAGATGGTATACACTCCTACTGTTCTACATGCTACTTTTCCTTGAAAGAAAGCTCACCACCTAAATATTTATTTTCAGACAACGCGTCAGTATTTGACGATGAAAGTAAGCATTGAGTGAGTGTACAAGAATGTATGTCTTGTGAGCAATGCGAGACTAATTTCTAAATCTTCTTGATTCCTCCTTTCTCAGTAATAAATCTACACACCCTTCCTTCATCAATCTCTATTCAAATTCATAAATTACTAATGCCAATTGAACCTCAAAAATTCGGCTAACATCCCCAATTTTGCCAAATTGATATTTGTTCATTTCCAAAATTTCCATTTCCTTATTTACACCTAGCTTACTCTAAAAACATAATTAAATTAATTTGGTCTTGCAAAATCAATACCTTACATTTTTCTTGGAAAAATTCGGCACCCATAAACTTCATTTTGCCAATTCCTTCTTTAATACATCCAAAAATCAAATTTTAATAATTCAATTCTCCACATTTACGCCCAATTTACTTCAATAATACAATTAACTAACTAAATTCTTGAAAAATTGAAATCTTGCATTTTTTTTTCTTAGGAATTTCGGCTCAATCATTCCATATTGCACTATACCCATTTAACACTTTCCAAGATCAATTTCTAGCAAATCTTAACTTCTCATATTTCTCTAATTCAACTTATTAATTCTCTTGGTACATGAATTTCAAAAATCTTGAATCCATAACATAACAATTTCTTTCTTCCTTAATTTCACAAACATAATTCACATTTCATGCAAAATTAACCCAATATCCATGATGAGCATGGTAAAATCTCCAACATAATTCAAAATTAAGTATACTTATCAAATTTAAGTATACTTACCTTATGATTTTCCAACTACAACATAAACCCTAATTCTTCTTCTCTAAATTACTTCCAACCAAGCTTAAATTCTCCAAAATTGATAGAGGGCTACTGATGGGCTTGTTGAGAGCTTCAATTTGACTATAAACTTGTGGGGGTTTGGTGGATTAAACTAGGAGAAATCAAGGTATGAAGAATTTTGGTGAAAATGGAAGAAAAAATGGAGAAAATGGGAGAAAAATGGAGAAAAGTGTAGAATTCTATTGAATTCTCTCCATGCATGGCCGGCCATCACCCTTTTATAAGGCCATTGGTCATGTGCCATGTGCATGACCAAATAAAATCTCATGGCAAAATGACCATATTGCCCCCATGGACAATTTTGCTCCCGAAAAATTTTAAAAATTTCACTTATGTCCTCGATCAGTCCCAAACCGTATACACTATCCCAAATTATTTTCCAAGCCCTGTCGAGTTATTCCACGTGTCACGAAATTTCCAAACTCCTTACCATTTGCAAGTTATACTAGTTCGAATTTCTCAAGGGTAAAATGGTAATTTTACTTTAAACCTTCACGCAGCAACTAGGCAATTCTTAAGTACTAACAGTGTATAATAACATGGAATCCTCCCATACTATAGGAAAAATCATTTTCAGTGATTAAAAATCACTTTCCTTTTATTTACAAAAATGCCATCAGACGTTGCGACATTTCCTTCTGCAATATTTTCCTTCAACGATGATGTTCAGAAAAATGTTGTGATAGCTTCGAATATTCTCAGACACACTAAAGAAGATAACTAGGTGGTTTGAAAAGTCATTTTTGCCCTCAATGCGGTATACAGAATTTTTGAAAAATAATACAAAAAGTTGAATTTTACTTCCTAGATCAAAATTTGCCTTAGGTGTTTAGAGGCCAAATTCTTCAAAATAAGGAAAATTTCACTAGGTAAAAGTTGTTCTTATTGTTATTAAGAATACATCCACATATATACTCAGTGTGAAAACTCTCATTACATAAGTCTATGGCTCCAGACTAAGCCATTCTAAGACTAGGCGCCACAACATGACCAATATACAATTAATAAGAGGAAATGTGGTTTCGTGAGAAATAGAAACAATGTAAATGACACACCCGGGCCTAATACGACTTTTTTCTACAAATGAAATAGTGTAAGACGACGTATTAAGTGAACAATACGTCGGTCTGGATATGTCTAATCAAGAAGATAAGTTAAAATTAGGATAAAACAGAGTTGGAATATAAAGTAATTAGCCGTGCATGAAAATTAGTAAATGCCAAAAAGACCTCCAATTAAGTCCCTAAAATTTATTTTGGGCCCTGTTGGCACAAGAAATCAAAGGATTTAGTCAACGGGTGAAAATGAAAGAAATTAGGAAAAGGGAAAAAAGTTATACCCGGGACCCGAGTAGACCCAATGTCGGGCTCCTTTATAAATAGAGGAAGCCGAAGCTTTTTTTTCTTCATTTCTCTTTTTATTTTTTTCTTTCTTTTTCTCTTTTTCTCTCTGAAGCCAAACGGAGGCATTTTGGACAATTGGCAGATCCAGACAAATCGGCCAGCAAAACAAGGTGAGTTTCTACTACATTATTCTACTCACCTCGATCTACGTTATGTTAAGTTTGCACTCATTTCCATGTATCAATTTAGCGTAGATCTGAGTTTAAAGTTTTTGGTCAATTTAAATTTAAAACTCAGATTTACGGATATTGGACTGGCATAATAAGGTGAGTTTTTAGTATGTTATCTTACTCACCTTAATCTATGGCCTACTCCATTTTCACGCATTTCTGTGCACCGGGTGAGAGTAAATTTGAGATTTGGTCAATTTAAACCAAATCTCGGTTTTACGAAAATTGTACCGGTGTTTCTCGTTTCTGCCGTGACGAATCCATCATGGGGGTCATGAGGATCGCCTGTCTAAATTTGTACGTCGAAAGGAGGAGAAACGAGTGCGAAAACCGGGGGAGGGACCGACCGAGGAACAGGCCGACCGAGTCCCTGTTTAGATATTTTTATATTATATTAATATATTTTAGATATTTATATATTATATTAATATATTATATCATTATAATATATAAATATCTCGCGGGAAGGCTTTTTGGGCCCAATTTCGAGTAGAACTTGACCCAGCCCATGTGGGGCCAGCCCAATTCGGTGTGGGGCCCACGGGCCCCCAGGGGCATTTTGGTAATTTTTCATCAAAAGTCCGATTTTAGCCTCGAAACCTCTCAGACACTTTTCTAAGCCCCAAAACACTTCCAAACACCCTCGTAGGTCATGCTAGAGCCTCGTAGGTGCATTCATAAATTTAATTATGAATGCTAACGTATATTTCCGTATACTATGGCTCCGGGTGAATCGAATGCGGCAATGGGCCGAAGGTTAAAGTTATATGGAGCACTTGGGAGTATACAAATCTCCCAATACTGTGAGTGACCTAGACTTCTTTGTTTAGCCACAGGGAACAAAGGTTTTAAAAATGCTTTTAAAACATAAATGTTTTCAAAGATTTTGGGATATGGAAAGTCCACACATACACACAGTTGATTGTTGATATTGACACGCCCGGACCTAGTCCGCACGTGTCAAGTTGAATAATTATGTATTGTTGGCTTGTTAAAATACCAAATTTGATTTCCATGGATGTGTCAAACTTCATCTAGCTCAATTTCAAGCTTAAAAATCCTAAAATTGAAGTCCGGGGATGTGGGCCCCACTTGAAGTTGAGACCCGAGACAATTGGGCTGAGTTGACCGGAGTCAACTCAAATTTTGCTTGACTCCGGCGCCGGAGTTGGTCTGGTCCGGCGCCGGACCCGTCATTTCTATAAGGGTCTCGGTTGGCCGAGACCCTCATTTCTTCTTCATCTTTTCTTCTTCACTTCTCCGATTTCTCTCCTTCAATTCTCCCTGAATCAAGCCTTCAATCCTTCTTCAAACACTTCATCAATCAACAATATCAACTTATTTTGCCTTCTTGAAGATCAAAACATCAAGATTTCTAAGAAAATTTCCAAATTTAGAAAATTGGAAATTTGGCGACAGTTTGTTCATCAACCGATATCTTTTGATTCAACCGTGCGTTTTGGCTGAGAATTCGGTATGTTGTTCTAGACTCATCAAGCTTTAATTTTATAGTTTATACGCTTGATTTCATGGTCTGAGCTAAGAGAATTTGATGATTGAAGTTGAGGTTTCTGTTTTGCCCGAGTAAAGTCAACTCTTGATGTTTTGATCCAAAATTCGAGCATGATTTATTGTTTGATTAAGTTCTTGAAGCTGTGAATTCATAGATCATGTGTTTAACTTGCTGTGTTTCAATTTTGGTGCGGATTGGTGTTGAATCGAACTCAAACTGAGCATGATTTGATGAAAGGCCGAATTCGGCCATGATTCTGGAGCAGGTTTGGCGCCGGACCTGCTGTGTCCCGCGCTGGAGCTGCTGTTTTGTGGGATTTTGTCCCATTTTTGCTCACTCCCGCCCGGGAGTGAGCAAACTGTCGGCATGGGGTACTGTAGTACCAGGGGTATTTTGGTAATTTTACAACCCTAGACCCCATTTGACCCCAATTGACCCCAATTGACTCCAATTAGCTTCAATTGACTTCCGGACTTGTCAATTTTAGTCCGAGACCTTTAATTGGTGTTGTTTTATGATTTGATCATTTGTTGAATATTTTATTAATCAAATTAGATTTTTAATTTGATTATTTAGGTACGTGATCATACGAGATTTGGACCGGTAACAATTTGAGCCAAGGCATTCGTGGGTAATCGGGGAGTATACAACTCTCCTCACTAGTGAGTGGCTTGGATTATATTGGTTGACCATTGAGGGCTAACCGTTTTTAAATTTATTTATAAATGCTTTATTAAATTGTTTATATATGTTTTGGGGTATGAATTGTCCACCCTCACACACTGAGTTTACAAATGATTTAAAAGGGTGGGAATTTCAATAAATTTTATATATTGATATTATGATTGATAAATTTATGGGGAATGATACCCCTGAGAGATTGATATTGTTTTTGATTATTATATGGGGAACGATACCCCTAAGAGATGAGAAATTTAACGTAGTCCTCGGGGCTCCAATATGTGGGAGCGTGGACCGAGTTGAGAGCATGCGTGTTACTCAGCCATGGACCGCCTATCGAGGGGCACGGTGAGTCGCTCCTGATTGCGAGAGGCGCGTAGGGAAACTCGCCAGGACTTCGGATGCTGTGTTCCACCACAGTATGGCAAACGTCAAGGGAATGGGCCAGAGAATAAAGTAAAATGTTTTAAAATTTAAAATAACCCTTGACGGTCCAATAGATACCCCAACGCACGGGTATACCTTATTGGGACGATTTCAGATGCCAGCCCATTTAGATATATATATATATATGTTGTTATTGATTTGATATTTGATTTGGTTTGGGATTTCATATATTTCAGAAAATGATTTATTAAATTGATATTTGGATTATTTCATATCCCCAGCCTGAGGTGATCGGTCTTTATAACCGAGTCTCTCACTGGGTACAAGTTTATTGTACTCACCCCATTCACTTTTGTTCTCAGATCATCAGACTTTGGACGGCGGACGTCCTGGTGGCCAGTGATCCCAGTTTCTCTCTGTGGACACGATTATGTAGGTGCCACCTCTTTTGCTTGTGTTACTTGGCTCGGAATATTATTACATCTTACATATACATTTGTGTATTTATAAATAATACTTTTCGCTGCATCGAAGTACCGTGAGATGTGATATTTTATTTTAAATATTTTGAACTATATTACCTATGATATTATTGCATGATTTCATATATTGCTCGAATATCCTTTATTTTTAAGCCTTGTGCCATCTTGGTTGCCCGCCTGACGAGGCATGCATCTCGAGGTGGTACGACTGTTGTCGCGTGGCCGAGCCTGCGGGTCAGGGCGTGACAGATATACCCACCTAGAGAGTGGGACGTTTTCAAAGAAAAGAATACAGACCTATGTGTGTGTGTTTATATTTATGTTTGTAAGTTTAAAATATATATATATATGAAATATTATTATTATTATTATTATTATTATTATTATTATTATTAAGGGTACAATACCCTACGAGATAATCGATTGAGTAGGCTCCTCGGGGCTCCAATATATGCGGGAGCGTGGACCGAATTGGAGAAGCATGCATGAGACTCAGCCGTGGACCGCCTATTGAGGGGCACGGTGAGTCGACACTCTGGGAAAGGCGCATAGGGAAGCTCGCCAGGTCTTGAGGTAGCTATGTTCCACCACAGCAACGGGCACCACCGAGGGAACGGGCTAAAGGAAGAAAAAATGTGAAATGTTTTAGAAAGAAAAGAGATAACCCTCGGTGCAATGAGGCATACGACCGACGGATCGGGCCTTTTGTATGAAATAGATGCCAGCCCATTCGAGATATATATATTTATTTATTTAAAGAGTTTTAAAAGAGGGTTCTCGGTTGGAGAACCAGAAAAGAGTTTTGAAAAGAAAAATACTTATTTTATTATTATTTTATTTTGGATTACTCCCTATTTTCCCTAACCTCGATAGAGATTCATTGAACCTCTGTCACTCACCTGTATCCAATGTGGATGGATGCAGATCCATGTATGGTGTTAGCAAATAGAATGAAGGCTCACTAGGAGGCGTCGATGGCTTAGACTTAGTAGTTTCCGCTGTGTAAGTATTCTTTTAAATTAATCCACCGGTACACCTTTTAAGTTAATTATTTACTTAAATGATTTTTAATTAAAGTTTTAGTTGTTTTGCAGCGATAGTATCCATTTCAATGCCTTGCGGTGCTTTTAGTACGTGACCGACCAGTACGTATTTCGAGGCAACACGGCGGTTGCCAAATGGCCGACCCAGGTGGGTCGGGGCGTGACAGTAAACATCAAACACATGTTGCTTCTGAAATCAACAGGGAGCCAATAGTTACAAAATGTCGTTCATTTAGTTTAACTGTAAAAAATAAGTGAAATCATTTCTAAAAGTAGCTCTATCATTCAATTCTACACTGAAAAATTGGTATTCAAAGTAACTAAATAAGGAGGAGATTTTTTTTTTCTTATTAATGGAAGGATGGTGAATTCAAAAAAACTTTCAAAATACATAAAGGGGTAAAGGACTTTTCTGCTTTTTCATGGAAAGAGGAAGACTTTAAAAAAAAAAACTTAATAAAAAAGATCACAACATCCAACTTTGAGTAAGAGTATAAACATAGCAGAAAAAGAACAAAAAGTAAAAGGATTCTTATGATCTTAAATAAAAGTTGAAGAATTTAAAGATCGAAAATTTAAATATATTCATTTAAATCATTATAAAAAGACAAATATGTCCATTAAACTTGATTTCATAGAAATCAATAGAAGGTTATAATTGAGATTTTATATGGTATTGAAATATATATATATATATATATGTATGTATGTATGTATGTATGTATGCATGTATGTATGTATGTATGTATGTATGTATGTATGTATGTATGTATGTATGTATGTATGTATGTATGTATGTACGTATGTACGTATGTATGTATGTACGTATGTATGTATGTATGTATGTATATGGATTCTCTTTTTTATTCTCTATGGATGGGAAGCTTTTCTTTTTTTCTCCAAATAACATGTAATTACTTTTTTAATTTAAAGTCCATAAATTTTCAAGTCTTAATTTTTTTTTAAAAAAAGAAATATTATGAAAATTTAAATCATTATTAGAAAAGACAAATAAGTACACTTAACTTCAAGTTATAAAAATAATCCAAGGGTTATTTGTGAAACTTTATATATAGTCATTTAAAACATTATAAAAAGACCAAAAGAACATTAAAGTTGAAACTATAGGAATTGGGATGAGGTTATATATGAAATTTCATAGGGTGTTAACTTTAATATATTTATTATATAGATGACAAATGCTTTTAAAAAATATTAAAAAAAATTTCACGTGACTTTTTTTATCATATAACATATCTTTCATCTCCGACAAATCATTTTTTATTTTTTTAAATATTTAATTTTTTATGAGAGATTTCATAATCATGTCTAAAAAATATTCAATGTGACAGAAAAAAGTCGCATAAAAATTTTTTAAAATATTTTTTATAGCTACATGTCATCAAAATTTATGATATGTCAATATGGTTAATGCTACATCACCATAGTTAATGGTAAAAAACTAAAAATTAACACCCATAGTAATTGAACTAAAATTAATAATAAATAAAAGTAGAGGGATTGAATTTGATTAAAACGCAGTAGATGGACTAAATCTACATTTTTGATAAAGTAGAGGGATTAAATATATAATTTGACCTATTCTTTCTTGTTAGGCAAATTTCATCTACCAATTCAAAAAAGAAAATTTATATAGTTAATAGGAATTTTTTTTTTGGTTACAATAGTTAATAGGATATGAAAATTGGTCAGCATATTAATGCTAAATTATGATATAAATATTTGAGTATATAACATGCATAAATAAATAAATAACTTACCTACGTAAATTAAATGATGAAAGATATATTAATTTACTTATCGAAGAAGTAAATTCTCTATATATCTTACACATATGAAAATATTTTTGACAAAAAAAAACATATGAAAATATCTAAATTATTTAGATAGAGAAAATAATGTTAGAAAGAACTCTAATTTAGATTTAAACTAATTTTTATTTTTTCCATTAGTGTTGAGAGATTTTATGACTCTTTAAATTGGTAAATACTAAATGAAACTTATGAATATTGGTAGTATCCATATTACTTTTGAAGTATAAAAATAAAAAATTTAATAAATGTTGTATTATCAATCAATAGGATAAAAGATAAAACCTTACTATAATAATCTTAACAAGATGAGAACCCTCTTACTTCATTTCGGGTTACAAAATTAAACATAATATAATAGATAAATTTTCGCTAACTTGTTTTTTTTAACTATACATAAAGTAGTAATTGTAAAAGTAAATTCACTTCACTTCAGATTACAAAAATAAAAGTAATACAATATACAAAATTGGACTATATTATATAAAAATTTTAAATGTGTGATAAATTCAATAAACATTAGTAAAAAATTTAAACATAATCATAAAATCAAGAAAATTACTCATGTCTTTCAGTTAAGTAATGTTGCTTAGCTCCCAATTTAAATTGTCAAGAATGAATTCCCACTCTTTTACCGACTCCTTGGAAGACATCAAACCACCCAAAGCTGCAAGGGCTAGCGGGAAGCCTCCACATCTTTCAACTAAGTTTGTTGCTAAAGAATCAAAATTTTGCGGACATTGACCCACTTTACTTGGAAAAGCTCTCATGCAAAAAAGCTTCCGAGCCTCATCATCCCTTAGAGGTTTAAGTCAAACGTGTACTTTATGCTGGAGACTGTTGTAGAATAATGCCTCCAAATTGGACTAAATAATCACCTTTCCTGCAGCCAAACTTGTAAAATAATATTGTTAGTCAAATAGGGTGACGGAGATTGAGGCGCAGACTAGGTCTCTCTCTTGGGACGATGCACGCCCTCTCGGTAATTAGAACCGATGCAAAAAGGATTCACTGCACGCCGTCCCCCAGGATACAACAAGCCCAGTCACCCACTGTACACCTTTCTAACCTGCACAAGTTAGAAGGTAGAAGCTCTACCAAAACGACACATTCTTCACTCAGTTGGTTGAAAAACTCTTTAGAAGACTCAAGAGAAGATTAAGAATTGTTTTTCTCAAATATCAACAATAGAAAATGAACTCTATTTATAGTTGAGGTTCAAAGCATTTTCTAAAGTTCTCCGAATGAATGAAAGTAATTAATGTTTGTAACAACTATTATAAAAACTTACAAATGTAAAAACGATTTTGAGAATTGAAATCCTTAAACGTTTCATGTTAAAACAATTTTAACTCTTTTTTATTAAAATACTCCAAACAATCCCCCACTTATTTTAATAAAAAATATGAAAGTACTAACCGTTTGAGTGAAGATAGAAAGTCTATGCATAATTAAGGTGCCAATGGCTTGAACCTTCCCTTAGCGTTTAGCAATCTCTGCTTCAGAGCCAATAGTGAACTAAGGTCTTGAACTAAGGTTGCTTTGGGGAAACAAAGTATTGCGTCACACACATAGATTTCTAGTGCCTTGCAATGAGCTTCATAAGCCAATACGTTAATGGCCATGTGCTTTATCCCAGATTTAATGAGTGTTCTAGAGAATTAGCCTAATTCTCATAGGAAGCGGCCTTACTTCCACACTCATATAGGTGAGACTATCAAGGATGCTCTTGTAACTCTACATCCCACTCAAACGAGCTATAGACCTCGTTAAGAGTATAAATATACTTAACCTCCATTACTGTTACAAGAATCATGCACCACATCATAGGGAAGGACATTTTTAATTGTTTAAAAATGTGCATGTCATCAAACCACCATATGATTCGTTCTTCCCTTTGAACCTAATTCTTGGGATCTCCAATCATTAGGTAGGGTATCCTCATACGTGATTTTTGTCATTCTTTGGGCTTAAGTCCCATCCCCCTCGATGTCATCCAGACCTTTTCTCTAGCTAGAGCTTTTGTCAAAGGATTTGCAAGATTATCACCACTTTGAATATAATCAACGTTAATGGTACCATTAGTAATATGAGATCTCACATAGCTATGTTTTCTCCTTATAGATCTGGATCTACCATTGTAATATTTATTATTAACTCTGCCAATAGTGGTTGTACTATCACAATGGATTAAGACAGGTGGTATTGGTTTTTCCCACACTGGAATTTCAGATAAAAGATCACGTAACCAACCTGCTTCTTCACTGGCTGAGGCTAAAGCAATTAGTTCTACCTCCATGGTGGAGTTTGCAATAATTTGTTGTTTTTTAGACTTCCAACAAATTGCTCCACATCCCAAAGTAAACACATAGCCATTGGTAGATAATGAATCACCGGCCATAGTATTCCAATTGGCATCACTGTATCCTTCTAGCACAGCAGGATACTTTGGATAAAGTATACCATAACTTAGAGTTCTTTTTAAATATCTCATCACACGGTTAATTGCATTCCAATGCCCTAAGTTTGGTTTACTTGTAAATCTAGCTAGCTCCCCAACAGCATAAGCAATGTCAGGTCTGGTGCAATCAGTGGCATATCTCAAACTACCGATAATATTAGCATACTCATTTTGATTACAAATATCTCATTCATTCTTAGTAGGAAATAAATGTATACTTGGATCAAAAGGAGAGCATAAGGGTTTGCAATAAAAAAAAAACTTGTATTTTTTCAAAACTTTTTCAATATAATAAGATTGGTCAAGAAAAATACCATTTGAAGTCCTTGTGATCCTCATGCCTAAAATAACATTTGCTTCCTCCAAATCTTTCATATCAAAACGGTTAGTAAGCAGCATTTTGGTAGTATTTCTAATCTCAAGATTTGTCCGAAAAATCAAAAGATCATCAACATATAAATAAATTATGACATGTGACTTATGTTCTGATTTATAATATATACACTTGTCATTTTCATTGGTTTTGAAACCATTAGAAATCAAACACATGTCAAATTTCTCATGCCACTGTCTTGGAGCTTGCTTTTGACCATATAATGATTTAAGTAATTTACAAACCTTATTTTCATTACTTGGCATAACAAAGCCCTCAGGTTGCTCCATGTAAATTTCTTCTTCCAACTCCCCATTCAGAAAAGCTGTTTTCACATCCATTTGATGGATTATCAAATCATGGATAGCAGCAACTGTAATTAGAACTCTTATAGATGTTATTTTACTCACAGGAGAAAATGTATCAAAGAAAGCAATGTCCTCTTTCTATCTAAAGCTTTTGGCCACAAGCCTAGCTTTATATTTCTCAATTGAGCCATCAGGCTTCAATTTTTTTCTCAATACCCATTTACACTCAATAGTCTTACAACCTGGGGGCTGGTCAACTAGCTTCCAAGTTTTGTTGGTCATCAAAGAATCCATCTCATCATTGATGGCTTCTTTCCAAAAGTCTGAATCAGGAGAGGATAAGGCTTCATCTAAAGAGGTGGGATCATTTTGAACATTGAACACATGGTAGTCAAGGCCAAAATCTTTAATAATTCTTCTTCTTTTACTTCTTCTAGGTTCATTTATAGGTTCATCTTCTTTTGTGGGTTGAGAGGTACTGTTTTCAAAGGCTTGTTGACTATTTGTACGTTCATGCTGAGAAATAACTATTCGTCCAAGGTCAACACCCCCACTATTTCTGGTTTTAAAAGGAAAAGTGTTTTCATGGAAGATGGCATCAAGGGATTCAATCAAAACATTGTTGTCAAGGTCTAGAAACCTATATGCTTTACTGGTTAAAGCATAACCCATAAATGCACACCTAGAAGCCTTACTACCAAGTTTAGGTCTTTTTGGATCTGAAAGCCTAACAAAGGCAAGACAACCCCAAATTTTCAGATAGTCCAAATTTGGTACATGACCCTTCCAAAGCTCATAAGGTGTTTTCAAAGAGTGTTTATGCAGTACTCTGTTAAGGACATAATTAGCAGTAAGAACTACTTCTCCCCACAAATTTTTAGGAGCCCCAGTGCTCACTATCATAGCATTTGTCAAGTCTATTAGAGTTCTATTTTTGTGTTCTGCTACTCCATTTGATGCTAGAGAGTAAGGAGGAGTAGTCTCATAGACAATTCCTAGTGATTGAATGTAAGAATTCAATCTAAGATTGTCATACTCACCTCCTCTGTCACTCCTAAACCTCTTAATTTTTCTACCAAAAAGATTTTAAAGCTCATTTATGTAGATGGTCAATTTTTCAAAATCTTCATTTTTATTTTTCATCAAATAAACATATGAATATTTTGAAAAGTCATCAATGAAGGTTATAAAATACCTTTTACCACCTCGAGTCAAAATCCCTTCAAATTCACAAATGTCAGTATGAATCAATTCTAGCAATTCAGAATTTCTTACCACACTTCTGAAAGGCTTTCTTGTGATTTTGGCCATGCTGCACAATTCACATTTTTCAAATTGATTTTCTAGTTTAGGAATTAATCCCAATCTACTCATGTTTTTCACATAGTTAGAATTAACATGACATAATCGAGCATGCCAAACATTAATACAAGAAACAATATAGGCAGAAACAACTGAAATTTCATTCATTTCAACATTCAGTTTAAACATGCTATCACAAGCATAACCTTTCCCAACAAACATGCCCTTTTTCATGAGTATAAATTGATCAGATTCAAAAATCTGTTTAAATCCGACTTTATTCAAAAGAAAAGCAAAAACCAGATTTTTTCTAATCTTAGGAACATGAAACATCTTTCAAGGTCAATTTCTTACTAGAGGTGAAATTCAATTCAATATTACCATAAGCCAGGGCATTAATGGTATGGAAATCACCAAGCAATATTTTCTTCTCTGCTTCAAAAAGAAAATAGCTTTTAAACCAAGTTTTATCATAGCAGACATGCCTAGAGGCACCAGAGTCTACCCACCATCCTTCAGAGGAATCAATGGCATTAACCTCAGATATCATAGCCACAAGTGGCTCTTCGGTAACATTCACCTGATCAGAAGATCCATGTTTTCGGAAATGACATACCCTGGCAATATGTCCAAGTTTGCCACAAACATAACACCCATCTCTAGAAGGAGGTCCTTGGTTCTTCTTCTGATTGAATTGACCTTTACGATGTTTCCCAAATGACTTATTCTTATTATTAAAATTCTTTTTCCGTTTCAGTTTGTTATTATCATAAGTCCTTAACATGTTCTCATTAGAAGTGAGAAGATTTACCTTGGAACCTATGCCATTGAAGTCAGGTGAATTATCTTGATTTTTGTGCTTCTCTTCTACCCTCAAACGCATGATTAAAGATTCAATGGATAGTTCCTTCTGTTTATGGCCTAAAATCTTCCCAAAATCTTTCCAAGAGTCAGGCAATTTGTCGATAATGGCAGCAACTTCCATTTGTTCATCCACTTTTATTCCCTCACAAAGAACATCATGTGATAGCATCTGGAGATCATGGGCTTGTTCTATCACGGACTTATTTTCCACCATCTGAAATCTGAAGTAATGACTACATGCATGTTTCTTGGATCCAGCTTCTTCAGTGTCATATTTTTGTTGCATCGCCTTCTAGATTTTCTTGGCGGAAGAATAAGTTTGGTCATAATAGTCATGTAAACTATCAGACAAACAATTGAGTAAATAATTTCTGCAGTAGACATGGTCTTTCTCCCACTTCTTCACATTTTCTTCATGCGCAACTTTTTTAGCTTTAGTCATATCTCCAGTGTCCTTTTTCTTAGGATTCTTTTCCACAAAATGTAGGAGACATTTAGGAGAGAGAGGTAGAAAAATTTCTTTTACTTCCAACTTTTATAGTTTGCACCATGAAAGTGAAATGGTCGGTTCAGGTCACCGGCTTGATTATCTTGGGCATAGCATCGGCAGTGTTCTCCATAGGGAAATATTTGTCTCAAATTGTTGGAGACTGTTGTAGAATAATGCCTCCAAATTGGACTGAATAATCACCTTTCCTGCAGCCAAACTTGTAAAATAATATTGTTAGTCAAATAGGGTGACGGAGATTGAGGCGCGGACCAGGTCGCTCTCTTGAGACGATACGCGCCCTCTCAGTAATTAGAACCGATGCAAAGAGGATTCACTGCACGCCGTTCCCCAGGATACAACAAGCCCAATCACCCACTGTACACCATTCTAACCTGCACAAGTTAGAAGGTAGAAGCTCTACCAAAAGGACACTTTCTTCACCCAGTTGATTGAAAAACTCTTTGGAATACTCAAGAGAAGATTAAGAATTGTTTTTCTCAAATTGGGATGATCAACAATAGAAAATGAACTCTATTTATAGTTGAGGTTCAAAGCATTTTCTAAAGTTCTCCGAATGAATGAAAGTAATTAATATTTGTAACAACTATTATAAAAACATACAAATGTAGAAACTATTTTGAGAATTAAAATCCTTAAACGTTCCATGTTAAAACAATTTTAACTCTTTTTTATTAAAATATTCCAACAGTTTACAACCCCAAAATTAAAAGAAGCTACCTAATCCACTCGTGTAGTAAGCATGACCCGACTTCCCTTCAAACCATTAAGAAGCACTACACTTATCTCCTTCCAAAGGCTGATGCTCCACACATCATCTAGCACAATCAAATATCTTTTTGGCTCCAAGTAGTCCACAAGTTTCTCCACCAATTCCCTGTATGCCATGGAGTTCAAGTTCAATTGGATTTCTGTTGGATTCAAAGAACACTTAGCTTCAGTATTTCAAACTTAAAACTGATTGAAAACAGATTAAAATGAAACTAAGTGAAGAAACAATGAGAACAAGAGCAGAAACTGATGAAAGAAGGCTTCAATTACTTTCATTGATTTTCTAAGAGTTTATACACGTTTTAGCAATACAACTTGCTTACTGCAAGTTCCAAGAACAAAGCTGCTGGATTAAGCAACTAAAAGAAAATTTCTGATCAGATTTACAATTGATTAAAAACAGAACAAGTTGTAGCAGAAACTTGAACTGCTATTGGTTCAAAAATGCAGCAAAGGTGGCTGCAGTCCAATCTAAGAACTCCACTTGCAAACTCCACCGACCTAACCAAAATACTTAGTCAGTTGCTTGCTGATTGAATCTTGACTTCAAAGGTGGTTGAAATACTAGCAGCTGATTGGAGGAAATGAGCTGCACAAAAAAAAACAGACAAACTAATTTAACTGTCAATGAACAGTGCTGAAGTTCAACTAACTCTAACACTCCTCCTTAGTTGAATAACAGCACATTCCCAGCTTCTCTCTGAGATACTCGAACCTAGGCTTTGGCAAAGCCTTTGTGAGGATGTCAGCGAGCTGCTCATTAGAGCTGCAGTACATCAAACTTACTTCCTTAGCTTGTTGAGCTTCCCTCACACAATGAAACTTAATCTTGAAATGTTTAGTTCGACCATGGCATACAGGATTTTTGGCTATTGAGATTGCAGCTTGATTGTCACAGTGAATGATGATTGCCTCAGTTGAAGTGTGGCAAAGATCAGCCAATATTTTCTTCAACCATTGTGCTTGGTTCACTGCTGCAGCAGTTGCAATGTACTCAGCTTCTGCAGTAGATTGTGCCACAGTTTCTTGCTTCTTTGAATTCCATGAAAAAATTCCAGAACCAAATGATAACAAGTACCCTGTAGTGCTTTTCATGTCATCTGGTGATCCTGCCCAGTCACTATCCACATATCCTTCAAGCTTAAGCTCTGCAACTTTCTCAAACAGAACTCTAAAATAGGTTGTACCTTTCACATACCTTAAAATCCTTTTGACAGTTTTAAAATGAGTCTCACTCGGTGAATGCATAAATCTGGAAAGAAGACTTACAACATACATGATGTCAGGTCGAGTTGCTGTTAAGTACAGCAGGCAGCCAATTGCACTTCTGAACATGCTTTCATCAACCTTCTGTGATTCATCTTCCCTACAAAGTTTTTCACCAAGTGTGAGTGGAGTGGAAACAGATTTGCAGTTGTCCATGTTGAACTTTTTCAGCACTTATTTGCAATACCTTTGCTGGCAGATAAAGATCCCTTTTTCTGTTTGTAGAATCTCCATACCAACAAAGAAACTCATCAAACCAAGGTCTGTCATTTCAAAATGCTTCAGCATATCCCTTTTAAACTCCTCCACCATACCAGCATTGCTTCCAGTCAGTAGAAGATCATCAACATATACTGAAACTATCAACAAATCCTGATTAGATGACTTAATATATAAAGTTGGTTCACTTACACTTTTCTGGAATCCATTTTGTAGAATGTGCTGATCAAGTCTCTCATACCAGGCCCTTGGAGCCTGTTTTAGGCCATACAAGGCCTTCTTCAGCAAATAGACCTTTTCTTCTTTTCCTTTGACCTCAAATCCAACTGGTTGCTCAACATAAATCAGCTCATTTAGCTTGCCATTCAAAAATGCAGATTTAACATCAAGCTGAAACACTTTCCACTGTTTTTGAGCTGCAAAGGCTAGAAGTAATCTGATAGTATCATGCCTAGCCACTGGACAAAAAGTCTCTGAGTAATCAACTCCAAACTGCTGAGCATATCCTTTCACCACCAATCTGGCCTTCAGCTTGTTCACAGAACCATTAGAGTTCAATTTGGTTCTGTAAACCCATTTGACACCAATTACTTTCTGTTTTTCTGGTCTGTCAACCAGTTGCCAAGTCTGATGCTTTTCTATCATCCTCAGCTCCTTCTGCATTGCATCTCTCCAACCAGCAGATTTCAAAGCATCAAGGTGATCTGCAGGTTCCGGAACAGCAACATTGCAGCTTTCATACACAGCTGACAGTGATCTGGTGCCTCGGATTGGTGGATCATCCACATTAACATATTCATCTTCATTAATATTTTGATTGAATCCAACCTCTTTATCAATTTGAGGTTGAACTTCATCATCAGGCCAGCTCCAAGCTGCTTCTTCATCGAATTTGACATCTCTTGTGACTACAATCTTGTTGACAGTAGGGTTGTATACTCTGTAACCTTTTGAGTTGTTACTGTAGCCAATGAAAATGCCTGCTTCATTTTTCTTCTCTAGCTTGTCTCTTTTCAAGCTGGGAATTAAGGTGTAGCAAATGCAGCCAAAGATTCTGAGATGTTCAAGTGAAGGCTTGATTCCAAACCAAGTTTCAAAGGGTGTTTTGTTCTTCACAGCCTTTGTTGATGATCTATTGAGCAGGTAAACTGCTGTGTTCACAGCTTCTGCCCAAAATCTCTTTGGCAATTTCTTTTCAAACATCAAACACCTGGCCATTTCAATCACAGTCCTATTTTTCCTCTCACTTACTCCATTTTGCTGAGGTGAGTAAGTGACTGTTAGCTGGTGTTGTATGCCTGCCTCATCACAAAATTGTTGAAACTTCTCAGAAGTGTACTCAGTTCCATTATCAGACCTTATAGCCTTCAATCTGCAGCTGCTTTGATTCTCCACAAAGGTTTTGAACTTCCAGAAAATCTCAGCAACTTCAAATTTCTGTTTCAAAAAATACACCCAAGTCATCCTGGTTAAATCATCAATGAACAGCACAAAGAACTTACTGCCACTTAGTGATATGGTTCTTTGAGGTCCACAAACATCTGAATGAACTAGTTGGAGATTCTGAGATGCTCTCCAAGTGGACTGAACTGGAAAAGGAAGTCTGCTTTGTTTACCAAACTGACAGACAGCACAAACCTTTTGTTGTTCCGAAATTGCAGGCATATTTTCAACCATTTTGTTTTTCTGCATATGGCTTAGAGAATGGTAGTTTGAGTGTCCCATTCTTCCATGCCAAATGGTTGAATCATCAACTAAGCTTGTACAGGCAGATTCATCTTGCAACTTTAAATAGAAACTTCTGTTCACCATAGGCAATGTTACTAATACTCGGCCAGATGGCTCATAAATGGTACATGATTTTCCTTTGAAAAATAGTGCATAATCTTTTCCCATCAATTGACCAACACTAATGAGGTTTTTGGACACAGCAGGTACTAGCAAAACATCAGGGATCAGTTTTGTACCTGAGGGTGTTTGAACAAACACCTCACCCTTTCCTACTGCATCAAGGTAGTCTCCATTGCCTATCTCCACATGAGAGTAGTAAGATCTGTCCAGGTGCTTAAACATTTTCTCATCTGCCACCATGTGATGTGAATAGCCACTATCAATCAACCAAGTTGAGCTGGCTGACTTGTTTGAAACATAATAGGTGGCTACAAACAGCTGCTCATCTTGCTGTGTGTTGTCATCTGCCACTTGAGCTTGTGTGGTTAGCTACTTTGCCTTGTTTTTGCAAACTTTCTCTACATGGCCTTGCTGCTTACAGGCACCACAAATTGCATCAGGCCTATACCAGCAAAATTTTTCTAAATGAGTGTCCTTTTTGCAATGAGAACACTGTGGAAACTTCTTCTTTTCACCATCTTAGGTGGACTCAGCTTGCTTTTTGCCCTTATCTTTCATGTCTCCTTGTTTCTTTTTGTTTTTGTGTTTCACCACCATAGCCCCTTCAACCTTCATTTGTTGTCTGTTTGCTCTTCTCTGTTCAAGAGAATACATTGAGTTTAGCAGCTCTTGCAAGTTGATAGTAGTGATGTCTGAGGTTATCTCAATGGAGGTGATGGTTGAATCATACTTCTCTGGAAGTGTGTTAATGATCTTCTCCACCATTCTTTTATCAGTGTAGTTGTCATCACCAAGCATTTTGATTCTGTTGACAATTGCTGTGACACGATCTGCATATTGCTTTACTATTTCTTCATCTCCCATTCTCAGATTTTCAAAATCTCTCTTCAGATTGACTAGTTGCTGTTTTCTTGTTCTATCAGAACCTTGGAATTCATCTCTGAGCTGATTCCAGGCTTTCCAAGGTTGCTGTTGAATTCATCTCTGGAATTGCTGTGACACGATCTGCATATTGCCATGATCCTGGTGAAGATTTCATCCGAGACAGAGTTTTGGATAATGGTGAGGGCTTTGAACTTGTTTGCTACCTCATCTTGATATCTTCTAATATCATCAGCTGAATCCCTTGCCAATGGAGATGGTTCTCGGCCAGCATTTACCAAGTCCCACAATTTGAGAGCTTGAAGGTGAGTTTTCATTTTGACACTCCAAATGTGGTAGTTTTCACCTTTGAAAACTGGAGGATGAGAAAGATTATTGCTAGATGACTCCATTTGAGTTGTTTATGGAGATTAAAAGGTTTTTTGCTGCCTCACAACTCTCTGGTTTTCTCTCAAAGTTTACAGGTCCTACAAAGATCTATTAAACTCTTGATACCAATTGTTGGATTCAAAGAACACTTAGCTTCAGTATTTCAAACTTAAAACTAATTGAAAACAGATTAAAATGAAACTAAGTGAAGAAACAATGAGAACAAGAGCAGAAACTGATGAAAGAAGGCTTCAATTACTTTCATTGATTTTCTAAGAGTTTATACACGTTTTAGCAATACAACTTGCTTGCTACAAGTTCCAAGAACAAAGCTGCTGGATTAAGTAACTAAAAGAAAATTTCTGATCAGATTTACAATTGATTAAAAACAGAACAAGTTGTAGCAGAAACTTGAACTGCTATTGGTTCAAAAATGCAGCAAAGGTGGCTGCAGTCCAATCCAAGAACTCCACTTGCAAACTCCACCGACCTAACCAAAATACTTAGTCAGCTGCTTGCTGACTGAATCTTGACTTCAAAGGTGGTTGAAATACTAGCAGCTGATTGGAGGAAATGAGCTGCACAAAAAAACAACAGACAAACTAATTTAACTGTCAATGTATAAAAACTACAGAATTGTGAGCAGCAAAAGTGATTTTATTGCTGTAGAAGTGTAGGTATAAATACAAAGTAACAGATAAGCCTTTGGCTTATCGTATTTACAAATTTCAAAGATAAGTGCTAATGTTAAAAGTATTTGAATTACAAAAGCATCACCAGCTTTTGAATTGATGAGTTACATGAGTAGCTTGACTACTTAATATGCCCCTGCAAGACGGTGGAGCCATCTGCAACACCAGTCTTGGATCTCAAAAACAGAAACCTCTGTCTAGCTAATGGTTTGTTGAGACCATCAGCTAGCTGCTCCTTTGTGGAAACATATGAAACTCTAAATGCTCCAAGATTGACATGCTGGCGAACAAAATGATAGTCCAAAGCTAAATGCTTCATTCTTGAATGGAAGATAGGATTGGCACTCAAATAGGTAGCGCCAACATTGTCACATAAGAGTCGAGATTCATGTTTAGGTGTAACATGAAGTTCGGTTAACAAGTTTTTGAGCCAAAGAATTTCAGCAGCAGTATTGGCTACGGCTTGATATTCAGCTTCTGTTGAAGAACGAGCTACAGTTTTCTACTTCACTGATTTCCAAGAGATAGGATTACTACCTAGATATAAGATATACGCTGTTGTAGATGTCCTATCATCCAAGTTCCCAGCCCAATCAGCATCACTAAAAGCAGTGATATCAAGAGAAGAATTCTTTTGTAGAAACAAACCATGATAAATAGTGCCCTTCAGATATCGAAGTATGCGTTTCAGAGTTGACCAGTGCATTTGAGTTGGAGAGTGCATGTATTGAGACATCTTATTGACTGAATAAGCTACATCAGGCCTTGTCAAAGAGAGATACTGTAAGGAGCCAACTAATTGTCGGTAGGTGGTGGCATCAACTGGACCTGTTCCATCCTGTTGTTTTAATTGAATACCAGTGGCCATTGGAGTCAATGTCTCTTTGGCATTAGACATATCAAATTTTTCAAGAAGATCACGGATGTATTTGTGCTGACTTAAGAACAACCCAGAGGTAGTAGAAATAACCTCCACACCCAAGAAAAAATTTAGATTACCAAGATCCTTTAAAGAGAATCTATGAGAGAGCTGAGCCAAGAACTGATCCACAACATGTTGATTGTTACCTGTAACGATGAGATCATCAACATAGACCAAGAAATAGATCAAATCTGAGCCTGTATGATACACAAATAAAGAGGCATCTGCAGTGGAATTGGTAAATCCATAATTAAGTAGGAAGTTACTCAATTCTTGATACCAGGCCCTCGGAGCTTGTTTGAGACCATATATTGCCTTGTTAAGTTTACATACATGAGTAGGATTATCTTTGTGCACAAAACCAGCAGGTTGAGCCATGTATACTTTATCTGTCAATGTACCTTGTAAAAATGCATTATTCACATCTAATTGTTTCAAAGACCAGCCAAGTGAAAGTGCAATGCATAAAACAGTACAAATTGTAGTAGGCTTTATCACTGGACTAAAAGTTTCAGTAAAATCCAAACCAGATCTTTGGTGAAACCCTTTAGCAACCAAACGAGCTTTAAACCTGTCAATAGTACCATCGGATTTTCTTTTTACTCTGTAAACCCATTTGTTACCTACCACATTTTGATCAAGTCTAGGAGGCACTAATGTCCATGTGCCATTTTTCACTAAGGCATTAAATTCAGCTGCCATTGCCTCTCGCCATTCAGGAATTTTAATGGCTTAACTTACACTATTTGGTTCTGTTGGTGCTGGCATGGTGTGTTTGGAAACAAGGTAGGCTCTTTTTGGTTTAAAGATGTTATTTTGAGATCTGGTAATCATAGGATGGGCTCTAGTAGGTTGAGGGAGGGAGGTTATTGATGGGGAATGAATAGACTGTAAATAAGGTACTGAACATGTAGAAGTGGAGTTCAATTGAGGAGGTTGAGTATCATTACCTTGTGAAGAAACCGGCACTGGAGTAGCACTAATGGAGGAGAGCACAGTAGAACTGATTTGTGAACTTGATGCTGGAGAACAAGGGATCAAAGATATTAAAGGATCAGATGCAGACAGAGTATTGATTTCTGAGACCTGTTGCTTTGTAGATGACAGTTTTGCAAATGGAAAAGAAGACTCAATAAACCTGACATGTCTAGAAACAAAAACTTTATTTGTAGAAGGTTCCAAGCATTTATAAGCACTTTGATTTGTTGAGTAGCCAAGAAATACACAAGGTTGGGATTTAGGTTGAAGTTTATTGTCTGTATAAGGTTTAAGCCAGGGATAGCACAAGCAACCAAAAACTTTTAATTTGCCATAATTAGGTTTGGTTTGAAACAGAATTTCATAAGGACTTTGGTTGGAAAGGTTAGGTGTAGGCATTCTGTTAATGAGATATACAGCTACCTGAAAGGCATGGGACCAAAATTTTAATGGCAGGCTAGCTTGATGAAGAAGTGTAAGGCCTGTTTCAACAATATGTCTGTGTTTTCGTTCGGACACACCATTATGTTGAGGGGTATGGGGTGGAGTTTGCAAATGTTTGATTCCATGTGTGGCAAAAAAGGAAGATAGCGATGTATACTCCCCACCATTATCAGAATAAACAGTTAAAATTGGAGTATCAAATTGCTTCTCAACAAATGCTTTGAATGCTGGAAAAATACGAGACACATCAGATTTATTTCGAATAGGAAATAACCATGTAAATTTGGAAAAGTGATCCACAAAAATAACATAGTAACAATAACCATCAACAGATTGAAATCTTGGAGATCCCCAAACATCAGAATATAACAATTCTAAAGGCCTAGAGCTAGACAAACTTGAAACATGAAAGGGCAATTTATGACTCTTGTTACAAAGACAAGAATTGCAAGCAGGCAATTTATTTGAAAAATCAGAACCTAGACCAAAAGTTTTGAGTAGAAAGTTTAAAATTCTTGAAGAATGATGTCCTAATCTTTGGTGCCAGACTTCAGCAGAGATCTTGAAACTACAGAATTGAATTTAAAAAGCTCATAAATATCATTTCTGTTGTGCCCTTTCACCAGTGGTGCCCCCGTGCTGAGATCCTTCACAAGCAAATGATCATAAAAAAAATGAACAGAAACATCATTAGTTTTACAGAACTTAGAAACAGAGATAAGATCTCTTTGCATTTTGGGAACATGTAAAACATCATAAAGTTTTAAAGGTTTAGGTGTATCAGTAAGAGTGACAGAACCAGTGTGTTCGATTTTCAAACCTGAGCCATCTCCTACAAGGATCTCGTCAGGACCACCATATTCGGAATAAAGGGAAAGATTGTTAAGATCAGAGGTAACATGGCTAGAGGCTGCAGAATCAACCACCCAATTTTGAGCATCAATAGAGTTTGATGACTGAACAATATTAGCAACTGGAGTTGAGACTGCTGATATGGTGAATTGGCGACAGGTCTTGGCTATATGTCCAACTTTGCCACACAATTGACAAGTGGGCTTGTTGTTATTGAAGCTAGACTGAAACTGATTAGGCCGTTTCTTTTGAGAATAAGAGAAATTATTACGAAACTGATAGCCATTACCTCTGAAATTGTTACCTTTCTGCTGGACAGAGGGATTCTGAAAACTTTTTACTCCTTTGGCTGTGTAATGAGCGATCAAGGGAGGTGTAGATGCCAAATCATCTTGCTTGATGATAGTTTCAAAATCGGTAAGTTTGTCATAAAGCTCCTCTAAAGAAATTTCTTGCTCTTTGGCTCGAATAGCAGTTGATATTTCATGAAACTCAGGGCCAAGACCATTCAAAATATAGATAATCAAATCATCATCAGCAACTGGAGATTGTGCCAGTGCTAGTTAATCTGCAATACCTCGTACAAATTGTAGATAATCAGCCACAGATTTATTCCCTTGTGCGGACAAGGTTAATTTTTTCTTGAGAGACATCACTCTCGATCTGGTTTTGCTTGCAAAAGTATTTGTAAGCTTCAGCATTGCCTCATGGGAGGACTTGGAGGTGGCAATCATAGGGATGATTGATTCAGAAACAGATGCAATAATAGCATGCAAAATCAATTTATCTTGTCTGACCCATTTGGAGAAAGCAGGATTTGGGGTTGTTGTATTATCAACAGTAAGAGTGTTGGCTGGACAAAGGTGAGTACCATCAACATAGCCAAGTAAGTCTAAACCAGTGAGCAAGGTGTCAAATTGGATCTGCCAGGAAGGAAAATTGGTGGAGTTTAGTTTCAGAGGTAGGTGAGTAGAGGCATTAATCTGGAAAATATCAGAGAATAATTGGGTATTGGAAATGGTGCTGGTTGCACAAGAATTAGAAGACATGGTTGGATCGGAACAAAAAGCTGTTAAGCACAAAAACCGTCTGATACCATATAAAAAACTACAGAATTGTGAGCAGCAAAAGTGATTTTATTGCTGTAGAAGTGTAGGTATAAATACAAAGTAACAGATAAGCCTTTGGCTTATCGTATTTACAAATTTCAAAGATAAGTGCTAATGTTAAAAGTATTTGAATTACAAAAGCATCACCAGCTTTTGAATTGATGAGTTACGTGAGTAGCTTGACTACTTAATACAATGAACAGTGCTGAAGTTCTACTAACTTTAACAATTTCTTCGTTTGCCTTCCTAAAGATATCTTTTAGAAAGGACCTAAGCAACTCCTTAATGGCATATCGTCATGAGACAATAATCCAGGCATAGCAGCGAAAATGTTGCTTGACAATTTGTTTGTTGAAGGTGTTGCCGACAAGTGTGTTTTTGCCCAAACTGCCCATCCCGACCACTGAAATAACACTCCTTTGAAGTTCTTTATTTAACAGCCATCCCAATAACTGTTTTTTTTTCCTTTGTGAATCCCACAAGATCATCATCTTTAGTAAAAGAAGCAGACTCATTGTGGTTCTTCACCCATTTAGGATCATGACTGGAAGAAGGCAACCCCTCTACTTTTTTATCTTTTCCTTCCAAATGATATCGCTGGTTTCTCTTTGCAATGTTTTTAATCCTTTGGTTGCATCTTGTAACTTCACAGCTACTTCATGATGCAACAGCAAATTTTGTGGATATTGAATACCTTTAGTAAAAACCCAATGTATTTGGTAGATCTCCATTGTTGTTGCTTGTTCACATTATACATGAACTTGTCAATAATGTCTTCAACTTCATAGGCCAAGTCTCGGACTTTGGAAACCCATACATTCTCTACTTCGCTGTGCGGTCCTTCACAGTCAGTATCCTTAAGAAAAGATTTCATCATTTCTAGCTCATCCTTGATTTTGTCGATTTCATCACTGCTCACCAACAACACTTCATTCTCCAAGATAGAGACAATCTTACCTAGTAAGACATCTACTGTGCTAGAAGCCATGATTGCAGGACAATCATGCATGATCCTCCCACGAGTGTTACTTTAAGCCTTTCATCTTTTTCTCATGTAAGTGCTCTTGACTTTAAGATCTCAAGAGAAAATGGCCATCAGCAAAAGTTCCACAAGAGATCTCCTAATTCAGATTAACAGAGTCTCTCAATTACGGTATAATCACCTTCAACTAACATGTAACGATGGTTCAAAAAGCAAGGAAATTAAGTATAAAATATTGAACATATGAAACAAATCGAAACAAATCAAAAGGTGCAAAAGAGATGAATTTTTAGTCGCGCACCTCTATATCCTCCTTAGTAATTGAAAGCTGATCGGATACTTTTTAATGGCCACCTTACTGATCTTAAAAGAGCAACAAGAACAAAAAGTAAGAAGAAATTTTGAAAGGAAAGTGAGTGATAGAAGTTGAGAAGCAAAGCTATCAATAAAGCAAAACAATTTTACCACGAAACTATTATTTACAACAATAGTTTTTGAGTTTAAATTATATTAGGATGATCCTAAAAGTCCACTTTTTAAGATTCCATTGATATAGTGACACCTCACCTATTTTAAGAGATGCCTATGTTTTAAAATGCACCCACTCTCACCAAATCAGTTTCTTAACCTACCTTAACCTGGGTTAATTAAAAAAAATAAATCAAAACACCGATTCTTTTTTGGATAGAACGGCGACCTCTCTCCCTGTTCTCTTCCCTCTCTCTTCCTGTTCTTTTCCCCATTCTCTCCCCCAGCCCTTCTTTTTTCACATCGATTTCTCTCTTCCGATTAATCTTGCTCACGGGGAACCAAAAGCAGAACATGAATTTAGATTATGTCACAAGGAAGGAAGGCTACAAGTGATCATACCTCTGTGCAGACTAATCGGAAAATCGAAATCAATGTGAAAAAGGAAGGGTTGAGGGAGAGAACGGGGAAAGAACAGGAAGAGAGAGGGAAAAGAACATAGAGAGAGGTTGCTGTTCTGTCCAAAAAGGAATCGGTGTTTTGATTGATTTTTTTTAATGAATCAAGATTGAGATGAATTAATATGGATTAATAAAATTGATTTGGTGATAGTGGGTACATTTTAAAACTTTTAGACATCTCTTAAAATAGGTGAGGTGTCACCATATCAATGGAATCCTAAAAAGTGAATTTTTATGATCATCCTAATATAATTTAAACTCATAGTTTTTATTTTTTTGAAGAATTATTTACAACAGTAATTTTTATCACTACTACTAGTAAAACTGGAAGTACGTAATTTATCTCTCTTTTACCATTTCCGCATGCAAGTACAATTATTGAGCAATTTGCCAATGTCATATTTCTCTTGCGGGCGTTTGGTTTGGTTCCCAGTTATGAAATCTTACAAGGTAAAGTGATATAGTTGGATATATCACTTACCATGTAATATTATCTATATCTCATATCTTTTTCTTTTGTCGCATTTGGTTCAAAACTAATATTACTAGAATTTTCTTTTCTCCTTGTTTGGTTCATTGTAGCACATTGCTAGACATCCGTGGTTTATAACAATAAAATTTCAAAAATAACCTTCCTATAATTATTTAATTATTTAATTATTTTGATTAATTAGTTAATTAATTATTTAGTTAATTATTTCATTCAATTATTTAATTAATTATTTTATTTTATTACTTAATCTAATTTAATTTAATTATTTTTATTGACTAATTAATTAATTAGAAATTAAATTAATTTAAATAATTACATTAAATAATTAAATGAAATAATTAATTATAGAATTAATTAAATAATAAAAGCAAGTAAACAATTAATTAATTAATTAATCAAAAATTAATTAATAATAACAATTAATTAATTAATTAAATTAGCTAAAATAAATAAATAAAATTCAATTAAATAATTAATTAAATAATGAATTAAACAATAAAAACAAGCAAATAATTAATTAAATAATGAATTAAATAATAAAAATAAAAATAAAAATAATTAATCACTTGTTTTTATTATATAATTAATTATTTAATTATTTTTTAATTAAATTAAATGATTAATTAAATTAATTAGATTATATAATTAAATTAATTAATTAAACAACTAATTAATTAATTTTATTTTTAATTATTTATTTTATTTAGTTTTTCGTAGTATGATTATTTAATTTAATCTTTTATAAGGTTATTCATGTCCAACATCTTTTAACAACAACGGTATTTTGGTAAAAAAAATTTATTTCAGATAATCATGAATGTGATAATCTAAGGTAGCCACCTCCCCTTATGGCTATCTGGATTACCACATTCATGGTAATTTGACTACATGTGGTAATCTCAGATGTCCGACACATATCCACGTGAATAGTAATCAAATGTGACAATATTTTTAGATTACCAATAGATAGTCGATTATATTTTCAGATAGTTGCGAACCAAAGGGGTTTCTTTCCAATTGTTTTTCAGGCACACGTAAAGTTGCCTTAATTATAATTAATGGGGTTGGTCAAAGTGGTTAAGGTTTAAACTTGTGGTATAAAACACCTAGGTTCGAATCTCCACAAACCTTATTAATAAACAATTTTTAAGTCCGAAAAATTCACATGTAAAAATCTAATAAATCCGTAAATCCCAAAGAGGGTGATACTTTATCCTGACTTTGAAGATGGAATAATCTCTCTGCTCCCAAACTTTAAAAGATCATGAAAAAAAAAAAGTTGCTTCAATTATTGCACCATGTGCCTCTTTTGACCGGACTCCACTCCAGGTTTTAGCTTCATATTTGATAGTGAAGGGTACATGCTGGACTTGCTCATGGGCTAGATTGGACTGGATCCGAATCGGGCCTAAAGATGTGACTAACATGTCATTTTCTTGCCCAGATCCAGCTCCGTTTATTTGGACTTATAAAGTAAAAATTTATATAGATGAGGAAAAAATGTCTATTTTTTATATATTAATAAGTATTTATAAACATCATTTTAAAAAATATTTATTTACAATTATTACTTGGTATTAGCACGGAAGTAATTTCTAGTTACAATAATAACTTGAATGGGCCGGCATGGATCTGCTGGGCTGGGTTAATTTTTTGGATGATCTGTTGGACCCAACTGGGGAAGATTAGACATCATTGCATAGGCCATTGCTTGATGGCATTGGCCTTTCTATTCGTAAAAGCCATACTTATTGATATTTAAAAGAATAAAATAGCAGGCACTGAGCACCAGCTCTTCCGTTGTCTTGATGGTTAAGTACTGCTCTGCATCTACTATCACTGGACTTGGACAGGGTTCAAGAGTTGGTACAGAAGAAGAGAGCAACAGAAAAAAAAATTCATTCTAATTGAGGTATTCTAAAATACCTTTTTAATTATATTCTTAGTTTAAATAATGAGAATTTAATTCCTTGTAGTGTCGACTATATTAAAAGGAGACAGTTTACATTTTTTTTTTGTCATTATTTATTCTTTATTTTATGTTCATTTTCTTACCTTGATTTTTTAACACGAAAGTTATTAACTTATAATAATTTTGAATAAGAAAAAAAATTGTTAGTTTGACTATTATTGTGAAATTTCTCCTTTGTTTTGATCACCCGAGATTTAGATTTCACTTACATGATCAATTTGGATATACTAAGTTTCACGAATAATGAATTTATGAAACCGGTTCTGTATAATTTATTATAAATGAATTTTGTTACATGATTTATCTAAAACTATCCCACATGTAGACTGCTTGACGTGACTCCTCATCAACTATTCTACTTATTTTTTATTTTAAAACCCTACCATCATAATTTTTAAAAAGAAAAAACTTATCATATAAATAAGGTAATTCCTCAAAAGTGGGATTAAACTTTTGTGATATATATTAAAGTTGAACAAATTAGGAAAAAACACATCAGACGGGTTATAAACGGGATAATTTTAAGTGGGTCAAAAAGTATTTTCACTATAGAATCATAAGGTGGCACAATTATAGTCACACAATTAAACTAAAACCTTCCACAATAAATGTTATAAATTTTCAAACTTACCTTAAAATTTTAATTTTTTTTAACTTAGAGTTAAACTTTTTTAAATTAATGACCAAAATTGATGCTACATCGTAGTTCCATGGTATTCTCATGAAACCAATTTTGTAGGATTATTTCTCATTCTAAAAATTTTAATTTTAATTTGAAATTAAACTTTTTAAAACTAGCTGCAAAAATTTTCATAAAAGGATTACAAAATGACTTGACAAAACTTTCGTACTATGTATGTATAGCGGACACCTCGTTTGCTTTGGATCCAAAACTAAAAAGAAAAATGTCAAATTATATATTTAATCCCTCTATTATATAAAAAATGTGAATTTAATTCATCTACTTTGATTTGATCAAATTCAGTCCCTATACTTTTATTTATTATTAATTTTAGTCAAATCATTAACAATGTTAAATTTTCACAGTTAACTATACTGATGTGGCATTGACTATGTTGATGTAACATTAACTATATTAAAGTGACGTTAACTTTGATGACATGGATCTAAAAAAATATTAAAAATTTTTTATGTGGCTTTTTATGTCACATTGAATACCTTTTAGTCGTAATTATAAAATTTCTCATCAAAAATATGAAATTAAACATTCAAAATTAAAATAAAAAATGAGTTATCGAGGTGAAAAATATATCATGTAATGAAAAAAAAGTCACATGAAATTTTTTTTTATTTTTCTAAAAGCATATGTTATCATGATCAATGCCCCGTTGCATAGTTAACGGTAAATATTTAATACCATTAGTGATTTGATTGAAATTGATATTAAATAAAAGTAGATGGATTTAATTTGATAATAAATAAAAATAGAGAGACTTAATTTGACCAAATCAAAATAGAGGGATTAAATCCACATTTTTAATATAATAGAATAGAGGGATTGCACAATTTGACCAAAGGAAAATATTAAATTGGTGGGCTGTTATTATCCATTGGTAGTTGGCGTATGGACAATTTTCTCTCTCTCGACCAGTCTTGGATTAAGTCTTTGTTTGGATGGGGATTATTAGAGGTTAATGGAGGGATTTAGAAGGGTTATGTTTTATTTGGTTGAAAAAATGAGGTGGGAGGCATTAAATTCCTCCAAACCCCTCAAAATGCAAACCCCCAAATCAGGGTTTTTTGGAGGGTTGATAATTTTATTTTCAATTTTGTCCTCATAAAAGTAATCAGCTTCCAAATTTGTCCTTAAGCTAGTTTTTTGGAGGGCTGATAATTTTATTTTCAATTCTGTCCTCGTAAAAGTAACCAACTTCCAAAATTGTGCTTAAGTTAATTTGGTTAACTTTTACCCAACTTCCCCTCGAGTCATCCTTCTCTCGAAGCTCACCATCTTTAGTTCCCTGTCAAAATTACCACAAGTCACCAAAGGAACCACCTCTCTTCTTTGCCTTTAATTGACGAATCCTTCATTTGCAAACCTGCACAATATCAATTCTTTGTGTAATTTTTCTTCCATGAATATTTTCTTCATTAATCTAGAGTCAAATGAAAAGGGATAGGTTCTTTAATTTCTTCTTGGTCCTAAACTCAAATAATTACAAATAGGTTTAGCTATTTCTTAATTAGAATACGATTAATCGTCCTATAGAGAGCTCGTTTTGATCTCAAGGATAAATAGAAAAGTTTCTATTTGAGTTGAATTTGTTAATTGTTAACAAGTGCAATACTTGATTAGTCGGCTATGTTTCATCAATATATATATATATATATATGTATATATATTCGGCTATGCAAGATTATATTCACTTTGATAAAATATATGGTTTTAGTTGAATTTTATTTGATAGAAACATAAATAGAGATAATAGTAAATAGGTGTATATTTGTGGGGTTTGGATGTGGAAGGAAGTAAAAAATACGTTGGCTGTTTTTGGTATTCTTTGTGGGAAAAGAAATCAATGTCAACTTTATTTTCAAGGTGTGGTCTCTTTTGCTAGCTACTTTTCTCACAACTGAAAAGCCATAGTCAAATCTAGTGTTTGCTTGTGGGTTTAGAAGTTATGGATAGAAAAGTCTCAATCAAATCCGTTGAGGACTAATAAAAGTCTGTGAAACTAATAAGCATGCATGTTTGGTTCTTTCTTTCTCATGTCTTGGAACAAGAAAAAACCATGACAAGGATTATATGTTGTAGCCTGTTCCTTTTGATTATTTTTCACATGCTTGCTGGTCAATCAATTTCTCATTTTTTTCAGTCATTAATTATTTCATTTGGCATAGTTTTGGCCAAGTATATATGTTATATATTTTTCCCCCAACAAGAACCGGATTTGCAATTTCATATGGGTTCCTTAATTTTGGTTTTGCTATATCTATGGTCTTAATAATTAAGTTAATATATTTCCTTCAGCTGACGGTAATATATATATATATATATATATATTTATATATGTGTATATATATATATATGTATATCTTTGTATGTATGTTTACAAATTGGTAGTTTTTTTTAGGGGTGTAAACGGTTCGGTTCGGATATTAAGGTTTTAATACTCTTATGTTTCGGTTTGGTTCGGTTCGGATTTTTTTGCGGGTTTTCGAGTAGTTGAAATCCATTCAATTTTGAACTTTTTTTTTTTTATAAAAACTCAAATAAGATTATCAAAATTTTGGGTCTTTTAATTTTAGGCTAATAAAATCAAGTATTTTTTAAAATTTTAACTTATTCGGTTCATTCGAGTTCCATTCGGTTCATTTGATTTTTATATGAACATTCTAAAACCCTAATCTAGTTATCGGTTCGATTTGGTTATCGAGTTTTTCAGGTTGCTGGAACAGCCCTAGTTTCTTTTACTCTAATTACTCTAAAAATTACATTTTCTTTTTCATATCTTCTTGTGATTAATTTGATACATTAGAAAAGTTTAGGTATAAAACAATTAAAAATGACTTATAATCTAGGACAAAATGAGTAATTAAGATGGAAGTCAAGGAACATTAAATGATTAGTAGCATCTCATTAAATATATAGTACTCTCTCCGTATTGTTGTGTTTGTCCTTTTTTTTTATAAATCTCAATTTATTTATCCCTTACCATAAATAATAAAAAGAACTAATATATATATATATATATAGTATAACCTTTTTAATTATAAGATAATATAGTTATAAAAATATATGCATATTATTATATATTATGTAAATTGGCGATGGGCCGAGACCGGAGATGTATTCCCTTTTCCCATCCCCAACCTCGATGGGAAATTAATATTTTTCCCTGAATCCGTACCTATCCTTGAAATCAATTCCTTGAACCACCTCATCGGGGTAGGAAATCGGATTCCATATCGGGTTCGAATGAGATCGATGTCCCTAATTATCAAGTTTCAATGCAATGAAGATGAGTATGTCTCAAATCAACGTCACCGAATGGATCCTATTTGCATTTGTAGACTAATCTGATTAGCTATGATCAGGTCAATGGTTGAAAATGTAGTAATTGAAATCGTTTTTGGCCGAATTTTCATACTTGTGTAGTGCTCGTATTTGGGGATAGTATAAAAGGTTAAGTTCTCAAATTAATTTGAAGCTGAACTCTGCACAAATAAAGACCCAAACAAATAATTGATTCAAATTAGGATTTGACATTTCAAAATGTTCTCAAATAAGGATCTAAACAAATAATTAGCCTCAAGATTTGCTCAAATCATAATTACGAACCTCAAAAGATAATTACAATGAATTAATACCTATTCTTAGTAATTTGTGATAAATTAGTTCCTCTCTAGATGAAAAACTAGCACTTTTCATGCAGGTACATTAAAATTTTGATAGAAAAATAACGTCATTATATTAATTAAAAATTAAAAATATTAATTAATCTACTAAGGAAAAGGTTAACGAGTGTGGTACCCTTCCAGGCATAATAATTGAGTTAGAACATTTCTTGAAAAGACAATAAAGACAATAATCATATGATTTTGATTTATTATTATTATTATTATGACTAATATTCCTTTTAACAAAATTTAACCCTAGATTTATAAAGTTTAACTCCAAATACAAATTTTAATTTTAAAGGTAAGTTTTAAATTCTAAAAATATATTATTTTAGGGTTTTAGAGAAAAATCTCAACCAATTTGTCAATATTTAAAATACAAGATAGTACTATATTTAAAAATAAAAATTAGATTAATCAAAAAATTTTATATCATGCTATATATATTCTATTTATTGTATACTTATTAGATTAATATTATTTGATTTTTTAATTAATATAATTACATTATTTTTTGTCAAAATTTTAACACACGTGCAAGACAAGCATTGGTTTTCATCTAATGAACAAATTGCTAATTATGTTATAGAATTATGAACTTAAACACCTTAGGCCCATTTGCAATTGTCTTAAAGACAAGTCTACATTGTCTTGAAGATAATCAATAAATCAAAGACAAGTTGCGGAGAAAATTAAGGAATCAATCAAGAATGATTGAGAAAAGATCAAACAATCAATTAATCAATTCACGTGATATTTTCTATTTTGTAATTTATTATTTTGTATATGAGGAGGCTCTCCACTATAAATGGAGAGTCACTCTATCCGCATTTCTTATCTCATTAACAATTAATCAATAGTTGTACTCTCTCTTTCTCCGCGTAATAAAGTTCTCTCTCTCATTTTTTATTCTTTGTTCTAACTGTTGTTGGTGTTCTACATTAGTTTTATAACAAATTATAGGTTTTAATTTATTGTAATTATTTTTTGAGGTCTTTATTTGAATGAATCATAAAAGTTCGAGTCCTAATTTGAACCAATTATTTATTTGAATTTTTATTTGAGCATATTTTGAAAATTCAGATCCTAATTTAAGTCAATTATTTATTTAGGCCCTTGTTTAAGTAGATTCCAAAAGTTCAGACCTAATTTGAGCATTTAGTCAAAAGAAAAACATTAATCAACTTAATATCAGCATACATCGGTAGCATCTCATATAAATTACATGTACTTAAGATGAAAGTCACAGAATATTAAATGTCCCTGTTTCTTTGTTACAAAAATCTGTTCCGATGGGCCAATATAATTCAGGCGTTGGCAAGACGTACAGCTCAAAAGTTTCACTGCTGCACTCCCAGATTATCATTTATCAGAAGTACGCAATGATTCAACAATCAACCGGTTGAGCCAGCCTCGGTGTCAATATTAAATGCCTTTTATCGCCTTTGTTCAAGAGAAATTAATCGTTTTATTTTCTTGCCAAAGATTATACAAAAGATTGAGATGCGCACATTTCTGGGGCCTTAGTGGTTTTGTGATATATCCAACCTTAGAATCGCGAGCTCCATTGAGATAAGAGTTGGTTTGGCATTACGATCGTGGTTTTAAAAAATTTTAATTTGAAAAGGGTATTTTTGAAAATTATTTTTATAATTATTGTAAAAAAATATAATTGAAATTCTCAAAAGTGTTGTTATAAAAAAAGTGTTTTTTGAACTCAAAATCACTTTTTTAAATGTAAATTCACTTATATATCAAATAAGTATTTCAAATTTAATGGATTTTTACTATCAAAACTAATTTTTGACTAAAATCGCTCCAAATATTTATCAAAATGACTTGAATCCAAAAATATCTGTAATCAGAATGAATGACCTCAACCCGTGACTCTGAAGTCTGACCCAACCTTAACCAACGTGGCCCTCTGGGCCTCTGTCCCCTCTACTATTAATAATCAAGGAGCGTGTAACGTCCACAGGCATCCCCGGCCCCCCAACACGCGACCAACAAAAGCCAACGCGTGCACTTCTCCGCAGCATCTCCCGCTTTTTTCATATCAGTCCAAACTCCACAATCATACCAGAACTCCAGAACTAACAGTCAAAACCAACTCATTTCTTGCTCATCAAAGGTCTTTATGGAAACTTCGGATCATTTTTAGTGCCAACTGACTCATAGTGAAGTAAACATACAGAGAGTGAGGGGAGTGGAGAATGAGGGGTGTGTTGAGGGAGCTGCGGCCATTGGTGCACTTGTTGTTGCCACTTTGTGTTCACTGGATTGCTGAGGAGATGACTGTTTCTGTTCTTGTTGATGTTATTACTGCTGCTTTATGTTCTTCCGAATCTACCTGTTCTGAAGCTATTTACTTGAGTGGCCTCCAGCAAACGGTAACTCTAACTCTCTTTCTTTCTTCTCCTTTGCTTTTGATATTTTCTTGTTGCCTCCTCAAATTTCCTTTTTGATATTTGGCTCTTCTTTTCTCTCTGTTTTCTCCTTAATGATGTGGTTCTGCCAGCACTATTGAATTTTATCTTGTCTTGTTTTCATGGGTTTTGTTAAATTGGAATTCTGAAATGGTACTTTTCTTTAGACAACCAACCAGACTAACAGAGCAAATGGGGGGTTGTTTGTCTCTGATTGAGATGGTTTTGATGCTATCTTTTCTTTTATTTGTTGAAATTCTCTGGCATTCTTTTCCTTTTTCTTTTGCCAGCAACCTTCCTGCATTTGCTAGATTTGTTGACATCAAAAGAAGTGTTTAGGTTGATTAAAATGGCGCATATAGTTAAACATTCTTGTTGGATTGATATTAAGGGTTTGAAATTTAGTGGAAATCTCAGTGCAAAAGATCTGTGGCAAAGTTTCAACTTTCTGATATCTTTTCTTAATTAATTTTGCTTCGAAGTTAATGAGAACATAGATGTCACGGACTAAAACAGGTTTTAGTATTCTTGCACTGTAATGCTGAGAAATCTGGCAACTATTCAGTGCAAATTGCAAGTTAAATACTATGTTGGAAGCTACTGTTTTATATACCTTTATATGTTAATCGTGACAATTGAGTCATGTCTGTGGATTTATGTTCCACAGGTTGCACCATAGCAAGCATATTAAATTGTTAATCTGTCAATTTCTGCATTAATCTGTCCAATCTAGGATAAAGTATCAATCTTCAGTATTCATATTGACAATGGCAAAACCAAATATCTATATTGCTAATTAGCCTTCATAAGTTACTTTCTCTTACTTTTTTCCCAATCTTTTCTCTGTTTTGTTTTCGGCCATGTATTAGCTTGCTTCGCCTATTTTCTTTCTTGTTTCTTTTGCACTATGCCTAGAAACTGGTTTACATTCCTTAGTGCTAAGGATTTATATCTGGTATATTCATAAAATTTTTTATGTCCAGACAAAGAAAGGCGGATATCTTGTAATCATAAAAGTAGGTTTCTTTCATTTTTGAAACTATGATTGTTATTCGAATTACAAATTAAATGGGATTGGCAAACTTTAGCATAGTGGGATATCATAGTTCCTTGAACATGAATTAATATTTTTCATTTATGATTGATTATAGTCCTATAAGTTGCCACACTGTGGTCCCCTAATTATTCTTTATTGCAACTTGATCCTTAGTTGCTAAAACTTTATCTTTTTGTTGGATTTTGAAGTGGCTGACTGCCGAAAGAATGGGACACATGGTTGATTATGACTACCATGCCAGCTTGAACAAAAGTTTGTAGGACATGTAAAACATAGGGGAGAGCATGAATCAGGGTTGGTTTTGTCCTAAAAAAACTAAATAAATAAAGAATAAACAGGCAGGGCAAGACATCTGGGTACTTAACGTTCTAATTCAAAGGAAAGGCCTCATTGGCAGTAGATTCATGATATAAGCAAGTCTTAACTCATAATGTTGAAAGTATTTACTGTTTCAACAGTTGCGTATATATGCTACTAATAAACTTTATGGTCTACCTTTTAGGGTATCTTGGCCTTTAGTATGATAATAATTTGATTCCATGCTTAGGGTTTATTTTGGATACTGATAGTTGGTCTAGGGTACTGCTTACTCTTTAACACAGATGAAGATAAAGTTGACCTGGAAAAACGGGTAGAATAAATTTTTGTGGGCATTTAGCATTCAGATCAAATTTTTTTTTTTGGTTTCACATAGCCTAAAATTGAAAAAAGAAAGGAACAAGGGATAGAAAATGCAAATTCGGGAAAGAATAGAAATTTTCAGTTGGGGTGGTAACTATGGTAGGAAATGATGATCCAAAGGAATGAAATTATACTTAAACTTTCCTTTACTTCTTGCTTTCATTACATTTTTGTTTTCGTCATTGTAATAATTAACTTCAGTGGATTTTAGGCTTTGGGAATATGTTCTTGTAGGTCGTTGGAGTTTTCAGAATGGTGGTACTTCCACTTTTAGGCCAGCTTGCAGATGAGTATGGGCGCAAGCCGTTGCTCCTTTTGACGGTCTCCACAACCATAGTTCCTTTTGGTATGTTTATATTTCATCAGCATTTTTAAGAGTTTATTAAAAATTTGCAGTTGTCTTTTATATGGTGAAAGGAGCAATTGCCATTGCTCCTTTTGATGGTCTCCACAACCATAGTCCCTTTTGGTATGTATATGTTCATCAGCATTTCTAAGAGTTTATTAAAAATTTGCAATTGTCTACTTAATGTGGTGAAAAGTACCTTTTGAATCGATTAAATATATCTGCTCTTTTATGTTAACACTATGAAAGATATAACTTTCAGGATGGATAAGTCATATCTGCATTTATAGGCGTGGAGGATGTGATATGGCAATTTAGGGAACTCAAATATATTAAGGTTGGCCGCCTGAACCCTTTCAGGCATTTCTCTCAAGTTTCAAGTCTTAGGACTGAAGCCAAGCATAGGCCAGTTCTTTGACAACTTTAGCTTTCTGAGAGTTTATTGCACAGCAGCAATTGTCTTTTCAATTAATGGAGTGATTCTACGTGAAGATTTTTCCACCTGAAACTTAAATCAACTTTCCCTTCCTGGAAGATTTTTGTGCCAGAGTTTATTTCAACTTTACTCCAACAGATCAAAAGCACAGAAACTTCAGCATAATTACTGATATTCATGTTGAATTACCTAGACTATTGACATTGAGAGAAGCTTAGGCAAATTGCCACTCATTTTAATAGACATTACCTTACTATGTAGTATATCACTATGTTTCATATTTTTAATACACATATTCTTACAACTCTCCAGCTTTACTTGCATGGAATCAGTCCCGAGAAGTTGTGTACATCTATTACGTGCTTCGTACGATTTCTTATATTATAAGTGAAGGAAGCATTTTCTGCATTGCTGTTGCTTATGCGGTAAGAGTTATCTCTCACTTATAGAAAACCATGGATAGCAGCGATCACATTTAGCCTTCCTCTGCCAGGCAGATGTTGTCAGTAATAGCAAGAGGGCTGCAGTATTTAGTTGGATTACTGGCCTCCATTCTGCTTCGCATGTCTTAGGAAATATTCTGGCACGTTTTCTTCCTGAGAAATACATTTTTCTGGTATGTTGTACCATTCTTCAACTTATCCTTATGATTGTATCTGGTACCTTCTCATCTCAATTAGTCTTTTTCATATTTGCCCCAAGACTATGATGGCCGTTTTATTTTCGTTGCTCTTTCAGGTTTCAACAGTTCTCTTGATTTTTTGTCCAGTTTATATGCTATTCTTCCTGGTTGAGACAGTTGAAATAGATCCCACAAGGGAACAAGATTCAGGCTGCTTGACCAAGTCATTGAAGGTTCTCAATAAAAGATATAGATCAATGAAAGATGCTGCAATAATGGTTTTCATTAGGTACTTTAATGCTTTTATAATGTTGATGCTTCAAGATGTATCTTCAATTATCAATCTTCTTAGATGTTACCATCTTCATATTTGGAGTCAGAGCATAGTGTCCTTTCAAACTTTCTCTCTCTTTGTGAAAAATCAAATATCTGTCTAGCAAAGAGTTCATTTTCTTTCTTTTTTTTTTTTAATTTTCAGCCCAACACTCAGAGGCATTTCGTTTGTCTCCTTCTTCTATGAGTTAGGAATGTCTGGAATTAGTGCCATCTTACTGGTTAGTCTTCTGGTCAAGATGTCATAATACAATATTCTGGTTATTGTTGTTATCATAATCATCATTAATCTCTTAGGCATAATTCTCTCTTAGGCATGGGAACTGGCAGGACTGTAAGAGAGTTTATGACAAGAATCTAAGCCATGAGACCACAAGCAGGGATTACATTAATCTTTTCAGTGAAATAGTTATAGGCTTATGTTAGCAACAGAAAAAAAATCTATTAGTCTGTAGGAGCACATCAAGAAGTTCATAAAAAGGATTCAGGACATTCATTCCTAAGCTAATGGCTTCTTGGACCATTCATTGATTTCACTTTTAGATTCCATGACTAACTGATGTGAGGTATCACCCTTGCATGTGAATTGCAACATAATGCAGCTAATATGATAATTATTCAGCATATTGTGCAGGATAGATGATAATTGATAAGGGACATTCAGAAACTACCCTTATTTGCAGTTGGCAACCATATCCAAAATTCTATGACAAAAGATGCCAAAAACATTGAACCCTGATTTTCTAAGTAACTGTGAGGGATGAGAAATATCTTCCTTTTTAAGGAAGATGGTAAAATTATGAAAGTTCTATATCGTTGCTTAGTGAAGCAAAAGTCCTATTGGCTAGGGACACACAGCCTTCAGTGCTTTACTGAGGAGATGATCCACATTTTCAAATTTGAGGAATAATCCTGTTGGAGAAGTGGAGATGCTTTCATGAACCTTCCAAATGACAGGAAGTCAATTTTGTGAATTTATTTTCACCTTCTTCTTTCTTCTGGCTCACATGACTATAAAATGCTAATCATTGACTTTCTCCTGGCTAACTTGAGTATAAAATGCCAACATTGACTTTCAAGAGAACATGGACCCAAAAGTTTCCTGATATAGGTAGCATGGATTAATTCACTACTAGCATATGATTTCCTCAAATATAATAAGTTCTATTCAACTTTACTTGGTACTGCAGTTTTTTGCGGAAATTATCAATTATTTCTGTTTAACTTAATTTTCTTAATTATTGCCTATCGTACTACTACCTATGCAGTACTATCTTAAAGCAGCTTTTGGTTTTGACAAGAACCAGTTTTCTGAACTTTTGTTGATCGTGGAAACAGGTTCAATTGTTTCTCAGGTATGTATTGTCTTCGAGGCTATATTATGTTCTTTATTTTTAGGGACTTAAGGTTTTAGATGCCCTGTTGATGAAGACTATAGCTTTTTCTGACATTATGTTGAGCAAATCCGCCCTGTTGATGAAGACTAGCTTTTTCTGACAATTATGTTGAGCAAACCTGTTCACTGGCATCGAAGCAAAGGTCTTTTTAAGTCTTTTGATCACTATCACTTGCCTAACTGCTAATAGAAAACTATATATTGCTCTTCAAAATTATTTTGGTTGATGAAAGGAAATATGAAGTGAGATCTAACAATTTGGACGTAGTTTTCCAGCTGGTGTTTATTTTTTCAATTTCTTGCTATGATATAATATACTGTCATGCTTCCAAAAAATGCAAGCATCAACGATATACTTCAAAGATTTTGGAAGCATTTTTTATTATTTCCTTTTGTAATATTCCTTTTGGAAGCATTTCTGTTTATGAATCAGAAGAGAAAAAAGTTTTTCCATTTGAGCAAACGATTGGCCACGTAAGGGTTGTTCTCAAAACAGTCTTTAATATAATATGCCACATTTTCTTTGTTGTGCTTTGCTGCTTCTAGATTTTGGTGCTTCCTTTCGTCAATCCCTTGGTTGGAGAGAAGGTGATATTGTGCGTCGGCATACTTGGATCAATAGCATATGTAAGTTGTCTCTGCATTTCACTTGCAAACAGAAAAATAAACAAAAAATGAGGCCAGAAAAAAATCTGATAATGGTTTTTCTTGTGCAGGCACTATTTTATGGCTTGGCTTGGGCATCCTGGGTATGTAACTCTATTTAGCTCATTAGTTTGTATGTATTTCAGCTCATTTAATGGGTTTATCCATGTTCAGGCACTTTTTTCTTTTTTTTGGTTGTACCATTTTCTCTCTATTTGTTGCTTGAGCCTTAACTATTAAATTAAACTTTTATATCCAGAGGTTCTCACTTGAGTAGCAGGATAAAATGATCCAATCTTTTTCCTGTAAAATGCATGCATATTTTGAAATTTAAACTTTTAATTTAGCATTAGAAGTAGTCCAGACTGAACAAGAACAAGCATTGTCAAAATGCAGGTACCATACTTGGCTGCATCATTTGGTGTCATTTATGTGCTTGTGAAGCCCTCGGTAAGTAACTTTTGCCTTCATTTCTCTTTTGTCTGTCCCTGAATTACATAAAACATGGTATCCATTTACAAGAATAATCATAATTAACTTGGATTAATTGTTAATATATAATCATTTCATTACCTAATTTCTGTTTGCAGACCTATGCTATCATCTCCAAGGCATCAAGCTTAACTGATCAGGTTTCCAAATACATCTAGTGATTGTTTGTTTTATTTTTGGATATGCACTTTAAGAATTTCATCTTCTACTTGAAAAACTAAGGCAAAAGTGGCTCTTGAACTATTTCAAAAGTAGAAAATAAGCCCCTCAACTTTTATTTGTGTCAATTTAACCCTCAAACTTTAATTTTTGTCGAACTAACCAAATTTGGATGAAAATGTTGACATGGCAAAGGGTCGAGTTACCTTTTAGCTGACAGGGCTTAACAAACTTAATTTTGCATTGCCTTTTTGTTCTCTTATATCTAATTCTGGTTATCACAGGGAAAAGCTCAGGGATTTATCGCGGGTGTTCAAGCTGTAGCAAGTTTATTATCACCCCTTGCAATGAGCCCACTGACCGGTTAGTTTATTGTATGACCATCGATTAAATGATAAAAAGCACTTTGATTCAATTTCTCACTTCTTCAATTGTGTTTGTTATATATTTTCAGCTTGGTTCCTATCTAGCAATGCCCCTTTCAACTGCAAGGGTTTTAGTATCGTAGTTGCATCCCTATGCATGGTAAGCTCAAAACTCCTCTCTATTTCCATCTCTATATCTCTGGACCGATTCTCAAAATCCCTTTTTGTCTTTCCAATTATAGGTGATATCCTTATTTTATGCTTGTCTCCTCAAACCAGAAGAAATCACAATCCAGGAGGAAGGGGAAGACATGGAAGCATCACTATTATGCAGAAATTAATAGAATATTTCCATTTTCCACATTTGAAGCTGCCATAGATCGTCATTGGAAATAAGAGTCAAGCATTCTACCAACAATTAGTTGTATAATATTTATTTTATTTTTTTATTTTGTGAAAAGTCCTGTATACATTATTCCAAAATTCATTGGTGCAACTCTAGAAGACTTAAACTCTAGAAGATTCAATGAGATAAGTATTTTCTCTATGCTGTTTTATTGTGTGTTATTGTCTCTGTTTTATTGTGTGTTCTTGTCTTTAACTTAAGCTGTATGAGTTAGTTCTTGGGAGGAAACATGTCTATTATGAAAAATTAACAATTTTGGTTCAACAACTGCTCAACAGCTTCAAGTCGCAGAAAATCCATGAAGCAGTTATGACTCTTTTTTTCCACAAGTTTGGTTTCCTTCAAAACGGAATTATGGGGATTCCCTTCTCATTTCCTTGCCGTTCTCATAAATTAACAGGGCGAACTCTGTTATAAGCTGATAGGGTTACAGGAAAGACTTGTCTAGCTCTCTCACCGTTGAGCAAAGGGAAAATGAAGTTTGATGCACCCTGAAAATGTGAAAAATCAATTGATTCCTGTTAGATTACCTTGAAAATTAACAATGAGGACTAAAGGAATGAGTACATGAGAAGAAATTACAAGAAAATTTTAAAAAACACTAACCATAATTAGTCTAGCACCAAGTAGAAGATGTTTGAACGAAGGGAATGGAAGCAGGATCAGGTTCAATGGTTGAGGATTGATCCTAGAGAGAAAGGCTGTCGGCCCATTAGAGAAAAAACCACCGAGGCTCAAGTGATCAAAGCATGCTTGGCGCATTTCTCCCTTTGCCAGATCAGATGATTTCTTAGAAACCTTATAGAGAGCAGAAGATACTGTATTTCTTGTAGATGTAGTTGGCTGAGATAAAAAAGGTCCATTGTTCTCTGTTGTACAATACTGATTTTTGCAGCTACTTATCTTAGACATGTAGTTTTCCTCGTGTGAGATAGAGTGCAGATATATGTGTAACATGTATGGTTATAGTTTGCTAACTTTGCGGAGAGTGTAAAATTATTCAAGATATTTGCAGAAGGCAGATGCATCATTTAGATCCTGCAGAGGTCTAAGGAGGTCTCTTAAGAGAAGAATATCGGAGAGTGTCATAGTCATTCCTCCAGTCAATGGATGCTTCATGTCAAATGCGTCTCCCATCAGAAGTGCACCAGGAGTTGGATAGCAGGGAGCAGCAGGCAGGCTCCTATTTGGCATTGTTCTTATGTTTCCATTGTTAATTAGGTATAAAAGCACTGTGTAGCCCGGGAGGGATCTGGGATGCATGCAGACTCCTCTTATTAGTCCCAATTGAACTTTCAGTAATTACAGAAATAAAGCTATATTGTCTTGTTGTCATAGCCAAAATCATAAACAAATAATCAAAACAATCTAGCAGATAGAGAAAACAGTGTCATAGCCAAATTAAACAATCTATGTTGGCATTGAAAATCCTATGGCTTCAATACCTGAGGAGCCACCACTGATTTTAAGAAATGGCACATTTGACCCTTAGAAATGAAGGGAACTTTTTGTCTAGGTACATCCACCAGACAACGAACCTCTGTGCTGCTAATAGGATAAAACAGGATTGGGGAAGGATTTGCCAAAGAATTAGTACAACACCAAAGAATATTGCACAAAGTGTCACCCCTGTACACACTTGCTGAGCATCAATTTCATTGACACAATCTGCAACCATGTACATATAGCTTACATTATCATTGTCTATTTTATGATTGTTTGCAGCTATTGGCATTTGTTATTTATAAAAGTGCGATTTCATAATTTGTACTAGACTGTTCCTTGTTTTCTTAACTTCAAGCCCCAATTCCATCAATTTCAGGTAACTTCCAGGTTGAAGTAGTTCTCCAGCAAATGTATCAGGTTCAATCGAGTCTCTCTCGTCACTTTGACTTGGCGTCCATCCTTCATCATATGGTAGAAATCATGCTCATTACAGTTCTCAAATGAAAGAGCAAAAGGAATGCTTCAAAGATTGCTAGAGAGGAAGAGACTTGTCACCTTTCCGAGAGTGTAAGCAAGAGCAGAACCAGCAACCCCTGCTCCAGCAATGATAATATCTGCACTTTCACTTATCTCTGAATCATGATCAGAACTCATTGAACATTTCTCCTCGTGAATTTCCTTTGAAGCAAAACTGATCTACTTCTGAATTTTCTTGTACAGCAAAACAAGACTCAAAACAGGAGCCAAAATTCCTCCCACTAAACATTGGCAGATCATCTTCTTGGAAACTGACTAGTGTTTTTGGTTAGTGTGTATTAGTATCCGTCTGTTTGAGTTATATTTTCTCTGCAACTCAACTTTGTGCCTTTAATAGGCTTCTGATGGTCTAATAGGGAACTCAAAGGCTAGGTGGTCTATGCTCAGAGTCTCCCACACCACATACTGTTCTTTTAGTCTTTTGTTTAAGAAGTTGTGGTACCATTCAAAATGCAGTAGTAAAATAATATCACATTAATTAAGGAAAAGAATTTGCTGAAGATAAATAAGAGTCAAAGACTTTTGTTTGAAATTAGTTATAACAAAACTGAAATTCTAGTAAAAGTTTGAGGACACAAGCAATGGCCCAAGGTTGTCTGATGTCACATAATGTTAAAAAAGTTTTCATTGTTTCAAAGCCATGGAAGCCACCAAATAGGAAAAGACTTTCCTCCACTAAGATGCAGACAAACTATGGAATAACCATTTTGAGAAGAGCAAAGGGTGCGTTTGGGTGAAATAATCAGTCAGAAAATTGAGTAATATTTTGTCAAAACGTTTCCAAGGATTGACAAGTTTAATTAGCAACTGATAATGAGCCTTGAAATTTGAAATAACACAATCAAACCATCTTTGGAGAATGAATATAAGATTTTATTTAAAAGAATTTGGAGAATGAATATAAGATTTTATTTAAAAGAATCACTATACAATATAAAAAAAATGCAATCAATAGCAGCAAAAGTGAACACCAAGTAGACAACAGGATGTTTGTTCTACTTTGGACTCAGTAACTACCACGTAAATTTTCCTAATTCTGCTAACATGTCCTCTTCTGTAAATGTGGCCAGGAATGATTGAATTTCATCATCAGAAAAGTCGGGAGTCTCTAAGAACTCTGGAACATGATCAGTTGCATTAGCCATTGAAGAAGCATGTTCTCTTTCAGTGTTGAAGGTGCAATCTTCCTCCGGTAGAGGCAGGGCGTCAAAATCAATTGATTCTTGTACTGTATTGCAGTTGCAATCTTCCAGCGCCGGTAGAGAGTCGTCAAGCGACTCAAACCCACTTGATTCCACTGGTGATTCAAGGCACAGGGTCTGAGGGAGAAGCGATCTTGGCATGTCAACAGAAGAGGCTGCTTCAACAAAGTTAACATCTTCATCATCACTCCAATCCTCTTCCTTAAATGGTGCTCCATATTGAGCCCCATTCCTATGGCCAGGACCATCTTTCTGGAAGATAACACAAAGAACATAAGAATCCAGCACAACTCCTTTGTCGGACAGATCCTCATCTTCCAATCTGTATTCGTGCATAACCCAATCTGTCCGCTCTCCTCGTGGAGCTTTCCCTCTATAGAAAACCAAGGTTTTGACCATGCCAACAACTTTGGCATTCTGACGAACAGTTCTATCGGTCCCAGTGGTCTTCCAATACCCATATTGAGTGGCACGATTGAACCGACTCCCTTTGCCATATTTCTTCTCCATTGGACAGAAAAAGTACCACTTGAGATCCCCCGACTTCAAAAGAGACTTTTCAGGCAAATCCCAGGGAGCATACTTGTAGATTTCAACCTCATCAATGGCTTGGAACCCAATCCTCTTCCCCAAGACTTTCCTCTTGAGATAGTACTTAACGAGCTCAACATCAGTGGGATGAAAACGAAATCCTGGAGGCAGCATCGCTCTCCCCATTTGAGAACTTGCTTATGAAAGAATTGCTTGCAAATTCAAATAAACAAATTGAGAGAGAGGGGTTGCTGGAGAAAACCAAGGAATCAAAGAAAACATAGACAAAACCAAGGAATCAAAGAAAACATAGAATGAGGGGCGCCTGAATTTGGAGAACATTAATATGAAGAGAAAAATAAGGCGCCCAACGGCTATGTAACTAACCGCCTTAGGCTACTAGCCGTTGGCGCCATCTTTTTTTTTTTTTTTTTTTTCAAATTCCAAACCAGCATTTCTTTTCTTTTCCCTTATTTTTCTTTTCTTTCTTTTCTTTAATTGCACGGGAATTTAATTAGGTATGCCAAATGATTAAAAAGACTAATAAAATAAATAGCAACAAATAAAGTAAAGAAAAAAAGAGCTTGCTTAAAATATAAAGAAAATCACACAAATATTTTATTGTATTCTTTATTGTTTGGTAAATTTCATTTACTAATTCAAAAAAGAAAATTTATATAGTTAATAGATATGAAAATTGGTGAGGATATTAATGCTAAATTATGTTACAAATATTTGAGTACATAATATGCATAAATAAGTAAAACAACTTACCTACATAAATTAAATGATAAAAGATATATTAATTTATTGGTCAAATTATGTAATTAGTTCCTCTGTTATATAGAAAGTGTGGATGTAGTCCATCTACTTCAATTTGATCAAATTAAGTCCCTCTACTTTTATTTATTGTCAAATTGAGTCTTTCTATATTTATTTATTATCAATTTCAGTCCAATTACCAATAGTGTTAAATTTTCATAATTAACTATGCTGACATGACATTGATTATAAATTTATAATGACAAATGCTTTTAAAAACTTTCACATGATTTTTTTTACCATATAATATATCTTTCGCATAGGATAGATCATTTTTATTTTATTTTTGAATATTTAATTTCATAATTTTTTGGTGATAGATTTTATAATCATGTCAAAAAGGTATTAATGTGACCAAAAAAAGCCACATAAAAAATTTTTAATATTTTTTTATAGATCCACGTCATCAAAGTTAATATCATGTCAATATGTTCAATCCTACGTTAGTATAGTTAATAGTGAAATTCAACACCGTTAGTAATTGGATTGAAATTGAAAGTATAGGGACTCATTTGATCAAATCGAAGTACAGGGACTAAATCTATACCTTTGGTAAAGTAGAGGGACTAAATATAATATTTGACCTAATTTATTTATGGAAGAAGTGAATTCTCGAGGTATAGATCTAATACATATGAAAAATCCAAATTACTTAGATAGAGAAAATAATGTTAGAATGAACTCTATCTAATACATATGAAAAATCCAAATTACTTAGATAGAGAAAATAATGTTAGAATGAACTCTGATTAGATTTAAACTAATTTTCATTTTTTTCCATCTAAGAGATTTTATGACTTTTAAATTGACAAATACTATAAATGAGACAATATTGGTAGTTATCTATATTACTTTTCAAGCATTAAAATAAAACATTTAATAAATGTTACATTATCTTTTTTGGTTGAAGCAAGGGTATCTCAGACCTTTGACCCAATAAATGTTGCATTATCAATCAACAGGATAAAAGATAAAACGTTACTATAAAAATAATCTTAATGATAGTCTTTCTAAATTTACATATGAATGGTTAATACTAAAATGGATACCGATACCTGTAGACACTTTATTTTTTTATTTATTTTATATATGTTAGTTTCTTTTAATTTATTTTCTCATAACTCTTTTTCTTTCTTTGATTTTATATCTTATTTTATTTTTAACTTTACTCTTAGTATTTTTCTTGTGGGATTTATTATTGCAATAGAATGGACTTTGGCTGGTTGACCCAAACTCTTCATGGATTTGAAAGGACATTGGATGGGTCCCATTTGGAGGTTCATAAGTTACAATATACATTGATGCAAATTGGACCTAAGCCAATTGCTTCTTTCAATTACATTTAGGAAGGCTCGAATTCAGTTATTTCAAGTCCAATTACACTCAGTAAGCCCAAATCCCTGTTACACCCAAGTCAGCTGACCCAAAAGATTCAAGACTGAAGCAAAATGGCAATGTTTTGAGGAAAGTTGTTGCCTGATCAACCAAACAGGGCATGAGCTTGAAACCACACCGCATCAGCATACCAAAGCTGCCTCATTTGGTTAGAGACAGAGCAAAGTGGCGTTGGCACAAATTTGCTGACCCAGAACATAATATGCCACTTCAGCGTTTTACAACCTACAAAACAGAGAGGCTAAAACAGGATTAACTGTCAGAACGATGCAATTAGCAGCAGATAGAGAAGGAATTGAGCTAAACAAGAAATCGACTTAGCTTAATGATGAATTTGGTACGCTATTTGGTGGTTTTGGTCCCCATACCAAACAGTTTCTCTCTCCTCACAACTACAGTCCGAGATTCTCTCATTTTGTCCCTCACAAATAGGCAGAAACATCATCAAATTTCCTTGACTCTCTCACATGTCCTCACAGCACCACACATGCAACCAATAAAACAGTAAAATGAAGAAATTCCCACAGCCATTGATCTCAGACAGTAAAAGAGAGAGCATTTTACCCCAATTGTTATCCGTTGATCTCTGAAAGTTCCTTTCTTTGCCATTGATCCTCTCAACCCTTCTCCAAGTTTCCCAAAAGACACAAAGACTTTTCTCAAAGCCCATTCAACCGGCAAAACAAACAAGAAGGCAAGAGAAAGCAACTTAGACCGTCCATCATAGGGTTGGAAATTCATTTTCCACCCTCAGATCAATTTCCTACCCCCATATAAAAGCAGTTTTTCGTACAGTAAAAAAAGGGGAGGCCGAATCCCATTTTAAAAGATTTTTAGGGTTCTTCAAAAATTGGGAGTTTCGTTTCTAGGGGTTTATTTGACAATTCCAATGGTGGAGATGAAGGTTTTAGTGGGGAAGACAACATACTAAAATCCGAGCTTCATCTGATGGTTAGATTTCTGGGGATCGAAGTTTGAAGTTTTGTCGGGTTTTAGGAATATATTTTTTGGGTTGAAGCAAGATAAGGTTTTCTAGTTTCGGGTTGGAGGATAAAATAGAGACGGGTTGAATCGTTTGAGACAGAGAGTTTATATTTCTCTTTGGAGATTCTTCTAACGAGACAAAAGGCACTTGGACGTAGCTGGGTTTTCATTTTCAGGGGAAAAAGGATTGTCGAATTTGGAAGGGAAGAAGTGCAAGGGAAGCGGCTGAGCAAAGAAAAGGAGAGGAACTTTAAAAATGCCAAGACTTGAGTCGTTTAGGGCTTGTTTGGTTCGAAGGGGGGGGGGAGGGAAGGATTTTAAGGAAGGATGGTTCTTTTTTCCTATTTAGTTGGAAGAGGAGTTAGGAGGAGTTTAATGTATATTTTTATTAAATTATCCTCATATGTAAAATCTTTATTACTATCATTATTAATATTAATATACTTTTTCTATATTGTCATGCCATGTAAAAAATAATCTTTGGCAAATAATCTTTATTAATTATTATTATTCTTGGTTTAAAAATATAAAATATAACATATAAATCAAATATAAATTAAAATAAATAGAATTTAAAAAAATGTAGGTGGTGAAGATTAAGAAAAAGACAAAACAAAAAACTAATAAAAATTTACAGACCATAAATAAATAAATAATTAAATAAAACAATCAAAATTAAAACATGAAAATGAAAAAAATTAAATAAAAAGAAAAATTAAATAAACATTAGGAAATTATTTGGTAAAATATATAATTTTAAAAAAATAAAAGAAGGAATGAAACAAAAAGGGAATTTGAGAGAGAAAAAAAAAGAGAGATAAATTATATAATTAATATATGTTGAAATTATCAATAATAGTGAAGGGGCAAATTTGTCAAAAAATTATCACTCCCCAAAAGACCCCAATTTGGGGTAGTGGAATATGAGGGGTTAGAAGGAATTTTATCCTCCTCCCCTCACCCCTCCTCCTCCTCTATTCTCTCAACCAAACGAAACAAACTCCCCTTAACTTCTCCTAACTCCCCCTAAATACCCCAACCAAACCAGAGTTTAGGGTAACAATCTTGACCTTGGGTTTTTGCTAGTGATTTACATATGCTGCTGGGTTTTATTCATTGTAACTGTCCCGAGTTTTAATTCAAATTCAGAGTCATGGGCTGTTTTCTTATTGGTTCTCAACTTTGCTATTGTTACAATTAATCTTTACACTTTTGGCTAATGGGTTTGCGTGGATTTGTTTACTATCCGAGCCATGATCATTGTTTGATGTATGGGCTGATTTGTGGTATTTGTTGGGTAATGCCTTGTGAATTAACTTGTTTTGATAATTAGGTTCACTGACTTGTTTTTGGACTTGATATTATATTGGCCTTCATCTTCAATTTGTTTGAGTTGGGCTTTTGATTAAAAAACTCATTTGGATTTTGGTCTTTTAATATGTAGGCTGTAATAGTTGCTGTTGGGATGTGCTGAAAAGAATTTCTTGATGGATTTTTTTTTGATGAAATGTTAAATTTATATCATCCAAAGCAGCAGAAGCTGCTACTGTTGTACAAAGGTTTGTGTAAGTCAAATATTACAAGCATCCACCACAAACTATTCAAAATATCTATAACTAGTGTAATCCAATATCAAAAAATGTCACTGCTAAACCCCCATTTTTGACAGAGTTGAACATTGACCGGATCCTTTGCCACATTCCTCAAAGTATGTATACTTCCACGCACCACAGCTGCTATTTCCAAAAGTATTTGTGATGTTGTGTTCTCAGATTTTCCAAAATGCCTATTGTTCCTTTCACACCAAATGAAATAAATAGTAGCATTCCATGCTATTCTACATATGGTAGTTAATAGTGACTTGCCTTTCAGCTTTGTCAATCCCCAATTAAACTCATTACTCCAATCTTGAGGTAATCTGCTTAATCCACATAGCTGTAAAACTCTTCTCCATACTTCATTTGTGTAAGGACAAGTAAAAAATAGATGGTCTCGTGTTTCCAATTGCTGTTTGCATAGGAGGCAGTGAGTGTCATTTATTTGCAATCCCCACTTTTGTAACCTATCCTTGGTAGGTAGGCGATTTAGAATGGAAAGCCAAGCCATTATAGTGTGCTTTGGAATATACCCAGGGTACCATATCAACCTGTGCCATCTTACTTTCTGCTGCTTAGTTCTGAGTAATTGCCAAGCTTCATGCACTTTAAAGTTTCTTGGCAGTTGTTGGAAAATAGGAAATGCCACCTGCCTAAGTTGAAACAATTTTCGTAAAGACCAGCTAGTGGATCCAGTAAGAACATAGTCCCAAAAAGAACAAGTCTTAAGTACATAAGTTCTAACCCAAGCTACCCAAAGGGAACCTGAATCTGAAAGTATGAGCCTTATCAACTTCATCATACATGCAATATTCCACTCTTTTGCTTGTTTTAAGCCAAGACCTCCTTCTGATTTTGGTAGGCAGATTGTCTCCCACTTTACTCTTGCTCCAACCACCTTTCCAACCTTTCCTTTCCAAAGGAAAGAATAACAGAGCTACATGACTTTACTGATCACTTTTTGTGGAAGTACAAAATGACAGCTCCAAAAGTTCTGTATACTTATCAATACTGACTGAATAAGTTGAAGCCTTCCTGCATATGAGAGATGTTTAGCTGTCCAGCTATTTATCCTAGCTGTGATCTTCTCTATGAGTGGTTCACAATCTTTATAGCTCAATTTCCTGGTAATAAGAGGAACTCCCAAGTAACGCACTGGTAGCATTCCTATTTTAAAGCCTGATACTTGTTGAATTTCAGCAACAACTCTATGTGGAATACCAGCAGAAAAAAGTTCACATTTTGCATTGTTAATTTGCAAGCCAGATAACAATGAAAAATCTTGCAGAATTGATAGGATTGCTATAACAGAGGCCTTAGTTCCATGTGCAAAAATAAGAAGATCATCAGCAAAGGCCAAATGAGTGAGTTTTAACTTGTGGCACTTTGGATGAAATCTAAAGACTCCTTTTGCAGCTGCTCTATTCAATAACTAGGATAAAACTTCCATGCAAAGAACAAAAATATATGACGAAAGAGGGTCCCCTTGTCTGATTCCTTTTTCTCCAGGAAAATATCCAACTAAACTTCCATTAACTACCACTGAAAACATAGGAGTAGTGATGCAAGCAGCTATCCAATCAACAAATATTTGAGGTAATTTAACTGCTCTAAGCACCTTTATCACAAAACCCCAGTCCAAAGAGTCAAAAGCCTTTCTAAGATCTATCTTTAAAGCAAACCTAGGAGACTTAGACTTTCTTTGGTAACCTGACACTAACTCTTGAGCCAGCAACACATTTTCTAACATACTCCTTCCCTCAATAAATGCAGTTTGATTCAGACTGATCACAGAAGGCAGACATTGTTTCAACCTATTTGCTAAGATTTTAGTAATGCATTTATATATGACATTACAGCAAGCAATAGGTCTAAACTCAGTCATCATTTGAGGATTTTCTACTTTAGGCACTAAAGCAAGTATAGTGGAATTAATAGATTTGTGCATGAAACTTGTTTGAAAAAAATTCTTGACAGCTCTGACTACATCATCTTCCACAATGTGCCATGCAGATTTATAAAAATGTGATGTATATCCATTAGGCCCCGGTGATTTATCACTTGGAATGGAAAAAATTATATCCCTTATCTCCTCTGTTGTAACTTCAGCTAGCAGCATCTGAGTATTACTTTTAGAAATAGTGGGCATCAAATTCTCCAGTGACTCCAGTGGGAAATCTAAAATTCCTTCTGCTTTTCTTCCCATCTGATTCTGAAAATAATCTAAAGCTTCATTTGAAATCTCAGTGGCTGTCTCTAATCTTTCCCCCTTAGAATTAAAAAGGAGTTTGATACTCCCCTTGGACTGTTTTGCTTTTACTACTTTATGGAAAAAACCTGTGTTCTGATCTCCTTCCTTGAGCCAACGAATCCTCAATTTCTGCCTAAAAAATTTCTCTTCAGCTAACTCTAAGTTTACCAACTCAGCAGCCAGTTGTTTTTCCTTTAACACAAGTTCAGAGTTAATTTCTACACTTAGAACTTCCTGTTGAACAGAATAAAGCTCTTTCTTTTTGCTTTCTACCCTTGCTGAGATATTGCTATAACAGTCCTTGTTCAGCTTTCTTAAACACATCTTCAATCGCTTAAGCTTTTTGTGCAGCACATACATTGGATTTCCGTGGATAGACTCCTTCCAAGACTGCTCTACTATCTTCAAGAAATCTTTATGCTCTGTCCAAAAGTTGTAGAATTTGAAAGGTTTGGGCAAAGACTCCAAAGTATTCTCCAATTTTATCAATGCCAGGGAATGATCCGAACACTCTGGAGTAAGGAATTCCACATAAGATTGGGGAAAATGATCCAGCCAGCAGTCATTAATTAATACTCTGTCCAACTTCCTAGCCAGAGGATTTTCAGGATTTTTGTTACTCCAAGTGAACTTCACGCCGGTATATGCATGATCAAATAGAGAATTTTGCAGCAGACAATCTCTAAATTCCCTCATTTCTAAGGTTGAGCTAATGTCTCCTGTACAGTCTGAGCTTTCATCAAAATCTTTGAAAATATTAAAATCTCCAGCAAGAATCCATGAGAATCCAGCAGTTTGATTCTTTATTTCGCCTATATGCGCCCATAACCTTCTCCTTTCTATACCTCTATTCATGGCACAAACAAAAGTGACATAAAGGAGAACTCTGTTGTGAGTAAATGAGACAGTTATAGATTGCTCAGTGACTGCCACTACATTGATGTGAGATTTTCCCCTTCCCAATTTCTTGATGGATTTTGTTTATTGTTAGTATGATCTTTTTATATATATATACTAGCATTTGACCCATGCTTCGTTACGGGAATCAATATGTAAAATATATATAAATATTTGTATATATTTATGCATATTTATATTTGTATATGTTTTAAATATGTGTGCATATATATATATATATATATCATAAGTAAACTGATTTGATGCATATACATGTATATGGTTTAATATTAAAAAGTTTCAAAATCATACAAAATCTAAAAAAAAAAAATCAACATTCATAAAATATAAAAAGCTCAACAGAAAAAAAACCCAAAGCCCATACATAAGTCTCTCTCATCCCATAAATAGCTTAAAATAACCTCAAACAAAATTAAAAGAATTATAGGTAATTATGTAATTTCTCACTTAACTTTAATATATATATTATTATTATTATTATAATAAATATATATGTATATGTAATATGTATGCGTGGAATCCATCGTTTTAAAAATAGAAAAAAGGACCAAAAAGAAAGGACAGTTGGCATGTAAAATGATAAAAAAGATATATTCTAGCTAATAGGTAAAGAAGGAGATTTTGAGATGAAATATGCATTTTTATAAATTTTCACCCTTGTTTTTTTATATAGAGTAGTATAGAAAAATATTCCATATATTTAATATTTGTTTTTTATTAGTTATTATATGTTAAAAAAATTAATTATGACTAATAAAAAGTTAATCAAATAAATAATAAACGATCAAGTTCAAAAGATTTATGCAAGAGCCACCCTCCAAAAAAAGGCCATAAGATAATAATAATAATAATAATACATACATACATACATACATGTATAAATATATATATATATAATAGTAGAATTTATGTGTATATAAAATTATAAATACTAAAAATAATAATAACAACACACGTATTATATTATATAATAAATTTTAGCATATTTAATAATAATAATAATAATAATAATAATAATAATAACAATTGTATGTATATATATATATATGTTTGTGGGTCCCATAACTTTCAAAATAACGGGGGAGGGAAGAGATAACATGTAAAACGACAAAAAAGCCATTGTAATTAATAACCAAAGAAAGCGGTGTTGAGATAAAATGGGTGTTTTTGTAAATCCACATAATTTTTTTTATATAGTAGTATATATATATATATATATATATATATAAAGTAATTTGTTAATTTTAGGCCACTTCTGTAGGTTATGTAATTCATTAATTTTAGGCCAGGGTTCATTTCAATATCAATTGTGCTAGATTAATAATGTGTTTCCATGTTGGGATTAGAAAATGAATGTTGTTGGTTTATGCACATCAACATTTACATATATATATATATATATACACACACACACACACACACACACACATATATATATATATATATATTTATACTTTCTTTGCTACATTAAGTATATTTGCGTCCTAATCTCATTTTAATAATTATTATTTTCTTGTTTTAATTTCGTGGCTATATATATTAATGCCAATCTTTGCCGTAAAAATTAAAGCCATACTAGAAATTAAGCATATATTATTATTATTATTATTATTATTATTATTTTAGAACCCATTCCATATTTATGCCATTTTACTAAATTAGGTGTATTTAATATTTTTTATGTCATTTAGTAAATTAGATCATTTTTCACTATTTCTTGTTATTTATACTTTTAGGATCATGCATTTAATACTTATGTCATTTTAGTATTTTTTTAGGCCCATTTAATATTTTTTATGCCATTTTGTAATTTAGGTCATTTTTAATATTTTTATGCCATTTAGTAATTTAGGTTATTTTAATATTTATGCTATTTAGTATTTCATGTCATTTAGTAAATTAGGTCATTTTTGCATATTTTGTGTCATTTTAGAAATTAGGTCATTTTGCATATTTTATGCCATTTTAGAAATTAGGTCATTTTGCATTGTTTTATGTCATTTAGATCATTTTACATATTTTGTGCTATTTTAGAAATTAAGCCCATCCCATTTAATTTATGTTACTTGGCATCTAGGTCTATTTTGCATTTTAGGATTAAGCCTATTTGCATTTTAGGGCTAGGCCCATTTCTTATTTTATGACTTTTAGTAATTAGGCATAATTACATTTTTAGTCTAGGCTCATCTAGTAACTAAGTCTATTTACATTTTAGTTTTAGACACATTAGCATTTTAATACATCATTTAGCTTAGGCCCATTAGCATTTTAATACATCATTTAGCTCAGACCTATTAGCATTTTTAACATGTCATTTAGTTTAGGTCCATAGGCATTTTTAACATGTCATTTAGCGTAAGCCACTTATATTTTAACATGTCATTTAGCGTAAGCCACTTATATTTTAACATGTCATTTAGCTTAGGTCCATTAATATTTTAATATGTCATTTAGCTTAGGCTCATTTACATCATTTATGCCATTTTAGAAATTAAATTCATGCATCATTAATTATTCATTTAATATATACTTAATATATTTCTTGTGCTAACCCATTTTCTAGATTTATTTTGTCCCATCATTTCATTTAGAAATTAACGCATCATTTTCATAAAATTCATGTACATGGAAAGCCGGAGGGTGTTTCGGAAATATGAGATGCTTAAGGGTCTACCAAGACATGAATTTCTCTAAGTTTCTCGCCGGAAGTACGGTGGAGATTTAGGGGAGTTTCTATCCATTCAAAACAAAAAAAAATGAATTTTCTTCATTTAATTTCTTCAAAATCACATGCATATCACGTTTATTTTTCCGTCAAATATTCAAGGTTCTCTTTAATTAATGTCAATTTTCAAAAACCCAAAAAATATTTTCTTTTAAAATCCCTCTTATTAGCAAAAGGAATTTCAATTCCAACATAATTTTTAAAAATCTAAAAATGGCTTTTTAGGAAAATCTCAAACTTAATCAATAGTTAAGGTTTTTCTTATAAAAATTAAACTTTGATCAATTTCTTTCATCAAAGTTTTAAAAATGAGATCCAAAAATAAAAGGAATTCAATTATTCCGACATTATTTTCAAAAAAGTTAAAAATGTTTTGAAAGATTTCAATTAGGCTCCTACATCGGAATCTTTCCAATTAAAATTAAACTCTTTTTAAATCTTGCTTTTTAATCAAAATCCATCATCAATAAAAGGAATTTGATAATTTCGACATTAATTTCAAACCAAATATATTTTTTTGAAAGATTTCAATTTAGTCCTTAACAATTGAGGTCTTTCTAAATTTAATCCAATCTTTTTTTTTAAACCTTAATTTTTCTTCAAATCAAATTTTTCTTTGACAAGCCACTCATTTCAACAATTTTGGTTTTCAAAGTTTGTTTTTTTTAGAAGTTCGCAATTCGGTCTTCAAGCATTGAAACCTTTTTTTAATCAAATTTCAACACGGATGTCATCAAATTGAATTTTTCTTCAAGGCTGAACTAACCCATATCTGTAATACCCGTTTCAAATTATTGTTCCTCTTAGTTCGTCCGGCATGCATCATTTAGTAGGAAATCATGGACAATATAGTTTAAGCCTTACATAAGTTATGGATAGAATATAAATGGAATTAAATGAATTGTTAAAGAATTAGTAGTAAGGTTAGAAATTTAGACTGAAATTGTTAACAAATGACAGAAATTTAAAAATTTCACTGCCAATGGAATAAAAAGAAATTGTCTGAAGAATAAAAATATACACTGAAAATTTTATTACACTGACTTAGGATATAGATGGAATTTTAGTGATTGTTGGAGGACAAAATAGGAACTAAGAACAAAATTTTCTTTTATGGACTTAACCATCTAGTGACAAGTGGCAAAGCCTTAGAAATCAATGGCTAAGATTAAACAAAGTTTGTCATCTTATGGGCTTATGAAATCCGGCCATGCATGGTTAAAAGACTAGAAAATTCTTGAAATCACCATTGTTGTCTTCAACCTTTAGCTTGGAAGAACAAAACTCCATTGTTGAACACTTGAAACCTTCCACCCATAAACACAAGTCCTAAATTCTCCAAACAAGCCTACCAAAATTTCCTATCAAATTAAACCTTTAGCTTAGCCCATTAATAATCCCATAACAATTTCAAGAACTTCAAGGTTGGTTGGAAGGAATTTGGATTTGAAGAATTAGGGTTCTTGGTAGAAATTTTCAATTCAAAGGTAAGCATGCCTAATTTTGATCCTAGATTATAGTTTTTGGCATGCTAAACATGAATATCAAGTTAGTTTAGCTTAAAATTGCTTGTAGACTTATAAATCTAGAAAATTAGAAAAGTTATGGAGAATTTTTGAATTTGAGATTTTTAGGTCAAATTGAATTCATGGAACCTTAGGATTAAAATATGAAGTTCATGGAAGCTTACTAAACTAGGAAATGTCATTAAATTTCATTAGAAATGGAAATTTTAATTTTTCAATAATTTATGCAGAAATTTCAAGGAAAATAGCATCTTTGTCATTTTGGAATTTAAATGAAAATGTAGTTGTTTTGAAGTAAATTTAGTTAGAAAATGTTAAAGAAAAATGTTGGAAAAGAAAAATGTGGAAATTGGGTGAAATTAGAATAAAGGTCAAAATTTTTAATGTGCCATAGCTATGGGAAATTTTCAACCTATAATGGTATAGATGTGAATTTTGAAGAAATTAGATTGGAAGAATATTAGTGAAAAATACTAATTAGGAGTTAGAATTCTAATTTAGTGCATGGCATGCATGGCAGTACACTTAGTCTAAGTCTTAATTAAATTTAGCAATGGCTATAGAAACTAAATAAATTATGAAAATTAGGAGTACCTGCACCATCAAAGGACAAGGAACTAGGTGAAGACGGTCAAGAATAGCGAGGACCTCACTGTGAGTGGATAACTAACCTAAATTACTGTTTTATTGTATTTTTATTAAATGCTATTTCTCTGAAAATTATTTGTTACTTATATGTGATAAATGATGAGAAATAAAATGGCCCATGGAGTGTGATGGCAATTTATGAAATTGGTTTTGGAAAATATTTTATGGAAATGGTTTCGAAACAAATCTCTAATCATATTTTTGAAGTAAATGGAAAAAAGGTTTTATATGGTTTGAAATGTGCCAATTTGTAGAATTGAAACAAAGGGTTTATAAGCCATCACAATAACAAAGATGTTACTATACGGTGGCCTCCAAGGGAGGAAATTTTGTTACTGCAGTAGCTAAGTAGCCACGGACCGTCTTTTGAGAGGCGTGGTGAGTGTGGTTTGTACCTTGGCGGGAGGCGCGGAGGGAAACCCGCAAGGTAAATTTGAGTCCGTCTTGTGGTATCCACCGTTCAAGATGGGACTCACTACTCAGTTGTCGGCCTCGGCCAAGGCGATAACTCGAGTGAGGAATTGACGGATAAAATAGATGATACATGGGCCAAAGTTTATGGAAATCTTACCTTATTTATGTTTTATTATGTTTATGGTTTGACTTTCATTGCCTTATAATGAATACTGGTTTTTTTACATTGTCGTTTATATAATTATTTTATTCACTCACTGGGTAACTCTGTTACTCACCCGTGTTTTAATAAAATATTTTTTCAGGCTATAGACATTAACCGCGCTAGTAGGTACGTTGTGGTGGGAAAACTGCTAGGCTTTTGGCTCAGGTTTAACCGAGGGTGCAAAAGTCAACTTTTTGTATTATTTTTCAAAAATTCATGTAGGACCCACCGTATGTCGAATATCTAATGGCAGTTTCGTAAATATCTTGAAGTTTTAGTGCTTTGTGTTTACATGAATTTTTACGCCATGACAGCCCGGCGCTTTACCTGTTTTGAATTGCCTACATGTTAGTTAAGTGTTCTAACAAATGAATTGGATAAAAACTGTATGAAAGAAAAATCATTAAAATGACCGTTTTAGCCTTGCAACTTTCGAGATGTATTCTAATATAATAGAATGCATTTTCGAGAGTTGCGGCGATTGTCACGTGCTCTAACAAGGTGACGGGGCGTGACAATATCAATAGGAGTTCTACTCCGACATTTGTAGCTTCTTTATTTTATTTTATTTTATTTCAGTTCAAAAAGAAACATTTTTGTTATTAATCCTAAAACGAATTTGCACAAGATTTTATGATACCGATTTTCGGGCACTTCGGGGGTGTTAATCCTTCCTCGAGCGTAACTGACTCCCGAACTCAAAACTTGTTTTCGTAGACCAATATTTGTTTGACCTAAGGTAATCTTTCTAGATTGTGTTAGGTTAAACGGAGCCAAAATAGGTGACTAACCGACCTAAACTAAATGGTTAGTGGCGACTCCACTACAACATTTAGGAGCTATGGCTGCATTTATTTAGCTGCAAATGCAAGTTTGCATCTATAAAAGTTTTAGATGCATATAATTTTAACTTTCAAATGCACTTTTAATATGCAGCTATTGTAAATATTTTAATTACATTCACTGCACAAAAAATTGTTAATAGGAGCAATTGGTTAAAATCCGGGCTTTTGGCCCAAATTAAAAATTTAGGCCCAAACAAAATAGAAGTGAACAATTTCTGACAACAGATAGCTCAAGTTAATAGGAGCAATTCTTTTTCTCCCTTCGTGTTTATCATTTTTTTTTCCTCTTCGACAGCCATTTACTGCTTTGAGTTATGTTTGCCCTCTTTCTCTCTAAAAAACCTAATATTTCTGTAGGAAATCAATAAAAACTTTGGATTAAAGATTGAAACTCAAGAGATTGAAGTTGCTGCTTCAGATTTCGTAAGTTTTAGGTTCGTTCTGTGAAGCTTGCATCTATAGTATTTAGTTGTTCAGATTTGAGTCTTTAATTTGTTTCTTTTTGAAATTTTCGAGGTTGATTGTGATCGGAGATTGAACTGCCGTTGTCCACCATCTTCTCCAACTATGGAGAGTAATAGTGAGCGAAGGTCCATTCCTTTTACGACATTTTGCTGACACGCCCGGACCTAGTCCGCACGTGTCAAGTTGAGTATTTATGTATAGTTGTTTAGTCAATATACCAAATTTGACTTCCCATGGATGTTTTAAACTTCATTTAGCTCAATTTCAAGCTTAAAAACCCTAAAATTGAAGTTCTGTGTTACGGGGCCCACTTGGGCATGGATCTCAAGGAAGTTTGACCGGGTTGACCGGAGTCAACCTTGACTCTGTTGATTTCGGCGCCAGAACTGGTCAGAACCGACGCCGGATCTGACCGAATTATATGGGGTCTCGGCTCACCCGAGACCCCCATTTTCATTTTCTCTTCTCTTCTTGTTCTTCATCTTCTCCGAGCCCTCTCTTCCAAGTTCCTTCGAATCAAACCCTCAATCTCCTTTCAAACACTCAATTAAACATCAACACCAACTTCTCTTGTATCCTTGAAGATCAAAACACCAAAATTTCCAAGAAATCACCAAATCTACAAATCTGTCATTTCAGGAGACAGTTTGTTCTTCGAGCTACATCTTTCGATTCAACCGTGGGAAGTGGCTGGGAATTTGGTATGTTGTTCTAGACTCATCAAGCTTTAATTTTATAGTTTACATGCTTGATTTCGTGGTCTGTGCTAAGAGAAATCGTTGATTGAAGTTGAGATTTCTGTTTTGCCTGAGATATGTTAACCCTTAGTGTTTTGATTTGAATTCCGAGTATAATTGGTTGTTTAAATCAGTTTTTGATGCTGTAGAATCTTAGTTTAAGTGTTGAGGAGTATGTATTTCGAATTTTACGTTCATTGGTGTTGAATCGAACTTGAATCGAGCTGAAGAAGATTAGAGGCCGAAGCTCGGCCTTAAGTGCAGCAAAAAACCGGAGCCGGTTCTGGCATGAACCGGGGCCGGATCATCACTGCTGGGCAATTTTTGCCCCAATTCAGGTCCAGGGGCAAAATGGTCATTTTGCAACCCTAGATCCCTTTTGACCCCATTTGACCCAATTGACTTTAATTTACTTCAATTGACCTCCGGACTTGCCTAATTTTACTCCGTGATCTTAAAATAGGTTTTGTTTTATAATTTAATTGTTGGTTGAATGCTTTTATTAATCAAATTAGATTTTAATTTGATTATTTAGGTACGTGATTGTACGAGTTTCGGACCGGTAGCAGTTTGAGTTAAGGCATTCGTGGAATAATCGAGGAGTATACAACTCTCCTCTCTTGTGAGTGGCTTAGATTATATTGGTTGACCATTAAGGGTTAACTGTTTTCAAATTTCTTTATAAATGCTTTATTAAATTGATTTATATGTTTTGGGATATGAATTGTCCACCCTCACACACCAAGTTTACAAATGATTTAAAGGGTGGAAATTTCAAATAATTTTATAAATTGATATTATTGATAATTGTTTGGGGTACGATACCCTTGAGAGATTGAGCGGGTTCCTCGGGGCTCCAATTTGTGGGAGCGTGGATCGAGTTCGAGAGCATGCATGATACTCAGCCGTGGACCGCCTATCGAGGGGCACGGTGGTCGAGCCTGGTTGGAAGAGGCGCGTAGGGAAACTCGCCAGGGCTCCAGATTGCTGTGTTTCACCACAGCAAGGCAAACGTCAAGGGAATGGGCCAAAGAGCAAAGAAAAAGTGTTTTAAAGTATAAAGTAACCCTTGACGGTCCAGCGGATACCCTAGTGCATTTGTATACCTTTTTGGGACAATTTCAGATGCCAGCCCATTTGGAAATATTATTATTGATTTTATATTTGTTTTGGTGTGGGACTTCCTATAATTTTAGTAAATGGTTTATTAAATTGATTTTTGGATTATTTCATATCCCCAGCCTGAGGTGATCAGTCATTATAACCGAGTCCCTCACTGGGTACAAGTATATTGTACTCATCCCATTCACTTTTGTTGTCAGGCCATCAGGCTTCGGACGGCGGACGTCCCGGTGGTCAGTGATCCCAGTACGGCACTGTGGACACAACTTTGTAGGTGCCACCTCATTTTGCTTTGTGTATCTTGGCTCAGAATATTAGTGCATCTTACATATACATTTATGTATTTATATATAATACTTTCCGCTGCATGGAGCACCGTAAGATGTGTTACTTTCTTTTTAAATATTTTTGAACTATATTATCTATAATAATTTCGTATGTTTTCATATATTGCTCGAATATCCTTTATTTTTATGCCTTGTGCGATCTTGGTTGCCCGCCTGACGAGGCACGCATCTCGAGGTGGTACGGCGGTTGTCACGTGGCCGAGCCTACGGGTCGGGGCGTGACATTTGCCCTTTTTTATATTCTTTGATTGATTCATTATGTATTGTTATATCATTTGAAGTGATCGGAGATTGATTCATGCTGTTCTTGCTAGTTTGATTAATTAAAATGCAAATCAATCACACAAAATAGGATGTGTTCCTGGTGTTAATAAATGTAGTAGAAGAACAGTAAATGTAGATCTAGAGTTAATACAAGATTTAATTGAGTATCCGGTTCATGTGAGCGGCTACTTCTTAGTATTTTTGAATTCTATTTATATAATCTGCTTTTACATGATTTCTTCTCTTATTATTTCTTTGAACTTAGATAGTTTTTGAGCTTGATGGCTCCCTTCTCTTTATGTCTTAGTTGAATATCATGTTGTATGGTGTTCAGTGTATTATTTCCTTTAATTGACTGCTTTTGTAGCTTGCAAGAAATGTTTTCTGGATCCCTTTTATCTAAATTTCAATGAGGACTGAGTCTAAGGAGTACTTGTTAAAGTAGGATCTCTGCAATGAAAGTACAAATAGAAATCTCAATTTGTCTTATGCTACTATTTTCTGTTCTTTGTAGTACTTTTGCTTCTCTTATTATGCTTATTTAGTATCTTAATTTTTCTATGTTTTTTGTGATTATCAAGCCATTTTCTTTCCTGAATGTGTATAAGCTGATATGCTCCTGCTTAGTAGTTCTCATGTATATACGGCAATGGTTGTATGTATTATGTGGCAGTGTCGACCATTTTAACCTTTTATGGTTTTCTATTTCTCTACATCAGTCATCATGCCAATTGATGTTTTTGACTTATTCTATCACAGATTAATTGATAATTGATGTGACAATTGTGGTTTTTTGCTTTGTTTACTTAGCAAGTTTAGGCCACCCTAGTTAAACTAATCCACCTCCAAACTTTTGCCTAAATATTGTTTCCCATGCTAAGACATTTTAAGATTCTCATTATCAAGATGATGATTCAAAGTCCTGGCTGAGAGGTAGAAAGCATGAGTTAAATAATTGGATGCGGTTAGGATAATATGATACATTAAAATGTGCAGCTGGGAACTTTTGTTGCAGTGGATGGGCGTATTAATGATGTATTAATGTGATTTAAGTGCGCATTGCAGCTATCTCTATCAGCTTCAAAGTTATGTGATCATGACATCACATCAAAAGAGGAATAGAACATGTAGTAAAAACTAAAAACTCATCATAGAGTAAAATCTGACTTCACAATTGCAAGTGCTCCTGTGACTTTAGAGGTTTTAGCTGAGACATTTTCTCATTGCCTTGTAGAGTAATCCTATGGCAGTCTGTATGTTAAAAATAGGGATAATATTCTTTGATTGATTCACCTGTTCTTGTTATTTTGATTAGTTAAAATGATAATCAATCACAAAAAATATACGCTGATGAAAGAAAGGGATTTGGGTCCATTGATGTGTTTCTGAGCTGGTGTTGATCTGATTTGGGTGTTATTGCTATTTATGAAGTGGCATCCCCTGTTTTTGTGGGTACAATTATAATCTATTATGGGTCTATCATCTTGGTTATGATGAATTAAATCTTCTTTTTTCCCTTAAAAAAACAAAATTCCTTGGCATGTCTCTGTTATGTTTAGCATCTATTTGCTTATTGTTGCTTTTACAAAATGATCCACTTTTGAGACTCCCTTTAGGTGACCCTAATACGAGTGCATGATATACGTAATAATTAAATTATAATTAATCATATAATAATAAAAGATATTAAGGGCATATTATATTCGTTTCATTTTTTTCTTGAGAATATGATATCAAATTTATTTGTCATTTTAATCTTACAATTTTTGCATATTTAATTTATCCCCTGTTTATGAACTGGACCCTAATGTACTTTATATTCTTTGGGAATAAAAAAAATACTTCTATTCCATCCCTGCTTTCTTTCATACGTTTAAACTTTTTTTTTTTGGTTGGTTTCTTTCATATGTTGGTCATAATTTTAAACAATTAGTACTATAATTTCTTTTATGTAAGAGTAAAAAGCCCACGGCAGAATGTGGGTACATGGCTAGTTCTATACTAATTTGCAACTACTGGAATATTATTACATATACATACATTCATATGAAGTATGGAAGTATATATTATTATATTAATTCATGCAAAAGAACCAAGAAAAAGGCTTAAATTAAAGACCACGTAAGTCTTGTGCTCATAGTTCCAATTTATTTGCATGCATAGGCGACTATGTTATTATAACGATGAATAAAAACTTGCATGAGATTAAACTTTAACTGGTATATGATTATTAAGAGAAATACATACAATTTTTGGCATTTGTCCTTAATCTAGATAGCTCTATATAATTTAACTTTTAACTTTGTGGCCACAAGTTGTCTTAAACTTTGGTATATATATGTAGATGCCCTGGTCCCACACCCTAAAAAGTAAACTAAGTATAAAGTAGCCATAATGTTGCCCCTCTTTATTTTGGTGTGTTCTTTTTCTTCCTTTCGCCCTTTTTCATTTTATTCTATTGATGTCAAACTGGTCCTTTTATCTAGCTACAAAAACACTAGAAACTAAAATGAAATGCTGTTTGTTCACATTATATACTTTTTAGCTGTCTCAAGCTTATTTGCCTGATTAAGTACCATAACCCTGATTATATTTTTGTTCTCATAAAGCAATAGTTGAGAAAAAAGGATGCACTGTATTCTTTTCCTTTACCTCTTTAGTTCAATTAATGTTCAACAATTGGCTCAATCATTATATTTTTGATTATTCATAGACTATCTATAGAAATAGAACTCATGATGCCACCAACTATGGATGGCGTTGTTACAAGTAGGTTGAACTGTGTTGGCAGGGTAGGTATTTGAAAATATATTTATATTATTTGACCTCTTCTAGTGGACTCTGTATGTCATTTATCCATTTTATAAGTCTTTGAAAGGGAAAATGCCCTTGTAGCCTGTAGGGGTATGATTCATTAATGTTGACTTCTACGTCGTTATAATTTTTTTAATTGATCTCTTTGTTTTCTTCTTCATTTTTAATTGATCACTCTCTCCATTGGTTGTATCTTAGAAGATAGATTCTATATTTATAATAATTTGCTCCTCACTTTAAACTGTCAACTCCATTATTTTTTACAGCCCATGTTTGTGATTGAACCTGAGACTCAAACTCTTGATAGGCAAAGCTAAACAACGGAGTAATAACTAGACAGCAGGCTGATTTTTTGTTTTCCTGGTAGGCATGTTTGGCTACTTATTCTCATACTATTTTCTCCTTTTTTCCATTTTTGGCTGGTTTTGTACTAAGTATCATGTTTGGCTGATTTTGTACTAAGTATTTGGATGCTTTGTTGAATTTTCTTGCATGCATGCTCTTTGAAAATTAACAAACAAGTAGGCTAGTAGAGGCTTATTTTTTTATTTTTTTTCCAGTGAGTTTGGGTAATTCTATAAGGATGTTAGATAAAAGTTGGTTGAATTGCTCTAGATTGAGTAAACGGTACATAGATGGAGTTGGGCAGTTTCTTGATTATGCATTTGTAAATGGATCTAAGGGAGGATTGATTTTGTGCCCTTGTAAGACTTGTAACAACTGTTTATGGAAGAATAGAGATGAGGTTTATTATCATCTTATTTGCAAGGGAATTGATCAAGGTTACACCCATTGGATATATCATAGGGAAAGGTCATCACCTTCGGTCATGGAATTCAATATCTGTCGATACATCGATATATCCATCGATATATCTGTAATCGATATGGATACTGCGATATTTTTCCGGTGGTCTTCGAACCACAGCATATCCGTCGATATATTCATATATCCGCGATATATATTGCGATATTTAAAATATCCGTTAAAATGTCTAGTTTAATTTTGTAATCCGGTCCAAATGGTAAACCAATTTGAAATACTTAGGTGCTCGAATCAAATGGAAAATTACATGACCTGTGATGGAAACAAAAGGCTCAAGCCTAAGTGTCAAATTCAATCACTTTCTTATATTGCAGGATTCACTTAAGTAAAATTCAAAATTGATGTCCTAAATACTAAAAAAGGCGCTCCACACTTGGATATAAAATTATTATTACTACGATTCATTCAATGTAAAATATTCTTTGCTTTTTTATGTAGTTGATTGGTAGGAGTTATACGAGGAAAGTGCACCAGTACTGCGTAAATTAGCTATGCAAATATTATCTCAAACTGTTTCATCTTCATCTTGTGAAAGAAATTGGAGCACATTTGCTTTAACCCACACAAAGCAACGTAATCGATTAGCCCATAGAACTCTACAAAATCTCGTGTATTATTATTATAACATGAAACTATGAGTTAGAGATATGGAAGTTGCATAAGATGAGATACCAGTGCTAGACCCATTGAATCTTCTTGATGTTACTGTTGAAATTGGTGATGAAGATGAATATCCTCTTTTTCAATGGATTAGGCCTGCACATTTAGATGGCCGTGATATGAAGCCTAATCTTGAGATCAGCAGTCATGCTCAAGAATTTGGGATTGATGTTGATAAAGTGATGTCCGAAGAGGTTGGCTTAGATTCTTCATCAGATGAAACCATTGGTCCTCCACCTGGATTCGAAGGTTATTTAATGAATCAAGATGATGATGATGATGATGATGATAATGATGGTGATGATGATGATGATGGAAGAAGTGGGGAAAGGACTACAACAACATGGACTCAAGGTGGGGGTGGAGAAAGAGGTACAGAATATGCTCCAATGTATGATTTTTCATATGACAGTGATCATTATAGACCATTGAGTCCTTTTATCGGTGAGGTAACTTTTACACATGCTACACAAGATGAGGACCATGGGTCTTGCAAAGCTGGGCATGGAGCTAAAGGAAAAAGGGGAAAAAAAACTATGGGTAATCTTGCTGATGATTTTGGCTCCATGAGCATAACCACAAAACAAAGTTCAGTCGGTTATAATGCACCAATGGAATCAAATTTTGGAAATTAGACTGATGATAGATATGGAGAATATAATTATGGAGCATTATATTCATCAAGTCAGTATCTGTCAGATTATTCCCATGAACAACAAACTTTTCATGATGATCAATCAGCACAACCACAGGTGAATTATGGTCACTTCCCTCGCCTTGAAAATCCTTTGGTAGCTAGTATAATTGATTATTATGCCCATGTGCACTATTCATTCTGCAGTACACTATTCATTCTGCAGATTTTTACATTTTAGACAGTTTGCACAACTTGCATTTGTCCACTTTCATAACACTCCCCCTTGGACAAATACCACTATTAAAATTTGGACGTGTACTGCCTCGTTAAAAACCTTAAGTCAGAAAAACCCAGTGGGAACAAAAACCGAACATAAGGGAAAAAGAGTACAATACAATTAAGTCCGTCTAATATGTCTTCAGGATAACATGTGTTTGTCTTCAGGACAATATAGGTGGGCCTACTTCAGTGGCCTGATTGGACGTGCTATTACTGCCTCATTAAAAACCTTAAGCCGGAAAAACCCAGTGGGACAAAAACCGAACAGAAGGAAAAAAGAGTACAGTGCACTTATGTCTATAATCGCTCCCCCTGAGATAAATAAACTGCTACTTCTGGAGCATCTAAACATTTCCACTTCTGGGGAATTCAATCTTGCATTTTACTGACTCGCCGCATACCAATGCCATAAACTAATTTCTCAAATGTTGATGTTGGCAAAGATTTGGTAAATAAATCTGCAAGATTATCAACGGAGCGAATCTGTTTAACATCAACTTGTCGACTTTCTTGGAGTTCATGAGAATAGAAAAATTTCGGCGAGATGTGCTTAGTCCTATCACCTTTAATATATCCTCCCCTGACTTGTGCAACACAATGTTGAGTACCAAAATAGACATATTTTCCTATGCTAATCTCTATGGATTTATGCATTTCATTGTATAAACTAAGCTTACTTAGCTTTGTTTCACTTTGTAGGTGTCAATTGAGGTAATTGAGTGAAAATGATGGAATTGAAGTGAAAAGGACCAAACACAAATCAAGTGGGAAGACAAGATGTAAAGAACTCAAAGTTGAAATCCTGACAGATTAGATAGATCATAAATATGGCTGATTTTCTCTATGTTCGAGACTTCAATTGTTTTTATGATCTACATCAAAGTTATAGAGGACATCTTGGGCTTTCCGGAATGCTAAAGAACGTTGAAATCGGAGTTCGTTTGGCCCTCCAAATGTCTGTTTTACGAGAGATTGTCAAACTAAGGCCGGGTCTGCCCGACCAATCTGTCGACGGATTGAAGTTGGACGTCCACGGCCAACAATTCCAGAGAGTTCCCAATGCCAGACGTCGACGGCTAGACTCTAGACGTCGACGGGTAGAAATTTCTGACTTCGAATACACAAAAGCTAAACACTTAGACGTCGACGTGCACATCTTTAGACGTCGACGGATCAATCGAGCTGGGAAAAATATGAAGAAAGCAAGCAGAGACGTCGACGGGCAAACATGTAGACGTCGACGGCTAACAGAGTCAAAATGTCGGCAGACCCACTTAAATGCTGTCATTCCATTATCAAATCCTTGAAAAACATATCCTGGGGATTCAGTGGAGAGGAGGCATAATAAAATCCCCAATTTCCTCAGACTTGTCTCCCTCTTTTCCTTAATGGCCTCTACTTTAGTTTATTTTATTCTTAGGATTCCTTATCTCATCTCTAAGGAATTATTGAGGAGGAGTGGACTGGCAGCTAGGGGCATACAGCCGAAAGAGAGAAGAGGCAGCTGGAGAGGAGAGTTGGTTCAGTTTTTAAGTTTGTGTTTTTGCTGAGTTCTTCTCTCTCTTGTAATTTTCATTTAGCAAAACTCTATAACTCCAATCTATTATTAGATTCAATCACTTTGATCTGCATTTGTGAGATTCTTGTTCTTAATGCTTTCTTGTTCATTGATTGTTCTTCTATCTCTTGAGCTTTAAAGATGATTATCATGTTTATTATCTTGTCTTTTGGGTTGCTTAGTTGATTAGTTGCAAATGATTGATTGAGTAGCTCATTAGCATGCTAATCTTTGAACTCCAATGCTAGAGTTTGGTGGTTTCTTAGAACTTGAGTAGCAAGAGGATGTTTTTACATTCAAAGAGATTTGAAGATGCAATTTGAATAATGAATGATGGGTTTGTTATTGATTGTTGTTAGCTTTCATCTTTCACTAGCTTATTGCTTTTCTATGCTTGAATTTGGATTGCTGGGATTCAAATTAGCCATAAGAGGAAGGATTAATAATGAACTTAGATTCATGGTTAATCAACATTAGGAAAGATCCATAGATTTGAAGCTGGTTTCTAATCCATGGGGTTAACCAATTAATGAGTAGAATGTTTGGTTAGTGAATCAATGATCAAGTGCTAGGTTGAAAGATTGATCATATAATAGATTGGAGGTTTTATTTTATCATACATTGCATTATTATTACCATACTTGATAACTCCTTATATTTTATTTCCAACACCAATACAAAACCCTCTCTTTAAATTCTTGTTTAGTTTGATATATGCTTTGTGAAAGTAATGATAAATTGGATAGCTCCTTGTGGGATCGACCCTTGCTTCCCTAACTACATGTTAGAGTAGTGAGGTTATTTTTGGTGCTTTGCGACACGCATCACACAAGCAGCATTATCCTCATAAATTATAGTGGGAGAATCTATCACCGATTTGAATCCACTAGCATTATGAATGTGTGATATCATTGATCTTAACCAGACACACTCTCTTCCGGCCTCATAGAGGGAAATAATTTCATAGTGGTTGGAAGATGTCACAACTAGTGTTTGCTTAGTGGAACGCCAAGAAATGGCCGTATCATTATAGCAAAATAGATAACCGGTTTGGGAGCGAGCTCTGTGCGGATCAGATTTATATCCTGCATCAGCATAACCTACTAAACCAGAGTTAGTAGTATTCTTAAAATAGAATAACCCCAAATCAATAGTTCCTCGGAGATAACAGAGATATGTTTAATCCCATTCCAATGTCTCCGGGTTGGCTCAGAACTGAAACATGCCAACAAATTTACCGTAAAAGCGATATCTGGTCTCGTGCACTGTGCCAAGTACATCAAAGCCCCGATTGCATTGAGGTATGGTATTTCAGGACCAAGTATATCCTCACCAGATTCTTTAGGATGAAACGGGTCCTTTTGGGGGTCAAGAGACCTTACAACCATAGGGGCGCTCAATGGGTGAGCCTTGTCCATGTTAAAACGTCTAAGCAATCTTTCAATGTATGCTGACTGATGGACAAGTATTCCATTCTTTTTGTGCTCAAGCTCTAGACCAAGGCATAGTTTGGTTTTACCCAAAATTTTAACCTCAAACTCCTTTTTCAAATATTCAGCAGTTTCATATAACTCTTTAGGAGTTCCAATTAAATTCATGTCGTCGACATAAACTGCTATAATAGCAAACCCGGTTTCAGATCTTTTAATAAACACGCATGGGCAGATGGGATCATTTATTTGCCCTTCCTTAGTCAGGTATTCACTTAAACGTTGGTACCACATGCGGTCGGATTGCTTTAACCCATATAAAGATCTTTGCAACTTTATTGAGAATAAGTTGCGGGGAGTGCATGCTTCAGGCATTTTGAAACCTTCAGGAATTTTCATATAGATATTGGAGTCTAATGAACCATATAAGTATGCCGTCACAACGTCCATAAGATGCATTTCAAAATTTTCTTGGGCAACCCAACTTATAAGGAAATGAAAGGTAACTATATCCACTACTGGCTACGAGTCGGGCTTTATACCTCACGATCTCATTTTTCTCATTTCGTTTGTGGACAAAGACCCATTTGTATCCAACAGGTTTTACATTGTCGGGGGTTTTAGTAATAAGCCCAAAAACGTTACGTTTGGCAAGGGAAGTCAATTCAGCTTGGATTGCTTCCTCCCATTTAGGCCAATCTTGCCTATGACGGCATTCGGTTATGGACCGAGGTTCATAATCATCATTCATAATCTCATGAGCAACTGAGAGAGCAAATGCATCATCGATGATTATCTCATTTCGATCCCATATCTCATTACAATAACTGATGGAAATTTCAGTATTCCCAAGGTTAGTGATCTTTTCATGGGTTTGTACCACTTCAGGGGCAATATGCTCATGAACTTGTGCCATTTCAGTTGCAATATGCTCTCTTTGAATATTATGTTGTGCCACTTCAGGAGCAATTTGGTTTCCTCGAGAAAGATTAATAAGCTCATCTGGAGCAGATTCTAAATTCCTCCCCCTTCTTTTTCGAGGAACAGTGTCTTTTGATCCCATCGGTCTACCACGCTTCAGGAGCGGGCCATTTAGATCCATTTCGGGTGGTTCTACAGGAACATCTATCCTAGCTGGAACATTCACAGCTGGGATATGAGACTTTATAACTTTAGCAGTCTCATTAAATGCATCAGGCATTTGATTTGCAATAGCAGCTTGTAAATGGATCAATCGTTGCACCTCATTTTCACATTCAGGTGTTCTTGGGTCTAAATGAGACAAACTTTTCTCAATCCATGAGAAAATCTCGACATTTTTCTGCTTTCCATTTGTGGAAGCTTTTGGTATCCCAAGTGATGGGAATACGGTCTCATCAAAATGACAATCCGCAAATCTACTGGTAAATAAATCACCCGTCAATGGTTCAAGGAACCGAATAATGGACGGTGAATCAAACCCAACATAAATGCTTAAACGGCGTTGGGGACCCATTTTGGTCCTTTGCGGTGGTGCTACAGGCACTTGTACCGCACAACCAAAGGTGCGAAGATATGAAATGTCTGGCTCCTGGCCCAAGACTAACTGAAGGGGGGAATATAAATGAGAAGTAGTGGGGCGCAATCTAATTAAAGATGCAGCATGTAAAACAGCATGACCCCACGCTGAAGATGGGAGCTTGTTCTCATCAACAAAGTTTGAGCAATAATTTGAATGCGCTTAATCATGGATTCTGCTAATCCATTTTGAGTATGAACATGTGGGACTGGATGTTCAACTTCAATTCCTAATGAAGCGCAATAAGCATCAAAACTCTTTGATGTGAACTCACCAGCATTATCCATTCTTATGCTTTTAATTCGATAATCTGGGAAATGAGCTCGAAGCTTTATTATCTATGCAAGCAAACGTGCAAAAGCGACGTTGCGCGTTGATAATAGGCAAACATGGGACCATCTGCAGGATGCGTCCACTAGTACCATGAAATATCTAAATGGTCCACTTGTAGGCTGAATCGGCCCACATATATCACCCTGGATTCTTTGCAAGAATGAAGGGGATTCATAATCAACCTTTGTCATGAAAGGTTTAGTAATGAGCTTTCCTTGTGAACAAAATTCACAAATGTAATCTTTGGACAACAACACCTTTGTATCTTTTAAAGGGCGTCCACGAGTAATTTTTAAGGATTCTTCGCATCATTGTAGCTCCTGGATGACCAAGGCGATCATGCCAAAGTCCGAACACATCAGGGTTCACTAGTTTCCAGGGCATCGTAGCATATGATTTTATAGCTCGTATTGGGACATAATATAATCTCATACTAGAAGCTTCCAGCTTCTCGTGGATGGTCTTCTGGCCCATCTTGTAGGAAGTGATGCAAAGAAATTCCTTATTTTGCTCATTAATTGTTTCTAGATGGTACCCATTACGGCGTATATCTTTGTAGCTAAGTAGATTTCTTTTTGATCTACCACTCAACAATGCATCTTCAAGATACAATGTTGTGCCATTTGGCAAAATAACTGTGGCAGTCCCATAGCCATCTATAATATTAACAGGACCAGATATTGTCTGAACATTTGCCTTGCGCAATGTCACATTTGAGAAAAAGTGTTTGCCACAAAGTATAGTATGCGTTGTAGCACTATCAAGCAAACATATATCTTCCTTTTTTTCAATGTGTCCCATTTGCATTTATCTTGACAACTTCAGGTGTCAAGTTTCATAAAATTTAACAAATTAATAATATGATGCAAAATATAAACCAACAAATATGGAATAAAACTCATGATTTTATTGACGACCATATTTATTTAATATCTTCCTTGGTAACATAATTATCCAAGGTATGGCAAAACATAGATGAAAACCCTCAGAATCTATTTCTGGGGACTTATTATTTTCATCAACATTATAAAAAGAAATTAGAAACCTCAAAAGGTTTTTCATTGCCAAGAATATGACAGTTTTCATTGACCAAAACCTTATTGACTTTAGCATCAGTCTCAATTAGGTCAATGGCATGGGTCTCAACATGCTTGCTTTTCTCTTTCTAGGATGCTTGGTATAGATCAACCAAATGTTTGGCCGTACGACAGGTACGTGACCAATGACCAGTCATTCCACAACGATGACAGGTACTATCATCATGCTTCTTCATGGGCTTTTTACCTTTCGGGTTGTGTGGGGAGTTATTTATATTACGGTTAAATCTCCCACCACCCTTACGGAAAAAATTCCCATGCCTGCGCTCACGGCCTCTAGGACAGCCAACATTCTTACTTGAGCTGGCATTTGCTTCAAAAAATGCCTTAGAGCCAGCAGGTCTTAAATCATGATTTTTAAGCAGCAACTCATTTGTTTGTTCTGCAGTCAACAGGACTGAGATTAATTCAGAATATGTTTTAAACTAGCGCTGCCGGTATTGCTGTTGCAATACAATATTCGAAGCATGAAAGGTGGAGAATGTTTTCTCTAAAAGCTCAGCCTCAGTAAGCTTAACACCACAAAGTTCAAGCCGTGACACAATATCATACAATGCCGAATTATAATCGGACACGGACTTGAAATCCTGCAACCTCAGATGTTGCCAATCATATTGTGCTTGAGGGAGGATGACAGTTTTGGTGTGATCATACCGCTCTTTCAATCTTGTCCATAAGATCAAGGGACCTCCGATAGATAGATATTGAACTTTTAGGCTATCACTTAGATGCCGACGGATAAAAATCAAAGCATTTGCCTTATCTTTATCATTAGCATTTCCATTTTCACCAAATGGTAGCTGCAAGACCTTGGCCTTGGAGATGCAGTTCAATATCGAGACACCATGACAAATAGTTATTGCCACTTACATCCAAAATTTGGAATTTGGGCTTTTCAATATTTGCCATAATTCTGAAAAAAAATGGTCTCAATTAGGTTGACAACTTCTGGTGTCAAAAATATTTAGAAGTAAATATTTACACAATAAAAATTTAAATTATCTAGTGTAAAGAAAAAGGTTAAATAAAATAATGGAATCAAACCTTAAGAACTTACCAAGCTTTAAATTTGCTTCACTTTAGAACACTCGTGCAAACTTCAAAATTGCTTCTCTTTAGAACATTCGTGCTGATAACGTGTTGTGGAAAGTATGTTAATTAAAATTTGAACAAGAAGCAAGTATGAACAAAAGAGAGAGAAAGAGAAAAATGAAGAAACGATTAGAAGAGATATATGAATATTCTCTTCATTCTCATTCTTCAATTTATAGACGAAATAATTACTATTCATCCTGCAGTACACTATTCATCCTGCAGTACACTATTCATTATGCAGTACACTATTCATCCTGCAGTACACTATTCATTCTGCAGTACACTATTCATTCTGCATATTTTTACATTTTAGACAGTTTACACAACTTGCATTTGTTCACTTTCATAACAGCCCCTCTTTATTTTGGTGTGTTCTTTTTCTTCCTTTCGCCCTTTTTCATTTTATTCTATTGATGTCAAACTGGTCCTTTTATCTAGCTACACAAACACTAGAAACTAAAATGAAATGCCGTTTGTTCACATTGTATACTTTTTAGCTGTCTCAAGCTTATTTGCCTGATTAAGTACCATAACCCTGATTATATTTTTGTTCTCATAAAGCAATAGTTGAGAAAAAAGGATGCACTGTATTCTTTTCCTTTACCTCTTTAGTTCAATTAATGTTCAGCAATTGGCTCAATCATTATATTTTTTATTATTCATAGACTATCTATAGAAATAGAACTCATGATGCCACCAACTATGGGTGGCGTTGTTACAAGTAGGTTGAACTGTGTTGGCAGGGTAGGTATTTGAAAATATATTTATATTATTTGACCTCTTCTAGTGGACTGTCTATGTCATTTATCCATTTTATAAGTCTTTGAAAGGGAAAATGCCCTTGTAGCCTGTAGGGGTATGATTCATTAATGTTGACTTCTATGTCGTTATAATTTTTTTAATTGATCTCTTTGTTTTCTTCTTCATTTTTAATTGATCACTCTCTCCATTGGTTGTATGTTAGAAGATAGATTCTATATTTATAATAATTTGCTCCTCACTTTAAACTGTCAACTCCATTATTTTTTACAGCCTATGTTTGTGATTGAACCTGAGACTCAAACTCTTGATAGGCAAAGCTAAACAATGGAGTAATAACTAGCCAGCAGGCTGATTTTTTGTTTTCCTGGTAGGCATGTTTGGCTACTTATTCTCATACTATTTTTCTCCTTTTTTCCATGTTTGGTTGGTTTTGTACTAAGTATCATGTTTGGCTGATTTTGTACTAAGTATTTGGATGCTTTGTTGAATTTTCTTGCATGCATGCTCTTTGAAAATTAACAAACAAGTAGGCTAGTAGAGGCTTATTTTTTTTATTTTTTTTCCAATGAGTTTGGGTAATTCTATAAGGATGTTAGATAAAAGTTAGTTGAATTGCTCTAGATTGAGTAAACGGTACATAGATGGAGTTGGGCAGTTTCTTGATTATGCATTTGTAAATGGATCTAAGGGAGGATTGATTTTGTGCCCTTGTAAGACTTGTAACAACTGTTTATGGAAGAATAGAGATGAGGTTTATTATCATCTTATTTGCAAGGGAATTGATCAAGGTTACACCCATTGGATATATCATAGGGAAAGGTCATCACCTTCGTTCATGGAATTTAATATCTGTTGATACATCGATATATCCATCGATATATCCGTTATCGATATGGATACTGCGATATTTTTCCGATGGTCTTCAAACCACAGCATATCCGTCGATATATTCATATATCCGCGATATATATTGCGATATTTAAAATATCCGTTAAAATGTCTAGTTTAATTTTGTAATCCGATCCAAATGGTAAACCAATTTGAAATACTTAGGTGCTCGACTCAAATGGAAAATCACTTGACCTGTGATGGAAACAAAAGGCTCAGGCCTAAGTGTCAAATTCAATCGCTTTCTTATATTGCATGATTCACTTAAGTAAAATTCAAAATTGATGTTCTAAATACTAAAAAAGGCGCTCCACACTTGGATATAAAATTATTATTACTACGATTCATTCAATGTGAAATATTCTTTGCTTTTTTATGTACTTGACTGGTAGGAGTTATACGAGGAAAGTGCACCAATACTGCGTAAATTGGCTATGCAAATATTATCTCAAACTGTTTCATCTTCAGTTTGTGAAAGAAATTGGAGCACATTTGCTTTAACCTACACAAAAGCAACGTAATCGATTAGCCCATAGAACTCTACAAAATCTCGTGTATTGTTATTATAACATGAAACTATGAGTTAGAGATATGGAAGCTGCACAATATGAGATGTCAGTGCTAGACCCATTGAATCTTCTTGATGTTACTGTTGAAATTGGTGATGAAGATGAATATCCTCTTTTTCAATGGATCAGGCCTGCACATTTAGATGGCCGTGATATGAAGCCTAATCTTGAGATCAGCAGTCATGCTCAAGAATTTGGGATTAATGTTGATAAAGTGATGTCCGAAGAGGTTGGCTTAGATTCTTCATCAGATGAAACCATCGGTCCTCCACCTGGATTCGAAGGTCATTTAATGAATCAAGATGATGATGATGATGATGATAATGATGGTGATGATGGTGATGATGGAAGAAGTGGGGAAAGAACTACAACAACATGGACTCAAGGTGGGGGTGGAGAAAGAGGTACACAATATGCTCCAATGTATTATTTTTCATATGACAGTGATCATTATAGACCATTGAGTCCTTTTACCGGTGAGGTAACTTTTACACATGCTACACAAGATGGGGACCATGGGTCTTGCAAAGCTGGGCATGGAGCTAAAGGAAAAGGGGAAAAAAAAACTATGCGTAATCTTGCTGATGATTTTGGCTCTATGAGCATAACCACAAAACAAAGTTCAGTCGGTTATAATGCACCAATGGAATCAAATTTTGGAAATTAGACTGATGATAGATATGGAGAATATAATTATGGAGCATTATATTCATCAAGTCAGTATCTGTCAGATTATTCCCATGAACAACAAACTTTTCATGATGATCAATCAGCACAACCACAGGTGAATTATGGTCACTTCCCTCGCCTTGAAAATTTTTTTGTAGCTAGTATAATTGTTTATTATGCCCATGTGCACAATTATGTGAATAATTATAGGAATACCATGACTTGGCATGAATATTACTGCTATATTCAGCCTACCGATGGAAGTCAAGTTAATACTTTTGAGCCTCCAAGAAACTCAATGTGGTATTAAATGAGGTTGGAAACTTTGTATCATCAGTTAAACTTTGTAATATTTAATGTTGTTGGATATAAATATGTCACAAATATGCTTGGTTGTCTTTTTTAATTATATTTCATACATTTTTGCCTATTTAAATAATTAGCAATACATTAATCACACATCTAAATATACTTTAATTAAGATATTATGACTCTAAAATATGTAAAAATATGTAAATAAACATAGGGTAAAATTTTATTTCAAAATTCCAACGTTTACTATAAATATCCGTGATTTTATATAATTTTTTATCACTTTTTTGCGATATATCCGTAATTTTGAGGGTGCGATATCGATATGGATATCGATATCTAATTCCATGCCTTCGGTAAATATTGATGATGGGGAAAGTGTTGGTGATGATGGAGGTATGGCAGATGAGTCAAATATGTTTGATAACTTAGAACAGTTGGTACAAGATGTTATGAGTCAAGAAAGAAATGATGATCATACGAGTTATTCTGAGGATAATGAATCTATTAGTGATGAAGAAGATGGCAAGGACCCAAGTTTGGATGCTAAGAAATTCTTTAAATTGATTAGAGATGGTCAAGAAGATTTATACCCTAGCTGTAAGAAATCTAGCAAGCTGTCTTTTCTTATTAGATTACTTAACATCAAAGGCATGACGGGATGTAGCAATGTTACAATTACCCTTTTCTTAGAGCTGGTTAAGTCAATACTACCAGATGGTGAAACTTTACCTAAGTCTTACGACCAAGATCATGAAAGGTTTAGGCCTTGAGTATGAGAAAATTGATGCTTGTCCTAATGATTGTATGCTTTATTGGGGAAATAAGGTTGAAGCTACTAGTTGTCATTTATGTGGGGCTTCAAGGTGGGAAGAAAATAATAAAGTTGATGAGGGAGGCACTTCTATGCAACTTAGAAAAATCCCAAAAAAAGTCCTTAGATATTTTCCCTTCAAACCTAGACTTCAGAGGTTATTCTTGGTTTCCAAAACAGCCAGGTGATGAGGTGGCATGATGAGAGTCGCACTAAAGATATGAAGTTAAGGCATCCAGCTGATTCTAAAGCTTGGAAAGCTTTTGATTCTTCATTCCCTAATTTTGCAGCAGATTGTCGCAATGTAAGACTTGGCTTGGCAATTGATGGGTTTAACCCATTTAAAACCATGAGTTTATCTTATAGTATATGGCCTGTTATTCTAATTCCATACAACCTACCTCCATGGATGTGTATGAAGTCTCCATACTTTATGTTGCCTACCTTGATTCCTGGTCCTTTATCACCTTCAAATAATATTGATGTTTATTTGCAACCGCTCATTAAAGAACTAAAAGAGTTATGGGAATTTGGAGTTGCTACTTTTGATGCCTCAAGCCAACAAACCTTCCAAATGCGTGCAGCTTTGATGTGGACTATCAGCGATTTTCCAGGCTATGCACTCTTATCTGGATGGAGTACTAAAGGTTACCTTGCTTTTCCTAATTGTAACTATGAAACTTCTTCTATATACCTTTTCCATAGTAAGAAAAATGTTCACATGAAGCATAGAAGGTTTTTGGATTTAAATCATCCATGGCGATATGAGAAGAAGTCTTTTGATGGTACTATAGAGCTGGGGTGTCAGAGCCGTGTCCCGCAGGACCACGAAACCCTATGGGTAGGCCAGGACCACTGTCCAGCTCTACTACCCAGCCTGCTCTGTTGGGCCACTGCCCACCAAGCCAGGCCCACTCCAGGTATTGTCCCAAGGCCCAGGCGTTGAGGTTCGTCTGGGTGCTGTAGCTCAGATGGTAAGAGGCATGTCCTGCGGGACAACAAAACCCTTGGTGGCCAGGGTTCGAGGGGTGGTGCTGCAGCACCCAGACGAACCTCAACGCCTGGGCCTTGCGACAATACCTGGAGTGGGCTTGGCTTGGTGGGAAGTGGCCCAACAGAGTAGGCTGGGTAGTGGAGTTGGACAGTGGTCCTGGCCTACCCATAGGGTTTCGTGGTCCTGCGGGACACGGCTCTGACATAGGGTCTCACCAGTGTTACTTTCTGGGTCTGAAGTCCTACAAATATTGAAGGATTTTAATAACAGATTTGGAAAGACTCGAAGAGTTGCAAATGATGATAATCCTTGGAAGAAAAAAAGTATATTCTTTGAGTTATCTTATTGGGAACATAATATTTTACGTCATAATTTAGATGTGATGCATATAGAGAAAAATCTTTTTGATTCATTACTTGCTACACTCCTAGATACTGATGGCAAAACAAAGGATCACTTGAATAGTCGTCTTGACCTTCAAGATTTGGGTATAAGTGAAGAGCTTCATCCTAGACCTCTTGCATTTGACAATATAGTTCTACCTCCTGCTTGCTTTTCCATGACATCAAAAGAGAAAGGTATTCTTTGTGAAGTTTTAAAAGGAATGAAACTTCCAGATAGCCATGCAACTAATATCTCAAGGTGCGTTAATGTCAAAGAGCGTGAGATTTCAGGACTGAAAAGTTTCGATTCTAACTTTTTGATGCATTATGTACTTCCCATAGCTATCTGCCAAGTATTGCCAAAACATGTGGTCAAAGTCTTGATTAGGCTAAGTGCTTTCTTTCGAGGAATTTACTTAAAAGTTATCCAATTAGAAGAGTTTGAGCGGCTGGAAAAAGAGATTGCAATGATACTTTGTGAACTTGAGAGGATTTTTCCACCATCGTTTTTTGACATCATGACCCATTTACCCATTCATTTGGCAAGGGAAGCAATGTTAGGTGGACCAATCCAATATCGTTATATGTACCCGGTAGAGAGGTATGTATGATTAGTATATCAATTTAGTTTCTGTTTTTTTTTTTAATCTTTGATTTTTCTTTATGAAGTTACAATCTAATTAGTAATGTGATATTTATTAATAGGTATTTGTTCAAATTGAAATCTTAGGTTCGTAATAAAAGTCATCCAAAAGGTTGTATAGCAGAGGGTTATTTAGCAGAGGAATGCATTAGCTTTTGTTCAAGGTACTTGGATGATAGTGTTCAAACAAGATTCAATAGACCTTCTAGAAATTATGATGCTACTGGTATGGACTTCCAAAAGTCTAGTTTATTCCCAAGAATGGGTCGCTGTATAGGAAGTGATGAGATTTCCATGCTAGACTATAATTCTTGGGTTCAAGCACATAGATGTGTACTTTTCAATTGTCCTGAGATCGAGCAATATCGTAGGTAAGATTTTATCTTTTTCTTCTAGCCTAATGATACAATTTCAATTATAATTGATTTTAGAGTTTTATATATACTTAAAGATATTCTCTTGTTTACTATTTTGTATGTAGAGAACATGAACAGCTTATTGTGCAGTGGTCTAGTTCGAGGAAATGGAAAAGAGCCCGTAGCCATTGCTTAGAGTTTCATGATTGGTTTGAAAATCGAGTTAGGGGCCAGGATGTTTTAGAGGAAATCAAATGGTTGTCACAAGGTCCTAGCCGTGTGGCTAGACGTTATAAAGGCTTCATTATAAATGGTTTTAGATTTCATACTCAAGATTGTGAAAAGAGAAGGAAGACTCAGAACAGTGGGGTTGTTGTAACGGCATTAACTGAAAGTTACGCTAGTTCTCAAGACTAAAATCCAATTAAAGGGAATGTTACATACTATGGAGTCTTGAAAGAGATCATTGAGTTAGATTATTATGGGAATTTTAATGTTTTGGTATTTCAATGTGATTGGTTTCAAACAAAGCAAGATGAATTTGGGTTTTCGCTTGTGAACTTCAAGAGGTTGACTTCTCAAAATGATCCTTTTGTAGTAGCATCTCAAGTATAGCAAGTTTTTTACATTCAAGATCCAATTGAAACAGATTGGCATGTTGTTGTTAAGCCTAGTGGTCCAAGAGACTTGTATGATATGGCTGAATCAAATGGAGATGATCCATGGAAAGTTTATAATGAGCAGAATGTTTCTTCAGATCTAATTATCAATGGATGTGATGATACTGTAAGTTATATAAGAGATGATATTGATGGAGTAACAATCCATCAATAAGTTACCGAAGGTTGTATTCTTACTTAATACATGCTCACAATAAAAAATATATGTATTCTTCTCAATGGTTTCTGTTTGTATAGTTATCTTCCCTTTTTTTTTTCAATTGTATTGCTTTGCTATTACTATATCTTTTATATTAGCATAAAATTTCTTTGTACTAACTTTTAATTTTTGTATTCTACAGGCATAAACATTTGCTGCAATGGCAAAGACCAAGCATAAATTGTGTGAAAAGTCAAATCCTAGGTCAAATTTTCATACAAGAGAGACTAGTTCAGGTTTTAGTGCTCACTTTGATAGACAAAGATCACCTTCATTAATTAATGATAATTCTGAAAATGAAGGTAAAATCAGTAATTTCTGCATGATAAAAAAAGTTGCTGACTTGAATGTCTTTATTTATCATTTATTATTTATTATTTATTAAGTTTTTTAAATATATTTGGTAGTTTTTATGTAGGTTTTTCTACCAGAAAAAACAAAAGACTTGTTAGGGGTCTTCACATTCATGGAATGAATAAAGACAATCTTGAAATGGATTCTGAAGTGCGTCAGTTTGGTAGACAAAGATCACCTTCATTAGTTAGGGATGGTTTTGAAAATGAAGGTAAAATTAGTAATTTTTCCATGATAAAAAAAGTTAGCTGATTTGATTGTCTTTATTTATTTCTTTTTATATTCCTTTTTATATAAAATTCTTCCTTTTATATATATTTGTTGCATTTTATATAGGTTTTTCTACCAAGAAAACCAGAAAACTTACTAGGGGTCTTCACATTCATGGGGTTAATCAAGATAATCTTGAAATAGGTTCTAAAATGCATCACATTGGTAGACAAAGATCACTTCCATTGGCTAAGGATAATTCTGAACATGAAGGTCAAATTAAGAATTTCTGTCTATTCTTTCTTATATAAAGTTTTTTTCTTTCTTTCATAAATTTGTTACCTTTTACGCAGATTTCTCTACCAAGAAAACTAGAGGATTTATTAGGGGTGTTCATATTGGTAGACAAAGATCACCTCCATTGTCTATGGATAGTTTTGAAAATGAAGGTAAAATTAGTAATTTCTGCATGATAAAAAGGTTGTTGACTTGAATGTCTTTATTTTTTTCTTTTTTATTAAATTTTTTAAAAATATTCGGTACCTTTTATGTAGGTTTCTCTACCAGAAAAAACAGAAGACTTGTTAGGGGTCTTCACATTTATGGAATGAATCAAGACAATCTTGAAATGGATTTTGAAATGCATCACTTTGGTAGACAAAGATCACCTTCATTGGTTAATGATAATTCTGAAAATGAAGGTAAATATTATGGTTAAATGGCAAGCTTATGTAGCTAAGTGTGATTATTAGATTGATAACTAGCTGTTCAACGTTTCTTCTGTTCTCATAAAATTTCTTTAGCCTTTGCTAGTGTTCTTATTATTTTGGTCCAGTAAATATTTTGTGCATGCAATTGACTCTAAGTTTTTTTTTTTAATATAGATGTAGATTTTTCTACAAAAAGGACTATTAGACCTACTAGGACTCTCCATCTTCATGGATTGCCAAAGCATAAACAGCCAGATGATCTTCACTCTCAACTATCAAAATAGCCTTATCTTCAAAAGCGTAACTCATTGCACAAGGAACGAAATTTTGAGGTATGAACTTTGTTTAGCTCTTTCTAATTTGTGACACGCCCGGACTTAGTCCGCACGTGTCAAGTTGAGTATTTATGTATAGTTGTTTAGTCAATATACCAAATTTGACTTCCCATGGATGTTTTAAACTTCATTTAGCTCAATTTCAAGCTTAAAAACCCTAAAATTGAAGTTCCGAGTTGTGGGGCCCACTTGGGCACGAATCCCAAGGAAGTTTGACCGGGTTGATCGGAGTCAACCTTGACTCTGTTGATTCCGGTGCCGGAACTGGTCAGAACCGGCGCTGGATCTAATCGAATTAAAATGGGTCTCGGCTCACCCGAGACCCCCATTTTTATTTTCTCTTCTCTTCTTGTTCTTCATCTTCTCCGAGCCCTCTCTTCCAAGTTCCTTCAAATCAAACCCTCAATCTCCTTTCAAACACTCATTTAAACATCAATACCAACTTCTCTTGCCTCCTTAAAGATCAAAACACCAAAATTTCCAAGAAAATCACCAAATCTACAAATCTGTAATTTTGGCGACAGATTGTTCATCAGCTCATAACTTTCGATTTAACCGTGGAAAGTGGTTGGGAATTTGGTATGTTGTTCTAGACTCATCAAGCTTTAATTTGATAGTTTACATGCTTGATTTCGTAGTCTGTACTAAGAGAAATCGTTGATTAAAGTTGAGATTTCTGTTTTGCCCAAGATATGTTAACCCTTAGTGTTTAGATTTGAATTCCGAGTATAATTGGTTGTTTAAATCAGTTTTTGATGCTGTGGAATCTTAGTTTAAGTGTTGAGGAGTATGTATTTCGAATTTCACGTCCATTGGTGCTGAATCGAACTTGGATCGAGCTGAAGAAGATTGGAAGCCGAAGCTCGACCTTAAGTGCAGCAAAGAACCAGTGCCGGTTCTGGCATGAACCGGGGCCGGATCATCACTGCTGGTCAATTTTTGCCCCAATTCGGGTCCAGGGGCAAAATGGTCATTTTGCAGCCCTAGATCCCATTTGACCCCATTTGACTCAATTGATTTTAATTTACTTCAATTAACCTCCGGACTTGCCCAATTTTACTTCGTGACCTTAAAATAGGTTTTATTTTATGATTTAATTTTTGGTTGAATGCTTTTATTAATCAAATTAGATTTTAATTTGATTATTTAGGTACGTGATTGTACGAGTTTCGGACCGATAGCAGTTTGAGTTAAGGCATTCGTGGAGTAATCGGGGAGTATACAACTCTCCTCTCTTGTGAGTGGCTTGGATTATATTGGTTGACCATTAAGGGTTAACCGTTTTCAAATTTCTTTATAAATGCTTTATTAAATTGTTTTATATGTTTTGGGGTATGAATTGTCCACCCTCACACACCAAGATTACAATTGATTTAAAGGGTGGGAATTTCAAATAATTTTATAAATTGATATTATTGATAATTGTTTGGGGTACGATACCCCTGAGAGATGAGAGATTGAGCGAATTCCAAGGGGCTCCAATTTGCGGGAGCGTGGACCGAGTTTGAGAGCATGCATGATACTCAGCCGTGGACCGCCTATCGAGGGGCACAGTGAGTCGAGCCTGGTTAGGAGAGGTGCGTAGGGAAACTTGCCAGGGCTCCAGATTGCTGTATTCCACCACAGCAAGGCAAATGTCAAGGGAATGGGCCAGTGAGTAAAGAAAAGTGTTTTAAAATATTGAGTAACCTTAACGGTCCAGCGGATACCCCAGTGCACGGGTATACCTTTTTGGGACAATTTCAGAAGCCAACCCATTTGGAAATATTATTATTGATTTAATATTTGTTTTGGTGTGGGACTTCCTATAATTTTAGTAAATGATTTATTAAATTGATTCTTGGATTATTTCATATCCCCAGCCTGAGGTGATCGGTCATTATAACCGAGTCCCTCACTGGGTACAAGTATATTGTACTCATTCCATTCACTTTTGTTGTCAGGCCATCAGGCTTTGGACGGCGGACGTCCCGGTGGTCAGTGATCCCAGTACGACACTGTGGACACGACTTTGTAGGTGTCATCCTGTTTGCTCTGTGTATCTTGGCTCCGAATATTAGTGCATTTTACATATATATATGTATGTATATTTATATTACTTTCCGCTACATGGAGCACCGTAAAACATGTCATTTTCTTTTTAAATATTTCTGAACTATATTATCTATAATAATTTCGTATGTTTTCATATATTGCTCAAATATCCTTTATTTTTATGCCTTGTGCCATCTTGGTTGCCCGCCTGACGAGGCACGCATCTCGAGGTGGTACGACGGTTGTCACGTGGCCGGGCCTGCGGGTCGGGGCGTGACAATTTGTATCTTTTATATTATACTCTTTCGTGAAACACTTGTGATACTATCATAACTGATTTGAATTATTTTATCAAGGAATTTCACACAAGCATAGATTCAGAAGTTCACTCTCAAATATTGAAGCAGCCTCAAGTTAAGAAAAGTCACTATTTTACAAAGAAAAGAAGTTTTAAGGTATGAAATGCCTTTCTTAAGGTTCGTTATCTTTAAGATGGAAACATGATGATATAAATAGAATCTTTATGAGCTTTTTACTTTTTCAATTTTCAAGGAAAGAACTACTGAGGTACATGGGTGTGTTAGTCAAGGATCACCTTCATTAGTTCATGCTGATTCTGAAAATGAAAGTAGTGTTAGATGATAGCTACTAATTTGAATGCCTTTTTGGATTTTTACTCTTTGTTTTTGTCCTCAAATTCTCTCGATATTTGTTTTTTTTAATATTAGGCTTCTGTACCAAGAATACTAAAGGGCCAACTAGGGCTCTACGCGTTCATGGATTGACTAAAGACAGTCGTATTTTCATCTTATTAAACACAAGAAATCAGCCTATTGGTCCCACTGATGAAGCTGTTAACAACTTGAGCTCATACTTGGGAACTTTGGAATTGAATGCCTTATTGGCTCCTCTTGTCTACTGTGATTGGCGAGAAGTTCCCCACTCCAATAAAATTGATATGTTAAATCTTGTTAATGTAACCATTCATCTAAAACACTTTTTCATTTTATTTCAGAATCTTTTAACCATAATACCTACATTAGTTAAAATTTATTATTTCAGATAAAGTTCGAGATTGAGGAATGTGCTAAAAACTGGATCCTAAGCACAATAGGGACTGATTGGAGGAATTACAAGTGTCGGCTGAAGAGGAACTATTATTACAGATACAAAACAGATGCTGATCGACTTAAATATTGTCCTGACGGAGTACCTTTCAAACATTGGAAAGAGTTAGTTACATTTTGGAGTTCCAAGGAAGGACAGGTATGATATTAACTAAATTTGCTATAAAAATAATTATGTTACGACTATCATGAACAACTATTTTGATTATAATTGTGGTTTATGCATTTTAGGTGCGAAGAATAAGAGGAATGATATCTTGTAAGAAGCAACAATGCATACACACTACTGGATCTATGAGTTTTGCTTGTGTCCGTGAAAAAGAGGTATACAAATTATTCTGTTTATCTTTATGAAACAGTTTCTGTTACTAAAAAACTGCATATATTTTGACAAATTAGCTATAATTTTTTTGCTCCTTTCTTGGTTACTCCTTTTGTATGAGATGATGTTTATAAGGAGTTAATAAGTTGGTTTATTTTTCTTATCAACATAGAAGGTTAAAAGGGGAGATGTTGGTGATATATCTCAAGCTGATATGTATGTTGTAATACCGAAAATTTTGGTATTAATTTGAACTTTTGTTCAACTTGAAAATTTAAGTGGTTGAAGTCAATTTTTGATCAAGTCTAGAGATATTGAAGTGTAATGAGTTAATCTAAAGAATTGTGATGAAGTATGGGAATTCAAACTCCACAAGGGAGTCTTAAAGAATAACTATTACTGTATTGAGAAATTGGAGATTTATCTTAATCATTATATAAACGACCTTGGCAGTTATTAAGTACTAAAGAAAATTGAGGTTAAATGAAAGAAGATGATTTAGTATGAAATTATGGTTTGATGATCAGAAGGAGTTAATGGAGATATTAAGACGATCCATAAATTAATTTGGAGTCACAATGTTAATTACTTTATAAATTGAAGATTTAATATAAATAAAGACTTAAGTGAAATTGGGTGTCATTTGGAATTATGAAATTATGGTAAATTGGAGAAAATGGCTAGATTGAAGATAAATGTGCTTTGGGGGACAAAGTGGACATTTGAAAGGATAAGTGAAGGGCAAAATTGGAAACCCAATGTATAAAAATGGAAGAAGAGGATTTCTCCTCATTCATTTTTTTTCTTTTCTTTCTTCTTCCTCGTTCTCCTCTTCTCTCCATTGAAGAGCAAACCTTCCCAAAAAAATTACCCAAATAAATCCCCCATTGAATCCTAATCAAATCTTCATAGAAACCAAGAGTTAAAGTCATCAAAATCCTCCATGAAGCTTGCAATTTTCGTGGGTTAAGCATTGGAAGGAAGAAGAACCAAGTTTGTTGGTGTTTTGGCAATTTAAGCTAAAAAGGAAGAGGGATTTCGTGGTAGATCAAACAAGTGTTGGAAAGTGGGTTTAAGGTATGTTAATCTACTCCATTTTAGCTTCAAGATGCCATTGGAATCATGTTAATTGGATTTGAATTGAGAAAGATATGCATGTTAGAAGTTAGAAGTTGAAAAATGGGTTTTTGGGTGCAATTTGATTGAATTTGAGCTAAATTGATGTTGTTGATGCATTGAGTGATGCTATAAGCATGTTTTGATGATGTTTTGAGTTGAATATTGTGTTGGTTTGAATTAGAATTGGTTGGAAGTTGTTTAGATTGAAAATGGCATGAAAATAGCTTAAAACCCGAAATATGTGCAGAGGAATTCCGGCCCAGGCGCTCTAGAGACCATGGCCCGGATCCTCCCTAGAATTATGGGAACGTGCTTTGTTCCATTTTGGTTCATTTTGCTTCTGATTCAATTTTTTACTTCTCCGAACCTTCTGGAACCTTAATTAAACTTATGTAAAAGACCTTTTGAGATGGGTAAACATCTCAAATAAACCTTGGATTAAGATTTGGGTATTTAACCCTTGAATTGACAAAATTTGGCAAGTGTTGAGCTCAAAGTGGGACAACGGAGTGCGTTGCCAAGCGGCTGGCATACTTTGAGCGTAAAGGCGTAGAGATGCATAGCATATAGCCTTAGAATGTTATACTAAGTTTGTTTAGTGTCTTACCATATTGTTTTCATTGTCTTAACCTACCTTATAGGAGGTTACACATAGGTGGAAGGCAAGGCGCAAGCATGTGGACTTATGGGAGTGTTCACCCTCCCAAAGTTGTGAGTGGATAGTGACTTGATATTTTAAATGATAATGATTATGTTTTCAAATATAGATCTTGAAAAGAGATTTGAAAACCATGTTTTGAGTATGGATGTTTGGTAATTGCTTGTTAAGCATGTTTGGTGAAAATGTGACTCGAATAATTGTATATGCCATGTTTTACTTGTGATACATTTGTTATCAACCATATGGCTTGGAAATGGTTTTATGAACTATGGCATGTACTTAGATTTTTACTGGTGAGATTAGTGTGCATGAGCACATAGGGGAATTGAATTCCCAAACTCAACCATGGTTGCCAATCTATGGTCCATTGAGGAGAATGGCATAGATTGTGGTATGTTTTATTATGTTGATTATTGTCATGTAGAGTTGATGGGAGAGGGTGGCTCTTATGACATGTATACTTGTTGTTAGACTCTCTTTGCCTCACCACATTGAGTTGTCCAAGGCCAACACCAAGGAAGGGGAAAACTTTGGTTTTATTATGATCTATGATGTGCCAAAACCCCTTGGTGGTTTCCTTCTCTACCTCGGCCAAGGTTAGGAGATCGGAAATGTGTATTTGGCTAGAACCCATGCTTTGTGGAAAAATCGAGTCTATTTTTGTGATATTGATATCTATGACATTGTTTTACTTTCCAAGCATGTTTTCAACCATAGAATGGACAGATTTCATCGAAAAGATTAAGTTGTTGGCTTGGTTCAGAAACCATACTATGAAACTTTGATTTAAACGTAAGCATGCTTTGATATTCATGTTTTATAGCCGTATGATTTATACGTTTGAATATCAAATGTTTGCCATGACTGTTTTCTAAAGATGCTTGTGAAATTACCTCCATACTCCTGCAAAGTGTGTAGATCTTTACAAACTGTCACTATAACTCACTGAGCACATGTTAGTACTCACCACTCGTTTTTGTCTACATACTTTGCAGTACCTTAGTTCGGTGGTGTCTTCATGCCTCAAGGTGTCCGTGGTGGGTTCAAATGTTTTGTGTGGTGCCTCTCTCAGAGACGGCCCGTGTACTTGAGCTTGGGCTCATGATTGGTAAGGGATTCCATTGGAGAAAGAAAAGATAAAGGAGACTAGTTTTTTTCAAATTTTCGGTTATTGTAATACTTCGATTTATCTTTTAAAAGTTATAGATTTACGAAACGGATTTCCAACTTGCTTTGTATTTCAAACTTGATAAATTTATGGTCATTGAAACCAAATTTGTATAATTGACCTAATTTTGACTTTTGGTTGACTTTGGTCAACCCTTATATAAAAAAAAAAGTTAAATTTTATTGAAACTTTATTTGTAATTATTTTCCCTAACAAATTGAGTCTCCAATTTAGTTTGAAGATGTTTTTAAATTGAAATCATCTAATGCCTTGCGTGGTGTCGAAGTGCGAGGCTGCAGACTCGTATTTCGGTGCAACGCGGCGGTTGTCACATGCTCAACTTCTGGGTCAGGGCGTGACATATGTTCTGACGCATCGAAACAAGGATGGAGAAATGGATGAGGACACCACTAGAATTTTGGTATGACAAGTAATTTTACATTTGATATGATATAATGTTAATAATCTGATTATTAATGTTGCATTTCAGTTGGAATATAAGCGACAATTATCTCTACTTTTGGAAAAATCTGAGGATCTTGATACTCAAAATGAAATCTTTGCTAAACTAATGGGGAATAACAAAGCTGGCCACGTATGTCTTCATGGGAGAGGTGTGACCTCATCTGATCTAAGGGAAAAAGTATCAACTGTTGGTCCAATGGATGCCCAAAGAGTAGCTGAAAATGCTAGGAAGCTTTTGACAGATGGGATAAAAGAAATGAAAGATAAGCTGGAAGTTGAGGTGCAAAGCAAGTTGGAGCAACAAGTACAATCTATATATAAAAGGTGAGATGACAGATCAAATTCAAATGATTAAAGTAGAAATTTTGCAGCACTTTAACTTGTTGATGTCACAAATGCAAGTGAGGCTTTTGAAGGTGGCAACTTTAACCACAGATAACAAGCCATCAACTTCTTCACAAATGGTATATCTATTACAATTACTTTTTTTTTATTTTCTTTTTATTCCCAAGTTTCTTACTAATATACTTGTAAAATAATTTGCAACCCATTAATGAATCATCGTTGAATGATAGTCAAGAAATAAGACACTTGGTCAGCCAACAACTTCTTGATAATATCTCTCTTAATCATATTTGTAAGGTTAGTAAAAGGCCAAAATTTTGACTTTCATAATATTAAGGTTAGATGTTAATCTTAAATGTCATTACTTGTTTTCTTTGTTAGATGGTGGAGGTCAATGTTCCTCAATTTCTTTTTGAGGAATAAAGTTACAACTTTGGTAGGATCATAGCTTGTGCAGCGTTTTACAATGTGGTGAGCACTTTGTGAAACAAAATAAAACATTGCTAGCTGTATGTTTTTCTGAATTTGAACTTCTCCTTTAATGTATATTTTACTCTATGCTGTGATAAAATCAGATTTTGTCTTGGTGTTCAATGTACAGAAACTGGGAAGGGAAGCAAAAGTTCCAATTTTGCTTACTGCAATTCTAAACTGGAAAGGTAATTTTTAGTGTTAATCCTTTGGATGTTCACTTCCCTTTAGTTTCAACTTTCGTGCTTATTACTACATCCCTGGCATTTGGCTTTTGTCTACTTTGCTGCTTTTATACCCATTGGTCATTGTGGATCAATATCGCAGCATGATTTCATCTACTTTTTCATTACAAATAAGTTACTATTTATATTTTTTCTTTTATGTATGGTCTTCCTGGTTGCAAATATGCTATTTTTATGGCTTAGACCTCAGAGTTTTCTTTGTTCTTGTAGTGATCAACTTCTTATTGTAAGGAGTTATGGAAAGCTTTTGCTGGGGATGGTCTCTATTGTCCCTGATGGATGGAATTGTATGATTCTTTGTCAATTATTCATGGATGGAATGCTATTGAATGTGCAGAGACTTAGGCATCTTTCAATCCTTTATATGGTTTCCACCTTTTTTTTTATTTCTCTGTATGTCAGACTGGTTAACTTTGAAGCAGATATATACGCAGATGTGTACACAGATATTTTGATGAGTTGAACTATTTTTTGCTCATGTAATAAAATTAGAAATGTTTAAATCCAGCTTTATTTTGTTTTATTTTATTTTTAATAAATTTGATGGCTGTTACTACTATTATACAACTATTTTGGCTGCAGATTTTGGTTACTGCTATAGGTTTTAAAAGTGCATCCATTTAGGAAATTGCTGCAGATAACTAATGCAGTAAAAGCTGTTAAAAAGTGCAGCTATATTTTTTCATGCACTGCCTAAGGATGCGTAAGTGGAAGTGCAGCCTTTTGTTAATGGATGCATTTATTTTACTTGTAGATGCACTTATTATTGGAGCCATAGGTTAGAAATGTTGTAGTGCTCCTTTTTCTTATTTCTTATTTTCAAATCTTTTTATTCGCCAAATTTTCCGTCGGACGACTTTTTAGACGTTTCGATAATACCGATACCTCGGGTAGTATAAAAAATTATATAGCCTTACTATAATATTAAGAAGGAGACATATACCACTGCTTTTTTTTTTTCCAATTAAGGGAAAGGTTTCTCTTTTTATTAAGGAACAAAGGTCTCATCACATTTTCTTTGTTGTGCTTTGCTGCTTCTAGATTTTGGTGCTTCCTTTCGTCAATCCCTTGGTTGGAGAGAAGGTGATATTGTGCGTCGGCATACTTGGATCAATAGCATATGTAAGTTGTCTCTGCATTTCACTTACAAACAGAAAAATAAACAAAAAATGAGGTCAGAAAAAAATCTGATATTGGTTTTTCTTGTGCAGGCTCTATTTTATGGCTTGGCTTGGGCATCCTAGGTATGTAACTCTATTTAGCTCATTAGTTTGTATGTATTTCAGCTCATTTAATAGGTTTATCCATGTTCAGGCATTTTTTTTTCTATTTTTTGGTTATACAATTTTCTCTCTATTTGTTGGTTGAGCCTTAACTATTTGCTTAAACTTTTATATCCAGAGGTTCTCGCTTGAGTAGCAGGATAAAAGGATCCAATCTTTTTCCTCTAAAATGCATGCATATTTTGAAATTAAAACTTTTAATTTAGCATTAGAAGTAGTCCAGACTGAACAAGAACAAGCATTGTCAAAACGCAGGTACCATACTTGGCTGCATCATTTGGTGTCATTTATGAGCTTGTGAAACCCTCGGTAAGTAACATTTGCCTTCATTTCTCTTTTGTCGGTCCCTGAATTACATAAAACATGGTATCCATTTACAAGAATAATCATAATTAACTTGGATTAATTGTTAATATATAATCATTTCATTACCTAATTTCTGTTTGCAGGCCTATGCTATCATCTTCAAGGCATCAAGCTTAACTGATCAGCTTTCCAAATACATCTAGTGATTGTTTGTTTTATTTTTGGGTATGCACTTTAAGAATTTCATCTTCTACTTGAAAAAACTAAGGAAAAAGTGGCTCCTGAACTATTTCGAAAGGAGAAAATAAGCCCCTCAACTTTTATTTGTGTCAATTTAACCCTCAAACTTTAATTTTTGTCAAACTAACCAAATTTGGATGAAAATGTCGACATGGCAAAGGGTCGAGTTACCTTTTAGCTGATAGGGCTTAACAAACTTAATTTTGCATTAACAAACTTAATTTTGGATTGCCTTGTTCTCTTATATCTAATTCTGGTGATCACAGGGAAAAGCTCAGGGATTTATCGCGGGTGCTCAAGCTGTAGCAAGTTTATTATCACCCCTTGCAATGAGCCCACTGACTTGTTAGTTGATTGTATGACCATCGATTAAATGATAAAAGGTACTTAGATTCAATTTCTCACTTCTTCAATTGTGTTTGTTATATATTTTCAGCTTGGTTCCTATCTAGCAATGCCCCTTTCAACTGCAAGGGTTTTAGTATCGTAGTTGCATCCCTATGCATGGTAAGCTCAAAACTCCTCTCTATTTCCATCTCTATATCTCCGGACCGATTCTCAAAATCCCTTTTTGTTTTTCCAATTATAGGTGATATCCTTATTTTATGCTTGTCTCCTCAAACCCAAAGAAATCACAATCCAGGAGGAAGAGGAAGACATGGAAGAATCACTATTATTCAGCAATTAATAGAATATTTCCACTTTCACATTTGAAGCTGCCATAGATCGTCATTGGAAATAAGAGTCGAGCATTCTACCATCAATTAGTTGTATAATATTTATTTATTTTTTTTATTTTGATAGATTATTCCAAAATTCATTGGTGCAACTCTAGAAGACTTAAACTCTAGAAGATTCAATAAGATAAGTATTTTCTCTATGGTGTTTTATTGTGTGTTCTTGTCTCTGTTTTATTGTGTGTTCTTGTCTTTAACTTAAGCTGTGTGAGTTAGTTCTTGGGAGGAAACATGTCTATTATGAAAAATTAACAATTTTGGTTCAACAACTGCTCAACAGCTTCAAGTCGTAGAAAATCCATGTAGTTATGACTCTTTTTTTCCACAAGTCTGGTCTCCTTCAAAACAGAATTATGGAGATTCCCTTCTCATTTCCTTGCCGTTCTCATAAATTAACAGGGCGAACTCTGTTATAAGCTGATAGGGTTACAGGAAAGACTTGTCTAGCTCTCTCACTGCTGAGCAAAGGGAAAATGATGTTTGATGCACCCTGAAATGTGAAAAATCAATTGATTCCTGTTAGATTACCTTGAAAATTAACAATGGGGACTAAAGGAATGAGTACATGAGAAGAAATTACAAGAAAATTTTAAAAAATACTAACCATAATTAGTGTACCAAGTCGAAGATGTTTGAACGAAGGGAATGGAAGCAGGATCAGGTTCAGTGGTTGAGGATTGATACTAGAGAGAAAGGCTATCGGTCCATTAGAGAAAAAAACCACCAAGGCTCAAGTGATCAAAGCATGCTTGGCGCATTTCTCCCTTTTCCAGATCAGATGATTTCTTAGAAACCTTATAGAGAGCAGAAGACACTGTATTTCTTGTAGATGTAGTTGGCTGAAATAAAAAAGGTCCATGGTTCTCTGTTGTACAATACTAATTTTTGCAGGTGCTTATCTTAGACATGTAGTTTTCCTCATGTGAGATAAGAGTGCAGATATATTTGTAACATGTATGGTTATAGTTTGCTAACCTTGCGGAGAGTGTAAAATGATTCAAGATATTTGCAGAAGGCAGATGCATCATTTAGACCCTGCAGAGGTCTAAGGAGGTCTCTTAAGAGAAGAATATCGGAGAGTGTCATAGTCATTCCTCCAGTCAACGGATGCTTCATGTCAAATGCATCTCCCATCAGAAGTGCACCAGGAGTTGGATAGCAGGGAGCAGCAGCAGGCTCCTATTTGGCATTGTTCTTATGTTTCCATTGTTAATTAGGTATAAAAGCACTGTGTAGCCTGGGGGGAATCTGGGGATGCAGACTCCTCTTATTAGTCCCAATTGAACATTCAGTAATTACAGAAATAAAGCTACATTGTCTTGTTGTCATAGCCAAAATCATCAACAAATAATCAAAACAATCTAGCAGATAGAGAAATAGTGTCATAGCCAAATTAAACAATCTATGTTGGCATGGAAAATCCTGAGCAAGGTTTCAATACCTGAGGAGCCACCACCGCTTTTAAGAAATGGCACATTTGACCCTTAGAAATGAAGGGAACTTTTTGTCTAGGGACATCCACCAGACAACGAACCTCTGTTCTGCTAATAGGATAAAACAGGATTGGGGAAGGATTTGCCAAAATAACATGTCCATGATTTGCATATGGAAGTTCACAGTTCTCAAGGACCAAGGCAACAAGACAAGAGGCGATGTCAACCTGCATAAAAACTTATTAAATTAGTATAACACCAAAGAATATTGCACAAAGTGTCACCCCTGTGATCCTATTTATTTCTAGAAAAAGAGTAACATTTCAGTTGATTAATTTCATGACAGATTCAACAGTTGAACAAAAATTACTGAGACCATTCTTGAGAAGCATCCATCGCATACAATTGTAAGGGGAGCTTTAGCTATCAGCGCTTGACCATTCTTGGTTTTGTACTGTACACCTTTAACAGTTCCGTTCTCAGTTATTAGAGATGTGACAGTTCCTTGCTCTTGTTTCACACTGCAAAGTTGATTGAGAATGCAAATAAGATGTTCACTCAAATAATGGAGAACATAATATGGAAATTTTGGAAGTCTTTTTCCCTTATGTAAAGAACGAATTGGGATTATAAATCACTTTTAACAAGGCTTAAGAACTTAGGAGTTCAAAGATGATACTTGGGAAGGGTTGATGCTTTCTCTCTCATTCTTTGAATGAAACGTCCATTATGGAAACTTCTTCCAGCAACATCTGATCCAAAATTTTGATATGATGGTTTGGTGCTTTTCCCATTCTTGAACACAGCACAACCAAATACTAGCTGAGCATCAATTTCATTCACACAATCTGCAACCATGTACATATAGTTTACATTATCATTGTCTATTTTATGATTGCTTGCAGCTATTGGCATTTGTTATTTATAAAAGTGCGATTCATAATTTGTACTAGACTGTTCCTTGTTTTCTTACCTTCAAGCCCCAATTCCATCAATTTCAGGTAACTTCCAGGTTGAAGTAGTTCTCCAGCAAATGTATCAGGTTCAATCGAGTCTTTCTCGTCACTTTGACTTGGCGTCAATCCTTCATCATATGGTAGAAAACATGTTCATTACAGTTCTCAAATGAAAGAGCAAAAGGAATGCTTCAAAGATTGCTAGAAAGGAAGAGACTTGTCACCTTTCCAAGAGTGTAAGCAAGAGCAGAACCAACAACCCCTGCTCCAACAATGATAATATCTGCACTCTCACTTATCTCTGAATCATGATCAGAACTCATTGAACATTTCTCCTCGTGAATTTCCTTTGAAGCAAAACTGATCTACTTCTGAATTTTCTTTTACAGCAAAACAAGACTCAAAACAGGAGCCAAAATTCCTCCCACTAAACATTGGCAGATCATCTTCTTGAAAACTGACTAGTGTTTTTGGTTAGTGTGTATTAGTATCTGTCTGTTTGAGTTATATTTTCTCTGCAACTCAACTTTGTGCCTTTAATAGGCTTCTGATGGTCTAATAGGGAACTCAAAGGCTAGGTGGTCTATGCTCAGAGTCTCCCACACCACATACTGTTCTTTTAGTCTTTTGTTTAAGAAGTTGTGGTACCATTCAAAATGCAGTAGTAAAATAATATCACATTAATTAAGGAAAAGAATTTGCTGAAGATAAATAAGAGTCAAAGACTTTTGTTTGAAATTAGTTATAACAAAACTGAAATTCTAGTAAAAGTTTGAGGACACAAGCAATGGCCCAAGGTTGTCTGATGTCACATAATGTTAAAAAAGTTTTCATTGTTTCAAAGCCTTGGAAGCCACGAAATAGGAAAAGACTTTCCTCCACTAAGATGCAGACAAACTATGGAATAACCATTTTGAGAAGAGCAAAGGGAGCGTTTGGGTGAAATAATCAGTCAGAAATTTGAGTAATATTTTGTAAAAACGTTTCCAAGGATTGACAAGTTTAATTAGCAACTGATATGAGCCTTGAAATTTGAAATAACGCAATCAAACCATCTTTGGAGAATGAATATAAGATTTTATTTAAAAGAATCACTGTACAATATAAAAAAAATGCAATCAATAGCAGCAAAAGTGAACACCAAGTAGACAACAGGATGTTTGTTCTACTTTGGACTTCAGTAACTACCATGTAAAATTTCCTAATTCTGCTAACATGTCCTCTTCTGTAAATGTGGCCAGGAATGATTGAATTTCATCATCAGAAAAGTCGGGAGTCTCTAAGAACTCTGGAACATGATCAGTTGCATTAGCCATTGAAGAAGCATGTTCTCTTTCAGTGTTGAAGGTGCAATCTTCCTCCGGTAGAGGCAGGGCGTCAAAATCAATTGATTCTTGTACTGTATTGCAGGTGCAATCTTCCAGAGCCCCTAGAGAGTCGTCAAGCGACTCAAACCCACTTGATTCCACTGGTGATTCAAGGCACAGGGTCTGAGGGAGAACCGATCTTGGCATGTCAACAGAAGAGGCTGCTTCAACAAAGCTAACAGCTTCATCATCACTCCAATCTTCTTCCTTAAATGGTGCTCCATATTGAGCCCCATTCCTATGGCCAGGACCATCTTTCTGGAAGATAACACAAAGAACATAAGAATCCAGCACAACTCCTTTGTCGGACAGATCCTCATCTTCCAATCTGTATTCGTGCATAACCCAATCTGTCCGCTCTCCTCGTGGAGCTTTCCCTCTATAGAAAACCAAGGTTTTAACCATGCCAACAACTTTGGCATTTTGACGAACAGTTCTATCGTTCCCAGTGGTCTTCCAATACCCATATTGAGTGGCACGATTGAACCGACTCCCTTTGCCATATTTCTTCTCCATTGGACAGAAAAAGTACCACTTGAGATCCCCAGACTTCAAAAGAGACTTTTCAGGCAAATCCCAGGGAGCATACTTGTAGATTTCAACCTCATCAATGGCTTGGAACCCAATCCTCTTCCCCAAGACTTTCCTCTTGAGATAGTACTTAACGAGCTCAACATCAGTGGGATGAAACCGAAATCCTGGAGGCAGCATCGCTCTCCCCATTTGAGAACTTGCTTATGAAAGAATTGCTTGCAAATTCAAATAAACAAATTGAGAGAGAGGGGTTGCTGGAGAAAACCAAGGAATCAAAGAAAACATAGACAAAACCAAGGAATCAAAGAAAACATAGAATGAGGGGCGCCTGAATTTGGAGAACATTAATATGAAGAGAAAAATAAGGCGCCCAACGGCTATGTAACTAACCGCCTTAGGCTACTAGCCGTTGGCGCCTTCTTTTTATTTTTCTTATTTTTTTTTTCTTTTTTTAAATTTCAAACCGGCATTTCTTTTCTTTTCCCTTATTTTTCTTTTCTTTCTTTTCTTTAAATGCACGGGAATTTAATTAGGTATGCCAAATGATTAAAAAGACTAATAAAATAAATAGCAACAAATAAAGTAAAGAAAAAAAGAGCTTGCTTAAAATATAAAGAAAATCACACAAATATTTTATTGTATTCTTTATTGTTTGGTAAATTTCATTTACTAATTCAAAAAAGAAAATTTATATAGTTAATAGATATGAAAATTGGTGAGGATATTAATGCTAAATTATGTTACAAATATTTGAGTACATAATATGCATAAATAAGTAAAACAACTTACCTACATAAATTAAATTTCAACTTACCTACATAAATTAAATTTTATTGTATTCTTTATTGTTTGGTAAATTTCATTTACTAATTCAAAAAAGAAAATTTATATAGTTAATAGATATGAAAATTGGTGAGGATATTAATGCTAAATTATGTTACAAATATTTGAGTACATAATATGCATAAATAAGTAAACAACTTACCTACATAAATTAAATGATAAAAGATATATTAATTTATTGGTCAAATTATGTAATTAGTTCCTCTGTTATACAGAAAGTGTGGATGTAGTCCATCTACTTCAATTTGATCAAATTAAGTCCTTCTACTTTTATTTATTGTCAAATTGAGTCTTTCTATTTTTATTTATTATCAATTTCAATCCAATCACCAATAGTGTTAAATTTTCATAATTAACTATGCTGACATGGCATTGATTATAAATTTATAATGACAAATGCTTTTAAAAACTTTCACATGATTTTTTTACCATATAATATATCTTTCGCCTAGGATAGATCATTTTTATTTTATTTTTGAATATTTAATTTCATAATTTTTTGGTGATAGATTTTATAATCATGTCTAAAAGGTATTAATGTGACCAAAAAAAGCCACATAAAAAAATTTTAATATTTTTTTATAGATCCATGTCATCAAAGTTAATATCATGTCAATATGTTTAATCCTACGTTAGTATAGTTAACAGTGAAATTTAACACCGTTAGTAATTGGATTGAAGTTCACAATAAATAAAAGTATAGGAACTCAATTTGATCAAATCGATGTACAGGAACTAAATCTATACCTTTGGTAAAGTAAAGGGACTAAATATAGTATTTGACCTAATTTATTTATGGAAGTAGTGAATTCTCGAGGTATAGATCTAACACATATGAAAAATCCAAATTACTTAGATAGAGAAAATAATGTTAGAATGAACTCTGTTTAGATTTAAACTAATTTTCACTTTTTTCCATCTGAGAGATTTTATGACTTTTAAATTGACAAATACTATAAATGAGACAATATTGGTAGTTATCTATATTACTTTTCAAGCATTAAAGTAAAAAATTTAATAAATGTTACGTTATGTTTTTGGTTTGAACCAAGGATATCTCCGACCTTTGACCCAATAAATGTTGCATTATCAATCAATAGGATAAAAGATAAAACCTTACTATAAAAATAATCTTAATGATAATCTTACTAAATTTAAATTTGAATGGTTAATACTAAAACGGATACTGATACCGATACCTCGTGTAGTATAAAAGAAATATGTAGCCTTACTATAAGTAAAATTCAGATTATCAAGGTTGGAGAATATTGCTAATGACCCTGTTAATAGGATCTTATGTGAGAAATGAGGCCTTGACGATAGCATTTTAATTTACATTTTCATTGGCTATGTATTTTGTTGTTTGGTTTTAGCCTATTGTAAAGATTGAGTAAGCAGTTCTCTGCTTCTTTTTGGGTAATAAAACAAATTAATTATCCAAAAAAAAAATGCTGATAGATTTCCCATTCGGCTGCAGAAGCACGAAACCAAGAACCACTTGAATCTTTCCTTATCTTCTTTCATTTTTCCAATTAGTTTTTCTACAACTGAATTTGCAACAGCAGCTTCAGTTTCAGCTTCCTCTGCAACCGACAACAACCACTGGATGGTGCTAATGGCTTAGCCTCCACAAGGAGTCACTTCCAAACCCCAAGTCATTAATTACTATGTCAAAACTCTGCAAAGAGTTTTGGGCGCTGAAAAAGATGCTCGTATGTGTATATGATGCTTAATGTGATACCCACTTTGGCTTTTGCTGCAATATTGATGAACAAGCTTCATTTGAACTTGCTCGTCAGTATTTTCCTGGTCTTATTAATTTGGTTGTGTCTGCTTAATAATCTGCTGTTTACTTCCAAATGGGTTCTTGAAATTTGTTTAAAGAGCCATTGCCACTCTTTTTCACTTTTTTTTTTAATCTCTATGTTGTACGTTTTATAGGTTAAGCCAGATCCTGATTATAATTCTGACAAAAAAGACTTCACTGTTTCAAACATATGCCATTCAGGAGTAGCAAGTTTGCAGTTTGTTTCCTGCCAGGAACACAAAACACTGGCTTGTGAGAATGGAAAACCCGGGGGTTGGGGTTGTTACTAGCACAAATGGTTGGTTATTATACTCAGATGCTACCAAGGTTTTGGGAAAGTAAGTCTTTCGCCATTAAGCATGAAAGATTCTAATTTCTTTGTATCATACCATTTTTTAATTCTGGAGTGAAAATGATTGTTGCAGCGAGAAGGATGCACAAATGTGCATTTATCATGTATCTTGGCTACTCAGTTTTAGCTTTTGTTGTCAACTTGATGAAGAATGTGCTCGAGAACTATCTGGTCGGTATATGTTCTGTTAATATGCATTTGTTTGGTTAAAGTATTTTTTGAGTTTTGGATTGAATGATTCCTATTATCAGAGTTGTGCCTGGAGTTCTATCTGTTGAGCTAGATAAGAATTTCTCGTCAGAGGACAAGGGCTATGGAGGTTTCTTCCTTGCTTGATATAAATTTCTCTTATTTAACGTATATTTCATGTTGTCTTTCTATGTGGATGGTTTTCAATTCAAAATCAGTCAGTTCAGATTCCGGATTGGTTGAAGTGCTAGAAAAAACTATCCTTATTTGTGTTGCTTGGCATGAATTTGGGAAAGATATATATGTGATTTCACAGTTGTAAGCAAAAAATGTTGTCAATTGGAGGGTTATAATGAAGAAAAAAAACTCTGAACTAGTATGTGGACAAACTATCTTAAATTTGAGGGGAATGGCCAAATTCTTCCATCAGATGATGAATTTTTTTGATGCTATACTTTCCTGTAACTAATATACTACCTCATTATATATCGGTTTGTATCTTTTTCTTTTGTTAGCTCATTGAGGATATATTCTACTAGAGAGCGCTTGCTGTGATGATCTTGTTCTTTATTTTCAGTTGGCTGGAATATAGATTGTTACAGGTACCGGTAATTCAATCCAGTGCCATTATGATCAAACATCTATTGTCATCAAAAGATCTATTTTCCTTTTGTAACCCCTTTCATTCCTATATATTGTAACAATTTACTATTTTCAGGTAATAATATCCAGAATTCTACAATTCTGCCAGAGAATTCGGAAGCTAGCGAATTGACCACCATAAAAACCAAGAAACTTTTTATAACAGGTAAATTGCTGCTCCAAATCTAATTTTTGTTCTCTCTCATTTATTTGCACATGGTCTTTATTTCTTTTCATATTAGTTCTTTTCCAGTTGATGTTATTTTCATGAATCATATTGAAGGGAAAATCTATGTGTCGTCAACTAGCATTTGTTCACAACTCATATGTTAAAGAAAATCTATGGGTTGATGCTTTCTCTGTCACTTTGAATGAAACATCCATTAGGGAAACTTCTTCCAGCAACATCTGATTCAAAATGTTGATATGATAGTTTGTTGCTTTTCCCATTCTTAAACACAGCATAGCCAAACACTTGCTGAGCATCAATCTCATTCACACAATTTGCAACCATGTACATATAGCTTACATTATCGTTGTCTATTGTTATGATTGTTTGCAGCTATATAATTTGTTATTTGTAAAAGAATTACAGTGCATGAAAAGATTTATATAGAAAGATTGTTCCTTATTTGCTTACCTTCAAGCCCCAATTCCATCAATTTCAGGTAGCCTCCAGGTTGAAGTAGTTCTCCAGCAAATGTATCAGGCTCAGTCAAGTCTCTCTCAATCACTTCCACCTGGCGTCCATCCATCATAGAGTAGAAAAAAAGTTCATTACAATTCTCAAATGAAAGAGAAAAAGGAATGCTTCAAAAAAGAGTGGTAACTCTTCAAAAATGAGATAAAAAAAGGAAACAGATAGGCGGTGCACAGATTGCTAGAGAGGAAGAGACTTATCAGTTTTCCAGGAGTGTATGCGAGAGCAGAACCAGCAACCCTTGCTCCACCAATGATAATATCTCCACTTTCACTTATCTCTGAATCGTGATCGAAACGCATTGAATACTTCTCCTTGTGAATTTCGTTGGAAGGAAAACTGGTCTGCTTCTGAATTTTCTTGTATAGCAAAACAAGACTCAAAGCAGAAGCCAAAATTCCTTCCACTAAATATTGGCAGATCATCTTCTCGAAAACTGACTAGTGCTTTTGGTTAGTGTTGATTGGTGTCTGTGTGTTTCTATATTTTCCCTGCAACTCAACTTGGTGCCTTTAATAGGCTTCTGATGGTGTAATATAGGGAACCCAATGGCTAGCGGGTCTATGCCAACCGTCTCCCATACCACATACTGTTCTTTGAATCTTTTGTCTAAGAAGTTGTGGTACTATTCAAAATGCAGTAATCGAATAATATCACATTAATTAAGAAAAAAAAAATTACTGAAGACAAATATGAGTCAGAGACTTTTGTCTGAAATTGGTAGTGAGAAAACTGAAATTCTAGTAAAAGTTTGAGTAACCAAGCAATGGCCAAAGTTGGAAGATGTTACATAATGTTAAAAACGTTTTCATGGTTCAAAGTCTTGGAAGCCACCGAATAGGAAAAGACAAACAAATAAAATGAAAAACACTTCACTAAATTGCAGACAAGCTATGGAATAACCATTTTGACAGTAGAAAAAGGGTGGGTTTAGGTCAAATAACGAGTCAGAAATTGGAGTAATACTTTGTCAAATCGTTTCCAAGGATTGACAACTTTATTTAAGAAACTGATATGAGCCTTGAAATTTGAAATAACACAATCAAACCATCTTTGGGAGATAAAGATAGGATTTTATTTAAAAGAATCACTATACATATTAAAAAAATGCAATCAATAGCAGTAGAAGTGAAGCACCAACTAGACAACGGGATGTTTGTTCTACTCTGGACTTCAGTAACTACCATATAAAATTTCCTAATTCTCCTAACATGTCGTCTTCTGTAAATGTGGCAAAGAATGATTGAATTTCATCAACAGAAAAGTCGGGGGTCTCTAAGAATTCTGGAATATGATCAGTTGCATTAGCCATTGAAGAAGCATATTCTTTTTCAGTACTGAAGGCGCATTCTTCCTCCAGTTGAGGCAGAGTGTCAAAATCACTTGATTCTAGTGGTGATTCTTTTTCAGTATTGCTGGTGCAATCTTTCACTGGAGGCAGCGTGTTGACAAACCCACTTGATTCGGCTGGTGATTCAAGACACAGGGTGTGAGGGAGAACCGGTCTAGGCATGGCAACAGAAGAGGCGGCTTCAACAAAGTTAACATCTTCATCATCACTCCAGTCCTCCTCCTTAAATGGCGCTCCATATTGAGCCCCATTCCTGTGGCCAGGACCATCTTTTTGGAAGACAACACAAAGAACATAAGAATCCAGCACAATTCCTTTCTCGGACAGATCCTCATCTTCCAATCTGTATTCGTGCATAACCCAATCTGTCCGTTCTCCTCGTGGAGCTTTCCCTCTATAGAAGACCAAGGTTTTAACCATGCCAACAACTCTGGCATTGTGACGAACAACTCTGTTGTTCCCAGTGGTCTTCCAGTACCCATATTGAGTGGCACGATTGAACTGACTGCCTTTGCCATATTTCTTCTCCATTGGACAGAAAAAGTACCACTTGAGATCCCCAGATTTCAAAAGAGACTTTTCAGGCAAATCCCAGGGAGCATGCTTGTAGATTTCAACCTCATCAACGGCTTGGAAACGAATTTTCTTCCCCAAAACTTTCCTCTTGAGATAGTACTTTACGAGCTCAACATCAGTGTGATGAAACCGAAATCCTGGAGGCAGCAACGTCTTCCCCATTGGAGAATTTTTCATGAAAGAATTGCAAATTCAAATAACCGAAAAATTGAGAGACAGGAGATGATGGAGAAAGACAAAGAATGAAGGAATAAAAAAATTGCAGAGAAAGAGGCGCCTGAATGTGGAGAACAAAAAAATAAGGCGCCCAACGGCTATAACTAACCGCCTAAGGCTACTAGCCGTTGGCGCCTTCTTTTTTCCTATATATAATATATTTTTTCTTTTCTTTCTTTTCTTTATGTACTAGAAACTCGGCCTTACCTCGCGAAGCTTCGGGCATAAGTAATTAAGTATTTTATCAAAATGAAAGGTTTTTCCCCCAATAATGTAGAAAGTTTAAAGATATTTTTTATGACAAAAATCTTTTGCCATTATTTCATTACTTAATTATTGATTTATTTAGCTTATACAAATTAATATTCATATTTTTAATTAAAATTATAATCTAACATACATATAAAAATAAGAAAAAATAATTAAGAAAAGTATGATCATTGCCTTTATGCTCTGAAAAAAAAAATCATTCCCTTATCTATTTTTGAATTTTTTTTGCCAATTTTAAATTCAAGTTAAAAAAAGGTAAAATTATTATGTTAACGTTAAAAAAACTTCTAGAAATGAATCACTTTAATAAAAATTTGAAATGATCGGTTAAATTATATAATATTTTAAATTAACACATGCATGAAATAAATTAACACAAGTTATAATCGATTATAGGTTCTGGAATATTGCACTAGCTAATTTTCTATATCATATAATGTAAAATCTATCATTTATAATATTCATCTCCATCTCTTGTCAAGTCTCTATACAATAAAGGTGAGCATGTCTCAACACATTGACAGTCAAATTCATCCTATTGCATTTTCATTTGTATGTTGATTTGATTAATTAGGATGAGATCAATTATGGTTAACTCTTATGAATCACTTGGGATCTATTGATTGACGAACCTACCACACATTCTGTACGAATGTATGAAAAGTGACAGTTAGTCAATGCTCTATTTTAAGAACATTTAGACAATCACTTTTCTGTTACCCGACATGAAACTAAAACATAGAGACAGCTAGCATAAGAATAAAGCAACAAACTGGACTCAACTCAACTGAGCGTTAGTCCTAAACTCATTGGTGTTGCAACATGAATCTGTTCTCACCATTCCGTTTAGTTAAGGGTTATATACCCTCTGAAAAAGAGTGTGAGATGAATTTAACTTAAACTCGAGTTTTAACTAAGGAAGTTTTAGAGATAAAAGTTCTTAAGGCACCAGAATCATCCACTGTGCTTAAAAGGCAAAAACCAATAACTATAATAATATGATATATATACCACTTGCCTCAACCTTACAAAGTAAGCTCAATGAAATTCCCCTTGACTGATTATCTGAGCTCTTGAAAGATAACAATTTCAAAGGAGATTTTGATAGGCGCCAACCTTGAGTGATATAATTGTGATTAAAGGAGGAGAAAATCTGTATTGGATTATTGATTGACTGTGTATTTATACAAGAGAGCTATTCAGAGATCAAGAAAGACTAAAACAAACTTCTAACTAACTTAAGCTAACTACCTGACTGACTTATAACTGCTATAACAGCTTTTGATATTTAACAAAGAGAGAATATAATCAAAACTACACCATTTTGATTATATTGTTCAGTTAGCACCCCCTCAAACTGGATTATACAGGTTGTGTAATCCCAGTTTGCTGAAGGAATTGTTAAATGTAGTTGTTGTTAGTGCTTTGGTGAAGCAATTGGCCAGCTGGTTTCTGGAGGTGACTGGTAGTAGGATTATGAGTCCTGATTTGAGCTTGGTGCGAACATCATGGTAGTTTTCGAGACGTTTTACCGCTCCGACGATAAATGATATGGCGTAAGAAAAATGTCCGAGACTAAACAGTCTAAAAACAAATGGAGTCGCCACTAACCTTTTATTTGAATAGGTGTGGTTAGTCACCTACTTGTTTAACCCAACGTAAATCTAGAAAGATTACGTCAAGCTAAGGAAAGAAACTGGTCTACGAAAAAGATTTTAGGTTCGGAAGTCGGTTACGCTTGGGGAACCCCAAGACGCCCGGAAATCGGTACCACAAAAGTCTTAAAATATTTTACTTGGAAAATAATAATAAAATGTGTTTAAAATCATTTTAAGAAAAACATAATTTTAAATGTCGGAATAAATATTCCTTTTAATGCGGGATAAGCATCCCATTATAAAAGCTAAATTCGAAATTTAAAGACTTAATGTCGGAATAAACATTCCTTTTGATATGAAAATCCATAGCCCAATTTTGAATTTGAAGAAATTTCTTACTTAGAATGGAGATTCAATTTCTAAATAGGAATAAATATTCTTCAAAAATCAAAGTCAAATTTAAAAATGAGGATAAATATTCTTTTGAAAAACAAGGGTTTAATTTTAGTTTTAGAATGTCTCAATTATGAGAATATTAATTGAAACATTCTAGAAAACATTTTACAAAGAGATTGGGATAAACATTCTCAAATTCATGTTTTGAAAATCACGTTAAGAGGCTTTAATTATGATTTCTCAAATTAAAATCTCTTAGAAAGATTTAATTTTAAAACGATGTCGAAATAAATATTCATTTTAATTTGATGAAGGGAATAGTTTGACAAAATTTTAGTTTAATAGGAAAACCTTAGTAGATTTAATAAATTAAAACCTTTCAAAAAATGAATGTCCTTTTTATCATATAAAACTGATTTTGAAAAAAGAATTTTAAAGATTTAAAGAATAAACATTCTTTTTATCGAAGCTAAAAATGTCTTTTAATAAAAATAAAGTTTGCTTGAAAGGTCTTGATTAATTAAACTTACTAAAATCCTCCTAAAAAGGTACTTTGGAAAAAAAACTGAAGAAAAGGAAAAAGAAAATTAATATTCCCTTACAAAAAAATAAAAATAAGAAAAGAAATTTTAAAAGTGGTTTTTTAACAAAACTTGGATTAATTTGAGAGGCCTTAACTATAATTGGGTAGTTAAGATTTCTCAAAAAAAATTTCTAAAACATGTTTTGAAATTAATGTTGGAATAAACATTCCTTTTAATTTAATTGGGTCTCTTAAACAAGAGATTTTCTTAAAATAAAATAAAAATGAAACATAAAAATAAAATAAGAAAAATAAAAATAAAAATAAAATAAAAGATTTTGGAATAAATATTCCTTTTGTAAAAGAAGGTAATAACTTTTTGAGTTCATTTGTAAATTTTAAGAAATTAAATAAATCATAAACATGATATATGCTTTTTATGAAAATCACATGAGAAAAATATATTTTTGATTTTGAAGGGATGAGAAATTCCCTCGGGCCCGACCGGACTCCCGACTAGACACCGAGAAAACTTCTCATCGGAGAAAACCTTTAGAAACCTTAGACTCCCGAGGTACCCTCCGGTTACTCCATGCATATGAGTTTTTGAAAATCAATGTTCTAACTTAATTACGTATGAATGAGACAATAAAACATGGGTTAGTAAAAAAAAAATGTATATTAAATATATATTAAACAAATAATTGAAGGTGCATTAACTTAATTTCTAAAATGACATAAATGATGTAAATGGGCCTAAGCTAAATGACATGAATCAAAATGGGCCTAGAACTAAAATGCAAATGGGCATGATCCTAAAATGCAAATGAGCTTAATTACTATATGGTATAAATTAAATGAGATGGGCCTAATTCACCAAATGACATATAATAATGAGATGTGTCTAAATTAAAGTGACTTAAACTAAAAAGGCTTGCATGGATCTAAACTAAAATGAGATAAATTAAATATGTATGACCTAAACTAGAATGACCTAAAATAAATATGCATGGATTTAATTAAGACAAATTAAATATGTATGAATCTAAATTAAAATGACCTAAAGTAAACATTGCATGGATTAAAATGTGACCAATTACATTAAAATGACCTAAAGTAAATGTGTATGGAGCTAAATTAATAAGGCATAGAAAATATATATGGATCTAAATTAAGATGATATAAACTAAATATGCATATATACATAAGCTTAAGTGTGCTAATCCTAATATGCACCATTATAGCAAAACGATATATAATTAATAACATGATAAAACTAGAGTACTGACTACTTGGCATATTTACATTAATGAGACAATGGACGGATTGAAATTAAATGAAATGCCAAAAAAAACAATTCATTACCACAAGCAACAGCATGTAAGCACATCCAACTTTTATTTTATTTATTATTATTATTTTTTAGGAATTAGTGATTTGATGAGGGGGAACATGATCCGTAAAATGAGGAATGGGTCAACAAATGCATGATGACTTTGGTCTTCACCTTAAATGTACATGAATGAAGTGGTCTTTTAAATCAAATCAAAGCATGAATAAAAGCTGGAAACAATAATAATAAAAAAATAGAAGTAAGAAATCTACCGAAATTTGGTGGAGACTTATGCAACGGATTGCGCTCGGGTCAGTGGAGCAGCACGCGGGTCGAATGGAGCAACACGCGGGCCACCAAGGCAGCAGGCAAAAGAACACGTGGGTAGCAGCAGGCGGGTCAGCGCGCGGGTCATCGGTGCGGATCCGGGTCAACGCCCGGGTCAGAGGCGTGGGAAGCGGTGGAGCGCGGGCCGAAAACGGGGACACGCCGGCCGAGCTCTTTAATGAGGGTGAAAAGTCTATTTTGCCCTCCTTAGTATAAAAACCCCTTCAGAAGCACCTTTTCAAACTTTTTGCCATTTTTCAGTCTTCCCTTCCTCTCTCTAGCACCCGAATTTCTCTCTCTCTACAAACTAAAACAAACCCAGAAATTCTTCTCCAAATAGATCAAACACAGCTTTTTCACATGAACTTTTGATGAACACCAAGAACACCGAAGAACACCAAGAACAGTTTTCCAGATTTTGTTTCCTAAACCATGAAATTAAACACAATCCTCCCAAAATGATTATCCTTAGTCCCCTAAACACAAATCCAAACTTCGATTTGTCCAACCCCAAACCGAAAATCCTAAATCTAATTTCAAAGTCTCTGAAAATAAAACCTCAAAAGTAGCAAAAATCTTGCCTTTTTCACAGATCGATTCTTATTTAACCATTCTTCCTTCGGTTTCAACCCTAAAATCCTTCAAATAACACCGAAACCTCCGAAAATCTTCAAATCCGAGCCTTCTTCCTATTCCCGCGAATCTCAGGCGGAATCCCAGCCCAAAATCCACCGGTTTCTAGCCTACAACAAGCTCGGAATCCCGAGTTGTTCTCTATTCTCTGCTTTCCTTTCTGAAACTAAACCTTAACTTTCAACTTTCAGAACCCTAGAAAATCTTAAAAATCGTGCCCCCCCCCCCCCCCAAAGAAATAGAAGAAAAAACCTCCATAAAAATAAATGACCCCCTCTTTTTATCAAACACCTTCTTTTCCCTGACTGCCCCCCCAATAAAATAGAAATTCCACAGGGTTTATAAAAAGGTTAGCGTGACATGTGCAATGGTGGAAAACATTCGTCTGCATGCCGTCTGAGTACATCCACCATGGGAACTTGTATGGGACCATGGTAGTGGAGAAGCAGTTGTGTTGTGGATATGATGGATGGTGGGGGGTGGAAACAAACGTGGTGGAAGCTGGGACAAGAAGAGTATGGTGGCTTTTGGTCTTGAGTGGAGAAAAGTTATGGGACCATGGTAGTGGAGAAGCGGTTGTGTTGTGGATATGATGGATGGTGGGGTTGTCGACTTCTTCATCATTAAATGCCAAATTATGATAGTTGGAACAAGAATTATAATTGCTGCCACTATCTTGCACGGGCTCTTGGACTCATGCATTCCTATTGCTTTCTCTCATATAAAATATGATGGCGTGCATGCAAATTCCCAACATGATAAGCTGGTGGATAAGCATTAAAGTGACAGCCACGTCTCTGAAGGGATTTCCAGGGAGAAAAGGGAATATATGTGGAGAAATAAGTGATTGGCATGCCTTTTTTATTTGGTAGACATATATATATATATACACACACACACACACATATATATATATATATATAAATATACATATACATATACATAAAAATATATATACATATATACATATAAGTATATATACATATATATACATATATATAAATATATTTATATATACATATATTTATATATTTTTTTGCATGATAATCAAGTTGACTCGGTTGGTCTCTTCCATCAGATGATGAATTTTTTTAATGCTATACTTTCCTGTAACTAATATACTGCCTCATTATATATTGTTTTGTATCTTTTTCTTTTGTTAGGTCATTGAGGATATATTCTACTAGAGAGCGCTTGCTGTGATGATCCTGTTCTTTATTTTCAGTTGGCTAGAATATAGATTGTTACAGGTACCAGTAATTCAATCCAGTGCCATTATGATCAAACATCTATTGTCATCAAAAAATCTATTTTTCATTTTTAACCCCTTTTGTTCCTATATATTGTAACAATTTACTATTTTCAGGTAATAATATCCAGAATTCTACAACTCTGCCAGAGAATTCGGAAGCTAGCGAATTGACCACCATAAAAACGAAGAAACTTTTTATAACAGGTAAATTGCTGCTCCAAATCTAATTTTTGTTCTCTCTCATTTATTTGCACATGGTCTTTATTTCTTTTCATGTTAGTTCTTTTCCAGTTGATGTTATTTTCATGAATCATATTGAAGGGAAAATCTATGTGTTGTCAACTAGCATTTGTTCACAACTCATATGTTAAAGAAAATCTATGGGTTGATGCTTTCTCTGTCACTTTGAATGAAACATCCATTAGGGAAACTTCTTCCAGCAACATCTGATTCAAAATGTTGATATGATAGTTTGTTGCTTCTCCCATTCTTAAACACAGCATAGCCAAACACTTGCTGAGCATCAATCTCATTCACACAATTTGCAACCATGTACATATAGCTTACATTATCGTTGTCTATTTTTATGATTGTTTGCAGCTATGTAATTTGTTATTTATAAAAAGAATTACAGTGCATGAAAAGATTTACATGTAGAGTTTTATTCAATTTGGAGTCTTGAATAAAATAAACTACTTATTCTATTTTACTATTTTTTGGGTAAGAAAAATTTTTAAGTAATTACCCATCCATTATCTGATAAGTGGCCCATATCTTTTCCCATGATCTCATCACGTTATGTCAGTTTTTGGTTTTGAAAAATAGTCCTTGATGGCAAGACTACTGCAAATATAAATAACCACTTGGGTCCCTAGTCTCAACAGATGTACAAAATTTCTTGACAGCATCTAAAGATTTTCTAAAGTTTTGTGAGAGACTAGAAGTATCCAAGCAAAAGGAAAGCTGCTTTTCAATGACTGGAGGTATGATTTTCAATTCTTAATTTTCTGCATCAAGTTTTAAGTTTTTTTAAATAAAGATGTTAGATTTTTCTATGTGAATTTGTTCATACTGTTTAAAAGAAAGTCTAACAGTTGGTATCGGAGCGATTTATCCTCTGTCTTGATTGGTTTTTCTTTCTTGGTTTTTCTCTATTAATGAGATAAAAAAAATTAGGAATCTGTTTTCCTTTTGTTACATGAATCTGTCTATTATGTTACCTAGTTTGTAATATCCAGTAGACTAAAGACATTCCTGAAATATTAATATGAAAGAAATGTCATGTGGTTAGTGTAAATTTAATTAGTTAAATATTAGCTACAGCATCTTTAATTATATTAAATTACACATTATGTTGTGAAAAATGTATTAATAGTAATTCTAACAAGAAGAAAGTAAAGATTGTTATATATTCATCATGTGAACACCCTTTTATAAAGCTATAGTACTCGGCATGTGAGTACACTTTTTCTTTTGTCGGCCATTTAAGTCTTTTAGTAGTTTTCAGCCGAAAGTAAAAAATAAAAATAAATAAAAAATAATTGGACGATGGGGTCTTGTTGTGCCTGCAATTATTTCAAGACTCCTTATTTACTTTATCATTTAATCTTTTTTGGCGTTTTGTTCACTTTCATAACACATTAAGTGTTTTTGACCACATATATAGAAAAATGACATTCATTGTGATTATTCATATTAAATATAGTAAATCTTATCCTACAGGAATTTTTATTATATTTTTATGATTAATCAGAGATGAAATGACAAGTTATTTTCTTAATTTACCCACAAGAATTAAGAAAGGAATATAATTTGTTAGTTTCTTCATAAATAATACTTATGAATATTTAAATATTAACTTAGCCTACAGGCAGTTTTTATTTGTTACATGGTTCATAAATTTGAAATATTTATGCATGTTTTTACATTGGTAAAGCATGATTTGTTTATTTGCCTCAATTTTGTGAAATAAGCATATTTTATTATTTTATGCAGTTATACAACCTGTGAGTATCTCTGAGATAAAATGTGATATTCCTGATTTGAATGGCGATAACTATAAGATATGGAAAGAAAGAATTCTTCTTCATTTGGGGTGCATGGACATTGATTATGCTATAAGGAAAAATGAACCGCCTGCTCTTACTGATGCTAGCACTCCGGCTGAAATCGCTCTTCATGAACGTTGGGAGCGATCTAATCGCCTCAGCATGATGTTCATAAAGACAAAAATTAATGCTAGCATCCGTGGTTCAATTAAGGAGTGTAACAATGTCAAAGATTTATTGAAGGCTATTGATGAACAATTTGAGTCTTCAGATAAAGCCCTTGCCAACACCCTAATGGCCAAGTTATCGTCAATGAAGCTCACCAATGTAAGAGGTGTGCGTGAGCACATCATGCAGATGAGGGACATTGCGGCTCAATTAAAGTCTCTTGAGGTTGAGATGTCTGATTCTTTCCTTGTACATTTCATACTGAATTCCCTTCCACCTCAGTATGGACCTTTTAAAATCTCTTACAACACACATAAGGATAAGTGGTCAATTAATGAACTTCTGACCATGTGTGTACAAGAGGAAGGAAGCTTGACTATGGAAATGGGAGAAAGTGCACATATGGTAACACAAGGAAAGAACAAGGGGCAAGCCAAACAAAATGAAAAAGGTAAGATACCTGCTCAGATTGAAATAAAAAAGGAATTCAAATGCTTTTTCTGTAAAAAGAAACGGCATATGAAGAAGGATTGTGTCAAATACAAAGCTTGGCTTGAGAAGAAAGGTACCCCAATCTCATTTGTTTGTTATGAATCTAATTTGGTTGATGTTTGTCATAACACTTGGTGGATTGATTCTTGCTCTACAATCCATGTTGCAAACACCTTGCAGGGCTTTCTAAACAAAAGGAAGCCGGTGGGAAGTGAGCAGTACATCTATTCAGAGAACAAGATGTCATCACTTGTGGAAGCAGTGGGAACATGCCAATTAATTTTAAGTTCTGGTTTTGCTTTAAATTTGGAAAGAATATTTTATGTACCAAGTTTTTCTAGGAATTTGATTTCAGTTGCAAGACTTACACCTTTGGGTTATTCGTTTAGTATGGATATTTCTTCGAAATTATATTTTAAATATGAACTTATTGGAACTGGTACAATTGTTGATGGGCTTTATCAAATCAAATTGCAAAATGATGTTTTTCAAAATGTGTTGCATGTTCATAGTGGTGTTAAAAGATGTGTTATGAATGAGGAATCCTCTATGTTGTGGCACTGTAGATTATGCCATATATCCATTGAAAGGATTAAAAGATTGGTGAATGATGGAGTACTTAGTACTCTAGACTACACTGATTTTGACACTTGTGTAGACTGCATAAAGGGAAAGCAGACTAACAAGTCAAAGAAAGGTGCCAAGAGGAGTTTAGACATATTAGAGATCATACATACAGACATTTGTAGTCCAAATATGGACTCGTATGGTCAGACATACTTCATCTCCTTTATAGATGATTATTCACGATTCATGTATCTCTACTTGCTTCATAATAAAAATGAAGCATTGGATGCTTTTAAAGTGTTCAAAGCAGAAGTGGAGAAACAATGCGGAAAGCAGATTAAGATCGTGAGATCAGATAGAGGTGGAGAATACTATGGTAGATACAATGAGGATGGACAAGCGCTTGGTCCATTTGCGAAATTTCTTCAAGAGCATAGGATAGTTGCCCAATACACCATGCCTGGGTCTCCAGACCAAAATGGTGTAGTCGAAAGAAGAAATAGAACATTAATGGACATGGTGCGGAGTATGCTTAGTAGTTCTAAGCTTCCCAAATCCTTGTGGACTGAAGCTCTTAAAACGGCTATGTATATATTAAACCGGGTTCCAACTAAAGCTGTCCCAAAAACTCCTTTTGAATTATGGAAAGGTTGGAAACCGAGTTTGCGGCATATACGTGTTTGGGGATGCGTCTGAAGTGAGAGTTTATAACCCACAAGAAAAGAAACTGGACCCAAGGATTATAAGTGGGCATTTCATTGGATATGCTGAAAAGTTCAAAGGTTATAGATTTTATTGTCCATCTCACAGCACTAGGATTGTGGAATCAAGAAATGCAAAATTTCTTGAAAATGACTTGATTAGTGGGAGTAATCAATCTCAAAACTTCATTTTTAAGAAGGATTATTGTGATGCACAAACTTCCATTTCAAGTGACAAATTGGTTATCGTTCATAATACCCCTCAAGTTCAATTGGGTGTTGAACAACCAACCATTGAAAATCTACAAACTGTTGATAATCCAGTTGATCCAATTGTTCAACAAATACCTGAAATTGTTGAACAACCAGTTGTACAACCTGGACCTCAGCATGAAGATGATATAACATTAAGAAGATCAACTAGAGAAAGGAAATCAGCAATCCCTAGTGATTATGTTGTGTATCTACAAGAGGCTGACTATAATGTTGGAGCCGAAAATGATCCTGAAACATTTTCACAAGCCATGAGTTGCAAAGAATCTGATTTGTGGCATAATGCTATGATAGATGAGATGAATTCTATGGCATCTAATAGAGTCTGGGATCTTGTCAAGTTGCCTGATGGTGCAAAAGCTATCAGATGTAAGTGGGTCTTTAAGACAAAAAGAGACTCAAAAGGCAACATTGAAAGATATAAAGCTAGACTTGTTGCTAAAGGATTCACTCAACAAGAAGGAATTGATTACACGGAGACATTTTCTCCTGTATCTAAGAAAGATCCTCTTCGTATCATTTTGGTGTTAGTTGCACACTTTGATTTAGAATTGCAACAAATGGATGTGAAAACGGCGTTCCTCAATGGAAATCTAGAGGAGGAGGTTTATATGAAACAGCCAGAAGGATTCTCCTCTAATAATGGTGAGCATTTAGTATGCAAGCTCAAGAAATCCATATATGGATTGAAACAAGCCTCTCGTCAGTGGTACTTGAAATTTCATGATGTAATCTCTTTATTTGGTTTTGAAGAAAACATCATGGATCAATGCATATACCAAAAGGTTAGTGGGAGCAAGATCTGTTTCCTTATTCTATATATGGATGACATTTTGTTAGCAACAAATGATAAAGGGTTGCTATATGAGGTGAAACAGTTTCTCTCTAAGAGTTTTGATATGAAAGATATGAGTGAAGCATCTTATGTCATTGGCATTAAGATCCATAGAGATAGATCTAGAGACATTTTGGGTCTATCTCAAGAAACCTATATCAATAAAGTGTTAGAGAGATTTCGTATGAAAGATTGTTCACCAAGTGTAGCACCTATTGTGAAGGGTGATAGATTCAATTTGAATCAGTGCCCAAAAAATGAGCTTGAAAAGGAACAAATGAAAAACATTCCATATGCTTCTGCTGTCGGAAGCATAATGTATGCTCAGGTTTGTACAAGACCTGACATTGTTTTTGCTATTGGAATGTTGGGAAGATATCAGAGTAATCCAGGTTTGGACCACTGTAGAGCTGCGAAAAAGGTGCTAAGGTACCTTAAAGGGACCAAAGACTACATGCTTATGTATAGGAGAACCGACAATTTGGAGATAGTTGGTTACTCAGATTCGGACTTTGCTGGATGTGTTGATTCACGAAAATTAACATCAGGATATGTATTTATGCTTGCTGGCGGAGCCGTTTCTTGGAGAAGTGCAAAGCCGACATTGACTGCCACTTCTACCATGGAGGCTGAGTTCGTTTCTTGTTTTGAGGCTACCTCACATGGTGTATGGCTAAAGAGTTTCATATCTGGGCTTAGAATTGTGGATTCTATTTCTAGGCCATTAAAGATGTATTGCGACAATTCAGCTGCTGTTTTCTTGGCTAAGAACAACAAAAGTGGTAGTCGAAGTAAACATATCGACATTAAGTATTTAGCCATAAGGGAGCGCATCAAGGAAAACAAAGTGGTCATTGAGCACATTAGCACTGAATTGATGCTAGCTGATCCTTTAACAAAAGGCATGCCACCGATGGGTTTTAAGGATCTTATAATGCGATTAGGACTTGGTTCTATTTTATGAAATAAGTCCTAATTTTCTATGTTGAAACTCATTTGTTTGGTTGTTTTTTCATTATGGTGTACGCATTTGGTTTGAAAGACAACAATTATGGTTGGACCTTGAAATAAACATAAGGTTTATTCATAAAGTTGACTGACATTGGAGTGACAAAATGCATAGTGATACATGGAAGATAATACTCACTATTAGGGGACTTGTCGTCATGATCCATGTATTTCGTTTCTTTCTTGAGTTTAAAAGATTCATGGATTTTGTAAAAATATATGGGCCAAGTGGGAGAATGTAGAGTTTTATTCAATTTGGAGTCTTGAATAAAATAAACTACTTATTCTATTTTACTATTTTTTGGGTAAGAAAAATTTTTAAGTAATTACCCATCCATTATCTGATAAGTGGCCCATATCTTTTCCCATGATCTCATCACGTCACGTCAGTTTTTGGTTTTGAAAAATAGTCCTTGATGGCAAGACTACTGCAAATATAAATAACCACTTGGGTCTCTAGTCTCAACAGATGTACAAAATTTCTTGACACCATCTAAAGATTTTCTAAAGTTTTGTGAGAGACTAGAAGTATCCAAGCAAAAGGAAAGCTGTTTTTCAATGGCTGGAGGTATGATTTTCAATTCTTAATTTTCCGCATCAAATTTTAAGTTTTTTTAAATAAAGATGTTAGATTTTTCTGTGTAAATTTGTTCATACAGTTTAAAAGAAAGTCTAACATTACATAGAAAGATTGTTCCTGATTTGCTTACCTTCAAGCCCCAATTCCATCAATTTCAGGTAGCCTCCAGGTTGAAGTAGTTCTCCAGCAAATGTATCAGGCTCAGTCAAGTCTCTCTCAATCACTTTCACCTGGCGTCCATCCATCATAGAGTAGAAAAAAAGTTCACTACAATTCTCAAATGAAAGAGAAAAAGGAATGCTTCAAAAAAGAGTGGTAACTCTTCAAAAATGAGATAAAAAAAGGAAACAGATAGGCAGTGCACAGATTGCTAGAGAGGAAGAGACTTATCAGTTTTCCAGGAGTGTATGCAAGAGCAGAACCAGCAACCCTTGCTCCAACAATGATAATATCTGCACTTTCACTTATCTCTGAATCGTGATCAAAACGCATTGAATACTTCTCCTTGTGAATTTCGTTGGAAGGAAAACTGGTCTGCTTCTGAATTTTCTTGTACAGCAAAACAAGACTCAAAGCAGAAGCCAAAATTCCTTCCACTAAATATTGGCAGATCATCTTCTCGAAAACTGACTAGTGCTTTTGGTTAGTGTTGATTGGTGTCTGTGTGTTTCTATATTTTCCCTGCAACTCAACTTGGTGCCTTTAATAGGCTTCTGATGGTGTAATATAGGGAACCCAATGGCTAGCGGGTCTATGCCAGCCGTCTCCCATACCACATACTGTTCTTTGAATCTTTTGTTTAAGAAGTTGTGGTACTATTCAAAATGCAGTAATCAAATAATATCACATTAAGTAAGAAAAAAGAATTTACTGAAGACAAATATGAATCACAGACTTTTGTCTGAAATTAGTTGTAAGAAAACTGAAATTCCAGTAAAAGTTTGAGGAAACAAGCAACGGCCAAAGTTGTAAGATGTCACATAATGTTATGGTTTCAAAGTCTTGGAAGCCACCAAATAGGAAAAGACAAACAAATAAAATGAAAAAGACTTCACTAAATTGCAGACAAACTATGGACTAACCATTTTGACAAGAGAAAAAGGGTGGGTTTGGGTCAAATAATGAGTCAGAAATTGGAGTAATATTTTGTCAAATCGTTTCCAAGGATTGACAACTTTATTTAGGCAACTGATATGAGCCTTGAAATTTGAAATAACACAATTAAACCATCTTTGGGAGATGAAGATAGGATTTTATTTAAAAGAATCACTATACATATTAAAAAAATGCAATCAATAGCAGCAGAAGTGAAGCACCAAGTAGACAACAGGATGTTTGTTCTACTCTGGACTTCGGTAACTACCATATAAAATTTCCTAATTCTCCTAACATGTCGTCTTCTGTAAATGTGGCAAAGAATGATTGAATTTCATCAACAGAAAAGTCGGTAGTCTCTAAGAATTCTGGAATATGATCAGTTGCATTAGCCATTGAAGTAGCATATTCTTTTTCAGTACTGAAGGCGCATTCTTCCTCCAGTTGAGGCAGAGTGTCAAAATCACTTGATTCTAGTGGTGATTCTTTTTCAGTATTGCTGGTGCAATCTTTCACTGGAGGCAGCGTGTTGACAAACCCACTTGATTCGGCTGGTGATTCAAGGCACAGGGTGTGAGGGAGAACTGGTCTAGGCATGACAACAGAAGAGGCGGCTTCAACAAAGTTAACATCTTCATCATCACTCCAGTCCTCCTCCTTAAATGGTGCTCCATATTGAGCCCTATTCCTGTGGCCAGGACCATCTTTTTGGAAGACAACACAAAGAACATAAGAATCCAGCACAATTCCTTTGTCGGACAGATCATCATCTTCCAATCTGTATTCGTGCATAACCCAATCTGTCCGTTCTCCTCGTGGAGCTTTCCCTCTATAGAAGACCAAGGTTTTAACCATGCCGACAACTTTGGCATTGTGACGAACAACTCTGTTGTTCCCAGTGGTCTTCCAGTACCCATATTTAGTGGCACGATTGAACTGACTGCCTTTGCCATATTTCTTCTTCATTGGACAGAAAAAGTACCACTTGAGATCCCCAGATTTCAATAGAGACTTTTCAGGCAAATCCCAGGGAGCATGCTTGTAGATTTCAACCTCATCAATGGCTTGGAAACCAATCCTCTTCCCCAAAACTTTCCTCTTGAGATAGTACTTTACGAGCTCAACATCAGTGGGATGAAACCGAAATCCTGGAGGCAGCAACGTCTTCCCCATTGGAGAATTTTTCATGAAAGAATTGCGAATTCAAATAACCGAAGAATTGAGAGAGAGGAGATGATGGAGAAAGAGAAAGAATGAAGGAATCAAAAAATTGCAGAGAAAGAGGCGCCTGAATGTGGAGAACAAAAAAATAAGGCCCCCAACGGCTATAACTAACCGCCTAAGGCTACTAGCCGTTGGCGCCTTCTTTTTTCCAAATTTTAAGCCAGCATTTATTTTCTTTCTTTTCTTTATGTACTAGAAATTCGGCCTTACCTCGCGAAGCTTCGGATATAAGTAATTAAGTATTTTATGAAAATGAAAGGTTTTTCTCCCAATAATGTAGAAACTTTATAGATATTTTTTATGACAAAAAATCGCTTTTGCCATTATTTCATTACTTAATTATTGATTTATTTAGCTTATACAAATTAATATTCAAATGTTTAGTTAAAATTATAATCTAACATACGTATAAAAATAAGAAAAAATAATTAAGAAAAGTATGATCATTGCCTTTATGCTCTGAAAAAAAAAATCATTCCCTTATTTATTTTTGAATTTTTTTTGCCAATTTTAAATTCAAGTTTAAAAAAGGTAAAATTATTATGTTAACGTTAAAAAAACTTCTAGAAATGAATCACTTTAATAAAAATTTGAAATGATCGGTTAAATCATATAATATTTTAAAGTAACAAATGCATGAAATAAATTAACACAAGTTATAATCGATTATAGGTTCTGGGAAATTGCACTAGCTAATTTTCTATATCATATAATGTAAAATCTATCATTTATGATATTCATCTCCATCTCTTGTCAAGTCTCAGAGGAATTAATTACATAATTTGATCAATAAATTAATATATCTTTTATCATTTAATTTATGTAGGTAAGTTGTTTTACTTATTGATGCATATTATGTACTCAAATATTTGTAACATAATTTAGCATTAATATCCTCACCAATTTTCATATCTATTAACTATATAAATTTTCTTTTTTGAATTAGTAAATGAAATTTACCTGACAATAAAGAATACAATAAAATGTTTGTGTGATCTTCTTTATATTTTAAGCAAGCTCTTTTTTTCTTTACTTCATTTGTTGCTATTTATTTTATTAGTCTTTTTAATCATTTGGCATACCTAATTAAATTCCCGTGCATTTAAAGAAAAGAAAGAAAAGAAAAATAAGGGAAAAGAAAAGAAATGCTGGTTTGAAATTTGAAAAAAAAAATAAAAAAATAAAAAAAATAAAAAATAAAAAGATGGCGCCAACGGCTAGTAGCCTAAGGCGGTTAGTTACATAGCCGTTGGGCGCCTTATTTTTCTCTTCATATTAATGTTCTCCAAATTCAGGCGCCCCTCATTCTATGTTTTCTTTGATTCCTTGGTTTTGTCTATGTTTTCTTTCATTCCTTGGTTTTCTCCAGCAACTCCTCTCTCTCAATTTTGTTTATTTGAATTTGCAAGCAATTCTTTCATAAGCAAGTTCTCAAATGGGGAGAGCGATGCTGCCTCCAGGATTTCGGTTTCATCCCACTGATGTTGAGCTCGTTAAGTACTATCTCAAGAGGAAAGTCTTGGGGAAGAGGATTGGGTTCCAAGCCATTGATGAGGTTGAAATCTACAAGTATGCTCCCTGGGATTTGCCTGAAAAGTCTCTTTTGAAGTCTGGGGATCTCAAGTGGTACTTTTTCTGTCCAATGGAGAAGAAATATGGCAAAGGGAGTCGGTTCAATCGTGCCACTCAATATGGGTATTGGAAGACCACTGGGAACGATAGAACTGTTCGTCAGAATGCCAACGTTGTCGGCATGGTTAAAACCTTGGTTTTCTATAGAGGGAAAGCTCCACGAGGAGAGCGGACAGATTGGGTTATGCACGAATACAGACTGGAAGATGAGGATATGTCCGATAAAGGAGTTGTGCTAGATTCTTATGTTCTTTGTGTTGTCTTCCAGAAAGATGGTCCTGGCCATAGGAATGGGGCTCAATATGGAGCACCATTTAAGGAAGAGGATTGGAGTGATGATGAAGATGTTAACTTTGTTGAAGCAGCCTCTTCTGTTGACATGCCAAGATCGGTTCTCCCTCAGACCCAGTGCCTTGAATCACCAGTGGAATCAAGTGGGTTTGAGTCGCTTGACGACTCTCTACCGGCACTGGAAGATTGCACCTGCAATACAGTACAAGAATCAATTGATTTTGACACCCTGCCTCTACTGGAGGAAGATTGCACCGTCAACACTGAAAGAGAACATGCTTCTTCAATGGCCAATGCAACTGACCATGTTCCAGAGTTCTTAGAGACTCCCGACTTTTCTGATGATGAAATTCAATCATTCCTGGCCACATTTACAGAAGAGGACATGTTAGCAGAATTAGGAAAATTTACATGGTAGTTACTGAAGTCCAAAGTAGAACAAACATCCTGTTGTCTACTTGGTGTTCACTTTTGCTGCTATTGATTGCATTTTTTTTATATTGTATAGTGATTCTTTTAAATAAAATCTTATATTCATTCTCCAAAGGTGGTTTGATTTTGTTATTTCAAATTTCAAGGCTCATTATCAGTTGCTAATTAAACTTGTCAATCCTTGGAAACGTTTTGACAAAATATTACTCAAATTTCTGACTGATTATTTGACCCAAACGCACCCTTTGCTCTTCTCAAAATGGTTATTCCATAGTTTGTCTGCATCTTAGTGGAGGAAAGTCTTTTCCTGTTTGGTGGCTTCCATGGCTTTGAAACAATGAAAACTTTTTTAACATTATGTGACATCAGACAACCTTGGGCCCTTGCTTGTGTCCTCAAACTTTTACTAGAATTTCAGTTTTGTTATAACTAATTTCAAACAAAAGTCTTTGACTCTTATTTATCTTCAGCAAATTCTTTTTCCTTAATTAATGTGATATTATTTTACTACTGCATTTTGAATGGTACCACAACTTCTTAAACAAAAGACTAAAAGAATAGTATGTGGTGTGGGAGACTGTGAGCATAGACCACCTAGCCTTTGAGTTCCCTATTAGACCATCAGAAGCCTATTAAAGGCACAAAGTTGAGTGGCAGAGAAAATATAACTCAAACAGACAGATACTAATACACACTAACCAAAAACACTAGTCAGTTTTCAAGAAGATGATCTGCCAATGTTTAGTGGGAGGAATTTTGGCTTCTGTTTTGAGTCTTGTTTTGCTGTACAAGAAAATTCAGAAGTAGATCAGTTTTGCTTCAAAGGAAATTCACGAGGAGAAATGTTCAATGAGTTCTGATCATAATTCAGAGATAAGTGAAAGTGCAGATATTATCATTGCTGGAGCAGGGGTTGCTGGTTCTGCTCTTGCTTACACTCTTGGAAAGGTGGCAAGTCTCTTCCTCTCTAGCAATCTTTGAAGCATTCCTTTTGCTCTTTCATTTGAGAACTGTAATGAACATGTTTTCTACCATATGAAAAAGGATGGACGCCAAGTCAAAGCGACGAGAGAGACTCGATTGAACCGGATACATTTGCTGGAGAACTACTTCAACCTGGAAGTTACCTGAAATTGATGGAATTGGGGCTTGAAGGTAAGAAAACAAGGAACAGTCTAGAACAAATTATGAAATCGCACTTTTATAAATAACAAATGCCAATAGCTGCAAACAATCATAAAATAGACAATGATAATGTAAGCTATATGTACATGGTTGCAGATTGTGTGAATGAAATTGATGCTCAGCAAGTGTTTGGTTGTGCTGTGTTCAAGAATGGGAAAAGCACCAAACTATCATATCAAAATTTTGGATCAGATGTTGCTGGAAGAAGTTTCCATAATGGACGTTCCATTCAAAGAATGGGAGAGAACTGTGAACTTCCATATGCAAATCATGGACATGTTATTTTGGCAAATCCTTCCCCAATCCTGTTTTATCCTATTAGCAGCACAGAGGTTCGTTGTCTGGTGGATGTACCTAAACATAAAGTTCCCTTCATTTCTAAGGGTCAAATGTGCCATTTCTTAAAATCAGTGGTGGCTCCTTAGGTATTGAAACCTTCCTCAGGATTTTCAATGCCAACATAGATTGTTTAATTTGGCTATGACACTGTTTTCTCTATCTGCTAGATTGTTTTGATTATTTGTTGATGATTTTGGCTATGACAACAAGACAATGTAGCTTTATTTCTGTAATTACTGAATGTTCGATTGGGACTAATAAGAGGAGTCTGCATGCATCCCAGATCCCCCCCCCCCCCCCCCCAAGCTACACAGTGCTTTTATACCTGTAATTAACAATGGAAACATAAGAATAATGCCAAATAGGAGCCTGCCTGCTGCTCCCTCCTATCCAACTCCTGGTGCGCTTCTGATGGGAGATGCATTTGACATGAAGCATCCATTGACTGGAGGAATGACTATGACACTCTCCGATATTCTTCTCTTAAGAGACCTCCTCAGACCTCTGCAGGATCTAAATGATGCATCTGCCTTCTGCAAATATCTTGAATCATTTTACACTCTCTGCAAGGTTAGCAAACTATAACCATACATGTTACACATATATCTGCACTCTATCTCACACGAGGAAAACTACATGTCTAAGCTAAGTACCTGCAAAAATTAGTATTGTACAACAGAGAATCATGGACCTTTTTTTATTTCAGCCAACTACATCTACAAGAAATACACTATCTGCTGCTCTCCATAAGGTTTTTAAGAAGTCATCTGATCCGGCAAAGGGAGAAATGTGCCAAGCATGCTTTGATCACTTGAGCCTTGGTGGTGTTTTCTCTAATGGACCGATAGCCTTTCCCTCTAATATCAATCCTCAACCACTGAACCTGATCCTGCTTCCATTCCCTTCGTTCAAACATCTTCTACTTGGTGCTAGACTAATTACAATTAGTATTTTTTAAAATTTTCTTGTAATTTCTTCTCGTGTACTCATTCCTTTAGTCCCCATTGTTAATTTTCAAGGTAATCTAACAGGAATCAATTGATTTTTCACATTTTCAGGGTGCATCAAACATCATTTTCCTTTGCTCAATAGTGAGAGAGTTAGACAAGTCTTTCCTGTAACCCTATCAGCTTATAACAGAGTTCGCCCTGTTAATTTACGAGAACCGCAAGGAAATGAGAAGGGAATCTCCATAATTCTGTTTTGAAGGAAACCAGACTTGTGGAAAAAAAGAGTCAGAACTACTTCATGGATTTTCTACGACTTGAAGCTGTTGAGCAGTTGTTGAACCAAAATTGTTAATTTTTCATAATAGATGGAATTCATTTTTAGTGTATTATGTGTGCCTGTTTCCTCCCAAGAACTAACTCACACAGCTTAAGTTAAAGACAAGAACACACTATAAAATAGCACAGAGAAAAAACTTATCTTATTGAATCTTCTAGAGTTTAAGTCTTCTAGAATTGCATCAATGAATTTTGGAATAATCTATCTGTCTAGGGGCTTTTCACAAAATAAAAAAATAAATAAATATTATACAACTAATTGTTGGTAGAATGCTCGACTCTTATTTCCAATGACAATCTATGGCAGCTTCAAATGTGAAAATGGAAATATTCCATTAATTGCTGGATAATAGTGATGCTTCCATATCTTCCCCTTCCTCCTGGATTGTGATTTCTTCTGGTTTGAGGAGACAAGCATAACATAAGGATATCACCTATAATTGGAAAGACAAAAAGGGATTTTGAGAATCTGTCCAGAGATATAAAAATGGAAATAGAGAGGAGTTTTGAGCTTACCATGCATAGGGATGCAACTACGATACTAAAACCCTTGCAGTCGAAAGGGGCATTGCTAGATAGGAACCAAGCTGAAAATATATAACAAATACAATTGAAGAAGTGAGAAATTGAATCAAAGTGCCTTTTATTATTTAATCGATGGTCATACAATAAACTCACAGGTCAGTGGGCTCATTGCAAGGGGTGATAATAAACTTGCTACAGCTTGAACCCCTGCGATAAATCCCTGAGATTTTCCCTGTGATAACCAGAATTAGATATAGGAGAACAAGAAGGCAATGCAAAATTAAGTTTGTTAAGCCCTGTCAGCTAAAAGGTAACTCGACCGTTTGCCATGTCAACATTTTCATCCAAATTTGGTTAGTTTGACAAAAATTAAAGTTTGAGGGTTAAATTGACACAAATAAAAGTTGAGGGGCTTATTTTCTACTTTCGAAATAGTTCAAGAGCCACTTTTGCCTTAGTTTTTTCAAGTAGAAGATGAAATTCTTAAAGTGCATATCCAAAAATAAAACAAACAATCACTAGATGTATTTGGAAACCTGAACAGTTAAGCTTGATGCCTTGGAGATGATAGCATAGGTCTGCAAACAGAAATTAGCTAATGAAATGATTATATATTAACAATTAATCCAAGTTAATTATGATTGTTCTTGTAAATGGATACCATGTTTTATGTAATTCCTGGACTGACAAAAGAGAAATGAAGGCAAATGTTACTTACCGAGGGTTTCACAAGCACATAAATGACACCAAATGATGCAGCCAAGTATGGTACCTGCATTTTGACAATGCTTGTTCTTGTTCAGTCTGGACTACTTCTAATGCTAAATTAAATGTTTTAATTTCAAATATGCATGCATTTTACAGGAAAAAGATTGGATCATTTTATCCTGCTACTTAAGTGAGAACCTCTGGATATAAAAGTTTAAGCAAATAGTTAAGGCTCAAGCAACAAATAGAGAGAAAGTGGTATAACCAAAAAAAGGAAAAAAATGCCTGAACATGGATAAACCTATTAAACGAGCTGAAATGCATACAAACTAATGAGCTAAATAGAGTTACATACCCAGGATGCCCAAGCCAAGCCATAAAATAGTGCCTGCACAAGACAAACCAATATCAGAATTTTTTCTGACCTAATTTTTTGTTATTTTTCTGTTTGTAAGTGAAATGCAGAGACAGCTTACATATGCTATTGATCCAAGTATGCCGATGCACAATATCACCTTCTCTCCAACCAAGGGATTGACGAAAGGAAGCACCAAAATCTAGAAGCAGCAAAGCACAACAAAGAAAATGTGGCATATTCTATTAAAGACTGTTTTGAGAACAACCCTTACGTGGCCAATCGTTTGCTCAAATGGAAAAACCCTTTTCTCTTCTGATTCATAAACAGAAATGCTTCCAAAAGGAATATTACAAAAGGAAACAATAAAAAATGCTTCCAAAAACTTTGAAGTATATCGTTGATGCTTGCATTTTTGGGAAGCATGACTGTATATTATATCATAGCAAGAAATTGAAAAAATAAACACCAGCTGGAAAACTACGTCCAAATTGTTAGATCTCACTTAATATTTCCTTTCAGCAACCAAAATAATTTTGAAGAACAATATATAGTTTTCTATTAGCAGTTAGGCAAGTGATAGTGATCAAAAGACTTAAAAAGACCTTTGCTTCAATGCCAGTGAACAATTTGAGTGGATTTGCTCAACATAATGTCAGAAAAAGCTATAGTCTTCATCAACAGGGCAGATTTGCTCAACATAATGTCAGAAAAAGCTATAGTCTTCATCAACAGGTCTAAAACCTTAAGTCCCTAAAATAAAGAACATAATATAGCCTTGATGACAATACATACCTGAGAAACAATTGAACCTATTTCCACGATCATCAAAAGTTCAGAAAACTGGTTCTTGTCAAAACCAAAAGCTGCTTTAAGATAGTACTGCACAGGTAGTAGTATGATAGGCAATAATTAAGAAAATTAAGTTAAACAGAAATAATTGATAATTTCCCAAAAAAACTGCAGTACCAAGTAAAGTTGAATAGAACTTATTATATCTGAGAAAATCATATGCTAGAAGTGAATTAATCCACGCTACCTATATCAGGAAACTTTTGGGTCCATGTTCTCTTGAAAGTCAATGTTAGCATTTTATACTCAAGTTTGCCAGGAGAAAGTCAATGATTAGCATTTTATAGTCATGTGAGCCAGAAGAATGAAGAAGGTGAAAATAAATTCACAAAATTGACTTCCTGTCATTTGGGAGGTTCATGAAAGCATCTCCACTTCTCCAACAGGATTATTCCTCAAATTTGAAAATGTGGATCATCTCCTTAGTAAAGCACTGAAGGCTGTGTATCCCTAGCCAATAGGACTTTTGCTTCACTATGCAATCATATAGAACTTTCATAATTTTACCATGTTCCTTGAAAAGGAAGATATTTCTCATCCCTCACAGTTAGAAAATCAGGGTTCAATGTTTTTGGCATCTTTGGTCATAGAATGTTGAATATGGTTGCCAACTGCAAATAAGGGTAGTTTTTGAATGTCCCTTATCAATTATCATCTATCCTGCACGATATGCTGAATAATTATAATATTAGCTGCATTATGTTGCAATTCACATGCAAGGGTGATACCTCTCGTCAGTTAGGCATGGAATGTAAAAGTGAAATCAATGATGGATCCAAGAAGCCATTAGCTTAGGAATGAATGTCCTCAATCTTTTTTATGAACTTCTTGATGTGCTCCTCCACACTAATAGATTTTTTTTCTCTCGCTAACATAAGCCTATAACTATTTCACTGAAAAGATTAATGTAATCCCTGCTGGTGGTCTCTTGGCTTAGATTCTCGTCATAAACTCTCTCACAGTCCTGCCAGTTCCCATGCCTAAGAGAGAATTATGCCTAAGAGATTAATGATGATTATGATAACAACAATAACCAGAGTATTGTATTATGACATATTGACCAGAAGACTAACCAGTAAGATGGCACTAATTCCAGACATCCCTAACTCATAGAAGAAGGAGACAAACGAAATGCCTCTGAGTGTTGGGCTGAAAATTTAAAAAGAAAAAGAAAATGAAAATGAACTCTTTGCTAGACACATATTTGATTTTTCACAAAGAGAAAGAAAGTTTGAAAGGACAATATGCTCTGACTCCAAATATGAAGATGGTAACATCTAAGAAAATTGATAATTGAAGATACATCTTGAAGCATCAACATTATAAAAGCATTAAAGTACCTGCTAAAAACCACTATTGCAGCATCTTTCATTGATCTGCATCTTTTATTGAGAACCTTCGTTGACTTGGTCAAGCAGCCTGAATCTTGTTCCCTTGTGGGATCTATTTCAACTGTTTCAACCAGGAAGAATTGCATATAAACTGGACAAAAAATCAAGAGAACTGTTGAAACCTGAAAGAGCAAAGAAAATAAAACGGCCATCATAGTCTTGGAGCAAATATGAAAAAGACTGATTGAGATGAGAAGGTACCAAATAAAATCATAAGGATAAGTTGAAGCATGGTACAACATACCAGAAAAATGTATTTCTCAGGAAGAAAACGTGCCGGAATATTTCCTAAGACATGTGAAGCAGAATGGAGGCCGGTAATCCAACTAAATACTGCAGCCCTCTTGCTATTACTGACAACATCTGCCTGGCAAAGGAAGGCTAAATGTGATCGTTGCTATCCATGATTTTCTACCAGTGAGAGATAACTCTTACCGCATAAGCAACAGCAATGCAGAAAATGCTTCCTTCACTTATTATATAAGAAATCGTACGAAGCACGTAATAGATGTACACAACTTCTCGGGACTGATTCCATGCAAGTAAAGCTGCACAGTTGTAAGAATATGTGTATTAAAAATATGAAACATAGTGATATACTACACAGTAAGGTAATGTCTATTAAGATGAGTGGCAATCTGCCTAAGCTTTTCTCAATGTCAATAGTCTAGGTAATTCAACTGGAATATCAGTAATCATGTTGAAGTTTCTGTGCTTTTGATCTGTTGGAGTAAAGTTGAAATAAACTCTGGCACAAAAATCTTCCAGGAAAGGGAAAGTTGATTTAAGTTTCAGGTGGAAAAATCTTCATGTAGAATCACTCCATTAACTGAAAAGACAATTGCTGCTGTGCAATAAATTCTCAGAAAGCTAAAGTTGTCAAAGAACTGGCCTATACTTGGCTTCAGTACTAAGACTTGACAATTGAGACTTGAGAGAAATGCCTGAAAGGGTTCAGGCGGCCAACCTTAATATATTTGAGTTCCCTAAATTGCCATATCACATCCTCCACGCCTATAAATGCATATATGACTTATCCATCCTGAAAGTTATATCTTACATAGTGTTAACATAAAAGAGCAGATATATTTAATCGATTCAAAAGGTACTTTTCACCACATTAAGTAAACAATTGCAAATTTTTAAAAAACTCTTAGAAATGCTGATGAACATATACATACCAAAAGGGACTATGGTTGTGGAGACCATCAAAAGGAGCAATGGCAATTGCTCCTTTCACCATATAAAAGACAACTGCAAATTTTTAATAAACTCTTAAAAATGCTGATGAAATATAAACATGCCAAAAGGAACTATGGTTGTGGACCGTCAAAAGGAGCAATGGCTTGTGCCCATACTCATCTGAAAGCTGGCCTAAAAGTGGAAGTACCACCATTCTGAAAACTCCAACGACCTACAATAACATATTCCCAAAGCCTAAAATCCACTGAAGTTAATTATTACAATGAAGAAAACAAAAATGTAATGAAAGGAAGAAGTAAAGGAAAGTTTAAGTATAATTTCATTCCTTTGGATCATCATTTCCTACCATAGTTACCACCCCAACTGAAAATTTCTATTCTTTCCCGAATTTGCATTTTCTATCCCTTGTTCCTTTCTTTTTTCAATTTTAGGCTATGTGAAACCAAAAAAAAAATTGATCTTAATGCTAAATGCCCACAAAGATTTATTCTACCCCTTTTTCCGGGTCAACTTTATCTTCATCTGTGTTAAAGAATAAGCAGTACCCTAGACCAACTATCAGTATCCAAACCTAGACCAACTATCAGTATCCAAAATAAACCCTAAGCATGGAATCGAATTATTATCATACTAAAGGCCAAGATACCCTAAAAGGTAGACCATAAAGTTTATTAGTAGCATATATACGCAACTGTAAGCACTTTCAACATTATGAGTTAAGACTTGCTTATATCATGAATCTACTGCCAATGAGGCCTTTCATTTGAATTAGAACGTTAGGTACCCGGATGGCTTGCCCTGCTTGTTTATTCTTTATTTATTTAGGGTTTTTAGGACAAAACCAACCCAGATTCATGCTCTCCCCCATGTTTTCCATGTCCTACAAACCTTTGTTCAAGCTGGCATGGTAGTCATAATCAACCATGTGTCCCATTCTTTCGGCAGTCAGCCACTTCAAAATACAACAGGTAAAGTTTTAGCAACTAAGGATCAAGTTGCAATAAAGAATAATTAGGGGACCACAGTGTGGCAAATTATAGGACTATAATCAATCATAAATGAAAAATATTAATTCATGTTCAAGGAACTATGATATCCCACTATCCCAAACTTTGCCAATCCCAGTTTAATTTGTAATTCGAATAACAATCATAGTTTCGAAAATGAAAGAAACCTCCTTTTATGATAACAACATATCCGCCTTTCTTTGTATGGACATAAAAAATTTTATGAATATACCAGACATGAATCCTTAGCACTAAGGAATGTAAACCAGTTTCTAGGCATAGTGCAAAAGAAACAAGAAAGAAAATAAGTGAAGCAAGCTAATACATGGCCAAAAACAAAACAGAGAAAAGATTGGGAAAAAAGTAAGAGAAAGTAACTTATGAAGGCTAATTACCAATATAGATATTTGGGTTTGCCATTGTCAATATGAATACTGAAGATTGACACTTCATCCTAGATTGGACAGATTAATGCAGAAATTGACAGATTAAAAATTTTGTATGCTTGCAATTGTGCTACCTGTGGAACATAAATCCACAGACATGACTCAGTTGTCACGATTAACATATAAAGGTATATAAAACAGTAGCTTCCAACGTAGTATTTTTAACTTGCAATTTGCACTGAATAGTTGCCAGATTTCTCAGCATTACAGTGCAAGAATACTAAAACCTGTTTTAGTCCGTGACATCTATGTTCTCATTAACTTCTAAGCAAAATTTAAGAAAAGATATCAGAAAGTTGAAACTTTGCCACAGATCTTTTGCACTGAGATTTCCACTAAATTTCAAACCCTTAATATCAATCCAACAAGAATGTTTAACTATATGCGCCATTTTAATCAACCTAAACACTCCTTTTGATGTCAACGAATCTAGCAAATGCAGGAAGGTTGCAGGCAAAAGAAAAAGGAAAAGAATGCCAGAGAATTTCAACAACTGAAAGAAAAATTAGCATCAAAACCATCTCAATCGTAGACAAACAACCCCCCATTTGCTCTGTTAGTCTGGTTGGTTGTCTAAAGGAAAGTAACATTTCAGAATTCCAATTTAACAAACCATGAAAACAAGACAAGAGAAAATTCAATAGTGCTGGCAGAACCACATCATTAAGGAGAAAACAGAAAGAAAAGGAGAGGCAAATATCAAAAAGGAGATTTGAGGAGGCAACAAGAAAATATCAAAAGCAAAGGAGAAGAGAAAGAGAGTTAGCGTTACCGTTTGATGGAGGCCACTCAAGTAAATAGCTTCAGAACAGGTAGATTCGGCAGAACATAAAGCAGCAGTAATAACATCAACAAGAACAGAAACAGTCATGTCCTCAGCAATCCAGTGAACACAAAGTGGCAACAACAAGTGCACCAAAGGCCTCAGCTCCCTTAACACACCCCTCATTCTCCACTCCCCTCACTTTCTCTATGTTTACTTCACTATGAGTCAGTGGGCACCAAAAATGATCGGTAAAAGTACGCCACAAGTCCCTCTACTATAGGAAAATGTTTAATTTAGTCCCTGTACTACAATTTTGATCAATTTAGTCCCTCTACTATTAGAAATTGAACAAATTAGTCCCTCTTACTAAAAAAATCAACTTTGACTATTCAAATTGATGACATGGCAGTGCCACATCATCACCAATGCTGACTTGGCATGCCACGTCATCAATGTTAATTAATAAAATTTTTAGAGGGACTAATTTGTATAATTACAAATAGTATAGGGACTAAATTGAACAAATTTATATAATATAGGGATTAAATTGAACAAAAATATATAGTATAAGGACTTATTAGAAATTTTAACATCCATACTTGAAAATTTTTTCTAAAATTATATACAAATTTATATAGTATAGAATTATTAAGTAAATGTGTTTTTATATAATTAATGATAGAAAATGGAAATAAATTAATAAATCAAAAGTATTATACCGTGTTATACTTTTTTATTATAAAAAATTGAACATTGGTTATTAATTTATTTATTTCCACTTTCTATCATTAATTATCATTAATTTTTACTTCCACTTTCTATCATTAATTATCATTAATTTTTACTTATTTAAAAATTAATTTTCATACATTTAAAATTTAAAATTAGTAAAAATAAAGAAAACTATAGTTAAATTCAAATGTAACTTTATTTAATTTTTAATATTTTTATATGTAGAATTTATTAAAAAATTGACTACTAGAAAAATAAAATCAATTTTAGTATTATATATATAAATTTAAATAAATTCAAGTGTTTAGTATTATATAAAAAGGCACATGTTTTAAAAATATTTATTTAGTTTTTATTTTTCTAATAGAAGAATGTGGAGTACTTTTATAAAAAAAATTGAAAAAATCATTGTTTATTATAATCATATTCGAAATATATATAAAGTTTATTAATTTATTTTTACTTTCTTCCTATCATTCATGACATAAAAATATCTTAAATGATAATTATATCTACTTACAATAATTTAAGAAAAATTGTTCAATATCATATTATATAAATAGATACGTGTTATAAAAATATTTGTTTTGATTTTATTTTTCTAGTAGTCAATTTTTTAATAAATTCTACATATAAAACTATTAAAAATTAAATAAAGTTATATTTGAATTTAACTATAATTTTCTTTATTTTTACTAATTTTAAATTTTAAATGTATGAAAATTAATTTTTAAATAAGTAAAAATTGATGATAATTAATGATAGAAAGTGGAAGTAAAAATTAATGATAATTAATGATAGAAAGTGGAAATAAATAAATTAATAACTAATGTTCAATTTTTTATAATAAAAAAGTATAACACGGTATAATACTTTTGATTTATTAATTTATTTCCATTTTCTGTCATTAATTATATAAAAACACATTCAATTAATAATTCTATATTATATAAATTTGTATATAATTTTAGAAAAAATTTTCAAGTATAGATGTTAAAGTTTCTAATAAGTCCTTATACTATATATTTTTGTTCAATTTAATCCCTATGTTATATAAATTTATTTAATTTAGTCCCTATACTATTTATAATTATACAAATTAGTCCCTCTAAAAATTTTATTAATTAACATTGATGACGTGGCATGCCACGTCAGCATTGGTGATGATGTGGCACTGCCACATCATCAATTTGAATAGTCAAAGTTGATTTTTTTAGTAAGAGGGACTAATTTGTTCAATTTCTGATAGTAGAGGGACTAAATTGACCAAAATTACAGTACAGGGACTAAATTAAATATTTTCTTATAGTAGAGGGACTTGTGACGTACTTTTACCAAAATGATCCGAAGTTTCCATAAAGACCTTTGATGAGCAAGAAATGAGTTAGTTTTGACTGTTATTTCTGGCCTTCCCGTATGATTGTGGAGTTTGGACTGATATGAAAAAAGCGGGAGATGCTGTGGAGAAGTGCACGCGTTGGCTTTTGTTGGTCGCGTGTTGGGGGGACGGGATGCTGTTGGAGGTTTCACGCTCCTTGATTATTAATAGTAGAGGGGACAGAGGGACACGCTGTTTAAGGTTGGGTCAGACTTCAGGATCACGGGTTGAGGTCATTCATTCTGATTATAGATATTTTTGGATTCAAGTTATTTTAAGTTCAAGGTGGTTCCGGGTTGGGTCTAGAGGTGAAAAAATGAATCAGACCCTAAATAAATCTGATTTAATTAAAAAAGTCAACAATTTGAACTCATCTGAGCCCGAATCTGAAATTATCTGGTAGTTCGAATCCGAAATTATTCGAACCTGATAAGGCCTGAGTTCGAACCCGACCTAAACCAGAGTCCGACCTGAACTCGAACTTAAATTTAATATTAAAAAAAATAATCTTATAATACCTTTTTATAATATTTTCTGCAAGATCAAAATTTTAGTGTTAATGTTAATAATTATTTAAAATAATGTATTCTTTTTTTTCTTTCTTAATATGATTACTAATTATGTATCATATCTTATAATTTATTAAACTATTACTTTCTTTAAGATAGTATATAGTAATAAGTTAATTATGATAAAAGTAAAATTGATTAATTACTATTAGTTATATTTCTAAAATATGTCAATCGGTTAATTATCATCCCCATTTAATAAATAGAATATAAAATATTTAATTAAAAAATAATAAAGAGTTTTAATTTAATTCAACAATAACAGTAATATTTTTGAAATATATTTGAAAAACAATGGTATTTTTGATGATTGAAAATTTTTTTAATATTCATACTTTTATATTATATATAAGGATATTAAATTAATAAATAATTTTAATATTTATTAATTAAAATTAATCTTACTAAAAATCATTAATTATTAATGTGAATTAGTAAATAAGTTATTCATTATTAATAATTTTTTATCTTCTAATACTCAATGATAAAATAATTACTCCTTCTATTTCTGAATAATAGTAGTTTGAAGTTGTTATATAAGGATTAAGAAAGTTAATGAATTTCCTAAAATCTTTACAAAAAATTGACTATGTGATTAAACTACCACTTTTTTTTAGATTTTGAATTATTTAAAAATTCATTAAAATAACTTAAAAATAATATAAAGGAAGAATGGTAAAATTGATAAAAAAAATAATAAATACTTTCTTGATTTTGTAAAATGACAAGAAATTTGAACAAAAAAATTTCTAAAACGATTATTATTTAGGAAGGGAGGGAGTAATAATTTTCCAATTCCTTTTTACTTAAACCCATATTAATCATTAGATAATAAATACTTTTTAATATTATCCAAGAAATACTCTCTCTCTATTCTTGAATAATAGTTGTTTAAGGTTGCTACATACTCTTTCCATCCCAAAATATATGTTACTTTTAATTACCTCTCTGTCTGTATATAGACGTCATAGTTAACTAAATCACACTTATTAAGAAAATCAGTTAAAAGTAGTTATTATCATTGATTTAGTCCAAATTTATCATAATTTTTCAATATTATCCTTTACTTTAATTTACCTAATTTCTCTCTCCAACTTTAATATATTTAATCTCTTCACACTAATTACTCTCCTCAAATTTCAGTATATGTATATTTCCAAGAAAATATTCCCTCATTCTTTTGTTTTGCAATTTGAAATTTTATTTGAATTAAAATTTTCAATTCTATCTCCCTCTAATTTTTTTTCCTAAATTTTTTTAGAAGTTTTTCCCACCAAAATTTGTTTTAGAATCTAAAACATTCACGACTTAAATATCGGTTCTTATTTATTCATCAAACAAGAACTTATTAGCATTTTTTAATCATGACTTCAGAGAAGAGACTTCAAATGCCATTCCTTGAAATAGATTTTTATGTAATTTTGATGCCTTCAAAGATTGATGATGAAGGTAGTCAACAAGCTATTTCAATGGAATCACAAAATCATCAATTGCTAGATCTTAACATTGCTATAGAAGAAAATTTTCTTGCTAACCTCCATTTCAGCCCGAGTTCTTAAGTAACTGAGTCATCAATTGATAGATCTTAACAATTGCTAGATCTCTTGTCAAGTCTCTGTACAATGAAGGTGAGCATGTCTGAACACATTGACAGTCAAATTCATCCTATTGCATTTGCATTTGTATAATGATTTGATTGATTAGGATGAGGTCAATTATGGCTAACTCTCATGAACCACTTGGGATCTATTGATTGACGAACCTACCACACATTCTGTAGGAATGTATGAAAAGTGATAGTGAGTCAATGCTCTATTTTAAGAACATTTAGACAATCACTTTTCTGTTGCCCGACATGAAACTAAAACATAGAGACAGCTAGCATAAGAATAAAGCAACAAACTAGACTCAACTCAACTGAGCGTTAGTCCTAAACTCATTGGTGTTGCAACATGAATCTGTTCTCACCATTCCGTTTAGTTAAGGGTTATATACCCTCTGAAAAAGACTGTGAGATGAATTTAACTTAAACTCGAGTTTTAACTAAGGAAGTTTTAGAGATAAAAGTTCTTAAGGCACCAGAATCATCCACTGTGCTTAAAAGGCAAAAACCAATAACTATAATAATATGATATATATCCCACTTGCCTCAACCTTACAAAGTAAGCTCAATGAAATTCCCCTTGACTGATTATCTGAGCTCTTGAAAGATAACAATTTCAAAGGAGATTTTGATAGGCGCCAACCTTGAGTGATATAATTGTGATTAAAGGAGGAGAAAATCTGTATTGGATTATTGATTGACTGTGTATTTATACAAGAGAGCTATTCAGAGATCAAGAAAGACTAAAACAAACTTCTAACTAACTTAAGCTAACTACCTAACTGACTTATAACTGCTATAACAGCTTTTGATATTTAACAAAGAGAGAATATAATCAAAACTACACCATTTTGATTATATTGTTCGGTTAACCCCCCTCAAACTGGATTATACAGGTTGTGTAATCCCAGTTTGCTGAAGGAATTGTTAAATGTAGTTGTTGTTAGTGCTTTGGTGAAGCAATCGGCCAGCTGGTTTCTGGAGGTGACTGGTAGTAGGATTATGAGTCCTGATTTGAGCTTGGTGCGAACATCATGGTAGTTGTTGAGACGTTTTACCGCTCCGATGATAAATGATATGGCGTAAGAAAAATGTTCGGGACTAAACAGTCTAAAAACAAATGGAGTCGCCACTAACCTTTTATTTGAATAGGTGTGGTTAGTCACCTACTTGTTTAACCCAACGTAAATCTAGAAAGATTACGTCAAGCTAAGGAAAGAAACTGGTCTACGAAAAAGATTTTAGGTTCGGAAGTCGGTTACGCTTGGGGAACCCCAAGACGCCCGGAAATCGGTACCACAAAAGTCTTAAAATATTTTACTTGGAAAATAATAATAAAATGTGTTTAAAATCATTTTAAGAAAAACATAATTTTAAATGTCGGAATAAATATTCCTTTTAATGCGGGATAAGCATCCCATTATAAAAGCTAAATTCGAAATTTAAAGACTTAATGTCGGAATAAACATTCCTTTTGATGTGAAAATCCATAGCCCAATTTTGAATTTGAAGAAATTTCTTACTTAGAATGGAGATTCAATTTCTAAATAGGAATAAATATTCTTCAAAAATCAAAGTCAAATTTAAAAATGAGGATAAATATTCTTTTGAAAAACAAGGGTTTAATTTTAGTTTTAGAATGTCTCAATTATGAGAATATTAATTGAAACATTCTAGAAAACATTTTACAAAGAAGTTGGGATAAACATTCTCAAATTCATATTTTGAAAATCACGTTAAGAGGCTTTAATTATGATTTCTCAAATTAAAATCTCTTAGAAAGATTTAATTTTAAAACGATGTCGGAATAAATATTCCTTTTAATTTGATGAAGGGAATAGTTTGACAAAAATTTAGTTTAATAGGAAAACCTTAGTAGATTTAATAAATTAAAACCTTTCAAAAAATGAATGTCCTTTTTATCATATAAAACTGATTTTGAAAAAAGAATTTTAAAGATTTAAAGAATAAACATTCTTTTTATCAAAGCTAAAAATGTCTTTTAATAAAAATAAAGTTTGCTTGAAAGGTATTGATTAATTAAACTTACTAAAATCCTCCTAAAAAGGTACTTTGGAAAAAAACTGAAGAAAAGGAAAAAGAAAATAAATATTCCCTTACAAAGAAATAAAAATAAGAAAAGAAATTTTAAAAGTGGTTTTTTAACAAAACTTGGATTAATTTGAGAGGCCTTAACTATAATTGGGTAGTTAAGATTTCTCAAAAAAAATTTCTAAAACATGTTTTGAAATTAATGTTGGAATAAACATTCATTTTAATTTAATTGGGTCTCTTAAACAAGAGATTTTCTTAAAATAAAATAAAAATGAAACATAAAAGTAAAATAAGAAAAATAAAAATAAAATAAAATAAAAGATTTTGGAATAAATATTCCTTTTGTAAAAGAAGGTAATAACTTTTTGAGTTCATTTGCAAATTTTAAGAAATTAAAGAAATCATAAACATGATGTATGCTTTTTATGAAAATCACATGAGAAAAATATATTTTTGATTTTGAAGGGATGAGAAATTCCCTCGGGCCCGACCGGACTCCCGACTAGACACCGAGAAAACTTCTCATCGGAGAAAACCTTTAGAAACCTCGGACTCCCGAGGTACCCTCCGGTTACTCCATGCATATGAGTTTTTGAAAATCAATGTTCTAACTTAATTACGTATGAATGAGACAATAAAACATGGGTTAGTACAAAAAAAATGTATATTAAATATATATTAAACAAATAATTGAAGGTGCATTAACTTAATTTCTAAAATGACATAAATGATGTAAATGGGCCTAAGTTAAATGACATGAATCAAAATGGGCCTAGAACTAAAATGCAAATGGGCTTGATCCTAAAATGCAAATGAGCCTAATTACTATATGGTATAAATTAAATAAGATGGGCCTAATTCACTAAATGACATATAATAATGAGATGGGTCTAAATTAAAGTGACTTAAACTAAAAAGGCTTGCATGGATCTAAACTAAAATGAAATAAATTAAATATGTATGACCTAAACTAGAATGACCTAAAATAAATATGCATGGATTTAATTAAGACAAATTAAATATGCATGAATCTAAATTAAAATGACCTAAAGTAAACATTGCATGGATTAAAATGTGACCAATTACATTAAAATGACCTAAAGTAAATGTGTATGGAGCTAAATTAATAAGGCATAGAAAATATATATGGATCTAAATTAAGATGATATAGACTAAATATGCATATATACATAAGCTTAAGTGTGCTAATCCTAATATGCACCATTATAGCAAAACGATATATAATTAATAACATGATAAAACTAGAGTACTGACTACTTGGCATATTTACATTAATGAGACAATGGACGGATTGAAATTAAATGAAATGCCAAAAAAAACAATTCATTACCACAAGCAACGGCATGTAAGCACATCCAACTTTTATTTTATTTATTATTATTATTATTTTTTAGGACTTAGTGATTTGATGAGGGGGAACATGATCCGTGAAATGAGGAATGGGTCAACAAATGCATGATGACTTTGGTCTTCACCTTAAATGTACATGAATGAAGTGGTCTTTTAAATCAAATCAAAGCATGAATAAAAGCTGGAAACAATAATAATAAAAAAATAGAAGTAAGAAATCTACCGAAATTTGGTGGAGACTTATGCAATGGATTGCGCTCGAGTCAGTGGAGCAGCACGCGGGTCGAATGGAGCAACACGCGGGCCACCAAGGCAGCAGGCAAAAGAACACGTGGGTAGCAGCAGGCCAAAAGCAGCAGGCGGGTCAGCGAGCGGGTCGTCGGTGCGGATCCGAGTCAATGCGCGGGTCAGAGGAGTGGGAAGCGGTGGAGCGCAGGCCGGAAACGGGGACACGCCGGCTGAGCTCTTTAATGAGGGTGAAAAGTCTATTTTGCCCTCCTTAGTATAAAAACCCCTTCAGAAGCACCTTTTCAAACTTTTTGCCATTTTTCAGTCTTCCCTTCCTCTCTCTAGCACCCGAATTTCTCTCTCTCTACAAACTAAAACAAACCCAGAAATTCTTCTCCAAATAGATCAAACACAACTTTTTCACATGAACTTTTGATGAACACCAAGAACACCGAAGAACACCAAGAACAGTTTTCCAGATTTTGTCTCCTAAACCATGAAATTAAACACAATCCTCCCAAAATGATTATCCTTAGTCCCCTAAACACAAATCCAAACTCCGATTTGTCCAACCCCAAACCGAAAATCCTAAATCTAATTTCAAAGTCTCTGAAAATAAAACCTCAAAAGTAGCAAAAATCTTGCCTTTTTCACAGATCGATTCCTATTTAACCATTCTTCCTTCGGTTTCAACCCTAAAATCCTTCAAACAACACCTAAACCTCCGAAAATCTTCAAATCCGAGCCTTCTTCCTATTCCCGCGAATCTCAGGCGGAATCCCAGCCCAAAATCCACCAGTTTCTAGCCTACAACAAGCTCAGAATCCCGAGTTGTTCTCTATTCTCTGCTTTCCTTTCTGAAACTAAACCCTAACTTTCAACTTTCAGAACCCTAGAAAATCTCAAAAATCGTGCCCCCCCAAAGAAACAGAAGAAAAAACCTCCATAAAAATAAATGACCCCCCCTTTTTATCAAACACCTTCTTCTCCCTGACTGCCCCCCCCAATAAAATAGAAATTCCACAGGGTTTATGAAGAGGTTAGCGTGACATGTGCAATGGTGGAAAACATTTGTCTGCATGCCGTCTGAGTACATCCACCATGAGAACTTGTATGGGACCATGGTAGTGGAGAAGCAGTTGTGTTGTGGATATGATGGATGGTGGGGGGTGGAAACGAACGTGGTGGAAGCTGGGACAAGAAGAGTATGGTGGCTTTTGGTCTTGAGTGGAGAAAAGTTATGGGACCATGGTAGTGGAGAAGCGGTTGTGTTGTGGATATGATGGTGGGGTTGTCGACTTCTTCATCATTAAATGCCAAATTATGATAGTTGGAACAAGAATTATAATTGCTGCCACTATCTTGCACGGGCTCTTGGACTCATGCATTCCTATTGCTTTCTCTCATATAAAATATGATGGCGTGCATGCAAATTCCCAACATGATGAGCTGGTGGATAAGCATTAAAGTGACAGCCACGTCTCTGAAGGGATTTCCAGGGAGAATAGGGAATATATGTGGAGAAATAAGTGAGTGGCATGGCTTTTTGATTTGGTAGACATATATATATATATATATACACACACACACACACACACACACACATATATATATATATATAAATATACATATACATAAAAATATATATACATATATACATATATATACATATATATAAATATGTTTATATATATACATATATTTATATATTTTTTTGCATGATAATCAAGTTGACTCGGTTGGTCTCTGGCTTGCTTGGCTTTGCATGGGAGTCGAGTTGGCTCGCTTTAGCTTTCTGGTCTTGGTTCAAAATTACTTGTAAGGTAATAAAATAAAATCAAAATAAAATAAAATGAAGTAATAATAATAATAATAATAATAAATTACCATAAATAAACCAAACTAAAAGGATAAGTAGAATAAAAATTTTGAAAAAGGGTAAATCAATTAATTAATTAATTAAAATTAACTAATTGATTAAAATTAAAAATAAGTGTCTACAATAGTCAATCTCAATGTGTTTTGTGCGTTCATGGAACACTGGATTTTGAGCGAGGTGAATAGCAGATTGATTATCACAAAACAAAGGTGTAGGAAAAGAGAATTGGACTTGTAATTCTTTGAAGAGGTAATGCAGCCACTGTATTTCACATGTGGTGGAAGCTAGAGCCCTATACTCAGCTTCAGATGAGCTTCTGCTTATTGTGTTCTACTTCTTAGTTTTCCAGGAGATCAGTGCAGTGCCAAGAAAGACACAGTATCCAGTGAGAGACTTCCTACTATCGAGACAATTGCCCCAGTTAGAATCTGAAAATGCTGTGAGTTTGAGAGTATTATTTGATGGAAAGAATAGGCCCTGCCTAATAGTTCCTTTGAGGTATCTAAGGACTCTGTGAGCTACTTGTAAGTGATCAGTGGTAGGGCAGTCAAGGAACTGAGCCAGTTATTATGTGACAAAGCTGATATCAGGCCTGGTAGTTGTCAGGTATTGCAGTTTACTTACCAATTTCCTATAGCTAGTTATATCCTGAAGTTTGTCTCCAGTGTCTTTAAAGAGTCTTGTTTTTGGTAAAATAGGAGTGGGAGCTAGTTTGGACTCAAGGAAGTCTGCATCTTTCAGTAGGTCGAGGATGTACTTCTTTTGGCAAATATTAATGCCTTGCTTTGAGCAAGCAATTTCTAATCCAAGGAAGAACTTTAAGTCCCCTAGGTCTTTGATGCTAAAAGCATCATGAAGGTATTGCTTGATGGTTTGAATTTCCTCTAGATCATTTCCAGCTAGAATGACATCATCCACATAGACTAATAAAGCAGTGAATCTTGTGTCATTTTGACACATCCGGACCTAGCACGACCTTTTCGTAAGAGCAGAATAGTACAAGATGACGTAATAATTGAATAATAAGTCGGTCCGGCTGTGTCAAGTCAGAAGAGAAGTTTAAATTAAGATAAGATGGAGTTAGAAGAAAAAGTAATTAACCGTGTATGGAAATTAGTAAATGCCAAAAGGACCTCCAAATAAGTCCCTAGAAATTTATTATGGACCCCGTTGGCACAAGAAAGCAAAGGATTTAGCTAACGGGTGAAAATGAAAGAAAGTTGAAAAAGGAGAAAAAGTTTGACCCGGGGCCCGAGTGGACCCGGCGTCGGGCTCCCCTATAAATAGGGGAGGGGGTGCCGAACCTTTCTTCATTTTTTTTTCTTTCTTTCTTTTCTTTTTCTTTCTTTTTTTCTTCTTTTCTCTTTGGAGCCGACCAGAGGCATTTTGGACAATTGGCAAATCGGTACATGCCCGGCTATCAGATCAAGGTGAGTTTCCAGTATGTTGTTCTTCTCACCTCGATCTACGTTATGTTAAGTTTGTACGCACAACCATGCATCGGTTTAGCCTAGATCCAAGTTTTTAGCTTTTAACCGGATTAAAACTTTAAACTCAAATAAGTGGATTTCGGGCCGATGGAATAAGATTAGTTTTTAGTGTGTTATAGTATTCACCTTATTCTACGTCCCATTCCGTTTTTACGCATTTTTGTGCATCGGGTGTGAGTAAATCAGAGATTTAGTCAATTTGGGCTAAATCTCGGTCTACGGGAAAATTGGACCGATGTTTCTCGTTTCTGCCTCGGCATATCCGTTGTGGATGCCATGAGGATCGCCTCTCTAAGTTTGTTCGTCGAAAGGAGGAGAAACGAGTGCAAAAACTGGGGGAGAGACCGGCTGAAGAACTGGCCGATCGAGTCCCTGTTTAGATATTTTTAATATATTATTATTATATTAAAAGATATTTATATATTATATTAATATATTTTAGATATTTATATATATTATTATTATATCTTAGATATTTATATATTATATCATTATAATGTATAAATATCTCATAGGTGGGCTTTTTGAGCCCGATTTAGAGTAGAATTTGGCCCAACCCGTGTGGGGCCCAGCCTAGTCCGGGTGTGGGGCCCACGGGCCACCGGGGGCATTTTGGTAATTTTTCGTCGAGAGTCTGATTTTAGCCCCAAAACCTCCCGGACACTTTTCTAAGTGTCGGGCCCAGCCCGAGTGACCCATAGACCCCCAGGGGTATTTTCGTAATTTTTTACCAAGTGTCCGATTTTCACCTCGGAACCTCCCGAACACTTTTCTAAGCCCTGAATCACTTCCAAACATCGTCTTAGGTCATATTAGAGCCTCGTAGGTGCATTCATAAATTTAATTATGAATGCTAACTTATATTTCTGTGTACTAGGGCTCCGGTTGAATCGAGTGCGGCGATGCTCCGGAGGTTGAGCTACATGGAATGCTTGGGGGTATACGATTCTCCCATCACTGTGAGTGGCTTAGATTTCAGTGCTTAGCCACTAGGGCAAAAATGTTTTAAAAATATAAATTGTCTTAAAAAGGTTTTACAACGATTTTGGGATAAGGGTAATCCACAACACACACTTTTTACTTTGTGATACGCCCACTTATGGAGATGGGATGATTTTAAAGATACAAAAGCTTGTGTGTGTTTACATGTTTTTAATATTTATATAAGAAATGATATTATTATTATTATTATGATTATTGGGGAACGATACCCCTAAGAGATGAGAGATTGAGCGGTTTCCTCGGGGCTCCGATTTGCGGGAGCGTGGACCGAGTTTGAGAGCATGCGTGATACTCAGTCGTGGACCGCCTATCGAGGGGCACGGTGAGTAGAGCCTGGTTGGGAGAGGCGCGTAGGGAAACTCGTCAGGGCTCCTGAATGCTGTGTTCCACCACAGCAAGGCAAACGTCAAGGGAATGGGCCAGAGAGTAAAGTAAAAATGTTTTAAAAGTATAAAGTAACCCTTGACAGTCCAGTGGATACCCCAGTGCACGGGTATACCTTATTGGGACAATTTCAGATGCCAGCCCATGAGTGTTTAATTATTTATTAAAGATTTTAAATTTAATACTCCTTGGAAGGAATTCAAAAGAGGTTTAGAAAACAAAGTTTATTTTATTCACTCCTGGAGAATTGATACAGGAAATAATGAAAACAAAGTTGTTTAAATTTCAAATTATTTTATTGGTATTAATATATTTTGGATTACCCCTGTTTTCTCTAACCCTGATGGAGACCCATTGAAACTCTGTCACTCACCTGTATCCTGTGTGGATGGATGCAGATCCGCGTACGAGGTCAGCCAATAGAATGGAGGCTCACTAGAAGATGTCGGTGGCTTAGGTTTAGTGGTTTCCGCTGTGTAGGTATTCTTTTAAATTAATCTACTGGTGTTGCTTATAAATTAAATATTTTATTAAATGATTTTTAATTAAAGTTTTAGTTGTTTTGCAGCGATGATATTCATTTCTATGCCTTGCGGTGCTTCTGGTGCGTGACCGGCCGGCACGTACTTCGAGGTAACGCGGCTGTTGCCACGTGGCTGACCCCGGGCGGGTCGAGGCGTGACACATTTAGCTTTGTGAATAGAGTGTGATCAGAGGAGGACTGTTGAAAGTCGTATGCTAAGGGTGCTTCAGTTAACTTTGAGTACCATTGTCTGCTTGCTTGTTTTAGACCATAGAGAGATTTGGTGAGCTTGCAGACTTTGTTTGGTTGTGCTGGATATCCCTCTGGAAGTTTCATGTAGACCTCCTCTTCTAAATCTCCATGCAAGAAGGCATTGTTAATGTCGAATTGTTGGAGGTGCCATTGTCTTGCAACTGCCAATGCTAACAAAGCTCGAATGGTTGTGAGTTTTGCTATTGGACTGAAAGTGTCCAAGTAGTCAACCCCCTATTGTTGTGTATATCCCTTAGCTACTAGTCTTGCTTTGTGCCTTTCTAAAATGCCATCAACCTTCCTTTTTATTTTATATACCCATTTACATCCTATGGCTATCTTTCCAAGAGGTAAAGTAACTAGTTTCTAGGTGTTGTTCTTCTCTAGAACAGAGATTTCATCTTGCATAGCTCTCTGCCAGTCTTCACTTTGTGCTGCCTGCTTGTAGGTTTTACGCTCTGTGTCTTTATCAAGGGTTATGGAGAAAGCTTGATATTTAGGATTGAGTTGGTCATAAGAGAAAACTTCGTGAAGTTGGTGTGGACTGCTCTTTTGAACATTGGCACAACTGTAGTCTTTTAAATAGGTAGGCTTTGTTTTCTGTCAATTGTTTTTCCTAGTAGGGTGAGGGAGAGGTGGTAAAGCAGGTGGTGGTTGAGATGGGGATTCATTGTTCATGTTAATGGTATGAGGATGAGTTTGCAATGTACTTGAGGAAGGTATTTCAAGGGTTTCTGTAGGCATGCAAGGGAGTATGATGGCTTGAGCAGTATCCTGCAGCTTGTTAGTTTCCACAGAAAAAGGAAAAATATTCTCATAAAAGGAGATATCTCTAGAATGAAATGTCTTATGAAGATCATACAATTTATAACCTTTTATGCCATGAGATATACCAAGAAAAATAGATTTGATAGCCCTAGAGTCAAATTTATTTCGAATGTTAGAATGATTAGAGGCAAAAGCTAAGCAGCCAAATACTTTGATGTTGTCCAAAGGAGGAGGTTTAGAGTTAAGCATTTCAAAAGGTGAAGTGTTGTTGAGAACAGGTGAAGGTATTCTGTTGATAAGGTGGACAACATGGAGAATGCATTCGCCCTAGAATATGATTGGGAGCTGAGCTTGGAATCTTAAAGCTCTGGCTATATTAAGAATATGTTGATGTTTTCTTTCCACAACACTGTTCTATTGAGGAGTTTGAACACATGAAGTTTGATGGATTATGCCTTTGTGTGCATAAAATTCAGGAACATTAAATTCTTGTCCAGTGTCAGAACGTATGCATTTAAGGTTAATGTTAAACTGATTATGAACAAACTGAACAAAATTTTGCATTGGTGATCTAGCTTCAGACTTTGCTTTCATAAGAAAAACCCATGTAAATCTACTATAATCATCTACAATAGTAAGAAAATATCTATGTCCTTTGAATGTAGGTGCATAATTGTCTCCCCATATGTCAATATGAATAAGATCAAACATCTTATGAGAAATAGATTTGCTTGATGGAAAAGGTAAACATTTGTGCTTGGACATATGGCAGATTTCACAAACTGAGAGAGGAGTACTATTAGGAAATATTGCTTTTAATCTGGAAAAACAAGGGTGTCCTAGTCTAGCATGCCAAAGGGCTGTCTGATCTTATGTACAGGTAGTGCTATTTGATGCAAAAGTAGAACTAGATGTAGACATAGACAAAGCATTTGAAACTTTAAGCTTGTAAAGTCCTTCTGATTTTTTAGCAACCCCAATCATCTTCCATTGGGAAATTTCCTGAACAATGCAGCAGTTTGATAAGAGAATGAAGCAACGGTAAATGTCAAGAGTTAGTTTAGCAACAGATATTAAATTGTAAGTGAAGTCTGGGACATGAAGGACATTGGTTAATAATAAGGTTTTACTAAGCTGAATAGTTCCTATGTGAGTGACTTGAACCCGAGTTTTGTTAGGGAGATTTACATACACATTTGTGACAGAGATATATGAAGTGAAAGACTTTAAAGAACAACTAATGTGGTCAGTAGCTCCCGTGTCAATGATCCAGTCAGACTGTGCACTGTGCTGTTTGGTGAAAACATGTAAAGAGATATGTGGATTAATGGTGCAATTTGAAGGAATCATACCAGACTGAATTTCTGATGTAGATGCATTGGAACCTGGAAGAATAACTGCATTGACCTGATGCTGGGAGGAAGAAAGGCCTTGAATCATCTGCAAAAGAGCTTCATATTTGTCTTGAGTAAATTGGAAGCGTGAAGTTTGAGAAGTTGTTGGAAGTTGTTGAGATGGTACTGATGCAGAAAATTCTCCAATCTCAACACAGTTTGTTGAATTGGAATACTGAAACTTCTTATTTGGTTTATAGCCATTGGGGTAACCATACTTTTGGTAGCATTTATCAATTGTGTGCCCTTCTCGGGCACAATGAACACAGAGAGGTTTCTTGGATTGTTGAACAAATTTCTTAGGAATAGGACCTTGAGAACCTTGTGAATTCTTAACAGCCATAGCTTGAACTTCAGGTGGGAAAGATTGCCTTTCTTGTTGAATAACCAAGGAGAATACTTTGTTGATGAAAGGAATAGGATCCATCATGAGAACCTGGGATTTAACAGTAGAGTAAACCTCATTCAAACCTTTCAAGAACACCAGAACATGGTCATTATCATAAAGAGATCGAATTCTAGTAATTAGACCACATGAACACTGTGGATTACATGAGCATGTTGGGAGAGGTTTGAGGATCATCAATTCATCCCAAAGAATCTTTAATTTGGTGAAATATTCTTGAACAGAAAGAGAACCTTGCTGAAGGGTGTATATTTCCATTTGCAGGTCATAAATTTGAAAAGAATTGTTCTGAGAGAACCTAGCCTTCAAATCTTGCCAAATATCAAGAGCATGATCAAGCCACATGATACTTTGTGCAATCTAAGGAGAAACCGCATGAATGAGCCAACTGATGACCATATTGTTGCACCTTTCCCAGGCAGGAAACAATGGATCAACTCTTGCAGGAACAGGAATAGAACCATCAACAAACTTAATCTTGTTCTTGGAGAGTAAAGCCATATGCATGGCACGGTTCCATTGATGATAATTGGAACCTGTAAGAATAGATGAAACAAGAACCAGGCTAGGATTCTCATTTGGATGAAGAAAATAGAGGGAGGAAGGATTATCCTCTGGACGTGTGGAATTCCAGGCACTAGCCATTGGAATAACAGAAAAGAATAACAGGAAGAATGTGTACAAAAGAAGAAAGAATTCTGAAGATCAAGAGTACATTAGAGAGAATGCGGAAGAAGAAACTGATACCATGATATATTTGTGATTAAAGGAGGAGAAAATCTGTATTGGATTATTGATTGACTGTGTATTTATACAAGAGAGCTATTCAGAGATCAAGAAAGACTAAAACAAACTTCTGACTAACTTAAGCTAACTACCTAACTGACTTATAACTGCTACAACAGCTTTTGATATTTAACAAAGAGATAATATAATCAAAACTACACCTTTTTGATTATATTGTTCTGTTATTGAGGCAACTTTATAAATGCACCAATTCCTCCAACGGTCCAACCAAGGGTGTTATGATTGTTTCATCCCTCTCTCTCTCTCTAAGTGCTCAAAGGAAAGCACCAGGTACTATGCAAATGTAAAAGGCTTCCAATTTTCAATTTTCTTCCTTCATACCCGTTTTGGTGAGTGAATAGAGACTAAAACTTTAATAACTAATCAGCTTCTTTCACCTTTCAGTAGAAATATTACAACATTAAAACTGCGCAGACCTGATCTATAAGATTCTCACCTGGATTTGTTTGTAATGTTCACTATATATCATCTCAAAGTGCTAAAGATAATCATGTCTTGCACTTTTCTTACAAACCACTTCAATGATGACCATCCCTTATGTGTCATTAAGCTAGACGATAGCTGCCTGCAACATTCATAGATAATGACCATTAAATAAGGCAATTCAAATGATAGACTAACATTGCACAGAAAGGATCCAAATGAGCCAAAAGAAAGTCAAACAGGTTAATTTTCTTCGTTTCCTCCTCTTTTCTCTGCAGAAGCCTCCCTCTCTGCTTGATTCTTTTCTCTCTCTTGAGAGCTAAAAATATAAAACAAAACTGATAAAAAAAAAAGAGAAAAGAAAGAGCCAATGAGGGGCACCAAATGTCTCCCTCCATCCTTCAATTTCCTTGAGGCAACTCCTTTAAATGTAGTTAAGATTAAGATACTGATTACGTAAATACTCTTTTATTATTAATTTTGAAGGCATAATAGGTATTTATGGGCGCTTGATGGTTCATTCAATTGATGAATACATAGCTTTAATTAGGCTATATACTTGTTCATGGTTCAATTCAAACTATGAAACCAAATTGAAACTATGACTAATTGAACTGAACCAAAACCTTAAAATGTTTCAAAATCATACATATTTAAGGCTCCAATTTGGTTCCTCCTATATATTTTTAAAATTACATATTTTTTGAAAAAAGAATCGAACCTTATTGAAATCGGAACTGAACTACTAGCTTAATGGTTTAGTTTCGGTTCCATATATAGTTCCAAAAAGTGAAATTGGCTGTTCAGATCCTAATGCATTAAGATCTAAAATTTTGATTGACTTGAAAATTTTGCATTAAAGAATTGGAGATTAATATCTAAAGCAATTTGTGCCATTGAGGTTCCTAATGAATTTGTAAGTATATAAAATTGGCTTAATACCTAATTTGGTTCTTAATCTATATAAAAAAGAATAGATAGTGATTCCCTTAGAAGAATAAAAGTTCTTCTGTTTCGCCTTTGATTCTAAACAAAGAGATAAAATAAAGATAAAAAATGAAAAGTTCAAAGCAAGGAATGGGTTGGAAAAAAGAAATGGAAGAACAAAGGTACACACGGATTTATATTTACAACAATATAGTGGAGAGAAACTAAAAAAGGATATTGAAGATATCAAAATAGTTCTAACTGTTCAACTTTTTTCAGGTTGAATCTTATTGATGGTATAATTAAGCTAATATTCATCTCTCGCTTGGCTTCTATCCTTTAGCATGTAGTAGAAAACATGTCCATTACAATTCTCAATGAATAGCAAAAAAAATGCCTTTACTCTTCGAAATTGAGATAAATAAAGGAGAAGAATTAATGGGCAAAGATTGCTAGAGAGGAAGAGACTTATCACCTTGCCAAGAGTGTAAGCAATAGCAGCACCAGCAGCCCCTGTTCAAACAATGATCCTGTCCACACTCTCACTTATCCTGAATCATATATGAGGCAATCCGTTATCACAACTCATTGAACATGTTTCCATATTAATTATTAATTTTCTTTGGAGAAAGACCTCTCTGCTTTTGAATTTTATTGCATAATAACAAAAGTACTAGACTCAAACAGAAGCTAAAATTCCTCCCATTAAATGTTGGCAAAGCATGTTCTTGAGATTAGCTGAATTGTCTTTCTGGTTGCATGGTGTGTATTACAGTATTGCTTAGTGTTTTGAGTTACATATTTCCAATATCTTTAACTTTGAGCCTTTTATAGGCTTCTAATGGAGAACTCAAAAAGCTTGTTGGTCCAATATATGGCTAAACTAAGAAATAGTCAAATAGGAATAGGATCAACCTCTTTAGCATATCTTTCTTGTTTGTCGGATATTCTTTTGATTTTGATAATCGGTCATGACATTTCACTATTTCTGATCAATTGCACATTTTTCTCAGCATTGTCTGTCCGTTTTTATTTCTTTTCTGTATACAGAACTCTGAAGCTTTTCCATCAGTGTCGATATGGAATAGAAATGCTTATTAGTTATATGAGAAAGGCAGTCTTAATTAGGAGCATTTGTACCATTGCATTTCTTTATGAAAAAAAGAAAAATGAATCTTCAAAGATTCACCTTCAATGATGAAACTTAATTCTTATCGGCAAAAAATAGTGCCATCATCTATTATATTTTCAGTTGCTTTAACAATCTCAGGAGAAGTACCAATTGGAAGGGCTCCCGATCATAAAAGAGCACATGAAGATCTGAAAAATTGCAACCAAAGAGCGACAAATTATGCCACCCAGCAGTCCCCATTGCTAAAGCCATCTACATCATGGGAAGCTGAACCATTCATTCAGGGAAATCTCGCTCTCATTTTAGTCTTCCTCCCAATGTATATCATCTTCATCATCTCCAGAAGCTTCTGCCTCAACACTTAAGTCACTGACCTTACAACTCCCAGTTGTATTGCCTGAAATTATGTATAGGAAATCATTCACCAAGGAATAATACCAATTATATCAAAATCGTAATTACTATGCGATTTGTAAGACATTTTTGTATCAAAAAGATGTATGGGGCATGAGGATTGAAATTATATCAACCTGCTTCCATAACTGGTGCAGAAAGGTAATAGGAAAACTTGATTTTGTGCAAGTTATTTCTATTGGTATACTTAACACAATTTAATGACTAACAAAATTCCTTTACATGCATAGACATGAGCTTAATACTACAGAGAGGCCCTCTTGTCCTAATAGCCAAGTAGAAGGGCTACTCACCTGGAGGTAGGGTTCGACCCTCTATCCTTGTAAATGTTCAGATGCTGTAAATACCACTAGACTAGGAGCCAAAAAAAAAAGGAAGGAAAACTACTGTCATGGAACATAGGGAGAGATTTAGAGATTTTCATAGCGTTTTTGCTCGTTAAATATTCTTTTAAATGATTAGTTATACATATGAAAAATAACAGCCAAGGATGAAAACAATTCAAGTAATAAAACATTCAACTTTCAGCAGTTTTCATTGTCATTGAATGACAACCAAGTTAATGAATACAAAGTTAAAATTCAGCAGTTACCTGCAACAGGAGCTCCTTCCCAATCAACACCATCATCAAACTCATAGTCGCGACGTTTAACTTTCATGCCAACTTGTCGCTTGGAAGAGTTAGAAGAACCTGCACTGGTCAGACGAATGTCTGACAATTCTTGTTGTTTCTTGAGGTGAGCAGCATAAAAGGCTTTAGTATATTCATCCTTCAACATAGGAAGAAAGTAAGAAAACTAGGTCAAACCTAATGAATTAAAAACTTTGAGGCAGAGCAAAAAGAACCAAAAAAAAAAGAAAAAAAAGAAGAAGCAAGATGCCATAGGCAAAAAGCAGGAAAGTATAATCCAATCTTAATCTACATACCATTAAATATTTCTTATCATCAACATCTCCACGTTGCTCACTTGTGAGGTTCATTCCTATTTTTGTCAACCAAGATGGGAAAACTTTCAAGAATTTGCAGTTGAAGGATTGATTGGGCTCTTCTTCTTCAGAATTCTAGACTCCCCTTTGACTGGATTATGTAATCATGAAGAACAAATTAAACTAGAGAAGGTGAAAAGGAAGGAGAATGGTTGAAAATTTACCTTTGTTTTTTCTTTGAAGATTTCAGTGTCATAATTAGTGAAATCAAAAACCATATTAGAGAAACAAACCTGAGATCTTCAAGGAAAGAGCACCAAGTTTTTGATACGCATTTGAAGCGAAGGATGGACTTGACAGGCAGCCTCGGGAGAATCTGATACAACAAATCTTCAGGCCAATACGAACTGCTTCCTAATCTTTCGGCCATCCCTTCGATCAATTGACAGAAACAGATTTAGATTTGAGTAGATTTATGGGGTTCAAGCGATGCAGGCTTTCTGACAGTTTAAGAGAATTAGAGAAGATTAGGGAGAAAAGAAGGAGAAACAGAGCAGAAGAAGAAGATGATTTAGAGAGAAAAGGTTTTAATTCAATTTCATCGCCTGCTTACAAATTCCCAGAGTTGTTACGTATATATTGCTTATAATTGGACTGGACCTATACAACCCAACACTCATACATTGAATATTAAGACTAAACCCTACTTAAGCTTTGAGGTCTATTCTCTCCACCATCGATTCCAATAGTCTTTAATAACCTCTCCACCGATAGATCAAACGTGAAGCTGAAGCTATAATAATAATTGGGTAATGAACTTCCTTCGAAGAAAGACCACTTTGCTTTTGAACTTTATTTTCTTGAAAGCTGAATTGTCTTTCTGATCGGTGTGTATTATTACTTGTGTTTTGAGTTAAATGTTTCCAGCAACTGGAACTTTGAGTCTTTTTATAGGCTTCTATGGGAACTCAAAAGCTACTTGGTCAACGCTAATGTATGTTATTGCAGCAGTAAAATAATAACAGTATTGATTAAGAAAAATAAAAAATCCTAATTCCTAAAGATTTTGTTTGAAATATTAGTTCTTACAAAACTGGAATTCAAGTAATTAAAAGTTTTAGAACTCGAGGAATGGCCAAAAGTTTTAAGTCAATGTAAAGTGTAAACTAAGAGGGCACGGATGTGAGAAATCTCTCCCAACACCCTCCACTTCTTCAGCTGTCTATCATGTAAAATCAACCTATGGAGACCAGCAACTTCCAAATACATTCCATCCTTGCTCACCACCGCATGTAGAAGAGGCCAATTTCGGGTGTTATAAGAAACCTGCACAAAGAACAATCTACATCAGAAGCAACCACATTTTAAAAGAAAACAAAATGAAAGAAGACAATTATTGAGGTTGTGATTTGGATGTATAATTGAAACGTTCAGATGCAGCATCTCAAACTCATCAGTATCTTTTGACTCCATAACTAGTAACCTATCTTCACCATAAATCTCTTGATGACCGTAAGTCATTCCTGAAACTCCTCTGTCCAGGCAACATTTTCCAAAAGAAATTGCAAGAATTCCCTGAGTTGATCTGTTCTCAATAGTACAAAGCCTATATCCACATTCATCCCACTGCATCAGCGAGCTACCATCCATCAATGGTTCATATTTACAATCCTGGCCTGGTTACAAATAACCAAGCGAGCATTAAAGTCCAAAAGCTTACTAAAACAAGAACAGAAAAGAAACCGACTAACGGCAAGGATCTGCTAATCTCCAGCAATGGAACTGCATACAGGATCGCGGGATCCAAAATTTCTTTCAGCTTTAATGGATTCGGCTGGCATTAAACATTTCTTGCTCAAAGAGCACGAAACAAGTTTACCATCAGAATATAAAGCAGCCTCATTGGAACATAAGACTGCAGTTAGGCTTATACCAAACTTCAAGAGACTTAACGATTGGAGACAAAAGCTCCTCGAAGCCTTTCCAGAAGCAATGCTGTTAACCAGAGAATGTGATATTGAAGAAACTTCATTGTAATTGTGTTGAAAGGAACCGACTTCCAAAGTTCCGTAAAACTGTTAATAAAGACACGATACAAAAGTTAAATCCTGTGTCAAGAGAAATCATGAATACGGGCTACTGACACTGTTTTTGTTTAAACTAGATTCAGTAAATTCCAACATTCGTCATGTGAAACTTCTCACGAGCCAGGACACAATCATAAATAATATGAGGCAACAAATATAATCTTGAGGTTCATACGTTATGATAGAACATAATATTCACCATTGCAAGTCCAAAAATCCAAGTAAACATGCTTCTGCAATAATTTAGCACTTAGCAATTCACATTCATTAAAGAACTCAAAATTTCATCCAAATGCAAAGCCATTAAGACACTACAAGTACAAAGTATTCCACAACGAAAACCTGAACATTGTAACCATCACGAGCAAAAACCTTTGGAAGATTAGTGTTTACGATTGTTATCCGCAGCACTCTCTTCCTTACCTACTGCAAACACAACTTTCTTTAAAATCGCTTCAGTTGGCAGGTGAGAGTTCGGCACAGCCTTGGAAACAGCTTGTCATTTCTCACCATGCTTTGGTTCTGCAGCAACACACCTCTTCGTCACATCTTTCTGGTTCTCCTCATTGCCATGCTGAAGTTCAAATTTGTAGTACAAGGCCGAGAAATCTCCAATATCAGGAGCAACAGTCACAGCTCTGTTGAGCCCAGTCCCAGCTTTATCTACCTTCCCACCATGCCAAAATAACATGGCCACAGCTGCAATGACATGGGGATCATAATCACATTTCTGAGGGCATCCATGCTTTTGCTTTTACGTTGAGGTCATGCAACCATCTCAATAGACGCTGCCCACAATATACCATTATTTGGACGCTCGCAATGCCTTTGCCATTAAGATATCTGCTTCTCTCGTGCAGCAGTATCTTAATTCCGCAAGTATGGCAGCAAGCCAGAGTTCAGCCTGTTGTGGATTTTTCTTCCTTGCCAATGTGAGTACAGCTCGAGCCTTAGCTATACCATTCATTTTCTCTTGGAGAATGGCGGAGAAACCCAAAGAGGGGTACAACTTGGGCAGTGCTTTAAACCTGATTCATAAACTTCCTTGGCTTTTTCCAAGTTACCAAGCCTTTCGTCTAGCTGCCCAATCATCGACCATAGTTTAAAGAACGATGGGAATTGCTTCAATCCTTCACCCAGAAACCTCCTCTCTTCATGAGTGTTCCCTAATTCTCTCTCCACAATGGCAGATTTCATCCATTCTCTCTCTGTGCCTCATCTTTCTCGAGCCTTAGCAAGAAGCATTCTTGCTTTTGCTTTTACGTTGAGGTCATGCAACCATCTCAATAGACGCTGCCCACAATATACCATTATTTGGACGCTCGCAATGCCTTTGCCATTAAGATATCTGCTTCTCTCGTGCAGCAGTATCTTAATTCCGCAAGTATGGCAGCAAGAAACCCAAAGAGGGGTACAACTTGGGCAGTGCTTTAAACCTGATTCATAAACTTCCTTGGCTTTTTCCAAGTTACCAAGCCTTTCGTCTAGCTGCCCAATCATCGACCATAGTTTAAAGAACGATGGGAATTGCTTCAATCCTTCACCCAGAAACCTCCTCTCTTCATGAGTGTTCCCTAATTCTCTCTCCACAATGGCAGATTTCATCCATTCTCTCTCTGTGCCTCATCTTTCTCGAGCCTTAGCAAGAAGCATTCTTGCTCTCTCTGGCTCACGGTTTTAAATTCAAGCTTGAATGCAGCAAGCCAAACCTCCTCTGAGTTTGGTAAAGCTTCTTGAAGGAGAGCTCAACCAGTAGGCACATCCCCTGCAAGCCATTTCTCCTTGGCACCCATGAGCCAAAGAACCTCAGCCTTTGGGCTGTAAGAAACTGCTTTACGAATAAGAGCATCAAGCGATTCCCAAGTGCCATGGCTCTTTTCAAGTTTAGCAGCTCTGGGCCAAATGCTCTTCTTTGTAAAAAACACAGCAAGAGCATGAGCATAAATAGCTCGAACAGTCTCAATAGACCCCCACTTCTTGCATTCTTCAGCATCAACCACCCACGTTCTCTTCCAATCTTCTTCCTCCACTCTAGTGCCAATTGTATTTTGGATAATTGCCCGGCATGTCACCACAGATATGACTGCGGTAAACAATATTAACTTGAATTTAATATATTCATTTGTGTATAACCTTTTATAGTATTTCTTTTTTCATCAATTTGCTTTGGTTGATTATTACCTACTTCGCATGCATCTCATCACTTTTGCTTCGGTTCATCATTGTCAATGTTGTTTCTATAGCTATTCATTAAGTCTAATTTCTTTTTCATTTTTTTCGTTTTCCATCTCATCCAAAATAAATAAACTAAAGATTGCAAATTGTCCTAGTAGATTATCCTCAATGGCTTTTGTCTAGAAGTGGCCTTCTTAAATCCAAGTAGCGCTCCTCCATACGTATTCTTATAATTATACATATTCAATTGAATTTAATGAAGTTTTTTTCTATTAAAGGTGAAAATATAAATGAGGGAAAAAAACATTACTGTCTTTTTAGAGAACTTCAAAGAGAAAGAGTTCACTGGAAGTTATACCTTATACTTACATTACTCTTGAATCTTGATCCTAATTTCTCATCAATAACTTGTCAATTTAAGGCACTTGACATGGTTCAAGATTTCAAACTTGGCTCAAAATTTATCAGGCGGCAATAAACCAATTTGGAAGATGATTAAGATTACTAACAGGCTATATCTTAGAATCATGGAATTCAACTCTATGACTACTTCGTGGCAAAAATAATAATGAAAACCTTGTATTACTACTCAAGAAATGAGGGAACGACAACCCACCCAATTATTAATGCAGATATAATCTTAAAAGGAATAAACTTGAGCATGCCTCCAATAACTGTTCCCAGTTAAAGTCCTGAACAAGTTTTTGCATACGATGCTGAACACAAACCAGTCTAGGATACTTTCTCACTTTTGGCCAGTCTTTATCTCTTGACTAGTTCCAGACAGGGAAAGCATATTAAGATATAGATATGAGCAGCGGAAGGCAATTAAAATATAGAACCAGCTTAGTAAAATACTATAATATGATGGAAAAACAATTACTAGATATATTGTTTAACCAAATTATAGTGAAGTGAGAGAAGGATGATTAAATATAAAATGCACCATTTCCTTGTGCAAAAGAATATCTGAACAATTGCTAGATGTCTACCCTCCTTTGGTCTAAGCATCTGAGCAGCAATAGCAGCAGCTGCAAGAGCTGTAGAAGATGCTGGCATTGAACTTTAAAAATCAAGGATAAAGAAGTAAAATATAAGAATACCACCAGCGAGAGAGAGAGAGCGAGAGCGAGAGCAATTAGACTATACAAAGTAGAGGAAACGCATAGACATTTACAAACCTTGATTTATATGTCCAATTTACAAACCAGCCACTGAGATTCCAGACCCCTCCGGATCAGAAAAAGTAATAAGGGATGGAATATGTATTCTCTTCCCCACTAAGGGTACCCTTGATGTCCAAATTTAGTATAAGTTTGGAAAAGTTATTTATTATAATAATAACATGAAAGACAGTAAAAAGACGAAGAAAGAAGAGAGAAAGGGAAAACAGGGGGGTTTTTTAAAGAAAAAGACATAAAATTCCCCCTTACTTGCGACCAGTCCCTAGTTCTGCATCAAAGGTTAACATCAGAATTCAGAATTCCGGTAACAGTTGTGATACACGCCCAAGATGGAAGCCCAGTTTTGACAAGTCCATGATTAGCAGTATTGCCATTATTATCATTTCAATGTTAGTTAATTCTGTTAAGCTTGCTTATTATGTAGTTAGCCACGCTAATGATGGCTATATAATCGTACTTTTCCATTTGAGTTGTAAGCAGAAATTGATGAATGAAAACTATTCCTCTTCTACTGTTCTATTCTAAACGCCTTCTCTGTTAAACTTGCTCTCTACTCTTCTTCTTCCTTCCTCTTATTCTCCAAGTTCTTCTCTAGGAAGCTCGGCAGTTCTTAGTCTGCATCATTGGTATCGAGAACCTATGATTCTGACGATGGGTGACGGCGCAACTACACGAGCACTCTCTACTCTTCTTCTTCCTTCCTCTTATTCTCCAGGTTTTTCTCTAGGAAGCTCGGTAGTTCTTAGTCTGCATCATTGGTATCAAGAGTAGGGCTGTGCAAGAGGACCGAAAAACCTGCTAACCGAATCGAACTGATAATTCATTTAGGGTTTTGGAATGTTCATACGAAAACCGAATTAACCAAATGGTAATCGAATTGTCCAAATGAACTAAAATTTTAAAAAATGCTTGATTTTATTGACTCAAAGTTTTTATAATCTTATTTGAGCTTTTGTAAAAGAATAAAAATCTAAAATTGATTTTATTGGTTTAAAATTGAATGACTCAAAGTTTTTATAATCTTATTTGAGCTTTTGCAAAAGAATAAAAGTTCAAAATTGAATTAACTCTAACTATCGGAAAACCCGGAAAAATACCCGAACCGAACCGAACCCGAAGCATTAGAGTATTAAAACCTTAATATCCGAATCGAACAGAACCGTTTGCACCCCAAATCAAGAGCCTACGATTCTGGCGATGGGTGACGGTGCAACTACACGGGCCCAGAAGGAAATCGCTAACCTTCAAAAGGGCGCAACTACACGGGCGCTTTTTACTCTTCTTCTTCCTTCCTCTTATTCTCCAGGTTCTTCTTTAGAAAGCTCGACAGTTCTTAGTCTGCATCATTGGTATCAAGAGCCTACGATTCCAGCGATGGGTGACGGAGCAACTACACGGGCCCAGAAGGAAATCGCTAACCTTCAAAAGGAATGAGACAGGCTGGATAGTAAGATTGATCAGTCTAGCGAAAATGTTGGCTTTAAAGGTGGGCCAGTCCAAGTCTACAATGTTGGAGGAGTGCAAAATGGGTTGAAACTTTAAATGAGCCCCTTTCATCCAAAATGCCCTAAGGCATTTTAGATGTTTTGGGCCACTATATTTATATTGGTGTTCCCCCTCACTTCTTTTCAATAGGGGATTCTTCCCACTTTTCATTTTTCAACACTCCACCTCAAGTCCAACAAGCCTGGCCCAGTTGTGACTTGGGCTCATTTTTCGTATTTTTTTTCATTTTTCTAGCTGGGCTTGATTTCAGGCTCTTAACCTCAGAGACCACAAGTCTTAGGCTTTCTTTTTGCTTGGGCTTGAGTCTCCACAGATCTAGATTTTTTTGCATTGCCAGAGCCTTGGTCTTCCTCACTGAGCTTCTTCCTCTTTTTGGACTTGAGCTTCAGGTATTGTGTAATACCCGTACCAAATACCTGTTCCTTTCCGTCAATTAGAGCGTGTGTTAGTTAGTAAGAGTGAGTGGTTAAGCCTTACTTAGGTAGTGAGAAGGACAGGGATGGGATTAAGTGATTAGTTAGGAAATCGTAGTAAGGTTAGAAATTTAGATTTAAGTTGTTAACGAATGACAGGGAATCTGAAAATTTCACTGCCAATGTTTCAGAAGTAAATTGTCTGAAGAATGAAACTAAATACTGAGAATTTCATTCTACTGGCTTAGGACATAGGTGGAATTTCAATGATTGTTGGAGGACAAAATGGGAACTAAGAACAAAATTATCTTTTATGGATTTTGTAGACACCATTTTTGTATAAAAAAAATTTAAAAAAATAAAAAATAAAAATAAAAATTAAAAAATTAAAAAATTAAAAAATTAAAAAATTAAAAAAAAATAATAATAAAAATTAAAAAAATTAAAAAAATTAAAAAAATAAAAAAAATAAAAAAAATAAAAAAATAAAATAAAAATAAATAAATAAAAACTGGAGATTGCACAGCTTCGGGATTCCCTTTCAGCAAAACCAAAACCAGCACATGCCCATTCATCATTTTGTCCACCCCCATATGCCCTTTCACCAATCCCAAAACCAGCACATGCATTCATCATTTCATCCACCCCCTCTCCCACTAAAAGATGCCATACAAGAAAAAAGAACAAGAAAAAGCAAAAAAGATCATCAGATGAAAACAGGTATAAGAAGGAAGAGGGGGATTTTTTTGGTGGGGAGGAGATTTCTGGCTAAATTTTTTTTTTTTTGAGGCTTGGGGTTTTGTTAAAAAAATTAAAAAAAAAACAGAAAATAGAAAACAACTTGGAGGGATTTCGAGCTTGTTATAGGCTAGTAATTGGTGAGTTTTAGGTTCGAATTCCGTCTAAGGTTCACTGAAATAGAAAGAAAAGAGCTCGGATTTAAAGTTTTTTTTTTTTTAGGAATTTGAAAGCTAGATCTAGGTTTTTTGGTTTGGAGTTTGGTAAATCGGTGTATGATTTTGTATTTAGCGATCTGAGAGGAGTTTGTTTAGGAAGATTGTGTTTAATTTCATGGTTTAGGAGACAAAATCCGGAAAAATGTTCTTGGTGTTCTTCAGTGTTCTTGGTGTTCATCAAAAGTTCATGTGAAATAGTTGATTTTGATCCGTTTGGGGTTGATTTTCTGGGTTTTATTGTGTTTGTGGAGAAATATTGTTCTTGGTGTTCTTGGTGTGTTATTCAGAAGTTCATGTAAAAAGAAGGGTTTTGATCCGTTTGGGGTGATTTTCTGGGTTTAATTGTGTTTGTAGAGAGAGAGAGGGAAAGAACTCGGGTAGAGAGAGAAAGAGAAGAGAAAAAATGGCAAAAATTTTAAAAATGAAGTAAAATTTTGGTTTTTATACTACGCTACAGTGCCCGCTACAGTGCCCGCGCCTCTGACCCGACCCGATCGCAGTGATCCGCCTTCCATTTTTTTGGTATTTTTCGAAATTAATTTAATTTTTTTTTCCTTTTTACATGCTTAATTTGGACCCATTTCAATTTAATGAATATTTAATTTAGTTCATGCATATCTAATTTATTTAAGTATATTGGTCTCATATTAATTTAGATCCATACATATGTAATTTATGTCATTTTAATTTAAATTCATGCATTTTAATTTAAGTCATTTTAATTTAGATTCATGCATATTTAATTTAGCCAAGCCCATGCAATTTAATCTAGTTCATATCGTTTTAATTTTAATCTATCCGTATTTAATTTATGTCATTTTAATCTAGTCTCATTCATATTTAACCTATATCATTTTAGTTTAGCTTTATGCATATTTAACCTATGCCATATTAATTTAGTTATATGCATGCTCATACTTTATTGTCAAATTATTGTCATCCATGCGAGTAATGATATGTGGGGATAGTGAGGGTCCGATCATGGCGTCCGGTTCGAAAAGGTGAAAATTCACATTCGACCCGGGTTCCTAGGTAAGAGATCCATTTTGAATCGGACCCAGAATTGGGCGAGGTTCACGGTGGGTCTCGACAAAATCCTTACTATCCTTATTTTTTTTAAAATTGATGAGATAACATTTCATATGCTATGCATTTAGGCATCTAAATAAATTATAGGTGTTAGTTTTAAAAAAAATAAAAAAATAAACCAATAATGATAAATTCTTAAACCGACAAGGACAATAAAACTTTTACGTTAAATAATAAAAGTAAAAGAGTGATCATCTATGTCTAGCAAATCCTTACAAGTGGTTTAAATTATGAGGATTTAATCACGGAATCCGGTTTGGGAGGGTGAAAATTCGCGCCTAGTCCGGATCTTTAAGTAAGAGACCCACTTTGAATCGGACCCAGAATTGGGCGAAATTCATAATAGGTCTCGATAAATCCTCATTATTTTTTTAGATTGATAAAGTAGCACTTTGCACTCCAAACATTTAAATATCCAATAAAGATAATGATTTCAAAAAAACCTAAAAAAAGGGCAAAAATGAAAAGAAAAATATTAAAAAAAAAGGGTGATGATACGTATTTTTGAAAAAAAAGCATTACTTGTTGGCTTTAATAAAAATGTAATTTCAAAAAAGAAATAAAAAGCTTTTCTTGTCTGAATAAAATGAACTTTGGAATTTTAAAAGAAAGAGATAAAAAATTAAAAGAAATTACCTGACATTCTTTTTAAATATTGATTTGAAAATGATAGCAATAAAACCAATAAATTTTGTCTTTGTTCAAGAACACATATTTATAAAAAAAAAATCAAAAAGATGTTTCGAAATTCATTCTTTTCAAAAAGTTAAAAAAGATAAAAAAAAACTATTTGAAAATTGCCTTTTTTTTAAACTCTTCCAAATAAAAAGAAATGTTTTGAAACATAACTTTCTTTTAACTTTTCACTAATGACAAAAAATAAAAAAAAATATCTTGAAACTTGTTTTTGTTTGCCTAAATAATAAAAATAAAAAAACTATTAATACAAAAGAACAAAAAAATCAAACAAAAAATGAAAATTATAAGGACATTTTTTTTAAGGCCTAAATATTATTAAATTAATCGGTACCGTCATCTTGACGGGCGTTGTGGGGGTGCTCATCCTTCCCCGCACGTAACCGTACTTCCGACTCCAGTTCTCCGTTCCGTAGACCGGGACCTACCCAGCTTAAGTACGCCATCTAACGGCCAATGCTTAGTTAGATAGATTCTTAATAGGTGACTAACCGCCCCTGAACAAAAATGGTTAGTGGCGGCTCCGTAAAATTCTCTTAAGTCCCAAATCCGTCGTCGTCTCGGGAAACGTTGCGACAGATTTCATCACATGATGACAAGTGTCATTGGCTTAGGAATGGATGGCCAAGATTTGGGACAAATTTCATCATCTTATGGGAGAGAAAAATCCGGCCATGTGTAGGAAAACCTAGAAATTTCCATGCAATCTTTAAGTTGTCTTCAACCTTGGAAAAAATGGAAGAACACTTCCACCATTGATGAACCTTCGAAGCTCCCTTCATAAACACAAATCCAAACTTTGCCAAACAAGTCCATCAAATTTTCTAACCAACTTAAAGCTCTTGACTTGCCCATTTATATTCCCAAATCAATTTAAAGAAATTCAAGCTAGTGTGGGAGGAATTTCATTTGGAAATTTTAGGGTTCTTGGTGGATTTTCACAAATCAAAGGTAAGCATGCCTAATTTCGATGTTAGAATGTAGATTATGGCATGCTAAACACGGATATAGTGTCAATTTAACTTGAAATCACTTGTAGGAGTGTGAATCTAGAAAATTAGAAATGCTATGGAGAATTCTTGAATTTGAGATTTAGGCAAAATTTGGATTCAAGGAAGCTTGAGGTTGGAATATGAAATCCATGAAAGCTTACTACACTAGAAAATGTGATCGAATTACAAGAAAGAAGAAACCTTCTATTTTGTAAAGTAGTGCTGAATTCACTAAGGAAGAATGGCAATTGGTTAGTTGGTTGAGTTAATGGGAAGGTAATTGAATTGGAAGTGAATTAATGTGGAAGAACTGAATCATTAGGATTTTCCTCTTATTGAAAATTTCCCGGATTTGGTAGCCAAAATTGCCCCAACACCCAGTGATCCGTCGACGGGTGAAGGGTTATACGTCGACGGATAGGTAAATAACCCCGTGGCACTTGAGGTCAGAAACTTTTACCCGTCAACGGGTACATACTTAGACGTCGACGGATGTATGGATAATTTGGTTTCACCGAAGTCAGAAATTTCCGTCCGTCGACGGTTAGGTTCGGAGGCGTCGACGTCTGATACTAAGTATACCCTGGAAATGTTAGCCGTGGGCGTCCACCCTCAGATCCGTGGACGGATGGTTTGGATTTAAAAGTAGAAGTTATCGAATAGCTTACCCGTCGACGGCTAGGGTTATGCACGTCGACGGGTATGTGTGTGATTTTCGTTCTTAGTTTAACTTGCTGGTAGATTTCAGATAGGGGATAGACAATCAAGGAGAAGCAAACCCGACCGGAGCCAACATTCCTTTCGAGTGGCGAGTCCTCTTTTAAGGAAAATTTGCGTGTGGTATAGTGGGAGTGTATACCCTCCCCAAACCTGTGAGTGGGACTTTACCGACCTAAATAAATATGTTGCTATTTAAATGGTTTTCCTAAATGCAATAGTTTGATTTCCTTGGATTTCAATTGGTTCATAATGGTTGTTTATGATCTTGTTATGAATTGACTTGTTTTATTATTTTTCAATCAAGCATTTGGATTGTGTGATAAAGTTGACTGGAATTGAGGTTATTTAAACTGACTTCGATAATGGACCAGTTGGTCACATGATATTCAATTGAATTGTGATGTGTACATTACGAGTTTGGTGGATGAGATGTCAGTCACTGCAGTGGCGCCTCTCACGGTCCGAGCTTGTGGAGCCGACGTGAGTAGGCTTTTCACTCCCACTTGGGGTGGATGGTACAGGGGTTGTTGTGCACACTGCTATGTGATTATGCGACCCCAATGGGAGTACTGCGGACATAGCCACGTACCACCTATGGTGAAGGCCCGTGCCAACGCCGAGTAGAGGGCTCTTTGTTTCATAAATAAAGAAACTAGAGGAAACCTCGGCGGGCTTATACCTCATCTTGGCCGGGTGAGGTTTAAGCAATGTGTTTTGGTGAGCCCTAAAACGTTTTCTTACGGATGATTGCTTACTTTGACTACTGTTGTGTTATGAAGATTCTTAAATGTTAATCCGCAGTTTTCTTATGTTGTGTTAAATAAATTCTTGATCGACAATGAGGCGACTAATCAAATATTTTCGAAACATTATAAACTTTCAATTCAAGGTTATACAAAGTGCATGTTTATACTTTTTTATTTAAAATTTCATTGATGGTCCTGTCTCACTCACTAAGTATAGAAGACATACTCATCCCACGTTTCTTAAAATTTTATTTTTCAGGATAATTAACCGCACAAAAAGGGTAGACCGTTGAATGTCGAGACTCGACTCCGGACACCTCACAGTAAGTCTATACGACCTATGTGTGGTTATTACTGGATCCACTGGTATAATTTGATTTTGGTTAAAGTATTATTTACCTATGTTTCTCGATTTAAAGAGTCGCTTTATTTCAGATTTTGAGCTGCCTAAATGTTTTTAAAATCCTATTTTTTTGTTTTGCATGACAAGTTTACATGGATTTATTAAACAAATTTAAGATGCTGTAAGCCTTGCGAGCTCCGAGTTGTGGGTGAAGCGCACCATTCACAATTCGTGGCACGCGACGGTTGTCATATTCTAGACCTTCGGGTCGGGGTGTGACATATTGGGCCAAAAGACTGGACTTCCAAATTTTTGTTTTTCAAATAAGCTTGCTTACTAACCCAATTTGCCAGGAGTATTTTTGTCATCACTTGACCTTGGATTGTCATTTGGGTCGCGAGGCTATGCGGGCTCTGATACTACTTGTTGGCTTTGAAGGTGGGCCAGTCCAAGTCTACAATGTTGGAGAGTGCAAGATGGGTTGAAACTTTAAATGGGCCCCTTTCATCCAAAATGCCCTAAGGCATTTTGGATGTTTTGGGCCATTATATTTACAAGTATTGATGCCCGCGCTCACGCTGCAGGTAATTTTATAGAGATTATTTTCTTATGTTAAAAAATAAATATTTCATAAACTTATAAAATAGTAGATAATTCTATGGATCTTAATATTGTTTAGATTCTTTGAAAGAAAATTATTATGAAGCTATGAGTGATTAGTTTCAAAGAAATTTGAATTGATAATATTCTCATCCAAATTTTCATAACTTAACATAGAATTGAAATTTAATTAAATGAAATTTGAGAATATTTTCTATAATAAAGATAGAGTTTTGAATTCCACATAATATATAATATTATATATTATATCGTTCGAAAACATTATCCTTGTAAACTTAATGCAAACAATGTAATTTAAATTTCGTCAATTAATGGAAGATGAAAATATATAATATTATATTATATTAAATTAATTCTGTCATCTTCTTTGGCTTGTCTCAACATTGGGTCATTCAGCAATCTTTTCCTTCCTGCTACATAAGTAGTTTTTCCAAATGTTAATTAATTTGTTGTTATATGTATAATATTTAATATTAAATAGACAACTTTAGAGAGACAGAGAGACAGAGATATTGAAACTTAAATTTAAGTGAATTTAAAAAAAGAAATGAGCATTATTGCAATAATATATTAATTAATCATGAGTAAAGAAAGGAATGCTTACTGAGTTTTAAGTTTCTTTGCAATTGATTGTTCAGATGTTGGAAGAGCACTTCTTTTAAGAGAAGTCTGAATCGATGTTTCATGTTGTGCATTCTGAGTACTTGTATGTGCAACTACAGATTCATCGATGCGCTTCGAGCCATAGATTCTATAAGTCAGTACACCTTGTAAGATTCATCCTTCCATGAATTTACTTTTTCTCCTTATTACAAATTAAATTCTATAATTGGTAGCAATTAATTTGACTCAACTAATAATCTATTTTACTTATTAATTAATTACTACCATATATAATATTTTCTGAAGTCAAAACGTGTGATATATGGTAACAAACCCACAGTCAAGGCCAAAGTTTATTAAATTATTAATATATAAGTGAAGCTCAGATCATGACTTATGCTCTATTCAATATAAATCATATTAATTAAGAAATGAAAATCAAAGGTTTTTATATAGATTGACTATTACGATTATCTTTTAAAAATTAGCAGGACTACTTTCTATATCGATTCTCTCCTCATACCACATTCAAGACTAACAAAAAAGAACACAGATAAACAGGGCCTCCAAAGCTAGCAGGTTGAAACACCTTCCTGCCATACTTTCATTAAAAAAATAGTGTAATGGATTCACACAAACAGCAACCTCAATGATATAGTGAAAATACTTACTTATATGAGAACTGTTCTATTCCCATCCCGAACCTGCATGATTGAAAAAATGGAAAAAAAAAAAACACAGAGGAAAAACTATGTTAATGCTCTGCAATTTTTTTCTTTTTCTTTATCAATTATAGAATGCTAGATTTCCTGTCAAAAACAGATTATAAGATTTGATGAAGCCAAAAGTAATGAGCATAGCAAATAGGATATTACAATTAAGAGCACTTTTTAAGAATTTTGAATAGAACTAAAAAAATAATAATAAGTGAAAGATTGCTTAGATAGGAAATGGAAATATGGATTCCAATGCACCGCAACTACTAATATGCACTCACTTTTTTTTTTAACTTTTATTATTATAATATTATTTGCATGAAATATATAATATAATATAATATTATACATACATATATGACCATTACTTGATCATGGAATTAGAATAGACATAATGCAACATAGGATATCATTAAAATACTCAAATATTTTGGCAACAACTAACAATGAGAGAAACAAATACTCTTAGGTCACATTGTACTGACAGGTACAGATTTTATAAACTCTATACACACACACACACATATAGACGACCATTATTCGAACTTGGAAATTATGATGTGCTACCTTATATGCCTTGGGTAATACCAAAATTAACATCATCCTCCTAACTATCAATAGCGGAGCATGCAATATCTCAACAGAGAAAAAAGATATATAACTTCAAATATCTACAATTCACACATGATACAAAAAACAAAATTTCAACATACTATCAAATATCTCAAGTTAAAAAATTTTGCAATGACAGATGCTAATAAAGTTATAACTAAACCATACCATTTTGACGAACATCCTCCATGGTCAGAGCTCCATTTCGAACTCCAGAATGGCAAGATTGATTGCATTCCCTACAAACTTCACAATGGAACACTTAACATCAGAAAGGAGAATGCCATCTCCTTCATAACAACCCACTGCTCTTATTACTCCAGCATCATTTACTATTGAAAAATATTGAATATGATCATTGTTTCTAAGTGTAATGGAAATATCATTATCCATCACAGAAAGCATACAATCAATGGTTCCTTTATTACTATTGAGCAAAGAGCTGACATTACCAACCTCAAAAAACTGACAGATGTGGAATGATGTCAAGCATTCCTATACCTCAAAATCAATACCCTATTCTCCCTATCTAATCTACCCTGCTCTCGACTGACCACAGGTAAAGGATATGGGACATGCAGCCAATGCCTCCTACCAAAGCTAGTATTATGTTGCCTAAGAACTCTTCTAGAATGATAGTTTATGTTTTCCATATAAAAGATTTCAAACAAAAGATTTCAAAAACTCAAGCATACCAATGTTGTCTTACATTGATAATAAGATCTTTTAGAACCAAAACGGTATATGAGTGAATGATGTTAATCTTGCACTCAATTCCATCTTTCTTAATAAATGGTAATCAAACCTCATATGCTTCTTTATAGGGATCAATTGCTAATATCTGTCAAACAGAAGATATAATGTGCTGTAGCTTTAAAATCATCTATAACAGTAAATAATAAGTAAGAAAGAGAAAAAAATAGTGTAAACAAATTAACTAAGATTTAAGAAACATAAGTAAAAGTTGACTTTGCCATCCTCAGGCAATGCAAGAGCAATAGTAAGGAGGGAATAACCTGTAAAAACTCCAATTTCCATGGTTTTGTTGGCAGTCATGATCTTTAGAAGCATAGAGAGAAACTACCCTTCATCAACGGCACATTCATCAACCGCCTGTAAGAAAGCAAATCAAGTAAATGACATTTCTTATTTGTTATCAGATTGAATAATTAATAATTAGTTAAGGAGAATGATTGAACTCACCACTCTTTATGCTTGTCGAGGTGGCCTTCCTTATTATACACGCATGAAACTGAACAGCCTGCATCACCCCTTGCTTGTTATAAGCTAATAAAAATAAAGTAAATGTTCAAAGTTTAGCACGCCTTCTAATTTATCATGTCAGTTATTTTAGTGTTGTCCATTTTCTATACTATATAGAATTAAGATTAGAAAACAATCTAACAGTAAAGTAACTATATTCACTTTTTAAATGAAGATATTATGCATAATTAACAACCTATATCATCGATCCAAAGCATTCATAAAAAATGCATTGGGAAACAACCAATAATCTTTTAATAAGTAATAGAGAATATAATCTGAAATAATAAATACCTAAAAGTTTATGTTTTAAACTTGAAATCCAATTCTTGTACCTGTAAGAATAATCACCAAAAATGAAACTTAAACAATCAGCAAATAGGAACAAAGACAAAATTAAATTAAAGGCAGTAAAATGAGTAGCAGTTAGCATTGAAATTACTTTGCTTCCAATGAAGAATTTAAAGGGGACCTAAGGCGAGGAAGACAAACGTCAAGTGGCTTGGGAGGAAGGGATGCAAAAAGGAAGAAATTTAGAAACAAATAAAACTATCTCTATACCTAAAAGAAGGAAAATAAAAAGTAAAGGCAAGAACAAAAAACTACCCGGGATTCCTTCTTAGCCTCACTTCTTCTTTTCCTCTCTGTTTCTCGTCTCTGTCCCTCTGAGAGTCAATTACTCACAAATATCAGAAACCGAAACTAAGAGTAAATGGGGGGGAGAGAGAGAGATCGCTTACTTTCGAGAAGCAGACACAGTGGCTACAATATTCGGTTTCCAATTGAAAGCAAGGGAAAGATTTCCTCTTCAATCCATGGAAGTTTATGATAAAAGAGAAGAGAAGAGAAGCATAAGAGAAAGGAAAGGGAAAGAATGCTTAAAGGTTATAGCGGATGGAATGGAAGGAAGAGTGTATGGGGGAGGGGGGGTTGTCATGGGTGGGGGTTTTTTTCTTTTTTTTTTTATATCGGTGGGTTTTATTTTGCTCTAATGGGTTAGGTTGGCTTGGTATAATTAGTATGTGTGGTAGAAGGGAGACGCTTCTGATTTTAGGATTTAGGATGAGGGAAAAAAATTGGCTTCAAGGAATCAAGGCTATGGTGGATGGAATGGAAGGAAACGTCTAGAGAGAGAGAGGGGGTGGGGGTGGGGGTGGGGGTGAGGGGGGTGGGGCAGATCTTTTTTTTTCGGTGGTTTTTAATTTTTTCTAATGGGTGGGTTGACTTGGTATAATTAATGTGTCTTAATGTCTTAAAGTCTAATTTACAAATAAAAATTAAAATTAAAACAATAATGACGTGGATAGCTTCAAAAAAGTTTTTTGGGGATAGAAATAATATTATGTATAGATATTGGTGCTCTCCCTCACTTCTTTTCAATGTGGGATTCTTCCCACTTTTCATCTTTTAACATAAAAGATTAGATCGGAGCTTAAGGCAGAGATTCAAATGATGTGTGCACTTTTGATGGCCAAGATCGATGGCTTGAAAGTACATGAAGAATCGATCTGTGATGGAGTTGATTCTAGTAACCGCCAAACCATTCTTAGTGCTAATACTTACGATCGAAAGTATACCAAACATGGGAAGCTCGAATGTCCTTGGTTCAATGGGGAAGACTTCCTTGGTTGGCATCTTAAGATCGAACAGTTCTTCTTTGTTGATAACACAGAGGAGCACCTCAAGATCCGAACGGTGATGATGCACCTAGAGGGGTGTGCCTTACAATGGCATCACCATTTCACTCGTGCAGCGGGAAAAACAGGTGAAATTTCTTGGCCTCTTTACTTGGCTGCAATGAAAGCTTGTTTCAGTCTCAATGAGTATACAGATCCTATGTCTGAACTTGTTTGTCTGAATCAATCTGGGAGTATAGATGACTATTATGATTCATTTGAAGGATTGTTGAACCTATTATAGTTAAGTGAAGAATATGCCCTTAGTATTTTTGTGAGCAATATGAAGCCAGATATTTGTAAGTATGTGAGAATGTTCAATCCCAAATCCCTCAGCCATGCACTTCACTTAGCTAAACACTTGGAATCTCTGACTGTTGATAACCACGATTATTTCTACTTCCCTATAAAAAACCCAACCATGGCCACACTTGTCAACCCTCCAATTAGAACCACTCCCTCTAAATTGCCCCCACTACTACCAACTCCCACTAATGTGCCACCATTGTTGACTTATCCCAACCACAAACCTACTGCTACTATATCCTACCCAAAATCTGATAGCAACAACCGAAAAAACAAAATACCAACTCGAGAAGAGAGAGACGACAAGAAGAAAAAAGGATTATGTATGTGGTGTGCAGCTAAATTTCAACCTGGGCATAAATGTGTCACTTCTCAACTATATCACATTTTCATGGAAGGGGAGAATGAGGCTACCATAGATCAAGAATTATTTTCTGATTGTATGGAGTTCATTGATGAAGCTAGTCCTACCTCCAGTTCACAAGACAGTGGAGGACCTCTAATTATATCCCTCAATGCCATTACTGGGTCTACTGGTTCGCGAACTATGAGGGTGGCAGGAAGGATTAAGAATCAAGTAGTCATGATTCTAATCGATTCTGGAAGTTCTCATAACTTTCTAGATAATAATATAGGTAAAAGACTGAGGTGTGAAACTAAATATATAGAAGGAATGCATGTCACAGTAGCTAATGGGGATTTTTTTGGTCACTAACGAAATCTGTCAGGCTTTTACTTGGGAGATGCAAGGACTTACACAGACTACTAAAGTGTTGCTATTACCTCTATGGGCTGTGATAGTGCTTGGAGTCCAATGGTTGAGCACCCTAGGTCCTGTTATTTGGGATTTCAGTACATTATTGATGCAATTTGCAATAGATAACTACTGGTGCAATCTCCAAAGTCTAAGGCCATGCAATGTTAATCTGATGACAGATAAACAAGCTGCCAAATTGCCTCTTTCCAACAAGACTTTCAATTCCATGATGCTGCAAGTGGGAAAGGCCCAGTTGGCTTCCTTGGAATCAAATGTCTCCACACTTTTCTCATTTACCTAAAGATTTAAAAAGGCTACTGTCACACTATGAGCAAGTCTTTGATGTGCCACACTCTCTTCCTCCTTCCAGACCGCATGATCATTGTATTGCTCTAAAAGATGAATCTAATTTTGTTAAAGCCAAGCCATACATTTATCCAGCGATGTAAAAAGATGAACTCGAAAAGATGGTTCAAGAACTAAAAGAGGCAGGTCTTATAAAAGATAGCAATATTTTCTTGCATCATCCATAGTTTTAGTAAAGAAAAAAAAAAAGGCAGCTGGCATCTGTGTATAGATTACAGACAATTGAATAGGATGATTATTAAGGATAGGTTTCTAATCCCATTAGTTGAGGAATTGTTGGAAGAATTGACAGGAGCACAATGGTTCACTAAGCTTGATCTAAGCTCTGGCTACCATCAGATACGCATGGCTACTGAGGACATCTATAAAATAGCTTTCAAAACTCACCATGGGCATTTTGAATTCCTTGTGATGCCCTTCAATCTCACTAATGCTCTATCAACCTTCCAAAGGCTCATGAATGAAATTTTTCAGCCTTACTTGAGGAAATTTGTGCTAGTTTTCTTTAATGATATCCTAATATATTCTAAGGATTGGAGTTCTCATCTTCTTCACATTCAGCAGGTATTAGAAGTCCTTGTTCATCACTAGCTGTATGTTAAGCTAACTAAGTGTGATTTTGCATCCACTTATATAGAGTATTTGAGACATATTATCAGTGTTGAGGGTGTATCCATGGATCAAGGGAAGGTTAGAAGCATGTTGAGCTGGCCAATTCCTACTAATATCAAGGAGTTAAGAGGATTTTTAGGACTCACGGGCTACTATAGGAGGTTTATAAAAGGTTATGGCATGCTTCCTAAACCTTTGACAGAATTACTCAAGAAAGATGGGTTTCATTGGACTGCAGCAGACACCAAATCTTTTGAATAGCTTAAATCTGCTATGACAGAGGCACCTGTACTCGCATTACCCAATTTCAATGATACCTTTGTTATGGAATCTAATGCATCTGGTACAGGTATAGGAGCTGTATTGAGTCAATGAGGTCGACCTATAGCCTATTTTAGCAAGGGTCTCTCACCATGGCATCAAACTATGTCAGTTTATGAAAGAGAAATGCTAGACATTCTTACAGCAGTAAAGAAATGGTCCTTTTACCTCTTGGGAAGGCATTTTAAGATTAAAACCGATCATGGGGCCTTAAATTTCTTTTGGACCAGTCTATTCGCACCCCAGCTCAAAATAAATGGCTTATACAGATGATGAATTATGATTTTGAGCTCATTTTCAGGAAAGGCTTTAGTAATATGGCTACTGATGCATTGTCTAGACATCCAAGTATCCAATTATTAACCATATATGCTGTTTCTACTGATGTACTACAACGAATTCAGCATTCTTGGATTTCAGATGCTTCATTGGTTCATATTATTCATAAAGCTAAATCTTCCACAGATACTTTGGCTAAATATACGTGGATCAATGGACAACTGAGGAGGAAGGGAAAATTGGTTGTTGGTGCTGATGAACAATTGAAACATGATCGACTTCATTTTTTTCATAGCTCAACCTCTGGTGGACATTCAGGAATGGATGCCACTCTTAAAAGAATCTCCAGTGTAGTGTATTGGAAAAGGCTTAAGAAGGCTGTGAGATAGTTTATCCGATAGTGTACTACTTGCCAGCAATACAAATATGATAACGCAGCACTTTCAGGTCTTCTTCAACCATTGCCAATTCCTAAAAAGACTTAGACAGATATATCTATGGATGTTATTGGTGGTTTACCCAAGTCTCAAGGTAAGGATACTATACTAGTTATTGTGGATAGACTTAATAAGTATGCTCACTTTGTATCTTTAAGTCACCCTTATACAGCCATGACTGTGGCTCAAGCTTATTTAGATCATGCCTACAAGCTGCATGGAGCACCTGAAAGTATAGTTTCAAACAGAGATCGGATATTCATGAGTACTTTTTAGACTGAATTGTTCAAGCTTTTGGGTACCAAACTTAAGCCTTCTATTGCTTACCATCCTCAAACAGATAGACAAACTGAAGTAGTTAACAGAGGCCTGGAAATGTATTTGCTTTGCATTTGTGGTGAACAACCCAAGAACTAGTCCAAGTGGTTACCATTAGCTAAGTGGTGGTATAATACTTCCTACCACAGTGCTATACACACTACTCCCTGTGAGATTGTATATGGTCAACCTCCTTCTCTTCATTTACCATACATTCCAGGTGATTCAAAAGTAGCAGCTGTTGACAGAAGTTTGAAGGCTAAGGAAAATACCATTCAGCTACTCAAGTTCCATTTACAGAGAGCTCAGGAAAGAATGAAATAGATGGCTAATAAGCATAGATCAGAGAGAGAATTTGTATCGGGTGATCTAGTTTATCTAAAGTTACAACCTTAGGGGAAAATCTCTATGGCTCGGTATTTGAACTTGAAGCTTAGTGCCATATACTACGAACCCTATAAAGTCTTACAAAAGATTGGAAAAGGTTGCTTATAAGTCAGAACTACCCCCTACAGCAAGGATACATGATGTCTTTTATGTCTCCCAGCTTAAGAAGCATGTTGGCAATTCCACTATGCAATCTCAACTACCCCATTTTGACACTGATGGAGTTCCGGTCAATGAACATGTTGCTATGCTGGACAGAAGAATGGTCAACCGAGGCAACAAGGCAATCACTGAAGTCTTAGTTCTCTGGTGTAATGGTTATCCTGAAGATGCAACTTGGGAGCCTTTATTTTTGCTTCAGTAGAGATTCCATCATTTCCATCCTTGAGGCCAAGGATGCTCTCCAGAGGGGGGTAATTGATACACGCCTAAGATGGAAGCCCAGTTTTGACAAGCCCATGATTAGCAGTATTGCCATTATTGTCATTTCAATGTTAGTTAATTCTATTAAGCTTGCTTATTATGTAGTTGGCCACGTTAATGATGGCTATATAATCGTTCTTTTCCATTTGAGTTGTAAGCAGAAATTGATGAATGAAAACTATTCCTCTTCGACGGTTCTATTCTAGATGCCTTCTCTGTTAAACTTGCTCTCTACTCTTCTTCTTCCTTCCTCTTATTCTCCAGGTTCTTCTCTAGGAAGCTCGGCAGTTCTTAGTCTGCATCAAGTTGAAGGTCGGAAACGGCCTTGATAACTCTAATGAACACCTGATACTTAAGAACCTCCTCAATATTTAGCTTGAACAGTGCCAGCCTCGCATCCCCTTCTAAGGGCACCCTCATGAGGAAGAAGAAACAGATTCAATCCTTCGGAGGCGAAAGGGATTAATCTCAACTGAATACAGCAGAGATACCCTCCTCAAAGCCAATGACTTCTAAATAGGTCAAATTATGTAATTAATCCCTGTATGGAAATAGTGAATTTAGTCCTTTTACTTCAATTTGATCAAACTGACTCTCTTTATTTTTATATATTATCAATTTCAATCCAAGTGCTAACTGTGTTAAATATCCATTGTTAACTATGTTGACGTAGTGTTGATTCTGAGACATGTGCTTTTAAAAAACATTAAAAAAATTTTCACATGACTTTTTTTTTTCACCACATAATATATCTTTTGTTATCATCTTTCATTTTTTTAATGTTAATTCATATTTTTTGGTGAGAAATTTCATAATCACGATTAAAAAGTATTTAATGTGACAAAAAAAAGTCACATATAAACTTTTTAAATATTCTTTATAGGTACACATCATCAAAATTAACGTCACGTCAATATAGTTAATATTATATCAGTATAATTAATAGAAAAATTTTAATACAGTTGGTAATTGGACTAAAATTGATAATAAATAAAAATAGATAAACTTAATTTGATCAAATGAAAGTAAAGGAAATAAATTCATATTTTTCACATAATAAAGAGATTAAATATATAATTTCACCCTCTTATGAGATGGGCCTGTGACCCGACAAGGGATTCTAAAGAAATCCAACCCAAAGGAAAAAAATCATCCTGCCGTCCCCACCCCACACAAAACGGGATGAGTCTCAAATAAAAACTAAAAACCCAGACTGTTGTTTACTCACACAGTCCACAGCACAGCTCCTCTTCTCCTCCGACGCCATTGTTTTTCTTGCTTGGTAGGTGCAGTAATTTCTCGAACAAAAGATAAATCATTTCGTTCTTTCCCCTTATCCTACCTTTTTCTTCCATCGTTGCCTTTCCACCGAGAAAGGTCTGAGTGGTTGCCATTTTCCTTTCCCTGTGTTCTTTCTTCTTCTATTTATTCTTTGCAAATTTGTTTTCATTTTCTTCACATTGTTTTAACAGGAGAAAGGAATACATACAAAGTTGAAGCTTACAAGAATTGTAAGTCAAATTAGACTGATTAACAAGTAAGTACTTATACGTTTACTCTTTTCGTTTTTAAATTTTCTTCTTCTTTTAAGTTCATTAGTAGCAGAATTAAAGAAAAAGGAGCAAGTAGAAGGCTTTTAATCTCTTATTCTCACCCAAATGTTAGATGCTAGTTTCTTCAGCTGTCGAAATTAAAGTCATGAATTTAATTAAATGAACTGAATTTTATATAGAAGAACCAAGAGTAGGGAATTCTGATGGGGTTTATGCGGGGTTTCTGCTTTGATTGAGATGTTTAGAACCAGTTTAGAATTCGGCCATCTGAACAAGGTTCTTCAACAAGGGAATTAGGAACCTTGGAATATAATAATTTACATTTAGGATGCATTTTATTTCTTTATTTGAATGAAATGTGAATCCTGTTGATACAAACACAGAATTGAAAATTGTTTAAATCTTGAATTTTAAACGTTTCTTCAACCAAGGGTTTTCAAAAGAAATTAAAAAAAAAAATCAGTTCCTAAATAAGACAATTATACATTGTCCTTAATCAAACTAAATTCCATTCAATTCATTAAAATTTAACTTGAAAAGACTGAAACTATAATCTATGAACTGAATCCAGATATTAAATGAGGAAATTCAGACTTCTCCTATTGTTTTACTTGAACAGGGGGGGATACCTAGAGCTCAAGTTCCCAATCAAAGCAAAACATCAGAAGTTGACAAGCAGAAGGGTTACCAAGGCAGGGAGAAGCAGCTATGGAAGCTCTCTGTCCCTCACTAACCATAGTTTATTTTGGAAGCAAATTGCCAGTCAACTCTCATAAATCTTTCCCCCAAATAGCCTCTCTAAGTGCTGATAGATTTCCCATTCGGCTGCACAAGCATGAAACCAAGAACCACTTGAAACTTGCCTTATCTTCTTTCATTTCTCCAATTTGTTTTTCTACAACTGAAATTGCAACTCCAGCTTCGGATTCAGCTTCCTCTACAACTGACAACAACCATTGGATGGTGCTAATGGCTAAGCCTCAACAAGGAGTCAATTCCAAACCCCAAGTCATTAATTACTATGTCAAAACTCTGCAAAGAGTTTTGGGCTCTGAAAAAGATGCTCAGATGTGTATATACGATGCTTCATGTGATACCCCCTTTGGCTTTTGTTGCCACATTGATGAACAATCTTCACTTGAACTTGCTCGTTCGTATTTTCTTGTTCATATTAAGTTGATTGTGTCTGCTTAATTTCTGCCGTTTACTTCTAAATGGGTTATTGAAATTTGTTTAAAGAGCCATTGCTAATCTTTTTCACTTATTTTTTATCTCTACGTTGTAGGTTTACCTGAGGTTTTATCGGTTAAGCCAGATCCTGACTATAATTCTGGCAAAAAAGACTACACTGCTTCAACCATATGCCATTCAGGAGTAGCAAGTTTGCAGTTGTTTCCTGTTGGGAACACAAAACACTGGCTTGTGAGAATGGAAAAGCCTGGTGTTGGGGTTGTTACAAAGGCACAAATGGTTGATTATTATACTCAGATACTGACCAAGGTTCTGGGAAAGTAAGTATTTTGTCATTAAGCATGATAGATACTTGTTTCTTTGTATCATACCGTTTCTTAATTCTGTAGTGGAAATGATTGTTGCAGTGAGAAGGATGCCCAAATGTGCATATATCATGTATCTTGGCAATTCAATTTTAGTTTTTGTTGTGAGCTTGATGAAGAATGTGCTCAAGAACTATCTGGTTGGTATATGTTCTTTTAATATGCATTTATTTGGTAAAAGTATTTTTGTAGTTTTGGATTGAATGATTCCTATTATCACAGGTGTGCCTGGAGTTCTATCTGTTGAGCTAGATGAGAATTTCAACTCAGAGAACAAGGACTATGGAGGTTTCTCCCTTGCTTGACATAAATTTCTCTTATTTAACGTATTTTTCATGTTGTTCTGATACAAACCTCTTTATTGACTGAGCTTCGCCAGCATTGGACTATATTGAAATGTTTTAGAATAAGAACTAGGGGATCTTTATACGTGGATGGTTTTCAAATTAAAATCAGTTAGTTCTGGTTTCAGATTGATGGAATTGCTGGAAAAAGTATCTTTATTTGTGTGGCTTGGCATGAATTTGGGAAAGATATATATATATATATATATATATATGTGATTTTACAGTTATAAGCAGAAAATATTGTCAATTGGAGGGTTAGAATGAGGAAGAAAAACTCTGAACTAGTATGTGGACAAACTATCTTTAATGTGAGAGTAGCAGCCAAATTCTTCCATCAGATTGGGAATTTTTTCAATGAAACGGAATTTTTTTAATGTCATACTTCCTTGTAACTAATATACTGCCTCATTATATATTGGTTTGTATCGTTTTCTTTTGTTAGCTCATTGACGATATATTCTACTAGAGAATGCTTGCTATGATGATCTTGTTCTTTATTTTCAGTTGGCTAGTATATAGAGTTACAAGTACTGGTAATTCAATTCAATGTCATTATGATCAAACATCTATTATCATCAAAAGATCTATTTTTCTTTTTTTTACCCCTTTCATTCCAATATATGGTAACAATTTCCAATTTTCAGGTAATAATTTTCAGAACTCTACAGCTCTGCCAGAGAATTCAGAGGCTAGCGAAATGGCCACTATAAAAACCAAGAAACTTTTCATAACAGGTTCATTGCTGCTCCAAATCTAATTTTGTTCTCTGTCATTTATTTGCACATGGTCTTTATTTTCTTTTCGTGTTAGTTATTTTCCGGTTGATATTATTTTCATGAATCATATTAAAGGGAAAATCTATATATTGTCAACTAGCGTTTGTTCACAACTCATGTTAAAGAAAAGAAGGAAACTTCTTCTAGGAGGATGAGAATACACCAGTTGAGGGATTAAGTTATCTAGGATTTGATTTAGAACATAACCAAAAAAGCGATATGGCAGGAAAAAAAAAAGAATAAAACTTTCTAAGGGCGAAAAAGTTGCTACTTGCTAGAAATTGATATATATATGTGTGTGTGTGTGTGTGCGCGCGCGAGTAATATTTCTGGAAGGGAAAAATTGAAAAAAAGAACAATGGGCCAAACAGGCCCAAATCAAAAGGAAAATAGAGGCACTGTTGGCAAAACAGTGTTTGTGAGACACAAACATTGCTGTGACACCAGTGTCTTTGCACTCGTCTTTACATATATTGTATAAAAGGTATTGGATATTTATATTTTAGTCGTTGAGATTTGTGATTTTCTTCTATATTGGTTCTTTCTGGTTTTCTCCCTGGTGCTTTTGTTTCTTCCTTTTATTTCCTCTGTTCCTTTCTATTTTCTTCCGTCTAATTCTGATTTCCCCTCTGAGGTTCTGTTTTCTATCTATGTTCCCTACTTGTTCTACATCACTTCTAATGATGACGTTGTGAATCAAACATCGTCACTTCATCATGTGTGATTGTTCTCAGTTCCTGTATGGTTAAATTTCTAAAAGTTAGAAAGAAACATTCCCTAGATGCACTTTCTATCAATCATCTGGGTCACTTTTTTTTTTGGGGGGATAAAATGTTAAAATTTTATTCCAAAAAGCAGCAAAGCTGCGACAGTGTTTACAAAGCTATATGATGTTGATTGTCAATCTATATAGTATAGAGCTATGGAAATCAATAAGGAGAATAGCTTAACACCTAAGTGAACAAATTATCCCCAAGCCCCCAACTGTGACAAAGTGCCTCAGATCTCTTGCAATGTTCCGTAGTCCCTGTAATTTGCCCTTTATAGTAGCCACAACCTCCAAAAGAACTAGAGAATGAGATTTTGGAGCTCCTCCAAATAGTCTTCTATTTCTTTCCATCTGGGTCACTTTTTGTTGCATCATAACCTGTTCTTCTCTAGTGTTCTCTCACGGGATCTAAACCTTGTGGCACTGTCGATACATTTTGGTTCTTTCTTGTCTTATTTGCTAATTGAAGTCCTTTATGCCCTGCACTTTCCTAACAGGCCTGTCTTTTTACACATCGGAGAAAACATTACGTGCACATTTTGAAGGTTTCGGTGAGCTTGTTGAAGGTATCTTTGCATGTTTCATGGATCTAATTTCATACAGTGTGTTGGTTCACTTGCTAATCCTGCTGTTCCCAACAGTTAAAATTATAATGGACAAGATTTCTAAAAGATCTAAAGGCTATGCATTTGTGGAATACACCACAGAGGAGGCTGCAAGTGCAGCACTTAAGGAGATGAATGGCAAGGTAAAAAATTTGTAAGGGCTCTGTGCATATGACTGATTACGAGCCATGCCAGAGACAGGCTGAGTCATTTTTTGTTGCTTTTTTAGATCATAAATGGCTGGATGATAGTTGTTGATGTTGCAAAGAGTAGACCCCCAAACTTCAACAGAGGTCGTCCCAGATCGACATTCTGACCAGGAAGAGTTGGAGATGGTGAGGGGAAGCACTGCCGTTCTCCCATAACAATTTTGCAGGACTAAATAATTTTGTACATTAAAATTACCATAAATATATCATTAGCCATTGAACTTGTATCAGTATATTTCCAGTTGTGTAAATGCCTTTTTTTTTTGTAAATAATGTGAAGGTAATGAATGCTAGAATAAATTAGTTAAGGAATAAATAAATAATTTTAATTTTTGTACAATTAATTATAGTTAATATCATTTCATATTGAGAGTATTAAAATTTTAATAATAAACCCATATATTTACCAACTATGAAGTAGTAATTGATCTTCATATATAACTTTTAAAGTATGTTTGTGTTGTACCAAAAATCTCCTTGACCGATTCGTAGATTAATTTGCTGTTCAAAGGGTGTGTTATTTGTTTTTGTAATGAAAAACAACAAAAGAAAGAAAAGTCCGAGTCTTAGCTCAAAGTTATAGTAAAGTTGTTTTAATCATTGAACTTGGGCTGTTTTAATCATTGAATTTTTTTTTTAACTTAAATTGGGTATTCTTCTATTGAAAAAAGTGCGGAGGCTGCTCGATTGATCTCTATTAAATTGGATACTTTTCTTTGGCTGATCAAAGGCTAAAACAAGTCTAACAAGCTAAACAACTGATTGAACACAAAATGAAGTTCTTAACAAAAGGGACAATAAAAGGGAATTTTTAACGAAAACAAGTAGAAGGATAGCTTCAAAAGAAAAGTGGACGAAAATGTGGCTAGGCCATGCTTGAACAGAAAATTGTCTGTGTTGTCTGAAGAGTTGTTGATGCCTGTATCCTTCAGGTTGAGTCCTTTTTATAGTCAAAACTTAAGCTACCATCTAGGCCATGAAATTTTGCCGCCTTTAATTCAAATATCTCTATTTTAAAGCATGGCTTGATTTTTGGCCGATCTAACTGCAATCTTTCAACCCATAATTGTCGCAGCCTTAATTACTTATTAAGGCTGTTGAATTTGTAACAGTTAAATTTCCCTTTCCCAGGCTGATTAGGTCCTGTAGAACCCATCTTATGTTATGGCCCATTTTACTCTTTCAGCCCACTGGCCTTATTTGCAATATAGGGTATAAACAGTTTGTTACATCATAGTGAATTGGATAGGATGAGTGAAAAATTACATATAATTTGTAATGTGACTTTATAATATTTACATAGATTTGTATAGATTTGTATTGTGGAGATGATTATTCATAGGATAAGGTAATCCTCTCAATTTTTAGATGATTAAGTCATCCATTGAATAAGCCTCTCTACAATACAAACATATGACAATATTATAAAATCACACTACAAATTACATGTAATTTTTCTCCTTATTCAATTCAATTCAATCTGATGTAACAACATGCCCTTAAAACACAAATGAGCAGTTTTAGAAAGCATAACAGCATATAGGGCCCTTCATGTATTTATAAATCAAATTTATACGTACCCAAAAGGATATCTTGATTAAGTAAGTGAGCTGTCTATGAAATACCATTTAGCTCAAAGTTAATGTTTATAAATGAACCCTTGACGTTTGCTTTGTTTTGCTTTTCATCACTTTTGAGGTTGAGCCTCCCTTGAGGTGGCAGCAGGCACCCAATGGGGGCTGCAAAGTCGGCGAATACTTGAGGACAAGAAACGCATTAGGAGCAAAAGAAAAAGGGAAAAGTTGCAGCTAATAATTCAGATTAAAACTAATCAAAAAGATAAAAAAAAGTGGGGTTGCAACCTTTAATAAAAGCTGAAGTTGAAAAACCAAATAAGATTATTCAGAGTCCAACCTTCCCTTGCTAAGCTGAGGGTTTATACACGTGGGAAAAATTTTTACTGTAGCACGTGGGAATCAGCAATGTGTGGTTCATTTCTTTCTCCTTTTTTTTTGGGTGCAAGTTTTCTTTCGTGGGGACAATTGGTTGTTTTTGTGTTTTTAGTGTCATGACAAAAGGTAGTGTAAACTGCCGCAAAGTTAGGATCATGACAACGTGTGCACTCATTGAATTCTAGCTAAGATTTTGCTATGTTTTTTTTTTTTTTTTCTAACCTTTTCCATTACTTGATTGGAAGGAAAGATTTGATTTCTAGATATTGACAACCAAAACATTTGACCACTACTTTGTTGCTCATATTTTACACTGAAATATTAGTATAGAAGATTTTGTTGAGTCCCATTGCTCGGGTTTAGGACGGAGCAGATTCATTCAACAGATAAGTAATAAAGAGAGTGGAGGTGAAGTTGAAATTGTCCCAATGTGGCTTGGGAAAGCTTCTATCCATTTCTAACTCAATGCGTCTCGACTTGGGACCAATATAGTTTCTGGATACCGGTGAGTTTATTCCAAATTTGTCCCACCTGGTATAAATATAGCTGTATCTAATGGTTTGCAATGAGAGAAAAAATTGAGTATAATAAGGCTTGCAGCGGGGGATACATTGACATCAACGTTATTGTAGTTGGAAGGCAGGTGTTAGCAGTCGCTTAGCAGGGAAAGAAAATAAGAAAGAGAGAAGAGAGGGAAGGGAGAGCAAGGAAGAAGGTAATAGACTCTTGTATGCCTTTCATACGTCTTTGCTCAGAATATATATGAGCATAACAACTTTCCTCTGGGATCACGAGCTCGTGACTGGCGTGATTCCCTACAATAACTAACTATCTTCTAGAACCTTTAACCTAATACACCCTTAGCCCATTACAAAATCTTGCATCCAAGCTGGCTGCTGGCCTTGACACTTGCTCCTTGGGCCTATTGCTTCAGGAAGCTGAACCAGATTTGCATCAGCAGGGACCTGATTAAAAATTACTAACTTCTTCAAGAATTAATTTCCCAGTAAGCATTCTCTTGATTTGTACATCCTTCTCAATAAGCTGCCTACATCACAAACAATTAACACTAGTTAGTAGTAGCTACTAATGCTTACTTAAATGTTCTAATTATGAACCCAAGTTTTCCTCGACAGCAATTTAGCTGCCTTTGCAAGAAAAATGGTTTCACTACCATTTATTGGCCTGGTAATTTCTAACCAGAGTGGAATTGCCATAAACGAGTGCACAAGAGATCTCTATCTCAGACTCCTATTTGAAGATAATAAACCATTGCCAAAAGTCCTGTTTCAATATTTCTGCATGAGTACTCCTCCTGGATGGGAAAAATGGAAAAATGAAGATCCTGAATCAACCCTGAAGTTAGTGAATGGAAATTAGTCCTCCTAAAGCCATGTGAACGAGTGCTATCAATGGCTAGTTGAAGACAATAATTCAAAGGCTATTACAAATTATGCCGCTCATATGTCATACTGCCCTTACCAGCAACGATAGAGCAAATGTTTATTATTGAATTCTATAGCTAAGATTTTGCCATGTTTTTGATATTTTCTAACCTTTTGCCATTGTTAATTGGATTTGGAAGGAAAGATTTGATTTCAGATATAGGGAACCAAAGCATTTTATCTCTATTCTACACTCTAGTGTTAGTATATAAGACTTTGCAAAGTCCTACTCAGGTTGATCAAGACAGATCGGGTTCATCCAACCAGAAAATAATGAAGTGATTTTGGAGGCGGGCGTTCCGCTTCGTATGACAAAATGGTTTGCAATGAGACCCGCCGGCCAAAAAAGGTACAATGAGGCTTGCAGTGGGGGATAGATTGACATCAAAATTGTAGTTGGAAGGCAGGCACTTGATTAAAATTACTATAATTGGGAAAACATTTCGCTTTGGCTTTGGTAAATTAGAAATGACTATGGCTTAGTTTGGTACATGGAAAAATATGAAGGAAAAGAAAATAAATTTCTTGGATTCTATTTTTTCATGTTTGGTTGATGTGAAAATTTTTGAGGAAAATTTAATTGAGGAAAATATTAAGGAAAACTTAGAATAAAAATTTTCTTTCGTTTTCCGCTTAAAACGCTAAGGAAAATGAGGGAAATTTCGGTGGAAAAATTTTCGGGACTCTCTGTGCGCTCTTGCGTAGCTCTCTTTCATGTTCTTATAACTGCTGCGATATGTTTTGTTCAAAGTTTAAAACGCTGTTTTCACTTTTTAATATTGGATGGAATATAAGGTGTGGGCCTAGGAATTCTTTGTATATATTTTCTTATTTTTGGTTGAGCCCAACAGTGTGTTATTACTTATTAGATATTATGAAAGGTTTTTATATTTCACACTTGAATTACTATAGTATTTCTTTATCGATGTATTATTATATAATTAATTAATGAATTATTAATTGTAAAATGTACAATTATTGGAAGTAATACTAATATACAAAGAAAGGATATTCTAAACAATAAAAACTTAACAATTTAATGTCAATAACTATCTTTTGTTATTATTAAAAAAATTGTGCTTTAATATAATATAAGATATAATGTATAATAGAAAATAAATATTTTCCTTTTAATTTTCCTTGATCCATCCAAACAAGATAAGGAAATTTATATTCCTTTCCATCATTTACTTTTCCTTCAATTTTTCCATCAAATTTTCCTTTCTTTAACATTTTCCTTGAACCAAACTGAGCCTGTAGAAAAAAGAAATGAAATTATATATTAATAAAACTCAATATAATTTTGGTCTTGGTAAATTAAAAGCTTGGTAAAAAATAAATGAAACTTATGAATAATCACAACCTATCAACTATCAACTATCAACAGGCAAGGCATAGCGACACAAAGGACAAAGATGACTCTTCTGAAGCCATTCAACAATGCAATCTTCATGATAAATATGCCCGCATGGCATCTTCAGAGCTAAACTCTTTTCCTTGTCCCAATTTCCTCCGAGGCAAATCACACATGCTTCGCCTCTGCCCAAACCAGAAACCTTCTCCAAGCCTTCAATGGCAGACTTACTAGCTGGAACAGGCTTACCCTCTTCCTCTGTCTCTTCCTCTGCCTCTTCTTCCTCATATTCTTCATCAGCTTTATCAAGGTATGCTCCAAATTCGACTCTATGAAGGAACTTGCTTCCCTTGTTCTCGCGTTGCTTTGTGAGCAAGGCTCCTAAATAATGTAAGATTGTGTCCCTACAATCGGACTGAGCGCAACATGAGGGTGCCTGCCCCGATGGCACGTAAGAGGATTGCTTGAAAAGCCTTTCGTCGAAGGTTTCCACGATTGGTATTGGATCAGGTGGGGTCTTGCAATCGATCAAAGCATGGCAAATACGACACCGGCCTTTATCCTCGTTTTCGACTTCGAAGTCTTCGGGAATTTCTTCATCTTTCTCCAATTCAGCTACTGTTATATGGAAACAGTAAGTGAAACCAGATTCACTATCCATCGCTAAGAATCAACAAAAGCTTAATTTTGGTTATTCGGCTTTCGGGTTCTTTAATTCTTTTGTGAAAGAGGGCAAAGCTCTTTCCTTATATATATAATATATATATACACATTGGGGACTTATAAATAAACAAGGATTACTAATTAGGTTATCCTATTCCTAATAGAATTTGGGTTTTAACCACCTAATTATATATATATATATATATATATATATATATATATAACACAATTTAGAATGCAGAATTTAAAAGAAAATAAAAAAAGGAATAAGAAAAGAAATTCCTATAAGGCTCTGTTTGGTTCAAGGAATATGTTAAAGAAAGGTAAATTTGTTGAAAAAAGTGAAAGAAAATAAAATGATAGAAGGAAAATAATTTCCTTTTCTTGTTTGGACAGATCAAGAAAAATTGAAAGGAAAATATTTATTTTGTATTATATATTACATCTTATATTATATTAAAACACTTTTTTAACGTAAAAAAATAAAAATAATAATGCACCCTAAAATATGAAATACAAGAGCGTTTCCTGGTAACTAATACTAACACACTCTCGGGCCTAATGAATAAAAAAAAAAAAAAAAAAAAACCTCTTCGCCCGCACCGTAATCCAATGTTGCAAAGCGAAAGCAAACCTTTTGAACTATGAACAAAATGTTAAGATGAACAGCGTTGGAATGTGAAAGAGGGTGAGAGTCGGGGGAGCCTTACGCACGCAAATTTTCCACCATAATTTTCCTTATTTTCCTTATATGCTAGCTTTTTGGTGAAAAATGAGAGAAAAACTTTATTTTAAGTTTTCCTTCATCTTTTCCTCAATTCACAGTCCATACAAATTTTCCACCATAATTTTCCTTATAATTTTCCTTATTTTCCTTATATGCTAGCTTTTTGGTGAAAAATGAGAGAAAAACTTTATTTTAAGTTTTCCTTCGTCTTTTCCTCAATTCACAGTCCATACAAATTTTCCACCATAATTTTCCTTATTTTCCTTATATGCTAGCTTTTTGGTGAAAAATGAGAGAAAAACTTTATTTTAAGTTTTCCTTCATCTTTTCCTCAATTAAATTTTTCCCAAGATTTTTCATATCAACCAAACATGACAAACTAGGATCCAAAAATTTTATTTTCCTTTCTCCCTTATTTTCCCATGTACCAAACTGGGCCTAAGGGTTTTTGAGGAAAAATAAAATACAACTCAGATAGGAATAAGAAAAACATAGAAAGGTATAAAGCTTTCACCCCTTAATTATCAAGTGGAAAATGTTATATTGTTGAGGATTTTACTTTATATATAACAGAGGCAGCGTAATACATGAAGATTCGGAAAGACCCCATTTTGCTTTTCGTGGGAAAATACTTCCAAGTCCAGGGAAGCTCGGCCAAGTTTTTATGTAGCCTCATCACTCACTGCTAACCCTGGCAACACCTCGGCATCCCTACAGCACTGGAATCACCGCCTTCTCAGCTTGTACAACACAAAGAGCCCGAAATAGATCAATTATAATGTAATGGAATCATCATTCAATTAATTTTTCAATATATATATATATAGCTAAGTATCTATATACGCTTACACATTATTCCAGCAAAAGTTTCTGAAGTGCGAACCATCCCTATGGGCCAGTAAGTGTTCTCCTCAGTTTTTTCTTCTTTGATCCGATAGCTTTCGATCCCAGGACCTCAATGAGAATATTGAGAAGTGTGTCGTCCATCGAAATCATAAGGTGAGGCCTGTTATGGCATCTAGGCCATGAACCTTTTACCATCAGCCCTGGAAATTGTTGAGTAAGTAATTAAATGAATTAATTATTTTACTTTTATATATGAAAGAGCCTTATAATGACAAATTTTTTGAGAAGATATACAATTAATACTCAAATTTAATAACTAATTAAATTTTTCACCCAAAAAAAATCCAAACAAATTAAAAATCATCATCCTAAAAAAAAAAAAAGCTCCCTCAGTCTCTCTTTAAACTGCTGGATCCTTTCTATTTGAAAAGAAAATGTTAGAAACTACCTATAAAGAAATCCAAGATGATATAATTTCTGTTGACCAAAGTAATTTTAAAAAATGGAAGATATATTGTTTGATGTAATGTGCAAATGCATGGCAAATAGTTATTGTTTAGATATATTTTACCTTGGAGAAATTTTGAATTGCCATGAACGACGATCAAACGTAACAGTAAGTATGAGGACAAAAATATTCAGTCAGTTTTCTATTTTTTTTTTCAATATCGTTTTCACTAATTCCATCAAAATCGTGGAGATAGCTTTTAGATTAATGATAAGGACAAAGTACCATTTTGCAGCTGCTACCATAGAACAAGCAGGAGATTGGACAATTCAGGTCCAACTTTTTCACCGCCAGACTTGTTATGATCTGTAAATTATGAAACAGAAATAGCCATAGATCAATTGGGGTTTTTTTGGTCAAAAGAAAGAAATAATTGGGTTTAAGAGTGCTATAATATACATTATTCTAATTCACATTGGGTGCACTCCTTCAAAACATCACCTCCATTAGGGACCATTACTACTCTACAAATTATTGAAACAAAACCAAACACTATTATGTATGCAAATTCTTCTTATCTCCACGAAAGGGCACCTGGGATGAAGCATGGAGAGGCATATCTTTCATAGCAAAGCCAACCCCCTGGCCTTCATCAGTCGGATGCTCGTTTGGTCTCTTTGCATGTGGTGCAGCCCATTATTTATAGGCACTATTTCGCACTTTTGCTCTTCTTTTTTCTTGTTTCACATTTAGTCCCTAGAGTATTTATATTCTTGTCAGTTCTGTCCTTGTACATAATAATTATATAATTTATATGAGATATATATGCATTGATTGAACAAGTATGTTTTGTTTGGCCAAAAAAACAAAACAAGTATTTTTTGTTAGGTCTTTGAAAATTTTATTTCTTCCTGGTTTTAATATATATATATATATATATACATGTGCAATTAAGTTGGAGGTAGAGGTTCATGTAAATTACATACTCTTTTTTTTTGCTTAATACCATTTTTGACCTCAAATTATTCTAGAATTGACAATTGGGGTCGTGAACTTTCAATTGCAACATTTTCACCTTTGAACTTGTAAATTGGGGATAATATCACTCTTATCACTGACGAAGCCATAACATCTGCTGACATGGCATGACATCCATGTGGGAATGAAAAAATCCACGTTAACGACTTTGCTACGGTGGAGGGTGACATTGTCCCCATTTGGCAAGTTCAAGGGTGAAATTATAGTAATTGACAGTTCAGTATGACAATTGTCAAATCTTGACAAGTTCAAGGATGTAAATGAATATTTAGCCCCCCTTTCTTTTATTAGAAGGTTATGTCCTAGGAAATTCGGACTACCTAAACTGGAATTCGGACTACCTGAACTGGAATTCGGACTTCAACTATGTATTTAACACCTCTTAAAAAGATGTTTGAACCAACTAGGTTATTGAACCTTAATTCTACAAAAATACGTACTTTGCATGAGAACATAATTATTGTGTGTCAATGAACTCGATCGCTTTGTTAGCGCGTGTTCTTAATTTTAGGGCTTTAACACTTTGCTTTAGGAAAATACGAATATAAATAATTGGCATATTTCTTAAACCTTCACTATGAGCTTACTTTTACTTAGTTGATCCGTAGTCTTTAATTACACTACGCCAAAAATGGCTTATAGAAGCACTTTGAATATGTTGCTATATGTAGGGAAAATGTTACCTTAAACTTAAGATAACACTTTTACATGCGTTTTATCTACCACCGTTATCTTTTCCTTATAACAACCCTTTTACAAGACTATAATACCAGTTTAAAAAATGTTTTTATTCCTAATTTATAATAACACTTCTATATTTTTTTAAAATATTTGTCAAAATACTACCAAAACATATAAATTATAATACTATGAAAGTGCTTCTATAAATCAATAGAAATGTTTTCTATTATACATTATAACACTTTGAAAGTGTTAGGAACTATTTATAGAAACACATTGCTGCACCACTTATTATTACATTTAACAATGTTCTTAAAAATGCTGCTAAAAGACGATTATAAATAAAAAAAATAGAACCCTTTTGGATATCATTTAAATTCTCTAGAATCTCAATAAATTCACAAAATGCAATATTGTTTTATGCCGTTAATCATGCCCTTCTGGATATCATTTCAATTGCAAAAGTTTAAACTCTAATATATTACATGTTAGACTAGTAAATCAAAATTCAATAAAACCATTCTAGATATCTTTGGCACTTCTGTGAAAGCAACACCACAAGCCTGCAAATTAAAACATAAAAAATATTAGAAAGGTTTTGATAAAATCAAAACATAAAAACTCTCATTTAAGAACATTAACTATAGCCCAACAAACTGTGATATAGTAGATTAAATTTGCATAGGGAGTAAAAAGGATTTCATTAAATAATAATAGGTAATTACAGAACATATAAATGATTATGGCCAGAAACCAATAGGAGAAACAAGTTGAAAGTAGCCTTAATTGATAAATTAGCATAAAGAACATAGAAAGACAATGACTCCAATGATAATCATTCTCTATAAACTAATGCATTCAGCAACCAAATAATCATAGCAAAAAGGAGACAGGGCAACGGCCAACGACAAAAGGGTTCCAAGTGCTAAGCAGAAACTGCAACCTACCTGCTGGTAAGAATAAGGGTTTATTACTACACCAGTTACTTCTGACAAGCGAGTAGGAGTTATTGTGTGTAAATCTTGAACTTGGAGCAGACAAAGGCAAACACATTAGCTTTTGCAATTACACACAACATAAAGCAAGATCACAAACTAAAAGTACAAATTGAATTTGCTAATTTGTAACTAAAAGTAGGTCAATAATCTTGAAGAATAGAACCTCTATATACATCAATGCCTAGTTTCTGATCTAGGCTCAAATAAAATTTATAAAAATGCATATTTGCTCCCTTGGATGGTGAAATAAAAACTTACTTTAAGCAACACTTCTTAATGTTGTAAGTCTTGAATCCATAGCATAACTGCACTTCATTGACCTGAGAAAAGAAAAATATAATTAGGAGTTTGTATTGCCTAGAAAAATAAAACTGTTATTAGCAATAATTCGCTAAAAGAAAACAAGAGCAAAGTGAAGAAAAGAAAAAGAAATTTTAAAAGGAAATAAAGCGTATAGAGCCAATATGTCATATACTTGATAGACTTAATATCCAGCAGCCCAAAAACTCTCAACAAGGTAATTAGGCAACATCAGGTCAATAATAAAAGTGGCAGGTAGCTTTACAAATTGCTAAGCCATAGTTCCAGATCTGAAAGTAATCCACTTTATAGGAATACTTTACTCAAAACTAAAAATTCAGCTATTCACTCAGGAAGTGGTAAACAGCTAAGGCACAAAAACTTATATAGGGGCAGATTCACATAAAGAGGAAAAAGGATCTTACAGAGATAAGCCCTTCATCACAAGAGGAGTAAGCCTGATACATCCAAATTGAATCCCCAATTCTCTAGAATATCCAGCATTGTCTTGAAACACCACATTTTTTCCAATTTAATCAAAGTTTGACTATAAGTTATAAATAATAAATCAAATTTATGATTTGAAAATAAAATAGATTAATCTAAAAAGGAGAAAATCCACTTGATATTTAGACTATTATGTACTAAATTGAAAGATCAATTTTAAGCATTGTCTAACATTCTAGTTAACTTTATACCTTTCTATCTATCAAATATAACCTCCCAAATTATACAAATCTCACACCAGTTATATTTATTGTCACACCCCGGCCCGAGAGGGTCGAAATATGACAACCACCTTGTAGTAAGAATTTCGAATGGCGCGCTCACCCGAAACTCCAACCACGCAAGGCTTATGATGTCAGGAGTCCATTTACATAAAATATTTCATAGATTTTCATGTTCCTCATGAAATCAAAACTTCTATTTTACTTAGAATAACCATTTAGGACTTACACATTTCATACAAAAATGAAGGTTGAAAGATATATATATATATATATATCGTTTTACAGAGATAGTGTAAAATCCTTAAACGTTACCGAATAGCAATTTAAGTTAAGAAAAACATAATTAAGTAACATTTGACAATAACGCAAATCAGTGCCAGTGGGTCCGCTAGTTTGAAGTAGAAAACCATACCACTTGTAAAAGAAGTCCGGAGTCGAGTCTCAAGCTTCCACTGACTACTTTTTTGTGCGTAATCTATTACCCTGAAAAATAAGTTTTTACAAAAAAAGAAAGGAGTGAGTATATTATATTATACTCAGTGAGTGAGGCGTGACTATATAAATTAGGAAGATATTACAAATCATCATTTAGAAGGCAGTTTCATTTTTATAGAGAGTTTAAAGAAAACTCGGTATAAAAGAGCAACAGTGCCACAATTTATGGAACTCAAGCAATGCATCTCAAATCATGAAAAGGTATTATTTCCATAGTCTATGAAACCCCAATCAATGTAGAAAAACCTCATCTTTTTGAAAAAGGGCTCGCCAAAACATAATGCTTAAATCTCACCCGGCCAAGATAAGATCTAAGCCCGCCGAGGTGGTTTTCTTTGTCACATTATAAGAAAAAGCCCTCTACTCGACGTTGGCATGGGCCTTCACCACGAGTGGTACGTGGCTATGTCCATAGTACTCCTTCAGGGGTCGCAATCACAATCACAGTGCGCACATCAATCCCCTGTACCATCCACCCCAAGTGGGAGTGAAAGCCTACTCACGCCGGCTCCACAAGCTCGACCCGTGAGAGGCGCCACTGCAGTGACTCACATCCATCCACCAATCAATGAAAATCATCATAACACACTCATATCCAAAATATACATCTCGGCCACCAGGCCTAAATAAATACAAAAATCCTTTTCACAATGTTCAAGCCAAATCAAAGGAAATGACAACATTTACTTTAACAAAAATCACACGGATACCCGTCGACGTGCAGACTCTTAGATGTCGACAGGTAAGCCGTTCAGTAACTACAATTCTTGAATCCAAACCATCCGTCCACGGATTAAGGGCGGACGTCCACGGCTAGAATTTCCAGGGTTCGCTTAGTAGTAGACGTCGATGTCTTTCAGCTTGACCGTCGACGGGTAGAAATTTCTGACTTCGGTGAAACTAACTTATTCCTACACCCGTCGACGTCTAAGCATGTGTACGTCGACGGGTAAAAGTTTCTGACTTCGCGTAAAATGGATCATTCATACATTCGTCGACGTGTAAATGTGTGCACGTCGACAGGCACCTCAGGATAGCACTTGAATTGAGTGAAGGATCAGAGACGTCGACGTACAGCCATTTAGCAGTCGACGGGTGGAAGTTTCTGACTTCGAGCGTAACAAGGCTAATTTCCCACCCGTCGACGTACACCTACCTGTCCGTCGACGGCTAACTGGGTGCTGAGACAATTTTAACTACTAGTTTAGGGAAATTTTCAATAAAGGGGAGGTCTTCCAAGGTTTTTAGAAGAAGTAAGTCAAATAAATTCCAACCCTTTGAAATCATCCAGTTTTCATGTTCATAATATAATCACATCATTCATGATTCAATAAAATAACTTGTTTGCATATAGACACTCTTAATGTATTTAAAAATTAAAGTAAAAACCATAGAATATTGTTTTAGTCCCTAAAGTCTCACTCACAGGTTAGGGAGGGTGCGCTCTCCCACTAATCCTCATTCCCTTTCTCCCTTGGATCGGCTTTACTACCTATACAATCGGTCCAATAAAGGATTAAGGCGTGCTACAGAGGCATTTGAACTAGTATGCAATATTTGCTTAGTTTGTGGGATTTGTTTGCTAATTTGGAACCTAAGGGTCCAAATCAAGTTCTAGTGGTCCTTTAAGCATTTCCAAGGTGTGAGCAAGTTTGTTTCATCAATTAGCACTTGTACATATTTTCCGTTCGGACTAATTCCTTACAACGAAAAAGTTGGACGATTTTACCCCTAGATTAAGTGATTTTCGACCTGAATGAGTTAGAGGTGCGAGAATTCCGTGATTTCAATTCCTACAGTTTAAGTACTTCGTAGGGATGCTATATACCAAAAATGATTGCATTCTAACCCCTACATGGTGTTTTAGAGGGAAAAATGCATTGATTCATTTCACTTGGAATGGTCATAATTAAATATGGTATTTGTTTAAGGGCGCTAACCACCTACATTAATTTCTTATCCCATTTATGACTTGTGTCACCCTTGAACGGCATTTAATCAATCCCCTAGGTGGTACTTGCCCAAGGTGGCCACTATTTGGCCATAATGTGAATTTATTATACAACTACTACTCCTAAATTTCTTTCCAACCATTTCTTGACTCACAACACTTTCTAATATTGTCAAGATGTCATTTAGAACATAAAACATTATGTCTATTACCTAAAATATCACACCTCTCCTAGGAGGCCATTATGTCCCATATAATGAGTTTACACTACAACTACTTCGACTCTTGTTCTTTTCTTCAATTTCTTGACTCACATCATTTCCTAATATTGTCAAACTACCATTTATGGAGTAAAACTCCATGGCCATTACCAAAATTTTGTACTTTCTCTAGGAAGCTAAAATGCCATTTCTATGGGACTTACATTTTAATGCCAACCTTAATTTTTCTTCATTCAACTAAGCTTTTCTACATTCAAAATCTACATTAGCATTTCTATTGCCTAATTATGACTTAATCTTATGAAGCATGAATTTCTTTAAGGCTTGGAGTCACAACTAATAGTGAATTTAAAGAAAAATGTAAGATTTTCATGCATGAAGCTTAATGTTCATCATGTTATGGATAAAATGGTAAAAGAAATATAGAGAGATGAAAACACACCTTTGAATTCCCATGAAAGTTCAGAGCTTATGAGTTTGATGCAAATATGAGGCTTTTCTTCTAGTTTTTCTTGATGAAAAGGTTTGGAAGGTAAAGTGGTGATTTTCCTTGAAATATTTGGTGAAAATTGGTGTAGTTTAGTAGAATTTTGGAGAGAATTTGCATGGAGGAAACTAAAAGCTTGAAGGCTGAAAAATGGTGGAAGAGTGTTCGGCCAACATGAAGAAAAATGAAGAAGAAAACAAAAATATAGTCTTGAAAAATCTAGACCATTCCTTTTGGTCAATTTGCAAAAATGTCCTCATTAAACTTTAAAAATTACCATTATGTCCCACAAAGTGTTTAAACTTTAGTGTTTTTTTGGAAAGTTATTAAAAATCAAGTGAATTGCTAAAAACCTGAAAGAACTCTTGAATATTCCAGAATATTAGGTAATGAAATGACAATAATGCCCTTATTAAATTTCAAAAATCACCTTTGTGTCCTTAGAAGAAATTATGAAACTTGAAGTAAAATTAAAGGAATATTAAAACAAAAGCCTATGGTTTTGATCCGGGTTAATTTAGGGCTAGGTACTACATTTATAAACAAGTTAATTTAATCCACATTTTATAGTAAAATCATTAACAAAGGAATATGGATAATTTTTATTACCTTTTAGCAACAATTTCTAAGCAGATTATAGCCTTACGAACTTGTACATATAGTTTCCTATAGTTCATAATGTTAGATATTCAGAGGAAACTCATTCAAAATTCATATAGAAACAAAACAAAGAGATGCAGAGTACATTATAATATGAACTAAATCTGCTTGCATGGCCAATTTTTCAAGAAAATGTGTGGAAAATAAACTTGCAGAGGATTAAAATTGAGAAAATTAAAGACCTGTTTTGCTTTAAGCAACACAAGAGAGAACACAAACTGGTTATAGAGATCAATGTACCACTATCACTGGCTAATAGAAGCTTCATGAGGTAGTCACAATCAGCTTTAGCTCTTACTGGTGGAGTAACCATTGACAAATTTCAGCAAATAGAGGAAACCTCTCAAATCTGCACTTATGAAAATTAGAAAAAGAAGAAATAACAATCAAAAGCTCACGTTTCCACACTTGAATCCAAGACATAAAAAATAGATGAGGAAATTTAAAAAGTATTGGATCCGAGAGCAAGTAATTGGCCTGTATTACTATGTGATGTTAAAGTGTTTCCCTAGACACCATTGTCACTTATCCTAAAATTGCTCTATTGTAATATACTGGAATTAATGAAGAATCAAGTCACTGGAACCTTAAGCTCCCAAAAGAGATGATTGTTGGGGGAAGATAACAAAGTAGGAAAGCATTGCACGGGTAGTAATTGTTAATACACTAATTATCTCTTATCTTTTCTTCTATTTAGCTTCAGCAGGTGCTCTCTATCATGTGAAACAAACAACATCTATATCCATGTGGATTCGATCTGTATAGCAATATTCAGCAATTACATCCTATCCAAAGATCTATCTATCTTACCTAGTCAATTATTTCAATATGCAAGGCCATAGCCTATTTCATCCTAAAAGGTTAAAAACATGAATAACATGTTCAAGTACCAGATGAGCATAAATAACATATTCTGCTTCCTTAATCAAATAAAATTTTCTGATATCTCCATATTTCAAAACCAATTTGATAGTCTAAGGCTACACATACAAAGCATTTTTCAAATTAACCATAACTTGGCCGATAATTAATTATAAAAAATTGTGAAAGTACTGCTATGTTAAGGGAAACATGAAAAGCCCAGATGTTAGACACGATGACTCATGGCCCCTTTTTACTCCTTTTAAATAATAAAAGAAGGAAAATCATGCACTTCATTCTCAAAATTAAATCCTATATATGAATGAGACGAAATCCTAAGTAATATTTCAAATTAAAAATTAGTAAACTTTTAGTACTCAATTTACTAATTAATATTGCATGTACCGATGACGAATTAGAGAATAATCATGTATAGTTGCTGATCAAAGCCACTGTGGCAGTCCACGTATAGAGAATTGAAGCATAGTTTGACACGCCCGGACCTTGTCCGCACGTGTCAAGTTGTATAATTATGTATTGTTGACATGTTAAAATACCAAATTTGATTCCCATGGATGTTTCAAACTTCATCTAGCTCAATTTCAAGCTTAAAAACCCTAAAATTGAAGTCCGGGGATGTGGGCCCCACTTGAAATCGAGACCTGAGGCATTTGGGGCTGAGTTGACCGGAGTCAACTGTGAAAACCTTGGCTCCGGCGCCGGAGTTGGTCGGGTCCGGCGCCGGACCCGTCATTTTATTTAAGGGTCTCGGTTGGCCGAGACCCTCATTCTTCATCTCTTCAAGTTCTTCAATTTTCCCGAGCTTTCTTCTTCAATTCTCTCTGATTCAAGACTTCAATCCCTCTTCAAACACTTCATCAATCATCAATATCAACTTATTTTGCTTCCTTGAAGATCAAAACATCAAGATTTCTAAGAAAATTTCCAAATCTTAAAATCTGGAAATCTGGCGACAGTTTGTTCATCAGCCGATATCTTTTGATTCAACCGTGCGTTTTGGCTGAGAATTTGGTATGTTGTTCTAGACTCATCAAGCTTTAATTTGATAGTTTACACGCTTGATTTCATGGTCTGTGCTAAGAGAATTTGATGATTGAAGTTGAGATTTCTATTTTGTCCGAGTAAAGTCAACTCTTGATGTTTTGATCCAAAATTCGAGCATGATTTGTTGTTTGATTCAGTTCTTGAAGCTGTGAATTCATAGATCATGTGTTTAACTTGATGTGTTTCAATTTTGGTGCGGATTGGTGTTGAATCGAACTCAAACCGAGCATAATTTGATGAAAGGCCGAAACTGGTCATTTTCTGGGCTAGGTCCGGCGCCGGACCTGGCAGGTCCCGCGCCGGAGACAGCCAAAATCCGGGATTTCTCCCGAATTTGGCTCACTCCCGCCCGGGAGTGAGCAAACTGTCGGCAAGGGGTACTGTAGCACCAGGGGTATTTTGGTAATTTTGCAACCCTAGACCCCATTTGACCCCAATTGACTCCAATTAACTCCAATTGACTTCCGGACTTGTCAATTTTAGTCCGAGACCTTTAATTGGTGTTGTTTTATGAATTGATCATTGGTTGAATATTTTATTAATCAAATTAGATTTTAATTTGATTATTTAGGTACGTGATCGTACGAGTTTTGGACCGATTGCAATTTGAGCTAAGGCATTCGTGGGTAATCGGGGAGTATACAACTCTCCTCACTTGTGAGTGGCTTGGATTATATTGGTTGACCATTAAGGGTTAACCGTTTACAAATTTATTTACAAATGCTTTATTAAATTATTTATTTATGTTTTGGGGTATGAATTGTCCACCCTCACACACTGAGTTTATAAATGATTTAAGGGTGGGAATTTCAATAAATCATATACATATTGATATTATATATTGTTTATTGTATGGGGAATGGTACCCCGAGAGATGAGAGTTTGAGCGATTTCCTCGGAACTCCAATATGCGGGAGCGTGGACCGAGGGAGAGGCATGCATATAAGGTTCCCGTGGACCGCCTTCTTGAAGGGGCACGGTGAATATATATAAGGTTCCCATGGACCGCTTTCTTTTTGAAAGGGCACGGAGAATATTCTGGCCTGGAGTAGAGAGGCGCGGAGGAAAGCTCGCCAGGTCAGAGATAGCTGTGTTCCACCACAGCGAGGCAAACGTCAAGGGAATGGGCCAGAAAGTAAAGTAGAAATGTTTTAAAAAGTATAAAGTAACCCTTGACGGTCCAGTGGATACCCAGTGCATGGGTATACCTTATTGGGACGATTTCAGATGCCAGCCCATTTGAATATATGTATTGTTATTGATTTGATATTTGATTTGGTTGGGATTTCATATGTTTCAGTAAATGATTTATTAAATTAATATTTGGATTATTTCATATCCCCAGCCTGAGGTGATCGGTCTTTATAACCGAGTCTCTCACTGGGTACATGATTATGTACTCACCCCATTCACTTTTGTTCTCAGATCATCAGACTTTGGACGATGGACGTCCTGGTGGCCAGTGATCCCAGTTTGTCTCTGTGGACACGATTATGTAGGTGCCATCTCATTTCACTTTGTGTATCTTGGCTCGGATTATTATTACATCTTACATATATATTTGTGTATTTATAAATAATACTTGCCGCTGCATTGGAATTCCGTAAGATGTGATATTTTATTTTTAAAATATTTTGAACTATGTTATCTATGATATTTCATATGTTTTCATATATTGCTCGAGTATCCTTTATTTTTAAGCCTTGTGCCATCTTGGTTGCCCGCCTGACGAGGCACGCATCTCGAGGTGGTACGGCGGTTGTCGCGTGGCCGAGCCTGCGGGTCGGGGCGTGACATAGTTGACTTGAAACCAAGAACTATCACGTAATTCATGCAATTGCTTAGTTACCTAAATAATACTAATATGAAATCTAAATTTCAAAATTTGACATATTACTTCAACCAATCACATTGTAAAATTTTTTGCTACTAGAAGAGGTTAAAGAAGTTCAATTAACTTATTAAAACTAAACCACAAATCTCAGAAAAATTAAAGCAATCAATTGACTAATTGTAATAAAGGAAGGAAAAATCTTACACAAATTCCACAGCCTCTAGAAACAAGAAATCCGCTTTGGAAGCAAAGGATAAAAGCTCAATCAACCTAGAACGAATTAGAGATATTGAGTGATGTTAGGTTTCAATAATTTCTTCAAATGAAGAAATCAAACTTACTAGCATATTAAAGTTTTTTTCAAAAAAAAAAAGAGGAAGAAGAGAACGACTTACAGGGAATCAAGCAACAAATCAAGAAGAGAAGAATCGATCTTCAAATGGCGATCGATCACTAGCAGATTAAATTGAATGAAACAAATTAATTGATGAAGTAATTGAATTAAAGAAAGAAGGAAAATGGAGATGGAGAAGGTACCTGCTCTGCAAATGGCGATGGTTTTGGGGAGAGGCGATTGTTGGGGGAGAAGAAAAAAGCACTTTGAGAGTTTTTTTTGTTTTTTTTCCTTTATGAAGTGAACAGTAATCTGACAAAATTGTGGGCTTCAGAATTAAAAATAGAAGTGTTTTCAATTATGTAGTATTTTAAAAGAATAGGAGAGTATTCACATGCATAATTTTTATGAGTTCATGTGCATAAATTTTTATGGGCTTCAGATTAAGAAATTGTTGGACCTTTTGTGAAATGAAATGTTATATATATATAATAATAATAATAATAATAACATATAGCAACATTTACGTAGTATTTTAAAAGAATAGAAGAGTGTTTTCATCTGATTTATGTTTAGATAAATGATAACAATTTATAAAATGTTGTATGAGTGTTGTCTTAGAATTTTTTTAAAACACTTCTAAAATGCTTTTGCAAAAATGTTGTGCAAACCCATATTTGGCGTAGTGTTATTAGTTTCAGTAGAGGATGCCCTCTTGCTCTGCTCGGGTTTAAAATTCCTAATATAGATATATATACAATAATATATAGATGTAAGCGAATATAAGGAAAATATTAAAAAAAAGAATATTAGGAAAATAAAACTCATGGCAGTATGCAACAGTTTATACATAATATACAAAATACAACATGAGTCCCTTTTAACAAATTTTTTTAATGTATTTTTATCTACCACATGTTCACAGAAGCACCCTTGTAACATTACAACAAAAACGTCTATTGTGACATTTTGAAAATGACAATTTTCTCAAACGTCGCTATATAGATAAGCATGGGTATTTTTGATGACATTTGATATAACGTCGTTATAACCTTCTTGCGACATTTGTAGCCACACTTCCTATATAGTTCTTAATAGTGGTTTTCATTGCAATGTTTTCATTAATTTTTGTATCATTTGTAATGAACATCACTATAATATTAGTTCTTACTGCACTTAAAATGACGTTTTAAAATAATGTCACTATAGCAAGTGATGTTTCCCAACAAACATTAGAATTTTTTGCGACATTTGTAATCACACTTCCTATTTATGTCTCAATAGTATTTTTCGTTGCGACATTTTTATTAATTTTTGTAACATTTGTAATGAATGTCATTATAGTATTAATTTTTGTCACGCTTAAAATAACATTTCAAAATAATGTTGTTACATCATGCAATGTCCTAAACGAGCGTTATAATTTATAGTGACATTTCTATCCACATTTCCTATATATGTCTTATTTTGTTGTGACATTTTTTATAAGCTTTGTAACATTTGTAATTAACATCGCTATAGTATTAATTCTTGTGACACTTACAATGACATTTTAAACCAATGTCAGTATAGTAAACGATACTGTTTGAGAATAATCATTACAATTTCTTACAATGTTTCTAACCACACTTCCTATAAATGTCTCAATAGTCAATTTCTTATGACATTTTTATTAAGTTTTATGACATTTGTAATTAGCATCATTATAGTACTAACTATTGCGACACTTAGGCAATGTTCTCCATAGGGATATCGTCTCAAATTGATGGAGATTGTTATAGAATAATGCCTCCGAATAAGACTAAATAATCACTTTCCTGTAGCCAAACTTGTAAATAATGTTATTAGTCAAATAAGGTGACGGAGATTGAGGTGTGGACTAGGTCGCTCTCTTAAGACCACTGCACGCCGTTCCCCAGGATACAATAAGCCCAGTCATCTACTGTATACCCTTTTAACCTACACACATTAGAAGGTAGAAGCTCTACCAAAAATTGACATCTTCTTCACCTAGTAGGTTAAAAACTTTTAAAAGGCTTAAGAATAGTTCTTAAGGAAACATTTAAGAAATGAACAATAGGAAAGCCTCTATATAATATAATGTCAATTGGGTCACACACATTTATAGAAAGTCTAGTAATCCCAACATTTACAGAAAGAACAAGTCTAAGTAATATTCAAGTCTAGTAATCCCAAAAATTAAAATAGTAATCTTAGTAATCTTACTCGGCCACTGTTGTTGTTGTGTGTTGTGCTATATCAGCCATTGTTGTTGTTGTTGTTGTTGTGTACCCTCCCCAATTAATATTAGTAATTTTAATTATAATTATTTTATCTATCAACAATGCAGGCTGCCTACCCTGAGCTGCCCAACAAGGTGGTGAAAATCCTAGGAATATTGGAGAGGATAAGAACACTACAATCTGTATTGCAAAAAGGAACTCCTGAAACAACTCATGAATCTGTCCTAATTCGATTGTGCTTGGAATTACCACACTTTTTTCTTTGAGAAGCAACAAAATGGGTGCCAATATGGCGTTTCAAGTAAGATTGCCTTATGGGGATTTTTTGCTGTATAGTAAGAAAAAAAGGCATTTATTGTTTTTATGATGATTTTACAAGAGTTGTATAGGAGTTTTCCCACGTAGAAAGCTGTATTAACAGCTTCATCTTAAGACCAATAGAATTGGTTGATCAGTGGTGTTAGACCAAAAAGTTGCTCCACTTGAGGTTTGTGTTGAAAGGTCAACAAAAAAGCTTCTAGAACACAAAATTAAGAAGTGAGAGATCGAATGAAAGTATGAGAGACACACTGTCACTTGATTAAGAGACACATTGTCACCTGATTCTCCCCATAAGGGTCTTATGGTGGGAATACATTGAAAGTCATTTCAAGATGATTTTTAAAGATTACATTAAAGCTCTAGGGTATTTGTACTATGAAAAGAAATCAATAGGAGATTTATCTATTGGTTTTTATGTAGTGGAAGAGGTAGATAATAGTGTCAAGGGACTTTTGAAACCATCAATAAAGGATAGTAAACGTAAAGATCGTATAGAAAGCTTTAAATTCGCTATGCAAAAGGTTATCAGTGGATTTTTTTTAGGATTGTTGATGTTGGAAAAAACAAGTATTTCTAGTTAGATGATACTTTGTAATCATTTTTTAATGTCATGCTAAAAGGAGAAAATGTGATATTCATTCATCCTTTCTTTTTTCTCTTGGATTCACCGTATTTTTAGAGTGGAGATCAAAGAATTTCTTTCATTCGAAGGCTTGTGTGTTGAACTTCATGTGTTTTTGATGAATACAAACCAACCCAATTAAAAGTAGTTGATATATCTAAGTTAAGTATGCAGGGCCTAAGATTCGAAATAAAAAAAAACTAAGTATTGAAGGTTTCACCGATTGAGGTACTACCCCAATCGATTAAACAGGGCTGAAAGGAAGCAAAACAAATCAACCTGAGATATTGAACCTATTCAGAGATAAAATCAACCGATTGAGTAAATGATGAAAAGAAAAAGAAGTTGGAAGTAAGAGATTTTCAATCGATTCATAGTAGAGCTCAACCGATTGAGGAAGAACTAGTGTAGACTAGAAAGTCTGAAGCTAGAAGGATTGAATCGATTGAGTCTTATGCTCAATCGATTCAACTCCCTGAAGGTAGTTGAATAAATTGAACCAATTGAGGAGATAAGTGAATTGATTTAACAGAAGAAACAAGAACTTCAAAGGGCAGAATCAGAAAGATTGAACCGATTCAAGCTTGACCTCAATCGATTCAGTGGCGTCAGAACAATATAATGGCTAGTTTTTTCAAAGCTGCAAGTTGACCTCTCTCTTCATTAAATGCCCCAACGATTAGAATTAAGTGTCTAGCTATTCATTGTGCTAGTAGTGAAGATGATGATAAAGAACTTGCTATGCTTGCTAAGAGATTCAAAAGACTAATGGGTCAAAGAGGCAAGAGGCAAGTGAGAAGATTCTTTAAAAAGGATCAAGAAACTTCTTGGAGAAAGGAGAAAAATAAGGCCAACAAAGGCGACAAGCAAGCTAGTGTGCTTTGAACGTAAGAAGTCCGACCACTTCAAAGCCGACTGTCCACTACTCAAGGAAGGACATTCCAAGAAATACAAGAAGCAAAAGAAGGCAATGATGGCTGCTTTATGGTCTGATAGTGATAGCTCCACTTCGAATTGTGACAACAACGAAAATGATGAGAAAGCCAACCTTTGCTTGATGGCCAAAGAAGATTCTATGGAGGTAATCTCTAAACTTCCTAATAACTGTATAGATAATCTTGATAATGATTATGATGATGAGTATGATAATGATAACATGAATGATGAGTATGAAAGCCTATGTAATAAGTTTGAAAAGTTGCATTGAAATACAAGGTTTTAAAAAGGAGAGCAAACTCATTAAATGATGAACTTGATAAAACAAAACTTGATTTTCATGATGTATTTGAATATAGAAATCTCTTGCAAGTTGAGTTAGAACATGCTAAAACTGAGTATGATGCTTTGATGCATGACTATAAAGCTAAAAACTCAAGTTTGCAAAAGACTATTGATGATTTGATAATAATGGTAACTAGTTTGAGAGATAAGAATGAAAAAGAAAAGAAAAATGAACATATTGCATGTGAAACTAGCAAAAATGCATCCATTAGGAAGAAAAGGCATGCATCAAATGTTCATTGTTATGCTTATGGCAAGGGAGGACATGTTTATTACAATTGTTATATGAATAAGAAGTCCCTCCCTAAGACCAAATTGGTTTGGGTGCTCAAAGGCTTTCATGTGCTCACTAACCCCTAAGGACCCATCAAGGTATGGGTACCTAAGAACAAAAACTAAAAAGTTATTTTGTAGGTTGAGTATAAGCATAAGGAAACATATTTTAAGGCTCAACCAAAGGAGAGGCAACCATGGATCGTTGATAGTGGTTGCTCAAAGCACATGATTGGAAATAAAGCTTTATTTCAAGAGCTTAATGGAAGAAAGAAAGGAAATGTTTCTTTTGGTGACAACTCTAAAGGTATCATCCAAGGAATTGTAACCATAGGTAACACATCTACTAGCTATATCAAGCATGTTTTGTTTGTTAAGGGTCTTAGACATAACTTATCAAGCATTAGTCAATTGTGTGATAGAGGGTATAGAGTATGCTTTAACTCTCAAGTATGCTATGTAATTGACATTAATACTAACAAGGTCATTTTTGTTGGAAAACGTTTTGAAAACATTTATGTAATTTATCTTGATGATCTTGATGAGTGCATAAATGAAACCTGTTTTGTGGCAAAAGAAACGTGTGATAGTTGGTTATGACATAGAAGGTTAGGGCACGCAAGTATGAACACTATTTCAAAACTATTAAAAAAGACTTGGTCATTGGACTTCTAAAACTCAATTTTAAAAGTGACCATATCTGTGAGGAATGTCAATTTGGAAAACAAACCATAAGTTCTTTTAAATCAAAATCTGAGATTTCCACTTCTAGACTATTAGAACTATTGCATATGGATTTGTTTGAACCAATAAATATGACAAGTTTAGGAGGAAAATCCTATGGCTTTGTTATTGTTGATGACTATTTTAGGTTTACTTGAGTATATTTCTTGTCTTCTAAAGATGAAGCATTGCATGTGTTCATAAAGCATTATAGAAGAGTTCAAAAAGAAAAAGAGCTTAGCATTGTTAGCAGTAAAAATGATCATGGTGGTGAGTTTGAAAACAAAGAGTTTGAAGAGTTTTGCAATGAAAATGATTTTCAACATAACGTTTTTGCTCCAAGAACTCCCCAGTAAAATGGAGTAGTTGAAAGGAAAAATAGGACTTTAAAAGAAATGGCAAGAACATTGATTGTGAGAACAACTTGCCAAATTATTTTTGGGCGGAAGCCACAAACGCAACATGCTACATTCTTAATAGGGTTCCGTTAGGCCAAAGATTTCAAAAACTCCATATGAGCATCACAAGGGGAAGAAACCAAGCATTGCATATTTAAGGAGCTTTGGTTGCAAATGTTTTGTTTTAAACAATGGAAAACACCCTATGGGCAAATTTGATGCTAAAAGTGATGAAGCTATTTTTCTTGGTTATTCTTTGAACTCTAAAGCAAATAGGGTCTTCAATAGGAGAACATTAGTTGTAGAAGAGTCTATTCATGTGATTTTTGATGAATCTAACAATGCACCGAGAAAGGTAGTGCATGTTGATATGATGATGTAGGAGAATTAGACTCAAAAATGGAAAAAATAATGATCCATGAAGAGCCACCCAATAAAGCTACTACCTTGGAGAGAAGTGAGATTGAACCACCTCTTGAATATCTAAAAAGAAGAGAAGAACCTCATAAAGATCTACCTAAAGCAGGGAAGTATGCCAAGAGTCATCCAAAGGAGCAAATACTTAGTGATCCCTCTGAAAAGGTGAAAACAAGAAGACAACTTATGGAGACTTGTGAGCATGCGACATTCATCTCACAAATGGAGCCTAAAACCTTGGAAGAAGCAGAGAAAGAATAAAAGTTGGATGATTGCCATGCAAAAGGAGTTAGGCCAATTTGAAAGAAGCAAGGTTTGGACCTTGGTTCCTAGGCCAACTAACCATCCAATTATACGGACAAAATGGGTATTCATAAACAAAATGGATAAGTTAGGCAATGTGGTGAGAAATAAGGCAAGACTTGTTGCCAAAGGATATAATCAAGAGGAAGGTATTGATTTCGATGAAACTTTTGCTCAGGTAGCTAAATTAGAGGCTATTAGATTATTACTAGCTTATGCATGTTACATGAATTTCAAACTTTTTCAAATGGATGTAAAAAGTGCCTTTTCAAATGAATTTATTCAATAAGAGGTTTGTGTTGAACAACATCTTGGTTTCAAAAAATTCATGGTAAGCCCAATCATGTTTACAAGTTGCAAAAGGCTTTATATGGGTTAAAACAACCTCCTAGAGCTTGGTATGAAAGGCTTTCAAAGTTTTTAATTGAAAAGGTTTTTAAAAAAGGTAGTGTAGATACCACTCTCTTCACTAAAAGTAGTAAAAATAATCTTCTTATTGTACAAATATATGTTGAGGACTTTATATTTGGTGCTACTAATGAGAAATTGTGTGAGAATTTTGCTAAAGAAATGCAGGGAGAATTTGAAATGAGCATAATGGGAGAGTTGAACATCTTCCTTGGGCTGCAAATAAAGCAAAGTGAGGATGACATCTTCATCAACCAAGCCAAGTACATAAAGGATATGTTAAAAAGGTTTGGAATGATGGACATGAAGGGAATTGGAACCCCTATGAGCCTCTCAACAAAGCTTGATAAAGATGAGAAAGGTAAAGAGGTTGATCAAAAGCTCTATAGAGGTATGATCGGATCGCTTCTTTACTTGATTGCTGGTAGGCCTGATATTATGCTAAGTGTATGCCTATGTACTAGATTTCAAGCATGTCCTAAGGTATTAGACTTGACTGCTATTAAAAGAATCTTTAGATACCTTTTGAATACTCAAAACTTAGGTTTATGGTATCCTAGAGGTAGTTCTTTTGATCTCTTAGGCTATTCCGATTCAGATTTTGCTAGTAGTAAAGTAGATAGGAAAAGCATCAGTGGTACTTGTCAGTTTCTAGGAAATATGCTTGTGTTTTGGTCTAGCAAGAAACAAAACTCTGTAGCACTCTCTACTGCTGAAGCTGAATATATATCTTTAGGTAGTTACTGTGCACAAATTTTATGGATTAGGCAATAACTTAGAGATTATGGCATGTCAATAGAACAAGTTCCTATTCTTTTGGACAATACAAGTGCCATAAATATCTCCAAGAAATCAGTTCACTACTCTAGGACTAAGCATATTGAGATTAGACATCACTTCATTAGAGATCACGTACTTAAAGGAGATATTAAGGTAGAATTTGTGGACACCTTGCACCAATTAGCTGATATATTGACCAAATCTTTGAGGGAGGATCAATTTTGCAAAATTAGGAGAGAACTTGGTATGACTAATATGCATGAACTTAGATTGTGTTTGATTGTATGAAAATGAATGTTTGATTCGCTCTTTGTTTGTTTTTATGTACTTTGGTTGAATAAAACTTGACTTGTCAAAATAAATGTACTTCATGTATTTAAAATTCAAGTTTTACACTTTAAAACTGATTCTTCAATGTATTGAATCGATTGAGCATTTAGCTCAATCAATTTTTCATAAGTTTTAGAAAACTAGTTTTAAAGTTTTTCTAAATTCAATCGATTCACTCTAGCAGTGAACCGATTCAATTTTTCTGGAAAAATTACTTTTGAGATTTAAGCATTTTGAATCGGTTTAGAATTCAAATGAACCGATTCCAGAAATCCTGATGTTTTGAAAAATCAAGTTTTGTTCGAATTCAATCGATTCTTAAAAGCTTCAATTGATTCACTTTCAAAAGGGTTTTAAATGATAATTTGTATACAAAGAGATTCAATCCATTCAGTCTTTGACTGAACCGATTGAACAGATCTAGAAACAAAAGGCAGAACCTGTCAATCGATTGAGTGCTTCACTTAACATATTGAATTCGTCGGGCCTATATATGACCCGATGATTCTCACATGTTCAAAATCATTTTGAATCGATTCATTTTCAAAATTTTTCAATTTCCCTCACAAAAACTCATCAAGAAACTTTATCTTTCATAAAACCTAACCTCCAATTCACCCTCTAAAACATAAAATCAGTACCTTTGCATCCCAAAATCAACAAATTCCTAATTCCCAAAACCTTAAACCTCACAAATGGCACTTAAGAGAAAAATTCAACAATAAGGAAAGGGTCCAAGCAAGAAAGTGAAGCATATGGGGAAGAAATTGAGCAAATGAAAGGGAGTTGCAAGCGAGAATCCTCCGAGTGGTGGAGTTCGAATTCAAGAAGGAGGTAATCTCATCAGATACTTTAGAAATGCTATCCATAAGAAAAGATTTGATGAGATTATGTCTTCTAAAGAGTTTGTTTGTGGTAGAGAAATAGATTGGAAAGAGTTCGAGAACTACACCTTCCGTGATAGTCTTAGGAAACTATTTGTGGATTCCAAATGGTTTGGATTGAGTAATTTTCAGGATAGAGAATATAGTGAATTGATGGTTAGGGAATTTTACTCAAGTATTCCTAAGAAAGAAAAAGAATTAGGTGAAGGTATAGAGATCAACACTGAGGGCATTCATACTTTTGTCTGTGGTAGTGAGATTTTAATCATTCCTAAGGACCTCGATAATTTGCTGAAAACTAAATTTGAGAATGGTGCTTATTCTAGACCATCTGAGTTTACTTGTGGATTACCTTGGGAAAAAAATCATGGGTTTAAATGAAAGTTTTGGTCTTAATAACTTAGTCTTGAAGATCAAATCTTTAGAGCTTAGGTTGTTACATGTCTTTTTAACACTGCTCTTTATGGGAGGTCTGGTAGTTTCAGTACTGTAACTCATGAAGATGTTTGGTTGATGTTTTCGGCCATGCGTGGTGGAGAAGTAAACACAGCTCAGTTCTTGATTGAAAGAATAAGAAATAGCATGGAGCAAGAAAGCCAAGCTAGCTTATGGAAACATCATCACCAAGTTTTTGAAAAAGAAAGGAATTTAGGCTCAGAGGTACTAAGTTGACATAAAGCTAAGCACTCATATTCCTTTCAACTCCTCCAGTCTTCAGAAGATGCACTATCTATTAGATGGCAACAATTAGATTAAACAAATCGTGAAGAAAACCAAAACAGTGCTAAGAGAGCTGAAAAATGAACTAGGAGAAGACGAGGAAAAAGCACCATAAAAGCAAGCCCAAGAAGAAGTTCAAGAACAAATTCAAGCTACACCGTAATATGACCGGATTGGTTTTATTTTGGACGCTATGCTGAGAATGGAGACTACTATGGGAGAAGAAATAAGGGAGTTTAAGCAATTAGTTCTGAATAGGTTAGATGCTTTGGACAAAAAGGTGGAAGAGATTAGTGAACAAAGAGATGATCAGTATTTTGATATTAGTGATTTGGGTCATGGAGATAAGCAAGGAGCTGACTCGGAAGAGCAAGAGACTGAGCAAGAAGAACAACAACAAGTGAATCCGAGCGAGCAAGTGGTAGAGGAAAAGTTGGTAATAGTTACTCAGACTATGGAGACCACCATTTCTACCCTCACCACACCATCCGAGCCCATCCCATCTGAGCGTACCCCATCTACTCCTTCCTCACCTGAACCACATCAACCTAAAGCCTCCACTCCTACTCTTCAGTATCAAAGAAAACCTAATCTTTGATAGCTCTGATGTTCTTTCTTTTTTTAATGATGTCAAAAAAAGGGAGAGAGACTGAACACATTTACTGTTTTCTAATGTACAACTTAGAGGGAGCTTGCATTACTTTGAAATCAATATCTTTGTTTTAGTTTGATTGTTTGGAGAATCAGGTTTTATATTTTATGTAATTTGGAAACTTGAGTTGCAATTACTTGAAGTTATATATATTTGATGATTTGTTCAGGTTTATATTTTGATTGTGTTGACTATATGTAGGTACAAATTGATTAGTTTTTTAAAATACATGTATGTGTGTTTGAGTATACAATATGTAGGTTGAAGAGAGCATAAATTCAGGGGGAGCTTTTGCCTAAGCTTAGCATATACATTTTCTCTAACTTAGATAATCTCTTTAAGTTTTCAATTTAAAGGAATGTTTTGCCATCATCAAAAAGGTGGAGATTGTTGAACTCCATGTGTTTTTGATGAGTACAAAACAACCCAATTAAAAGTATTTGATATATTTAAGTTAAGTACGCAGGGCCTGAGATTCGAAATAGAAAAATGCTAAGTATTGAAGGTTCAATCAATTAAGGTTTTGCCCCAATCGATTGAACAGGGCTGAAATGAAGCAAAACAAGTCAACCCGAGATATTGAACCAATTCAAAGATAAAATCAACCGATTGAGTAAATGATGAAAAGAAGAAGAAGTTGGAAGTCAGAGATTTTCTATCGATTCACAGTAGAGCTCAACCGATTGAGGAAGAACTAGTGCAGACTAGAAAGTCTGAAGCCAGAAGGATTGAACTGATTGAGTCTTATGCTCTATCAATTCAACTCCTTGAAGAAAATGGCAGCTGAAGAAATTGAACCGATTGAGGAGATAAGTGAATCGATTCAACAGAAGAAATAAGAACTTCAAAAGGCTGAAACAGAAAGATTGAACCAATTCAACCTTGGCCTCAACCGATTCAATGGTGTCAGAACAGTATAACAACTAGTTTTTTCTAAGTTGCATGTTGACCTCTCTCTTCATTAAATGCCCCAATGCCTAGAATTAAATGTCTAGCTATTTAAGGGGGACTTAAATGCTAAAGAAATAGGAGAAATTGGATAGAATTGAAGAGCATTTACTACACTCATCTTGTATATTCTTTGTTTTGATTTTCTCTCATTGTTCTAACACTTTCACACTTTGTGAGAGAAATTTTTGTGTGCTTAAAGTCTTGTACATCTTAGGTCTTGTTAGAGATCACTCTTTGTACATAATTTCTTATTTCTTTTATTCTTAGAGGTGAGGGAATCACTTTAAGGTACATCAACTAGAAGGTCTTAGGTTGATTTGTGTTAAAGCTTGGGACGAGCTTTCTTTGTAAAGGCTTGGTGGAAGCTAGAATTCCACTCTCTAATGCAGAGGAAGATTGAAAATCCTTGATTGAAAAGATCAAGGTAGTGGATGTAGGTGAGGAACATCAAACCACTATAAATAGAAGTGTTCATTCTTTTTACTTTGATTAAGCTTTGCAAAATTCTCATCCTTACATTGAAAACAATCCCAAACTCTACCACCTCAACTCCAAAGTTCTAATAGAAGTTGCTCTATACAAAAAGAAGTTTTAAGTGCTATTCACCCCCTCTAGCACTAATTTAAGGGGCTAACATTGTGGACATTCTAAATTTGAGGCACTTTCAATTTTATAATGTGTGGAATGGTTTTAACAATCTTAATAATTGGGAGACAAAAATTCCGCCTGCTGATATTCTTGAGACAATTAAGGATTACTCCTCCACTTACTGTTGCGTCTAGTGGATATACTATTGGGTCTACTATTGCGCATATGGGATATATGGCCAATTCTAGCTATGGGAAGGGATATATTGCCAGTGGGAGTAGTGCCAATTCCAGTTATCATAGGAATAATAACCGTAATAAGCATGTTAATGTTTTTAGACGTGAATTGTCGAAATCCTTGAATAATGTGTACGAGAATTATTTTTAAAGCAATTACTTATTAAATCAACTATTCAAGTAAAGACAGGAATATGATAATGTGCTTAAGGTTATAACAATTTTCAACAAGAAGAAAAAGTGAACAAAAATGATTTTGTGAAATATCTAAGCATTAAAATCAAGTCTTAGCACATTAAAAGTTCAGACAAATCCATGGTAAACAAAAACAACAAACATGCTTCAATCAACATGCTTGAGATCCTTCTGTTCAAATTGGTCACCCTTTCCCTACAAAGCACAAACATGCTTCAATCAATATGCTTGAGAAGATCTTCTATTCAAATTGGCCATGCTTTTCCCTCTAAATAGAATGTGTCCCTCCCCTTCCCGAGAACTAAATTACTTAATATCTTAAGACATTTTTTAGAGTTTTTCAGATTCGAAGCAGTAAAGAGAATTGCTTCAATAGCTTTAAAATAAGCCTTGGAAAACATTGCCATGAGTTTTGGGTCAATTTCCATATCCAGGAACTCTAGTCCTTCACACCAAACTTTGTATTTCTCTTCATTGTAGTGCCTATATACATTGCAGAAAATTGATGAAGTTCAAAACCATAACCATATATGATTGTTCCATGATCCCTAGCTAGATCCTTGCCTTTGCCTATTGTTCCTCGACCTCTGCCACCCTCCAAGTCAACGGGTCTAGTTTCTGAAACAAGACCAAACTTATAGTTCATACTCACCTCAAATATAGTCCTAAATGTAACCTTTTTGTACCAATTATTAAGGCTACTAAAATTGTCTCGAAAAACATAATTAGGGATTTGTCCAGACAAATTTAATAAAGCCCACAAACCTCTTACTGAAAGCTACTCTACCTTCCATTTCCTAAAAGTAGGGACTATCCAAAAGAAAATCGATGGCAATATATTTCAGATTTTTCTAATGCAACATGTCATGCAAATAAGATAGCATTGCCTCATCTAACTCAAAAGGATCGACTTTTATAGCTACATCTAGAATATAATACAAATTGTCGATTACATTTTGGATGGCAAATTTAAAAGAAATCAAGCAAAGTTTCTTATTCTCAAAAACTTTTTACTTAGACAGAGGTTTCAATATGCCAATGGATTTGTTATTAAGTTCAACAACAAACAACGAATATGCTAAATCACCTATAGATGTCCTCATGTGGGATAGAAACCATAAACCTTCAATGTAGGCCATAAAAATACTCTTAAAATCCTTTTCAATGTGTTTCCAAAATTGTAACTAATGAGGATAATCAGTCGAAAGTGTAGGACCCTCAAATCCATGTTTTGTTAAAAGTTCATGCTTCTTGGAGGCCAACCACCAATTCAGTGTGGTAATCCTTTTGTCACAAACCATGAAGGACCTCACAACTAGATCAATAGGTTTAAAAACCATGCAATGATTATAACTCCTTAAATAATTGAAATCCCTTTTTAGCTAGCTGAGAATCATTATAGGTCAAAATTGACATCTGCTTTCTAGGACTGAAGCATAAAAAAACCCCTGCTTGCAATTCTTCTACTAACTCCATACCTCTGGGACCCATTCCAGTGCTTGTTAAAGTGTTGACAGTGCCAATTCTAACCCTTCTCGGGCTTTGGGTTCCTGGGTCTCTTGCAATAATGTTTCCAGTTTTCTTACTTGCTCTTTTGTTTTCTTAATTTTTTGAATGTGTACGAGCATTGTAATGACTCTACTTATGCTGGTTTGTGGCTTGGTGGAAAGGAATTGGAAGACATTCAAAATAAATCAAGGCTTACTAACAAATTTCCCGATGTTTATTGGGAGATAAGTGAAGCAAAGATGAACATAAATTTTAGACTAAGTTGAGCTCTATAAGGCATCACAGACTAAGTTAAGCTTTTAGAGGTTGAGAATTTTAGAATTTTGGGCAATTGACAAATGTATTATGTTGTGTTGTGTGTGGTAGTTGTTGGAATTTTAAGTTAATGGCCCAAATAAGAAAGATCTTTGTTTGTTTGAGTTTCATATGGAAATTTCAGTCTCATTTTCTGTAAAAAACAAAATTCCATTTATTTGAATTTTAAATAGCAACATGCAACTTTTGATTCTCTTGGTAGATCATTCACAGCAACGAATAGTCTAAAAGTATTTCTCATATTTATGAGTAACATGTTAAAAAAAAAAAAGCTAATTGACACTTTAATAAAATCTTTGTATCTGTAATATTGGTTTGATCAATCTAGGATCAGACAGAAAATAAGTATAATAAGTATTTAGATTCATTTGCATTTTGCCAATTATATATTTAAATTCATTGAAATAAGTGTTGAATGGCTTATATCACATTACATGGATGGTCCAGATTATGTCCAGTGGCACACTATTTGGCTTAGATCATAATACATGGAGGGTCCAGATTATGTCAAGTGGCATACTATTTGAGTGGAATTTCAATTTTTTTTTCATACTATGCTTGAGAAGAGAAGTTTTAGTTTTCTTTTAATTTTTATTCTTTCTTTAAGTTTCCATTATTTCCTTGAATATTGCTTTCAATTACCATTAGATATATTGCCTCTACTTATGCTACAGATATTATAACATAATATAATTTAATTATTGGATGTTATGAAATTTTTTTTAAAAAAAAACCCTTATTTGAAATTATAAGTTTTACCACTTTATCATTAGATAGTTTAATTTTAAAGTTATATTCATGCAGTATTATAGAGCATTCAAGAAGGGAAAAATTAAAAAAGAGAACAATAGGCCAAACAGGCCCAAATCAAAAAGAAAATAGAGGCACTGTTGGCAAAATAGTGTTTGTGAGACAAAAATATTGTTGTGACACCAATGTCTTCGCACTCTTCTTTACATATATTGTTGTCGAAGCTTGTCGTGGAGCTTCGTAAATTAACTTTCTCACTAACTAACTATGTAGTAGGGTAAGTAGGGATCGAATCCAAGAAGAGATTTGGTTATCTTTGTCTTCAAAATAGAAAAGGAAATTGGGAGGATTTTGGAGTAATATAGAAAGTGAATTGAATTAAACTAACTAAACTATATAATTAAAAACCTCCAACCCAGTGTTTAGGAATGCTTTCAAGCTATTGATCATTGGAATACCAAAAGATAATGTTTAAATCATAATTGCATTAACCAATCAAAGAAAACCTAGCATTCTTAATTATTCCGTTAATCCTAAGGCTAGATCGTGTTTCACAAAATATCATTCAACCTTACACTTAAACCAAAACCCTAGCAGCCCGGTTTCAAGTATTCGAAAGCATTAAGAGCAAGATCAATATGAGTTAATCAATATTAGAAATCTACCCAAGATAGATTACTCAATAATCCCTTTGATTTCTCTTGAATAGGCAACCTATTCAATTGCTACTAACATCTGCTTAAATTACAAACAGTACGGATTCAAATAGATTAGCAAGTCAATTGCATAAACAAGTAATTATTGGCCACTAACCACAAGCAAATACAAGAGACAAGTAAACAAATAAGATTATTTACTTTAAACCAGAGAAATTAAAGAACAATTATAAAAGAAACTAGATTAAGCATAAGAAACCTCACAATTGTTGAAGAGCATCCTCTGGAACACTAGATTGGAGAAAAGAATTAAGCTTTCATAAAACAATAAACAATAATTCTGAAATATCTAAAAGCTCCAAGGTAAAAACGATGAGATGAAAACTAGAGGCAAAAGCTTAGAGGCAAAAGCCTAGGGCTGAAAAGCTAGAGTTTATCCCCAATAAAAGAGTATTTATAAGAACTAAGTTTAAAATCTAATAAATCACTAAAAGAGTCTTCCTTATGCTTGACTCTTATTCTTTTAGTCTTCTTCCAATCAGCTTTGATCTTGATATTATTTGGCCCAATCAATTGTTCATTCTTCTCCTTGAATCTTCCTTATTTTAAGGTTGATTTGACGAGTTTTTAGGTCCAAGGAACTTCAAGAGGTGTCCAAGAGGCATTGAAAGATTGGAAGACCGAGCTAGAGGAAGTTTGGTGCAGCCCGTGTCCAGCCGGGCCCGGCTAGAGCTCTAGCCTGCCGCCGGCTAGTGATAGACAAAAGGATTCCCGGCCATGCTCCAGGCTAGGGTCGGCCAATAATTGGGCTGGGGCCGGTCAGTGAAAGTCCTTGGTAAAATGGACATTTGAGGGGCCAAACGGACTCGGATTTGGACGTTCTTTAGTATTCCAAAAAACTCAAGATGTCCTCTACAACTTTCATGAGACCACAAAGACAATTGAAGTCTCTAAGATGGAGAAAATCAAGCATTTTTTAGATCTATCCAAACTACCAGGATTCTCAACTTTGAACGTTTTACACTTGACTTCCCACTTGATTTGTTTTTGCTTCTTTTCACTTCAAATTCATCAATTTCACTCAATTGACACCTAAGACATAAAGAAGTAAATTAGCTAAGAATTAAATAGTTAGTTGCATATAATCATAAGAATTATCATTAAAAGCATAACCAAAAATGCAACTAACAATTGTATAACAGGTATTGGATATTTATATTTTAGTCATTGAGATTTGTGATTTTTTTCTATATTGGTTCTTTATGATTTTCTCCCTAGTGTTTTTGTTTCTCCCTTTTATTTCCTCTGTTCCTTTCTATCTTCTTTTGTTTAATTCTAATTTCCCTCTGAGATTTTGTTTTCTATCTATGTTCCCTACTTGTTCTTGATGCGAATGAGATGGGGTTACAGTACTTAGACCATTTGGATCAACAGAAACCCAAGCGGAACTGAGTCGGGATTTTTTAAATTTTTAGTTTATTTTTTAGCCTTTAGTATTGGCTTGTATTTGGGCCTAGTTTTGTTTCATTTATGTTTTGGGTACTTTTCGACTATTTAAGGCGTTTATAAACCCTTGATTTCAGCTAGAATTCAATTACCATATTTTCGCAATTTCTTATCTTGAGACTTTCTTAAGCAAACCATACTTTCGCTGGATCAGATTGGTATTAGAGCAAGATGGTAGCTGGTGGAAATGATTGTAATGTCAGTCTCTGTGACGGTGATAAAGAGGCTAGAACCTAAGGGGATGATATGTTTCAATAGTTGGAGCAACGGTTAGAGCAACAAATAGATATCAAATTTCGACATTTTAAGGAGATTATGGATTGTCTAGATCCTTTAGGTATTGATGCACACAAGAGGCAGGATGACAACAGAAGGCCAAGAGTAAAGGCGGCCCTTGGTGACCCTATTGATCGACCAGAACCTGTTCATAAGCAACCAATGTATGAAGATGATGATGTAGAAGAGGGGGACGACTATAACCCAAATCGGTTTGGTCCAAATTAAGCATATGAAGGCCAAAGGGGTTGAAATCAGGCTTATGGTAATGATAATAGGGATGCAAGAGATTTCAAATGAAAGTTTCGACATAGAAGAGTTTCTTAATTGGATTGCTGAAATAGATCGATTTTTTTATTATTTAGATACCCCACCGGAGAACCAAGTCATGTTGGTAGCTTGTAGGCTTAAGGGTTTAGCATCTCTTTGTGGGAATGAGTGCAGTTAAAGGGAGAACGTGAAAGAAAGGGTCCTGTTTGAACATGGTACAGGATGGAATACTTATTGAATAGAAAGTGTACATGATGAAATACTTATTGAATAGAGAGTTTCTTCCTATAGACCATGAACAGATCTTATTCTAGCAATATTAATGATGCCAACAGAGAAGTAAAATTGTTCATGAATTTACATCTGATTTTATGAGATTGGCTAAGTAAAATAATTTGCTCAAGTTAGAGGGACAACAGGTATCATGGTATTTAGAGGGTTTGAAACCAGCTCTAAAGGACATAATTGGAGTATAGGTTATCCAAACCATGTCAAAGGTGAAAAATCTAGCACTAAAAGTGGAGTTAATGCAGCAAGAGCGTAGTAGACGGAGCTATGAAAATTACAAGACTGCAGGTTCGAAAGAGAAAGGTAAGAATTCGTAAGATTGTGGTGGCCGAAGCTATAACAGAAGAAACCAGAAAGATAAGGAGGAGAAATTGGTCAGCAAGTGTCATGTGAATGAAGGAAAAGATAGGGAGGCGAAGAAAACAAAAAATCCCTATGCTAAGCCCTATGGAGTAAAATGTTACAGATGCAACCAACAAGGACACAAATCAAATGAGTGCCCTAAACGAAAAACAGTGAATTTTGCAGAACGGGACGATGATGGAGTTCATTATGAGCCAGATGGTGATAATGATGAAGAATATAAGGTGGATGATAGAGATGTTTATGTTGTAAGGAGAATGATGTTGACTCCTTGGGGTAAGGACCAAACGCAATGCCACCAATTGTTCAGAATTCGATGTATGGTTTGAGATAAGGTGTTTGGTTTGATTATAGATAGTGGAAGCTGTGAGAACATCATTAGGAAAGAAGTAGTTAAGAAGTTGAATCTACCAATGGAGAAGCATCCTAATCCATATTTGTTAGGATGGATGAAGACTCTAGTCGGGCAAGTGAATGTGAGTGGAGGAATGTTTTTGTTAAAGGAATTCATGTGGATGAATGAAAGATCAAGGCAATTAGAGATTGGCCAACTCCAACAAATGTTTCTGAGTTACGCAGTTTTCATGGGTTGGCGATTTTCTACATGAGGTTCATCAAAAATTTCTATACTATTGCTGCTTCAACGAAAAAATGCCTGAAGAAAGGAAAATTTCAATAGGGAGAAGAAGTTGCAATCTGCTATTCTAAAAGAGAAGTTGTGTACAACTCCAATTCTTGCACTTCCAGATTTTAGTAAGTTGTTTGAGGTATATTGTGATGCTAGTGGGGTTGGAATAGGAGTTATTTTGTCTCAAGAAAAGAGTCCACTTACGTTATTCAATGAGAAACTGAGTGATTCTAGGAGGAAGTGAAGTACTTAAGACGAGGAGTTTTATTCAGTAGTACGTGCTCTCAAGATTTGGGAACACTACTTGGCTGCTAAAGAATTTGTGTTGTATTCAGATCACGAAACATTGAAATCCATATCCTTAAACATTTATAAAACATATAATAAAACAAACTAATAAAATTATTTGGAAATCAGTTAACCCTTGGTGGTTAACCACTATAGCCAAGCCACTTGCAAGTTAGGGAGGTTCATACACTTCCGAATTAATACCTTGAATGCCTAAGCTCAGAGGCTCTCTTGTCCACATATGAACTCGTACATAATCAATCAATTAGAAATCCGATTCAATCAAATTAGGCATTCGAATACTAATTGAATGTCAAAAGATGCTTTAATTAGGGATTCTATGGTCTCAGGATTAAATTGGGAAAGTCCGGAAGCCAATCTAGGTCAACCAAGGTCTAAAGGTGTAAAATGACTATTTCGCCCCTGTTATAGGGCAAGTTCTACTGGGGATTGAAGTGAGTCCTGTGTAGGATTGACCAAGGGAGAAATATCTCCCATAGGCCAAGTCCGGTGCTAGACCTTTTTTTGCTCAAGGGTCCAAGCACCCTTCTCCCTTTCTAACTCATTTCCACCCCGAATCAACTATAATTAACAAACAATTCAATACACACAATCTATAACACTTAAACTATGAGATTATAGCTTAAGAACTAAAATCTATGGTTGAGATTTCATAAATTTTAGATTGAATGTTGGATTGGAAATGGGTTTAAAGCTAACATGGATTTTGATCTTCAAACTATGATTTCTCCTAATCTATAAAACGAATCAAGGCAAGTAAATAGGCAAAATAAAGCTTTAAGAGTTTAGATTAACATATCTAGGACTCAATTCAATCCAACAATTGAATTGAAAGATTGAGCTTAAAGAGCAAAATGCATCCAAGTTGCCTCCTTTAAAGATCTTTAAGATTTTTTGTTGTTTTGGTGTTGTTTGATCTTTGAGGAAGCTAACTAATTTGTTTGAAGTAATTAAGGAAGAATTTGGAGGTTGTTTGTGCTGGTAGAAGTAGTGGAGAAAGGAGGAGGAAAGGAGAAGAGGAGAAGAAAAGAAAAGAGAAGAGAATGGGGAGCTTAGGTAAAGAATGGGGAGCTTGGGTCCGACCCTCCCTATATAATTGGTGAGTCCAACGCCGAACATGATCGGCTCCAGCAGTAGACCTGGCATTTTCTCTTCAAATTCACCTTGTTTTCATTCTCTTGCCTTAGTTTTCGATTTTCGAGGCACCTGAATGACTCCGAAAGCTAATTAGGGTTTTTAAGAATGTAGTTAGAGCTAAATGAGTTTCAAGACATAATCCACATACTTCAATTCATCATACACACTTTAGAAAATTAATAATTAAAGAACTTGATACATATGAACAAGGTCCAGGCGTGTCGTATACCTTATATAAAGGATATCAAATATTAATAATTTTGTTGAAAGAATAATTACCAAATTAATATTCAAAATAGGGCTTGATAAGCTAGATAATTAGCAAATTATATTAGATGTAGTTTGCCAAGAATTAGCATAGGAGTTTTGAATATTGATTTTTCTCTATTTGCAACTTACATTTTTTACTAATTTATTTAATGTTCCCTTAAGGTTTTTCTTATGACCAAAATGCATTGAATTTATAATAACTTTAACTTTTTTACAGTTTTAGTTTTGACCACCTACTTAGAAAAAATATATACAATTTAGAATTCAAAATTAAAAAAAAAAAGAATAAGTAAAGAATTTTCTGTAAGGGTTTTTAAGGAAAAATAAAACACAACTTAAATAGGGAAAAAAAAGTCAAAATTTATTAAGCTTTCAACCCTTAATTAACCAATTGTGTGAATTTGTACATGCTTGATTTGGTCTTTTTCTTTATACTAGTCTTAGGGTCACATGCGTCACACATGATATAACACATTATTAATGGTAATTTTTTTTTTAAGAATCCCATCTAAAATCTATAATAAAGCAAATCCGGTTATAGAAGAAACAAAGCTTGAATGCATACCGAAACGGTGAGTCATTAGTGACATGTTAACAACAAATTACGCTTTTTCTATATACATTCTTCCTTATAATAACTATCAATCTTGACTTTATTGTTCATGCTAATAACTATCAATCTTGACGTTATTGTTCATGCTATTCTCACATTGTCCTTTGCAACTGCAATTATCATTACAACAACAGTTACTAATGAAGCAAAAGCAATTGTCATTTCCTAAACATATATTTGACTTATACCAATCGTCACTCATCACCACCACCCTGATTCTCATCGGCCCCAGATTCTTATCGTATGTACAAAATATTCTTGAATCCTCTTGGACATTAGTGTTGTTGGTGGGAATAGCAACAACTAGAGCTGCAGGCCTCCTCCCTTAAAGTTCTCGTAACCCCAACAATGACATTCTTTTGAGCATGGAAAACCATATTGAAAAAGAGATTTTCATTTTTTTTTTTGAGACAATGGGCTTAAAGCCTCTGTATACTATAAGGAAAATTGGGTCACACACATTTACGAAAAGTTTATCGCAACATTTATTGAAAGAACAAGTCTAAGTAATCTTCAAGTCTAGTAATCCCAAAAATTAACAAAAGAATCTTCATAATCTTAATTGGTCACTGTTGTTGTTATGTGCCCTCCCCTATTAATATTAAAGGTGGCAAAATTTGACCGAACCCGAAAATTCGTCCAAATCCGCCTGTAATCAAACCAGGTACAATCCGAATTGACTAAAAAAAGTCAAAGATCCGAATCCGAAAATATCCAAATCTGAAGAGATCCGAACCTGACATTTATTTGATCCGAAGGCAATCCGAAACCGAAATAACCCGAACCTGACGCGACCCAAATCTGAATTAACCTGAACCCGTAATGATCCAAAATCTGAAATCAATCCGATCCGAAACTCAAAAAAACTTGAATTTATGACCTGAAAAGACCCGAATTCAATCAATTTTTTATTTATAAGTTATAGTCTTATAGATTTCTTAAACATTTAGACTTAATTATTAGGATAATTTAAAATTAATACCATACTTAATTCATTAATAGTTTGAATATGAAAAAAAATATTATTAGAATTAGAGGTGACAATATATCAATTTAATCTTACATATATCATTATTAATTGATTGTATTTTTACAAACTTAAATTATTCTTGTCAAATTATTTGATATATTTATTTATTATTATGTTCTATCATCCTTATTTCTATATTCTCTAAATCAAGAATTTTTTTTCCATTAATGGCTAAATACGAAAGTATTGAATATATAATCAATATTGAAAGTTTGAATTTTTAAAAATACTCTTAAAATTTATAAAAAATATAAATATTATCAATTTCTTAAAAACTTTATTAAATCACTAAAAAAATTAGTGTTTAATTATCTTTATCTATTACGAAAAAATATTAATAAGAAAAAATTTTCTTAATTTGAAATTGAAATATTAATAAATTATTTGAATCCCAAATGACCCGAAACCTATTCGAAACCGTCCGAAATCGAAATTGTTCGAATCCGAAATGGTCCGAATTGAAATTGTTCGAAACCAGAATTATCCTAACCTGAGATGATCTGAACCCAAAATGAATCCGAATTCGAAATGAACCGAAATAAAAAACAACCTGATCCGAACCCACCCGAACCCGCCCATTTGCCACCACTAATTAATATTAGTAATCTTAATTATCTATACAAACTGTTAAAGCTATCCCCTAGTGATCTTAGAGACTGACACATGGCGTTGCTTTTCTTTGAGTATTTGAAAATGCTTTGTTTTTATTTTTAATTTTAATTTAATTTAATTTTGAAACATGATGACTCCTTTCTCTCTCTCTACCCTTCCCCCTTTCTCTCTTGACTAATCATATGCCTCTGGCTGTTACTCCGATATCACCAATTTTTTTTCCTGAATCCCAAAATCACCTTCCTCTCCCTACCACCGCTTATTCTTGCCTCTGACCTGAAGATCTCCATCTCTTTTTCTCCACTGCAGTTACGATTTGGGTTGTTAGGCCGAACACAAATCGAAGCCACCTCTGTGGAAACTCGATGCAAACTTGCAGATTTAATCCTTCAATACCATCCCAATGACTATTTCATCCCGTCCAACAAGTCTACGACTCTCCATCACCAAAAACACTTAGAAGTGATCAGCACACCATGGATTTCGTTGGGTTGTGGCTTCCAATAGCTGCTGTAAGGTACTTTAAGTTAATTTCGATATGAAAATGAGTCAAAGAGAATGTTAGGGTTTTTGCATACTGGAGTAAATTCATTGTGATTTATATTAATCATTCTTGATTAGGAACTATTGTTTCGACTGTTTTGCTTGATTTGTGACTTTTAAGTCAAATGGCTGAAGGTTCCAAAAGTTAAATTTGAGTTTTTAATCTAGGAATTTGAAACATAAACCTTGCTTCAAGAGATACTTAAAATTTGTGCAAGTCCTAATGCAGTTATTATGTTATCTCATATTTGATTTTAATTTAGACCAACTTGCCATAAGGTTGGTGTTCTGAATTGAGTTCAAACATTGGCTTTAAGCTTATTTAAGGAATGAACTCATTAAAGGACTTTTTTATGAATTTGCCATTGCTATCATCAACAAATGAGTAGATTGTTAAAAGTTGAATTTATATGTGGTTCAAAAGATAGCTGGCTTATCTATTCTTACTGCCTATGGAAAAAATGAAAATCATGTAAAGAAAATCAAATTTGTTTTCCAATTTTGGTGACCAAAATCATCTCTTGGGCTGGACAGCTGTTTTGTTTCTGTGTAATTATTTTTAGTTTAATGAAGACCTGCCTATAACCTTACTGTTAATCTCTTAATATTTTAATTTTCTTTCAGAAAAATCAGTGACACAATATTTCTGAAGATACCTGGTAGCAAGTCTTAGCTTTTAGTCGGTGTGTACATGAAAGTTTTTAAGGGTATGATCTTGAAGGTATTAAGTTTCCTTTAATATGCCTTATGAGCTCTTTCATGTATTTTTCCCACATTAATCTTAGTTCTTTGGTTGTTTTGCAAGTGCTTGGCCTATTCTAATTGATGATTTTCTTGAGCATATTTACAGGTTTGGTTTTTGTATCTTTAGCATTTTAATAGTTTAATTTGATTATAAAAAGTTCTCTCATGATTTTTTTATTGCTTTATTTTGTCACACCTGTGCAAATTCTTATTGTAATACTCAAATTCTCATTGTAATACTTTCTTATCATCCTTATACTTATTTTCTTTTCATTTTTGCATTGTATCACGACTCTTGAATATTACAATGAACTCTTGAATATTTTAGTTTGGAGTTCTGATATGAGTTGAAGCAGTAGCTTTAAGCTTATTTAGGGAATTAATTCATTAAAAGACTTTTTAATGGACTTCCCATTGTTATCAGTAGATGAGTAGGTTGTTGAAAGTTTCATTTATATGTGGTTCAAGAGATAACTAGCTTATCATATGCTTATTAGCTCAGGAAAAATGAAAATCATGTAAAGAAAATCAAATTTGTTTTTCAATTTGGTAACCAAATAATGGGATTCATTGCCAGCTTTAGTGCGGCATGGTAGCCTCCTACACTTGGGCAGTTGAAGATTAACATAGATACTACTTATGATTCAAGTTGTATGATGGCTTAGACATGATGGGTGGTGGGTATTTAAATTTGGATTGATTTTCGACATGTTTAATATCTTCTTTTAACACCATAATAATGAAAAATATATGTAAAAAAAGGCTTTGAAAATCTAATAAACTATGTAATTTGAATTGACTTTCTTTCTTTTGTTTATCATTTTATTTCAATTTTGGTAACTCTTGAATTGTATCATTTTCAGGCTAAACAATTTCTATTAGATTGGCATCACAAGACTCAAACAACTACTTTTGAAAAGTAGGCATTGTATCTTATTATCTATTCATCAATTTCAGATCCAGAGAATTCACAAGCGACCAGATCATTCCAATCACATTGCCAAAAGGAAAGAGATGGAAAGGTTATTAGATTCAAACCGGAAGAGATGACTTTGGAGGATTTTTCTGACGAAAGCTAAGGCAGTTAGAGAAGAGGATGTTAGATGAGCTGTTAATCACATAGGAGTAGGTGCAAGTGTTTTTGGCTTTTGGAAACAATAACAACATCAATCATTAGAGATTGGTAGCCCAGCAGTGCATGGAGAATAACACATTTGAAACCAAGTATGGAAATGAAGGCAAAAACCAAGATAGGCTTGGAGAATAACATTTCAAACCAAGAATGGAAGCAAAGCAAGAAACTTAGATAAAATAGAATTTAATATTATGGCACCAGATATCAAGAACCTACAAATTTAGAGATAGAACTACACATATTATCTTTGTATATTATTATTGACTGTCTTAAAGGTTGATAAACATATTGCTAATTTAACTATATTTGCTATTTTATACAAGTCCTTTTATATTATATTGTTGATAGGCTCCACTCATTTTATGCATCTTTATAGGAACATGAAATACCATTGTGATACACCTAAATTGATTATTGGAAAAATACATATCAAATAAGCTTTCATATATACCCGCAACGTTAGCACGGGCAGCCACACTAGTAATCATTTTATCTATCAACAATGTAGGCTACCCACCTTGAGCTGCCTAACAAGGTGGTGAAAATTCAGGAAATATTGGAGAAGATAAGAACATTACAATCTGTATTGCAAGAAGGAACTCCTAAAATAACTTAGGAATCTACCCTAATCCGATTATGCTTAGAATTATCACACTTTTTGCTTTGAGAAGCAACAAATGGGTGCCAAATCTGGCATTTCCAGTAAGATTGCCTTATAGGGATTTTTACTATATAATGAGGAAAAAAAAAGGCATCTATCATCTTTTATGATGATTCTACAAGAGCTATGCAGGAATTCACCCATCTAGAAAGCTGTAACAATAGGTTCATCTTAAAACCAATAGAACTGGTTGATCAGGCATTTGTGATATTGGATCGAAAAGTTACTCCACTTGAGGTCTAGTTGAAGGGTAAAAAAAAAAGCTTCTAGAACACAAAATTAGGAAGTGAAGGATCAAATGAAAGTATGAGAGACACATTGTCACCTCATTATCCCCATAAAGTTCTCTGGTGGGAATACATTGAAAGTCATTTCAAGATAATTTTTAGAGATTACATTGAAGCTCTCTGGTATATGTACTATGAAAAGAAATCGATAGGAGATTTATCTATTGCTTTTTATGTGGTGGAAGAGGTGGATAATAGTGTGAGGGGGCTTTTCAAACCATAACCAGAGGATAGTAAATGTAAAGATCATTAGAAAGCTTCAAATTCGCTATGCAAAAGGTTATCGGTGGATTTTTTTAGAATTGTTAATGTTGGAAAAAGAAGTATTTCAAGTTAGATGATGCTTTGTAATTGTTTTTCAATGTCATGCTAAAAGGAGAGAATGTGATATTCATTCATCCTTCTTTTCTATTGGATTCACCGTATTTTTGGAGTGGAGATCAAAGAATTTATTTCGTTAGAATGCTTGTGGACATTCTATATTTGAGGCACTTTCAATTTTATGATGTGCATAATGGTTTTAACAATCTTAATAATTGGAAGATGAAAATTCCTCCTAGTGATATTCTTGAAAGAATTAATGATTATAAGCCTTATCCACTTGCTATTGGGTTTAGTGGATATACTGTTGGGTCTAGTATTGTGCATGGGGGATGTACAACCAATTCTAGTTATGGTAGGGGATATACTGCTAGTGGGAGCAATGCCAGTTCTAGTTACCATAGGAGCAATGACTGCAGTAAGCATGTTAATGGTTTTGGATGTGAATTGCTGACATCTTTATATAATGACTCTACTCATGGCCTGGTGGGAGGGAATTGGAAATAAGTATGATAAGTGTTTAGATTCATTGAAATTTTGCCAATTATTTGTTTAAATTCATTTGAAACAAGTGTTGAATGGCTTATATCACACTACTTGAAGGGTCCAGATTATGTCAAGGTGCATACTATTTGGCTTAGATCATAATACATGAAAGGTCTAGATTATGTCAAGTGGCATACTATTTGAGTGGAATTTCAATTTGTTTTCACATTATGCTTGAGAAGAGAAGTTTTAGTTTCATGGGATGAAACTCGGACTTATGCTTGTACAAGCCGTGACACTCGAGTTTAGATGTGGTAAAATTGAGTTTGTTTAATTGAAAATGGCTTATGGGTTTTCTTGTTGCCCTGCCATTGCACTCGACTAGTTATGAAATATTGGAAATTGTAATATAGAACAATGGGCTTCGTGACTAAATCACAGTAGTATTGAGATTGAAGTACATGGTCCTAATTAAACATTTTTACACAGTTTATGGACTTGTCATATACTTTTGAAATTTTAAAATTGAAAATCGATTTGGAGCCACCATCCTGTTTTGACCGATTTTGATAGGATGAAACTCGGGCTTATGCTTGCACAAGCGGTGACACTCGAGTTTAGATGTGGTAAAATCGAGTCTGTTTAATTGAAAATGGCTTACGTGTTTTCTAGTTGCCGTGCCATTGCACTCGACTAGTTATGAAATATTAGAAATTGTAATATAGAACAACGGGTTTCATGACTAAATCACAGTAGTATTGAGATTGAAGTACATGGTCCTAATTAAACATTTTTACACAGTTTATGGACTTGTCATATACTTTTGAAATTTTAAAATTGAAAATTGATTTGGAGCCACCATCTTGTTTTGACCGATTTAATGGGATGAAACTTGGGCTTATACTTGCACAAGCGATGACACTCGATTTAAAAAATCCGATTCTAACAGTTTAAAGACATCGATTCAAAAGAATAATCTATGCTATAAGCACTAACTTCATTCTTTAAGATGAAGCCCAAGTAATACAGTATCATCTCCATTAAAGCTGAATCGATACTATACAAACTTCCAGGGAATCAAGATCAATAGTGCAAGTTAATTAAACCAAAATTCATTTCTCATCTCCACTATCAGGATCTTTGTTCAAGTCAAACCAAGGTCCACCAACTAGACCAGGCGAATTGTTCGAGTCATGCTTGTTCAAGTCAAGTTGAATCCCACCATCATATCCGTGCGCATCATTGGCATCATTCTGTCCAAATAAACAATAAATCGCAAAGTTAAAACACCATGAATGCGAATATGATGATCATCATTACAGATCGCACACCTCAGGTGATGGATCTATGTCAAACAAATCATCTTCTGAATAATAAGCATGCATCGAGGGTACCCCATCTGTTTCTCCCAATGGGTGTTGACCATTGTCGGATGATCTGCTTTTTTGAAACGACATATGCAGGGAGAACAATAAAGAACCAAAATATTACGTTACGTAATTACAAAGGACAAATACAAATGTAATGAATTCTACCTCGAAGTCGAAAGAGTCGCCAACATCTCTAAACAATTCTCCATCAGATGAATCATACTCAGTTTCACTTACGGGTGCTGCTTCATCATAAGTTTTGTTAATACCATTGTCCATTGCATCATCTCTGTTGTGCTCGACCTATAAAAAGACAAAGTATGCCAAAACGAGTACACATTATACTTGGATGCGATCACCTTTATCAAACAATTCATTAATGTGGGTAGCTAATTGGAGGTCGCCTACCACAAACTTAGCCAAATTAAAATCGGTTCCCGTCAATTCGTCATCGATATGGTCGGACACATTATCACCATCTCGATGCGATCTTCTCCTCTTCTTCCCAGTTGTATTTTTACCAGGATAGTTTCGCATGTCGTGACCATTCCCCCTACAACCTCGACAGCAATGACCCATTTTATTGCCTTTAACGTTCTCTTCTGCTCTAGAATTGTTTTTAGACCTGCCTTTCGATTTTACCCTTTGTGGGTCAGCAACACGATCTTTCAGGACAACAATCATGTCTATTGGTCCATCCCCCCTTGCCATGGCATGTATTCTTGTTGCAAGACCCGACATCCATTTTTTTGCCAAATCATACCGTTCCTTGCTTTTGGAAGCCAACCCCAAAACACCGTTCCACCTAGTACGAAGTGATGCGTGCCTAAATAATTCAGCTTCGTTCACACTAAACTGAGGGTCCAAGCATGACATGAATTCTTCTCTGACTCTAATAGTCCATCTTCTATTAATCAAAGAATCAGGGATGTTGGTAATGTGACGAACGTTCATAACATGAAACACATGCCTACACGGTATACCTTCCGACTCGAATTTCTTACACGAACATGAAAACCTCTGTTCGTCCTGGTTATATATGACAGTAATTACCTTATCAGCATTCATGTACCTTTGAATGGTGTATGTCACAGTGGTACCATCCTCGGAACACTTGTATCCATGGGGGCAACACTATATAAATGTTGACGGACGAGCTCCTTACGTACTTGTTTAAAAGCACTCCATGTGAACACCCTAGCTGCATCTCCTTCAAGCAACTCCAGACCAACAATCGTCAACACAAGTCTTATGTAACAATCCCTGAAATCCGCTTCTACTTCAAGGCTACGAATATTGTTAACAGTCAAACTAAACTGTTCCACGAATTCCAGCAATGTTCCACTATGCTTTGTATACCTTTTAAGATATGAGTTCAGCCCCTTGCACCTCGATGTGCTCTTAACTGTTGCAAAAAAATGGCTAGTCAAGTACGCTTGTGCCCACATGTGCCTGGTGTTCCACTTTTCAATTACCCACTCGTTATCAGTAGTTCATATTTATTAACCATTTCCCTCCAAGCCTCATCAAACTCATCCTTGGTACACCAACGTAACATGCACCGACTGAAATCTTTCACAAAATTAGAATTAAGGACGTTTGACCTGGCATTACGAGCCAGATGCCAAACACATGGTAGATGTCTAGCATCTGGGAGGACAACTTCAATGGCATTTTGGATTGCTTTATCACCATCTGTGACTATAGACAATGGCCACTTATTCCCTATGGCGAAGACAAACTCCTCCAGGACCCATATAAATGATTCTACTCTCTCATTTGCAAGCATAGATAAACCAAAAACAAGGGTTTGGCTATGATTGTTCACTCCTACGATACTAAGCAAGGGCATGTTGTATGCATTCTTCTTGTACATGGTGTCGAATGCTATAACATCGTCGAAAACTCCAAAATCCATTTTTGCCTTAGCATCAGTCCAAAATAGCTTCTCCAATCGATTTTCTTCATCACTAGAAACCCGATACACTAAGCTTGGATCTGAAATCTTCTATCTTTCCAAGTATAGCAACACGGCATTTGCATCACCTTCCATGATTCTGGACCTTGACACCATTCTCATACTATTGTACAGGTCCTTCCTTATGAACTCGAGCTTGTGCGCACTACCAACCTTGTTTGCCAAATGTTTCATCGCCTCACAACCTCGTATACCGCTTGCCTTCATTGCCATAGCTTCTTTCAGTGATCCATTATCAACGTGCCTATGGATCAAATACAAATTCAGTGTTAAACCAGGTAAATAAAAAAAACCCTTAATTCTTAAAAAACTCGATTTAAAACATCCATAGTCGATTTGACTAAAATTAGTGAAAATGATGCACACACCTACATACAGTATAGAATCGATTTCCATTTCCATGTGACACAAACCGATTCTACATAACAGCTGATAAAATAGAACACAACCCGATAATTTAGAATCGATGCTATATGGCCAGAGTCGACCCTATGAAACAAAAGTTACTTGATCAATGGAATACGGATCGCATATTAGCATCCATACTTGATTATAAATAAACTCGATAATAAATCCCCAAAATCAATACTATTTGTCCAGAGTCAACACTGGGTAACAAAACCAAACTTGCCTCCATACAAAAAAAAACGCTTTACAACTCTGACTCTAAATATGCATAATTGATTAGACAATCATAAGAAAAATTACAGTAACAATACTGAAATTCTGTTTGAAAGAATAAAACAGATAAATATGCATGCCTGTGAGAGCGAAGAAAAGGCTTGTGAGCTGGAGGAGCAAGTTCGTGATTGTGCTCAATACAGAATGTGGAGATTCTCCATAACATCGTATTAAGATCAAACGAACTAACATTGCCGCCTTGCAACGTTCTCTGCTCAAGTCCTTTGGGCTCGCTTCCGATCCTCATACTTAAACCATTGTTCTCTTCTAACACCTTCTTTGCTACATACCCACGATTTTCCATTAACTATTGGCCTGACCTTGCTGCTGCGTGAACTGTTTTTTATTATACTGAAACCCATACCTTTTGCATATGTCAAGTAAAATCTCCCTGCTTCAGCTAATGTCTTAAATTCTATCTTTTTAATTTCATCTATATCCAAACTCCTAAAATCCTTCTCTTTGAAGTACTCGTGGGGAACAAAATTCATCTCCTTCTCATCATTGCATTGCTTGAACATACTCTCCCCGTTGATACCGTTGTCATCAAATTCACCTATTATCTAATCATCGTCTAACAAGTCCAAGTCGTCATCTAAAACATCCATGCTTTAAATCCCACCTTCTATCTAAATTGTCGAATCGATCAAACGGATATATTGGCTCTCCACAATGACAATTACTCGTCCAAACTGATGATGATGAGGAAGATTGGATCAAAAATTGATGGAGAAAAAGCGATGGAAGGAGAAAGATTGTGAATTTAAAAAATCAGTGAATGAATGATTATAGAAACTCTCATTCGTTTTTATATTTTTTACAATTGCCTGCTATTGACATCAAAAACAATAAAAACGATTCTGTTTGATCAAAAATTCGAGCGAGAGTTATAGGTGTGATTGTTGAAATTAAGGAAACTGATAAGTCAAAAAACGAAATAACCTAAAGTTTCCCTTTGGAATACCCAACAACCTGTTTGACCGGTTGCAAGTTTCACCCAAAACCCTAAATAAAACAACAACTAAATCTAACGGCTGGTAAACAGCCATTGTATCTGACGGCTCACATCAAGGGGGTGGATTGGGGGGCTGACTGTAGCCTTCACCTTGATATAATTTGATGAATTGAAGTTATATTAGTTTATTACACAAATAATTGTTAGAATAATTTTATTCTAACATTAAACGACCATGCAACTTAAAAGTTTAATAACATCTCAATTAAAATCTGATGTAACTTAACAATTTAATAACTCATTAACTAAGCTTATTATAGTGTAAAGTTTTGATATAAAAGGAGCTTCACTTATGATGGTTAAGTGAGCTTAGAAGAAAAATTAAAATTGGATGCAATTCCCTGTCCTTCTACCTGTGAAAAGAAATACACCATCAAGCGAAGCCATAAAAGATAAGGCAAGAATGAGATAAAAAGTACTTTTTTCTAACATTTTGCTAGAAATTGATTCCACTTGGTTATTCACAATTTAAGCATGGATCAAGGTAAGTTATCGTGTGAATCAAGTTGCGTGAAAATCCTGACGTTTAAATGTTCTAGAATTTCCATTAAAATTAAACCGAAAATGCCCTAACAATTGGCATCCAAGGTTGATTTAAACACTCTTAATTCATCGTTATAGTATTTGTAATAATTTTTGTTATTGAAGAACTCAAGATTCGCATGTTTTGGTTATAATGTGAGTTCATTGAATATAAAAATTTTAGTGGCATTAATGTTTCTATTAATTCCAACTCCTATTTGTTTATTTGGCTTTAATGAATTGTCAATTGGCTTTGGTTGGAAAATATTTCCGTTATTGACTTTGCAAAACTCATCTTGTATATAAATATATATGTGTATATAAATATATATATATATATATATATATATATATCAATGATTCCGCATTCCTATTGGTAGAAAGAAAGTAAGGATTTTCCTTACAAATGAAATAGGAACAGAGCCGCTGTAATTTTTATAAATGATAATGAAAGAAAAATTATAGAATATAATTGTTATATAATTATTCCTATGAGCCTGCATTGACAACTATAAGCAATTATGTATATTTTAAATTCTTTTAAAACATTATAGACAAAATAAAACAATGTGATTGAATGTGTTTTGGCATGGATTGAATTTTGTCAAAATTGATGCCAGTCATAAAGCTAAATAATTGATGTTTCTCATAATAAATGTTATATTTTGGGATCTTAGAGATGCATAATTAATGTCTATTGTATGAGAGCTTGTTAGTCATCAAAGCAACCTAGCTAAAAGTTTAATTGCACATTAATTCATGCATATTTCAATGGTCAATGTTTATGTGATGCTATTAAATGACAGAAAAGATCAAACTGAACAATTGAGATCATTGGTTATAATGCTAAAAGGTAGCCCAAAGGTGGACCATTGCTTATAATTAATGACATTAAAGAGACTTATCGACATACTTGATAAATGCGTTTGCATATTCAAAGATAATGTACATGTTGACTTGAGTATGATTGATTGCCTATTCAAGCATATTTATGTTAGCATCATTTTTGGTTAACGTAATGTATTCAAGTATCACCCAAAGGTGAACTTAAATTCATAATTAAAGTTTATTTTTGTTGAATCCATTAAGGTTACTCAAAGCATTAGTGTATGAATTTGTGTATTGTTTGCAGCTTCTACTAACTTGTTCACTTCAGGCAATGGGCTGATCAAGTTCAACAAGCTAAATTATGCGGATCGGTCTGAGCAAATCCAGTTTTAGCTGGGTTCTATGGGATTAGACCTAGCAATAGTTTTGGATGTAAAGCGCGCAACCATTGCTGAGATAGTATAGAAGCTGACAAGTCTCTTTATGAGGCTTAGGAGTGGTCTAACAGGCTGAGTTTGAACTTGATGCAGATGACAATACCTGAAAATGTTAAGCCATCAATGCCCAAAATGAACAATGCAAGGGAATTTATGATGAAAATTAAAGAGTATTCCCAATCGGACATAGCTGATAAGTCCGTTGTAGCGAACTTGATGAGTGAGCTGACAACCAAGAAGTTTGACCGGTCGCAACCCATTCATGATCATGTAACAAGCATGGCAAATTTAGTAGCAAAGCTGAAATCGTTGGGTATGGATGTGAGTGAGTCTTTTCTGGTTCAGTTTATCATAACTCGTTTCCTCTCGAATTTGGCCAGTTTTCAGGTGAATTACAACACTCTTAAAGAAAAATGAAACTTTTAAGAAATTAAGGCCATCTTGGTTCAGGAATAAGGGATGTTGAAAAAAGTGAAGGAGCACTTTGTCCATCTCATAGTTCATGATGGAGCTAATGGTAGCAAGGCTAAACTGGGTAAGAAGGATAAGAAAAAGGACAAAGCCCTAATGAATGTCAGTGAAGGCCAAGTCCATAAGGAAAAGAGGTGCCACTTTTGTAAAAAAATTGGCCACTTCAAGAAAGATTGTCCAAAAGGAAAGGCTTGGTTCGAAAAGAAATGTGTATATTATGTTTCAGTATATTTTGAATCAAATTTATTGAAGTGCCTAACAATACTTGGTGGTTAGATTCTGGTGCAACTACTCACGTGTCACATGTTACACATAGATTCTTTCCAATCCGACTCATAAACAGAACTTAAAAGTTCTTGTACATGGGAAACAAAATGAAGGCACGAATAAAGGAATTGGGACATACATATTGATCTTGGACACTGGCTGTCGCCTGGATCTAGAAAAATGTCTTTATATTCCCAGATGTGCTAGGAATCTAGTTTCTATTGGAAAACTAGATGATGTAGGATTTAACTTTAAGATTGGAAACGATGTTTTTTCATTGTATAAACAAAAGTACTATTATGGTTCTGGTACTTTAGTTGATGGTTTATATCATTTCAATCTTGATATTGATTTTGCTGAATTTTTGTTTCATGTTGAACATAATATAGGTAGTAAACATAGTGCATATAATGAATGCTTTGCTTTTTTGTGGCATCAAAGGTTAGGTCACATATCCAAAGAAATGATATTGAGGTTAGTGAAGAAAGAAATCTTACCTCAATTGGATTTCACTAATCGGGATGTGTGTGTGGATTACATTAAAGGCAAGCAAACTAGACACATACCAAGGAATCCAGCCACAATAAGTAGTCAACTGCTTGAGTTGATACACACTGACAACTTCGCACGGTATTTATACCTATATCTACTGCATGAAAAGTCTCTGTCACGCCTCGACACGATAATCAAGGACGTAATAATCGTCACGAATCCTTGAAGTACATTCTATCGCACTAGAATACACACCAAAGTTTCGCAAGGCTAAAATGATTAATTTTACATTTTATTTTCATGCAGTAAATAGGCAGTTCTCAAGTTTCGATATTTATAGAAATATAATGTTATTCAGTATGACAACATAATAGTGATCAATGAAATAAAAATTTAAGTTGTAAAATTGCATATAATTTCAGAAATGTCATTGGATTTCGCAACACATTTTTAAAATAATATTTTCACAAACTTATAATACCTAGAAAAATACCACAATAGTTTCGAAAAGTCCTAAACACATTAAAGAGAGAAAGTACGCAGTTGGATAGGACTATACACCCTCGATGGGACCTACGTGAATTTTCGAAAAATAATACAAAAAGTTGACTTTTTACCCATTGATCAAACTCTTCCTAGGAATGAAACTTTTGCCACCGTAACCTTCCTTAACAATGCGGAGATCGTCTACAGTTTGAAAATGGATTTATGATAAAACGTGAATGCATAATAAATACTCAGTGAGTGGTAGAGCTGTCCAAGGGCCGGGCTACCCGCCCGATAATTGGGACGATTTGAACAAGGAATTTAACATTGAGAGCCGGGTTTGGACAAAATTTCAAAGCCCGTTTAAAAAACGGGCCAGGCTTGGTTATACACAAAAAATCTAGGCCCGACTCGGCCTGGCCCGACTATTTTAATTTACTACAAATATATTTTATATACTTAATTAAATAATTACTAATTTTATGTCTTGAATATTTATAATTATATCATCTTTTATATTTAAGAAAAAAAGCTTTCTAGTCTAAGACCAGTAATTTAAATTGATAAACTGTGGGCCCCCTTTAAGAATTTGAAGCAAATATATTGGTTGAAAGTCTATCCTAATAAATTCTATTTCTTTTGCCCATTTTGGGCCATGTTCTCAAAAGTCAGAATCCCAAACACAAATAAATATTTTTAGCATTCTTACTAATAGCATTCTTTTGCCCACTTAACATTTTATTCTCTCTTCTCATTCTTTCTCTACAACTGTGACTAACAAAAACAAAACCTCAAATCCCCTTTCTGTTAGGGTTAGCCGTTCAAACCCCAACCGCAAGAATCCCCACCATTCACTCTTTAAATCTTTCACACTCTTTAAGTCTTTTACTGTTTGATGCTTCCCCTTTAATTTTTCCATCCTATTCAAGCTATCTTTTTCTCCTTTCGACTGACAAAAAAAAAAATCTGGGTTAGTCACACAAACCATCAGCCACTCAAATCCCCACCTTTCACTCTTTTAACCTTTTCACTCTTTGAAATTCCCCCTCGACAATTGTTGAATCTTTTCTTTTTTTTCTTTGTACTTGTTCAAATATTATTATTAGTATTAAAACTGTGTAAACCTTGCAGAAATTTCTTCGATGAGAATTTTGTATATGTATGATGATTTATTTTTATTTACATTATAATCTATAACTTGATATAAATTAATCAAAATTAGTGTTTGAAAAAAAATTTTAGACGGGCTTTTTGGATGGGCTCAAGCTTATATATGTTTTAGGGCCGGGCTTGGTTTTAACTTGAGGCCCGAATAGTTGGGCCAGGCTGGGCTTGGACAGGCAAAATTTCCATAAAATGCTTATCTAAGCCCGGCCCGGACCCGACCCGAACCGCCCATGGATAGCTCTAGTGAGTGGACAACCAGTAAAAATATTAATAGCAATATCGAAATTTTACCAAAAGTAAGAGACACTATTAATGAAATTTATTATATCTATCTATATATACACGTTCTGTGTACTTTGTAGGATTAATTGACTTTGGTAATTTATAATAAATCTTTAGTACTCCCTTTGTCCCAGAATATAAGTCCATTTTTGACTTTTTTTGGTCAATCAAATTTATCTTTGACTGTTATTTATGAAAAAATTATATAGAATTAAAATTTCAAAAAATATATTTTGAGAAGTTCATGATTTAAGGTTTACAAATATTATTTTTAAAATTTTTTTACTTTATATTTTTATAGAAAATAATGGTCAAAAATGAACTTGTTTGACTAAAAAAAATAAAAAATAAACTTTTATTCTGAGACAGATAGAGTATATAGCATAGTATTAACTTTTAAATTATATTTATTATTTGATTTGTCAAATGTCATGCAGTCTTTGTCATCATAATTTAGGAGAGTAAATGAATATGCTAGTTGTCAGCAACTTGTGATGATTTGTATGTTAAAGCCAATGATGTCACAGTCCATTTTATTAGGTTGAAATTAATTATATAGATTAATGCATTGCAAAAGTGCCCGGAATGGCGGAATGTGAACCATTCAAAAGTAAACGGTTGCAGATTGAGGCCTACCTATTTGTTTAATTTCTTTCGAAGCCCTGATATATATCTATATTGATTTGATTTTGATTTTGATTTTGTTGAAAATATATTACGTGATGCTTACAAGAAAACTGGCTCAAGACACCAACCCTTTGGACACAGGATGTCAGGATCATAGACGAAGAAATTTGGTTGCAGCTCTAGAAGGCGAGGACCATTTCTTCATGATGTGTAGTGGGGCGTTTCCAACTGGCATAATATTCCTAATATCTATGGACTTCTGACTTTTAGAACATGGCGGGGTGAGAAAGATGTTTGGTTTAGTTTTCGGTTTGCTTTTTCTCTAGCTAAAGTGGGATTTACACTACTTTTTACACACAACTGGGCAGGGGTTCAAGCCTGGCCATTACGTTTAATTTTCACTGTCAACCTGGTTTGCAAGGCCCCTTTAATTAATTGGTTGGAAAGTTTTGCATCAGGAGGCACATAAAGTCTGTTGTTTTGTACTAAAGTCTGATCATGAGTTTCTTGACGTCAGAAGACACAAAATTGATTAGATGAGAAAGAGAAAGTTCCTTTTAAGTTGCGTAGAGAATGCCAATGGCGCCGTCATCTATACAAAATTCTGAAAAAATAAATGCTTTTCAGGTTTAGTCCTTGTCTTTCACACCACTGCCAATTTCCAATCCTTGGGTTAAAGTGGTTATCAAGTTACTCTTTGAACTTTCGGCACATAAAGAGAAGTCAACTGGTTTTTTATTAGTCAATTAGGTTGCCCAAATTAATACAGGATGTGTTTCGGAATCTCTACACGTGTTCTTCGTATTATTTTTCATGTATTTCTATTTCTTTTTTTATTTTTATTAGTATTTCATTTCATCCGAAACGAAATGGTTCGCTTCAGCTACAAGTGCGTGCAGAACACTTTCTAATGTTGATGAAGCTAAATTTTTCTCCCCTTTGCGGTTTGCCAACGGCGTGTACGGTAAGCGAGGGTTAACGTGCCTGGCTGTGCCTGTGGGAATCCTCTTATTTACCAAGTTTACATTCTGAATTTTTTTGATTAAATGATCGTGAGAGAAAGTTGATTGAACGAGTGATGGAAAAGTTAAAAAAGTAGCGTACAGTTTGACTTCTACGTTCTATTGGTTCAAAGTTCCCGCATCCTTAAGTTGCCAAGCCTTGCAAGTTGCAACACAAGACCGTTTTGTTTGTCTATAGTAATCAGGCCATGTGATCAAAGTCTTGCAATATTATGCATTAGCCATTGAGATTTCCATATTTGGTATTGCTGGAGATCAAAGTGACCTGCAATTCATTCAAAGGTTATCTTCAGCTTTTGATCCATCCATATTTGATCCGGAATCAACCCCCTAGCTCTTTCTCTGTCAGCCTTTTCTGAAAGAACTCTAATGCCATTTTTTGTTACCCTTTTTGTTCTCTTCCTGCTTCATGGCCAGGGGCTTAAGCCAACTAGTGTTGAAGCCAAGAGCAATGTATGTCAAGCAGCCAAACTCAGAGTTTATATCTTCTTCTTCTCCCTTACTGATCTTTTTATTGGAGGAGAGTCCTCAAAATTCTACTCTTATTCAACAGGTTCACATTGTTTACCTGGGAGAAAGGCAGCACGACGATCCCAAGCTGGTAACTGATTCCCATCATGACATGCTTGCTACGGTAGTAGGGAGGTATAACAACACAAAACAGGGCAAAAGGAAACAAAAAAAAAAAGAGCTATTTTTTCAGTTGAAGCTGTTGAAAATTCAATTCTGATGTGATGTTGATTGTATACGGATTTCACCATGATGCAGTAAGGAGGCAGCCTCGGGGTTGATGGTTTACAGTTACAGACATGGCTTCTCAGGGTTTGCAGCCAAGCTTACAGAGTCCCAGGCACAAAAACTCTCAGGTATTAAATGCCACGTACTGCTAGGAAGATTTCCTTATTCTACCGACTTCAATTTATGTTTTGTTAATAATAACTTGCTTTTTATGTTTTGTTTTTCCTTTTTTATGCAATTGTTGACATTTAGAGTTGCCTGGTGTTGTTCGAGTAATACCAAATAGCCTTCACAGGCTGCAAACGACAAGGAGTTGGGACTTCCTTGGCCTTTCTTCTCATTATCCTACCAAAATTCTTCAAACTAGTAAAATGGGCGATGGAGTTATCATTGGCGTCTTTGATACTGGTTTGTAGTCGAAAATTCTGTCTCCCCTTCATAGACTTGTAGACGTATAAGCAGCTCAATATGTTTTTTCCTTAACAAAACAGGAATATGGCCAGAGTCTAAAGCTTTCAGTGATGAAGGACTAGGACCAATTCCATCCCGGTGGAAGGGTGTTTGTGAATCTGGGGACCATTTCAATGCAGCAACTCACTGCAATAGAAAAATCATTGGAGCCCGTTGGTTCATTGATGGATTTCTTGCTGAGTATGGACAGCCGTTAAACATAACTGAACACCCCGAATTTTTATCTCCTAGAGATGCTAATGGACATGGAACACATACGTCCAGCACAGCAAGTGGTTCTTATGTAAGAAATGTTAGCTACAGAGGCCTTGGTCCTGGGACAGTGAGAGGCGGTGCACCACGTGCTCGGTTGGCCATATATAAAGTCTGCTGGAATGTGTTTGGTGGACAATGTGCATCAGCTGATATCCTGAAAGCCTTTGATGAAGCAATACATGATGGAGTTGACGTCTTATCATTGTCAATTGGGTATTCATTACCTCTATTTTCAGATGTTGATGAACGAGATGGGATTGCAACAGGTTCTTTCCATGCCGTCGCCAGGGGAATCACTGTTGTTTGTGGCGCCGCAAACGATGGGCCTTCGGCTCAGACAGTGCAGAACACAGCACCATGGATATTAACTGTTGCAGCAAGTACCATGGACCGAGCTTTTCCTACACCCATAACGCTTGCGAACAACAAAACCTTCTTGGTAGTACCCCTGCCACTAATTGCATGGAAATTTGATTACTAGACTGGGCAGAGTTTCTATAAATGACTGTTTATTATAACACAAGGATGCATATGATTCAATTTGTGTGACATTGTAGGGTCAAGCCATTTTTAGTGGAAAGCAGAATGGTTTTATTGGCTTGACATATCCAGAGGGCACAGGGCTTGACCCAACTTCTGCAGGGTAGCTATATCCAAGATTATAACTTTAAACTTAGAAGATTGAATTTTTGGCATTTATCACGCAAAATTCAAATAAAGCACATATATCAAATGGTTAACTATTTATTTGCAGTGCATGCCAAGATCTCTCGCTAAATTCGACATTGGTAGCTGGAAAAGTGGTCCTTTGCTTTGCATCAGTCACTAGTAGAGTTCGTATAAGAAATGCTGCTGAAACTGTGGAAGAAGCAGGTGGAGTTGGCCTGATTATTGCAAAAAATCCAAGTGATGCCTTGACTGTATGCAGTGGTGGCTTTCCATGCATTGAAGTGGACTATGAAATTGGCACCAGAATACTATATTACATTCGATCTACCAATTCCCCCACAGTGAAATTGAGTCCTTCCAAAACACTTCTTGGTAAGCCTGTATCAGCCAAGGTGGCTTTCTTCTCATCAAGAGGGCCCAGCTCCATTGCACCAGAAATTCTCAAGGTAGATTAATTTCATTACTTTTATTTATGTCTTTAGAGTTATCAGGATTTCATGCTCAATGGGGTAATTTCAGCTTAGAGTTAACTATCACATGGAGATACAATGTCATAAATGCTTTCTATGTGATATTTGTGAGCATCTTGTTCATTTTTCTGTGGGCACAGCCAGACATAGCTGCTCCTGGAGTGAACATATTGGCTGCTACTTCTCAGCTGGATCAGTTGATGGATGGTGGATATGCCATGCATTCAGGAACTTCAATGGCAACTCCTCATGTCTCAGGCATTGTGGCACTTCTCAAAGCAATACATCCTGATTGGTCCCCTGCAGCTATTAAATCTGCACTAGTCACAACCGGTATTGCCATGTCAAATGTGTTCTTAATCAATGACTGTGACCTAAAGTTTTCTTCAAGAAATGTTAATATGTTTGAAAATCACAATCAATCTTTACATATTGCAGCAAGGACAAAGGATGCATCAGGTTTTCCACTCTTTGCTGAGGGATCCCCTCAAAAACTAGCTAATCCATTTGATTTTGGAGGTGGCATTGTAAATCCAAATGATGCGGCAGATCCTGGGCTGGTTTATGACATGGGCATATCAGATTACATTCATTACCTTTGTGCCATGGGTTATAATGACTCTGCCATCAGTAGACTTACAGGCCAATCTACTGTGTGCCCGACTGAAAAGCCTTCCATCCTAGATGTTAATGTACCATCCATAACCATTTCAAGTCTCAAAGTTTCAGCCACTCTTACCAGGACTGTAACAAATGTGGGAGCCCCTAAATCTATTTATAGAGCTGTAATTGAGCCTCCAACTGGAGTAACTGTAATGGTAGCGCCTGACATCTTATTCTTCAACTCCACAACCAAGAAGATCTCCTTCAATGTTACTGTCTCTGCAACTCACCAGGTCAATACTGGATATTTCTTTGGAAGCCTGACCTGGACTGCTGAACAACATGCTGTGAGAATTCCCTTGTCTGTCAAAACCCAGATTTTACAATCTTATGCTGATGATGGTTAATTATAGCAGCTTATTGCTTATTCATTGTAATCTATACTTTCAAATTTATTGTTAATTCAGTCCAAAGATGAGTTTTAATTTAATTTTGTACACATTCAAGATCACGATATGGCCCTCAGCCCTCTGGTAAATTTTTAGCCAATGATTCTGATCTAGTTACACTGCAGACTGCAGACCTACCATTGCACTTTCTAAACGGAATTGCCAGAAACTCTGCTGTCTAACTGCAGATTGAATCTCATAATATGAGTGTTAAAATCTTTGAATGATATATGTGCAAAGTCATCATAGCAAGCTGGCACGAGAGAATAACAAGTTATTAAAAGTCAATGATGACTTTGTACTATCTTCTCATACAGATCAACATTCTAAGAGATTAACTGAAATTAACACATTATTCTACTATATCTACGGACAAAACTCCCCTTCACATTTTCCATGCTCTTTCCTGTTTATTATTTTAAGATAAAGACTTCAAGGAGGTTACTTAAAAATCTAGATAACCTATTCAAAGACATGATTTGTTTACTTGTCTATTCTTATCTTCTAAGCTTATTTCTCTGTCCGTTCCTTGCTCCTTCCTCCTTTGTCCATTAGTTATCCTTTATTTTTCTGTTTTTCATAGCTTTGTTTCTTAAATAATCCTTTAGTCAAATATACTACATTTAATAACTATATTTTGATAAGAACTAACACTGTAGAACTCCATTGATTTCCCTGCAAGGACTGAATGCTTCCTTCAATTTCAAGAAATGTCATTCTGCCTAGGTTGGTCAATGCAAGAAAAAAAAAAAAGAGATGTACTCTAATAGAAAAAAAAAATGTTCAACAGTCAAGTTTTATTTGGAGAACATCCAAGGTGTCAGCTTCAAAAGCTCGAAGAGCTATGAGGTTTAATAAGAGAATGAAGCTTATATAAGACTATACAAGTTCACATTTCATCTGCAACAAGTCAAAAGAAATTCATAACATGGGGTGTCTTTTGAGTGCAACTAGCAGCTGTAGAACTTCAGTAATTTTGATGTTATGCCTTTTGTGGATTCTAAATGGTGAAAACAGATTTGTTGCTTCGGCCAGAACCGAGAGCAGAGTAAGTAATTCTACTTTAGCAGAATTTATTGTTCTTCTTTTTTCTCCAAACTAAAACAAATAACTTATGCTAACCTGGATTGTCCAAATTCTAGGTTCACATAGTGTATATGGGTGAGAGGCAGCATAATGACTCTGACCTCATCACTAAGGCTCATCATGACTTGCTTGAATCAATTATTGGAAGGTATAGCACTTGAACACACTAAGGAGCAGGAATCCTTCAACGTGGTTCCTAAAGAGGAACCACATTGAAGTTGCACTGTAAAAGTTTCTTAACTATCTTTTTTTTTTTTGGCGTTATCCCTCTTACAGCAAACAGGCGGCCATTGACTCAATGGTCTACAGTTATAAACATGGCTTCTCAGGATTTGCAGCCAAGCTTACTGAGTTTCAAGCTAAAAAAATATCAGGTAGCTCTACATGTCAAATTAATTTCACATTAGATTAATGGTGTTGATTAACTAAAATTTTGACAAATTTTAAACTAGACAGCCGGATTTAAAAGGAAAGAGGAGAGGGGGAGAGAATCAATTGGCCCATTAAATGCTTGACAAAATAAGCTGCTCAAGGATGTCCTACTAATCTTCTATCTTGATGAATCTTTTCTCAGAGCTACCTGGAGTTGTTCATGTCATTCCAAACCGCTTCCATTCACTGCAGACAACAAGAACCTGGGATTACCTTGACCTCTCTTCTCACTATCCCTCCAATGTTCTACATGACACCAACATGGGTGATGGAATTATCATTGGTCTCATGGACACAGGTCTTTCCCTCTCACGTTCTCGTTCAAATAATCGAATACAGACAGACAAGTATATAGCATAAACCGTTATTTCCTTGACAATCCTCCTTCAAATGATGAAAAATTGACAGGTGTATGGCCAGAATCAAAAGTATTCAATGATGAAGGGCTCGGTCCAGTTCCAGCCCGTTGGAAAGGACATTGTGAATCCGGTCAGCTCTTTAATGGTACCACAGATTGCAACAGGAAACTGATAGGAGCAAAGTATTTCATCAATGGTTTTTTGGCCGAAAACGATCAGCCATTCAACACCACTGATGACCCAGATTACATGTCCCCTAGAGATAGTTTTGGCCATGGCACATACACGTCTACTATTGCTGGAGGCTCGTTTGTGGCTAATGCAAGCTACAAAGGCCTCGCCATGGGAACAGTAAGAGGGGGTGCCCCTCGAGCTCGTATTGCCATGTACAAGGTGTGCTGGAATGTGCCACAAGGGCAGTGCTCCTCTGCTGATATATTGAAAGCTTTCGATGAAGCTATACACGATGGGGTTGATGTATTATCATTGTCACTTGGCACTCAAGTTCCCCTGTTTGCAGAAGTTGACGACCGCGATGGAATTGCCATTGGTTCATTCCATGCAGTTGCCAAGGGTATTCCTGTTATTTGTGCAGCTGCAAATGATGGACCTGCTGCTCAAACAGTACACAACACAGCTCCTTGGATCTTCACAGTTGCAGCCACCACCCTTGATCGCTCATTTCCCACATCTATTATGCTTGGGAATAACATAACCATATTGGTATAGCTGTTTCCCTTGATTTCTCTCTTGATAGTACTGCATATGCCATAGAAATTTCTTTCTGAATCTTTTAATATGGCCATCCTTCATTTTTTTCCCCTCAAATTTACAATTTTTTTTATCAAGATCAACTAACTTTAAGCAAGGACTGAACTAATAATTTGTTATTTCCCTTTTTGATCAATGTAACTGATGTTGTAGGGACAAGCTTGGTATGCAGGAAAAGAGATTGGTTTTACTGGTTTGGTTTACCCGGAGAACCCAGGACTCCGTACTGCTTTAGGAGGGTAACAGAGTTCTTTTTCTTTTGCCGTTTCTGCTGCTTTTCAAGTGAACATAACTTATAAGAAACTAAAAAATTGAGTCTGGTGATCTATATTTTATGATTCTAGGATATGTGAATCCCTTTCTTTCAATCATACTTCAGTAGATGGCAAAGTGGTTCTTTGCTTTACAACAGTGGCCAGGAGAAGTGCAGTGGCAAGTGCTGCATCAGCTGTGAGAGCAGCTGGCGGTGTTGGGGTGATTGTAGCTAAAAATCCTAGTGATGTTATGGGTCCATGTGAAGATGACTTTCCGTGTCTGGTGGTAGACTATGAGCTTGGCACTCAAATTTTATTCTACATTCGTTCTACAAGGTATCATTTATTTTCTTCACCACTATTATGAATCCAATTCCATAATTACTATTTCCTTGGCTGATACGTCTGGTTTTGGTTCACAGGTCTCCCCACGTGAAAATAAGCCCTTCCAAAACACTTGTTGGAAAGCCTGCATCTACAAAAGTTGCCACCTTTTCATCTAGAGGACCCAGCTCCATCACTCCAGCAATTCTGAAGGTAATAAATCTCTTTTCCATTTTTTAGCCTGAACACAAACTGCTGTCACAGTAGCCCATTGGAAGGAATGCATAAATTTTACCAACCAAACGTAATTCATGTTAACAACAGCCAGATATAGCTGCGCCCGGTGTGAGTATATTAGCTGCTAGTTCTCCCCTAGATCCCTTCATGGATGGTGGGTTTGCGCTTCATTCTGGAACATCAGCGGCAGCTCCTGTTATCTCAGGCATTATAGCACTTCTTAAAGCAAAGCACCCCAATTGGTCTCCTGCTGCCATTCGATCAGCAATTGTCACAACAGGTATGTTAAGTGTTAACCATTTCACAGTTTATGTAGTCACTACAGCTTAAATTTTAATGTTGAGTTCTCCTCTGTATAATTCAAATTACAGCCTGGAAGACTGATCCATTCTGAGAACCTATCTTTGCTGAGGGGTCCCCTCGGAAACTAGCCGATCCTTTTGATTTTGGTGGTGGCCTGGTGAATCCAACCAGAGCAGCAAAACCTGGTCTTGTATACGACATGGGTACTGATGACTACGTGCACTACCTATGTGCTGTGGCCTACAATGACTCATCCATCTCGCAGCTTGTAGGACAAACCATTGCCTGCCCAAGTGCTAAGCCCTCTGTTCTGGATGTGAACGTACCATCCATCACCATTCCAAATCTAAGAAACTCTGTGACCCTCACTAGAAGAGTCACAAATGTTGGTCCTCCCAACTCCATATACAAAGTACTGATTGAACCTCCATTCGGCATTGTCATAGCTGTAACCCCTGATATCTTGGTTTTCCACTCTACGGCTCAGGAGATCTCATTTCAAGTTAGACTTTCCACCTCCCACCAAGTCAATTCAGGGTACTTTTTTGGCAGCCTAACCTGGACAGATGGAGTACACAACGTTAGCATCCCCATATCAGCAAGAACACAGATTTTACAAAATTATTCTGATGAGAATTAAAGACTTTCGCAGTTCTATGCATTTTAGATCATGGCTATTAATTAAATAATCAAATCCAACAAAGAAATAAGAGGCTTACTGCTTAAGCCAAGTGTCATTGGTTCTCTCTCGTAAGGAAGGCAAACTAGTCAAACATGGGTCGCAATGTAATTAATTTGATTTCTAAGGATTTGTGAATAATAAAGAATTGACTTTTTAACGAGTTTTAGGATCGCTATTCAATCCTGCATCATGTACCTTCTAGATGATGATAAGCGCTTCACTACTAGAATTTGTATGCATTTGATGTCGTTTAGGTTACGTATGAGAGAGTCATGAGATTGGTTCTGATAAGATTAAAATGTTATTGTACATGTGATATTGAAATTATAATGGTGGGAATAAAACTATATATGAAAAAAATATATATTTGGTGAAGAAGCGATAGTTGTAAGGTGAGAATAAAAAAAATTATTATAGATATAAGTAATAAAATAAATTAAAAACAAAAAAAAAACAGTAACGATAATACAAGAAAAAAAAACAACGTTTGGACCACTGGAGCAAAAAGCTCTAATTAAAATTTTCACTATATAGCACGTTTGAGATTTGGCATGTCAGCAAGTCCCATCGTACCATCTATCACACCTAAAGGTATCATTTGACTAATTCGTCATGTTTGAAGGGTCAAATGTGCCAAACTGGTTAAACAAACATAACCTTAATGGACGTTTGATCTTACTTTTTCTACTCCTATTTATGTATTCACTTTAATTAATTCATACAAATTAAGAAAATTAATTAAAGTTAGTTGATAGTTTTAAATTTTAAAATGTAATACCAACCACAGTTATTTGGAATGAGATAATTTTGGGTATATGGTATGAATACGAAAACGTGGTACGTAATTTAAAAATTTTACGATACGAAGTGGGTAGACTTAAATAAAAAAATGTTTAGGATTGTGATACACTTGAAAAAAAATTATGTAAAAAATCTTTGTAATTACAATTCAATCTTTATAAATAATTAGAATATAAAACATTTGCAGTCAAAACATAAAAAAAATTGGAAAAATTTTTAAAAAGGGCGGTCTATCACAAATATTTACCTGTTGGTATTATGGTAAAAAATAATTATCAATAAGTCTATATCATTTTATAAAATTTGTAATAAGGACATTATATTTACCTTTTTGACCTTATTAAAAGTAAAGAGAAAATTTCTAATTGTTTTCCTCTTCAAATTGCACACTATTAAAACTAGAACTAAGTAGTGACAACAATATGCTAGACAAATGGAATCAAATTTTCAGGAAAGTGAAACCATTGCTGTTGTAGGGACGGTGCAAAGCAAAGATCTAATATTTGCAAGAGGAGCTTTCTTTGCTCTAATGACTGGTGTTCTAGTATCAATGTCTCGTGGCATCCCTCTCTTAACAACCACCTTTGCAGCACCTTTAAGCCAGACTAGACAAGATCGATGTTTCGAATATATAAGAAACTGCTCTTTTTGTTCAACTTGTGAATGCCCTGCGTTGTCAATGCCGAGGCCACTTGATAGTATAACATCCCATTTGAAAGAATTACTAATTTTGTCCCAGTAAAGCAATAATGCCTCACCATACTCAATATTAGGTATTTCTTTTTTACTTTAAAATAACAAGGTTAAAAGAAGGTAAATACAAGTCTTTATCACAAATTTTTTAAAAGATCATAGACTTACTAGTAATTATTTTTTACTATAGTATCAACGGATAAATATTTTTGATATACCGTCCTTTTTTAAATTTTCCCAAAAAAATTTTGACACATAAATGTATGAATCAAGAATGTTTGCTCATTACTTGATTGTTAGATTATTTATGAAGAGAGCTTAGTGATTACAATCTTTATTCAAGTAATCAATTTATCCGCAAGTTTTGTTTTTCTCTCTTCATAACGGTCATCATCTTCGTCTCACTCACCAATTCTAGTAAAGAATTCAACTTTCAATAAGAAAATTTGGTGAATAAGCTCTTTTTATTGTTTTATTTATTTCAAATCTATCTTTTTTAGTCTTAATTTCTTCAAATTTTAAATTTTATATAGAAAAATCTAAAACGCTATTTTTCTAGAATTATATCGAGAACCCAAAGATCTCAAAAGTAAAAGTATCACAATTTGGATCAAAGATCCTGGATCGCAATTTCAAGGGGTGGAAGGAACCCAGTAACTATGATACTAACTTTCCAAAAACTATCCTTATTTAAATATCCATCAAATTTTCATTAATTTATCTCACATTAACTATGGATTTTATGTTCAAAAACTCCAATTATGCAATTTGAAACTCCCAAAGTATATGGATTTTATGTTCAGATTCTTTGCTGACTTTGTGGATTTTTTGCTGATGTGGAGGGGTTGGGTTGTTGCAACTTATTGTGTTTCTGCTAGTGTATTGTTCTGTTTTTTTTTCTACATTTTTGTTGTTCTGTTGAGTTGCATGGTTTCGTTTGATTTTGTACAGCCACTGTTTCAAATGGCTACGAACTATACTTTGTTCTTTGCTATTAATTTTAAGCGTCTTCGCCTTTTTTTTTTTTTAAAAAAAAGAAAGAAACTCCCCAAATATTGCTTTTTGAAAATTTTCATTCTTCTGTTTTGGTCTTTTTTACTAAGCAATTAAATGATATACTAGTAGTTGCAGGTTTGTGAAATTGTTTAGACAAGAAAGGGAATTAACTTTGCAAGAGTGGAAGAAATCCAATACGGGAGCGTAAGCCGCTTAATGCATTTTTCCCCTTGGCATTAAGAAAACAATTGCCCTTGCTTTTGATTTTCCCACTGGCAAATATTTTGGCACTTTGATTTGAGGTAGTTAAGATTTTTGTTTTTTTAAATTCATTTTCTAATTTACAAACTTGATTTTCTTTTTTTGTAAATCTGATTTTCTTATTTTAGAAACAAAAAAATAACCCAAAATTACATGTGGAATTCCACATTGGCAATATGTAACCACATTAGCAAGCCACATTGGCAGTCAACTATGTTGACCGTGTGTGTATCTCACGTGATTTTTCATCCACTTTAGGTCTTAATTGTAAAATTCGATATTTTAGGCCTAAATTGTAAAATTCAATAAGGTTTAATCTTTAATTGTTTCAATTTATTTGATTAGGTCTAAATCATTTTTTTTTCGTAGAAGTTTAGGCTTAATTTGGACCTTTAGCCTAGATTTAATTAGGTCAGAATCCATAAGTTTATTGGCTTAATATATAAATTGGTCCCTGAATTATACAAAAAGGACAGATTGATCCCTGAACTTTTATTTGAGATAGATTAGTTCCTGAACTTTTATTTTGAAACAAATAGGTCCAATGAAAAAAAAATCAAAGAAAAATACATGGATTAATCTGTCATAAAATAAAAGTTCAGGGATCAATTTGTCCCAAAATAAAAGTTAAGGGACTAATCTGTCCTTTTCTGTATAATTCAAGGATTAATCTGTCCCAAAATAAAAGTTGAGGGACTAATCTGTCTCAAATAAAAATTTAGATACTAATCTGTCTTTTTTTATATAATTCAGGGACCAATTTAGGTATTAAACCTAAATTTATTCTAATTGAAACTTTTTTTTAGGAGCAAATCTATATACAATTAAGGAAATACATGTAGGTTTTTTTTTTTTCCTATGATCGATCCCACTTCAAATGCAAATGAACATCAAAAAAGTCGAATTAGTTCACACTTGTTCATTAATTATTTGAAAGTTAGTTAGTTACTTAAAGCCATGCAATACCAATGCTACGTCACTCCGACTGTAGGCGCACTTCTGCTTCTACCCAGTTATTGCCTTTGACAGCCTTCATGATTACGTACGTTCACATGCTTTTTGCAGTCGTACCCAATAGAGCAAGAGGAATATATTCCTTTTGATATAAAAAGCCTCGGTATCTGGTACCCATTAGACTCGGACCAATTTAGAGTCGAGCACGTCAGATCTTAAATAAAGAGAAAACTCCTTCCATTCTATCCTATAATGATTCGCCAGACCTTAAATAAAGAGAAAACTCCTTCGCCCCTATCCAATAATGATTCGTGAGCAAGAGGAATACACAACAAGCCCTAGTCCTTTTAAAACCCTTGTTTTAACGTTGATTAATCAGCGCGTGATTTATGGTACAACCAGCATCGACATCGATCTCAGTTGATAATTAGACGTGTGATATGCCCAACGTTCGTTTGAGAGAGTCACGTTTCCATACGAAGAAATTCTAGCACTTTGCTAACGATTTAATTTAATTTGATAAATTGAGGCGTGATTAAATACTATGATCATCAGCATTAGAGTCTTGAGTTTGATAATTGGACATGGTGCTCCAAATTGTCAAGTCTCTCTTACAACTTTCTTCAACCCCCCACACTCATGGCACCACTCCAGTTTGTCATCCTCTCTTTACACCCCTTTACTCGATCGCTAAGTCAAGCGCAATAGTACCTTTACCTCAAAGCTATGGTACTTTTTTCCCCTTTAAATAAAATAAAAACAGGTCACCAGTAGAGAAACAGGAGGGAAAAAGCTAACAAAAGCAAAAGCAAAAGCAACCACTTTGGAAAATTGTGGGATTGGGAATCTCACGGTAGCTGGTCTCTGAAATATGAAAAGGATGATAAAATGGATGTAGCTAGGGTCTACAATTAATCTTCATCAATAGAGACCACCATCTCCATCACTATCACCATTCATGGGAATTGGGAAGATTATAAGACTAGCAGCAGAAGCAAAAAATTAGCACACAGATTTCAGATACCTATAAAAATTTATGATCTTTAGTTATTGCTCCTTGTGTCCATCAACTAATTAAGTACAAATGGAGAGAGCAAGAGAAATGTTAGCTATGTTTGGCACACTGGTGGCAGTGTGTTCGACGCGATTGGAAGCTCAGCATTGTCATTGCTGTTTATTAAATACATATTTTTAATTTGTACAGTAATTAGTCTAATACTTTTTGGTTTATTGCTCAAATTAATCCCTGAATTATATCAAAAAAGATAAATTGATCTTTCAATTTTTATTTAAGACAAATTGCTTCCTCAACTTTTATTTTGGAACAGATTAATCTCTGAACTTTTTATTTTGAGACAGATTGGTACTGAACTTGACAGATTGGGATAAATTGGTCCTTAAATTTTTATTTTGGGACAAATTGATCCTTGAGTTTTCTTTATTATTTTTTTTCATTTAAGATCTATTTGTTCTAAAATAAAAGTTTAGGAACTAATTTATCTCAAATAAAAGTTGGGGGACCAATTTGTTCTTTTTTATATAATTCAAGGATCAATTTGGACATTAAGCCAATACTTTTTTATCTATACAATAATTTTCTCATATGTACAATAAATTTCTCACCATTTTAGTTGCATCAAACTAAATTTTACCGCTCTCCCAAACATAGCAGTTATTTATTTACAAGATGTTGTTCTCGAACTTTTAGTAGTAATTGAACAGCATAATAATAATTATACTTCGGCTAGCATTTCTGGCCCACTGTACTAGCTAGCAACTTGACCAAAAGGAAAAGATATAGAGAAAAGTAGATGAAGCCATCATTTCAACCTTTCAGGAAAGTTTTCTACTATATAAGAAAAGATAATGTCTCACGTATCAGCAAAGCGAAATAAGCCATTCTGGATTCCCTTATTTGTGTTGATGAAGCTTCGCTCTGACATGAAGGGAATTTGAAGGCTAACTTTTCCACATTAAAGCTTTCTGATATATATTCACAATCTAATAACTGAAAATCTCAAGGAACTGACAAATCAGTTCTTTCCATCCTTGTGTACAATTTTATGATGGGTACCAACTTAAGCATGCTCGTTGTTCTTGCTCTTTTTTCAATGCAATCTCATTTCCTGATTTTCCCAACGTTTATTGAGGCTGCAACAAGTAATGTAAGTACATATATCTGCACACAGCTCAACTTCAAATTTCACATCAAAGGGATTCTTCTCCTTCTTCTTCTTCTTCTTCTTCTTCTTCTTCTTCTTCTTTAATGTTCACTTTCCACATTTAAATGCAACTGTCATAGGTGCATATCGTGTACATGGGAGAGAAAAAGCATGAGGATCCAGCGGCAACCAAAATGTCTCACCACAAATTGCTGTCCACCTTGCTCGGAAGGTATGATATATATTTGCTCTAAAATATAGCCAAAAAATTAATTTAAAAAAAAAAAAAACTTTGCTCCTCGTTGTTTCTGGAATCAATACTATTTTCTTTGCTTCACAGCAAGGAAGCGGCCAAAAGTTCAATGCTTTACAGCTACAAACATGGCTTTTCCGGGTTTGCAGCAAGGTTGACAGAGTCCCAAGCAGAGGAAATTGCAGGTGTTTAACTTCCTGCAGCAGTTTTGTATTGGCTACTATGTTTTCTTTTAGCAGTCAAAACTTAAAAAGGGTTTCACTTATAAATTGCAGCATTTCCCGGTGTCGTCCAGGTGATTCCTAATCGCATACACAAGCTTCATACAACCCGAAGCTGGGAATTCATGGGGCTAAATTATCATTCTTCAAAAAATCTTTTAACCGAAAGCAACTTGGGTGAAGGAACCATCATCGGTGTAATAGACTCAGGTAATAAACCTCTGCATTAATAGAAGTTGTCTAGGGGGAAAGTAAATGCTCCTAAACTTGGATAAATTTGGAAACCATGTTTGCAGGAGTCTGGCCAGAATCTGAAAGTTTCAATGATAGGGGAATGGGTCCTATTCCATCTCGTTGGAAAGGAACATGCCAAGAGGGCCAGCTGTTCAACTCATCAAATTGTAACAAGAAACTTATTGGAGCTCGTTGGTTCATCAAAGGTATCTTGAAACAATCCCAAACGCCCATTAATATAAGTAGCGGAGAGGAGTTTCTATCAGCAAGAGACAGTGCCGGGCATGGCACCCATACATCTTCCACAGCAGCTGGTAATTTTGTAGAAAATGCAAATTATGAACGACTGGCTGCAGGTTTGGCCAGGGGAGGAGCTCCTCGAGCTCACTTGGCTGTTTACAAAGCTTGTTGGTCATTGGGTCATGGAGGGTGCACCGATGCTGATCTCCTGAAAGCGTTTGACAAAGCCATACATGATGGAGTAGATATCCTATCCGTTTCCATTGGCAATTCCATACCTTTGTTCTTCTATGTGGATCAACGCAATTCAATAGCAATTGGTTCTTTTCATGCGACCGCAAAGGGCATTATCGTAGCTTGCTCAGCTGGGAATGATGGTCCTACCGCAATGACAGTTGAGAACACTGCCCCCTGGGCTGTCACTGTTGCAGCTACTACCATAGACAGGGCCTTCCTAACAGCCATTACCCTTGGAAATAACCTCACTCTCTGGGTAATTTTTGGTCCTCTAGCAGGACATTAGTCAAACAAATGCAATCCCTTTATAAGTTCTCTTCTTGTTATAATCTTTATGTTTTGCAGGGACAATCCGTTGATACCAGAATAAATAACCATGGATTCACTGGAATTACATACTCAGATCGCATTGCTCTAAACTCCACTGATGATTCAGCGTCAGACCCACTCTTTTCTTGTTGTTTTATGAACTTTATAACTATATGTTTTCTTTCCCTGTATCTTGCTTGATATATTTTACTTCTTCCAGCCAGGACTGCCAGCGGGGAAGTCTGAATGCAACATTAGCAGCAGGGAAGGTCATACTCTGCTTTGGACAATCAGGCTCACAGGATATATTTTCTGCTGCAGTTTCTGTTCTTGAAGCAGGAGGAGTTGGACTTATTTTTGCACAGTACAGCAGTGATGGGCTTGACTCCTGCCATTATATACCATGCATTAAGGTAGATTATGAAGTAGGGACACAGATACTTTCCTACATAAGAAAAGCAAGGTATGGATAAGCAAATAAAGTGAAGAATCAATAATTTTGAACATTTAAATTTGTTTATCTTTGTCTATCTTTCTGTTAAGGTCTCCAATTGCCAAGCTGAGTATTCCAAAGACAATTATTGGGAAATGGGCATCTCCTAGGGTTGCAGATTTCTCTGCCAGAGGACCTAGTTCAATATCCCCAGCAGTGCTCAAGGTATATATATATATATACATACATATATATGTATATATATATATATATATATATATGTAAACAATCAATTTTTTTTTCTTTTTTTTAATAAATCTCTCAATATCTGATAGTCATATTAAATTTTAAATAATTCATAATCGAGTCGTGTTGGACCCCAAGTAAAAAAGACTCTTTCAAATTTGTTTTTTCTATTCATAAGATTAGAACACATCACCTTATATAATATTCCAAACAATAATTCCTGTAATTTCATATTTTTTAGTTCTTATATCTGCTAAACCTCATGTTTTTTTCTTGGCCAATCATGGTTCTAGCCTGACATAGCTGCACCGGGCGTGGACATCCTAGCAGCATATATACCAGATAGCAAAGAAAAAAGCAGCGGATTTAGATTTCTGTCAGGAACTTCGATGTCTTGTCCCCACGTCGCAGGCATAGCAGCTCTGATCAAATCCGTACATAAGAGTTGGTCTCCTGCCGCCATAAGATCAGCTCTAGCCACCACTGGTGAATCAACTAATTTGTGTTTCGTTCCTTCCTATACCTCATAATCATTTTTTGTGCCAGAAGCGTGACCATGAATAAATGCAATACTGCAGCTTCCCAGGCTGGGACAGACGGATCAAATATAGCTGAGGAAGGCTCAACTCGCAAGGCAGCGAACCCATTTGACATCGGTAGCGGGCTTGTAAATCCTAACAAGGCCATTGATCCTGGGCTCGTCTATGACGCTGGAATAGAGGATTATGTCAAGTTCCTTTGCGGCTCTGGCTACAGCAGCAAGTCCGTTACTGGACTAACCCAAACCAAAGTCAACTGTACAAAAAGCAGACTTAATGTGCTGAATCTCAACCTTCCGTCCATCACTATTCCAAACCTCAAAAGGAAAGTAACTGTGACCAGAACCGTAACAAATGTCGGGCCTGTTGATTCAGTGTACAAAGCCGAATTTGAAGCTCCCCAAGGAATAAAGATGAAAGTAGAGCCCCGGATATTAAACTTCAACAAAACCACCCAAGTTTTATCCTTTAAAGTTACCTTCGTCTCGACCCTGAAAGTGTATGGAGCAGATTACAGATTCGGGAGCCTGATTTGGACAGACGGCAAGCATGTCGTAAGGAGTCCCATATCAGTTCGAGCTATTTTGATCGAATCATACACAAATGTTTAAGATTCTTAAGATGGCAAACTGTTTGACATTGAAAATAAAAATTGAGCAAACTAAAACATATCTATCTAAGAATTTTTTACATTTAAATTATTTTTTGGACAAATTAGACTTTTTTTCTTATCTATATCATTAAATAAAAAGAATGCCTTGTGGAGATTATAGGGAGTGTCATATAGGATTTGAATGAGAGAGATAAATATTTATTATCAATTTTCTTTAAAAATAATAAGAAGAATAATATTTGTTAAATAATTGTATTTGAAGTCTATTAAATATGTACGTCATATTTAATGTATTTAGAGAGAAATTATTTGAGTTTTGAATCTTTTTTTTTTAATTATGATTCAAGATGAAAAAAAAGTTTTGTTATAGTTTTTGCTTTATATATTGTTGATTATTCTAGGTTTCTATTTCAAATTTAATTGTTGTTATCTATTTTGCTCTAACAATATTTTTTGAGAGTTTTTACTCTTAAAAATGCTACTCTATTTATGGTGAAAAAAAGTTAGTACAATTTTGTTAATTGTGTTATGTTTTTTTTTAATTTGTAGTTCGAAATGAAAAGAGTTTACTTCCACAATCGCTATTCTATTTATAGTGATATAAACAAATTAGCCAAATTTCATTTACTATATTATATTTATTTTTATAACTCGAAATGTAGTAAGAGGGTTCTCCCTAGTAATTTTTAAGGGTAAGTCAATTCTTATATTAGCCAAAAGAAGTACTAGCATCAGGAGAGAAAATATTCTATGAAAACAGCCTCTTTTGAAGTTTTACAACTTTCAATAGTAACATGGCATCTAGTGTTCTTTTTTAATTTTACAAAATTTTGCAATAGATTCTATCACATACAATTACTTTTAAATTACCTTTTTCCAGCCAAAAAAAAATTCCTTTTTTTCATCTATTCTAACATCAAACCCACAATACGAATCTATATAGAGCTTTCGACATCACACTACTACTTTCCTTTTCCTTTTTTGTCCCATAAAATTATTCTCAAATTTTTACCCCATCAATACTTTTCATCATGTTAGGCAACCTCAAATTATGTTAGGGTTTTGATTAGCAATTAAAAAGATTAGGTTAGGGTTTTAACATGTTGGGAAGTGACGAAAATGGGATTTTTTTTGTTTGGGTTGAAGAATTTGTAAGATAAAGGTAAAAAAAAAGAAGTAATTGGATGTGATAAAGTGTGTTATAAAGCTTTGTAAAAGCATTAGTTAAAAACATAACATGTCATGTTGTTATTGGAGGGTGTAAAAGCCTCTATTATAAGCAACCCTAATAGATAATATTATAAATAAATAAACTAATTATCAAGTCTTGAATTCAAAATAGTTTTTGATAAAATATAAAATTAATTCACGAAGAAGTTATAATATTATTCATATGAAACTACTTCAATAATTTTTACTTTTCAAAAACAAATTCAATAATTTTTATATGTTTATATATACAACTTAATAGAAATTAGTTAAATAACGATGCAATAATATGATTTTCTTTTTTACAGTAATTATGATACTCGCATGTCCACATGCATTATATGTATCTAAAAAATGAAAAAATTATCCCATACACACTATTAGTAGAGTTTTTAAACTTCACAAACGAGATTGGAAGGTTGACTATAGTGTCCATGTAAAAACTAGTTTTATATATTTTTAATTAATTAGTTAAGTAGTGAGAGTATGTATCGTTCTTCTAACACTGCTTGTAAAGTTGAAAAATTTCAGTGACAATTTATAAAATAATAATCTCCTACAAAATTTGAAAATAATAATAAAATTCAAAAGTTATGACTAATTTTAATATTTAAATAAAAATTCAATAAAAATTTATGTATCCACGTCCGAGTGTGCGTGGCCAAAAACTAGTAATAATAAGTCTTTAAGGTAGAGTAGAGACTAGTGAGACAAATTCTATGAACACAAATCTTTAAATTATATGAAGACCTAAATGAAATGATACCTAGCTAGCGAAACAAAGAAAAGGACAAAAAAAGACAAGACAAAATAAGTCAACACCCCAGTTAATTGATTGTGTAATCAATTATATACCAATGCGTTTTCGCATATTTATCGTGAAGTTATACAGGCCAATCGCTAGCCATAAAGAGAAGACGAATGGTGGCACACATAGAAACAACTAGTCCTACCAAGCCAATCCAGAAGAATGATGTGATTCTCAACACAGCGCTGAACTTATAAAACATATATGTTCAGGAACCACCAACAACCACATTGTCGTACGGTAGGTCAGTCTCGTAAATTATGTAATGCCACAAACCATAGCTATTGTCAAAAGCCACATACAGAACTTATTCTTCAAAGGGAGCCCACTAATAGCTACAAGGACAACACTCACAGATGCAACAAAAGAAATAGTAGCCCAAATTATAAGCATGAGGTACTCATAAGGGTAAACGTATGCCATCACAGCAGTTCCAACGTGACTAATGAAGTTATATTCATTTTTTCTGCAAGCATCCACACTTGTTTCGTTGTAATCTTGTTGCCAAACACCGCTAGGTGGATTGGTAGCAACCTGGAATGACACGGTTGCGGTTAGAGTCGCCACCAACATTAAAGTATCCTGTCTCCTCTGTACCCAATCTTCTCTTTTTTTAAAGAACTTATCAAAAGAGGTTGGGAACCTCAACCTGACTGCGCCTCCTGGGCACCTCTCTTGGTCAACTTGGCTCTCGATTTCACCATTAGCAATAGGCAATGCTTGTGATTGACACCAACTAGGGGTGTCAATATACCCTGCACCTGACGGGAACCTGATCTTCCGTCCCGACGGAGGCGAGGATGGGGAATTTTTTCGGGGAACGAGGTCGGGGATGGGGAGAAGTTTAGATTCACAATCGGGGTTAGGGACGGGGACGGGGAATATAGTCACCGCCCGGGACCCCAGCCCTGTCCCTGAACTAAAACCCGACCCCGAAATATGTTATATGTAATTTATAATATATTGTTAAATGTTAAATATGTAAAATATATTAGAATTTATCTTTTGATAAAAAAGATGAAGCCCATTCCTACGAAGCCCATTTAACTTAATTATTAGAGCGCAATTATAAGTATAAACCCATGTAAAATAAAACCCATAAGTCATAAACTAATAAAAAGAATTTTACTCTTTATCCATCAGCCTGCTTTTGTTGAGAATTTTTACCTAAAGTTTTAACTTTCGGGAGTCTTGGTCTTTCAATTTTTTACTCCTTCAAACCCTAACTCTTTTGGTCTTTCAAAATTCCTACCCACCAGCCACCATTCCAATGCCGCTTGTCTCATCTTCCTCTATTCCTCATCACTCATTAGTCGATCGAGCTTCAGCCTTCAAACTTTCGGTCAGTCTCTTACTCTTTTTGTTTATGCCAATAACTTTTTTTTTATAAAGCTATTATATAGGTGTTTTATTTTACATGTGTTTTTTTCAGAGTTTTTTTTTCATTGTTTCCCAAAATTGATTGGGTCTTAGATCTCTAATACATTAGGTGTTTTATTTTACATGTGTTTTTTTAGATTTCTTGGCGAAGTGCTATTCATTAATATTGGCCATGCCCGCTTGGCTTGCAGCTCAGCTTTTGTTAATGTTTTGCCTATATTTCTTTTTTTCTTACTTGTCATCTACGTCTTGAGTTTTTTTTTTTTTTGAAAGATCAATGTTTTGAGTTTTAAATGCCTTTCAATTTGTAATAGAAAAATTTTGGAAATGCCCAACGTGATTGAGGTCTTTTAATCAGAAAAAAGAGAAGATGTTTCTGCTGATAAATTTCTTCGGTTTAGTCTTTGAGGTTCAATATCTCTATATTCTTGCCTTAGCTGATATAAGTATTAATGGTAGTCTTAATCAATGACTCGGTCATTTTATATTGGCCAACTACTCACTTTCTTATCTCTTTATGATACAGTTAAAAATTTATCACATAATGTTTCTTTTCCTTTGATTTCCCTAGAATTTACATTTGTAGTTTGCATGTTCATTTTTGTTTTATTATTTATTTATGTATCATGGGAAATTACTTTTTTTATTGATTCAAGCTTATCCTCTGTCTAGTGAGTAAAAAAAATAAAGAGTGATGCTTCATACTAAAAAGATGAGTAAAAGAACATCAAAAGAGCACTTTTAACAATAATATATATATATATATATGTGTGTGTGTGTGTGTGTTATGAAAGTGGACAAATGCAAGTTGTGTAAATTGTCTAAGATGTGAAAATCTGCAGGATGAATAGTGCAAATCAAATCTGCAGGATGAATAGTGCAAATCACTATTGATGAATAGTACATGGGGCCCACATGTGAAAATTTCAAACCGTGGGGCCCACATGTACAAAATTTTCAAAGTTTGCATAGTAATTATTTCGTTTATAAATTGATATCGAATGAAGAGAAGAAATGATGAGATCTCTCTTCTTTCGTCTCTCTTTTCTCTCTTTCTCTCTCTCTTCCCTTTATTCTCCTTTGTTCAGATATACTTGCTTCTTGTTCCAATTTTAATTAACATACTTTCCACAACACATTATCAGCACGAGTGTTCTAAAGAGAAGCATTTTTGAAGTTTGCACGAGTGTTCTAAAGTGAAGCAAGTTTAAAGCTTGGTAAGTTCTTAAGGTCTGATTCCATATAAAAAAAAATTATTTTATTTAATCTTTTCTTTACACTAGATAATTTGAATTTTTATTGTATAAAGATTTACTTCTAAACATTTTTGACACCAGAAGTTGTCAACCTAATTTTGACACCAGAAGTTGTCAACCTAATTGAGACCATTCTTTTCAGAATTATGGCAAATATTGAAAAGCCCAAATTCCAAATTTTGGATGTAAGTGGCAATAACTATTTGTCATGGTGTCTCGATATTGAACTGCATCTCCAAGGCCAAGGTCTTGCAGCTACCATTGGTGAAAATGGAAATGCTAATGATAAAGATAAGGCAAATGCTTTAATTTTTATCCGTCGGCATCTAAGTGATAGCCTAAAAGTTCAATATCTATCTGTCCGAGATCCCTTGATCTTGTGGACAAGATTGAAAGAGCGGTATGATCATACCAAAACTGTCATCCTCCCTCAAGCACAATATGATTGGCAACATCTGAGGTTGCAGGATTTCAAGTCCGTGTCCGATTATAATTCGGCATTATATGATATTGTATCACGGCTTGAACTTTGTGGTGTTAAGCTTACTGAGGCTGAGCTTTTAGAGAAAACATTCTTCACCTTTCATGCTTCGAATATTGTATTGCAACAGCAATACCGGCAGCGCCAGTTTAAAACATATTCTGAATTGATCTCAGTTCTGTTGACTGCTGAACAAACAAATGAGTTGCTGCTTAAAAATCATGATTTAAGACCTGCTGGCTCTAAGGCATTTCCTGAAGCAAATGCCAGCTCAAGTAAGAATGTTGGCCGTCCTAAAGGCCATGAGCGCAGGCATGAGAATTTTTTCCGTAAGAGTGGTGGGAGATTTAACCGTAATATAAATAACTCCCCACACAACCCTAAAGGTAAAAAGCCTATGAAGAAGCATGATGATAGTACTTGTCATCGTTGTGGAATGATTGGTCATTGGTCACGTACCTGTCGTACGGCCAAACATTTGGTTGATCTATACCAAGCATCCCAGAAGGAGAAAAGCAAGCATGTTGAGACCCATGCCATTGACCTAACTGAGACTGATGCTGAAGTCAAAAAGGTTTTGGTCAATGAAAACTGTCATATTCTTGGCAATGAAAAACCTTTTAAGGTTTCTGATTTCTTTTTATAATGTTGATGAAAATAATAAGTCCCCAGAAATAGATCCTGAGGGTTTTCATCAATGTTTTGCCATACCCTTGGATAATTATGTTACCAAGGAAGATATTAAATAAATATGGTCATCAAAATCCGTGAGGTCCTGAAGTACCAAAGCAGACAATATCCACAAGCTGTTTATAACACGTAATTTGTTACAACAGTTGGTTTATATTTTGCATCATATTATATTTTGCATCATAACAGTTAGTTTATATTTTGCATCATATTATTAATTTGTTAAATTTTATGGAACTTGACACCTGAAGTTGTCAAGATAAATGCAAATGGGACACATTGAGAAAAAGGAAGATATATGTTTGCTTGATAGTGCTACAACGCATACTATACTTTGTGGCAAACACTTTTTCTCAAATGTGACATTGCGCAAGGCAAATGTTGAGACAATATCTGGTCCTGTTAATATTATAGATGGCTATGGGACTGCCACAGTTATTTTGCCAAATGGCACAACATTGTATCTTGAAGATGCATTGTTGAACGGTAGATCAAAAAGAAATCTACTTAGCTACAAAGATGTACGCCGTAATGGGTACCATCTAGAAACAATTAATGAGCAAAATAAGGAATTTCTTTACATCACTTCCTACTGGATGGGCCAGAAGACCATCCATGAGAAGCTGGAAGCTTCTAGTATGGGATTATATTTTGTCCCAATACGAGTTATAGAATCATATGCTATGATGCCCTGGAAACTAATGAACCCTGATGTGTTCGGACTTTGGCATAATCGTCTTGGTTATCCAGGAATTACAATAATGCAAAGAATCCTTAAAAATACTCGTGGACACCCTTTAAAAGATACAAAGGTGTTGTTGTCCAAAGATTATATTTGTAAATCGTGTTCACAAGGAAAGCTCATTACTAAACCTTTCATGACAAAGGTTGATTATGAATCCCCTTCATTCTTATAGAGAATCCAGGGTGATATCTGTGGGCCGATTCAGCCTGCAAGTGGACCATTTAGATATTTCATGGTACTAGTGGACGCATCCTGCAGATGGTCCCATGTTTGCCTATTATCAACGCTCAATGTGAACTTTGTTGATGAGGACAAAGCTCCCATCCTCAGCGTGGGGTCATGCTGTTTTACATGCTGCATCTTTAATTAGATTGCGCCCCACTACTTCTCATTTATATTCCCCCCTTCAGTTAGTCTTGGGCTAGGAGCCAGACATTTCATATCTTCGCACCTTTGGTTGCGCGGTACAAGTGCCTGTAGTACCACCGCAAAGAACCAAAATGGGTCCCCAACGCCGTTTGGGCATTTATGTTGGGTTTGATTCACCGTCTATTATTCGGTTCCTTGAACCATTGACGGGTGATTTATTTATCGCTAGATTTGCGGATTGTCATTTTGATGAGACAGTATTCTCATCACTTGGGATACCAAAAGCTTCCACATATGGAAAGCAGAAAAATGTCGAGATTTTCTCATGGAATGAGAAAAGTTTGTCTCATTTAGACCCAAGAACACCTGAATGTGAAAATGAGGTGCAACGATTGATCCATTTACAAGCTATTGCAAATCAAATGCCTGATGCATTTAATGAGACTGCTAATGTTACAAAGTCTCATATCCCAGCTGCGAATGTTCCAGCTAGGATAGATGTTCCTGAAGAACCACTCGAAATGGATCTAAATGTCCCGCGCTTGAAGTGTGGTAGACCGATGGGATCAAAGGACACTATTCCTGGAAAAAAAAGGGGGAGGAATTTAGAATCTGCTTCAGATGAGCATATTAATCTTGCTCCAGATGAGCACATTAATCTTTCTCGAGGAAAGCAAATTGCACCTGAAATGCCACAACATAATATTCAAAGAGAGCATATTGCCCCTGAAGTGGCACAAGTTCATGAGCATATTGCCCCTGAAGTGGTACAAACCCATGAAAACATCACCAACCTTGGGAATACTGAAATTTCCATAAGTTATCATAAAGAGATATGGGATCGAAATGAGATAATCATCAATGATGCATTTGCTCTCTCAGTTGCTCATGAGATTATGAATAATGATTATGAACCTCGGTCTATAACCGAATGCCGTCATAGGCAAGATTGGCCTAAATGGAAGGAAGCAATCCAAGTTGAATTGACTTCCCTTGCCAAACGTAATGTTTTTGTGCCTATTACTAAAACCCCCAACAATGTAAAACCTGTTGGATACAAATGGGTCTTTGTCCGGAAACGAAATGAGAAAAACGAGATCGTGAGGTATAAAGCCCGACTTGTAGCCCAAGGTTTCCTGCAGAGGCCTGGGATAGATTATGATGAAACATATTCACCAGTAGTGGATATTGTTACCTTTCGTTTCCTTATAAGTTGGGTTGCCCAAGAAAATTTTGAAATGCGTCTTATGGACGTTGTGACGGCATACTTATATAGTTCATTAGATTCCAATATCTATATGAAAATTCCCGAAGGTTTCAAAATGCCTGAAGCATACACTCCCCGCAACTTATTCTCAATAAAGTTGCAAAGATCTTTATATGGGTTAAAGCAATCCGGCCGCATGTGGTACCAACGTTTAAGTAAATACCTGACTAAGGAAGGGTACATAAATGATCCCATCTGCCCATGTGTGTTTATTAAAACATCTGAAACCGGATTTGCTATTATAGCAGTTTATGTCGATAACATGAATTTTATTGGGACTCCTGAAGAGTTATCTAAAACTGCTGAATATTTGAAAAAGGAGTTTGAGGTTAAAGATTTGGGTAAAACCAAACTATGCCTTGGTCTAGAGCTTGAACACAAAAAGAATGGAATACTTGTCCATCAGTCAGCATACACTGAGAGATTGCTTAAACGTTTTAACATGGACAAGGCTCACCCATTGAGCACCCCTATGGTTGTAAGGTCTCTTGACCCCCAAAAGGACCCATTTCGTCCTAAAGAATCTGGTGAGGATATACTTGGTCCTGAAGTACCATACCTCAATGCAATCAAGGCTTTAATGTACTTGGCACAGTGCACGAGACCAGATATCGCTTTTGCGGTAAATTTGTTGGCACGTTTCAGTTCTGAGCCAACCCGGAGACATTGGAATGGGATTAAACATATCTTCCGTTATCTCCGAGGAACCATTGATTTGGGGTTATTCTATTCTAAGAATACTACTAACTCTGGTTTAGTAGGTTATGCTGATGCAGGATATAAATCTGATCTGCACAGAACTCGCTCCCAAACCAGTTATCTATTTTGCTATAATGATACGGCCATTTCTTGGCGTTTCACTAAGCAAACACTAGTTGCTACATCTTCTAACCACTCTGAAATTATTTCCCTCTATGAGGCCGGAAGGGAGTGTGTTTGGTTAAGATCTATGATATATTGTCCTGAAGACAGTATAATGCTAGTGGATTCAAACCGGTGATATATTCTCCCACTATAATTTATGAGGATAATGCTGCTTGTGTTGCACAAGTCAGGGGAGGATATATTAAAGGTAATAGGACCAAGCACATCTCGCCGAAATTTTTCTATACTCATGAACTCCAAGAAAGTCGACAAGTTGATGTTAAACAGATTCGCTCCATCGATAATCTTGCAGATTTATTTACCAAATCTTTGCCAACACCAACATTTGAGAAATTAGTTTATGGCATTGGTATGCGGCGAGTCAGTAAAATGCAAGATTGAATTCCCTAGAAGTGGAAATGTTTAGATGCTCCAGAAGTAGCAATTTGTTTTATTTCAGGGGGAGCGATTATGGAAATAAGTGCACTGTACTCTTTTTTTCCTTCTGTCAGGTTTTTGTCCCACTGGGTTTTTCCGGCTTAAGGTTTTTAATGAGACAGTAATAGCACGTCCAATCAGGCCACTGAAGTAGGCCTACCTATATTGTCCTGAAGACAAATAGATTGTCTTGAAGACAAGCAGATATTGTCCTGAAGACATATTGGACGGACTTAATTGTATTGTACTCTTTTTCCCTTATGTTCGGTTTTTGTTCCCACTGGGTTTTTCCGACTTAAGGTTTTTAACGAGGCAGTATACGTCCAAATTTTAATAGTGGCATTTGTCCAAGGGGGAGTGTTATGAAAGTGGACAAATGCAAGTTGTGCAAATTGTCTAAGATGTGAAAATCTGCAGGATGAATAGTGCATATCAAATCTACAGGATGAATAGTGCATATCACTATTGATGAATAGTGCATGGGGCCCACATATGAAAATTTCAAACCGTGGGGCCCACATGTACAAAATTTTCAAAGTTTGTATAGTAATTATTTCATCTATAAATTGATATCGAATGAAGAGAAGAAATGATGAGATCTCTCTTCTTTCGTCTCTCTTTTCTCTCTTTCTCTCTCTCTTCCCTTTATTCTCCTTTGTTCAGATATACTTGCTTCTTGTTCCAATTTTAATTAACATACTTTCCACAACAATATGTTTATTTTGATCTTCCTTTGTTTTTGCCCTTTTTTATAGGTTGTTGAATCGGATCCATATGGCTTTTGAAAAGTGCAAGGCAACTTTATTTTCTTTTCTGATTTTTATTTGGTTAAATTTCGTAATTTATACTTTTTTTTAATTGTTGAATGTTGTATGTGATTGTTCAAGGTTTTATTACTTTTGAATTAATGTGCTTTAAACTTTTCATATAATTTTTATGGTAGTATGAATATAAAATATAATTTAAATATTATTAAGCAAAAAAAATTAATCGAGGTTGGGAATTCCCCATTCCCCGGGTATTCCCCATGGGGACGGAGATAGGGAAAAATCCATCCCCGAACTTGGGGTCGGGGTCGGGGTTTCATTTTCAGGGTCGGGGACTGGGAATATGCCCCCCGCATATTCCCCACCCCGTTGACATCCCTAAGCCCAACCCAATTAGTGCTTTTTCCACTTAAGAATTATATAAGAACTGTGCCTAGAAGTTATAAAAGCAATTCAAAATGGTACCTCTAATTGCCTTAGCGTGACAGCCAGGTGCAATATGGTGTTGCCTCCATGGTCTCTAAAATCCCATTCACCAATGTTACCAAGTACCTTAGAGCCTCTAACTAGTTGCATTGAATGCATAGGTGTGAAACCAAATTCCCGTTCACTTTTTGATGGATTGAGCTGAGTTGTGCATGAAACAATTCTTGTATAATGTCTACTTTTCCTCTCATCGCTGCCAAGTGGACCAGAATTCTCCTCTCTGCATTAGCAACCAAGCAAACATTTATATTTACTTCCAACAAAGCTTTTACAATCAAGTATGGCTTAGCAGAAGCTAGGTGAAGAGTGTTGATGCCATTTTAGTTAGCTCGTACAAATGAGATGAAAAGAGACCTCTAGCCATGATACTAAAGTTCCTCTAAGGCTTTATTCCTGAAAAAAGAGTGAGTTAGGCTCTAGCTTTAAGCCAGTGTATTTTGGAGAGAAAGAGAGTAAAGAGAGCAAAGAAGGTAAAGGGAAAAGGTTGGTGGAGAGATGAAAGGTTGAAAAAGATAAATAGTGGTAGATATTTTACCTTATATATGGACAAGGAGGTAGTAGCATTAAGTGGAATATGACTTAGATGTGATGTGACTACCTGTCATTGGGCAAGTGTACCTTCTGTCAGGCTCGAAGTGAAGTCTGCGCTTACAGAAGATTCTGGTCTCTTAGAGAGTCTGCTCCCATATATGGAGATTGCCTTGGTGGAGTCTATGCTGGTAAGATCTGTGTTTATGGATTCTGCGCATGGGCTTACTTTGCTAAGTCTTTCGAAGCTTGATTCTTTCGGCCTGTTGGGCTGTGCTCAACAAAGAGGTGAGCATTTGAAAGAGTCCATTTAGGATGCAAGTTCAAGTTTTTTGGCCAAGAGAGCTTTGGTGAAATCAAGATAACCAACTAGGGCTGAAATGTGCAAGGGAGTTTTCAGGTTTGGAAGAAAGAGAAACCAAAATGGTACTTTATGGAGATTTAGGGGATCATTTCGGATCAATGTGGTCAAGGTGAGCACAAAACCACTCAGGGTTGCTTCATAGAGTTGAGGAACTTATCTTCATTAGGCCTTTTTTCCATTTCTATGCTTTAAGTTTGATATGAGAAGTCAGTATCAAGCAAGTCTCCATGCTTAAATGACCTGAAATCTAAATGACTTAAAATTTTCTTTAGGTCAATTGACCCAAATCCGATGCCAAACCCGAAACCTACCCAATCCATCTATTTGACATCTCTAGTCACAACCCACAAAATGTGAGCGTGAGCGGAGATAGCCACAGTTTCATTCTAAACCATAAAACTAGAGGTGTCAAAAACTGACCCGACCTGAAAAACCCGCCCAACCCGCCCGAATCCGAAACTAACCCAACCCGATTTGACCAAAAAAAGTAAACGACCAGAACCCGACCGATCCGAAACCCGATTGACCCGAAACCCGATTAACTCGAAACCTGTTTGATCCGAAACCCGTTTAACCCGAGAGACTAACCCGAAATAACCCGAAAACCTATTTAAGTAATATATTACCTTCTCATTCTTAGATATTATTAATTTATTTAATAAATTTGTTAAAAAATAAAAATAAAAATAAATGTCTTATTAAATTGAAATAAAAAACATATTTCATATTCTTAAATTTTAATCTTTGTCCTACAATTTATAAATTATAAATTATACTTTAATATATCTCTTATTATATTATACTTCTAATAAGAGATAGAATAATATATAGTTTATATTTGAAAAAATCTATTTAATTCTTATCATATGTAACGTGTGACATGTTACATGAGACATGTCACATGTATCATAAATTATAAGTTGATATAATCCCAATATTTATAGATTTAATACTTTATTTTGATTTTATCATTTATATATGTGTTAATATGTTGTATAAATAGTATTAAAAAATAGTAATGCATAATTTTATTTGTTTTAATTACTTACTTATTTTGATTACTTACTTATTTTGATTCAACTTAATAAAATTAAAGTTTACTGTTGAATTAGAAATAGGAAGTGGAGAGTGGAAAGAAAAAACATAAAAAATTGAAGATTGAAGAGTTACTTATTAATTTGTTACTTAATAATTAAGATTTATAAATTACAAGTTTAATGGTATGTAATTTATGTGCATGAAGACTCGTGCTAGCAGATGACAATAAATAATTGCTTGATTTCGATTAGTTGATTACTTGATATATTATTGAAGAGTTAACTTATAAATTTAATTTTTTTAAATAAATAATTAGAAACTCAAATGAAAATAATTTATGAATTAACCTAAAAACCCGAACTACACTCATGACTCATGTCAAAATGAATCAATGAACAAATTTGAAAAACCGAAAATCAAATGACCCATGGGTCAAACCCGAAAAACCCGGGTTTGAATGATCCGAAACCCGAATGACCCGAGGTCCAAACCCAAAAAACCCTAGCTCAAATAACCCGAAACCCGTGTGACCCGAACCCAAATGACCCGAAACCCGTGTGACCCGAAATTTTTTTGGGGTCAAATTAACCCGATCCGATTGACCCGAACCCGTAACCCGCCCAACCCGCCCATTTGACACCTCTACATAAAACCATATCGAATCGTAAAAAGTTTCGGTTTTAAAATCGAATCAGAACCATACCTATTTAAGGTTCTAGTTTGATTCCAATAAATTGAAACCGAATATATATTTTTAAAATTTTATACGTAAAATTATATATGTTTTTCAAAAGGTTGAAACTGAATCAGAACAGGAACCATAACCGAATTGCCAAATAATAGTTATGGTTCCTATTCCAAGATTCCGATAACCGTAGCCGAACCGTGGATACTTTTAAATTGCGTGAAACTGTTTGAGAGCAACTTTTTTTACCAACAAGCGACTGGGCACAAATTGAAGAGCCCACTCATAAAACTTCTGTAAGCAGGCCGCAACAGGCCCAGATTCATCATGGATCGAACAAGGTGGAGCTCGAACTAAAATGAAAGCACAACACATATATGTCAGGAAGGCTCAAGTATAACCCAGTAGATGGCCGAAGAGATAACGAAGTGTTTAAGATCATGTTTAATTTGATCACCAAGCAAAGTTTCCAGAGTTTCCAAGGGATCATGTTTTATTCATTTTTAAATTTGACGATAGTCTTCTTCATTGTATTGTTTCCCAGCTTTGGTATGCACATTTTAAAAGTGCATGGTGTTATCCTAAATATTTTATAATCCGTGAAACAATTTTCTATTCCCTAGGGTTTTTATTCACTAAAATCATATTCAAACTAAAGTCATTATAGCACTAATCAAAAATAATGAAATTAAATTTACTAATATTTTAAAATTTTAACCATATATTTTTTCGTGCAAATATCGGTTTCAAACAAGATAGGTGATAGTATTCCCAAACAATTTCGCTTTAATACGACCCAATATTTTAGTGCCGCTACGTCCTAATGCATTCTTTGTCTTTTATTTCTTCCATTTTTGTCTCTCATTTAAGATTAGAATAATAAAAAATAACTGACGACTGGCATTAAACAATAAAAAAATTTTGGCCTTTTCTTTTCTTTCAACCATCAACAGGCAAAGCATAGCGACACAGAGGACACAGATGACTCTTCTGTAGCCATTCAACAATACAATCTTGATGATAAACATGCCCGCATGGCATCTTCAGAGCTAAACTCTTTCCCTTCGCCAAATTTCCTCCAAGGCAAATCACACATTCTTCACCTTTGCCCAAACCACAAATCTTTTCCAACCCTTCAATGGCGGACTTACAGGCTGGAACAGACTTACTCTCTTCCTCTTCCTCTTCCTCTTCCTCTGCCTCATCTTCTTCATCAAATATTGTGTATGCTCCAAACAGGACTTTAACCAGGAACTTGCTTCCCTCGTTCTTGCGTTGCTCTCTGAGTAAGGCTTCTACACAGTTCAAGAGTTGGCTCCTACAGCCGTACTGAAACCACTCTGGTGGTGGCTGCCCCGACGGCACGTAAGAGGATTCCTTGAAAAGCTTTTCGTCGAAGGTTTCAAGGATTGGTATCGAATCAGATGGGGTCTTGCCATCGATCAAAGCATGGCAACAACGATACCGACCTTTCAAAGAAGGGTCATCAGCTTCGACTTCATAGTCTCCGGGGATTTCTTCGTCATTCTTTAATTCGGCTTCTATTATTTTGTAAAAGTAGATGAAACCAGATTCAGTATCCATCGCGAACAATCAACAAGAGCTTTTTGATTTTCTGGCTTTTGGTTCTTTAATTTTCTTTCGTGAAAGAAGGCAAAGCTCTTTCTTTATATACATACACATGCGAGACTTGGAAATAAAAAAGGAGTAGGTTATCCTATTCCAAATAGAACTTTTAGGGGGTCCGTTGCCCAACGGGCCTTTTCTTTTCTTAATTTTCTTTATTCTATTTTCCTTTTATAAAAAAGTTTTTATAAATAAATAACCAATTTTAGATAAATTTAAATATAAATAAGAAAAGTGTATAGGTGTCCAACTCTTTTGTTCATAAGAATTAAAATTCAGAAAAAAAAAAAATCGATTGAGAATCAATTATCATTTGTGTCAACATTAAACAGAGAAAAACTTTACGAAGTTTATTTCTTTGTTCAAAAAACTTGAATCCAAAACTTAATAAATGATATTGAATTCCTTCTATTCAACTAAATAGGCGTGTGTCATACTCCATCGTCATCAAGTATAAGGCAGAAAGATCTAAGAGAGGATTTATTAATACTATAGACGGTAATTCTAAACTATTGCCCATTTATTTATTTATTTATTCACTTAAAGCAGTCCAAGATTCAAATCATTAATATTACTATAATTAATAGAACAAGAATATTAGCTCAAAATGAGTATATTCTTTTTTATAAAATTATAAACAAGATTAACAATTGTAACCAGCGCTAACGCCACAGGATAACTGATTATATAAAATTGTAATATATTATATTTTTTATTTGTTAAAACATATATGAAAAAATTAGATTAGACTTGTGCTAATGTCATGAATTATATAAATACCATATATTTATATGAAATTTTAATAAATTCTTTATATTTGTTAAAATATATTTGTTTTTAACAATATCATTATTAAAAACAATATTATTACAAAGAAAAAAAGACTATATAACCAATACAATAATAAAAAATCAATTGAAATAGTCTATTAATGCTTTTTTTAAAAAAAAGTATTTTAATGCCAATTTCTTTTTTTTATAATTTTAAATCATACGTATTTCCCTTTTTTAAAGGATTATATAATCTATTTTTTGAATATGGATAGTCTAATCTTAGTAGTGTGTATTTCCTTCTTTTTTTACAAATAGTATAGATTTAATGGGTTCTTTTATAAGTATTGAATTTTTTAAAAAATTTAAATGAAAGTTTTAATGGTGTTAACTTTAATATATTTAATTAATAGGTTTTAAAAATACAAATTAACACACCTACTTTAAAAATATGTTCTCTTAATGCCTTTCTTTATTTTAAATCATGCATATTTCCCTTTTTTTAAAGGATTTTATAATATTTTTTTGAATAAGGATAGTATAATCTTAATTGAATTTTTACTTCATATGTATTTCTTTTTTTTTTAAATAGTATGATCTTAATGGGTTTTTTTTTTAAGAATTTAAATGGAATTTCTAATGATGTTAACTTTAATATGTTTAATTAATAGATATTAAAAAATATAAATTAACACATTAAAAATATAAGAATAATTAAAAAGTTATTTATGAGATTTCACAACAATAATTAAAATTATTATAAAAAAACCAAAATGGACATTAAACTTAAGTCTAGAGTAATTAATATAGGGTTATTAATTAAAGATTATTTTAAAAATTATATATATTCTTAAAAAATGACAAAAAAGACATTTAAGTTGACGCCATATGAAAAGTCAAAGAGTTTTTTTTTTTATTTTCATATGGTGTTAACATTAATATATATATATATATAATGATTTTTTTTTTACATAACCACAAATATTCGTATCCGTTTAACAATTTACGACCAATCCTATTTCGGCCATGTTGAGGAAAAACTCTCCAAAATCTATTTTCTCCATTCACAAGACTCGAACCTGAGACCTTGCTTGAGACATTGAACTCCTTTCGCTCAACTCAACAGGTGTTGGATAAACAAGATTATGGTGATACTTTAGATATCTTATAAGAACATCAAAATCCTTAAAAAGTACGAAAAATATGGGTCTTCTATAATTTGAGTTTGACTGCTTCAGTACAGTAAAACTATTCCCACTTACTTTTTCAGAACAATCTTCCAAGTAATCTTTCAAATGACCAAAATGGAATATCTACCATAGATGATGGCCAAATCCACAACATATTTGGCAGCTAATGCTTCTATAGCCACTGTTGGTTATCCCATCTATGCTACATGGATTCTTCTTTCTATCATATATATTCTTCATATTTTCAGAATAAAACTATGTGGAAAGGAAAAGGGCGTAAAGACAGGAAAGAAAAGAAACTTGATTTTCTTTGTCCTTTGTATTAAACATGGAAATATCATAGAAAGGAAAAAGGGTGCTTTCTTACCAAGTTGAATGGAAGAGATTTTGAAGGAATCCATCCATCTTCCTCTTACCAAACAAAGGAAGAGAAGGAAACATATAGCCCATTTTCCCTCGACTCCCTTTCTGTCCATCCTAATTCCCTCCTAGCAAACATATAGTGGTGTAGATCAGCAAAACAGGTACACTGGAGCCATATCAATGTCCTGCTTGCTCTCATTCAAGAGCAATGCATATATAATGAAACGGAGAAGTTGATTAACTATACCCAGGGGGCCGTTGAAGCTAAGTTAGTAAGAAGCAGGAATTTACCAAGCAAGATTTTGAAATCAGATAAATTCTACAATGCCTGCAAAAACTAATTATACAAGGCCAGTGAAATATGGGTCGGTATTCATAAATCTTTCCTATCACTGTCAACACAAGAATGGATAATGCATAGAACCTGTCAAAAGAATCAATACCCCAAGTGTAAACTGTGAAATCTAAAACTTCCCTAATAATAAACGAAGTGAATTTGTTTAAAATCCAAAATTTATCCTAACAAAGTTCCAGAAAAGATTGAAAGAATTTCAAGTCTTCGAAACTGCTTTGGATGAAAGGCTGAGAACACAGCAAGCATTAAGGTTTCTTTTCTTAACTATTGATTAAACAAACTATGGAACTGGCAAGATATAATATTGTCATTGAAAATTCAAACATCTTTTACTTATTTATAAGAAGAAAAGAAAAGAAGTGACAACTCATGTGTGGAAGATGAAAGATGCATTTGCTTCTACCTGCTGCATATATTGACTAACGAAACTAATATCCTTTTGCAAAGCTGGACTGATAAACAATGCAATTTTTTCCTTCTGTTTTCAAGAAAGAAAAAGAAAAGAAAAAAGATGTAACATGATTACACCAAGTTATGGAGATACTTTACAACATAAGAGAAGTTTTAAGTTAATCTGCAAGTGCTATGTCAATAACCACTTAATGGTGACTATTTCTATCAATGGACAACAGGTAAATACAGCATTTCCCATTTCACATGTTATAATTATCTGCATTCTACCTGAGATGGAAGACATAAACTTTTGATACTCACACAGCTGAAAACTCAACTTCCTGAGTGCAAGGACGATACGCCACAAATGTGCTATCATCTGAGAAGGAGCCTGGATTAAAGCAAGTAATTCCAGTGTATTTGAATGCTTTCTGCTCACTTCTATCACCCAAAACAATCTGCATGAAAAGGCCATGCAGGAGACAGTATCAGATCTATGTTTGCACTATGAATTGTAAAATTAAAGTTGAATCTGGCTCCTTCTTATTGCAGCCATCAGATTTAAAGATTATTATTATACACATTGGAATAATCAATGCTCCGACCAATACTGTTGCGAACATATAAATGCTAACCCAGGGTAGTTCCTAGATGGGATAAGGAACACTTAAAACAATTTTCTCAACTGCTAAAAATCTTATCTGGTTACATTGATGTCTACACTTTCTCAAGAGCTAAAGAAGTTATCCTCAATATAACAGTTCATAATACCTGAGAACAACCAAAAGAAGCATAAAAAGTGGGGAACAAGAGCACACCGTATGTGGAGTTGGGTATAGATGGAGACAATGGTCATAATTCCAAATAATTGGTTGCACAAAGAGAGGGAGTGGGCAGAGATGACTTTGATGGGTTATGGTTGCAACAAGCTGCAAAAGAAACCGGCAATCTCATTTCAATGCAAACAAGTAACTAGAATAGTCATGAATAATATAAAGGAAGCAGAACGGGAAGGTCTGGAGGAAGGAAAGTTACATGTTCAAAAGGATCTTCTGTTTCTTCAGTAGAAGGGGGAATCAAACAGGAGCGACGCATTCTATACAGCAGATCTTGACGAAAGAAGACAATTTCCTGGGTGTAGAACTTTATTCTGCATTTAAACAGCAGCAGCACTTGCAATTAAGACACCAAAGACACATTAAATGCTCTAACAGTTTCAATATGATTTCAATATTGTAAGGTAAAAAAAAAAAAAAGAGCTCTTAAAAGATCAACCCTCATGGTTGTCAGTAACTGGCTTTTGAATTCACAGAACATGATTTTGAATACCATGAAGTCTGGCATGGACTCAGGGGAAGCTTTCTCCAAAACTTTAAGCTTATGGTATCTTATATTAAATTGTTTGAGATTAGACAGATTACCTGCAGGGATTACTAGAAAATATGGCATTTGGAACATGCTTCTGGAGCTCTTCAGTAAGATATTTCGGTAAAGCACAACGAGGTAGAACTGTTGATGGACCTGAAATTATCAAAGTGAGTATATCCTAAAGCAATGCAACTCTTTTAGGGAACAAACAATTATAGTGAGGTAATACTTTAATTTACCTGCATCATCAGGACCAGGAATAAACAGAAATCGACTCTGTTCTTTAAGCCGTGGATGGGCTTCAATCATTTGGCCTAATTTTCCAAATTGCAATCTGCATATCAAATAGCAAGTTACTTATCTAGCCAATCTTCTCTTCCCCAAAATGACTACTATATAGAAAAACTGGAAGGACTGAATTTAATTATTCCTCACCTGAGACTTGAAAAATTATGAAAGGAGAGGTTACATGGGTGAGAACAAAAGTTTCCCATGAAAACAAATAAGGAAGGCACGACTTCCACACTCTCAAATCCATTAAGGACAGTCTCCAGCTTTTCCATAACCTTCTCCATGGACGAACAAAATCATAGATTATATCAAGTTATTGAGCAAAGGGATCGCAGCGTCAGCAGCCTAACATAATAGAAGAAGAACAGAAAAAGAACTGGAACATGTGAATTACCTCTTCATTGTCCAGCCAAATGTCAGACATAATGACAAACATGTCATTCACTGCTCTCTTTTCCTGATCTGCAAGTCTGAGCTATTAAGAGGGTATAAGAAAACTACTCAGTTTGTAGCAATTTCAAGCCACTACAAGAGACTTCAAAGAAGAAATTAAGGAGCTTTTTCCAAGTAATAAACATAAAAAGGGAAACCTCAAGTACCAAAAAAAGAAAGCAAAACATAAAATGGGAAGGGAAAGATATGCATACTGTCTCCTCTTTCGTTAGTGTACCACCACCAAACAAGTCATGCCCAGCAAGTATTCTTAGTGATTTATCTCTATCCTCTATGGGAGGAAATCCACATGTAATTACCTTCATCAGAAAGGAACACTCAGCACATGAAGGAGAAAAAAAACAGTTTCAATAGGTGTCTGCACATTATATATAATGTTGAAACCATGGAAGGTTCGCTAAAATTATTACATTGTTTCTTTGATGAGGGGGATTTGGGGGGGCGGTTGGTGCTGACCGAATAACGTCTGATGTCTTTTAATGTCTGCATTGAGCTTCAAAATATAGGGTTCCATTGCTAGCATTCAATTTATCCTAGTTAAAACTATAGACTATAGATTGAAGCTGACATAGTAAGCCAGGGCAGATCTTTGTAGGCTCCAATGAAGGAATATTGAAACTGAACATAGATACTACTACACTAAGGCAGTAACTACATGACCACCTTAAATCTTATTAGTTACAAACTGGCATTAAAAGTATAGATGGATGCTGCCATAGCAAGTCAAACTTAACATTTTGAAGCTCCCATGAAGGAATATTCAAACTTAACATAAATATTACTCCCACTATCAATATAACCACCTTCAATCATATCAAAGAAACAAATTTCTGCTTGTTCTGCTTTGGCACAGTGAAAATTTAGTTTACAATAAAAAGTAAAGTTCCAACTTGTGAAATTATTCTGTAATTTCAGGAAGATTGCAATAAAAAGATTTCTTTGCAAGTTTTTGCACAACTTTTCAACTTAGTTGAATAAGGAAAAGGAAGTTCCATTTCTATTCCTCTCCAACAGCTTTGAAACAAACAAAAAACAGAAATGAATACCCAAAATTACTCTAAAATGGAATACCCGAATTGATTCATGAAGTTGATTAGCTAACTCATTAGGCATCATGGTCAAGACATTCATAGCTGACAACAAAGCAGTAAACTTTGAGTCTACAAGGTTCATTCTTGGTTTCTTTTGTTATTATGATTCCTTTTATGTATTAGAATTTTTTTGAGTCGATTTTGGAAATTTACTTTTGCTGCTTTACGGATAGAAACCATAGACATAGTCCAAATCAATAACATTGAATAGCACACATCATGCATGCTAAGAAAACATTACTTCATAAAGAGAAACTCAGCAAAAACAAATAGAGAGAAAACAAACACAAATTTGTCCAATAGGCATCATAAAGTAAAGTGTGAATGTTGATGTAGCGGCTATAAAAAGATTTAAAAACAAAAAAGACCAACCTGAAAAATTCCCTCTGCAAGCATCTCACCCTCAGCTACAATTATGGTATTCTCTGTAAAAAATCCTGTAGTTATTTTGTATTGGTAGTCAAAGAAAGCAATGATTTTTGTTTTTCACTTTGATTAATAAACAAATTTATGAAGCAGGAAGCATTTCACGAAATAAAATCAATATATGAGCAGTAGTGATAGCCAACTAAGCAAAAGGATATTGCTTTGGAGAGGTCAATTTCAACGGCAGCAGTAAGGTCTTCCAAGTAAAAATGTCCATCCTCCAACTGTGAGATGACACCCATCACCCATCTTTTCCCCCTTTGACCAACCAAAGACTGGATTGGAGATAACTGTTCAACAATATTATCACATTAATGTTAGAATTTTCTATTTTGTGGGCTACTATTAATTGGTCATTTGTTGTTTATTAAAACAGGCTAGTAATTTTGTCCATGTGGGAAACAAGCATGAAGGCCTAATTTTGATAAGTGATCTTTATTGTATGGGCTTTGCACATCTCTTTTGAATTAGTGTGGTATGACAGTTGTCTAGGCCTAGCCCAGTAGGCCTTTTATGGGGAGGATTACTACTGGGATAATTAAGGTTAATATAAATAGGTGGCTAAGGTCCCCTCTTCTCTTCATAACGTTAGTTTCTTCCCATTGAGATCTGCCATAAGAAGAAGAGGAAGACCATAGCTTGACCGGAGACACTTGCTTCCGCTAAATAATGATGGCTGCCCAATCAGGTATGTATATTATCTTATTATCATATTGGTGTTCTAATATTTGCTTAAGATCTTGGGAATTTTAAGATTTCATATCTAACATGTGGTATTCAGAGCTAGATCTTAAGTGATATTAGGACCCAAGTCTTATTTAGTTCGAATAATAAGTTTAGATCGTATAAAAGTTGATTTCTTCTTGACTGGTAATCAAGTTTTTATACGGCTTGTGAATTAGCTTAAAACCCATAATACTTCTTGCTTATTATTTCAATTCTTGATGTTTTAATAAGTTTTGATACATGGGTTTTGTATAAATATGTTGAAATTGAGATTACATGAAGTTTCGGTAGTCAAAAATTTATTAAAACTGGTTGAAAATAAAGCTGACCCGAATGGGTCAAAAAAAAACTGGTTTAGCGGGTTGAGCTATACCCGTCTAGAGGTTGAAGACGATTGGGAATTTGCTGAGCTTGTCACGGATTGGCATTTGTTTTATATATTATATTCAAATTATTCATCTATTACTTTTCCATAACCTTTTGTTGGTATTAGTAATCATTGTTAATTATTATGATTATTTAATTATTTAAAACAAGTCTTGTTGTGTCGGCAATTATTTCAAGACTCATTGTTTGATTGTGAAATATTTTGGCATTTATGTCCACTTTCATAACACTTCCCCGACAAATGTCACTATTAAAATTGTTTGATTGTGAAATATTTTGGCATTTATGTATTATTTTAATTTAAGCCAAAATATATATGCATGACTTGTTGAAATTTTGGAACCAATCAGTTTGATAAGGATCAAAACATTGTGATTAAATGCAACATATAATTTTTTGAAAGACCATGAGATACATTTGGTATCCGTATCTCATATTGAATGGTCTATTGTATACATTTTGTCAAGTATACAAATTTTGTAATTGGGCAAATTTAATTTTTTCCTGGTTTGAGAAAATCTTTTATTAGTTGATATAAGTGTTTGGCTGCCAAAGTGGCTCACTTATGGATATTAATAAAAATTATCTCATTCGTTGGCTACAGGATTGTACCTTGATTGTTTTATACAATCGCCTGCCCAAAGGGGGTTATTGTGTAAGTCAATTTGGTATGTTAAATAAAGCATTATGATTGCGATAAACTGGTTTAGAATTTCTATCTGCCCAAAGGGGATAGCTATTCAAAATTGGAATATCTCATGTTAGCTTTATATGAAGAGTACCTATTAGTATGTTACATTCTCTGCCCAAAGGGGAGTCTGTGATGATACACCAGGGCTCTTGGTTGTTCATTGGCACATTATGAATTGTTGCTTAATATATTTGCCCATTAACTAATAAGTTGCATTATTTTTGTTTTAATCAGTGACTTTTGGTGTGAATAAGAATCAAGCTACTGTTGAGATTCTGAATGGCTCTAATTATAAGAGGTGGTCTAAGGACTTGAACTTTGCTTTTGTTATGAGTGAGATAGACATAGCCTTGCGTGTTGATAAGCCTGCAGCTCTCACTGATCAAAGCACTGCTGCTGAAAAGGAGTTGTTTGCTCAATGGGATAGAGCAAACCGTATGTGTGTAAAGGCCATTAGGAGAACCGTTGCTGAACATCTGATGAGTGGTCTAGAAAAGATTGAAAATGCTAAGGAGCTTTATGCTGCTATAGGCAATAGGTATGAACAATCCAATAAGTCTGAGGCTGGGGCTCTTATGAGTGAGCTGACGAGTATGAAATACAACAGTGAAGGAGGTGTTAGAGATTTCATTATGAGAATGGTCCACATTCAAACCAAACTAGGTGCCCATCAAATTTCTCTCCCTGACCAATTTCTTGTTCACCATGCCTTGAATGCTTTACCTCATGAGTTCACCCAAATCAAAACTGCCTATAATGCTGTGAATGAAACCTGGAGTGTCAATGACCTTATTGCCAAATGTGTTTCTGAGGAAGAAAAACTCAAGAAAGAAAAAAATGAGATTGCCTTACTTACCACCCATTCCAAACCTTATTACCGAAAGAACCTTGAAAAACCTGGGAAGATTAGGTTTAATGCTCCTAATAAGGTTAATGACGATAAGGGACAGGCTAGTGGTCAGACCAAATGGATAAGAGGTCCAAATGCTGCCATTAAGAAAGATGTCAAGTGCTTCTTTTGTAAGAAGAAAGGTCATATAAGGGTCGATTGCCTCAGGTTTAAATCTTGGTTAGAGAAAAAGAATAAACAAGGAAGTAACTCATTAACTCTCAACTCACTAGCTCTCGTTTGTTATGAATCCTATTTTGTTAATGCCCCACCGAATTCTTGGTGGCTTGATAGTGGTGCAACTGTTCATGTTGCTTGTACATTGCAGGGATTCAAAAGCAAACGGAAGCCAAGTGAGAGTGAGGCCAAGCTTAAAGTTGGAAATAATACTGAAGTAGATGTTAAGCATGTAGGAACCATAGGTTTAAATTTAAGTTCTGGTTTTGAACTTGTTTTGGATTATGTTTTTTATATTCCATCTTTTAGGAGAAATTTGATTTCTGTTTCTGCTTTAGACAAAGTTGGATACTATTTTGGCATTGGAAATGGAAATGTTAATTTGATTTTAAACTCAAATATTGTTGGAAATTTTAAACTTGTTGATTGTCTCTACAAATTGAGTTTATCTCCTAATAATGAGTATAGTTGCATGAATGTTGAAAACATTGTGTCTAAAAGGTCTTTGATTAAAGAGAAGTCTTCTTTGTTGTGGCATAAAAGATTAGGTCACATTTCTAATGAAAGAGTTGGAAGACTCATAAAAGACAACATTTTACCTTCTCTTGATTTTGAAAACTTAGACACATGTGTTGATTGCATTAGAGGGAAAATGACTAAGACTAAGAAGAAAGGGGCAACTCGAAGTTCTGACCTTTTGCAAATTGTGCACACTGACATTAGTGGACCTCTTACACCTACTTTGTGTGGTAACAAATATTTTGTTACTTTTATTGATGATTTTTCTCGTTATGGTTATCTTTACTTGATTGATGAAAAATCTAATGCTCTTGAAAAGTTCAAAGTTTTTAAAACTGAAGTAGAAAAACAATTAGGGAAAGTCATCAAAATTGTTAGGTCTGATCGTGGTGGTGAGTATTATGGCAAACATGGTACAACTGGGCAGCATATGGGTCCATTTGCCAAATACTTGCAAGAATGTGGGATTGTTGCCCAATATACTATGCCTGGTAGTCCTGAACAAAATGGTGTGGCTGAAAGGCGTAATCGCACCCTTAAAGATATGATGAGGAGCATGATGAGTAGAACTAACCTTCCTGAGTCTCTTTGGGGTGAAGCCATTAAGACTGCCTTGTATATTCTTAACAGAGTACCTAGTAAATCTATTCCCAAAACACCTTTTGAATTGTGGACTGGTAGGAAACCTAGTTTGAACCATTTTCGAGTTTGGGGTTGTCCTGCTGAGGTTAGAATCTATAATCCTTTTGAAAAGAAAACTGAACCTAGAACTACTCGCTCATTCTTCATAGGATACCCAGCCCATTCTAAGGGATATATGTTCTATTGTCCTACACGTGGCACTAAAGTTGTGGAGTCACAAGTGGCGAAATTTCTTGAATGGGATGTGGCAGATGATGTTGTGGTAGATAATGTTGATAATGAACCTGCTAGACATGTTGATCTTCCTTTGCCTGTTTCACAAGGTAGTGTGGTGTCTATGGATGTTGAGAGAGAAGATCCTGGGCAACACATTATTGATCCTACTCCTCAAAATATTGATAATGCTCCAATTGAAGTTCCTCCTATTCAAAATAATGAGGTTGATGTTCCCTTGAGAAGATCTACTAGGCAAAAGAGGTCAGCCATTTCTGATGATTATGTTGTTTTTCTTGGAGAAAGTGATTATGATATTAGTCATGTTGTGGATCCTGTGAGCTTTAGTGAAGCTGTTAATAGTTCTCAATCTGATATGTGGATGGATGCAATGAAAGATGAGATGAGCTCTATGGCTCAAAATTATGTTTGGGAGCTTGTTGAGCTTCCAAAAGGTTGTAGGCCAATTGGTTGCAAATGGGTCTATAAAACCAAGAAAGATTCCAAAGGGAAAATTGAGAGATTTAAAGCTAGATTGGTGGCAAAAGGATTTACTCAAAGAGAAGGAGTAGATTATAATGAGACTTTTTCACCAGTGTCTTCCAAGGATTCTTTTAGAATCATTATGGCCTTGGTAGCACATTTTGACTTAGAGCTTCATCAGATGGACGTGAAGACAGCTTTTCTGAATGGCGATCTTAGTGAGGAGATTTATATGAAGCAACCTGAGGGTTTTGATGAGCCTAGAGGTGAACACTTGGTGTGTAGACTCAAAAAGTCTATCTATGGGCTTAAGCAAGCTTCTAGACAGTGGTATTTGAAATTTGATGAGGTTGTTACTTCCATGGGTTTTGAGGAGAATAAGGTTGATCAGTGCATATACCTTAAAATCAGTGGGAGTAGATTCATTTTTCTTGTACTGTATGTAGATGACATCTTACTTGCTAGTAGTGATGTTGGATTGTTGCATGAAACTAAGCAGATGTTGACCAAGACTTTCGACATGAAAGATCTTGGTGAAGCCTCTTTTGTTCTTGGGATTGAGATTCATAGGGATAGATCTCGGAATTTATTGGGACTTTCTCAGAAGGCTTATATTGATCGTGTGCTTAAAAGGTTTAATATGCAGAATTGTAAACCTGGAGATGCACCTATCATTAAAGGTGATAAGCTTAGTCTCAATCAGTGTCCAAAGAATGATTTGGAAATGAAGTCTATGGAGAGCATTCCCTATTCCTGTGCAGTGGGGAGTCTCATGTATGCTCAGGTTTGCACCAGACCTGACATTGCCTTTGCGGTAAGTGTTCTTGGCAGATATCTTTCTAACCCTGGTTTAGATCATTGGGTTGCTGCTAAAAAAGTAATGAGGTATTTGCAGAAGACTAAAGATTATATGTTAGTGTATAGAAAGGTGGATAATCTTCAGATTATTGGGTATACAGATTCTGATTTTGCTGGATGTCAGGATGATATATATGAAGTCCACCTCAAGGTACATTTTTATGTTAGCTGGAGGAGCTGTTTCTTGGAAGAGTGTTAAACAAACACTTTTAGCTTCTTCAACTATGCAGGCTGAGTTTGTTGCTTGTTATGGGGCTGCTACGCAAGCTATTTGGCTTAAAAATTTTGTTTCAGGCCTTTGTGTTGTTGATTCTATCTCTAGACCATTGATGATTTACTGTGATAATAGATCTGCAGTGTTGTTTTCTAAGAACAACAAAACTACTAGCGGGTCTAAACATTTAGAGATAAAATACCTCAAGGTGAGGGATTTTGTGAAAAATGGTGACATAGTTGTTGAGCACATTGACACCGATAGTATGCTTGCTGATCCTTTAACTAAAGGGTTGAGACCTATAGTATTTAGTAGACATGTTGAGAGCATGGGTATTATTGAGTCTTTTAATGTACTTGGTTAGTGGGAGTTACGAATTCTCACATTATAGTTTACATTATTTATATTGAGACTCATTTATGTTTTGAGACATCATTATGATGATTGATTGATGATTCTTATTGAGAATAATTCATGCTATCTTCTATTTTCATATGTACATGTACTTTGATGAAGATTTGCTTATATATATTGTAAAATCTTAAGACTTGGTGTCTATCTTAAGTAGGACTGTTTTGTTAATTGGGTATGTCTCATAAATGGCACTATATAGTGATCTTAAGGATCAGTGGGAGACATACAGGCATATTGTTGATGCCAAAGAGATTTCTCATATTGTTTAGAGAAATCATAAAGAGGACCGACAATGAAAGTAGCACATTAAGATCACATTTGGTGCTATTTTCTTGCTACACAACCACACTAAGATCCATGTCGATAAAATCACTTATACTTGTAACCATGGATTGGTCTTGTGTCATTAAAGGGTACAAAGGCTGCCATGATTCAGTATTTGTTGGTTTTAATGGATGGGATCATGAGATGTTGTTTCTATGGACTGAATTGTTTTCAAATTGTGGCCACATCAAAAATTAAGTTAACTAGCCTGGTGTCATTTTTTTTGAAAATATTTTCTAAAAATTTAAAACAAACACCAATTAATATTGCCCAAGTGGGAGAATGTTAGAATTTTCTATTTTGTGGGCTACTATTAATTGGTCATTTGTTGTTTATTAAAACAGGCTAGTAATTTTGTCCATGTGGGAAACAAGCATGAAGGCCTAATTTTGATAAGTGATCTTTATTGTATGGGCTTTGCACATCTCTTTTGAATTAGTGTGGTATGACAGTTGTGTAGGCCTAGCCCAGTAGACCTTTTATGGGGAGGATTACTACTGGGATAATTAAGGTTAATATAAATAGGTGGCTAAGGTCCCCTCTTCTCTTCATAACGTTAGTTTCTTCCCATTGAGATCTGCCATAAGAAGAAGAGGAAGACCATAGCTTGACCGGAGACACTTGCTTCCGCTAAATAATGATGACTGCCCAATCAGGTATGTATATTATCTTATTATCATATTGGTGTTCTAATATTTGCTTAAGATCTTGGGAATTTTAAGATTTCATATCTAACAATTAAAACATCAATTCTTTCTCTTTTTGGGAACACAAAAACATTAAAATCTAACACTATTTCTTTTCTTTTTTTTTTCTGTTGAGGAATAACACCATTTCTTTTATACGAATAGGAAGAGGAGAGCACCTGACAGCTTTGAGAGGTTTCATCCGTATCAAATGCAGGTTTAATAAAATGTTGATCACGAGCAACCCTCTGGAACAGCAACAGAAACCTATCTCTATACAGAGCCGCTTTTGCAGAAGCCTCCCCATGGATGGGTAGACTTCCAACATGTCTATAAACATGGAACAACTGTCAAATATAAACTCTAATCTAACAGTTCAAACAGAAAAGAAAAGGTTATAAGTAAAACATTAAATACCCAAAGAAATGCTTCTTGATTGGATCATATTGAAATTTGGGGATGAGAAAGGCATCAACAACGCGAATAGAAGAATGAGAAAGAGAGGTTGAAGAAGTAGGGCCTTCCTCCTCAGCTGCTTCAGCTTCCAACAGAAGACTGATTACTCTATGAACTGCCTCTTTGTCTATTATGGACGATTTCACTGCTCCCAATGAGAGAAATCCAATTATTAATAGCTAAGTATTAAAAAAAATCAAAAAAATGTAATAAAGAGGAACTAAGCAGAAATCACAACAAAAAATAATCACAATCATAAACATTACAGGATTCCTGGTCTAGCTGGTCAAGAAGGAGATCCATGGCTTCATCTTGGGCATCTTCAAATCGATTAACAAAGGAAAGAATCTCCTCAAGACCTTCCATCTTCAAGCTGTATCCTCTTATCTTCAACTTCTTCAATATCATCTTTCGAGTCTGGCTGCTCATTTTTCCCCTTTCCCTTCTTTCTCGCTTCACAGTTTTTTTTTTTTTCCTCGCACTCCTCTTTGTCTTGCAAAGAGCAGTAGGCAAAGGGATGGGGGTTTTGCACTTTTGCTGCTGGTTTTGGCAGGAAAATCTTTGAATTCTTAGCAAAATGGCAAGAACCCTACAGTTATAAACTAAGAGAGTAAATTATTATTGGCATACATCAACCTAGTGCTTCTAATGTCAAAAGCTGTAGAAAACATATCATATCCCAGTGTATGTTTTAATTTGTACTCATGTAATGTTTAGGTACAGCATTAACTACTACTAGGCATACCATAAAATTAAAGAACAGTGAAAACATTAATAATAATAACTCAACTTAAACTATAAGCATTTGTGAATCATGAAATTTTTACTTTTCTCTCTTTTTGTTTTCTAAATTTTCAATTTTGCCTTGTGAATTACATAACAATCACAATTAAAATCTGATAGCAAAATGGAAATCAAGAAAACAAATGGTTAACACCCCAGTAAACCATCAATAAAAGGTTTCAATTTTCTCAGGTTCCAAACAATTTTCATTCCTGCCATTTCATCAACAAAACTATGGAAAATGAACTAACCCCTGCTGAGAAACACAATAACAAAAGATCCAAAGCCAAAACCCAAGATTCAGAGCATTGCATGATTTGGTCCTCTCAAAAATCAATTGGATCTATACAGAAAAATTTTTTGTAAAGGGAAAAATAAATAAATAAACATACCATTTCCAATGGCCGCAGTGAAACCGAGTAACCACCATTAACCCAAAAAAAAGGTGAAAAAGTCTCAAACCTCTCTCTATTTATCTCTGCAAAGATCCGCAGGAGTTTTTAGAGGGAGAAATTGTTTTGTTTTGCTTCTTTTTTTTTCTTTTTCTTTTTTTTTTTCAATTTTTTTTTCTATGTCTTTAAGAACGAGATGCATACACCACAGCACTCTGTCAAGTCTATTAAAAAGTTCAGATTTTTATAGGATAAGACTTATGACAAATTACCCTGTTTAAATTTGTGTCTAATGAAATAATTTATTTAAATTTGATTTAATTTTATTCGTGAATAGTTTGATTTTAACATACATACAAGCAAAATATAACTCAATTATCCAAATTTAAAACTGACAATAATAATGAAACAGTTATAACAAAATAATAAGATCATCAAGCATCTCACATATATCCAAATAAGTCCAGCTACATCAACATAAGATAATCCCCAAGTCACATTTAACCATTTCAGTCATGATTATTCAACTTCAGAGCTTGTTTCTTGCAAGTTCATAATATCCTCCAAGTTTAAGTAAAAATGATATATTTCTAAACTGAATTTTAAGTAATGAAAAGAATAAATTAATTGATGGTTAATCAGTTGATAATCAAAAATTACCCTTGAGTCAGTGCTCCAAAGCTTGATTAAAGAGAACGAATCTGAAAAGCAAAGAAAAAATCAGAAAACAATGGCAGAAATAGATATTGCTACACAGTCTGACAAAGCCATTTTGTGAAAATCCTGCTTACCAGCACTTCCTCTAGCATTTTGTAGAGCAGCAGAAAGAGATCTGCTATCGCTACGAGGTGGGTCAAGACTCAGGAGTCGATGACTGGGTGTGGGGACTTGTGGTTGGCAGGCTGGTGGCTGGAGAGCGGCGCTGGGGTTTTCAGCAAGAGGAAAAAATTGTGGGAAGCAGGTTTAGAGGGAAAAGTACAAGATCGCCGCGATTTGGCGCGGGGCAAACTTATGTAATTTGAAAATTTTCTTAAAAAAAAAAAATTGAGTAACAAGACAATAATACCCCTTACTTTTTTGGATTTACCAAAACGGAGGATTTAGAAAAGGGGAAGAAAATTTTCTGCAAAACCAAACTGGAAATCCTGAAGGCTGAAACTATAGTCTTCCTCTTCAACCACTAATGAAACTTTTCTGACTTAGGTATGTTTGAAATCTGTTCTTCTTTTCTGGGTATTTGATATATTTCCAATTCTATAATTTGGATTTCCTAGTTGTAAACTTTAATGGTGCCCTTTTCTTGTTTGATGACATTCGTCTGAAGTCTTCAACAGCTCGTTCCATTAGCTTATTAGGATTTTGTTTGCAGCTTTTTGGCATTGTTTGATCTGAAACCAACAAAAGAAAAGGCTTTGATCAGGAATCTGGGGGATTTATATGTGCTTTTGTTTGCTGGAATGATATTTTTTTTCCCCAAAATATGAACCCAATGTTCTTCAAATGTTCATAGGCAGACAATTCATGCTTTTTGCTTGTTTAGTTCGCTCTGTAAATTTGTAGTTGGAACTGAGTTCATTGTATTCTCATGCAGATTTATAAGATTGTTGAGAGTAATGATTGATTAGATATAGTGGAATGAAGCTTATAGTAGATGAACAGGCGAGAGTTTCCTTTAGATTTTGCTAGGCAATATTTCAGGATTGGCTTTTTTTCTTTCAAATAAATGGAGGAATATGAGAAAAGAAAGGAAAGGTTGAAAGCATTGCGGATGGAAGCTGCTCAGGCTGAAGTTCCTGATAGTGTTGAGACTTCTGCAATGCCCGGTTGCCTTTCTAATCCATTAAGTGAGACATCATCATCAACTTCGACAGAGCGAGATGACTTTTGTGCACCTCCACGATTTGAATATTATACTGATCCCATGGCAGCGTTTTCTGCAAACAAACAGAGGGGCAAGGCGCATTGTCAGACTACACAGTGTTCTCCAACTACTGGTGGCTGCCCAATGGCAAAGGTTTCACCATCCCATCCAAGTAATCTGTTTTTTGAACTATATTATTTTTTTAAAATATTGATCTGTCATGTATTGATTATAGTTGGTTAAATGGAAAGAGTATCTAATGATGTTAAACAAGATATTTCAGAAGTTTATTGCACAGGTTTATATCGGCTGCCATTTCTCCCATAATTGGCACAACAATCCAAATCAAAGCACTGTGTTGACAAAACTCTGCTAGCCCTTAATATGTGAAGTGTCATTAGAACAAATCCAGAATATGTGATGTGACCACCTTATTCTGATTTGGCAGGACCCGGGAACTTTGATATGATTCCGCCTGTCCGCGGGATGCAGAACCAGTATTCACTTGATCATAGAGTGTGCCAACAACAAGATCCTTATAACAGCTTTGCAGCCCACCAAAGCCCAATAAGAAGTCTGTCACACATGCATCATGGTGATTCTAATGCTGTGAATGGATCCCAGGCAAGTACTAATTATTATAGCCCTACTTCTGCTGGAAGCCTAAGCCTAAGGGGAATGTTTGGTACTCCTGCCATGCATCCTGGAACATTTCCTAGAGGCTGGAATCCCTCTAACACATCAAGGTATACTGATTCCCCTAGACCTGGCTTTTCACCTGGAGATACCCCTTGTGGAAGAGGCCAGCCTCAAAGGTTTGGCAACAATCCCCTCCCTGATCGGAGACAGGGAGGCAATCCTGGTACAGAACGAGGCATGGGACGTGGATATGGTGGCAGCTTTAGTAATAGAACAGGGAGGAGTGGTGGACGAGGGTGGGGTTCTCATGGTCATAGCTCACCATCAAACAGGAGGTCGGAACCAAAGCATTTCTTTATGGATTCCATGTTAGAAGATCCTTGGCAGCATTTGAAACCTGTTCTATGGAGAAGAAAGCTGGAACGGGTAGTTGGAGTACCCCTGACTCAAATTCCTGGCGTCCAAACCCCATTAGGAAAAAGCCCAAAGTTTTAGAAGCTTCTAACAAGTTTAATTCTCAAACAAATCTTTCAGAATTCCTTGCTGCCTCATTCAATAGATCTGTTGAGGGTACACAACATGAATGAAAGTTTCTCGAAAAAGGCCGTTTAGAATGCATCGGTGAAAACAATTTAGCTGGTGATTGGTGCCCGTGCAGTCACATGATGATGGGGCATGCTTGATGGACTTAAGAACTTTCCATGGCAGCAATCATGTTAGAATCAACAGAATTAATGATGATGCATTTATCTCTTATTTTTAGTTTCCTTTTCCCTTTTTCATCACAGTATTTGATCTACTAAAATAGATGAATTTCTATGTATTATTTTGCAATAACGAAAGTTGTTCATTGCTGTTAAATGATTTCCTTGAAGAGTGCTAACCTTGTTACTTCTAAGCCCTAAAATTCACTGTAATATCTAATTTTTTTACCTAGTCCTTTGGATTAGAGTGACTGAATGACCGAGTCAGATAGGGTTTCTTATTCCTTCAGGTGAAGGTTATGGTATTTATTCTTCCACGAGTATTGAGTAGCAAGTTCGCAATTATAACCTGTAGCAAGAAAGGACCTCTTGAGTGCTGTTGGTTGGGGCGAGTATATTGTTAATCCTAATTAACATATAAACTAAATAAACATGCAATAAGACTTAAATCTAATGAATAATAATTATTTATTTGCCAGAATTTTGAAAAATTTCTTGGATTTTCTGTAATTGAGATATGAGAGATCAGCAATACCAATTCTTTTTTATTTGATGAAATGAATGAAACGTTGTGCATCCACCAACTGGGAGAACAAGTTGGAGATCAAAACCAGTTATCCATTTTTTAATCTCTTCAGCATTTTGAGTCAACTCATGCAACAATAAATTAAAAAAAATAAATATAGAATAAAGAAAATATGAACTTCATCAGAAATTTAATGATAATTAAATACAAAGGGAGGTAAAGAAATAAAATAAATCACTTTAGTATAGTCATGTAAAACCAACATCCTTTGAGTTGAATAGAATGAGCTTTTATTAATGCCCATCAAGTAAAGTCTCAAGTTTAAAACCTTGTGATTATAGGCCTACGAGAGTTTCACCCGTTTGGCGTCTAATGTGGCTCGACTTTAGATTAGTCGAGAAAGTAGTCGTGTAAACCGAGGGTTCAAACCAGGTCGTCCCCTAGCCTCTGGGAAACTTTGTAAATCGTCTTGGTCTGCAGGATGAAATTGCATGCTATCCACTCGCCCCCCTCCTGACCATTAGCCACCACCCTCTCCAATACTGTGTACGAGATGTGAATATCTTTGACCTTATATTTCTTCTGCGTATCCTCTCCCAATGCTATAATATCGTTCACCCCGAAAGGTCGATCCAGAAAAATAAAAGTCATGCATCTGACATATTGAGCAATCCATCTTATAGCGATAACAATAAGTATTGCTCCAATCACCAAAATACCCGCTAAGAATTTGTAATGAACTAAACCCGACACAAACAAAGCAGATATGGTGAAAAATAAACCCAATAAAACGTTATGGGTCCTGTCGAAGTCCCTCACAGCGGAGCCGAAAAATTCCCGGTCAGTAGGTTTGAGGTATTCTTTGATAGCAAATAACGTGCCGGTAAAGAACAACAACTCAAGCATGCCCAACGCTGTAGGTTTGGTCATCAAAGCTGCCATTTTGCTTAACAGTGACTGAAAAGCCTCCATTGGGTTTTGGTAGGGGATTGTAAGGATATGAATGAACTGATGAAAATGAATGGGGTTTGAAATTATGAATTGCTGGAATGCAAAGTTAAATGATGAGAGTTATAAAGAACCCAGAAGGTGGATATATATGTAGAGATTGGTTGGGTTAGGTGAGTAAATTAAGGATTTCTCTCCAGTTCATTGTTCGTTAAGTTGAAACTAGCTAGCTCTACCTTCTATTTTAAGACAATGGTCTGTTCTATACGCCTGCCAGTTAAATCATAACTTGATCTGTTTTCAATCTTTGTGACTCATTTGATTTGTTGTTTTCAGTTTTTTTCTTTTTATAGCTTACCTTATATAATTCATATCTATCTGTCTAGGTTATTTCTATCCAAGGGAGGTTCTGTTGCTGTTGAGGTGGGTGAGGCAGACTCTGAACTGAAGTACCTAATTATACTATTTTTGGAAGAATAACCATGGACTAATTAAGCCAAGGATAGCAATTAACGATCAAATTCCTAATAGATGTCGATAATTAAATTTCTGATTCAGGCCAAAAATTTAATTAGTATGCATGCTAGAAAAATCCTTCGAGATTGATGAACTTAATTATGAACTTTCTTCATCAGCCCTATGACATAATCCAAGCTAATGTCTGTAGTTAACTATCATATAATAATAATTAAGCTGATGTTTGTAAATAATGCACATTAACCATGTACTATATAATAACTTCTGAAGATTATATATTCTGTGCAATTGCTAGCAGTTGAATGTGAGGAACCTTTATCTCTACAAACAAAATGAGGGGGAAAGCGCATTCTCAGAGCACACAATTATTAGTCCCCATTGTGTTGTTCATTCTTTTACTTTTCAAGGTAATCTAACAGGAATCAATTGTTTTTTCACATTTTCCCTTTGCTCAACGGTGAGAGAGTTAGACAAGTCTTTCCTGTAACCCTATCAGCTTAGAACAGAGTTCTCCATAAATCTGTTTTGAAGGAAACCGGTCCTGTAGAAAAAAAGAGTCATAACTACTTCATAGATTTTCTACGACTTGAAGCTGTTGAGCAGTTGTTGAACTAAAATTGTTAATTTTTCGTAGTAGATGGAATTCATTTTCAGTGTATTATGCGTGCCTGTTTCCTTGCAAGAATTAACTCACACAACTTAAGTTAAAGACAAGAACACACCATAAAACAGCACAGAGAAAAAACTTTATCTCAGTGAATCTTCTACAGCTTAAATCTTCTAGAGTTGCACCAATGAATTTTGGAATAATCTATCTGTCTAGGGACTTTCCATAAAATAAATAAATAATATACAACTAATTGTTGGTAGAACGCTCGACTCTTAGTTCCAATGACGACCTATGGCAGCTTCAAATGTAAAAATGGAAATATTCTATTAATTGCTGGATAATAGTGATGCTTCCATGTCTTCCTCTTCCTCCTGGATTGTGATTGCTTCTGGTTTGGGGAGACAAGCATAACATAAGGACATCACCTATAATTGGAAAGAGAAAAAGGGATTTTGCATTGAGAATAGGTCCAGAGATATGGAGATGGAAATGGAGAGGAGTTTTGGGCTTACCATGCACAGGGATGCAACTAGGATACTAAAACCCTTGCAGCTGAAAAGGGCATTGCTAGATAGGAACCAAGCTGAAAATATATAACAAACACAATTGAAGAAGTGAGAAATTAATCAAAGCGCCTTTTATCATTTAATCGATGGTCATACAATCAACTAACAAGTCAGTGGGCTCATTGCAAGTGGTGATAATAAACTTGCTACAGCTTGAACACCGGCGATAAATCCTTGAGCTTTTCCCTGTGATCACCAGCATTAGATGTAAGAGAACAAGAAAGCAATGCAAAATTAAGTTTGTTGAGCCCTGTGAGCTAAAAGGTAACTCGACCCTTTGCCATGTCAACATTTTCATCCAAATTTGGTTAGTTTGACCAAAATTAAAGTTTGAGGGTTAAATTGACAAAATAAAAGTTGAGGGGCTTATTTTCCACTTTCAACATAGTTCAAGAGCTGGTTTTTCCTTTAGTTTTTTTTCTAAGTAAAAGATTAAATTCTTAAAGTGACTGTCCAAAAATAAAACAATCACTAGATGCTTTTGGAAACCTGATCAGTTAAGCTTGATGCCTTGGAGATGATAGCATAGGTCTGCAAACAGAAATTTGGCAATGAAATGATTATATATTAACAATTAATCCAAGTTAATTATGATTGTGCTTGTAAATGGATACAATGTTTATGTAATTCAGGGATCAACAAAAGAGAAATTATGGCAAATTTTACTTACCGAGGGTTTCACGAGCACATAAATGACTCCAAATGAAGCGGCCAAGTATGGTACCTGCATTTTGACAATACTTGTTCTTGTTCAGTCTTGACTGCTTCTAATCCTAAATTAAGCGTTTTAATTTCAAAACATGCATGCATTTTACAGGGGAAAGATTGGATCCTTTTATCCTGCTACTCAAGTGAGAACCTCTGGATATAAAAGTTTATCAAATAGTTAAGGCTCAACCAACAAATGAGAGAAAATGGTATTTAGTAATATTCTAAGGTTTGAATTTAGTTAAAAAAACAAAATATACAACTATTATTCATGAAAAAAAAAAAGCAACAGCAGTAACTTTCATTCCCTGGAAAATAACAATGACAGAAGGGATCTTTGTTATGGACATATACTAAATCAGCTCTAATTATAACAACAATCACCTAACAATATAACAATTGTAAGAACAATCTGTTAATTGTTAGAATGTTAAATGAACAATCTACTAAATTAGCAATAATAACGACTAATAATGTTAGAACAATCTGTTAGTTACAACAAGGAAGATATAGTCTTAAATTAGCAGTGCTCAGCCCTATATATATTTACAGCATCCTGTCCTGTATTTCCCATCCACTTCTGAAGTTGTTAATCTCTCTTCTTTATATTTGTTTCTGGCTTAGGAAAACTTCTAAGAGAAACTATGTCTCATTCAGCTCAGAAGCACGCAAACGGTGACCTTCCTTTTGCTTTCTCACCCTTACCTGCTGCGGAAGCTTGTCTCAAAAGTGATGAAGGTAAACTTTCTCCTTTTCTGGTTTTTTTCCCTATAGTTGCCATTATTTTTCACTATTCTTAGGGGTCTTCTGTTGTTGTCTTTCCCTGCAGGTTTCCACAATCATTCGTTGGTTGCTATGCAGGAGGCATCTGTGTTGACTATTTCTGATGAAGAGAGGCAGCAGCTATTGGAGGTATGTAAATATAGTAAGGTTAAATGCTTTTGAATATTCTTCTTGTGATGGTCAGCACACTGGTTTCCTCTAAGGTGCACACGATAAGAGCACACCGTTCATTGTCGTAATAGTCCTCCTATGTTTCCAGCATTTTGTGCCATATGCTTTCCACTTTCCACCTACTTCTATATTTCTTAGTCCCCATTTTCTGTCTCCCTTTCAGAACAAAGATGCATCTCCTTCAATTGAGAGGCAAATAAATCTTGCAAAACGAGATCACCCTCAGAAAGCTTGTGTTGTATCTATACAAGACAAAGTGCTTTCTTCCCAAACTAAAGCAAACAACCAGAGATTCAATCGTGAGTTTAGAGATGCACACCATTCTACTCTTGCGAGCGAAACATGTTGTGAACCTTCTATGGAGTGCTGCGGATTGACGTTACTCGGATGCTTTCTCTTATTCATGTTCTGCATAATGTTTAGACTAATTACACTTCACCCACCACCAGTAACGATGCATCCAAACTCATTTTCTATATCCAACTTTACTGTTAACTGGGAAGCTGAGTTCACTTTCGGTTGCCAAAACTGTGATTTTGAGTATAAAACAAGGACTTACTACAAGGGCATCAAGGCATACATCTCTTATAATGAGACACAGGATGCATTTTCTGAAGTCTCCATTGAGCCTTTTGACTTAGGCACTAACCAACAAAAGAAAGTGCATGTGAAATTTGGGAATGCTGGATCGGAAAGCTACCAACCAATTGTTGGAGAAGAAATTGGCAAGGAAGCAGATTGGGAAATGTTGCACCTGACGATGAGGTTAGATTTTTCTGTTAGTTGCAAATTGCGGGGATCATCTTGGGAAGGCGATATGCTGGGTGAACTATCTGATTCATTTTGCTGGAAGTTACTAGTTGGGGTGATGCCTGGAACAGGAAGAGGGAGATTGATTCATTACACGAAAGCTGCATGCCACAGTTATGAGTACTAAGAGCATATATGTGAGATTTTATAGTCTGATCATTCTTACAGCTTGTATGTTCCTATTCTCATCATCAAAAAACAACATTGAGTTGAATGGAATCCCTGTCCTTGAGTGAATTTTCTAAAAATGTTCTGTCTTATGAGTCCAGCTGGAAAAAAAATTCTCCTAAATAGTCTAAATAAGAATAATTGGCACAAAATATGTAAAATGATCTAAATGACATAAAAAAAATGCAAAATGACCTAATTTCTAAAATGGCATAAATATGCAAAAATGACCTAATTTAATAAGTGACATAAAATACTAAAAAGCATAAATATTAAAATAACCTAAATTACTAAATGGCATAAAAATATTAAAAATGACCTAAATTACAAAATGACATAAAAAATATTAAATGGGCCTAAAAAAAAAAACTAAAATGACATAAATATTAAATGCATGATCCTAAAAGTATAAATGACAAGAAATAGTGAAAAATGATCTAATTTACTAAATGACATAAAAAATATTAAATACACCTAATTTAGTAAAATGGCATAAATATGGAATGGGTTCTAAAAAATAATAATAATAATAATAATAATATATGCTTAATTTCTAGTATGGCTTTAATTTTTACGGCAAAGATTGGCATTAATTAATATACATAGCCACGAAATTAAAACAAGAAAATAATAATTATTAAAATGAGATTAGGATGCAAATATACAAGGAACCCAATGAAATAAAAATATAATTAATTATTTGCCAGATTTTTTTTTTAGTAATTGAAATATGAGAGACTCAGGACAGTTGGTGAGATATTGTGATTTTGGAACCAATTTGGTGTGATTTGATTCCTCTATTGGAGAATGTGAAACCGTAAACCGTTATGAGCATCTCATGTAAAAAGAAAAAAGGCCAAATTATTTCTAATAATAGTACTTGTTTGTTTTTTTTTGTCTCTATTTTCTTGGCCGAATTTAAATACTTTTAGTATAGTTCTTATATTCAATGAAATGAAACGGTGGGCATCCTCCAAAGGGGATATGAGAACAAATTGGAGATTAAAAGCAATTTTTTTTTTATCTCTCCAAGACTTAAATAACTATAACTAGAAATGTTGCATGCGTTAACGCTGCGGGTATACCTATAATTTGTGTTTTTTTTAATGCGTGAAGTCTTAAGAAACAAATGAAACACAAACAATTAAATATATATATGAATCATAATATAATCCATTTTAAAGTAATTCAGGAGTTTTTCTTTCTTTCTTTTATTCCATAAAAGAAATATATTTTAGGAAATATTGGAGATATTTTAGGAAAATATATTTTACAATAATACATTGCGCAAAAAGCTTAAAAAAATTGTCATATTTCGTTAGATTATATAATACTATAGTAATTATAACTAAAGTATCTACAACATAAAAATCTTTAAGGTCACCTACAGTATTAAATATAGTAAAATATATTCCTCAAAATTGATACTCTTAGTGTATCAGTATAGGTCTTGAACGTCTTCTAACTCATCAACGCTCTTCTGCTTCCCTATAAAATGCAAACAAATAGTTATGCTTAGTTTGCACCATTTTTCATCATTACACAACAATCATCAAGCTCAGATTTTGCATGATAAATATTGTTTTTATAATAACAAATATAAATCCTCATAGTGAAATGGTAAAAACTTCCATGTAAAAAAGGCATGCCTATTTTCAGTGACATATGACATGTTCTACAATATCTTTTGTAAACTTGGGGTTAATTAGTTTCCTTATAATGCTAGCATTGCTTTCTTCTTACTGTTTACCAATTCAAATTACATGTGAATGTATTAGTACCTTGATTCATTATTTATTCAACATCCCATGTATTCTACCAAAACAAAAAAGGCACTCGAAATTAGCTTAGCATGTGAATGTATTAGTAGGCTTACCATTATATCTCATGTTCCCTGTTGAATAATTAACAGACACCTTGATTGGCAAACTAGGTACCACTGTTAGTCCTCTTTGAGGTTTGTTGTAATACCTGTTCCAAATTACTGTACCTTTTAGTTCGTCTGGCATGCATCATTTAGTAGGAAGACATGGAAAATATAGTTTAAGCCTTACATTAGTTATGAATAGAATATAAATGGAATTAATAAATTGTTAAAGTTTAGTAGTAAAATTAGAAGTTTAGACTGATTTTACAAAAAATTGACAGAGAATTTAAAAATTTCACTGCCAATGGAATAAAAGGGAATTGCCTGAAGAATAAAAATATACACTGAAAATTTTGTTACACTGACTTAGGATATAGATGGAATTTTAGTGATTGTTGGAGGACAAAATGGGAACTAAGAACAAAATTATCTTTTATGGACTTAACCATCTAGTGACAAGTGGCAAAGCCTTAGAAACCAATGGCCAAGATGAAAACAAATTTTGTCATCTTTTTGCATGCAAAAATCCGGCCATTAAGTTAGAAAAGCCTAGAAAATGCTAGAAAATTGGCAAACCACCATTGTTGTCTTCAACCTTGAGATATTCCACCATTGATGAAAGCTTACAGCCTTCCACCACAAAACACAAGTCCTAAATTCTCCAAACAAGCCTACCAAAATTTCCTATCAAATTAAACCTCTAGCTTAGCCCATTAATAATCCCATAACAATTTCAAGAAATTCAAGCTTGGTTGGAAGGAATTTGGATTTGAAGAATTAGGGTTCTTGGTGGAAATTTTCAATTCAAAGGTAAGCATGCCTAATTTTGATCCTAGATTATAGTTTTTGGCATGCTAAACATGAATGTCAAGTTAGTTTAGCTTAAAATTGCTTGTAGACTTATAAATCTAGAAAATTAGAAAAGTTATGGAGAATTTTTGAATTTAAGATTTCTAGGCCAAATTGGATTCATGGAACCTTAGGATTAAAATATGATGTGCTTGGAAGCTTATTAAACTAGGAAATGTCATCAAATTACATTAAAAAGGAAATTTTTTATTTTTCAATATTTATAACACACCCGGACCTAGTACGACCCTTTCGTACGAGCGGAATAGTACAAGATGACGTAATAATTGAATAATAAGTCGGTCAGGCTGTGTCAAGTCAGAAGAGAAGTTTAAATTAAGATAAGATGGAGTTAGAAGAAAAAGTAATTAACCGTGCATGGAAATTAGTAAATGCCAAAAAGACCTCCAATTAAGTCCCTAGAAATTTATTATGGGCCCCATTGGCACAAGAAAGCAAAGGATTTAGCCAATGGGTGAAAATGAAAGAAAGTTAAAAAAGGGGAAAAGTTTGACTCGGGGCCTGAGTAGACCCGGTGTCGGGCTCCTCTATAAATAGGAGTGAGCCTAAGCTTTTCTTCATTTCTCTTTTTTTTTTTCTTTCATTTTCTTTTCTTTTTCTCTCTGGAGCCAAATGGAGGCATTTTGGACAATTGGCAGATCCGGACAAACCGACCGCAAGTTCGAGGCGAGATCTTGGTGAGTTGTTCTTAACTCCTCGATCTACGTTTTTCTAAGTTTGCACGCATTTCCATGCATCGGTTTAGGAGAGATCCAAGTTCAAAGTTAGGTTCAGTTTTTAGTTAAATTTTAAGTTTAGATTTGAGATTTAGGAACTTTGAGCTTGTGATTCTCGTTTCTGCTCCGGTAAATGCGTAGTGGGAGGTGAGAAGAACCTACATCTCGAATTTCACACGAAACGGTGGACCGAGGGGCTCGGGAACCGAGGAAATGCCTCGGATCCCAGGGAGGCCAGACGGGTCCCGCGCGGGATAGACTCGGCTCCCGCGTGGGAGAGACTAGCAGGCCAGGTCCCGCGCGGGACCTGGCCAGTTTGGCGCTGGACTGGGCCAATTGGCCCAAGCCGAGTGGGCTTCGGCCCAATCAGCAAGGGGGGGCCTTTTTGGGCCCAGAAACATAACAGGCCCGGCCTGCCTGGCTCAGAACTGAGCCGAGCTGGGCCCTACGGGCCCAGCCAGAGTGTGGGGCCCATGGGTCCCAGGGGGCATTTTCGTAATTTTTCACCAAGTGTCCAATTTTTACCCCGGAACCTCCCGGACACTTTTCTAAGCCCCGAATCACTTCCAAACATCGTCATAGGTCATATTAGAGCCTCGTAGGTGCATTCATAAATTTAATTATGAATGCTAACTTATATTTCTGTGTACTAGGGCTCCGGTTGAATCGAGTGCGGCGATACTCCGGAGGTTGAGCTACATGGAGCGCTTGGGAGTATACGATTCTCCCATCACTGTGAGTGGCTTAGTTTTCAATGCTTAACCGCTAGGGCAAAATGTTTTAAAAACATAATTGTATTAAAAAGGTTTTATAACGGTTTTGGGACAAGGGTAATCCACGACACACACTTTTTATTTTGTGATACGCCCACTTATGGGGGTGGGATGATTTTAAAAATACAAAAGCTTGTGTGTGTTTACATGTTTTTAATATTTATATAAGAAATAATAATAATATTATTATTATTATGATTATTGGGGTACGATGCCCCTGGGAGAGGAGAGTTTGAGTGGGATTCCTCAGAGCTCCAATTGGGGGAGCGTGGACCGAGTTTGAGAGCATGCAGATTACTCACCCGTGGACCGCCTATCGAGGGGCACTGTGAGTCGAGCCTGGTTGGGAGAGGCGCGTAGGAAAACTCGCCAGAGCTCCAGTTCACTGTGTTCCAGCACAGTGAGGCACCACTGAGGGAACGGGCTAGAGTAAAAGATAAAAAGAAAATGTTTTTAAAGAGGAAAGAGATAGCCCTCAGTGCAGTAAGGCATACGACCGGCCAGTCGTGCCTTCAGTGTATTAGGTGCCAGCCCATGAGTATTTAATTACTTTTAAAGGTTTTTAAATTTAATTCTCCTTGGGAGAATTTCAAAAGAGGATTTGAAAACAAAATTTATTTTATTTACTTTAGTTATTTTATTTTATTATATTTTATTATATTTTCTATTACCCTGTTTTCCTTAACCCTGATGGAGACCCATTGAATCTTTGTCACTCACCTGTATCCAAATGTGGATGGATGCAGATCCGCGTGCAGGGTCAGCAAATAGAATGGAGGCTCACTAAGAGGCGTCGGTGGCTTAGGCTTAGTAGTTTCCGCTGTATAGGTATTCTTCAATTTAATCCACTGGTGTCACTTATAAATTAAATATTTTATTAGATGATTTCTAATTAAAATTTAGTTTTGTTTTGCAGCGATGATATCTATTTCATGCCTTGTGGTGCCTTGGATGCGTGGCTGCAGACACGTACTTCGAGGTAGCGCGGCGGTTGCCACGTGGTCGACCCGGGGCGGGTTGGGGCGTGACAATTTATGCTGAAAATTACAAGGAAAATAGCATTTTTGTCATTTCAGAATTTAAATGAAAATGTAGTTGATTTGAAGTAAATCTAATGTGAAAATGTTAAAGAAAAATGTTGGAAAAGAAAAATGTGGAAATTGGGTGAAATTGGAGCAAAGGCCGAAATTTTTAATGTGCCATAGCTATGGGAAATTTTCAACCTATAATGGAATAAATGTGAATTTTGAAGAAAAATTAGGTAGAAGAATATTAGTGAAAAGTATAATTAAGAGTTAGAATTCTAATTTATTGCATGGCATGCATGGCATTGCATTTAGATTAGATTTTAATCAAATTTAGCAATGGCTATAGAAACTAAATGAGTTTATGAAAATTAGGAGTCCGAGATCAATCAAAGAACAAGGAACCAGTCGAGGAAAGTCAAGACTAGCTCGGAGAGCACAGTGAGTGGACAATTAAATTAAATTACTGTTTTATTGCATTTTTATTGAATACTATTTTTCTGAAATTATTTGCTATCTACATGTGTTAAATGATGGGATAATGAGAAATATATGGACCATGGAATGTGATGGCTAATTTATGAAATTGGTTTTGGGAAATATTTTATAAGAACAGTTTTAAAACAAATCCCTATTCTTGTTTTTGAAATAAATGGAAAAAGGTTTTATATGGTTTTGAAATGTGCCAATTTGTAGAAATGAAAACAAAGGGTTTGTAAGCCATCACAATTTCAGAGATGTTACTATACGGTGGCCTCCAAGGGAGGAATTCTGTTACTGCAGTAGCTAAGTAGCCACGGACCGTCTTTTGAGAGGCGTGGTGAGTGTGGTATGTACCTTGGCGGGAGGCGCGGAGGGAAACCCGCAAGGTAATTTGAGTCCATCTTGTGGTATCCACCGTTCAAGATGGGACTCGCTACTCAGTTGTCGGCCTCGGCCAAGGCGATAACTCGAGTGAGGAATTGACGGATGAAATAGATGATACATGGGCCAAAGTTTGTGAAAATCTTGCCTTGTTTATGTTTATGTTTATGGTTTTATTTATGCTTATGGTTTTAACTTTTATTGCCTTATAATAAATATCGATTTTTACATTGTTGTTTATATAATTATTTTATCCACTCACTGGGTAACTCTGTTACTCACCCGTGTTTTAATAAAATATTTTTCCAGGCTGTAGACATTAACCGCGCTAGTAGGTACGTTGTGGTGGTGGAAGAACTATTAGGCTTTTGACTCAAGCTTGACCGAGGGTAAAAAGTCAACTATTGTAAAATTTTGTGGGACCCACCAAGTAAGTAAATGTCGGTCTAAATAGCTACTTTACCTTTTTAGTATGTTTAAAATATTTTGCCACTGCTACCGAATTTTTCTGAATTTTATAGCTTGGTTTAAATATTCACAGAAAAATATGTCGAATATCTAATGGCATTTTCGTAAATATCTTGAAGTTTCGGTGTCTTATGTTTACACGAATTTTTATGCCGCGACAGTTCAATATTTTATCTGTTTTGATTTGCCTGCATGTTAGTTAAGTATTTTAACTATTGAACTGGATGAAAACTATATAAGAGAAAAATAAGAAAAATGACCGTTTTAGCCTTGCAACCCTTGGGGTGTATTCTAACCTAATAGAATGCATTTCGAGAGTTGCGGCGATTGTTACGTGCTCGATTATGGTGTCGGGGTGTAAAAATTCGATTGGTATCAGAGCTTGAGGTTTTAAATTAGTTTTTGGTGAATTTTCAGTGTTGGTGGGCCCGAGTCAAACTTGGTCAAACCCGGTCAACCTCGGTCAAACTTGGTCAAAGTTTTAGAACATGCATATTTCATATAGATTTTCATGTAGAATTAGTTATCTTAAGACTGACCCTTCCTTATTTTAGAGTTCGCGATGCCACCACGACGTCAGCGCGGTCGCGGTCGACCGAGGCAAAACTTGCTTGGTCGAACTAGGAGTGAACAGCCTCCACCCCCGAGAGAGGAGCCAGCTGTATCTGACGCGGGTTCACACGAGCCTCCACCTCCAGTATGTGAGGCATCCGTGACCCCTGCTCCTCCCTCGGCAGTTCCTCCTCCTCCTCAACAGCCTCCCCCGGACCTATATCAGACGTTTCTAGCAGTTTGGAGTGCCATAGCAGCTCAGGCACAAGGTGGACAAATGCCACCTGTAGCTCCTCCTCCACCACCTGCACCGGTTAGCCCGACTACTGTAGATTTGAGCATAGCCAAGAAAATGAAAGAAGTCCTTCATTTGAAGTGTGAACCATTTAAAGGTAACCTAGATGCAGTGGTGGCTAAAAACTGGGTAAGGAAGATAGACCGAACGATGACGGACCTCGGGTTAAATGATGATATGAAGTTGAAGGTAGCGACCAGACTACTTGAAGGGGCAGCAGAGAAGTGGTGGGAAAATGTGCAGTCACGGACTACCACCCTAATTACTTGGGCTACCTTCCTTGCCGAGTTTGACGCCAAGTACTTTACTCGTTTCCATCAGAAGGAGAAGCGAGAGGAACTCCTCCAGTTGCAACAAGGTGATCGAATTGTGGAGGAATTCGAAGTAAAGTTCAACGAATTGCTTCCATTTGTGGACGACATGATTAAGGATGACCTTGATCAGGCGTCCTTCTTTGAGTCCAAGTTGAGACCCGAGATTCGTGAGCGGATGTCTGTGACTGGTAAAGAGAGCAGCAAACATGTCATCCAGTTGGCATTACAGGCGGAGAAACTGATTTCTGTTAAAGGTAAAATGCCTGTTTCTGGTATTCAGAAAAGAAAGGAAGCTGGATTTTTGGGTTTTCCACCATTCAAAAAGAGTAAGGGAATTATCATATCGGGTGGTACTAGCTCCATGGGATCTGTCCGATCGCCACCTTCACAACAAGAAAGGCCGGTTGACTCCATTACGGGTCCGGAAGCTAGGAGAAGGCCGACTATATTCGATAGATGTAGAAACTACCGTAAGTACCACCCTGGTCCTTGTAGAGAGCCGATCCGATGCTTTAGATGTGGACAGACCGATCACATTCAGAGTGCTTGTCCTGACTTAGGGCAAGGCACTGTAGACACAACTCCGGTGACTCATCCAGTAGATCAGAAGGGTAGTCAACCCCTGCAGCAAAGAACCGGCACTGTGGGTAGGCCGAGTTGGGGCGTGAGGAACAATGTTACTCCAAGAGCATCTCAGCCTCAAACGCATACTCAGACTCGGGTGTTCGCCTTGATTGAGGAGGAAGCGCAGGCCAGACCGAATACGATCACAGGTACTATGATTATATTTGAGTAGCCTATGCATGTCCTTATTGATTCTGGTGCTGATAGATCATACACTAGTGCATCATTTGCTCATGCATCCAATAGAGAACTATCACCCCTAGATGTAGAAATTGGTTGTGAACACACCTTTAGGAGAAGCGGTGATTAGAAGAACAGTTGATAAAGGGTGTAGTGTTAAGGTTGGAGAAAAAGAATTTTTAGCAGATTTAATCCCGCAAGACATTAGTGGCTTCGATACGATATTGGGAATGGATTGGTTAGAAACACATCAAGCCAAAGTTGGCTGCTTCACTAAAGAGATGACATTTAGAAAACCGAGTGAACTCGAAGTAACCTTTAAAGGTGACAGGCGAGTATTACCAACCTGTGTCATCTCGGCAGTCAAGGCTAGAAAGTTAGTTCAAAAAGGGTGTTCAGCATATCTAGCCCATGTGGTGGATACCTCTAAGGCTGCACCTAAGTTAGAAGATGTTCCAGTGGTAAACGAATTCCCAGATGTTTTCCCCTGATGAATTGCTAGGATTACCTCTTGAGTGGGAATTCCATTTTTCCATTGACGTAAACCCTGGAACCGCACCTATCTCCATTCCCCCATATAGAATGGCACCTGCCGAGCTGAAGGAACTCAAAACCCAGCTGCAAGAATTAGTTGATAAGGGTTTTATTCGACCTAGTACTTCACCGTGGGGAGTTCCGGTGTTATTTGTGAAGAAGAAGGATGGTACCTTGTGATTGTGTATTGACTATCAATAGTTGAATAAGGTAACTATCAAGAATAAATATTCCTTGCCCCGCATCGATGATTTGGTCTCTTCAATAAAATAAGTGCCGTGATTCGGTCACCAAATGAACCGAGAGCCGTGACTCGGTCTCCCACTGAAAAATTAAACTGAGAGAACCTAAATTAGGTCTCCAAATAAAACAAGAGCCATGATTTGGTCTCTAAATGAAACAATATAACTTTGAGAACCTAAATTAGGTCTCAGGTGAAACAAGAGCCATGATTTGGTCTCTTAATGAAACGAGAGCCGCGATTCGGTCCCTCACTGAACTAAATGAATCTCGAGAACCTACATTAGGCCTCAGAATGAATCAAGAGCCATGATTTGGTCTCTAAATGAAACAATTGCCGTGATCTCAAATGATTGAATTTCCTTTTCAAAGGCTTGTCATTTCCATTCATTCTCCTCATGCCATAATCATCATTTTTCATTAATTTCTTTCTAAGAAAAACATCATGAACTTCTAATGCATGTAAGATGTCACGTGCATGGATGCATGGATGCATGTATGCTTGATTCAAAGTTGAAATTAAAAGGAGAGTGATTCTCATTGAACTTCCTTGTTTTTGCCGTTTGCCCCAACACTCAGTTCTTTTGTTCGGTCAGTAGAGCTTGAGTCTATCTTTGCTCCTGATCTTGACTTTCTTTGGCATTCCCCTTGCCCCATTCACATCTTGAATTTTTCCTGACATAGACATCAATAAAGGTTCAAAATTCATACGTGCATTAAATCAAATTTCAATTTCACATCTAAATCAATGAACTCGATAATGATCAAAAATTGCTTTACACTTAAGCACTCTTTATTTAAGAAAACATCAAATTGCAAAGCATTCAAATATCTATTATTCATCTTTTGAAATTCAGATCTCTTGAAAGTTGGTGATTGCTTTTCAGAATATCCTTGTGGGTGAACAGGCTATTTTAAATTCCTAAATGGGTTTCAACAGCAATGGGTTCCAAAGAGGCTATTTATTGTCTCATGAAAGAGAGAATTTCAATATCTCTTCATCTAGGCTTACAATTAACTTTTTTTTTCTTTTTGTTTTTTTTTTTTGAAAATCAGAATTTTTTTTAAAAAATCTGTCTTGAAAACAAGATCAAGTTGATGCTTGCTTAATCTCTTAACTTGACAATCTTGATATGAGTCAAAACTTGGACATGAAAGGCTTGAGATTTTGTGAGATTGGTATCAAAGAGAGGTGTGACCCAACTTTCCATATTTAGAGTTCAAAAAGATATCTCATCTTATTGGGTTTATCATTTTGGATGCCCCAAGTGGTATTGCTCATTTCTAAAACCCACTTTGCTGTCTTAGTCGAATCTTGGATGATCTCATGAATTCTCATTTCTGCTCTAGACTGCCCTTTCGAGTTTTCACCCTAGAGCCACATCATTTCATTTCTTTTTTCTTCTTTTTTTTTTCAATGACTGCCTCATCATGCACATGAAAATTCAAAATTCATTCAAATAGTCTTTTAAAAAAAAATGGTTCAGTGTAAAAGATCCATTCTTCTAAAGAAATGCTCTTCAATTAAAGTATCCACACTTGATCAAAATGGACTTTTCAAGGCACGTAATGTAGGCCATGGTTGAGGGTTCAGAAAGAAAGGATAAACAGGCCCAAAAAGTATTTCAAGGTAACCGAATCAAGGATCACTTTTCGGCCATATGAAGAATTCATTTTTTCATGCTTGATTTCTCATTTGCCTCTATCCCATTAGTTTTTTTTATTTCAATTTGTCATTTCTTTCTTTTCTTCTTTTTTTTTCTTTCTTCTCTTCTTTTTTTTTTTTGACAACATGAGTTCAAGGATATTGTTATCAAGCAATTCTTCATCATTTTGGGCCGTCATTTCTTTAGCCTGGATGCAAGAATTCTTCCATCTTTTGCTCGAATGTTTTCTTTGCATTTGCCCCCAGTGTGAGGGGTGACCCTTGATTAGGTTCATTAGAAAAAATATTCATTAGGCTCAAAGGGGACAGCAATGGATAATTTTCTCAAAGTGAAAGGGATATGAAAAATGGCCATTTGTCTTCTCAAGTACGGCTATCTTCATCGAAAAGCAATACCTTAGAAAAACATAACAATAATAATTTTTTTGAAAGCTTTTGAAAACTTTGTTCAAAATCCTAAAACATCACGTGCATGATGATGCAATCAAATTTCTTCTTTTTATTCTTTTTCTCTCTTTTTCTCTTTTTTTTTTTGTCATGAGAATTTCACAGAATATGACATTTCCACCCTAAGGCAATCAATCTGAGCAATTTGTCTCGATAGCAAAAAGGTATCGGGACCTTATAAAGTGACTTTGGTCTTTCTGATCATTTTGTCCCCAAAGGTGGGTGAATGAACACCTTGGCAGCAAAGGTTACTTATTTTCAAGAAAATCAAGGTGAGCTCATTTTGAAACAGGAAGGTAATGTGTTCAAAAGTCATTCATTTCAGTCACTTTTGAGTTTCAAGGAAATTGGGAAGCATATGGGCATTATGGATTCAAAGAACATGGTTGATTTCAAGACAAGGAAGCAATGAATTCAAAATTCTAGTGCAGTGTTGACACATATCAAAATGTCACTTTTTAGAGTTAAGCAAGCATCTTGTTAAACAATCATTTTTGTTTATTACCCAGATGAATAATATTGACTCTCTCAGATGGTTTCCAAGGTTTATGCCTTATTTTTACTTCGAGTCTCAATTTATGAGATTTTATTCAAGTGACAATGAATGGCAAGAAAGATGGTTTGAATGACTTGTTAAGAATTATTTCTGAAAGCAATCACCAACTTTTCATGAAATCCTTTTTTTTTTTTCAAAAAAAAAAAGAAGAAAGGTTTCACTTCTTCTCTTCTTTTTTTTTTAAATGTGACAATGGAAAATGGATAACACAAATCATTTATTCCAAAAAGGCATGTAATCCAAAAGATGTCAATATTTACAATGAAAATCGAAGTTAAAACACTATGACATGATTTTCGAAATCTAAAGTTTACCCTTTAAAATTCAAATATCTAAAACTTATTGTTTTCAAGTGACACTACGTACAAGGCTAAGAAAAAGTAACATTATGTACAAGAGTGAAAAGGATTAGAAATTGCCCCTACTTGGCATACTATTTACAGAGTTCCACGATCCATGAAGAGTTATCACGACATGATGACACCTATTGGCAAAGATGTCAATCTTTTCCTTTATTATCAAAAACTCTTGCATACTTGTATGCATGAAATGCCATGTATGAATGGTTGGATGAATGTATGGACATGTAAATTACTAATATGCGTAAGATATAAATGCGATGAAATGCATTTAATGAAAATTTTTTTGAATGATGTGATGATGATAACCCAGGATTATGGTATGATGATACTGATGACCCCAAATTAGGGCAGAATGTTGATGATGACCCAAGATTAGGGCAAAAATGATACTGATGACCCCAAATTAGGGTAGGATGATGATGATGACCCAAAATTAGGGCAAAAATGACAAATATGATGACCCTAGATAGAGTGAATGATAAAATGACAAGATTATGATAATATGATAGCACTGATGAGATGACAACGATGATGAGTTAATGACAAAGTAATGACAATGTGATAATGGAATGATGATAATGACAATGTGATGATAGGATGATAATGCTGCAGAGTGTTCAATACATGCTCATTCTCTTTCTTTCTTAAGGTTCAAGATAGCATTCAAGCTCAATCTGACTTAAGACCTGTGAAACATTTCTTGTAATTGCTTCTTAAACCCATTCTCTGATACACATGTGCTTTGAGTGCCGTTTTGCAAAAATGCATGACATTAAAATCATAAATGATAAGCAAACAGAGAAATTAAGCCCACAACACATGGAGATCAACCACCAACACTCTTAGGCAGAAGTGTGGAATAAAAGACGAAATCGAGGTTCAACACATGTCAAATTCTGTTATCGGCATCCTAAAAGCCTCCAAATTGTTCAGATTGGTCTCTGGTGCTAATTGCCGGACCCATGTTTTGCTTGGACTGCACACCGGTATCAAAAGTCAAACGACCTTCCTTGATCATCTCAAGTACCACTTCTTTCAATCTCGTGCAGTTTTCAGTACTATGCCCTTTGGCTCCTGAGTGATAGGCGCATGTTGCATTCTCATCAAACCATGTAGGATATGGAGGCTGTAAAAGGGTCAAGTACTGAACCGGTTCAATCATCTTGCTATTCAATAGCTCGGTGTATAACTCTGTGTAAGTCATGGGGATGGGAGTAAATTGTTTCCTTTTCTTTGGTGGTCTTGGATTCCGATTTTTGGTGTTTGGCCTTAGAGCAGTGGAAATGGTGTTGGACACTGGGTATTGGCAAGCATTTTGAGGTTGTGTATAGTTGGGAGAAGGATACTGATAAGTGTTCTGAGGTGGTGTGAAATCGGCGGAATGGCATTGGGGTTGGCATTGTTGGCATTGGGGTTGTGGGTGTTGTTGGTATCCTCCACATCTGATAGTGCTCACTTCGCCTCTTTTCTCTTTGGAACTCTCCTTGGCTGCACTGGACTCCCCATCATCTAACTTACCGGTCCTGAGCGCATTCTCCACCATTTCTCCAATTAAGACCGTGTCAGTGAAACTCATGATGCCGCCAGCTAGCATACGGAAATAATATGGAGCTTTCAAGGTGTTAATGAATAGCCATGACATCTCTTTCTCAGTTAAAGGAGGCTGAATCTGAGTTGCCATGTCCCTCCATCTTTGGGCATATTCAGTGAATGACTCAGAAGACTTTTTCTCCATATTCTGCAAAGTCAGTCTATCGGGCACTAAATCTGTCATATGCTTGTACTGATCGATGAAAGCCCGAGCCAAATCATTCCAAGAATGAATACCCCGCCTATCCAACTTGTTATACCACCGTATTGCTGACCCGATGAGGCTGTGTTGGAAACAATGAATCAACAGTTTATCATCTCGGGAATAAGCGGCCATCTTTCGGCAGTACATGGCAACATGGTCTTTAGGGCATGTAGTGCCTTTGTACTTTTCAAATTCAGGCACTTTGAACTTCTTTGGGATCGCCAATCCATCAACTAAACTCAACTCATATGCATCAGTAGTGCCATAAGTATGAGTGCCCTCCATGGCGTTAAGCCGCTCTTCTATCTGATTCAATATTTTCTGGCTTTCAGCTCCTCCAATCTCTCTTTCAAACTGTTCATCAGGCACAATTGCAGGATTGGTTGGGGCAAATCTAGGAACAGGAGGTGCCACGGTGTATATGGGAGGAGGAATTTGTTGAGTTGTAGATGGAGATCCCCTACTAGTAGTAGGCAATAGAGATGCGAAAGAGTATGTTCCAAGTGGTGGTGGGGGTGGGATTTGATTTTGGGTATCTGATGCAGATGGTGGAATAGGTATGTTGAGGATTGGAGGATTTTGTGCAGCTGAGGGGACTGTACTTGGTCCAGAATTTATTGGGTAAACTGGAGATTCATGATTAGAAGCACTGGCATTCTTTTCCTTGACTATTTGGCTTAACTCCCTGATTTTATCCATGGCATCCCTTAACTGCTTTAACTCCCCGATTGCATCCCTTAACTGCTTGGCTAAGTCTTCATTCATGCGTCGGAGATTTTCTATTTCTGAGTTCTGTTCAGCCATTTTCCTAGACTGCAATCTGAATGTGGGATTAGTCGTCTCTCTGCTCTGTTCTCTTCTTTTTCTCTGTTTGAAGGAAGTCTGAAGCTCTCTCCTTTTCTTTGTTGTGCTCTCTCCTTTTTTGTTTTTTTGTTTTTTTTTTTGAGGAAAAATGCTCCAACCTTTACCTTTGTGCTCTCCCTCTGTTTCTTGAAGAGAAAATGCTGAAGCCTTCTCGCTGTGCTCTCCCTTTTCTTTTTTCTGTTTTCTTTTGAAAGAATGGCTGAAGCCTCTTATTCAAACCAGTCCCTTTTTTTCTTCTTTTTACCCGTTGGCTTTCTTCTTCTTTTTTAATGATAGCTGTTAATTAATTTTTTTTTAACCAGGCTCTCCTTTTCTTGTCTTCCCTTGCTTTTTGTCTTTGTAAAAGTATCCGAGGGGCGCAGCATCCAATAAGTGTAGCTGGCGTGGTCACGGGTGCTCTCTTAGGGTCGGTGGCCAAAGACACGATGTAGACAAGCACGAAAGTGCTAACCATCTCAGCACTCAAAGCAGTTCCCTTGTTGTAGCCATCTGAAAGAGTGTTGGCTCCACCTCCATTCATATTGTAGAATGATTTTTGGAAAGCCTTGACCAGTCCTACCCCACAACTCGCAGCTCCCAAACCAGCTGGCCCTTCTCGGTTAATGAGAATTCAACGGTGTGCTTGCTGGCTGGCGTGATGTTGGGGTGGGGCATAAGGATTTTTTTTTTCAGCTGAGTGGAGAGGATTAACTGGATCCTAGGCTCTCGGTCGCAGACATTTTTGCTTCGTGGAAACTTTGAAGCAGAAGAAGGTGCAACACAACTTCTCCTAAGTAAAGCAGGACTTCCTCCCAATCATTTTAGGTCTCAGGGCCCAGGACATTTAGCCCGTCAAGGACAGGCCTTAGTTCCACCTGAAAATTTACAGACTGGTTCCTTTGTGAGAGGCCCAAGTAACTATGGTGCTCAAGGGCCTTATAATCAGGGTCCTCCTCCCCTTTCTGGTGCTCCTAGGATATCTCAAGGTGAACCTCTTACTGGCCCACCATTTGGTACCCCACCTCCTGCTGCTTTTGAATCACATGGTGCACCATCACATGCACCTGAGGGTCATTTGCTTCAGCAGCATTCTGCAAACATGGTGAACTATCATGCTGATAATAGACAGCTAGATCCTAGGTCCTCTGGCCCTCGTTCCACATCAACATTCAGCTTGCATGGTGAAAGGTTAAAGCCTGGGCAAGATGAGCATTTAAATCCATTCGTTTTGGATCGTGCTCATCGTGGTGGTGACAATCTTTCAACTCTGGCAACTCAAGCAAACTCAAAGTTTTCTTCCAATTAAAATCAGGGTCCTCTATCACTTCCACAGGTACTACCTTTCCATCTTCTGCCATGACTGGTTTCCTTTACCAACCACCTTTCACCACATGATGCTCAACAGAACAGGAAGATAGAGAGGAAAATACTATCAACAAATCAAATAAACGGTTCGTCCAATTCAAAGGAATAAAAATAAAGAATAAAAAAAAGACATGGAATACATACAAGAAATAAAGGACAGGGAAACAGGCTAGAAGTATATACAAGATACAGGCAATTAAAAGCAAAGATTGGAATACAAGATGTACACAATATATACATGAACAAAGAATAGAGAATAATCATGCCAGATATAAATATAGGAAAATTGAAAATCAAACAAAGGATATACAAATATATACAAGGAAAGCAAGATCATGTTGATATAATATACATATAATATAATGCAATGAATCAAATAATATGAGGTCGAGAACGTAAATTTGAAAAGTTTTATTGATGTAATTTAAGATGCAAAGTAAAATTTTGAAAAGTTTTATTGATGCAATTTGAGGTGCAAAATGCAATTTGAAAAAAGTTTAATGGTACAAATGTAAGGTGCAAAATGTAATTTGGAAAAAACTTAGTGATGCATGAAGATGTAAAGAATACAGATGACAGAGAAATATTTAGATTAGTAACAAAACCATGAGTAATGATTAAGGATAGATAATAAATAGACTTTGCATGAATGCCCCATTCTATTTAATTTAAAAAAAAAAACAAAAGGGTTAAGCAAATATGCCCTGGGGCAGGTAGTCATCCTAATATGGCCAAAAATGCTCGACCACTCTATAGTCCTCATTACAAAAGCACGAGTAGTAAAAGGGATAGGAGTTGTTCCTTCATGTGTCCTATTTCAAGGTTGCGCTCATGAAGGGTTTGGCTCTACCTAAATTTGGCTGCCGCAGGTGACCTATATGATGGTTATGGTCACGCCATCTAAAGGTGCCCAGACTGTCCTTATTTCGCCATCTTTCATAGGCTAGTAAGGCCTCCAATCCTAGCCCATTATAGGCTCATTGGAAAGGATTCAATCTGAGTCGGGGTTTTTCGCTTAGAAACTCACTATGAGGAGTTGCCCCACGCGAGTAAGCTACTTTGCCCCTTCCTAAATAGGTGATATCCAATTCTGGACTTATGCATGTAATGCAAATGTGAATGTGTGTGAAGGAACGTACAAACCTTTCCAATTTACCAATATACCAAAAATGCCACATTAATCTAGAAGCAATAAACTTCTATTCACAACAAAGGGCAAAGAGATTAGTAACAACAAGAAAACATGTACATTCATGAGCAAATGAAGCATCAAATTCCTATCATGCAAACTAAGATCCAATTTATTATCTTGCATTTACCAAAATGAGATGCAAAATCATGCAATCGAAATGTCGAAATAAGATTTAAAAAAAAAAAATTAAAGCCTAAATAATTATTAAATTAATTCCCGGCTTGACTCTCTAACCAGTCCCCAGTGGAGTCGCCAAACTGTCGCAACGTTACCCGAGACGACGACGGATTTGGGACTTAAAAGAATTTTACGGAGTCGCCACTAACTATTTTTGTTTAGGTGCAGTTAGTCACCTATTAAGAATCTACCTAACTAAGCATTGGCCGTTAAATGGCGTACTTAAGCTGGGTAGGTGCTGGTCTACGGAACGGAGAACTGGAGTCGGGAGTACGGTTACGTGCGGGGAAGGATGAGTACCCCCACAACGCCCTTCAAGATGACGGTACCGATTAATTTAATAATATTTAGGCCTTAAAATGTCTTTATAATTTTCCTTTTTTTTGTTTGATTTTTTTGTTTTTTTTTATTAAGAGTTTTTTTATTTTTATTATTCAGGCAAATAAAAACAAGTTTCAAGATATTTTCTTTTTTTATTTTTTTGTCATTAGTGAAAAGTTAAAAGAAAGTGATGTTTCAAAACATTTTTTTTTATTTGGAAGAGTTAAAAAAAAGGCAATTTTCAAATCGTTTTTTTTTATCTTTTTTTAAACTTTTTGGAAAGAAACGAATTTCGAAACACCTTTTTGATTTTTTTATAAATATATGTTCTTGAACAAAGACAAAATTTATTGGTTTTATTGCTATCATTTTCAAATCAATATTTTAAAAAGAATGTCAGGTAATTTCTTTTGATTTTTTTATCTCTTTTTTTTTTAATTTCCAAAGTTCATTTTATTCAGACTAGAAAAGCTTTTTACTTCTTTTAGGAAGTTACATTTTTATTAAAGCCAACAAGTAATGCTTTCTTTTCAAAAATACATTTCATCACCCTTTCCTTTTTTTTATATTTTTCTTTTCATTTTTGCCCTTTTTTAGGATTTTTCGAAATCATTATCTTTATTGGATATTTAAATGTTTGAAGTGCAAAGCGCCACCTTATCAATCTAATAAAAAACAGTGAGGATTTATCGAGGCCTATTATGAATTTCGCCCAATTCTGGGTCCGATTCAAAGTGGGTCTCTTACTTAAAGATTCGGACTAGGTGCGAATTTTCACCCTCCCAAACCGGATCCCATGATTAAATCCTCATAATTCAAACCACTTGTAAGGATTTTGCTAGACATAGATGATCATTTTTTTACTTTTATTATTTAACGTAAAGGTTTTATTGTCCTTATCGGCTTAAGAATTTATCATTATTGGTTTATTTATTTTTTTTTTTTAAAACTAACACCCATAATTTATTTAGATGCCTAAATGCATGGCATATGAAATGTTATCTCATCAATTTAAAAAAAAAAAAGGATAGTAAGGATTTTGTCAAGACCCACCGTGAACCTCGCCCAATTCTGGGTTCGATTCAAAATGGATCTCTTACCTAGGAACCCAGGTCGGATGTGAATTTTCACCTTTCCGAACCGGATGCCATGATCGGACCCTCACTATCCCCACATATCATTACTCGCATGGATGACAATAATTTGACAATAAAGTGTGAGCATGCATATAACTAAATTAATATGGCATAGGTTAAATATGCATAAAGCTAAACTAAAATGATATAGGTTAAATATGAATGAGACTAGATTAAAATGACATAAATTAAATACGGATAGATTAAAATTAAAACGATATGAACTAGATTAAATTGCATGGACTTGGCTAAATTAAATATGCATGAATCTAAATTAAAATGACTTAAATTAAATATGCATGAATTTAAATTGAAATGGGTCCAAATTAAGCATGTAAAAAGGAAAAAAAATACAAATTAAATTAATTTCGGAAAATGCCAGAAAAATGGAAAGTGGATCACTGCGATCGGGTCGGGTCAGAGTTTGGATCGGCGCGCGGGTCAGTAGAGAGGGCAACCGGGTCGGCAGCCGGGTCGCGGGTCAACGCGCGGATCTTCAACGCGCGGGTCAGTGTGCGTCACTGTAGCGGAGTTACTGTAGCGGGTCAGGGTACTGTAGCGGAGTCACTGTAGCGGGTCCGGGTACTGTAGCGGGTACTGTAGCGCGGGGGCACGCGGGCCTAAGGCGGGGAAGCGCGGGCCTGAGTGTTTTAATGAGGGTGAATTGACAGGATTGCCCCCAGCAGTATAAAAACCAAATTTTTAGCTCTTTTACAACCCTTTTAGCCATTTTTTCTCTTCACTTTCTCTCTCTACCCGAATTCTTCTCCTCTCTCTCTCTACAAACACAAACAAACCCAGAAAATCACCCCAAACGGATCAAAACCCTTCTTTTTACATGAACTTCTGAAGAACACCAAGAACAATATTTCTCCACAAACACAATAAAACCCAGAAAATCAACCCCAAACGGATCAAAACCAACTATTTCACATGAACTTTTGATGAACACCAAGAACACTGAAGAACACCAAGAACATTTTTCCGGATTTTGTCTCCTAAACCATGAAATTAAACACAATCTTCCTAAACAAACTCCTCTTAGATCGCTAAACACAAAATCATACACCGATTTACCAAACTCCAAACCAAAAAACCTAGATCTAGCTTTCAAATTCCTAAAAAAAAACTTTAAATCCGAGCTCTTTTCTTTCTATTTCAGTGAACCTTAGACGGAATTTAAGCCTAAAACTCACCAATTACTAGCCTATAACATGCTCAAAATCCCTCCAAGTTGTTTTCTATTTTCTGTTTTTTTTTAATTTTTTTAACAAAACCCCAAGCCTCAAAAAAAAAATTTTAGCCAGAAATCTCCTCCCCCCCCCCCCCCCCCCAAAATTCCCCTCTCCCCTTTTCCTCTGCCTTCTTATCCCCGTTTTCATCTAAGGATTTTTTTGTTTTTTCTTGTTCTTTTTTCTTGTATGGCATCTTTTAGTGGGAGAGGGGTGGATGAAATGATGAATGCATGTGCTGGTCTTGGTTTTGCTGAAAGGGAATCCCGAGGAAATGCAATTTCCAGTTTTTATTTTATTATTTTTTATTATTTTTTTATTTTTTTATTTTTTATTATTTTTTATTTTGGAAGAAAAGAAATGAAATAAATAAAAATAAAAAAAAATAAAAAATAAATAAAAAATGGTGTCTACAGGGGTATCATCAGTTGAGGATTAACGAGTCAGATATCCTTAAAACAACCTTTAGAACTCGGTATGGACAAGATCCACAATGTACTCCATGTATTTCTACTAATGAAGTATGTGCCTGATCCTTTCCATATTCTAGAAGCTCCTCCGATCGAGTTGAAAGAAGACTTGAATTTCGAAGTACAACCAGTCCGGATTCTCGATACTCAAGTGTGAGTACTTAGAAATAAAAGCATTCTGATGGTTAAACTACTATGGAGAAGTGCGCAAGTAGAGGAGGAAACATGGGAGTCCGAAGAGCAAATGAGGAGACAATACCCTCATCTCTTCACTAATTCCGATACGTGAAATTTCGAGGACGAAATTTATTTTAAGGGGGGGAGAGCTGTAATACTCGTTTCAAATTACTGTACCTTTTAGTCCGTCCGGCATGCATCATTTAGTAGGAAGACATGGAAAATATAGTTTAAGCCTTACATAAGTTATGAATAGGATATAAATGGAATTAATAAATTGTTAAAGTTTAGTAGTAAAATTAGAAGTTTAGACTGATTTTACAAAAAATTGATAGAGAATTTAAAAATTTCACTGCCAATGGAATAAAAGGGAATTGCCTGAAGAATAAAAATATACACTGAAAATTTTATTACACTGACTTAGGATATAGATGGAATTTTAGTGATTGTTGGAGGACAAAATGGGAACTAAGAACAAAATTATCTTTTATGGACTTAACCATCTAGTGACAAGTGGCAAAGCCTTAGAAACCAATGGCTAAGATGAAAACAAATTTTGTCATCTTTTTGCATGCAAAAATTCGGCCATTAAGTTAGAAAAGCCTAGAAAATGCTAGAAAATTGGCAAACCACCATTGTTGTCTTCAACCTTGAGATATTCCACCATTGATGAAAGCTTACAACCTTCCACCACAAAACACAAGTCCTAAATTCTCCAAACAAGCCTACCAAAATTTCCTATCAAATTAAACCTCTAGCTTAGTCCATTAATAATCCCATAACAATTTCAAGAAATTCAAGCTTGGATGGAAGGAATTTGGATTTGAAGAATTAGGGTTCTTTGTGGAAATTTTCAATTCAAAGGTAAGCATGCCTAATTTTGATCCTAGATTATAGTTTTTGGCTTGCTAAACATGAATGTCAAGTTAGTTTAGCTTAAAATTGCTTGTAGACTTATAAATCTAGAAAATTTGGAAAAGTTATGGAGAATTTTTGAATTTAAGATTTCTAGGCCAAATTGGATTCATGGAACCTTAGGATTAAAATATGATGTGCATGGAAGCTTATTAAACTAGGAAATGTCATCAAATTACATTAAAAAGGAAATTTTTGATTTTTCAATATTTATGCTGAAAATTACAAGGAAAATAGCATTTTTGTCATTTTGGAATTTAAATGAAAATGTAGTTGATTTGAAGTAAATTTAATGTGAAAATGTTAAAGAAAAATGTTGGAAAAGAAAAATGTGGAAATTGGGTGAAATTAGAGCAAAGGCCGAAATTTTTAATGTGCCATAGCTATGGGAAATTTTCAACCTATAATGGAATAAATGTGAATTTTGAAGAAAAATTAGGTTGAAGAATATTAGTGAAATGTATAATTAGGAGTTAGAATTCTAATTTATTGCATGGCATGCATGGCATTGCATTTAGATTAGATTTTAATCAAATTTAGCAATGGCTATAGAAACTAAATGAGTTTATGAAAATTAGGAGTCCGAGATCAATCAAAGAACAAGGAACCAGCCGAGGAAAGTCAAGACTAGCTCGGAGAGCACAGTGAGTGGACAATTAAATTAAATTACTGTTTTATTGCATTTTTATTGAATACTATTTTTCTGAAATTATTTGCTATCTACATGTGTATGATGGGATAATGAGAAATATATGGCCCATGGAATGTGATGGCTAATTTATGAAATTGGTTTTGGGAAATATTTTATAAGAACAGTTTTAAAACAAATCCCTATTCTTGTTTTTGAAATAAATGGAAAAAGGTTTTATATGGTTTTGAAATGTGCCAATTTGTAGAAATGAAAACAAAGGGTTTGTAAGCCATCACAATTTCAGAGATGTTACTATACGGTGGCTTCCAAGGGAGGAATTCTGTTACTGCAGTAGCTAAGTAGCCACGGACCGTCTTTTGAGAGGCGTGGTGAGTGTAGTATGTACCTTGGCGGGAGGCGCGGAGGGAAACCCGCAAGGTAATTTGAGTCCATCTTGTGGTATCCACCATTCAAGATGGGACTCGCTACTCAGTTGTCGGCCTCGGCCAAGGCGAAAACTCGAGTGAGGAATTGCAGGATGAAATAGATGATACATGGGCCAAAGTTTGTGAAAATCTTGCCTTGTTTATGTTTATGTTTATGGTTTTATTTATGCTTATGGTTTTAACTTTTATTGCCTTATAATAAATATCGATTTTTACATTGTTGTTTATATAATTATTTTATCCACTCACTGGGTAACTCTGTTACTCACCCGTATTTTAATAAAATATTTTTTCAGGCTGTAGACATTAACCGCGCTAGTAGGTACGTTGTGGTGGTGGAAGAATTATTAGGCTTTTGACTCAAGCTTGACCGAGGGTAAAAAGTCAACTATTGTAGTATTTTTTTAAAAAATTTTGTAGGACCCACCGAGTAAGTAAATGTCGGTCTAAATAGCTACTTTACCTTTTTAGTATGTTTAGAATATTTTGCCACTGCTACCGTATTTTTCTGAATTTTATAGCTTGGTTTAAATAATCACAGAAAAATATGTCGAATATCTAATGGCATTTTCGTAAATATCTTGAAGTTTCGGTGTCTTATGTTTACACGAATTTTTATGTCGCGACAGTTCAATATTTTATCTGTTTTGATTTGCCTGCATGTTAGTTAAATATTTTAACTATTGAACTGGATGAAAACTATATAAGAGAAAAATAAGGAAAATGACCGTTTTAGCCTTGCAACCCTTGAGGTGTATTCTAACCTAATAGAATGCATTTCGAGAGTTGCGGCGATTGTTACGTGCTCGATTATGGTGTCGGGGCGTGACATTTGTGGCATGCCCTGACTCTGGACTGGGACAACCTTCCCTCACCTAAACTTTAGTTTAACCAAAAAAAATTATATTGCCAACCCAGAGCCGGAGTATGTCTTCGGATAGACCTCACATCAACAAAAGGCACCACCCTGAGAGTATACAGATTCCTATCTGCATAACAAATCCATGAAACAACAATTTCAGCAACCATATAATCTAATGCCATGTTGATAAGTGCACATAATGCATTAAAATCTAAAGTCCAAAGCTGAAAACCTTTCTCAGACAGCCTTGCATTTGTACCTTGCCCTTTATACGGAATCCATGTCTACAATCAAATACAACAAACAAACATGAAATTATATTATAGTTATACATAGATTAAACATGTGAAAATGATATTCTCCAACACTTTTTCACATCTCATCTTCCTCCCTCAACTGACATGGCACACTATGAACTTGTCCAATAACTATTCGCCACATCAAATGTTACAAACAATTGACACAAATAAGGCAAATATCTTGATAAGAAATGCACAATATACTATATAGCTTTAAAGGTAAACATAATTAACAGAAACAACCTCGCTTAAGATATAATCAATTAATTACATTTTACCTTTCATTTATCTTGCTTCTTCTACATTGCTCAGTCTCAGAATGCTAGACCAATTTGTGTTCGTCCTTTGCTCACTTTCTTTCCCTTCTATTTTCACCGTTTCCCCTATTTTTCACAAAAACAAAAAAAACTATTTTAATTAAAAGGAAGATATCTGTACTAAATAATAACTTCAATTCTTTAAAAAGAAAGAACCTTTGTCTTTGTAATCATTTTCGTCTTCTTCTTTTGGATGAAGCTGAGCTGTTTTTCATTGAGAAAATAACTAAAAGCATTTTCATTGAGAAAATAACGAAAAGTACCTTATGCTTTTTTTTCATAGCTAATCGAACCATGGTTCGATGGCCGCCTCAGAGTCGTGTTGGTGATGGAAGTTGTCAGACGGGACAAAATACATGTTGGGATAATGATATTGGAAGAGTAATTATGCAAGTTTGCGTCCACTTTCCCTAGACGTGGCTTCGATTTGTCTTCGGCCTAGCAACCCGAAACCGTTATTGTAGTCGAGAAAGAGAGATGGAGATCTGTTCTAGTATCCATGTCGCTGCAGTTATTATGGGTATAGGTCAGGGGCAAGAAGAAGTGGTAGAAGGGAGAGGAGAGGATCTTGATTTTAGGATTCGGGAAAAATATTTGGGAGGTGAAAGGCGATGCCGGATGAAGGGGAAGGAAGGGTCAATAGAGAGAGAGAGAGAGAGAGAGAGAGAGAGAGGAGGGAGGGAATTAGTTTTTTTGTGGATGTGGTTGGTGGGGACTGGGGAGAGTTATCATGTCTTAAAATCAAAATTAAAAATAAGAGAAAAATTCTCAAAAAGAATGACGTGGATGCTTTCAAAAGAGTTTTTTGGGATAAACATAATATTGTGTACAGATAACAATAAAATAAAAAAATAACAAATGTATAATGAAAAATGAACTTTATTATAAATTTAATATTAATTAATACAAAGAAAGATAATAAACAAATAAATAAAATAAATCAGTAATGGTCTATTCCATGAGCAGGGTATGGAATAAATTTATTCAATTTAATTAATGCTTTTAAATATAATGCTTATAACTCGACCAACTACTATTAAACATGGAATTAGATATTGATATCGCACCCTCAAAATTACGGATATATCGATGGATATATTGTAAAAAATATCGATATTGCAAAAAAATGATAAAAAATCACGGATATTTATAATAAATGTTGGAATTTTAAAATGAAATTTCATCATATGTTTATTTATATATTTTTACATTTTTTAGAGTTATAATTTCTTAATTAAAGTATATTTAGATGTGTGATTAATATATTGATAAATATTTAAATCAGCGAAAATATATGAAATATAATTAAAAAAAGATAACTAAGTATATTTGTGAAATATTTATATCTAACAACATCAAATATGTATTACAAAGTTTAACTGATATTACAAAGTTTCCAATATCATTTAATACCACATTGAATTTCTTGAAGACTCAAAAGTGTTAACTTGACTTCCATCGGTAGGTTGAATTTTTGCAACAATATTCATGCCAAGTTATGATATTTTTATAATTATTCACATAATTGTGCACATGGGCATAATAATCAGTTGTACTAGTTACCGGAAGATTTTCAAGGTAAGGGAAGTGACCATAATTCACTTGTGGTTGTGTTGATTGATCATAATGAAAAGTTTGTTGTTCATGGGAATAATTTGACAGATACTGACTTGATAAATATGATGCTCTATAATTATATTCCTCATATCTATCATCAGTCCAATTTCTAAAATTTGATTCCATTAGTACATTATAGCTGACTGAACTTTATTCTGTGGTTATGCTCATGGAGCCAAAATCATCAGCAAGATTACCTATCGTTCTTTTCCCCCTTTTCCATTAGCTCCATGCCCAGCTTTGCGAGACTCATGGTCCTCATCTTGTGTAGCATGTGTAAAAGTTGCCTCACAGATAAAAGGACTCAATGGTTTAGAATTATCACTATCATATGAAAAATCATACCTTGGATCATATTCTATAGCTCTTTCTGCACCCCCTCATTGAGTCTCTGTTGTTGTAGTCCTTTCCCCACTTCTTCCATCATCATCATCATCACCATCATTATCATCATCAGCATCATCATCATCATCATCTTGATTAATTAAATGACTTTCGAATCCAGGTGGAGGACCAATGGTTTCATCTGATGAAGGAACTAAGCCAACCTCTTCAAGCATCACTTTATTAACATCAATATCAAATTCTTGAGCACGATTGTTGATACTAGGATTATGCTTCATATCACGGCTATCTAAATGTGAAGGCCTAATCTATTGAAAAAGAGAATACTCATCTTCATCACCAATTTCAATAGTAACATCAAGACGATTCAATGGGTCTAGCACTGGCATCTCATCTTATGTAGCTTTTATATCTCTAACTCCTAGTTTCATGTTATATAGTAACAATACACTTTATTTTGTCGAGTATTATGGACTAATCGATTTCGTTATTTTGTGTGAATTAAAGCATAACAAAAAAATATATACAATAATTTATAAAATGCTATATTTTTTTCTACTTCCTGAGTTACTATTTAAGTTTAATGTTACATTAACTAAGTTTTTACCATTAAGTAATTGTAAGCCAAATACACGATCTAATAAAGAGAGATCCCCATTAATATTTTAAAAATAAGAAAAATGTCCAAGTGTAGAGCGCATTTTTTAGTATTTAGGACATCAACTTTGAAATATGAAAAAAATTTCTCAAATCTCATAAAAATCACTAAGTAAAACCTTTCTTTTAGACTTATCATAGATGAAAAATTCCTACAAAATATAAATTAAAATTTTCAAAAATAAAAGAAAACACTAAAATGAAAAAAAAAAAGGCTAATTGCTCAATTCAAGGCCTATTCTCTTCGAAATTGCTTAATTTGGGGCCAATTCTTCTAATTTGGTCGATTTGGGGCCTAATCTTGTAAAATTGGCTCAATTTGGGGCCAACTGCTCAATTTGGATGGCACGTGTTTTGTAATTGCAGACAACTGTAACGGTGTTCGTGAAGTCTTTTTTTTTTTAGTTTTAACAATTTCTTTTCCTATTATTTTGATATTTAATGAAAACTACAATTAAAAGTAAAGTAAAAATTTTTAAATAACGCTTTATAAAAAAATGCCAGACGATTTTAGGTGGCTCACGCTTTCAGGTGAAAGAAATCTGAGAGTGTGGCTGAGTTTACACTACGGTTTGGAATTGAGATGAAATCGACGAAAAAGGTATATTACATATCAAAGAAAGGCTGATTTGATATTGAAGAAATTAGGGCCTTGGTTGATACAAGGATGAGTTCATCAGCAAGTTCATCAAGGTTTGATTTCATATCAACCTTAGCTTAATTCGATTGCATCAGTTCATTCATATTCTACATTTTCGTATCCTTTTCATGGGTTTATGGGTTTGGTTTCAACTCCATATATTTTGATGAAATTTAAACAGAAGTAATGGGTTGTGGGTTGATACCATTTTTAAATTATTTTTCATGAGCGATTTATTTTGCTAGATTTAACAAGTATATTGTAAACAAATTGAGAGAATTTTTGTTATTTTATGGCAGTGAGAGTGGGAATAGGATTAGGAGTGCTTATTTAGATATCAGTGCATACAAACTCATAAGTTCCAGCTTTCCAGTTGAATTGAACTATGAAGGACCTCCAGTTTACTGTTATTGCGACATGAAAGCACCTAGGTGGTGTGCTTGGACATCTCAAAATGCAGGCAGAAGATTTTACGAATGCCACAACTATCCTATAAGTTTATGTTTATGCTTTTTTTGTCTTATTTTTTCATATTAGTCATTTGGTTGGCTTCAGAATGGCATATGTTTTTTTGTTTCAAGCATTTGATTGTGGATTCCATGCATGGCATGATCCAATCTTCACTGAACGATCAAAAGAAATAATATCGAAGCTTAGAAAGAGAGAAAGATTGTTGTTTGGCAATGTCAGAATTTTGAAGAATGAACTAACTCGATTGAGGAATAATGCTGTGGAGGAATTGGTAGATGAAATTATTGAAGAAAACTTTTTATTGAAAAAGGAAGTAACAGCATTAAGGCAACAATTGAAACAAGCCGGTGAAGCATCAGTAAGCAGTGGTAGATGCGTTAGGGTTTACATTAGCACACTGGTTTTAGGTTGTGCCTTTTCAGTTGTAGTTATCTTGTATTGCTTTAGTAGCCCAACACCTCCTGGAAAAATGGCATATGCCTTACCTAAGGCTTAAGTGTAATGCTGACAAATTATATTTTGCTAAATTGCAGTAGAATAGTTTTGTAGATTTGTGGTTTTAGCTTGTGCTTTAATTATGGTTGTAATGAAAGTGTAGTTCTTTTTTTTCTTTTATTGATGTCCAAATCCGTACATGTTAGCATAATGCCCTGTTGCAATAAGATTTCAATAACAGCCAGTGATTTGAACAGTTACTAAAACAAACAACCCATGTGTCATCTCCATTAAATTATAAAATCTATTGATGTTCAAACTGATAGGAACACACAACTATCAAATAGAATGACCAAAAGGTTGATAGAAACCATGTATAGGTTTCAGATAACATAACATAGTCATCCGGAGAAAGACGAAAGAAACAAAATAATTAAATATAGTTTCAGTTAATACTAGAGTACCTACATCAGATTGGTAGTTATCTACATTCCAATAACATTGTCTTGAACATTGTCTATATAGAAAACCAGTAACAGGATGAACAAACTACAATTTCCATGGAGCTTTATCTTTTCCTTTAGTGGCCTTTGAAGGATTATTAGACTCTTGAGTTCCGCCAACTTCATTTGCCTTTCTTTTACCATTCCTTGTATTTGATCCAATGGAAATGATTGTAGCTCCAGGTCTTCCAGGCTGTTTTAGCAACAATTTAAAGTTAGTTTAAGGTTTAGGGTTTAGAACTTCCATTGATGTCTTAAGTTAAAAAACATTCAAAGATTATTTACATTAAGAATTGTCCTCCCTGTCTTGTCATTGACATATAAACCTATTCCCTCCATCCTCTTCCTTTTACTGGTTGTTCTGTCAATAACTTCACTTAGTTTGCCTCCTCCACTGTGAGTCGAAGAAACTGATTGAGAGCCACTAGGTGGTCCGGATGTGGCTATTAAAGCATAATTTGCACATGATGATTTACCCATGAACTTTGACTTTGACCTTGGACTTGTTCTTATCATTGGCTCTATGCTTCCCAAAACCTTACCATCAGCATCAACCCACACTTGTCCAGCACATCCTTTTTTTAATGCTTTGCCCCTTGGTGGTTTAGAAATAGGATTTCGTGCATAGAGAGGTTGAGAAACTGGTGCAATTATAGCTTCATTACCTAGAGGAGATTTGGTTAGACTTGCAGATGCATTACAAGTTACTTTTTCTGCAGCATCGGTAGAAAAACTAGCAGAATAAGAAGTAGTCCCAAAGCCTGAAGAAGAACACTTAAAGCTATAAAAAGCAAAAAAAAAAAAAAATTAGCCCAAAAATATGCTTTATGACTGAATTAATCAACAGATCAACTTTATGAGAACCAGATCCATATAAATATATGAAGAAAAATTACTGATTTGAATTTATATTAAACAATTACATACCAAAAAATTCTGCAAATGATGAAGCAGCGGTTTGAGTTACAGATGCGGTAGTAGTTCCACTTTTCTTTTTTTGTGGTGGTATCTTTCTTGGCCTTTGGATGTCTTCAGTGATTGCTGGACTTTTAGCCATTGAAGCAGAAACTGTGGCTGGACTTTCAACCATTGAATCAGAAACTGTGGCCATTGTTTGTTGTTGCTAAAAAACAGTACAGGTGAAGGAAATAAGTGAGTCAGTGTTGTTTAACTTTGTTTAGGGTTTCAAGACAAGCCTATACATGGGCACAAATAGTGCTCTGCTTTATATGTAAATTAAAAAAGATAAATTAAAATGAAATTACCTCTCTATCCTTGAAGTCACATGCCCTTTTATTGTGGTCTGGTTTGTTGCACAGTGAGCATGTCATCACCATGCCTTTCCTGGACAGCTTTGTTGGATTCTTTGGCTGTTTATGCTTGGGCTCATCCAGATCCTTCCTCCTTGCTGTCTTGGGCCTACCAGGCATTCTTCTATATGTTGGTGGTTTGGGTTTAGGCCTTTCATCGCCAACATCAGCCAATCTTTCATCCCAGGCATTGGCTCCATGTGAAACCCATAAGCTAGCATATATATGTCCTTGTAATACCTACTAGAAACATGGTTTTCAATCTTATCCTTTTTATGTCGAATTGCACAAATTGCATGTGCACAAGGTATGCCTGAAAGGTCATTCCTTCGACAACTACATCTTTTCTTTTACAAGTGCACAGTATACTGATCTTGGCCTTGAACAATCTCATAGCCACCTCCTCCATTATGGTGCACATAACACTTGTCTGCCATATCTGCATTTTTCTTAATAATCTTCCATATGTTGGGCCCAAGATTGCCTTTTCATCTACTTGTTTCTTTCCTCTTTTCACCAATTCTCACTATTACCCTCCTTCTAATGGTCTCAAATAGTGAGATAATAGGCATTTTCCTTGCTGTCAACAATGTCCCATTCAGGGCTTCACACATATTATTATCATTCACGTCACAAATTGCATCAGTTGGGAAGAATGCTTTCACCCATTGCCTAATTGGTGTTTCCATGATGTCCTTTGCAGCCGTCCCATGCCGTCCCATTCATCCCCTTCAATTCCTTAACCCTTTCATAAAAAATTCTTTCATTGGGTGACTTGCCAATTTTAAAGAAATGTTTCTTTAACTCTTCTCCTCTGTTGTCCTTATTCTCCCAATTTACATACATATGTCGAGCGCAGAATCTATGCTCAGCCATAGGAAAGAGTTCTCGAATGGCAATATCAAGATCCTACAAAACAATTAATAAAAGCATTTTAGTATTTAAATGATACAACAGAAGCAAGACAAATGACCAAACTTTAATTACCTTCTGCTGGTCTGTCATAATCACCCATCCTCTGCCATCATATATGTTAATATCATCCTTCAATCGGTCTAGAAACCATCTCCATGATGCTGTACACTCCACCTCAACTAGTGACCAAGCTAATGGAAACATTTGATTGTTTCCATCCCTCCCAACAGCCACTAACAACTCTCCCTTGGTCAAGCTCTTTAACCAACAACCATCTAAAACTATAAACCGTCTACAACCTAAAGTAAACCCTGTCTTCAATGCATCAAAACAAATATAAAATCTTTCAAATACCGGGAAGGAACCTGGAACACTACTATTACATTTCATGAAGACTGAGCTACCAGGGCTTGTTTTTTTAATTGCAGCTACATACTCGTTAAGATGTGAAAATTCTTTCTCATAATTCAACACAACCTGATCAACAACAACTTTTTTAGCCCTTTTAACCATGCTAGGGTGCACATCTAATCCATACTTCTTTACTGATTCAATGATTTTGTCATTCTTCATGTATGGATCTTTATGGAGTTCATCATTAAACATTTGTGCCACTATATTTTTAGAAAGCCTAGGGTTAGTAAAAACACGGTAGCAGTTATGTTGGTTAACAAAGGTTCTTACCTGAAAACAACCTACAGACTTCTGAAATGCACCATAAATTAGCCAAGGACAAGTCTCATCTTTGCACTTCCCGCTCACCTTTGTTGCTTTGTTACAAGTCCACACTATTGCCCACTTGCTTTTGATTGACAACATGGAAACAACATGCTTGAATTCTTTAGAGCTTCCAAATAGCATCCCATTCTTTATGTACGAGGTCTCTGCATCATTATTGTAACTTGGAAACTTACTTTTTCTCCTACTTGCCCCATCCACCATATCTTCATCATCATTAACAAAATCACCGATTTCTTCAGAGTCATAATACTCTGTTTGATATCCATCTTATACTCCATCACCAGAGTTATCAATAGTTTGGTCATTTATCCCAATTCCTACATTACCAACATTGATTTTAAACCCTTCAATCCCTAAATATCTCAAAATGTCATTCTTGGCAGTTCTAAATTCGGACCTAGCATACCTAGTTTCCTCATCTTCATCACCATTAGAATCTTGGACATCAACAAAAAAACCAAATTCATCAAGAAATTCTAATCTACTGTCATTACATGAGTTCTCCATACCATCATTCATGTTCACAAACCCTTCACCATTAACATTACCGGGGCTATCATCATCATCACCTGTCATTTCAACATTTTCTTTCTCAACATTATGTGCACCTGCAGTAGCTTCAAAACGAACTCCATCTTTAGGATCATCACCTAAACCTACTATATCAACATTTTCTACACCAATATTATGTGCATCTGTATTATCATCTAAACCAACACCATTAACATCATCATCACCTAAACCAGCCCTATCAACACCATTCTGTGCATCTGCATTCTCACCTAAACCAACTCCCTGACCTCCATTTTCATCATTCCTTAAACCTTGATCCGCATCTATAAAGCCAATTTCTAAAGGAACTTCTAATGCCTTATCAACTACATGCTATACATACAAATCTATAGATCCATGTTCAGTAAGATAACCCCCTAAATCTAAGACTTCTTTATCACTTTCGATCAAGACAAGCCCATTATATAGCCTTTTACTTGGAACTAAGTAGGACAATTTACTAACATTCTCATACCCAACATCTTTCAATAAACTCATTAACTCCATGTGGCTAAGTAAATCTGGGTCAAGGTCTAATTGATCTACAATCTCATTCACATACCGTAATTGCTTGCCCTCGCCTTCAAAACGTCCTCTATAATGGAATCTGACTTTACCTTCAAAAAAATGCCATACTGAAAACAAAGAAATAACAAAAACAAAGCTTATTATCATCAGAATTAAAAAAAGTATTCAACTGAAATTTGAAATCATCAACAAATAGTCTTGCTATTTATCAAAGACAATGAGAACATGCAACTGCCATCTGAAAAGCTTAGACCCTTTATTGAAATACACGATAAGGTTTGGCCCTTATTTGTAAAACACGATAAGCTTAAGCCCCAAATTGTATAACACGATTAAGTAAACTTTACTCTGCATTAACCTCATGTTCCTGAACCTAAACCCTAAAATTTTCGCTTCTCCCATAAACCCAAAACATAGGAATGCCTAAATTTTACAGAAATCTACAACTGAGGAATTGAGGAATTGAGGAACAGCACCAAAAATCGCAAAAGCTATAAACCCAAATGAGAAATTCACCCTAATTAAGCAAAATCAAACAGCATAGAAGAGTAAAACCATAAACCCTAATAAACCCATAACAAAAGAAGTCTATAAAACCTGAAGAAACCTAGCAATTTTACAAACCCAGATTTCATATGAAACCCAGCAATTTTACAAACCCAGATTTCGTGTGAAACCCAGCAATTTTACAAACCCAGATTTCGCATTAAATCTTAACATAAATCCTTAACATTGAACGTAAAAAAATCTCTGAAATAAAAGTTTAAACTACTTGACTAACCCCAAATTAAAGCTCTAACCCACTGAGGAGTTCTTCGGTTTGCACGACTGACGATCGTGACGCTTATCGACGATCGCGACGCTTACGGCCGTTGAACAAATCGGATTCTGCCGTCGGGATTTTTACAGAAGTTACTTCCGACAAAAATAAAATATGAGAACTAAATGGCAAAAAGAAAAATAACAAAACATTTTGGAAATATTAAAATTATATTTGATTTACAAAATTATATTTTAAATCTTTGTTTGCCAACTGTCGCTCTCACATGACTCAACGCACTCATGCCAGTTTGTGTAATACATGTGTCGTCCAAATTGAGCCAATTTTGCAAGATTAGGCCCCAAATAGACCAAATTAGAAGAATTGACCCCAAATTAAGTAATTTCGAAAAGAATAAACCTCGAATTAAGCAATTAGCCCCCCAAAAAAGAAAAGAACAAATGGACTCTTTTAACCCAAAATATTAAAAAAAAAAAAGAGTTGATGGGAGAGTGACAATTGTATCCACTCTTCTCTAATGCTCCTTCACCTATATAGGATAGTAGTATAGATAGCATAGATTTCATCTCTTTCATTTTTTTAATGGTCCAACGTTAATCATGCCTCTCCTTTCTCTTTCTCGTTCTTTTTCTCATTAGAAAATTAAAGTACCTCTCGAACTGCTCCAGAGAACAGAAGGAAGCAGCAAAAGGGGAAATGGCTTTTTCCGAGTTTAGGCCACTAGACGAGAAGTTACTCCTCGAGTACATAAAAGCGACGCCGTCTTTGTCATCGAATATCAGGGACAAGTACGATGACTTAAAGATTAAGGAAGTTGGAGGTGGCTACGTTAATTTCGTCTACATCGTTGTTGGTTCGTCTGGTTCTTCTGGTTCTTTTGTCATCAAGCAGGTTTCACCTTTTCCCACCCTTGGTCTGCAAACTTTAACGGGTTTTTGCAATATATGCTCAAAGTTTTCAGAAAAGCCGTTCTGTTTGAATTTGTTGGGATACAGGCGGTTCCGTACATACGAGATATCGGGGAATCTTGGCCGTTGACAAAGGAAATAGCATACTTCGAAGCGGTGGCGTTGAAAGAGCATGGTGGATTGTGCCCCGAACATGTTCCTGAAGTTTATCACTTTGAGCGTACTATGTCTTTGATTGGAATGCGATATTTGGAGCCTCCTCATATCATTCTTAGAAGAGGGTTGATTGCTGGAATTGAGTATCCATTCTCGGCCCAACATATGGCAGAGTATATGGCCAAGACTCTTTGCTTCACATCTCTGCTATACCGGTCAACCACTGAGCACAAACATGCAGGTAACACATTCATATATACTCTGCTTTATTCTACCTGTAACTGTAAGTAAATTTGGGGTCTTTACACTGATATTTTTTTTTATTTATTGAACACTTGGTTTCAATCTTAGCTGAAAGATAATATGCTGTTGTTGTCAGTGATGGTTTTAAAAGCTTTGAAATGTTTTGTGCAGTGGCTGAATTTTGTGGGAATGTGGAACTATGCGGGCTTACGGAGCAGATTGTATTTTCTGACCCATACAAAGTATCTGAATATAACCATTGGACTTCTCCTTACCTTGATCGTGATGCTGAGGCTGTGCGGGAGGATAATATATTGAAGCTAGAAGTAGCTGAATTGAAATCTAAGTATGGTTGCTTGCTTTCTTTCTAAAGCTACTGTGTACAGACGGTAATCCATATGTTTTATTTATTCAGTTATTAGACTTGTGTTTTATCATTTGTATTCTGTGAAAGAACCCAGGCCCTTATATACGGAGATCTCCATACCGGTTCTGTCATGGTTACCCGTGATTCAACCCAGGTCATAGATCCGGAGTTTGCATTTTATGGACCAATGGGATTTGATATTGGCGCTTTTATTGGAAACTTGATTTTGGCTTTCTTTGCACAAGATGGACTTGCTAATCAAGGGAATGACAGAAAAGTATGCCCTTTCTTGTCTCTCTTGTCCTTTTAATTAGCCATCTTTATAGTTTATGATTCCGTCTTGAATCTTCATATATACTATTTTAATATGTGCTCCAAGCTTTAAGTTTCTTCCCCTTTTAAATTGCTGCTTGGTGAAGACCTCATTTCTGTTTTAGCCACTAAAGTCTATTTATTCAATGAATCTTCATAGTCTCTCTTGTTATTTTGTGATGGATTATATTCTCTATGGTATCTCCCATTATAGCTCAACATAAAATTTCAGTTATTTCCTAACCTTTAGGGAAATATGGAGGTCTCAGGTTCGAAACCTCTTATTCCCCAAGTGGGTCCCTTTTCTACTTTTATTGGAAACTCCCTCTGTTAGTTCAATCATGAATGCCGAATGAACTGATTGCTAACATGGAGGAAGAGAAATGTGGAAATAGAGATACTGGTTAAATGCGTATGCTGGACTTTCATTTTGGTTGGGGAGCATAATTTATACCTTGAAGTCTTATTTACCATTATCTCTCCTCAAACTACTATTGAGGATCTTGCCTATATATGTATTGTAAAGTATAGACATATGTGTATATCATACATATAACCATTTCGGTTACAGGCTGCAAAGCATCATTTGTTAGCTTTTTTGAAGACTTTCAATTTGCATTGTTTGGAAAAATTGAAGTATTAATATTGCAACGAGAAATACAAAGAGTGGATATTGAAGACAATTGAGGATACTTGGAATGTTTTCCACCAAAAGTTCACTGCTCTTTGGGATAAACACAAGGATGGCTCCGGGGAGGCTTATCTTCCAGCAATTTATAACAACCCTGAGCTTCAGAAGCTTATACAAGAAAAGTATATGAGGGAATTGTTCCATGACATGCTTGGATTTGGTACCGCTAAGATGATAATGTAAGAATATTAAGTTTCCAGTTCGTCTATTTTTCCCACTTTTCTTCATTCAGGGTCTTTATAATTACCATTGTTTGTCTCTATATTTCCTGTTACCTTCTGTAAACCGTTGCTGTGATAGTATGTCTCATTGACTAAAACCTTCTTCTGGGCCTTTTCCGCTTTTGTTTTGGACCTTGTAGATTTACTATGTTTTATCATCGTGCTACTCTCTTGGCTATTGAAACTTATGTTAATTGATTCTTACCCTCGACAGGTAAAGTTTGTTAACGCTCAAAAGGAACAGATGCTTAAGTTTAGTGAGAATTGCTAATGAGATAACACTTTTAAAACCTCTATGCACAGAAGTTTGAGGTTGTTTGTAGAATGGCTATCCTTCCTATTAAATTCAGGCAACTCAACTTGTTTGACTCTTAATTTAGCACATAGAGGAATCTTCCTTTTGCAATTGAACTATGATTATAAAAGCAGCTATTCTTCCTGCATTCACATTCCATTTAGCACCCTTTGATTATAAGAGCTGCTTGTTGAAATGCTAATTCCTGAATTTATTTGAGTAAACTTTCACAAATTTTCAATTGTGACACTTTTATCTATTAATTTGCAGGAGAATTGTTGGCATTGCTGATGTTGAGGATGTTGAATCAATTAAAGAAGCTAGCATAAGAGCTAATTGTGAGCGACGGGCTCTTGAACTTGCTAAGACTCTTCTCAAGAGGAGGCGAGAGTTCCTGTCAATTACTGAAGTTGTTTCAGCAATCACGCAAGTCCAATCATGATGGAAATTGCCTGAAAATTAAGAGTTCATCTATAAGCATCTTCATATTTTTGTTCCGTACCAATATCCACTCCAAATGGAACGCAATTGGTGAGTCATTGTAGCTTCATAGCTTAGCCATTGCTTCTTTTGTTTCCTTCTAAATGGATGTTTTTCTGCTTTTTTCTTTTGGCAAGGAACGTGTTGTTCTCTATGGTTTATGTAGGAGTTGAATGGTGGAGTTTACCGGTGGCTTCGTAAATTAATGATCTAATCTCCCTTTAAAAGTTTAATCAAGTTTACTAGGTGATCATGAGTCCCGATGTAAGAGAAATATAGAATAGTTCAAACATTATTATTATATAGTACTAGCAGTATTAAGGAATAATGACAAACCAATTAACAGCTAATTTTATATCGACTTGAACGCAATCGTTGTTAGACATGACCGACTATAAGTTTACAATATTAACTTCATAATTGAAGAAAAAGAAATACTGGTTGGAATACCCAAGTTGTCTTAAATTTTTATTTGGAATAATTGACCTTTTAAGTTATTATTTTGAGACAATCAGCCTCTCAAATTATTATTATGAGATAATTAAACCTTTGAGACAATGTAACCCTTCATTAAATAGAAAGATATAACATTAATCCCTTGAAAATTTTGTCTTTTAAGAGCCTGCTTGATATTAGAATTTTAATCTACCTTCTAGGAAAGTGAAGTGATGGAATCACTTTCTATGATTTGTTATGCTTTAAAATTAGGAAAAATTCTAGTCCATTTGGAATCACTCTCTCTTATATCAGGGAAAGTGATTCTAGGGGAGGTGGGTGGAAAAATGGATTTCCTGATGTAAGGAAAATTACTCTCCTTAAAAAGTTTTTCTAAGAAAAGTTCTAAACGGACTGTAAATGTTACATTACATTGTCTTTGAACAAAGTTTGAGGAGGTAATTATCTAAAAATAATAGTTTGAGGGGTCAATTATCCTAAATAAAATTTAGAGACTAATTTGTCCTTGTTAATATAGTTTGAAGACTGATTTGGGTATTAAACAAAAAAATATTTAGGTAAATAAAATACAATTTCCTAGTAGCCAAGTACTATATAGATATTTATATATATATATATATAGTAACGTGTACGTATCGTGGCATTTCCTAGGTAGTCTCTAGATTGTAGAAATCGATGCCTTGCCTCTCAACCTCCGTTTGCCGCACTTAAACTCTACAGCCAACTATGAACTTGCATGCTGAGTCCACAAAGCTGCTGCAAAGGCGCATCTGTCCAAACTTTCTTAGTGAAATTGCTGCAAGTGAAAAACAGGTGATTTCGAGACTCTTCTTCTTTTCTTTCTGCCTGACTGCCTGCAAAAGTAGTCTAGTGGATCTCCATGTGAAGGAGATCCCTGACTGAATTCCTTGCTTGTTAAGCAATCTGTCAAGTATGGCAAATGTTAACTGGATGTATCGGTGCACCCTTTAAGTATGATTAAAAGAGAGCATTTAATGCTCTTGTTTTATCAGTCGTGGAATTTCATAAAAAGTTTGTTAAGTATACTGAATTAAATATAATTTTATCCTTAGTTTTTTATCCATTTTTCTTTGAAAATGTAGGCATAAAAAATTGTGACACTCTATTTTTAATTTTTATTTTTATGCCATTTACGCGTAAAATAAATTTGAGCCCCCACGTTATTTATTTATTTATTTATTTAAAGGTAAGTTTTTTAATTTACAATATATATATTGTGGTAGGAAAAATATTTCAAACACTTTTGACAAAACTTAGCCCCAAATTTTATAAAAAAAAATTAATGGTAAGTTCTACAATGTAAAACATCTATTGTAATAGATTTTAGAAATAAATTTAAAATAATTTATTAAAATTTATCATAAAAGTATTTAAAAGTAAATATTATAACTTTATGAAAAACAAATCATAAGGGTATTATTGTCTAAGAATATTAACATTTATTAACTTTTTAATGAGACCCACTTTATCATTGGAACACAAAACACAAAGCAGAAAAAAGTGAACATTTTCTATCGAAAATGGAGGCTTAACGAGTGCATCCATTAGCCGGATCCCGTCAAGTATTGCCATTGATTTAGGAACTTAATGCCTTATTGACATGGAAACCAAAATCTGTTCCTTTTTGTTTGGAACAAGCTTATTGCCACACTTTATGTTTTTCATGCTTGATTCCGTTCCTTTATTTAATAGGCATGAATTTTTCTCAAATATCCATGCCTATTTCCGTTCCTATAGGCCTCTTTTCTAGGAGTGAAAGAATCTCGATATGAATCCGCTTATCCATGTTATATGTAGAGCCAGTATTCACTTGATCATAAAATGTGCCGACAGCAAGGTCGTTATAACAGCTATGGTGTCCACCCAAGTCCAATAACAAGAAGTCCCTCACACATGCATCATGGTGATTATATTTTTATGGCCGAAATAAATACTGGCTGGTATAGTTCTTATATTCAATGAAATGAAATGGTGCGCATCCCCCAATTGGGATTTGAGAACAGATTGGAGGGTCAAGACTTATATATCATCCATTTTTTTTTATCTCTCCAACATTTTGCTTAGACTTTAATAACTATGACAATAAAAGAAAAAATCAATAAATACAGAAAAATATATGAACTTTATTACAAATTTAATGATAATTGTTAATACAAAAAAAGAGATAAATAACTAAACAAAATAAAATAAATCAAAACAAAACAAAATCACTTATAAATTGTATTCCATAGGGAAGTAATAAAGAAATTTTGGTCCTCTTTAATAACACCATACGACGAGGGCAGTGAAATTTTATGCTTTTGAATGATTGTAGAATCCTACAAAATATTACTCAATTTAATAATTGTAAATATACTGCTTTACAACTCAACTCCTAGCGTTTTCCTTCTTGCTCCATTGAGGACCGATCCAAATCTTGTTCTGCAGGGAGGAATGGATCTTGTCCCTCTGTAGGACGGAATTTTGTACTTTTATCAGGCCTCTCCGCTGACCGTTATCATCAATCTCCTCCAGGTAGGTATACCTTATGTGGATGTCTCTCACTCTAAATTTCCGCACATCGTCTCCAAGTCGTATAACATCGTTCACTACGAAAGGCAGATCCAGAAAAACAAACGGAATATTTCGGAAAAATTGAAGAATCAACGTTGAAGTGATAGCAACAAGTATTGCTCCAACCACTAAAAAACCAGTCACGTATCTGTTATAAACTAAATCCGACACATACAAAGAAGATAGTACGAGGTACAAACCCAACAAAATGTTGTTGGCAATGTTGAAGTCCCTCACGGTAGAACCGGAAAGTGTCCGATCAGTTGGTTTGTAGTGCTCTTTAATAACAAAGAACGTGCAGGTCACGAAGAACACCCCAAGCAAGTCCTTGGCTGGTTGCGTCATCTGTCCAACTAGTTGGAGCGGCCAAATAATGCATAAATCCAAATCAAATCAGTGTGTTAACAAAACTCTACTAGCCTTTAATATGTGAAGTGTCATTAGAACAAATCCAGAATATGTGATGTGACCACCTTATTCTGATTTGGCAGGACCCGGTAACTTTGGTATGAATCCGCCTGTTCGCGGGATGCAGAACCAGTATTCACTTGATCATAGAGTGTACCAACAACAAGGTCCTTATAACAGCTTTGCAGCCCACCAAAGCCCAATAAGAAGTCCGTCACACATGCATCATGGTGATTCTAATGCTTTGAATGGATCCCAGGCAAGTACTAATTATTATAGCCCTACTTCTGCTGGAAGCCTAAGCCTAAGGGGAATGTTTGGTACTCCTGCCATGCATCCTGGAACATTTCCTACAGGCTGGAATCCCTCTAACACATCAAGGTACACTGATTCCCCTAGACCTGGCTTTTCACCTGGAGATACCCCTTATGGAAGAGGCCAGCCTCAAAGGTTTGGCAACAATCCCCTCCCTGATCGGAGACAGGGAGGCAATCCTGGTACAGAACGAGGCATGGGACGTGGATATGGTGGCAGCTTTAGTAATAGAACAGGGATGAGTGGTGGACGAGGGTGGGGTTCTCATGGTCATAGCTCACCATCAAACAGGAGGTCGAAACCAAAGCATTTCTTTATGGATTCCATGTTAGAAGATCCTTGGCAGCATTTGAAACCTGTTCTATGGAGAAGAAAGCTGGAACGGGTAGTTAGAGTACCCCTGACTCAAATTCCTGGCTTCCAAACCCCATTAGGAAAAAGCCCAAAGTTTTAGAAGCTTCTAACAAGTTTAATTCTCAAACAAATCTTTCAGAATTCCTTGCTGCCTCATTCAATAGATCTGTTGAGGGTACACAATATGAATGCAAGTTTCTCGAAAAAGGCCGTTTAGAATGCATCGGTGAAAACAATTTAACTGGTGATTGGTGCCCGTGCAGTCACATGATGGTGGGTCATGCTTGAAGGACTTAAGAACTTTCCATGGCAGCAATCATGTTAGAATCAACAGAATTAATGATGATGCATTTATCTCTTATTTTTAGTTTCCTTTTCCCTTTTTCATCACAGTATTTGATCTACTAAAATAGATGAATTTCTATGTATTATTTTGCAATAACGAAAGTTGTTCATTGCTGTTAAATGATTTCCTTGAAGAGTGCTAACCTTGATACTTATAAGCCCTAAAATTCACTGTAATATCTAATTTTTTTACCTAGTCCATTGGATTAGAGTGACTGAATGACCGAGTCAGATAGGGTTTCTTATTCCTTCAGGTGAAGGTTATGGTATTTATTCTTCCACGAGTATTGAGTAGCAAGTTCACAATTATAACCTGTGGCAATTATAATTTCTTCACCAGACCGGGCAAGAAAGGACCTCTTGAGTGCTGTTGGTTGGGGCGAGTATATTGTTAATCCTAATTAACATATAAACTAAATAAACATGCAATAATTAAGACTTAAATCCAATGAATAATAATTATTTATTTGCCAGAATTTTGAAAATTTTCTTGGATTTTCGGTAATTGAGATATGAGAGATCAGCAATACCAATTCTTTTTTATTTGATGAAATGAATGAAACGTTGTGCATCCACCAACTGGGAGAACAATTTGGAGATCAAAACCAGTTATCCATTTTTTAATCTCTTCAGCATTTTGAGTCAACTCATGCAACAATAAATTAAAAAATAAATATAGAAAAAAGAAAATATGAACTTCATCAGAAATTTAATGATAATTAAACACAAAGGGAGGTAAAGAAATAAAATAAATCATTTTAGTATAGTCATGTAAAACCAACATCCTTTGAATTGAATAGAATGAGCTTTTATTAATGCCCATCAAGTAAAGTCTCAAGTTTAAAATCTTGTGATTATAGGCTTCCGAGAGTTTCACCCGTTTGGCGTCCAATGTGGCTCGACTCTAGATTAGTCGGGAAAGTAGTCGTGTAAACCGAGGGTTCAAACCAGGTCGTCCCCCAGCCTCTGGGAAACTTTGTAAATCGTCTTGGTCTGCAGGATGAAATTGCATGCTATCCACTCGCCCCCCTCCTGACCATAGCCACCACCCTCTCCAATACTGTGTACGAGATGTGAATATCTTTGACCTTATATTTCTTCTGCGTATCCTCTCCCAATGCTATAATATCGTTCACCCCGAAAGGTCGATCCAGAAAAATAAAAGTCATGCATCTGACATATTGAGCAATCCATTTTATAGCGATAACAGTAAGTATTGCTCCAATCACCAAAATACCCTCTAGGAATTTGTAATGGAATAAACCCGACACAAACAAAGAAGATATGGTGAAAAATAAACCCAATAAAACGTTATGGGTCCTGTCGAAGTCCCTCACAGCGGAGCCTAAAAATGCCCGGTCAGTAGGTTTGAGGTATTCTTTGATAGCAAATAACGTGCAGGTAAAGAACAACAACACAAGCATGCCCAATGCTGCAGGTTTGGTCATCAAAGCTGCCATTTTGCTTAACAGTGCCTGAAAAGCCTCCATTGGGTTTTGGTAGGGGATTGTAAGGATATGAATGAACTGATGAAAATGAATGGGGATTGAAATTATGAATTGCCGGAATGCAAAGTTAAATGATGAGAGTTATAAAGAACCCAGGAGGTCAATATATATGCAGAGATTGGTTGGATTAGGTGAGTAAATTAAGGATTTCTCTCGAGTTCATTGTTCGTTAAGTTGAAACTAGCTAACTCTACCTTCTATTTTAAGACAACGGTCTGTTCTATATGCCTGCCAGTTAAATCATAACTTGATCTGTTTTCAATCTTTGTGACTCATTTGATTTGTTGTTTTCAGTTTTTTTCTTTTTATAGCTTACCTTGTATAATTCATATCTATCTGTCTAGGTTATTTCTATCCAAGGGAGGTTCTGTTGAGGTGGGTGAGGCAGACTCTGAACTGAAGGACCTAGTTATACTATTTTTGGGAGAACAACCATGGACTAATTAAGCCAAGGATAGCATTTAACGATCAAATTCCTAATAGATGTCGATAATTAAATTTCAGATTCAAGCCAAAAATTTAGTATGCATGCTAGAAAAATCCTTCGAGATTGATGAACTTAATTATGAACTTTCTTCATAAGCCCTATGACATAATCCGAGCTAATGTCTGTAGTTAACTATCATATAATAATAATTAAGCTGATGTTTGTAAATAATGCACATTAACCATGTACTATATAATAACTTCTGAAGATTATATATTCTGTGGAATTGCTAGCAGTTGAATGTGAGGAACCTTTATTTCTACAAACAAAACGAGGGGCAAAGCGCATTCTCAGAGTACACAATTAGGCTGTGCTTGGTAGCACAGAAAATAGGAAGGATGGGAAAGGTGACGATGGAAAAGTGGACAGAAAATCAAAATTGGTTGGTTTGATAGGAAAGAAAACAGAGAAGAAAGAAAATAGAGAAGATGAAGGTTTTCTGTCCATTCTTCATAAGTAAAACCCGTCCAAAATCGGACGGATGATGGGAGAGAAAAGCATGGGTGGGTTACTTATTGGTTCGAAACTACTAGAATGCCCTTAAATCAAATTTATTATTAATACAGATTGCCCAAAAAAATCCCTATCCCCTTTCCTCTCTCGCGTCGAACATTTCACTGGCCACCTTTTCTGAGCTTCCGACGATCTCAAGTTCAATCTTTGGCACTGAAACTTTTCTCTACACACGTTTGGTCTTCGAGAAAGTGCCTCCCTCTTAAGAAAAAATTTTTTGACCGGATTCTCCCCCTTTTATTTTTCTCTGTTTCCTCGATAAATAATTTAAAAAAAAAACGCAAAAGTGTCGCTCACCATGTCGATTTCCACCACTCTTGGCGATTTGATCAGGCTTCTCACCAGCGAGAGATTGTTATTTTTGAACATGATTCCCAGGTTTCTTTCTCTCTCTATCTCTCTTTTATTTTTTATAACTATTTTTAATTACTTATTTCGTTGGTTTTATGTTAAGTGAAAACTATGACTACCAAATAATTTGATTTTTGTACTTTTCAGTATTTTTTAATGGATTGATAAAAATCCCTTGCCACATTTCGGTGTCCCATTTTGTGTCCCAATTACCACAGTCTGCCATGTGCCTCATTCTCTTAACTTCTCTTATTCCTTGGTTTTAACAAAAAAAAAACAAAGAAAAATTCATTATTTTTTTCTTGATTTAAACTTAAACCCTACCCCAATAATATCATAAGCGTAAAAACTTACCCTTAAAATTGAAAAATTTTAATTTGGGGCTAAGCTTTTGTTATAGAGGTTTTTTTTTTCCCTAAAATAGTTTTAATATTTTTTGTTTAAAAAGACTCCAAAACCAAACAAGGAATAAATATAGTTAAATGAAGGGGACACATGGCATGTTCTGATGTATGGGGCACAAAGTGGGGCACCGAAATGAGGCAGGTGATTTCCATCCGATTATTTGGTGTTTATAGATTTGTTGACCTCTTATTTGTAATGACAGCAGCAAGGGGTTTGTTTTATTATATTGAATTTTGGTAAAGAAACTGAGGTTTAGGCATTCTTTGTAGACATAGTAAGAGTAATTCAGGATTTGGGTAGCTCAAATCAATGCTTGTTTGTGTAAAAGTTAGGTGCTTAACTGGCCTTGTATGGGATCTAGCCATGCTGAGTTCAATGGGGGTAATAAGTGGGAAGATTGAGTTTTTATTTTGTTTTGGGAAGCTTCGATATTGTAATGGTAGTTGCTTGTTGGTAGGGGCAATTACAGGTACTGTTTGATTATTGTCCAGCAAAACTGGTATTGGAGAACATACCATGATATAATGATATTGCTTTCAAACTCCACAGCTCTCAAGATTCCATGACTACAAATTAAATTTCTCTTACCATATTCATATTAGTTAATATATATAGCCAAGTTCCTCAATCATGCATTCAGGTTATGATGGGAAGACGTCATTGGGAGCAGCACCTCACGATCATGAAGCTCCTTGGTCTGTCAGCTTCTATGATTGCTTCTCCGACATGAATACTTGTAAGCTTTTTTATAACTTATAAAAAGGGTTGTCTAAAATAATTTATCTAGGCTTTACAATGTTGTTATTGTTTGAGAGTGCTCTGTAACTATAAAGATCTCTGCTTGAATTCTTGATTTCTCTGAAGATATGGTTTTCACAAATCTGATATTACAGTATTTTAACCCCCTTTTGCTTGTTAAACTGAAAAGCAGTGTTCAAGTTTCTTGTTACAACTGGTTGGCATGGGAAATGTGACATGAGAAATGAAAACAAAGCTTCCTTTCAAAAAAGGAAATGAAAGCAGAGTTTTCCTAAGTAGAAAAACTTGACTGCTTTTGTATTTACCTCAGGTAAATATTAGCTTTCTTGTACAGTTTATTTTTATAAGCGTGAGTAATTATTAGGTCGGATTGATATTATTGATGATCAAGTGTTTTAATATTTATTCCTTCAAATCAGTTTTATCTTTAGTTAAACTTTACTTGATTCTGTTAAGCTTGTAGTGTATTTTAGTTTAACTCGAATGGTGAGGGACAGGTCTGGTTTGAGTATGTATCTTAAGTTGTGATAAAGCTCTAGAAATAAAGTTTAGTTGTGATAAAGGTTTAGTTAAGAACAACCTCCTTTTAGAACCCCCAAGAACCCTTGACCTTTTAGAACCCCATGCCTTCCTTCTACTATGAACATAGGGCAAGAAATCAAAGAGGACACCATTAATTTTGCTATATATATGTGATTATTTTGATGTTTCTTACACTTTTAAGTCATCTTAAAACCTTGTTACATTACATTTCTGCAGCTGCATGACTTATATGATGGTTAATATCATGAAGCGACTTCCTTTCAATCATATTTGGATCCCAATGTCTATGGTTATGCCTTTTAAGGTATTTGAGCCAACGTTTACTTAAAAGCTACTTGGCTCTGTTGATACTTTTTCTTTTCCTTTTTTTTACTTTTTTCTAAAGACGACTTTGTTGATATATCTTATTAATTTTGCAAAGTTTTTTTTTTCTTTTTCCTACACTTTTCTGCAGTGTAAGTAAGAAAAAAAGAAGATTTACAAGCTTTTGAGCTCTTAACAGTTCCTGTGCTGCACTCAGTGGAATTGGATTCAATTTGATCATTTGGAATAATTTAGTTTCAATTTGCAATATGACTGCGTGTGTAGACATCAATTTTTGGCTTAAAATACCAAAGTCTAACTTTTTTTTTAGTCCAATTTTGTTCTAACTTCTAATTCAATTGGAAGCTAATTCAACTGGAAGCTAATCGATGTTGATTTTTTTAAGTTGAGAATGAAATTGAATTAGACAGTGATTATAGGAAAGGAAATTGTTTTTATTTATGTTCTCATAAAAATTACAAAATACAAAAAAATTAGAAAGTTAAGAATACAAAAAAAATCTGAAAATTAAAACCACAAAAATAGATAGGAGAATGAAATATGGTGGTTTCTATTCTCCTCAAATTTTGGCTTACTCTTCTTGTTCTCACACTCTCACTTGTTCTCTTTGTGCTTCCAATTTTATCATCACGTGTTGCTCATTCTTCCACCTTATTTGCATCATGGCAAAACATCAAACAGCCCAAAAAAAAAGAAAATCAAAAAAGAAGGCAAAGAAAGTCAAAAAAGGAACCAAAGAAAAAATGTAGAAGGGGGGACCCTAGGAGCTAGTTGAAGAAAAAAATACCGGCAATATGAGAGAGTGAGGAGTAGGGAGCCAACATCCTAATAAAAAAACTAGGGTTCACATTCAAATTTGGTTTTTTTTTTTTAAAATTTGGGAGTCTCTTTGAGGGGAAAGGAGATGGAAAAGGGAATAGTGGAGAAGAAAAAAAAGGGAGACAAAGGGAGACAAAGGAGGACCAACCAGAGAAAAAAATGCAGAAGGGGGACCAACCAAAGAAAAAAATGCAGAAGAGGATATCCATTGATTTTCACGGTAACTTGGACATACGAAGTGCTAATGGCCAAATGGCATGGCCTACCAGGTGTTGTGACTGACATAGTGATCAAAGTCCATGATGCTTTATTGCTAGAATCCACATTATGGACAGGCTCTTCTTTTTAGGAGAAAAAAAGGGAAGAATGTAGAAAATTGATTACTTCCACCGAAAAGAATACCATCACTAGCTCCCTTTTTTTTTTCAACCATTAGCTTTTCCAGTAATTCTCGGCCCAAAAAAAAAAAAAAAACCTTCACCATGTCACCTCTCCCAGGGGGCATGCCTCTTTATCAGCATTGTATTCTTGCTTCCACTTCTCGATGCAGTGTCAGCTGATGACCCTGCCGCTGGGCGTGCCATCCCTACACATGAATTCTGGAAGCTTCATCCTGAATCGAGCCGGCCCATTCACTCTAACAGGTGACAATATTTTTGTCCTACTTGGTTGCTCAACTACATCTCCTGTGTTTGATCCAAGTGAAGATTTGTGTGATACCGGGTCAGGTTCTCGTGTTTGTAGTGGTTTGTATTCTTGCAAAGGGGTAACTGGAATTGGGTTGCCAGAAAATGCACCCACATCCACCTGTTGTGTTTATGACTCACTGATGGGAGCAGGATCTGATTATTCTTTGGCTCTTCCAAAACTCCAGTGCGCATCGTACACATCAATCTACGAGTTCGGTGATGAGGGGAATCCCATGAAGTGGAAATTTGGAATTTCTTTGTAGTATAATGATTCATACTACTCACCTGCACGCAAAGACTGTGAAACCAGTGGAGGTTTGTGTGGCTTTGCTACCCTGGATGAGTCATTTTCTTGCATTTGCCGTGATGGTGTGAACACTACCACAAATTTCTTTGAGCATGGGTATACATGGAGTGGGGTATGGGAACCCAAAATTCAAACCAAGACCATTATTGGAGTCTCTATCCTGCAGTGGATTTTGCTTCTTGTTTGAATATGGCACCATCCCATAAATTTCAATATCGACAGCGGAAATGCAAAAGCTATGGGGAGTTCCTAGAAAGGGGAAAGGCTCTCTATGAAGATCATGCTTGTTAAGAGAGAGAGAAAGGCAAAGTTCGGGAATTCTGGAAGTAAAAAAAAATGGCGAAAAGACTACAAAAGAGCTAAGAAGTTGGTTTTTATAGTATTGGGGGCAATCCTGTCATTTCGTCCTCATTAAACGTCTGAGCCCGCGTGTCCCCGCCTGTAACCCGCGTTCCTCCCGTGCACAGCAGCTGAAGATCTGCGCTTGACCCATTGACCGTATCCATCAACCCGTGCCTGCTCTCTTGCTGACCCCCTAACTAGGATCCGCGTGCTGTTTCATTTGCAACCGGGCCCTACCTCATCAATTGCCTCAAGTACTTTCGACAGAATTCTTTTTTAAATGCACTTTATAGTTAAATTATTTTACTTTAAGTTGGCAAATATTTGAATGTGATTTGACTGATTTCCATCCATGCATGTGTACATATAAGTATAATAATGATACAGGTAATAAAAAAAAGGGGAAGAAGTAATAATAAAAAAATCATCATGCATTCTTTTTCTTTCGCCATTCAATCATGTATTATTTTATGTGTCTTACGTCACATATTATTTCATGGATCCATCACTTTTAATATCTCATGCATATATTTTAATTAATTCTCATGTGTTTTAAATTGTCCATGCATATTTAATTTCATTTTTCTCATGCATATGCAATTTAGTCATGCATATTTAATTTAGTCAAGCCCATGCAATTTAGTCAAGTTTTAATTTAAATCTATTCATATTTAATTTATGTCATTTTAATCTAGTCTCATGCATATTTAATCTATATCATTTTAGTTAGCTTCTTGTATATTTAATCTATATCATTTTAATCTAATTTCATGCATATTTAAATTATACAAATTTTAATTTAGCTCCATGCATATTTAAATTACATCATTTTAGTTTAGTTCCATGCATATTTGAATTATATCATTTTAATTTAATCCATGCATATTTATTTTAGGTCATACATATTTAATTTATCTCATTTTAATTTAGATCCATGCAAGCATTTTTAGTTTAAGTCATTTTAATTTAGACCCATATTATTTAATTTATGCCATTTTAGTCTAGGCCCATTCACATTTTTAATCTAGGTCCATTTGTATTTTAGTCTAAGCCCATCTCATTTAATCTATACCATTTAGTAATTAGGCTCATTCACACTTTAGATATTAGACCCCTTTTCATTTTAATTTAGGCACACATATTTTCATGTCATTTAATGATTTTAGGACTAATTGCATTTTCATGTCATTAGTAATTTCAGGCCCATTCATATTTTAGATATTAGACCCATTTCATATTTTATGTCATTTAGCATTTAGGCCCATTTGCGTTTAGTAACTAGGCCCATTAGCATTTTAATGTGTCATTTAGCTTAGGCCCATTTACATCAATTATGATATTTTAGAAATTAGGGCTCATGCATTTTTTTATATACCTAATATATTTCTTGTGCTAACCCATTTTCTTGGTTTATTGTGTCCCATCACTTTATGCATTTAGAAATTAGGGCATTATTTTCACAAAATTCATGTGCATGGGAAGCCGGAGGGTGTCTCGGAAGTACGAGATGCTCAAGGGTCTACCAAGATAGAAATTTCTTTGAATTTCTCACCGGAAGTACGGTGGAGATTTAGGGAATTTTTATCCCTTCGAAAACAAAAAAAAAAAGAATTTTCTTCATTTAATTTCTTCAAAATTACATGCATATCATGTTTATTTTTCCATCAAATATTCAAGGTTTACTTTAATTAATGTCAATTTTCAAAAAATCCAAAAAATATTTTCTTTCAAAATCCCTCTTATCAGCAAAAGGAATTCCAATTCCGACATAATTTTAAAACCTAAAAATGGCTTTTTTAGGAAAATCTCAAACTTAGTCAATAGTTGAGGTTTTCTTTTAAAAACTAAACTTTGGTTAATTTCTTTAATCAAGGTTTTAAACATGAGATCCAAAAATAAAAGGAATTTAATTATTCCAACATTATTTTCAAAAAGGTCAAAAATGTTTTGAAAGATTTCAATTAGGTCCTTACATTGGAATCTTTCCAATTAAAATTAAACTCTTTTTAGAATCTTGCTTTTTAATCAAAATCCATCATCAATAAAAGGAATTTGATAATTCCGACATTAATTTTAAAATCCAAAAATATTTTCGAAAGATTTCAATTTAGTCCTTAACGATTGAAGTCTTTCCAAATTTAATCCATTTTTTTAAAACCTTTATTTTTCTTTAAATCAAAATTTATCTTTGACAAATTACTTGTTTTAACATTTTGATTTTCAAAGTTTATTTTTGGAAGTTCTCAACTCGGTTATTCTACATTTGGGATTTTTCTAACCAAATTTCAATATGGATCTCATTAAATCGAATTTTCTTTAAAGGTGGATTAACCCATACCAAAAGGAGTTTTTACTCCGACATTCAAATATTTTTTTAATTACATTTTTTTATGTTGAAAGCATTTTGTCATTAACCCTAAAATTGATTTTCAAAAGACTTTATGGTACCGATTTCTGGGCGTTTCGGGGGTGCTAATCCTTCCTCGAGCGTAACCGACTCCCGAACCCAAAATCTGTTTTCGTAGACCAATACCTATTTTACTTAAGGTAATCTTTGTAGATTACATTAGGTTAAATGGAGTCAAAATGGGTGGCTAACCTACCTAAACCAAATGGTTAGTAGCGACTCCTTTTCTTGTTTTCCAAATCCTTTTTATTTATTTAAATTTCTCGTCGGACGACTTTTTAGACGTTTCGACAGTGTGCAAGCCTGGATCCATGAAGTATTTTCTTATAATTTATATGTATGATGTTGTATCTTGTCTCTCACTAGGAGAAGCAACAATGAATGTGATACATCCATGTTTTTGTCTTGGTTTTCTAATTTGCAATAATGTAAGAATATTAAGTTTTTCTGCCAGATCGTCTATTTTTCCCACTTTTCTTCATTCAGGGTCTTTATAATTACCATTGTTTGTCTCTATATTTCCTGTTACCTTCTGCAAACCGTTGCTGTGATAGTATGTCTCATTGACTAAAACCTTCTTCTGGACCTTTTCGGCTTTTGTTTTGGACCCTGTGGATTTACTATGTTTTATCATCGTGCTACTCTCTTGGCTATTAAAACTTATGTTAATTGATTCTTACCCTCGACAGGTAAAGTTTGTTAACGCTTAAAAGGAACAGATGCTTAAGTTTAGTGAGAATTGCTAATGAGATAACACCTTTAAAATCTCTATGCACAGAACTTTGAGGTTGTTTGTAGAATGGCTATCCTTCCTATTAAATTCAGGCAACTCAACTTGTTTGACTCTTAATCTAGCACATCGAGGAATCTTCCTTTTGCACATAGAGGAATCTTCCTTTTGCAATTGAACTATGATTATAAAAGCAGCTATTCTTCCTGCGTTCACATTCCATTTAGCACCCTTTGATTATAAGAGCTGCCTGTTCAAATGCTAATTCCTGAATTTATTTGAGTAAACTTTCACAAATTTTCAATTGTGACACTTTTATCTATTAATTTGCAGGAGAATTGTTGGCATTGCTGATGTTGAGGATGTTGAATCAATTAAAGAAGCTAGCATAAGAGCTAATTGTGAGCGACGGGCTCTTGAACTTGCTAAGACTCTTCTCAAGAGAAGGCGAGAGTTCCTGTCAATTACTGAAGTTGTTTCAGCAATCACGCAAGTCCAATCATAATGGAAATTGCCTGAAAATTAAGAGTTCCTCTATAAGCGTCTTCATATTTTTGTTCTGTACCAACATCCACTCCAAATGGAACGCAATTGGTGAGTCATTGTAGCTTCATAGCTTAGCCATTGCTTCTTTTGTTTCCTTGTAAATGGATGTTTTTCTGCTTTTTTCTTTTGGCAAGGAACGTGTTGTTCTCTATGGTTTATGTAGGAGTTGAAAGGTGGAGTTTCCCGGTGGCTTCGTAAATTAATGATCGAATCTCCCTTTAAAGGTTTAATCAAGTTTACCAGCGATCATGAATCCCGATGTAAGAGAAATATAGAATAGTTCAAACCTTAATATCCAAGTTGAACGTAATCGTTGTTAGACATGAACGACTATAAGTTTACAATCTTAACTTCGTAATTGAAGAAAAAGAAATACTGGTTGGAATATCCAAGTTGTCTTAAATTTTTATTTGGGGTAATTGACCCTTTAAGTTATTATTTTGAGACAATTAGTCCCTCAAACTATTATTTTGAGATAATTAAATCTTTAAGACAATGTAACTTTTAATTAAATAAAAAGATATAACATTAATTCCTTGAAATTTTCGTCTTTTAAGAGCCTGCTTGACATTGGAATTTTAATATACTTTCCAAGGAAAGTAAAATGATAGAGTCACTTTCTATATATGATTTGTTATGCTTTAAAATTAGGAAAAATTCTGATCCATTTGGAATCACTCTCCCTTATATAAGGGAAAGTGATTCTAGGGGAGGTGGATGAAAAAATGGATTTCCTGATGTAAGGGAAAGTACTCTCCCTAGAAAGTTTTTTGAGGAAAGTTCCAAACGGACCGTAAATGTTACATTACATTGTCTTTGCACAAAGTTTGAGAGGTTAATTATCTAAAAATAATAGTTTGAGGGATCAATTATCCTAAATAAAATTTAGAGACTAATTTGTCCTTGTTAATATAGTTTGAAGATTGATTTGGGTATTAAACCAAAAAATATGTAGGTAAATAAAGTACAATTTCCTAGTAGCCAAGTACTATATATATCTTATCGTAATATATATAAGTGTAGACTTCTTTAGTTCAAAATTGAATTACTTTAATACCCTTTAAAATTTTCTCATAGTTTTATTAAATTTAGAGGTATAATAGGTATTTAACAAAATAATTTTAATTGTTTATTTTAAATATTATTAATAATTATAATTTTAAAATTACATTAATATCCTTTAAAATCATCTTATACTTTTAATAAATTAAGAGGTCTCATAGGTAATTAAAAAATATAATTATTTATTTATCTATTTTAAATATTATGATTAGCCCTATAATAGACAAATCTAAAAACAAATCTAAAAATTCATAAACCTCATATATATCTTCTTCTATTATAAGGATCATAGCCTCGTGAAGTTTCTGCTTTACCAATCAAGTGATCAAACCTTGCCCACAAGAGAAAAAGAAAACAAAGGTAAAAATATCTGAAGTAAGATTTTGATCCAAAAGAATCTACTTATTCCTAAAATTACTATATATTAATACATTAATACTACTTTTTTCATGTTGAACATCAAATTTACGAGGGCTTCATATATCCCTTTTCTACTCAATCCAGAAACAAGATCTTCTGGTTCGTCTCCATTTTCGTGAAACTATTCCTCAAGCAAGGCAGCTGATATGTAATATCAAACACTAGCCTGTAATAATATTAAATCTAATGTAAACATCTTCTGTTCGTACCATAATTTTAGTTAAATATTGGATGAAACCAGCCATGGTCATTAGTTGTGCAAACTAAATTAATATTAAATCTACATTAACTTTCGACCAATGGCCTCGATCCCTTTATTGACCACTTATAGGTTTCGAATATATTAAATAATAATTTCCTTTATAATTACATTAAAACTTTTAATTGTATTACAATTATATAATATATACTATATATTCTTCAATTTCCTCTGTTAACCTACATTACAATTATATAATATATAAATATATATATATATTTTAATTACAATAACTAATATATATTATAATCCTATTCCTAATAGGCCTACGAACTTTTTATTATAATAAATAATATATATTAAAATCCTACTCCAAATAAGACTCCAGTTACCTCTTATATATAATGTCATTAACCTAATAGCTTTCCAACTATAATATATTCAATCGTTCCCTGTTCTAAGTATCCTATATTCTTATTCTTCTTATTCTAGAATAGTACTTTGCTCCTCTTCGATATTCACAAGGAAGTATTCTTAATTTTATCTTGGTTTCTTATATACAGTTTGTATAAAATTAGCTAAAAACAACTGAAGTAAGATTTTGATCCAAAAGAATCTACTATTTCCTAAAATTACTATATATTAATACATTAATACTACTTTTTTCGTGTTGAACATCAAATTTACGAGGGCATTTAGCTTTTGCATCGGCTCGAATAATAGGAAGTCTTCAAGGTTTTATTTATTTGATCCATTTTTTTGGTTGGGAATGAAATCTTAAATTCAAAGGCCTATTCTACAAATTAAATTGAAGAGAAAAAGAAATTGCAGAATTAGTGTGATAATAAAGAACCATTCATCTTAAGTTCTCAGGCTCCCACTAGAACCCTCAAATCTTGGACCCCAGCCATAATTCCTTCCTGCCATCTCGCCACTTCCATGGGACTCTTTTTGCTAATACCAAGATGATGCATGTAATATTAATACCTGTGCATCAGAATTTTAAAAATAGAAGTGTTCAATTAATTTGTTTCTCCCTCAAAGGAGCTGTTACATTAATTTTTTATATTTTACTTACAATTTCTTTGATTATTGTAAGGATCATAGTCCCGTGAAGTTTCTGCTGCACCAATCAAGTGATCAAACCTTGCCCACAGAAGAGAAAGAAAACAAAGGTAAAAATAACTGAAGTAAGATTTTGATCCAAAAGAACCTACTTCTTCCTAAAATTACTATATATTAATACCTGTATTAGAATTTTGAAATAGAAGTTTTCAACCCCATGTGTAAAGTTATCCATAAACTCCATATTTTATGGTTTAGTCCTCCTCTCTATATTTGTTCAATTAATTTGTTTCTCCTTCAAAGGAGCTGGTCATGCATCAAATTTGTTTAAATATGACAATTGTTACTTTTTCATAATGAGTTACTATATTTCATTGTGTAATAGGTCATTGGTTATACAAATTTGTTGATTGAAGAAAATATGACAAAAACTCAAGGTTTGAAATATATTTAGTTTAAATTTTTTTTAGTAATATATATTATATATATAATAATAATAAATCTATCTTTAATTTTTTTTATAGATAAAAATGGGAGAGCAAGAAAGTACATTCAATTAGTGAAGACATCGATAGCAGATTATTCAAAAGAAATAGAGGACTTTCCTAAGAAGAAAAGAAGAAGAAAGGTCGATTGGTTATGTATAGCTTTATCTTCTTCTTATCAGAAAGAAGGTAAATTATATATCATTATTTTAAGTTTTAAAAAAAGATTCCTTTAAAAATTAATTCTAACCAAATATTAAATTTTAAGTTTGTGTTTTATATCTGTTTAGGGGAAAAGCTATATACACATTCGATCTCTCCATTGAATAAATTGAAAAGTGTTCTCCATTGTAATTTTTGTGGTGCTAAAAAGTTTGGATATGAACCACCTTTGTTTTGCTGTCAAAATGGTCAAGTGAAGTTAGCTACTACTATTGTTCCAGAACAATTATATGAGCTTTATATTTCTCATAATGAAGAGGCTATTGAATTTCGGAGGAATATTAGATTATACAATAGTATGTTCTCATTCATATATTTTGGAATTAAATTAGATAAAGATTTGGCATCCTACAAACAAGGTATCTATACCTTTCGAGTTCAATGACAGGTGTACCATAATCTTCCATCATTGATTCCACAAGAAAATAATCCACGTTATTTTCAATTATACTTTTATCTCTCCATTCAATCTCTCTCTATCTCTCTTTTATCAAAGGATGATAATCTAATTTTGGGGCTATTAAATTACTATCATATTATTTCCTAACTATTCTTTTACTTTGTTATTCACTAATTTTTTATATAATACGAATTCCACTAATGTTAGTAATTCAATTTTTTTATATATTATTCTTCTTATTGTAGGTATGGTTAAAACAATGGAAGTTGAATATTCCGGAATTAATCAATTGGAGGTCAACCAAAAAAATTGCACAATAAAGATTGCAGTCATTCGAAAGCGAAAAGAAAAAATCAAGGACTCAGAAAAATACTTTCTTAGATTGTTTTTTGTTGATGAGGAGGTACGTAACAATTTTCAAACTCATATTAATAATTATGTTACGCATTCACGTAGATTGAATTCTTTTGGCATTTAATATAGAATGAAATTTAAATATCCTTGTGCTTAATCCTTTGTTAGACTTCAACAATTTAATTGGCTTTTCCTAATTCGTATTCACAATTAAGAATTGAATAATTATGTTATGACAATGTTTATATTGACCTATTCACAATTAAGTTGCTAATTTTAAAATTAATTTTAAAAAATAATTACATTGTTTAATATTGTTATATAAAATATATTTAATTTTGATTTCTTTTCTATATACTAAATATATGATTTAATTACAAACTTGCAGGGAACTCATATTCAAGCTGCATTGTTTAATGAAACAATGACAAAATTTGAAGATTCCTTACTTAAAGACAACACATATATCATATCAAATATTGCAACTAAAGCAATCAACAAGAAGTTCCCTAATGTCCACGACAACATGGAGTTGGCCTTAGAGATCAATACAATTGCAAAAGAATAAAAAAAGCCAATAAGTATGGAAAAGTTCTTGCGCAACTACAAAACAATGGATGAGATTGTGAAATTCCTGAAAAAGAATCCTTTGGTACTTTTAATATAATCTTATTTAATTTCAATCTTAAATCTAAAGCTATATATATATGTGTGTGTGTGTTTAATTAATTATTAATTATTAAATTTCTTATGCAGATACATTAGGATTTGTTATTGCTCTTGGACAAATCAAGACCAATCCTACTAGACGAGAAATCACAATAATGAATGAAAAGTAAGTTTTAATACCATCATAATATATATATATATATATATATATATAGTTTCTTTCTCTTCTCTCTTGCTGGCTTTATGGTCTGGCTGCCTTTTTCGTTGCACTTTTGTTGTTTGTGTCAGATTTTTTTTGGTCTATGTGAATGTGTTTGCTGAACTTGCCTCTTTTGGCTTCTCTTAATAAATTTATTTTATGACTTTAAAAAAAATACTAAAATAATATTTTTATGCAAAAAAAAAAAGGATGCAAGCCATGGTGGTTATGTTGTGGGACAGTCTAGCAGAGATCGAGGGAGATTTGATTAAAAGCATGATAGATTCAAAGCCAATTGTTGCATTATCAAATGTCAAAGGAAACATATTTAGAGGTACGTAATATATTTGTATCATTTTAAGAATCAACATATAATCTACAAAATCTAAATTCATATTTCTGTGCAGGTAACTTTCAACTGAATGCATCTTCAACCGCATCGATTATAGTTGCTCCAACTATTAGGAAAGCCAAGCAATAAAAAAAATGGTAAAAATTATTTCCTCTAAATAATATAATTGATCATTATATTGTTTCATATATACTAATATTATCTTCTATTTTTTAGGATATCGAATTATCACAAGAAAAACAATGAGATAACATATTCAATTCTTGAAAAGGAAGTGGAGGGAGTTGATATCACTTTAGAACAGCTCATCGATCCATCATTTAAACCGTCATCTATTTCAAAGGTATATAATTAATTTGTAAAATAAAACAAATTGTACGTACTTCCTTAACATTGACAAAAGTTTATTTCTTATAATTTCCTAGGATACTTTATTCTCATTCAAAGCAATTGTGACGAATATACCTAATAAGGATAAACCGTGGTATGATGCGTGCAATGAATGCAACAAGAAGATTCAAATTCGTCATGATGGCAGCCCATGGTGTGAGAAGTGCCAAAAAATAACCAACTATACACCAAGATATGAAACATGAAAATATATTTAATTAATGTACATGTATATATATATATGAATAAAATTTTTTTATTACAAAAATACTATAATAAATTTGATTATTAAATAGGTACATGTTAAAGATGGAAGTTAGTGATGAAAAAGAAAGTATTTCAATCACTTTATTCCAAGCAGCACAATCACTTCTTGGTTGTACCATATCAGAATTTATTCAATATATCACAAGCGAGGTAAGTCAAATATTTGGCATATTTTATTGTACAAATTTAAATTTTATATGTTAGCTTCAACATATATATATATATATATGTATAACATTATATGAACTATTCATTGTAGGATGCAACAAAGGAAGGAGGTGAGCCGAATTACCATGCAAATATTGCTTCAATTCAAAATAAAAAATTCAAATTCTCAGTGACAATGAAAGAAAAGCAAAAGATTGAAGGCAATAGGAATCAAGCATTGGTAGTAACACAAGTCAGCAGAATTGAAGAACCAAAGCCAACCTCACAAAACTAAAGAGAAAGCCAATGAATAAAAAACCGGATCGGTTGTTGAACCGGTTGGTCATCCGGTCACCGGTTCAACCGGTCCAACCGGTTCAACCGATCCGATTAAATAAATAATTTAATTTTATTATTTTAAAAAAAATTTAAAAAAATAGAAAAAATTCAAAATATTCCTTAAAAAATAAGAAAAAATAAAAATATCAATTAAAAAAATTAAAATTCGGATTGAACCGGTTCAACCGATTCAACCGCGGTTTAATAAAAATTCTATTTTATGACCCAGACCGGACTTGTGACCGGTTCCCGGTTGAACCGACCGGTCCGGTCCGATTTTTTATTCCATGGAGAAAGCTAAAGAAAAAGGAAAAGATCAATGACAACAAAATTGAAGATGCTGAAATAGTTATAGTTGAAGATCATCTATCAACACCATCGTCAAAGTCAAAAAGAAAATCTAATTTTGTTCTGATCGAAGATGATGACTTAACCCTCGATAAGTTGAAGAAAAGAATTAAAAAATAAAATTAGAACTTTATGAATTATAACGACCAAAACTTTAGATGACTTTATTTCATTAGGCATCAAGTACATTTTAGTAGATTTATTCCTTTTAATTGTTTTATAAAACTGATGATTTATATCTATTTTCAATAAAGTTTTATAAATTATTACCATATTATGTTCCTCCTAATTATGTGAAATAAAGATATATTTTAATATTAAACATAAAAAAATAAACTCACGTGCAACCTACGTGTCAAATTAACTAGTATATATATATATATAGTAACGTATATGTATCGAGGCATTTCCTGGGTGGTCTCCAGATTGTAGAAATCGATGCCTTGCCTCTCAACCTCTGTTTGCCGCACTTAAACTCTACAGCCAACAATGAACTTGCATGCTGAGTCCACAAAGCTGCTGCAAAGGCGCATCTGTCCAAACTTTCTTAGTGAAATTGCTGCAAGCGAAAAACAGGTGATTGCGAAGACTCTTCGTCTTTTCTTTCTGCCTGACGCCTGCAAAAGTAGTCTAGTGGATCTCCATGTGAAGGAGATCCCCGACTGAATTCCTTGCTTGTTAAGCAATCTGTCAAGTATGGCAAATGCTAACGGGGTGCATGGGTGCACCCTTTAAGCATGGTTAAAAGAGAGCATTTAATGCTCTTCTTTTTTCAGTCGTGGAATTTTATAAAAAGTTTGTTAAGTATACTGAATTAAATATAATTTTATCCCTAGTTTTTCATCGATTTTTCTTTCAAAATGTAGGCATAAAAAATTGTGACACTCTATTTTTAATTTTTATTTTTATGCCATTTACGCGTAAAATAAATTTGAGCTCCACGTTATTTATTTATTTATTTTTTTAAGGGTAAGTTTTTTAATTTACAATATATTGTGGTAGGAAAAATATTTCGAACACTTTTGACAAAATTTAGCCCCAAATTTTATTAAAAAAAAATTAATGGTAAGTTCTACAATGTAAAACATCTATTGTAATAGATTTTAGAAATAAATTTAAAATAATTTATTAAAATTTATCATAAAAGCATTTAAAAGTAAATATTATAACTTTATGAAAAACAAATCATAAGAGTATTATTGTCTAAGAATATTAACATTTATTAACTTTTTAATGAGACCCACTTCATCATTGGAACACAAAACACAAAGCAGAAAAAAGTGAACCTTTTCCATCGAAAATGGAGGCTTAACGAGTGCATCCATTAGCCGGATCCCGTCAAGTATTGCCATTGATTTAGGAACTTAATGCCTTATTGACATGGAAACCAAAATCTGTTCCTTTTTGTTTGGGACAAGCTTATTGCCACACCTTATTTTTTTCATGCTTGATTCCGTTCCTTTATTTAATAGGCATGGATTTTTCTCAAATATCCATGCCTATTTCCGTTCCTATAGGCCTCTTTTCTAGGAGTGAAAGAATCTCGATATGAATCCGCTTATCCATGTTAAATGTAGAGCCAGTATTCACTTGATCATAAAATGTGCCGACAGCAAGGTCGTTATTGACACACCCGGACCTAGCACGACTTTTCTGTACGAATGAAATAGTACAAGACGACGTATTAATTAAACAATGGGTTGGTCCGGCTGTGTCAAGTCAGAAGAGAAGTTAAAATTAGGATAAGACGGAGTTTGAAGATAAAGTAATTAACCGTGCATGGAAATTAGTAAAATGCCAAAAACACCTCCAAATAAGTCCCTAGAAATTTATTATGGGCCCCATTGGCACAAGAAATCAAAGGATTTAGCCAATGAGTAAAAATGGAAGAAAGTTGAAAAAAGGGAAAAAGTTTGACCCGGGGCCCGAGTGGACCCGGCGTCGGGCTCCCCTATAAATAGGGGAGGGAGCCGAACCTTTCTTTCATTTTTCTTTTCTTTTTCTTTCTTTTTTCTTCTTTTCTCTCTGGAGCCGACCGGAGGCATTTTGGACAATTGGCAAAGTGGGACATGCCCGGCTATCAGATCAAGGTGAGTTTTCAGTATGTTGTTCTTCTCACCTCGATCTACGTTTTGTTAAGTTTGCACGCATTTCCATGCATCGGTTTAGCCTAGATCCAAGTTTTCAGCTTTTGACCGGATTAGATCTTTAAACTCAAATAAGTGGATTTTGGGCCGGTGGAATAAGGTGAGTTTTTAGTGGGTTATAGTATTCACCTTATTCTACGTCCCATTCCGTTTTTACGCATTTTTGTGCACCGGGTGTGAGTAAATCGGAGATTTAGTCAATTCGGGCTAAATCTCGGTCTACGGGAAAATTGGACCGGTGTTTCTCGTTTCTGCCTCGGCATATCCGTTGTGGATGCCATGAGGATCGCCTCTCTAAGTTTGTACGTCGAAAGGAGGAGAAACGAATGCGAAAACCGGGGAAGAGACTGGCCGAAGAACTGGCCGATCGAGTCCCTGTTTAGATATTTTGAATATATTATTATTATATTAAAAGATATTTATATATTATATTAATATATTTAGATATTTATATATAATATTATTATATCTTAGATATTTATATATTATATCATTATAATGTATAAATATCTCATAGGAGGGCTTTTTGAGCCCGATTTCGAGTAGAATTTGGCCCAACCCGTGTGGGGCCCAACCTAGTCCGGGTGTGGGGCCCACGGGCCCCCGGGGGGCATTTTGGTATTTTTTCACCGAGAGTCCGATTTTAGCCCCGAAACCTCCCGGACACTTTTCTAAGTGTCGGGCCTGGCCCGAGTGGCCCATGGACCCCCAGGGGTATTTTCGTAATTTTTCACCAAGTGTCCAATTTTTACCCCGGAACCTCCTGGACACTTTTCTAAGCCCCGAATCACATCCAAACCCAGTCATAGGTCATATTAGAGCCTCATAGGTGCATTCATAAATTGTAATTATGAATGCTAATGTATATTTTCATGTATTAGGGCTCCGGATAATCGAATGCGGCGATGCACCGGAGGTTAAAGCTACATGGAGCGCTTGGGAGTATACGATTCTCCCACTACTGTGAGTGGCTTAGTTTTCAGTGCTTAGCCACTAGGGAAAAATGTTTTAAAAATATAAATTGTTTTAAAAAGGTTTTACAACGGTTTTGGGATAAGGGTAATCCACGACACACACTTTTATTTTGTGATACGCCCACTTATGGGGGTGGGATGATTAAAAAAATACAAAAGTTTGTGTGTGTTTACATGTTTTAATATTTATATAAAGAATTTTATTATTATTATTATTATGATTATCGGGGTACGATGCCCCTGGAAGATGAGTGATTGAGTGGGATTCCTCGGGGCTCCAATTTACGGGAGCGTGGACCGAGTTTGAGAGCATGCATGATACTCAGCCGTGGACCGCCTATCGAGGGGCACGGTGAGTCGAGCCTGGTTGGGAGAGGCGCGTAGGGAAACTCGCCAGAGCTCCAGTTCACTGTGTTCCACCACAGTGAGGCACCACCGAGGGAACGGGCTAGAGTATGAAATAAAGAGAAAATGTTTATAAAGAGAGAAGAAATAGCCCTCGGTGCAGTAAGGCATACGACCGGCCAGTCGTGCCTTCAGTGTATTAGGTGTCAGCCCATGAGTATTTAATAATTTTAAAGGTTTTAAAATTTATTTCTCCTTGGGAGAATTTCAAAAGAGGTTTTGAAAATAAAATTTATTTTATTTACTTTAATCATTTTATTTTATTATATTTTGGATTACCCCTGTTTCCCTAACCCTGATGGAGACCCATTGAATCTCTGTCACTCACCTGTATTCCATTGTGGTGGATGCAGCTTCGCGTACGGAGTCAGCCATTAGAAAGGAGGCTCACTAGAAGGCGTCGGTGGCTTAGCTTTAGTGGTTTCCGCTGTGTAGGTACTCCTTTAAATTAGTCCACTGGTATTGTGTACAAGTTAATTATTTTATTAAATATTTTCTAATTAAAATTTTAGTTTTGTTTTGCAGCGATGGTATCCATTTCAATGCCTTACGGTGCTTCTGGTGCGTGACCGGCCGGCACGTACTTCGAGGCAGCACGGCGGTTGCCACGTGGCCGACCCGGGCGGGTCGGGGCGTGACAGTTATAACAGCTATGGTGTCCACCCAAGTCCAATAACAAGAAGTCCCTCACACATGCATCATGGTGATTATATTTTTATGGCCGAAATAAATACTGGCTGGTATAGTTCTTATATTCAATGAAATGAAAAGGTGCGCATCCCCCAATTGGGATTTGAGAACAGATTGGAGGGTCAAGACTTATATATCATCCATTTTTTTTTATCTCTCCAACATTTTGCTTAGACTTTAATAACTATGACAATAAAAGAAAAAATCAATAAATACAGAAAAATATATGAACTTTATTACAAATTTAATGATAATTGTTAATACAAGAAAAGAGATAAATAACTAAACAAAATAAAATAAATCAAAACAAAACAAAATCACTTATAAATTGTATTCCACAGGGAAGTAATAAAGAAATTTTGGTCCTCTTTAATAACACCATACGGTGAGGGCAGTGAAATTTTATGCTTTTGAATGATTGTAGAGTCCTACAAAATATTACTCAATTTAATAATTGTAAATATACTGCTTTATAACTCAACTCCCAGCGTTTTCCTTCTTACTTCATTGAGGACCAATCCAAATCTTGTTCTGCAGGGAGGAATGGATCTTGTCCCTCTGTAGGACGGAATTTTGTACTTTCATCAGGTCCCTCCGCTGACCGTTATCATCTATCTCCTCCAGGTAGGTATACCTTATGCGGATGTCTCTCACTCTAAATTTCCGCACATCGTCTCCGAGTCGTATAACATCGTTCACTACGAAAGGTCGATCCAGAAAAACAAACGGAATATTTCGAAAAAAATTGAAGAATCAACGTTGATGTGATAGCAACAAGTATTGCTCCAACCACTAAAAAACCAGTCACACATTTGTTATAAACTAAATCCGACACATACAAAGAAGATAGTACGAGGTACAAACCCAACAAAATGTTGTTGGCAATGTTGAAGTCCCTTACGGCAGAACCGAAAAGTTTCCGATCAGTTGGTTTGTAGTGCTCTTTAATAACAAAGAACGTGCAGGTCACGAAGAACACCCCAAGCAAGTCCTTGGCTGGTTGCGTCACCTGTCCAACTAGTTGGAGCGGCCAAATAATGCATAAATCCAAATCAAATCACTGTGTTGACAAAACTCTGCAAGCCCTTAATATGTGAAGTGTCATTAGAACAAATCCAGAATATGTGATGTGACCACCTTATTCTGATTTGGCAGGACCCGGGAACTTTGGTATGAATCCGCCTATCCGCGGGATGCAGAACCAGTATGCACTTGATCATAGAGTGTACCAACAACAAGGTCCTTATAACAGCTTTGCAGCCCACCAAAGCCCAATATGAAGTCCGTCACACATGCATCATGGTGATTCTAATGCTTTGAATGGATCCCAGGCAAGTACTAATTATTATAGCCCTACTTCTGCTGGAAGCCTAAGCCCAAGGGGAATGTTTGGTACTCCTGCCATGCATCCTGGAACGTTTCCTAGAGGCTGGAATCCCTCTAACACATCAAGGTACACTGATTCCCCTAGACCTAGCTTTTCACCTGGAGATACCCCTTATGGAAGAGGCCAGCCTCAAAGGTTTGGCAACAATCCCCTCCCTGATCGGAGACAGGGAGGCAATCCTGGTACAGAACGAGGCATGGGACGTGGATATGGTGGCAACTTTAGTAATAGAACAGGGACGAGTGGTGGACGAGGGTGGGGTTCTCATGGTCATAGCTCACCATCAAACAGGAGGTCGGAACCAAAGCATTTCTTTATGTATTCCATGTTAGAAGATCCTTGGCAGCATTTGAAACCTGTTCTATGGAGAAAAAAGCTGGAACGGGTAGTTGGAGTACCCCTGACTCAAATTCCTGGCTTCCAAACCCCATTAGGAAAACGCCCAAAGTTTTAGAAGCTTCTAACAAGTTTAATTCTCAAACAAATCTTTCAGAATTCCTTGCTGCCTCATTCAATAGATCTGTTGAGGGTACACAATATGAATGCAAGTTTCTCGAAAAAGGCCGTTTAGAATGCATCGGTGAAAACAATTTAGCTGGTGATTGGTGCCCGTGCAGTCACATGATGGTGGGTCATGCTTGAAGGACTTAAGAACTTTCCATGGCAGCAATCATGTTAGAATCAACAGAATTAATGATGATGCATTTATCTCTTATTTTTAGTTTCCTTTTCCCTTTTTCATCACAGTATTTGATCTACTAAAATAGATGAATTTCTATGTATTATTTTGCAATAACGAAAGTTGTTCATTGCTGTTAAATGATTTCCTTGAAGAGTGCTAACCTTGTTACTTCTAAGCCCCAAAATTCACTGTAATATCTAATTTTTTTACCTAGGCCTTTGGATTAGAGTGACTGAATGACCGAGTCAGATAAGGTTTTTTATTCCTTCAGGTGAAGGTTATGGTATTTATTCTTCCACGAGTATTGAGTAGCAAGTTCACAATTATAACCTGTAGCAATTATAATTTCTTCACCAGACCGGGCAAGAAAGGACCTCTTGAGTGCTGTTGGTTGGGGCGAGTATATTGTTAATCCTAATTAACATATAAACTAAATAAACATGCAATAATTAAGACTTAAATCCAATGAATAATAATTATTTATTTGCCAGAATTTTGAAAATTTTCTTGGATTTTCGGTAATTGAGATATGAGAGATCAGCAATACCAATTCTTTTTTATTTGATGAAATGAATGAAACGTTGTGCATCCACCAACTGGGAGAACAATTTGGAGATCAAAACCAGTTATCCATTTTTTAATCTCTTCAGCATTTTGAGTCAACTCATGCAACAATAAATTAAAAAATAAATATAGAAAAAAGAAAATATGAACTTCATCAGAAATTTAATGATAATTAAACACAAAGGGAGGTAAAGAAATAAAATAAATCATTTTAGTATAGTCATGTAAAACCAACATCCTTTGAGTTGAATAGAATGAGCTTTTATTAATGCCCATCAAGTAAAGTCTCAAGTTTAAAATCTTGTGATTATAGGCTTCCGAGAGTTTCACCCGTTTGGCGTCCAATGTGGCTCGACTCTAGATTAGTCGGGAAAGTAGTCGTGTAAACCGAGGGTTCAAACCAGGTCGTCCCCCAGCCTCTGGGAAACTTTGTAAATCGTCTTGGTCTGCAGGATGAAATTGCATGCTATCCACTCGCCCCCCTCCTGACCATTAGCCACCACCCTCTCCAATACTGTGTACGAGATGTGAATATCTTTGACCTTATATTTCTTCTGCGTATCCTCTCCCAATGCTATAATATCGTTCACCCCGAAAGGTCGATCCAGAAAAATAAAAGTCATGCATCTGACATATTGAGCAATCCATTTTATAGCGATAACAGTAAGTATTGCTCCAATCACCAAATACCCTCTAGGAATTTGTAATGGAATAAACCCGACACAAACAAAGCAGATATGGTGAAAAATAAACCCAATAAAACGTTATGGGTCCTGTCGAAGTCCCTCACAGCGGAGCCGAAAAATTCCCGGTCAGTAGGTTTGAGGTATTCTTTGATAGCAAATAACGTGCCGGTAAAGAACAACAACTCAAGCATGCCCAACGCTGCAGGTTTGGTCATCAAAGCTGCCATTTTGCTTAACAGTGCCTGAAAAGCCTCCATTGGGTTTTGGTAGGGGATTGTAAGGATATGAATGAACTGATGAAAATGAATGGGGTTTGAAATTATGAATTGCTGGAATGCAAAGTTAAATGATGAGAGTTATAAAGAACCCAGGAGGTGGATATATATGTAGAGATTGGTTGGGTTAGGTGAGTAAATTAAGGATTTCTCTCCAGTTCATTGTTCGTTAAGTTGAAACTAGCTAGCTCTACCTTCTATTTTAAGACAATGGTCTGTTCTATACGCCTGCCAGTTAAATCATAACTTGATCTGTTTTCAATCTTTGTGACTCATTTGATTTGTTGTTTTTAGTTTTTTTCTTTTTATAGCTTACCTGATATAATTCATATCTATCTGTCTAGGTTATTTCTATCCAAGGGAGGTTCTGTTGAGGTGGGTGAGGCAGACTCTGAACTGAAGTACCTAATTATACTATTTTTGGAAGAACAACTATGGACTAATTAAGCCAAGGATAGCAATTAACGATCAAATACCTAATAGATGTCGATAATTAAATTTCTGATTCAAGCCAAAAATTTAATTAGTATGCATGCTAGAAAAATTCTTCGAGATTGATGAACTTAATTATGAACTTTCTTCATCAGCCCTATGACATAATCCAAGCTAATGTCTGTAGTTAACTATCATATAATAATAATTAAGCTGATGTTTGTAAATAATGCACATTAACCATGTACTATATAATAACTTCTGAAGATTATATATTCTGTGCAATTGCTAGCAGTTGAATGTGAGGAACCTTTATCTCTACAAACAAAACGAGGGGGAAAGCGCATTCTCAGAGTACACAATTATTAGTCCCCATTGTGTTGTTCATTCTTTTACTTTTCAAGGTAATCTAACAGGAATCAATTGATTTTTCACATTTTCCCTTCGCTCAACGGTGAGAGAGTTAGACAAGTCTTTCCTGTAACCCTATCAGCTTAGAGCAGAGTTCTCCATAAATCTGTTTTGAAGGAAACCGGTCCTGTAGAAAAAAAGAGTCATAACTACTTCATAGATTTTCTACGACTTGAAGCTGTTGAGCAGTTGTTGAACTAAAATTGTTAATTTTTCTTAATAGATGGAATTCATTTTCAGTGTATTATGTGTGCCTGTTTCCTTCCAAGAATTAACTCACACAGCTTAAGTTAAAGACAAGAACACACCATAAAATAGCATACAGAAAAAACTTTATCTCAGTGAATCTTCTACAGCTTAAGTGTTCTAGAGTTGCACCAATGAATTTTGGAATAATCTATCTGTCTAGGGACTTTCCATAAAATAAATAAATAATATACAACCAATTGTTGGTAGAATGCTCGACTCTTAGTTCCAATGATTATCTATGGCCTACAAATGTAAAAATGGAAATATTCTATAAATTGCTGGATAATAGTGATGCTTCCATGTCTTCCTCTTCCTCCTGGATTGTGATTGCTTCTGGTTTGAGGAGACAAGCATAACATAAGGATATCACCTATAATTGGAACGAGAAAAAGGGATTTTAAGAATAGGTCCAGAGACATGGAGATGGAAATAGAGAGGAGTTTTGGGCTTACCATGCACAGATGCAACTAGGATACTAAAACCCTTGCAGTCGAAAGGGGCATTGCTAGATAGGAACCAAGGTGAAAATATATAACAAACACAATTGAAGAAGTGAGAAATTCAATCAAAGTGCCTTTTATCATTTAATCGATGGTCATACAATCAACTAACAAGTCAGTGGGCTCATTGCAAGGGGTGATAATAAACTTGCTACAGCTTGAACACCGGCGATAAATCCCTGAGCTTTTCCCTGTGATCACCAGAATTAGATGTAAGAGAACAAGAAAGCAATGCAAAATTAAGTTTGTTGAGCCCTGTAAGCTAAAAGGTAACTCGACCCTTTGCCATGTCAACATTTTCATCCAAATTTGGTTAGTTTGACCAAAATTAAGGTTTGAGGGTTAAATTGACAAAATAAAAGTTGAGGGGCTTATTTTCCACTTTCAACATAGTTCAAGAGCTGGTTTTTCCTTTAGTTTTTTTTCTAAGTAAAAGATTAAATTCTTAAAGTGACTGTCCAAAAATAAAACAATCACTAGATGCTTTTGGAAACCTGATCAGTTAAGCTTGATGCCTTGGATTGACAAAAATAAAACAATATCACCTTCTGTCCAATCAAGGGATTGACTAAAGGGGAGCACCAAAATCTAGAAGCAACAAAGCACAACAAAGAAAATGTGGCATCAGAGACACTAGTTTGTTATATATTTTTCAACATAACCGAGTCAATTATGCATATTACATCCAAAAGAATTATTTGCTTCCTGTATATACAGGTTTTGCATGTGCCCATATCCTAATTTGATTTGGATTTAGTAATATTCTAAGAGATATATGGATTAAATTCCTTCTCCTAATCCTGCTTGGCTATGTAGTAATATTCTAAGGTTTGAATTTAGTTAAAAAACAAAATATACAACTATTATTCATGAAAAAAAAAAAGCAACAGCATTAACTTTCATTCCCTGGAAAATAACAATGACAGAAGGGATCTTTGTTATGGACATATACTAAATCAGCTCTAATTATAACAACAATCACCTAACAATATAACAATTATAAGAACAATCTGTTAATTGTTAGAATGTTAAATGAACAATCTACTAAATTAGCAATAATAATGACTAATAATGTTAGAACAATCTATTAGTTACAGCAAGGAAGATATAGTCTTAAATTAGCAGTGCTCAGCCCTATATATAGTTACAGCATCCTGTCCTGTATTTCCCACCCACTTCTGAAGTTCTTAATCTCTCTTCTTTATATCTGTTTCTGGCTTAGGAAAACTTCTAAGAGAAACAATGTCTCATTCAGCTCAGAAGCACGCAAACGGTGACCTTCCTTTTGCTTTCTCACCCTTACCTGCTGCGGAAGCTTGTCTCAAAAGTGATGAAGGTAAACTTTCTCCTTTTCTGGTTCTTTTCCCTATAGTTGCCATTATTTTTCACCATTCTTAGGGGTCTTCTGTTGTTGTCTTTCCCTGCAGGTTTCCACAATCATTCATTGGTTGCTATGCAGGAGGCATCTGTGTTGACTATTTCTGATGAAGAGAGGCAGCAGCTATTGGAGGTATGTAAATATAGTAAGGTTAAATGCTTTTGAATATTCTTCTTGTGATGGTCAGCACACTGGTTTCCTCTAAGGTGCACACGATAAGAGCACACCGTTCATTGTCGTAATAGTCCTCCTATATTTCCAGCATTTTGTGCCATATGCTTTCCACTTTCCACCTACTTCTATATTTCTTAGTCCCCATTTTCTGTCTCCCTTTCAGAACAAAGATGCATCTCCTTCAATTGAGAGGCAAATGAATCTTGCAAAAGGAGATCACCCTCAGAAAGCTTGTGTTGTATCTATACAAGACAAAGTGCTTTCTTCCCAAACTAAAGAAAACAACCAGAGATTCAATCGTGAGTTTAGAGATGCACACCATTCTACTCTTGCGAGCGAAACATGTTGTGAACCTTCTATGGAGTGCTGCGGATTGACGTTACTCGGATGCTTTCTCTTATTCGTGTTCTGCATAATGTTTAGACTAATTACACTTCACCCACCACCAGTAACGATGCATCCAAACTCATTTTCTATATCCAACTTTACTGTTAACTGGGAAGCTGAGTTCACTTTCGGTTGCCAAAACTGTGATTTTGAGTATAAAACAAGGACTTACTACAAGGGCATCAAGGCATACATCTCTTATAATGAGACAGAGGATGCATTTTCTGAAGTCTCCATTGAGCCTTTTGACTTAGGCACTAACCAACAAAAGAAAGTGCATGTGAAATTTGGGAATGCTGGATCGGAAAGCTACCAACCAATTGTTGGAGAAGAAATTGGCAAGGATGCAGATTGGGAAATGTTGCACCTGACGATGAGGTTAGATTTTTCTGTTAGTTGCAAATTGCGGGGATCATCCTGGGAAGGCGATATGCTGGGTGAACTATCTGATTCATTTTGTTGGAAGTTACTAGTTGGGGTGATGCCTGGAACAGGAAGAGGGAGATTGATTCATTACACGAAAGCTGCATGCCACAGTTATGAATACTAAGAGCATATATGTGAGATTTTATAGTCTGGTCATTCTTACAGCTTGTATGTTCCTATTGTCATCATCAAAAAACAGCATTGAGTTGAATGGAATCCCTGTCCTTGAGTGAATTTTCTGAAAATGTTCTGTCTTATGAGTCTAGCTGGAAAAAAAAATTCTCCTAAATAGTCCAAATAAGAATAATTGGCACAAAATATGTAAAATGATCTAAATGACATAAAAAAATGTAAAATGACCTAATTTCTAAAATGGCATAAATATGCAAAAATGACCTAATTTAATAAGTGACATAAAACACTAAATAGCATAAATATTAAAATAACCTAAATTACTGAATGGCATAAAAATATTAAAAATGACCTAAATTACAAAATGACATAAAAAATATTAAATGGGCCTTAAAAAATACTAAAATGATATAAATATTAAATGCATGATCCTAAAAGTATAAATGACAATAAATAGTGAAAAATGATCTAATTTACTAAATGACATAAAAAATATTAAATACACCTAATTTAGTAAAATGGCATAAATATGGAATGGGTTCTAAATAATAATAATAATAATAATAATAATAATATATGCTTAATTTCTAGTATGGCTTTAATTTTTACGGCAAAGATTGGCATTAATATACATAGCCACGAAATTAAAACAAGAAAATAATAATTATTAAAATTAGATTAGGATGCAAATATACAAGGAACCCAATGAAATAATAATATAATTAATTATTTGTCAGATTTTTTTTTTGGTAATTGAAATATGAGACTCAGGGCAGTAGGTGAGATATTGTGATTTTAGAATCAACTTGGTGTTATTTGATTCCTTTATTGGAGAATGTGAAACCGTAAACCGTATACGCATCTCATGTAAAAAGTAAAAAAGCCAAATTATTTCTAATAATAGTACTTGTTTGTTTGTTTTTTTTGTCTCTATTTTCTTGGCCGAATTTAAATACTTTTAATATAGTTCTTATATTCAATGAAATGAAACGGTGGGCATCCTCCAAAGGGGATATGAGAACAAATTGGAGATTAAAACCAATTATTTTGTTTTTTTCTCTCTTCAAGACTTAAATAACTATAACTAGAAATGCTGCCCGCGCTAACGCTGCGGGGATACCTATAATTTGTGTTTTTTTTTAATGCGTGAAGTCTTAATAAGCAAATGAAACACAAACAATTAAAGATATATGAATCATAATATAATCCATTTTAAAGTAATTCAAGAGTTTTTCTTTCTTTCTTTTATTCCATAAAAGAAATATATTTTAGGAAAATATTGGAGATATTTTAGGAAAATATATTTTACAATAATACATTGCGCAAAAAGCTCAAAACAATTGTCATATTTCGTTAGATTATATAATACTATAGTAATTATAACTAAAGTATCTACAACATAAAAATCTTTAAGGTCACCTAAAGTATTAAATATAGTAAAATATATTCCTCAAAATTGATTCTCTTAGTGTATCAGTATAGGTCTTGAACGTCTTTTAACTCATCAACGCTCTTCTCCTTCCCTATAAAATGCAAACAAATAGTTGTGCTTAGTTCGCATAGTTTTTCATCATTACACAACAATCATCAAGCTCAGATTTTGCATAATAAATATTGTTTTCATAATAACAAATATAAATCCTCATAGTGAAATGGTAAAAACTTTCTTGTAAAAAAGGCATGCCTATTTTCAGTGACATACGACATGTTCTACAATATCTTTTGTAAACTTGAGGTTAATTAGTTTCCTTATAATGCTAGCATTGCTTTCTTCTTACTGTTTACCAATTCATATTACATGTGAATGTATTAGTACCTTGATTCATTATTTATTCAACATCCCATGTATTCTACCAAAACAAAACAGGCACTCGAAATTAGCTTAGCATGTGAATGTTTTAGTAGCCTTACCATTATATCTCATGTTCCCTGTTGAATAATTAACAGACACCTTGATCGGCAAACTAAGTAACTTCTACAACAATTATATATTGCCAACCCAGCCAATTAAGGTTTGTTGAGTTAGTAAGGCTTTGGACTTCTGCTTGAAAGGTTTGAGGTTCAAGTCGTGCCAATGATCCTCATTGGTAGGTGATCTATAAGTACCACTGTCAGCCCTCTTTGAGGCTTGTGGCATGCCCTTATCCTGAACTGGGACAACCTTCCCTCACCTAAACTTTAGTTTAACAAAAAAAAATTATATTGCCAACCCAGAGCCAGAGTATGTCTTCGGATAAACCTCACATCAACAAAAGGCACCGCCCTGATAGTATACAGATTCCTATCTGCATAACAAAACCATGAAACAACAATTTCAGCAACCATATAATCTAATGCCATATTGATAAGTGCACATAATCCATTAAAATCTAAAGTCCAAAGCTGAAAACCTTTCTCAGACAGCCTTGCATTTGTACCTTGCCCTTTATACGGAATCCATGTCTACAATCAAATACAACAAACAAACATGAAATTATATTATAGTTATACATAGATTAAACATGTGAAAATGATATTCTCCAACACTTTTTCACATCTCATCTTCCTCCCTCAACTGACATGGCACACTATGAACTTGTCCAATAACTATTCGCCACATCAGATGTTACAAACAATTGACACAAATAAGGCAAATATCATGATAAGAAATGCACAATATACTATATAGCTTTAAAGGTAAACATAATTAACAGAAACAACCTCGCTTAAGATATAATCAATATTAATTACATTTTACCTTTCATTTATCTTGCTTCTTCTACATTGCTCAGTCTCAGAATGCTAGACCAATTTGTGTTCGTCCTTTGCTCACTTTCTTTCCCTTCTATTTTCACCGTTTCCCCTATTTTTCACAAAAACAAAAAAAAATCCTATTTTAATTAAAATGAAGATATGAACAATAATATTACTAAATAATAACTTCAATTCTTTAAAAAGAAAGAACCTTTGTCTTCGTAATCATTTTCGTCTTCTTCTTTTGGATGAAGTTGAGTTGTTTTTCATTGAGAAAATAACTAAAAGCTTTTTCATTGAGAAAATAACGAAAAGTACCTTATGTTTTTTCACAACTAACCGAACCCATGGTTCGATGGCCGCCTCAGAGTCGTGTTGGTGATGGAAGTTGTCGGACGGGACAAAATACACGTTGGGATAATGATATTGGAAGAGTAATTCTGCAAGTTTGCGTCCACTTTCCCTAGACGTGGCTTCGATTTGTCTTCGGCATCGAAACAGTTGTTGCAGTCGAGAAAGAGAGATGGAGATCTGTTCTAGTATCCATGTCGCTGCAGTTATTATGGGTACAGGTAAGGGGCAAGAAGAAGCGATAGAAGGGAGCAGAGAGGATCTTGATTTTGGGATTCAGGAAAAATATTTGAGAGGTGAAAGGCGATGCCGGATGGAGGGGAAGGAAGGGTCGATCGAGAGAGAGAGAGAGAGAGAGAGAGAGAGAGAGAGAGAGAGAGAGAGAGAGAGAGAGAGAAGGGGGGAAGGGAGGGAATTAGTTTTTTTTTTTTTGGATGTGGTGGGTGGGGACTGGAGAGAGTTATTATGTCTTAAAATCAAAATTAAAAATAAGAGAAAAATTCTCAAAAAGAATGACGTGATGATTTCAAAAGAGTGTTTTTTTTGTTAAACATAATATTGTGCACAGATAACAATAAAATAAAAAATAACAAATGTATAATAAAAATGAACTTTATTACGAATTTAATGTTAATTAATACAAAGAAAGATAATAAACAAATAAATAAAATAAATCACTAATGGTCTATTCCATGAGCAGGGTATGGAATAAATTTATTCAATTTAATTAATGCTTTTAAATATAATGCTTTATAACTCGACCAACTACTATTAAACATGGAATTAAATATCGATATCGCACCATCAAAATTACGAATATATCAATGGATATATCGAAAAAAACATCGATATCGCAAAAAAATAATAAAAAATCACGAATATTTATAATAAACGTTGGAATTTTAAAATGAAATTTCATCCTATGTTTATTTACATGTTTTTACATTTTTTAGAGTTATAATATTTTAATTAAAGTATATTTAGATGTGTGATTAATGTATTGATACATATTTAAATCGGCGAAAATTTATGAAATATAATTAAAAAAAGATAACCAAGCATATTTGTGAAATATTTATATCCAACAACATCTAATATATATTACAAAGTTTAACTGACATTATAAAGATTCCAACATCATTGAATACCGCATTGAGTTTCTTGGATGTTCAAAAATGTGAACTTGACTTCCATCGATAGATTAAATATAGCAACAATATTCATGCCAAGTTATAGTATTTCTATAATTATTCACATAATTATGCACATGGGCATAATAATCAGTTGTACTAGCTATCGGAAGATTTTCAAGGAGAGAAAAGTGACCATAATTCACTTGTAGTTGTACTGATTGATCATAATGAAAAGTTTGTTGTTCATGGGAATAATTTGACAGATATTGACTTGATAAATATGATGCTCCATAATTATATTCCTCATATCTATCATCAATCCGATTTCTAAAACTTGATTCCATTGGTACATTATAACCGACTGAACTTTGTTCTGTGGTTATGCTCATAGAGCTAAAATCATCATCAAGATTACTCATCGTTCTTTTCCCCCCTTTTTCCATTAGCTCCATGCTCAGCTTTGCGAGACTCATGGTCCTCATCTTGTATAGCATGTGTAAAAGTTGCCTAACAGATAAAAGGACTCAATGGTTTATAATGATCACTGTCATATGAAAAATTATACCTTGGACCATATTATGTAGCTTTTTCTCCACGGTGAGTCTCTGTTGTTATAGTCATTTCCTCACTTCTTCCATCATCATCATCATCACCATCATTATCATCATCTTGATTAATTAAATGATTTTCGAATCCAGGTAGAGGACCAATGTTTCATCTGATGAAGAAACTAAGCTAATCTCTTCAAGCATCACTTTGTTAACATCAATATCAAATTCTTGAGCACGATTGTTGATTCCAGGATTATGCTTCATATTACGGCTATCTAAATGTGCAAGCCTAATCTATTGAAAAAGAGAATATTCATCTCCATCACCAATTTCAATAGTAACATCAAGATAATTCAATGGGTCTAGCTCTAGCATCTCATCTTGTGTAGCTTTTATAGCTCTAACTCCTAGTTTCATGTTATATAGGAACAATATACTTTATTTTGTCGAGTTTCATGGACTAATCGATTTCGTTGTTTTGTGTGGATTAAAGCATAACAAAAAAATATATACAATAATTTATAAAATACTATACTTTTTTTCTACTTCCCAAGTTACTATTTAAGTTTAATGTTACATTAAATAAGTGTTTGTCATTAAGTAATTGTAAGCCAAATACACGATCTAATAAAGAGAGATCTCCATTAATATTTTAAAAATAAGAAAAATGTCCAAGTGTAGAGCGTCTTTTTTAGTATTTAGGACATCAACTTTAAAATATAAAAAAAAATTCTCAAATCTCATAAAAATCACTAAGTAAAACTTTTCTTTTAAACTTATCATAGATGAAAAATTCCTATAAACTATATATTCAAATTTTCAAAAATAAAAGAAAACACTAAAATAAAAAAAAAGGAAAAAAGAGAAAGAACAAATGAACTCTTTTATTCCAAAACATAAAAAAAGAAGAAAAAAAGACAGAGGAGTGACAATTGCGTCCCTCTTCTCTGATGCTTTTTCACCTAAACAGGGTAGTAGTATAGATGGTATAGATTTCATCTCTTTCATTTGTTTAATAGTCCAACGTTAATCATACCTCTCCTGTCTCTTTCTCGGTTCTTTTTTCTCATTAGAAACTTAAAGTATCTCTCGAACTGCTCCAGAGAACAGAAGGAAGCAGCAAAAGGCGAAATGGCTTTTCCCGAGTTTAGGCCACTAGACGAGAAGTTACTCCTCGAGTACATAAAAGCGACGCCGTCTTTGTCATCGAAGATCAGGGACAAGTACGATGACTTAAAGATTAAGGAAGTTGGAGGTGGCTACGTTAATTTCGTCTACATCGTTGTTGGTTCGTCTGGTTCTTCTGGTTCTTTTGTCATCAAGCAGGTTTCACCTTTTCCCACCCTTGGTCTGCAAACTTTAATGGGTTTTTGCAATATATGCTCAAAGTTTCAGAAAAGCCGTTCTGTTTGAATTTGTTGGGATACATGCGGTTCCGTACATACGAGAAATCGGGGAATCTTGGCCGTTGACAAAGGAAAGAGCATACTTCGAAGCGGTGGCGTTGAAAGAGCATGGTGGATTGTGCCCCGAACATGTTCCTGAAGTTTATCACTTTGACCCTGCCATGTCTTCGATTGGAATGCGATATTTGGAGCCTCCTCATATCATTCTTAGAAAAGGGTTGATTGCTGGAATTGAGTATCCATTCTTGGCCCAACATATGGCAGAGTATATGGCCAAGACTCTTTCTTCTCATCTCTGCTATACCGGTCAACCACTGAGCACAAACGTGCAGGTAACACATTCATTCTCAGCTTTTTTCTAACTGAAACTGTGAGTAAATTTGGGGGCTTTACATTGAAAATTTTTTATTTATTGTACACTTGGTTTAAATCTTAGCTGAAAGAGAATATGCTGTTGTTGTCAGTGATGGTTTTAAAAGCTTTGAAATGTTTTGTGCAGTGGCTGAATTTTGTGGGAATGTGGAACTATGCAGGCTTACGGAGCAGATTGTCTTTTCTGACCCATACAAAGTATCTGAATATAACCATTGGGCTTCTCCTTATCTTGATCGTGATGCTGAGGCTGTGCGGGAGGATAATATATTGAAGCTTGAAGTAGCTGAATTGAAATCGAAGTATGGTTGCTTGCTTTCTTTCTAAAGCTACTATGTATAGACGGTAATCTATATGTTTTATTTATTCAGTTATTAGACTTGTGTTTTATCATTTGTATAGGTTCTGTGAAAGAACCCAGGCCCTTATACACGGAGATCTCCATACCGGTTCTGTCATGGTTACCCGTGATTCAACCCAGGTCATAGATCCGGAGTTTGCATTTTATGGACCGATGGGATTTGATATTGGCGCTTTTATTGGAAACTTGATTTTGGCTTTCTTTGCACAAGATGGACTTGCTAATCAAGGGAATGACAGAAAAGTATGCCCTTTCTTGTCTCTCTTGTCCTTTTAATTAGCCATCTTTATAGTTATGATTCAGTCTTGAATCTTCATATATACTATTTTAATATGTGCTCCAAGCACTAAGTTTCTTCTCCTTTTAAATTGCTGCTTGGTGGAGACCTCATTTCTGTTTTAGCCACTAAAGTCTATTTATTCAATGAATCTTCATAATCTCTCTTGTTATTTTGTGATGGAATATATTCTCTATGGTATCTCCCATTATAGCTCAACATAAAATTTCAGTTATTTCCTGACCTTTAGGGAAATGTGGAGGTCTCAGATTCGAAACCTCTTATTCCCCAAGTAGGCCTCTTTTCTACTTCTTACGAACCAAAAAAAAAAAAGAAAGGAAAAAGAGAGGGCACTTATGCTCCCTCTGTTAGTTCAATCATGAATGCCGAATGAACTGATTGCTAACATGGAGGAAGAGAAATGTGGAAATAGAGATACTGGTTAAATGCGTATGCTGGACTTTCATTTTGGTTGGGGAGCATAATTTATACCTTGAAGTCTTATTTACCATTATCTCTCCTCAAACTACTATTGAGGATCTTGCCTATATATGTATTGTAAAGTATAGACATATGTGTATATCATACATATAACCTTTTCGGTTACAGGCTGCAAAGCATCATTTGTTAGCTTTTTTGAAGACTTTCAATTTGCATTGTTTGGAAAAATTGAAGTATTAATATTGCAACGCAGAAATACAAAGAGTGGATATTCAAGACAATTGAGGATACTTGGAATGTTTTCCACCAAAAGTTCACTGCATTTTGGGATAAACACAAGGATGGCTCCGGGGGAGGCTTATCTTCCAGCAATTTATAACAACCCTGAGCTTCAGAAGCTTATACAAGAAAAGTATATGAGGGAATTATTCCATGACATGCTTGGATTTGGTACCGCTAAGATGATAATGTAAGAATATTAAGTTTTCTGCCAGTTCGTCTATTTTTCCCACTTTTCTTCATTCAGGGTCTTTATAATTACCATTGTTTGTCTCTATATTTCCTGTTACGTTCTGCAAACCGTTGCTGTGATAGTATGTCTCATTGACTAAAACCTTCTTCTGGGCCTTTTCCGCTTTTGTTTTGGACCTTGTAGATTTACCATGTTTTATCATCCTGCTACTCTGTTCTGTTGGCTATTGAAACTTCTGTTAATTGATTCTTACCCTTGACAGGTAAAGTTTGTAACGCTCAAAAGGATCAGATGCGTAAGTTTAGTGAGAATTGCTAATGAGATAACGCTTTTAAAATCTCTATGCACGGAACTTTGAGGTTGTTTGTAAGATGGCTATCCTTCCTATTAAATTCAGGCAACTCAACTTGTTTGACTCTTAATTTAGCACACAGAGGAATCTTCCTTTTGCACATAGAGGAATCTTCCTTTTGCAATTGAACTATGATTATAAAAGCAGCTATTCTTCCTGCATTCACATTCCATTTAGCACCCTTTGATTATAAGAGCTGCTTGTTCACATGGTAATTCCTGAATTTATTTGAGTAAACTTTCACAAATTTTCAATTGTGACACTTTTATCTATTAATTTGCAGGAGAATTGTTGGCATTGCTGATGTTGAGGAAGTTGAATCAATTAAAGAAGCTAGCATAAGAGCTAATTGTGAGCGACGGGCTCTTGAACTTGCTAAGACTCTTCTCAAGAGAAGGCGAGAGTTCCTGTCAATTACTGAAGTTGTTTCAGCAATCACGCAAGTCCAATCATGATGGAAATTGCCTGAAAATTAAGAGTTCCTTTATAAGCATCGTCATATTTTTGTTCTGTACCAATAACCACTCCAAATGGAACACAATTGGTGAGTCATTGTAGCTTCATAGCTTAGCCATTGCTTCTTTTGTTTCCTTCTAAATGGATGTTTTTCTGCTTTTTTCTGTTGGCAAGAAACGTGTTGTTCTCTATGGTTTATGTGGGAGTTGAATGGTGGAGCTTCCCTGTGGCTTCGTAAATTAATGATCTAATCTCCCTTTAAAAGTTTAATCAAGTTTACTAGGTGATCATGAGTCCCGATGTAAGAGAAATATAGAATAGTTCAAACCTTATTATTATATCGTACTAGCAATATTAAGGAATAATGACAAACCAATTAATAGCTAATTTTATATCGACTTGAACGCAATTGTTGTTAGACATGACCGACTATAAGTGTAAAATATTAACTTCGTAATTGAAGAAAAAAATTATTGGTTGAATACCCAAGTTGTTTTAAACTTTTATTTAGAATAATTGACCCTTTAAGTTATTATTTTGAGACAATCAGTCCCTCAATTTATTATTTTGGGATAATTAAGTTTAGACAATGTAACCCTTAATTAAATAGAAAGATATAACATTAATCCCTTGAAATTTTTGTCTTTTAAGAGCCCGTTTGATATTGAAATTTTAATCTACTTTCTAAGTAAAGTGATCGAATCACTTTCTATGATTTGTTATGCTTTAAAATTAGGAAAAATTCCGGTCCATTTGGAATCACTCTCCCTTATATAAGGGAAAGTGATTCTAGGGGAGGTGGATGAAAAAATGGATTTCCTGATGTAAGAAAAAGTACTCTCCCTAGAAAGTTTTTTGAGGAAAGTTCCAAACGGACTATAAATGTTACATTACATTGTCTTTGAACAAAGTTTGAGAGGTTAATTATCTAAAAATAATAGTTTGAGGGATCAATTATCTTAAATAAAATTTAGAGACTAATTTGTCCTTGTTAATATAGTTTGAAGATTGATGTGGGTATTAAACCAAAAAATATTTACGTAAATAAAGTACAATTTCCTAGTAGCCAAGTACTCTCTCTATATATATATATAGTAACGTATATGTATCGAGGCATTTCCTGGGTGGTCTCCAGATTGTAGAAATCGATGCCTTGCCTCTCAACCTCTGTTTGCCGCACTTAAACTCTACAGCCAACAATGAACTTGCATGCTGAGTCCACAAAGCTGCTGCAAAGGCGCATCTGTCCAAACTTTCTTAGTGAAATTGCTGCAAGCGAAAAACAGGTGATTGCGAAGACTCTTCTTCTTTTCTTTCTGCCTGACGCCTGCAAAAGTAGTCTAGTGGATCTCCATGTGAAGGAGATCCCCGACTGAATTCCTTGCTTGTTAAGCAATCTGTCAAGTATGGGAAATGCTAACGGGGTGCATGGGTGCACCCTTTAAGCATGGTTAAAAGAGAGCATTTAATGCTCTTCTTTTTTCAGGCGTGGAATTTTATAAAAAGTTTGTTAAGTATACTGAATTAAATATAATTTTATCCCTAGTTTTTCATCGATTTTTCTTTCAAAATGTAGGCATAAAAAATTGTGACACTCTATTTTTAATTTTTATTTTTATGCCATTTACGCGTAAAATAAATTTGAGCCCCACGTTATTTATTTATTTATTTTTTAAGGGTAAGTTTTTAATTTACAATATATTGTGGTAGAAAAAAAATATTTCAAACACTTTTGACAAAACTTAGCCTCAAATTTTATTTAAAAAAATTTAATGGTAAGTTCTACAATGTAAAGCATCTATTGTAATAGATTTTAGAAATAAATGTAAAATAATTTATTAAAATTTATCATAAAAGCATTTAAAAGTAAATATTATAACTTTATGAAAAACAAATCATAAGGGTATTATTGTCTAAGAATATTAACATTTATTAACTTTTTAATGAGACCCACTTCATCATTGGAACACAAAACACAAAGCAGAAAAAAGTGAATCTTTTCCATCGAAAATGGAGGCTTAACGAGTGCATCCATTAGCCGGATCCCGTCAAGTATTGCCATTGATTTAGGAACTTAATGCCTTATTGACATGGAAACCAAAATCTGTTCCTTTTTGTTTGGGACAAGCTTATTGCCACACCTTATTTTTTTCATGCTTGATTCCGTTCCTTTATTTAATAGGCATGGATTTTTCTCAAATATCCATGCCTCTTTCCGTTCCTATAGGCCTCTTTTCTAGCAGTGAAAGAATCTCGATATGAATCCTCTTATCCATGTTATATGTAGAGCCAGTATTCACTTGATCATAAAATGTGCCAACAGCAAGGTCCTTATAACAGCTATGGCATCCACCCAAGTCCAATAATAAGAAGTCCCTCACACATGCATCATGGTGATTCTATTTTTATGGCCGAAATAAATACTGGCCGGTATAGTTCTTATATTCAATGAAATGAAAAGGTGCGCATCCCCCAATTGGGATTTGAGAACAGACTGGAGGGTCAAGACTTATATATATATCATCCATTTTTTTTTATCTCTCCAACATTTTGCTTAGACTTTAATAACTATGACAATAAAAGAAAAAATCAATAAATACAGAAAAATATATGAACTTTATTGCAAATTTAATGATAATTATTAATACAAAAAAAAGAGATAAGTACTAAATAAAATAAAATAAAATAAAATAAAACATAAAACAAAATCACTTATAAATTGTTTATTCCATAGGGAAGTAATAAAGAAATTTTGGCCTCCTTTAAGAACACCATACCGTGAGGACAGTGAAATTTTATACTTTGAATGATTGTGGAATCCCACAAAATATTACTCAATTTAATGATTAAGTCAATAATTGTTGGCTCCACACCAAAATAAAAAACACGATGGAAAGTAATGAAGAATTCAAAAGAAATAAAAACAAAATGACAAAATGATTGAATAGAAAAAAAGAACAATAAACCAAATTTGTGGCTGATTAAGTCAACAATTGTTGGCTCCACAGCAAAATTTGATCCGAATAGAATCAAAGAACAACAAACAAAAACCGTGGTTCATGAAGTCAACAATTATTGGTTTTGTAACTTTGAGGGACAAGACCAACCCCACCATTAAAATCAAATCCTTCAACTGTAAAAGCTATTTCACACAATGACTTGCACTCACATTGCCGCGTGTTATAGAAGGTAGTAAAACAAAGTTGGGTGGTTGATGAGGAAGTGGTAGTGATGTACATGGCCTTTGGTGTATATACATATATACATACATATATATATATATATGTAAATATATATACACACATATAAAAATATATATACACAAAAAATATATATATATATAGATATACGTAAATATATATATATATATATATGTACCTATAAATATATATATATGCATATAGATATGGTCTTGGTTGGCTTTTGCATGGCTTCCGACTTGCATGGAAGTTGAGTCAGCTTGGCTTCGGCTTCTTGGTTTTGGTTCAAAATTACCTGCAAGGTAATGAGACAAAATTAAAATTAGATTATGTAAAATAAAATAATAGTAATAAACAAAAATAAACTAAACTTAAAAAGGATAAGTAAAATAAAATTTAGAAATGATCAATTAATTAATTCTTTTTTTTTGCCGTAGAAATGATCAATTAATTAATTAACTAATTAACCAATTAATCAACTAATTAACTAATTAAAATTTAAAAACAAATGTCTACACTTACTATTGTGATTTAGCCATTCTAGGACACATATGCATCGTATTTTTACTGCGCCGTGCTCACAAAAATTTGGTTGCCGCTGTCACAACTACAAATATTCTGCTAAGGTGGCTTCCTGCTTGTGGGGAGACAAAGTCTGATGCTGTAGGAGAGCAGAACGCTGGGACCACCCCCAATGTGGAAACTTGGTCACTAAGATTTTTAAGGTAAATAAATTTCTGGTGTGCTATCTTTAATCCTTGCCTTGTCCAGCTGCTTGCCTCAACAATCATGATTACTCATCTACTTTGCAGGGTAGAAGCAATGCAACCATATTTTGCCGAGACTGGTAGGAGATAAGTTTACAAGCTGCCCGCTTCCTTTTTTGTGGACCTGTTTTGCAAAGATGGACATCAGCTTCTATCTCGGACCAATATTGGGTCTCTGTTATAAGTTGAATTCCTCTTGCAGCTTGGGTTGGTAGTGAGTCATCATATGGTGTGCTTTTGGGTCTTTTATGTAAACCAGGCCTTCCCTTGTGATATCCCCGTAATTCATGGTTCCTGTAACCTCTTTAGAGCATATTTGGGTTTAATTTGCTACCCCTTTGTAATTTTGCACTAGAGGTGTCCATGGGCCGGGTTCGGACCGGGTTAGGCTTGAGTAAAATTTTACAAAATTGCTTGTCCAAACCCAGCCCGGCATTTCGGGCCTACTCTTCTGTCCAAGCCAGACCCTAAAATATTTATATAAGTTCGAGGCCAGTCCAAAAGCCCGTTTTTAATTTTTTTCGAACACTAATTTTAAAAATTAAATTATATTAATTTATATTATAAATAAAAGTAAATCAATACATTTAAAAAATTATTATCTAAGCAATTTTTACAAAGTTAACAAAGTCTAAATACTAATAATATTTGAAAATATCAATATCATATACAAAAAAATAAAAAAAATAACACATTAACAAATAAAATAAATATATAAAAATATATTTATATTAAAGCAATAGTAAAACGGGCCGGGCTCGGGCTTTTACACCTATGACCAAGCCCGGCCCTTTTTTTAAACGGGCCTAAAATTATTGTCCAAGTCCGACCCTTAAATTTAAAATTCTTGTCCAAACCCTCCCAAATATCGGGCGAGCTTATGGGCTCGGGCGGGTAACCCGACCCTTGGACAGGTCTATTTTGCACCTTGAATGGGACATATACTTTACAAATTATCTTTGATATCCATAATTCCATCCAAATATGTTCACTTTCAGTTTTCGTGACACACAAGCAATGCATGAGGGGAAATAAAGATTAAAAAAAAAAGAAAATAACGTCAAGGGAAATAAAAGAAACAAATGACAATTAACAAATAAATTAGATGGGAATGATAAGTGAAAATGAGAAATATGCATAAAGCTTTCCTACAAATCTTCTATATTTTCTATATCTATACTTCTATATCTATACTATCTATATCTATATCTCTACTATTAATTAAAAGTAAAGGAAAGAATGGTATTTGGGGGGAGAGGAATGTCACCTTCTCATTGGTTGCTCCGGACCAAACTTTTTCACTTTTACAATTTTTAATGTTTTTAATTTACCTTTTTTCCTTTTTTTTATTCCCATTGGTTATTCCCACTAATTTTTTTTTACTTTCATGTTTTTAATTTTCTTTTTTCTTTTTCTTTTTTAATTTTTTTTAATTTTTTATATTTTAGGCAAATGTCAACCTCCAATGGTTAAAAGACGTGCCTTAAGTATTTATTTAAAATAATAAAACCCTTAGTGACATGTGTTCGAGGAATGCTGCAGACACATTGGTATTAAAATTTGCGATGGCCAAGAAACAATACCTTTCGTGGGTAGGTTCAACACCATTTGTAAGCCTAGTGGGTAAAGTCCACTGATTGATAAAGCCGTGGACAAGACCTTACTTGCCTGAAGAGTGTGTAGGCCATGAGTCTTACACATAAAATTAATTCATAAATTTTTTTAGTTAAACTTTTTTATTATGTTAGATTTTAAGATTTACTATTTTAGATTTCAAAAATTAAGTTTGATGTATTGACACACCCGGACCTAGCACGACCTTTTCGTAAGAGCGGAATAGTACAAGATGACGTAATAATTGAATAATAAGTCGGTCCGGCTGTGTCAAGTCAGAAGAGAAGTTTAAATTAAGATAAGATGGAGTTAGAAGAAAAAATAATTAACCGTGTATGAAAATTAGTAAATGCCAAAAAAACCTCCAAATAAGTCCCTAAAAATTTATTATGGATCCCGTTGGCACAAGAAAGCAAAGGATTTAGCTAACGGGTGAAAATGAAAGAAAGTTGAAAAAGGAGAAAAAGTTTGATCCGGGATCCGAGTGGACCCGGCGTCGGGCTCCCCTATAAATAGGGGAGGGGGTGCTGAACCTTTCTTCATTTTTTTCTCTTTCTTTCTTTTCTTTTTCTTTCTTTTTTCTTCTTTTCTCTTTGGAGCAGACCAGAGGCATTTTGGACAGTTGGCAAATCGGGACATGCCCGACTATCAGATCAAGGTGAGTTTCCAGTATGTTGTTCTTCTCACCTCGATCTACGTTATGTTAAGTTTGTACGCACAACCATGCATCGGTTTAGCCTAGATCCAAGTTTTTAGCTTTTAACCGGATTAAAACTTTAAACTCAAATAAGTGGATTTCGGGCCGGTGGAATAAGATGAGTTTTTAGTGTGTTATAGTATTCACCTTATTCTACGTCCCATTCCGTTTTTACGTATTTTTGTGCACCGGGTGTGAGTAAATTAGAGATTTAGTCAATTTGGGATAAATCTTGGTCTACGGAAAAATTGGACCGGTGTTTCTCGTTTCTGCCTCGGCATATCCGTTGTGGATGCCATGAGGATCGCCTCTCTAAGTTTGTACGTCGAAAGGAGGAGAAACGAGTGCGAAAACTGGGATAGAGACCGGCTGAAGAACTGGCCGATCGAGTCCCTGTTTAGATATTTTTAATATATTAATATTATATTAAAAGATATTTATATATTATATTAATATATTTTAGATATTTATATATATTATTATTATATCTTAGATATTTATATATTATATCATTATAATGTATAAATATCTCATAGGTGGGCTTTTTGAGCCCGATTTCGAGTAGAATTTGGCCCAACCCGTGTGGGGCCCAGCCTAGTCCGGGTGTGGGGCCCAAGGGCACCCGGGGGCATTTTGGTAATATTTCGTCGAGAGTCTGATTTTAGCCCCAAAACCTCCCAGACACTTTTCTAAGTGTCGGACCCAGCCCGAGTGGCCCATAGACCCCTAGGGGTATTTTTGTAATTTTTCACCAAGTGTCCGATTTTCACCCCGGAACCTTCCGAACACTTTTCTAAGCCCTGAATCACTTCCAAACATCGTCTTAGGTCATATTAGAGCCTCATAGGTGCATTCATTAATTTAATTATGAATGCTAACGTATATTTCCGTGTACTAGGGCTCCGGTTGGATCGAGTGCGGCGATGCTCCGGAGGTTGAGCTACATGGAGCGCTTGGGAGTATACGATTCTCCCACTACTGTGAGTGGCTTAGATTTCAGTGCTTAGCCACTAGGGCAAAATTTTTTTAAAAATATAAATTGTTTTAAAAAGGTTTTACAACGATTTTGGGATAAGGGTAATCCACAACACACACTTTTTACTTTGTGATACGCCCACTTATGGAGATGGGATGATTTTAAAGATACAAAAGCTTGTGTGTGTTTACATGTTTTTAATATTTATATAAGAAATGATATTATTATTATTATTATGATTATTGGGGAACGATACCCCTGAGAGATGAGAGATTGAGCGGTTTCCTCGGGGCTCCGATTTGCGGGAGCGTGGACCGAGTTTGAGAGCATGCGTGATACTCAGTCGTGGACCGCCTATCGAGGGGCACGGTGAGTAGAGCCTGGTTGGGAGAGGCGCGTAGGGAAACTCGCCAGGACTCCTGAATGCTGTGTTCCACCACAGCAAGGCAAACGTCAAGGGAATGGGCCAGAGAGTAAAGTAAAAATGTTTTAAAAGTATAAAGTAACCCTTGACGGTCCAGTGGATACCCCAGTGCACGGGTATACCTTATTGGGACAATTTCAGATGCCAGCCCATGAGTATTTAATTATTTATTAAAGATTTTAAATTTAATACTCCTTGGAAGGAATTCAAAAGAGGTTTAGAAAACGAAGTTTATTTTATTCACTCCTGGAGAATTGATACAGGAAATAATGAAAACAAAGTTGTTTAAATTTTAAATTATTTTATTGGTATTAATATATTTTGGATTACCCCTGTTTTCTCTAACGCTGATGGAGACCCATTGAATCTCTGTCACTCACCTGTATCCTGTGTGGATGGATGCAGATCCGCGTACGATGTCAGCCAATAGAATGGAGGCTCACTAGAAGATGTCGGTGGCTTAGGTTTAGTGGTTTCCACTGTGTAGGTATTCTTTTAAATTAATCTACTGGTGTTGCTTATAAATTAAATATTTTATTAAATGATTTTTAATTAAAGTTTTAGTTGTTTTGCAGCGATGATATTCATTTCTATGCCTTGCGGTGCTTCTGGTGCGTGACCGGCCGGCACGTACTTCGAGGTAGCATGGCGGTTGCCACGTGGCCGACCCCGGGCGGGTCGGGGCGTGACATGTATAATATAAAAATTTATAAAATTTCTAAATATACTTTTAAAATTTTTTAATTTTAATTTAAAAATTAAAAAAATTTGACTTCGGGCATTGCCCGGAGTAGAATCTAAATCTATACTTAAAAAGTAAAGAAAAAATTAGCATGGGGCAGACCAATGTCCTCCCAACACCCCCCCCCCCCCCCCCCCCCCCCCCCCCGCGGTGTTTGCCCGGCTATTTTTTTTCACTTTTGTGCTTATTATGTTTTTAATTTACTTTTTCTTTTTTTTTGTTTAATTTTTTTATATTTTCTTTATTTTAATTTATTTTTCAAGTGATGGTTTTCCTCCTTAATGGGACTGCAAAAAAATTTTGACTTCTTTTTTGTAACTTTAAGAAAAAATTTTTATATTGTTTTATATTTATATCTCATTAAAATTTATTAATTATTAAAGAATTTATTATTTAATATATATTTATCTATTGGTTAATCAATATTTTAAATTATATATTTGGATATATATAATTTTATTTATTAGTTAATATATTGACAACATTTTTATAATTTTATTTTTTTGACATGAAATTAAGTCGTAAATTTTTTAAGTTAAACTTTTTTATCATGTTAAGTTTTAAGGTTTAATATTTAAGATTTTAAAAATTAGGTTTGATGTACAATATAAAAACTTAGAAAATTTGTAAACATACCTTAAAAATTAAAAAAATAGACCCCGGAGCGAAGCCGGGAAAATTCTAATGTATAAAAGATTAACTTATTCAAATAATTTTAAAGAGGGTGTCCACAAAATTAAATTACATATTTGATCAAATTTTTTCCCTAAATTTCACATTATATACATGTGTCATACATATATAAATAGTATATTACCCAACAACCGTCACATGCACGTTAGCATAAAAAGGGTCTTTCTATGTAGCTTTCTATTCTTACAAATAACTAACACATGCAATTAAAGTATTATTATGTTGTTCTTTTCTTTCTTTAAAGATTATAATTGTCATAATTAAGAGAATATATATGACAAAGTATTGATGAGAAATAAAAGATGGAGAATGGCTTGTAACAACAACAACAATAATAATAAAAGAGACGACTTTTATTATAGGAAATGTATATAAAGAAAATCTTATAGGAAATATTATAAGTTATTCATATAACAAAAGTAGCATGTTATGCAGTAGAATAAGATATACTAGAATACAGTACTATTTCGATAGCCAAGAGCCACAAGGATCTAGGTGGAACCTACAAGATTGTGGTTGTCTGGTAAGGGCACCAATGATCACTGTCCACTAGGATGTCTACCGTCCATTGCCGGATGACCTACAAAGATGAGTGAATGTGTTGAATACAAATAGATGTGCCCAGTGAGGGACTCAATTATAATGATCGATTACTTCAGGATGGGGATACGAATAATCCAAAAACATTTTTAATAAAACTATTTGGTAAAATCATAGATGAAATCTCAAAACCAAATCAAATATCATATCTCATAAGTAGGTTGGCATCTGAAATCGTCTCAAAGGTACACCTATGCACTTGGGTGCCCCGTTGGACTGTGAAGGACTTCAACTCATATCTCAAAAACAATCATTCTCTATTCTTTAGTCCGTTCCCTTGACGTTGCCATCGTTGTGGGTGGAGTAGAGCTACACACGAGCCCTTGCGAGCTTCCCTTTGCGCCTTTCCTAGGGTCTCACACTCACCGTGCCCCTCAAAAGGCAATTCACGACTACTTGGTCAGTGGCTTGCCTCGCTTGGTCCACTCGCTCCCTCTCATCAAAGCACCGAGAACCTCTCAATCACTCATCTCCCATTGATCATAATCATCAATAAAACTTATAAATATAATTTCATATTTTCTTTTGAAAGCTATCCTTAATTCTATTTATAAACTCGTGTGTGGAGGTAGACAATCCATATCCCAAAACATTATAAATATTTATAAACCAATTTGTAAAACAAATTGAAAACGGTTAACCCTCAGTAGTCAACTACTATAATCCAAGCCACTCACAAGTTAGGGAGGTTTGTATACTCCCTAATAAGCCCCTCGAATGCCTTAGCTCAAACTCTATTGCTCGACCACATACAACATCGTACCTAAATAATCAAATTGAATTCTAATTTGATCAATATAGGCATTCGACTAACAATTGAATAGCATAGCATTCCCTAATTAGGGTTTTTATGATAGCTAAATTGGATAAGTCTGTAAGTTAATTGGAATCAATTTGGGTCTAAAGATGTGAAAAAACTACCCCTACTACAGTGTAGCTCCGGTGCGGACTTGGGCTCACTCCCACGTGGGAGTGGCCAAATTGGGAAAATTCTCCCAATTTTGTTAAGTCCGGTGCCGGATCTGTCTCTGGCCTTGGGATGAAACAAGCTTTTTCCTCTTCCCAAGCTCGGTGCAAGTACAATTCAACCCCAATCAACCCACAATTCAAAACACATACACTTCAACACCTAAACTAAGAGACTATAGCTTCAAAGACTAAATTAAATGGCTAAGAATACATGAAATTCGGATTGAAAGGCTAAGGGTGCAAATGGTTTTGAACAAAAATAAATGTTGATCTCCAATTCAAGATATCTCCTAACTCAATCCACAAAATTTAGCAAATAAGCAGTCAAAATAAAGCTCAAAGAGTGTAGAACAACATACCAAGAAATCAGCCAAAGCATACAGTTGAATTGAGAGATATGGCTTAAAGAACACAAAAGCTCCAAGTTGGTTTCTTTGAAGATTTTATAGATTTTTGATGATTTTGGTGTTGTTGATCTTCAAGGGAGCTAAGGAAGTTGATGGTGGTGTTGTTTAAAGGATTTAAAGGTGATTTGAAGTAATGAAAATGGTGGGAAGTGGAGAGGATTCGGAGAAAATTAAAGAAGAAGAGAAAAGGAAGCAAATGGGAGGTCGGTTAGCTGACCTCTTATTTAAATGAATCACTCTGGCACCGGAGTGGGTCGGGTCCATCGCCAGAGTCAACCCTAAAAGGTTGATTTCCACTCAATTTAATCCACTTGCCTCTGTTTTCAAACCCCCAGTGCACCTAATTGACTTCGAACGACGAATTAGGGTTTTAAAGCTAGTTATTGAGCTAAAAGAAGTTCAAAATCTTCATAACAAGTTCTAGTTCACTTCATAACTATATAATTATATACAAATTCATAACTTGACACGTGCAGACTAGATCCGGGTGTGTCAATAAAACAGTTGTCTTATCCTTTATAAAAAATAATAATGTCCTTGTAAAGTCTGAGAGACAATTGGTATTTACTATTCTGAGTGTGTGTGTGTGATAGCCCTTGACAATATGAGGTTATCGACCTTTGCACAAGGTCGAGGTCGAGCGTCGAAGTGTTTTACGACCAGCATACTTGAGATTCTTATCTTAAATTAATAAATTGGTTTTGGGGAATTGTTTTCAAAAATTATATATATATATATATGTTTTATAACTTGTTTTGGATTATTTTCAATTCTCCAAACCCTATTTAACTTTTCATCGAACCTAAATTACTCACTAATTAAGTACACAATATGTACTCACGACGAGCTTGCTTTTTGCATTTCAAGTTACGTGTCTAGAGGCTCATTAGGAGATGTCGGTGACTTAGGAGTTAGTTATTCCACTGCGTAGGTTATCCTTTAATTACATCCACCAGTACTCAATTTGATTTTAAATTTATTTTATTTTATTAATTTTTTTATTATTATTGTTGTTGTTGTTGTTGTTATTGTTTTAGTTATCACTAACAAAGTTTTAGTTTTTAATTTGTTCTGCAGTTATGATACTTATAAATGCTTTGTATTGGATCGGAGTGCATAACGACCGACATTTACTACGAGGTAATATGGTAGTTGTCATGAGGTCGAGTCTGCGAGTTGGGGCATGACACTCAACCTTTACAAAAAGTGTCAAAGAAGTCTTTGTATCTCTAATTTGTTCAATTGAATCTTTATTATTCTGATTTTTGTTAAATGGATTTGAATTCAGAAAAAAGAAAAGAAAAGAAAAGAAGAAGAGCTGAACAAGCCCTTATACTTCTAATTGTGTCAATTAAGCCCTCATCTTTTTAATTTTATCTGGAATTTAGACAAGAAAAAAGCACTTATCAATCGGTCCCAATGACATCCTTGCATTTTATACTTATGTAAAGAAACTACGTATATAATAAAGATGCTAAATCTATCGTCAAACGATACGACTAGTCAAAAACTATCTTTTTTTAAATAAAAATTCGGTCAGACTTATTTGACAAAATGAAAGAAACAAAAGGTTAATAACTAAACCAATTAGAAGTATAAAGTCTTATTTGATACTTTTATATTTGGGGCCAATTTTGACATTATGCCTTTTAATAATTGGAAAAGAAAAGGATATATTGAAACTAATAACTTCTTCAAGTATAAATGGCATATAGCTAATAATGCATACTAAGGTATCATGGCTTTTCATCTCATCAATGCTTAAAAAGACAATTAACCGAAAAATTGAATTTGAGCACCAACAAGTCTTTGGTTTATTGGCTTTCTTTTTTAAGCATCAATTCCATATGTTGATATTACAAAATGTCTTACATCATTTTGTTCAAGTGGATTTGCCTTCCATTAAAAATGGTCATGTACTTAAAGTTTTGATGGTTCATCAAACTGTAGGTTTGTCACTTAATAGTGTTGCTCATTTTATAGTCATACAATAATAGTAATGCATTAATTTGCAGCCAATGTTATTAACTTCCTTGTATAAGCATAGAAGAGATTGCAAATAAATGGGTTCAAATTTTGAATTGTTTTGGATATGAATTTAGGTTCTATTGATGGGTTCACGTATATAATATACGTGTGTACATTTGTTAGTTTAAGTAGACTTCATATTTATTATTTTTTAGATTAAATCAATAATCTAGTTAATTTTAGATTATTTATTTATGAAAGTAGGACAAAAGAAAGAAATTACATAGTATAACTTTTACAAATACTCAATTAGAACCTTGTACAAATACTCAATTGAGAATAATAACTTTTAAATGAGAACCGTGTGCAAGATTTAAAATTTATTCATTTTTTTAGAACCGTATGCAAGAATTAAAATTCATTCCTTTTAGGGGCCATGACTTTTTAATAGAATTATCTATAAATACTCAATTGGTGATCATGACTTTTTAACAGGAACCGTATATACAATTTAGAAATTATTCTTTTTTTAGGACCTTGACTTTCAAATGAATATTGTATATAAATATTTAATGGACCCGTGTACAATTACTTAATCGAGGATTCTAACTTTGATTGTGTATAAAAACTTAATTAGGGATCATGACCTTTATATAAATGGAGACCGTATACACGATTTAAACTTTATTGCTGTTTTGGTGATTGTGACTTTTAAATGAAGATCATGTGTAGATATTCAACTCAAGATCGTTACGTTTAAATGGGAACCGTGTACAACATTTAAAATTTGTTCGTTTTTTGGGATCGTGACTTTTAAATTGGGGTACAAATACTCAATGGGGACACTGTAGAAGTACTAAATTCGAGATCATGTATAAAATTTTTAATTTTTTTCATTTTTTTGGGACCATGACTTTTAAATGGGACTATATATAAATACTCAATGGGGACCATATATAAATACTAAATTGGGAATCATGACTTTTTAATGGAGACTGTGTATGAGATTTGAAATTTGTTCATTTTTTGGAGATTGTGATTTCTAAATGAGGATCATATAGAAATACTCAATTAGATATCATGAATTTTTAATGAGCATTGTATATAAGATTTAAAATCTATCCATTTTCTAAGGGATCATAACTTTTAAATAAGGATTGTGCATAAATACTCAATTAAAGATCGTGAATTTTTAATGGGACTATATATAAGATTTAAAAATTATTTCTTTTTTTGGGACTGTAACTTTTAAATGTGAATTGTGTATAAATATTTAATTGTGAATTATAACTTTTAAATAAAGACTATGTATAAGATTTAAAATTTATTCATTTTCTAGAAGACCAAAACTTTTAAATGGGGATAAATTATTTTAGATACTAAATCGATATTTTCCGCAAACATTAGGTTTTAAATTGATATATCAGTCTATAATATTATTTATACAAAATTAATTGAGTAATCTTTCAATGTTTATACTTTTTAATATTGATATGACAAAAAATTTAATAATGTTGTAAAAAGTATGTTAATTAAAATTGACTAAGCAAGAACAAGAAATAAGAATAGGAGAAATTGAGAATTAAAGGAACAAGAGAAAGAGAGAGAGAGAGATGGAAATGGAAATAAGATTGAAGGAATTGTGTGTATCATTAGGGAGAATGAATCCCAATTTATAGGCATCAAATGGTAGGCTATACAAGTTGGCAATTTGCACATATTAGCCCCATTATTATCATCACAATAATCATAATTTGGACAATTTGTACAACTTGCATTTGTCCACTTTCATAACCTAATTTGCATAATTTGCATTTGTCCACTTTCATAATAATTTGCACAACTTGCATTTGTCCACTTTCATAATACTCCCCCTTGGACAAATGCTACTATTAAAATTGGACGTGTACTGCCTCGTTAAAAACCTTAAGTCGGAAAACCCAGTGGGAACAAAAACCGAACATAAGGGAAAAAGAGTACAATACAATTAAGTCCATCTAATATGTCTTCAGGACAATATGTGCTTGTCTTCAAGACAATATAAATGGGCCTACTTCAGTGTCCTGATTGGACGTGCTATTACTGCCTCATTAAAAACCTTAAGCCTGAAAAACCCAGTGGGGCAAAAACCGGACAGAAGGAAAAAAGAGTACAGTGCACTTATGTCCATAATCGCTCCCCCTGAGATAAAATAAACTGCTACTTCTGGAGCATCTAAACATTTCCACTTCTGGGGAAATCAATCTTGCATTTTACTGACTCGCCGCATACCAATGCCATAAACTAATTTCTCAAATGTTGATGTTGGCAAAGATTTGGTAAATAAATCTGCAAGATTATCGACGGAGCGAATCTGTTTAACATCAACTTGTCGACTTTCCTGGAGTTCATGAGTATAGAAAAATTTCGGCGAGATGTGCTTGGTCCTATCACCTTTAATATATCCTCCCCTGACTTGTGCAACACAAGCAGCATTATCCTCATAAATTATAGTGGGAGAATCTATCACCGGTTTGAATCCACTAGCATTGTGAATATGTGATATCATAGATCTTAACCAAACACACTCTCTTCCGGCCTCATAGAGGGAAATAATTTCAGAGTGGTTGGAAGATGTAGCAACTAGTGTTTGCTTAGTGGAACACCAAGAAATGGCTGTATCATTATAGCAAAATAGATAACCGGTTTGGGAGCGAGCTCTGTGCGGATCAGATTTATATCCTGCATCAGCATAACCTACTAAACCAGAGTTAGTAGTATTCTTAGAATAGAATAACCCCAAATCAATGGTTCCTCGGAGATAACGGAAGATATGTTTAATCCCATTCCAATGTCTCCGGGTTGGCTCAGAACTGAAACGTGCCAACAAATTTACCGCAAAAGCGATATCTGGTCTCGTGCACTGTGCCAAGTACATCAAAGCCCCGATTGCATTGAGGTATGGTACTTCAGGACCAAGTATATCCTCACCAGATTCTTTAGGACGAAACGGGTCCTTTTGGGGGTCAAGAGACCTTACAACCATAGGGGTGATCAATGGGTGAGCCTTGTCCATGTTAAAACGTCTAAGCAATCTTTCAGTGTATGCTGACTGATGGACAAGTATTCCATTCTTATTGTGCTCAAGCTCTAGACCAAGGCATAGTTTGGTTTTACCCAAATCTTTAACCTCAAACTCCTTTTTCAAATATTCAGCAGTTTCAGATAACTCTTCAGGAGTCCCAATTAAATTCATGTCGTCGACATAAACTGCTATAATAGCAAATCCGGTTTCAGATCTTTTAATAAACACGTATGGGCAGATGGGATCATTTATGTACCCTTCCTTAGTCAGGTATTCACTTAAACGTTGGTACCACATGCGGCCGGATTGCTTTTACCCATATAAAGATCTTTGCAACTTTATTGAGAATAAGTTGCGGGGAGTGCATGCTTCAGGCATTTTGAAACCTTCGGGAATTTTCATATAGATATTGGAATCTAATGAACCATATAAGTATGCCGTCACAACGTCCATAAGACGCATTTCAAAATTTTCTTGGGCAACCCAACTTATAAGGAAACGAAAGGTAACTATATCCACTACTGGTGAATATGTTTCATCATAATCTATCCCAGGCCTCTGCGAGAAACCTTGGGCTACGAGTCGGGCTTTATACCTCACGATCTCGTTTCTCTCATTTCGTTTCCGGACAAAGACCCATTTGTATCCAACAGGTTTTACATTGTCGGGGGTTTTAGTAATAGGCCCAAAAACATTACGTTTGGCAAGGGAAGTCAATTCAGCTTGGATTGCTTCCTCCCATTTAGGCCAATCTCGCCTATGACGGCATTCGGTTATGGACCGAGGTTCATAATCATCATTCATAATCTCATGAGCAACTGAGAGAGCAAATGCATCATCGATGATTATCTCATTTCGATCCCATATCTCATTACAATAACTGATCAAAATTTCAGTATTCCCAAGATTGGTGATCTTTTCATGGGTTTGTACCACTTCAGGGGCAATATGCTCATGAACTTGTGCCACTTCAGGGGCAATATGCTCTCTTTGAATATTATGTTGTGCCATTTTAGGAGCAATTTGGTTTCCTTGAGAAAGATTAATAAGCTCATCTGGAGCAGATTCTAAATTCCTCCCCCTTCTTTTTCGAGGAACAGTGTCTTTTGATCCCATCGGTCTACCACGCTTCAGGCGCGGGCCATTTAGATCCATTTCGGGTGGTTCTACAGGAACATCAATCCTAGCTGGAACATTCGCAGCTGGGATGTGAGACTTTGTAACTTTAGCAGTCTCATTAAATGCATCAGGCATTTGATTTGCAATAGCTTGTAAATGGATCAATCGTTGCACCTCATTTTCACATTCAGGTGTTCTTGGGTCAAAATGAGACAAACTTTTCTCATTCCATGAGAAAATCTCGACATTTTTCTGTTTTCCATTTGTGGAAGCTTTTGGTATCCCAAGTGATGGGAATACTGTCTCATCAAAATGACAATCCGCAAATCTAGCGGTAAATAAATCACCCGTCAATGGTTCAAGGAACCGAATAATGGACGGTGAATCAAACCCAACATAAATGCCCAAACGGCGCTGAGGACCCATTTTGGTCCTTTGCGGTGGTGCTACAGGCACTTGTACCGCGCAACCAAAGGTGCGAAGATATGAAATGTCTGGCTCCTGGCCCAAGACTAACTGAAGAGGGGAATATAAATGAGAAGTAGTGGGGCGCAATCTAATTAAAGATACAGCATGTAAAACAGCATGACCCCACGCTGAGGATGGGAGCTTTGTCCTCATCAATAAAGTTCGAGCAATAATCTGAATGCGCTTAATTATGGATTCTGCTAATCCATTTTGAGTATGAACATGTGGGACAGGATGTTCAACTTCAATTCCTAATGAAGCGCAATAAGCATCAAAACTCTTTGATGTGAACTCACCAGCATTATCCATTCTTATGCTTTTAATTTGATAATCTGGGAAATGAGCTCGAAGCTTTATTATCTGTCCAAGCAAACGTGCAAAGGCGATGTTGCGCGTTGATAATAGGCAAACATGGGACCATCTGCAGGATGCATCCACTAGTAGCATGAAATATCTAAATGGTCCACTTGCAGGCTGAATTGGCCCACAGATATCACCCTGGATTCTCTGCAAGAATGAAGGGGATTCATAATCAACCTTTGTCATGAAAGGTTTAGTAATGAGCTTTCCTTGTGAACAAGATTCACAAATGTAATCTTTGGATAACAACACCTTTGTATCTTTTAAAGGGTGTCCACGAGTATTTTTAAGGATTCTTCGCATCATTGTAGCTCCTGGATGACCAAGGCGATCATGCCAAAGTCCGAACACATCAGGGTTCACTAGTTTCCAGGGCATCGTAGCATATGATTCTATAGCTCGTATTGGGACATAATATAATCCCATACTAGAAGCTTCCAGCTTCTCATGGATGGTCTTCTGGCCCATCTTGTAGGAAGTGATGCAAAGAAATTCCTTATTTAGCTCATTAATTGTTTCTAGATGGTACCCATTACGGCGTACATCTTTGTAGCTAAGTAGATTTCTTTTTGATCTACCGCTCAACAATGCATCTTCAAGATACAATGTTGTGCCATTTGGCAAAATAACTGTGGCAGTCGCATAGCCATCTATAATATTAACAGGACCAGATATTGTCTGAACATTTGCCTTGCGCAATGTCACATTTGAGAAAAAGTGTTTGCCACAAAGTATAGTATGCGTTGTAGCACTATCAAGCAAACATATATCTTCCTTTTTCTCAATGTGTCCCATTTGCATTTATCTTGACAACTTCAGGTGTCAAGTTCCATAAAATTTGACAAATTAATAATATGATGCAAAATATAAACCAACAAATATGGAATAAAACTCATGATTTTATTGACGACCATATTTATTTAATATCTTCCTTGGTAACATAATTATCCAAGGGTATGGCAAAACATAGATGAAAACCCTCATGATCTATTTCTGGGGACTTGTTATTTTCATCAACATTATATAAAGAAATCAGAAACCTCAAAAGGTTTTTCATTGCCAAGAATATGACAGTTTTCATTGACCAAAACCTTATTGATTTCAGCATCAGTCTCAGTTAGGTCAATGGCATGGGTCTCAACATGCTTGCTTTTCTCCTTCTGGGATGCTTGGTATAGATCAACCAAATGTTTGGCCGTACGACAGGTACGTGACCAATGACCAGTCATTCCACAACGATGACAGGTACTATCATCATGCTTCTTCATGGGCTTTTTACCTTTAGGGTTGTGTAGGGAGTTATTTATATTACGGTTAAATCTCCCACCACCCTTACGGAAAAAATTCCCATGCCTGCGCTCACGGCCTCTAGGACGGCCAACATTCTTACTTGAGCCAGCATTTGCTTCAGGAAATGCCTTAGAGCCAGCAGGTCTTAAATCATGATTTTTAAGCAGCAACTCATTTGTTTGTTCTGCAGTCAACAGGACTGAGATCAATTCAGAATATGTTTTAAACTGGTGCTGCCGGTATTGCTGTTGCAATACAATATTCGAAGCATGAAAGGTGGAGAATGTTTTCTCTAAAAGCTCAACCTCAATAAGCTTAACACCACAAAGTTCAAGCCGTGACACAATATCATACAAAGCCGAATTATAATCGGACACGGACTTGAAATCCTGCAACCTCAGATGTTGCCAATCATAGTGTGCTTGAGGGAGGATGACAGTTTTGGTGTGATCATACCGCTCTTTCAATCTTGTCTACAAGATCAAGGGATCTCGGACAGATAGATATTGAACTTTTAGGCTATCACTTAGATGCCGACGGATAAAAATCAAAGCATTTGCCTTATCTTTATCATTAGCATTTCCATTTCCACCAATGGTAGCTGCAAGACCTTGGCCTTGGAGATGCAGTTCAATATCGAGACACCATGACAAGTAGTTATTGCCACTTACATCCAAAATTTGGAATTTGGGCTTTTCAATATTTGCCATAATTCTGAAAAGAATGGTCTCAATTAGTTTGACAACTTCTGGTGTCAAAAATGTTTAGAAGAAAATCTTTACACAATGAAAATTAAAATTATCTTGTGTATAGAAAATAAATTTTGTATGGAATCAAACCTTCAGAACTTACCAAACTTCAAACTTGCTTTACTTTAGAACACTCGTGCTGATAACGTTTTGTAAAAAGTATGTTAATTAAAATTGACTAAGCAAGAACAAGAAATAAGAATAGGAGAAATTGAGAATTAAAGGAACAAGAGAAAGAGAGAGAGAGAGAGATGGAAATGGAAATAAGATTGAAGGAATTGTGTGTATCATTAGGGAGAATGAATCCCAATTTATAGGCATCAAATGGTAGGCTATACAAGTTGGCAATTTGCACATATTAGCCCCATTATTATCATCACAATAATCATAATTTGGACAATTTGTACAACTTGCATTTGTCCACTTTCATAACCTAATTTGCATAATTTGCATTTGTCCACTTTCATAATAATTTGCACAACTTGCATTTGTCCACTTTCATAATAAATAAATATTTATACTTGCACAAGAAACTAGTATTATTAAAATATCATTTTGGCATGTGCGATTCAATTATTTATTTATACAGTGAAGCCACCGGCTCCAGCTTTTATTAATATAAGGACAATAACACTAATGAAAGTCGCTACAAGTCCATAGATATCCATAAGAGAAAAATCTTAAGATGTTTTGTCACGTAACATGGTTTGGTCTTTAGACAAAGTGCATATATCTTTTTCCAAGTTAGCCAGACGTAACATTGCTGGCATGTTCATGAAACCTAGTAGAATAGTCTCAATCAGAATGGGTCGTATTAGATAGGATAAGGGTGAAAATTGCGTTAATACCCAATTAGCCTTTTAAATTACACTAGAAAGAATAGATTAGTACCCTAAATTTTTATTTAAGACAATTATATTATATGGCTGAACTCTTTTTTTTTTTTTGACATAAGCTAAACTCTTATTTTAAAACAATTGTATACTTGAACTTTTATTTTGAGACACGTAACTCTTTGGATGGATGAAAACTTAACAGAATTGTCAACAATTAAGAACCTTGACTTTTATGTTTTAAATTAAAATTTTAATGTGGGGAGGTTACGATAGTGCTAGGTAAGGAATCGAACGATTTTCGTCAAGTTTTTGACTATCCAAGAGTTTACATGTTTCAAAATAAAAGTTTAGATATACAATTATCTCAAATAAAAGTTTATGGATAATTTATCTTTTTTGGTATAGTTTAGGGGGCTAGTTGAGTATTAAGCCAATTAAAATTTTCTCCATAGGTTGACGTAAAGGGCAGTTTGATTGATCAAATTGTGAGGAAAGGTCAATGGCGGCTCGGCCAAAAGATTGGTTCATTTATGGGAGAAATGGTAGGGAAATAGTTAGGGAGATGTCCATTAGGAGTCACTAACTACTAAAGAAAAAGGCAGCCTGATTAATACTGCCATTCAAAAATGTCGTGGATATTTCTGTCATTCACAACTTTCTTCAATTATCTTATGGACTTAAGACAATTTATCAACCTACAATTTTGACGAAGGCGAGGGGGGAGAAGAACAAAAAGAATGAAAAGGACATTATAGAGGAGATAATCATCATAAATTAACGAAAACCGCCCCGAAATTATTTCTTTATTTCAAATATCTATGCTGAGTTTCTCTATATAAAGCCCTTAATTGTGTATGGGATTATTATCAGATACATAGTCCGAATCGACTTGAAATATCTATTCTCAATGGATGCCTCTTCCCTTATGGCCGCAATCATCCTTCTTATAGGGCTCTTCACACCTAACTTGGATATAACAGGTTTTTTTCTTTCTATCGATCTCACGTCTGTCAGCCTGCTTGTTTGAGTTTTTGCTTTGGAACGTCGATAGCTTGCTTGTATTTCCGCGCCAAATGATTTGGAACGCGCTAGCTGACACGGATAATTATCCGCGCTAAAACTCGATTATCCATTCCTTTTACCGCTCCCTAGACGGTATTTTCTTGTAGTGGTGACATTCCAATTCAGCTGTAACTAATAAAGAGTTTTGAAATGCAGGTGCAGAGTCGGTTGGTGTTTGTTATGGAATGCTTGGAAACAATCTTCCCCCTGCAAGGGAAGTCATCGAGCTTTACAAATCAAAAAACATCAGGCGAATGAGACTCTACGACCCAAATCAAGCAGCTCTGCAAGCTCTCAGAGGCTCAAACATTGAAGTAATGCTCGGCGTCCCCAATTCAGATCTTCAGAGCCTCGCTAACCCTTCCAATGCGCAGTCCTGGGTGCAAAGAAATGTACTAACCTACTGGCCAAGTGTCAGGTTCCGGTACATTGCTGTGGGAAACGAAGTTAGCCCTGTTAGCAATGCCTGGTTGGCTCAATTTGTTTTGCCTGCTTTGGTGAACGTATTCAATGCAGTTCGATCAGCCGGTTTGCAGGACCAAATCAAGATATCAACTGCAATCGACATGACCTTGATCGGAAACTCCTTCCCTCCTTCGGCAGGCTCCTTTCGTGGGGATGTTAGATCATATTTGGACCCAATAATTGGCCACTTAGCATGGGCCAAGACACCTTTACTTGCCAATATTTACACTTACTTCAGTTATGCTGGTAACCCAAGGGACATCTCTCTGCCCTACGCTCTATTTACTTCCCCTTCACCTGTTGTGTGGGATCAAGGGCGTGGATACCAGAACCTTTTTGATGCAATGTTGGATTGATTATATTCATCCCTTGAGAATACCGGGCAACGTTCCCTGGATGTTGTTGTCTCAGAAAGTGGATGGCCATCGGCGGGAGGGTTCGCAACGTCCGTTGATAATGCACGCACTTACCTCACAAATTTGATGAAGCATGTCCAAGGAGGTACCCCGAAGAGGCCTGGAAGAGCTATAGAGACTTATCTGTTTGCCATGTTTGATGAGAACCAGAAGCAACCAGAGCTGGAGAAACACTTTGGGTTATTCTCACCTAATAAGCAGGCAAAATATCCGCTCAATTTTGGTGGAGGAAGAATCTGGGATGTTTCTGCTGAACGTAATGCAACAATTTCCCTTAAGAGTGATATGTAAGAGTGCCGCAAAGCATGCCAATTGTGTTTTCCATTTTTCTTCCGCTTTCAAAGGAATAAAACAATGTTCATCACATCTTATGTTGGATAATTTCCTTTTGAAATGTCTTAAATTTATGATTTATTTTCTATTTTACATTTAATTCCAATCATGCTTGATATAATTATGTATATGATAAAAGATGTTCCACAATTCAAACCAAACTCAATATAATTATTGCTAAAATATATTTTTAGAATCTAAATTGTCAGCCAAGATTATTCAGGTATTCTAAATGGCTCTTTTTGTTTTTTTGTTTTTTGTTTTTATTTTCCACTTTCGAGTGTTGAGTTTTAAACGCCAACACTGGAATATATTTTTAGAATCCGTTTGTTTTTTCTTTTTTTTTTTTGGGTACTAAATAGACATAAATTTTATGAGAATCTTGCAGCTGTTATGGCCTCTTTGGGATTATGTAAGGGTATTCCTATAAGCCATAAGCTGATAAGCATGAAGCCGATTATTTCGATAACCTCCAAAGCAGCAAGCTACAATCATTCGCTTTCATGTACAAGAGCAACTCCAATTAAGTTTTAATTTAACTTAATTAGAGTGCAACAGAGAAAGAAACCAACCAATAAGCATTGGTCGGGTTGATAAGAGGTCCTCATATACTTCGATAAGGATGAGGAACAATTTCGATTTCCGGAAACATATATATTAGGAGGATCTTTTACGTTCCCGGTTAAAAAAGGATTATCTTCGAGCTAATAAAATTTAAAAATACCCTTAATTTCAGTTATTTAAATAAAAAGGTCTCTGAATTACAAGACATTTACACGTGAAATCTTTAAGGCTGAAATAAAATATCTAATCTAGAATATGTTATTTTTAAAATCTTAAAAAATTAATGTTTCCTCAACTTAACAGTTGCAAGTTGCACTCTGTCCTTTTTTCCGCTGGTTTTATGTTCTTTGGTTTTGGTTTTTTGAAGAATTGTGTTTGGTATTTTTTATATTATTGTATAGCAGGAAATATGACTACTTTTATTACTCCCATTATGAATTTGAATTATCCACGAAAGAATTATATTGTACCCTTCGTTAACAGTTTAACACTTAACTTGATTTCTGAATTATGAAAAAAAATAAATTGGTATCTAAATTTTTATTTAAAATAATACATATGTAAATTTTTATTTTAAGACGCATAAATTCTTAGATAGTATAGTCAGAAACTTGACAAAAATTATTTGATCCTTAATATGATATTGAAGTAGTTTTTTCACGTCAAGTTTTTAATTTAAAATTAAAAGTCAATTTTTAATTTTCGACGATTTTCGTTAATTTTTTTTCACCCGGGGACTTATTTATCTCAAAATTTTAAAATAAAAGTTCATATATTTAATTATATCAAAATAAAAGTTTAAGTATATAATTATGTTAAATAAAAATTTAAAAACCAAATCTGTCTTTTTCTTTCTATAATTCAAGAAAAATCGGTCACGGGAAAAAAAAGCGTTTTTTTTTTTTCTTCTCTTTTCCCTCACATCCTGCGTCGTTTTGAAAGCCTCTAAAGTATCTTAAAAGTTCCCTTTCTTCTCCAGTCTTCACGGTTCTTATCCCTCTCTCTCTCACAGCCGAATCTACTCAAGCTTTCGACGCAGGCGAGCTTCTCCGCCGCGAAACCGCCGCTTGGTGGCGTCCAAAAAGTCTAACATATAACCGCAAGCTCCTCTGCTCTTCCTCTTTACGTTTCCCTGCATTACTTTCCTCCAAAACTTCTCTTTTCTCTCAAAGTACCAACAAATCCCTAAACCTACCGAAATCCGATTCGCCGCCGTCCACCGTTGGATGGTGCCTGTTTTGGGGTATCTTGTTCTCTCTTCCTATACTTCCTGTTCACCCTCGGGATGAGCCTAAGAATCCATCTAGAGGCCAAGCTCAAAGCTCCAAATTACTTTTACTAATTTCTTACATTTATTTTTGCAGACTATTTATTAGTGATTAAAAGAACGGCTTCATCACTCAATGGTAAATCGCTTGTTTTCTTTTAACTTCTATATCTTTTATTTTTACTATCTCGTTTATATCCTTTGGTATGCTTTCTTGATACTGTCATCTTTTGCCTTCATTTTTTTTTTTCATATTTATGCCGGAATTTATTGGACTATTATTGATGATAAAACGTCAGCTAAAAATTGATAAATTTATATTATCTTGAATAAATATAAAACATTGTTCATTTCATCTACTCTGTATTTCTGAAAAACAATCTTTTATATTGATAAAAGATGAAAGAATTTGTTAGTCTCTTTCCAATTATGTGATCAATGTAAGAAGAAAAATTGGGAAACTAAAAAAAGAGAAGAACTTCATTGTACATTAATGAGTGTAATGCCTAAGTTTAATCAGGATTCAGGGACAACAATTCATTACTAATGGCAGATATCATGAATAATTGAGTATCAGTGTAAGTTTGGCCAATTTTTTTATATATGTAAGTTGAAGTAAAATTTAGGTCATACATATTATTTGGACCCGAAACCTATTAATTAAATTTTATTGAACTCTGGGGTTTTGAATGACCAAATATGTTGTCCCATTTCTAACTGTATTGAGATGGTATGTGATATTTATCATTCGTGCTATTGTTTTCAGATTTAAGAGCTATGAACATATAAGTCAGTAATCTCCCATTGAATTTTCTATTTCTATTTTCTGATTTCTGTGTATTTGATAATATTTTCTTTTTCAGTTTTATGATTTAGAGTCCCAGTTTTAAATTTTGAGGGTGATTTTTTTAAAATTTTTAATTGCCATAAGATTCCTACTTTGCATTTCTTTTTCTTAATTTGAAATTTAACCTTTTAAGACTTCAAAGCAGCCATTTATCATGCCCTTTACTTGTTGGAAGAAATTCATGTATGGGTCTCAATAGCTCTTGTGGCATGCGTCAGTAACTTTTCCTTTATCATAAACCAACTAAAGAAAAAGCTTTGATTATGAATCTAGGGGATTTATAAGCACTTATGTTTGCTGGAATCATATTATTTTCCCCAAAATATTAACCTGTTGTTCTTACAGCTGTTCGTAAATGATAATTATACAGCTCATGCTTTTTGTTTGTTAAATTTACTGTGATCATGAAAAAATTTCATTGGGTTCTCATACAGATTTACAAGATTGTTGAGAGTTATTATTAATTAAATGTAGTAGGATGAACCTTATAGATGAACAGATGGGATTTTCCTTTGATTTTTCCTAGGCAATATCCTGACTCAGTTGTGTGTTAATTCATTTGAGCATCGACTTTTTTCTTTTAGATAAATGGAGGAATATGAAAAAAGAAAGGAAAGGTTGAAAGCACTGCGGATGGAAGCTGCTCAGGCTGAAGTTCCTACTAATGTTGAGACTTCTGCAATGCCTGGTCACCTCTCTAATCCATTAACTGAGACATCATCAGCTCCTACAGCGCATGGTGACTTATGTGCACCTCCTCGATTTGACTACTATACTGACCCAATGGCAGCGTTTTCTGCAAACAAAAAGAGGGGCAAGGCAGATAATCAGAGTACACAAAGTTACTTTACTCCTTCAATGGCAAATGTTTCACTATCCCATCCAAGTAATCTGCTTTCCCACTAATACTCTTATTTATCTAAACAATTGATATCTGCTTTCCCACTAATACTCTTATTTATCTAAAAGATTGATCTACACATATACCAATTATATTGGGAAAATGGAAAGAGTATCTTATGATGTTAGATGAGAAGTTTAAGATTTCATTGATTGTTATCAACAGCCATTTCTCTCACAATTGGCTTAACAATCCAAATCAAATCAGACTGTGTTAAGGATTCTCTACTGGCCCTTAATATCTGAAGTTATCATAAAACAAATCCAGGATATATGATATGCTGATCAAATTATTTTGATTTGGCAGGACCAAGGAACTTTCATATGAATCCACCTGTCCATGACACACAGAGCCAGTATCTTGATCAAAGAATGTGCCAGCAGCAAGGTCCTTATAGCAGCTTTTCGGCCCACCAAAGCCCAATAATAAGCAGTCCGTCACATATGCATCATGCTGATTCTAATTCTTGGAACGGATCCCAGGCAAGTCCTAATTATTATAGCTCTGCTTCTGATGGAAGCCCAAGGGGAATGTTTGGTACTTCCACCATGCATCCTGGAACTTCACCTAGAGCCTGGAATCCCTCTAATGCATCAAGTTACAGCAATTCCCCTAGACCTGGCCTTTCACCTGGATATACCCTTTATGGAAGAGGCCAGCCTCAAAATTTTCGTAATAATCCACTCCCTGGTCCAGGACAGGGAGGCAATCCTGGAGCAGGACGAGGCAGGGGACGCGGATATGGTGGCAGCTTCAGTAATAGAACAGCAGGGAGTGGTGGACGAGGGTGGGCTTCTCATGGTCATAGCTCACCATCAAACAGGACGTTGGAGCCAAAGCATTTCTTTAACGAATCCATGTTGGAAGATCCTTGGCAGCATTTAAAACCTGTTCTATGGAGGAGAAGAGAAGCTGGAATGGGTGGTATGAGTGCTCCTGACTCGAATTCCTGGCTTCCAGACTCCATTAGGAAAAAGCCCAAAGTTTCACAAGCTTCTACTAAGTTTAATACTCACACAAGTCTTGCAGAATTTCTTGCTGCCTCATTCAATAAAGCTGACGAGGATACGGAAAATGAATGAAAGTTCCTCAGAAAGGCCATGTAGAATATGTTGATGATGACAATTTAGCCGGTGATGGATGCCCAGGTACATGCACAAGGGTGGGACGGGCTGAAATCCTTGAGAAGTTTCCATGGCCAGTGTAAATTAAAGAATATACTTCGAAGAAAGTATTATTAAATGTGTCATGCTATAATGAACCGAATTAATAGATTGTGTAAACTTTTAACCAAGCTGAATGTAGCTGATCTCTTTCTTTCTTTTCCTTCGTCAGAGTTTCTGATTCTACTAAAAGAGAAGAATTTCTATTGTTTTGCAATAACAAAGGTTGCTCTTTCCTATTAATTTCTAATTATGGTTTCATGTTTCTTTTGGAAAATCTGAAGGAATAGTTTCAAAATACAAATATTTTCCTGCTTTCAATAGCCTGTGGGTACAGGTGCAAGGCGAACATTCCTTCCGCTTTTCCTAACATTTCATGCGGCACAAAAGGCTCATGGTTCTGAAGAAGCATTATTAACGGAATTTAAAGAACGTATGGCCTGGGCTGTTTGTCCGAGCAGACAGCTAAGTGTGTAGCACTACAAGTGGGCTCATCACTTGGTAAGTTGACTTGACTATAATGTCTTCCATTCCTTCTTAAGTAGCCCATCTAAATGTTAAGGATATTATTGACCCTTTATCGTTGTCTTGGAGTTTATCTCACATAAAAGATTATGTTTCCTCGCAGGTCTGCTCTACTATTAGGGGTATTCCCATTCAGGTGTCTGCTTCGAAAGACACAGCTTGCTGGGGTCCTAGTCAGTCCGGGCATTTTAAAACTAACCTTACTTATAATTGGCTTATGTATCGGAAGCTTACTGCGAGCAAATTTCCTGCTTTGCCTTGGAAAGCAATATGGAAAGTTCCCTGTCTTCCCAAGGTTAAGATTTTCCTCTGGTTATTAGCACATGATCGGTTGCCCACTGCCAGTCTCCTTTAGAAGAGACATATCATCCCAAATGCATCCTGTTACATGTGCTCCACTGAAGATGAGACTGTTACTCATTTATTTAGGACTTGTCCTGCTTTCAATAGTGTCTGGTCTAATAATTTCGGTTTCTTGTATCCTTCTACCACACATCTCACTTTATTTCTTCACAAATGGAAAGGTCAGTTTTACCAGCACCCAACTGTGCAACAGGTCGTTAGCTATACTTTCTGTTTTCTGTTTCATGCTTTGGTTAGTGTGGAAAGAATGGAATATCTCATTATTCCAGCATAAACCCATCCTTTCCCCCTTGATTATTAGCACCGCTATTAACTGTGCTATTGAATATTCTTCTAACCATTGTAGTTACAACCATACTAGACTCTCCTTTATCAATAGTTCCTGTACATTTCCTCAGGCAGGGCGGTGATGGAGCCTCTGTCGGTAATCCAGGGCACTCAGGTTGTGGTGCGGTGTTGAATAATGCACAAGGAAATTTTATTTGAGCTTTTTTCTGCTTACAGTGGTAGCACTAACAATGTGGTAGAAATGCAGGCAATCAAGGAAAGTTTATTATTAGCTTATGTGAATCATGTTGCGTGGCTTGAGATTGAAACTGATTCACAGGTTGTTTATTATGTTGAGATGGCAATGGATAGGTATCTGCGAAAATTGCCCTATCCGTATCTTAACCCTATAAAATTATAGGGTACCCAATTCCTATAAATGCGCGATTATTTTTTAAACTTTCTATCTGAATCCTATCCGAATAAAATTCGAACTATCCTATAACCTCTAAAGCACGGACACGGAACAAAGGGCTGCGTATCCGTGTCATATTGGTGTCGAACACGAACACGCCGTGGACAAGGCCGGACACCGTGTCCGACACCCTCCGACACTGCAAAAAGAAAAAGAGGGAAAGGACACGGCATGGACATGGTCAGACACGGCCGGACACTTTGATTTTCAGGGCAAGGTTTTGTTTTTTCCCTTTTCGGCAAGGCTTTTTTCATTTTCAGGCCAAGAAAACCTAGAAGTCTTTGCTGGCAGCGGCTGCTTAGCTTTGGGGTAGAAGAGAGACGGGATGGAAAGAAAGAGTGGGTTTTGAATAAATTCTATTTATTGGGCCTGGGTTTGGATAGTAAAAGTTGGGTAGTTTGGATTAAGTGCAGTGGGCGTTTATTTTTGGTTTAAAAAGTTTAATAATTATCTTTTTCAACCAAATTACATTATAATTGGTTGAATATCTAAGTTGGTTCTTAAATTACATCTTTTTAAATATATTGATCTCTAAATTTTTATTTAGAATAATTGACCCCTCAAATTATTATTTTGAGGTAATTAATCATTCAAAACTATTATTTTGGAATAATTAATCCCTCAAACTTAATAGTTTGGGACAATATAACCCTTAAAATTTTATGTAATATAACCCTTTGAGGGGGTTAATTGTCTAAAAATAATAGTTAAGGGATCAGTTATCCCAAATAAAAGTTTAGGGCCTAATTTATCGTTTTTAATATAATTTGAGAATCAATTTGGATATTCAACATACCATAAAAGTTTTCAATAATTTATGATGGAAAAGAAATTATTATTTTACTTTAATTTATATATTTCTAAAACCCTTTTAAATCTCCTATTTATTGACTTTAACTTGGATCCTTAACAAAATATATACATATAAAATATATTTTTGCCATGAATATTTTAATATATATATATATAATATTTTTTATTGTCATTTCTCGCCGTACCTGTATCCTAAATAGAATTTCAGGTGAAAATGAATTGAATCATGTGATTGTAACTACGTCATGTCATAATTTTATAGAAATCGAGTGCATGAGATCTTTGCAGGTGGAAGAATACCGCATACTTTGTGTGGGTCAAATATTATGAACCAAAACAAATGGGCCCCTAACGATTAGAATAAACTTTAATTCCTTACTAGATTAGAAATGCAACCTAAAACCAAATATGGAAGGTTAAATAAGTAAAAATCACTATCACCAAAAAAAAAATAAAAATCACTTGACACATGTCCAGATATATATGTGTGTGTTGTGAAAAGTGTATTAATAATGATTCAAGCAAAAAACAAGAATATGAACAAATGAAAAATAAAGGAACAAGAGAAAGAAAGAGAGAGATGGAAATGGAAATGAGGATTGAAGAAATTGTAAGTATATTTCATTAGGGAGAATGAATCCCAATTTATAGGCATCAAATGGTAGGCTATACAAGTTGGCAATTTGCACATATGAGCCCCATTATTGCCATCACAACAATCACAACTTGGACAATTTGCACAACTTGTATTTGTCCACTTTCATAACATAATTTGCACAACTTGCATTTGTCCACTTTCATAACACTCCCCTTGGACAAATGCCACTATTAAAATTGGACGTGTACTGCCTCATTAAAAACCTTAAGTCGGAAAAATCCAGTGGGAACAAAAATCGAACATAAGGGAAAAAGAGTACAATACAATTAAGTCCGTCTAATATGTCTTTAAGACAATATGTGCTTGTCTTAAAAACAATCTATTTGTCTTCAGGACAATATAGGTAGGCCTACTTCAGTGGCCTGATTGGACGTGCTATTACTACCTCATTAAAAACCTTAAGCCGGAAAAACCCAGTGGGACAAAAACCGGACAGAAGGAAAAAAGAGTATAGTGCACTTATGTCCATAATCGCTCCCCCTGAGATAAAATAAACTACTACTTCTGGAGCATCTAAACATTTCCACTTCTGGGGAATTCAATCTTGCATTTTACTGACTCGCCGCATACCAATGCCATAAACTAATTTCTCAAATGTTGATGTTGGCAAAGATTTGGTAAATAAATCTACAAGATTATCGATAGAGCGAATCTGTTTAACATCAACTTGTCGACTTTCTTGGAGTTCATGAGTATAGAAAAATTTCGGCGAGATGTGCTTGGTCCTATCACCTTTAATATATCCTCCCCTGACTTGTGCAACACAAGCAGCATTATCCTCATAAATTATAGTGGGAGAATCTATCACCGGTTTGAATCCACTAGCATTGTGAATATGTGATATCATAGATCTTAACCAAACACACTCTCTTCCGGCCTCATAGATGGAAATAATTTCAGTGTAGCAACTAGTGTTTGCTTAGTGGGACGCCAAGAAATGGCTGTATCATTATAGTAAAATAGATAACCGGTTTGGGAGCAAGCTCTGTGCGGATCAGATTTATATCCTGCATCAGCATAGCGTACTAAACCATAGTTATTAGTTTTCTTAGAATAGAATAACCCCAAATCAATGGTTCCTTGGAGATAACGGAAGATATGTTTAATCCCATTCCAATGTCTCCGGATTGGCTCAGAACTGAAACGTACCAACAAATTTACCGCAAAAGTGATATCTGGTCTCGTGCACTGTGCCAAGTACATTAAAGCCCCGATTACATTGAGGTATGGTACTTTAGGACCAAGTATATCCTCACCAGATTCTTTAGGACGAAACGGGTCCTTTTGGGGGTCAAGAGACCTTACAACCATAGGGGTGCTCAATGGATGAGCCTTGTCCATGTTAAAACGTCTAAGCAATATTTCAGTGTATGATGACTGATGGACAAGTATTCCATTCTTTTTGTACTCAAGCTCTAGACCAAGGCATAGTTTGGTTTTACCCAAATCTTTAACCTCAAACTCCTTTTTCAAATATTCAGCAGTTTCAGATAACTCTTCAGGAGTCCCAATTAAATTCATGTCGTCGACATAAACTACTATAATAGCAAACCCGGTTTCAGATCTTTTAATAAACACGTATGGGCAGATGGGATCATTTATGTACCATTCCTTAGTCAGGTATTCACTTAAACGTTGGTACCACATGCGGCCAGATTGCTTTAACCCATATAAAGATCTTTGCAACTTTATTGAGAATAAGTTGCGGGGAGTGCATGCTTTAGGTATTTTGAAACCTTCGGGAATTTTCATATAGATATTGGAATCTAATGAACCATATAAGTATGCCGTCACAACGTCCATAAGACGCATTTCAAAATTTTCTTGGGCAACCCAACTTATAAGGAAACGAAAGGTAACTATATCCACTACTGGTGAATATGTTTCATCATAATCTATCCCAGGCCTCTGCGAGAAACCTTGGGCTACGAGTCGGGCTTTATACCTCACGATCTCGTTTTTCTCATTTCGTTTCAAGACAAAGACCCATTTGTATCCAACAGGTTTTAAATTGTCTGGGGTTTTAGTAATAGGCCCAAAAACATTACGTTTGGCAAGGGAAGTCAATTCAGCTTGGATTGCTTCCTCCCATTTAGGGTAATCTTGCCTATGACGACATTCGGTTATAGACCGAGGTTCATAATCATCATTCATAATCTCATGAGCAACTGAGAGAGCAAATGCATCATCGATGATTATCTCATTTCGATCCCATATCTCATTACAATAACTGATGGAAATTTCAGTATTCCCAAGGTTGGTGATCTTTTCATAGGTTTGTACCACTTCAGGGGAAATATGCTCATAAACTTGTGCCACTTTAGGGGCAATATGCTCTCTTTGAATATTATATTGTGCCACTTCAGGTGCAATTTGTTTTCCTCGAGAAATATCAATATGCTCATCTGGAGCAGATTCTGGATTCCTCCCCCTTCTTTTTCAAGGAACAGTGTCTTTTGATCCCATCGATCTACCACGCTTCAGGCGCGGGCCATTTAGATCCATTTCGGGTGTTTCTACAGGAACATCTATCCTAGCTGGAACATTTGCAGCTGGAATATGAGACTTTGTAACTTTAGCAGTCTCATTAAATGCATCAGGCATTTGATTTGCAATAGCTTGTAAATGGATCAATCGTTGCACCTCATTTTCACATTCAGGTGTTCTTGGGTCTAAATGAGACAAACTTTTTTCATTCCATGAGAAAATCTCTACATTTTTCTGCTTTCCGTTTGTGGAAGCTTTTGGTATCCCAAGTGATGGGAATACTGTCTCATCAAAATGACAATTCGTAAATCTAGCGGTAAATAAATCACCCGTCAATGGCTCAAGGAACCGAATAATAGACGGGTGAATCAAACCCAACATAAATGCCCAAACGGCGCTGGGGACCCGTTTTGGTCCTTTGCGGTGGTGCTACAGGCACTTGTACTGCTCAACCAAAGGTGCGAAGATATGAAATGTCTGGCTCCTGGCCCAAGACTAACTGAAGGGGGGAATATAAATGAGAAGTAATGGGGCGCAATCTAATTAAAGATGCAGCATGTAAAACAGCATGACCCCACACTGAGGATGGGAGCTTTGTCCTCATCAATAAAGTTCGAGCAATAATCTGAATGCGCTCAATCATGGAATCTGCTAATCCATTCTGAGTATGAACATGTGGGACCGGATGTTCAACTTCAATTCCTAATGAAGCGCAATAAGCATCAAAACTCTTTGATGTGAACTCACCAGCATTATCCATTCTTATGCTTTTAATTTGATAATCTGGGAAATGAGCTTGAAGCTTTATTATTTGTGCAAGCAAACGTGCAAAGGCGACGTTGCGCGTTGATAATAGGCAAACATGGGACCATCTGCCGGATGCATCCACTAGTACCATGAAATATCTAAATGGTCCACTTGCAGGCTGAATCGGCCCACAGATATCACCCTGGATTCTTTGCAAGAATGAATGGGATTCATAATCAACCTTTGTCATGAAAGGTTTAGTAATGAGCTTTCCTTGTGAACAAGATTCACAAATGTAATCTTCAGACAATAACACCTTTGTATCTTTTAAAGGGTGTCCTCGAGTATTTTTAAGGATTCTTCGCATCATTGTTGCTCCTGGATGACCAAGGCGATCATGCCAAAGTCTGAACACATCAGGGTTCACTAGTTTCCAGGGCATCGTAGCATATGATTCTATAGCTCGTATTGGGATACAATATAATCCCATACTAGAAGCTTCAAGCTTCTCATGGATGGTCTTCTGGCCTATCTTGTAGGAAGTGATGCAAAGAAATTCCTTATTTTGCTCATTAATTGTTTCTAGATGGTACCCATTGCGGTGTACATCTTTGTAGCTAAGTAGATTTCTTTTTTATCTACCGCTCAACAATGCATCTTCAAGATACAATGTTGTACCATTTGGCAGAATAACTGTCACGCCCCGACCCGCAGACTTTGCCACGTGACAACCGCCGTACCACCTCGAGATGCGTGCCTCGTCAGGCAGGCAACCAAGATGATACAAGGCTTAAAAATAAAGGATATTCGAGCAATATATGAAAACATATGAAATTATCATAGATAATACAGTTTCAAAATATTTAAAATAAAATATCACATCTTACGGTGTTCCATGCAGCGGAAAATATTATTTATAAATACACAAATATATATGTAAGATGCAATAATATTCCGAGCCAAGATACATAAAGCAAAAGGGGTGGCACTTACAATATAGTGTCCACAAAGACGAACTGGGATCACTGGCCACTAGGACGTTCGCCGTCCAAAGTCTGATGATCTGAGAATAAAAGTGAATGGGGTGAGTACATAAACTTGTACCCAGTGAGAGACTCGGTTATAAAGACCGATCACCTTAGGCTGGGGATATGAAATAATCCAAACATAAATTTAATAAACCATTTATTGGAATATATGAAGTCCCAAACCAAATCAAATATCAATTCCATAATAATATATCCAAATGGGCTGGCATCTGAAATCGTCCCAATAAGGTATACCCGTGCACTGGGTATCCACTGGACCGTCAAGGGTTACTGTATACTTTTAAAACATTTTTAATTTTACTCTCTGGCCCATTCCCTTGACGTTTGCCTTGCCGTGGTGGAACACAGCTATCTCTGACTTGGTGAGCTTTTCTCCGCGCCTCTCTACTCCAGGCTAGTATATTCTCCGTGCCCTTTCAAAAAGAAACGGTCCACGGGAACCTCATATATATTCACCGTGCCCCTTCAAAAAGGCGGTCCACGGGAACCTCATAAGTATGCCTCTCCCTCGGTCCACGCTCCCGCATATTGGAGCTCCGAGGAAATAGCTCAAACTCTCATCTCTCAGGGGTACCGTTCCCCAAACAATAATCAATAATATTAATATATGAAATTTATTGAAATTCCCACCCTTCAAATCATTTATAAACTCAGTGTGTGAGGGTGGACAATTCATATCCCAAAACATATATAAACAATTTAATAAAGCATTTATAAATAAATTTGAAAATGGTTAACCCTCAATGGTCAACCAATATAATCCAAGCCACTCACTAGTGAGGAGAGTTGTATACTCCCCGATTACTCACGAATGCCTTGGCTCAAATTGCTACCGGTCCAAATCTCGTACGATCACGTACCTAAATAATCAAATTAAAAATCTAATTTGATTAATAAAATATTCAACAAATGATCAAATCATAAAACAACACCAATTAAAGGTCTCGGACTAAAATTGACAAGTCCGGAAGTCAATTGAAGCTAATTGGAGTCAATTGGGGTCAAATGGGGTCTAGGATTGCAAAATGACCATTTTGCCCCTGGACTGTGATGATCCGACGCCAGAACTAGTCAGAATCGGCGCTGGTTCTGTTCTGGAAATAAGGCCGAGTTTCAGCCTCAATCTTCTTCAGCCCGATTCAAGTTCGATTCATAACCAATCCGCATCAAAATTGAAACACAGCAAGATAATCACATGATCTAAGGATTTACAGCTTCAAGAACGGAATCAAACAACCAATCATGCTCGAAATTTGAATCAAATCACTAAGAGTTGACTTGATTCGGGCAAAACAGAAATCAGAACTTCAATCATCAAATTCTCTTAGCATAGACCATAAAATCAAGCGTATAAACTATCAAATTAAAGCTTGATGAGTCAAGAACAACATACCAAATTCTCAGCCAAAACGCACGGTTGAATCAAAAGATATCGGCTGATGAACAAACTGTCGCCAAATTTCCAGTTTTCTAGATTTGGAAATTTTCTTAGAAATCTTGATGTTTTGATCTTCAAGAAGGCAAAATAAGTTGATATTGTTGATTGATGAAGTGTTTGAAGAAGGATTGAAGGCTTGATTCAGGGAGAATTGAAGGAGAGAAATCGGAGAAGTGAAGAAGAAAAGATGAAGAAGAAATGAGGGTCTCGGCCAACCGAGACCCTTATAGAAATGACAGGTCCGGCGCCGGACCCGACCAACTCCGGCGCCGGAGTCAAGCAAAATTCGAGTTGACTCCGGTCAACTCAGCCCAATTGTCTTGGGTCTCGACTTCAAGTGGGGCCCACATCCCCGGACTTCAATTTTAGGATTTTTAAGCTTGAAATTGAGCTAGATGAAGTTTGAAACATCCATGGAAATCAAATTTGGTATTTTAACAAGTCAACAATACATAATTATTCAACTTGACACGTGCGGACTAGGTCCGGGCGTGTCAATAACTGTGGCAGTCCCATAGCCATCTATAATATTAACAGGACCAGATATTGTCTGAACATTTGCCTTGCGCAATGTCACATTTGAGAAAAAGTGTTTGCCACAAAGTATAGTATGCGTTGTGGCACTATCAAGCAAACATATATCTTCTTTTTCTCAATGTGTCCCATTTGCATTTATATTGACAACTTCAGGTGTCAAGTTCCATAAAATTTAACAAAATAATAATATGATGTAAAATATAAACCAACAAATATGGAATAAAACTCATGATTTTATTGATGACCATATTTATTTAATATCTTCCTTGGTAACATAATTATCCAAGGGTATGGCAAAATATAGATGAAAACACTCAGGATCTATTTCTGGGGACTTATTATTTTCATCAACATTATCAAAAGAAATCAGAAACCTCAAAAGGTTTTTCATTGCCAAGAATATGAAAGTCTTCATTGACCAAAACCTTATTGACTTTAGCATCAGTCACAGTTAGGTCATTTTCAGTGGCATGGGTCTCAACATGCTTGCCTTTATCCTTCTGGGATGCTTGGTATAGATCAACCAAATGTTTGGCCATACGACAGGTACGTGACCAGTGACCAGTCATTCCACAACGGTGACATGTACTATCATTATGCTTCTTCATAGGCTTTTTACCTTCCAAGTTGTGTTGGGAGTTATTTATATCATGATTAGATCTCCCGCCACCCTTACGAGAAAAATTCCCATGCCTGCGCTCACGGCCTCTAGGACGGCCAACATTCTTATTTGACCCGGCATTTGCTTCAGGAAATGCCTTAGAGCCAGCAAGTCTTAAATCATGATTTTTGAGCAGTAACTCATTTGTTTGTTTTGCAGTCAACAGGACTGAGATCAATTCAGAATATGTTTTAAACTGGCGCTGCCGGTATTGCTGTTGCAATACAATATTCGAAGCATGAAAGGTGGAGAATGTTTTCTCTAAAAGCTCAACCTCAGTAAGCTTAAGACCACAAAGTTCAAGCCGTGACACAATATCATACAATGCCGAATTATAATCGGACATGGACTTGAAATCCTGCAACCTCAGATGTTGCCAATCATATTGTGCTTGAGGGAGGATAACAGTTTTGGTGTGATCATACCGCTCTTTCAATCTTATCCACAAGATCAAGGGATATCGGACAGATAGATATTGAACTTTTAGGCTATCACATAGATGTCGACGGATAAAAATCAAAGCATTTGCCTTATCTTTATCATTAGCATTTCCATCTTCACCAATGGTAGCTGCAAGACCTTGGCCTTGGAGATGCAATTCAATATCGAGACACCATGACAAGTAGTTATTGACACTTACATCCAAAATTTGGAATTTGGGCTTTTCAATATTTGCCATAATTCTAAAAAAAATGGTCTCAATTAAGTTGACAACTTCTGGTGTCAAAAATGTTTAGAAGTGAATCTTTACACAATGAAGATTCAAATTATCTCATGTAGAGAAAAATGTTAAATAAAATAAATTTTGTATGGAATCAAACCTTCAGAACTTATCAAACTTCAAAATTGCTTCACTGTAGAACACTCATGCTGATAACGTGTTGTGAAAAGTGTATTAATAATGATTCAAGCAAAAAACAAGAATATGAGCAAATGAAAAATAAAGGAACAAGAGAAAGAGAGAGAGAGATGGAAATGGAAATGGAAATGAGGATTGAAGGAATTGTAAGTATATTTCATTAGGGAGAATGAATCCCAATTTATAGGCATCAAATAGTAGGCTATACAAGTTGGCAACTTGCACATATGAGTCCCATTATTGCCATCACAACAATCACAACTTGGACAATTTGCACAACTTGTATTTGTCCACTTTCATAACATAATTTACACAACTTGCATTTGTCCACTTTCATAACATAATTTGCACAACTTGCATTTGTCCACTTTCATAACAGTGTGTGTGTGTATATATATATATATATCAATCGAAACAAATGGGCCCTTGACGATTTGAATAAGCTTTAGTTCCTTATTAGATTATAAATGCAACCTAAAGCCAAATATAGAAGCGTAAATGAAAAGTCACCTGAAAGGCTGAAACCCATGATTTGATTCCATATTTGTATGAGATTAAGAAATAAAAAGTCACCAACCTTAGTTCTAGTTATAGTAGTAGATGCATCTTCCTAGAAATTTGAGATCTCAAGTTTTAATTTCATCATGTGTGAGTTTTATTCAATTTTTATATTGGTTTAGTTAGTTTGTTCTTGGTTTATATTAATTTAGTTTATTTATTTGTTTGATGATTTCTTAATAAATATTTACATGTAAAAGATTTATCTAATGTTGTAAGAATTTATTATATCATCCTCAAAAAAAAAATGAAAACGAGTCTAATTATGCAAGTAGTTACTGTACTGTATGAAAAGTGTTTATTTAATTCATATTTAATGATTTGATCAACAAAAATACTTGTTGACCCGACTAAACCTATACCATTTACAATACACTTGATGTTTCTTCCCCTAATTTATTTCAGTTTTATATGCATATCACAAAGTTTAATCTTATATTATAAAAAGTTACCTTATTTTACTAGGTAAGTTTTGTTTTTCTTTTAAGTATAGGGGTATTATTTTAGAATAAAATAAAAGTCCAAAAAAAAAAGAATGAAATTAAAGTGGAATCACTTGATAAAAAGGCACGTCATGCGAGTTGTAGGCGGAGAAAGAAATTTAGATGGGTGATGTAGCAAAACTCGTTGATCAAATTGAGATCTTATACTTTTATTTATTATTAATTTAGTTCAATTACTAATTAATGATGTTAAATTTTTACCGTTAACCATACAAGCGTAGCATTAACTATATTGATATTTCGTTAACTTTGATGACATGTACTTGTAAAAATATATTAAAACTTTTTTATTTGATCTTTTTCTCTTTTGCCACATGAGATACGTTTGATTATGATTATAAAATCTTTCACTAGAAAAACATGAAATTATACATCTAAAAGGAAAATAAAAAACTATATGTTTATTGTAAAAGAAACACCATGTTGTCAAAAAAGTTAACTAAAATTTTTTAATATTTTTAAAGTACATGTCATGAATAAATTAAGTCACTCAGTATGATTAATAATAAAAATTTAATATTATTAATGATTAAGTTAAAGTTAACAATAAATAATACTTCATCCGTCTCATTTTATTTATCAATCTTTTTTTTTAAAAAGTCTAATTTATTTGTTCCTTATTATAAATAAATAACCAATAAATTTTAATTCTCAATTTTACCCTTTCTTTTTTATTATTGTTATCATATCATTATACAAAACTCCAAAAATACTCATAAATATCAATGATAACAAAATAATTCAAAATAATTCAACAATCATTTTTTAAATTTTGTGAAAATCAATAAAAAACAAACATAAATGAATGAAAAGAATAATAAAATGACTCAATTTAATCATATCATTATTATAGAGAGAATAAATCTACATTTTGTAGATACCAATACCATAAAGACTAATTGTATGGTTTGATATAAAAAACATAAATAAAAACTCACCAATGAATTGATGTCAAATCAATTGACACCAAACCCATTTAAAGAAAGATAATAGTACATTAAAAAACATATTAGAACTTAAAAGGAGAAAAGGAAAGATAAGCATCTAATTGGGTTATATCATGGTGATGACTCCAGTAAACGGGTTAAAAATAAGTGGCAAGTAAGCTGTAAGTAATCGGTTATTTTATTTATTTAATAATTTAATATGGTAGCTTTTAGGTGTTGCTTTTTGTCAAGTAGCAGCTTTTTGATTTTTGGGGTTCGAAATTGTCATATGGGTTCCATAGACACGCTAACAATCATAGAGCTTTTTGATTTTTCTTTTTGTTAATCAATAGCCATTTTTTTTTTAATTTTTAAACGATTACATGAAAACATAAAGATGATAAGGGTAAAAAATACAACTTTAAGTCTCTAACACAAATGTGAAATATGAAACCAATTTGTTATGAAACTATTTTCCATAGAAATATAGGTTTATATATGGATAACAACAGGGATTTAGGCTTCGTTTTAGCTCAAATTAATTGGCCCAAGAGAAGAGAGTGTTAATTTAAAAGGAAAAAAATGGCATATACTTATGCATTAATGATATAAATGGAAGGTTGTTTAAGGGTTTGATACATTTAAAGTTAAATCATAGAGTCAATAATAATTATTAAGGTTGGTTTTAACTATGTAAATTATGATTTCAAGTTGAGAAAAAGTTTGGGAAAATTCATGAGCATAGAAGAAAGAAAAAATAAGTTAGCTTGATTAATTGTGGTTTCTCATGGTTTTGTTAGATCACTTTTGCAATGCCATGCTGGAAATAAATTATTGATTCAAGAGATATCTTTTATCTAAAAATTTTATGTGATGATTAGTTGGCTGTGATGGAAACTATAATTTGAAGGGATGGAACATGGATAAACCTGAAAACAAAATCGGGCTATATAACTAATGGGTTAATAAATAGGCTGAGTCAGCAGGAAATTCCGCACGGTAATTTTAGTCTTTGTACGATTTCCTGTGCAAGCCACCACCTTAGTTCTAGAGAAATAACACCTTCGTAGGAGACATATTAATCAATTAAATTAAATTTTATGAATTTATATCCAAGTAGACATTATTCACGTTCATTTCTTCTTATTGTTTATCCTTCTCTTTCAATGATGCATGACTAAAAAGTTATATGATGCATTAACATTATTAAATGAAAAAGGCATTAATATACAATTAATTTCGTAACATAGTATAAGATAAAATTAAGATGTAATTAATGTGGTGTTTTATTGGAGCAATCATGCATAATGGAGATGTACTTAACATTTCATATCATTATTATGATAAATTATAAAGGCATTATATTAATGAAGATAAAATGATAATCAAAACTGAAAATTCAAACATAATAGTCACCAAAATTACAGAAGTTAAGTTTGAGCATGACTTTTGAATGATACTTCAATGTGATAAATTGAGATAATGGTAAATTATCTATTGAATATGAAACATATAAATAACAAAGGATTATAGTCAAATCACATTCATATTTGTTTATGATTATATCGATACTATATAGTTGACCCATCAAAATCAAATAAGCTTGTAATTGTACAATGTAATAAATTTGATAGATTGGATTAATTGATATGATTTTAGTATGATAGTTGAGTAAATGTCAAATATTTTTAGATCTTGAAATGTGAAAAGAGAATTACAGTTTGAGTGATTTAAACTTAAATATATGGTTATATATATGCTTTAAATATGATATTGATTCGAAATTTAACATAATAAATTGATCATAATTTATATAATATTATATGGTTCTTTCAATCATTAAACTCGAAATTATATATTATAATTCAATAGCCTATCAACTTCCAAAAATAACTCTATTCAAGATTATATTCGTGGAAAACATGTTTAGAATTAAGAAGTAGATAAATTACTAGTGTATTTTATAGTTAGTAAGGTACGATTATTTCATTTTATAATATACATGATAAATGAAGAAATAAGCTACGAAAGTAAGAAAACATGTCTAGAAATAAGATATATGTACACAATATAGGCTGTATTAGTAAGTACTTACATTTGAAGAAGACATGGATTGGAATAGGATATTTGCACAATTAGAAATGACTTGGTGGTAATGAATCACATTTTGATTTGGTTAATGATCATACTTAAAGAAGATATGTTTAGGCATAGGATGATTGGACATGACATTATTAGTATGAACAAGTAATGAACGGAATTTAAAATCAATTCAAGATTATATTTGTAAAAGACGTGCATATGGTTAAATAATGATGGATGAAAAAATAACATATGAAAAAAAAAAAGATGTGTACAAACAATGTATGTAAATATGACATTAATAGTAAGAAGTATTAGTAACTACTCACATTTAAAACATAGGATTTGGATATATGCACAAATGCAAATGACATTATGACATGAACAAATGAACCGCGTTTTAATTGGGTTAAATTAGCAAGTTATCATATTTAAATGAGATACAAATAGACATAAGATCAGTAGCCATTACATTAGTAATATGAAGAAGTGGTAGACAAACTGTAAAGTTTAGGATAATATGTAAAAAGAGATACCTATATGAGTTAGATATTAATATTACATATAAAAAAGACGTGTATAAAAGTAATATATTTTTATAATAAATGACATTAGTGAAATTGTATATTTATAGTAAAAAGTTACATTAAATCATTATATGAAATGAAAGTTAATAAAGTAAAATCCATATTGTATAAATCAATATATGAATAAGAAAAAAATTGAAATATTCAAGTAATTATAATCTTTAATTGGGAAAGTAAAGTAAGAAGATAAATTACCGTATTAAATGTCAAATATATATACCTAATTAAAAGAAAGTTTGTAGTTCGATGCCATTAGTAATGTGGAGATGAAGTCTATTGAAATTATTCTATTAAAAAATATGTACATGTGATTCCGAAAATTTAATGTGATTATATTGTCACGCCCCGACCCGTAGGCCCGGCCACGTGACAACCGCCGTACCACCTCGAGATACGTGCCTCGTCAGGCGGGCAACCAAGATGGCACAAGGCATAAAAATAAAGGATATTCAAGCAAATATATGAAAACATACGAAATTATTATAGATAATATAGTTCAGAAATATTTAAAAAGAAAGTAACACATCTTACGGTGCTCCATGCAGCGGAAAGTATTATATATAAATACATAAATGTATATGTAAGATGCACTAATATTCCGAGCCAAGATACACAGAGCAAAATGAGGTGGCACCTACAAAGTTATGTCCACAGTGCCGTACTGGGATCACTGACCACCGGGATGTCCGCCGTCCAAAGCCTGATGGCCTGACAACAAAAGTGAATAGGATGAGTACAATATACTTGTACCCAGTGAGGGACTCGGTTATAATGACCGATCACCTCAGGCTGGGGATATGAAATAATCCAAGAATCAATTTAATAAATCATTTACTAAAATTATAGGAAGTCCCACACCAAAACAAATATTAAATCAATAATAATATTTCCAAATAGGCTGGCATCTGAAATTGTCCCAAAAAGGTATACCCGTGCACTGGGGTATCCGCTGGACCGTCAAGGGTTACTCAATATTTTAAAACACTTTTCTTTACTCATTGGCTCATTCCCTTGACGTTTGCCTTGCTGTGGTGGAACACAGCAATCTGGAGCCCTGGTGAGTTTCCCTACGCACCTCTCCCAACCAGACTCGACTCACCGTGCCTCTCGATAGGCGGTCCACGGCTGAGTATCATGCATGCTCTCAAACTCGGTCCACGCTCCCGCAAATTGGAGCCCCGAGGAACCCCCTCAATCTCTCATCTCTCAGGGGTATCGTACCCCAAACAATTATCTATAATATCAAATTATAAAAATATTTGAAATTCCCACCCTTTAAATCATTTGTAAACTTGGTGTGTGAGGGTGGACAATTCATACCCCAAAACATATAAAACAATTTAATAAAGCATTTATAAAGAAATTTGAAATCGGTTAACCCTTAATGGTCAACCAATATAATCCAAGCCACTCACAAGAGAGGAGAGTTGTATACTCCTCGATTATTCCACGAACGCCTTAGTTCAAATTGCTACCGGTCCGAAACTCGTACAATCACGTACCTAAATAATTAAATTAAAATCTAATTTGATTAATAAAAGCATTCAACCAACAATTAACTCATAATACAAAACCTATTTAAGGTCACGGAGTAAAATTGGGCAAGTCCGGAGGTCAATTGAAGTAAATTAAAGTCAATTGGATCAAATGGGGTCAAATGGGATCTAGGGCTGCAAAATGACCATTTTACCCCTGGACCCTAATTGGGGCAAAAATTGCCCAGCAGTGATGATCCGGCCCCGGTTCATGCCAGAACCGGCACCGGTTCTTTGCTGCACTTAAGGCCGAGCTTCGGCCTCCAATCTTCTTCAGCTCGATCCAAGTTCGATTCAACACCAATGGACGTGAAATTCGAAATACATACTCCTCAACACTTAAACTAAGATTCCACAGCATCAAAAACTGATTTAAACAGCCAATTATACTCGGAATTCAAATCTAAACAGTAAGGGTTAACATATCTCAGGCAAAACAGAAATCTCAACTTCAATCAACGATGTCTCTTAGCATAGGCCATGAAATCAAGCAAATAAACTATCAAATTAAAGCTTGATGAGTCTAGAACAACATATCAAATTCCCAGCCACTTCCCACGATTGAATCGAAAGTTATGAGCTGATGAACAATCTGTCGCCAAAATTACAGATTTGTAGATTTGGTGATTTTCTTGGAAATTTTGGTGTTTTGATCTTCAAGGAGGCAAGAGAAGTTGGTATTGATGTTTAATTGAGTGTTTGAAAGGAGATTGAGGGTTTGATTCGAAGGAACCTGGAAGAGAGGACTCGGAGAATGAAGAACAAGAAGAGAAGAGAAAATGGGAAATGGGGATCTCGGGTGATCGAGACCCCATATAATTCGGTCAGATCCGGCACCGGTTCTGACCAGTTCCGGCGCCGAAATCAACAGAGTCAAGGTTGACTCCGGTCAACCCGGTCAAACTTCCTTGGGATTCATGCCCAAGTGCGCCCCGCAACTCGGAACTTCAATTTTAGGGTTTTAAGCTTGAAATTGAGCTAAATGAAGTTTAAAACATCCATAGGAAGTCAATTTGGCATATTGACTAAACAACTATACATAAATACTCAACTTGACACGTGCGGACTAGGTCCGGGCGTGTCATATATCTTCAAATAAATTCAAAGGATCCACATGAAATACTATATCATAATCTCCAAATAAATTCCATTTAGTTAGAAAATTAATTTCTTATTGTCCAATTAAATTGAAGAGTATATGGGCTTGGATTATGTTTATTATGATTAAATAAATTACTTAATTCAAATATATCTTCAAGTATGATAGAAACAATTTTTTAATTATGTGTTTGGATAATATAATTTCATTGTTTATCATTTATTATCAAAAAATAGTGAATGCTCCCAAATTTGTAGTGACAAAGGAAAAAGAAATATAAAATCCAATTCCATATATGAGCGCAAAAGAAAAAAAATGTCAAACTTTTAAAAATTTAAAGCGCTCAATTATCAACGCCAAAGAAAAGAAAATTTAAAACAACACTAATTTATAGCGCTCAATTTTCAACGACAAAGAGAAAAAAACAAAAAGGCCGGGGGGGGGGGGGGGGGTTAATTTTTTCTTCCTTTTCTCCCTCTCGTGTCTCTTGCCCTAGATTAGATCTTTAAGTTTTATCCATTGGATTAATCCTTTAAACTTTTCACAACATTTCACATTCTCATTTGATAGTAATATTTTAATATTTTAGTTTTAGTTTTATAATTATTATAAAAGGTTTAAAAACAAAAAAAAAGAGGTGGGGAAGGTTCAAGAAACAATAATTCGCTTCCCCAAATATCTTCATTCTTTCAAAGAAAAATTGGAAAGATTCAAGAAGCAACAACTTTTTTTAGGTGATTTTTCTTTCTTCTCTTCCCATCGTCATTCAATCTCTTATCTTTTTGCATATTCTTTGTTTTCGATTTATTCTGATTTCTCATCTTTTTTTTCCAGGTTTAGGGGATAATAATTTTAAAATAAAAATATGAAACCAAAAGATGAAAGGGAATAACGTTGCTTTCAATTTCGTGAAAAGAGGAATATGAGACAACTCATGGGTTTTCTTTTTCCTTTTTTTCTTTTTGAATTGAAAAAGAGAAAGCAAGCAATAAATGAGAAGGGAAGAGAGCAAACAGTTATATTTTACCAACTACACATGAAAGAGAAGAAAAGGAAACATGAAGGTGTTTAAGTATGGTGATTCCCATTATCGCATGTAAGTTGCTAATATCCTGAATAATTTACTTTATTCAATCCAATAAATTAGCCCATTTTCATTAAGAGTTTACATTTTTTTCTCTTTATTTTAATTTTAAATTTTGAATTTCATGTATTCTTTATTGAAATAATGCTTGAAATCTTATGGTTGCAATTATTACTTTCCTCCATTAACAAAAAAAAAAGTTTAGTTAGATTTCGTCTTTCTATTTTTATTTTTTAAAATTTTCTCTGTTTTTCCATAAAGAAATTTAGTTTTTTAATTTAATCACAGGTGGTAGGAATAGTTGAAGAGATCAATATTGGGTAGTCAAATCTATTTTATTGCTTGAGTTCTTTTTTTGGCTTTTTTTTAATTGTATAATATATATATATATATATATGTGTGTTTTTTCTTTTTTGCATCAATATTTTATTTTGAAATTTTGTAATTTTGTTTACCTTTTTTTTTGTATATATATAATTCTTTAGGGAGCTACCAAGAAGGTTTAAAAAGAGACAGAAAGCAGAAAGGATGGCAAGGTCATATCATCTTCTTCTAAAACAAAATCAGTAAAACCTCTGTTACATATATGTTCTAATTAATACTATTCTACGATTAAATTTCTATTAATTTCTCAAAAAAAGATTAAATTTCTATTATGGTTATTAATTGTCTAGACTTTACCAAGGAATGACATGTATTCTTTTGAGTACAATATATATGATAGTCTATAAATGTGAACTTTTAATATTGACCAATAGGTATATAGTCACATTTGATATTGGTTGTGTTGTTATTGTAATTCTTGTGTTTTTTGTTGTTTTTCATTCTTATAATCTTATTTGATTTTTCTTAGTGCTTTACAATGGACAAGAAATGTCAAAGGCCGTCACGGAGGTTTTCTGATGACTTTATGAGCAAGTTCTTATTTGGAGATCATCGGAATACATTTTACGATCGTGTCCATGTATTTGGAGATTATGACTGTTCATTTGGAGATCGTAGAACTGTATTTGAGGATCAGTTAAATCAATTGGGGATTATGGAAATCTAAAAAAAAAATTATGGCATTTCATTTTCATTTGGGAACCTAAAAATTCAATTTAGACATTATGGGACTCTATTTGGAGGTTATGATATGAAGATTATAGGACTCTATTTGAATATTATGATATTCAATTAAGGAGAATAACTATACAAGTATTAATTTTGTAATGAATATTTAGCTGGAATATGTATTATAACATTTAGAAATTTACCTAATCCCTGAACTATATAATAAATTTTGGGATTGAAGCATTAAATTTGGGTTTTAGAATTTAGGATTTGGCAATCATTAGGAATGTATTCAGAGATCATGATTGTCCATTTGGGTAACTTATACCTAATTCCTATATTTGGACTTGGGTAATTGGAGTTTAGATTTAGGCTCATGGAAAAAAAAATCAGACCGGATCGGCCGATTTAACCTGTAATACCTGCTCCGCAATTTTTAAGTTGCCTGCTCTATGAATTTCATCTTAGTAGATAGTATCAAGCATTTCATAATCTAGAGTATGGAAAAATATTATAGTGGAAGATGGGTAGTTAGGAAATTTGGTGGAAAAGGTGGTAAAAGTTCGGACTAGTATAGTTTATAAACGGTAAGGAATTTAAAAATTCTGTTACGCGTAAAATGACTCAATAGGGCTTGAAAAATAATTTGGGACAGTGTATAAGGCCTATGATAGACTAGGGACATAAGTGAAATTTTTAAATTTTTCGGGGGTAAAATCGTCCATGTGGGCAAAATGGTCATTTTGCCATGAGATTTTATTTGGTCATGTGCCATGGCTTTATATAAAGATGATGGCCGGCCATGATGGGGAAATTTCAAGAAAATTCCACACTTTTCTCCATTTTTCTCCCATTTTCTCAATTTTTCTTCCATTTTCACTAAATTTCTTCTTATCTTAATTTCTCCTAATTTAATCCATCAAAACCCCCACAAGTTTATAGTCAAATTGAAGCTCTCAACAAGCCCATCAATAGCCCTTTATCAATTTTGAAGAATTCGAACTTGGTTGGAAGTAATTTGGATTTGAAGAATTAGGGTTCTTGGTGGAAAACCAAAATCCAAAGGTAAGCATGCCTAATTTTGATCTTAGATTATAGTTTTTGGCATGCTAAACATGAATATCAAGTCAATTTAGTTTGATTTTTCTTGTAGACTTGCAAATCTAGAAAATTAGAAATGTTATGGAGAATTCTTGAATTTGAGATTTAGGCCAAATTTGGATTCAAGGAAGTTTGAGGTTAGAATATGCGATTCATGAAAGTTTACTACACTAGAAAATGTGATGAAATTACATGGAAGAAGAAACTTTTAATTTTGTAATGTGGTGCCGAATCCACCAAGGAAGAATGGTATTTGGTTAGTTGGTTGATTTAATGGAAAGGTAGTTGAATTGGAAGTGAATTAATGTGGAAATGCGAGTTAGGTATATGAAATTAAGGAAAGAAAGGAATTGCTAGATTATGGATTTTAGATTCATGAAATTTAGTTGGCAAGAAAGTTTATAAGTTAAATTAGAATAATATGAGATGTTTGAATTTGCTAGAAATTGATCTTGGAGAGTGCTAAATGGACAAGGTGTAACATGGAATGGTTAAGCCGAAATTCTTAGGAGAAAAATGCAAGATTTCAATTTTACAAGAATTTAATTAGTTTGATAGTATTCTTGGGATTATTTAGGTGTAAATGTGGAGAATTAAATTATTAGAATTTGATTGTTAGATGTATTGAAGAAAGAATTGGCAAATATGTGAGGTTGGTGCCGAAATTGTCTAGAAGAAATGGCATTTGGCCATTTTGTGAATTTAAGCGAAATGTGGTTACTCTGGAGTAAATTGAAGTGAGATTATTAATGAGGAAGATTAATTAAGTGTTAGATTGTCGAGAAATTGCATCACATTGCATAACATTGCATGTAGTTTAGGTTCTAATTCAATATTTCATAAGGTTATGGGAACCTAATCAAGGTATGAATAATTAGGAGTTCGAACATCGTCAAGGGATAAGGAACTGGTCAAGGACGAGCAAGCGTAGTTCGGACCTCACTGTGAGTGGATGACTAACTCAAAATTGCTTTTATACTTGATTTAATAATTTTGGATTTAATGCTTCGGTTTACTTGGATTTCTCAAATTAAAATATTGATGAATGGTTTATGAGATTTTATGAAATCCTACTGTGTTAAGACGAAATTTATTTCTTAATTTATGGATTGAGAAAGGAACTTGTGTTTTGAAAAGTGTTGATGCTAGTATCTTGTGTGATGAAATAATACTGTGGAAGGGCCATCTGGGTCGTAAGCTTGTTACTCGCGGCAGCCCCACGAGGGGAATTTATCGTTACTGTAGTAACTAAGTAGCCTGCGGACCGCCTTTTAAGGGGTGCGGGCGCTTATGGTTTAGCCTTGGATCGGAGGCGCGGAGGGAAACCGACAAGGCATTCGAGAGTTCATTCTACGGCACTGCCGGGCAGGATGGAACTCAGTCACCTAGTGTCGACCTCGGGCCAAGGCGACAGCTTGGGTAGAGAAATTGACGGACAGTATCTTTGACCCATGGGCCTATTTTCTGGAAATTTCTTTTCATAATGGTCTTTTATATCATTTTGAATATTTGAATTTTTAAAGTATTTAAACTTATCCTTATTTCTGGTGAACTTCAATTTTACTATAAATGTTTTTGTCGGTTATCCACTCACTGAGTAACCTAGTTACTCACCCTCGTTTTTATAAAACTTATTTTCCAGGTTGTAGCTAGTTGACCGCGCTACTAGGGTACGTTGTGGTGGGAAAGCAATTGGCATCTTGAACAAATTTGACCAGAGGTGAAAAAGTCAACTTTTATACTATTTTTCAAAAATTCGTGTAGGACCCACCGAGTAAGTAAATGTCTGTTTAAATAGCTATTTCACGACTTTAGTGTGTCTAAAATATTTTGAAACTGTTACCGTATTTTTCTGAATCCTGTAGCTTAGTTTAAAAATTCATGGAAAAATATGTCGAGTAACCAATAGCATTTTTGTAAATTTCTTGAAGTTTTGGTATCTTGTGTTTACATGAATTTTTACGTCACGACAGTTTGACATTTAAACTATTTTAACTTGTCTGCATGTTAACTAAATGTTTTAACTATTGAACTGGATGAAAACTGTATGAGGGAAAAATGTGTAAAATGACCATTTTAGCCTTGCGACCTTTGGAGTGCATTCTGACCTAATAGAATGCATTTCAAGAGTTGCGGCAGTTGTTACGTGCTCGATCATGGTGTCGGGACGTGACATAACCGGTTGAACAGGGAACCGCTCATGAGTTCGGTCCTTTTAAGTATCATTGAACCACTTTTACTTTGACCCGCTATTGAACTACTTTGAACCGGTTAAATCGAAAATTTAAAAAAAAATTTAATCTTTTAGGCTATTTTTAATTGATTAACCCAAACCCAATGAAGTCCAAATTAATGAAAATAATATCTCTAAATTTCTTATTATATTTGGGCTTTAAACTTTGAATTTTGGAACTTATATTTTTTATTTTTTATTTTTAATACATATTCTCATAATAAGAATTTAATTTGTAATGTAAACTAATTTGTAATATTTATTTATATTATGTTAAGTGCTAATATTTTCTTTTTTTCTTATATTTTAGAACTTTTCAAATTTTTTAAAATCATTTTTCCTTTTTTTATATTTTTAAGAAATTAATAAAATTAAAATTTTGTTCTAATTGAACTGACCGGTTGAATCGGTTGGACTAATAGAACTGTGAACCGACTAGCCAACCGATTCAAGCACCAGTCTGATTTTTTATTCATTGTTTAGGCTTGTTAAATGTTAAAGAAAAAATGATTTTTTGGGATTTTTTTGAAAAGTGAAATTTATTGAAAACTTTGAAAATTTTAAAGAAATAATAAATGTGATGCTCAAATAATCTTTTAAAACAAATGGATAAAATCATTTTCTTACTTTTTTGGTAATGGATGGAAGTTTTTATTGAAACTTTTTTAGGTCTGATCGGAATTCTGATAAAGTGAATTAGAAAAATACTCACCTTAAGAAGACCTTTGAGAATCTTGTAATTACAAGACTCTCTCGAACTCCCTATTCTCGGGAATTCTATGGACATGAATTTTTTGAAAATGATGTCCTAAAATTCACTAATTGAATACATGACACACCCGGACCTAATACGACATTTCGTACAAATGGAATAGTGTAAGACGGCGTATTAAGTGAACAATACGTCGGTTCGGATGTGTCTAATTAATAAGAGAAGTTCAAATTAAGATAAGATGGTGTTGGAAGATAAAGTAATTAACCGTCAATAGAAATTAGTAAATGCCAAAAAGACCTCCAATTAAGTCCGTAGAAATTTATTATGGACCCCGTTGGGACAAGAAATTAAAGGATTTAGCCAACGGGTGAAAATGAAAAAAAGTTGAAAAAGGGAAAAAAGTTTGATCTGGGGCCCGAGTAAACCCAGTGTCGGGCTCCTCCATAAATAGAGGAAGCCAAAGCTTTTTCTTCATTTATCTTTTTCTTTTTTTTTCTTTCTTTTTCTCTTTTTCTCTCTGGAGCCAAACGGAGGCATTTTGGACAATTGGCAGATCTGAACAAACGGCCGTCAAATCAAGGTGAGTTTCTAGCATGTTATTCTACTCACCTCGATCAATGTTATATTAAGTTTGCACGTATTTCCATGCATCGGTTTAGCATAGATCTCAGTTTTCAACTTTTGACCGATTTAATTTTTAAACTTAAATCGGTGGATATTGGACCAGGAAAATAAGGTGAGTTTTTAGTATGTTATAATACTCACTTTAATCTACGTCATACTCCATTTTCACGCATTTCTGTGCATCGGGTGAGAGTAAATTGGAGATTTAGTCAATTTAGGCTAAATTTCAGTTTTACGGAAATTGGACCGATGTTTCTCGTTTTTGCCTCTGCGGATCCGTCATGGATGCCATGAAGATCGCCTGTCTAAGTTTGTACGTCGAAAGGAGGAGAAACGAGTGCGAAAACGGGGAAAGAAACTGGCCGGGAAACAGGCTGATCAAGTCCCTATTTAGATATTTTTATATTATATTATTATATTTAAGATCTTTGTATTAATATATCTTAGATATTTATATATTATATCATTATAATATATAAATATCTCGTATGAGGGCTTTTTGAGCCCAATTTCGAGTAGAACTTGCCCCAACCCATGTGAGGCCAGCCTAGTCCGGGTGTGGGGCCCACAGACCCCGGGGGCATTTTGGTAATTTTTCGTTTAGAGTCCGATTTTAGCCCCCAAACCTCCCGGATACTTTTCTAAGCCCCAAATCACATTTAAGCCCAGTCTTAGGTTATGTTAGAGCCTCATAGGTGCATTCATAGTTTAATTATGAATGCTAACGTGTTTCCGTATACTAGGGCTCCGGGTGAATCGAATGAGGCGATGCTCCGGAGGTTGAGCTACATGGAGCACTTAGGAGTATACGAATCTCCCAATACTGTGAGTGGCTTAGATTTCAGTGCTTAGCCGCTAAGGCAAAACGTTTTCAAAAGATAAATTGTTTTTAAAGGTTTTACAAATGTTTCGAGATAAGGGTAATCCACCTCACACACTTTTATTTTGTGATACACCCACTTAGAGGGTGGGATGATTTTAAAGAACATAAAGGCTTGTGTGTGTATTTACATGTTTTAAATATATATATATTTATGATAAATATATAAATGGGATGCGAGATGAGTAATTGAGTGGCTCCTCGAGGCTCTAATATATGTGGGAGTGTGGATCGAGTTGGAGAAGCATGCTTGATTCTCAGCCATGGACCACCTATTGAGGGGCACGGTGAGACGAAACCCAGGGAGAGGCGTGTAGGGAAGCTCGCCAGGGCTCCAGAGCTGTGTTCCACCACAACTGGGCACCACCGGTGGAACGGGCTAACGGAAAAGAAATTGTGAAAGTGTGTTTAAAGAGAAAAGAAATAGTCCTCGGTGCAGTAAGGCAAACGACCGACCAATCGTGCCTTCAGTGTATTTGATGCCCGCTAATTTTAGTTATAAATTATTTAGGTTTTAAAAATCAAATTCTCACCTGGAGAATTTGAAAGGAAGTGTTGAAAACAAACTTTTTATTTATTTTATTTTATTCATTTTATTATATTTTGGATTACCCCTGTTTTCCCTAAATCCGATGGAGATTCATTGAACCTCTGTCACTCACCTGTATCCAATGTGGATGGATGCAGATCCGCGTGCGTGGTCAGCAAATAGAGTGGAGGCTCACTAGGAGATGTCTGTGGCTTAGGCTTAGTAATTTTTCGTTGCGTAGGTATTCTTTTAAATTAATCTACTGGTGTTGCTCATAAATTAAATATTTTATTAAATGATTTCTAATTAAAACTTTAGTTTTGTTTTGCAGCGATATATCTATTTCAAGCCTTGCGGTACCTCGGATGCGTGGCTGTAGACACGTATTTTGAGGTAGTGCAGCGATTGCCACGTAACCGGCCCGGGCGGGTCGGGCTATGACAACTTTAATGGTATCAGAGCGATTAAAAGATTCTGACTATTTTCAAAGGCTATAAAGTGTTTTCAAAGTATTTTTAAACGTTTTCAAATGTTTTCGAAGCTAGTGGATTAAATAGGCTTAGAACTCCAGAGTTTGAGTATGTAGTTACTCGAAAGCGTCGTAAATGATCAAACCTACTCTTAGAGTACCTTCTTTAGCAGTGAGCCACCAGATAGTGTTCTCAAGTGTGGTATTAAGTGAGAAGACATCACCACCACATTTTTCTTCGAGATTCGTGCAAACAAGGCACGCTATCCATGAAACTCCCCAAACCCAAATTTTCAGCTTTTAATGTTCCTTCTACTCAACAGTTAAACTGTGCAAGGAATGGTATTTCCCTTGAGATGACGAGATAGAAGATGTCTAGTCCAATTCTCCGAGGAAGCCTAATTAGAGGCTTACCAGTAAGTGAAAACTAGTTTGATGCCCACAACCTTCGATGCCCAACCTTTGAAGTTGTGAACATCGAGACTCGCTACTAAAGTAGCGAGTTTGAAACATAAATTAGATGCATTCCCCCATTCTTTACACTAGTGACTTGTAAGACTTGGGAGGAAGTGAAGCGGCTAGAACAAGGCAAGGGGCCAAGATGGGGCCTAACGTGCGTGAACGCTAACCTCACTTCTCTCCCTCTCTACACCATTAGTGTGTAGCCTAAGAGAGAGAGTTGGGTTAGGACGAAAGAATTGAAGGAGTCGATCACGAAAGACGTGGTTGACCAAAAACCTTAGGACGTGAGATGAAGCATCCGAGTAAAGGGATGAAGGATTGAGGAGGACCTCACAAGGCAACAAAGGGAAGGATGAAAAGTGAGGCTAAGGAAGAGATAGCCAAGCGAAGGGATCGCTGAAGAGCCCACAGGTTGGCAAGTCTAGTGGGATAAGCCCACAGTTTGCCTAGAGGATGCTCCTAGGAGTGGGCATGAGGTGAGAGAGGAGTTGCAGAAAGGACTAGCTGACTTCTTTTGTACTTGCACAGTGGTGTGTAAGTGGTGAAAGTAAGGGGGCATAGGTGAACAAAAGAAAGTCCATCTGGAGTCAATTGAGAAAAAACATCCAAGGAAATTGGAAAAGATCGAGTGAGTACAGATTACGAGGGATGAGATGATGGAGAATCACTTGAGGATGAGAGAAGGATTGATAAGAGAAAACCCTAAAGGATTCAAGGATGACAAAAAGGAAGAGTAAGGAAGGAAGAACAAGAGAGAATCCATTCTTGGGAAACGATGAGGAGGAATAAGGTAAGGATGACAAGATGGAAAATAATAGAAGAATGAAGAGAGATCACATCTAAGTGGTCAATGAGTAGTGCATCCATTACTACTTGCTTAACCATCAGATACCAATGTTAAGAAAGGATAATGGAGAAAGATAAGAGAAAGGAAATAAAGATGGAGGAAATGGAATAAGGAGAAAGATAAGCTGTAGATTTCCACTCCTAAGTGGATTAAGGGTGATGAACCCCTTATTAATTGATGGTTAAGGAGAGTAAGAAGGAGGAGACCTCCAAAGAATGCTATGAAATGACTTTGACAAAGTCAATGGGAAGTAAGCAAGCAAAGAAAGAGTATAATGCACGGCAATGATAGAAATGCCTACATGTGTATAAATGAAGGATATGAAGCGAATATTTCTCAAAACTGAAAAGACATCACCAGAAGGAACTAGTGAGAAATAAGAAGGTGAAAGGAAAGGAGAAGAAAGGAAAATCCTTAAACAAAGGATAAAGAAATGTCAAGATGTAGTGCGGAGGCTTTCTTAATAAAGGAAAGAAATCATAAAACCTAGGTAAAAGAAGATTCTAGCCTAATAAAAGAAAAGTAAAGCCTAAGAAGAAAGACAAGCTTAGTTCAGTTGATGAACTAAGTTTTGTTAGCTAGGAATAGAGCTTTAAAAGAAGAAAAACATAACATATCACTATAAAATTTTAACTTTAATTAGTGATAATGGCATAATGAACCTTAGGTTAATAGCTCGAAATGATTGACCATGATTAGTAAAAGAATAAAACTAGAAAATTAGGTTTCGAGACAAAACCTAGGTAGGTAAGCTAGGGATAGGTTAACGAAACGAATTAAAAAGGGGATTAAAAAGGCTTAGAAAGAGGACTAAGAAAAGCCTAGTGAATGAAAGCGAATAGAAGACTTAGAAACGGATATTAGCTAAGGAAAGTCGAGCATAATGAAACCCCAAACCTGAGTCAAGCCAAGGCACTACATCATACTACGAATAAGTCAAAGGAAAGAAATGAATAAACAAGGATTATCGAAGGCTGGAGCTACAAAGAAGAGAAGTTAAGAGTATGAAAGGAACGGAAAGCCTTGATAAATAAGGTTATGAAGAAGAGAGATTGGATAAAAAGAAAAATTGGAGAAAACATAAGAGAATGAGCACTGGTGGGAAACGAGTGAATGGGGATTTTACAAATAAAGGAAGCAATGAAGATACAAGTAAGTAAAGAAGGAAAGAGGAAAAAGGCAAATAAAGGAATGAAGATATCAAAGCATGGTGGAGTAAACAAAGGTAAAAAAGATGAGGAGGATGAAAATAATGATAATAATAGAAATTTTAAAAATGATCAAACACATAGAATGAGGAAAAGTGGATCGACCTAAGTAAGAGTTGAAGAAAGAATAAGGATAAACCAGAATAATGGTTGGAACTGGAGAAGACAAAAAGGTGAAGGCATGGTAAAGGAGTGGAATAGAAGGAATTAACAGTAAGGAGTTAAAAGAATAAAGAAGATAAGTTTAATTTTTAGAAGGAGGGGAGTAAATTGACTTAAGGATAACCTCCCCGAAGGATGATAGGTGAAGAAAGGATATGGAGATGGAGTTAAACCAAGCTAAAATGGAGTTAGCTTGGCGCGGACAAGTTTGTGAGGCAATGAATGGTAGAGAAAGATATGGTCCACGATAAATAAACCATGGTATCGAAAGACAAAGAAGAGCCATTAAGATATTAAGAGCCAAAGATGGCTGAGATAAAGGAAACTCACATGTGAAAAGCAAGAGATGAGGGAACCGAGACAGAAAAGGTGATAAGAAAGAACCTCGAGTACTCAAAGGAAGGAGTATGGGGATAAGGAAAGAACTTGACCAAGCTCATAAACTTCTATGAGCACAGTCAGTATGAGGAGCAGAAAAGAAATTTTAACCCCAAGAGAGACAAGGGTGTTAAAAGAAAAGAGGAATAAGGATGAGAATGATGAAGAAAGTTAGAGAAGAAAGCAAAAAAAAAAGGGAGAATGAAGTCAAGGTATAGGAAATCTTGGACAAGACGTGAGAGATCACGTAAATCAAGGTAAATGAGTATGGAGAGGAGAAAGAATATGGAGATAACCCTAAGGAAAAGGGTATGGAGATGACAAGAGCTTCGAATGATACCAAAGAGATGGTGATAGACCAGAAAGAAGATCAAGTTAAATGAAAGAAGGGAAACCTCAAGAGAGAAACACGAAGATGAAGAAGCTGTAAACGGATGCCGCATGAGTGTGACATACATGATTTGCCTGGTCTTGTATTGACGAGAAGGCAAGAAAAATGTAGACCCCACAATGGACGTGGGCGGATGGAAAGGAAGAAAAGGATAGAGATGAAGATAAGGAAACCCCCAGATAGCACTGTTGATAAAAGGAGGAAAATGAAGTCATAGTGAAGGGAAACATGAAGACAAAGAGCACGCAGTGATCACGACATGGTACGATGGCTACGTCTCTTGATGACGGGATGTCAATGGGGAAAGAGAACCCTTTTTGAGAGACCCAAGAGGCATAAAAGACAAGAGAAAAGCCTAAGAGGCTAGAGAAATGGCATGAATGGGTATGAAGTCGAGGCTCATGTATGAGTAACTTGGGAGCTATGTGAGGCATCTCCATGAGAGAAAGGGTCAGAGATTGAGATCTTGAGGATCTCTGTGATGACCACTCGAGAGGACCGGCCCAATGTGTGATTAGGGAGAGTATGAGACCTCCCAAAGTTCTCCATTCCAAAAAGGATGAGAGATGAGATGTAATGGGCCATGGGCCCTGTATGTGATGTGATGGGCCGTGGGCGCTATGTGTGATTGTGCTGGGCGGTTAGAGAGTGGGTTAGATTGTGAGAGCTGAGACGGCATGATCTCTAATTCCTCAGTTATGTTATGGCCAAGTGTGGGCCAATATGTACTAGAGCTCGACTCATACGCCATGAGTTTTGAATGGGAGGAGATTGGAAAGAGAGAGAATGGAAGTAAGGGATGAAACAAAGAAGAGAAACCAAGGTAGGGGGGAAGACACTTAACTCACCGCATCCTCGCCACGGAGGCGAGGGAGTTAAGCTAAGGTCTTTCCCTATAGCTTGGTTACAAAGACAAGTATAAGACCACGAAACGACGAGTAACGCATCAGAGGATGGCCTCGAAGTGAGAGGCAGTGGCAATGAAAAGGAGAAGGAACTCCTAAGAGGAGTAAGAGGTGTGGAACCTCAAAAATAACAAAAAAGAAGTCTTGTCAAGAGAGACTTGGAGGATGAGACAAGGACGAAATGAGAAGATAGAGTAAACATAGCTGAAGTGGAGGAAAAACCTCCAAGTGTTATGACCAAAGTGAAGCAAGCCTAACCCATGAATAGGTAAGGGTAGGCTATGTTAAAGAAAAGATGAGGTTCAAACTCAAGAGTAGAAGAGCGATGAAGCCACTCTTGAGGAAGAGAATGATCAGAGTGTGCAGCGGAAGCGTGGTGGACTTCAGCAACGAATAGTGCTGCGAACACTATTCGAAAACGAAAGAAGGGCTTCAAATGGAAGCCAAACCTCCCCAAGCTACCTCATTTAATTTCGAGGACGAAATTTTTAGAAGGAAGGGAGAGTCGACACACCCGGACCTAATACGACTTTTTCGTACAAATGGAATAGTGTAAGACGGCCTATTAAGTAAACAATACGTCGAACCGGATGTGTCTAATTAAGAAAGATGTTCAAATTAGGATAAGACGGTGTTGGAAGATAAAGTAATTAACTGTGCATAGAAATTAGTAAATGCCAAAAAGACCTCCAATTAAGTCTCTAGAAATTTATTATGGGCCCCGTTGGCACAAGAAATCAAAGGATTTAGCCAACGGGTGAAAATGAAAGAAAGTTGAAAAAGGGGGAAAAGTTTGACCCGGGGTCCAAGTTTGACCCGGTGCCCGTGTAGACCCGGTGTCGGGCTCCTCTATAAATAGAGGAAGCCGAAGCTTTTTCTTCATTTCTTTTTTTCTTTCTTTTTCTATTTTTCTCTCTAGAGCCAAAAGGAGGTATTTTGGACAATTGGCAAATCCGGACAAACCAGCCATCAAATCAAAGTGAGTTTCCAATATGTTATTCTACTCACATCGATCTACGTTATATTATGTTTGCACGTATTTCCATGCATCGGTTTAGCTTAGATCTCAGTTTTCAATGTTTGATCGGTTTAACTTTTAAACTCAAATCGGTGGATATTGGGCCAGTGAAATAAGGTGAGTTTTTATTATGTTATAGTACTCACCTTAATCTACGTCATACTCCGTTTTCACGCATTTCTGTGCACATGGTGAGAGTAAATTGGAGATTTAGTCAATTTAGGCTAAATCTCGATTTTACGAAAATTGGACCGGTGTTTCTCTTTCTGCCGTGGTGGATCCGTCATGGATGCCATGAGGATCACCTGTCTAAGTTTGTACGTCGAAAAGAGGAGAAACGAGTGCGAAAACAGGGAAAGAGAGACTGGCCGGGAAACAGGCCGATCAAGTCTCTGTTAAGATATTTTTATATTATATTATTATATTTAAGATCTTTACATTAATATATCTTAGATATTTATATATTATAATGATATAATATATAAATATCTCGTAGGAGGGCTTTTTGAGCCCAATTTCGCGTAGAAATTGGCCCAATCCGTATGGGGCCCAACCCAGTCCGGGTGTGGGGCCCACGGGCCCCCTTTATTAATTTTTCGTTTAGAGTCCAATTTTAGCCCCCAAACCTCCCGGACACTTTTCTAAGCCCCAAATCACATTCAAGCCCAGTCTTAGGTCATGTTAGAGCCTCATAGGTGCATTTATAGTTTAATTATGAATGCTAACATGTTTCTGTGTACTAGGGCTCCGGGTGAATCGAATGCGGTGATGCTTCGGAGGTTGAGCTACATGGAGCACTTGGGAGTATACGAATCTCCCAATACTGTGAGTGGCTTAGATTTCAGTGCTTAGCCGTTAGGGCAAAACGTTTTCAAAAGATAAATTGTTTTTAAAGGTTTTACAAATGTTTTGAGATAAGGGTAATCCACCTCATACACTTTTATTTTGTGATACACTCACTTAGAGAGTGGGATGATTTTAAAGAAATATAAAGGCTTGTGTGTGTATTTACATGTTTTAAATATATATATATTTATGATAAATATATAAATGGGATGCGAAATAAGTAATTGAGTGGCTCCTCGGGGCTCCAATATATGTGGGAGCGTTGACCGAGTTGGATAAGCATGCTTGATTCTCAGTCGTGGACCGCCTATCGAGGGGCATAGTGGGACGAGACCCTGGGAGAGGCTCGTAGGGAAGCTCGCCAGCGCTTCAGAGCTGTGTTCCACCACAGCTGGGCACCACCGAGGGAACGGGCTAACGGAAGAGAAATTGTGAAGCACCACCGAGGGAACGAGCTAGCGGAAGAGAAATTGTGAAAGTGTGTTTAAAGAGAAAAGAAATAGTTCTCGGTGGAGTAAGGCATATAACCGGCCAGTCGTACCTTCAGTGTATTTGATGCCCGCCCATTTTAGTTATAAATTATTTTAAAGGTTTTAAAAATCAGATTCTCACCTGGAGAATTTGAAAGGAAGTATTGAAAACAAAATTTTTATTTATTTTATTTTATTCATTTTATTATATTGTGGATTATTCCTGTTTTCCCTAACCCTGATAGAGATTCATTGAACCTCTGTCACTCACCTGTATCCAATGTGGATGGATGCAGATTTGCGTACGGGGTCAGCAAATAGAGTGGAGACTCACTAAGAGATGTCGATGGCTTAGGCTTAGCAGTTTTCCGTTGCGTAGGTATTCTTTTAAATTAATCTACTGGTGTTGCTTACAAATTAAATATTTTATTAAATGATTTCTAATTAAAACTTTAGTTTTGTTTTGCAGAGATGATATCTATTTCAAGCCTTGCGGTGCCTCGGATGCGTGGCTGCAAATACGTATTTCGAGGTAACGCGGCGGTTGCCACGTGACCGGCCTGGGCGGGTTGGGGCATGACAATGCATGCAAGCAAAGTAATATAATTAGAATAATAATATCGAAAGGCATGATTAAATATAGATGTATGAGATATTAAGATGCATATTTCTAATTAAGATGTAATGCATGGACATGATCTATATTTACAAATGATGAAGGAGACATTAATATTTAAAATTATGCATGGCTATAAATAATACATGGATTAAATGATGAATGCTCATTTTTTATTTTTCATGATGTAATTAATTTTTTTTACATTTTTTAATATTAAATGAATGACTTAAATAAATGCATGAATATTATAATAAAAAAGTACATGAATATTATAATAAAAAAGTAAAGAAAATTATGGTAGGATGTACAGTGTTATACTCCTTCAATCCTTCATATTCATTATAGTGGAGTGTACAGTACTAGCTTTTAGGTGGTGACAGCTTTTGTACACTACATACCACAACAGAGTGATTCATGAACTCTATACATTGAAAAAGTCACTTAACCTTATCATCCGGTTACCCGTTCATGAAGATAAATTTATTTTTACTTTATCTCTCATTTACCTCCTAATTAACTTCCTTCCATCTTATCTAATGATTAATATTTAATCTATTTTAATCCAACAACTCATAATAAAAACCACGATTATAAGCTGATGGAAGATGCCGCTACTGTAGAAGCCACCTTATATCATGTGACACCCAGTAAACGCTGACCTCAGCCTCTTTCATATGTAGGTGGGCGGGCCCCACTACTTAAGATTCCATTCATAAGCGTCCCTCATTCCCGAGTCGTGTTAGCACAAGTCACCAGGGAATTGCAGGTATGCGATTTACGGAGTTTATCTTTATAGTAGTACTAGAAAAAGGCCGCCGCTAGGTGGGGTATTATATTTTTTTATTTATATAACTTTTGTTTATTATTATTATTATTAAACAAATGTATAAATCAACACATGTAGAGGTTGAATAGAAAAAAGTTTAATGTTTCTTATATAAATGTATATATATATATATAGGAGACTCGTATGTTAAGTTACGGAGGGATCATTTTATATTTGGTGTAAAATTAAGAGTTTTATATTTTTTTATAATTTAATATATAATTAATATTTAATTAATTCAATCGTTGAATTTTATATTTTATTTATATATATCATGTATATAAAATTTTAAATTAATTTAATATATCTAATATATATTTTAATACGATAAAAATTTTTATTATTAATTATTAAATATATATTAAAAATATTAAAATATTAAAATTTATATCGATATTATAAAAATATCGAATTGATTTGAAATCTTATAAAACCCATTTATGCCAAAGTACACCATTTTTGAAATAATCACCCAACGCTCTTTCCAACGTATGAGCCAAATGTTATCAACTGAAACGAATGGGGCCAAACAAATAGAATAATATCTAATACAATATTAGAAAATGCAAACTAAAACCAATATATATAAGAAATCACTTGGAACTCGATTTGATTCCAAACCAATATAATATAACAAAATAGGCATGACAATTGACAGGCAAGGATGGATCTTGGATTTATATCAAGTGTTTCCAATTCATTATAAACTATAATTCCTTATTTGAAATGCAGCCAAAATTCCAATTCCAATACAGGTACCTAAATGAAGCATATAATATAATTTAAAAAGAAGAAAGATAAGCAGTGTTTATCACAACACGTCCGCCTGGCCCATGGAGTGATATCACGTGAAACCCGGTACCAGAGCGTATCTTTTTATTCCTTTTGTCTACAATCATTTGTCCCTCATTATTTTGCATAAAATTTAAGAAAATAAGGTGTAAAAGTAATAGATTTTTATATTTAACTTTTGTGTTGAAGTTTTTAAATTTTATATAAGATGTGATAGTTAAAAGGCTAAGGTTAAATTTGAGAATTTAAATATATTTGTTGTTTGTTTTAGATAAGGGACAAATAAACTATAACTTCCTAAAAAAGAAATGTGGACAAAATAAATTAAATAGGATGGAGGGAGTAGTAAGTATGACATTAGGCTCTGTTCGGTAGAACAATAAGATTGATTGAAATAATAAGATTATGTTATGGAATAATGGACTTTTACATCTCAGGCCCATTTATCTTGTCTAGAAAATAAGTCCATATTGAAGGGAATTAATGAAGAGAGAAAATTAAGAAGAATATATCTAGGGTTTTAAGAATTGCCACTTTACTTGGCTTGGAAGTAAACTTGGTTTGCAAGTTAGGTTAAACCTATGTTATTTGTAAAAGGGTTCTCCAATATAAATAGGGAGCCCCTCCACCCTTTGTAATAATCTCATCTCATACAAAAATCTCTCTCAATAATATTCTCTATATTCTCTCCATTTCTTATTTCTTGTTCTTGTTTGTTCTTCAATATTTCAATATTTCATAACACATTATCAGTACGAAGAAGCTCTCTTAAGGTTTGATTATATGGTGGAAGGTTAGATCTCTCTATACTTATTTTTATTCAAATTATTTCGTTTCGATTCCTTACTTCCATTATACTAATATATGTTATTCTTTTAGACAAGTTAAACCCTATTGATTTTAATCTCAAGTATTATAATTTATTTTATGTTGGATGACACCAGAAGCTGTCATACTAATATTGGAAATATTTTCCTTTATATCACAACCTAAAGTTGTGCAAAATTTCATATCACAACCTGAAGTTGTGCAAAATTTCATATCACAACCTGAAATTATGTGAATTCTTTATTGACACCTGAAGTTGTCAAATTGGATCTGGTTATTTTATTATTGACACCTGAAGTTGTCATTATTAATTTCTTGGAACCATCTTTTATAAAGTGATAGCCAATTAATGTTGAAAAATCGAAATTCCAGATCTTGGATGTGAGTAGAAATAACTACTTATCCTGGTGCCATGATATTGAATTGCACCATTAAAGGGCAAGGTCTTGCTGCTACTATTAATAAAAAAGGCTATGTTAATGACAAAGACAAAGCAAATGCTTTGATCTTCATTCATCGATATTTGACCGATAGCCTGAAAGTCCAATACTTGTCAGTGCGAGATCCATTAACTTTATGGATGAGGTTGAGAGAAAGGTATGATCATACTAAGACTGTTATTCTCCATCAAGCACAATATGATTGGCAAAATCTGAGGTTGCAAGACTTTAAGTCTGTATCCGAGTATAATTCGGCACTATATGATATTGTTTCAAGGTTTGAACTTTGTGGAGTTAGACTCGCCAAGGCCGATTTTTTAGAGAAAACATTCTCTACTTTGCTGTAACAGCAATATTGGCAATGTCAATTTAAGACGTATTCTAAATTGATTTTTGTTCTCTTGATTGTTGAGCAAACTAATGAGTTGCTACTTAAAAATCATGAATTGAGACCTACTGATTATAAGGCATTTCCTGAAGCAAATGCTGGAGAGAACAAAATTGTTGGCTGTTTTAGAGGCAGTAAGCACATGGGTGGGAATTTTCCTCGAAAAAGTGCTGGGAGAGCAAATCGCAATGCAAATAACTCCCTAAACAATCCTAGAGAAAGAAAGCCCATAAAGAAACATGGTGAAAATACTTACAACCGCTGTGGAATGGTTGGACATTGGGCACGTACCTGTCGTACGGCTAAACATTTGGCTGATCTGTATTAACCTTCTTCCTAAAAGGATAAAGGCAAATGTGTTGAGACCAATGTCATTGAGAAAGACCAAAATTTGACTGATGTTGAAGTCAACAATACTTTGGTCCAAGAAAAATCTTATGAACTCTTTGATTTTCTTGAAAATCAAGATGGAAATGGAAAGTTACTTGAGTGGTGGAAGACTGCTCAAATTTAACTTTATTTTGAGAAATTGTTCTCTCTTTGGGTGTAAAAGTCTCCAAAGAAATTTATGTTTTCCAGATATTTGGGTAGAGATATCCCTAAAGAAATTTGGAATGTTATCAATTATCAACAAAAGGGTATTATTATCCATTTGTATATTCTTTGATATTTGACACCTGAAGCTGTTAAATAACAAGTGCAAAAATAGAAAACGTTGAGAAAAAGTAAACAATTTGCTTACTTAACAATGCTCATGCTGGGTAAACCTCTTGACACATGAAGTTGTCGATGATTTTGATATTTAATTACATGTCTAGGAAAATTCTGTCTAAGGAGTGTGGAACTTAAGTGGGACCGTTTGTGACCCCTCCATTCTTTCCTGGGAATTTACCTGGTGTAATTTTATATTGGTTTTGAAATTATTTACCTAATAATAGCATTGTATTAGACATTTGAAGTTGTCAATACAAGTTGATGCCAGAAGTTGTCAACAAAATGGATATGAAAAAGAGCAAATAATTTGTTTACTTAATAATGCTACAACACATACTGTATTGTGTAATAAAGACTTTTTCTCAACTATGACATTATGCAAGGCAAACGTCCATACCATATCTGGTCCTGTTAAAATTGTAGATGGCTATGGCAATGCCATAATTGTTTTACCTAATGGTACTATCTTGCATATAGAAGATGCATTACTGAGTGGTAAATCAAAGAGGAATCTACTTAGCTATAAAGATGTACGCCTGAATGGGTATCATCTTGAAACAAAAAATGAGCAAAACAAAGATTTTCTCTACATTACTTCTTATAAGATGGGCTAGAAGACCATCCATGAGAAGTTGAAGGTTTCTAACATGGGATTGTATTGTTTCCCCATACGAGCTATAGAATCATATGCTATTATGCCTTGGAAATTAGTAAACCCTGATATGTTTGGACTTTGGCATAATCGCTTTGGTCGTCCAAGAGCTACGATGATGAATAGAATCATCAAGCATACTAAAGGACATCCTTTAAAAAACTCAAAGGTCTTATTGTCCAAAAATTATATTTGTGAATCTTATTCACAAGGAAAGCTCATTACTAAACCTTCAATTACAAAGGTTGATTATGGATCACCATTATTTCTGTAGAAAATTCAAGGTGATATTTGTGGACCAATATAGCCCATAAGTGGACTATTTTGATATTTTATGGTGGTAGTGGACGCATCCTATAGATGATCCCATGTTTGACTACTATCCTCGCGCAACGTCGCATTCACACATTTGCTTGCGCAAATTATTAAAAGCTCTGAGCATATTCCCTTGATTATTAAATCAAGACAATAAGAATGGATAATGCTGATGAAATTACATCAAAAAGCTTTGATGCGTATAGTACAGCATTAGGAATTGAGGTTGAGCACCCAGTTCCACATATTCATACTCAAAATAAATTGGTAGAATCCTCTATTAAATGGATTAATATAATCGCCAGAACTTTGTTGATGAGAACAAAAATTCATTCTTTAGTATGGGGCTATGCAGTTTTACAAGCTGGAGCACTAAATTAGATTATGCCCCACTGGTTCTAATTCATATTCCCCCATTCATTAGTATTGGGCCAGAAGCTCGATATTTCACATCTACATACCTTTGGATGTGCTATGAAAGTGCCTATAGAACCACCTCAAAGAATTAAAATAAGCCCCCAATGTTGTTTGGGCATTTATGTTAGGTTTGACTCACTGTCCATTATTAGGTTTATTGAACCATTGACGGTATATTTATTTACTCGCTAGATTTGTAGATTGCTACTTCGATGAGACAATATTCCCATCAATTGGGACACCAAAGGCTTTCATAGATGGAAAGCAGAAAAATGTTGAGATTTTCTCATGAAGTGAGAAAAATTTGTCTCATTTTGACCCAAGAACTCTTGAATGTGAAAATGAGGTGAAAAGATTGATTCATTTACAAGCCGTGGCTAATAGATTGCCTGATGCATTTAATGATACCGCTAAAGTTACAAAGTATCATATTCCGGCCACGAATGTTCCAGCTATGATAGAGGTTCCTGTAGAACCATCAGAAATGGATCTAAAAGTCCCGCACCTGAAGTGTGGTAGACCGATAAGATCAAAAGATATAGTTCCTCGAAAAAGAAGGGGGAGGATTTATGAATCTACTCTAAATGAGCATACTAATTTTTCTCGAGGAAAACAAGTTGCCCCTGAAGTAGCATAACATAATATTCAAAGAGAGTATATTGCCTTGAAGCGGCACAAAATCATGAGCCTATTGTCCCTGAAGTGACACCAACCCATGAAAAGATCACCAACTCTGGGAATACTGAAATTTCCATAAATTATTGTAATGAGATATGGGATCGGAATGAGGTTATCATCAATAATGCATTTGCTCTCATAATTTCTCATGAAATTATGAATGATGATTATGAATCGCGGTCTATAACCTAATGTCGTCAAAGACACGATTGGCTTAAATGGGAAGAAGCAATCCAGGCTGAATTGAATTCCCTTGCCCAACGTAATGTTTTTAGACTTATTGTTGAAACCTTTGACAATGTAAAACCCGTTGGATACAAATGGGTCTTTGTCCGGAAACGAAATGAGAAAAACGAGATCGTGAGATATAAAGCTCGACTCGTAGCCCAAGGATTTTCTCAAAACTTGGGATAGATTATGATGGGACTTATTCACTTGTGATGGATATAGTTATCTTTCGTTTCCTCATAAGTTGGGTTGTCTAAAAAAATTAGACATGCATCTTATGGATGTTGTGACAGCATACTTGTATGGTTCATTAGATTCCGACATTTATATGAAAATTCTTGAGGGATTAAAAATGCCTGAAGCATACACTCCCCGTAACAAATTCTCGATAAAGTTGCAAAAATCTTTGTATGGGTTGACGCAATCCGGTCGCATGTGGTATAAACATTTTAGTGACTATCTAATTATGGAAGGATATAGAAATGATCCCATTTGCCCATGCTTGTTTATTAAGCAATCTCAAACCGGATTTGCTATGATAGCAGTTTATGTCGACGATATAAATTTGAATAGAACTCCTGAAAAGTTATCTAAAACTGCTGAATATTCAAAAAAAGAGTTTGAGATTTGGGTAAAACCAAATTATGCCTTGGTCTAGAGCTTGAGCATAAATCAAATGGAATACTTGTCCATCAGTTAACATACATAAATAGATTGCTTAAACATTTTGACATGGACAAGGCTCACACATTGAGCACCCCTATGGTTGTAAGGTCTCTCGATCCCCCAAATAGATCCGTTCCGTCCTAAAGAACCTCATGAGGATATACTTGGTCCTGAAGTACCATATCTTAATGCTATCGATGATTGAAGTACTTGGCACAGTACATGAGACTGGATATCGCTTTCGCGATAAATTTATTGGCATGCCTTAGTTTTGAGCCAATTTGGAGACATTAGAATGGAATTAAACATATTTTTTTCTATCTCCAAGGAACCATAGATTTGGGGTTATTTTACTCTAAGAAAACCACTAACTCTGGATTAGTGGGATATACTGATACGGGATTTAAATCTGATCCGCACAAAGCTCGCTCTCAAACCGGTTATCTATTTTGTTTTATTGATACAACCATATCTTGGCGTTCCATTGAGTAATCACTTGTAGCTACATCCTCCAACCACTCTGAAATTATTTCCCTCTGTGAGGTCGGAAGAGCGTGTGTTTGGTTAAGATCTGTGATATCACATATTCAGAATGCTAGTGGATTGAAACCGGTCATAGATTCTCCCACTATAATTTATGAAGATAATGCTGCTTGTATTGTACAAGTAAAGGGAGGATATATTAAAGGTGATAAGATCAAGCACATCTCACCAAAATTTTTCTATATTCATAAACTCCAGAAAAGTCGAAAGTTGATGTTAGATAAATTCGCTCTAACAATAATCTTGCAGATTTATTTACCAAGTCATTGCCAACATCAACATTCGAGAAACTAGTCTATGGCATTGGTATGCAGTGAGTCAATAAGACGCAAGATTAAAGGCCTCAGAAGAGGCAATAAATAGAAGCCCTAGAAGTGGCAATAATAGATATTCGAACTATTATTGTTTGAGGGGGAGCGAATTATAGACATAGTGCATTGTGCTCTTTTTTCCTTTTGTCCGGCTTTTGTCCCACAGGGTTTTCCCAGCTAAAGGTTTTTAATGAGGCAATAATAGCACATCTGAATGTCTTGACGACACATTAGACGAATTTAATTGCTTTGTACTCTTTTTCCCTTATGATCGATTTTTGTCCCATTGAGTTTTTTCGACTTAAGGTTTTTAACGAGGCAGTAACTATACGTCTAATAAGGTTGTTTATAATGGTGTTTAGTCCAAGGGGGAGTGTTATGGGATAATGGACTTTCACATCTCAGGCCCATTTATCTTGTTTAGAAGACAAGCCCATATTGAAGAGAATTAATGGATAGAGAAAATAAAGGAGAATATATCTAGGGTTTTAAGAATTGCCACTTTACTTGGTCTGGAAGTAAACTTGGCTTGCAAGTTAGGTTAAACCTATGTTATTTGTAAAAGGGTTCTCCAATATAAATAGGGAGCCCCTCCACCCTTTGTAATCATCTCATCTCATATAGAAATCTCTCTCAATAATATTCTCTTTATTCTCTCCATTTCTTATTTCTTGTTCTTGTTTATTCTTCAATATTTCAATATTTCAATATTTCATAACAGATTAGTTATTGTAGTGATGAGATTATAATTCTAGTGATGAAAATAAAATTAGTGATCAAAAAATATGTATTTAACAAAACAATAATGGTGGCGGTGAAAATGAGAATGAGAAACGACCAAATGGATATTAATTTATAAAATAGTCTTTTAAAAAAAGGAAATATGCATGAAACCATTAAGATTATATCATGCTTATTCAAAAAATATATTATACAAATCCTTAAAAAGAGAGAAATATGCATAATTTAAAATAAAAAAAGACATTAAGAGACTACTTTTCTTTTTAAGAAACGCATTTAACCGACCATTTTAATTATTACTATTGTATTGGTTATGTAGTTTTCTTTTTATATAATAATTTTTTTTAATAATATTGTTAAAAACATATTTATATTAACAAACTTAAAGAATTTATTTTAATTTCATATAAATTTTCGTTATTTATAAAATACATAATATTAGCACAATTCTAATCTAATTTTTTTCATATATGCTTTAACAAATAAAAAATATAATATATTATAATTTTACATAATCAGTAATCTCGCGGCGTTAGCGCGGATCAAAATTGCTAGTATATTATTAATTTTAATCACATATGAAATTAAACTCCAAAAATACTCTTTGACATTTTATATACGATCAATTTAAATGTCATTTTTTTTTATTTTTTTTAAATAACGTATAAAATTTTTAAAATAACTTTTTGGTAATTTATAGTCTCTCAAATAAGATGTCTTCATTTATCTTTTTTAATTTATTTTTTTAAACAGCTAATTTACTCTTATATTTATATCTTTTAAAAAAATTGAGTTAAATTAATTTGACTTTTATTTTTCCTTATCCCAAATATTCTCCATCTCCAATATCAAAATTTTAATGTATATGCACCCCATAATTTTTTATAATCTGTAATCTATAATAATTTATATATTTATAAGTCAAATTGATTTGCTTTAAAAAGACATGCCATAATTTATTCTATACTTCAATTATATTATTATTATTATCATCATCATCATCATCAAGTATTTATTTTATTATACTATTTATTTCGTTCTTTTAGCCCTCTAATTTCCCTACTCAATTTACATATATTATTTAAGTTTTCTTGGACCTTGCAGAATCGAAAAACAATTGCGACTGATCTTTTTTTTTTTTCTAAACTCATCTAATTTATATTTACTTTTTTCTAAACTCATTTAATTTATCTTATATTATCATAAATCCTAAACCTTAAACTCTAGACAGACTTCATTGACGGAAAGATATGATATAGGATAATTAATTTCGTCAGATAATGTAATCAATCCATATCTAAATTATTTTTGAAGAAAATGTAATTTTCATTCATTCAAATGAAATCGCATCCACCAATCCAATAAAATTGAAAATTACAATAGATTCAAAAACATATTCCTCATTCGCTTGAAGATCTAGATCTTATTTCATGACCCAAGTCATGTTGATTATTTGGAATCTCGAATCTTCTTCATGAGTCTGTAGCATGTCCATCACTCTTTCGCTTTCGCTTCGTTGTGTTATTCTCAATTGAAGACTTTCAACAGCAAAAAAGAAGTGACTGATTCGAAGACTTCCTTGAATGACCCAAAAATCATGAAAGAAAATCATCATCATATAAGGTTAACAATCTTGGATCTACTGTAAGCTAAGATAAACCTAACTAAAAAGCCAAATCGACTTAAAAAACTAACTGACTGACTGACTCAGATAAAACTGAGATTCAACTACCCAGATCAAAGATTAGGACTTATTTTAACAAAAAGTAAAGATACATAAATATGAAATCAGGCCACTCCTCCTCCCTGACGATTGAAGTCAAGGAGGAGGAGGAGAAAGGAAAAAACTTGAAAGAAACCTATGGAGAAGAGATAGAGTGAAGGAGAGAATGAATACTTAATTGTTAATTAAGATATGGAAATGTAATCCATATCTAATAATCTAAATTAGTTACACCATAAGAAGAATATCATTCCGGTTAAAAAAGAAATATCTATATGTAAGTTAGTATATGGTCGATCCATTTTCTTGAAAAGACATTAATTTTTATAAAAACTTATATTATCTACTTTTTTCTTTTGCCAATAACTTATATTATCTACTTATACACATTTCTTTGAAAAATACATAAACCATTAGTATGACAATATTATATTATCTATTTATACATATTTCTTTGAAAAATACATAGAAATATTAGCTATGACAATATTCTTTTGCGTAAACAACCCACAGCAATAACGCAGATTTCATTGATAGTACTAATAAAATAAGAATAAAATAAAATATTATTTTTTTGGGGAAATAAATAAAAAAAGTCATGCAAGACTCAGGATTTGACTCGAAATCTGTATGGACTACGTACAGTGAACATCAATTGGTATCTATAAATACCCTCAACTTATAAGCATTTGGATCACACAAAGCTGTAAGGCAGTTAAACCAAATACAGCATTTCAATATACTACCCATCTCCCAAAAAAATGTCTTCTCAAGTTTATGCAATTCCTACTTCAACTCCTAATAAGACCATCTCCAAGGAAAAACGCCCTGTGGCCAACTTTGTTCCTGAGCAATGGGGGGACCTTTTTCTCTCTGGTCCATCAGAATTGGTATGTATCGTCGAAACCTCTTTCTGTTGTGCTTCTCCCTTTAAGGGTTGGAAGGATGATGTTAGTAATTCTCTTGTCAATAACAATTTTGTTACTATATATAAAATGATTAGAATATGGATGCAACAACAAGACTGGAGTATGAAGAACTGAAGCAAGAAGTGAGGAGGATGCTGGCCAAACCTAAGGATCAACCATCCCAAAAGTTGCTCTTAATTGATGCAGTCCAACGCTTGGGTGTGGCTTATCATTTTCAAAAAGAGATAGAAGATGCCTTAGAAACTATTTATCGAGACTTCAAAGATGATAAAGATCATGATCTCTGCACTACAGCTGTTCGATTCCGATTGCTAAGAGAGAATGGTTTCAATGTTGATTGCGGTATATGTACATGCCCTTATATTATTTAAAATCCAATCTAATTAATTATATCTTTAATTCGTCCAATTAATCGTTTTTTCCATTTCTGTTGTTGCAAAGAATCATTCAACAAGTTCAAAGATGAGAATGGAAATTTCAAGGCATCCTTGATCAGTGATGTGAGAGGCTTGCTTGAATTGTATGAAGCTGCTTACCTCCGAGTGCATGGAGAAAATATACTGGACGAAGCTCTTGATTTCGCCACCTCTCATCTAAAAGTGGCAGCTGAAACTATTGTAGAGCATCCTCTTTCAACTGAAATTGCTAATGCTCTGAAGAGGCCTCTGCGGAAGAGCATGCCAAGGTTGGTTGCTAGGAGTTACATTTCCATATACGAAGCATATGGTACCCGAGATGAAACTTTGTTAAAATTGGCAAAGTTGGATTTCATGTTGGTGCAACATTTCCTCAGAAAGGAGTTAAGTGAGATAAACAGGTAATCTCTAAACCTCTTATGTTTACCAATAATTGATTTTATGCTATTGTCATGATCAGGTTCCATTGACAACCAGAAAATCCAATTAATTTAGCAAGTCTATGTAATTTATTCTTAAAATATTAAAAAATATTTTCCATCAATATTAATTTTTATATTTTTAATATGTTTTAAAGTTAAAATATATTATAATTTATCAATATATATAGTAATATTTTTAGGAAAATGAATATCATGCCCAAGTTCCCAGACTTGATGAGTAGCTTGGCGGTTTACAGCTTTAAGTTGGGTTTACTAATATTTTATTTCAGGTGGTGGAAAGGCTTAAACATTCCAGAGAATTTTCCCTTTATCAGAGATAGAATGATCGAATGTTACTTGTGGATGGTTGGAGTGTACTTTGAACCCCACTATTCCCTTGCTAGAACGTTCGTGGTAAGAGTAATGGTGTTGGTATCAGCCATAGATGATATATATGATGCATATGGCACATACGAAGAACATTTAATGTTCAGAGATGCAATTCACAGGTTTTTCCCAAAGCATCTAATTACTTGAAAATTTGACTGAGTTACTGTAGACGTAATCATTCAGAATTATTGATGGGCTTGTAGGTGGGATATCAGCTGCATCGATCAACTTCCAAACTACATGAAAGTATTGTATACGGAAATTTTCAATGTTTATAAAGAAATGGAAGATTTGTTGAACGAGCAAGGGAAATCATACCGTATGAAATATGCAAGAGACACAGTATGTTTTTCATTGGCTAAATACTTATTTTTGCACTTGAATTTGTCGTTTTTTTATTTTTTTTTTGTTACATAACTTGTCTTTTCTTACAATTGCATCCTTGAACTTCCTTTTTTTTTTTTTCTCAATTTAACTTCGTATGTATTTGGCGAATTAGCTACCGATAATATTACCCTTATTAGGTTTGATGCCTTTAGTCATGCGATTGCAAGTTATAAATGGATCTATTATAAGTCCTAGTTGAGAATATTTATTTTTGTCCCAGAACTTGCTATTTTTTGAGAATTGCGCCATTGAATTTGCTATTCTTTAACATTAGCCCTCCCTTGGACTTTCTTTTTTTGTTTTTTCAATTTAACTCTAAATATTGTCACATGATTGATGGCATTAGACGTGAGGGTGACACTATTCCTAATTCGACAAATTTATGATTAAATTGAAAAAAAAAAAAGAGAGAGAGAGAAAGTTTAGGGACGTAATTATAAAAAAAAGAATGAAAAGTTCACTAGTAGAAATGAATATTCAGCCGTTTTTCATCAAAATAAGCCCCATATCTTTTATAATTATCTTCTTTATATCATCTATCAAATTCGCTAATTTTTGTTTTTTATTGTTTTTCTAGGTGAAACAAATAGTCGAAGCCTACTATACCGAGGCCAAATGGCTCCATGAAAATTACACACCGACTTTGGAGGAGTATATGCCTGTTGCATTAATATCTTGTGGTTATTATTTACTTGCAGTTATATCTTTCGTTGGCATGGAAGAAATCGATGAAGAGATATTTCTTTGGTCATTTAATGACCCGAAGATTATTAGAGCTTCGGCAGTAATTTGCAGGTTTATGAGTGATATCACTACCCACAAGGTATACACATATCCTTATTTTGGCTTTCGTCATAACAAACTTGTGAAAGAATAGGACATAATTTTCTCATAATGACTTAATTTTTCTTGACGTAATGTTGATCTGGTAATTGTCGATTTGTAGTTTGAGCGAGAGAGAAACCACATTCCCTCAGCGGTTGAGATCTACGAGAAACAATATGAGGCATCAGAGCAGGAAGCATACGATTATCTTAACAAGAAAGTTGAGGAGGCTTGGATGGATATCAACGAAGAACTCTTGAAACCTACCGCAGTGGAGGAGTCAGCTCTTATTCGTAGTCTCAACCTTGCTAAGGCAATGGATCTCCTTTACAAGGGCGAAGATGCCTATACATTTGTTGGGAAAGCGGCAAGAACCAGCATCCAGTCCTTGTTTATTGATCCAATCACAATTTGATTGAAGCATGAAATTATTCAGAGTTTGTGTCTTAAATTAAGGAAAAAATCTATGATTGTTTGCTTTCAAAGAATAATAAGGATTAAGGCCAATGTTTCTTATCAATAATTACGGTCCCTTTAAAAATCCTGTTGGTTTATAAAGGACCAGTCCAGTGTGGTTTGTTGCATTGTTCCAGTCATGTTAGTTAAATGCTTTGATGATTCTTAATATTTACTGCCTCTATTCCTTTTTGTTTATCCATCTTTTCTTTCTAGAAGTCTTAATTTATTTTTCGCTTACTACAAATAAACAACAAATATACTTTCCATGTTTCTATTTATTTGTTACCTTCTCGAAACTTTTGGTGTTTCTATTTATCTATTTTTCGTCCTTCAATGTTTGTTCCCTATTAAATTTCATAAAGTTTAAAAAAAATGGTTGAATTATATATTAAATTATTTTGTTATCCTTATATTTATAAGTGTTTTTAGGGTTTCATGTAATGATGTGATAGTAATATAAGAAAAGAAATGGCAAAATTGAGAATGATAATTTATTAGTTGTTTATTTAAAATAAGTGACAAATAAATCGAAACTTCTAAAAAAAATATAGACAAATAAAATGGGATGAAGAGAGTATCACTTTAGAAAATATAAGAAGTATTAAGGTTTACCCTCCACCTCCCCATTAAATTCTTTTTGGGAAATATAAATCACATTTTGAGAGAGAGAATGAAAGAGATATATAACGTGGAGAGAGAAATTAATGGAATTTGAGGGATTTTTAAATAAGGAAAATTTTGAAAAGAGTGGTAATTTTGATTAATTTAATACTATTAACTAAATTACTTCTAAAACTCTTGCCTAAAGCCTAACGCAAATGGCCCCCTTTTAACTGGTCAAAAAAAAAAACCAATTGGCCCAACAAAGCCCATTTATATTTTAATTAATATAAAAATAATAAAATAAATGATTTCCCTTATTAGCGGAGGTTGGTTGAATGCATCTGAGTGACATCTCAGGTTCGAGACTCCCACTCTCTTTAAATAAACTCCTTCCCTTACCTTATATCTATCAAAATATGGCAAAAAGAAATTTTATACGTACTAATACTTTATTATTTTCAATATATGTATATTAACTTTAAAACTAAGTAAAATATAATTCTTACCCGATATTTAATTTTAATGTTAACGTGCATGCTCATTGAGACCTAAGGTCTCATATTCAGATCATACCATTAATACATCATATGTTGGTTTTGTCTAATTAATATATTGATTTATTAGTTATTTGTTGATATTATCGGGTCATCGATTTATTAATTTGTTTAATAGCTGTATAGGTTTATACGAGATTTTTATCTTATGTAAAGAGATTTAATTACATCTCAAAAAAAGTTTATTAACAAAATAATTAAATGGGCCAAACCTGGTTTGGTCTAAACCTTTGAAATCCTTGTCAAGAAGCCAGCCCATGGACGGGGTTAGTCTTAAGACTAGACTAAAAATAATTAATGGCATAATATTAATAAGTAATAATATTGAATTAAGTGGCAGCAAATTGGTGGCAATTAAAAACTGTCCTAAAATTTCCCATATTTGCCGTTGCTTTCAAAAACCAGATATTTCCTGCAAGCAGAGTCAATGAGATAGAAACCAACCTTACCATTCCGTCGAAAACCTCTAAACTACTCCTCTTCAGCAATGGCCTTATGTTTGCTTCATCTTCTCTGCTACATCGCTATAATGTTTTCAGGTCATCATTACAATGCACTGTAACTCTTTGTTTTCATCAACAATTAATGTTAAGTTTTATCGGCTTTGATGATTATATATTTGCAGATGTTTATGGAGTGAAAGAGGAGCAGAAGCAGCATGGCTCTAATATTACGCTTTTGGTATTTGGGGACTCGTATGTTGATACCGGTAACTGGAGAAAATCTGATGGTGGTTCATGGAAGGAACCTTATGGCATCACTTTTCCCGGCAAACCGGCCGGCCGCTTCTCAGATGGTCGCGTCCTCACTGATTACATAGGTTCTTATTTTTCTCATTCTCTTTTTCGTTTATAGATTTCCAATTCTACAGAATTGGCCATTGGATTTCTTTGACGAGTACTGAAAGTTTTTCTTTTGATGTTGTACAGACAGTTTCTTAATTTCTTTTATTTTTCCTTTTTAAACATTTTTGCTAGCTTTGCTTGCTTGGTAATTTTTAACTAATTAATCTTATATATGAGTACCAAAAAAGAGAAAATACAATGGCAGTCAATTAATGCACGGATTTTTTGACAAATTGTCCTCTTGTGTCGACTGGATATTGAATGTTGTCCGTCTCTGAATCTCATGTATATTCCTGAAAATGACTTAGGATATCTTTCAGTTTACGAGTATAATCGGTTATAGGCATTTTTTATATAGCAGAAAAGAATATACATACAATATAAATTAACTCCTTTGACATCATAGTTAATCTGATCGTTACGGTAGAGATTCAGTTGCAACATTCTATATAGTTTTATACATATTTATATTTTTTTATGCAATTTATATATGGTTCATAGCCAACCATTGAGAATATCTAAGTTTTTGTTCGATATATCTAAATTTCTTCAACCATTAAATATATTTTAAAAACAGTTTAAAAATATTGTATTATAACCAAAAAAAAAAGGAAGTATGCAATATTTTTAATTTTTTTATATATTTTCTTTTAATAAAATTGGGCAGCATCATATTTTGGAATAAGATCTCCAATCCCCTACCAATGGAGGAAATTGGTGAAGAGATCATATCTGAAATATGGCATGAATTTCGCATATGGAGGGACAGGTGTTTTCGACACATTTGTGAATGAACCAAACATGACCACCCAAATCAATTTTTTCCAAAATCTGGTTGAAGAAAAAGTGTATGGAGAGGAAGAGCTCAAGTCTTCCATTGCTTTGGTCTCCCTAGCAGGCAATGACTATGCTACTTTTCTTGCTAGGAACGGCAGTCTCGAGGTGAGTTTGGTTAACTGACCATTTGTGTATGTATATAGAAGAGGTTGTGGTAGGTAAGCTATGCATTTAGTTTGCTTATATTTAATTAATATATACATATGGTTGAAACTTGAAATTTGAATTTCTATTTTTTTTTAAGAAAGTAGAAATAACGTTTATTCATGATAATAATAAAAGTACAAAATCATAATTAAAACTAATATTGATTACAATAAATTTTAAAGTGTAGTGTCTTCCTTTTTCGTTCATAGATCTTGTTTTGACGAAACTCTGTAAACTCTTCTTTGTGTAAAAAAAAATTAGTTCTTACTTCTTTGTGCAAAAAAAATTAGATCTTACTTTATGACTCAAACTGTTTATCTTGAACCTTCTTGATGAGTTTCTCGTATGTTCATCACTTTCTCGTTTTTTTTTTTTTTTTTTCAAACAGAATGCTTTATCAGCAACAAAAAAGTGATTGATTCGAAGACTTTCATGATTGGCGTTTGAATCATAAAACAAATCCTTCCATTGACATTGAGAAAAATATATTAACAAAATTTCGTACATCATAATATAAGGTTGACAATCGTCAATTTATCATAAGAGATTAGACTCCAAAACAAATTAATTGAACAAACTGATTAAACTAACTAACTCAAAAATAAACTCAAAACTCAATAAACTTACTGGAATCCAAAAAATCTATAAATCTGGAGACTTCATTCTAGGAAAAGAAATCACAGAAGAAAGAGAGAGAGGAGAGGCGGCTAGAGCGGAATCTTAGGAGGAGGAGGAGGAGTGAATTTCTATTGTTTAATTAATGTGTTTGATGGTTTATCTAATCAATCTTGCTAAATAAACTCAAACTAATTAGTTAGTTTGAGACTATGAGGCGGTTCCTTTTGGCATCTTATGTATAAAGAAAAGGGAGAAATTAAAAAAGAAGAAGTGATCTATAAAAAAATTTACTATGGGGAATTAGTACTATGGAGAAAAATAAGTATTAGTCAGTCAATGACATTTTATAAAATTTGGGAGAAGGAGATTATATTTACTATTTTAACTTTATTAGTAAAAGTAAAGGGAAGGTCATAATGTTTATTGAAATCGTTTTTGGAAATAATAATTTAATTGCTATAAAAAGAATATTTGATAGTTTTTTATTGAAATAATTTTTATAACTTAATTGTCTAATTGTTTTTAATATTTTAGGGTTGGCAATAGGTAAGGTACTTCGGAAATTTACCCTACCCGTACCCTAACCCTATAAAAATTCAGAGTATCCGAATCCTATAAATACCTGCTTAATTTTTAAATCCTTTATCCGAACCTTACCTTATTAAAATTTGAAATACCCGTTAACCACCCGAACCCTGTAATTACCTGTTAGAAAAGAAAAATAATAACAAACAGAAAACAACATTGAGGGAGATGCTCACAGGAACAAAACAAACCCTTGGAACCTGCATCAAATCCTTTTAAAACCTCTTAAAATAGCAGACATCAAGATAAAACTTCACAAGAACAAAACAAACCCCTGGAACCTGCATCAAATCCTCTTAAAACAATAGATATCAAGAAAAAACTACAATCAAATCATCCATGCCAAAACCAAATTTTTATTGTGAGGAATTATTCTTACCAAATGGACGAGAATAACAATTGTAAAACTAAGCAAAATCATATGAAATAATAGTAAAACAAAACAATATCATATGAATTAATAGTATATGAATGAATTACATATAAAAGAAAAGAAAAAAAAACTGAGCCTTCTCTTCTTCAGAGTTTTGAAAAGCCAAAAGCCAAAGCCAACGAATTAATGTAACCTATTAATGAAAAATTACTTTTGAAATGGAAATCTAGAGAATAAGGAAGAAGGACAAGTTTGTTGGGGGGGGGGGGGGGGGGGGGGGGGGTGAGAACTCGACATTCTAAAATGTGGGAAGGGAAGAAAAGTGGAGCTTTGATTTTGTGTGCTTGGTGTGTGGCGGATAGAAATATGAAAGATGAGTGACTAAACTTTTAAGTTATGACCAAAAAAAGAATAAAGATTATTTAAGTACAACTCATATCACAAATAGATTATAGGTAAGATGGTAGTGTTTTAGTTTAATATTGATGGCTTGTGTTCGAGTCATGATCCTAGGTGTACTATTTGGACTCTACCAGAACCCGACTCGGTTAGTAAAAAACTTCTTGTACCCATCCCGAACCTTATAACATAGTACCTTAACCTTATATAATCGGGTAGGATACCCGCGGGTACCTATTAATTAATACCCATTGACATCCCTAAAATATTTGATATATTTCAAACTTCTTTTATAAATATATATAAAAAGAATATTTTTCTTAAGATAAAGGATGGTGTAACCTTCAAATACTGACAAGTGGCATGTCTCTCTAATTGACATATAATTTAAAAATCTAAATAAAATTTTAATTAAAATTTTATAAAATTAAATATTTGATCTATTTCAATGTCAAGCCTCGACTCACAAATTCGAGCACGAGACAATCTTTGCACTATCTTATAGTGCATACTAGCTGGCCATGCGTCTGATATAGTACAAGGCCTTTATCAGTAAATAAAGCAAAAAAAAATGCCACAATTAAATACGAATCCAATCTTAATACTTAATAATCAAAATACATAATATCATAGTAGTGGAAAATCCCCCAAAGCTGAAATATCAAATATAGAAAGTTCATAGATGTGTGGAGATGGAGAAAACAAAACACAACGGAATGAGAAAATCATCAGTGGATCACATCTACCAAAGAATTCACCTACAATGGCTAAATGGACTAGCCTGCACAAGCTAGTAGGTACGATTCTACTACTAAGTAGTTCACTTTCCTAAAAACAAGGAAACAAAGAGAGGTGAGTCCAATTGGCTCCATAAATTAACTTGGAAACAATGCAAAAGGTCAATAGTGGTGGGGGATACAAATAATCCAAATACATGATAATAAAAATCATCCATTTATCCGAAACAATATCCACCAAGAGAGTCCATTTATTTTGAAATAATACTATATATAATAGGGTTGGCCTAAATAGATTGAATCTCATCCGTCTATAGATTCCATTCTTTAGGAGCAATAATCATGTAATCACAAGTAAATATAGATATAATTGCCTGCTCTCTCAACGTTACCATTCTTGTCTCCTTAACTACAACTCTCATGCTGAATTTCCCTACGCATCTTTTAGCCCAAGAGTAACAATGCACCTGTGCCTTTCAAAAGACGGTCTATAGGCCACTAACCGCTAGCAAATACCCTTCATGGGCTGGCCCCTCGTGGACCAATATCAAGTGCTCATCATGGGCTGGCTTCTCATGGACCAATATCAAATGGCCCTCATGGGTTACCCTTCATGGACCTCAATCAAACGCCATAAACAGGTAGGTCGCTCGGACCCTCATCACACCTCGTGAAAGCTTACAGAAATCATCAAAACATTTCACACAACATATATTTATATAATATATACTCAGGCAAGTACCAATTCATATTAGAGCATTTCATAAAACAGTGTGTGCAGTGGACAACTGCATCCCAAAACAATTAGAAGCAAATTATAAACATTTAATTATAAAAATAAATATAAAATAATTTACCATCGATGTCACTAACTATTGAGGCCAAACCACTTAAAGTCAAGGAGAGTCGTATACTCCCATACTAGTCTAACTGTACATCTGGAGTTTTGCCATGATCCTTCCTCGATGTTCCTAATTGTGTAAAATTTATTAAAAAACATTTTATAAGTCAAGGATATGCATATGCAAATCTAAAATGGCCTAAATAGGCTTCTAACGAGCTAAGGAAGGGCTCTAAACTAAACCAAGATCAAATTTGGATAAATAAAAAAAGTCAACCCTTGATCAAATTGGGTCAACACCAGTCAACCCCATATCTAGTGCCAGTTGTAGGCCTATCTGGCTATGGTTTGGCCTTCCAAATTATCACCCCTCAAGTAGCAGATATCCTACGCCGATCTTGCACTTATTCGGCATCCAATCTATTCAACAAGGGCATGGCTCCCCTGTTTTGTAATATTCAGCACTGGTTCTACTACTGCTACCACACATGGTAGCGTTTTGTTGTTTTCCACCCTGAAATCTCCACTTCTAACAAGATTATAGTATGGCCATAACTCAGCATTCAAGATTAAATTCGAAAATAAGCAAAATGGATAAAAAATTTGAAACCTTATTAATGGACCACGAATCTAACATGCAGATGCATCATTCAAATCCTTTCTAAATGTTTAATGACACACTTACACCGCTTGACTTGAAAATGGCTAGTTCTCTTCAAGGATTCAAAAGGCCTAAACTTTTCACCTTCAAATCGAACCTAAACTAGGCACTTTCTTCAAAAATGGATTCTACCAATGTGTAGAGCTCAAAAAGAAACACAATCTAGTGCATTTGCATACGAAATTTGGTTGGGATCTGAGGGAATAAAGTTAGAAAGAAGTTTAAACTTCATAAATGGCTTTTAGTGAGAGAATAAGCAAAAATGGCAGAATAAGGAAAAGAAAAACTCAATGGGGGGTTGTTGGTGGTGCAGCCCGCCCCATCACATGATCATTTATATCTTCCCTAAATGGAAAAATTGCTTACAAGTCCCTCACAGACAAGAATTCATAATTTTGCCCCCAAACATCCTCATCTCTTTAATTAAATCCCTCATAACACATCTAATAATTGTTAAATAAACCCATAAGTTTCAAAACACACTTGTTTATTGAAATTAGGTCAACTTCTACAAGGTTAAAATAGGGTAGGAGTCCACATTCAAACTTAATTGGCAAGATAAACACTAATGTAAAATTCTAATCCATGCAATTGTATGGTGATGGATGCGTCATCAACACCACCGAAAGAATAAATTTTGAAATCCCCAACTATGTAGCTAAGACAAGCATAGGTTGATCCCATAGAGAACTTGGTTTAATTACTTTCCAAAAAGCATAAGTAACACAATTAACAAATGGTTTAGAGAGTAAATTAAATCTAACTAAACTAGACTAACACTAAACTAAAATTAAACTAAACATGAATAGAGAATATAAAAATCACCAAGTGGTCTTCCAATATGAGAATAATCTAACTCCTAACTTGCCAATGTAGATCCCAGGTTCACAAAAGCATACAAATCATTTGTTGAATAGTCGGTGTAAGCTAAGAGTACTATCACTTCCTCTTAACCTCTATCTATCCTTAATCCTAGACTAACCTAGTACATATCATTTCCCTATCTAACAATAACTCGTATCCTTCGCAACTCGGATTTAAGAGTAGATAGCGCAATGAACACTAGATAGATTTTAACAAGCAACAATTAACAATCATACTTTACGTAGATCATTCAAATTGCATCATTAGATCTCTTGGATGGATCCTAGTCCAACCAATTGCTATCTAATAATGTAAATCACTTATTAAAGATTCAGCAATATAGATTTAGCAAGCAATAACACAATCATCAAGATAAGTGGCCAACGAATCTATCTAATCATGCAAAGCAATCAGCAAGCTTAGAAATCATGAATACCCAACAAATAGATTTGTCAATTAATAGCAAGAACCTCACTACAATGGAGTTAAAGGATAGATTGAATCTCAAATTGGAATATTACGGATCTACCCACTCATTAATTTAAGGGAGATCTAAATTAATAAGGAAGAAATATTAAAGTAAAGGAAAACTAGTGTTTGGATTAAAGGAAAATTAAAGAGATGAGAGAAAACTCTCTCAACAGAATGTGAGACTAAGGCTCAACTTTTCTATCTAATTCATCTAATGTGTGTAATGTGTCTGTACTTTCTCTACAACATAGTATTTAAATGGCCAAATTAAAAGACTACATTCAATAACTTAGTTTCTAACAATGAATTGAGAAGGGTGCTTAAGACATTTCTAACTGAGTTGAGCTAAGTCAAATCATTGAATGGCTACAACTAAGCCTGGCGCCAATTGCCTTGGTGCTAGGTTAACTTCTTGGTTCTTTTTGCTTCTTTATGGCTTTCTATTTTTGGCAAAGTAATGGTAAGAAGCACCCTTGTCACTAACCTAAGCACACTTGGCGCCAAGCCAAGTTGATGCACCAAATGTTGTCTTTCCTTGTTGTAAAATTGGCCACCAAAGCAAACTTGAACTTCCCGTGGCACCAAGCAAAGTACCTTTGGTTCCAGGCTAAGTTGGGTTGTCACCAGGCTAAGTTAGGTTGGTGCTATGCCAAGTTGGTATGGTCTCAGGCCAACTTTCTTAGTGCCAAACTTGTTACTTGGTGTCTTCTCAGACTCTTTCTTTCTGCATTGCCACTAATCATCTCTCTAATTGCATTATCCCTCATAAGCTCTCTAATTAACATACAATGACAAAAATATCCTTAAGTGAGATAATTAGGAAATAGATAACTATAGTTCATCAAAATATAAGCACGACTAACATGCATGTATAATTAGAGAGTTATCATATAGGGTAAAAACTAGTTCTTTATGAATTTTCTTTTACCTTTTTTTTTTAAAAAAAATTCTTGTTTTATATAATTCAATTAGAAATGTGTCATAAAGAATTTAGTTCTAGACTTTCACTTCTTCTTTTTTTCCTTTTTTTTTATGAGGAAGTAATTTGTTAGGCATCCCTGCAAATTAATTAATTTGTAGTAATTTTTCTCTTGTTCGTGGAAAAAATTGCAATTTGTCTGCGGCTTGCAAATCAATCTAAATTTAGCTAAATATCTAATTTGAACCTTAAACTTGTCAACTTTTACAATTTTCACCCTAAACTTTACATTTTGTCAATTTAATTATAATAAATTAGGGACAATGTAATTCCCCAATCCCACATCATGAGGATGTGAAAACTATGTGTGCTGTATAAGCTGAGTCCCAAACCCAATACTATGAGGCACTTTTTATATGAGACAAAACCATGAGGCTTTTAGGCCCAAAGCGGACAATACCTCGTAGGTTGGGCTGGGTATCCACAATTTGTACCAAAGCGGGATTTAGCGAGCTGGAAGCTAAGTGCTACGTCATGTGAGCACAATGAAGTGACTTTAGAATACTAACGCTTGGTGCGGTCCTAGATCTATGTATGTGTTGGGCTTGCTGGGGACATTAATCCTTTAAGGGGATGAGATTGTAACACACCAATCCCACGTCATGATGATGTGGGAATTGTGTGTGTTGTTTAAATCGAGACCCAAAACCCAATATTATGAGATGCCTTTCATGTGGGATAAAACTGTGAGTGGGCCAAAGTTGTTATCCATTGACAACTACTACACTACCTTGAAATATGTGTCTACAGTCGCGTACCCTAATGCAACGCAAGGCATCAAATGGATATAATTGTTATCAAATAATTTAAAATCAAATTTAATTAGAAAACATTTATAATAATAATAAAATCATTTAATAAATAATTTAATTAAAATTGAGTACTAGTAGACCAACTCAAAAGAATACCTACATAGCGAAACTAATAACTTCTAAGCCATTGACACCTCCTAGTGAGCTTCTAGACATCTAACCTGTAAAACAGAAGAAGCAACAAGTGGTGAGTACACTTTGATGTACTCAGTGAGCAGCTTCGATTCAGTGCAAAGTCAAATAAGGTTTAGGGAGTGGCACCAAAACAAGTTCGAAAACATTTATATTTTATTTTGAAAACACTAAGGAAAACATTTTCTCCTAAAACCTTCTAATTCAAATAATAATCAGTTAACATCAACAACAATAATAATAATCTAAATTATGGGCTGGCCATGAAAACACATTATGAGGCTTGACCTCTCTAGTCAGTCATTTGCCTCAGATCGTCGAGTGCTATCTCTTTTTCTTGATAACCTTTTAAATATAATATATATATATATAAGTATACATTTTTCTCTCTCTAATGCCATTCCCTTAAAGGTGCTATTCATTGTATTGGCTCACAGTTACATTTCTGACGTATATGTCTATGACTTGGTGAGTTTCTCCCCAATGCCACTCCATGCCAGGAACTCCCGGATCATCGTGCCCCTCTCTCAAGTGGTCCACAGCTACCTATTTCAGCAGACAACATGCTTTGTACTTGGTCCACCCACTCTCGAAGAGCTTCGAATCTGATGTCCTTTCTAAGATTCCACCTCTCAATAAAAGCTTGCCCTCGCAGGGCTTTCTCTCATATATCAAATATATTTATATATATATATATATATTAACGGACAAATATACACATACAAACATACACACATTTCAATCTTTTTTATTTAATTAAAACATCCCACCCAACGCGGCATGCAATAAAGTGTGTGCATGGAAGGAGAATACCCGAATCCCAAAACGTAGAAAATATTTTATAAAATAATAAAAACACTTAGCCCTAAATGGCTAAACATAGAAATAAAGCCATTTACAGTACCGGGAAGTTCATACATTCCCAAAACTCCATGTCAATTTATCTTAGGGGCGACACTGTACTTGATTGTCCAAAACCCTAATTACACGAGAAACATGTTAAATTTGTAATTCGAATTCTCCTAAATGAATTTGAGGCCCTAATATGCTCAAAGTTAGTGTTTGGAAGTGATCTATGGGTTAGGGAATGGTTCGGGGAAGTTTTAGGTCAAAAATGAACTTTTAAAAAATAACAAAAATGCCCCTAAGAGGATGGGTCCCATACTGCATTGACTAGGTCCCACATCGGACCTTACCAGGGAGGTTATTTTGGCCTCGGAGCTTGACTTCTGTGCAGGTCTTGGTCACTTTTTCGCATGAGGTGAAGCCAGAGAACCAAAAATGTGTTTCTTAACCTTTTTTTTACCTTGTTTCTCCTTCGTTTCTCCATGGATCGAGTTGGAAATCGACACGAAACACCCAAAACAAGATTACAAGACAAAACCTGAAACCAATGGCTCGATTTTCACAAAAATCAAATCTAATCTCATTTTAACCCAAAAACCCCAACTTAAATTTGAGCTAAGATTTCTTCTAAACCAATGCATGAGTCTATGCAAGCAAATGGTTAAATTAAAACTTGAGGTTAGTAGAACAACATATGAGAAACTCACCTTGATCCGACGTTCAAATTGTCCGCGTTGGCCAAAACCCCAAAATGCCTATCTTACTCCTTTTAGCTCCAATCCTTGAAATCTTTGCTTCCTCTCCTTAGATTATTGCTTAATGAGACTAGAGGATTATTTAGAAGTGTTTAGGGGTGAGGTTAAGAGTGGTTTATTGTGGTGGTTTGGGTGGTTGAATTGGAGGAGAAAAGAGGAAAAGAAGGAAAGAAAAGATAAAGGGAAAATAGAAACTGAGGGGGAAAGGCTTTGTAATGACAGGCCTAGCATCGAACCTACTCGTGTCTCGCACTAGACCTCCTTCATTTTCTCTATTCTTTGATTTTCAATCTCCAACCGATTCTCCGATCTCTTATGCAATTGGGCCCCTGCTTCATCGATTATGGACTTAAAGGAAGTTCGGGTTATGCTTGTTAGTTTACCACGCATTGTCAATTACTTCATCTTTCAACTCCGTCTAGTCATATCTTCAATATCCGCTTTATCTTCCACACCAAGATTTAATTATTTCCGAACAAACACATTTCCCGTACCAATCTACCATCTTTTACTGTTCCGATTGTATGGAAAGATATGGAAAAGGTTTGGGTGTGCCAAAAGTGAACAATACCTCACAGGTTGGGCCAGGTTTTCACAGACAATATAGCCCTCAGTGCTAATGAGGTGTAACATGAAAATTTAAGTCTTAATTGTGGTAAGTTCAAGGTTAAATTGATAAAATTATAAGTTCAAGAGTGAAATTGTCAAAATTTAACAAATGAGAGACAAAATAGGTATTTTGCCACCTAACTTCTCATGTTTCACAAAAGTTACCTCCCTTCTACGTACAAAGTATATTGATAAACTAGCCTAAATCTTAAAAGACACGAACTTGAAATGGCATGAAAATTCCGCTAGTTTGCTACCCTTCTTAATTAACCTTGTGATTTTAGGTAGTTTAATATCTGGTTTGTTTGACAGAAAGTGGCTGCCTTCACTAAAACTATCATCAACCAGCTGGCCATAAACTTGAAACGCATTCAGGGTTTAGGAGTACAAAGAGTTGCAGTCACAGCAATAGAGCCCATCGGATGCTTGCCCAAAGAAGCTGCCTCTTCTTCCTATAAAAATTGTAATGAAGTTTTGAACTCGTTGTCAAGGTTCCACAACCAAATCTTGGAGCAAGCTTTGGAAAAGTTGAATGATAACAGCAAGACACCTGTATTTACTACCCTTGATCTCTACAATGCTTTTTTTGCTGCTCTGAAGATTCAGGGAAAACATACAGGTATGTACTTTCCATTATTGTCTTATTTATGATTATAAATTTAACAAGAGACTTAAGTATAAAAAATGCCCTTGAACAAATTAAAAAAATAATTAAGCCCCTAAACTTGTAAGTCCTTGAATTTTTATTAATTAACAGTCAAATAAAAAGCCTCTGAACTTTTTGTTATAATCAAATAAGTCCATTAACTTTGATTTACACCTAATTAAACCATCTATATGACAAAAATTGATTATGTGATCTTTATGGAGTTATAAACTTTAACAATGGTTAAGTGCAAATTTAACAAATTTTAGTCATATCTAGAGTTTAGTTAGATATTAATTGAAGTTTATGGAGTTATGAACTTTAAGAATTGTTGAGTGCAAATTTAACAAATTTTAGTCATATCAAGCGTTTACTTAGATACTAATTGAAGTTTAACCTGAAATTTTTTACAAGGGATCTAATTGAGTATTAATAAAAGTGAGAGGATTAATCGATTTTTTTTTAAAAAAAAGTTCAGGGGCTTTATAAGTCTTAATATTTTAATATCTTTAAATATATTTGTAAAATTAAAATTAAAATTAAAATTAAATTTATTTACTAATATATGACTCGTAGACCAGGCACCAATCAACCTTTTAAACAGTTTCGTCGGTCAGTTGATATATAAGTCTTGCCCACAAATGAGGCTACGTGTTAAAAGGATTAATTAAAAGCGAAAAAGTTTTTATTTTTTTGGTGCATAGGGAAATGGCTTTTGTCAGCACTGGGTTAGAAAGAATGAGATTCTTTCTTGGCAATTACTCTATCTATTCTTATTTACATGTTACAAATTTATATTTTTTTTTACTTGTCATTTTAATAAATTAATAAAATAGTTATTGACTATATTACCATTTTATCATTCTTTAAATATGTGAGAGAAACCTAAATAGAGAAATAAGAGAGACAAAAACATTAAATATAAAAAGAAATGTGAGTAAAATAAATAAGGATAGTTTTGAAAAAACATATGAAAATTTTATTAATTTTTGAAAACTAACTACTTTCTTAATCTAAGAGAATTAGTTATCAATGATAAGTAAATAATAATTGAGGGAGTAATAAGGTTCCAATTTTAGGAAGAGGCCTAGATTTGAGGAAATTTAGAGACGCCTTCGATTGTATTACTGAGGAAAATAACCTTGTGAAAATATAATTAATTTTCTCCCTAACTATATATAATTAGAAGTAAATAAATATAATTAAATTTGCAAGAAGATTTATATAAAAGTACATACTATTATTTCTTCTTTATATCTTTCTGCAGGAAGTTTGAGTTTGAAGACTAATCCACTTCAACCATGCTGTGTTGCAAGAGAGATGGACAAATATTATTGTGGAAGTGTAGATGAGAGTGGGACAAAGCAGTATATTGTCTGCGAGAATCCCAAGTTTTCATTCTTTTGGGATGCGATCCACCCTTCCCAGAGCGGTTGGCATGGAGTTTTCCTTGCTCTACGGTCTTCGCTGCACAAACTCATCATTTAGATTTTGATATCTTCGCAAGCACTCAACACAGAATTCAAGGAGAAACATGTTTAACCCAAAATACTAGCTAGTAATATAAACCAAATCATTTATCTTAATCAATTTATCTTGATATATATTTTCTTTATTTGACATGAAATTTCCTTTGATTTTAATTTAATTAACTGATTGATTTTATAATGTCAGATATATATTCTTTATTTGATTTCAATAAATTAATTAACTATTTTCTTTTACTATAATTGAGTTAGTTGATTTGATTTACTTACACTCCATTTGGTATGATTGCACGATTGGCTATGTTTGTACCATTTTTAACAAAGTCAAAAACCATGCCGTTCAACATAGTGGAGTAAGGGGCACGACGTCATTTCCAAAAATGAAGAATGGGCCGACAAAAGCTTGGTATGCGTGAAGAAGGGCCGGTGCAATGCATGGGCTGAAACTTGTAGTCAACATATAGAAGAATAGAGAAACAAATAAGCAAGCCCATAGTCTGGGTGATCAACCAAGGAAAATGTAGTCTTTGGCACCTGTGCAAGAAGTTACCAATTAAGTAACTTGAAGAAACTCCCAAGGCAGTTGAAGAATACTCATGCAGAATATCAAGGGGAATTCAAATGGTAACTACCATGTAGTGGGGATGTAAGGGAGGAAATTCTGGATATAAATAGGGAGATGTAAGTGAGAAGAAGTAGATTTTTGGAGAATCAAGGACCATGTTTATTTTTCTTGTTTATTTAACCTCCATCCAATTTTAAGTTACAAGCATTTTTCTTTATGTAGTAGTGGTAGTAAAGCTAGTCTTTGTAATCTTAGTTTCAGTTTAGTGAAATCTAAATCTTCAGCTTTAGTAAAAGACTCCCCACTCTTGCATCAATCTTCAAGAGTGAGAACCTTAATCCTTTTGTCTGATATCATCCTCTGGTTGGTGTCCGAAAATTTTACCACGAATAGCTACAATGAATAAAAGTAACCCTAATTGTCAGATTGCTAATCACAGCTTAAATTGTAACCCACTACACCCTCCCCTTCCCCTAACTAGTGAAAAAGAAAGCCACTTTTGATTGTCCACGCTTTACAGTAACTCTAAGTTTTTGCTTGTTAGTAAAGATGAAAAATTGAAAAGAAAGAAAATAAGAGAAGAAGAAAAGTAAAAAGATAGAAAATAAAATTAATTTTTCTCTAGTAAGCTTAGTAGGAAAGATGAAAAAATGAGTGGAAAAATTAATTTTCTTTCCTTTCATTGGTTGGTAGAAGAGAAAAATGAGAAGAAAGAAAATCAATTTAATATGTTTTTACCATTTTACCCCTTATTTAGTATGCTAGTGAGTACTAATGTTATATGTTATAATGTTTTTGATAATTATTAATGAATGATATATAAGTACTTTTACCTTAATTAATTAGACTCAACTTGTTTTCGCTTCATTTTTCTTTCCAAATTTAGAGAGATTTTAAATATGAACCATGAAAGAAAACATCCATCTCTCCATTTTTCTTTCCTCTCAAATTTCTCTCTTACCAACAACTTGAAATTTTATTTTCTCTCCACTTTTCTCTTCTACCAAGTAAGGCCTAAAGCTCCATTGGTAGCTCTTCTACAATTAAAAATCCAAAAAGATGCTTCTTCATGATCCACCCGGACCTAGCACGACTTTTTCGTACAAACGAAATAGTATAAGATAGCGTTTTAATTAAACAATATATCGGTCCAGATGTGTCTAATTAAGAAGAGAAGTTCAAATTAGGATAAGACGGAGTTGAAAGATAAAGTAATTAACCGTGTATGGAAATTAGTAAAATGCTAAAAAGACCTCCAATTAAGTCCCTAGAAATTTATTATGGGCCCCATTGGCACAAGAAATCAAAGGATTTAGCCAATGGGTAAAAATGAAAGAAAGTTGAAAAAGGGAAAAAAGTTTGATCCGGGACCCGAGTAGACTCGACGTCGGACTCCCCTATAAATAGGGGAGGGCCAGATCTTTCCTTTCATTTTTCTTTTTCTTTTTCTTTCTTTTTCTCTTTTTCTCTTTGGAGCATTTTGGAAAATTGGTAGATCCGGACAAACCGGCCAACAGAACAAGGTGAGTTTCTAGTGTGTTATTGTACTCACATCGATCTACGTTATATTAATTTTGCACGCATTTCCATGCATCGGTTTAGCCTAGATCTCAGTTTTTAGCTTTTAACCGGATTAAATATTTAAACTCAAATCGGTGGATTTCGGGCCGGTGAATTAAGGTGAGTTTTTAGTATGTTATAGTACTCACCTTAATCTACGTCACACTCCGTTTTCACATATTTCTGTGCACTGGGTGTGAATAAATCGGAGGTTTAGTCAATTTGGGCTAAATCTCGGTTTGCGAGAAAATTGGACCGGTGTTTCTCGTTTCTGCCTCTGCGGATCCGTCATGGATACCATGAGGATCGCCTCTCTAAATTTGTAAGTCGAAAGGATAAGAAACGAGTGCGAAAACCGGGGGAGAGACTAGCCGAAAAATAGGCTAATCGAGTCCCTGTTTAGATATTTTTATATAATATTATTATATTAAAAGATATTTATATATTATATTAATATATTTTAGATATTTATATATTATATCATTATAATATATAAATATCTCATAAGATGGCTTTTTGGGGCCGATTTCGAGTAGAATTTGGTTCAGCCCGGGTAGGGCCTAGCTCAGTCCGGGTGTGGGGTCCATGGGCCGCCGGGGGCATTTTGGTAATTTTTCATCGAGAGTCCGATTCTAGCCCCGAAACCTCCTGGACACTTTTCTAGGTGCCGGGTCCAGCCCGAGTGGGCGGCCTATGGGCATAGGGGTATTTTCGTAATTTTTTACCAAGTGTCCAATTTTTAACCCGGAACCTCCCGGACACTTTTCTAAGCCCCGAATCACATCGAAGTTCAATCTTAGGTCATGTTAGAGCCTCATAGGTGCATTCATAAATGTAATTATGAATGCTAACGTATATTTCCGTGTACTAGGGCTCCGGATAATCGAATGCGGCGATGCACCGGAGGTTAAAGCTACATGGAGAGCTTGGGAGTATACGAATCTCCCAATACTGTGAGTGACCCTGTTTTCAGTGTTTAGCCACTAGGGACAAAATGTTTTTTAAAATGTTTTCAAAATATAAATTATTTAAAAAGGTTTTACAACTATTTTGGGATAAGGGTAATCCACGACACATACTTTTTATTTTGTGATACACCCATTTAGAGGGTGGGATGATTTTAAAAATACAAAAGCTTGTATGTGTTTACATTTTTTTAATATTTATATAAGAAATATTATTATTATTATTATTATTATTATTATTATTATTATTATTATTATTATTGGGGTACGATGCCCCTGGAAGAGGAGTGATTGAGTGGGATTCCTCGGGTCTCCAATTTGCGGGAGGGTGGATCGAGTTTGAGAGCATGCATGATACTCAGCCGTGGATCACCTATCGAGGGGCACGGTGAGTCGAGCCTGGTTGGGAGAGGCGCGTAGAGAAACTCGCCAGAGCTCCAGATCACTGTGTTCCACCACAATGAGGCACCACCGAGGGAACGGGCTAGAGAAAGAGAAGATTTTGAAAATTTATTTAAAGAGGAAAGAGATAGCCCTCGGTGCAGTAAGACATACGACCGGCCAGTCTTGCCTTCAGTGTAATTGATGCTGGCCAGTTTTAATTATAAATTATTTTAAAGTTTTTTTTTTTAAAATCAAGCTCTCACATGGAGAATTTGATACAGGAAGTGTTGAAAACAAAGTTTTTAATTTAATTTATTTTTATTGTTATATTTTGGATTACCCATGTTTTTCCTAACCCTGATGGAGATTCATTGAACCTCTGTCACTCACCTGTATCCAATGTGGATGGATGCAGCTTTGCGTATGGAGTCAGCTCATAGAAAAGAGCCTCACTAGGAGACGTCGGTGGCTTAGGCTTAACAGTTTACGTTGCGTAGGTATTCTTTAAATTTAATCCACTGGTACTACCTTAAAGATTATTATTTTATTAAAAAGATTTTTAATTAAAGTTTTAGTTGTTTTGTATCGATGGTATCATTTCAATGCCTTGCGGTGCTTCTGGTGCGTGACCGACCGATACGTACTTCGAGGCAACGCGACGGTTGCCACGTGGCCGACCCAGGCAGGTCGGGGCGTGACACTTCAAGCTGCGTGAATCGAGTTAACAAAGGCACCTTAGGCTCTGTTTGGTGAACCTATCACGATGTGATTAGCACCAGTGGCACCAATCGTGCCATGCAGTTTCTGTTCGGTAATTTTCAAGCAGTGTGGTTGAGACATTTTAATCGCACTGGAAGGCTAGTGGGGAGCTCAAACGCACCAGGGGTACGGAGATCTAGTGGGTGATTCGCGCTGCAGTTTTTTTCCTTTTCCAATTTTACCATCACGTACACAAGAAATTGGAGAAGCTGCAGGGAGTGTGGTACGACCACATGGTGACATGATGTCAAAGGCCCATTAATTTGATGTCAGCAAAGATACCAAAAGCGCGAATTACTCGTCAAATTTTGCCAAATTTTGTTATAAATATTTAAATTTCTTACAATTTAAGTTCTTATACATTTAACAATAACATTGTTTTATTAGAAAATTAATGTTTATCAATTTTCATAGATTTTAACTTTAAATATGTTATAATATGATGCCAAAAATATGTCATTCATAAAAATGTTAAATCTAAAATGCAAAAGTGCTCATTAAATTTTGCACACCTTTATTTTGATGTCTTTAACAGTAATTTTAAATTTTCATCTCACAGTCACCATTATTTTTACTAAACATAATTTTTTTACCACAAATTTCAATCTCACAACTACGGTGATAGTTTAACGCCACCATAGTTTTTAATCTCACCATTATCAATCTCACCGCTATACCGAACGGACTCTTAATATACGTCTGTTTAGGGTTTTAGGGTTTTAGGGTTTAGGGTTTAGTATAGGTCTATTTAGGATAATATTGGTACCACGCGATTGGCCCTATTGGTCCCTAACGCACTAGTCCAGGTAAAATTGTGGGATTTCTCATTTCTAGCGGAGTTGCATTTAAAAAAAAAGCACTTTCTCTCTTTTTTTTTACCCTTTGTTTGAGAAGATTTTGTTTTGAAAGGCAGAACTAGATGTATTATTAAAACTAAAATCAAGAAAGCATAACAACTGGTCTAAAACCAACATGCAATATGTCAAAACAAAGCGGCAATTAGATAGAGAGAAAAGTCAAAACCCATAATCAAGCTCTCCTTAAATAACCTGAACAAGGGGCCAAAAAAGGCTTAATACATAAAATAGCTCTCGAACTTATATAAAAATATCGTTTTGGCCCTCCAACTTTTATTTTGAAATTTTTTGCCTTGGAACTTTTACTTTGTGCATAAATTCGCCCTTGGTGCTGACGTGACTTAATAAGAAAATTCCACGTATCATATAAAAATTCCACATGTCAATACATGAATAAGTCAAGTCAGCAATAAGGGCTATATTGTGCACAAAATAAAAGTTTGATGGCCAAAAGTTCCAAAATAAAAGTCGTAGGGCCAAAACAATAATTTTGTAGAAGTTTGAGGGCTATTTTATGTATTAAGTCGGCCAAAAAAGTATGAGAAATGCCAGTAGAAATCATCATCATCATAACATGGTGAATCCATTAAAAATGACACACCCGGACCCAGCACGACATTTTCGTACGAATGGAATAGTACAAGATGACGCGAAAATTTAACAATAAGTCGGTCCGGCTGTGTCAAGTTTGAAGAGAAGATAAGCTTAAGACAAGACGTAGTTGGAAGATGAGATTGGTGACCATGCATGGAATCTCCTGGTGGACTCCTTGAAGTCCATAACCAATGGAATGGACATCCATTGATGAATTGGTCGATGGATAGGGCCAAGGATTAAAGTTTTCAGAGATTTAAAGAGAAGAGAAAGTTTGGCCCGGGGTCCGAGTAGACCCGGTGCCGGGCTACCCTATAAATAGGGGGAGGCCGAGCCTCTCCCCCTCATTTTCTCTCTTTCTCTCTTCTCTCCTTTCTCTTTTCTCTCAACTGCTCCCGGGGAGCAATTTTGGACTTTTGGCCGATCCGGACAAACCGACGGCCAGTTCGAGGCGAGATCTTGGTGAGTTGTTCTTAACTCCTCGATCTTCATTTTTCTAAGTTTGTACGCTTATCCATGCATTGGTCTAGGAGAAATCCAAGCTCAAAGTTAGGTTCAGCTTTTAGTTAGATTTTAAGTTTAGATTTGAGATTTAGGAACTTTGAGCTTGTAATTCTCATTTCTGCTTCGGTAAACGCGTCGAGGGAGGTGTGAGGAACCTCCATCTCGAATTTCACGCAAAACCATGGACCGAGGGGCTCGGGATCCGAGGAATGCTCGGATCCCGAGGGGCGCCGAGCGGCTCCCGCGCGGGAGCCGCGTCTCTCCCGCGCGGGAGACGCGTCTCTCCCGCGCGGGAGCCGCGTCTCTCCAGCTCGGGACCTGGCCAATTTTGGCCACCCGCGCGGGTGGGCCTTTGCCGGCCCAATCCGTGGCTGGGCCGGACCCAGCCACGCGGGAGGGCCTTCCTGGCCCGAGTGTGGGGCCCACGGGTCCCCAGGGGCATTTTCGTAATTCTTCACCAAGTGTTTGATTTTTACCCCGAAACCTCCCGGACACTTTTCTAAGCCTCGAATCACTTCCAAACATCGTCATAGGTCATATTAGAGCCTCATAGGTGCATTCATAAATTTATTTATGAATGCTAACGTAAATTTCTGTGTACTAGGGCTCCGGTTGAATCGAGTGCGGCGATACCCCGGAGACTAAGCTACATGGAGCGCTTGGGAGTATACGATTCTCCCATCACGGTGAGTGGCCTAGACTTCTCTGTTTAGCCACTGGGAAAGGGTATTTAGAAAATAATTTTAAAATATAAATGTTTTCAAAACGGTTTTGAGAGATGGGAAATCCACATACACACACTTGTTTGTGATATACCCACATAGTGAGTGGGGTGTTTTTAAAAGGAGTATAAAACTTATGTGTGTGTGATTTATATATTAAATATAAATGTATTATACGTATATATATAATTTTTGAAATGTTATTATTATTGCTATTGAGGGTACGATACCCTTGGGAGATGAGTGTTTGAGAGGGTTCCTCGGGGCTCCATTTACGGGAGCGTGGACCGAGTTTGAGAGCATGCATGATACTCAGCCGTGGACCGCCTATCGAGGGGCACGGTGAGTCGAGCCTGGTTGGGAGAGGCGCGTAGGGAAACTCGCCAGAGCTCCAGTTCGCTGTGTTCCACCACAGCGAGGCACCACCGAGGGAAAGGGCTAGAGAGATAAAATAATAATAATAATAATAATATATTATAAATGAGAAAAGAGATAGCCCTCGGTGCAGTGAGGCATAAGACGACCGGCGGGTCGCACCTCCAGCATGATAGAGATGCTAGCCCATATTATATATGTATATAAATATATTTATTTATTTATTTATAGTGTTTTTAAAGGAGGGTTCTCAGCAAGAGAACCAGAAAAGAATTTTTTTTAAGAAAAATATTTGTTTTATTATTATTTTATTCTATTTTATTTTGGATTTCCCTTATCCACTCTAACCCAGGTGGAGATTCTTAGAATCTCCGTCACTCACCTGTATCCAATGTGAATGGATACAGATCCACGATCGGAGTCAGCTAAAGAAATGAGGCTCACTAGGAGGCGTCGGTGGCTTAGGATTAGAAGTTTCCGCTGTTTAGGTATTCTTTTAATTAGTCCACTGGCATTACTTTTAAAGTTAATTATTTTATTAAATATTTTCTAATTAAATTTTTAGTTTTATTTGACAGCGATGATGCCCATTTATGCCTTGCGGTGCCTCAGGTGCATGACTGGCCAACACGTACTTCGAGGCAACGCGGCGGTTGCCACGTGGCCGGCCCGGGGCGGGTCGGGGCGTGACAACTTGAATGGTATCAGAGCGTTTAAAAGATTTTGATTATTTTTAAAACTATAAAAGTATTTTTCAAAAGTGTTTTCAAATGTTTTCAAGTGTTTTCAACGCTAGTGGATTAAGTAGGTTTAGAACTTCAGTGTTCGAGTGTGTAGTTACTCGAAAGCGTCGTAAATAATCGTACCTACTCTTAGAATACTTTCTTTAGTAGCAAGCCACCAAATAGTGTTCTCGAGTGTGGTCTTAAGTGAGAAGACATCTTGACCACTGTTTTCCTCGAGATTCGTGCAAGCAAGGCACATTTTCCAAGAAACTCCCAACTCAAATTTCTAATATTCCTTCTACTCGAAAGCCTATGGTGCAAGGGATGGTATTCCCTTGAGATGACGAGATAGATGATGTGTCATCCAGTCTTTCAACGAAGCCTAGTTAGAGGCTTACCAGTGGAAACTGGTTCGATGCCCACAACCTTCGATGTTCAATCTTTGAAGTTGTGAACATCGAGACTCGCTAGTAAAGCAGCGAGTGTCAAGCATAAATTAGATGCGTGTCCCCATTCTTTACACTAGTGACGTGTAAAACTTGGGAGGAAATGATGCGACGATAACGAGGCAAGTGGCCAAGATGGGTAAAACGTGCGTGAACGCTAACCTCACTTCTCTCGTTTTCTACACTATTGGTGTGTAGCCTTGGAGAGAGAGTTCGGTTAGAATGAAAGAAATCAGATGAGTCAATCACGGAAGACGTGGTTGACCAAAACCTCAGGACGTGAGATGAAGCATCCGAGTAACCAGATGAAGGATCGAGAAGGACTTTACAAGCATCAAATGGAGATGAAGACAAGCGATTGTCGAAGAACCCACAAGTTGGCAATTCTGGTGGGATAAGGCCACAGATTGCCTGAATGATGCTCCGATGAGTGAGCATGAAGTGCGAGAAGTGGCAACAAGGGCTAGCCAACTTCATTTATTCTTACACTGTGGTGTGTAAGTGATGAAAGAAAGGTGATATTGGCGAACAAAAGAGAGTTCGTCTGAAGTCAATCGAGGAGAAGCATCCAAGGAAATTGCAAGAGAACAAGTGAGTCCAAGATCACGAGATATGAGATATGGAGAAATATTGGAGGATAAGAAAAGAATGGATAAGAGAAAACCCTAAAGGATTTAAGGATGACAAAAAGGAAGAGTAAGGAAAAAGGAACAAAAGAGAAGCTATTCTTGGGAAATGATGAGGAGGAATAAGACAAGGATGACACGATGGAGAATGAGAGAATGAAAGAGATCACATCCAAGTGGTCAAAGTGTAGTACATCCGTTACTACTTGTTTGACCATTGGATACCAAGGATGAGAAGGATAATGGACAAAAGAGAAAGGAAATGAAGATGGAAGAAGTGGAATAAAGAGAGTAAGGAGGAGGAGACCCCCAAAGGATAATAAGAAATGATTTTGAACAAAGTGAATGGGAAGAAAGTAAGCGAAAAGAGAGTGTAACACACGACAATGATGGAATGCCTGCATTCGTGCTAATGGAAGGCACGAAGAGAATTCCTCCAGTATTGTGAAATCATCATCAGATGGAACCGATGAGAAAGAAGAAGAAGGGAAATGAAAAGAAAAGCACGCCCTTAATCAAAGGATAAAGTAATGTCGGGATGTAGTGCGGAGGCTTTCTTAATAAAGAAAGAAAGTATGAAAACCCTAGGTAAAAGAAGATCCTAGGCTAATAAAAGAAGAATAAGGCTTAAAAGAAAGAGAGACTTAGTTCAGTTGATGAACTAAGTTTTGGTTAACTAGGAATAGAGCCTTAAAAGAAGAAAAGCATAACACATCACTAGAAAACTATAACTTTAAATAGCGATAACGTCATAATGAACCATAGGTTAATAGCTCCAAATGACTGACCAGGATTAATATATGAATAAGACTAAGAAAATAGGGTTAGAGACGAAACCTAGGTGAGTAACTTAGAAATAGATTAAAGAAGTGCATAAAAAGAGAATAAAAGAAACTTAGAAAGAGGATTAAGAAAGATCTAGTGAAAGAAAGTGAATAAAAGACTTAGAAACGGATATTAGCTAAAGAGAGTCAAGCATAATGAACCCCGAACTCGAGTCAAGTCAAGGCACTACATCCTAAAGCGAATAAATCAAGGAAAGGAAAACCCCTGATTAGTTAGATGATAAAAGAAGAAATAAAGAGGTTGGATAGAAAGAAAAATTGGAGAAAATATAAGAGAATGAGCACTCGTAGGAAACGAGTGAATAGGGGTTATACAAGTAATGAGATAAAGGAAGGAAGAGGAAAAGGACAAGTGAAGGAATAAGGATACCAAAGCATGGTAGTATACACAAGAGTGAACGAAGGATGAGAATAATGATGATCATGATGGGAATTATAAGGAGATTTCAAAACTAAGTGATGAAGAAAGTGAATCGACCTAAGAAAGAGTCAAAGAAGAGAATAAGGGTAGAACAAGGAGGAATAAGGTGATAATTGGATCTGGAGAAGACAAAAAGGTGATTAAGAATGAGCCAGAATGATGGTTGGAATTGGAAAAGACAAAAGATCAAGGCATAGCAAAAGTGTGGAATAGAAGGAATCAAGAGTATAAAGTTAACGGATATGAAGGATAAGTTAAATCTTTTAGAAGGAGGGGAGTAAGCTAACTTTGAGGAAAAACTCCCCGAAGAATGGTAAGTGAAGAAAGGATGTGGAAGACGAAGTTGAACCAAGCTAAGATGGAGTTAGCTTGGCGTGGGCAAGATAGTGAGGCAATGGAGGATAAAGAAAGATGTTGCCCACGATAAATGAACCATGACATCGAAAGACAAAGAAGAAATATCAAGGAATTAAGAGCCGAATATGGCTAAAAGAAAAGAAACCCATGTTGGTGAAGCGAGAGATGAGGGAACTAAAACAGAAAAAGTGATAAGAGAGAACCCCCGAGTACTCAAAGGAAGGAGTACGAGGATAAAGAAAGAAGTAATCGATCAGGCTCATGGACTTCTATGAACACAGCCAGTATGAAGAGGAGAAAGGAAATTCTAACACCCAAGTAAATCAAAGGCGTTAGAAGAAATGAGGAATGAGGATGATAATGATGAAGAAAGTCAGAGAAGAAAGCAAAGAGGGAAAAAGATGAAGTTAAGGTAAAAGAAATATGGGACAAGACGTGAAAGATCACGTAAAACAAGGTTAAGGAATAGGAAGAAGTAAAAGGGTGTGAAAATGGCCCTAACGGAATGGGTACGGAGATGGTGAAAGCTGTAACGATGCCAAAGAATGGCAATGGACCCAAGATAAGGGTAAACCGAGTGAAGAACGAGATGCCTCGAGAGAGAAGAATACAAAGATAATGAAGCTACAAAGGATACCGCACGGGTTTAACATGCGTGTTTGGCCTAGTCTCGTAGTGACGAGAAGGCAAGAAAAATGTGGACCCCACTATGGATGCGGGCGGATGGAAAGGAAGAAAAAGGAAAGAGATGGGGATATGGAAACCCCAGAAACTACCGTTGATGAAAGGAGGAAAAGAGATCGACCATTAGCAAGGGAGCTAATGCGAAGGAAAGGAGACGGAAGGAAGATGTATACGCGACACCTCCTAAATTGGATACTTCAAGAAAATAAAATTTAAGGAATGCCGAAGAGGCAAGAAAAATAGTATGAATGGGTATGAGGTCGTGGCTCAAATGTGATAAACTTGGGAGCCATGTGAGGCGTCCCTATGTGAGGAAGGGTCAGAGATCGAGATCTTGAGGATCTCTGTGATGACCACTCGAAAGGACCGGCCCAGTATGAGATTGGGGAGAGTGTGAGACCTCCCAGAGTCCTCCGTCCTTATGAGGAGGAGTGATGAGATATGATGGGCCATGGGCCCTGTATGTGATATGATGGGCCGAGGGCCCTATATGTTATTATGATGGGCGGTCAGAGAGTGGGTCAGCTTGTGAGAGTCGAGAGGGCATGATCTCTGAGTCCATTGTTATGATATGGCCGAGTGTGGGCCAGTATATACAAGAGCTCGACTCATACGCCAAGAAAAGAGAGAAGGAAGTCAGAGGCGAAACCAAGGAACGAGACCAAGGTAGGGGGGGAAGATAATTAACTCACCGCATCCTGGCCGTGGAGGCGAGGGAGTTAAGCGAAGGACTTTCCTATAGCTTGGCTACAAAGACGAGTACAAGACCACGAAACGACGAGGAAAGCGTCAGATGATGGCCTCGAAGTGAGAGGTAATAGCGATGAAAAAGGAGAAGGAACTCCTAAGAAGAGTAAGAGGTATGGAACCTCAAAAGAAACAAAAGGATAGTCTCGTCGAGAGAGACTTGAATGATGAGACAAGAACAAAGCGAGAGGATCAAGCAAGTACAACTACAGTGAAGGAAGAACCTCCAAGGGTCACAGTTAAAGTAAAAAGAGCCTAACCCACCAATAGGTAAGGGTAGGCTATGTTAAGGAAAAAGATGAGGTTCAAACTCAAGGGTAGAAGGGCAATGGAGCCACTCTTGAGAGAGAGAATAATCAGAGTGCGCAGTGAAAGCGCGGTAAACTTCAACGGTAAATAGTGAGGCGAACACTATTCGAAAACGAAATGAGAGCTTCGAATGGAAGCCAAACCTCCCCAAGGCACCTTATTTAATTTCGAGGACGAAATTTTTAGAAGGAGGGGAGAGTTGACACACCCGGACCCAGCACGACCTTTTCGTACAAATGGAATAGTACAAGATGACGCGAAAATTTAACAATAAGTCGGTCCGGCTGTGTCAAGTTTGAAGAGAAGATAAGCTTAAGACAAGACGTAGTTGGAAGATGAGATTGGTGACCATGCATGGAATCTCCTGGTGGACTCCTTGAAGTCCATAACCAATGGAATGGACATCCATTGATGAATTGGTCGGTGGATAGGGCCAAGGATTAAAGTTTTCAGAGATTTAAAGAGAAGAGAAAGTTTGGCCCGGGGTCCGAGTAGACCCGGTGCCGGGCTACCCTATAAATAGGGGGAGACCAAGCCTCTCCCCCTCATTTTCTCTCTTTCTCTCTTCTCTCCTTTCTCTTTTCTCTCAACTGCTCCCGGGGAGCAATTTTGGACTTTTGGCCGATCCGGACAAACCGACCTCCAGTTCGAGGCGAGATCTTGGTGAGTTGTTCTTAACTCCTCGATCTTCATTTTTCTAAGTTTGTACGCTTATCCATGCATTGGTCTAGGAGAAATCCAAGCTCAAAGTTAGGTTCAGCTTTTAGTTAGATTTTAAGTTTAGATTTGAGATTTAGGAACTTTGAGCTTGTAATTCTCATTTCTGCTTCGGTAAACGCGTCGAGGGAGGTGTGAGGAACCTCCATCTCGAATTTCACGCAAAACCATGGACCGAGGGGCTCGGGATCCGAGGAATGCTCGGATCCCGAGGGGTGCCGAGCGGCTCCCGCGCGGGAGCCGCGTCTCTCCCGCGCGGGACCTGGCCAATTTTGGCCACCCGCGCGGGTGGGCCTTTTCCGGCCCAATCAGTGGCTGGGTCGGACCCAGCCACGCGGGAGGGCCTTCCTGGCCCGAGTGTGGGGCCCACGGGTCCCCAGGGGCATTTTTGTAATTCTTCACCAAGTGTTTGATTTTTACCCCGAAACCTCCCGGACACTTTTCTAAGCCCCGAATCACTTCCAAACATCGTCATAGGTCATATTAGAGCCTCATAGGTGCATTCATAAATTTATTTATGAATGCTAACGTATATTTCTGTGTACTAGGGCTCCGGTTGAATCGAGTGCGGCGATACCCCGGAGACTAAGCTACATGGAGCGCTTGGGAGTATACGATTCTCCCATCACGGTGAGTGGCCTAGACTTCTCTGTTTAGCCACTGGGAAAGGGTATTTAGAAAATAATTTTAAAATATAAATGTTTTCAAAACGGTTTTGAGAGATGGGAAATCCACATACACACACTTGTTTGTGAGATACCCACATAGTGAGTGGGGTGTTTTTAAAAGGAGTATAAAACTTATGTGTGTGTGATTTATATATTAAATATAAATGTATTATACGTATATATATAATTTTTGAAATGTTATTATTATTGCTATTGAGGGTACGATACCCTTGGGAGATGAGTGTTTGAGAGAGTTCCTCGGGGCTCCATTTACGGGAGCGTGGACCGAGTTTGAGAGCATGCATGATACTCAGCCGTGGACCGCCTATCGAGGGGCACGGTGAGTCGAGCCTGGTTGGGAGAGGCGCGTAGGGAAACTCGCCAGAGCTCCAGTTCGCTGTGTTCCACCACAGCGAGGCACCACCGAGGGAAAGGGCTAGAGAGATAAAATAATAATAATAATAATAATATATTATAAATGAGAAAAGAGATAGCCCTCGGTGCAGTGAGGCATAAGACGACCGGCGGGTCGCACCTCCAGCATGATAGAGATGCTAGCCCATATTATATATGTATATAAATATATTTATTTATTTATTTATAGTGTTTTTAAAGGAGGGTTCTCAGCAAGAGAACCAGAAAAGAATTTTTTTTAAGAAAAATATTTGTTTTATTATTATTTTATTCTATTTTATTTTGGATTTCCCTTATCCACTCTAACCCAGGTGGAGATTCTTAGAATCTCCGTCACTCACCTGTATCCAATGTGAATGGATGCAGATCCGTGATCGGAGTCAGCTAAAGAAATGAGGCTCACTAGGAGGCGTCGGTGGCTTAGGCTTAGAAGTTTCCGCTGTTTAGGTATTCTTTTAATTAGTCCACTGCATTACTTTTAAAGTTAATTATTTTATTAAATATTTTCTAATTAAAGTTTTAGTTTTATTTGACAGCGATGTTGCCCATTTATGCCTTGCGGTGCCTCAGGTGCGTGACTGGCCAGCACGTACTTCGAGGCAACGCGGCGGTTGCCACGTGGCCGGCCCGGGGCGGGTCGGGGCGTGACAAAAAAACAACCAATAAATCATCATCTCTAAGAACCCCAGCCTTTGCCAAACCATCAACCTCACTATTAGCAGCTTGAGGTAGCTTTTGAATTTTTCATCGTTCAATTCTCTTCTTTAGAGCCTTCATATATGAAGGACAATTTTCCTAAGCCTCCATGTTGCCATATCGAGATTAAGAGTCCACTTCATGGCATTGCTAGAATCAGTCTCGATGATCAAAGAGGCAGAGGCCGTCATCTGGAAGCACCAAAGATGGCAAAAGCTTCTTTTATGGCAAGAAGTTCTGCTTCATTAGAATCCACAATCTAAACAGATTTAGAGAACCTAACTTTAGTATCACCATTGTGGTCCTTCAAGACTCTGCCAATTCCAGCATAACTAGGATTGCCTTTGGAAGAGCTGTAAACTTTGAATTTCAAACAACCATTCTCAGGCTTTTGCCAATTAATATGAGGAGCAGTAGAAGTTCTCACACTTCAATTAGAATTAGCAAAGTTTGGAAAATGAAATAGGTCATCAAAACTCTAAGGTTGTGTCGAAACGTCTACAAAGCCGTCCGACGGGAATTTTAAGAAATAAAAAGATTTGGAAAACAAGAAAAGGATTTAAAAGGAGTCGCCACTAACCATTTGTTTTAGGTAGGTTAGCCACCTATTTTGACTCCGTTTGACCTAACATAATCTAGAAAGATTACCTTAGGTTAAACAAATGTTGGTCCACGAAAATAAGTTTTGGGTTCGGGAGTTAGTTACGCTCGAGGAAGGATTAGCACCCCCGAAGCGCCCAGAAATCGGTACCATAAAGCCTTGTGAAAATTCGTTTTAGGGTTAATAACAAAATGTTTCTTTTGAACTGAAATAAAAATAAAATAAACCAAAATAAAGAATCTACAAGTGTCGGAGTAGAACTCCTTTTGATATGGGTTAGTTCACCCTTTAAGAAAATTCAATTTAATAGAAATCCGTGAAAAAAAAAATAAAAAAAAATAAGGTCTCAACGTTGAATAACCGAATTGAGAACTTTCCAAAAATAAGCTTTAAAATCAAAAATTGAAAATTCATAATTTGTTAAAGAAAAATTTGAGTTTTAAACAAAATTAGATTGAATTTGGAAATACTTCAATTGTTAATGACTGAATTAAAATCCTTCAAAAAAAAATTTTGGATTTTTGAAATTAATGTCGGAATTATTAAATTCCTTTTATTAAAAGACGGATTTTGATTAAAGGAAAGATTTAAAAAAAAGTTTAATTAGAAAGACTCCAATGTAAGGGTCTAATTGAAATCTTTAAAAAACATTTTTTTTTTTGGTTTTTGAAGACAATGTTGGAATAATTAAATTCCTTTCATTTTTGGATCTCATTTTTAAAACCTTGATTAAAGAAATTAACCAAAGTTTGATTTTGTAAGAAAACCTCAACTATTGATTAAGTTTGAGATTTTCCTAAAAACCATTTTTAGATTTTTTTTTAAAATTATGTCGGAATTGAAATTCCTTTTACTGATAAGGGGAGTTTTGAAAGAAAACATTTTTTGGGTTTTTCCTAAAAAAGAAACTAAAATTCGTAGAAAAAAAACTTTTGAAAATTTGGAGAAAATTATGAACATGGTATGCCAATGTCATTTTTGAAATAAAATATGAATAAAATCATTTTTTTTATTTTTTAAATTGGGGTGGAAATTGGTTTATTGGAAACTTCCTAGGCCCAATCGGAATTCCGAAAAGGTGAACTAGAAAGCCCCCTCACCCTAAGGAAGCCTTTGAGAACCTCGTAATTACGTGATCCTCTCGGACTTCCCATTATCGGGATTTTCATGCACATGCGATTTTTGAAAACAATGATTTAATTACTAAATGCATGAAATGATGGGACAAAATAAACCATGAAAATGGGTTAGCACAAGAGATATATTAAGTATATAACAAATAAATAATTAATGATGCATGAGCTTAATTTCTAAAATGGCATAAATGATGTAAATGGGCCTAAGCTAAATGGCATATTAAAATGCTAATGAGCCTAAACTAAATGGCATAAAATATGGAATGGGCATAGTCCTTAAAATGCAAATGGGTCTACATGCTAAATGACATAAATTAAAATGCTTATGGGCCTAGCTATATGACACGAATATGAAAATGAACCTAAAATTAATAAATTACATAAAATATTAAAGAGACCTAAGTTGTTAAATGACATAAATATTAAAATGACCTAAATTTCTAAATGGCATGAAAATATTAAAATAACCTAAATTACTAAATGGCATGAAAAAATTAAAATGACCTAAATATGTAAAATGACCTAAATTATTAAATGCACCAATTTCTTGACAAAGGTTAACATTAATAAGCATGGTTATGAAATTAAAATAAGAAAATGTTAATTATTAAAATGGAGATAGAATGCAAATGTACACATAGAGAAATATATTATCACACTAGATTTATTACTTTCCACTTTCTAATCCTAAACACGGAAATACAATATTAAGCCAACAGGAATAATATTTAAGCAAGTAAATGGTCCAAAATTAAAATAATGCTACATGGTCCGTAGGGATGGGTTGAAACTAACGAAATATGAAGTCTAATAAAAGGAATAATATAGCACATTCAAACATATGAAGGTAAAACACAAACCCAAATTAATAATATGCGAATCTCTTTACAAGCATAATTAATTTTTAACGTAACCCAACAGCAGAGAGTATGACCCAACAAATAATGAAGTATCCACAAACCCAACAAGCCAAATAAATTGTTCAAGACCCACAGAATTCTCAAATCTATAACAAACAAACTTAATAAAATAATAATAAACCAAAAAGAATAAAGTACTGCCTAGTCAGATGAAAGCATGGGTTAATGGAATAAATAAGACTTCACAAAGTCAAGAATTTACCTTCCCTAAAATGTAGTCAGCCTTTGCGTCTTGATTTGACAACCCTGTTTTTTTTTGCTTTCTTTTCCTTTTCGTTTCCCTTACTCTGCAGTTGCCGTCTCTCCTTCTCTGTTCGAACCCAAAAACAAAATTCTGAGCAAAACGAAAACTTTCTCCAGCAAAAGGCCCCGAGCTGTAGAGGTCTTAACCGAAAAAACTTTGAAGCCGCCTCCCTCTCTGCTCAACCGTCCGATGAAGCCAAAAGCGAGGTACGTTGCTTCTCTCCCTTCTTTTTTCTTTTTTTTTTGATCCAACTCTTTCTTTGTCTAGTTGCTAAAAAAAACCAGGACCGAAAGCAAGAACCCTAAAAATTTGTTGAAAATGGGATTCGGCCCCTCATGACTCTGTTGAAGTTGGTGTTTTTATATGGCCAATGAGTGCAATCCAAGGGCTAGCAAAGAACCTTAGCAATTAAATCCAACGGCTGATCTCTACTGACTAAGCTTTCATCTTGTCCCTTTGTTTGTTTGTGTAGGTATTTGGGCTTGTGTGTGCATGTATCTATCACATTCGAGAGTGTATGAGTATGAGCTGGGTTCAGGTCTGTGGTCATCAGGCAGGTAATGGTTGTCTTTTTGTCTGGATATGGTAGTGGAGATGGTAGTGGAGCAGTAGAGAGAGAAGGAGGACAACTTTGTCCAATTTCAATTGCCATATTCAATTGTCCCACTTCTAAGCCTGTTCCATTCCAAATAGCAAAGCCCACAAAGAAAAGAAATACATAAGACTAAAGTTAGAATAGAATGAAATTATAAAATCTAATATAAAAAGAAGGTAAGAAAAAGAAATTAAATAGATAATATATACATATAAAATGAGGTGTCTACAGTTGCCCCTCTTGGAGCATTTTTTAAGAATCTTGAAGTTTTACTTCAGGATGATTAGGAAATGGTCCAAGACATAGATACCTTATTTTATTAAAACTTCTTATGAGCCACCACTTGGTCTCCAACTGAATTAAATGTTATAAATTGGTCATTAAGTGAAATCAGTGCCGTGATTCGATCACTAACTATAACGAGAGTCGTGATTCGGTCTCTCAATGAACTAAATAAATTGTGAGAACCTAAATTAGGCCTCAAAAACGAAATAAGTGCCATGATTTGGTCACTAACTGCAACGAGAGCCGTGATTCGGTCTCTCAACGAACTAAATAAAATGTGAGAACCTAAATTAGGCCTCAAAAACGAAATAAGTGCCATGATTCGGTCACTAACTGCAACGAGAGCCGTGATTCGGTCTCCCAATGAACAAATTAACTGTGAGAACCTAAACTAAATCTCAAAACGAAATAAGTGCCGTGATTCGGTCACTAACTGCAACGAGAGCCATGATTCGGTCTTTCAACGAACTAAATGAATCACACCTTGGTTCCCAATTGATTAACATGAATTTCAAAACCTTAACTGGGTCTCAAAAATGAATTGAATGTCGTACCTTGATTGCTTAAAGAAAAATAAGAGCTGTAACCTGGTCTCTTTTGATGAACGATCATATTTGCTGGATTCTTGGAAAAGGATACTTCCACCTTGATCTGGAGTTGATGTATCAAATAGCTGATATGTTATCTGAAAATCTGATGCTCTAAAATGATGTAATGATCATGTCATGATGCATGCAATGCTTAATGCTTGATTTGCAATGACAAATTTAGTATCTTTTTGTACAAAGTCTGATCCTTGTTTGTAACAACATGGAAACCTCTTATTCAATCCCAATCTTCTTGCTCATTCATTCTAATTAACAATTTCAAACTGTATCACTGCTTTTCCTGACTCAGATTGCTCGTTCTGTTGTTTCTGCACATTCTTGATGATTCGCCATAAACAACTTCCATTTTCCTTCTGAGTGATTGGTTAGTTGAAACCCTGTCTCTTAAACCTAACCTATGCCTTTGAAAATTAAATGAGCATTTTCATACCTGTATGGTTTCTCGCATGTTTATTCAAATTTTGAAATTCATGACAAAATTTAATACGAGCAACAAACCAATTAACAATAAGATTCATCGCATTATTAAGAAAAAGATCAAAGAAATAAATCAACTTGATTCAATTTTTGCATTTCAGAACAAGATTCATACAAACGAAAGGAATTCAAACTTCAATTCACATTCAAAAATAGGTTCATACAAACAAGAGAGCAAGTTCATTGATTCAATACAAGAGAAAAGGTAAAGGGTACCTCCCAACAATGAATACTCAGAAACATGTGCGAACGAAACCTGAGTTCTTCCTTTGATTAATTAATGATACCAATGAACTTGACAACTCGGTCTATTGAGTGATCTGATCTGCCCCAATTAGACACACTGAATTTGATCTTGCTTCATTCAATAGCTGTACTTATGCCTTCTTTTTCCTCTGCTTAAGCCGCCTTTTCAGGTTTTCAACTTAAGCAACCCCTCAATTGATCCAAACTGTCCTTTCAGGTTTTCAACTTAGATCTCTCCTTTTCTTTTTCATCATTTTTCATTCTTTTCATTTTTTTCCTTTTTTCCTTTTTTCATTTTTTTTACTTTAGGCATAGTATTTCTTTATAGCATCAGCATTGATAGGACTGGAGAATTCTTTCCCATCCATTTCTTGTAATATTAAAGCTCCACCAGAAAAGACCTTCTTGACAACATATGGGCCTTCCCAATTCGGTGCCCACTTGCCCCGAGAGTCTCGTTGATTTGGGAGTATTTTCTTTAACACCAACTCCCCTTCTTTGAATTTTCTCAGCTTCACTTTCTTATCATAAGCTCTCATCATTCTTTTCTGGTATAACTGACCATGACAAAGTACGGCAAGGCACTTCTCATCAATCAAATTCAACTGATCATGTCGTTCTTGGATCCAATCAGCTTCATCCAAGTCCATTTCTCTAAGCACTCTGAGGGATGGAATTTCCACCTCGATAGGCACCACTGCTTCTGTCCCATATACCAATGAAAACGGAGTTGCCCCAGTAGATGTTCGGATTGCAGTTCGGTAAGCAAGAAGAGCAAATGGCAACTTCTCATGCCAATCTTTATAAGTTTCAGTCATCTTTGCTACAATTTTCTTGATGTTCTTGTTAGCTGCTTCCACTGCCCCATTCATTTTTGGCCGATATGGTGTGGAGTTGCTATGAATGATCTTGAACCGAGAACATAGTGATTCTATCATTCTACTATTCAGATTCTGAGCGTTATCGGAAATGATTCTCTCCGGAAGGCCATATCTACAGATGATCTCCCTCTTCAAAAACTTAGCAACTACGGATTGTGTAACACTGGCATATGAGGTTGCTTCAACCCATTTGGTGAAATAATCAATCATAACAAAGATGTATTGATGACCATTTGAAGCTTTTGGGGTAATTGGGCCGATAACATCCATTCCCCACATGGAGAAAGGCCAAGTAGACGCCATAACATGTAGCGGATTTGGTGGAACATGAATCTGATCCGCATATATCTGACATTTATGACATTTCCTTGTGTAATTGATGCAATTTGATTCAATGGTTAACCAGTAATGGCCGGATCTCATAATCTGCCTAGCCAATTTGTGTCCACTAGCATGAGTTCCACAGACTCCTTCATGCACTTCACTCATAATCATCCGAGCTTCTTTAGCCGTCACACACCTTAATAAGACCTGATCCCGAGTCTTCTTGTATAAGATTTCCCCATCCAAGTAAAAGTTCATCGACAATCTCCGAATAATCTTCTTATCATTCTCTGATGCATGATCAGGATATTTTTGGTACTTTAGGAACTGTACAACATCATGGTACCAAGGTTTGCCATCTTCTTCTTCCTCAACATTCATGCAATGTGTCGGTTCACCTCTCAACTCGATTTTGATCGAAGGAATCTCTGTATCTGAATCAACTTTGAACATGGAGGCCAATGTGGCCAGGGCATCAACAACTTAATTCTCTTCTCGAGGTAAATGATGAAAAGAGATCTCCTTGAAGTTCTTTACGAGATCTTTGATGTAGTCATGATAAAGGACTAACTTTGAATCTCTCGTCTCCCATTCTCCCTTCAATTGATAAATCACAAGTGCAGAATCACCATACATCTTCAAATTTTCAATTTTTCTTTCTATGGCCATCTGAATACCGAGAACACATGCTTCATATTCTGCCATATTGTTTGTGCACCTGAAATCCAACCTTGCAGTGGCTGGGAAATAGTTGCCTTCTGGGGATGTCAGTACTGCCCCAATGCCATGTCCAATTGCGTTTGATGCTCCGTCAAAATACATTGTCCATGTTTCATTATCATCTAATTCTCCATCAACATGAGATACTGCCATCAAATCTTCATCAGGAAAGTCAAACTCCATAGGCTCATAATCATCACTAGCCCTTTCTGCTAAAAAGTCTGCCACCACACTTCCTTTGATGGCTTTTTGAGAAACATATTGAATATCATATTCTGACAACAATACTTGCCACTGAGCAATTCTTCCTGACAAACCCGGTTTCTCAAATATGTATTTGATTGGGTCTAACTTTGCCACCAATAAGGTAGTATGGTATAACATGTACTGTCTTAGTCGGTGAGCAGCCCAAGCCAATGCACAGTACATCTTCTCTAATGGGGAATACTTAGCTTCATATTCAGTGAATTTCTTACTCAAATAGTATACTGCATGCTCTTTCTTTCCAGTCTCGTCTTGTTGCCCCAATACACATCCCATGGAATTTTCAAACACTGTGAGATATAAGATCAAAGGTCTTTCGGGTACTGGAGGTACCAACACTAGAGGATTTGTGAGATATTCCTTGATCTTTTCAAAAGCTACTTGACAGTCATCATCCCATTCACCTGGATCTCGCTTTTTAAGCAATTTGAAAATTGGATCGCATTTGGCAGTCAATTGCGATATAAATCTGGCAATGTAATTCAATCTCCCAAGGAAACATCTGACTTCTTTTGGGGTCTTAGGTGGTGATAAATTCTGGATAGCTTTGATCTTATCTGGGTCTACCTCAATCCCCTTTTCACTAACTACAAAACCCAATAGCTTTCCGGAGGTCACCCCAAAAGTGCACTTGGTTGGATTCAATCTGAGCTTGTACATCCTCAATCTTTTGAACAACTTCTGCAAATTGACAATATGTTCTTCCGTAGTCCGAGCTTCAGCAATCATATCATCCACATATACTTCAATCTCTATGTGCATCATATCATGGAACAAAGTCACCATAGCTCTCTGATAGGTAGCACCGGCATTCTTCAAACCAAAAGACATCACTTTGTAGTTAAAAGTTCCCCACACGGTGATGAAGGCTGTTTTCTCTTTATCTTCTGGTGCCATCTTGATCTGATTATATCCCGAGAAACCATCCATGAATGAGAATATGGAATAGCGGGCAGTATTGTCAACTAGGGTATCAATGTGAGGCAAGGGAAAATTATCTTTGGGACTGGCTCGGTTGAGATCTCTGTAGTCTACACACATTCGGACCTTCCCATCTTTCTTCGGCATCGGAACTATGTTGGCTACCCACTCCGAATATTTTGCAACTTCAAGAAAGCCTGCATCTAGCTGCTTCATTACTTCTTCTCTTATCTTCAATAGTATCTCCGGTTTCATCCGTCTTAACTTTTGTTGAACTGGCTTGCATTCTGGCTTAATCGGCAGCTTATGAATTACAATTTCTGGATCTAATCCCGGCATATCTTGATAAGACCATGCAAAGACATCTGAATACTCTTTCAACAAATCAACTAGTTGTTGTCTTTCAGTTTCTGATAAAGTGGTGCCTATCTTCACTTCTCTTCTGTCTTCTTTTATGCCCAGATTTATCAACTCTATAGTTTCTTTATGGGGCACTATCTGTCTCTCTTCTTGCTCAACTAACCTCAACAAGTCTTGAGGCAGATCAGAATCATCAATATCGTTGTTATCAACCTCACCAGTGTCAATCAACTTATCAAAGTTGAACTCAGGCCCGCTGTTTGTGCTTTCTTCGCATTCATTGACGGTGGACCTGCAAAGGGCAATTTGGAATGGATATATATAGAGTAATAGAATAGGAATGTATGGTAAAAGATAAATCAAAGAATTGTGAACTGGGAAACAATAGAAGAAAATATAGTGAATATATTGCAATGTAATCTCATTATGTCAAAAGTCTGTGCGTGCATCAATTCATCATTAAAGTTCGAATTATTGTATAAATAAGAAAGAAAACCTTAACCAATTATGAAAATACTCATCAACACTCTTAGGCATAAGCGTTGATTTAATAACCAAGAGTTTTAGCTAATTACATTTGCTCAGAAGACGAAAACACAGCTGGTATCTCAACAACAGACCAATTGTCTAATTCAATGTCCATTTCAGCCACATAGATTAATCTATCTAACTGATCTGAAACCTCCTCATCAACAGCACAAATAACCAAATTCTGCAATCCTGACTGAACAAACTGGACTGAAATTGGTGCTTGCCCATACCAATAAAGGTTGACCCAACCAGCTGATACAAAGGTTTGACTGATCGGTGGGAACTTCAATCCTTTCTCCTCTTCCATGCACACCCCATCCTTCTTAGCCAACCTCCAGGCTTTCTTCTTCTACTTCATTTGCTGTTTGTCTCTCCATGATGGCTTGAAACCCAGACCAAAAGTATTATCTTGGTGAGGCCAGTCTATCAATTCGGGATTCCCTTGCAAATTCTTTCCCAAACCCTTTCCATCAGACCATCCCAACTCTCTCATCTGTCTCTTCTGACCAGTCAAACCTTTAGAACTTTGGCTTGCACCCTTTTCTGACATAACCTCCGCAATTTCAAAAGATTGAAAAGAGCAGTCCAAACCTTCTTCGGCAGCTTCAATGTAAGGGGAGTCTGAAAATTGTGCCACCATGATATCCTCTTCTCCTTTAACTATCACTATTGTTCTTTCTACCCGAAACTTTACCTTCTGATGTAGAGTTGATGAAACTGCCCCTGCTAAATGTAACCATGGCCGACCAAGGAGACAAGTGTAAGATGGGTTGATATCCATCACTTGAAAAACCAATTCAAATGTAACCGGACCGACTTGGAAAGGTATCTCTATAGTTCCATACACTTCCCTTCGGGTTCCATCGAAAGCTCTGACTATGAGGTTACTCGACTGCACAAAGGATAAGTCCACTGGTAGCTTCTGTAAAGACCTGAGAGGCATAACATTCAATGCTGAACCATTGTCGATCAAGACCCTCGCCATTGTGTAACCCTTGCATCTGGCAGTGATGTGAAGTGCCTTGGGAATTCCCCTCATCCCCGTAGGTATCTCATTATCTGTAAACGTGATGTAATTAGCTGCACCAATGCTTCCAACTATATGATCCATATCAACAACAGAAATATTTCTGGACACATAAGACTGACTCAAGGCCTTTAGTAATGATTCTCTGTGGGACTCAGAGTTCAACAGCAATGCAAGTAAAGAAATACGAGCTGGCGTCATATTCAATTGGTCAACCACGCTGTATTCGCTTTCCTTAATAATCTTAAGGAACTCCTTAGGTTCATTAATAAAAGCACCATTGGTAATCTCTTTCTCTGATGTCATTTCTTGAACATTCATCGGCCCATCATTCATCTTAGCCTTCCCCTTGGAAGATTCACCATTTTCAGGACAATAAACTCTACCACTTCGGGTAATTCCACCAACATCAGACACCGGGGGAAATCCTAACTCCTTAACTCTTTCGATTGTAGAAAAACTACATTCATACTTCCAAGGGACTTGGTGATCATTTTTATACTCAAATGGTTGAGGAGGATTCAAAACCACTGGCATTGTTGGTTTTGGTACATCATAGCAGATCACAAAAGGCTTAGGTGCTTCCATGGCTTTAGGAACAAATGGTTTTTGTGCTGGAGGTGCATCATAGTAAACTACAAAAAGCTTTGGCTTGGGCGGCTCATCATAGTACACCACAAATGGTTTATGTGCTCCTTCTTCACCTCTTACCATATTTACAGAATCATTAATTCCTTCCACATAAAACTCAATTAGGGACTGATCCATCATCCTTTGCACCAATTCACGAAAATATTTACAATTTTGTACATCATGCCCCATCTCACCACAATACTGGCAACCATCAACCTTCCTCCCACATTGAATCATCCGTGCCTTCTTTAGAGCCTCAAAAACTGTAGCCATTGAAGTTTTCACTTCACTCACAGATCTCTTCACATATTCACCATTATCAATCACATTTACTACTGGCCCCCCATGACTCGGCAAAGGATTCTGTCCAACATTAGGTTGCGTATTCTGAGAGAAACTCAACCTTCCTCCTTTTACCAAATCCTGTACTTTAAGTTTTAGCACATAGCAGTCTTCAGTTGAATGACCAGCTGCCCCATGGTGATAGTCACAATGTTCATTGGGTTTGAACCAGTCTGGGTATGGTGGTGTGTAAGTTTTGGTCACGCATGGTTTTTCAATCAATTTCTGTTGTAAAAGTTGTGGAAGCAAAGCAGTATATGTGTATGGAATAGGATCAATTTTGGTATAGGTCCGGGCAGGCTTTGGATTGGTTCTGAGATTTATGGTGGTGTTTGGTTTAGGTGTGAAAGTTTATGCGGTAGGATGGAAAGTTAATCCGGAAGCAATGTAATTATCGGCTGGCGGTTGGTATGGGACAGCGGGTTGGTATGAAGTGGGTGGCTGGTATGAACCTCGAGGCCTATAAGAACCTGAGCGCCAGTTATGTGAAGGCCTTTGATTGGGGTAGTGGTAGTTTTGATGCTGATGTGTATATGGGTATGAATAGCTATCAGTAGTATGAACCTCCCCTTCCTTCTTCTTGGGGTTATGCACCCTTTTCCCTCCAGATAAGTCTCCATCGTCTATTTTTCCACTCTTGATTGCCTTTTCCAAACACTCTCCGGCAACCACAATATCGGCAAATGAACCGAAAATGCTAGTAACAAGCCGGTCATATAGTGGTCCTTTCAGAGTTTTAATGAAGGTATAGTTTGACTCTCTTTCTGTCAGTGGAGGGTCAACCTGAGCAGCCACGTCTCTCCACCGTTGAGCATACTCCTTAAAGGACTCATTAGACTTCTTTTCCATGGTTTGAAGGGTCAATCGATCAGGAGCTAGATCTGTCATATGTTTGTATTGGGCAATAAAGGCCTTTACCAAGTCTGACCATGACTGAACCTTAACCCGATCAAGTTGGTTGTACCACCTCAAAGCTGCCCCAGAAAGACTATCTTGGAAGAAATGAATCAAGAGCTTGTCATCATAAGCATAAGTGGCCATTTTCCTTACATAACTGGTAAGATGTTCTTGAGGACATCTGGTTCCATTGTATTTCTTAAAATCGGGGACTTTAAATTTTGGGGGTATCACAATGCCTGGAACCAAGGTAATGTCAGCTGCATTCATAGCCCTGTAATGCTGTGCCCCTTTAATTGCCTTTAGCCTTTCCTCCAACATGCTCAACATTTTTCTATCCAATGATGCTTCCTTAGAAATTTCTGGATCAAGTACCACCGGTTTTGTATGAGTTGTATCCGCATTAATGATTGGGACATGGGTAGGTTAAGTAGTTTGAGCGGGTAGAGTGGTGTAAACAAACCCACTAGCATTAAGTCCGGTAGGTGGTGGAGGTGGGTAAGGATATGCCCCATATGGAGGTGGAGGTGGGTACTGATTTTGAGTATCTGGCACAGCCGGTGGAATAGGAATGTTGAGTGTTGGCAGGTTTTACTGGGCTGTATCAGGTGTGTAACCCGGAGCATGAATTGGTGTCCCAGTATGAACAGGTGTATTCTCTCTGACCATCATACTCAACTCATTGATCCTTTCGATTGCCTCATTCAGCTTTTTTGTCAGATCCTCATTAGTCCGTTTCAGATTCTCCATCTCTGTATTCTGCTCTGCCATTTTCTTTGCCTGTAATCTAGTATAGTATCGGGGAGCTTGGGATGCTATCTTGAAACCTTTAATTGACACACCCGGACCTAGCACGACTTTTTCGTACACACGAAATAGTGTAAGATGACGTTTTAGTTAAACAATATGTCGGTCCAGATGTGTCTAATTAAGAAGAGAAGTTTAAATTAGGATAAGACGAAGTTTGAAGATAAAATAATTAACCGTGCATGGAAATTAGTAAATGCTAAAAAGACCTCCAAATAAGTCCCTAGAAATTTATTATGGACCCCGTTGGCACAAGAAAGCAAAGGATTTAGCCAACGGGTGAAAATGAAAGAAAGTTGAAAAAGGGGAAAAAGTTTGACTCCGGACCCGAGTGGACCCAGCGTCGGGCTCCCCTATAAATAGGGGAGGGGGGTGCCGAACCTTTCTTCATTTTTTTTTATTTCTTTCTTTTCTTTTTCTTTCTTTTTTCTTCTTTTCTCTTTGGAGCCGACCAGAGGCATTTTGGACAATTGACAAATCGGGACATGCCCGGCTATCAGATCAAGGTGAGTTTCCAGTATGTTGTTCTTCTCACCTCGATCTACGTTATGTTAAGTTTGTACGCACAACCATGCATCGGTTTAGCCTAAATCCAAGTTTTAAGCTTTTAACCGGATTAAAACTTTAAACTCAAATAAGTGGATTTCGGGCCGGTGGAATAAGATGAGTTTTTAGTGTGTTATAGTATTCACCTTATTCTACGTCCCATTCCGTTTTTACGTATTTTTGTGCACCGAGTGTGAGTAAATCGGAGATTTAGTCAATTTGGGCTAAATCTCACTCTACGGGAAAATTGGACCGGTGTTTTTCGTTTCTGCCTCGGCATATCCATTGTGGATGCCATGAGGATCGCCTCTCTAAGTTTGTACGCCGAAAGGAGGAGAAACGAGTGCGAAAACTGGGGGAGAGACCGGCCGAAGAACTGGCCGATCGAGTCCTTGTTTAGATATTTTTAATATATTATTATTATATTAAAAGATATTTATATATTATATTAATATATTTTAGATATTTATATATATTATTATTATATCTTAGATATTTATATATTATATCATTATAATGTATAAATATCTCATAGGTGGGTTTTTTGAGCCCGATTTCGAGTAGAATTTGGCCCAACCCGTGTGGGACCTAGCCTAGTCCGGGGTGGGGCCACGGGCCCCGGGGGCATTTTGGTAATTTTTCGTCAAGAGTCCGATTTTAGCCCCAAAACCTCCCGGACACTTTTCTAAGTGTCGGGCCCGGCCCGAGTGGCCCATGGACCCCCAGGGGTATTTTCGTAATTTTCACAAAGTGTCCAATTTTTACCCCGGAACCTTCTGGACACTTTTTTAAGCCCCGAATCATATTCAAGCCCAGTCATAGGTCATGTTAGAGCCTCATAGGTGCATCCATTAATTTAATTATGAATGTTAACGTATATTTCCGTGTACTAGGGCTCCGGTTGGATCGAGTGCAGTAATGCTCTGGAGGTTGAGCTACATGGAGCGCTTGGGAGTATGCGAATCTCCCAATACTGTGAGTGGCTTAGTTTTCAGTGCTTAGCCACTAGGGCAAAATGTTTTAAAAACATAAATTGTTTTTAAAAAGGTTTACAACTGTTTTGGGATAAGGGTAATCCACGACACACACTTTTTATTTTTTGATACGCCCACTTAGGGGGTGGGATGATTTTAAAAGCACAAAAGCTTGTGTATGTTTACATGTTTTAATATTTATAAAGAAATATTATTATAATTATTATTATGATTATTGGGGTACGATGCCCCGGTAAGAGGAGTGATTGAGTGGGATTCCTCGGGGCTCCAATTGCGGGAGCGTGGACCGAGTTTGAGAGCATGCATGATAATCACCCGTGGACTGCCTATCGAGGGGCACGGTGAGTCGAGCCTGATTGGGAGAGGCGCGTAGGGAAACTCGCCAGAGCTCCAGTTCACTGTGTTCCACCACAGTGAGGCACCACTAAGGGAACGGGCTAGTATATGAGATAAAGAGAAAATGAATATGAAGAGAAAAGAAATAGCCCTCGGTGCAGTAAGGCATATGACCGGCCAGTCGTGCCTTCAGTGTATTAGGTGCCAGCCCATGAGTATTTAATAATTTTAAAGGTTTTAAAATTTATTTCTCCTTGGGAGAATTTCAAAAGAGGTTTTGAAAATAAAATTTATTTTATTTATTTTAATGATTTTATTTTATTATATTTTAGATTACTCCTGTTTTCCCTAACCCTGATGGAGACTCATTGAATCTCTGTCACTCACCTATATCCTATGTGGATGGATGCAGATCCGCGTACGAGGTCAGCTAATAGATTGGAGGCTCACTAGAAGACGTCGGTGGCTTAGGCTTAGTAGTTTTCCGCTGCATAGGTATTCATTTAAATTAATCCACTGGTACTACTTTAAAGTTTATTATTTTATAAAAGATTTTTAATTAAAGTTTTAGTTGTTTTGCAGCGATGATATCCATTTCTATGCCTTGCGGTGCTTCTGGTGCGTGACCGGCTGGTACGTACTATGAGGCAGCGCGGCGGTTGCCACGTGGCCGACCTCGGGCGGGTCGGGGCGTGACATTAATTATTACAAACATGGATCAGGTTATTTCATTATGAAAATAATGAGGTTATGATGCCATAAATGATGTAAATGATCAATGTATGTAATGATAAAAATCTATCCCCAACAATTAAACCATAAAACAAAATTGACCATTAAACGAGGCTATCATTCATCATCCCCAAATATTATCTTGTAGTTGTCGCCCATTCTGACTTCGTCCACCAGCCATGATCAATTCTATTTTATGATTTCTTTCTTGTGGATAGATTCCTATAATGAAATGTATAGAATGGGATGCGGAGATAGAAGAAAGGAAAAGTAAATGAGTTAATATATAATCATACCAGCAATGGTAAAAGAAATGCAAATGGAGCATGCAATAGGGATCCATCCATAACAAATTTACTATTAAAGATGACTAATCATTTCAAAAATGGAAAGAGTAGTTTCAATCCCATAACAGCGCCGTGCCATTTTCATCAACTACAATTTAAAGTATTTACAAATCACAGCAGATCTTGTCTCTATATCAACTTTACATCACTAATGCTCCCTAACCTGTTACTGGTTCAACTTCTCTGTAAGCTCTCTGACTTGACGCTCTAAATCTTCATTTATTTTCACCAAAAATCGTTGTATGCGACTTTGCTCTTCCTCGGCTTTCTTCATTCCCTCTTCCTTGTTCTTCAGCTCGTCCTTTTCATTCTTCAACTGATCATTCTCATTCTTCAGCTCATCTCTTTCATTCTTTAGTTGATCTCTCCTTCTCTTCAGCTCATCTCTTTCACTATTCAGCTCATTTCTCTAGCACTGAATTTCAGCATATTGGACTCCAGCATCGTTCAGACGCTTGTTAGCATCCTCTTTGGCGTCCCTGAGTTTTGAAGCCTCATTGCCTTTACTAGTTGCTTCTTGCCTCCAACCATCCGCCACTTTCTTCATCCTCGCACTATCTTCTTGTGCCCTTTTTATAGCTCGGACCCATCTTCTCTTCTTCATCCTCTTATTTTTTAGCTTATCTTCCAACTCACGAGTTACCCACCTTAATTGCTCACATTCGTGAGTTAGCTCGGTTATTTCAATCCCTTCTCTTAATCTCCGGTTCTCAACTCTCAGTATTCTAAATTCATCTATCGGTCTCTCAATTGTGGGGTACTCCCTATCTGGCGTGAAAGGACAAAAAACATCTCTTTCTTGATGCCACACAGAGTATTCAGATATGACATTCTCCACATATGCAGTATCCTCCGTCCTATTAGCTGCTTTGTAAAGCTCTCCCTAAAGTTTAACTTCATCCATATGACCAGGATTGTCATGTGAGAGATCCAATAGGTTGAGGTAACCAGTGAGAGGGATAAATTGCTCTGAATTGTACTGTCTTCTGACCAGAAGTGGAGAGTAATTGGTTGTTCCCCAAAGACCTACTAACGGGATCCATGGAATCTTGACATGCAAGTAAGGAATCTCTCTCGCTTGCATCCATCGGGCTGTCCATGTGATCTGATCATCGCCCAAACTCGTGAACCACTCATACCACTCATCCTCATCTTTTTCTGGTGGCCAACTATTCTTTCCATAGATAGCTATTGGAACTCTGTCTTTATCGATAAAGGACATTCCCAACTTCTTCTTATAGCCGAAGTGACTCTTGAACCAGATGACCAACATCTGAGCACATGCTTCAAACCTTCCACCAGCCTTTCTACAGGTATTCAATGATCGGATGGTTTTTGCCAAAATTGCCGCTGAAGGATCTGTTTGATGCTTTATCTTTGTGAGGAGCGTCATTACTAATAAGTGAATGCAACCAAGCTTTCTTGGGAAAACCACTAGGCCATATATTAAGAAAGCTAGGACATCTATCCCTTTCTGATAGCCACACTTTGCATCCACGAACTTCATCAAGAAATCTGTCTGGAAATAATCCCCATCCTTGTATTGGCGTATCTCCTCTATACCCATTTCAACCATCTTGGCGAGGAACCTCGGGTTATCTTTCATGTCTTTTAAGGGCAGAAAAATTTTACTTGGTTTGGCTTTTTTCATCATAAGGAAATCTCGATATTCCTGAACTGTTGGCACCATATCATGCTTCCCAAACGCAAAACACCGGTAAGATGGATTCCAGAAATACAAAGCTGCTTTCAAGAGATCTTCTTCCACCTTAACATCCAATAACAGAGCTATATCCCCATACGTGTCTTTGAAGTTTTTCTGTCCACTCAGCCCAATCTTTATCCATAACTCCTTTAGCTTTGACAGGTCATTTTGGGCAAGGTCGAAATTCACAAATAAAGGTAATGTAGGCTCAGGGTCTTTTCTCGATCGATCTCTTTGAAGTCTTTGTTCCAACAGATCCAAAGCATTCCCCAAAATAGAACTAGCATTACTGACTCTAGGTTTATCCAAATCCATGTCGACTACCCTTCCCTCTTCAGCCATGATTGGTTTCCTTTAGCAGTAAATTCACTATGGATGGACCCCGGATGAGATGCATGATGTATGTACAAAAAAGAGAAGCATAAAACAAGACAAGAAAGAAAGAACATTAGAACTTCGTTATGAAATAAGAAGGCAAGGTAATAAATAGATCATATATACAAGGAAATATGAAAGGAATTGATAAAGGTTTAGAAGGCGTCCCTCCTTTGTGTCATAAGAAAATCAGTTTCTCTCGAAAAGGGTTTAACTCTACCTAGGTTTAGGGTTTAGCTCTACTTAGGCGGGCAATCCTCACGGGTACTCTATATGCATGGTTCGAAGTTCTAGACAAGGTACCCATCGCGGACACGACGGGGTGGAAGGATACAAGCACCTTCCTTCTAATTGGGAGAAAGACCCGGAATTCCTGACCTTTATGTTATGAACCGTGTAGTGTGTAGAAGGGACTACCAACCTTTACCAATTGCCTTTCACCACATGATGCCCCAACGCAACAAGAGGATAGAGAGGAAATACTATCATCAATCAAATAAACGGTTAGTCCAATTTAAAAGAATAAATGTATAAATAAAGAACAAAAAAGAGACATGCAATAAATACAGAAAATGAAAGGCAAGAAAATAGGCAAGAAGCATAAATGATAAAAGCAATTAAAAGCAAAGATAAGCATACAAGACGTGCATAATACACATATGAACAAAGACCAGACAAGAAGCATGCGAGACATATACATAGGGAAAATATATAATCAATCAAAGTATATAAAAAATATGTACAAGGGAAACAAGGTCATGCCACATAATGAAATGAATCAAATAATGTGAGGTGCAAAAATGTAATTTTTGAAAAAGATTTTATTGATGTAATTTAAGATGCAATATGCAATTTTGAAAAAAGTTTTATTAATGCAAATGCAAGATGTAATTTCGAAAAAGTTTATTGATGCAAATGTAAAATGCAAAAAAAGAAAGCATATTTACATTTTTTTTGTCCAAATCAATGAATATATAAAAATTTGAATATTCATGAATGAAGTCGAACTTTAAAAACATTTCAAAGTTAACCTTAAATTGAAAACAAGACTTTTTCCGAAAAATGGCTCGACTCTCTAAATAATCCCTAGTGGAGTCGCCAATCTGTCGAAACGTCTACAAAGCCGTCCGACGGGAATTTTAAGAAATAAAAAGATTTGGAAAACAAGAAAATGATTTAAAAGGAGTCGCCACTAACCGTTTGTTTTAGGTAGGTTAGCCACCTATTTTGACTCCGTTTAACCTAACATAATATAGAAAGATTACCTTAGGTTAAACAAATGTTAGTCCACGAAAATAAGTTTTGGGTTCGGGAGTCAGTTACGCTCGAGGAAGGATTAGTACCCCCGAAGCGCCCAGAAATCGGTACCATAAAGCCTTGTGAAAATTCGTTTTAGGGTTAATAACAAAATGTTTCTTTTGAACTGAAATAAAAATAAAATAAACCAAAATAAAGAATCTACAAGTGTCGGAGTAGAACTCCTTTGGATATGGGTTAGTTCCCCCTTTAAGAAAATTCGATTTAATGAGATCCGTGAAAAAAAAAATAAAAATAAAAAAAAGGTCTCAACGTTGAATAACCGAATTGAGAACTTTCCAAAAACAAGCTTTAAAATCAAAGATTGAAAATTCATAATTTGTTAAAGAAAAATTTGAGTTTTAAACAAAATTAGATTGAATTTGGAAATACTTCAATTGTTAATGACTGAATTGAAATCCTTCAAAAAAAATTTTGGATTTTTGAAATTAATGTCGGAATTATTAAATTCCTTTTATTGAAAGACGGATTTTGATTAAAGGCAAGATTTAAAAAAAAAAGTTTAATTAGAAAGACTCCAATGTAAGGGTCTAATTGAAATCTTTCAAAACATATTTTTTGGTTTTTGAAGACAATGTTGGAATAATTAAATTTCTTTCATTTTCGGATCTCATTTTTAAAACCTTGATTAAAGAAATTAACCAAAATTTGATTTTGTAAGAAAACCTCAACTATTGATTAAGTTTAAGATTTTCCTAAAAACCATTTTTAGATTTTTTTAAAAATTATGTCGGAATTGAAATTCCTTTTGCTGATAAGGGGAATTTTGAAAGAAAACATTTTTTGGGTTTTTCCTAAAAAAGAAACTAAAATTTGTAGAAAAAAACATTTGAAAATTTGGAGAAAATTATGAACATGGTATGCCAATGTCATTTTTGAAATAAAATATGAATAAAATCATTTTTTTATTTTTTAAATTGGGGTGGAAATTGGTTTATTGGAAACTTTCTAGGCCCAATCGGAATTCCGAAAGGGTGAACTAGAAAGCCCCCTCACCCTAAGGAAGCCTTTGAGAACCTCGTAATTACGTGATCCTCTCGGACTTCCCATTATCGGGATTTCCATGCACATGCGATTTTTGAAAACAATGATTTAATTACTAAATGCATGAAATGATGGGACAAAATAAACCATGAAAATGAGTTAGCACAAGAGATATATTAAGTATATAATAAATAAATAATTAATGATGCATGAGCTTAATTTCTAAAATGGCATAAATGATGTAAATGGGCCTAAACTAAATGACATATTAAAATGTTAATGGGCCTAAACTAAATGGCATAAAATATGAAATGGGCCTAGTCCTTAAAATGCAAATGGGTCTACATGCTAAATGACATAAATTAAAATGCTTATGGGCCTAGCTATATGACACAAATATGAAAATGAACCTAAAATTAATAAATTACATAAAATATTAAAGAGACATAAGTTGTTAAATGACATAAATATTAAAATGACCTAAATTTCTAAATGGCATGAAAATATTAAAATAACCTAAATTACTAAATGGCATGAAAAAATTAAAATGACCTAAATATGTAAAATGACCTAAATTATTAAATGCACCAATTTCTTGACAAAGGTTAACATTAATAAGCATGGTTATGAAATTAAAATAAGAAAATGTTAATTATTAAAATGGAGATAGAATGCAAATGTACACATAGAGAAATATATTATCACACTAGATTTATTACTTTCCACTTTCTAATCCTAAACACGGAAATACAATATTAAGCCAACATGAATAATATTTAAGCAAGTAAATGGTCCAAAATTAAAATAATGCTACATGGTCCGTAGGGATGGGTTGAAACTAACGAAATATGAAGTCTAATAAAAGGAACAATATAGCATATTCAAACATATGAAGGTAAAACACAAACCCAAATTAATAATATGCAAATCTCTTTACAAGCATAATTAATTTTTAACGTAACCCAACAACAGAGAGTATGACCCAACAAATAAAGAAGTATCCACAAACCCAACAAGCCAAATAAATTGTTCAAGACCCACAGAATTCTCAAATCTATAACAAACAAACTTAATAAAATAATAATAAACCAAAAAGGATAAAGTACTGCCTAGTCAGATGAAAGCATGGGTTAATGGAATAAATAAGACTTCACAAAGTCAAGAATTTACCTTCCCTAAAACGTAGTCAGCCTTTGCGTCTTGATTTGACAACCCTTTGCTTTCTTTTCCTTTTCGTTTCCCTTACTCTGCAATTGCTGTCTCTCCTTCTCTGTTCGAACCCAAAAACAAAATTCTGAGCAAAACGAAAACTTTCTCCAGCAAAAGGCCCCGAGCTGTAGAGGTCTTAACCGAAAAAACTTTGAAGCCGCCTCCCTCTCTGCTCAATCGTCCGATGAAGTCAAAAGCGAGGTACGTTGCTTCTCTCCCTTCTTTTTTCTTTTTTTTTTGATCCAATGGCCTCTCCCCCTTACTCTTTCTTTGTGTAGTTGCTTAAAAAAATCAGGACCGAAAGCAAGAACCCTAAAAATTTGTTGAAAATGGGATTCGGCCCCTCATGACTCTGTTGAAGTTGGTGTTTTTATATGGCCATTGAGTGCAATCCAAGGGCTAGCAAAGAACCTTAGCAATTAAATCCAACGGCTGATCTCTGCTGACTAAGCTTTCATCTTGTCCCTTTGTTTGTTTGTGTAGGTATTTAGGCTTGTGTGTGCATGTGTCTATCACATTCGAGAGTGTATGAGTATGAGCTGGGTTCAGGCATGTGGTCATCAGGTAGGTAATGGTTGTCTTTTTGTCTGGATATGGTAGTGGAGATGGTAGTGGAGCAATAGAGAGAGAAGAAGGACAACTTTGTCGAATTTCAATTGCCATATTCAATTGTCCCACTTCTAAGCCTGTTCCATTCCAAATAGCAAAGCCCACAAAGAAAAGAAATACATAAGACTAAAGTTAGAATAGAATGAAATTATAAAATCTAATATAAAAAGAAGGTAAGAAAAAGAAATTAAATAGATAATATATACATATAAAATGAGGTGTCTACAGGTTGGTCAGGCCATTTTGCCATAATCCACCAACCAAGTCTATGTAATATCCCAATCCCACATCGTCAGGATGTGGGATTTCAATGTGAGATATGTAGTGAGACCCAAATCCAATACTGTGAGGTGCCTTTTGAGTGGGACAAAACTATGAGGCTCGGGCCAAAGCGGACAATACCTCGCAGGTTGGGCCGAGTCTCCACAATTGGCATCAGAGTAGGCACCAGGCGGATTGGGACCTAAGTGCTACATCGCGTGAGGGTGGTGGAAGCCACCTCTTAGAATCCCAAGGCTTGGTGTGGTCCTGGATCTGTGTGTGTTAGGCTTGCCGGGGACGTCAAGCCTTTAAGGGGGTGCGATTGTAATACCCCAATCCCACATCGTGAGGGTGTGAGATTTCAATGTGATATATATAGTAGGACCCAAACCCAATACTGTGAGGCGCCTTTTGAGTGGGACAAAACTGTGAGGCTTCGGGCCAAAGTGGACAATACCTCACAGGTTGGGTCGAGTCTCCACATTTTTACATCGGATTGGATTGGATATGATGAATCGAAAAATTACATGTAATTTGTAGTGCGGTATTATAGTATTTACATAGATTTATATAGATTTGCATTGTATGGAGGATTATTCATAGGATGAGATGCTATGAATAATCCTCCACACAATATAAATCTATGTCCATACTATAAAATCGCATTATAAATTACATGTAATTTTCCTTCTCATCTTATCCAATCCAATTTGATATAACAAATATGTCCTAAAAGTAAAAAAATTAAAAATGTGAATCGAGAAAGAGAGAATTAAAAATGGTTAATATTTTCTAATCTGAGTTGTCAGTTTGAGTTTAACTATATATATATATATATATATATATATATAAGAGATACATTTGCACCTACTGTTAAACAAAAGGTTTTACATCTTTGATCATAAAAATTAGATTTTTTTTTTTTTAAAAGCAAGAGCAAAAAATTTATTCAAACTGCTACCAAAGAACAAGAGTTGACAAAAGTACACACCAAAAGTCAAGGCCCTTCAAATCAAACAAGAACCACCACAAGCAGCCAAAGAACCAACAATCAAAAAACAAATCTCAAAAAAACAAGACCATCAGCGTGGTTCGTAAGCAACAAAGGTAGCAGAACACAAGAAAAAATGCCAAGTGAGGGAAAATGTCCAAGACCACAAAACAGTCTCCTCAGTTAGCAACCGTTAACAACTCCACTTGTCTTTGAACCCCCTCCTTTGCAAGTGAATCAGCTTCATTATTAACACTCCAAGGCACCTTTTGAATAGACCAATGATCCATTCTATTTTTAAGAGTTTCAATCTGAAGCACAATATTTCTAAGCCTCCATGGTGCAGTCTCAGGTTGGGTAGTCCACTTCAAAGCTTTGGAAGAATCTGTCTCAATGATCAAATGATAAGAATGAGACCGCCTTGAAGCGGCAAAAATAACAAAAGCCTCCTTGATGGCAAGAAGCTCTGCCTCATTAGACTCCACAATACCAACAGATTTAGAAAACTTAGCCTTGATAACTCCATTATGATCCTTCAAAGCCCCACCAATTCCAGCATGTCCCGGTTTACCTTTAGAGGAGCCATCAACATTGAATTTAAGATAGCCACTCTCTGGGCTTTGCCACTCAGCTTGGATAATAACCCAAGTTCTGTTCTCTCAATTTGTCTTAGCAAGAGCAGGGTAGCGAAATAAGTCCTCGAAGGATTGAGGTTGACCAGGCCACTTAGCTAAAATCCACCAAGCAAATCTGAGTTTTACAACATCAAACAGCTGCTCAATATCAATAGCTTTGCCTTTGAAAACAATATCATTACGATGAAGCCATATGGACCAAATAACGACAAAGAAAAGCATGCGCCAAACTTCAATGTTGCTATTTTGAGCCCGTAATCCTTGCCACGCCCCTATAAAAGCAATCGGATCTCCAGGGATGGTCCAGCACAAACCCCATAACTACAGCAGCAACTCCAAATTCTCCACGCATAATAACAATGAAAAATTAGATTAATTTAATTTAATAGTTGAATTTCACGCTTTATACATGTATATCATAATTTAAAATGTTAAACATTTATTTGATGTAATAAAATTTCTCACAATTAAATATATATTTAAAATATCAAAAAAATATTGGAGTGATGTTGTAAAAATAACATTGATTTGAAATTTTACACACACGAGAGAGATACTAGTATATATTGTCAAATTCAATAGTCGTTACATGGATAAGTCAAACTTGAAAATGCATGTCAGTCATATAAAAAACATTAGGGACCATTTCTCCGTCGCTGGTAAAAGCTCTTCTTTCAGAGGAAAGAGCGAAAGTGAGAGGGTGATGGGTGTGGTATTAGCAGATGAAGAAGGTTCTAGGTCTAACTTTCCTAATCCTTTTAGAAAAACATTGTTCTACAAGTCAGATCTAGTTTTTATGGCTATTGAAACAAGTTTCAGATGGTTAAAGATTCTCATCGAAAGAATGATTTATTTTCACTCTATCGTCTTAGTTATTATGATGTACTTCATTTATGTTAGACCTTTTTATTAATGAAATGAAAGTGCATTTTTTTCAAAAAAAAAAATCAGTGAAAACCGTAAGTTGCAAATAGAGAAACCAATTCAAAACTCTTATACTAATTCTTGTAAAACTACATCCAATATTAATTTGGTAATTATCAAGCTTATCAAGCCCTTTTTTTAGTAAAATCACATGTATCTATATTTGTTTAAAGGTCTATGACTAATCCCGTTCAAGTCGTGTTGGACCCAATGGAAAAAGACTATCCCAAACTTGTTTTCTTTATTCACAATATTCAAATCCGAAACTTTTTTTTTTTGGATATAATCATAGGTATTAATATCCATTTAACGGTACATGACCAATCTTGTTAAAGCCGCATCGGATCTTAAATGAAGGAAAACGCTACAAAAAAAGCTCCATAGACAAACACTTAACTATACTAACGGACCTATTATGTAAGTATAGAGGACATATAACAACGAACATTACGTCCATCGGTATACGCTAATCCTTTTTCTGACTGCAGATTAGTAGTCATATGTATAGATATGTCTTATACTGAGGCTCGCTAATTTAGGCGTCAGTATATGGTTAAAATTAACAAAAATAAAAGGCGCCAAGAATTTTAGCTTCGTGGGTATTCTACTTTTCTTCTTTATATAATGATGATAATAATTAAATAAATTTTTTTTTCAATAATTGAAAACCAAAAAATTTTTGTTATTTCCGTCGGTATTGGTCATCCATAGACATAAGGCTAAAAACACACGGCCTTCAAAGAAAAATGCCAATTCCCAAATTTCAACCTTGAAAGCTTAAGAACTTGAAACCCACAAAGCCAATTCTCCAATTCTCTGCTTAAGAACTGAAAAGCTTACTCGAAATCCCTTTTACTTTCATTGCCTATCACCGTTGCCATGAAACCCATGAATTAGACTTTCACTTTCATTAAAGGAGGCATTTGAAGAAGTCGAAAAAGCTAGTTTACTTTCTCATTGGGCATTGAATCTGATATGAATTTACAATTCCCTTTCTTCTTAGGAATGTTGCTTTCGTAGAAAATCTAATGACACAAAAGAACCAAAAGGGCACGGATCTAAATCTATTGGTTAGCCTTCTTCTCATCAACTTTCTTTTTCATTTGAGCATTTTATTTTGTAAGAATTATTAATTTAATCTTAACTTCCTTTTTCTTTAGCTGTAATTTTTATGTTCCTTTCTCCATTTTCTTTTGATTTATTTCTTTCGTTTTATTTGCATTTTTCTGAATTACTATTATTAATTCTCATTTCAGGAAAGCTTGGAATTTACTATTTTGAAAAATCACTTGGTGAATTGCGTGGGCTTGTGGTCATTTTCATTTAATTTGGGTAAGTTTTCCATATGTAAGATATAATGTGAATTTAACTCTATATAGTGATTCATTTTCTAATAGCAGATTTATAGCTTTGATGTTAGAATTATTTTCTTTATAGCAAATTTATAAACTTCACTAGATAGTTTATACTAGCTAGTCTTTTAATCTTTTTAAAAAAAAGAGTGTATTCTAGATTTCTGCTTGAAATAGCCTTCTTCTGCTTTCATCATATCAATTAGCTTAGAAGCAAGCACCTTTTACTTTTCAAGGACTTCCCTAGATAGGGCTTCAAGTTGAGCAGCTTCAAATTCCATTCTTTTCTTCTCAACTCTATCAGATATGTATGTGTTACTAAAATGCAAGTGATTAAAATGTCTCAAAACAGCTTTTAGCCTTTTTAATTTTTTGAATAATTTGAGCATGGGTCTACCATTAATAAGGGTAAGAGTGAACCAAAGTTTGAGGTGAAAAGCAATGGCTTGCTTTTTGACCAAGCCGAAAATAATACTATTTCTGCAGGATGCAAAAGACCTAAATATATATCTCTCATTTTAAGTTGCTCATTTTCGTCATTTCCCCAATTATTATTATATACTATATTGGACCCTTTGGCTTTTAGTCAACCTTTTTAGGTCAAACAAAGGCAAAATCCTCTCTTAATCAAGCTTTTAATCACTCTCTCAAATCATATTATTCTCTTTTTATCTTCCATATGGTGGTGGGCAGATGTGAAGGGCTTTTTCAAAAGTAAAATAGGAACTGGATTATCAACAAATCTTGATTTAGGATTTTTTTTTTGTTTGAAAAGAATTCTTAGTCATCTTAAAGAAGAATCTACTTTGCCTCCGTTGTTTTCTCCTCTTTTCTAATTAATATATTAGAGGAAAAAATGATCATATTTCTAAGCTAAAATATATGTTGCGAATTTGTTTAAAGAGTAAAACATGCAATGAAAATTCTTTAATGATTGCATATATTGTAGGAAATTCAAAACAAGGGAAGTATCCATTTGAAATGTTCCAACATGGTAATTAATTATTGAATACTCCTATATATATGCAAGTACATCTGTATCTTCCCATATAAATATATATATATATATATATATGTCTATCTTCAAATAAAATATCAAAATGGTCATTAATTTTCAAATCAAAAAACTTTAAGTGTATGTTTATAGCCATATACTCTGGTAACAGAATTCTAGAGGAAATATTATTTATTAGAGATCAAGAGATGATGACGCCACCACCTGGTATTTCTTTCACCCTTTTAGGCAATTTTCTAAAGGTGAATGAAGCAAGATGAGTCACTTTCAAGAGGGCCGTAAGCATCTCTAGAAGAGACTCCAGACTGAACACTGTCGCCCTCCTTTTTTCTAAACATTTCAACTAAGCTGCCACCACCGGTAAGTTCTGCCATAATGATTTTTCTTTTTTTTTTTTGGTTTAGTTTTAAATATTGAATATAAGTTTTGATCATTTTCTTTTATTTGTTTCCTTTTTCTCATTTGGGTGAAAACTAATGCGTAGACTTATATTAGATTAAAATTCCTCAGCAAATGCATTAGAAAGTACTTGAATATTAACTTTGATATTAATAGAAAGTTGTTAACGTGCAGATTAAGTTGTAGTGCTTGATATCTCTTGTTTATTGGTTGTGATTGCGGTGTCTTAAATTTGACTTGTTCTCATGTTCTTGATTAAGTGTATATGCTGTAAAATTACAGTTTAAAAATCTTGTTTTATGGATAAGAGTTGGATAGGTCTTTCGACAAGAGCAAATGATGAGTATATAAATGGGGCTATTAGCTTTCTAGGCTTTGCATTTGCTAAGTCAGCTAGGGATGGGAAAATCTTGTGCCCTTGTACCAAGTGTGTAAACACCTATTACATGTCAAGAGCAGATGCATTTGATCACATCATGTGCAAAGGCTTTTTGAAAGGCTATGACCGATGGATTTTTCATGGGGAATCATCTGTTTCGTTCTCTTCTATCTCTAGAAGTAATAATAAAGAAGAAGATCCACATCATGGCATGCATAACTTATTGAATGATGCTTTAGGAATGGATGTGAATATAGAAGATATATAGTACAACACATTCTGCTACTGCCAATATGGGAAATTCTGGGACCAACAAGTTTTATTCTCTAATGAAAGAAGCTCAGGAAGACTTGTACCCAAACTGCACTACCTTCACAAAGTTATCTTTTATGGTCAATTTATACCATATAAAGTGTCTTAATGGATGGAGCAATAAATCATTCACTTTGTTATTGAAATTATTGAAGGCTGCGTTACCGGAGGGAAACACATTGCCAAAGACCTTTCATGAATTTATGAAAATCATTGCAGCATTAGGATTAGGCTATGAAAAGATTCATGCTTGTCGTAATGACTGCATTATTTTGGAAGGATAAGCAAGATGAAGAAGTTTGTTCACAATGCAAAGCTTCTAGATGGAAAGAAACTACACATGTTTTGGAAGATGATTCATCCATTTCTTCTAATCAGAAAAAAAAAATGCTGTGAAGGTCTTGCGTTGGTTTCCTTGGAAACCAAGTTTACAAAGGTTATTAATGTCATGATCTTTAATTATATACTACTATAAGCGAAGAATTAGCTATAAATAAGCATACTTTATCCTACCCTAAGCATCCAAAAGATTTAATATGATGACAATTCTTAAGTTAACCCCACTTACTTTCCAATTCCCATGTAACTAAATTAAATTATACTTTTGGCCAAAAAAAAAACTAAATTATACTACCAGTCACCTAAAGTTAATCTCGTACTAATCAAAAAATAATTACTTCAACAACTTCTCGTATGAAAGATGTACTACTTCGATTCGTGATTTTTTTTTACGTTTACCTGATGAGATAGGTGACGTGCCATTGTCAAATCAAATCATTTCCTAAGCTCGCCAAAACTAATCTCTCCTCACTTTTTTTCAATTCCTTCCCCTTTAGTCCCTATTTTTGTTATTTTCCACACAAACGATTATCAGGCGTACTCGATTCCCAAGCCTTTCCAACATATCGGTGTATGGCTTGTGTCTTGTGCAAGGCTCCTAGGCTTGATGGGGTTTTACATTTTCAATAAATTAAAATAGAGTTTCCATAAAGACAGAAAAGAAAAAATAAAGTAGACAGATTCAAAACACCAAATTGACGAAGTCTCTAACTTCACATTTACACGTCATGTATCACCTTTTTCTCTTACATGCGCAATTTCTTTCCTTGGCCCCAAACTCCCAATGCATGTCATGGAATAAAAAACCGGACCGGACCGACCGGTTCAACCGGTTGAACCGAGAACCGGTCACAAGTCCGGTCCGGTCCGGGTCATAAAATAGTTTTTTATTAAACCGCCTTTGAACCGGTTGAACCGACGAACCGGTTCAATCCAAATTTTATTTTTTTTTTAATTTTTTCAATTGATATTTTTATTTTTTCTTATTTTTTAAGGAATATTTTGAATATTTTCTATTTTTTTCTATTTTTTTTAATTTTTTTGATTTTTTTTAAAAAAATAATAAAATTAAATTATTTATTTAATCGGACCGGTTAAACCGGTTGGACCGGTTGAACCGGTGACCAGATGTCCAACCGATTCAACAACCGGTCCGATTTTTTATTCATTGATGCATGTCACAATAATTACTATACTTGGAAGACAAAAAAAGAGCAGAGTCTCTCTTTTTTCATCTTTCTTTTCTTTTTGGTTAATGGGCCCTCTCTCTTCTGTTTTCTTCCTCTAGTTGCTCTATCTTCTCAATCAATAACTGTTTCTCTCTTTTTGCTTTGTTCAGCTCCTCAACAGCCTTGAGTCGTTGTTTATTCAAATACAAGATATCTAATATAGCAAGAGAAGCACAAGTGATGAAACATTAAAGATAACCGAACAAATGAACATCAATTACTTTGCCATTCAAATGGAGACGTACTCTGCTGAGCTTCCTTGAACAGTCGCCATATCTTATTATTTTTCATTTCCAGTTCAGCATTAGAAGCCTGTTCCTATAAGTCAACAAAAAAGTCTTTAAACCGGAAATTTTCTTCCTTCTGTTATCAAACAAAATTTTCTGTTGACAAAACGAAATTATTAACTGAAAAGGTTCATAGATTTAAATAACAAAATACATTATCTTACTTATATACCTCGAACATAATATTTGAATGCCACTGGATTTTCACAGTTTCAATCTTCTTTTAAGAAAATACGAATAATTATTAAATTAAAAACAAGGAGAAGCAAATAAGAAAATTTTACCTGTGACATTTCTCCATCGCCTTGGCCTCCAAGGCTAAAATGCAGATAAAAAAGAAATTAACTACCTTTATTTATCAAATTAAATACAATTATTTATATTCAATAACAGAAAAAGAAAATGAAGAGAAAAATTAATACGGGACAGGTTTCAGTCAACCATTGTAGTCTTATGCAAATGAAGAGATATGAAAATTTTCAATCGTTACAATTATTTATATTCATAAACCCTTGTAATCTTATGCAAATGAAGAGATGAAAAAAGAGAGAGACTGCTCTTTTTTTTGTCTTCCAAGGTACAATAATTATTGTGACGTGCATTGGGAGTTTGGGGCCAAGGAAAAAAATTGTGCATGTAAGAGAAAAAGGTGACACCCGACGTGTAAATGTGAAGTTAGAGACTTTGTCAATTTGGTGTTTTGAATCTGTCTACTTTGTTTTTCCTTTTCTGTCTTTCTGGAAACTCTATTTTAATTTATTGAAAATGTAAAGTCCCATCAAGCCTAGGAGCCTTGCACAAGATACCAGCCATACACCAATATGTTGGAAAGGCTTGGGAATCGAGTGCACGTGATAATCATTTATGTGGAAAATAACAAAAATAGGGATTAAAGAGGAAGGAACTGAAAGAAAGTGAGGAGAGATAAGTTTTAGCTAGCTAAGGAAATGATCTGATTTGACAATGGCACGTCACCTATCTCATCAGGTATAGGGGTGACCACGGTTCGGTTCGAACCGTGGAACCGAACCGAAACCTAAAAAATCGTAACAGAACCTTTTTTAAGGAACCGAACCGAAACCGAAAAGATTCCGGTTTGGTTCCTCTTTTGGTGGAACCGGAATCGGAACAGCCGGTTCCGGTTCCGGTTTTATTATTTTTTTTACAAATAATTTTTTTTCTTATTTGTAATATAGTTTTATTTAATAATAATGAGGTATAATAAATATGTCTTAAGATAAATTTTATGGCATATTTATATAATAATATCATGTAAGTAATACATTATAAATTTATTATATTATTATTTATCATTTATTTTTTATATAATGTTAGTTTAACTATAAAGATTTATTACATTTAATAATTTTTTAAAAAATTAGATGATTAAACACTTAATTTTTATATATTTGGAATTAAATTTACTTATTCTAATATATATATTATTTAAACAAAATTTAATAAAATTTAGAAAAGCAATTAAAAAATTTTGAAAAAAAAAAGCTTAAGGTTCTGGTTTGGAACCGGAACCGAACTGGAACCGGAACCGAAACCGGAACCGCTTATAAAGGTTTCGGTTCCAGTTCCAAGGAACCAAAAACCGGAATCGGCGGTTCGGAACCGAACTGGAACCAAACCGTGGTTATGACTAATCAGGTAAACCACAAAAAAACATCCCGGACAAAAGTAGTACATCTTTCATACGAGAAGTTGTTGAAGTAATATTTTTTTATTAGTACGAGATTAACTTTAGGTAACTGGTAGTATAATTTAGTTTAATTGCATGGGAATTGGGAAGTGAGTGAGGTTAACTTAAGAAATTGTCATCATATTAAATCTTTTGAATGCCTAGGTTAGGATAAAGTATGCTTATTTATAGCTGATTCTTCGCTTATAGTAGTATATAATTAAAGATCATGTCATAACAAAATCAAAATATAATATTTCTTTAAGTTAGTTTATCTATGTTAACATATTAGTTACTTCTTTTTGTAGTCAAATTTGATTTTATTCTATATAAAAGTGAGGTTGATGAGGAAATCACGGAAGAAATGGAGGAAGAACAACTTGAAGTAGTCAAGAGTTGGGTTTTTAAGAACATAAGTGGAAAGTGGAGACAATGGAAGAACTACTTGAAGTCTATTGGATTTGATCCAAGTAAAAGTGTGGATGAGATGGTTGAAGAAATGACAAATATGAAAGTGCATAAAGAACAATACAAGAAGCTTGTTGAGTATTGGAGCTCCGAGAAAGCAAAGGTTTGATAAGTAGCTGAAGCTTTATACCAAAACATTTTATACATTAATTTATTAATATTTAAATTTCTTTGTTTTATCTATGTTTTAGGAAATTAGTCTTACCAACCACACAAATCTCTTGAAATTAGTTGAGCCTCATTGTACAGGAACAAAGTCGTTTGCTAGGATCATTGATGAAAAGGTAAGTTTCTAAAATATTTGCTCTGGTTTGTGTTTTCTATTTCTGTTTTGCCATCATAAATGTGACACGAAAAGGATTCTTTATTAACATTCTGGTGTGTGTAAGGAGTCTAGATTTCATTCAATTTGATTTGACAATTATGCTCTTAAGGTGTCTGACTGGGTACTATAATTTCATTCAAACCCAGAAATCTGAATGTTATTATAGTTCTTATGGATTTTAGGACATTGAAAAACTAAATTCTTGTTACGCCTCGACCCGTTCAGGCCGGCCACGTGGCAACCGTCGCGCTACCTCAAAGTATGTGATGCAGCACGGATGCATCTGAGGTACTGCAAGGCATGGATCGAGTATCATCACTGTAAACAAACTAAAATTTTAATTAGAAATCATTTAATAAAATAATTAAATTTAAAAGTAATACACCAGTGGACTAATTCAAAAGAGTACCCACACAGCGGAAATTACTACTCCTAAGCCACCGACGCTTGCTAGTGAGCCTCCGATCTATCTGCTATCCTCGTATGCGGATCTGCATCCATTCACATTGAATACAGGTGAGTGACAGAGATTCAATGAATCTCTATCGGGGTTAGGAAAAACAGAGATAATCTAAAACATAATAATAAAATAAATATTTTTCTTTTCAAAATTTCTTTTCAAATTTTCCAACGAGAATTTGCTTTTAAACCATTTTAATAAATAAATAAATAAAATGGGCTGGCCTCTATCATACTGAAGGCTCAACCCACCGGTCATATGCCTCACTACACCGAGGGTTATTTCTTTTCTTTTTAAAACATTTTCTCTTTTTCTCTCTCTGGCTCGTTTCCTCAGTGGTGCTAGATGCTGTGGTGGAACACGGCTACATCGAGCCCTGGCGAGCTTTCCTACACGCCTCTCCCAAGTTTCCGCTCAATGTGCCCCTCACTTGGCGGTACACGGCTGCGTTTATGTATGTCTCTCAACTCTGTCCACACTCCCTCAAATCGGAGCCACGAGAAACCCTCTCAATCGCTCATCTCGCTTCCCATCCATATCAAATATAATATACATACATATTTAACACTCATAAACATAAACATAAACATACACGCACACACATAAATCCTAATATTTCCTTTTTTTAAAATATCTCACCCTCTATGTGCGTATATCATCAAATAAGTGTGCGCGTGGTGGTAGATTCCTCGTGTCCCAAAACTTTTGAAAATCATTTTATCTTTTAAAAATGTTTTACCCTAGTGGCTAGGCATTGAAATCTAAGCCACTCACAGTGTTGGGAGGTTCGTATACTCCCAAATGATCCACGTAGTTTAACATCCGGAGCAACATCGCACTCGACCATCCGGAGCCTTAATACACGAAAAAACGTGTAACATTCATAATCAAATTGTGAATGTACCTGTAGACACCTCATTTTTTTATATTATTTAATTTCTTTTCTTACAACCTTTCTTACTTTCTTTATTTATATTAGATTTTAATTTTAATTTTAATCTTACTTTAGTCTTCTACTTTTCTTTTTCTTTTTCTTGGGTTTTGCTATTTGGAATTGAGTGGGCTTTAAAGATTGGAGCTGGCATTGAAATTGGGTACAATTTTGAAGATTACACACTGAAGCCCAAATCCCTGTTACACACCATCAGATGGCCCAAGTTCATTTCTTTTTCACGGGCCCAAAACCTGCAAAACAGAGAAGAAAAAAAAGAGATGCCAGTTGTTGATTTTAGGGTTTGAAGAACAATCTCTACCATTAGATCAATTTCCTACCCACATATAAAAGCCATTGTTTCGTACAGTAGGGGGGAGGAGGCCGAATCTCAAATGAAAAATTAGGGTTATTCTTTAGAAATTAGGGATTTTCATTGAGTTTGGCTAATCTGAAATTGGTTTAGTAGAAGAGGAGTAAAGGTGGAAAGTAGTAACATACTCGATCCATAGGCATCGCCAAATCTATAGTTTGAAGAATTCAAAAAGGTGGTTTTCGTGTGGGGATTTGTTGAATTCTGAGTTCAGTTCGAGAGGAGGATTTCAGGAGTGGAAGAGAAGGCAAAGAGGTGGGTTGTTTGAAGCCGAAAAGGTGCTGTTTGGTTTGACTCTTCGTTGAAGCAAGAAGATTGAATTTCACAGTGGCCGGGTCGTTCAAGAGAGGAAAAGGGTCGGCTGCGGGAAGTAAAAAGTGAGTAAAAGAGGCAGCTGAACAAAACAAAAAGGAAAAGATCAAAACGCCGAACCCTATATCGTTTTGGGTAAAACTCATATGCTTCGGACCTTTCTTTGTTTTGTGCCTGTTACTTTATGCTTGATTAAGATTGATTTTAACACGTTTATCAATGGTTGGTTTACGTTGATGAGCTAACATATAATCATGATGGGCTTTGCTTTTACTGTTGGTTTACTGCCATGATGTCTTTGGGTTTCGTGTTTACCTTATTGGATTTGGACTTTCTTTGTTAAATAATCAGCTATTTTGCTTGATGTTAGATTCTGCTATCGCATAACTCGAGATTGGTTTGATGGTGTGGGAGTACAAATTGTATGATTAGGTTTGGGTTATTATTTTTTTTAGGATTGAAAATGCTTTGACAAATATTAATTGGAATAAATAGGTACACAACTAGTTAGGGAAATATCTTATTTTATTGCTTCTATTTTATCTTTTCTTCTTCTTTTTGCTATGATAATGCTTCTTTGCCGTGATATATAATTACTAGCATATATTTTATTAAGTTATTCAAATTAGAAAGTTTATGATTTTGGCCCACATTTTTATTTTATTTTATTTATTTTTTTTAACATCCCATTCCATTACCATGTCATTTAGTATCATCAGTTTTTAATATTTGTGCCATTTTAGCATTTTTTTAGATCATTTAATATTTATGTCATTTTAGTATTTTAGGTTTTTTTTTAAATATTTATGCCATTTAGTAATTTAGGACATTTCACATATTTTATGTCATTTAGATACTAAGCCCATTTGCATTTAACAAATTAGGTCCATTTGCATTTTATATTTTAGGCCCATGGCATTTTATATATTAGGCTCACTTGCATTTAATAAATTAAATTCATTCACACTTTAGATATTAGGCTCATTTTCATTTGAATTTAGGCCCACATGCATTTTCGTGTCATTTATTAATTTAGGACTAATTGCATTTTCATGTCATTAGTAATTTTAAGCTCATTCACATTTTAGATATTAGACCCTTTTCGTTTTAAATTAGGCCCAATTGCATGCATATGTCATTTAGTAATTTTAGGTCCATTGGTATTTTAGGATTAAGCCTATTCACATTTTAGGACTAGACCCATTTCATATTTCATGACATTTAGCATGTAGACCCATTTGCATTTTAGTTAGGCCCATTTCATTATTATACGTCATTTAGTAATTTAAGTACATTTGCATTTTAGATTTGGCTCATTCCATTAATTTATGCCATTTAGGTTTTAGGCCCATTAGTATTTTAATATGCCATTTAATTTAGGCCCATTTACATCATTTATGATATTTTAGAAATTAGGGCCCATGCATTTCTTTAATACATACTTAATATATTTCTTGTTCTAACCAATTTTCTTGGTTTATTTTGTCCTATCATTTCATGCATTTAGTAATTAAATCATTGTTTTCAAAAATCGCATGTGCATAGAAATCCCGATAATGGGGAGTCTGAGGGGATCACGTAATTACGAGATTCTCAAGGGCTTCCTTAGGGTGAGGGGGCTTTCTAGTTCACCTTTTCAGAATTCCGATTGGGCTTAGGAAGTTTCCAATAAACCAATTTTCACCCCAATTTCAAAATATAAAAAGAATGATTTTAATCATATTTCAAAAATAGCATTAGCATATCATATTTATGATTTTCTCCGAACTTCCAAAAGTTTTTCTACAAATTTTGTTCCTTAACGAAAACCCAAAAAAATGTTTTCTTTCAAAATTCCCCTTTATCAGCAAAAGGAATTTCAATTCCGACATAATTTTAAAGATCCAAAAATGGTTTTGGGAAAATCTCAAACTTAATCAATAGTTGAGGTTTTCTTATAAAAAAATTAAACTTTGGTAATTTTCTTTAAATTGAAGTTTTAAAAATGAGATCCAAAAATAAAAGGAATTTAATTATTCCGACATTATATTTAAAAATAAAAAAATATTTTGAAAGATTTCAATTAGGCACCTACATTGGAATCTTTCCATTTAAAATTAAACTTTTTTAAAAAAAAAATTTTGCTTTTAATTAAAATTTACCATCAATAAAAGGTATTTGATAATTCCGACATTAATTTCAAAATCTAAAAATATTTTCGTGAGATTTCAATTTAGTCCTTAACAATTGAGGTCTTTCCAAATTTAATCCCATCTTTTTTCAAAACCCTTATTTTTCTTTAAATCAAAATTTATCTTTAACAAATTACTTGTTTTAACATTTTGATTTTTAAAGTTTATTTTCGGAAGTTCTCAGCTCGGTTATTCTACATTAGGAATTTTCTAACCAAATTTCAATACGGATCTCATTAAATTGAATTTTCTTTAAGGGTGATTAACCCATAGTAAAAGGAGTATTACTCCGACATTTTAACTTTTAGTTCTAAATTATTATCTTCTTCTTAAAAGCATTTTATTATTAGCCCTAAAATATTTTTTTAAGACTTTTATGGTACCGATTTTCGGGCGCTTCGGAAGTGCTAATCCTTCCCCGAACGTAACCGACTCCCGAACCCAAAATTTGTTTTCGTAGGCCAACATTTGTTTGACCTAAGGTAATCTTTCTAGATTAGGTTTGGTCAAACGGAGTCAAAATAGGTGGCTAACCTACCTAAACCAAATGGTTGGTGGCGACTCCTTTTCTTGTTTTCAAAATCTTTTTATTTCTTTAATTTTCCCGTCGGACGGCTTTTTAGACGTTTCGACAGTACCTATGAGGCTCTAGCATGACCTAAGAGGGTGTTTGGATGTGTTTCGGGGCTTAGAAAGATTTCGGGAGGTTTTGGGTCAAAATTGGGCCCTAAGGCAAAAATTAAGATTTTGCCCCTAGGGTTTGGGGCCACTCCAGCGCGGGACTGACCAAGTACCGCACGGGACTTGGCCAAAATGGTCACTCTCATGTGGGAGTGACTCGGCTCCCGTGTGGGAGCCGTCTTCTGGCCTCGGGAACAGAGGCTTTGCCTCGATTTTTGAGCCCCTCGTCTCACAGTTCGACTCGAAATTTGAGTCGGACAATCCTCACACCTCCCATGACACGTTTAACGAAGTAAGAACGAGAATCATAAACTCAAAAGTCCTAGATCTCAAATCTAATCTTAAAATTTAGCTAAAAAGCTAAACTAACTTTGAACTTGTATTTCTCCTAGACGGCCGCATTGAAATATGTAAAAACTTAATAGAATGTAGATTAAGATAAGTAGAATAACATACCAAGATCTTATCTTGATCCATCGGTCGGATTGTCCGGATCGACCAAAAGTCCAAAATTGCTCCAAGAGAGCCAATGAGAGGAGAGGAAGAGAGGGAGAAGAAAAATGAGAGAGGAGAGCTTATCTTCCCCTATTTATAAATAAGCTCGACACAGGGCCTACTCGGATCCCGGGCTGGACTTTATTCCCCCCTTTTTCTGCTTCTCATAATCTCGATCCTTGGCGTAACCCACCAACCAAATCACTAATGGATATCAAATTCATTGGCTATAGACTTGATGAAGTCCAATTTAGTGCTTCCATGCATGGTCACTGTCTCATCTTCCAACTACGTCTTATCTTAAGCTTAAATTCTCTTCTTAATTAGATACATCCGGACCGACGTATTCTCAAATTAATACGCCGTCTTATACTATTCCAATTGTACAAAAACATCAAATTAGGTTCAGGTATGTCAATTCTGACTAGAAATTGAGAGCTTAATAGGAAGAAAACAATGACCTAGATGGGATCCAAGTGAGAGTTGGAGCTATGAGGGTTGGTTTTATGCGAGTAGGATTCTTTGTTATCAATTAGACTAACAAATAAAGCTGATGTCTAAGTTGTGTCTTACCTACCTTGTTTTTCCTCGGAGCTTTGTTGATGACGTATCATTTAGACCTACAAATTATAATAGTAATATTCTTCTAACTCTTTGTTTGTCTTTATTGGAAGTTTTAATTTTTTTCTTGGGTCAAATCTGTTTGTGGCTGAAGCAAATATGTTAGGTGTTCTGAAACATAGTTTAATAAGTTTATTTCCTTATTTTTCAAATAAATAAATAGTTCTTTGACCATTTAACAATTTTTTTGAAGGCCAAAATGGGATACCACCATCATGTGCACATATGTATATCTATCGTCGTACAAAAAAGGATGGAACTATTGTTAGTGAAAAAGCATCTGAAGTTGTGGTAATGCTCTGTTTTTATAGAACCTGTACAGTATGTTTTTGGCATTCTTAATATTTTGAATCTTTAAAAAGAATGCGACCAATGTTATTTGGTTTTGTTAAATTACTTAGGAGCAACTTAAAAGCCATATGAATGAATCTGGTAATTCTTCTAATTAGCAAGAATCATGGGAAAATGATGTGTACTTTAAAGTCAAAGGACCCGAAAAGAAAGGGCGTGTTCATTGCGGTGGAAATATTTGTGCTTCATCATCCAGATCAGGTTCATCATCCCAACAAAATGAAGCGGTCCTAGGCTTGAAGTTGCACATTAGGGATTAGAGCAAAAACTTAAACTGCAATCACAAGTGCTTATCCAACAATCTTAAGTTCTGAATGCTGTTTTATCATTGTTGAATAAGCTATTTCCTGAAGAAAATGTTAATGATGTTGTGGCAGAAGCTAATCAAATGGTTAATCAATTGGTAAGGTTTTCTTTTTCTTTGTTGAAAAATTTTGGTGTCAATGATGATGATTATAACTTAGCAATATTTTCTTGTCTCTTTCAATAGGCTGCTGATGCCAATAGGGCACCAAATGACTCTCCAAATGTACATCATTCATCAAATTCAAGTTTTCATCCTGACCAAGTTAAAATGCGTATTTGATATTGCTTTGTGACTTTGTGGCTGATGATGACGATTATTTTGGGACTTTAAATTTGTTGCTTTGATTTAGTTATTTTATCATTGTTGAATTTGCTACTTTGAATTTTATCTTGCAAATATGGTCTTTAATTTTATCTTAAATATGATCTTTTTTTGACAGAAATGAGTGATGAAGATGTATTAAAAGACACAAGTTAGTTCTTTCACTATTAGTACAATGTTTTAGTGTTGGAACACTCCAATAAAACACTTAGAATAAAATATGTTCTGTACTATTTTAATTTTTCTAATTACTCTATTGTTTGGATAATGACTTTTAAATACAATTTGCATTTTACATTTTCTTTTATGCCATTTTTAATTTTCAATTGTAAATTTTAATCTACAGGTGAAATAAATATATTAAATATATAATGTGAAATTGACCTTTTACCAATGTTGTATAAATTACTCCGTCAGTATAGCATTAAAATGTGAAATTGATTCAATGCTATACTGACGGATACAATGAATTTTGTCATTATTAAATAGAGCTATGCTAACTGGTAAATTCCAATTCATTGATATAGAAATAACCTATACTAATGATGTGGACGTCAGTATAGAGGTTAACTGACAGAAGGTGTCATCAATAAAATCTTTGCAAATGTAGTTAGGGATAATCCGTCAACATATTAATTACTTACGATTGTTAATTCCGTTAGTACATCCTAAATGATATTGCAACGGCCAAAATTTTCTTCAGTATAGATCTATACCGTCAAAGGATGACTTGACGGCTGATTTTCTATTGCAATAGGTGTTTTAACCATCAATATAGGTTAAAATGGGCTATACTGACAGAATTTAAGGTTTTACTGATGAAAATTTATTCGTTAGTAAATGGCTGTTTGTTTGTAGTGAAAGCTTTCCTAAACTTATTTTCTCCATTCACAAACTCGAACTCGAGACTTTTTTATTATTAATTTGGTAATTACCTTTTCAAAATAAATTATTATTAATATAATTGGTTTTCTTTTTATGGCATATATGTAGTAAATTTGGTAATTTAGTATAACTGAGATAGCCTACCATATATATTATCAAATTGGAAAGGTTACAAAATCAATGCTAACTTAAAAATATACCAAAAAAAGACGAGTAATAATATCTCTATATTTGGGCAACAACCACACAACTTTTTGCTTTAGTGCCTAATAAATATTGATTTATTGTAATATAACCCCTTAAATACTAGAAATAATTTTTTAAAATCCAAGATTTTGTAGCATTCTCTATTAAATCCAAACATGCCTTCGGTTAGCAAATAATAGCCTTTCTTTACTCATCAATACCCTCTCCTCCTTTCCCCTTCTTGACTACTAACGCCATGTTAAAAAAGACTTTCTAGTTTGTACTCATTGTATAATAAGATTCAATAAGCCTTTATATTCATGGGATTTATTAAAGGAAAGATACTGAAGCATGTTGCTGAGCATAAAACTTAACCTCACTACTCTAACATGTAGTTAGGGAAGTAAAGGTCGAATCCCACAGAGAGCTACTATGATTTATCGATACTTTCTAAAAAAATAAACAAGAAATTAAGAAAAAATAGGGAGGTTTGTATACTCAACTAAAGCAAGCAAGTAAAGAAACTATGTCGCACGAGTGTGAGGTGCATGATTTGCCTAATCCCATGTTAACGGGAAGGCAACAATGGATGTGGGTGGATGGAAAGGAAGAAAAGGATAGAGATGGGGATAAGAAACCCCAGACAGCATTGTTGATGAAAGGAGGAAAAAGGAAGGCATATCAAAGAGAAAAACGAAGATGAAGAGCAAGCAGTGATCACGATGTGGTGCGATTAACTACGTCTCGTGTTGACGGGAATGCCAGTGGGAGAAAGAAAACCTCGTTTAAGAGGCCTAAGAAGTCTAAAGGCCAAGAGAGAAAGCCTAAGAGGCTATAGAAATGGCATGGATGGGTATGAGGTTGAAGCTCAAGTGTAACTGATTTGGGCGCCATGTGAGGCGTCCCTATGAGAGAAAGGGTCAGTGATCGAGATCTTGAGGACCTCTGTGATGACCACTCGAGAGGACCGGTGACACACCCGGACCTAGCACGACCTTTTCGTACGAGCAGAATAGTACAAGATGACGCAATGATTCAACAATATGTCGGTCCGACTGTGTCAAGTCTGAAGAGAAGATAAGCATAAGACAAGATGTAGTTGGAAGATGAGATTGGTGACCATGCATGGAAACACTAAAGTGGACTTCTTTAAGTCCATAACCAACGGATTGGACAGTCCATTGGTGAATTGGTCGGTGGGTCGGGCCAGTAATCAAAGTTTTGAGAGGTTTAAAAGAAAAGAGAAAGTCTGGCCCGGGGCCCGAGTAGACCCGGTGCCGGGCTCCCCTTTAAATAGGGGGGAGATGAGCTCTCCCCCTCATTTTCTTTCTTTTCTCTCTTCTCTCCTTTCTCTTTTCTCTCAACTGTTCTTTTGGAGCAATTTTGGACTTTTGGCCGATCCGGACAAACTGACCTCACGTTCAAGGCGAGATCTTGGTGAGTGGTTCTTAACTCCTTGAACTACGTTCATTAAGTTTTCACGTTTATCCATGCATTGGTCTAGGAGAAATCCAAGCTCAAAGTTAGTTTCAACTTTTAGTTAGCTTTTAAGTTTAGATTTGAGATTTAGGAACTTTGAGTTTGTGATTCTCGTTTCTGCTCCGGTAAACGCGTAGTGGGAGGTGAGAGGAACCTCCATCTCGAATTTCACGAGAAACGATGAACCGAGGGGCTCGGGAACCGAGGAAAAGCCTCGGATCTCGAGGCTTGCGAGTGGCTCCCACGGGGGAGCTGAGTCTCTCTCGAGCGGGAGAGACCGCCAGCCCAGGTCCCGCGCTGGACCTGGGCTAGTCCCGCACCGGACTGGGCCCTTTTGGGCCCAAGCCGAGTGGGCTTTGGCCCAATCAGCAATGGGGGGCCTTTTTGGGCCCAGAAACAGGCCAGGCCTGGCCCAGCTACAGGGGGCAGGCCTGCTTGGCGCAGCCCAAGTGTGGGGCCCACGGGTCCCCAGGGGCATTTTAGTAATTTTTCATCAAGTGTCCAATTTTTACCCCGGAACCTTCTGGACACTTTTCTAAGCCCCGAATCACATTCAAGCCCAGTCATAGGTCATGTTAGAGCCTCATAGGTGCATTCAAAAAAATTTAGTTATGAATGCTAATTTATATTTCCGTGTATTAGGGCTCCAGTTGAATCGAGTGCGGCGATGCTCCGGAGGTTAAGCTATATGGAGCGCTTGGGAGTATACGATTCTCCCAATACTGTGAGTGACCCTGTTTTCAGTGATTAACCACTAGGGAGAAAATGTTTTTAAAATGTTTTCAAAATATAAATTGTTTTAAAAAGGTTTTACAACTGTTTTGGGATAAGGGTAATCCACGACACACACTTTTTATTTTATGATACGCCCACTTAGAGGGTGGGATGATTTTAAAAATATAAAGCTCGTGTGTGTTTACATGTTTTTAATATTTATAAAGAAATATTATTATTATTATTATTATTATGGTTATTGGGGTACGATGCCCCTGGAAGAGGAGTGATTGAGTGGGATTCCTCGGAGCTCCAATTTGCGGAAGCGTGGACCGAGTTTGAGAGCATGCATGATACTCAGCCGTGGACCGCCTATCGAGGGGCACGGTGAGTCGAGCCTGCTTGGGAAAGGCGCGTAGGGAAACTCGCCAGAGCTCCAGATCACTGTGTTCCACCACAGTGAGGCACCACTGAGGGAACGAGTTAAAGATATAGAAGATTTGAAAATTTATTTAAAGAGGAAAGAGATAGCCCTCGGTGCAGTAAGGCATACGACCGGCCAGTCGTGCTTTTAGACTATTAGGTGGCAGCCCGTTTTATTTATAAATTATTTTAAAGGTTTTTAAAAGAAAATCAAATTCTCACTTGGAGAATTTGATACAGGAAGTGTTGAAAACAAAGTTTTTAATTTAATTTAATTTATTTGTTTATTATATTTTCGATTACCCTGTTATCCCTAACCCTGATGGAGATTCATTGAACCTCTGTCACTCACCTGTATCCAATGTGGATGGATGCAGATTTGCACACGGGATCAGCTTTTAGAAAGGAGGCTCACTAGGAGGCATCGGTGGCTTAGGCTTAGTGATTTCCGCTGTGTAGGTATTCTTTAATTTAATCCACTAGTGTCACATATAAATTAAATACTTTATTAGATGATTTCTAATTAAAATTTTAGTTTTGTTTTACAGCGATGATATCTATTTCATGCCTTGCGGTGCCTCGGATGCGTGGCTGCAGACACGTACTTCGAGGTGGCGTGGCGGTTGCCACGTGGCCGGCCAGGGGCGGGTCGGGGCTTGACAACCGGCCCAGTATGTGACTGGGGAGAGCAAAAGACCTCCCATAGTTCTCTATCCCAAAGAGGATGAGAGATGAGATGTGATGGGCCATAGGCCCTGTATGTGATGTGATGGGCCAAGGGCCCTATGTGTGATTGTGATGGGCGGTCAAAGAGTGGGTCAGATTGTGAGAGCCGAAAGGGCATGTCTCTGATTCCTCTATTGTGATATGGCCGAGAATGGGCCAGTATGTACAAGAGCTCGACTCATAGAAGGCAAAAGACCCAATAGAGCTTATAGCTTATTTTTCTACCTTGGAAGCAGTAGTCCAATTAGATATATCATTCAACATCCACTTTAAATAATTAGAAAACATGTTGTAAGGTAGTCTGTCAAATAGAATCAAACAGCAATACTGCACAACAAACACCAACAACTCTATCAAATCATCAACAATGTCAAGAGCGTAACATATAGATGTTAAGCTATATATACACAGGGAAATCCAAAGTACATTGCTATATCCTACAACTGGAATAAAACGGACAAATGTCTAGAAGGCAAATTAGAATAGATACAAAAATGGAAGTTTAAACATGGTTTAAATTCAAGGCTAATCAATGCCGTCTAAACATAACATGAGATGCGAAGTTAAAAGATGTCCTCCTTAAAATTTTGTTTCTTTTAAGAATTTCATCAAACAATTTCTTTGCTTCTCAATGAGGCACCAAAATATGATTACTTGTTAAAAAAGAAGAGGTACATAGAACTTACCCATTGAAAGATGTATTTACTTAAATGAAAAGCTGTATCTGCAAAAGAAATCACCAGGAATTAATTAGAAAATTTAATCATTGATTTCTAAAAATAATTACGTAACGGATAAAGTGTAAAGGAGAAAAAAGGAAAAAAAGAGTGCGAAGGCAAGAACAAAACAAAAAAAAGGAACATGCAAAAAAGGATGCTACCATTGATTGTAGGTAGAAGAAGGCAACGATTTGGGGACAAAGGACCAAATTGTTGCTTTGTCTCTACTCTTTGTTGATCATCGATGGCTTCTCAAAATCGTAATTGTCAATTCCATGGAGGAGATCGTCTTGTAACCCTATCCGATCAAAATTGAAGATTGGCTGAATTCCTTCCGTCACCTTGAAAACTATCATCCTTGGCTCCCATCCGCTAACCTACTGTTCCTCCTTTTTTATTTCTTCTCCCATCTTTTCCTCTTGCATGGAAAGGAATGTGAGACAGCAGGGAAAGGACTAAGGAAGAAAAGGAAGAAAAAAGTTAACCTAACATTTAAAGCCTTCTTAAATTTATTTATTAAAAAGAAAATATCTAAATGAAGAGAGAGGAAGAAGATTATAATAAGAAAAACCAATAGACAAAATAGAAACTCTAATAACTCTAAAAATCAAAGAATTTTCAAATTCTAAAAGGAGAGCAATGCCACATATTAGCCTTTAAGACCACCAAGAGATAACTTTAATTGTAGATATAGAGGTATAGATTATAATTGGTTCAAACACCTTTTTAAGATGTGCATTAACTACATGGTTGAATCCTAGTTTTTGTTGTCCTCTTCCCTAGGATAGAACCTTCTAATGTGAAAAAAAAAAAGAATACGTAATTTACATGAACCAATACCTCAAAATTAATCATATATGTACACTCAACATATATATATATATATATATAATGAAAAGTAAAATTTTGTTTGATGGGAGAAGATTACAACTATGCAATAACATCAACATTCCTAGAGACTTCAAGTTTGGCAAGGGAGTCCGCCAAATGGTTAGCTTTCCTAAAAATAAGAATAAAAGAAATATGGCCAAGAATACAATTATGAAGGAAGTTAAACAGTTTGTTAAAAAAAGAGTTATATTTTCATGGCCTACAATTAATCTACCTTAGACAACCAAGAGATAACCACATTAGAATCACTTTCAAGAATGAGTTTAGGGGTCGGAAAAGCTGTAGCATCAATGGTCATAGACAAAACTTCAATTACTGCAAGCAATTCAGCAAAGTTAAAATCAGCAACTCCAATACTCTTTGAAAAGAGCATTGTCGAAACATCTAAAAAAGCCGTCCGACGGGAAATTTAAAGAAATGAAAAGGATTTTGAAAACAAGAAAAGGAGTCGCCACTAACCATTTGATTTAGGTAGGTTAGCCACCTGTTTTGACTCCGTTTGACCTAACATAATCTAGAAAGATTACCTTAGGTTAAACAAATGTTGGTCCACGAAAATAAGTTTTGGGTTCGGGAGTCGGTTACGCTCGAGGAAGGATTAGCACCCCCGAAGCGCCGGGAAATCGGTACCATAAAGCCTTGTGAAAATTCGTTTTAGGGTTAATAAAAAAAAAGTTTCTTTTAAACTGAAATAAAATAAAATAAACTAAAATAAAGAATCTACAAATGTCGGAGTGGAACTCCTTTTGATATGGGTTAGTTCACCCTTTAAGAAAATTCAATTTAATGAGATCCGTAAAAGAAAAGAAAAAGAAAAAATAAATAAATAAAAAGGTCTCAACGTTGAATAACCGAATTGAGAACTTTCCAAAAACAAGCTTTAAAATCAAAGATTGAAAATTCATAATTTGTTAAAAAAAATTGAGTTTTAAACAAAATTGGATTGAATTTGGAAAAAACTTCAATTGTTAATGACTGAATTGAAATCTTTCAAAAAAAAAACATTTTTTGGATTTTTGAAATTAATGTTGGAATTATTAAATTCCTTTTATTGATAAGAAAACTTTTTTTTAAATCAAAAGCAAAAATAAAATAAGAATAAAAAAACTTAAGTTTAATTAGAAAGACTCCAATGTAGGGACCTAATTGAAATCTTTCAAAACATTTTTTTGATTTTTGAAAATAATGTCGGAATAATTAAATTCCTTTTATTCTTGGATCTCATTTTTAAAACCTTGATTAAAAAAATTAACCAAAGTTTGATTTTGTAAGAAAACCAAAACTATTGATTAAGTTTGAGATTTTCCTAAAAACCGTTTTTTAGATTTTTTAAAATTATGCCGGAATTGAAATTCCTTTTGCTGATAAGGGGAATTTTGAAAGAAAACATTTTTTTTGGGGTTTTTGAAAATTGACATTAATTAAAGAAAAATCTTGAATATTTGATGGAAAAATAAACATGATATGCATGTGATTTTGATGAAATTGAATGAAGAAAATATATTTTTTGGTTTTTGAAGGGATAAAAATTTTCTTAAATCTCCACCGTACTTCCGGTGAGAAACTTAGAGAAATTTCTATCTTGGTAGACCTTTGAGCATCTCGTACTTCTGAGACACCCTCCGGCTTCCCATGCACATGAATTTTGTGAAAACGATACCCTACTTTCTAAATGTATGAAATGATGGGACAAAATAAACCAAGAAGATGGGTTAGCACAATAAATATATTTGGTACACAATTAAAAAAATGCATGAGCCCTAATTTCTAAAATATCATAAATGATGTAAATGGACCTAAGCTAAATGACATATTATAATGCTAATGGGCTTAAATTAAATGGTACATTAAAATGCTAGTGGGCCTAGTCTTAAAATATAAATGGGCTTAATCCTAAGATGCAAATGGACTTAATCCTAAGATGCAAATGGGCCAAAAATTTCTAAAGGACATAAGAATGCAATTGGACCTAAAATTACCAAATGGCATGAAAATGCATGTGAGCCTAAATGAAAATGAAAATGGACCCAATATCTAAAATGTGAATAGGCCTAAAATAACAAAAATGACCTTAAACATTAAACAAACCTAAAATACTAGAATGGCATGAAATATTAAATGAAATTTAAAATACTAAAATTACATGAACTAGAAAAATGCCAAATATTCTAATTTATTGAATGACACAAAAATATTAAAAATGACCTAAAGAAAACTAACATGGCATAAAAAGTTGATGCAAATGAAAAGAGAAAAAAAATATCAAAACGATATAATAAAATGCAAATGAAGATTATTGAATGATATAATAAAATACAAACTGGAAATTACTAAATAAAAATTCCTAACGTTAAATGCATTTTTTTTGTTTTTATTTCTTAATTTACCACATTTCCACTAATTTGACTTCACCCAATTGAAACTAAGTTCCTTATGGTGCCAAGTTGATTCTCGGGTTACAGCTCAAATCCAAACATAAAAGAAGGAAACCTGATAGCCCAAAACCAACATAAAAGTAATAGCACAAAATAAGCAAACCTGAGCTAGAAGGAAATGACTAAGTCTTCAACATATCCAAACAATACTAAACCATATATACATGAACAAATTTGAAGAAGGCCCAATATGCATGAGATGGTCCAAGATGAAAAGCAAAATTAGTCCTAAGAAAAAAAACACAGTAAATAGCCCATGTAATCTAACAGATCAGGAACCCAATACATGATTAATAACGGTCCAAACAAGTTAAACTAATGAATGACACAACTAACAGATACAGGCTAACAAATTGACAGAACCTCATTAATGAAAACAACAACCCCAGAACGGATATGGCAAGGCTCAATAATATTTATCAAAGCAATATACGGATTCAATGAACCTAGACATGTTAAGGAATTTACCCAAGAACATCACCAAAGTCTGCGTTAGATTACCTTAGCCTATTTCTTATTTTCTTCTCGATTCTTCTTTACTTTCCTCCGGCTTCAGCTGCCTTTTCCCCCTTTGTTCTTGATCCGAGTAGGGAGAAAATCATCTCTGCTTGCTGACGTTATTTTCACCAAGGTCAAAGGAAACACAACTTCTTATCTCCTTCCCCAAAACTTCCTTCCTCTTAGTTCCCTATTTTCAAAACCCTCAAAACCTTTCTCTTCTCATCCTTTCAAATTGTTTTTTTTTTCTTTTTTCAAAAAAAACTTCTCCGTCCAACCTTACTTCTAATCCTCCCAAAAAAATTTTTTTTCGAAAAAAACTTCTTCCCCTCCAACCTTACTTCTAATCCTCGCAAATTTTTTTCAAAAAAAACTTCTTCCCCTCCAACCTTACTTCCAATCCTCCCAATTTTTTTTTTTTAAAAAAAAACTTCTTCTCCTCCAACCTTACTTCTAATTCTCAAAAACAAATTTTTAAAAAAAAAACTTCTCCACATCCAACCTTACTTCTAATCCTCCCAAATTTTTTTTTTAAAAAAACTTCTTCCCAAATTTTTTTCAAAAAAAAACTTCTTCCCCTCCAACCTTACTTCTAATCCTCTCAAATTTTTTTTCAAAAAAAACTTCTCCCCCTCCAACCTTACTTCCAATCCTCCCAATTTTTTTTTAAAAAAAAAAAACTTCTTCTCCTCCAACCTTACTTCTAATTCTCAAAAACAAATTTTTAAAAAAAAAACTTCTCCCCATCCAACCTTACTTCTAATCCTCCCAAATTTTTTTTTTTAAAAAACTTCTTCCCAAATTTTTTTCAAAAAAAAACTTCTTCCCCTCCAACCTTACTTCTAATCCTCTCAAATTTTTTTTCAAAAAAAACTTCTCCCCCTCCAACCTTACTTCTTCTCCTCCCAAATTTTTTTTCAAAAAAAAAAATCTCTCCCCCTCCAACCTTACTTCTTCTTCTCCCAAATTTTTTTTTTCAAAAAAAAACTCTCCAACCTTACTTCTTCTCTTTTTAAAACCCTCAAATCTTTTTTTTTTCTTTTTCTTCCCACTCATTTTGTCTCTCCCTTTTTTTTCTTTTCTTTTCACTCATTTTGCCTTTCTCTTTTTTTTTTCTTTTCTTTCCATTTATTTTACCTTTCCCTTTTTTTTTCTTTTCTTTCCACTTATTTTGCCTCTCCCTTTTTTTTCTTTTCTTTCCACTTATTTTGCCTTTCCTTTTTTTTCTTTTCTTTCCACTTATTTTGCCTTTCCCTTTTTTTTCTTTACACTTATTTTGCCTTTCCCCTTTTTTTTTTCTTTTGCAAGGCATCTTGTAGTGGGAGATGGGGTGAATGAAATGATGAGTAAGCATGTGTTGGTTTTGGGATTTTTAAAAAATAAAAATAATATGGTGTCTACAAGCATAATCATCTTACCTGAAGAATTTCGGATCACTCCTCCTATTCCAGTTGGGGCCAAGTTTACCAAAATCAAAGCCATGCATCCATATCGATTTTTCATGAGTCCGGAGGTGGTGGTTCCCAATAAACATTACGGATTGGACAGCAAAAGGTCCGAGTGAAAGAAATGTCCTTAATGTGTAAAAGAAAGTTAAGGATAGAAAAATGAGTCATGGGATACTTCGCCTTAAGCCAACAACCGAGTTTGATTAAATCCTACTCCAATACTCAACATATATATATATATATATATTAAACCAGGAAGAAAATTTTTAAAAGACCTAACAAAATATACTTGTTCAATCAGTATACATAGCTCATATACAAGTTATATAATTACGTACAAGAACAAAATTGAAAAGAATATAAAGATTCCAAGGGACTAAATGTCAAACAAGAAAAAAGAAGAGCAAAATTGCAAAATTGTGCCTATAAATAAACGGATGCACCACATGAAAAGAGACCAAAGAGCATCCAATCTGTGCTGATGGAGGGAATCGGCTTTGCTATGAAAGATGCCCCTCCACGCTTCAACCAAAGTGCCTTATCGTGGAGGTAATTAAGAAGAATTTGCATACAGAATCGTGTTTGGTTTTGTTTCAAGAATTTGTATAAATAATATTTTGTTTTATTTCAACTGCAGAGCATTCCCTATTGGATGATGATGCTTTGAAGAAGTGACGATATAAATAATATGTTGCAAAATGCCATACCATAGTTACCTGAAATGTGATATGTTCCGGTATGTGATACGAATACAAGAACGTGGTACGTAGATTGAAAATCTTGTCATATGAGGGGGAAAGTTTAATTGGTATGACATTTCAAATAGCGGTATGCTTTGAAATAATATTCAGATAATTGATATAGTATATAATATATTTATCTAAAATCTTTGTAAATATAAACAATTTTTATGAAACAAAAGGTTGCCTATGTCCTCTAATACTAATACGTAATTTTATGGGCGAGAGCAAGGAGGCAAGAGCCATATTATTAATATAAGTCATATATCCTAAAGGGGAATTAAGTTTTTTGTTCCCTAAAAAAATTAAATTTTTTGTAATCTAATATACGATAATTGTATTCGAATGCTATAATTTGCTTAATTGGTAAAACAAAAATGTTGAATCAGGTTCAAATTGAAGATTTGCGTGCAATGCTTGGTAAGTTTGCTAATATTTCTGTTCATGGAACACTATCTTGTTTGTAGGAATAAACTTATATTTACAAGATTTTGCAAGCATACTTCTTTTAGCCAGTCCTAGTTTGTATAGGCTACAATCTGACATACTGCATGAATAACGAAAAATGATAGCAAATATTAAATATCAAATACGTTAGATATCTAAAATACCTATCAATTAGTTGGTAATTTTTTGAGTTAGGCTATGTTCCCTGAAATAAAGAATGACATTACATTTTCGTAGCATTAGACAAATGTATTTTGCTCTTCATGGCTTTAGAAATGAATTAATAATAATAATTTATATAACATAATTAATAATACTACAATCTGACATATTTCAGTGCTTATTTCCAATTTCAATACTTGCAAGTAGAGGTGATCATGGGCCGGGTCAGGTTTTGAGTTGGGAAAAATATAGATTTGACTTGTCCAAGCCCGGCCCGGCCCGAAATTCGGGCCTGACTTTTTGTCCAAGGCCCGCACAGATTTGAATATGATTATCCAAGGCCCGCACAAAAGCCCGTCCAAATTTTTTTTACCTCAAATAAAAATTAAAAAAATAATTATTATAATATTATTTTAGGAAAAAAACCAAGGATTATTATTGAATAATATTTAGAATTATTTAAGATTATATTTTTCTTTAAAAGTATTTCTAATATGTAATATTTAAAATATTAATCTTATATACACATATATAATATTTTAGAAACTAAAAATATCAAAATTATATTATATATAAATATGGGCGGGCCGGACCGGGCTCGGGCTTCAAAGTTTAAAACCAAGGCCCGGCCCGTTTTCTAAACGGGCCTCATTCTTTGTTTAAGGCCCGATATTCAGGCCTAATATTTTTGTCTAAACCCTTCCAAATTTCAGACAGACCTTCGGACTTGGACGGATAACCCGGCCCTTGAGCAAGTCTACTTGCAAGCATGATTCTTCATTTCTTGTTCTGTTAATAAATGGCGGGTTCAACATTCCATGTCCCACATCGACAAGAGTATAGAAGTTTTCTTCTATAAATAAATATCCTGCCACAACCTTTTTACATTGGTAAACTCATGTAGTCCTTGGTGGGTCTAAGCATGGTCTACTTAAGTGGGCCAAGTGTTTGGTTGACCTCTTTCTGTTTTCGACTTCAAAAGGTTGGATTAGTGAACCGGTAAGATATTAGTACTTAGTCAAAAAATTTTGGAAGAATTGGGATCGGCATTTTAAGTGAAATGGTACGCGCTGAATGGGTGAGATATAAGTAATTAGTCAAAAAATTTTGGAAGAAATTGGGATCAGTATTTTAAGTGAACTGGAATGCGTTTCAAGAATCCAAAAGTACCGCGTTCTGAATAGTGGGATTCAGTTTGTGGTTCGATGCGGTCAAGCGATCCTTGTAACTATGGCTAATAATACAATTTAAGTATTAAAATTTCAAAGTAAAATCAACATTTTTTTCCCTCTCCCTTGATCTTCCAAAAACCGACCCGTGAGCCACCCTGTTGGTACCATAAACTTGCTCGGAATGACTTCCCAAGATACAGAATTAGTTCTTATGCTCTCCTCCTTCCAATTCGGAGCCTTCCAATTTGGAGTCTGATTTCTTGAAACAACTTCTAAAAAGCCCTAGATCTAAAAATTTTTGATCAGCCAAACCCTTTAAATTTATTGAAAATCCACCTTCAAAAAGCCTTTAAAACATAATTTTTTTATTATTTTATATACTATTTCACCTTTCAAGCACTTTCCACTTCTTTCTCCTTTCTTTACTTCTCTTAATTTACCGTAGTTGTCTAGATTTTTTAGAATACTATAAAGGAAATCTAAAAAAAAAAGATGATGATGATGATGATGATGATAATAACAATACTAATAATAATGCTTCTAAATTTAGTCAAACATTCAACAAAATCAATTAAAATTTTCTCTTGCAAAATCAAATCAGAAGCTTGTTGTAAAATCTGAATGTTTTATTTTAATTAATTTAAATCTTAAAATGTAGATCCCGACAGAATCCATTCACTCAGCCAAATCTGACATTTTCGTTTTCTCGCCTTAAGAGAAAGGCTCCTTTCGATTAAAGCTTCCAAGCCTGAGTTAAAGACTAAAGAGTTAGTGACACGCTTTGTAGTTTCCAAGAGAAGATAAGAAGTCAAACTACATTGATATTTGTGCTCCTATTTGCTTCTATAGGCAGCAGACAAAGTCACATGCTGACCATCAAGTTGGGGTAAATTTTCTCTCACCTCATTGGAACCGGAAGTTATAGATTAAAGGTCACACCAGAACTTATATCCTTTACATCTAACGGTCTTTATTGGTCTACTCAGATCTATTGTTCACAATTCAAAGTGATCAGTTTTTACCGTGTTATAAATGACCGTGTTGTAGCAGGCACCCATCATTATCACTTTCAATTTCTACCCAAATCTTCTGCCAGGGATCATCATCATTTTCTATACATCATTTCATCATCCCCCCAAGTTGGTTCTCATGCTCTCCTCCTTCCAAATTCGGAGTTTAGTTCCTGGAAACAACTTCTAAAAACCCCTAGATCTAGAAATTATCGATCAGCCAAAATCTTTTTTTTTTTGTCCGAAAGAAGAGCTTCACTTCATTAATCACACAAGCAGGCTATTACAAAAAAAAGTCTGGGTATCAACCCCCATATTACAAATATCATCCATCAGTCAAAATCTTTAAATCTACTAAAAATTCACCTTTAAAAAGCCTTTAAAACATAACTTTTTTATTATTTTATATACTATTTCACCTTTCAAGCACTTTCCACTTCTCACTCCTTTCTTTACTTCTCTTAATTTACAGTAGTTGCCTAGAATTGTAAGAGTACTGGAAAGTAAATCCAAAGAAAAAGATGATGATGATGCTTCTAAATTTAGTCAAGCATTCAACAAAATCAATCAAAATCTTCTTATGAAAAATCGAAATCAGAACCTTGTTGTAAAATCTGAATGTTTTTATTTTAATTAATTTAAATCTTAAAATGTATTTTTAGTTTTTAAAATAAAATACTAATATAGAGTTTTTATTAATATAAAATGTACATTTTTTTATTTTGCAAAACTTTGCTGCCAAGAAGATTTTTAACTCTTTGGGTTCTTTCAAATGCTTTGATCTCTGTTCTTCATCCTTGAAAATATTTTATATTTTCGTTTAAAAAATTATTTTTTCAGAGTTCACGTAAGGAGATTTGCTAAAAATTATCACAAAATTAAAACAATTTGTTTAGATTTTGACCAACTAGCTTAGCTTACGGCATGTGTTTCAGGCAAATAAAAAATGAAACCTGCTTTGCACTTGGCTCCAGGTTAGAGTTACCGGTACAATGAGTTTCAAGTTTTATTGTAACATTTTACTTCGTACTTGACGGGTTTATCTTAAAATAATGTGTATGTCATCCGACGGTTAAGATTCAAGCATCTCTTTTACATTTTATTGTAATGCACCTCATCGAAGATCTCACCCACTGTAGGTGGTAGACTGGCAGTGCGAAATCATACGCGCCATTATTCATCGATAAATTGATCGATGAATTGAAAGCTACTTTGGAAAAGGTCAGTGATGAATGCTTGGTTGGTCAAGACAGAAGCATAATTATATAGTAGTATTTCTTTTTCTTTCTTTTTCCTTTAAAAGGTTAAAGTTAGTGAGTTTGCTTTTTATTTATATGAAATTTTGACAATATTATCTGTCCCAATCTTTTGTCCTCATTGATTTGCACAATATTTTAAAAAAAAAGAAAAAAATTATTAATTTACATCATCAACCTTGTGTTTGTATTAGTTTTTGAGATTTTGGACTGTAATGTGATTAAAAATACTGACAGATTTAAAATTTTAAATATATATGTATTAGTACTATTTATTTATAATTAGAGACGGATGGAACAAATTTTTTTTGTCATGTTTGCCCTATTAAACTGCCCTTTTTCACAAGCTCCTAGTTGGTTAACATGTTAGGTGTTGAAGATTACAATTTAGATTTGTGAAAAGTTTCAGTTTTTAGATCCAACATGTCAGGTTTTCGATGCATCTCGAGTAGCCTGGTTCAGGCAGCAACTCGCAAGGCAGAGAAACAGAGGGTTGAGTTAACTCCATGGGATCTTCATTCTCTTGCCCTAGGCCCTATTCAAAAGGGACTTCTTTTTCCCAAGCCAGAGGAGAAGGAAAATGGTCATCAAAACACCTTGATCCAACACTTGAAAACTTCTCTTTCCCACACTTTAGACCATTTCCCACCCCTCGCCGGTCGTCTAGCCACCACTGAACATGATGATGACGATACCATTTCCTTCTTTATTGATTGTAATAATACCGGAGCCTTGTTTGTCCATGCTGAGGCAGATGGATCCGTAACCATTTCTGACATAGTTGAACCTCTTTTTGTTCCTCCAATTGTTCACTCCTTTTTCCCACTTCGGTTTAAAAACTATGAGGGAGTCTCCAATCCATTACTTGGAGTACAGGTCACAGAGCTTGTGGATGGCATTTTTGTTGGCTGTACAATCAATCATTCGGTGGCTGATGGCACATCGTTCTGGCATTTCTTCAATTCATGGTCAGAAATTTCGAGAGGTTCGGTTCAGTACTTATCGAAAATTCCTGTTTTTAAACGTTCATTTCTCAATAGTGTTAACTATCCCATTCGGATCTCTCGAGGTTATGTTAAGGAGAGATGCAATCAAGAGACTTTTATTCCACCGCCTTTGAAAGAAAGGGTTTTCCATTTCACAAAGCAAAGCATTGCAAGACTCAAAGCACAAGCCAATGCTGAGGTTGGGGCCAACAAGATTTCCTCTCTTCAAGCACTCTTATCTCATCTGTGGCGATCTGTTGTCCGTAACAAAAAGTTAAACTCCGACGAAGAGATGATATACTACATGCTAATTGGTGCCAGGCCAAGAGTGCAAGAGTTACCGGAGCAATATTTCGGGAATGCTATAAAAAGTGGCAGTGTAACAATGAAAGCAAAGGAGCTTAAAGAACAAGGAGTTGGTGAAATTGCATTTAAAATGAACAGGATGATTGCTACACAAACTGAAGAAGAGTTCAAAAAGTGCTTGGAGTCATGGATAGCAAGCCCTGAGCTTGTAACAATGGAAATGCTAAAAAATAATGCTGTCGCCACAAGTAGTTCACCTTGGTTCAACATTTATGGTAACGATTTTGGCTGGGGAAAGCCAATTGCAGTAAGAAGTGGATCGGCAAACAAATTTGAGGGGAAGATAACTGTGTTTTGCGGAGCAGAAGAAGGAAGTATTGATATCGAGGCATGCCTTTTGCCTGAGACATTAGACGCCATGGCAAATGATCAAGAATTCATGGATCTTGTATCACCATTTGACTGCTATTAGTCCAAAGTCCAAATTCCAATAATTGTGTTTGTCACGATAGTAAAATGGACTTACAAATTATTGTATTAATATTAATATGTTTTCTAAATAGATGTTTTATTTTTTTGTCATAGCTGCGTTATCTCAATCACATAAATTAGGTGCTATAGCCAATGGAATCAACACAGTCGCATAAAGATCAGTTTGAAGGTACGTGGCTCACAATTTGCATTGCTACACCTTTTAAATCATTAATAATTAAGATCAACATACTTTGATTTAGGCTTTGAATTTCCACTTAGTGCGAGTTACCAATTACCATTGGGTGAGAGCTGTTACTAGTACACTTGTGCTTTCTTCAGATATGGCGACATGCTAAGACTACTAAGTTGACTTAGAGCATCTCCAAGGGTCTACACCAAATTTATTTTGTACCATGTAAAAAGAGCATCTTTTTAGAATATTCTTTCACTAAATTTTTTTCACTCCAACGTATAACATCATTGATAAGGCCATATTTAGTGTATATTTAATAATTGATTTGGATTATATTTTAACGCTTTTATGGCTAGATTTATATGTAATTCATGATATTCTCTCATATTTGATTTGTTTGCTTGTAGATATTAAATTGGAACTAATTCCATGAAAAACTAGTGGTTAAAAGGCAAAAGAAGAATTCAAGGCTGGTTGAACAAGATGAAGCAAGCTGCTGAGCCAGAAAATAGCAAAAAGATGAGGCCAAGTTTGGGTTTTTAATTCAAGGCCTGGTGACATAACCAAAGAGTCCAAGTTTAATTGGGATTAGCTCTACTTAACTTCCAAGCAATCTTATGTAACCTAGTTACTAGTATAAATATTCATCCTAGGGTTCTCTTAGGGTGTCTTGGATTTTATATCTTAGACCTTATTATTCTATTTTATTTTATTTTGTTCTTATTTTATGAGTAGCTAGTTCCCTAGTTAGGGTTAGGGATGTAGCTTGTTTGGATTTTTTTTAATTATCTATACGTATTTTGATTATTTGATGATTGAATTTATTCTTCTTGTTCTTAATTCTGAATTTATGCTTGATCACCATAGATTCACTCTTTGGGATTGTATGAAGAACTGAAAGGAGAATTATGATCCGTGCACTAGAAGAATAAACATTCTAGAGTTAGAGATAGAGATATCCTAAACTAGGGTGATAACTTATTGATTACTTATGCTTAATGAGTTTGATTAGGTTGAATTGCGCATCGAGAGATGGTAGTTGCTTAATTGAATATACCTTTGTACCTTGAGAGAGGACATAGATGCATTAGTGTAGTCGTTGTTTCAACTAGAATAATTGGATTTGCATGATAATTAATTATTCCTTGCAAGTGAACCCCAAAGCCCTAATGTTTTCTTATTTATAAATTTTCTCTATATCTAATTAGTTGTTTTAATTAGTTAATTTCTTCTTTAATTTAATTTAATTGTTTGTTTTAACTAGAATTAATTAAATCAGTGAATATTAGTCTTCGTGGGAACGATATCTTGGAATACTGCTTTTTTCTATTCTATCTCGATTCTGTGCATTTGCAGATTAAGGCAACCAAATTTTTGGCGCCGTTGCCGGGGACTATATATTTGCTATTTATATTAATTCTAGTTTTATTAACTTCCTGTTTTTATTTAATTTTTTTTAGGTGATTGATCTAACTAAGCAAAAGATGTTCCACAGTTGGGAGGCTTGTTATCATTGTGGCATGTATGGTCATACACCTCATGCTTGTATGAGTTGGGAGTTTCAACAACCACAGTCTCCACAAAATAATGGGATAGAAGACCAGTTGAGCAAATAATGAATCAATTGCAAATAAACAATGCATCTATCATGTCGCAGATTGATAAGGTGGAACAGAACCATGGTGCATCTATCCGAAATTTGGAGATGCAAGTATCTCAACTTGCCCAAATTATAAAAGAGCAAGATGAAGCTCTTATGGAGGAAAATCATGTGAAGAAATCTAATGAGCTTGTGGTTAATGATGTTGAGGTGGTTACTATTGAAAAACCACAATGGGAGGACAATAAAGAAGGTGAGACGAGTTTAGAATCTTCTTCAAATCCCGAGCCTGATGTCAAGTCTTATGTTCCACCCATTCCATATCCTGAAAGGTTGAAATAATGGCCAGGAAAGAAAAAGTATTATGAAACCAATTTTGATTTCTTTCATAATATTTCTAGAGCTAAACTTCATAAGGAAGATGAGTGGGTTGAAGCAATAGAACCGGAGCCTCAAAATAGTTCGAAAATTGAAAAAAATTTGAGTCCTGCACGGGACCCAAATGAATCTTGTGCCGGACTTGATGCTAAAGCCGAACAAGAGCCGCAAACCATGTCTCTCGCGTCGGACTTGACTATATCTTGCGCTGAAGTGACTTCAAAACTGCCAACTGATGTTCAAGCAACGTCTCCCGCGCCGTATTTGAACCTAACCCGTGCGGGAGTGCTTCTTCCAATGCCCAGTGAACTTCCAATCATGTCTCCCCTGTCGGATTCAACTTTTGCCAGTGCCAAACCTTCTTCTGCTTCCAAGTTCAACATGAAATCTTATGTGCCATCCAATTTAGACTCTCAAATAAACACTAGTGGAGCATCCGATGTTAAATTCAAGATTGGTGAAGAGAGGGAAGTATTTCAAATCTTTAAATCTTTACCAATTGAATTTCTTGAAGAAGATTATTCACTTATATTTGTGTTTTTTGTGCAGGAAGTTAATCTGAAAATTTCCAAGGAAGATACTGCCAAGGCTATTCAACGAGATAAATTGTGGAACATATGGCAATATAATTTCACTGGAATTACGTGACCTCCTTTTGGTGATAATGTCTAGCTATGGACATTAAATTTAGTGCTTTGTTGGGAGGCAACCCAACGTTCTAACCTTTGTTTAATTTTCTTTAATTTTATTTTCTTAGTCTTTAGAATTTTTATTAATCATTGTTTAATTTTTCTTTTGTAAGTCATGGTCTTGGAATTTCATAAATTTTACCTCACAAATTTTATGTGGACAAAGGGAGACTTCTTTACCCTTTTATTTTGCTTAATTACTCAAATTTAATATTTATGTTCATGTTTAAGTGTGGGGGTGAATTTTTGAAAATCCAAATTTTTATTCTTGTTACTAACAATTTTTCTTTAGTTTATGTAAATTTGTAGATGTCAATTTGCATTTAGTTGATATTATTTCATGCATACATACTTTTATTTTTGAGTCAAGAAACATTGGGACTGGAAACAAAGCAAGCAGTAGTAGCCATAACACTGACTCCCGCGGAGGACTCGAAGGAGACCCGCACGGGACCTGAAGCTCAGTTGCGCCAATGTCCGAAAATAACGTTTCCTAGGCAGGAAATGAACGAAACCCGCGCGGGACTTGGAATTTCAGCCATAAATCACAATGCTACTTACGTCTCCCGCGCCTGACATGTTGATATCCCATGCGGGATACCCTTTTGCTCCCAACGCCTCCTCCTTCCATTATGCCTCACCCTCACAGCTTCACTCCAGCGCGGGAGATGGAGTTGGCCTCCAAGTTGTGATTTCTCTATTCGTGTCAGCTATGTGCAGCAGCCCCATTCCCACTTTCCATTATTAAAACCACACACACTACACTTGGTCATAAGAAAGCCACGTGGTGCATCATGAGTTTTGTGCATAAAGTTTTTGTTGGTATATTTGGGGAGCAATTTTGGTCAAGATTTTGGCCAAGTTTCAACGGTTGCCACATATTTCTTCATCTATTAATTTTGGCTCATTGTATCATAATTAATCATGCATTTGCATTTAGTTTATTTTAGTTTACCTTTAGTTTAGTTTAATTTAGTTATTTATTTATTTTTGTCTTGATCTTTTTAATTTGGGGACATTTTATATTGCTTACACTTGAACTTAATTTTATACAATTTACCTTTCCACCAATTTTGATTTTTATTTGTGCAGTTTAGTAGAATAATTGATCAATGCTCGAATCTCCTTCAATTATTCGGTTCTTCAAAATTTCAGGGAGTTTTCGTATTTTCTTTTATTTATATTTTCTGTACAATATTGGGGACAATATTGTTCTAAATGTAGGGGGAGTGAAATTGACTTTTGAATTACTTGGTTGCTTGCTATATCTTAATTTCTCTAAATTTGTCAAAATTTTTCATTTTTTTTCTTCTTTTAGAGTCTAGTTTCATTAGTTAATTTTAATTTAATAGTATGAGTTTATACATGATTTTGAGTAGAAATTGATTGTTAGAAATTATGTACATAATGTGATTAGGTATTTACTTTATAATTTAGGCTTTGTAGATACTTTGAAGCCAATTTCATTAGGTGATGATACTTTGAATTGACTTGTGCTACCTAGTGAGATTTGAGCTTTCATGCCTATTTTTCTTAATTATATTGTATATATCTTCTATGATTTTGTGACTTCTAGAACTTGAGATTCATCTTTTTGAGATTACATGTTTTTAATATATATGCAAGCATTGAGATTAAGGTCTTTAGGATTTCGTTTAAGCCAAAAAGCCAACCTTTATACACTTATCCATTAGTGAACCCCTTTGAGCCTATTGTTATATATTTAGCCTTTTTTTTTGTAACTTTCCCAAAGAACCTTAAGCATAAATATGAAAAAACAAGTTTTTACACCCTATTCATTATTAGTAGAGTGTTTACTTCTTTAATTTGATGTTTTTTGGATTGATTGCAAAAGAATAAGTGTGGGGGAGATGGTGATGTGTATAAGGTGGTGATGTAAAAGGGAGAATTCTTGCCAATAAAAAAATAAAAAAAAAGAAAAAGAAAGGCGCAAAATCCAAAATTTGCCTTAAAAAATCTGAAAAAAAAAAGAGTTGAAAAAAAAAATTGGCATGGATTCTTGAGTTTGAAATTGATGAAGAAGAAGGTGATTTATTTTTGTAAAATATAAAAAGTTGGTGTTGAATAATTTTTGATCATGATATATTTTGGCCAATTTTTCATGGTTTTCTTACTCTATTAATTTTGAATATTTTGTTCTTCTCTTATCCTTTTCTTTGTTGACCAATTTATTTATCCCTTTTGGCCCCATTATAACCTTGTATAAAGACCTTATGATTTTTGTTTGTATGTATATATTGGAGTAGTGGAGATTAGATGTTTTTCAAGCTTATGATAAGCCCAATTTCATAAGAAGATTATGAGAGTACCTCACCTAAAAATTTCTAAACACTTGAGTGATTGAGTGACACCTTGTGAGGGATTAGTCAATTTAAAAGGTTTGATCTTGATGAATGAGGTTATTAGTATTTGTATAGTTTAGATTGTTTAGTAATTTATCTATGAAATATTATGTATTTGATTTTTGATAATTATATTGATACTTGAAATTTTTGTATAGCTTGTGTTATTAATTTGGAGCTAACCAATGTGTTTTGAATATGTTTGTGGCTATCGTTCTGGTAAGCCCTTAGGAGACTACAACTCCTCCACTAAGGACACTTAGGGGTTTAAAGGCTTGTGGCATACGCTAAATGCCACCGTACACCTATGAAAGTGGAATCGTTTTCTTGTTCTTGTGTTAGATTAGATTTACATATTAATTGCTTGAGGACAAGCAATAAGTCAAGCGTGGGGGAATTTGATAAGACCATATTTAGTGTATATTTAGTGGTTGATTTGGATTATACTTTAATGCTTTTATGGCTAGATTTATATGTAATTCATGATATTCTCTCATATTTGATTTGTTTGCTTGTAGATATTAAATTAGAACTAATTCCATGAAAAACTAGTGGTTAAAAGGCAAAAGAAGAATTCAAGGCTGGTTGAACAAGATGAAGCAAGCTGCTGGGCCAGAAAATAGCAAAAAGATGAGGCCAAGTTTGGATTTTTAATTCAAGGCCTGGTGACATGACCAAAGAGTCCAAGTTTAATTGGGATTAGCTCTACTTAAATTCCAAGCAATCTTATGTAACCTAGTTACTAGTATAAATATTCATCCTAGGGTTCTCCTAGGTGTCTTGGATTTTATATCTTAGACCTTATTATTCTATTTTATTTTATTTTATTTTATTTTGTTCTTATTTTATGAGTAGCTAGTTCCCTAGTTAGGGTTAGGGATGTAGCTTATTTGGATTTTTTTAATTATCTATGCATATTTTGATTATTTGATGATTGATTTATTCTTCTTGTTCTTAATTCTGAATTTATGTTTGACCACCATAGATTCACTCTTTGGGATTGTATGAAGAACTGAAAGGAGAAGTATGATCCGTGCACTAGAAGAATAAACATTCTAGAGTTAGAGATAGAGATATCCTAAACTAGGGTGATAACTTATTGATTACTTATGCTTAATGAGTTTAATTAGGTTGAATTGCGCATCGAGAGATGGTAGTTACTTAATTGAATATACCTTTGTACCTTGAGAGAGGACATAGATGCATTAGTGTAGTCGTTATTTCAACTAGAATAATTGGATTTGCATGATAATTAATTATTCCTTGCAAGTGAACCCCAAAGCCCTAATGTTTTCTTATTTATTAATTTTCTCTTTATTTAATTAGTTGTTTTAATTAGTTAACTTCTTCATTAATTTAATCTAATTGTTTGTTTTAACTAGAATTAATTAAATCAATGAATATTAGTCTTCGTGAGAACGATATCTTGGAATACTGCTTTTTTCTATACTATCTCGATTCTGTGCACTTGCAGATTAAGGCAACCAACCATTTCTTACACCAATTTTTATTAAGAAGATATCTATCTATTATTTAACTTCATATAATTATAAAAATAATAACTTAACTAATTATATTAATCTTTAAATAATGTTATTAATATATTTTATTATTCTTAAATTTATAATATTAAATAATAATTAATAATTTTTTACTATAAATTATTTAATCATAGGTTATTAATTATTGTTAACATTATTTCACAAATAATTAATAACAATATTATCACACATAATTTACGAAATTATCATATAACTAAAAAAAATTACATTTTATAGACCAAATCTAATTTTCTGAATTACCAAATCGCTCCTATAGATGTTCAATTAGCGCATTACGGAGAGCGAAATGAGCTTCTTTATCTTTGATTTGCTTATGTTGAGCAAGGAATTCTTGAAATCACGTCGTTTCTTACCATCTCAACATCAAGGGCCGGTGCTTCCCTTCAATTTTGAATGTCCGCATGGATATCACGTTCATCCTCAATAATCATATTGTGCATTATGATACACGTTGACATTATGTCATGCAATGCGTATTTGTTCCAAAAATGCGCTGGCCCTTTAACAATTTGAAATCGTGATTGAAGCATTCCAAATGCATGTTCTACATCTTTTCTAGTTGCCTCTTGCATCATTACAAATAATCTTTTTTTTTTTGGACCTCGAGGATCATGAATGGTCTGTACAAGAGTAGACCATTTAGGACATATGCTATTAGCTAAATAATAACCTGTGTTGTATACCTTTCCTTGAATTCCATAATTAGTTGGAGGTGCTAAACCGTCAGCAAGGTTTGCAAACAAGTGGGATGCCTCTAACACATTAATGTCATTGTTTGTGACAAGCCTAGACCTAGTCCGCACGTGTCAAGTTGTGAAATTATATAAAGTTGTAAAGCCAATAAATGAAATTGGACTTCCTTTAGACATTTTGAACTTCCTCTAGCTTAATTTTTGGACTTAGAAACCCTAATTTATAGTCCGGAGTCAGTAGGGCCCGTTTGGACACGTAAATCGAGGCAAGTGGGGCCAAGTTGACAAAAGTCAACTCATTTTTGGTTGACTCCGATGCCGGACCCGACCAAGTCCGGTGCCGAACTTGTTCAAATAAAGGGTGGTCGGTTGCTCGACCCCCCTTATTTCCTCATTTTCTCTTCTTCTTCACTTCCATCAGAGCTCCTTTCAAATTCCCTCAATTCCAATACTTCAATCCCTTTCAAACACTCTTACAATCATCATCATCAACTTTATTGGCCTCTAAGAAGATCAAAAACACCAAAATCATCAAGTTTTCTTCAAATCTCCAAAACTACCAACTTGGAGACATTTTGTTCTTCGAGCTATATCTTTTAATCCAATTGTGGGTTTTGGCTGATTCTTTGGTATGTTGTTCTAGACTCTTTAAGCTTCAATTTGACTGCTTATATCCTTGATTTCGTTAAGTGAGCTGAGAGAAATGTTGAATTGAAAATTGAAATTCGTTTTGCTCAAGAACACTTGCACCCTTAGTGTTTTTATTCGAAATTCTTGCATGATCAGTTGTTTAATTCCACTTTTTGAAGCAATAAGTTCTTAGTTTAAGTGCTTAAGATTGCTTGTTTCGAATTTCATGTGATTTGGTGCCAAATTGAGCTCAAACCGAGCTTGGAAAGTAGCTTGGCTGATTCTCGGCCAAACCCAGAGCATATCCTATGTCGGATATGCCTAGGTCCGGCGTCGGACTCACCCGAATTGGGAAATTTCCCAATTTGGGTAGAAAGGGCAAAATGGTCATTTTGCAACCCTTAGACCCCAATTGACTTCAATTGACTTTCGGGCTTATCCAATTTAGTTTTGACACCCTAGAAACCCTAATTAGGTCATGCTTTGATATTGATTATTAGTCTAATGCCTTTATTAATCAAATTAGATTTTAATTTAATTATTTAGGTTTTTTATCGTACGAAATTGATCTGTAATATTCGAGCTAAGGCATTTGAGAGGATTATTCGGGAGTATACAAAACCTCCTTTACTTATGAGTGGCTTGGATTATAGTGGTTAACCACTGAGGATCAACCGACTTTCTAATTGCTTTATTAACTGTTTATAACGTTTTGGGATATGGATTGTCCACCCTCACATACGAGTTTAGAAATGGATTTAGGGTGGGTTTTCAAAAGAATACAAGAAATATTACTATTATGATTTATTGATGATATGACCCCTGGGAGTTGAGTGATTGAGAAGTTCTTCGGTGCTCCGATTCGAGGGAGCTTGTGCACCGAGTGAGAGGCATGCAACCAAGTAGCCGTGGACCACCTTTTGAATGGTACGGTGAGTGGAGACCCTGGGAGAGGCATGTAGGGAGACTTGCTATGTCACGCCCCGACCTGCAGGCTCGGCCACGTGGCAACCGCCGTACCACCTCGAGATGCCTGCCTCGTCAGGCGGGCAACCAAGATGATACAAGGCTTAAAAATAAAAGATATTCGAGCAATATATGAAATCATGTGATAATATCATAGATAATATAGCTCAAAATATTTAAAATAAAATATCACATCTTACAGTGCTCCATGCAGCGGAAAGTATTATTTATAAATACACAAATGTATATATAAGATGCAATAATATTCCGAGCCAAGTAACACAAAGCAAAAGGGGTGGCACCTACATAATAGTGTCCACAGAGACGAACTGGGATCACTGGCCACTGGGACGTCCGCCATCCAAAGTCTGATGATCTGAGAACAAAAGTGAATGGGGTGAGTACATAAACTTGTACCCAGTGAGAGACTCAGTTATAAAGACCGATCACCTCAAGCTGGGGATATGAAATAATCCAAAAGTCAATTTAATAAACCATTTAATGAAATATATGAAATCCCAAACCAAATCAAATATCAAATCATAACAATATATCCAAATGGGCTGGCATCTGAAATCGTCCCAATAAGGTATACCCGTGCACTGGATATCCACTGGATCGTCAAGGATTACTTTATACTTTTAAAACATTTTTAATTTTACTTTCTGGCCCATTCCCTTGACGTTTGCCTTGCTGTGGTGGAACACAGCTATCTCTGACCTGGCGAGCTTTTCTCCGCACCTCTCTACTCCAGGCCAGTATATTCTCCGTGCCTTTTCAAAAAGAAACGGTCCACGGGAACCTCACATATATTCACCGTGCCCCTTCAAAAAGGCGGTCCACGGGAACCTCATAAGCATGCCTCTCCCTCGGTCCACGCTCCCGCATATTGGAGCTCCGAGGAAATCGCTCAACTCTCATCTCTCAGAGGTACCGTTTCTCCAACAATAATCAATAATATCAATAAATCAAATTTATTGAAATTCCCACCCTTTAAATCATTTGTAAACTCAGTGTGTGAGGGTGGACAATTCATACCCCAAAACATATATAAACAAATTTAATAAAGCACTTATAAATAAATTTGAAAGCGGTTAACCCTCAATGGTCAACCAATATAATCCAAGCCACTCACTAGTGAGGAGAGTTGTATACTCCCCGATTACCCACGAATGCCTTAGCTCAAATTGTAACCGGTCCAAAACTCGTACGATCACGTACCTAAATAATCAAATTAAAATCTAATTTGATTAATAAAAATATTCAACCAATGATCAAATCATAAAACAACACCAATTAAAGGTCTCGGAATAAAATTGGCAAGTCTGGAAGTCAATTGAAGCTAATTGGAGTTAATTGGGGTCAAATGGGGTCTAGGGCTGTAAAATTACCAAAATGCCCCTGGTGCTACAGTGCCATTCTCGGCAGATGGCTCACTCCCGGGCGGGAGTGAGCCAAATCAGGAGAAACTCCCAATTTTAGGCAGCTCCGGCGCTGGACCTGCCAAGTCCGGCGCCGGACCTGTTTCTAGATTTTGGCCGTTTTCGGCCATCAACCAAATTAAGCTCGGTTCGAGTTCGATTCATCACCAATCAGTACCAAAATTGAAACACAGCAAGTTAAACACATGATCTATGAATTCAAAGCTTCAAGAACGGAATCAAACAATAAATCATGCTCGAATTTTGGATCAAAACATCAAGAGTTGACTTTACTCGGGCAAAACAGAAATCTTAACTTCAATCATCAAATTCTCTTAGGACAGACCATGAAATCAAGCGTGTAAACTATCAAATTAAAGCTTGATGAGTCTAGAACAACATACCAAATTCTCAGCCAAAACGCACGGTTGAATCAAAAGATATGAGCTGATGAACAAACTGTCGCCAAATTTCCAGATTTCAAGATTTGATGATTTCCTTGGAAATCTTGGTGTTTTGATCTTCAAGGAGGTAAAATAAGTTGATATTGATGATTGATGAAGTGTTTGAAGAGAGATTGAAGACTTGGTTCAGAGAGAATTGAAGGAAAAGGCTCGGAGAAAATGAAAAAGAGGAGAAATGTGAGAAATGGCCGAGACCCCTTTAAAACCAACGGGTCCGGCGCCGGAGTCAACTTTTGCTGAGTTGACTCCGGTCAACTCTGCCCAAATGCCCCCGGACTCGATTCCAAGTGGGGCCCACATCTCGGAACTTCAATTTTTGGGTTTTTAAGCTTGAAATTGAGCTAGATGAAGTTTGAAACATCCATGGGAATCAAATTTGGTATTTTAACAAGTCAACAATACATAATTATACAACTTGACACGTGCGGACTAGGTCCGGGCGTGTCATGCTAGGGCTCGAGGTAGTTGTGTTCCACCACAGCGATAGAAAACGTCAAAGGAACGGGCCAAAGAGTAAAAGAAAAGGATTGGAGATATGAGTTAGCCCTTGACGGTCCAGTGAGGCACCCAAGTGCATGAGTGTACCTTTGGGACAATTTCAGATGCCATGACACGCCCAGACCTAGTCCGCACGTGTCAAGTTGAATATTTATGTATTGTTGACTTGTCAATATATCAAATTTGACTTCCCATGGATGTTTTAAACTTCATGTAGCTCAATTTCAAGTTTAAAAACCCTAAAATTGAAGTCCGGTGATGTGGGCCCCACTTGGAATCTAGACCTGAGGAAATTGGGCTGAGTTGACTGGAGTCAACTCGGAATTTGTTGACTCCGGCGCTGGACAGGCACGGGTCCGGCGCCGGACCCGTTAATTTTATAAGCCGAGACCCCCATTTTCTCTTCACTTCATCTTCTTCATTTCTCTCCAAGATTTCTTCCAAATTCTTCTGAATCAAACCTTGAATCCCTCTTCAAACACTTCATCAATCATCAATATCAATTTCTTTTGCCTTCTTGAAGATCAAAACACCAAGATTTCCAAGAAAATCACCAAATCTAGAAATCTGGAATTTTGGCGACAGATTATTCATCAGTTCATATCTTTTGATTCAACTGTGGGTTGAGGCTGAGAATTTGGTATGTTGTTCTAGACTCATCAAGCTTTAATTTGATAGTTTACATGTTTGATTTCATTGTCTGAGCTAAGAGAATTCGTTGATTGAAGTTGATATTTCTGTTTTGCCCGAGATATGTCAACTCTTAGTGTTTTGATTCAAAATTCGAGCATGTTTAATGGGTTGATTCTGTTCTTGAAGCTGTGAATTCATAGGTCATGTGTTTAACTTGCTGTGTTTCAATTTTGGTGCGGATTGGTGATAAATCGAACTCGAACCGAGCTCGATTTGGTGCATGGCCGATCACGGCCATGTCCTGGAATTAGGTCCGGCGCCGGACCTGGTGTATCCCGCGCCGGAGTTGCCATTTTGGCTCACTCCCGCCCGGGAGTGAGCCACCTACCGACAGGGGCACTGTAGCATTAGGGGCATTTTGGTAATTTTGCAGCCCTAGACCCCATTTGACCCCAATTGACTCCAATTAGCTTCAATTGACTTCCGGACTTGTCCAATTTTGTTTTTAGACCTTGGAGACCTTTAATAGGTTTTGATTTATGATTTAATTATTGGTTGAATATCTTTATTAATCAAATTAGATTTTAATTTGATTATTTAGGTACGTGATTGTACGAGTTTTGGACCGGTTGCTGTTTGAGCTAAGACATTCGTGGGTAATCGGGGAGTATACAACTCTCCTCACTTGTGAGTGGCTTGGATTATATTGGTTGACCATTGAGGGTTAACCGTTTTCAAATTTATTTATAAATGCTTTATTAAATTGTTTATATATGTTTTGGGGTATGAATTGTCCACCTTCACACACTGAGTTTACAAATAATTTAAAGGGTAGGAATATCAAATATTTTATAAATTGATATTATTGATTATTGTTTGGGGAACGATACCCCTGAGAGATGAGAGATTGAGTGGGTTTCCTCGGAGCTCCGATTTGCAGGAGCGTGGACCGAGTTTGAGAGCATGCGTGATACTCAACCGTGGACCGCCTATCGAGGGGCACGGTGAGTACAGCCTGGTTGGGAGAGGCGCGTAGGGTAACTCACCAGGACTCCAGATGTTGTGTTCCACCACAGCAAGGCAAACGTCAAGGGAATGGGCCAGAGAGTAAAGTAAAAATGTTTTAAAAGTATAAAGTAACCCTTGACGGTCCAGTGGATACCCCAGTGCACGGGTATACCTTATTGGGACGATTTCAGATGCCAGCCCATTTGGATATATTATTATGGATTTGATATTTGATTTGGTTTGGGACTTCATATATTTCAATAAATGGTTTATTAAAGTGATATTTGGATTATTTCATATCCCCAGCCTGAGGTGATCGGTCTTTATAACTGAGTCTCTCACTGGGTACAAGTTTATGTACTCACCCCATTCACTTTTGTTCTCAGATCATCAGACTTTGGACGGCAGACGTCCTGGTGGCCAGTGATCCCAGTACGGCACTGTGGACACGATTATGTAGGTGCCACCTCATTTTGCTTTGTGTATCTTGGCTCGGAATATTATTGCATCTTACATATACATTTATGTATTTATATAATACTTTCCGCTGCATGAAGCATCGTAAGATGCGACACTTTATTTTAAATATTTTTGAACTACATTATCTATGATAATTTCGTATGTTTTCATATATTGCTCGAATATCCTTTATTTTTAAGCCTTGTGCCATCTTGGTTGCCCGCCTGACGAGACACGCATCTCGAGGTGGTACGGCGGTTGTCGCGTGGCCAGCCTGCGAGTCGGGGCGTGACATGCCAGCCCATTTATGATATTTGTTATTTGTTTCGGTGTGGGATTTCATATGATTTTACTAAGTGGTTTATTAAATGAGTTTTAGAAAATTTCATATCCCCAGCTTGAGGTGATCGGTCATTATAATTAGATCCCTTACTGGGTACATATATATTTGTACTCACACCATTCACTTATTGTTGTCAGGTCATCAGGCTATGGACGACAGGCGTCCTAGTGGACAATGATCCCGATATATCATTGCGAACACGATTTTGTAGGCTCCACCTAGATCCCTTATGGCTTCTGACTCCTGAATAGTATTGCATATTATTATATTATTAATTTTTTTCACTGCATGTTTGCATCGTAAAATATGCCATTTATATTATACAAATATTTAATGATATTTTCTATATCATTTTCTTATATATATTTTCATAACTTGCTCGAGTACCCCTTATTTATACCTTGTGCCATCTTAGGTAACCCGCCTTTTGAGGCACATATCTCGAGGTGGTACGGCGGTTGTCATGTGGCTGAGCCTTTGGGCCGGGGCGTGACAGTTTGACGTTGGCATACCAGAATGTGCATGCCATATCCATACATCATAATCAGCTATAGCCTCAAGAATAATAGTTGGCGATCCACTACGTCCACTGCATTGTCCTGCCCAAGCCATTGGACAGTGTTTCCATGTCCAATGCATACAATCCACACTTCCTAGCATTCCAGGAAAGCCACGTTTCTCACCAATTTCAAGCAGCCTTGCGACATCATTAGGGATAGGTGCTCTCAAATAACATTCTCCAAAGATCTCCACAACAGCATGACAAAATTTCTTCATGCTTTCAACTGCAGTTGACTCGCCAATATTAATGTATTCAGCAATTGAATCACCTGGCACACCATACGCCAACATTCGCAAAACCGCTGTTATTTTGTAAACTAGACAATCTGAGTTTGCCACATCTATCTCTTTATTGCACAAAATAGTTGTCATGATATTTTACTGTAGTGACAATTCATAAGAATAAACTTCGACTCATTTGATATCGTCACCAAAACATTGCTTCATTATATCTTAGATTTTCTGAAAAGTAATCAGCCAGTAAATTTTTTCCACAAATTCTAAAGGAATAGAAAATGGGGTTGCCACTAACACATGGTGCACCGTGTTGCCGTTTGGGGTCCACAATGACTCAAGTTCAGACTCTTTGTAATTACTAAATTCTTTAATTTTGCCTTTTTCTACAGTGGTGTACAACGCAAGGTCCATGTAATTGACCTTCTCCGCTGGCTCAACAGTGGAAATGATGCCACTCGACTAGGGATCCATTTCTGTGGCTCTGTGCTGATAGATTGCACACAACGCTAATTCTTTTGGTCTAAATATATCTTGCTCTGCCTTTTTAATATGAAAGAAGAAGAAGAATAATGTGTTTCCTTCATAAAAATTAAAGAATATTGGTACACAAAATAGAAGAAGAACACGTCTCATAAAAAATTAAAGAATAATGGTACACTAAGAAAAAGAAGAACACCTTTCCTTCATAAAAATTAAAGAATAATGGTACACAAAAGAAGAAGAAGAACATGTTTCCTTTATAAAATTAATGAATAATTGTACACTGTTGAGGACTTCTTATGAGACCTCTTTGAGAAGACGGATGGCTTGGATAGGCCTCAGGACAAGAAACTGCAAGGGAACACAAAAGAAGATCGGCCTTAGGCCGGTGGGTCCCTCTCCGATGCTTAAGTCAGTAGGGGAATGAACCAGAGGAAATGTAGTGGCTATGTTGGCAAAACTTACCATGCATGCATTGAAGATTACCTTATATAGGCAGTCTGTTAAGCTGTATTGTGCAGGCCTATGGCTAGTCATGGGCTGACTTAGTGATTTTGGGCTTCGGTCAACCGGCCCAGGATGAATGAGGCAAGCTGTAAGTAGGCCTTGTTCGGTTGTGCTCAACAAGTGCCCCCTAGACGGCAAAGCGATTATAAAGTGATCAGTTTGGCGGCTGTGAAGGGAGGCCATGAAACTATAGTTGGACGACTGAATGGTGTAGTGTGGGCTAAGAAATGCTGGACGATTGAAGGGAAGGGTGGTACTCCAGGCGAGTGAAATAGGAGTAGTAGTGGATTGGGCTTGGGCGGGAAGTGGGGAAAACGTGGCGCAAGTGGGTTCGCAAAGATTTCAAAAGGACTTTAAGTACGGTAAGGTGAAAAGTTACGGGGTCGGTTAGGGTTTCGAGGTGTCACGCGTCAACATAGGGTGAACGGATAGATGAGGTATAAATAGGATTGTCTCACTCCATCAGTCACTTTTGCAAAAATTGTTTTTGGCTTTTGAAATTTTCGCTCTCAGTTTTCTCTGCGTTCTTTTGTTTTCCAGAAGTGAGAAGGTGGTCAGAAAGGTGATCGGTAGTTTATCAGTGATTTATCATCTATTTTTTGGTGGTAAGTGACAGACTTTTTACCGTAGCAAGTCTGATTTTGTTCGATAGGGTAAAAATGGTAAGTAGCGAGGAGAGTCTTAGTGGTTCTAGGATAGATAGTGGTAGAGTGTTCGCCGAGGAGGAGGACACCGGAGAGAGTGCAAGCCATTCGGAGAGAGTGGCCTCGGGCGAGGACAGAGCGGTCTCGGACGAGGGCGGCGGCGTTGGGGCAAGCACAAGCGGGACTAGCAGGAGCAAGAAAGGTAAGGCGCCGGAGGAGGAAGAAAAATCGACCGACGAGGAGGCTTCTCGGTATGCTACGGTGTACTTGAATAGTGTAATAAGGTCGAAGGATGAGGACAAGGCACAAGTGGTCATAGAGGAATGTGGGCTCCGTGCATACAAGGTGGCTACATTGGCACCAGGCCGGCGGCCGGGAACATTGATACACAACGGAAGCTGTGCTTGTTTTTACGAGGCGGTGTTCAAAGTTGGCTTTAGGGTCCCGGCGTTGAGGTTCTATAAGGAAGTCCTGCATTATTATGAGATTGCCCCCAGCCAGCTGGTCATCAACTCTTAGCGAATTATAGTGTCTTTTGCAGTCGTCTGTAGGTGTAAGGGTTGGGTACCGACTATAGGGGTGTTAAGGACACTATTCAAAATGAAACAACAGGGGGGGTTTTATAAACTGTACAGTCTTCACAAAAAACAGTACAATCCTTTCCAAGTACCCGACAGTAACAAGGATTGGAAGAAGCGTTACTTCAAGGTGAGGAAACCGGATGAAGAGGAGTGGGGCTTTCCAATTGAGTGGGTACTGTCGAGACGTTTTACCGCTTCGACGATAAATGATATGGCGTGAAAAAATGCTCGGGACTAAACAGTCGAAAAACAAATGGAGTCGCCACTAACCTTTTATTTTTAATAGGTGTGGTTAGTCACCTACTTGTTAACCCAACATAAATCTAGAAAGATTACGTCAAGTTAAGGAAAGAAACTGGTCTACGAAAAAAGATCTTAGGTTCGGGAGTCGGTTACTCTCAGGGAAGGATTAGCACTCCCGAGACGCCCGGAAATCGGTACCACAAAAGTCTTAAAAATATTTTACTTGGAAAATGATAATAAAATGTGTTTAAAATCATTTTAAGAAAAAACATAATTTTAAATGTCGGAATAAATATTCCTTTTAATGTAGGATAAACATCCCATTAGAAAAGTTAAATCCGAAATTTAAAAACTTAATGTCGGAATGAACATTCCTTTTAATGTGAAAATCCATAGCCAAATTTGAATTTGAAGAAATTTCCCACTTAGAATGGAGATTCAATTTCTAAATGGGAATAAATATTCTTCTAAAATCGAAGTTAAATTTAAAAATGAGGATAAATATCCTTTTATGAAAAACAAAGATTTAATTTTAATTTTAAAAAGTCTCAATTATGAGAATATTAATTGAAACCTTCTAGAAAACATTTTGCAAAAAGGTTGGGATAAACATCCTCAAATTCATGCTTTGAAATTTACATTAAGAGACTTTAATTATGATTACTTAAATTAAAATCTCTTAGAAAGATTTAATTTTAAAATAATGTCGGAATAAATATTCCTTTTAATTTGTTGAATGGAATAATTTAATAAAAATTTAGTTTAGTAGGAAAACCTTAGTAGATTAATAAATTAAGACCTTTAAAAAAACCCATTTTTTTAAAAAAAAATGAATGTCTTTTTTATCGAATAAAGCTAAATTTGAAAAAAGAATTTTAAAGATTTAAAGAATAAACATTCTTTTTATTGAAGCTAAAAATGCCTTTTAATAAAAATGAAGTTTACTTGAAAGGTATTAATTAATTAAATATACTAAACTCCTCCCAAAAAGTTATTTTTGAAAAAAACTAAAGAAAAGAAAAAAGAAAATAAATAATCCCTTCCAATGAAAAAGAATAAATAAAAATAAGAAAAAGAAATTTTGAAAGTGGTTTTTTAACAAAATATGGATTAATTTGAGAGGCCTTAACTATATTTGGGAAATTAAGATCTCTAAAAAAAACTTTTAAAATATGTTTTGAAATTAATGTTGAAATAAACATTCCTTTTAATTTAATTGGGCCTCTTAAACAAGAGATTTTCTTAAAATAAAATGAAAATAAAACATAAGAGTAAATAATAAAAGATTTTGGAATAAACATTCCTTTTGTAAAAGAAGATAAAAATAAATTTTTAGTTCATTTACCAATTTTAAGAAATTAAAGAAATCATAAACATGATGTATGCTTTTTTTGAAAATTAAATGGGAAAAACATATTTTTTAATTTTGAAGGGATGAAAAATTTCCCCGAGCCCGATCAGACTCCCGATTAGATACCGAAAAAATTTTTCATCGGAGAAAACCTTCAGAAACCTCGGACTCCCAAGGCATCCTTCGGCCACCCCGTGCATATGAATTTTTGAAAATCAATGTTCTAATTTAATTATGCATGAATGAGTCAAGAAAAGCATAGGTTAGTACATATAAACACGATTAATCACATAATATAATATGATAAATAAATAGAATATAGAAATTTAAAATCAATTTTACAAGATCAAATTGCATGGCAACTAATTTTAACACACATAAACGAGCCTAATTTAAAAATGTATATAAAGTCAATTATGTAATTTTACGCAAAATTCAATTCATAATTAAACAAATATATATGCAAGGGTGAGAAGGTAATTTTACATACAAGATTAGACCTTTAGTTAAATAAATATAGATTTAAGGGCAAAGAGACAATTTAACAAGGGTCAAAATTAAATATTAAACCAAATATACATTCATTCAAACTTAAAAATACAATTTTCATAACCAAGATTACTTTTTTTTTTAAATAAGTGAAAAAACAAATTCAAAGATTTAATTTTTATTGGCCAAGGTTTTTATTTTTAATTAAACAGAAATATTTACAAACATAAAAATGTAATCGTTATAACCTAAACTTAATCCTTATTTAAGTAAAATAATTTAACAAATTAAAAACATGATTTTTATAACCAAGATTAGACCTTTACTTAAACAAACTTATAAATGAACCTAAAGGTGGCATTCTTATAACCAAGAATTTATTTTTACCTAAACATTGTTATTTTCATGATCAAGATTCGATTTTTACCCAAGCAAAATAACGTAAACCATACATACTAAGGAAAACATGTAATCTTACAGGTTTCAAATGATAATAACACATTTAAAGCAAAATACAGAGAAATCGTAACAAATATATTAAAAAGGATGACATTCCAAAAAGTTTAATGAACGTGAATACTAGTTTACAATCACGAAATAGGGAAAAGCTAACGCATGGACAAGACAAAAAAGACGACATCTTTATATACAAAATCAAAGCTTTTTCACAATCAACAACATGAAATACGTCTAGAATCTCAAGGAATACATTTGTTGACTCAAAAGAAGAAAAGGTAGAATCTTTATACATGAATATTCACTCATCGGGCAAACAAAATATGTACATCTACTAAAAAGGAAGAAGCTTTACCTTAAAAACAAGGTTTCGGTTATACACAAAAACAACAAAAATGATACCCTTTTTCTCTTTTCCTCTCTTTTCTGAGTAAAAAAAAAGACAAATTTTCTTCAAAGAAGAGTGCCTCTGTTCTTAGAGAAGGAAATGGCCTCAGTTTAAAGATTAAACAGCCCTTTTTCTCTTTGGTTCTCCAGACAACTCTCTCAAGAAAAAAAAAAGAATGATTTGTTTCTTTAAAAACTTTTGTGCTCTCCCCAGACAACCCAAAAAAGGAACTCCTTTTTTTCTTACTGAACTGAAAACCGTTTTCCTCCGTTTTTAAGAACCTTGAAGACCAGAAGAAGAAATAGCTGACTTCTCTTTTTTTTTTGAAAACCCAGGTTTTCTGCTCTTTTGCCTCAAAAAGACGAATGAAGCCGAGAGAGAAAAAAAAACCAAATAATGACCCCTCAAAAAAAATCACCCCCGAAATGGCCGACCTCCTCGGCGCATGTTGCTGCCGATGGGAATTTATATCCCTCTCCCTTTCATTTTTTTATCCAACGGTCTTGCTTCTTTTGCTTTAATCTCATCTGATGGCCCTCAACTTTTGTCTTCTGTTCTCTGTTTTACCCTTTGCTCCCCTATCCTGATTGGTCCTTGCTTTGCTTCTTTTGTGTTTCATTGGCCGGCTCTATTTATTGTCTTCTGTGGGGCATATTTAAAAGGAGCAGAGTATAGCTGTGGAAGCACGTTGGCACATTCTGCCAATTTCATAATCGCCTTTAGAAAGAAGAACACCTGTGACCTGTGGAAAATCCTACCATTGCTTGGAGGAAATGAGGAAACCCAGCTGTAGGTTGTTCAAAGTCATTGCCCTCGCCACACACACGGACCCCTCACGCTTACTCTTCTTCTTTTCTGCTTTCGCTCTCCAAATGCCCTTAAGATGGATTCGTGGAACTTGGTCATGATAAATAGTGTCCCTTAAATTATATACTTTATTGGCTTCCTCGAATTTGTGTGCTTGTCATCCACGAGTATCCACATTCATGCACTTTTTCACTGAGTTGCCTTAATATACTCTAGATAAAGTGTAAATGGGTCAAGCTCCTTAACTCCATTTGCTCCTGTAAGATAAATAGGGACTTATGAACTCGCGCCAAATTGTTGGTGACCTTCCAGGAACTCTATGGGAAGGAAGCAGAAGCGCTACTTGAGCCGTGGCATCAATGCTTGCTACTGGTGCAACTCCCTGGGCTATATTGTGGCAGCAAATGGCTAGAACTAAGACTGCAACCAAAGCGTAGGCCATCTCTGACTTTTCTGCTGGAAAACTGATTGATGTTGTCATAAAGCGCTGGTTATAACTTATAATCCAAAACTAAGCCATGCTGAGATCCTTAACAACAACATTCTTAACATTGAAACCAACATTGTCACCGGGGAGAGCCTCTTGGAGGCTTGAGAGTGGTGGAATGCTACCTAACGCTTCTTCTCTGGTTCAGGGCATTTCTCATGATTTTCCAAAATGCTCTTTCGCATCGGGGATATAACTGCAGCTTGTTCATGAGCTCCAACTATCGAACTTCCCGCAACGATGCAATTTGCCCTTGCTAAAACAACCATATCAATAGTTGAAGACCCCAAACCACCATCCATCTCTATATCAAGTGAGGGGTACTTCTTCCTTAGAACATGCACTTTATCCATCTATTTCTCCATTCTGCAGCCACCAACGAGATGGAGAAAACCACAAATTATCTGGAACGGTAACTTTTTAGCCAAAAACTTTTGACACAACACCGGCACCAAATGTTTTGCCTCCTTCCCTCAAGATAAATCTTTGTCCTGCTTCAAGAGGCATAGGTGAAATCAGCCCGAAAGCTGCAGTGACATTGTCCCCAGGCAGAACCATCTTTACAGTTTTGGGTAATTCCATTTATCCGGTTACATCTGCAACCTTCAGATGAAAGCAGGGCCTGTAATTTAATTCAAAGGCTGTATGATGTCCACTTTCATCTTTTGCAAAGACATATATCTCAATCTCAAACCTCCTGTATGTCTTCGAACTTCCAGGTTTGGCAATTACCATTCCACGTAGCACATCATCTCTTTTTAGGCTACGTAATTGTCTCCAGCCTGTTCTGCATGCTTGAAAGACATGAGCCACCTTGGAAAAGTCAAAGTAACGAGGAAGGGTAAAACCATTCTTTTCAAGTGCTAACTTGGCTGCACCAATGTTTCCTTCACGCAACATAGGGAGTTCATTGGAGCACCAAGTATGGTAGCTGCCGCCATTGTCATCGAACACCTTCTTAGCTAACTTTGGAGAAAGATCAAGATCCATCTTCTTCTTTTTGTCTCGTTTACGTAAATTCTCTTTCTGCTTTTGTTATTGCTGGAGTAAGCTATTGATGGTGGTGGCATAAGGAATGGTGGTGTTGGCAGTTTGCGTTTTGGACTTGCATGGCTCCATTAAAAAAAAGAAGAAAAGGGTGGGACAATGGATTTTGGTTATATATTTATACATAATACATAAATATATATAAATGTATGTAAATATATGTATACATATAAATATATATATAAATGTATATATACACATAGATATATGTATACACATATAAATAAATAATATATACATAAATATATGTATACATATACATTTGGATATATACATATACATATATAAACATACATATATACATACATATATATATATATATATCTTGCATTATAACTGAGTTAACTTTGCTTGGCTTTCCGGTCTCGGTTCACAATTACCTGCAAGGTAAAAAGATAAAATTAAGAATAAAATCAAATAAAATGAAGTAATAATTGCAATAATAATAATAATAAATGAGCAAAAACAAACTAAACTTAAAAGGATAAGTACAATAATATAATAAAAAAATTAAAAATGGCAAATCAATTATTGAATTAATTAAAATTAACTAATTGGTTAAGATTAAAAATAAGTGTCTACAGGTACGCTTGAACGAATCTGTGCTATAGGTGCTCAACCGAGCTCCAAGTTTGTCGCTAGAAGAGGTGAGGTAGGGGCTGTACTTAACTACCAAGGAATTGACAATCAGTTGTGACGACTGTGCTCATCCAGCCAGGCTAGTGGATTGTGGTCTAAGTCCGCCTGGGACTGGAGGGAGGGCCAAGGAGGGGTATGGGCCACTTGACGTGGGAGTAGAGGTGTTGAGCGTGATCCCCTCTTTAGGCGAGCCGATTGCCACCGGGACGTCTGTGGCACCTGCTTCCACCGCGTCCGCCTTGCCCGCTACCTCTGCTCCGCCTCAACCGTCAGAGGGAAGAGTCGTGTCTCTGGGACCCTTGGCTGGGTCGCCTGTAGTCGAGGCGTCGAATAACCCTATATCAGGTAGTCATTAGGTTAGGTGGTATTTAAGTTCTTTAGGTCTGGGAGGTGAGAGTGAATTTAACTTTAATTCTTTATTGATAGATCCTGCATTAGCTCTGCATTACTTAGAAACGCTCTTTGGGAGTTTACTTGGTATTTGAGTTAAACTAACTCGATTCATGTAGCTTTAAGGCACACGCAGACTGACGTTTATTGTTTGTCATAGGTCCTGAAGAGATACCAGTTGAAGGCGGTGATGGCCGAAGGGGGTACAGTGCTAGAGACTTCGAGCAAATAAGCAAGGAGAAGCCCTCATCACAGAGGCAGTGAGGTAGAGGTAGGGGAAGGAAGGCTATAGGGCAACAGACATCCCAGTCTATTGGACCTCCCGTCTGGCAGAGGGTGGCATCTGCAATGCCCGGGACAAGTGCCACCGCGAGGCAAGAGGAGACCCCTGTGCGGGAAGCGGGAACTTCCGCTTTTGGTCAAGAGAGGGCAGCAGCATTGAACCCGTGGGAGGAAGCTGCCAACAAACATTTAGCCAGCAACAGCAGTGCTCAAAGCTCCCACTCTGGGATCCCTAGTGCCGGCAGCGGAGGCTAACCCATCTCGCGGAGTTGGTGGGACAAAGCACGGCGGAAGCCCACAATTCAGGTGCGGGGCTGCGTACTGAGGCAGAGGCGCCCACAATGTATGGGGGAAGGCTGTGCCCCTTCCTTTACTAGAATACCATGTTCATGGGTGATAGCGGCTTATTCAGCCGTCTGTGGCCGCGACACATGGGCTGGAGCTGGTGGAAGGGGTAGACCAAGAGTACATGCGCGAAAAGATGAGCGCTATGGACTGCTTCATTTCTGCGACTGTCTTCCATGAAAGGGTAAGTAGACTCTAAACTTGGGGCGAATTCAATAATGTCGTTAATAAATACTAACAGAGTTTGTGTGCTTGTAGAGTCGAATGCTCAACGCTGCCAGCATTTATCACCTAAAGGCTGACAAGGCTAAGCATAAGGTTGCACTGCAGGGACAGGCAGCTAAGGTAGAGAAAGTGAAAGATGTGCTGGCCATGTCAGAGCTAAAACGACAAGAGCTGCAGGAGGAGGTGAAAAAAGCCAACGAGGACATGGCAGTTGCTGGTCGTCGCCTATAGAGCAGGAGGAGGAGTTGATACAGCTGAAGGCTGAGTTGGAGCGCATTCAGTTGGAAAAGGATACCTTCCAGACTCTAGCCTCGGAGAGAGAGACAGCTCTGAAGGCGACGGTGAAGAAAAGGAAAGCCACAACCGACAAATTGAAGGAGCAAGAAGTAGAGGTGGCAGCTCTCCAAGTAAGGCAAACCATGATGAGTTAACTTATAAAATTTAGTTATTCCAAGTGCAGTAGCTGTAGTAATCGTTCATGTGTCACTTGTAGGCGTAGCTCGACGGTTTGGTAGCTGAACATGTGGAGCAAATGGAGGAAAAGCTAGGGGAACTGAAGGAAAGCATGAAGGACTACAGGGACTTCATCAAAAAATGGGTGATAGAGAAGATTGTGGAGGCGTTCCCCGATGTGAATACTAACGAGATCGACTTCACACTTCCTGATGATGAAGACGCTCCCGAGGTGCCTCTCCCTGAGACGGACGTAACAGAGGGATCATTTAGACGGCCACGGATGAGGCGGCGGTACCAACAGAATCTGTACCACCTCCTGCTCAAGGGGAGTCCGTTTCACTAGTAGATCCAACAACAGAACAGCAAACGTCAGCCATCGAAGGGGTTCAGTCGAAAGGGAATATAGGTAGTTAGGGAGACTTGTGCATATTTGCGGTGATGTAGCAACCTGAAAACACAAATTTGTACAAATATTTCTTTGGGAGTAATAGAACTCCCCCTTATGCTATTTGATTATAGTTGAATACCATGAGATTTACTTGTTTTAGTCATGAACTGCTTTTGTAGTTTGTTTGTCACGTGTAGTGTTGAGTACCAAAATAGACATATTTTCCTATGTTAATCTCTATGGATTTATGCATTTCATTATATAAACTAAGCTTACTTAGCTTTGTTTCACTTTGTAGGTGTCAATTGAGGTAATTGAGTGAAAATGATGGAATTGAAGTGAAAAGGACCAAACACAAATCAAGTGGGAAGACAAGATGTAAAGAACTCAAAGTTGAAATCCTGACAGATTGGATAGATCATAAATATGGCTGATTTTATCAATGTTCGAGACTTCAATTGTTTTTGTGATCTGCATCAAAGTTATAGAGGACATCTTGGGCTTTCCGGAATGCTAAAGAACGTCGAAATCGGAGTTCGTTTGGCCCTCCAAATGTCTGTTTTACGAGAGACTATCAAACTAAGTCCGGGTCTGCCCGACCAATCCGTCGACGGGTAAGCATGTAGACGTCGACGGCTGCTCGAGAAATGGACACGAGATCACTTACACAAGCAGAGACGTCGACGGCCAACTCTAGACGTCGACGGCCAAATCTAGACGTCGACGGGTAGACTCTAGACGTCGACGGGTAGAAGTTTCTGACTTCGAACACTTAAAGATTGAACACTTAGACGTCGACGGGCAGGTATCCAGACGTCGACGGATCGATCGAGCTGGGAAAAATATGAAGAAAACAAGCAGAGACGTCGACGGGCAGACACTTAGACGTCGACGGCTAACAAAGTCAAAACGTCGACAAACCCATTTAAATGCTGTCATTCCACTACCAAACCCTTTAAAAAACACATTCCGGAGATTCAGTGGAGAGGAGCCATAACTAAACCTCAGAGTTGTCTCCCTCTTTTCCTTAATGGCTTCTACTTTAGCTTATTTTATTCTTAAGATTCCTCACCTCAGATGGGAAGAGTTATGGAGGAGCAGTGGATTGTGGGCTGGCAGCTGGAGACAGAGATCCGAAAATGAGAAGAAGCAGCTGGAAAGTGGAGGGGATGCAGTCTTTAAATTTGCATCTTTTGCTGGGTTTCATATCACTTATCATCTTGTAATTTTCGTTTAGCAAAACTCTATAACTCCAATCTATTATAAGATTCAATCACTTTGATCTGCATTTGTGAGATTCTTGTTCTTAATGCTTTCTTGTTCATTGATTGTTCTTCTATCTCTTGAGCTTTAAAGATGATTATCATGTTTATTATCTTGTCTTTTGGATTGCTGAGTTAATTAGTTGCAAATAATTGATTGAGTAGTTCATTAGCATGCTAATCTTTGAACTCCAAAGCTAGAGCTTGGTGATTTCTTAGAACTTGAGTAGCAAGAGGATGTTTTTACATTCAAAGAGATTTGAAGATGCAATTTGAATAATGAATGCTGGGTTTGTTATTGATTGTTGTTAGCTTTCATCTTTCACTAGCTTATTGCTCTTCTAAGCTTGAATTTGGATTGCTGGGATTCAAATTAGCCATAAGAGGAAGGATTAATAATGAACCTAGATTCATGGTTAATCAGCATTAGGAAAGATTCATGGATTTGAAGCTGGTTTCTAATCCATGGGGTTAACCAATTAATGAGAAGAATGTTTGGTCAGTGAATCAATGATCAAGTGCTAGGTTGAAAGATTGATCATATAATAGATTGGAGGTTTTATTTTATCATACATTGCATTATTATTACCATACTTGGTAACTCCTTATATCTTATTTCCAACACCAATACAAAACCCCCTCTTTAAATTCTTGTTTAGTTTGATTTATGCTTTGTGAAAGTAATGATAAATTGGATAGCTCCTTGTGGGATCGACCCTTGCTTCCCTAATTACATGTTAGAGTAGTGAGGTTATTTTTGGTGCTTTGCGACACGCATCAAATTTTGGCGCCGTTGCCGGGGAGCTACGGCATTTATCACTACTTTCTTTTCATTTTCATTTGTTTCCCCTGTTTCCTTGTGATTTTTCCCTGTTTTTCTTTAGATTAGAACTTGTTTAATTATTTGCTTAGTTTACTTTCATTTCAGCTTTTGTACTTGTTGTTTTCTTGTTTCGCTTTTGTTCGCTTTGATTCTCTTGTTGTTTTTTTTTGTTTCATTTTTCAGGATTTTGTACACACCAACTTGAGCCACCCACCCTCTCCACTTGAGCTAAAAATTGGTGTCTTATTCCTCAATGGGCATATGTTCAGACGTCGACGGATGACAAGGGCATGAGCCACAAATGAAGTTGAGCTTTTAGACGTCGACGTATAAGTGCATAGCCCTCGATGGGTACTCACTCTAATCTATCCAAGCAATGGTAAATGAACCCTTTTAAAGGAATATATCTTAAGACCCACCCACCCACCCTTATTCTTTCTCACGTTGTTTCTTTATGTTGTGATTCTAGCTTAAGCACTTACATTTTCAGCCTTCAAGGTATGCAGTCTTCCAACCTCAACTCACATATTTCGACCCTTAAAAATGCATTCCTTGATTCGCACCAAGTATATTGCATTTTCTTTATGCTTACCCTTTTTATACTTGCTTGTATTTGTTCTTGTGGACTACATGATGTTCCAACATTGAGGACAATGTTTGATTTAAGTGTGGGGGGATTTGCAATTGCATTGCTGGATAATTGGGGGTAGTAGTTTAGTTACATGATAGTTAACTTTCAAATGGAATGATGAGTTATTCATGGTATGAGTGTTAGCCTAGTTAGGAATGAAAGATGCATGATGTTGATTGAATAAAATGCTCTGCTTCTTGATTTCTAAGTATCGTGTTAGTTGATTTCTTTAAGTCAAATATGTTTGAGTAAGGTAATGCATTAACAACCTTGCGAGGATTTGAGCTTTATAGATTGCACTTCAATCTCTTTTCATTCTTGAGTGTAAATTATGTCTCCTATGGTTGTATGCTTCTAGAACTTGCTTGATACCTTGTTAAGATTACATTTATTGCATTCATGTTTGAAAGATGATTAAGGTTTAGGACTGAGTTTGAGCCAAATTGACCAACCTTTGTAAAACCATTGTAGATAACCCCTTGAGCTTAACATGATTTTAGCCATGTTCTTTGTTGTTAAACCTCATTATCCCAAAAGGACCTTAAGCTTTAAAAGAAAAACAAGTTTACTCACCTTGTCTCTTTGACTTAGTGAAATAATTGCCTTGTTTTACATTTATGTTCTTGGAAAAAGGTTGGCAATAAGAATAAGTATGGGGGAAAAACCACTTTGAGTTGGGCAATTGAGAAAAAGGTTGTATGAGTGAGATGTCCAAAGTATTTAAAGTAAAATAAAATGTTCCTTAAGAAAGCAAAATCTAGAAAGAAAGGCACTATAAAAGAACTTGGCATCTCCTAGGTTCAAATAAAAAAAAAAGGGACGAAAAGAGTGAAAAGAAGTTGATTAAAAGATGGAGAGATTAGTGAATTGTTGACCAAACCAAGATTTGGGCTATTAAAAGTAAAATCTGCCCATAATTTCAATTAGTTAATACTTCATTAATCTTGAAGAGGCCTTTGATTGAATTCCTTTACTCATTTCTTTCTTTCGTAACTTTCTCGACCAAGGCCCCATTACAACCTTACTTTAAAACCTTTTCATTCATTCATTCATGACATGTAAGATGGAGTAGTGGAGATGAGGTAGACTAGTAAGCATATGGTAAGTATATTTTCGTAGAAAGACTCTTGAGGGCACCATTATCAAACACTTGAGTGAATGAGAGATGACTAGTGAGGAATTGCCCTATTCAAGCATGTTTGGTGGAAGTTTGATGCTTGCATTGTTATTTATTAATCTTGTTTGCTTAGTTTTCTTATTCATGATTTGTTATGTTTTCTTTAGTTCTTATCCATGCTTTTACTCGTCATATGTGTTTCTCTTGAGTTCGATTTGAACTTTAACTACCATAATAAGAATGTTGTGGCTATTGTTGGTACACTTTTAGGAGACCATACCTCCTCCTACTAGGGACACCTAGGGGTTTAATATGGGCTTGTAGTTTAGGCTAAAAGCTACCGTGTTCTCCTACGAAAATGGACAATAAAGTTAGGTTAGGTTTAGTGTAGATAATAACTCTCCTTAGGCTTGCTCGAGGACGAGCAAAGATTTAAGTGTGGGGGAATTTGTTGAGTACCAAAATAGACATATTTTCCTATGTTAATCTCTATGGATTTATGCATTTCATTATATAAACTAAGCTTACTTAGCTTTGTTTCACTTTGTAGGTGTCAATTGAGGTAATTGAGTGAAAATGATGGAATTGAAGTGAAAAGGACCAAACACAAATCAAGTGGGAAGACAAGATGTAAAGAACTCAAAGTTGAAATCCTGACAGATTGGATAGATCATAAATATGGCTGATTTTATCAATGTTCGAGACTTCAATTGTTTTTGTGATCTGCATCAAAGTTATAGAGGACATCTTGGGCTTTCCGGAATGCTAAAGAACGTCGAAATCGGAGTTCGTTTGGCCCTCCAAATGTCTGTTTTACGAGAGACTATCAAACTAAGTCCGGGTCTGCCCGACCAATCCGTCGACGGGTAAGCATGTAGACGTCGACGGCTGCTCGAGAAATGGACACGAGATCACTTACACAAGCAGAGACGTCGACGGCCAACTCTAGACGTCGACGGCCAAATCTAGACGTCGACGGGTAGACTCTAGACGTCGACGGGTAGAAGTTTCTGACTTCGAACACTTAAAGATTGAACACTTAGACGTCGACGGGCAGGTATCCAGACGTCGACGGATCGATCGAGCTGGGAAAAATATGAAGAAAACAAGCAGAGACGTCGACGGGCAGACACTTAGACGTCGACGGCTAACAAAGTCAAAACGTCGACAAACCCATTTAAATGCTGTCATTCCACTACCAAACCCTTTAAAAAACACATTCCGGAGATTCAGTGGAGAGGAGCCATAACTAAACCTCAGAGTTGTCTCCCTCTTTTCCTTAATGGCTTCTACTTTAGCTTATTTTATTCTTAAGATTCCTCACCTCAGATGGGAAGAGTTATGGAGGAGCAGTGGATTGTGGGCTGGCAGCTGGAGACAGAGATCCGAAAATGAGAAGAAGCAGCTGGAAAGTGGAGGGGATGCAGTCTTTAAATTTGCATCTTTTGCTGGGTTTCATATCACTTATCATCTTGTAATTTTCGTTTAGCAAAACTCTATAACTCCAATCTATTATAAGATTCAATCACTTTGATCTGCATTTGTGAGATTCTTGTTCTTAATGCTTTCTTGTTCATTGATTGTTCTTCTATCTCTTGAGCTTTAAAGATGATTATCATGTTTATTATCTTGTCTTTTGGATTGCTGAGTTAATTAGTTGCAAATAATTGATTGAGTAGTTCATTAGCATGCTAATCTTTGAACTCCAAAGCTAGAGCTTGGTGATTTCTTAGAACTTGAGTAGCAAGAGGATGTTTTTACATTCAAAGAGATTTGAAGATGCAATTTGAATAATGAATGCTGGGTTTGTTATTGATTGTTGTTAGCTTTCATCTTTCACTAGCTTATTGCTCTTCTAAGCTTGAATTTGGATTGCTGGGATTCAAATTAGCCATAAGAGGAAGGATTAATAATGAACCTAGATTCATGGTTAATCAGCATTAGGAAAGATTCATGGATTTGAAGCTGGTTTCTAATCCATGGGGTTAACCAATTAATGAGAAGAATGTTTGGTCAGTGAATCAATGATCAAGTGCTAGGTTGAAAGATTGATCATATAATAGATTGGAGGTTTTATTTTATCATACATTGCATTATTATTACCATACTTGGTAACTCCTTATATCTTATTTCCAACACCAATACAAAACCCCCTCTTTAAATTCTTGTTTAGTTTGATTTATGCTTTGTGAAAGTAATGATAAATTGGATAGCTCCTTGTGGGATCGACCCTTGCTTCCCTAATTACATGTTAGAGTAGTGAGGTTATTTTTGGTGCTTTGCGACACGCATCAAATTTTGGCGCCGTTGCCGGGGAGCTACGGCATTTATCACTACTTTCTTTTCATTTTCATTTGTTTCCCCTGTTTCCTTGTGATTTTTCCCTGTTTTTCTTTAGATTAGAACTTGTTTAATTATTTGCTTAGTTTACTTTCATTTCAGCTTTTGTACTTGTTGTTTTCTTGTTTCGCTTTTGTTCGCTTTGATTCTCTTGTTGTTTTTTTTTGTTTCATTTTTCAGGATTTTGTACACACCAACTTGAGCCACCCACCCTCTCCACTTGAGCTAAAAATTGGTGTCTTATTCCTCAATGGGCATATGTTCAGACGTCGACGGATGACAAGGGCATGAGCCACAAATGAAGTTGAGCTTTTAGACGTCGACGTATAAGTGCATAGCCCTCGATGGGTACTCACTCTAATCTATCCAAGCAATGGTAAATGAACCCTTTTAAAGGAATATATCTTAAGACCCACCCACCCACCCTTATTCTTTCTCACGTTGTTTCTTTATGTTGTGATTCTAGCTTAAGCACTTACATTTTCAGCCTTCAAGGTATGCAGTCTTCCAACCTCAACTCACATATTTCGACCCTTAAAAATGCATTCCTTGATTCGCACCAAGTATATTGCATTTTCTTTATGCTTACCCTTTTTATACTTGCTTGTATTTGTTCTTGTGGACTACATGATGTTCCAACATTGAGGACAATGTTTGATTTAAGTGTGGGGGGATTTGCAATTGCATTGCTGGATAATTGGGGGTAGTAGTTTAGTTACATGATAGTTAACTTTCAAATGGAATGATGAGTTATTCATGGTATGAGTGTTAGCCTAGTTAGGAATGAAAGATGCATGATGTTGATTGAATAAAATGCTCTGCTTCTTGATTTCTAAGTATCGTGTTAGTTGATTTCTTTAAGTCAAATATGTTTGAGTAAGGTAATGCATTAACAACCTTGCGAGGATTTGAGCTTTATAGATTGCACTTCAATCTCTTTTCATTCTTGAGTGTAAATTATGTCTCCTATGGTTGTATGCTTCTAGAACTTGCTTGATACCTTGTTAAGATTACATTTATTGCATTCATGTTTGAAAGATGATTAAGGTTTAGGACTGAGTTTGAGCCAAATTGACCAACCTTTGTAAAACCATTGTAGATAACCCCTTGAGCTTAACATGATTTTAGCCATGTTCTTTGTTGTTAAACCTCATTATCCCAAAAGGACCTTAAGCTTTAAAAGAAAAACAAGTTTACTCACCTTGTCTCTTTGACTTAGTGAAATAATTGCCTTGTTTTACATTTATGTTCTTGGAAAAAGGTTGGCAATAAGAATAAGTATGGGGGAAAAACCACTTTGAGTTGGGCAATTGAGAAAAAGGTTGTATGAGTGAGATGTCCAAAGTATTTAAAGTAAAATAAAATGTTCCTTAAGAAAGCAAAATCTAGAAAGAAAGGCACTATAAAAGAACTTGGCATCTCCTAGGTTCAAATAAAAAAAAAAGGGACGAAAAGAGTGAAAAGAAGTTGATTAAAAGATGGAGAGATTAGTGAATTGTTGACCAAACCAAGATTTGGGCTATTAAAAGTAAAATCTGCCCATAATTTCAATTAGTTAATACTTCATTAATCTTGAAGAGGCCTTTGATTGAATTCCTTTACTCATTTCTTTCTTTCGTAACTTTCTCGACCAAGGCCCCATTACAACCTTACTTTAAAACCTTTTCATTCATTCATTCATGACATGTAAGATGGAGTAGTGGAGATGAGGTAGACTAGTAAGCATATGGTAAGTATATTTTCGTAGAAAGACTCTTGAGGGCACCATTATCAAACACTTGAGTGAATGAGAGATGACTAGTGAGGAATTGCCCTATTCAAGCATGTTTGGTGGAAGTTTGATGCTTGCATTGTTATTTATTAATCTTGTTTGCTTAGTTTTCTTATTCATGATTTGTTATGTTTTCTTTAGTTCTTATCCATGCTTTTACTCGTCATATGTGTTTCTCTTGAGTTCGATTTGAACTTTAACTACCATAATAAGAATGTTGTGGCTATTGTTGGTACACTTTTAGGAGACCATACCTCCTCCTACTAGGGACACCTAGGGGTTTAATATGGGCTTGTAGTTTAGGCTAAAAGCTACCGTGTTCTCCTACGAAAATGGACAATAAAGTTAGGTTAGGTTTAGTGTAGATAATAACTCTCCTTAGGCTTGCTCGAGGACGAGCAAAGATTTAAGTGTGGGGGAATTTGTTGAGTACCAAAATAGACATATTTTCCTATGTTAATCTCTATGGATTTATGCATTTCATTATATAAACTAAGCTTACTTAGCTTTGTTTCACTTTGTAGGTGTCAATTGAGGTAATTGAGTGAAAATGATGGAATTGAAGTGAAAAGGACCAAACACAAATCAAGTGGGAAGACAAGATGTAAAGAACTCAAAGTTGAAATCCTGACAGATTGGATAGATCATAAATATGGCTGATTTTATCAATGTTCGAGACTTCAATTGTTTTTGTGATCTGCATCAAAGTTATAGAGGACATCTTGGGCTTTCCGGAATGCTAAAGAACGTCGAAATCGGAGTTCGTTTGGCCCTCCAAATGTCTGTTTTACGAGAGACTATCAAACTAAGTCCGGGTCTGCCCGACCAATCCGTCGACGGGTAAGCATGTAGACGTCGACGGCTGCTCGAGAAATGGACACGAGATCACTTACACAAGCAGAGACGTCGACGGCCAACTCTAGACGTCGACGGCCAAATCTAGACGTCGACGGGTAGACTCTAGACGTCGACGGGTAGAAGTTTCTGACTTCGAACACTTAAAGATTGAACACTTAGACGTCGACGGGCAGGTATCCAGACGTCGACGGATCGATCGAGCTGGGAAAAATATGAAGAAAACAAGCAGAGACGTCGACGGGCAGACACTTAGACGTCGACGGCTAACAAAGTCAAAACGTCGACAAACCCATTTAAATGCTGTCATTCCACTACCAAACCCTTTAAAAAACACATTCCGGAGATTCAGTGGAGAGGAGCCATAACTAAACCTCAGAGTTGTCTCCCTCTTTTCCTTAATGGCTTCTACTTTAGCTTATTTTATTCTTAAGATTCCTCACCTCAGATGGGAAGAGTTATGGAGGAGCAGTGGATTGTGGGCTGGCAGCTGGAGACAGAGATCCGAAAATGAGAAGAAGCAGCTGGAAAGTGGAGGGGATGCAGTCTTTAAATTTGCATCTTTTGCTGGGTTTCATATCACTTATCATCTTGTAATTTTCGTTTAGCAAAACTCTATAACTCCAATCTATTATAAGATTCAATCACTTTGATCTGCATTTGTGAGATTCTTGTTCTTAATGCTTTCTTGTTCATTGATTGTTCTTCTATCTCTTGAGCTTTAAAGATGATTATCATGTTTATTATCTTGTCTTTTGGATTGCTGAGTTAATTAGTTGCAAATAATTGATTGAGTAGTTCATTAGCATGCTAATCTTTGAACTCCAAAGCTAGAGCTTGGTGATTTCTTAGAACTTGAGTAGCAAGAGGATGTTTTTACATTCAAAGAGATTTGAAGATGCAATTTGAATAATGAATGCTGGGTTTGTTATTGATTGTTGTTAGCTTTCATCTTTCACTAGCTTATTGCTCTTCTAAGCTTGAATTTGGATTGCTGGGATTCAAATTAGCCATAAGAGGAAGGATTAATAATGAACCTAGATTCATGGTTAATCAGCATTAGGAAAGATTCATGGATTTGAAGCTGGTTTCTAATCCATGGGGTTAACCAATTAATGAGAAGAATGTTTGGTCAGTGAATCAATGATCAAGTGCTAGGTTGAAAGATTGATCATATAATAGATTGGAGGTTTTATTTTATCATACATTGCATTATTATTACCATACTTGGTAACTCCTTATATCTTATTTCCAACACCAATACAAAACCCCCTCTTTAAATTCTTGTTTAGTTTGATTTATGCTTTGTGAAAGTAATGATAAATTGGATAGCTCCTTGTGGGATCGACCCTTGCTTCCCTAATTACATGTTAGAGTAGTGAGGTTATTTTTGGTGCTTTGCGACACGCATCAAATTTTGGCGCCGTTGCCGGGGAGCTACGGCATTTATCACTACTTTCTTTTCATTTTCATTTGTTTCCCCTGTTTCCTTGTGATTTTTCCCTGTTTTTCTTTAGATTAGAACTTGTTTAATTATTTGCTTAGTTTACTTTCATTTCAGCTTTTGTACTTGTTGTTTTCTTGTTTCGCTTTTGTTCGCTTTGATTCTCTTGTTGTTTTTTTTTGTTTCATTTTTCAGGATTTTGTACACACCAACTTGAGCCACCCACCCTCTCCACTTGAGCTAAAAATTGGTGTCTTATTCCTCAATGGGCATATGTTCAGACGTCGACGGATGACAAGGGCATGAGCCACAAATGAAGTTGAGCTTTTAGACGTCGACGTATAAGTGCATAGCCCTCGATGGGTACTCACTCTAATCTATCCAAGCAATGGTAAATGAACCCTTTTAAAGGAATATATCTTAAGACCCACCCACCCACCCTTATTCTTTCTCACGTTGTTTCTTTATGTTGTGATTCTAGCTTAAGCACTTACATTTTCAGCCTTCAAGGTATGCAGTCTTCCAACCTCAACTCACATATTTCGACCCTTAAAAATGCATTCCTTGATTCGCACCAAGTATATTGCATTTTCTTTATGCTTACCCTTTTTATACTTGCTTGTATTTGTTCTTGTGGACTACATGATGTTCCAACATTGAGGACAATGTTTGATTTAAGTGTGGGGGGATTTGCAATTGCATTGCTGGATAATTGGGGGTAGTAGTTTAGTTACATGATAGTTAACTTTCAAATGGAATGATGAGTTATTCATGGTATGAGTGTTAGCCTAGTTAGGAATGAAAGATGCATGATGTTGATTGAATAAAATGCTCTGCTTCTTGATTTCTAAGTATCGTGTTAGTTGATTTCTTTAAGTCAAATATGTTTGAGTAAGGTAATGCATTAACAACCTTGCGAGGATTTGAGCTTTATAGATTGCACTTCAATCTCTTTTCATTCTTGAGTGTAAATTATGTCTCCTATGGTTGTATGCTTCTAGAACTTGCTTGATACCTTGTTAAGATTACATTTATTGCATTCATGTTTGAAAGATGATTAAGGTTTAGGACTGAGTTTGAGCCAAATTGACCAACCTTTGTAAAACCATTGTAGATAACCCCTTGAGCTTAACATGATTTTAGCCATGTTCTTTGTTGTTAAACCTCATTATCCCAAAAGGACCTTAAGCTTTAAAAGAAAAACAAGTTTACTCACCTTGTCTCTTTGACTTAGTGAAATAATTGCCTTGTTTTACATTTATGTTCTTGGAAAAAGGTTGGCAATAAGAATAAGTATGGGGGAAAAACCACTTTGAGTTGGGCAATTGAGAAAAAGGTTGTATGAGTGAGATGTCCAAAGTATTTAAAGTAAAATAAAATGTTCCTTAAGAAAGCAAAATCTAGAAAGAAAGGCACTATAAAAGAACTTGGCATCTCCTAGGTTCAAATAAAAAAAAAAGGGACGAAAAGAGTGAAAAGAAGTTGATTAAAAGATGGAGAGATTAGTGAATTGTTGACCAAACCAAGATTTGGGCTATTAAAAGTAAAATCTGCCCATAATTTCAATTAGTTAATACTTCATTAATCTTGAAGAGGCCTTTGATTGAATTCCTTTACTCATTTCTTTCTTTCGTAACTTTCTCGACCAAGGCCCCATTACAACCTTACTTTAAAACCTTTTCATTCATTCATTCATGACATGTAAGATGGAGTAGTGGAGATGAGGTAGACTAGTAAGCATATGGTAAGTATATTTTCGTAGAAAGACTCTTGAGGGCACCATTATCAAACACTTGAGTGAATGAGAGATGACTAGTGAGGAATTGCCCTATTCAAGCATGTTTGGTGGAAGTTTGATGCTTGCATTGTTATTTATTAATCTTGTTTGCTTAGTTTTCTTATTCATGATTTGTTATGTTTTCTTTAGTTCTTATCCATGCTTTTACTCGTCATATGTGTTTCTCTTGAGTTCGATTTGAACTTTAACTACCATAATAAGAATGTTGTGGCTATTGTTGGTACACTTTTAGGAGACCATACCTCCTCCTACTAGGGACACCTAGGGGTTTAATATGGGCTTGTAGTTTAGGCTAAAAGCTACCGTGTTCTCCTACGAAAATGGACAATAAAGTTAGGTTAGGTTTAGTGTAGATAATAACTCTCCTTAGGCTTGCTCGAGGACGAGCAAAGATTTAAGTGTGGGGGAATTTGTTGAGTACCAAAATAGACATATTTTCCTATGTTAATCTCTATGGATTTATGCATTTCATTATATAAACTAAGCTTACTTAGCTTTGTTTCACTTTGTAGGTGTCAATTGAGGTAATTGAGTGAAAATGATGGAATTGAAGTGAAAAGGACCAAACACAAATCAAGTGGGAAGACAAGATGTAAAGAACTCAAAGTTGAAATCCTGACAGATTGGATAGATCATAAATATGGCTGATTTTATCAATGTTCGAGACTTCAATTGTTTTTGTGATCTGCATCAAAGTTATAGAGGACATCTTGGGCTTTCCGGAATGCTAAAGAACGTCGAAATCGGAGTTCGTTTGGCCCTCCAAATGTCTGTTTTACGAGAGACTATCAAACTAAGTCCGGGTCTGCCCGACCAATCCGTCGACGGGTAAGCATGTAGACGTCGACGGCTGCTCGAGAAATGGACACGAGATCACTTACACAAGCAGAGACGTCGACGGCCAACTCTAGACGTCGACAGCCAAATCTAGACGTCGACGGGTAGACTCTAGACGTCGACGGGTAGAAGTTTCTGACTTCGAACACTTAAAGATTGAACACTTAGACGTCGACGGGCAGGTATCCAGACGTCGACGGATCGATCGAGCTGGGAAAAATATGAAGAAAACAAGCAGAGACGTCGACGGGCAGACACTTAGACGTCGACGGCTAACAAAGTCAAAACGTCGACAAACCCATTTAAATGCTGTCATTCCACTACCAAACCCTTTAAAAAACACATTCCGGAGATTCAGTGGAGAGGAGCCATAACTAAACCTCAGAGTTGTCTCCCTCTTTTCCTTAATGGCTTCTACTTTAGCTTATTTTATTCTTAAGATTCCTCACCTCAGATGGGAAGAGTTATGGAGGAGCAGTGGATTGTGGGCTGGCAGCTGGAGACAGAGATCCGAAAATGAGAAGAAGCAGCTGGAAAGTGGAGGGGATGCAGTCTTTAAATTTGCATCTTTTGCTGGGTTTCATATCACTTATCATCTTGTAATTTTCGTTTAGCAAAACTCTATAACTCCAATCTATTATAAGATTCAATCACTTTGATCTGCATTTGTGAGATTCTTGTTCTTAATGCTTTCTTGTTCATTGATTGTTCTTCTATCTCTTGAGCTTTAAAGATGATTATCATGTTTATTATCTTGTCTTTTGGATTGCTGAGTTAATTAGTTGCAAATAATTGATTGAGTAGTTCATTAGCATGCTAATCTTTGAACTCCAAAGCTAGAGCTTGGTGATTTCTTAGAACTTGAGTAGCAAGAGGATGTTTTTACATTCAAAGAGATTTGAAGATGCAATTTGAATAATGAATGCTGGGTTTGTTATTGATTGTTGTTAGCTTTCATCTTTCACTAGCTTATTGCTCTTCTAAGCTTGAATTTGGATTGCTGGGATTCAAATTAGCCATAAGAGGAAGGATTAATAATGAACCTAGATTCATGGTTAATCAGCATTAGGAAAGATTCATGGATTTGAAGCTGGTTTCTAATCCATGGGGTTAACCAATTAATGAGAAGAATGTTTGGTCAGTGAATCAATGATCAAGTGCTAGGTTGAAAGATTGATCATATAATAGATTGGAGGTTTTATTTTATCATACATTGCATTATTATTACCATACTTGGTAACTCCTTATATCTTATTTCCAACACCAATACAAAACCCCCTCTTTAAATTCTTGTTTAGTTTGATTTATGCTTTGTGAAAGTAATGATAAATTGGATAGCTCCTTGTGGGATCGACCCTTGCTTCCCTAATTACATGTTAGAGTAGTGAGGTTATTTTTGGTGCTTTGCAACACGCATCATGTAGCCAGTGTTGGTCGTCCTTGTAGACACCTTTTATTTTGGCAAATTCATTTTCTTTCTTTTAGTTTTCTTGTATCTTATCTTATTTTATTTTAATTTACCTTACTCTATTTATTTATTTATTTTACTTACTTTAATTTTTTTTTCTTTTATTTGCAAGTAATTGGATATAAGGTGGAACCCAAGTTTAGCAGCCCACAGTTTTAATTGAAGGGATTGAATGCAAAGTCAGCCCAAGCTTTCCAAAAGCCCAATTAGGTTGCAAATACAGTAAAATTGGACCCATAGCCCATTACACCCAACCAAAATTGAAGGAAAGTGTGATTAGCAATTTGATAAAGAAAGCAGCAGGGTTAGCGTCCAAACTCACCAAAATTGGCAATCAAATTGGCCAAGACTTGGTCCCAACTTCTATTACTGTCAGCTGGTTTATCTCTGCTCACTCAGCTCCAAGATTCCCTCAATGCAGTCGGCGGTATGTCCCTAAAAAATGTGGAAACTTGCACAACACGAGCCCCATTGAGTCCCCAAATCTTTTGTTGCTTTTCGTTCTCAGCCTTACAAAAACAAAAAGCACCATCAACAACTTTAACGATCGAAAAAAAAAATACAAAAAAGGGAAGAGACCCAAAGGAAAGATCGCTCAGAGGATTCCTTTTCACGATCTGGCCTTTTTCACAACATCACCTTCCATTGTCTCAAATCCATCACTTCATCTGCCCCCACCTCCCATTCCACCACCTAAACCTTCAGCTGCAAATTTAAAATTTAAAGAGGTTTAACACGCGAGGGCCCTTTCAACAATTCCTGCTTAACAGCTGCCAACCAAAGAAAAAAAAGAGACAAAGGGGGGCCAACTAAAGAAAAACGTAAAGAGGGGGGCCAAGCAAAGAAAAAAAAGAGACAAAAGGGGGCCAAGCACAGTCGATCACAAGAGAAAAAAAAAGGGGAGGGCAGTTTTTTTGGTTCCAGAGTTTTTTGAAAAGAAGTTTTTTTTGCTTGTAATCTTTTCTTTGAAATCTGAAAAGTGAAAAGTTACATAAGGATAAAGGGAACAACATACTAGCTTTCGGAGGAAATCCAACGGTGGTCTTTTCCAAATCAAACTCTCTAGTTTCGGCTTTCTTTGGAGTAGATCTTGGAGTCTATTGTTTGTTTCGAATAAAGCAAGCCTAGGATTCGTGTTAGAAACAGAGAGGGGAACGATTTGGAAGTTGAGAATTCTGGTATGGAGGTTCGTGGTGGAAGGTAGTCGCCTGAGAATTTGTCTAGAAGAAAGAAGCAGAGAAAGACAAACGAGAGGAAAAGCAAGTGAGGACGCAGGAATCACAAAGACTCAAACGGTGTCGTGCATTGCTAATAGAGTTTTATTCAAATTTATCTTTAGTGCAGCCGAAGACCAAGTCAAATTGGGTTTGTCTTTTAGCTCCAAAGCCATCCATCGAGTTAGGTAAGTTGTCTTTCTCCTGGGCTTTCAAGTCATGTTGATTTACTTAGGGCCTTTAATTGTTTGTCAGCTGCATGAAGGACTTCATTAAAATAAAATGGGTTTAGAGGGGCGGTAAAAAGAGCACAAAGAATTGAAAAGAAGAACACAGATGTTTGGATTATTTGTATCATATTTAGTTTCTTGTTTGATTCGGAAAATGTCACTATTAAATGACAACGAAGAAACTATAAAAATAAAATAAGTATAAAAAAAAAATAAAGTTGATATTTTGTTCATAACACTTTTTGTTTTCTCATATTTCAAATGTCGTATCCTTTTTGTTAATAAAACATTTGAAAATTGATGAAATAAAATGAAATAAAGTGAATTAATAATTTTCAAAATTAATTGTTAGGAAGCCCATATCTTCATCTGCATACATTCTTTATTATCATATTATCATTGTCATACATGCGAGTAATGATATGCGGGTAGTGTGGATCCGATCATGGGATCCGATTCGGGAAGGTGAAAATTCACACGCGGATCGGGTTGCTAGATAAAAGACTCATTTTGAATCAGGCCCAGAATTGGGCGAGATTCACGATAGGCCTTGATAAAATCCTTACTATTCTCACTTAAAATTGGCAAGATAACATTCTACATGTCATACATCTAGGTATCTAAATAAATTAAAAACATTTATTTTAAAAAAAATGAAATAATCAACATTGTTCACTTTAAACTAACAAAAATGTAATAATAATCAAGGTCAATGAAATTGGTAAATAATCAAATATTTGTAAATGAGTTAGAGATATATGTAGGGGTAGTAAGGTTCCGATCATGGGGTCCGATTTGGGAAGGTAAAAATTCGCGCCCGGTCAGGGTCCCTATGCAAGAGACTCGTTTTGGATCAGACCCAGAATTAGGCGAGATTCACGATGGGCCTTGACAAAATCCTTGCTATTCTCATTTTAAAAGTAATAAGTATCCAATAAAGATAATAACTTTTCGCAAAAAAAAAACAAAAAAATGAGACAGAATTTTTTTTTAAAATGGAGTAACGAAAATAAATTTTTGAAAGGAGAAATTATTCAAGGGTTTTATTCTAAATGTCAGCACAAATGATTTTAGTTAAAAAAAATGATGAAATAAAAAATAAAAAAATGAAAGAATTTACTTTTTTTAAAAAAAGAATAATAAGAAAAAGAGAAAAGAAACTATTTTGAAATTTGCTTTCGTTTTATATTTGCTTTAATAATAAAAATAATAAAAATATAAAATTACAAAAAAAACTAACCAAACAAAAAGGAAAATTATAAAGACATTTTTTTAAGGCCTAAATATTATTAAATTAATCGGTACCGTCATCTTGATGGGCGTTGTGGGGGTGCTCATCCTTCCTCGCACATAACCGTACTCCCGACTCCAGTTCTCCGTTCTGCAGACCGGGACCTACCCAGCTTAAGTACGCCATCTAACGGCCAATGCTAAGTTAGGTAGATTCTTAATAGGTGACTAACCGCACCTAAACAAAAATGGTTAGTGGCAACTCCGTAATTTTCTTAAGTCTCAACCCTCGTCGTTTCGGATAACATTGCGACAGTCCTTACAGTCGATATTGCAGTAGATGATAGTCGTAAATAAATATATGTATATATATACGTAGCTTGTCTCCCACGTAGAAAATTCGTGTAGCACACATCAAATTAAACAATAGACGAATGAGAATATTCTTATATGTCGACTGTAGAATACACAACCGAGTAGCTTTCAAGTAGCTTGACTCATGTCGATCGGATGAATGTTGAACATAACAAAAACATTGTGGAATGTGTAAAAACATCATGGTTTAAATTTAAATGTAGCTTGGCCTAAAAGTAGAATTTTTTCAAGTGTATGGCGTTCCAGGCTCTCGGCAGTAGTTTGCCGGCTGAGTCTTTAAGTCGATAAGCTCCCTTGCCCAATACCTCGGCCACCACATCTGGGCCTTCCCATTTGGGAGATAGCTTCTTATGTTCGTTGGTGGGCCGGCTTGCTTCGCAACTTTAGAAGACAAAGTCGCCCAATTGGAACTGTCGAGTGGACACCTTAGAATTGAAGTATTTACTGACTTGCTGAGATCTATTGGCCGCCTGTAACTGAGAATTCAATTGAGTTTCCTCCAATAGGTCTAAGCCCAAGCGAAGCTGACTGTTGTTGGTAGAGTCGTCGAAAGTAGACACCCGATAAGTGGGGACTCCAATTTCTACAGGAATGACGGCCTCTGAGCCATACACCAGGTTGAATGGAGTTTCACCTGTAGTAGTACTGGCTATAGTCCGGATGGCCCAGAGTATCTCGAGTAATTGTTCGGCCCATTCTTTCTTAGAGTTGCCCAGCTTCTTCTCTAAAGTTTTCACTATTTTGCCATTCATAGACTCTACCTGTCCATTGGCTTGGGGATGTGCCACTGAGACGGCCTGTAGATGTATGGAAAAGTTGTTGCATAGGGTTCGAACCTGGTCACCCTGTAGTTGCCTGCCATTGTCGGTAATGATGACGTGTGATATGCCGAAACGACAAATAATGTTCTGCTAAATGAATTTCTCCACCGCTCGCTGGGAAATAGAAGATAGAAGTTCTGCCTTAACCCACTTGGTAAAGTAATCATAAGCTACTATCACGAATTTCTTGCCTGCGGTCGTGACAGGGAACGGTCCCAATAAGTCTAGTCCCCAACTGGCGGCTCGACGTTGTAAGGCTGTAGCTTCGGTCCTGGATGCAGGCGATTGGCCTTGGAGGTATTTGAAGATTGGGGTAATCCAGCTGTCCTCATCATCTATCTGGTGGCTTATCAGTTGAGGCTAGTTGGAGGGGCTAGGGACATGCTCCAGGATCACCTTGCCGCGGATGGCCAGACTAGATGAAGCTATCTTCGACAACGCGTCTGCTCTAGCATTCTCTTCTCTTGGGATTTGATGCAAGGATATGCTGGTGAATTTTGACCATAAGTCCCGTACACTCTTGTTGTAGGTGGCCAAATTGGATTCCCTCACTTCATACTCACCCAGTACTTGCTTTGCCACCAATTGAGAGTCAGTATTTACCTTTATATCCCGTACACACATCTTAGCGGGTATACCCAGTCCGGCTAATAAAGCCTCGTATTCTGCTTCATTGTTGGATAGTAGAAAGCTGAATGTCAGGCCATATTGGTATTCCTCTCCTTCAGGCTAATTAAAACAAGACCTGGGCCTGCGTTGTCTTTGACTGCCCAACCATCGACAAAGAGTGACCAGGGTCTCCTGTTGGGAATTGCCTGGCTGACGATAGATAAGGTGGGCTGTTCAGCAGGATCGGGACGTGGAGTTATTGGTGGCATTTCAGTCGGCCCGCGGAACGTACACTCAGCCACAAAATCAGCCAAAGCTTGAGCTTTGATAGCCTTTCTGTGCCCGAACTCAATGCCGAATTCACTTAACTCCATGCTCCACTTTACCAGTCACCCAGACAAGTCGACCCTTGTCAGTATCTCTATGATCGGTTGGTCAGTCAGCACCGTGACCTTGTGGGATTGGAACTACTAACGTAGGCGCCTGGCAGCTGTTACCAGAGCGTATGCGAGTTTCTCAGGTCGAGTGTAATTGCACTCCCCGCCTTGAAGGGCGCGACTAACATAATAAATAGGAGAATCATTCTGATCTTTTTTCTTGACAAGCACAGCAGCCACCGTCTCATCAGAGGCCGCTACGTACAAGAACAGGTCGTCTCCTGGTTCTAATGGACTGAGAAGTGGTGGAGAGCTCAACTATTGCTTCAGTTGATCAAATGAGTGTTGGCAGCCGTCTGTCCAGGAGAATTGATTCTTTGTTGTCTTAGTGCGAAGAATTTTAAAGAAAGGCAAACACTCGTTTGCCGACTTTGACACAAACCGATTCAATGCTGCAATTTTACCTATCAGAACCTGTACTTCTCTGACAGTTCTCAGGCGTGACATGTCAACAATGGCTTTAATCTTTTCCGGATTAGCTTCTATTCCTCTCTGGGAAATCATAAATCCCAAGAATTTACCTGCTTCTACCCCGAAGGTGCACTTTGCCGGGTTTAATTTCATGTAATATTTTCTGAGTGTGTTGAAGGCTTGGTTCAGATGGTCCAAGTGTTGGTCAAAAGTGGTGCTCTTAACTAGCATGTCGTCCACATACACCTCTACCGACTTGCCAATTTGCTCTTTGAAGATACGATTGACCAGTCTCTGGTATGTTGCTCCGGCATTCTTCAGGCCAAATGCCATCACATCATAGCAATACAGACCGTCTTCCGTGATAAAGGTGGTTTTCTCCTGATCTTCTTTGGCCATGGGGATTTTGGTGGTAGCCGAAGAAAGCATCTATAAAGGTGAGATATCTATTGTCGGGTGAAGAATCCACCAGTCGGTCAATAGAAAGAACTGGGAAGCTGGATTATTGCTGAAACCGTAAATGGGTTTAGTCGGCTCAAGCTGGTCGTCTTTGAATCCCATATTTTTGTATGTGCTGTAGAGAATAGCATCAACGGCACTGCCACTGTCGACCAGGATCTTGTTGACCTCATAATTGCCTATGATTGCCTTGATGACAACAGGGTCGTTGCCTGAGTCTTGAAATAACTCGGTTTCATCCCATGAAAATATGACGGTCCATCCGTCGTCTAGTTCTTTCTCTGGTGGAGGGGCTGCAACCCTAGGTGGCATACACTGCGCAGATGAGCTTTTCTTTTTGATTGAAAGTCGGCCCATTCCTGAGTGGCACTAACAATTGTATTTATTACACCATGCACAACCGGTCGCTTATGCTCGTGACGCTCTTGTTGTTCAATCAGTTGAATTTCTTTATCAGCTTATGCAACATCTTTCCTGATGTAGTTCCGAAGGTACCCCCACCAGATCATATCTTCTATGGCATTCTTTAAGTCATAGCATTCCTCAGTAGTGTGACCCCTGTCATCGTGGAAGGCACAGTATTTGCCTTCATTTTTCCCACTTCGGTTAGGTTTCTTCATTTGTTAAGGCCACTGGATTATGTCGGCCATTTCACCTGGGAAATGCTATGTAGAATATCCGCATGGGTAGCATTGAGTGGGGTGTACTCTTCCACTCGACAAAGGGCAGGTTGATTCCGCCTGACTTGGTCGTTCTTGGGAGCTTCTGGTCGAAGGTTTTTCCATCTTTCTGGGATAGGCCTCTCCATGCAATCTGTACACGATTCCTTCTTAAAAATTTAAAGAATAATGGTACAGTTTTTCCCTTTTTTTTCCTCCTGGCCTAGAATGGCATGTACGGTTGTATATAAGGTTTCTAATGGGCTAAATGTTCAAAATAGGACTCGAATTTTCAAGACCTATTAAATAAGGACCCAAAAAATAATTGGCTCAAATTAAGATATGAACTTTTAAGATTTGCTCAAATAAGCCTAAAAAAATAATAACTATAAATTAAAACTTATACTTAACAATCTATGATAAATTAAGTCTTTACACCAAAACCAGCATTTATCATACATGCGCGTTAAAATTTTGATAAAAAGAATAACGTCACTATATTAATTAAAATAAAATATTATTTAATCTACCAAGGAAAAGGTGATGGGTGTGGCACCAAATAGGTATAACAATTAAGGAGAACGTTTATTGGAAAGACAATAAAGATAATAATCACATGGTTTTATTTTTTTATTATGACTAACGTACTTTTTAACAAAGTTTAGCCCCAAATAAAAATTTTTAATTTTAAGAATAAGTTTTAAATTTTAAAAACATATTATTAGTGTTTTAGAAGAAAAATCTCAACCAATTTGTCAAAATTTAGGATAAATATAGGACTATATTTAAAAAATAAAAATTAGATTAATCACAAGACCTTATTTTATGCCATGTTTGTTGTGTTTATTCTATAATTATTATATTAATATTATTTAATTTTTAATTAAAATAATTACATTTTTTTGTCAAAATTTTGAGACACGTGCATGACAAGCACTAGTTTTCATCTAGGGAGGATCTAATTTATCTTAAATTGCTAATTATAAGTTTTAATTTATTGTAATTATTTTTTTAGGTCCTTATTTGAGTAAATCTTGGAAGGTTTAGATCCTAATTTGAGCCAATTATTTGTTTAGATCCTTAATTTCAATAGATCTTGAAAATTGGGTTCTAATTTGAGCTAATTATTTATTTGGGTCTTTATTTGAGCAAAATATGAAAGTTTGGTTCCCAATTTCAACATTTAGCCTTTCTAATGCAGTCAAGATGAGTATGAAAATGTGGACTCCTACCCCAGTTAAACTATGACACACTCGAAACTTTTTTCATACCTTTTGTATAATCGAAACAGTAAAAGACGGTGAATTATGTGTTATTCGGAGAGAAATTTAAACCTAGATATGGAGGATGAAGAAAACACTAAGGATACGAGGAGATGGAGTTGGAAGATGAGGTGATTCATAGTACATGGATTGACCAAGAAGAGTCTAAAGAACCAAAACTCTAGTAAGGTCCGTATGCCCTTTAAGCTCGTACATGACCTAATCCCTTTAACTGTTAACCTAATCGCAGCTCTGGAGGAAGTATATTGACCTTAGGATAAATTTAATAAAGTATATTGAGGTTCGAGAAAGAGATTGGATTGAATCAGAGGCAAAATGAAGCAAATTGGAGGCAAAAGGACCTCAGACGTTGGAATTGACATCAATCAACTCTGGACTTGGGTGGGTAGTAGGTGGGAGAAGGCTCGAAAATAATTGAGAAAGTAGAGAGAAAATGATCTTGGGTAGATCCGATGCCGAATCATGCCATAACTAGCACTGGAACACCCTTTTATATAGGTGGGGTTAGGCTAAGCTCGCTCAGTTCTCTCTTCTTCCTCTTCTTTCTTCCTCCTCCCTTATCCTCCACCCCTGCCACCCAAACCACCGCCTCAAGCACCCTCTAAACACTTCTCTAAACTTCCTAAATTAAATTTTAAGCCTCCCCAAGCCAGAAATCAAAGAGGAAACAAGAAAAAATCAAAAGGGAGTAAAGAGGAGACTTTGGAGCCGTTTGGAAGATTCGGCCATATCTCCCAATCTAACTGATGGGATTATAATTCTCCTAGTCCTCCAAAATTATCCTAACTAGAAGTTAAGCCTTGTGCTGACGTCGCAAGTAATGTGAAACTTTAATTTGTTTTCTGTATTTGTCAGAAGATATAAGTTTTTAGCAATATGATTATTTATGAAATCTAAACAGCACATATATTTAATAATCATATGAAATTTTACAATTTATTTTCTTATCCAATAATAATTATATATTCATATGATCCAATCTTGATCGTTGGTATTTAATATAATTTTGTCTTGTTTTACTGTATGAAAAGAGAGAAGAAATTTATTATGATATATGACTCATCTATTTTTTTAGAATATACGTACATGTTATCAAAAAATATTTTTAGAATATATAGTAAGCAACATTTTAAGTAAAGCAAAAAAAAATCATAAATGTCTTTATTATGAATTTATTAAGAATACAATGAATATAACATACCAATATATTTTTTAAATAAAAAAATTCTCCTAAAATTAAAACATTGCCATACAACTCTCTAAAACGAAGAAGCCTAGACAGGGATGCCTTGGTTTTTGGACACAACTTGGTTGCCTCTGGCTCTGACTTGATGGAATTTGTTAGTGAGTTCTTTTCAAATTAGGAAGCACCGGAAAAGGAGTCAGAAATCCAAGGTTTGATGAGAAAGTACCTATTCTTCTCAGCATTGTAGTATAACCCAGGGAGTTCTTGCGGCATGTTTCGGATGAAGGTGTGCTGCTCCTCCGAGTTTGAAATTTTAACAGCAGTGGCTTGTTCATGAATTTTAGCGAACAGTTTGTTCTATATAGATGTTTTGAGAGGGTTCTTTTAAAGATAACTAGATAAGCTTAATAGTAGGTATATTAATATACAATACAAAGGTTAGGGTCAATAATAAAATTACTGCAAAAAACATTATCCAAAAAAAAAACTTGAAAAAACCTTTTTTTTATTAAAAAAATTTTTTTTGTTATATGGTAACCCATTACCCATATTACCCAACCAGCCCGATCTCACCAAATTTATAATAATCAACCAATAAGTTATTCAACCCATCTTAATCCATATTGATTTTTAGTCAATCCAACCCAACCCAAGTTACACCCCTACAAATTATTGATTGTTCTAAGCTGACTTCCTTGCCGCCCTTTCCAACCCTCAATTAAGAGCTGCAATTGTGGAATAGCATTGGATGGTCATTGCAACAGACAACAAGGCCGAGAACTAAGGGCCCCCTTCTATTACTCTTCCTTCTCCAATTTGAAGTCTTTGTATTTATTTTCGAGAAATGATGGCACGGAGTCGATTCCGTGGAAATTATGACGGAACCAAGATGTGGCTTCTTTCCATCCACAAGTTTTCAATTTATAAAAAATACATCATATTCACATTAAAATAAACATTAAGGGTAGATTAGACATTTTTCTTATTAGTCAAACCATTAAATGTGTTGATATTTGTAGCATTTAAAGTGCATTAAAATGAGAATAAGTACTCTTAGTTAATAATATAAATTGATTAATAAAAAGAAACTCAACGTTGAAACAATTTAACAATCTTGGCAAAATATTCTGTAAAATATTCAGCTTCTGGGAAAAAGGTGAGCTCCCATTTTGAATCAAATGCATTGGGCTTTCTCTTTAAAAATATTAAACTTCATTATGAAGAAGCCAAAATCAATTAAAAAAAATTCCTGCAACAGAATTGAAATCCTACCAGGATTTCGTCGAGCACTTGCACACCAGATGCTTTGGGTGCATTACAGTTTTCAAGGTTTATATGCTGGGGAAGTAGAACAGAGGCCGTGATTATTAAGGAATTCTATTGGAATATGAAGCACTTTCAAACTGCTTTGGAATATTCCCAGTGAGAAGATTGGAAAGAAGTTTGGAGGAATTAACGCAGAAAATTGGTTTCTCTACAAATCTAATTCTAAAAGGCATGAAAGGAAGCCAATGGCCTCTGGAATTTTTTCCAGAAAAATTGTTTCAACGTTAGTTTCTTTTTTTTTAATTAATTTTGTGTTGTTAACTTTAAATGTTACAAGTATAGATTATTTAATTGTTTGACTAATAAGAAAAATGCCTAATCTACCCTTAATATATATTTTAATGTGAATATGATGCATTTATTGTAAGTTAGAAACTTGTGGATGTGGAGAAGCCACATCTTGGTTCCGCATAATTCTCATAAAACCGAGTCCTTGGGATCATTAATTTCTCTTTATTTTCCCTCAAGAATGTGGAATTGAATTTGTGTTAGAGGAGATTCTACAAAAAAAGCCACTACACATATGTTGAGTCTCTAGAGATTCGCTGTTGTAGTAAATTGACATTGTTTCCGAAGGAGGTGCATGCAACCTTTCTTTACACAGTTTGCAAATCTATATATGGTTGTCACCATTGGATGCTTTCCGCAACTGGATATCCAATTTCATCTCCCTGAAAGAGTTGAAAATTTGGTACTGCCCAAATTTACAATCATTTGTGCAAGGAATGAGTCAACTCACCAATCTACGGCTCCTCGAGATCGTTCGTTGTCCACATTCGAGTGAAACATGTCAAAGGAACAATGGTACCGATTGAGCTCAGATTTCTCACATCCCAGATATTAACTTTAATATTGAGATGCCAAGATTACATGGTCCTTGTTTCTCCATTAAAAAATGTAAGTAATTTTCTTGATACACTGATTATTCAGTCAATATATCTCTTGTACAAAAAAAAAAATAGACTGGAGCACTACTTATATTGCTTTAAGAGGTTTGTTCCAATTACATTATTAATTTGCGAGAATTATCGCTGGTATATGACAGATATATATGAAGGAAGATTTTAATTGTTGATGGCTTCTACCTAACTTGAAAAAGTTTCTAATTACTACTTATCGTTAATTTCATCTGAGTTGTTCAATGCATATGCTTCAGTTGAAGAACACCAACAAATTTTGATATTTGGAACAAGAGTAGTACTGCTGCAATTTGATGATGAGCCTCAGCTGAATTTAAGGTATATATATCCAGATGCTTCAGATTGACAGGAAGTGCTAGTGAGCTTCAACTATACTGATTTATAATTAATTAAATTCGCTAAATTCCCAAGTTGGCCCCTAAACTATATCTTTTAGGACATATTGGCCCCTAAACTTTTATTTGGAACAATTGACCACTCAAACTATTATTTTGGGATAATTATCCCCTTAAACTATTATTTTGAGACAATTAACCCCCCAAAATTATTATTTTGGGACAATTAAACCCTTAAAATTATTATTTAGGGACAAAGTAGCCCTTAATTCAATAGAAATTTCCTTTGAAAATAAAGTTTGAGGGGTTAATTGTCCCAAAATGAAAGTTTGAGGGGTTAATTGTCTCAAATAAAAGTTTAAGGGTCAATTTGTCCATTTTGGTATAATTTGAGGGCCACTTTGGGTATTTAGCCTAATTAAATTGGATGTTATAAGATATATACAATTAAATTTGACGTTATAAAATTAAATTTTTTTTTTTGAGCTTATAAGCTTTACAATTTCATCATTCTATTAGTTTAATGACGTGCCGTCATCCTGAAAGTCCTTTGATTTCTGGCAGGAATCGTTAGAACAAAAAGCAGAAAACAAGAAAAGAAAATAAAATGCAGGACCTTAGGCGTTGGAGTGATTGAGGAAGTGGCGAAGCCATAAAATTTTTTAGTAGGGTCAATAATTTTTTTTTAAAAAAAACTTTAATATAAAACAATGATAACAGTGTTTTGTGAATGAAAAACTTTTACTACTTTTCTTTTCTTTTCTCCTGACTGCTTTTCCTTCCTCCACCACTTTCATCACCACAAACCACCACTATAAACACCTCCGCAAACACTTTAAATAATTCCTTTAGCCTCCCCAAAGATCAAACAACACAAAAACCATAAAAAATCTCAAGAATTTCACAAAGAGGCCAAAGGATGATGTTTTGTTCCTTAAGCTACAACTTCCAATCCGACCATTGATTGAATTGATTTTGAGGTATGTTAATCTATACACTCTTCAAGCTCTTGATTGCCTATTTACATGCCCTAATTCATTATCTATATTGAGAGAAGTCATAGCTTGAAAATCAAAACCTATTATAGGTTTAAACCCATTTCAAATTCCAATCTCCAATCCAAAGTTTATGAAATCTCAATCATAAAGTTTAGTTTTTGAAGATATAATCAGGTTGTTTAAGTGTTAAAAATTGGGTATGGATTTGTTGGTTGATTGGCTGAGATTTGGACTTGAAATGATTTGGACTTGAGATTTCTTAAGCTTTAAAGATGATTATCATGTTTATTATCTTGTCTTTTGGATTGCTGAGTTAATTAGTTGCAAATAATTGATTGAGTAATTCATTAGCATGCTAGTCTTTGGATTCCAATGCTAGAGTTTGGTAGTTTCTTAGAATTTGAGTAATAAGAGGATGTTTTTACATCTAAAGAGATTTGAAGATGCAATTAGAATAATGAATGCTGGGTTTGTTATTGATTGTTGTTAGCTTTTACCTTTCCATTGCTTATTGCTCTTCTAAGCTTGAATTTGGATTGCTAGGATTCAAGTTAGTCATAAGAGGAAGGATTAAAAGTGAACTTAGATTCAAGGTTAATCAACATTAGGAAAGGTCTATGGACTTGAAGTTGGTTTCAAATTCATGAGGTTAACCAATTGATGAGAAGAATGTTTGATTAGTGAATCAATGATCAAGTGCTAGGTTAAAAGATTAATCATATAATAGATTGGAGGCTTTGTTTTATCATATATTGCATTATTATTGTCATTCTTGATAAATCCTCACATATTATTTCCAACACCAATATAAAACTCCCATTTAATTTATTGTTTAGTTTGATGTATGCTTAGAAAGTAGTGTGAAATAGAATAGTCTTTCCTCGTGGGATCGATCCTTGCTTACCCTACTACATAGTAGATTAGTAAGGTTAAATTTTGTTGTGATACGACGCGCAACAGCTGCTTAACAAAAATCTGTTCTTTCAGGAAACCATTAAGAAATGCAGATTTCACATCAAGTTGGAAAACAAACCAGCCATTTTGTGCAGAAATAGCAAGTAGCATTCTGATAGTATCATGCCTTGCAACAGGTGCAAAAGTTTCAGAAAAATCAATGCCATATTGTTGTGCATACCCTTTTACAACTAGCCTTGCTTTGAGTTTGTTCACAGAACCATCAGGGTTGAGTTTGGTCCTGTACACCCACTTTACACCAATTACTTTCTAATTTTGAGGCTTATCAACCAGAAGCCAAGTTTGATTTTTCTCAATCATTCTAATCTCCTCCTACATTGCATCTCTCCAGCCAGTAACTTGCAAAGCTTCATGATCACTTGCTAGTTCAAGAACAGCAATGTTGCAGCTTTCATAGACTTCTGAAATTGGTTTAGTGCCTCTGATAGGTGGATCATCAACATTAAGCTCTTCATTTTCATTTTCCATTTGATTGAATCCAACCTCTTTATCAATTTGAGGTTGTACTTCAATTTCAGGCCAGCTCCATTCCCCATCCTCATTAAACTTCACATCTCTGCTTACTATGATTTTGTTGAAGTGAGGATGATAGATTCTGTACCCCTTTGATCTGCTGCTGTAGCTAATGAAAACACCTGCCTCACTCCTTTTGTCCAGCTTATCTCTTCTCACATTAGGGGTTAGTGCATAACATAAACAACCAAACACTTTAAAATGCTCAACAGAAGGTTTAACTCCAAACCAAGCTTCATAGGGAGTTTTACCTTTCACTGCCTTGGTTGTTATTCTGTTGATAAGATACACAGCTGTATTGACTGCCTCAGCCTACAATTTCTTTGGCAAATTCTTCTCATGGAGTAAGCATCTAGCCATTTCCATCACAGTTCTATTTTTTCTCTCACTCACTCCATTTTGTTGGGGTGTGTATACCACTGTTAACTGGTGTTCAATGCCTGCCTCATTACAAAACTGTTCAAACTTGTCAGAGGTGTATTCTGTACCATTATCCGTTCTTAGAACTTTGATTTTCTGGCCACTTTGATTTTCAGCAGTAGCCTTAAATTTCCAGAATACATCTGCTACTTCTGATTTCTGTTTCAAAAAGAACACCCAAGTTAACCTTGTAAAATCATCAATAAACAGAATGAAAAACTTACTACCATTCAGGGATAGTGTTCTTTGAGGTCCACAAACATCAGAGTGGACAAGTTGAAGCTTCTCAGTAGCTCTCCAGGATTGGTTTGAAGAAAAAAGCAATCTGCTTTGCTTGCCAAACTGACAGACTTCACATACACCTGTACTGGCTTCAATGGTTGGCAGATTTAACACAAGACTATTTTTTTGCATCTGCATTATTGAATTGTAATTGGAATGCCCCATTCTTTTGTGCCATAAAGATGACACATCCACTGACTAGTGCAAGCAAGATCAGTATCTTCAAGTTTCAAATAAAAGGTTCTATTAACCATAGGCAATGTCAGCAGTTCCCTGCCACTAGGTTCAAAAATTGTGCATGCTTTTCCTCTAAACCACAAACTATAATCTTTCTCTAACAATTGACCAACACTGATTAAATTTTGATCAACTTCAGGTACTAACAGAACATCAGGAACTAGTTTGGTACATGACTGTGTTTGTACAAACACATCACCTTTGCCAGTAGCCTCAAGATAGAATCCATCTCCAATCTTTACTCTGGAACTATGTGTTCTATCCAATGTTTTGAACATCCTTTCATCAAACACCATGTGATGAGTGCAGCCACTGTCAACTAACCACACTGATATGCTGTGAACACTGGTTGCAAAACAGGTAGCTACAAACAGTTGCTCTTCAGATTCTTCACTGCTTTCTGCCATTTGAGCTTGAGGTGCTTTCTATTTCTGTTGATTTTTGTTTTTGCAGACTTTCTCTACATGTCCAAGCTGCCTGCAACCTCTATAAATAGCATCTGGTCTGAACCAGTAGTATTTCTCCATATGAGAATCCTTCTTGCAATGTGAGCAAGTGGGAAACTTCTTTTTCTCGGAGTCTTTGTTTCCTTCTGCAGCTCTCTTGCCTTTGTCCCTTTTATCACCTTGTCCCTTCTTCCTTTTCCATTTCTCCTTATTTTTAGCCATCATAGCTCCTTCAGTTTTCAGTTGGAATCTGTTAGCTCTTCTTTGCTCAAGAGAGTACATTGAGTTCAGTAACTCTGGCAAAGAAATATCAGTAACATCAGTTACTATTTCAAGAGAAGTGATAATGGGATCATATCTCTCTGGTAGTGTATTAACAATCTTTTCCACAATTCTTTTTTCAGTGTAGCTGTCATCACTTAGCATCTTCAATCTGTTGACTATGGTTGTGACTCTATCTACATACTGCTTGACAGTTTCATCATCTCCCATTCTCAGGTTTTCAAAGTCTCTTCTAAGATTCACCAGCTGCTGTTTTCTTGTTTTTTTAGACCCTTGGAACTCTTCTCTGAGTTGATTCCAAGCTTTCCATGGTGTGTCACATGCCATGATCTTGGTAAATATCTCATCCGAGATAGAGTTTTGGATGATGGTGAGTGCTTTGAACTTGTTTGGCACCTCATCCTGGAATTTCCTTACATCTTCTTCAGTTTCTCTTGCTAGTGGAGAAGGTTCTCTACCAGCACTGATCAAATCCCACAGCTTGAGAGCTTGCAGGTGAGTTTTCATTTTAACACTCCAAATGTGATAGTTTTCCCCTTTGAAAACTAGAGGTTGAGGTAAACTACCACTGGATGATTCCATTTTTAAGTTTCTGAGTTTGAGCGAAGGTTTTTTAACTGCCTCACTTACTCTCTGGTTTTCTTTCAATTTTTAGGTCCTACTAAGATCAAAATACAGCTCTAGATACCATTTGTTGGATTCAAAGCAGAAAAATATTTGAACATAAACTTTTTCAGAACAAAGAGCTAAACAGAAAGATGGAGTTAAGAAGTTAAAAATGATTCATAGGCTTGATTGAAATTCATTGAACATGAGTTCAGTTTATACAAAAGATTTGCAGCAACTTGTTTGCTGCAAGTTCCGAGAGCAATACAATGGTTCAAAGAAAAAATTAAAAGTTGCTTAAGCTGGTTAACAATCTGATAAAAGATCAGTACAAGTAGGTAAAACTCTCAATGCTCATTGGTTCAAAAATACAGCAAGATGGCTGCTTTCAAATCCAATTCTTCCACTTGCTGTTTCCACCGCCTAAGCATGCAGCTCTGTCAGCTGCTAGCTTCTTCAAACTTTGACTTGATTTGGTTGTTAAAATGCTAGCTTCTGATTAGTTGAAATTTGCTGCACAAAAGGACAAAGCATTAACAGAATTAATTAACTTGTACAGTGCAGTTCTTCAACCATATTCAACATTTTCAAGTTAGCAAAAGAAAAACCCAGAAGAGGTAATCTCTTAACTCGTTTAATTTATGGTTTCAACATCTAGTCCTGTAGTGAATGATAAACTACTTTCAACATGAAAACATTTCCTTAATAAAAAATATAATTAATTCCAAACTTGCCAGCTTTGAACTAATCCGGTACAAGCAACTTTTCAAAGAAATGGCAATTTAAGTTTAACTAGCTATGCCTTCGACGTGGGCGTATGTGTGTTTGTGTGTGTGTATATATATATATATATATAGATGGAAATAGAAAAAGAGTGACAGAATTCGAGAATGTGAATACATTGCCGTTTGGAAGTGGATGACAATAGCAAAAAGAGAAAAAACCATGGCCAGGGCATTAGTTATGACAAATGCTTTAAAAGCTGTGTTGCGAATCAAGATAGGGGTGCGCATACCCTACTCTAATCATTCGTCTGCACTGTAGTAACCCCCAGGCAAGGATGTTCCGACTCCGAACATTACTCCAGCTATGAGTGTGGCAACTATCATATGGGAGTCCCTTACTTTTTCAAAGGTAGTAAGCCAGTCATCCGTATTGGTAACGGAACGCACAGCTACCTCAGCTACTTCTCCACTCGTTAACCCTTTCAACGTGCATAAAATTTGTTCCTATCACATTAATTTGTAAGCCACTCTGACTTCCACATTGATGAAATATTAATTAATAAGCAAACTTGATGTTGAATCATGAACTAATTACCTTTTCATTGGTATTGGCTTTCTTCAAGCGAACCCTTATCATGGGGGATAAGCAACAGATTTACCCCCATTCTAACAACCTAAATGCAAACTAATTACCTTTCTTCAACCTCTCCATGGCCTTGCCTAGCTGCCATAAGAAGAGCTATCATCCTTGTCTCTTTATCAGTTATATAAACAGCAGATTTATTCCATTCTAACAATACTCTCACAACTGAAAGGTAACCTAAATGCGCTACATAATGAAGAGGAGTCTGTCCATTTTCATCTTGTTACCCTATCAATTCCCACTTCTTCTCTAATATTGTTTGATATAAGATTGAAAATACTGTTCAAACACTTAAATATACTCAATTATTTGATATAGTGCGTATCGCGTGTGTATTATGTGCATCATAAGATACGTACTGAATCGCTTATTTATCTATCGATATATAATAAAACAGATACATTATGTAGATTCGTATCGATTATATTGTGTATCGAATCGTATCGCATGATATTGATTTCTATGCCTATATTTGTGATCTTCTAAATAGAAATTTGGTGGGACAAATCACAAATGGAGCCAACAAAGTAAAAGTGGTGGGACCCATAATGAAGAAACAATTGATGGAAAGGGGTAGTGGAAACAGTACAAGGAAAATGGATTAATAGATGAGTGTTTAGTGAGGGTTACTTGGACTTTTCTCAGCCTTATATTGCATACTGGACTTGGCCACTGTTTTTAACCAGTGGAGAGGATCCTTGCCAGCAGGGAAATTGAATAGTAATTCTCCAAAACAAAAAAAAATTATTGTAGTAATAATTTTGAGGGATTAATTACCTTTGTCAGCCGCCATAACTGCTGCATGTAAAGCTGTTCTACCTTGTGGGCCACATTGTACTGTTGAATTGCTTTTACCCAATATCTCGGACACCAAGCGATGATCTTTCCTCATGGCTGCTATATACAGTGGAGTCTCCTGGTTTTGATTAGTGGAATATGAAAAATCAAGGTCTTCAAACTCCAGCAATGCTTTCACCACTCCAAGATGGCCGTATCGAGCTGCTTCGTGTAAAGTAGTGTTAGATGCCACATATGTCCTTCTCAGCATCTTCCTCACTGCTTCTGTTCCCTGCTTTTCCATATCTCCTTAAAGAGCTTTGGCTTGATTAATAAGAAATTTTATTACAGCAGAGTGCCAGTATCTTGTTGCAATGTGCAATGGAATTTGATCTTTGGCACTGGGTTGCAGTAGAGTGAAAGGACACTGCTGTAGAATTTTTTCCACAAATTCTGAGGGAACATAAGATGGGATTGCCAAAAACACATGGAGTATCGTGTTATCGTTTGGGGTCCGTAGTGACTCAAGTTCAGACCCTTTGTAATTATAGAATGCTTCAATTTTGCCTTCTTCTATAGTAGTGTACAAACCAACGCCTATGTTATTTATATGAACGAATAAAAAACTAAGAATTTTATAGTTATTAATAAAATTGAGTGATTATTTAATATAAGATTGAAAATACTATTCAAACATTTAAATATACTCAATTATTTGATATCGTGCGTATTATGTGATCATAAAATACGGTAGTGAATCGCTTACATATCGATAGATACATAATAAAACAGATACGTTATATAGATATGTATCAATTATGTTATGTATCGAATCGTATCGTAAAATACGTATCGAGTATCATAAGATATCGATATCTATGCCTGTATTTGTGATCTTCTAAACAGAAAATTGGTGGGACAAATCACAAATAGAGCCAACAAAGTAAAAATGGTGGGACCCATAATGAAGAAACAGTTGACGAAAAGGGGAAGTGGAAATGATACGGGGAAAATGGATTGATTGGTGAGTGTTGGGGAAGTGGAAATGGTACGGGGAAAATGGATTGATTGGTGAGTGTTTAGTGAGGGTATTTTTTTTTTCTCTTCAAATTACACCCTAGTAAGAATTTCATTTTTCATAGTTTTAACAATTTATTTTACCTTTGGAATTTTTTTTAAAGAGATTTATAACTTTCTCTTTTTATAGACAATTATTAATTATTTCAATAAATATTTAGTGAAAAATAATAATATTTAGCCAATTATCAAAAAATACTAAGCCTTTGGAACCAAATGCCGAAATCTAGAATTTATTGCTCAATTCCTGTATAATTTATGGTGCACCGGAGAAAGTTATTGAAAATTTTTTTGAATTGGAGCCAAATAAAGCATAGAATTATGTTTTACTCTAATTTATTTACTGGATCAGGGAAGTAGGATGATGCAAGAAAAACGCGGCAAGGGAGGAAGTAGATTGGCCGTCAAACATTTTCATCATTTTAGGGATGGGCTTTGTTCTTGTGAAGATTTTTGTAATTACAAGGAATGAAGTATTGGCAATTCCTTTTGCAGTCGGAACAATAGAATGTAATCGGCTCAAAATTTTCTGAGATTGCGAGTTTTCAATAATATTGAATTGGTGGGAAAAAAACACAGCTATATTAGAGTTATCTCTATTTTTTCTAATAAGGTTAAAATAATAAATACAATCTCTTTTTTTTTTCAAATTTTATAAAATGTCATTGACTTGTTATTAATTATTTTTCACCATGATACTAATAGATAAATATTTTTGATAGATTGTCCTTTTTTGAAATTTTTCCAATTGATTTCAGTATCTTATAGTCAAATTTTAAAATTTGATTTTACATAATTATCTCCAAAAGTTTAGGAGATTGACTTTTCTAAAATTAAGGATTTAATTATATAATGATTCAATCACACTTAAATTAGTAACCTGTAACCTTTTAATAAATTTCCTAAATTCAAACTTTAATTATAAATGTGAGAGACGGGCCCACAGAGCCTTTTACTGATCCAGCCACCCACTCTAGGCCCCGTCACCAGTGTTACCACTACTCAAGGTGTTGTCCCTTAACCCTCGTAAAAAATTCGAGTACCAACGTGCCTGCAGCACTTCTCGAACCTAGTCTACTAAGGATTTTGTTGCTCCTATGCACATTCCTCTCACCAATTGAGCCGCAGCTCAAATGATTAAGAGGCGTGCCTTAAATATTTACTTAAAGCAACAAGACCCTTGGTGGTTTGGGTTCGAGGGGTGCTGCAGGCACGTTGGTACTCGAATTTGAGAGGGTCAAGAGACAACAACTTTGGTGGGTGGGCTAGGCCCACCACCGTTTGTAAGCCTGGTGTGCGAGTCCACAGGTTGGTAAGGCGGTGGACAAGGTCCTCGTCTGCCTGGAGAGTACTTGCGGCACGGCTCCTACAATAAAGTACATACATCTAACAGTTGTTAAACAACCGTTATATTTAACGACTATAATTAAATGGGCTGATTGGGGACTAACTAAAGGTTGCACCTATATTTATTGATAATTATATTAATTATTATAATATTGAGTACTAATTTGTACAAATCTTAATATGACGATCTCAAATAGTAAAAAAATAAAATTTAACTTACAAAATGAAGAATAATAAATTCAATTGTGACCGGATTTAAACTCAAACTCAACCCGATAGTAGGAATGTCAATCTTACTCGAACCCGATGGGGAACTCGATTCCCCACCCCGACAGGGACGGGTTTCGAGAATTGATTTCGGGGACGGGGTCAAGTTCGGGGAAAATTATTAATTCCCCGTCAGGGTCAGGGACGGGGACGGGGAATATATCCCCCGCACCGCCCCATCCCCGATTTACATTGTATATAATAGTATATAATATATTTTTATAACTATATCTTGTAAAATATTTATACTATATGCTTTTTTGTATTTGATTAATTATTTGACTTTATTTTAAACTAAGAATTTTATTTCATAGAATTTTCTAGTTATTCACTCGTATTTTTTATTTTATATATATATACACATTTTATGTACAAGTTATTAATTATAACTTGTCATTAATTAAAATTTTATTTTAACTTTATATTAAGTTCTTTTAAAAGTGTCTTGTTATTTATTCTAATTTTTTATTTGATTATATTTATAACATAGAATATGATTTAACTATTAAATTAATATTCTCAAATTGACAAAAAAAAAGACGGGGAATAGGGATTCCCCGTCCCTGTTAAATCCTTGCGGGGACGAGGATGAGGAAGAATTTTCTCCCCGAATTAGGATCGGGCCGGGGACGGGGGGGCAGGGTTTTATGTTGGGGTCGGGGACGGGGAATGCCCTCCCACATAAAACCCACCCCGTTGACATCCCTACTTGATACAAACTTGAACATAATCTGACGCAAGCTCGAACAGAACCTGAGCTTGAGCCTGAGCCCAACCTGACTTGAACCCGAACCTAACTTGAGTCTGAGCCCGAAAATATCTGATTTCAAACGAACCCAAACTTAAAAATGAGTTTTGCTACATGATTCGTCTAAATTTATTCCTCCAATAACCCTCATGACGTGGCAGGTCTCATTTATTTTTTTTCCTAAAACCCTACCATATAATTATAAAGAAGAGGAAACTTAACATATAAATATGATAACTTTTTAATGTGGGACTAAATCTTATTAAATGAGGGGTTAAACTTTTGTGATACTCATAAAAAATTGATAAATCAAAAACAAATATGTCAGAAGAGTTGTCAGGAGGATTAAGTATTAGAGGGTCGATAAGTATTTTCTCTTAAAAATATCCTTACTTAAAATAGCTTGAACCTAAAACCACCGAATTCTAAATAACTCAAATCGAATCGAAACCCGAGCCCCACAGAACCCGCCCGTTTTGCCATCTTTTCTTTGCAAAACCCTTAGGTTTCTGGCGGGAATCGTGAGAACAAAAAGCAGGGAAGAAAAAAAGAAAAAAAGAAAAGAAAAGAGAAGAGAAGGCAGGAGCCTAGGCGTTGGAGAGATTGAGGTTGTGGAAATGGGATCGGAAGCTCCTCTGCCCCAATGGGCCTCCACTCCTTGCATTATGGGCATCGACGAAGCTGGCCGTGGCCCTGTTTTAGGTCTTCTTCTCACTCTTCTTCTTCTTCTTCTTCTTCTTCTTCTTCTTCTTCTTCTTTTCCTTTTGATTTTTCCCCTAATTTTATCATGCGAATTTTGAGGTTTTGTTTGTTGAAGGGCCTATGGTGTATGGATGCCTTTACTGTGCTCGCTCTTACCAAAAAACTCTCGCTACTTTGGAGTTTGCAGGTTCAATCCCCCTCCAAATATCTTCTCTCTCTCTCTCTCTCTCTCTCTCTCTCTCTCTCTCTCTCTCTCTCTCTCTCTCTCCCCCCAAAATTTAAATCTTGAAATAATGAAATGTCAACCTTTTGGACACTTGGAAGGCATATTTTAGAAAATTTTTTCCTATTATTAAAATTTCATGTGCTTTATTTTTGGGTTGGTGTGAGTGGATAAATTTAGGGAACAAAAGGATTTACAGGAGGAAATTAGCATTTTACTGAGTTCCAATCACAGCGTTTTCGCATAGACTAGTTCAACTACATTGATCGGTTACTGGTTTAGATTTAGGGTTTACTTTTGTTTCTTCATTTTTGAGCTATAAACCAATCAAATTATCAATATTTGGTAACTTTGAAAGAGATCTGGCATGGTTTCATCATTCATGAGTTTCATTCTATCCTTTGTGACCTGTAGATTCAAAGACTCTTAAAGAAGAAAAGAGGGAGGAATTGTTCGAGAATTTAAAGGCTGATGAATCATTGGGGTGGTCTGTTGATGTTATAGATCCAAGGGAGCTCTCTGCTAAAATGCTGCAGAAGTTAGTTCTAAGATTGCTTTGTCTTCCTTGTGTTTTTCTGTTCCCTTACAAGATTTCCTTTGTTTGATTGTCAACAGGAATAAGGTGAATCTAAATGAGATATCACATGAATCTGCAATTGGCCTCATCAAGAGGGTATTAAACATGGGTGTTCTTTTAACTGAGGTAGAACTCTTTCTAAACTCCCTGAAATGAACTCTCCTTGATAGGATCTATTATATTAATATGGCCTTTCCATGTATTTTTGGTGGCTTGTTGTTTCTATCATGAACTGCTACATTGTTTGATTAGTAGTTTGCTTTTGGATGCCATGCTGCTTCTTGAATTACTATCTATCTGCTACGTTGTTGATTGTAGTTTGCCTTTGGATGCCACAAGGTAAATATCAATTTACATTGGGAATGGAAGTCTGAATACTCTTGTATAGTTACGTATGCTTAAAGTTTGGAAGAATAATGACCATATTGAGTAGAAGACACAAAGTGCAAGTTATTTTTGGCTTTGGAATTTTTTTTATTGCATAATCTGGTTAATCTAAGAGAAATTAGTGAAAAAACAATAGAAGATAATGACAGGATTCTCCTCCTAGCATGTGAATGCACAAGTAGTATAAACTACTAGTTATTTTATCATACAAAATTTAATATCTTCACACCTTTAAACCCTACAGTCAAAATAGCAAGATGTCATTGGTATTTCTTCTTATATTTAAGAACCTTAAATTATGCTAATCACAAACCTGACTTTGGGGTCATCACATTTCAGTAAAGTGGCCATACTGTTACGACAAAGTATTCTCTAGGAGAGAACAGTCAGACCTTTGCTTTGAAGATTTGAAGATCTAGTGAGACCCTTTCGTTTAAAATTATTTTGAGGAAAAGTGGAAGAAAATTTTCATGTCCTTGTATTGCAGGTTTACCTTGATACAGTTGGAGATGCTGACAAGTATAGAATTAAACTGTCCGAAAGATTTCCTTCCATAAAGTTTGTGGTTGCAAAGAAGGCTGATAGTCTTTATCCAGTTGTAAGTGGTGCAAGCATAGTTGCAAAGGTAATTAACTACCCTTTTCCAAATCATCACCTTTGGCTCATCCCAATCTGCTCCTATTTTTATTGAAAATTTTCTATTCTTTTTCTTTAATTATGCAGGTAACCAGAGACAAAGTCTTGCGAGAATGGGTGCTAGAGGAAACAGCTGAAAACATGCATAGAAGTTTTGGTTCTGGATATCCAGGAGGTCAGAATTGTTTGACATTATCTAGTTTCAAGACCTTCTTTCCCTCTATTAGAAAAGGTTATTTAAACCAGGAATCTGGTTATTCTTTGATTTATCTAGATCCTGGAACAAAAGCTTGGCTGGAACATCACAAACACTCAGTATTTGGATTCCCAACATTGGTCCGCTTCAGTTGGGGTACTTGCACTTCATATTGCAAGGATATGGTTGAAGTATTGTGGTATCTACAAACACTCAAATTTCATTCAGTTTCAATACTTCCACATATTTGTAGATTGTCTTGTCTTCACAATGTTTATTATCTCAATACACATTTTTTTGCTTTAATCACGAAAATACACCAACTTATGATCCATAAAAGAAGAACAAATGGCATATATGCATGCCCTGGTTGGTTCAACTTTATGAAGCATAGACATTGTACCTTGACATGCCTTTAGAATTATATATTTACCATGTTTATAGATAGGTCTACAGACGAGCGGAGTTGACTGGTAGGATGCTTGAGATTGACTTAACCATAATAGATGCTTGACCTTGATTATAGTTTTGAATAAGCTTTGCAAGGACAGTTTGAGCTTTGCTTCTGAGCTGATATGGAATTTTTTGTGTTGCATTAAGCTGTAGTTGTAGTCAAAATTTGAAACTCAAAAGTTAAGCACATCAGGATATTTAACACTGAGACTCAATAGTTAAGCTGTAGTTATATAGTTCTTTTATGGTTTTACTAGTAGTAAAATGTTCAAATCAGGATATTTAACAAGGGTGATGTGATAAAATTTCCTGCTGTAGGCTCTTTAAGGTTCTTTTCCCTAGTAGTGAAATCTTCATTTTAGTGTTATGAAATGTTCATTATAATAGCATTTTACAGTTTCTTCTTACAAGATTCTGCAAATTGCCTGTTTATTTATTTAGTCTACTTGAAAGTTAGCTGTAGCATTTCTTACTGTTGTGTTATGGTAGAGTGATAGATAACTGATGCATAATCCACTGAGAGATTTGGGAGTGTTTTCCGAGCTGCTGTCTTTCTTGGGTTCTGAATGACAAGTCTGTAATGTAAGCTTTTGTCTTTCTTCTCATTTGGCCGTAAATTCTTGGATAGTGCCTACACTGACAATTAAAAGAATGTGGATATACTGTTCTTCCATAATATAAGTTTTTTGGTAATTCTAATGCATTTAAATGATGCTGGTGTTCTTCTACTAGTAATCTGGTGTACAAGAACTAAACTATTTGACTGGTTCGTCATGCTAAAATGTTTGGGATGCTTTGTCGTTGTAGTGAATAATGTGGCTCTTGGGCTATCTGACTACATATTTAACTTGCATATGTAGGAAAAATTTAGACAGACATTTGCAACAGTGATAGTTTGGTCACTATGTTATTAGCTGTTTGTCCTTTTTCGTTTCTTCTTTTTTCTTTCTTTCTTTCTTTCTTTCTTTCCTTTTTTCCCTCCATGTATTCATGGAATTTCAGGAAGTGAACATTAAACTTTGATCAATTCCCACTTTGAGGTGCACAACTTAGGACTTGGAAATGAATTTAGTTTATTTTATTTATAAAATGCGTAAAATGTTATTTATGGATCTCAGATTGGAATTTAAAATGTATAGTCTCTTGCTGACTCTGTATGTTACTGCTTGCCCTCTACTTTCTCTGATCCTAAATTACCAAAAGTTTGTCTACTTCTAAGGTTAATTGAAAACATAATCTTTTGCATCAAATAGGGAATCTGATAAAGTCGATGAAGATGTTCCTAATGGTAGCAGTGGCAAGCAGTTGAAATTAAGGAATGTTGGATTCACAACTTCAAAGAGGAAGATCGAAGAAATAGAATCAAGTGCCAAAGGGCGCTGTAAGTTCTTCCAGACTCGTAAGCTTGAGCAGCTCACTCATTTCTAATCGTCATTTCAATGACTTTTTCTCGCTTGAAGAACCCTTGATTTAGTTTGCGATTTATCTTTCTAGATGTAACTGGATGCGTCTTTGATCATTTGTTCTTAATGTTCACCATGTGCACAGATATTTAGCGCATGATATTTAATTTTAAGGGGTTTGGGTGGAATGGAAGCATATCACTTGCAATTCCTTTTCCTAACAATGCTGTAATTATTCAATCACAATCAAGAATTATGTAGGAGTTCACTTATGAGCATGGATTTCATAGTGGACTTTCACATAATTTTTTATTGTAATTGAACAATTGCAGGATTGTTAGAAAAGGAATTGCAAGGGATATAGATCCATATGGGAAGGCAATATTGGTACCCAAGATGGGCATTGGGCATGGTATATTTTTCTTTTGCGTGGTAAAAAGAATTACAAATGAGCTAAGTAATTCTAAATCCTCTAGGGAATGCTACTCCCTGCGCATCAAATTCTAAATAAGTTCTCAATTCCTCTTGGAGATCGTAGAGCATTTCAAAATCGTCATCCATATGGCATCCAGCTTTAACTAGAGTGTTTGCACAAAATTTCCCTTGTGGGAGACTATGGACAAGTGAGCACTCTCAATCTCTATATATCAAATCCTTCACATCCATGAGGGCATGGACATAGTATTTTTGGTACCAAGTTGCCCACAACCAAAAACACATTTGAAGCACTCAAGTTCACTCATAAATAATATGGCAATTTGTGGAATGTGGTATTGTGGTAGTAAGGTGACTAATAGTTGTATCATCCATATACACCAATAATAATCAGATATAAACTCCTTTTAACAGCCACAAAACTATACACGCCAAAAGGGTTTGCAATGATCAGTACTATTTCTTATGTTCTCCTCTTATATGTCAAGCTATAGCTTTTATTTCCAACAAAAAAAATTCTTTTTGAGTGAAATTGGCTCAAATCTGCTAACTTACATTTGAACATAATTTAAGAAGTTTGAAATTTAGTTAAGTAAATCCAATCTGATGAGATTCCTGGACCCAGCAAAGCTTTGTTCAAGGTCACTGCAAAGAGATAAGACTAAAATACATTGCAAGGTTAATGACTTTGCTTGTGATGAGGGTAAACCATTCTCCGGTATGAGATGGGGGCTCTTTTAGACAAAACTACTACTGGAAAAATTTAACAATTAATTTTTCAAAAATGTGTTCAAATGTGATGGTAAACAGCATCAGCAAACAACGGAGATCTATGGTCTTTGGACATTTGATTTCTACCATCCTGCTTAGCTAATTGAAAAGAAGACACGGATCCTCTGCAACAACATAAGATCAAGGCATATTTTTGAGCCAGCAAGGAAAGCTCCTTCTTGCTTGGTGATGTCAAGCTCCAACATCTCTGTTTATTTACCTCGGATCTTAACTTGAAGAGTCCAATGGACCCTTCCTTCTGGAAGAGTTATGGATTTTGGCAGTCGCAATGGCACCTCAAATTCTCCGAACGTAGACAAAGGGGTTGGTAGGTGTATGTTTTCAGGTTCAATTTGCACACATAGCTGCCTTGCAACCTGAAGCAGTATGAAAGAATTAATCAACTATGGACAGCATGGAAATAAATAAAAAAAAATTGAATGTCCCAAATCCACATCTATAATGTTGATGGGTAGCTCATGAATAGAGCTTCAGTCTCCAAGAGTTGTAAATCAAATCAAACTTCACATAAGGTATCCTTATCTTAGAGATAGAAACTTTTATAGCTTCTCAGCACATCTCTCAGTCTTTGCAGTTATAGCAGTTGTTTTTCCTTTACCAAAAACATGAGCTGATATATAGCATTAAACCAATAACAGAGATAATCTGAAGAGACTGTCTATCGAAGAGATGCGAGAGAAACTATTACTAGCAATAAAGAAGACAACCATACCTCGGCAACAAGTTCATCTTTTGCCACAGGTGTGCGCAATTCAATTGGGTCATCTTTAGTTGCACGAGCCTGGAACTTTTCAACGTCTATGAGTCTCCTCAATACCTATAAATGAACTACAATTATACTCTAGATCTATACCAGATGGGACCATAAATGCAACAGTTGTTTCCAAGCTTCAACAAACTTTTGAAAAGATAATTGTTCATAAAATCAAATAGAATCAATTAAAAATTCTAGTATCTTCTAGCATGAAAAGAAGTCCTATTTCAATTTGATTAACCATGCATACTTAGTTCACTTTTGCTGCCCGGGCAGGAGGTCAAGGTGAAAAAATTTCAGCACCCCGCCCATTTTGACCTTGTATGGTTTTACATAAAAAAAGAGAAAAAAAAGTATGAACCCAAAAGAGAAAACAGAAAGTTTCTGGATTAAAGGCTTTATAAATAGGGCACTAACCAGCCGGGCATTCACTAAACGGTTTGCGGCCCTTTCATATTCTTTTGTCTTATCTTCTTTAGTCTTTTTAACTACTTCAACCTCCTCTTCCATCGGTTGATAAATCTGAAATGCAAGCAGAAACTGGTAAGTTATCATCAAACTTGAAATGAAAACTACAGATATTCCCTATATTTGGAGTGACTCTATTGAATCAGTCAGTAATCTGACAAAGTAGATAAGTGGAATTTATACGGTTATGTAAAATGAATAATGAATTCTTGCTTCATTAATATTTAATAACAATAAGCAACATATAAATCATCAAGAAGATGAAACAGTCAGAAAGCATGATAGTAAGCAAGAACTAATATAACTCCATCAAGGGATGTAATTCCTCCTAAGGGATGTAATTCCTCCTTTAGGCTGTAATAGCAGATGATACACATCTAAGAAATGGCACTACTAAATCACAATCCTAACTCGAAATCAGAAGCAATAAGAAACATTCGACCGTCAGACAAGCTTATTTTCACTTGAATGTGTCATGAGAAACGGTGTGAACGAGACTTTGGCATGAACATAAAATGTGTCTATTAAAGAAAAGCACATTGATGCAAGTCTTTGGTGATACTTTAATTTGGATTAATATCACATGACAAACTTCTTCTAACAAAAGGTTACAAAATAATCACAACAACCATGAAAATGAATTCCAAGCATCAAAAACAGATTTGCCTCAAAAATGGACAGTGTCAATTAAACAGGGAAAAAAAACGTGACCTTACGCTGCTCCCTGATGAGATAAGCAAACTTATCAATATTAGGAACCGCGAGCAATTTCGGCATCAGGTGATTGCGAAAAAAACCAGGAGCCACTTTAACAGTTTCACCAGCTTTCCCGAGCTTCTCAATGCTCTAAACACCATAAGGGAAAAAATAAACCAAAAAATATAAGAAAAATATTTCTTTCACTAAAACAAAAAAGGAGGCAAAAATTGCAACAAAGAAATTAGTGGAATTGATTGATTGAAAAACTATTCACCGTTGTTAGAATAACTTCCAACTTTCTGTATCTAACTCCTTGACAAGCATACAAGAGAGGTTGCATCAAACGATCATGGTTCTGAGAATTCGTGTCTTTGACGATTTGCCTCAGGGCATTTCTACCATACTGGATATAAGCCATTTACCCAATTCCCTATTGCAAGAACTTCTTCCACATAGAAATACAAAAAGATTCTCAGTGATTTTCTAGGGAAACCCAAATGACTAAAAACATTTGCATTCATGAAAAAAATCATAATCTTGATCAATTTAAATAAAAAAAATGAACAAATAGGTAAAAGGTGGAAAACATTCAAGCATAATCGCTACATATATGAAAGTAAAAATAAATTTAAATTAAAAAAACTGAAAAGAGAGAGAAGGAAACGAAGAAGATGGAGATGCAAGGGAGCTAAGACGAGCACCTAAGCTGAGGATGGCTATGGCGTCTGTCAGGAAAATTGGCTCGCCGGCGACCTCAAGTGGGTTAGGTTTTGAGAGGGAAAGACGTCCTCCTACTCGACAGCAGCAGGCAGCAGGCAGCAGGCAGCCCACTTCTCCTCTTTTTTGTTTTTTTTTGTTTTTTTTTTTTTTTTTGTTTTTTCAGAGGGAAATTGCACCAACGGCGTCGTATTATATTTTAACGATATAATAAAAGAATATTCTACAACGGCGTCGTTTTGCATACTCTAACACCGAGAATTGAGAGATCCTTTTGTCTGTTGTTTCTTTCTCTTCTTTCCCCAAGCAATAGAAGAATCTTCCCATTTCCACCGATCAAAACCCTTTACTACGTTGCTGGGCATGGCCTAGGGTTTCTGATTTCCATCGAAATTCTCGATTATGGCCATGAGAATCGTTTTCCTCCTTTTTCTCTTTAATTTCCACTTTCGTCTCTCTTTGTCTGGTAAGCTTCTTCTTCGCATATGCATTTCTTTAGCTCTTAATTTGTTTCTTCTTTTTTTTTCCTGATTTACAGTCTCTTAAATTCGGATTATATATTTTAATTCGATTTTTTAGAAAATAGGAATTCGGTGAAAAGGAAAAAAAATTACAGTATTACACTACTTTTAGTTGTAATGTTTTGTTTCACTTCAGTTTACTTTATTATTATGCTTTAAGATTGTTGAGTTGGCATTTTGGATTGAATTTAGCTTTTCCTTTTTCATTTGGAAATTTTAGGGGAGATGAACTCTATGGAGTCAGTTCCTGATCTTCAGAAGTCAATGTACATGGTTGTTGATGGATACCCTTGCGTACGATTAGTCAATCTTTCTGGAGAGATTGGTTGTTCAAGTAAGACCTCCTTAGAAGATTGCAAAATCATTTTATCATGCTCGTTGCTTCCGAGCCACTGTTCGTCTACTAATGCTTTTCCTTCGAATGTTTTGTTTTTGTTTTCAGATCCGGGACGGGACAAGGTTGTAGCTCCAATTGTAAAATACAAGAACACCAAAGAGTTGACTCAGCCTTCTGCAATTTTGTTGTCAATGGATGATGTGGAAGGCTTCTTTAGTCGGTATGCACATTTCATTTCTGTTTTTTGGTCTTTGTTCTAAGCATGTTTTCTTTTACATATTTCTAATTGTAAAGGTAACATGCATGTTGCTTTTGCTTTGGCTGGTATTGTTAACTGAAAGGTTCATTTTAATTTTTATATTTTTAGGTGTAAGCATACTAATTCTTATTAATTGTACTTTTTGGCTTGTGTGTTATACATTCTTCTATTTTGATATTAAAACTGGTTGCAGAACTGTATCTTATTTTATATATCATTTCTCTCTCCCTTTTTTTGCCTTTTTCTTTTCCGAATTTAGTATGTAATCCGCTACATACTGTTGAAAACACCCTAACGCTAAAACACTTACAAAGTTTGTGTCTCTAATGTTTAAAAGGCCCTTATGCTAAAAAGTTTGTGTCTCTAATTTTGGTTTCCTAAGAACAGGCAACATACTTCAGAGAAAGAAAGGTTAATACATACATACATATATATATATATATATATGGTCATTTTGATGATGAATTTTTGTAGGCTCCTGAGAGGTCAGGATTTATGATTGTTTTCTGATTTAAATACTTGCGGATAACAACAAAAACTGAATACAGAAAAGGAAAATCATAGAAATACCTTAGCTCCAGACTAAGGTTTCTTAGGAGTTACACCTAAGGTGATTGCATCATACTATCACAAAGCAATAATGCTGGAAATTCTCTGATATCGAAGATTATTGATATATACAGAGTCCTTGCATACATAATTCTGAAAGAAATAAGACTCTTATTTTCATTATAAAGTTCTTCAAATAGAAAATTAATAATTTACCAGAAACTTTTTGCAAACCTGAAAATTAAAAAATACCTATGAGCTTAAAACTCAAGTAAACAGAAAACGAACTTAGAATCAATGGCGAACTTAGAATCAATGGCTTTAACTTAATAAATCTAAGACTCAAAAGCAACTAATAATTAAGAAGACATGCTCAGGCACCCTGCTTCAGCTTCTCATGACATCAATGTACCAAGTTAAGGCTTGGAAACCACTAGCAGCCCCAGCATGCCACTTAAGCACCTTTGGTGGCTTCTGCCGGTGTGCTACATCGAGAATATTCTTCTTTTTCATTACTTTTTATTTTTCTTCTTTTTTCATTCTAAATCTGTGGTGATACTGATGAAAGCATGGCCAATTTGCTTGAGGATTGGACTTGTTTAGGTGAATTTGGGAATTAAGTTTCTTGAAGTTTTATAAAGATATTTATAATCAGTATTCTGGGGCTAATTACGAGTAAAAAGAAAAGATCGTACAGTTTCTGTGTTTTAAAATAGTATATGGAAAAGGAGGGTTGTTACTGCAACATGGAATACATGTTGGGTCATCTCAAAGCTTATTAGGAAAAGAAAGTATATTGCAGCCATACTGGATAGATTTTGAGGTAATCCCTGTCTTCATTTTTAATCATATTCAAAGGTCACAAGAATGATTCATTTAAGATTAAATGTAAAAGCATGTTTCTCGACACTAATCATTACCTTTGGAATAAGTCTTAAGGAATGTTTGCGGTTGCAACATTAGTGCCATAATACCTGTTCTGGGGCCAAATGTAGTTGTTTAATGAGCTTTGGTCGTTGGTTGATAATGTTTCTAAGTTGAAACTCTAGTGGAAGGTTTCTATTAAAGAGCTATTAGCCCCTAATCTTCAATTTTAAGTGTTGACTTTTGGCTTTCATAAGATATGAAGATGGCAATTTGGAGTGAATGCTGCATACAGATGGTTTTCTATTTGTTTTGCTTGTTGAAACTATTATTCTCTTCAATAATCTTATTGTTAAACACCTGTTCCCGTTGCAGAATATCAAAGGATTCAGGCTTTGCTAGTAATGTTGGTGGTGTTTTAGTTGAATCTGGGGTTGAAATCCGAAATAAGCTAAAAGGTATATGTTGTTCTTACATATTAATATTAATCTTACCTCTACAGAGCTATGGGTCAAGAAACTACACTTATTCCTAACAGTTGCATCTTCTTTTTCTTGCAGGATTCTCTCCTGCTCAGAAGTTTCCACAAGCTGAATTTGCACCTTACGCTAACACCACTTACGAGTGGAACCCAATTGTATGCCATTAGTCTATAGTAGAACCAGATCCTTTTAGTATTGAAGCATCTTTGTTAGCTAGTTCTTGTTGCCCAAACTCTGTGTTTTCATCATTAATATCTGTTATGATGGGCCTTCACGCTTTTTCCATTTGGTATAACTTGTTAACTTATCACATGTTTTGCATTTTCAGGGATCTGGAATTATGTGGAAATCTTATAATTTTCCTGTCTTTTTACTTTCTGAAAGTAGCACATCAACCTTACAAGAGGTAATTCATGTAGCTTCCAATTCCTTTATCTTTAAGTAAAATATCATTTCCACAATTTGTAATATCATATTAAGTCTTATGTGGAGATCATGACTATTGACTACAAGCAATCAAAGACTTAGGTTGCTTCTGCTAAGCTGCTCCAATAGTTAACAATTAATGGTATAGTTTAGTCTAATTGCAGCTGTTGCCCATTGTTAATTTCAAATAAAAGCAATATGTGATGCACTTTTTAAAACTATATTGATGTCATATTGGAAGAATTCAACAGAAGTGGCACACAAGACAACAGCCGAAGCAAGCAGAGAAATTTACAAGCGCCCAACCACCACCACCACCAAAAAATAAATAAATAAATAAATAAGGAGGCAACCAGATGAAAAGATATGTTTAAAACTATAACATGATGGCTATGAACTACACTGTTTGGAGAAAATTTAGAATAGGGTTATGGTTGCTCTAGAGTCATAGATCTCACATCTCACAATCTAGTTCAATTTAGACCATCCAAGCTTATTAGAATAACGTGCTATTTACATGACTCTTTAATAAAACAACAATGGTACAAGTAAATTTGAAGACTCCAATAGAGGCCGATATAACAAAAGACATTTCACTGCTCTATTGGCTTTAAATTGGCGCTTAGATGATTCTACATCACCAATTTTGTCAAAGTAACCATGTGTGAGATGTAGTTGGTACAATTTCAATACCAAAAACTAGAACTATGTTCATACGATAATATTTTAGGTCACTGAAGCGTCATGTGAAAGTGGGAAGCCTGTCAGGCAGTTTCACTTATTAGGTTTGTGTTGTGTGGTAGTCTTCATCTGATGCAAGTGCTAATGATTTCACTTACTATGCAGATTGCTATGAAGATGGAGAAAACAGAGAAAGCTTATACCACTAATGTGGCAGAATTTGATCTGGTGATGCAGGTATATTACAACGGATTTAATATAACTATGGTCTTGCACATTTTAATGATTATATAACTTCTTGTACCATTTTTATGACTTACTTCTAGACGACTAAGGTTGGGACTCATAATTCAGAATCTTGTTTGAGAGAAGAGACTTGCCTTCCCTTGGGTGGATACAGGTGAAGTTTCCTTCTTTCTTAGGAAGTTAATACTTTCTTAGTGCAAACTGTTAGTTCAGTTTTAATCACTTTGGGTTTTCAATAATTAAAGTCTTAATTGTCTGGTACCTATTTAAAGCATGCAATTTGTCAATCTCTCAAACATTTTTATTTCTGACCTTAAGGAACCATAAACCTTATAAAGTTTATTTTGAGGAAGAATATGAGTAAGAATGTGAAGAACCATTTAATTAGCATTTAGCAGTTGTTTCCTTGTTTATTTTTGTTGTATGTCTGTTTGCAACTTGTCCAGTAGGAAAATATTGAGCTTTGCATGTATAAGATGGATCAATGCTTATGGTTATGGTTACAATCTTTTTCTTAAGAAGGAATGCTCCAAGGGGTGAGCATTATGCTGCATTAGATTTCTATGCTTCAATCTGTGCATTTTGGTCTACAGTGTTAGTTTTGACATGAAAAACTGCTCTGCTTTTATGCGAAAGTCACCTTCCACTCTATAATATCTTCCCTTTTGTCACGGGATGGGCCTCAAGCAAAAAAGAGTCCTGCTAGGTGAGCAATTATTGCAACTTAATTAGCTCCATGATTTTCCTTCCTATCCAGTTTGGAATTGATTCATCTTGCCTACCACTTCTTGGAGTGCTTGGCTTGACATTCTCTCCCACCTGAAAAGCTCACAACCTTGTCATAGTTGGATGGGTTATCCTACTTATGTTGAATTGTTTAGAGAAGAAGGCCAATGGGTGTGAAAGACAATATGGGGATTCTAGTAGTTGGGTAATTTATGAATAAATGCAATATATATTAGACCTAGGGAATATCATTTTGGTTTCTTGTGCATATTCTGAAGCTCAAAGTAAAAAGGTTGGCAGTAGGCTTTCTTTTTGGCTTGTCACATTAGAGCAAAAGGAAATGAGTAGGGACCGTGTAGTGGGCCAAGTATCGGTAGAGACTTAAGGGAAATATACCAATTTTTCTCATATTTTCCTGTAATTTCTCCTTAAAGCATTTCCCTTTTCAATAAAATCTTTGTTAAATAAAATTGCATTATTTTCATTTCTCCATTGATCTTTATTTATTTAGTTAATTTACTTAAATTTTGCGTGGTCTGTTGGTAGAGTGCTGGACTCTTAGTTTTAGTTCCCATATTTCAATCGTTGGCAGCTTAAAAAAAATGGAAATTTGATAGTGGGTCAATTAGTTGTCATAGGATGGCCTCAATGCAAAAAACTTGACCACTAAGCGGTGGTACCATATTTGTGTATGCTTGATTTACCCTTTGCCTTCTATGCACCTTGTCTGTCATCTTGCTCTCCATATTCCTCTTTGTTCAGTTTCTTTAATTTAGCAGGCATTCAACCATTTCTGACTAGTAGGTGATCAAATTGTTGCTAGCTCTTTCTTTATTTATGAATTATGAATTCTTGGTGAATTTTGGAGCCCTTCTCATTGTAGTAGTATTTGATCAATTTTTGAACTTGTGTTCTAAGAGGGACAGTGAGTTAATGAGTAGGAATTCATGTCTTTCCAGGAAGATGTACATTACAAAGGAATGTAATCAATAAATTATCTTTTTTTTTTGTTATATTATGTTTTTCATAGGTAAAATTTGTTTGTTGCTGTCTGCTGCTATTGAAGTTCAAGGATTCTTATGTTTTCTGAAGGTTTACATCAATGTCTAATTTTATGCATCTTAATCATGAAGGGCAGTGTTTGGTCAGCACTCCCACCAATTAACAACTTATCCCCAAATCAGGCCAAGCCTATTATACTAACAGTGGCTTCTATGGATGCTGCATCATTTTTCCGGGACAAAAGCCTTGGTGCAGATTCTCCTATATCTGTCAGTCCATATCCTTCATAGCAAGATTTATTTCATTTATATGTTGTTTCTTTCTGACTGATTGAATCCAAATTTGTGTTCCAAAACTCTCCAGGGAGTGATATCATTGCTGGCAGCAGTTGATGCGCTTTCTCATATAGATGGTTTAGACGACCTTGCTAGACAGGTTTTCAGACTGGAGTTCTTGCTACATTAGAGGTGTTGAACCTCCAAGAATGGTGTTTTTACTGCTAATCTATCCATGAATTTGGTGCAGCTTATCTTTCTTGTTTTCACTGGCGAGGCCTGGGGTTACCTTGGTAGCAGGAGATTTTTACTTGAACTTGATCAGCAGTCAGATGCTGTTCATGGCCTCAATAGCACATTGATTCAGTTGGTATTTTTCTACCGTGGTTGAACTTGATTAGCATCACAATTGGAAGGGGCTTTTTTCCCTACCATGGCCTTTTGATTCCTTGTTATTTTTGATCAATTAAGATTATGTGTGTGCATGCTTGTGTATGTTGTGAAGTAATGGACACTTTAGTCACATGTTTTCAATGAGAAGTAGTTGCCTTGTGATTCATGTCAAACTTGCTCTCTCCTACATATAAATATATCCAAGAAATAATTTGTTTCTTTGTGATTTGGAAAAGGTCATGGAAGTTGGGTCAACTGGACGGGGCTTAAGTCAAGGGAACAAAACCTTCTTTGCTCACACAGAGGTATCAAGTGACTTTTATTTATGAATTTTAACGCTTCTGCATTATTTACGCAAAAAGTACTTTAAACATTCTACACAGGGTTGTTTTGCATTCTTTTATATTTAAACTTATCCTAGACGTGGTTGTTTGCGGTATAAAATGCAACAATATGGCGCCATATATTAAGAGGGTAAAGATGGCTGTGGAGAGTAGTTGGTCTGACTGATTAGTGCAGGCAGTGTGGGAAGAAGTTGCACTATTTTGTAGTGGATATTATGGGTGAGAGTTGTGTTGATCTGGTGTTGATGGTGCATGTAGCAATGAACAGAAGGTGTTGATGGCTAAAATGTATTTGCAGCTAGGGGTGGCATCTTGCCTCCCTGTTGTGTTTGCAAGCGGCACAAAGCAATCATAGTGCAGAATGTTTGTTTAGATGAACACTATAACTATTATCATGTGAAGAAGAGCAATTTCCATGATAATTGCTCTTAATCTGTGCCATCCATTGGTTTCTTTTGATTGAGATAGTTTATTACATGTTATGTAGCATGTTTGGGAAGTTGACATTATTCCTTCTATGTTTTCATTTGAATTTCCTTGTACTTCTTAGATTGATTATCGGGTAGTTCACCTTTTAATAAGTAATTTGCCACAATTAGTGAAGTCTCAGTGGTTAATGTAGGTTTCATCTGGTGCAAGTGAAGCTTTGAATGCCTTAAAACTTGCTCAAGAGTCTCTTAAATCTGAAGGTGTTTCAATTTCAACTGCTAGCTCGTCAAATCCTGGAATCCCTCCATCCTCCTTGATGGCATTTCTGAAAAAGGTTTCGAGAAAACTTAACTCTATGCTTGCTTTTGGCTATTCCTAGTTTTATTTGATATTTAACTGTCAAGTATGTGTACTGATGCAGAATATACCACTGTTTGGAACTTGTGTGCCAATTCATTTTTAACATAAGAAACTCTATAAATCAGGACTTAATTTAGAAAACAATAATTTAGTGTTTTTTACCCTCTTGCTGGAGCTGTTCGACATTAAAAATATAATGATTCATAATTTACTTGGCCGTATATGATGTGAAGAGGGTTTTAAGCCGATGACCCTTAATCCTCTAAAAGGAACTGCACTTTTTCTCCTTTCTTGACACAGTTTTTTCTTGTTGAGAGTACCTTAACCATTTTAGAGACAATAACAGGACTAACCATTTTAGAGACAATAACAGGACTAGGATGGGCACCATGATATCATACAGTCAATCCATTCTTTGTTGCCAAACTTCTATTGTGCCTTTCAATGAAGTATAGTTTAGAAGATCTTCCACCATGCACTTACCTATTTCAAGCTTTTCTCTGCTATGCCATTTTTTAAAATTTATTTGTGGTGCAAAACCCAACAAAATATAACCATATCTTACTATTTGTTTGTTGATCTCTTAGTAGAACTCTTCAACTTCTGGGATTGTGTTAGAGGATTTTGATACCATTTTTTCCAACAAGTTCTACCACAGTCATCTTGATGATACATGTGAGTTAATTTACATTCTTGTTTGTTTTTCTCGGTCCTATCTTCATCAGTCTATAACCTGTAACTTTCTCTTGGCACCCATCTATTTTGCAGCAAATATAAACTCGTCAGCTGTAGCTGCAGCTGCTTCGCTGGTGGCTAGGACTCTCTATGTTCTTGCAAGTAATAGCAAGGACATAACCAGTTCAGCTCTAAATGCGATCAATGTTAATACCTCTCTGGTAGAAGAACTGATTAGTTGCATGTTGGACTGTAATCCTGGTCTGTCTTGTGAGTTGGTTAAGAGCTATATTTTGAGTAAAGCTACATGCCCAAACCATTATGTTGGTGTTGTTCTCGGAGAACCTTCCTCGACACCTTACCCCGAACAGGTGGATGATGTTTCCAGGTTTCTATGGAACTTTCTGGCAGATAGAACATCAATTCCAAAGGGAAATACGTCTGCTTGCTCACAAGATTGTAGCAAAAATGGTGGAGTGTGCATTAGAGCAGAAACAGATCAGAAGGGGGTTTGTGTTATCTCTACTACCAGGTAACTTTTCAGCTCAAAGATTGTAAAAAGTGTTATTTTAGTATAGACCCTGAATAACTGGTAGCAGACCAGCTTACAAGGAGCATAGCATATACTACTGCTAATTGTTATGGCCTTACATCGACCATCTTTACTTCTCTGGATTTCCAGCCCATGAAGGGTCATAAAGTTAGTAAATTCTGTTCTGTGAGCTAATACTAAATGTAGTTTTATGTTGGTCTTTATCTCTTTTTAATCCACCAAACATCGTTTGCTTGACTGTATTCAGTTGATCACACTGATACCCACCTTAAAGTGAGAATAATTGGTAGCTCAGACAGGTTATCAATACTTGAATGATTTATAGTGATTTTTTTATGCCTTAGATTACTAGAGATCTATCTTCATATTCTCGGACTAAAGTAGATACATGTTGAGTGTTCTGTAATGCTGAATACTCATTTGTCTGGTTCATGCAAAGCCCTGCACTTACTGTACTCCTACCCAATTAATAATTATATTGTTGGTATATGCTTTAAAGCAACTTGTATTGTTATAATGTGATAACTTAGCTGTGTGACTTGGAAAACAACTGATAATATCTTTAATTACAATTTAACAATGTGATCTTTTATGTCTTTCTATAATCTAAAGGCATGTGATTCCTCACTCTAGGTATGTCCCTGCATATTCAACCCGCTTGAAGTTTGACTCCGGAACTTGGAAAGTGTTGCCACCAAACACCTCTGATCCCATGGGGGCGCTCGACCCTCTTTGGACAGAGAGCAATTGGAATACGATAGGTCTGCGGGTCTACACTGTTCAGGATGTTGCTTATGACAGACTGGTTTTGCTTGGGGGTATCACTGTCACAGCCTTTGCTTATCTAGCAATAGTACTTACAAGAGCCTACATAGCAAAGGCCTTGAAGCAGGATTGACAACTCTAAGTCTTACAAATTTTTGTGACACATTACATACCATATTGTTAGGAGCAAAGATTAGATATGATATCGATGGTATTGCATTTTCATATATTACTATTAGTTAGATTGTGCAAATTTTTGAATTATTTTGAGAAAGCTGCATTACTCTAGCTGTTTCTGTAGCCATGCTGTTGAGGATGAAAGCTGATTGAAATCATTCGCGAATTGTTTGCACCATTTGCATCAGAGGTTGCTGTTGATTGTTGAATATATCTCTCAGGTGCGTTAAGTTTTGCAGGCTAAGTTTTATTCACCCATTGTTGAATACATCACTCAGGTGCAGTCGTTGACCCGGAAAATGAGGAGGATATAGGAGGATATGTATATTGACAGAGACAGAGAGTATCCGGGTTTGCTTGGTAGGAAGGAAAAGGGTGAGGAAATTTTTCTAATCCGATGGTTGAGCTATAAAGTAGCATGTGTGATTATGAATCACAACCATTAAATTGAGTAAATCAACTTTTAGGATTTCATTTTCAAATTTATTAATTTACTATGTAATGATTTGAGAGAAAAAAAAACAGAATTTATGAAATTTTCTTTAAAAATGTAAGACGGTTTTTGACATAGAACAGTTCACCTACTAATTAGCTATAACATTTTTAGAGGTGACAGAGAATCTGAACTTGGGAAACCCGTTCGAATAATTTGAACTTAAATCCGATTGATAAAAAAAGTCAACCATCCAAACTTAAAATAAATCCAATCCAAAATAGCCCGAACCTGAAATAAATTCAACTCGAAATGATCCGAATTGAAATTACTTGAACTTGAAAGTGTCCGAATCCAAAATTACCCGAACCCGGAAGTATTAAAACCTTAGCTCGATCCGGACCCAAACAAAAAAAAATCCGAATTTAATACTAAAAATTTAAATATAATTAAATAATTTTTTAAATACAAGTATTAGTTGAAATTTATTGTAAATTTCCAATATTTTTTAATTTTAATTATACAATTGAATAAACAAATAATCTCCACTTGGTTACAAATTTGCAATTCAAAAGTTAGGTCAATATTTTTTTTTTGTGGAAAAAGAAAGCTTAAAACAAACTTAAGTTAGGTTATAGTCTCTAGGAAAAAAATAGTTCACATCTCATCTGCACATAGAGCAATAATAACTTGTGTAGGAGACGAAAACAAATTATGGATGTGCAGCAAATTATGGCAAGTAAGTGAAAATTTATCCCGCCAAACTAAAGTCCCTATGTTTAAGTGGGCAATTGATTATCTATTATTAATTTGATTTTTTAATATTTTTATGGTAATTAAATAATAAATACATAAATCAAATGTTTCCATTTTAAAAATATATAGAAAATAATATAAAAAATTTAATAATGTATAATAAATAAATAAATACATGAAATGGTTTTTGCATATTAATTTTAAACAAATTATAATTTTGTTTGGTCAAAAGATATATAATTTAGATGTAGATAAATATACTAAATCTTGTAAGATTAATTATTATTATTATATATTTTTTTAGAAGAATTAGTTTAATTTAACGAATTAGATCATTTTTTATGATACATATTACTTTTACTTATACAAAATTAACTTTCAAATAATCAATTCATTAGTCATACTTAATAAAAGTTAAAATTAAGCCAACTAGTCTATGTTAATGTCATTACCATGTTATAAATATACAATGTTACATTCGTTTTAATTACTGTTAAGAATTTTAGTTTTAACTTGCAAGAATTAAGAGTTAAGATTATCTTACCCTTAATTAATAAATTATCTTATCATTTACTAGTCTTATCGATATATGCTTTGCTTTCAAATCGAATAATTTATTTAAGTAATGTCAATATCTAATTTATATGATATTACACACTAATTTATATAATGTGTATGGTATTTACTTAATTATATATATATATGTGTGTGTGTGTGTAAATATAATATGTCTTCTCCAAATTTAATTATTTTCAATTTATTAATTATTAATTTATTACTAAACTAATGTAATGTTATAGGTATGGCTCTTATTCTTAATTTATTTTGTTGTATATATCCTCTTCTAATTCAATCATTTACCCAATTCATAATTTATTACTAATGAGTGTGATAACAAGGTGAATAGATCTTTATATATATATATATATATATATATGTTATGAATACATAAATTTTTATATGGTTTAGTTTATTTAATTAATAGTAATACTACTCTTTCTTTTTCATAAATTTTTAATATAAATTAGTTTATACTACTTTATATATATGATTAAATACAAAAGTATAGTAAATAGAAAATAATTGACATTTAGGATTTAAGATTTTGAAATTTTCATTTATATAAAAGAATTTTTTACATAAAATTCAAAAAAGTACAAAACCTGCTTGAAACCCGACCCGAACCGAGTTAACCTAATTCGAAAATGATCCGAGTCGAAATTAACTTGAACCCGATTAAACCCGAACTTGAAAAAACTTGAACTCGAAGTGATCCGAACCCACTACAGGCTCGAACTCGAATGACTCCGAATCTAAAAGGACCCGACCCGAAACCTGCCTGTTTGCCAGCTCTAAACATTTACACGTATGATGAAATCAGTATGACTATTTATAAATAATCTGGGAAATTTCATGATACTAAATTAAATAAAAACATTAAAAATAAATAATTTTCATTTTGGGGCGGGGCATGTAAGAACAAGTTTTTACCAGAATAGCATTGCCCTACCCCAACCCTAAAGAAGAGAAAAAGAAAAATAGGCGCAATGGAGGCGGACTTATTCGGAAACCATGAATCGGCCCAAATTTTGTCATCCCAAATTATTCACCAAACAAATCAAAAGGAATATAAGTACTCGTACCGATGTTAAATAAATTACCATAACTTTTTGGATCCGATGATTGGGTGCACCCTTACATTAGATAAACCACCTTCATTTGATGAAAAAGTAACTTGTTGTTTAAAAAGTGAATATTTATAAAGGTTATCCCACATTTAGGATACATTTGGTAGGAAAAAAAGAAAAATGTAAGGAAAATTTTTTAATCTAATGATTGAGCTGTAAAATAGGATGTGTAATTATAAATTATAACCATTAAAATGAGTAAATTTAATCCTGATTGCGCTTCAGTTTCGGTTCCTGTTACAGTTCTTGGAACCAGAACCTTAACTGCTAGGTGGCGGTTTGGTTCTCATTTGGAATTGGAACCTTAGTTTTTTTTTTTAATTTTTAATTACTTTCTAATTTTAATTAAATTGTAATTAAGTAATACATATTAAAATAAGTAAATTTAATTCCAAAAATATATTTATTGAGTATCAAAATTTTTTTAAAAGTTATTTAATTATAAAATATATATTAGTAAAGTAGTTATTTATAGTTATAATAATAGTATTATATACATAATAAATTTATAATGTATTATTTATTTGATAATATGGTATAAATATAAATATAACTATAAAATATATGTTACTACATATATCATATCCTATTATTATTAAATAAAGAATTATTATAAATAAAATTTATGAAAAGAAAAAATAATAAAATAATAAAAAAATTGGAACCGGAACTGCCGGTTCCTATCTAGGTGGAATCGAACCATAACCGGAACCTTGTTCGGCTCCGGTTTTGGATCCATTTTAAAGGTTCGGTTAAGGTTTTTTTACCACGATTCTGATTAGGTTTTACGGTTTGAACCGAACTGGGGTTATATCTAAGTAAATTTCCTTCCTTATCTGACACACCCAGACATTGTCCGCACGTGTCAAGTTAAGTATTTATGTATTGTTGTCTAGTCAATATATCAAATTAGACTTCCCATGAATGTTTTAAACTTCATTTAGCTCGATTTCAAGCTTAAAAACCCTAAAATTGAAGTTCTGAGTTGCGGGGCCCACTTGGGCACGGATCCCAAGGAAGTTTGACCGAGTTGACTGGAGTAAACTTTGACTCTGTTGATTCCGGCGCCAGAACCGGTCAGAACTGACGCCGGAACTGACCGATTATAATGGGTCTCGGCTCACCTGAGACCCCCATTTCCCATTTTCATTCTCTTTTCTTGTTCTTCATTCTTCGAGCTCTCTCTTCCAAATTCTTTCGAATCAAATCCTCAATCTCCTTTCAAACACTCAATTAAACATCATTATCAACTTCTCTTATATCCTTGAAGATCAAAACACCAAAATTTCCAAGAAATCACCAAATCTACAAATCTGTAATTTTGGCGACAGATTGTTCTTCGGGCTATATCTTTCAATTCAACCGTGGGAATTGACTGGGAATTTGATATGTTGTTCTAGACTCATCAAGCTTTAATTTGATAGTTTACATGCTTGATTTCATGGTCTGTGCTAAGAGAAATCGTTGATTGAAGTTGAGATTTCTGTTTTGCCTGAGATATTTTAATCCTTAGTGTTTTGATTCAAAATTCGAGCATGTTTAATGGATTGATTCCGTTCTTAAAGCTGTAAATCCTTAGATCATGTGTTTAACTTGCTGTGTTTCAATTTTGGTGCAGATTGGTGTTGAATCGAACTTGAATCGAGCTGATGAAATTGGAGGTCGAAGCTCGGCCTTAAGTGCAGGACAGAACCGGCGCCGGTTTTGGTATGAACCGGGGGCCGGAACATGAACATCACTGTTGGGCAATTTTTGCCCCAATTCGGGTCCAGGGGCAAAATGGTCATTTTGCAGCTCTAAATCCGTTTTGATCCTATTTGACCCAATTGACTTTAATTTACTTCAATTGACCTCTGGACTTGCCCAATTTTACTCCGTGACCTTAAATATGTTTTGTTTTATGATTTAATTGTTGGTTGAATGCCTATATTAATCAAATTAGATTTTTAATTTGATTATTTAGGTACGTGATTGTACGAGTTTCAAACCGGTAGCAGTTTGAGCTAAGGCATTAGTGGAGTAATCAGGGAGTATACAACTCTCATCTCTTGTGAGTGGCTTGGATTATATTGGTTGACCATTAAGGGTTAACCGTTTTCAGATTTCTTTATAAATGCTTTATTAAATTGTTTATATATGTTTTGGGGTATGAGTTGTCCACCCTCACACACCAAGTTTATAAATGATTTAAAGGGTGGGAATTACAAATATTTTATAAATTGATATTATTGATTATTGTTTGGGGAACGATACCCTTGAGAGATGAGAGATTGAGCGGGTTCCTCGGGGCTCCGATTTACGGGAGCGTGGACCGAGTTTGAGAGCATGCGTGATACTCAGCCGTGGACCGCTTATCGAGGGGCACGGTGAGTCGAGCCTGGTTGGGAGAGGCGCGTAGGGAAACTCGCCAGAGCTCCAGATGCTGTGTTCCACCACAATAAGGCAAATGTCAAGGGAATGGGCCAGAGAGTAAAGAAAAATGTTTTAAAAGTATAAAGTAACCCTTGACGGTCCAGCGGATACCCCAGTGCACGGGTATACCTTATTGGGACAATTTCAGATGCCAGCCCATTTGGAAATATTATTATTGATTTAATATTTGATTTGGTTTGGGACTTACTATATTTCAGTAAATGGTTAATTAAATTGATTTTGGATTATTTCATATCCCCAGCCTGAAGTGATCGGTCTTTATAACCGAGTCTCTCACTGGGTACAAGTATATTGTACTCACCCCATTCACTTTTGTTGTCAGATCATCATATTTCGGACGGCGGACGTCCTGGTGGCCAGTGATCCCAGTACGATACTGTGGACACGACTTGTAGGTGCCACCCCATTTTGCTTTGTGTATCTTGGCTTGGAATATTAGTACATCTTACATATACATTTATGTATTTATATATAATACTTTCCGCTGCATGGAGCACCGTAAGATGTGTCACTTTCTTTTGAAATATTTTTGAACTATATTATCTATGATATTTTCATATGTTTTCATATATTGCTCGAATATCCTTTATTTTAAAGCCTTGTACCATCTTGGTTGCCCGCCTGACGAGGCACGCATCTCGAGGTGGTACGGCGATTGTCAAGTGGTCGAGCCTGCGGGTCGGGGCGTGACATTATCCCTTTTATTCCTTCCTACCAAATGGACCCTTAAGGTTAGAATAAACCACTACCCTCTTTAAAATTTTGTAGACCCTTTTTTTTTTAAGCTTATTGGACTTAATATAACTTATCCTAATAGAAGCTTATGGGAGCCTACTTGAACTTGAGTGCCTCTCACTGCTAGTTCGAGCTCTTATCACCTTGCCCAACCCAGCAAAGATGAATATGATCTAATTGATTAATCTCAAAGATAAAAGGAGGAAAACAAAAAACCTCATATAGTTAATTTGCATTAAATTTGTTAGATATTTGCGAACAACTTGTCGAAAGAGTTAAATTCATACAAGTAAAGATGGCAATTAGGCGGGTTTGGTCGGGTTCGGGTTATTTCATATTCGGGTAGTTTCGGGTTTGGACTCTTTTATGTTCGAGTACTTTCGGGTTTGTGTATTTTTGGGTTCAGACTCTGGTTAGGTTCTGGTTCAAGTCGGATTGGACTCAAGCTGAGGCTCAGGTCCTGTTCGAGTTTTGGTCGGGTTGAGTTCAGATTTTTGTCGGGTTTAATTCGGATTTATATCGATTTAAGTTCGCGTTTAAATTAGATCACAATTGAATTTATTATTCTTTATGTTCGAGTACTTTTGGGTTTGCATATTTTTGGGTTCAGACTGGGGTTAGGTTTTGGTTCAAGTCGGATTGGACTCAAGCTCGGGCTCGAGTCCTATTCGGGTTTAGGTCAAGTAGAGTTCAGGTTTTTGTTGGGTTGAATTCATATTTATATCGATTTAAGTTCAAGTTTAAGATATGTACAAATTAATACTCAATATTATAATAATTAATATAATTATCAAAGAATATAAGGACTAATCTAAATAACTTAAATTATAGAAATAGAAGACACTCAAATACAAATGATTTATGTAATTAAATTAATTGTATCTTTATTCGTAGGTTTATAAAATTGTTTACTCTATATATGATTTTTTTAATAAAAATTAACTTATTATTTCATTATATTATATATCAATAAATTATGAAATACTTATATCAATTTATATATACTCCTGCGAATGATTAATTAATCAATTTTAATCATTAATGGTGAATAAATCATTTAATTTATATTACCTCTTTATTAAATTTAAAAGAAAATATATAATATTAATATACTAAAGTTAATTAATTTCAACATCTTAGAATTTTAATAATTTCATTTTGGATTTATTATATTAAGAAAAAAAATACTATTTTAAATAAATATGGTCACTAAATTTAAAATTTTATATTTTATAGAAAATATTGTAAGATCACTTCTGTCTATTATTACATTCAAGTTTAATCGGGCTCGGTTTCTGATTCAGGTTCGGGGTTAGACTCGGGTCGAGTTCGAGCTCAAATATTTTCGAGTTCAAATAATTTCATGTTCGAATTCGGATGAGATTGGGTAGGTGACTTTTTTTTTCAAATCGAATTTAGTCGAACTTGGGTTTGGACGAACTGAGACAAATTTTCATATTTGGATTCATTTTACCACCTTTACATACACCTTTACATACAGGAATATTTCTATTTTAGTAGACTGAGTCTTATTATTGTCTATAGTCTAGCGTCCAACAATTACTAAAAAAGAAAAGTCAAATGGAATACTTTTCAACTCAGAGTAAGTTACTATGGTAGATGTTTTTTTTTTTCTTTTGGAAATAGTTTTCAACCAGCAATAGACGCGACTCGGTTAGAACCTTACTAGCTGCGTCAGCCTCGGTTAGAACCTCACTAGCTGCGTCATTGCCCTAAGCGCAAAGATTGCTATGGTAGACTCATTCTTCCCTTGCATGCATAATTAAATAGCCTGCTCAATTATCTCAAAATGCATCCTCTCAGCTTTAGAAATTAAAGAAAAAAAAGAAGGAAAATCTTGAATTGTTTAGCCTTTCCTGCTCTCTACATATATACACCGGCATCAAGCTAGCTAAGCTGTTTTGCTAAGGTAGAACATGTGATTCTTTTATGTTTATGACTCTATATATCTGATTTCTTTTGATGATAACAATGAAAAACATATATTATATGATTTTATTCAATGCTTTCATATTTTCATTATTATCTTTACTTCTTCATCGGTTAGATATCCCCTTGGATTTTAGGTAAATTTTGAGATTTTCAATATGGAAAAGAAGAATTACCGTGATAGTGATGAATTATTGTCACAATGGAAAATCGAATATGAGGTAATTTTCTTAATATCTTTTATACTTTTTTATTATATTGAAGGGTTATGCCTTGAGAGGAAGGGAACTGTAAAAGTTGAGACTTTTGAAGTGGGCAAGTCCCCGATCTTAATTAAACCATCAAAACGAACATGCTTTTATTATTATTAATTTTAAAAAAAAAGAGTAAATATTGACATGTTAGTGATTCCTATACTCAGGAACCACTTGATAAAGCATTATCTAAGCAATTAGATCCCCTGTTTGCAAATCCTGATGGAGAAACCTGGGCCAAAGTAAAACTGGTTCTCGCAAGTGAGACTGAGAGTGCAGTCTCAAAATTGTTAGCTGACATTTCCGAGTTCGAGTTTGATCCAAAGGAAAGCAACAAAATGGTACAAGATTTGAGGGACTATGGCAGAAATGTGGTGGAGAGAAAAGCAAGAGAAGAAGCTGGAAACGTTCAACAGCGAATGAAAGTTAGGCAGGGAACCTGAAAATTTTCATATTTCATTGCTGTTATAAGTTATAACTCCTTTTTAATCTTGCAAGCATATATTTTAGGTTTGCCTCCATCTTGAATGCTGCGCTTGTAACAAGAAAGGTCCAAAGAACAACCACTAAGGTTGCCTGTATTGAGGTAATTTTCCTACATTATGTCTCAGAGATACTTCTACTATTATAGTGTTTAATATACAAAATGGATCTCGAACTTGTATGAAACTTTTATTTTAACTTTTCAATTTTTATTTTGAAATTTTTGACCTTCAAATTTTATTTTTTTGAATAATGTAACCTTTAATACTGACATAGCATAACATAAAAATTTCATTGTCAGTGTCTGAATATTGAATATGCCATGTCAATACCAAAGATTCTATTGTTAAAAGTTTCAAAATTTCAAAAACCAAAAGTTTTAAGATAAAAGTTGAAGAGTTAAATAACAGTTTTGTATAAGTTCAAGGATCCTTTTTATAGTAAGCCCTAATTATAGTACTCTAAAAATCTTCAAATGTTATTCTATTGCAGTGTCTTAAGCTATTGTCTGTGATGGTCGCCATCCGATTAGAGGAGAAGCCGGTTACAACTGATGACAGCAAATTATTCTCCTTCTGCAAGGAGAAATTGGATAAATATAAGAACAAACACTCTTCCTCCGATACAGACAAATTACAGAACAAAATTTTGGGATTGTCTACTGATGCAATGGGTAAAATAGAGAAAAAACTCATCTCCTCCCGCAAGAAGAAACAGGATAAAGTAATCGAGAAGATGCTCATTTCTTCTCTTATGGGTAAAAAGTCGTCCTCAAAAAATCTTCTTGCCTCAAGCACTTGGCCGGAGGTACTAGTTGTGATGAATCCACTTGCACTAATTAGTTTATCTGATCTTTTTATGGATCATTCAAATTTTCTTATGTGAAAACTTAAACGTCTTTTAGGTTTCTCCAGAAGATACATTGATTACACCAGAACAATGCAAGGTGTTATGGGAGTACTTTCAAGCAGGGATTCTCCATCAAACTCAAGCTTTTACCTCAGGACAGGTAACATGTTATGAGACTGATCTCCATGGCAAATGCTGGTAGCAATTTAGGCCCTCCTGCTCATGATTTTGTTTCTTTTGTTTAGGCGGCTGGCGTGCAAGCACATACTGCTGTTTTGAGCCTTGGGCATGCGGCTGTTGCTGCACTTCGTGCTGTTGATGGTGGTGGTGGTGGTGGTGGTGGTGGTGGTTGTGGTGGTGGTGGTGGTGGTTGTTCCTAATCTTCAAAATATTGAAAAATATTTCCTCGTATATATATTTCTCAAGTCGAAGGTTGTAATTGATCACTAGTTCCTCGTATCGTAATCTGAATTGCAAATGTACGAAAATAAAATAAAAAAGAAACCCTACCTTCATGTATTCTTTTTTTTTTCTTATTAAATAATAAATCTGAAGTTTCTGTATCTTTCAAAAGTTGTAGATGTTATCTCAGCGAGTAGTTGGAAATTTTAGATTAATTAACTAAATCATACTGTTAATTATTCTGTTCTCTTGAATAAAACAATATCAGAATCGAAGTCGGTGATCATTTTTGGTCAGGCAATCGCATCAAATAATCACTTGAATATTTTGTTATATAAGGCTATGGTAATGATTTATATCCTTTTTTCAGTTCTAATTAATTATGTGCTGATCATGACGGAGTAAATAATATGCTATATGTTTCTTTTGTTTGGGAAAGACTTCCTATTCACATATTGATTATATATAATAATTACCACCAATTTCATTTTAAAAATTTGTCGCTAAACTTCAATCTATATCCAATTAATTCCCGATTTAACTAAAATTAATCAGATTTTTTATTGCGATGAATTCCATTATAGTATAAGAATCACATGACCAATTTTAATCACATTATGGTCTAACTGGATGTAAATATATCATAGTTTAGGATCTTATTTAATTAAGGTGATTATAGCTTTTTTTGAGAAATATATATTACAAACAGTAGATTATTATATAGTAGATTTAACTCATGGTTTTTCTCATGTCCTGTTTTTCTTTTCCCCCTTTTCTTGAAAAGGCAAGCAATAAGTATTTATTCTTCATACTGATTGATGATAAGCTTGGAGAAAGAATGCCCTTGACCAAAATTGTAATGGAGTCTGATCCTGACGTAGCGAAATAGCGAAAGAAATCAAGAACAAATCTAGATTTATAGGTTTTGAGACTAAATCCCAAATTAGAAAATAAACTCTAGGTTTTTTGATATTTCAACAAGAATAATGTTCAAAAAGTTGTCTACAAATCTCAAATAAAGTGTTTAAATAATCTAAGGTTTAGGCTAAATAAAATTACTAGACAACCCTCTTAAATAAAATCAAGTCTAAGTAACTAAAATAGCAAAGGCTTAACCACCAACTAAAGCTGTCCCACGTCAGTCCCTTCCACTTGAACAGAACTCGACCTCGAGTTGATATCCGAATACAAAGGCTTATCTGAAGGATGAAAGACATACAAATCTGCAACATTAAATGTCTTCGAGATTCCTCAAGTATCTGGCAAGTCAATGACATAAGCATTATCATTGATTTTCTTCAACACCTTGTATGGTCCATACCTCTTTGGCTGCAACTTATGATAAGTGCCAACCGGAAACCTTTCTTTGTGCAAGAAAACCATAACCATGTCCCCTTCCTTGAACACTTGCTCTGTCCGACTCTTATCTGCAGTAGCTTTGTACTTCGCATTGGTTTGCTCTAACTTCTGCTTAACCTCTTTTTGCACTGCTTGAATCTGTTCTGCCATATTCTCAGCTGCAATACTTAAGCCTGGAACTCTAGGAAGCTTCACTAAGTCCACTGCATGATTCGGGTTCCTCACATAAACAATAGAAAAAGGCGATTTACCCGTAGCACTATGAACAGCACTATTGTAAGCAAATTCCGCTTGAGCCAAAGCAAAATCCCACTGTCTTGGCTTATCTCCACAAATACTCCTAATCAAGTTTCCCAATGTCCTATTAAGTGCTTCGGTTTGACCATCAGTTTGTGGATGTGCTGTAGAACTAAACTTCAATGACGAATCAAACATCTTCCACAAGGTCAACCAAAAGTGACTCAAAAATCGAGTATCGCGATCTGAAGTAATAGACTTTGGAACACCATGCAATCTAACTACCTCTCGAAAGAACAACTTAGCCACTCCAGATGCATCAGTTGTCTTTCGACAAGGAATAAAATGCCCCATCTTAGAGAACTTGTCAACAACAACAAAAACAGAATCCATACCTCGTTGAGTTCGTGGCAAACCCAACACGAAATCCATGGACAAGTCCTCCCAAACATGCTCAGGCATGGGCAAAGGCATATAAAGACCAGTGTTTTGACATTGGCCTTTTGCCGTTTGGCACACATAGCAAGATCTCACAAATTTTCCCACATCTCGCTTAAGTTGAGGCCAATAGTATCTTTCTTGCAAAGCTGCAATGGTCTTATCTCTACCCAAATGTCCAGCTAAGCCTCCTCCATGTAAGTCTCTGATAAACTTTTCCCTCAATGAAGTGCGAGGAATACACAATCTGTTTTCTTTCATTAAGTACCCATCATGTATATAAAAATCATCTACAAATTGTTTAAGTTGACAAGCACACCAATGTTCTTTAAAGTCATCATCATCAGCATACAACTCTTTCAAACAATCAAAACCAATAATCTCACCTCGAAGAGTTGTTAAGAGTATGGCTCACCTACTAAGTGCATCTGCTACACGATTCTGAACTCCTGACTTATGCTTTAACACAAAAGGAAATTTTTGTAGGAAAGTCACCCACCTGGCATGCATATTACTAAGGATCCGCCTTTGACTGCTTAAGTGCTTTAAAGCCTCATGGTCAGAATAAAGGATGAATTCTTTGCCAATGAGGTAATGCTCCCAATGCTTCAACGCTCTCACCAAGGCATAGAATTCTTTCTCATAAGTTGACCACTTCTGTCTAGCATCACTAAGTTTCTCACTAAAGAAAGCTACTGGCCTCTTCTCTTGAGATAGGACAGCACCAATACCCACTCCACTAGCATTAACATCAAGTTAAAAAAGCTTTCCAAAAGAAGGTAAAGCTAAAACTGGCGCAGTGCTAAGTTTCCCTTTAATCAAAGCAAAACTTTGTTCCTGCTCATCACCCCAATTAAATTTACCTTTCTTCAGACAATTAGTAATAGGAGCAACAATACTGCTAAAGTTCCGAATGAACCTCCTATAAAAGGTTGCAAGTCCATGAAAGCTACGAACTTCAAAAGTATTTTTTGGAGTAGGCCACTCACGAATAACACGGACTTTCTCCTCATCAACACGGATCCCATCTCCACTAACGACATAGCCCAAAAATAGCAACTGGCTAGTCATGAAACTGCACTTCTTGAGATTAACATACAACTGATTTTCTTGCAGCACAAATAATAGCTTTCTCAAATGCTCCACATGCTCCTCATCACTAGCACTGTATATGAAAATATCATCAAAGTATACAACCACAAATTTGCCAATAAATGGTCTAAGTACCTGATTCATAATTCGCATAAAAGTGCTAGGCGTATTAGACAAACCAAAAGGCATCACTAACCACTCAAATAGGCCATCCTTTATCTTAAATGCAGTCTTCCACTCATCGCCTGGTCTAATACGAATCTGATGGTACCGCTGCGAAGGTCAATTTTAGAGAAGACTTTAGACCCATCTAGTTGATCCAACATGTCATCAAGCCTCGGGATTGGAAACTTGTATCCGATAGTGATCTTGTTGATTGCTCGACTATCAATACACATCCTCCAACTACCATCCTTCTTTGGAGTAAGCAATGCAGGAACAGAACATGGACTCATACTCTCTCGAATATGTCCTTTCTTTAGCAACCCCTCCACTTTCTCCCTCAAAATCTCACTCTCCTTTGGACTCATTCTGTAGTGTGGCTGATTTGGCAAACTAGCACTAGGAATCAAATCAATGTGATGCTAAATATCATGCATAGGTGGCAACCCATCTGGCAACTCATCTGGCATAATAGAATGGAATTTCTCTAAAAGCGGCTAGATTGCTTTCGGAATGTTCAGCTGCTCCACACTCAACACATCTTTCACAATAAGTACATGCAATTGATTTGTCTCCTTACAAGCAGCTTCAAAGTCTTTCTCCCTATTAACAAGTAAAACCTGCCCCTGTACTTTAGAAACTTTGGGTTGAGTTTTCTTTACTGTAAGAAGGAGGGTGTAAATAGTACCCTCTTTTTTCACCTTATATACATTAGTCCTACCCTCATGGATTGCATCTACATCATATTGCCATGGCCTCCCTAAAAGCACATGACAGGCATCCATCTCAACAATATCACAATAAGTCTCATCTTTGTATAAGTCGATGGAAAAAGGCACCTTACATCTTTTGTCAACAGTTATCTCACGAACTGCTTTAATCCAGCCTATCTTGTAAGGTTCAGGATGAGGCTCAATAGGCAAGTTCAATAAATCAATAGTTTTTTTACTCACAAGATTTTCATAACTACCATTATCAATAATCAGTGAAAACTGTTTACCTTCAACAGTGCATCTAGTGCGAAAAAACTTGTGTCGCTGGTTATTATCTTCCAACTTTGGTGCAAGCATCATCTTTCTGACCACATACAGCCCACTATCATCCTCTGATTCAAAGTCATCTTCCTCTCCATCAGGTCCGCAGTAGACTACCTCTCCAACTCCATCATCGCCTGTATCATCTCGTTCCACCATATTCACATTTTTACGAAGTGGACAATCACTAGACCGATGGCCCTGCTGATTACACTTGTAGCCTTTGCCTAGAATCGGCTTAGCATAAGGATTGGTTGACTTATTCACCTCCTTTCCTGCTGCCTCCTTTTGTCTCCCTTTCTCTGGAGCTGCTTTAGAGTCATTAGGCTTTTCATATCGTGGGGTAAATTCCTGTGTAGAATTCTTACCCTTTTAACTTGACTATCTAAAATTGCTCTTACAAGATTCACCACGGCCCTTTTCTCGATTCAACAATTCAGCTTTCAAAGCCATGTTCCGAGCTTCCGCTACCGTATGCAGTGACTGAACCTTAATCCTATCTTGGATTGCAGGCTTCAAACCATCCAAATACCTAGCCACTTGTTGCGCCTCTGATTCTTGCAAATCATTTCGCTCTGCTAGCCGTAAGAATTCTACAGTATAGTCATGCACACTCCTATCGGCCTATGAACACTTATGATACTGCAAATATAAAATTTGCTCATAATCTGGAGGTAAAAACCTGGCTAACAGTTTCTGTTTCATCTTCCGCCATGTACAAATTGCATGCTTTCCTTGCCATCGTCTGCAGCCTATCCCACCAAGAAGAAGCACCTCCTTTCAATCGATAAGCAACCAACTTCACTTGCCTATCCTCAGGAATCTCCAAATATTGAAAGAATCGTTCAACCTCGGAAACCCAATCAATAGTGTCCTCAATTCTCATCTTCCCATCAAAATTAGGAATATCCACTTTTAGCTTGAACGAATTTCCTCCATGGTTGTCATCCCCTCCAACCACATAGCCAGCATACCCACCGTCCTCATCATCATCTGACGAGTCATCAATGTTAAGCCGTCTTCACATAGGTTGTTGCTCAGGCCTGACCACAGCTGCAGGATGTACAGGGGCAACTTCTCCCATACGAGCCCTACCGTTATTGGCAATCCTGTTGGCACCCAACAACTGAGCCATCTGTTCCATAAGTCGTTCTATGGTCCGCTCAAGTCGACCCATACGTTGATCCATATGAGTCTCCATTGTTTGTTATGTCGCCTTGAGGGCTTGCATCCCTTGATCTCCGTCAACAGGATGGTTGCCTCCCGCTTCGTTATTTGCCATCAAGACTGGGCAAATCCTAGCTCTGATGCCAATTGACCCAGCGAAATAGCGAAAGAAATTAAGAACCAATCTAGATTTCTAGGTTTTGAGAGTAAATCCCAAATTAGAGAATAAACTCTAGGTTTTCTGATATTTCAACAAGAATAATGTTCAAAAAGTTGTCTACAAATCTCAAATAAAGTGATTAAATAATCTAAGGTTTAGGGTAAATAAAATTACTAGACAACCCTCTTAAATAAAATCAAGTCTAAGTAACTAAAATAGCAAAGGCTTAAACACCAACTAAAGCTGTCCCACGTCAGATCCACAGGAAATAATTGAGACCTTGAAAGGGAGGAAACAGGAAAGAATCTGGGAAACAGAACCTATAATCAGAGACATTGAGGTTCTAAAGAATAGGTTTCAGGAGATAAAGTTCCAATGGATGAGTCGAATGACTAATAAAGTTGCAAATGTTATGTGGGTCCAACCCATTGGCCACATGACCATTTTAATGGTCACATGATGGCTCTTTGAAAGGCTTTTAAGTGCTGTTTGATAAACTGAAAAAATTAAATGCTGAAAAATAAGTGTTGAAAATTTAAGTACTGAATTTAATAAGGACTGAATTTGTGTTTAAAAACTGTTTGATAATTAAATGTTGAATATAAATAAATTGTTTGATATCCATAAATGTTGAAATTTTTTTGAAATCATTAATAGCTAAAATAAAGGTAATTTAGTATAAAAGGAAAGTTTTTAAACTTAAAGTATTTAATTTTTTCACCATTCAATGATAAGTAGGTCTCTACCTACTTTTTAAATTCAACACTTTTTTGTTGAAAAAATTCATTTAAGTTGTGGCTTACAAAATTTATTAAACATGTTTATAATCGTAAAGTGTTGAAAATTTTCATTTTCAACAGTTTGAAAACAGCCCCTTAGTCTTTGTCTTTTTTAATGGCTAGAATATAATCTTCAAGCCATGATCCAAGGGCTATGATTTAATCTTACAAAAGCACGAAGGTTTCTTTATGAAACAAATTGCTAGCCGAGACATCACTTGTCTTGGCTTTGTTGAACAGCGCACCAAACAAAAAGAAAGGCAGAAAGTTTCTTTTTGGGTTCTTGCAAGGTGAAGGTCGAAAGTTGCAAGGGGAAGTTGTGCCGTGTGATGGTGTTGCATAGTTGGAACACTTTGTGGTTTCTTGCTCCATAGAGAGAGTAAGGGAGAGAGATAAGCAAGCAACAAATTGGGTTTTCTTTTAGGTTGATTTGTTGGTTCCTAAAGAGGTAGATCTTTGTATTTGATTCCAATTTGTTGGTCCTTAAGCTTTGGGCAAAAAGCTTAAGCGTGATAAACTTTTGTAATTTGCTTATTTCTCATAGTGGATTTTGATCCGGTTTTGCCCCGTGATTTTTTCCCTTCACATTGGAGGGTTTTCCATGTAAATCTTGGTGTTCTTTATTTTCTTATTATTGCTTGTGATTTCTGTCTAGTTGGTTGGCTTGGATAGTTGATTATTTTGACTGCTATTGAACATTGGTTTGAGTTTCGCTGTTGGTTGGTTGTCTATGGGTATTATCAGTTTCCGTTTCCGTTGTTGTTATTGCTATAGGCCCCAACAACTGGTATCAGAGCTTTTGGTTACTGCAGTCATGGAAGGCGATACAGGTTCCATGATTAAACTGACAGCTACAAATTATTCATTTTGGAAGCCAATGATAGAGGATCATTTGTACTGTAAGGATTTGTTTGATCCGGTACTAGGTGATGAGGCCAAGCCAGATGATATGTCAGAGGCTAACTGGAAAAAGTTAGACAGAAAGGCATTAGGCTTGATAAGAAAATGGGTTGACATCAGTGTTTTTCACCATGTAGCACAAGAGAAAACCGCCAATGACACTTAGGGAAAATTAGCTGCATTGTATGAGAGGAAGACTGCCATGAACAAAGCTTTTGCAGTTAGAAAGCTTACTAATTTGAAGTATAAGTAGGGACGATCCATTGCCGAGCACTTGAGTGACTTTCAAGATTTGTTAAATCAGCTTAATACTTTGGAGATTAATCTTGGTGATGAGGTGAATGCTTTTCTGGGTTTTTTACTGGACAATTGGGATACATTAGTTGTGACTGTGATTAATTCTGCACCGGATAACAAGGTGACTATGCAGATGGTAAAGGATAGTTTGTTAAATGAAGAAACAAGGTAAAGCAACATGGAATCTGGGTCTAATCAAGCACTTGTCACAGAGAACAGGGGAAGGTCCAAGAACAAAGGCAAGACTCTAAAGGTCGCAGTAAGTCCAAGAATCGTTCTAAGTCCAAAGACGGAGTGAAGTGTTATTACTATGGGAAAGTTGGTCACTTCAAGCGGAACTGCAAGATATTGAAGCAAGAGTGGAAAGATGGAAAAGGCAAGAAAGACTTAGATGAGAGTAATGCGGTAGCAGTAGTTTCTAATGAAGAGACAGTGTCTTTAATTTGTGGACATGGTGATTGTAACTATGTGGGTGATCTATCTGTTGAATGGATTGTTGATACGGGTGCTGCATATCATTGTGTTCCGAAGAGGAAGTTGTTTACAACTTACCAATTAGGGGATTTTGGTGAAACCAAAATGGGAAACAAGAGTGTGTCACAGATTGTGGGAATTGGAGACATTGTGGTTCAGACCAGTATTGGTTGTACATTGACTTTAAAGGATGTGAGACACATTCCGGATTTGAGGATGAACTTGCTTGCAGTTAATGTCTTCGATAAGGAAGGTTATGACAGTCGGTAAAAAGATGGGCAGTGAAAGCTTCTCAGTGGGTCTGTACTAGTAGCAAAGGGAAAACTGTGTTGCACTATGTCAAGACTTGGTTGAAACATTATGGAAACAATGTTAATGCAGTGGAGGATGATGCTTTACCAAACTTATGGCATAATAGGCTAGCACACATGAGTGAGAAAGGGTTACAGCTTTTGGCGAAACAGTCTCTCATTCATATTCCCTCGGCCAAAGATAAAGGTATTTCTCTAAACTCATGTAATCATTGTTTATTTGGTAAGCATCGTAGAGTTTCTCTTTCATATACCTGCTTAAAAGAAAGAAAATAGATTAGAATTGATACATTCTGATGTATGTGGTCCCATGGAGGTGGAGTCATTAGGTGGCAATAGATATTTTGTTACTTTTATTGATGATGCTTCACGGAAAACTTGGGTATTTTGTTTGAGATACAAAAGCCAGGTACTACAGGTTTTTCAGAAATTTCATGCAATGGTGGAAAGGGAGACAGGATTGCCCTTGAAGTGTATTCGAATAGATAATGGAGGAGAATACACGTCCAATGACTTTGATGCATACTGTTCAAAGCATGGGATTAGGCATGAGTTGACAGAACCTGGAACACCCTAGCATAATGGTGTAGCTGAAAGGATGAATCGCACCATTATGGAACGAGTCCGATGTATGCTAAGGATGGCTAAATTGCCTAAGGCATTTTGGGGTGAAGCAGTGAAGATGGCTAACTATCTATTGAACAAGTCTCTATCAGTTCCTTTAGGCTTTGACATACCAGAGAAAGTATGGTCAGGGAAAGAACCTTCATACTCACACTTGAAGGTATTTGGGTGCAAGGCTTTCATGCACGTGCCTAAGGAACAGAGGTGAAAACTTGATAGTAAAGCCGCTCCTTGTATCATTGTTGGCTATGGTGGTGAGGAGTTTGGTTTTAGATTGTGAGATCCGGAGAAGAAAAAGATTGTCAGAAGTAGGGATGTTGTCTTTCATGAGCATGAGACCATAGCAGATTTTGAGAAGAAAGAAAAGACTTCTCGAGTTATTGATGATGATGATTTGACAATAGTTCCACCGAGGAGAGCCACAAGTGGTGTAAATGAACAAGGGATAGAACTCGGTACAGATGAGCCAGCTACAGCTAATGATGAGTTGGGTGGTGGTGATGACATTGCATAGCCAGATGCAGTGGGTATTGAGTTGGGGGAGCAACGATCTCTACCTGAGAACATAGAGCCTCAACTTCGTAGATCAGTTAGAGAGCATAGACCATCCACCAGGTATTCTAGTTCTGAGTATATTTTGCTTACTGAAGAAGAGGAGCCGGAAAGCTACCAAGATGTGCAGTCTGCTTCAAATAAGCAGTATTGGTTGGAAACACTGCAAGAAGAGATGAATTCTTTGCAGAAAAACAACACTTATGAGTTAGTGGAGCTTCCAAAAGGTAAAAGGCCACTTAAGAACAAGTGGGTGTTCAAGTTGAAGCAAGAGATGGTAACAACCTAGTGAGGTACAAAGCTCGTTTGGTGGTGAAAGGCTTTGCACATAAGCCAGGCATCAATTTTGATGAGATTTTCTCACCTGTGGTGAAGATGAGTTCCATTCGAGTTGTACTTGGTTTAGCAACTAGCTTGCATCTTGAGGTTGAGCAACTTGATGTCAAGACTGCATTCTTGCATGGTGATTTGCGAGAAGAGATTTACATGGACCAACCGGAGGGATTTGAAGTTAAGGGGAAAGAACACATGGTTTGCAAGTTGAAGAAGAGCTTGTATGGTTTGAAACAAGCTCCAAGGCAGTGGTACAAAAAGTTTGATTCCTTTATGGTGAGTCATTTCTTTAAGAGAACTGCGGCAGATCCTTGTGTTTATTTTAGATCATTTGGTGATGACTTCATTATTCTCTTGTTGTATGTTGATGATATGTTGATTGTTGGACGAGATGTTGAGATGATTCGCAGGTTGAAAAATGATTTGTCTAGGTCCTTTGACATGAAGGACTTAGGTCCAGTAAAGCAGATTTTGGGTATGACTATTATCCGAGACAAGAAAGCTGGAAAGCTGTGGTTATCACAGGAGAAGTATGTTGAACATGTGCTCAAAAGGTTCAACATGGAGCATGCTAAGTCAGTTAGCACATCATTTGCTAATCATTTTAAGTTGACTAAGAAATCTTGTTCGGTGACTGAACAAGAGAAGCATGAGATGTCAGTTATTCCTTACTCCTTCGTAGTTGGGTCATTGATGTATCTCATGGTTTGCACACGACCTGATATAGCTCATGCAGTTGGTGTAGTGAGCAGATTTCTTTCCAATCCGGGAAAAGTTCATTGGGAAGCAGTGAAGTGGATTTTCAGATACTTAAGGGGTACTTCAAAGCTGTGTTTGGGTTTTGGGACTTCACAGCCAGTTCTGGAAGTGACACACCCGGACCTATTATGACTTTTCCATACAAACGGCGTAATAAGTCGATAATACGTCGGTCCAAATGTGTCTGATTAAGAAGAGAAGATAAGCTTAAGGTAAGCCGAAGTTGGAAGATGAGATTGGTGACTATGCATGGAATTACTAAAGTGGACTTCTTTAAGTTCATAGCCAATGGATTAGACGTCTATTGGTGAATTGGTCGATGGATCAGGCCAAGGATTGAAATTCTGAGAGGTTTCAAAGCGGGGAAAAAGTCTGGCCCAGGGCCGAGTAGACCCGGTGTCAGGCTTGCCTATAAATAGGGGGAGATGAGCTATCCCCTTTCATTTTCTCTACTCCCTCTCTCCTCTCCTCTCATTTGCTCTCTCGGAGCAATTTTGGACTTTTGGCTAATCCGCACAAACCGACCGCAGGATCAAGGTAGATCTTGGTAGGTTGTTCTTAACTCCTTGATCTACGTTTTTCTAAGTTTTCACGCATCAGAGATCCAAGCTCAAAGTTAGGTTTAGCTTTTAGTTAGATTTTAAGATTAGATTCGAGATCTAGGAACTTTGAGCTTGTGATTCTCGTTTTTACTCTGGTAAACGCATCGTGGGAGGTGAGAGGAACCTCCATCTCGAATTTCACGCCAATAGGTGGACCGAGAAGCTCGGGAGCCGAGGAAAAACCTCGGATCCCGAGGTTGGAGGACAGCTCCCGTGCTGGAGCCGAGTTTTTCCCGCAGGGGAGAGACCCGTAGCCCAGGTCCTGTGCTGGACTTGGGCCAGTCCCGTGCCGGACTGGGCCTTTTGGTCCAAAACTGGCGGTTGGGCCCTGTTGGGCCTAAGCTGAGTTGGGCTCGACCTAACTCACATGGGAGGGGCCTTTTGGGCCCAGAAATAGGCCGGGCTTGACCCAGCTACATGGGGGGGCCTGCTTGGCCTAGACCCGGGCGGCCCATGGACCTCTAGGGGCATTTTCGTAATTTTTCTTCAAGTGTCCAATTTTTACCCTGGAACCTCTCAGACACTTTTCTAAGTCCCGAATCACATTCAAGCCTAGTCTTAGGTCATGTTAGAGCCTCGTAGGTGCATTCATAAATTTAATTATGAATGCTAACGTGTATTTTTCGTGTATTAGGGCTCCGAGTGAATCGAATGCGACCATGCTCCGGAGGTTGAACTACATGGAGTGCTTGGGAGTATACGAATCTCCTAATATTGTAAGTGGCCTAGACTTCTTTGATTAGCCACTGGGAACAAAGGTTTTAAAAATGGTTTTAAAAACATAAATGTTTTCAAAGGCTTTAGGATACGGGAAATCCACACACACACACACATTTGCATGGTGATATACCCACACAGTGAATGGGATGTTTTAAAAAGGAATATAAAAACTTATGTATGTGTGATCATATGTTTTAAACATAAATGATTTATGCATATATATATATATATTTGAAATATTAATATTATGATTATTAAGGGTGTGATACCCTTGCGAGATGAGTGATTGAGAGAGATGCTCATCAGGCTCCAATTTGTGGGAGCGTGGACGAGTTGGAGAAAGCATACTAGATTCTCAACCGTGGACCGCCTATTGAGGGGCACGGTGAGACGAGACCTGGTTAGGAGAGGCGCTTAGGGAAGCTCGCCAGGCTCTAGTTCACTGTGTTCCACCACAGCGAGGCACCACCGAGGGAAAGGGCTAGAGAGCTAGAGAAAGAGAAAATGTACAAATGTTTTAGAAAGAAAAGAGATAGCCCTCGGTGTAGTGAGGCATCGGACAACCGATGGGTCTAGCCTTCAGTATAAAAGAGATGCCAGCCCATTTGTGATATATATATTTATTTATTTAAAGAGTTTTGAAAGAGTGTTCTCGGTTGGAGAACCAGAAAAGAGTTTTGAAATGAAAAATATTTATTTTATTATTATTATTTTATTTGGGATTTCCCTTAATTGCCCTAACCCCGATGAAGATTCTTAGAACCTTTTGTCACTCACCTGTATCCAATGTGGATGGATACAGATTCGCGTACGGGGTCAATAAATAGAATGGAGGCTCTCTAGGAGACGTCGGTGGGTTAGGCTTAGTAGTTTCCGCCGTATAGGTATTCTCTAAATTAGTCCACTGGCATTACCTTTAAAGATTATTATTTTATTAAATAATTTTTAATTTAAGGTTTTAGTTTTGTTTTGTAGCGATGATATCTATTTCAAGCCTTGTAGTGCCTTAGATGCGTGGCTACAGACATGTACTTCGAGGTAGCACGGCGGTTGCCACGTGGTCGGCCAGGGCGGGTCGGGGCGTGACAGGAAGGGTTCACTGATGCAGACATGGCAGGCGATATTGATGGTAGAAAATCTACTTCAGGGTACATATTTACTTTTGCAGGGGGAGCTGTTTCTTGGCAGTCTAAACTGCAGAAGTGTGGTGCCATGTCTACAACAGAGGCTGAATATATTGCAGCAATTGAAGCAGGTAAAGAAATGCTTTGGATGAAAGAATTTCTTCAAGAATTGATGTTGAGTACAATATATATGTACCCAGTGAGGGACTTGGTTATAATGACCGATCACCTCAGGCTGGGGATATGAAATAAACCAAAATGCCTTTACTAAATCATTTAGTAAAAATCATTTGGAAAACCATGTTAAAAATCAAATATCAAATATATATATATATATATATTAATCACAATTGAGCTGGCTTCTAAAAACGTCCCAAAGGTACACCCGTGCACTTGGATACCCCACTAGACCGTCAAGGGCTATCTCATAATTCAAATCCTTCATAATAACTCTTTGGCTCGTTCCCTTGACGTTAGCTTTGCTGTTGTGGCACATAACAACTGGAGCCCTGGCGAGCTTCCCTTCGCGCCTCTCCCACGGTCTCGTCTCACCATGCCCCTTGATAGGCGGTCCAAGGAGGAAAATCATGCATGCTTCTCCAACTCGGTCCACGCTCCCACGCATATTAGAGCCCGAGGAGCTCACTCAATCACTTATCTCTCAGAGGCATCGTACCCCAAATAATCATGACAATAACAATTTATAAAAATCTTTGAAATTCCCACCCTTAAAATCTCTTGTAAACTTTGTGTGTGAGGGTGGACATTTCATACCCCAAAACGTAGAAAAACAATTTAATAAAATAATTTATAGAACAATTAGAAAATGATTGACCCTCAATGGTCAACCACTATAATCCAAGCCACTCACAAGTAAGGGAGGTTTGTATACTCCCAATAAATTCCCACGAACGCCTAAGCTCAAATCGCTACCGGTTTCAACCTCGTACAATCACGTACCTAAATAATCAAATTAAAATCTAATTTGATTAATGAAGGCATTCGACCAACAATTAAATCACATGACAAAACTTATTTAAGGTCTCGAAGGTCTAAGAGCTAAATTGGATAGGTCCGGAAGTTAACTAAGGTCAATTGAGGTTTAGGGCTACAAAATTACCAAAATGCCCCCATGCTACAGTGCCCAAATCTGCTGGTGGCTCACTCCAGGGCGTGAGTGAGCCAAATTGGGAGAAATCCCAATTTTGGCTTGGCTCCTGCGTGGGACTCAATGGGTCCTGCGTGAGAGACGTTTTCAGCACAAGGCCGTGACCGGCCATGCACCAAATCAAGCTCGGTTTGAGCTCGATTCACCATCGATCCGCACCAAAATTGAAACACAAGAAGTTCAACATCTAAACTAAGGATTCCCAGCTTCAAGAACGGAATTAAACAACCTACTATGCTCAGAATTCGAATCAAAACACTAAGGGTTAACATGTTCTCAGGCAAGCAGAATTCTCAACTTCAATTAATGATTTCTCTTAGCACAGACCACGAAATCATGCATATAAACTATCAAATTAAAGATTGATGAGTCTAGAACAACATACCAAATTCTCAGCCACTTCCCACTGTTGAATTGAAAGATATAAGCTAATGAACAAACTGTTGCCGAAATGACAGTTTTGAAGATTTGATTATTTCTTGGAAAATTGGTGTTTTGATCTTCAAGGGGGCAAGAGAAGTTGGTGATGATGTTTGATTGAGTGTTTGAAGAGGGATTACAAGGTTGATTTTGAAGAAAATCGAAGAGAGGGCTCGGAAGAATGAAGAACAAGGCAAAGGAAGGAAAAATCACCCGAGACCCCTTTATACTTGACAGGTCCGGCATCGAACCCGACTAGGTCCGGCACCGGAGTCAACAATTTAAATGTTGACTCCGGTCAACTCAGTCCACACTCCTTGGAATTCGTGCCCAGGTGGGCCCCGCAACTCGAAACTTCAATTTTAGGGTTTTTAAACTTGGAATAGGGCTAAATAAAGTTCAAAACACCCATGGGAAGTCCAATTTGGTATCTTGGCTAGACAACTATACATAAATGTACGACTTGACACGTACGGACTAGGTCCGGGCGTGTCAACTCTCCCCCCCTTACAAAAATTTCGTCCCCGAAATTCAAAAAAACTAATCGTTAAACAGATGGGGGAAGTCACGTCTCATATCATTCTCGGGTTCCCAAGTTTGCTCTTCAATTTGCAAGCTTTTCCACAAAACTCGCACCAAAGGTACCGATTTATTTCTCAAAGATCGAACCTCTCGATCTAAAATGGCTACAGGTCTAACCCTGAAGCTCAATCTTTTCTTCAGCTTCAGCGGTGGAGTTTGAAAAACATGCGATGGATCAGGTACATATTTTCGGAGCATAGATACATGAAAGACATCATGTATCCGAGCCATGTCGAGTGGCAACTCCAAGCGATATGCCACCGGCCCAATCCGTTCAATGATGAGGAATGGACCTATGTACCTCGGGTTTAGCTTTCCCGCCTTGCGAAATCGAATAACACCTTTCCAGGGAGAGACCTTCAAGAACACTTGATCTCCCACTTGGAATTCCAAAGGCGTCTTCCTCCGTTGTGCATACTTCCGATCACGATCTTGGGCTGCCTGAAGTCGTTCTCGAATGAACTTCACCTTTTTAGTGGTGAGTTCAATCTCTGCCTTGTCGAAAATCCGATTCTCGCCCACTTCATCCCAATACAATGGGGTTCTACACTTCTTTCCTTATAGGGCTTCATTTGGGGCCATACCAATACTAGATTGGTAGCTGTTGTTGTAGGCAAACTCTGCTGCCGCAAGGTATGTGTCCCATCCACTAGAAAACTCAAGCGCACATGCTCGTAGCATGTCTTCCAATATTTGGATAGTACGTTCCGACTGACATTCGGTCTGTGGATGGAAGGCGGTGCTGAAACGAATCTGAGTTCCCATCGCTTGCTGAAAGCTGCTCCAGAACTGTGAAGTAAACCTCGGATCTAGATCCGAAACTATGGAAGCTGGGACTCCGTGGAGTCTAACTATTTTGTCCATGTAAAGCTGTGCCAACTAGTTTACATTCCATCTCATGTTTACTGGGAGAAAGTGTGCTGACTTAGTAAGTCGGTCGACAATCACCCATACGGCATTAACTCCTCGTCTAACGCGCGGAAACCCAGTCACGAAATCCATGGCGATGTGTTCCCACTTCCATTCGGGAATTTGAAGAGGCTAGAGTGTCCCGAAAGGCTTTTGATGTTCCGCTTTCACTTGCTGGCATATTAGACATCTCGCCACGAATTCAGCAACTTCTCTTTTCATTCCAGGCCACCAATAGTGATCCTTAATGGTTCTATACATCTTGGTGCTGCCTGGGTGCATTGCAAATGGAGAAGAATGGGCTTGCTGAAGAATAGTGCCTTTAAGGTCGAGGTCGTACGACACGCAAATTCGACTCCGGAATAGCAGAACCCCATCGCTGCGAACTGAAAACTCTGATGGTTCACCCAACTGCAACTTCTGAAGTTCTTGCTGCAACCTCGGATCGGATGTTTGGAGATCGTGAATCCGATCATCTAGCACCGGCTTAGCTAGAATCTGAGCAATCAATGCACTATCATGATGATCATAAGTCAATCTGGTTCCAGTCGACCTCAGCTCCAACAACTCTGGCAAGTGGACATCCCTAACCGTTGCTAAGGACGTAACTGTATTTTGGCTCAAAGCGTCAGCAACTACGTTCGCTTTACCGGGATGATAGTCGATTACTAGATCGTAATCCTTTATAAGATCTAACCATCGCCTTTGCCGCATATTCAACTCACGCCAAGTCATGAAGTGATTGAGGCTCTTGTGATCAGTGTAGATACGACAGGTTTCACCATATAAATGGTGACGCCAAATCTTCAAGGCAAAGACTATGGTCGCAAGCTCCAAGTTGTGTACTGGATAATTGACCTCGTTCGGTTTCAACTGATGGGAAGCATACATAATTACCCGCTCGTCTTGCATCAACACACATCCAAGTCCATTGCACGATGCATCGGTGTACACAGTGAACTCCTTGCCGCTCACAGGTAAGGCAAGTACCAGTGCTGTCATCAATTTGTCCTTCAGCTTCTGGAAACTCCCTTCACATTCCTCTGACCAAATGAAATTAATGTTCTTGTGGGTCAGCTTAGTCAATGGTGCAGCAATTGTGGAAAATCCATCCACAAATCTTCGATAATATCTAGCTAGTCCCAAGAAACCTCGAATCTCCGTGGGAGTTGTGGGACGTTTCCAATTGATGATTGCCTCAATCTTGTTGGAATCCACATATATACCATCCCTAGACATAACGTGTCCAAGGAATCCAACTTGCTGCAACCAAAACTGGCACTTGGAGAGCTTAGCGTAAAGCTGGTGATCTCGAAGAGTTTGCAGCACAATGCGAAGATGATTAGCGTGCTCTCACCGGTTTCTTGAATAAACCAATATGTCATCAATGAAGACGATGACAAATCGGTCTAAGTACAGATGGAATATGCGATTTATTAGGTCCATAAATGCTGCTAGAGCGTTGGTAAGTCCGAACGACATCACACAAAACTCGTAATGTCCGTATCTGGTACGAAAAGAAGATTTGTGGATATCTTCCTCTCGGATCTTCAATTGATGATAGCCCGATCGCAAATCAATCTTGGAGAACACTCCTGCTCCTCGAAGGTGGTCGAACAAATCGTCAATGCGGGGCAATGGATATCTATTCTTTACAGTCACCGCATTCAACTTGCGGTAGTCGATGCAGAGCCACATGGAACCATCCTTCTTTCTCACAAACAAAACTGAAGCTCCCTAAGGTGAAGTACTCGACCGAATGAACCCTTTATCCAGCAATTCGACGAGTTGTTTCTTCAGCTCAACCAGTTCAGTGGGTGCCATTCGGTATGGAGCCATAGAAATTGAGTCCGTACCGAGATAAACTTTGATCGGGAAGTCGAAATCTCTCTCAGGCGGCAAACCAGGTAACTCATCGGGGAAGACTTCCGGAAACTCATTAACTACCGGAATATCTTCAATGTTAGGCTCTTCCATTGAATTGTCTACTACATGGGCTAACACAGCTTTACACCCTTTAAGTAGTAGCTTACTTGCTTTGATGGCGGAGATGACATTCGGTGCACCTCTGCTCTCACTGTAAAAGTGGATCATGCTGTCGTCGGGTCGTGGAATCCTCACCAAATGGTGCTCGCAGTAGATCTGAGTACGATGTCTCCTAAGCCAATCCATCCCTAAGATGGCATCAAAGTCGGACAGTTGAAGTGGAATTAAGTCCGCTTTGAAAATAAGGTTTTCCAGCTTCACCGCACATCCTCTATACACCGTATTTCGAACCATTCTTCCAACTAGAGGTGTATTCACCAAAAGCTCGTACCCCAAGGGCGATAACGATTGATCCGCATGCATGGCGAACTTGGTATTAACGTAAGACAAGGCAGCTCCAGTGTCCATAATCACATATGCCGGTTGATAGAAAATAACTACCACGCCTAACGTTCAAAAATTTTCTAAAGCGGTTACTTTTGCTCGACAAGCAGTTACGACTACGATGATATCTTTATTTGCGAAAAATAACTGTCCATGAATATTTAAATATACACTTACCGGTGACTACATCAGGACGAGCGTCGGCATCCTCTTGTGATATGGCGTAAACCTGGGTATGCTGCTGTTGCTGCTGCTGGTGTGGAGGTCGTCTCAGGGGTGCGGAACTGCTACCAGCACCCGAATGCTACTGAAAACAAGAGGGAGCGGCGTAGGAATGTCGCGCCAGCTGAAAAGGATGAATAGCCCCATAGCTACTCGGTTTGGTCGGGGGCTGACCAAAATTCCGTCTTGGAGGTACAGATAGGGCAGATGGGCACGCAAACGACAGATGGCCCAAACCTCCACATTGATAACATCGGGGTCCAGCCTTGCACCAACCAGAATGGAAACGTCTACAAGTTGGACATCGCGATCCAGACTCTCCTCTCTTCTTTCCGAACCATCCTTTGACAATGGACCTAAATCCCATCCTTCCTTTTCCTCGACCACCAGATGAAGGCGGTGGCAGAGAAGGTGTCGTCTGTAGTACTGGGGACTCGGCTGAACTGCCCTTAGACATTCCACTGTAGGAATATGCGCTCTGAGGCTGTCTCGGCACCAGGTCCATCGGAGTATCGGAAAATCGTTGTCCGCTCGAACTTGATCCTCCTGGCTGACGTTGAGCAATAATAGCCTCAGCCCACAACGCATTCTGCCGACACTGCTCAAAGGTGGCTTTAGAAGTAGGCTTCATCATCTGTACAATCTCCCATCGAAGAACGTTAACAAACTGAAGACAAAGGGCATCCTCGGTGATAGATGGAAGATGGTGTGAAAGTCTCCGCAACTCTGTCTCAAACTGCTCAACAGATCTATTGCCTTGCTGCAGTCAGAGGAACTCACCATATCGCCTCATCTCCATCTCCTCCGATATAAACCTCTCTTGGAACTCCGTAACAAATGTCTCCTACGTCACTGGTCCAGTGGCTTGGCTCTCAAGATTGGTCCACCAACTCAGTGGCTGTCCCTGGAGGTATCGGGTAACCACACTCACTCGCTCCTCAGAGGTCATGCCCAGACCCTCTGTGTTCTTGGTGACAAAATGCAGCCAATCCCACGCTGCATTGGCGGACGTGTCGGAGAGCTTTGGGGTGTCTAGTCCCTTCATAATGCGAAGGAATCTCACGTCACAAATGTCTCCCACGTCACTGGTCCAGTGGCTCGGCTCTCAAGATTGGTCCACCAACTCAGTGGCTGTCCCTGGAGGTATCGGGTAACCACGCTCACTCGCTCCTCAGAGGTCATGCCTACACCCTCTGTGTTCTTGGTGACAAAATGCAGCCAATCCCACGTTGCATCGGTGGACGTGTCGGAGAGCTTTGGGGTGTCTAGTCCCTTCATAATGCGAAGGAATCTCACGTCACAAATGTCTCCCACGTCACTGGTCCAGTGGCTCGACTCTCAAGATTGGTCCACCAACTCAGTGGCTGTCCCTGGAGGTATCGGGTAACCACACTCACTTGCTCCTCAGAGGTCATGCCCAGACCCTCTGTGTTCTTGGTGACAAAATGAAGCCAATCCCACGCTGCATCGGCGGACGTGTCGGAGAACTTTGGGGTGTCTAGTCCCTTCATAATGCGAAGGAATCTCACCACACGATTCTCTGAAGGAGTGGCACCAATGGAAGTGCTCGCTGCACCACTCAGCTGAATGTGCGGCAGGGTCGGTGTCGGCATCGGTGAAGACGGATGAATTGGTGGTGTGATGCCGGTAGGTGGATAAGCACCAGTGGCCATTTGTGAAGAAAAGAATCTATTGACCCAGCTATCAAACATCCGCTCGAAATCAGCGGGCGTGTACTGCACCGGCGTGGTAGAAGTCGGAGGTAAGGGAGGTGGAACCTCGGTAGGAACACCCTGATGATGCGTTTCATCAACAGGCGGAATGGGTTCATCCGGAATTGCTGTAGTCTCCGAGTCTACACCAGGTTGTGCCTCAGGCTGCCTTCGTGGCCGGCCTCTCCGCCTAGGTATCAGGGAATCAGTAGTAGGTACTGAAAGACCAGGAATATTCTTCCTTCTAGGTGGCATAACGTAACACTACATAAAATCTAGGTCAGTAGACGAAAATATCTATATACTAACCGTACCCCTTAATTCTAACCCCAAAATCAGAAATCTCAAAACTATGTGAACTCCTCGGCTCGGTATAATATAGATATAATATATATTTTAAAATTTGCTCTGATACCAATCAAATTGTCACACCTCGACCCGCAGGCCCGGCCACGCGACAACCGACCTACCACCTCGAAATGCGTGCCTCGTCAGGCGGGCAATCCAAGATGGCACAAGGCATAAAATAAAGGGTATTCGAGCAATATATGAAAACATATATGAGAAATAATATACAAAATACTATTTAAAATATTTATAAGTGTGTGTGGCACATTTTACGGTGCAAACATGCAGCGAAAAAATAATACAAGTATATTAACATGCACTACTATTCCGAGCCAAGATTCACAAGGGAACAGGGTGGCACCTACAAAATCGTGTCCGCAGTGGTGTACTGGGATCACTGACCACCTGGACGCCTGTGGTCCGAAGCCTGATGACCTAACAACAAAAGTGAATGGTGTGAGTACAATATATATGTACCTAGTGAGGGACTCGGTTATAATAACCGATCACCTCAGGCTGGGGATATGAAATAATCCAAAATGCCTTTAATAAATCATTTAGTAAAAATCATTTGGAAAACCATGTTAAAAATCAAATATCAAATATATATATATATATATTAATCACAGTTGGGCTGGCTTCTGAAAAAGTTCCAAAGGTACACCCGTGCACTTGGGCAGCCCACTGGACCGTCAAGGGCTATCTCAAGATTCAAATCCTTCATAATAACTTTTTGGCCTGTTCCCTTGACGTTAGCCTTGCTGTGGTGGCACACAACAACTGGAGCCCTGGCGAGCTTTCCTTTGCGCCTCTCCCAGGGTCTCATCTCACCGTGCCCCTCGATAGGCGGTCCACAGATGAGAATCATGCATGCTTCTCCAACTCGGTGCACGCTCCCACGGATATTGGAGCCCAAGGAGCCCACTCAATCACTTATCTCTCACGGGCATCGTACCCCAAATAATCATGACAATAACAATTTATAAAAATCTTTGAAATTCCCACCCTTAAAATCTCTTGTAAACTTTGTGTGTGAGGGTGGACATTTCATACCCCAAAACGTAGAAAAACAATTTAATAAAATAATTTATAAAACAATTAGAAAACAAATGACCCTCAATGGTCAACCACTATAATCCAAGCCACTCACAAGTAAGGGAGGTTTGTATACTCCCAATAAATTCCCACGAGCGCCTAAGCTCAAATCGCTACCGGTCTCAACCTCGTACAATCACGTACTAAATAATCAAATTAAAATCTAATTTGATTAATGAAGGCATTCGACCAACAATTAAATCACATAACAAAACTTATTTAAGGTCTCCAAGGTCTAAGAGCTAAATTGGATAGGTCCGGAAATTAACTAAGGTCAATTGAGGTCTAGGGCTGTGAAATTACCAAAATGCCCCCATGCTACAGTGCCCAAATCTGCTGGTGGCTCACTCCCGGGCGTGAGTGACCCAAATTGGGAGAAACCCCAATTTTGGCTTGGCTCTCGCTTGGGACTTAATGGGTCCTGCGCGAGAGACGTTTTCAGCACAAGGCCGTGACCGGCCATGCACCAAATCAAGCTCGGTTTGATCTCGATTCACCACCGATCCGCACCAAAATTGAAACACAGCAAGTTCAACATCTAAACTAAGGATTCACAGCTTCAAGAACGGAATTAAAGAACCAACTATGCTCAGAATTCGAATCAAAACACTAAGGGTTAACATGTTCTCGGGCAAGCAGAATTCTCAACTTCAATTAATGATTTCTCTTAGCACAGACCACGAAATCATGCATATAAACTATCAAATTAAAGCTTGATGAGTCTAGAACAACATACCAAATTCTCAGCCACTTTCCACTGTTGAATTGAAAGATATAAGCTGATGAACAAACTGTCACCAAAATGATAGTTTTGAAGATTTGATGATTTCTTGGAAAATTGGTGTTTTGATCTTCAAGAGGCAAGAGAAGTTGGTGATGATGTTTGATTGAGTGTTTGAAGAGGGATTACAAGGTTGATTTTGAAGAAAATCGAAGAGAGGGCTCGAAGAAATGAAGAACAAGAGAAAGGAAGGAAAAATCACCCAATACCCCGTTATACTTGACAGGTCCGGCGCCGGACCCAATCAACAATTTAAATGTTGACTCTGGTCAACTCAGTCCACACTCCTTGGAATTCTTGCCCAGGTGGGCCCCGTAACTCGAAACTTCAATTTTAGGGTTTTTAAACTTGGAATAGGGCTAAATAAAGTTCAAAACACCCATGGGAAGTCCAATTTGGTATCTTGGCCAGGCAACTATACATAAATGTACGACTTGACACGTGCGGACTAGGTTCGGGCGTGTCAATTTTGCATGCATTCTAAGTCATCACTAAATCCATTCCTTCATATATAAAACATGTATATAAGAAATAAACTAATAATAGCACACCTTATACTTTTGGTATTAAGAATTATTAAAGCATAGAAATTACATATAGGCTTAATACACAAAATAGCCCTTGAACTTGTACAAAATTATTGTTTTGGTCCTTGGAATTTTTGGCCCTCGAACTTTTATTTTGTGCACAAAATAGGCCTTGAACTTGTACAAAACTATCGTTTTGTTTGTTCAACTTTTATTTTAGAATTTTTGGCCCTTCAACTTTTATTTTGTGCACTATTTAGCCTTTGGTGCTGACGTGGCCCAAATGAGAAAATTCCACGCGTTAATACATAATTAGGCTACGTCAACATCACTATAAGAACAATGGCCAATTCCCACAAAAATTCCCACGAAAAAAATTTTTCCAGACACCTTATCCCCACGAAAAATTTTTTTTCGTTGATATAATAAGGTGCGTAGGAAAATTTTTTCCGTGGGAAAGAGTGTTTTTCAATAGAATTTTTTCGTGAGAATTGTAGACACCATATTATTTTTATTATTTTTATTTTTTTAAAAAAATGCTTACTCATCATTTCATCCACCCCATCTCCCACTACAAGATGCCTTCCAAAAAAATTAATAATAAAAATAAAAAAAAGGGAAAGACAAAATAAGTGGAAAGAAAAGAAAAAAAAAAGGGAAAAGGCAAAATAAGTGGAAAGAAAAAAAAAGGGAAAGGCAAAATAAGTGGAAAGAAAAGAAAAAAAAAGGGAAGGACAAAATAAGTGGAAAGAAAAGAAAAAAAGGGAAAGACAAAATAAGTGGAAAGAAAAGAAAAAAAAAGGGAAAGGCAAAATAAGTGGAAAGAAAGGAAAAAAAGGGAAAGGCAAAATAAGTGGAAAGAAAAGAAAAAAAAAAGGGAAAGGCAAAATGAGTGGAAAGAAAAGAAAAAAAGGAAGAGACAAAATGAGTGGGAAGAAAAAGAAAAAAAAAGAGATTTGAGGGTTTTAAAAGGAGGATTAGAAGTAAGGTTGGGGGGAGAAGTTTTTTTGAAAAAAAAATTTGGGAGGATTAGAAGTAAGGTTGGGGGGGGAGAAGTTTTTTTTGAAAAAAATTTGAGAGGATTAGAAGTAAGGTTGGGGGGAAGAAGTTTTTTTTGAAAAAAAATTTGAGAGGATTAGAAGTAAGGTTGGAGGGAGAGAAGTTTTTTTTTTTTTGAAAAAAAATTTGGGAGGATTAGAAGCAAGGTTGGGAAGGGGGAGAAGTTTTTTTTGAAAAAAAAATTTGGGAGGATTAGAAGTAAGGTTGGAGGGGGAGAAGTTTTTTTTGAAAAAAAAATTTGGGAGGATTAGAAAAACAATTTGGAATGATTAGAAGAGAAAGGTTTGGAGGGTTTTGAAAATAGAGAACGAAGGGGAAGGAAGTTTTGGGGAAGGAGATGGGAAGCGGTGTTTCCTTTGACCTTGGTGAAAATAACGTCAGCAAGCAGGGATGATTTCTCCCTGCTCGGATCAAGAACAAAGGGGAAAAAGCAGCTGAAACCGAAGGAAAGTGAAGAAGAACCGAGAAGAAAATAAGAAATAGGCTAAGTATTGTTTGGATATGTTGAAGACTTAGTCATTTCCTTCTACCTCAGGTATGCTTATTTTGTGCTATTACTTTTACGTTGGTTTTGGGCTATCAGGTTTCCTTCTTTTATGTTTGGATTTGAGCTGTAACCCGAGAATCAACTTGGCACCATAAGGAACTTAGTTTCAATTGGGTGAAGTCAAATTAGTGGAAATGTGTTAAATTAAGCAATAATAACTAAAAAATGCATTTAACGTTAGGAATTTTTATTTAGTAATTTCCATTTTGTATTTTATTATATCATTCAATAATTTTCATTTGCATTTTATTATATCGTTTTGATATTTTTTTTTCATTTGCATCAACTTTTTATGCCATGTTGTTTTCTTTAGGTCATTTTTAATATATTTGCGTCATTCAATAAATTGGAATATTCGGTATTTTTCTTGTTCATGTCATTTTAATATTTTAAATTTCATTTAATATTTCATGCCATTCTAGTATTTTAGGTTTGTTTAATATTTAAGGTCATTTTTGTTATTTTAGGCCTATTCACATTTTAGATATTGGGTCCATTTTCATATTCATTTAGGTTCACATGCATTTTCATGCCATTTGGTAATTTTAGGTCCAATTACATTCTTATGTCCTTGAGAAATTTTTGGCCCATTTGCATTTTAGGATTAAGCCCATTTGCATCTTAGGATTAAGCCCATTTATATTTTAAGACTAGGCCCATTAGCATTTTAATGTACCATTTAGTTTAAGCCCATTAGCATTTTAATATGTCATTTAGCTTAGGCCCATTTACATCAATTATGATATTTTAGAAATTAGGGCTCATGCATTGTTTTTAATGTACACTTAATATATTTCTTGTGCTAATCCATTTTCTTGATTTATTTTGTTCCATCATTTCATGCATTTATGAAATTAGGTCATCGTTTTCGCAAAATTCATGTGCATGGGAAGCCGGAGGGTGTCTCGGAAGTACGAGATGCTCAAAGGTCTACCAAGATAGAAATTTCTTTGAGTTTCTCACCGGAAGTACGGTGGAGATTTAGGGAATTTTATCCCTTCAAAAACAAAAAAAATGAATTTTCTTCATTTAATTTCTTCAAAATTACATGCATATCATGTTTATTTTATCATCAAATATTCAAGGTTTACTTTAATTAATGTCAATTTTCAAAAAAATCCAAAAAAAATGTTTTCTTTCAAAATCCCTCTTATCAGTAAAAGGAATTCCAATTCCGACATAATTTTAAAACCTAAAAATGGCTTTTTTAGGAAAATCTCAAACTTAATCAATAGTTGAGGTTTTCTTTTAAAAACTAAACTTTGGTTAATTTCTTTAATCAAGGTTTTAAACATGAGATCCAAAAATAAAAGGAATTTAATTATTCCGACATTATTTTCAAAAAGGTCAAAAATGTTTTGAAAGATTTCAATTAGGTCCCTACATTGGAATCTTTCCAATTAAAATTAAACTTTTTTAGAATCTTGCTTTTTAATCAAAATCCATCATCAATAAAAGGAATTTGATAATTCCGACATTATTTTCAAAATCCAAAAATATTTTCGAAAGATTTCAATTTAGTCCTTAACGATTGAAGTCTTTCCAAATTTAATCCATTTTTTTAAAAACCTTTATTTTCTTTAAATCAAAATTTATCTTTGACAAATTACTTGTTTTGATATTTCGATTTTGAAAGTTTATTTTCAGAAGTTCTCAACTCGGTTATTCTACATTGGGAATTTTCTAACCAAATTTCAATACGGATCTCATTAAGTTGAATTTTCTTTAAGGGTGAATTAACCCATAGTAAAAGGAGTATTACTCCGACATTTTAACTTTTAGTTTCTAAATTATTATCTTCTTCTTGAAAGCATTTTATTATTAGCCCTAAAACATTTTTTTAAGACTTTTATGGTACCGATTTTAGGGCGCTTCGGGTGTGCTAATCCTTCCTCGAGCGTAACTGACTCCCGAACTCAAAACTTGTTTTCGTAGACCAACATTTGTTTAACCTAAGGTAATCTTTCTAGATTATGTTAGGTCAAACGGAGTCAAAATAGGTAGCCAACCTACCTAAACCAAATGGTTAGTGGCGACTCCTTTTAAATCCTTTTATTTCTTAAAATTCCCGTTGGACAGCTTTTTAGACGTTTCGACAGATTGGCGACTCCACTGGGGACTATTAGAGAGTCTAGCCATTTTTCAAAAAGTCTTGTTTCAAATAGAGGGTTAATTTTGAAATGTTTTTAAAATTCAATTTCATTCATGAACATTCATATTTGTATATATTCATTGATTTGGACAAAAATATAAATAAACTTTCTTTTTGCATCTTGCATTTGCATCAATAAATTTTTTTAAAAAAATTTGCATATTGCACCTTAAATTGCATCAATAAAATATTTTTCAAAATTGCATTTTTCACCTCACATTATTTGATTCATTTCATTATGTGGCATGACCTTGTTTCCCTTGTACATATTTTTTGATTGATTATATATTTTCCCTATGTACATGTCTCGCATGCTTCATCTCTGGTCTTTGTCCATATGTATATTGTGTACGTCTTGTATGCCAATCTTTGCTTTTAATTGCCTTTATCTTGTATATACTTCTTGCATGTTTCCCTGCCTTTTATTTCTTGTATATATTCCATGTCTATTTTCCATTCTTTATTTTGTTTATATATTTATTTCTTTGTATAAGACTAATCGTTTATTTGATTTGTTGATAGTATTTTCCTCTCTATCTTCCTGTTTTGTTGAGCATCATGTGGTGAAAGGTGGTTGGTAAAGGTAAAGTTTCTCCCACACACAACACTAAACATATCATAAGAGCCTCCGGAAGTACGGACTCTTTTCCCTTTAGACGGAGCGCAAACGTATCGTCTCCACCCCATCTTGTCCGATGGGTACCCATGTCTAGAGCCTTAAATCAGCATATAGAAACCTTGTGAGGAATCCCAGCCTATTAGATCCAAACCTTTCAAACTTAAGTAGGGCCGAACCTCTCGAGAAAAACCTGTTTCCTAGGACACGAGGAGAAACGCCCTCTAACCTTTATCAACTCCTTTCATTTCATACTATTATGGATATATTCTGTTATGATATACTAATTGTTTTCTTGTTTCTTTGTTTTGTCTTTTATGTTTTCCACTCGCATCACATGCATCTCATTTCGGGGGTCTATCCATGGTAAATTTATTATAAAGGAAACTAGTCATGGCAAAAGATAGAAAGGTAGTACCTGTGGAAGTGATAGAAGACCCTGATTTTAATTGGAAGAAAACTTTGAGTTTGCTTAAGTTGCCAGAGTTGAAAGATTGTCTGCCCGAAGATCATCGTCCCCAATTGCCAAGTAGAGTTAACATGGACCTCACCCAGAATGATTTCACCAAGCTAAAGTAGTTATGGTCAAAGGTTGGTCCTAGTGGTCAAAGGTGTTTCAAGGAGCTTTATGGAGATATTGCTCTGTTACTTTATGTAAAGGTGGAAGAAAAGTTGATTAAAGGGGCATTGTACTTCTGGGATCCATCATATCATTGTTTCACTTTTGGAAGACACGAGGAAGATTCTACGGAGGGGAAGTATGATATGGTACCTACTGTTGAAGAATGAGAATGATCAGTTGAAGAATAAAAGGGATGGGCTGAAAAATAAGGAAGAGGGAATGAAGAAAGCCGAGGAAGAGCAAAGTCGCATACAACGATTTTTGGTGAAAAGGAATGAAGATTTAGAGCGTCAAGTCAAGGAGCTTACAGAGAAGTTGAACCAGTAACGGGTTAGGGAGCATTAGTGATGCAAAGTTAATATAGAGACAAGAGTTGCTGTGATTTGTAAATGCTTTAAATTGTAGTTGATGAAAATGGCACGGCGTTGTTATGGGATTGAAACTACTCTTTCAACTTTTGAAATGATAAGTTATCTTTAATAGTAAATTTGTTATGGATGGATCCCTATTGCATGCTCCATTCGCATTTCTTTTACCATTGTCAGTATGATTATATATTAACTCATTCCTTTCTTTTATCTCCGCATCCCATTCTATACATTTCATTATAGGAATCTATCCACAAGAAAGAAACCATAAAACAGAATTGATCATGGCCAGTGGACAAAGTCAGAATGAGCGACAACTACAAGATAATATTTGGGGATGATGGATGATAGCCTCGTTTAATGGTCAAATTTGTTTTATGGTTTAGTTGTTGCAGATAGATTTTTATCATTACATGCATTGATCATTTACATAATTTATTGCATTACATTTTACATTATTTTCATAATAAATATCCTGATTCATGTTTGTAATAATTAAAGGTTTCATGATAGCGTCCCAAGCTCCCCGATACTACACTAGATTTCAGGCAAAGAAAATGGCAGAGCAGAATACAGAGATAGAGAATCTGAAACGAACCAATGAGGATCTGACAAAAAAGCTGAATGAGGCAATGGAAAGGATCAGTGAGTTGAGTATGATGGTCAGAGAGAATACACCTGTTCATACTGGGACACCAATTCATGCTCCAGGGTATACGCCCGAGACAACCCAGCAAAACCTACCAACACTCGACATTCCTATTCCACCGGCTGTGCCAGATATTCAAAATCAATACCCACCTCCACCGCCATATGGGGCATATCCTTACCCACCTCCACCACCTACCGGACCTAATGCTAGTGGGTTTGTCTACACCACTTTACCCACTCAAACTACCCAACCCACTCATGTCCCAATCATTAATGCGGGTACAACTTCAGCAAATCCAGTGGTACTTGATACAGAAATTTCTAAGGAGGCATCATCGGATAGCAAAATATTGAGCATGTTGGAGGAGAGGCTAAAAGCAGTTGAAGGGGCACAATATTATAGAGCTATGAATGCAGCTGACATTACCTTGGTTCCAGGCATTGTGATACCCCCGAAATTTAAGGTTTCCGATTTTGAAAAGTATAATGGAACCAGGTGCCCCCAAGAACATCTCACTAGCTATGTGAGAAAGATGGCAGCTTATGCTTATGATGACAAGCTCCTGATTCATTTTTTCCAAGATAGTCTTTCTGGGGCAGCTTTGAGGTGGTATAATCAGCTTGATAGGGTTAAAGTTCAGTCTTGGTCAGATTTGGTAAAGGCCTTTATTGCCCAGTATAAACATATGACAGATCTAGCTCCTGATCGATTGACCCTTCAAACCATGGAAAAGAAGTCTAATGAGTCCTTTAAGGAGTATGCCCAACGGTGGAGAGACGTGGCTATTCAGGTTGACCCTCCATTGACAGAAAGAGAGTCAAACTAGACCTTCATTGAAACTTTGAAAGGACCGTTATATGACCGGCTTGTTACTAGCATTTCTGGCTCATTTGCCGATATTGTGGTTGCCGGAGAGTGTTTGGAAAAGGCAATCAAGAGTGGAAAGATAGATGGTGGAGACTTATCTAGAGGGAAAAGGGTGCATAATCCCAAGAAGAAGGAAGGGAAGGTTAATGCTACTGATAGCTATTCATACCCATATACACATCAACATCAAAACTATCACTACCCCAATCAAAGCCCTTCATATAACTGGCGCTCAGTTTCTTATAGGCCTCGATGTTCATATCAATCACCCACTTCATACCAACCCGCTGTCTCATACCAACCACCAGCCGCCAATTACATTGCTTCCGGATCAACTTTCCATCCTACAGCACAAACTTTCACACCTAGACCAAACACCACCACAAATCTCGGAGCCAATCCAAGGCCTGCTCGGACTTATACTAGAATTGATTCCATCCCATACACTTATACTGCTTTGCTTCCACAACTTTTACAACAAAAGCTGGTTGAAAAACCTCGTGTGACCAAAACTTACACACCACCATACCCAGATTGGTTTAAACCCAATGAACATTGTGACTATCACCACGGAGCATCCGGTCATTCAACTGAAGACTGCTATGTGCTAAAACTTAAGGTACAGGATTTGGTAAAAGAAGGAAGGTTGAGTTTCTCTCAGAATACGCAACCTAACGTTGGGCAGAATCCTTTGCCGAATCATGAGGGGGCAGCAGTAAATGTGATTGGTAATGGTGAATATGTGAAGAGATGTGTGAGTGAAGTGAAAACTTCAATGACTACAGTTTTTGAAGCTCTAAAGAAGGCACAGATGATTCAATGTGAGAAGAAGGTTGGTGGTTGTTAGTATTGTGGTGAGATGGGACATGGTGTACAGAATTGTAAATATTTTCGTGAATTGGTGCAAAGAATGATGGATCATTCCTTAATTGAGTTTTATATAGAACGGATTGATGGTTCCATAAATATGATAGGAGATGAAAAAGGAGCACAGAAACCATTTGTGGTGTACTATGATGAGTTACCCAAGCCAAAGCCTTTTGTAGTTTACTACGATGCACCTCCGGCACAAAAACCATTTGTTCCTACACCCACGGAAGCACCTAAACCTTTTGTGATCTACTATGATGCACCAAAACCAACAGCACCAGTGGTTGTGAATCCTCCTCAATCATTTGAGTACAAAGATGATCACCAAGTTCCTTGGAAGTATGAATGCAGTTTTTCTACAACTGAAGGAGTTAAGGAGTCAGGATTTCCCCCGGTGTCTGATGTTGGTGGAATTACCCGAAGTGGTAGGGTTTATTGTCCTGAAAATGGTGAATCTTCCAAGGGAAGGGCTAAGATGAATGATGAGCCTATGAATGTTCAAGATATGATATCAGAGAAAGAGATTACCAACGGTGCTTCTGTTAATGAACCCGAGGAGTTCCTTAGAATCATTAAACAAAGTGAATACAGCGTGGTTGATCAATTGAATAAAACGCCAGCTCGTATTTCCTTACTTGCACTACTGTTGAGCTCTGAGTCCTACAGAGAATCATTACTGAAGGCCCTGAGTCAGTCTTACGTGTCCAGAAATATTTCTGTTGTTGATATGGATCATATAGTTGGAAGTATTGGTGCAGCTAATTACATCACATTTACGGATGATGAGATACCTATGGGGATGAGGGGAATTCCCAAAGCACTTCATATTACTGCCAAATGCAAGGGCTACACAATGGCGAGGGTCTTGATCGACAATGGTTCAGCATTGAATGTCATGCCTCTCAAGTCTTTACAAAAGCTACCGGTGGACTTGTCCTACATGCAGTCGAGTAACCTCATAGTCAGAGCTTTCGATGGAACTCGAAGGGAAGTGTATGGAACCATAGAGATACCTTTCCAGGTAAGTCTGGTTACATTTGAATTGGTTTTTCAAGTGATGGATATCAACCCATCTTACACTTGTCTCCTTGGTCGGCCATGGTTACATTTAGCTGGGGCAGTTCCATCAACCCTGCATCAAAAAGTAAAGTTTCGGGTGGAAAGGACAATAGTGACAGTTAGAGGAGAAGAGGATATCATGGTGACACAATCTTCGGACTCCCCTTACATTGAAGCTGCCGAAGAAGCTTTGGACTACTCTTTTCGATCTTTTGAAATTGCGGAGGTCATGTCAGAAAAGGGTGCAAGCCAAAATTCTGAGGGTTTGACTAGTCAGAAGAGACAGCTGCGAGAATTGGGATGGTCGGATGGAAAGGGTTTGGGAAAAAATCTGCAAGGGAATCCCGAATTAATAGACTGGCCTCACCAAGATAATACTTTCGGTCTGGGTTTCAAACCATCATGGAGAGACAAACAACAAATGAAGGAGAAGAAGAAAGCCCGGAGGTTGGCTAAGAAGGATGGGGTGTGCATGGAAGAGGAGAAAGGATTGAAGTTCCCACCGATCAGTCAAATCTTTGTATCAACTGGTTGGGTCAACCTTAATCAGTATGGGCAAGCACCAATTTCAGTTCAGTTTGTTCAGTCAGGATTGCAGAATTTGGTTATTTGTGCTGTTGATGATGAGGTCTCAGATCAGCTAGATGAGTTAATCTATGTGGTTGAAATAGACACGGAATTAGACAATTGGTCTGTTGTTGAGATACCAGCTATGTTTTCATCTTCTGAGCAAATGTAATTAGCTGAAACTCTTGTTTATTAAATCAACACTTATGCCTAAGAGTGTTGATGAGTATTTTCATAATTGGTTAAGGCTTTCTTTCTTGTTTATACATAATTTGAACTTTAATGATGAATTGATGCATGCACAGACTTTTGACATAATGAGATTACTTTGCAGTATATTCACTATATTTTCTTCTTTTGTTTCCCAATTCGCTATTCTTTGATTTATCTCTTACCATATATTCCTATTCTATTACTCTGTACATATCCATTCCAAATTGCCCTTTGCAGGTCCACCGTCAATGAATGCGAAGAAAGCACAAACAACGGGCCTGAGTTCAACTTTGATAAGTTGACTGATACTGATGAGGTTGATAATGACGATATTGATGATTCTGATCTGCCTCAAGACTTGTTGAGGTTAGTTGAGCAAGAAGAGAGACAGATAGTGCCCCATAAAGAAACTACAGAGTTGATAAATCTGGGCACAGAAGAAGACAGAAGAGAAGTGAAGATAGGTACCACTTTATCAGAAACTGAAAGACAACAGCTAGTTGATTTTTTGAAAGAGTATTCAGACGTCTTTGCATGGTCTTATCAAGATATGCCGGGATTAGATCCAAAAATTGTAGTTCATAAGCTGCCGATTAAGCCAGAATGCAAGCCAGTTCAACAAAAGTTAAGATGGATGAAACCGGAGATGCTATTGAAGATAAAGGAAGAAGTAATGAAGCAGTTAGATGCAGGTTTTCTTGAAGTTGCAAAGTACCCGGAGTGGGTAGCCAACATAGTTCCGGTGCCGAAGAAAGATGGGAAGGTTCGAATGTGTGTAGACTACAGAGACCTCAACCGAGCCAGTCCCAAAGATAACTTTCCCTTACCTCACATTGATACCCTAGTTGACAATACTACCTGCTTTTCCATATTCTCATTCATGGATGGTTTCTCGGGATACAATCAGATCAAAATGGCACCAGAAGATAAAGAGAAAACAACTTTCATCACCGTGTGGGGAACTTTTAACTACAAAGTGATGTCTTTTGGTTTGAAGAATGCCGGTGCTACCTATCAGCGAGCTATGGTGACTTTGTTCCATGATATGATGCACAGAGAGATTGAAGTGTATGTGGATGATATGATTGCTAAAGCTCGGACGACGGTGGAACATATTGTCAATTTGTAGAAGTTGTTCAAAAGATTGAGGAAGTACAAGGTCAGATTGAATCCAACCAAGTGCACTTTTGGGGTGACCTCCGGAAAGCTATTGGGTTTTGTAGTTAGTGAAAAGGGAATTGAGGTAGACCCAGATAAGATCAAAGTTATCCAGAATTTATCACCACCTAAAACCCCGAAAGAAGTCAGAGGTTTCCTTGGGAGATTGAATTACATTGCCAGGTTTATATCGCAATTGACTGCTAAATGCGATCCAATTTTCAAATTGCTTAAAAAGCGAGATCCAGGTGAATGGGATGATGATTGTCAAGTAGCTTTTGAAAAGATCAAGGAATATCTTACAAATCCTCCAGTGTTGATACCTCCAGTACCCGGGAGACCTTTGATCTTATATCTCACAGTGTTTGAAAATTCCATGGGATGTGTATTGGGGCAACAAGATGACACTGGAAAGAAAGAGCATGCAGTGTACTATTTGAGTAAGAAGTTCACTGAATATGAAGCCAAGTATTCCTCATTGGAGAAGATGTGCTGTGCATTGGCTTGGGCCGCTCACCGACTAAGACAGTACATGTTACACCATACTACTTTATTGGTGGCTAAGTCAGACCCAATTAGATACATATTTGAGAAACCCGGCTTGTCAGGAATAATTGCTCGGTGGCAAGTATTGTTGTCCGAGTATGATATTCGATCTATTTCTCAAAAAGACATCAAAGGAAGTGTTGTCGCAGAGTTTTTAGCAGAAAGACCTAGCGATGATTATGAGCCTATGGAGTTTGACTTTCCTGATGAAGATTTAATGGCAGTATTTCATGTTGATGGAGAAGTAGATGATGATGAAACATGGACAATGTATTTCGACGGAGCATCAAATGCAATTGGACATGGCATTGGAGCAGTGCTCACATCCCCAGAAGGCAACAATTTCCCAGCCACTGCAAGATTAGATTTCAAGTGCACGAACAATATGGCAGAGTATGAAGCATGTGTTCTCGGTATTCAGATGGCCATAGAAAGAAAAATTGAAAATTTAAAGGTGTATGGTGATTCTGCACTTGTGATTTATCAGTTGAAGGGAGAATGGGAAACGAGAGATTTGAAGTCCTTTATCATGACTACATCAAAAATCTCATAAAGAACTTCAAGGAGATCTCTTTCCATCATTTACCGCGAGAAGAGAATCAAGTTGCTGATGCCCTGGCCATACTGGCCTCCATGTTCAAAGTTAATTCAGATACAGAGATTAGGTCGATCAAGATCGAGTTGAGAGGTGAACCGGCACATTGCATGAATGTTGAGGAAGAAAAATATGGCAAACCTTGGTACCATGATGTTGTACAGTTCCTAAAGTACCAAAAGTATTCTGATCATGCATCAGAGAACGATAAGAAGATTATTTGGAGATTGTCGATGAACTTTTACTTGGATGGGGAAATTTTGTATAAGAAAACCTGTGATCAAGTCTTGTTAAGGTGTGTGGCAGCTAAAGAAGCTCAAATGATTATGAATGAAGTGCATGAAGGAGTATGTGGAACTCATGCTAGTGGACACAAATTGGCTACGCAGATTATGAGATCCGGCCATTACTGGTTAACCATGGAATCGGATTGCATCAACTACACAAGGAAATGTCATAAATGTCAGATTTATGCAGATCAAATTCAAGTTCCTCCGAATCCTCTATATGTTATGGCATCAACTTGGCCTTTCTCCATGTGGGGAATGGATGTTATCGGTCCAATTACTCCAAAAGCTTCAAATGCTCATCAATACATCTTTGTTATGATTGATTATTTCACCAAATGGGTTGAAGCAACCTCATACGCCAGTGTTACACAATCTGTAGATGCTAAGTTTTTGAAGAAGGAGATCATCTGTAGATATGGCCTTCCGGAGAGAATCATTTCCGATAATGCTCAGAATTTGAATAGTAAAATGATAGAATCACTATGTTCTCGTTTCAAGATCATTCATAGCAACTCCACACCATATCGGCCAAAAATGAATGGAGCGGTGGAAGCAGCTAACAAGAACATCAAGAAGATTGTGGCCAAGATGACTGAAACTTACAGAGATTGGCATGAGAAGTTGCCGTTTGCTCTCCTTGCTTACCGTACTGCAATCAGAACTTCCACCGGGGCAACTCCTTTTTCGTTGGTATATGGGACAGAAGCAGTAGTGCCTATCGAAGTGGAAATTCCATCCCTCAGAGTGCTTAGAGAAGTGGACTTGGATGAAGCTGATTGGATCCAAGAACGACATGATCAGTTAAATTTGATTGATGAGAAGCGCCTTGCCGCACTTTGTCATGGTCAGTTATACCAGAAAAGAATGATGAGAGCTTATGATAAGAAAGTGAAGCCGAGGCAATTCAAAGAAGGGGAGTTGGTGTTAAAGAAAATACTCCCGAATCAACGTGACTCTCGGGGCAAGTGGGCACCAAATTGGGAAGGTCCATATGTTGTCAAGAAGGTCTTTTCTGGTGGAGCTTTAATATTACAAGAGATGGATGGGGTAGAATTCTCCAGTCCTATCAATACTGATGCTGTAAAGAAATACTATGCCTGAAGTAAAAAATGAAAAAATGAAATAAAAATGAAAAAATGGAAAAAATGAAAAGAATGAAAAAAAAGAAGAAGAATGTGAGATCCAAGTTGAAAACCTGAAAGGGCAGCTTGATCAATTGAGGGGTTACTTAGGTTGAAAACCTGAAAAGGCGGCTTAAGTAGAAGGAAAAAGAAGGCATACACACAGCTATTGAATGAAGCAAGATCAAATTTAGTGGGTCTAATTGGGGCAGATCAGATCACTCAATAGGCTGAGTTATCAAGTTCGTTGGTACCGTCAATCGATCAAAGGAAGAACTCAGGTTTCGTTTGCACATGTTTCTGAGTATTCATTGGTGGGAAGTACCTCTTGTCCTTTCTTTTGAATTGAATCAATGAACTTTCTCTCTAGTTTAGAAGAATCTGTTTTTGAATGAGAATTGAAGTTTGAATTCCTTTCGTTTGTATGAATCTTGTTCTAAAAAAATTGAATCAAGTTGATTTATTTCTTTGATCCTTTTCCTAATGATGCGATAAATATTATTGTTAATGGGTTTGTTGCTTGTATTAAATTTTGTCATGAATTTCAAAATGTGAATAAACATGCGAGAAACCATATAGGTATGAAAATGCTCATTTGATTTTCAAAGGCATAAGTTAAGTTTAAGAGACAGGGTTTCAACTAATCAGTCACTCAGAAGGAAAACGAAAGTTATTTGTGGCAAATCATCAAGAATGTGCAGAAACAACAGAACGAGCAATCTGAGTCAGGAAAAGCACTGATACAGTTTGAAATTGCTAATCCGAATGAATAAGCAAAAAGATTGGGATTGAGTAAAAAGGTTTCCATATTGTTGCAAACAAGAATCAGGCTTTGTACAAAAGGATAATAAATTTGTCATTGCAAATTTAGCATTAAGCATTGCATGCATCATGACATGATCATTGCATCATTTTAGAGCATCAGGTTTTCAGATAGCATGTCAGGTATTTGATACATCAAGTTCAGATCAAGATGGAAGTATCCTTTTCCAGCAAATATGATTGTTCATCGAAAGAAACCAGGTTAAGGCTCTTATTTTTCTTTAAGCAACCAAGGTATGACATTCATTTCATTTTTGAGACTCAATTAAGGTTTTGAAATCCATTACATTTTTTTTAGACTAAGTCATGGCTCTTGTTTCATTCCGAGACCTATTTTAGGTTCTCGAGGATCATTTAGTTTATTGGGAGACCGCATCACAGCTTTTGTTGCAGTTAGTGACCGAATCACGGCACTTGTTCCATTTTAGTGACTGAATCACGGCACTCATTACATTTTTTTAAACCAAGTTTCATTCCGAGACCTATTTTAGGTTCTCGAGGATCATTTAGTTTATTGGGAGACCGCATCACGGCTTTTGTTGCAGTTAGCGACCGAATCACAGAACTTATTTTGTTTAAGAGACCAAATCATGGTTCTTGTTTCATTTTAAGACCTAATTTAGGTTCTCTCAGTTTAATTTGTTCATTAGGAGACCGAATCACGGCTCTCGTTTCATTTTAGTGACCGAATCACGGCACTTGTTCCATTAAAAAAAGATCGAATCATGGCTCTCGTTTCATTTAGAGATCATGTCATGGTTTAGGTTCTGAAGATTCATTTAGTTTAGTGAGAGACTGAGTCACAGCTCTCGTGTCATTTAAAGACCAATTAATGGCATTTGACTCGTTTGGAGACCAATTTTTGGCTTTTGAAAAATTCTAAAACACATGGTGTCTACGTCTTGGACCATTTCCTAATTATCTTGAAGCAAACTTCAAGGTTCTTAGAAAACGTTCCAAGAGGGGCAACTGTAGACACCATATTATTTTTATTATTTTAAAAAAAATGCTTACTCATCATTTCATCCACCCCATCTCCCACTACAAGATGCCTTCCAAAAAAATAATAATAAAAATAAAAAAAGGGAAAGATAAAATAAGTGGAAAGAAAAGAAAAAAAAAGGGAAAGACAAAATAAGTGGAAAGAAAAGAAAAAAAAAAGGGGAAAGGCAAAATAAGTGGAAAGAAAAAAAAATGGAAAGGCAAATAAGTGGAAAGAAAAGAAAAAAAAAAGGGAAGGACAAAATAAGTGGAAAGAAAAGAAAGAAAAAGGGAAAGGCAAAATAAGTGGAAAGAAAAGAAAGAAAAAGGGAAAGGCAAAATAAGTGGAAAGAAAAGAAAAAAAGGGAAAGGCAAAATAAGTGGAAAGAAAAGAAAAAAAAAAGGGAAAGGCAAAATGAGTGGAAAGAAAAGAAAAAAAGGGCGAGACAAAATGAGTGGGAAGAAAAAGAAAAAAAATAGAGATTTAAGGATTTTAAAAGGAGGATTAGAAGTAAGGTTGGGGGGGAGAAGTTTTTTTGAAAAAAAAAATTTGGGAGGATTAGAAGTAAGGTTGGGGGGGGAGAAGTTTTTTTTGAAAAAAATTTGGGAGGATTAGAAGTAAGGTTGGGGGGGAAGAACTTTTTTTTGAAAAAAAATTTGGGAGGATTAGAAGTAAGGTTGGAGGGAGAGAAGTTTTTTTTTTTTTGAAAAAAAATTTGTTAGGATTAGAAGTAAGGTTGGAGGAGGAGAAGTTTTTTTTGAAAAAAATTTGGGAGGATTAGAAGTAAGGTTGGGTGGGAGGAGAAGTTGTTTTTGAAAAAAAATTTTGTGAGGATTAGAAGTAAGGTTGGAGGGGGAGAAGTTTTTTTTGAAAAAACAATTTGGGAGGATTAGAAAAACAATTTGGAAGGATGAGAAGAGAAAGGTTTGGAGGGTTTTGAAAACAGGGAACGAAGGGGGAGGAAGTTTTGGGGAAGGAGATGGGAAGCGGTGTTTCCTTTAACCTTGGTGAAAATAACGTCAGCAAGCAGGGATGATTTTCTCCCTACTCGGATCAAGAACAAAGGGGAAAAAGCAGCTGAAACCGAAGGAAAGTGAAGAAGAACCGAGAAGAAAATAAGAAATAGGCTAAGTATTGTTTGGATATGTTGAAGACTTAGTCCTTTCCTTCTAGCTCAGGTATGCTTATTTTGTGCTATTACTTTTACGTTGGTTTTGGGCTATCAGGTTTCCTTCTTTTATGTTTGGATTTGAGCTGTAACCCGAGAATCAACTTGGCACCATAAGGAACTTAGTTTCAATTGGGTGAAGTCAAATTAGTGGAAATGTGGTAAATTAAGAAATAATAACTAAAAAATGCATTTAACGTTAGGAATTTTTATTTAGTAATTTCTATTTTGTATTTTATTATATCATTCAATAATCTTCATTTGCATTTTATTATATCGTTTTGATTTTTTTTTCATTTGCATCAACTTTTTATGCCATGTTGTTTTCTTTAGGTCATTTTTAATATATTTGTGTCATTCAATAAATTAGAATATTCGATATTTTTCCTGTTCATGTCATTTTAATATTTTAAATTTCATTTAATATTTCATGCCATTCTAGTATTTTAGGTTTGTTTAATATTTAAGGTCATTTTTGTTATTTTAGGCCTATTCACATTTTAGATATTGGGTCCATTTTCATATTCATTTAGGTTCACATGCATTTTCACGCCATTTGATAATTTTAGGTCCAATTGCATTCTTATGTCATTGAGAAATTTTTGACCCATTTGCATTTTAGGATTAAGCCCATTTATATTTTAAGACTAGGCCCACTAGCATTTTAATGTACCATTTAGTTTAAGCCCATTAACATTTTAATATGTCATTTAGCTTAGGCCCATTTACATCAATTATGATATTTTAGAAATTAGGGCTCATGCATTTTTTTTAATGTACACTTAATATATTTCTTGTGCTAATCCATTTTCTTGATTTATTTTGTTCCATCGTTTCATGCATTTATGAAATTAGGTCATCGTTTTCACAAAATTCATGTGCATGGGAAGCCGGAGGGTGTCTCGGAAGTACGAGATGCTCAAAGGTCTACCAAGATAGAAATTTCTTTGAGTTTCTCACCGGAAGTACGGTGGAAATTTAGGGAATTTTTATCCCTTCAAAAACAAAAAAAAAATGAATTTTCTTCATTTAATTTCTTCAAAATTACATGCATATCATGTTTATTTTTTCATCAAATATTCAAGGTTTACTTTAATTAATGTCAATTTTCAAAAAAATCCAAAAAAAAATGTTTTCTTTCAAAATCCCTCTTATCAGCAAAAGGAATTCCAATTCCGACATAATTTTAAAACCTAAAAATGGCTTTTTTAGGAAAATCTCAAACTTAATCAATAGTTGAGGTTTTCTTTTAAAAACTAAACTTTGGTTAATTTCTTTAATCAAGGTTTTAAACATGAGATCCAAAAATAAAAGGAATTTTGTCACGCCCCGACCCGCAGGCTCGGCCACGTGACAACCGTCATACCACCTCGAGATGCATGCCTCGTCAGGCGGGCAACCAAGATGGCACAAGGTATAAAAATAAAGGGTATTCAAGCAATATATGAAAACATACGAAAATATTATAGATAATATAGTTCAAAAATATTTAAAAAGAAAGTGACACATCTTACAGTGCTCCATGCAGCGGAAAGTAATATATATACATATATACATAAATATATATGTAAAATGCACTAATATCCCGAGCCAAGATACACAGGGTAAAAAGGTGGCACCTACAAAGTCGTGTCCACAGTGTCGTACTGGGATCACTGACCACCGGGACGTCCGCCGTCCGAAGCCTGAAGGCCTGACAACAAAAGTGAATGGAATAAGTACAATATACTTGTACCCAGTGAGGGACCAGGTTATAATGACCGATCACCTCAGGCTGGGGATATGAAATAATCCAAGAATCAATTTAATAAACCATTTACTAAACTTATAAGAAGTCCCACACCAAAATAAATATTAAATCAATAATAATATTTCCAAATGGGCTGGCTTCTGAAATTGTCCCAAAAAGGTATACCCATGCACTGGGTACCCGCTGGACCGTCAAGGGTTACTTTATACTTTAAAACACTTTTCTTTGCTCTCTGGCCCATTCCCTTGACGTTTGCCTTGCTATGGTGGAACACAGCAATCTGGAGCCCTGGCGAGCTTCCCTTCGAGCCTCTCCCAGGGTCTCGTCTCACCGTGCCCCTCGACAGGCGGTCCACGGCTGAGAATCTTGCATGCTTCTCTAACTCGGTCCACGCTCCTTCAAATTGGTGCCCCGAGGAACCCGCTCAATCTCTCATCTTACAGGGGCATCGTACCCCAAACAATTATCAATAATATCAATTAATAAAAATATTTGAAATTTCCACCCTTTAAATCATTTGTAAACTTGGTGTGTGAGGGTGGACATTTCATACCCCAAAACATATATAAACAATTTAATAAAGCATTTATAAAGAAATTTGAAAACGGTTAACCCTTAATGGTCAACCAATATAATCCAAGCCACTCACAAGAGAGGAGAGTTGTATACTCCCCGATTACCCCACGAACACCTTAGTTCAAACTGCTACCGGTCCGAAACTTGTACAATCACGTACCTAAATAATCAAATTAAAATCTAATTTGATTAATAAAAACATTCAACCAACAATTAAATCATAAAACAAAACCTATTTATGGTCTCCAAGGTCCAAGAACTAAATTGGATAAGTCCAGAAGTTAACTAAGGTTAATTGAGGTCTAGGGCTACGAAATTACCAAAATACCCCTAAGCTACAGTGCCCTAACTTGCTGGTGGCTCACTCCCGGGCGTGAGTGAGCCAAAGTGGGAGAAAATCCCACAATTCAGCAGCCCCTGCGCGGGACTCATTGAGTCCGGCACGGGAGACGTTCCCAGTGCATGGCCGTGACCGGCCATGCACCAAATCGAGCTCGGTTTGAGCTCGATTCACAACCAATCGGCACCAAAATTGAAACACAGCAAGCTAAACACCTGATCTAAGGATTCACAGCTTCAAGAACGGAATCAAACCATTAAACATGCTCGAATTTTGAATCAAAACACTAAGGGTTAACATATCTCAGGCAAAATAGAAATCTCAACTTCAATCAACGATTTCTATTAGCACAGACCACGAAATCAAGCACATAAACTATCAAATTAAAGCTTGATGAGTCTAGAACAACATACCAAATTCCCAGCCACTTCCCACGGTTGAATTGAAAGATATAGCTCAAAGAACAAACTGTCGCCGAAATGACAGTTTTGTAGATTTGATGCTTTCTTGGAAATTTTAGTGTTTTGATCTTCAAGAAGACAAGAGAAGTTGGTGTTGATGTTTAATTGAGTGTTTGAAAGGGGATTGAGGGTTGATTTTGAAGTAGATCGAAGAGAGGGCTCGGAGAAGATGAAGAACAAAGAAGAGAAGAGAAAATGGGGGTCTCGGCCACCTGAGACCCCGTATATAAGTTACGGGTCCGGCGCCGGACCCGTCTATGTCCGGCGCCGGAGTCAACATTTTCTGAGTTGACTCCGGTCAACTCAGCCCAATTTCCTTGGGATTCGTGTCCAAGTGGGGCCCACATCTCCGGACTTCAATTTTAGGGTTTTTAAGCTTGAAATTGAGCTAAATGAAGTTTAAAACATCCATGGGAAGTCAAATTTGGTATCTTGACTAGACAACTATATACATACACAAAACTTGACACGTACGGACTAGGTCCGGGCATGTCAACTCTCCCCCCCTTACAAAAATTTTGTACCCGAAATTTAAACCAACTAATCATCAAACAAGTGGGGGAAATTACGTCTCATGTCATTCTCGGGCTCCCATGTTTGCTCCTCGATTTGCGAGCTTTTCCATAAAACTCGCACCAAAGGTACCAATTTATTCCTCAAGGATCGAACCTCTCGATCCAATATGGCTACAGGTCGAACCCTGAAGCCCAAACTTTTCTTCAGCTTCACCGGCGGTGCTTGAAGGACATGCGATGGATCAGGGACATATTTTCGGAGCATAGATACATGAAAGACATCATGTATCCGAGCCATGTCAGGTGGCAACTCCAAGCAATACGCCACCGGTCCAATCCGTTCAGTGACAGGGAATGGACCAATGTACCTCGGGTTTAGTTTTCCCGCCTTGCGAAAACGAATAACGCCTTTCCAAGGAGAGACCTTCAAAAACACGATCTCCCACTTGGAACTCCAAAGGCGTTCTCCTTCGCTGCACATATTTTCGATCTCGATCATGGGCTGCCTGAAGTCATTCTCGAATGAACTTTACCTTTTTAGTGGTGAGTTCAATCTCTGCCTTGTCGAAGATTCGATTCTCGCCCACTTCATCCCAATACAATGGGGTTCTGCACTTCTTTCCGTACAGAGCTTCATACGGAGCCATACCAATGCTAGATTGGTAGCTGTTGTTATAAGCAAACTCCGATGCCGCAAGGTATGTGTCCCATCCACTAGAAAACTCAAGCGCACATGCTCGCAACATGTCTTCTAATATCTGGATAGTACGTTCCGACTGACCATCGGTCTGTGGATAGAAGGCGGTGCTGAAACGAAGCTGAGTTCCCATCGCTTGCTGAAAGCTGTCCCAGAACTGCGAAGTAAACCTCGAATCTCGATCTGAAACTATAGAAGCTGGGACTCCGTGTAGTCGAACTACTTCATTCATGTAAAGCTGTGCTAACTAGTTCACGCTCCATCTCATGCTTACAGGGAGGAAATGTGCTGACTTGGTAAGCCGGTCGACAATCACCCATACCGCATCAACTCCTCGTCTAACGCACGGAAAACAGGTCACAAAATCCATGGTGATGTGCTCCCACTTCCATTCGGGAATTTGGAGAGGCTGAAGTGTCCCGAAAGGCTTTCGACGTTCCACTTTCACTTGCTGGCACGTCAAGCATCTTGCTACGAATTCAGCTACTTCTTTCTTCATTCCAGGCCACCAATAATGGTCCTTGATGGTTCGATACATCTTGGTGCTACCTGGGTGCATGGAAAACGGAGAAGAATGGGCTTGCTGAAGAATGGTGCCTTTAAGATTGAGGTCGTGCGGCACACAGATTCGACTCTGAAACAGTAGAACTCCATCACTACGAAATGAAAACTCCGATGGTTCACCCAACTGCAACATTTGAAATTCTTGCTGCAACCTTGGATCGGATGTTTGGAGATCACGAATCCGATCATCTAGCACTAGCTTAGCTAGAATCTGAGCAATTAGTGCACCGTCATGATGATCATAAGCCAATCTGGTTCCAGTCGACCTCAACTCCACCAACTCTGGTAAGTGAACGTCTCTAATCGTCGCCAAGGACGTAACTGTATTTCGGCTCAAAACATCAGCAACAACGTTCGCCTTGCCGGAATGATAGTCGATTACGAGATCGTAATCCTTTATAAGATCTAGCCATCGCCTTTGCCGCATATTCAACTCCCACTGGGTCATGAAGTGCTTGAGGCTCTTGTGATTGATGTAGATACGACAGGTTTCACCATATAAATGGTGGCGCCAAATCTTCAAGGCGAAGACTATGGCCGCAAGCTCCAAATCATGTACTGGATAATTGACCTTGTTCGGCTTCAATTGACGGGAAGCATAAGCAATTACCCGCTCGTCTTGCATCAACACACATCCAAGTCCGTTGCATGATGCATCGGTGTACACAGTGAACTCCTTGCCGCTCACAGGTAAGGCAAGTACTGGTGCGGTCGTCAATTTATCCTTCAACTTCTAGAAACTCTCTTCACATTCCTCTAACCAAACGAACTTAGTATTCTTGCGAGTCAGCTTAGTCAATGGTGCAGCAATCGCGGAGAATCCATCCACAAATCTCTGATAATATCTAGCTAGTCCCAAGAAACTTCGAATCTCCGTAGGAGTTGCAGGACATTTCCAATTGGTGATTGCCTCAATCTTGCTGGAATTCACATATATGCCGTCCCTAGACACAACATGTCCAAGGAATCCAACTTGCTGCAACCAAAACTGGCATTTGGAGAGCTTAGCGTAAAGTTGGTGATCTCGAAGAGTTTACAACACAATGCGAAGATGGTTAGCGTGTTCTCGTTGGTTTCTTGAATAAACCAATATGTCATCAATGAAGACGATGACAAATTGGTCTAAGTATGGATGGAATATGCGATTCATCAGATCCATAAATGCTGCTGGAGCGTTGGTAAGTCCAAACGACATCACACAGAACTCGTAATGTCCGTATCTGGTACGAAAGGCGGACTTATGAATATCTTCCTCTCGGATCTTCAACTGATGGTAGCCCGATGGCAGGTCAATCTTAGAAAACACTCCGGCTCCTCGAAGCTGGTCGAACAAGTCATCGATACGAGGCAATGGGTATCTATTCTTCACGGTCACCGCATTCAGCTTGCGGTAGTCGATGCAGAGCCGCATGGAACCATCCTTCTTCCTCACAAATAAAACTGGGGCTCCCCAAGGTGAAGTACTCGGCCGAATGAATCCTTTATCCAACAATTCAGTGAGTTGTTTCTTCAATTCAACCAATTGAGTGGGTGCCATTCGGTATGGAGCCATAGAAATTGGATCCGTACCAGGATAAACTTCGATTGGGAAGTCGAAGTCTCTCTCGGGCGGCAAACCAGGTAATTCATCGGGGAAGACATCCGGAAACTCATTAACTACCGGAATATCTTCAATGTTAGGTTCTTCCACTAAATTATCTACTACATGGGCTAACACAGCTTTACAACCTTTCAGTAGTAGCTTACTTGCTTTGATGGCGGAGATGACATTCGGTGTGCCTCTACGCTCACTGTAAAAGTCGATCATGCTGCCGTCAGGTGGTGGAATCCTCACCAAATGGTGCTCGCAGTAAATTTGAGCACGATGTCTCCCAAGCCAATCCATCCCCAAGATGGCATCGAAGTCGGACATTTGAAATGGAATTAAGTCCGCTTCGAAAGTCAGGTTTTCCAGCTTCACTACACATCCTTTGTACACCGTATTTCGAACCATTCTCTCACCCAACGGTGTATTCACCAATAGCTCGTACCACAAGGGCGATAACGATCGATCCGCATGCACGGCAAACTTTGTGTTAACGTAGGACAAGGCAGCTCCAGTGTCCATAATCACATAAGCCGGTTGATCGAAAATAACTACCACGCCTAACGTTCAAAAATTTTCTAAAGCGGTTACTTTTGCTCGACAAGCAGTTACGAGTACGATGATATCTTTATTCGCAAAAAATAACCGTCCATGAATATTTAAATATATACTTACCGGTGACTATATCAGGACGAGCGTCGGCGTCCTCCTGCGACATGGCGTAAACCTGAGTATGTTGGCGCTGCTGCTGCTGCTGTGGGGGTCATCTCGGGGGTGCTGAACTACTACCAATACCCAAATGCTGCTGAGAGGTAGAGGGTGCGGCGAAAGAATGTCGCGCGGGTTGAAACAGACGGAAACCTCCATAGCTGCTCGGTCTGACTGGAGGCTGACTAAAACTCTGTCTGGGTGGTACAGAAGTAGTAGATGGACATGAGCATGCTACGTGGCCCATGCCTCCGCACTGAAAACATCGAGGTCCAGCCATACACTGGCCAGAATGAAAAAGCCTACAGTTTGGGCATCGAGGCCCAGACTCCACTCTCTTCTTCCCAAACCTTCCTCTGACCATGGACCCAAACCCAAACTTCTCTTTTCCTCGACCACCTGATGGAGGCGGTGGCAAAGAAAGCGACATCTGTGGTGCTGGGGACTCGACTGTACCACCCCGAGATATTCCTCCATGGGAATATGAGCTCTGAGTCTGTCTCGGCTCCAGGTCTATCGGTACGTCAGAAGATCGTTGACCACTCGAACTCGATCCTCCTGGTCGGCGCTGAGCAATCATAGCTTCGGCCCACAACGCATCCTGTCGACACTGCTCGATGGTGGCTTTAGAAGTAAGCTTCATCATCTGTACAATCTCCCACCGAAGGCCGTTGACAAACTGAAGACAAAGGGCGTCCTCGGTGATAGATGGAAGGTGGTGTGAAAGTCTCCGCAACTCTGTCTCAAACTGCTCGACCGATCTGTTGCCTTGCTGCAGTTGGAGGAACTCACCATATCGTCTCATCCCCATTTCTTCCGATACGAACCTCTCTCAGAACTCAGAAATAAATGTCTCCCACGTCACTGGTCCAGTGGCTCGACTCTCGAGATTGGTCCACCAACTCAGTGGCTGTCCCTGGAGATATCGAGTAACCACACTCACTCGCTCTTCCGAGGTCATACCCAGACCCTGTGTGTTCTTCGTGACGAAATGAAGCCAATCCCACGCTGCATCAACGGACGAGTCGGAGAGCTTTGGGGTGTCTAGTCCCTTCATGATGCTAAGGAACCTCACCAAGCGATCCTCCGAAGAAATGGCACCAACAGAAGTGCTCGCTGCACCGCTTGGCTGAAAGTGCGACAGCATCGGTGTCGGCATCGGAGGCGATGGATCAACTGGTGGTGTAATGCCGGTAGTCGGATGTGCACCAGTGGCCATCTGTGATGAAAAGAATCTAATGGCCCAAGTGTCAAACATCCGCTCGAAAACAGCGGGCGTAAATTGCACCGGCATGGCAGTCGTCGGAGGTGGGGATGGTGGAATGTCAGCATGAGCATCCTGATGATGCGTCTCATCAACAGGCGGAATAGGTGGAACAGGCTCGTCCGGAATCGCAGTGGTCTCCGGGTCTGCACTAGGATGAATCTCAGGCTGCCTACGTGGCCGACAACAAAAGTGAATGGAATGAGTACAATATACTTGTACCCAGTGAGAGACCAGGTTATAATGACCGATCACCTCAGGCTGGGGATATGAAATAATCCAAGAATCAATTTAATAAACCATTTACTAAACTTATAAGAAGTCCCACACCAAAATAAATATTAAATCAATAATAATATTTCCAAATGGGCTGGCTTCTGAAATTGTCCCAAAAAGGTATACCCATGCACTGGGTACCCGCTGGACCGTCAAGGGTTACTTTATACTTTAAAACACTTTTCTTTGCTCTCTGGCCCATTCCCTTGACGTTTGCCTTGCTGTGGTGGAACACAGCAATCTGGAGCCCTGGCGAGCTTCCCTTCGAGCCTCTCCCAGGGTCTCGTCTCACCGTGCCCCTCGACAGGCGGTCCACGGCTGAGAATCTTGCATGCTTCTCTAACTCGGTCCACGCTCCCGCAAATTGGAGCCCCGAGGAACCCGCTCAATCTCTCATCTCTCAGGGGCATCGTACCCCAAACAATTATCAATAATATCAATTAATAAAAATATTTGAAATTTCCACCCTTTAAATCATTTGTAAACTTGGTGTGTGATGGTGGACATTTCATACCCCAAAACATATATAAACAATTTAATAAAGCATTTATAAAGAAATTTGAAAACGGTTAACCCTTAATGGTCAACCAATATAATCCAAGCCACTCACAAGATAGGAGAGTTGTATACTCCCCGATTACCCCATGAACGCCTTAGTTCAAACTGCTACCGGTCCGAAACTCGTACAATCACGTACCTAAATAATCAAATTAAAATCTAATTTGATTAATAAAAACATTCAACCAACAATTAAATCATAAAACAAAACCTATTTATGGTCTCCAAGGTCCAAGAACTAAATTGGATAAGTCCGGAAGTTAACTAAGGTTAATTGAGGTCTAGGGCTGCGAAATTACCAAAATACCCCTAAGCTACAGTGCCCTAACTTGCTGGTGGCTCACTCCCGGGTGTGAGTGAGCCAAAGTGGGAGAAAATCCCACAATTCAGCAGCTCCCGCGCGGGACTCATTGTGTCCGACGAGGGAGACGTTCCCAGTGCATGGCCGTGACCGGCCATGCACCAAATCGAGCTCGGTTTGAGCTCGATTCACAACCAATCCGTGCCAAAATTGAAACACAGCAAGCTAAACACCTGATCTAAGGATTCACAGCTTCAAGAATGGAATCAAACCATTAAACATGCTCGAATTTTGAATCAAAACACTAAGGGTTAACATATCTCGGGCAAAACAGAAATCTCAACTTCAATCAACGATTTCTCTTAGCACAGACCACGAAATCAAGCATATAAACTATCAAATTAAATCTTGATGAGTCTAGAACAACATACCAAATTCCCAGCCACTTCCCACGGTTGAATTGAAAGATATAGCTCAAAGAACAAACTATCGCCGAAATGATAGTTTTGTAGATTTGATGCTTTCTTGGAAATTTTAGTGTTTTGATCTTCAAGAAGACAAGAGAAGTTGGTGTTGATGTTTAATTGAGTGTTTGAAAGGAGATTGAGGGTTGATTTTGAAGTAGATCGAAGAGAGGGCTCGGAGAAGATGAAGAACAAAGAAGAGAAGAGAAAATGGGGGTCTCGGCCACCCGAGACCCCGTATATAAGTTACGGGTCCGGCGCCAAACCCGTCTATGTCCGCCGCCGGAGTCAACATTTTATGAGTTGACTCCGGTCAACTCAGCCCAATTTCCTTGGGATTCGTGTCCAAGTGGGGCCCACATCCCCGGACTTCAATTTTAGGGTTTTTAAGCTTGAAATTGAGCTAAATGAAGTTTAAAACATCCATGGGAAGTAAAATTTGGTATCTTGACTAGACAACTATATACATACACAAAACTTGACACGTACGGACTAGGTCCGGGCGTGTCAAATTTAATTATTCCGACATTATTTTCAAAGAGGTCAAAAATGTTTTGAAAGATTTCAATTAGGTCCCTACATTGGAATCTTTCCAATTAAAATTAAACTTTTTTAGAATCTTGCTTTTTAATCAAAATCCATCATCAATAAAAGGAATTTGATAATTCCGACATTAATTTCAAAATCCAAAAATATTTTCGTAAGATTTCAATTTAGTCCTTAACGATTGAAGTCTTTCCAAATTTAATCCATTTTTTTAAAAACCTTTATTTTCTTTAAATCAAAATTTATCTTTGACAAATTACTTGTTTTGATATTTCGATTTTGAAAGTTTATTTTCAAAAGTTCTCAACTCGGTTATTCTACATTGGGAATTTTCTAACCAAATTTCAATACGGATCTCATTAAGTTGAATTTTCTTTAAGCGTGAATTAACCCATAGTAAAAGGAGTATTACTCCGACATTTTAACTTTTAGTTTCTAAATTATTCTCTTCTTCTTGAAATCATTTTATTATTAGCCCTAAAACATTTTTTTAAGACTTTTATGGTACCGATTTTCGGGCGCTTCGGGGGGGTGCTAATCCTTCCTCGAGCGTAACCGACTCCCGAACTCAAAACTTGTTTTCGTAGACCAACATTTGTTTAACCTAAGGTAATCTTTCTAGATTATGTTAGGTCAAACGGAGTCAAAATAGGTAGCCAACCTACCTAAACCAAATGGTTAGTGGCAACTCTTTTTAAATCCTTTTATTTCTTAAAATTCCCGTCGGACAGCTTTTTAGACGTTTCGACAGATTGGTGACTCCACTGGGGACTATTAGAGAGTCGAGCCTTTTTTCAAAAAGTCTTGTTTCCAATAGAGGGTTAATTTTGAAATGTTTTTAAAATTCAATTTCATTCATGAACATTCATATTTGTATATATTCATTGATTTGGACAAAAATATAAATAAACTTTCTTTTTGCATCTTGCATTTGCATCAATAAATTTTTTTTAAAAAATTTGCATATTGCACCTTAAATTGCATCAATAAAATATTTTTCAAAATTGCATTTTTCACCTCACATTATTTGATTCATTTCATTATGTGGCATGACCTTGTTTCCCTTATACATATTTTTTGATTGATTATATATTTTCCCTATGTATATGTCTCGCATGCTTCATCTCTGGTCTTTGTCCATATGTATATTGTGTACGTCTTGTATGCCAATCTTTGCTTTTAATTGCCTGTATCTTGTATATACTTCTTGCCTGTTTCCCTGCCTTTTATTTCTTGTATATATTCCATGTCTATTTTCCATTCTTTATTTTGTTTATATATTTATTTCTTTGTATTAGACTAATCGTTTATTTGATTTGTTGATAGTATTTTCCTCTCTATCTTCCTGTTCTGTTGAGCATCATGTGGTGAAAGGTGGTTGGTAAAGGTAAAGTTTCTCCCACACACAACACTAAACATATCATAAGAGCCTCCGGAAGTACGGACTCTTTTCCCTTTAGACGGAGCGCAAACGTATCGTCTCCACCCCATCTTGTCCTATGGGTACCCGTGTCTAGAGCCTTAAATCAGCATATAGAAACCTTGTGAGGAATCCCAGCCTATTTAGAGCCAAACCTTTCAAACTTAAGTAGGGCCGAACCTCTCGAGAAAAACCTGTTTCCTAGAACACGAGGAGAAACGCCCTCTAACCTTTATCAACTCCTTTCATTTCATACTATTATGGATATATTCTGTTATGATATACTAATTGTTTTCTTGTTTCTTTTTTTTGTCTTTTATGTTTTCCATTCGCATCACATGCATCTTATTTCGGGGGTCTATCCATGGTAAATTTATTATAAAGGAAACTAGTCATGGCAAAAGATAGAAAGGTAGTACCTGTGGAAGTGATAGAAGACCCTGATTTTAATTGGAAGAAAACTTTGAGTTTGCTTAAGTTGCCAGAGTTGAAAGATTGTCTGCCCGAAGATCATCGTCCCCAATTGCCAAGTAGAGTTAACATGGACCTCACCCAGAATGATTTCACCAAGCTAAAGCAGTTATGGTCAAAGGTTGGTCCTAGTGGTCAAAGGCGTTTCAAGGAGCTTTATGGAGATATTGCTCTGTTACTTTATGTAAAGGTGGAAGAAAAGTTGATTAAAGGGGCATTGTACTTCTGGGATCCATCATATCGTTGTTTCGCTTTTGGAAGACACTAGGAAGATTCTACGAAGGGGAAGTATGATATGGTACCTACTGTTGAAGAATATGGGGACATGTTAATGATAAAAAAGAAGTTAGACAAAGTATTCTGGCCATGGGTGCAACATCTGAAGATCCTAGCTAAAATGTTGGAGGCTGACTTGGAAGAGTTGCGACGACATATGGATGGAGAATATGTACAAGCCAACTTGCTAATGAACTTTGTGGATAAAAACTACCAGACGGAAAAGGGTCTTGACATTTTAGCCCTTTTGATTTATGGATTGGTTCTTTTTACTAAACGGCTACAATATGTGCATCGTTCGGTGCTATCTCTTTTTATTAGCCTGAAACACCAAGTTGATCCGTCTACATCCATATTGGCAGAAACTATCCGAGCCCTAAATTCTTGTAGAAAGGGAGGAGGAAGATTTGAAGCATGTGCTCAATTACTCACTGTCTGGTTCAAGAGCCATTTTGGGTACAAGAAGAATCCGGGGATGTCGTTTAATGATGAAGATAATAAGAGGCCAATAGGGATCTATGGCATACTTCCATGGCCATCAGAACTGAAAGAAGAAAGAGAGTGGGTTGAATGGTTTAGAAATCTTAAGAATGATCAAATATCGTGGAAGGCGAGATGGATGCCTTCAAGAGATACTCCTTATCTACATGCCAAAGTACCTTGGGTTCCTTTAGTTGGATTGTGGGGAACCATCAGTTATTCACCCTTATTAGTCAGAAGGCAGTTTGGGTCTGAACAGACTATTCCGCTCATTTCTGGTCTAAACAAGTTAGATTTTCAACATGACAATTTGGAGCAATACAAGGAAGCCATCGAATGGGGAGAACTTTACAAAAGGGTGCTCAAAGAAGATAAAGGTAGTTACACGGAAGATGTGGTACCTGAATATCCGGAATGGCATAAGAAATGGGTGAAAGACATTCTGATCCCACCATCATTTGACCCAGCTAATCCTGCAATGGAAGGGCCAGAAGATAAAATGGAAAGATTGGAGATTGAGAACAGAAGACTCAGAGAAGGGGTGGCAATGACTGAATTGACACAAGAATGTGAACAACTGAAGTGGGTAACCTATGCGTTAGAAGATAAGCTGAAAAAAGAAAAGGATATAAATGGGGTTATTAGCTTTCTAGACTTTGCATTTGCTAAGTCAACTAGGGATGGGAAAATCTTGTGCCCTTATACCAAGTGTGTAAACACCTATTACGTGTCAAGAGCAGATGCATTTGATCACATTATGTGCAAAGGCTTTTTCAAAGGCTATGACCGATGGATTTTTCATGGAGAATCATCTGTTTCATTCACTTCTATCTCTAGAAGTAATAATGAAGAAGAAGATCCACATCATGACATGCATAACTTATTGAATGATGCTTTAGGAATGGATGTGAATATAGAAGATAGTACAATACATTTCATGGAGAACCTCTATTGGGTTGATATCAATAGAGGATGTAAGAAAGATAAATTTGGAGTGACTCTTGTGAATTTCTCATATTTGACACACAAAGGGGATGATTTGGTTAATGATCCTTTCTCATATTTGTTTATTTTATATATTGTTTAAATATATCTGATTTATCTTTTTTATAGTATGTGGTTGCGTTTTTCATTCTGAAATCTTTATGAATAATTTTTCAATACTGGTTGTGTTTAACAAAGTACTTGTTTATTATTATTCACATATTTCTTAGACATTATAATGGGAAAGCGTAAAAGATTGAAGATTGTGTCTACAAGTCAGTCACAAAGTGTATCTCAGAGGCAAATGCAGCCTGTACAATCTTCTAGTCAGTCACGGTCTAAAAATCAAATTCAACTAGAGCAGCAACCTGAAGTTGCACAAGCTCCTCAACTACAAAGTCAGGTAACAACATCAGTAACACAAGGTGAGCGACAACCATCCATGGAAGCATCTCAATCACAAAGGGAGCAAGAAGAATCCGTTGAACCTTCTTTAGGTACAAATATATATGACCTGTTTGTCGTTAATTAATTGATTTATCTTTTAAAGTAATTAGTGATAGTAAGCCAAGTTTTACTCTGGATGTTCCTTGGATCAGTTGCTGAATATGAATACTTTTAAGATAGTATTAGACTTGTCATAATGATAGTAATTCAATCCTAAAGCCAATTCTCATGATACATGTTTGTATGAAAAGAAGGCCTGTTGAGTTTGTCTATATTGTCTTATGGTTTATTGCTTATTAGACATGTTTCATCTGTTAGTTAAGTTTAAAAAAGTTCGAGGTCCCACACGGATGCTAGATATTTGGGAAATGAATAAAGAAAAACACATCGCTGTTCAATTGAATGCTGAATATATACCAATTGGTGAAGAATCTTGCACTCTTAGTCGGTTCATTGGTAGTATGATGAGAAGAGCTGCTGTTGCACCCATTGATTACACAAATTGAAATGAAATGCCAGCTGAGAATAAGGTTGAGATGTGGGATATTGTCAAGGTACTAAAACTTTATTGTTTAAATATAATCTTTGTTTAAGTTAGCTTATCTATGCTAACATATTAGTTACTTCTTTTTGTAGTCAAAGTTTGATTTTATTCTATATAAAAGTGAGGTTGATGAAGAAATCACAAAAGAAATGGAGCAAGAACAACTTGAAGTAGCCAAGAGTTGGGTTTTTAAGAACATGAGTGGAAAATGGAGACAATGGAAGAACTCCTTGAAGTCTGCTGGATTTGATCCAAGTAAAAGTGTGGATGAGATGGTTGAAGAAATGACAGATACGAGAGTGCATAAAGAACAATACAAGAAGCTTGTTGAGTATTGGAGCTCCGAGAAAGCAAAGGTTTGATAAGTAGCTAAAGCTTTATACCAAAACATCTTACACATTAATTTATTAATATTTAAATTTTTTTGTTTTATCTATGTTTTAGGAAATTAGTCTTACCAACCAAACAAATTGCTTAAAATTAGTTGAGCCTCATTGTACAGGAACCAAACAAATCGCTTAATCAATTGGTAAGGTTTTCTTTTTCTTTGGTGAAAAATTTTGGTATCAATGATGATTATTATAACTTAGCAATATTTTCTTGTCTCTTTCAATAGGCTGCTGATGCCAATAGTGCACCAAATAACTCTCCAAATGTACATCATTCATCAAATTCAAGTTTTCATCCGGACCAAGGTAAAATGCCTATTTGATATAGCTTTGTGACTTTGTGGCTGATGATGTCGATTATTTTGGAACTTTGAATTTGTTGCTTTGATTTAGTTATTTCATCATTGTTGAATTTGCAAATATGGTCTTTAATTTTATCTTAAATATGATCTTTGGAACTTAATTGTTGAATTTAATTGTTGAATTTTATCTTAAATATGATCTTTGGAACTTAATTGTTGAATTTAATTGTTGAATTTTATCTTAAATATGAATTTAATTGGAACTTAATTTGCAAATATGATTTAATTGTTGAATTTGCAAATATGGTCTTTGGAACTTTGAATTTGTTGCTTTGATTTAGTTATTTGATTTAGTTATCTTGCAAATATGGTCTTTAATTTTATCTTAAATATTATATTTTTTTTGACAGGAAATGAGTGATGAAGATGTATTAGAAGACACAAGTTAGTTCTTTCATACGATGTTTTAGTTGGAACACTCCAATAAGACACTTAGAATAAAATATGTTATGTACTATTTTAATTTTCCTAATTACTCTATTGTGTGGATAATATATTTTTTAAATACAATTTGCATTCTACATTTCTTTTATGCCATTTTAATTTACAATTGTAAATTTTAATCTACAGGTGAAATAAATATATTAAATATATATAATGTGAAATTGACCTTTTACCCATTGTATGTAAATTAGTCCGTCAGTATAGCATTAAAATGTGAAATTAATACAGTGCTATACTGACGGATACAATGAATTTTGTCAATTATAAAATAGAGCTATACTAATGGGTAAATTCTAATTCATTGATATAGAAATAACCTATACCAACGATGTGGACGTCAGTATAGAGGTATACTGACGGAAGGTGTCATCACTAAAATCTTTGAAAATGTAGTTAGGGAAGGGGATATAGCATCGGATAATCCGTCAGTATATTAATTACTTACGGTTGTTAATTCCGTCAGTACATCCTGAAATGATATTGCAACGGTCCAAATTTTCGTCAGTATAGATCTATACCGTCGAAGGATAACTAGACGGCTGATTTTCCGTTGCAATAGGTGTTTTAGCCGTCAGTATAGGTTAGAACGGGCTATACTGACGGAATTTGAGGTTTTACTGATGAAAATATGTCCGTCAGTAAATGGCAGTTTTTTTGTAGTGAAAATAAAAGTTAAAGGGTCAAAACGATAACTTTGTACAAATTCGATGGCTATTTTTTGTATGAAGCCATTACATATAACCACAAACACTCACCAACCAAAACAAATACAAGAATAACTGTTCCCACCACACGACCATCCTTAACCTACAGGATTTTGAAAAGAATCGTAGTTATTGATAAGAAACATTGACCTTAGTAATCTTTATATTCTTTGAAACAAAGCAGTCCATAGATTTATTGCTTAATTTAAGACACACAAACTCTGATTAATTTCATGCTTCAATCCAATTGGGATTGGATCAATAAACAAGGACGTGATACTAGTTCTTGTTGCTTCACCACTATTTGTATAGGCATCTTCACCCGTATACATGAGATCAGCTACCCGGGTAAGGTTGAGACTACGAGTAATAGCTGAATTTGGCACTACCGTAGGTTTCAAGAATTCTTCGTTGATATCCATCCAAGCCTCATTAATTTTCTTGTTAAAATCATCGTATGCCTCTTGCTCTGATGCTTCATATTTTTTCACGTAGCACTTAACCGCCGAGGCAACATGCTTTCTCTGATGCTCAAACTACACTCACGAATAAACTTTCTAAATCAACACTAATTAAATTAAGAAAAAGTGCTTAACGCGTAAATTGCCCTTGAACTTTACTAGTTTGGACATTTTGCCTCAAACTTTTTTTTGGATGTTTCACCCCATGAACTCTTATTTTGGACACCATTACCCCTTATGTTGACGGATGACCAATGGCATGATGTTTTCAAAAAATCCACGTCGGATGATTACCACGTGGTGCATGTTGAATTGTGCCACGTCAATACCGTCACAACGCTAGCTATTTTTCATCCATCAGTGGAAGGGGTAACGTGTTCAAAATAAGAGTTCGATGGACAAAATGTCCAAGGAAAAAGGTTTAGGGAGCAATTTGTGTATTAAACCCAAGAAAAATTAATTAAAGTTAGTATGAGAAAAATATATATGTATCCTATTCACAAGTTTGTATATAAATACCTTGTGGCCAACAATATCATTCATAAGCCTGCTGATTGTTTTCGAAGCTCTAATTAATAATCCTCGGGTCATTAAATGACCAAAGAAATGTCTCTTCTGTAATGCTATCTTCCATGTCAAGTTGCCAACATAAGATGAAACCGCAAGCATATGATACCCACCAGATACTAACGCAATAGACATATGCTCCTCCAAAGTTGGTATGTAAATTTCATGGAGCCAATTCGCCTAACACTACAAGAAAAAGGTCAAATCGCAACGGAAAATAGGGACGAATTTAGTAACGAAAAAAAAATTCCGTCCGTAAATCCGATCTAAAATAGTAGAATCGGCTATATGGGGACGGACAATATATCCGTACCAAAATCCATCGTAACATCGGGACAGATTTAGCGAGGGTATAAATTAGGGACGGAAATTAGAGGTCAAATCTGGAATAATTTTGGGACGGTTTTAGGGACGGTTTTAGGGATTCGTTTAGGGATGGAGAAAAAGGGCAGAACCCATGAAGATCTTTCTTATGGTTGGACCGGTTCAACCGAAAATTTAAACTTTTTTTATTTTAAAGTTATTTTTAATTGATTAATCCAAACCCAAAAGAAACCGAAATTAATGAGAAGCCTAAATTTAATTTTCTTACTATGTTTGGATTTTGAATTTTGAAATTTGTAGCTTAAATTCTTAACTTCTTTTTTATTTTAATATACTTCCATAATAAAAATTTAAATTGTTATGTAAAATAATTGGTAATATTTATTTATATTATGCGATGCACTAATATTTTTTACCTTTTTTTAGTTTTTAGGAATTTTTTGAATTTTTTTCTTATTTTTTGAATTTTTTTGAATAGTTTAAGAGATTAATAAAAATTAAATTGTTTATTTAATTGAATCAATTGAACCGTGAATCGAATGACTAACCGATTCAAACATCGGTCTGATTTTTTATTCATTGGTTGTAACTATTTAAGTTTGTTTTAAATTTCCTTCTTCGAAAAATAAAAAAATTATTGATGTAACTTTTAAATTGAAACTTTGTAACCAAATGAAGGATTATTTATTTACTTAATTGTGTAATTAAAAAAAATAAAAATTTATAATAAATTTTCAACTGAAACTTATATTTAAAAAATTATTTAATTCTAAATTTTATTATTTAAATTTTAAGTATTAAAATGGGGTTATTTCGGGTTTGGGTTCGAATCAGGCTCGAGTTCGGATACTTCCGGATTCGGGTAATTTCGGGTTCGGACACTTCCGGGTTTGGATAATTTTGAGTTCGGATCGTTTTATGTTGGGTTTATTTTGGGTTCGGGTGATTAACTTTTCTAGTCAATCAAACTTCGATCGAGTTCAGATTCAGGTTTTTCGAACAGATTTTTCAGGTTTGGATTCACTTTACCACCTCTGATTGATAAGCTTGCCCTTGACCAAAATTGTAATGGAGTCTGATTCACAGGAAATAATTGAGACCTTGAAAGGGAGGAAACAGGAAAGAATATGGGAAATAGAACCTATAATCAGAAACATTGACGTTCTAAAGAATAGGTTTCAGGAGATAAAGTTCCAATAGGTGAGTCGAATGGCTAATAAAGCTGCAAACTGGGTAGCGACCCAAGTTAAAAGGAAGATGTGCCCCTTAAATTGGGTAAATGTGCCACCATCTTCTCTTGTCTTTTTATATTGAGCAAAGATGGTCTACCTGCTCCGCTTGGATGATACGCATGTGAATAGCCTCTGTGAAAGTTTGACTTTAGTGAAAGTAAGGTCTCGGGTTTGTTGTGCTGCTGATTTGCTGTAAAACGTTGTACTGAAGTTTTCATTAATGAAAGATTTGATGTTTGGCGAATAAAAAATTTTCTAATTGATGAAAATTACTCGTAACTCATGAGCAATAATTTTGCACACCTTCAAGGCACGTACTGATTCTACTGAATATCCATAGCATGAAAATGATATGGATTCACCAACTCTTTACTATCTTGATGGAGTGCTTTGTATTTAATGGAGTGTAACATCCACTGACATGGCATAACATTCATATGAGAGTGAAAAAAATCCACGTCCCAGGGGAATCATACGCGACCATTATGGAAATATGATAGCTGCCTATAACCGCAAAATAGGTGTTACCACAAACCTATGTGCTGAAATATGGGCTGTCCGGGATGGTTTGCAATTGGCAATCTCACTTAATCTGCATGATAAGATTGTAGTTGAAAGTCACTTACAATGTCCTCCTTGATGATTGCAGGTGGCTCATGAAAACACTAGGAGTTCAAATGTTGAACCACATTCCAAAAGAGAAAAATAATTGTGCGAACGTCCTAGCAAAAAAGAGCCACTCGCAAAATGAAAACTTTTGTTCTTTTGCTTCTCCCCCTACATGGCTGTTATCTTCTTTTTTTACTGATGCTTATGGTATTGCCTACCCTAGAAGTGTCAGTAGTAGCTCTTTGTTTAATAGTAAGTCTTTTTCGGATATCTATAATAACGGCCATAATGGCCAGACCATATACACTAGTTCTAGTAGGAACCCTGGACCCGAGTATCCTACTGTTTCAGGCCAATGTTGTCATGCCCCGACCCGCAGGCTCGGCCACGCGACAACCGCCGTACCATCTCGAGATGCGTGCCTCATCAGGAGGGCAACCAAGATGGCACAAGGCTTAAAAATAAAGGATACTCGAGCAATATATGAAAACATATGAAATATCATAGATAACATAGTTCAAATATTTTAAAAATAAAATATCACATCTTACGGTGTTTCAATGCAGCGGAAAGTATTATTTATAAATACACAAATATATGTATATAAGATGTAATAATAATCCGAGCCAAGATACACAAGTAAAATGAGGTGGCACCTACATAATCGTGTCCACAGAAACAAACTGGGATCACTGGCCACCAGGACGTCCGCCGTCCAATGTCTGATGATCTGAGAACAAAAGTGAATGGGGTGAGTACATAATCATGTACCCAGTGAGAGACTCGGTTATAAAGACCGATCACCTCAGGCTGGGGATATGAAATAATCCAAATATAAATTTTAATAAATCATTTACTGAAATATATGAAATCCCAAACCAAATCAAATATCAAATCAATAACCATATATATATATCCAAATGGGCTGGCATCTGAAATCATCCCAATAAGGTATACCCTTGCGCTGGGGTATCCACTGGACCATCAAGGGTTACTTTTTATTTTAAAACATTTTATTTTATTCTCTGGCCCATTCCCTTGACGTTTGCCATCCTGTGGTGGAACACAGCATCCGAAGTCCTGGCGAGTTTCCCTACGCGCCTCTCGCAAATCAGGAGCGACTCACCGTGCCCCTCAATAGGCGGTCCACGGCTGAGTAACACGCATACATCTCAACTCGGTCCACGCTCCCACATATTGGAGCCCCGAGGACTATATTAAATTTCTCATCTCTTAGGGATATCGTTTCCCATAAATTCATCAATAATAATATCAATCTTTCGGGGGTATCATTCCCCATATAATAATCAATGATAATATCAATATATCAATTTATTGAAATTCCCACCCTTCAAATCATTTGTAAACTCAGTGTGTGAGGGTGGACAATTCATACCCCAAAACATATAAACAATTTAATAAAGCATTTATAAATAATTTTGAAAACGGTTAACCCTCAATGGTCAACCAATATAATCCAAGCCACTCACAAGTGAGGAGAGTTGTATACTCCCCGATTAACCACGTATGCCCAGGCTCAAATTGCTACCGGTCCAAATCTCGTACGATCACGTACCTAAATAATCAAATTAAATTCTAATTTGATTAATAAAATATTCAATCAATGCTCAAATCATAAATCAACACCAAAAGGTCTCGGACTAAAATTGATAAGTTCAGAAGTCAATTGGAGCTAATTGGAGTCAATTGGGGTCAATTGGGGTCTAGGGTTGCAAAATTACCAAAATGCCCCTGGTGCTACAGTACCCCTTGCCGACACTTTGCTCACTCCCGGGCGGGAGTGAGCCAAAACGGGAAAAGTGAAGAAGAGAAGATGAAGAAGAAATGAGGGTCTCGGCCAACCGAGACCCTTATAAAATTGACGTGTCCGGCGCCGGACCGACCAGGTCCGGCACCGGAGTCAACTTCTGCTGAGTTGACTCCGGTCAACTCGGCCCAAATGCCCCGGTTCTTGATTCCCAAGTGGTGCCCACATCCCCGGACTTCAATTTTAGGGTTTTTAAGTATGAAATTGAGCTAAACAAAGTTTGAAACATCCATGGAAATCAAATTTGGTAAATTAACAAGTCAACAATACATAATTATACAACTTGACACGTGCGAACTAGGTCCGGGCATGTCAAATGTACTGCTGCTGAAAGGGCTGAGCCCCGTTTTGTTCTGTCTTAACTTCTTTTAATGAAGTCTTTTTTACCAAAAAAAAAAGAAAAAAATCCACGTTAGTGGACTTAACGACTCTGTTATGATGGAGGATAACATTATCCTCGATTTGACAAAGTCAAAGGTGAAATTGTTAGAATTGACAACTCAGGATGACAATTATCAATTCTTGACAAGTTCGAGGATAAAAATGAGTATTAAGGCATTGTAATTATATTGTTGATGTATGCTTTAAAGTAACTTGTACGTTAATTGTTCAATTTAGGACCCAAACTTTTGTGGTCCGCTCAAATAAGGATTCAAACAAATAATCAACTTAAATTATGACCCAAATTTTTAAAATCTGCTCAAATAAGAATCCAAATAAATAATTGACTTAAATTAAGACCTGAACTTTCAAGATCTTTTTAAATAAGGACATTAAATGTCACGCCCTGACCCGCCTGAGTCGGCCACGTGGCAACCGTCGCGCTGCCTCGAAGTACGTGTCAGCCGGTCACGCACCAGAAGCACCGCAAGGCATTCAAATGGATACCATCGTTGCAAAACAACTAAAACTTTAATTAAAAATCTTTTAATAAAATAATAAACTTTAAAGTAATACCAGTGGATTAATTTACAGAAATACCTACGCAACGGAAACTGCTAAGCCTAGGCCACCAACGTCTCCTAGTGAGCCTCCATTCTATTAGCTGACCCCGTACGCAAATCTGCATCCATCCACATTGGATACATGTGAGTGACAGAGGTTCAATGAATCTCCATCGAGGTTAAGGAAAACAGGAGTAATCCAAAATATAATAAATCAAATAAAAATAGAATAAATAAACTTGTTTTCAAAATCTCTTTTATAATTCTCCCAATGAGAATTTGATTTAAAACCTTTAAAATAAAATATACTATATGGGCTGGCATCTAATACACTGAATGCACGACTGGCCGGTCGTATGCCTTACTGCACCGAGGGCTATCTCTTTTCTCTTTAAACACATTTTTACAATTTTTCTTTCTCTAACCCGTTCCCTCGGTGGTGGCCAGCTGTGGTGGAACACAGCTCTGGAGCCCTGGCGAGCTTCCCTCCCCGCCTCTCCCAGGGTCTCGTCTCACCGTGCCCCTTGATAGGCGGTCCACGGCTGAGAATCAAGCATGCTTCTCTAACTCGGTCCACGCTCCCGCATATATTGGAGCCCCGAGGAGCTTCAATTACTTATCTCGCATTACTTATCTCGCATCCTATCCATATATTTCTTATAAAGATAAATATATATTTAAAACATGTAAATACACACACAAGCCTTTATATTTCTTAAAAATCATCCCACCCTCTAAGTGGGTGTATCACAAAATAAAAATGTGTGAGGTGGATTACCCTTATCCCAAAACATTTGTAAAACCTTTAAAAACAATTTGTCTTTTGAAAACGTTTTGCCTTAGTGGCTAGGCACTGAAATCTAAGCCACTCACAGTATTGGGAGATTCGTATACTCCCAAGCGCTCCATGTAGCTGAACCTCTGGAGCATCGCAGCATTTCGATCCACCCGGAGCCCTAGTACACGAAAATACGTTAGCATTCATAATTAAATTTATGAATGCACCTACGAGGCTCTAGCATGACCTAAGATTGGACTTGAATGTGATTTGGAGCTTAGAAAAGTATCCAGGAAGTTCCGGGGTAAAAATTGGACACTCGAAGAAAATTTATGAAAATACCCCTGGGCCCATGGGTTGCCTACTCGGGCTGGGCCAGGCACTTAGAAAAGTGTCCGGGAGGTTTTGGAGCTAAAATCGGACTCTATATGAAAAATTACAAAAATACCCCCGGGGGCCCGGCACAGGACTGGGTTGAGCCCCACATTGGTTGGGTCAAGTTCTATACGAAATTGGGTTCAAAAAGCCCTCCTACGAGATATTGATATATTATAATGATATAATATATAAATATCTTAAATATAATAATATAATATAAAAATATCTAAACAAGGACTCGATCGGCCTGTTTCACGGTCGGTCTCTCCCTCGATTTTAGCACTCTTTTCTCCTCCTTTCGATGTACAAACTTAGACAGGCGATCCTCATGGTATCCATGACGGATCCGCCTAGGCAAAAACGAGAAACACCGGTCCAATTTTCGTAAAACCGAGATTTAGTCTAAATTGATTAAATCTCTGATTTATTCTCACCCGGTGCACAGAAATACGTGAAAACAAAATATGATGTAGATTAAGGTGAGTACTATAACATATTAAAAATTCACCTTATTTCACCAGCCCCATATCAGCCAATTTGAGTTTTAAAGTTTAAACTGGTCAAAAGCTGAAAACTGAGATCTACGCTAAACCGATGCATGGAAATGCATGCAAACTTAATATAACGTAGATCGAGATGAGTAGAATAACATACTAGAAACTCACCTTGTTCTGCAGGCCGGTTTGTCCAGATCTGCCAATTTTCCAAAATGCCTCTATTTGGCTCCAGAGAGAAAAAGAGAAAAAAGAAAGAAAAAGAAAAAGAGAAATGAAGGAAAAAGCTTTGGCCCTCCCCTATTTATAGAGGAGCCTGACACTGGGTCTACTCGGGCCCCGGGTCAAACTTTTTCCCCTTTTTCAACTTTCTTTTATTTTCACCCGTTGGCTAAATCCTTTGATTTCTTGTATCAACGGGGCCTATAATAAATTTCTAGGGACTTAATTGGAGGTCTTTTTTATATTTACTAATTTCCATGCACGGTTAATTACTTTATCTTCCAACTCCGTCTTATCCTAATTTGAACTTCTCTTCTTAATTAGACATATCCGGACCGACATATTGTTTAATTAATACGCCATCTTACATTATTCCGTTTGTAAGAAAAAGTCGTGCTAGGTCCGGGTGTGTCATTAAAAAATAATTACAATAAGTTAAAACTTAAACTTAGCAATTTATGATAAATTAAATCATCTTTAGATGGAAAAATCAATGTTAGTCATGTATGCAAGTTAATTTTGACAGAAAATTAACATCTTTATATTGATTAAAAATTAAATAATATTAATTAATAGTAACAATTAGACCCGTACTATAGTTGCCGGTTGTTTACAGAAAATAATATTGTCATCATTAATATTATATGTTCTTTTCAAAGAAATACATAAAAGTTAATGTCTTTAAAAGAAAACGTACGTATTATATTAACTTACATATAGATTTTTTTTTCATCGAAATAATAATCTCTTTTTGATATAACTGCTTTAGGCATAAGTTACTTACATCATTAGGAGAAATTAATAATCATATAACATATGTCTCCTTTAATAAGTTTTACTTTAGAGTTTAGAATAATATAAGTTCAACTAGAAGAGTTTGAAGTAAAGGACAAAGTAGGAAAAACGTTAGTCGAAATGGTTATTTGAACTTTATAAGGTTTAGAAAAATAACTTAATATACATAAATTGAGTAGATTAGGAGGCTAAAAAAGTAAAATAAATAGTATTATAAAATAAATACTTAATAAATATAAAGATAACGACAACGATGATGATAATAATGATAATAATAATAATTAACTGTAGAATAAATGATAAAATGTTTTTCAAAGAAAATCAATATTAGTATTTAAACAACATTGATTTTTAATTGAGTTTTTTTATATGTTTTGTATAAATATATAATTTATTATAAATTATAGATTATAAAAAATTATGAGTTACACTAAAATTTTGATATTGGAGATGAAAAATTTTTGGATAAGAAAATAAATAAAAGTCAAATTAATCTAACCCAATTGTTTAAAAAAGAAATATAAATGTAATATTAAATTAGTTGTTTAAAAAAATCAAAAAGAAAATGAGTAAATGGCCAAAAGATTATTTTAGAAATTTCATACGTTATTCGAAAATGATAAAAAATCTTTTAAATTAAAATCACATAGAAATCAAAGGGGTTCTTTTGAGATTTTCATATGGTGTTAATTTTAATATATTTATTTGTATAGATAATAATTATACAATAAATGCAATACATGTGACATGGTATAAAATTTTATGATTAAATTATTTTTTTAAATATAGTACTGCGTTTATTCTAAATTCTGACAAATTGGTAGAGATTTTTTTTCCTAAAATCTTACAATAATATATTTTTGAATTTTAAAACTTATCCTTCAAATTAAAATTTTTTATTTGGGATAAACTTTTGTTTTTGGTGAATAAGATACCTCAAAGGCTTACAATCTCATTACATGAGACTCATTCATATCACTGTCCAATAATAGTATCAAATCCGTAGAAGGATCATTAAGGATTCAAGTCCTTCTTTGAACTGTCTGAGACAAGTTGGCAAAAAATTTTTTATTTAGGGTAAACTTTATTAAATGGATTTTGTCATAATAAAAAAAAATCAAAATCACATAATTGCTATCTTTATTGCCTTCTTAAGAAAAGTTCTTTTCAATTTTTTACTTAATAGGTATCTTATGGTATCTGCTAGTCTTTTTCGTGTTAGATTAATTAATATGGTTTACTTTTTAATTAATATATGACGTTATTTTTTTGTCAAAATTAAGTATATATGATAAGCATTGGTTTTTCATTTACGGATGACTTAATTTATTACAAATTGCTCATTTTAAGTATTAATTTATTAAAATTATTTTTTGATATCCTTATTTGAAAATATCTTAAAAGTTCAAATCCTAATTTAAATTAATTATTTGTTTAAGTTATTATTTGAATCTTAATTTGAACCAATTATTTACTTGAATTTTTATTTGAGCAAAAGTACTAAATTGAACAATTAGCCTAAATTATATTGCTATAATGGGATGATTTAGCTGTGACTCGAAAAACAACTGGTAATGTCTTTTTTCTATGGGCCAACAAGAAATAATATTGTATTGATTTCAAAAATAATAGACACCTCTGACAAGTCAAACAAGGCGAGTCAAATAAGTCAAACAAGTCGAGTCAAACAAGACGAGCTGAAAAGAGAAATTACAACTCATACTCTTACCCTAAAATAATTTACAATTGCGGTGGAGCAGGGAGCCCATCCTTATCCAATACATGGACAAAATAGGATGGGGTAGCCGAGGACATCCTCAAATCACACATTCCCTTCATTGCCTCGAAGGTTACCCAATGCGTAGCAGCATTGCCGCTCCTTTTTACCCAGCAGACCCTCTTCCATGGAATCTTCTCTCAAGCAATTTCCTTACAAGTTACATCATGAGTTACCGGCCTAATTTTCCAATCTTGCCTTCCAACCACAGCCTGTTGTAATATTGTATTGATTTCAAAAAACAATAGACGTCTCTAACAAGTCAAACAAGGCGAGCTATAGCCTCTGCCACTAAAGCAGAACTAGCCACGCCTTTCTCCCGAGCCCCATTCTATATTATATTCCTCTGAAATCTCTGCGAAGAACACCAACACTTGCTATGGCCCGTCCCTTCACAAATGACGCATCACAATTTATCTTCTTCCACCCTTTGTCTGGTGCAATCCATGATCCATCCCACCTGTTCATCTGTTTTGTATGATATATAAAGGCATGTGACTCGCCACTTGATAATATATTTAATTACAATTAGACAATGTGATAATGACCTCTTTCTACGATATAAAGGCATATAATTCCTCACTTTACACTAATGGATATATAAAATATTTTATGTACAACCTTTTAATGATAAAATCAGTATGACTATTTGTAAATAATCTAGGAAATTTCATGATACTAAATTAAATAAAAACATTAAAAATAAATAATCTTCATTGGGGCGGGGCAAGCCGTAAGAACAAGTTCTTACCAGAAAAAAAGAGGAAAACAGGCACAATCGAGGCGAACTTGTTTGAAAATCATCCACTGACTCAGATTTTGTCATCCTAAATTATCCATCATACAAAAGTAAAAAAAGATATAAGTACTCATGTTAAAGAAATTACTATAATTTTTTGGATCTAGTTATTAGGTGCACCCTTTTATTAGGTAAACCACCTTAATAATTTGATGAAAAGTAATTTTTTTTATTCAAAAAGTGAATATATATATATATATGTAAGTTATCTTAGAATAAATCACTAACTACTTTAAGAATTTAGACTCTTTTTGAGCTTATCGAACTTAAGATTACTTATCCCAATAGATGTGAAACTCGAACTTGATTGCCTCTCATCACTAGTTCAAGCTCTTATCACTTTGATCAAAACATGATAAAATTGAATATAATTTAATTGTTTAAGTATATATTTATTACACTAGATTAGATATGATATGGAAGAAAATTACTTGTGATTTGTAGCGTAATGTTATAATAATGATAAAAATTTATATTGTGAAAAAGATTATTCATAGAATGAGTCAATCATCTCTATTTTGAAAAAATTAAGTCATTTTATGAATAATTATTCCATAACATAAATCTATATAAATACTATAAAATTACACTATAAATTATATATAATTTTTCTCTCTATCCTACCTAATTAAATAATGTGTAACAAGCCTGCTCTTAACAAGAGGAGGAAAATAGAAAACCTCATGTAGTCAATTTGCAGTTGTTGAAAGAGTTCAATTGACATTTTTAGATATTTTGCGAACAACTTGTCGAAAGAGGAAGATTCAAACAAGAATATTTCTATTTTAGTAGGGTGGGTCCTATTATTGTCTATAGTGTTAGGGTCCAAGAATTATTAAAAAAGAAAAGACAAATGGCATACTTTTCAACTCGGAGTAAACTGGCGGACTTATTAATTATTCCCTCGCATGTATAAATAGCGTACTCTATTAGCTCAAAATGCATCCTCTCAGCTTAGAAATTAAAGAACAAAAAAAGAGAGAAAACCTTGAATTGTTTAGCCTTTCCTGCTTTCTACATATATACACCGGCATCAAGCTAGCTAAGAAGTTTTGCTAAGGTAGAACATGTGATTCTTTTGTGTTTATGACTCTATATACATCTGATTTCTTTTAAATAGAGTTGATAGATGGGTAAAGTGGGTTGGGTTCCAATTTGGATCATTCATGTTGGGTTAGTTTCGGATCAAGAGAAATTCAGATTATTTCGGGTTCAGGTTGGATTGGGTTCGGGTCCAATCCAGGTTGTATTCGGGTCCATGTCATTTTGGGTTTCACATTTGGGTTTTTTTATTCATGTCATTTCGGATTCGGGTTATATTTATTTGGGTTTGATGCTCGGGTTTTCAGGTTTTAGTTATTTCAAATTCAGTTTGGATTATTCGAGTATATTTTTTTCATGTTTGATATTTAGATTTATAATTTGTGTCATTTTAGATTTTATTATGAGAGATTAACTTTTTTTTTATATAGATTCGGGATCTATTGAAAAAATAATGTCACTATTTGTTGGATTTTTAACTTTTAGTTTTTAGTAATTTATATTCTAAATGGGTAAAAATTCAAATATTTAATTTGAAATGAAAATTTTCTATTTGGTGATTGAGTTTAGTTCTAATTCTCTAATTTGCAATGTGTACAAATGAAAATTATAATTTTTAATTTTTAATTTCATATAAAACAAAATAAAATCTAAAATTCATATTAATTTTGATTTTTTTTAAGAAATAAACAAGTTGATATTATTGTAGATATCAATTTTTTTATTCAAATTTCACCTAGATAATCTTTAAGGGATGTTCAATTGAAATCTAATTTAATTTGTTTGACTTGTCATTAAATCCATAGATTAGTATTTTTAAGTTAATTATTATATAATGTTAATATAAAATTAGTCAAATTACAAATATTTAATATTAAATAAAGTATTATATGATATTTGATATTTCTTTATATTAATTATAAAATATTAAAGTATAGATATTTAAATATTTACACAACAATTTAGTTTAATTCTACTTATAACAATGAAAATAAATTCTTTTATTATCCCCAATTCTTAATCATAATTAATAGTTAAGTTTCTTTCAAAAAATACTAATAAAATATTGATGCATGATGCATACATATACTTCAATTAAAATTTGGTAAAAAACTAAAAATAATTTGAAAATATTAAATTTTATTAGCTACTGTCTGTTGGTATTTTATACTATATATTATAATTTTATTTTTAATTAAATTACTATTTTAAAAAATTTTCAGATACACTTTATTTTATGTTTTGATTATTTTGGATTAATTTCTCAGGTTAATCGGGTTCGGATTACTTCGAGTTCAGGTCATTTTGGGTTACAAGTGATTTTGGGTTTGGGTAATTTTAGATTTCGGGTCATTCCAAGTTCAGGTTAGATCGAGTTCGGGTTTGTTGATTTTTTGATTAAATAGGGTTGGGTCAGATTTGCTTTCTAGTAGATTGGGTCGAGTACCTATTCTCGGGTTAGGTTTTGCCAATTCTACTTTTAAAGAAAACAATGAATAACATATATTATATATATAATTTTATTCAATATTTACATATTGATTGGTTATCTTTACTTCTTCATTGGTTAATTTAATTTGAGTTAATTTTTGGCTGAAGATATCCCCTTAGATTTTTGGTGAATTTTGAGATTTCATTATGGAAAAGAAGAATTACCGTGATATTGATGAATTATTGTCCCAATGGAAAATCGAATATGAGGTAATTTTCTTGACCAATATCTTTTATACTTTTTATTATATTGAAGGATTATGCCTCAAGAGGAAGGGAAGGGAATTGTAAAAGTTAAGACTTTTGGAGTGGGCAAGTCCCCGACTTCTTGTAGATCTTAATTAAACCATCGAAACGAACATGCTTTTATTTTATTTTCTTTAAAAAAAAAAGAGTAAATATTGACGTGTTAGTGATTTGTATACCCAGGAACCACTTGATAAAGCATTATCTAAGCAATTAGATCCCCTGTTTGCAAATCCTGATGGAGAAACCTGGGCCAAAGTAAGACTGCTTCTCGCACGTGAGACTGAGAGTGCAGTCTCAAAATTGTTAGCTGACATTTCTGAGTTCGAGTTAGATCCAAAGAAAAGCAACAAATTGGTACAAGATTTGAGGGACTATGGCAGAAATGTGGTGGAGAGAAAGGCAAGAGAGGAAGCTGGAAACGTTCAACAGCGAATGAAAGTTAGGTAGGGAACCTGAAAATTTTCATATTTCACATTGCTGTTATAACTACTTTTTAATCCTTGCGAGCATATATTTTAGGTTTGCCTTCATCTTGAATGCTGCGCTTGTAACAAGAGAAGTCGAAAGAACAACCACTATGTCTGCCTGTATTGAGGTAATTTGTCTACATTATGTCTCAGAGATACTTTTACTAATTATAGGATTTAATATACAAAACTCTCGAATTTGTATAAAATTATTATTTTATCTTTTGAACTTTTATTTTAGTATTTTTTTAAAAAAAATTTTTTAAAATCATATAACCTTTAACGCTAATATGGTGAAATATAAAAATTTCATTGTCAATGTCTAATTAAATATGTTATGTTATTGTTAAAAGTTTCAAAGTTCGATGATTAAAAATTTTAAAATAAAAGTTGAAGGATTAAAATGTTAGTTTTATATAAATTCGAGGATCTTTTTTATGTATTAAGTCCTAATTTTGTTCTATATATAGTATTCTAAAAATCTTCAAATGTTATTCTATTGCAGTGTCTTAAGCTCTTGTCTGTGATGGTCGCCATCCGACTAGAGGAGAAGCCGGTTACAACTGATGACAGCAAATTATTCTCCTTCTGCAAGGGGAAATTGGATAAATATAAGAAGAAACACTCTTCCTCCGATACAGACAAATTACAGAACAAAGTTTTGGGATTGTCTACTGATGCAATGGGTAAAATAGAGAAAAAACTCATCTCCTCCCGCAAGAAGAAACAGGATAAAGTAATCGAGAAGATGCTCATTTCTTCTCTTATGGGTAAAAAGTCGTCCTCAAAAAATCTTCTTGCCTCAAGCACTTGGCCGGAGGTACTAGTTGTGATGAATCTACTTACACTAATTAGTTTATCTGATCTTTTTATGGATCATTCAAATTTTCTTATGTGAAAACTTAAACGTCTTTTAGGTTTCTCCAGAAGATACATTGATTACACCAGAACAATGCAAGGTGTTATGGGAGTACTTTCAAGCAGGGATTCTCCATCAAACTCAAGCTTTTACCTCAGGACAGGTAACATTTTATGAGACTGATCTCCATGGCAAATGCTGGTAGCAATTTAGGCCCTCCTGCTCATGATTTTGTTTCTTTTGTTTAGGCGGCTGGCGTGCAAGCACATACTGCTGTTTTGAGCCTTGGGGTTGCAGCTGTTGCTGCAGTTCGTGCTGATGGTGGTGGTGGTGGTGGCGGCGGCGGTGGTGGTGGTGGTGGTTCCTAATCTTCAAAATATTGAAAAATATTTCCTCGTATATATATTTCTCAAGTCGAAGGTTGTAATTGATCACTAGTTCCTCGTATCGTAATCTGAACTGCAAATGTAAGAAAATTAAATAAAAAAGAAGCCCTACCTTCATGTATTCTTTTTTTTTTCTTATTAAATAATAAATCTGAAGTTTCTGTATCTTTCAAAATTTGTAGATGTAATCTCAGCGCGTAGTTGGAAATTTTAGATTAATTAACTAAATCACACTGTTAATTATTCTGTTCTCTTGAATAAAACAATATCATAATCGAATTCGGTGATCATTTTTGGTCAGGCAATCGCATCAAATAATCACTTGAATATTTTGTTATATAAGGCTATGGTAATGATTTATATCCTTTTTTTTCAGTTCTAATTAATTATGTGCTGATCATGACGGAGTAAATAATATGCTATATGTTTCTTTTGTTTGGGAAAGACTTCCTATTCACATATTGATTATATATAATAATTACCACCAATTTCATTTTAAAAATTTGTCGCTAAACTTCAATCTACATCCAATTAATTCCCGATTTAACTAAAATTAATCAGATTCTTTTATTGCGATGAATTCCATTGTAGTGTAAGAATCACATGACCAATTTTAATCACATTATGGTCTAACTGGATGTAAATATATCAAAGTTTAGGATCTTATTTAATTAAGGTGATTATAACTGTTTTTTTTTTCTTTTTTTGAGAAATATATATTACAAACAGTAGATTATTATATAGTAGATTTAACTCATGGTTTTTTCTCATGTCCTTTTTTTCTTTCCCCCTTTTCTTGAAAAGGCAAGCAATAAGTATTTTATTCTTCGTACTGATTGATGATAAGCTTGCAGAAAGAATGCCCTTGACCAAAATTGCAATGAATAAAAAATCGAATCGGTAGTCGAACCGATTAGTCATCTGGTTATTGGTTCAATCGATTCGATTAAATAAATAATTTAATTTTTTTAAATATTAAAAAAAAAATAGAAAAATTCAAAATATTCCTTAAAAAATAAGAAAAAGTAAAAATATCAATTAAAAAAAATTAAAAAATTAAAATTTGAATTGAACCGGTTCAACTGATTCGTCGATTCAACCGATTCAAAAACGATTCAATAATAATCCTATTTTATGACCCGGACAAGACTTGTGATCGATTTCTAGTTCAACTGATTGAACCGGCCGATCTCCGGTCCGATTTTTTATTCCATGCAAAATTGTAACGGAGTCTGATTCAGGAAATAAAGTTCCAATGGGTGAGTCGAATGGCTAATAAAGCTGCAAACAGTGTAGCTACCCAAGTCAAAAAGAGGATGTGCCCCTTAAATTGGGTAAATATGCCACCGTCTTCTCTTGTCTTTATATTGAGCAGAGATGGTCTACCTACTCCACGTAGATGATAGGCATGTGAATAGCCTCTTTGTATAGTTTGACTTTTCACCGTAAGTAAGGTCTCCGGATATACATGGGGTTTGTTGTGCCGCTGATTTGCCGTAAAACATTTTACTGAAGTTTTCATTAATGAAAGATTTGATGTTTGGCCCAAAAAAATTAATGATTGACTCATCACGAGCGATAATTTTGCACACCTTCTACTGTCTTGATGGTTAAGTGCTCTGTATTTACTTTCATTGGACAGGGTTCAAAAGATGGTACAAAAGAAAAGAAAACAGAAAATGACATGGATGAATCCATTTACCAGCGGTTCCCCTTTTAGCGAAACAAAATGGGTCTGAAACTTAAAATGCACACCTACAGTTCTTTTTTAACAATATCCAATCCACCAATATTATCCCTTCCATCAAACATAGGAACTTCCAGAACCTAAAAACGAGTTACTTGTACGTTATTCTTATTTTATAAATTTTCAAATAGTTAATGGCACCCATTTACTTCTTTGTTTTAGGGTGGTACCCTTTTACTAAAGTATGGGAAAAAAAATTAACAATTTTGAAAATAATCTACAGTCAAATATTCATTTTAGAAAATTAACCATTCCCATATCTACGTATATCTATAAATATAAATTGAATAAATACAAAAAGCATAAAATTTAAATTTAAATCAATTTAATAATAATAAATTACTAAGTTGAACTAAAACATGTTAAATATGGAAAAAAAAGAATAATATAAAAAGTTTATGTATAAAATCATTGTATGCAATAATTTAGCATCTATATTTGTCTCTATTAACCATTCCCTCTTAAAATTTTTAATTTTAATTGATTAAAGATTTTTAACTTGAATTTCTTCCTAAATTTGTAAACTATATATATAGAACCACTGTAAAAGTAAAATATTTTATTAATATAATAAAATGGCATTACTTTCTTTTTCATTTTAGAAAATGAAACATAAAATCTTTTATTGTAAAAATTGTTTGCAATTTGCAAAAGATGCAAACAATTTAGACAAGGGAGTCAAAAAATGCAATCTCCTTCCCTACTTAATTTTCTACCTCTTGTTAATTGGCTAAAGAAAAAAAAAAAAACAATATCCCTTACGTTCCTCTCTCTTTCTTTCTCTCAGGTTTTTCTTTCAAACTGTGTTTTTCAAACTCAAGCAATTTCTACGTCTCCTTCCATATTTTGCAGCAATCCATTGAGAAAATTAAAAATGGAAAAACATATGAAACGAAAAGAAATATTCTGTCGCCCCTCTCCCCTGTTTTTCTTTCTCAAGCCACCACCCACTGTTTTTCATTCTGAAGCGAGCCAACCCTCTGCTTTTCTTTCTCAAGTGATCGAGCAGGCAGGCGACCGGCATGGCCATGAGGATTTCATCTATCTCTTCTCTCTCAAACAAATGGAAATTTCAGAGACATGCTACTCGAAATCAAAGGGATAGTTTTGTTTGCAAAATTTGCTATTTTATTTGTATATATATATATATATATATATATTTTAATAGAAAACGGTGGTAGCGGGAACAGCGGTTCGTTGTAGCAAACATAAACAAGTACATAAGATCACAAACATGATAAGCAAGTACATAAGGGGAATACACTTCCTTAACCAACAGCAAAGGAACCGTGATGATTGATAATTAGAAACATTGACCTTAATAATTATTCTTTGCAAGAAAGCAGTACCATATATATATAGAAGCCACACAAACTCTAGCTGATTAATTTCATGCTTCAATCAAATTGGGATTGGATCAATAAACAAGGCCGTGATGCTAGATTTTGCTGCTTCCCCAGCTTGTGTATAGGCATCTTCGTCCTTATAAAGGAGATCCATTACCCGAGCAAGGTTGAGACTACGAGTAAGTGTTGGATTCAAAGCAAAAAAAAATATTTGAACATAAACATTTGTTGGATTCAAAGCAGAAAAATATTTGAACATAAACTTTTTCAAAACAGAGAGCTAAACAGAAAGATGAAGTTAAGAAGTTAAAAATGATTCATCGGCTTAATTAAAATTCATTGAACATGAGTTCAATTTATACAAAAGGTTTGCAGCAACTTGTTTGCTGCAAGTTCCGAGAGCAATACAATGATTCAAAAAAAAATTACAAGTTGCTTGAGCTGGTTCACAATCTGATAAAATATCAGTACAAGTAGGTAAGACTCTCATTGCTTATTGGTCCAAAAATACAGCAAGATGGCTGCTTTTTGTTGGATTCTTCCACTTGCTGTTTCCACCGACTAAACATGCCAAAAATACAACTGCTAGATTTGATTTGGTTGTTAAAATACTAGCTTCTGATTGGTTGAAAGTGGCTGCACAAAAAAACAAAGCATTAACATAATTGATTGACTTTTCCACCACCTAAAACATGTAGCTCTGTCGGCTACTAGCTTCTTTCAAAGATATGATTTGATTTGGTTGTTAACATAATTGATTGACTTGTAGTTCTTCAGCCATATTCAACACTCCTCCTTGGCTGGATAACTGCAAACACCCAACCTTTCTCTGAGAAACTCAAACCTGGCCTTGGTCATTGGTTTAGTGAGAATGTCAGCCACCTGTTCCTCAGAGCTGCAATGCACAAGACTGACTTCATTCTTCTGCTGAGCTTCTCTTACAAAATGCAACTTAATCTTAAAATGTTTGGTCCTGCCATGATTAACAGGATTTCTAGCAATGGCTATTGCAAACTGATTATCACAATAAATTGCAATAGGATCAGTGAGAGGCCTGCATAAATCAGTTAACAATTTCTTCAACCAAATGGCTTGATTCACAGCAGCTGCAGTAGCAATGTATTCAGCTTCTGCAGTTGATTGTGCAACTGTGTCTTGCTTCCTTGACATCCATGCAAATGCACCACTTCCAAATGAAAACAGATACCCTGAAGTACTTTTGAGATCATCAACTGAACCACCCCAATCACTGTCAGAATACCCTCTCAAACTAGATTCCTCAGAAGCTTTATAAAGGACTCCAAAGTTTTTAGTTCCCTTCACATACCTTAGAACCCTCTTCACTGCCCTGAGATGGTTTTGGCTCGGCAAGTGCATAAACCTGGACAACAGACTCACAGCAAACATGATGTCTGGTCTTGTGGCAGCAAGATACAACAAACAGCCAATCATGCTTCTATACAGACCTTCATCAACTTTTTCAGATCCATCTTCCCTACAAAATTTTTCACCAAGAGGCAATGGAGTTGCAGCAGGCTTGCAATTCTCCATTTTGAACTTCTTTAAGACTTCCTGACTATACTTCTTTTGACAAATAAAGATTCCTTCCTTGGACTGCTTAATTTCCATTCCAAGAAAGAAGGACATAAGTCCAAGATCTGTCATCTCAAACACCTTCAACATTTCTGTTTTGAAGGCTTCAATCATTTCAGAACTGCTTCCTGTTACCAGTAGATCATCTACATACACAGACACTATCAAGACATCAGTTTTAAATGCTTTGACATAGAGAGTTGGTTCACTTACACTTCTTTGCATTCCAAATTGAAGTAAGTGATCATGTAACCTCTCATACCAGGCCCTTGGTGCCTGCTTCAAACCATACAAAGCCTTCTTTAACAAATAGACCTTGCCTTCCTGCCCTTTAACTTCAAAACCAGTAGGCTGCTCAACAAAAATCTGTTCTTTAAGGAAACCATTAAGAAATGCAGATTTCATATCAAGTTGGAAAACAAACCAGCCATTTTGTGCAGAAATAGCAAGTAGCATTCTGATGGTATCATGCCTTGCAACAGGTGCAAAAGTTTCAGAAAAATCAATGCCATATTGTTGTGCATACCCTTTTACAACTAGCCTTGCTTTGAGTTTGTTCACAGAACCATCAGGGTTGAGTTTGGTCCTGTACACCCATTTTACACCAATTACTTTCTGATTTTGAGGCCTATCAACCAGAAGCCAAGTTTGATTTTTCTCAATCATTCTAATCTCCTCCTGCATTGCATCTCTCCAGCCAGTAACTTGCAAAGCTTCATGATCACTTGCTGGTTCAAGAACAGCAATGTTGCAGCTTTCATAGACTTCTGAAATTGGTTTAGTGCCTCTGACAGGTGGATCATCAACATTAAGCTCTTCATTTTCATTTTCCGTTTGATTGAATCCAACCTCTTTATCAATTTGAGGTTGTACTTCAATTTTAGGCCAGCTCCATTCCCCATCCTCATTAAACTTCACATCTCTGCTTACTATGATTTTGTTAAACTGAGGATGATAGATTCTGTACCCCTTTGATCTGCTGCTGTAGCCAATGAAAACACCTGCCTCACTCCTTTTGTCCAGCTTATCTCTTCTCACATTAGGGGTTAGTGCATAACATAAACAACCAAACACTTTAAAATGTTCAACTGAAGGTTTAACTCCAAACCAAGCTTCATAGGGAGTTTTACCTTTCACTGCCTTGGTTGTTATTCTGTTGATAAGATACACAGCTGTATTGACTGCCTCAGCCCACAATTTTTTTGACAAATTCTTCTCATGGAGTAAGCATCTAGCCATTTCCATCACAGTTCTATTTTTTCTCTCACTCACTCCATTTTGCTGGGGTGTGTATACCACTGTTAACTGGTGTTCAATGCCTGCCTCATTGCAAAACTGTTCAAACTTGTCAGAGGTGTATTCTGTACCATTATTCGTTCTTAGAACTTTGATTTTCTGGCCACTTTGATTTTCAGCAGTAGCCTTAAATTTTCAGAATACATCTGCTACTTCTGATTTCTGTTTCAGAAAGAACACCCAAGTTAACCTTGTAAAATCATCAATAAACAGAATGAAGAACTTACTACCATTCAGGGATAGTGTTCTTTGAGGTCCACAAACATCAGAGTGGACAAGTTGAAGCTTCTCAGTAGCTCTCCAGGATTGGTTTGAAGGAAAAAGCAGTCTGCTTTGCTTGCCAAACTGACAGACTTCACATACACCTGTACTGGCTTCAATGGTTGGCAGATTCAACACAAGACTATTCTTTTGCATCTGCATTATTGAATTGTAATTGGAATGCCCCATTCTTTTGTGCCATAAAGATGACACATCCACTAAACTAGTGCAAGCAAGATCAGTATCTTCAAGTTTCAAATAAAAGGTTCTATTAACCATAGGCAATGTCAGCAGTTCCCTGCCACTAGGTTCAAAAATTGTGCATGCTTTTCCTCTAATTACAAACTATAATCTTTCTCTAACAATTGACCAACACTGATTAAATTTTGATCAACTTCAGGTACTAACAGAACATCAGGAACTAGTTTGGTACCTGACTGTGTTTGTACAAACACATCACCTTTGCCAGTAGCCTCAAGATAGAATCCATATCCAATCTTTACTCTGGAACTATGTGTTTTATCCAATGTTTTGAACATCCTTTCATCAAACACCATGTGATGAGTGCAGCCGCTGTCAACTAACCACACTGAGCTGCTGTGAGCACTGGTTGTAAAACAGGTAGCTACAAACAGCTGCTCTTCAGATTCTTCACTGCTTTCTGCCATTTGAGCTTGAGGTGCTTTCTGTTTCTGTTGATTTTTGTTTTTGCAGACTTTCTCTACATGTCCAAGCTGCCTGCAACCTCCACAAATAGCATCTGGTCTGAACCAGCAGTATTTCTCCAGATGAGAATCCTTCTTGCAATGTGAGCAAGTGGGAAACTTCTTTTTCTCGGAGTCTTTGTTTCCTTCTGCAGCTTTCTTGCCTTTGTCCCTTTTATCACCTTGTCCCTTATTCCTCTTCCATTTCTCCTTATTTTTAGCCATCATAGCTCCTTCAGTTTTCAGCTGGAACCTGTTAGCTCTTCTTTGCTCAAGAGAGTACATTGAGTTCAGTAACTCTGGCAAAGAAATATTAGTAACATCAGTTACTATTTCGAGAGAAGTGATAATGGGATCATATCTCTCTGGTAGTGTATTAACAATCTTTTCCACAATTTTTTTTTCAGTGTAGCTGTCATCACTTAGCATCTTCAATCTGTTGACTATGGTTGTGACTCTATCTGCATACTGCTTGACAGTCTCATCATCTCCCATTCTCAGGTTTTCAAAGTCTCTTCTAAGATTCACCAGCTGCTGTTTTCTTGTTTTTTCAGACCCTTGGAACTCTTCTCTGAGTTGATTCCAAGCTTTCCATGGTGTGTCACATGCCATGATCCTGGTAAATATCTCATCTGAGACAGAGTTTTGGATGATGGTGAGTGCTTTGAACTTGTTTGCCACCTCATCCTGGAATTTCCTTACATCTTCTTCAGTTTCTCTTGCTAGTGGAGAAGGTTCTCTACCAGCACTGATCAAATCCCACAGCTTGAGAGCTTGCAGGTGAGTTTTCATTTTAACACTCCAAATGTGATAGTTTTCCCCTTTGAAAACTGGAGGTTGAGGTAAACTACCACTGGATGATTCCATCTTTAAGTTTCTGAGTTTGAGCAAAGGTTTTTTTAACTGCCTCACTTACTCTCTGGTTTTCTCTCAATTTTTAGGTCCTACTAAGATCAAAATACAGCTCTAGATACCATTTGTTGGATTCAAAGCAAAAAAAAATATTTGAACATAAACATTTGTTGGATTCAAAGCAGAAAAATATTTGAACATAAACTTTTTCAAAACAGAGAGCTAAATAGAAAGATGAAGTTAAGAAGTTAAAAATGATTCATCGGCTTAATTAAAATTCATTGAACATGAGTTCAATTTATACAAAAGGTTTGCAGCAACTTGTTTGCTGCAAGTTCCGAGAGCAATACAATGATTCAAAAAAAAATTACAAGTTGCTTGAGCTGGTTCACAATCTGATAAAATATCAGTACAAGTAGGTAAGACTCTCATTGCTTATTGGTCCAAAAATACAGCAAGATGGCTGCTTTTTGTTGGATTCTTCCACTTGCTGTTTCCACCGACTAAACATGCCAAAAATACAGCTGCTAGATTTGATTTGGTTGTTAAAATACTAGCTTCTGATTGGTTGAAAGTGGCTGCACAAAAAAACAAAGCATTAACATAATTGATTGACTTTTCCACCACCTAAAACATGTAGCTCTGTCGGCTACTAGCTTCTTTCAAAGATATGATTTGATTTGGTTGTTAACATAATTGATTGACTTGTAGTTCTTCAGCCATATTCAACAGTAAGAGCCGACTCTGGCACTGCTGTAGGTTTCAAGAATTCTCCGTTGATATCCTTCCAAGCCTCCTCAACTTTCTTGTTAAGATCATCGTATGCCTCTTGTTCTGATGCCTCATATTGTTTCATGTAGATTTCAACCGCTGAGGGAATGTGCTTTCTCTCTTGCTCAAACTGCGCACTCACGGGAATTTCCGGATCAACGTTAAATCAAGAAAAATTAAGCCACCATGAGAAAAGTTTGTGCTATTCACATAAATATACCTTGTGGCCAACAATATCACTCATAAGCCTACAAATTATTGCTGACGCTCTGATAATCTTTGGGTCATTAAATGACCAAAGAAATGTCTCTTCTGTGATGCTATCGTCCATGCCAACAAAAGATGTAATTCCAACTAAATAATAACCACAAGATACTAATGCAAGAGGCATGTACTCCTCCAAAGTTGGTGTGTAATTTTCATGGAGCCATTTGGCCTCAGTATAGTAGGCTTGTACTTGTTTTTTCATCTAGAGGAAAAGGAAAAAAAAAAAAACAGAAATCAGATATGGGGCTTTGTATAAAAGACTAGACCTTATAAATGATAAGATACGGGGTTTTGAAGAAAAATATACTAATTCTCTCGCGTGTTTGACACGGTATGATTTCCCTTGCTCGTTCAATAAATCTTCCATTTCTTCATAAACATTTAAAATTTCCTTGTACAATACTTTCATGTAGTTTGGGAGTTGATCTGCGCAGCTGATATCCCACCTACATACATTCCAATCAATAATTCCAAATGGTTATGATTATTATAGTAATTCAATCAAATTTTCAAGTAATTAGATTTAGAAGGTATTTGCTTGGGGAAAACCTCTGAATTGCATCTCTGAACATCAAAAGTTCTTCATATGTGCCATATGCATCATATGTATCATCCACGATTGATGTCAAGCCGATTACTTTTGTCATGAAGGTTCTAGCAAGGGAATAGTGGGGTTCAAAGTAAACTCCCACTATCCATAAGTAACATTCGACCAATCTATCTCGAATAAAGGGAAAATTCTCTGGAATGTTTAAGCTTTTCCACCAGCTGAAATAAGATAGTAATTAATAATTAACCCAACTTTAAAGCGGTAAACCATCAAACTACTCATCAAGAATTTTCAGGCTCGACCCAATAATATTATTATATTGATAAATAATACTATATTTTAACTCTAAAACATATTAAGAATATTAAAATTAATATTGATGGAAAATATTGTTCTAGTAATTTAAGAATAAACACAGACATGATAAAGTTGGATTTGCTGTCGTCAATGGAACTTGAAATCCAACTTAATTATTAGGTTTAGGGATTACCTATTCATCTCACTTAACTCCTTCTTGTGAACATGTTGCACCAACATGAAATCCAACTTTGCCAATTTTAATAAAGTTTCATCTCGGGTACCATATGCTTCATAAATGGAGATGTGACTCCTAGCAACCAACCTTGGCAAGCTCTTCCGAAGGGGCCTCTCTAGAGCATTAGCAATTTCAGTCTTAAGAGGATGTTCTACAATAGTTTCAGCTGCCACCTTTAGATGAAAGGTGGCCAAATCAAGAGCTTCTTCCAGTATATTTTCTCCATGCACTCGGAGGTGTGCAGCTTCATACAGTTCAAGCAAGCCTCTCACATCACTAATTAAGGATGACTTGAAATTTCCTTTCTCATCTTTAAACTTGTTGAATGATTCTTCGCAATCACAGAAATTAAGAAGGAAAAAAAATGTTGAAACAATTATAATTAGTAAAGGAAAGAACCAATAAATTGATGCATTTAATATAATTAGACTGGTTTTTAACAAATTTAATTAATAGCATGTATATATACCGCAATGAACTTTAAAACCATGCTCTCTCAACAATCGAAATTGAGCAGCTGTAGTGTAGAGATCATGATCTTTGTGATCATCTTTGGAATCGCAATAAATAGCATCCAAGGCATCTTTTATCTCTTTCTCAAAATGGTAAGCCACACCCAAGCGCTGGACTGCATCAATTAAGTGCAATTTTTGGGATAGTTGATCCATAGGTTTGGCTAGCATTCCCCTCACTTCTTCCTTCAAGTTTTCATAATGTAGTTGTGTTGTTGCATCCATGTTCTAGCATTATATTGTATAGTCATGACGAAATTGTTAAAACTATTACAGATAAGATAGTTAATAAAAACGAATTAAATCAAACTTTATAGAAAAAAAGAGGGGGGAGGGGGACATACCAACTCAGAAGGACAAGAGAGGAAAATGTCCCCCCAGTTATTAGGAACAAAATTGGCCAAATGGCGATTTTCCTTATTGGGCATTTCTGGAGTTGGAGGAATTGCATAAATTTGAGAAGACATTTTCTTAGGAGATGGGTTTAGTATTGGAATATTGGCGTAATTTGTTTTTACTGCTTTAGAAATTTTTTGTGATTTCAAATGCTTATAAACTGAGGGTACGTATTTATATATAGGTACTCGACTAATGTTTCAACTTTCAGTGACTCTTGTTTTGCTTCTATTGAGTAATTAATAGAGTTTATTATTACTAAAAATGCAGCCCCCGCTAACGCTGCGGGTACAATGATAATTTGTGTTTTTTTTTTTAATGTGTAGAGTCTAAGAAGCAAATAAGATACAAAACAGTTAAAAATGTATGAATCATAGTTTTAAACTAATTCGTGAGCATTTTTTTCTCTTTTTTTTTATCTATTCTAGATTTTATTAGTTAGACAATAATACATTGTACATGTGCAAAAAGCTTAGGAAATTTTTCATATTTCATTAGGTTGTCATATTAAATTATAGAAATCATAATTAATTAAAGTATCTACAATGTAAAAGTCTTTAAGGTCACCTGTAATATTAAACATAGTAAAATATGTTCTCCAAAATTGATAATCTTGGTGTATCAGTCCATTATAGGTCTGGAACATCTTCTGATTCATTAACTTCTTCTTCTTCTTCCCTATAAAATGCAAACAAATAGTTGTGTTTAGTTTGCATAATATTTCATAATTACACAACCATATCATCTAACTCGGATTTTGCATGATAAATATTGTTTTTGCGAAAACAAATATTAATTTTCATAGTAATATAGTAAAAACTTCTACGTAAAAAAGATATGCAAATTTTCAGTGACATATGATATGTTCTACAATCTCTTTTGTAAGCTTGAGAATTAATATGATAATATATCACTTTCTCCTCTCTCTCGTTAACCATTCATCTCCTTTTTATCTTTCATTTATTTTTTAAAGACAAATATGATTGATGGACTTTTATTAAATTAACATTAAAAAAGAAAGAGAAACAAAAACTAAATAAAAATACACTTCATTTATCTATACTTTTAAATAAGAAAGAGAAAAAAATTAAAGAGAAAATGATGATGTAGATGCTTGAGAGAAGCTTTTTAGGGAAAAACATAATAGATTGTATAGATATTCTAATGTTAGGGCCCATTTAATTCATGTGATAACTTTAGGACTTCACGTTATAAACATTGTTAAAGTCATATTATAAACTTTATAAACTGTTTAGTGATATAATTATTTCAATTATTATTATGATCTTATATGTCCTTGCATTGAATTTCTCGACCTAGTATCAATTGATTTTAAGTTGGGTGTGTTGAAGCCAAACAGATCAGCAGGTAACGACGGGGAAATGGCTGCTTTGGGTGGAGAGAGTAGGAGTGTAGGAGATGATAATCACTACACTTGTTACTCTTCAGTCGCGAGATTCTTATTGAAACTTTGAAATTTGAGAAGAGTGCACTGCCTTTCAAAGGCAGTGGGCCCTTCCGATGTGAGAATTATTACTCGTTCCAGAATAATGGTGAAATCTAGAGAGAAAAAGGAGATATGGTAGCCCATCTAGCTCATGGTTTTGTTTCTATTGTTTAGGCCGGTGGCTGGGAAGCAAGCACATATGAACCTTGGAGCTCCTGTTGCCGGAGCTGGTTCCTAATCTTCAAACTGGAAAATTGGGATTAGTTTTCTCATATTTCTCTAGTCGGTTGCAATTGATCGGCTAGTTCCTGACATTTTTTAATCTATCTGAATTGAAATTGTAAGAAAAGAAAAAAGAAACAAAAAGGAAACCCAAACTTGATGTATTCCATTTTTCTTATAAATTCTGAAGTTCTCCAGTCTTTCAAAGTCAGTATGAGAAAATATATATATATATATATATATATATATATATATTTATATATGTATCCTATTCACAAGTTTGTGACCAACAATATCATTCATAAGCCTGCTGATTGTTTTCGAAGCTCTAATAATCTTTGGGTCATTCAATGACCAAAGAAATGTCTCTTCTGTAATGCTATCTTCCATGCCAACATAAGATGAAACCGCAAGCATATGATAACCAGCAGATACTAACGCAACAGATATATACTCCTCCAAAGTGGGTTTGTAATTTTCATGGAGCCAATTGGCCTCAGCATAGTAGGCTTGGACCATTTGTTTCACCTAGGAAAAAACAAATCAGCTAATTAGGTATATATGATTTAAAAGAGAATTAGATATATATAGTACTGCTTCTCTCGCATGTTTGACACGGTATGATTTTCCTTGCTCATTCAACAATTCTTCCATTTCTTCATAAGCATTTAACATTTCCCTAAAGAATACTTTCATGTAGTTTGGAAGTTGATCTATGCAGCTGATATCCCAACTACATACATGCCAATTCAATAATTCGAAATGGTTATTAGGATTATAAGTCAATCAAATTTTCAAGTAATTAGATGATTTCGAAGGAGGATATAAATGCTTGGGAATAACCTCTGAATTGCATTTCTGTACATTAAAAACTCTTCATGTGTGCCATATGCATCATATGTATCATCCACGATTGATACTATGGTGGATACTCTTGTCAAGAACGTTCTAGCAAGGGAATAATGGGGTTCAAAGTACACTCCCACTACCCACAGGTACAATTCCACCAATATCTGTCTCGAGCGGAGGGAAAATTATTTGGAATGTCTAAGCTTTTTCTCCGCCTGAAATAAGATACAGTAATTAGTAAACATAAAAATATTACTACCTAAAGCTGTAAATAGTAGTTGAGAACTACGACATGATTTTTATTTAGATAAATATAAGTTTAGTCACTGAACTTTTAAAGATATTCTATATTGATCATTTGACTATAAAAACTTATAATTAAGTCATTTATTTTTTTTACAGTTCAGTATTTTATCACTTAACTCTTAGAAAATAATGATTTGATGACGTAACATAGTTCAATCATCAAATATATCATGTGGCATAGTGATGTGACATACCATGTAATTTAAAATGTCACTTGATATTGATTATGTAACAAAGCGACGACATCACATATGTCACGTGGTATATTGAGTGATTTAGTTATGCTACACTAGCGGGTCAATTTTTTTCTAAGAGTTTGAAGATCAAAATATTAAATTTTACAAAAAGTAACCAAATCATATGTTTTTACAATTGAGTTACTAAAATTGAAAACCTTTAAACGTAAGTGACTATTTATATAATTTACCCTATTCAGTTTCATGTCCAACCCAATAATATTATTACATTGATAAATAATAAATTTTAACTTTAAAATATATTTAAATATAATTTTATAATATATATTTTAACTCTCAAATATATTTAAAAATAAAGTAATTAATATTTGATAGAAAAATACTTCCCTAATATTCTAATAATAAAACATAACATATAATTGGATACTCAAAAAAAAAATAATTGGAACGTCTAAACTTTTATTTTCGGTTGTCAATGGAAGATATCTCAAAACCTAGTCGATTCAACTCATAGACACCTCGCAGACAATCATAGCTTAAAATCAATTATTGGTAAATATTTATGAGATTTAGGAATTACCTAATGTATCTCACTTAACTCCTTCCTGTGCAAATGTTGTACCAACATGAAATCCAACTTTGCAAATTTCCATAAATTTTCATCTTTCGTACCATATGCTTCATATACGGAAATATAGCTCCTAGCAACCAACCTTGGCAAGCTCTTCCGGAGGGGCCTCTTTAGAGCATTAGCAATTTGAGTCGAGAGAGGATACTCACTACAACATTTAAGAGCTATGGCTACATTTATTTAGCTGCAAATGCAATTTTGCATCTATAAAAGTTTTAGATGCATATAATATTAACTTTTAAATGCACTTTTAATGTGTAATTATTGTAAATATTTTAATTACTTTCACTTTAATAGGGGTAGGCTCAAGAGACAATTGGTCAAAACTCGAGCCTCTAGCCCAAATTAAGCAAAAGGAGAGACTTGAGCAGCTCGACTTTTAGGCAATTGTATTTTGTTAAAATTACAATCGGTAGTATATCTTATTCAAGCCAAAAAACACAACATATATAGTACAAAGTCTAAACTTGGGGCCTAAGTTGAAGTAAGAGCCCATATACACAAGATAAATACAAATAATACACCTCATTAAATAATACACCTCATTACTCCCCCTCAAGTTGGAGCATGAAGATTGACGATGCCCAACTTGCAAAGCAAATTAGTGAAATGCTCATAGCCTAAGGCTTTTGTGAAAATGTCAGCAAGTTGAGCAGTAGAGGCAACATGTGTAGCGACCAGCTCCTTGGAACTAATCCGTTCACGAACGAAATGACAATCAACTTCAATATGCTTCGTTCGTTCATGAAAAACTGGATTGGTAGCTATTTGAATAGCGGCTTGGTTGTCACAATACAGCTGCATAGGAGAAATCTGAGGAATTTGAAGATCTTGAAGCAAACTATGTAGCCAAAGTAGTTTACTAGTTGTAGTAAACATGGCGCGGTATTCAGCTTCTGCCGAAGAACGAGATACGGTCGTTTGTTTCTTAGACTTCTAAGAGACAGGAGAGAAGCCAATAAGAATAAAATAGCCAGTGGTGGAGTGTCGAGTAACTGAACAACCAGCCCAGTCGGAATCACAATAAGCTTTGAGTTGTAAAGAGGCATTGGAAGGAAGAAAGATACCTTGCCTAGGTTCTTTATGTAACGAAGAACTCTCATGACAACATCAAGATGATCGTGCCTTGGATTGTGCATAAATTGGCTAAGCACTTGAACTGAATAACATAAGTCTAGTCTAGTAACTGTGAGATATAGCAAACGGCCAACCAATCTTCGATACACGGAAGGGTCTTTCAAAACAGGACCAATTGCTTGTTCAAGATGATGATTTTGTTCCATGGAAAACCGACAAGGGCGACAGCCAAGCAGTCCAGTTTCATGCAAGATATCCAGAGCATATTTTCTTTAATTAAGTGCAATACCAGTTGGTGATCGTGCTATTTCAATCCCCAAAAAATATTTCAATTGCCCAAGATCTTTGATTTGGCACTTTGAATCCAAACATGATTTTATGGAACTAATCTGATCCATGTCATTGCTAGTTATTATCACATCATCAACATATATTAAAACAGCAATAAAACTGTTACCTTCCTTCGACGTGAAGAGGGAATAGTCTGCAACAGATTGAGTGAAGCCAATATCTTTTAAAGCATTTGTAAATTTTTCAAACCAATTACGAGATGCTTGTTTAAGACCATATAGAAATTTGCGTAGATGACAAACTCGTGTCTCCCCCTTTCGTGCAAAGCCTTGTGGAATCTTCATGTAGACTTCTTCATGTACGTCTCCATGCAAGAAAGCATTGTTTACATCAAGCTGATGTAATTGCCAACTTTTGATGAAGGCAACAGCAAGAAGGCAACGTACTGTCACCAATTTTGCCACTGGAGCAAATGTTTCATGATAATCAAGTCCTTCCATTTGCGTGTACCCTTTTGCAACCAAGCGCGCCTTATAGAGCTCAATGGAGCCATCTGGTTTATACTTGATACGATAAACCTATTTCGAGTCAATTGCTCGCTTCCCAGGCGGCAAGGTCTCAAGGACCCAAGTATTATTCTGTTCTAAGGCTACTATTTCCTTTGCCATAGCATCATGCCACTTATCATCACGTACTGCTTCTGAAAAATTTATCATGTGAAATGAAGTCAGATATAGGATGAATAATACCTAAGTTAGCTGATGGAGTGGTAGCTGAAGAAGGATCTATTGAAGGTGGAAGGTTATAAACAAAATCTTGGAGGTTAGGTGGCAAATTATGTGTACGTTGTGGCCTTATTGGAATGGATGGTTGTGGTGCAGGTTCGGTTTGAGATGGTGATGTGCTCTCAGGTTGAACTGGTTCTTGTTCTTCACTCACTATCGGTTCAGCATTGTTAAGTGTTTCGGTTGGTTCTTGAAGGCTTGAGATCGGAATTGACATCTCTAAGTCATCTGCAATAGGTGAGTACAAAACAGGACTAGGATTGGATTTCGAAACTGATTCAAGAAAAGGATAAACATGTTCATGGAATACCACATCTATTGACACAAAGACGTTCTTGGACTCTAAATCATAAACTTTATACCCTTTTGTCCGTAAGGGTATACCAGAAACACACATCAAATAGCTCTAGTATCGAACTTGTGAGAGATTGGGAATGGTTATGAGCATAGCAAAGACAACCAAAGACACGAAGATGAGTATAAGAAGGGTCTTTATCAAAAAGTACCCATGTGCACCGAGAAAAGTCATCAATAATAGTTAAGAAATAATGAGCACCAGTATGAGAAGGTGTGGAATATTTGCCCCAAATATCAACATGTATCAATGAAAAAGGTTAAGTACTTTTATGTTTGCTAATTGGAAAGGGACATCTTGTTTGTTTGGAATGGTGACAAACATCACAAATACGCATGTCTTTAGAATAAACAAAAGATGATAAACTAGATATCTTAGCTAAACGATCTGATGAAGGATGTCCAAGACGCATGTGCCAGAGTGAGGATGATTGAGATATGGCGGTATGATGGGCTAATGGTAGTGATTTAACTTTGGGAAAGAAACAATGGTACAGTCCTTCTCACAGCTTACCCACTCCAATCAGCATCCTCGATTGTAGGTCCTGAAAAACACAAAAGTCAGGAAAAAATAGGACAGCACAATTGAGGTCTTTTATGAGCTTGCTAATGCACAAAAGATTGTAACAAAAGTTTGGAACACAAAGAACATCTTTCAACATAATATCATTAGACAGGATTGCCTTTCCAATGTGGCTGACTGGCAAGGAAGTTCTGTTTGGGAGTTTAACTGGTTGATGTGAAACTGTGGGAAAATTATCTTTTAAGGTAGACAAAAAAGGTGTCATATGATCCGTTGCACCACTATCAATAATCCAAGATGACTGAGTAAACATACTAGCTAGATTGGCAGAGGGTGTGAAAGTTTTACCATTCAACAAATTGAGAAGTTGAGCATACTGTTCAACGGTCAAGCTAGCAACAGGTGATTTTCCAATACTTTCAAGGTTTGTGTCTGATTGAGCATTTTGTGTACCTCTCTGGCTAGCCAAATTCGTGTTGGAATCATATTTACTTCTCGGTTTCTTTTCGTTTTGATCTTGGCGGCCTCGTGGCTTCCAATTCGCCGGATACCCAATCAACTCAAAACACATATCCTTAGTGTGCCCATTTTTCTTACAATGATCACATCTATCTCTGCCTCTTGGCTGTTATCATTGTAAAGATTGACTTGTTCTTGCTATCAATGCTGCTGCTTCAACGGTGGGAGAATCAGCTTGTTGTTTCTCCTCTTGGGTGACCATCGAATAAGCTTTGCTAATGCTAGGAAGAGGATCAAGGTTCAATATTGTTGATCGAATGGCATTAAAATTCTCATTCAATCCCAATAGAAACTGATGTAATTTTTCGGTTTCTCTTATGTTGATGAAGTCCTTTGCGGCACCACATGAGCAAACTGAGATGCTTTCATAAAGTTGTAATTCATCCTACAATGGCTTCAACTTGGTAAAGTATGCTGCAACGGAGAGGTTTCCTTGGGTTGTAAAAGCAAGATTTCTCTTCAATTCATGAACTTTAGAGGCATTTTCTTGAGAAAATCATTCTTCAAGATCTTTCCAGATATCACAAGCAGTCTCTGCATAAGCCACACTATTGTGCAAATCGCGAGAGAGAGAATTAAAAAGCCATGAGATTACGATGGAGTTTCCTTTGATCCATGCATGAAAATTTGCCGAATTGACAACAGGTTTGGGAAGTGATCCATCAACAAAACAGAATTTGTTTTTGGCGTTAAAAGCATTTTTCATAGCCCTTTTCCAGATTGGATAGTTATCTCCATTCAAAAGGCATGAAACGAATACAGTGCTCGGATTATCAGAAGGATGAAGGTAATGAGGGGAATTGGCATCGATGAGGTTACTTGCTCCCTCATTCAATGTAGAAGATTCAGAAGGGTTTTTAGACATAGTCGGTTAGGGTTGGTTGCAACCTGCTCTGATACCATGTTAAAATTACAATTGGTAGTATATCTTATTCAAGCCAAAAAACACAACATATATAGTACAGAGTGTTAAACTTGGGGCCTAAGTTGAAGTAAGAGCCCATATACACAAGATAAATACAAATAATAAACCTCATTAAATAATACACCTCGTTATATTTTTACTGGAAAAAGGAAGGCAGACAATTGCCACCCTATGGATTACAGTATTCTCCAATATGTTTGCATTTTTACAGACCCAAATACAAATAGAAGTTAACGTTACAATTCTCTCCTTCTTCATGTTTACCATTCATTCTCTTCTTCGATTGGCTTTTCCTTCTTTGAGTTACATTTCCTTCTTTCTCTCTCAAAAACCTAAAATTTAGATTAAAGATTGACACTCAAGAGATTGAAGTTGTTGCTTCAGATTTCGTTAAAATTTAGGTTCATTCTTTGAAGCTTGCATCTATAGTATTTTGTTTCTTCATATTTGAGTCTTTAATTTGTTTCTTTTTGAAATTCTCGAGGTTGATCGGAGATTGAGCTGCCGTCATCCACCATCTTCGCAGCTACGGACATTAACAGTGAACGAAGGTCCCTTCCTTTTATGACTTTTCCCCTTTTAATATTCTTTGATTGATTCATGCTGTTCTTGTTATTTTGATTAGTTAAAATGATAATCGCAAAAAATAAGATGATTTTCTCCTTAAATTGAAGGAGAGCTTATGTTTTCTAAGAAGAATAGTAAAAGCAGTCTGCTGTATTAATAGTTGGGATTTTATTTATGGTAATGGAGGAAATTATCAAGTTTTTTATATTACTGTATTGTACGATGTTATACCATTGATATTATGTATTCAGTTGCGGATGGTCCTTGCGAAGTCAGCCGTGAATAGACCATCCCACCCACCTACTTAGTTTTCTATGTCTTCCTCTCATTTTGTTCTTATTCTCTGTTTTTAGCAGCAACTTTGTTGGTTTTTGGTGGTTTGATTGAGCCATTCTGCTCTTGTTGAACATATTTGGTTTTGTCTTCTTCCCCTTATATTATATTAATAATATATTTGCTACTTGTGTTTTGGGATGAAAAGAAAAAGGAAGATGGAGAAACACTACATTGATATGTAAAAGTTAAAATATCAAAAACTTATATAAACGTAAAAGAGGTAAGGAAGATAGTTCAGATAATAGTAATTGACTAGGACAAGCACTTTATGACTAGGACGGATATACGCTAATGAAAGAAAGGGATTTGGGTCCATCGATGTGTTTCTGAGCTAGTGTTAATCTGCTTTGGGTGTTTCCTTTATTACTGTTTAAAAAGTGGCTTCCCCTGTTTTTGTGGGTACAATTATAATCTATTATGGGTCTATCATCTTGGTTATGATGAATTAAATCTTCTTTTTTCCCTTAAAAAAACAAAATTTCTTGGCATTCTCTGTTATATTTAGCATCTATTTGGTTATTGTTGCTTTTACAAAATAATCCACTTTTGAGACTCCCTTTAGGTGACCCTAATACAAGTGCACGATATACGTAATAATTAAATTATAATTAATCATATAATAATAAAAGATATTAAGGGCATATTATATTCGTTTCATTTTTTTCTTGAGAATATGATATCAAATTTATTTGTCATTTTAATCTTACATTTTTTGCATATTTAATTTATCCCCTCTTTATGAACTGCACCCTAATGTCCTTTCTATTCTTTGGCAATAAAAAAATACTTCTATTCCATCCACTTATAGCTGCACTTATTTTTGCAGCTATAGAGTGTAAATGACACATCCGGACCTAGCATGACTTTTCTGTACGAACGAAATAGTACAAGATGACGTATTAATTAAATAATAGGTCGGTCCGGCTGTGTCAAGTCAGAAGAGAAGTTAAAATTAGGATAAGACGGAGTTTGAAGATAAAGTAATTAACCATGCATGAAAATTAGTAAATGCCAAAAAGACCTCCAAATAAGTCTCTAGAAATTTATTATGGGCCCTATTGGCACAAGAAATCAAACAATTTAGCCAACGGGTAAAGATGGAAGAAAGTTGAAAAAAGATAAAAAGTTTGACCCAGAGCCCGAGTGGACCCGGCGTCGGGTTCCCTTATAAATAGGGGAGGGAGCCGAACCTATCTTTCATTTTTTTCTTTTCTTTTTCTTTCTTTTTCTTCTTCTTTTCTCTGGAGCCGACCAGAGGCATTTTGGATAATTGGCAAATCGGGACAGTCCGGCCATCAGATCAAGGTGAGTTTCCAGTATGTTGTTCTTCTCACCTCGATCTACGTTATGTTAAGTTTGCAAGTACATCCATGCATCGGTTTAGCCTAGATCACAGTTTTCAGCTTTTAACCGGATTAGAACTTTAAACTCAAATAAGTGGATTTCGGGCCGGTGGATTAAGGTGAGTTTTTAGTGTGTTATAGTACTCACCTTAATCTACTTCACTCTCCATTTTTACACATTTCTGTGCACCGGGTGTGAATAAATCGGAGATTTAGTCAATTTAGGCTAAATCTCAGTCTACGGAAAAATTGGACCGGTGTTTCTCATTTTTGCCTCGGCGTATCCGTCGTGGATGCCATGAGGATCTCCTCTCTAAGTTTATACGTCGAAAGGAGGAGAAATGAATGCAAAAACCAAGGAAAAGACCGGCCGAAAAACTGACCGATCGAGTCCCTATTTAAATATTTTTAATATAATATTATTATATTAAAAGATATTTATATATTATATTAATATATTTAGATATTTATATATTATATCATTATAATGTATAAATATCTCATAGGAGGGCTTTTTGAGTCCGATTTCGAGTAGAACTTGGCTCAACCCGTGTGGGGCCCAGCCTAGTCTGCGTGTGGGGCCCACGGGCCCCGGGGGCATTTTGGTAATTTTTCATCGAGAGTCCGATTTTAGCCCCGAAACCTCCCGGACACTTTTCTAAGTGTCGGGCCCAGTCCGAGTGGCCCATGGACCCCCAGGGGCATTTTCGTAATTTTTCACCAAGTGTCCAATTTTTACCCCGGAACCTCCTGGACACTTTTCCAAGCCCCAAATCTTATTCAAGCCCAGTCGTAGGTCATGTTAGAGCCTCGTAGGTGCATTCATAAATTTAATTATGAATGCTAACGTATATTTCCGTGTGCTAGGGCTCCGGGTGAATCGAATGCGGCGATGCTCCGGAGGTTGAGCTACATGGAGCGCTTGGGAGTATACGAATCTCCCAATACTGTAAGTGGCTTAGATTTCTTTGTTTAGCCACTAGGAACAAAGGTTTTAAAAATAATTTTAAAACATAAATGTTTTCAAAAAGGTTTTGGGTTATGGGAAATCCACACACACACACTTGCTTGTGATATACCCACACAGTGAGTGGGATGTTTTAAAAAGAAATATAAATACTTATGTGTGTGTGTTTATATATTTTAAATATGTATGTTTTTTTATATATATTCTCGAAATAATATTTTTATGATTATTGAGGGTACGATGCCCTTGGGAGATGAGTGATTGAGAGGGTTCCTCGGGGCTCCAATTTACGGGAGCGTGGACCGAGTTTGAGAGCATGCATGATACTCAACCGTGGACCGCCTATCGAGGGGCACGGTGAGTCGAGCCCGGTTGGGAGAGGCTCGTAGGGAAACTCGCCAGAGCTCCAGTTCGCTGTGTTCCACCATAGCGAGGCACCACCGAGGGAAAGGGCTAAAGAGATAGAAAAGAGAAAATATTATTGAATGAGAAAAGAGATAGCCCTCGGTGCAATGAGGCATAAGACGACCGACGGGTCGCGCCTCCAGTATAATAGAGATGACAGCCCATTTGATATATATATTTATTCATTTAAAGTATTTTTAAAAAAGGGTTCTCAGCTGGAGAACCAGAAAAGAGTTTTCAAAGAAAAATATTTATTATTATTTTATTTTATTTTATTTTAGATTTCCCTTATTTCCCCCAACCCAGCTGGAGATTCTTAGAACCTCTGTTACTCACCTGTATCCAATGTGGATGGATGCAGATTTGCGTACGGAGTTAGCTTTAGAAAGGAGGCTCACTAGAAGGCATCGGTGGCTTAGGTTTAGTGGTTTCCGCTGTGTAGGTATTCTTTTAAATTAGTCCACTGGTGTTGCTTATAAATTAAATATTTTATTAAATGATTTCTAATTAAAATTTTAGTTTTGTTTTGCAGCGATGATATCCATTTCAATGCCTTGCGGTGCCTCGGATGCGTGGCTGTAGACACGTACTTCGAGGTAACGCGGCGGTTGCCACATGGCCGGCCCGGGCGGGTCAGGGCATGACGGTAAATGTTGTAGTGACTCTACGTTAATAGTTTCAGCTGCCAACTTTAGATGACTGGTGGCGAAATCAAGAGCTTCTTCCAGTATATTTTCTCCATGCACTCGGAGTGTGCAGCTTCGTACAATTCAAGCAAGCCTCGCACATCACTAATTAAGGATGCCTTGAAATTTCCATTCTCATCTAATTGAATTTGTTGAACAATTCTTAGCAATCACAAAAGGAAAAAAGTTGAACCAATATTAGTAAAGAAAAGAACCAATTAATTGACACATTATATATATATATAAATGGATCATTTTACACCCGGTATAAAATTAAGAGTTTTACATCCTTTCATAGTTTAACGTACAATTAATATTTAGTTAATCAAACCGTTGAATTTCATATTCTATTTATAGATATCGTGCATGTAACATTTCAAATTAATTTAAAATGTATTGCATATGTTTTAATGTGATAGAATTTTTCACCGTTAAATATAAATTAAAAATATCTAAAAAAGTTAGAATCTAAATCGATATCATAAAAATATCGGATTGACTTGAAATTTTACATATATGTGTGATAGATTCAAATATATCTTTGGATTCGACGGTCGAATTGTTAACATATTAATTATACATTGAGTTATAAAAAGGGTGTAAAATTAAAAGTTTTACACCGGGTATAAGTGACTCCCTATATATATATATATATATATAAGTAAAGAATTCTTCAGAAAATGGTGAGAATCATTCAATGATTGACAAATGATATGTCTATTTAATTATCATGCGTTAAGTATTTGATCTTTTTTTAAATTGCCATTAATTTAAAAACTAATGAAATATGAAAATTTTCAATTCAAATTTTAGTTTGGGTAAAATTCTAACAACTCATATAACAAAATAAATTATTTTTCAAATTTTAAGTAACATATTAAATTTCTAATTAAAGTCTTTTGTATTGATCAAATTAAGTAACAAACTTTTATAATTTTTTTTTTGGTTTTTTTTCACCATCTGATATCTGAAGCTTCGCTCCGACTAATCCAGATTCGAGCCGGGTAGGACCACAAGGACGGCAAAGCTCTCCCTCCCAGGTTTTTAAAGCAGCTGCGTACCCAAGGATTCGAACTTGAGTCACTTGGTTAAGCTAGAACAGCCCCTTACCAGCTGATCTACACCCCTGGGGGTACTTTTATAATTTTTAAATAGTTTTAAAATGATATAATTTTTCAATATTATTATATGTAAAAAATATTATTATTATTATTATTATTATTATTACTTTAAGTGTCCTATGCATAGCATGGGGTAAAAAGGAGTAGAAAATAATTGGATTGACTTTTAGCAAATTGGATACCGCAATGAACATTGGAACCATATATGCTCCCTCAGCAATCGAAATCGAACAGCAGTAGTGTAGAGATCATGATCTTAATGTGATCATCTTTGCAATCACAATAAATAGTTTCCAAGGCATCTTCTATCTCTTTCTCAAAATGGTAAGATACACCAAAGCGCTGGACTTGCATCAATTAAGTGCAATTTTGGGGACGGTTGATCCACAGGTTTGGCCAGCTTTCCCCTCACTTCTTGCTTCAAATTTTCATATTGTAGTTGTGTTGTTGCATCCATATTCTAACCCATATTTTGTAGTCATCAAATTGATAAGATAGTTTAAAAACCAAAATAACCGAACTAAAAAAAAAAAAAGAAAATAAAAGAAGCGAGGCCGACTGAATATTAATTCAAAAAAAAAAAGGCAATAGGAAAGAAGTATCGATACATACCAACTCAGACGGGCAAGAGAGGAAAATGGCGATTTTCCTCGGGCATGGTCGTTTCCGGAGTTGGAGGAACTGCATAAATTTGAGAAGACATTTCCTTGGGAGATGGGTGTGGTATTGGTAGAATTTGGTTTAAGTGCCTTACAGTTCTGTGTGATTTCCTTGTTCTTTTTGTTCATTAATTTTGTGTGATTTCAAATGCTTCTAAGTTGAGGACATTTATATATAAGTAATCAACTAATGTTTCAACCTTTTTTTTTGGCCAAACTAATGTTTCAACTTTCACGCACTCTCATTTGCTTCCATCCATGGATAGGGTTTATTATTCTAATCATTCGAGGGCACATTTATTTCAATCGATGATGTTATGACCGCACGTTGTAAACGATGTTGAGTGATAATATTTCAGAAGTGAAGACTCCCATCCAACCGTTGGTATAGATCATAAGGGTTGGACTATTTTACCCTTATTTTTTTTTAAAACTTAAATATTTTTTATTTATTTAGGTTAAAACAAGTTATTTATTAACTTTTTATAATTTTTTTAAATTACAATCGAATCGAGTAAACTTGCATTGGGTAAAATTCTTTCATATTTTTTGGGCTCTTTCATTTGTGAATTATTACTTGATAATCAACATTATATAGGGATGAATCTTTGATTTAAATTTTTTTTAATTTTTTTAATGATTATATGAATTAGTACTTGATGAAATTTACGGAATATATAATATATTTAAGTATGGAACGCGCAGTCGAGGTTTAATTTTTTAAAAAATTCTATTTTGATAATAAAAAAATAAATTTTTTAAAATGACTAACATTAAATGATGAATAAATATTATTTTGAGGATAAATCTTTGATTTAATTTTTTTTTAATTATTCTAGTCATCTACGGCCCACGGCCCATTTATTTCAACTTGATGATATTTAGCACCGCACGTTATGAACTATGTTGAGTGCTATTATTTCAGAAAAATTTGGTGAATACTACTACTATATCACCTTTTGTACGGACAATAAGGGTCAGACTATTTTACACCTATTTTTTTTAAAATTCAAATATTTTTTATATTTTTTTAGGTTAAAATAAGTTATTTGTTACCTTTTTATAATTTTTTTTAAATCACAATAGTTACAATCGAGTAAACCTGTATTATTAGGCAAAATTCTTTCACATTTTCTACGCTCTTTCAATTGTGAATTATTACTTGATAACTAACATTATATAGGGATGAATCTTTAAATTAAACTTTTCTAATGATTATATGAACTATTACTTAATGAAATTTACAGAATATATAGTATATTTAAGTATGGAATGAGTAGTTGGGGTTCAAGCTTTAAAAAAATTCAATTCTTACAATAAAGAAGATAAGTTTTTAAGAATGATTAACATTACGAGACGAATAAATATTATTTTGAGGATGAATCTTTGATTTAATTTTCTTTAATTTTTTCAATGATTATGAACTATTGCTTGATGTAATTTACGGAATATTTAGCATATTTATGGTACGCGTAGTTGGAGTTTCATTTCTTAAAAAAAAAAATTTGGAATGAAGAAAATAGGTTAGTGGAGACTACTGACATTATATGAATATTATTTTGGAGATGAATATTTGATTTAACTTTTTAATAATCATAAACTATTGTTTGATGAAATTTACGGAATATATAGCATATTTAACAAGTATGAGACGTGTAGTTAGGGTTTAATTTTTTCAAAAATTCTATTTTGGGATAAAGAAGATCGGTTTTTGGGAATGGCTAGCATTATATAGAGGATGATGAATATTATTTTAGGGATGAATTTTTTATTTAATTGTTTAATGATTATATGGCATATATTTAAGTATATGACGTGTTGTTCAAATTCTATTTTTGAGATGAAGAAGATAATTTTTGGGGGATAACTAAAATTATATAGGGGATAATGAACATATTTTAGCGATGAATCTTTGATTTAACTTTTTAAATAATTATGGCATTTAATGAATATATGGCATAATTAAGTGCGGGATGGAGAAGATAAGTTTTGGGAGATGATTACCACTATTTAGGCAATGATGAATATTAATTTGGTGATGGATCTTTAATTTAACTTTTTAAAGTTTTTAAAATTTTGAATACATGTTTTGGGACTCAGGGATGTGAATACTAATGGGTATAATAAAGGAAGATATGTTTTGGGGTTTGGGGATAATGAATATTAGTGGGTATGATTTTTGGGGATAAAGAATACATACTTTGGGGATGATGAATATTAATGATATGATTTATAGTATAAAGAAGACATGATTTTGGGGATAATGAATGTTAATAAATGTGATTTTTTAGGATAAAAAATACATATTTTGAGGATAATGAATATTAATGCGTATGATTTTTTTAGTATAAAGAAGATATATTTTGAGATTATCAATATTATTTTGAAATAAAAAATTATGATGGGGATAACGGGTAAGATTTTTGAAAACAAAGAAAATATGTTTTGGGATGACTAATATTAACCTTTGGTTAAATTAAAAAAATAATACGGGAATAACACGTATGATTTTTGGGCACAAAGAACAAATATTTTGAGATGACTAATCATGTTTTGAGATGATTAATATTATTATTCGGTTTAAATAAAAAATTTATAGAGATAAAATATATGATTTTTAGGAATAAAGAAAACATTTTGAGGATGATGAACATTATTTTAGAATTAAAAAACCTATTACGGAGATAACGAGTAAGATTTTAAAAAACACACACACACATTTTTTGGATGACTAACATTATTTTTAATTTAACCTAAATAAATAAAAGAAAAAGATAATTTACTTAAAATTAAAAAAAGAAAAAGTATAGCAAGTCTCATTTATTTTTTATTCTAAAACCTTACTATTATAATTTTTAAAAAGAGAAAATTCACCATATCAATAAGGTAACTTTTTAAACGTGGGGCTAAATTTTTGGGATACACATTAAAATTGAACAAATTAGAAAAAGAGACATCATGCATATTATAAGCGGGATAATTTTTAACAAGTCAATAAGTATTTTTCTATCAATAAATATCATATATTTGTTCTATTTTATTTGTCCATCTTTACTTTTTGTAATGTCTCAACTTATTTCTGCACAGAAAAAAAGTCTCAATTTATTTTTCATTTACATAAATAAATAACAAATAACCTTAAAAAAATAAATATATTTGAATTCTCAATTTTATCCTCCCTTTTATTTTCTTACCATCTATCATAAACAACAAATATATTCGAATTCTCAATTTTATCATTCTTTTTTTTTTCGTACTATCACATTATTACTCAAACTGCAAAAACACTTACAACTATTAATTAAGATTAACAAAGTAATTTAACAATTTTTTCTTAAATTTTGTGAAAGTCAAATATGGGCATTCTTTTTGGGACGGAAAGAGTATTAAAGATGTAAAGATTTCTCATTATATTTGAAACAATATCTTGGGCTTCAAATACAACAGCGAGGTTTACAGATTAAAATATTTTCTTTTTAACTATTTTCGTTTAGGTTATGTTTGGTACATAGAAAATTTAAAGAAAAAGAAAATACTTAGGAAAATTTGAAGGAAATGAAAATGAATAGAGAAAATTCAAAATCTTTACCTTGTTTGGTGTCAAGGAAAATATTAAGGAAAATAATAAGGAAAATACTTTCTCATGTATGTTTGGTTCATAGAAAAATTATTGGGGAAAGGAAAATATGAGGAAATCTAACCAAAATTGTTTTCAATTTTTAAAAGCTATTACAAGCACAAAAGAAATCCTCCTGATCAACACCATAGTCAACAACGCCTAACCTAAATTGCATATTGCAGAAGTTGATTATTCTTGTTTTTTGAGCTTACCTATATATTACATATGACCATGTCTAGGCATATTTAATATTCCTGTTTTCTTCAAGTACATTACGCATAAACTTAGTTTACACAAAGATTATACTAAGTTCTAACATCACTTCTTCACTTTGAGGCTTCCTCCAGCTTTCTTGAAAAGATCATGATGCTTTACATCCAGCTTCAGTCTTATTTCTTCATGATCTGCCTTTGTTGTTAGCAAACCCTGTAATAATACACCAATCAAGATTTAATATCAAAGTGCCTATCATTCCAGCAAGATGAAAAACCAAGGACAGGATGCTTAGTTACCCATAAGAGATGCTTCCAAAATTCCATTTACCCTGTAATAATCTTGAACCAAGCTGGTTGGCTCGCTCAAAACATACTTTGGTAGTTCGTAGTTAGCACCTGCAAAGAAAAGTTGGTTTAAGACATGTTAGCAAAAATTTCTCAAGCAAAGCAACCTTTTCAAAGTCATTGTTTGTAAAAAGCTATAGGAAATACACCATTCATTCTAGATAGTATTGGTTTTAGTTCTAAATTAGTTACACATTCAGGGGCATACATCTTTCTAGTAAAAAGTTAACTGTTTCCAAGGAGGTCAAATCATAGCCATATTGGAATGAGGCTCAAATAGTTATCAAAATTTGAAGCGGCAAGCTCAGCTTACTTCTTTCATCATAGCAGATGGTTAAATCAGCATTTTGCACTATGACCCCTGCACTGTCCATGATAGCTTGAGCAAAGGCTAAATCAGCTTCAGCAGCAGCTCGAAGTGCATCCCAGATCTGTAGTGTCCCAGACAGATCCATGTGAAAAACAACCACATTATTTACATTTCTGCAGAGTTGAAAGAAAAAGTTGTTGGAAGCATAAGGATATCAAGAAAACCATACCTGTTCATTTTTACTTTTAGCCCAATACCTGTTCAATTTACTTTCAATCATTTACTTCTAATGTTCTATTCTATGTAAAACTGGATTGCGTTTAAGCAAACTAACCAATTTCTCGAATATGAGCAGCCTGTCAAATTTGTTACTAGATCATATACAACAAATGACTTTATATACCACCTCAAGTTAGAATTAGAGTCTGCCACTGAATCATAATACATACTTTGGAATGTTATTTTTCATTCAGCTTTGAATTATTGAGATTTGAGTATTGAGGCCTCCTCTTCGGTTCTTTCTTTTCCTTCTCCATTTCTTCTAATTCTCCCCTAAGTTTCTCTGTTTCTTCATCTTTGGTTTTCATGCGATTTCTATGTCTCTCCATTGCTCCCTTGGTTTTACATCTATCTTAACAACTATATAACCCTTCAGCAGTAATATTACAATGTCAACTGCTCAACATTAAGTATGGCAAGCTCGTGTGCTAATCACAACCAAAATCAGAGCGCAGCAAAGTTGCCATACCTTAGTTTGCCTTCCAGCAACAGAAAATGTGGAATCACAGTTACAACAGTTACTGATTAAAAGTGATTCAATCAATGTCTAAAAATTTAAAATTGTAAGTGAAATAAGGATGGCAGCATTAAGCAAGTGAAAAAGACAGAGAACAATGACTTCATAAGAAAATACATAATCTATCAAAGGCACACAATATAGATGCAAAGTAACCGAAAGATCCAACAGCATAGTTCTACAACTCATCCGCAGCTATGGAGTTTTCAGTTTCACAAATAAGCACACGAGGCTCTTTAAATCAAAAGACATAACCCAAAACCCAAAGATCCAAATCATATAAAAATGAAACACTAAATTCATTAGATGATAAACGTCATAAACACATAGGCAAGCAATCAGTCTATCCAAAAAATAATAAACACCCTAGAAATTTCTATACAAGCCGCAGCAAGAAAGCTCCCAAAGATAGTGCCTGAGTCTTGATTTGCCCAGTAGCTAGGTTGATTTCAATAAGATTCAAATTAAAGTAGTAAATACCGGCTGTTCAAGTGAAAAAATTTCCTCGAGAATCAGAAACCTTTGATAGGAACTTGATGAGCGGATCACACCGGAGAAAAGCAGCTGACCTAAAAATGAAGGATGTTTTGGGCGTCGATGCCCATGGCCACTCGACTACTTCATCCACTGAGAGAGAGACGAGATAGAGAGAGGAAGAACAAACGCGACGAATTTTCACTGGTTTTTCACTGTTTTCCTCAGCATTTTGTCTGGAAAATGGAAGAAAATTTTAACTCTATATTTTACCCATTAATTTTCTTATTTTACTTTTCCCCCACATTTTTCCTATTAACCAAACACCTAAAATTAAAATCTAAGATTTTATTTTCTTTTCCTTGTTATTTTCCTTGGTATCAAACTGAGCCATAAGGATTTAGCCCAAGAAAAAGATAGACACACTAGCAGTATCTACAGCAAATTCTCTCCACAAAAATCATACAACATCGAAGCAAACAGATCTTAAGATATTAGTATTAAAATAGTTTTGTTTGACCACCTTTAGGCATAAACTAGTAGTTTGGGATTTTTTCTAAATTTTATTATTATTTTATAAATGTGTAGATTAGTTGAATAATTTATACAATTAAAGAAAATAAGAAAATGTATGAAATTAAATGAAAATTAGAGATAATTATTTTTTAAAAAAATAATTATATAATAATATTTATTCACAAATTAAGAGGAGATGTCACGCCATATTGCTCTTATCTTACGTCTCCTTTAGGCAAAAGAAATAGTAACATATAAACCTTAAAAAAAAAAAGAAAACATAAAAGTATAAATATATATATATATATATATATATTTATATATAGACTAATTTGTTCTATTTATCTATCAAATTAATATATAAACTAAAATATATATTTTACAAAGAGAGACAAATGGATACAATAGTTTTTTATTTGTCTTTCTTAAATAAAACAAGAATATTTGCCAGGGTTTCGTTTTTTCTTTTTCCTCTTTTTAGACGGGGTTTTTTTTTTAAAAAACTTTGTATTAATAGTTTTATAGATTAGTAGTATCAAAACAATTAGTATTATTACAAGTAGCAAAATAAGCCATAAAAATCTTATTGATCTTTTTTTTTTAATTTATAAAATTAATTTACATCATACCATGTCTAATCTATAATATATATAAAAGTGTGACTTAAGTAAGTGCTTTATATCTATTAAATATCTTTTATTCTTTAATATATTTCAGAAAAGCCATTGGATTTGGACTCTACCTTTTACATTTGACTTTTAAAAACTAAATACTTAAATATTGAGTATTAAGAGATTTGTTTCACTTTAAATATCCGCTTTTCTTTAACATATTTCAATACTATACAATTGGATTTTGGTTATCTTTTACATTAGGTTTTTAAAAAATAAATAATTAAACATTAACATTTTAAGGACTTTTTACTCATTAATATCTCAGAATGCCATTAGTTTAAATTAGGTTTAAATATTAAGATTTTAAAGGGTTTTTACTTATTGGTATTAAAGAATGGCATAATTTATATTAGGTTATCAAAGAATGGCATCAATTTATATTAGGTTTTACACAATTAAAAAATGCACAATTAAGAACTAGAGGTGTAAAATAGACAGGTTTGGCGGGTTACAGGTTCGGGTCAAATTGACCCACAAAAATTTTTGGGTCATTCAAATTTCGGGTCATTCAAGTCAATCGGTTTTGGATTTTTCTGTTTGACTCTCAAGTCTTTCGAGTTTGGTCCTTGGTTTTTCGAGTAATTTAGGTTCGAGTTTTTATTTTTCAGTTATTTAAATTAGCATGTCGAGTTTTTTGGTTCAATTGGTTTCGAATCATTCGATTCTTTGATTAATCTGGTTTCAGATCAGTCGGGTTTAGATTATTTATTTCTTTTAAAAATCAAATCGGATTAGATTAATTTAGGGTTCAAATTGATTAGACGAATTTCTTAGGTTTGTATAACGTATTGTATTACGTGCGATGCACGTAACACTGAGACTAGTAGAACAAAAAAAGAGACTAAATTTTTATTTTTATTCAAAACAAATTGTTTTGAATTTCTTTCTAATAATCACTACTCTCCATATCTCATATAAAAAATAAAAGAAAAAAATACTGAAAATGCTTATTGACAAATAAATAAAATTGTATACATCAGATAGTAAATTCACTGAAAATGAAACTTTTATTAATTGTAAATATATAATAATTAATTAGATTCTCCAATAATAACAATTATATAAAAAAATAATATAAAAGAAAAATAATCAAACCCAAATTTAAATTCTTTTGTCCATTTTCAAGCCCAAATCCCTAACCAAATTTAAGCCTAAACCCAAAAACAAATGAAGAAAATAAAAAAATGAAAAAAAAATAAAGCAAGAAGATAAAAAATAACCAATGTCTCAAAACATCTTAAGAGGCATTGTCTACTCCTTTAATAGAGGATTTTTTTGGGAAAACCATGGGCAGTGGCTTAATTGGTGCTCCAAGCACCAATGGGATTTTCACCCCACCAGTGCCTTTGGGTCTAGGCAAACTCCATTGTACTAGTTGGGTACTTAAGTCTTCAATGGAGGCGTCTCAATGCAGTTGGTGCCTAAACACATTGAAAAGCCTTCGCAAATGGGGCCTTACTTGATTTATGGTCTAATTTTTTAATGTAGTCGATTATGGGTTCAACGTTTCGAAATCGACACAATTAAGGGTCTGTCGTGAATTTTGGAGGTGCATGAATTGAAGTGCAATTGCTATTAATTTTAATGACGTCAATAAAGATTAGGTCCTTTTCTGGTAATTTTAACACTATCTCTAAAATGCCACATTGTCTCTTATCTCTAGAGCTTTAGAAGTCCAATAACTGAAAGAAAACCCAAAATCTAGTGAAATCTCCACCTCTAATGTCCATTGTTGACCAACTCTGTTAATCAGTTGACCATCGATAAGGTACTTTGGTATAATCCAAAATTTGCATATAACCTTTTTTGAAACTCATAAATCTGACCTTAGATTTACTAAAATCAGTTTGAAACTTCTCAAAAATCTTTCTAAAAATTGTGATTTTCTAGTTCATACTGAGTCATTTTTACTGTTGGATAAAGTTGATTTTTAGATGTATTGTCCTACGGTCCAAGATTTCTCTTCTTATCATTGGAACTTAGATAAATCCAATTGGAACTTCAAAACCAAAAATAAAAAAAAATGGTAAGGTCGAATGTTCAAAAGAAAGGCCAAAACTTTTAAGTTAACGCACCTACATAGTGCATGTAACATAAGTGCTATTTAAATTGACACTAGGGCCCTTAATTGAGCTGATTTTAAAATATTAGACATATTGGACCCTTAATTGATGAAATTATAAAGTTGAGCCTTAAATCTAGTAAAGTTAAAAAAAAAGGTCTCATATTGAGCAATTAGCATTTCTATTCAAAATATGTCACACCCCGATCCAAAGGTCGAGAATGCGACAACCGCCGCGTGCCACGAATCGTGAATGGCGCGCTTCACCCACAACTCGAAGCTTGCAAGGCTTATAGCATCTTGAACCAATTTAGTAAATCAATTTAAACTTGTCATGCAAAACGAAAAAATAAGATTTTAAAACATTTATGCAGTTCAAAATTTAAATGAAAGCAGTCCTTTAAATTGAGAAACATAGGTAAATAATAACTCAACCATGATCAAATTATACCAGTGGATCTAGTAATAAACACACATGTCACACCCCGACCCGCCCCGGGTCGGCCACGTGGCAACCACAGCGCTGCTTCGAAGTACGTGCTGGCCAGTCACGCACCTGAGGCACCGCAAGGCATAAATGGGCACAATCGCTGTCAAATAAACTAAAACTTTAATTAGAAAATATTTAATAAAATAATTAACTTTAAAAGTAATGCCAGTGGACTAATTGAGAGAATACCTACATAGCGGAAACTTGTAAGCCTAAGTCACCGATGCCTCCTAGTGAGCCTCTTTTCTATAGCTGACTCCGATCGCGGATCTGCATCCATCCACATTAGATACAGGTGAGTGATAGAGGTTCTAAGAATCTCCATCTGGGTTAGAGTGGATAAGAGAAATCCAAAATAAAATAAAATAAAATATGATAATAATAAAACAATTATTTTTCTTTTAAAAATTCTTTTCTGGTTCTCCTGCTGAGAACCCTTTTTTAAAAACACTATAAATAAATAAATAAATAAATAAATATACATGAAGTGGGCTGGCATCTCTATCATACTGGAGGCGCGATCCGTCGGTCGTCTTATGCCTCACTGCACCGAGGGCTATCTCTTTTCTTTCTAAAAATATTTTCTCTTTCTCTTTCTCTTTCTTTAGCCCTTTCCCTCGGTGGTGCCTCACTGTGGTGGAACACAGTGAACTGGAGCCCTGGCGAGTTTTCCTACGCGCCTCTCCCAACCAGGCTCGACTCACCGTGCCCCTTGATAGGCGGTCCACGGCTGAGTATCATGCATGCTCTCAAACTCGGTCCACGCTCCCGCAAATTGGAGCCCCGAGGAACCCTCTCAAACACTCATCTTCCAAGGGCATCGTACCCTCAATATTCATAATAATAATATTTCATAAATTATATATATATATATATATATATACGTATAAAACATTTATATTTAAAATATATAAATCACAAACACATAAGTTGTATATATCTTTTTAAAGCATCCCACTCACTGTGTGGGTATATCGCAAACAAGTGTGTGTGTGGATTTCCCATATCCCAAAACCTTTTTGAAAACATTTATGTTTTAAAATCATTTTTAAAATCCTTTTCCCCAGTGGCTACACAAAGAAGTCTAGGCCACTCATAATGATGGGAGATTTGTATACTCCCAAGCGCTCCATGTAGCTTAACCTCCGGGGCATCGCCGCACTCGATTATCCGGAGCCCTAGTACATGGAAATATAAATTAGCATTCATAATTACAATTTATGAATGCACCTATGAGGCTCTAATATGACCTAAGACGATGTTTGGATGAGGTTTGGAAGGCTCGGAAGTGTTCCGAATCGATTTGGGGTCAATTAGGGTTTCGGGATGTAAAATGACCATTTCACCCCTAAAGGGCAAGAATGGCACCGGATCTAGAGTGAACTGGTGCCGGTTCTCTTCGACCCAAAGTTTGTCGACCGACAAGCAGAAACGGCGCCGTTTCTGGACAGATCCGGCGCCAGTTCTGTTCTGGGTTTCAAACTCGAAAATTCTTCAATTTTTTCTAAATTCGAATACGACGCAATCGTCCACCAATTTAGCTACAATTTCATATGCATGTACCTTAATGCATCCACTACACGTTTACCGAAAGAAAAACGAGAATCACAAGCTCAAAGTTCCTAGATCTGAAATCTAAACTTAAAATCTAACTAAAAGCTGAACCTAACTTTGAACTTGGATCTCTCATAGACCAATGCATGGATAAGCGTGAAAACTTAATGGAATGTAGTTCAAGGAGTTAAGAACAACTCACCAAGATCTCGCCTTGAACTTGTGGTCGGTTTGTCCGGATCGGTCAAAAGTCCAAAATTGCTCCAAAGGAGCAGTTGAGAGAAAAAAGAAAGGAGAGAAGAGAGAAATGAGAGAAAATGAGGGGGAAAGCTCATCTCCCCCCTATTTATAGGGGAGCCCGGCATCGGGTCTACTCTGTCCCCGGGCCAAACTTTCTCTTCTCTTTTAAACCTCTCAAAACTTTGATTATTGGCCCGATCCACCGACCAATTCACCAATGGATTGGAAATCCATTGGCTATGGACTTAAAGAAGTCCAATTTAGTGGTTCCATGCATGGTCACCAATCTCATCTTCCAACTACGTATTGTCTTAAGCTTATCTTCTCTTCATATTTGACACAGTCGGACCGACATATTGTTTAATTATTACATCATCTTGCACTATTCCGTTCGTACGAAAAGGTCATGCTAGGTTCGGGTGTGTCAACACATAAGTCGTATAGACTTACTGTGAAAAGTCCGGAGTCGAGTCTTGACACTTAGCGGTCTACCCTTTTTACGCGGATAATCATCCTGAAAAATAAATTTTTAAGAAAAATGGGATGAGTATACTTTTTATACCCAGTGAGTGAGACAAGACCATAAAATTTAACATAAAACAAGCAATTTCACTATAAAATAAATTTTATGTAACTTAGGAGAAATCCAAGGAAAAGTTTATACACGAAGTCCAGATTTCATATTTTATAAAACTTCAACTAGTGAATCAATTTGAGCATTTATAGGGCTCGCCAAAACACATTGCTCAAACCTCATCCGGCCAAGATGAGATTCAAGCCCGCCGAGGCAATTTTCTTTTATCTCTTTATTTATAAAGCAAAAAGCCCTTTTTCTCGGCGTTGTCATGGGCCTTCACCATGGATGGTATGTGGCTATGTCCGCAGTACTCCCACAGGGACCAAATAATCACATAACAGTGCGCACAATTAACCCCTGTCTCACTCCATCCCCTTGTGGGAGTGAAAGCCTACTCACGCCGCCTCCACAAGGTCGGACCGTGAGAAGCGCCACTGCAGTGACTAAAATCTCATCCACCACAATCATCATGTAAACAATATAATTCCGTAGTATAACATTTGGCCAACTGGCCCATTATCGAAATCAATCTCAAGCATGTCAATTTCCATCATTTTCACCACATAATTTAAACATTTAATTGTAAAAATTTTAAGGTAAATCAATTCATGTCAAGATCATAGATAACCATAATAAATCAATTTAAATCACAAATCAAACCATTACGTTAAAAACAATTTAAATAGCAAGACATTTATTTAGGTCCATGAAATCCCATTCACAGGTTTGGGGAGGGTATACACTCCCACTATTCCACACGCTAATTTTCCTTGAAAGAGAACTCGCCACCTAAATATTTAATTTCAAACAACGCGTCAATATTTGACGATGGAGTTGAGCATTGGATGAATGTACAAGAACGTATGTCTTGTATGTAACGCAAGACTAATTTCTAAATTTTCTCGATTTCTCCTTTCTCACTAACAAATCTACCTACTCTTCCTTTATCAATTCCCATTCAATTTCATAATTTACTAACACCAATTACACCTCAAAAGTTTCGGCCAACACCCCCTATTTCATCAAATCGATATTTATTCATCTCCAAAATTTCTAATTTTCATATTTTCACTTAATTTACTCCAAGAACATAATTAGACTAATTTGATTTTCCAAAATTAGTACCTTGTATTTTCTCTTGGAAAAATTCGGCACCTATAATTTCATTTTGCCAATTCCTTCTTCAATGCACCAAAAAATCAAATTCTAATAATACAATTTTCCACATTTACACCCAAATTATTCTAAGAATACAATTAAACCAATTAAATTCTCACAAAATTGAGATCTTGCATTTTTCTCTAGGAATTTCGGCTTAATTATTCCATATTGCATCTTACCCATTTAACTCTTTCCAAGATCAATTTTTAGCAAATTCAAACCTTCCATATTACTCCAATCTAACTTGTAAATTCTCTTGTCACATAAATTTCATGAATAAAAAATCCATAAAATAACAATTTCTTTTTCATTTTTTTTCTTAATTTAACATGCTTAATTCATTTTTCATGCAAATTTAACCCAATATCCATGATGAGCATGACACGCCCGGACCTAGTCCGCACGTGTCATGTTGAATATTTATGTATTGATATCTTGTTAATATATCAAATTTGACTTCCCATAGATATTTTAAATTTCATATAGCTCGATTTTAAGCTTAAAAACCCTAAAATTGAAGTTCCGAGATGTGGGTCCCACTTGGGCACGGATTTCAAGGAAGTTTGATCGAGTTGACCGGAGTCAACTTTGACTCAGTTGATTCCAGCGCCGGAACTGGTCAGAACCGGCGCCGGAACTGACCGATTAAAAATGGGTCTCGGCCATCCGAGAAACCCCCCATTTTCATTTCTCTCGTTCTTCAATTTTTCTCCGAGCTCTCCTCGATTCTCTTCAAGATCAACTCTGTAATCTCCTTTCTAACACTCAATCAAACATCAATATCAACTTCTTTTGCTTCCTTGAAGATCAAAACACCAAGATTTCCAAGAAAATCACCAAATCTAGAAATCTGGAATTTTGGTGACAGATTGTTCATCAGCTTATATCTTTTGATTCAACCGTGGGTTGAAGCTGAGAATTTGGTATGTTGTTCTAGACTCATCAAGCTTTAATTTGATAGTTTACATGCTTGATTTCATGGTCTGAGCTAAGAGAATTCGTTGATTGAAGTTGATATTTCTGTTTTGCCTGAGTAAAGTCAACTCTTGATGTTTTGATCCAAAATTCGAGCATGATTTATTGTTTGATTCCGTTCTTAAAGCTGTAAATCCTTAGATCATGTGTTAAAATTTCTGTGTTTCAATTTTGATGCGGATTGGTTGTGAATCGAACTTGAATCAGGCTAAAGAAGATTGAGGCCGAAACTCGGCCTCATTTCCAGAGCAGAACCGGCACCGGTTCTGGTATGAACCGGGGCCGGATCTGGCTCAGCACTGTTGGGCAATTTTTGCCCCAATTCGGGTCCAGGGGTAAAATGGTCATTTTGTAGCCCTAGACCCCATTTGACCCCAATTGACTCCAATTAGCTCCAATTGACTTCCGGACTTGTCAATTTTAGTCCGAGACCTTTAATTGGTGTTGTTTTATGATTTGATCATTGGTTGAATATTTTATTAATCAAATTAGATTTTTAATTTGATTATTTAGGTACGTGATCGTACGAGATTGGACCGGTAGCAATTTGAGCCAAGGCATTCGTGGGTAATCGGGGAGTATACAACTCTCCTCACTAGTGAGTGGCTTGGATTATATTGGTTGACCATTGAGGGTTAACCGTTTTTTAATTTATTTATATATGCTTTATTAAATTGTTTAAATATGTTTTGGGATATGATTTGTCCACCCACACACACCTAGTTTATAAATGATTTGAAGGGTGGGAATTTCAATAAATCATATACATATTGATATTATTATTGTTTGGGGAATGGTACCCCTGAGAGATGAGAGTTTGAGCGATTTCCTCGGAGCTCCAATATGCGGGAGCGTGGACCGAGAGAGAGGCATGCATATAAGGTTCCCGTGGACCGCCTTTTTGAAGGGGCACGGTGAATATATATAAGGTTCCCGTGGACCTCTTTCATTTTGAAAGGGCACGGAGAATATACTGGCCTGGAGTAGAGAGGCGCGGAGAAAAGCTCGTCAGGCCAGAAGTAGCTGTGTTCCACCACAGCGAGGCAAACGTCAAGGGAATGGGCCAGAAAGTAAAGTAAAAATATTTTAAAAGTATAAAGTAACCCTTGACGGTCCAGTGGATACCCAGTGCACGGGTATATCTTATTGGGACGATTTCAGATGCCAGCCCACTTGGATATATGTATTATTATTGATTTGATATTTGATTTGGTTGGGATTTCATATATTTCAGTAAATGATTTATTAAATTAATATTTGGATTATTTCATATCCTCAGCCTGAGGTGATCGGTCTTTATAACCGAGTCTCTCACTGGGTACAAGTTTATGTACTCACCCCATTCACTTTTGTTCTCAGATCATCAGACTTTGGACGGAGGACGTCCTGGTGGCCAGTGATCCCAGTTTCTCTCTGTGGACACAATTATGTAGGTGCCACCTCTTTTGCTTGTGTTACTTGGCTCGGAATATTATTACATCTTACATATACATTTGTGTACATGGGCGGATCTACAGTGGGGGCAGTGGGGGCAGCTGCCCCCACTGAGATCCTACATTCCCTTAAAATATATATATATATATTTAGTTAAAATTTTTTGTTATATATAATTGCCCCCACTAAGTTAGAAAATTACAAAAATGTATATAACATGTGCTGTAAAATATTAAAAAGACAGGAACAAAAATTAAATGAAGGCCCACTCATCAAACCCAAAACCAAATTTAAGTAATAAAAAAATATATAAAAGAGAAAGGATAAAAATTTTTTTTATGTCTTTTTCCCTCTTTGGTCTCAGCCCACCACTTCTTTTTCTTTTTGAAATTGTTTTTATCTCTTTGTTGGGCCCATCATCTTTTCTTTATTGTTTTTATATGGATACCAATTATTTTATTTCTCCATCCCAACACCCGAATCCCACAACCACTTTCATCGTATCTTTTCTTTTCTTCTCCTTTAAAGAAGCTTTCTTACCAAATCTGAAATCCCTAATATTTACATAGAGAGAGAATCATTTAAGTCAATTAGAGCTTTGGCCAAAAAGGAAGAAAAGTCAATTGAGCTACATTAAAGTGAACCACTTTCTCCTAAAATCTTTAGTAAGTGTGATCTTCTCTAATTAATTTATTATAATTTTTATAAATTTTTAATATGATGAAATATGTTTTATTAGTTGAAATTGTTTATAATGATGGAATGAGTTCAATAATTTAATTTAGGAATTAGAATTCATTAAATTTATTTATATTTATGTGGGTAGTTAAGATTTAAATTTAATAACATCTTACTATTTTATTTGAAATTGAAGAAAATAGTAAATATTTTTTAGTTATTTCTCAATTATGATGTTAATTTATTTAGTTAGAACTTATATATTTTAAATATATATGTATTTAGTTTTTTAGAAGCGTAATTAGTCATTTTCTTATAATTGCATTTGCTTATAATTTTTCTTGTTCCTTTAGAAAATATAGAAACTTATTTAACTATTTAATTTGATTAGTTATGGAGAAATACCTTACAAAGAAGAAGCCAATTTTGGATAATTCATCTCGAATTAATGACACACAACATTGTGTAAAGCAAGCTCGTGTTGAATTAAATTTAGAAGATTTACCTTCGGATCCCGGATTACGAAAAAAAATTATGGACTATCATCCAAATGATAGAGATAAGATTAGAAGATTTTATTTGCAAAAAGGTCCATGCCAACCTCATGAACACAATTTTCCTCAGACGAAAGTTGGAAAGGCACTACGTCGTTTTATTCCGGCATGGTTCAAACAATATGGTTGGTTGGAATATAGTATAGAGAAGAATGCCGCATTTTGCTTGTATTGTTATCTATATAGACCTAGTATTGGAGAGCAAGCAAGTGGTGATTCTTTTGTTTTGGAAGGGTTTACTAATTGGAAAAAGAAAGAAAGATTTGATACTCATGTTGGAGGTCCCAATAGTGCTCACAACCAAGCTTGGAGAAGATGTCAAGATTTGCTAAATGAAAAGCAACATGTTCAATTTGCTTTTGAAAAGCAATCCGATCAAGCAAGAAAAGATTATCGAGTTCGCTTAACTGCGACACTTGATTGCATTCGATTTCTTTTATGTCAAGGTTTGGCATTTCGTGGTCATGATGAAACGGAGAATTCTCGTAATCAAGGAAATTTTCTTGAACTTCTTAGATTTCTTGCCAATCACAATGAAACCATCAATAGTGTTGTCTTGGAGAATGCACCGGGAAATTCAAAAGTGATTGCACATGATATTCAAAAGGATCTTGTCCATGCGGCTTCAATCGAGACTACCAAAACCATCCTAGAAGATCTTGGAGATGGATTATTTTCCATTTTACTTGATGAGTCTCGTGATGTTTCAACTAAAGAACAAGCGGCTATTGCTTTGCGCTATGTGGATTCCAAGGGTCATGTTATTGAACGTTTTCTTGGTATAGTGCATGTCCGTGATACAACCGCTTTGTCACTTAAAGTAGCTCTTGAAGCATCATTCTCTACTCATAATTTGAGCATGTCAAGGATACGTGGGCAAGGTTATGATGGAGCAAGCAACATGCAAGGTGAATTCAATGGTCTAAAAAGTTTGATCATGAAAAAGAATGCATCCGCTTATTATGTTCATTGTTTTGCTCATCAACTACAATTGGCACTTGTAGCCGTCGCAAAGAATCATGTTCAAATTGCATTGTTTTTTAGCATTGCAACAAATGTGGTGAATATTGTTGGAGCATCATGTAAACGTAGAGATGTGCTTCGAGAAAAGCAACTTAACAACGTCATAGAGGCGTTAAAAGTTGGTGAACTTTCTATGGGAAAAGGTTTGAATCAAGAAACAAGTCTTCAACGAGCCGGGGATACTCGATGGGGTTCACATTATGGTTCTTTGATCAATATGATTCTCATGTTTAGTTCCATTGTTGATGTGCTTGAAATCATTGTAGAGGATGGCATTAACTTGGAGCAAAGAGGTGAAGCTTGTGCCTTGTTAGATTCGGTACAATCTTTTGACTTTGTTTTTAACTTGCATTTAATGAGAAATATCTTGGGGATCACAAATGAATTGTCATTGGCATTACAAAGGAGAGATCAAGATATTGTTAATGCAATGGCTTTAGTTAGAGTAGCTAAGGAACGGCTACAAATAATGAGGGTTGATGGATGGGAATCTCTGCACAATGAGGTCTCTTTATTTTGTGAAAGAAACAATATTGTCATTCCAAATATGGATGACGTATTTGTGACTCGAGGAAGGCCACGACGCAATGCTCAAAAAATGACAAATTTATATCATTATCGAGTTGAGTTATTTTACACTGTAATTGATATGCAACTTCAAGAGCTCAACAATCGGTTTAATGAGGTAAATATGGAGTTACTACTTTGTGTGGCTTCTTTAAGTCCTTGTGATTCCTTTGCATTTTTTGATAAGACAAAGTTGATTCGTCTTGCTCAATTTTATCCATCGGACTTTTCTAATATGGAGTTACTTGTTCTTGACAATCAACTTGAAACTTATATTATTGATGTAAGATCTCATGATGAGTTTACAAGTTTGAAAGGTATTAATGACCTTTCGATAAAACTTGTTACAACAAAGAAACATGTTGTTTACCCATTGGTGTACTTACTTGTGAAGTTAGCTTTGTTATTACTAGTTTCTACCGCATCAGTTGAAAGAGCTTTTTCCGCTATGAAGATTGTAAAGAATCGTTTGCGGAATCGAATGGGAGATACTTGGATGAATGATTGTTTGGTTACTTACATAGAGAAAGATGTATTTTGTAATATTGATAATGAAAAGATTTTGCAACACTTTCAAATTATGAAAACTCGTAGAGAGCGATTGTAATATATTACTTTTATGTAAAATATTTTATGGACTTGGATTATATTGTATTATATATATATATATATATATTAGTTTGCCCCCACTGTTTAAAATTCCTGGATCCGCCCCTGTTTGTGTATTTATAAATAGTACTTTCCGCTGCATTGAAGTACCGTAAGATGTGATATTTTATTTTAAATATTTTGAACTATATTATCTATGATATTATTGCATGATTTCATGTATTGCTCGAATATCCTTTATTTTTAAGCCTTGTGTCATCTTGGTTGCCCGCCTGACGAGGCACGCATCTCAAGGTGGTATGACGGTTGTCGCGTGGCCGAGCCTGCGGGTCGGGGAGTGACAGAGCATGCTATAATCTCCAACATAACTCAAAATTAGGTGTACTCACCTTATGATTTTTCCAACTCCGACATAAACCCTAATCTTTCTTCTCCAAATTACTTCCAACCAAACTCAAATTCACCAAAATTGATAGAGGGCTATTGATGGGCTTGTTGAGAGTTTCAATTTGACTATAAACTTGTGGGGGTTTAGTGGATTAAACTAGAAGAAATCAAAATAGAAAGAATTGTTGGTGAAAATGAAGAAAAATGGAGAAATTTCAAGAATTCTCTTGCATTTTCAAGAGAATGGCTGGCCATCACCATAAATAGGTCCTTGTAAAAATCTTTTAGCAAAATTATCATTTTGCCCTCATGGACGATTTTACCCCTGAAAAATTTAAAAACTCCACTTATGTTCTTGGTCAATCCCAAACCTTATACATCGTCCCAAATTATTTTTCAAGCCCTATCAAGTTATTCCACGTGCGACAGAATTTTCGAACTCCTTACCGTTTGTAAGTTATACTAGTTTGAACTTCTCAAGGGTAAAATGGTAATTGCACTTTAGATTTTCACACAGCAACTAGGCAGTTCTCAAGTACTAACAGTTCATAATAACTTAGCGTCCTGCCATACTGTAAGAAAAATCATTTTCAGTGAGTAAAAATCACTTTTTCATTTATTTACGAAAATGCCATCAGACGTTGCGACATTTCCTTCTGCAATATTTTCCTTTGACAAGAATATTCAGAAAAATGCTGTGATAGTTTCGAATATTCTAAAGCACACTAAAGAAGATAATTGGGTAGTTTGAAACGTCATTTATGCCCTGAGTGAGGTATACAGAATTTTTTGAAAAATAATACAAAAAATTGATTTTTACTTTTTAGATCAGAGTTTGTCTTAGATATTTGGAGGCCAAAATGGGAAAAATTTTATTAAGTAAAAGTTGCCCTTTTTGTTACTAAGAATACCTCCACATGCATACTAAACTCCAACTTGGTCATTCTAGGGCTAGGCGTCACAAAATATGTATATTTCCAAATAAGAGAAGTGAGAAAGTATTTTTAATTTAATTTTAATCTAGAAAATGTATTTTTCTAGTGAGCATATTAATATAAAATTATTTATTTTATTTATAATTAATAAATTTAAACATGATAAACTTTTAAGTATGATGGACGGGGCCGGGTCAAATTTTGGGTAAAACTTTTATAGGCCTTCAACAAGGCCCAAATATCACCTCTGACAACAGAAAAACGCCCCTCTCCCTTCACAAACTCAACTCCTTCACGAGAAGGTCCCAACCGATCACAACCCAAACCCCACAACTAGCGACCCACCGTCTCCCTCTCTTTCCACGGCGGCGGCTCTCCTCCGATTTCCCTTTTCTTCTCCTTTTCTTGTAATTTCCGTCTCCTTCAAGCCTTAGTTAAGCATATATATCTCTTCACCGATCATCTCTTTCGCTGCTCATCTCTTCCCTTTCTCAGAAAATCAAATTTTTTACTTAGGTTTTGCCCCCAGTTCTCTTGCTCCTGTGCTTTTATTTTTCGTTGATTTTTGAGAATATGGCAGGAAGAGAAGTTCGTGAGTACACCAACCTGAGCGACCCCAAAGGTAAAGAAGCCTAAAATCTAACTTGAATTTGGAAGCTCCAGGCTTAGTTCTGTCTTTAAAATAATTTAAATAAATTTGCAGACAAGAAGTGGGGAAAAGGAAAGGACAAACTTGATGATGAAGATGTTGCTTTCCAGCGAATGGTTGCCAAGGTTAGAGCGTCGCCTCTCCTATCCCTCATTTTTTCCTCATTTTTTAGTTGATGGAGAGGTTGAGAAGAGACGTAGTTTTATCTTCCTATGCTAGTTTAACTTCAAGTGCTGTTTCATAGTCTGGCAATGAGAGTGTTGGAAGTAGGAATTGTAATGGCTTATGCTTTTTTCATGCTTTTTTTTAGTTTATTTGGACGGTAGTTTTCTGATAACATGCCCTGGCAGGGAACTTGGCTTCTCTCATTGGGATTTTGACACAAGCAGATGCAAGAGGTTGCTGGAGAACGTGGAGGTTACCTCCATGGGCGAGGCGGTACCTCTCCTCTCTCACTGTCCCTGCACCTTGTGGCCCTAGTACATTTCTTTTTTGGTTTTTGGTAAAGCTATTTTATTGTTTATGTATTCCTGTTTATGCAGCCTTGGACAGTGATGATTTGCTGTATCTCAAGGAGCAGATGGAAGCTGAGGAGGATGCTGAACGCCTCCTTCGGCGCACTGAGAAACGGGCATTTGCTGCATTTAAGATATCCTTTTAGTGTTGAGCTGAATAAATAACTTTTAAAATATGCTACTGACGATATGGTTTGTGATCCTTCTATGGGCCTGGCATGTGTATTTAAGCTTTTATCTTTTTAATTTGGTGAAATCCAGTTCCTTGTGCTTTTAGAGCTTCTGTTTCTTGCCTTGTTCTTATTACATTGCTGTCATTACTGTTGCGTTCTCTGACCACCTTGGGTTTTGCTGATAACATTTTGTGAATGATAATAAACATAGGCTAGCAGGATTTTCTTATTATATACCGAAGTAAATTTGTAGGTTCACAACTGCCAGTTTTTTGCCAATAGCTCATGATTGTAAAAGTAAAGTTATTTCATTGGTTTTGGTGTTTCTCAAATTTATTAGATTTGTCAATTTTAGTTTCTAAGAATACAACTGTGTATGCTTCTTTCATTCTGTTGCGACCAAACAGCAGATCCCTGGGTACCTTTTCTTTATTTTTTGTCTACCTAATTGTTTTATCTTCCATGCAAGTATAATTTTTAAAGATAAGGGGAATAAAATGTTGATACCTCTAGCCAGTATTATCCAGTTTATCTATTACCCAAGATAGTGTCTAGGAGCATTCCTCCATTTTGGGACACATTTTGAGCTGGTGCTCTCATTTTCTTAACCAATTGATACAAAGCTGCCAGTGTAGCTGATTCCTCACCAGCGTCGTTTCCCTTGCCTCTTCGTGTCGAACCCAAGCCAAAGAGTGGCATCAGGTCTCTGTTCCCTTCCCCCCCCCCCCCCCCCCCCAACACACACACACACACACACATACACACACAATCCTTAAGACTGCATGAATACTACTCACGTGCATACAGGATTGATGTTCACAGACACCTGCCCTCAATTTTATGCATCATCTCTCTGTCTTCTTATCGATGTTTACCCTTGTTTTGTAGACAGCAAGATTTGTTGAAAATGGTTGTCGAAGTTAAACCCAAACGGCCAAGATTTTCAAACCCGTCAGATGGAGATCAATCCAAATCACATCCAGGTGATTCTTTTCCGACCAATTCTAACCAGTCCGAACAGTCCAACCAAGAGAAGAAGAACGACCATGGTCGCTTGGAATCAAACAAAGCAGAAACACGGAATAATGAGGAAAACCCTGCCAAATCCTTATTAGGCTTAGCATATGCAAGTTCTGATGATGAAGACTAAGTGTATTTGCATTGGAATAGTGATGCATCTTTTGTTTGTAACCTACATGAAGACTGAATGTTTTTTCTACTCTTTCAGCCTAACTGAGTATAAACATTTTGTGACATTCAGTGAATCTAAGTGAATTATTTATTTGCTTTAAGGCAAAGCGGAAGCTAAGTAATCAACAACTAGTTTATTTTTGTATATTTTGGATTTTCTCATTCCCTTATGATCACTTGGATCTTGAAAGTGAGACTTATAATTAGACTAACTTGGAAGTGGTATTTATCTATACCATTAAAGTAAATGAATATTTTATGGAGGCAAGGGAGTGTTATGTAGGATAAGGTGAGAGAAAAAAATAATTATAAATAATTTGAAATAAATTTTATTATTTTTTGAAATGTGTTAGATACCTTGTGAGGGTTATTTAGGATATGTATCACCCGCAGTTAGAGGTGGCAAATGGGCGGGTTCGATCAGGTTTGGGCGACTTCGGGTTCGGCAGTTTCGGGTTCGGGCGACTTCGGGTTCGGGTATTTTTGGGTTCGGGCTCTTTCGGGTTCGGGCTCTTTTGGGTTTGGGTATTTTCGGGTTCGGGCTAGGGCTCGGGTTCAAGTCAGGTTCAGGTTCAGGTTCGGTCAGATTTGAACTTAGATTGGGTTAAGTTGGGATTTCAACTTTTTAATTAAAAATTATTTTTTTTTTATGAGTCGAATTTTATTTTATTACTTTTCGTTTTTTATTTGTTTTAGAACTATTCCCTCTATTCCTAAATAATAATCGTTTTAACAAATTATTTTTAGTTCAAATTAATTGTAATTTTACAAAATCAAGAAAGCATTTATTACATTTTTATCAATTTTATCATTCTTTCTCAACACTATTTTCAAGTTATTTTAATGAGTTTTTAAGTAATTTAAAATATCAAGAAAATGATAGTTTAGTCACATAACTAATTTTTTATATAAACTTTAGAAGATTTATTAATTTTTTTAATCTTTACTCTCTGCATTTCAAAATATATGTCATTTTGAGAAAAAAAATTTTATTAAAATATTTGCCACTTTTATAAAACCAAGGTAAAATTATTGTATTTTTTTAAAATTATCCTTGTAAGGTTAAAAACCCTATATTTAATTCATGTCTCATCTCTTCAATAAATGATAAAAAAGTTAAATTAGGGGTAAAATAGGTAAATAAGTAAAAATATAAAAATTAAAAAAAAATTATTTTTCTTGGTCTTATAAAATACTCCTCTGTCCCTATATAGATGTTATATTCTAGAAAGATTTCTTATCCCTTTTTATCCGTTACTTTAGAAAATTATTAAAGTATTAATTAGTTTTTCTCCTATTTTACCCCTAATAAAATGAAGAATATTGTCAACTACTCAAATTAAATATTGCAGATAATATTGGGCGACGAAGAAGCCTATTCAATTTCTTTTTGTTCCCAATGAAGGATTAATGACCATAGCTGTTACTCTTTGTTAAGTTTTCTTATAAATTTAGATCTAAATAAAAGATTACTGCATGCGTTTTCAAAGAAATTGATTTGATGACTCAGTCACTTAAGAACTCGGACTGAAGTGGAGGTCAGTAAGAAAACTTTCTTCTATAGCGATGTTAAGATCTGACAATTGATGATTTTGTGATTCCATTGAAACAGCTTGTTGACTACCTTCATCATCAATATTTGAAGGCATCAAAATTATATGTAAATCTATTTCAAGGAATGGCATTTAATGTCTCTCCCTTGAAGTTATGATTAAAGAATGCTAGTAAGTTTTTGTTTGATTAATAAATAAGAACCAATATTTAAGTCGTGAATATTTTAGATTCTAAAACAAATTTTGGTAAAAACTTCTAAAAAAATTTAGGAAAAAAAATTGGAAGGAGATAGAATTGAAAATTTTAATTCAAACAAAATTTCAAATGAGGGAATATTTTCTTTGGAAACATACATATACTGAAACTTTGGGAGAATAATTAGTGGGAAGAGATTAAATACATTAAAGTTGGAGAGAGAAATTAGGTAAATTAAAGTAAATGTTAATATTGAAAAATTATGATAAATTTGGACTAAATCAATTATAATAACTACTTTTAACTGATTTTCTTAATAAGTGTGATTCAGTTAACTATGTCATCTATATACAGACAGAGGGAGTAGTTAAAAGTGACATATATTTTAGGATGGAAACAGTATGTAGTAACCTTAAATGACTATTATTCAAGAATAGAGAGATAGTATTTCTTAGATAATATTAAAAAGTATTTATTATCTAATGATTAATATGGGTTTAAGTAAAAGGAAATTGGAAAATTATTACTCCCTCCTTTCCTAAATAATAATTGTTTTAGAAATTTTTTTATTCGAAATTACTTGTCATTTTACAAAAATCAAGAAAGTATTTATTTTTTTTATCAATTTTACCATTCTTCTTTTATATTATTTTCAAGTTACTTTAATGAATTTTTAAATAATTCATAATCTAAAAAAAGTAGTAGTTTATTCACATAGTCAATTTTTTGCAAAGATTTTAGGAAATTCATTAACTTTCTTAATCCTTATATAACAACTTCAAATGACTATTATTCAGAAATAGAAGGAGTAATTATTTTATCATTGAGTATTAGAAGATAAAAAATTATTAATAACTAATAACTTATATACTAATTCACATTAATAATTAATGATTTTTAGTAAGATTAATTTTAATTATTAAATATTAAAATTATTTATTAATTTAATATCCTTATATATATATATATATAATATAAAAGTATGAATATTAAAAACTTTTCAATCATCTAAAATACCATTTTTTTTCAAATATATTTCAAAAATATCATTTTTATTGTTGAATTAAATTAAAACTCTTTATTATTTTTTAATTAAATATTTTTATATTTTATTTATTAAATAAGGATGATAATTAACCAATTGACATATTTTAGAAATGTAATTAATAGTGATTAATCAATTTTACTTTTATCATAATTAACTTATTAATATATATTGTATTAAAGAAAATAATAGTTTAATAACTTATAAGATATGACACATAACTAGTAATAATATTAAAAAAAGGAAAAAAAAAAGAATACATTATTTTAAATAATTATTAACATTAAAACTAAAATTTTGATCTTATAGAAAATATTATAAAAAATATTATAGGATTACTTTTTTTAATTTAAATTCAAGCTCAGGTTTAGGTCGGGCTAGGGCTCGGGTTCAAGTCAGGTTCGAGTTCGGACTACTTCAGGTTCAGGTAATTTCGGGTTCGGGTTCGGGCGGGTTTCGGGTTGTTGACTTTTTTAATCAAATCGAGTTTGGTTGGGTTCGGGCTTGGGCGGGTTTTCGGGTTCATTTTGTCACTTCTACCTACAGTTAAGTGCTTATGCAACACAGCAAAAAATATTAACGGCAAAAGAACTTTTTAACTTTTGTTAACTTAGTTTGACCAACTAATATCAAACTGTTGAATACTTTTGTAAATTTAACCTACAATCTCCTGCTTTCTTGTTGCTAAAAGATCATATCCCTGCAAAATAACGCCTAAACCCATAACTTGAGCATCGGTTTTTCTTTCATAAAACAAAATTTTTTTTTTTTGGAGCATGGAGGATTTGTTGATTGTAGGAATAGGATAAGAGTTGTTTCATGCTAGACAAGATGGCTCAAAGTCAATAAGGAAAGTTTACAAATTGTTTTCTTTTTTTGGCTTTTACAATTAGAAGGATATTTCTTCAAACCTTCAATTCAAAGAATTGAAGACTTATGACTTATATATAAGATAATATTTGGTAGGAAAAGTTTATCCTGTTTGGATTTAGATTCAAATATGCAAAGGTTAGGAGAGATCTAAAAACTGGATTTCAAATGAAAGTTTGAAGAGCTTTTTTCTTGGTTGGTTGTCGGGAAAACTAAGGAAAGTCTTGAGATTTTTCAGGTTTGCGCTTCAAAGAATCCAATTCTATAGGATGAAATAGATCCTTCAAAATAGATACTGTTATCAATCCTTCCAAGATCGAGCACTAAGCTAACTACAGCTTTATGTATTACTCAAGCATCATTTTTTATTTTGAAGAAATGGGTTTCGGTTGGAGAGATTTGAAATAAAAAGGCAAAAGTTTTCAAAGGTTAAACACTTGAATGTCATTTGAACGAGGTTAACGTTGTCACTTGTTGTTGCCATTAACTTTAGCCGTGAGGAGAGAAAAAAGAAGAACATGTGTTGCATAAGAGTGGATCCACATCACAAAACTATAAGATTGCAGCACAGCTAACTGTAGGTGATATAGATCCATTGACAGAGGGGGCAATAGGGATTCAAAATAAAGTTTAGGGGGTAAAAGGTTCAAAATAAAAATTCAGGAAACAAAAATGACAAAAAATGAAAAGTTGAGGGAACAACAAGAGTATGATTTTTATATAAGATATATTTATTATTGAAAGATATTTTTATATAAGATGAGATAATATGAAATGTGGAGGGGCTCCCTATTTATTTGGAGAACCCCTTTACAAATAAAAGGGATTTAACCTAATGTGCAAGCCAAGTTTACTTTCATGCCAAGTAGAGCAGCAATTATTAAAACCCTAGATATAATCTCCTTGATTTTCTCTTTCCATTAATTCTCTTCAATATAGGCTTGTCTTCAAGACAAGGTAAATGGGCCAAAGGTATAAAAGTCCATTTTTCCATAACACTCCCCCCTTGTACTAAACACCATTCTAAACAGCTTTATTAGATGTATAGCTACTGCCTCGTTAAAAATCTTAAGTAAAAAAACCCAATAGGACAAAAATCAATCATAAAGGAAAAACAATACAGAGCAATTAAATTCGTCTAATGTGTCTTCAGGACATTTAAATGTGCTATTATTGCCTCATTAAAAACCTTTAGTCCGGGAAAACCCTATAGGACAAAAGCCGGACAAAAGGAAAAGAGAGTGCAATGCACTATGCCTATAATTCGCTCCCTTTCAAATAATCACTATTGGGATATATATTTATTGCCACTTTAGGGCTTCTATCTATTGCCACTTCCAAGGCCTCTAAGTATTGCCACCTCCAAGATCTATATGTGTAACCTCTTCTGGAGCTCTTAATCTTGCATGTTATTGGCTTGCCGCATACCAATGCCATAGACTAGCTTCTCGAATGTTGATGTCGGCAATGATTTGGTAAATAAATATGTAAGATTATTGTTGGAGCGAATTTGTCTAACATCAACTTGTCGAATTTTTTGGAGTTCATGAGCATAAAAAATTTTTGGCGAGACATGCTTGGTCTTATCACCTTTAATATATCCTCCCCTTACTTGTGCAATACAAGCAACATTATCTTCATAAATTACGGTAGGGGGAATCTATAACCAGTTTCAATCTACTAGCATTTTGAATATGTGATATCATAAATCTTAACCAAATGCACTCTCTTCTGGCCTCATAGAGAGAAATAATTTCAGGGTGATTGGAGGATATAGCTACAAATATTTGTTTAGTGGAACGCCAAGATATGGCTATTGTTGAGTACCAAAATAGACATATTTTCCTATGTTAATCTCTATGGATTTATGCATTTCATTGTATAAACTAAGCTTACTTAGCTTTGTTTCACTTTGTAGGTGTCAATTGAGGTAATTGAGTGAAAATGATGGAATTGAAGTGAAAATGACCAAACACAAATCAAGTGGGAAGACAAGATGTAAAGAACTCAAAGTTGAAATCCTGACAGATTGGATAGATCATAAATATGGCTGATTTTATCTATGTTCGAGACTCCAATTGTTTTTGTGATCTACATAAAAGTTATAGAGGACATCTTGGGCTTTCCGGAATGCTAAAGAACGTCAAAATCGAAGTTCGTTTGACCCTCCAAATGTCTGTTTTACGAGAGACTATCAAACTAAGTCCGGGTCTGCCCGACCAATCCGTCGACGGGTAAGCATGTAGACGTCGACGGCTGCTCGAGAAATGGACACGAGATCACTTACACAAGCAGAGACGTCGACGGCCAAATCTAGACGTCGACGGGTAGACTCTAGACGTCGACGGGTAGAAGTTTCTGACTTCGAACACTTAAAGATTGAACACTTAGACGTCGACGGGCAGGTATCTAGACGTCGACGGATCGATTGAGCTGGGAAAAATATGAAGAAAACAAGCAGAGACGTCGACGGCTAACAAAGTCAAAACGTCGACAGACCCATTTAAATGCTGTCATTCCACTATCAAACCCTTTAAAAACACATTCCGGAGATTCAGTGGAGAGGAGCCATAACTAAATCCCAAATTTCCTCAGACTTGATAAAAAAAGAAATAAGTAAAGGAATTCAATCAAAGGCCTCTTCAAGATTAATGAAATATTAACTAATTGAAATTATGGGCAGATTTTACTTTTAATAGCCCAAATCTTGGCTTGGTCAAGAATTCACTAATCTCTCCATCTTTTAATCAACTTCTTTTCACTCTTTACTTCTTCTTTTTTTTTTTTTCATTTGAACCTAGGAGATGCCAAGTTCTTTTATAGTGCCTTTCTTTCTAGATTTTGCTTTCTTAAGGCGCATTTTATTTTACTTTAAATACTTTGGACATCTCACTCATACAACCTTTTTCTCAATTGACCAACTCAAAGTGGTTTTTCCCCCACACTTATTCTTGTTGCCAATCTTTTTTTTTTTCAAGAACATAAATGTAAAACAAGGCAATTATTTCACTAAGTCAAAGAGACAAGGTGAGTAAACTTGTTTTTCTTTTAAAGCTTAAGGTTCTTTTTGGGATAATAAGGTTTAACAACAAAGAACATGGCTAAAATCATGTTAAGCTCATGGGGTTATCTACATTGGTTTTACAACGGTTGGTCAATTTGGCTCAAACTTAGTCCTAAACCTTAATCATCTTTCAAACATGAATGCAATAAATGTAATCTCAACAAGGTATCAAGCAAGTTCTAGAAGCATACAACCATAGGAGACATAATTTACACTCAAGAATGAAAAGAGATTGAAGTGCAATCTATAAAGCTCAAATCCTCGCAAGGTTGTTAATGCATTACCCTACTCAAACATATTTGACTTAAAGAAATCAACTAACATGATACTTAGAAATCAAGAAGCAAAGCATCTTATTCAATCAACATCATGCATCTTTCATTCCTAACTAGGCTAACACTCATACCATGAATAACTCATCATTCCATTTGAAAGTTAACTATCATGTAACTAAACTACTACCCCCAATTATCAAGCAATGCAATTGCAAATCCCCCCACACTTAAATCAAACATTGTCCTCAATGTTGGAACATCATGTAGTCCATAAGAACAAATACAAGCAAGTAGAAAAAGGGTAAGCATAAAGAAAATGCAATATACTTGGTGCGAATCAAGGAATGCATTTTTAAGAGTCAAAATATGTGAGTTGAGGTTGGAAGATTGCATACCTTGAAGGCTGAAAATGTAAGTTCTCAAACTAGAATCACAACATAAAGAAACAACGTGAGAAAGAATAAGGGTGGGTGGGTGGGTCTTAAGATATATTCCTTTAAAAGGGCTCATTTACCATTGCTTGGAAGGATTAGGGTGAGTACCCGTCAACGGCTATGTGTTTATACATCAACGTCTAAAAGCTCAAATTCATATGTTGCTCATGCCCGTGTCATCCGTCGACGTCTAAGTAAATCTGACTTCACGATTTGTCTTGCTCTGACCCATCCGTCAACGTCCAAGTAAATAACCGTCGACGTCTAAATGTTTCTGACTTATCTTGTTCAAACAACATCCATCAATGTCTCAACATATGCCCGTTGAGGAATAAGACACCAATTTTTAGCTCAAGTGGAGAGGGTGGGTGGCTCAAGTTGGTGTGTACAAAATCCTGAAAAATGAAACAAAGAACAACAAGAGAATCAAAGCGAACAAAAGCGAAACAAGAAAACAACAAGTACAAAAGCTGAAATGAAAGTAAGTTAAGTAAATAATTAAACAAGTTCTAATCTAAAGAAAAACAGGGAAAAATCACAAGGGAACAGGGGAAACAAATGAAAATGTAAAGAAAGTAATGATAAATGCCGTAGCTCCCCGGCAACGGCGCCAAAATTTGGTGCGTGTCGTAAAGCACCAAAAATAACCTCACTACTCTAACATGTAGTTAGGGAAGCAAGGGTCGATCCCACAAGGAGCTATCCAATTTATCATTACTTTCACAAAGCATAAATCAAACTAAACAAGAATTTAAAGAGGGGGTTTTGTATTGGTGTTGGAAATAAGATATAAGGAGTTACCAAGTATGGTAATAATAATGTAATGTATGATAAAATAAAACCTCCAATCTATTATATGATCAATCTTTCAACCTAGCACTTGATCATTGATTCACTGACCAAACATTCTTCTCATTAATTGGTTAACCCCATGGATTAGAAACCAGCTTCAAATCCATGAATCTTTCCTAATGTTGATTAACCATGAATCTAGGTTCATTATTAATCCTTCCTCTTATGGCTAATTTGAATCCCAGCAATCCAAATTCAAGCCTAGAAGAGCAATAAGCTAGTGAAAGATGAAAGCTAACAACAATCAATAACAAACCCAGCATTCATTATTCAAATTGCATCTTCAAATCTCTTTGAATGTAAAAACATCCTCTTGCTACTCAAGTTCTAAGAAATCACCAAACTCTAGCTTTGGAGTTCAAAGATTAGCATGCTAATGAACTACTCAATCAATTATTTGCAACTAATTAACTCAGCAATCCAAAAGACAAGATAATAAACATGATTATCATCTTTAAAGCTCAAGAAATAGAAGAACAATCAATGAACAAGAAAACATTAAGAACAAGAATCTCACAAGTGCAGATCAAAATGATTGAATCTTATAATAGATTGGAGTTATAGAGTTTTGCTAAATGAAAATTACAAGAAGAATAATAGAACCCAGCAAAAATACACACTTCAAAACTGAACTCAACTCCCCTTTTAAGCTGTTCTTTCTCCCTTTCTTTCTGCCGTCCAGCACTGCCAGCCCATAGTCCACTGCTCCTCAATAATTCCTTCCATCTGAGATAAGGAATCTTAAAAATAAAATAAGCTAAAGTAGAGGCCATTGAGGAAAAGAGGGAGACAAGTCTGAGGAAATTTGGGATTTAGTTATGGCTCCTCTCCACTGAATCTCCGGAATGTGTTTTTAAAGGGTTTGATAGTGGAATGACAGCATTTAAATGGGTCTGTCGACGTTTTGACTTTGTTAGCCGTCGACGTCTAAGTGTCTGCCCGTCGACGTCTAGATACCTGCCCGTCGACGTCTAAGTGTTCAATCTTTAAGTGTTCGAAGTCAGAAACTTCTACCCGTCGACGTCTAGAGTCTACCCGTCGACGTCTAGATTTGGCCGTCAACGTCTAGAGTTGGCCGTCGACGTCTCTGCTTGTGTAAGTGATCTCGTGTCCATTTCTCGAGCAGCCGTCGACGTCTACATGCTTACCCGTCGACGGATTGGTCGGGCAAACCCGGACTTAGTTTGATAGTCTCTCGTAAAACAGACATTTGGAGGGTCAAACGAACTTCGATTTCGACGTTCTTTAGCATTCCGGAAAGCCCAAGATGTCCTCTATAACTTTGATGTAGATCACAAAAACAATTGGAGTCTCGAACATAGATAAAATCAGCCATATTTATGATCTATCCAATCTGTCAGGATTTCAACTTTGAGTTCTTTACATCTTGTCTTCCCACTTGATTTGTGTTTGGTCATTTTCACTTCAATTCCATCATTTTCACTCAATTACCTCAATTGACACCTACAAAGTGAAACAAAGCTAAGTAAGCTTAGTTTATACAATGAAATGCATAAATCCATAGAGATTAACATAGGAAAATATGTCTATTTTGGTACTCAACAGCTATATCATTATAACAAAGTAGATAACCAATTTGAGAGCGACCCTTGTACGGATCAGATTTATATCCCGCATTAGTATATCCCACTAATCTAGAGTTAGTGGTTTTCTTAAGATGACCCTAAATCTATGGTTCTGCGGAGATAGATAAAAATATGTTTAATTTCATTCCAATGTCTCCGGGTTGACTCAAAATTAAAACATGCCAATAAATTTACCTCAAAAGTAATATTTGATCTCATGTACTGTGCCAAGTACTTCAATCCCTCGATAGCATTAAGATGTGGTACTTCAAGACCAAGTATATCCCCACAAGGTTCTTTAGGACGAAACGGATCCATTTGGGGATCGAGAGTGACACACCCGGACCTAGCACGACCTTTTCGTACGAACGGAATAGTGCAAGATGACGTAATAACGAAACTATATGTCGGTCCAGCTGTGTCAAGTCAGAAGAGAAGATAAGCTTAAGACAAGACGTAGTTGGAAGATGAGATCGGTGACCATGCATGGAAACACTAAAGTGGACTTCTTTAAGTCCATAGCCAGTGGATTGGACGTCCATTGGTGAATTGTTCGGTGGATCGGGCCAAGGATTAAAGTTTTGAGCTATTAAAAGAGAAGAGAAAGTTTGGCCCAGGGTCCGAGTAGACCCGATGCCGGGCTACCCTATAAATAGGGGGAGGCTGAGCCTCTCCCCCTCATTTCCTCTCTTCCTCTCTTCTCTTATTTCTCTTTTCTCTCAACTGCTCTTTTAGAGCAATTTTGGACTTTTGGCCGATCCTGACAAACCGACCGAAGTTCAAGGCGAGATCTTGGTGAGTTGTTCTTAACTCCTTGAACTGCGTTTTATTAAGTTTTCACGTTTATCCATGCATTGGTCTAGGAGAGATCCAAGCACAAAGTTAGTTTCAGCTTTTAGTTAGATTTTAAGTTTAGATTTGAGATTTAGGAACTTTGAGCTTGTAATTCTCGTTTCTGCTCCGGTAAACGTGTTGTGGGAGGTGAGAGGAACCTCATCTCGAATTTTACGTCAAACGGTGGACCAAGGGGCTCGGGAACCGAGGAAATGCCTCGGATCCCGAGGTGGCCGGACAGCTCCCGCTGGGGAGCCGAGTCTCTCCCACGCCGGAGAGACCTGCAGGCCAGGTCCCACGCGGGACTTGGGCTGTCCAGCGCCGGATTGGGCCTTGTTGGGCCCAAGCAAAGTTGGGCTTGGCCTAACTAGCATAGGATGGGCCTTCCGGCCCAAATTTCAGGCCAGGCCCAACCCAATCATGTGGGGGGCCTGCCTGGCCCAGAACTGGGCTGGGCTGGGCCAGTGTGGGGCCCACGGGTCCCCAGGGGCATTTTCGTAATTTTTCACCAAGTGTCCGATTTTTACCCCGGAACCTCCCGGACACTTTTCTAAGCCCCGAATCACATTCAAGCCCAATCGTAGGTCATGTTAGAGCCTCATAGGTGCATTCATAAATTTAATTATGAATGCTAATGTATATTTCCGTATACTAGGGCTCCGGATAATCGAATGCGGCGATGCACCGGAGGTTAAAGTTACATGGAGCGCTGCGGAGTATACGAATCTCCCTATACTATGAGTGGCTCTGTTTTCAGTGCTTAGCCACTAGGGACAAAATGTTTTCAAAATATAAATTGTTTTAAAAAGTTTTTATAACTGTTTTGGGATAAGGGCAATCCACGACACACACTTTTTATTTTGTGATACGCCCACTTAGAGGGTGGGATGATTTTTAAAATCTAAAGGCTTGTCTGTGTTTAAATGTTTTAAACTTATATGTTTTGAATTTATTTATAAATATACGATTAATATATGAGAGAGATACGAGATGAATAATTGAGTAGCTCCTCGGGCTCCAATATATGCGGGAGCGTGGACCGAGTTGGAGAAAGCATGCTAGATTCTCAGCCGTGGACCGCCTATCGAGGGGCACGGTGAGACGAGACCCTAGGAAAGGCACGGAGGGAAGCTCGCTAGGGCTCCAGAGCTGTGTTCCACCACAGCTGGCTACCACCGAGGGAACAGGCTAGAGAAAGAGAAGGAAAAGAAAATGGTTTCAAAATAAAAGAGATAGCCCTCGGTGCAGTAAGGCATACGACCGGCCAGTCGTGCCTTCAGTGTATTAGAAGCCAGCCCATTTAGTATATTTATTTTAAAGATTTTAAATCTAATTCTCCTTGGGAGAATTTTCAAAAGAGGTTTTGAAAACAAAATTTATTTTATTTACCTTATTTATTTTATTTTTATTATATTTTGGATTACCCCTGTTTCCCTAACCCTAATGGAGATTCATTGAACCTCTGTCACTCACCTGTATCCAATGTGGATGGATGCAGATCCGCGTACGGGGTCAGCCAATAGATTGGAGGCTCACTAGGAGACGTCGGTGGCTTAGGTTTAGCAGTTTCCGTTACGTAGGTATTCCTTTAAATTAGTCCACTAGTATTACTTTAAAAGTTTTATTATTTTATTAAAAGATTTTTAATTAAAGTTTTAGTTGTTTTGCAGCGATGGTATCCATTTCAATGCCTAGCGGTGCTTCTGGTACATGACCGGTCGACACGTACTTCGAGGCAGCACGGCGGTTGCCACTTGGCCGACCCGGGTGAGTCGAGGCGTGACAGAGAGAGCTTACAACCATAAGGGTGCTCAATGGGTGAGCCTTGTCCATGTTAAAATGTTTAAGCAATCTCTATAATAGACAAGTATTCCATTTGATTTATGCTCAAGCTCTAGACCAAGGCATAATTTGGTTTTACCCAAATTTTTAACTTCAAACTCTTTTTCAAATATTTAGTAGTTTTAGATAACGTTTTAGGAGTTACAATCAAATTCATATCATTGACATAAACTGCTATTATAGCAAATCCAGTTTAAGATTGCTTAATACGCACATATGGATAAATGGGATCATTTTTGTACCATTCCTTAATAAGATGGTCACTTAAATGTTCATGCCACATATGATCAGTTTGCTTCAACCCATATACAAATCTTTGCAACTTTATCGAGAATAAGTTACAAGGAGTGTATGCTTCAGGTATTTTTAATCCCTCAGGAATTTTCATATAAATATCGGAATCTAATGAACCATACAAGTATGCTGTCACAACATCCACAAGATGCATTTCTAATTTTTCTTGGATGACCCAACTTATGAGGAAACAAAATGTAACTATATCCATCACATATGAATAAGTCTCATCATAATCTATTCGAGGTCTTTAAGAGAATCCTTAGGCTACGAGTCAGGCTTTATATCTCACGATCTTGTTTTTCTCATTTTGTTTCCAAACAAAGACCCATTTGTGCCCAACGCGTTTTACATGGTTAAGGGTTTTAACAATAGGTCCAACAAAAAAATCACATTTGGCAAAGGAATTCAACTCAGCTTGGATTGCTTCTTCCCATTCAGCTTTGACGACATTTGATTATAGATCGACGTTTATAATCATCATTCATAATTTCATAAGCAATTGTGAGAACAAAAACATCATTGATGATAACCTCATTCTAATCCTATATCTCGTTACAATGATTTATGGAAATTTCAGTATTTTCGGAGTTGATGATCTTTTCATGGGGTTGTGTCACTTCAGGGACAACAGGCTTATGATTTTGTGCCACTTCAAGGGCAATGTGCTGTTGTTGATGTGCCTTTCCTAAGGCAATTTGTTTTCCTCGAGAAAGATTAATATGCTTAACTAGACTAGATTCAGAATTCCTCCCCCTTTTTTTTTGAGGAACTGTATCTTTTGATACCATCGGTCTACCAGATATATTGTGATATGAAAGAAAAAATAATTCTAATATTTTATATGATAACTTCAGGTGTCAATTTATCAAGAATAACGTTGAAAGATTATTTATCTTTTACAATTTTCTTCTCCTTTAGTTAGAGCATTATCTAGATAGCTTCACATGTCTAATCTTTGATTAAAACCCAGACAACTTTGGGTGTGTAATCTTTGTTTAAAACTCACAACTTCGGGTGTCTTGTTTCTTTGATTAAAATCTAGGAAACACTTCTTTTGCCTAATATTTAATTAAAATCTAGAACACTTTCTAGTGTTTAATATTTGATTAAAACTTATAAATCTTCGGGTGTCTAGTATCTCCTTCTTGTTTCTATATCCTTTTAATATAGAAGACTTTAACAAGAAAATTTGCAACTTTCGTTGTAAGTAAAGAATTTTGTATAACTTTGGGTATGATATAGGAAAATTTTGCATAGTTCAAGTGTAAGTAGAGGATTTTGCACAAATTCGGGTTGTAATATGAAGGAAAAATATTCCCAATATTTTATGTGACAACTAGTGTCATTCAATCTAAAAATCAAAGTAAATAAGTATAGTAACCCTTGAGATTAAAATCAATAAGGTTTAACTTTGTCAAAAAGAATAACATAGTTAGTATAATAGACATAAGGAATCAAAATAAAATAATTTGAATAACGAAAATAAGTATGGAGAGATATGATCTTCCACAATAAAATCAAACCTTAAGAGAGCTTTTTCGTACTGATAATGTGTTATGAAATATTGAAATATTATAGAACAATCAAGAACAAGAAATAAGAGATAAAGAGAATAGAGAGAATATTATTAAGAGATATTTCTGTATGAGATGAGATAATACAAATGATGGAAGGACTCTCTATTTATATTGGAGAATCCCTTTACAAATAACAGAGATTTAATCTAACTTGCAAACCAAGTTTACTTCCAGGTCAAGTAAATCGACAATTCTTAAAATCATAGATATAATCTCCTTAATTTTCTCTCTCCATTAATTCTCTTCAATATGGGCTTGTTTTTAGGATAAGGTAAATGGACCAAAGATGTAAAAGTATGTTATTCCATAACACTTATATATTATTACCATATTATAATTGTCATTTACAAGCCACTAAATGTGCTCAAAAGACAAGCACGTGTATGGAAAAACTTTTCCTTTTTCTGCTATGTCCTTAATTCGTATCAATATAGATTTAAAATGAAGGAACATGTTTAGCACCAGCCCTTTTTCGACGACAGATTAGTCTTTCACGATAATTCTAATGCATTTAGGACATCCATTTGATTATAATAGCGAGAAGTGCTATCCAGCCTGCCTTTCAGTATACTTAAGTGTATAACCAGAACAAACTGAACATGATAACTGATCTTGCCAAGAGATTCGGTTTAATTGTTGGATTTTTTTAAAGAAAATGTCGAGAAACAGATCCCAAAACCCTGATTTATTAGTGGTAGATCTTGATATAAATAATCTTTACAATGTCTAATTGAGGAATCAAACTTCATCACTCACTATCGACTTTGTCAGGCCGTCGTATTAGCCAGCGCTGATTGCCGATGTAACTAAATTATTATGGATATAGCTTAGGTGTTTTTCATTTCCGTAGTTAATAACTTATGTTACTGTATATTTTCACATGATTTGATATTTTTTAAAAGAAAGAAGAGTTAGATATTTAATACTTTAAAACGACATTTAGTAATATCCTATTGGCTACTGACATGAAAAATACCTAAAAAAAACATATAAGTCTTGTTCAATTATTATTATTATTATTATTATTTCTCCTAAACGAAGTGGTATTTACATTTAATATTAGTTACAATAAGGTTAGGGATTCAAGTGAAACCCTATCATCTAGATAATAATTAGTCTTACAACTTTGGCCATCTGACCAAAGGGGGCCGGTTTAACTAAATTATGTTAAGAAATTAAACAAAACCTAGGCCACGACACATCGATTTTGTCGTCTAGTAAGGGTTTATGGGTATGATAAAAAATTAAAAACCCGAAGGCCAGATCATCTTCATGGTCTCTGCGCAAACTAGCAAGTTTACCATACAGAACAATGCTCCACCTCGACATCCCTTTCATATTTCTCTCCCTTTATATACGCATTGTAATCCTTTGCTCCTCTTAAGTTCTTTGTATTCCTTAACTGCTCCTGGAAATCTCATCGTCAAATTTTAGTAGCTATCTCGAGAGTGTTGTCCCATATATTGATCATCATAATGGATTCCGGGATGGTAGAAACTGTTCTCACAGGAAATATTCACGCCTTGTATGAACTAATCCAGAGAGATCCATATCTTCTAGGGCGTATTGATCAAGTGCCTTTCGTTGATACCCCATTGCATTTAGCAGCTTGTACCGAGCATCTTCCTTTTGTGATGGAGATCATAAACTTAAAGCCTTCTTTTGCTAGAAAGCTAAACCAAGCTGGGTTGAGCCCCATGCACATAGCTTTGCAAACCGGTAAAATCCCAACAGTGCTTCGACTCTTGAAGTTTGATAAAGGCCTGGTTCGTGTCAAAGGTAAGGAGGGTATGACTCCTCTTCATCATGCAGTTCGAATCGGAAACCTTGATATTTTGATTAAGTTTCTTGAGGTTTGCCCGGAGGCTATTGAAGATGTGACCGTCCGAAACGAGACTGTTTTTCACATTGCAGTAAAATACGACAAGTTTGAAGCTTTTGAAGTCTTGGTAGGGTGGCTCAGAAGGAGCTGCCACAAAGCTGCTCAAGGCTGGGAAAAAGAACTACTGAGTGGGGATATTGAAGGCAACACTGTTCTGCATATCGCGGTTATCAGAAAACGACCTCGGGTATTATACTCCTTTTTTTTTTTGGCCAACCGGGTATTATACTCTAGCTAACATCTTTGAAAAATACTTTACTAGTTAATGTAGTTTTATTAACATTTCTGATGCATAAGCGTTATTTGATTTATTGCCTTTTTCCAATCAACAGGTGGTAAAGCTACTGCTGGAAAATTTTAGCCACCACCAGACCAATGCCAAAAATTCGGAAGACTTGACAGCTCTAGATATTGTGCGCTTGGAACACAAAAGAGATGGAAGCCAAGCAGCAAATCGAGAGATTAAGGATATGCTAAGCAATGCAGAAGGTTTGATTCGTTGTTTGCTTCGTAAAAAGCCCAAGTCTTCGATCAGGATCGATTCATTGAGATCAAAGATGTCACGTTATGAAAGATTTAAAACAGCTATAGCACGCGGAAGGAGTAGCATCTCGGATGAGATGCGGAACATTTTTCTAGTGGTCACTGTCCTTATTATAACGACCACTTACTCTGCCTCTTTGGCTCCTCCTAAACTAGTCAGGGAACAAACTGCAACCCCTGACGAAATGAACGACGTGTTCGATGTTTATTCCACCTTTTGGTTGTACAACACTCTAACATTTTGGGCATCAGTTGGCTTAACAGCATTTCTCCTCCCAAGTCGTTCCTCGATCTGTTTGTTCCTTCTCATTACGCTCTCTCTTTTCGGCTCTTGCTATATGCTCCTAGTGGTTGCGGTTTCGGCCGATCTTCGGTTTTATTTTAAACCCTTTTCTTATCCGGACAAATGGTACTACACAGTCTCGGTAGTGGCTTACGGTTTCTCGTCGTTGCTGGCCCTTCTGGTGGCGTACCGGATTGCCTGTTATGTTTGCTTGAAGCTTGGCATAAGCAGACGACTGTTTCTCATCATCATATTACTTCTTTGGTTTGTGGTTGTTGCTGTTTCTATTCCCTTTCCAGCTATGCTGGTCGCACAACGTGTGTGGCGTATCCTATGGAAGTATTTTAACCACTAAACAGCTGCCAACAAGTATCTTGATGTGGATGTATGCCACATTATCTAATTAAGGATGTTATCTGTATGGACTACGTTGGATGTTTTTATAGTAGAGGTACACATTAAAATTTTTCAAGAATGTAAGTACCAAATGTGACATTATCCCTTAAATATATTTGCAACAAAAAAAGTGTAGCACTATGAATATATCCCATAAATTACGAATAATAAGTACTACAATAAAACTAATTGGCAGCAGTGTCGTTGACAAAATCATATTGTCACTTGACTCACTTCCAGGTTGTTGATGGCTGCTAGGCTTTCGGCTCCAAATGGGCTGCTGGCTGCTCTTAGGCTTCAGGCTTCTGTTGGGCCGGAGGATTAGGTTGTTCAACGTCCTTTGAAACATGACAGGAACTAGAACCGGACTCCACCGTCCTGGTAGCTACAATAGGAGGCAGAGTAAGTGGAGTGGACTGGAGGCAGAGTAAAGCCTGAGCTCTTGAGACAGGCCAGCATGCGGTCGTGAAGAAACCTCTGCTCCTCAACGAAATTTTTTTGCTCCTCAATGATTTCGTTTTGCCCCTCTGGGATTGATATATGCTTTTGGATGATCATCTTCTTCTCCTCAAGTTGCGCCTTTAATGCAACAAATAACTCGGTTAAATTGGCGTGGGATTGATGAGAGGGTTGAATCTCATCCACCATATTCCCATATCTATACCAACGGTGGCGCCCCTCTCTTTTGCTCGGTGACCTTGACCCAGAGCTCATCATCATCGATCTCAGCTCCCTCACCAGCCTGTCTCAATCGCTCGTCACGAGCTTGAAAGAATTTCTCCTACAATGATAAAATTAATAATTAATTATTTCAAAAAATAATTGAACGATTACTGCATATTAGTAAATAGTAATGGTCTTACATAAGCAATAAGAGTCTGCTCCTCCTTCCATGTCCCATCTTCCGCCTGGTACATCCTCCTAAAAAGCTCGACACCCGACAGTGGGTTGCCCATTTCCTTATCCTAAATTCCAAAAATGAAATTAAAACATAGTTAACGTTAGAAAATAATGTATGAAGAGTAATTTAAATTGTTAAAATGTTGAATAATAATATAATTACCATCCTCTCTATGGTCCAAGGTAGAAGCAGAGCCACCGCTCTAGAGTGTTGTGGGTGAGATGGAGTTCAAGGAGGATGAATCTTCCTCTTCCTTGGTCCAGACCTCCTGCTCCGATACAGATGGCACATCATGGACTGATGCTGGGACGTGTGCTGGGACGAGTGGTGGCGTATCTACGTGCTGACACATGCTCCTGAGCTGATCTGGAAAGCAGAATAAGCAGGTCCACCTCGCGCTCTCAGTGGACGAGATGTAGTCGAGGGTGTAGACCTACCTCCAGAAGAAGCAGACGAAGTGGGAGGAAGATCCAGATCGTCGAGCCTGTGTTATGTGGGTCTAACCCATGACTATTTTCTTATGTGGGTCTAATCTCATGACTATTTTAGTGGTCACGTGAGGCTTATGACCTTGGTATTTTTTACTTGTTTAATTGGATGGCTAGGATCTCATCTTAAGGTTGATCCAAGGGCCATTAATTGACAAGAGAAGAAAAGGGTTTCTTTATGAAACAAATAGTTAGACTAGACATCACTTGTTTTGTTTATTATTGAACGGCGCACCAAACAAAAAAGGTAGAAAGTTTTTTTGTTTTCTTACAAGGTAAAGTCAGAAAAGTTGTAAGGGAAAGTTGTGCCGTGTGAAAGTGTTGAAAAGTTAGAAGATTTTATGGTTTCTTGCTCCATAGAGAGAGTAAGGGAGAGCGATAAGCAAGCAACAAATTAGGTTTTCTCTGAGGATCATTTGTTGATTCTCAAAGAGGTAGATCTTTGTATTTAATTCCAATTTGTTGGTTCTTAAGCTTTGGGCAAAAAAGTTTAAGTGTGATAAACTTTTGTAAGTTACTTATTTCTCATAGTGGATTTTTATCCAATTTTGCCCCGTGGTTTTTCCCTTCACATTGGAGGGTTTTCCACTTAAATCTTGCTATTCTTTATTTTCTTATTATTGCTTGGATTATTTCTTGTTATTTCTGTCTAGTTGGTTGGTTTGGATAGTTGATTATTTTGACTGCTATTGATCATTGGTTTGAGTTTCACTGTTGGTTGGTTGTCTGTGGGTATTATCAGTTTCCGCTTCCGTTGTTGTTATTGCTATAAATCCCAACAACTGGCATCAGAGCTTTTTGTTACTGCAGTCATGGAAGGCGATACAGGTTCCATGATTAAACTGACAGCTACAAATTATTCAATTTGGAAGCCAATGATGGAGGATCATTTGTACTGTAAGGATTTGTTTGATCCAGTACTAGGTGATGAGGCCAAACCAAAAGATATGTCAGAGACTGACTGGAAGAAGTTAGACAGAAAGGCATTAGGCATGATAAGAAAATGGGTTGACATCAGTGTTTTTCACCATGTAGCACAAGAGAAAAGCTCCAATGATGCTTGGGGAAAATTAGCTGCATTGTATGAGAGGAAGACTGCCATGAACAAAGCTTTTGCAGTTAGAAAGCTTACTAATCTAAAGTATAAGGAGGGACGATCCATTGCCGAGCACTTGAGTGACTTTCAAGATTTGTTAAATCAGCTTGCTACTTTGGAGATTAATCTTGGTGATGAGGTGAATGCTTTATTTCTTCTGGGTTCTTTACCGGACAGTTGGGATACATTAGTTGTGACTGTGATTAATTCTGCACTGGATAACAAGGTGACGATGCAGATGGTACAGGATAGTTTGTTAAATAAAGAAGCAAGACGAAGCAACATGGAATCTGGGTCTAATCAAGCACTTGTCAGAGAGAACAGGGGAAGATCCAAGAATAAAGGCCAAGACTCCAAGGGTCGCAGTAAGTCCAAGAATCGCTCTAAGTCCAAAGACGGAGTGAAGTGTTACTATTGTGGGAAAGTTGGTCACTTCAAGCGGAACTGCAAGATCTTGAAGCAAGAGCGGAAAGATGGAAAAGGCAAGAAAGACTCAGATAAGAGTAATGCGACAGCAGTAGTTTCTGATGAAAATACAGTGTCTTTAATTTGTGGACATGGTGATTGTAACCATGTGGGTGATCTATCTGTTGCATGGATTGTTGATACTGGTGCGGCATATCATTGTGTTCCGAAGAGAGAGTTGTTTACAACTTACCAATCAGGTGATTTTGGTGTAACCAAAATGGGAAACAAGAGTGTGTCGCAGATTGTGGGAATTGGAGACATTGTGGTTCAGACTAGTACTGGTTGTACATTGACTTTGAAGGATGTGAGACACATTCCAGATTTGAGGATGAACTTGCTTGCAGTTAATGTCTTCGATAAGGAAGGTAATGACAGTCGGCAAAAGGATGGACAGTGGAAGCTTCTCAGTGGGTCTGTACTAGTAGCAAAGGGAAAACTGTGTTGCACTATGTACAAGACTTGGTTGAAACAATGTGGAAACAATGTTAATGCAGTGGAAGATGATGCTTTACCAAACTTGTGGCATAATAGGCTGGCACACATGAGTGAGAAAGGGTTACAGCTTTTGGCGAAACAGTCTCTCATTCCTATTCCCTCGGCCAAAGATAAAGATATTTCTCTAAACTCATGTGATCATTGTTTATTTGGTAAGCATCGTAGAGTTTCTTTCCGTATACCTGCTAAAAGGAAAGAAAATAGATTAGAATTGATACATTCTGATGTATGTGGTCCCATGGAGGTGGAGTCATTAGGTGGCAATAGATATTTTGTTACTTTTATTGATGATGCTTCACAGAAAACTTGGGTGTTTTGTTTGAGATACAAAAGCCAGGTACTACAGGTTTCTCAGAAATTTCATGCAATGGTGGAAAGGGAGACAAGTTTGCCCTTGAAGTGTATTCGAACAGATAATGAAGGAGAATACACGTCCAATGACTTTGATGCATACTGTTCAAAGCATGGGATTAGGCATGAGTTGACAGAACCTGGAACACCCCAGCATAATGGTATAGCTGAAAGGATGAATCGCACCATTATGGAACGAGTCCGATGTATGCTAAGGACAGCTAAATTGCCTAAGGCATTTTGGGGTGAAGCATGAAGATGGCTAGCTACCTATTGAACAGGTCTCCATCAGTTCCTTTAGGCTTTGACATACCAGAGAAAGCATGGTCAGGGAAAGAACCTTCATATTCACACTTGAAGGTATTTGGGTGCAAGGCTTTCATGCACGTGCCTAAGGAACAAAGGTCAAAACTTGACAGTAAAGCCACTCATTGTATCTTTGTTGGCTATGGTGGTGAGGAGTTTGGTTTTAGATTGTGGGATCCGGAGAAGAAAGAGATTGTCAGAAGCAGGGATGTTGTCTTTCATGAGCATAAGACCATAGCAGATTTTGAGAAAAAAGAAAAGACTTCTCGAGTTATTGATGATGATGATTTGACAACAGTTCCACCAAGGAGAGCCACAGGTGGTGTAAATGAACAAGGGACAGAACTTGGTACAGATGAGCCAGCTACAGTTAATGATGAGTTGGATGGTGGTGATGACATTGCACAGCCAGATGCAGTGGGTATTGAGCGGGGGGAGCAACCATCTCTGCCTGAGAACACAGAGCCTCAACTTCGTAGATCAGTCAAAGAGCATAGACCATCCACCAGGTACTCTAGTTTTGAGTATATTTTGCTTACTGAAGAGGGGGAGCCGGAAAGCTACCAAGATATGCAGTCTGCTTCAGATAAGCAGTATTGGTTGGAAGCAATGCAAGAAGAGATGAATTCTTTGCAGAAAAACAACACTTATGAGTTAGTGGAGCTTCCAAAAGGTAAAAGGCCACTTAAAAACAAATGGGTGTTCAAGTTGAAGCGAGATGGTAACAAGCTAGTGAGGTACAAAGCTCGTTTGGTGGTGAAAGGCTTTGCACAGAAGCCAGGCATCGATTTTGATGAGATTTTCTCACCAGTGGTGAAGATGAGTTCCATTCGGGTTGTACTTGGTTTAGCAGCTAGCTTGCATCTTGAGGTTGAGCAACTTGATGTCAAGACTGCATTCTTGCATGGTGATTTGCAAGAAGATATTTACATGAACCAACCGGAGGGATCTGAAGTTAAGGGGAAAGAACACATGGTTTGCAAGTTGAAGAAGAGCTTGTATGGTTTGAAACAAGCTCCAAGGCAGTGGTACAAGAAGTTTGATTCCTTTATGGTGAGTCATTTCTTTAAGAGAACTGCGGCAGATCCTTGTGTTTATTTTAGATCATTTGGTGATGACTTCATTATTCTCTTGTTGTATGTTGATGATATGTTGATTGTTGGACAAGATGTTGAGATGATTCGCAGGTTGAAAAATGATTTGTCTAGGTCCTTTGACATGAAGGATTTAGGTCCAGCAAAGCAGATTTTGGGTATGACTATTATCCGAGACAGGAAAGTTGGAAAGCTGTGGTTATCACAGGAGAAGTATGTTGAACGTGTGCTCAAAAGGTTCAACATGGAACATGCTAAGTTAGTTAGCACACCACTTGCTAATCATTTCAAGTTGACTAAGAAATCTTGTCCGGTGACTAAACAAGAGAAGCATGAGATGTCAATTATTCCTTACTCCTCCGCAGTTGGGTCATTGATGTATCTCATGGTTTGCACACGACCTGATATAGCTCATGCAGTTGGTGTAGTGAGCAGATTTCTTTCCAATCCAGGAAAGGTTCATTGGGAAGCAATGAAGTGGATCTTCATATACTTGAGGGGTACTTCAAAGATGTGTTTGGGTTTTGGGACTTCACAGCCAGTTCTTGAAGGGTTCACTGATGCAGACATGGCAGGTGATATTAATGGTAGAAAATCTACTTCGGGGTACATATTTATTTTTACAGGGGGAGCTATTTCTTGGCAGTCTAAACTGCAGAAGTGTGTTGCCTTGTCTACAACAAAGGCTGAATATATTGCAGCAACCGAAGCAGGCAAAGAAATGCTCTGGATGAAAGAATTTCTTTATGAATTGGGGTTAAGTCAGAATGAGTATGTGGTGTTTTGTGATAGCCAGAGTGTTATGGATTTGAGCAAGAACACTATGTACCATGCAAGGACCAAGCACATTGATGTTCGGTACCATTGGTTGCGTATGGCAGTTGAAGATCGAAAAATGCAGTTGAAGAAGATTCACACTAATGAGAATTTTGCGGACATGTTGACTAAAGTGGTTCCCAGGGAGAAGCTTGAGTTGAACAGTAACTTGACCGGCATGGATGCCTTGGCCAAGGTGAACTTCAAGTGAACAGGTTGTGTGGTTGATCTCTTCCTAATGGGGTTGGAGGGGGAGATTGTTATGTGGGTCCAACCCCATGACTATTTTGTTATGTGGGTCCAACCCCATGACCATTTTAGTGGTCACGTGAGGCTTATGGCCTTGGTATTTTTTACTTGTTTAATTGGATGGCTAGGATCTCATCTTAAGGCTTGATCCAAGGGCCATTAATTGACAAGAGAAGAAAAGGGTTTCTTTATGAAACAAATAGCTAGACGAGACATCACTTGTCTTGTTTATTGTTGAACGGCGCACCAAACAAAAAGGCAAAAAGTTTTTTTGTTTTCTTGCAAGGTAAAGGCTGAAAAGTTGCAAGGGGAAGTTGTGCGGTGTGAAAGTGTTGAAAAGTTGGAAGACTTTGTGGTTTCTTGCTCCATAGAGAGAGTAAGGGAGAGCGATAAACAAGCAACAAATTGGGTTTTCTCTGAGGATCATTTGTTAATTCTCAAAGAGGTAGATCTTTGTATTTAATTCCAATTTGTTGGTTCTAAGCTTTGGGCAAAAAAGCTTAAGTGTGATAAACTTTTGTAAGTTGCTTATTTCTCATAGTGGATTTTTATCTAGTTTTGCCCCGTGGTTTTTTCCTTCACATTGGAGGGTTTTCCATGTAAATCTTGCTGTTCTTTATTTTCTTATTATTGCTTGGATTATTGGTTGTTATTTCTGTCTAGTTGGTTGGCTTGGATAGTTGATTATTTTGACTGCTATCGATCATTGGTTTGAGTTTCGCTGTTGGTTGGTTGTCTGTGGGTATTATCAGTTTCCGCTTCCGTTGTTGTTATTGCTATAGGCCCCAACACCATGTGCCTACGAGTTGTAGATGCTCATTTAATTTCACCTTCATTTCATATTAAACTAACCAGACACACTTCACTTAGACAAACACACACACACACACAATCCTAATCATCAAAGAAGTATTGAATGATGTAAAAAGATCGAATACCCAATATTCATTGCTTCCTCCTTTAGAAAAAGAGTCCTAATGATCGAAAACCTTTAGAAAAAGAGCCGTATGTGAATTACACAAGAAGGAATTTTAGCTCATTTCTTAAATTTAAGAATTATTTAAACCGAGAATTGCATACATTTATTACCAGGAAAAATGTTTATATGTTCTTTTTAATGGATAGAAATCCCAATTAATTGAACAATTAGTTACAAAAGCAGAGTTGACAAAAGAATTCACAACATCAAGCATGCCCCAGTGAACAGAAAACATAAAACAACAAGAATGCAGGGGCGCCCCTAATAAAATTCATATTTCATGCTACTTATTAGACATGTAACATAAAAACAAATTACACAAATAGATTTCATAGAGACCAAATGACGAACATTTCATTAGCATTGTTGGAAAAATCACCATAAGTAAAACTTGGGGTAACAAATAATCTCCTTGCAATTTGCATGGCAGCAATCAGACCATAACATGATTTGAATCACTGAATTTTCGTCACACAAAATCATCCAGCATGCAAATACTAAAACAATATGGCTTAATACACAATTTACCCCTTGAAGTATACCCGTTTTGACACTTTACCCCTGAAAGTTTTATTTTCGACATTTTACCCCTTGAACTTTTATTTTGGACATCATTTGCCCCCTTCCATCGATAGAAGACTAATGGCACCGTGATGGTGCTGAGATGGCATGATCCATGTCAGCATAGTGCCACATGGCACGTGTTGACATATGCCACGTGGCATAACCATCTACATGGATCGTGCCACGTGGCAAACTGTCCTACTTGGATCGTGCCATGTCAGCATCATCACGGTGCGGTTGGTGAAGGAGGCAACTAGTGTCCAAAATAAGAGCTTAGAGAGCAAAACATCCAAAAAAAAACCTTTAAGGGGGATAATGTCAAAACGGGTATATTTTAGGAGACAAATTGTATATTAAGCCAAAAGAATATACTACTCAGACAATCCTTCAACTAAAAAACAAATATATTTTCAACAAATTCCTTTATAAACCTCAAAAAGTTATCAATTTGTTGATTTTGAGGGAATTTCCGAAACCATTTTTAACTAAGCATAAATTGAACAAGAACTTAAACATAAATTGAGAGAAATCAGATCGGATGGTAAACATTATTGCTCAATACAATCGATGTTGCCTTTTAACATAACCCATGTTATCTTGATGTAATACATGTTACTAAAAATAAAACCAATTTTTCCTCGGGGCTAGGCGGGGGTCTCCATGCTAGGACCACCTATGCCTCGAGGTCTACTTTTGTCGGCATTGATCTAATTTGTGGACTTGTTGTGTGCTTTTTCATATTTCAAGTAAGCTATTGCCTGACTTGTTTGGAAAAGCCTATCCAAGTAACGCTCATTCAAGCTAAACATTAAGGGAAAGCCTTGTCTCTGACACCCAGCCATCTCCCTCTCTCTCTTTTTGGGCTTAAAGTCCAAATTAAAAAACCTATATGTAATTTTATCATAAAATCCTCATAGCTGACTCTTATATTATCAATGACTTGTCAACATTTAAAGTTATGTATCTAATTTTATATAGAAGGATAGATAGATGTTCCTGCTGTATTTCATATAAGGAATCAAACTATGCAATATTCTCGTTAACATTCGAGTTTTAGTTTTAATGGTAGATGCATGCTTCTTGAAACTTGAGGTTTCAAGTTCAAGTGTGACTATGTGTAGATTTTATCCAATTATATAGTATTAGTTTTGACACACCAGGACCTAGCACGACTTTTCTGCACGAACGAAATAGTACAAGATGACGTATTAATTAAACAATAGGTCAGTCCGGCTGTGTCAAGTCAAAAGAGAAGTTAAAATTAGGATAAGATGGAGTTTGAAGATAAAGTAATTAACCGTGCATGGAAATTAGTAAAATGCCAAAAAGACCTCCAATTAAATTCCTAGAAACTTATTATGGGCCTCATTGGCACAAGAAATCAAAGAATTTAGCCAACGGGTAAAAATGGAAGAAAGTTGAAAAAGGGGAAAAAGTTTGACCCGGGGCCCGAGTGGACCCGGCGTCAGACTCCCCTATAAATAGGGGAGGGGGCCGAACCTTTCTTCATTTTTCTTTTCTTTTTCTTTCTTTTTTTCTTCTTTTCTCTCTGGAGCCAACCGGAGGCATTTTGGACAATTGGCAAATCGGGACAGTCTGGCCATCAGATCAAGGGCTCTAGGTGAATCGAATGCGGCGATGCTCCGGAGGTTGAGCTACATGGAGCGCTTGGGAGTATACGAATCTCCCAATACTGTGAGTGACTTAGACTTCTTTGTTTAGCCACTGGGGAAAAAGGTTTTTAAAAATGATTTTAAAAACATAAATGTTTTCAAAAAGGCTTTGGGATACGGGGAATCAACACATACACACTTGTTTATGATATACCCACACAGTGAGTGAGATGTTTTAAAAAGAAATATAAAAACTTATGTATGTGTGACTATATGTGTTAAACGTAAATGTTTTATGCGTATATATATATTTTCGAAAGATTATTATTATGATTATTGAGGGTACGATACCCTTGGGAGATGAGTAATTGAGAGGGTTCCTCGGGGCTACAATTTGCGGGAGCGTGGACCGAGTTTGAAAGCATGCATGATACTCAGCCGTGAATCGCCTATCGAGGGGCACGGTGAGTCGAGCCTGGTTTGGAAAGGCGCGTAGGGAAACTCGCCAGAGCTCCAGTTCGCTGTGTTCCACCACAGCGAGGCACCACCTGGGGAAAGGGCTAGAGAGATAGAAAAGAGAAAATAACTATAAATGAGAAAAAAGAGATAGCCCTCGGTGCAGTGAGGCGTGAAGCGATCGACAGGTCATGCTTCCAGTATGATAGAGATGCCAGCCCATTTGAGATTTATATATTTATTTATTAAAGAGTTTTTAAAAGAGTTTTCAAAAGAAAAATATATATATGTTATTATTATTTTATTTTGGATTTTCCTGTTTTTCCTAACCCTGATGGAGATTCATAGAACCTCTGTCACTCACCTGTATCCAATGTGGATGGATGCAGATTCGCGTGCGGAGTCAGCTATAGAAAAGAGGCTTACTAGGAGACGTCGGTGGTTTAGGTTTAGTAGTTTTCCGTTGCCTAGGTATTTCTTTCAAATTAATCCACTGGTGCACGTTTTAAGTTTTATTATTTTATTAAATGATTTCTAATTAAAATTTTAGTTTTATTTTGCAACAATGATATCCATTTCAATGCTTTACGGTGCCTCAGATGCATAGCTGCAGACACGTACTTCGAGATCGCGCAGTGGTTGCAACGTGGCCGGCCCGAGCAGGTCGGGGCATGACAAGTTTGGTTTATTGTTAGTCTGTTTTTAGTTTAATTTTTTTGGAGAGAGTTATTGATTTAATTAATTACTTTATCAAATGGTTTTTCTTAATCTATCTATCTGTATCATTATATTAAAGGAATATGTTATGGAGGCCATAGGTCATGCCATGTAGGATAAGAGGAGAGAGAAAAATAATTATGAGTAATTTTAAAATGATTTTTATATTTTAAGTGTATTAAATATTTTTGTGTAAGTTATTATTTATTGTATTTGTGGAATGGAGAGAGAAAATGATTATATTTAGTTTGAAAATAGATTTTATTTTTTTTTTTACAAAAATTTTCTTTATATTGGTTTGTTATTAATTGTAATGCTTTAAATTATTTTATATATATATATATATACTTATATATATTATTTATTTATTACTATTAATTTTATCCCCTAAAAGCTATATTGATTTTGGAGAGGACATTTGCTCATTTTCTATTGGCCAGTTGCAAATCTCTTTGTTCCCTTACCATGGATCTTTTTGTAGGGGATATTTGTCTAACAAGTTAAATAGATTTTGCTAGGTTTAAATTCATTATTATCCCCTTTTAATGGTACTAGCCATGTACCCGCGTTTCACAGTGAGTTTTGTATTCTTACATATTTAATTTTATTTAAGATAATTAAATATAAAAATCGAGATAAGAATAAAAATACAAATATAATTAAAATTAATTTAATTTATTTTAATTTGTATTAATTTACATTAATACCTTAACAATCATATTAAAATTATAAGTCATAATAATAGTGTAAAGTATAAGAGTTTAGCTTTCATACATTAACAATGGAGTTTTTTAACTCCACATGCAGTGTTAGGCAAATGACACATATTCTACTATTTAATTAATTAATTAAAAAATATATAAAAATATACCCTATAAAAATACATGTCAATCCTCTAACCCCACTTATGGAGTTAAAAAACTATACTATCAGTGTATGAGATAATTTTTCAAAATATAATTAAGTAAAATAAAATGAATTCAATTCTATCATGTTTAGAGGATTGACAAAAGATGTTATCAACAATATTCCTATTTATTTTGAATTCTCAATATCTCTATTCATTCTAAATGGCATAAATATACAAACCTATTCTTAAAATTAGTAGTATTATATGTATTTATGTGTGTGTATATATTGTTAGTAGCATTTATAATATATAATAGTATTTATATATTACAATATGATAATGATTGTGTATGTGTGTGGGTTCCACCATGTTAAGAATATATAGATTAAAAAATGAAATGTAAAATGACTAAACGGCTATAATAGCAAATAGAGAAAAAAAATTTGAGATAAAATGAATATTTTTGTAAATTTATATATTTTTTTTATGTTTTAGTAAATGTTATATTTCTTTTGCCCAAAATAAATTCATTGTATTTGGACGGCTCACTTTTCCAAGTCAAGATTGGGTAAAAGCGGCCATTCCTCTTCTTTTCTTTATTCCTTCTCCCCTTCTTTCTTTTTTTTCTCTTTTAAAAAATAAAAAAAAAATGAAGGGACAAAGAAAATGACAGATACGCAAGATATCAATATTGAAGAGTTTCAATTCCATTTTTAATTTTTAATTTTTAAGAGGGTGCACATTTATTGGGTAAGTAATTAAGTATCCTTTCTTTTCTTTTGTATTTGTTCAAATAAAAAAAAGGTAAAAATAAATATACCATGATTTTTCGGTATTGATTCTTTTAATTTACGTGTGAGAAAAAATTTTTCCTTTTGAAAAATGAATAGGCATTTGGGACTGAACGTGGAGTCCCGGCCTTGTGGCTGGGAGCTAGCCATGTTCATGTAGCCAGCAATGGTTCGAATCATGCTGGTCTTTCCCCCTCCCCTGTCCAATGTACCAAAAAAAAAAAGAATAGGCATTTGGGACTGTGGCCTTTTCTTCCCCAGATGAATTTTATTTTCTTTTCCTCTCATCTTGATACTATTTTTTTTTAAAGGAAATGGGGAAGGTTCGGGAGTCAATACACCCATTCCCCAAATATTTCCTCTTTTCAAACTAAAATGGGGAAGATTCAGCCATTCAAGGAGCAGTGACCCTTCTCCAAGCCTAATTGACTTGTTTGTAGATTTTTGTAATATTCATTTTCGGATCTGTGCTGGGTTTTTGACTGATTTTGTCTTTTTAGACTGTTGTTAGTGTAAAAGATTATTGTTTTAAAAGATTACTATCATTTTAGAAACTAACAAATGTTTTAATGACGATGTGTATTATTTTTGCAGGTTATGCCTTCAGTTCATACTTCATTCAAACTAATTGGGATGGTATTTCTCAATCTCTTTGTAAGCAAATTTTTCCCCCTCCTGAAAAAATGAGTAGTTGGTGTACGATTGAATTTAACCTTTGTTGGTCTTTCCTTCCCAAGATGCATATTACTTTTCTGTTTCCTCTCATTCCTGGCATTGACCCTTCTCTCATCTATGTGGTCTCTGCTTTCAAGCAATCATGTGTTTCTCTGTTTTTGCAGAGTCCCACTTTCGTTAAGAATTTTTTTTGCAGGTAGCCTTGTAGCATGTCGTTTCTGTTAGAATGCCATTGAAATTACTTTACTTTCTCAAATCTCATTGATTCTTACTATGAGCACTCATTTGAATTCACCTGATAACGTTTGTAATTTTATTTCTTTTCTCGAATTCAGATTGAATCTTTAGTTTTTTTGTAATGTACATATTTGTTTGATTCAAATCGCTCTGTTGCAGCTTATATAGTCTACTTAGAAGAGCATTCATATGCTCAAAAGTCCACATCAGTTTAGCTTCATCAAGTGACAAATTCTCATGATGAATTGTTGGGTTCATTCAACAAAAGGTATTCTCTGCTTTTGTGTTTTGAATGAAGAGGAAACTGCAATTTAAGGCCATTTGTTGTTATGCAACACTTACATAGGCAAACAGGATGTATTTGACTCATATACTATAGTATACTAAATTTTAAATATCAAATTAGACTTCTAAGTTCCTTTGGTTTTAGTACAGATTAGACATTGTAATAACCAATGAAAAATTCTGGGTTAGTGTATCACTAAGTTTAAGAGTGTATCATTAAGTTACTGTATTATCTTTTAAGGTTGGTTATAGCTTTCAATTATACTCTTTGGTTTTAGTGAAAATCAGTCAAAATAATTATTTTTTAGCATTGAATATGAGGAAGAATTCAAATTATCTATACAAATTAAATTCAGATTAATTATAAATTTGTATAAAACTTGATTTTTCTCTCTATTTTCATCATGTCTTTAGTTGGTCTTTGTTGCTTACAGAGAAAGTTACTTCATATGTAAAGGTAACTGTTGCATCTTATAGATTGAGTTATACATTGTAATTATAAGCATTCAGCAAACTATAACTTCATTGTTTGATAAGTTCTTTTCTGTTGCAATGTCTGCTCATAGTGTCTATGCTTGATTTATTTTGTTTTTTATTTTTGTGATTGACGGTTGATTGAAATTATTAACCATATTCATGAAATCGCAAATATATTGATTTCTTAGTAGCAATTCAAGATATGGTAAGATAAAGTCTTAACAGGTAACTGGGACAATAACTTTTACCATCTTTTCCAATGAATGGCTAGACTAAAACTTCTCGAGAATTTAAAGATGTCATTGGTGTATTGGCATCAAGGATCCCTGTCAGTAGCATTTGACTGAATGACAAAGACCCAATTTGGGTGTCTACATTTATGATACATTGTGAACTTGGTAAAAGAATTTTTTTTGAACTGGGATTTATAATTTAATTTAATCTGTATTACAACATGAAACTAGATTAGGCTATGAAAGAAACAAAAAATACAGTTCAAATATGCAATGGTGTGATTGTCAATAAGCAAAGGAGGAAAGCTTTTGTCCCATCTTAACTTACAAATTGCCACCACTTTGTATATGATTTAACTTAATACATTTTTTCCCTTTCAATCTTAGGAAACTATGCTTTGATCAAACTTGAGGGAGGAGAGAAGATCTTACTATAATTTTTACTTTTTATTGAATTTGACATTATGCCATTTTCCTTTTTCTTTCATGCTTCTGTGATTTTGCTTTTAGGTCATATGTTTGCTTGAAGTATTCAATCTTTTTTTTTAATTTTCTTCTTAATTTATAAGTGATTCAAACTCAATAATTTTATAATTCTGTTGTTCTGTTGATTGTACATTTGTAGGCCTACTCTTTATGATGCCCCTTGATTCCAAATGCTATAATTAATGAATACAAATTGCAATCAAGATAAGGTGATTTCTAACTTCTTTAATAATTGAAATTGCTTTTGTCATAAATTTTGTTATATAATTCCTTTATGTTTTAGAATTTTTTATCTAGCTCTATTACTTGATCTTCCCTGTGGTCCTATTTCTTAGATTTTATCCTTTTTGTTTCCTTTCTATTAATATTTTTCTCAAACTATGTTTCTTATTGGGATAGACGACTATCAGTTTGCTTAGCTTGGTGATTTCGGTAGACATTTTCCCATTTTGTTCTTATTTAATCTGTTATATTCAATTCCTTTTCTTATTCTACCTCCTTTTTTGGGAATTTGAGTGTAGGAAATGAGTAGTACATTATTTCTTACACCAATGCTCTACCGTTTGAAAGCCGAAAGAATTTAATTCAATGATTTATAAAATTAACTATATGAACAATGAAGTCATCGATATTATTTTTATCCATGATAGAACAGTTCAGGTCAAGAAGTTTTGTTGGGTGAGATTAAATAGTATCTCATGAAGTTTTCTTATTTTATTCAATAAGTTCAAATGTGAATGTTTTAAACTTCTTTTAGATGGTACATATTTACTTGATTTTTACTATGTATCTTGAGTTGTTTTTAATCTTTTCATTGCCAATTTCATTGAAATCTTTTGAGTCACTGTATGTAAACTCTAATACTTCCTAATTGTTCCTTGATCTCATTAACTTATTTGTAGATTTCCATTTAATGTTTGCTTTGCTGATTTTTTAATGCGATGTATGTGATAGTCTGCCTTTTTTTTTCCAATGAACAAAGCAAGGCACAAAGTTAAATGAAGATTCTAAAGACATGAAAAACAAGAGCCTGTTATGGAAAACATTCAGTTCCGAAGTAGAACGTATGTTCCCTATAAAAGATATTAGATGATGAACAATCAATCCTTTTATTATAGTATTTTGAACTTCAAGAACATTTATTTATTTATGATTCAAAACAAACTGATTGTGATGCCTTTACTACATTTTATAGTTATCATGATTCTAATATCAATAATATTGCCAGTTCTTTTCTTGACAACGGAAAAAAAAAGCGAGATGAATGTTTTTGGCCCAAAAAAAAGAAAAAAGAAGGGATGAATATAAAACCCCATGTTACTCTTTTTCAAGAACTCCCCAAACAATATAAATAACTGTAGGAGAAATTAAATGCTTCAATAAAGCCCACAACGTTAGCGTGGGTATTCATGCTAGTAAATATTAAATTTTACAAGAAATTACAATACATTTAACCTATAATTTTTCATTTTTCACGAATTTTCTTTTTAAAAATTTATTGCTTTTATATTATGTTTAAATTTTTTTATCTCAAATGTTTATTGAATTTATTATATATACATTTAAATTTCTTATATAAAATAGTCCAATTTCGTTTGTTATATTATGTTTAGTTTTTAACCCTTCACTAGTCGACATACTTGAGTTTTCCTCTTACTATTGCTATTCTACGCATAGTAAAAAAGAAATCAATATTATTTCGTTTATTGTATTATGTTTATTTTTGTAACTCGAAATAAAGTGAATTTGTTTTAACAATTGTTCCTCTACATACAATAAAAAAATAAATTAGTTCAGAAGTTACGTGAGGGGGTTCTCCTCTAGTAGATAGTTAAACTTATGAGATTTATCTGATGTAATGAAATTTCAATGTATTATTATGCTAAAAAGAAAATTCCTTTCTTATTCAATTCTTTGTCTATGTAATTCAAACCTTACTCAATCCATTAGAACCAAAATTTGCCAAATAGTTAAAAAAAAAGCAAAAATAGATAAATACTATCATTCTCAAAGGTAAGTATTAAGATCCTGTATAGTCATTTAGACTAACATTTTAAACCAACAAGTAGGCCGTGGATAAGAGACACGTTATGTATAAACGGCTGTGATCTTAAGTTTCTTTGTCTTCCATGCAGACGAGTATAGTGGATGAAACCCGGATTCACTGAATCTCTACGTTTGCAGTTGCTAATGTAGACCCACGTCCACAACACTTATATTCTTCGTGGACCCACAAATAATTTCCGTTCCGATAAATGCAAGCTTTTAATTAATCAATAAATAAAGGGAAAATTTAAGTATTTCTATTAGTATTAATAATATAAATATCAAAAAGAGGAGTAAATAGCACAAATGATCCCTAAAGTTTGATTCAAATTCTATTTTAGTCCTCATAGTAACAGTTTTGACCCTATAATTCAAAATGTTCTATTTTAGCCCCTATAGTTTGATAATTAAATCATTTTTGGTCTTCCATTTTAATAAATATTTTTTAATTTTTTAAATATTAATATATTTTTTAAAGTCATAGGTAAATAAACTTCACCTAAAAAATTAGGATCATAATAGCAAATGTGTAATAAATTGGCACTTAAAAGTCAAGTAAATAAAAGCACTAATGGAATGACAAAAAAAATTTGACTTTTAAAATGTAATGATCAAAATAGAATATTTTAAACTATAGAGATCACGATAGGCACTTATTTCTATGATGTTTTATTGCTTATCTTTGATGATTTAAGTTTTATTTTCCCTAACTAAGGAGTTGTTTGATAAACTGTTGAAAATTTTCAAACTGTTGAAAATGAAAATTTTCAACACTTTACGATTTTAAACATGTTTGATAAATTTTGTAGGACACAACTTAAATGAATTTTTTCAACAAAAAAGTGTTGAATTTAAAAAGTAGGTAGAGACCTACTTATCATTGAATGATGAAAAAAATAAATACTTTAAGTTTAAAAAACTTTCCTTTTATACTAAATCACCTTTATTTTAGCTATTAATGATTTCAAAAAAATTTCAACATTTATGGATATCAAACAATTTATTTATATTCAACATTTAATTATCAAATAATTTTTATACATAAATTCAGTCCTTATTAAATTCAGTACTTAAATTTTCAACATTTATTTTTCAGCACTTAATTTTTTCAGTTTATCAAACAGCACCTAAGTTACTTTGAGTGATTTTGTATCATAGGAAGCTAAAAGGAAACTTTAAAATAAAAGATGTTTAAATATGAAAATTTGAGATTCTTCCTGTGTAAATAGTTTGGAAAGATGGCTAGATTTAACATCCTTAGAATCCTTATTTGAGTTTGTATTCTCATCAAAGTTGTAGAGGACATCTCAAGCTTTCCGGAATACTAAAGATCGAACAAATTGGAGTTCATTTGGGATGTTAAAAGGCCAAAATACTGAACGGTCCAGAAAATCCTATGGAAAATCAGAGAAAGCTTCCTAATTTGGGCTTTGGAGCAATTTCGGGTTGAAGATGGACTTGAGCATGTTTTTGCTTACTTGGACTTGATTCTAGACATGTTATTGAAGATATTTAAGGCTGGCCCAAGTCTTAGATGCATGTGGATCAGCCCCTGGACAGAAGTCTTAATTGGATTAGGAAAATCTTTTAATGAAGCATGTGCAAGATATGTGGTGTGTGCTACTTTTTTCTTACTTGAAGAAGGATTCCTAGCTGCTGGAAAATATTTTATTTAAGCCTTATTCTCTTTTATATTAGGGCCCATATGTCTGAATCCATTAAATTAAGCCTTAGTTCCTTGCATTCTTTTAAAATTAAGATTTCTTTACTTGTAAGTTAAGTTTAGGATTGCTAAACTCTCCTATGTATAAGGAATCAACCATCCATTGTAAAGATATACAATTCTTAGTAATTTTATTTTCTTCTTCTTTGTGTTTTCTCAATTACTATGAGTTGTTAAACTCCCAAATATATTTAAGGCTATTCTAAGCCCTTAGTAAAGTTGGTTGTGATGTTTAATTTTATGCTTAATACTCTTATCTTACATGTATTCTTTCATCCTCTATTTCTCTTGTTTGTAATTGCTTGATTTCTCATCTAGGATGCATACTAATTAAGATTTCATGTTAACTAATTGCTAGAACTAGGTTTATTTATTCGGAATTGTAACTAAACCTTCTCAAAAGTGGTAAATTAGATAGAATTAGGATCTCATACATGCTAGTTCTTATCTAAGGGGGATGTTAGTTGTGAATTAAATCTATGGTGCTAGTTCCTAGGTTGGTCATTATTGACTAAGATCTTTCTAGTGTTTTCATGTTTTTACCTTCTTTAAATCTATGATGCTAGTTCCTAGATTGATTAAGTAAAAAAGATCTAACAGGAAACCTTTGTAATACTTATTAAACTAGAACTAAGGAAAGATAGGGATTAGTGAAAAGTATTGTAATATCGCTAATCTACATCAATTACATGTTAAGGTAAGTGACTCAAAACCAATGATTAATTCACTTAATCTGAGGGCTTTATATTGAATTTTATTTTATCGAATTCTCTTTATTTGATTTGCTATCTTCTTATTTTCCAAACTGCTCTCTCTTTAAAATCTGAATTTTTTACTTTGCTTATTTTTTAACTAGTTAAAAATTGAAGTTTAATAATTAATCCTTGGTGGAAACGATACTTATCACTAGACTCTGGTAGTAGCTTAGTTTTAATTTGACTTTTAACGATATGCCAGGCCAAACTAGTTTTGAGCGAAACTTTAGAGACTAAGGATGATATTTACTCAAAAAAGAGTTTAAATTACTTTAGAATCATATTAAAAAATGACTTTTTGAATATCTCATAACTGGGTGATACCTCATAAATTTTAAAAAGTAAATAGTACCAATAGTTCCTAAAGTTTGACCCGAATTCTATTTTGATCCCTATAATATGAAATAGTTTATTTTGGTCTTTAAAGTTTGAAAGTTAAACTGTTGTATTCCTTATAATTCAAAATGTTCTATTTTCATCTCCATAATTTAAAATTTTCATCATTTTTATCCCTTTATTTTTATATTTTAGTTTTTAAAAACTTTTTAATATAATATATATCTTTCAGCTATAAATAAATAAATTTTAATGATCAAAATGGTTTAACTTTAAAATTGTAGGGACCAAAATAGAACATTTTAAACTTTATGGACTAAAATAAAATTTGGGTTAAATTCGAAGAACCAATGATGCTATTTACTCAATTTTAAATGATATCAAGGTTTTAAATATATATCAATCCCCGTCAAATAATTTTTATAGAGTGAAAAATACCTTTTATACAGAAGTTTAGTCCAAATTAAAAAATTTTGAATTTTTAGGGTAAGTTTCAATATATATAATATTTATTGTGATATGTTTAATTTTGAATAAAGAAAAAAATAATTTGTGAATTAATAAGAATTAGTTTAGTATAGAAGTAAATAAGATAATTATTGTATATCTTTTAAAATCTATGAAATGTCAATATATTATTAGATGTCTAAAAAACAAATGCTTTAAAATTATCCTCATGTAATTTATGTTAAAGGAAATTTTTTATTTCTACGAGGAGCACTACTTTCTTTTTCTTTTTCTTTTTTTTTAAAAAATGCTATTGGACCTTCCAATTTTATCTCTTCCTTCTTATCCCTCTTGACGTAGCATACATTGAACCGCTAATTTCAAATAAATTGAATTAAAGGGTAAGTCCTAAATTCAAGACTTTTATTGTGGTAGGATTTTAGATTAAAACTCTTGATTATTACACCACATCATGAGGGTTAAGATGAAAGGACAAATTGGAACCCTAAGGATTTCTTTGCTAACTCGAGGGCTAAGATGAAGGGACAATTTGAAAGGTTAAGATTTCTTTTGTTAATTTGGTGTAGTGTGAAAAAGTACAATTTTCAGTTTTTCACCAATGAAGAATTGCTAAAGGTGTTTTAAAGTTATTATATGAGATTATCTTATATGGATAATCAATAGTAACTTTTTTATTGACTAGAAGAGGGTGCAGTGAATGATCGCTTAAGTTGGCCTTTGCATTTTCGCAACCAATCATACAGCGATAGCAAAGGAAGCCCAAGTAGCATGGTTCTTTTTTTTTTTTTTAATTCATTCATTCAAGATTAATTAACATATTCTAAAAATAGGATATGAAAGGTAAATATTTTCTACAAATTAATTTATGGAGATTAAATTTGTCTTCTCACTTTTATCGAAATAGAAAATTGTTATTATCTTAACTAACACTTGTCAATAATATTTCTTCAAATTTTACATTTATTAAATAAAATAAATAAATACTACTTTATATAAAGTTAAAAAATAATATTTTAATAGTTATTTTATAATTTTCGTTTTAAAATAAAATGATATATTAAAAAGTGAAGAATCAGACAAAAATTAATATTTGCTACTAATTATTATTCCCTCCGTCCTTTTTTATTTGTCTATCTTTCTTTTTTGAAAAATCTCAATTTACTTGTCTTTAATCATAAATAAACAATCAACAAATTTTAATTCTTAATTTTACACTCTTTTTTCTGTTATTACTATCACATCATGACACAAAATTTTAAAAACACTCACAAACATTAAGGATAACAAAATAATTATACTTAATTCAATTATTTTTTCTTAAATTTGTGAAAGTCAAATGGGGACAAATATTTGAGAACGGGGAGAGCAATTTATTATGATAGGGTAAACATATTTTAGATAAATATTTTTAATAATATTATAAATACTATTAAATTATTATCAATCTATCATTATTTTATTTTTAAATAATTGCCATCAACAATATTTTCACTAACCTTTATTAGAAAATAATAACAAAATCCAAATAGTTTTCGTTTAAAAAGATGTACCAAAAAAAACAAAGATTGCAGACGGGGGTTTATTGGTTTGGAGTAAAAACAAAGCCAAGCCCCAGATTTGACGAAGATCTACTGTTTATGATTGCTTAACTTATCGGTCCAAGGGTGTTAAAGAGTAATTCCCTTATGAAGCCAAAAAAAAAAAATGATTACACATTTATTTAAAGTTGAAACTTCTTTTCAATTAATAAAGTGAACAAGAAAACTCTCTCAAATGCCTGTAGAGATTCTGTGCTTAACAACTTTCAGTCATTGTCTCAGGGTGAAAAAATTCCATTCTTTCTTTGGAGGGATGACAAATTAAATGGTTTTGGGCAGCAGCAGGAGGACTTGATGATGGGTTCCTTTAATAAAAGCTGGGCTCAGCAAACTGAAGAGAGTTACCAGTTGCAGTTGGCTCTTGCTTTGCGGGTTTCTTCACAAGCTGCTTTTGCTTCTGATTCTAACTTCTTGGACTTCACTTCTGATTCTATAAAGAATAATAGAATTGCCCCTTTTCCTCCCTCTTCTCCACAGGATGTTTCTCATCGATTCTGGGTATTATTTCTTTCTTCTTTTTATTTTCTTGGCACATTCTAAATATTGGGTTTTCTGTTAAGTTGAAATTAGTAAAGTTTTTTTTTTTTTTTTTGAGTTGAGAATCAATAACTTTCATTCATTCTTTCAGTAGAATAAGTAGAATTTCAATCAAATTGAACTCCTCAATCCAATAGACCTCTTCATTCACATGTAAGCCATGCTTTGGCAAGTGCATGCGCTGCGATATTTCCATCCCTTCTTGCATGTTAAACTTTACATCTTTGTAATCTGCCAACTTTCATTCTAGCCTTATGGACCAAGTGGCCAATTGGACAAAGATCATTGGCAGAAGCATTCAGTTTTTTAATAATACTAAGTGCTGCAAAATCATGATCTTTTAAATTGGCAATTTTGGTAAATTTTTCATGTTTTTAACTGTTTAGAATTTAAAAATTGAGAGGGCTTTGACTTTGCATTATTTATGCAAATGCATAAGTGAATTGTTGCTGTGCTTCTTCTCTCTTGTTTCTTAAACATTGCTTTTATCTTGTGCAAATTCTCTATGAAATATTTTATAGAATTTGCTTGGTTGTGCTCGAAGTTGTTCCTTCAATGGTCAACAGTCAAGTAGGCTTGTTATATTTGATGATTGCTATAACTTTTTTTTTTTTTTCATCTTAAATTGTTGCTAAAACGTCTAGCTCTGAATTTCTATGAGGAAAGAATAGCTAATATTTTCTTGCTGATCAATGTAATTTACATCCTCATGCCTGCCAAAGTAAACAAAAAGAATTAAGTTTTTCTGTAGTAAAAGTTATGACACTGGTTAGATGTTATTATAATTTAATGGTTAAATGCTATGATGAGCATTTTATGCTGAACCTTGATTTCTTTGGGTTTAGGTAAATGGCAATCTGTCTTACTTTGATAGAATTCCAGATGGGTTTTACCTAATTCATGGAATGGATCCTTATACATGGACTATAAGTGCTGACCAAGGAGAGACTAGCCGGATGCCATCTTTTGACTCATTGAAGGCCATAGATCCTCATGATGATAGCATTAAAGTTGTTTTTATTGATAAACTGAGAGATCGAAGTTTGAAGGAACTTCAAACTTGGGTTCTCAATATTTCTAGTAACTGGGTTAGCACAAAAGATGTGATCAATCAGCTTGCATGTCTTGTCTGTAATGAAATGGGGTATGTTCTTCATTTTGTCTCAGTGTGAGATTTTCAAATATAATCTTTTTTATGCCATATCTCTTATGAATTAAATTTTGTTGCCACCACAAGGGGTGCAGCCTCTTCTGAAGAAGTTGTCCATAGACAATGGAAGGAGTGCATCAAAGTTCTGAAAGACTGCCTAGGCTCTATTGTATTTCCAATTGGAAGCCTATCGATCGGCCTCTGTGTCCATCGTGTTTTACTGTTTAAGGTATCTCTCTTAAACCAAGTCAGCATTCATTTAATAAATCTTTTAGGTACATACATTTTATTTGATGTATATTTGTTATATATTTTGTTGATTTTTGAAAAAAAAAAGATTTTGGGGCATAATACATTTGATGAAAAAACAAACTCTTACCCCTTTAAAATTCTTTCTCTTGTAAACATTTCCAAGTGACTGTTGGTAGGAATGCTTATGGATGAAAAGATAATTGTTGAGCTATACTTTTGCAGGTATTAGCAGACTTGGTCAACCTGCCATGCCGAATCACTAAGGGCTGCAAGTATTGCCAGCGGGAAGATGCTTCATCCTGTCTAGTGCAATTGGGTCTTGATAGGTAAACTTATACAATTGTTGGTATTTGTGAAGGCTAACAGAAATTATAGGGAAGGTGGGGAATGATTTTGAGAACATTTTGTTGCTTTCAAGATAAAATGTGATAGTTGTTATCTGTGAAATATGTAATAAATTAATTTGGATTTTTTATTCTGAGGTAAATGTATATATCCAAAATCATGTGGACCTAATAAAGGGTGAATTTCAGGGTAAACCCGCTTGTACTAAGCATACTGAAATTCAAAATTCATGGTAATGACCAAGGGAGACTTAAAAGGTTTATAAAAGTTAGCCATTTAAGTTAGAATATGGGGTTTAGAGAAGTTTTAGAGAGGATAGAGATCTTAGAAGCTGGTTGTAGAATCTTATGGTTATTTTGTTCAATGTAGTTTTTCAACTTGCATTATTTGTTTTATTTAAGGGTTGCAATTGTCAAATGATGGAAGAAGGCTACTTAAGTACTTTCCTGTCCAGCTAGTATGAATTTGAAATGTCAAAATAACAAATTAAAATTTATTAAATGTAAAACTTTACATGAAAACTTGGATAGTATCTTGTGAAAGAAAAATGCACATTTTTGAGAGAGAGAGAGAGAGAGATCAGTCTTATACTCTGATGACTTGTTTCATAGATTTGTGACTGATGGAATGGGGTTAGAAGTTAGAACAGTTGGGGAACAAACATTAAAAATGTATATTATGGCAAAATGTTGTTGGAAAGTACATGTGATGGATGATAGTACAACATACAGCATTGCCATTTTGCATACAATTGATTGGTGGATTATGGCAATAGGCAAAATGACTATTCTTATTCGAAAAAGATAACTACGTTTAAAGTTGTTTTTGTTAAGTGGTGTTATCCTGCATTAGTTTTTTAGTGATTTGTTGTGGCCTTACCTTCAAGGTTTAGCCTCTGCACCTACTGCAAATACGATTTTGTTTGGGTTCTTAACATAGAATCAGAGTCAGTTTGTTTATTCCCCTGCTCATCATGTGAGTTGCTTTTGTTGCTTATTGCCTCTTATTTGTTCTCCATGTGTTAGGATGGTTTGTTTCATCTGCTGGTATTGTTCCTACATGAGGGAAACCATGCCACAAACAAGTTTACGGTTTGTTGTGGCTGTCATTCAAGTTAAGCCTCTCTAGTTGTTGCTAATTGGTTTCATTTTTGATGTTTAACTATAGCAACTCTAGATATTTTTGGACCCAAACTTTAACGCCCTCGATGTCTTGACGTGTCGGCTAAGATCAAATGATGTATGTCCAGAGAACTAAGGAACACTTCTGATTGGGCTTTTCCTTCTTCTTCTTCTTCTTCTTATTTGTTGCTAGTTGGTTTCACTTTTGATGTTTGACTATTGCAACTCTAGATATTTTTGGACTCAATCTTTAACGCCCTCGATGTCTTGACGTGTCGGCTGAGATCAAATGATGTATGTCCAGAGAACTAAGGAACACTTCGGATTGGGCTTTTCCTCTTCTTCTTCTTCTTCTTCTTCTTCTTAATAGGACTTTGATGGAATGAAAATTTGACAGCCACTAAGCTTTGCCTGAAAGGTCCTTCATCCATGATGGGTTTGACCCATAAAATGATTCCCAAGTGAAAGCAGGAAATTGAACTACATAATAGGAGTGACAATATTTTTCTAATTGTTTTTTCCTTACCAGCTTTGTTTGGAAAAAGTACGAGGGGTTTATTTAGGGGATCATGTGCTAAATGTTGTTAGATGGCAGAAAAATGAAGTAATAATGGTAGGATTAAAGTGTCTTTTCAAAGTTCAATTGAAAATTAATAATATTAAAGTTAAAACTTCTTGATGAGTGGTTTTTTAAAGTTTGAATTGATCTTTATGTTGTAGTTAACTCTATGGGATCAGTCTTCTGATGATCCAGCCCCTTTACCTCTTCATCCCACGTATTAACATACAAATTTCCAGGGAATATTTGGTTGATTTGTTTGAGGAGCCAGGAGCTCTAAGCCAGCCAGATTCCTCACTCAATGGTACATCTTCAATTTTAGTTTCTTCACCGCTGTGTCATCCAAGATTTAAACTGGTTGAAACTCCTCCAAGCGTCAGAACATTGGCCAAACTCTATTTTGCTGATGATCAGTCCTATAAACATGCATTTTATGATGCCTCCTCAGGTTATTCTCTTTTTTCTTCACATACTTGCTAAAAGGTCATAATCTTCAGTTTTACCGCATATTTTTCAACATTTGAACATGTGTACTTTAATTGTGAAAGTGCTTTTACCATGAAACACCAGCATGTATCATCTCTGCCTCAGTTTCACTGTTTGAACCCTTCATTATTATTCATCCCCCACCCATACCCCCCTCCTTATTGCTAGTTATATTTAAGTATATTTGCCCCCCTATGCTAGTAATCTTTGCAAATATAGTTGCAACAAACAGGCTATTTTTTTATCCATCACATAGTGGTGAACCGAAAGATCAAAATTCCTTTGTTTTATCTATAATTCTATTCAATTATTCTGTTCCTCTGATAATAATTATTTATTTCTAAAATGCTGAAAAAAAGTCATAGTTTCAATACTCTGAATGGTTTCTTAGATGAAGGCTGCCTGTCTGAAATGATGAAGAATATGATAAGATGAGCATAGTCATCTTTATATGATGTTTAAAAGGTTATTGGTCTTTGATCACAGCGGATAATTCTAGCAATAAAGATGAGGAATCTGGTCCACAGCTTAATAAAGCATTTGATATGAATTTCTTTAACAAGAACAACCTTGTTTCCATCTTAGGCAACAACAATGAATCTTCTGTGTCACCTGTGGACCAGAGAACTGCATGGAATATCTACCAGGATAAAGATCTTCAAAATAGAAACTCTTCAAATTTGTTGCCAAAGGCCATTGACTTAGCACACTTGGTCAGAGGCCCTCTTTTGCCAAGTTTTGGCCCTTCTGGTGTGCACAAGGATGCTTGTCAAGCATTAGCATTCTCTGATCCAAGGCAATGTACTGTGAATTCTGTCTTGTTCAAGCAACCAAAGAAGCCGGTAATGAGCATTGACCAGGAAGATCTGGTTATTCCTTGGAGTGAACTTCTTTTAAAAGAGAAAATTGGGGAAGGTATATAATGTTTTAAAATCTGAAGGATATAATGTAGTATTATTAGACACTGCTTTCAAATTCTTATTCACACGGTGCAATGTTTTTTGGCATATAACACATTTCAAAGATTAAGGATACTGATAAACACTTTTCAGGCTCTTTTGGGATTGTCCACCGGGCCGAATTGCGTGGTTGTGTAAGCACGTTTTCCTCTGTCTATTGTTCTGTAACCTTCTTGTTCGGAATTGCTGCTTTCCAATGCCTTGTTTTGACATTTTCCCATTTTCATTGTGGCAATGATGGAGTGAGCTCAGAATTTGAGCATTTTTTCTTGTTTCATGCTTATCTCAGAGATGTGGAGGATGTGCAATTAATGAGTTGTCCCATATTTCCCTTTCAAAACGTGGTGTTAATATTGATTGTCTATGAAGGCACCCAAAATGTTTGAAACAGATTACTACTCTTAATTTAGTGAACTTATATGAAGCCCAAATCATTGCATAGGAACTGGGTGGTGGAAATAAAAGAAAAGTAGATCCAGACCATGCTTCTGTCTCCATTGTCATTCCATATTGTATATACTGATTTGTCATAACTGTTCTTGGCTTATCCTACTTCTCATGTAGGTGACATTCTCATTATTTATTTATTTTATGCACATGAATTGGAGGAAGAAGAGGAGGGGGCGGTTTGGACAGAAAAGAAAAGTAGATGCAGACTGTGCTTCTGTCTGCATTTTCTGTTCACATTTTATTTACTGATTTGTGTCATCATCATTGTTCTTTACTTACCCTAATCTCATTGTAGTTGGCCTTCTGTTTGTTTTATTTTACTTTTTGCCTTCCCATTTGTATTTTTTTTGGATCGTCAAACTGGAATTTATGTTTTAGTTCTATACCTATATTTCTCATGCTGAAACTGTTAACCTTCTTTTATATTAAAAATGTACCATCAGGAAGTTGCTGTCAAAATTCTCATGGAGCAAGATTTCCATGCAGAACGCTTCAGGGAATTTTTGAGTGAGGTATGATTATGCTACTCTTTTCCATAAGAAAACACCTGCATCATCGTGAATGACTAGCTCTTCTTCCTGAATATGCATCAGTTTTTCCCTTTACAGTTTTGCAAATCATTGGTTCCTCATTGCATTGCTAGGTTGCCATCATGAAACGTTTACGGCATCCTAATATTGTTCTCTTTAAGGGTGCTGTTACTCAACCACCAAAGTTGTCCATTGTTACTGAGTATTTGTCACGGTATCTAAATTTCCCTCCTATATTTATTGTTATGTGCATTTCTTGCATTTCATTTCAATTGTGGTGCTCTTTTCATACACCAAAATGTTTCTTTGAACTGCAGAGGCAGTCTCTTCAAACTTTTGCAGATGCCTGATGCTGGCTTGGTATTAGATGAGAGGCGTCGCTTGATTATGGCATTAGATGTGGTAATGCCTTAGACAAGTAATCTAATTACATTTTAGACTAATAGAACCTCATAGGAAGTCTTGCTGCAATATCTTAACCTATATATATATATATATATATATATATCGTCCACTTTTTCCTATCTCATGATCAGATATGTATTTCTTTTTACAGGCAAGGGGGATGAACTATCTTCATCAACTTAAACCTCCCATTGTTCATCGGGACTTGAAGTCCCCGAATCTTTTGGTAGACAGCACTTATACAGTTAAAGTAAGTGTTGAAAACTCATTCCTTTCTATGTTACAAATTTGTTTGTCAGTATCTAGATCATCTTTACCATTTATCCTTCTAAAGTTTCAAGATACACTAGAAAGGGAAGCAAAACTTGTCATTCTCTGCTTATTAATGTACATTCTTTAATAATTGCCAACAATAATGATATGGTGGCCACCACATGGAGTCCACATGATGGCACTTAACCATTAAAAATAGAATAGTGTATAGCTTTCCCAGCATCTTTTTTCTCACCTAATTTTGTACATTTCTTGATAGGCATGCTACTTATGTTAATATGATGTGGAATTGATTTTACCATCTTAAGTTTCAAATGGTAGGTGATACCGATCAAAATATTTGCCCCTACTCATGAATTCCTGTTGAATGAAGTATCCATTTGTAGCTATTCCTAAAATATATCACCATTTCACAGGAAGCTTGCAATTGGTAGTGGATACCTTAGGGAATAAAAGTGAGTCTTTAATCATTTTGAATTCAGCCATCCTTATTAATTCAGTAATCTAGAGAAATTTGTTACTGTGCTCCTATGAACCTTTCTTTCTTTATCCGGTTAGTCAGCAGAAACAAATGAGAATTTGGGAGCTGGATGTGAAATAGAAGCACAAATAAGCTAGTTTTAATGCTTGGGGCTAGCTTAGCCCTCAAAGATTGAAAATCTCTAAGATATCAATAAAATCAGAGAAAGTATACAGAAAAATACCCTGTGGTTTAAGGTGAATAAATTTTCTCCTGAGGTTTAAACATCTTGCCAACTTGAGGATTTTTTTCAGTTAGCTTGAAAGCTATTTTCACGAGCCTTTTTCTCTTTCTTTTATTTTTCTTTTAAACCTTTAGTTTTGATAGATTTCTGGCCTCTTTCTAAACTTTTACAGTAAATCTCACTATGTTCCTATAATCTGGTGTGGGTCCAACGCTGATCATCGATCTTTATCCCTTCTTCCTTTTTCTCTCTTACATCCACCATGTCTCAATTTTCATCTTTTCTTCTTCTTTGATTGTAAACATACCTCCACTATGTCTCAGTTTTGTGGTAAGTGATCAGCTATGCTTCATCATCCATCCAACCATCCATGGATCATTTAGCCACTGTTTCTTTTTTACATAATTGGTATGGGCTTAACTCTAGGATATATGGCATAACTCTAAAGTTAAACCCAATAACTTGGGATGTTTGAGAGAGGTGGCTTTTAATGAGTGTGGAACTCATCAATAATCACATATTTCTTAGCCATTCTTAGACAGACCAGGTACCTCCCACTTGACAGCATTGGTACATCCATATGGCTCCACCAGAGTTTTGGTCTAGTGATATTTGATAGACTCTTAGGTCAATGACATGTGGCTCTTCTATTTTCACTGGTTTAGATTAAATTTTATTGAACAACGTTATAAGGTATAGGCCATGTGTAATTTTTTTATTATATAGCTTTAGAGTAGATACAAATTGTTCCTTGTCACTGGTTTGCTGCTGTATGTGATTATTCTGTAAGAACTGATATGAATTGAGATATACCTCTTTCTCATTTGAACCAAAGTTTCTTCTGGAATCTTATGTGCATGATCATTCAGGTCTGTGACTTTGGTCTTTCACGTTCAAAGGCAAAAACATTTCTTTCGTCAAAAACAGCTGCTGGAACTGTAAGTTAAATTTGAATTTGTTTTTGTAGTTTTAGTCAAGTAACAGTTCCTTGCTAATTTGTTCTGATGTCTGTCGATGATTCACTTTCTAAAGTTTGGTATCCTTATCTTTGTACTAGCCGGAGTGGATGGCACCAGAAGTTCTATGTGATGAGCCATCAAACGAGAAATCTGATGTTTACAGCTTTGGAGTAGTTCTGTGGGAACTTGTCACCCTGCAACAACCATGGAAGCATTTAAACCAACCACAGGTCATTTATCTTTTATCTCATTAGAAGTCATAATTTATCCAGAATTCAGTAGACAAATGCTTGCAATAAAGGGGAAAAGAGAAAACATTGGTTTAGTCTTGAATTTGAAAACATTGGCAATTTCATTTCTTGAATTTGATAATCGTTACTAGGAATCTTATTGGAAGAGATTGGGACTGAAATTTTAAGGTAAACAAAATCTATTTGACTGTACTGTGTTTTAAGGAAGAGTTTTGCTCTTGACTAATTCAAGGTGTTAGACAAAGTTAGACTGTATAAATAAAATAAGCTGCTGGCTACAAAATAATACCTCAGATTTGTTAAATTACAAAATTTTAGCTGGAAAGTTGGTCCACGAGTGCAAGGTGGAGAAGCTCTGAACCTTCTATTTGGTTCCCTTCTGTTTGTCTAGTCTAGTGCACAGTAACTTCTGGTGCACTCTTTGATGCAAAAATCTTTTTGTTGTTTTTCCCTTTTTTTTTTCCCTCTCTCTCCTCATTCCCTTTTTCATTGTCGTAAACATATTATCACTAGAGATTACTTACCAGCAGAGCATTGTCATTGGAACTCTAGCAATCCGAGTTAGGGAGCAATATACTAAATTTACTTGCTTTAGAAAAAGGAAAAATAGAGAAAAAGGCAGCTCTCTTGTTGTACTGCTCTCGATTCTGATCCGAGTGTCTTTGAAGTCGGAGCAATCCCCGATGGAGAATGTTGCAGATGCTTTAACATATAGTTATTGTCTAAGGGTCATGAGTCGTATAGCCTTCTGTATGTGCTGTATTGAATACATTTGATATTTGTTATTTTTGGTACTTCTCTGCTGTAGTCAAATCAATCACAGCTAATAGGTGATTATATATAGCAGAGAGAAGATACGTTCCACTGTATGTGTTGTAAAGTTATTGTTGATTCATTACTTAAAATTCTTGTTCGTTCTTTCTGTAGGTTGTAGCAGCTGTAGGCTTTAAAGGTAAACGGCTTGAGATCTCACGCAATATAAACCAAGCAGTGGCTTCCTTGATTGAACTCTGTTGGGCTCAGTAAGTGGACTATCGTACATTTCTCAACTGCCAGAGTTTGTTGTACTACTTTAACATCTGAATATACCTATACTTTTACAGGAACAGTAGTAGGGACCGAATTTCCCTTCTTTGAGTCCAAAAATAAAAGAAGGAAAAGGATTATCTAATAAGCTAATTGGCCCATATGAGAAATTATAATATGTAAAATTATTTAGCAAGGCCAAACTGCTCAGTTTTAACCTTTGTCTTCTTGGGTATTTATCCTTAGTTTGAATTCGAACAAAGAGTTTTCGGTTGCAATTTGGCCAGGATTTTGCCTTCCAGTGATTATTTACACCAGCCTGATACAATTGTGATTGAAAATTAAATGCTTAGCAATAATATATATATATTTGGTTTGTAAGTTTAGATTGGTCTTAAACGAACAACTAGTCCTTAACCTTACTCTTTTAGGACCTAAACTTGACAGACATTGATGGTATGAGGAAAATTATGGAAACTAAATATAAATAAAATATTTTTATTTGGTTAAAACGTTACTATGAAGAGAAGAAAAAGAGCAAATATTTGCTCCATTTTCTATGGAAATTTTCTCTCTAGGTTGGCTCAGGTTTCAGGCAGGACAGTTAACATTTTTCTGGTTGAGTTACCTTTTTGCTACCTCTAAATTTGGGGACATCCCCTCTTCTTTTCTTTCTCCGAATTTTGTGCTAATAATTGGCTCTCTTTTTAACCTGCAGCGAGCCTTCCAAACGCCCTCCATTCTCCTATGTTGTGGAATGTTTGCAGCAACTGATCACAAATACTTCATGTCAAGAACTTCAACGAGAACTTTCATGATTGGCTTAATGGGCAGAAACATGGTTATGACATATGTACATGTAAGGATATGCCATCCATCTAATTATTATTTGGTCCTTCATGCTGTCTTTTTCCTAGCATATATCCTTCGCATGTCCAAGACATATTGGAAATAACATTTTACCTTTTCAGTTTTTTGGCGTATCTGATGATGTCCGGTATGTATATGGCCATATCAAACACGTGTCCATGTCGGACTTGTATTCAACACGAATAAGTCGGGACTGGAGCCCTATTGTGCTTCCTAAGAAATGACCGAAAATCCCCTGAATCCAAAGTGACCGGCTCCATTTCTTAACCCACCTGCACACACAATTGCCACCTGTAGTTCTTCTTTCTTGGTCTCATAGATTCATAGAATATGAGGCAGACCCAAACTATTTAGGTCTTGGTTTCACCTGGCACTGCAAAGTGATTCTGCAGTGGCCCATCATCATGCATCATGTCAAGAACAATGCATTCAACCATATCTTGAAATTTTATATCGTGAAAATTAAATTGCTGGCTCTTGTCCTCTTTCTGTTTGATGTAAAAAGTACAAACCTTTTAATGTCAATCAATATGAATCCTGATTTTTGGTTTGTTATATTGGTGACAGGATCTTTGCTGTACCTGTATTTTTTCATTTGGCTCAGAAGTTAAACATTATCCACTTCGGCTCGGGCTAATAACCTTTGTAATCTTTCACATCTCCACGATGTTACAAAAATGTTAATTGTCTAAACATTTCATAGTGTTAGTATCAGGGAAATCTCAACATGTTCAGCAACTGCACTGCTCTTCGAACAAATTCGAGGTACGAGGCATGATTTTGTGGTTAATCTGCACCCCATAAGAAGCCAGTACTTCATCTTTTTAACTCAATTGCTTCATTGAATTTCGATTGGATCGATGTTTTTGCGGTGGTGGAGCAGATTCTATACATACATGTGGAAGAGAGGATGTATCGATGAAGTGATAGAACATCGGCTTCTTTTATATATCATCTAAAACTGATTGTTTTAATGGAGCTAAATCCTGTTGTTTGAATGGGTAAAGTGTTTTTTTTTTCCCTCCTCCCTTAATGCAAACATTGAATCCATCTTATTTTTAATACATTTATTCTAAACATATTCTTAAACAAGATCTTAAGAAATCAAGAAATATGATATCAAATAATTTATTTATATGATATCAAAAAGTCTTATCAGATCCTAAGACTTAGACAACAACTCAAGTGCAATATAAGTTAACATGGATAATATAGAGCAGAGCGACAAGTTGGAAGATAATGTAGATGAGTCGCTGTGAGCACCATGTCCACCTCCAGCTCCACCGCCACGTATGCCGCTTCCTCCGCCTTCGTGTCCACCTTCGCCTCCGTGTCCACCTCCACCCCCATGTCCTCCGCCCCCATGTCCTACCCCTCCATGTCCACTTGCGCCGCCTTTGGCTTCAACCAGGGATAACATAACAGTCAAGATAAGTACATTCAAAAGCACAAATTTTACGATCTTTGGTGCAAATGTAGGCTTCTTCATGGCTTTCAAAATCCCGCTAGGGTTTGAAATCTCGGAGAGGCAAGATATCTTCGAAGGAAAAGCTACACATAGATTGTCTATATATAGTCTCAAATTTAGCAATAATAACTATTGAATGAATTTATGAGAAGATATTCTACCTATCCACGCCAAAATATTTTAATTAAAATTCATATTTAATTTACATCAAAATGGTTGCTACATCTTACAAAACGCTTTAAGATATATTTATATATAGCATAATAATATGATTAATTGCTCTTTTGTTTTGTGAAAAAAGAAATTGTTTCGACTTGCACATGCAAAATTGTAATTAATATAGGATGTGACTTGTGAGTAATCTCAAAATAGGAGCACTCGCATTTATCTAGAGATCATAATCTCAAAATGTGAGTAATCCCCCAACACCAAATGTTAAATAATAATAATAATAATAATAATATTAATAATAATAAAAACTCTCTACAAAGGTAATTATTACGAAAGTGTTACTATAATTTATCTAGAGATCATAAGCTTTAGTTTGGACTTATTGCATGTGAAATTTAAGCTTGAATCGGGTAAGGTAAGAACAGGAGGGACAGAGCTTGAGAGCTCATCAATGGTGGGATTTTGGGAATGAAAGGAACAAAATGGCTATTGTTGAGCTCTTGAATGGAGGTTGTTGTATTTCATGGTCCGGGGCATGCATGTTAAAGTCGAGGTCTTTAATATCTAGCTTTATTTCTCTAATTTCTATCTTCCCCCATTTTTACTCTTTTGCATTCTAACCAAATAGAGACTGGTTTGGAAGCTAACTTTTGGGTACTGACGTCAGAGAGAAAGGAAGAGAGAAGAGAGAGATAGGGAAAAGGAGAAAAAGAATAGAGAACCGAGAGAGCAGGCGAATAATAATCTCGCTGCCTTTCTCCTTCATTTGCTTCAGTATATATACTAAGTGGTGTAACCGTTTCTTGGATCACAAGCCAACAATGGGCTGGAGTCTTAGATGTACCTCTTACCTCGAATAGGTAAATTTGAAGGAGAAGCGTGAACCGAAGTGGTTAGGGAAGACAAATTTTGTATTCTCTCCCTTCAGGTTTGTTTACTAGATGACTGCTTATGCTGGTTTGGGGTCTTCATCTCTGTTTCCTTTTTAGGCAATGATAATTATGGCTTGCCATGATGTTGGGTCTCCACTTCAAGTGCTTGATGTTATTGCAGCAAATTCTACAACACATCGGGCATTTAAAGGTATATATATTGGCGTCAATAGCTTATCTATTCGTCTCTAAATGATTTTGATCTGTCTTGGACACTTTAGTCGCTAAATGTAATTACCGACGTCATGAGGAGCATCTTCATTACACCTGGAATACCTAATAAGCTCATACAAGGTATGAATTGAAGTAGCTCACCATACATAAGTAGTAAACAAGGAAATTACCAATTTTAAAGAGGACGGCATCAAATAATGTTCTCTCTATTTGAATATCATACTCCAATGAATTTCTGCGGAGATGGAGAAGCAACTTATACATATTCATTCCTGCACGAACCTACAGTACAAAAATATTTAGGGTTTCAAGTCACATTGGGGCTTAAGAAATATTTAGGTTTCAAGTTACATTGGGATTTAGGAGATATTTAGATTTCAACTTTCAAGTTACAAAGCAACCAAAGAAACACAAAAAAGGGAGACCGAAAAAGTAATGCTAGGATGAATGGAAAGTTAAATCTTAACATAAAAAATGTTCACTTATATATTTAAGGGGACAGGATCCTCTCCATTGCTAAAAAAACAATGGAAAGGACACTGGTCTTAAGTCTTTTAATCTAAGGCTCACAGAAAGCCACATCACCAACTCTTTTCTTTTTACCCCAAAATAGGCATTGGCCACATTAACTTCTGCCTTCTTGCTTCTGAGTCTTTGAATCTCTTTCCTCTTCAACACATAGACGGACCAAAAGGAAAACCAATTCCAACAATATCGTCGGCTATGAATCTTATAGTTCATGGTTTGAGCTTAAATGTTAATGGTCTTTAATCTTCAGAGAAAGTTTAGGCATGTTAGAGTTCATTATCTTAGGTATGAAAGCAACTGCTGGAAGAAAACAAACATAATGGGGACGTGATAATGAAGAAAGAACTAGACAATCATGCCAAGTTATTTCACCACACATATCAGGATTTCTTGAAATTTCTGGATTCTTGATTCATAAAAACCCAATATATTATCCATGATTCTCCTATAATTTTGTAGGAAAGATCAACAATGGCATCATTGGAGATTTTCTCTCCAATAGTGGTGGCATTTCCCCGAAGTTCCAGTTGTAATAAAGGTTCAAGTACATTAGTTTGTTGCCAACAAAATTTGGAGGCAAAGACCCATCAAGAAGATTGAAAGACAAATTGACAAGAAGAAAATCAGTTGCTATAAGTCCGTTAAGTCAGTTACTAGTGAGTTGTTCAAATGACGTGTCATTTCTGTTAAAATTGTTACAAATGTTCAATTCATTGTTGATTCTTTAGATAAGCCCAGTTCAATTGTAAAGAATATAAAAGGAGATGTTAGCCTTTGTATTCATTATCCTGATTGATCAATAAACTCTTCCCCATTCTTCTCTCTTCAACTCTTCTCTCTGGATTATTAACTAGCTGATTCTCGAGGCAAGTTCTTCATCTTCTTGCTTCATGACTGCTACAATTGTCGTTTTCTTCTTTAATGCTAATAATCCCTATCAATTTTGGTATCAGAGATTCGATCCTCATGCCATGGCTGAGACAAGAGCACAAGAAGTTCGTAGGATCGATGAAACGATGAAAGAGATCCTAACCAAACTGTAGCTGCAAGAATAGAGCATGGCTTCTATGCATAACGATATTAATGGAGTCAATCTGCAGCAGAGTCAAATCATGTCCCAACTCCAAGGTTTCGAAGCATCTTCTCATGCTGGGAATAATGGAAACTATGGGAAACAGTAATTTTTTACAAGACAGGCTCGGATACAGTTCCCTCGTTTCAACGGAGATGACGTGAATGGGTGGATTTATCAATGTAATTAGTTCTTTGATATCGATCAAACTCCTCCTGAAACTAAAGTCAAGATTGCAACCATAAATCTGGAAGGCCGAGCCTTGCAATGGCACCAGAACTGGGTGAAATATCAAGAACATCGAGGGTTGGTAACCTGGGAGTAGTATGTGCAAGCTTTAGAAGACAGATTTAGGGATAAGGTTCACGGTGACCCAATGACAGAGCTGTTGGCATTAAAGCAAACAGGTAATGTTCTTGATTACCATGATAGATTTGAGTATCTGCTAGGTAGGGTAAATCTTATGGAGAATTATGTTGTCAGTTTTTTCATCAATGGGCTCAAGCCTGCCATTCAGAGGTCTGTTAGGATGTTTATGCCCCAAACCTTACACCATGCATTAACCTTGGCAAGATTGCAAGAATCTTCAATCAGTTCTTTGCATAGTGAGTCTAACTTTGCCAAGAAACATCAAACCTTACCACCCCTGCTACATACTCCTCCAAAAAGTACGACCTTGGCAATTTCAGACAGTAGTGCTAGCAGGAGACCTAATGCTAGTAAAATTTGAAGTAGTGTAGAAATGGATGAAATAAGGGCCAAGGGTCTTTGCTTTTGGTGTGATGAGAAGTTTGTACCAGGTCACAAGTGTAAAAGCAAACAGCTTTACCTTATTGAGTTAGAAGAAGTTGATGAAATGGGATGTGACGCTAATGTGGAGGAAGAAGCAGAAGAACATCCACAGATCTCGGTACATGCCCTTAGAGGCATAACAGCGAAAGGGTACAAGACGATGAGGGTTACAATATATGTGGGAAAGAGACCACTCCACATACTCATTGACTCAGGAAGCACCCGCAATTTCTTGGATGAACAAGTTGCCAAGAAATTGGGCTGCCACATCACTAGAGTGAATTCCATGAAAGTAGACGTAGCTAATGGCAGTAGTCTATCTTGTGCATCAATTTGTAAGGGGTTGAGTTGGCTACTATAGGGGTCTATGTTCACCACCGATGTGCTCTTGCTACCTTTAGGAAGTTGCGATATGGTTCTTGGAATCCAGTGGCTTGAAACACTGGGTGATATTAAATGGAATATCAAGGAACTCAGAATGGAATTCTACGTAAAAGGTAAGAAGTTTGTGTTGCGAGGAGGAAATACTGATGCTAAACTCAAGACCATCTCAAGCGAGCAATTACATAAGGCATTGGAATAAGGAGGCGAATGCTCTTTAGTTCAACTCTGTAGCTCAAGAGTGGTGGAACCGGAGAAAGCTATGTTGAGCACTATATCAGTGCAAGCCGAGGAGAAAGAACAGATTCCAGAGTTAGTTGAGGATGTCCTTCATCAGTACTCAACTATTTTTGATGAACCTAAGGCCTTACCTCCACATAAACTACATGATCACAAAATTCCCTTGAAGGAAGATGTATCACTATTAACAGTGGATCCTACAGGTATCCATCTATTTAGAAAGATGTGATTGAGAAGATGGTGCAAGAAATGTTGAAGGCAGGTATAATCCAGCCTAGTTGTAGTCCTTTTTCAGCACTAGTGGTATTGGTTAAAAAGAAGGATGGCAGATGGCGTATGTGTATTGATTACAGAGAGTTGAACAGACATACTATCAAGGACAGGTATCCAATTCCGGTGATTGATGAGCTGTTGGATGAACTGCATGGCGCGATATGGTTTACCAAAATAGACTTAAGGTCAGGATACCATCAAATTCGCATGCATCCACCTGATATATAGAAGACAGCCTTCAAGACACATGATGGACATTATGAATTCATTGTAATGCCATTTGGTCTCACTAATGCCCCTTCGACATTTCAAAGTCTGATGAATGATATTTTCAAGCCTCATCTCAGAAAATTCATTTCGGTTTTCTTTGATGACATACTCATCTACAGTAGGACATTGGAAGACCATGTGAAGCATTTAAACCTTACATTTCAGCTGCTGCAACAAAATTCCTTATTAGCTAAGAGAAGCAAGTGTGCATTTGCACAGCAGAAGGTGGAGTATCTCACCATGTAATAATAGTCAAGGGGGTTGAAACTGATCCTAAGAAGATTGAAGCCATACAACTATGGCCTATACCCAAGAATGTGACACAATTGAGGGGTTTCTTGGGGCTGACAGGATATTACAGACGCTTTGTTAAAACATATGGAGCAATCAGTCTACCACTTACAGAACTATTGAAGAAGAACAAGTTTGAGTGGACTCCATAAGCAACATGTGCATTTGAAAAGCTAAAACAAGAGATGGTGTCTCCTCCTGTGTTAACCTTACTAGACTTTTCACAAGAATTTGTAGTAGAAACCGACGCAGCATGAGTGGCTATAGGGGCTGTCCTTATGCAAAAGGGTCATCCAATTGCTTATATCAGCAAGGGGCTTAGCAAAAACCATTAGAAACTCTCAGTTTATGAGAAAGAGCTTTTTGCCATTGTTTATGCAATTACTAAATGGAGCCATTACCTTCAAAACAAGCATTTTACCATCAAAACAGACCACCATAGCCTCAAGTATCTTCTCCAACAGAGAATCTCTTCACCTAGGCAACACTCATGGCTCTCTAAACTTATGAATTATGATTATGACATCAGTTATAAAAAGGGGAAGGAGAACACAGTGGCTGATGCTCTTTCAAAGATGCCATCACATGAACTTGCAGCCTTGGCCATCTCGAGCATTTCATCTAACTTATGGGACCAAATCCAACAATCTTGGCTCACGGATGACAAGTTGAAAACCATCATTCAATAACTGCAACAGGACCCTTCCCGGTCATCACCATACACTTGGCAAGATAATCAGCTTAGAAGGAAAGGAAAGTTAGTAGTGAGCAGTGATACTTCTTTGCAGCAGAAAATAATACAATTATACCATGAAGGGGGGTTAGGTGGTCATGCAGGAGTAGTTGCAACAGTGAAAAGACTTTCAATAGTATTCTTCTGGAAAGGAATAGAGAAACAGGTGCGGCAATTCATTAAAGAGTGCCATACCTGTCAGCGATATAAGTATGACACCTCAGCCACACCTGGACTACTACAGCCAACACCAGTACCTGATGGGGCTTGGAAACAGGTTACTATGGATTTTATTGAATGTCTTCCTTCTTCCTATTGTAGGACTGTGATTTTTGTGGTAGTCGATAGACTTACAAAATATGCACATTTTATGAGTCTGTCCTATCCCTTCATTGCTTTGACTGTTGCACAGCAGTATATGGACCATGTCTTTAAGTTACATGGCTTCCCTGAAAGCATTATAAGCGATAAGGATACAATTTTCACTAGCAACTTCTGGCAAGAGCTATTCAGAATCCAAGGGGTCTCCTTAAAGATGTCTACAGCTTATCACCCATAGACCGATAGCCAAATAGAAGTGGTGAATCGCATTCTTGAAACTTATCTCAGATGTGTTACAGGAGATCAGCCTAAAGCATGGACTAAGTGGCTCACACTGGCAGAATGGTGGTATAATACTACCTATAAGACGGCCACCGATACAACCCCATTCGAAGCTCTTTATGGCTACCCCCCAGCCTTACACTTGCCATATGTTCCTGGCCACTCTTAAATCAATACTGTGGACACTAGTCTACAAGTAAGAGAAGAAATGCAGCAATTACTTCAGCATCACCTACGCCAGGCATAAACAAGAATGAAACATCAAGCTGATAAGCATAGAACAGAAAAGCAGTACTCCGTTGGGGATTGGGTATATCTTAAGCAGCAGCCCTATAGACAAAATTCCATGACTGACCAGCAGTATCACAAGCTCTCTCCACTATATTTTGGCCCTTTTAAAATCTTGGACAAGATTGGAGCTGTTGCATATAAACTTGAGCTTCCAGCAGAGGCTCAGTTGCATCCTGTTTTTCACGTCTCCCAGCTGAAACTTAAGGTTGGAAATCGTCAGGTGACTGGTTCGCGGCTACCCATCCCTTCAGAATCCACAAGCTTGGAGCCGCTAGCCATCCTAGCTCGCAGGACAGTTAAGAGAGGCAATCATGCTACCACTCAAGTTTTGGTCCATTTGAGGCATTCCTTCCCCGAGGATGCTACTTGGGAATTTCTTTATGACCTTCAGCAGAAATATCCACAATTAGACACAGAGGTTCAGCCTTGAGGACAAGTCTGAATTGAGGAGAGGAGTATTGATCAGAAGAAAATCAGTTGCTATAAGTCCGTTAAGTCAATTACTAGTGAGCTGTTCAAATGACGTGTCATTTCTGTTAAAATTGTTACAAATGTTCAATTCATTCTTGATTCTTTAGATAAACCCAGTTCAATTGTAAAGAATATAAAAGGAGATGTCAGCCTTTGTATTCATTATCCTGATTGATCAATAAACTTTTCCCCATTCTTCTCTCTTCAACTCTTTTCTCTGGATTCTTGATTAGCTGATTCTCGAGGCAAGTTCTTTATCTTCTTGATTCCTGACTGCTACAATTGTCATTTTCTTCTTTAATGCTAATAATCCCTATCACAAATCTAAAACTTGAATAGATTGGAACCCAATTGGAAGATTGCCATAAAAATAATTATTTGGAAAATTACTGTAAAAATAATTATTTTTCAAAGCAACAGTAGTTAGCTTTTGAATGGTAACGAAGGGAGGATCGAAGTTGGGCATTGAAAAATTACTAGGAAGATTAACAAGGCTTTCAAAGTACTGAATCATGCCTAGAATCCAGATCATGAACATCCTCTGAGTTCATCCAAAAGTAAAGCCTTAAACGAAGAAGAAGAAACCAGTAGCAAATTAAAGAAACTGATCAAAACGATGTGTTTTGGGGTGGAATAGAAAATGGGTGATGTGGCTTTTTTCTGAGCCATAGATTAAAGGGTTTAAAATTAGTAGACCTCTCCACTATTTTTATCAATGAAGAGGATCCTCTCTTGTATTTAAACCTTGGAAAGATAAGTTTGAGTATAACTTCATAGGAATTGAAAAAGTAATAAGGGAAATTGAAAAAAATAAGAAAAAGTAATAAGGTTGTAGGTTGTCAAAGTCCTTTTTCTCTCTCTTTGTTGGTACCGATGTTTATAGGTAAAATGTTACACATACAATTCTATTAGTCATATCCAATGGTCCTCGTTTGTCAACCAAGATTTATTGGCCTAAATTGAAAAGGGCAAGGATTCTCTCCACTGATGAAAAACAGTGGAGAGGTCCACTGATCCTAAAATTCCATATCAAGGGCTAAGAAAAGCCCACATCACCACCAACTTAAAACTCATTGTTTTATCAAATTGGCCATTCTTACACCGTTTTGTTCCACTTCCTCCATCAACTGATGCAGCTCAGTCCCGTCACCTCCTCTGATCATCAAATTTGAATAAACTGAATAAGAGATTGGCCTTTTTCCAAGACCACTTTCTTCGCTTTTTTTTCTCCATAACACTTACTCCTTACCCTCCCCAATATATGATTCAATACCCCAATCCAATCCCAATCCACCCCAACTCATTGCCGACTCAGTCAATTAGCCTCACCCTAATCACCTGAGGAAGAGAACCTAAAAAAAAATTGCGTTTTGATTCCTAGGTTGAAAAGAAATTGACCGTAGATGATGAAATGGATAAGTCTAAGAGGAAATATTATAGAAAGAGAAGGAAAAAAAGAATGTATGGGTCTTATGAAACTACTCCACACGTGGCTAAGGAATGCGTAGTTGTAAAAGATATTTGGCTCAGATTTCTTTCTAATTGTGCTATTGATGCTACATTTTTTTTTGGTTCTTATCCCATATGTTGGCTTAAAGATATTTTTTGTGAATCCTTGGTTTCACCATTTGTTGGAATGCCATGGAAATGTTGTTTATGGCCAGGTGATTTGGAATATTTAGCTAACAAGGAATATTTTTATTTTTCAGAACAAATTTATTTCCAGTTGATGCGTAATACCATAAAATCAAAGTCAAGATTTTGAGTTTTGGCTGTTATGGGACAGGCTGAGTGTTCTAGCTAGCAGCAAAAGATGTTTGAATATTAGTTGGAATCAGAAACCACCACGGCTGGTTTTTGCAAAATTAACTTAGATGGCGCAGCAATATATAGGAAACCCAGGTGTTGTTGGAGGCTAGAGCTAGAGGCCTTATCAGAGATCATATGGTAACTGGATTGTTGTGGGATACTCAAGACATGTTGGTTATACAACTAGAGTGATTGTTGAACTATGGGGGATTTTGGATACTTAAGACATGTTGGTTATACAACAAGAGTGATTGCTTGTTCTTGGTTCTGCTTAATATTGTTTGCTTATTCTTACTTGAAAAAAGAGAAAAAAAAAAGGAAAAAGAATAGTAGACGGAGGAAGTGGAAACAAAACGGAGTGAGAATGGCCAATTTGATAAAACGGTGAGTTTTAAGTTGGAGGTGATGTGGGCTTTTCTTAGCCCTTGATATGGAATTTAAGGATCAGTGGACCTCTCCACTGTTTTTCACTAATGGAGATGATCCTTACCCAATTGAAAATAACCTTAACTTGACCTTACCATAATTGGTCTCACTGCAGCAGGCACCCAAAAGAGACTATAAAAGAGACTATAAACAACATGTGGAATTTTGAAAATTTATAACTTTTATCTATTTTTCTTAAAGTTGGTGCAAAATCAAAGAGGACAAAGAATAAAGGACAAGGGGGAGTACAAAATATGATAAACTTGAAGTCATCATAATTTTCTAGTCTTTTTAATTTTCAGCCCTTTCTCCAAACCAACCAAACGATCCATGTCCTAATAATATCCCCAAATCCCCAAATTCAATCAAACCCCACCTGTCAAAATTTTACCTCAAACTATTCAATCAACCATATCCAATTGAAAATTTACACTTAAACATAAGAAACCTTTAGTATTTTTTACCTATCCTTAGAGAGATCCTTCCTAACTCCAACAATGGCTTGTGTTAAATAGGCTTATATTTGCCATTCACCGCAATTGAAAAAGAAAGAAGATAAAAGGAGATTCAATGTCCCAATATTTTTGGCCAAAAAAAGTCCCAATCTTGAATGGAAGCGGAAACAGTGTTAATCTCGGAGAGGTTGTTTGGGAAAAAAAAAGAGGATTATGAGAAAGTGAAAGGATGCAAAAGAGGAAAAAAGATGGGCCCAATACTATTGCTATAAATGGCGATGTTTTTATGACAAAGGTGGGAGCAGGTAGAGTGTTGTGACGCTAGCAAGGAGAAAGGAGAGAAGTTTGCCTTCTCTTTAATGTATTTAAAGATTTAAAGATTTAAAGATACTAGAAGATTGCCCGCGCTTCACTGCGAGCGGACAGTCTAATTTCTATTCCATTTTATAAACTACAGTTATATCTTTCATACAAAATATTCAATAGGAATTCAAGAATTCACTGCTATATGAATTTCGGTCATTATGAAAGGTTATATAAAATTGAGTTATCAGAAATATAGATGTACTCTACTTAAAAAAGAAATATAGATAAATAAACCTAACATCATTATTACGTTCGTACAAAATTTAAGTTCTAAATTCTAATACATGCACATGGTATACCGTAGACCTATTTGATAAGTGACTATCTCGATGGTGTTTAGGCATATCAACATTATTAAAGTACCACAGGCACCATCACAGCATATCCAAAAATAGTTATTTTGTGAAAAAGAAGCCAAAATCCAGTCACTGTATTCATCCCTTTTCCATCAAGTTTAATCCCTGATAATTCTTCTAGCACTGTATATAAAATTTTGTTTCTGTTAGTATTGCAATGTAAGTAGTGTATATAAATAAAATTTGGTTTTGAATGTAATGGTTAATGGGTTTTACCTGTATGTTCGGTTTGAGCAAAGATGGTAGGCCTCAAGTTTCTTCAAATAAAGAATGTCCTGTTTATCTTGAAAAGGAACTAAGAGAACAGAAATTTGAATTAACAACTAAGGGAAAAGAATTTTTATGATAAAGAAAAAAGATGAATGCCACATCAACTATTTAACAAGACAATGTATTGACTTGAGTTTACCCAATTGGTAAGTACTCTATAAGAACTGAAAGCTGAAAATTTAGCTAAATTCCAATCAAAATGGAATAAATTATACCAAGAAGGACATTTCACTATATTCGTAGTAAAAATTCATATATACCACACATATAAAGAAAGGTTTCAAATTTTAAATAAAAGAGAATCAACTACAATAGGAAAAAGAGAACAATAAAAAGGCAAAGAATACTACCTAAATTATTTTAGTGGAACCTAAAACCATGTACATCACAAGATCACAACTTTGATTCAGAGTCCATGCTCACTCTTATATAACTGGATAGATGGATAGATTTAGATCACTGCTGATAGCAAAGGCTTTATTAACATAATTAGTATTAGTATTATAATTAAAAGAAGATTATGAGAGCCATGTCATTATAAACAGCTGTGTTTATAATGACATTACGTGAAAGAATAAGGATTGCACTGCAAGAAATATCCACTCTATATTTATCATGGAAAACAATCTCCTCAGAGCAGTAAAATGTGCAAGTTACTTTAGAGATATAAAAAAGCATAGTCCTCTCAAGAACTACATCACTAATACATACAAAAAAATCTACTCTGTATTTATCATGTAAAATCTTTTCATTATCTATATACTACTATATTATAATATACAATACATATAGTCATAAAATCTTAAGATCAACACAATTATCTAAGTCTTGACTATCTACAATGGTAAGTGCTGATATTCAATCTTACCTTACTCATCCCAAAACCTAACCCTCAATCATTACTGGTAACATTTAGGACAGAACTTTGTGGGTTAGTATACTGAATGTTCTCGCTAGCTTGCATTTAGCCTTCGACAAAAAACTCATTTCCTTGTATATTCAATCCTAAAATTGAATAGAAAGAAAAATTCTGAATCTTCATGCTTATCATAACTACTATAAAAATTAGAACCTAAAGGAGCTTTGGGAGCCATGCCACATGTTGGCTGCTCCATTTGAGAGAAAAAATCTTATTAGTTCAAAAGAATACCAATCAGCACAGAGGAAAACAGGTACATCAGCAATAGTAACAACAACAACAGGCGAAGAAGCATTTATGAAGCTGCCATCTTAAAAAAACGAAATTATTAATAAGCAAATCTAGGAAATTGTTAGCAAATTTTTCATTCATGCATCTGATAGATGTAAACTTATACTGGAAAAGGGAATTAAAATGGAAAATCAGCTATGAAAAGCAAATTAAATTAACATGTCAGAGAAATGTACATGCAGTTAAATAGTGCAAAGCTTGACTATGTGTACAAACAGATCTAAAAGCAGAAAAAATCTGAAAGACAAAAGAACTATAAAACCCTCAAAGATAGCATTTGAGTCTAATAGATTAATAGTAAAAGAAATAAAAGGAAAATCACCTTCACATATACGTGGAAAGACCCTGAAAAGTAAAGAAGAAGTTCATGTTCAGAATATGAAGAATTAAGAAAAAGATTCACTTAACAAAACATATTCCTAACAAAAAAGAAAAAAAAATTAAAAGTTGCTAGTTTGATATAATGGATAATTCAATGCTGTGTGCATTTATATTTTTTTCCGTTTCATCTATGTCAGCTAATCAAATCACATATAGATTTCTAAAGCATAAAAGATAAAAGAGGTTACATGATCTATTACAATGCCATGGATATTCCTCCAAATGACCTTTGTTCAAAACTCATAGGGTTCTAAAAGTTGCTAAAAGATAGTCCTTTAACAGTAATAAATTAATAATACTTTAGACAGAACAATTTGGAATTGAAATTTGAAAATACATAAACTAATGTATTAAATAAAAACAATAAAACTAAAAGCTAAGAACTAAAAATATATTATATCATTCAATTAAACAGGTAAAATCGCACAAAATAAGTTTATTTTGCCAATTTCAATGGAGATAGCTACTTGCTCTGCATTCAACAAAGGAGGGAACGTAATAATCTTAACCACATAATTCAAATTCGTCAGGACAATTCTAAAAGAAGAAAGAAGAAACTGACCTTCGCTAGTAGACCGAAAATCCTGCAAAAATAATAAAGATAAAACTTACATTAATAGGAATATAAAACAAATTGCAAAATAAAAAGTACTATATCAAAAAAATAAAGCTTAACCATTCCATACGAACTATTAAAATAGAAATAGCGTTCTATTCATGGTGACTGAAAAGTAAAGGACCAAAACAAAGGAAATAGAAAAGTTAAAAAAGAGAAAAAAAATAAGAGAAGAGATCGTGAGAGGGGGAGAAGCAGCAACCCATTTTCTCTGCATCTTCTTCTCCTCTCCCAAACCTTCTCCTTCTCCCTTCACCTTATCTTTATCTCTTTTTATTCTCCCTCTCCTCTCCCGAATCTTCTCCTTCTCATCTCTAGATTTCTGTTTGCCTTATCTTTATCTCTTTTGATATTTTCAAATCACCAATTGTAAAAAAAAATTAATTTAATTAATTTTTACCTAACCAATCAAAAGATGCCCAATGGCACAAAAGTTCCTCTATATTTGCCTTTCTTCTTCCCCCTCTACCTCCCTCATCGTTCTCTCTTGCCTCAGCTTGCCTCCAAATCAGTAGAGGTGGCAAAATGAACCCGAACCCGAAAACCCGTCCGAGCCCGCCCGAACCCGAACCCGATCAAACCCGATTTGACCAAAAAAGTCAACGACCCGAACCCGCCTGAGCCCGAACCCGAAGAAACCCGAACCCGAAATTACCCGAACCCGAAGTAGCCCGAACCCGAAATTACCCGAACCCGACAAGGCCCGAGCCCGAACCCGACCTGAACCCGAACCCGAGCCCGACCTGAACCCGAAGTTGAATTTAATATTAAAAAAAGTAATCTTATAATATTTTTTTATAATATTTTCTATAAGATCAAAATTTTAGTTTTAATGTTAATAATTATTTAAAATAATGTATTCTTTTTTTTCTTTTCTTAATATTATTACTAGTTATGTGTCATATCTTATAGGTTATTAAACTATTATTTTCTTTAAGATAATATATAGTAATAAGTTAATTATGATAAAAGTAAAATTGATTAATAACTATTAATTACATTTCTAAAATATGTCAATTAGTTAATTATCATCCTCATTTAATAAATAAAATATAAAAATATTAATTAAAAAATAATAAAGAGTTTTAATTTAATTCAACAATAACAATTATATTTTTGAAATATATTTGAAAAACAAAGGTATTTTAGATAATTGAAAATTTTTGTAATATTCATACTTTTATATTATATATATAAGGATCTTAAATTAATAAATAATTTTAATATTTAACAATTAAAATTAATCTTACTAAAAATCATTAATTATTAATGTGAATTAGTACATAAGTTATTAATTATTAATAATTTTTTATCTTCTAATACTCAATGATAAAATAATCATTCCTATTTCTGAATAATAATCGTTTGAAGTTGTTATATAAGGATTAAGAAAGTTAATGAATTTCCTAAAATCTTTACAAAAAATTGATTATGTGATTAAACTACCAATTTTTTTTAGATTATGAATTATTTAAAAATTCATTACAGTAACTTGAAAATAATATAAAGGAAGAATGGTAAAATTGATAAAAAAAAATAAATACTTTCTTGATTTTATAAAATGACAAGTAATTTGGAATAAAAAAATTTCTAAAACGATTATTATTTAGGAAGGGAGGGAGTAATAATTTTCCAATTCCCTTTTACTTAAACTCATATTAATCATTAGATAATAAATATTTTTAATATTATCCAAGAAATACTCTTTCTCTATTCTTGAATAATAGTCATTGAAGGTTGTTACATACTCTTTCCATCCCAAAATATGTCACTTTTAACTGCTCCATCTATCTATATATAGATGTCATAGTTAACTAAATCACACTTATTAAGAAAATCAGTTAAAAATAGTTATTATTATTGATTTAGTCCAAATTTATCATAATTTTCCAATATTACCCTTTACTTTAATTTACCTAATTTTTCTCTCCAATTTTAATATATTTAATCTCTTCCCACTAATTACTCTCCCCAAATTTCAGTATATGTATGTTTCCAAAGAAAATCTTCCCTCATTCTTTTGTTTTACAATTTGAAATTTTGTTTGAATTAAAATTTTCAATTCTATCTCCCTCCAAATTTTTTCTCTAAATTTTTTTAGAAGTTTTTCCCGCCAAAATTTGTTTTAGAATCTAAACATTCATGACTTAAATATTGGTTCTTATTTATTCATCAAACAAGAACTTACTAACATTATTTAATCATGACTTCAGTGGAGATACATCAAATGCCATTCCTTGAAATATATTTACATGTAATTTTCATGCATTCAAATATTGATAATTAATTTAGTCAACAAACAATTTCAATGGAATCATAAAATCATCAATTACCAAATCTTAACATTACTATAGAAGAAAGTTTTCTTGCTAACCTCCACTTCAGTCCGAGTTTTTAAGTGACTGAATCATCAAATCAGTTTCTTTGAAAACGTATGCAGTAATGTTTTATTTAGATCCAAATTTATAAGAAAACTTAACAAAGAGTAACAACTATAGTCATTAATCCTTCATTGGGAACAAAAAGAAATTGAATAGGCTTCTCGGTTGCCCAATACTATCTGCAATATTTAATTTGAGTAGTTGACAATATTCTTTATTTTATTATGGGTAAAATAGGAAAAAAACTAATTAATGCTTTAATAATTTTCTAAAGTAACGAATAAAAGGGGACAGGGAATCTTTCTAAAATATGACATCTATATAGGGATAGAGAGAGTATTTTATAAGACCAAGAAAAATAGTTTTTTTTTAAATTTTTATATTTTTCACTTATTTATCTATTTTATCCCTAATTTAACTTTTCTATCATTCATTGAAGAGATGAGACATGAATTAAATATAGGATTTTTAACCTTACAAGGATAATTTTAAAAATACAATAATATTACCTTGGTTTTGTAAAAGTGGCAAATATTTTAATACAAAATTTTTTTTCTCAAAGTGACATCTATTTTGAAATGCAGAGAGTAAGGATTAAGAAAATTAATAAATCTCCTAAAATTTAGACAAAAAATTAGCTATGTGACTAAATTATTATTTTCTTGAGATTTTAAATTACTTAAAAACTCATTAAAATAACTTGAAAATAATGTTGAGAAAAAATGATAAAATTGATAAAAATGTAATAAATGCTTTCTTGATTTTGTAAAATTAAAATTAATTTGAATTAAAAACAATTTGTTAAAACGATTATTATTTAGGAATGAAGGGAATACTTCTAAAATAAATAAAAACAAAAAGTTGTAAAATAAAATTCGGCTTATAAAACAAAAAAAAATTAATTAAAAAGTAGAAACCCGAATTTAACCCAACCTAAGTTCAAATCTGACCAAACCTGAACCTGAACCCGACTTGAACCCGAGCCCGAGCCCGACCGAACCCGAACCCGAAAATACCCGAACCCGAGAGAGCCCGAACCCGAAAATACCCGAACCCGAAAAAGCCCGAACCCGAAAATACCCGAACCCGAAGCTACCCGAACCCGAAACTGCCCGAACCCGAAATAGCCCGAACCCGAAGTGACCGAGCCCGAACCCGACCGAACCCGCCCGTTTGCCACCTCTACAAATCAGACAGTTCCAGCTACCCTTTTTTTTTTTAAAGTGAGGCAGGTGTCTCTGTCTTCCTTTTTTAGCACCAAAACGACGTTGTTTTGGTCCAAATATTTTGAAAAAAAAAAAAGAAACGAAAAGAGGGAAAAAAAATATAAGGCCAACACATGGCATAGCTCCTCATACTCCTTTTAGGACTTAATCTTTATAGTAGTTATGATGAAGTCATCTCTACTAGAAAAAAGGGAGAGCAAGAGCGAGAGGGATATTACATTTAGCCTAAAAAAATTAACGCTGTGTGCAATTGGTCAGCAGGGAGCCGCAAAAATGGATCCCTCATCGAGTGGCATCATTTCCACTGCTCAGCCAACAGAGAAGGTTAATTACATGCAGGTTGCTTTGTACACTGCTGCAGAAAAAGGCAAAATTGAAGAATCCTGTAATTACAAAGGGTCTGAACTTGAGTCACTACGGACCCCAAATGGCAACACGATGCTCCATGTGTTATTGGCAACCCTGTCTTCTTTTCCTTTAGAATTTGTGGAAAAAATCCTAGAGCAGTGTCCTTCACTTCTACTGCAACCCAAATGCCAAAGATCAAATTCCATTACACATTGCAGTGAGGTACGAGCACTCTGATGTAGTAGAATTTCTTATTAATCAAGCAAAACCTCCTCAAGGAGATGTGGAAAAGCATGTCCCACCAAATTTCTGTTTAAAAGATCACAAATTAGGCATATTACCAATATCTTATGATACTCGATATGTATCTTACGATATGATTCAATACACAATATAATCGATACAAATCTGTATAATGTATCTGTTTTATTATGTATTTATCGATACATAAGCTATTCAGTGCGTATCTTATAATGCACATAATATGCACGGGATATGTACGATATCAAATAATTGAGTATATTTAAGTGTTTGAATAGTATTTTCAATTTTATATCAAATAATCACTCGATTTTATTAATAACTATAAAATTCTTATTTTTTTATTCATTAATATAAATAATATTTATATTTAATTTTTAATGTATATAACTGTATCTTACGATATGATACTCGATACTTAAAAATAATATTTTGAAATACGATATGTATCTCGATTTAACAACTATGAATATAGCTGATGAAATGAAATAAATGGGTTTTTCCCTAGATTTATATTTATTTATCAAAATAAAAAGAATTGAAAGCTAGCTTTATTAATAACACAAAAAAAGCATTATTAATAGATCACAAATAATAGATAAAAGATAAATATATGAAATATATAAGTACATTTACTCAAACTTTAGTGTCTCTCTAGACATATCTAGATACAAACAAACCATCCACAATCGCAATTTTAGGTCATCAATGGTAAGACTAAAGTAAAACAATTAATATTCAATATAATATATAAGTAGAAAGATTGCCATTGCAAAATATTTCTCAATTTTTACATACTAATCCTATACGTTCATATCTAAAATTTAGAAGAAGAAAAGGAACAAGTTAGCTATGTGTAGAGGTGTCAAATCGAATAGGTCGGTTTAATTTGGGGTTCGGTCAATCAGGTCGGGTTAATTTGAGTCAAAAGAGATTTTCGGATCATTTCAAGTTCGAGCCATTTGGGTTCGGGTTTTTCGGGTTTTAGATCTTTCGGGCCTTGGGTCTTTTGAGTTTTGTCATGGGGTTTGGCCCTCAGGTCTTTCGGGTTTCGAGCCTTTTGGTTTTTAGTTCATTTGAATTCAAAATTTTCAAATTTGAGCCTCGAGCCATTCTGATTCCTAATTATTTTAATTTGGATTAAAGTTTTAATTTTACAAATTAATAATTAAGAGAGATTTTATCAAAAGTATTATTTATTTAATTTGTTATAACTTGTAATTAAATGACTTAAATTTATAATGTTATTAATGTATTAATTAAATTAATAATATTTTTAAATTTTTAAATTTTTTCCTGTAAATTATCTATAGTTTTAAACAAAATAAATATTTGTGTTTTTATCATTTATTAATTCATTTCTAAATTCTCATTGATATATAATCAATTCATTATAATTCATAAATACGTAATTAATATTAAAAAATTTTATTATAAGTTGTAATCGATAACCCAAAAAATTAACCACCATACAATCACAAACCAAAAAACCAAAATTTTTGCATACAATTATAAAATTTGTCAATTTTCCGCTTATAGTATTAAAAATTTAAAAGGTTTTATTTTGTTGGTGAATAGGATAGTCGAAAAGGAATAGTTAATAGCCAATAGGCTATGCCGACATGCGGCCATGACCACCCATGGGTCACTAATTTTAGTATCTTACTATCTTACTATTAGTGACTTTATTTTATCATTTCCTTTGTAAAACTATCGTATATATTGTATGCTTTATACTCTATAGTGTTACTGTGTGTGTGATTAATGATTATATAGGCCTACAACTATAAGGCATGAGTCAAATGCCAAACTATGAAATAGGGTATGTAGTCAAATTTTGAAATATATATAAGTATAAGCGTATAATATATATTTACAATTTCTTGTAATCGTTCAATCATTATAAGTAATTAAATATTATGAATCAATCAACAATGAGTTTGATTTACTTATTATTGATATTTTATTTTAATTATTTTAGATAGTATTGATAATATATAGTTTGTTCCTACAATGAATTGCTTATATATGTTTAATGTTAAAAAAAAAGGAATTGCTTAGAAATTGGTTAATGAATATAATAAGGTCACCTTAACATAGCATCCATTAATAAGTGATAATTTCCTTGTCTATATTATATAAGATCACCTTAAGTAACTACTAATTAACAAAGCATTTCTAAAAGTGATATCAAACATGCTAAATTAAAATTAGTAAATCACTAAATAGAGATGTTAAATTTGCACTTTTAATAAGAAATTTATTGAGACTTTGAAAAGTTGTATACTTATATTGTATCTTTAATGGAAAATAATTTGATATAGGAGTTATATAAAATTATTTCATTATCTATCGAGTTTTTTCGAGTTAGATTCTTGGACTTATCGGGTTAGGTTCTCAGGTCAATCGGGTTTCAAGTTTATCGGGTTTCGAGTCCATCAGGTTCAGGATCAATCGGGTTTCGGTCCATCGAGTTTCAGGTCGGACGAGCTTGGATTGTTTACTTTTTTTGATCAAATCAAGTCGGGTTAGTTTCGGGTTCGGATCAATAGGGCGGGTTTCTCAAGTTCGGGTCATCCCCTCCATGTCCACTTGCGCCGCCTTTGGCTTCAACTAGGGATAACATAACTGTCAAGATAAGTACATTCAAAAGCACAAATTTTGCGATCTTTGGTGCAAATGTAGGCTTCTTCATGGCTTTCGGAATCCCGCTAGGGTTTGAAATCTCGGATAGGCAAGATATCTTCAAAGGAAAAGCTACACATAGATTGTCTATATATAGTCTCAAATTTAGCAATAATAACTATTGAATGAATTTATAGAAGATACTCTATCTATCCACGCCAAAATATTTTAATTAAAATCATATTTAATTTACATCAAAATGGTTGCTACATCTTATAAAACGCTTTAAGATATATTTATATATAGCATAATAATATGATTAATTGCTCTTTTGTTTTGTGAAAAAAGAAATTGTTTCGACTTGCACATGCAAAATTGTAATTAATATAGGATGTGAGTAATCTCAAAATAGGAGCACTCGCATTTGGACTCAAGTATTAGGTGCATACTTTCCGATACTATCAAAAGAATATTTGAATCCCCCCAACACCAAATATTAAATAATAATAATAACAATAATAATAATAATAATAATAATAACAACAACAACAACAATAACAACAATAATAATAATAATAATAAAACCTCTTTAAAAACGGAATTATTACGAAAGTGTTACTATTATTTATCTGGAGATCATAACCTTTAGTTTGGACTTACTGCATGTGAATTTTAAGCTTGAATCGGGTAAGGTAAGAATTAAGGAGGGACAGAACTTGAGAGCTCATAAATGGTGGACTTTTTGGAATGAAAGGAACAAAATGGCTATTGTTGAGGTCTTTAATGGAGGTTGTTGTATTTCATGGTCCGGGGCATGCATGTTAAAGTCGAGGTCTTTAATATCTAGCTTTATTTCTCTACTTTCTATCTTCCCCCATTTTTACACTCTTGCATTCTAACCAAATAAGCGAGACTGGTTTGGAAGCTAACTTTTGGGTACTGACGTCAGAGAGAAAGGAAGAGAGAAGAGAGAGAGAGGGAAAAGGAGAATAAGAATAGAGAACCGAGAGAGCAGGCGAATGATAATCTCGCTGCCTTGCTCCTTCATTTGCTTCAGTACATATAGTTAGTGACGTAACCGTTTCTTGGATCATGAGCCAACAATGGGCTGGAGTCTCAGATGTGCCTCCTATCCTCGAACAGGTAAATTTGAAGGAGAAGCGCCAACCAAAATGGTTAGGGAAGACAAATTTTGTAGGGATTCGTTCCTTTTGGCAAATTTTAGGAGCTTTAGGATGTGGAGCTTTTTTATTCTCTCCCTTCAGGTTTGTTCACCAGATGACTGCTTATATATGCTGGTTGGGGGTCTTCATCTCCGTTTCCTTTTCAGGCAATGATAATTATGGCTTGCCATGATTTTGGGTCTCCACTTCAAGTGCTTGATGCAGCAAATTCTACAACACATTGGGCAGCTAAAGGTATATATATTTTTGCCTCAATAGCTTATTTATTTGTCTTTAAATGACTTTGAGCGAATTGATTATTTGTCCTGGATGCTCTAGTGGCTAAATGCAATTAGCGACATCATGAGCATCTTCATTATTACACCTGCAATACCTAAGCTCATACAAGTTATGAATTGAAGTTTACCATACCAAAGTAGCAAAACAATGAAATTGCCAGTTTTGAAGAGGACGTCGAATAATAGAGTTCTCTCTATCTGAATATCATAATCCAATGAATTTCTACGGGGTAGAGAAGCAACTTATGCATATTCATTCCTACATGAACATACAGTACAAAAATATATTCACAAATACATCTATCCATTATATGCTTGAATACGTACCCAAAGAATGTTTAACTTATACGGCTTTCGACTTGCAGCAATTGTTGATATACATTACCTTCACATGGAATGGAAAGCAAGAAACACAATGGAGTTATCTCAAAAAAGGAGATGAAAAGTTTCATACAGCTTATACTACATTTAAGCTTGTTATAGTCACAACTTCCTTTTATGTAGTTAGCCAATTGGATTCTCAGAACCACGATTCTCTGCTGATGTTTCAAACGGACGTTGAAAAGGCCTACTCGGTATTTCAAGGAGGTCAACATCAGATTCAAGCATCTTCAAAACTTCGCCCATTGAAGGACGATCCACAGGCTTCATTTGGATACACCAAAAGGCTGTTATTACCATCTTCCTCACTAGTATCCTTTCTTCATCAGTAGCATCTTCCAGTTCTACATTCTCTCCTTTATTAAGTCTGTCATACACCCAATATGGGAAGTATATTTGACTGGTGTGGTCAGCCAATGCATTCAAATTCTTCCTTCTTCCCACCATTTCCATCAGTAGCATTCCAAAACTATAAACATCAGCCTTGTACGAGATGCCTCCAATATTTTTGTACACCAATTCAGGAGCAATATATCCGATTGTTCCTCGAGCTGCAGTGAGAGACACAATGGTATCCTTTACCGAGTACAATTTTGCCAGACCAAAGTCTGAAACTTTTGGGTTAAAGTTCTCATCCAGAAGAATGTTGTGTGGCTTGATATCAAAATGTAGAATTTGCATGTCACACCCTTGATGTAAGTAGTTGATTCCTCGAGCCACCCCAACAGCAATATCAAACATTTTTTCCCAACTTAAATTGATCTTTTTTTCTCCCATAAATATGGCCTTGTCTAAAGATCCATTTGGCATGAAGTCATATACAAGAGCTTGTTTTGATCCCTCCACACAAAATCCAACAAGTTTTACTACATTAACATGATGAATCCTCCCAATAGTACCAACTTCATTTATGAAATCTTGGCCATTTGCCTTCGACTTACCCAACAATTTTATTGCTACATGGTGACCACTACGAAGCTTTCCTTTAAACACTGAGCCATAGCCCCCTTCACCCAATTTATCTTGAAAGCCTTTGGTCATTCTTTTAATTTCATTAAAAGAATACCTAATTGGGACTAGATCATTTTGATTTTGAAGGAACTCTTCGATCATATCATCCATAGATAAGTGCCTTCTTCGCCATTTGTGCGTAAGAACCACAATAAGACAAAGTATCCCAGGCAAAGCCCTTAACAAGATAAAAAGTCCTTTCAAGAAGAACATATACAACATATTAGTAATCCTCGAATCAAAGGAATAATATATGCATTCTCAAAAAATCAATATTATGCAATGCATTGTCAAAGGCCGTTTCAATCTTGTAGTGCCTTTGATATTTCTTGCTATTGTTGTCCTAAAATATTATACTTAACTAGAAGTGGCTGATGGTAGGGTTGAGTTGGGTCGATTTCGGGTTGAAAGAAATTCAGGTTATTTCGGGTTCGGGTTTGGGTCACACATATGTCGGGTCATTTGGGTTTAGTCTTATTAGGTTCGGGGTAATTTCGGGTCTCGAGTCATTTCAGTTAGGGTCATTTCGGGTTTGACGTTTGTTTCGGGTTTGAGTCATATGAGTTCAAGTTTTCGGATTTAGGTTATTTTAAATTTGGCTTAGATTATCTAAATTTATTTTTTTTAATTCTTCTCATACTACTAATAAAATCTAAAAATCATATTAATTTTCAATTTCTAAACCAAAGATATTATTCATTTTGAATATATTTAGACAATTTATATTATACAGTAATCATAAAATAAAAGGCAATTTATACAAATTATTAAGAATTGAGTCTATTTATTCATAATTTTAAATAATTTCTAATTTAAATGTAATTTAATTGACATTCAATTGAAATATAAGTTAATTTGCTTGGCTTGCTACTAAATTCATAGGTTAAATAAAATGGGATTAATATTTTTTAATATTATATAATGTTAATATAAAATTAGTTAAAATATAAATATTTAATGTTAATTAAAATATCAAATGATATTTGATTTTTTTATATTAACCATAAAATATTAAAGAATTGATATTTAAATAGTTACATAAAAATTTAATTTAATTCTACTTATAATAATAAAAATAAATTCTTTTATTGTTCTTAATCATAATTAATAGTAAAGTTTCGGTCAAAATAATAATAACGAAATAGTGATACATGATAGTTGATATTTGGTAAAAATAATTTGAAAGTATTAAATTTTATTAACGGGTAGTTTATATTATTATATTTTTATTTTTAATTGAATTACTATTTTGAAAATATTAAAATATATTTTATTTCAAATTTGTGTCGTTTGGGTTAACTTCTCGGGTTATTCAAGATCAGGTAATTTTAAGTTATGGTTCATTTTCATATTCCAGTTGTTTCGGGTCTCAGGATGATTCACGGTTTGGGTTGGGTCGTGACACGCTCGGACCTAGTCCACACGTGTCAAGTTGTATATTTATGTATTGTTGTCTTGTCAAGATACCAAATTAGATTTCCCATGGATGTTTTAAACTTCGTTTAACTCAATTTCATGCTTAAAAACCCTAAAATTGAAGTTCCGAGATGTGGGCCCCACTTGGGCACGAATCCCAAGGAAGTTTGACCGAGTTGACCGGAGTCAACTTTGACTCTGTTGATTCCGGCGCCGGAACTGACCGATTAAATGGGGTCTCGGCCACCCGAGATCCCCATTTTCACTTCTCTTCTCAAATTGTTCATCCTCCGAGCTCTCTCCTCGAATCACTTCAAAATTAACTCTGTAATCTCCTTTCAAATACTTAATCAAACATCAATATCAACTTCTTTTGCCTCCTGGAAGATCAAAACACCAAAGTTTCTAAGAAAATCACCAAATCTAGAAATCTGGAATTTTGGCGACAGATTGTTTTTCGAGCTATATCTCTGAATTCAACAGTGGGAAGTGACTGGGTTTTTGGTATGTTGTTCTAGACTCATCAAGCTTTAATTTAATAGTTTACATGCTTGATTTCATGGTCTGTGCTAAGAGAATTTGATGATTGAAGTTGATATTTCTGTTCTGCCCGAGATATGTCAACTCTTAATGTTTTGATTCAAAATTTGAGCATGTTTAATGGATTGAATCCGTTCTTGAAGCTGTAAATCCTTAGATCATGTGTTTAACTTGCTATGTTTCAATTTTGTAGCGGATTGGTTATGAATCGAACTTGAATCGAGCTGAAGAAGATTAAAGCCGAAACTCGGCCTTATTTCCAAAACAGAACCGGCGCCGGTTTTGACTAGTTTCGGCGTCGGATCATCACTTTCCTGGGGTAAAATGGTCTTTTTACAATCCTAGATCCCATTTGACCCCATTTGACCCAATTGGCTTTAATTTACTTCAATTGACCTCCGGACTTGCCCAATTTTATTCCGAGACCTTTAATTGGTTTTGTTTTATGATTTAATTATTGGTCGAATGCCTTTATTAATCAAATTAGATTTTAATTTGATTATTAGGTACGTGATTGTACGAGTTTCAGACCGGTAGCAGTTTGAGCTAAGGCATTCGTGGGTAATCGGGGAGTATACAACTCTCCTCACTTGTGAGTGGCTTGGATTATATTGGTTGACCATTGAGGGTTAACCGTTTTCAAATTTCTTTATACCATTGAGGGTTAACCGTTTTCAAATTTCTTTATAAATGCTTTATTAAACTGTTTATATATGTTTTGGGGTATGAAATGTCCACCCTCACACACCCAGTTTACAAATGATTTAAAGGGTGGGAATTTCAATAAATTTTATATATTGATATTATTATTGATTATTATATGGGGAACGATACCCCTGAGAGATGAGAGATTGATTGTTTTACTCGGGGCTCCAATATGAGAGAGCGTGGACCGAGTTTATGAGCATGCGTGATATTCAGCCGTGGACCACCTATTGAGGGGCACGGGAGTGACTCAGCCGTGGACCGCCTATCGAGGGGCACGGGAGTAGGGCCTGGTTGCGAGAGGCGCGTAGGGAAACTCGCCAGGACTGCTGTGTTCCACCACAGCGAGGCAAACGTCAAGGAAGTGGGCCAGAGATAAAACTATAAATGTTTTAAAAGTATAAAGTAACCCTTGACGGACCAGTGGATACCTTAGCGCACGGGTATACCTTACTGAGAAAATTTCAGATGCCAGCCCATATAGAAATATTATTGTTGATTTGATATTTGATTTGGTTTGGGATTTACTATATTTCAGTAAATGGTTTATTAAATTGATTTTTGGATTATTTCATATCCCCAGCCTGAGGTGATCGGTCTTTATAACCGAGTCTCTCACTGGGTACAAGTTTATTGTACTCACCCCATTCACTTTTGTTGTCAGATCATCAGTCTTCGGACGGCGGACGTCCCGGTGGCCAGTGATCCCAGTACGTAACTGTGGACACGACTTTGTAGGTGCCACCTCTTTTGTTTTTTTTTGTATCTTGGCTCGGAATATTATTGCATCTTACATATATATTTGTGTATTTATAAATAATACTTTCCGCTACATGGAGTACTGTAAGATGTGTGACTTTACTTTTAAATACTTTTGAACTATATTATCTATGATAAATTCGTATGTTTTCATATACTGCTCGAATATCCTTTATTTTTAAGCCTTGTGCCATCTTGGTTGCCCGCCTGACGAGGCACGCATCTCGAGGTGGTACGGCGGTTGTCGTGTGACCGAGCCTGCGGGTCGGGGCGTGACAGGTCAGGTTCAGTTTCGTTAACTTTTTGATCAAATCGAGTTGGGTCGGGTTCGGTTCTTGGGTTGGATTGGATCAAGTACTTTTTCTCGAGTCCAGTTTTACTAACTTTGTACTTGACTAATTACTTGCTCAACAAAAAATTCCATTCAAATCTGTAATTTAATTTATCATTTCATTCAAGTCTTTTACGTCTCTTTCAAATAATAAATGAATTAACTTTATTATTCTACAACCCCTTTCACCTTTAAAATTATATCTTTAAAGAATTCATATATATATATATATATACTAGTTTTGAACCCGTGCAAATTTTAATGTTTTAAAAATATTTTTATATTAAATAAAAATTAAAGTTTATCACAAAAACTAAAATATATGATGTAGTATCAATTATTCTTAAATGTTATGTTTTGTATTTAGCAAAAAATAAATTAATACTTAACGCCAATACCTTTTCAATCAATAGTAAATCGAATACTTAATCTATAATTAAAATGGTATATCGAATACTTTATCAACTTAATATATTTTTGAAATGGTATTATGTTATATTACGTCTGTATAAAAAATTTTTTAAAAAATAAGTGAGATGATGATATATTTTTTAAATTTCAAAGTAATCAAATAGAAATTTTAAATGTTCCGACATAAATAAAAAGATCTAATTGTTTTAAAATTTCAAATACTCCAAATGTTTCCATTTCACTCTCTTGTGCAATTTTCTTCATTGGTGATTCTTTAGAAACTTGTTCTATGACCTATGTGCATTTAATTCTTCACTAATTTTTTTCCTTTTCTTAGTAGATTTAGAAGATTGTGCTAAAGAACTCTATGAATTTGACTCTTCAATAACTTCTTTTCCTTTTGAAGCATATATTTTTATAGTTGAGGTAATTGACTTGGATGGTTGGACAGAATTATTGAATAATAGAGTAATCTGCAAAAGTATTAACATAGTGAATAAAGATTAATCACTACAAAATTTTCACAACCATATTTTTCACTTTGATAAACATAAATATATTTATCTCTTTCAATAAATATCATGTCTCAAATTTGAAAATATTCAAATTAAATTAATATTGAATGGAATAATGCTACATATGACACACCCGGACGTAATACGACTTTTCCGTACAAATGGAATAGTGTAAGACGGCTTATTAAGTGAACAATACGTCGGTCCGGATGTGTCTAATTAATAAGAGAAGTTCAAATTAGGATAAGACGGAGTTGAAAGATAAAGTAATTAACCGTGCATGAAAATTAGTAAATGTCAAAAAAGACCTCCAATTAAGTTTCTATGACACGCCCGGACCTAGTCCGCACGTGTCAAGTTGAGTATTTATGTATTGTTGTCTAGTCAATATACCAAATTTAAATTCCCATGGATGTTTTAAACTTCATTTAGCTCGATTTCAAGCTTAAAAAACCTAAAATTGAAGTCCAAGGATGTGGGCCCCACTTGGATTCGAGTCCCAAGGAAATTGAGCTGAGTTGACCGGAGTCAACTCGGAAAATGTTGACTCCAGCGCCGGACAGGGACGGGTCCTGCACCGGACCCGTTGTTTTTATATGGGGTCTCGGCTGCCCGAGACCCCCATTTTCATTTCTCCTCTTGTTCTTCATTTTCTCCGAGCTCTCTATTCCAATTCCCTTGAAATCAAACCTTGAATCCTTCTACAAACACTCAATCAAACATCAATACCAACTTCTTTTGCCTCCTTGAAGATCAAAACACCAAAATTTCCAAGAAAATCACCAAATCTACAAATCTGGAATTTCAGTGACAGTTTGTTCTTCGAGCTATATCTTTTGATTCAACCTTGGGAAGTGGCTGGGGAATTTGGTATGCTGTTCTAGACTCATCAAGCTTTAATTTGATAGTTTACATGCTTGATTTCATGGTCTGTGCTAAGAGAATTCATTGATTGAAGTTGAGATTTCTGTTTTGCCCGAGATATGTTAACCCTTAGTGTTTTGATTCAAAATTCGAGCATGTTTAATGGATTGATTCCGTTCTTGAAGCTGTGAATCCTTAGATCATATGTTTAACTTGCTGTGTTTCAATTTTGGTGACGATTGGTTGTGAATCAAACTCAAACCGAGCTTGATTTGGGGCATGGCCGGTCACGGCCATACGCTGGAGGTGTCTCCCGCATCGGACCCTACAAGTCCCGTGCGGGAGTTGCTGAAATTGTGGGATTTTTCCCACTTTGGCTCACTCACGCCCGGGAGTGAGCCACCAGCCGAAATGGGTACTGTAGCTTAGGGGCATTTTGGTAATTTTGCAGCCCTAAACCCCAATTAGCTTCAATTAATTTCCGGACTTGTCCAATTTAGTTCTTGGACCTTGGAGACCTTAAATGGATTTTGTTTTGTGATTTAATTGTTGGTTGAATGCCTTTATTAATCAAATTAGATTTTAATTTGATTATTTAGGTACGTGATTGTACGAGTTTCAGACCGGTAGCAGTTTGAGCTAAGGCATTCGTGGGTAATCGGGGAGTATACAACTCTCCTATCTTGTGAGTGGTTTGGATTATATTGGTTGACCATTGAGGGTTAACCGTTTTCAAATTTCTTTATAAATGCTTTATTAAATTGTTTATATATAGTTTTGGGGTATGAATTGTCCACCCTCACACACCATGTTTACAAATGATTTAAAGGGTGGGAATATCAAATAATTTATAAATTGATATTGTTGATTATTGTTTGGGGAATGATACCCCTGAGAGATGAGAGATTGAGCGGTTTCCTCGGGGCTCCGATTTGAGGGAGCGTGGACCGAGTTTGAGAGCATGCGTGATACTCAGCCGTGGACCGCCTATCGAGGGGTAGGTGAGTCGAGCCTGGTTGGGAGAGGCGCATAGGGAAACTCGCCAGGACTCCAGAGTGCTGTGTTCCACCACAGCAAGGCAAACGTCAAGGGAATGGGCCAGAGAGTAAAGAAAAATGTTTTAAAAAGTATAAAGTAACCCTTGACGGTCCAGTGGATACCCCAGTGCACGGGTATACCTTTTTGGGACAATTTCAGATGCCAGCCCATTTGGAAATGTTATTATGATTTAATATTTGATTTGGTTTGGGACTTCCTATGATTTCAGTAAATGGTTTATTAAATAGAATTTGGATTATTTCATATCCCCAGCCTGAGGTGATCGGTCTTTATAACCGAGTCTCTCACTGGGTACAAGTATATTGTACTCACCCCATTTACTTTTGTTGTCAAATCATCAGACTTTGGACGGCGGACGTCCTGATAGCCAGTGATCCCAGTACGGCACTGTGGACACGACTATGTAGGTGCCACCTCATTTTACTCAGTGTATCTTGGCTCGGAATATTAGTGCATCTTACATATATATTTATGTATTTATATATAATATTTTTCGCTGCATGGAGCACCGTTAGATGTGTTATTTTCTTTTAAAATACTTTTGAACTATATTATCTATAATAATTTCATATGTTTTCATATATTGCTCGAATATCCTTTATTTCTTAGCCTTGTGCCATCTTGGTTGCCCGCCTGACGAGGCACGCATCTCGAGCTGGTACGACGGTTGTCACGTGGTCGAGCCTACGGGTCGGGGCGTGACATTCTAGAAATTTATTATGGCCCCGTTGGTACAAGAAATTAAAGGATTTAGCCAACGGGTGAAAATGAAATAAAGTTGAAAAAGGGGAAAAAGTTTGACCCGGGGTCCGAGTAGACCCGATGTCAGGCTCCTCTATAAATAGTGGAGAACTGAAACTTTTCCTCATTTCTCTTTTTTCTTTTTTTTTTCTTTTTCTCTTTCTCTCACTGGAGCCAAACAAAGGTATTTTGGACTTTTGGCAATCCGAACAATCCGACAGTCAGATCAAGGTTACTTTCTAATACGTCATTCTACTCACATCGATCTACGTTATATTAGATTTGCACATATTTCTATGCATCAGTTTAGCATAGATCTCAATTTTTAGTTTTTGACCAGTTTAATTTTAAAACTCAAATCTACGGATATTGGGTCAGTGAAATAAGGTGAGTTTTTAGTATGTTATAGTACTCATCTTAATCTACGTCATACTCCATTTTCACGTATTTCCATGCATCGGGTAAGTGTAGATTGGATATTTAGTCAATTTGGGCTAAATCTCGATTCTACAAAAATTCAACCGTTGTTTCTCATTTCTGCCTCGATGGATCCGTCATGGATGCCATGAGGATCGTCTGTCTAAATTTGTACGTCGAAAGGAGGAGAAACGAGTACGAAAACCAGGGAAGGGACCGGCCGAGGAACAGGTCCGATCAGTTCCTGTTTAGATATTTTTATATTATATTAATATATTTTAGATATTTATATATTATATTAATATATCTTAGATATTTATATATTATATCATTATAATATATAAATATCTCGTAAGAGGGCTTTTTGGGTCCAATTTCACGTAGAACTTGATCAGCCCGCGTGGGGCCCAGCCCAGTCCAAGTGTGGGGCCTACGGGCCCCTCGGGGGCATTTTCATAATTTTTCACCAAGAGTTCGATTTTAGCCTCGAAACCTCCCAGACACTTTTCTAAGGCCTAAAACACTTTCAAACACCCTCGTAGGTCATACTAGAGCCTCGTAGGTATATTCATAAATTTAATTATGAATGCTAACGTATATTTCCATGTATTAGGGCTCTCGGTGAATCGAATGCGGCGATACTCCGGAAGTTAAGCTACATGAAGCGCTTAGGAGTATATGAATCTCCCAATACTCTGAGTGGCCTTATTTTCAATGCTTAGCCACTAGAGACAAATGTTTTTAAAAGTTTTAAAAATACATATATTGTTTCAAAAAGGTTTTACAACTGTTTTGGGATAAGGGCATGGAATTAGATATCGATATCCATATCGATATTGCACCCTCAAAATTACGGATATATCGACGGATATATTGCAAAAAATATCGATATCGCAAAAAAGTGATAAAAAATGATATAAAATCATGGATAATTATAGTAAACGTTAGAATTTTGAAATGAAATTTTACCATATGTTTTTTTACATATTTTAGAGTCATAATATCTTAATTAAAGTATATTTAGATGTGTGATTAATGTATTGCTAATTATTTAAATAGGCGAAAATGTATAAAATATAATTAAAAAAGACAACCAAGCATATTTGTGACATATTTATATCCAACAACATCAAATATTACAAAGTTTAACTGATAATACAAAGTTTCCAACCTCATTTAATACCACATTGAGTTTCTTAGAGGCTCAAAAGTATTAACCTGACTTCCGTCGGTAGGCTGAATATTGCAGCAATATTCATGCCAAGTCATGGTATTCCTATAATTATTCACATAATTGTGCACATGGGCATAATAATCAGTTGTACTAGCTACCAAAAGATTTTCAAGGCGAGGGAAGTGACCATAATTCACCTGTAGTTATGCTGATTGATCATCATGAAAAGTTTGTTGTTTATGGGAATAATCTGACGGATACTGACTTGATGAATATAATGCTCCATAATTATATTCTCCATATCTATCATCAGTCCAATTTCCAAAATTTGATTCCATTGGTGCATTATAACCGACTGAATTTTGTTCTGTGATTATGCTCATGGAGCCAAAATCATCAGCAAGATTACCCATAGTTTTTTTCCCCCTTTTTCCTTTAGCTCCATGCCCAGCTTTGCGAGACCCATGGTCCTCATCTTGTGTAGCATGTGTAAAAGTTGCCTCACCGGTAAAAGGACTAATGGTCTATAATGATCACTGTCATATGAAAAATCATACATTGAAGCATATTATGTACCTCTTTCTCCACCCCCACCTTGAGTCCCTGTTGTTATAGTCATTTCCCCACTTCTTCCATCATCATCATCATCACCATCATTATCATCATCATCATCATCATCATCTTGATTCATTAAATGACCTTCGAATCCAGGTGGAGGACCGATGGTTTCATCTGATGAAGAATCTAAGTCAACCTTTTCGGACATCACTTTATCAACATCAATCCCAAATTCTTGAGTATGACTGCTGATCTCAGGATTAGGCTTCATATCACGGCCATCTAAATGTGCAGGCCTAATCCATTGAAAAAGAGGATATTCATCTTCATCACAAATTTCAACAGTAACATCAAGAAGATTCAATGGGTCTAGCACTGACATCTCATCTTGTGCAGCTTCCATATCTCTAACTCGTAGTTTCATGTTATAGTAACAATACACAAGATTTTGTAGAGTTCTATGGGCTAATCGATTTCGTTGCTTTGTGTGGATTTAAGCAAATGTGCTCCAATTTCTTTCACAAGTTGAAGATGAAACAGTTTGAGATAATATCTGCATAGCCAATTTACCCAGTATTGGTGGACTTTTCCCGTATAACTCCCACCAATCAACTACATAAAAAATCAAAGAATATTTTATATTGAATGAATCGTAGTAATAATAATTTTTCAAGCAAAAATAGAGAATTAATCAACTTTGTAATTGTATCTATACCGGGTTTCATGGTCACCCTTGAACTTCGTGCACATGCTTCCCCAAAAGATCTTCTAGCTTCTCTAAACAACATTATCTTTACAAAAAGAAAATTTTATTTAGGAAATTATAAATTTTCAAAATATTTAAATAAAGATGAATCTTATCTCACCTCATTTCCAAATTGATCTTGTCTAGTTGACTGAGGATCTAAAACTTGAAAGACTTGATAAATTTTTACTTTGTTAATTCGTGACCATGAACTAAAAGATAAGCCCCAAAACAAACTCACTCAAATATGATGGTGAAGAATGAAAAAAAAAAGAAACTAAAATTTCAACGCTCCTTAGATTAAGAATGGTGATTTATAAGAAAACTTCAAGACTTGTGTAAAACTTTTTGTAAAAATATTAGCATATCAAAAAAATATATACAATAATTTATAAAGTGCTATATTTTTTTTCTGCTTCCCAAGTTATTATTTAAGTTTAATGTTGCATTAACTAAGTTTTTGCCATTAAGTAATTACAAGTCAAATACACAATGTAATAAAGAGAGATCCCCATTAATATTTTAAGAATAAGAAAAATATCTAAGTGTGGAGCGTCTTTTTTTTATTTAGGACATCAACTTTGAATTTTACTTAAGTGAATCCTGCAATATAAGAAAGCGATTGAATTTGACACTTAGGCCTGAGCCTTTTGTTTCCATCACAGGCCAAGCAATTTTTCATTTGAGTGGAGCACCTAAGTATTTCAAATTAATTTACCATTTGGACCAGATTACAAAATTAAACTAGACATTTTAACGGATATTTTAAATATCGCAATATATATCGCGGATATATGAATATATCGACGGATATCCAGTGGTTTGAGGACCACTGACAAAATATCGTAGTATCCATATCGATTATGGATATATCGATGGATATATCGATGTATCGACGGATATTGAATTTCATGGATAAGGGTAATCCACGACACACACTTTTATTTTGCGATACACCAATTTAAAGGGTGGGATGATTTTAAAAATGCAAAAGCCTGCGTGTGTGTTAAATATTTTGATACATATGTTTTGAATAAATATATATTTATATATATTTGATAAATATATATGGATGGGATGAGAAATGAGCAATTGAAAGGTATCCTCGATGCTACGATATGCGGGAGCGTGTGGATCGAGCGAAAGGCATGCCAGTAAGGTTCCCGTGGACTGCCTTTTTGAAGGGGCACGGAGAATATGTTGGCCTAGAGTAGAGAGGCGCGGAGAGAGGCTCGACAAGTCAGAGGTAGCTGTGTTCCACCACTGTTATGGGCACCACCGAGTGAACGGGCTAGAAAAAGAGAAAAAGAGGAAATAATTTCAAAGTAAAGAGATAGCCCTTGGTGCAGTAAGGCATACAACCGGCCAGTCCTGCCTTCAGTGTATTCGATGCCAGCCCATTTAGTATATTTTATTTTAAAGGTTTTAAATCAAATTCTCATTTGGAGAATTATAAAAGAGATTTTGAAAACAAATTTATTTATTTTATTATTATTTTATTTTGGATTACCCCTGTTTTCTTTAACCCCGATAGAGATTCATTGAACCTCTGTCACACACCTGTATCCATATGGATGGATGCAAATCTGCGTACAGGGTCAGCAAATAGAATGAAGGCTCACTAAGAGATGTCGGTGGCCTAGGCTTAGTGGTTTTCGTTGCGTAGGTATTCCTTTAATTTAATCCACTGGTATTACTTTTAAGTTTATTATTTTATTAAAAGATTTTTAATTAAAGTTTTAGTTGTTTCGCAGCGATGGTATCCATTTCAATGCCTTGCGGTGCTTCTGGTGAGTTGCCGGTCGACACGTACTTCAAGGCAACGCGGTAGTTGCCACGTGGTTGATCCGGGCAAGTCGGGGCATGACAACATAATCTACCAAGTTTCATACCACCAATTAACCCGTCTATTGTGACCATTAAATATGTCTAAAATTTAAAACTTACCCTTTATGGCTGTTGCTTTTTAAAATTTACGGCTAAACCTTTTGTACGTAGGCAAGTCAATTGATCGCCCGTCGTCAAGACGATCAAAAGAATAAATTTTCCGTATTCCCCCAACTGGGTAGCTAGGATAAGTACGAGTCGAATCCCACAGAGAACTAGAGTTAACTACTTTCCAAAAGACATAATTAACACAAACAATAAATAAAGTAAAGGGGGATTTAAAGATAATATAACACTAAACTAACATTAAAACTAAAGCTAGACTAAAGCAAGTAAAATAAACATGGACAGAGAACAAAGAAATAGCCAAGTGGTCTTCCAATAAGGGATTAATCTAACTCCTAACTTGCCAATGTAGATCCTAGGTTCACAAAAGCATACAAATCATTTGTTGAATAGTCAGCGTAGGCTAAGGGTACTATCGCTTCCCCTTAACCCCTATCTATCCTTAATCCTAGACTAACCCGGTACCTATCGCTTCCCAAGAAAGTCCCTTCTATCTAACAATAACCCGTATCCTTCGCGGCTCGGATTTAAGAGTAGACATAGCAGTGAACATAGATAGATTTTAGCCAACAACAATTAACAATCATACTTCGTGCAGATCATTTAAACTGTATCATTAGATCTCTTGGATGGGTCCTAGTCCAACCAATTGCTACCAATAATCTAAATTACTTACTAAAGATTCAACAATATAGATTTAGCAAGCAATAACACAATCATCAAGATAAGTGGCCAGCAAATCTAGCTAATCATGCCAAGCAATCAATAAGCATAGAAATCTAACAAATACCCAACAAATAGATTTGTTAATTAATAACAAGAACCTCACTACAAAGAGTTAAGAGATAAATTGAATCCCAAATTGGAATATTAAAGATCTACCTACTCATTAATTGAGGGGAGATCGTAATTAACTAAAAGGAAAGATTAAAGTAAAGAAAAACAAGTGTTTAGATTGAAGAAGAGAATAAGACTTGAGAGAAAATTCTCTCTACTTTTCTGCCGAATTCTACAATTCTCGTCTAATGGATTCTATGAATATGTCCGTACTTCAGAGAAAAGTACAATATTTATATAGCTAGATTACATAATTGCCCCCTTAACCCAATTGTTGACCAAAGGGACAAGGGGCACTAAAGGAACTTCCTGGAGCGGCGCCATTAGGAAGTTGAACGGCGCCGTTAGGGTGCGGAAATGAAACACCAAGTGAAAGAAGTGGAACGGCACCACTAGGGAAGTGGAACGGCGCCATTAGGGTCTTCTCATTCTACACTCTTGCTGACTTCTTCACTTCTCCAATTTGCCAACTCTGAAATGTAATGGCGCCACTATGGAACATGGAATGGCACCGTTAGCTTCCTTTGGTGTAGTGAAATGCATGGCTTGGCAATGTTGGAGTGTAATGGCGCCATTAGGGAGTGGAATGGCGCCGTTAGGAACTAGAATGGCGCCATTAGCAAGTTTTCTCGCCTGGTTTGGAATGTCTCGGTAGAATGAGCATTTGCAGGGCCAAACGGACTCCGATTGGGGCGTTTTTGGGCATTCTGGAAAGCTTAGGATGTCCTCTACAACTTTAATGAGATCACAAACGCAAATGAAGCCTTTAAGGTGGTGAAATTTAGTCATCTTTCAGGTGTCGCCAAGCTGCCTGCACCTTCACTTTACATTTCAATCCCGTTTCTTTCCTTTGCTTCCAATTTGACTCTTTTCATCTTCAAATGCTCATTTATCCACTCAAAGCTCATTTATAACCTTCAAATACAAAACCATGCTTATATGAGTGGAATTAAAGTAAGATAGACACAATAATTATAAGAAATAAGCACATAAAGTAAGTATAATATTGTGTCTATCATCAATTAGTAGGATAAAATTTGATGGGTTAAAAAGTTTTTTTTATTGAATGAGTGTTAATCCTTCCTCGAGCGTAACTGACTCCCGAACCCAAAGGTTAGCCACCTATTTTGACTCCGTTTGACCTAACATAATCTAGAAAGATTACCTTAGGTTAAACAATGAGGATTAATTTGATTTACTATTTTAATTTATGGAAAGAAACTATAGACTTATGACATGGTCAAAAATAATATAATATATTTTATTTATGTTATATTTATAATATATGTTATATATTTATATATGATATAATAAATATATAAAGAGTGAAGCCTATATACATTTCTTTGTTTAGAAGAATATCATTTCCACTACTTGAAAAATCAGTTGACATATTTATTACCTAATATTATTATTACGTAGGATTGGCCTACTATGTCATTTGTAGGCCTATAAATAAAATTATGCTAACTATGAAATTATGATACAATTATTAAAACTCTACTATAATTATATCTTGAACTTTAGGACTTATTCTTTGAATTTTTTCTCTTTATAATGTAGAGTTAGGGTGTCAACAGGGCATGGAATATGCGGGAGGTATATTTGTTGTTCCACAAATTTCATCATTGTCCTTGAAATCCTAATTTTATGAAAATTTAATTGTGAAATCATATATAACAAATTACTAAGTTGCTCTTTTTACTAAAATAAGGCCTACACTTGAATTCAATTCCATTTTATTGAATTTTTTTATTAAATTATCTAATAATTGCATTAGTTCAATGACTAATTTAAAGAAATATTAAGTAATCATTTATTTTAAAGAAAACTTAATCGTAAACGTACAATATATCAAATTTTAAAATTTTTATTTTTACTAATAATAAGGTCTTTGTACCTTGAATTTAAAGTCATTAAATTAAATTTTTTTATTTTTAAGTTGACCAACTATTTGTAACAAAACATAAAATTTATATTAAAATGGAAACAGAATCATCTAATAATGGAGGAATAATAAGTAATTATTTATTTTATGTAAACTTAATTGTCAAATAGTAATATATCAAAATAAAAGCTTATTTTTTGGCTAAGGATTTTAGAAAAATATGGAACTTTAATATGTTTTCTATCGTAAGAGTTTGAAATAATGATGATTTTTTGTTAATTTGTATATTTTCAACCAAATATCAATTAGTATTAGTGAAACTGATCTCTTACTAAAAACCAACTCAAATCACTTTAATCAGTATTAATCGAAATCAATTAGTATTAATTAATTAAGCTTTAAATCAATTATAAAAATTTTCGAAGTTCAATTAGTCTAAAAATAGAATCTAGGGAGATTATATGAACTAAAAAAGCTCATTTGTTAATTTTCGAGCAAATATTTTATATTATTTCAGAAATGCTATATGACCTATCTATTTTTGTCTCAACTCCTATTCTACTTGGTCTCACTTTATTTTTTTATAAAATCCTACCACAATAACTTTATCAAATTTTAAATTTTATCCTTAATAACCATCTTTATTAAAAAGTGAGACTAAATTTGGCAAAAAGTTGGGCTAAACTTTTGGTACTTGGAAAAGCCACATGAGGCGAGATAGATGCATGATGCAGTAGATGGTCAAACAACATTTCTGATATTATTTTATCATGCAATTAGTGCCTTTGTTTGATTTAATTTAATTAAATTTGATTTGATTCAATCAAAATACACATATTAATGATGATTTTGTGTTAATTTGAATATTTTCAAACCAAAATCAATCAATATTAATGAAATTGATTACTTACTAAAACTAACTCAAATCACTTTATTATTAATCAAAATCAATTAGTATTAATTAAGTTTCTATTAATGAAGAAAATTTTGAACGTTCAATTAGTAAAAAGATGAAATTAATGAAAATATTTAATGCAATTGTGCTGTTATGGTTTCAACTTAAATTTTGAATACTAATGAAGAAACACTATATACCTTAAATCACTCTTATATAATAAGTTTCAAAGTATATAAAGAATAGTTTTAATAAGAAAGTGAGGAATCTAATTATTAAATTAATTTGTTTGTATTCCAAATTAAATTCCGATCAAAAATAAAAGTAGGACAAACATTTTAGGAAAATTTTGACACTGTTAATGTTGGTTTGAAAATATGAATCTTTTTTTGCTTATGTACCTTATTTGGAAACTAATACAAAAAATGATGATAGAGGTACGAATAATTAAGCTTTACTTGCCTTGATATAAGGAATAATACGGTTTTTTTTTTTTTATATTGATGCATTGTGTTTTAGGCGTTAGTATATTCTAGAAACAAAGAAAAAACCCAAACATTAATTGTTAAAAAAGAATATTTGTGTCTAAACTTTTGAGTTGTTGTAATATTTTAATTTTGTAATATATATTTCATATAAAATGAATTTAATATCTTTTTTTTGTTACAAAATGAACTTGATATCAATAAAAAGTAGCCTCCACAATGGACAAATCTTCCAAAATATGGCATTTGTTTTTTGAAAATTTCATTGTTATTCTAACAAATGGGAAAATAAAATAAAATAATTATCTAATAAACAATGGCAATTTGTAAATAATATGTAAAAAATAAATTACATTTAGAGAAATAATTTCAACTACCTTTATGAAAAAGATGACTTTGATAAACCATTAATTCTCAAAAATTCCATTGGTTTTGTAACACAAAGAAAAAGCAAAATTAAGCAATATACTTACAATTGAAAAACAAAAAAAATATATTTGGAGAAATAATTTTAGCAAAAAGCAAAATTAAACAATAATACAACTAACCTCTCAAACGAATAGGAAATAGAGAATAAGAAAAAAAGATTATTTTTATAAGAATAATATATTACTTTGAAAAACCAAGCTTTCTCCTCAAAAATTTCATTTGACTTCCAACAAATAGAAAACATTATAAAATAGATAATTTATCTAATCATATATATCAAAATGATTTAATAAAATGATATAATATAATATATATATATATATATATATATATATATATATATAAAACGATAGATTGAAAAAAACATACAAAAAAGGTACTAACCTCAAATGTGTAAAAATGGAGGTTAAAAAAAATTTTCTAAAGAGTAGTCATCAACTGATATGTGAGATATAAGGTTAGAGTTTCGGTGTCTTATTTATAGTGGTGGTAAATAATATATAAGGCAACAAATATTGTATAATTAGTGTTTTAATACTAATTAGTATGAATTGTCTCCTAAATTATGGGTAAGAAATTGTTTATAATTTGAAATTTGAATTTTAGAATTTGACAGTAAGTAGTATCAATTTTATTCAAATCTAAGATTTCTAATAGTAATTAGTATCAATTTTCTGTAAATTTAATGTTAATTGAATTTTTAGAATTTGAAATTTGAAATTTGTTTCTTAATTTTGAGAATTAGGGGGACACGTGGCATTCATAGACTTAAAACACTTATCGAATTTTTAGACCAAGCACATTTAACTTCTTTCCTTATAATGGAAGGGTTTATTTATGATTTGAAATTTAAAATTTAAATATTGAAATTTGATAGTAATTAATATTAATTTTCTCTAAATCTAAGATTTTGGATAGTAATTAGTATCAATTTTCTCTAAATTTAAGGTTAATAGATTTTTTAGAATTTAAAATTTGATTTTTAATTTTGAGAATTATAAGGAACACGTGGCATTTATAGACCTAAGACACTTGTCGAATTTTTAGACCACATACATTTAATTTCCTTCCTTTTATTGAAAGGGGATTCTTTATATATATATATATATATATATAAAAGATATACACATACATATATATATATATATTATATTGTTGAGTTTTATAATGAAAATTAGATATGAAAAAGAGAAATGCAAAGCTGAAAACTTACCTATGATAGTAGTACAGAGAATATATTTACCTAGAAAAATACAAAAACCAAAAGAAAACATAATTATCTCAACATATGTAAGGAAAAAAGAAGCAATGCAATCAGAAGAATATTGTTTAAACTCTGCAAATTATAAAGCATACTTTTAGGTATATAAAAATCGCCGGAGAGTACTTGATAAGCAGGGCGGTGATTCATAAGAAAGAGTGCAAAGCTGTGCACATAGTTTGTCACATCTGCCAATCTATGGTATTCAGTACATAAATAAATAGAGATATAAAATTAGTATAGAATACCCAAAGAAACTTTTTAATTACACAAAAATTTTGAGAACTAAACCTAAGAAAACAGAATCTGAAAATTTCAAAAATACTTACACCGTATGAGTTCCTTGAGGCATGAATGAATACCAGCAAGAACGATTAGTGATTTCCCATGAGTATTCAATTCCAAATAATAACTTTTCATAGATATCTGAAGTAGACAGACCTTTGATGCTCTCACCCTGAACTTCAATCTTGTCTATGACTGTGCAAAATTGATTGAAATCGTGCGCCGGAGAGTACTTATCTAAAAAGTAGAAGTAGGAAGGTGGATACAGGGCAGAGTGGTTGAAGCAACGAGAGGCATCAATATAAAGAGAAAATTTAATTGGTCTGCTGCAATTTACAAGCTGCACATAGCTGTAAAAATAAACAGCGTCAAATTCTGGTTTTGGGCGATCCGGACATAGGTAACCATGATGATGAGGAATGGGGGTGGGAGTGCGAGTGCGAGGAAGGGAGCAGTTATCCCCATCCAGACTAGGATAGAGTTACCGGATTGTAGAATTAGTATAAATGATCTCCTTGACATGGAATCTCCCATTACGGCGGTTCCAAACGGCGCGATTAGCATTATCACACTCCAGTTCAACCCTACCATCAGCGTCATTACACTTTGGTTGGCTTTTTAACCGGAGAGGGTAACCGATGGTAAGGTTTCCGCACAAAGAAGAGTGGCCGCAGTCCCTGTTTTCGGGTGATGTAGCGGCGAGGCCAGCATTAAGTAATGGAAATAAGAAAACAAGGGCGACCATTGCTTTTGGTTTTGACATGCTAAAGTTTGGGTGGGATGGGAAACTTTATTAATAACGAGCTGAATGAGATTGAGGAGCGCTATGCTATAACATGTTATTAAATTTTACTCTCCAACAAATAAGTCCTAATTTGGCATTAGGATTGTAGTTAGAAAAAGTTTTGCTTTGAATTACTGTAAAAAAGTGCCGTTGAAATTTTTTTAGTATTTGGCATTGATGTGAAAAGTATGGCGTAAAATACATTTTAAATATAAAAGCATCAAAATTCTAGTAGAAATGAACTTTTAATACAAATCAAAAGTGGTTTGAAATTACGTTAGAGGTGAAATTAAATAAGTTTTTTAACACTTAAATTGAATGTCAAACATGCTCTAATCTCCAAGGATAGTATATATAGATTATTTTTTTTCTTTGCCACATATATATCTTACAAAATATTCACTACAAGGAAAATGATTGATTCTCACAAAAATTCTAGAAAATTTTCCCACCAATCTAATACCTAAGGAAAAAAAATTTTCGTGAGTATAAGGTTCGTGGAAAAATTTTCTTCGTGAAAAAGAATATGTTTTCAGTAGGAATTCTTGTAGTGATTAGATAACGGCATTTTCCTGGCAATAACATGAAGCAAGTAGTTGTCCGTCAAAGTCAAAGCCGCGTATGCATTTATTTCGAAAAGAAAAGTAACAAATCAAACCAAATTTATGGCCTCCGGTTGCCACTCCTCTCAGGCTAGGCGGCCTACGTAAATTGGGTGATTTTTGCACTATATATAAGTGGGGAGAATTAGATATTTGCTTAAGGTAGAGAGAGAAAAAGGAAAATAAAAGAAAACAAAAAATAGAATTTTTTTTTTCCCAAATTAACAACAGTGGAGAAGAAGAGTTGAACTTGAACCGTAACAATCTTTTATAAGCCATAACAAAGAGTGGTAATTTAATAGTTTTTCTAACAAAAAATTTTAAATTGATGAGTTTAGGTGACATGGGTCTCATTTGTTTTTAACTGTTGACTAACAGTGTTAGTAGTCCAAGGGCTAAAATATGCATTTTGAAGCAAGAGGGACCAAAGTGACTTTCCAAGATGATTTGAGAGGGGTATTTAGATTTTACCTCTGAATAAGGGGCACTATGCTATAACATGTTATTAAATTTTACTCTCCAACAAATAAGTTCTAGTTTGATATTACAGTTGCAATTAGGAAAAATTTGATTTTGAATTGTTGTGAAAAAGTACGGTTGAAATTTTTGTAGTGTTTGACATTATTATAAAAAGTGCGAATTCAACATAAAACACTTTATAAATATAAAAACATCAAAATTCTAGTAGAAATGAGCTTTTAATACAAATCAAAAGTAATTTAGCACTACGTTAGAGGTGAAAATAAGCTTTCTGACACTCAAATGCAATACCAAATCTGCTCTAAGCCTCAGGGAGAGTATATATAGATGCTTTTTTTCTTTTTGCCACATATATATCTTATAAAACATTAGATAACGGTATTTTCCTGGCAATAACATGAAGCAAGTAGTCGCCCGTCAAAATCAAAGCCAGCGGATGCATTTATTTCGGAGAGAAAAGTAACAAATCAAACCAAATTTCAAGTCGACAACCACTTCTAATATATACGATTGTGGAATTCTTAACACGCAATGTTCTGAGTTTTTACTTTTTATTATACAACTTTGTATTTAATTATACAATATATTTATCATTTTAGTTTTTATACGAGATTCAATGATTACTTAAAGGAATAAATTCGAACACCTCTTTGAAAAAATCTCCAGTATCTTGAACCAAGAACAATGTTGAGAGTAAAATATCGTGTTCAAAACGTTTCATATGGTTTGAGGGTTTTGCAGTGAGAAAAGCAACTTCAAATCTGGGTTTTGCGTCCCTAAACATTTTATACGGTTTGAGAGTGTTGCCGGGTTTCTGCAACTGATTGATGTTCTTATTGGGCCTCGATTTTTTTTGTTTTAGAGATGAGATGAGATGAGAGCATGAAGTTGGCCATACTGTTGATCTTTCAATTTTGCAGATGATGAGAATGTAAATTTAAACTGTTAATTTCTTATATGAACATGTAGATTTTATTCTTTATTTGTAGAGTAGGATTATTTATACTTATTCTTCAAAAAGATTATTTACACTTCTTGTATTTTTAAAATAATTCTTGTAATCTCAAATTCTCATGTTTTTGTTTACTGGAATTCGGAAAAAATGAGAAAAAGGACTCGTGAACAAGCACTTTTTGAAGAAGAGAAATAGAGAAGGATGGGTGAAGTGATTGAAAAGTTAAAAGTTAAAACCCTTTCACATAAGAAACTGAGTAAAGTTCCTGAAGTGGTTAACTAATTGATATATTTTAAAAATATAATTGATATAATTAATCAATTTTATTTTTACCATAATTAATTGACTAGTATATATTATCTTAAAGAAAATAATAGTTTAATAACTATCAAGATAAATAGTTTCGAATTAACTCTTCTGTTTTTTTATTCTCTTTTTATTTATTTATTATTATTATTAACAATGCGTTGTATTACGTATAAATAATGAAGTAACTAATAATTATATAAATGTAAGTTGTGTAAAATTTTAAAATATATACCTAAAATATCCTTTTTTGGCCAACATATTTCAAAAATATCATCCTTAACATTGTTTAAATTTTAACTGAATATTTATTTTTTCACAAATAACCATAATTGTTAAATGATATTAATTAATCAATTTTATTTTCATCATAATTAAATTTTTTTATAATCCTATATTTATTTAAAGATTAGTTTTAAATTAAATAAATATAAATATTATTTATATATTTTATGGAATATGTTATTAACTAATTTATCTATTATTTATATATTGAACTAAAATTAATTAAATAACTAGTATTTTTATATTAACAAATATAATCACATGTAACATATATGAGATATTTACTAATAATAATATTAAAAAAGGAAAAAAGAGAATATATTATTTTAAACAATTATATGGTTATTAAAATTAAAATTTTGATCTTATAGAAAATATTGTAAAAAATATAATATGATTACTTTTTTCTAATATTAAATTCAAGCTCAGGTTGAGGTCTGGGGGTCAGGTTTGGGCTCGGGCTCGGGCCTTGTTGGGTTCGAGTAATTTCGGATTCAGGCTCGACAGGTTCAGGTCGTTGACTTTTTTGATCAAATCAAGTTTGATCGGATTTAATTTCGGACAATCTTAAACAGATTTTCGGGTTCAGATTCATTTTACCGCCTCTACCCACTAACAATAAATGATAATTACTATAAAAGTCGATCTCGCACCACGTTTGATACTGGTTGGATTACTTTTGGACTATAAGCTATTTTATCTCGAGTGAAAAAGCCAAACGGGAAGATGTGAAACTTTTTAAGATTGAAGAGGGAGAGAACCAATAGCCAGAAAAATTGAAGAGAGAGAAAATCTGTGAAGTTTCGTGAGAAGAGAAAGGGATAAAGGGTAGTTTTGGGATTTTAATTTTTATTAATAGGTTGACTAACGGCAGTGGATAGTCAAGGGGGCAAATATTGCATTTTGAAACTAGAGGATCTAAGTATCTTTTAGGTATTTTTTAAGGAGGAATTTTGGATTTTACCTATATTTTTCTCAAATGAGAACTTTTTCTTTTCTCTTAATTCTTTTTCCCTCTTTTAATGTATTTTGCAATTTACATATCTACTGAAATAATTCAAATGACTATAAAAAGAGAAATTAAAAATCCATTTCAAAAAATCAAAAGATATATTTTTTTGAAGAAAATATAACTTTCATTCATTCAAATGAAATTACATCCATAATATTAAAAAAAATGAAAATTACAATAGATTCAAACTTGTTAATCGCAGATCTGGATCTTACTTCATAACTTGAGTCATTTTGTCGACTGTTTTGAATCTTGAACCTTCTTCATGAGTCTCTAGTACGTCCATCACGCTCTCGTTTTTGCTTGGTGTTTTTTTCTACCAAATGTTATCATCAGTGACAAAGAAGTGACTTGATTTGAAATCTTCCTTGATTGATCCATAAGACATAAAACAAAAAATCACTGTAAACTGATAAAAGACAAACATGAAATTTGTTAAAGTTATGAAAAGGAGAATATTAGTAGGTTTTCTATAACATGAAATTTGGAGAGAGAAAAGACACATAATATCTTTTCTCTTTTTACCTTCAGTAAGGCGAAAAAAACAAAGCAAATGCAATTTACTTTCTATTAAGTAGTCAGGCTACTCACGTAACTCTTCAATTCAAAAGCTGGTGATGCTTTTGTAATTCAAATACTTTTAACATTAGCACTTATCTTTGAAATCTGTAAATACGATAAGCCAAAGGCTTATCTGTTACTTTGTATTTATACCTACACTTCTACAGCAATAAAATCACTTTTGCTGCTCACAATTCTGTAGCTTTTATATGGTATCAGAGCCAATAAGATGTCTCAATACATGCACTCTCCAACTCAAATGCATTGGTCAACTCTGAAACGCATACTTCGATATCTGAAGGGCACTATTTATCATGGTTTGTTTCTACAAAAGAATTCTTCTCTTGATATCACTGCTTTTAGTGATGCTGATTGGGCTGGGAACTTGGATGATAGGACATCTACAACAGCGTATATTTTATATCTAGGTAGTAATCCTATCTCTTGGAAATCAGTGAAGCAGAAAACTGTAGCTCGTTCTTCAACAGAAGCTGAATATCGAGCCGTAGCCAATACTGCTACTGAAATTCTTTGGCTTAAAAACTTGTTAACCGAACTTCATGTTACACCCAAACATGAATCTCGACTCTTATGTGACAATGTTGGCGCTACCTATTTGAGTGCCAATCCTGTTTTCCATTCAAGAATGAAGCATTTAGCTTTGGACTATCATTTTGTTCGCCAGCATGTCAATCTTGGAGCATTTAGAGTTTCATATGTTTCTACAAAGGAGCAGCTAGCTGATGGTCTCACCAAACCATTAGCTAGACAGAGGTTTCTGTTTTTGAGATCCAAGACTGGTGTTGCAGATGGCTCCACCGTCTTGCGGGGGCATATTAAGTAGTCAGGCTACTCACGTAACTCTTCAATTCAAAAGCTGGTGATGCTTTTGTAATTCAAATACTTTTAACATTAGCACTTATCTTTGAAATCTGTAAATACGATAAGCCAAAGGCTTATCTGTTACTTTGTATTTATACCTACACTTCTACAGCAATAAAATCACTTTTGCTGCTCACAATTCTGTAGCTTTTATACTTTCTTCAAATTAGGTAAAGTATTATTTTCCTTTTAATAATTATTTTTTATTATGGTAGTAAATAATAAATATTTCCTATGCACCACTCTTTTTAAAAATTACCCAACTTTTTAAACATAAAACCGGACTTTAATAGTTTCTTTCTTTCTTTCTTTCTTTCTTTTTTCCCTTCTAATTAAAAAGATGATTGTATAGTGTTGAAGACCCTTTACAGGACCTACAATGGTGGACAGATGGCTCAATGGGACCTCAGGATGATAACCTGTAAGAGAGAACACAGTCAAAGGGGGAATCGGCCTTTGGCCGATTGGTCCCTCTCCGATGGTTAAGTCAGTAGAGATAATGAGCAGGAGAGAAGTAGAGTAGTTCAGTGTTTTTGTTGTCTTACCATGCATGCTTTGAGATGTGCCTTATATAGGTAGCCTGTTGGGCTGTACTGAGTAGGCCGTTGGTTAATCATGGGTCGGCTAAGTGATTTGGGCTTTGGTCAGTCGGCCCATGGCTGTATAGATTGGGCCTTGTTGGGTTACGATTGTGCTCAACAAGTGCCCCCCAGGCGGCAAAGTGATTACAAAGTGATCGGTTTGACGGCTGTAAAGGATGTGGTTAGAAAGAGTGTGGCCGACAGAAGCGGGTACGGTCGGCTGAAGAGAGTTGGTCGACTGAACGAAGGTGGGGTACAGCCGGGTGAAGGGTAAGGGTTGGAAGGGGAGAAATGAGCGGGAAAGGGAAGAGACGTGGGAGAAGTGAGTCCCGAGAAAATTTCAAAGGGATTTATTGCAGAAGGTGTCGGTTGAGTTTTCGAGGTGCCACACGTCAACACAGGGTAAGTGGACGAAGGTGGTATAAATATATTTCTCTCTCCCCATGAATCGCGTTTTGGAAAGATTTTCTGGCTTTTGAAATTTTTGTTGCTAATTTTCTTTGTTGTTCGTCTTCCAGAAGAAGGTCGGTGGTCCATCAGCGGTTTGTCATCGGTTTTTCGGTGGTGAACGACAGACTTCTTGCATTAGTAAGTCTGATTTTGTTTTGTTTAGGTAAAAATGGTTAGTAGCGAGGGTAGTATGAGTGAGTCTAGGGAGGATAGTGGGAGAGCGTTCGCCGGGGAGGAGAGCGCCGAGGAGAGTGCGAGCCATTCGGGAAGAATGGCCGCGGGGGAGGAGAGGGTAGTGGCGGGCAGGGGCGGCGGCAGAGGTACCAGGGCGGGCGCAACGAGCAGGCGTCGGGAAGGTAAGGCACCAGTGGAGGAGGATGTACCGGCCGATGAGGAGGCGTCGCGTCACCGTACAGTGTACTTGAACCGTACGGTCAGGGCGGAAGACGAGGAGAGGGCCGGGGTGGTGATCGAGGAATGCGGGCTCCGCGCATATAAAGTGGCGACAGTAGCGCCAGACCGGCGGCCAGGAACGGTTACACAAGATGGCAATTGTGCCTGCTTTTATGAAGTAGCTTTTAGAGTCGGATTTAGGGTTCCGGCGCCAAGATTTTACAGGGAGGTGCTGCATTATTACGGTATTGCCCCCAGCCAGTTGGTGATTAACTCCTGGCGTATAATAGTGTCCTTCGCAGTCGTATGTAGGTACAAAGGATGGGTGCCGACTGTAGGAGTGCTAAGGACACTTTTCAAGGTGAAATTCCAAGGGGGGTTTTACATATTGTACAGCCGGCGTAAGAAGCAGCGTAACCCATTCCAAGTACCCGATAGTAACAGAGATTGGAAGAAGCGTTACTTCGGGGTGCTGAAGCCGGCTGAGGAAGAGTGGGGTTTCTCGGTTGAATGGGTGCGCTTGAGCGAGGATGTGTTAGAGGCGCTCAATCGAGGCCCCAGTTTGGCAATGAATGAGGTAAAGCAAGCGCTGTACTTCTTCGAAAAAGATCTGAAAATCAACTGCGACGACTGTGCTCACCCTGCGAGGCTAGTCGATTGCGGTCTAAGTCCACCAGGGACTGGAGGGAGAGCCAAAGAGGGCTATGGCCCACTCGATGTAGGGATAGAAGTGTTGAGCGTGATCCCTCCAATGGGTGAACCAGATGCCGCCGGATCATCTATGCCTCCCTCTGTCGCGCCTGCTCTGCCCGCTGCGCCTCAGTCGCCTGAGGGAAGAGTGTCACCGTCGGCGCCTATGGCAAGGTCGCCTGTAGTCGAGGCGTCGAATGACCCTATATCAGGTAGTCATTGGGTTGGGGAGTATCTAGGTTCTTTGAGTCTGGGAGGTGAGAGTGAGTTTAACTTAACTGCTTTATCGATAGATCCTGAATTAGCTCTGCCGTACTTAGAAACGCCCTTTGGGAGTTTACTCGGTATTGTAGCTTGAACTAGATCTTTGTAGCTTCACAGTAGTTACAGACTGATACTTGTCGTTTATTGCAGGTCCTGAAGAGATGCCGGTTGAAGGTGGAGACGGTAGGAGAGGGTTCAGCGCCCGGGACTTCGCGCGCATTAGTAAAGGAAAACCCTCTTCTCACAGACAAGGGGGAAAGGGCAAGGGAAAGGCTGACGCCGCTGGATCTCAACCCACTGCACCCTCCGTCGGCCAACGAGCTGCAACCGTCGGTCCGAGAGCGAGTGGTGTCGTCATCCGAGAGGCGGCTCCAACGCGAGAACAGGGTAGCTCTGCCGCGGGGCAGAAGAGAGCGGCGTCACCGAACCCGTGGGAAGAGGCTGCCCACAAGCGTGTAGCCGGCGGTAGTGGACAAAGCTCCCATCAAAGCGTCCCCAGCGCCGGTAGGGTTCAAGCGACCGTGGCCTCTAGGGGACTAGGTCAGAGTGCCACGGGCCAAGGAAGGTTAGCCCATCTGGCCAGCCTGGTAGAGCAGGGTAATACTGAAGCCAACACCTCTAGCGCCGGGCTACAGACTGAACTAGGGCCACCCAGTATGTACGGGGGAAGGGTGTGCCCGTTCTTATATGACAACGCGCTGTTCAGGAAGGATAGCGCGCTGACGCAGCTACACGTTGCTACCGCCTACGCGCTGGAGCTAGTAGAGGGCGTCGATCAAGATTACATGCGCGACAAGATGAGCGCCATGGATTGCTTCTTGTCGGCAGCAGCCTTGCACGAGAGGGTAAGTAGGCTTAGTAAATTCAAGATATCCATGAATAAATAGTGACAACACGCGGGTGTTTGCAGAGTCGAATGCTCAATGCCGCCGGTATCTACCACCTGAAGGCCGACAAGGCAAGGGAGAAAGCTGCAGAGCAGGTGCAGGCGGCGCAGGCAGCAGAGATGGAGAAGGCAAAAGATGAGTTGGCCGTCTCCGAACTGAAGAGAAAGGAGTTGCAAGAGGAGGTGAAGAGGGCCAACGAAGATATGGCGGCTGCTGGTCGCCGCCTGTCAGAGCAAGATGAGGAGCTGAGACGAGTGAAGGCAGAGTTGGAGCGCGTCCAGCAAGAGAGGGATAGCCTTCAGACTCTAGCTGCGGAGAGGGAAAAGGCTCTGAAGGTGGCAGTAGAAGAAGAAAAAGCCACAGCCGGCAAACTGAAGGAACAAGAGGTAGAGGCGGCGGCGCTTCAGGTAAGACTTGTGGTAATTCCCTTTAGGATTTGATCGAAGATCGAAGTATAGATATTGGTTGTAGTGACCCTTCTCTGTTTTGTTACGTTGATCACTTGTAGGCTCGGCTCGACGGGTTGGCGGCTGAGCATGAAGAGCAGATTGAGGAGAGGCTGGGGGAACTCGAGGGAAGCATGAAGGACTATGGGGAGTTCATCCAGCAATGGGTGATCAAGAAGATTGTGGAGGCGTTTCCCCAAGTGGACACTAGTGGAATCGACTTCACAATTCCCGACGACGAAGATGCTCCTATGGAGGCTCTCCCTGAGGTGCGTGTGGCTGAGGTAGTCGTAACTGAAATTATTACTCAAACGGCCACAGATGAGGTGGTGGCGGCCGACCCTACACCAACACCTGCTCAGGCGGAGCCCTCTCCCTCAGTAAATCCTGCGACTGAATCAGAGGCGCCAGCCATGGAGGCGACAGCTGCTGAACCGATTCAACCGACTGAAGGGGGTCAGCCGGAGGGGAATGTGGGTAGTTAGGTTGTGTAAATATGTAGCTAATTCAGACTTGTATAGATTCGTTTCAAGGAATGAAGTTCTTTTTCTGATGGAGCCTAGCGCCATGGTAGCTATAACTCGGTTTACTTGTTTGTTGATCATCTGTAACCTATAATAATCGTCTATAACAGTCGGTATGACAGTAGTCCGTAGTCGTTACTATTTGCTTACATAGTCCGGTCACAAGTCAAATTGGTGAGTTGGCAACCGTGTATACTTATATGTCGATTGTAAGAATATGTCGATGGTAGAATATTCAACAAGTAGCTTGATAAGTTTAAATAGCTTGACTCATGTCGCCTGAATGAATGTTGATCATAACAAAAACATTGTAGACTGTAACATTGTAGATTGTAGAGTGTACAACAACATTAGGACTTAGCATGTGGCTCATTCTCGAGTGTAGCTTGGCTTAAAAGTAGAATCTCTTCAGATGTATGGCATTCCAAGCTCGCGGCAGTAGTTTACCGGCCGAGTCTTTAAGTCGATAGGCTCCCTTGCCCAATATTTCAGCAATCACGTACGGGCCTTCCCACTTAGGAAATAACTTCTTATGTTCGCTGGCGGGTCGGCTTGCTTCACAGCTTCTAAGAACAAAGTCGCCCACTTGGAATTGTCGGGCGGACACCTTGGAGTTGAAATATTTAACGACTTGCTGGGACCTATTTGCCGCCTGTAATTGAGAGTTCAAACGGGTCTCCTCCACAAGGTCCAAGTTCAAACGAAGTTGACTGTCGTTGACGGAGTCGTCGAAAGTAGACACACGGTAGGTGGGGACCCCAATCTCAACGGGGATGATGGCCTCCGAGCCATACACTAGGTTGAATGGGGTTTCACCTGTAGTAGTGCTGGCTGTGGTCCGAATGGCCCATAGTATCTCAGGTAGTTGTTCGGCCCATTCTCCCTTAGAGTCGCCCAACTTCTTTTCTAAGGCTTTTACGATTTTACTGTTCATGGACTCTACCTGCCCATTGGCTTGTGGGTGTGCTACTGAAGCGGCCTGTAGATAAATAGAAAAATTATTGCATAAGGTTCGGACCCTGTCACCTTGTAGCTGTGTGCCATTGTCGGTAACTATAACATGTGGGATGCCAAAACGACAGATGATGCTCTGCCAAATGAACTTTTCAACTGCCCGCTGAGAAATAGAAGAAAGGGGTTCTGCTTCAACCCACTTTGTAAAATAGTCACAAGCCACTATCACAAATTTCCTGCCGGCGGTTGCTAGAGGGAACGGTCCCAATAAGTCGAGTCCCCATTTGGCGAAGGGCCATGTGGAGGGGATTAAATGTAGCTCTTCAGCTGGCTTCCTCGGGACTTTGGAAAATTTTTGACATGTTTCGCATTTCCTTACAAATGACTGAGCATCTTTCCTAAGTGTCGGCCAATAAAACCCCTGTCGGATGACCTTCTGAGCCAGTGTTCTTCCTCCCTCATGATTACCGCATACACCCTCATGAATCTCACGGAGGATATAGTCGGCTTCTTGTCTGTCGACGCATCGCAGCAAGGGCCAGGAAAAGGATCTTTTGTAGAGCGTATCATTCAAGATAATATATCGGGCTGCCCGACGTTGTAGAGCTGTAGCTTCAGTCCTGGATGTAGGTACTTGGCCTTGGAGGTATCTGAATATGGGAGTCATCCAGCTATCCTCGTCATTTATCTGATGAGTTATCGATTGGAGCGGATTGGAGGGGCTAGTAGCGTGCTCCAGGATAACCTTGCCGCGAATGGTCGGGCAAGACGAGGCTAGCTTTGAGAGTGCGTCTGCCCGATTGTTCTCTTCTCTTGGGATTTGGTGCAGAGATATGCTGGCGAATTTAGACCACAAGTCTTGTACACTTTTATTGTAGCCGACCAAGTTGGGTTCTCGCACTTCATACTCGCCAAGTACTTGCTTTGCTACCAGCTGAGAGTCGGTATTCACTTTTACATCCTGCACACCCATCTTAGCAGCTATACTCAATCCGGCTATCAAAGCCTCGTATTCTGCAGCATTGTTGGACAGTGGAAAGTCAAACGTCAGGCCATATTGATATTCTTCTCCGTCAGGGCCGATTAGAACAAGGCCTGCACCTGCCCCATCTTTGACCGATGAACCGTCGACAAAAAGGGACCAGGGCTTTTGGTTAAGAGTAGCTTGACCAGCGGTGGATGAATTAGGATGTGGGATTACAGGCGGTAGGTTAGTAGGCCCACTGAAAGTACATTCCGCGACAAAATCGGCCAGGGCCTGTGCTTTAATTGCCTTCCGGTGCTCAAACTCAATACCAAATTCGCTCAATTCTACGCTCCACTTAACCAAGCGGCCAGATAAATCGACCCTGGTCAGTATCTCTCGGATTGGTTGGTCGGTCAAAACCGTGATTCGATGAGATTGGAAGTACTGACGTAGACGTCGGGCTGCGGTTACCAACGCATAAGCGAGTTTTTCTGGTCGACTGTAATTGCATTCTCCACCCTGCAGAGCGCGACTGACATAGTAGATAGGAGAGTCAGTCTGATTCTTTCTTTTGACCAACACAGCAGCCACAGTTTCATCGGAAGCTGCTATATATAAAAACAAGTCATCGCCTGGCTCTGGTCGACTTAATAATGGTGGAGAGCTCAAATATTGTTTCAGTTGGTCGAAGGAGTGTTGACACTCATCCGTCCAGGAGAACTGATCCTTTGTCGTTTTAGTCCGAAGAACTTTAAAGAAAGGCAAACACTTGTCCGCCAACTTCGACACAAAGCGGTTTAACGCTGCAACCCGACCAGTCAAGACTTGTACTTCTCTAATGGTTCTTGGAGGTGACATGTCGACAATAGCTTTAATTTTTTTCGGGTTGGCTTCTATCCCTCTTCGGGAGATCATAAAGCCCAAAAATTTACCTGCCTCTACTCCAAAAGTACACTTTGCTGGGTTTAGCTTCATGTTATACTTTCTGAGTGTGTTGAAGGCCTGGTTCAAGTGCTCCAGGTGTCGGTCAAAAGTGATGCTCTTAACCAACATGTCGTCCACATACACCTCTACTGACCTGCCAATTTGCTCTCTAAAGATGCGGTTGACCAGTCTTTGATATGTCGCCCCGGCGTTTTTGAGGCCGAATGCCATTACATCATAGCAATATAGGCCATCTTCTGTGATGAAGGCGGTTTTCTCCCGATCCTCCTTGGCCATGGGGATTTGATGGTAGCCTGAAAAGGCGTCCATGAAAGTGAGATACCTGTTGCCGGAGGACGAATCCACAAGTCTGTCGATAGATGGGAGTGGGAAACTGTCTTTGGGGCAGGCTTTGTTTAAGTCGATAAAGTCGACACACATCCGCCATTTGCCTGTCGGTTTCTTGACCAGTACCACATTGGCCACCCACTCGGGATAGTGAACCTCTCGGATGAACCCCGCCCTCAGTAGCTTGTCCACCTCTTCTCGTATGGCTGAGAGCCGGTCTGGGGCAAATCGTCGTTTCTTTTGTTTCACCGGCTTTATCTTAGGATCAACATTCAACCGGTGCGAAATAACTGAAGGATGAATACCGGGCATATCAGCGGGTGTCCAGGCGAACACGTCGACATTCTTCTGCAATAATTCAATTAGTAACGACTGTTCCTGAGCTGTAAGTTTTGAGCCTATTTGTGTCACCTTGAACGGCTCGCCCTCCTTCAGAGGCACACTGAGGGTTGCTTCAACCGGCTGCGGCTTGTGCAATGCCTGTTCGTCTCTAGTGTCCAAGACTTCGAGGGATAATTCACCATTGTCGACAACTTGATTCACAGATTCCCCTATAAGCATGTTCAATTCCATTGGTTGGGAGTGTTGCCCCCCGGTCGAGCCTTCTGCCAAGGCTGCCAATTCTTCTGTAGCTTCAGCGGCCTTCTTGGCCATGACAAGTGATAGCAGATGGCACTGACGAGCCATGTATTGGTCGGTCTGCATGTAGCCTACGCCACTTGGGGTAGGGAATTTTACCTTGAGGCAATACACAGCGTCCGCCATCCTCGTGTATTTCATCAACGGGCGACCGATTATTGCATTGTAAGCAGAGGGCTGATCCACGACAACAAAAGTGTTCATAACATTCAACACATGTGCACCATCGCCTATACAAATGGGTAGCTTGATCAATCCTTTGACTGGGATTGGGTTATTGCCGAAACCATAAATGGGCTTAGTCGGCTCCAATTGGTCGTCTTTAAATCCCATACTCTTGTAGGCATTGTACAGGATAGCATCGACGGCACTGCCGCTGTCGACCAAAATTTTGCTAACTTCATAGTTTCCAATGATCGCCTTAACGACGATAGGATCGTTGCCTGAGTCTTGAAACAGCTCGGTTTCATCCCATGAGAATGTGAGAGTCCATCCGTCATCTACCTCTTTCCTTTGGGGAGGGGCCTGCAACCCCAAGTGACATACGCTCCGCAGATGAGCCTTTCTTTTAGATTGAGAGTCGGCCCACTCCTGAGTGGCGCCGACAATAGTGTTTATGACCCCATGTACAGCCGGTCGCTTGTGTTCACGACGCTCGGACCGTTCTGTAGGTTGAATCTCTTTATCTGTTTGTGTAGAGTCTTTCCTGATATAGTTCCGGAGGTACCCCCGTCGAATCATGTCTTCTATAGCATTTTTCAAGTCAAAACATTCCTCAGTAGTATGGCCTCTATCATCGTGGAAGGTGCAGTATTTACCTTCATTTCTCACATTCCGATTGGGTTGCTTCATTCTTCGAGGCCACTGGATTCTGTCGGCCATTTCTCCCCGAGAGATACTGTGCAGGATATCTGCGCGAGTAGCATTGAGTGGGGTATACTCTTCCACTCGGAATGAGACAGGTTGATTCCGTCTGATTTGATCATGCCTGGGAGCCTCCGGTCGAAGGCTCTTTCCATCTTTCTGAGATAAGCCTCTCCCACGCGGTCTGTAGCTCCGATCATCTATATTGGGACGACTGTCATATGTGGGACGAATGTGTTCTCTTCCCCTAATATCCTTGGCCGCCTCTGAGGGCCGTCTGTAGAGCTCATCTGGAACATGTTTGTTTTCCTCCAAGTCTGCGTATTTTTGCGCTCTGTTGAACAAGTCATGAAGTTGTTTCGGTTTGCTATCCGTGAGAGAGTACTTCAAGTATTCATGCTTAACCCCTGCAATGAAAGCATCGACTGCGAAGTCAGTAGTCAACTCTTCAATGTCGCCGATTGCCGCCTGGAATCGTTCTATGTAGCTTTTCAGTTGTTCTCCTGTTGCTTGTCGAATTGCCAACAATGAGGCAGCGGTTTTTGTTTTCCTCCTCTGACTGGAGAAGTTGTTCATAAACGCCATACTAAGCTGCATGAAGTTGGTGACTGAGGCCGGCTGTTGCTTGTAGTACCAAGTATGTGCTGCCCCTTCGAGCGTGCAGATAAACGCTCGGCATTTGAGGGCGTCTGAAGCTCCGTATAACCCCATCAGGTTGCTGTATTGTGTAATATGATCCTTGGGATCACCCTTGCCATTGTATCTCAACTTCGGGACCTTGAAGTTAGGTGGCGTTTGCTCTTGGCGAATGCATAATGCGAGCGGATCCTGCTCCTCATTCAGCCATTCCATATGATCCTTTTTGGTGATATTGTTGATTTCCATGGCTTTAAGCTTATTTTCAAATTCAGCCTTCAGCCCATCTAACCGGTCCGAGATAGGCTTCCCGGGAGAGGCTGCTCTTCCTTTGGACGGCTGGGAGGGTTCCGGGTTTTGGTTTTCTTCCTGTTCCCGCGCTCGTCTTGGTGCTTCTACCGTCGCACTATGGGCAGACTCAGTCGGTGCTTGTCGAGTAGAAGCCTGGGTGCGTCTGACCGAGGATTCTCTTCGTGGTCCTGGCGCTTGACCATGATGTCTGCGCCAGTTTGATCTGGGGGCGGTTTGACTAGTTTCAAGACGTAGTCGTTGATGCGACTGCTCCTGATGCAGCTCTTCCTCGTTCGGCCGAGTCGCTTTCAGATCAGCTATCGTCCTTTGTTGCTTTTCCACTAGAGTAGTAAGCTCATCCATACGGGTTTGCATGTGAGCCAAATAGGACGTTACGTCCATTACTTGTGGCATTGTTTGCCCCCCAGGTGTAGTTGTGTTCAACGCGAACACCAAAGGTATCTGTTGGGATGATGAGGGATCACGTTGGACAGTTGGAAAGGAGAAAGAAGGAACGTTGGTGGCCGGACTCTCAGCGTTGCTTCCTTCCCCTGGGAATATACTGCGTCGAACTGGCATTTGAGGTTGCGTTCTCCTTTGGTTAGTATCCCGAAGCTGGCTACTGTCATTGCTCTCCGGTGAAGCCATGGCCACTGTCGTTCCCACAGACGGCGCCAAATGTTGAAGACCCTTTACAGGACCTACAATGGTGGACAGATGGCTCAATGGGACCTCAGGATGATAACCTGTAAGAGAGAACACAGTCAAAGGGGGAATCGGCCTTTGGCCGATTGGTCCCTCTCCGATGGTTAAGTCAGTAGAGATAATGAGCAGGAGAGAAGTAGAGTAGTTCAGTGTTTTTGTTGTCTTACCATGCATGCTTTGAGATGTGCCTTATATAGGTAGCCTGTTGGGCTGTACTGAGTAGGCCGTTGGTTAATCATGGGTCGGCTAAGTGATTTGGGCTTTGGTCAGTCGGCCCATGGCTGTATAGATTGGGCCTTGTTGGGTTACGATTGTGCTCAACATATAGAAGTAATATATGTGGATATATGTCAAGAATCAAGATTGCTCAAATAGTTTTCTGGGATATGCATATCGAATTCAATTAGGTACGAAGGTATGGTTCAAATAAATAATGACATTACGTTTCTTCTTAAACTTTTCTTTTCCTTGCTTTGCATTTGACCAGCATTTTAAAATTCCTCATGTCCGGTGGGGATGCAAATCTGAAACGAAAATCAATAAATATATTGCCAAAATAATCCAAATCACATTTTCTTATTTTAAATTGGAGCAAAGTACAATTGCTCAACTTGTGCAAATTAATTAAAAAGAAAAACAGTTATCCACGGGAAAATGGTTCTTGCAAGTCTAGGTCTCACAACCATTCTTTGGGTCAAATCAATTGAATTTGTTTATCTTTTATCAAGTCTGGAATGAATATTGTATGTGTATTTTGGTGCAAGTATTGAGATTCTTTTTTATATAACCTTATAATATTTGACAATTACATTAAATTTTGATTAATTAAATATTCCAGTTGTGTCTGACTTTAAACATTAGAAGTTCTCTCAATGTCTTTTTTTATCATAAAATTTGAACTAAAAATCTTCTTCTTCTTTTTCTTAAACACAAAACCTTATTTAAGAGATATCAAATACCCTCAATTTAACCTTAATCTGGGTTTTTTATATAATAAAAATTACTATTGAATAAACATACACCAAATTAAAACAAATTTTATGCTAAATATATATAAATCAAGTCAAATTGATTGAGACACGCTAAGAAAGCAGAACAGAAGAGATGGGAGCCAAGTATTTTTAATTTTTAACAATAATACACAGCAAAGCTTGTTTTGTCCTTTCCAACATTTGTAGCCTTGCAAATTAATGCACGCAACTTGTGTCCGACAATACATCTGAAGACAAATAAGCAGATCAATCATATGCTAATTTGAAAATTGTACTTTTTGAGAAGACCAGTTCGTATTTTGATTCCTGAGCCTTCTTTTTTCTTTGTGGTTTTGAATTCCTGCAGTGTACTAGGACAATAATAAAGAGCGCTTCGTCATTTTGCTCCTTTTGTTAATTCTCACTTTGTCATCTCATCTGGTAAATTATTTAAAACAATTATTATACGGTCTTCATTTATTGGCTTGACGTTTGCCATGATGTCTGTCTGTGCTATATCCCATCATGCCTGTTGTCTGAAGCCTATTGGTCTCTTTCATGGCTGCGGCCTATCTGAGATTGAGAAGCCAAATTTGCTCTTTGCTTCTTGTTCTTGAATTAATGAATTGAATCATTCTGAAAAAATAGTTCCAAGTAAGTTCTTTTGGACCAATTGCTCTTCAATGAGTCTTGTTCCATAATCATAGAAATGGTTTTCTTCTCATTGCTTTGTTTTAAGTATTTCAATGAGGACAAGGGAGCCTGTCGAGCTCAATGTTGAGTTCTTAGGAAGAATCTTGTCGGATGGAATGGACCCTTTTTTAAATGCATTCTCCACCCAATAGATGCTTATATTCTGATTAGAAAGCACATGGATTGTTAACATATTGGATTTTCGGATTGTGACATAGCTACTGCTTTTTTATTCTGATTGTCTGTTCTTGTTGATCAATCTGTGAAGGGGTTGAAATATTGTTGGATTCCAAAGAGGAAGAACAGAGCTTAGTGAGCTGAATATTCTGTTGTGTTCAGCTTTAATAAGAAGTATGGCAGAAGAGTACAAAGTGCCTCTGTTGAAGAAGAAGTACCATGAAAACTGCCCTGGCTGTAAAGTTGATCAAATGAAGGAGTTGCAGCGAGGCATACCAATCCGGCAACTCCTTTCGATATGGATTGTTGTCCTTTGCACTGGTAAAGATTTCTGAAATGTTGATTCTAATAGAAATTAGAAAGTAGCCATGTTTGGTCAAGTTGGAATGATAGGATTAATGTGTTTGTCTGCCTGCTTGTGGGATATAAGATGAAGATGACTGCAGAAAATTGCACATTCTTAATGTCAAATCAGAAAATATTAACATTCTCATACTCTACTTACTGTTTTCTACTTTTCATTGATGTCCTGCTGCATCTCAGTTGATCCTAATTTCCTACTGTGTTGTGTGTTTTCAGCTCTGCCAATTTCTTCTCTCTTTCCATTCCTCTACTTCATGGTAAGTTTAGACAAATTTTTCTTCTTTATGGTTCTTATTATTTTTGTTAAGTTTGACATGAGTAAAATTTATAACTGTGCCTTCATTCCTGAATTTGTTAACATAGGATTTCCTTGATATTCATTTCTATATTATCAACATTCAGGACTCTTATTTATCTACCTATTCATTGCTGGAAATGGGTATTATTCGTTGATTAAGCGAAACCAGCAATCTGGCTTCTTAACCATTATAGGGATTCAAATTCTCTCTAACAGATCGACAGGGTCTCTATGTTCCCTTAACTCTTTACTTTCTATGGGGTGGTCTAGGACATGATAGTAGGACAGTGGGATGTAAGAGTACAATCTGAGAAATGAAAACCTGTTTCAGAAATCAAACAGTCTTTAGTAACTGGTTCTGTTTGCAGGTCAGAGATTTTCACATTGCAGAAAGAGAGGAAGACATTGGCTACTATGCCGGTTATATAGGTGAGCTACATGTTCAATGCTTTCTGTTTATTGCATATGTCTTCTTCAATCATCGTAACCATGTCCCGCTAGATGTGAACCTAACACATTGCTCAATGTTATATTATCTTTGAAGGATCTGCATTTATGCTAGGAAGAGCTTTGACATCAGTACTATGGGGAATAGTTTCTGATCAATATGGTCGCAAGCCTGTTATAATCATGGGAACTGTTACAGTGTTAGTGAAATTTTTAGTTCATTTCTAAGATAATGTTGAGAATTTTTCTTGAACTTTTGAGATCCTTAATCTTCTTAATTCTAACTGCCAATTCTGTCTCAGGGTTATTTTCAACACTCTCTTTGGCCTTAGTGTAAACTTTTGGATGGCTGTAATTACAAGATTTCTTCTTGGTAGTTTGAATGGCTTACTTGGACCAATAAAGGTTTCTAATTCTGATTCTTTATCCACTTTGTTTCTGATATTGACTGCTTCTCTTGCTAATTGCTATACTTGTATGGTTATATTTAGTCAATTTCACCACCCACACAAGTAGTTAACTTGCACAATCTCTCTAGGCTTATGCAGTTGAAATTTTCCGAGAAGAACACCAGGCTTTAGGCCTGTCAACTGTAAGGTTACATCAACCTTTATATTCTTCAAATTCTCTGTAATTTTACTTCAAAGTTCAAACATTGATTTGAGAAAGTATTACTTGATTTCAGGTTAGCACATCATGGGGCATTGGATTGATTATTGGCCCTGCTCTGGGAGGTTTTCTAGCTCAGGTACTTTCATTTCTTTCATCTCTTATTTGATTCTTGACTTAGTTAGTGTACTGAACAGATGTCAAACTAATAGGGAAAGGCACAAATTTTTGCGCCTATGGCTTTGGGTATCGATCAATTGTTGTCTAAGATGTAAAGGAGAAGAACAAGATGAAATTAGTTGGAATTCAGTAGGTCTATGAACAAAGTTCTGCCCAAGTGAAGGCTGGTCATCTTAAGTGACTTAAAGAAATTGAGAATCTGGTGTTATGAAGAATTTAGTTTAGGCTAGTGAGTCCAACTTTTTATGCAAATACAGATATTCACCTTTAAACTATAATCCCATAGCATCTTCAGGTTCTATGTAATTGGCAGTTCCTAACAAGCTGATTTTCATTTTTCTTTCTCTCTTTACTTCAATGTTTTCATTTTAATGTTCTCCAAAATATTGTGATTCAGCCAGCCGAGAAATATCCAAATATCTTCCCCAAAGATTCTCTTTTCGGAAGGTAACTGAATTTCTTCTTATTTGCCCACTCTGTTAGATATAAGAACTCTAAATATATATTCCTTCCTTGCTGCAGATTCCCATATTTCCTACCTTGCCTTGCTATATCACTTTTCGCCCTTGGAGTCTCCATAGCTACTTGCTGGCTTCCGGTACGTATCCTAATTAGTTTAGTTCATACTTTCTATAAAATCTGTCTTCCAATCATCCCATTTCGGCATGTCAAACCAACACCTCTAGTTGGTTCACTCATGTCTGTTTACTCTGAACCACTCATTCTCTTACCTAGTAGCTCCGCTTGATAGACGCCTTTTGCTATTTGTCTTTGTTTTTCTGTCAAAATACAAGAAGCAAAAAAGCAAAAGCATCAATAAGTGGAGCCTAATTAAACTCATCTTGTTAACATTGCAATTTGCTTCTTAGTACCAGCAATTTCTTTCATTCACCATGCACAAGTTTTCTTAATAAAATGGATGAATATACTATACAGATGTATAGATAGATTTACTCAAGGAAACCATTGTCCTAGTTCTTACAACCTCAAATTGGTAAGAAGATGTAAAAAAAAGAAGAAAACTAACAAGCTTTTCTGACATTTCATTGAACAAAAACTATGTTTGACATGCCTGTAGAATGTAGCATTTATTTTCTAAGATTTGATCGTCGGAACCAAACTGTTTGCCTGTGCAATACATCTACCACACTCTTGTCGTTTTAAGCTTATCATCAGATGGCAGAAATTCCCTTGAGAATGAACTGATCTCGGCTTACACATGATGTTTTAGAATCTCTATATCAAAGCAAACTATTAGCCTGCTGCTACAATGGCTTGACGCGGCCAACTATTTACTCCATTGTGCAGGAAACACTTCACACACACAATGACAACGATAAATCGTCTGATGATTCATATGAAGCCTCACTTCACACACACAATGACAATGATAAATCGTCTGATGATTCATATGAAGCCTTGGAAGCTGCATCTCTGGAGTTTAGCAAAAAGGAAATAACAGAGGAAAATGAAGGAAGAGAATCTACTTCTAAGCAAAGTCTACTAAAGAATTGGCCTTTAATGTCATCTATCATTGTTTATTGTGTTTTCTCCCTTCACGATATGGCATACACAGAGGTACTAATAAAATTTGATTTAGATATTAACAAGTATATTGATACATTCATCCTTCGATAAGTGACTATCAATTTGATTGTCATCTGTTGTTATTAATCCTTTTGTCTGCAGATTTTTTCTTTATGGGCTGTTAGTCCTAGAAAGCTAGGAGGTTTAGGTTATTCAACAGAAGATGTTGGAGACGTTCTTGCAATCTCAGGTACTTATATCAATCATGCTATATTGTAATCTCAAGACTTGTCCTAGAGAAGGAGCTCGATACCCCTTAAGGTCTTAGGTTGTAATTGGAGAAAATTACGCTTGGGAGAGCTTCCTCTCATTTGGGGTCCAACGCGGCTTGACTCTGGAATTAGTTGGGGTCCAATGTGGCTACGGATACCAGAGGGTTTATACCAAAAAAAGAAAAAAAAAAACATGTCCTATGGAGTAGAGTTTTACATTGATGAATTTCTTCATCTTGTAGGTTTCAGCCTTCTTGTCTTTCAACTTTCCCTATATCCATACTTGGAGAGGCTTCTTGGGCCTATAATGCTATCTCGAATTTTAAGTGTAAGTTCTCAAAATCTTTGTACCAGTTACTGCACCTTCCATGTTTTATGATCTGTATTTGTTTGAAAGTTCTGTTCTTTTAGTATATATTTCCTTATCCTTTTTCTGGTTACATGAATTTTTACTTGCAGGTCCTAAGTATGCCTCTGTTGCAAAGTTATTCTTACATAGCCCTGTTGTCAGGGATCACTCTTACCTTGGTATTGAACTGTGCATCCATTTTGAAGAACGTTTTCTCTGTAAGTGACTACACTTAGAACTTTATTTTCAGTTCCTTCTAGGAGAAAGTTACAATGAGTTTGAACTTAAACAGTTCTGCTCAAGAGGATTACTTTGACACTTTTGGCATATTTCAAGGGCTAATTTTTGCCTTTAAGCCTTTAACTATTAGACTTAAGCAGTACTTTCAGACAATATACTTGAAATGCCTTAATCTTATTAAGCTACTCATATATGAATATATATTTTTTTTAGTATGATAAACCTTCCGGTATCCGATAGTAACATTAGACCCCATCTAGAATCGAGCCATGTTAGACCCCAAACAGGAGGAAGCTCTCCCAACCTGTTTTCTCCATTCATAAGACTCGAAATATACGAATATATGTGCTCTTCTAACTGTTAACTCTTTGTGCATTACTAGGTATCCATCATAACTGGATTATTCATTCTGCAAAATCGAGCAGTGGTAAATCTTCATCCTGGATTCTTATTATTTCCTTAGTTCGGTTTATATTTGCTTGTCCGTTACGTAAACATTCAAACATCTCAACCTAATTAAACCAAACAACAGGAGCAACACCAAAGAGGAGCTGCAAATGGCATTGCCATGACTGCAATGTCCCTTTTCAAAGCAGCTGGTCCAGCAGGTGGAGGAGCATTGTAAGTTTCCTGGCTACTTTTCATTTTTCTCCCTACTTTCATCTACCTTTATGGCATTGGTAGGCTAGGGTTCAAGTTTTCATCTTTTTAATCTTGTTGAAAGTTTTTCCTATGGTTAATCTCATAATCTTATTCTTTGCAGGTTTTCTTGGGCTGAAAAGCGTCAGGATGCTTCATTTCTTCCAGGTATGCTACTCAACTAAGTTCCATATGATAATTAATTTCTGTGTTGTCTCCTAGATGCATTTGGTTAGAATGGAAGGGAAGTATGTTGAAAAGCACCATATGCCAAAATGTGTTGGTCAAGGTGGCAGCAACCTCTATATCAGAGTGAAACCACACAAGTTGGATCCCACAAAACCTCATTTATTGGGAGGATTTCACATTTCATGCTCCCAGTCCAAAAAGGATTAATTGTATGTCATTAAGGCTGGGATATTCTTGGTAACAAGAAAAAGAGAATATATATATATATATATATATATATATATATATATATATATATATCCTTGAAATTGTCATCATTAGCTAGGTTTAAATTTTTGTCATTGTCATTATATTTAGGGCTAATGAATCCAAATCCAAAAATCCGTCAAAAACACCTAAGAAAATCAAAGGGTTGGATTCGAAACGACCCAAAACCAGGCCCCAATTGAAGGGAATTTAGGCGAGAAGATATGTTCTTAGTTATGAACCTTGAATCCTTCATTGGCTTTTATAACCTTTATCATCTTGTTTGCTATACAAAAATTATTCTGATGCTATTTGATTGTTTGTCATTGGTTTTTTCCTTTAATAAACTGTCTCAGAGTTAAATTAACCACCAGCATTACATTCTATGAGATGCAAGAATTTGACAGCAGAATTTTAACTGCAGGTACTCAGATGGTATTTTTCGTCTTGAATATAGTCGAGGCACTAGGAATGTTGATGACGTTCAAACCATTTCTTGCTGAACATTCTCGGTGAAGAAAGATGACTTTTAATTTCAAAAAATAACCAGAGGTCGATGAAGAAAGACGAGACTTTTTAAATTCAGTGACCAGAATACCCGAAAATCTCAAGTACCACGAAAGCAAAGGACCCAAATCAAAATTTGTTCCCATTGGAAATGTTGGAATAATATTTTTACAATGTGATTCTTTCATAGGGGTAACGTAATATTCTTAATATATAGGTTATAGCGATTATAAGAAGTGTAATTGTAGTTATCATTAAAAATATGGTCGGTCACTTGGGTGTGACTCAAATGATCAGGTGGAAAGTGGGATGAAATATGGGTAGATATCCTAAGTTCAAGACTTGGTATTATGTATCTCTTGTACGAAACAAACTGTTCAGTTCAATTTTGTTCAAGAAAATATCGAGAAGAGAACCTCCTACAAGCTCTTTTTTTTTTTCCTTAAAAGTTTAGAAGCAGAGTAGGTTATCCCATCTCTAAGGTCAAGGTTAGCTGCCATTCTCTTTAAAAGTTTATTGGCTCCAATTTTGTGGAGTTTTTTAGACTTACAGGTTACCTATCAAAGGGGTCTGTGGGAGTTCGAATCCGGATGTCTTATACTACTAACCCACCTACTACAAGCTCTTTGGTTTCTTATTGTCTCCTTAATATTTATATGGTACGTATATTTCCAATTTTACAATTACATAGAACTAGACACCAACTTTTTTTATTTTTTTGAGGAACTAGACACCAACTTTTGGTTCCAGGCAGGAAAGTGGGAATTGATGATAAAACTAATTTTAATATATTAATATAAAGATTGCCTAGCAACTTTTGATTTCTAAAATATAGTGAATCGAAGGTAGAAGGGCTTAGGAGAGTTTAAGGTTTTTATGGATCTTCCATAAAATCCCTTTTAGGCTACAAAGATTTTGTAGGATGTTTTTGTCATTGTCGCACCATTCCATTTAACATTCTCCGATGATCAAAATCTATTTCAACGAGACCTGGAAATTAAAACCGAACGGCAAATTTTTCTGCATTTGACCTTAAACACCCTTATATTTGGCCAAACTCACCAGTCTGTCATTCAGGTCCCTGATAAGTAATGAAGAAGGCTACTACATTTGGTAGAGCAATGAAAATTAATCTCAGAAAGATTAAAATGGTGAAATTAGTTTTATACAAGTGAGATTGGAATTGTAGCGATAATAAACTATATTTTTGGTAAAACAGTGGTGGCAGTGAGATGAAAATGAAAAACAACCATTGTGGATATAATTAAAGAGATATGATAGAACAAAAATTGGCTTAAAATTTAAATTGACTCCTACTTAAAAATGAAAAAAAAAAGCCTTAAACCTTTTTTTTTAAAATAAATTCTCAACCTTTTATTTTTAACCAATTTAACCCTAAATTGGACACTTGGAAGGTTGACGGCTCCCTTAGACCACTGATGTGGCTTTTCCAAGTCACATGTGGGATCCACTTAATGAAAAGGTAAAACACAATTTGGACTATGAGGATTCTCTTAAATTTGTTGTGGTTGAAAACGAAGGAAAAAGTGACAAGCATGAGAAATGGTAGCATTGGAGCTTTGTTGAGCTTAAGATCAAAGGAGATCCTATTGTTTTTTGAGGAAAAAAGGAGTTGGAATTCATATTTAGGGCAAAAAAAGACCAAATTTGGATATAAAAAGTTGAGTGTCAAATTGGTCCAAAATAAAAGGTTAATGGTTTATTTGGGTCAAAAGAAAAAGGTTGGGGAATTATTTTGATCATTCTATAAAAGTGAAGGGCCAAATTAGATTTTTCATTATACCAGTCCCACATGTGACGTGAAAAGTCATATCAACAATATAATGAAGTCATTAACATTTCATCTAATTTAGGATCAAATTGGTTCAAAATAAAAGGTTTAAGATTTATTTAGGTAAAAAAAAGGTTCAGGGTTTATTTAAATCATTTCACAAAAGTTAAGGGTCAAATTAAATTTTAAACAAATAATTTTTTTTTAAAGGTAAGATAAAAAAAATAAGGATTTGAGGTGAGGGGGTAGGATTTGCTCCAGTGGGAATTTCCCTGGTTGGTGCGATTGGAAGTTGCCACATAAGCAAACTCTATTGCACCATTGTGCATAGTTGAGCACCGTTTCAGTGCAATTGGCTCCAAATGGAGCCAACCACACCGAACCGGGCTAACAAACATGGTCGAAGTCATCGACCTTTTCTTTGAAATGTGATTAATCACCAACTTAAATTTAATTTGTTTTAAGGCAAATACTAATGTTCGTATCAAAATTCAAATAGGGTTCGCTATTAATTGATACTGTTGCCATCCCAAATAGAGGTGTCCATGGGTCGGGTTTGGGCTGGGTTTGAGCAAAAATTTGTAAAGATTTTACTTGTCCAAGCCCGGCCCGGCCTGACAATTTGGGTCTATTTTTTTGTCCAAGTCCGACCCTAAAATATTTATGAAAGTCCGATGCCCGTCTAAAAGTCCATTTTTAATTTTTTTTCGTACACTAATTTTAAAAATTAAATTGTATTAAATTATATTATAAATAAAAGTAAATCAATACATTTAAGAAATTATTATCTAAAACAATTTTTATAAAGTTAACAAAGTTTAAATACTAATAATATTTGAAATTATCAATATCATATAAAAAAAAAGAAAAACAACACATTAACAAATAAAATAAATATATAAAAATATATTTATATTAAATCAACAGTAAAACGAGTCGGGCCGGGCCAGATTCAGGCTTTTATACCTATGACCAAGCCCGGCCCGTTTTCTAAACAGGCCTATGAATTTTGTCCAAGCCCGGCCTTTAAATTTAAAATTATTGTCTAAACCCTCCCAAATATCGGACGGGCTTACGGACTCGGACGGGTAGCCCCGACCCTTGGACAGCTCTAATCCCAAATACTTGCCTTCCTAGTAGTAAATTATCAAAGTGGTCATTTAATCTGCACATCTAATTGCTTTCTTATGTAACAAGTCTATTTTTTTTTATTAAAACTAGACAGTAAGCCCGTGCTATCGTTGCGAGTTATATGAAACTTTATCATATAATTTTTAACATATAATTATCAATATCACGACTATTAACATTGACTTTTTTTTCTTTGGCCAAAATGTTGACTCATTTAATAAACTGATTAAAAAAACCCTAAACCAAAAGAGAAAAGGCTAGGAGCTAACTCTGCAAATAATTATTAAATAAAACAAAAAAATTAACTTATATATAGAGAAGAAAATAAAAAAAAGTATGAGGTTAACAAATAATTATCTCAAAAAGAAAAAGAAATGATAAATGATAGTACAACTTTTAAGACATTGAATTAATTACTCATATTTGATTATTTTCAAAAAATAAAAAAATTATTATAAAAAAGAATTATTTTAACAAAAATTACAAAATAATCTACCGGTAAAATCACGCACTTCCAATTGAGAAAGTAAAAAAGATTTTTTTGCACAATATTAATTTATTTCACGTTAAATGACCACACAATTTAATAAAGGAACTACCACATTTCAGATTAAAAGATTATAAAAAAAATTTGTTATGGAATAGAATTATATTAGAGAAGTATAGATTAAATATATACACATCTTATATAAGTTGTCATAAGTTTTTTAATTCTTTAATATTAAATCCTTTTAAAAAAATTGCTATTTTTTATTTCTTATATCGAATATAATATTTATTACTTTATTTAAAATATTATTTAAATATTTTCTTTTTTTTTTAATTTTTATCTTCTGCGATTATAACTACGTCGTTTTTTGCTTTCGTTCCCATTCAATAAAATGCTTTTGCCTTCATCTGCTAAAACCCAGCCGACTTACCTCTTGCTTCGTCTTTCAAATAAACAGCCGCCGCAGAGCAGAAGGGTTAAGGCAAATTAGAAGTTTAACTAGAAAATCGATGGGGGTAAAGGCAAGGAAAGCGTCGTCGAAGAAAACAATAGAGAAGGCTTCTTCTCACTTTGCAACTCCAGATTCCAAAACCCCTTCTGCTGATTTCTTGGTATGCTTTTAATTTTAGCATTTCTTTTTATTATAACTTGTTTGCTTGTAATTTCTGAAAATTGGTTTGAATTCTGTGTCTTTTGTGAAGCCGTTAGAAGGTGGCCCTTCACGTAAGCTTCCAGAGGATAAACCCCAAAAAAACAAGGCTACTGTGTTGTATATTGGCCGAATTCCACATGGGTTTTATGAGAAGGAAATGGAAGGTGAGGAAAATTTGGAATACATTTTTTTTAAGTTTCTTTTTTTTGAATTTTTGTAGGTTTTTGCTAACTGGGTATTTTTTCTTACAGCTTATTTTCAGCAGTTTGGTGGCATCAAGAGACTTCGGATTGCTCGAAACAAAAAGGTCTTAGAATTTTGATTCAGTTTCGTTATTTTGTTCAGTATCAGTAGGCGAGATTTAGGGTTTAAGAAATTAGCATACTAGATTTGTTGCCTGGTTCATTTTCAGGTATAGGGTACGGTTGGTAGGAAAAGGACGATGGAGATAATGAAAATAGGCTTTAAAAGAAGAACAAAAAAAGGAAGGAGAGGGAGAAAACATATTTTAAATTCCTTGTGCTTGATATGAAGGATGGAAGAGAGAAAGAAAGAGATTAACAATGAAATTGTTAATTTAGGTGGAAAGAGTGTTTTCCTTCCACTTTGAAAGGATTGAGTTGAATTTAGAGGGAAGGCAAAGGAGCAACTTCCCCCTTCTCTTTCTCTCCTTACTTATTCCTCCCTACTAAATGATGGAAATGAGGAGAAGACATTAAGGCTATGTTTGGTATATGGAAACATTTTCTGTTTTCATTCTCTGAAGAACACAAAGAAATCATCATCTAAGATATGTATAGTTTATAGAAATGTATGTACATTTTAGAAAATGAAAATGAAAATGGATTTAAAATTGAGAACAATTTTTTTTAATCTCATATTTAGGTCCATTTGCATTTTCATTTTCTAAAACATGTATACATTTCCTCTAACAACACGTATCTTAGATAATAGTTTCTTTGTATTTTTTAAAGAATGAAAATAGAAAATATTTTCTTATACCAAACATAATTTTTCCTTTCCTCAGCTCCTTCGTTCCACTTTCCGTCCTACCAAGCACAGTGTTAGTTTGATAGAGATTGTTGCAGAACATAATATGTCATGCTTTATTTGTTGCTCACTTGCACTTTTACTATTATTATTATAAATAAATTTAATTTAGTACTGTATTAACTCTCTTTCTTTTGCAATTGTATTGTATTGGTGTTTTGCAGACAGGAAAATCAAAGCACTATGGTTTCATAGAGTTCGAGAATCCTCAGGTTTGCGACAATATTTATTGTTTGATGCCTATCCCAATTATCCCTACTGTAACTCTGGTTTTTCTAACAATACTTGTGATTGAATGCAGGTGGCAGAAGTTGTAGCTGATTGTATGCATAATTATCTGTTGTTTGAACATCTTCTGCAAGTTCATCTCATTCCTCCAGAGAATGTTCATCCAAAATTGTAAGCTATGAGTTACTTTTCACTAAATTGTGGGTGTTTCTTAACATGAGTATTTTGTTGAAAAATTCTAATTGATTTGTTCAATGATAGTTTTATTTGCTTCGTCTTATGCCAAAATTTATAGCACAAGATGACCTTTTTTTTTGGCCAATTATAGGACAAGAAGACCTTAGTATGTAATGTTGTGCGTCTAGTAAGGAATGACCTTGAAAACACTTGGTTGTCATTCTTGAGAAGGGAGTGATAGGAAAGATAATTTTTGAAAAGAGAGGTTAAGAAGTCTTAAATAGATGGGAAAAAATGGTAGAGCCGGGTAAAGAATTTTGAATGTCTGGTATTTTATATATCCCAACAAACAAATGAACTGGAATAAAGCTTGTTTATGAGGGCTGGTTGATCTATGAATATAGTGCAGTACATGGTAGTTTGTTAAATGCTGTGTGCAGATGTGGCGCCAGACTTGTTTTTTGTCAGTATCAAGGTCATTATACTTTTGTGGTTGTTCTTGGTTTCTTAACTCCTTAGCTCATACATCAAATGGTTACTACATTTTGGGGGTTTTCCATTTTCCCTTTCTGCAATTTTTTCTGTGCATTTTGTGGACAGACCGTTGAATATTCTTTATATGCAGATGGAAAGGGTTTAATTATAAACACAAGCCATTGGACCATGTGCAAATCGAACGAAAGCGCCAGAATAAGGTATTAAGCTTAAATTAGAGAATTGTCTGGCAAATTTAGGCGTTTGTGACTAGTTCGTGGTTCATTGATTTGTTATTCTAAAATTTGCTCTTCTATTTTTGGCCCATCAGGTGAGAACATTGGAAGAGCACAAGAAGTTGGTTGAGAAGATCATAAAACGAGATCAGAAGCGCCGGAAGAGAATAGAGGCCGCTGGCATTGACTATGAGTGCCCTGAAATTGTAAGTCTGTCTCTACATCTTCTAATTTTGTTTTTCATGGATGGAATTGGACAATCATTTGGAACACATGGGTTGAAGGTGTATTAACATGATGTTTTAGAAGTCTTGTGTTCATTAGATTGGCATGAGGCATTTAAATATTTGTGCCTGGTATAGCATTAATCATATAAACAATGGTAAATGTGGTGTGGGTTTGGTGCTTAAGAATGCTATAGGTGAAAAGCTGTTAAAATTGAACTCAAAACCAGTATCGCCTGTGAAATATATTGAACTAAAATCAATATTGCCTGTGAAATGTGAACCGCCTGTGGTCTAATCTTTTGGTACATTGCGTTTCTGTTTCTTACAATGTTTCTTTGTTAATGAGTTTCTTTCTTGGTCACATACTTATACTGATTGATATTTTCATAGGTTGGTAGCATTCAGCCTGCTCCAAAGAAGATAAAGTTTGATCAAGATTAGGCACTGCTAAAGGTAGTTATGCTTCATTTTTAATGTTTTTGGTTATTTGTCACTGTCCGGAACTTGATTTAGAAAAGTTTCTGATTGGTTAAATTTTCCTATAAACTGCTTTGACATCAATGCTGCATTCTCACCAGCGGGCTTATGGAGCTAATGAAATTCTACAATAATTTCCTGAGAAGCTTAAAATTTTGGAGTTTAATGTGTATTTTTAGCCTTTTACGGCCTTTATAGCTTGATGTCTGCAAGTGCTAGTGGTACGAAATGTTACGTGTACTATGTTGGCTCATGCCAGCGGACTCATATTTAGTTATATAAGATTATTTTGATCTGTGTTACTCGATTAAAACTTCATTGACAGTCCAAAAAGACCCCCTTCTGAGGCATGACAGTAGAAGCACTCGCAACACCAATCTTGTAATCGGTTTGACCTGTTGAGTTGGTACTCTACACTAGCCGGTTTTGCTTTTAGTTTGTTTCAACAGTTTAACGATCCGGCTTTGTAAATTGAGAAGATGGGAATTGGTAAAAGCAAGATATGTCATGCCTCTCTAAGCTAACGGACTTGAATACAAATTTTTAACCCAACTGATATTCTGGATCATTGATTCAAGGTCCATCACCTTGACCGAGGCAATATATGGTCTGGTTTTAATAAACATGGGCGGGCTCGCTTTGGTCTATTCATACTTCATAACCCGAGTCTCACACCAGACGAGAAGCTCCAAATCTCTAAGCTCTCGGGCCAATAAGAGGAAAAAAAGGTAGAAACCGTCTTCAGCTTGCCATTTATTAGTTAACAAAGCAATAAGTTCTGGTCCTTTTGTAAATGTGATGAGGAGCAAAGAGTTTGTAACGATAGAGGATGAGAAGATTACTAATAGATAATTCCCGTCATGATTAGATATTGAAATTCATCCGCTAGAGGGTCTAAAATTTCGTTCTTACTCCCCTTGTATGCGAAAAGGAGAAAAGACCATCTATCGAAAGAAGTATTAGTGATAGCAACGTACCAATTGGCATAGCACTAAAAATTTTTAATTTAGCTCACCAAAAAGATTACTATATTTTTTTGTGAATTCCCATTTCTAACAACAATTTTCCCGGAGCGGTGGGTGGGGTTTTTGTGTGTGTGTGAATTTTGCTGAGATGATTTCCTCCTATCTTGACAACCTCCATTTCACAAATCAGTTTTTATCCATCTTGTAACAAAAGGAGCGTATCACAAGTTTCAAACAACGAACCATTGGAAACAAATGTGTCTTATCTGCTCAAGCCTAGCATTTTCTTTGTGCTTTAGGCCACATAGTTAGAAGGGGAAAAAACACAACTTATTAGAAGATGAGATAAGAGTTATTAAGAGCAAATAATATATAAATTCTTTCTAGCATTTGACTGACTGACTACATAGGCTGAACGTTTTAAGACCATTTGTCTTGGGGAAAACAACACCAGCAGAAAATCTAAAAAAGAATTGCTGTGAACCCAAGATTAGAGTAACATTATCTAGTGTCACATGGTGGGTATCGACAAGAAGAGCAAAATTGAAGACAGATTGCACGACAAAAAACACTCTAGAAACACTATTTAGCAGCTCGGCCTTCTTCTGCTGCAGCTTCAAAAGTCTCACCAGGTACAAGTTCCGGAACGTCATCGTCATCCTCTTCTTGAGTGGTGGTTGCACCCTCACCAGTAGGGGGTACCTGTTTCTGGAATTGCTCTGCCAACTTCCTCAAGTTGTCCAAGTTATCTGGCCCTATAAGATTTTAGAAATGAGGGCCAAAAGTTTATATCCATTTGCAATCACAAAAAAAGCACACACACTAAATGCAGCCAGGATACATACCCAATTGGTTGATGATTCCTGGAAGAATATCCTGCAATTCTGGAATAGAGGAAACTATACATGTCAATAGATCAAACAGAAAAAGCTGAAAGTTGAAGTGTGTAATGGCTGAAAACCCTCTATAATCTTTTGATGCTTTTGGAGTTAATAGTACCAAAATTGTAAGAAGTAAATAGCAATAAGACTTTATTGAATTTAAGAAGCTTTAAAGGTAACAAAAGTATACTCTTTGTTTGAGGGGAACCACTAACAACCCAGGTGTTGGCAGCAATAGAAGCTTGAACTGAAACACAGGCCAGCAGACATTAGATCATAATGCAAAATATTTGGGTAGATTACATGGTCCACATCTATTTAGCGATATTTACCTTTTGGGTTATTAAACTGAATAACTACATCATCCTTGAATATGTTGACTTCCTCAATGGCAGGAATAGGGTTCACTCCTATTCTCTTGAGGGTGCTCTGTAGCCTTTTGTCATCAGTGGTAGTCGTCTTGTGGACAGCCTTCTTCTTTCTTTTAATATTAGGTCAAAATAACAACACAATGATTAAGATGCAAACTATACAAGGCCATCAAAATTCAAACATCACATGGCTTGCACTTCCGACAAATTGAATATTAACAATGATAAAGAGAGATAAAAACCATCAAAATTTCAAACACCATCCAAATGGCCTATGGTTCAGATGAATTGAAGCTATGAATGACCAAAGGAACAGATAAAACATCCCACTTGCCATGTTAGCTAATCAAACATTGCACAACAGTCAATCAATTGATTCAAGAGTCTCAAAAATATCTGAATGTTACTAATTTCCACATTTTTTGAGATAATCAACCATAAAACTCCGTAGTATACTATTGTCCCTAAGGAAATCCAAACTGTGAACATACCTTCTCATGCTACCCTTTCCGCCAGTGCGGACTGCACCAGCCATCTTCATGAGCCTCTCCACATTCATCTGCAGAAAGGAGTACACAATCTAATCATTAACAAAATTATTACTTCAACCGAGCACGAAAACACTCACAGTCAAAACACAAATTGTGTTGAGGTTACTAGCACATTAGAAGTAAAAAGAGAAGTACAGATGAAGAACAAAAACAACTTATCCAACAAAAAACTTTGACAACAGCAAAATCATAAAATCTAATACAGAAAAGTATCAAATACACACTTATACGATTCAAAAGCCACCGAGGGCTCAGAAAACATCACATAACCATAAATTCTTGTAGCCTCCAATTTAAACAACTAAAGTACAATAAGAAAATGAGTCATAATAAGCAAATGAACTCCTAACCTTCAAATCTTATCAAACCACCCTTCTCGACCCCAACAAAACATAAGGCATAACCTAAGCTTGAAAGCTAAACAAAGATAACTTCATGCTGCTCAAGAAATACATGTGAACATGAAAAACGCTTTGGTCGACAGGAAAATACTATTTAGCCCAACAAGTACCAAAAGCATTTTCTAAAAGATTCCAACAAAATACTCAGCCCAAAAACTACAAACAAACAACTTAGATGCATATGCCCAGTCAACCAAAACAATCAAAGTAATCAGATCTTAAGGCAAAGAGGCAGCTAAGTTAGACACAAAAATCCCAAGAAAAAGAATCAGAAAGCGAAAATAGAAGAAAGTAACAAGCTTTTATAGCATGTAATCAGAGACTACTAATAAAAAGAGTGAATTAAGTATTGAACCTTTACAGGGGGCAGTGAGGGCTCGACGGAAGAGCTGCAACAATGGAGGAAGAAGAAGAAGAAGAAGAGTGGAATGAGACCATTTTACAACCGACAAACATAATTGCAACTCAAGAGCAGCGGCTGAATACTTACCGCTAATTCACGTCGGCTACGGCGTAGAGGCGAGTTGAGGCGAGAGGAGACTGCAGTTGCCGCTATAGGGAGAAAGCCAGAAGAAAAATTGGAGCGAGAAGAGAACAGAGGAGTCGGATTGGGTTTAGGTTTTGATTTTAGGGCGAAGGGTAGCTTAGGACTTTCACTAAATTCCTGGGGGTGATTTTGTCTTAGGACTATGAACAATACCTTCAAAATTTTAATATACCGTCCACTCTTTCTCTTTTTTTTTTTTTCCTCTTTTTTTTTTTTCATACACATAGTTTCCTAGAAGTTATTGCTAAAAGTACGGTAAATTTCAATGGAGGCGCTTTAAGTTTTGAAAATAATTCAAAACAAACACTTCATCCCTAATTCAATAACTGTCTAGCACAATTAAGATCAGAGCTGTCAAAAGATGACCCGAACCTAAGAATTTGAGAACCCGACCCGATCGACCTAAACCCGAAATTAACTCGACCTGATTTGACTAAAAAAAGTAAATGACTCGAACCCGATCGACCCGGAACCCGATTGACCCGAAACTCGATAAACCCAAAACCCGATTGACCCGAGAATCTAACTCGAAAGAACCCGACAAACTAATGAAATACTCCCTCTGTCCCTATTAATCTACCCCTGCTAGAAGCTTTATTTATCCATTTTTATCTATCTATATCCCAATATTAATAACTAATTTTTCAAAATTACCCTTTCAAACTACTTTATTTCTCTCTTAAATGAATATTTTTCTTAAATAGGAGAGAGAATTTGACACACTCGAACCTAGCACGACCTTTTCGTACGAACGGAATAGTACAAGATGACGCGATAATTAAACAATATGTCGGTCCGGCTGTATCAAGTCTGAAGAGAAGAAAGCTTAAGACAAGACGTAGTTGGAAGATGAGATTGGTGACCATGCATGGAATCTCTAAGTGGATTTCTTTAAGTCCGTAGCCAATGGATTGGAAGTCCATTGGTGAATTGATCGGTGGATCGGGTCAAGGATTAAAGTTTTGAGAGGTTTAAAGGAGAAGAGAAAGTTTGGCCCGGGGTCTGAGTAGACCCGGTGTCGGGCTACCCTATAAATAGGGGGAGGCCGAGCCTCTCCCCCTCATTTTCTCTCTTCCTCTCTTCTCCCCTTTCCCTTTTCTCTCAACTGCTCCTTTGGAGCAATGTTGGACTTTTGGCCGATCCGGACAAACCGACCGCAAGTTCAAGGCGAGATCTTGGTGAGTTGTTCTTAACTCCTTGATCTTCATTTTTCTAAGTTTGCACGCTTATCCATGCATTGGTCTAGGAGAAATCCAAGCTCAAAGTTAGTTTCAGCTTTTAGTTAGATTTTAAGTTTAGATTTGAGATTTAGGAACTTTGAGCTTGTAATTCTCATTTCTGCTCCGGTAAACGTGTCGTGGGAGGTGAGAGGAACCTCCATATCGAATTTCACGACGATCGGTGGACCGACGGGCTAGGGAACCGAGGAAAAACCTCGGATCCCAAGGTGGCCGAACGGCTCCGGCGCGGTGGCCGAACGGCTCCGGCGCGGGAGCCGAGTCTCTCCCGCGCCGGACTGGGCATTTTGGCCCAAACCAAGCGGTTGGGCCTTGTTCGGCCCAATCCGAGTTGGGCTCGGCCCAACTCCCAATCCGAGTTGGGCTCGGCCCAACTCACATGGAAATGGGCCTTCCGGCCTAGATTCAAGCCAAGCCCGACCCTGCCACGTGGGGGAGGTCTGCCTGGCCCAGAACGGGCCCAGCCAGAGTGTGGGGCCCACGGGTCCCCAGGGGCATTTTCATAATTTTTCATCAAGTGCCCAATTTTCACCCCAAAACCTCCTGGATACTTTTGTAAACCTTGAATCACTTCCAAACATCGTCTTAGGCCATATTAGAGCCTCATAGGTGCATTCATAAATTTATTTATGAATGCTAACATGTATTTCTGTGTACTAGGGTTCCGGATAATCGAGTGCGGCGATGCCTTGGAGGTTGAGCTACATGGAGCGCTTGGGAGTATACGAATCTCCCAATACTGTGAGTGGCTTAGATTTCTTTGTTTAGCCACTGAGGAAAATGATTTTAAAAATGATTTTAAAAACATAAATGTTTTCAGAAAGGTTTTGGGATATGGGAAATCCACACACACACACACACACTTGTTTGTGATATATCCACACAGTGAGTGGGATGTTTCAAAAAGAAATATAAAACTTATGTGTGTGTGATTTATATGTTTTAAATATAAATGTTTTATACGTATATATATATATAATTTATGAAATATTATTATTATGATTATTGAGGGTACGATGCCCTTGGGAGATGAGTGTTTGAGAGGGTTCCTCGGGGCTCCAATTTGCGAGAGCGTGGACCGAGTTTGAGAGCATGCATGATACTCAGCCGTGGACCGCCTATCGAGGGGCACGATGAGTCGAGCCTGGTTGGGAGAGGTGCGTAGGGAAATTGGCCAGAGCTTCAGTTCGCTGTGTTCCACCACAGTGAGGCACCACCGAGGGAAAGGGCTAGAGAGATAGAAAAGAGAAAATAATTATAAATGAGAAAAGAGATAGCGCTCGGTGCAGTGAGGCAGAAGACGACCGACAGGTCGCACCTCCAGTATGATAGAGATGCCAGCCCATTTGATATATATATATATATATATTTATTTAAAGTGTTTTTAAAAGAGGGTTCTCAGCTGGAGAACCAGAAAAGAGTTTTCAAAGAAAAATATTTATTATTATTTTATTTTATTTTATTTTATTTTGGATTTCTCTTACTTCCCCCAACCCAGCTGGAGATTTTTAGAACCTCTGTCACTCACCTGTATCCAATGTGGATGGATGCAGATTTGCGTACGGAGTCAGCTTTAGAAATGAGGCTCACTAGAAGGCGTCGGTGGCTTAGGTTTAGTGGTTTCCGCTGTGTAGGTATTCTTTTAAATTAGTCCACTGGTGTTGCTTATAAATTAAATATTTTATTAAATGATTTCTAATTAAAATTTTAGTTTTGTTTTGCAGCGATGATATCATTTCAATGCCTTGCGGTGCCTTGGATGCGTGGCTACAGACACGTACTTCGAGGTAGCGCGACGGTTGCCACGTGGCCGGCCCGGGCGAGTCGGGGCGTGACAGAATTAAAGAAGAAGAGAGATGGAGATAAAATAAGAAAGTCAATGTAAATATGTATGAAATTTTGTACCATAACTACTTTTTTTGCCTTGTATGAAACGATTAATTGTGACAGACAAATAGGGACAGATGAAGTATTTTTTCATAATTAAATTTTTTAAATTTTATTATTATGATTGAATTATATGAATTTATAGAATATTATTACTTAAATTTAATAATATTAATTATGAACATTATTAAGGAAAATTTGAGAATTTACAAAAGGCCATGTTGATTTCATCATTACTGATCAAATCAAGAATAAACTTTTTCATATGAGTAACAATTTTCCATTCTAATTAAGAAAATTTATAAATTTTAGTAGTATTAATAAATTACTAATATTTATATCAAATTATTGAATTATCTATCTAACAAAAAGCATCTAAACATTGAAAATTTGAAATGAAAATTTCAATATGTTGTCATATATTTTCTCTTCATAATTTAGTTCTCGCCAAAACAAATAATTTAATGAGAATGTCGAATGTAGTGTGTGTGCAAGTTGTTCTATTATGCAGAAATGAGTGATGGTAATCACTAATCATTATAAAGTATAGTCTATATACAAGTCTTAGAAAGGAAAGAACAAAATAAAGTCATTAGCACTAAGATAATAAGATACTAAGATTAGTGGTTCATGGTGGCCATAGCTGTATGACAATCCGGATAGCCTATTGGCTACTCCTTTTCGGCTATCCTATTTATCGACCAAATAAAAGCTTTTAAATTTTCAATTCAATAAGAGGAAACTGATAAATTTTGTAATTGTATGCCAAAATTTTGACTCCTTAGTTTGTAATTGTATATCAAAATTCTGATTCCTTAGTTTGTAACTGTACGACGAATAATTCATAATTATTATGAATCATGAATTTATTATATATCAATTAAAATTTAGAAATGAATCAGTAAATAATAAAAACTTAAATATTTATTTTATTTAAAACTATAGATAATTTATAGGAAAATTTTTAAAAAAGTTATAAATATTACTAATTTAATTAATACATTTATAACATTACAAATTTAATTAATTTAATTACAATTTATAACAAATCTAATAAATAATATTTTTGATAAAATCTCTCTTAAATATTAATTTGTAAAATCAAAACTTTAATTTAATTTAAAATAATAGGGAACCCAAATGACTCGAGAGTTAAATCCGAAAAAATTGAATCCAAATGACATAAAACCTAAAAAACCTGTAACCCGAAAGACTCGATGGTTAAACTCAAAAAACTCGAACTCGAAACCTGAATGACCCGAAACCCGAAAAACCCAATGATAAAACTCGAAAAATCTGAACCCGAATGACCCGAAACCTAAAATGACACGAAAATCTCTTTTGACCCAAACTGACCCGACTTGATTAACCCGAACCTAAAACCTACCCGGTCAACCCGATTTGACACTTCTAATTAAGATTGATGTTAGGCCATATTCAATGGAGCGGCAAAGCACCAAAATGGTATACATTTTGGTGTTTGGAGCAGCATTTTATCGCACTAAATTGGTGGGATGATTTTTTTCTTCCAAATGTATCATTAACTTTTGTTTTAAATTACATTTATATCATTTTAACTTTTTGTTGTATTTATATATTTTGGATTGTATTTAAATTTAATTTTTGAATTATTAAGAAAAAAAATCATTAGAAAGATCTCTTTGAGACCTTTAAATTGAGACCAATATTATATATATTTTAATAAATAATAATATAAATTAGATAAACTATGTAAGAATTCAATGAAAAAAAAAATAAAAGTAATTAAACATCAATTTACTTAAATTATAGTCAAAACACAAGTTAAACAAACATAAAAATTAAATTAAAATATAGATTAATCCACCAACGACTATTACAATAAAAACTAATTATAACTAGTTCACAATAATATAGGCTAAATAAACATTTAAAAATTTGGAAGACCATCACCATTTCCTCCCAAATTAGCAAAATATTGGTCAAAGTCATTTGATGAACCAACCCTTTCGTAATTTATATGAAATAATATTTTTATTAATTATTTGTGACATAATATTAACAGTTATTAATAACATATGATTAAACAATTTATAAGAAAAACATTAAATATTATTTAATAATATTATTTTTTTAATTAATGAAATATATTGTTAGTATTATCTAAAGATTAATTTAATTGTTTAAATAATTATTTAGATAATTACATTAAGTTAAATGATAGATGTTATATTATAATATAATTGATGTCACGCCCCGACCCACCCGGGTCGGCCACGTGGCAACCGCTGCGCTACCTCGAAGTACGTGCCGACCGCTCAAGCACCTGAAGCACCGCAAGGCAAAGAAATGGATATTGTCGCTGTAAATCAACTAAAACTTTAACTAAAAATCATTTAATAAAATAATTAACTTTAAAAGTAATGCCAGCGGATTAATTTAGAAGAAATACCTACACAGCGGAAACTACTAAGCCTAAGCCACCGACGCCTCCTAGTGAGCCTCCATTCTATTTGCTGACCTCGTACGCGGATCTGCATCCATCCACATTGGATACATGTGAGTGACAGAGGTTCTATGAATCTCCATCGGGATTAGGGAAAACAGGAAAATCCAAAATAAAATAATAATAAAAAATATATATTTCTTTTGAAAACTCTTTTCTGGTTCTCCTGCTGAGAACCCTCTTTTAAAAACTCTTAAATAAATAAATATATAAATCTCAAATGGGTTGGCATCTCTTTTATACTAGATACTAGAGGCTCGACCTGTCGGTCGTATGCCCCACTGCACCGAGGGCTATCTCTTTTCTTTCTAAAACATTTCACATTTTCTCTTTCTCTAGCCCTTTCCCTCGGTGGTGCCTCCCTGTGGTGGAACACAGTGAACTAGAGCCCTAGCGAGCTTCCCTACGCGCCTCTCCCAGGGTCTCGTCTCACCGTGCCCCTCAATAGGCGGTCCACGGCTGAGAATCTAGCATGCTTTCTCCAACTTGTCCACGCTCCCGCATATATTGGAGCCCGAGGAGCATCCCTCTCAATCACTCATCTCCCAAGGGTATCGCACCCTTAAAAATCATAATAATAATATTTCATAATTATATATATATGTATAAAACATACATTTTTAAAATATATAAACACACACACACACATAAGTATTTGTATTTCTTTTTGAAAACATCCTATTCTTTATGTGGGTATATCACAAACAATTATGTGTGTGTGGATTTCCCGTATCCCAAAAACCTTTTGAAAATATTTATGTTTTTAAAACCATTTTTAAAACCTTTTTCCCCAGTGGCTAAACAAAGAAGTCTAGGTCACTCACAGTATTGGGAGATTCGTATACTCCTAAGCGCTCCATGTAGCTCAACCTCCGGAGCATCGCCGTATTCGATTCACCCGGAGCCCTAATACACGGAAATACACGTTAGCATTCATAATTAAATTTATGAATGCACCTACGAGGCTCTAACATGACCTACGACTGGGCTTAAATATGATTCGGGGCTTAGAAAAGTGTTCGGGAGATTCCGGGATAAGAATTGGACAGTTGGTGAAAAATTACGAAAATGCCCCTGGGGGTCCATGGTCCATGGCCCAACCGCCCTGTTTGGGCTAGAAGGTCCTGTCCGGCGCGGGACTGGCCTAAGTCCCCCATGGGACCTGGGCTGCGGGTCTCTCCCGAGTGGGAGAGACTCGGTTCCTGCGCAGGAGTCGTTCGGCAGCCTTGGGATCCGAGGCTTTTCCTCGGTTCCCGAGCCCCTCGGTCCACCGTTTGGCACAAAATTCGAGATGGAGGTTCTTTTCACCTCCCACGATGCATTTACTAGAGTAGAAACGAGAATCACAAGTTCAAAATTCCTAGATCTCGAATCTAAACTTAAAATCTAACTAAAAGCTAAACCTAACTTTGAGCTTGGATCTCTCCTAGACCAATGCATGGAGATGCGTGAAAACTTAGAAAAACATAGATCAAAGGAGTTAAGAATAGCATACTAAGATCTCGCCTTGATCCTTTGGTCGGTTTGTCCGGATCGGCCAAAAGTCCAAAATTGCTCCAAAAGAGCAGTTGATAGAAAAGAGAAATGAGAGAAGAGAGAAAGAGAGAAAATGAAGGGAGAGGCTCGGCCTCCCCCTATTTATAGGGGAGTCCAACGCCTGGTCTACTTAGGCCCCGGGCTAGACTTTCTCTTCTCCTTTAAACCTCTCAAAACTTTGATCCTTGGCCCGATCCACCGACCAATTCACCAATGGACTTCCAATCCATTGGCTATGGACTTAAAGAAGTCCACTTTAGTGATTCCATGCATGGTCACCAATCTCATCTTCCAACTATGTCTTATCTTAAGCTTGACTTCTCTTCTTAATTAGACACATCCGAATCGACGTATTGTTCCTTTAATATGCCATCTTACACTATCCCATTTATACGAAAAAGTCGTATTAAGTCCGGGTGTGTCAATTGATGTAAAAAATTGTGTAATACATTAGACTGGAATAAAATTTGGTGTTAAAATATTCTAAGAATATTCTCTTTTTACACCAAAATGGTGTAAATTTTGGTGTAATGGGTTGGAGATTGAAACACCCGGACCTAATACGACTTTTTCGTACAAATGGAATAGTGTAAGACGGCGTATTAAGTGAACAATACGTCGGTTCGGATGTGTCTAATTAAGAAGAGAAGTTCAAATTAGGATAAGATGGAGTTGGAAGATAAAGTAATTAACCGTGCATGGAAATTAGTAAATGCCAAAAAGACCTCCAATTAAGTCCCTAGAAATTTATTATGGGCCCCGTTGGCACAAGAAATCAAAGGATTTAGCCAACGGGTGGAAATGAAAGAAAGTTGAAAAAGGAAAAAAAGTTTGACTCGGGACCCGAGTAGACCCAGAGTCCGACTCCTCTATAAATAGAGGAAAATCGAAGCTTTTCCTCATTTCTCTTTTTCTTTTCTTTTTCTCTCTGGAGCCAAATGGAGGCATTTTGTACTTTTGGCAGATTCGGACAAACAGTTTGCGAAACAAGGTGAGTTTCTAATACGTAATTCTACTCACCTCGATCTACGTTATATTAAGTTTGCACGCATTTCCATGCATCGGTTTAGCGTAGATCTGAGTTTTTAGTTTTTGACCGGTTTAATTTTAAAACTCAGTTCTACGGATATCGGGCCAGTGAAATAAGGTGATTTTTTAGTATGTTATCATACTGACCTTAATCTATGTCCTACTCCATTTTCACGTATTTTCGTGCACCGGGTAAGAGTAGATTGGAGATTTAGTCAATTTAGGCTAAATCTCAGTTTTACGGAAATTGGACCGGTGTTTCTCGTTTTTGCCTCGGCGAATCCGTCATGGATGCCATAAGGATTGCCTGTCTAAGTTTGTACGTTGAAAGGAGGAGAAACGAGTGCAAAAATAGGGGAAGGGACCGGCCGAATAACTGGCCGACTGAGTCCCTGTTTAGATATTTTTATATTATATTAATATATTTTAAGATATTTATATATTATATTAATATATCTTAGATATTTATATATTATATCATTATAATATATAAATATCTCACAGTAGGGCTTTTTGGGCCCAATTTCGCGTAGAACTTGACCCAACCCGGGTGGGGCCCAGCTCGGTCCGGGTGTGGGGCCCACGGGCCTCGAGGGCATTTTGGTAATTTTTCATCTAGAGTTCGATTTTAGCCCCGAAACCTCCCGGACACTTTTTTAAGCCCCGAATCACATTCAAGCCTAGTTTTAGGTCATGTTAGAGCCTCGTAGGTGCATTTATAAATTTAATTATGAATGATAACGTATATTTCCGTGTATTAGGGATCCGGTTAAATCGAGTGCGGTGATACTCCAGAGGTTAAGCTACATGGAGCACTTGGGAGTATACGAATCTCCCAATACTGTGAGTGGCCTAGACTTCTTTGTTTAGCCACTGGGAACAAAGGTTTTAAAAGTGTTTTAAAAACATAAATGTTTTCAAAGGTTTTAGGATACGGGAAATCCACACACACAGTTGCTTGTTGATATACCCACCTAGAGAGTGGGATGTTTTCAAAGAAAAGAATAAAGACCTATGTGTGTGTGTTTATATTTATATTTTTATGTTTTAAATATATATATGTTTTATATATGCAATAATTTTATTATGATTATTGAAGGTACGATACCCCTACGAGATGAGTGATTGAGAGGGCTCCTCGGTTCTTCAATATATGCGGGAGCGTGGACCGAGTTGGAGAGAGCATGCATGATTCTCAGTCGAGGACCGCCTATCGAGGGGCACGGTGAGACGAGACTCTGGGAGAGGCGCGTAGGGAAGCTCGCCAGGGCTCCGGTTCGCTGTGTTCCACCACAGCGAGGCACCACCGAGGGAACGGGCTTGAGATAGAAAAAAAAAAAGAGAAAATGTTTTAGAAAGAAAAGAGATAGCCCTCGGTGCAGTGAGGTATAAGACGACCAACGGGTCGCGCCTTCAGTATGATAGAGATGCCAGCCCATTTTATGTATATCTATTTAATTATTTAATGTGTTTTAAAGAAAGTTCCCTGCTAGAGAACTAGAAAGAGATTTTCAAAAGAAAAATTTTTATTTTATTATTATTTTATTTTGAATTTCCTTATTTGCCCTAACCCCATTGGAAATCCATTGAGCCTCTGCCACTCACCTATATCCAATGTGAATGGATGCAGATCTGCATACGAGGTTAACAAATAGAATGGAGGCTCACTAGGAGACGTCGATGGCTTAGGCTTAGTAGTTTCCGCTGTGTAGGTATTCTTTAAATTAGTCCACTAGCATTACTTTTAAAGTTAATTATTTTATTAAATGATTTTTAATTAAAGTTTTAGTTGTTTTTCAGCGATGATATCCATTTCTTTGCCTTATGGTGTTTCGGGTGTGTGAGCGGCCGACACGTACTTCGAGGCAGCGCAGCGGTTGCCACGTGGCCGACCCGGGCGGGTCGGGGCGTGACAGAGATGGTCTTAGTTTGTTAAGTGGGTTTAGATTGTAGAGTTCATTTGGTATTGCGTTTGGTATCAACAAGTTGTTTTTCACTTTAAACTTAGGGTCTATTCGGTCCGGTTGAAGTTTATAGCAAAAGTATTGTTCCACTAGAGTTATTCTACAAGGGGTGTTAGGTATGATGCAAAATAAACACTTTGCATGTAAAGTGTAGGACTGCAAAGTGTTTACACTGTTTGGTATAAATTTTTAATGCAAATTGTAGGGTATTTTTTTAGCCATTTTGCATTGTACCATGTAAAATACTTTACATGAGGGGAGGGTGATGAAATATTTTGCATAATGGGTGAAAAATCTATTTAAATGTAAAATTACAAAAAAACTCATGATTAAGTCATTTACTTTTTAAATTGCAAACTAACAAAATGATAATTTAGTAATTTACCTTTTAAATTGCATGCAAAGTTATTTTTTAAACCAAACATTGCAAACACTTTGCAGGCAATTTAAAAATGAATTACACACATAACCAAATAATATAATGTGATTTTACATGTAAAGTGATTGCATCCCTACAATTTGCATGCGATCACTTTACATGCAAAGTTTTAATGTGAAAACTACCAAACGCCCCCAAGTGTTATTTAGAGATGTTAAAATAGCGTTTGATAAACTTAACACAGAAGTGTTGTAAGATATAGAAAGCTGTTTCGCAATCGTATTGTTAAACTGCTATGAAATATTTAAATTACGAGAAAAGATATTTTCATTTTGTATAAATATTTGAAAAAATGTATTATTTTTAACATATTAACTATTATATATATATTGTTCATATAAATTATATAATAATAATAATAATAATAATAATAATAATAATAATAATAATAATGATAAACAAATATTTTTTAATCTCTTGATTCTTGTGCCAATACTATAAAAATGTGAAAAGTGAAAGAAAGTGGGTGTAGATGAGACAGCTAATGAGAAAAAAAATAAAAAAGTAAAAAGTAAATAATAGAATAAGGTTGTTGTGTCATATTGAAAAAAAAAACATAGGAGCATTAAAGGTGAATAGGAAAATTTCATTAAAAAAAAACGCCATATACTCGTATAAACCTTAAAAAATGATTTTTTTTGGATAATTAATTTGTTTTATTACTCAAAAAAGAAGCAGAGAACTGCTTACACAAACTTTACAAAAGTCTAAAGTCAAACAGCAAAATACACAGCCAATGAAAATCTAAATCAAAATGCCATCGTCAAGGCCCCATTTCTCACATAAGATTCTATTAACAGGGTCGTTAGCAATATTCTCCAACCCTGATAATCTGAATTTTACTGCTTCCACTATAAGTTGTAGCATCTGCTCCCTATTATGAGTTCTCGTACCAAAAGTCCTATTGTTCCTTTCATTCCAAATCACATAAATGTAAGCATTCCAAGCAATTCGTAAGACAATAGAAATTAAAGCCTTGCCTTTCAATCTTTGCTGCCCCCATTGCAATTCACGTTGCCAATCAAATCCTTGCCTATCAAGTCCACTTAAGTGCAGAACATCCTCCCAAATTTCTTTGGTACACTTGCAGGTGAAAAATAAATGGTCCTTGGACTCATCTTCTTGCTTACAAAAATAACACAAGGCATCCCCTTGGTTAAGAATCCCCCAAGATAGAAGTCTTTTTTTGGTGGGTAACCTGTCAAGAATTGCCATCTAGGCAATTATAGAATGTCTAGGGGTATGGAATTTGAACCACACCAGTCTATGCCAATCCACCTTCTCCTGCCTATCCTTTAGCTCATTCCAAACATTTGCAGTATTGTATTTACCAGCTGATTGTCTCCATGTGTCTCTCCCATTAACATGCTGGATAAATCTAAGGGCTAGCTGTCTTAACAGTAATTTCTTCCAATTCCAACTACTTCCCTGAGTAGCCTCCACCTGCCAAAGGCTTTTGCCTTTTAAGACATATTCCTGCAGCCATGCTATCCATAAAGAACCTGCCTGAATGATAATCGACCATAAATTCCTCAATAAACATACTTTATTCCAGAGTACCATCTCTTTTATACCTAGTCCACCTTCGCATTTAGGATGACACAAGAAATTCCAGCTCACTCTAGCCCCTTTTGCTGTATCAACTTTCCCTTTCCATAGAAAGCTTGCACATAATTGAGTGGTTTTCTTAATGACTTTCTTTGGAAGCATAAATATACTTCACCAAAAATTTTGAACACTAAACAAAACAGATTGAATTAATTGCACCCTCCCGGCATAAGAAAGGTGCCTCACTGCCCAACTATTAATCTTTGCTGTTATCTTGTCAATCAAATTAATACAGTCACTATCTCTTAGTTTCCTGGTAACCAAAGGAACACCAAGATATCTTACCGGAAGTGCACCAAGTTTAAACCCCGTAAGCTCCTTAATCTGCTGCAAATCTTCTTGTTGAATACCAGAACAAAAAATCTCACTCTTTGAACTATTTAGTTGTAATCCAGACACTGAGTAAAAATCCTGCAATAGTTTCTGAATGACCAGGATTGAGGATTTGTCCCCCCTGCAGAATATCATCAAGTCATCTGCAAAGCATAAATGAGTTAATTTAACTCTTTTACACTTAGGATGATACTTGAATTTACCTTCTTCACCGGCCTTATTCAGTATATCAGATAGCACATATTGTAATGACAAATAGATATGGGGAAATAGGGTCTCCTTGCCTTAAGCCTTTAGCTCCTGGAAAGAAACCAAATAACCCGCCATTTATAGAAACAGAGAATTTTGCAGTGCACACACAACTTGCAATCCATGAAATAAACATATTTGGGAACTCCATAGCTCTCAAAACTGCAAATAGAAACCTCCAATTTACAGAGTCAAATGCTTTCCTCAAATCAATTTTCAAGGCACTTCTAGGAGACATATTGTTTCTATGATAACCACTCACAAGTTCATGTGCTATTAAAACATTATCTACCAAATTTCGATCAAAAAATGATTTTGTGGGAAGCTTCAAATTGTAACTTTGGTTGGAAGTTAAGAATTTGCTTCCTTAATAAGTTAAAAAATTAAAAGTTAAACATCTAAATACATAATTTCAGCTTCTGAGGTAGAGAAGCCTTTCAAAAAAACTCGGCCAAACACCCACGTAATGCTAAACAGTTTTTTTGGGTGAAAGGTTAGGTACAATAGTAAAAACCCACTTAACTTGAAAAGTTGATTTTTAGGCACTTTTACGTTTGAAAAATACATTTATGTTGAAACCACACTTTTCTTTTTCTTTTTCTTTTTTTATTGGACACCTTCTAATGAGATGTAAGTCTTAGTTCTCGAACGTTGTCCAATTAAATTAAATGTAAAGCACTTATCCATCAAGACATGTGAAAAGCCAGTGAAACCACGCTTTTCGACAATAATATCAAATAGTAAAAAAAATTCAACCACACTTTTTCACAACAATTCTTAAAAGTATTTTTTCCAAAATCAAACTTTTTACAATTGTAACCGCGATGCCAAACTAGACCTTACTATTATACTTTCTTTTTGAAAACCAAAGTGCTTTTGTGGCTAAGAGGCAAATCCATGATAATATCCTGATTGCCAATGAAGCTTTCCATCACTTGAAGACCAAAAAGAGGGGAATGAATTATGAGGTGGCTCTGAAGTTAGATGTGAACAAAGCTTATAACTGAGTGGAATGGGATTTCTTGGAAAGGCTATTGCTTAAATTTGGTTTTGATAGATTATGGGTCAATTGGGTCATGGAATGCGTACGTATAGTGTCTTATTCTTTAATCTTAAATGGTAAGTGTTGAGTACCAAAATAGACATATTTTCCTATGTTAATCTCTATGGATTTATGCATTTCATTGTATAAACTAAGCTTACTTAGCTTTGTTTCACTTTGTAGGTGTCAATTGAGGTAATTGAGTGAAAATTATGGAATTGAAGTGAAAAGGACCAAACACAAATCAAGTGGGAAGACAAGATGTAAAGAACTCAAAGTTGAAATCTTGACAGATTGGATAGATCATAAATATGGCTGATTTTATCTATGTTCGAAACTTCAATTGTTTTTTTGATCTACATCAAAGTTATAGAGGACATCTTGGGCTTTTCGGAATGCTAAAGAACGTTGAAATCGGAGTTCGTTTGGCCCTCCAAATGTCTGTTTTACTAGAGACTATCAAACTAAGGCCGGGTCTGCCCGACCAATCCGTCGACGGGTAAACATGTAGACGTCGACGGCTGCTCGAGCAATGGACACGAGATCACTTACACAAGCAGAGACGTCGACGGCCAACTCTAGACGTCGACGGCTAGACATTAGAAGTCGACGGGTAAAAGTTTCTGACTTCGAAGCTGAACACTTAGACGTCGACATGCACATCTTTAGACGTCGACGGATCGATCGAGCTGGGAAAAATATGAAGAAAACAAGCAGAGACGTCGACGGGCAGACACTTAGACGTCGACGGCTAACAAAGTCAAAACATCGACAGACCCACTTAAATGCTGTCATTCCACTATCAAACTCTTGAAAAACATATTCCGGAGATTCAGTGGAGAAGAGGCATGATAAAATCCCCAATTTCCTCAGACTTGTCTCCCTCTTTCCTTAGTGGCCTCTACTTTATCTTATTTTATAGGATTTCTTATCTTATCTTAGAGGAATAATTGAGGAGAGTGGGGAATAATTGAGAGAGTGGGCTGAGAGCTGGAAGGTAGAAAGCCGAGAGGGAGAAGAGGCAGCTAAAAGGGGGAGTTCAGTTCAGTTTTGGGTAGTGTCTTGGCTGGGTTTTTCTCTTCTTGTAATTTTCGTTTAGCAAAACTCTATAACTCCAATCTATTATAAGATTCAATCACTTTGATATGCATTTGTGAGATTCTTGTTCTTAATGCTTTCTTGTTCATTGATTGTTCTTCTATCTCTTGAGCTTTAAAGATGATTATCATGTTTATTATCTTGTCTTTTGGATTGCTGAGTTAATTAGTTGCAAATAATTGATTGAGTAGTTCATTAGCATGCTAATCTTAGAACTCCAAAGCTAGAGTTTAGTGATTTCTTAGAACTTGAGTAGCAAGAGGATGTTTTTACACTCAAAGAGATTTGAAGATGCAATTTGAATAATGAATGCTGGGTTTGTTATTGATTGTTGTTAGCTTTCATCTTTCACTAGCTTATTGCTCTTCTAGGCTTGAATTTGGATTGCTGGGATTCAAATTAGCCATAAGAGGAAGGATTAATAGTGAACCTAGATTCATGGTTAATCAACATTAGGAAAGATCCATGGATTTGAAGCTGGTTTCTAATCCATGGGGTTAACCAATTAATGAGAAGAATGTTTGGTCAGTGAATCAATGATCAAGTGCTAGGTTGAAAGATTGATCATATAATAGATTGGAGGTTTTATTTTATCATACATTGCATTATTATTACCATACTTGGTAACTCCTTATATCTTATTTCCAACACCAATACAAAACCCCCCTCTTTAAATTCTTGTTTAGTTTGATTTATGCTTTGTGAAAGTAATGATAAATTGGATAGCTCCTTGTGGGATCGACCCTTGCTTCCCTAACTACATGTTAGAGTAGTGAGGTTATTTTTGATGCTTTGCGACACACATCAGTAAGCCTATCTTTAATTTTTTTTTCCCATCTAGAGATCTTAGACAATGAGATCCCCTATCCCTTTATCTTTTCCTTTTTGTGGATGATGTGTTGTCTAGGTCTGTCCAATTTTGAGTGGAATAAAATTAGGAAGAGAATTCCTTGTCCTATCCCATCTATTATTTATGGATGACCCACTATTTTTCGTGAAAGCTAACAAATCTACTTGCAGCAAGATCATGAGATGTATATAGGATTATTGCATTGCCTTAGGACAGAGTGTGAACATGGAGAAATCATATATCTTCAGCTTAAATACCAAAGGAAATATCAAAGAAAAAGTTAAGGTTGTCTTGGAATACCATCAAACCCAGGAAGTTATTTATGCATTTTAGCATATTGAGGAAAGTCCAAATATGATACTATGGTGTTTGTGAAGGAAACGGTTCTAACTAAACTAAGAAATCTGAAGCAACAGCTTTTATCTTATGGTCATAGGGAAGTTATGTTCAAAGCTATCGCATGTGCTATGCCTACCTATGTCATGGCTTGTTCTAAATTGATGAGCTCAATATGGCTATGGCAAGATTTTGGTGGGGACAAAAGGAGGACGAGCATAGGATACATTGGAAAAGCTGGTTTGTGTTAACTATGTCTAAATACTTGGAAGGGCTAGGCTTTAAGGACCTGGAACTGTTTAATAAAACGCTTTTAGCTAACCAAGTATGGAGGATGTTGGAGGAGCCTGATGCCTTATGGGTTAAGATTTTGAAAGGAATTTACTTTCCAAATGATTCAATTTTGAATGCAAAAAAAAAAAAAAAGAGGGAAGTTTGATAAAGGGAAGGGATTTTCTTAGTAAGAATTTGATATGGCAAGTGATGGATGGAAAATGTTGTATATGAAACTTATATTGCAACCAAGATGAATATAAAATGGAGAAAATTTAAGAAGAAAAAGGAATTGGGCAAGGCATTTCCAGGAAGCTTTCTTTAGGATAATAGTTTTTTCCACTAAGGTGCAAATGGACTCTTGAAAACATTATCCTAATGACACAATGCCCAAAAGAAAGAATCAAAGATTGCACTTTTAAGAATCTTTTGAACACACTTGAACCTAATCCAATAAAAGAATGAAAAATGCTTAAGAAATTTAAGATGCTAAAGATGTTGTTAATTGTATTGTATATCTTATTATGAATATATTAGAACATATTTATAGAATCCAAGAGATGTCTTTAACATCCCTTTCGACATGTGGGCATGTCTCATGATTTATTCAGATGTACCTTTTCAAAAAAGATGCCTTTTCGTGTTTCTACAATCGTTTAATCGATTTATCATCATACTCAATCGATTGAAATTGACTTTCATGAACTTCAGTAAAGTTTCAATCGATTGAACACATGTTATATACTTTCAACCTATTGAGTTGAAGTTTCAATCAAGTGAAATTTCCCTGGAGACAAAAAACTGACAAGCTAGAAATTTTCGACCTATTGAAATTTATTTCAAACGATTGAATTTCCTTGACAACAAAACCAACAAGTCTTGACTAATTAAACTTTTAAATTTAGAACTTAACTTCATTTTCATATTAACAAGCATATTATTAGAAAATATATGGACTCAATATACAACAGAAAAGACATTGGCAAATGGAAGGATTATTGGATTCCAGGAATGGTAGGTAAGAAGTTGTAACATCTAGGGAATATAGGCACATCATTACCTATAAAAGTAGAGGAGATCTTGGATAAGGAAAATAGGAGTCGGAAATTAGATAGAATAGAAGCTTCGTTAGAAGAAAAGATTGCAATCAACTCCATACCTGTGTGCAGTTTGAAGGGAGAGATAAGTAGATATGGCCTCATACCAAGAATAAGATTTATTTAATTAAATTAGGATATAAGGTAATTAAAGCAGAGCACTCTAGCCTTCTAGTAAATGCTCATTCAAGTCCCCATGTTGTAGATTCTGAGGTATGGAAGGAAATTTGGAAGCTTAGGTTTCCTAGCAAGATAAAAATTTTCCTTTGGAGCCAGCATGTTGTGGCCAATTTTCACAGTCTGTATAAAAGGAAATTGAAGGCTTTATCCTTATGTCCTATTTGTCAGAAGGTAGAGCAAAATGTTGAACACTTAATTTTGGGTTATGAATGGACAAAGACAGCATGGTTTGCAAGATGCCAGGGGCTAAAAGTGAATAAAGACAAAGTTTCAACCTTTGATGAATGGTTGTTGCAGACATTTAGAGCCAGCAAAGTAATGTGTAGTGCAGCATATCAACTTAAATCGAAAGTTGATTTTACATGTTGGGATATTTGGCTTGAATGGTGTACAGTCAACTTTGGGAAGAGGAACTTACATGTCAACTCTATCATCTACAACATTGGAAGAATGACTAGAGAGTACGATGAGGCAAATATGGAGACTAATCAGATATTAAATATCCTAATAACCAATGACACACCTAGACCCAATCGAACCTTTTAGTATAAATTAGAATAGTAAAAGACGGCATGTAAGTACGAAAGTCGGGTGCATCAAGTTTGAAATTTAACTTTAGTATAGGTGATGGAAGAGAAGATTAGTTTAGAATAAAATGGAGCTGGGAGACTTGGCAAATTCCAATGCATGGAAAGCAACTAAACACCAATCGGACTCCCTTAAGTCCATAACCAATGGTTGTGAAGCCCATTAGTGTGAGAGATCGGAGAATGGACTCGAGGGTTGAAAATCAAAGAAGTTGAAGAGATGGGGAGGAGGTGTGCTGCAGCACCCAAACAAGTTTGACATCAGACCAATCTATATAAAAGGGGAGGCTGAGTCTCTCTCCCTCATTTTCTTCTTCCTCTATTCTTCTCCTTTTCTTTTTTCCCTTTTGTAGGCAAATTGGACAATTCGGACAATCTGACCATCTTTTGGCCAATTTGGACAATCCGACCATTAGATCAATGTGAGTTTGAAGTATGTTCTACTCAGCTTCAGTTTTAATTTGCCTACTTGCTTGCATAAATCCATGCATTGGTTTAGGAGAAATCACGGCTCAAAGTAGGTGTAGGTTTTTAGGTTAAACTAGTCACTGTCACGTAACTGCACCTGATACAACGTATTATAAATAATAACAAAAAATTTAGAAAAACAAACTATATTAAAGTGAATGATAATTAAACTATAAACTAAGCTTTAAATTAAACTACATAAAATTGGATGATAATTAAACTATTTTCTTCAATGTAATATAGTAATAAGTTAATTATAATGAAAATAAAATTGTTAATTATTATCATCATTTAAAAATATATAAAAATATTTAGTAAAAGATAAATGAAGAGTTTCAATTTGACTCAACAATATCAATGGTATTTTGAAATATATATAAAGAAAAGATATTTTAGGTTGTTCAAAAGTTTTACAACATTCGTACTTTTATATATATTATAAATTAATCTTAAACTTGAATTTTAATAGATCTGAGCCGATGATTTTGATATTTCTTTCAGTGAAGTTGTTGTAGATGTTGTGGGGAGTGTCTATCTCAAATTGTAGGTTGATTCATGGAGAATCAAAGGAAAAATGGGCTCGGAAAGAGGTAGAAAGACCCGTTTCCGGGTCTCTATTTCATCTCCCGCACGGGAGGCGAGTCACTCCCATGCAGGAGTCAAGTTGGAAGGCTAAATTTGGCCTTATCGACCAAGTCCAGCTCGGAAGTCACTTGGTTATTTGGGGTTAATTTCGTAATTTTACTTGAAAGCTCCGTTTTTAACCCGAAACCCCCTGGACACTTTTCTAATCCCCGGATCACTTCCAAACCATAGTTTTAGCATATTAGAGCCTCAAACTCATGTAGGAGAATTCGAATAAGATATCTAATTCGTTTTACGTGTAATTAGGGTTTTCGAGTGATCAAGTTCGGTGACATTCCAGAGTTTGATCAACGTGTATCATTGGGAGTATACAAACCTTTCAATACTGTGAGTGGCTTTTTTTAGTGTTTAGTCATTTGTGGTTAAACATTTTCATTGTTTCATAAAATGTTTTCTATGTTTTGGGATTCGGGTATTTCCTTACACGTGCACACACTTTATTGCATGTTACTTGGGGTGGGATATTTTAAAATAAATTTAATTTATAAAAATGTATGTATTTATGTTTATATATAAAATATATATATAACTGAGATATGAGATGAGTGCCCGACAGGGTATGATCATATTAGATGAGAGACGGAGTCCTAGAGAGGACGAGATGAGACTTGATGCTCTACGAGAGAGCTAGTGGATCAAAAGGAACATGCATCGACAAGTAGCTACGGACCTCCTTTTGAGGGGCATGGTGAGTGGGGAGACACTAGAGTAAACACAAATATGACACTTGCCAGGGCTATAATATAGCTGTGCTTTACCCACAACGAATGGCACCGTTGAGGGAATGAGCTTAGAGAGATATATGTATAAGTATATATATGTATATATATATGTATATATATATATATATGATTTTAATAAGAAAAGAAAAGAGATAGCTTTCAACGATACGAGATCCTCGACCCAGGCCATGGTTAAGCCTTGGTGTGTTTTCAGGGCCAACCCCTAGATAGTTAGTATTATTACTATTATTATTGTTTTTAATTAGAAAGGTTTTGGGGAAATGATTTTAAAAAGGATTTATAAAAATAAATTATAAATATGTTTCCAACTTGTTTTGGATTACCCGACTCCCCAAACCCTAGGTGACTTTGCATTGAACCAAAGTCACTCACTGAGTACATAATTGTAGTCACCCCACGTTTCCTTAAATGTTTTCAGGTTAGACGTCCGGAGGCTCACTAGGAGAACTCAGTTGCTTAGGAGCACTAGATTCCGCTACTTAGGTATTTCCTTAAGTTAATCCACTAGTACTTAATTTATTAAATTGTTTTGTTAAATGTTTTTTAATTAAAGTTTAGTCTAAATTATTATACAGCAATGATGCTTAATTTATGCCTTGTGCCATTTCGAATAGCCTGCCTTCTATAGCACGTATCTCGAGGTGGTAGATGGTTGCCATGTCGCCGACCTCCGGATCAGGACCTGACAATTTTATTGGTATCAAAGCTTATAAAATATTTTAAATATTTTCAAATAACATAACGTGTTTTCAAAATGTTTTCAAAGGTTTTCAAATGTTTTTCAAAACCAGTGGATTACTTAAGTGTCAAATTTCTTAGGTCCGAGTACTAGTTGCTCGAATGTAGTGTAAACATCCAATCATACCCCTGGAACACCATATTAGTAAGTGATGCCACCATATAGGATACATAAGTGTGGTCTCTAGGTGAAATGTCACTGTGACCATCAATTATTTTGAAACTCATGATAGTTATAAAAACACTTCGAGGGAAGTTATGAGACTAACCCTCCAATCTTTTCAAATTTCTCCTTCCTAACAAATTCTAAGTTCATGCAATCCCCTTTAATATGTTCTTCGAGGTACAAGATATGCTAGGATATCTTGTACGATTCTATAAATTCCCCACATCTTCTCATATCTTTTCCAAACTTTGATCTGTTTGGAACTTCAAAAGCCTTCAAGTGAACGTATTTCCAGTTTATATGCTTGAAAAGCACGCTAAAGAACACAAGCCCTAAGCACAATAGGGGAGAAAAGAACGAATGGCACGAGACTGAAGGAACCCAACAAGATATAGGCATCAGAGCACGAGATCAAGCAATAAGAAGAAAACTGGGAGAGAAAGCCCATCCTTTAATCTTTAAAATCTTCGTGGATCGTTAGAACGATCCGATGAATTTACCCAAGGCTGACTAATAACCACATCTTTTGCACTATCGATGACGATGTTTAAAGATCCATACTTCAAGTAGAAGCTAGAGATACCTTAAACCCCCAACCTAAATCCTTACCCTTGGGAAACCAAGTCCGATGTAAGAACTTAAACCAAGCCCCTAACACTCAACTAATTCGAGTGACAACTCGAATTATCACACAAACGATGAACAGTCCTTGCCAACAAAGACTTAATGGTAATGAAATGAAAGGAAAATGAGAAGTAAATAAGGCAAGGATTGTAAAAGAAGTGAAGCAGCTTGAAGATGTGAATGATAGGTGATGGAAGATGTTAGAAGAAAGATGAACGGGCAAAGAAAAAATAGAGAAGGGTGAAAACGACGCAAGGATGGAGGTGAAATTGAAGTGATAAGGAAATGGATCGAAATGAAGATAGAAGATGTAGTAAAGTGAGGAATAAGGAGGGAAGAGACTTAGGAGGTGATAGAGATGGAACCATTGAAGGTTTAATGAGAAATCAACAAGCAAGAAATGAGAAAAGGATGACAAGGGCAAAAAGTAGCTATGTAGTTGCATGCATTAGGCATGCGAAGAAACTGCCTGCCCAATCCCCGAGGATGTATCACCATAAATGATGACGGGAATGAAGAAGTAGAGGTAGAGCGAAGAGAAGCAACTAAGCAAGGCGGCTTAGTAGTGAGTGATGTAGCGTAACAGTTAATAAATAAAGGAAACTTAAAACAAATAATAGATCAAAACCTTAGGCTAACTAGGAGTAAAGAAGGTTAACGAAAGAAAATACTTAGTTTAAGAAACAAAGACTAAAACTATAGGGTATTTAGAAGAAGAACTGTAAGGTAGGACCATAATAAACCTTAGGATATTAGAAACTTTAGAAAACTTTAACCTAATAATAACCCCAAATTCTATAATAAACTATAGGTTAGTAATAATATGATAACAATTACCCAAGGTAGAAAATAAAACCTATCCCAAGTAATAAGAAATCATAATGAATAAGATTTATATAATTGAAGTGTAGGATTTAACTAGGATAGTTAGTTAATGGATAAATTTAGGGAAAACGAGTAAGAGGCTTAGGGATAAAGATAGCTAAGGAAATCGGCTAATAAATATATTAGAAGAAATTAAATAAAAGACTTGGAAACCAAGATAGAATGAATAAGAGAAAATGATTACAACAACTTAAAGATAAAATTTAGGCCAATTCACTACAGCAAGTCATCGCTGGCAAAAAGATATGTATGGTAATTAAAGGTGCAATATATGGGGATAAAGGAAACGGAAAGGAAAGCACCAAAGGAAGGTAAGGATGGAGACACATGTATCTGAGTAGGGTGATAAGCGGATAACTCTCCACTACTTGTCTACTTTCTAGATACAAGTACGGGTCAGTTAAGGTTATGACAGTGAAGGATTGGATGTCCACCTAAGTATGGAAGAGAAAAGGGAAGTACAAGGTAGTGAACGACAAGGAGAATGATGGGGAAGACGATTAGTGGACTCCTAAGGAAAAAGAAATGATCACTAAATTAAAAGAAATCAAGGAGAAAAAGATGGAAAAGGATGATTGTTGGAATAAAAAAAGACAAAAAGGGATAAGAAATGATAAAAAGAGATATGAGATTGAAGAAATTAAAAGTAAGGAGCCAAGGAATGGGAAAAAGGAGTTGAATCTTTAAAAGGAGAGGAATCACCTACTCTTGTGGAATAACTCATCTCCCAATGAGAGATAAGTGAAGAAAGAAAGAGGGAGTTGCGATTCAAATAAAGGCACCCAAGGAGCATGGTCGCCTGTCATCAAGACAATCAAAAGAGCAAATTTCTGTACTTTTCTAAACTAGGTAGCAATGGTAAACACAGGTCGAATCCACAGAGAAATAATATTGAGTAAATCTTGTTTTCTAAAATAACAAGAACAATGAATATAAAAAGGGGTTTTGAAGCTTCAGTAAAGTAAATGAGCAAAGAAGAAACAATAGATTAAACAATAGTAAAATACAGTGGAAATCAATATAAGCAAACATCCATTCCATCATTATCAATTAAAGGTAAGTACAGAGGTTAGATCCCAGACCCACTAAAGATTCAATTGATAAATCAAATGGCATACTTTAGATAAAGGTACCATCACTTCCCTATATCTATGTGGTGACCAATTAGTCCTATTCGGTACTATAGATTCCCAAACAACACCCTTTTATCTTGGCTGAACCAACGACTCTTTGCGATATTGATTTACAAGTTCGATAAAGCTTTAAGCAATGAAATATGTCAAGAATATAGTCAAGCCAAATATATTTCGTGTCTATCCGATCCTGACTATCTAATATCCCAAAGGTCGAGGACTAATTTAACCTTTTTGTCACTTAAGATCAAGGTTTGCTACTATCGCTTCACTTACAAAAATCTAACAGTAGAATTACTTGTCTATAATCAATGCATACATTCATCAATCACAAACAAAAAATTCATAAATCATGTAAAATAGAGATATTAGAACAAACAATTTCATCAATTGATAATATGAACAAGGGTCTCACTAACTTGACTTAACCTTTAATTAAGAGATGATATAATGGATTATAGGTCTACCCACTTATGAATTAAGTGGTAGACCAAGAATAATAAACAACTAAAACAAGAATTAAGGAAAAGTAAAATAAATTGATTAAAGGAAAAGAGATTAAATCTCTACAGAACGGAAGGAATTCCTTAGAGTTTCTATCTCAGAGTTCTCGAGAGAAAACTACTATCTGAAAATTCCCAACTCTGGAAATCTATAAATCTATCCGTACTTAGAGAAAAGGTACTATTTAAATAGCCAGATTATATGATTGCCCTCTGAACTAATTCCTAACTAAAGAGTATGAAAGGTCCTGAGGACATTTCCTGGAGCGGCACCATTATAGACTAGAACGGTGATGTTACGGATCCTCTATGGTACGTGATCTGGTTGCTGAGCCTAGTGGAGCCATTATGGTCACTAGCGGCACCATTAGGGTCTTTTAGCTCTAAGCACTTGCTGACTTTTCCCAACTTGCAAATCTCCCATGTGTAATGGCGCCATTAGCTTCCGTTGGTGTCTTGATGTGTGCGGCTTTGGCAATGTTGGAGTGTAGCGGCGCCATTAGCAACTGTAATGGCACCATTAGGAACTTGTGATTCTGAATGCTAGCCAATCTTCCCTGTCACGTCTCAACCCGCCCGGGTGGACCACGTGGCAACCGTCACACTGCCTCAAAGTACGTGCCGACCGCTTACGCACCTGAAGCACCGCAAGGTAAAGAAATGGATATCGTCGCTGTAAATCAACTAAAACTTTAATTAAAAATCATTTAATAAAATAATTAACTTTAAAAGTAATGCCAGCAGATTAATTTAGAAGAAATACCTACATAGCGGAAACTACTAAGCCTAAGCCACCGACGCCTCCTAGTGAGCCTCCATTCTATTTGCTGACCTCGTACGCGGATCTGCATCCATCCATATTGGACACATGTGAGTGACAGAGGTTCTTGAATCTCCATCAGGATTAGGGAAAATAGGAAAATCCAAAATAAAATAATAATAAAATATATATTTCTTTTGAAAACTGTTTTCTGGTTCTCCTGCTGAGAACCCTCTTTTAAAAACTCTTAAATAAATAAATATATAAATCTCAAATGGGCTGGCATCTCTTTTATGCTAGAGGCTCGACCCGTCGGTCGTATGCCTCACTGCACCGAAGGCTATCTCTTTTCTTTCTAAAACATTTCACATTTTCTCTTTCTCTAGCCCTTTCCCTCGGTGGTGCCTCGCTGTGGTGGAACACAGCGAACTGGAGCCTAGGCGAGCTTCCCTATGCACCTCTCCCAAGGTCTCGTCTCACCGTGCCCCTTAATAGGCGATCCACGACTGAGAATCTAGCATGCTTTCTCCAACTCGTCCACGTTCCCGCATATATTGGAGCTCGAGGAGCATCCCTCTCAATCACTCATCTCGCAAGGGTATCGCACCCTTAAAAATCATAATAATAATATTTCATAATTATATATATATGTATAAAACATACTTTTTTAAAATATATAAACACACACATAAGTATTTATATTTTTTTTGAAAACATCTCACTCTCTATGTGGGTATATCACAAACAACTGTGTGTGTGTGGATTTCCCGTATCCCAAAAACCTTTGAAAACATTTATGTTTTTAAAACCATTTTTAAAACCTTTTTCCCCAGTGGCTAAACAAAGAAGTCTAGGTCACTCACAGTATTGGGAGATTCGTATACTCCCAAGCGCTCTATGTAGCTCAACCTCCGGAGCATCGCCGCATTCGATTCACCCGGAACCCTAATACACGGAAATACACGTTGGCATTCATAATTAAATTTATGAATGCACCTACGAGGCTCTAACATGACCTACGACTTGAATGTGATTCGGAGTTTAGAAAAGTGCCCAGGAGATTCCGGGATAAAAATCGAACACTTGGTGAAAAATTACGAAAATGCCCCTACGGGTCCATGGGTCTCCAACTCGGGCTGGGCCCGTAGAGGCAGGCACCCATGTGGCTGGGTCAGGCCTGGCCTATTTCCGGGTCCAAAAGGCCCCTTTTATGTGAGGTGGGCTGAGCCTAACTCGGTTTGGGCCTAACAAGGCCCAACCGCCCTGTTTGGGCCAGAAGGCCCTGTCCGGCACGGGACTGGCCCAAGTCTCACGTGGAACCTGGGCCGTGGGTCCTCCCGCTCTCCCGCGCGGGAGCCGTTTTGTAGCCTCGGGATCTGAGGCTTTTCCTCGGTTCCCGAGCCCATCTGTCCACCATTTGGCTTGAAATTCAAGATGGAGGTTCCTCTCACTTCCCACGTTGCGTTTACCGGAGCAGAAAAGAGAATCACAAGCTCAAAGTTCCTAGATCTCGAATCTAAACTTAAAATCTAACTAAAAGCTAAACCTAACTTTGAGCTTGGATCTCTCCTAGACCAATGCATGGAAATGCGTGAAAACTTAGAAAAACATAGATTAAGGAGTTAAGAATAGCATACCAAGATCTCGCATTGATCCTTCAGTCGGTTTGTCCGGATTGGCCAAAAGTCCAAAATTACTCCAAAAGAGCAATTGAGAGAAAAGAGAAATGAGAAAAGAGAGAAAGAGAGAAAATGAAGGGAGAGGCTCGGCCTCCCCCTATTTATAGGGGAGTCCGACACAGGGTCTACTCTAGGCCCGGGCCAGACTTTCTCTTCCCCTTTAAACCTCTCAAAACTTTGATCCTTGGCCCGATCCACTGACCAATTCACCAATGGACTTCCAATCCATTGGCTATGGACTTAAAGAAGTCCACTTTAGTGATTCCATGCATGGTCACCAATCTCATCTTCCAACTACGTATTATCTTAAGCTTGACTTCTTTTCTTAATTAGACACATCCGGACCGACGTATTGTTCGCTTAATACTCCATCTTACACTATCCCATTTGTACGAAAAAGTCGTATTAGGTCCGGGTGTGTCATTCCCAACTTGTGATTTTTCCAATGTGTAGTGGCATCGTTAGCAACTATAATGGCGCCATTGGCTTGCTTTGATCTCCACGTTGTGTCACGGCTTGAGAAATGTTGAAGTGTAGTGGCCCTATTAGCAACTATAATGGTGCCATTAGGCTTTGTTGCTTAGCTTCTCGGTTTGCAAAATCCTAATTAAGCTTCCTTAATGATCTATAATTGTGAAAACATGCTTAAATGAGATCATTAGACATTAGATAGCCATAAAACATCATTAAATGAGCACAATATATATGTCTAATTATATGGCTATCAGAGCAGTATGGAAGGTACTTTCCCAACCACATTGTGGGCGCCATCAATTATGATGACTATAAGGAAGAACATGAAACTAGTCGAGTTATAGATGATTCCAACAAAAGTATAAGAAAGAAAATGGTGTAAAGAATTAGTTGGAATATCTATTGTACTAGAAAAAAAGAAGAATCGAAGATTTACGAGATCGAGTGATAGAGAAAGCAAAAGAAGAAAGACGTAATGGGACAAAAGGCGAAGAGCAAATGAAAATAAAGACTGCCACAGAAGTGAAGAAATAAATATTAGAAAATGGATAAGAATAATCCACACGCGAGAAGCAAGAGATGCAAGAAGTAAGACAGAAAAAGAATGATGACAACGAATCCCACACACTAAAGAGGAAGTATGAAGACACGAAGATCATTGATGAGACTAACTGACAACGATGAATGCAATTAGTTAAAGGCGAGATTAATAAGAATAAAAGGGGAGAAAAGTTAAACCTAGGAAAGAATTGTTTATGAAAGGAAGAAAGGAAGCCAAGGAAATAGACAAAGAACTTAGAAAGTTTAAAGCTAGAAGAAGTAAGAGAAGGAACTCTAAAGACTCGTTAGAGATGTAAGCACAAGAAAAAAAGTAAGGCAGATGATGACAAGGGAGTAGATGATGAAAGGAAGACTAAAGGACAGACATATGGTCGAGGCTCACGCAGACGTGACTGGGAGCTATAAGATGCATCTCACAAAGATAGAGGATTAGATATCAAGATCTAGAGGATCTCTGAGATGACTCCTTGACTGGACAGACTTATAGTATAGAGTTGTAGAGAGCATAAGGCTTCCCAGAGTTCTCCATCTGAGAAAGGATGAGAAATGAAATGAGATTTGCCAAGGGCTATATATGAGATAGAAATGGTCGGTCAGAGAGTGAGTCAAAGTATGAGAGTTGAGAGGGTAAGATTTCTAAGTTCCTCTGATTTGGTTTGGCCAAGATTAGGCCAGTGTGTTCTTTAAAGCTCGACTCATATGTTCTAGAGAAGAAAGGAAACATGGTAAACAAAAGACAGTCTAGTGTAAGAGTGAGAAAGAAATGCTAAAATCGAGGAAAGGTCAAATTTGAATCACCGTACACTTTTGCCTTAATGGAAAAAAAATTTAAATTTGAAATCTTCCCCAATGTTGTTGGCCTTAAGGATAAACACGAGATCGTAGGGTGATAGAGTACGCATTGGAAGACGATCATGGAATGCCACGACAATATCAACGAATGAATCGAGAGTTAGGTAGTAAGAAAAATGAAAGGCTATGAAGCTCCGAAGATACTTATGAGGTTATCGTGTGAAGAGATAACTTCAAGGAGAAACCAAAAAAGCACATGGAGAACTATATGAAGGAAAAACGAGGAATGGAGACTCTGTACCCACATGGTTGTAAAGAAGTAGGTCACTTATTGTTCGACCCACCATTAGGTATGATGAATAATGACCTTTAAAAGAGGTTGAAGTTAGAGTGCTTCACCTGTTCTGGAATTAGAAATAAGCAACCTTTGAGCTGACGAATTTGAGCACGTTAAAGAGAAAATCAGAGCAGCGTAATGGAAGCATAGAAGGCCCCAACCCACGTATTGATAAAGGGAAGCTCCACGAAGAAAAAGATCAAGTTAAACTCAAGAACAAGAGGGAAGTGAGCACTGTTTTTTAGATAGGATGACCTGAAGGGGTAGGAGTATAGTCGGAACAATCGAGAGTGAAGAGTTGTTTTAGTATAAGTTGGGGTAAAACAAGACTTGGATATAGAAGTCAATTCTTCCCACTATGACCTTGGGAATTTTAATGACGAAATTCTTTGAAAAAGAGGAAAGTTAATGCACCCGGACCTAATCGAACTTTTTCGTACAAATCAGAATAGTAGAAGACGGCATGAAAGTACAGAAGCTGAGTGTGTCAAGTTCAAAATTTAACTTTAGTATAGGTGATGAAAGAGAAGATTAGGTTAGAATAAGATAGAGTTGGGAGACTTGGCAAATTTCAATGCATGAAAAGTGATTAAACACTAACCGAACTCCCCCTAAGTCCATAACAAATGGTTGAAAATCAGAGAAGTTGGAAAGATGAGGAAGAGGTCCAATGTGGGACTCGAACAGATCCAGCTCTAGACCTATTTATATAAAAGGGGAAGGCCGAGCCTCTCCCCCTCATTCTCTTATCCCCCTTTCCTTTTCCTCTTTCTTTTTCCCCTTTAAAGGCAAATTGGAATTTTGGCCAATTCAGACAATTTGATGGTCGAATCAAGGTGAGTTTCAAGCATGTTGTTCTACTCACCTTAAGATTTAATTTGCCTACTTGCTTGAGTAAATTCTATGCATTGGTTTAAGAGAAATCATGGCTCAAAGTTAGGTTTAGGTTTTTTGGTTAAATTAAGTTTAGACTTGAATTTTAAGAAATTTGAGCCGATGATTTTGATTTTTCTTTCAGCGAAGCTACTTTAGATGTTGTGGGGAGTGTCTGTCTAAAATTGCAAGTTGATCAGTGGAGAATTGGATGAGAAACGGGAAAAGAAAAAGACGGAGAGACCCATTTCTAGGTCTTTGTTTCGTCTTTCATGCAGGAGTGACTCACCTCCCGCATGAGGTTCAAGTTGGAAGGCCAAATTTGGACTTCTCAACCAGGTCCCACGCGGGACCTGATCAATCCCGGGTGAGAGTCACTTGGGTCCTTAGGGGTAATTTCGTAATTTTACCTGCAACATCTGTTTTTGACCTGAAACTCCTCCAAACACTTTCCTAACCTCGAATCACTTCCAAACCATAGTTTTTAAGCATATTAGAGCCTCAAAATCGAGAATTCCAATTAGATTTCTAATTCGTTTTACCTGTAATTAGGGTTTTAGGGCGATTAAGTTCGGCGATGCTTCTGAGTTTGATCGACGTAGATCCTTTGGGAGTATATGAACCTTCCAATACTGTGAGTGGATTTGTTTCAGTGTTTATCCATTTAGGGCTAAACATTTTAAAATGTTTCTATGTTTTGGGGTTCAGGTATTCCCTTACACGTGCACACACTTTATTGCATGTCACTTAGGCGGGATGTTTTAAAGTAAATTTAATTTATAAAAATGCATATATGTATGTTCATATATATAAAAAATATATATAACTAAGATATGAGATGAATGCCCGACGGGGATGATCATATGAAATAAGAGACGGAGTCGAGAGAGGACGAGATAAGACTCGATGCTCTATGAGAGAGCGATCGAACAGAGCAAAGCATGCATCCAACAAGTATCCGTGGACTGCCTTTTGAGGGGCACAGTAAGTAGGGAGACCCTGGAGCAGAGATGCGTAGATGGGACACATGCCAAGGTTATGATGTAGCTGTGCTCCACCTACAGCGAATGACACCGTCGAGGGAATGGGCTTAGAGAGATATATGTATAAGTATGTTTATATATATATATATATATATATATGGTTTTAAGGAAAAAAGAAAAGAGATAGCCCTCGACGATACAAAATCCTTGACTCAGGCCAAGGTCGAGCCTCGGTGTGTTTTCACAGCCAGCCCCTAGATAGTCTGTATTATTATTATTGTTTTTAATTAGAAAGATTTTAGGGAAAATGGTTTTAAAAAAGGATTTATAAAATAAATTATAAATATGTTTTCTAATTTATTTTGGATTACCCGACTCTCGAAACTCTAGGTGACTTTGCATTGAACCGAAGTCACTCATTGAGTGCATAATTGTACTAAGTCCACGTTTCCTTAAATGTTTCCAGGCTAGACGACTAGAGCCTTATTAGAAGAAGTCAATGGCTTAGAAGCACTAGATTTCACTACTTAGGTATTTCCTCAAGTTAATCTACTGGTACTCAATTTTATTAGATTGTTTTATTAAATGCTTTCTAATTAAAGTTTAGTTTAAATTGTTTTGCAACAATGATACTTAATTTATGCCTTGTGCCATCTCGAATAGCCTGCTTTCCATGACTTGCATCTCGAGGTGGTACATTGGTTGCCACATGACCGACCTCCGGGTCGAGGTGTGACAACCACTGAACAGATGGGATGGATTACACCTGAGAGTGAATGGAGCAAAGTAAATTGCAATGGGGCATTTATTCGAGGGCAAGAACATGCAGGTATTGGAATGCTTATCAGAAACTTTGTAGGGGAGATGTTAGATGGTGTTTGTGAAATGGTTAAGGCAAGTTCAGTTTTAATGGTATAGGCCATGGCTATGAGACAAAGAAATTACAGAAGGTAATAATTGAAATAGATTCACAGGAAGTGCAAAGAGCCATAGTTGGGAGATATGATTCTAGGGATTGGAGAATTAAACCAATAATTCACGATATAAGGAAAATGCTTGAATAGGTGTCTCGGCAAAAAGTTTGCTGGATAAGAAAGAGTGGTAATGCTGTTGCGCATTGGATAGCTTTTGAGGTTATGAAGGGGATGTGCTACTTGGAATGGCTAAGGCTTCCCCATCTTTTTTAGTACATATTTTGAGGAAGGACGGATTCCCTAAACTTCCTATGTAAATAGATTTGTTTACGAAGTAAAGTTTGAGTTGTTGTTTCTCTTTAACTCCTCCTTGTATGATTGTTTTGGATATTCATTCTTTTGAAATCAATAATAAAATCTCTTGATTGTTGCCCAAAAAAAAAAGACCTTACTATTATTTATACCATTATTATCATTCAACTCCTATATATTTAGGGATTTTTTTTCCAATTTCTTATCTTTTTTTAACCATTAACAACGCTTTATTGGAAAAGTATTGAAATGCATTAATGTTAAAAAAATATTATAATAAATGCATAAAAATAAATAATCAAAATTGGGGGGAAAATACTAAAAGTTAAACAAGGGTATAATAGTAATATCACTTAACAAACTAATGATAAATCTATAGTGTTAGAAAATTTGAGATGAGCTAACAAAATACTCCATTTGTCTCATAATATAAATTACTTTTGAAAAGTTTTCTTGTCCTAAAATATTTGTCATTTTTACAAAACCAAGATAATATTTTTTATATTTTTCCAGAGTTACCCTTGTCAGATTAGAAACTTCTTTTTTAATACATGTCTCCTTTTTATCTCTCTCTTGACAAAAGAGAGAGAATATTATCTGAAACAAGGTGTGTTTAGAAAAGAGAAGAGAAATAATGACAGACATAACCATAAGTAAGAGAAATCAGAAAAGTGAAATCGGGGTAAAATAGGTAAGTGCGTAAAACTTAACAGATAAAACTATTTTTTCTTTGTTTTGTAAAACAATTAAAAGTGACTTATAGTTTAGGATAGAGGGAGTATAAGCAGGTTAGATGACTGCCATGTGTAAAGTACTTGATTAATTAATTAACGTAGAAGTCATCTAGTCATGTTTGTGAAGTTAAAATACATTTGTGAAGTTAAAATTTTCCACGGATATGATCATGTTTGTGATAATGGATTAGATTACATTGGATAAAATAAGAAAGAAAATTATATATATTTTGTAGTGCTATTTGATAATATTTACATATATTTTGTATTACAGGAGGATTATTCATAGGATAAGTTAATACTTTTTATTTCAAAAGAATTAAATCATTCTTTAGTCATTCAGTAAATAATCCATTAAACAATCAAATCTTATATAAATTAAACAAATCATTATATAAATTACATATAATTTTTCTTATTTATCTTATACAATCCAATCCTATACTCCAAACTAGCCCATAGTCATGGTGTATGAGATTTAATTAAAGTTGTCAAAAGCTAATCCAAGCCTCAAAAACTCGACCGACCGATCCGAACTCAAAACTAATCTGACTTGATTCGATCAAAAAAGGTAAACGATCCAAATCTGCCCGACTTGAAACTTGATAGACCCGAAACTCGATTGACTTGGAACTTGATAGACCCGAAACTCAATTGACCCAAGAACCTAATTTTATAAACCCAAGGATCTAACCCAAAAAAATCCGACAAACTAATGAAATAATTTTATATACCTCCTAGATCAAATCATTTTCCATTAAATATATAAGTATAAAACTTTTTCAAGTTTCAATAAATTTCTTACCAAATGTATAAATTTAACATCTCTATTTGGTAATACTAATTTTAATTTAGTATGTTTGATATCACCTTTAAGAATGTGTTTTTAGTTAGTAGTTAATTAAGGTGATCTTATATAATATAGACCCGAAAATTATGAATTATTAATGGATGCTATGTTAAGGTTACCTTACTATATTCATTAACCAATTTCTAAGCAATTCTTTTTTTTTTAACATTAAACATATACAAACAATTTATTGTAGGAACAAACGATATATTATCAATATTATCCAAAATAATTAAAATAAAATATCAATAATAAGTAAATCAAACCGTTGATTGATTCATAATATGTAGTTACTTATAATAATTGAACGATTACATGAAATTTTGGATATATATTATACCCTTATACTTTTATGTTTCAAAATGGGACTATATACCATATTTCATAATTTGGCATTTGATTCATGCCTTATAGTTGTAGACCTATAGAATCATTAATAACTAACACAGTAACACTATAGAGTATAATGTATATAATATATACGATAGTTTTACAAAGAAAATTACAAATTAAAGTCACTAATAGTAAGATAGTAAGATACTAAAATTAGTAGCCTATGTTGCTTATTACCTATTCTTTTTCGGCTATCCTACTCACTAACAAAACAAAAACTTTTAAATTTTTAATACTATAAGCAGAAAATTGACAAATTTTATAATTGTATCCCAAAATTTTGATTTTTTGGTTTGTGATTGTATGGTGGCAATTTTTTTGGTTATCGATTATAATTTATAACAAAACTTTTTAATATTAATTATATATATAAATTATAATGAATTGATTATATATCAATTAGAAATGAATTAATAAAAACATAAAATTTATTTTGTTTAAAATTATAGATAATTTATAAGAAAAATTTTAAGAATTTATAAATATTACTAATTTAATTAATACATTAATAACATTATAAATTTAAGCAATTTAATTACAATTTATAACAAATTAAACAAATAATACTTTTAATAAAGAGTAAAAATTTGATAAGGACTGATTGTAAAAGAGGGGTTTTACACCCTCCAATAATAGCGTGTCACATCAGATTTTTTAAATTTTTTCAAAATCTTACAGTACATTACGATACACATAATTATTTAAATAAAAAACTTTTTATTTTTTCTTGAAAATTCTTCTACAATTATTAAAACCCTACCCTAATAATACCATAAATTTTAAGACTTACCCTATAAATCTTTTTTTCTTAACTTGAGGCTAAACTTTAAGCAAATTTAGACTTATTTGTGAAATTATTATGTGTATCAAGATCTATTTTAAAATTTTTGTAAAAACTTTAAAAAAATGAAGTGGCGCGTTATTATTGGAGGGTGTAAACCCCCTTTTTTATAGTCAGTCCTTATCAAACATTTTCTCTTCAATAAAATTTCTCTTAATTATTAATTTGTAAAATTAAAACTTTAATTCAATTTAAAATAATAGAGAACTAGAATGACTCGAGGCTCAAATTTGAAAAATCCGAATTCAAATGACATAAAATCCAAATGACTCAAACCCGAAAAGACCCGAAGGCCAAACTTTAAGGATAAAACCTAAAAGACCCGAGACCTAAAAGACCCGAAACCTGAAAAACTAAAAATTCAAAAAACATGAATTCAAAAGACTTGAAACCTGAAATGATCCAAAAATCTCTTTTAATCTAAATTGGATGACCTAATTGACCCGAACTTGAAAGTAATAAGACCTACCCGATTTAACACCTCTATATTCAATGGTAGAGCTCTTCCATGTAGGGCTGTTCAAGCAACCCGAAAAAACCGATAATCGAACCGAACCGAATCGATAACTAGATTAGGGTTTTGGAATGTTCATATAAAAACCGAATGAACCGAATAAGCTAAAATTTTAAAAAATATTAGATTTTATTAGCCTAAAATTAAAAGACCCAAAATTTTTATAATCTTATTTGAGCTTTTATAAAAGAAAAAAGTTCAAAATTTAATGGATTTCAACTATCCAAAAACCCGCAAAAAAACCTGAACCGAACCGAACTGAAGCGTTAGGGTATTAATGACACGCCCGGACCTAGTCCGCACGTGTCAAGTTGAATATTTATATATTGATGTCTTGTTAATATATATCAAATTTGACTTCCCATGAATGTTATGAACTTCATATAGCTCAATTTCAAGCTTAAAAACCCTAAAAATTGAAGTTCCGAGATGTGGGTCCCACTTGGGCACTGATTCCAATGAAGTTTGACCGAGTTGACCGGAGTCAACTTTGACTCAGTTGATTCCGGCGCCGGAACTGACCGATTTTATAATGGGTCTCGGCTGCCCGAGACCCCATTTTCACTCCTCCTCATCTTCTTCAATTTTCAGAGCTCTCTCTTCGATTCTCTTCAAGATCAACTCTGTAATCTCCTTTCAAACACTTAATCAAACATCAATATCAACTTCTCTTGTCTTCTTGAAGATCAAAACGCCAAGATTTCTAAGAAAATCTTCAAATCTAGAAATCTGGAAATTTGGTGACAGATTGTTCATCAGCTCATATCTTTTGATTCAACCGTGCGTTTTGGCTGAGAATTTGGTATGTTGTTCTAGACTCATCAAGCTTTAATTTGATAGTTTATACGCTTGATTTCATGGTCTGAGCTAAGAGAATTCGTTGATTGAAGTTGATATTTCTGTTTTGTCCGAGATAAGTCAACTCTTAGTGATTTGATTCAAAATTCGAGCATGATTGGTTGTTTGATTCCGTTCTTGAAGCTGTAAATCCTTAGATCATGTGTTAAACTTGCTGTGTTTCAATTTTGATGCGGATTGGTTGTGAATCGAACTTAAATCGAGCTGAAGAAGATTATGGCCGAAACTCGGCCTTATTTCCAGAACAGAACCGGCGCCGGTTCTGACTAGTTCCGGCGCCGGATCATCACAGTCCAGGGGTAAAATGGTCATTTTGCAATCCTAGACCCCAGTTGATCCCAATTGACTCCAATTAGCTCCAATTGACTTCCGGACTTGTCAATTTTAGTCCGAGACCTTTAATTGGTGTTGTTTTATGATTTGATCATTGGTTGGATATTTTTATTAATCAAATTAGATTTTAATTTGATTATTTAGGTACGTGATCGTATGAGTTTTACACCGGTTGCAATTTGAGCTAAGGCATTCGTGGGTAATCGGGGAGTATACAACTCTCCTCACTTGTGAGTGGCTTGGATTATATTGGTTGACCATTGAGGGTTAACCGTTTTTAAATTTATTTATAAATGCTTTATTAAATTGTTTATATATGTTTTGGGATATGAATTGTCCACCCTCACACACCCAGTTTACAAATGATTTAAAGGGTGGGAATTTCAATAAATTATATATATTGAAATTATTATTGATTATTGTATGGGGAACGATACCCCTAAGAGATGAGAAATTTAACATAGTCCTCGGGGCTCCAATTTGTGGGAGCGTGGACCGAGTGAGAGCATGCGTGTTACTCAGCCGTGGACCGCCTATCGAAGGGCACGGTGAGTCGCTCCTGATTGCGAGAGGCGCTTAGGGAAACTCGCCAGGACTTCGGATGCTGTGTTCCACCACAGTATGGCAAACGTCAAGGGAATGGGCCAGAGAATAAAGTAAAATGTTTTAAAATTTAAAGTAACCCTTGACGGTCCAGTAGATACCCCAGCGCACGGGTATACCTTATTGGGACGATTTCAGATGCCAGCCCATTTGGATATATATATATATATATGTTGTTATTGATTTGATATTTGATTTGGTTTGAGATTTTATTTATTTCAAAAAATGATTTATTAAATTGATATTTGGATTATTTCATATCCCCAGCCTGAGGTGATCGGTCTTTATAACCGAGTCTCTCACTGGGTACAAGTTTATTGTACTCACCCCATTCACTTTTGTTCTCAGATCATCAGACTTTGGACGGCGGACGTCCTGGTGGCCAGTGATCACAGTTTCTCTCTATGGACACGATTATGTAGGTGCCACCTCTTTTGCTTGTGTTACTTGGCTCGGAATATTATTACATCTTACATATACATTTGTGTATTTATAAATAATACTTTCCGCTGCATCGAAGTACCGTAAGATGTGATATTTTATTTTAAATATTTTGAACTATATTACCTATGATATTATTACATGATTTCATATATTGCTCGAATATCCTTTATTTTTAAGTCTTGTGCCATCTTGGTTGCCCGCCTGACGAGGCACGCATCTCGAGGTGATACGGCGGTTGTCGTGTGGCCGAGCCTGCGGGTCGGGACGTGACAATTAAAACCTTAATATCCGAACCAAACCAAACCGTTTACACCCCTACCTCCATGTCATTAATAATAAAATCTAGACTGTTCCCAATTGTCCTCAATTATCACTTTTTCAATAGTAAAAGAATAAAATTAACAAAAATTGGATTAAAAGGACTAAATTTGAAGATATTGTTATAATCGAGGGATCTCCATTATACTTATTATAAATTCTTACTCCACAGCAGGCCATGGATATCAATTAGTATCATAATATCAGAATCTGGTAATTTGAACTTTCAAGGTTTTATCAATATTAACTCTATTATTCCAACTCAAAATCTCTTCTTAAAAGGTAAAAAGAATAATAAAAATTATTACTATTTTGTAGCGGTTTTTCCTCTTCGGTCGAATAAAATCTTAACAATAATACAACTACAACGTTATGTTCAAAGGAGAGCAATGAGAATGAAAATGAGAAGAGCAGCAATAAAGGAATACTTAAGAGCAGCCAAAAGAATAGCCACAGAGATCAGGAACAACTGCCAGAGAACTTGAGCGTTGGCCCACGTTAGCAATCCCGTTAATCCGACGGCTAGGATGTTATCAGGATCTGGGTTCAGCAGATCTCCCAATCTGAAGTTAGATAACGACCGTCGATCATTACCGTTGATGGACCCATTTGGTTCTTGTTGGGTTCTTTGGTTAGGTCGTCGCCGCCGTTGTTGCTATTGTTTACGTTTTGAGCAAAACGCAGGAATTTGGGAGGGTGTTTGGGGATCTTAATTTGGGGTTTGGGAAATAAAGGGGTACTTTTAGCATTTTTTTTCTTTTATTATTGCGTTTTCGCCGGAGTTCTAGTGAGAGAACCAGAAAACGAAGCGGAGAAAAAGCAAGATATGGAGTTAATTAAAAATTAGAGGAGAACCTCGCGTCATGTCTAGGATTACAAAAATATAAATAGAGTTTAACTTTTATATATTGATAGTAGAGTTTTTTAATTTTATAAGTAGGGTTAAAAGAATGATATATATTTTATTATTTAATTAATTAATTTAAAAATATATTAAAATATACTCTACAAGACACATATCAACCATCTAACCATGTTCGTAGAGTTTAAAAATTCCACCGTCAATGAATGAGATAATAATTCATAAAAATAATGTAATACATAAAATTGAATTAATTTCTTTTTTAAACTGCGCATAGAATAACAATAGTAAAATTAAACTCATTTCGCTTCGAGTTATAAATAAAGATAATATAATAGACGAAATTATATTTTTTTTATTATACATTGAATATAATATTAATTATAAGAGAAAAACTCTCAAAAGAAAAATGGTGGTTTGTGGAGGATAAAAGTAAAAATTTACGAAATATTGATTGAAGGAAAATGACTATCAACATTTTAGTTAAAAAAAAAAAGAAACAACCATTAACATTTTAGTTATAAAGAAGACCAAAGGTCATACCACATAAAACATTTAACATACTTATATAATTAAAATTTTTTCTCAAAAATTTTTTCTGATTAAACATAATTATATTTTACTCCATTTTTTATTCTACTTAATACTCTTTATGATTATCATAAAATATTCCTTTCTTTAACGGTATAAATACGAAATTAAATTATATTATATAAGAAATTTAAATGCGTATATATATGATAAATTAAATAATATTTGAATTAAAAATTTTAAATATAATCATTAAACAAAAAAAATTGAAAAGAAAACTTATGAAAAATGAAAAAAAAATTGAAAGAATGAAAAGTCATAAATTAAACGTATTTAATTAGTACAATAAAATTATAATAAATAACTTACATAAAGTATTTCATCCATTTAAAAATATAAACATTATTTTAAAATTAATTATAACTATTTTTTTCTCTCTCCTCTTGATTATATGACACACTGCATAGATAAAATAAAATATGAAATGATAAAAGTACCCTTCAAGAGGAAAATATTCGGAATAAACCGATCGAAAATCCATCGACCACAGTGGGAGTCGAACCCACGACCTTTTGATCCGAAGTCAAACGCGCTAATCCACTGCGCTATGCGGTCTATTTGTCTGATAGCTCACAGATTATTAAATAATTATAAAGAAGTTGGTAATACATCTAGTGCAAGCCTTGCTTATATGGAGGCCCCTTCCGTAAATGAGCCCAATCAATGGACAAAACCCAATGAATGCATTCAAACCAAAGGCCTGATTAAGGGTTTTTTTTTTTTTTTTTTGTATATTTACTTAGGAAAGGAAATTCAAATCCTATTCTTGTACAAGGATTCATGTGTTTCTTTCATTGAACGAAATGTTTGGATGCTTGTTCAAGAAAATTTTTGGTCAAATTATAAAATTGATCTGTATATTATACAGGAAATGTTGATTTAATTCCTCTATTATAATTTGAATAAATTGAGTTCTTCTACTATTATTCATTATCAAATTAAGTTCAGTCACTAACAGTGTTAAACTATACTTATGTAGCATTGACTATGATGATATATATTTTAATTTTTTTTTTAAATTTCCCTTAACTTTTTTGGCCATATGAAATACCTTGATATGTACTTTTAAAAATTTTTTAAATGCTTCACATGACTTTTTTTTGCCACATGTCATAATCTTCGTAGGTCATTTTTCATTTTTTTTCCGCATTTAATTTCATTCTTTTTTTGTGAAAAATTTTTCATGAAAAATTTATATTATTTTTTAAAAGTACACGTCACCAAAAGTCAACATCATGTTAACATAGTCAATGCTATCTTAGCATAGTTAACAGTGAAAGTTTAACACCATTAATTATTAGATTTAATTTGGTAATAAATGATACTTAAAAGACTCAATTTGATTCAATCATAGTAGATGAACTAAATTTATATTTTCTATATAGTACATAGGCTAATTGCATGATGTAACCAATTTTTTTTTAAAACAAATGCTACTATATATTTTTTTTGGTACAGAAGATGCTGCTTAAAGACAACTAATTTCTAAGTAAAGGTAAGCCAACCATATTTTGCTTAAGAAGAGTGAAAAGATCTAAAGGGAGATTAGTCAACACAGTCAATCCTTGTCGACATTCTTATACCAAATTGGCTAGAGAGTCTGCACACTTGCTCCTATATATTATTGCGTAGCAAATTTAGACTCTTAACTCAAATTATAGAATTACAGCATAAAATAATCTTCAAAATAACCTAGCTATCTAGAGAAATTTGAATATTCAGATCATTTCAAATAGTTGTTTCATAAACCTATCATCTTTTATATATAAAAATAAAAATGTATAATTAATGCATGTCGTTAGAAGTTATTGGGTCTTGTTCGAATCACTCTGCGTTCACGTAACTTTAGGCTTGGGGTGTTTGGATCTCTCTAGTTCAAGTTTGAATCAATCTTGAGTTCATAAGTTCCATTTGATCATTTTTGTACTTTTAACATTAAATTAATTAAATATTATATTTAATAAGAGGAGATTTATGTAGTATTAAGAGTTTTATATAATTTCATAATTTAATTAACGTAAAATTAATTAATATTTGGTTAATCTAATTATTGAATTTCATATTTTATTCGTATTTATCGTGCATGTAAATTTTCAAGTTAATTTAAAATATCTAACATATATTTTAATCCGATAGAATTTTCTGCCATTAAATATATATATATATATATATATATTAAAAATACCTAAAATTATTAGAGTTCAGATCAATGTTATAAAAAAAATTAAATTATCGAGTTATAAAAATAATTTTAATTTTACACTGCATATAAGTAGATCTCTTCTCATTATAAGATAATATTTAGTTATAAATTAATCATTCTTGTTTTTTAAGTAGCAACTTTAAATTATCACATATTCAATTTTAAATCAATAAATTATTTTGAGTTAAATGAAACCTGATGGACTTTTACGATAGAATCATGAATCTAAATTGTTTTGAGTTAAATTGAATCCGATCATCAGTTACAATGGGCTTTTGAGTTTGAATTTATCTCATCGTTTACATAAAGAATTTTATATCCTACCCAAAGAAATGTAAAAAGAAAAAAAAATTTATATAAATGTTAACAGAATCCAAAACTCACCAATGTACTCACTTTGACACAACAGAAAAGGGGACACAAGAAATGCTTCTAAATGCTTTCCTCTTTTTGGAATGAGACATTGGTGGCTTCTACAGTCAGCGGCAAGTACCATCAACTGACAATAAGCAGCCTTTTTTTTGAACCATTGGATTAGATGAGATTAAATATTAACCGTTAGATCAAATGAAAGGGAGGTAATGGGAAGTAAATGGGAGGTAAAGTGAAAGTAAGTTTGTCTGAAGGAATTGGTAACCAGCTGAGCAACCGGTTAGGTGTCTTCTTAAATGTGGTGGTCTTGAGACCATAAAAAAGGTGCTGACATGACGATTTCTCATTTTCTCTCCACTTTTTTATTCATTTTGTTTATTCTTTGTCTTTGATTGTTAGCTTCTCTCTCGTTTCTGTCCTCTCTCAACTCAACTATGAAACTCAGATCTACAGCTTCCATCGATGCTACTGTTGACCACCACCGTTATTGCCAACCACCACCTCTAGCCGCTGCCGATAGCCCAAAGATGTTGATTACTTGTTCTCAAACCCCAGAATCTTCTCTTGCAAGCTCCAAATCAAAAACCCAAACTGAAAACAATATTTTTTTTCTGTTCTTTTTCCTTGCGTGTGTAGATGCTCAATACCATAGGTTTTAAAAAAGAAAAATTAAGAGAAAGAATAAAGAATAACAAAATGACGGAATATTGGGATGCCTGAAGATATGTTGAATTTGTCCTTACCAATTAGTAATATTTGTTTTTGAAAACATTTTCTTGAGTCTTGACTCCTTGTCAAGATTTTGTATCTGTTGTTACTCAAATTCTCTATGGGTAGATTTAAGTAACTTGTTCATTTACTTTTGTTTCTTCTTTGCCAGCAAAAGAGATGGTTAAGATTCCATTCATGTCAAAATTCTCTTAACTTAGAATTCTTTATAAAGAAGAAAAATATTATGATTGATATACACTTAATTCCTTTTCAAAATTTAATAGGTCTTTAAGGGTTTTTGAAGTAATTGAAGATTTTGTGGTGAGAGATGTTAGGGTTCAAAAAAAAAGATTTGGGGATTTTGGAGGAAAGAGGACCAGGGTGTCTTGTCTCACGTGGGAAGAAAAAGAGACGAGAGAGAGGAAAAAGAAATCATGTATTTTTTCTTGATTTTATTTTTATATATTTTTATAAATTTTTGGCCAAATTATATATTTTATGATTTAATGAATAATAGTATTTGATAAAAAAGAGAAACTAACAAATTAAATAACTCAATAAATAGAATAATAATTTCAAAAGTCCACGAGTTATTGAAAAAACACATATGCTTACAACAGAAAACTTTGGCCTTGGAACAATTAAAAGGTTCTATCTCTGGATGCAAAAGTAAGTGCATCCATTCTACCTATGAATGCAAAAATAAGTGCATCCATAAGTAAAAAAATAAATGCATCCTTTAAAGGTTACATTTTCATTAGTGCAACTTTAGCTAGTGTAGGAAAAAAATATGACTACACATTTTAATGGCTTTTAGAGTTGACCGCATTATCTATTTGCAAAAATATCTTATTTGATTGCATTCTTAGAGAACTATAATAGTATCCCAATATGTCTGCAAAAAAGGTATATAATAGCAGTATAAAATCTATTTAAATTTACAAATAAAATAAATACTATATACTAATAATAATGAAATTAAGAACATCGTCTTTCTTTATAAACAAAAGATTATCCTATTTACACGTTAATATGTCCTCAGATTAATCTATTAATAAGAATGATATAGCGTTTCACATACCGAGTAGAAAGAAAAATAAGAAAGAGAGAGAGAGAGGGAGGCATCTGCTAAACATCAAACCATTATTTTATTAATATTTTTATTTTACAACCACCTTTTGTGGTAGAAAGAGTGGTTCTCGCTAGTCCGTTCAATTGTTAGAAGGCGCCAAAATTTTTGACACTAAGGAGGGAGCTGAAATTTTGATTTTAGCTTGTAACCAAAAAGTTGGTCGAAAATCCGGTAAAATTAAAAGATAATAGCTTTCCTTTTTCAATCATTTATGTGCATGTTACAAACTTCAATTGCTAAGGTCACTAATTTCTCTTCAATTTTTTTAATACATTTATTGTCACCATTACTTGATTACCAAATGAAAATATAACTTCATTTTTATTGGAGTAGTTGGTCGCAAACAAAAAAACATGATCACAAATTAACAAACTAAATTTGTGTTTATTTTAACTAGCAAGAAATATGATCACAATTATGGTTGTAAATTTTTGTAACCAATAGTTATCATAAAAATTGTTACAAATTTGCAACTAAAATATAGTGGTCGCAAAATTTGCGACCGTTTAAAGCAAATTGCAACCATCTTCAAAATGCCAAAGGACAACAAAATCTTGCATCAAATTTTGTGATTGTTATAGTGACCAAGTTTTTATTTCTTTCTTTTGTGACCATCTTTACGACATTTTGCAACCATTGGTTGCAAATGAGTCACAACTTCAATTGCAATTTTGCAACTATTTCGTGGATTGTAATTTTGGTGATCGCAAATCCATGGTTTTCTTGTAGTGATAATATCATGTCCAATCATCATATGCTTAAACATGTCTCCTTTAAGTATGATCATTGACCAAATCAAAATGTGGTTCATTATCAACAAGTCATTTCTAATTGTGCAAATATCCGATTCCAATGCATGTCTCCTTTAAATGTGAGTACTTACTAATATCACGTACTACTAATGTCATGTTCACATATCTTGTTTCTAAACATGTCTTCTTACTTTTGTATTTTTTTTAGATACTTTCATAGGTTATTTCTTCATTGATCATGTATATTACAAAACGAAATAAAACCCTTACCTTGTTCACTATAAAGTATACTAGTAATTTATTTACTTTTTAATCCTAAACATGTTTTCCATCAGTATAATCTTGAATATAGTTATTTTTTATAGCAAGACATTAGAACTTACACTCTAATGAAACATATTAGGAAAAATCATATATATTACAAAACGAAATAAAATTCTTACCTTGCTAACTATAAAGTACATTAGTAATTTATCTACTTTTTAATCTTAAACATGTTTTCCATGAGTATTGTAGACACTATTTTTTTATTTTTGTTTTATTTTATTTTTATCCATTCCTTATTCATTTGCATCTTAATGTTCATTTTAATCTTAGTCTTAATTTTAATTTCAATTTTAACTTGGTTTGTTATTAATGTGCCCATTTTAAATATTATGTCCTTTTTTTTATTTGGGAGCATCAGTCGAAATTCTTACACTCCAGACCCTGAAAAAAGAGTTTCAACTCTTCAAACTTTCTGCAGTTATTGTCGCTAATAAAGCAGTTAACTTCTCAAAGCAACCAAAAGCCACGCCACCTTGCCCATGCAAAGGAATAAAAGAAAGAAACCAAAGCCACAAAGAAGGACAAAGGTTACGCCATTAAAGAAAGAGAGGTTGGGCCATACATCTCTTCTGATATGACAAGAGTATCAACTTTCTAGCTTTAAACCTATCACATTTCTTGATTTTTGTATTAATAGATTTTCAAAAAGGCTAAAAAGTGGGACATTCTAGGGGGGATGCAGCCAATGTTTCAAGAGATGTCCAATAATTCCATCGAACTTTGTTTTTTCAAAAAGGAGGTCGGCCATTTTTGTTTTTTTTGGGCCCGCTGTTTTTTTTTTCATTTTGCTGAAGAAAGAGAGCAAGGAGTTGGAGTTTTCAAAAAGGAGGTCGGCCATTTTTATTTTTTTTGGGCCCGTTGTTTTTTTTTTTTATTTTTTTCATTTTGATGAAGAAAGAGAGCAGGGAGTTGGAGTTTTCAAAAAGGAGGTCGGCCATTTTTGTTTTTTTTGGACCCGCTGTTTTTTTTTTATTTTTTCATTTTGATGAAGAAAGAGAGCAGGGAGTTGGAGTTTTCAAAAAGGAGGTCGGCCATTTTTGCTTTTTTTTGGGCCTGCTGTTTTTTTATTTTTCTCATTTTGCTGAAAAAATGGAGCGAACTTAGGGTTTTCAAAAGGAAGGGTCGGTCATCTTTTGGTTTGAGACTCTCTGTTTTGTTTTTTTCATTTTTTCTGAAGAAAGAGGGCAACAAGCTTTGTTTTTTTTTTAAAAAAAAAAAAGCAAGCAGTCGGTCATTTTTGGTTTTCTTTGGCCATTTGGAAACAGAGAAGAAACAAGTCTCAGTTCAAAAAGAGATTTTCCTCAACAAAAAGAGGACCTTTATGGTTTTGAAAACGAGTTTTACAAAAAAGCAACGATTTTTTTAGTCAAAAAAAGAGAAGAAGTTTTCTTCTTTCAGTTTTGTGAAACAGAACAATTTGATTCTTCTTTGTCTTGAGAGTAAATCGTCTGGAGAATAAAAAAGAAAAGGCAGTTTGGTTTTCCAAGCTAGAGCCATTCTTTTCTCTCTCAAAAATAGACGCTTACCTCCTCCGTTGTAATAGTTCATACCAGTCTCTATTATTTTCATCAGCTTACACTTTGAGTTAAAGCTTGGGTAATTGTCTGTCTAAACTTTTATTACTTCAGTCTTCTTGTAAATTTCGGTTTAATTTTTTTTTTAACTTGTTAAATCTCATACAATTTTCTTTTCAAGTTGTTATTTTTATTAATTCTTACGTGGTTGCCTGTTCAAGTTTGCATTTTTGTAGTTTCATTTTTATTTATACCAATCTCTGTTCAAAGTTTCCTCTTTTTTATATATATGTGCGTTAATCTCTGTGTATTGCTCAAAGTTTCCTCTTTTATATGTGTTGATCCCTATGAATGTTCTTGTGCAAATTACCAATTTTACTGCTTTGTGCTTGAATACCTGTCAAAGTTACAGTCTTTTTTTTTGTTGATTTTTATACGTATGTTGTCCAAGTTTATATCTTTATCAATATGCACATGAATCTCTGTCAAAGCTCATATTTTTGTTGCAAATTCTCATCAAACTTGCCAGTTTTACTATTCTGTGTATGTGCATCTGTTCAGAGTCTCATGATCAGTTAGCTCTTTATGTAAATGATGTCCATAAGTTCGACTGCATTAATTTTCTGTCCAAAATATTTTGATGATCTTTATATGAATTTTAGGATTAAGCCCAGTTACATTTTTAGTCTAAGCCCATCTCATCTAATTTATGTCATTTAGTAATTAGGCCCATTCACATTTTTAGTCTAGACTCATCTCATTTAATTTATATCATATCGTAACTAGGCCCATTAGCATTGTAATTCATGTCGTTTAGCTTAGAACCATTTATATCATTTATGTCATTTTAGAAATTAAGTTCATGCATCATTAATTGTTCGTTTAATATATACTTAATATATTTTTTGTGCTAACCCATTTTCTTGATTTATTTTATCTCATCATTTCATGCATCTAGAAGTTAGTGCATCGTTTTAAAAAAAATCATGTGCATTGGAAATCCCGATGATAGGGGATCGGAGGGGACCTCGTGATTACTAGGACTTCAATGGTTCTCTTAGGTGAGAGTTTTTCGAGATAACCTTATCGGGATTCCGATCGGGCCTCGGAAGACTTTAATATAGATTTCCGTCTATTTTAAAAAAGTAAAAAAAATAATTCTATCCATTCTTTTAAAAGGTCATTTGCATGTCACATCATATTCTATGATTTCTTTAAATTTTCAAAAGTTTTTTCTACAAATATCACTTCTTCAAGAAAACCCTTAAAATATTTTTAAAAGAAAATCCCCTTTATCAGCAAAAGGAATTTTAATTCCGACATAGTCTTAAAAGTTTAAAAATACATTTTAGGAAAATCTCAAACTCAATCAATAGTTGAGGTTTTTCTTACAAAATTAAACTTTGATTAATTTCTTTAATCAAGGTTTTAAAAATGAGATCCAAAAATAAAAGGAATTTAATTATTCCAACATTATTTTCAAAAATAAAAAATGTTCTTGAAGGATTTCAATTTGACCCCTACATTGAAATCTTTCTAATTAAATTTAATTTTTTTTCTTCGAAACTTGCTTTCATTTAAAGTCTACATATCAATAAAAGGAATTTAATAATTCCGACATTAGTTTTAGACCAAATTTTTTCAAAAAAAAATATTTTTGAAAGGTTTCAATTTAGTCCTCAATTATTGAAGTTTTTCCAAACTTAGTTTAATCTTCTTCAAAATCCTTATTTTTCTTCAAATAAAAATTTATCTTCAACGAGTTATTTGTTTTAATATTTTGGTTTTCAAAGTTTATTTTCGAAAGTTCTCAATTCGGTTATTCAACATTGGAAACTTTTTAACCAAATTTCAATACGGATCTTATTAAATTGGATTTTCTTCAAAGGGTGAACTAACCTATATCGAAAGGAGTTTTTACTCCAACATTCAAACTTTTTTTACATGTTTTTTTTTAATGTTGAAAGCATTTCGTTATTAACCCTAAAATTGATTTTCAAAAAGACTTTTGTGGTACCGATTTTTGGGCGTTTCGGGGGTGCTAATCCTTCCTCGAACGTAACCGACTCCCGAATCCAAAATCTGTTTTCATAGACCAATACTTGTTTGACCTAAGATAATCTTTGTAGATTACATTAGATTAAATGGAGTCAAAATAGGTGGCTAACCTACCTAAACCAAATGGTTAGTGACGACTCATTTTCTTATTTTTGAAATTTTCAAATCTTTTTATTCGCCAAATTTCCCGTAGGACGGCTCTTTAGACGTTTCGACAAGTATAATCTAGAATATAGTTATTTTTTGTAGCAAGACATTAGAACTTACATTCAAACAAAACATATTAGGAAAAATAAAGTTACATTCGTATAAATAAGAACCAAGAATAAAATAAAAAAAATTAACATGAAAAAGACAAACGCAAGCATTTTATAATTATTTAATTTAGATAAATACTAAAAAAACCAAAATTGTACTTTGATAATTTATTTTATAATTATTTAATTCAGATAAATACTAAAAAAAAAGCACCAAAATTGTATTTTGAAATTCTATGAAGCCAGATTTTGCAACTACTTTAAAAGTATGTAAGATTATACCAAATTTTATTTATTCTTATGTCAATACACTTCCTTCAATTTAATCCTTTTTGTTTACAGAGGAAATCTTGTGTAGTGTACAAAAGCTAGGTAACTGGTTAAGTCAAATATCCAAAAACAAAATGTAATATCCAGAAAACTATTGATATTCGAAAATTTTTAGAAAAATAGAAAACTAGAATGATTGAAGAAGATGAGTAAATGAAAGTTATAAACCCAAATTCAATGCTCAATCCCCAAATATATTATATAATCCAACGATTAGGTATATTTCTAGATTTTATTATACATACTCTAGATAAATATTCATTATGAAATTAATACTTATATAGTTATTCTCCTTTAATTTGATATCACAATCTCCAAATAGAGTTCCATAATCTCCACATCATAATCTCCAAAAGTCCCATAATCTCCAAATTGAATTTTCAGGCCTTCAAATGAAATGCCATAATACTATTTTTGGATTTCCATGATCTTCAATTGATTTAACTGATCTCCAAATATATTCCTACAATCTCAGAATGGACAGTCATGATCTCCAAATATGTTGACATGATTACAAAATGCATTCCAATGATATCCAAACTAGAACATGCTCATAAAAATAGCAGAAAACCTCTGTGACAACCTTTGACCTGATTAATATTTTTAAATTTTATAATACATGCTCTAGATAAATATTCATTATGAAATTAATACTTGTATAGTTATTCTCCTTTAATTGAATATCATAATCTCTAAATTGAATCTTCAAGCCCCCAAATGATTTGCCATAATTTTTTTTAAAAATTTCCATGATCCTCAATTGATTTAATTAATCTTCAAATACATTTCTACGATCTCTAAATAGACAATCATGATCTCCAAATACATGAACATGATCGCAAAATGCAATTAAATGATCTCCAAATAAATCCTGCTTATAAAGCCAACAGAAAGCCTTCGTGACAGCCTTTGACCTCTTCTTGTCCATCGTAAAGCATTAAGACAAATCAAATAAGATTGTAAGAGTGAAAAGTAGCAACAAATACAATAATCATAGTAATAACACAACCAATCCCAAATGTAACTATATACCCATTAGCCAATATAAAAAGTAAAAGTTCACATTTATAGACTGTAATGTATATTGTATCTCATAGGAAAAATAAAGGAGGCACCTATTCGCCTTTATTATATAAGAATGATACCACCATATTCTTTTTTCCATGTCTAGACCTAACCATTATGGGATAAAAAACCATGAGACGCATATTTGCATAAACAAATAAGGTAGCTCCAATTTAATTTCAAAGTTAAATTTTGTAAAAATTACAGAGAAACAACAAATGGTTTGAGGACGAAACTCACTTCAATTGCAAATTCTTCACGATCAACATCAAGTGTGGTTAAGTGATTTTGGCCCATTGAACTATTGAAGTTAAAAAAAAAATGAGTATCAACCAAGAAAGAGTCTTGAAGTAAAATGCAAAAGCCTAAAGAAATGAATTCGGAGTTTTAACAGATCCAAATATATAATAGAGGAATTCAACCTGTGTAACTATCCCAACATGGTCCATACCAGGTACCCACAATGCCTTATATCTAGACATTCTTCTTAAACAAATGATCGTGTCTTGCATGCAATAAAATTTACACAAAGGAAATAAAATGTCACCAAGAAAAAATAACAATAGTAACGTTCTCCGATATAGAACAATATTTGGACAACAATAATCTCATTTCTAAAAAAAAATACATATAATGACAATTTGTATCCAGCAATAGTAAAATTTGCCCCACTTGAAAGTGAAGAAAAGCTCAAATACTTTGCCCCACTTTTGTTGAAAGTGGAAATAAAAACTGCTTAAAAGCTAGAAATAATTCAACAATAATGTAGAATTTGCTTGGGAAATATTACGGGCTCATCTGATGGAACTTGATCAAATAATATCAATTTGTTTATGTCAAAATTTACAAGAATCAACAATGAGAAACTTTCATCGAACACGTGGAATGCATCACTTCAGAACAACCAACAATCATCAAATCTCCGTGGGTGAACAAAAAATCCCATGTTTGAATCTAGATGTGGAAGTTAAAGCCAACAAATCCATTTTAGTTACATCACAGACGAAATGAATTCATTAGAGACTTGATTACCAATTAAAGTTTAACTCAATATTCATGTGGAAGTTAACTTTTTTTTTTAAGGCAATGAATGAGCTTTATTTAATAGGGTAAAGGAGACAAGAACTCTAAATATTCCAATTTGAAAATAGTAGGAAAGAGAACAAAGCTGAAAACACATCATTGCAGCAGCACGATAAAAACCCAGACAATTTCCAAACAAAGATAACGTCCCTGGAGTCCAAAAATATGGCATCTCCAAAACTAAAGATTTTTTTCCATAAACCTTGTTGCAGTGGAAACTTCCAAGCAAAAACAATATAAAACAAAGAAGAAATTTGTTCATTTGTAAAATGATTTCACGTTTGTTTAATTATTAAATAAATTTTCTAAAAAAATGAAGAAGAAAAATAACCAACAAAAATAATATAGATCCAAGCATAGAGAACGGAGAATTTTTTGAAGAAAAAGAAATGATAAACTAAAGAAAACAAAAGAGATCTGTGAAGTTGGAAAGATTTAATTTTCAGAAGGGAAATATTAGACCATATTAACTTCACTTTTTCTAGATAAATGACTAACTAAAGCTAAAACTTCAAATTTTCTTGATTAATAGCAGTTGCAATGAGAACAGAAATGTTCACATGAATGTTCTCAGGAGAATAAAAGATTAGAGGGAGGGTGTTACTATGTTAAGACTTCTACGAGGAAACAATTGAAAGAAAAAAGAGAGAGGAAAAAAAATAGGGGGAGGAGTACAGTCCTATTGAGAGTTACCGGTATCAACTTTGAGATATGAGATGACGTGGCTTCACGAGAGTTCGAGTGTTCAAAACCAAATGTCTAAGTGACTTTTCTTAGCATTCTTCTTTAGTATAACGCACAAAAAAATTGGGAAATTTAACTTTTTTTTCTCTTTGCCGTTGAAAATTAAGCGCGAAAATTTTTTGAATTTTTACGTTTTCTTTTATTTAACGTTAAAAATGAGCGCTATAGATTTTTAAAATTTTTAAACTTTCTTTGTTTTGCGCTGAAAATTAAGAGTTATATTGACCCATATTTTACTTTTTAATTTTTCTTTGCCATTGTAAATTTTGGAGTAGTCATTGTTTTTTGATAATAATAAACAATGAAATTATATTATCCAACCACATAATTAAAAAATTATCAACTTATGATTTTCAGTATCATACTTGCAGATATATTTGAATTTAGTAATTTATCTACTCAAAATAAATATAATTGAAGCCCATATTCTCTTCAATTTAATTTGACAATAAGACATTACTTTTGTTGTTAAATGGAACTCATCTGAAGATTATAACATAACCTCCTATGTAGATCCTCAAATCACATTAAATTTTGAAATTACATGTATATTTTTGCGAATAGAATAATTTCAATAGATTCCAACTCCAAATTACTAATGGCATCGAATTACAAAATTTCTTTCAATTATGAAAAAAAAGATTTGACATGTAACATGGCAACTCATCTTCTTAGTTTACATTTCCCAATTAAATAATATAATTACTTGAATATTCCAAAATTTTTCTTATTCATGTATCGATTTATGTAATATGGATTTTACTTTAGTAACTTTCATATAATGATTTAATATAAATTTTAACTAAAAATTTACAAATTCATTAATGTCATTTATTATAAAAATATATTACTTCAATATACACATGTTTTCTTTGTATATGATATTAATATCTTACTCATGTAAGTATCTCCTTTAAATATTATCGTAACATTTTAAAGTTAATCTATCACTTCTTCATACTATAAATATAATGTCTATTGATCATATGCCTATATATATCTCATTTAAATATGATAACTACTTATTGATTTAATCCGATTGCAATACGGTTCCTTATTTCATATCACTATATTATTTGCAACTGTGCATATATCTAAATTCTAGGCTAATGTCCTCTTTGAATGTGAGTAGTTACTAATAACTCTTACTACTTATGTCATGTTTGCACACGTCTTCTTATTTTCATATGTTATGACACACCCGGACCTAGCACGACTTTTGGTACGAACGGAATAGTGCAAGAGGACGTATGAATTAATTAATATGTCGGTCCGGCTGTGTCAAGTCAAAAGAAAAGATAAGTTTAAGACAAGACGGAGTTAAAAGAAGAGATTAGTGACCATGCATGAAAACACTAAAGTGGACTTCTTTAAGTCCATAGCCAATGGATTGGAAGTCCATTGGTGAATTGGTCGGTGGATCGGACCAATAATCAAAGTTTTGAGAGTTTAAAAGAGAAGAGAAAGTCTGGCCCGGGGCCCGAGTAGACCCGGTGTCGGGCTCCCCTATAAATAGGGGGAGGCCGAGCCTCTCCCCCTCATTTTCTCTCTTCCTCTCTTCTCTCATTTCTCTTTTCTCTCAACTGCTCTTTTGGAGCAATTTTAGACTTTTGGCCGATCCGGACAAACCGACCGCAGGATCAAGGCGAGTTCTTGGTAAGTTATTCTTAACTCCTTGATCTAAGTTTTATCAAGTTTTCACGTATATCCATGCATTGGTCTAGGAGAGATCCAAGCTCAAAGTTAGGTTTAGCTTTTAGTTAGATTTTAAGTTTAGATTTGAGATCTAGGAATTTTGAGCTTGTAATTCTCGTTTCTGCTCTGGTAAATGCATCGTGGGAGGTGAGAGGAACCTCCATCTCGAATTTCACGCCAAACGATGGACTGAGGGGCTCGGGAACCGAGGAAAAGCCTCAGATCCCTAGGCTGATAGACGGCTTCCGCTCGAGAGTCGAGTCTCTCCACGCGGGAGGTACCCGCAGCCCAGGTCCCGTGTGGGACTTGGGCCTGTCTCGCGCCGGACTGGGCCTTTTGGCCCAAACCGAGCGGGTGGGCCATTTTGGGCCCAATCCGAGGGAATGGGCCTTCCGACCCAAATTTTAGGCCGGGCCTAACCCAGCTGCATGGGGGGCCTGCCTGGCCCATGGCCTAGAACCGGGCCCAGTCAGAGTGGACGGCCCATGGACCCCCAGGGGCATTTTCATAATTTTCTCCAAGTGTCCAATTTTTACCTCGGAACCTCCCGGACACTTTTCTAAGCCCGGAAACACTTCCAAACATCGTCTTAGGTCATATTAGAGCCTCGTAGGTGCATTCATAAATTTAATTATGAATGCTAACGTATATTTCCGTGTGCTAGGGCTCCGGGTGAATCGAATGCGGCGATGCTCCAGAGGTTGAGCTACATGGAGCGCTTGGGAGTATACGAATCTCCCAAATACTGTGAGTGGCCTAGACTTCTTTGTTTAGCCACTGGGAACAAAGGTTTTAAAAAGTTTTAAAAACATGAATGTTTTCAAAGGTTTTGGGATACGAGAAATCCACACACACACAGTTGTTTGTGATATACCCACACAGTGAGTGGGATGTTTTAAAAAGGAATATGAGAATTTATGTGTGTGTGATTATATGTTTTAAATATATAAATGTTTTATGTGGATATACATATATATATATATATTTTAGAAATATTATAATTATGATTTTAAGGGTGCGATACCCTTGCGAGATGAATGATTGAGAGGGATGTTCCTCGGGGCTCCATTATATATGCGGGAGCGTGGACCGAGTTTGAGAGCATGCATGATACTCAGCCGTGGACCGCCTATCGAGGGGTACGGTGAGTCGAGCCTGGTTAGGAGAGGCGCGTAGGGAAGCTCGCCAGGGCTCCAGGTCACTGTGTTCCACCACAACGAAGGGCACCACCGAGGAAACAGACTAGAGAAAGAGAAATGAGAAAATGTTTTAGAAAGAAAAGAGATAGCCCTCGGTGCAGTAAGGTATAAGACGACCGACGGGTCGCGCCTTCAGTATGATAGAGATGCCAGCCCATTTTATGTATATATATATTTATTATTTATTTAGTGTGTTTTAAAAGAGAGTTCTCGGCTAGAGAACTCGAAAGAGATTTTAAAAGAAAAATACTTATTTTATTATTATTTTATTTTATTTTGGATTTCCTTTAATTGCCCTAACCCCGATGGAGATTCACAGAACCTCTGTCACTCACCTATATCCAATGACGGTGGATGCAGATTTAAGTACCAGGTCAACAATAGAAGGGAGGCTCACTAGGACGTCGGTGGCTTAGGCTTAGTAGTTTCTGTTGTGTAGGTATTCTTTTAAATTAATCCACTGGTACACCTTGTAAGTTTAAATATTTTATTAAATGATTTCTAATTAAAATTTTAGTTTTGTTTTGCAGCGATGATATCTATTTCAAGCTTTGCGGTGCCTCGGATACGTGGCTGCAGACACGTACTTCGAGTAGCGCGGCGGTTGCCACGTGACCGGCCTGGGCGGGTCGGGGCGTGACACATTATTTCTTTATTCATCACTGCTTAATCATATACATGTCTTTCACGAATATAATCTTGAATTGATTTTAAATTTCGTTCATCACTTGTTCATATTAATAATGTAATGTCTAATCATGTTATGCCTAAACATGTCTCCTTTAAGTATGATCATTAAACAAATCAAAATGTGATTCTGTCACGCCCCGACCCGCCCCGGGTCGGCCACGTGGCAACCGCCGCGCTACCTCGAAGTACGTGCTGGCCAGTCACGCACCTGAAGCACCGCAAGGCATAGAAATGGATACCATCACTGCAAAACAACTAAAACTTTAATTAAAATTTTTTTTGATAAAATAATTAAACTTACAAGATGTACCAATGGATTAATTTAAAGAATACCTACACAGCGGAAACTACTAAGCCTAAGCCACCGACGTCTTCTAGTGAGCCTCCTTTCTAAAGCTGACTCCATACGCGAATCTGCATCCATCCACATTGGATACAGGTGAGTGACAGAGGTTCTAAGAATCTCCATCTGGGTTAGAGCAGATAAGGAAAATCCAAAAATAAAATAAAATAAAAAATAATAAAACAAATATTCTTCTTTTAAAATTCCTTTCTGGTCCTCCTGCTGAGAACCCTCTTTTAAAGTACTTTAAATCAATAAATAAATGTATATACACATAAAATGGGCTGACATCTGAAATTGTCCCAATAAGGTATACCGTGCACTGGGTATCCACTGGACCGTCAAGGGTTACTTTATACTATTAAAACATTTTTTTTTACTTTACTCTCTGGCCCATTCCCTTGACGTTTGCCTTGCTGTGGTGGAACACAGCACTCTGGAGTCCTGGCGAGTTTCCCTACGCGCCTCTCGCAACCAGGCCCGACTCACCGTGTCCCTCGATAGGCGGCCCACGACTGAGTATCACGCATGCTCTAAAACTCGGTCCACGCTCCCGCAAATCAGAGCCCCGAGGAAAACGCTCAATCTCTCATCTCTCAGGGGTATCGTACCCCAAACAATTATCAATAATATTTCAAATATTTATGTATATATATATTTACACATAAAACATTTAAACTTAAAATATATAATCACACACACATAGGTCTTATACACCTTTTTAAAACATCCCACTTACGGTGTGGGTATATCACAAATAAATTGTGTGTGTATGGATTTCTCATATCCCAAAACCGTTTTGAAAACATTTATATTTTAAAATAATTTTCTAAATCCCCTTTCCCAGTGGCTAAACAGAGAAGTCTAGGCCACTCACAAGAGAGGAGAGTTGTATACTCCCGATTACCCACGAATGCCTTAGCTCAAACTGCTATCGGTCTGAAACTCGTACAATCACGTACCTAAATAATCAAATTAAAATCTAATTTGATTAATAAAGACATTCAACCAACAATTAAATCATAAATCAAAACCTATTTAAAGTCTCGGAGTAAAATTGGGCAAGTCCGGAAGTCAATTGAAGTAAATTTGAGTCAATTGGGGTCAAATGGGGTCTAGGGCTGCAAAATTACCAAAATGCCCCTAATGCTACAGTACTCAAGTCGGCTGGTGGCTCACTCCCAGGCGTGAGTGAGCCAAAATGGGAGAAAACTCCCAAAATTAAGCAGCTCTCGCGTGGGACACACTGTGTTCGGCGCGGGAGTTGTTCCCAGTGCATGGCCATCGCCAGCCATACACCAAATCGAGCTCAGTTTGAGTTCGATTCATAACCAATCGGCACAAAAATTGAAACACAGTAAGTTAAACACATGATCTAAGGATTCACAGCTTCAAGAACGGAATCAAACCATTAAACATGCTCGAATTTTGAATCAAAACACTAAGGGTTGACATATCTCGGGCAAAACAGAAATCTCAACTTCAATCAACGAATTCTCTTAGCACAGACCATGAAATCAAGCATGTAAACTATCAAATTAAAGCTTGATGAGTCTAGAACAACATACCAAATTCCCAGCCACTTCCCACGGTTGAATCAAAAGATATGAGTTGATGAACAATCTGTCGCCAAAATTACAGATTTGTAGATTTGGTGATTTTCTTGGAAACTTTGGTGTTTTGATCTTCAAGGAGGCAAAAGAAGTTGATATTGATGTTTGATTGAGTGTTTGAAGAGGGATTCAAGGTTTGATTTGGAAGAGAATCAAGAGAGATAGCTCGGAGGATGAAGAACAAGAGGAGAAGAGAAAATGGGGGTCTCGGGCAGCCGAGACCCCATATAATTGCAACGGGTCCGGCGCCGGAGTCAACATTTTCCGAGTTGACTCCGGTCAACTCAACTCAATTTCTTTGGGACTCGTTTTCAAGTGGGGTCCACATCCCCGGACTTCAATTTTAGGGTTTTTAAGCTTGAAATTGAGCTAAATGAAGTTTAAAATATCCATGGGAAGTCTAATTTGGTATCTTGACTAAACAACTATATACTTACACAAAACTTGACACGTACAGATTAGGTCCGGGCGTGTCATATCTTCTCTTCAAACTTGACACAGCCGGACCGACATATTGTTTAATTATTACGTCATCTTGGACTATTCCGTTCGTACGAAAAGGTCGTGCTAGGTCCGGGTGTGTCAGATTCATTATCATTAAGTAATTTGCAATTGTGCAAATATCTAATTTTGATCCATGTACCCTTTAAATGTGAATACTTACTAATGCTTCCTACTACTAATGTCATGTTCATATATCTTATTTCTAAACATATCTTATTAATTTCATAAATTATTTCTTCATTCATCATGCATATTACAAAATGAAATAAAACTCTTATATTGCTAACTATAAAGTACACTAGTAATTTATCTACTTCTTAATCCATGAATGTTTTCCAATTAATCCAATCTATCATATTTATTACCTCGTACACTTACAAACTCATTTGATTTTGATAGGTCAAGTATAGAGTATGAGTATAAGCATCAAAGAATATAAATGAGATTTGACGATAATCCTTTGTTCTTAAAAAGTTTGATATTTAATATATAATTTACTATGATCTAGATTTATCATGTTGAAGTCTAACTAAAAAACTATACTCAAACACAACTTTAGAAATTCTCCTGATCATTACACTCGAATTTTAAGTTTTGATTATCATTTTATCTCCATCAATAACGTCTTTACAATTGATGATATAAAATGTTAAGTACATCTCTATAAATTTTTATAATTATTAGATCCAAATTATTCAACTCCTTAAGCAAAAATTTCTCTTTACTCATTTACGTGACTTGATAAAATAAATCCATAATCATATAGTTGAGTTTATAGTGGCATAATAAGTCTCTTGTCTCTGCATTAACTCTTAACCGATTTTTAATATTATCAGACCAATATAATTATATAATTTAATCTCCTAAAATATTCTCAATCTAAATCACATATTATTACTATAAATTCCATAACAAATATTATTTTAGCCACTCCAAAACTTCTTCCTTTTGTAAGTTTAGATTGATACTAAAATATTTATTTTTAACAAATGCTATCAAATTAAATAACTTTTTTATTTAATATAAAATTAAAAATAATGTCTTCACTCTTTTAATTACTTAAATTACCATTCAACAAAATACATATTAACAAAACAAAGTAACTTTCCTTTATCTTTCAAAAAAATTTAAACTCATGAATTTTTTTCTATAAATTTGTTAAATTAAATAATAGTACATTTTTTTTTCGATCATAATCACAACGATTGTATTTATTTGAACAAAATTTCTTACAATCATTATCTATTCATAAACATTCAATTAATTGATAAAAATAAATTAATTAACAATTGCAATGAATAGATAATGATTGTGAATAAATTAACAATTGCAATTACCAGATATAAATAGCCTGCAACTTATATGACAACTTGAATGACAATTGGACATTGCAAGTGGCAGGCTACTTATCAATGAAGTTGACAATTTAATAAATTGACAATTGTATGTTTTTTACATCTTTATACTCCCTCTGTCCCAGAATATAAGTCCATTTTAAAAAAAAATTTTGTTCCAAAATAGTTGTCCTTTTTATAAAACCAAGACAATAATTTTATAGTTTTCCTATTTTACCCTTATCTTGTCATATTAGAAATCTCTCTCTTTAATACATGTCTCTTCTTTACCTCTCTCTCCTCTTTAATACAATTAAATAAGGGTAAAATAGGTAAGAATATAAAATTTAACAAACAAAATTATTTTTATTAATTTTGATAAAACGATTAAAAAGGACTTATATTTTGAAACAGAAAAAATATTTTATAATGGAAGAAAAACCGAATACTTACAGCTTACTTACCTCTTATTTGAAGGCCGCTGACTGAAGTCATCACCTGAGACATTGGACTAATGAGAGATGAGATTACCTAATCATGACTTGACAAAAAGGCTGTTCCCTCTTTTTCACTTTTTTTTTTCTTTGCCTTCTCCTTCTCTTTTTCTTTCTATCTCTCTGTATGTATGTATCAAAAGAAAATTATCAAAATCAAAATGATGAATCCCCACCATCATGGCCGTCCAATCCAAGGCCCCAGTCTATCAACCGTCCTTAAATAGTTTTGACATGATCTTGTGTGATGTACAGCTGTGATTGTAGGTCCCATATTCCCAATTTAGGCAAAGACAAACCCCACATTCCCTTCATGGCCATCTCCATTAACCAAAAATCATACAGATTTTTTTTCTTAAGCTTTAATCATTCCATTAACCAACTTTATAATCACTGCCACATCAGATTTCTTGTTTTTTTGGTGACATCAGATTTCTTGTTTGCCACGTCAGATCTAAGCCTTTTTTTTTAAAACAAAAAAAAGAGAAAAGTACAAGACTGGCTTCATGCCTAAGCTTGGCTCGGCTTCAACTGTTTTGGCTTAATTATAAACAAAAGTTTATGAACTTATTTGAATTTTTTGTTGAGATGTATGAACTTATTTTAATTAAACAATTAAATGCTTGAACTTTTTTTTTTTATGGAAAAATGTTTAGGAGCAGGGGAGGCTACCCCATCTTCAAGGCCAGGATAAGTCGCCAACCCCTTTGAGGATTTACGGATCCATTAGACTTTTACCTGCGAATTTTTCAAACTTACAGATCGCCTGCCAATGAAGGACCGTGATAGGACTCGAACCCTGGTGCTTTGCACGACAAGGCCAAGCCCTCACCACTTGAGCCAACCCTCGTTGGCAAAATGCTTGAACTTTTATTATAGTCAAATAAACTATTGAGCTGGGCTCTATCTCGTTGAGGGTGAAGTCTTAAATTTGATTTCTCAAAAACTTACTTGCTTGAATGGTTTCACCTTTTATACTTTCTGACTAAAAAAAGATTAATTCCTAGATAATAAAGTTTGATGATATCTTACTTAAACTAAATAAATCATTGAGCTTCACTTTATACTCAATTAACCCTAGCTTGGATATGATTGAAATTCATAAGATTGTAGATCTAACTCAGATTGACACTTAATTAGTTTTTCGATATAACTAAAATTAATAAGATTTTTTGCTCCACAACTATTAAAATACAAGATCACGTGATTAATTTTAATTAGGTTAAAATCTTAATTAAGAATCAAATATTTTAAGAAAATCTCGATTTGATATCAAACCTTTTAATTTTGTCAATTCACAGAATCAAATATTTTAAGAAAATCTTGATTTGATATCAAACTTTTTAATTTTGTCAATTCACGGCCTAACGTTTATAATTCAGATCAAATAAGAATCTGATAGAAAAGCTATTAAAATTTAGTTTTTAAGTGATATAGTTAAGCAAAAAAAAAAAGTCAAAAAAGAAGATTAATTTTGATTTGGATAAGAAAACTTCATTTTCAATCAAAGGTTTTTGAAAATTAATATTATTAATGAGGGAAATGAAATATGCTCATTAGACCTTTACTTGACTCAATTAAAAAACGTTGAATTTTTAATTAACCAAATTAAAATGTTATGCATCAAATCGATTTTATTTATAAACATTGAGCCCTTAATTGATAAAATTAAAAAGTTGAGAATCAAATCGAGATTTTTTGGAACCATTTAGTCATTAATTGAGATTTCACTCTTTTAATTTAATCAAGAGTCTAATTGAGTGTCAATTAAAATTTTGCATAATGTAAAATTATTTCTAAATCCTTTCATTAATTGTACTATATTAATTTTCTTTTTACTTTTTTTCCCCATAACTAAAAGAGTGTTGCATGCTGTGAGTTTCTTTTTTAAAAATATAAAATATTCGATATCATATTTATTGATTTCTTAAGATTAATTTATTTAAGAATATAATTAGTTTTGAAGAAATGTTTTTAGGGAAAAGAACAGTATGAATATGAGGGGAAAGTCAAAAACTCCAAAAACACTAGAGAATATCATAATTTTTAAGACCCATATTTTCCGAAGACAAATACAATAGACATATAGCAAAGTCTTCAAAGTAATCTGATGGTCTTTGTACCAACAAAAAATAATATGATGGTTAGATTCACTTCTTATTATTTGAAGGTCAAATATTTTTTTTATCCCTAAAATTTAGAAAGTTCTAATTTAATCCCTATAGCTTGATAATCAACCCATTTCATTTTCTTCCATTAATTTTTTTTAACAATTTTTTTACTATTTTCAACATAATTTATTTTTTAAAATCATAAATAAATAAATTTCACTTAAAAATTAGTATGAGCAAATGTATAGTAAATTGGCCCTTAAAAATCAAGTTTATAAAAATACTTATTAATGGAAGGATGAAAAAATGGTTAAACTTTCAAAATGTAAGATTCAAAATAGAACGTTGTGAATTATATGAACTAAAATAGAATTTGAATCAAATTTTAAGGATCAATAATGATATTTACCGGAAAAAAAAGTCAAATATAGCCCCTAATAAGAACAAACTATCAATAAATAGAAAGTGGAAAGGAAATGATTAGAAGAAAAAGGATGCTAACATAGTTCCCCTAAGAAAAAAAACCACCTAGCCAAACATATAAAATTTAGCCCAAAAAACTTGGAACAAAAAGTCGAAAGACAGCTAAAACACAGAAAATTTCAGGCATATATACCATAAAATGTTAAAAAAATGTGAATGACATTAATAGATAAAAACAAAACAAAAATAATTGATCGCATATTAAGAGTGAATATACAAAATTATTTTTCATCAAATATTTTTTTTGAATAAAATTTTCATCAAATATTAATTCATGTACAAAACTACAACAACTAACTAGAAATACCATCAATGTTGTAATATCCGGCTCAGTCCATGACCCGTTGAGGTCTCTGGATCACAGGTCAACCGGGTTAATCGAATGAACCGGTCAGATCGATTATGCTTATATCATAATATATAACAATATTTTAAATTATTATCAAACAATTTTAATTACCAAAAAACTATAAATATACAGTAGTTTGGAGTTTGGAGTGATAGACAAATTATCCCATCCCCCACACTATCAAAGTCTTACCAAGTGGTTTTGGATGGCCTTGAGAATTGTGCCACACTAATAAAGTATCTGCAAGAAAGAAGAATTCAGAAGCTTTCTTCTCTTACTTTCCCTTTCTTCTCTTCTTCACCGCGATTATCGTCTCTTTCTCTCACGCAAGCTAGCTAGCCGCCCAACCCTCCTCCAGTCCTTCTCTAAAGCTTTCGATGCACAGGCAATATTTCTCCACCACAAAACCGCCACTTGCTACCGTTTGAATAGTCCCAAAAAGTAACTACAAGAAGCTCTTCTCTGCTCTTTCTCTTTTTATTTTCGTATGGCACTCTCTTCCAAAGCATCTCTTCCCTTTTTTTTCTTTTTCGTCAAAATGCCAACAAATCCATAACCTATTGAAATCTGATTCTTCATCCTTCACAGTCGGCATGAGCCAAAAAATCCGTTTAGAGGCTTTGTTCAAAATTTCAATTTCCGGTTTTTTTTTATTTTCCGGATCAACCGGCTCCAGATTTTCCGGGTTTTGACCAGTTTTTTCAAATTATTTTTTTAATTTTAAATTTCAATTTCCGGTTTTTTTGATTTCCCGGATCAACCGGCTCCGAGTTTTCCGGGTTTTGACCGGTTCTTCTTTCAAACGGGTTAAGGGGTCTTTTCGGATCCGTAAGGCCTCTGGGCCCGGTCGAACCGGCCGAGCCGGTCCGGTTCTGATAACTTTTTTTTTTTCCATGGGTTGTAAGAGTTTTCCCCAAAATGAAAGTGTTGTACAATTAGTATCATACATATATATATATATATATATATATATTTTGCCTTGGATGACACCGTCCTGGTCCAAAATTTTATACTAGTAAAAACATTTTTCACAGGAAAGAAAGTGACAGTTCACTCCGAAAAACCAACCAAATCCAAATCAAAGCTTCTTCTTATATCTTGCTTAAAAGTACGGAAAAAAACCATTTAGAATCTGGTGACAAACTTGATACTTTTGTATATATATGGTTAATGGATCATATCAGAATAATTTCAAGCATGTAAAAGGAAATTTTATAACGATATTAATTAGTTCAAATGATTCGGCCATCCTTATTTATTTATTTCTTTTAAATAACCCCTCGACTTCGAATCTTATAAATAAAAAAGATTATCGTTGAAATAATTTTATCCCATAATAAATTGACTTTGTTCAAATATAATTAGTTATGGATCATTAAACAGATCATACCGATACCTTTGGTTTACATCAGACCAAAAGAAAAAGGAAATTTCATATAAATACCTCCACACTGACAAGCAAGAGATAATATCCTCTCCAAGAAAAAGGAAATTTCATATAAATACCTCCACATTGACAAGCAAGAGATAATATCCTCTCTCGCAACAACACAACCTGCACCCTCATGATTTATTGAAGGAGTATTAGTATTAGAATCTTTGTTTTGAGTATTAGACCGTTAAATAGATCGAATAGATATCTCTAGCTTGTCTCAGATAAAAAAAAAAAAAAAAGAGAGGAAATTTCACATAAATACATCCACATTAACAAGCAAGAGAGAAGGTTCTCTCCGGTAACAATATATATAACCTACGTCTACATGGTTTATTGATAGAGTATTAGATTCTTCATTTTAAGTTTCGCTAATCAAGAACCAAAAACTCAACCCATTTAAACTCTTACCTAAAGCTAAAGGTCTACATGCATGGATAACTCGATACTTTGAACAGATATACTTTTCTATCTATATTAATACATCTTCAATATCATGAATGTTAGAGGAAGATGTTAAATTTTAGAGGGAAACAACTTGTCGACATATTGTGAAGTGAAAGCAATGGCTCAGCCGTTTTCATTTAAAATAGAGTCAGAAAGCCAGCCATTGAGCCAGCCAGGTTGCTAGTAGAGGGCTAAAGGCTCCACCATAAGGCGCTTGTCAAAAGACAATGGCCAATACACGCGTCATTTTCCATCAGTTCGCTTTATCACTATCCTCGTGTAATGCTTTGACATTTTTCAATATCTGATTGGCTCTCAAATTACATATACTCTCTACATATCATTACGCGAGAGAGAGAGAGAGAGAGAGGTCGTGAAAGGATGATGGAAGTTGCGGTAGACTCGAATCCTGTCTCCCAAGAAAAAGGTCCAAAGAAAGTCCTCTAATCTCCATACAAAACATTTTGACTCTCCTTCTCTTTTCCTTTTCACTTTCTTTATTCTCTTTTTATTCTTCCTATATACAAAAACCTAATGGAAACGGGTGACCAGTACGGCTTGCCTGATCTCCGGCGGCACCTAGCCAGGAGATCACCCCATTTTCCGGCAACCCAACAACCCTCCGAACCCTACTTTGCTCATAGAAACATGGCTCCATTAGCTCCATACAATGAAGCCTTCATGGCTCCTAGCGGCATACTTAGGTTTGGCCATGATAATCATCATTTCTCAGCTGCTGCTGCTGCAGCTTCTGGTTCTGGCCCTACCGCTTCTGGTTCAGCAATTTTCCGAATTGAGATGGAGAATGGTGGATGGAGTCTGGCAAACTTTGATGGCAATAACAGTAGGTGGCCGAGGCAAGAGACTCTTACTCTGCTTGAGATCAGATCTAGACTTGATTCCAAGTTCAAAGAAGCCAATCAAAAAGGACCCTTATGGAGTGAAGTATCTAGGTAACTTTTTTGTTTTGCAGTAAACCGGCTTCAGATTTTTATCTTTTCTCCAGTTTCTTCTTCTTCATATTTCCTTTTTAACTTTGGATTTCCAACATTCCCTATGTTGGGCTCAAAAACATAAAGGCTTAATTGAGAAACCCTATTTTGGGTTCCATTGTAAAGCAAGTTTTTCTTTCCTTTATAGGATTCTTTTTGGAGAGAAAACCAGGTAAGTTATTGGCTTTCTAGTTCCATGAATAGTCATCAAAAGCTTTTTCAATAACCTGATAAGTCTTTATGTTTCACCTCGGATCCTTTTACTCTTTCTGCTTGAAGGCAACAGGCCTTGTGACTAAACTCAGAGATCCAGGTGCTGTCTTTTTTCTCTTTTTATATATATAACTTTCCATAATTTTAAGAAACTAGATTGTCCTGTTTTGCAAAATGGAATAGATCTTTTGGCAAGTATTTCACTCCAACAAACTCTCTTCTCAAAACCAATTCCTTTCTCTTTTTTCTTTTCCCCTCTTTGTACTTTATAAAACCCTCTTTGCTCAGTAAGATATTTTTAAACCTACAACATGCTTGAAAACATTAGAATATGAATTATCATTATTATTATATTTATCTATAAGAACCAATGTTTGAATATTTTAATGCGTACTATTAATTTAAAAATTATTACTTTTTCTGTTAAAAATTTAAAAAGTGTTACTTACCAAAGAAAGTAAAGACACAATAAGATCCAGACATATATAATAAGCTACTGTCAAGAGGAATGTTGGGCATACTAATTCTTTAAATTTAATTTTACTGTTTGACTATCTTTCTGCTTTGAGTTCATTAATTTTTAAGAAATTATATATCCTAAAACTAGGGTTACTTTCAATGTATCATTTTTCTTTTTCCTTTTTTTTATTTTTTGATGTTTAAGTTCTCTTGTTTGTTTAGAATAATGGCTGAGGAACATGGGTACCAGAGGAGTGGGAAGAAATGTAGAGAGAAGTTTGAGAACTTGTACAAATATTACAAGAAAACTAAGGAAGGTAAAGCTGGGAGACAAGACGGTAAAAATTACAGGTTCTTTCGCCAGCTTGAAGCCCTCTATGGTGAAACAAGCAATCAAAGTTCATTATCAGAAACCAACGTTGCCCAAACCACGACTCATCTTTGTCATCAAGCTCCAAATGCTAACTCGATGAACCGAGAAACCCAAGAGCAGAAGCTGGTGAGTGAGAGCCTTAGCTTCTCCAACGCATCAGAGTTCGAGACTTCGTCCTCGGAAAATAACGACCAGGATGACCTTTCCGCTATTGCTTTTATGATGAAACATTCCATGGGGAACGAGAATAAGCAGAAGAGGGTGATAGATGAGAGTGGTGGAAGCAGTTCGCGGGATGCAAAGAAGGGGTGGAAAGCAAAGGTTAAGGACTTGGTGGAGTCACAGATGAAGAAGATAATTGATTCGCAAGATGTTTGGATGGAGAGAATGTTGAAGACCATTGAAGATAAAGAGCAGGAGAGGATGTCGAAAGAGGAAGAATGGAGGAGGCAAGAGGCTACTCGGTCCGAGAAGGAACATGGGTTTTGGGCCTACGAGAGAGCTTGGATTGAAGCTCGAGATGCTTCCTTAATGGAACTTCTGAAGAAGTTTTCAGCCGGAAAAGGGCTAGAAGTTTCATCGTCGGCAGAAACCCATAGCCAAAACACGACCAGATGGGCTGAACATGAAGTCTCAAGCTTGATTCAGCTTCGAACAAGCTTGGAGCCAAGGTTCCAGCAGGAAAGTAGGTATTCAGAAGAAAGTCTGTGGGAAGAGATAGAAGCCAAAATGGTGAGCTTGGGATATGAACGTGATGCAGCTGAGTGTAAGGAGAAGTGGCACAGTATGCAAATGTGCTTCAACATGACAAACGCAGAGTCTTACAAGAAGCGCAAAGAGGATTTCATCAGGAGGCCGAGGAATAGCAATTATTTGCAGCAGCTTGACTCTTATAATTATGATGGTCAAGAAAATAACAATAACAACAAGAATAACAATAATGATAACAATTCTAAACAAAGGGATTCACCTTCAAATTCTTATGTGGGATCTTCTCATCAACAACTCAATGACTTTAATTCCTTTCACATTGCTCTAAACCAGGGAGATGATGATCAGCAGCACCTTTGGGACAGGTATGGATTGAAGCTGAGTAAGGGAAAGAATCACCAAATTTAGTATTGTTTCCTTTTCGGCGTTTAGATCCTGGTTACTGGAATTAAGAGTCTCGTGTTATCATCCTGATGTTGGCCTCACCAGATTTATTTATTAATGTTGTCTTTGTTTGTAGCTACTAGCTACTATGTAAGAGCTTTAACTTATTTTATTTGTGTAACAAATTAAAGCACTAGTGACTACATTGAGAAATTTATTATTAGTTGGAAATTAATAATTGTTAGGAAAATCAATTTTTTGTTTTGCATTGACTACTGAAAAATGAAAAATATTGTTACTAAAAAATCATAGTGTTTAAAAGCTACGATAATTAAACAATATTTTATGTGTTGATAGAGTGAAAGGAGTTCAGTATCTTCTGATGAAAAAGATTTCAATTTCTAACTAACTTAACCTAGTTTAATTAAAGAAGTTGGTTATATCTTTAAAAAGGGAAATGAATGTTTCAACTTCTTAACTAACTTAGCTCAAAGTTGTTTCCACGAGACAACTATTTTAATCGATCCTCCTTTAGACCTCCTTTAGACCTCCTTCCGTTAGAAAAGAATGCTATGGAGCAACCTAGTCTGAAAACTTACTCTAATTTGATGTCTGATATGTAGAAAAAAAAAATTCAATTTTGAATAATATAAATGGAGGAAATAAGTATTGTAAGAGTTTTGACCTTTTTGAGTATGACAACTCAATTTTGAATTAAACGAAACTTAATATAAATGTCGGATACCAGACTCCTCTAAGAAAAAAAAAAATGTTAGGGTTATTAACCTTTTCTATTCGAAGGAAAGAATTCCAATGATACTCTTGGAAAAAGGTGATGACTTTAGATGGTTTTCCATGTGTCTCCGCGTTTAAATGAAACGTAGTACTATAGAAATTGTTGAGAAATCATGTGGTGGACCGACGCATTTTTCCGAAAGGTAGCACTATTTAGGAGATCAAACACATAAAATAAGTGTGAAAATCAATATTGAGATTCTGAATTTGGGAGTCAAGGACAGAAATCAATTCTAGGGGTACTCTTCTAAGGTTGAGAGGTTTTATTATCTATATTTATTATCTATACCAAAAGGGCGACCGTTTGATTTGTTTCCTCTTTTTTATTTTAATTTTATTTTCGTTGAACAACGTCAATTTTTTTTTTCGGTTTACGAACAACGTTATTTCTGCAAGCAGAGTACTTTAGGCCATAATTCCGCTCCAGTTTTCGCCCGTACACTTGGAATTTCGTATTGGTCCTTTTTCTTTCTTTTTTTAACTTTTTAGAAATTTTAAATTTTTATTTATTAAATTAATATGAAGAATTTTAAATCCATTCTTTATTTTTAGAAGCTCTCAAAAGCATTATGTGTGTTCAAGAAGCATAAATATTGCAAAATTAATTTATCAAAATTATTACTTATTTTAATAATTAAGAAGAATTAGCATATTGATTAAAAATCATTTGACATTGGTCTGTTTTCTCTATTTTTGCCTTTTCTTTATTTTCTTTTTATATAAACCCTTTGATATCTGATAACTATATGCATTAGATTTCGGAATAATATTAAGAATTTTAACTCCATTCGTTATTTTTAAAAGGTCTCAAAAGAATTATGTGCGTTCAAGAAGCATAAATATTGCAAAACTAATTTATCAAAATTATTACTTATTTATTTTAATAATTAAGAAGAATTAGCATATTAATTAAAAATCATTCGACATTAGTCTCTTTTCTCTATTTTTGCCTCTTCTTTTATATATATATATATATATATATATATATATATAAACCCTTTGATATCTAGTAGCCATATGCATTAGAATCTAATTAATCCAGAGTCTAAGTCACAATAGACTTCAAATTGGAGGAAACTTTTCCAAATTTTTTTCTCTATTTATAAAATTTGAAACTAGTTTCCTTTTCCTTGCTTCACTAGTTTTTTACCCCGGCTATGCACCAGACTTTTAATTCTATAAACATAATATGTTTTATTTAAATAGTTGTATTAAGTTTCTAATTTGAGTTTATTAAAATTTAAAAAGTAAAAAATTTAGTAAATATAAACATAATAATAATAATAATAATAATAATAATAATAATGATGATGATGATGATGATGATGATGATGATGATGATGATGATGATGATGATGATGATGATGATGACGACGACGACGATAATAATAATTATTGTCCCGTGACCGAACCTGCAGATCGGGGCAGCTCAATTAGTGAAAGACGTGCTCATAGGAGCAATAAAAGTATAAAACACTTGGTGGCCTAGGTTCGAGGAGTGCTGCAGGCACGTTGGTATTCGAATTTTTATGGGCCAAGGGACAATGCCTTAGGTGGGTGGGCTAGACCCAACACCTTTTGTAAGTCTGGTGGACGAGGCCCACAGATTGGGAAGTTCGTGGGCGAAGCCCATGATTGCCTGGAGAGTGCTCCTGGAACACGGCTCTTACCACTTTGTTGCTCAAGGGCTTTGTTGCTCAAGAGGCAATGAATGACAACGTTGTGAGAAAAGATTATAGTTTGTGTGTGTATAAATATATATATATATATATTAAATGATAATTTGATGAGAATTTCTCCTAACAGTTTGAACTCATCGACGGTTGAGGCTCATTCGATTTATGTTGCCTTAAATAAATTAAATTATTTTGATGAAAAATCAGGATTTTATTTGAAATAAAAATGATGATTTATAAATTGATTTTGATATAATTATATCCCTACTGTCTTTGGTCTTTTACATTATTTTCAAACTACATCATTAAGTTTGTTGACTCATCACCGTGGTCTAATTGTTTTTCAGGCTTGAGGCTCGTTGAGGAGCGGTCGTCTAGTAAAGCGTACGAATTAGCTTTCAGCTGTAGTAGGTTCTCTACTCTTAATTATAGTGATCCATTTTTATATTTTAAATTATGCTATATTTGATTTTATATCTCTCCGCACAATTGTAAATACTCAATATTTTGATTTTTGTTCTCGGGAGACTTTATTTATTATATTGATGTTATTTAAAGATAACATTTTGATTACTAAAATATTGTATTTAAAAAAAATGGTATTTAATATTTGTTTTTATGTTTGATATTCAATGCTTTGCGTTGTCTCTGGTGTGTGAATGCAGTACATACTTCGAGATAGTACAACGGCTACCTTGTGACCAAGCCTATAGGTCGGGGCGTGACATTCCTAAATTGGGAAAATTTCACTCAAGCCCCTCAACCACTTAAAACTTCCATATAACCCCAAATTCCAATATTCCCTCAATTTAGTTCCCCAATTTCACTTTACCAAGTTTAATTACACCCACAGATACTATACTTCATTTCAATTTAAACAAATTAGAAGCTTAATACAATATTTAATCGAGGTAGGAGTCTACAGAAAATCCATTTTTTGTATGGACCAAAGGAGGCAAAATTTATTTTCCTTAATATATAAAGCATTTTTAACAGCCTTTTAAAAAAAAAAAAGCATTTCTAATATCCTACAAAATAATTAAATGTACATTTTACACTTGTTATATATGTTAAAATATACACTGAGAAGTATAACTGTTTCTTATCCTATAAATCTCACTTGTCCATTCCAAAATTTTCAAACCTAAATTCATTTTATTGAGTGAGTAATTGTCACGCCCCGACCAGCCCGGGTTGGCCACGTGGCAACCGCAGCTCTGCCTCGAAGTACGTACCAGTCGATCACGCACCGGAAGCACCGCAAGGCATTGAAATGAATACCATCGTTGCAAAAAACTAAAACTTAATTAAAAATCTTTTAATAAAATAATAAACTTAAAAGTAATACTAGTGGATTAAATTAAAGGAATACCTACGCAACGGAAACCGCTAAGCCTAGGCCACCGACATCTCCTAGTGAGCCTCCATTCTATTTGCTGACTCCGTACGCGGATCTGCATACATCCACATTGGATACAGGTGAGTGACACAGGTTCAATGGATCTCCATCGGGGTTAGGGAAAATAGGGGTAATGTCACGCCCTAACCCGCAGGCTCGGCCACGTGACAACCGCCGTACCACCTCGAGATGAGTGCCTCGTCAGGCGGGCAACCAAGATGGCACAAGGCTTAAAAATAAAGGATATTCGAGCAATATATGAAAACATACGAAAATATCACAGGTAATATAGTTCAAAATATTTAAAAATAAAGTGACACATCTTACGGTGTTCCATGCAGCGGAAAGTATTATATATAAATACATAAATGTATAAGTAAGATGTACTAATACTCCGAGCCAAGATACACAAAGAAAAGAGGTGGCACCTACAAAGTCGTGTCCACAGTGCCGTACTGGGATCACTGGCCACCAGCACGTCCGCCGTCCAAAACCTGATGATCTGACAACAAAAGTGAATGGGGTGAGTACATAAACTTGTACCCAGTGAGAGACTCGGTTATAAAGACCGATCACCTCAGGCTTGGGATATGAAATAATCCAAAAATCAATTTAATTAACAATTTACTGAAATATAGTAAGTCCCAAAGCAAATCAAATATTAAATCAATAATAATATTTCCAAATGGGCTGGCATCTGAAATTGTCCCAATAAGGTATACCCGTGCACTGGGGTATCCGCTGGACCGTCAAGGGTTACTTATTACTTTTAAAACATTTTTCTTTACTCTCTGGCCCATTCCCTTGACGTTTGCCTTGCTGTGGTGGAACACAGCATCTGGAGCCCTGGCGAGTTTCCCTACGCGCCTCTCCCAACCAGGCTCCACTCACCGTGCCCCTCGATAGGTGGTCCACGACTGAGTATCACGCATTCTCTCAAACTCGGTCCACGCTCCCGCAAATCGGAGCCCCGAGGAACCTACTCAATCTCTCATCTCTCAGGGGTATCGTTCCCCAAACAATAATCAATAATATCAATTTATAAAATATTTGATATTCCCACCCTTTAAATCATTTGTAAACTTGGTGTGTGAGGGTGGACAATTCATACCCCAAAACATATATAAACAATTTAATAAAGCATTATAAAGAAATTTGAAAATGGTTAACCCTCAATGGTCAACCAATATAATCCAAGCCACTCACAAGAGAGGAGAGTTGTATACTCCCCGATTACCCACGAACGCCTTAGTTCAAACTGCTACCGGTCCGAAACGCGTACAATCACGTACCTAAATAATCAAATTAAAATCTAATTTGATTAATAAAAGCATTCAACCAACAATTAAATCATAAAACAAAACCTATTTAAGGTCTCCAAGGTCCAAGAACTAAATTGGATAGGTCCGGAAGTCAATTGAAGTAAATTTGAGTCAATTGGGGTCAAATGGGGTCTAGGGCTGTAAAATGACCATTTTGCCCCTAGACCCGAAATAGGAACTCTCCCAAAACAGGGAAGATCCGGCCCAGGGACATTGCTGTCCCTGGCCCGGACCTTTGTTGCACCTAGGCAGCAGCAAGGCTGAACTCGGCCTTGCATCTTCTTTAGCTTGATTCGAGCTCAATTCAACTCCAATCGACGCAAGATTTGAAACACATACTTCTCAACACTTAAAATAAGATTCCACAGCTTTAAAAACGGATTAAAACAACCAATCATGCACGAAATTTGAATCAAAACTCTAAGATTGCAGAAATTTCTGGCAGCAACGAAAATGCAAATTCAATTGAGCATAACTTTCAGCGCAGACCACGAAATGAGGCGTATAAGCTATCAAATTAAAGCTTGATGAGTCTAGAACAACATACCAAAAACCCAACCAATTCCCACAGTTGAATTGAAAGTTATGAGCTGATGAACAATCTGTCGCCAGTTTGACAGATTTCTGGATTTCGAAAATTCTTCATGAATTTGGTGTTTTTGATTCTCAAACAAGCTAAAGGAGTTGTTATTGATGATTGATGAAGTGTTTAATGATGGATTGAAGGCTGGAAATTTAAAGGAAATTGAAAGGATTTGAAGAAAGAAAGAAATGAGGAGAAGAAGAAGAAAAGAACATGAAAATAAATAGAAATGGTGGTCGGCTAACCGACCACCACTTTTATATGCTTGGGTTGACCATTGGTCAACCGACCATGGGTTGACTTTTAGTCAACTCGGTCTTTATGTCTCGGTCTTCGTGCCCAAGGACCCAACCAACTCTGGATAAAATTTTAAGCTCCTAGGCTCGAAATTGAGCTAAAGGAAGTTCAAAACGTCTATGAAAAATCTAATTTGGTCTCTTGGCTAAATACTTTACATAAATATAATACTTAACACGTGCGGACTAGGTCTGGGCGTGTCAGGTAATCCAAAATATAACAAAAATAAAATAAATAAGCTTGTTTTCAAAATCTCCTTTATAATTCTCCAAAGAAGAATTATATTTAAAACCTTTAAAATAAATATATTCTAAATGGGCTGGCATCTAATACACTGAAGGCACAACTGGCCGGTCATATGCTTTACTGCACCGAGGGCTATCTCTTTTCTCTTTAAACACACTTTCACAATTTTTCTTTCTCCAGCTCGTTCCCTTGGTGGTGGCCGGTTGTGGTGGAACACAGCTTTGGAGCCCTGGCGAGCTTCCCTCCGCGCCTCTCCCAGGGTCTCGTCTCACCGTGCCCCTCGATAGGCGGTCCACGGCTGAGAATCAAGCATGCTTCTCCAACTTGGTCCACGCTCCCACGTATATTGGAGCCTTGAGGGGCCACTCAATTACTCATCTCGCATCCCATCCATATATTTCTTATAAATATATATATATATATTTAAAACATGTAAACACACACACAAGCCTTTATATCTCCTTAAAATTATCCCACACTCTAAGTGGGTGTATCACAAAATAAAAGTGTGTAAGGTGGATTACGCTTATCCCAAAACATTTGTAAAACCTTTAAAAACAATTTATCTTTTGAAAACGTTTTGCCCTAGTGGCTAGGCATTGAAATCTAAGCCACTCACAGTATTGGGAGATTCTTATACTCCCAAGCGCTCCATGTAGCTCAACCTCCGGCGCATCGCCGCATTCGATTCAACCGGAGCCCTAATACACGAAAATATACGTTAGCATTCATAATTAAATTATGAATGCACCTATGTGACTCTAATATGACCTAAGACTGGGCTTGAATGTGATTTGGACTTAGAAAAGTGTCCGGGAGGGACAAAAAATTACCAAAATGCCCTCAGGGCCCGTGGGCCCACACCCGGACTGGGCTGTGCCCTACACCAGTTGGGCCAAGTTCTACGTGAAATTGGGCTCAAAAAGTCCTCTTACGAGATATGTATATATTATAATGATATAATATATAAATAACTAAGATATATTAATATAATATATAAATATCTTAAATATAATAATATAATATAAAAAAATCTAAACAGGGACTTGATCGGCCTATTTCTCGGCCGGTCTCTCCCCTGATTTTCGCACTCGTTTCTTCTCCTTTCGATGTACAAACTTAGACAAGCGATCCTCATGGTATCCATGACGGATCCGCAGAGGCAGAAACGAGAAACACCGGTCCAATTTTCGTACAACCGAGATTTAGCCTAAATTGACTAAATCTCTGATTTATTCTCACTCGGTGCACAGAAATGTGTTAAAACGGAGTATGACATAGATTAAGGAGAGTACTATAACATACTAAAAACTCACCTTATTTCACAGACCTAATATCCGCCGATTTGAGTTTTAAAATTTAAACTGGTCAAAAGCTGAAAACTGAGATCTATGCTAAATCGATAGATGGAAATGCGTGCAAACTTAATATAACGTAGATCTAGGTGAGTGGAATAACATACTAGAAACTCACCTTGTTCTGCCAGCTGGTTTGTCCGGATCTGCCAATTGTCCAAAATGCCTCCGTTTGGCTCCAAAGAGAAAAAGAAAAGAAAATGAAAGAAAAAGAAAAAGAGAAATGAGGAAAAGCTGCGGCTTTCCTCTATTTATAGAGGAGCCCGACATCGGCTCTACTCGGGTCCCGGGTCAAACTTTTTCCCCTTTTTCAACTTTCTTTCATTTTCACCCGTTGGCTAAATCCTTTGATTTCTTGTGCCAGCGGGGCCCATAATAAATTTCTAGGGACTTAATTGGAGGTCTTTTTGGCATTTACTAATTTCCATGCACGGTTAATTACTTTATTTCCAACTCCGTCTTATCCTAATTTGAACTTCTCTTCTTAATTAGGCACATCCGGATCGACGTATTGTCCGCTTAATACGCCCTCTTATACTATTCTGTTTGTATGAAAAAGTCGTATTAGGTCCGAGTGTGTCAGTTTTTTTTTTTGGTATAAATTCACTAATATCCTGTAATCACATTGGGTTTCGGTTAATCTGGAGTCGAATTGCATCAGACCCCAAATAAGGGGAAATTCTTTTAATCCTGTTTTTTCTATTCATAAGATTTGAATCCAAAACTTTAAAGGGTTTTGAGTTCTTTGCATTCGACTCAACGGGCGTTGGTAGATAGATACTGTTTGTATTGAGGCTCGAATAAATTTAGGTGTGCTTGTTTTTTTGGTATTTTCCTTTTTTGAAGAAAATGTTACTTTTATTCATGAAAATGAAATTAAATTGACAAAACTGAAAATTATAGTAGATTCAAAAGTGTCTTCTGCTTTCGTTTATAGATCTAAATCTTGCTTCATGACTTGAGCTATCTTATTGAGCTTCAATATATATATATATATAGTTTGTGTGTATATATGTTTGATATAATAACATTTTTTACCATTAAATATATATGTAAAATATAAAAAATTAGATTTCAGATTAAAGTAGAAATAAAGATATCGGATTGATTTAAAATTTTACGTGCATGTACATCCAATTAAATTGTTAAATCCAATGGAATGCTTGCAAAAATTTCGATCATAGGTCAAGTTATATAAAATGGTGATGTAAGTTGATCAATTCCTGAATGTTTGTATCCATTTTGTTGGCGTATGTAAGTTATATATTTTAATGCAGTACTTGATTATCACTTCAGTTTTGCATTACAAGAAAAAGGGCATATAGGAACGGAAAACAGGGATGAAAAAATCCGTCCCCAAATTTGGGACGGTATTAGTAACGGAAAAAAAAATCCGTCCCTAAATCTGATCCTACAGAGTAGAACGGGCTAAATGGGGATGAACAAAATATCCGTGGCAAAAATCGTTGCTAAATTGGGACGGATTTAGCGAGGGCATAAATTAGCGACAGATTTAGGGACGGAAATTGGAAGCCAAATCTCAAATAAATTTGGGACGGTTTTAAGAACGGTTTTTGGGACTCATTTAGGTATTGAAAAAGAGAGCAAAACCTAGCAAGATCTGCTTATTTTTGGGATGGTTTTAGGGACAGATTTTAATAATCCGTCCCTAATTCCGTCCAAAATTTTTGTCAAGAAAAAAAAACATGGCATCGTTTTGGCTGGCCGTGTTTTTAGGGTTCTGCACTTTACAGAACTCTCACTTTCTCTGTCTCCCTCCCCATCTTCCTTATTCTTTCTTTTTCATTCTCTCTATTTTACCATAAGAAAATAGTAGTAAAAGTCAAGTTTTGTGTTGATTTGGTGGAAATCAAGGTAATATCTTTAAATCTCTTTGTATATGATTTTATTTTCATGATTAACATATGTTATAACTTAAGGAATTAGATAATATTTAGATTTTGATGAAATTTTTTTAATTTTAATGTTGAGTTTGGTGATTTTTTCCATATATTAGTGTAAAATTGTTAGATTTCTTTGAATATTGATGAAGGTTATGGTTTATTGTGATGCTTATTTAATTATGTACCATAAAGTAATTAAAATTGAGTTACATAATTAGTTTAATAAGTGATTGATGAGTTGGATTGTAATATTGATTTCGTTGTGTATAATTGTTTTTATTAATTATAACTTAGTAATTGATATTAATACGATTCACATTGTTTTTATTAATTATTAATTGAACGGAATTACTTTTATTGCATTTGTTGAGTATTTTTTAATTGAAAGAACTTACATTAAGTATTTTGTGTTTTATATTGTTTGCAATGTAGTTTTTATTTCCCTTAAATGACTAAATATAATTGAGTTGAAAAATGGTAAAGAAAATTTATATATTTTATAATTCATTGTAGATTCATTTCAGTTATTAATAGTAGCGATTAGGGTTCGAGGATAGTAATCGTACTAAATTTGTGGGATATTTTACAGGAAAAATGGAAGAGTTGATTTGCAGTCGACAATGGATGTATCATCAGAAGGAATCGGGAAAGAAGGGTGTAACCGACGAGTTCATGGCTGGTGTTAGACAATTCATTAGTTGGGCATCACGTCAGGACATATCTTGAAAAAATGGGGAAAAAATTCGTTGTCCCTGTACTAAGTGTAATAATATGCACTTCTTTTTACCAGTGAGGGTTGCACAACATTTAATACTACATGGATTTAAGGAGCATTATTAGAATTGGGTTAGTCACGATGAACCTTGTGTAGGATTGAAAATAACGAGCAGTAGCAAGAACAAGTGTCATTACCAGATAAGATGTCACATTGGGGTTGCTATGATGACATGACATGGGATTAGCGTATGGTTTTTGATGCTGCACGACCGAGTTTTGTCTAACATAATGAAGATGAAGCCGGACCCAGTGGAGGCACAGCAAACTAGTATGGATATGAGCAAGATCCTTTCACAGAGCAACATGTGGCACAGTTAGACGATAAGTGGTTTAACATCGTGTAAAAGGCCGATCGGCCTTTGTTTGAGGGGTCTAGTGAGTCACAGTTGTCTTTTGTTTCCACCTTGTTAAATGGGAAGTCAATGTTTAACTTGTCTGAAGGTGTATTCGATTATTTTTGTGATGCCATCACGAAAGTTTTGCTGGAGGAAAATAACTTTTGACACACCCGGTCCTAGCACGACTTTTTCATACAAACGGAATAGTGTAAGATGGCGTATTAATTAAATAATATGTCGGTCCGGATGTGTCTAATTAAGAAGAGAAGTTTAAATTAGGATAAGACGGAGTTAGAAGAAAAAGTAATTAACCGTGCATGGAAATTAGTAAAATGCCAAAAAGACCTCCAATTAAGTCCCTAGAAATTTATTATGGGCCCCATTGGCACAAGAAAGCAAAGGATTTAGCCAACAGGTGAAAATGAAAGAAAGTTGAAAAAGGGGAAAAAGTTTGACTCGGGGCCCGAGTAGACTCGGTGTCTGGCTCCCCTAAAAATAGGGGTGAGCCGAAGCTTTTCTTCATTTCTCTTTTTCTTTTTCTTTCATTTTCTTTTCTTTTTCTCTCTGGAGCCAAACGGAGGCATTTTGGACAATTGGCAGATCCGGACAAACCGACCGCAAGTTCGAGGCGAGATCTTGGTGAGTTGTTCTTAACTCCTCGATCTACGTTTTTCCAAGTTTGCACGCTTTTCCATGCATTGGTTTAGGAGAGATCCAAGTTCAAAGTTAGGTTCAGCTTTTAGTTAGATTTTAAGTTTAGATTCGAGATCTAGGAACTTTGAGCTTGTGATTCTCGTTTTTCTTTCGATAAACGTGTCATGGATGTATTAAGGTACATGCATCTGAAATTGTAGCTAAATTGGTGGACGATTGCATAAGTTTTCGAATTAATAGAGAAATTGAAGAATTTTCGGGTTGAAACCCATAACAGAAGCGGTGCTGGATCTGTCCAGAAACGGCGCCGTTTCTGCTTGTCGGTCGCCGACCTTTGGGTCGAAGAGAATCGGCGCCGGTTCACTCTAGATCCGGTGCCGTTCTTGCCCTTTAGGGGCGAAATGGTCATTTTACATCCCGAAACCCTAATTGACCCCAAATAGATTCGAAACACTTCCGAGTCTTCCAAACATCATCTTAGGTCATGTTAGAGCCTCTTAGGTGCATTCATAAATTTAATTATGAATGCTAACGTATTTCCGTGTATTAGGGCTCCGGTTGAATCGAGTGCGGCGATGCTCCGGAGGTTAAGCTACATGGAGCGCTTGGGAGTATACGAATCTCCCATCACTGTGAGTGGCCTAGACTTCTTTGTGTAGCCACTGGGGAAAAGGATTTTAAAAAAAATGATTTTAAAACATAAATGTTCTCAAAAAGGTTTTGGGATATGGGAAATCCACACACACACTTGTTTGCGATATACCCACGCAGTGAGTGGGGATGCTTTAAAAAGATATATACAACTTATGTGTGTGTGATTTATATATTTTAAATATAAATGTTTTATACGTATATATATATAATTTATGAAATATTATTATTTGTTATTGAGGGTACGATGCCCTTGGGAGATGAGTGTCTAAGAGGGTTCCTCGGAGCTCCAATCTACGGGAGCGTGGACCGAGTTTGAGAGCATGCATGATACTCAACCGTGGACCGCCTATCGAGGGGCACGGTGAGTCGAGCCTGGTTGGGAGAGGCGCGTAGGGAAACTAGCCAGGGCTCCAGTTCGCTGTGTTCCACCACAGCGAGGCACCACCGAGGGAAAGGGCTAGAGCGATAGAAAGGGGACAGAGAAAATATTTTTAGAAAGAAAAGAGAGAGCCCTCGGTGCAGTGAGGCATAAGACGACCGACGGGTCGCGCCTCCAGTATGATAGAGATGCCAGCCCATTTTATGTATATATATATATATTTATTTAGTTAATTATTTAAAGTGTTTTTAAAAGAGAGTTCTCAGCAGGAGAACCAGAAAAGAATTTTTAAAAGAAAATTATTTGTTTTATTATTATATTATATTATATTATATTATTTTTTTTTGGATTTCCCTTATCTGCTCTAACCCAGATGGAGATTCTTAGAACCTCTGTCACTCACCTATATCCAATGTGGATGGATGCAGATTCGCGATTGGAGTCAGTTAAAGAAAAGAGGCTCACTAGGGGGCGTTGGTGGTTTAGGCTTAGAAGTTTTCGTTGTGTAGGTATTCTCTCAATTATTCCACTGGCATTACTTTTAAAGTTAATTATTTTATTAAATATTTTCTAATTAAAGTTTTAGTTTTATTGACAGCGATGATGCCCATTTATGCCTTGCGGTGCCTCAGGTGCGTGACTGGCCAGCATGTACTTCGAGGCAGCTCGGCTGTTGTCACGTGGCCGACCCGGGGCGGGTCGGGGCGTGACAACTTTCCTCCAAACTATTATCAACATAGGAAAACCATCAATGAATTGGGTTTACAGATGGTAAAAATTCATGCGTGCAAGAATGGGTGCATGTTGTACTGGAAAGAACATTCAAACTCTGATTGTTGCAGGTTTTGTGGTGAACCTAAATCCAAAGACATTGGTCGACATAGGGATAGAACCCGTAAAAGAATTTCGATAGCCATTTTGAGATACTTGCCACTGACTCCCCGGTTGTAGCGGTTGTACCATACCGCGGGCATAGCTGAACAAATGACGTGGCATGCTACACATGAAGCTCAAGATAGGGTTATATGCATCCATCCGATGCTGAGGCATGGAAGCATTTCGACGAGACATATCCTGATTTTGGGTCAGAAGCTCGAAATGTTAGATTGGGACTATGCGCAGATGGTTTTGCATCGCATAGGCAACTTGGAAGTACCTATTCTTGCTGGCCAGTTATTGTAACTCTTTACAACCTTCCTCCGGGTACGTGCATGAAGAGCCCTTACATGTTCTTAACATTGATCTATCTGGGTCTAAAAAACCCGAAGAAAAACATAGACGTATTCTTGCAACCTCTGATTGATGCATTGAAGCAATTGTGGGAAGATGGGATATCGACATATGATGCTTCGAGGAATAAGCATTTTCGCATGAGGGCTGCTCTCATGTGGACCATTAATGACTTCCCCGCTTATGGCATGCTATTCGGGTGTAGCACCACTGGAGTACTAGGTGTCCTGTATGTATTTAGGAGGGTAGAGTATTCGTGCTTCCACATAGTAGGAAGGCGACTTATTTTGATTGTCACAGGTGCTTCCTTGACTCGGATCATCCGTGCAGGAAGGATAAGAAGTCTTTCCGACGTGGTCGAGTTGAGAGGATGGCTGCACCACCAAGGTTGATAGGGGAAGAAATATATAGATACGTTTGGGATTTTCCCACAGCTATGGATGATCCAATTAATATGCCTGAATATTATGGCACTCATCACAAATGGACTAAGAGGAGTATTTTTTGGAATCTTCCTTATTGGAAAACAAACTTGATCCGTCATAACCTTGATGTTATGCATATTGAGAAGAATGTTTTTGATGCAGTGTTCGGAATTGTCATGGACATGAAAGGCAAATCAAAGGACACTTTAAATGCCAGAAAAGATATCATGCGATATGCTCTCGAAGTTCAATTACAGTTGATCCTGAAAGTGAGCAACACACCAAACGTAAAGCTGTTTATAATTTTTCCAAAACACAGAAGACAACTATTCTGAGATGGCTGAGGAATTTGAAGTTTCCAGATGGGTATGCATCAAATATTGGGAGATGTAATGACATGAATGAAGAGAAGGTTTTCGGCATGAAGAGTCACGATTGCTATGTCTTTATGCAGAGACTACTTCCAATTGCGTTCACAGAGATGTTGCCTCATAGTGTGTGGAACCCTGTGATAGAACTTAGCCTCTTTTTTTGGTGCATATGTTCAAGTATGCTGGACATTAATAAGGTTCGAGATTTGAACGAGAAAGTTCCGATCATCCTTTGTAACTTGGAGAAGGTCTTCCCTCTAGTCATGTTCGATTCAATGGAACACGTAGTTGTTCACTTGCCATACGAAGCATTAGTTGGAGGTCCGGTTCAATTCCGATGGATGTATCCCTTTGAAAGGTAAATAAACAACTTTTTTATTTTATGACACCTGATAATTTAAGTATTTATAATTTTGTTGAACAATGTGTATACGTGCATCCTAATAGATATTTGTTTAATTGAATTCATATAGGTTCCTTCACCAATTAAAGCAGACAATTCGTAATAAGGCTCACGTTGAAGGATCAATTTATGAAGCTTACATTGCATAGGAATTTAATTACTTCGCACAAAATTACTTTCATTCTAACATGTACTGTCACACGAAGTGACCCAGGCGCAATGATGAAGGATTAGCCAATGAGTCTCTGAAACTGTTCTCCATTTTTAACTATCCAACTCGATTTCAGGGTAAGGAGAAAACGAAGTGGCTTGGTGAGAAAGAATAACGTGTAGCACATACGTATGTTTCGCGAAATTGTTCGGAAGTGCAACCCATCCTTAAATAAGTTAATAACAAATCATTAAAATTAAGGAAATCGTTTATTTCAATATATGTAGTTGGTTTCACTTATACAGATTTGTTTTTACCTTAGCACTTTTGTCCAGTATTATTGAAATGATGGATTTGGTCAGCGAACCATGGATGATTTTATTGATGCCCATTTTGGAGATTGGTTCAAGCAATATGTTAGTATAGTTCGATTTAGAAAATTAAATTGTTTAGAGATTTTTAGAGATTAAAGGGTATTAGTTTGATTATTCTAACTCTTGGTTATCACATACAGCTTGATGCACCGGTTAATCAAGTAAAGTATATTGATGATTTACCGGTGCTTATGCTACTTACTTGGCCACCTTTAAGGAAGGCAACCTCTTGGCCCGATGTGTTTATAAACGGGTATAACTTTCACACTTTTCATGTTGAGCTGGAAAAGCCACAATGAATTGGGGTGTTTGTGTTCGAGGCACAAATACGGATGATACTTCCACCAGTTATTATGGCCTCTTGAAAGATGTTTTGGTGCTTGAGTATAATTCTTCAGACAGCATGACCATAGTTGTTTTGTTCGAGTGCGATTGGTTTGACCCTATCAACAGATGAAGGTTCATGAAGATTACAAGTTGGTTGACGTCCATCGAGAAAAGATGTATCAGAAATATGATCATTTGTTTTAGCACAACAAGCCATTGAAGTTTACTTCTGTGATTATCCAGGAGCAAGCAAAGATAGAGCTAATTGGTTGGCCATCTATGAAACAAAATCAAGGAGAGTTGTTCAGAATGTTACTGAAGAAGTTGAAGATGATGCTCCATACCAAAATGAAGAAAACGTGCAAACCCCAGCTGTTACCACTAATATAGATGCAATACAATTGTTTGACATGGCTGGTATCAACCTAGCTGTTGACTTAGGGGAGCTTCAACCAATCACGAAATTGGACGACTCGGAGGATGAGTTCGATTCAGTTGAATCAACAATTGCTCTGATGACACTGATGATGATGATGGATATAATCCAAATGAATTTTAACTTGCTTTAGAACGGGATTGTAGTGAACAGATGCCATACTGATATTTCCCCAATTGTATTAGCAATATTTTAAGTTATGTACAAGTTCAGGTTGGAGATATGTAGTTGTTTAATTCTCCAATTATTTTTAACATAATTTATAATATGAGAATACTGGTGTTATAATTGTATGGTGTGAAGGGAATAAATTAATACCTACCTCGAGTAAATTCTCCAATTAAAAATTAAAACCATATTAGGGACGAACTTAGGGACAAAAAAGGCTCCATCTTTCCTTAAATCCGTCCCAAACATGATCTCAGGTATGGATTTAGCAACGGTTTAGATCTAAACCGTCTGTAAATCCATTGCTATAACAAAGCATAGTTTACTTGTAGTATATTCGGTGTAAGTTTGTTCATTCACCTATAGGGACGGAAATAGGGACAGAAAAGTCACAATCCTTCCCTAAATCCATCCCTACACTAAGTCTAAATGAGTTAGATACGGAATTTGCAACGGTTTAGGGTAAAACTGTCCCTAAATCCGTTGTTATAACAAATGATGGTGTACTAGTAGTACATTCGGTGCAAGTTTATTCATTCACCTATAGGGACTGAAAATGAAGAGTTTAAACCCTAAATCGAAACGCTAAACCCTAAAGCCGTCTCTAAATCCGTTCCTAAGTTGATTTTAGGGTTTAAGGACTTTTTGTGCCTCAAACCCTACAGTATAATGATATACCATCCCTAACCCTAATATCCGTCCCGAATACCATTTCTTTCAACTTCCGTCGCTAAAACTATTGCAAATCACCTATCTCGTATGCTATTGATAAAAGGCTTAAACCGGATTATTCGACTTTCAATTCATCATTAAACAACTATAAGTTGTGATACTTATGAAGATGAGAGTATCCAAAAGTTGGATAACTTATCAGACGTCTCTACCGGCTTTAAATTTATTTCGCACTAAGAGTACTCGATGTGTTAGTAACATAACTATAGTATTTGACAAATATGTTTGTAGAATTCATAGAAAACTGATGTGATTCAAAGATTACATCTTGTTAAGGGGTTAGTTTGACCAAAATGCATATATAATTGAAAGTACTGATCCACATTCTTAATTAACATTGAAACTGGCAACAAATACCGATTTTTACCATTAGGTATGGAAAAATCCGCTACAAAATCCATCCTTAAACCAGGACTCCGTTCCTGTTTCCATGCCTATGTTACGAAAAGAACAACATTTTTTTAATTTTAACATAATGGGAGTTTAATTTAGGGATGGAGTTAGGGACGGAAAATAGATATCCATCCCCCAATCCGTCCCTAAAGAGAATAAATTCTCGCCATTTGTTCCCGCCCACACTTATGTTTTTACATTTGGGACGGATATAGGGACGGAATATTAAAATCCGTCCCTAACACCGTCCCTAATGAAAAAAAAGTTTGCGCCGTTTGTTCTTGCCAATAGTTTTGGTTTTTCTTTTTGGGACGTATTTAGGGACGGAATATTTAAATTTTAAAAGTATCCATCCCTAACACCGTCCCTATCCTCCACGACTTTTCGAATAATTTGTGTCTTACATCTGCTATATACCAACGGAATTAGGGATGAATTTTATTAAAATTTAATCTAATCCGTGCCAAAATTCGTCCCTAAACTAAAGACTTTTCGAACACCTTCTTCTGGCCAGCTGTTCTTTAGGGACATAATAGTTAATTTATATTTTTGAGATGTTTATTAGGAACGGATTTAGGGACAGATTATATTATTAAATTAATAAATTCGTCCCAAATTCCATCCCTATATTTCACGACTTTTTGAACTCTATTTTGGCGGACAGCTGTTACGTAGGCATGGATTTGGTTAGTTTATATGCTTTAGGGACGGAATTAGGGAGACTGTTGCTAATGCCGTCCTTAATTTCCGTTCCAAAATCCATTCCAAATCATTAAATATAATCAGGCTCAACCCCTTTCCCCCCATTTCTTTCTTCTTCTTTCTTCTTCTCCTCTCTTCCTCCCCCCCCTCCCCGACCCACGCTGTGCGCAGCGCCTTGGATAGCTACCGCTGCTCTTTCCGGCCACCTTTCTCTATGTCACCAGCAGCGGTTTCACGCCCTCCGATCGCCGGCATTCTCCCCCTCTGTTTCCGATCAAATTCTGACCAATGATGGTATAAAACAGTGTTTATAATTTTGATGAATTTAGTTTTGTGTGTTTCAATTTAATTAATTTAAATGTATGTTTGTTAATTACTTTGATAAGTTTGAATATTTTAAATAGTCTAATAAGTGAGAAATAGTTTAATAAGTTAAAAAAATTTAATTAGTTTAATAAGTTTAATAAGTTTAATTATTTTAATTAGTTTAATAAGTTAAAAAAATTTAATTAGTTTAATAAGTTTACTTAGTTTAATTATTTTAATTAGTGAGTATTAGTAATTACCTTAATAAAACTAATTAGTTTAATAAGTTTAATAAACCTAAATACTAATTAGTTAAATTAATTTAATAAGTTTAAACTAATTACTAATGTTACAATCTAATAAGTTTGGTAATTAGTTTAATAAGTGTAATAAGTTTAAATACTAATTACTTTAATTAGTTAAAATATATAATCATTAGTAATTAGTTAACTAAGTTAAAAAATTAAATATTAAAATCTAATAAGTTTGTTAATTACCGTAATAAGTTTAATCAGTTTAAGAAGTTTAAATATTAAATATTAACATCTAATAAGTTTGTTAATTACTTTAATAAGTTTAATAAGTTTAAATACTAATTAGTTTAATTAGTTTAAATATGAACTCATTAGTAATTATTTTACTAAGTTAAAAAAATTAATTATTCTGCACCGGTTAATTAGTAATCATTAGTAATTAGTTTAATAAGTTTAAATACTAATTAGTTTAAATAGTCTAATTAGTTTAAACATATACTCATTAGTAATTAGTTTAATAAGTTAAAAAATTAAATATTAAAATCTAATATGTTTGTTAATTACCTTAATAAGTTTAATTAGTTTAATAAGTTTAAAAGTTTGTTAATTAAAATCAAATAAGTTTGTTAATTACCTTAATAAGTTTAATTAGTTTAAATATTAAATATTAAAATCTAATAAGTTTGTTAATTTGTCACGCCCCGACCCGACCGGGTCAGCCACGTGGCAACCGCCGCGTTGCCTCGTAGTACGTGCCGGCCGGTCACGCACTAGAAGCACCGCAAGGCATGGAAATAGATATCATTGCTGCAAAACAACTAAAATTTTAATTAAAAACCATTTATAAAATAATAAAACTTAAAAGGTGCACCAGTGGATTAATTTAAAAGGAATACCTATGCAGCAAAAAACTACTAAGCCTAAGCCACCGACGCCTCCTAGTGAGCCTCCATTCTATTTGCTGACTCCGTACGCAGATCTGCATCCATCGACATTGGATAAAGGTGAGTGACAGAGGTTCTATGAATCTCCATTGGGATTAGGGAAAATAAGGGAAAATCCAAAATAAAATAATAATAAAATAAATATTTTTCTTTGAAAAAAATTCTTTTCTGGTTCTCTTGCTGAGAACCCTCTTTTAAAAAAACACTTTAAATAAATAAATATATAAACATAAAATAGGTTGGCATCTCTATCATACTGAAGGCGCGACCCGTCGGTGGTCTTATGCCTTACTGCACCGAGGACTATCTCTTTTCTCATTCAATTATATTTTCTCTTTTCTATCTCTCTAGCCCTTTCCCTCGGTGGTGCCTCGCTGTGGTGGAACACAATGAACTGGAGCCCTGGGGAACTTTCCTACGCGCCTCTCCAAACCAGGCTCGTCTCACCGTGCCCCTCAATAGGCGGTCCATGGCTGAGAATCTAGCATGCTTTCTCCAACTCGTCCACACTCCCGCATATTGGAGTCCGAGGAGTATCCCTCTCAAACACTCATCTCGCAAGGGTGTCGTACCCTTAAATCTCATAGTAATAATATTTCATAATTATATATATATGTATAAAACATACCTTTTCAAAATATATAAACACACACACACATAAGTCTTTATATTTCTTTTAAAAACATCCTACTCACTGTGTGGGTATATCACAACAAGTGTGTGTGTGTGTGTGTGTGGATTTCCCGTATCCCAAAACCTTTTTGAAAACATTTATGTTTTCAAAATCATTTTTAAAACCCTTTTTCCCCAGTGGCTAAACAGAGAAGTCTAGGTCCACTCACAGTATTGGGAGATTCGTATACTCCTAAGCGCTCCATGTAGCCTAATCCTCCGGCACATCGCCGCACTCGATTCAATCGGAGCCCTAGTACACGGAAATATACGTTAGCATTCATAATTATATGAATGCACCTACGAGGCTCTAACATGACCTATGACTGGGTTTGGATGTGATTTGGGGCTTAGAAAAGTGTCCGGGAGGTTCCGGGGTAAAAATCGGACACTTGGTGAAAAATTACAAAAATGCCCCTGGGGGTCCATGGGCCGCCAACTCAGGGCCCAGCCCGGCCCCCCGTGTGGCTGGGTTAGGCCCGGCCTATTTCTGGGCCCAAAAGGCCCTTCATTTATGAGTTTGGCCGAGCCCAACTCGGTTTGGGCCCAACAGGGCCCAACCGACAGTTTTGGGCCAAAAGGCCCAAGTCCAACGCGGGAGAGACTCGGCTCCCGCGCGGGAGCTGTTGCCTGGCCTCGGGATTCTGAGGCTTTTCCTCGGTTCTCGAGCCCCTCGGTCCACCATTCGAAGCGAAATTCGAGATGGAGGCTCCTCTCACCTCTCACGACGCGTTTACCAGAGCAGAAACGAGAATCAGAAGCTCAAAGTTCCTAAATATTGAATCTAAGCTAGAAATCTAACTAAAAAGCTGAACCTAACTTTGAGCTTGGATCTCTCCTAGACCAATGCATGGAAATGCGTGCAAACTTAGAAAAACGAAGATCAAGGCGTTAAGAACCACATACCAAGATCTCGCCTTGAACTTGCAGTCGGTGTGTCCGGATCGGCCAAAAGTCCAAAATTGCTTCGAGAGAGCAAATGAGAGGAGAGAAGAGAGGGAGAATAGAAAATGGGAGGGGGAGAGCTCATCTCCCCCCTATTTATAGTAAGGCCCAACACCGGGTCTACTCGGACCCCGGGCCAGACTTTTTCCCCTCTTTGAAATCTTTCATAATTTCGATCCTTGGCCCGATCCACCGACCAATTCACCAATGGACGTCCAATCCATTGGCTATGGACTTAAAGAAGTCCACATTAATGTTTCTATGCATGGTCACCAATCTCATCTTCCAACTCCATCTTGTCCTAAGCTTATCTTCTCTTTTGACTTGACACAGCCGGACCGACATATTGTTTAATTTTTACGTCATCTTGCACTATTCCGTTCGTACCGAAAAGTCGTGCTAGGTTCGGGTGTGTCATAATTACTGTACCATAAGTTTAATAAGTTTAATAAGTTTTAATACTAATTAGTTTAATTATATTTAAATCATAATATTAATTAATTAAATCAATGAATTAACTATATATAATTATCTTTTATTAAATATACTATTCAATAATCATTTTTAATTAAATTTTGTAGGGTTCACAGTACGATGATCATACCTCGAGTTTCGAACGAGGACGAGGTCGAGGCCAAGGCCGAGGTCAACAGGCCAGTTCCGGTCGAGGGGGCTCCGTCACTAAGTCATGTCATTCAGGATCAAGATCTCCCTCAGTCGGTCCTCTTACTCCTCGATTACCACCACCTTCTGTGGAGACCCGACCCAACTTGCGAGGTATTGTCCGCTTTGGCCCGAAGCCTCACGGTTTTGTCCCAATCAAAAGGCGCCTCAAGGTAGAGGGTGGGTCTCACTATATATATCACATTGCAATCCCATATCCTGACGATGTGGGATTGGGGTATTACAATCACACCCCCTTAAAGGCTTGACGTCCCTGGCAAGTCCAACACACACAGATCCAGGACCACACCAAGTGTTGGGATTCTAGAGGTGGCTTCCATCGCGCTCAAGCGATGTAACACTTAGCTCCCAACCTGCCTAGTGCCTGTTTTGATGCCAATTGTGGAGACCCGACCCAACTTGTGAGGTATTGTCCGCTTTCGGCCGAAGCCTCACGGTTTTGTCCCACTCAAAAGGCGCCTCACAGGTAGAAGGTGGGTCTCACTATATATATCACATTGCAATCCTATATCCTTACGATGTGGGATTGGGGTATTACACCTTCACCCCCCGTTCTACCTCAGGATACGTTCCCTTCTCCACCTGCTCCGGCTTCGCAACATTACATAGGTGCTTATATTTAATAAGAAATTTTTTAAATATTTATTAACCAAAAATGATTACTACATTGAATGATATTATATAATTAATTAAACTAACAATTTTGTTATAATATTCCGTACATAACCGACATCTGGATCAACGGTTTGATCTCATTCCCCATCACTTCCGTTGGTTCTGAATTTTCATCTACACTCCTCCATTCCTACATCTAGCCATGGTCCTCCAGCACAGAGTTCTGGTGCATCTCTAGCACAGAGTTCTGGTGCATCTCTATCTCCACCGCCAGTTCAGAAGGAGTATGTGACAGTCAGAGGATTTACGTACCGTCTTGTGCCTCCTAATTAGACGCATGCTTCCCAGCACGCCTCCTCTTCCAGCACCACCCAACCATATTTCCAGCCTACACATGCCTCACAGCCCGCCCAGCCCTCTCAGCTTGCCTCACCTGATGTGTCTAGCCCATCTGAGTTAGACCCGTCGACACCGATTACCTTGGGCACCATTTACGAGTAAGATCTTAACTTGCTTTTAAATTTTTTAATGATTCTTAATTATATTTACTTGTTTTTCTTACTAACTACCTTTGATGATGAAATTTTAAAGGGATGAGAAGACAAATAAAAGGGTGAAGAAAGAAATCAAGCATATCATCTATGGACATTGAATCAAGCCATGGTTGTCCTGGATGAAGGTTTTGCACGAGACGCGGAACCGTATGTATGATTTATGGCTGGTAAGTCATAACTTATATTAATTATTTGTTTATTCATATAATTTAATTATTACATTATTATTATTTGACTATTTCATTTATTTGAATTATTACATTGTTATTATTTGTTTATGATTTAAAAATTATTATTACCATTGCTTAATTTGTTTAATTGAATTATGACATTATTATTTGCTCATTTTCATTATTTCCTTTTTCATTACAGAGGCGTTACTTGTTCCCCGACGAGGAGCGTAAGGCGGCACGGGCCTTCTTCGATACCACAGCCAGCAAATACTTCAGGCATGAGTTTAGCAGGGCTCGAAGCACACGTAGGTCACCTACTTGGCTTTCAGATGAGGTCTGGGACCACCTCTGTGCTATGTGGGATGCCGACCCTACTTTCAAATGTCTCAGCGAGCAGAACAAGAAAAATCACAGCACTGATCAGGCGATTGTATTTCAGGGTGGCAGTAGGGGCACTGCATTTCGTTGGTCCGATTTGGTAATAATTAAATCTCTCTTTTATTTTCTTAAGTTTTTTATTTCATAAATATTTTTCTTATAATTATTTATAAAATTTTTCGCTTTTGTAGATTAAAGAGGCGGGTGGTGATCCCGATCCTGCCACATTATTCGGCAAGCTGTACAAAACCAATGCAGGTGATTATCCCGAGGGTCGTGCCAAAACCATTGCTGTAAGTTTAAGTTTTTAAATTTATAATTATTGAAGTTAAATTTTAAGTAATTATAACTCATTATATATAATCATCTTAAGTAATTACTTATAAAATTGTAACGTTCATTTAGTTTATTGTTATATAATTATTCAATTTACAATAAGAATTTTCGATTAATATTATACTTCATTAACCAATTAATTCATTTTATATTCTTTTTTTAGGAGGATTATGACAGAGCGATTGCAGAGGCATGTGCACGAGCCGCCGATGAGTCGGAGGTCAACCCGCAATAGTCTTTCAAGATGTAGCGGGTGGCGAACGCGGTCGGATGTTAGGGTATGGCGACCTAGTTCACCACCCCCAGTTTCAGGCCGACTCTTTTTCCATCCCTCCCCAGTCGCAAGAAAATATTTCATTGTGACAATAGAAGGCCGACTTGCGCTCCGATGTCGAGAGGAGGCTAGAGGAGGCTGCACAATAGTCAGCTCGGATATTGGCAGAGAGAGATAAAGTGTGGGAAGAGCGATTACAGTAGATGCAGCAGATCTTAGGCCATTTTCCTCTGCCTTCGGGAGCTCCTCATCCGATAGACGAGCCATCTCCATATGCTCAGGCTAGGACTGGAGAGTCCATCTTGCAGGTACTGTCACGCCCCGACTCGCCCGGGTCGGCCACGTGGCAACCGCCGCGCTGCCTCAAAGTATGTGCCGACTGGTCACGCACCAGAAGCACCGCAAGGCATTGAAATGGATATCATCGCTGCAAAACAAAACTAAAATTTTAATTAGAAAACATTTAATAAAATATTTAATTTATAAGCAATACCAGTGGACTAATTTAAAAGAATACCTACACAGTGGAAACCACTAAACCTAAGCCACCGACGTCTCCTAGTAAGCCTCCTTTCTATTGCTGACTCCGTATACCAATCTGCATCCATCCACATTGGATACAAGTGAGTGACAGAGGTTTTAAGAATCTCCATCTGGGGTTAGGGGAAATAAGAGAAATCCAAAATAAAATAAAATAAAATAGAATAATAATAAATATTTTTCTTTTAAAACTCTTTTCTAGTTCTCCTGCTGAGAACCTTTTTTTTGAAACACTTTAGATAAATAATTATATATATATATACATAAAATGGGCTGGCATCTCTATCATACTGGAGGCGCGACCCGTCGGTCGTCTTATGCCTCACTGCACCGAGGGCTATCTCTTTTCTTTCTAAAAATATTTTCTCTTTCACTGTCTTTAGCCCTTTCCCTCGGTGGTGCCTCACTGTGGTGGAACATAGTGAACTGGAGCCCTGGCGAGTTTCCATACGCGCCTCTCCCAACCAGGCTCGACTCACCGTGCCCCTCGATAAGCGGTCCACGGCTGAGTATCATGCATGCTCTCGAACTCGGTCCACGCTCCCGCATGTTGGAGCCCCGAGGAACCCTCTCAATCACTCATCTCCCATGGGCATCGCACCCTCAATAATCATAATAATAATGTTTCATAACTATATATATATATACATATAAAACATTTTTATTTAAAACATATAGATCACACACACATAAGTTTTATATTTCTTTTTAAAACATCCCACTCATTGTGTGGGTATATCGCAAGCAAGTGTGTGTGTGTGAATTTCCCATATCCCAAAACATTTTTGAAAACATTTATATTTTAAAATCATTTTTAAAATCCTTTCCCCCAGTGGCTACACAAAGAAGTCTAGGCCACTCACAGTGATGGGAGAATGGTGTACTCCCAAGCGCTCCATGTAGCTCAACCTCCAGGGCATCGCCGCACTCGATTATCCGGAGCCCAAGATCTCGCCTCGAACTTTCGGTCGGTTTGTCCAGATCCGCCAATTGTCCAAAATGCCTTCGTTTGGCTCCAGAGAGAAAAAGAAAAGAAAATGAAAGAAAAAGAAAAAGAGAAATGAAGAAAAGCTTCGGCTCACCCCTATTTATAGAGGAGCCCGACACCGGGTCTACTCGGGCCCCGAGTCAAACTTTTTCCCTTTCTCAACTTTCTTTCATTTTCACCCATTGGCTAAATCCTTTGCTTTCTTGTGCCAATGGGGCCCATAATAAATTTTTAGGGACTTATTTGGAGGTCTTTTGGCATTTACTAATTTCCATGCACGGTTAATTACTTTATCTTCCAATTCCGCCTTATCCTAATTTGAACTTCTCTTCTTAATTAGACACAGCCGGACCAACATATTGTTTAATTAATACGCCATCTTACACTATTCCGTTTGTATGAAAAAGTCGTGCTAGGTCCGGGTGTGTAAGGTACAACATCTGGCCGAGGACATCCATCATGCGGGCCATCAGCGTGAGGCCGGGGGCGAGGGCGAGGGTGAGGGCGATGGCGAGCACGATGGCTTCGACAAGATTGCTTCCCATTTAGGTGATTTTTAGATTTATTTTGGTACATTTTATGTATACAACATTTACAATAAATATATAAAATTAAAAATTTAATATTCATTTTGGTCTATTTTAATATTATTTTATATAGTACTAATAATAATAATAATATTTATTATTATTATTATTATTATTATTATTATTATTATTATTATTATTATTTTTATTTTTATTACTACTATTTCATAAAAAATTAATAATAAACCATCATTAAGTATATAAAATATTATTTTTAAAAAAATTAATTGTTTACCTTTTCCGTCCCTAAATCCATTCCAAAAAAATAACTATCCGTCCCTATATCTGTCCGTAAAGAGAAATCCGTCCCTAAATCCCTCCCAAAAGCATTCTTTAAAACCAGTCAATGATTACACTTTGCTATGGAATACCGCCGTTGTAAAATCTGTCCCTAATTGCAGTGCAATATTTGTATCGCCGTTGCAAAATCCGTGTCAAATGTCATGACCTTGTCTTGTGACTTCCATCGGATTTAGGGACGGATTTTATTTTCCGTCCCTATATTTTAAGGACGCCAGTATAGGGACGGATTTTTTTCCATCCTTAAAGCCGTTGGAAACCTTTTTAGGGACGGATTTCTCATGTTTTTCCGTCCCTATTTCTGTTTCTATAGAGCCTTTTTCTAGTAGTGTTGGTACATTTAATCCCATCTTTTTGTCATAGATTGAAAGTTCATACTATAAAAAGGAGGAGAGTAGTGTTGTAAAACCTGGATCGGCCCGGCCTGTCAGACTGGTTCAATTGAGACCCGGATGCTTGGCCAGTCTGGAGAGGGGGGTGACCCAGGGTAGATTGACCCGATCAAAACGCAGTCAAAAATTGGCAACCAGTTAAAAAACCGGATAAACCAGGTAAAATCCCGCGTTTACCCAAAAAAAAAGGTAAAATTTTTTTTATATTAAAAATATGTTGAAAGTGATAAGGATTTAACCCTTGACTTTTTATGAAAGAGTTAAGCACATTAGCCATAATGCTAAATTAAATTTCTTATTAAAAATTTACTTTTTATCATATATGTTAAATTTAAATTATCAAAATTCATATATTCCTACACATAAATAATTATTTCGGTTTTATCCAGTTGATCCGGTTAACCCGATTGAACCAGTAACCTAAACGATTCATTTACTGAGCCAATTTTTACAACATTGGAGGAGAGGTCATCCACGTTGGCCTCTCCTCACCACACACAACCCCCCCCCCCCCCCCCCCCCCCCCTCCTTTTTTCTTTTTCTTCATTTTTTCTTTTTATTTTCTTTTAAACATTTTCTTTAAAATTTTTTTTATCATCAATCAATCAACCAATCATATATATATATATATATAATATTATTTACTATTATTATATTTATCATTTAATATTTTAAAAGATATGTTTAAATATTATTTAGTATTTAACATTATTTAATTAATATTGTCCTAATTTTCATTTATATTATAAAGGGAACCCAATTATTATCTAACAATTAACTCTCATTTTATATTTTTTTAACAAAATTTTAAACATGGGTTCTACTAATTTTTTTGGAAGTTTGAGAGTGGACTAACATAGTAAAATGTTGGTTCATTACATCATTTAGCTATATTTAACACCTCATTAATCACTATGATAATTCCTCTAACTTTTTTTTTTTTAAAATCCCCAAATTTTTTGAATGAATTGTAAGATTTCGACCATATATTATAGAATTTTATTTATTTTGATTTTTTAACTTTTAATTATTGTTTGTAATTTTTATCAATTAATATAGGTTCACTAACTTTTTATTAGATTTCCTATACTTCTATGGAGGGGGGAGGAACAATTGTCTCCCAAAATCTCTAATTTCAATTTTTTTAACAAAATTCAAAATATAGATTCCACTTTTCTTTTTTTTTTTTTAGCATTTTTGGTTGAGTAGAATGAGATTAGTTTTTTTATGAATGGTAAAATGTGAGTCATATTTGTTTTTTATTTTTTAAGTTTTAAAGTTTTTTTAGAGTTTTAGTCTTTTGTTTAATTATCTTGAGTATATATTTTTAATTTTTAATTTGTCTAATTTTTTATTTCATTTTTAATTTTATTTATTTCAAATTAAATCTTTTTTTTACAATAATTTCAAATTAAATCTTTAATCTTGAAATGTTTTTGGTCTATATTGATCTTATTTTTTTCTTAAAAAAAATAATTTAACTATTTAAAATTTTAAAAATCAGGGCAAAGCCCCGGGTTAATTTCGAGTAGTAAATAGTAATGGTGATGACTGCTATCTTTTTCCAGTACGATGCCTTACTGCACAGTGAATACTAAATGAAGGCAGAGCAACTCTGCAAAACTCCGTACAGATTTTATTATCCCAACCAATAATACAAACATCATTACATACATATACTGATCATATCACATGTTAAATAATTTTTGCTAGGGCCAGCTGTAGTATATTTGCAGGTAGTACTCATATTAAATATATCTTGGAAAGCAGGTAGTACTCACCTTTTGTCTTATAGCAATACACTAATGTAGTCTACAAACAATATACACATACAAGGAATTAATTTACATCCGATGTAAAATGAAAATTTTACATCAATTCTTATTTTTTTTATCTTATTAATTAATATTTGTTAATTTAATGATTAAATTTAATGTTCTATTTAAGTATATCATGTATGTTAAATTTTAAGTTGATTGAAAATACCTAACTATTTTATTTGATATAAAACATTTTTCACCGCTAAAGTATATATTAAAAGTATTGAAAAAGTTAAATTCTCAATCGAAGTAATAAAAATTTCATATTAACTTGAAATTTTATATGAATTATATATTCAAATAGTTTATTAAATCCATGGTCGGATTGTCCAAATATATTAATAGTACACACATACACATATATACATATATCTAATATGATAGAGAAGGGATCCACTTACACTAAATGTAAAACAAAAGTTTTACACTTTTTTTAAACCTTTAGATCTATTTGAAACTAATGGCTCAGATCAATTCTCTTATTAGCCCAACTAACCATTTCCTCTTTTTACGTTTCATTTTTTTCTCTCTCCTCACTACATATCTCTCATTCTTTCCAACTCTCATGCTGTTAATTTTTTTCAGCTTTCCTTCATTCTTCTTTCCCGCTAGAAATCTTTTGTTTCCTTCTTTTTTCTTTTTTTTTTCCATACGAACATATTCAAAGCCATCACCACCAGTTGATCAATGTTGACTATTGCTTATATTTTTCCAGGTCTTTGTAATTTATATTTAGTAACTCTTTTTTATGTATAAACAAATTAGCGGACAAACCTTTAGAAAAGTTGATTCTTAATCAACTTTAATCACCATTTGGTTCACTTGGTTAACTTTGTTGCCCTTTGAGCATTGATAAGATTCAAAGTGAACTTGAATTATAATAGTATGTGTGTAACTTCATTGACAAATGGCGGAAGTAATAGAAACATGAAGAATCTGTCCTTTTTTTTTTGGTACAATCAAGAATTGTCTTTTGATAATTATATGTGACCACCAGAACTAGTCAACCAGAATTCTTTTTAACCCAATTCATATATTGCTTGAAAATAAATCTTTGACTAAATGTATGAGCACAACAGCTACACATTCCATGGGTTTCAGCTTAAAAGTTTGATTTCTGAAACAGAGAAAGCATTCTTTCATTTGTGAATCTAGATGAATAAAAAATAAAATTACGTTAACATAAATAATAAACATTGGCCGATAGTACTCAAACTCCTAGATATGAGCTATTGGAAATTTCAACTATGCAATGTGAAAGGGGTTCTAACTTTTTCTATTTTTTTTCTCACAAAATGTTAAATGAGAGAAGCTGAGGGGGCCAACAGAAGATTTGATAGTGTTTCAAAGGCAACATTAAGCTTCCCACCAAAGATGAAACTTACAACATACTTTATAAATCTGTACAAGATTGTCTCTCTGCCTGCAAAGAAAAGATATAAAATATTTTAGCTAGATTAAATGAAGACTATATCCCAATCTTAAAAGGCATGTAGATAAATTTACACCATCAAGAGTGATACCTTTCATTCTATGTTAGTAGATATTGACATATTTGTAATTGTAGACATATCTTTTCCTTTGCAGCTACGCTTGTTATGACCATATCCTCCACAATTGTGGCACGCTCGCCTTTTCACAGTTGTATGAGTTAATGCTATCTCAAGACCACTTTTGAATCTATCATTTTGAGACTCATGACCACCCTTTTTCCGACCTTTAGTTTGTGAAATATGAGGATCACTAATGTTCTGTAACAAAGGAATATGATTGGGCTGATTCTCCACTGACTCATGAATCACTTCACTAACCAATTGTTTGCTTGAACTATTCTCCTCCATGGTAAGAATCTTCTTGAAAATCTGATCCAAATCTCCCACAATGACTTTATATTGCTCTTCAGATTTTTCAGCAAAATAAGATAATTGGTTTATGAGACGACAAACATGTAAACATCTCAAAGCTGCTGACTTCTCATGACCATCTTCAAAACTTGGCTGGTTATAAAAAATCCCACTACCTTTATTTGCTTCCTTTGTCCAGCGTTTCAAAATGAAGTGATTTGGAATCTCAACCACATTTTTAGAGTGAAAAATTGCTAAAATATGCCTGCACAAGATCCCTTTAAACTCAAAAAGATTACATTCACAAGTGCCTACTTTAGAGTTCAAATCCATATGAGCAATAACGCTATCACGAGAATCAAAACAACTAGAGACTTTATATTCATAGCAAGAGCCATTTTTTCCCATCTTCTCCTTTATGAATTGATTACTTTTAACAAGTTCATCTTGAAAAAAGTTGAAGACATTCTTTGTGTAAACCAATGCTCCATGATGCTCCATTTTAGACCCAATCCTTAAAATCCTTGACTTGTGTCTTGATTCAAAGTCTTCTTTTCTTTCTTTATCATAACAACTACCAACTGCCTTCTCATATCTTACCACAAACTGTTTTAATGTGGTTGTTGAATCTACAAAAGAATCAAAAAACGAATTGATGCTCTCACTTCTCTGGGTAGTGTTCATTCCTGCAAAAAAAATATTCTGATTATATACAGGAATCCATGAACTTCAAATTTGGTACAACCCTTGAAGCCATTCATGTTGCTCCAAACCATTCTTGACCATTAAATCATGCCATGTCTTTTCAAACTCCATAATAGTAGCTGACTCACGAATGCATCTCTTGAATTCACGCTTGAAACGTGATTTCTTTTGATAAATATGAGAAAGCTTATCTGGAAATTTTTTCATTATATGCCAAAGGCAAAGACGATGGCGAGACTTTGGAAACACTTTCTTCACCGCAGCACAAATAGATAAATCTTGGTCAGTAATGATAGAGATGGGTGCTTTTCCATGCATTGCCTCAAGCCATGTTTCAAACAACCAAATGAAAGTTTGTTCAGATTCATGTTGCAACAAAGCACAACCAAATAAAATTGATTGGCAATGGTGATTTAATCCTACAAAAGGGGCAAATGGCATACTATACTTATTGGTTTTATAAGTTGTGTCAAATGTAATTGCATCACCAAAATGTTCATAAGCCAATCGAGATCGAGCATCCACCCAAAATAAATTTACTAAGCGAGCATCACCATCACACTGAATTGCATAAAAAAAATTAGGATTCTCAACTTGCTTTTTTCGGAAATAGCATAGGACAGCTTGACCATCTCCAACATCTAAGTTCTTCTTTCTTAAATCTCTAAGATGATTCCAGCAATCCCTTTCTGAAAATTGTTTTTCAACAGTACCAAACATTGTTGCCACTTTTCCAGTAGGAATTCCTTCTTCATTAAATTTCTCAACAAGACTCTTAGCTACAGGAGTCATATTCTTATGGCATCTCAAATAAGACACACTTTTGGGACTAATCATGGGATGATTATGTTCATTCAAAAATGATCTAACTACCCATTTCTTACAATTCTTTAACTTCGCTACCTTAAACAATGCTCCACAACCAGTTCTTGTAGTTGAACACCTCTTTTTGGTTATCTTGACATCATTTTGAGAATTGTTACTTTTAACACATTCTTTATACTGGCCTTCATTACAACATACATAGATGCGACATACTACTTCATCAGTTCGAGAGCCTGTTATACTTGATCTAATGCGGATGCCAAAACCTTGTTCTCTAGCAAAGGCCTTATAAAATTTGTCGGCCTTATCCAATGAGTCAAACAACATTCCAATAAATGGGATAGATTCAAGGACAACATTAGGAGACATAATGCCATTCTCTAGATTAATGGTTTGCAAACTATTACTATTATCAATCAAATTAATTTCTTGCAAACTACTACCGTCATCAATCAATTCTGCTTGCTCACTTACCTCCATATTTTGAATATCACCAAGAAGTTGGGCATCCTCCAGTGATGAACAATCCATGATAAAGTTTCTTTTGCATTTAATCTGGGAAAGCAAAATAGAAAAATGAAAATTAACAAAATTGCAATTGAAAAATGATAGCCCAAAGCTTAGAAATATATTCATATTTCTCAAATAGAAAGCCCAAACAGAAATTATATCAAACCCATATTTCCCTTCCAATAATTGTTGGAAATTTGAGGAATAAATCTTCATTGGTTGTAAATTCAAAGAATTTATACGTAAATAATATGATCAACGGCTTAAAAGCTTGTAAAATAAAAATAAAAAAGGGGAAAGCTAGAGATTATAAAAGATACTACCTACATAAGAGAATTCTACTAATGCGGATCAGTATAATAACCCAAAGTCAATATTGATCAATCAATGGTGATGAGGGAAAATGATGAAGAAGAGCTAAAAAAAAAAAGAAACAAGATATCTGGCGGGAAAGAGCAATCAAGGGAAGCCGGAAAGAATTAAGAGAGGTAGAGTGGGAAAGAATGAGAGATGTGTAGTGGGGAGAGAGAAAATAAATGAAACGTAAAAAGAGGGAATGTTAGTTGGGCTGATCAGAGGGTTAATCTGAACCATTAGTTTCAAATAGATCTAAGGGCTTAAAAAAAGTGTAAAACTTTTGTTTTACATTTAGTGTATGTGGATCCCTCCTCAATATGATATATATATATATATATATATATAAGTGCAGACTTTCTTTATAAAATAGCTTAAACATCGTAGTTAACCTGCCAATAAAATAATCACAAAGAAAAGGTAAGCAAAGCGAATACCTTTAGGATTGAATAGATGATTTCATATGTATTTACAACTTTCGCTTCCAAAAAAAAAAAAAAAAGGCTAGGTTATACCCATGTAAAAATCTTAAGTATACATTCTAATAACTTAAAATTTAGCAGTTTTTTTCACAATTTTTTTTGTTATTTGTAAACTCATTCATCTAAAAGTTAATTTACATTAATACACTTTAAAATTATGAACACACTTATTAAATCTAAATGTAAAATATAGGAATTTTACAATTTGAGTATTAAATTTTAAAATAATAATATGTATTATATTATAATAGGTATAATAGGATTAATCATTATTAATTTTTAAATTAATTTTATACCAAGTAATTTACAATTACAATATTAAATTTCAATTAATAATTTTTCTACAATTGTCTGGTAAAGTTTTTTTTTTTTGGTGATAAAAGTTTACTCTTTTGTGAAGTATATTGTTTAAGTTACATATTATCCTAACTTATTCAGAATTCAAAAATTTGAACTTTGGTGTTTTTTTTTTCCTTTTTAATTTTTGCAAGTTGCAACTATCTATAAGAGATTTTGATTCTATATTTCTATTAAATTATTGGTTTAAGTGACATCTCAACTAGATCCTGACCGCAGTTTGGTTCCGGTTTCGAACCGCCAATTCCGGTTTCGAACCTTAGGTGAAGGTTCCGGTTCCAAGCCGGAAGCTTAGCTTTTTTCTTTTTCCTTTTTTGCAATTTTTTTTTTCATCTCTAAATTTAATTAAATTTTAGTTATATAATATAGATTAAAGTAATTAAAGCAAGTAATATATATTGATGAAGTATAAAAGATTTTTTTAAAATTTATTAAATATAAAATATATATCAGTGAAGTAATTTTTTGTAGTCATAAATATAAATAATAATTGATAATATAATATATTTATAATGTATTATGTATTATGTAAATGTATATGATATTATGATATAAATATAAATATAACTATCAAATGTTATGCTAATATATATATATATATAAAATATCTTATTATTAATATTAAGAAACTATTATTACAAATAATTTTATAAAAATAAAAAAAATGGAAACCGAAACTGAATTAAGGTTCGGTTTCTGTTTAGTTTGCCACGGTTCCGATTCGATTCCATGATTCGAACCAAACCGTGAACACCTCTAATCTCAACCAGCTACTCACATCTATGGGATCTAATTAAGCGGAATTGTATGTGCTCTCTCTTGCTTCTTTCTCTTCCATTTTCTTCCTAAATATTGGTATATATGTGAATTTTTTTTTTGAAAGATGGTATATATATGATTTTACTTTGTCGATTATAGGTTTTTTTTCCTTATATACTTATATTTGGTTTACTAATTCTATCTATTAGCCACTATATTGTTTAACAAAATTTCAAACATCTTATTATCTAGTTTAAGATATTGTCTAACAAAATTTACACTATGTATAGTTTTTATTCTAAACAGAAAGTGCATAAATTGGCTTACAAACAAAAATTAAAATATGCAAGCTTCTAGACCATTATGTACTCTTGCTCCAGTACCGACAAAACCTTGTCATTGGCTGCTTATAATTCATAGAAAACATTGTCAAAAAAGACAAACATTTGTTAGTATGTGTGGGCTCTAACCCCAATCTAATATAATATTAAGCTCCTAATATTTGATTTCTTTGGATGTTTGGGTCTAATTAATTTTTCCTAAATGTGATTAGGTATAATTAAATTTGTGTAAGATTTGAAATTTGTGGAAATAGTGAAGGGAAAAAATGACTTTTTTGCTAAATGATATAAAAAAGGGGCCGCTAGTGATTTGAAGAAGAATTTTCTTCTTCTTCCTTTCTTCCATTTCCTTTTCTTCCTTAGAGCAAAAATTGCTCTTTAAGCTTCAATCTTCTCCTTTCCATTTCTTCCTCAATTCTTAATGGATTGGAGCAAGTGAAGGCTCTATTTCATGTAACTTTTTAAGCTCTATCCATTGATGGTGACCATTGGTTTTGAAAGCTCATACCTTGAGCTCGAGATAAAGCTAGAATTTTGGTTTCCTTTTGGAGATTTAAAGAAATCTAACCATCAATTGACACACTCAGACCCTTTTCAAACTTTTTTGTACAATCGGAATAATAAAAGATGGTATATAAGTATGGAAGCCGAATGTGTCAAGTTCAAAATTAAACTTTAGTTAGATGATGATAAAGAGAATTTAGAGAAGATTAAATAGGATGGAGTTGGAAGATGAGGCATTCAGTAGTGCATGGATTGACCAAAATGACCTCTGACGCCATAATGGAAGCTAACAAAAACCAGACTTAAATGTCGAGGAAAGAAGATTTGAGAATAAGAAGAATTGGAGAAGAAAATAGGGTCCGGCATTGGACTTGCCAGTCCTGCACTGGACTTATCTCTTATAAGTGGAGGGTCGAGCTCTCTTCCTTTCATTTCTCCCTTTTCTCTTCTCCTTTCTTCTCTTCCTTCTTCCTCCTCCTTTTCCAACCACCGCCTCAACCACCCTTAAAACATCCAATAAACATCCAAAAACAAATCTCTAACCCCCTTAAGCTAGAAGTCAAAGAGGCGAAAGGAAAATGACATGCCCGGACCTAGTCCGCACGTGTCAAGTTGTATATTTATGTATTGTTGTCTAGTCAATATACCAAATTTGACTTCCCATGGATGTTTTAAACTTCATTTAGCTCAATTTCAAGCTTAAAAATCCTAAAATTGAAGTTCCGAGTTGTGGGGCCCACTTGGGCACAGATTCCAAGGAAGTTTGACCGAGTTGACCGGAGTCAACTTTGACTCTGTTGATTCCGGCGTCAAAACTGGTCAGAATTGGCTCCGGAACTGACCGATTATAATGGGTCTCGGCTCACCCGAGACCCCCATTTTCACTTCTCTTCTCAAATTCTTCATCCTCCGAGCTCTCTCTTTCAAATTCCTTGAAATCAAACCTTGAATCCCTCTTCAAACACTCAATCAAACATCAATACCAACTTCTTTTGTATCCTTGAAGATCAAAACACCAAAATTCTCAAGAAAAACACCGAATCTACAAATCTGTAATTTTGGCGACAGATTGTTCATCAGCTCATAACTTTCAATTCAATCGTGGGAATTGACTAGGAATTTGGTATGTTGTTCTAGACTCATCAAGCTTTAATTTGATAGTTTACATGCTTGATTTCATGGTCTATGTTAAGAGAAATCGTTGATTGAAGTTGTGATTTCTGTTTTGCCCGAGATATATTAATCCTTAGTGTTTTGATTCAAAATTCAAGCATGTTTAATGGATTGATTCCGTTCTTGAAGCTGTAAATCCATAGAACATGTGTTTAACTTGTTGTGTTTTAATTTTGATGCGGATTGGTGTTGAATCGAACTTGAACCGAGCTGAAGAAGATTGGAGGCCGAAGCTCGGCCTTAACTGTAGCTCAGAACCAGCGCCGGTTCTGGTATGAACCGGGGCCGGAACATGAAAATCACTATTGGGCAATTTTTGCCCCAATTCAGGTCCAGGGGTAAAATGGTCATTTTGCAACCCTAAATCCCTTTTGATCCCATTTGACCCAATTGACTTTAATTTACTTCAATTGACCTCCGGACTTGTCCAATTTTACTCCGTGACCTTAAATAGGTTTTGTTTTATGATTTAATTGTTGGTTGAATGCCTTTATTAATCAAATTAGATTTTAATTTGATTATTTAGGTACGTGATTGTACGAGTTTCAGACCGGTAGCAGTTTGTGCTAAGGCATTCGTGGAGTAATCGGGGAGTATACAACTCTCCTCTTTTGTGAGTGGCTTGGATTATATTGGTTGACCATTAAGGGTTAACCGTTTTTAAATTTCTTTATAAAAGCTTTATTAAATTGTTTATATATGTTTTGGGGTATGAATTGTCCACCCTCACACACCAAGTTTACAAATGATTTAAAGGGTGGGAATATCAAATAATTTATAAATTGATATTGTTGATTATCGTTTGGGGAACGATACCCCTGAGAGATGAGAGATTGAGCGGTTTCCTCGGGGCTTCGATTTGAGGGAGCGTGGACCGAGTTTGAGAGCATGCGTGATACTCAGCCGTGGACTGCCTATCGAGGGGCACGGTGAGTCGGGCCTGATTGCGAGAGGCGCATAGGGAAACTCGCCAGGACTCTAGAGTGATGTGTTCCACCACAGCAAGGCAAACGTCAAGGGAATGGGCCAGAGAGTAAAGTAAAAATGTTTTAAAAGTATAAAGTAACCCTTGATGGTCCAGTGGATACCCCAGTGCATGGGTATACCTTATTGGAACAATTTCTGATGCCAGCCCATTTGGAAATATTATTATTGATTTTATATTTGATTTGGTTTGGGACTTACTATATTTCAGTAAATGGTTTATTAATTTGATTTTTGGATTATTTCATATCCCCAGCCTGAGGTGATCGGTCTTTATAACCGAGTCTCTCAATGGGTACAAGTTTATGTACTCACCCCATTCACTTTTGTCGTCAGATCATCAGACTTTGGACGGCGGACGTCCTGGTGGCCAGTGATCCCAATACGACACTGTGGACACGACTTTGTAGGTGCCACCTCATTTTACTTGGTATATCTTGGCTCGGAATATTAGTGCATCTTACATATACATTTATGTATTTATATATAATACTTTCCGCTGCATGGAGCACCGTAAGATGTGACACTTTATTTTTAAATATTTCTGAACTATATTATCCATAATAATTTCGTATGTTTTCATATATTGCTCGAATATCCTTTAATTTTTAAGCCTTGTGCCATCTTGGTTGCCCGCCTGACGAGGCACACATCTCGAGGTGGTACGGCGGTTGTCACGTGGCCGAGCCTGCGGGTCGGGGCGTGACAGAAAATGCAAAAAGAAGCTCGAAGGAGCACTTGGTGCCATCAGAAAGATTCGGGCGGATCTCACAATCCAACCAACAGATCAAGGTGAGATTTTAGCATGTTGTAGTAGACTCATTAACTTTCCAACTCCGTTAACCTTGCCTTAATCGATGCACTAGATCAAAAGTTATAAGCATGCAAATTTAGGTGTTACTTTTTAGGTGGTAAATAAGCATAAGTTAGAAATTTATGGATTTTAAGTCGATGATTTCAAGATTTGCTTTAGTGAATCTGTTGTAGATTATTTTGGGATATTGTGTGTTAATTTGTAGGATGATCTATGGAGAAACGAACGAGAACTAGGGTCGAAAAGTATCGGTGAAACCCATTTTCGGGTTTCTATCAATGTCTCCTGCGTGAGAGGAGACTTCGAGTTAGGTTTCTGATGTTTTTCTTCACATATTAGGGTTTTTAGGCGATCAAGTGTGGTGACGCTTCGAGGATCGATCATCGTGGAGCCTTTAGGAGTATACGAACCTCCCAGTACTGTGAGTGGCTTAGATTTCAGTGCTTGACCATTAAGGTCAAACGTTTTCAAAATGTTTTAAATATAAAATGATTTTCAAAGTGTTTTATAAACGTTTTGGGATTCAGGTAATCCACCGCACACACTTTTATTTTGTGATACACTAATTTAGTGGGTGAGATGATTTTAAGAAATTATAAATGTTTATGTATGTATATTTATATTTGTGTTATATATATATATTTATACGTGAGATGAGAACGACGATAAACCAACACTGTCCAACAAGAGGTGCGGTAGATGAGATAGAGACTCGATGCTCTGATGATAGTGGCTTTGAAAAGAACGAGTGGGCTGAGCGAGGCATGCCACTGACTCCCATGGACTACCTGAGTAGAAAGGGACAAGAGTGAGATTGAGATATCGAAATGAGGCCTTAGATAAGGGTGCGGAGAGAGCTTGTCAAGGTCGTTGTAGCTATGCTCCACCCACAGCGAATGGCACCGTCGATGGAATGAGCTAGAGACAGAAAAAGAAATATATGTTTTAAGTCAAAAGAGATAGCTCTCGATGCAGTAAGGCATACAATCATCGCGGGGTCAAGCGTTCAGTATTTTACTGCCAGCCCATTTGAAATTCTATTTTAATTTTTTTAATTCATTTTAAATCATTTATTTAAAGAGTTGAATAAAACGATTTTAGGAAAAAGGTTTTAAAAACAAAATTGATTATTTTATAAAATTTTTTGGATTACACCCGTTTCCCTAAACCCTATTAGAAACTCATTGAAACTTTGTTACTCCCCTGTTGCCAACTTTGTTAAATGTAGCTTTCGTGTGTGAAGATCATTATACAAGTCTGTGGCCCATAAGGGTCCTTCTATTTCCACTGCTTATGTATTTCTTTAAAGTTATTTCATTGGTACTGTCGAAAAGTCTAAAAAATCGTCCGACGGGAAATTTAAAGAAATAAAAAGGTTTGGAAAACAAGAAAAGGAGTCGCCACTAACAATTTGATTTAGGTAGGTTAGCCACCTGTTTTGACTCCGTTTGACATAACATAATCTAGAAAGATTACCTTAGGTTAAACAAATGTTGGTCCACGAAAAAAAGTTTTGAGTTCGGGAGTCGGTTACGCTTGAGGAAGGATTAGCACCTCCGAAGCGCCCGGAAATCGGTACCATAAAGCCTTGTGAAAATTTGTTTTAGGGTTAATAACAAAAATATTTCTTTTGAACTGAAATAAAATAAAATAAACTAAAATAAAGAATCTACAAATGTCGGAGTAGAACTCCTTTTGATATGGGTTAGTTCACCCTTTAAGAAAATTCAATTTAATGAGATCCGTAAAAAAAAAAATAAATAAAAGGAAGGTCTCAGCGTTGAATAACCGAATTGAGAACTTTCTAAAAACAAGCTTTAAAATCAAAGGTTGAAAATTCATAACTTGTTAAAGAAATATTTGATTTTTAAACATAATTGGATTGAATTTGGAAAGACTCCAATTGTTAATAACTGAATTGAAATCTCTCAAAAAAAATTTTGATTTTTGAAATTAATGTCGGAATTATTAAATTCCTTTTATTGATAAGAAAACCTTTTTTAAATCAAAAGCAAAAATAAAATGAGAATAAAAAAAACTTAAGTTTAATTAGAAAGACTCCAATGCAGGGGCCTAATTGAAATCTTTCAAAATATTTTTTTTATTTTCGAAAATAATGTCGGAATAATTAAATTCCTTTTGTTCTTGGATCTCATTTTTAAAAACCTTGTTCAAAGAAATTAACCAAAGTTTAATTTTTTTATAAGAAAACCTCAACTATTGATTAAGTTTGAGATTTTCCTAAAAAACATTTTTAGATTTTTTTAAAATTATGTCGGAATTGAAATTCTTTTTGCTGACAAGGGGAATTTTGAAAGAAAACATTTTTTTGGGTTTTCTTTAAGAAACGAAATTTGTAGAAAAACTTTTAGAAATTTGGAGAAAATCATGAATCTGGTATGCTAATGCTATTTTTGAAATATGATTAAAATCATTCTTTTTGTATTTTTTTTTGAAATTAGGGTGGAAATTGGTTTATTGGAAACTTCCTAGGCCCAATCTGAATTCCGAAAAGGTGAACTAGAAAGCCCCCTCACCCTAAGGAAGCCTTTGAAAACCTCGTAATTACGTGATTCCCTCAGACTCCCCATTATTGGGATTTCCATGCACATGCGATTTTTGAAAACAATGATTTAATTACTAAATGCATGAAATGATGGGACAAAATAAACCAAGAAAATGGGTTAGCACAAGAAATATATTAGGTATATATTAAAAAAAATGCATGAATTTAATTTCTAAAAATGACACAAAATGATGCAAATGGATCTAAGTTAAATGACATATTGACATGTTAATGGGCCTAAACTAAACGGCATAAAATATGAAATGGGCCTAATCCTAAAATGCAAATGGGCCTACATGCTAAATAACATAAATTAAAATGCTTATGGGCCTAGCTATATGACATAAATTGAAGTATTAATGGACCTAACTAAAATGTAAATGGACTTAATTAACTAAATGGCATTAATTAAATGAGATGGGCCTAACCAAAATGCAAATGTACCTAATTTTCTAAATGACATGAACATAAATAAGATGGGCCTAATTACCAAATGACATAAGATATGAAATATCATAAATTACTAAATGGCATAAAAATATGGAATGACCTAAAATTATAAAATGACATGAAAATATTAAAATAACCTAAATTACTAAATGGCATAAAAATATTAAAATAACTTAAATTTCTAAATGAGATGAAAATATATGAAATGACCTAAATACTAAATAACATAGAAAATGTAAAATGGTCTAAAATTTAAAATGGCAAATGAAATTAATCGAGTTTAAAATCTAATCTTGAATGCAAATTTAAAGATCCCAAATAGGCAATTGCTAAAACCCACATGTCACCTTGCAAGAAATTAGCTCTATATCATCAGTACAGTCCAAGGTCAAAAGCAAAATATAACCTAAATACTAACGCATGTAATAGCCCAAACCACAAATGAGGACAATATACACAGAGCCCAACATCATTAAACGGACCTCATCCAAATAAATTATGGAATATAACCCAACTCCCAAAACTTACAACAGACCAAATACCAACAAAACCTTGGCTCGCATTAACAATCATTAAACAAGTATATGTAGCCCACACCATATGAGAATCCAACTCATGGAATCGTTGAGCCTAAATATGAAATAGGCAAGTCCATTAATCAAACCCATCATGAAATCCATGTTAATAAACCCAACAGAAACAAGAGTTCATACAGCCAAATTCGGTATATACCAGACTATCACGAATGGCTTAACAATCAGACTATATATGATAGTTCAAAGTTTTAAACAACATCAAAGCCCACATTGAAACATTTGCAAACAGCACAGTACATATAACTCCACAAAATCCAATTGCCATTAATATTTAAACCAATATATGAAACACGGATCGGAATCTAAGCAAGATTTATTCCAGGATAATAATCATGACATGTGGATAATTAAATATTACTAACTTAAAACAAAGAAACAAAATTTCGGAGAGGTTAAAGAACTGTACCCCGTGACGATGACATTTAGGACCCCACAGCTGAAACTTATTTCTCTTCCTTTGGATCTCTTCTTCCTCACTTGTTTCTTATCCCGCCGTCGTTTTCCTCTCCTAAACAAGGCACCGAAACTCTCTGCCTTTCAAACTCGTCGAAACTAAAAGGAACAACCCTTTTTACACCCCTACACTTCTCCTTTTTCTATTTCCCTTAAACCCCGAGAACCCGTACCTAAAAAATGATTTCGCAAGCACCGAAAACTAAGAATGAAAGACGGCCACTTCAAAGAACCCGATCTCCATATTCCACTATAAGGTGGGCCTCCATTCAAAGTAAATCGTTCCTTGCCCCAATCACTCCTTTCCTATTGATCTGATTGGAAAATAAAAAACTCCGACTTGACAACTTCCAGTGTACAAATGATCATCGGATAAAATTTCTCTTTTTTTTCTCTCCTTCTCCACTGACTTCGACTCCCTTTTCAATCAATTTTCCCCTCAAAAGAGACTCCCAAATTTCTAAACCAAAGTTTGAATGTGAACCCTAGCTTTTTTTATTAGGATTTCCGGCCTCCTTTTTTTTTTTTTTTACCTCCTTTTTTGACTTTTTTTGCCTCCTTTTTTTACTTTCGGCCTCCTTTTTTGACTTTCTTTACCTCCTTTTTTTCTTTTTTGTTCGGCTGTTTGATGAATGCTCATCTCTGCCCGTTTTTCTTTGGTTGGCCCCCCTTCGTCTCTTTTTTTTCTTTGCTTGGCCCCCTTTTGTCTCTTTTATTTTTTTTTGCAAGAGGTATCTTTAGAGGTGGCAAAATGAACCCGAACCCGAAAACCCGCCCAAACCTGAACCCGACCAAACCCGATTTGACCAAAAAAGTCAACGACCCAAACCCGCCTGAGCTCGAACCCGAAGAAACCCGAACCCGAAATTACCCAAACTCGAAGTAGCCCGAACCCGACAAGGCCCGAGCTCGAACCCGACCTGAACCCGAGCCCGAGCCCGACCTGAACCCGAACTTTAATTTAATATTAAAAAAAGTAATCTTATAATATTGTTTTATAATATTTTCTATAAGATCAAAATTTTAGTTTTAATGTTAATAATTATTTAAAATAATGCATTCTTTTTTTTTTCTTTTCTTAATATTATTACTAGTTATGTGTCATATCTTATAAGTTATTAAACTATTATTTTCTTTAAGATAATATATAGTAATAAGTTAATTATGATAAAAGTAAAATTGATTAATTACTATTAATTGCATTTCTAAAATATGTCAATTGGTTAATTATCATCATCATTTAATAAATAAAATATAAAAATATTTAATTAAAAAATAATAAAGAGTTTTAATTTAATTCAACAATAACAATTATATTTTTGAAATATATTTGAAAAACAATGGTATTTTAGATAATTGAAAAGTTTTGTAATATTTATACTTTTATATTATATATATAAGGATATTAAATTAATAAATAATTTTAATATTTAACAATTAAAATTAATCTTATTAAAAATCATTAATTATTAATGTGAATTAGTACATAAGTTATTAATTATTAATAATTTTTTATCTTCTAATACTCAATGATAAAATAATCACTCCTATTTCTGAATAATAATAGTTTGAAGTTGTTATATAAGGATTAAGAAAGTTAATGAATTTCCTAAAATCTTTACAAAAAATTGACTATGTATTTAAACTACCACTTTTTTTAGATTATGAATTATTTAAAAATTCATTAAAGTAACTTGAAAATAATATAAAGGAAGAATGGTAAAATTGATAAAAAAAAATATTTTCTTGATTTTGTAAAATGACAAGTAATTTGGAACAAAAAAAATTTTAAAACGATTATTATTTAGGAAGGGAGGGAGTAATAATTTTCCAATTCCCTTTTACTTAAACTCATATTAATCATTAGATAATAAATATTTTTAATATTATCCAAGAAATACTCTTTCTCTATTCTTGAATAATAGTCATTTAAGGTTGTTACATACTCTTTCCATCCCAAAATATATGTCACTTTTAACTACTCCATCTATCTGTATATAGATGTCATAGTTAACTGAATCACACTTATTAAGAAAATCAGTTAAAAATAGTTATTATTATTGATTTAGTCCAAATTTATCATAATTTTTCAATATTACCCTTTAATTTAATTTACCTAATTTTTCTCTCCAACTTTAATATATTTTATCTCTTCTCACTAATTACTCTCCACAAATTTCAGTATATGTATGTTTCCAAAGAAAATATTCCCTCGTTCTTTTGTTTTGCAATTTGAAATTTTATTTGAATTAAAATTTTTAATTCTATCTCCCTCCAATTTTTTTTTCTAAATTTTTTTAGAAGTTTTTCCCGCCAAAATTTGTTTTAAAATCTAAAACATTCACGACTTAAATATTAGTTCTTATTTATTCATCAAACAAGAACTTACTAACATTATTTAATCATGACTTCAGAAGAGATACATCAAATGCCATTCCTTAAAATAGATTTACATGTAATTTTGATGCCTTCAAATATTGATGATGAAGGTAGCCAACAAGCTGTTTCAATGGAATCATAAAATCATCAATTACCAAATCTTAACATTACTATAAAAGAAAGTTTTCTTGCTGACCTCCACTTCAGTCCGAGTTCTTAAGTGACTGAGTCATCAAATCAATTTCTTTGAAAATGTATGCAGTAATGTTTTATTTAAATCCAAATTTATAAAAAAACTTAACAAAGAGCAACAGCTATAGTCATTAATCCTTCATTGGGAACAAAAAGAAATTGAATAGGCTTCTTCGTTGCCCAATACTATCTGCAATATTTAATTTGAGTAATTGACAATATTCTTCATTTTATTAGGGGTAAAATAGGAAAAAAACTAATTAATGCTCTAATAATTTTCTAAAGTAACGGATAAAAGGAAACAAGGAATCTTTCTAGAATATGACATCTATATAGGGACAGAGAGAGTATTTTATAAGACCAAGAAAAACAGTTTTTTTTAAATTTTTGTATTTTTCACTTATTTATCTATTTTATCCCTAATTTAACTTTTCTATCATTCATTGAAGAGATGAGACATTAATTAAATATAGGATTTTTAACCTTACAAGGATAATTTTAAAAAAATACAATAATATTACCTTGGTTTTGTAAAAGTGGCAAATCTTTTAATACAAATTTTTTTTTTCTCAAAGTGACATCTATTTTGAAATGCAGAGAGTAAGAATTAAGAAAATTAATAAATCTCCTAAAGTTTAGACAAAAAATTAGCTATGTGACTAAATTATCATTTTCTTGAGATTTTAAATTACTTAAAAACTCATTAAAATAACTTGAAAATAATGTTGAGAAAAAATAATAAAATTGATAAAAATGTAATAAATGCTTTCTTGATATTGTAAATTTACAATTAATTTGAATTAAAAATAATTTGTTAAAACGATTATTATTTAGGAATGGAGGGAATGCTTTTAAAACAAATAAAAAACAAAAAATAGTAAAATATAATTCGACTTATAAAACAAAAAAAAAATTTTTTAATTAAAAAGTAGAAACCCGAATTTAACCCAACCTAAGTTCAAATTTGACCAAACCTGAACCTAAACCCGACTTGAACCCGAGCCCGAGCCCGACCGAACCCAAACCCGAAAATACCCGAACCCGAAAGAGCCCGAACCCGAAACTGCCCGAACCTGAAGTGACCAAACCCGAACCCGACCGAACCCGCCCATTTGCCACCTCTAGGTATCTTCTAATGAGAGAGGGGGTGGCAGCTGTTAAGCAGGCTGATGAGTGGGTATGTGCTGGTTTTGGAATTGTTGAAAGGGCCCCCGTGTTGTGCAAGTTTCCATTTTTTTGAGAGACACACCGCCGACTGCATTGAGGGAATCTCGGAGCTGAATGAGAGTGCTGCCTGTTGCTCATTCCAACATCATATCCAATTGTCTCATATCAAAGCCCACTCCATTCCAAATAGTAATCCAAAGAAAAGAAAAGAAAAACAATGAAGTTAAAATAAGAATAAAATCAAATTCAAATAAATCAAATAAATAAAGAAAACAAGAAACGTAGGAAGAAAAGAAATTAAATAATAAAAATAGGGTGTCTAAGGTACTCGATTTTATTTAAATTGTCTATTTAAATGGTTTCATATTATAAATATTATTTTTAATTAAAGTTAAGTTTTAAAGTTTTTTACAACGATGATATTCAATTCTTGCCTTACGGTGCTTTGCGATGCGTGGCTACAAACACGTACTTCGGGGTAGCACCGCGGTTGCCACGTGGCCAACTTTCGGTTCGGGACGTGATAATTTGATTGCTATCAAATATTATAATTATTTTACAGGTTTTCAAAAATATTTTCATAGCATTTTTGACATATTACAAACGATTTCAAACGTTTTAAAACCATTGGATGACTTAAAGTGCAAATTCCTAAGTTCGAGTGACTTCGTGAAGGTTCACTCGAATGTAACTAAACAGGCTAGCATATCTTAATAATGCTTCTTAATTAGTTATGCCACCACTTAGGACATTCGAATATAGGTTCTAAGTGAAACCCTACCACCACCATTGCCTTGAAATTTGTGAAGTTGTAGAATTGGAGGAAAAGTGCAAGACTAACCATCCAAACTACCAATGCCCCTCATCCCCAACTAGATTAGATGGTAAATGCAACCTTTGAGATGCGAGATACATCAAGCTACCTCGTAAAACCCTAATTAAGTGTCTGTCTCTCATTGTTAGTTTAGAACAAATGATTCGTTCGAAATGTTAGAAATCCTTAGGTAAATATGTCATTGATTGTACACATGAAGAGCATAATGAGGAAGACTAAACTTCATGAGAGAGAAGAATGGAGCAACATGGCATGAAATTCGATGAGCTCTTCAAAACAAAGGAGTCAAGGCATGAGAAGAGATAGTAGCCAGAAAATTTAGGAGAAAACTGACACACCTGGACCTAGCACGACCTTTTCGTACGAACGGAATAGTGTAAGATGATGTAATAATTGAATAATAAGTTGGTCCGGCTATGTCAAGTCAGAAGAGAAGTTTAAATTAGGATAAGACGGAGTCTGAAGATAAAGTAACTAACCGTGCATGGAAATTAATAAATGCCAAAAAGACCTCCAAATAATTCCCTAGAAATTTATTATGGGCCCCATTGGCACAAGAAAGCAAAGGATTTAGCCAATGGGTGAAAATGAAAGAAAGTTGAAAAAGGTGAAAAGTTTGACTCGGGGCCCGAGTAGACCCGGTGTCTGGGTCCTCTATAAATAGGGGTGAGCCGAAGCTTTTCTTCATTTCTCTTTTTCTTTTTCTTTCTTTTTCTTTTCTTTTTCTCTTTGGAGCCAAACGGAGGCATTTTGGACAATTGGCGGATCCGGACAAACCGACCGCAAGTTCGAGGTGAGATCTTGGTGAGTTGTTCTTAACTCCTTGATCTACATTTTTCTAAGTTTGCACACTTTTCCATGCATCGGTTTAGGAGAGATCCAAGTTCAAAGTTAGGTTCAGCTTTTAGTTAAATTTTAAGTTTAGATTCGAGATCTAGGAACTTTGAGCTTGTGATTCTCGTTTTTCTCTCGGTAAACATGTTGTGGATGCATTAAGGTACATGCATCTGAAATTGCAGCTAAATTGGTAGACGATTGCATCGGTTTTCGAATTTAGAGAAAAATTGAAGAGTTCTCGAGTTGGAAACCCAGAATAGAACCGGCGCCGGAATTGGAGTGAATTGGCGTCGTTTCTGCTTGTCGGCGACCGACCTTTGGGTCGAAGAGAACCGACACCGGTTCACTCCAATTCCGGCGCCGGTCTTGCCCTTTAGGGGCAAAATGGTTATTTTTCCTCCCGAAACCCTAATTGAGCCCAAATCGATTCGAAACACTTCCGAGTCTTCCAAACCACATCCAAACATCGTCTTAGATCATGTTAGAGCCTCGTATGTGCATTCATAAATTTAATTATGAATGCTAATGTATTTCCGTGTACTAGGGCTCCGGATGATCGAGTGCGGCGATGCCCCAGAGGTTGAGCTACATGGAGCACTTGGGAGTATACGATTCTCCCATCACTATGAGTGACCTAGACTTCTTTGTTTAGCCACTGGGGAAATGGTTTTAAAAATGGTTTTAAAAACATAAATGTTTTCAAAAGGTTTTGGGATACTGGAAATCCACACACACACACAACTGTTTGTGATATTGACACACCCGGACCTAGCACGACTTTTCGTACAAACGGAATAGTGCAAGATAACGTATAAATTAAACAATATGTCGGTCCGGCTGTGTCAAGTCAGAAGAGAAGATAGGCTTAAGATAAGACGTAGTTGGAAGATGAGACTGGTGACCATGCATGGAAATACTAAAGTGGACTCCTTAAGTCCATAGCCAATGAATTGGAGGTCCATTGGTGAATTGGTCGGTGGATGGGGCCAATAATCAAAGTTTTGGAAGGTTTAAAAGAGAAGAGAAAGTCTGGCCCAAGGCCCGAGTAGACCCGGTGCCGGGCTCCCCTATAAATAGGGGGGAGATGAGCTCTCCCCCTCATTTTCTCTCTTTTCTCTCTTCTCTCCTTTCTCTTTTCTCTCAACTGCTCCTTTGGAGTAATTTTGGACTTTTGGCCGATCTGGACAAACCGACCGCCAGTTCAAGGCGAGATCTTGGTGAGTTATTCTTAACTCCTTGAACTACGTTTTGTTAAGTTTTCACGCTTATCCATGCATTGGTATAGGAGAAATCCAAGCTCAAAGTTAGGTTCAGCTTTTAGTTAGACTTTAAGTTTAGATTTGAGATTTAGGAACTTTGAGCTTGTAATTCTTGTTTCTGCTCCGGTAAACGCATTGTGGGAGGTGTGAGGAACCTCCATCTTGAATTTCATGCTAAACCATGGACCGAGGGGCTCGGGAACCGAGGAAAAGCCTTGGATCCTGAGGCTTGCGAGCGGCTCCCGCGCGGGAGCCGTGTCTCTCCCGTGCGGGAGATACCGTCTAGCCGAGTCCCTCGCGGGACTCGGGCCAGTCCCGCGCGGGACTTGGCAAAATTGGCCACCCGCGCAGGTGGGCCTTCTCCAGCCCAATCCGTGGCTGGGCCTGACCCAACCATGAGGGAGGGCTTGTATGGCCCAGAATCCGGGCCTGTGGGGCCCACGGGTCCCCAGGGGCATTTTTCGTAATTTTTTCACCAAGTGTCCAAAATTTACCCCGGAACCTCCCGGACACTTTTCTAAGCCCCGAATTACATCCAAACCCAGTCATAGATCATGTTAGAGCCTCATAGGTGCATTCATAAATTTAATTATGAATGCTAACGTATATTTCCGTGTACTAGGGCTCCGGTTGAATCGAGTGCGGCGATGCTTCGGAGGTTGAGCTACATGGAGCGCTTGGGAGTATACGTGTCACGCCCCGACCCGCAGGCTCGGCCACGTGACAACCGCCGTACCACCTCGAGATGCGTGCCTCATCAGGCGGGCAACCAAGATGATACAAGGCTTAAAAATAAAGGATATTCGAGCAATATATGAAAACATACGAAATTATCATAGATAATATAGTTTAGAAATATTTCAAAATAAAGTATCACATCTTACGGTGTTCCATGCAGCGGAAAGTATTATTTATAAATACACAAATATATATGTAAGATGTAATAATATTCCGAGCCAAGATATACCAAGTAAAATGAGGTGGCACCTACAATATAGTGTCCACAGAGACGAACTGGGATCACTGGCCACCAGGACGTCCGCCGTCCAAAGACTGATGATCTGAGAACAAAAGTGAATGGGGTGAGTACATAAACTTGTACCCAGTGAGAGACTCGGTTATAAAGACCGATCACCTCAGGCTGGGGATATGAAATAATCCAAATATCAATTTAATAAATCATTTACTGAAATATATGAAATCCCAACCAAATCAAATATCAAATCAATAACAATATATCCAAATGGGCTGGCATTTGAAATCGTCCCAATAAGGTATACCCGTGCACTGGGGTATCCACTGGACCGTCAAGGGTTACTTATACTTTTTAAAATATTTTTACTTTACTCTTTGGCCCATTCCCTTGACGTTTGCCTCGCTGTGGTGGAACACAGCACTCTGGAGTCCTAGCGAGTTTCCCTACGCGCCTCTCGCAAACAGGCCCGACTCACCGTGCCCCTCGATAGGCGGTCCATGGCTGAGTAATAACGCATGCTCTCAAACTCGGTCCACGCTCCCACATAATGGAGCTCCGAGGAATCCCACTCAATATCTCATATCTCAGGGGTATCATTCCCCAAACAATAATTCATAATTTCAATATATAAAATTTATTGAAATTCCCACCCTTCAAATCATTTATAAACTCAGTGTGTGAGGGTGGACAATTCATATCCCAAAATGTATATAAACAATTTAAATAAGCATTTATAAATAAATTTAAAAACGGTTAACCCTCAATGGTCAACCAATATAATCCAAGCCACTCACAAGTGAGGAGAGTTGTATACTCCCCGATTACCCACGAATGCCTTAACTCAAATTGCAACTGGTCCAAAACTCGTACGATCACGTACCTAAATAATCAAATTAAAAATCTAATTTGATTAATAAAATATTCAACCAATGATCAAATCATAAAACAACACCAATTAAAGGTCTCGGACTAAAATTGGCAAGTCCAGAAATCAATTGAAGCTAACTGGAGTTAATTGGGGTAAAATGTGGTCTAGGGTTGCAAAATTACCAAAATACCCCTGGTGCTACAGTACCCTTGCCGACACATTGCTCACTCCTGATCGGGAGTGAGCCGAATGGGATAAAATCCCACAAAACAACAGCTCCGGCGCGGGACACACCAGGTCCGGCGCCGGACCTGTCTCCAGCAAAGGGCCATGATCGGCCATCCATGAAATCAAGCTCGGTTTGAGTTCGATTCAGCACCAATCCGCACCAAAATTGAAACACAGCAAGTTAAACACATGTTCTATGAATTCACAGCTTTAAGAACGGAATCAAACAACAAATCATGCTCGAATTTTGGATCAAAACATCAAGAGTTGACTTTACTCGGACAAAACAGAAATCTCAACTTCGATCATCAAATTCTCTTAGCACAGACCATGAAATCAAGCGTATAAACTATCAAATTAAAGCTTGATGAGTCTAGAACAACATACCAAATTCCCAGCCAAAACGCACGGTTAAATCAAAAGATATCGGCTGATGAACAAACTGTCGCCAAATTTCCAGTTTTCAAGATTTGATGATTTCCTTAGAAATCTTGATGTTTTAATCTTCAAGGAGGCAAACGAAGTTGATATTGATGATTGATGAAGTGTTTGAAGAGGGATTGAAGACTTGGTTCAGAGAGAATTGAAGGTAAAGGCTCGGAGAAAATGAAGAAGAGGAGAAATGTGAGAAATGGGGGTCTCGGTGAAGAAAGGGAGAGTTGACACACTCAGACCCTTTTCGAACTTTTCAGTTCAATAAAAATAGTAAAAGACAACATGTAAGTACGGAAGCCGGGTGTGTCAAGTACGAAATTAAACTTTAGTTAGATGAAGATAAAGAGAAGTTAGAGAAGGTTAAATAAGACGAAGTTGGAAGATAAGGCATAAATTAGTGCATGGTTTGACTAAAAGGACTTCCGACGAAGTTAGAGAAAATTAAATAAGACGAAGTTGGAAAATAAGGCATAAATTTGATTTGACCAAATGGAAGCAAACTGGCACCGAACTTGAATGTCGGAGAGAGAAGATTTGAGAGGAAGAAGAAGAATTAGAAGAAAAAATCGGTGTCAGACTTGCACCGGTCCCGTACTGGACTTGTCTCTTATAAAGGGAGGGCTGATCCCTCTCCCCCTCATTTCTCTTTTTTCTCTTCTCTTTTCTTATCTTCATTCCTCCTCTTCCTTGTCCACCCAAACCACCACCTCGACCACCCTTAAAACACTCCCCTAAACCTCCCAAAATAAATCTCCAACCCTCTTACGCCAGAAATCAAAGAGGAGAAAGGAAAATACAAAAAAGAGCTCGGATGAGCATTTGGCACTATTCAGAAAGATCTGGCTGGATCTCACAATCTGAATGATGGATCAAGGTAATATCTTATTATGTTGTAGTAGACTCATTAAAATTTCCAACATCCCTAACCTTGCCTTAATCCATGCACTATATCAAAGTTATGAGCTTGCAAAGTTAGATGTTAGTTTTTAGGTGTTAAATGAGCATAGGTTAGACATTTGTGAATTTTGAGATTCCCTTCTGTAGGATGTTGTGTTTCAACTTTTAGGTTGTACTATGGAGAAACGAAGGAGAGAAAAAGGGTCAAAAAATGTCGGAGAAAACTATTTTCAGGTTTCTATCGACATCTCCCGTGCGGGAGTGACCCAATTCTACGTGGGAATTTGATGGCCAAAATGGCCATCCTAGCCATGTCCAGTACGGGACTTGGTTAGCCCCGCATGGGACCCACTCAAGTCTCCAAGGGGTATTTTCTTAATTTTGCATTTTAAGCCCGTTCTTGACCCAAAGCCTCATCGGACACTTTTCTAACCCTAGATCACTTCGAACCTTAGTTTTTAGCATATTAAAGCCCTAAAATCATTTAGGAGTGTTCGAGTCAGGTTTTTTATGCTTTTCTCCGAGAATTAGGGTTTTCGAGTAATCAAGTGCTGTGATGCTTTGGAGATCGATCATCATGGAGCCTTTGGGAGTATACGAACCTCCTAGTATTGTGAGTTGCTTAGATTTCATTGCTTAACCATTAGGGTCAAGTGTTTTCAAAATGTTTTAAATATAAAATGATTTTCAACATGTTTTATAGACGTTTTGGGATTCATGTAATCCACGATATACACTTTTATTTTGTGATACACTAGTTTAGTGGGTGGGATGATTTTAAGAAATTATAAATTTTAATGTATGTATATTTATATTTATGTTATATATATATATATTTATACGTAAGATGAGAATGACGATAAGCCGACATCGCTCGATAAGAGGTGTGGTAGATGAGATAAAGACTCGGTGCACGGATGAGAGCGGCTCTAAAAAGAGTGAGTGAGCAGAGTAGGGCATGCCGCCAACTCTCTCGACCGCAGGGGAATAAGATTGAGATATCGGAATGAGGCTTTAGACATAGGTCATGGAGAGAGCTTGTCAAGGTCATTGTAGTTGTGCTCTACCCACACCGAATGGCATCGTCGTGGGAACGAGCTAGAGAGAGAAAAAGAAATATATATTTTAAGTTAAAGGAGATAGCCCTCGATGCAATGAGACATACAATCATCGTAAGGTCGAGCCCTCAGTGTTTTGCGGCTAGCCCATTTGAAATTCTATTTTAATTTATTTAATTCATTTTAAATAATTTATTTAAAGAATTGAATAAATGGGATAAAGGTTTTATAAAAATTAATTGTTTTATAAATTCTTTTGGATTACACTCGTTTCCTTAAACCCTATTGGAAACTCATTGAAACTCTATTACTCACCTGTAGTCAACTTTGTTGGTTGTAGCTTCCGCGTGCAGGGATCGTTAGACAAGTTGGTGGCCTATGGGAGTCCTTCTATTTCTGTTGCTTAGGTATTCCTTTAAAGTTATTCCACTAGTACTTGATTTTGATTTAAATTCTTTATTTAAATGGTTTTATATTATAAATATATTATAAATTTCTATTGATTAAAGTTAGGTTTTAAATTATTTTGTAGCGATGATATTTAATTCAGGCTTGCAGTGCTTTGGGGTGCGTGACTGTAGACACGTACTTTGAGGTAGTGTGACAGCTGTCACGTGGCCGACCTGTAACTCAAAGCATGACATCAATTGTTTGAGCTACCTTGGTATGTTATTCTAGTCTCCTTTAGCTTCCCATTGATGTAAAACTTATGCAAATTGGTTAAGTCGTTGATGAGCTCTTCAATTTTAGAAGAAAATGGGTATTTTTCTTAGGTTAAGTTAGATTTGAACTTGATTTGTTATTGTGAGGTTCGTGGATGAGTTATGTGGTTTATTATGGCTTTGAAATGAAGATGGAATGATTTGAAGTGAAATTTGTAAGATTAGAAGTGAATTGCAAAAATTTATGCATTTTGGTGTATTTCTGGATATTTTGTTTTTAGGCTTTTTGACAAGGAAAACAACCTCCGTTGGCCATGGAATTTTAATTGGCAAATTTTTGATGTATTTAATACAACTTCTATTTCATGAGTTTTCTCTCAAGAATGCTTGTATTGTGAGATCTTGCTTGTTGAACTTTCTGTCACTGTTAGGGTGCGAAATTGGTAACAGTATATTTGATCCAATTTTGACCTTGATTAAGTGAGAACTAGATTTTGGTACAGAAGAGCTTTTTAAAGTAGACTCTTAGAACTTTCTAATGATTTATTATATGCCTTAATCTGAATCATAGGTTGAAAGTTATAAATTTTTGAAAATCTAGGCAGAAATCTACCAAAAAAATGAACTCGTTGGAATTTGAAAATTTCCAGATTCCGGTGGCCATCTTGTTAAACTCCATGTATTTTTGATGATTACAAAACAATCCAATCAAGTATAATTGATGAATCTAAGTTAAGTATGTAGGTCCTTAAAATAAAAATAAAGAAATACTAAGTATTGGAGGTTTAATCGATTGAGGTTTTGGCCTAATTTACTGAACCAGGTCAAAAGGAAGCGAAATGAACATATTAGAGATTTTCAACCGATTTAGTAAAAGACTTAACCAATTGAGTGCATGCTAAATGAAGAAGAAGTTGAAGTCAGGGATTTTCAATCGATTCATAATGGAGCTCAACCGATTGAGGAAGAACTAAAGAAAATTAAGATGTCAGAAGTCTGAAAAACTGAACCAATTAAGTCTTCAGTTTAATCGATTCAAATTCCTAAAGAAAAGGTAGCTAAAGAAATTAAACTGATTGAGGAGGAAGGTAAATCGATTAAAAGATTGAAAAAAGAGCATCAAAGGAGAAACTCTATAGAATTGAATCGATTCAATCTAAGCCTCAGTTGATTGAATGCCGCTGGAACAATATAATGGCTAGTTTTTTCAAAGCTACAAGTATGTCTCTCTCTTCATTAAATGCTCCAATGGACTAAATTAAGAGTATAATTATTTAAAGGAGTCTTAAATTGTTAAAGAAGAACTAAAAACAAAAGAGAATTAAAGAGCATTTACAACACTCACTTGTATATTCTTGTTATCTTGAATTCTCTCTTTGTCTTTCACTTTTCACACTTTGTGAGAGAGTTCTTTAGAGCTTTAGTCTTTGTACAAACTAGGCCTTTGTGAGATAATTTCCTTGTACATCTTTTTCTTTAGATTTTCTTGTATTCTTAGAGGTGTGAGAAAGACTCAAATTAGATAAAATTAAAAAGGATATCCTTGGTTGATTTGTTTTGAACTCAAGGAAAAGCTCACTTTGTAAAAGCTTGGTGAAAGCTAGAATTCCACTCTCTTAGTGAAGAAGATAAGGCTAAAAATCCTTGATTGACAAAATCAAGGTAGTGGATATAGGTGAGGAGCACCGACCCATTATAAATCAATTGTGTTGATTCTTCTTTACTCTCTTTAGCTTTACAAAGTGTTCATCTTCAACAAACAATCCCAACCTTAACTCACCTCAATTCCAAAGTTCCAATAGAAGCAACTCCTACTTGCAAAGAGTTTCAAAGTGCTATTTACCTCCCTTCTGGCATACATCAAGGGACCAACACATCTGGTGGCACATCTGATGGCCGGTCCGATAATTGTTGACCATTGACTTGAGGGTTGAATTTTCCAAAATTTTTCCAAATTTATCCCGGTTTAGTCTAGACCTTTCCTATACCCTATAGGAGACTGTTTAGGCTATAGAGAGCCTGCATGAGCATATTTTTATTTTACAAATGAGTTTAATGAAATTTAAATTGAATTTAGGAGCATCGGCACAAGATTACGATAAGGCTCCAACAATGCAATTGGATTAGTGCGGAGTATACTACTCTCCTAGACTGTGAGTGATTTGGCCTCAATGTTTAGTGACATTGATGGCACTAATTTTGTAAATGTTTTTTTTATGTTTTGGGATATAGTATGTCACAGCACAAGCATCCGCAAAAATGATTGTATGAGAGGGTTATATGATATATGATTATATGATATAATTATCTTTATGTTAAATGATTTCTATGATTTTACGGGATTGATTTTAATATGATATTTGTCCTTGAGTGGCCAAGCCCATAAGGGCATTTGCAAGTGGTTAGTGACTTGTGGACCGCCCATAGGGGAGGCACAAGTGCAATACTCTTGGGACAGAAAGGCGTGGGTAGGTAACTAGTCATGAGGGATTGTAGTTGTTGAGATGATGGATGGCAATGTTGGGAGAGTAGGCATTTTAAGCATATATATTATTTTATATGATACATTGATGAGAATTGATGAGAATTGGTCCCAACGGTGTGAGTTCATTAATGGATGAACTCAATCACTTTATGCTGCCCTAGTTATATTATATGATTTAAATTGAAATGTTTTCTATTTGTGGGGTTTAGATTTGAAAATAAATTAATGATTTGAAATATTGATTTTGATATTATTATATCCCCTCCATCTTTATCTTTTACATTGTTTTCAAACCACATCACATTGCTCTAATCTTACATTGTTTTGATATTATTGAAATACTAAGTCGTTGGACTACTTCTAATGTTTTCAAGTGATTAAGGGCTCTGTTTGTAGCTAGCGTGGGCTACATGTCTTCAGTTGCTAGGTGATTTTCATCCTTAGTTGCAGTGATCCATATGTGATTTCTATCTTTCACTATATTTGTTTCACTCACCTTCACACTTGGCATTTTGTGTATTTCATGTGACTACCATACTTGAGGGATTTTGCCAATATTATGGCATATGATTTTTTTTAGTTAAGAATATTTTAATTATATGGATTTTATATTATATCTATTTAAGATATATTATTACTTTATGTTGAGTTAAATTGTGAATTTTATTTGTTTTTGGCAATGAATCTAATAAATACATTGTACAGTTTTCGAGACATTTTGCTGGTTGACACGTATTTCAAGGTATTACGACTGCTAACACATTGTCGAATCTGGAGGTCAGGGTGTGATAGTTTTATTGGTATCAGAGCTTTAAAAAACTGTTTTAAAAACGTTTTAAAAACACATTAGATCACCTTAGAATGCTAAGAGTTAGTTGGGTATTTAGATTCCCAATGTATCTATTCTTAGTCATTTCAGAGCTTTTTAGCTATTATGATAACTTACTAAATGATGGTTTAATTGTCTAGATTTATACCTCAGACAAGAGGTAGAGTTGCACGAAGTCGATGCCGTTGAGGTCGACCTCCATTGCATGGCTATGGCTATTTGTCTCAACCTGAACCAGTTGCAATGGATCCTCTTGATGATGCATTGGTTCATTTAGAAGGAGAAGAGGAAAATGTTCCATTATGGGACGAGCAATATGAGTCTCCTTCACCACCAAATCCTTTACTAGTAGCTCTTTTACGTCATAGAGATCAATGGAATGTGAATCCTCATCTACCTAATCCTTCTTCTCCTCGACTATAGAATTATAATGAATAATGGAATACTGATTTTGCTTCAGTGTTTGCTACGACAAGAGTTAAGGCACCATCTCCGCCTCCGATTTACAATCTACCACCTCTACTAAATAACCCACCACCATCACTGCCAGATTATCCTCCTCTTCCTAAGTGTTTTGGTGGTAATCCTTTCGATCCACAAGCTCGGTCAACCTATGTGGTTGATATGGTGATAAAACTAAAAACATGAACTGTGTGAAATTAACTTGTGATAATCCTGATGTTGATGTTAAAAAGTGGCTAATAACTATGTCAGAGGCCATGGATGACTTGAAAGTTGGCCATGAACATCGACAAAAAATTTGTGTTAGATTTTTGTTTGATGGAACTAGAGGTTGGTGGGAAAATGTTAGATTACAGTACGGTAAATGGTTGGACTAGGATGAGTTCAAGAAAGAATTTGCTGATGAATATCATCCTCAAGAAGAGATAGAGCGTAGTAAGGTTGCCTACTATAATTTAAAATAAGGTATTATGACTTTGAAATAGTATGAGATTGAGTTATGGAGACTAGTTCTTTCTTTTGCAAATACCTCTATCTCAGAAACATAATTGTTTACTAAATTCACTTGCGAATTGAAACTGGAAATCCATGAGAAAAAGACAGATATTCCTGGTGTTTTTTACAGTAAAAACTCCAAGTAGCCCTTATTGCTGAGAGATTGATTGAAGAGAGGAAATTAGTCTCTCGCAATTGGGGAATTGGAGGTGGAAGTAAGCAAAAGTCTTATACTTATTCATCTGATTAGTGATTAAAGAGAAGTAAAAGTGCTGGTTTTACAAGCGATGGTTCCAATAATAGTTTAGTAGGTTCTTCAAATGTGAGCCAACAATCTAGTGCTTGGAAAACAAAGTCCAAAGTGACCTCTATACTCCGAAATTAGTTTGGCAAGAAGAAAGAGCAAAGCGGTCAATGAGCAAACTGTCATAAGAACCATACTGGGCCTTGCATGGAGCCTAGGCATTGTTATCTATGTGGTAGCCCTGATCATGTGATGAAGGATCGCGATAATCCTGTTATTGCTCAATTTAGGTGTGGAGTTTAGTCTTTGCAGCCTTACAATTTAAGTTGCAGATCTCAAGGAGGTAGAAATAATCAAAATGCAAATATTGTTTGTACCTCTGGAACTGGAGGTAGCTCATCTTAGGGTCGCCCTCAAAACAAGCAACAGACTCGAATCTATACTATGACTCTGGAGGGTGCTAACGTATGATGTGTCATTAATCACCAAAATATAATTAACCTTACTAAAACTATAATATAGTGGTAATAAGGGTCAAACCCATAGTGATTAGATAAGAAACTAACAAATTCTAATCTAGTTAAATAACCAATGAAACAAGTAGATTTAGAAATCAAACTAAAAACTAAATTAAACAAAATAAATAAAAGAAAAGATATTTAATATGAAAAACTTCAATTTAAAACAATCTTCACCTTTAGATTAGGGAGATTGATCATATGCATCTAATAATTACCTTACCTTTGTATGCAATTGATGTAGACAGTAATACTACAAAGCTTCTCACTAATCCCTATCTTTCCTTATTCCTAGTTTAATAAGTACTACAAAGCTTCCCTATTAAACCCTTTTCACCTAATCAATCTAGAAACTAGAATCATAGATTTAAAGAAGGTAAAAGCATGAAAACACTAGAAAAATCTTAGTCAATAATGAACAGCCTAGGAACTAGACCATAGATTTAATTCATATCCAAATTCTCCATAGATAAGTAATTAAGATATATGAGACCTTAATTCTATCTAATTTGCCACTTGAGATTAGAGTTACTTACAATTCTGGATAAATAACCCTAGATCTAGCAATCAATTAACATGCTCAAGTAACTAGTTGGCCATTCTAGAGAAGGAAACATGTAATCATAAATCACTAAGCATAGAATAATTTAGAATACATGAAAGATAAAGACATTAAGTACAAAATACCCTTATAATCTTCTTCTTCAAGAATTTAGAATTACTTCAAACTGAAACAAAAAATTAGAATAACATAAAGAGTAAAAATAAAATTACAAAGACAACGGTCTCCAATGAAAAGATGAGACATCTCATAAGTGGTGGCTAAGGCTCTTTATATAAAAGAGTCAAAACCCCTAAACTTAACTTGCAAGAAAAGTAAACCTAATTCTAGAAGAACACTAACTAGGTTAAAGTGTTTATAAAGGAATTAACTAAGTACAAGACCTAATATAATGGACTTGGATAATTGGGCTTCAATCTTGTGAAGAATAAGCTTAAATAAAGCCTTTTCCAGTAGCTAGAAATCCTTCTTCAAGTAAGAGAAAACATAGCACAATCCACATGCCTTGTACATGCTTATTAGGGTTTTCATACTCCAACTAAGACTTCTCTTCAAAGGCCAATCCAAATCTTTCTAGGACTTGGGCCAACCCTAAATATCTTCAATAACATGTCTCCAATCAAGGCCAAGGAAGCAAAAATGTGCTCAAGTCCATCTCCAACCTAAAATTGCTCCAAAGCCCAAAATAGGAAACTTTCTTCAATTTTTGCATGAATTCTAAACCTCTCTATATTTTGAGCTTTTGATTGCTTAAATGAACTCTGATTTATGCAATCTTTAGCATTTCGAAAGGATTAAGATGTCCTCTACAATTTGATGAAGAAAACCTCAAGAAAGGACTCTAAGGATGTCAAATCTGGCCATCTTTACAAGCTATCTGCACAAGAAAATTTTCAAATTTCCATATTTAAGCATCTTTTATTTCAAAGCTTCCTTTTAGCTTCCTAAATCACTCAAAATAACTATTTAGAGATAATAAAGACTTAAATCAATAAAGATAACTAATAAAATATAAGAGAAATAAGTGCATATCAATGCACGTCCAGATGTTATGGTAGGTAACTCCAAAAAATTGTTTTAAATGTTATTTTCCTTCATTTCAGTGTCAAAATAAGCCTAGTACTTTCACACATGAAAATTTCCTAATAATTTATGAGAAAATATTACCTTAGGTCTGTTTCTATCTTTGGCCAACTTGCATTTGTGATCATGGATACTTGGTCTCCTAGATCATTTGTAAGCACAAATTTTGTTGTGCATTCTAATAGGAATCTGTCTCCTTCGGATTGTGAGTTATTTTTAAGTACTCCTTTGGGAGGAGAATTAATTCGAGCCATAGTTTAAAGGAACTGTAAAGTATGTATTAAGCAAAAAGTTCTACTGGCTGATTTAATTCCACTACAAATGGTAGATTTTGATGCTATATTAGGTATGGACTGGATGGAAAAGCATAGAGTTTCTATTAATTGTCCTACCAAAACAGCCATTATCCAAAGGCATAGTAGGTAGCTAATTTAGTTTGTGGGACAGCGCTGAGTATTGCTATCCTATGTGATTTCGGTGCTGCAAGCAAGTAAGTTACTCTAAAAGGGGTGTCCAACTTTTTTAGCTCATATAATAAATCATGAAGTTAATGATGTGGATGCTAGTAATATTCAAATAGCAAAAGAATTTTCTGATGTCTTTCTGAAGGAACTGCTTAGGTTGCCACCAAAGAGAGCTTACCATCAACCTACACCTTGGCATGGATGCTATTTCTATTACTTCGTACAGGATGGGGCCAACTGAGATGATGGAGTTGAAGAAATAATTAGCTGAGCTACTTGAGAAAGGATTCATTCACCCGAGTGCTCACTTTATGGTGCTCTAATATTGTTTATGAAGAAGAAGGATGGATCCCTTCGACTCTATATTGATTACAGACAATTAAACAAAGTCACCATTAAAAATAGTTATCTTTTGCCTTGCATAGATGATTTGTTTGATTAGTTACAAAGTGTAGGAATCTTTTCTAAGATCGATCTTTGATTAAGATATATACCATCAGTTGAGAATCAAGGAAAGCAATATTCCTAAGACTACTTTCCATACTAGATATGGACATTATGAGTTCCTAGTGATGTAGTTTGGTTTCATAAACGCACTGTGGCATTTATGGATTTGATGAATCGGGGTGCTCCATCTATATCTCGAACAATTTGTCATTGTCTTCATTGATGACATTTTGGTATACTCTAAGAAAAAACGTGAGCATGCTAAACATCTTTGCATTGTGTTATAGACACTTACGAAACACCAACTGCATGCCAAACTATCTAAGTGTTAGTTTTGGTTATAGCAAGTCACTTTCTTAGGGCACATGGTGACAAGGGAAAGAGTTTTTGTAGAGTGGAGGTGATTCTTAATTTGGAACAGCCTAGAAATACCACCAATATATGCAGCTTTCTTAGTTTGATGGGTTATTATTGAAGATTTATTGAAGGATTTTCTTTGATAACTGCTCCACTCACTTGTTTGACATGTAAAGGTGTTAAGTTTCTTTGGGATGAAAAATATGAAGCTAGCTTATAGAAGCTTAAAAATTGTCTAACTACAGCTCTAGTGCTTACTATGCCAGTCTTTGGCAAAAGATATGTGGTTTATACTAATGCATTAGGATAGGGTCTTGGATGCGTTCTTATGCAAAAAGGAATAGTTGTGGCTTATGCTTCTCGTCATTTAAGAAAGCATGAGAAAAATTATCCTGTGCATGACTTGGAATTGGTAGCCATAGTGTTTGCACTCAAGATTTGGAGACACTACCTTTATAGGGAAGCATGTCACATTTACACCGACCATAATAGGTTGAAGTATCTTATGTCGCAAAGAGAGCTTAACATGCAGAAAAAGCAATGGTTAGATCTAATCCAGGGTTATCATTTAGTAATTAACTACCATCCCGGTAAAACCAATATAGTAGTGATGCGTTGAGCCAAAATTATCCTTTTCTACTCACTTGGCTATCATGAAGACTTGTTATCTACCACTGTTAATGGGAATTCAATCTATAGGTACTAGATTGGATGTCAGTGGAATTGATGATGTGTTGATTGCTCAATTCACTGTTCGACCTTTCTTGATTGAGCTAATTCACATGCTACAGTTCAATGACCCAAAGTTAATGATTAAAAATAGAAAAGCTACAAAGAGGTAAAGAAACTGAATTTTGTGTAAGGCATGATAAGGTGTTACTACCAAGATAGAATATGTGTTCGTGATAATCTTAAACTTAGGAACACTATCATAGAGGAAACTCTTTTACATTTGTAATGCATTGTAAAAGCACAAAAATGTACAGAACCATCAAAGATAGTTTTTAGTGGTCTAGTAAGAAAAGAGAGATTGCAGAGTATATGGCTAGATGCCTAACTTGTCAACAAGTGAAAACATAACATCAAAAGCCTGCTGGCTTGTTAAACCCAGTGCCAATTCTCGAGTGGAATTGGGAGCATATTGCCATGGATTTTATGTTGGGTTTACCCTATACCTAAGAGGATATGACATGATTTGGGTAATTGTTGACAGACTCACCAAATCAGCACATTTTCTAGCTATTAAGAAGAGTTGGAATTCAGAGAAATTGGCCAAGTTGTGTGTTGATAAAGTTGTTAGACTTTATGGCATTCCTATTTCTATTGTCTCATATCAAGATCCTAAATTTAGATCTCGTTTTTAGGTAAAGTTGCAAAGGTCAATGAGGACAAAATTGAATTTAGCACTTCTTTTCATCCTTAGACTGATGGATAGTCTAAGCGAACAATTCAAACTTTGGAAGACATGTTACGTGCTTGTGTGATTGATTTCCAAGGGAGTTCAGAAACACACTTGCCTTTGGTGAAATTTGCCTACAATAATAGTTACCAAACTAGTATTGGTATGGCATCGTATGAAGCATTGTATGGGAGAAAGTACCAAAGTCCACTCTATTGGGATGAAATGGGAGAATGACAAATGCTTAATAATGCGATTGTAGAGATGTCTAATGAGAAGGTGAAAATAATTAGAGACCGGTTGAAAGTGGCTCAAGACCAACAAAAGATGTATGCAGAAAAGAGAATGATTGATTTAAAATTTGAAATGGGAGTGCAGACACTTATTTTTAATCTTAATCAATTAGTTAATTAATTTTAATTTATTGATGTAACACCTGCTCCGCAATTTTGCAGTTGCCCGCTTCATAAATTTCATGTTAGTAGATAGTATCACGCATTTTATAATCTAGAGTATGGAAAAATATTATAGTGTAAGATGGGTAGTTAGGAAATTTGGTGGAAAATGCGGTAAAAGTTCGGACCAGTATAGCTTACAAACGGTGAGGAATTTAAAAAGTCTGTTATGCGTAAAATAACTCAATGGGGCTTGAAAAATAATTTGAGACAGTGTATAAGGTTTGGGACTGATTGAGGACAAATGAAATTTTTAAATTCTTTAGGGGCAAAATCGTCCATGGGGGCAAAATAGTAATTTTGCTAAAAGATTTTTTCCTTGTCATGTGCATGATATATATATATATATATATAGGGTGGTGGCCGGCCATGTCTTGGAAAATTCAAGACAATTCTTGAATTTTCTTTCATTTTCTCCATTTTCCTTCCAATTTCACCAAAATTCTTCCTACTTTTATTTCTCCTAGTTTAATCCACCAAACCCCCACAAGTTTATAGTCAAATTGAAGCTCTCAACAAGCCCATCAATAACCCTCTATCAGTTTTGAAGAATTTGAGCTTGGTTGGAAGTAATTTAGAGAAGAAAGATTAGGGTTTATGTCGGAGTTGGACAACTCATAAGGTAAGTATACCTAATTTTGAGTTATGTTGGAGATTTTAGCATGCTCATCATGGATATTGGGTTGATTTTGCATGAAGTGTGAATTATGTATATGAAATTAAGGAAAGAAAGGAATTGTTATATTATGGATTTTAGATTCATGAAATTTAGTTGGCAAAAAAGTCTATAAGTTGAATTAGAATAATATGAGAGGTTTGAATTTGCTAGAAATTGATCTTGGAGAGTGCCAAATGGACAAGGTGTAATATGGAATGGTTAAGCCGAAATTCTTAGGAGAAAAATGCAAGATTTCAATATTTCAAGAATTTAATTAGTTTGATTGTATTATTGGGATTATTTGGGTGTAAATGTGGAGATTTGAATTATCAGAATTTGATTGTTAGATGTATTGAAGAAAGAATTGGCAAATATGTGAGGTGGGTGCCGAAATTGTCTAGAAGAAATGGCATTTGGCCATTTTGTGAATTTAAGTGAAATGTGGTTACTTTGGAGTAAATTGAAGTGAGATTATTAATGAGGAAGATTAATTAAGTGTTAGATTACCAAGAAATTGCATCACATTGCATAACATTGCATGTAGTTTAGGTTCTAACTCAATATGTCATTAAGTTATGGTAACCTAATCAATATATGAATAATTAGGAGTGCGGACACCTCCGAGGGATAAGGAACCGGACAAGGACGACCAAGCATAGTTCGGACCTCACTGTGAGTGGATGACTAACTCAAAGTTGCTTTTATACTTGATTTAATAATTTTGGATTTAATGCTTTGGTTTACTTGGATTTCTTAAATTAAAATATTGATGAACGGTTTATGAGATTTTATAAAGTCCTACTGTGATAAGACGAAAATTATTCCTTAATTTATGGATTGAGAAAGGAACTTGTGTTTTGGAAAGTGTTGATGCTAGTGTTTTGTGTGATGAAATAATACTGTGGAAAGGCCATCTGGGTCATAAGTTTGTTACTCGCGACAACCCCACGAGGGGAATTTATCGTTGCTACAGTAACTAAGTTTAAACAGCCTGCGGACCGCCTTTTGAGGGGCACGGGTGAGTGTGCTTAGCCTTGGATCGAGAGGCGCGGAGGGTAACCCATAAGGCATTTGAGAGTTCATTCTGCGGCACTGCCGGGCAGGATGGAAGTCAGTCACCCAGTGTCGACCTCGGGCCAAGGCGATAGGTTGGGTAGAGAAATTGACAGACATTATCTTTGACCCATGGGCCTATTTTCTGGAAATCTCTTTTCCTAATGGTTCTTTTATATCATTTTGAATATTTGAATTTTTAAAGTATTTAAACCTATCCTTATTTTTGGTGAACTTCAATTTTACTATAAATGTTTTTATCGGTTATCCACTCACTGAGTAACCTAGTTACTCACACTCGTTTTCATAAAAACTTATTTTCCAGGTTGTAGCTAGTTGACCGCACCACTAGGGTACGTTGCGGTGGGAAAGTAGTTGGCACTTTGCACCAATTTGACCAGAGGTGAAAAAGTTAACTTTTGTACTATTTTTCAAAAATTCGTATAGGGCCCACCGAGTAAGTAAATGTTGGTTTAAATAGCTATTTCACTACTTTAGTGTGTCTAAAATATTTTAAAATTGTTATCGTATTTTTTTGAATTCTGTAGCTTAGTTGAAAAATTCACAGAAAAATATGTCGAATAACCAATGGCATTTTCGTAAATTTCTTGAAGTTTTGGTGTCTTGTGTTTACATGAATTTTTACGCCACGACAGTTTGACATTTAAACTGTTTTGACTTATTTGCATGTTAACTAAATGTTTTAACTATTGAACTGGATGAAAACTGTATAAGAGAAAAATCGAAAAAATGACCATTTTAACCTTGCAACCCTTGAGGTGTATTCCAACCTAATAGAATACATTTCGAGAGTTGCGGCGATTGTTACGTGCTCGATCATGGTGTCGGGGCGTGACAATTGATTTATCATTTCCATTTTTTTTATCCTTTTAAGTTTAATTTATTTTTGCTCATTTATTATTATTATTATTATCACTAATATTACTTTGTTTTATTTTATTTTTATTTTATCTTATTACCTTGTAGGTAATTTTGAACCAAAATCGAAAAGCCAAACGAGCCAACTCAACTCCCATGCAAACCCAAGCAATCCAAAGACCAACTGTGTCAACTTAATTATCATGCAAAATATATATGTATATATATATATATATTTTTATGTGTATATATATTTATATATATTTATATGTGTATACATATTTATATGTTTGTGTATATATTTTTATATGTGTGTATATATATATTTATACGGGTGTGTGTGTATATATATATATGTGTGTGTGTATGTATATATAAATATATAAATATATATATATATAAAGCCACGGCACCAACAACTCCTGAAGATGAACCAAATGTTCTTAAAATCCAAACTTGCCATGTGGGATCTTGGATGGCGTGTTGCAAAGAAGTACACGGGGCAAAAACTTAAAAGAATTGGGTTGTTAAAAGACTTGCGTGTAAATAGTGGATCAGGGGCTGAGTTGTGGAGCGAATCAAGAGAATGGATTGTTTAGTGCATATCAAATTGGGGACTTTGAAGCGGTGGCAGCTTTGTTGAAGAGAAAGCTCAATCTTTCACATGACACCATTGTGTATGATCATCACTCTACTCTTCGTATAGTCGCTGCCAATGGCCAGAACGATACTTTGACTACACTTTTGGAGAAATCCTTGAAACCGAATATAGTGAATGGTCACACTCCACTCATGTTGGCTGTGATGCATAGGAAGATCTCTTGTGTGAAAAAGCTCATTGATGCTGGGGCAAATATCTTAATGTTTGTTTCCCTCCATGGAAGAACTTGCTTGCACTATGTAGCTTATTATGGCCACTTTGACTGCCTTCAAGCCATCCTTTCTGCTGCACAATCTAGCCCTGTAGCTGCTTCTTGGGGATATGCTAACACACCCGAACCTAGCACGACTTTTCGGTACGAACAGAATAGTGCAAGATGACGTATTAATTAAACAATATGTCGGTCCGGCTGTGTCAAGTCAGAAGAGAAGTCAAACTTAAAGTAAGTCGTAGTTGGAAGATGAGATTGGTGACCATGCATGGAAACACTAAAGTGGACTTCTTTAAGTCCATAGCCAATGGATTGGATGTCCATTGGTGAATTGGTCGGTGGATCGGGCCAAGGATAAAAGTTTTGAGACGCTTAAAGGAGAAGAGAAAGTCTGGCCCAGGGCCCGAGTAGACCCAGTGTCGGACTCCCCTATAAATAGGGGGAGGTCGAGCCTCTCCCCTTCATTTTCTCTCTTTCTCTCTTCTCTCATTTCTCTTTTCTCTCAACTGCTCTTTTGGAGCAATTTTGGACTTTTGGCCGATCCGGACAAACCAACCGAAGGATCAAGCCAAGATCTTGGTATGCTATTCTTAACTCCTTGATCTTCGTTTTTCTAAGTTTTCATGCCTCTCCATGCATTGGTCTAGGAGAGATCCAAGCTCAAAGTTAGGTTTAGCTTTTAGTTAGATTTTAAGTTTAGATTCGAGATCTAGGAACTTTGAACTTGTGATTCTCGTTTCTGCTCTGGTAAACGCGTCATGGGAGGTGAGAGGAACCTCCATCTCGAATTTCGTGCTCACTGTGGGCTGAGGGGCTCAGGAACCGAGGAAAAGCCTCAGATCCCAAGGCAAGACTGCGGCTCCCACGCGGAAGAGACCCGCTGGTCGAGTCCCGCGCTGGACTTGGGCCAGTCCCGCACGAGACATGGCCAATTTGGCCGAACCACGTGGGTGCGCCATTTTGGGCCCAATCCGAGGGAATAGGCCTTTTGGCCCAAATTTCAGGCTGGGCCTGACCCAACCTCAGGGGAGGGGCTGCCTAGCCCAGAACCGGGACGGCCCATGGACCCCCAGGGGCATTTTCGTAACTTTTCACCAAGTGTCCGATTTTTACCCCGAAACCTCCCTGACACTTTTCTAAGCCCCGAATCACATTCAAGCCCAGTCTTAGGTCATGCTAGAGCCTCGTAGGTGTATTCATAAATTTAATTATGAATGCTAACGTATATTTCCGTGTGCTAGGGATCCGGGTGAATTGAATGCGGCGATGCTCCGGAGGTTGAGCTACATGGAGCGCTTAGGAGTATACGAATCTCCCAATACTGTGAGTGGCCTAGATTTCTTTGTTTAGCCACTAGGAACAATGGTTTTAAAAATGGTTTTTAAAAACATAAATGTTTTCAAAAGTTTTGGGATACGGGAAATCCACATGCACACACATTTGCATGGTGATATACCCACACAGTGAGTGGGATGTTTTAAAAAGGAATATAAAAACTTATGTGTGTGTGATTACATGTTTTAAATATAAATGTTTTATACGTATATATATATATTTATGAAATATTATTATTATGATTTTTAAAGGTGCGGTACCCTTGCGAGATGAGTGATTAAGAGGGATGCTCCTCGAGCTCCAATATATGGGGGAGCGTGGACGAGTTGGAGAAAAGCATGCTAGATACTTAGCCGTGGACCGCCTGTCGAGGGGCACGGTGAGTTGAGCCTGGTTAGGAGAGGCACGTAGGGAAACTCGCCAGGGCTCAAGGTAGCTGTGTTCTACCACAGCGATGGGCACCACCGAGGGAACGGGCTAGAGAAAGAGAAAATGTGAAAATATTTTAGAAAACAAGAGATAGCCCTCGGTGTAGTGAGGCATACGACCGACGGGTCGAGCCTTCGGTATGATAGAGATGCCAGCCCATTTTATATATATATTTATTTATTTAAAGTGTTTTTAAAAGATTTTTTCAAAAAAAATATTTATTTTATTATTATTTTATTTTGGATTTCCCTTATTTTCCCTAACCCCGATGGAGATTCATAGAACCTCTGTCACTCACCTGTATCCAATGTGGATGGATGCAGATCCGCGTTTAGGGTCAGCAAATAGAATGGAGGCTCATTAGGAGACGTCGGTGGCTTAGGCTTAGTAGTTTCCGCTGTGTAGGTATTCTTTTAAATTAATCGACTGGTGTTGCTTATAAAATAAATATTTTATTAAATGATTTCTAATTAAAATTTTACTTTTGTTTTGCAGCGATGATATCTATTTCAAGCCTTGCGGTGCCTCGGATGCGTGGCTGCAGACATGTACTTCAAGGTAGCGCGGCGGTTGCCACGTGGTCGGCCCAGGCGAGTCGGGGTGTGACATATGCACAGTTCATGAATATAAGAGACGCGAAGGTAGCAACTCCCTTGCATTTAATCCGTAGCTCATCTAAAGGCGACCTTGTTGAAAAGGATTTCCTTGAGAATTTATGGGAACAGCTAGTTGCTGGGAAGTCTCACGAGTTTGGCCCATTAGCTTTCCTGTCTCCAGCAACCTGATCGGTGGTTAACAATTTCTACCGTAGCTTCTAGAAAACAAAAGTATGTTTCAGAGTTGAAGTATCCTCAATGGACACGTAGACTTAACATATTCCCCGTTAGTAAAATAGAGGGTTTGTAGCTTCTTGATGGTTTATCTGAGGAAGACATGAAGTTGGTCAAAGAAATGCAAGCTGAACTCGAATGCAATGAACCAAAGCGCCAACCCTATGGGATGTTTCTTTCTCATACGCACGTGCATTGGAGAACACTGTGTTCAAGGCATGGCAAGGACATCCTGAAAATGTTGAAGCTACACAGAAAGCACCTTTGGTGCGTACAAAGGCGAACTCACTAGTTCAGCTCGAAAAATATTCTGCAGAATGGAAAAATGAGAAGACGACTACCAATCATTTCCTGCTTTTTGTAGCTTGTGCCAACGCATCAGTCCACTGAACAGCAAACATCTCCACGGGACCCTCTAATATACCCCTCCAAGGACTTCAAATTTAAAGTCAGCAGAAAGACCACCAACCACAGCAAAGGAGTTAAGGGTAAAGAAGGGAAATCACATGCTCAAAATATGAGCCATTGGATGAGAAAAGGAAGAAAAAGAAGACCTTTGATTTAAAAGGGAAGACAGAGGAGCTACAAAGAGGGGGACTCGGATAGAAACAAGGGAGGCAGAATTTTTTTTTGCCGAAACAGGGTTTTTAAAACATAAACAAAGCTTTTTCTGTGTTTTCAAAAAAAAAGCAAGAGCAGTCCGAAAAATATCAAAAAAATCCAAAAGCTTTTCTTCTCTTCTTTTTTAAAAGGATTGGCTAGAGAAAATAAAGAAAAAGGCTTGTTGTTTATCAACTTTAGCCGTTCTCTTATCCACAAAGCCATTATTTTCTTTTCTTTTTTTAGTTTTGGTACAAAACTTCATCCTTTTTGGGTAAAGTTCTTATTTTTATATGTAAAGATCCTTTCTTTTACTTTAAATACAATATCTTTTGCTTTATTATGTTAACTTTGTATATAAAGTGTTAACTTTCTCTCTTATGATGATGTTTATGATTTTCAAAACTTGTATATATCGCTAAATAATTTGCTTAGTTTAATATATGCTCTAATATATTGATGATGCTTTTTTTTATGTTTGTTTATTTACTTTATTTTATTTGTTGTTAATATGTCATTTCTCTTAGTTATTTACATGATTATGCAAAAAGATCCTAACTTTCCTTACTTTATATCTTTGTTTATTATTCTTAAAACTTGCTTTGCTTGTTCCATATGTTTGTTTAGTTGAAAGTTTCAATCTTGATTAAAAAGATTACATTTTTGAGCTTATATTCATTCTTATTTGATTAAAAATCTAATCTTGGTTATAAAAATCATAACTTTAATTTGATAAACTTGTTTGCTTAGTTAAATGTGAAGCCTAGGCTATAAAAATTGCACCTTTTTGTTTGTGGGTATTCTTATTTGATTAAAAATGAAATCTTGGTTAATAAAAATTGTATTTTTAAGTTTATTTTTCATTTATTTAAATAAAAAACAAATCTTTGTTATAAAAAATTATGCTTTAGGCTTGCATAAATGCATGTTTAGCTTAAGATTTAATGTTGACCATAAAGATTGCATTTTTGTCCTTGAATATGTGTTTTTTTTTTTTTGCTTAGTTAAAAGTTAATTCTTGTATGTAAAATTACCTTTTTACCCTTATGGATATGTTAGCTTAATTAGCTTCATTAGTAAGTGTATCTTGTATTAAATTACTGTTTTATCCTTTCATGTATACTTTCCTAATTAAAAATCTAATCTTGCATGTAAAATTACCCTTTTGCCCTTGCATGTGTTTTTGTTTAATTAGAAATTGTATCTTGCATTAAATTACCTTTTGCCCCATGTATGTATGTTTGATTAATTAAAAGTTTAATCTTGTATGTAAAATTACCTTTTTACCCTTTTATGTATGCTTGCTTAATTAAAATTCGAACCTTGCATGTAAAATTACCTTTCTGCCCTTATGTGCATGTTTGCTTAGTTAGCAATTGAATCTTGCATTAAATTGTATTTTTACCCTTATAAATATACTTAATTAAAAACTGAATTTTATATATAGAAATTACATCTTTGACCTTGTATATATGCTTGTTTAAATTAAGCTTGCTTATATGTGTTAAATTAGTTGCCATGCAATCTAAGCTTGTAATGTTAATTTAAATTTTCATGCTCTATTTCTTTATCATATTATATTGTGTGATTAATTGTGTTTATATGTACTAACCTATGTTTTCTTGTCCCATCCACGCATAATTAAGTTTAGAACATCGATTTTAAAAAATTCATATGCATGGGGTGATAGGAGGATGCCTCGGGAGTTCGAGGTTTCCGAAGGTTTTCTCCGATGAGAAATTTTTTTGGTGTCAAATCGGGAGTCCGATCGGGCTCGAGAAAATTTTTCATCCCTTCGAAATTAAAAAAATATATTTTTCATTTGTTTTTCATAAAAGGCATACTCATATCATGTTTATGATTTCTTTGAGATTTCTTAAAATTCACAAATGAACCCCAAAATTTTTTACAAAAAGGAATGTCAATTCCAAAATCTTTTATTTTTATTTATTTTTGTTTATTTTGATTTTTATTTGCTTCAAGAAAATCTCTTGTTTAAAAGGCCCAATTAATTAAAAGGAATGTCCATTCCGACATTAATTTCAAAACATATTTTAGAATTTTTTTTGAGAGATCTTAATTACCCAATTATAGTTAGGGGCCTCTCAAATTAATCCAAGTTTTGTTAAAAAACCACTTTCAAAATTTCTTTTCTTATTTTATTCCTTTTTATTTCTTTCCAACGAAAAGGAATATTTATTTTCTTTTGACCTTTTTTTTTTAATTTTCCAAAATACCTTTTTCAGAGGACTTTAGTATGTTTAATTAATTAAGACCTTTCAAGTAAACTTCATTTTTATCAAAATGCATTTTAAACTCCGATAAAAAGAATGTTTATTCCTTGAATCTTTAAAATTCTTTTTTTCAAAATTAGTTTTATTCAATAAAAAGGATATTGATCTTTAAAAGCTTCTTTTGAAAGGTCTTATGTCACGCCCCGACCCATAGGCTCGACCACGGGACAACCGCCGTACCACCTCGAGATGCGTGCCTCGTCAGGCGGGCAACCAAGATGGCACAAGGCTTAAAAATAAAGGATATTCGAGCAATATATGAAAATATATGAAATTATCATAGATAATATAGTTCAAAAATATTTAAAAATAAAGTGTCACATCTTACGATACTCCATGTAGCGGAAAGTATTATATAAATACATAAATGTATATGTAAGATGCAATAATATTCCGAGCCAAGATACACAAAGCAAAATGAGGTGGCACCTACAAAGTTGTGTCCACAGTGTCGTACTGGGATCACTGGCCACCAGGACGTCCGCCGTCCAAAGTCTGATGATCTGAGAACAAAAGTGAATGGGGTGAGTACATAAACTTGTACCCAGTGAGAGACTCGGTTATAAAGACCGATCACCTCAGGCTGGGGATATGAAATAATCCAAATATCAATTTAATAAATCATTTACTGAAATATATATGAAATCCCAAACCAAATCAAATATCAAATCAATAATAATATCTCCAAATGGGCAGGCATCTGAAATCGTCCCAATAAGGTATACCCGTGCACTGGGGTATCCACTGGACCGTCAAGGGTTACTTTATACTTTTAAAACATTTTTACTTTACTCTCTGGCCCATTCCCTTGACGTTTGCCTTGCTGTGGTGGAACACAGCATACAGGAGTCCTGGTGAGTTTCCCTACTCGCCTCTCGCACTCAGGAGCGACTCACCGTGCCCCTCGATAGGCGGTCCACGGCTGAGTAACACGCATGCTCACAACTTGGTCCACGCTCCCACATATTGGAGCCCCGAGGGAAACCACTCAATCTCTCATCTCTCAGGGGTATCGTTCCCCATACAATAATCAATAATAATATCAATATATAAAATTTATTGAAATTCCCACCCTTTAAATCATTTGTAAACTCAGTGTGTGAGGGTGGACAATTCATATCCCAAAACATATATAAACAATTTGATAAAGCATTTATAAATAAATTTGAAAATGGTTAACCCTCAATGGTCAACCAATATAATCCAAGCCACTCACAAGTGAGGAGAGTTGTATACTCCCCGATTACCCACGAATGCCTTAGCTCAAACTGCAACCGGTCCAAAACTCGTACAATCACGTACCTAAATAATCAAATTAAAATCTAATTTGATTAATAAAGGCATTCAACCAACAATTAAATCACAAATCAAAATCCATTTAAGGCCTCGAAATAAAATTGGGTAAGTCCGAAATTCAATTGAAGCTAATTTGAGTCAATTGGGGTCAAATGGGGTCTAGGGCTACAAAATTACGAAAATGCCCCTAATGCTACAGTACCCTATCATGCTGGCGGCTCACTCCCGAGCGTGAGTGAGCCAAATCGGGAGAATCTCCTAAAATTTGGCAGCTCCGGCGCGGGACACACCAGGTCCGGCGCCGGACCTGACTCCAGAACATGGCCGTGATCAGCCATGCACCAAATCGAGCTCGGTTTGAGTTCGATTCATCACCAATCCGCACCAAAATTGAAACACAGCAAGTTAAACACATGATCTATGAATTCACAGCTTCAAGAATGGAATCCATCCATTAAACATGCTCGAATTTTGAATCAAAACACTAAGAGTTGACATATCTCGGGCAAAACAGAAATATCAACTTCAATCAACGAATTCTTTTAGCTCAGACCATGAAATCAAGCATATAAACTATCAAATTAAAGCTTGATGAGTCTAGAACAACATACCAAATTCTCAGCCTCAACCCACGGTTGAATCAAAAGATATGAGCTGATGAACAATCTGTAGCCAAAATTCCAGATTTCTAGATTTGGTGATTTTCTTAGAAACTTTGATGTTTTGATCTACAAGGAAGCAAAAGAAGTTGATATTCATGATTGATGAAGTGTTTGAAGAGGGATTCAAGGTTTGATTTCAAGGGAATTGGAAGAGATCTCGGAGAGAAATGAAGAAAATGAGGAAATGTGAAAATGGGCCCAAGACCCCTTATAAAATTAACGGGTCCGGCGTCGGACCCGCCCTTGTCCGGTGCCGGAGTCAACATTTTCTAAGTTGACTCCGGTCAACTCGGCCCAATTTCCTTGGGTCTCGATTTCAAGTGGGGCCCACATCTCGAAACTTCAATTTTAGGGTTTTTAAGCTTGAAATTAAGCTACTTGAAGTTTAAAACATCAATGGGAAGTCAAATTTGATATATTGACAAGACAACAATACATAAATATTCAACTTGACACGTGCGGACTCGGTCCAGGCGTGTCATCTTAATTTATTAAATCTACTAAGGTTTTCCTATTAGACTAAGTTTTTGTCAAATTATTCCCTTTATTAAATTAAGAGGAATATTTATTCCGACATTGTTTTAAAATTAAATCTTTCTAAGAGATTTTAATTTAAGAAATCATAATTAAAGTTTCTTAACATGATTTTCAAAACATGAATTTGAGGATGTTTACCCCAACCCTTTTGTAAAATGTTTTCTAGAAGGTTTCAATTAACATTCTCATGATTGAGACTTTCTAAAATTAAAATTGAACATTTGTTTTTCACAAAAGGATATTTATCCTCATTTTTTTAAATTTGACTTTGATTTTTGAAGGGTATTTATTCTTATTTAGAAATTGAATCTCCATTCTAAGTAGGAAATTTCTTCAAATTTAAAATTGGGCTATGGATTTTCATATTAAAAGGAATGTTCATTCCGACATTAAACTTTTGAATTTCGAATTTAACTTTTCTAATGGGATTTTTATCCCACATTAAAAGGAATATTTATTCCGACATTTAAAATTATGCTTTTCTTAAAATGATTTTAAACACATTTTATTATCATTTTTCAAGTAAAATATTTTTAAGACTTTAGTGGTACCGATTTCCGGGCGTCTTGGAGGTGCTAATCCTTCCCCAAGCGTAACAAACTCCCGAACCTAAAATCTTTTATTCGTAGACCAGTTTCTTTCCTTAACTTGATATAATCTTTCTAGATTTATGTTAAGTTAAACCGATAGGTGACTAACCACACCTATTAAAAATAAAAGGTTAGTGGCGGCTCCATTTGTTTTTTCGACTGATTAGTCCCGAGCATTTTTTACGCCATATCATTTTCGTCGGAGCAGTAAAACGTCTCAACAGGGAGACCAAGTGTTTCTCAAAGTCTCTCATTGGAAGGGTGTAATCCGTTTTCACAAGTTGGGTAAATTGAATCCAAGATATATTGGCCTATTCCTAATCACTAAAAGGATTGGTACTATAAAGTATTGCTTAAAGTTGTCGCCCGATTTAGAGTAAATTCATGATGTGTTTCACGTTTCCATGTTGAAGAAGTATGTGCCCGATCTCTCTCATATCTTTGAAGCTACTCTAGTTGAGCTTGATCGAGGATTAAACTTTAAAGTTTAGCCAATGGCCATTTTGGATCACCAAGAGCGATCATTAAGGAATAAACAGATTCATTTAATCAAAGTGTTATGGAGAAATGTTGAATTGAAGAAAAAACTTGGAGCCCAAAGATGAGATGAAATGGAATTTTCCATACTTATTTCCTATGACTCTCTGTACTTTTGAGGACGAAATTTTTGTGAGTAGAGAGTTGTGGACTCCAATCCCAATCTAATATAGTAGTAAGCTCCCAATATGTGATTTCTTTGGATGTTTGGGTGTAATCAATTTTTCCTAAGTAGGATTAGGTTTAGTTAAATCTGTGTTAGATTTGAAATTTGTGGAAATAATGAAGGGCAAAAATGACTTTTTGGCTAAATAGTATAAAAAAGGGGCCAAGTAGTGATTTGAAGGAGAATTTTTTTTTTCTTCCTTTCTTTAAGCTTCTTGAAGTAGTGATTTCAAAAATCGCTCTTTAAGCTTCAATCTTCTCCTCTCCATTTCTTCCTTAATTTTAAATGGATCAGTGCAAGTTAGGACCTTATTTCGTCTAACTTTCAGAGCTCTATCCATTGATGGTGGCCACTGGTGTTGAAATCTCAAATTTGAGCTCCAGATCAAGCTAGAATTTCAAATTTGAAGAAATCTAACCATCAATTGTTTGAGCTATCTTGGTTTGTTATTCTAGCCTTCTTTAGCTTCCTATTGATGTAAAACTAATGCAAATTGGTTAAGTGGTTGATGAGCTTTTCAAGTTTAGAAGAAGATGGGTATTTTTCTAAGTTTAAGTTAGATTTGAACTTGATTTGAAGTGAAATTTCTAAGCTTGGTAAGCTTAGAAGTGGATTACAAAAATTTCTGCATTTTAGTGCATTTCTGGACATTCTGTTTTCGGGGCTTTTGAGTGGGTAAATGACCTCCAGTGGTCATGAAATTTTAATTGGTGAATCTATCACTGTTAAGTTATGAAATTGGTGATATTATCTTTGATCCAATTTTTTACTTTGATTGAGTGAGAATTAGATTTCGTCACAAAGAACTTTTAAAGTAGACTCTTAGAGATTTCCATTGATGTATTATATGCCCTAATCCGAGTTATATATTGAAAGTTATGAAATTTTGAAAATCTAGGCAGAAATTTGCCCAAAAGATACACTCGCCAGAGTCTGAAAATTTCTAGATCCTAGTGGCTGTCCGGTGGCCAATCCATTGATCGTTGACCCGTTGACCATTGACATTGACCAGTTGACCCGTGTGTTGACTTTTTTAAAATTTTTCCAAATTGATCCCTATTTAGTTTGGACCATTCCTAGACCCTAAATGAGCTTATTTAGGCTATAGAGAGTCTGCATGAGCATATTTTTATTTGAAAAATGATTTTAATGAAATTTAAATGGAATTTAGGAGCATCAGCTTAGGATCAAGGTAAGGCTCTACCAATGCAATTGGATTAGTGCAAGAGTACACTCCTAAATTATGAGTGGTTTAGCCCCAATGTTTAGTGACATTGATGGCACTAATTTTGTTAATTTTTATATAAATGTTTTCTATATTTTAGGATATAGTATGCCACTGCACAAGTATCCACAAAAATAATTATGTGGGAGGTATATGATATTTGATTATGTGATATAATTATCTTTATGTTATAAAGGATTCATATGATTTTATGGGATTAATTTTGATATTATACTGGTCCTTGTGTGGCCAAGCCTGTGAGGGGCATTGGCAAGTGTGTCATAGTGCTTCCAATTTAAAAACCTCACTAACTCTATAGAAGGGCAAGTAAGGGTTGATCCACAGAGAGTGTCACACCCCGACCAGCCCGGGCCGGCCACGTGGCAACCGCCGTGCTACCTCGAAGTATGTGTCTGTAACCACGCATCGGAGGCACCGCAAGGCATTGAAATGGACATCATCGCTGTAAAACAAAACTAAAATTTTAATTAGAAGTCATTTAATAAAATATTTAATTTATAAGCAAGACCAGTGGATTAATTTAAAAGAATAGCTACATAGCGGAAACCACTAAACCTAAGCCACCGACGTCTTCTAGTGAGCCTCCTTTCTATGGCTGACTCCGTACGCCAATCTGCATCCATCCATATTGGATACAGGTGAGTGACAGAGGTTCTAAGAATCTCCATCTGGGTTAAGGGGATAAGGGGAAATCCAAAATAAAATAAAATAATAATAAATATTTTTCTTTGAAAATTCTTTTAAAAACTCTTTAATAAATAAATATATAAATCTCAAATGGGCTGGCATCTCTATCATACTGGAGGCACGACCCGTCGGTCGCCTTACACCTCACTGCACCGAGGGCTATCTCTTTTCTCATTTATAATTATTCTCTCTTTTCTATTTCTCTAGCCCTTTCCCTCGGTGGTGCCTCACTGTGGTGGAACACAGCGAACTGGAGCTCTGGCAAGTTTCCCTACGTGCCTCTCCTAACCAGGCTCAACTCACCATGCCCCTCGATAGGCGGTCCACGGCTGAGTATCATGCATGCTCTCAAACTCGGTCCACGCTCCCGCAAATTGGAGCCCCGAGGAACCCTCTCAATCACTCATCTCCCAAGGGCATCGCACCCTCAATAATCATAATAATAATATTTCATAACTATATATATATACATATAAAACATTTATTGTCACGCCCCGACCCGCAGGCTCGGCCACGCGACAACCGCCGTACCATCTCGAGATGCGTGCCTCGTCAGGCGGGCAACCAAGATGGCACAAGGCTTAAAAATAAAGGATACTCGAGCAATATATGGAAACATATGAAATATCATAGATAACATAGTTCAAATATTTTAAAAATAAAATATCACATCTTACGGTGTTTCAATGCAGCGGAAAGTATTATTTATAAATACACAAATATATGTATATAAGATGTAATAATAATCCGAGCCAAGATACACAAGTAAAATGAGGTGGCACCTACATAATCGTGTCCACAGAAACAAACTGGGATCACTGGCCACCAGGACGTCCGCCGTCCAATGTCTGATGATCTGAGAACAAAAGTGAATGGGGTGAGTACATAATCATGTACCCAGTGAGAGACTCGGTTATAAAGACCGATCACCTCAGGCTGGGGATATGAAATAATCCAAATATAAATTTTAATAAATCATTTACTGAAATATATGAAATCCCAAACCAAATCAAATATCAAATCAATAACCATATATATATATATCCAAATGGGCTGGCATCTGAAATCATCCCAATAAGGTATACCCTTGCGCTGGGGTATCCACTGGACCATCAAGGGTTACTTTTTATTTTAAAACATTTTATTTTATTCTCTGGCCCATTCCCTTGACGTTTGCCATACTGTGGTGGAACACAGCATCCGAAGTCCTGGCGAGTTTCCCTACGCGCCTCTCGCAAATCAGGAGCGACTCACCGTGCCCCTCAATAGGCGGTCCACGGCTGAGTAACACGCATGCATCTCAACTCGGTCCACGCTCCCACATATTGGAGCCCCGAGGACTATATTAAATTTCTCATCTCTTATGGATATCGTTTCCCATAAATTCATCAATAATAATATCAATCTTTCGGGGGTATCATTCCCCATATAATAATCAATGATAATATCAATATATCAATTTATTGAAATTCCCACCCTTCAAATCATTTGTAAACTCAGTGTGTGAGGGTGGACAATTCATACCCCAAAACATATAAAAAATTTAATAAAGCATTTATAAATAACTTTGAAAACGGTTAACCCTCAATGGTCAACCAATATAATCCAAGCCACTCACTAGTGAGGAGAGTTGTATACTCCCCGATTAACCACGTATGCCCAGGCTCAAATTGCTACCGGTCCAAATCTCGTACGATCACGTACCTAAATAATCAAATTAAATTCTAATTTGATTAATAAAATATTCAATCAATGCTCAAATCATAAATCAACACCAAAAGGTCTCGGACTAAAATTGATAAGTCCAGAAGTCAATTGGAGCTAATTGGAGTCAATTGGGGTCAAATGGGGTCTAGGGTTACAAAATTACCAAAATGCCCCTGGTGCTACAGTACCCCTTGCCGACACTTTGCTCACTCCCGGGCGGAAGTGAGCCAAAACGGGAAAATTCCCGTATTTTGGCCGTCTCCGGCGCGGGACCTGCCAGGTCCGGCGCCGGACCCAGCCCAGAAAATGGCCGGTTTCGGCCCTTCATCCAAAACATGCTCGGTTTGACTTCGATTCAACACCAATCCGCACCAAAATTGAAACACAGCAAGTTAAACACATGATCTATGAATTCACAGCTTCAAGAACTGAATCAAACAACAAATCATGCTCGAATTTTGGATCAAAACATCAAGAGTTGACTTTACTCGGACAAAACAGAAATCTCAACTTCAATCATCAAATTCTCTTAGCACAGACCATGAAATCAAGCGTATAAACTATCAAATTAAAGCTTGATGAGTCTAGAACAACATACCAAATTCTCAGCCAAAACGCACGGTTGAATCAAAAGATATCGGCTGATGAACAAACTGTCGCCAGATTTCCAGATTTTAAGATTTGGAAATTTCCTTAGAAATCTTGATGTTTTGATCTTTGATGAGGCAAAATAAGTTGATAATGATGATTAATGAAGTGTTGGAAGAGGGATTGAAGGCTTGAATCAGAGAGATTTGAAAGAGAGAGATCGGAGAAGTGAAGAAGAGAAGATTAAGAAGAAATGAGGGTCTCGGCCAACCGAGACCCTTATAAAATTGACGTGTCCGGCGCCGGACCCGACCAGGTCCGGCGCCGGAGTCAACTTCTGCTGAGTTGACTCCGGTCAACTCGGCCCAAATGCCCCGGTTCTCGATTCCCAAGTGGGGCCCACATCCCCGGACTTCAATTTTAGGATTTTTAAGCTTGAAATCGAGCTAAACAAAGTTTGAAACATCCATGGAAATCAAATTTGGTAATTTAACAAGTCAACAATACATAATTATACAACTTGACACGTGCGGACTAGGTCCGGGCGTGTCATTTATTTTTAAAACATATAGATCGCACACACATAAATTTTATATTTCTTTTTAAAACATCCCACTCATTGTGTGAGTATATCGCAAGCAAATGTATGTGTGTGGATTTCCCATATCCCAAAACATTTTTGAAAACATTTATATTTTAAAATCATTTTTAAAATCCTTTCCCCCAGTGGCTACACAAAGAAGTCTAGGCCACTCACAGTGATGGGAGAATCGTATACTCCCAAGCGCTCCATGTAGCTCAACCTCCGGGGCATCGCCGCACTCGATTATCCGGAGCCCTAGTACACGGAAATACATGTTAGCATTCATAAATAAATTTATGAATGCACCTATGAGGCTCTAATATGACCTAGGATGATGTTTGGAAGTGATTCGGGGCTTAGAAAAGTGTCCGGGGGATTCTGGGTAAAATTTGGACACTTGGTGAAAAATTACTAAAATGCCCCTGGGGGCCCGTGGACCCCACACTCGGGCTGGGCCCAACGTTCCCAGCTCGACCCGGATTCTAGGCCAGGCAGGCCTGCCCCTGAAGCTTGGTCGAGCCTAACCTGTTCTGGGCCCAAAAGGCCCCATCTTTGCTGGTTGGGCCGAGCCCAACCCGATTTGGGCCCAAAAGGGCCCAGCCGCATGGATTGGGCCAAATGGCCCAGTCCTGCGCCGGATAGCCCAGGTCCCGCGCGGGACCTGGCCTGCAGCTCTTTCCCGAGCGGGAGCCCACCGGTCCTCTCGGGATCTAAGTCATTTCCTTGAATCCCGAGCCCCTTAGTCCACCGATCGTCGTGAAATTCGAGATGGAGGTTCCTCTCACCTCCCACGACACGTTTACCCAAGCAGAAATGAGAATTACAAGCTCAAAGTTCCTAAATCTCAAATCTAAGCTAGAATCTAACTAAAAAGCTGAACCTAACTTTGAGCTTGAATTTCTCCTAGACCAATGCATGGATAAGCGTGAAAACTTAATGGAACGAAGTTCAAGGAGTTAAGAACCACTCACCAAGATCTCACCTTGAACTTGAGGTTGGTTTGTCCGGATTGGCCAATAGTCCAAAATTGCTCTAAAGGAGCAGTTGAGAGAAAAGAGAAAGGAGAGAAGAGAGAAAAGAGAGAAAATGAGGGGGAGAGCTCATCTCCCCCCTATTTATAAGGGAGCCCGGCACCGGGTCTACACGGGCCCCGGGCCAGACTTTCTCTTCTCTTTTAAACCTCTCAAAACTTTGATTATTGGCCCGATCCACCGACCAATTCACCAATGGACCTCCAATCCATTGGCTACGGACTTCAAGGAGTCCATTTAGAGATTCCATGCATGGTCACCAATCTCATCTTCTAACTACGTCTTGTCTTATGCTTATCTTCTCTTCTGACTTGACACAGTCGGACCGACTTATTATTTAATTATCGCGTCATCTTGTACTATTCTGTTCGTACGAAAAGGTCGTGCTAGGTCCGGGTGTATCAGAGAGCTCACTTGATTAATCGTTACTTTCATAAACTAAACAAATAAAGAAAATAAGCAAGGTGGGTTTTCTAAGATTAAAGATAGTAACTAACACAAACAAGCAAAGGTAATAAAACAAAGAAATCAATTGAAAAGCAAACCTTTGACCTAGAAAATGATGGATACTTGGATATAAGTGATTGATCCTTGACTATTAAATATGCAATCAATCCTTTAACCAGCCAGTGTCTACATTAATCCAATCAATTCCAATGCAAATTAACTAGAACCCAGCTTCCAATCAATTTTCTCCTTTCTTGCCCAATAGTCCTAAATTCAAGTTAAGAAGTAAAGCACTAAATTGATATCAGCTAGCAATGGATAATGGTATACCCAGCATACCCATTCAATTCACACTTGTAATTCTCATGAGTGTAACCAATACACTTACTTGTTCCCTTTGATTAGGGAAAACTATTATTAGGATTAGAAATACCCTAATTCTAAGAAGCAATAAGATAATCTCATTGATCATTCATAACTAATCAAATCAAACATGCAATTTCAAGATTATAAACACAATTATAATCTTTGATAAACAGAGAATAACAAGATAATTAAAGAAAAAGATCATTCATTAAGAACAAAGTCTCATAATCTTTAACCAAGCATCCAGTCAAACCCTAGATTGGAGAAGAAGAACTTTAGCTACTAATGGTAGAGAGAAAAATGAAAATCAATCTCAATTTTAGAGAATATCCATCTCTACATTTTTTCGCCTCTTCTCTCTCACGAAAAATGGGTAGAAAATGTTTATTGTAATTATTTAACTGTCCTGATAGGTGCTTAATTGTTCATAATTTTATTTTTTTAATTTCCTTTGATTTAAGCACTTATCTACTTTAATCGTCTTAATTAGAGATGTTTTGTGATATAAGTACCTTAAAGAGGAAAGTTTCAATTTGGCCCAAATGAGAGGCCAAATCATCAAAGTGCAAACAATGGAAGAATTTTGCTTACAAAAGAAGCAGTTGACCCTGTGAATGGTATGCCCTACTCGGCCATTGGTGTGGCTCAACAATCCAAGCCCGAGAAGACTAAAATAAACTTGGTCGCCAGGTATCTTACCCCTCTTACCGGGTTGTTTTGCGAAAATCATTGTTCGGGAATCACTTATTACTTACTTGGGCCAATCCTTTGGGCTCAAAAGGCTTATTGAAGTTCAAGATGATGAAGTTACAAGTCCAAAAACATCCAGAGGAGGAAGAAACGCTTTGTGAAACCTACACTTAATCTTGTATTCTTTAAGTTTAGTAAGGCCCAGTTTCATAAGGCCCGAAAACATTTTTAGGTTTCTTGAGTCTAAGTTTTATTTAGCTTGAAATTGAATTTTGCAGAGATCAACTAGGTTTTTGCATTCTTTTAGAATATGAGTAAATCAACTCCATCTTTTCCAATCAAGGGTTTTGATTGGATACTAGGTGCTGATTGTGAGACTTTGCTCTTTAATTTAATATTCTTCTCTTTAATTATCTTGTAATTTTCTATTATTCAAGGTTATAATCTTATTTATGATCTTGCAGTTGCTTGTTTTGCATTGATTAGTTATGAATAATCAAAGCTTTCGTGTTTTTGCTTGTTAGAATTAGGGTAATTCCAATCCTAATAGTAGTTTGCCCTAATCAAAGGTAACGAATGAGTATGAGTTCATATTCATGAAAATTACACGAATAAATTGAATAAGTATGCTGGATATTCCATTATTTATTGCTAATTTATATTAATTTTGTCCTAATTTCATCAAATCATCATTTATGAAATTAAATGTTAGGGTTCTTTAGTAAAATATCATACTTTCTCTAGGATGGTATTTTATTACATAGGTTCATCTATCTAGGTAATGGCCTAATTTAAGGTGTTTTTATCAAATTAACAATTTCTAATTTCAAGTAAGCATCTGAGAATACAAATTACTAACTCGTCTCCTATTCTTATTAACTAAAATATCTTAAGGTTTTAGAGCCACAAACTATATTAACATACATAAATTTGCATGAATAAAATTCACAAAATAAAAGCTTTGAAGGAAATTTGCATAGATGGAAGTAGAGAGAAAAGAAAGGAAATTTCTTTGAAATCCTTGTAAAAGATGAAATTAAACTTGCTTGAAGAAACTTGGAAGTTACCCATTCTTTGATGGAGTGTTTAATTTGTAGGTTTGATGGAGATTTTCATGGTTAGAAAAGCTTGATGGAGAATTTTGGGGGAGAGAGTGAATTTGGAAGTTGAAGGAGTAGGAAGAAATTTGATGTTGGTAGAATAAAAATGAAGGAAGAAAATGAAGGAAGAAAATGAAGAAGGTAGGTTCGACCATCATGGAAGAAAAAAGGGGAAAAGGCACAAAAATATTGTTTGAAAAATCTTGACTTCTCTAGAGATTTCAAGGTTTTCTTCAAATGACAAAAATACCTTCCATCAATTTTATTAATTCCCATCATGTCCCAAGAAAGAAATTATCATATTAGGAATTTTATGAAATTAATTTGGAATTAGGTCACTCCATGAAAAAGAAGGTTAACAACTAGTCAAGAATAATTATCTAATTAAACCATTTAAAGGAATTCATCATGTGGTGTTAGAATGCATTTCAAAGTTTTTTTAAGGGTAAAATAGTAATTATATATTAGATTTTTACGCAACAACTAGGCATGTTTCAAGTTTCAACAGTGTATAATAGTATGGGACCTTCTAGTACTATAGGAAAAGTCATTATCAATGAAGAAAAATTCAATTTGTAATTTTGTAAATATTTATGGAAATACCATTGGATACTGCAACATTTTTGTTTATAATATTTTCATCAACTTAAAGTGTCCAAAAAATACCGTAATAGCTTCGAAAATTCTTAGACACACTAAGGAAGAAAACTACATAGTTTGGGAATTTAGATACACACTAAGGGGACGAACAAAATTTTTGAAAAATAATACAAAAAGGTTGATTTTTACCTCCTAGGTCAAAATTTGTCCTAGAGGTTTAGAATTCTAATTCTTCAAAATGGGAAAATTTTACTAGGTAAAAATTGTTCTTATTCTTACTAAGAACATATCTATATACATACAAAGTACAAAAACTTTCATTACAATAATTTATGGCTGCAAACTAGGCTAATTAGGGACTAGGAATTACATGTCACGGTCCAAGGAGAGCCATGAATCCCACATTAGTTAGGTACTAGAGATGATCTTGGAATATAAAGATTCACATCACCTATCGCAACGTTGCCGAAAACGACGACTTTGGGACTTTGGGACTTTACGAAATGTATGGAGTCGCCACTAACTATTTTTGTTTAGGTGCTGTTAGTCACCTATTAAGAATCTATCTAACTTAACATTGGCTGTTAAATGGCGTATTAAGACAGATAGGTCCCGGTCTACGGAACAAACGGATCTGGGTTCGGGAGTACAGTTACGTGTAGGGAAGGATTAGCACCCCCACAACGCCCGCCAAACGACGGTACCGATTAGTTCAGTATTAATTAGGCCTTAATAAAAATTAATAATTAACCTTTTAATTTTCATCTTTGATTTTCGTGTTTCCAAATTTTTATATTTTTTATTTAATTTTTCCTTTTTTCTTTTCATTTAAGTTTTATTTTATTTTTTTATTTTTATTATTTAAAAAAAGGGTCCAATAGTTTATTGAAAATTTTTATTTTCGTTTGTATTATTTTTTATTTTGTGGATTTTTTATTTTGGAATTTTCTTGATCAATTAATGATTATATGCTTAAAAGCCTCTTATAAATCCTCATCGCCACCACGATGAAGTTTAAAGAGACCATTAAACTCAGAGTATTTCCCGAAAGAATCGCCGCCATGACTCTTTGGAAAAATATCCTTTCACCATTATTAATTAGGAAAAATTAGTTTATTATTGTTATTATTATTATTATTTCTTCCCATCTTCTCTTTTTTTTTTATTGTGTAACTTTTTCTTATTAATGACTATGTATCCGAAGATCTCTTATAAATTTTTATCGCCGCCACGATGAAATTTAAGGAGACCTTTAGATTCGGAGTACTTCCCGAAAGAGTCGCCTCCACGACTCCTGAGGAAAAAATCCTTTCATAATCACAAAATAAAAAAAACTTTGTTTTCTTCTTACTTATTATTTATTAGTCTCTTAAATTAATGACTATGGGTCCAAAAACCTCTTATAAACACTCAACGCCACCACGATGAAATTTAAGGAGGGTTTTTTAGATTTGAAGTAACTCCTGAAAGAATTGCCGCCATAACTCCTCAGGAAAGTATCCATTCATAATCACTAATTAATTAAAAAAATATTAACTTATAATTTAGAGATTTAGCCATTAAGTCTATTTTATTATATAGACTAATTAACAAATGAGTTTTATTTATTATTAATTATATCTATCTTTTATTATATAAAAAAAGGTTTATAAATCCTCATCGCCGCCACGATGGAATCTATAAATAGTTTTGGAAGATGTCCCGAGAAGCTCGCCACCACGATTCCCCAAGAACATACCATTTTCATAACCATTAATTTGAGAAAACTTTAAACTCATGAATTACTTATAAACCTTAGCCTTTAAACGCATTTTAATTCATTAACCAAAAGATTTTTTATTATTTAATTTTATATCCGAAAATTAAGTGTAAACCCTCATCGCCACCACGATGGAATTTATAGGCCGTTTTAGAGGACTTCCTCGAGAGACTTGCTACCACGATTACTTGAGAAAGTATCCTTTTACTTATTATTCTTAGTTTTATTATTTTTTTAAAAAAATATTATTTCCTTTGAAAGGTTGAATTTTCATTGATTAACTAATAATTTTTATATTCTCTTCTTTACCCATTTTTATCATTTATTGGCTTGAAAATTACTTACATATCCTCATCGCCGCTACGAGAGAATTTGTAGGTAATTTTTAGAGAATTTTTCAAGAAACTCGCTACCACGATTCCTTTAAAAAATACTCCTTAGTTAATTGATTATATTTAATTAATGTTGAATAGCAATATAAATATATATATCTCTTGATTCTTTTATTAATTTTGAATAGCATCATATATATAACTCTACTCCTCACCTGTCTTTGTTGACACACCCGGACCTAGCATGACTTTTCGTACGAACAAAATAGTGCAAGATAACGTATAAATTAAACAATATGTCGGTCTAGCTGTGTCAAGTCAGAAGAGAAGATAGGCTTAAGACAAGACGTAGTTGGAAGATGAGATTGGTGATCATGCATGGAAACACTAAAGTGGACTTCTTTAAGTCCATAGCCAATGGATTGGACTTCCATTGGTGAATTGGTCGGTGGATCGGGTCAAGGATTAAAGTTTTGAGAGGTTTAAAGTGAAGAGAAAGTTTGGCCCGGGGTCCGAGTAGACCCGGTGCCGGGCTACCCTATATATAGGAGGAGGCCGAGCCTCTCCCCCTCATTTTCTCTCTTCCTCTCTTTTCTCCTTTCTCTTTTCTCTCAACTGCTCCTTTGGAGCAATTTTGGACTTTTGGCCGATCTGGACAAACCGATCGCCAGTTCAAGGCGAGATTTTGGTGAGTTGCTCTTAACTCCTTGAACTACATTCCATTAAGTTTTCATGCTTATCCATGCATTGGTCTAGGAGAAATTCAAGCTCAAAGTTAGGTTCAGCTTTTAGTTAGATTTCTAGCTTAGATTCGAAATCTAGGAGCTTTGAGCTTGTAATTCTCGTTTCTGCTCCGGTAAACGCGTCGTGGGAGGTGAGAGGAACCTCCATCTCAAATTTCACGACGATTGGTGGACCGAGGGGCTCGGGAACTGAGGAGAAGCCTCGGATCCCGAGGCTGGACTGCGGCTCCAGCGCGGGAGCCGCCTCTCTCCCGCGCGGGAGAGACCGCCTGGCGGAGTCCCGCTCGGGACCTGGCCATTTTGGGCCACCGGCGCTGGTGGGCCTTCTCTAGGCCCAACCCATGGTTGGGCCTGACCCAGCCACGCGGGAGGGCCTGTATGGCCCAGAATTCAGGCCGGGCTGGGCCCACGGGTCCCCAGGGGCATTGTAGTAATTTTTCACCAAGTGTCCAAATTTTACCCCAGAATCTCCGGACACCTTTCTAAGCCCCAAATCACTTCCAAACATCATCATAGGTGTGTTCATAAATTTATTTATGAATGCTAACGTATATTTTCGTGTACTAGGTCTCCGGTTGATTCGAGTGCGGCAATGCTTCGGAGGTTGAGCTACATGGAGCCCTTGGGAGTATACGATTCTCCCATCACTGTGAGTGGCCTAGACTTCTTTGTGTAGCCACTGGGGGAAAGGATTTTAAAAATGATTGTAAAACATAAATGTTTTTCAAAAAGGTTTTGGGATATGGGAAATCGACACACACACACTCGTTTGCGATATACCCACACAGTGAGTGGGATGTTTTTAAAAAGAAATATAGAAATTATGTGTGTGTGATTATATGTTTTAAATATAAATGTTTTATGTGTATATATATATATATTGAAATATTAATGTTACTGAGGGTACGATGCCCTTGGGAGATGAGTGTTTGAGAGGGTTCCTTGGAGCTCCAATTTGCGGGAGCGTGGACCGAGTTTGAGAGCATGCATGATACTCAGTCGTGGACCGCCTATCGAGGGGCACGGTGAGTCGAGCCTGGTTAGGAGAGGCGCGTAGGGAAACTCGCCGAGCTCCAGTTCACTGTGTTCCACCACAGTGAGGCACCACCGAGGGAAAGGGCTAGAGAAAGAGAAAGAGAAAGAGAAAATATTTTTAGAAAGAAAAGAGATAGCCCTCGGTGCAGTGAGGCATGAGACGACCGACGGGTCGCTCCTCCAGTATGATAGAGATGCCAGCCCATTTTATGTATATATATTTATTTATTTATTTAAAGTGTTTTTAAAAGAGGGTTCTCAGCAAGAGAACCAGAAAAGAAGTTTTAAAAGAAAAATATTTGTTTTATTATTATTTTATTTTATTTTATTTTGGCTTTCCCTTATCTGCTCTAACCCAGATGGAGATTCTTAGAACCTCTGTCACTCACCTGTATCCAATGTGGATGGATGCAGATCCGCGATCGGAGTCAGCTATAGAAAAGAGGCTCACTAGAAGGCGTCGGTGGCTTAGGCTTAGAAGTTTCCGCTGTGTAGGTATTCTCTCAATTAGTCCACTGGCATTACTTTTAAAGTTAATTATTTTATTAAATATTTTCTAATTAAAGTTTTAGTTTTATTTGACAGCGATGATGCCCATTTATGCCTTGCGGTGCCTCAGGTGCGTGACTGGCCAGCACGTACTTCGAGGCCGCGCGGCGGTTGCCACGTGGACGACCCGGGGCGGGTCAGGGCGTGACATTTATGCTTATTTTCTCTTTTTTATTATTTATTTAAAATGAATAATATCTTGATAATCTGTTACCTGCATTTTATCTACAATAAGATATTCTAGCTAAGCAAAGATATTGGAGTCACAAGTATGAACACAAAATATATGCACAAAGACATAAAGGAAGGAACTTTTCAGTACAAGAAACATGACCAAATGATCAAACAGGGGAGTACGTCAACTCAAATCCCATGTGTTAAACTTTATATGTTTTTCCTATTTTCAAAAAAGTAAACACCTTTTTGCTCTTTTTAAGCGTATATTGCTTGGATCTAAAACTTATTTATTGATATTATTATGAGTAAGCAAGCATGATAAGTTTGACCAAAAGAACAAGCACGATAAGACAAGAAGATTAAATAAATGAAGAACATGTCAGAAGATGGAACAAGGATGTTGAGCTTAGTATTGTACCCATGAAGGTAGGAAGGACCCAAACAAGTGACCAAGTTTCTTCTTTTCTTTCTACTAAGACCACGTTACCATCTTTTCGTCCCCCTTCCAAAAAACTGACCTCTCCTTTTCAAGACCACTGCTCTTTTTTTTTTTCAAACCCTTCGCCGTCCCCTCTTCCTCCTCTCTTGCTGAAGACCATTGCTCTCTCTTTTTTTTTTTCAAACCCTTCACCGTCCCCTCTTCCTCCTCTCTTGCTGAAGACCACTACTCTTTTTTTTTTTTCAAACCCTTCACCGTCCCCTCTTCCTCCTCTCTTGCTGAAGGAAAAAATCCTTTTTATAGTCCTTTCTCCCCTTTTTAATCTGATGGCTCTTCTTTTCTTCTCCCATTTTGATCTAAAGGTCCTCATTTTATTGGCCTTGTAATCCCTACCTCACCCATTCTTTCTTTGCTGCAATTGGTTGTTTATATTACTGACTCCACTTTTGCTGTCTTTGGAGGATCACCCAGCTGTCAAGGAGAGAAGCTGACAAGGAAAGAATTTGGTTGAGGGAGTCACGTGGAGATGTTTGCTAATTAGAAATGACAAATGGGTCTTGTTATGCATTGATTGCATAATGGTCCCATATTTGAAAAATTCATCAAAGAGGCCCTACAGAAAGCATAATTAGCTTATTTCAATCTTTGTGTCTTTGTAGGGCATCCAGCTGGTAAGAGAATCACGTTGGGGAGCTGCGCTATTTGAAATGACAAATGGGTCTTGTTATGCATTGATTGTATAATGGTCCCATATTTGAAAAAAATCATCAAACGAGGCCCTACAGAAAGCATAATTAGGCATGCTGCAATTTTCAAATGGATGGCTTAAAAGTTGAGTAGCCCTTTTAAGAACTGACTTTATAACAGCAGATGCACCATCCCCAGCAGGGCTTCCAAGGGGCCAAAGTGGTGGCTGCTCTGAGGAACAAACAACCGCAACGAGGCAAGCGCTAAGTGCACGAAGATCCATGCCGTTAACACATAGAAACTGTCTTTGCAGGATTGCTAGTTGTCTCGGCTACTGCCTGACGAGAAACTTATGGCCTTTTGGAATAGTGACTCTCTTAGGAATACACTGTTGTCCTCGGGAGCACAACTAACCACATGCACACCTTTTCTAAGTGAATCAACAAGCTGAAGTGATGAGGCGTCATCAATAGCCTATTTCTTCAGAAATAGTAATAGCTGTCCCGGAGCAGCAGGTGCACTATTTGTTTTATGGATTGTCTTGAAAGTGCCATCAAGTATGTTGTCACCAATTTGCTCAAGCTTCCATATTCTTCTGAATTGAAATAATTTTCAAGATTCTCGTGTTTCAAAACTTATCTTCCAAACAGCTCCTTAGTGGAAATAATCATCACTTCAGAAACTCTCTCCATTGAATTTTTTAGCAATTGAAAACAATCATTAGCTAACAAAATTTGCTAAAGGCTGCGTTGAATTAAAGGTGAAAATTGCAAGAAGACAAAGCCAACTCGACAAGGACGCTGGGGTCCTTTGCAAATAATTCAATTAGCAGCAACAATAAAAGCGGTGGAAATTGCAAGAAGACAAAGCCTCGACAAGGACGCTGGGGTCCTTTGTAAATAATTCAATTAGCAGCAACAATAAAAGCGGTGGAAATTGCAAGAAGACAAAGCCTCGACAAGGACGCTGGGGTCCTTTGCAAATAATTCAATTAGCAGCAAGAATAAAAGCGGTGGAAATTGCAAGAAGACAAAGCCTCGACAAGGACGCTGGGGTCTTTTGCAAATAATTCAATTAGCAGCAACAATAAAAGCGGTGGAAATTGCAAGAAGACAAAGCCTTAACAAGGACGCTAGCAACAACAATAAAAGTGATGGAAATTGCAAGAAGACAAAGCCTCGACAAGGACGCTGGGGTCCTTTGCAAATAATTCAATTAGCAGCAACAATAAAAGCTGCTCCACTTTCGGCACCGGCTGAGGCCATTTGAAAAGGGTGGGTCCTTTTTAGTTTAGCCTTACTTTCTTAGCTGTCATCGGTTGTTGGCATGCTGACTCAGCTTTCTCATTGGCTGCTCCCAATTTTCGCGTTTTCTCAGGGGCACACTCAAAGATAGAGAAAGAATGCAGCTGGCAAAACAAGTTGGGACCAAGTCTTAGCCAATTTGATTGCCAATTTTGGTGAGTTTGGACGCTAACCCTGCTGCTTTCTTTATCAAATTGCTAATCACACTTTCCTTTAATTTGGGTTGGGTGTAATGGGCTATGGGTCAAGGGAATATTTCTACAAGGAGTGAGATGTTGGGAGATACCAATATCATTATCCCCAAATCATTCGAAGCCAATTTTGATGGGAGAAATAAATCCTCAATTTTGCAAATTCCTCTTTTTTGTAATTTTCAATTTTAACTTTTTTTTTTATATTTTTTTGTTTTGTAATTTTTTTGTATTTTTTTAATAAGGATGTAAACGAATTCAACTAAAGTTAAATTTATTGAGTTCATCTTTTTCATTTCTTGATCGATTTGAGTTCATCTCAACTTAGAAATTAAAATTTCTAGATAAGCAAATTAATCTTTAATTGCACCAAGCTTAAATTGGAACATTAATTCTTTCCAATGGCTAAGTTAAGACCACAACCAAATTATCAATAAAAAAAACTAGGGAACTCAGTAAAAAATTAGTGTCTATATCACCTTCCATCTGTGAGGCACCTTTTGTGGGATAAAACCGTGAGACCAAGAGGGTCAAAGTGGACAATATCTCACAAATTGGTGTGAGCTTGTGACAACCGATGTGGGGTACCCGGCCACTAGGGTGGATTTTAGGTGTTTCTTGGCTTCAGGCCAACTCGATGGCTGGGTTAGGTACTCCTGTTGGTTGGGTTGGGTATTCACCCTTTGGTTGTGCGAGGGGTCAGGATCAACAATCCTTTTAAAAATGCGCATTTAGAGGGGCAAACGGATTCAAATTTTGACGTTGTTTAGCATTCTGGAAAGTCTAAGATGTCCTCTACAACTTTGAGGAAATCACAAACTTAATCAAAGCCTTTAAGAGTAGGTTTGGACATTTATGGCATGTTAGAGTAATTACATACTCGAACTCTGGACTTTTAAACCTAAGTAATCCTTTGGTTTTGAAAACGTTTAAAAATGTTTGAAAATACTTTGAAAACACTTTATAACTTTTGAAAACATTTAGAATCTTTTAAATGCTCTGATACTAATCAAATTGTCACATCCCGACCCGTCGATCCGGCCATAAGACAACCGTCGTACCATCTTGAGATGTGTTCAATGAAAAACGGGCTATCCGAGATGGCACAAGGCATAGAAAGAGTATCGTCACTACAAAACCATTAAACCTAAACTTTAATTAGAAAATATTTATAATAATAAATATTAAAAGAGCACCAGTGGATTAATTTAAGGGATAACCTACGTGGCGGAATCTACTAATTTCTAAGCCACCAACCACTCCTAAGCCACCAATCACTCCTATGAGCCTCGATCCATCTAGCACCCTTACATGTGGGAACTGCATCCAACAACATTAGATACAGGTGAGTGACAGAGATTCAATGTAAAGTCAAATAGGTTTAGGAAGTTCGGGTCATTTCCAAATCAATTTAGAAAACATTAGACGTTTCTTTTTAAAACCTTTTTAAAAGTATTTTCCCCAAATCCTTTCTGAATAAAACAACAACAATAATAACAACAACAACAACAACAACAACATCTAACTATGGGTTGGACGTGAAAACACAACGAGACTCGACCTTGGCCATGGTTGATGATCTCATATCGTCGAGGGTTATTTCTTTTCTTTTCTCTTTAAAGCTTTCCTTTAATAAGGAAACTATTTTCTTTTAAAATCTTTTCTTATGAATATATATATGGGTATCTCTCTCTAAGCCCGTTCCCTCAACGATGCCATTCGTTGTGTGGTCACAGCTACACTAGCCCTGAGGAGTCTTCCTCTGCGCCTCTCTACTCCAGGGTCCATACACTCATTGTGCCTGTAATACCTAGTCCTATATTAATTTGCATTGGAGCCATATATTAACAAATTTACCATTTACCCTTGTATGAATTTTAACTTCCAAATTGGGAAAATTTTCCCTACTAGCTTAATGATTCAAACACTTAGACAAATTCGCTTTATTTTTGTAAATTTTTGTCAATAGGATTTAAGTTTCAAATTCTTTTATTTTACCTCAAATTACATAATTGCTCTTTGGGATATAAAGGAAATTTTTAAAATTCAATAAGGGCATTTTTGTCATTTGACCAAGTAATTGTCTAGAAAATTCAAGACAATTTTTTTTGTGTTTCTCTTCTTCTTTTTCCCCTTGCATGGCCGAACCCCCTCCAAAAACATTTCCTCCACCATTTTTCTTGCTTCAAGCTCCAAACCTTCTCACTTAAACACTCTCTCTCCAAAAATCTCAAACAATTTTCAAGGGAATTTACTACTTTACCCTCTAAACAACATCTTCACTAAGAAAACTTTAAGAAGAGCTTTAAAGGATTCCATCAAATTCACAAGTTCCAACTTCCATAAGAGTTTAAGGTGTGTTCTCACTTCTTTTCATTTTGCTTCCATTCCTTTATGATTTTCATGCAAGAAAATGATAAACATAAGCTTCATACAAGAAGATTTTTGTATCTTTCTCAATTTAACATTGAATTATGGCTCCAAAACCCCATAACATGCATGTCCATAAGACCAAGATGTAAATAGAGAATAGGAGAATTTAGGTAGTCTCTTGAATGTAGGAGAAACTTAGTTGAATGAAGAAAAGCTAGGCTTAGTAAGCCAATAACTAAGTTCCATGAAAATGGCATTATGCCACCCTAAGGGAAGCCTCATATTTTTGGTAATAGCTATGGAAATTTATTCCCTAAATGGTAGTTTGGCAACATTAGAAGAAGATGTGAATTATGAAATTGGAAGAAAGAAGGAATGTTTAGTGTAGTTGTAGAGTAAAACCCCCCATTTTAGCCTAATAGGGGCCACCTTGGACAAGTACCATCCAAGGAAATCGTTAGATGTCAAATGAAGGGGGAACAAATCATAAATGAGTGCAGAAATTAATGTAGGGGGTTAACACCCTCAAGCAAACACTACATTTAGCAATGACCCCTCCAAGTGTAAGGAAAATTGTATTTTTCCCTCCAAATCATCGTGTAGGTATTAAAACACGATCGTTTTTAGCGTACAGTGTCCCTACCACGTACTTAAACTATAGGAATTGAAATCACGAGATTCCTATGCCTCTAACATACCTAGCTCGAAATTCACCTATCCTAGGGGCAAAATCATCCAACTTTTTCGTTACAAGGAGTCAGCCCAAACGGAAAGTACGTACATGTGCTAATTAGTGAAACAAACTTGTTCGCGTCTTAAGAATGCCTATAGGATCACTAGAACTTGAATTGGACCATTAGGTTCCTAATTGGTATATTTAGTTCATGAATTAGGCAATTTTGGTATGATAGCTCAAATAGTCCTCTAGCTAGTCTTAACTCATTGTTTGTCAAATTGTATAGGTGGTGAGTCCTCTTCGAAGGATCCAGAAAAGGAGAATTAGTGGGAGTGCATACCATCCCCAAACTTGTGAGTGAGACTCAATAGACTAAAATAAGTATTTCATGGTTTTCTTGCATGTTTGTCTCTGTTTCATATGTCTATGTGAGAGTGAAATGTTTTCATTAAATACAAGGTCATGCATGTTTATGAGATGATTGTTTTACCTATTATGAATGTTGGTGAATGGTTTACTGATGCGTGTCGCAAAGCACCAAAAATAACCTCACTACTCTAACATGTAGTTAGGGAAGCAAGGGTCGATCCCACAAGGAGCTATCCAATTTATCGTTACTTTCACAAAGCATAAATCAAACTAAACAAGAATTTAAAGAGGGGGTTTTGTATTGGTGTTGGAAATAAGATATAAGGAGTTACCAAGTATGGTAATAATAATGCAATGTATGATAAAATAAAACCTCCAATCTATTATATGATCAATCTTTCAACCTAGCACTTGATCATTGATTCACTGACCAAACATTCTTCTCATTAATTGGTTAACCCCATGGATTAGAAAACAGCTTCAAATCAATGAATCTTTCCTAATGTTGATTAACCATGAATCCAGGTTCACTATTAATCCTTCCTCTTATGGCTAATTTGAATCCCAACAATCCAAATTCAAGCCTAGAAGAGCAATAAGCTAGTGAAAGATGAAAGCTAACAACAATCAATAACAAACCCAGCATTCATTATTCAAATTGCATCTTCAAATCTCTTTAAATGTAAAAACATCCTCTTGCTACTCAAGTTCTAAGAAATCACCAAACTCTAGCTTTGGAGTTCAAAGATTAGCGTGCTAATGAACTACTCAATCAATTATTTGCAACTAATTAACTCAGCAATCCAAAAGACAAGATAATAAACATGATAATCATCTTTAAAGCTCAAGAGATAGAAGAACAATCAATGAACAAGAAAGCATTAAGAACAAGAATCTCACAAATGCAGATCAAAATGATTGAATCTTATAATAGATTGGAGTTATAGAGTTTTGCTAAAACGAAAGTTACAAGAAGAGAAAAACCCAGCAAAAGACACCCCTTCAAAGCTGAACTCAACTCCCCTTTTAGCTGCCTGCTCTGTCTCAGCCTTCTGCTTTCCAGCTCTCAGCCCACTCCTCAATCATTCCTTCCAGATCAGATAAGGAATCTTAAGGATAAAATAAAATAAAGTAGAGGCCATTATTGTAAAGAGGGAGACAAGTCTGAGGAGATTTCGGGATTTAACTCTGCCTTCTCTCCACTGAATCCCCGGAATATGTTTTTCAAGAGTTTGATAGTGGAATGACAGCATTTAAGTGGGTCTGTCGATGTTTTGACTTTGTTAGTCGTCGACGTCTAAGTGTTTGCCCGTCGACGTCTCTGCTTGTTTTCTTCATATTTTTCCCAGCTCGATTGATCCGTCGACGTCTAAAGATGTGCACGTCGACGTCTAAGTGTTTAGCCTTTATGTATTCGAAGTCAGAAATTTCTACCCGTTGACGTCTAGAGTTGGCCGTCGACGTCTCTGCTTGGGTAAGTGATCTCGTGTCCATTGCTCGAGCAGCCGTCGACGTCTACATGTTTACCCGTCGACGGATTGGTCGGGCAGACCCAGACTTAGTTTGATAGTCTCTCGTAAAATAGACATTTGGAGGGTCAAACAAACTCTGATTTCGACGTTCTTTAGCATTCCGAAAAGCCCAAGATGTCCTCTATAACTTTGATGTAGATCACAAAAACAATTGAAGTCTCGAACATAGATAAAATTAGCCATATTTATGATTTATCCAATCTGTCAGGATTTCAACTTTGAGTTCTTTACATCTTGTCTTCCCACTTGATTTGTGTTTGGTCCTTTTCACTTCAATTCCATCATTTTCACTCAATTACCTCAATTGACACCTACAAAGTGAAACAAAGCTAAGTAAGCTTAGCTTATACAATGAAATGCATAAATCCATAGAGATTAACATAGGAAAATATGTTTATTTTGGTACTCAACATTTACCCGTCGACGTACACATGCTTAGACGTCGACGGGTGTGTGAATAAGTTAGTTTCACCGAAGTCAGAAATTTCTACCCGTCGACGTCTAAGAGTCTGCACGTCGACGGGTATCCGTGTGATTTTTGTTAAAATAAATGTCTTCATTTCACTTGATTTGGCTTGAACGTTGAGAAAAAGGACTTTTGCATTTATTTAGGCCTGATGGCCGAGATGTATATTTGGATATAAGTGTGTTATAATGATTTTCATGGATTGGTGGATGGATATAAGTCACTGCAGTGGCGCCTCTCACAGGCCGAGCTTGTGGAGCCGGCATGAGTAGGCTTATCACTCCCACAAGGGGTTGATGGTACAATGGATTTTCGTGCGCACAGTGATGATGATGTATGACCCCTGTGGGAGTACTATGGACATAGCTACGCACCACCCGTAGTGAAGGTTCATGCCAACATCGAGAAATGGGCTTTTTCTCTCAAAATAGTAAAGAAAAAAATCATCTTGACGGGTTCAAATCCCATCTTGGCCGGGTGGGGTTCGAACAATGTGTTTTGGCAAGCCCTCGTGTTGGATTTGGTGAACTCGTTTAGTTTGAGCATGTTGAAAGATTTTCCTTTATTTGTAAATTTTCCCTAAAGGATATACAGAAATGTTTACCCGTCAACGGGCATTGGTTTAGACGTCGACGGGTAGCTAGATGACTTAATTTCGCACGAAGTCAGAAACTTTCATCCGTCGACGGTCAGGCTTTAGACGTCAACGTCTAACACTAGGTACACCTTAGAAATGTTAGCCGTGGACGGATGGTCTGGTTTTCGAATACAATAGTCATTGACAAGTTCACCCGTCGACGGCTAGGAGCTTGCACGTCGACGGGCATGCATGCATTTTTCTTTCATACTCTGATTTGTATCCTCACCTTTTTTCTCAAAAATTGTGAATAGATTTTTCATAGTCTCGTCTCACTCACTGAGCATTCAATCATATGCTCATCCTCGTTTCTTCTAAATCTGTTTTCAGGTTGAAGGATTGTAGATAGAAGGTAGGAATTCGACGAGAAGCAACCCTGACTGGGGCCGACATTTTCTACATGTATGTAATTAAGCTTTTGTATACCGCCATCGGGGACCCACCGGCTGCATTTTTCTACAAGTTCTCAATTTTGATGTATTGTAAATATTTTGAAACATTTTCTATATATGGATAAAAAGAAAGCTTTTAACTAATTGTAGAAATTCCATGGGATATTAAAAAAATTGGTTTAATGCAAATGAAGTGCATTTTATACATTTTATTTATTTTATTTATTTATGGTGTTTTGTGTAAAATAGCTCGAGTATCATTAGCCTTGCGTGTTCTAGATGTTGGGTGAAGCGCGCCGCTCAAGATCTTTAGCATGCGACGGTTGTCACATTTCGACTCCGCCGGGTCGGGGTGTGACAGTGCCCCTTCAAAAAGGTGTTCTACGACTACCTCGCATGCATGCACCACCTCGGTCCACTCGATTCATCACATGAAGCATTGAGTATCATCGAGTCCTCTCTTGGACTCCGTCTCTCATATGTATGATCATGCCCCGTCGGGCACTCATATCATACCTTTCATATTTATATATAAAAACATAACATACATACATACATTTTATAATTTTAATTTATCTCAAAACACCTCGCCCATGTGGCATTAGATAACGTGTGTGGTGGTGTGAAGGAATACCCAAATATCAAAACATTTAGTTAAAAAATTTTTATAAATAATAAAAGCGTTTAGCCATAAATGGTTAAACACTGAAACAAAGCCACTCATAGTATTGGGAGGTTCGTATACTCCCAATTGTCCCACGAAGATTGATCTCTGAAACGTCGCCGCACTCGATCGTTTGGAACCCTAATTACACGAAAATACATGTTAGCATTGATAATCAATCTTATGAATGCACCTATGAGGCTTTAGTATGACCTAAGATGATGTTTGGATGTGTTTCGGGGTTTAGAAAAGTGTTCAAGAAGGTTTCAGGTCAAAATTGGACACTTAATGCAAAATTACAATTTTACCCCCAGACCAAATTGACTCCCGCAGGGGATTGGACCAAGTCTCGCACGGGACCTGGCTAAAATGGTCACTCACGCGTGGGAGTGACTCGGCTCCCTTACGGGAGACAAGCTCTGAGCTTGAAATCCAAGGTATTTCTTCAGTTTTCGGGCCCGTTGCTCCACAGTTTGGCCTAAAAATTGAGACATGCAATCCCCCTAACTCCCATGACGTGTTTTCGGAAATGAAAATGAGAATAATCAGCTCAAAGTTCTTAAATTTAAAATCTAAATCTAAATTTAACTAAAAAGCTAAATTTAAATGTAAACCGAGATTTCTCCTAGACCAATGCATGAAAATGTGTGCAAGCTAAGTATAACATAAATTGAGGTGAGTGGAAAAATATACTAGAAACTCACATTGATTTGTTGGTCGATTTGTCCGAATTGGCCAAAAGTCTGAAATTGCTCTGAAAGAGCAAAAGAGAGAAAAGAAAAATGAAAGAAAGAGAGAAGAGAGAAAATGAGGGGAAGAGGCTCGGCCTCCCCTATTTTAGAGAAGCTCGACACCGGGCCTGCTCGGACCCCCGGCCAGAATTTCTTTCCTCTTTTCAACCTCTCCTAATCTAGATCCTTGGCCTAATCAACCGACTTTTACACCAATGGATATCCAAACCATTGGCTATGGACTTAAGGAAAGTCCAATTGGAGTTTTGTTGCTTCCATACATGGTTAATCACCTTGTCTTCTAACTCCGTCTTATCCTAAGCTTGACTTCTCTTCATAACCAGACACATCCAGAATGTCATATTGTTCCAACTAAGATGCCATTTATACTATTTCATTTGTACCAAAAAGTTGAACTAGTTCCGGATGTGTCAAACACACCAAGAACACCAAGCTTTGACCCTATTGACCGCTCCACCAAATACTCTAAATGGCATTTAAACTCTAGTAAATAATATCTACACTCTTACAAACATAAATATAGCCTCATTTTCATCGAATTCCTCTTGTAACAACCTAGATCTAAGATCAAGCTTCCACCCAGTCCAAATTCTAACCACCAAGAACTATCCTTTCTTATACCAAGCTAAAACAAAATCCACTTCTTAAGGTTCTCTTTATCACCTTTTGCTACCCAAACCTCTAACAAAAAAAAAATCCCAAAATTACTAGGACCTCCCCAAATCAGAAGACTCTACCACCTATTTCGGTTGATACCTAATGGAATCCCAGTTGAATATCACCCAGACACTACACTAGAGCTTGGAATCCCAAGCTCTTTTAACCAGTAGACCTAGAAATCATAAGTTTTCTCAAGAACACTAATATTTCTTTCTTCGGAGCCCTCTTGTTTTTCACTGTTCAATGGGTATATAAAGCAAGCTTTGGGGAAATCAAAGGCTGAAAATCAATTTCAGTTTTTGCATCCAAGAGCTAACATTTTTACTGCCTTTTGCATCCACTGTTTCATTGGATTTTCTGGTTTTCAAAGTTTATTGGCTTGTAGTGTCTTTGTTTTTGTTTTACAGGGGAGTGGTTAAGGGAGAGTTTGTCTAAGATTTTCGATTTGATGGTCAAGATTAGCTTAAGTGTCATGCCCCGACACAGTGATCGAACACGTGACAACCGCCGCGAATCCTTGAAGTGTATTCTATTACATTAGAATACACCCTAAAGTTTCGTAAGGCTAAAATAGTCATTTTAGATTTTATTTACGTTAGAATACAAAAGGTTGACTTTTTACCTCCTTGGTTAAACTCTTCCTAGGTATGGGACCTTTGCCACCGCTACCTTCCTAACAATGCAGAAAATGTCTACTGCCTGAAAATGGTTTTAAGATAAAACACGGATGAGTACTAAGTACTCAATGAGTGGATAACCAGTAAAAATATTAACTGTAATATTGAAATTTACCAAAAATAGGGATTAGTTAAAATATTTTAATAGTTCAAATATTCGAAAGTAATACAAAGGAACAGTTAAGCATAGAGATTTCCAGAGGATAGGCCCATGGGTTGAAGATACTGTCCGTCAATTCCTTTACCCAAGCTGTTGCCTTGGCCTGAGGTCGACACTGGGTAATTGAGTTCCATTCTGCCTGGCAGTGCCGTAAAACGAACTCACAAATGCCTTGTGCGTTTCCCTCTGCGCCTCCCATCAAAGCTAAAACCACACTCACCCGCGCCCCTCAAAAGGCGGTCCGCAAGCTACTTAGTTACTGCAGTAACGATAAATTCCCCTCTTGGGGCTGCCGCGAGTAACATGCTTACGACCTAGATAGCCTTTCCACAATATCATTTTGACACACCCGGACCTAGCACAACTTTTTCGTACGGACGGAATAGTGCAAGATGACGTAATAATTAAACAATATGTCGGTCCGGCTGTGTCTAGTCGAAGAGAAGTCAAACTTAAGGTAAGCCGTAGTTGGAAGATGAGATAGGTGACCATGCATGGAAACACTAAAGTGGACTTCTTTAAGTCCATAGCCAATGGATTGGAAGTCCATTGGTGAATTGGTCGGTGGATCGGGCCAAGGATCAAAGTTTTGAGAGGTTTAAAGAAGAAAAGAAAGTCTGACCTGGGGCTCGAGTAGACCCGGTGTCGGACTCCCCTATAAATAGGGGGAGGTCGAGCCTCTCCCCCTCATTTTCTCTCTTTCTCTCTTCTCTCATTTCTCTTTTCTCTCAACTGCTCTTTTCGAGCAATTTTGGACTTTTGGCCGATTCAGACAAACCTATCGAAGGATCAAGGCGAGATCTTGGTATGCTATTCTTAACTCCTTGATCTTCGTTTTTCTAAGTTTTCACACATCTCCATGCATTGGTCTAGGAGAAATCCAAGCTCAAAGTTAGGTTTAGCTTTTAGTTAGATTTAAGTTTAGATTTGAGATGTAGGAACTTTGAGCCTGTGATTCTTGTTTCTACTCTGGCAAACGCGTCGTGGGAGGTGAGAGGAACCTCTATCAAGAATTTCACGCCAATTAATGGACCGAGGGGCTCGGGAACAGAGGAAAAGCCTCGGATCCTGAGGCTACCGGACGGCTCCCACGCGGGAGTCAAGTCTCTCTCGCGCTGGACTTGGGCCAATCCCGCGCCGGACTGGGCCTTTTGGCCCAAAACGGGCTGTTGGGCCCTATTGGGCCCAAATCGAGTTGGGCTTAACCTAACTCATGTAAGAGGGGCCTTTTGGGGCCCAGAAACAGGCTGGGCCTGACCCAGCCTCATGGGGGGCCTACTTGGCCCAAACCCGGGCCAGGTTGGCGGCCCATGGACCCCCAAGGGCATTTTATAATTTTTCTTCAAGTGTCCAATTTTTACCCCGGAACTTCCCGGACACTTTTCTAAGCCCCGAAACACCTTCAAACATCGTCTTAGGTCATATTAGAGCCTCGTAGGTGCATTCATAAATTTAATTATGAATGCTAACATGAATTTCCATGTGTTAGGGCTTCGGTTGAATCGAGTACGGCGATGCTGCGGAGGTTAAAGCTACATAGAGCGCTTGGGAGTATACGAATCTCCCAAATACTGTGAGTGGCCTAGATTTCTTTGTTTAGCCACTGAGAATAAAGGTTTTAAAAATGGTTTTTAAAACATAAATGTTTTCAAAAGTTTTAGGACACGAGAAATCCACACACACACACACATTTGCATGGTGATATACCCACACAGTGAGTGGGATGTTTAAAAAAAAGGAATATAAAAACCTATGTGTGTGTGATTACATGTTTTAAATATAAATGTTTTATGCGTATATATATATTTATGAAATATTATTATAATGATTTTTAAGGGTGCGATACCCTTGCGAGATGAGTGATTGGGAGGGATGCTCATCGGGCTCCAATTTGCGGGAACGTGGACGAGTTGGAGAAAGCATGCTAGAGACTCAGCCATGGACCACCTATCGAGGGCACGGTGAGTCGCGCCTGGTTAGGAGAGGCGCATAGGGAAGCTTACCAGGGCTCAAGGTAGCTGTGTTCCACTACAGCGATGGGCACCACCGAGGGAACGGGCTAGAGAAAGAGAAAATGTAAAAATATTTTAGAAAGAAAAGAGATAGCCCTCGGTGCAGTGAGGCATACGACCGATGAGTCGAGCCTTCAGTATAAAAGATATGCCAGCCCATTTGTGATATATATATATATTTATTTATTTATTTAAAGAGTTTTGAAAGAGGGTTCTCAATTGGAGAACCAGAAAAGAGTTTTTAAAAGAAAAATATTTATTTTATAATTATTTTATTTTGGATTTCCCTTATTTTCCCTAACCCCAATGGAGATTCATAGAACCTCTGTCACTCATCTGTATCCAATGTCGGTGGATACAGATTCGCGTATGAGGTCAGCAAATAGAATGGAGGCTCACTAGGAGACGTCGGTGGCTTAGGCTTAGTAGTTTCTGCGGTGTAGGTATTCTCTAAATTAGTTCACTGGCATTATTTGTAAAGCTAATTATTTTATTAAATGATTTTTAATTAAAGTTTTAGTTGTTTTACAGCGATGGTATCCATTCCTATGCCTTGCGGTGCTTCAGGTGCATGACTGGTCAGCACGTACTTCGAGGCAGCATGGCGGTTGCCACGTGGCCGACTCGGGCGAGTCGGGGCGTGACACATTTCATCACACAAGATACTAGTATCAACATTTTTTCCAAAACATAGTTTCCTTTCTCAATCCGTAAGTTAGGAAATAAATTTCATCTTCACATAGTAAGATTTCATAAAATTTCATAAATCCACTTGTCAATACTTTAGTTTAAGAAATCCAAGCAAATCAAAGCATTAAATCCAAAAATATTAAATCGAGTATAAAGGCAAATTTTGAGTTACTCCTCCACTCACTGTTCTTGGTGATCGATGTGTTCTTGATCCTTGCCAGCAGTTTGCTTTCCTTTAATTTGTGCAGTGCCTATATACAACCTCAAATGTTGGATTTATTCCGATGTTCAAGTATGGACTACTAAACATTACATAAATTTCTAACCTATATGCATGAATGCATGAAATGCAAGACCATTTACTAATTTTTCTTGATTTCTTCTTTTTCCTTAACTAACCCATATATTTCATTTATCAATTTCCATTCAATCTGCAACCAACCAATATCAATTGCACTTCAACATTTTCGGCCAACACTCCCAATTTCACCCAATTGGTATTTTTTTTTTCATTTCTAAAATTTCAATCTTCATATTTACACCTAAACTATTCCAAAAATATAATCAAGCTAATTATATCTTACAAATTGGACATAATAATATTTCCCTTTGAAAATTTCAGCACCTATTCTTTTGTATTGTAAATTCCTTCTTTAATTCATTCAAAAATCCAATCCTAGCAATTTAATTCTCCCATACTAATTTAATTCAACTTATAAATTCTTTTAACACATATATCTCATGAATCAGAATTGCATACAAAATTCACATTTTATGCCAAATTAACCTAACATTCATGATGATCATGCCAAAATCTACAACATAGCTCAAAATTAGGCTTGCTTACCTTATGATTTTTCCAACTTCAAGATAAACCCTAATTTTTTCCTCTTCAAATTGCTTCCAACCAAGCTCCAATTCCTCAAAATTGATAGAGAGCTATTGATGGGTTTGTTGAGAGCTTCAATTTGACTATAAACTTGTGGGGGTTTAGTGGATTAAATTAGGAAAAATTAAGGTAGGAAGAATTTATGGTGGAAATGGAGAAAATGGAGAAAGTTAGAGAAAGGTGGAGAAAGTTATGAAAATTTCTTGAATTTCCATGAGCTTGGCTGGCCATAACCTTTAGATATGGCCATTGGCACATGACCAAATAAAATCTTATGGTAAATGTGACACGCCCGGACCTAGTCCGCACGTGTCAAGTTGAATATTTATGTATTGATGCTTTGTTAATATATCAATTTTGACTTCCCATGAATATTTTGAACTTCATATAGCTCAATTTCAAGCTTAAAAACCCTAAAATTGAAGTTCCGAGATGAGGGTCCCACTTGGGCACGGATTCCAAGGAAGTTTGACCGAGTTGACCGGAGTCAACTTTGACTCAGTTGGTTCCGGTGCCGGTTTAATTGTCACGCCCCGACCCGCAGGCTCGGCCACGTGACAACCACCGTACCACCTCGAGATGCGTGCCTCGTCAGGCGGGCAACCAAGATGGCACAAGGCTTAAAAATAAAGGATATTCGAGCAATATATGAAAACATACAAAATTATCATAGATAATATAGTTCAAAAATATTTTAAAATAAAGTATTACATCTTACAGTACACCATGCAGCGGAAAGTATTATTTATAAATACTCAAATATATATGTAAGATGCAATAATATTCCGAGCCAAGATATACCAAGTAAAATGAGGTGGCACCTACAAAGTCGTGTCCACAGTTACGTACTGGGATCACTGGCCACCAGGACGTCCGCCGTCCAAAGTCTGATGATCTGAGAACAAAAGTGAATGGGGTGAGTACATAATCATGTACCCAGTGAGAGACTCGGTTATAAAGACCGATCACCTCAGGCTGGGGATATGAAATAATCCAAATATCAATTTAATAAATCATTTACTGAAATATAGTAAATCCCAAACCAAATCAAATATCAAATCCATAATAATATTTACATAAGGGCTGGCATCTGAAATCTGTCCCAATAAGGTATACCCGTGCACTGGGGTATCCACTGGACCGTCAAGGGTTACTTTATACTTTTAAAACATTTTTACTTTATTCACTGGCCCATTCCCTTGACGTTTGCCATGCTGTGGTGGAACACAGCATCCGAAGTCCTGGCGAGTTTCCCTACGCGCCTCTCGCAACCAGGAGCGACTCACCGTGCCCCTCGATAGGCAGTCCACGGTTGAGTAACACGTATACTCTCAACTCGGTCCACGCTCCCACATATTGGAGCCCCGAGGACTATGTTAAATTTCTCATCTCTTAGGGGTATCGTTCCCCATACAATAATCAATAACAATGCCAATCTCTCAGGGGTATCATTCCCCATATAATAATCAATAATAATATCAATCTCTCAGGGATATCTTCCCCATAATATAATCAATAATAATATCAATATATCAATTTATTGAAATTCCCACCCTTCAAATCATTTATAAACTAAGTGTGTGAGGGTGGACAATTCATACCCCAAAACATATATAAACAATTTAATAAAGCATTTATAAATAATTTGAAAACGGTTAACCCTCAATGGTCAACCAATATAATCCAAGCCACTCACAAGTGAGGAGAGTTGTATACTCCCCGATTACCCACGAATGCCTTAGCTCAAATTGCAACTGGTCCACAACTCGTACGATCACGTACCTAAATAATCAAATTAAAAATCTAATTTGATTAATAAAATATTCAACCAATGATCAAATCATAAAACAACACCAATTAAAGGTCTCGGACTAAAATTGGCAAGTCCGGAAGTCAATTGGAGCTAATTTGAGTCAATTGGGGTCAAATGGGATCTAGGGTTGCAAAATTACCAAAATACCCCTGGTGCTACAGTACCCTTGCCGACAATGATGTTCCGGCGCCGGAACTAGTCAGAACCGGCGCCGGTTCTATGCTGGAAATAAGGCCGAGTTTCGGCCATAATCTTCTTCAGTTCGATTTAAGTTCGATTCACAACCAATCCGCATCAAAATTGAAACACAGCAAGTTTAACACATGATCTAAGGATTTACAGCTTCAAGAACGGAATCAAACAACCAATCATGCTCGAATTTTGAATCAAATCACTAAGAGTTGACTTATCTCCGACAAAACAGAAATATCAACTTCAATCAACGAATTCTCTTAGCTCAGACCATGAAATCAAGCGTATAAACTATCAAATTAAAGCTTGATGAGTCTAGAACAACCTACCAAATTCTCAGCCAAAACGCACGGTTGAATCAAAAGATATAGGCTGATGAACAAACTGTCGCCAGATTTCCAGATTTGATGATTTCCTTAGAAATCTTGATGTTTTGATCATCAAGAAGGCAAACGAAGTTGATATTGATGATTGATGAAGTGTTTGAAGAGGGATTACAAGGTTGATTCAGAGAGAATTGGAAGAGAGAGCTCGGAGAATTGAAGAACAAAGAGAAGAAATGAAATTGGGGGTTCTCGGCCACCCGAGAACCCATTTTAATCGATCAGTTCCGGCGCCGGTTCTTGTCAATTCCGGCGCCGGAATCAACTGAGTCAAAGTTGACTCCGGTCAACTCGGTCAAACTTCCTTGGAATCCGTGCCCAAGTGGGACCCTCATATCGGAACTTCAATTTTAGGGTTTTTAAGCTTGAAATTGAGCTATATGAAGTTCAAAATATTCATGGGAAGTCAAAATTGATATATTAACAAAACATCAATACTTAAATATTCAACTTGACACGTGTGGACTAGGTCCGGGCGTGTCAAAATGGCCATTTTGCCCCCACTGATAATTTTACCCCCGAAAAATTTGAAAATTTCACTTATGTCCCTAATCAGTCCCAAACCTCATACACTGTCCCAAATTATTTTTCAAGCCCTATCGAGCTATTTTACGCATCACAGAATTTTCAAACTCCTCACCGTTTGTAAGTTATATTAGTTCGAATTTTTCCAACATTTTTCACCAAAATTCCTAACTACCCATCTTACATTATAATTTTTTTCATACTCTAGATTATGAAAGGCATGATACTATCTACTAATATAAAATTCATGAAGCGGGCAACTTTAAAATTCGCGAAGCAGGTGTTACATTAAGGCAAAGATCAAAGGCTGTTATTTTTTCTGCTTTTGAAACCAAGTGGTCTCTAGGAGACAAAGTCTGCCTACTCAAAGGGAGTCTCTATTTTTCCTCTGTGAACTTGGTTTCTTTGGCTTATTGAACTGCTTTATTTTTCTGTTTAGGGTCCTTTATCTGTCTTGCAATCATTGTTAAGGTTTCTTAATCAGCTCCATTTATTTAATAGTTACGATTTTGAAGGTTTGAAAAACAGAGAGGGGCCAGCTCCATCCTTTGCTTAACTAAGAATGGGGAAAAATCTCTATTGCAATCCGTGCTCCTGGTTTGCTTTGCCAAAAATAACAATGGCATAGCAAGATGCTCGTTGCAGCCTACAACATCTCAGGTCATTGGCGCAATTTGGGCCTGCAACAGATTTTGAGCCCAAAGTCTTGTATACATCATTTCGGCTTGGACCTTTTGTAATTTAATAGAACTGCTACTTTATTCTCTTCTCAATGGAACTTGGGCCTTTGACTTAGCTTAACCATCCAATAATTCTAAAGTGACGTGTTGAGCCCAACTGGTACCCAATTTCAATTTGTACTATGTTTGCGCTTGCCTGAATAAAATTTAAAGTTAAAAAGAAAGAAAAAGACATAATAAAAAAAAAGAAGCAACATAATAACACAAATAAGGATAAGATCATAAATATGATGTGATAAAAAGACAAGTAAAATATAGTGTCTACAGCTTGACATAATGTGTTTATATAATTTTTTTTAACATACTACTTTCTTCTTCCATATTCTAATACTTTAATTGATGTCTTTTGCATAAGAATAAAAAGAAAAAAAAAGAAAAAACATGTTCTTTATAGAATACGATTTAATGAAATGAAAAAAAATATGTTAACCTTAATTATTAAGAGTAATAGTAGTAATTTATAATTATTATAATAATTAATAGTAATTGTTAATTAAGAATTGTGTCAATATCATAATTTGTATGGAAAGTAACAGAAAAAATAACCTCTTAAAATCGAACATGAATTATGTGTAAAAGTAATGATAAAAATGATTATTAAAATCTTTAAAATGTCAAATGTAAATGTTTAAAAATAATAATAACATTCATGTTAAACTAAGTAAGATGTGACAATTTTTCTACATATAATTGTAGTCTTATATTTTTTTTTTAAGACATAACTTGAATAAAAGTAAAAGCACATAATACTAAATAGTTTAATATAGCATAGATGTATTATAACCATATGTATTAGTACTTGTTTTGATTGATTTGAAAGTTTTGTATTAAAGAATTAGAGGTTAATTAATATCTAAAACAATTTGTATTATTGAGATTCCTAATAAATTTGTAAATAAAATTAGAACAATAAAATAATTAGCACTAGATTAGAGTCTACTCACTTCGCTTTAGATTATAAAAATAAATATAATATATTAGACAAAATTTGATTAATTTTGTATTTTTTTTCACCATACATGGGTAGTAATTGTGAAAGAAAATTCTTGTGTTACAAAAATAAATGTTATACAATGATCAAATTGCACTAACTTTGTTTTTCTCACTATAAATAGAATAGCATTTGTAAGAATGAAACTTTTGAAAAATATTGCCAGGACAAAATAGATAACAATAATCAAATTTGAAATTGAAAACCCATTAACATTGTGTAAAGGTACAAAACTTTTTTCTTCTCGAATCATAGTTAAAAGAAACTCAAAACTTGTTAGGAAGCATATTGGGCCATGCCACTGCTCCAAGACCCACCTCATCATGGCCTACATAGATAGCTGGACATCATTTGAAATCAAAAGTTTAAGCTGATGGTTTCATGGATCCTTCATATATAGGTGTCACTTTAACATCCTATCACCTTGTGATATGAGATCCCAACTCACATATGAATACCTTAACAATCTCTTCTATTCACTTATGAGTCACATTGCTCCCCCGTGTGGCCAACCTACCCTCCTTTGGCTCAATAGGTCTTGCCGCCGTACCACTATGCACATTGACCCCTTCAACTAAGGTCAACCTGTGTACATAGCTACATTGATCAAGTCTTAACCAAGCTCTAATATCACTTGTTAGGGAGCAGTCTGAGCCTCAGCTCCAACTCTAAGGCCCACCTTTTCATAGCCCACATAAATGATTGGACACCACTTGAAACCAAAAGCCTAAACTATTGGTTTCATGGGTCTTCTATGTATATAAGCCACTTTAACATCCCACCTCTTTGTGATGTGGGATGTTCAACTCACATGCGAACATCTTAACTCTCTCCCACTTTCACTTGTTAGTCACATCTAACTTTTTTCATGTACTTGTGTCCAACATTTATGTTGATGAATTTGTGGTGAGCGAAGAGTTGATCTTGATGATATTGTTAAGCTCCTGGTTGATCTAGGAAGATTTGTTAGAAACCATTAATTTTATTTAGTGGAGATTTTTGGTGGACTATATTCCCATGGTTTTTGCTCCTCACATTAGGGAGGTTTTCCACGTAAAAATTCTTGGCATTCTTTTTTGTTTGATACTTTTATTATTGCTATCAATTTGAGATATTTGCTTATGGATATTGTGTGGTTGCTTAGCTTATCTTCCCCTCACAATAAATTTGATGAGTTTGCCGTCTTAGCAATCGAGCGGCAAACTTCAAGTTTCTCCCTAGGCAATGCCTTAGTCATCATATCCGAACCATTATGATTGGCATGGGTTTTCACAACTTGGAATTCAACACATCCCTTATCTAATGATACCTCACATTAATATTCTTTGATCTTGCATGGAATGTAGAGTATTTACCAAGGTGAATTCTAACTATCATAATACAACACATACATTTCCTGCTTGAAACTGAGCTTTTCAACATACTTCTTCATCCAAAGCAACTCTTTACACACTTCGATTGCTTTAATGAACTTTGCTTTAATAATAGAAAATGCAACACATTTCTGAAGCCTTGATTGGCAAGCCACAGCTCTGCCATTAAAAGTGAACAAAAAACAAAAGTGGACTTGTGGGAATCAATATCTCCCATAATGTCTGAATCTGTGTAACCAAAAAGCAAAGGCTTTACACAAAAAGTAAGTTTCAGACTAGTAGTACCTCTAAGATACTTTATAATCCACTTTACTAATTCCAAATGCTCCTTTCCAAGATTTGAGTGAAAACGACTAATTGTTCCCACATCATGTGCAATATCTGGCCTCGTACACACCATGGCATACATCAAAATTCCAACTACTAAAGCAGAGGGAACTCACTATATTATTTTCTTCTTTTCCTCGGGGGAAGGGCATTGCATAAAACTCAGTCTAAAGTGAGTAGCAAGAGGAGAGCTAACTACTTTAGACTTGCCCATGTTGAACCTTTAAAGTACTTTATCAATGTATTCCTTTTGTGAAAACATCAGTTTCTTGTTGGCTCTATCTCGGTCAATCTTCATATCGATAGTCTGCTTTACTTGTCCTAAGTCTTTCAAGCAGAAGGCTTACTCAATTGCTTATTCAACTCATTGATTCCAAAAGCATTCTTGCTAACAATCAACATGTCATCCACATAAAATAGCAAGATAATAAAGTCATCACTAGAGAATGTCTTCACAAACACACAGTGATCTGAATAGTCCTCTTGTAGGCTTGCTCCCCTATAACTGACTCAAACTTCTTATACCATAGTCTCAGTGCCTGCTATCACCACTCGACCAAGAGACCGACCACGTGGCAATCGTCGTACTACCTCAAAGCACGTGTCGGTAGCCATACACTTTGATGCAACCTAAGGCATGACTTAAATATCATTGTTGCAAACAATTTAAAAACCAAATTTAATTATACACTAATGTTAATAATAATAAAATCATTTCAAAAAATGATTTAATTTAAAATTGAGTACCAATGGGTCAACTCTAAGAAAACCAACACGACAGAAATAAATAACTCCTAAGTCATCGACATCTCCTAGTGAGCCTCAGAACATCTGTCACTTGCATTTTTGGTGATACTTTTAATGATAATTCTTATGATTATACGCAACTAACTATTTAATTCTTGGCTAATTTACTTCTTTTATGTCTTAGCTATCTATTGAGAGAGAATGATGAGTTTGAAGTGAAAAGAAACAAAAACAAGCCAAGTAGGAAGTCAAGTGCAAAAAGTTAAAAGTTGAGAATCCTAACAGTTTGTGTCACGCCTCGATACAACAGTCGAGTACGTAACAATCGCCCCAACTCTTGAAATGCATTCTATTAGATTGGAATACACTCTAAGGGTCACAAGGCTAAAATGGTCAATTTACACATTTTTCCCTCATATAGTTTTTATCGTATCAAGTAGTTAAATCACTAAACTATCATTCGAACAAATCAAAATAGATAAAACGTCAAACTGCCATAGAATAAAAATTCATTTATACACAAGACACCCAAACTTCAAAATATTTACGGAAATGCCATTAGGTTTTCCAACATATTTTTGTAGAATTTATTTACGGACTTCCAGAACTCAGAAAAATATCACGTCAGTTTCAAAAAGTCTTAGACTCATTAAATAAGAGAATTGGCTATTTAAAACGATATTTACATACTCGGTGGGGCCTACATGAATATTTCAAAAATAACACAAAAGGGTTGACTTTTTCACCTCTAGTCAAACTGGTGCAAAGTGCCAAATACTTTTCCACCACAACGTACCCTAGTTTCGCAGTTGATATCTACAGCCTGAAAATACTTTTAGTAAAAACACAAGTAACAAGGTTATTCAGTGAGTGGATAACCATATAAGACAGTAATATAATAACGCATTTATAACAAATCAATGAAATATATTCATAAACATAAATAATATTAAGTCAGTAATATAAAACTTGGCCCATGGATCCTATCTCATTTTTCCGTCAATTTCTCGCTCAAATTGTCGCCTTGGCCGGGTCAACAACTGAGCAATGAGTTCCATCCTGAACGGTGGATACCACAGGACGAACTCGAAGTGCCTTACGGGTTTTCCTCCGCGCCTCCCGTCCAGGCAAATACCACAATCACCCACGTCCCTCAAAAGGCGGCCCGTGGGCTACTTAGTCACTGCAGTAACCATAAACCCTCCTTTGGAGGCCGCCGTATAGTCAAATCTCAGAATCATGATGGCTTTCCAAATTACGTATTTCCATTACTAATAAAATTTTGTATTTTCAAAATCACATAACAAAAATTTTAAGTTTTTCAAAACCAATATAGCAACTTGTCATAAAACCCTTTTTCATGAATTATCACATGAAAATCAATTTCCAATTTAGCCATCAAGTTCCCACATTCCATAAGCCGTTTGTATTCCATCATTTAACATATATAGATAGCAAATAATTTCAGAAAAAAATAGCATTTAACAAAAATGCAATAAAACAATAATTTAATCTAGTTATCCACTCACAGTGAGGTCCGAGCTAGGCTTCGTCGTCCTCGACCGGTTCTTTATCCTTTGGAGGTGTCCGAACTCCTAATTATTCATGCATTTATTAGGTTCCCATAACCTTATGAAATATTGAATTAGAACCTAAACTACATGCAATGTGATGCAATTACTTGGCAATTTAACACTTAATTAATCTTCCTCATTAATAATCTCACTTCAATGTACTCCAAAATAACCACATTTCACTTAAATCCGCAAAATGGCAAAATGCCATCTCTCCTAGACAAATTCGCATGCCACATTGTAAAATTGCGATTTCCTTTCCAATGTAATTCAATTGCATTTTCTAGCTAAATGAACTTCCAACAACAACATATTTCAATTCTAAGGTCCATTGAATTGATTTTTGCCCACAAGCTTAAAATCAAGAATTTTCCCATAAAAATCTAAATTTCTAGATTCATAAGCATACTATGAAATTCATGCTAAATTAGCTTGATATTCATGATTAGCATATCAAGAACTAACATATAGCATTGAATTTAAGTATGCTTACCTTTGATTTTCACTTTTCCAACAAAAACCCTAGAACTTCAAATTAAAATTCCTTCCAACCAAGCTTGAATTTCTTAAAATTGTTATGGGATTATGGATGGGCTCTTCAAGAGCTTCAAGTTGGTTACCAATTTATGGGGGCTTGTTTGGCTAGATTTGGAGTTGTGTTTTATGGAGTAAGCTTTCTTAAGTGTTCATCAATGATGGTTTCATCATCTTTTCTAAGGTTGAAGACAACCAAATAAATGGTTGAATTTTCTAGAGTTTTCTCCAAGGGTGGCCGGATTTTGTAAGACAAAAGGGTGGAGAAATTTGGCTTAATCTTAGCCATTCATTCCTAAGGAATTGCCTCTTGTCAAAGGATGGCTCAATTCTAAAAGTAAAAATTTACTCTTAGTTACCATTTTACCCTCCAAGAATTACTAAAATTCCACCTATGTCCTAAGCCAGTGTAATAAATTTTTCAATGTAGAATTCTATTCTTCAAACCGTTTGCTTATGAACCATTGGTAGCCGAAATTTTCAAATTCCCTGTCATTTGTTAACAATTTCAGTCTAAATTTCTGACCTTACTGCTAATTCTTAACTAATCACTTAATCCAATTCATGTCCTTGTCATAACTTAAGTGAGGCTTTACCACATTCTCTTACTAACTAACGTACGCTATAGTTGGCGAAAAGAAACAGTCTTTGGTACAGGTATTACAGCTCTCCTCCCCTTAAATAAATTTTGTCCTCAAAATTTCACTTACCGGAATTAGTGAAGAGGTGGGGATATTGTTTTCTCATCTGTTCCTCGGCTTCCCATGTTTCTTCCTCCACCTGCGCATTTCTCCATAATACTTTGACCATTGGGATGCTTTTGCTCCTAAGCACCTGCTCCTAGGTATGAAGAATCCAAACTGGTTGTACTTCAAAATTTAAGTCTTCTCTTAATTCGATCGGAGGAGTTTCTAAGATATGGGAGGGATCAGGGACGTACTTCTTCAACATGGATATATAAAATACGTTATGAATTCTATCCAACTCAGGTGGTAGTTCCAATTTATAAGCCACTGGACCAATTCTTTCAATCACCTTGAACGGTCCAAAGTAGCGCGAGTTCAGTTTTCCTCTCTTTCTGAACCAGATGACACTTTTCCACGGTGATATTTTTAGGAACACCATGTCATCTACTTGAAATTCTAAGTCTTTCCTTCGCTTATCCACGTAGCTCTTCTGTCGATCCTGAGCTGCTTTCAGCCCTTCTCTGATAATTTTGACCTTTTCGGTGGTGAGGTCAATTAGTTCAACATTATGGAGCTTCCGCTCTCCAACATCATTCCAACATATCGGTGTCTTGCACCTTCTCCCATATAAGGCTTCATATGGTGCCATGCCCAAACTGGCTTTGTAGCTGTTATTATAAGCAAATTCTACAAGAGGCAGGTGCCGATCCCAACTTCCAGCAAAATCAATAACACAAGCTCTCAGCATGTCCTCCAGTGTCTGGATAGTTCTTTCCGATTGACCATCAGTCTATGGATGGAAGGCCGTGCTAAACTTCAATTTAGTTCCCATCGCGTCCTGAAGTTTAGGCCAAAATCGAGATGTGAATCGGGGATCTCGATCTGACACGATGGACACCAGAATGCCATGTAGCCTTATAATTTCATCAATGTATTTCTGGGCCAACTTCTCCAATGAATATGTACTATGGACAGCAAGAAAATGGGCAGACGTGGTAAGACGGTCAATAATCACCCATATAGCATCATGACCGCACTAAGTTCGGGATGACCCTAGTACAAAGTCCATAGTAATATGTTCCCATTTCCACTCAGGAATAGGTAAAGGTTGTAACATACCTCCTGGCTTTTGGTGCTCCGCTTTCACTTGCTGGCAAGTTAAACATCTAGCAACATACTCCGCTATCTCCCTTTTCATACCAGGCCACCAATAGTTATCTTTGATAGTCCGGTACATCTTGGTACTCCCCGGGTGCATAGCGTAGACGGAAAAATATGCTTCCTCTAATATAGCTTTCTTTAATTCTGGATCATCCAGAACACATACTCTACCATTTAATGTCAATACACCATCATTCCTAAGCTGCAGTTCACTATTTTCTTGCTTTTGTAACCTTTGGAGTTCTTGGTTTAACCTACCATCCGTCCTTTGTAATTCTCGAATCTGATCGACCAAGGTAGGCCTCACCACAAAGCTAGCAATCAAGGCACCATTCACTACTTTCTCCAACCGTACACCAATATTTTTAATTTCCAACAATAGAGGGAGATATGAACTTTTCACCATAGCCAAAGTGGTTGATGACTTACGGCTAAGAGTGTCAGCTACTATATTTGCTTTCCCCAGGTGGTAGTCAATAATAAGGTCATAATCTTTAATCAACTCTAACCACCGTCTTTGTCTCAAGTTCAACTCCTTTTGGGTGAGCAAGTATTTTAAACTTTTATGGTCAGTGAAGATTCGACACCGTTCACCATAAAGGTAGTGCCTCCAGATCTTCAAGGCAAATACTACTGATGCTAGCTCCAGATCATAAGTGGGGTAGTTTAACTCATGCTTCTTTAACTGTCTAGAAGCATAAGCAATAACTTTCCCATCTTGCATCAACACACAACCTAACCCCTTTCTGGAAGTGTCACTGTAAATTGTGAATTCCTTCCCACTACAAGGAAGTGCAAGTACTGGGGCTGAAGTCAATCATCTTTGAGCTCTTAGAAACTCCTTTCACATTTATCGCTCCGCTCGAACTTAACTCCTTTACGATTAAGTCGAGTAAGTGGCGCTGCAATCATGGAGAATCCTTCAACAAATCTTTAATAATAACTAGCTAAACCCAAGAAAGTCCTGATTTCAGTAACATTCTTTGGTCGCTCCCATTGCAAGATAGCTTCAGTCTTTTTAGGATCTACAAATATATCGGCTCCTGATACTACATGGCCCATAAATACCACCTTTCTCAGCCAAAATTCACATTTGAAGAACTTAGCATACAATTTCTTCTCTCACAGCGTCTGCAACACAGTCCTTAAGTGCTACGAGTGTTCGTCATCATTCTTGGAATATACTAATATGTCATCAATAAAGACAATGAAAAATTTATCCAAGAATGGATGAAATATCCGGTTCATTAAATCCATAAAGGCTGCGGGGGCATTAGTTAATCCAAACGGCATCACCAAGAATTCATAATGCCCATACCGGGTCCTGAAAGCTGTCTTCGGGATATCTAACTCCTTAATCCTTAACTGGTGATACCTCGATCTAAGATCAATTTTAAAAAATACACTGGCACCTTGAAGTTGATCAAATAGATCATCAATGCGGGGCAAGGGGTATTTATTCTTGATGGTCACCTTATTCAACTGGCGATAGTCAATACACAATCGCAAGGTACCATCATTCTTTTTCACAAATAAAGCTGGGGCTCCCCAAGGTGAAGTACTAGGCCGAATAAAACCTTTATCAACTAACAAAAATCTAATAAAATAATAATTTAATCTAGTTATCCACTCACAGTGAGGTCCGAGCTATGCTTCGTCGTCCTCGACTGGTTCCTTATCCTTTGGAGGTGTTCGAACTCCTAATTATCCATGGATTTATTAGGTTCCCATAATCTTATGAAATATTGAATTAGAACCTAAACTACATGCAATGTGATGCAATTACTTGGCAATTTAACACTTAATTAATCTTCCTCATTAATAATCTCACTTCAATTTACTCCAAAATAACCACATTTCACTTAAATCCACAAAATGGCAAAATGCCATCTCTCCTAGACAAATTCGGCATGCCACATTGTAAAATTGCGACTTCCTTTCCAATGTAATTCAATTGCATTTTCTAGCTAAATGAACTTCCAACAACAACATATTTCAATTCTAAGGTCCATTGAATTGATTTTTGCCCACAAGCTTAAAATCAAGAATTTTCCCATAAAATTCTAAGTTTCTAGATTCATAAGCATACTATGAAATTCATGCTAAATTAGCTTGATATTCATGATTAGCATATCAAGAACTAACATATAGCATTGAATTTACGTATGCTTACCTTTGATTTTCAGTTTTCCACCCAAAACCCTAGAACTTCAAATTAAAATTCCTTCCAACCAAGCTTGAATTTCTTAAAATTGTTATGGGATTATGGATGGACTCTTCAAGAGCTTCAAGTTGGTTACCAATTTATGGGGGCTTGTTTGGCTAGATTTGGAGTTGTGTTTTATGGAGTAAGCTTTCTTAAGTGTTCATCAATGATGGTTTCATCATCTTTTCTAAGGTTGAAGACAACCAAATAAATGGTTGAATTTTCTAGAGTTTTCTCCAAGGGTGGCCGGATTTTGTAAGACAAAAGGGTGGAGAAATTTGGCTTAATCTTAGCCATTCATTCCTAAGGAATTGCCTCTTGTCAAAGGATGGCTCAATTCTAAAAGTAAAAATTTACTCTTAGTTACCATTTTACCCTCCAAGAATTACTAAAATTCCACCTATGTCCTAAGCCAGTGTAATAAATTTTTCAATGTAGAATTCTATTCTTCAAACCGTTTGCTTATGAACCATTGGCAGCCGAAATTTTCAAATTCCCTGTCATTTGTTAACAATTTCAGTCTAAATTTCTGACCTTACTGCTAATTCTTAACTAATCACTTAATCCAATTCATGTCCTTGTCATAACTTAAGTGAGGCTTTACCACATTCTCTTACTAACTAACGTACGCTCTAGTTGGCAAAAAGAAACAATCTTTGGTACAGGTATTACAGTTTGGATAGATCTGAAAGATGCCTGTTTTTCACCATATTAGAGACTTCAATTGTCTTTATGGTCTTATGAAATAGAGGACATCTTGGGCTTTTTGGAATGCTAAAGAATGTCAAAATCAGAGTCTGTTTTACCCTCAAAATGTCCATTTTACTGAAGACTATCAAAGCCAACCGGCTTTGTGTTTGGCCGGCCGCTGGCCATATTTTTGCTTACCCCAGCCTGCAGACTAGTGGAGAAGATTGCTCCCTGTTTTCAGCCAGTCGGCCGGCTAGACACGAGATCCCTCCAAAGTTGCCTTAGTTCCATCTTTCGAGCCTCCAATGCCTTTTACCTGCCCTCTGATGTTTCTTGGACCTAAAGTTTAGCTAATTTTGCTCCAAAACAAGGAATATTCAAGGAGAAGAATGAAGAATTGATTGGGCCAAAGCATTTCAAGGTTAAAGCTGATTGGGAGAAGATTAAAGGAATAATAGTCAAGTGTAAGGAAGAATCTTTTAGAGATTTATTAGGATTTAAACTTAATTCTTATAAATACTCTTTTATTGGGGATAAACCCTAGTTTGTACCTCTTAGTTTTTGAAGCTCTTACCTTTGAGCTCTTAGATATTTTAGAGTTATTGTTTATTGTTTTATGCAAACTTAGTCCCTTTCTCCAATCTAGTGTTATAGAGGATGCTCTTCAACTATTGTGAGGTTTTTTATACTTAATCTAGTTTCGTTTATAATTGTTTTTTGATTTCTCTGGTTTAAAGTAAATAATCTTGTTTGTTTATTTGTCTCTTGTATTTGCTTGTGGTTAGTGGCCAATAATCACTTGTTTATGCAATAGACTTGCTAATCTATTTGAATCTGTACTGTTTGTGATTTAATTAGATGTTAGTAGCAATTGAATAGGTTGCCTATTCAAGGAATTCAAAGGGATTATTGAGAAGTTTATGGTGGGTAAATTTCTAATAATGGTTAACCTATATTAATCTTGCTCTTAGTGCTTTCTAATTCTTGAAACCGAGCTGTTGGAGTTTTGGTTTAAGTGTTAGATTAAATTATATTTTGTGAAATATGAGTAACATCATATCTAGCCTAAGGATTAATGAAATCATTGAGAATGCTGGGTTTTCTTTGATTGTTAATGCAATTATGATTTAAACATGATCTTTTAGTATTCTAATGATCAATAGCTTGCAAGCATTCCTAAATACTAGGTTCGAGGTTTTTAATTATATAGTTTAGTTAATTTAATTCAATTTACTTTCGATATTACTCCAAATTCCCCCCCAATTTCCTTTTCTGTTTTGAAGACAAAGATAACCAAATCTCTCTGTGGATCCGATTTCTACTTACCCTACTATATAGTTAGTTCGTGAAAAGGTAAATTTGTAAAGCTCTACGACAGGCCTCGTCAACATTTAACCTGCAAAACAGGAGAAACAATGTGTAATGAGTACATATATGTACTTAGTAAGTGACTTCGGTTCAATAAAAAGTTAGATAGGGTTTAGGGAGTCGGGCATATCCAAAATAAGTTTAAAAACATTTTATATTTTATTTGAAAAAACGTTTTTGTAAATATTTCCCCAAAACATTTTTAATTCAATTAATAATAATAATAATAATAATAATAATAATATACATATTATGGACTGATCGTGAAAATACACTCCAAGACTTAACCTCTCTAATCAGTGTAACTTCGGATCGTCAAGGGCTATCTCTTTTCTTTTGAGAAATATTTTAATATATATATATAACTCTCTCTAAGCCCATTCCCCAATGATGTTATTCACTATGGTGGCTCACAACTAGATCTCTGACATACAAGCCCTGGGGAGTTTTCTCCCAATGCCACTTGGTACTTGGGACTCTTGGATCATCGCTCCCCTCTTTAAGGTGATCCACGGCTACTTATTACCTGTCGGATGGCATGCCCCGTGCTCGGTTCACTCGCTTTTGAAGAGCTTATAGTCCAAATAATCCTCAAAAGGACTCCATCTTTGAATAAAATCTTACCCTCGTAGGGCTTTCTCTCCATACATCATATATACATATATATATATATAATATATTAAACATACAAACATACATATACAAAAATATACTTTTATCTTTATATGATGTGTATATACATATATACATCCTAACATACAAACATATACACACACACATATCATTTAATTTTATTTAAAATGTCTTGCCTAGTGTGATATGCGAGAAAGTGTGTGCATGATAGAAAAATACCCGAATCCAAAACATATAAAACATTTTATCAAATAATAAAAATGTTTAGATCTAAATGGCTAAACACTAAAACAGAGCCACCCACAGTACTAGAAGGTGCGTATATTCCTAAGAACTGTACAACAATTGGTCTTCGGAGGATCATCGCACTTGATCATCTAGAACCCTAACTACATTGAAATTTGTGTTACAATTTTAAATCAAATTCATGAATGCACCTATGAGGCTTTACTATGATTCAAGATAGTTTTCGGAGTGTTTTAGGTGAAAATTATCATTTCACCCTTGGTAGGCAACATTTCGCACCAATCTTGGTGAGGTCCGGTGCTGGACCCCTTCAATCATAACGCCATTCCGATTTTTAGCACATCCGGTGCCAGTTCATGATACATCTGATGCCGATTATACTCAAGGTTTCACCAAGAGTTCTCTTCCCCACCTTTCTCTCCCGATTCTCTTTAATGGAGCCATGGATTGAGCTAAAAAGTCAGATATACGAACTTCATAACACTCACAATAAACTTATGAAGCTCAAAATCCAATTCACTAACTCAGACTACAAAATTTTCTAACCTATATCCATTTAACAACTAAAAATCTAAACCTAACTTTGTAAGCTTATAAATTTTAATCTAGTGCATGGATTGATCCAAAATTAGAGATGTTTTAAAGCTTAAATAGTGTAGAACCATGTACAAAAAATTCAGCTCCATCCACCATCGAGATTTTGATATCTGGCCAAAACTTTCCAAGGGCTCCATTGGCTCTTTCAAGACCGATTTAAAGTTTTCTTGTTTTCTTTTCAATCCCAAGTTTAAAGAGGATGGGGAGTTGATTTGGAATGTTTAGGAAAGTGTTTCAAAGGTGGCTGGAAGAGGTAAAAGAAAAGAAAGGAATAAGAAGGAAGATGCAGAAGAAAGAAATGTGAGAGCTCGGCCCAACCTCACTTATATAAACATGTGTTTTGGCACCAGCTATTGCATGGTCTGGTGCTAGAAGTGCCCGAGATATTTTTTCCTCACTTTTTCTTTCATTTTCTCCAATCCTACCTACCATTCAACTCCAACGCCGATTTACGTTAATTTCAGTGTCGGATGTCTCTCTTACCTCAGTTGGGTTTGTTTTGCCTCTAATTTGATCCTATCTCTTTCGCAGACTTTAATACACTTCCTTCAACTCCTCATTAGCTTGATTACTTTTCCAATTGGTGTTTGATTAGGTCATGTATGAGCTATAAGGGTATACATACTTAATTTACGATTTAGGTTCCTTCACTCTTCTTAGTCAACCCATGCACTATCTAACACCTCATCTTCAAACTCCGCCTAGTCATATTCTCAATATCTTCTCTTTTCATCCACACTAAGGTTCAATTATCTCTAGGTAACCTCATTTTTTGTACAAATCTGCTATCATCTACTATTTCGATAAGTATGAAAAAGTTTGGGGGTGTCGACTCTCCCATCCTTCAAAGAATTCCGTCCTTGAAATTCTTCTTTTTAAGAATTTTGTCTATGAATTTCTTAATTCTGTCATAGCAAGGTTGGCTTTCAACTCCAACTAAGGTTCCATTTATCTACAGCTTACATCAGTAGACCTTTTGGCTCCAATCGATCTAGTTGTTCTTCAACATCTCATCATTTCCCATTCTCATAAACAACTTTCGTATTTCTACTCTCTATGAGTTTGAACCTTATCTCCACTTATCTATGCTTATCCTTAATTTACCTGTGGGTTAGGGCTCACCACGCTTTAGTTGCGCCATATTAATGTCCTTACTTCTTCCACAACTTACCCACTAGGTTGTAACTAATGGTCAGTTAAGTAGTGAGGAGTCCACTACTCATTGACCATACAGATACAGGGCGCCTTCATTCCCTATTCTTTGTCAAGTAGTTTTCTATCATTCTTCTTGACTTCACCTTATGGTATACCTCACATTTCATATTTAGTATTCGGTAGTCAGTACCTTCATTGATATATCTTTAAAGGTCTCTTATAATGAGACAACCCTTCATTTAATCTTGTGGTTTAACTACTTCTCTTTCTCTTTCACAGTCATCACTTACTTCTTCTACTGACATTGCTATTTACTTTATAGTTACTCTAACATTTTATAGTTACCCCAACATGTCCTTTGTCTCCAAGAGATCTCTTGTATTCATCTTTGTAGCCTTGAATCATGGAATATTTCAAATGAAATCCCTCACTTTTAAAGTGGAGGTGTGCGGCAATTTAACTTAGCTTCCCATGTCATGCCACCCATTTCGTTTCTCGATTCTCTTTTTTTTTCTCCTTATTTTCTTCTCCATCTCATGACATATATGTCGAGCTCTAGTACACAATGGCCACTCTCAGCCAAACTAGATCAGAATAAGTCAAAAACCACGTTTCACGGCATTCGTATTCTAACTCACTCTCTGGTCGATTATCTCTATCTCAATCATGGCCCTCAACAAATCTTATCTACCATTCCCTATTAAGGGTGTCTGCCACTAGGCAGCCTCATGCTCTTTCCATTATGTATTCTAAATTGGTCCTCTAGGGTAGTCATCTCAGAGATCCCCAAGATCTCGATCTTTAATCCTCTTTTTGTCGGATGCCTTTTGTGGCTCCCAAGTCTCGAATACGTGAGTTTCGACTATACGTCTATCATGTACCATATTTCTCTCTCTCTAACTACATTGTGGTATTATTATGAAAATCTATCTTCCCCCACTCTTAATCTTTTAATTCCTTTAATGCACTTACTCATCACCTTGACCTCCATTAGATTCATGTCTCTTTGCTATCCTTTTTCTTATTCTCTTCCTTTAGTAGCTATCACTTTTTTAGTTTTAGCCTCCCCATTCGGTTTGGTTCACACCTTTAGTCGTCCCTTTATTTCCTACTTTCTTTGTCACCACCTTCTTTACTTTCCTTCCAACACCTATATCTTACTTGGTTATTAGAATTTCCTTTCTTCCTCTACTTACCTAATAGTTTTCTCAACATTTCTACTTTTTTCCTCTTTCTGCTCTTATTCCATTCAAACGTTCATTTTTGCTTATTTTTTCTTTTGTCTTAGTTCAGGTATCTCTTACTTCTTACCTCTCTTCTTACTTATGGACTTTTTCCATTTGTCTTGTAACTTTATTTCCTTTGTTTTGCCTCGATCCTTACCTTCGTTCTTTCTTTATCTTTTACTCCATCCTATCTTTTCCTTTTTGTAGTAGCCGTTTTCTACTTCTGTCTCTAAGCTTAATCATTTCCAATTCTTTGGTACTTCTATTTCTTCTATTTCTTCTATTTCAGTGGATGTCCAACTAATCCTTCACACCATTTTCCTTACTCATAATATTGTTGGAATCATCCATAGCCCATTTAGGTTCGTACTTTCCCTTGTAACCATCATATCCGATGACATGTCATCATGTGATTGGGAAAGTACTTCCCATTATACTCTTTGGGTATCTTCATTTAAATCAACTCCCCTCTTATCCTTTCTTCATTTATCTTCCTTTATGAGGTGTTATTTATGGAATTAGGCTACTCCCCTCTTTCTAATAAAAGTCCTCAACTTTTGTCTTCTTTATGCTTATGCTTCTGGTTCATCTTCATTCATTTTTCTATTTTTACCCAAGTCACTAGGATACCTTCTATCTTAATTGTCTTTGCAATCTCCAAATAACTTCGGTTGTTAACCTCTTAACCATTCTACACTTTCATTTGTTTTTTCATACTCCATTGCATCTATCTTTTTGCTTTCATAGTTTCCTAAACTCACCTTTACTTGTATCTAGAGGGTGGGTGAACAGTGAGGAGTCCATTACCTGTCACCCTACACATATTGGTGTCTCCATCTTTACCTTCCTCGAGTATTTTCATTTCTGTCTCCTTCCAAATATTTCTTTTTATCTAACTTCTTATCTCTTCTCATTTCTTAAATTGTCAGGGCCTTCCTTTCTTTCAACTAAGTTGTGCCTTTAATCCCTTCTTTCTTCATACTTTGTGTCTTCCATTATCCATACTTACTCCTTCCTTTACTAGCAGATGGCATGATGTAGTACATTGGCCCAACTCAAACTTTAGATTCACTTTAATTAGTTTCTTTAATTGGCTTTTTTTTTGTATTTTTAAGTTTTTTAAGAGTTCTTGTTCATTAAGTCTTCTTATTATGATTAAATTTTATCTCTTTTAATTTGTATAAATAACTATTTTAGAGTTATTAGCTGATGAAGTTTATTATGGAATTGAGATTATTTTCAGATTAAAGGTTTCTAGAAAATTTAGAACCCTAAAGTTAATTATGTTTTCATTTTAATTTTAGTTCTAATTGTCCTGGAATCTTAAAACTAATTATATTCTCATTTTAATTTTTGCTTCTATTTAGCCTAGAGTTCTAGTTTATCTTTTGTTTTGTGTTTTGTTTATCGTTTTAGCCTCTGTGCTACATCATAGCACCTTAGAACATCTTTGCTTAAGTGCTTCTCCTTGCTCTACCCTTCATTCCTTCCTTCCCGTCATCACTTCTTGTGGTGCATCCACTGTGGCTAAGAAGAAAGTTTTTTCTCATGCCTAATGCATGCATCTACGCAACTACTTGCACCTTTATCGTCTATTCCTCATTCCTCGCTTACTTACTTCCCATTGATCTTACAATGGTTCCATCTCTATTACTTCCTTGGATCTCCCTTCCTATTTTTAATTTATTCCATTTACAAATCTCCTTTTGATCCTAGCTCTATTGCTAAATTGACCTCAACTTTCCTGACTCTGATCACATCTTACTCATTTACCTTTACACTATTACTCCTCTTTAGTCGTCCATGGTCAAAAATCTTCTTCTAGCGATCCTTCATTCTTATTGTTCTTGAGTGTTTGTACTTCATGGCTCTGGGCTCTTTTAGTCTCCTTTATGCCATTGGGTGACTCTCTCCCAAGGTCTACACATGACTAATGTAGAGAATGGGAGAAGTCTGCTTGATTTTACTATGGAGTTAAACTAGACTCTACGCTAATATTGGATTTTAATGAATTGGGTGTACAAGAGATAACCAATCATATCTTGTCGCTCAAGGTTTGTAATTCCCAATCTAATCTAGTTGATAGGGAGAGTATTGGTAAGTAGGGGTTAATCATGTAGATTTCCCAAAGGACTCTACAAACCTCACAAATCTCTAGGTGAATGGTGGTCTCTAAGATGACTACACTTAAATATCCTATACGATGGCTGATGCTAGTCACTAAGCACCAAAAATAACCTTACTAATCTAGCATGTAACTAGAGAAGTAAAAGTCAAATCCCACAGAGAGCTACTATGATTTATCAATACTTTCGGAAACAATAAACAAGAAATTAAATAAAAATGGGGAGGTTTGTATAATCAACTAAAGCAAGTAAGTAAAAAGACTATCTAACTAGAAATAACAAAGAAGTAAATGGTGATTAAAGCCTCTAACCTATTGTAAAGCTAATCCTTTGATATAGCAATTGATCCTAGACTCACTAAATGGTTATTTCCCTCATCAATAGGCTAACTTAATTGATTAGAATCCAACTTCACATCAATTGTATATTTCCTTAAGCATAGATTAATAATAACTCAAGTTTCATCATCAATCCCTTCCTCTATTGCTAACCCAAATCCTAGCAATTTGAATTCAAGCATAGAAGAGCATTAATGTGGAGACCCAGCCCAACCTACGAGGTATTGTCTGCTTTGACCCGAAACCTCACGGTTTTGTCCCACATTACATATGTAATGTTTAAATGACCTATATATGTAATTATTAGTTCCTTAAAAAAGTTTTAGGAAAGGATTTTAAAAATAAAATAAATTATTTTATAACTACTTTTGAATAATACCCGTTTCCCTAACCTTTAGTGGACATCCATTGAACCTCTGTCACTCATTTGTAGCCAACTTTGTTGAATGCAGCTTCCGCTTACGAGTACGAAATTAGCTAGTGGCCTATAAGAGTTCTTCAAACTGTGCTGCTTAGGTATTCTTTTAAGTTATCCTACGGTGCTTTATTTTAATTCAAATTGTTTTAATAAATGGTTTTATATTATAAATATTATTTCTAATTAAAGTTAAGTTTAAATTGTTTTACAACGATGATACTAAATTCTATGCCTGGTGTTTCGGGGTGTATGGCAACCGACATGTACTTTAAGGTATCACAACGATTGCCATGTGGCAGACTCTCCGGGTCGGGGCATAACAAAAGAGGCAGAGGAAAAGGGGCAGGGGGGAGGAAAAAGAACTAGGAAAAAAAGAGAAATGAAAGAGCTTGGCCCAAATTGACCAATATAAAGATGTGTTCTAGCACCCATTATGGCATGGTCCAGTGTTGAATGTGCCGAAGATATTTTCTCTTACTTTCTCCTTCGTTTTCCTAAACCTTCTCTTACCTACCACTTAACTCTAGGGTCGATTCATGTCAATTCCATTATCGGGAGTCTCTCTTACCTCATTTGGCTTTGTTTTGCCTCTGATTCAATCCCATTTCTATCCCAGACTTCAATACGCTTCCTCTAGCTCCTCTTTAGTCTTGATTTCTCTTTTAGTTGGTGTTCGATTAGGTCATGTACGAGCTCTAAGGGTATACGGACCTAATTTAGGGTTAACACATCTTAGTCAATCCATGTCCTAACTAACACCTTACTTTCAACTCCATCTAGTCATCTCTTCAATATCTTATTTTGTAGTCCACACCAAGGTTTAATTATTTCTGTGCAAACTCATTTTTCATACTAATCCACTCTCTTCTATTGTTATGATAAGTATGAAAATTTATGAAAAGGTTCGAGTGTGTCACATGCTTTAAACTATAAAGCCTTTTCCTCAACTTGTATATATAATCCTCTTTTCGCTTAACAGCAAAACCTTTGGCTATTCTATATAAATCTCTTCTTCAAGATCACTAATTAAAAAAAGCAATTTTAACATTTGTTTGATCAACCTCTCAATCAAAACTAGCTACTAAAGAAAGAACCACATGAATTAATGACATCTTGACAATTGGAGCAAATATCTCATCAAAGTCGATTTCCTTTCTCTGTGAGAATCCCTTGACAACCAATCTATCTTTGTATCGTGGAAATGAAGCATTCACATCTTACTTTAGTTTATAAAACCATCTATTTTTTAGAGCTCTCTTACCCTTAGGTAGCTTTACCAACTCAAAAGTATAGTTTTCTTGAAAAGATTTCACTTATTCACCATAGATTCAAGCCACTCTTTCTTGTGTTCATCTTCCAAAACTCATCATAATATTTGAGTTCTCCCCCATTAGTCAATAACAATATATCCATTTACAGAATACCTAGTGGAAGGTTGTCAATCTCTAGTAAACTTCCTGAGGGGCATTACTAGTTCCAAAGTCTCTAGCTTTGGCAATTGAGTACCACCGTCATCTTTTTCTTCCTAAACATCAACATGTATAGAAGAAAGTCTCACTCCAACCATAATGATCATTCTGATTTTTATCTTGAAGAAGTTCTAGTGCAACAACTGGTTTAGGGGGAACATCATCCAAACCAATCAAGTTATCACTAGACTGAGGCAGCTTATACTCAATCTTTTCGATGTCTTACATTGTTTGATCTTCGATAAACACCATATCTTGGCTTCTAAAAACTTTTTTTTGAGTTGAATCATACAACTTATGCCCAAACTCATCGTGACCATAAACAAGAAATATGCATTGCGGGTCTTTACATCAAGCTTAGATCTTCTATTTTCGAGAAGATGCACAAATGATTTACATCCAAAAACTCACAAATGATCATAAGAAACATCTTTACCTAACCATACCTCCTCTAGGGCATCAAACTGTAGAAGAATACATGGTGAGTGATTCAACACATGCATAGCTGTATTTAAAGCCTTAACCCCAAATGATATAGGTAACCCAACATGCGACAGCAAACATCTAACTCTCTCTATCAGTGTTCTGTTCATTCTCTCAGTTATGCCATTCAACTAAGGTGTCTTTTGATATCGAATACCATGTTCTCTGCAATACCTATCAAAAGGTCATGTGTACTCACTGCTATTATCAGTTCTAATACATTTTAGCTTCTTCCCAGTTTCCCTCTCAATTGAGGCTTGAAAATGCTTAAACACTTGCAAAACTTTATCTTTTGTCTTCAAGGTGTAGACTTATGTCTTTCTTGAATGATTTCATCAATAAAAGTGACAAATTAAAGAGAACCACCTAAAGTCTTCTTCTTCATAAGACCATAAACATTAGAATGCACCCAGTCAAGAACACTTGGTTTCCTTGAAGGTGGGTGATTTTTGAAAGAAATTCTACTCTACTTCCTTGCCATATAGTGAGAACACCTTTTCAATTAGATACTCTAAACCCTAAAAAGAACCTTTTGCTTGTCTAACACTGTCATTCCTTTTTCATTTATAAGGCCCAATCTTTTATGCCATAATTCAGTATCATCATTCTTTACCGCATTAAGAATGTCTTTGGTGAGCCTAGTTTGCATGAAATACAGTGATGAAAACTTCTTACCCTTTGCTATAACCATTGTACCTCTACTAAGCTTCTAGTTTCTACTCTTGAATGTATTGTAAAAGCCATTATCATCAAGCTTGCCTATAGAAATCAAGTTCAAGCAAATACTCGGATCATGTTTAACATTCCTAAGAACCAACATAGTACCATCATTGGTTTCCAAACAAACGTCACTAATGCCAGCAATATTGACGATTGTATCATCACCCATCTTTACAATTCCAAATTGAATTGGAGTATAAGAGACAACATAATCCTTCTCTGATGTGGTATGAGTAGTGGCACCACTGTCAACCACCCAACTAAAATCAAGTGAGGCAGCATTCACAACATCATTATCAAGAACAATCAAGAAACTATAAGAGAAAACACTAAGCCTATCAGAGGAAACACTAACATGATCTTCATTGCTATTGTCATCATCTTTACTCTTCTCGCTACCCTTGTCTTTCTTGTTCCCTTTATTCAACTATCGACAGTGCTTTTTGATATGCCCTTTCTTGTCGCAATGATAGCAGTCAACATTAGAAAACTTCTTTGATCTGCCTCTTCTTTTGTTTATACCTTTGTCTTTGCTCTTGTCCCTATTCTTCGGGCCCCCAATCTTGTTTCTCCCAATTCTTTAAACAGGTAGTAACTTGAGATGAGGACCCTTGCACCTTCAACCTCTCTTCTTCATTCATAATACCATTCTTAGCTAAGTCCATCGTCACGAGACCACCGGGAGCTAAGCTGAACAAAGTCATTTTAAAGGTTTCCTAAGAGTTTGGTAAGGTATAAAGAAGCCATAACCCCTAAATCTCAATATCAGACTTCATATCCATTTTTTCCATCTGGTTGAGAATTACTTAAATTTCAAGTGATCCTTCACTGAATTTCCATCTTTGAGCTTCAAAGACATAAGTTGTTGCATTAAAAATAGATTGTTGTTGTCGATCTTTCGAGCAAACATTTTCTTAATCTTTTCCCACAAAGTTCATGCATCTATCTCTCGACAAACATGTTTCAACATATTATCATCAAGCCACTGCCTTCTGAAACCACACAACTGATGAATTATTCCCCTCATTCATTTGTCTTATCCTGAGGCTTTTCACTGGAAAAGATTGGTTGATAATAATCTTTCATGTAAAAGAGATCTTCCAATTTTCGTGTTCATTTATGGTAGTTAGAACCATTCAAGAGACCTACTTGTATTTGCTTCCATAATGCAATGCAAGTTAGATTTTCACCAACAACAGACCAAAGCTCTGATACCAGTTTGATGGGAGGAACCAACACAAATTCATAAACCCAAAACGCAAATTTGTAGCAGAAACACAACAAAAACACCAACAATAAAAACAACCAACTTTGGCTAGGTTAAGCAATCACATAATATCTATAAGCAAAATATCTGAAACTGATAGCAATAACCAAAACATCAAACAAAAAAGAACGCCAAGAATTTTTAAGGGAAAACCTCCTAATGTGAGGAGTAAAAACTACGGGAACATAGTCCATAAAAAATCTCCAGTTAATCAAATCTTCCTAAAAATCTTCCTAGATCAACTAGGAGCTCAACAACATCACCAAGATTAACTCTTGGCTCATCACAAGTTCATCAACACAAAGGTTGAACACAAACACATGAAAGAAAGCAAAACAGAAAATTTCACCTCCTAACAGAAAGTCACGATTCGGGCCCAACAGCTAAAGCTAGAGACATTATTTTGATGATCCGACCACTCAGATTGAAGGTCAATGTGTCTTGAACAGTCTGTCAAAATTTCAATCCCATCCAACGGTGAAATTTTTTCTGACGAATGTTTTTCTTTGATTGCTATGTCCAGAAAAAATTCTACTCAACTTTCCATTTTGCAACAAGGGATTTCTCTCATTTCTTTCAAGCACTTGGTTGCTCTTTTTCTACTAAAAACAACTGAAAAGATGGTATTTATATTGGCTAAAAAAATGTCTAAAATGCCCTCAAAGTGGGTACAATTCGAGTTTCCATTTTGGAGTGACCCAACACAATAAAACTCACATAATAAGTTTCTCCCTAAATACATTAAATATTTCATACATATTTAATAGACTTCAAATACAATTGTTTAACAAATATTATTCTTCTTAAATTTTTTTAAGAAAATTTACAATAAATTTGTACCTCTTTCATTCCTATCCTATATGGTATTTCCTATGACCTCTATAAGGTATACATTTTCTTTAATGATATGTTAGAAATGACTTCTGAAAATATTTAAAAATATGAATAGTTTAATTGAGCTAATTATTATATCCTAAATTATAATAGTAATAGATAAGGTATGAAAGTAATCTACCAAAGAGTTATAATTATGGACTCCTACCCAAATTAAACTTAGTATATAGTCCTAAATTGTGCAATTGAATTGGATAATGGAGTATTGTGGGTGAAATTGAAGTGATTAAAAATTGTGATTAAGGACTAAATTGAAGAATTTATAAAGTTGAGGGGTGATATTAAAATTTTGAAAAGAAGAAGGACTTATTTGTGATTTTCCCAAAAAGGAATATATATATATACATATGAATTTGGTGGGGTAGGCTGCACAAGCCAACAGCCCATCAAGACCATCTTCTTCTCCCTTTTCTTTTTCAACGTCATTTTCTCTCACTAAAAATCAAAGTAAGCTTCCAACTTCTTTCTAACTTTTCTCCTCTATTCCTCATTGTATTTTTGCATGCAAGTGCAATAAATCGTACTACTTTTCGAGATTCTTTGTAAGTTAGAGAAAATTTAGCTAACCTTGAGAAAAATAGTTTAGGTATGTTGTTAACCATTGCAAGAGCACTTAAACAATGCATTTTCATGTTAAATTTGTGGGTTATTGGTGAGGTTAAGAATTTTTGAAGATTATTGGTGTATTTTGTGTTTTATGTTGAAGTTGGGATTGAATAACGAATTGCTATTATGGAGGTTGAGTTTTCTAGTTGCAAAGAAAAAAAGGGAAGGTCGGTGGAAGGGGTTGCTGCTTGACCTAAAACCATGCGTGGGGCAGCTGGCTTTGCCAGCCGATGCTACAAGCACACAACCTAGAATGCTTTTGCACACTTGCTGCTACTGTTTGTAGGAAGGCAAGGCCAAGAACGGGCATTGGCTAGCCAAAGGCAAAATGGGCTAGTCATAAAGGCCCGACGGAAAAAAAAAAAAAAAGAAAAGAAAAGAGAAAGGAGGGAAAAAGAGACTAGTTTGGGCTATAAGGCTCATCAATAAAAGGGCATATAATTTAGACAATAGGCCTAATATAGTTATAAATATTAAGTCTAAAGTTTTATTAAACAACATAACCCACTAAATTAACTTAGTTACCCCAATAGTATTTTACATGTCCAATAGATTGTTCTTCTAAAAGCTTAATTAATTTAATTAATTAATTTCCTAAGTATAGATGTTTAAGAGAAGCATAGATGTTTTATTCAAATAAATTGATTAACTAATAGATTGATGAATAAGCATAATGATTGTTTAATTTTGTTTAGTGCCCAAATTGGCATAATTATATTAGGGACTTTGTTACACACACACACACATCTAATAGTTATTAATTTATCTAGTTACTTGACACACCCGGTCCGTTCCATACATTTTTGTACTTATCGAAATAGTAAAAATTGATAGATTGGTACAGAAATGTGTTTGTCCGAAGATGATTAAACCTTAGTGTGGGCAATAAGGAATATATTGAGGATATGACTAGGTGGAGTTGGAACATAAGCGTTAGATAGTGCATAGATTAACTAAGAAAAATTTGAGGAACTTAAACCCTAATTAGGTCCATGCTAGACACCAATCAAAGGAGTAATCAATCCTTGTATGGCTTAGGAGAAGTGCACCAAAGTTCACAAAAGAGATAGGATTGAATTGGAGGTGAAACGAACCCAAATGGAGGCTAAAGAAGCTCCATTGCTGGAATTGACATTCAACTATGCCAGAGTTGGATGGTAGATAAGAGAAGGTTCGAGAAACAGAGAAGAAAGGTGAGATAAAAATATCTTGGGTACAAGCATAACCTAATGTGCTCGTAACCAACTCGGAAGTGACCTTTAAAAGGCGGAGGATAAGCCCGACACCACATTACTTCTCCTATTTCACATCCGTCTTCCTCCGTCTCTTCCACCCAAACCACTACCTCAGCCACCCTTTATGTCATGCCCGAACCCACCTACCAGGCCACGTGACAACCATCACGACACTTCGAAGTACATGCTGACCTTTCATGCACCCGAAGCACCGCAAGGAATAGAATAAATATCTTCGCTATAAAACATTTAACTAAAACTTTAATTACAAGAAATTTATAATAGAAAATCATTTAATAAAATAATTTAATTTAATTTAAATTTGTGTACCAATGGATTAGCTTGGAAGGTTACCTACGCAGCAGAAACTACTAAATCCTAAGCTACCAACCTCTCTTAGTGAGTCTCTGATCTACCATGATCCTCGCGCATGGTAACTGCATCCAACAAAGTTGGCCACAGGTGAGTGATGGAGGTTTAATGAGTCTTCAATATGTGTTAGGGAAACAAGAATAATCCAAAACAAATTTATAAAACAATTATATTTGTTTTCAAAATATTTTTCCAAAAATCAATTTATAAACTAAATAATTTAATACTGTCACGCCCCGGTATTCTCCTCGGGCACAGACAATTGCCGTGTTGCCTCGGGATGTGTGCCAACCAATACATACGCTCGAAACACCACAACGCCCTAAGATATCATTCTTTTCCATCATTTGAAATACATTTATTAACATTATAGCTATAATTCATAAAAGACAAATTTTAAGAAATGATTAATCATAAAAGAGAGAAAATATCATAAACAAGTGTAAAAGTTGACCAAAGACAACTATCGGTGAAACCAATTTAGGAGAGAGAATTTAAATAAAGTAATATAACCAAAATATAGTTATAAATATGTTTAAAACATTCTTTGCAAAATAATAATTTTCTTTGATGTCCATGGATCCACCTAAAACAAGAAATGTGCATAAGAGGAAGCTACACTTGCAAAAGCGGTTCCGACAATAGGAAATGACCGCTACGGACTCAAGGAAACCCAACTAGCCAAGTTGTAAAACTCTAACACCTGAAAAATGAGCAACTAGAATGAGTATATAAATGCTCAGTGAATCAAAGAAACATTGAGCTCAGTGTGTGGGTTTGAGAGTGGCAAGTTCAAAACAATTTACCAAGCTAGGCAAATTTCCAAGACATCAATTCATTTCATCAATTAAAAGCATGTTCATAAAGCATATAATCTCATAAGCATCAATGTTGACAAAATAAACCTGACTTTTCCAAAGATGGGTTAGCCAAAAACATTCCCCCAATCTCCAAACCTTGGCTGAGGTTGAGAAGGGAACCACCAAGGGTTTTTGGCACACCATAATGATCATATGAAAACCAAAGTTACCCCTTCCTTGGTGTTGGCCTTGGGCAACTCAATGTGGTGAGGCAAAGAGAGTCCAACAACAATTATTTTGGTCATAAGAGTCACCCTTTCCCATCAACTCTACATAAGAATCATTAACATAATAAAACATATCACAATCTATGTCATCCTCTTCTATAGACCATAGATTGGCAACCATGGTTGAGTTTAGGAATTCAATTCCCTATGTGCACAAGCATACCAATCTCACCAATACAAAATTCTAAGTATATGCCATAGTTCATAAAACCATTTCAAGTGTCATGGTTGATAATAAAAGCATCACAAGTAAAACATGGCATATACAATCACTTCGGTCACATTTTCATCAAACGAGCTTAACAAAACCTTTTCAAAAAGAAGCCACACTCTAAAAAATATCAACATTATTATATATAAAACTCATCATAAAACCAAGAAAATAAAAAAAAAAATTGGCACAACATATCTCAAGTAGCACATCACTCACAAAATGGGAGAATTGTATACTCCCAAGGCTAGTCCAACTCGTGTGCTTCACTTGAATCGGGGTTGCATTCTCCTAAAGAAAAAAGGCAAGGAACAGATGGGAAAATGTCCATTATACAAAATTCAATGTTAAAAGATGAGTAATGCATCATGAGAATGCATGCCAATGCATCTACCCCTAAATCATGCCACCCAATTGGCAACGCACTCCGTTGAGCCACTTTGAGCTCAACCCTTACCAAATTTTATCAATTTAGGGGTTAAATGCCCAAATATTAACCAAAATTTATTTTAGATTTTTATCACCTCAAAAGATCTCTTACATATGTTTAATTAAGGTTTTGAAAGACTCAGAGAAGTTGGAAATCGAATTAGAAGTGAAACGGAGCAAAACGAACCAAAATGGAGCAAGGCATGTTCCAATGTTTCCAGTGAGGATCTAGGCCAGGGTCTCTGGTGCACCTGGCCCGGAATCACCCTGTTTCAAGATTCCTTCCTCTCTAGAGAGGATCCGGGCTAGGGTTTCTAGAGCACCTGGGCTAGAATCAGTCTACACATTTCAGGTCTTATGACCATTTAGGCCAAGGTTCAACCTTTAACATTCCCAAATCATTTCCAATTCACTTCAACACAATATTCACCATTATACATCATCAAAACATGCTTAGAACATCAATTAAGGCATCTACAACATCAATTTAACTTAATTTAATCAAATTGCACTCCAAAGACCCATTTTTTCTCTTCTAACTTCTAAAATGCATAACTTTTTCATTTCAAATCCAATTAACATGATTCCAAAGGCATATTGAAGCTAAAATGAGTAGATTAATATGCCTCAAATCACTTTCCAAAACTTGTTGGATCTACCACGAAATTTCTCCACATTTTGAGCTTAGATTGCCAAGATCACCACTAAACTTCAGTTTCTTCCTTCCTCTTTAGTTTTAATGAAAATGGAAATACAAAGAGTGATTTTAGTGTGTTTGATTCATGATTTCATGAAGATTTGATAGAGATTGGAAGAGGATTTGGTTTAGGGAAATTTGGTTAGGGTTTGCTTTGTTTTCAAAAGAGAGAAAATGATGAGAAGAGATGAGAAAAATGAAGGCATCTTCCTTTTTCCCTTTTCTCCATTTTCCCTTTCCCAATTTGCCATCCAACTAAATCTCCAAAAAACCAACTTGCCTTTCAATGACCTCATATTCACAATGCTACTTATTTCTCCTTAATATTTTAATTTACCTAGTTCCAAATAACTCTCTAGACCACTTAATGGGTAATTAAAGCTTAATCTCAAATCTTGCAATAACATTATCATTGATCCTTATGACTTCTAAGTAACATATAAGATTCCCATAATTAGTCAAAATCTCCAACGTAATTTAGTTCACATCAAAATCAAGATTCAATTCAAGAGAAAATTTTCTATAACACCAAAAATTCAAGTTCAAATTATAAATGAAATTTTTCGGTATTACAAGTGATAGGTGTATTTTACACCTAAATTATGAGCTATTTTATAAACATAATTGGATGATTTTTATTGATATTATAGCTTATTCTTTATCTTTTATTCTCACTTTTATCTTATTGTGTGTAGGAGAGCTTCATGGTAAATTGAGGTCAAATTAAGGAGATTTAGAGTTAAAAAGATTAAAAAGGATGATTGAAGTGAAGCTTAGACTGAAAGAAGTTTGAAAAGCCAAGAAAAATAGAAGCAAACAAGAAATCGGTCGGATGAGGATACTTTAGTCCCTACTATGGAAGTGTCGGATGAGGAACAAGAGGAAGAATTAAGGGAAAAGGGAGAAGAAATCTTGCAAAAAGATTTAATTCAAGGCATGCGTCTTCTTGGTGCTCGCATGCAAGTGGATTTTCAAAAATTGCAACAATCCATGAATGATTTGAGAGAAGAAAATCAATTTTTAAAAAGGCGATTAGATAAGGCCCAATTGCGCAATTCTTGTCTTGTGCGAGAAATTCATCGCCAATAGACGATTATAGATAGTCTTTCTTCTTTTCCTCCTCACTGAATTTGATTTTATTTTTGTTTTTAATTTTGTACTATTTCTTTTTTCTAACTTTACTTTTTCTTTTCTTTCTTCCCACACTTAGGTTTTGCGTTTTTGTGCAACAATTTAGGAGTAGATTTGTCATAGATTTTTCCTTTTCTCCAAAATCAGGAAGTTTTCAATTCCTTTTTTATTCTTTATATTTTTGCATAATATTGGGGACAATATTGTATTAAGTGTGGGGGGGGTGAATTTGATTGAAAGCTTTGAAAATTTTTCTTTTCTAAGAAATTTAATTTTCTAATATTGGTTGCTTTGATTTGATAATATGATTTGATAATTCTTTTAGTGTTGAAAGAATTGTCGATTATTGAATGCATAATTAGGATTGAGGAATTATTTTCTGATTTGAATTTTGTAAGTACTAGGAGATTGTTTTTGCTAGGAGAAGAATGCTTTGAATTGACTTGAGTTACCTTGTGAGGATTTGAGCCTTCATCCCTATTTTTCTTTGTTATTTCATGCCTTCTATGATTTTAGACTTCTAGAACTTGAATTACATCTTTTTGAGATTACATGTTTTATTATATGTGCAAGCATGGAGATTAAGGTCTTTAGGATTTTTCGTTTGAGCCAAAAAGCCTACCCATTATACATTGATCTATTAGTAAGCCCCTTTGAGCCTAATTGTCATAATATAACTTTTCTTTCATAGCCTCATCCAAAGAACCTTTGAGCCTAAATTGAGAAAAACAATTTTTGACCCTCTAATTCATATTTAGTAGAACAACTTGTTTATATGAGTTCTTTGGGATATGATTGTAAAGATAAAGTGTGGGAAAATTGATGAATTAAATGTATAGTTGATGGACTGAAAATAGAAATAATGTCATGAACATTGTTTTAAAGTTTTCTTTTCAAAAAAAAAAAAACAGAAAGTGTAAAAGAAGAAAGACATGAATTTCTTTAAATATTGAGAAAGGAAAAGGTGAATTTATTTGTTCACAAATTTAAGAAGGAATTGGTTGAAATAGTTAAATGAAGAAATCCCAAAATTTTCTTGATTTACATTTTCTACTAATTGTCGATTATTTTTGTTTATCTTTTATTCCTTTTCTTCCATGAGCTTACATTGCCCTTTGGCCCCATTACGACCCAATTTGAAGACCTTATAATTTGTGTTTGTATATATATTTTTGAGAAGTGGAGATTAGATGTTTTTCAAGCCTATGGTAAGTCTAACTTCATTAGAAGAAGATGATAGTAACTCAATATATAAAATTGCTAAACACTTGTGTGAATGAGTGCCAACTTGTGAGAGTTAGTCAGTTTGAAGTATTTGATTTTAGTGAAAGAAATTGATTAGTGCTTGCAATGTTTGAATTATGAATTAATGTTCTTATGAATTATCATGTGTTTGATGGTTAACAATTTAATTTGATACTTTAATTTTGTATCTTGTGCTATTGATTTAAAGTGTACCAATGTTTTTCAAAACATGTTTGTGGGTATCGTCTTGGTAAACCCTCAGGAGACTATAACTTCTCCACTAGGGACACCTAGGGGTTTAAAGGCTTGTGGCATACACTAAATGTCACCGTACATCTACGAAAGTGGAATTGTTTTCTGTCTTAGGATTAGTTAGTCTACTAGAGTGATTAACATTGCTTGAGGACAAGAAATGAATTAAGTGTGGGGGAATTTGATAGGTGTATTTTTACACCTAAATTATGAGCTTTTTATAAGCATAATTGGATGATTTTTATTGTTATTATAGCTTATTCTTTATTTTTTACTCTCACTTTTATCTTATTATGTGTATGAGAGCTTCATGATAAATTGAGGTCAAATCAAGGACATTTGGAGTTAAAAAGATTAAAAAGGATGATTGAAGTGAAGCTTAGATTGAAAAAAGTTTGAAAAATCAAGAAAAATAGAAGCAGACAAGAAACAGGTGGTGTTTCGGGCATGAAGCGGTGCCGGAATTGAACAATGATCATCCGAGAATTTTACGACCTGAACCGGTGCCGTAACACGAATGAAGCGGCACCGGTTCTAAGCTGTTTAGTTTAATTCAACTTAATCTCCTAATTCTTTGTAATCACTCTAGTATAAATACTTTAGTTTTAGGGTTTTAGAGGAGGATGTCTAAGGAATAGTTTCAGAGAGTGGAAGTAGCCAAGTCAAGTTTATTCTTCAATTTGGCAAATTTGTTTCTTCTTTAAACTTGTGATATTCTTTTAATTTAGTGATGAAGTTTTCTTTTCAAATTATGAGTAGCTAATTTACTTGTTGGTGATTTGAGTATATCTTCTAGGGATTTTATTTCAATGCTTGTATGAATTAATTATCTTGGGGTTAAATCTGTTTTCTTTTTTCGTAATGTGTTTTATTTCTGGCCAACATAGAATAGATCTTTGGAATTTTATGATGGACCGAGAGGCGAAGTACGATTTGTGCACTAGGAAAATAGACACAATCTAATTAGATACGAGAGTAATTCAATTTATTGTGATAACCATAATTGAATTAGGGTTGTGGAGAAATTGATTTGATTATAATCTAAGGTTCTTAATGTTCTTAATGTTCTTAATTAATTAGTTTATGCACTAAGAGGTAGTAATCAATTAGTTGAAAAAGCTTAGGATGATATAAGAGGGCTCCTAAGTAGATTAGTGGTTGTTATTTTAACCTTGATAGTTAGTTTCATACATAACTTTATTAAAAACCTAGAAAAGAAGTCTAAACCCTCACATCTATTCTATTAATTTCTCTTATTTGTTTAATTCTTGCTTTCTTAGTTAATTTTTATTATCATACTCTTTTAATTAATTGCAACATAATTCCATCATATTTCCTTTGATTCTTTTATGAACTTTACTAGAATTAGGACTTAGCAATTAATTTATCCTCATGGGATCGACATCTCGGAATACTTTGAGATATATATTACTTGATTTCGTACACTTATGAAAAATCCTAATCAACAAGTACCAACCCCTTACAAAAGTTTCATCCTCAAAACTTGTTACACCATATTCTTAAACAAATGTGGGTATTTTGTTTTCATTGCTTCTTCCAGTTCCCAAGTCATTTCTTCAACTTTGTTATTTCTCCACAAACCTTTACAATCGACACACTTTATTATGCAAAGTCTTATTCTTTCGAGTATGGTAAACGGTTCAACTCCATAATTTAAGTCTTATCTCAACTCAACTGGAGGATATTCCAAAACATGTAAAAAATTTGGCACATACTTCTTGAGCATAGAGACAAGAAACACATTGTGAATCTTCTTCAATTCCAAAGGCAAGTCCAATCGATAAGCCACATTTCCAACCCTTCCAACAATTTTTTAGGCCTAATGTGCTGAGGATTGAGCTTCCCTCGTGCATGAAATCGAATGCTTCATTTCCAAGGAGAAACCTTTAAGAATACCATATCTCCAACTTGGAATTCCAATGGTCTTCGCCTTCACCATTTCCACCATAGATTCAATAAGTTCAACATTCCAAATCCTTCGCTCACCCACCCCGTCCCAACAGAAGGGTGTTCGTCACTTTCTCCCATACAAAGCTTCATAGGGAGGCATTCCGATGCTAGCTTGGTAGCTATTGTTATAGGCAAATTCAACCAAAGGTAGACGCATATCCCAACTTCCATGAAAATCTAGCACACAAGCAGAGAGCATATCCTTAAGGGTTTGGATTTCCCCTCGGATTGCCCATCGGTTTGAGGATGAAACATGGTGCTAAATTTCAACTTTGTGCCAAGTGCTTCTTGAACTAACGGCCAAAATCGGGAAGTGAAATGAGCATCATGATCGGACACTATGGACACCAGAACACCATGGAGTTTAATAATCTCATCAACATATAAAGTTGCAAGCTTTTCAATTGGATCGGAGACATGCATATGCAAGAAATACACAGACTTGGTCAACCAGTCCACAATCACCTATATGGCATCATGACCACTTTGAGTACGCGGTAAACCTACAACAAAGTCCATGGTTGTGTGTTCCCACTTCCACTCTGAGATTGGCAATGGTTGGAGTAATCTGGCAAGTCTTTGATGTTTCGCTTTCACTTGTTGGTACACCAAGCACTTGGAAATATACTCAGCAATTTCTCTTTTCCAGACTACCAATAGCTTTCTTTAATGGTGTGGTACATCTTCGTGTTACCCGAATGCATAGCATATGCTGAGATGTAAGCTTTTTCAAGAATTTTCCTTCCTTAACTCTACATCATTAGGTACACAAACTCCTTCTTTGAACATTAGAACTCTATCATCTCAAACTTTAAATTGAGACTCTTCACCCTTCTTGACTTTCTCCATCCTTTTTCTCAATGTTTCATCTATAGCTTGAAGCTCTCAGATTTTATCAACAAGTATTGGTCTTACTTCAAACCAAGCCATTAAGACTCCATTTCCACCATCCATCAATTTAACTTTAAGAGACCTTAGACCAACCAATTGTGGAACATACATGGTTGAAATTGTTACAAGAGTAGAGGAAGACTTTCTATTCAAAGTATTTGCCACCACATTTGCCTTTCCTAGATGATAATCAATAGTTAAATCATAATCTTTGATCAATTCCAACCACCTTTTTTTGTCTCAAATTCAATTCGTTTTGAGAAAACAAATACTTTAAACTTTTGTGGTTCGTAAAGATTTTACCTTTCCATACAAGTAATGTCTCCAAATCTTCAAAGCAAAAACCACGATGGCTAACTCCAAATCATGAGTTGCGTATTTTATAGGGATGGCAATGGGTACTGAAAAACAGGGTACCCGTAGATACCCGACCCGGTTACATAGGATTCGGGTATCCTGTATACGGGGTTCAGGACGGGTTCGGGTAACATCTTTACTACCCGAGTCGGGTTCGGGTAGCACACTTAGGGTACCCGCTACCCGAACTTGGTTAGAAATAATACTAGAATATAGAAATAAAATGAGAAAAAATACCTTTGATATGTTTTGAACCTTGACCAAAGGGTTATCAAGACACCTCTTACCATCCCGCCTATAATTAATTTCTAATATGTAATGCACTTAAATTCTATTTATTAGTTACAACTTCATAAGTCTGATTTAAATCTAGCTTTTTCCCTCAGCACCGCATAACTTCATTACTTCACCTCACCTAACTTATTACTTCAGACTTCACAAACAGTTCGGCATTTCCTCATTCTCTCAAAATTCCTTCCCTCAAAATACATCAACCCAAATTCTTATTTCCGAATCCAAACTTTAACCAAAATTTTCTTAGATCTATATTTCCTTGTTGACCCATATATTTTTCTTTTGCCTTTCTTCTCAGATCTGTTTAGCATTGTGTTGGAGTAAGTATTTTTTTGCTTAGAATAAGTTCTGAGCATTGTGTTAGAATAAATGATTTTGTAGAAATTACTCAAAGATTTGTAGAAATTACTAGTGGTTCACTAAAGCATTAATGAATAAATACGTTCACTAAAGCGTTCTTGATTATAATCGAGTTCTTAAAAATATATACATATATATATATGTTGTATATATTCGGTTCATTTATGTTCATAAAGGAAAATTTAGTTACTTTTATTTATAAAATTGTTCATATAAGTTACTTAACAAATCACTTAGAGCTTTGATCTTGGTTGACTAGTTCTAGCTTTTCAGTTTTGATTTTGATTGTTAAAAATTTTGTTTATTGTTCATAAACAAGTTCTACAATTAATACTACTTAGAATAAATTAATACTTCTTAGAATAAATTAAAATTTTAATTGATGGTCTATTTCTAAAACGGGAATTTATAGGGTTCGGGTAGTTAGTGGGTAGTTAGAATTTTAATAGGGTAAGGTTCGGATAGAAGGTTTAGGGTTTTAATCGGGTAGTTAATGGGTTCGGGTAGTTGAAAATAAGCGGGTACCCTACCCGCTGCCATTCCTAGTAGTTTACCTCATGCTTCTTCAATTGACAAGAAGAATAGGCAATAACCTTGTCTCCTTGCATCAACACATAACCCAACCTTGTTTACTTGCATCAGTATACACCACATAACCTCTACCACTTGTAGAAAATGAGAGGATTGGAGCAGAGATTAGTTGATTCTTGAGCTCTTGGAAGCGCTTTTCACAATTCTCATCCCATCGAAATTTAATTCTTTTCCTTGTCAACCTAAACAATGGTGCGACCAAATCTTCTATAGTAGAAGAGATGACCCAAGAAACTTCTCACTTCGGTCACATTCTTAGGTTGATCCCACTTTATAATTGCTTCCATCTTCTTTGGATCCAGAAAGATACCTTTACTAGACACTAGATGTTTAGAGAAACTAACTTCTCGGAGACAAATTCACACTTTGACAACTTGGCATAGAGTTGCTTGTCTTGGATAGTTTGGAGAACAATCCTTAACTATTTGGAATGCTCTTTCTCATTCCTTGAATACACCAAGATGTCATCAGTGAACAGAATTACGAACTTATCCAAGTATGGGTTGAATACTATGTTCATGAGGTCCATAAATGTGGCCGGAGCATTTGTTAACCTAAATGGCATCACTAAGAACTCATAATGTCTATATCGGGCACAACATGTCGTTTTATGGATATCACTCTTATTGAGTTTTAATTGATGATAACTAGATCAAAGATCAATATTGGAGAAAACACTTACACTTTGAAGCTGATCAAAGAGATCATCAATCTAAGGAAGAGGATATTTATTCTTGATGGTCACCCACTCCAATTAATGGTAGTCAATGCACAAATGGAGGGTACCATCCTTCTTTTTGACAAAGAGCACCAATGCACCCCAAAAGGAAACACTTGGCCTTATATAGCCTTTGTCATGTAGTTCTTCTAGTTGCACTTTCAATACCTTGAGCTCGGTCGGAGCCATGCAATAAAGTGGAATCGAAATAGGTTCCATACCGGGGAGTAGATCAATAGCAAAATTAAACTCTTGATCCAGAGGCAAGCCAGGCAATTCATCGGGAAAGACATCCGAAAACGCCTTCATTATCGGAATGTCATCCAATTTAGGTCCTTCAATAGTAGTGTTAATCACATAAGCCAAGTAGGCTTGACACCTTTTTCCAACCAACTTGCGAGCTTCAACAAATAAATCACACATGATTGTAACACTCGACGTTCATCATAAAAAGTGACTCTCGAAACACCCGGTCTACAAAATTCTACTTCTTTTGTACAAATATCTACAGAGGCATGGTGTAAGGCTAACCAATCCATTCCAATGATTGCATCAAAGTCCCAAATTTCAATTGGAATGAGATCCACCTTTAACACTTCTTCTTCCATTTTCACTTCACAACCTTTCTACATTATATTCTGAAAAATGTCTTCACTAAACGGTGTAATGACAAGCAATTTCGATTTTAAAGGAAAGAGATCAATTAGGATGTTCTTGGTGAAATTCAAATTAAGAAATGATCTTTCCGCACCAGAATCAATCAAAACATATGTATCATGACCAAAGATAGATAGAGTACCCATCCAAGAGTCAACAAGATAAGAAAAAAAATTAAGTTTTCAAGTTCAAAATGAACTTGGAGTGTTCAGGGAAAATAACAATTCCCACCTCAGCTAATGGAATTTCGGCAATAATTATTTTCCCTAGCTTGTTTTCTCAAGCTAGCAATCAACAAGTTTGCATCCCAACTAAACTCATCATCGAGAATATCTTAATTCAACAGTCTAGCATATCTCAAAGCTAAAAACCATCTAGAATGAGTACCATAACTCAATATGCACACATTCAAAGTTTCATCAAATGACCATAATGACTATTGTCAAGACATTCAAAATATTCTATCACACTTTATGCAATGCATGACAATGACGAATCTAAGAAAAGCTAAAACCGTATCTCAGTACCTATAATGACTCCTGGATTAACTTGGGCCTTCTCATTTGTCATCACATAAATTCGAGTTTAAGCATAAGTTTTAGGACAATGAGAATTAGGAGCAACCGTATTGCTACCGGTCCCCATTCTAGGAGTATTAGTGGTAGGAGTAGGAGCATTTGATTGGTTCCCATGAGGTGTATCGGTCCCCATTCTAGGAGTAGTAGTGGTAGCAGTATGAGCTTTTGATTGTTCCCTATGAGGTGTAGTGTTTTGGTTGTTAGAGAATATAGCACTACCTCCGGTCCCACCAAGCTCGGGACAAGCTTGAAGCATTTAGAAGGTTCGGGGCAAGCTCCATCATGTGCCTTTCTGTAATTTCGGCACCAATTACCCCTATCACCAAAGGATTTTGCAGTCGGAGTAGCATTGGATGTAAGAGTGCCACCTTTCAAAGCAGGTTGGCCCTTAGGAGAGTTAATAGGTGTGGAAACAGTCTTACCACCACTTTGATTACCCGTTTCCTTGCTTTTTTAGAGCTTTGTTGAGAGTTACTCTTAAAGTTTCTCCTTTTCCCTTTTCCATCCCTACATTTACCTCTATCATTCACCATTTGCTCCACTTGAAGAGCCAAGTGGAGCACCTCTTTGTAAGGAAGAGAGTCCGTGATAAACATTCTCTCTCGGATGCTTATATTCAAACCTTCTTCAAACTTAAAACATAAATACTCTTTCGGGTTTCTCAATTTCGGCACAAACAAAGACAACTCCCTCAATTGAGTTTCATACTCTGCCACGATTTTGCTTCCTTACTTCAAATGGAAGAACTCTTTTCTCTTTTGGTCTCTAAAGAATCGTGTGTAGTACTTGTCATCAAAGTCCTTCAAGAATATAGACCTAATGATGGGAATAGGGTAGTATAACTTCAAATTTTCCTACCACGTGCTAGCCCCCTTTTTCAACAATCTCACAGCAACTAACAATTTGGTGTCATCATTAAGTTTCATATCCTCTAATGTACTCTTCACATTATGCACCCAATCCTTGGCCACATTTGCATCATAGACTCCTATAAACACCCCATAACCCAATTATTTTACATCTCCTACCAACTTGTAGAGTTCCTTTTGAAGTTGAAGAGGATGAATTATAACCGAAGAATGAGCTACAACCAAATGAGGATCTACAACTAGGGAAGAAGGGTTTACGATCATGGGAGGCACTTCTACATGCACTTCTTGGGTAGTATGAGGAGTATTGATTAAAGTAGTTGCCTTGGTACCAAACTTATGAGCATTTCTATTCCATCAATTTATGCATTTTTACATTTTGGCAATCGAAGAAGGTCAAACATCCCTTAGAGAGGCTAAAGAGAGAGAAGGATGTTCACTTGGATTGTGAGAAGAAGAGGAGACTTCACATTTCAATGAAGGAGGAACTTGAGGAATTGCCCTCGGAGTGGCTTGAGAGATATGAGTAGTTATACAAGGAGTGCTAGAAGTGGTTCGAAATAAGTTGAGAAGCATTTTTCTTTTTACCCTTAGGTGACATTTCGACCTACAAGAGTAAACTTAAGATAAGTCAAGACACCAAGGCAAAGGAAGATGCACATCGACTCTTATATGAAGCTAGACTATACTAAGATGCATTAGAGACTCAAAAGTCAATTTGAAAACATTTGAAAACATTTAAAAACACAAGGGCTCTATTACTAATAAAATTTTCATGCCTCGGTACTCTTTTCGAGCACGGGACAATCTCCATGTTACCTCAGGATACGTGCCAACCAATGCACGCACCTGAAACCTCACAAGGGTCTAAGATATCATTCTTTTCCATCATTTAAAATACATTTACTAACATTATAGCTATAATCCATAAAAGAGAAATTTTAAGAAAGGATTAATCATAAAATAAAGAAATTATCATAAACAACTGCAAAAGTTGACCAAAGTTAACTATGGGTCAAACCGGTTTAGGAGATAGTATTTAAATAAAGTAATATAACTAAAATATAGTTATAAACATGTTTAAAACATTCTTTACAAAATAATAATTTCCTTTGGTCTTCATGGATCTGCTTGAAACAAGAAATCTGCATCTGAGGAACTTACACTTGCAAAAGCGATTCCGACAAGAGGAAATGACTGCTACGGACTCAAGGAAACCCAACTAGCCAAGTTGGAAAACTCTAACACCTGAAAAATGAGCAACTAGCATAAGTATATAAATATTCAATGAATGATAGAGACATTGACCTTAGTGTGTGGGTTTGAGAGTGGCAACTTCAAAATAATTTACCGAACTAGGCAAATTTCCAAGACTGATAGTCATGTAATGAATTAAAAATATGTTCATAAAGCATGTAATCTCATAAGCATTAATGTTAACAAAATAAACCCGAGTTTTCCAAAGATGGGTTGGCTGAAAATAAGCCTTCAATCTCCAAACCTTGGCCGAGGTTGAGAAGGGAACCACTAAGGGGTTTTGGCATATCATAATCATATCAAAACCAAAGTTACCCCTTCCTTGGTGTTGGCCTTGGACATCTCAAATGTGGTGAGGCAAAGAGAGTGCAACAACAATTATTTAGGTCATAAGAGTCACCCTCTCCCATCAACTCTACATACCAATCATCAACATAATAAAACATACCATAATCAATGCCATTTTCCTTAATGGACCATATATTGGCAACCATGGTTAACTTTGGGAATTCAATTCCCTAGGTGAACAAGCACACCAATCTCACCAATATAAAATTCTAAGTATATGCCATACTTCACAAAACCATTTCAAGTTTCATGGTTGATAATAAAAGCATTACAAGTAAAACATGGCATATACAATCACTTGGGTCACATTTTTATCAAACATGCTTAACAAAACCTTTTCAAGAAGAAGCCACACTCTAAAACACATCAACATTATTATATATCAAATTCATTATAAAACCTAGCCAAGAAATCAAAACAATTGCCACAACACATCTCAAGAGGCATATCACTCACAATATGGGAGAGTTGTATACTCCTAAGGCTAGTCCAACTCTTGTGCTTTGCTTCAACTAGGATTGCCTTCTCATAAAGAACAAAGGCAAGGAACACATGGAAACACACCCATTATACACAATTCAATGTCAAAATTTGAGTAATGCATGATGAGAATGCATGCCAATGCATCTACGGCCAAATCATGTCACCCGATTGGCAACGTACTCTGTTGAGCCACTTTGAGCTCAACCCTTACCAAATTTTGTCAATTTAGGGGTTAAATTCCCAAATATTAGTCCAAAATTTATTTGAGATGTTTTTCCACCTCAAAAGGTCTCTTACATATGTTTAATTAAGGTTTTAAAAGACTCGAAGAAGTCAGAAATCGAATTAGAAGCAAAACAGAGCAAAACAAACCAAAATAGAGCAAGGCATGTTCCAATGTTTCAGGTGAGGATTCGTGTCACGCCCCGACACCATAATTGGGCACGTAACAATCGCCGCAACCCTCGAAATGCATTTTATTAGGTTAGAATACACTTCAAAGGTTGCAAGGCTAAAATGGTCATTTTACCAATTTTTCTCTTATACAGTTTTCATCCAGTTTAATACTTAAAACACTTAACTAACATGCAGACAATTCAAAACAGATAAAATATCGAACTGTCATGGCATAAAAATTCATGTAAACACAAAGCACCAAAACTTCATGATATTTACGAAAATGCCATTAGGTTTTCGACATATTTTTCGGTGAATTTTTAAACCAAGCTACAGGATTCAGAAAAATACGGTAACAACTTCGAATATTATTAGACACATTAAAACGATGAAATAGATATTTAAACCGACATTCACTTACTCGGTGGGCCCTACACGAATTTTTGAAAAATAGTACAAAAAGTTGACTTTTGCACCCTTGGTCAAATTTGAGTAAAAAACCTAGCGATTCTCCCACCATAACGTACCTATGAACGCGGTTGGTATCTACAGCCTGAAAAATATTTTATTAAAAACATGGGTGAGTAACAGAGTTACTTAGTGAGTGGATAACATATTAAGGCAACAATATAGTAAAAGTCTTTAAAGTAAAATAAAGAAGAAATATTTTAAGAACATAGGCAAAACAAGAATTTCCAAACCTTGGCCCATGAATCATATAGTCTAGTCCGTCAATTCCTCACTCAAGTTGTCGCCTTGGCCGAGGTCGACAATTGAGTAGCGAGTCCCGTCCTGAACGATGGATACCACAGGACGAACTCGAATTTACCTTGCGGATTTCCCTCCGCGCCTCCCTGTCCAAGGTGTACACGGTGCATAACGAAATTTTAAATCTCTACTCCTTAATTAAGACTTAGACTAAGTGTAATGCCATGCATGCCATGCACTAAATTTGAATTCTAACTCCTAATTAGCATTTTTCACTAATATTCTTCCAATCTAATTTCTCCAAAATTCACATCTATACCATTATAGGTTGAAAATTTCCCATAGCTATGGCACATTAAAAAATTTCGACCTTTGCTCTAATTTCACCCAATTTCCACATTTTTCTTTTCCAACATTTCTCTTTAACATTTTCTAACTAAATTTACTTCAAAACAACTACATTTTCATTTAAATTCCAAAATGACAAAGATGCTATTTTCCTTGAAATTTCTGCATAAATTATTGAAAAATTAAAATTTTCATTTCTAATGAAATTTAATGACATTTCATAGTTTAGTAAGCTTCCATGAACTCCATATTTTAATCCTAAGGTTTCATGAATTCAATTTGACCCAAAAATCTTAAATTCAAAAATTCTCCATAATTTTTCTAATTTTCTAGATTCACACTCCTACAAGTGATTTCAAGTTAAATTGACCCTATATTCATATTTAGCATGCCATAATCTACATTCTAACATCAAAATTAGGCATACTTACCTTGATTTGTGAAAATCCACCAAGAACCCTAGACTTTCCAATTGCAATTTCTCCTCACTTAGCTTGAATTTCTTAAAATTGATTTAGGAATGTTAATGGGCTAATCAAGAGGTTTAATTTGATAGGTAATTTTAATAGGCTTGTTTGGAGAATTTAGGACTTATGTGTTATGGGGTAAGCTTCCAAGCTTTCATCAATGGAGTTTGTTCTTCCTTTTTCTCAAGGTTGAAAACAACAATGAAAATTGTTGAATTTTCTAGACATTTCCTTATGCATGGCTGGATTCTACAAGGGTGGAAGATGATGAAATTTGTTCCAATCCTAGCCATCAATTCCTAAGCCATTGCCACTTGTCATTAGATGGTTAAGTCCATAAAAGAGAATTTTGTTCTAAGTTCCCATTTTATCCTCCAACAATCAGTAAAATTCCATCCATATCCTAAGTCAGTGTAATAAAATTTTCAGTGTATATTTTTATTCTTTAGACTGTTTCCTTTTATTCCATTGGCAGCGAAATTTTAAAATTCTCTGTCAATTTTTTGTAAATTCTGTCTAAACTTCTAATTTTACTACTAATTCTTCAACAATTTATTTAATTCCATTTATGTCCTATTCATAACTTAAGTAAAACTTAAACTATATTTTCAATGATTTGCTACTAAATGATGCATGCCGGACGGATTAAAAGAAACAGTAATTTAGAACGGGTATTACAGCTCTCCCCCCCTTAAAATAAATTTCGTCCTCGAAATTTCACATACCGGAACTAGTGAAGAGATGAGGATATTTTCTCCTCATTTGCTCCTCGGGCTCCCATGTTTCCTCTTCTACTTGCGCATTTCTCCATAGTACCTTGACCATCGGAATGCTTTTATTTCTAAGTACTCGCACTTGGGTATCTAGAATCCTGACCGGTTGTACTTTGAAGTTCAAGACTTCTTTCAAGTCGATCGGATGAGTTTCTAAAATATGGGAGGGATCGAGTACATACTTCTTTAATAGAGATACATGGAATACATTGTGGATTTTATCCAATTCTTGTGGCAGCTCTAACCGATAAGCTATTGGACCTATTCTTTCAATCACTCTAAACGGTCCAATGTAGCATGGATTTAGTTTTCCTCGCTTCCTGAACCAGATAACACCTTTCCACGGTGACACCTTTAAGAATACCATATTATCTACTTGGAACTTTAGGTCTTTTCTTCGTATGTCCACGTAACTTTTCTATCGATCTTGAGCCGCCTTCAATCTTTCCCTGATAACTTTGACCCTTTTCAGTGGTAAGGTAAATTAATTCACCATTATGGAGCTTCCGTTCACCAACTTCATCCCAATATACCGATATTCTAAATTTTCTCCAATATAATCTTCTTTAATTCTGGATTATTAGGACATACACTTTACCATTCTTAGTTAACACTTTATCACTTCTAAGTTGTAGGTTTACTCTTAAGGCTATTGTCTTGTGCGGTCTAAGGCTAGCTTGTTTACTTTATACCTTAGTAAGCCTTGTCCACGAAATTGAGTGTTTAACCTTTCGGCTCCCTAAATGGGAATGAACCGATCGTAAGCAAGTAAAGATACTAATGTTAGTGATAAAGAACTTAAGAGAGTTTGGAAGAATGACTATTATTGGTATTCCGTACAAACTTGTTAGTACAAGATAATCTGGTGGTAGGTTCTCTCACTACTACAACACTTCCCTCATACACCACAAGATGGTAAAGGAGTATCCCTTATTCTTCTTGCCTTTATAGTTTTTTTTTTTTAAATTCTTGGTTCAACCTACTATCCGTCCTTTAGCGCTCTTGAATTCAGTCGACCAAAATAGGTTTCACCACAAAGCTAACAAATCAAGGCTCCACTTACTACATTCCCTAGTTTTTCTTTTAACACTTTCACTTTTCCTTGATGTCTTTACCATGGAAATCGTCATACTTCACGGTACTCAATCTTTGATGTTCAAGAACTTTCACCAGTTGTACCTCATAATTTTAATCTTCCTTAAGTTCAACTGGTGGTACTTCTAATATACGCGAGGGGTCATATTTATATTCTCAGAGCAGTGTGAATCCTTTTCAACTGTAATAGTAACTGTCGGTTTATAGTTTCACAAATTCATCTTTTATTCCTATATCTCCAAATTTGGAATTTTCCTTCTTGACTCTATAATTCATGTTGATCAACTCATAGTCCTCAATTCATAACCTATGTGACTCCAAATAAATCTTCCAGCCGATCTACAATTTCTTCAATCCACTTTTTCCGTTAATGGAATTTCATATTTAATATCTACATCAATCTACCTTGCCAACTTTCTTGGTTCTCTCTCTTATAGCCCAATTTCCATTCTAATACAACTGTAATAGTTCCATACTAGCCTTTCATAACTCCAAGCATATACGTTTTCTTATTGAGTTATGACCTTTCATAACTTGATGAACATTAAAGCTTCCTTTCTTCCGCCCTTCACCCATGACTCATTTTCTCATTTAATAAGATATCCTTCGACTTATATTGCTTGAGCAATAATGACTTTGTCTTATGGTGAAACAATTAGGTTGAAAAGCACTTTGCTTCCTCCCAGAACCCAATCAAATCTTCTTTGAAGTAGTCAATCTAAAAGATTCCTTAAGAACTCCAATCCTCTCTTCATTTCAATGAATCACATTTCCATCATTATCTTGTCAGTGTATATGTACATCCCTTCATAATCTTCTCTTTATTTTTGGACGTTTCAATACATAAAAGTTGTTTTACGAACTTTCCTATCTCTCATCTCTTCCTACTTAAGATTTATTCAAAGACTCCATAACATCATGGAAGTAATCATAATTCATTCTGCTACCACGCTTGACCTCAACTATTTCAATTCCAAAAGTTCTCATTATTCATTTAACTACTTGAACAAATCAAAACTTTCCCCACCTAATTTCACTTAGTTACCATCTTCTTCTTTAGCTTAGATTTCATATCTCTTTTTGTTGCACAAGTTTATCACCTTCAGTTCGCAATCATCAACTTATTTGCTTGAATCCCCTTTTTCACCATCCATCACATACTTGCTTTTCCACAAATTTATCTCGTTTTCACATTCATACACAACTCACTACCAAAATCACTAGAAATTATTCTTGTTAACCATCCAACTACACTAAATTTAACTTAATCTATAATTATTACTTTCTATCCTTCCGATTCCCCCTTTTTTTTTTAAGCCTATCCAGCAGGTTTCTCATAAGCAACCCTTTATCTTATAATATTCAATTGGCTTTTTGGTTCATATTTTCCAAGTGTACACCATTAAGTTTCTTCTTACATCAAGTCTACCATAGTTCGTTGCTCATACAATCACATTTAATCATGCCATCATCACTGGCTCATATCAACCTCGTAATCCTCATTCATTCATTTCACAATTAATGTCCTTAATTACACACTTTCATCTTTAGTCTTTAATTCTCTTCTTTCAATTAACTTATTTCTCTATACACATATATCCTCAACAGGTCTTTCTTCGTAATGAAGAAGAATATCGTTCCCAAGCTTTTATCAAAAAGAAATTTCGGACTTTGCTATGAAATTGTAATTAGGTCACAAAACAAAAATCAGAGGATACTATTAACCTCGCTTTAAAGTCCATGGGAAGTTTGGGAAATATTTGAATAATGCTCAAACATTTATAGACGGTCTATGTGACCATGCGACTGCTTGATCGTACAATTAGTCGAAGTTCGAGTATCAATATCTGAAGGTAACTAAGGGTTTAGTACTAACAACAAGGTGTAAGTTACCTACAAGTTTGGAAAATGACTCGATCGGACCCGAATCCACTTCGCACTTTACAATTTTTTTTTAGAAAACTATTTTAAAACACTGTTTAACAAAAAATGAGTTCTGATGTCACGTTAATTGTCACACCCCAATCCGAAGGTCGAGAATGTGACAACCGCCGCGTGCCACAAATTGTGAATGGCGCGCTTCACCCACAACTCGAAGCTCGCAAGGCTTATAGCATCTTGAACCTATTTAGTAAATCGATTTTAACTTGTTATGCAAAATGAAAAATAAGATTTTAGAACATTTATGCAGTCTAAAATTTAAATGAAAACAGTCCGTCAAGTTTAAAAATGTAGTTGAATAACAATTTAACCGTATTCAAATTATGCCAATGGATTCAGTAATAAACACACGTAAGTTGTATAGACTTACTGTCGAGACGTTTTACCGCTCCGACGATAAATGATATGGCGTGAAAAATATTTGGGACTAAACAGTCTAAAAACAAATGGAGTCGCCACTAACCTTTTATTTTTAATAGGTGTGGTTAGTCACCTACTTGTTTAACCCAACATAAATCTAGAAAGATTACGTCAAGTTAAGGAAAGAAACTGGTCTACGAAAAAGATTTTAGGTTCGTGAGTCGGTTACGCTTGGGGAAGGATTAGCACCCCCAAGACGCTCGGAAATCGGTACCACAAAAGTCTTAAAAATATTTTACTTGGAAAATGATAATAAAATGTTTTAAAATCATTCTAAGAAAAAACATAATTTTAAATGTCGGAATAAATATTCCTTTTAATGTAGGATAAACATCCCATTATAAAAGTTAAATTCGAAATTTAAAGACTTAATGTCGGAATAAACATTCCTTTTAATATGAAAATCCATAGCCCAATTTTGAATTTGAAGAAATTTCCTACTTAGAATGGAAATTCAATTTCTAAATAGAAATAAATATTCTTCAAAAATCAAAGTCAAATTTAAAAATGAGGATAAATATCCTTTTGAAAAATAAGAATTTAATTTTAATTTTAGAATGTCTCAATTATGAGAATATTAATTGAAACATTCTAGAAAATATTTTACAAAGAGGTTGGGATAAACATCCTTAAATTCATGTTTTGAAAATCACATTAAGAGAATTTAATTATGATTTCTCAAATTAAAATCTCTTAGAAAGATTTAATTTTAAACAATATCGGAATAAATATTCCTTTTAATTTTATAAAGGGAATAGTTTGACAAAAATTTAGTTTAATAGGAAAACCTTAGTAAATTTAATAAATTAAGACCTCTCAAAAAATGAATATCCTTTTTATCAAATAATACTGATTTCGAAAAAAAGAGTTTTAAAGATTTAAAGAATAAACATTACTTTTATTGGAGTTAAAAATGCGTTTTGATAAAAATGAAGTTTACTTGAAAGGTCTTAATTAATTAAATGTACTAGAGTTCTCCCAAAAAGGTATTTTGGAAAATAAAAAAAAGGTCAAAAGAAAATGAATATTCCCTTTCAAAGAAATAAAAAATAAGAAAAGAAATTTTAAAAGTGATTTTTTCAACAAAACTTGAATTAATTTGAGAGGCCTTAACTATAATTGGGTAGTTAAGATCTCTCAAAAAAATTTCTAAAACATGTTTTGAGATTAATGTTGGAATAAACATTCCTTTTAATTTAATTGGGCCTCTTAAACAAGAGATTTTCTTAAAATGAAATAAAAATAAAACATAAAAGTAAAAATAAAATAAATAAAAAAATAAAAGATTTTGGAATTAACATTCTTCTTTGTAAAAAGAAAATTTTTGGAGTTCATTCGCAAATTTTAAGAAATTAAAGAAAATCATAAACATGATGCATGCCTTTTATGAAAATTACATGAAAAACATATTTTTTAATTTTGAAGGGATGAAAAATTCTCCCGGGCCCGATCGGACTCCCGATTAGACACCGAGAAAACATCTCATCGGAGAAAACCTTCAGAAACCTCAGACTCCCGAGGCATCTTTCGATTACCCCATGCATATGAATTTTTGAAAACCAATGTTCTAATTTTAATTATGCATGAATGAGACAAGGAAACATGGGTTAGTATATACACAATTAGTTACACAATATGATATGGTAAAATAAATAGGACATGGAAATTTAAAATCAATTTTTCAAGATCAAGTTGCATGGCAACTAATTTAACACATACAAGCAAGCCTAACTTAAACAAATACATGTTCATGGTCAAAGGTATAATACCATGAAAAATTTAATTCATAATTGAATGAACATATATACAAGGGTAAAAAGGTAATTTTTCAATCAAGATCAAATTTTAATTAAGCATACATATGAGGGCAAAAAGGTAATTTAATGCAAGATATAATTTCTTCTTAAACAAAAATACATGCAAAGGTAAAAAAAAAATTTACATACAAGATTAAACTTTTAATTAAAAAACATACATAAAAGGGCAAAACAGTAATTTAACACATGATATAATTACTAATTAAGCTAACATATCCATAAGGGCACAGAGGTAATTTTACATGCAAGCATAAATTTTTATATTAGACAAAACATATGTTCAAGGGGCAAAGAGATAATTTCTATGATATAAAAAAAATAAATCTCAAACTAAATATGCATTTATATAAGTTTAAAATTTCAATTTTTTTTTAAAAAAATCAAAGATTATTTCTATTTAAGTAAATAAGAATAATAAAAAATAAAAAATAAAATAAACTTAAAGATTCAATTTTTATTAACCAAGCTTTCATTTTTAATCAAGCTAAAAATATCCACAAGCAAAAGGATGCAATTTTTAATCTTAGGCCTAACATTTAACTAAGCAAACAAGTTAATCAACTTAAAGTTATGATCTTTTTAATCAAGATTATGACTTTCAACTAAGCAAACACATGGAATGGGTAAAGCAAGTTTGAAAAATAATAAACAAGAATACAAAACAATGAAAGTTAGGAACTTTTTGCATAATCATGTAAATAATTAAGAGAAATGGCGCATTAACAAAAAATAAAATAAAATAAATAAGCAAGTAAAAAAATCATCTTGAATATATTAGAAGCATATATTAAACTAAGCAAATTATTTAGCAATATACAAAAGCTTTATAAATCATAAACATCATCATAAAAAAGAAAGTTAACACTTAATGTACAAATTTAACAAGACAAAGCAAGCATATTGTATCTAAAGTAAAAAGAAATGATCTTGAAAATAAAGCTAAGAACTTTACCTAAAAAGATGAAGTTTTGTACCAAAACAAAAAAAGATAATAATGGCTTTGTGGAGAAGAGAATGGCTAAAAATTGATGAACAACAAGCATTTTTCTCTATTTTCTCTAGCCAATCTGTTTAAAATAAATCAAGAAGAAGAAAAAAAAATTTCTTCCCTTTCTTCTCGGACTCTTTTTCTCTCTTCTCTTCTCTCTGTTTTTTTTTTTTTTGTGTTTGAAGAAGAATGACGAAACTCTGTTTGAGGACAAAAAAAAAGTGCTCCAGCCTATCTTCTACGCTCTCTGCTCTCCCCTCTCTCCCTCTCTTTGTTTCTCCTTTTCTGTTTTTGAAAGAAGGCTGAAGCCTTGTTTTTGAAGCCTCGAAGAGAAGAAAAATGGCTTACTTCTCTCTTTTTTTTTGAAAACCAAGTCTGCTGCCCTCTTTTTTTTTGTATTTCAATTGCTGGCTCCCCTCATTGTCTTCTGCAGGGGCATATTTAAAGGGAGCAGAGTACATGTGGAAACGCGTTGGCACATACTGCGAATTTCATAATTGCCTCTAGAAAGAAGAGACACCCGTGGCCTTGAAAAATCCCACCATTGCTTGGAAGAAATGAGGAAACCAGTTGTAGGTTGTTCAAAGTCATTGCCTTCGCCACACACACGGACCTCTCACACTTACTCTTTTTCTATTGGCTGCTGACTTGTTGATTTCATATTTGTGGTCCATGCAGGGGTATTAACTGGTACGTGAGAGTGCAGCTGGCAAACTGATAGCGTCCTTGCATGGCTGGGGTTGCCAAATTGATGAAGAACCAAGGAAGGCGTCAAAGAGCCGGCTCTGTTCAACTCGGTCCACTCCCTTATTCATCATCTCAGACTCGAGGTCCTTGAGCATCTGCTGCGGTGGCTGTGATGGTTGTCGCGACGAGCTACCATGGCGATTACTGACAGACGGCGTCACATGGTGGTGGATAAATGGCTGTCATTGGTCGGCAAAGGTCATGTTCCGATCTTAGTGAAAATGGAGGAGCTATCATTCGAGAGATAGAGAGGAAAGCAAAAGCAGGTGCAAAGGAGGGTTGATTTGGAGAGGCTGTAGACCCGTAGCAGTTGAATCAGTAGAGAGAGTTAGATTTCGGCCCTTCGAGTCCAAACGAATCACATTCTTCATATACTCCATCAATGTTACTGGCTATCCTCCCAGCAATCACCCTGCAAACTATTACAGCTCTCTTCAAATTCTTCAACTTGAAAGAGACCATGCTGTCACTTACTTCCTCGCTACTTGTACTCAACCTAATCCCATTTTTTTTTTGTAAATTCCATGTCAAATCTAGAATGAATTATCCTGCAGGCTCGACAACTCGGATCTTTACAAAGCTCATTAACTTGCTTCAGCTTTCTGCTGCAGCAGGCCATGGTGGTGCCATAGAATAGTAACAGCTCATTGCCATCCGCCATACTTCTTGGATGCCTCCTGTGTTGCATAGGCTTTTTCATAACCTTTTCTCTGTACTCCTCAAACCTTTCTAGAACTTCTATTGAGTTCTTCACTCTGAGAACCCTCTGGATCTTCTGTGGTGGCTTTGAGAAGTGCAGCTGCACCAGACACATGAGGGCAAGACATTGAAGTCCCAGAATATAAGTTATATTTCACTCTTCTTCGATCCCCTTCCCATTTTGTGGGAGATGATGCTTCACTCCATGTTGCCAAAATATTAAGTCCGGGAGCTGTGATATCAGGCTTGAGAATGTTGGGATCAATCACATTAGGACCCTTGGAACTGAATCCAGCCATGAAGGGTGCTGGCTTATAGTGCAATACTGTTTTTCCTGGGCAGATCGTTGCCTTGGGATTTGGCGTATATTTGACGTATTCAAGAATCTTAGCCGCCTCCTTATAGGTCAAGCTACTTTCCGGAAGAACATGAAAGTCGAGTGCGATTTCATTTCCGTTGGCCGGGGAATTGGCTAAGATGAAACCGGCAGCACGAGCTCTTTACACTTCTAGACCTTTACCTAATCTCGTTCCAGCGCCTCTCCAGTAAACCACAATCTTCCCTTTGATCTTATTAGGGTCAAGGGAATCAGGAAGGCATTGCCCTGTATTATTGTTCCGAGGCAAATTAAGAACAACTGCATCTTCTGCGTTTATTAATGGGTACATCTGACTCCCCAACCGGTATTCTATAATACTTTGTCCCAAGATTTTCGAGCCATTCCCTAGTATAGCAGGTGCTAAAAATTCCCGGTCCAAGCTGCTGGCAGCAACCGTAATCAACCAAGGCGCTGTGTTGAACAATGTTGCAGCTTTAGGACCGTTGTTCCCAGCACTACAGACCACGAGGGTGTTGCGCTTTGCAGCATGCAATGCACCAATGGCAAGTACATCTTCCTCGTAAGGCAATTGTACTTTTAACACGATTGAGACGCTGATTATGTCAACGCCATCACCTATGGCGTCGTCCATGCCTGCAAGTATATCTTCATAGAAACATGTGTTGCCTTCGACTTTTGATGCGTTAGGGATCGCCCAGCAGACCTTGTATATTGCAAGGCGGGCCAAAGGAGCCCCGCCTGAGGCCGTGCCATTTGCAAAGCCACCCACGGCAGCAGCGTTGCGGACATGTCGCCCAGCCGCGGTGGAAGCCGTGTGGGATCCGTGGCCGTCCGTGTCTCTCGGTGAGAGGCAGTCTTCTGATGCATTTACTTTACCGTACTTTTGCTCATAACCTTTGACGTAGTACCGGGCCCCAATGATCTTCTTATTGCAATGAGAGGAGTTAAACGCGACCCCTTCTTGACAGGTTCCTTTCCATGATTGTGGGATGGGTTCCATTCCATCGTCACTAAAGCTTGGTGATTCTGGCCACACACCGCTATCCAATACTCCAACAATGACATCTTTGCCATAGCTAGCTTTAGCCAACAAATCTTCTCCTCCCATCTTGTTTGTGTTCCATGGAAGTCCATCTTTCTCTTTCAACCCCGCGAATTCCCATGACCTTGTGGTCTGCGACGAGTAAACTCTTCCCTTTGTAGGAAACACAGATGCAACTTCTTCCGATTCAGATAGCTTGGAGGCTTCTTCTGGGGTGAGAAGTGCAGCGAAGCCATTGACGGCATGCTTGTAGCTGTACAGAAGAGAAGATTTAGCTTCTTCTTCTGTTTCCTTCACGGAGTTTAAATATGAGAGATGAGTTTCTTCAATCTCATGCAATGGTTTCTTCCTACCGGGTTCACCGACGTGAACTACGTAGACCTATACATGACAGAATATTTTCTCTTTCCCCTTGTTCAGGTGAGTTGCTGACGGTGATGGCATATATTTAAATATATATATATATATATTAACATACAGATATATGAATATATACCTATATATAAATATATATTTATACATATTAATATACATATATACACATATAAAAATATATGTACAAATATATATATGAACATGTATATATATATAAACACATATGTATATACATTCATATAAATATATATATATATATACACATATATATACATATAAGTATATACATGTATGAATTTGGCATGTGAGCCGAGTCAACTCAATTGGTCTTAGTTGGCTTTTGCATGGTTTCTGACTTGCACGATAGTCGGATCAAATTAAAAGTAAAATAAGATAATAGTAATATACAAAGATAAACTAAACTTAAAAAGAATATGTAAAATAAAATTTGGAAATAATCAATTAACTAATTGACTAATTAATCAATTAATAAGCTAATTAATTAATTAAAAATTAAAGATAAGTGTTTACAGTTGCCCCTCTTTGATTATTTTTTAATGATCTGGAAGTATAATCTTCCGGATAATTAGGAAATAAGCAAAGATGTAGACACCATTTACTCAAATGTGCACTAAACAGTACTGGTGTTTTGGAAAATATCACTCTTAACTAAAATGATTTTAAAATCAAGGGAGTTGTCCTAAACAGAACTAATTTTGAGAAAACCATTCTAAACAGAAATGTTTTTTTTTAAAAAAAAAATTTGAAGAAATTGTGCTGATTTTGAGAAAACCATCCTAAACAGAAGTGATTTTAAATTTTGAACAAATTGTCCTAAACAGAAACAATTTTGAGAAAACCACCTTAAACAAAATGATTTTTTTTTTTATATTTTGAAGAAATTGCTCTAAACAGAAACAATTTTAGAAAATTATCTTAAACAAAATGATTTTAAATTTTGCAAAAAATTGTTCTAGACAGAAATAATTTTAGAAAATCATCTTAAACAAAATGATTTTAGATTTTGAAGAAATTGCTCTAAACAGAAACAATTTTAGAAAATCATCTTAAACAAAATGATTTTAAATTTGAAAAAAAATTGTTCTAAACAGAAACAATTTTAGAAAATCATCTTAAACAAAATGATTCTAAATTTTGAAGAAATTGTTCTAAATAGAAACAATTTTAGAAAACCACCTTAAACAAAATGATTTTAAATTTTGCAAAAAATTGTTCTAGACAGAAACAATTTTAGAAAATCATCTTAAACAAAATGATTTTAGATTTTGAAGAAATTGCTCTAAACATAAATAATTTTAGAAAATCATCTTAAACAAAATGATTTTAAATTTGAAAAAAAATTGTTCTAGACAGAAACAATTTTAGAAAATCATCTTAAACAAAATGATTTTAGATTTTGAAGAAATTGCTCTAAACAGAAACAATTTTAGAAAATCATCTTAAACAAGAATGATTTTTTTGAAGAAATTGTTCTAAACAGAAACAATTTTGAGAAAATCACTCTAAACAGAAATGATTTTTAAAGGAAATTGTTCTAAACAGAAATAATTTTAAGGAAACCATCCTAAACAGAAATGATTTTTGAAGAAATCGTCCTAAACAGAAACAATTTATAGAAAATCATTCTAAACAGAAATGATTTAAAGGAAATTGTTCTAAACAGAAATGATTTTTTTTGAAGAAATTGTAGAAATAATTCATGCTAGACTGAACTGAATCACGGACAATTACCTTAAGCATGAAAAAACCTTAAAGGAGCTTTGGAGAATTACTTGAGGAACTTCTCGTACAAGACTAACCTCGCAATCTTGAACTGGGTTTAACCTGTAATCTTTGAACCATGATGCATAATGGATGTTCATGAAAAATGATGCTAGAATGATGCATTTTGCATGCTCATGCTTAAATGATAATGCTTTGTTACTTTTGCCTCAAAGTTTTCCAGATAGCCTTCTTGTTTTGGCCCAACTTATACTCTTTGAGCTCGAAATTGGAGAACATCCTTTCATCACACCTTTTCTGGCATCAACATGCCCTAGACCCTCTTTTCAAATCACTCTTGCTTGAACATCCCAGTTCGAGATGATTTTTGTTCATGTATCATCACATTTCTGGCATCAACCATAAGCTATTAAACTCATTTTAACCCTACAATTCTTTCCCCCTTTTTTTGTGTTGAAAGCGACATCCAATGTCATGGCATTTACTTATCTATTTGCTTATCCCTCTATGAGAAAGAAAAATCATGCCATTTATATTTAAAGGAAACACATGGATCTTTTAAAGGAAAGTGTGCAAGGCATATCTATATATAACAGATAAACTTATAACAAGCTCATTACAAGTTTATAGCAAAGAGTCTATAACAAATGAGTTTGTAGCAAAATGAATGAGAAAGGCTCATGACCTCAAAGCGATGAATGCATAAGTAACAAAAACTGGTCATCTCGCATCCCACCTTTGATTGACTCGTCATTGCTAGAGTGACGTTTTGACAACGTCTGATGATTTCTGATTACCCCGATCCCCCATAATCAAACAAGACCTCTTGTACAAGTTAGGTGCCTTTTTTGTTGTGCTTTCTCAACCTTCCTAAACCGCCTTTTCAGGTTTTCAGCTTAGGAACCATCCTAATTGGATCTGAACCGCCCTTTCGGGTTTTCTCCTCAGATCTCTCCTTTTCTTTTCTTTTTCGGACTCAAGCCGCCTTTTCAGGTTTTCAACTTGAGACAATCTTTTCATTTTTTCATTTTTTCATTTTTTCATTTTTTCATTTTTTATTTTTTCATTTCATTTTTTTTGTCATTTTTTCATCATTTTTTTTAATTCTTCAGGTGTAGTACTTCTTTACAGCATCGGCGTTGATTGGATGTGGCAATTCATCCCCATCCATTTTTTGCAAGATCAGGGCACCTCCCGAGAATGCTTTCTTCACCACATAAGGACCATCCCAATTTGGAGTCCACTTTCCTCGGGGATCATGTTGAGTAGGTAGAATCTTTTTCAGCACCAATTCTCCTTCTGTAAACTCGCGCGGACGTACCTTCTTATCGTATGCACGCATCATTCTCTTCTGATACAATTGACCATGGCAAAGTGCTTTGAGCCGTTTCTCTTCGATTAAATTCAATTGGTCAAATCTCTCTTGCACCCAATCTGACTCTTCGAGCTTCAAATCTCTGTATATTCTCAAAGATGGGATTTCTACCTCAACTGGCACCACAGCTTCCATTCCATAGACCAAAGAATATGGAGTTGCCCCAGTCGATGTTCTTACGGTAGTGTGATAAGCATGTAAAGCAAAAGGAAGTTTCTCATGCCAGTTTTTGTAAGTCACTGTCATTTTCTGGACAATCTTCTTAATGTTTTTGTTTGCTGCTTCGACCGCTCTATTCATTTTTGGCCGGTAAGGAGTTGAATTGCTGTGTTTGATCTTGAATTGGGAGCACACTGCATCGATCATCTTGTTGTTCAAATTCTTAGCATTGTCAGTGATAATTCTTTCTGGTAGCCCATACCGACAAATGATCTCCTTCTTCACGAACTTGGTGACCACTGACTGTGTTACATTGGCATATGAAGCAGCTTCAACCCATTTGGTGAAGTAATCAATAGCCACTAGGATGAACTGATGTCCATTAGAGGCCTTCGGTGAGATTGCCCCGATTACATCTATGCCCCACATCGAGAAAGGCCAAGGGGACGAGATGACATGCAATGGATTAGGAGGTACATGAATTTGATCAGCATAGATCTGACATTTATGGCATTTTCTGGCATGATTAATACAGTCGGTCTCCATAGTCAACCAGTAATATCCCAACCTCATAATCTGTTTAGCCATTTTATGCCCACTGGAATGAGTTCCACAGATTCCGCTGTGAACTTCTTCTAGAATCTTCTTTGCTTTCTTTGACTCTACACATCTCAACATTACTTGATCCTTACTTCTTTTGTAAAGTACTTCACCATCTAAGAAGAAATTTGCAGACATTTTTCGGATAACTTTTTTGTCATTCTCAACAGCACGATCTGGATACTTTTGAAATCTGAGGTATTGGGCAATGTCATAGAACCAAGGTTTGCCATCATCCTCCTCTTCAACACTCATGCAATGTGCCGGATGAGTCTTCATGTCCAACTTGATTGCTTCGATTTCAACTCCTTTATCGACTTTGAACATCGAGGCTAAAGTTGCCAATGCATCGGCCAACTGATTGTCTTCTCTAGGGAGATGATGAAAGCTGATTTCTTTAAATTGCTCAATCAACTCCATGATGTACTTATGATAACGGACCAACTTTGAGTCTCGTGTTTCCCATTCACCTTTCAGCTGATATATCACCAAAGCAGAATCGCCATACACTTCCAAAGTCTCGATCTTTCTCTCCATTGCCATCTGGATCCCCATAATGCAACCTTCATATTCTACCATATTGTTTGTGCAGTCGAAGTCAAGTCTTGCTGTTGTTGGGTAATGATCACCGTTTGGGGATATTAGGACAGCTCCTACTCCATGCCTCAATGCATTTGAAGCCCCATCAAAATACATTCTCCATTTCTCTCTTTACTCTAGCTCAGTATTGAATATCGACATCAAATCCTCATCAGGAAACTCAAATCTCATAGGTTCGTAGTCCTCAACTGCTCTGTCAGCTAGAAATTCGGCAATGGCACTTCCTTTGATAGCTTTCTAGGAGACATAAACTACATCACACTCTGACAACAGTACTTGCCATCGAGCCAATCGTCCTGACAATGAAGGTTTCTCAAAGAGGAATCTGATTGGATCTAACTTTGCTATCAACCATGTGGTATTATATAGCATATACTGTCTTAATCTCTGAGCCGCCCATGCCAATGTACAGCACATCTTTTCTATCTGAGAATACTTGGCCTCATACTCTGTGAACTTCTTACTGACATAGTAGATCGCTTGCTCTTTCTTGCCGGTTTCATCATGTTGCCCCAAAACACAGCTCATGGAGTGTTCCAACACTGTCAAATACAAGATTAGAGGTCGATCCGGCATAGGAGGTACTAGCACTGGTGGGTTTGACAAATACTCCTTGACCTTATCAAAGGCTTTCTGAAAATATTGATTCCATTCTCTCGTATTGTTCTTCTTCAAAAGCTTGAAAATCGGGTCACATTTTGCAGTCAACTGGGAAATGAAGCGGGAGATATAGTTTAATCGCCCAAAGAAACCTCTTACTTCTTTTTGAGTTCTCGGAGGTGGCAAATCCTGAATGGCTTTGATTTTATCTGGGTCCACCTCGATGCCCCTTTGACTAACAATAAAGCCCAATAGTTTCCCTGAAGTAACGCCGAAAGTACATTTGGCTGGATTCAACCTTAACCGATACTTGCGCAGCCTCTCAAACAACTTCCTCAGGCTAGTCATATGCTCTTCCGGATTTCGACCTTTGGCAATCATATCATCCATATACACCTCAATCTCTTTATGCATCATATCATGAAAAAGGGTCACCATAGCTCTCTGATAAGTTGCCCCGGCATTCTTGAGACCAAAGGACATCACATTGTATTGGAACGTGCCACACATGGTGGTGAAGGCAATCTTCTCCTTATCTTCTGAAGCCATTTTAATCTGGTTGTATCCCGAAAACCCATCCATGAAAGAAAATGTCGCATGTTTAGCTGTGTTGTCGACTAAAGTGTCAATATGGGGTAGTGGGAAATTATCTTTCGGACTGGCTTTGTTGACATCTCGGTAATCCACACACATTCGAGCTTTGCCATCTTTCTTCGGGACTGGTACTACATTTGCGACCCACTCAGGATAAGTAGCTACTTCCAAAAATCCTGCATCTAGTTGCTTCTTCACTTCTTCTTTGATCTTTAACAACATGGCAGGCCTCATTCTCCTCAACTTTTGCTGTATTGGCTTGAATCCGGGCTTGATTGGCATTCTGTGTACCACAATCTCGATATCTAGACCTGGCATATCCTGGTAGGACTAAGCAAAGACATCAGCATATTCCTAGAGTAATGCCACTAGTTCCTCTTTTTGTTTGGGTGTTAGGGAAGTGCCAATTTTAACTTCTCTCTTTTCCTTATCATCACTCAAATTGATCAATTCGGTGGTCTCTTTGTGGGGTAAGATCTGTTTGTCTTCATTTTCAATCAGTCTCATAAGATCAGGGGGAAGAGAGTAATCATCATCATCATCATTGTCGAGGTCATCCGCATTAACGAACCAATCAAAGTCGGGCTCAAAAAGACCATCTTTGTTGTCTTTACATTCATCGTTTGAAGTCCTGGGGTCAAAAGACAATAAAGGGGTATATATATATATGCATTTGATCCATGAATGAAAGGAGAAATGAATAACAAGGATAAACATATAGAGGAAAATGCAATGGTATAATTATGATTTGAAATATATACATGGTGCAGAGTCTAATAGTGTGAATATCAATATCATGAATGATGGAGCAAACATGAAAATAAAACCCATGACATATGAAAGTCAGCCGTCCACACTCTTGGGTAGAAGTGTAGGATAAAATGAGTTCTCAAAGCTTAATTAATTACATGTTCAGATCTGACAAGTTCATCGGCATCTCGAAAGACTCCCAATTATTCAAATCAGTCCCCGGTGCCATTCGTTGAACCAATGTTCCACTGCTTGATTCCCTGTGCTCTAGCATGCTGATAGACAATCCCTTTAATAACTGTTCAAGCTCAACAACTGATCTTTTTGGGTTCATCGTTCCAGCAAAAACAAAACTATCTTTCAACGGTGGAATCTTCAGTTTCTTAGGTTCAAGTTCCCCTCCTCTCAATGTAGCTACACGCTTGCGCTTCTTCTCCTCCCTTGCTTCGAACTTCTCTCTCCAAGTAGGCTTATATCCAAGTCCAAAAGTGGGCTCCGCCTTTGGTAAGACAATAGGCTCAAGGATTCCTTGGCCATATTTTTCGAGTCCTTTTCCGGCCCGACAGCCTCTTCCGACAGTCATGCTGACTTGCATATTCAAGCAGCCAGAGAAATGTGGACTAGGTACCTCAGATCCTTCTCTTACCCATGTTACTTCGGCTACTTCAAATGACTGGAAAGAGCAATCCACTGCCTCTTCCGCAGCTTCAATGTAATGAGTGTTTGGAGGTTGCATTACCATGATGTCTTCTTCTCCGGACATAGAAACTATCTTATTTTCAACTCGGAACTTGATTTTCTGGTGGAGGGAAGAAGGAACAGCACCGGCCATATGGATCCAGGGGCGACCCAGGAGACAGCTATAAGTTGGCAAAATATCCATAATCTGGAAAAGGATCTCAAATTCAACCGACCCCACAATTATCGGAACGGTCATCTCACCAATAACTTCCCTCCGTGTGCCATCAAATGCCCTAACCACTAACTGACTGGCTTTCATCAAAGATTGGTCTATAGGTAATTTCATCAATGTGTGAAGTGGCATCACATTCAAAGCAGATCCATTGTCAATCAATACTTTGGCAACCATATGATCCTTGCACCGAACAGTGATATGCAGTGCCTTGTAATTGCCTCTTCCTCCGGAAGGGATCTCTTCATCAGTGAAATAGATGTAATCAGTCACTGTGATACCTCCGGCAATATGTTCCAAATTGGCCATGGTAATGTTTTTGGACACATAAGATTGGTTCAAGATTCGGAGGAGAGCATTACGATGTGCCTCGGAGTTCAAAAGCAGAGTTAACAGAGAGATCTTAGCTGGCAAGCGATTTAGTTGTTCTATGACGCTGTACTCACTTTGTTTGATGAATTTCAAGAATTCATGAGCATCATTTTCATCCACCGTCTCGGTTACTTCTTTTTCAATTTCTTTCTCCGGCTCTCCAACAGATGGTGTAACAACTTCATCATTTTTCTCCATGCCTTTCTCTTTTCGTAGAGTGGCAGTTGGATTTGGGGCATAGCATCTCCCACTCCTAGTCATGCCTCCTACTCCAGAAATATTCACTGATTCAGATTCCTGGACATTGGCATTCATCTGTTGCACTGAACTCTCATACCTCCAAGGTACCTCCCTATCACTCCGATAGGGGAATGGTTTTGGCACATTCAAAATTAGGCTTGATTTTAGTACGGGATATTCAATGTCGGTTTAGGAGCCATTGGAATTGACAGGCTTGGTTTTGGTGAGGCTATGGGAATGGCGAGGCTGGGCTTTTGAATCACAGGTAGTTTCAAACTTGGTTTATAATGGGAAGAATCTTCATCTCCATTATTCACCATACAGATGTCAGTACTTTTGTTTCTCTCCATATAAAATTCAATTAGACCGGCATCCATCATAGCTTGCAACTTTCCTCGGAATTCAGTGCAACACTGGAGCTCATGACCTTCACACTTCAAAGGAGTAATCATTTGGGCCTTTAGCAAAGCCCGATATACGACCTTCATTGGTGTGACAATCTCTTCAACCTTTCTCTTAACATGAACTGCCCCATCACCAATCATATTCACAGTGTTTCCACCATGATTTGGGAGAGGATTTGTGCCTACACTTGGCGGTGCATTGAAAGTCAAACGACCCTCATTGATTATGCCTTGCACCACTTCCTTCAAACGAATACAGTTCTCAATGCTATGTCCCTTAGCCCCCGAGTGATAGGCACATGTGGCGTTTTCATCGAACCACCTCGGATAGGGAGGCTGCAAAGGGGTTAAGTATTGGACTGGTTCAATCATTTTGTTGCTTAAAAGTTTGGCATAAAGTTCGGTGTAGGTCATGTGAATAGGGGTGAATTGTTTCTTTTCTCTTGGTGGTCTTGGGTTCCAATTTTGAGTGTTTAGTCTGGGGGCAATATAACTGGTATTGGATATTGGATATTGATAAGTGTTTTGAGGTTGAGCATAGTTGGAAGGAGGATGTTGGTAAGTGTTTTGAGGGGCTGTGTAGTTGGTGGGACGATATTGGGATTGGTATGGTCGGTATTGGGATTGGTTCGGTCGATATTGCTGTTGAGGGTATTGTTGGTATCCTCCATATCCGGCGGTGTTCACCTCGCCTTCTTTCTTCTTTGGATTCTTCCTGGCCGCACTAGACTCCCCACCTTCCAATTTGCCAGTTTTGAGTGCATTTTTCACCATCTCTCCAACTAGGACCATGTCGGTAAAGCTTTTGGTGGCACCGGCCAGCATATGGCTGTAGTATGGAGCTTTCAAGGTATTAACAAATAACCTTGTGGTCTCTTTCTCGGTTAAAGGAGGTTGAATCTGAGCTGCTATATCCCTCCATCTTTGGGCATATTCGGTGAAAGATTCAGAAGACTTATTCTCCATATTCTGCAAAGTCAGTCTATCAGGCACCAAATTAGTCATGTGCTTATACTGATCAATGAAAGCCCGGGCTAGATCATTCCAAGAGTGAATGCCCCGTCTATCTAACTTGTTGTACCACCGCGTTGCAGACCCGGTAAGGCTATCTTGGAAACAGTGAATTAGCAACTTATCATCTCTGGAGTATGCGGCCATCTTCCGGAAATACATAGTAATGTGGTCTTTAGGGCATATGGTCCCTTTGTACTTCTCGAATTCAGGCACTTTGAATTTTGGTGGGATCACCAACCCATCCACTAAGCTCAATTCATAGGCATCAGTAATGCCATAAGCGTGAGTGCCCTCCATGGCCTTGAGCCGCTCCTCTATCTGGCTCAATACCCTTTGGCTTTCGGCTCCACCGATCTCTCTCTCAAATTGTTCATCGGGCACAAACAAGGGATTGTTTGGGGCGTGTCCTGGGGCAGGAGGTGGCATAGTGTAGGTGGGAGGGGGAATTGGTTGAGTTGTTGGGATTCTTCCACTTGTGGTAAACATTGAGGGTGTAAAACGATACACACCGGGTGGAGGTGGTGGGAAGGTGAATGTGTTTGTGGTTGGTTGAGGAATTTGTGTTTGATTTTCTTGCAAAGGTATATTGAGTACGGGGGGTGAGAGAGAGGCATTCGTAGGCTGAGCTGTGGGGAGTCCGTGTGGGAGTGTACTCGGAGAAGATTGCCCATTGGAATTGTTGCCTAAATTTGCCATGTTTTGCTGTCTCATACTGGCCATCATTTCTGCCATCTGATCCAGTTTTTTCTGCAATTCTTCATTTGCCTTCCTTAATTGTTCAATCTCAGTAGCTTCCTCTTCCATCATGATTCTGGACTATAATCTAGTATTGTATCTGTGTGTTGGAGGTGCTATCTTGAAACCTTTATTTAACCATAAGGACGAATCAGATTCTCCTACCATTAATATGAATGAAATGTATGTATGAATATGCTTGAATGATTATGTAATGTGGAAACCCATCCATAACAAGATTACTATAAAGATAATTAGCATTACGAAAATAGGAAAGTGAGTTTAATAACCCATAGTAGAATACCATCCGATTCAAAACATAAGATGATAATATTTTACAATAAATCTGTCACTCTGCTTGTCTCCTGAACTGTTCCAATTGCTCCCTCATCTCAGCATTTTGGTTTTCAGAAATAGTCAATCTGTTGGCAGCATCACGAACTTGTTGCTCTAACTCATTGTTTCTCCAGACTAACCACCCTACCATGCGTTTCTGCTCCGCCAATTCTCTTTTCAGTTCAATCTTTGCTTTTTCTACTTCGCTCTTTTCCTCCTGAACTCGAAAGCATTGTTTTTGGGCAATTCTCCAGCTTTGGGCATGTTCTTGATTGAAGATTCCGATCCTTGCTGCCAACCGGCTCATTTTCGTGGCCTCTTCTCTCCATTCTTCCACCTCTCCTTTCAGCTTGATGTTGTTGGCACTCTCTCTTACCCAGTCTTGAACCCATCCTTGCATCTCTATCTGGCTATTTCCAAGCTGGTCTCGTAGTTGCCGATTCTGTATCTCCAACTAATGACATTTTTGGGTCAATTCTACTAACTGAGCCCCTTTTCTGAATCTTTGATTCTCAATTTCCAGCCTTTCTAACTTGTCCTCTGATGCCTCAACCAAAGGGTAATTAGGATCCATAACTGGTGGAACTGAAATCTGTTGCGCCCGTCTACTATGCCACATAACGTATTCAGGAATTGCATTGTCAGTATGATTGCCACGATCCATCTTCTGTGCTTCTTTGTACAAGTTTGCCCATAATTTGGCCTCGTCAAATCCTTTTTCGGTGTCATGCTGGAAATCTAACAAGTTGAGCCCAAAAGTGAGAGGGATAGACTGTTCTGACCCATATTGCCGTCTTACTAGCAATGGGGAGTAACTGATGGTTCCCCAAATGCCTACAAGAGGGATCCACAGTATACTTGCATCCAAATAAGGAGTATCTTTTGTCGTTGTCCACATTGCTCTCCATGTGATGTCTTGGTTCTCCAAATTCATGAACCATTCGACCCATTCTACCACTGTTCTTGGTTGGGACGGCCAAGGATGTGCATTATAAATGGCTATCATCTCTTCACCTTTGTTATTGAAGACTATTCCTACAAACTTTTTGTGTCCGAAATGACTTCTAAACCATATTGTCAATAATTGTCCACAAGCCTCAAATTTACCGCCGGCTTTTCTACATGCATTGAGAGATCGAATGGTTTCTGCCAAGATTGTCAAAGTCGGATCAGACTGATGCTTGATCTCCATAAAAATAGTTGTTACTGACATATGCACATATCCCTCCCTTCTAGGAAATAGTACTAGGCCATAAATCAAAAGGGCTAAAACATCAATCCCTTTTCTAGTGGTGGTATTCTTTTCCACAATATCCATCATGAAACTGGTTGAAAGGAATTCGCCATCCATGTAGCTCCTTATCTCTTCGGTCTTCATCCCCAACAACTTCACTAGCTTCCCAGGATGATTCTCGGTTGGCCAAAATACTTTGTCCGGCTTACTCCCTACCATCAACAGATCTTGATATTCCTCCACTGTCGACACCATATCATACTCTCCAGTAGAAGATTCATCATGTTTACCGAAAGTAAAACAACGGTATAAGGGATCCCAAAAGTACAAAGCCGCTTTTAGAAGTTCCTCCTCCGCTTCCAGATCTAACAGCAATGCTATATCTCCATACAACTGTTTGAATTGACCCTTATCACTGATGCCTTCCCATAACTGTTTCAGTCTTGTCAGATCATTTCGGATGAAACTACAGCTGAGTCTTGCAGGTAACTGGGGTGGAGGACCCTTTGTTGACGCCTCCCTGGCTTTCTGCCTTAGCCAGTACAGAGCTTGTTTCAAAGTCGGACTGGCGGAATCAAAATTTTCAGATTCTCCCATCGAATCTATCTCCATGGGTATTTCCTCACTTTCTTTCGCCATAAATAATTTTCTCTATAGTAAACCTATTATAGATGGGGATGGAATGCGAGAATGGGATGCAGAGATAAAGAAGAAAAAGAAATGGCAAAAAAGGTAAAAGGAAATGTATCAGAATAAAATAATAATGTTAAGATGAACGATGCAAAGATGTTTGGCTCGCAACAATTTAACCATAAAAGATAATTAGTCATTTCATCCAAACAAGGCCGGGGGCTCAAATATCCGTTGACCCAAAGGTCGACCTCGTTCATCGGCCATAAGTAATTTCCCTTTATAGTTCTCTTGTTGCGAATGATTCTACAATGGAATGCATGTCATGTGGTGATGGCAAATAAAAGAAATAATCATGGATATTCAAAGCATGAACATGTATGGATGAAGCAAGGAAGAAAGTAAACATACGATAAGCAGACAACATGTATACAGACGAAGTGAAGAAGAGAATAGGAAAATTATACAAGTAGCATACCAATATGGAATAAGCAGATAAAGTGGAAGAAAACAAACAGATTATGAAATGGATACATACAAATGAAGTGGGAAAGAAAACAAACAACATATCATCATGAAATAAGTATTTGCACAAAAAGGTGAAAGAAAACAGACAATTTATACAAACAACGTGCTATCATGAAATAAGCATATGTACAGAAGAATAGACAGTTTATACAAACAGCATGTCATCACGAAATAATCAGAAAACAGACAAACAGCACGCTATCATGAAATAAGTAGATAAAACGAAAGGGCTTGATAAAGGTAAGAAGCCGTCCCCCCTTTGTGTCCTAAGAAATTGAGTTTTCTCCAACGGGTTTGGCTCTATCTAGATTAGATTTTGGGTTCTTCTACATGCTGGGTTTAAAGCTCTAGACAAGGGTACCCATCGGACAAGATGGGGTGGAGGCAACCCCGTCGCCCCCTCCTAAATAAAGGTGAACTTCGGACTCCCGAACTTTTATGTTATGAATTGTGTCGTGTGTGAGGGAGGGACTTATACCTTTACCAATTGCCTTTCGGTGAAACAGTGAACATTCGGAGAAGTAGAAGCAGGAAGCAGAAAAAACTTCACTATCACATGTCAACACACGATCAGTCCAATTCAAAATATAGGATAAATAATTAATATGATGAGATAAGCACACATGGTAAACAAGATAGGCATACATGGCATACACAAGGAATTAAAACAAGAAAAATACATACAAGTGACTAAAAGGGCAAAATGGTAAATACAAAAAGCATACTAGCAAATCAAGACATACAAAGGAAATTGGAACATGCAAAATATATACAAGTAATTAAGACATAGGGCATGCTAGAGGATCAAGGCATAGGCTAAGAATTAAAACATGCAAAATATAGATGAGTAATTAAACAAACAAAGCATACTAGAAAATCAAAACATAAAAACATACATATAAATTAAATGATATATAAATGCAAGATGCAATTTTAATAAACTTAATTTTGAAAAATCTTCCTTTTTTCTCTCTTCTATCTTTTTTGGAAAAATTTTGAAACAATTATTGAAAAAAAAAATTTAATGCAAATGAATGATGCAATGCATGAAATGAAACATAAAACATTTTATTATTAAACCCAAGTAAAATAAGACTTAAAAAGTGGCTTGACTCTAAAAAATTGTTCCCAGTGGAGTCGCCAAGCTGTCGAGACGTTTTACCGCTCCACGATAAATGATATGGCGTGAAAAATATTTGGGACTAAACAGTCTAAAAACAAATGGAGTCGCCACTAACCTTTTATTTTTAATAGGTGTGGTTAGTCACCTACTTATTTAACCCAACATAAATCTAGAAAGATTACGTCAAGTTAAGGAAAGAAACTGGTCTACGAAAAAGATTTTAGGTTCGTGAGTCGGTTACGCTTGGGGAAGAATTAGCACCCCCAAGACGCCTGGAAATCGGTACCACAAAAGTCTTAAAAATATTTTACTTGGAAAATGATAATAAAATGTTTTAAAATCATTCTAAGAAAAAACATAATTTTACATGTCGGAATAAATATTCCTTTTAATGTAGGATAAACATCCCATTATAAAAGTTAAATTCGAAATTTAAAGACTTAATGTCGGAATAAACATTCCTTTTAATATGAAAATCCATAGCCCAATTTTAAATTTGAAGAAATTTCCTACTTAGAATGGAAATTCAATTTCTAAATAGAAATAAATATTCTTCAAAAATCAAAGTCAAATTTAAAAATGAGGATAAATATCCTTTTGAAAAATAAGGGTTTAGTTTTAATTTTAGAATGTCTCAATTATGAGAATATTAATTGAAACATTCTAGAAAATATTTTACAAAGAGGTTGGGATAAACATCCTTAAATTCATGTTTTGAAAATCACATTAAGAGAATTTAATTATGATTTCTCAAATTAAAATCTCTTAGAAAGATTTAATTTTAAACAATATCGGAATAAATATTCTTTTTAATTTGATAAAGGGAATAGTTTGACAAAAATTTAGTTTAATAGGAAAACCTTAGTAAATTTAATAAATTAAGACCTCTCAAAAAATGAATATCCTTTTTATCAAATAAAACTGATTTTGAAAAAAAGAGTTTTAAAGATTTAAAGAATAAACATTACTTTTATTGGAGTTAAAAATGCGTTTTGATAAAAATGAAGTTTACTTGAAAGGTCTTAATTAATTAAATGTACTAGAGTTCTCCCAAAAAGGTATTTTGGAAAATAAAAAAAAGGTCAAAAGAAAATGAATATTCCCTTTCAAAGAAATAAAAAATAAGAAAAGAAATTTTAAAAGCGATTTTTTCAACAAAACTTGAATTAATTTGAGAGGCCTTAACTATAATTGGGTAGTTAAGATCTCTCAAAAAAATTTCTAAAACATGTTTTGAGATTAATGTTGGAATAAACATTCCTTTTAATTTAATTGGGCCTCTTAAACAAGAGATTTTCTTAAAATGAAATAAAAATAAAACATAAAAGTAAAAATAAAATAAATAAAAAAATAAAAGATTTTGGAATTAACATTCTTCTTTGTAAAAAGAAAATTTTTGGAGTTCATTCGCAAATTTTAAGAAATTAAAGAAAATCATAAACATGATGCATGCCTTTTATGAAAATTACATGAAAAACATATTTTTTAATTTTGAAGGGATGAAAAATTCTCCCGGGCCCGATCAGACTCCCGATTAGACACCGAGAAAACATCTCATCAGAGAAAACCTTCAGAAACCTTAGACTCCCGAGGCATCTTTCGGTTACCCTATGCATATGAATTTTTGAAAACCAATGTTCTAATTTTAATTATGCATGAATGAGACAAGAAAACATGGGTTAGTATATACACAATTAGTTACACAATATGATATGGTAAAATAAATAGGACATGGAAATTTAAAATCAATTTTTCAAGATCAAGTTGCATGGCAACTAATTTAATACATACAAGCAAGACTAACTTAAACAAATACATGTTCATGGTCAAATGTATAATACCATGTAAAATTTAATTCATAATTGAATGAACATATATACAGGGGTAAAAAGGTAATTTTTCAATCAAGATCAAATTTAATTAGGCATACATATGAGGGCAAAAAGGTAATTTAATGCAAGATATAATTTCTTCTTAAACAAAAATACATGCAAAGGTAAAAAAAAAATTTACATACAAGATTAAACTTTTAATTAAAAAACATACATAAAAGGGCAAAATAGTAATTTAACACATGATATAATTACTAATTAAGCTAACATATCCATAAGGGCACAGAGGTAATTTTACATGCAAGCATAAATTTTTATATTAGACAAAACATATGTTCAATGGGCAAAGAGATAATTTCTATGATATAAAAAAAAATAAATCTCAAACTAAATATGCATTTATATAAGTTTAAAAATTCAATTATTTTAAAAAAAATCAAAGATTATTTCTATTTAAGTAAATAAGAATAATAAAAAATAAAAAATAAAATAAACTTAAAGATTCAATTTTTATTAACCAAGCTTTCATTTTTAATCAAGCTAAAAATATCCACAAGCAAAAAGATGCAATTTTTAATCTTAGGCCTAACATTTAACTAAGCAAACAAGTTAATCAACTTAAAGTTATGATCTTTTTAATCAAGATTATGACTTTCAACTAAGCAAACACATGGAATGGGTAAAGCAAGTTTGAAAAATAATAAACAAGAATACAAAACAATGAAAGTTAGGAACTTTTTGCATAATCATGTAAATAATTAAGAGAAATGGCGCATTAAGAAAAAATAAAATAAAATAAATAAGCAAGTAAAAAAAATCATCTTGAATATATTAGAAGCATATATTAAACTAAGCAAATTATTTAGCAATATACAAAAGCTTTATAAATCATAAACATCATCATAAAAAAGAAAGTTAACACTTAATGTACAAATTTAACAAGACAAAGCAAGAATATTGTATCTAAAGTAAAAAGAAATGATCTTGAAAATAAAGCTAAGAACTTTACCTAAAAAGATGAAGTTTTGTACCAAAACAAAAAAAGATAATAATGGCTTTGTGGAGAAGAGAATGGCTAAAAATTGATGAACAACAAGCCTTTTTCTCTATTTTCTCTAGCCAATCTGTTTAAAATAAATCAAGAAGAAGAAGAAAAAAATTTCTTCCCTTTCTTCTCGGACTCTCTTTCTCTCTTCTCTTCTCTCTGTTTTTTTTTTTTTTGTGTTTGAAGAAGAATGATGAAACTCTGTTTGAGGAAAAAAAAAAGTGCTCCAGCCTATCTTCTACGCTCTCTGCTCTCCCCTCTCTCCCTCTCTTTGTTTCTCCTTTTCTGTTTTTGAAAGAAGGCTGAAGCCTTGTTTTTAAAGCCTCGAAGAGAAGAAAAATGGCTGACTTCTCTCTTTTTTTTTTGAAAACCAAGTCTGCTGCCCTCTTTTTCTTTTTGTATTTCAATTGCTGGCTCCCCTCATTGTCTTCTGCAGGGGCATATTTAAAGGGAGCAGAGTACATGTGGAAGCGCGTTGGCACATACTGCCAATTTCATAATTGCCTCTAGAAAGAAGAGACACCCGTGACCTTGAAAAATCCCACCATTGCTTGGAAGAAATGAGGAAACCAGCTGTAGGTTGTTCAAAGTCATTGCCTTCGCCACACACACGGACCTCTCACACTTACTCTTTTTCTATTGGCTGTTGACTTGTTGATTTCATATTTGTGGTCCATGCAGGGGTATTAACTGGTACGTGAGAGTGCAGCTGGAAAACTGATAGCGTCCTTGCATGGCTGGGGTTGCCAAATTGATGAAGAACCAAGGAAGGCGTCAAAGAGCCGGCTCTGTTCAACTCGGTCCACTCCCTTATTCATCATCTCAGACTCGAGGTCCTTGAGCATCTGCTGCGGTGGCTGTGATTGTCATCGCGACGAGCTGCCGCTGCTATAGCAGCTGCTGCTATGAGCTGCCATGGCGAAAACTGACAGACGGCGTCACATGGTGGTGGATAAATGGTCGTCATTGCTCGGCAAAGGTCATGTTCCGATCTTAGTGAAAATGGAGGAGCTATCATTCGAGAGATAGAGAGGAAAGCAAAAGCAGGTGCAAATGAGGGTTGATTTGGAGAGGCTGTAGACCCGTAACAGTCGAATCAGTAGAGAGAGTTGGATTTCGGCCCTTTGCGTCCAAACGAATCACATTCTTCATATACTCCATCAATGTTACTGGCTATCCTCCCAGCAATCACCCTGTAAACTATTACAGCTCTCTTCAAATTCTTCAACTTGAAAGAGACCATGCTGTCACTTACTTCCTCGCTACTTGTACTCAACCTGATCCCATTTTTTTTTGGTAAATTCCATGTCAAATCTAGAATGAATTATCCTGCAGGCTCGACAACTCGGATCTTTACAAAGCTCATTAACTTGCTTCAGCTCTCTGCTGCAGCAGGCCATGGTGGTGCCATAGAATAGTAACAGCTCATTGCCATCCGCCATACTTCTTGGATGCCTCCTGTGTTGCTCATAGGCTTTTTCATAACCTTTTCTCTGTACTCCTCAAACCTTTCTAGAACTTCTATTGAGTTCTTCACTCTGAGAACCCTCTGGATCTTCTGTGGTGGCTTTGAGAAGTGCAGCTGCACCAGACACATGAGGGCAAGACATTGAAGTCCCAGAATATAAGTTATATTTCACTCTTCTTCGATCCCCTTCCCATTTTGTGGGAGATGATGCTTCACTCCATGTTGCCAAAATATTAAGTCCGGGGGTTGTGATATCGGGCTTGAGAATGTTGGGATCAATCACATTAGGACCCTTGGAACTGAATCCAGCCATGAAGGGTGCTGGCTTATAGTGCAATACTGTTTTGCCTGGGCAGATCGTTGCCTTGGGATTTGGTGTATATTTGACGTATTCAAGAATCTTAGCCGCCTCCTTATAGGTCAAGCTACTTGCCGGAAGAACATGAGAGTCGAGTGCGATTTCATTTCCGTTGGCCGGGGAATTGGCTAAGATGAAACTGGCAGCACGAGCTCTTTTCACTTCTAGACCTTTACCTAATTTCGTTCCAGCCCCTCTCCAGCAAACCAAAATCTTCCCTTTGATCTTATTAGGGTCAAGGGAATCAGGAAGGCATTGCCCTGTATTATTGTTCCGAGGCAAATTAAGAACAACTGCATCTTCTGCGTTTATTAATGGGTACATCTGACTCCCCAACCGGTATTCTGTAATACTTTGTCCCAAGATTTTCAAGCCATTCCCTAGTATAGCAGGTGCTAAAAATTCTCGGTCCAAGCTGCTGGCAGCAACCGTAATCAACCAAGGCGCTGTGTTGAACAATGTTGCAGCTTTAGGACCGTTGTTCCCAGCACTACAGACCACGAGGGTGTTGCGCTTTGCAGCATGCAATGCACCGATGGCAAGTACATCTTCCTCGTAAGGCAACTGTACTTTTAACACGATTGAGACGCTGATTATGTCAACGCCATCACCTATGGCGTCGTCCATGCCTGCAAGTATATCTTCATGGAAACATGTGTTGCCTTCGACTTTTGATGTGTTAGGGATCGCCCAGCAGACCTTGTATATTGGAAGGCGGGCCAAAGGAGCCCCGCCTGAGGTCGTGCCTTTTGCAAAGCCACCCACGGCAGCAGCGTTGCGGACATGTCGCCCAGCTGTGGTGGAAGCCGTGTGGGATCCGTGGCCGTCCGTGTCTCGCGGTGAGAGGCAGTCTTCTAATGCATTTACTTTACCGTACTTTTGCTCATAACCTTTGACGTAGTACCGGGCCCCAATGATCTTCTTATTGCAATGAGAGGAGTTAAACGCGACCCCTTCTTGACAGGTTCCTTTCCATGATTGTGGGATGGGTTCCATTCCATCGTCACTAAAGCTTGGTGATTCTGGCCACACACCGCTATCCAATACTCCAACAATGACATCTTTGCCATAGCTAGCTTTAGCCAACAAATCTTCTCCTCCCATCTTGTTTGTGTTCCATGGAAGTCCATCTTTCTCTTTCAACCCCGCGAATTCCCATGACCTTGTGGTCTGCGATGAGTAAACTCTTCCCTTTGTAGGAAACACAGATGCAACTTCTTCCGATTCAGATAGCTTGGAGGCTTCTTCTGGGGTGAGAAGTGCAGCGAAGCCATTGACGGCATGCTTGTAGCTGTACAGAAGAGAAGATTTAGCTTCTTCTTCTGTTTCCTTCACGGAGTTCAAATATGAGAGATGAGTTTCTTCAATCTCATGCAATGGTTTCTTCCTACCGGGTTCACCGACGTGAACTACGTAGACCTATACATGACAGAATATTTTCTCTTTCCCCTTGTTCAGGTGAGTTGCTGACGGTGATGGCATATATTTAAATATATATATATATATTAACATACAGATATATGAATATATACCTATATATAAATATATATTTATACATATTAATATACTTATATACACATATAAAAATATATGTACAAATATATATATATGAACATGTATATATATATAAACACATATGTATATACATTCATATAAATATATATATATACACATATATATACATATAAGTATATACATGTATGCATTTGGCATGTGAGCCGAGTCAACTCAATTGGTCTTAGTTGGCTTTTGCATGGTTTCTGACTTGCACGATAGTCGGATCAATTCGGCTTTGGTTTCCCGATTCTGGTCCCAAATTTCCTACAAGGTAAAGGGATAAAATTAAAAGTAAAATAAGATAATAGTAATATACAAAGATAAACTAAACTTAAAAAGAATATGTAAAATAAAATTTGGAAATAATCAATTAACTAATTGACTAATTAATCAATTAATCAGCTAATTAATTAATTAAAATTTAAAGATAAGTGTCTACACTTACTGTGAAAGGTCCGGAGTCGAGTCATCACACTTAGCGGTCTATCTCTTTCGCGAGGTTAATTATCATAGGCTGATTGAAAATAGTTATATATTAATCTATAATCTCGCTCAGCCCAGTCGATGTTTCCTCCTTAGTCAGTGCAAGTTTGAGTTTGTGTCAGAGACTAATTCGACCGGGCAAGCTTTGCCTCGATCAGCCGCGACCGCGCTGACGTTGTGGTGGCGTCGCATATCTATAACGAAAGAGGATTAGTCTCTAAATAACTATCTCTACATGAGATTTTACATGAAATATGCATGTTCTAACACTTTGACCAAGTTTGACCGAGGTTGACCGGGTTTGACCAAGTTTGACTTGGGCCCACCGACACTGAAAATTCACCAAAAACATTCTTAAAACCTCAAGCTCTGATACCAATCGAATTGTCACGCCCCGACACCATAATTGGGCACGTAACAATCGCCGCAACCCTCGAAATGCATTTTATTAGGTTAGAATACACTTCAAAGGTTGCAAGGCTAAAATGGTCATTTTACCAATTTTTCTCTTATACAGTTTTCATCTAGTTTAATACTTAAAACACTTAACTAACATGCAGATAATTCAAAACAGATAAAATATCGAACTGTCATGGTATAAAAATTCATGTAAGCACAAAGCACCAAAACTTCATGATATTTACGAAAATGCCATTAGGTTTACGACATATATTTTCGATGAATTTTTAAACCAAGCTACAAGATTCAGAAAAATACGGTAACAACTTCGAATATTATTAGACACATTAAAACGGTGAAATAGCTATTTAAACCGACATTCACTTACTCGGTGGGCCCCACACGAATTTTTGAAAAATAGTACAAAAAGTTGACTTTTTCACCCTTGGTCAAATTTGAGTCAAAAACCTAGCAATTCTCCCACCATAACGTACCTACGAGTGCGGTTGGTATCTACAGCCTGAAAAATATTTTATTAAAAACATGGGTGAGTAACAGAGTTACTCAGTGAGTGGATAACATATTAAGGCAACAATATAGTAAAAGTCTTTAAAGTAAAATAAAGAAGAAATATTTTAAGAACATAGGCAAAACAAGAATTTCCAAACCTTGGCCCATGAATCATATAGTCTAGTCCGTCAATTCCTCACTCAAGTTGTCGCCTTGGCCGAGGTCGACAACTAAGTAGCGAGTCCCGTCCTGAACGGTGGATACCACAGGACGAACTCGAATTTACCTTGCGGGTTTCCCTCCGCGCCTCCCTGTCCAAGGTGTACACGGCATTCCCACGCCCCTCAAAAGACGGTCCGTGGTTATGCGGTTACTGCAGTAACTAAAATCCTCCCATGGAGGCCACCGTATAGTCACATCTTGGAATTGTGATGGCTTGCAAACCTTTTTATGTTTACTTCGAATAAAACATTATCTTTGAAAAATTATGTAATAAAACTTTCAATGTTTTGAAATCAATATTAGCAATTTTATCTCAAAACCATTTTCCATATTCAATTCTCAAAACCAAACATTTCAATTTAGCCATCACATTCCATGGGCCATTCACATTTAGCATCATTCAATACACATTCAAATAAGCCATTTCTCTAAACACATAGCATAATAATAAACTTTCATGAAACCACATTTAACAAAACAATAAGGAGTAGAGATTTAAAATTTCGTTATCCACTCACAGTGAGGTCCAAGCTATTCCGGCTCTTTCTCGACCGGTTCCTTGTCCTTCTGTATTGTCTGGTCTCCTAATCATTCATACATTTATTAGGTTTCTATAGCCATTGCTAAATTTAATTAAGACTTAGTCTAAGTGTAATGCCATGCATGCCATGCACTAAATTTGAATTCTAACTCCTAATTAGCATTTTTCACTAATATTCTTCCAATCTAATTTCTCCAAAATTCACATCTATACCATTATAGGTTGAAAATTTCCCATAGCTATGGCACATTAAAAAATTTCGACCTTTGCTCTAATTTCACCTAATTTCCACATTTTTCTTTTCAACATTTCTCTTTAACATTTTCTAACTAAATTTACTTCAAAACAACTACATTTTCATTTAAATTCCAAAATGACAAAGATGCTATTTTCCTTGAAATTTCTGCATAAATTATTGAAAAATTAAAATTTTCATTTCTAATGAAATTTAATGACATTTCATAGTTTAGTAAGCTTCCATGAACTTCATATTTTAATCCTAAGGTTTCATGAATTCAATTTGACCCAAAAATCTTAAATTCAAAAATTCTCCATAATTTTTCTAATTTTCTAGATTCACACTCCTACAAGTGATTTCAAGTTAAATTGACCCTATATTCATATTTAGCATGCCATAATCTACATTCTAACATCAAAATTAGGCATACTTACCTTGATTTGTGAAAATCCACCAAGAACCCTAGACTTTCCAATTGCAATTTCTCCTCACTTAGCTTGAATTTCTTAAAATTGATTTAGGAATGATAATGGGCTAATCAAGAGGTTTACTTTGATAGGTAATTTTAATAGGCTTGTTTGGAGAATTTAGGACTTATGTGTTATGGGGTAAGCTTCCAAGCTTTCATCAATGGAGTTTGTTCTTCCTTTTTCTCAAGGTTGAAGACAACAATGAAAATTGTTGAATTTTCTAGACATTTCCTTATGCATGGCCGGATTCTACAAGGGTGGAAGATGATGAAATTTGTTCCAATCCTAGCCATCAATTCCTAAGCCATTGCCACTTGTCATTAGATGGTTAAGTCCATAAAAGAGAATTTTGTTCTAAGTTCCCATTTTATCCTCCAACAATCACTAAAATTCCATCCATATCCTAAGTCAGTGTAATAAAATTTTCAGTGTATATTTTTATTCTTTAGACTGTTTCCTTTTATTCCATTGGCAGCGAAATTTTAAAATTCTCTGTCAATTTTTTTGTAAATTCTGTCTAAACTTCTAATTTTACTACTAATTCTTCAACAATTTATTTAATTCCATTTATGTCCTATTCATAACTTAAGTAAAACTTAAACTATATTTTCAATGATTTGCTACTAAATGATACATGCCGGACGGATTAAAAGAAACAGTAATTTAGAACGGGTATTACAATTCGGGCCAAAGTCTTTGGTGCACTTTCCCTGGAATTACCCTGTTTCATCATTCCTTCCTCTCCAAAGAGGATCTGAGCCAGGGTTTCTAGAGCACCTAGGCCAGAATCAGTTTGCACATTTCAGGTTTTATAACCATTTAGGCCAAGGTTCAACCTTTAATATTCCCAAACCATTTCCAATTCACTTCAACACAATATTCACTATAATAAATCATCAAAACATGTTTAGAACATTATTAAGGCATTTACAACATCAATTTAACTCAATTTAATCAAATTGGACTCCAAAGACCTATTTTTTCTCTTCTAACTTCTAGAATGCATAACTTATTCATTTCAAATCCAATTAACATGATTCCAAAGGCAAATTGAAGCTAAAATGGATAGATTAACATACGTCAAATTCACTTTCCAAAACTTGTTGGATCTACCATGAAATTTCTCCTCCCTTTGAGCTCAAATTGCCAAAATCAACTCTAAACTTAAGTTTCTTCCTTCCTCCTTAGCTTCAACGAAGTTGGAAATACTAAGAGTGATTTTAGTGTGTTTGATTCATGGATTTCATGAAGATTTGAAAAGGATCTAGTTTGGGGAAATTTGGTTAGGGTTTGCTTTGTCTTCAAGAGAGAGGAAAAGATGAAGAAAAAATGAGAAAAATGAAGACTTCTTCCTTTTTCCCTTTTCTCCATTTTCCCTTTCCCAATTACCCATCCAAATAAATCTTCAAAAGACCAACTTGCCTTTCAATGACCTCATATTCACAATGCTACTTATTTCTCCTTAATCTTTTAATTTACCTAAGTCTAATTAACTCTCTAGACCACTTAATGGGTAATTAAAGCTTAATCTCAAATCTTGGAATAACATTATCATTGATCCTTATGACTTCAAAGTAAAATATAAGATTCCCATAATTAGTCAAAAATCTCCAAAGTAGATTAGTTCACTTTGAAATCAAGATTCAATTCAAGAGAAAATTTTCTATCACACTAAAAATTCAAGTTAAAATAATAAATAAAATTTTCTAGTATTAGAAATACTTAGTTAAAATAATTTAATAAATGATTTAATTAAATATAATAAATCTCAAATGGGATGGCTATACAAAACACTGAAGGCTTCGACCTATTGATGGTATGCCTTACTATGCCAAGGGCTATCTCTTATCTCTCAAAACATCTTCCTACTTTCTCTTTCCAGCTCGTTCCCTCGGCGATGCCTTTGCTGTGTGTGGAGCACGGCTATAATAACCCTGGCAAATGTCCCCTCCCCGCCTCTCTACTTTAGGGTTTTCACTCATCATGCCCCTCGATAGGCAGTCCACGACTACTTAGTCAGACGCATACTCTGCTTGGTCCACACATTTCCTCATGGAGCACCGAAAACCACTCATTCACTCATCTCGCCTCTCATGATCATCAAATATAGAGAAAAACATAATTAAAACAAATTTAATAAACATTAATAATTTTCTAAAATCATTACACCCAATAAATTGGTGTAACATATAATAAAAGTGTGTATGGTGGATTACCTGCATGGCCGCATCTCAAATCATTTATAAAACATTTGAAAATCATTTTGTATTTTAAAACATTTTGAAAAAGTTTAACCCTAATGGCTAAGCAATGAAATCTAAGCCACTCACAGTACTGAGAGGTCTGTATACTCCCAAAAGATCCACATTGATTAGTCTCTAAAGTGTCGTCGCACTCGATCATCCGGATCCTAATTACACGAAATTACGTGTTAGCATTCAGAATTAAATCTATGAATGCACCTATGAGGTTCTACTATGATCTAAGATGATGTTTGGATGTGATTCGGGGCTTTAAAAAGTGTCCGGGAAGGTTTAGGGTCAAAATTGGACATTTAGGGCAAAATTACAAAATTACACCTAAGGGCTAAGCTAACTCTCGTGCAAGACTTAAACAAGTCCCATGTGGGACTTGGTCAGGAGGTCACTCCCGCGCGGGTTATGGCCAAGTGATGAAAGCTTTGCCGTAATACTTCCATAAATTGTAATCCTTGCTAAGCTTAAATGTAGTAGGGCAAGCAAGGGTCGATTCCATAAAGAGTTTTGGTGAAATTTGCCTTCCAAAACAAAGAAGTAAAAAGAGGGGTCTTGTGATAGTAATTTGAGATAAAAAGAGATTAAACTAAAAGCTAACTAATTGAAAAGAATTCTATGATATTAAGACCTCCAACCTAGTGTCTATGGATGCTTACTATCTAATTGATCCTTGGTTTATCAAAAGATGGTGTTTTCATTCACAATTGCATTAACCAATCAAGCAAGAACTAGCATCCTTACCGATTTATTGATCCTAAGCCTTAGACATGAAATGACTCAAGTTTCATAACACATTTCTCATCCTAACATTAACTTGGAACCCCAGCAGCCCTAATTTAAGTGTTCAGAAGCATTGAGAACTAGATCAATTTAGGTTAACCATTATTAGAGATTCACCCAGCATGAATCTTTTAAATAACCTTTCTAAATTCCCTTTGAATAGAGCGTTCTACTCAAGTTCCACTAACAACTTAATAAAACCCTTAATAGTAAGCATTTAAAGAGAATGGTTAGTCAATCGAATAAACACGTGATTATTGCGCACTAATCAAAAGCATAAGCAATAGACTAGTAAATAAACAAGCATATTTACCTTAAGCATAGAGAATTCAAAGAACAATTGAAAGGAAAATTGAGTTTAGATTATAAAACCTCACAAATAGAAACAAAGCATCCAACCAGGTCACTAAGTTAAAGAGAAAAGAATTTAAGCTAGCATTATAAAATTGAAAGCTAAAGTAATTACGAAAATTAGCTAAAGATCCAAAAAGCCCTAGCTCAGTAACAAACTAAAGTATTTATATGAACTAGGGTTATAAGCCTAAAAGAATAAGAAGTCCTCTTTCTTGTGCTTGAAACCTCTCTCCTCATTAATTGCAAGTCTTGACCTCTAAGTTTTAATTTCCCTCTTGAATCTTCTTTGATTTTGGGCTTCAATTGACAAACTTGAGGGTTAGAAGGATCAAGGGCCAAGCATTGAGTTTCTATGAGCCAAGGGCTTCAAAACAACCCTAAATTGGGGTTTATTCGTTGGGAGCCAGCACCGGTTGGTCATACACCCAGTGGCTGGCTGTGGCCAACCGGTTCGTCCCCCCTAGCAGGTGATAACCGACGGCCGACTGGTAGAGGAGGCGGCAGCCGGCTACTTCATTCTCCTTGAGTTGTTTCCTTTTGTGTTGCAAGTTGGCTTGGTTTGATTGCTTTTTTCCTCAAAGCTTCAAATGGTTTCTATAAGATGAAAACAAGTTAATTAGTGCAAGATTAAGAAGTTAGTTGCTCAAAATCACTATGATATTCAACTAAGACTGTAAACAATCTTAGTTGCTCAAAATCACTATGATATTCAACTAAGAATGTAAACAATCTTGCAACTAACAAATTTCCTCCACACTTAATCAATTGCTTGTCCTCAAGCAAAAATCTTTTGAAACCAAAACTTAATGAGTAATAATTCTCAAACTACATTTGAAGTCACAAGACCTTAAGAAAGTAAGAAAGAAATTCAAGTATGAAAGCAATAAGAAATTGAAAAGAGTAAAAATCATTAGCAATCATTATCGCAACGTTACCGAACATGACCAGCTTGGGACAAAAATATAGGAGTCACCACTAATCTCTTTTATTTAGGTTAGTTAGCCACCCTTTTAGGAATCTACCTAACCCAATATTGATCGTGAAATTACATGTCAAGCTAAGTAGGTCCCGATCTGCGGAACAAGATATTGGATTCGAGCGTACGGTTATGTGTGGGGAAGGATTAGCACCCCCACAATGCTTGTCGAATGACAGTACCGATCAATTTAACATTAATTAGGTCTTCATTGTGGATTTTCAATTTTTTAGTCTTTTAACCATTGAAATTTGATTTTTTAACCTAATATTTTTGAATTACCAATGAATAACTATTAGGAATAATTGCCTTCAGAATTTTCCTAATAACCATTCATTATTCACTTAATCATTTTTTGGATTTTCTTTTAATTGTATTTTAAAATTACCAATGAACAATTATTAAGAAAAGTTGCCATCACAACTTTCTTAATAATCATTCTTTATTTAATGGATCATTTTTTTGATTTTCTTGATTTGTTTTTAGAGATTACCAATGAATAATTATTAAGAAAAATTGCCATCACAATTTTCTTAATAATCATTCTTTATTTACTTAACCATTTTGTTTTTATTTTCTCTTAACCATATTTTAAAATTACCATTGAATAATTATTAAAGAAAATTGCCATCACAATTTCCCTAATAATTACTCATTAATCATTTAACAATTTTTTTGGATTTTCTTTTAACCATATTTTAAAATTACCCTTGAATAATTATTAAGGAGAATTGCCATCACAATTTCCCTAACAATTACTCATTAATTATTTAACCATTTTTTGATTTTTCTATTGATCATATTTTAAAATTACCATTGAACAATTATTAAAAAAATTGTCATCACAATTCCTCTAATAATTATTCATTATTTAATCATAATTATTCATTATTTAATCAATCATTTTTTGGATTTTTCTTAATCACATTTTAAAATAACTTTTGAATATTATTAAAGAAATTGCCATAACAATCCCCTTAATAATTACCCATTATTTAATTAATCTCTTTTTAGGATTTTTCTCTCAATCAAATCTTTCAAGATTACCCTTGAAAAATTATTAAGGAGAATTGTCATCACAATTTCCCTAACAATTACTCATTAATCATTTAACCATATTTTGGATTTTCTTTTAACCATATTTTAAAAATTACCCTTGAATAATTATTAAGGAGAATTGCCATCACAATTTCCCTAACAATTATTCTTAATTATTTAATAATTCTTTTTGGATTTTTCTTAATCACATTTAAAATTACCCTTGAATAATTATTAAAGAAATTGCCATCACAATTCCTCTAATAATTATTCATTATTTAGTTAATCATTTTTTGAATTTTCTTTTTCTTCTTTTTTTTTTCCTCAAAATCATAAGCATGATATAAATGAAACATAGACCAAATAGGAATGCATGAGACAAGTGAGAAGACATATTAAAATGCATGACTTACACTAGAATGCATGAAATTGAAATTAAGACACATAATTATGAAATTAAGCTAATTAACATGAAATTAAAATGGAAATTAAGCATGTGTCCAAACCATTATGGCATCAAATCAAAATTAGATGCATGACTATAATATGCATGAGCAAAATTCGAGATGCATCAGATAAATAATGGCATAAATTAAAATGAATGGATATAACTAACAAAGAAATATATATATATATAGATATATTGATATATATATATATATATATAAGGAATGATGAACATGGCATAAATGACCCAAAATTAAAATGCACGAGATAATGGCATGAATTAAAATTAAAATGGATGAATTTTTTATTTTATGACTAATAAGGCATGGGTAATATGGCATAAAAAAAATGCAAGCAATTTTTTCCTTTTGATTAATGACAAAAATGATATGCACGGCAAAAAATGAATGCATGTTTTTTTGTTTTTTTCAATTAATTTTTATTTTTTGCATGATGCGTGAACATATCACGAGTACTAGTATTTATTTTTTCATGATGTCAAAAACTAAATAAGATATCTTAAACAAGGAAAATTAAATACACTCAAAGCCCAAATGCACAATAGAGTCAAGGACATACCAAAACCCAAATCAAATGACTTTCAAACTTGCATAAGAGACTGGCTCAAGCAAAGTGGCTGGCAAAACTTGATTGGAGCGGGTCAGATTGGGTTTCACGGGTTGGTTTGCTGCAGCGGGACCTCTCCTAAAACGCAGCGGTTTCCCCTTTTCTTTTCCTCCGCTTGTTGCGACTCTCCCCCCTGCATTCTTTCTTCTTCGCTTTTCTCTCCGCCTGAGCCTTCTTCTCTTTCCCCGAAGGAAGAGTGTTCTCACCAACAACCGTTCAACGCCATCATCTTCCCCATCTCCGATTATCATCTTTCTTCTCTTCCTCTCTCCAAGTTTCCTTCCCTTTATTTTTTCTTCAAATTTTCCTTTTTACTCCACACTGCTTCTTTTTCTCCTCATCCCCAACACTACTTTTTCCTGACTTGCAGGCTCCAGCAAACTTAGATTCGAATCTTTAATCCAAACTACCCTTCAAATTGATCCTTTTAATCTCTCTCAGCCTCGTTGCGTTCTTTCTTCGTGAATGATTTCAGTGAGTACTGAACGGCAAGCGAGAGAGCAAGACCCCACGCGCTTTTGGTTCTCCCTCTGTTTAGAAACACCATTAGATGGCCTCCGAATTTCAATACATTGCTCCTCCACCCTCTATTGTTCCCTTCGCCGTTCGGATGGTGCTTAAAAGGCTTTCGGGTCTTCTTCCTAATTCTGAACCGAAACTCAAGAAAAGGTCAAGCGGTTCTTCTCTTTTTCTTTGCTCCGGGATGATAAGAAAGCTTATTGATGGTTTTATTTAAAAGGTTTTGAGAGGAGATGATGAAAAAAGGAACCAACTTGATGATGGCAAAAGATATGGGCTCAGAAGAAGTAACGGATGGCGATGGGAAATTGATGAACACAACTGAGGAAAAAGAAAGTGGTGAGACTGAGGGGGTAAGCTCTTCACTCTCTCTTTTCGGCTTTCCTTTTGCTTGTTCGGTGTTCTGTTTCCTGCTTGTTTCTTTTTTTCTTTTGGTTGGTGGTAAAAAAGAGATGAATGAAGGCTTCTATTTTGAAAAGATGGGGAATGGCAACAAGGTATCTGCTTTTTTTTAAAAGAAGATTGAGAATGATAAACAAACTGATGAGAGGGTAAGATTTAGACAGTAAATTTCTTTGGTGATGGTAGTGGGAAAAATGAAACTGGAAATTGTTAGTTTTGTGAGCTTTTGAGAGGAATAGGAATGGGAATCAATGGGGTTAAAGAGATAGAAAAAAGGGATAGGATCTGAAAATGGAGGAAGGGAAGATTTCCTATTTCTGTTCACTGTTTCATTGCTTCTCTGCATCTCTTTTTTTTTTTTTTACGGCTGCTCTTTTTCTCTAAAAATGGCTTCTCAAACCCTTAGCAGCAGTCCTAAAATTGCTCTCTAAAGCCCTTTTGACGCCTCTCCTCTCTGTGCTTCTCCCTGAAACCTTCCCAGCCATCCCCCCTGCTTTTTTATTTGGTTCCCAATTCAATCAAAGGGTTGAGGCTTTGTTGTACAAGTTGCATCTGAAGGTTGAGATTGACGTTGAAATACTGACAAAATATTATTCTTGGTCTCCAAGTTTTATTGGTCTTAATGGTACGCAGCATGCTCTTTAGTCCCTCTGCCATGCACCCTTTTTCACAGCTTTTCCTTTTTTTCTCAATCAGAACATAAGTTGAATTTCATTGGCTGATAATTTCCTGGCAGCAAAGGTTATATTTTTTCTTGCAACTGCCGTTTGATCAGCTGTTGAGTGAGGATTGTGTGCGAGAATGTACTGCTCTAATGCCATGTTTGGTTGGGATGAAGGGAATTGGACCTGAATTGCCTTACCACGGAATTGAATTTGAAGGGAATTGCAAACAAAATTCAGCCTTTATTCCATAGTTTGGTTGAAGCAAACGCTTGCATAATATTTTAAAACTAGAGAACTTCAAGCCTTTAGTCGGAACTTCAAGCCTCGATTCTGTGTAACTTTTCTCTTCCCTGGTGTGAGCCCAGACGACTGAAAGTGAAAGCTAAAATTTTCAAGTCTTCCTCTAGACCAAAGAAAGACAGAGATAAGAAAATGATAACCGAACAATGACAGAAATTATGAAATTTGTATGAGGGCAATATTGGTACTTAAACAGTGCTTTTATTCCTGACATTGCCGAGTTTCAAATTCTTGAGGTGGAGTACCGAATTGCAATTACGGGACCCGGCGGAATTTGCCTGGAGTTTGAAAAACCATTCAGGTGAAGCAAACGCTTGCATAAGTGGGACCACCGAATTTGGGTGGAATTGAAAACTCCTTCACCCCAACCAAACGTGCTGTAAGTGTGTGCACACATTTGATATGTTATCCTGTCTAGCCTGTGATGAGACTGAATTTCGTTGACACCATTATTATTTGCATCTGGACTCTTTTCTTGCCAAATGATGATCAAATGGTTGTGTATGGGCCCGGCAACATGAGTGCGTGTATTTTGATGCTCCATGCTTGGCTTTTTAGTGGGGTGCTCAATGAATCTCAGATTGAATGTGGCATACCCACGGTACACCTCTTGTGATTGCATGATGATCACCTCCCTTTTATGTTTAAATTGTCCTGTTGTGACTTGAACACGTTGCCTTTGTTTTCTTTTATTGCAACAGGCTATGAGTTAGTAATTCCTTGCAACCTAACGCACACTTGACCTTCCATTTGGAGCACATCAATTGTGTAATCAAATTTTCTCCTCTTTGTGAGTGCTCATGGATCAAAGAGTAAGAGAGCCACGTTGAAGGAAGACCAAGAAAGACAAGGCCCAACTATTGAAAATTGCTTCCCCCATGGCCACGCCTTTTGTAGTACTTTTTCTTTTCTTTTCTTCTCTTTTTTTTTTTTTTGTAATTTTCTGTATTTCTTTTTTTTTTGTATTTTTGTGATTAATAAGGGTGTAAAGAAAGAAAATTAAAATTAAATTTATTAAATCTAATTTATTTAATTCTTGTCCAATTTCATCCCCATTTTACTTTGATATTAATTGTTAATGTAAACAAATTCCATTCTAATGATTGCATTAATTTTCAAATTAAATGTCCTCCCATTGAATATCTTGGTTAAAATAGAACTAATAATTGGACTTGAATCAAAGACATTAGATTTTGAAATTGGATGCCAAAATTGGTGTCTACAATCATAATCCTTCATCAAATCACAACTAAATAGAGTAAGGTTTCCACTCAATCACTCATCCTCACCCTAAAAGTGTTTAAGTTTTTTACTCCAATCTTCCATGAAACTCCTCTTACCATAGGCTTGCTTATGAACCTAATCTCTACCACTCCACTAATCATACTTCACTAAATTTTCAATGCTAAGATCTTTCCTCAAAAGGGTTGTAATGGGGCTTGGGACGAATGAGTTAAGAAAGGATAGATAAGGAAATCAAAACAGAAATTCAAGAACTAGTAGAGCAAAGAAGACAATATGGGCAGATTTAACAATTAATAGCCCATCTCTATTTCAATTCATCACTCCATCATACTTCAATTTCCTTTTCATTTTTCTTTCTTTTAAGCACTAGGAATCTTTGCTAATTCTCTTTGAAATGTCTTTTCTTCTTTTGCAAATGTTTTTGCATTCATTTTTTTTTTCTTCTTTAACACTTTCTTTTTCTTTTTGATTTCACTTAGCAAAGTTCCTCTTTCTAAAAAAAAATTTCTAGCCATACATCAATTATGTAGATTTCCTCCACACTTCTTCCTTTGTTTACCTTTCAAAGAAACAATGCAAATGTAAGTAAGCTCTACTAAATAAAAAATAAGGTAGAGAAAACTTGTTTTTCTTTTAAGGTTAAGGTTTTTTTTTTTTCATGGAAAGGTTAACAAAAGAGAAAGGTATAATCTATAAAGCTCAAATGGGCTAACTACAATGGTTTTTCACAAAGGATGGCTCAATTTGGCTCAAACTCAATCCTAAAGATCTTTAGCAAATTCAGTGAGTATGTGTATTATGTACTCTTAAAAAGGTTACCAAGCAAGTTCTAGAATTGAAACTTATAGAGATTTAATAACACTCAAGAAAGAAAAAGATTGGAGACAATCTTTAAGGCTCAAATGCTCACTTAAGGGTGCTAAATTACTTTACAAGTTGTGTTGATTCAAAGTTAGAAAAGCTAAGAATTCTGAATCAAAATTTTCAACTTCCTATGATTTCTACTCAAAAGCTGTATAACTCTCCTAAAGCACTTGCAAAAACACAATGTAACTCAAGAATTATGAAAACCAATTGAAAAATCAGAGGATAATCAATTAACCAAGATAAAGGAACTCAAATAAAAGAGAAAAATTAAGCACAAGAACACAAGAATAGAAAATTCAAATATAAGTACACTACTTCCCCCACAGCTAAATAGCACATTGTCCTCAATGTGTACGGAAAACAAGAATTCGAGGAATTAAGTGCAAAAAAAGAAAAATTACCTTGAATTCGACTCCCTAGAAGGCTATACACAAAGAAAATGGACAAGGGGTTAAAGATATAAAACATTAATTTCAAATAAAAATAGAAACAGAGAAAAGAAAAGATAAATGAAACTAAATAGCTAGGTGCAATGCATGTAAAAGAGCAATCCTAGTGACCAATCCTTGAGGTGGTGGTTGCTATCCTTAGAGAATTTCCAAAATGAGATTTTGGTTGGCCAAAATCTAGTTGAACTTGGATCGATTAGTCAATTGAGCTTCTTTGATGTCTTCCACATGAAATCAAAGATCAGCATAGCCTTTCTCTTGCCTCTTCATCCAATCAAAAACTTGATTCTGAAATTCAAATTGAGAGAGAGGTCTTCCATGTGTTGGCCTACGAAAAGATGGTATAGAAGGTTTCTCTTGCTCATCATGAGTAAATTCATCTCAACTTCTTCTTCTTGAGCTTTACTAAGTGGAGGAGGAACGGAATCCTTAGTCAATCTATGAGGATTAATCCACCAATTGCCATTAAACTTGTAGTGGAATATGATGAGCTTATTTTTGTCAACAACATCATTGGTGGTAGGCTTAAGAGTGATCTCCCCACTAACATCAATACCCATCCTTCGAATTATTTTAATAATGAGCATTGAAAAGATTGGACAGCGAAGCATCTTTTTAGGTGTCACCACAATGATGATGGATGCCAAAGGAAGCTTTCTATCCTTCTCAATGCCGAAAATAAGCTTGTCAATGTAGTAAAGATCAGTGTTGCGAGCTTTGTGAATATCACTAGACTTAGGAGTAACATGGAATTGAAGAAAATATACCACAAATCTAGCCTTGATGTCCAAATGCTTGCACATAACATCATTCTTTTCTTCCAGAACATCAAGTTTGTCAAGAGTTTATTGTTTATTCCGAGATCTGTCCATTTCTTGGCAAGTATCCTTCTAAATAGTGGTGAAAATAGAAAGAATACTGGCATTCAGAATCTTGAAATGTCTAGTGAGGTACTCCGAAGTGAGCCAAATGGATTGCCCTTTCACCATAGTCTTGATGGAACTAGATGGAGAAGTCTTTTCTTCAATGTTGGTACAGAACTGATACACTAATTCAGGATAGTAAGAACCCTTGAATCTGAAGATAGATTGCCAACCAAGTGTGGAGAAAGCTTTAATAATGCCAAAGATAGAATCAATTTCAGGAGGAATGGTCTTTTCCACCACAAATGGCTTGAGCTTGTGTGCATTATACCATTCTTGACAACTCTATTGCAAAATTTGGTTGAATCAAAATCATCTTGCATTGGTGGAGTTTCATTAACAACCGGTTATTTGCTTTTGTTCACATGTTTGAACTTCTTGGTGATACTCTTGGCAATTGAAAAACTTGCCTCCTTGGCCTTGGTAAATGACTTGCCAACTCTCTTTGATATTGTCACAAACACCTTATATGCTCAAAGTTTACAAGCTTCAATCAACAATCAAACTATAATCTCCCAATCAACCAAGTATGCAATTTCAAAGTGAAGTACACCAATTGAATAACCAAGCAATCCCACAAACTCAATTCAAGCAATTATCCAACAAAATCAATCTTCCAAATCAAACTCCAATTCAAGCATATAAAAGCTAGCAAACAACTTCAATTTACTAGTAATCTTAAGTGGAATGATGAATAAGTTGAAGAGAAGGATTGAGAATCACTTACTAAGCAAAAAGAAGAGGAAAGATCACATAAATTCCCATGCTCAGGCTTGAATTTGAAAATTCCACTAAAGTGCTCAAACAAGTCACCAATCTTCAATGTTGATAAATCTTGAGTAAAGGATGGAACCAATGATGAAGTTGGGTGTTTAATGGAATGGGTTTGAAGTTTGAAGTAGCAAATTGGAAGTAATTTTTATGGATTTAGTGGTTGGAAGGTGGGAAAGTGAATTGAAGGTGGTCATAGAGTGTAAGACGCATGGAATAAGGCTAGGCAAGTGAGGATGTGGGCGAAATAAGGAAACGGTGGCTGGGTAGAGGCTTAAAAGGCTCTAGGTGGCTGCCCTGTTGAGACCCGACACCGATTGGTCATAGACCCGGTGGCCGGGTGTAGACACTTATTTTTAATCTTAATCAATTAGTTAATTTTAATTAATTAATTAATTGATTTTCCATTTTCAAATTTTTTGTTCTACTTATCCTTTTTAAGTGTAGTTTAATTTTGTCCATTATTATTACTACCTCATTTTATTTTGTATTAATTTTACTCTATCACCTTGCAAGTAACTTTGAGCCAAACTGGGAGGCCAAGGCTACGGCGAACCAAGACTGAGTCAACCCAGGAGTCATTTAAAAAAAAAACCATGCAAAGCCAAAACGAAGCAAGCCAAAGAACCGAGTCAACTTGGTTATTATACAAAGACAAAGCCAAGTAAGCCAACCGAGTTAACTTGGTTTTCCTGCAAAAAGAGATATATATATATATATATATATATGTATAAATATACATATATGTATATTTATATATATTTATACATTATTTATACATATATACACTAAAGCCACCAATGCCAACCTTTCATTTTGGTTTGAAGGAAAAGGCGACTTTGGTGGGGGCGTGTTTTGGTGGTGCATGTGTAATAGAGCTGTTATATTTTAAACTTGCAAAGGATTGTTTTCGTGGCTGCAGCAATATTGACAAATTGACAAAATGCTCTTGATATTTCTCTCCCAAGACAGCCCATCATCAACTGCAGTGGAAAGGTTTGACTAAGGAAATTGAGTCTATGCACGTCTAAGACAAAGAGTGGAATATGGCATCATCACCAAATTCCCTATGTGCGGCATGCTATTCATGATGCTTTTGCCGGACTTTATCAGCCACCACAAACAATGGCTGCACCTTCCAATGTTAATACCCGACTGCAGCAGTCTCAAACCATGGTTGTAGCTATCCAAAAGCAGGTTCCCCAAGGTGCCCAGCAGCAGGGCCGACAAGTTAGCCAGTTGTCTAAACAGCAAAGACAAGTAGCAGGATAGCAGCAGGTTTCAATGTTGTTGCAGGTTTCTGATCAGCGGGGTTTGCAGCAACCGAGTTTGTAAATGGGGCAGCCCATGCAAGAGCCCGTGCAATTTATTCTTCGAACGACACAAGCTACAATAAAGAGTTGCATCCAGATCGGCCAACGATTCCACTCGTCAGATTGTTGCCGCTCTTCTTCGAAAATGTGGTTATGGAGTTGCGGATCGAGGTTCCTGATAGTTTGATGAAAGGTGCAGCTGGACCTTCTCATGGAGCTTGTTCTGGAGAAATGTGTTATAGGAGCCTCCAACAGCATGTTTGGAGAAGACATACGCTAGGTGCTGGACCTGTTTCTCATAATCTACCTACTACAGAACATGAGGCTAAAGCTACAGCTAAAAACAGTAATGAAAGCGATCAATCCAGTGATTATGAGCCGTCGATGCCCAAGGTCCTTCGCGGTTGAAGTGCACAAGTGCAAATTTCAGCAGCACAAACAGAGAGCAACAAGGAAAGGTTACCAAACTGGATCGAGAGTCACTGCAAAGCGAGCGTCAAGCCGGGATGTTTGACGAGCTACTTGTTTCAGAAAAGAGTTTGCTCATTGCAGAGAAGCACGTGAATCAAATGCATTCAACGAAAGTGCCAGCCACTTCAATTTTAACCTCATGTGCCAGCTGGCCTTTTTCTACAGAGCTACTCTTTCTCCCTCCGAGGATACCTTGTGGAATACAAATAAAAGTAGCCAACGAAAATGAGAAGGAAGAAAGCTGTAGCCAATCACAGCAAAGGTAGCTAAGGGCAAAATGGAGAGGGCAAGGCCAAAAATGTGGGCCTTTAGATGAAGCCAAGAAAAGGAAGAGAACCATTAGATTAAGAGAGGGAGAGAGAGAATATAAAAGCCACCCTTGCAACAGAAAAAATAAGCAGCGGAGGGCAATTTTTTTAGGGCAGATTTCGTTTTTCAGCGGAAAATTTTTCAAAGAGAAACAAAAAGCATTTTTTGTGTTTTCAAAAGAGTCTAGTCCGAAAATTTTCTTTTCTTTTCTCTTCTACGTCTTTTTATTTTTATTGTAAGAGAAGGTTGGTTAAAAGGAATATTAGAGAGATAAAAGCTTATTGACTAGTCAATTTAAGCCACTTTTTCTTTTAAATACAACCATCTTTTTGTTGTTATTGAGTGAGTTTTATTAATCCAAGACCTTTTTTTTGTGAAGTTCTTTCTTTTATGAAAGATTGATACTTTTTTATTTTTAATACTAGGTAAGTGGTTACCTGCGCTTCCACGCAGGCCTATTGCAGAAGAAAATGTACTAATAACGTTTTAATTGTTATAAGAAAATTAAAAAAGATTATAAGAAAGCGGAATAAAAATAACAGAGTTGGTAGTTATTTGTATCTAAGACAATCTAAAAAAAGAGTTTAAATCTTTAAACATACTGCAATAGGAATTTAAATAAAATAACAGATATTGTAATCCATATAATTGAAATCTTCAGTTTCTTTGATGTTCCACATTTGCATTGATCACTTCATTGAACTTTTTCTTTTCCCCTGCAAATAATTCTTTTTCAGTTACAATTACCATATGTAATTGTGATCGGATCTTAAAAATTTTTTAAAAACTTTAACTTACTTGCTTTTCTGTCTTTTTGCTGCTAGAGATTCTACAAGGAATAGCTCAGCTTGAACTAGTGTATTATCTGGTGAAGTGAGTGTGTCACACCCCGACCCACCCGGGTCGGCCACGTGGCAACTGTCGCGCTGCCTCAAAGTACGTGTCGGTCGGTCACGTACCAGAAGCACCGCAAGGCATTGAAATGGATACCATTTCTGTAAAACAACTAAAACTTTAATTAAAAATCATTTAATAAAATAATACAACTTAAATAGTGCACCAATGGATTAATTTAAAGGAAATACCTATGCAACGAAAAACTACTAAGCCTAAGCCACCGACGTCTCCTAGTGAGCCTCCATTCTATTTGCTGACCCCGTACGCAAATCTGCATCCATCCACATTGGATATAGGTGAGTGAAAAAGGCTCTAAGAATCTCCATTAGGGTTAGGGAAGACAAGAAAATCCAAAATAAAATAATAATAAAATAAATATTTTTCTTTTCAAACTCTTTTCTGGTTCTCCAATTGAGAACCCTCTTCCAAAACTCTTTAAATAAATAAATAAATATATATATATATATATCACAAATGGGCTGGCATTTCTTTTATACTGAAGGCTCGACCCGTCGATCGTATGCCTCACTGCACCGAGGGCTATCTCTTTTCTTTCTAAAATATTTTTACATTTTCTCTTTCTCTAGCCCGTTCCCTCAGTGGTGCCCATTGCTGTGGTAGAACACGGCTACCTTGAGCCCCGGTGAGCTTCCCTACTCGCCTCTCCTAACCAGGCTCGACTCACCGTGCCCCTCGATAGGCTGTCCATGGCTGAGTCTCTAGCATGCTTTCTCCAACTTGCCCACGCTCCCGCAAATTGGAGCCCGAGGAGCATCTCTCTCAATCACTCATCTCGCAAGGGTATCGCACCCTTAATAATCATAATATTACTATTTCAAATATATATATATACACGCATAAATCGTTTATATTTAAAACATATGATCACATACACATAAGTTTTTATATTCCTTTTTAAAACATCCCACTCACTGTGTGGGTATATCACTATGCAAATGTGTGTGTATGTGGATTTCCCGTATCCCAAAGCCTTTGAAAACATTTATGTTTTTAAAACAATTTTTAAAACCTTTGTTCCCAGTGGCTAATCAAAGAAGTCTAGGCCACTCACAGTATTGCGAGATTCGTATACTCCCAAACGCTCCATGTAGCTTTAACCTCCGGAGCATCACCGCACTCGATTCAACCGGAGCCCTAATACACGGTAATATACGTTAGCATTCATAATTAAATTTATGAATGCACCTACGAGGCTCTAACATGACCTAAGACTGGGCTTGAATGTGATTCGGGGCTTAGAAAAGTGTCCGAGAGGTTCCAGGGTAAAAATCGGACACTTGGTGAAAATTTACGAAAATGCCCCTAGGGGTCCATTGGCCGCCAACTCTACTGGCCCAGCCCGGCCAGGATCTGGCCAGGTAGGACTCCCCCTGTAGCTGGGTCAGCCCCAGCCTCTTGAATTTGGGCCAAAAATGGCCCACCCGTGTGGTTGGGCCAAAATGGCCATGTCCCGCGCGGGACTGGCCCAAGTCCCACGTAGGACCTGGGCTACTGGTCTCTCCCCGTTTGGCGTGAAATTCGAGATGGAAGTTCCTCACACCTCTCACGACGCGTTTACCGAAGCAAAAATGAGAATCACAAGCTCAAAGTTCCTAGATCTCGAATCTAAACTTAAAATCTAATTAAAAGCTAAACCTAACTTTGAGCTTAGATCTCTCCTAGACCAATGCATGGAGATGCGTGAAAACTTAGAAAAATGAAGATCAAGGAGTTAAGAACAACATACCAAGATCTCGCCTTGATCCTTCGGTCGGTTTGTCCGGATTGGCCAAAAGTCCAAAATTGCTCCAAAGGAGCAGTTGAGAGAAAAGAGAAATGAGGGAAGAGAAAAGAGAGAAAATGAGGGGGAGAGGCTCGGCCTCCCCCTATTTATAAGGGAGTCCGACATCGGGTCTACTCGGACCCCGGGCCAGACTTTCTCTTCTCTTTTTAGACCTCTCAAAACTTTGATCCTTGGCTCGATTCACCGACCAACTTATCAATGGACTTCCAATCCATTGGCTATGGATTTAAAGAAGTCCACATTAGTGATTCCATGCATGGTCACCAATCTCATCTTCCAACTTCGGCTTACCTTAAGCTTATCTTCTCTTCTTAATTAGACACATACGGACCGACTTATTATCGACTTAATACGCTGTCTAACACTATTCCATTTGTACGGAAAAGTCGCATTAGGTCCCGGTGTGTTAGAGTATGTCAACATCTGTCTTTTCTTTAGCTGTTTGTGTAGCTGGTTTAGAGCTCTGGCCTGTGATTGCTTTAGGTGAGGGTGGTGCACCATTAATTGCTAGGATAGGGCTACTGTCGTAGACCTTGTAGACTTGTGTTCCTTGGAGAACAGCTTTCTGAGTTAATCCAATTGCTAACTGAAAGTCTTGATCTTTGATTCTTTGAATTGATGGAAGAAGGACAAAGCGATCAATGTTTTGCATTGCACCCATAGATGCCATGTACGTTTTCGATAGGTGTTCAACTTGCTTGTCAAAAACAACAATGGTCATTTCACCTGTAGAATCTGTAATGAGTAGATTGAGCCTCATTCTGTGCATGAAGAAAATAAAGTTAATATCAATGTTGTTTTCTGTTGAATGCAAATGATGGGGTACAAAGAAGATAAAATATTTTATGTTAAGTGAGGGATTTTCTCTGTCTGGTGGTGTGGACACCAGAAAGTCTGTGCCCAGGGAGTCAGTGTAGAGTAGCATTCATTGTAAGCGAGATAGTACCATCCAAATGCTATATTTATATCCTTGATTGTAGCATGACAATTGAAATTTTTGTACTGTTAAAACCTCCTAGTTAGTTCGTAAAAATTTGAGTTTATATTGAAAATGTAAAAGTAGTTTGAAGTTACCTGTATATCAGCAGGTATAAACTCGCAAAGTTGTTTTATAGTTACTTTTTCCATTTCTCCCACTGCATATCGCTGAATTTGTTATGGAGGAACCATTTCAACATGTCCTTCATCAGTGGAAGACCTTTTGCAAAATTAAAAAAGGAAATGTATTTGAAAAGTGTTAACTTGTTCAAATAGCAATTTTTGAGTTAAAATAAAGGTTGTACAAATTATTTAATATTTTTACTTGGTCAGAAATTCTCTGGTTGCTACTACATCCAAGTTGATATAAATTCTTGTGGCAGAAGAAGTACTCATATATGTCAAGCTTGTATGAGTTAGGAATGATGAAATGTAGTTAATTTTTTTAAATATCTCTGTAATGTGCAAATTTAAATAACTAACTGCTTTGTTTAGTAAGGTCAGAGTTTGTAACCTCCAAATGTTTTCAGGATTAATCCTGTAAAAAGCAGAATCGGTTTTGGTTGCATAACATGCAGCTGATCGACATTTAACTGAGGAACGATGCGTTCCCAGATAGAGATTCTCATTTTCTCACCACTATTACAAAAGAAAATTATAATTAAATTTAAATAAATTTTATGCAATGTATCTGATATTGAACATGAGTATATTTGAAATTTAACCTCAGCCTTTGAATATAGAGATCACGCTTATCAACAACACGATCAACCTTTGAAAGGTGTACAGGCTGTACATGTCCAATTGATATTAGCATTCCAATCATATCTGCACAAAAAAAAAACAAAACTATCTGTAACTGGCATGTTTATGCAAACTTCTTGGTATTTTTTTTTCAGTTATAAATATTACCTGTTAAATATTTGTCTGAGTTTACAACATGTGCAATCCTTTCATCAGACTCTAAATCAAAGACATGGACAAGATATTTCTCAATATTTTCATGGATTGCCTTCACAATTGTTTTCCCTGTAAAGAACAATACCGGATCTCTTTGTGCAGAGACATGTTTTATTTTTGGTTTCATGACACTGTAACTCTGAAGCATATAAACATTTCCTTCTGTCAATTTCTATCTGTAGGTTATTGCATCAAACTCTCAAATGTGTACATGAATAGTATCTCCTTGAGCAAAGAAGTATAAGTTATTAGATTAGAAGTAAACAGTCTATTGGAATAAGGATTAAAAATTGAGTTTCAAATCTTTAATGTATTTTAACTACTTACAAATTCATCTGCTCCCAGAAAAGCCATTCCAATGTTCTGATCAGTTGATGCAATCCCACATTCTAATTACCTTCAAAGCAATGGCCTTGTTGAATGGACCTTCAATCAACTGTGTAGTTCTGTTTGATGCCATCAGTTATTCCTAGAAAACTTACTTGTGAGTTAACAAAGAACAGTTATAAAAACAATGTCACAGAAAATTGCTTATCAATATCCTAACAGCAGTGATATGGCATCTGTTGTTAAACAATTTCTTATAAAAAATTTTCTATTTTTGCAAAAATCTAGTGTAAACAACATTTTTTGTACAATTTTCGTTTTGAAGCCCTTTATCAGATAGCAATATCCTAAGACCAGATCTTGATGTTACTCTTGAAAATGCTACATATAACTGTCTATGGGAAAATACTTTCTTTGGTAAGTAGACCCCAAAAAATTCTAAGGTTTGTCCTTGGCTTTTATTAACAGTCATTGCATAACAAATCCTAGCTGGAAATTGTTTCCTATTTAAAACAAAGGGCCATTTTGTGTTTTTTATAGTCATTGTAATCCTAGGAATGTAAAATTTTTGACCTATATTATTGCGTGCTACTATTCTAGCTTCTATGACATGAGGACATAATTGAACTATTAGCATCCTTGTTCCATTACAAAGACTGCTAGTTTGACTAATGTTCCTTAGCAGCATAATAACACTTCCTATTTTCAACCTAAGTTCATGATTTGGTATACCTGGAAAAGTTAAAGAATTTAATAGTTCAATAGAGTATGGTAACTCATCTTTGCCAGCTGAAACTGAAGTTTCTGAGATTGAATCTAAACTACAATAGAGCCGTTCTTCAGTTGGAATTAAGCTAAGGATATAATCATTGACCTTGTCAACTGTATCATTATAAGGTGTAATGATTGCTCTTTGCCGTAAGTATTCTGCTTCTGTGAAGTGATGCGACAGATTAGGATAGATAGCTTCTACTATAGATGTTGTAGGATTGTCATAACCTCTGACCAAAAGATCTTGTGGAATTTCTATAGTTGAGCCCTCTTCAAATTCTAGCTGTCCATCACACACAATCTTGCCATCCCCAATATCAAGTAACCATTGAGCAAATTCCTCTAATTTTTATCTTCCCTATTGATGAAGTTCAGTTTGTTATAGCCTTATATTGGTTTTTAGTTTAAACAAAATACATTTTTTTCATAAATATGAATTGCAGATGGCGGCATTAATGATCTGTGTCTTTGATCCGGATGGAATCACTGGAAGTGTTTGCCTAAAGTCACCACCTAAAACTACTGTTTTTCCTCCAAAAAGCTTATCATTCATTGTATTATCTGCCTCAAGAAGAATGTCTCTAAGGGTTTTGTCTAAAGCTTCGATACAGTGGCGATGAATCATTGGTGCCTCATCTCAAACAATCAAGTTGCTTTCTTTTATTAATCTTGCAAGCTGAGTCCCTTTTGATATCTTCGGGTCATAGAATCTTCAACAAAAAGTGGTATCTTGAATCTAGAATGTGTAGTTCTGCCTTCTGGAAGTAGCAATGATGCAATACTAGAAGATGCAATTTCTAGCACAATCTTACCAGATGCTTGAACAGTTGACATCAATGTGTTCCATAAAAAAGTTTTCCCTGTTCCCCCATGGCCATAAACGAAAAATATTCCACCTTCACCAAAATCAACAGCTCGCTTCACTGAACTATACACTTCCAATTGAACAACATTAAGCTTCGACAGAAGGTCAATGTGCTGTTTTTGTAATATTGCCATGTTATAATTGAGTTCTTCTTATAATAGTCGATCTGCATTAAGATTTGTACTAACAGAAATGGGCAAATGAAGACCCTGCTCATCCAAGGAGCTACAGTGTTTAATCAAGACCTCATCCTAATGCTATTAGCAAGTAATTTAGTAATTCAATTTCTGGAACTTTGTAATTCATCACTCCAAATGCTCTACGTAATCTGTTTTTAATATCTTCAGACAGCATTCTCCAAGATGATTCAAATAGTGATACTTTGTCAGCAACATCACAAAATAGTAGCATTATTACAAACAATTGCCTTAGTTCTGATGGTGATGCCCATTGACGTGCCTTATTCGATGCAGACTTCCATACTTTATCATCTCCTAAAAGGCCAAGCATAAAGCAAGCCTCTTTGTAAGTTGCATACACATTGCCATTAACTCTTATGAGATCTTCATAGGAATTTGCACCTCTAATTTCGGTAAGCATGAGTCTCATATGGTACAGCTCACCAGCCTGAAGATGGATATAAACAATTCTGCCAATTGCCTTTTCTGAATTGCCAAAACTATTAACTGCTTTTCTTGGTAGGCACTTACTGAAATTTTTCTTCCAAATCCATCTGGTAGGGAAACCAGCATACAACAGTTCCCTTGCCTCCTCATGTTCCTGGTTTGCAGCCATCCACTCTGTAAACATTGTCCTCTAAATATCTGGTCTATTCATAATTGTTGGTACACTTTCACTATCAGCAAAGTATATGTTGCGTTCATCTAGCATATGTACTATTAGTCTTTGCACTCAAGGTTGTCGGTGATGAATATGGAAATGGAAAAGTATCCAACATGCTTCATAGGATGACAGATATCTACAGTCCAAAAATGCTCGAATCTCATCTTTCAACTTTGGGTCAGCTGCCTCCACAATTGCTCTTGTTCTATCTGAACCTTTGTTGATATATTTAAACAAATACTTAATTGCACGTGTCCTGCTACAAATCTCTATGTTGATCTGGGGCTGGTACTTCACAACCAAATCTACATTGTGTGGAACAACGTATCTGTTATCCAATCCAACAGCATTGATCTTAGCTACTGCACCGGTATCTCACCTTCTATAAACTGGGAATCCATCTTCATCAATGATAGTTGCTTCTTGGAACTGCTTTGGGTAATACTTCTTACACTTTGCTTCACTCATACATGGAGCATTAACATTTGCTCTGCCACATGGTCCATGCATCATAAAACATGTGACGGCTTCATTACCTATAGGATCTCTAACCTTATCAGGTATCTCTGTAGATATATACTTATCTATTTCTGAAACTGTAAATGTATTCTTCAGCCACAATAAGATATGGATGTGAGGTAAACCTCTCTTCTGGCATTCAATTGTGTAAGTCACTGTAGTATGCAACAAAGACTTCAACTATCCTTACAAATTATATATTTCAAAAAGCTGTCATGTAACTATATTAATATTTATATATATATATATATATATCTATACTTTTCAATAACATAGCTCTTAACTATTAAAGGGAAAGATCACCTAAATAATAAAAAAGTGTATAACCGACCTGACAATTTAAACTGTTCTTATTCTTTTTCTATATGGTTCATTATGGGAATAATTTTTACAAACAAAAACTGTTCTACTTTCATTGTACCTCTAACCAATCCTAACTATCAATTATTATTCTCAGTAATGTAATGAGCAATCCTAACTACAGTTTTGAACAAATTATTTCAATCAAACATTTCCACGATTATTTTAAAGTGTCATTACTTGAGCAAGATAAGATAGCAGACATATGATAAATGAATTTTCTTAACCAAGTCCTAACGAAAACAATTCTTAAAGAGTCTTTATATAAATAAACAATAGGACATAGATAATTTTTTTTCTAACAAAATAGAATACCTATACATATAGATATATATATATATTGTAATGTTCAATAATAGGTAGCAGCATATTAGATATTGAAAATGTTATACCAAATCCAAGATCTTATGGCATTATATCACTATTATCAAAAGTCAGTGTGTTAATTAATTTTTTTCCCTTTTTTGCTTCTGTCTCAACATAAATTAATATCATTAGAGTCTACTAATCAATGAAAAAACACAGTACTAACCTGCCAAAGGCATACGAGAGTAATGCTCTTTCATTAAATCATGTATAAGATGCTTCAGCTTCAGTCTAAATACCCTCGAAACAATATCAGGTCGATCTTCTGCCCTTTGGCCCTTCACACTTTTCATTGCATCTGTAATTTTAGGCCATCTTGCATTGCATGTAAATGTGATGAGAAGACTGGGATAACCAAAGAACCTATTAACGATTACAACGCAAAAGTTAGTTTCTTACAGAGAAACAATAGTTGTAATTTATATAACAGACATTTAATACATGCAAATTGCAATTGAATCCTGATACTTCTGAAATATGTATCTAGGGCTTCCAGTAAAACTTGCCGGTAAAATCACCCTCTGACCAATTGAACTTCCTCTCAAATCATTGCTAGATAAAGTATCTCAAATATTTTTTGTACATCTCACTCCTAAGTGTCTGTTGGTTCTCCCTCAAATATGGAAGTCTGTTATCCTTCACTATTGCATAAGCATCTGTGGCAAACTATTGAAATAAACACCTTGCCCTCAGCAATATGTTGTTTTCAACAAATCGATGTTGTATCATATAAGCATAATACTCCTTCATAGAAACAGTCTCTCTTATCACAATGTTTTTAACTGGCGATTGCACGTAAGGTATATTAAGGTGAAAGCCATCTTCTCCATGAGGAAACAACAAAGGGTACTGCATAGCCATAAATAGAGGTTGCAACTCACTGATACGCATCAACCCTCTTCCCTGTGGTCTACAATAATATCTCTGCCCCTATCAGTCTGTCCCAAGTCTCCTACAATTAAAGCAGCTATATCTCCAGATGATGGTGGAGCATAAATACGATCTTGGCAACTACGATTTGCAAGTAATCTTATTCTAATTAGCAAATCCCTGTACTACCTATGCAAATTGCGAGCTGCTCAAAATACTTTCACAACCTCATTAGTCTCGTCCAACATTTGTATCAAACCTTGCACAACATCTTTGTCCACATCACCATGATCATCAACAGTCATAAATGAAGACATTCTCGCTGAACATTCAACTTCAAAGTCAACAATGTATAGCTGTGCAAAACTCGGACGATGGCCCTATAATGGTAGTAATGAACCAATTCTGTGGTAATTTTGTCCACTCATCTTGAACACATATGGTCCTCTAGATCTGTTTAATGTGCAATCAACCTCGGCTCCCAAGGAAGTAAATTGAAACATTGAGTTGTAGATCCTTATCGTTTCTCTGAACTTAAAACTACGCTGCCCTTCATTTAGATCTAGCAATTTATCAAGGAAGCTTGGTGCTGGTTTCATAGGAGGTAATCTAATAGTACCCTCTCTGCAGCATAAATTAAAGGTAGGCATTGCAGTTGCTCTATCAATGTCTACCCTTTCTTCATACCACATCAGTGCCTCACAAAAAGGACATGAGTAAAGATGACCACCAAAATTTTCTGGCTCAAAACAGCTCCCTACAAAAACAAAGCCAGCCAAGGGAAAACAATTATTTTGTTTAGAAGATAGTTCAATAGCAAAAACAATAAATACATCTTCAAATATCAATACAATAAGATTTGTATTAGAAATAGTAAAATATCAGCATATACTTACTAAGATGCATATCGTTATATTACCATCGTTCACCTATGTGTTAAAAAAAAAGTAATCAGAAACTTATATATTAAAAAAAATTAAAACAATCAGAATTAAATAATTTATTTAAACTTTATTAAATCTACTAAAACAATCAAGTTTTATCATAACTATCTATCACTTAAGAACAAAGAGGGATAATTGCAGATCATAAAAACAGTAATAAAATCACATGTACTGAAAACTTAAAGTCTGTGAATATGAATATAATAGAAATATGAGTGTAACATAGAGCTACTTAGTAGCTAATTAAAAAACATACATGGGTTGGTAGCAAGCAAACAAACAAACATGATGCAATAGAATATATGTCATGTAAAAACCTGTATAAGTCCTTATTATTCTTCAAAATTTTCAAAGTGGGGATAAAAAGCATGGGTTATTGGCACATAATAAAGCATGATATGATAAGATATGTCTCATTTCAAAAGCTGTAAAAGATCTTCAGCTAAGGTTAGTTGAGAGTGCAGGATACTCCACTATATAAGATAATAGTTAGTCCTCATTAAATCAGTAATCTGCTTATCAAATATGTGTCTTCATTAAATGATTAATATGCTAATCAAATGTGTTATTCTTCTAAGAGTACTTAGGGAATCTAGATAATGCAATATATAAGATAATACTAAGTCTTCATTAACTAATATACAGTCGTCATTAAGTAATATCTGTCCTTATTCTGACATTACTTGAGCAATTTCCAAATTCAAAAAATTGTTTATTCAGTTTTCTGTTAAACAAAAAAGTATTTTATTAATAGACCATTGGAATAGTTAGAGGAAACAACTAAATGACCTGTAAACAGAGAATTTAACTTATGATTGTATAATCTTCTACTATTTATATTTTTCAATGACCCAAATTTCTTAGGAAATTTATTCGTATAACAAACAAAGAATAATAATACCATAAAAACACAGCAAGAAAAAAAGGACATATATTGTCTATACTGTGTAATTTTCAACATGTGAAGAATTTTGTGGAATTTTTAAAACAACATAAAGGAACAAAAAGGAATTTTTTTGTAATCACGAGAGCACCATAAGAACACATCCATAAACACCATCACCAATTGAACATGATATGTGAAGAAACTAACCTCTGTTTGAACCAAGAACAATCTCCGGTTCTGTTGGATGTGCAGAGAAATTACCAATGCCTATGTCTTCATTCCTTGAAGATTCCATGAAAACTAACAGTAGAAGATACTTAGTAAGTTCAATAAATTCATTGAAACCCTTGAAAAAAACATTAAACAGCAGATAGATTATGAAACATAGACAAATGAACGATATATAGAACATTTACCATCATCTAACAAATTGTTGTATGCATTATTCAACGAATCTGGAAGTTCCATTGGGCAGAGGAAACCACTACATTCACCTCCAACCTCAGAACGATACAAACAACCATCAAATAATAGCACACCATTACCCCGACGAACAACAACAGCTCTTAATTGACCCAAATCATCAGCAGATGAACATAGAGCCAAATGCTGAGTTTTGAGAGAAGCAACATTCCCTTCATACTCAACAGTTGACACACCCGGACCTAGCACGACCTTTTCGTACGAACAGAATAGTACAAGATGACGTAATAATTAAACAATATGTTGGTCCGGCTGTGTCAAGTCAAAAGAGAAGTCAAGCTTAAGATAAGACGAAGTTGGAAGATGAGACAGGTGACCATGTATGGAAACACTAAAGTGGACTTCTTTAAGTCCATAGCCAATGGATTGGACATCCATTGGTGAATTGGTCGGTGGATCGGGCTAAGGAACGAAATTATAAAAGGTTTTAAAGAGGGAAAAAGTATGGCCCAGGGCCCGAGTAGACCCGGCGTCGGGCCTTGCTATAAATAGGGGGAGATGAGCTCTCCCCCTCTCATTTTCTCTTCTCCCTCTCTTCTCTCCTCTCATTTTCTCTCTCGGGGCAATTTTGGACTTTTGACCGATCCCGACAAACCGACCGTAAGTTCAAGGCGAGATCTTGGGCTCCGGGTGAATCGAATGCGGCGATGCTCCGGAGGTTGAGCTACATGGAGTGCTTGGGAGTATACGAATCTCCCAATACTGTGAGTGGCTTAGATTTCTTTGTTTAGCCACTGGGAAAAAAGGTTTTAAAAATGATTTTAAAAACATAAATGTTTTCAAAAAGGTTTTGGGATATGGGAAATCCACACACACACAATTGTTTGTGATATACCCACACAGTGAGTGGGATGTTTTAAAAAGGAATATAAAATTTATGTGTGTGTGATTATATGTTTTAAATATAAATGTTTTATGTGTATATATATATATTTTTGAAATATTATTATTATTATTATTATTATTATTATTATTATTATTATTATTATTATTATTATTATTATTGAGGGTACGATGCCCTTGGAAGATGAGTGATTGAGAGGGTTCCTCGGGGCTCCAATTTGCGGGAGCGTGGACTGAGTTGAGAGCATGCAGGATACTCAGCTGTGGACAACCTATCGAGGGGCACGGTGAGTTGAGCCTGGTTGGGAGAGGCGCGTAGGGAAACTCGCCAGGGCTCCAGTTCACTGTGTTGCACCACAGTGAGGCACCATCGAGGGAAAGGGCTAGAGAAAGAGAAAGAGAAAATATTTTTAGAAAGAAAAGAGATAGCCCTCGGTGCAGTGAGGCATAAGACGGCCGACGGGTCGCGCCTCCAGTATGATAGAGATGCCAGCCCATTTGATATATATATATTTATTTAAAGTGTTTTTAAAATAGGGTTCTCAGCTGGAGAACCAGAAAGAAATTTTCAAAAAGAAAAATATTTATTTTATTTTATTTTATTTTGGATTTTCCCTTATCCTCTCTAACCCAGATGGAGATTCTTAGAACCTCTGTCACTCACCTGTATCCAATGTGGATGGATGCAGATAGGCGATCGGAGGCAGCTATAGAAAAGAGGCTCACTAGGAGGCGTTGGTGGCTTAGGTTAGAAGTTTCCGCTGTATAGGTATTCTCTCAATTAGTCCACTGGCATTACTTTTAAAGTTAATTATTTTATTAAATATTTTCTAATTTAAGTTTTAGTTTTATTTGACAGCGATGATGCCCATTTATGCCTTGCGGTGCCTCAGGTGCGTGACTGGCTAGCACGTACTTCGAGGTAGCGCGGTGGTTGCCACGTGGCCGACCCGAGGCGGGTCGGGGCGTGACAATTTGATTGGTATCAGAGCATTTAAATGATTCTGACTATTTTCAAAAACTATATAGTATTTTCAACTACAAAGTATTTTCAAAATGTTTTCAAACGTTTTCAAAGCCAGTGGATTAAATAGGGTTAGAACTCTAGTGTTCGAGTATGTAGTTGCTCGAAAGCGTCATAAATGATCATACCTACTTTTAGAACACCTTTCTTTAGCAGCAAGGCACCAAATAGTGTTCTCGAGTGTGGTCTTAAGTGAGAAGATATCACGACCACCTTTTTCCTCGAGATTCGTGCAAGCAAGGCACGTTATCCAAGAAACCCCCCAAACATAAATTTCCAGCTTTTAATATTCCTTCTACTTGACAGCTAAACTACGCAAGGGATGGTATTTTCCTTGAGATGACGAGATAGGCGATATTTCGTCTAATCCTCGGTAGCCTAGTTAGAGGCTTACCAGTGGTGAAACAGGTTCGATGCCCACAATCTTCGATGTTCCATCTTTGAAGTGGTGAACATCGAGACTCGCTAGTAAAGCAACGAGTTTGAAGCGTAAATTAGATGCGTTTCCCCATTCTTTACACTAGTGACGTGTAAGACTTGGGAGGAAATGATGCGACTAGAACGAGGCAAGGGGCCAAGGTGGACATAACGTGCATGAACGCTAACTCCACTTCTATTGTTTTCTACACCATTGGTGTGTAGCCTAGGAGAGAGAGTTGGGTTAGAGTGAGAAAAACAAAGAGACACGAGATCACGAACGACGAAGTCGAAAAAATATCAAAGGGTGAGACATACCATTCAAAGGAAAGGATAAGGAATTGTGTGGACTTCAATGGGGATGGCAACCCTCAAATTTATACCGAAGTCGAAGAGGAAATAGTGGAGATGCAGAAATTACTAGAAGAATGCTCCGGGAAATAGGCAAGTGGTGAAAGAGGAGTTGCAGCAAGGACTAGCTGGCTTCTTTTGTACTTACACAGTGGTGTGTAAGTGGTAAAAGAAAGGGGGTATTGGTGGACGAAAGAGAGTCCACACGGGGTCAATTGAGAGAAGACATCCAAAGAAGTTAGAAGAGATCGAATGATCCCAAGATCACAAGAGGTGAGATATGGAAAGATCACTTGAGGATGAGAGAAGGATTGATAAGAGAAAACCCTATAGGATTCAAAGATGGCAAAAAGGAAAAGTAAGGAAAAAGGAACAAGAGAGAAGCCATTTTTGGGAAATGATAAGAAGGAATAAGGCAAGAGTGAGAAGATGGATAATGAGGAAAGAAGGAAAAGAGATCACATCCAAGTGGTCAACGAGTAGTACGTCCGTTACAACTGTTTGACCATTGGATACCAATGTTAAGAAGGATAATGGATAAAAGAGAAAGGAATGAAGGTGGAGGAAATGGAATAAGGAGAAAGATAGGTTGGAACCTCCAATTCTAAGTATGTTAAGGGTGATGAACCCCTCATTAATTGATGAATAATAAGAGTAAGAAGGAGGAGACCTCCAAAGGATAATAAGAAATGATCTTGGCGAAGACAATGGGAAGTAAGTAAGCGAAGAAAGAGTGTGACGCACGGCAATGATGATAATGCCTGCATGCGTGCTAATGGAAGGCACGAAGAGAATTTCCTCCAGTATTGTGAAGACATCACCAGAAGGAACTGGTGAGAAAGAAAAAGGAGAAAAAGGGAAGAAAAGTACGCCCTTAAACAAAGGATAAAGGAATGTCGTGATGTAGTGCAGAGGCTTTCTTAATGAAGAAAGAAAGCATAAGAATCCTAGGTAAATGAAAATCTTAGGCTAATAAAAGAAGAAGAAGGCCTAGAAGAAAGAGAGACTTAGTTCAGTTGGTGAACTAAGTATAGGCTGATTAGGAACAGAGCCTTAAAAGAAGAAAACTATAACTTATCACTAGAAAACTTTAACCTTAAATAGCGATAATGACATAATAAACCATAGGTTAATAGCTCCAAATGACTGACCAGGATTAGTATAAGATTAAGACTAGGAAAGTAGGGTTAGAGACAAAACCTTGGTAGGTAACTTAGAGATAGATTAAAGAAGAGCATAAAAAGGAAATTAAAAGAAGCCTAGAAAGAGGATTAAGGAAGACTTAGTGAATGAAAGTGAGTAAAAGACTTAGAAACGGATGTTAGTTAAAGAGAGTCGAGCATAATGAACCCCAAACTCGAGTCAAGTCAAGGCACTATATCATGAAACGAATAAATCAAGGAAAGGAAAGAATAAACAAGGATTATCGGAGGCCAGAACTAAAGACAGAAAAGGGGTCAAGGATATAAATTGGTGAAAGGAAGAAGAAACCCCCGACTATGTGATTGTGAAATAAGGGAACAAAAAAGGGTTGAATGTGTGAATTGATGGAAAAGAAAGGAAGGGAAAACCCCTGATTAGTTAGATAATAAAAGAAAAGATAAAGAGGTTGGATAGAAAGGAAAATTGGAGAACATATAAGAAAAGGAGCACTCCTAGGAAACGAATAAATGGATATGATGGTATCTTAATGGATGATGGGTAATAGTGGATGATACGAGTAAGGAATTAATGGAAGAGATTGGAAAGGAAGCGAAAGAATAAAGATATAAGTTAAGAGTTGAAGAAAGAGGAAGGAGGGCAAGTGAAAGAAGTAAGGATATGTAAGGATATGAAATCAAGATGAAGTAAACAAGGTGAAAGGAAGATGATAAGAATGAGGATAATGATGATGCTGATAATGATAATGATAATGGACATTGAAGGATAATTAGACCCAAATGATGAGGAAAGTGGATCGACCTGAGTAAGAGTCGAAGAAAGAGTGAGGACAAAATAAGGATAAATAAGATAATGATTGAAACTGGAGAAGACAAAAAGGTGATTAAGTATAAACCAGAATAATGGTTGGAACCGAAAGAGACGAAAGGATGAAAATAAAGAAGTAACGTGAGGAAAAAAGAATAGAGGTTAAGAAGTCAAGGGATGAAAAGGATAAGTTAAATCTTTTAGAAGGAGAGGAGTAAGCTAACTTTGAGGATAAACTCCTCGAAGAATGATAAATGAAGAAAGAATGTGGGAGATGAAGTCAAACCAAGCTAAGATGGAGTTAGCTTGGCATGGGCAAGATAGTGAGGCAATAAAGGATAGAAAAAGGTGTTGCCACAATAAATAAACCATGGTATCGAAAGACGAAGGAGAAATATCTATGGATTAAGAGCCGAAGATGGCTAAGAGAAAGGAAACCCACTTTTGTAAAACAAGAGATGAGGGAACTGAAACAGAAATGATGACAAGAGAGAACCCCGAGTACTCAAAGGAAGGAGTACGAGGATAAAAAAAGAACTTAACCAAGCTCATAAACTTTTATGAGCACAGCCAGCATGAGCAGCAGAAGGAGAATTCTAACACCCAAGAGAATCAAAGGTGTTACAAGAAAAGAGGAATAAGGATAAGAATGAGGAAGAGAACAAAGAAAGGGAAGAATGAAGTCAAGGTAAAGGAAACCTTGGATAAGACGTGAAAGATCACGTAAATCAAGGTAAAGGAATATGGAAAAGAGAATGGATGCGGAGATGACCTTAAGGATAAAGGATATAAAGATTTCAAGAACTGCAAACGATGCCAAAAAATGGCAACTGACCCAAGAGAAGGGCAGAATCGAGTAAAGGGACGAGAAACCCTAAGAAGAAGAAGCATCAAGATTAAGAAGCTACGAAAGGTGCCACACATGTATAACGTGCATGAAACACGCTGATCCGCGTTAGTTGGGAAGTAAAAACAAATGTGGACCCCACATTGGATTGTGGGTGAATGAAAGGAAGGAAAGGATAGAGATGGGGATATGGAAACCCCTAGATAGTATTGTTGATGAAAGGAGGAAAAGAGATCGACCATTAGCAAGGAAGCTAATGTGAAGGAAAGAAGTCGAAAGGAAAAAAAAAACGTGCGGCACCTCTTGAAGTGAACACTTCAAGGTAGTGCAGATGAGAGAGAGAGCCTAAGAGGCTAGAGAAACTATATGGATGGGTATGAGGTCAAGGCTCAAGTGTGAATGATTTGGGAACCATGTGAGGCGTCCCTGTGAGAGAAAGGGTCGGAGATCAAGATCTTGAGGATCTCTGTGATGACCACTCGAGAAGACTAACCTAGTATATGGTTGGGGAGAGTGTGAGACCTCCCAAAGTTCTCTATCCCTGAGAGGATGAGAAATGAGATGTGATGTGATGGGCGGTCAGAGAGTGGGTCAGATTGTGAGAGCCGATAGGGCATGATCTCTGATTCCTCTGTTATGATGTGGCCAAGTGTGGGTCGGTGTGTACAGGAGCTCGACTCATACGCCATGAGTTTGAAGGGGAAGAGATTAGAAAGAAAGAAAGTGCAAGTAAAAGACGAAACAAAGAAGCAAAACCAAGGTAAGGGGGAAAGACATTTAACTCACCGCATCCTCACCGCGGAGGCAAGGGAGTTAAGCGAAGATCTTTCCCAATAACTTGGTTACAAAGACGAGTACAAGACCCCGAAACAACGAGCAACGTGTCGGAAGATGGCCTCAAAGTAAGAGGCAGTGGTAATGAAAAAAAGAGAAGAACTCCTGAGAAGAGTAAGAGGTGTGGAACCTCCAAGGTAGCAAAAAGGATAGCGTCATCAAGAGAGACTTAAAGGATGAGACAAGAACAAAACAAGAGGATCAAGCAAGCACAACTACAGCAAAGGAAGAACCTCCAAAGGTTATAATTAAAGTAAAGAGAGCCTAACCCATGAATAGGTAAGGGTAGGCTACGTTAAGGAAAAGATGAGGTTCAAACTCAAGAGTAGAAGGGCAATGGAGCCACTCTTGAGAAAGAGAATGATCAGAGTGCGCAGCGAAAGCATGATAAACTTCAACGGCGAATAGTGATGCGAACACTATTCGAAAGTGAAAGAAAGGTATGGAACGAAAGCCGAACCTCCCCAAGGCACCTTATTTAATTTCGAGGATGAAATTTTTAGAAGGAGGGGAGAGTTGACACACCCGGACCTAGCACGACCTTTTCGTACGAACGGAATAGTACAAGATGACATAATAATTAAACAATATGTCGGTTCGCCTGTGTCAAGTTAGAAGAGAAGTCAAGCTTAAGATAAGACGTAGTTGGAAGATGAGACAGTTGACCACGCATGGAAACACTAAAGTGGACTTCTTTAAGTCCATAGCCAATGGATTGGACATCCATTGGTGAATTGGTCGGTGGATCGGGCTAAGGAACGAAATTATAAGAGGTTTTAAAAAGGGGAAAAAGTCTGGCCCGGGGCCCGAGTAGACCCGGTGTCGGGCTTTGCTATAAATAGGGGGAGATGAGCTCTCCCCCTCTCATTTTCTCTTATTCCTCTCTTCTTTCCTCTCATTTGCTCTCTCGGGGCAATTTTGGACTTTGACCGATCCGGACAAACTAATCGCAAGTTCAAGGCAAGATTTTGGGCTCCGAGTGAATCAAATGCGGCGATGCTCCGGAGGTTGAGCTACATGGAGCACTTGGAAGTATACGAATCTCCCAATATTGTGAATGGATTAGATTTCTTTGTTTAGCCACTGGGAACAAAGGTTTTAAAAATGATTTTAAAAACATAAATGTTTTCGAAAGGGTTTTGGGATATGGGAAATCCACACACACACAATTGTTTGTGATATACCCACACAGTGAGTGGGATGTTTTAAAAAGGAATATAAAATTTATGTGTGTGTGATTATATGTTTTAAATATAAATGTTTTATGTGTATATATATATTTTTGAAATATTATTATTATTATTATTATTATTATTATTGAGGGTATGATGCCCTTGGAAGATGAGTGATTGAGAGTGTTTCTCGGGGCTCCAATTTGCGGGAGCATGGACCGAGTTGAGAGCATGCATGATACTCAACCGTGGACTGCCTATCGAGGGGCACAATGAGTTGAGCCTGGTTAGGAGAGGCGCATTAGGAAACTCGCCAGGGCTCCAATTCACTGTGTTCCACCACAGTGAGGCACTACCGAGGGAAAGGGCTAGAGAAAGAAAAAGAGAAAGAGAAAATATTTTTAGAAAGAAAGGAGATAGCCCTCGGTGCAGTGAGGCATAAGACGACCGACGGGTCGCGCCTCCAGTATGATAGAGATGCCAGCCCATTTGATATATATATATATATATATATTTATTTAAAGTGTTTTTAAAATAGGGTTCTCAGCTGGAGAACCAGAAAGAAATTTTCAAAAAGAAAAATATTTATTTTATTTTATTTTATTTTGGATTTTCCCTTATCCTCTCTAACCCAGATGGAGATTCTTAGAACCTCTGTCACTCACCTGTATCCAATGTGGATGGATGCAGATACGCGATCATAGGCAGCTATAGGAAAGAGGCTCACTAGGAGACGTCGGTGGCTTAGGCTTAGAAGTTTCCACTGTGTAGGTATTCTCTCAATTAGTCCACTGGCATTACTTTTAAAGTTAATTATTTTATTAAATATTTTCTAATTAAAGTTTTAGTTTTATTTGACGGCGATGATGCCCATTTATGCCTTGCGGTGCCTCAGGTGCGTGACTGGCCAGCACGTACTTCGAGGCAGCGCTGTGGTTGCCACGTGACCGACCCAGGGCGGGTCGGGGCGTGACAACAGAAATCAAAGTTTGTCTACCATCAAATGATATGTCCTTAACAATCACAAAATTAGTCCATGGCAAAGAGCTCTCATTAAAACCCCCCTGAATACTGGTTGACATGGTCATAGAATTATTATTCCTAGACCTACGTATCCTATACATATTCAACCTATTCAATCTAGCCTGTTGACTACTAACTATAGGTATGGTATACGGTAAACATACACGACGTCTCCTACGCACCATTTCAAGTCTATTCTCAATACCAAAACTAACAAATTACAAAAGTAAAAAAAAAAATTAAAAACACAATTGAAAATGAAATGTATTTCAGAGGAGAGCAAAAAAACTAACAGAAGTATAGAAATTTTATTTCACCAGAGGGATAAAAACTTAAATAATCTTTTAAAACTTGAGAAACAAATGGAATTAAATTATCTACCCAAGCATATAACAGAAGCAAGAAATTCCAGCAGAAGACAAAAATCGAAAATTTTTAGAAACCAAAATGCAGAAGTAGCAGATGACATGGCGATGAAACAAAAATGAAAGAGAAAACTCACCAATCGAAGAAGAATTAATGCCCATCGTGAGAAAATCGAATAGGCTTCCTCATAATTGCAAATGACTACTCGCTTCCTAACCATCGAAATACGTTGCACAACGATTCGGATGGAGAGAAACCGATCGTTTTGATAATTGCCCTTTTGAATATCAGCAATATTGCGGTTAGATACATAGAAGAGGTGAATAATTCGTGGGAAAACATCATAAAAGCTTTTATACGTAATATTTTTCAGCTATGAATATGAAACAAATATGAAGGCATTTTGCCATTATTATTCACTAATTAATTAATAATATTAAGGTCAAAAATATTGAAAAAAAACTTATAAACCTATTTATAAAAAAATGTGAAAAAACAGTTGAGAAATAGCTTTAATACATAGCTATTTTTGCACTGATATACTTTTATATTTATTTACAAAATGTTTTTATGGCAAGATTTTTTTTTTCCAAAGGTTTCTGGTATTTTATTATCAATAGATATGATTTATCATATTTCTCAATTCATCGAATATTAAATACATTTTTATTCATTCATTCATTCAATTTAATACAATAATTTTCTTCTTTAATTGAGTAACTATTAACTACAATTCTATTAATTTCATTAATCATAATTTTTCATATATAGACTAAAAAAATTTTGGCACAAACCTAGAGAAAACAAATAAATTTTCACATTCTTTCTCTACTTCTTAAGTCATTAATATAATTTTTTTTCTTAAATAAATCATTCAATACAATTTGTTTAATTCATTAAATGCAATTTCCTTAATTCATTAAATCCAATTCCATATTTATGTAATTTAAAATAAAAAAAAAACAAAAAAACCAATCCTAGGTGGTACCCTTCTTTGCTCTCTATTTGGGGTAACTTTATTATAGATGTATAGATATAGATGTATAGATGTATAGATTATATTCTTACTTTATTATGTTTAGCTTATACATAAAAATGTTAGCTCTTTTACTTTTTATATTAATGTTTGCAATTTATGAAGCTCTTAAACCTTACTAAGCCACTTGATTAGTTTAAAATATGGTTTAAACATATTAAAGATTGTGCCTTTTTGATGTTATCTATATTGATATATGGTTAACTTTTATTATTAGTTTGCTTATGTAAAAAAGTTTGACACACTCGGACCTAGCACGACCTTTTCGTACGAGCGAAATAGTACAAGATGACGCGATAATTAAACAATATGTCGGTCCGGCTGTGTCAAGTCTGAAGAGAAGATAAGTTAAGATAAGACGTGGTTGGAAGATGAGACAGGTGACCATGCATGGAAACACTAAAGTGGACTTCTTAAAGTCCATAGCCAATGGATTGGACATCCATTGGTGAATTGGTTGGTGGAGCGGGCCAAGGATTGAAATTATGAAAGGTTTCAAAGGTGGGAAAAAGTCTGGCCCGGGGTCCGAGTAGACCCGGTGCCGGGCTACCCTATAAATAGGGGGAGGCCGAGCCTCTCCCTCTCATTTTCTCTCTTCTCTCCTTTCTCTTTTCTCTCATTTGCTCTTTTGGAGCAATGTTGGACTTTTGGCCGATCCGGACAAACCGACCGCCAGTCCAAGGCGAGATCTTAGTGAGTTGTTCTTAACTCCTTGAACTATGTTCCATTAGGTTTGTACACTTATCCATGCATTGGTCTAGGAGAAATCCAAGCTCAAAATTAGTTTCTGCTTTTAGTTAGATTTTAAGTTTAGATTTGAGATTTAGGAACTTTGAGCTTGTAATTCTCATTTCTGCTCCGGTAAACGTGTCATGGGAGGTGAGAGGAACCTCCATTTCGAATTTCACGCAAATCGGTGGACCTAGGGCCTCGGGAACCGAGGAAAAGCCTCGGAACCCGAGGCCAGCGGACGGCTCCCTCGCGGGAGAAACCCGCCGCCCAGGTCCCGCTCGGGACTGGGCTATCCCGCGCTGGACTGGTCCATTTTGGCCCAAAATGGCCGGTTGGGCCCAAACCGAGTTGGGCTCGGCCCAACTCACTAGGGAAGGGCCTTTTGGGCCCAGAATAGGCCAGGCCAAACCCAGCTACAGGGGCAGGCCTGCCTGGCCCAGAACCCCCAGGGGCATTTTCATAATTTTTCACCAAGTGTCCAATTTTTACCCCGGAACCTCCCGGACACTTTTCTAAGCCCCGAATCACATCCAAGCCCAATCTTAGGTCATGTTAGAGCCTCATAGGTGCATTCATAAATTTAATTATGAATGCTAACTTATATTTCCGTGTATTAGGGCTCCGGTTAATCGAGTGCGGCGATGCTCCGGAGGTTAAAGCTACATGGAGCGCTTGGGAGTATACGAATCTCCCATCACTGTGAGTGGCCTAGACTTCTTTGTGTAGCCACTGGGGGAAAGGATTTTAAAAATGATTTTAAAACATAAATGTTTTTCAAAAAGGTTTTGGGATATGGGAAATCCACACACACACACACTTGTTTGCGATATACACACACAGTGAGTGAGATGTTTTAAAAAGAAATATAAAACTTATGTGTGCGTGATTTATATATTTTAAATATAAATGTTTTACACGTATATATATAATTTATGAAATATTCTTATTATGTTATTGAGGGTACGATGCCCTTGGGAGATGAGTGTTTGAGAGGGTTCCTCGGAGCTCCAATTTGCGGGAGCGTGGACCGAGTTTGAGAGCATGCATGATACTCAGCCGTGGACCGCCTATCAAGGGGCACGGTGAGTTGAGCCTGGTTGGGAGAGGCGCATAGAGAAACTCCCCAGGGCTCCAGTTCGCTGTGTTCCACCACAGCGAGGCACCACCGAGAGAAAGAGCTAGAGAGATAGAAAAGAGAAAATATTATTGAAAAAGAAAAGAGATAGCCCTCGGTGCAATGAGGCATAAGACGACCGACGGGTCACGCCTCCAATATGATAGAGATGCCAGCCCATTTTATGTATATTTATATATTTATTTATTTTAGTGTTTTTAAAAGAGGGTTCTCAGCAGGAGAACCAGAAAAGAGTTTTTAAAAGAAAAATATTTACTTTATTTTATTTTATTTCGGATTCCCTTATCCCCTCTAACCCAGATGGAGATTCTTAGAACCTCTGTCACTCACCTGTGTCCAATGTGGATGGATGCAGATTGGCATACGGAGTCAACTATAGAAAGGAGGCTTACTAGAAGACGTCGGTGGCTTAGGTTTAGTGGTTTCCGCTGTGTAGGTATCCTTTTAAATTAGTACACTGGTATTGCTTATAAATTGAATATTTTATTAAATGATTTCTAATTAAAATTTTAGTTTTGTTTTGCAGCGATGATATCCATTTCAATGCCTTGCGGTGCTTCTGGTGCGTGACCGGTCGGCACGTACTTCGAGGCAGCACGGCGGTTGCCACATGGCTGACCCTGGCGGGTCGGGGCATGAAAAAGTTACTAACTTTCTTTGTCTTATGTCAATATTTGTTATTTTCTAAGCTTGATTGGTATATTCTATGTGTTTATTTAGCTAAAAATATAATCTTGACTATGAACAATTATATCTTTAAATTAGTAAACTTATTTTTTTAGTTAAAGATCAAGCCTAGACTAAAAAGATTGCATCTTTAAATTTGTGTATATTATTTCTTGATTAAAAATAAAACTTTGATTAATAAAAATTGCATCTTTAAGCTTATTTTCATTCATTTAAATAAAAAACAAATTTTGGTTATAAAAGTTGTACTTTTAGGCTTGTATAAATGCATGTTTAGCTTAAGATTTAATTTTGGCCATAAATATTATGTTTGCTTAATTAAGAATTTAATCTTGTATGTAAAATTATTGTTTTGCCCTTTTATGTATGCTTGTCTAATTAAAAATCGAATCTTACATGTGAAATTACCTTTTTGCCCTTGCATATATATATTTGTTTAATTATGAGTTGAATTTTGTATAAAATTACATATTTGACATTGTATATGTGTTTGTTTAAATTAAGCTTGCTTATATGTGCTAAATTAGTTGCCATGCAATCTAATCTTGTATAGTTAATTTTAAATTTCCATGTTCTATTTATTTATCATATTATATTGTGTAATTAATTGTATTTATATGTAGTAACCTATGTTTTCTTGTCCCATTCGTGCATAATTAAGTTTATAAAATCAATTTTCAAAAAATTCATATGCATGGGGGAACCGGAGGGTGTCTCGGGAGTCCGAGGTTTCTGAAGGTTTTTCCGGATGAGAGGTTTTCTCGGTCTCTAATCGGGAGTCCGATCGGGCCTGAGGGGATTTTTCATCCCTTCAAAATGAAAATGTACTTTTCTCATTTGATTTTCATAAAAAGCATACACATCATGTTTATGATTTCTTTAAATCTTCTTAAAATTTGAAAATGAACCTCACAAAAAATGTCTTTTTTTTACAAAAAAGGAATGTTATTTCCAAAATCTTTTATTTCATTTATTTTACTTTTCTTTTATGTTTATTTTCATTTTATTTTAAGAAAATCTCTTGGTTAAGAGGCCCGATTAAATTAAAAGGAATGTTTATTCCGACATTAATTTTCAAAAACATTTTAAAGTTTTTTAAGATATCTTAACTACTCAATTATAGTTAAGGCCTATTAAATTAATCCAAATTTTATTAGAAAACCATTTTCAAATTTTTATTCTATTCAATGAAAGGGAATATTAATTTTCCTTTATCACTTTTAGCAAATTTCAAAATATATTTTCTTGGAAAACTTTAGTGTATTAAACCAATTAAGGCCTTTCAATTAAACTTAGTTTTATTTTAAATTTTTTAACTTAATAAAAGGGATATTTATTCCTTAAACTTTTAAAATTCCTTTTCAAAATTGGTTTTATTCAACAAAAGGACACATTTATTTTCCTACATCATTATTTTAAAAAAGGGATTTCTTTTGAAAGGTTTTAATTTGTTAAATCAGCTAAGGTTTCCCAGTTAAACTAAATTTTTGTCAAATTATTCCCTTCATTGAATTAAAAGAAATATTTATTCTGACATTGTTTTAAAATTAAATCTGTCCAAGAGATTTTAATTTAAGAAATCATAATTAAAATCTCTTAACGTGATTTTCAAAACATGAATTTGAGGATGTTTATCCCAACCTCTTTGTAAAATGTTTTCCAGAAGGTTTTAATTAATATTGTCATGATTGAGACTTTCTAAAATTAAAATTAAACCTTTGTTTTTCACAAAAGGATATTTATCCTCATTTTTAAATTTGACTTTGATTTTAGAAGGATATTTATTACTATTTAGAAATTGAATCTCCATTCTAAGTAGGAAATTCCTTCAAATTCAAAATTGGGCTATGGATTTTCACATTAAAAGGAATGTTCATTCCGACATTAAACTTTTAAATTTCGAATTTAGCTTTTATAAACGGGATGTTTATCCCACATTAAAAGGAATATTTATTCCGACATTTAAAATTGTATTTTTTTTTAAATGATCTTAAACACATTTTATTATTATTTTTCAAGTAAAATATTTTTAGGACTTTTGTGGTACCAATTTCCAGGCATTTTGGGGGGTGCTAATCCTTCCCCAAGCGTAGCCGACTCTCGAATCTAAAATCTTTTATTCGTAGACCGGTTTCTTTCCTTAACTCGACATAATCTTTCTAGATTCATGGTTAAACCAATAGGTGACTAACCACACCTATTCAAATAAAAGGTTAGTGGTGACTCTATTTTTGTTTTAGACTGTTTAGTCCGGAGCATTTTTCACGCCATATCATTCTTCATCGGAGCGGTAAAACATCTTAAAAGCTTGGCAACTCCACTAGGGACCTGTTTTAGAGAGTCAAGCCACTTTTTTAAGTCTTATTTTACTTGGATTTGATATTAAAATGTTTTAAAATTTCATTTCATGCATTGCATTGATTCATTTTCATTAAAATTTTTTCCAACAATTGTTTCGAAATTTTTTCAAAAAAAAGGGGGGAGAAAAGGAAGATTTTTCAAAGTTAAATTTATTAAAATTGCATCTTGAATTTACATCACATTTAATCTATATGGATGATTTTATGCTTTGATTTTCTAGCATGCTTTGTGTGTTTAATTACTTGTATATATTTTGCATGTATTAATTCTTCGCCTATCCCTTGATCCTTTATCATGTTTTGTGTCTTAATTACTTGTATATATTTTGCATGTTTTAATTCCTTTTGTATGTTTTATTTGCTAGCATGCTTTTTGTGTTTACCTTTTTGGCCTCTTTCAATTACTTGTATATATTGCATGTTTTAATTCCTTGTATATGCCATGAATACCTATACTATTTATATCTTGCACGCTTATTTCTTGACCTTTTATTGTCTCATATTTATTTATTTGTTAAATTTATATTTTGAATTGTATTGATCGTGTGTTGACATGTGATAATGAAATTCTTCTGCTTCTTTTTGTGAATCTCTTCTGCTTCCTCGTATGTCTGCTGCTTCAACGAAAGGCAATTGGTAAAGGTACAAGTCCCTACCTCACACACGACACGAATTCATAACATAAAAGTTCGGGAGTCCGAACTTAACCTTTATTAGGAGGGGTGACGGGGTTGCCTCCACCCCATCTTGTCCGATGGGTACCCGTGTCTAGAGCTTCAAACTCGTCATGTAGAAAATCCTAATCCTAACCTAGATAGAGCCAAACCCGTTCGGAGAAAACCTGGTTTCGTAGGGTACAAAGGGGGGACGCCTTCTAACCTTTATCAATTCCTTTCACTTTATCTGTATATATGTTTATTTCATGATGATATACTGATATGCTGTTTGTATAATCTGTCTGTTTTCTTCCTTATTTTATCTGTCTATGTTTATTTCATGATGATATACTGATACGTTGTTTGTATAATCTGTCTGTTTTCTTTCACTTTATCTGTATATATGCTTATTTCATGATACGCTATTTGTATGATTTGTCCATTTTCCTTCACTTTATCTGTATATATGCTTATTTCATGATATATTGTTATGATGTTTGTATAATCAATATGTTTTTCTTCCCCACTTTATCTGTATGTGTTCATTTCATGATGATATATGTATAATATGTTTGTTTTCTTTCACTTTATCTGTGTATGTTTATTCCATGATGGTACGCTATTTGTATAATCTGTCTGTTTTCTTTCTTTTTATTTGTATATGTTTATTTCATGATAGTATGCTGTTTGAATAATCTGTCTATTTTCTTCCTCACTTTGTCTGTATATATGCTATGTGTTGTATGTCTGTTTTCTTCCTCACTTTATCCGTACATGTTTATGCTTTGTTTTATAATCTTCTTGTTTCCTTTAAATATCCATGATTATTGCTTTTTATTACCATCATCACATGACATGCATTCCATTGTAGAATCATTCGCAACAAAAGAACCGTAAAGGGAAATGAGTCGTGGCTGACGAACAAGGTCAATCTTCGATAACAAAAAGTAATAATGTTTTTCGGATAATCATATGGATATTTTGGGATATCAATATAGATATTTAGGCTCTTGGCCTCGTTCTAATGAAATGACCAGTTATCCTTTATGGTTAAATTGTTGTGAACCATTCATTTTTGCATTTACATCTAATCATTGACATACTTCCTTTTATTCTACTTCATACTGTACATGTATATATACATCCATGTATATAATTTATCTTAATGGTGGGCAAACACATTTCCTTTTTGTCATTTCTTCCCCTTATTTTTGCATCCCATGATTGCATTTCGTTAAGCATGTTCATACATACATTTCATTCATAATAAGGGAATCATATTTGTCCTTGTGATTACATCAGGGGTTTCAAGATAGCACCTCCAACACACAGATATAATACTAGTTTACAGTCCAGAATCGTAATGGAAGAGCAAGCCACTGAGATTGAGTAGTTAAGGAATGCAAATGAAGAGTTACAAAAAAAAACCCGGATCAGATGACAGAAATGGTGGCCAATATGAGGCAACAAAAGATGGCCAACTTAGGCAATAATTCCAATGGGCAATATTCCTGAGTACACTCCACACATGCCTCCAACAACTTAGCCAATGCCTCTCTCTCACCTTCAACCCTCAGTATACCCCTGCAAGAAAATCAAACACAATTTCCGCAATCAACCACAAACACATTCACCTTTCCACCATTACCTCTACTTGGTAGATACCCTTTTATACCCCAATGTACATTGCAAGCGGATCACTCCCAATGCCAACCCCATAAATTCCTCCTCCCAACTATACACAACCTCAAAATGCTTACCAATACCCAGTGTCCAACACCAGTAACACAGCTTCAAGACCAAACACCCAAAACCGGAATTCAATACCACCAAAGAAAAGGAAACAATTTACTTCCATCCCATGACTTACATAGAGCTATTGACCAAGCTATTGGATAGCAAGATGATTGAACCGGTTCAGTACTCGACCCCTTTACAGCCTCCATATCCTAAGTGGTTTGATGAGAATGTGACATGTGCCAATCACTCAGGAGCCAAGGGGCATAGTATTGAAAACTGCATGAGATTGAAAAAAGTGGTACAAAGATTATCAATGAAGGTCGTTTGACTTTTGATACCAATATGCAGCCGAGTGTAAGGGCAAGTCCACTTCCTAATCATGACAGGAATTGAGTAAATGCTGAGTTAGCTATGTTGGAGTGTGGGGAATCAAGCAACATTAACAGCAAGGCATGGGTTCGATAATTGACATCGGGGACCTATTTGAACATTCGGGAGGCTGAGGCACCAGTCAAGTTAACAAATCTTGACATGTAATAAGTGTTGACATATCAAACAATTTTATCCTACACTTTTGCCCAAGAGTGTTAGTGATTGATCTTTGTATGTTATGGGTTTTACTTTCATATTTGCTCTATCATTCATGATTTTGATGTTATACATTCTTAAACTCTCTGTCATGTACATACTTCATATCATAATTCTATTCATTAGACTTCATGCTTTCTTCTACTTACCCTTGTTATTTGTTTTGCTATCTTATTTTTTATTCATGGATCAAGTACATATATATATATGTGTGTGTGTGTGTGTATATATATATATTCCTTTATTGTCTCCTAACCCTCATGACCTCAAATGATGAATGCAACGATAGCAAATAAGGTCCATTCGAGCCCGACTTTGACTGATTCATTAATGCGGATGACCTTGATGATAGTGATGATGATTATTACTCTATTCCCCTTGAGCTTATGAGATTCATTGAGCAAGAGGACAAAAAAATCTTGCCTCACAAAGAAACCATCGAGTTGATCAATTTGGGTGATGATGAAGAAAAAAAAAGAGAAGAAAAAAGAAGTCAAAATCGGTACTTCCTTAACACCGAAACAGAAAGAGTAATTGGTATCACTGCTCAAAGAATATGTCGATGTCTTTGCTTGGTTTTACCAGGATATGCCGGGTTTGGATACTGAGATTGTGATGCATAGAATGCCAATCAAGCCCGGGTTGAAGCCAGTGCAACATAAATTGAGAAGAATGAGGCTCGCAATGTTACTAAAGATCAAAGAAGAGGTGAAGTAATTGGATGTGGGGTTTCTAGAAGTGGCTACTTATCCTGAATGGGTAGCAAATGTAGTTCTGGTCCCAAAAAAAGATGGCAAAGTCTGAATGTGTATGGCTTACCGAGATGTTAACAAAGCCAGTCCGAAAGATAATTTCCTATTACCCCACATTGACACTCTAGTCGACAATATGGCTAAGCATGCAACATTTTCCTTCATGAATGGGTTTTCGGGGTACAACCAGATTAAAATGGCTTCAGAAGATAAGGAAAAAACTGCTTTCACCACCATGTGAGGCACGTTCCAACATAATGTGATGTCCTTTGGCCTCAAGAATGCCGGGGCAACTTATCAGAGAGCTATGGTAACCCTTTTTAATGATATGATCGAGGTGTATGTGGATGATATGATTGCCAAAGGCTAGAATTTGGAAGAGCATATCACTGGTCTAAGGAAGTTGTTTAAAATACTACGCAAGTATCGGTTGAGGTTGAACCCCGCCAAATGTACCTTTGGCGTCACTTCGGGAAAGCTACTGGGTTTTTTGTTAGTGAAAAGGGCATCGAGGTAGACCCGAATAAGATCAAAGCCATTCATAATTTGCTACCTCCGAAAACTCAAAAGGAAGTAAAAGGTTTCTTTGGAAGATTAAACTATATCTCCCGCTTCATTTCTCAATTGACTACAAAATGTGACCTGATTTTCAAGCTTTTGAAGAAGAATAGTACGGGAGAATGGGATGAAGATTGTTAGAAAGCCTTTGATAAGGTCAAGGAGTATTTGTCGAGCCCACCAGTATTGGTACCTCCTGTGCCTGTTCGACCTCTAATTTTGTATCTGACTGTGTTGGAAAAGTCCATGAGCTATGTTTTGGGGTAACATGATGAAACCGGTAAGAAACAGTAGTGATCTACTATGTTAGCAAGAAATTCACAGAGTACGAGGCCAAGTATTTTCAAATAGAAAAGATGTGTTGTGCATTGGCATGGGTGGCTCAGAGATTAAGACGGTACGTACTGTATAATACCACATGGTTGATAGCGAAGCTAGATCCGATCAGATTCCTCTTTGAGAAACCTTCATTGTCAGGATGATTGGCTTGATGGCAAGTGCTACTGTCAGAATATGATATAGTTTATATCTCCTAGAAAGCTATCAAAGGAAGTGCTATTGCTGAATTTCCAGCCGATAAAGCAGTTGATGACTATGAACCCATGAAGTTTGAGTTTCCTGATAAGGATTTGACGTCAATATTCCACATCGAATCAAAGGAGGAAAAGAAATAGAGAATGTATCTAATGCACTAGGGCACGAAATAGGAGTTATGCTAATATCCCTAAATGGAGATCAATACCCGGCAATGGCAAGGCTTGACTTCGACTGCACAAACAAATGGCAGAGTACGTAGGAATTAAGATGGAAATAGAGACAGATTGTATTAATCATGCCAGAAAATGTCATAAGTACCAGATTTATGCTAATCAGATTCACATGCCTCCCAATCCACTACATTTTATTTCTTTTCCATGGCCTTTCTCAATGTGAGGCATAGATGTGATTGGGGCAATTTCACCAAAAGCTTCTAATGGATATCAATCCAATACATGTTATTTCTTCTCCATGGCCTTTCTCAATGACACACCCGGACCTAGCACGACCTTTTCGTATGAACGGAATAGTGCAAGATGACGCGATAATTAAACAATATGTCGGTCTAGCTGTGTCAAGTCTGAAGAGAAGATAAGCTTAAGACAAGACGTAGTTGGAAGATGAGATTGGTGACCATGCATGGAATCTCTATGTGGACTTCTTTATGTCCATGGCCCATGGATTGGACGTCCATTGGTGAATTGCTAGGTGGATCGGGCCAAGGAACGAAATTATGAGAGATTTCAAAGAGGGGAAAAAGTCTGGCCCGGGGCTCGAGTAGACCCGGTGTCGGGCCTTGCTATAAATAGGGGGAGATGAGTTCTCCCCCTCTCATTTTCTCTTCTCCCTCTCTTCTCCGCTCTCATTTGCTCTTTCGGAGCAATTTTGGACTTTTGGTTGATCCGGACAAACCGACCGCAAGTTTAAGGCGAGATCTTAATGAGCTATTCTTAACTCATTGAACTACGTTTTATTAAGTTTTCACACTTATCCATGCATTGGTCTAGGAGAGATCCAAGCTCAAAGTTAGGTTCAACTTTTAATTAGATTTCTAGCTTAGATTTGAGATTTAGGAACTTTGAGCTTGTGATTCTCATTTTTTCTCTGGTAAACGCGTCGTAGGAGGCGAGAGGAACCTCTATATCAAATTTCACGTCGAACGGTGGACCGAGGGGCTCGAGAACTGAGGAAATGCCTCAGATCCTGAGATGGTAGGACGGCTCCAGCGCGGGACCTGGGCTGTCCGGTGCCGGACTGGGCCTTTTGGCCCAATCCGTGAGCTTGAGCCTTGTTGGGCCCAAGCCAAGTTGGGCTCGACCCAACTTGCATGGGATGGGCCTTCCGGCACAAATTTCAGGCCAGGCCTGACCCAATCACGTGGGGGGCCTGCCTAGCCCAGAACCGGGTTCAAAGAATATAAATTGGACCAAACCAAGAGGCTATCTTGAAACCTTTGAGGTAGAGTAGCAAGGCATTATCATTTAAGCATAAGCATCCAAAATGCATCATTTTAGCAACATTCCTCATAAACATTCATTGTGCATCATGTCATTGTTCAAAGATTATAGGCATAAATTCAGTTCAAGATTGCAAGGTTAGTCATGTATAAGAAGCTTCTTTGCTAATTCTTCAATACTACTTTTATATGTATGGTTTCATTCATCAAGGTTATTCTTGTTTAAGGTATTTTTCCTATGATTTAGCTTTGCATAGAATGATTTTAATTCTGTTTAAAGTGATTCAGTTTTGTTTATGAGTGAATTGGTTATGATTAGAATCATTTGAGTCTGTTTAGGATTATTTTGGTTTTGTTTGAGATGGTTTCTCAAAATCTCTTGTTTAAGAGTCTTTCAAAATTAATTCTATTTAGAATGAATTCTTAAGGTACAAAATAATTTTTGTTATAGAAAATGATTTCTCGAAAATGTCTTGTTTCAAAAATCATTTCTGTTTAGAGTGTTTTTCTCAAAATTATTTTTATTTAGAACAATTCCTTTCAAAATTATTTCTGTTTAGGATAGGTTTCTCAAAATTATTTCTGTTTAGGATAATTTCTTCATATTTAAAATCATTTCTATTTAGGATGGTTTTTGTCAAAATTATTTCTATTTAGGATAATTTCTTCAAGTTTAAAATCACTTCTGTTTAGAATGGTTCTCTCAAAATTGTTTCTATTTGGAACAATTTTTTCAAATTTAAAATCACTTCTGTTTAGGATGCTTTTCTCAAAATTGTTTCTGTTTAGGACAATTTCTTCAAATTTTAGAATCACTTCTATTTAGAATAGCTTTCTCAAAATTGTTTCTATTTAAAACAATTTCCTTTAAAATCATTTCTGTTTAAATTGATTTTCCTAAAACTGTTTCTGTTTAGAACAATTTCCTTTTAAAATCATTTCTGTTTAGGATGGCTTTCTTAAAATCGTTTCTGTTTAGAACAATTTCCTCAAAAATCATTTTCTGTTTAGAGTGGTTTTCTTAAAATTGTTTCTGTTTAGAACAATTTCCTTTAAAATCATTTCTATTTAGGATGGTTTTCTTAAAATTGTTTATGTTTAGAACAATTTCCTTTAAAATAATTTCTGTTTAGGATGGTTTTCTTAAAATTGGTTCTGTTCAGAACAATTCCCTCAAAAATCATTTCTGTTTACAGTGGTTTTCTTAAAATTGTTTCTGTTTAGGACAATTTATCCAAAGTTTAAAATCGTTTCTGTTTAGGATGGTTTTTTTAAAATTGTTTCTGTTTAGAAAAATTTCCTTTAAAATAATTTCTGTTTAGATTGGTTTTCTTAAAATTGTTTCTGTTTAAAACAATTTCCTTTAAAATCATTTCTGTTTAGGATGGTTTTCTTAAAATTGGTTCTGTTTAGAACAATTTCCTTTAAAATCATTTCTCTTTAGGAAGGATTTCTTAAAATTGTTTCTGTTTAGAACAATTTCCTCAAAAATCATTTCTGCTTAGAGAAGTTTTGTTAAAATTGTTTCTGTTTTGGGCAATTTATCCAAAGTTTAAAATCATTTCTGGTTAGGATGGTTTTCTTAAAATTGTTTCTGTTTAGAACAATTTTCTCAAAAATCATTTCTGTTTAGAGTGGTCCTCTTAAAATTGTTTCTGTTTAGGGCAATTTATCCACAGTTTAAAATCATTTCTGTTTAGGATGGTTTTCTTAAAATTGGTTCTGTTTAGAGCAATTTCCTCAAAAATCATTTCTGTTTAGAGTGGTTTTCTTAAAATTATTTTTGCTTAGGGCAATTTATCCAAAGTTTAAAATCATTTCTGTTTAGGATGGTATTCTTAAAATTCTTCTATTTAGAACAATTTCCTTTAAAATCATTTCTGTTTAGATTGGTTTTCTTAAAATTGTTTCTATTTAGAACAATTTCCTTTTAAAGTCATTTCTGTTTAGGATGATTTTCTTAAAATTGTTTCTGTTTAGAACAATTTCCTTTAAAATCATTTCTGTTTAGGATGGTTTTCTTAAAATTGGATCTGTTTAAAACAATTTCCTCAAAAATCATTTCTGTTTAGAGTGGTTTTCTTAAAATTGTTTTTGTTTAGGGGTTTTCTTAAAAAAAATTTTGTTTAGAACAGTTTCCTTTAAAATCATTTCTGTTGAGGATGGTTTTCTTAAAATTGGTTCTGTTTAGAACAATTTCCTCAAAAATCATTTCTGTTTAGAGTGGTTTTCTTAAAATTGTTTTTGTTTAGGGCAATTTATCCAAAGTTTAAAATCATTTTTGTTTAGGATGGTTTTCTTAAAATTGGTTCTGTTTAGAACAATTTCCTCAAAAATCATTTCTACTTAGAGTGGTTTTCTTAAAATTATTTCTATTTACAGCAATTTATCCAAAGTTTAAAATCATTTCTGTTTAGGATGGTTTTCTTAAAATTGGTTCTATTTAGAACAATTTCTTCAAAAATCATTTCTATTTGGAGTAGTTTTCTTTAAATTGTTTCTATTTAGAGCAATTTATCCAAAGTTTAAAATCATTTCTGTTTAGGATTGTTTTCTTAAAATTGTTTCTGTTTCAAACAATTTCCTTTAAAATTATTTCTGCTTAGATTGGTTTCCTTAAAGTTGTTTCTGTTTAAAACAATTTCCTTTAAAATCATTTCTGTTTAGGATGGTTTTCTTAAAATTGGCTCTGCTTAGAACAATTTCATCAAAAATCATTTTTGTTTAGAGTGGTTTTATTAAAATTGTTTCTGTTTAGGAAAATTTATCCAAAGTTTAAATTCATTTCTGTTTAAGATAGTTTTTTTTTTAAATTGTTTCTGTTTAGAAGAATTTCCTTTAAAATCATTTCTGTTTAGAACAATTTCCTTCAAAATCATTTCTATTTATGATGGTTTTCTTCCTTTAAAATCATTTCTGTTTATGATGGTTTTCATAAAATTGTTTTTGTTTGTCACGCCCCGACCCGCCCGGGTCGGCCACATGGCAACCGCCGCGCTGCCTCAAAGTACGTGCTGGCCAGTCACGCACCTGAAGCACCGCAAGGCATAGAAATGGATACCATTGCTGCAAAACAACTAAAATTTTAATTAAAATCATTTAATAAAATAATTAACTTTACAAGTGATGCCAGTGGACTAATTTACATAATACCTACACAGCGGAAACTTCTAAGCCTAAGCCACTGACTTCTCCTAGTGAACCTCCATTCTATTTGCTGACCCCGTACGTGAATCTGCATCCACCGACATTGGATACAGGTGAGTGACAGAGGTTCTATGAATCTCCATCAGGGTTAGGAAAAATAAGGGAAATCCAAAATAAAATAATAATAAAATAAATATTTTTCTTTTCAAACTCTTTTCTGGTTCTCCAATCGAGAACCCTCTTTTAAATCTCTTAAAATAAATAATATATATATCACAAATGGGCTGGCTTCTTTTTTATATTGAAGGCTCGACCCATTGGTCGTATGCCTCACTGCGCCGAGGGCTATCTCTTTTCTTTCTAAAACATTTTCACATTTTCTCTTTCTCTAGCCAGTTCCCTCGGTGGTGCCCATTGCTATGGTGGAACACAGCTACCTCTGACCTGGCGAGTCTTCCTCTGCGCCTCTCTACTCCAGGCCAGCATATTCTCTGTGCCCCTTCAAAAAGGCGGTCCACGGGAACGTCACATATATTCACCGTGCCCCTTCAAAAAGGCGGTCCACGGGAACCTCATAAGCATGCCTCTCACTCGGTCCACGCTCCCGCATAATGGAGCACCGAGGAGCCCTCTCAATCACTCATCTCGCAGGGATATCGTACCCTCAATAATCATAATAATAATATTTCAAATATATATATATATACATAAAACATTTATATTTAAAACATGTAATCACACACACATAAGTTTTTATATTCCTTTTTAAAACATCTCACTCTCTGAGTGGGTATATCACCATGCAAATGTGTGTGTGTGTGTGGATTTCCCGTATCCCAAAACTTTTGAAAACATTTATGTTTTTAAAACCTTTTTAAAACCTTTGTTCCCAGTGGCTAACCAAAGAAATCTAGGCCACTCCAGTATTGGGAGATTCGTATACTCCCAAGCGCTCCATGTAGCTCAGCCTCCGGAGTATCGCCGCATTCGATTCACCTGGAGCCCTAGCACACGGAAATATACGTTAGCATTCATAATTAAATTTATGAATGCACCTACGAGGCTCTAGCATGACCTAAGACTGGGCTTGAATGTGATTTGGGGCTTAGAAAAGTGTCCAGAAGGTTCCGGGGTAAAAATTGGACACTTGAAAAAAATTACGAAAATACCCCTGGACCCATGGGCTACCCACTCGGGCTGGGCTAGGCACTTAGAAAAGGGTCCGGGAGATTTTGGGGCTAAAATCAGACTCTCGATGAAAAATTACCAAAATGCCCCCGGGGCCTGTGGGCCCCACACCGGGACTAGGCTGGGCCCCACACGGGTTGGGCCAAGTTCTACTCGAAATCAAGCTCAAAAGGCCCTCCTATGAGATATTTAAAATATATTAATATAATATATAAATATCTTTTAATATAATAATATTATATAAAAATATCTAAACAGGGCCTCGATCGGCCTGTTTCTCAGCCGGTCTCTCCCCCGGTTTTCACACTCGTTTCTCCTTCTTTCGACGTACAAACTTAGAGAGGCGATCCTCATGACATCCATGACGGATACACCAAGGCAGAAACGAGAAACACCGGTCCAATTTTCCCGTAAACCGAGATTTAGCCTAAATTGACTAAATCTCCGATTTACTCACACTTGGTGCACAGAAATGCGTAAAAATGGAGTATGACGTAGATTAAGGTGAGTACTATAACATATTAAAAACTCACTTTATTCCACCAGCCCGAAATCTGTCGATTTGAGTTTAAAATTTTTAATCCGGTCAAAAGCTGAAAACTGAGATCTACGCTAAACCGATACATGGAAATACGTGCAAATTTAATATAACGTAGATCGAGGTGAGTAGAATAACATACTAGAAACTCACCTTGTTCTGCTGGTCAGTTTGTCCGAATCTGCCAATTTTCCAAAATGCCTCCGTTTGGGTCCAAAGAGAAAAAGAGAAAAAGAAAAAGAAAAATGAAAGAAAAGATTCGGCCCTCCTCTATTTATGGGGGAGCTCGACGCCGGGTCTACTCAGGCCCCGGGTCAAAATTTTTCCTCTTTTCCAAATTTCTTTCATCTTTACCCGTTGGCTAAATCCTTTGATTTCTTGTGCCAACAGGGCCCATAATAAATTTCTAGGGACTTAATTGGAGGTCTTTTTGGCATTTACTAATTTCCAAGCATGGTTAATTACTTTATTTTCCAACTCCATCTTATCCTAATTTAAACTTCTCTTCTTAATTAGACACATCCGGACCGACATATTGTTTAATTAATACGCCGTCTTACACTAATCCGTTTGTTCGAAAAGGTCGTGCTAGGTCCAGGTGTGTCACTGTTTAGAACAATTTCCTTTAAAATCATTTCTGTTTAGGATGATTTTCTCAAAATTGTTTCTGTTTAGAACAATTTCCTTTAAAATCATTTTTGTTTAGGATGGTTTTCTTAAAATTGTTTCTGTTTAGAACAATTTCCTCAAAAATCATTTCTGTTTAGAATGGATTTCTTAAAATTGTTTCTGTTTAGGGCAATTTCCTCAAAATTTAAAATCGTTACTGTTTAGGGTGGTTTTCTTAAAATTATTTCTGTTTAGGGCAATTTCTTCAAAAGTTTAAAATCATTTCTATTTAGGGTGGTTTTCTTAAAATTGTTTCTATTTAGGACAATTTCCTTGATTTTGAAATCATTTATGTTAAGAGAGATCCTTTTCAAAAGAATTAGTATTGTTTAGTGCACAGTGGAGTAAGAAGTATCTACATCTTTGCTTATTTCCTAATTATTCAGAAACTCACACTTCTAGATAATTAAGAAATAATCAAAGAGGGGCAACTATATACACTTATTTTTAATCTTAATCAATTAGTTAATTTTAATTAATTAATTAATTGATTTGCCATTTTCAAATTTTTTGTTCTACTTATCCTTTTTAAGTTTAGTTTAATTTTGTCCATTATTATTACTACCTCATTTTATTTTGTATTAATTTTACTCTATCATCTTGCAAGTAACTTTGAACCAAAACCGGGAGGCCAAAGCTACGGCGATCCAAGACCGTGTCAACCCAGGAGTCAATTCAAAAAAAAAAAAAACCATGCACAGCCAAAACGAAGCAAGCCAAAGAACCGAGTCAACTTGGTTACTATACAAAGACAACGCCAAGCAAGCCAATCGAGTTAACTCGGTTTTCATGCAAAAAGAGAGAGAGATATACATATATATATATATGTATATGCATATATGTATAAATATATATATACATATAAATATATAAGTATAAATACACATATATGTATATTTATATATATTTATACATTATTTATACATATATATATATTTATACATATATACACTAAAGCCACCAACACTAACCTTTCATTTTGGTTTGAAGGAAAAGGCGATTTTGGTGGGGGCGTGATATTTTGGTGGTGCATTTGTAATAGAGCTCTTATATTTTAAACTTTCAAAGGATTGTTTTCGTGGCTGCAACAATGTTGACAAATGGACAAAATGCTCTTGATATGTCTTTCCCAATAGCCCATCATCAACTGCAGTGGAAAGGTTTGACTAAGGAAATCGAGTCTATGCACGTCTAAGATAAAGAGTGGAATATGGCATCATCACCAAATTCCCCATGTGCGGCATGCTATTCATGATGCTTTTGCCGGCCTTTATTAGCCACCACAAACAATGGCTGCACCTTCCAATGTTAATACCCGACTGCAGCAGTCTCAAACCATGGCTGTAGCTATCCAAAAGCAGGTTCCCCAAGGTGCACAGCAGTAGGGTCAACAAGTTAGCCAGTTGTCTAAACAGCAAAGACAAGTAGCAGGACAGCAGCAGGTTTCAATGTTGGTGCAGGTTTCTGATCAGCGGGGTTTGCAGCAACTGAGTTTGTAAATGGGGCAGCCCATGCAACAGCCCGTGTAGTTTATTCTTCGAACGACACAGGCTACAACAGAGTTACCACAATTCGCTACATCACCAGCGAATTTTGTTTTGGTTCGATCGTACCGAATTGCGGTACAGGAACGGTCCAGTTCTGTAAAATCCACCGAACCACCGTTCCCATTCAATATGTAAAAAACCTAACAAAGAAATAAGATTGGGATGTTTTCTAACCTGAAAATCGAAAGAAGATCATGATTTCGCAGGAGCCAGAGACAGCCTGTGCTTAAGTTGGAGCATTCTTCCTTTTTTTTTGCTGGAAACCTTAAAGTGGAACCTTCCATGGTTGAGTTTAAGAGAAAAAAGAGTTCCTCGTTCCGAAAAAATGAATTTCTTTCCAATAAAGCGAACCGAAGAAGACTACCCCCATTGTACCATATTTTAAGTAAGTAGCGAATTATGTTCCGATTCCCGTACCGCGAACCAAGTCGAAATGCGTTCCAGGTAACTCTGGGCTACAATAAAGAGTTGCATCCAGATTGGCCAATGATTCCACTCGTCAGATTGTTGCCGTTCTTCTTCGAAAAGGTGGTTATGGAGTTACGGATCGAGGTTCTTGATAGTTTGATGAAAGGTGCAGCTGGACCTTCTCATCGAGCTTGTTCTGGAAAAATGTGTTATAGTAGCCTCCAACAACATGTTTGGAGAAGACATACGCTAGGTGCTAGACGTGTTTCGCATAATCTACCCACTACAGAACATGAGGCTAAAGCTACAGTTAAAAACAGTACTGAAAGCGATCAATCCAGTGATTATGAATCGTCTATGCAAACAAAGAAGGAAGCGATGCCCAAGGTCCTTCGCGGTTGAAGACTTGAAGTGCACAAGTGCAAATTTCAGCAGCACAAACAGAGAGCAACAAGGAAAGGTTACCAAGCTGGATCGAGAGTCACTTCAAAGAGAGCGTCAATCCGGGATGTTTGACGAGCTACTTGTTTCAGAAAAGAGTTTGCTCATTGCAGAGAAGCACGTGAATCAAATGCATTCAAAGAAAGTGCCAGCCACTTCAATTTTAACCTCATGCGCCAGCTGGCCTTTTTCCGCAGAGCTACTCTTTCTCCCTCCGGGGATACCTTGTGGAATACAAATAAGAGTAGCCAACGAAAATGAGAAGGAAGAAAGCTGTAGCCAATCACAGCAAAGGTGGCTAAGGCCAAAATGGAGAGGGCAACGCCAAAAATGCGAGCCTCTAGATGAAGCCAAGAAAAGGAAGAGAACCATTAGATTAAGAGAGAGAGAGAGAGAGAGAGAGAGAATATAAAAGCCACCCTTGCAACAGCAAAAAAGGCAGCGGAGGGCAGTTTTTTTAGGGCAGATTTCATTTTTCAGCGGAAAATTTTTCAAAGAGAAACAAAATGCATTTTTCTGTGTTTTCAAAAGAGCCTAGTCCGAAAATTTTCTTTTCTTTCCTCTCATTCTTTTTGTTTTTGTTGTAAGAGAAGGTTGGTTAAAAGGGATATTATAGAGATAAGAGCTTATTGACTAGTCAATTTAAGCCACTCTTTCTCCTAAACACAACCATCTTTTTGTTATTATTGAGTGAGTTTCATTAATCCAAGACCTTATGTTTTTTTATTTTGTAAAGTTCTTTCTTTTATGAAAGATTGATACTTTTTTATTTTTAATATTATATCCTTGCTTTATTATGTTTAGCTTATACATAAAAATATTAGCTTATTTGCTTTTTATATTAATGTTTGCAATTTATAAAGCTCTTAAACCTTACCAATCCACTTGATTAGTTTAAAATATGCTTTAAACATGTTAAAGATTGTGTCTTTTTATGTTATCTATATTAAAAAATGGTTAACTTTTATGATTAATTTGCTTATGTAAAAAAATTAATATTTGTTATTTCTTAAGCTTGATTGGTATATTTTATGTGCTTATTTAGCTAAAAATCTAATCTTGACTATGAAAAATGGTACCTTTAAATTAGTAAACTTGTTTGTTTAGTTAAAGATCAAGCCTAGGCTAAAAAGATTGCATCTTTAAATTTATGTATATTATTTCTTGATTAAAAATAAAACTTTTAAAAATTGCATCTTTAAGCTTATTTTTCATTCATTTAAATAAAAAACAAATTTTGGTTATAAAAGTTGTACTTTTAGGCTTGTATAAATGCATGTTTAGCTTAAGATTTAATTTTGACCATAAAGATTTCATTTTGCCCTTAAATATTGTGTTTTGCTTAATTAAGAATTTAATCTTGTATGTAAAATTACTGTTTTGCCCTTTTATGTATGCTTGCCTAATTAAAAATCTAATATTATATGTGAAATTACCATTTTCCCTTGCATATATATATATATATATTTGTTTAATTATGAGTTGAATTTTGTATAAAATTACATACTTGATGTTGTACACGTGTTTGTTTAAATTAAGCTTGCTTATATGTGCTAAATTAGTTACCATGCATGTCACGCCCCGACCAGCCCAGGTCGGCCACGTGGCAACCGCCGCGCTGCTTCGAAGTATGTGCAGGTCGGTCACGAACCAGAAGCACCGCAAAGCATTGAAATGGATACCATCGCTGCAAAACAACTAAAACTTTAATTAAAATCTTTTAATAAAATAATAATCTTAAAGTAGTACCAGTGGATTAATTTAAAGGAATACCTACGCAACGAAAACCGCTAAGCCTAAGCCACTGACGCGTCCTAGTGAGCCTCCATTCTATTAGCTGACCCCGTACGTGAATCTGCATCCATCCACATTGGATACAGGTGAGTGGCAGAGGTTCAATGAATCTCCATCGGGGTTAGGGAAACCAAGGGTAATCCAAAATATAATGAAAATAAAATAAATAAATTTGTTTTCAAAATCTCTTTTATAATTCTCCAAAGGAGAATTGGATTTAAAACCTTTAAAATAAATATATACTAAATGGGCTGGCATTTAATACACTGAATGCACGATTGGCCGGTCGTATGCCTTACTGCACCGAGGGCTATCTCTTTTCACTTTGAAATCATTTTCTTCCCTTTCTGTTTCTCTAGTCCGTTCCCTCGGTGGTAGCCAGCTGTGGTGGAACACAGCTTTGGAGCCCTGGCAGCTTCCTTATGCTCCTCTCCCAGGGTCTCATCTCACCGTGCTCCTTGACAGGAGGTCCACGGCTGAGAATCTAGCATGCTTCTCCAACTTGGTCCACGCTCCCGCATATATTGGAGCCCGAGGAGCCACTCAATTACTTATCTCTCGTCTTGCATCCCATCCATATATTTATCATATATATATATATATAAATATATATATTCAAAACATACATGCTTAAAAACATTTAAACACACACTAGCCTTTAGATTTTAAAATCATCCCATCCTCTAAGTGGGTGTATCACAAAATAAAAAGTGTGTGTCGTGGATTATCCTTATCCCAAAACAGTTGTAAAACCTTTTTAAAACAATTTATGTTTTTAAAACATTTAAAACGTTTGCCCCTAGTGGCTAAGTACTGAAAACAAGGCCACTCATTGTATTGGGAGGTTCGTATACTGACACACCCGGAATTAACACGACCTTTTCGTACGAACGGAATAGTGCAAGATGACATAATATTTAAATAATAAGTTGGTCCAGCTGTGTCAAGTCAGAAGAGAAGATAAACTTAAGGTAAGCCGTAGTTGGAAGATGAGATTGGTGACCGTGCATGGAAACACTAAAGTGGACTTCTTTAAGTCCATAGCCAATGGATTGGAAGTCCATTGGTGAATTGGTCGATGGATCGGGCCAAGGATTAAAGTTTTGAGCGATTAAAAGAGAAGAGAAAGTTTGGCCCGGGGTTCGAGTAGACTTGGTGCCGGGCTACCTTATAAATATGGGGAGGCCGAGCCTCTCCCCCTCATTTCCTCTCTTCCTCTCTTCTCTCATTTCTCTTTTCTCTCAACTGCTCCTTTGGAACAATTTTGGACTTTTGGCTAATCCGGACAAACCGACTGCAAGTTCAAGGCGAGATCTTGGTGAGTTGTTCTTAACTCCTTGATCTTCTTTTTTCTAAGTTTGTACGCTTATCCATGCATTGGTCTAGGAGAAATCCAAACTCAAAGTTAGTTTCAGCTTAGTAAGATTTTAAGTTTAGATTTGAGATTTAGGAACTTTGAGCTTGTAATTCTCATTTATGCTCCGGTAAACGCGTCGTGGGAGGTGAGAGGAACTTCCATTTCGAATCTCACGCTAATCGGTGGACCGAGGGGCTCGGGAACCGAGGAAAAGCCTCGGAACACGAGGCCTGCGGATGGCTCCCACGCGGGAGCCGAGTCTCTCCCATGCGAGAGAGACCCATTGCCCAGGTCCCGCAAGGGACTGGACCTGTCCCGCTCCGAACTGGGCCATTTTGGCCCAAAATGGCCGATTGGGCCTAGTTAGGCCCAATTCTCATGGGAGGGGCCTTTTGGGCCCAGAAACAGGCCAGGCCCAACCTAGCCACGTGGGGGGCCTGCCTGGCCCAGAACCGGGTCTGGCTGGGCCCTCGAGTGTGGGGCCCACGGGTCCCCAGGGGCATTTTCTTAATTTTTCACCAAGTGTCCAATTTTTACCTCGGAACCTCCTGGACACTTTTCTAAGCCCCGAATCACATTCAAACCCAATCTTAGGTCATGTTAGAGCCTCATAGGTGCATTCATAAGTTTTATTATGAATGCTAACTTACATTTTCTTGTACTAGGGCTCCAGATAATCGAATGCGGTGATGCACTGGAGGTTAAAGCTAAATGGAGCACTTGAGAGTATACGAATCTCTCAATACTGTGAGTGACCCTGTTTTCAATGTTTAGACACTAGGGACAAAATTTTTTTAAAATGTTTTCAAAATATAAATTGCTTTAAAAAGGTTTTACAACTGTTTTGGGATAAGGGTAATCCACGACACACTTTTTATTTTGTGATACGCCCACTTAGAGGGTGGGATGATTTTTAAAATCTAAAGGCTTGTGTGTGTTTAAATGTTTTTAAACTTATATGTTTTGAATTTATTTATATATATATAAATGTGATTAATATATGAGAGAGATACGAGATGAATAATTGAGTGGCTCCTCGGGCTCCAACATATGCGGGAGCGTGGACCGAGTTGGAGAAAGCATGCTAGATTCTAAGCTATGGACCGCCTATCGAGGGGCACAATGAGACGAGACCCTGGGAAAGGCGTGGAGGGAAGCTCGCCAGGGCTCCAGAGCTGTGTTCCACCACAGCTGGCTACTACCGAGGGAACGGGCTAGAGAAAGAGAAGGAAAAGAAAATGGCTTCAAAATAAAAAGAGATAGCCCTCGGTGCAGTAAGGGATACGATCGGCCAGTCGTGCCTTCAGTGTATTAGAAGCCAGCCCATTTAGTATATATTTATTTTAAAGGTTTTAAATCTAATTCTCCTTGGGAGAATTTCAAAAGAGATTTTGAAAACAAAATTCATTTTATTCACTTTATTTATTTTATTTCATTTTATTTTATTTTGGATTACCCCTGTTTTCCCTAACCCTGATGGAGATTCATTGAACCTCTGTCACTCACCTGAATCCAATGTGGATGGATGCAGATCCGCGTGCGGGGTCAAACAATAGAAAGGAGGCTCACTAGGAGACATCGGTGGCTTAGGCTTAACAGTTTCCGTTGCGTAGGTATTCTTTAAATTTAATCCACTGGTACTACCTTAGAGATTATTATTTTATTAAAAAGATTTTCAATTAAAGTTTTAGTTGTTTTGCAGCGATGGTATCCATTTCAATGCCTTGCGGTGCTTCTGGTGCGTGACCGATCGGCACGTATTTCGAGGCAACGCTGCAGTTGCCACGTGGCCGACCCGGTGGGTCGAGGCATGACATATACTCCCAAGCACTCCATGTAGCTTAACCTCTCAAGTATCGCCACACTCGATTCACCTGGAGCCCTAATACACAGAAATATACGTTAGCATTCATAATTAAATTTATGAATGCACCTATGAGGCTCTAACATGACCTACGACTAGGTTTGGATGTGATTCGGGGCTTAGAAAAGTGTTCGGGAGGTTCCGGGATAAAAATTGGATACTTGGTAAAAATTACAAAAATACCCCTGGGGGTCTATGGGCCGCCAACTGGCCCAGCCCGGCCAGGCAGGCCTCCCCCTGTAGCTGGGTCAGGCCCAGCCAGAATCTGGACCAAAAGGCCCAGCCTCTCGGATTTGGGCCAAAAATGGCCCACCCGCGCGATTGGGCCAAAATGGCAATGTCTCGCGCGGGACTCGACCAGTTGGTCTCTCCCGCTCGGGAGAGACTCGGCTCCCACGTGGGAGTAGGAGAGACTCGGCTCCCACGTGGGAGTAGTCTTGAAGCCTCAGGATCCGAGGCTTTTCCTCAGTTCCTGAGCCCCTCGGTCCACCGATTCGCGTGAAAGTCGAGTTGGAGGTTCCTCTCACCTCTCACGATACGTTTACCGAAGCAGAAACGAGAATCACAAGCTCAAAGTTCCTAGATCTCGAATCTAAACTTAAAATCTAACTAAAAGCTGAATCTAACTTTGAGCTTGGATCTCTCTTAGACTAATGCATGGAGATGCGTGAAAACTTAGAAAAACGAAGATCAAGGAGTTAAGAACAACATACCAAGAACTCGCCTTGATCCTTCGGTCGGTTTGTCCGAATCGGCCAAACGTCCAAAATTGCTCTAAAGGAGCAGTTGAGAGAAAAGAGAAATGTGAGAAGAGAGAAAGAGAGAAAATGAGGGGGAGAGGCTCGGCCTCCCCCTATTTATAGGGGAGCCCAACACCAGGTCTACTTGGGCCCTGGGCCAAACTTTCTCTTCTCTTTTAAACTTTCAAAACTTTGATCATTGGCCCGATCCATCGACCAATTCACCAATGGACTTCCAATCCATTGGCTGTGGACCTAAAGGAGTCCACTTTAGTGGTTCCATGCATGGTCACCCATTTCATCTTCCAACTATGGCTTACCTTAAGTTTGACTTCTCTTTTGACTTGACACAGCCAGACCGACATATTATGTAATTCATAAGTCCTCTTGTACTATTCCTTTCGTACGAAAAAGTCTTGCTAGGTCCGGTTGTGTCAATGCAATCTAATCTTGTATGGTTAATTTTAAATTTCCATATTCGATTTATTTATCATATTATATTTGTGTAATTAATTGTATTTATATGTAGTAACCTATGTTTTCTTGTCTCATTCATGCACAATTAAGTTTAGAACATCAATTTTCAAAAAATTCATATGCATGGGGGAACCGGAGGGTGCCTCGGAAGTTCGAGGTTTCTGAAGGTTTTTCCAGATGAGAGGTTTTCTCAGTGTCTAATCGGGAGTCCGATCGGGCCTGAGGGGATTTTTCATCCCTTCAAAATGAAAATGTACTTATTTGATTTTCATAAAAAGCATACACATCATGTTTATGATTTCTTTAAATCTTCTTAAAATTTGAAAATGAACCTCACAAAAAATGTTTTTTTTTTTTACAAAAAGGAATGTTAATTCCAAAATCTTTTATTTTCATTTATTTTATTTTTCTTTATGTTTTATTTTCATTTTATTTTAAGAAAATCTCTTGGTTAAGAGGCCCAATTAAATTAAAAGGAATATTTATTCCGACATTAATTTTCAAACACATTTTAAAGTTTTTTAAGAGATCTTAACTACTCAATTATAGTTAAGGCCTATTAAATTAATCCAAATTTTATTAGAAAATCATTTTCAAATTTTTATTCTATTCAATGAAAGGGTATATTAATTTTCCTTTATCATTTTTAGCAATTTTCAAAATATTTTTTCTTGGAAAACTTTAGTGTATTAAACCAATTAAGGCCTTTCAATTAAACTTAGTTTTTTTTAAAATTTTTTTAACTTAATAAAAGGGATATTTATTCCTTAAACTTTTAAAATTTCTTTTCAAAATTGGTTTTATTCAACAAAAAGGACACATTTATTTTTCTACATCATATTTTAAAAAAGGGATTTCTTTTGAAATGTCTTAATTTGTTAAATCAACTAAGGTTTCTCAGTTAAACTAAATTTTTGCCAAATTATTCCTTCCATTGAATTAAAAAGAATATTTATTCCGACATTGTTTTAAAATTAAATCTTTCTAAGAGATTGTTTTAAAATTAAATCTTTCTAAGAGATTTTAATTTAAGAAACCATAATTAAAATATCTTAACGTGATTTTCAAAACATGAATTTGAGAATGTTTATCCTAACCTCTTTGTAAAATGTTTTCTAGAAGATTTCAATTAATATTGTCATGATTGAGACTTTCTAAAATTAGAATTAAACCTTTGTTTTTCATAAAAGGATATTTATCCTCATTTTTAAATTTGACTTTGATTTTAGAAGGATATTTATTACTATTTAGAAATTAAATCTCCATTCTAAGTAGAAAATTCCTTCTAATTCAAAATTGGGCTATGGATTTTCTCATTAAAAAGAATGTTCATTCCGACATTAAACTTTTAAATTTCGAATTTAGCATTTATAAATGGGATGTTTATCCACATTAAAAGGAATATTTATTCCGACATTTAAAATTGTATTTTTTCTTAAAATGATCTTAAACACATTTTATTATTATTTTCTAAGTAAAATATTTTTAGGACTTTTATGGTACCAGTTTCTGGGTGTCTTAGGGGTGCTAATCCTTGCCCAAGCGTAACCGACTCCAGAACCTAAAATCTTTTATTGGTAGACCCGTTTCTTTCCTTAACTCGACATAATCTTTCTAGATTCATGTTAAGTTAAACCAATAGGTGACTAACCAAACCTATTCAAATAAAAGGTTAGTTGCAACTCCATTTTGTTTTAGACTGTTTAGTCCGAAGCATTTTTCATGCCATATCATTTTTCATCGAAGCGGTAAAACATCTCGACACCTGGTGTGGGTAGAAAGTTTGGAGGCCGATGGAGGTGGTTTAGCCAGCTATCGGGTGGTGGTGGAGGCGGCAACTGGCTATGGGCAGCAAGTAGGGGACCTTGAAGCAATGCTCAATCTTCAATTTCCAAGCTGCCAAAATGATTTTTTTCAAGCTTTTTCAATCAAAACACTTCGATGTACATAAGAAACAAGCTTCAAAGTTGCATAAACTCTTGAAAAACTTCACCATTCTTCTACCAAAGAAAGACATCTTCAATCTTGAAAGAATTATCACCGTGAATGATGAATGAATGCTCATATTTATGATCACTATAGGCAATTTAAAAAAATGCCATGGAGGAATGGAGATAATTCATGCTTAAGTAAGCTAAGAAAAACTCCTTCAAGATGAGTTGCCAAGCTTGTTCATGTTATTCCTTGCCTTGATTACCTACAAAACCATAAATCTATCTTATGAAAAATGAAAAATACTAAATAAGAAACCATAAAACTAAAAAGTGTAAAAAGAAGTAAAACTAAAGAGAAAGAGATTAGGTTGCCTCCCAATTAGTGCCTTTGTTTAATGTCTTTGGCTAGACTTAGTCCTTTATCTTGTCAAGTGAAAATGGGATCTTTAAGGTTAACATCCTCCACTCTATGTGGTGGAAAACTCTCCAAGTAAGGTTTCAATCTATGCCCATTCACTTTCATAATGTTGGAGGTAGCCAAACTTTGAATTTCAACAGCTCCATGATCAAACACTTGAACAACCACAAAAGGTCCAATCCATCTACTCTTGAGCTTTCCTGGAAAGAGGTGTAATTTGGTATTGTAAACAAAACCTTCTTTAGCTAAACCTTATCATGGTGAGTTTTTGTCTTTGCCTTGTAGATAAGTGAGTTATTAAAGGCTTCATTCCGAATTTCTTCTAGCTCTTGCAATTGCAACTTGCAATGGCTGCTAGATTTGTCAATGTCCAAGTTACAAGACTTGATAGCCCACCAAGCCTTATGTTCAAGCTCAACCGGTAACTGATATGCTTTCCCATGCACCAAGTGATAAGGGGACATGCCGAAAGGAGTTTTGTAAGCTGTTCAATAGGCCAAAAGTGCATCATCTAGCTTTGCACTCCAATCTTTCTGGTTTGTACTCACTATTTTCTCTAGGATTGCTTTGATTTGTTAATTTGACACTTCAACTTGGCCGCTAATTTGAAGATGATATACAGAGGAGACTTTTTGAGTCACACCATATCTTCTTAAAAGTGCTTAAACAGACCGGCTGTAAAAGTGAGTGCCTTGATCACTTATCAAAGCTCTTGGCATTCCAAAGCGAGTAAAAATGTGAGATTTGACAAATGTTACAACAACTTTTGAATCATCAATTCGAGTGGCCTTAGCTTGCACCCATTTAGAAACATAATCACAAGCTAAGAGAATATATAGGTTATCATAAGAATTGGGGAAAGGCCTTATGAATCAATGCCCCAAACATTAAAGATTTCACAAACAACAATAGAGTGCAATGCCATTTGATCTCTAGAAGTTAACTTACCAACTCTTTGGCACTTATCTCACAAGATTTACAGAAGAGATATGCATCTTTGAAAATAGTTGGTCAATATAAACCACACTCTAACACCTTCCTAGCTGTTCTTTGAGAATCAAACTGACCTCCACAAAAGTATGCATGATAAAAAGAAAGAATGTTATGATGCTCATGCTCAGGAACACATCTTTTAATTACCGAATCAACATAAAATTTCCAAAGATAGGGATCATCCCATACATAAGACTTAGAATTAGCAATCAATTTGTTCTTATGGGACCTAGACATATCGTGTGGAAATGTGTTCGTGACAAGGTAATTTGCAATATCTGCATACAAAGGCATATTGGCATTAACATTCATCAATTGCTCATCAGGAAAAGAGTCATCAATGGGCAATCTTACCTCATTACTTACCAACTTACTTAGATGATCAACCACCAAGTTTTCTACTCATTTCTTGTCTTTAATTTCAATGTCAAATTCTTGGAGCAAGAGAATCTGGTGGATTAATCTTGGTTTGGCTTCCTTCTTTGTAAGTAAGTATTTTAAAGCTGCATGATCATAGAAAATGATGACTTTAGTTCCTAGAAGATAAGATTGAAATTTGTTTAATGAAAACACAATAGCTAAGAGTTTTTTTTTTTTAGTGGTGGTGTAGTTTCTTTATGCTTCATTTAGCACTCTTGATGCATAATAGATAACATGTGATTGCTTTCTAACTCTTTGTCCCAAAATAGCTCCAATGGCAAAGTCACTAGCATCACACATCAATTCAAATGGCAATTCCCAATTTGGTGGCTGAATGATAGGAGTAGAAGTAAGGAGGTCTTTCAGCTTGTCAAAAGCACTCTTGCATTCATCATTAAAGTCGAATTGCACCTCATTTTGCAACAATTGACACATTGGGGCTGCTATCTTGGAGAAATCCTTGATGAATCTCCTATAGAAACCTGCATGGCCAAGAAAAGAACGAATTTCCCTCACCGAAGAGGGGTAAAGTAGGTTCTTAATAGTATCAACCTTTGCTTGATCTACTTCTATTACCTTAGATAATACTACATGTCCTAGCACAATGCCATGATCAACCATAAAATGACATTTTTCAGAGTTCAAAACCAAATTAATTTCAATGCACCTAGCGAAAATGATAGATAAATGATGTAAACATGAATCAAAAGTATCACCATAAACAATGAAGTCATCCATGAAGATTTCTATGATGTTTTCAACAAATTCAGAAAAGATGCTCAATGGTTTTATAAACTATGGCATATAGTTGAATTTTGTATTAGTAAGATTAGTGTACTTGTGCACCTAGGGATTTAGACTCCCAAACTCAACCATGGTTTTCAATCTACCGTCTATTAAGGAGAATGGCATAGATTGTGGTATGTTGTATTATGTTGACGATTGTCATATAGAGTTGATGGGAGAGGGTGACTCTTATGACTTAAATGTTTGTCGTTGGACTCTCTTTGACTCACCACATTGAGTTGTCCAAGGCCAACACTAAGGAAGGGGTAAACTTTGGTTTTAATATAATTGTGATGTGCCAAAACCCCTTGGTTGTTCCCTTCTCAACCTCGGCCAAGGTTTGGAGATTGGGGCATATTTTCAGCCAAATCCATCTTGGAAAATTGGGTTTATTATCTAAATGTTGATGCTTATGAGATGATATACATTATAAACATGCTTTATTTGATGAAATGATTTATTTCCTCGAAAATTTACTTAGTTTGGTAAATTGTTTTGCACTTGCAACTCTCAAATCCACACACCGAGCTTAATGTCTCTGTCACTTACTGAGTATTTATATACTCATGCTAGTTGCTCATTTTTCAGGTGCTAGAGTGTTTCACTCGATTAGTTGGGTCTTCTTAAGTCCGCAACAGTCTATTCCTCCTGTCAAAACCACTTTTGTAAGTTGAGGTTCCTTCGATGCACGTTTCATACTTTAGGCGAATCCATGGAGACTAAAAGGACTTAAATGACTTAAATGACTTAACGGACTAAATGTTTTGTATAGAATATTCTAAACATGTTTATGCCAATATTTTGATATTATAATTTTATTTAAATGTTTATCTCAAACTATTTTAACCGATGGTTGAGTTTGGTCAACTTTCAGACTTATTTATAATATTTTCTCTCTTTTGTGATCAAATCTTTCTTAAGATTTACTTTTCATATATTATAATTATTTTGTAATCAAATATTTTTCAAATGATGGAAAAGAAGGATATCTAAGAGCCTTGTGAGCTTTCGGGCACTGCATTGGTTGACACGCATCCTGAAGCAACACGACGATTGTCCTGTGCCCGAGGAGAGTACCGAGGCATGACAATTTCATTAGTATCAGAGCATTTATGTTTTAAAAGGCTTTTAAATGTTTTCAAATCAATTTTTGAGTCTCTAACAAATCCTCGTAGAGTCTAGCTTCATATAAGAGTCGATGTGCATCTTCCTTTGCCATTGTGTTTTGACTTATGTTGAGTTTACTCTTGTAGGTCGAAATGCCACCTAGTGGTAAAAAGAAAACCGCTCTTAACCTATTTCTAACGTTCCAAAACTCATTTTGAATGCTTCTCAACCCACTTCTAGTGCTCCTCCTATGACTACTAAAGTCTCTCAAGCCACTTTGAGGGCAAATCCTCAAGTTCTTCCTCTATCGAAATTTAGTCTCTTCCTCCTCTCACGCTCCAAGCGAACATCCTTCTCGCTGTTTGGCCTCTCTAAGGGATGTTTCACCTTCTTCGATTGCCGAAATGCAAAAATGCATGGATTGGTGGGTTAGAAATGCTCATAAGTTTGGTGTCGAGGTAATAACTCGAACTAATCCTCCTCCTACTAACCAAGGAGTGTGTGTAGAAGTGCCTCCTACAATCGTGAATCTTTCTCTTCCGGTTGTAAATCATCCTCCTCAACCTCACAAAGAACTCTATAAGTTGTTAAAGGATGCAAAGTTATTGAGTTACTAGGAGTTTAATAGAGGCTATGATGCAAATATGGCCAAGGAGTGGATACATAATGTAAAGAGTACATTAGAGGATATGAATCTTGATGATGACACCAAATTGTTGCCATGAGATTGTTGAAAAAGGGAGCTAGCACTTGGTGGGAAAATTTGAAATTGCACTACTCCACTCCCATCACTTGGTCCAAATTCTTGAAGGAGTTTTATGACAAGTATTGCACTCGATTATTTAGATATCAAAAGAGAAGAGAGTTTTTCCATTTGAAACAAGGAAGCAAACTGTGGCGAAGTGTGAACTCAATTGAGGGAGTTGTCTTTGTTAGTGCCGGAATTGACAAGCTCGGAGGAGTACTTGTGTTCAAAATTTAAAGAAGGTTTGAATATGAGCATCCGAGAAAAAATGTTTATCATGGACTCTCTTCCCTACAAAGAAGTACTCCACTTGGCCATTCGAGCAGAGCAAAGGGTGAATGACAGAAATAAATTCAAGGATGGAAAAGAGAATAAGAGGAACTTTGGGAGTAACCCTCAATAAAGCTTCAAGAAAAGTAAGGAAACAGAAAACCAAGGTGGTGTTAACACCATTTCCGCATTCATTTGGCTTTCCTAAGGGTCAACCTACTTTTAAGGGTAGTACTCACACTTCCAATGCTATTTCAAGTGCAAAATACTTTGGTGATAGGAGTACTTGGTGCCAAACTTGTCGAAGTACACATGATGGAGCTTGCCCCAACCTTCTAAGTACTTTCAATGTGGCAAGGTTGGTCACATTTGTCGTTTTTGTCTCGAACTTGGTGGGACCGGATGTAGTGTTCAATTATCTAACAACTAAAACTCTACACCTCATAGTAAGCAAGCAAATGCTCATACTTCTACCACTACTACTCCTAGAACAAGGACTGGTAGTAATACGGTTACTTCTAATTCTCGTCGTCCTCAAACTCGTGCTCAAACTCGAATTTATGTGATGAAAAATGAGGAAGCCTAAGCTAATTCGAAAGTCATTACAGGTAATGAGTTATGGTTTTAGCTTTCCTTAGATTCCTCATTGTCATGCATTGCATAAAGTATGAGAAAATGTTATGAGTGTCTTGATAATACCTATTGTGGTCATTGGATGAAACTTTGAATTTATGCATATTGAGTTATGATGCTTGTTTTAGATGGATTTTAGCATTGAAATATGCTAGATTGTTGAATTGAAATATTGTTGACGATGAGTCTAGTTGTGATGGAAACTTGTTGATTGCTAGCTTGAGAAAACAAGCTAGGGGAAATAATTGTTGCCGGATTCCATTAGTTAAGGTGGGAAACTAGATTTTCCCCAAACATCCCATGTTCATTTTGAAATTAAAAGATTAATTTCCTTTCGTGTTGACTCTTGGATAGGTACTCCATCTATCTTTGGTCATGATGCATATGTTTTGATTGATTCCGGTGCAGAAAGGTCATTTCTAAATTTAAATTTCACTAAGAATATTACAATTGACCTCTTTCCTTTGAGACTGGAATTGCTTGTCATTACACCATTTGGTGAAGAATTTCTTCGGAATGTGGTGTATAAAGGTTGTGAAGTGAAGGTAGATGGGGAAGTGTTAAAGGCAGATCTTATCCCAATTGAGATCCGATACTTTGATGTAATCCTTGGAATGGATTGGTTATCCCTACACCATGCCTCGATGGACAAAAGAGGTAGAATTTCGTAGACTGGGTGTTCTAAGAGTCACTTTTCATGGTGAACACCGAGTGTTACCATCATGTGTAATTTCTTGTGTTGAATTTTGCAAGTTGGTTGGTAAAGGGTGTCAAGCGTACTTGGCTCATGTGATTGACACTACCATTGAAGGACCTCACTTGGATGACATTCCAGTAGTGAAGGAGTTTCTTGATGTCTTTCCCGATGAATTGCCCAGTTTACCTCCGGATCGAAAGTTCGATTTTGCTATTGATCTACTCCCAGTACGACACCTATTTCGATTCCACCTTATCGCATGGCTCCAGGCGAACTTAAGGAATTGAAAGTTCAATTGGAAGAGCTACTTGACAAGGGCTATATTAGGCCAAGTGTTTCCCCTTGCGGTGCTCAGGTACTTTTTGTCAAAAAGAAGGATGGTACCCTTCCTTTGTTCATTGACTACTGTCAATTGAATTGGGTGACCATCAAGAATAAATATCCTTTTCCTTAGATTGATGATCTCTTTGATCAACTTCAAGGTGCAAGTGTTTTCTCCAAGATTGATCTTCGATTTGGTTATCATCAATTGAAAATCAAGGAGCGTGACGTCCATAAAATGGCATTTCATACCCGATATGGTTATTATGAGTTTTTGGTGATCCCATTTGGGTTAACAAATGTTCCGACCGCATTTATGGACCTCATGAACCGAGTATTTCACCCATGCATGGATAAGTTTGTGATTGTCTTCATTGATGACATCTTGGTATACTCAAGGAATGAGGAAGAGCATTCCGAACACTTAAAGATTGTTCTCGAAACTCTACAAGACAAGCAACTCTATGCCAAGTTGTCAAAGTGTGAATTTTGGCTCCAAGAAGTGGGTTTTCTTGGACATATAGGGTTCAGTGAAAGCATCCTTGTGGTTCCAAAGAAGGTGGAAGCAATTATGAAGTGGGATCAACCTAAGAATGTTACCGAAGTGAGAAGTTTCTTGGGTCTCGCCAACTACTATAGAAGATTTGTGGAAGGATTTTCCTTATTGACCGTTCCATTATCTAGGTTGATAAGGAAAGAATTAAATTTCAATGGGATGAGAATTGTGAAAAGTGCTTCTAATAGCTCAAGGATCGACTAACCTTTGCTCCAATCCTCTCACTTACTACAAGTGAGATACAAACCATCAGAGATGCACTCAAGATGATATAAGATATAAATCACGTGTGTACAAAGCAATCTAATATAAATTATTATAATATGTAATTAATTTATAAAATATTTAAATAAAATAAATATCTAAAAAGTGGCACATTTTACGGTGTAAATGTGCAACAAAAATATCAAATAAAATTCGAGATATAAAATAAATATAAATAGTCTAAAACAACAGTGGAGTCACATGAACACAAAAATCATACTGAGCAAAATGTGGTCATCAAGACTCCACCAAGAGTCATAGATCGCTAAGGACGTTGCACATTAGGAATCGAATTCTCTGCAAAATTGAAAAAAGAATGGTGAGTACAATAATTCTACCCAATGAGTAACTCGTTTATAATGACTGATCACTTCAGGTTGGGGATATGAATAAATCCAAAATAGATACAATAATGAAACATTTTAATTTAATTAGAAGTATGCTGAATCCCAAAACAGTCTTTAATAAAAATATTTTTTGAAATGGGCTAGCATATGAAAAATATCCAAAAGGCTCATCTTTATACATAGGTAGCCTAATAGAATGTCGAGGGTCTTGTCTCATATCTCATGAAAACCAAATAATCTATCTCAAGCCCGCTCCATCGACATTGTCTTCATTGTGGGTGAACATAACTACTAATGCCTCGATGAGTTACCCTATGCATTTCTCACTCCAAGTTTGATAAGGTCACCATGCCCCTCTACTAGATGGCTTATGATAACCTATAAGGCTAGCATCCCACTCTCGATGACATGCTCCTAAAGAGTACCGAGCTATGTCCCTGTGGGAAAACATATCACATAATAGCAATGATAAAATAAAGTAATAAAATCGATTTTATAAATCATTTAATCCCACCCATTAAAATAGTGTCATCAAATCATAGTATGTGCTAGTGGACTATCCATATCCTAAAATATTTATAAAACATTTTATAAAAATAAATGAATAAAAACTAATTTGGAAATTGGTTGACAATCGGTAGTCAACCAGTATAACATAGCCATTCACAATATAGGGAGGTTATTATACACTCAATATAGACTTCCAAATCTAAGGTCAGATGATCACTCGCCCTTACTCAAGCTTACACCTAAACAATAATTAGAGAATTCAATTAATTAGATTAATCATTAAAAATATCAATTTAACGCCTAAGAATACCTTAGTTAGGGTTTCTAGCTATAGGGCCTCGGAAATAAATTGGAGAAGTCTGGGATTGATATGGGTCATTTCAACTTAAAGTGGTCAAAATGACCAAAATACCCTACTACAGTGTAAGCCCAGCACTTGCCACTAAAGAGGAGGAACCCTCTAGAATGTCAAGTCTAACACTGGACATTCCAAGTTCAACGCTGAACTCGTGTCTGCTCATGGGTCCGAGACATTTATCTCAGCCATTCCAAGCTTGTTTTAAGCACAAATCGACCTTGATTCAAACAAAAATCAACAAACACAATTTTCAACACTCAAACAACAATATTATAGATTCAAAAACTAAAATTTAAAGCTGAGATTTCATAAATTTTGGATTAAACGTTGAATTGGGGATGGTTTTAAACCTAAATGGGCTTTGATCTTTAAGCTATGATTTCTCTTAATTTAAGCAAAAAATTAAGGCATATAAATAGTTAATTTAAAGCTTAAAGAGTGTATATTAACATACCTCAAAACAATTCAATCCAATGGTTGGATTGAAAGTTGTAGCTTTAAGAATAAAATGCCTCTTTTAGGTTTTTGGGTGTCTCTGACATAGCCAGACCCCTTCTGTAATTTTTCATATGATAGGAATAGTAAAATACGGTGACTAGTACGGGAAATGTATTTGTTCAGTGATAAATAAACCTTGGTTTGTACAATAAAGCAGAGAGGAAAAGAGAAAATGAGGGGGAAGGCTAGGCTTCCCTTTTTTAAATCACACGTTTGGCGCCGGACCTGCTTAAGTCCCTCACTGGACACCTCTCTCATTCTTAAATTTAATCTGATTCTCCTCCTTAGCCAAACTTTCCAAGTTCCTATGCCATTGGGCCCACGGTCATTGGTTTTGGGCTTAAAAGAGGTCTGGTTAGGTCCACAGTTATTAGTTTTGGGCTTAAAAGAAGTCTGGTTGAAAAGAGGCGGAGAAACCTATTTTTGGGTCTTTGGGCTCGTCTCTTACATAGAATTGACCAAAACCCGCGTGGGAGTCAAGTTTTGAAGCCAATATGTCCTCCTTAACTAGTTTTGGCGAGGGGCCTGGTAAGTCCCTCATGGGACCCATCCAAGTCACGTAGGGTATTTTTGTAATTTTATACCAAGTATCCATTTTTTACTTGAAACTTCTCCGGACACTTTTCTAACCCCTCAAATCACTTCTGAGACTTAGTTTTGATCATATTAGAGCGAGACTCAAAATCATTTAGGAGAGTTCAAATTAAATTTCTAATGTGTTTTACATTTAATTAAGGTTTCCAGGGGATCAAGTGTGGTGATGCTCCGAATCAATCATCATGGAGTTCTTGGGAGTATACAAACATCCTAGTACTGTGAGTCACTTTGTCAGTATTTAGCCATTTAGGGCTAAATGATTTTACCATTTTATAAATGTTTTAACTATATGTTTTGGGATCCAGCTCTTCCCCTCTACACGCACACACATTTTAATTGCATGCAACGTGGATGGGATGTTTTAAATAAATTAACTCATTGAAATGTATATGTATGTATATATGTATATATGTATATTATATTATATTAAGAGATGAATGGTCCCTGACCAGGGATGGTCCCTTCGAGGACGGTGTTCGGTGCTCTATAAAAGAGTATGGAACCAAGAAGGAGCATGCTAGCCCGAGATAAGGGAGTCTATGGGCTGCCTATCGAGAGGCATGGATCCACAATGGACCTTGGTTGGAGAGGCACGAAGGGTAGCTCACCAAGGTAGTTGTAGCTGTGTCTACTCACAATGATGGCACCGTTGAGGGAACAGGCTTAAAAGATTATATATATATATATATATATTCAAATTGAAAAGGATATAGAAAGATAGCCCTCGACGGCATGAAGCCTCTGATCTAGGCACAAGATCATGCTTTAGAAAGTTACATGACCAGCCCGTTAGTGTTTGTAGTTATTTTATTATTAAATTTAATTATAAGGGTTTAGAGGAAATGATTTCTAAAAATGTTTTCAACTAGTTTTAGACATACCCGACTCCCCAAACCCTATTTGACTTTGTATTGAACAGATGCTACTCACTGAGTACACCAAGGTGTACTCACCACATGTTGCTTCTTATGTTTTTTAAGTTAAATGTTCGGAGGTTCACTAGGAGGTTTTGGTGGCTTAAGAGTTATCAACTTTCCACTACTTAGTTATTTCCTAAGAATTAATCCACTGGTACTCTATTTCAATTAAATTGTTTTATTAACTGATTTTCAATTATCATAAATGTTTTCTATTTAATTTAATTTTAATTATTTTGTAGCGATGATATCCAATTTTGGCCTTACGTTGCTTAGGGGTGTGTGGCGGTCAATACATACTTCAAGGTAGCGTGGCGGTTACCAGGTGGCCAACCTTCGATTCAAGGCATGACAGCCTCTTTGTTAGATTATTGGAATTTCTTGGGTGTTTGGGTTGTTTGATCCTTGGGAAAGCTAGAGAATTGGTTTAGGGTGTTTAAGGTGGTTTTGGGTGGTGAAAATGGAGGAGATCTCGAAGGAGGGAGAAAGAAGAAGAGAATGGTATAAAATTACAAGTCCGGTGCCAGACCTATCATTTTCTAGCTTTTCTCTAATTGTTTTAAAGGTTTAGCTCTAGTTTCCAATTCTTTATGCAACTAGGTTCCTCTGGGATGTAGTTAGGGTTAGTAGGAATTTAATTTAAGTTAAAAAGAGGTTCAAAATATATTACATTAAACTCAAATGCAATTACCTATTCGGGAACTTAATATATATATATATATATGTGTGTGGACACTGTTCACGTACAGATTAGGTCTGCGCGTGACATTTTTCCTCCCCTATTAAGGTACGATAGTTGTTGATTCATATGAAGATGTTAGAAGTGGTTTAAGCCTCCTGTTATGCTCTATGCCTCCATATATTTCATCTTTCAATTTCCTCTTTTTTTTCCTCTTTCTGCATTTGCCATCAATCAACTTATTTCCTTTAGCTCAATCTTTCCTAATTCCTCAAGTCTTGTTCCATTTCTTATTCGTCTCTAGCTTAGCCACTACAAACCATTTCCGTTCTCTCATCATTGTAATCATCCATTAATTTATTACGTCCAAACTCCTCTCGCAATCACCATCTCTAGTGGTGCATTAATTACCAAGCGGTTGGGAAGTATCCACGACTGCACTCCTTGTGTACACCTCTCCTTGGATTATTTTACGCCCCACATTCGTTTACCATTTATTCCTTTACCTCTACATCCAACTACTCCCCTTTTTAATAAACTTGAACTAGCTACCAGTATCAATATTAGGCAATTCTTATTTCTATGAGGGAGACTTTCTGTATGATTTAGTACTCTCCTCTGTTTGTTCTTGTCTTAACTCCTTCCGTCCCACTAGTCTTTGTCACCTAGTTTCTCACAACCTTTTATTCACTAGCTCACTTTCCTTTCATCTTCTCTACGTCCAACAACCATCATTGTACAATCATTGTTCATACTTACCTTTGAATCTTCTCTTGCATAAGCTTATACATCTTTCCCATCAATAATTGTCTTTCTAACGATCTAGAACTCTCTTACTTCATTGTCTTCCACTGTTTAACATATATAGCCTACTTTAAGTCTTTTCTTGCCACACTTTTGCCTACTCTAATGACTTATTATTGAAATCCCTTTGGCTATTTTGACTTCTTGTTGTTAAAATTCTATCGTCAAAACCTTATTGATCTCGACCCCTTATATTATTCTCTATTTCTCCCATTCTTATCTTCTTTTCACTCTTACTCCATGCATCTACATCGTCCTACTATACCTCTGACTTCACAACAACTTTGTTATTGAGGTTCCATCGTCAGTTTATGATGGTTCCATCTCCTTTTATTCTAAATTTCTTCTACCTTCATCCCTTTACTCCCCTTACTCCATTATTTCTCAACTTCAAATTCATTGCTTCAATTCCTCCTTCAACTTTTCTTATTTTTCCTCCTTAGTTAGGTTATAGAACTAGCCCATCACTTCTTCTCCTTTTTCCTTGTATAAGGTTATCCACTTTATCTTGCATTAGAGTCCAAACCATTTTATATACTTGATTGAACCTGCCATCTTCACGGCCTGAACCAATTACAAGCTTTCACTCCTTCATTGTCTCCCAATTACACTTCCAACATCCCGCTTGTCCATGTTCCTTAACTCCATCCTCCATACCATCATATACTATCTCTACTACTCCATACCCTGAGAAGATGATTATTTTTTCTCAAGGTCTAACCATTAGGATGTCCCTTTAGGCACTTGCAAAGGTTAGACTAAAATAACTAAGGTTAAATGCTTAATTGAAGATCAAACTTTTACGTGTTTATTTGATTTGGGCTCTAATCTTTTAATTTATTCAATTGAGGACTTAAAATTTTCAAATTGTAATGGTAATACCAAACTAATCCTCAGTCTGCTTTGAATTTACGATAATTACACTCATGGGTTTAGGTTTGCTCAAGTTCAAGCTTTCGACTTAATTGATTAATCGGATTCAGTTAGATTCAAGCTCATATTTATTGGATTAAAGTTTATTTTGTCACCATGAGTACTAGGGGCAAGTAGATGTATAAATATAACTCCGTTCTCAACATCTATACTACCTTATAGAAAATGTGAAGTATACTAGAGGAGAAGGGGTGCAATTGTCACCCTCTCATTGGTTCTTCATTTTTTTTGGGGCTAAAGGGTCCATTTATTCTTTCTTTTTTTTTTAATTTTGATATTTGCTTATATTATTAACATTTTCAATAAATTTTTTATAGAATTTTTTTACCCTTGATAAGTCTAAACAAAATGTTTAGTTTGGTTTTTTTTTTTTACTTTGAGGAAATTTTTCACATTTTTACATATTATATATGTTATTAAAATTCATTTATTATTGAAGAATACAATATTTGATTTATATATTTTTATTTAATGATTAATCAACATGTTTAACTTAAATATAATATTTTATATATGTATTTTTATTTATTGGTTAATTAACATTATCTTTGGTATGTATATCAAAATAGTTTTTTTATATATTTTCGCATTATATTTTGATTTACATATAATATCAATAATTATATATTACAATTTTTTATCTTTAAGTATTATTATTATTATCCCTAATAATTCTCATAAATATTTCAAATTAAAAAAAAAATCTCGAGACGTAGACGAGATCAATTTCTAGTAAAAAAAATGGTAATTCTAATCCTATCCAATCACCAGTCACCTAAGCCGAAATCCATTCCTTCCATTCAGAGTCGAGCAACAGTATTCTTGTTAGAATTAGTTGAAGTTCAGCAAAGTTCAAGACAGTAACGTTGGTTAAGTTCTTGTCCTTTTCTGCTGCAGATTTCTTCCAATCCGAGACAAGAGCTTCAAAACTTGTGAAGTTAAGATCTGAAACACAACAAGCTCACTGAGTAGCTTCCAGAGGCGGTGGAGCTGTGCAAGTGGAAGTTTAAAGATTGGACAGCAGCCACCTTGCCTATTTTTGTACCAATGGCAGCACAAGTTTCTGTTTTAACTTGTTCTGTTTTTCAAATATATTAAACCATTTTAATAGCTACTTTAGCTTGATCAGTGAAGTAGTTTTGTTCTTGGAACTTGCAGCAATTACGTGGTTGCAATGAAAGTTGTATAACTTCAGCAAAGCTTAATGAAATTATTGAAGCCTTTTCATCATTTTTCTGCTCTTGTCCGAACACTATCTCATTGCTTTGTTTCAACTTTTAACAAGTTTCAATCCTGTTTCACGTTTTGAACTTTGAAACTAAGTGTTTTAAACCAACAATTGGTATCAAGAGCTTTAATTGATCTTTAAGGGACCTGGAAAAACCTTGAGAGAAAATCTGAGAGCTGTGAGGCAGTGAAAAAACCTTTAAACCTTGTCTGATAAATCTCTTAAATGGAACCTTCAAACAGTAACCTTCCTCATCCTCCTATCTTCAAAGGAGAAAATTATCACATATGGAGTGTGAAAATGAAAACACACTTGCAGGCTCTCAAACTTTGGGATCTTGTGAGTGCTGGAAGGGAGCCATCGCCTTTAACTAGAACCTCAAAAGAAGATGTCAGAAGATATCAAGATGAAATAGCAAACAAGTACAAGGCTCTCACCATCATACAAAATTCAGTCTCAGATGAAATTTTCACAAGAATCATGGCTTGTGAAACACCCTGGAAAGCTTGGAATCAACTCAGAGATGAATTCCAAGGTTCAGACAAAACCAAGAAGCAGCAACTTGTTAATCTCAGAAGAGACTTTGAGAATCTGAGAATGGGAGAAGAAGAAACTGTCAAGCAATATGCAGATCGAGTAACTGCTATTGTCAATAGAATAAGGATGCTTGGTGATGATAGTTACAGTGATAAGAGAATTGTAGAAAAGATTGTGAACACACTTCCAGAGAAGTATGATCCAATCATTACTTCTATTAAAATAGCCACTGATGTAACAAACATCACCTTGCAAGAGCTGCTAAATTCAATGTACTCTCTTGAACAGAGAAGAGCAAGTAGACAACAACTGAAAGTTGAAGGAGCCATGGTGGTCAAATACAAAAACAAGACAAAGAAACAAAAGGACAAAGGTAAAAAACAAGCTGAATCCAGCAAAGATGGTGAAAAGAAGAAGTTTCCACAGTGTCCTCACTGCAAAAAGGACACTCACTTAGAGAAGTTCTGCTGGTACAGGCCTGATGCAATATGTGGCATTTGCAAGCAGCAAGGCCATGTAGACAAAGTTTGTAAAAACAAAGGAAAGCAACAGCAGCCTCCAAAACAAGCTCAAGTAGCAGATGACAACACACAACAGGAAGAGCAGTTGTTTGTAGCCATCTGCTATGTTTTAAGCACGCCAAGTAGCTCGACTTGGTTGATTGATAGTGGATGTTCACATCACATGGTGTCAGATGAGAAAATGTTCAAATATTTGGACAGATCTTATTTTTCTCATGTGGAAATAGGTGATGGTAACTACCTGGATGCAGTTGGGAAAGGTGAGGTGTTTGTTCAAACACCCTCAGGTACAAAGCTGATTCCTGATGTTTTATTAGTACCTGCAGTATACAAAAATCTCATAAGTGTTGGACAGTTGATGGAAAAAGACTTTTCCCTGTTGTTTAAAGGAAGATCATGTACCATTTATGAACCATCTGGTCGTGTGTTACTAACACTACCTATGGTGAACAGAAGTTTTTACTTGAAACTACAAGATGAAGTTGCCTGTACTAGCACAGTTGATGTTTCAATCCTATGGCATAAAAGAATGGGACATTCCAACTACCATTCTTTATGTCAAATGCAGAAAAACAGATTGGTAGAAAATATGCTTGCAGTCACAGAACAGCAAGGAGTTTGTGATGTTTGTCAATTTGGGAAGCAAAGTAGGCTTCCTTTTCCAAATCAATCTACCTGGAGGGCATCTCAGAAGTTGCAATTAATCCATTCAGATGTCTGTGGACCTCAAAGAACTGCATCACTAAGTGGCAGTAAGTTCTTTGTATTATTTATTGATGATTTAACTAGGATGACTTGGGTTTATTTCTTGAAACAGAAATCTGATGTTGCTGGAGTGTTCTGGAAGTTTAAAACTTTAGTTGAAAATCAAAGTAGTTGCAGATTGAAAGCAATAAGGTCTGATAATGGAACTGAGTATACTTCTGAGAAATTTCAACAGTTTTGTGAAGATGCAGGTATACAGCATCAATTAACAGTAACTTACTCACCTTAGCAAAATGGAGTGAGTGAGAGAAAAAACAGAACTGTCATGGAGATGGCAAGGTGTTTGATGTTTGAGAAGAATCTGCCAAAGAAATTCTGGGCAGAGGCAATTAACATTGCAGTTTATTTGCTTAACAGGTCATCTACAAGGTCTGTTAAGAACTTGACACCTTTTGAAGTTTGGTCTGGTGTCAAACCATTTCTTGAACATTTAAGAGTCTTTGGTTGCATCTGTTATTCCTTAATTCCCAGTGTGAAAAGAGATAAGCTGGAAAAAAGGAGTGAAGTTGGCATTTTCATTGGCTACAGCAGCAACTCAAAGGGCTATAGAATCTACAACCCTTCTACCAACAAGATAATTCTTAGCAGGGATGTTAAATTTGATGAAGAAGAAGCTTGGAGTTGGCCTGATGATGAAGTTCAATCTCAAATTGATAAAGAGGTTGGATTCAATCAAAATTTCAATAAAGATGAATCTGTTAATGTAGATGATCCACCAATCCGAGGTACCAGATCACTGTCAGATGTGTATGAAAGCTGCAATGTTGCTGTTCTGGAACCTGCAGATCACCTTGATACTTTGAAATCTGCTGGTTGGAGAGAAGCAATGCAGGAGGAGCTGAGGATGATTGAAAAGCATCAGACTTGGCAATTAGTTGATAGACCAGAAAATCAGAAAGTAATTGGTGTAAAATGGGTTTATAGAACCAAAACTAAACTCAGATGGTTCTGTGAACAAGCTGAAGGCAAGATTGGTGGTAAAAGGATATGCTCAGCAACTTGGTGTAGATTATTCAGAAACATTCTCGCCAGTAGCTAGGCATGACACAATCAGAATGCTTCTTGCATTTGCAGCTCAAAAGCAGTGGAAAGTGTTTCAGCTTGATGTTAAGTCTGCTTTTCTAAATGGCAGATTAAGTGAGCAGATTTATGTTGAGCAACCAGCTGGATTTGAGGTCAAAGGGCAAGAAGATAAGGTTTATTTGTTGAAAAAGGCCCTGTACGGCCTGAAACAGGCTCCAAGGGCCTGGTATGAAAGACTTGATGAGCACATCCTGCAAAATGGGTTCCAAAGAAGTGTAAGTGAACCTACTTTGTATATTAAGTCATCTAATCAAGACTTGTTGATAGTTTCAGTGTATGTTGATGATCTTCTACTAACTGGAAGCAATGCTGATATGGTGGAGGAATTTAAAAGGGATATGCTAAAGCACTTTGAAATGACAGATCTTGGTTTGATGAGTTTCTTTCTTGGCATGGAGATTCTACAGACAGAGAAAGGAATCTTCATTTGCCAGCAAAAGTACTGCAAGGAGGTGCTAAGGAAGTTCAAAATGGACAATTGTAAATCTGTTTCAACTCCTCTTGTACTTGGTGAAAAAAAATTTTTAGGGAAGATGAATCAGAGAAGGTTGATGAAGGTGTGTACAGAAGTGCAATTGGATGCCTGCTATACTTAACAACAACTCGGCCTGATATCATGTATGCAGTAAGTCTTCTTTCCAGATTTATGCATTCACCAAGTGAAATTCATTTCAAGGCTGTTAAAAGAATTTTAAGATATGTTAAGGGTACAACCTGTTTTGGAGTTCTGTTTAAAAAGGTTTCAGACTTTCAGCTTGAAGGATATGTGGATAGTGACTGGGCAGGATCAACTGATGACATGAAGAGCACTACAGGATACTTGTTTTCATTTAGTTCTGGTGTATTTTCATGGAATTCCAAGAAGCAAGAAACTGTGGCACAATCAACTGCAGAAGCAGAATACATCGCAGCTGCAACAGCAGTAAACCAAGCAAAGTGGTTGAAGAAAATCCTAACTGATCTTCATCATGTTCCAACTGAGACAATCACCATCTACTGTGACAATCAAGCTGCAATTTCTATAGCTAAGAATCCTGTTTGCCATGGTCGAACCAAGCATTTTAAAATCAAGTTTCACTGTGTAAGGGAAGCTCAGCAAGCTAAGGAAGTGAACTTGAAGCACTGCAGCTCAAGTGAGCAGTTGGCTGACATTGTTACAAAGGCCTTACCAAAGGCCAGGTTCGAGCATCTTAGAGAAAAATTAGGAGTTTGCTGTTATTCAACTAAGGAGGAGTGTTAGAATTAGTTGAAGTTCAGCAAAGTTCAAGACAGTAACGTTGGTTAAGTTCTTGTCCTTTTCTGCTGCAGATTTCTTCCAATCTGAGACAAGAGCTTCAAAACTTTTGAAGTTAAGATTTGAAACACAACAAGCTCACTGAGTAGCTTCCAGAGGCGGTGGAGCTGTGCAAGTGGAAGTTTAAAGATTTGACAGCAGCCACCTTGCCTATTTTTGTACCAATGGCAGCACAAGTTTCTGTTTTAACTTGTTCTGTTTTTCAAATATATTAAACCAGTTTAATAGCTACTTTAGCTTGATCAGTGAAGTAGTTTTGTTCTTGGAACTTGCAGCAATCACGTGGTTGCAATGAAAGTTGTATAACTTCAGCAAAGCTTAATGAAATTATTGAAGCCTTTTCATCATTTTTCTGCTCTTGTCCGAACACTATCTCACTGCTTTGTTTCAACTTTTAACAAGTTTCAATCCTGTTTCACGTTTTGAACTTTGAAACTAAGTGTTTTAAACCAACAATTCTACATATTGAATCCATTATCGAGAACATCAGGTCAAACAACTGACAACGTTAATTATTTCAACTCCTTGAACTTTTCATCTCTTGAACTGTGAACCAAAGCCGATTCGTAGGTTCTTCTTAATCTGTACATAACTGTCAAGTCTCAGACGCAAATGCAATTTCAGGACTCTGCCTTAGGCCCTTAGCTAATTTCCTTCGCAGGCTCCCGACAAAGTACTGTACGTCTCCCCGGCTCTCATTAAATGAGTAGTTGCATGCAATAAAGTCGTGCAACTTTTGCTTTTGCGTGTATATTGTAGCAAGCTTTAAGCTAGTACTAAAATTGGATGCAAATTTGCAAATTGTGCATGGTTTTTGGCCCATAGTTTGTGTGGTTTTCTGAGGCTCTCTCGAAGCATTTAACACCGATCCCACCTAAACAGTGGGGGGTAGAAAGTAGAAACCTTTCATGACCAAGCTTTAATTGAACCCCACCTGCAATTTCATGCTCTTCTCTTTTTTATACCCCTCTGCCCCCAAATATCATCTCTCAGCAGCTCTCTCAGCATCACTTTCTCTCCATGGCTACTTCCTCTTACCATTTCTTCTTCACAGTTTTTGCTTTCTTCATCACCTGCCTGATTTTCCTCCTGTCTCGTAGATCAAAGTCGAAGCGCCTAAACCTCCCTCCAGGGCCTCCTGGTTGGCCTGTCGTTGGCAATCTTTTCCAGGCTGCTCGCTCTGGGAAGCCCTTCTTTGAATATGTTGATGGTCTTCGAAAAATATATGGGCCGATTTTCACTCTCAGGATGGGGACGAGAACCATGATTATACTCAGCGATGCCAAGCTATGCCATGAAGCATTCATCGAAAAGGGTGCTTTGCTTGCCAGCAGGCCTCGAGAAAATCCCACTCGAAACATCTTTAGCTGCAACAAGTTCACCGTAAATGCGGCTGTTTACGGGCCTGTTTGGAGGTCTCTGAGGCGGAACATGGTTCAGAATATGCTGAGTTCGAGTAGGCTTAAAGAGTTCCGTAAGACTAGAGAGGACGCAATGGATAAACTAATCGACCGCCTTCGAGCTGAAGCTGAGGCTAACAACGGCGTTGTTTCGGTGCTGAAAAATGCTCGTTTTGCGGTGTTTTGCATACTCTTAGGCATGTGTTTTGGTCTTGAAATGGATGAAGAAACTGTCGAGAAAATGGACCAGGTAATGAAAACTGTTTTAATCACACTTGATCCAAGAATTGATGATTATCTTCCCATTTTAAGCCCCTTCTTCTCCAAGCAAAGGAAAAGAGCACTCGAAGTTCGTAAGGAGCAAATTGAATACATCGTCCCATTCATCGAAAAGCGTCGAGAAGCTCTTTTAAATCCCGGAATAGACAAATCTGCCATGTCGTTTTCGTACCTTGACACCCTTTTCGATCTAAAAGTTGAAGGAAGGAAATCAGTCCCATCGAACTCAGAGCTGGTTACGCTCTGCTCTGAGTTCATCAATGGGGGGACCGATACAACTGCAACTGCACTCGAGTGGGGCATCGCACAGCTGATTGACAACCCAGATATTCAATCCAAGCTATTCGACGAAATTAAATGGACGGTTGGGGATCGAAAGGTAGACGAAAAAGATGTAGAAGATATGAAATACTTACAAGCAGTGGTTAAAGAATTGTTAAGAAAGCACCCACCAACATATTTTTCACTAACTCATGCAGCAACTGAGGCAACAACTCTGGCAGGATTCGACATCCCGCCGGACACAAATGTTGAGATTTTCTTGCCAGGTATTGGATGGGACCCCAAAATTTGGTCCAACGCAGAAAGGTTCGACCCTGACAGGTTCTATTCAGGGAAAGAAGTTGCAGATATAACAGGGGTAACAGGGGTGAAAATGATGCCATTTGGGGTTGGGAGGAGGATTTGCCCTGGCCTGGGGATGGCAACAGTGCACGTTCACTTGATGTTAGCAAGAATGGTTCAGGAATTTGAATGGACTGCCTTTCCACCGAATGGCAAGATTGATTTTACTGGGAAATTGGAGTTCACTGTGGTTATGAAGAATACCTTAAGAGCAATGATCAAGCCAAGGAGTTAAGATTTTGAATGCATAGTTCTGGTTTGTTTTCCCTGTTAGTAGTTCACTTTCTTTCCCCTTGTCAATTCTTCATGTAGTTTTGATACTTTTAACGGTTGAATCAGTTTAATTTGACATTGATAGATTCGGAAATATGCTTTGAACATCATAGAGAGCTCTTCACTCAAATCCTGGCCATTCAGCTATAAACTCCGGTTAAAGAATAAATACAATAAATTCTGCCATATTTTCATTTTGCGGAGACAGAATCACATCACCTGTTATATGTAAATGTAACAATCACCTGTTAAAAGGGTTCAATATTTAAGTGGGATGTGACACATGTTGTTATCGACCAAACAAGCATTGACTTTGATGGCCAATTCTAGATAATTTAAGCTTTGAGCTGGAGAAGTTGCACAGTTAATTGATTACATAACATATCCCATGAACATGGTCCTTTATATTAAAGAGAAGAAATCCATTAATGGAGGTTGGAATGTGGGGATGTATAAATTAAATATAACGGGGTATCTCGGTGATTAAAATTTGAGATATAGATAGAAAAATCCTTGTATATATGCATGGAATAAGACTCATGAGAAAAAAAAGAAAAAGAAAAAAAGAGTTGGTAAAGTGAACGAGAACTTGAAAACTTGCTTGAAAAAAGCATGGGCTTGATCGAGCTAGATTTAACAAAAAAGAGTTCATAATCTAATGGGACAAAAACAGATTTTCTTTTCTTTTTTGGGTAAGAAGTGAAGGAAAACGGCATAAAAGTCGAAATGAAACGACAAAGCTGAAGCGTCGAGGTTTATGGCCAAGAAAACGATAAACGAGCCTTGGCTGCCTCCTCTGCCACTCTCCTTGCTTCTGTCACCAATTGGTGTTTATCTCTGAAGAAATGAATTGACCGGAAGCATTCTCTAATGCGTTTGATATCATCTGCGATAGGGTCGACACTCAAGTGGACCACTTCCTTGCCTTTGATCACATGGCAGAGGAGCATTCTCTCAGGGATTCTCATTGAATGTCAAATGACGTCCATTTCTACTTTATTAGGTGTTACTACAAGCCTAGCTACAACTAGGAAGCCATTCTTGCTTAAGATTTTTTTTGTTTAGTCCAAGACCCCAGTAATGGGTGATCACATCACATCGCGATTAATCTGAATTTGAATCGGTTTGGATCTCCATTGGGAAGAAGGTCTCCTACCTAGGGCTTATTTTCTTTGATGTAAAACTTTAAAAACTCACACGTCCTATGGTCATTAATATAGAGAAGAAAAGCAACCATATGACTAGATTAAGATATAAAACTTTTGAAAGGGTTGTTAGGCAAATTCTAGCTAAAATGAGAGCCCCAGCATGATTGGACCAAAAGAGTGGTTTAAGCTATTGTTAGTAGTAGTAGGAAGATGCGTAATGGTAAAGCCTTTCTACTAATGGCAAAAGGATCGCTGAGCCTTTGTTTGATGAAAAAGAGGAAAAAGAATAATTATTGGAGTGTGAAAATTGGGGCAGTGGTCATTATCAGTCTTCAACCAATTAATTAAAGTTTTTCACAGGATTTAGCCCATCTTTCCATGTTAGTATTAAATGAACCACCCAAGCTGCTGCCCACCTATATTACTCTTAATTAATGCACCCCAAATTTAGTTCAAAATTGATGTTGATTTCATTTAACTTTGGAGAAATTAAATAGAGTGATTTGATTTGATGGTAGAATCCATGTTCTTCCCGTCAATTTATTAATTGCCATTGTATTAATTTAGAGGAAATTTTCCACATAAAATTCCAAAAAGTAACACGTTCAACAAAAGGTAGTTTAATCTTTGGATTTATGTTGAATATCACATGATTCATAGAGGGAGGCCAGATGCCCCAGCCCCGTTTTCATAAATAAATTATCCTTTTAAGCTGTGTTTGATAAAGAAGAAAATTAGAAAGATTGATAAAGTCTAATGTAATAGTAAATAGAAAATAAAATTTAAGATGTTTGATAAGAAAGAAATTTGTTTAATACCCAAATCAACCCTTAAACTAATTCAAAAAGAAAAAATTGACTCTAAAACTTTTATTTGAGACAATTGACCCCATAAACTATTATTTTAGAATAGTTAACTCCTCAAACTTTGTTTAGGGATAATGTAACCCTTAAAGGATAAAAATTTCAAGGGATTAATGTAACACTAGAAGAAAAATGGCTGATTTAAAAAAAAATTTCTACAGAAAAATCTTTGGAATTTTTTCATATATATTCCCACCACTACCTACAAAAACAAAAGAACGTATTAAAATTTGTTGGTAATCATAACCAATTTATCCAACAAAAATTTCATTACAAAATTCGTATGAATTTTTCTCACTACATGGGGCGCACATAAATCGGTGGCAAATCTTAGGAAAATTCAAGAGAAACTAGCGGTGACAAAAATTTCCAAGGAATTTTCCATGAAAATTGATAGTTGTGGGCATTTTTCGTAGAAGCCGTGGGAATTTTCGTGGGAACCCGTGAGAAATTTCATCGCCCTGATTTAATTTTTCAATAGATTTTTTGTAAACCCCAAACCTAGTCTAACTTGTAATTTAGCTCCCAAATAAATAAGATTATAATGTTCTGGGTGTAATTGAATTTATTTAAAGTTTGAATTTGGAACTAAATTGAGGAGATTGTAAAAGTTTGAGGGGTAAATTGATTTGTTTGAAACATTTAAGGATAATTTGGGAATTTAGCAAGGAAGCTATATAAGTGTAAAGTTGGTGGCCGGGCTACAGCAAATCAGCAGCCCACCCCACCAACGTTTTCTTCTTCCTTCAATCTCCATTGTTGCACCATTTGAAGCTTTCTTTAGCAAAATCTTCTCACATCCACAACTTTTCCATTTCTCAACTGATCTGGACATGCAAATACATTAAACCGAAGGGTTTTTCAAGCTCTTCAACATGGTGGTGTTAGTTTTTGGGTTTGGTGGCTTTTTGAAGCTCAATGAGCTAGCAAGGGATTTCGGGTCTTGTTGATAGTTGAAGGAAAACTTGGTGTTTTTGAGTTGGATCACTTGGAGTAAGTGATAGTGCTCTTCTAGAGCTTTAATAATGTGTATTTGCTGCCTTAACTGATTAATGATTGAGTCAGATTAGAAGTAGTTGAAGGAAAAATTCTGCTTTCATGAGCATTCTTTGGACTCTCTGTTTTTGGTAGTTTTGGTAGGGAAAACGACTTCCGTTTGCCATGAAATTAAATTTGGAGATTCTTTGTTATATTAGCTACAACTTTCATTCACAATGTTTCTCCTGAAAATGCCTAGATTTTGAGCTATGAATTTTTGAACTTTCTGTCGCTGCTATAAACATGAAGATGGCGATAGTAAGTTCAATCTAATTTTTTATTATGTTAGGGTGAGAATTAGAATTTGGTTAGAATAACTTTTTGAAGTAGACCCTTAGGTGGCGTTTGGTTCAGGCTATCTCAAATAAATCCGATTATGTGACATTTGGAATCATATATGACAACATTTGGTTGGTGGTAATCAGATTACCGAGGTAATCTGATATTGTTGCCACGTCAGATTTTTGGTTAAATTATCCGGAATCTGATTACCTTTCAACTCCGAGTTATTGTGATATTCCGGGGTTATCTAATTGTTTATTCCATTTTTGACCTCAATATTTAGCCTTTTTGGACAATGTTAGCCTCAAGTGTTTGGTAAATTACAACATATACCACACATAAAAAGCTTCCCAAATTCCAGCAAACCCTATCATATTCAGCATATTCTCTCTCTTTGTCTCACTTTTCCATTCTCCTATTCGTTGTCTCTCTCTCTTCTGTCCTAAACGGTGGCCTTTCTCTTTGCTTCTCCTGATTACATTGCCGCCGCTTGTGGTCTTCTGTCGGTCGTGGGTCTTCCATTTCCTTGTTCTTCAGTGAGGATTTAGCAAAGCTAGGCCATAGTTTTTTGTAAGTTTATAAACAAATATATGCTTTTCTTTTGCTAAGATTCGTATGGTTCTTTTGTTTGTTTTCTTCCTATTATGTTTTTCTATGAGAGAAACAAAGATTTGTTTCTTAATTATTGTTAGCTCAGGTTTAAAATTTTCAAACAAGTTTAGCGTATGTTTTGGGTCTAGGTTTTTTGTTTAGGAATTCAAATGGGTTCTTAAATTGTCATTTTATTTAGGGTTTCCAATTAAGGCCTTAATTCGGTTGTAAATTACGGATTTAATTTAGGTTTTCAATTAGGGTTTTCAATTGGGGATTTAATTAGGTTGTTAATTGGGGACTTAATTTAGGTTTTCAATTGGGGATTTAATTAGGTTGTTAATTGGGGACTTAATTTAGGTTTTCAATTGGGGATTTAATTAGGTTGTTAATTAAGGACTTAATTTAGGTTTTCAATTAGGGATTTAATTAGGTTGTCAATTGAAGAAATAATTTAGGTTTTCAATTGGGTTCAATTAGGGTTTTCAATTGGGGATTTAATTAGCTTTTAAAAATTGGGATTTAATTAGGGGATTTAATTTAGGTTTTCAATTGGGTTCAATTAGGGTTTTTAATTCAATATTTAATTGGCTTTTAGAAATCGGGTTCTAATTAGGGATTTCAATTTCGAGAATTAATTAGGTTTTAAATTAAATCCATTTTTTAGGGTTTTCTATTGGGAATTAATTAGGTTTTTCAATTGGGATTTTGACACACCCGGACCTAATTCGACTTTTCTGTACAAACGGAATCGTGTAAGACGGCGTATTAATTCAACAATACGTCGGTCCAGATGTGTCTAATTTAGAAGAGAAGTTAAGCTTAAGATAAGACGGAGTTGGAAGATGAGACAAGCGACCATTCATGGAAATATAAATTGGACTTCTTTAAGTCCGTAGCTAATGGATTGGAGGTCCATTGGTGAATTGGTCGGTGGATTAGGCCAAGGATTGAGATTATGGGAGGTCACAAAGAGGGGAAAAAGTCTCACCGGGGTTCGAGTAAACCCGGTGTCGAGTTTATCTATAAATAGGGGGAGATAAGCTCTCCCCCTCTCATTTTTCTTCTCCCTTTCTTCCTCTCCTCTCATTTGCTCTCTGGGAGCAAGTTTGGACTTTTGGCCGATCTGGACAATCTGACCGAAGGATCAAGGCAAGATCTTGGTATGTTATTCTACTTGCCTTATTAAGTTTTCACTCATTTCCATTCATTGGTCTAGGAGAGATCCAAGCTTAAAGTTAGGTACAGTTTTTAATCGGATTTTAAGCTTAGATTTGAGATCTAGGAACTTTGAGCTTGTGGTTCTCATTTTTCTTTCAGTAAAAACGTTGTGGGAGGCGTGAGGATCGTTCGTCTCGAATTTCAATCCAAGCCATGGACCAAGCCACACAAAAACTGAGGCAAAGCCTTGGTTCACGAGGCCAGCAAACGGCTCCCACGTGGGAGTCGAGTCATTCCTATGCGGGAGTGGGCGGCAGGCCAAGCCCGATGTGGGACTTGGGCCAGTCCGCACTGGACTAGGCCTAGCCTGCATCGAAGTGGGCCTTTTGGGCCCAAAACAGTGCCGGACAGGGCCCAGCGGGCCTTAGGGGCATTTTGGTAATTTTTCATCAAGTGTCCAATTTTGACCCCGGAACCTCCCGGACACTTTTCTAAGCCCTGAATCACATCCAAATATTGTCTTAGGTCATGCTAGAGCCTTATAGGTGCATTCATAGTTATTTATGAATGCTAACATGTTTTTTCGTGTACTAGGGCTTCGGATGATCGAGTGCGGCGATGCTCCGAAGGTTAAGCTATGTGGAACACTTGGGAGTATACGAACCTTCCAACACTATGTGGCTTAGATTTCAGTGCCTAGCCACTAGGGACAAACGTTTTCAAATGTTTTAAAAATATAAATTGTTTTAAAGGTTTTACAATTATTTTGGGATAAGGGTAATTTACCACACACACTTTTATTTTGTGATACACCCACTTAGAGGGTGGGATGATTTTTAAGAAAATATAAAAGTTTGTGTGTGTGTATGTTTATGTGTTATATGTATATAAATATATTTATGATATATATTTATGGATGGGATGCGAGAAGAGCGACTGAGTGGGTTCCTCAGGGCTCCGATATAAGGGAGCATGGATCCAGTCTGAGAGGCATGCATAAGATGTAGCCGTGGACCACCTATCGAGGGGCATGGTGAGTGGAGACCCTAGGAGAGTCGTGGGGGATAACTCGTCAGGGCTGGAGGTAGTTGTGTTCCACCACAGTGAATGGCACCACCAAGGGAATGGGCTAGAGAAAAAGAAAAGGGAAAATGTTTTAGAAAGAAAATAGATAGCCTGTCACACCCTAACCAGCTCGGGTTGGCCACATGGCAACCGCCGAGCTGCCTCGAAGTATGTGTCGGTCGGTCACCCACTAGAAGCATCGCAAGGCATTGAAATGGATATCATCGCTGTAAAATATTTAAAATTTAAATTAGAAATCATTTAAATAAATAATTAACTTTTAAAAGTAATACGCCAGTGGACTAACTTAAAAGAATACCTATGCAACGAAAACTACTAAGCCTATGCCACCAACGCCTCCTAGTGAGCCTCCGATCTATCTGCTAACCTTGTATGCGGATCTGTATCCATCCACATTGGATACAGGTGAGTGACAGATGTTTGATGAATCTCCATCAGGGGTTAGGGAAAAGAAGGGAAATCCAAAACATAACAATAAAATGAATATTTTTCTTTTTAAAACCTCTTTCTAGTTCTATAGCCGAGAACCTTCTTTTAAAACAATTTAAATAAATAAATACATATCTAAAATGGGCTGGCCTCTAACCTATTGAAGGCTCGACCCATAGGTTATATGCCTCACTACACCGAGGGCTATCTCTTTCCCTTTTAAAACATTTTCAATTTTCTCTTTTTCTAACTCGTTCCCTCGATGGTGCCAATCACTGTGGTAGAACACGCTACCTCGAGCCCTAACGAGTTACCCTACGTGCCTCTCCCAGGGTCTCCACTCACCGTGCCCCTCGATAGGTGGTCCACGACTATTTATCAATGCATGCCTCTCAACTCGGTCCACGCTCCCTCTAATCGGAGCCCTGAGGAATCCTCTCAATCGCTCATCTCGCATCACATCCATATCAATATAAAATATATATATATATCAAACATATATATTTAAAATATACAAACATAAATATAAGCACACACACATAAATCTTTATATTTCTTTTTTAAAATATCTCACTCTCTACGTAGCGTATATCACCATGCAAATGGATGTGCTTATGGATTCTCCGTGTCCAAAAACCTTTGAAAATCATTTATGTTTTTAAAACCTTTTTAAAACCTCTATGCCCAGTGGCTAAGCAAATAAATCTAAGCCATTCACAGCTTTGGGAGGTTCGTATACTCCCCAAAGATCCACGTAGACAAATCTCCGGAGTATCGCCGCACTCGATCGTCCGGAAGCCTAATACATGCAAACACGTTAGCATCCATAATTAAATTATGAATGCACCTATGAGATTCTAGCATGACCTAAGACTGGGCTTGAATGTGATCCGAGGCTTAGAAAAATGTCCGGGAGGTTCTGGGGTCAAAAAGCCACCCGTGCGGGTTGGGCTGAGACCCGCGCAGAATTGGGCCAAGTCCTATGTAGAACTTGGGCCCAAAAGCCCACTCCCACGTGGGTTGGGCCAAGGCCCACTCCCGCACCCGTACGGGAGACCGACTGGAACCCCGTTCGGTTCCACCTCTGTTTTCGCACCCGTTTCTCCTCCTTTTGATGCACAAAATTAGATAGGCAATCCTCATGGCATCTATGGCAGATTCACTGAAGCGGAAACAAGAAATACCAACCCAAAATCCGTAGATCTGAAATCTAAACTAAAATCTGATACAAAGCTGAACTAAACTTTAAATTCAGATCTACTCTAAACCAATACATAGAAATATGTGAAAACTTAATATAACGTAGATTGAGGTGAGTAGAATAACATATTAAAAACTCACCTTGATCTGACGGTCGAATCGTCCGAATCTGACAAAAAAGGCAAAATGCCTCCGTTTTGGCTCCAAAAGAGAAAAGAAAGAAAAAGAGAGAGGGAAAGAAAAAGAGAGAGGGAAAGAAAAGAGAGTGAGGGGAGGCTGAGGAGTTCGACACCGGGTCTACTCAAGCCCCGGGTCAAACTTTCTCCATGGTCCACTAGGACCCAGGCCAAACTTTCTCTCATTTTTCTTATCTTTTCAATTCTCGGCCATTGGCTTAATTTTCTAATTTCTTACACCAATGGGCCCCATAACTAATTATTATGGACTTGAAGGTAGCCCGATTGGTGTTTGGTTGTTTCCATGCATGGTTAATTAATTTATCTTCTAACACCGTCTTATCCTAATTTTCACATTTCTTTTTAATTAGACACATCCGAACTGACGTATTACCCACTTAATATGTCGTCTTATACTATTCTGTTTGTATGGAAAACTTGGATTGGGTCCGGGTGTGTCAACTCTCCCCTCTTTCTAAAAATTTCGTCCTCAAAATTATTTGAGGTAACTTGGGGAGATTTGGCTTCTATTTCAAGCCCTCCTCTTGTTTTTGAATAGTGTTCGCACCATTATTCATTGCTGATGCCAATCAACTTGCGTCTTAATCTCTTCCGATCATGCTTTCTCAAGGGCAGCTTCATCGCCCTTCTGTTCTTGAGTTTGAACCTCATCTTTTCCTTAACATAGCCTACCTTTACCCTTTCATGGGTTAGGCTCACTCCACTTCGAATATGTCACTTGGAGGATCTTCTTCCACTTTAGATGCGCTTACTCAATCCTCTTGCCTTGCCTCCTTTAAGTCTTTCCTAATGAGACTACCCTCTTAGTACTTTTGAGGTTCCATACGTCTTACTCTTCTCACGAGTCTCTTCTCCTTCTCTTATCATTGCCTCTTACTTTGAGGCTATTCTCCGACACACTTCTCATTGCTTCGTGGTCTTGTACTCATCTTTGTAACCAAGCTATCAGGAAAGACCTTAGGTACTCCCTCACCTCTATAGCGAGGTGTACGGAGAGTTAGTTGTTCTTCCCCCCTACCTTGGTCTGACCTCTCTATTTTGTTTCTTGTTCTATCCTCTTTCTTTACGATATTTTTCCATCCAAATCTCATGGCATATGAGTTGGGCTCTTGTACATACTGGCCACTCTCAGCCATATCATATCAGAGGAATCAGAGATCATGCCCTCTCGACTCTCACACTTTAACTCACTTTTTGACCTCCCATCACTGTCTCAAATAGGGCCCCTGGCCCATCTTATAACATACAGGGTCCACGGCCCACCTCATTTCTCATCCTCTCTGGGATGGAGAACTGTGGGAGGTCTCATGTTATCCCCAATCACACACTGGGCCGGTCCTCTCCAGTGGTCATCACAGAGATCCTCAAGATCTCGATCTTTGATCTCTCCTCTCATGGGGATGCCTCATATGGCTCCCGAGTCACTTATACTTGAGCGTCGACCTCATACCTATCCACACCATTTCTCTAGCCTTTTAGGCTTTCTTTTATTTCTCGCTCCCTTTGAGTGTTCAATTTAGGAGGTGTCGTGCCTCTCCTTCCTACAACCTCCTTCCTCACATTGGTTCAATTGCTAATGGTTGATTTCTTTTCCTCCTTTCAGTAACACTACTGTCTGGGGTTTCCTTATCCCCTTCTCTATCTTCTGTAGCTTCTTCTTCCTTGTTATTCTCTATCTTAGGGTTTCTTGTCTTTCATTTAACTTGACCTTCTCTCAGGTCCATTGCCCTTCTTAGGTATCATTCTTCAGCTCTTGTCATCTCCATACCATTTTCCTTAGGGTTATATCCATATGATTTCTTTTCTTCATACTCATAGACCTTGATTTACATGGTTTTTCATGTCTTATCCAAGGTTTCCTTTACCTTAACTTTATTCTTTCTCTTCTTACTTTCTTCTTTGACTTTCTTCATCGTTCTCATCCTTATTCCTCTTTTCTCCTAACACATTTGCTTCTCTTGGATGTTAGGATTTCCTCTTTGCTTCTCATACTAGCTGTGCTTATAGAAGTTTATGAGCTTAATCAATTCCTTTCCTTATCCCCGTACTCCTTTCATTGAGTACTCGAGGTTCTCTCTTGTCATCATTTCTATCTCAATTCCTGCATCTCTTGCTTTTCACATGTGGGTCTTCCTTTATCTCGGCCATCTTCGGCTCTTAATTCCTTGATATCTCTTCTTTGTCTTTCAATATCATGGTTTATTTATTGCGGACAACACCTTTCTCTATCCTTCATTGCCTCACAATCTTGTCCACGCCAAGCTAACTCCATTTTAGCTTGGTTTAACTCCATCCCCCACATCCTTTGTTCACTTATCATTCTCTGGAAAGGTTATCCTCAAAGTAAGTCTGCTCTCCTTCTTCATGATCTCTAATTTATCTTCCATATTCCTTTAACGTTTTACTCTTAATTCCTTTTATCTCACTCTTTTATCATGTTTTCACCTTTTTGTCTTCTCCAGTTTTAATTATCATCTTATTTATCCTTGTTTTATCCTCACTCATTTCTTTGACTCTTACCTAAGTTGATCCACTTTCCTCATGCTTTGCATTTGATCTTTCTTAAAATTTCCATCATCATCATTATCCCCGTCCTTATCATCCTTTCACCATTGTTTACTCTATGATGTTTTCATATGTTCATTCCTTTATTTTCCTTTTACAGTCCTGACTGACCAACCGATTAGAGAGACACTGACGAGAGTTCACTTATCCGGGGGTCAAATGTTAGAGCTTAATTTGTATAAATATTTGCATAATATTTGGATGGAATTAGACACTTTGGAGCTATAAGATTGACTAATTAAAGTGTTTTTCCATTTGTAGGTGATTATGAAATATTGTGCAAATATGATTTTAAATGGTCAAATTTAGTGCCAAAAGTGAAGAAAAGAGGCAGCTTAAAGGCCTGAGATTGGATGCTGAACGACTTCGATAATTGAGCCTCTGTTGCTGAGTTTCGCAGCAAGGGTCGTTAGGCGACCCTGACAGGGTAGTCCAATGGCCTGATCTGGCAGCAGTAACTGAAATTCCAAAAATTTAGGGAGCAGTTGAGCCACGCCTTGTTGTTGCTATATTTGACTTTAGCAACTAAGGAGAAGATTTCCCACATGCTTTTGATTTAGTCAAAGGCTGGAAAAGACTCTTGTACCCTTAATTAACCTTAGAATAGAAATTTATATTAGGATAGTTTAAGTAATTTCACTAATTGAGCTTTGCTTATAAATAAGCTCATCGTTGTTCATTTTAGAGAGAATTCAGTTAGTTAGTTTTCCAGAGGAGAGAAAGAACGAATTGTATTCCATTTTCTTTGAATTCCAAGTTTGTAAAAAGAGGATGAAGCTTTCTTCCATGGAGCTTTCTTCCCCAATTATGTGTAACTAAACTTCAACATTCAATCTAGCTTTCAATTATCAAATTCTCTGCACTCTTGGTAAGATCTGAACTTAAATGACTTTAATTGATTTGTATATATCTTCTTTCTATGCACATTGATCTCTCCTTGAGAGAAGATCAAGTAATTCTATGTTTTTCTTAAGTAATGATGGCCACATTGCTTGGGCAAGCTTAGATTACTAGTTAATTGGCTAAATCACTGTCGTGATCACAGGATTTAGCCATGGAAGTGACAAATCAAGCTCTCTTCGAGCTTGAGGAAGAAGGAGTTCGAAATTAAACCTAAGACGCTGAGTCTAGGTTTTTTCGGTTGGCTAAGATCACTTATATCTTCATGCTCTTTTGTAATTCTTGCATATTCGCTGAGAAGTGGAAGATTTATGGAAGAAGAGGTTAGGAAACAGCCTGAGCTAGCCTAACTTTAGGATTAAGAAGTGATAGGACTAGGAACAAGCCGGAGCTAGCCTAGTTACGCCAACTATAATTCAATTGAAGATATTTTTGATCAATGATCCATAGAGTGAAGAGGAAGAGATGATTGATTGCTAGGTTGAAGCTTTCATTAGATTGATTTTGTGTTAATTGATACTTTAGTTCTTAATTGTTTACCTTGCTGTTTACAACTTGAATTTTCTGTTTTTATTGGATTTAAATCTTTCAATTCACTCACAAACCCCCAATTTACTAGCATTTCTAGTTTAGTTCTTGTGTTGTGCTTAATTGTTTGTTTAGTGTGAAGGTAGAAGGAGAAAGATAAGTGAAGTATGCTCCCTATGGATCGATCCTCACTGCCACTAAGACTAGTTATTTGTGAGGTTATTTGTTGAGGATTTCACGACAAAATTCCGTCCAACAAAATGGCGCCGTTGCCGGGAAGCACGGTCACATCTACTTGATTCTTCTATGTCTTGCTCCTTGCATTTAAGTTCAATTCAGTTTTCATGTTTTGTTTGTTCTGTTTCTTGTGAATTTCTTGTGTGTTTGGCTTAGTTTAATTGTTAAATACTGCACTTATAATACTTGTGTTGGTAGCTGATAGGTGTATTTTACACCTATATTTGGGACTATTTTTAGAACACTTTTATGAGTTTTTAATTATGTTTTTAGTCCATGTTTGTTAATTTCTTCTCACTTTAGTTATTTGTTTGTTTTGTATGAATTTTAATATATTTAAAGGATTTCTGATGGAATTGGAGCTTTACTAGAAGTCAAGGCCCATGCAAATATAAATTCAAGACAATTTCCAATTATGGGCCAGTTATCACAATTGAAGAATTAAAGTTCAAGCCCAAGTCCATTGTAATCTTTTAGGTTATTAGGGTTTAGTTATCTAGTATAAATACAATAATCTTGATTCTTTTTAGGACTTTTTGCTGAAAAGGGGAGCTAGAAGCAAGTTTTGGAGTTTTCTTCTACTTTGTTCCTACACTCTTTCTTTATACTTAATTTAATTGTTTTTAGTTTTTACCTAATTATGTGTAACTAAATCCTTAGTTAGGGTTAGGGATTAGCTTTTGTTGGATTATTCAATTATGAATGCATGATTTGATTATTGCTTTGGTTGAATTTATTCTCTTTGATCTTAATTTTGGATTTGTGCCTGATCAACATAGATTTATTCTTAGGGATTATATGAAGAACTGAAAGGAGAAGTATAATCTGTGCACCAGGAGAATAAACATCATAGAGTTAGAGATAGAGATATCCTAAACTAGGGTGATAACTTATGATTACTTGAGCTTAATGAATTTGAGTAAGTTGAATTGCGCATCGAGAGATGGTAATTGCTTAATTGAATATACCTTTGTACCTTGAGAGAGGACATAGATATCTTAGTGTAATCGTTATTTCAACCGTAATAATCAATCTTGTTTAGTAATTGAAAATCCACTTAAGTGAATCCCGAACCCCTAGCACTTCTCATAATTTGATTTTAATCCTTCTTTTATTCAGCTTAATTTTAGAATTTTGTCTTTAATTTGATTCATTTATTATCTTCCTCAATTATTTTTAAACCTGCTTGAACTAGAATTAGTTTAGATAACAAATTTTAATCTCAGTGGGAACGACCTTGAATACTCCTCTATCTGTGCTATATCGATTCTGTTCACTTGCAGATTAGGCTATCAAGAAATTGGCGCCGTCGCCGGGGATTAAATATTTGTTCTTTAATTAGTTCTAGTATTTTTATTTATTTTTTTTGTTATTTTCGTTTTTGTTTTAATTTATTTTCCTCCTTTTTGATTTCAGGTTGTTAATGAGAGATAGGATTACTCGAAGCCAAGGCAAATCTGATCAATTAATCCCTATCGACCCTGAAATTGAAAAGATTGCTAGACAGTTCAACGCAATCAGAAAACAAAGAGAGATGGCTGAAAATACCAACCAAGGTGGCAATGGTGCTGGGAATGGTGGCAATAATGCAAGCAACAACAATGCTCTTATTCAAGTTAACAATCAGCCTCCACGCGAGCTGATGGGAGAGATGCAATTTCCAATAATTGACAACAATCCCTCTTGCATCCGACTGAGTGACGCTGCTAGACAGTATGAGCTGAAAAACGCTTACTTGAATATGTTGCCTACATTCCATGGTTTATCTTCAGAAGATGTGGTGGCTTTCATTCGAGACTTTTATCAAGTGGTGCAGAATCTTCTGTTGAGTAATCTTACAGAAGATGAAATTAGAATGTGATGCTTTTCTAGTTGGTTGAAAGGCCAAGCAAAAAGCTGGTTGCTAAGCTTGAAGATTGATTCTCTTGACTCATGGGATAAGGTGTACAGTGCTTTTATCCTCAAGTACTATCCATCTTACAAGACTGATGAATTAAGAAACAAGATACAAGAATTCGAGCAAGATGATTATGAGTCTTTCTATGAAGCCTGGGAGAGATTTAGGGAATTGCTTACTCAATGCCCTAATCATGGTTATCCTGATCGCATGCTATGGCACTTCTTTTACAAAGGTCTTTCAGAGAATGCTGCAAATTTGGTTGATAATGCTGTTGGTGCTGCTGAGATATCTTCCAAGACACCAGATGAGATGAGAGAAATTTTGAGAGGCTGGCTAAGAACTCACAAAGCAAGAGAAAAAGGAGGGGAAAGTTGAATAGTCATGCTCTTGAATTACAAGCTGAAGCTCAATCCAGCATAACTTCTCAACTAGTCACCCTCAACAAGAACTTTGAGAAGCTGTTTATTCAGAAATCTACTCAACCAGAAGCTTGCAATAGTTGTGGTATGTTTGGACACTCTTCCAATGGTGTGTGAATAGAATGCCTGCTGATTACACTGAAGATGTGAATTATGTAGCTGGGTTTGGGGGAAAGCAAGGAGCAAGGAATGATCCTTACTCTAATACTTATAATCCTGGTTGGAGGAAAAATCCAAACTTTTCATGGAGTAATCAAGGGGCTGGAACAAACAATTTTGATGGGCAAGCCAGATTTCAACCACAGCAAGTTGCTCAACCTGCACAAGACAATGGCATACAAGACCAATTGAAGCAACTAATGGCTACCATGCAAACCAACAATGCTTCTGTTATGAGTCAATTGAGTCAGTTGCAAACCAATAACACAAATGTCATGACGCGTATTGATAGCATTGAACAGAACCATGGCGCATCTATCCGAAATTTGGAGATGCAAGTGAGTCAACTAGCTCAAATGATGGGTGAAAGAGGCCAAGGGATGCTTCCGAGCAACACTGTAACAAATCCCAAAGAAAGTTGCAAATCTATTACTCTGAGAAGTGGAAAAGTCATTGATTATGGAGATTCCAATGGTGAGAAGAACAAAAATCTATCAGAGAAAGAAGGTTGGGTTGAAGTCCTGGCACCGGAACCCCAAAATTGCTGGAATTCTGAGGAAATTATAAGTCCCGCGTGGGACCCGATTGAATCCCGCGCTGGACCTGTTGCTGAAAGTATGGGGAGCCCGAAATTCACGCCTCCCGCGCCGGACCCAAGCTTGTCCCGCTCGGAAGTGGCTGGAAAACTGCCCAACGAACTTCAAATAACGCCTCCTGCGCCGGATGCAACTGAAACCCTCACCGGACCTTCCTTTGCTGCTGATTCCGAGGTGAAACCTTATGTTCCACCCATTCCTTACCCCCAAAGACTGAAGAAGAGGAAAGATGAAGTTGGTTTCAAGAAGTTCTTGGACATTTTCAAGAGAATTCACATCAACATACCCTTTGCTAAAGCTTTAGCTCAAATGCCATCATATGCAAAGTTTTTGAAGGAACTCGTCTCCAACAAAAACAAACTTGAGGAGTTTGCTACGGTAGCTTTGACTGAAGAGTGTAGTGCAATTTTGCAAAATAAACTACCTCCAAAGTTGAAGGATCCAGGGAGTTTTGTTATTCCATGTTACTTTGGTGCTTCTAATGTTTACAAGTGTTTATGTGATTTAGGTGCTAGTATTAACTTGATGCCTTTATCTCTTTTCAGGAAACTTGGAATAGGAGAACTCAAGCCTACAACAGTGTCACTCCAACTTGCTGATAGAACTATTCGATATCCTTATGGAATAGTTGAAGATCTTCTTGTTAAAGTCAGTAAATTGTTTTTTCCTATGGATTTTCTTATTATGGATATGGAGTATGACATTGATGTCCCCATTATACTTGGGAGACCATTCATGGCCACTGGAGGGGCACTAATTGATGTGCCCAAGGGTAAGTTAACTTTGAGAGTGGGTAATGAAAAGGAAGAGTTCAACATCTTCAAAGCCATCAAAGGTCGTTCTTATGATGATAGTTGCTATAGGATATATGTTGTTGATTCTATTATGCATGATTCTTTACCTAGGGTAATTTATGATGATACTTTGGAAACTTGTATAGCTCTAGGTCTTAATGAGAATGATAAGGATGAGAATATTGTTGAATGTGCTTATAGATTAGATGGAGAAAGAGTTAAATCTCGATTCTCTCATGTTGTGTAGGACTTAGGAGAAAGAAAAGCTAAGACTTTGCCATCTATTCAAGAGGCACCTAAACTTGAACTGAAACCTTTACCTTCTCATCTTAGATATGCATATTTAGGAGAAAGCAGCACTTATCTTATTATTATCTCATCTACGTTGAGCTCTGTGTAGGAGGATAAGCTTTTAAGAGTTTTACGAGAGCATAAGATGGCAATTGCATGGACCATTGTAGACATTAGAGGAATTAGTCCATCTATATGCTCTCATAAAATTCTGATGGAGGAAAACCACAAACCTAGTGTGGAAAATCAGCGAAGACTTAATTCGAACATGAAAGAAGTTGTTCGTGCCGAGGTAATTAAGCTTCTTGATGCAGGAATTATCTATCCTATTTCTGATAGCTCTTGGGTAAGTCCTGTACAAGTTGTTACAAAGAAAGGAGGCATGACGGTGATCACAAATGATAAGAATGAGCTGATTCCCACTAGAACAGTCACTGGTTGGAGAGTGTGCATTGATTACAGAAAGTTGAATGCTGCAACTCGAAAAGATCACTTTCCATTACCATTCATTGACCAGATGTTGGAGAGATTGGCTGGACATGAATATTATTGCTTTCTTGATGGTTATTCAGGATACAATCAGATCCCAATTGCATTAGAAGATCAAGAAAAGACAACTTTTACATGCCCATATGGAACTTTTGCTTATCGAATGATGTCTTTTGGGTTATGCAATGCACCAGCCACTTTCCAACGATGCATGATGGCGATTTTCTCTGACATGATAGAGAAAACAATTGAGGTATTCATGGATGACTTTTCAGTTTTTAGGTCTTCTTTTGATGCTTGCTTGTTTAACTTGAAACAGGTTTTGCAAAGATGTGAAGAAACAAACCTTGTGCTTAATTGGGAAAAATGTCACTTCATGGTACAAGAAGGAATAGTGTTGGGTCATCGAATTTCAAAGGATGGCATAGAGGTGGATAAAGCAAAGATCGAAGTCATTGAAAGATTACCGCCTCCTACTTTAGTTCGTGCAGTCAGAAGTTTCCTTGGTCATGCTGGTTTTTACCGGCGGTTTATTAAGGATTTCTCTAAAATCACTAGACCTCTTTGTCAATTATTGCAAAAAGATGTGACTTTTGAATTTACTGATGAATGTCTTGTGGCTTTTGATAGATTGAAAAAGGAATTGACTTCGGCTTCTATTATGGCTACACTTGATTGGAAGTTACCTTTTGAATTGATGTGTGATGCAAGCGATTATGCATTAGGGGCTGTTTTGGGACAAAGACAGGATAAGAAACTTCATGTTATTTATTATGCTAGCAAAGTTCTAAATGAGGCTCAAATTAATTATGCTACTACTGAAAAAAAACTTCTAGCTGTAGTTTTTGCTTTTGAGAAGTTTAGATCTTACCTTGTTTGTTCTAAAGTCATTGTTTACACTGATCATTCTGCTCTTAAATATCTTTTGTCTAAAAAGGATGCGAAACCAAGGCTAATTCGTTGGATTTTGCTTTTGCAGGAATTTGATTTGGAGATTAAAGATAAAAAGGGAGTAGAAAATCTAGTTGCTGATCACTTGTCGAGATTGGAGCAAAGAGATCAAATTGAGGATAAACCGATTTGTGACCAATTTCCAGATGAAAGACTTTGGGCTGTTCAACATGTTAAGACACCTTGGTTTGCTGATTTGCTTAACTACTTGGTGTCCAATATTGTTCCTGAAGATTTTTCCTATCATCAAAAGAAGAAATTCCTTTCAGATGCTAGATTTTATTACTTTGATGATCCCTTGCTATTTTGAAGATGTTCTGATGGTATTATTCGGAGATGTATACCTGATGATGAGATGGAGCCAATCTTACATGCATGCCATTCATCTCCTTATGGTGGACACCATGGTGCTGACAGAACTGCTGCAAAAATCTTGCAATGTGGGTTTTATTGGCCTACATTATTTAAGGATGCTCATAGTTTTGTGCTTGCTTGTGATCGATGTCAAAGAACTGGAAATATTAGCAAGCGACATGAGATGCCTCAAAACATGATTCTTCTTGTTGAGCTTTTTGATGTTTGGGGAATAGATTTCATGGGTCCTTTCTCTAAATCTGAAGGCAAAGAATACATCCTTGTGGCTGTGGATTATGTGTCCAAGTGGGTTGAAGCGGTTGCCTTGACGAATAATACTGGAGCCAGTGTGGTGAAATTTGTTAAACAGAACATCTTCTCTCGATTCAGAGTTCCCCGAGTTATCATTAGTGATAATGGGGTTTACTTTCAGAATTCCACTTTCCGCAGCTTTTTGAAGAACAATGGGTGCATCTTCAAGACTTCTACCACTTATCATCCTCAAACAAGTGGTCAAGTAGAAGTTTCTAATCGAGAAATCAAGCGAATCTTAGAGAAAACTGTCAAACCTTCAAGAACTGATTGGGCAAGAAAGTTAGATGATGCTCTTTGGGCTTATCGGACAGCATTCAAAACACCTTTAGGGATGTCTCCTTATCGGTTGGTATATGGGAAATCTTGTCACCTTCCTGTTGAAATTGAACATAGAGCACTATGGGCAATCAAGAAGATCAATTTCGATTTGACCAAGACGGGTGAAAAACGACTTCTCCAATTGGATGAACTTGATGAATTTCGAAGAGAGTCTTTCTAGAATGCCAAGATTTACAAAGAGCGCTCCAAGGCTTTTCATGATAGACATATCCTTAAGAGAGAATTTAAAGTTGGTCAAAAAGTTTTACTTTTTAACTCTCGTTTTAAATTGTTTCCAGGGAAATTGAAGTCAAGATGGTCTGGGCCTTTCATTGTGACGAAGGTGCAACCTTATGGTGCCATAGAAATTGAAGGAGATGATGGAAAGCCATTTGTGGTCAATGGACAGCGTTTAAAGCATTATTTGGAAGGAGATCAAGTGGGATGCATCCATAAGATCAATGTTCAAAGTTAGCTCCATCCAATGGCAAAGTCTAGCTATAGACTTTAAATTTAGCGCTTATTGGGAGGCAACCCAATTTCTAACTTAATTTAGTGATTTCTTTTATTTTGTTTTAAATTATTCCCTAACTATTTTCTTTTTGACTTTGTAGGAAATTTTGCAGAAATTTCATTTAGTTTTTCAACCTTCACTTCACATGAATAAAAGGGAGATTTCTAAACTCTTTATTGCCCTCATAATTTTCTTTGTTTGCCTAGTTTCATATTGAGGACAATATTCATGCTTAAGTGTGGGGGAAAATGAGTATTCTTTGAAGTTTTTGCTGTACATTTATTCTTCAGTTAGCTTTTTAGAGTTAATTTTGCCTATAGGTTAGTTTAATTTGACCTGCATGCATGAAGTTTAGGAGTCACGTGGTGGAAAGGTGGAAAGTCTGAGTTTAGGCAAAAATTATTGACTTTCGGGCGGGACCCGAACGCCTCCCGCGCCGGACTGATTGAGCAAACTTGTGGAAAGCCCGAGAGTAACGCCTCCCGGGCGGGTTACACATGTCTCCCGGGCCGGAGTAAGGTAAGGTAAGCAAATGTCTGAAAAGCACGCCTCCCGCGCGGTACCCGATGGTAACCCGCGCGGGAGTTGAAGCCAAAGCCTAGGAATGCCGAGAAAAGACACCTCCCGCACGGGACATACATGTATCCCGCGCCGGAGGGAGGCAGTGTACGCGGGTCTCAGCCCGAAAACCTCGCAACCCACGCGGGACCCGATGGTAACCCGCGCGGGAGTTGACCCTTACCCCACCATAACCTTACCCGAGACCCACTTTTTAACTTTAAAACTTAAATCTTTTTCAACTCATCATCTTCCCCAGCCGCTCAAACTACTGTGCATCTTTATTTTTTCTACAACTTTTGTGGCTTCAAACTCCAAATCTAGCCAAAAAGTTTAGAAACAAACACTAGATTCACATAACCAGCTCCATTGTCCTTGAGTTGATCCTGTTAGTTTTTGTATTCTTCATTGTTTAAAGGAAAAAAGGGATTCTTTGGGTAGTTTTGTTTGAATTTTCGGATCTTCAAGGTGGTAATTGGTCTTGGCATTTTTCAAGTGTTTCTATAAGTTTGTTTACTTCCTTGAATGGTTACTGATCTGTTCTTGATTATAAGACTTATTTTGAGGTCAATATGGCATGATTTATTCGTGGTCTTTCTGTTTTGATGAGATGATATGCAAAGTTTCTGTTTAGATCATGCTATCCGAATATTTCTGCTCTGAAGAGATTTTTGTGATCAACTTTCTGTTTTGTTAAAAGCCATTTGCAGTTTCAGTTTATACAATATAATGCTGAGTTTTTCCTGTGAATTGTGCAAAATAGTGCAAAGTAAACTGAAGTTATTTAAATGTATACTTAATAGCATTATTTCTTTGTGCAGATAACAATGCCAAGGGTTAAAAACGTGACTGGAAAATCTAAGGGCAAGGGAGTTGCTTCATCTTCCAGAGCCCCTTCATCCCAAGCTTCTCCGCGTTTCACCAGCTCTGTAAATGAAGAATGGTACCAGTTGCACCACAACAACAGTATGGTCATTGAGAAAACCATGCAGTCTGATTATGAGCGAAAGTTCAAGCTTCGAGAGGTGTTTCAGACTTTGGGTTGGGAGCGGATTCTTCTGCTCAATGGTGACTATTATCCAGAGATGATAAAAGAATTTTACGCCAATGTCACCAACAAATCTGTTGCTGCCCCTACTGAAATTCATTCTACTGTTCGAGGGGTTGATGTGGTAGTTTCTGAGGCTATGATTGAAGATTTTCTTCAGTTACCACCAGAAGGTCGAAGGATTTCCTTCAACAATTTGGGACCTACAGATCAGCCAACTTGGGATAGAAGCGCCGTTGCACTTGGGTTTGGGATTCCAGTGAATCCTCATGGAAGATTTCATGCACAGTGCAAGTTCTTAGCCATGCAGCCTCGGATGGTGGTTTATATTTTAGGCCACAATGTCAGACCACAGATAAGCAGTCTAAACATGGTTCGTGTTTCAGACTTGTATTTCCTGGATATACTTTATCATGGGTTAGGCGAGAGTGTTCAGCCTGTTCGGATTTCTGCCACTATGATGCATTCGATGGCTATAGTTGTTCGTCATGGTTCTCTAGACAAGGCATTTGTCTTTCCTGTTCTGTTGACTCATCTATTATGACGTCAAGGGGTTGACACTTCTGTGTTTGAGAGAGTTAACACTGGAATGGACCATTACATTAATGATGATAGGATGCGGTTTTGGAATTACAAGCCTCATACCTTTTATCCTCACATATGGGTAAATAATGAGAGGGCTGATCTTGGCTATCCAGATGGCTTGGCTGCTTTTGGTGTTGATGTTGATGATATTGAGGGAGGAGATGGCGAGGCACTAGAAGAGAATGTTGCACCTGCGGCTACTCCAGCTCAGGAGGCTCCTAAGCGAGTTACCTTGCAGTCTCTTTCTACTCGAGTTGATCAGTTGAGCGATAGTATCGCTGGAGTGCATGCGAGATTGGATACTATGTGGGCTTTCATGCAGGAGCGCTTTCCGCCACCACCACCTCAGTGATCTGATTTCTTTATTTTATGCATGTGTTTTTATTTTCATGTTTATTTAATTTTCAGACTTGTGTTATTTTATTTTTTTTGTTATTTGCTAATCTTTTATTTCCTGTTTCCTTAGTTGTTTCATTTGAACTTTTGGACCTAATGTTCTGTAATTATTATTATCTGTTATTTTCTTTTTCTTCTCCATGTTAATTAATCCCAAAAGTTGCAGTCAAGAAGGTAGATTGGAATTGGAACTTAGATTTCACAAGCGCAAATATTTTCAGGGAGTTTCTCAATTCTTTATTTATTTTTCTTTTCTGTACAATATTGGGGACAATATTGCTTTAAGTGTGGGGGGGGGGGGAGAAATTTGAAAATTTCTGATGATTTGATTGCATGATTTTTCTTGATTTTCTTTACTTTTTGAGTTAAAATATTTTCTCTAACTTTTAGGAATTCATATTGGTTGCTTCAAGTTGATTGTATGAGTGTATATTTAATTCTTTGTGATAGATTAAATTGTTAATAATTAGATGTATAATATAATTAAGTAGTTACTTTATAATTTAGGTTTTGTAAACTCTAGGATACTAAATTTGTTAGGAGAAAATGCTTCGAATTGATTTGTGTTACCTGGTGAGATTTTTGAGCCTTCATGCCTATTTTTCTTGATTTTATTGTATATATTTTCTATGATTTTATGACTTCTAGAACTTGAGATTCATCTTTTTGAGATTACATGTTTTTGATATATGTGCAAGCATCAAGATTAAGGTCTTTAGGATTTCGTTTGAGCCAAAAAGCCAACCTTGATACATTTATCCATTAGTGAACCCATTTGAGCCTATTATTGTATATTTAGACTTTTTCTTTGTAGCCTTTCCAAAGAACCTTGAGCCTAAACATGAAAAACAAATTTTTGCACCCTAATTCTTAATTATAGAGCAATTATTTGTGATTTGTATTGTGCTTGGGATTGATTGCAAAAGAATAAAGTGTGGGGGAATTGGTTATGCATTGAAGGTTGAAATTAAAAGAAGAATTCTTGCCAAAAAAAAAAAAGAGAAAAGAAGGCATAAAGTTCAATTTGCCTACTTCAAAAAAAAAAGTTTTTGGCATGATTTCTGAAGAATGAAGAAAAGAAAGCGAGTGTTGCAAAACATTGAAAGTTGATGGAGTAATTTTAGATCAAGATATCCTAGGCCCTTCTTGGTTTGTTTTTGCTCTATTAATTTTAAATTATTTTGTTCTTTTCCTTAACCTTTTCTTTGTTAGCTTATTTATTCCCTTTTGGCCTCATTACAACCTTTGGATTAAGACCTTATGATTGTTGCTTGTATGTATATAAAGGAGTAGTGGAGATTAGATGTTTTTCAAGCCTATGGTAAGTCTAATTTCATATGAAAATCTTGAGAAAACCTCACCATAAATTTAAACACATGAGTACTAGAGTGATATCTTGTGAGAAATATAATTGATTTGAAGCATTGGATCCTAATGAATGAGGTAGAATAGTGTTTATAATCTTAGATTATTTAGTAATTTATTTATGAAGTATTATGTGTTTAATTACTAACTTTTAATTTATTTGCTTCGAATTTTGTATATCTTATATTTTTGATTTGAAGCTAACCAATGTCTTTTGAAAAATGTTTGTGGGTATCATTCTAGTAAACCCTCAGGAGACTACAACTCCTTCACTAGGGACACCTAGGGGTTTAAAGGCTTGTGGTATATGCTAAATGCCACCGTACACCTACGAAAGTGGAATAAATTCTTGTTTTAGGAATAGTTTTAGTTAGTTTTGCTTGAGGACAAGCAAATAGCTAAGTGTGGGGGAATTTGATAGGTGTATTTTACACCTATATTTGGGACTATTTTTAGAACACTTTTATGAGTTTTTAATTATGTTTTTAGTCCATGTTTATTAATTTCTTCTCACTTTAGTTATTTGTTTGTTTTGTAGGAATTCTAATATATTTAAAGGATTTCTGATGGAATTGGAGCTTTACTAGAAGTCAAGGTCCATGCAAATATAAATTCAAGACAATTTCCAATTATGGGCCAGTTATCACAATTGAAGAATTAAAGTTCAAGCCCAAATCCATTGTAATCTTTTAGGTTATTAGGGTTTAGTTATCTAGTATAAATACAATAATCTTGATTCTTTTTAGGACTTTTTGCTGAAAAGGGGAGCTAGAAGCAAGTTTTGGAGTTTTCTTCTACTTTGTTCCTACACTCTTTCTTTATGCTTAATTTAATTGTTTTTAGTTTTTACCTAATTATGTGTAACTAAATCCCTAGTTAGGGTTAGGGATTAGCTTTTGTTGGATTATTCAATTATGAATGCATGATTTGATTATTGCTTTGGTTGAATTTATTCTCTTTGATCTTAATTTTGGATTTGTGCCTGATCAACATAGATTCATTCTTAGGGATTATATGAAGAACTGAAAGGAGAAGTATAATCTGTGCACCAGGAGAATAAACATCATAGAGTTAGAGATAGAGATATCCTAAACTAGGGTGATAACTTATGATTACTTGAGCTTAATGAATTTGAGTAAGTTGAATTGCGCATCGAGAGATGGTAATTGCTTGATTGAATATACCTTTGTACCTTGAGAGAGGACATAGATATCTTAGTGTAATCGTTATTTCAACCGTAATAATCAATCTTGTTTAGTAATTGAAAATCCACTTAAGTGAATCCCGAACCCCTAACACTTCTCATAATTTGATTTTAATCCTTCTTTTATTCAGCTTAATTTTAGAATTTAGTCTTTAATTTGATTCATTTATTATCTTCCTCAATTATTTTTAAACCTGCTTGAACTATAATTAGTTTAGATAACAAATTTTAATCTAAGTGGGAACGACCTTGAATACTCCTCTATCTGTGCTATATCGATTCTGTTCACTTGCAGATTAGGCTATCAGTAGCGGTAGTTTGATAAAACTTTCTGTTGTGTTTTTGTGCGTATATTGAGAACTAGTTGCTGTTTGGTTAGTTCCGGATTTTTGTGTTCATATTCCTGGTACATTGTAGTGAGTTTGCTAGCTGGTAGTGTATGCTTGCAGGGAATAACAATTTTTCCCATAGTGATATTAAGGATATAAGGAATTATTGCAACTAAGTGAGCAAATCACTAGCTGATTCTGAATTTGCTGTTTGCTCAAAACCGCAGGTAACACTAGCTGAACCTTCTTCTTCTTTTGCAAGTGAAAGTGTTGTACAAAGTGTAGAAGACATGGCTCAAAATGTAGTTCCAGCTAGGGAGCTAACTATGTAAGAATATGGAGCTCCAATGGTGAACCACCAGCCCTTGTGTATTCGGTTACAAGAATTGGGGGCTCCATTTGAACTCAAGTCCGGATTGATTCACTTGTTGCCTAAGTTCCATGGACTAGCAGGGGAATGTCCTCACTCTCACTTGAGGAAGCTTAAAGTTGTTTGCTCAACCACTAAACCTACTGGAGTTACCGAAAAACAAGTGCTATTGCGGGCTTTTCCTTTCTCTTTGGAGGATGCGGCTAGCAACTGGCTTTACTCTTTGGCATCCGATTCTATTACATCTTGGTTAGAGTTGCAGCGAGCTTTCTTGGAGCATTATTTCCCAGCTGCAAAGACAAGTAATATTTGAAAGGATATTGCTAGTATTCAGCAAAAAGAAGGTGAAAGTCTCTATGAATATTGGGAGAGGTTCAAAAGATTGGTGGATAGTTGCCCTCATGATAGGATAGATGACCAACAATTGATGCAACACTTCTATGAGGGGCTTGTGGATTTTAATCACAATTGGTTAGATGCAGCCAATGGGGGAGCACTTCTTGCTAAGACTCCAATTGAAGTTAAAAGGCTTATCCAAGCCATGGCCACCAACTCCCAACAATTTGACAACCGAAGAGTGAAAAATATGACCCGAGGAGTCCATGAGGTGGAACAGTCGGCATTGCAGCAATATATGGCTATGACAAACCAACATCTTACTAGATTATCATCCTACATTATGGGATCTCAAGCCACAAATGTGGGTACCTTTCAAGCATGTGGCATATGTGCCATGACTAGCCATCCAGCGATGCATGCCCTGCTCTAGCAAAGGATACAACCGAGGAGTGCAAGGCCATAGGGTACAATAATCCTCCAAAGAAGTATGATCCCTTCTCCAACACTTATAACCAGGGATGGAGGGACAATCCAGCACTCAAGTATGGCAATTCCAATGCACAATTCCAGCAACTAAGACCACCTTTCTAGCCAAGACAACAAGCACCATTCCAACCGAATTCTAATGTATACAACAAGCCTTCACAAGCTCGGCATGAGCAACCCTTATCTTCAAATACCTCCAATGATGATCTTATGTCTCAATTGTTTGGGAAAGTCATGGAATATGCTGACAAACAACACAATACGGAGGTGGACATGAAGCAATTGAAGCTCCAAATGGCTGAGTTGAACAGTAAAATGTCTCAAATTGCTACTTCCTTGAACAAGCTAGAATCGGAGAAGTCAACCCGGTTTCCCTCTCAACCCTTGGTGAACCCTAGGGAAACAGCTCATGCTATCCATCTTAGAAGTGGTAAACAATTGGGTAAGGCTGTTGTTTCAGATGTGGTTGAAGAACACTTAGAAGATGAAGCTAAAATTTGGCCGCCAGTGGTTAGAGCAAAGTAATCCAGCACAGGGCCGCCTAACGTCCCTGAGAAGGTCGCCCAGCGACCCTCTCCAGATTTGGCAGTGACCAGCAAGGAATCCAAGCCTTTTGAAGACCCTATTGGAGATATTCATGAACCAGTGCCCAGCTCGAGGCCATTCTCACCCATTTGGCAGCAGCAATCCGAAAGTAGCCATGAAGACATACCACATTCTCCAAGATGTAACAATGATCATGAGGCATCACCTTCCAACACACCTCAAAGCCCACAAAGTAAGGCATCTAAAGCCTCAACAAAGACCTCTCAAGAGCCTCACATTCCAGCAACATTCCCTTCTAGATTGGCCAAGAAACCCAGCAAAGATATGGAGAAAGATATATGGGATATCTTCAAGAAAATTCAAGTGAACATACCTTTGGTGGAAGCTATCAAACAAGTCCCGAGGTATGCAAAATTCCTCAAGGATTTGTGCACAAGCAAGAGGAAGCTAAAGGGGTATGAATATGTGAGGATGAATGAGAATGTATCGGCTATTTTTCAAAGGAAGATACCGGTCAAATGTAAGGACCGAGGGTCATTCTCCATTCCTATTACAGTAGGAGAGACCAAGGTGGATAGAGCTATGTGTGATCTTGGAGCTTCGATCAATCTCATGCCTTATTTGATCTATCTCACTATGAATCTTGGACCTTTGATGGAGACCGGAATTACAATTCAACTTGCCGATAGGTCTATTGTCTATCCCAAGGGAGTTGTAGAGGACATCTTGGTTCAAGTGAATAAACTTGTGTTTCCCGCTGATTTTTACATCTTGAGAATGGAAGAGAATGATAGCATGACAGTTCCTATTCTTCTTGGGAGACCCTTCCTTAGGACAGCAAGGACAAAGATAGATGTTCATGAAGGAATCCTTACCATGGAGTTTGCTAGCCATAAGGTAACTTTTAATATTTTTGAGGCTATGCAATATCCGGATGATGTTCATGCTGTTTTCTCTATTGAAGTTGTTGATACTTTGGTTAAAGATATGTTTAATTTGACAAAGGAGGATTCCTTGGACATGGTCTTAAGCAATTCGGTCACTTTAACATCACTTGAGGAGCTTGAGAACATGCCTAGTAATGATGTTATTGATACGGTTCAAGCACTCAATGCTCTACCTTCAATCCTTAGACAACCCTTGATGAATATTTCTTATATTGACTTGCCTATACCAACAACCAAGTTGCTGCCCTCCATTATTGAACCTCCTAAGCTTGAATTGAAGCCTCTACCCAATCATTTGAAGTACATGTTCTTGGGAGAGAAAGACACCTTGCCGGTTATTGTCTCAAACAAGTTGGATTCTCCTCAAGAGGAGAAATTGCTCCGGGTATTGAGAGAGTACAAGGAAGCTATTGGCTGGACTATAGCTGATATCAAAGGCATAAGTCCATCCATTTGCATGCACCAGATACTCATGGAGGACAATTACAAACCATTAAGGCAGCCACAAAGTAGGTTGAACCCTCCCATGATGGAGGTGGTCAAGAAAGAGGTGTTGAAGTTGATACAAGTGGGTGTTATTTACCCAATTTCGGACAGCCAATGGGTGAGCCCGGTACAAGTTGTTCCAAAGAAAACGGGCATCACGGTGGTTGCCAATGAAAAAGGGGTGCTACTGCCGCAAAGGGTCCAAAATGGGTGGAGAGTGTGTATTGACTATCGGAAGCTTAATGAAGCTACAAGGAAGGATCATCTCCTACTCCCATTCATTGATCAAATGTTCGAAAGGCTTGCGGGGAAGCAATTTTACTGTTTTCTTGATGGCTATTCGGGCTACTTCCAAATTGCCATAGCCCCGGAAGATCAAGAGAAAACTACCTTCACTTGCCCTTTTGGAACTTTCTCTTACAATCGAATGGCATTTGGTCTTTGTAATACCCCAGCCACTTTTCAAAGGTGTATGATGAGCATCTTTTCGGAATATGTGGACAAGATTATTGAGGTCTTCATGGATGATTTCACGGTTTATGGAGAGACTTTTGATAGTTGTTTACACAATCTTGCATTGATATTGGCTAGGTGTATTGAGACCAATCTTTGTCTTAACTTTGAGAAATGCCATTTCATGGTGGATCAAGGGATTGTTCTAGGACATATTGTTTCTTCTAAGGGAATTGAAGTAGACAAGGCCAAGGTAGAAGTGGTGACCAATTTACCATATCCAAATTCGGTTAAGGAGGTGAGGTCTTTCCTTGGACATGCCGGCTTCTATAGGAGATTTATCAAAGATTTTTCCAAAATTGCTACTCCTATGTGTCGGCTACTTCAACAAGATGTGCCTTTCGAGTTTGATGAGCCTTGTAAGAGGGCATTTGACACCTTGAAAATTGCTCTTACTTCTGCCCCGGTTCTTCAACCTCCAAATTGGGAATATCCCTTTGAACTAATGTGTGATGCAAGTGATGGGGCTGTTGGAGCAGTCTTGGGGTAGCGAATCGGGAAGGATTCTCATGTAATTTGCTATGCCTCAAGGACTCTCAATGAAACTCAAAAGAACTACACAACCACGGAGAAAGAATTACTTGCTATTGTCTTCGCCTTGGACAAGTTTTGGTCCTATCTTTTGGGCACTAAGGTTATAGTGTACTCGGATCATGCAGCCTTCAAGTACCTACTCTCTAAGAAAGAAGCAAAGCCAAGGTTGATAAGATGGATTTTTTTGTTACAAGAATTCCACATTGAGATCAAAGACAAGAAAGGCAAAGAGAACCTTGTAGCCGACCACTTGAGTAGATTGGAAGGAGGCAAGGAGCTCATGCCTATCAATGATGCTTTTTCAGATGAACATCTCATGTTGGTAACAATCTCTATCCCTTGGTATGCTGATTTGGTAAATTTTATTGTGACAAAACAATTTCCTAGTGATATGCCTAAAGTTAGGAGAGACAAGCTTAGACATGATAGTAGATTCTTTGTGTGGGATGATCCATTTCTTTGGAAGCATTACGCTGATTTGGTGATTAGAAGATGTGTCCCAGACAATGAATTTCAATCCATTCTAGAGTTTTGTCATACTCAAGAATGTGGAGGCCATCATAGCTCCCAAAGGACAGCAAGGAAAGTTCTTGAAAGTGGTCTTTATTGGCTTTCACTCTTTAAGGATGCTTACCAATTTTGCAAAGCATGTGATAGGTGTAAAAGGCTACGAAAGATTGGAACTCGAAATCAAATGCCTTTACGCTCAATTTTGGCTTGTGAACTATTTGATTTGTGGGGGCTGGACTTCATGGGACCCTTCCCTCGCTCCTTTGGAAATTTCTACATCATTGTTGCTTGTGAGTACCTCTCCAAATGGATTGAAGCCAAGGCCACGAAAAATCAAGATGCAAAAACAGCAACATCCTTTGTGAGAACCAATATCTTTTGTAGATTTGGTGTTCCTAAAGCCATCATAAGTGACAAGGGAAAGCATTTTTGCAATAGACCATTTGAAGCTTTGCTCAAGAAGTATGGAGTGCAACATAGAGTGTCCACACCTTATCATCCACAAACAAGTGGCCAAGTGGAGACTTCTAACCGTCAAATTAAAGCTATTCTTGAGAAGACGGTTCAGCCTTCAAGAGCGGATTGGAATGTCCGATTGGATGATGCATTGTGGGCATGTAGGACAGCCTATAAAACTCACTTAGGCATGTCTACTTTTCGACTTATCTATGGTAAGGCCTGTCACTTACCGGTGGAGCTTGCACACAAAGCATGGTGGCTTACAAAGAAATGCAACATGGATATTGATGAGGCTGGGGTACATAGGAAATTACAAATCTAAGAGCTTAAAGAAATTAGAAATGATGCATTTGAAAATGCATTAATCTACAAGGACAATACTAAGGCCTTTCATGACAAGCTCTTGCAAAGGAAATCTTTTTGGGTAGGCCAAAAAGTCTTCCTGTACAATACAAGATTACAACTCTTTCCGGGCAAATTGAGAAGTAGGTGGCTTGGACCTTTTGAAGTAATTCAAGTCTTTGACCATGGAGTGGTGGTAATCAAGAGTTTGGCCACCAACAATGTTCTCAAAGTTAATGGTCATCGCTTGAAGCCCTACTATGAGACCTTTCCACCTCAAATTGAAGAGGATGCTCCTTTGGAGATTCCCACCTATACCAATTGAGAGCATGGAGCAATGTCTAGCCCAAGACGTTAAATGAGGCGCTTGTTGGGAGGCAACCCAATTACAATTTTCTATTGCAATTTCTTTCCTTACTTGCTTTAATTCTTTTTAATTTTTTTTCCTATTTTTTTGCTTATGTGATATTTTGTTCTTCTTTGCTGTTTTGTAGGACAATATTGAGCGACTGGACAACATGTGATTTTATCACATACTTTGGGGTAACAATTTCTTTTCTTCCTTTTCATTTTTTGTTCTGTTCTTCTCTTGTGGCGTTAGTTTTAGATTTCTTTTTTTTTGCATTTTAGAACTAGTTTCAGGTTGTATATTCATTAGTTTAGTTCCAAATTTGCATGCATTTAGTTCATTTGAGCATTCCAAATGCAAACTCTGGAGAAGATACAGAATTCATTCGAATTTCCAAGTACTGGCAGTCAAGGGTCGCCCAGCGACCTTGTTAGGGCCATCCAGCGACCCTGGAAAAAATACAGAATTTTCAGGGCTTAAATTCCGGGTCAGCCAATGGGTTATTGGCTAATTCGCGGGTCAGGCCTTATCCCATTTAATGGCTGCCCACTCCAACACCCACACACTACCAGCAACCGTATGTCCTTGTCACTGACCACCCTCTTCACTGATTCTTCAAATCCAACCCTCACCTTTGAATCCCAAACACAATCAGCGTTCCCTCCATCGTCCTTTTCATATTTTCCCTTTACTCATCCCAATTTTCCAGAATTCCAAGGTCTTTTGCTTTACCCCCGATTCCCACTACACTCCTGTGGGATTCTCCATTTCAGTTTTTCCACATACCAACAAATGATGCCACTAGAGCTCAGTGTTTTCTGCTGTTAAGGGGTGAAAACAAGTGTTGGCTTCTGTTTTGGGTGTGGTTTGCTAAGGGAACATTCTGACTTCTACTTCACTGGTTTTTCGCACAACTACTACTCGAAAAAATGCCTCTGACGCGTGCAGCCAAGAAACTTCAAGCTGCACTGGAAACAAGGGAGCCGAGTTCGCCAGCTCTGGTCTTTCAACGTTTTCACAACCAATCAGCTAAGAACTGGTACAACACCATGAGAAACCGAAGAATGGTAGTGGAGGCAACTATTGAACCGTCCATTGATGAGCAATTTCAGATTAGCTCGGTTTTTCACAGCTTGGGTTGGGGAGAACTTTTGCAGCTGAAGGGTGATTATTATCCAAAGCTTGTGATTGAATTTTATGCCAACATGGTGGATAGAGGGACAGTGGACTCACCTGAAATTGACACGGTGGTTCGAGGCACAAGAATCTTGATTGATGAGCTCTACATTCGGCAAATTCTCAAGTGTCCAAACGAGGGGAAGTTGATGAAGTTTGTACAAAAGGACCATGACCTAGTACCTGAGGAGGAACAAGACTAGACTCAGGAACTTGCTTTGGCTAAGTTTAATGTTCAGGCCGGCACCAACTCCAAGAACAAGTTCAAAATTTTCCGCAAGAATCTTGATATTCAGCACCGGTTAGCTACTCACATCATTCAACGAAATGTTATCCCCAAGAAAGGTGACACCTACACAATCCGGATGGCTGACTTGTATATTTTGGACAAGCTTTTCTTTGGGATGCAAGTGATTAAGGGAATACCTTTGGCCTCTACCATTATCCATCAAATCCGGCAAGTCACGAGCAGGCCAAAGCTAAAGCAATGGCTTGTATTCGCTGTTTTGATCAGTCGCATTATCTGAGACTTTGAGGTTGATCTCACTGGTGTCAAAGCTGTCTCGACTCAGCAATTCAACATGGTCGCTGCTAGCAAAATGAAATTGTATGGCTATGTGAGGAGAGGCTTCACTTGGGTGAATGAGAATCGGCTGACTAGGAACTTGTTTGATATAGATGATCCTGCGGGTATGGGATTAGGAGCAGATTTGAGAAAGGAGCCATCTACTCCTGTGCAGCCCTCTACACCGTCTCACTATGTACCACCAGCTACGTTTTAGCAGCAAGTGTGGCGTCAATTTGAGAGCATTCAAACCAGCCAAGAGCATCTCCATGAAGCTGTAGATGACTTGCGACAGTACACTGAGATGCGGCTGGACAGCTTGGAGGAAAAGATGGATCGGTTCATTTCCAATCAAAACAAGATTCTTCAGAATTTTTAGGATAGTTCGGATGATGAATGATCTTTCTTCAAGAGTTTTGCATTTGTGTTGCATTTACATACTCCAATTTTCATGCATTTCGTGCATGTTAGATGTAGGTTATCTCGGCATTAGGATGTAAGCATTTAGTTTTATGTTAGTGTGTTTTAAATTTGGTTTGTACTTAACTCCTAACACTTTTAAGATACTTTTGTTATGCCCCTCTTCTCTAATTGACAGTGCGATGTTGATATAAATACTTCACAATTAAGGTAAATTTTTCCACACTCTTTATTTCCTTATGCATTTCCGAAAAATTTTCTTGATTGTGCTTGCTATACTTGTTCACATTGAGGACAATGTGTTGATTAGGTGGGGGGAGGAAATTTGAGTTTTATGTCGTTTTATGTCCTGTTTTGGTCTTGTTTTTCTTGTTTTTCTATTTTTCTATTTTTCGCTTATTTTAGGGGTAATTTTCGATGTTTGGTAGTAAATCTTTGAATAAAAATTCTTGAATTACATGATAGATTGGTATGCTTATCAATTTGTTGATTTGTTAGGAATTAAAGTGCTTAGTTTGATTGATAAAATTGGATAATCACTTTTCCATTTAGTTAATAAGTGTGTTGATTGTTCCAATGTGTATATACTTGATTAAGGTAACAATTTGGTGTACAAATTTGAGAGATCAATTTGAGCCTAATGAGATTGCACCCAATCTCTTTTCCTTGATGAGTGAATTACTTGCTTCAATACATACATTGTTTCTAGAATTTGCTTTTACACTTTTTCAAGACTACATGAATGTATGTTTGCATTGGAAATGACAAAGGCACTTAGGAATGAGTTTGAGCCTAAAAGACCCACCATGGCAAAAACAATTTAGAAACCTTTTGAGCTTAAATGGATAAATTGCCCTTATTTCTTTCATAAGCCACATTGACCAAAGAACCTAAGCCTCAAAAGAAAAACCAAGCTTGTCCCTATCTCTTGAGTGGTGGAATTGAAGGCTTGAGTTTCTAATTTTTGTTCTTGGTAATTGGTTAACAAGGAATAAGTGTGGGGGAAAACCTCCATCCATTGGTGTGGTCAAAATAACAAAAGGAAAGAGAGAATGGAAGATGTTCCAAGAGAATTGAAAAATGAAAAATGTGTGTGCCAAAGTGAAAACCGAAAATGGAAAGGAAAGCACAATCAAAGGAAAAATGAACATCTCCTTGCATAAAAGGAAGGAAAAAGAACCATAGCCAATGGTGAAAATTAGTAAGATTAGAAATGTTGATCAAACCAAGTGAAGGGCTATTACTTGAACTATTTGCCCTTGAAAATCAAGCTGAATTTCACCATTTGTGAGATGATTTTTGAAACCTTTTCCTTTCCTTGGCCCCATTACAACCGGATGAAAGACCTTTTGATTCATGCATTCATGCATCTTTGAGTAGTGGAGATTAAGTGCATTTGCAAGCCTATGGTAAACTTGTATGTATGTGAAGTATGTGTGGTCCTATATTGCAAACACTTAAGGGAGGAAAGAGTGGGAAAACAAGGAAGATTTATCTTGTTCATGTATATGTTTATTTGGAAATTGATACATGCTTATTGCTCCTTGGACTTGTGATTTTCTCAATTTTCATTGGTCTTGCTAAGTATCTCCATATTTCTATCCAATTTGACATTTTGATTTGTGTCTCAATCTTGAAAGTGATTTAAGTGTTGCTGTTTAGCAATTGTTTTATCTTAGATTTTGTTTTCTATTCTTAGGGTTGTTTGAGGACAAACAAGGTCTAAGTGTGGGGGAATTTGTTAGAGCTTAATTTGTATAAATATTTGCATAATATTTGGATGGAATTAGACACTTTGGAGCTATAAGATTGACTAATTAAAGTGTTTTTCCATTTGTAGGGGATTATGAAAGATTGTGCAAATATGATTTTAAATGGTCAAATTTAGTGCCAAAAGTGAAGAAAAGAGGCAGCTTAGAGGCCTGAGATTGGACGCTGAACGACTTCAATAATTGAGCCTTTGTTGCTGAGTTTCACAGCAAGGGTCGTTAGGCGACCCTGACAGGGTAGTCCACTGGCCTGATCTGGCAGCAGTAACTGAAATTCTGAAAATTTAGGGAGCAGTTGAGCCACGCCTTGTTGCTGCTATATTTGACTTTAGCAACTAAGGAGAAGATTTCCCACATGCTTTTGATTTAGTCAAAGGCTGGAAAAGACTCTTATACCCTTATTAACCTAAGAATAGAAATTTATATTAGGATAGTTTAAGTAATTTCACTAATTGAGCTTTGCTTATAAATAAGCTCATCCTTGTTCATTTTAGAGAGAATTCAGTTAGTTAGTTTTCCAAAGGAGAGAAAGAACGAATTGTATTCCATTTTCTTTGAATTCCAAGTTTGTAAAGAGAGGATGAAGCTTTCTTCCATGGAGGTTTCTTCCCTAATTATGTGTAACTAAACTTCAACACTCAATCTAGCTTTCAATTATCAAATTCTCTGCACTCTTGGTAAGATCTAAACTTAAATGACTTTAATTGATTTGTATATATCTTCTTTCTATGCACATTGATCTCTCCTTGAGAGAAGATCAAGTAATTCTATGTTTTTCTTAAGTAATGATGGCCACATTGCTTGGGCAAGCTTAGATTACTAGTCAATTGGCCAAATCACTGTCGTGATCACAGGATTTAGCCATGAAAGTGACAAATCAAGCTCTCTTCGAGCTTGAGCAAGAAGGAGTTCGAAATTAAACCTAAGACGCTGAGTCTAGGTTGTTTCGGTTGGCTAAGATCACTTATATCTTCATGCTCTTTTGTAATTCTTGCATATTCGCTGAGAAGTGGAAGATTTATGGAAGAAGAGGTTAGGAAACAGCCTGAGCTAGCCTAACTTTAGGATTAAGAAGTGATAGGACTAGGAACAAGCCGGAGCTAGCCTAGTTACGCCAACTATAATTCAATTGAAGATATTTTTGATCAATGATCCATAGAGTGAAGAGGAAGAGATGATTGATTGCTAGGTTGAAGCTTTCATTAGATTGATTTTGTGTTAATTGATACTTTAGTTCTTAATTGTTTACCTTGCTGTTTATAACTTGAATTTTCTGTTTTTATTGGATTTAAATCTTTCAATTCACTCACAAACCCCCAATTTACTAGCATTTCTAGTTTAGTGCTTGTGTTATGCTTAATTGTTTGTTTAGTGTGAAGGTAGAAGGAGAAAGATAAGTGAAGTATGCTCCCTGTGGATCGATCCTCACTGCCACTAAGACTAGTTATTTGTGAGGTTATTTGTTGAGGATTTTACGACAAAATTCCGTCCAACAAAATGGCGCCGTTGCCGGGGAGCACGGTCACATCTACTTGATTCTTCTATGTCTTGCTCCTTGCATTTAAGTTCAATTCAGTTTTCCTGTTTTGTTTGTTCTATTTCTTGTGAATTTATTGTGTGTTTGGCTTAGTTTAATTGTTAAATACTGCACTTATAATACTTGTGTTGGTAGCGGTAGTTTGATAAAACTTTCTGTTGTGTTTTTGTGCGTATATTGAGAACTAGTTGCTGTTTGGTTAGTTCCGGATTTTTGTGTTCATATTCCTGGTACATTGTAGTGAGTTTGCTAGCTGGTAGTGTATGCTTGCAGGGAATAACAATTTTTCCCATAGCGATATTAAGGATATAAGGAATTATTACAACTAAGTGAGCAAATCACTAGCTGATTCTGAATTTGCTGTTTGCTCAAAACCGCAGGTAACACTAGCTGAACCTTCTTCTTCTTTTGCAAGTGAAAGTGTTGTACAAAGTGTAGAAGACATGGCTCAAAATGTAGTTCCAACTAGGGAGCTAACTATGCAAGAATATGGAGCTCCAATGGTGAACCACCAGCCCTTGTGTATTCGATTACAAGAATTGGAGGCTCCATTTGAACTCAAGCCAACGGGCAGGTGGAGTCTATGAATGGTAAAATAGTGAAAGCCTTAGAGAAGAAGTTGGGCGAGTCTAAGAAAGAATGGGCTGAACAACTACCCGAGATACTCTGGGCCATCCGGACCACAGTTAGCACTACTACAGGTGAAACTCCATTCAACCTAGTGTATGGCTCGGAGGCCATCATCTTTGTAGAAATCGGAGTCCCAACTTATCGGGTGTATACTTTCGACGACTCTACTAATGATAATCAGCTTCGTTTGGGTTTAGACCTTATAGAGGAAACTCGACTGAATTCTCAGTTACAAGCAGCCAATAGATCTCACTAAGTCAGTAAATACTTCAATTCTAAAGTGTCTGGCCGACAGTTCCAACTGGGTGACTTTGTCCTCCAAAGTTGTGAAGCAAGCTGACCCACCAGTGAACATAAGAAGCTATCTCCCAAATGGGAAGGCCTATACATGGTGGCTGAGGTATTGGGCAAAGGAGCTTATCGACTTAAAGACTCCGCCAGTAAACTACTGCCGAGAACTTGGAAAGCCATACACTTGAAGAAATTCTACTTCTAGGCCAAGCTACAATCAAGTCTTAATCACGATGTTTTACTCGACTCGTATCACGACTGTATTTTTGTGTATTTTTGGTATATTCGACATCTATTCGACCGACATCGGCCGAACTATTTGCATATATTAAAATACCCTACTAAGCATTCTACAATTGACATATGATTGTGCTCTTGTCCGCCTACTACTTAATTCGCTTTAATACTACACGAATTTTCTACATGGAAACAAGCTACATATGTATATAATTCCAATTATCATCTATTACCATACCAACTGTATCGACGACTAATACGGGTTATGCGTGATGAACAAGCTATAAAAGCAGTTTACAATTAAAACAAGCAAATCTCATGGCACGACTATAATCAAATAACATTAAAGGGAGTTCCCTTCCTCCCAAAGAAATATCTGTACAAATGTGTTTTCATGCGACTACATCATCGCGAGTATTTACAAATTTTCCCTAACTACCCTCATTTCCCTCCGGCTAACCACCTTCAGCTGACTGATCACCTTCAACAGCTGGCATCTATTCCACTGTCGAAGTTGCTGGTGGGACAGGCTCCCCCTAAGCAGGAGGTGGTAGGGGCTCAGTCGGTACCGTAGCCTCATCAACGACCGTCTGAATGACTGCCTCTGTCATATCCGTCTCAGAGAGGGGCTCATCGGGAGTATCCTCATCATCCAGAAGTGTGAAGTCGATCCCATTAGTATTTACATCGGGGAACGCCTCCACAATCTTCCCCATCACCCATGTCAGGATAAAGTCTCTGTAGTCTTTGATACTCCCCTCCAATTCCCCCAACTTCTCCTCCATTTGCTCTGCATTCTCGGCCGTCAAACCCTCGATTTGCTCCTACAAACGACACATGAATAATCATTTCAGCTGCTATACTTAGCCTAAACCTTTGTGAGTCAACCTATGATAGTCTGCCTTACCTGGAGGGCTGCCATATCCACTTCCTGCTCCTTCAGTTTGCTGGCTGTGGCCTTCCCTTCCTCCACCGCCGCCTTCAGAGCTGTTTGTCTCTCCAAGGCTAGAGTCTGAAGGCTATCCCTTTCCGATTGTGTGCGCTCCAGCTCCGCCTGAAGCTGCTTCAGTTTCGCCTCCTGTTCTGACAGGCAGTGACCAACAGCCGCCATATCTTCGTTGGCCTTCTTCACCTCCACCTGGAGCTCTTTTCGTTTCAGCTTCGACACTGCCTACTCATCCTTCACTTTTTCTACTTCAGCCACCTATCCCTACAGCGTGGCTTTATGCTTCGCCTTGTCAGCCTTCAAATGATAGACGTTGGCAGCGTTGAACATTCGACTCTGTAATCATACATGCACAATTAATATCCATTATCAACCTTATAGTATTCGCCGTGATTGGAGTTACTTACCCTTTCATGGAAGACAGTCGAGGAGATAAAGCAGTCCATAGTGCTCATTTTCTCGCACATATAGTCCTGGTCCACTCCCTTCACTAGTTCCAGTGCATATGTCATAGCCACAAACGGTTGGGTGAGGGCGCTATCACCCCTGAATAGGGCGTTTTCATAGAGGAAGGGGCAGAGCTTTCCCCCATACATGGTGGATGCTTTTGCCTCAGTACGCAGCCCTGTGCCTGAAGTATGGGCCTCTGCGGTACTCTAACCCACTAATGCAGCGAGATGGGACAGCCTCCCCTGACCCGTGGCACTCTGGCCTATTCTCTTGGAGGCCACAGTCACCTGTACCCTGTAGGCACCGGGAATCCCCAAGTGGGAGCTCTGAAGACTGCTGGTACTAGCCAAGCGTTTGTTGGCAGCTGTCTCCTATGGGTTAGGGGCTGCTCCCTTCTTTTGAGTGACGGTAGAGGTCCTCACTTCCGGTACATGGGCCACCTCTTGCCCCTCAGTGGCACTTGTCCCAGGTCCTACAAACGCCACACTTTGGCCGACGGGAGGTCCAGACGGCTGAGACGCTTGCTGCACCATGGCCTTTCTACCTCTACCTCTGCCTCTCTGCCTCTGTGAGGAAGGCTTTCCTTTGCTTATGAGTGCCAAGTCTCTGGCGCTATATCCCTTTCTGCCGCCACCACCTTCAATCGGCATATCTTCAGAACTTGTGACAAATGACAAGTGTCAGCTATGTTCTCTCGAAGCTACATAAATCGGGTTAGTTCAAGCCAAATATCGAGTAAACTCCCAAAGGGCATTTCTAAGTAGGGCAGAGCTAATGTAGGATCTATCAACAAAGAATTAAAGTTAAATTCGCTCTCACCTCCAAGACCTAGAGAACCTAAATACCCCCCAACCCAATGACTACCTGATATGGGGTCATTCGACGATTTTACTACAAGCGACCCAGCCATGGGTGCCACAGACACGACTCCTCCCTCCAATGGTTGAGCTGGGACAGAAGCAGCAGGCAGGGTAAGCACGGCAGAGGCAGGTGCCAAAGTTGTCCCAGTGGCAATCAGTTTATCCAAAGGGGGAATAATGCTCAGCACTTCTACTCCCACATTAAGTGGCCCATACCCCTCCTTGGCCCTCCCTCCAGTCCCAGGCGGACTGAGCCCATAGTCGAACAGCCTAGCTAGATGAGCACAATCGTCACAGCTGATTGTTAGTTCCTTGGCAGTGAAGTACAGCCCCTGCCTCACCTCTTCCAGCGACAGGCTTCGAACTCGATTGAGCACCTCTAGCGCAGAATCGATGAGGCGCACCCATTCAACCGGAAAACCCCACTCTACTTCATCTGGTTTCCTTACCTCGAAGTAACAATTCTTCTAATCCTTGTTACCATCGGGTACTTGGAAAGGATTGTGCTGCTTCTTGTGACGACTATACAGTATATAAAATCCCCCCTGGCATTTCATCTTGAACAGTGTCCTTAGCACTTCTACAGTCGGTACCCACCCCTTGTTGGGGGCAATCCCATAATAGTGCAAGACTTCCCTGTAGAACCTCAGCACTGGGACCCTAAAGCCAACCTTGAACGCTGTCTCATAAAAATAGGCGAAGTTCCCGTTATGCGTCATTGTACCCGGCTGCTAACCCGGTGCTAGTGTAGCCACCTTGTATGCTCAGAGCCCACACTCCTCTATTGTCATCTGCGCTTTGTTTTCTTCCTCCGGCTTCATTATCCGAGACAAGTACACCGTGGGGTACCACGAGGCCTCCTCATCGGCTGGCTTATCTTCCTCCGGTGCCTTACCCTTCCTCTGCCTACTGACCCCACCCGTGCTTATACCGATGCCACCGCCACCGCCCTCTCCCGAGGCCACTCTCTCTGAATAGCTCGCACTCTTTCCGGCGTCCTCCTCCCCGGCGAACGCCCTACCACTATCTGCCCTAGACCCACTAAGACTATCCTCGCTACTCACCATTTTCTACCCTATTAAACAAAATCAGACTTGCTACAGTAAAAAGTCTGTCACTTACCAACGAAAAACCGATGATAAATTGCTGATAAAATCATCGACCACCCTTCTGACCACATTCTCACTTCTGGAAACCGAAAGAACACAGAGAAAACGGAGAGCGAAAATTCAAATGCCAAAAACATTTTTGCAAAAGTGATTAATGGGGTGAGACAGCCCTACTTGTATCTCACCTGTCCACTCACCCCATGTTGATGCGTGGCACCTCGAAACCCTAAATGACCTCGTAACCTTTCACCTTACCCTACTTAAACCTCTTTTAAAATCTTTGCGGACCCACTTGTGCCACGTCTCTTACAATTCCCACCCACTCCCACCCTTGCCACTCCCTCCTACACCTTCACTCGGCCACAGTTCTAGCCTCCCCTTCACTCGTCCCTCAATTCTCAGCCGACTCTACATCTTTCAGTCGTCCATCATTTCTTTCATGACCTACCCTTCACAGTCGCCAAATCGATCACTTTATAATCTCTTTGCCGCCTGTGGGGTACTTCTTGAGCATATCCCAACAATGCCCACTTAGCTCACCATTAGTCCTGGGCCGACTGACCGAGGCCCAAAACTACTAAGTCAGTCCATGACTGGCCGAAGGCCTGTTCAATACAGCCCACCAAACTACCCATATATGGCAATCCATGGTGCATACATGGTAAGCCTTTACAACACAGAAAACTACACTTCTCATTGTCCACCTCCCCACTGACTTAAGCATTGGAGAGGGATCAACCGGCCTAAGGTCGATCCCCCTTTGTGCTCTCTTGTAGGTTCTTGTCCCGGGGCCCATCCGAGTCATTTGCCTTCTCAAGGAGGTCTCATAAAAGGTCATCAAAAAAAATATATTACTATTTATTATTTTCATGCTTTAAATGGTAAATATATACAAATTTCTGGTACGATTGGTAGAGCCATCTACCTCTTTCATCTCTATTGTCAAATCCACTTCAACACATCTCATGGATGAGGTGAAAGTCACCAATTATTATTATTTTTCATTTTGAGGATCTTGCGTTTGATCCCAAATCATTAAACTATAACTTTAAAATCTCAAATCTCAGATATTATTGTTCTTGTAGAAAGTGATATACAAAATGAGAATCCAAACTCAGTAATCTGCCCAAAAAAAGTTGAATGTAGCCAAATTCAATTTGATAAAAAAAGAAAAAAGTTAAAGAACAAAACTCAGGGAAAGATTCTGAACCTAAAATTACTAGATCCAAAATCAAGACAGAGGCCAAAAATTAACCTGAGTTAGTGCGAAAAATTTAAAAGTCAAATTGGTAACTAGATGATTAAATTTATCAATGAAATAACTCTAAAGCAACTCAAACTTCGATCTAAATCTCAAAATGATCTAAACTCATAACAATATGCACTTGAAACAACTTGAACCTGAAGTCTAAATATGTACGAATTAAAGAATAAAACATTTAAAGAATGGATACATATAATCTAAAGGAAACATATGTACTTAAGATTTTGTCATTTATTTAAAATAGTGTTGAATTCAAGGCTAAATCATTAAACCAGATGTTTATCAATGACTTGAATCTAAGATCTTCATCCACACCCCATTCTTATCTCTTGAACAAGTGCAAGTGGGAAAGTGCCATCAAGTATCCAAGTTTCAGTAAGGAAGGAGAGCAACCATCTAATTGGCAGCTGGTAAAATGGGAATTACTTTCCCAAGGGTCTATAATGTTAAAAACAATGGTCCCACTAATACCATCTGTAATATTAGGAACAATGCCCAGAACAGTGTTCTATAACGTTTTGTTGATTAAATAAAACTCTCTCTTTCAGACAAAAAAAAAACCCATCTAATTGGCATCAAGGCCTTCTTTACCTATGGGCCTTGTCGCTTTCGAAACGGGCCCCTTTTGCCATGGCAAAGCAAACTTAGAACTTGTGAAATACAAACATGTTAAACAGGGCTTTGCTCATTTTCCAAAGGAAAAGGAATCGTGGCTATTGATTGAGGTAGGCATAGGTATAGAAAATATAAAACATGAGCCAATCTTGAAAGTTGATCGGGCCTGGTAGAATTAATACAGCCTGACTGGCATTAAACCCAAATTTTCTAATTTTCTTTTCTCAATTTCTTAGCTTGAAGGTTTAAATACTAAAAACTCCTTGAACTATTCAGTATTACCTAAATAAGCCCTTATACTTCTATTGTACTAAATAAACCCTTAAGACTTTGATTTACACGTATATAAGCCCGTCATCTCAAAAAAAAATTATAAGGATTAATTGTTCTTATGATGAAAATGTCAAGGGCCTATTTGTGTAATGGCTTATTTATGTAGAATATAAAAGTGTAAGTTTTTAATACAATAAAGTGGCAAAAGTTTGAGGACCTTTTTATTATTTAAGCCTTTCATCTTGTCTTGAAGTGAAAGTAAGAACACTAGCCTTGAAACTCTTGTAAATTCTTATGGATTAACTTTGAAACAAGTTCGAGCAAATGGAAGTGAGGAATTGATGGAGTTTAATTGATATAATTAATATTGGATGTACTTTAGTTTGAGTTAGAATTGATTTAGAGTTGAAAATCAACAAGTTTAGACATGTCCCGTGCGAAATATAGGGTATAAACCGCATAAGATATACTCGAAGTATAGAGAAACTAGTAAAAAGTGAGAGAGAAGGTGAACTGGAGAATAATTGGCACCAGGCTATTGCCCATACCCAACGTTGGGCTTTTGGCCATACCAAACGCCGAGCTTTTGGCCATACCTAGCGCCGATCTTGTTTTTTTAAGGGCTGAGAATTGGCGTCTTCTTTCATTTTCATCCTTTCCTCCTTTCCTCTTTCCTTTCTTTTCCTCTTTCCTTTTTTGCCACTCTTCACCATCCTGAGCCTAAATTTGGCCAAACCTTCATCAAATTCCATCTTTAAACACTCCATTCACTTCCTTAAACACCAATAAATGCCAATCTTCCCATCAAATTCAAAGAAGTTAAAGATTTGGATAGTTTAAGCTTTTCATTCGTTTAGTTCTTGGGAATTGAATAAAGATGAAAAGGTTATTTTTATATTTTTTTGGGTGTAATTTTGAGGGTTTAAAAATTGAATCATAATAAAAAGACCAAAATGACCTAAAAGTAATAGCAACTCACATTGTCACCAACTAGGGATTTGTGCTCTCTTCTCCTTCTCTCTCTTTATCCTTCGCTCACTAACTTTCTCTCTCTAAGTCTACACCCTTGATCTTTAATCATATCCTCCCTAACTTTACTCGCTAGGTATGCTTCGTTTTTGTAAATTTGTCATTTGTAGATAAAGATTGGCACAAATATTGAAGCCACTTATTCATTCCAAGTCATTCCGAAAGGGGAATTCAAAATAACTTCCATTGCAAAATTTCTTAAGCTTTGGAAGGTCCATGAGCTGTAACTATTTTAGGTTGGGGAATATCTGGCTCATATTTCTACCATATGAAATAATTACATGAAAAAGGAGGTTGTAAATGAGCTCCCTAAATTACATAAATCTAGATCTCATAAACTTCCTACTATTTTGCAAGAAAGGGACTATTAGCAAGAATTGTCATCAAGAAAGGTTGGTGTCAGTTATCAAAGAAAGAGAAGAAAAAAGAAAGAAGAAAGCTGATTTGTGTTATGGTGAAAGAATGAGAATAAGATAGAATTATAATTTCACCATCAAAATTGAGGGTAAAATTGGAAAGAAAATTGGGCAAATCAATTCTTGGCACCACGTAATTGCAATTCAAAAGGGCTAAATATCCAATTTAGGCCTAAAATTGTACTTAATTTAGGCTTAAAACTTTTCGAGGTTACATTTTAGACCCAAAGCTATACAGATTTGGCCAATGAGGACTAAATTATAAATGTGTAGTAAACAAATGTTAAAGCGCGTGAAGAATTTTTTTTTTTTACCTTTTTACTTGTTAAAACGACATTGTTTTATTTTAAAATATACATATATTCTAATTTATCTATTTTTCTCTCATCTTCCTTTTTCTTTTCTCTCTCTTCAAGACAATGATTTTTCTTTTAACACCCACCATTGCTAGTCACCACCATGCCCAAAAAACCCATACTTTTCCTTGTTTCTCCTTTCATTTAGTAATGAGATTATATTTTTGAAAATTTACTTTGATTCTCCAAAATCTAAGAAAAACCCATAACGCTTTCAAAATTATTTTTTCCCAAAAACCACCAATTGAAAATCTCTTCCCTTTTACCAACTTCTCTTGATGAATTTTTTATTTATGCGAGTGGTTGATTTCTGCTTCAGATTTCTTTTCTTTGATTAAGTAAGCAGCTGTTGAAAGTTTGCAACAAAGCAGAAGTGGTTTCATACTATAGTTGCTTTGCTCTATTTTAGGTGTCATACGAGTCGACTTTTTTGTTTGTCCACGTATTTATTGATGTGCCACTATTTATGTTATTGTTATATTGACTGTTGAGTTGAAGTGGTTTCTTAGATTTGGTTTACTATGGCTGTACTTTGTGGTTTTGTTATTTGTTTTACCCCTTCTTTGACTTTTCATAGAGTAGTTCCACTATTTATAGAGTAGTTTTTCTTGCTAGTTTCTCTAGTTTAATAAAACCTTGCCTTTCAAAAAAATTTAAAAATCACAACATTTGTGTGTCACCTAAAGCACTTGAGCATTGTAGTGGGGTAAAAAAGTTTTAACTTTGAAAAAAAAACCCTTGCCTTTAAAAAAAGGGAAAAAACCCCATGTTTTTTTACTTTGATTTTCAATTCATAGGTTTGGTAGTGAATTTTCTTGATCCCAATTGTAGGAAGGAATTTCTTGAGTGATTGAATAACATATTTGAAAATCAATTTCATCCAACAGTGAAAATGAATAGATCGAAACTTGGAGGCCACGTAGTTAAGCATATTTTGAAAGAGTTGCAATCGGTTTTTTGTAAAACTAAGGCTAGAATCGTGTTTAGGAGTTTGAAAAGAGCAAATATGCACTTTTCAAGGTTCATCCAAGTACATAGTTGACTGGTGGTCAATGGCGTCAACGACAGTTTACTTGCTGGAACTTGGATTTGCTTAAATATTGCTAGGTTTTGTTTGAGAGAAAGAGAGTGTGTGATTAGCAAAAAAAAACATTTTTTATTTTTATTTGCCACGTGTCACCATTTGTAGACTAACGGCAAGTGTCATTCACGGATGGTTTCCATCCAGAATACACCTTATTTGCCAAATCCATGTAGTTTTAGGCCTAAAATGTAGCCCAGAAAAGTTTTAAGCCTAAATTGAGTAGTGGGCCAAAATTTTAGGCCTAGATTGGATATTTAGCAATTCAAAAGGTTGCCCTTTGAATTGCAATTACAATTGTAGGCATAATAAGAGGGAAGGCTAATTTTCAATTTAGCAAATTTTTTATACCAAATGCCTAAATTTGTGTTGGGAGGGAATTGGCCTGTAAGGAATCTTGGCTTAAGGAGAACCAAATGTGGCATTCAAGAACTTTTGATGCATATTTACTTGCATCAATCCATGTAGTTTAGATTGAAAAGCCTTTGGGTGAGGTGTTGGGCCATTTTAGTTAGAAATTCAATTCTTAGATTTGAAAATTTGATGATTTTGAGCAATGGATTGAAGAATGGGTGCTATACATTTGTTATGGAGGTTATAAGGATTCTATAACCTTGAAATGAGGTTAGATTGTAGAGAAAATGGGTTAAATTGACATGAAAATTAAATTAAGGGAGTGAAATATGCACCAAACAAAGCAAGTTCGATGCCAGACCTAGCCACAACTAGCGTTGGGCTTATCTTTTAAATAGTGTCTGACACATAGCACTAGACTAATGCCAACCGGTTGTGTCCCCTATTGAAAGAAAATATTGTTTCCTCTTTTTTTATGCCAAGCTTAATCAAACCCAATCTAATCTCGAATCCCTAGGAACCCTAATGCATATAATCTAATCCTCGTACACATGCATGCATTCTAAGCCTCGTAGAACCATTCTAAGTTGATTTATTTGTGAATTTAGATTCTCACCATTTATTTTGTTTAGGTGTCGATTTCGTACGATTGTGTTTAAACACCGATAGCCTAACAAGCGGAACTTGGAAGTATTTGAATCTCTTTTATTTGTAAGTGACATGGCTCTAATAGTTGACCATTGAGGATAGCTAATTTGATATTTGTTTTTAATTAAAATTTTTATAAAATATTTTACAATGTTTGGGATATGATTAGTCCACAAGCACATATGTTTTATGATACACAATTTAGCTATGGGGACTATAAAATGTTATCTGATTTGATAATATATATGATTTTGTGTGGCACACGAGGGGTATTGGGGCTCGAATGCTCGAGCAATGAGTGTAGTGACTGAATGATGCTAGCATTTAGTGAGGTATCAGTAGACCACCTAATTAAAAGGTTATGGTGAGTATGGATTTTCCTTGGGACTGAGGGACATGTATGATAACTCACTAAGGGTGTAGTTGTGTCAACCTATAGCAAAGTCAACATCGAAAAAATGGGCTTACAATTGCGTTTTATGATGTTTTATAATAAAATGGGCCTTGACTGTCCAATAAATAATGCAATGCACATGGTTGGGTCTACGGATGTTTTATATGCTAGTCTATTTACTTTATGCTTTTATTATATGAAATTATTTATTTTAGGTATATGTGCTCTTTTTTATAGAAATGTTTTATTATTAATATAGCTTTGCATTTATTTGTATCCTAATCTAATGTGATTGGTCTTTATGATCGGGTCACTCATTGGGGTACATTTATATGTACTCACCCCTCACTTTCTATCTTGTAAAGTAAAGAATCCGATTCCTCCTACTAATGTAGAGTTTCAATAGCCATTTTTGACCCTCAATGAGTCTCATCGCTCATCCTTATTTATTTGTATGGCTCTTGCCTAAATCTATCCCTCTTACAACCCACTTGACGTGGTTCTTCATTAATTGGATTCAACTTTTTTCTTTTTATTTAAAAATTCTACCACTATTGTTAGAGCTAAAATTGTACATATATCTGCACTCTAATTTGGTTCAATTAGACACCTAAAGACTTTAATTGATGACTAATTGAGGTGTTTTCTAATTGTACGTGAAATAATGGAGAAAATGCAAATATGTGTCAAAAGAGTTAAATTTAGGAACAAAATAAAGAGGAAAGTTCCAAGCCTTTTAGAGTCTTTGGTGGAGCCTCTCAACTGCTATTGATGATTTTAGAAGGAAGCAAAAAGTTTAAGCTATTTAGAGGCTAGAGTTGTAGCCTCTTAAAGGGTTAGCATTGACGTGGATAAGTGAAGAAGCAAATGATCAGGAGACAGTTGCAATGAACTTTCAAAATAGAATTTGACCCCCGTCAACATGCGGGATTTCTTCCATGTGCAAATTGACTTAGTCAATGAGCTAAAAAGACATATGTACCCTCACTTAAATTATAAAAAATTATAGGATAAATTAGTAAATTGACAATTCTTAGTAGAGATTATAAATAGGATTAGTTATTCTTAGAAGAGCAATTTTTAAGTTAGTTCCTAAACATGTAAAGCTTAGTTCTCTGGAGATTTTGAAGCAATTCTTCAATTTCGATGGAGACTTTTCCATCTTCTATGAGAGACTAGGTAACTTTTATCCAATTTAGCTTGTAATCATAACTTCACTTCAAATAATGGTAAGATTTTAAACTTAAAGGTTTCAATTCTACTGTATTCCTTAATTTCCTTAGCTAATTGATCTTGCACGTGTTAGAGAACAAGTAAATTTGATAGTGATGGCCCCATTGCTTGAGTTTCTTCAGTTTACTAGCTATTCTAGGCAATCACTATCCGGAATTATAGGTCTTGCTTAGACCTACATAGCAACCAAATCTTAGACTATATTTAAGGAAATTGAAGGGGAAAGTTCAATGGAGATGCACTGAGCTCACATTGCTCTAGATGGCCAATATCTCTTTAGATCTTAGTGCTCTTTTGTGATTTCACTTGTAGCAACTAAGGTGTGAGGGAAATTAAGGATGAACAGGATTAGTTCGAGTGGTCGAGCTAGCTAATTCTGAGAATAGTAGTAGATCGAGCTAGGTGAAGGCATAGTAGCCTAGCTATGTCATCCATAGTTGAATTGATTGATTAGTTTCTAGAACATTGATTGATGATCCATTGATTGATAAGGATTATGATTCCTTGCTAGATTGGAGCTTAGTTACTCTAATTTCCTTTTGTTACTTGTTGTAGATCTTATTATTAGTTTAGTTTCTTAGTTTCAAGATTGAATTCCAAGCTATGCTATCTTTAATTTCTAGTTTACATCTCAATTGTTTAGTTGATTTTTAGTTTCTGTTTTAAAAGCCATTGTTGCTTTGTTTTTTGTTTGATTGTAAAGAAGAGTAAAGAGAGAAGTATAACAAGCTCCATGTGGTCGATCTTTGCTTCCTTAGCTATAGGTTAGATTAGTAAGGTTTATTTTAGAAGCATTATGACACACTCACCAAAAATTTAGCGTTGTTGCTGGGGAGCATGGCTATTACATTCTCTTTACCTGTCACTATTAGATTCTATTTTGTGATTGTTTTAATTCTGTTTGGCTCTGTTTTGTTGTTGCAAATTTATTTTACAGTATGTTTAGTAGGGTAAATGTGGTAGTAATAATTGTTAGAAGGTGTGATAGTTAATGTCACGCCCTAACCCGCCCGAGCTGGCCACGTGGCAACTGCCGTGCTACCTCGAAGTACGTGTCTACAGCCACGCATCCGAGCACCGCAAGGCTTGAAATAGATATCATTGCTTCAAACAGAACTAAAATTTTAATTAGAAATCATTTAATAAAATATTTAATTTATGAGCAACACCAATGGATTAATTTAAAACAATACCTATGCAACGGAAACTGCTAAGCCTAAGCCACCAACGCCCCCTATTGAGCCTCCATTCTATTTGCTGACCCCGTACGCGGATCTGCATCCATCCACATTGGATACAGGTGAGTGACAGAGGTTCAATGAATCTCCATCAGGGTTAGGGAAAACAGGGGTAATCCAAAATAAAATAATAAGTAAATAAATAAAATTTCCTTTTTTAAAAAAACTCTCTTCTGGTTCTCTAGCAGAGAACCCTCTTTTAAAACTCTTTAAATAAATAAATATATTTATCAAAAATGGGCTGGCATCTCTTTAATACACTGAAGGTAGGACTGGCCGGTCGTATGCCTTACTGTACCGAAGGCTATCTCTTTTCACTTTAAAATACACTTTCATAATTTCTCTTTCTCTAGCCCGTTCCCTCGGTAGTAGCCAGCTGTGGTGGAACACAACTCTGGAGCCCTGGGGAGCTTCCCTACGCGCCTCTCCCAGGGTCTCGTCTCACCGTGCCCCTCGACAGGCGGTCTACGGCTGAGAATCTAGCATGCTTCTCCAACTCGGTCCACGTTCCCGCATATATTGGAGCCCGAAGAGCCATTCAATTACTCATCTCGTACCTCTCTCATATATTCATCATATATATATATATATAAATTCAAAACATATATGTTTTAAACATTTAAACACACACAAGCTTTTAGATTTTAAAATCATCCCACCCTCTAAGTGGGTGTATCACAAAATAAAAAATGTGTCGTGGATTACCCTTATCCCAAAATAGTTGTAAAACCTTTTAAAACAATTTTTATTTTGAAAACATTTTTCCCTAGTGGCTAGGCACTAAAATCTAAGTCACTCACAGTGTTGGGAGACTCGTATACTCCCAAGCGCTCCATGTAGCTCAACCTCCGAAGCATCGCTGCATTCGATTCACCCGGAGCCCTAGTACATGGAAATACGTTAGCATTCATAATTAAATTTATGAATGCACCTATGAGGCTCTAACATGACCTAAGACTGGGCTTGAATGTGATTTGGGGCTTAGAAAAGTGTCCAAGAGGTTTCAGGGTAAAAATTGGACACTTGAAGAAAAATTACGAAAATGCCCCTCAGGGTCCATGGGCCGCCCACTCGGGCTGGGCCCGGCACATAGAAAAGTGCCCGGGGGGTTTCGGGGCTAAAATCAGACTCTCGACGAAAAATTACCAAAATGCCCCGGGGACCCGTGGGCCCCACACCCGGACTGCGCTGGGCCCTACCCGGGTTGGACCAAATTCTACTCGAAATCGGGCCCAAAAAGCCCTCCTATGAGATATTTATATATAATAATGATATAATATAGAAATATCTAAAATATATTAATATAATATATAAATATCTTTTAATATAATAATATTATATAAAAATATCTAAACAGGGACTCGATCGGCCTGTTTCTCGGTCGGTCTCTCCCTCGGTTTTCGCACTCGTTTCTCCTCCTTTTGACTTACAAACTTAGAGAGGCGATCCTCATAGCATCTATGACAGATCCGCCGAGGTAGAAACGACAAACACCAGTCCAATTTTTTCGTAGACCGAGATTTAGCCTAAATTGACCAAATCTCAATTTTACCATCACCCGGTACACAGAAATGGGTGAAAACGTAGTATGGCGTAAATTAAGGTGAGTACTATAACATACTAAAAATTCACCTTATTCTACTGGCCCGAAATCCGTCGATTTGAGTTTAAAAATCTAATCCGGTTAAAAGCTAAAAACTGAGATCTAGGCTAAACCGATGCATGGAAATATGTGCAAATTTAATATAACGTAGATCAAGGTGAGTAGAATAACATACTAGAAACTCAACTTGTTCTGCTAGCCGGTTTGTCCAGATCTGCCAATTTTCCAAAATGCCTCCGTTTTGGCACCAGAGAGAAAAAGAAGAAAAAGAAAAGAAAAAATGAAAAAAAAGGTTCGGCCCTCCCCTATTTATAGGGGAGCCCGACGCCGGGTCTACTCGAGCCCCGGGTCAAACTTTTTTCCCTTTTTCAACTTTCTTCCTTTTTTACCCATTGGCTAAATCCTTTGATTTCTTGTGCCAACGAGGCCCATAATAAATTTCTAGGGACTTAATTGGAGGTCTTTTTGGCATTTACTAATTTCCATTCACGGTTAATTACTTTATCTTCCAACTCCGTCTTATCCTAATTTAAACTTCTTTTCTTAATTAGACACATCGGGACCGACATATTGTTTAATTAATACGCCATCTTACACTATTCCGTTCATACGAAAAAGTCGTGCTATGTCCGAGTGTGTCAATTAATTTTACGCGAATACTTGCTATTTGGTTAGGATTTTAGTTATTATTGTGTGTGTTTCTATAGTTGATTGTAAGTAATACTCTCTTTTCAACTTTGTTTCAGCTTATAATGTTAGTGTTATAATAGTTACTTGTGACACTTGATTAGAATTTGTTCTTGTGTTGCTACCCCTATTTTTCTTGATTTTCCTCTGTTTTCATTAGTTTAGAACTTAGTTGTTTGTTTTGTTTGGTTTCGTTTTAGCTCATTTGCTTGTTTTTTTCTTATGTTTTGCTTTTGTCCCTTTTGATTCTTCTTTTGGTATTTGTGTATTTTGTAGGATTTTGGCAATAAATTTAGTCACCCACCTACTCCACCCTTAATTGAGCTAACTTTAAGATTTGTTTAACACCCCATAAACTTAATGTCTTGGTCTTATAGTCCACACCAAGGAAATGCATTCAACAACTACTGGGAGTACCAATGGATGTCATATGCCTACCAAGTCCAACATGTCCCTCCATGCCATGATTCTTCTCAAGTTGAGGACGTATTACGCCCAATAAAGCTTCAAATTCATCAACTTGAACATTTAATTTATGGAAAGACAGCAAATGGATGTCCTCATATGTATCGATAGCCATAATGTAGACAGCCAAGGTTTTGGTCTTATGCTCCACACCAATAGCATGCTTTCAATCCATAATGGGAGGTTCAATGGATTCCATATGACCAACAAGTCCAATATATGCCTTCATTCCATGATTCTCAAATTGAATCCATGCTGCAATATGGACAACCATGATGTCCACAAGGGCAATAAGATTCAATTTCTTCTTTGATAGAGTAATTCAAAGGAATTGAGAGTAAAAAAATGCAAAGTATTCAAATCAACAACATAGAGAAGAAAGGGATGAGAGTATAAGGAGTTTCAATGCAAAGATTCAATAGAATTGGGATCCAATATCAAGTTGCAATGCATCTTCTTCATTAATAATAAATTCTCAAACAACGCAAAAGCTATCTTTTCTAAGCTATCTTACGAAGAAGGCATTTGATGCTGCTATTTTGAAGTCTCAAGATGCTTAAATTCAGCAACTTCATTCTTCCATGGATGAGCTAAAATGCAAAATCGAGGACACGGAAACTCTTACTTAAACAATGAAGGTTTCAATGGAAGAAAAGAGGGCATCTTACTATCGAGATTTGGATGAAGAAGATGAGTATGATACTACCCTTATTGAAAATGTAGCCCATAAGCCATCCATTAAATATCCTTCTTCTTCAGAATTGCCAATCGTCAAGGATGAAGGGAAGCCTCATGAACTTCAAGCTAAACAACATTATCTTACAATGGTGAAAAACCTTGATGAAGAAGATGAATTATACACTAGTGCTACCTATGCTTTCTACCATGATGATTCCCTAGCTTCTAGTCCTCCACCAAACTTGAATTCCAATTTGGAACAACCAAGGGTACATTCTAAGAATTCGAATTCAAGTTTTAATCATAATAATTTGTTTCCTCTTGTGAGCGTGTCACCGGATTACCAAATTATTATCCTTACAAACTCTGTGGAAGGGTAAGTAAGGGTCGATCCCACAAAGAGCTAACGTTAAAAAATAAAAATTGAATGAGGAATTTATATACAAACTAAAATTGAATAGGGAGATTTCTTTGCGATTTTAATGAAATTTAAACATAAATCAACTAACTAAATCAAACAATTAAAAGAAATAGAGGAATAAAACAATTTAAGTGGAGATCTCTAACCTATAGAACGATTGGTACTCGGAATCAAAGATTGATCATCGACTTCTAAAGTAAGACTAACACTCTAATTAACTAGCATAGTCAATATTACAATAGCTTCACATTAACCTAATTGATTCTTAAATAAATCAACCCTAAAACCAGCTTCGAAATTAATTCCTATCCTCTTAGACTAACCCAAGGCCCCAACAGCCCTAAATTCAAGTCAAGAGGATCATTAAGCATAAAATCAATATTAGCTAAAAATAAATAACGAAACACCCATCATACTTTGCTTGATTACTCATGTAATTTCCATGAACATCAACTTGAACTCATTTGTTACCATCGATTAAGGTAATCTACGATTCAGATTAGAATTACCTTAATTCTAATAGGCAAACACATGCAAGAATCGATCAATCATGACTAATCAATACCAAACATGCAATTGCAAGATCGTAAACAAGATTGCAACCTTCGAATAACAGAAAATTATAGAATAACTAAAGAGAAAAATCTTTAAATTGAAGATTAAAGTCTCATAATCAAAACCGAGTATCGAATCAGAACTTTAGATTGGAGAAGATAAAGTTTACCTACTCATGATCTAGGAGAACGACAAGAACAAAGAAAGAAATTATGTTTTTTGGACTAAAAACTCTCCTCTCTCCAAACCCTCCTAGGCTAGATAAAAAACTAAGATCTAAGAAACCTAAAAGGTCAGTTCGACTCTTAGAAACTGGGCCTAAACAAGCTAAAAGATTACAAAGTTAAATATGGGTTTTCCAAAGCTTTTCTTCTACTTCTAAATGTTTTTGGACTTGTAATTTCATCATATCGGACTTCATTTTGCTTTCCAAGCCCAAAGGATTAGTCCAAGTAGACAAAAGAGTAAATTTTGGACAATTAGGTTGGTAAAGCAACCTGGTGGGAGGACACGGCTAGGCAGCGACCAAGTCAGAATTCATTCTTAGGACTGGGTTATCAGGCCACATAAATGACTGGGTATGGTATACCGGTCGCTGGTTCATGTTTAATGGTGCTCTTTAGTCTTTGTAACCTAGTGATCGGGTGGAGCATACCAGTGGCTTGGTACCACTGCTACTCTTATTACCAAATTTCTTCCCTTGTCTACATTTTGATCGATTCCACCTTTTTTTTAGTTCGAATTGCATCTTCCTCCTTTGAAGTACCTAAATCACAAAACATATCTAATTAGCTTGATTAAAGTAGATAAGTGCTTAAATCAAAGAAAATTAGATAACAAAATTATGACCAATTAAGCATTTATCATAATCCTCATATCCCATCTCGATTAGTAAAAACACCAAAGAATGATGATCACACAAGACCAATTATGGAGAATGCCCCTCAAGACCCATCCATGAGCATAAATTTTAAAGATATTGTTTTCATTGATGAATAAAACTCAGGTGAAGTAATTAAGGTGTGGCAACCAATCAAAGATCCAATAAAGAATCTGCAATCCAACTCACTCAATGGCTTTGAACGGGCAACTGAATGGCAGACATAAAACACTAAAGAAGCTTAGGTCTAGCCTTTAAATCCAAATGTTGAAAGAAAGTTGAAGCGTGACCCACTCAAAGGCTCTAAGCAAGCCTCTCAACAGCCAACATGGAAATCTAAGGAAGAAAGGGAAAGTCTCAAGCCACTTACAGGCTCTGAGGAAGACTTTCAAAGGCCACAATCGACATTTGTATTGCCCTCACTTCTCAGCTCTATGCCACTTAGAGGCTCTGAGCAAGCATATGAGAGGCCATCAAGTCAGAATGTGTTCAACAAGAAAAGTATAAATGAACACGCCATTCGGTGAATGGCTAGTGAACAAGCTCGGTTAATGTTCATTTATGTTTGTTTAGTAAGGTAAACGAATGAATTTGAACATAAATTTAATTTTCATTTAATAAACGAGCCAAATGTGAATAAGGTATGTTAAGTTCATTTATATAAACAACATGCTCGTTCAATGTTCGTTTAGAGCTCGTTTATTTGTTTGTTTAAAATATTTTTTGTTTCATGTATTATGTTTATTATTTATTAAGATATTAGATATAATAGTAAAATTTGAACTCCATGTGTTTTTTATGACCACAAAACAATCCAATCAAATGTATTTGATTAATCTAAGTTAGGTGTGTAGGTTCCTAAAATGAAAATGAAAAATGCTAAATATAGAAAGTTGAACCGATTGAGACCTTGGCACAATCGATTGAACAAAGTTGAAAAGAATAACAATGAACAAGTTAGATTTTCAACTGATTAAGAAGAAAGCTCAACTGATTAAAAAAGAACTAAAGAAGCTATGAAGTCTAAAGTCAGATAATTGAATTGATTGAGGCTTCAATTCAATCGACTGAGAAGTCCCTGAAAAACAGTAGCTTAATAAAGTTGAACCGATTCAGAGGGTTACTGAATCTATTTAAAGGTTGAATCAAGGACATCAACAGCAATTAAAAAAGGTTTAACCTATTGAAGCTCAAGATGAATCGATTAAGTAGAGCAGTTAAACCGATTCACTAAGAATTCAACCGATTTAAAATTGTAACGACTAGTTTTTTCAAAGTTGCCAAACAACTTCTCTCTTCATTACATGCTTGCAATGGCCAAAGTAAGAAGTCTACTTATATAAGGGCCTTAAATTCTGAAGAAAAAGAAGGAAAAACATCAAGAATTAAAGAGTATTTACTGCACACCATTGTATATTCTTGTTTTATTGATTTCTCTTTTTGTACTTGAACGTTCATTCTTTCAAAGAGAAATTCTTAGTGCTTTGAATCTTGTACATCCTAGGTCTTTGTAGAGATCATCTTTTGTACATCAAATTTATGTTTTCTTGTACTTTTAGAGGTGAGGGATTCACTCTAAGGGGATTGAATCAATAAGTAGGCTCCTTAGTTGATGTGCATTTGAGATTGGGAAGAGCTCTCTTTGTAAAAGCTTTACGGAAACTAGAATTCCACTGTCCTAGTGAAGAGAAAGGTTGAAAATCCTTCATTGAGAAGACCAAGATAATGGATATAGGTGAAAATCACCGAACCATTATAAATTGCACTGTTAATTCTTTTTACTTTCTTGAAGCTTTAAAAAGTTCTTATCGTTCTATCTATTGCAATCCCAAACTCTACCCACCTTAACTCCAAAGTTCCTCAACAAGCTTCTCCATCAAAGAAAAAGTTTTAAAGTACTATTTACCCCTTTTCCATCACTAATTTAAGGGACCAACAATTATTATTAGAGCTTAACCATTTAGGAAGGCTTAACATCCTTGGAGAAGATCTAAAATGGCATCATCTAGCAACTTTATGATATAGGGCCAATCCACCAATAGGCCACTGCTTTTTTATGGAACCAACTACAAATATTAGACCACAAGAATGTCTATCTTCATAAAAGCTAGTGATTATGACATGTGGGATGTTATTGAAAAAGGTCCATAGATGCTAATAAATGAGGTAGATGGCATAAAAGTGCCAAAAGAAAGAAGAGAATGGAGTGAAGCCAAAATAAAAAAGGTGCAAGTCAACTACAAGGTAATCAACACTATAAATTGTGGACTTAATCCATTCGAATTCAATAGAGTGTCTACTTGTACAAGTGCCAAGCAAATATGGGAAAAGTTGAAAGTTACTCATGAGGTTACTTCTCAAGTAAAGGAGTCCAAAATTACACTTCTCACTCATAACTATGAGGTGTTCAAGATACAATCAGATGAGGGTATCACGACAATGTTTGATAAATTCAACAACATTACCAATTGAAGCATCTTGAAAGAAGACTCTGGAGCATGAACTAGTGAAAAGATTGCTAAGGAACTTACCAAAGGCTTGAAAGCCCAAAGTGACTACTATTAGAGAAGCTAAGGAACTTAACACCATCTCTCTAGACAATCTATGTGCTTCTCTTCTCACTTATAAGCAAGAAATGAAAGAAGATGAAGAATAAGAGAAAAATGATGTCCAGGAGAGAAAAAAAGGAACTTAGCCTTTAGAGTGAGTGCTCTTGAAAAAGAGCTTGATTATGTTAGTAATAAAGATGATAATGAGGACATGCTTGCTAGGAGGTTCAAAAGACTTATGAGTTAAAGAGACAAGAGGCAAGGAAAGAAATTCCTTAGAAAGGAACAAGGAACTTCTTGCAGAAAGAGAAGAATGAAGCCAATAAGGGTGAAAAGTTACTGTGCTTTGAATGGAAGAAGCTCGGCCACTTCAAGGCAGATTACCCTTAACTTAAAAAAGGACACTCCAAGAAATACAAGAAGCAAAAAAATGGCAATAGTGGCTGTTACATGGTTCGATAGTGATTGTTCAACATAGGATAGTGACAACAATGACATGAATGAAAAGGCCAACCTTTGCTTGTTGGCTAAAGAAGACACCATTGAGGTAATCTTTAAACTACCTAGTGTCTAGTTAAATGATCATGATGATGATTGTGATTATGAGCTTGAAGATGATAATATAAATGATGATTATGAAAGCCTATGTGATGAGTTTGAAAAAACTTGCACTAAAATATAAATCTTTGAAAAGGAAAGCAAACTCATTAACTAATGAACTTGATAGGATCAAACTTGATTTCCATTGTCACGTCCCGACCCGCCCGGGCCGGCCACGTGGCAACCGCAGCGCTACCTCGAAGTACGTGTCTACAGCCACGCATCCGAGGCACCGCAAGGCATTGAAATGGATATCATCACTGTAAAACAAAACTAAAATTTTAATTAGAAATCATTTAATAAAATAATAAAACTTAAAACGTGCACCAGTGGATTAATTTGAAAGAAATACCTAGGCAATGGAAAACTACTAAACCTAAGCCACCGACATCTCCTAGTGAGCCTCCTTTCTATAGCTGACTCCGCACGCGAATCTACATCCATCCACATTGGATACAGGTGAGTGACAGAGGTTCTATGAATCTCCATCAGGGTTAGGGAAAACAGGAAAATCCAAAATAAAATAATAATAACATATACATATTTTTCTTTTGAAAACTCTTTTAAAAACTCTTTAATAAACAAATATATAAATCTCAAATGGGCTGGCATCTCTATCATACTGGAGGCACGACCCGTCAGTCACCTTACGCCTCACTTCACCAAGGGCTATCTCTTTTCTCATTTATAATTATTTTCTCTTTTCTATCTCTCTAGCCCTTTCCCTCAATGGTGCCACGCTGTGGTGGAACACAGCGAACTGGAGCTCTGGCGAGTTTCCCTACGCGCCTCTCCCAACCAGGCTCGACTCACTGTGCCCCTCGATAGGCGGTCCACGGCTGAGTATCATGCATGCTCTCAAACTCGGTCCACGCTCCCCCAAATTGGAGCTCCGAGGAACCCTCTCAATCACTCATCTCCCAAGGGCATCGTACCCTCAATAATCATAATAATAATATTTGAAAAATTATATATATACGTATAAAACATTTGTATTTAGAACATATAAATCACACACACATAAGTTTATATTTCTTTTTAAAACATCCCACTCACTGTGTGGGTATATCACAAACAAGTATGTGTGGGTGGATTTCCCGTATCCCAAAACCTTTTTGAAAACATTTATGTTTTTTTAAAAATCATTTTTAAAACCCTCTTCCCCAGTGTCTAAACAAAGAAGTCTAGGTCACTCACAGTATTGGGAGATTCGTATACTCCCAAGCGCTCCATGTAGCTCAACCTCCGGAGCATCGCCGCATTCGATTCATCCGGAGCCCTAATACATGAAATATACGTTAGCATTCATAACTAAATTTATGAATGCACCTATGAGGCTCTAATATGACCTACGACTGGGTTTCGATGTGATTCGGGGCTTAGAAAAGTGTCCAGGAGGTTTTGGGGTAAAAATTGGACACTTGATGAAAAATTACGAAAATACCCCTGGGGTCCATGGGCCGCCCACTCGGGCTGGGCCCGGCACTTAGAAAAGTGGTCGGGAGGTTTCGAGGCTAAAATCGGACTTTCGATGAAAAATTATCAAAATGCCCCCGGGGCCCGTGGGCCCCACACCCGGACTAGGCTGGGCCCCATACGGGTTGGGTCAAGTTCTACTCGAAATTGGGCTTAAAAAACCCACCTATGAGATATTTATACATTATAATGATATAACATATAAATATCTAAATATATTAATATAATATATAAATATCTTTTAATATAATAATATTATATTAAAAATATCTAAACAGGGACTCGATCGGCCAGTTCTTCGGCTGGTCTCTCCCCCGGTTTTCACACTCGTTTCTCCTCCTTTCGACATACAAACTTAGAGAGGCGATCCTCATAGTATCCATGACGGATACACCGAAACAGAAACGAGAAACACAGGTCCAATTTTCCCGTAGACCGAGATTTAGCCCAAATTGACTATATCTCCGATTTATTCACACCCGGTGCACAGAAATGCGTAAAAATGGAATATGACGTAGATTAAGGTGAGTACTATAACCTACTAAAAACTCACCTTAATCCACCAGCCCGAAATCCACTTATTTGAGTTTAAAGTTCTAATTTGGTTAAAAGCTGAAAACTGCGATCTCGGCTAAACCGATGCATGGATGTGAGTGCAAACTTAAAATAACGTAGATCGAGGTGAGAAGAACAACATACTGAAAACTCACCTTGATCTGATGACCGGACTGTCCCGATTTGCCAATTGACCAAAATGCCTCCGGTTGGCTCCAGAGAAAAGAAGAAGAAAAAGAAAGAAAAGAAAAGAAAAAAATGAAGAAAGGTTCGGCCCCCCTCCCTTATTTATAGGGGAGCCCGACGCTGGGTCCACTTGGGCCTTGGGTCAAACTTTTTCCCCTTTTTTAACTTTCCTTCATTTTCACCCGTTGACTAAATCCTTTGCTTTCTTGTGCCAACGGGGCCCATAATAAATTTCTAGGGACTTAATTGGAGGTCTTTTTGGCATTTACTAATTTCCATGCACAGTTAATTACTTTATCTTCCAACTCCGTCTTATCCTAATTCAAACTTCTCTTCTTAATTAGACACATCCGGACCAACATATTGTTTAATTAAAACGCTGTCTTACACTATTCCGTTCGTACGGAAAAGTCGTGCTAGGTCCGGGTGTGTCATCCATGATGTGTTTGAACATAGAAATCTATTGCAAGCTGAGTTAGAGCATGCAAAAAATGTTTATGATGCTTTGATGCATGACTATGAGGCTAACAACTCAAATTTAAAGACTATTGATGATTTGATAATCATGATTTCTAGTTTGAGAGAGAAAAATGAAAAAGAAAAGGAAAATGAAAATAGTGTATGTGAATCTAGTAAAAATGCATCTACTAGGAAGAAAAGGCATACTTCTAATGTTCATTGTTATGCTTGTGACAAGAAAGGGCATTTTTCCTACAATTGCTATATGAATGAAAAGCCCCTCCCCAAGACCAAATTGATTTGGATGACCAAAAGCTATCATGTGCTCACTGACCCCAAAAGACCCATCAAAGTATGGGTACCTAAGAACAAAAACTAAAAATTTGTTTTGTAGGTTGAGCATGAGTATAAGGAAACATGTTTGAAGCCTCAACCAAATGAGAGGCAACCATGGATCCTTGATAGTGGTTGCTCAAAGTACATGACGAAAAATAAAACTTTATTCCAAGAGCTTGATGGAAAGAAGAAAGGAAGTGTTTCTTTTGGTGACAACTCCAAAGGTATCATCCAAGGAATTAGAACCATATGTAGCACATCTACAAACTATATCAAGCATGTTTTGTTTGTTAAGGGTCTTAAGTATAACTTGTTGAGCATTAGTCAATTATATGATAGAGGATATAGAGTATGTTTTGACTCTCAAGTATGCCATGTGATTGACATTGATATTAGCAAAGCCATTTTTGTTGGAAAACGTTTTGAAAACATTTATGTGATTTATCTTGGTGATTTTGATAATTGCATAAATGAAACTTGCTTTATGGTAAAGGATATGTGTGATAGTTGGTTATGGCATAGACGATTGGGACATGCAAGCATGAACACTATTTCAAAACATTTAAGAAAAGACTTGGTCATTGGAATTTCAAACCTTGATTTTAAAAATGACCATGTTTGTGAAGCATGTTAATTTGGAAAATAAACTAGAAGTTCTTCCAAATCAATACATGAGATTTCTACTTCTAGACCATTATAACTGTTGTTAATGGATTTGTTTGGGCCAATAAATTTTACAAGTTTAGGAGAGAAATCCTATGGCTTTGTTATTGTTGATGACTATTTTAGATTTACTTGGGTATATTTCTTGTCCTCTAAAGATGAAGCATTGCATTTGTTTATCAAGCATTGTAAAAGAGTTCAAAAGGAAAAAGAGCTTAGCATTGTTAGCATTATGAGTGATCATGGGGGAGAGTTTGAAAACAAAGATTTTGAAGATTTTTGTAATGAAAATGGTTTTCAATACAACTTTTTAGCTCCTCTAACTCTCTAATAAAATGGAGTTGAAAGAAAAAATAGAACTTTAAAAGAAATGGCAAAAACAATACTTTGTGAAAACAACTTGCCAAAATATATTTGGGTGGAAGCCATAAACACAACTTGTTATATTCTTAATAGGGTTTCCATTAGGTCAAATATTTCAAAAACTCTATATGAGTTTTACAAGGGGAAGAAACCAAACATTTTTATATTTGAGGAGCTTTGGTTGCAAATATTTTGTCTTAAACAATGGAAAACACCCTAAAAAATTTGACGCTAAAAGTGATGAAGTTATTTTTCTTGATTATTCTTTGAACTCTAAAGCATATAGGGTCTTCAATAGGAGAACATTAGTTGTTGAAGAGTCTATCCATGCTATTTTTAATGAATCTAACAATGCACAGAGAAAGGTAGTGCATGTTCATGATGATGACATAAGTGAGTTAGAGCCAAAGATGGAGAAAATGAAGATTTAAGAAGAGCCATTAGAATAATTTACCACCTTGGAAAGAAATGAAGATCAACCATCTCTTAAAGATCTATAAAAGAGAAAAGAACCTCATGAAGATCTACCTAAAGCATGGAAATATGCCAAGATTCATCCAAACAAGCAAATACTTGGAGATCCCTTCGACAAAGTGAAAACAAAAAGGCAACTCATGGAAACTTGTGAGCATATGGCATTCATCTCACAAGTGGAGCCAAAGACCTTTGAGGAAACAGAGAATGAAAAAAGTTGGATGATTGTCGTGCAAGAGGAGCTAGGCCAATATGAAAGGAGCAAGGTTTGGACCTTGGTTCCTAGGCCAACTAACCATCTAATCATTGGTACAAAATCGGTTTTTAGAAACAAGATGGATGAGTTAGGAAATGTGGTAAGAAACTATGCAAGATTTGTTGCCAAGGGTTACAATGAAGATGAAGGTATCAATTTCAATGGAACTTTTGGATCGGTGGCTAGATTAGAGGCTATTAGATTATGGCTTACATATGCATGTTACATGAATTTAAAACTTTTTCAAATGGATGTGAAAAGTACATTTTTTTAAATGGTTCTATACAAGAAGAGTTTATGTAAAACAACCTCTCGGTTTTGAAATTCATGATAAGACTGCTCATGTTTACAAATTACAAAAGGCTTTATATAGTTTGAAACAAGCTCCTAGAGCTTGGTATGAAAGGCTTTCAAAATTTTAATTGAAAAAGTTTTTAAAAAAGGAACTGTAAACACCACTTTCTTTACAAGAAATATAAAAATGATCTTCTCATTGTACAAATATATGTTGATGACATTATATTTGGTGGTACTAATGAGAAATTGTGTGAGTATTTTGCTAAAGAAATGCAGGTAGAATTTGAAATAAGCATGATAGGGGAGTTGAACTTCTTTCTTGGTCTAGGAATAAAGCAAAGTCAAGATGGCATTTTCATCAACCAAGCCAAGTACATAAAGGATAGGTTTGGGATGATGGACACGAAGGGAATTTGAAACCCCATGAACCCCTCAACAAAGCTTGAGAAAGATGAGAAAGGAAAAGAGGTTAATCAAAAGCTTTATAGAGGTATGATTGGATCTCTTCTTTACTTGATTGGTAGTAGGCTTGATATTATGCTAAGTGTATGCCTATGTGCTAGATTTCAAATAAGTCCAAAGGAATCAGACTTGACTATTGTTAAGAGAATCTTTAGATACCTTTTGAATACTCAAAACTTAGGTTTATGATTTTCTAGAGGTAGTTCTTTTAATCTCTTAGGCTATTTCGATTTTGATTTTGCAGGTAGCAAAGTAGATAGGAAGAGCACTAGTGGTATTTGTCAATTTCTAGGAAATATGCTTGCATATTGGTCTAGCAAGAAACAAAATTCTATAGCACTATCTACCATAAAGGCTGAGTATATTTCTTTAGGTAGCTGTTTGCTCAAATTTTATGGATTAGGCAACAACTTAGTGATTATGGCATGTCTATAGATAAAGTTCCTATCTTCAGTGACAATACAAGTACCATAAATACTTCTAGGAATCTCGTTCAACACTCTAGAATTAAGCACATTGAGATTAGATATCATTCATTAGAGATCATGTACTTAAGAGTGATGTCAAAGTAGAATTTGTTGATACCTTACATCAATTAGCAGATATTTTCACTAAACCATTGAATGAAGATCAATTTTGCAAAATTAGGAGAGAGCTTGATATAACTAGTATGCATGAATTAAAATTGTGATCACATGTTCTATAAATTGCATACTTGTACCTGTTCTTTTAATTCTAATGAGCTTTAATTGTGTAGAACTTTGCTATATCAATAGATATATGCTTTATGTGTCTACTTAGTAAAATTGAATCTTAAACACTTTGAATCGGTTGAGCATTTAGCTCAATCAGTTTTTCATAAGGTTTTGAAAAGTTAGTTGTTGAATTTTTCAAGTTTCAATCAATTCACTCTTTTGGTGAATCAATTCAATTTTTCTAGAAAAATGACCTTTGAGAATTGAACATTTTGAATCAGTTGAGAATTCAACTAAATCGATTCTTAAAAACCTGGAGCTTTAAAATTAAATTTTTCAAAATTCAATTGATTCAATTTCAAAAAGGCTTTAAAAGGATTTTAAGTAGAAAGTTTCAATCGATTCAGTATTTAACTGAGCTAATTGACTAGGCTTTAGAAGTAAAAGTTAGAACCTGTTCAATCAATTAAGCCTTGGGCTCAATCGATTGAACCTATTGGGCCCATAAATAACCTGACGGTTCTTACATGTTCAGATTTGTTTAGAATCGACTCAATGTCAAAACTTTATGGTTTCCCTTTTTAATTCTCATCAAGAATCCTTGTTTTTAACCAAACTCAAGCCTTAATTTATCTCCAATACACAAAATCAACTTCCTAGCACTCAAATTAACAAAAATTCCCAAATTCCATACCTAAAGCCCCAATGGCACCAAAAAGAGCAAATCCATAATAAGGAAAGGATTCAAGCAAAAGCGTGAAGTATATGGGCAAGAAAGTTAACAAAGGGAAGTTAGTTGCAAGTGCTAGTCCTCTAAGTAATGGCATCCAGAATCAAGAATGAGGCAACCTCATTAAATATTTTAGAAATAGCATCCATAAGAAGATATTTGATGAGATTTTATCTAATAAGAATGTTATATGTGGAAGAGAGATTAATTGGAATGAATTTAAGAACTATAGCTTTCATGATAGTCTTAAGAGATTATTTGTCGATGCCAAATGGTTGGGATTGAGTAATTTCAAGGATAGAGGTTTAATGAATTGATGGTTAGGGAATTTTACTCTAGTATTCCTAAGAACCAAGAAGAATTGGGTAAAAGGATAAAGATAAACACTGAAAGGATTCATGCTTTTGTGTGTGGAAAAGAATGTATGGTTACCCCAAAAGATCTTGGAGACTTGCTCAAGATTTAATTTGAAAAGGGTGAATATTCTAAGCCCTCAACCTTCAAATGTGATACAACTTGGAAGGAAATCACAGGCTTAGATGAGAGGTTTGACCTCAAAAACTCAGTCTTGAAGATCAAGACTTTGGAGCTTAGATTGTTGCATGTGTTTGTGTGCACTACACTTGATAGGAGATCTGGTAGCTTTAGCACAGTTACTCAAGATGATGTTTGGGTAACACTACTAGAAAAATGGCCCATAGGGACGGATATAAGGACAGAAAAACAATGAAAATCCGTCCCTAATTGCAATACCAACGAAAATTGGGGTGGAAAAAATTTCGTCCCTATAGGCTCGTCCCTAACTTTTAGGGACGAAACTTCGAATCCGTCCCTAAGTAATTAGGGACGGACATAATTCCATCTCTAATTTCGTCTTAACAGTGGAGACAAAGTGTGCCAATTAGCAACGGATTTAGCAACGGACATTAGAAATAGGGACGGATTTTAAAGACGGATTTTGGAACGTATTTGGGGACGATTTTATCCGTTTCCAAATCCGTACTATTTAGGTTTGTGTGGTTAGAATTAGGGACGGGTTTTGGGACGGATTGTTACCTAGGGATAGAATTAGGGACGGTTTTTTAACATTGGGGACTAAATTAGGGACGGATTTAGGGACGGTTTTTGAAAAAGTATAAAAATTGTTAATTATTATTATTATTATTTATTATTATTATTATAATTAAATACAAAAAGCACCATAATTATAAAAACTATATATATATATGTATGTGTATAAATGTACAAATGTACAAATGTCACATATATATAATCCCATAAATCTACAAACCCTAAGGATGGCCTAAAGTGGGGTCGAACTCATCAATGTCCTCCCCATGAGCAACAATGTCCTCGTCCAGATCAGCCCCATCGTCCTACTTGGCCACGAGACCCACGTCCTTAACTCGATGTTGTGCTTGAGATATGGACTCTCCAGTACGAGCCTGATTAGGCTGAGATGGCTCCGGTGACCGAATATGCACTACCGGAGGCTGAGAAAACTGAGTCATCATCTACTGCATCTAAGCAACCTAGAAGCGATCCCTTCGGCCAAGGACTCAGCCAACACCCGTGATGTGGCCTCCTATGTAGACCTGTAGCCTCCTGTGCTACCTGTTGTGCTGACAACCGTGCAGTCTCCTCCATCCTCATATCGATGGAGGTGCGCAATGCATCAAGCTCTTGTCGCAAAGAAAGGTTCTCTTGTGACTGAGTGGGGACGGATGATGGGTCGACCGGAAAGTCTGAGTGCTGAGCAATAGAACTGTACCCTAGGTATTGCCCTCGGCTACAGCCAGTTACCTTCTGCCATACTTGATGTGGGTTGACCCTGGATGGATCATCACCAGCCCCGGCAAAGGCTCTAGCATACTTAGACTCGTAGCTCTCCTGCAAAAAAATTAAATAAATTAATTACAAAAGCTAATATAAGTTAATATTAACTTAAACAGCGGAGTACTAAATGATATAGTTAAATTGTAAAATCAGAGACATTTATATATATAAACTTACAGCAATGGTCCATGCACGACCTCAGGATAAGCGCCCTCATTGGTCTTGTAAACTCTATCAAATAGGGTCGCAGGACCGGGATCGTGTCCCGTTTCCTTAACCTTCAAAAGAATAAATTTGAAAAGAGATATTAGAGAAATATTTATGAAATATCAAATTTAATCGAAACAAAATATATATATATTTATTACCATGTCGTCCTGATGGAATTAAGTGGCCTTGCTACCACCCCATAAGACAATCGCCGGATCAGTGTCTCGATTTTTCTTGTTTATCAAATTGATCATCGAAACTGCTCCTGGGTCCACAGAGACCTCAGTCTCTGCCACACCTCATCCGATACCCATAGAGGTCGCTCGTTCCTAGCTCGAGCCTTTGTAAACTCATGCCGTACCCAATCTCCTGCAATCTTCTGGAAGAATGCTCGCACGCACTTAAGCCCCTCGGGTGGAAATGAGTAATGTCTCTGAAAAAGGAAAAGAAGTAATCATACCATTAAAACTTTAATAAATTTTATTGAAAAATCAGAATAATTATGTGAGAATTTAACTAAACTTATAATATTATTTAAAACTTAAAAGATGAATTAAAGTAATTGAACTTGCTAGCCATGACTCAAACATATGATCCTACACCTTACGCGAGACCTTCATCCAAGAACTCCACGGCTCTTTCCAGTAATCGCTGACTGTTGCTTTGATCTCCTTCTTGATGTTCTTGTTTGTGGTCCGATCGCTTTGAAAGTTCAAGTTAACAAAGTTAGTTAGTTTGAAATAAATTATTATTAGAAAATAAATCAATCCAGAAGTCAAATTAAAATCTTAACATCTTACGTAAGTACGGATGACATGAACATAGGAGTCGACGCCTCTCGAACAGATGATCCAGGGATAGAAGGCTGGGCATGTTGGGACTGCTCGGCATGCTCCGACGGCTGAGAAGGCTGGCAAGCTGGGATGGCTGAAAATGCTGGGTAGGCTAGGAAGGCTGACCGAGGGGCTGCTGCGGTAGCGGATCCGGTGGCACAAGTCGATAAGTTCTGCCACCCACTGTCAATAATTGCTCTTGCCCCTGAGGTGACGGAGGAGATGGGTCTGATAGTGGAAATGTGCGCTGGGTGGAGAAGTATGTAGAGAGGGGTTAGCGGGATACGATGTCGCCTACGAGCATAAAGCAGTATGTTAGTGGACACATAATGAATTAAATTGCAGTAATAACTTTCATTGAAATAAAATTAATACATATACCTGTGAATAAGGGGATACATGTATGGACGAAGGGGGGATGGTGTCCTATGGAAGAATTGTAGGTGGCGATGGCGGTAATCCAAGAGCTGATGGTAGTCCGACTGAGTGTGAGACGGAATGTGGTGACTGATTGTGGTCCGATGTCTATTGAACTCGCCAGGTGTCGGACGACTGAGATTGCTGGGACCCCATCGGCTGGGCTCGCAGCGAGCAGGACTACTGGGCTCGCTATGAGCCCGAGTCCTGAGATCGCCGTCGAACCTTAAGTAATTCAAATTTAAGTTGTTAAATTCTAAGTTTTGTTAAACTTGTATATTATACTTATATTAAACAAAAATTAAAGTTATATATTTTTAATATATTGGTAACTATATTATACTTATAATATATATTATAACTATGTAAGTATAACTATATTATACAATATATATATAGTAAATATATACTATTAACTATACTATATTAAACTGATAACTATATATATTATATAATATTAAATTTAGTAATTATATTATACTTATAACTATATTATATTATTATACTTATAATATATTAACTATATATATACTATACTATTATATACTAACTACATATATACTATATTATTATATACTAACTATATATACTATATTATAATTTACTAACTATATATACTATATTATAACTATATTATACTTATGAAATATATTAACTATATTAAACTTATAACTATGTATATTGTTATATATATTATATTATACATAGTAATTCTATATTATATTAACATATTATACTTATATATACTAACAATATTATAGTTTTATATATTAACTATATATTAAAATTAGATTTTAAAGTGTAATATACTTATATAATAACTATATTATATTATTATAACTATATATCTAATTATATTATAATAACTAATAATATGTAATTAAACCTAATATCTAATTAAACCTAAACATAAATTATATTATACGTATTAATTCTATATTATATTAACATATTATAGTTATATATATCAACTATATATTAAAATTAGATTTTAAAGTTTAATATACTTATATAATAAGTATATTATATATACTAACTATATATCTAATTATATTATAATAACTAATAATATGTAATTAAGCCTAACTTTTTCATAATATGTAATTAAACCTAATATCTAATTAAACCTAAACATAAATTATATATTGTAAATGTAAATGTAAACATAAATTATAAATTTAATAAAGTAAATGTAGTAAAATACAAATTATACCATAATAATGGCCGAAAAACTCACCGAAATTCGGGTGGGGTGGGGTGGTTTTGAAGGATTTGAGCACAAATCCGCAAAATGAGGGAGAGGAGCGAAGAGGAGAACGAAACTCGATTCGGCCTGAGCTGGAAAACCGCCGGACTGGAGTGGGAAGTTGGCCGGATGTGACGCTGGAAGGAGGAGCAGCGGTGGGGCACGGGGGAGGACAAGAGGAAAAAGAAAGAGAAGAAGAAAAGAAAAAGGTTGTCGCAATTATTTAAAAGGAATTAGGCACGGTTTTAGGAACGGACTTAGGGACGGATCTTCCTAAATCCGTCCCTAACATGTCACAGTTGACGACAGCTGGGACCAACAAGGGATTTCAAACAGGCTGAAATCTAAATCCGTCCCTAATGTCATTAGGTTGACGACAGCTGGGGCCAACTGGGACCGTTACTGACTTTGGAAAATCCATCCTTTAGGGACGGAATTAGGGACGGATTTTCCTAAGTCTGTCCCTAATGGAATTTACCCATTTCCACACGGGAAGTTTTGGCGCTCTTATGTTTTCATTTAGGAACGGAACTAGGGACGGAATTTCAAAAATCTGTCCCTAATGGAATTTACCATTTCGACACGAGAAGTTTTGGTGCTCTTTTGTTTTCGTTTAGGGATGGACAATCCCTAATTCCGTCCCTATTTCGAACGGATTCAAAAATTTGGGGACGGATATATCCGTCCCTAAATGACTTTATTAATTCACAAATTTATTTTGGATCTATTCTAATATAAATGCCATTTTATGAAAAATAAATGTGTTGGTAATTAATAATGGAGAAAGAATAATGGTTACAAGGAATGAATATATCATTGAATGTATAACACAAGATTTGTTGAGTAACTATCATAGAACACACTAAAATTCATTTGGATTATATCCACCATGATCATCGTTGTCATTTGAACAACTGGTTGATTCAGCTGAATCAAAGTCATCTCCGAACCGTCGATTTCTGCGATCGGTCGAAGCTCGTCGAAGTCCACAGTCAAATTGATGCCAGCCATGTCAAACAATTGTATTGCATATTTATTAATGGTAACGATTGGGGTTGCACAATTTCTTCCATCTGGTATGGAGCATCATCGTCAGCCTCTTCATTCACAATCTGAACAACTCTCCTTGATTTTGTTTCGCAGACCGCCAACCAATTAGATTTGTCCCTGCTAGCACCCAAATAATCACAGAAGTAGACTTGAATGGCTTGTTTTGCTAGAACAAATGGATCATATTTCTGGTACATCTTTTGCCGATGAACATCAACTAGCCTGAAATTAGGATGTACCTTCATTCCATGTACAAGATTAAACCAATCGCAGTCAAATAGAACAATAGTGGCCATGGACACTGCGCTATTATACTCAAGGACCAAAACATCTTTCAGTAGTCCATAATCACTGCTGGATGGATCGTATGAGTTGGACCCTCGAACACAAACACCCCAATTCATTGTGGCCTTTCTGGCTCCACGCTGAACAGTGTGGAAGTTATACCCATTAATAAAGACACCAGGCCATGAGCTTACCTTTCTCGAAGGCCCCCAAGCCAAGAGCATCAGAATTGGCAAAGCATCAATATGCTTAGCTCGATTAGCTGGAATATCAAGCTGCAAGTCATAACATTCATTATAATTATCATTTAAAGAAATCAAGTTTCATGGGTTACCAGATAAAGCACCTGATGAATTACTATATATACTTACATACTGCTTAAACCAATTGGAAAAATGGGCATCGATCAACTGATCAATGGCACCCTGATCATACCCACCATTGCCGTAATATTGGCTAAAGGCCCTGTTCCAAACGATGCAACTTAAGTTAAACCAACAATAATTAAATATACAATAAAATATATCAAGTCAACTTGACTTACTCAATGATAGGTTGCACTTCTGGACAATTTCGTAAAACATACGTATGTGCAACGCATTGCTCTCTCTCACCCAACCATTTAGTCTTATCTTTACCTTGAAATCGAGTTGGATAGTTAAAAATTGAGTAGGGTGGGAGAGTGGAATCATTCAGCCCTTCATCGTTACGCCCAGGTCTCCTAATATGATTGTAGATGTCCGAATCACATAAGTAATACTATGCAAAGTAGTTGATTTCTTGTGCGATGTAAGCTTCACAGATTGAGCCCTCAACATGAGCCTTATTAAGAATTGTTTTCTTCAATTTGTGAAGGAACTATATTCATATGGTAACTCAATTAAAGAAGTATGTACATTGTGTAATTTTATTATATCAGCTAGCATAAATACGAATGCCTATCTAATTATAATATGAATCGAATATAATTTTTTACCTTTCAAAGGGATACATCCATCTAAATTGAACCAGACCTCCAACTAATGCTTCGTATGGTAAGTGAACAACGATGTGTTCCATTGAATCGAACATGGCTGGAGGGAAAACCTTTTCTAAGTTACATAGTATGAGTGGAACATTGTCGTTTAAATCCCAAACCTTTCCTAAATCCAGCATACTTAAAGATATGCATCAAAAAAATAGGCTAAGTTCTGTCACAGGTTTCCATACACTAAGAGGCAACATTTCTCTGAATGTGATTGGTAGTAGTCTCTACATAAAGACATGGCAATCATGACTCTTCATGCCAGAAACCTTCTCTTCATTAATGTCAATGCATCTCCCAATATTTGATGCATACCCATCTGGAAACTTCAAGTTCCTAAGCCATCTCAAAATGGCTGTTTTCTATGGTTTTGTCAAAGTGTAAATGGCTTTAGGTTTGGTGCGCTGCTCACTTTCAAGATTAACTGCAATTAAACTTCGAGAGCATATAACACTGATGTCTTTTCTTGCATTTAAAGTGTCCTTTGTTTTCCCATTCAAATCCATGATAGTTTCAAAAACTGCATCAAACACATTCTTCTCAATATGCATAACATCAAGGTTATGGCAAATCAAGTTTGTTTTCCAATAAGGAAGACCCCAAAAAATACACCTTTTTGTCCATTTGTGATGAGTGCCGTAATAATCAGGCATATGAATCGGATCATCCATTGCAGTAGGCAAATGCCAAACGTGTGCATATATCTCTTCCCCTGTCAACCTCGATGGTGCAGCCATCGTCTCAACGTGACCACGACGGAAAGACTTCTTATCTTTTCTATACGAATGATCAGGGTGAAAGAAACACCAATGACAATCAAAATAAGTCGCCTTCCTACTATATGGAAACACGAATGCTCTCCTCCCCTGCATACATATAGGGCAACCTAAAACTCTAGCAGTACTCCACCCGGGTAACATGCCATAAGCAGAAAAGTCATTAATAGTCCACTTAAGAGCAGCCTTCATACAAAAATGCTCATTCGTCGATACATCATACGTTGAAATCCCATCTTCCCACAACTGCTTCAACTCATCAATCAGAGGTTGTAAGAAAACATCTATGTTTTTCTTTGGATTTTTCGGCCCAAGACAAATCAATGTTAAAAACATATAAGGGTTCTTCATGCACATACCCGGAGGAAGGTTGTACAGAGTTATAACAACTGGCCAACAAGAATAATTTTTTCCGAACTGGCCGTGTGGTGCAAAACCATCTGCGTATAGTGCCAATCTAACATTTCGAGCCTCTGAACCAAAATCAGGATACATCCTGTCAAAATATTTCCATTCCTCAGCATCGGACGGATGGCACATAACCTCATCTTGAGCTTCATGTATAGCATGCCAAGTCATATGTTTTGCTGTGACAGAGGTATGGTACAATCGCTATAACCGAGGAGTCAATGGCAAGTATCTCAAAATGACAACTGGAATCCTTTTACGAGTTCTGTCCTTACGACGACCAATGTCTTTAAATCTAGGTTCATCACAAAACCTACAGCAATCAGAGTTCGAATGTTCCTTCCAATACAGCATGCAGTTATTCTTACAAGCATCAATCTTTATAACCGGTAAACCCAAATCATTGACGGTTTTTCTATATTGATAATAGTTTGGAGGAAAATTATTTTCTTCCGGTAATACTTTCCTAACTGCTTCACAAAAAAAAATCAAATGCAACTTCAGACAAGTTAAACTTTGACTTCCCACTTAACAAAGTCGAAACAAAGGATAACTTGGACTCACTAGAGCCCTCAAACAAAGGCTCGTCGCATTTTTCATGATGTCAAACCATCTATCATCTAAATGTGTCACATGCTGGCCTGCAAAAGGATCTTGCTCGTATCCAAACTGATTTGCTGCTTCCCCACTGGGTCCAGCTTCATCTTCATTACGGTGGACAAAACTCGGTCGTGCAACGTTAAACACCATACGCTGATCCCATGTCATATCTTCATAGTCACCCCAGTTTGCCATCTCAACCGGTAATGGTGCTTGTCCTTGCCATTGCTCATTACTTTCAATTCTACATAGTGGTTCACCTTAGCTAACCCAGTTCCAATAATACTCCTTAAAGCCATAGCGGATTAGATGATGTGCAACCTTATCTGATAAAAAGAAGCATATATTGTTGCACTCTGTGCATGGACAACGAATTTTTTCTCCATTTTTCCATGAGGCATCCTGACTCAATGCCCAACTAATGAATTCTCCAACACCGTCCATAAACTTTTCTGTCACACCTTTTTGTCCCGGTTTTTTCCAATTATACATCCACTGTCGAGTTTTAATCAACTCGTCCATTTTTCCTACAGCAATATTTTAAATTAGTTCTGTTCCTATACCAAAATATATACTCGCCACTGTTAATAACTGAATTCCACCTATATTCAAATACTTTAAATGTTTTCTGACAGTTTCTCACACAATTACCTTCTCTATACAATTAATTAAATTCAACAAATGCATCACAATCAACATCAAGTTCAAGCTTAAAACAATAGCGGAAATAGATATATATTAATATTAATTTTCACGCCTCGACCCGCTCCAGGTCGGCCACGTGGCAACCGCCGCTCTACCTCGAAGTACGTGCTGGCCAGTCACGCATCTGAGGCACCGCAAGGCATAAATGGGCATCATCGCTGTCAAATAAAACTAAAACTTTAATTAGAAAATATTTATTAAAATAATTAACTTTAAAAGTAATGCCAGTGGACTAATTGAGAGAATACCTACACAGCGGAAACTTCTAAGTCTAAGCCACCGACGCCTCCTAGTGAGCCTCTCTTTTCTAAAGCTGACTCCGATCGTAGATCTGCATCCATCCACATTGGATACAGGTGAGTGACAGAGGTTCTAAGAATCTCCATCTGGGTTAGAGCAGATAAGGTAAATCCAAAAATAAAATAAAATAAAATAATAATAAAACAAATATTTTTCTTTTAAAAATTCTTTTCTGGTTCTCCTGTTGAGAACCCTCTTTTAAAAACACTTTAAATAAATATATATATATATACTTAAAATGGGCTGGCATCTCTATCATACTGGAGGCGCGACCCGTCGGTCGTCTTATGCCTCACTGCACCGAGGGCTATCTCTTTTCTTTCTAGAAATATTTTCTCTTTCTCTTTCTCATTCTTTAGCCCTTTCCCTCGGTGGTGCCTCACTGTGGTGAAACACAGTGAACTGGAGCCCTGGCGAGTTTCCCTACGCGCCTCTCCCAACCAGGCTCGACTCACCGTGCCCCTCGATAGGCGATCCACGGTTGAGTATCATGCATGCTCTCAACTCGGTCCACACTCCCACAAATTGGAGCTCCGAGGAACCCTCTCAAACACTCATCTCCCAAGGGCATCGTACCCTCAACAATCATAATAATAATAATATTTCAATATATACATACATATAACATCACATATTTAAAATATATAAACACACACACGTAAGTCTATACATTTCTTTTTAAAACGTCCCACTCACTATGTGGGTATATCACAAGCAGGTGTGTGCATGTGGATTTCCCGCATCCGAAAACCTTTTTGGAAAATATTTATGTTTTAAAATCATTTTTAAAATCCTTTCCCCCAGTGGCTACACAAAGAAGTCTAGGCCACTCACAGTGATGGGAGAATCGTATACTCCCAAGCGCTCCATGTAGCTTAACCTCCGGAGCATCGCCGCACTCGATTCAACCGGAGCCCTAGTACACAGAAATAAAAATTAGCATTCATAATTAAATTTATGAATGCACCTAAGAGGCTCTAATATGACCTAAGATGATGTTTGGATGTGGTTTGGAAGACTTGGAAGTGTTTTGAATCGATTAGGGGTCAATTGGGGTTTCGGGACGTAAAATGACCATTTTGCCCCTAAAGGGCAAGAACGGCGCCGGATCTGGAGTGAACCGGGGTCGGTTCTCTTCGACCGAAAGGTCGGTCGCCGGCAAGCAGAAACGGCGCCGTTTCTGGACAGAACCGACGTCGGTTCTATTCTGGGTTTCAAACCCGAAATTTCTTCAATTTTCCTCTTAATTCGAAAACCGATGCAATCGTCCACCAATTTAGCTACAATTTAAGATGCATGCACCTTAATGCATCCACTACACGTTTACCGAAAGAAAAATGAGAATCACAAGCTCAAAGTTCCTAGATCTCGAATCTAAACTTAAAATCTAGCTAAAAGCTGAACCTAACTTTGAGCTTGGATCTCTCTTAAACCGATGCATGGAAAAGCGTGCAAACTTAGAAAAACGTAGATCGAGGAGTTAAGAATAACTCACCAAGATCTCGCCTCGAACTTGCGGTCGGTTTGTCCGAATCTGCCAATTGTCCAAAATGCCTCCGTTAGGCTCCAGAGAGAAAAAGAAAAGAAAATGAAAGAAAAAGAAAAAGAGAAATGAAGAAAAGCTTTGGCTCACCCCTATTTATAGAGGAGCCCGACACCGGGTCTACTCGGGCCCCGAGTCAAACTTTTCCCCTTTTTCAACTTTCTTTCATTTTCACCCATTGGCTAAATCCTTTGCTTTCTTGTGCCAATGGAGCCCATAATAAATTTCTAGGGACTTATTTGGAGGTCTTTTTGGCATTTACTAATTTCCATGCACGGTTAATTACTTTTTCTTCTGACTCCGTCTTATCCTAAGTTTATCTTCTCTTCTAATTTGACACAGCCAGACCGACTTATTGTTCAATTATTACATCATCTTGCACTATTCCGTTCGTACAAAAAGGTCGTGCTAGGTCCGGGTGTGTCATTAATATTAACATTAACATTACTATTGTGGAGACGTTTTACTGCCCCGACGATAAATGATATGGCGTGAAAAAAAATGTTCGAGACTAAACAGTCTAAAAACAAATGTAGTCGCCACTAACCTTTTATTTGATTAGATGTGGTTAGTCACCTACTTGTTTAACTCGACATAAATCTAGAAAGATTATGTCAAGTTAAGGAAAGAAACTGGTCTACAAATAGAAGATTTTAGGTTCGGGAGTCGATTACGCTTGGGGAAGGATTAGCACCCCCAAGACGCCCGAAAATCGGTACCACAAAAGTCTTAAAAATATTTTACTTGGAAAATAATAAAATGTTTTCAAATTCATTTTAAGAAAAATACAATTTCAAATGTAGGAATAAATATTCCTTTTTAATGTGGGGTAAACATCCCATTCTAAAAGCTAAATTTGAAATTCAAAAGTTTAATGTCGGAATGAACATTTCTTTTAATGTGAAAATCCATAGCCCAATTTTAAATTTGACGAAATTTCCTACTTAGAATGGAGATTCACTTTCTAAACAAGAATAAATATTCTTCTAAAATAAAAGTTAAATTTAGAAATGAGGATAGATGTCCTTTTGAAAAACAAAGGTTTAATTTTAATTTTAGAAAGTCCCAATTATGATAATATTAATTACAACCTTCTAGAAAAATATTTTACAAAGAGGTTGGGATAAACATCCTCAAATTCATGTTTTGAAATTCACGTTAAGAGACTTTAATTATGATTTCTTAAATTAAAATCTCTTAGAAAGATTTAATTTTAAAATAATGTCGGAATAAATATTCCTTTTAATTTGATGAAGGGAATAGTTTGACAAAATTTAGTTTAATAGGAAAACCTTAGTAGATTTAATAAATTAAGACCTTTCAAAAAAAATTGAATGTCCTTTTTATCAAATAAAACTAATTTTGAAAAAGAATTTTAAAGATTTAAAGAAAAAACATTCTTCTTATTGGAGCTTAAAATGTCTTTTAATAAAAATAAAGTTTGCTTGAAAAGTCTTAATCAATTAAACTTACTAAAATTCTCCTAAAAAGGTATTTTGAAAAAAACTAAAGAAAAGGAAAAAAGAAAATAAATATTCCCTTTCAAAGAAATAAAAATAAGAAAAAAATTTTTGAAAGTGATTTTTTAACAAAATTTGGATTAACTTGAGAGGCCTTAACTATAATTGAGTAATTAAGATCTCTCAAAAAAAACTTTTAAACATGTTTTAAATATTAATGTTGGAATAAATATTCCTTTTGATTTAATTGGGCCTCTTAAACAAGAGATTTTCTTAAAATAAAATGAAAATAAAACATAAAAGTAAAAAGGAAAAATAAAATAAAATAAATAAAAATAAAAGATTTTGGAATTAACATTCCTTTTTGTAAAAAGATATTCTTTGTGGGGTTCATTTGTAAATTTTAAGAAATTAAAGAAATCATAAACATGATGCATGTTTTTTCTGAAAATTACATGGGAAAAACATATTTTTTAATTTTGAAGGGATGAGAAGTTTCCCCGGGCCCGATCGGACTCCCGATTAGACACCGAAAAAACTTCTCATCGGAGAAAACCTTCGGAAACCTCGGACTCCCGAGGCATCCTCCGGTCACCCCATGCATATGAATTTTTGAAAATCAATGTTCTAAACTAATTTATGCATGAATGGGACAAAGAAACAAGGGTTAGTACATATACACAATTAATTGCACAATATAATATGATAAATAAATTGAACATGGGGATTTAAATTTAATTTTACAAGACCAAATTGCATGAGAACTAATTTAACACATATAAGCAAGTTTAATACAAACACATATACAAGGTCAAGTATGCAATTTTATGCAAAATTCAACTCATAATTAAACAAATATATAAGCAAGGGCAAAAGGGTAATTTCACATACAAGATTCAATTTTTAATTAATCAAACATACATACAAGGGCAAAAAGGTAACTTAATACAAGATACAATTAATAAATAAGCAAAAATACATGCAAGGGCAAAAGGGTAATTTTGCATGCAAAATTAGATTTTTAATTAGGAAAGCATGCATAAAGGGCAAAACAGTAATTTAACACAAGAAATAATTACTAAATAAGCTAACATATCCATAAGGGCAAAAAGGTAATTTCACATGCAAGCCTAAATTTTTATATTAAGCAAAACACATATTCAAGGGTAAAAAGGTAATTTCCATGATCAAAAATTAAATCTTAAACTAAACATGCATTTATACAAGCTTAAAAAAATCAATTTTTAAAATCAAAGATTATTTTTATTTAAATAAATAAAAATACTAAAAAATAAAAAATAATAATAAACTTAAAGATTCAATTTTTATTAACCAAACTTTCATTTTTAATCAAACAAAAATACCCACAAGCAAGAAGATGCAATTTTTATAATCCTAGGCTTAACATTTAACTAAGCAAATAAGTTAATCAACTTAAAGTTGTGATCTTTATAAACAATATTAGATTTTTAATCAAACAAGAATGTGAATATGAGCTCAAAAATGCAATCTTTTTAATCAAGATTAAGACTTTCAACTAAGCAAACATATGGAATGGGTAAAGCAAGTTTCAAAAAATGATAAATAAGGATATAAAACAAGGAAAGTTAATAACATTTTTTTCATAATCACATAAATAATTAAAAGAAAGGATATATTAACAACTATAAAAAATAAACAATAAAAAGGCATCATCTTGAGCATATGTTAAACTATTTAAATTATTTAACAATGTAAACATCATCATGAAAGGGAAAGTTGACATTTTTATGTACAAAGTTAACATAATAAAGCAAGAATATTGTATGTTAAAGCAAAAAAGAAATGATTTTTACACATAAAAGTAAAAACTTTACCTAAAAAGAAATGAAGTTTTGTATTAAAACTAAAAAAAATAATGGCTTTGTGGAGAAGAGAATGACTAAAAGTTGATGAACAACAAGCCTTTTCTCTATTTTCTCTAGCCAAATCCTTGTTATAAAAAAAAAGAAGAAAAGCTTTATGGTTTTTTTTTTGTTTGGGTATTTTCAGACTGCTGGGTTTTTTGAAAACAGAGAAAAAATGCTTTGTTTTTTTGTTTTGTTGTAGAGCCGTTTTGCGAAAAAAAAATGTAATCTCCCTTTTTGCTACTGAAGATGTTATTTTATATCCTCTTTTCATGCCTTGATCCAATGGTTCTCCTTCATTTCTTATTCTTTCATCTGATGGCCATCTTTTATTGGCCTTGTAGTCTCTATTTTACCCTTTTTTTCTTTGCTCCCATTGGCTATTGCTTTGTCCTTATCTAACTCTCATTGGCTGACCTCACTCTTTTCCATAAGAATACCCTCGGACAATTTAAAATGGCACAGCTGTGGAAGCACGTGAGGGTAGATTGCTGGCCTTAAACACCCGTGACCCTTGTCTTCTCTCTCTTCACGACCTCTGCTTCTGACCTTATACCCACTACCTCTTCATTTCCTTCATATGTAGCAAGTCAAAAGAAAGCTGCATATTGTGCGAGTGGAGATATTTTTCTTGAGGAGCATTAGACAATGCCTACAATGCATTCATCATGGCAGTTCTTTGGTACAGAAATGCTAGCCTTTCACTCAAATCACATTATGCTTATCGGGACCAAAAATCATTTTGGTCAAAAGTATAAAGCCCTCCATCCATAAAGAAGACAAGTGGCGTGGGCTCTTGGTTTATATATATATATGATAAATATATAAATATATATAAATACACATATATATAAGTATATATACATATATATAAATATACATATACATATACAAATACAAATATATATATATACATATAAATATAAATATATATATTTTGCATGATAACCGAGTTGACTCGGTTGGCTTCTCGACTTGCTTAGCTTTGCTTGGGAGTTGATTCAACTCGGCTTTAACCTCTCGGTTTCAGGTTCAAAATTACCTGCAAAGTAACGAGATGAAATTAAAATTAGATAAAGTAAAATAAGATAATAGGAATAAACGAAAATAAACTAAACTTAAAAAGAAGAAATAAAATTTGAAAATGATTAATTAATTAAAATTTAAAAATAAGTGTCTACAACTATTACACCAAACAATTAGGCATAACTCAACATTATGTCATGTGATTATGATTAATTAATATTAACTATAAAAATATGCAACACAATGCCTAAACATTCAAGATCTATATAACAATATAATTTTAACACTAAAGCAAACAACAAAATACACAAAATAATCATTATAGTCTAAAAAAATCATCCAATACCCAAATTCTAACATATGTTAATAATCAAAATGAACTCATATACGAAGAAATTCGAGGATATTACCTTGATTTTCACCGAAATCCACAAAAACTTTAACTTCTCTAGTTTTTTTTTTTTTGGCAAAATGAGAGAAAATGAAGAAGAAATGGGAAAGAAAATGGAGTGGGAGGCGGAGAAGAGTGGAGAAAATGAATGGCTAGCCAAAACGCAGTATTTTGGCTGGCAAATTAATTATACTTAAGGATGGAAATATTTCATCCCTAAATCAGTCCTTAATTCATGAGCCGAGTATCCTGTGCATTCTGGCCTTCTGATCCGTCCCTAAAATCCGTCGCAAAATCCATTTCTATTTTGACACGGAAATTTTTTCCGTTACTAGTTTTGTTTAACTGTTGACTAGGGATGGATTTAGGCACGGAATTTCTTATCCACGGGAAATTCCGTCCCTATTTTTGGGACGGAAAATATCCGTCCCAATTAGCCATCCCTATACAGCTATTTTCTTGTAGTGTAATTTTTTAGCCATGCATGGTGGAGAATTCAATATGGCTTGGTTCATGATTGAGAGAATAAAAGAAATTGCATGGAACAAGATAGCCAAGCTAGTTTATGGGAATATCATTACCAAGTTGCCCAAGAAGAAAGGAATTTGAGCTTTAAGGTATCAAAATGGTTTGAAGACAAGCTCACACATTCCTTACAACTTAAGTCTTCAGAACATGCATTATGTGTTGGATGAAGACACCTAGATAAAGTAACTTGTAAAGACCACAAAAACGGTCATTAGAGATCCGGAGAATGAACAAAGAGAAGAGGAAGAAGCTCCATAATGGAAAGCATAAGAGGAATAAGAGCAACCTTAAGGAGCACTATAAGATGATCCAATTGGTCTGATTTTGGACGCTGTTCTGAAATTGGAGACTAGAGTGACCAATTTTGATGAAACTGTTCTGAATATGTTAGATGGTCTGGAGAAAAAGGTGGAGGAGTTCAATGGACAAACTAGATACCAATTCTTTGATGTTGGCGACCTTGATCATGGCAGCGATGATGAAAACGATGAGCCAACACAAGAAGAGAAGGTGGTAGTAGCTACTAGAGTGGTGGACACTCTAATTTCCAATCTTACCACCCCACCATCTCAGTCTCAACCTACACCATCCACTCCATCTTCACCACCACCACAACCTAAGGCATCCACACCTATCCTCTAACACCAAAGAAAGAAACCCTCAACCCCTAAACCTTGATGAGAATTTTTATTCTTAGCACTTTATTTCTTTTCTTTCTCTTTTTAATGATGTCAGAAAAGGGGAGAATAATTTGAAAATGTTTTTTTTTTGTATTGTAAAAAAAAGGAGAACAATTTAAAGGGAACTTTTATTTTGGAAACTTTAAAATCTTATTTTATAATTTTGAAACTTCATTTGCGGATAGTTTTTTGAACATTTGGAACTTTAAAAGTTGGACATGATGCTGTACATATGATTTGAGTTTAAGTTTTGTATATCTCTTTATTGGATGACATGTAGTTTTACTTGTTCTTAATTCTTGATTAAGTAGAACTACATGTATGTTTGAATATACATTATGTAGAAAGAAGAGAGCATGAATTCAGGGAGACTTTATACAATATCTTAGCATGTACATTTTTAACTTAGATAATCTCTTTAAAAATTTCAATTCAAATAGATGTCTTGTCATCATAAAAAAGGGGGGAGATTGTTGAACTCCATGTGTTTTTGATGAGCATAAAACAATCTAATCAAAGCATTCGATGTATCTAAGTTAAGTGTGCAGGTTCCTAAAATGAAAATGAAAAATGCTAAGTATAGAAAGTTGAATCGATTGAAGCCTTAGCACAATCGATTGAATTAACAAGGTTGAAAAGAAGAACAATGAACAAGTTAGAGATATTCAACCAATTCAGAAGGAAGCTCAATCGATTGAGAAAGAATTAAAGAAACTATAAAGTCTATAGTCAGAGAAATTGAATCGATAAAGTTTCAATTCAACTGATTGAGAAGCCCTCGAAGAATACCAGCTGAAGAAAGTTGAACTGATTCAGAGGGTTACTGAATCGATTCAAAGGTTGAATTAAAAACATAAACAGGATAAGTCAGAAAAGTTCATCCAATGAAAGCTTAAAATGAACTGATTGAGCAGGGTAGTTGAACCAATTCACCAAAAATTCAACCAATTCAAAACTGTAACAGCTATTTTTTTCAAAGCTACCAAACAACTTCTCTCTTCATTAAAAGCTTGCAACGGCCAAATTAAGGAGTCTACCTATATAAAGGGCCTTAAATGCTGAAGAAAAAGAAGGAAAAAATCAAGAATTAAAGAGCATTTACTACACACCTTTGTATATTCTTTTTTTATTGATTTCTCTCCTCTTTCACTTTCACTTTTTGTAAGAGAAATTCTTAGTGCTTTTAGTCTTGTACATCCTAGGTCTTTGTAGAGATCATCTTTTGTACATCAAATTTATGTTTTCTTACATTTTTAGAGGTAAGGGATTCACTATAAGGGGATTAAATCAACAAAGGATCCATGGTTGATGTGTATTTGAGCTTGGGAAGAGCTCTATTTGTAAAAGTTTAGTGGAAGCTAGAATTTCACTGCCCTAGTGAAGAGAAAGGTTGAAAATCCTTGTTTAGGAAGATCAAAGTAGTGAATGTAGGTGAGGATCACCGAACTACTATAAATTGAAGTGTTAATTCTTTTTATTTTCTTGAAGCTTTACAAATTTCTCATCATTCTATCCATTGCAATCCCAAACTCTACCCACCTCAACTCCAAACTTCCTCAACAAGCTTCTCTATCAAAAAAAGGGTTTTAAAATGATATTCACACCCTCTAGCACTAATATAAATAATTGTATTTTTATATTTATTATTTAATATGTATAGTTAATTATTATAATTATATTAATATAATATAATTTTATACTTAATACAAATATTGTTAATATTTGTTTGTGAACATGTTCATTTAGCGTAAACGAACATGTTCATTAACAATTCACGAATAAGATAATTTAATCAAGCTTTTAACGAACGAACACGAGTTTAAACACAAAGTTAGTGTTCATTTATAGAAACGAGCCGAGCTCGAATAGGCATTTTGTTCATGAACATGCCTTATTCTATATTAGAGCTCGTTTATGTTAGTTTATTTACACCCCTATCAACAAAGAGATTGACACATCCATGTCCCCATCAAGCTTGACCTCCGAATCCACACAGCAAAAGCAGCTTCAATTCGAGAAAGGCATGTCACAATCATGCAATGTTTTATTGTCTACAACAAGTGTGGGGGAGAATATGAATGTCAACATCATCCAAGAAACACCCTCACCCAAGTGTGAGGACGCAATAATTGTGGAATGCTATTCTATTAATGAACTCATTTTCTATCTAGATTGGTAACAAAATCAAATTCAACTACACAACAAGAGCTATCCATAAGCATGCAACTTGAAGATGACTATCGGGAATCGGATCAAAAGGATGCTTCCCAAAGAATATGTCTAAAGGCCATATCATAAGAAGTCAACTTCAATAAAGGTGCTAGTTAGGAGGCAACCCAACAATTTTATCATGTTCTGAGTTTCTATTTGTTTTACTTGTTTCCCTTATGTGTACAATTACTTTTGTAGGTTTGAAATATAATGACAATCAACCATGGGAATCATCCATTTCACCCAACTTTGGGGAGTAACTCTTGACTCTTACGTTCCAGTCGTTTTATCGATCATTATTTACTTGCTCATTCATTCATTTATGTTTACTTGAACCATTCATTGATTCATTTTCTCATTCATTATAGAGTAATATGTTTGATAAGTGTAGGGAAGGTGAATTCCATGACAATTGTCTTTTGCTCGTACATTTCATGCCTTAGTATGTCATGAGCATTGCAGCATTTCACTATAGTATTTTCTAGTTTCCTTTAGTTTACGTTTTCTACCATGTGTCTTTGTTTTTGTTTGATGTGTTCATTTTTCCTATCTTGTCTGGGACTTTCTTTTAAAGCTAATCAATGCCAAACTCAAGGTACCTTTCTTAACTTTCCTATCATTCTTTACTTGAGTTTGCCTTTATTTTACACATTCAGGACAATGTGTCTTTCAAGTGTAAAGGGTGAATGCATGGCATTTCCAATTTTCTATTTTTCCTATTTTATAATTGCTTTTGTTTCTCTTGATTTCAAATTTTTCAAAGTTTTTCTCATTTCTTGAATAATGATGCTTGAATTCCATGATATATTGATATGCTTGTCTGTTTGATGACTAGTTTAGGAAATAAAATGCTTAGTATTGATTGATGGAATTGATTAGTCACTTTTCCATTTAGTTTTCAAGTATGTTGATTTTTCTAATGCATGTGTAATTGAATAAGGTAACCAGTGTGTGAAAACTTGAGACTTTTTTAGCCTACTGAGATTGCACCCAAGCTCTTAGTCCTTGATGAGTGAATTGATTACTTCTATGCATATATTATTTTTAGAACTTGCTTTACACCTTTTCAAGAGTCCATGAATGTGTGTTTGCATTGGAAATGATAAAGGCAACTAGGGACAAGATTAAGTCAAAAGACCAGCTATGGTAAAACTAAGTTAGAAACTTTGTGAGCTTAATGTGATGAATTGGCCTTATTTCCTTGTTTAGCCAAATTAACCAAGGAACCTAATCCTCAAAAGAAAAACCAAGTTTTCGTTCCCATCTCTTGAGTGGTGAATTGAAGGCCTGAGTTTCACAAATTGTTGTTCTTGGTGATTGGTTAGCAAAGAAATAAGTGTGGAGGGAAAAACCTCCATCCATTGGTGCTGGTCAAAAGAATAAAAAGGAAAAAAAAAACAATGAAGATGCTTGAAATGAAAATGAAAATGAAAAGAGAGTGTCAAAATCAAAGCTAAAATAGAAAGAAAGACACAATCAAAGAGAAAAAGTGTCTCCTTGTACAAAAGGAATGAAAAGGAAGGAAAATACCATGACCAATGGTGAATTCAAAATTGTTAATCAAACCAAGTAAAGGGCTATTACATGAAACATTTCCGCTTGAATATCAAGCTGATGTTTCACCATTCTTGATATGCTTTTGTACTCCTTTTCCTTTCCTAGGAAGCTCACCCACCTTGGCCCCATTACAATTGAGATGAAAGACCTTCGATTTATGCATTCATGCATCTTTGAATAGCGGAAAGTAGGTGCATTTGCAAGCATATGGTAAACTGGTATGTAAATGAAGTACGTGCGGTCCATTTGACAAACATTAAAGGAAGGTAGGAGTGTGGAAATAGGGAAGAGTTACTTTGTTCGTGCATATGTATATTTAGAAATTGATACATACTTGTGACTTCTTAGATTTGTGACTTTCTCAATTCTTGTAGGTTTTTACTAAATATTTTTACTTTCCTATGTAATTTGTTAATTGACTTGTGTGTGTATCTTGATTGAGATTTGAGTGTTGTTGTTTGGAGATGTTCATTTTAGTTCAAAACTTTGTTTCCTATCTTTAGGCTTGTTCGAGGACAAACAAGGTTTAAATGTGGGGGAATTTGATAGAGCTAAAATTGTACATATATTTGCACTCTAATTTGCTCCAATTAAACACCTAAGGACTTTAATTGATGACTAATTGAGGTGTTTTCTAATTGCAGGTAAAATAATGGAGAAAAAGCAAATATGTGTCAAAAGAGTCAACCTTGGGAACAAAATCAAGGGGAAAGTTCCAAGCCTCTTAGAATCTTTGGCGGAGCCTCTCAACTGCTATTGACGATTTTCGAAGGAAGTAAGCAAAAAGTTCAAGCCATTTAGAGGCCAAACTTCAGCCTCTCAGAAGATTAGCACTGACATGAATAAATGAAGAAGCGCTTGATCAGGAGACGACTACAACGGACTTTCAAAATAGAATTTGACCCCTTTAACCTATGAGATTTCTCCCATGTGCAAATTGACTTAGTGAAGGAGCAGAAAAGATGCATTTACCCTCACTTAACCTTGTAATTATAATTAATTAGAGGATACATTAGTAAATCGACAATTCTTAGTAGAGACTATTAATAGGATTAATTGTTCTTAGAAGAGCAGTTTTTTAGTTAGTTTCTAAACATGTAAAGCTTAGTTCTCTAGAGATTTTGAAATAATTCTTCCAATTTCAATTGAGACTTCTCCGTCTTCCATGAGAGGCTAGGTAACTTCTACCCAATTTAGCTTGTAGTCACAATTTCACTTCAATTAATGGTAAGATCGTAAATTTAAAGCTTTCAATTCTACTGTATTCCTTAATTTCTTGAGCTAATTGATCTTGGAAGTATTAAAAATCAAGTAAATTTGGGGATTTCTAAGTAGTGATGGCCACACTGCTCGGGTTTCTTCAATTTACTAGCTATTCAAGCAATTGACTACTTGGAATTGTAGGTCTTGCTTAGACCTAGCTAGCAACCAAATCTTAGACTAGATTTGGGGAAATTAAGGGGGGGAGTTAAATGGAGATGCACTGAGCTCACATTACTCTCGATGGCTAATATCTCTCTAGATTTTAATGCTATTTCATGATTTCACTTGTAGCCACTGAGGTACGAGGGAAATTAAGAAAGAAGAGAATTAGTCCAAGTGACCAAGCCTACTAATTTCGAGAATAGGAGTAGATCAAGCTAGGTGAAGTCATAGTAGACTAGCTATGCCGTCTATAGTTGAATTGATTGATTAGTTTCTAGAACATTGATTGATGAGGATTGTGATTCTTTACTAGATTAGAGCTCAATTACTCTAATTTTCTTTTGTTACTTGTTGTAGATCTTGTTATTAGTTTAGTTTCTTAGTTTCAATATTGAATTCCAAGCTATTCTATCTTCAATTTCTAGTTTACATCTCAATTGTTTAGTTGATTTTTAATTTTCGTCAAATTGTGCAATTAGTCCCTCTACTATGCTGAAAGTGTAGATTTAATTACTCTACTTTAATTTGATCAAATTAAATCCCTCTACCTTTATTTATTGTCAAATTGAATCCCTCTCTTTTTATTTATTGTCAATTTCAATTCAATCACTAGCGGTGTTAAATATTCACTATTAACTATGCTAACGTGGTGTTGATTATGATGACATATGCTTTTAAAAAAAATTCATATTTCTTTTTTTGACTACATAATATATTTTTCGGCTCGATAGTTCATTTTTTATTTTAGTTTTGAATGTTTAATTTCATATTTTTTGATGAGAAATTTCATAATTAATACAAAAAAGTATTCAATGTGACAAAAAAAAGTCAATAAAAAAATTTTAAGTTTTTTAGATAAATGTCATCAAAGTTAACACCACGTTAATAGAGTTAATATCACATCAATGTAGTCCATGCCACATCGCATAGTTAATTATGAAAATTCAACACCGTTAGTGATTGGACTAAAATTGATAATAAATAAAAGTAGAGGGACTTAATTTGATCAAATTACAGTAGAATGACTAAATTCACACTTTCATATAATAGAAAGACTAAATATATGATTTGACCTTTAATTTTTATTTTAAGATCCGTCATTACTTTGTTTGTTGTTTGATTGTAGAGAAGAATATAGAGAGAAGTATAACGAGCTCCGTATGGAATCGATCTTAATTTGTTTCCCTAACTATAGATTAGATTAGTAAGGTTTAATTTGGAAATACTGTGACACGCGTACCGACTATAATTTCTAAAATGGTAAAATTTACTCAATAAATAAGGTAATTTTTTACAATGTGGGGCCAAACTTTGGTGAAACGTACTAAAATTGGACAAATCATGAGAAGACATGTCAGGAGGGTTGAAGGTGGGTCAACTAGTATTTTTCTTTTACAAAATGTGTAACTTTTAAATAATTTCTTATTACTTAAATACTTTTTTATTTTTAGAGATTTATTTATAAATGTGTTTTATTATGTAATTGTTTTGTATACACATGAATGTCTTGTATTACTTCTAAGTACATGTTTATGGATACGTACTTTGAAATAGTACGACGGTTGACACGTTATTAGGCTTGCAGGTCAGGTTGTGACAGCCATACTAGCCCTTCATGTATGAAAGTGCGTTTGTGGTATTATGTATTTTACTTATTCGAATTCTGAATATGTCACATGGTAATTATTTGCCAAAACATTGAGATGAAGATCAATAGATTAACAAAATAAAAAACCACATAATGCTTCAAAAGAATATTTAAAATGAACAATTAGTGGCATATGTATCACATTCGTTAGATTAATAATAAAAGACTCAAAAGATATCTTTCACAAGATACTATCTAAAACAAATTAATAATAGTAGAAGATAAGTGAGAAATGTAACCCAAAAAAAAAAAGCAAAAGAAGATAAGTGAGAAAGATGAAGACCGCTAGCAAAGAACAAAATAAAAGAATTGAGAAGTAGAAAGGGGAGAAGGAATATAAAATTATTTTCTTTTTTTTTTTCTAAATTCCTAGTTGATCTCCAATTCTTCAACATATAGAGACAAATGGAATTAGAAAAGTGGTCCAATACTCCAATTATATCCAACTTCGGCAATGAATAGAGGTGGAAGGGTGAGAACTTTGTACATGCAGCATGCAATAGCTAGAGTTAAAATCTTCATATACATAATTAGCTTTGGCCCAGCAGCTCACATGACCCTCTCCCTTTCAATGGCTGTATCCACAATGTTGGGTTTGAATCAAGTCAAGGGATTCTAATTAAAAAGGTCAAAGAATGGACCAATAAAACAAAAGACAAGGTATAGATGTGAAAATTAACCCGTAAATTTTATTTGAGAAGCAACTTTTTTTGTCAAGTTAGAACTACCATATAATTGACTCTTCATTTTATCCTAGCATACCGTGTAACTTTTCACTGTTACATGGAAGTCATCGATATCCTATCCTCCATGTAAGATAGGTTAAAGCATGATCGATTAATCAATCTATTAATCGTCAATAATGAAAATTGCCTCAAAAAGAGAACAATTAATTAAGTTGGATCTTGGTAATTATATTAGAGACGTCAGAGATGATGTATTGTTGGACTGTGGCGAATGTTTGGTATATCGATCGATCTTGGAAGGCTTGGAACACAAAAGGTTTCACTAGCCAAGCAAAATGAGATGCAGTGGCCCCCCACTAAGTAAGTGAGGAGAAGGGAGGGTGCCCCTTGCATGTGATTTCCCCACTAGTGTCTTGCATGCGCTCTTTTGTAAAGAGAGAGTTGCTTGTTTTATTGGAGATTGCAGCCTGCAATCTTTGAAAAGAAGGGAAAGGTTTTCATATACCTGAAAACGAGATAACAATCAGTGGTTCGCAGCTTAATTCATTCTGCTTAACAAATCACAGATGGGCCAGCAGTAATAACCTGAAAATGGTTATGGAATTGTGCGTATAACTTGCCATCCGCAGTGGAAATTCTATAAACGAAGGCAATGTGTTTTTGCCTGATGCTATCATGATTTTGAACCATAATCATCGGAACTGAGCATTACACTTGTTAGCCATAGAGAAAGACATTGCCGATAAGAATTTTCACTCTTCTGGTCTTGTCACAAGTTCTGCCTTGTTTTCTGATATCTTGGAAGTGTATTCCTGTCAATCTGAGTCACTGAATTTCCCTGAGCTTTTCCACAATATGGCAACACGGAAACTTAAATCTAAATTTAATTTTGGTTATAGGCATCGCATGGCAAGATCTGATGATTTAATTTCCTTTTAATTTTCAGAATTCAACCCACAGTTGCACCAAAATTCTTATATTTTCTATATATGTTTTCGTAATGGCAACCTGATGAATGCAGCAAATGGTTTCATTTTCTCCATCCATTAATTTCAAACAAGAAGAACATCTGTCAAAGCCTTACTCATCTATCTGACACCAATTTCCTACTTTTAACATCCATTTCCAGGTAAGATTCTGAAAGGATATATATGGCAAAGATTAACAAAAGAGTCCATTAATTTGAATCTCTACATATGGCTCTGGGATCTCAGTGTTAATTGTTAAAGAATTCGTTACAAAGCAAAGGAATCAGTAGGATTTGCATCGGGTAGCATCAGTATACTTGACAGACTCAATATATACCTGCCTGGGCATTGGGCAATAAAAGAAGCAAAAGTACTTCCATGTTAATGGACATTGCAAGTAATTGTACACAAGCTTGATCACCTAGGATCCTATGTGCAATATTAATAAATAAGGCAATTGAACAGACTGCTGCCTGCGCTACACCATAAGTGGTAATGGTGGCTATTCTTCTCTTATAAATGTCTTGTTTGTTTTTTTTTTTTTTTCTTTACTTTGGCTATTAATAAGACAGAATCCTGATTAAGATTTGCTTAAATATGGTGGATAATAGCATCATACCCACATTGCTTAAGTCACTTAACTACTTGTACACCTACTAAAGTGGCAGATACAGCTCTTTGATTGGTGCTTGGCTGGAGAGCACCAAATTTCACACGGCAGGGGTGAACTAGTGTCTGTATACAAATTGAAAGGTCATAATTTTTTTCAAGTGGAGCTTCTCTAATTAGTAGGATTGAAAAACAGGATAGGCCAATTTAGAAGGTGGTCATAGTCAGCTTGTCCATATCCAATAGGATTCTAGAACTGAGTTTATCATTCAAAAAGGGTTTAATATACAAAATCACCCTTAAACTTTGGCCAAAAAAGCAAATAAGCCCTCGAACTTTTAATTTGGTCAATTTCACATCTAAATTATCAATTTTGGTCAATTTCACCCTCAATTGGATGAAAAACGCTGACTAGGCTAACAGACCATCGGCCTCATGCCACGTCAGTATAAAATGCCACGTGGCATGCCATGTGGAATAAAATTATTTTTTAAAAAAGCAAATTTATTTTTAAGAAAAAAAAAAGTAAAAACCTTTTTCTCCTTCTTTTCTTTCTTCCTTATTTCTTCTTCGATCATCCTTTCAAGACATCATGGATGAATCTTCAAGCTCTAGTTTAGTGGAGTAAGGGGAGATGGGTGGAAGCACACTACCAAACATTGTCGCAAGCCTTCCGAATGCACAAATGACCTAAACCAAGCACAAAATACAAGCTTCAACAATGGAAAGGTTGCTCAAAACATAATGATAATATGGACAAAGAATAGCCAAGAACCTCATCTGCAATTAAAAACTATAGTGTATTTTTTTACAACAGCTTGTATCTGCATAAGAGTCGAAAGGCTACATCAGTTAAAACTGCAGAGAATATTTTTTAAGACATTTCATGCTAAAACAACAGAGCCCAAGATAAAGGCGCATAATAGTGTTCAAATGCAACATACCAGAAACTTTGGTTATTTTGCCAACATAATGAACTGTGTAGCCCAGGATGCTGCTCAACTCGAAGGCAAAGATGTGAAAGGACAGTCCTATAGGCAACAACCGCCGAAACAAAACGAAGCAAGCAAACGCTACGTTTGGGTGTCAAATGTCAACGGCCGCACTTACGCTTCCAGCACTTCCTTCACTGTCTAGGTTCACCACTTTTCTTGGCACTAGCACCTCGTCCCCGACAAGTTTTAAGATTAGGGTTCATCTTAGTCGCTCTGTTCTAGTCTGCCTCGCCACTCGAAAGCTTTCAATTCTGAGCTCAATAAGTCAACCCAGCTCTAAGCCCGTCATGACAGAGAACAACGACGACGTCCTGCTGCAGTATGTGGTGCTTCGCAAAGACCTAATAGACACGTGGCCGTTGGGGAGCGTGGTGACACAAGGATGCCATGCCTCAATCGCTACCATTTGGTCTCACAAGGACGACCCTCACACCCTCCAGTATTGCAGCCCTCAAAATATTGACTCTATGCATAAGGTAAAGCAAACTTTTGTTTTTCTGGTCAATTTGATTTGTTGTAAAGTCGATGGCTTTACCTTATAATAAAATTGATGCAAAGAATGGTAGAAATTGAGTGAAAACTAATACCAGGAAAAGAAGAAGAAGAAAATATGAGTCTGAGTCTTCAGAATATATATAATGATGTAAAGAACTTAATTTTTTTACTATCTTTGGTTATTTTGCCAATCTCAAGTCTTCCAACATTCCACTGGATAACGATTTTCGTGCTAAAGTTTCAGACTTTGGGTTGGTGAAACTCGCACCTGATGGAGAGAAGTCTGTGGCGACTAGACTTGCTGGAATATTTGGATACCTAGCACCTGTTTTAGCAAGTGATCGACAGATAGTGATAAATCTTCACATTTTTGTGGTTCGCAAAGTGATCACTTTTTTGTGATTGTACGAAGCTTATTGCTGCAATTGATCTAGCTCTTGAAACAAAGTTTTACAACCAGAAAAAGAAGAGCTTCCACCCATCTCCCTTTACTCCACTAAAGTAAAGCTTGAAGATTCATCAATGGCGTCTTCAAAGGATGAAGAAGAAATAAGGAAGAAAGAAAAGAAGAAGCACGTCAAAAAAGGAGAAAAAATATAGGTTTTTACTTTTTTTTCTTAAAAATAAATTTGCTTTTTTAAAAAAATATTTTTTTTATTGCACATGGCATGCCACGTGGTATTTTATACTGATGTGGCATGAGGCTGACGGTCTGTTAGCCTAATCAGCATTTTCCATCCAATTGAGAGTGAAATTAACCAAAATTGATAGTTCAGATGTGAAATTGATCATATTGAAAGTTCAAAGGCTTATTTACTTTTTTGACCAAAGTTCGGAGGGGTGATTTTGTATATTAAGCCATTCAAAAAGTATTGATTGGACTATACATAGAAACAGCATCAAGACTTTACCCATTTGGACAGGCCGGGACATTTTTTATTTTCAGCCAAGTCTCCTTTACGGCCATGAATTATGGTTGCGGGATCTGAAAGGCGACTTGGTATTGGACATATGGTGATATAAAAAATATCCATAAACTTCGTCTTAATGGGTACAGGTAAATGAAAAACTGTATATAAGAGTGGAATTGAGGATTACAGAGATAGAATGAAATCTAAATGATAAAATCCTTAGACTCACAGGTTTTTTAGCCTATGTCTGTGATCAAAATTTAAGGGCGTGCAACAATACAGGATCACCCGCGGACTGTCCAGAACCGATGAATTCTATATTTTCATTTTCAATAAAACTTTTAAATCATCGTACCAAACTATCCAAAAAAGAAAAGTTTTCATACAGATTCTCAGTCGCCTTGCATTACATTACCAAAGCTCGTAGAATTAGAAACTTTACAATTTACTAGAGTTAAGTGTGGTGCACTCCCTTACAAACTTTCTGTAGTACCAAGATCAGGGAGAAACAACACAAAAGATACAACAAATAACACAAACTCGATTCCTTAGATATGGGACTCGATTAAAGAACCAGAAGTAATTTAAGAATCACAATGTCCAATTAATGTTTATATTTAAAAAACAAATAGCATATTTTTATGACAGAGAGAGAGAGAGAGATTTAGGTAGTTAAACCGATAATCTAGTTGTATATCAGCCAATAATATTATGCTTAACAATAATACAAGCCCATTGGTCTGACTCATACCATCCATCAAACTAAAAGGAGGATCATGAAGGTTATGTTTGTAGGTTTTCTTATTTAAAAACAAATTGAGGAAATGACTGATAATAAGTTGAATATAAAAGTTGTAGGTGCCAGCAAAAGCACACTAGTGGGTCTGCTAGTGTGAGTTTAAACTTTGTGTCTGATAGCCGATTGGACCATTTTGTGGGGCAAGACTCCCAAAAGTTCCTTTTAATTTGCAATGTAGCAAAACGCGTATTTGGTTTCGAGGGCTCCAATCCAGTCCCTATATATACCACCTTCACTTGCATTCTAAAGCCAAGCTTGTGGGATTCAAACGTTCCAATGGCTATCAAGAGGCTATTTGGTGCAGTTTTATTTGTGTTATTAGGTATAGGAGTATGTTCTGATGCTCGAGCTCTCCTCACTTTCGGAGATGTAGCTTCTCACTTTACTAGTGTTGGACACGTTGGCGGCAATGTTGGTTTGTATGGTTCTGGCCTCATAGAAGGAGGTGGAGGCGGTTCAGGAGGTGGTGGTGGCAGTGGTTCTGCAGCTGTAGGAGAACATGGAACTAATGGATATGGAGGTGGCAGTGGTAGTGGAGAAGGTGCTGGCGCTGGATATGGAGGAAATGGTGGCGGTGGAGGAGGTAGTGGTAGTGGTGGTGGCAATGGTGGCGGTGCAGCTATTGCAGGTGGAGCCTCTGGATATGGAAGTGGAGGTGGCGAAGGAGGTGGAGCTGGCAGTGCTGGGTACGGAGGAGCTGGTGGACATGGAGGTGGTGGCGGCAATGGTGGTGGCGGAGGTAGTGCAGGTGGAGCTTCTGGATATGGAAATGGAGGTGGTGAAGGAGCTGGCTCTGGATACGGTGGCGGTGGAGAGCATGGAGGCGGAGGAGGTGGTGGAAGTGGTGGGGGTGGTGGCGGCGGTGCTGCTAGGGGCGAGCATGGCAGTGGTTATGGTGGTGGTGAAGGTGGTGGTTCTGGCGGTGGTTACGGCGCCGGTTCAGGAGGAGGAGGAGGTGGTGGTGGTGGGAGTGGTGGGGGCGGGGGTGGAGGATATGGTGCTGGAGGGGCACATGGAGGTGGATATGGTGGTGGAGAAGGAGGAGGTTCTGGTGGTGGTGCAGGTGCTGCAGGTGGCGGTGGCGGCGGTGGCTCCGGTGGTGGAGGTGGTGGTGGATATGGTGAAGGAGGTGCACATGGGGGAGGGTATGGAAGTGGCAGTGGGGGTGGTGAGGGTGGTGGCCATGGTGGTGGCTATTTCCCTTGAAAATACCTCATCGATGGTACACTATACCATGAGTTTTCTTACCACTAATATTAGCAAAAATAAGGTCTAGGTAAGAAAGGTCTGGTAGTATAAAATATTGCAAGAAAATATGGGATTCAAACAACAAATGTTAGAAGTTGTATCATTTGATATTTATTTGAATTCATCTGTTACCAGTTCATGTGAAATTTATAATATATATATATATAGCTATAATCTAATGTAAATGGTAGGGCTGTTCAAGCAACCCGAAAAAACATATAATTGAATCGAACCGGTAACTAGATTAGGATTTTGGAATGTTCATATAAAAACCGAATGAACCGAATGGAACCCGAATGAACCAAATAAGCTAAAATTTTAAAAAATACTTGATTTTATTAGCCTAAAATTAAAAGACCCAAAATTTTTATAATCTTATTTGAGCTTTTATAAAAGAAAAAAGTTCAAAATTTAATGGATTTCAACTATCCGAAAATCCGCAAAAAAATCCGAACCGAAGCGTTAGGATATTAAAACCTTAATATCTGAACCGAATCGAACCGTTTACACCCCTAGTAAATGGTTTTATGGACTACTTTGAAGATCGCTTGTATGATCTTAAATTCTTACTCTTACTGATTAATGATATTTGCACTGATACCAAGAATTGCATAATGTCAATCCTCCATAATATATGTAAATAATAAACTAAAAAAGTTACCCGCACTACAGCCAGGTACTTAAATAATTTGACTTGATAATTAACATACTAAAACAATAATATGACATGATAAAAAATAAATAAAAATAGCAATGTGCCAAAGGATTATGTCTCCGGAACATATAGTATCATGTATGTGCAAGCCTATCATGCAAAATGAGTAGCATAAGCAAAAAGAAGCTTGAGCAGTCAAGTTTATATCTTAGCACTACTGTTAGTTGTCAACTTTCTGTGTAGGATTGAAGCTCAATATTAAAGTACTCTCCCCGTCCCTTAATATTTGTATCCTATTAACTTTTACAAAATTTAAGAAAAAGTGGTTGATTTATGTTGAATTACTTGGTTGTCCTTGAGGTTTGTAAATGTTTTTTGAATTTTGTGTAATAATATGATAGTAAAAAAGAAAGAAAGATAAATTTGAAAATTGAAGTTTTTTTGTTTGTATTATGGCAATGGACAAACAAATTGGGAATTTCAAAAAAAGAAAGATGGAAATGGTACGAAGGGAATAGCATTTTTCTTTGACTTAAAACTAAAATTGGCTCTCCAACTTATATAAAATTATTATTTTAAATCTTCAACTTTTATTTTAAAACTTTTAGTCCTTGTACTTTTATCATTTATATAATATAACACTTGTCGTTTATGTGGTAGACCTAGTAAATGATATGTTGAATTTTTAGATTATGCGTATCATTTTCATGTTACGTCATGTCAACACTAATTGCTATATTATTAACAAAAAAAAATCAAAGTATAAGTATAAAAAATTTAAAATAAAAATTGAAGAATTAAAATGATAATTCCGTATAAGTTCTAGAACTATTTTGTGCATGTGAAATTTCCGAAATTTGAAATCTCAAACGCTTTGATACCACCACAATCATCCTAACTCATTTCCATCAATGTAATTGATATTATATTACATCAATACCTTCCATTTCCTTAAACTTAATTATAAGGAAAAAACTTCTACTATCCCTCACAGAGAGAAACATCACACCGTCACTGGTTGCCGACGGCTATCGCCCCTTGGCATCAAATGACAGACAAATTACTTCTATTGAAAGCCCTGAACCTCTTCTTTCTCTTTTCAAGATTAGCTTCTCCTAAAACACTTCAATACAAGCTAGATCTGCTTTTTTTGAAGAACCCAAACCTCCCATTCACCGTCAATGGGAATGTCTCACTGTCATGCCTTGACCCATAGGCTCGATTATGTGGCAATCGTCACACTGTCTCGAAGTACGTATCAATCAGTCATGCCTCGAAAATAGCATCAGATATTGAATTTCAAGCATAAACACAAATATCAAACAACATTTCAAAGTGTAATATTTTAATAATTAAAATAACATTTTTGAATGACATATATAATAAGTAAAATCCAACCAAGAACAAAATATCACAATAAAGTGTGATTACAAGTGTGCGGAGTGAAATCGGAAAATATAACACTGCGGAATTTAAAATGCACAAGTGGATCAATTAAGAATAGATTAGCCTACTGTTGCGCGTCGCGACACAACAAAATTAACCTTACTAATCTACTATGCAGCAGGGTAAGCAAGGATCGATCCCACGAGGAATGCTATTTGATTTCACACTACTTACTAAGTATACATCAAACTAAACAAGAATTAAAAAGGGGGTTTTGTATTGGTGTTGGAAATAAAATATAAGGAGTTATCAGGTATGGTAATAACAATGCAATGCATGATGAAATAAAACCTCCAATCTATTATATGATCAATCTTTCAACCTAGCACTTGATCATTGATTCACTAACCAAACATTCTACTCATCAATTGGTTAACCCCATGGATTAGAAACCAGCTTCAAATCTATGGATCTTTCCTAATGTTGATTAATCATAAATCTAAGTTCACTATTAATCCTTCCTCTTATGGTTAATTTGAATCCTAGCAATCCAAATTCAAGCCTAGAAGAGCAATAAGCTAGTGAAAGATGAAAGCTAACAACAATCAATAACAAACCCAGCATTCATTATTCAAATTGCATCTTCAAATCTCTTTGAATGTAAAAACATCCTATTGCTACTCAAGTTCTAAGAATTCACCAAATTCTAGCATTGGAGTTCAAAGATTAGCATGCTAATGAGCTACTCAATCAATCATTTGCAACTAATTAACTAAGCAACCCAAAAGACAAGATAACAAACAAGATCATCATCTTTTAAGCACAAGAGATAGAAGAACAATCAATGAACAAGAAAGCATTAAGAACGAGAATCTCACAAATGAAGATCAAATTGATTGAATCTTATAATAGATTGGAGTAATGGAGTTTAGCTACACGAAAATTACAAGAAGAAAAGAACCCAGCAAAACAAAAACTAAAAACTAAAAGAAAAACTCCCCTAAGTTAAGTTACCTCTCTCCCTTTTACAAGCTCAGCAAAGGTACTCTCTCATTCCTAGAGTCTCTCTCTATCTAAGAGACAAGAAAAGAAATCCTAAGAATAAAATAAAATCAAGTGGAGACTACAAAGGAAAGAGGGAGACAAAGTCAGAGGAAGTTGGAGATTTTCCCATGCCTCTTCTCAACTGAATCCACGAGACCTGTTCCCCAAAGATTGATATTGAAATGAAAGCACTCAAGTGGACCTGCCACCATTTTAACCCACTTGGCCGTCGACGTCTGGATGTCTGCCCGTCGACGGCTAGGCTTGTTTTCTTCATATTTTTCCCAGCTCGATTGATCCGTCGACGTGCATATCTTTAGACGTCGACGGATGTGTGATCAACCTATTTGTACTCGAAGTCAGAGATTTCTACTCGCCGACGGCAATACTGAGGGACATCGACGTCTGGCATTGGGAACTCCCTGGAAGTTCTGGCCGTGGATGTCCAACTTCAATCTGTGGACGGTTGCTTTGGATTCCAGAATCATGGTCATCGAGTAGCTTGTCCGTCGACGTCTAATGAGTTACCCGTCGACGTCTAATGAGTTACCCGTCGACGTCTCTGTAGGTGCAGGTAATGCTGTGTCCATTACTCGAGCAGCCGTTGACGTCTACGTGGTTACCCGTCGACGGCTCTGCAAGTTTGTTCAATTAAGCATGGAAATTGTCCCTTTTTAGTTCAAACTTCATTCTTCCTCTTAAGTACACCTACAAGGAAAAATTGAGCTAACTTAGGCCTCCCAGCATTAAAATATGAGAAAGAGGAGTGATCTTAAGTCCCAAATTAAGGAATAAAAAGGAGTTTAACACCTACTTTAGTTGAAAGTTAATCCGCACTTCTTACACGATGACTGCTCTTTAACGAGCCTCAAGCCTGAAAGCAAGTAAACCATGGTAATGAGTTCACAGACTTTGTGATGTAATTTTATTTTATGCATATTAAGAAATGAATAATTACTTATTTTATGCATATTAAGAAATGAATAATTACTAAGATAAAAATCCTGATAACAAACGAATCAAACTAGAAGGATGAGAATCAATTCAAGAAGGGGCTGATTGAGATTGATTTGAGGATCTTGATGGTTTTATAACGTTCCTTTTCAAAATAACTTCCTTTGTGGTTTCATAATGTGGAGACCCGGCCCAACCTGCGAGGTATTGTCCGCTTCGGCCCGAAGCCTCACAGTTTTGTCCCACTCAAAAGGCGCCTCACATGTTAATGGTGGTATGACCCTTTATATCCCAAGACTATCTCTAGTACACAGCCGATGTGGGATTCACGGCTCCCTCTCCTTGGACCGTGACATCCTCCCCCACCCATTCTAGCAACGCCCTTGTTGCTAGGGGGGCCCACTGCCCTCAGTGGCACATCGCTAGTACCCCCAGAGCTGGCTCTGATTACCAATTGTCATGGGCTCACACCGACCTGTGAGGTACTAGCGATGTGCCACTGAGGGCAATGGGCCCCCCTAGCAACAAGGGCGTTGCTAGAATGGGTGGGGGAGGATGTCACGGTCCAAGGAGAGGGGGCCATGAATCCCACATCGGCTGTGTACTAGAGATAGTCTTGGGATATAAAGGGTCACACCACCATTAACATGTGAGGCGCCTTTTGAGTGGGACAAAACCGTGAGGCTTCGGGCCAAAGCGGACAATACCTCGCAGGTTGGGCCGGGTCTCCACACATAACCTCTAGTATCCTTTGGTTTGGAGCGGTTAGGTTATTTACTTTTATCTTTCTTTGCTCTTATCTACTTGTTGCTTTCCTATGGTATGTTTCTGTTATCTGTTGTTTGTACTAACCACTTTCTTTAATAAGATTGATTGCTTCATTACCAAAAAACGAACCTTAATGATAAGGCCATTTCATCAAAGTTTACACTTCGTACAGGATTCAAGGCTCACTTATACATATATATATATATATATATATATATATATACTACTATCCCACATAAATACTTACAATTGCATAAAATACTAGTTATTGTCATAGTAAAAATAGATGAAACTATTATTTAATTAGTTTGACTATGTCTATACATTTAAATTTTTGTTTAATATCAATTTGAGCCACTCATGTAAATGTATTATGCTTAAAAGGTACTATTAAACCGATAATTTTGCTACATATATATCAACCAATACCTATGCTTAAAAAGACAAACCCATTGGTCTGAGTCATAGTATGTCGCTAGCAAAAATTAGGCATAAAGATGTCCGTATAGGCATATTATTCCTTGACACAAATGGTGGCCATAACTGTTAAGTTGAATAAATATTGTAGGTGCCAGCAAAAGCACACTAGCTAGCTAGTGGGTATAATAGTGTGAGTTTAAACTGTCTTGTGGTCGATTGAACCAATTTGTGCAGTAAATGGGCAAAGCACTTAGGTAGAGGTGTCAAATGGTGGGTTGGACAAGTTTTGGGTTTACGTGAAATTGATTCAAAGAAATTTTAGGGTCATTCAGGTTTCAACTCTATCGGGTTTGGGTTTTGGGGTCATTTAGGCTTGGGTTTTTCATGTTTGATCCTCGGGTCATTTGTGTTTAGCCATAAGGTCATTTAGGCTTAGGTTTGGTCATTAAGTTGTTCAGGTATAGATTTTAAGATTTTCAATTGTATTTTGAGTTGTTTCGAATTAGTCTCTCGAGCGAGTTTTATGAGTTAGGGCTAGTCTTTTAGGTTTTTTGAGGTCATTCAATTCTTGAGTTAATCGAGTTTTGGACTAATCAGGTTTTAAATCCATCGAGTTTGAGTCGTTTATTTTTTTTATTGGTCAAATAAAATTAGATTAGTTTAAGATTTAAACAAGTTTCTCGGGTCGATTAAACTTTTAACACCTTTACTTAGAGGTAATAAGGTGATTCCGAACCCAAAACATCGGTCCAAAAATCTAGTTGACCATAAAAGTAAAATATTTGAACATGCAAAAAAGCCCTATCCAAAGTTCTCCGAATCCAAAATGATCCGACCCTATAACCACCCAACCCACCCGTTTAAACCACCTCTAAAGGCATCCACAACTTTCCCTTTTGCAATGCAAAAAGCGCTTGTTTGGTTTGGGGACTCCTACATGGCCCCTTTCACTTGCATTCAGAAGCCAAGGTAGCGGGATTTAAAATTTTCCCATGGCCATAAAAAGGCTTTTCGGTGCAAGTTTATTTATAATTTATGTTATTAGGTGTAGGTGCTTGTTCTGCCACTAGGCTTTCCTCGTAGCTTCTCACATTCCAATTATCGGAGATGACGGTAACGTCATCGCTATTGTGCCTGATGTTACCGGAGGAGCTGCTGATGGCGTTCCTTGTCCCTATGGTGGCTATGCACGTATCGAAGAAGAGTGTAGAGATTCCGGATATCGAGGTCAAGGTGGCAAAGGAAGTAGAGCTGGTAGTGCTGGTTCAGGTGGATATATGGAGGCATACGTAGCGATGATGGTCGCGAAGGAGACGAGGACGGAGCTTCTAGTGCTGGAACTGGAGGAGGATAAGGTGGTGGAGGAGCACATGAAGGTGGATACGGCGGAAGAGGAGGAGGTCCTATTGATGGTGCAGGTCGTCCATATGGCAAAGGAGATGCACGTGGTGGGGATGGTGGTGGCTATGGTGGTCGACATTTCCCCTGAAAAGCCCTTGTATCAATGGTACACTATAGTAAAGTATGAGTTTTCTTGCCACTAATTATTGACAAAAACAAATAAGGGTTTGGGTAAAGACAAAGCTCAAAACTAAAAGGTATGGCAAGAAAACTAGGATCCAAGCGGATCATGTAAGAAGTTATGAAATTAGGATAATGTTATATTTTTTTATATTTGATAGCTGTATTTATTAAAAGTTATAATTATGTGATATCTCTACTTTGAAAACCTCTAATGTAATACGTCTCCTATTATTCTGTATATTAATATAATGCAATCATTTAATACCGTTAACTTCGTTAGATGACATAATTCACACTCGATTAAAAGATGACATATGGCATAGAGTGATGACATGGTATCTCCTAAATGGACGCGATAACATGTCATCTCTCCCGAATAAACATTATATGTAATAATAGATTCTAATTTAATTATTTTTAAAAAAATTGAAATAAATTGAAAAAAAAAAGAAAAAAACTTTTTTGTTGCTTTATTGCATATCGAAAATTAGAATGTTCTTCTAAAATATTTTGACGTTCAAAATTTCTATACAAGTCAATAGTCAAGAACAAAAAGGCTGAAAAGAAATCTACATACAAACGTATATTCCCCAATTTTAATTTTCACATGAGATTATTCTTACTTTCGTGTAACATGTTCTTCCCCTTATTGTCAATCAACATGCATGATCCACCGTCTTTCGGCTTTGTTTGAACATGATTTTCCTCCGCTGTTGGTTGCTACATGGGCAAGCCTTTCCCCACCAAAAGAAACACGGAATGGAGAAGCAGCCGTGATCCATCATCGCCTTAATCCCCTTTTTAATAAGATTTCGAAGCAAAAGTTTGAAGATTTTTGGAGATTTCTCATGTCAAAATTGCTCAAAATCAAATTTTGATTGTTATCTTTTCATGGTCCTTTAAACAGAGGGGAAAGGGGAAAGGGGGATTAGGATTAGGGATATTGTTCTTCAATTTTCTTAACTTTCCACAACTTCTTTTAAATAGTTTTTTACTTTTTATTAAAAATTTTACAAAAAATGGAAATGGTGAAATCCCTCGAATACATGCCCAAACATGGGGCATCGGTAGCACTCTAGATACATTTTTATATACACATGGACTTGCTCAAGGGCCGGACTACCCATCCAAACCCGAAAGCCCACCCGAAATTTGAAAGGGTTTGGACAAAAATATTATGCCCGTTTTTCGGACCTTGGATAAAGAATAAGGCCCGTTTTAAAAATGGACCAGGCCTTAGTTTTATTGTTTAGGCCCGAGCCCGGCCCGAATTTAATAATAATACATAAAATTATTTTATTATTTATAATAAAGTTAATGAATGAATTTATTTATATTGATTTAGACATGTAAAATTCTAATAAAATTTAATTTTTTTATTAAAATTCATTTAGATTTAATTATATTATTAAATTATTTATATTTTAGAGTTTAAATTTTATTTTTCAAGTGAATTTTAATTATTATTTTATTTTAAAAAATAAATATGGATGGGCTTGTGCTGACCTTGGACAAACCTTTAAAAATATGTACGGGCTTTGGACAAGCATATAGGCCCGTATAAATGGGCTGGGCCGGGCTTGCAATCAAGTAGCATGTTATTTTCAAGCCAAAGCCCGACTCAAATCCGGCCCGACCCATGAGCAACTCTAGGCAAGCCTTTCCCCACCAAAAGAAACACGGAATGGAGAAGCCGCCGTGATCCATCATCGCCTTAATCCCTTTTTTAATAAGATTTCGAAGCAAAAGTTTGAAGATTTTTGGAAATTTCTCATGTCAAAATTGCTCAAAATCAAAATTTGATTGTTATCTTTCCATGATCCTTTAAACAGAGGGGAAAGGGGAAAGGGATTTTGTCCTTTAAGTTTCTTAACTTTCCACAACTTCTTCTAAAAATTTTTTTTATTTTTTTTAATTTTTACAAAAAATGAAAATGGTGAAATCCTTCGAATTCATGCCCAAACACGGGCATCGGTAGCACGCTAGATACATTTTTATATACACACGGAGTCACGTGTCAGATAACAAGTAGTTTAAGCCACATTATCTAACTTAGTTAAGGGTGATAAGAATTTGGACTAAATTAACATGCAGAATTATTGTAAAAGTATCAGATTGAACTGACTTTTTATAAAGTATAGGGGTCAAATTAGAAGTGATCATGGACTGACCCAGGTTTCAGCTTGAGGAAAATATGTATTTAGCTTGTCCAAGCCCGACCCAGCCCCACAATTTAGGTCTGATAATTTGTCCAAGGCCTGTACAAAAGCCTGTATTAATTTTTTTACCTCAAATAAAAATTTAAAAAATAATAATTATAACACTATTTTTTAAAAAAACTAAGAATTATTATAGAATAATCTTTAGAATTATTTAAGATTATATTTTTCTTTTAAAATATTTCTAACAAGTAATATTAAAATACTAATTCTATATACATATATAAGATTATATTTTTATTTAAAAATATATACTTATATTTAAGATTATATTTTTCTTTAAAAATCTTATATTCATATATTTAAGATTATATTTTTCTTTTAAAATATTTCTAACATGTAATATTTAAAATACGAATCTTATATACATATATGATATTTTGGAAACTAAAAAATATTAAAAATTGTATTATATGTAAATACGGGCCGGGCTTCAAAGCCTAAGACTAAGCCCCGATCCGTTTTCTAAACGGGCATCCTTCCTTGTCGAAGGTCTGATATTCGAATCTAATATTATTGTCCAAATCCTCTCAAATTTCGGACTGACCTTCGGGCTTGGGTGGGTAGCCCGACCCTTGAGCAGGTCTAGGTCTTTTTTTTTTTTACCACAGTAGGCCTAGGTCAAACAAGACATTAATCCTATAAAATTCAATACCATTTAGATTTTGTATGTAGATATAATCAATTTTAAAAAAATTTCTATAATTTAAATGGATTATTTGATCGCTTTGAAAGGCTACTACTTTGTTGTGAAGCTAAGGTAAAAGAGGAAGAAAAGAAAGAAAAAAACGAATAAAATTTTTATTAAATACACTAAATAAATCGTTAATATTTAACTTTGATAAAAATGTCAAATGTTCCTTTTTTTTATCTCTTTTTTTGATAATAAAAAAGAGGTTATATACCTCTATGACTAGAACAATCCACTAATTTTTTCGAAAATTTACTAACTCTAATTTTGGGGTAAAATCCAAAAAATCCCTTCAATTTATTTCTTAAAGACATTTTGGTTCCTCTAGTTTTAAAATACAACTTTATGCCCTTTTACTTTTTATGCCGTTAGTCAAAAGTTAGCACCATATCTCTTTACCAAAATGTAGAGGTACCAAACTGTACGCGAAATTAAAAACCCCTTAAGCCCGCTCGAACCATAACCCGATCAAACCCAATTTAATCAAAAAGTCATTTCCCCGAACCTGCTCGAGTCCAAATCCAAAATTACCCAAATTTGAAAAAACTCAAACCTTACAAGGCTGGAGCCCGATTAAACTTAAACTCGAATTTAATACTAGAAAAAAGTGATCTTATAATATTTTTTATAAAATATAAATTTTAAATTTAGTAACCACATTTACTTAAATAATATTTTTCTTAATAATATAATATATTCGAAATAGAATTATTAAAATTCATATTTAAAATTTTAAGATATTGAAATTAATTAACTTTAGTTTATTAATATTACATATTTTCTTTTAAATTTAATAAAGAGGCAATATAAATTAAATGATTTATTCATCATTTAATAATTAAAATTAATTAATTAATTAATCATTCACAATAGTATATATAAATTGATATATTTATTTCATTAGTTATTGAGAACATAATGAAATAATAAGTTTTTTTTTATTAAAAAAAATCATAGAGTAACTAATTTATAAACCTATAAATAAACATGTAATTAATTTAATTATATGAATCATTTGTATTTAAATGTCATCTATTTCTATATTTTAAGTTATTTAGATTAGTTATTATATTCGTTAATAATTATTATTATAATATTGAATACTAATTTATATATATCTCAATATAACAATTTCAAATAGTTAAAAATAAATTTTAATTTATAAAACGAAGAATAATAAATTTAGTTATGACTTGATTTAAACCTGAACTTAAAACTGCACAAATCCGAATTCAACTCGACTTCAGTCCAAATAGGATTCAAGCTCGAGCCTAAACTCGACCCACTAGAACCCAAACCCAACTCGGATCCGAACCCATAGTGACCGAATCCGAGCGCAAACTTGCACCTTTGTCGTCTCTACCAAAATGCTCCCTTATTTCTTCCTCACATATACTGTTTACTAAAGAGAGCAGAACACTTTATTTCTCACGTCTCTCATCGGACATTTTCTCTCTCTAATGAAACATATGCTTGTGCCGTGCAAGCTTGCAAATAGCAAAGGAATCAAAAACCCAAAGAGAAATTTATAGTTTTTTTTTTTTTTAAATTAGTGGATCTTTCTCCGTGCTTTGTTGAGGAAAAAAGAAAGGCCAAGAGTTTATACTTCGAAATTCTTATGCCAGGGAACCAAAGCTAGCCAAGTGCTTATAACTTGGCACCGTACATAAATCTGTATTCGATTTTCTTTGATTTTTTTTGGCCGATCGATTTTCTTTTAGTTTCTTTGATGGAAGAGAGAAAAACAGACTTTTGCGACTGATTGTAGCCAAGGTGTGCTTGAGAGAGATGTGACCTGAAGGTGAAAAACAGATTTCTAGGCTAGGGACGAAGACAATGGGGATTTTTATCCAAAAAAGTCCATTTTGGCTTGTTAAAGATGATGTGGCATTAGGGCCCAATTTTTTTTTAGCCATTGACTAACAGACTAACAGTATAAAGTGTCAAAAAGTTTAAAAGACCCAAGATATCTTTTATAATAAAAAAAATGCCAAAGGGTCTAACGTTGCATTTTAGAATAAGTGGAATCAAAGTGAAAGTTTTTAAACTCATAAATTGCTTACCAAAACTCGAAGCTGAATAGCTTTTATCATTGATCCAAGCTATTCTCATTGGCCAATCCCTATTGACAAATCTCTTCTTTAAATTAATAAGCTTATTATGGTAAAAATTTGCATAGAGGGTCAGTAATTGAATCTTGATCACCAATATTAAGAGTAGAGGTAGCAAAATAAATCCAGACCTGAAAATCCACCTGAGTTCATCTGAATCAGAACCCGAAAACCAGCCCGAGTCCGCCTGAATCAGAACCCGAGTAAACCCAACTTGACCAAAAAAGTCAAAGACCCAAACCCGCCCGAGGCTGAGCCCGAAGAAACCCAAACTCGACAAGGCCTGAGCCCGAACCCAACCTGAACCCGAGCCCGAATCCAATTTGAACCCGAGCCCGACCTAAACCCGAACTTGAATTTAATATTAAAAAAACTAATCTTATAATATTTTTTGTAATATTTTCTATAAGATTAAAATTTTAGTTTTAATGTTCATAATTTTTTGAAATAATGTATTTTTTTTCCTTTCTTAATATTATTACTAGTTATATGTCATATCTTGTAAGTTATTAAACTATTATTTTCTTTAAGATAATATACAGTAATAAGTTAATTATGATAAAAGTAAAATTGATTAATTACTATTAATTACATTTCTAAAATATGTCAATTAGTTAATTATCATCCTCATTTAATAAATAAAATTTAAAAATATTTAATTAAAAATAATAAAGAATTTTAATTTAATTCAACAATAACAATGATACTTTTGAAATATATTTAGAGAAAAAAGGGTATTTTAGATGATTGAAAAGTTATATTTTTATATTATATATATATAAGGATATTAAATTAATAAATAATTTTAATATTTAATAATTAAAATTAATCTCGTAAAAATCATTAATTATTAATGTGAATTAGTAAATTAATTATTAATTATTAATAAATTTTTTATCTTCTAATACTCAATGATAAAATAATTACTCCTTCTATTTCTAAATAATAGTCATTTAAAGCTGTTATATAAAAATTAAAAAAGTTAATCAATCTCCTAAAATCTTTAAAAAAGTTGACTATGTGATTAAACTACCACTTTTTTTGAGATTATGAATTATTTAAAAATTCATTAAAATAACTTTAAAATAGTATAAAGGATGAAGGGTAAAATTGATAAAAAAACAATAAATACTTTCTTGATTTTATAAAATGACAAGTAATTTAGAAAAAAAAATTTAAACAATTATTACTTAGGAATGGAGGGAGTAATAATTTTTCAATTTCCTTTTACCTAGACTCATATTAATCATTAGATAATAAATACTTTTTAAAATTATCCAAGAAATAAACTTTCTCTATTCTTGAATATTATTCATTTAAGGTTGTTACATACTCTTTACATCTTAAAATATATGTCACTTTTAATTATTTTATAAGATCAAAAAAAATAATTTTTTTGTTAAAATTTTTGTATTTTTTCACTTATTTACCTATTTTACCCCTGATTTAGCTTTTCTCTCTCTCATTGAAGAGATGAGACATGAATTAAATATGGGATTTTTAACCTTACAAGGATAATTTTTTAAAATACAATAATATTATCTTGGTTTGTAAAATTGACAAATATTTTAGGACAATTTTTGAAAGTGACATATATTTTAAAACGGATGGAGTAAAAATTAAGAAAATTAATAAATCTTCTAAAGTTTAGACAAAATTAGTTATATGACTAAACTATCATTTTCTTGAGATTTTAAATTACTTAAAAACTCATTAAAATAATTTGAAAATAGTATTGAGAAATAATGATAAAATTGATAGAAATGTAATAAATGCTTTATTGATTTTATAAAATGACAATTAATTTAAACTAAAAACAATTTGTTAAACAGACTACTCCCTCCGTTCCAAATTAATTGCCCACTTCGAAAGTGGCACAAAGTTTTAAGAAAAATGGTGTTTTGATGGTTACTTTCTAAATTTATCCTTTAAAAGTAGAGAAAATTATGGATCTCATTGAAAGTGGGTGTTTAAATTAAAGGTAACCTTATAAAACTTCTTTCCATTTTAAGAAAGTAGACATTATTTTGAAACATCCTCAAATAACAAGATAGACATTTAATATGGAACAGAGAGAGTATTATTTAGGAATGGAAGGAATACTTTTTAAACAAATAAAAAATGAAAAGTGGTAAAATAAAATTTCATTTATAAAACAAAACAATAATTTTTAATTAAAAAAGTAAAAACCTGACCTCAATTCGACCTAAACCAGAACTCAACTTGATCTAAATCCGAATCTAATCGAACCTGAACCTGAACCCGACCTGAGCCCGGGCTCGACCCGAACCCGAAAATACCCAAACTCGAAAGAACCTAAACCCGAAGTCGCCAGAATCCGAAGCTGCCCGAATCCGACTGAACCGGCCCATTTACCGTCTCTAATTAAGAGCTCAGCTCTGTACCTGAACCTTGATCAATGAAAAATAAAAGCCGAACATTCTACTAACATGATGCTAGAGCTAGTTTAACAATTGAGCTAACAAAACTGCCAGAAACCAGCTACCATTGCAAGGCAGAATAAGATACAATGAGATTTGACTTCTGATATATTTACAGTAAGCCACAAAAACAGGATAACTATCAACTTCCCAACTAGAAGCTCTAGTGGACTCTTTAGTTTCCAACTTTTGTTAGCTACATCAACAGACAAGACATCTCAATAACTCAGCTCACATTCTTCAAAGCCAAGACAGTTCAAGCGTTTGAGGGGCTTTCTACATGCTTACTTCTTGTGTCTTTAATGGCCTGATCACCTTCAGCTGTTGGGGACATGTTCTCCACTCCTTCAGCTCTGTTGCCTGCAGAGGAAAATGAATTGTCTTGAACTGGGTTCATCCCATGGTTGTCATGTGTTCTTGACGGAAAGCCGTGTCCTCTCAATAAACAGTTGTAAGAATGTGTATTGAAGGACTCCATGCCGAAATGAGATCGGATGGCCGAACTAAACAATGGTTGCATCAACCGCTTCTTCTCAGGAAGTTCTCGCAATGATATTCGGCAAACAGGACATGTTGAATGCTGTTGTAGCCATAAATCTATACATGTTACATGGAAGGAGTGCCCACAATACGGGAGGATCCGCAAGACATCTTCACCATGGTATTCGGAAAGGCATACCGTGCACCTGCAATATATTGCAAATGACATTTTTAGCAGCTGTAAATTAGGATGCTATAAGCAAGTTTACTCGCACGAAAATATGTACAAAATTGTAAGGCACACAAACTATTGATTATCTTATTGCTGATTTTCCCTTAAAATTAGATTATTTAAAAGAAAAACACCTCTTTATAGTAAGAGGCTATATAACTTGCAGATTTTAAATCAACAAATAAGTGACTACAAACAACAGAAATTATAACTTTGAGGGATGGAGATGCAAGAACACTTCAACTTGCAAAATTACAGAACTACATTCTTTTATTGGGAATTATCCTGCTAGATTATCAGAAGCATCATAAAGCAAAATAATTCCTCAATCAGAAGACATCCATCATCAAAGACCTTTTAAGGCATGACAAGATCCAGTTATATCTGAGACACAATTAACAGCTTCACTACCTTTCTCACTCCAGTATACCACATACATAACCTCAACACAGGAACAAGGTGTTAGGAAATTGTCTTGAAATTTCCCATGCCCCGAAAGTCAAATCTGGATTGGACACCATCATTCGGTTTGCCCCCAATGTCACTTGAGTTGGGTCTCATCATCATTATTAGCTCTCTGCAATAGCTGACTTATGCAAATTCAGTGTCCACTCCAACATCTCAACTTGGTCCTTACTCCCTTATGTTTTGCTTTGAAAATAATAAGGTCAATTTTGGAGGATAAGGGTAGTTCAAGGAAATGACAAAAATTACGTAAAGACATATGGAAGGTTTTGGCTCAGTTGCATAAAAGGCAAGAGAGAGAGAGTTTATTGTTCTCTTAGTCAGCCATAGAGAGAAAGAGAGCTTCGGTTATCTGATCTGTGTAACAAAGCTCGACTGTGTTTACACGGCTTGGCTTTAAGCCTACATCAACAAGACAACCAGACAATTGGTTCAGCTTTAAGCCTATATATACAAGTAGAGCCAATGAGAATATTCCACTATAAATGAAGATAATATACAAGCTTAATCACAAACCTCAATAGGCTATGAACCAGAGAGCCAGTTTGTAAAGAGCAAATAACCAAAGCTCTCTTTTTCTCTCTCTGGCTGACCAAGAGAACAACGAACTCTCCCTCACGGTGTTCATGCAACTCAAGCAAAACCTCTCTGCTGTCTTGACACAATTTTATCATTATCTTAGACTACCATTATCCTCTAAAATTGACCTTAGTATTTTCAAAGGAAAATATAAGGGAGAAAGACCAAGTTGAGATTTCCAAGTGGACAATGAATTTCAAAACTCTGTTATGGCAGAAAGCAAATAATGATGCTTGGAACTAACTTATCTAGTGTTCATGGCACAGCAAATGATGGTGTCGGATCTAGATTGCCTTTGGGAGCATGGGGAAATTTCAAGACAATTTCTCCCAACACAAGGCATGTGTTTCTTTTGCACTTACATACATAGAACTTGATACCCAGTAACAAAGAATTTAAGTGCACTAGTTTTTTTGGATTAAATCATTTCTTCCTTTTCAGGTTCAAATAGAGTAAATAAATCACCAATGTGGATGTTCCACTAGATCCACTGATGTGGCACAAGACAGGAAGATGATAAAGAGAGTACAAAACGAAATCACGAAGGGAAGAAACCGAGGTAATTGACAGAGAAGAAGAAATAAAAGGGAAGGGGAAGGGAAAGGAAAGGGAGAAACAAGAGCGTAGAATTACCAATTACAATTATCCAAAAGCCACCATAAACTTATATAACACAGGCACTTATCGATTACAAGCCAAACCCTAATCCTTCATAGTATTAGCAAAATTAATTATTAAAAAACTTAATATGTGAGAACGTAGGAAGCCACTGAACTTAACAAAGCTATAGCCTAAAACCTTGAACCGTTCAATCCTTTTATTAGCTTCAGTTTTCACTGGATCATCTTTAGAATAATGACTTAAAATAAACCAACACTAAATTTAGTTCAAGCATGTTGTGCATATTGTCATGGAACCAATGATAAGTAGGTGTAAATCAAGAAAAAAGGAGGGCTCACAGAAAAGAAACCAGACTTAGTGCAATTAGTGCATAGTATGAGTCCAATGCCTTTTAAGCAGTGAACTGTGGAGGGAGTATCACAGCTCCAAATGGGCCCTTGATACTCTACATATCTTTACCATTACTATTGAAATCCAACTGCGAGGATATACAACATCACTGTAGGATCTACCATGCAGAAAAAGCTTAGACCTGAAGAAATTCTACAAGGAAATAATATATGTTGAAAAAAGAAAATACATGTGAGAAATCCTCGGAGTGATTCTCTAAGAAGTGGCTAACGCCTATCTCTGCCTGTAACCCAATTCAATGAATGTTCTTAGTGCTATAGGCTTTTCTTTTCTTTTCCATTTTTTTTTAAGTCTTAGTGTTATATTATGAATCATATCTATTTGGAAATCATCTTTTGGAGATTACTGCTGCAGAAAAGATGGCATGGTAGATAATGACTTGATGAGGAAATATATAATTATAATAAAATACATTAGTTCTAACTCTAAAAAGTCGCAACTTCATGAACCATGATCAACCCCCTTCCCCCAAATCAAGTAGGCACCCAAAAAAGGGAAAAAGAAAACATACAAGTTGATTGATTGTCAGGATACATGAGAACCTTCTGGGCAGCAGCAGAGAGGCAGCTCCTTGCCCGGGCTTTAAGTTTAATGGAAGTAAAAATAAATTTATAATAAATAAATAAAAGCCTCCACTTTAAATGATAAGAGCAGGCATTCTCTTAACCATCAAAGGTGGAGCATGTCTTAGGTCAACCTCAATATAATGAGGTTAGCAATTATTGTTATGCATAAATTCTTGAAACCCTATTTGTTTGTAGAGCAGGGCAATGACCTCTAAAAGAAGGTAGGTATATGAATAAAAATTTGTGGCAACTGATAAGGAAAGGCAAAAGTATTTCAAGGGTGGAGTAGCACTAGCTTATTCCGAAAACCCTTCACCACTCCTTTCTACAATTGACACTAGCTCATTCCGATATCAGAGGGGCTATTAAATGCAAAGACGAGCATCCTTCAGGATGCCAAAAAACCAAACTTAGACCAACTTTATCAACCAAGAAATCAGAAGTTTGCTAGATAAAATTTCACTGCTCTGAACATTTGTGAAACAGTGAATAAGAAAACAGGGTGTTTTAACAGCACTAACTGCTGCACTCAATCCAACGAAAGCATCTTCGCTAGAGTCATCAAAATGCGAAACCCAAAAAGGTTTAAATCAATAATATGGCATTTCCATAGCACACAAAGTAAAACATGAAGAACACCAGAAGGTAGTCTCTATCCAGGTCTAGAAAAACTAGGCAAGTCCATTGTTTCAAATATCACTCAACAATGTGGTAAGGGTTGAGAGTTTTACTCACACTAGGCGACAAAAATTACACACAATTTGGGAAATAAGAAGCGGGCCGAAAATTAACACTTTGCATGTGTATAAACATCATGAAGAGATGCATATGTGCTACCAACAAATTCCAGATAAAAAAAAAGAAAAAAGGTTGTGAATTTTAGTGTTCCATATAACAAATTAAGAGGTGTTGAACTCCAATCTTCTCTTTATTGGGACATCAACCTACATCGGCATTCAAAATCGATTTATAAGGCATATATGACATCAAATGGGCCATAGTTCAAGCTAACCTTCTCTGAACTTTTAACCATGCAATATGCACTAAAAATTGTATGGTTCAAGCAGAGACAAACTCAGGTAACTTCAGAAATCTAGCACTGGCATAGAGGAGAGATATTATTTGCAAACAGTATGGCAATAAAGGACGGTTAGAAAAGAAAGAAGGAAACTAGGCCACCAGATCAATATAATTAGCATGAATAGCTAAGGACTTTCAAATCCAACTGAAGGTTTAATGCCAGTAAAGACTGTTCTCTCTCTCTCTCTCTCTTTTTTCTTTTATTACCCTCTGTATGGCAAACTGCTATAAGCATTCACATTACTACCAACTGAATTTTGGAAAAAAGTTAGCAACAAAATATATATTACTATAACAAATATTCTATGATGCAGAGTGCAAACCCTGTAGCATCTATATACCCCTTGGAAAAAATAATACAGCGAGACCAGAAACCAGAAAGACAATTAGAGAAACAACAAATCAGCACCAGGTGTAAACTTCCTGAATCTGACTTAAATAAAATAACTACCACAAGATTTCAACCACCTCTCACATATTCATCTTCCTCTGTTTATGTTATATCTTCCATTCTGAATATTTCATTGATTGGTGTGTCTCTTACTGTTATTTAAACCCTATTTGCAGAAGAAGAGGTTCAATATGACAGAGCAAAAACTATTGAATCCGGCAAATGACTACCCAATTTAATGAAATATATAGACAAAAACCAAGAAAAAATTACTTATTTATTGTTTCAGCAGTCAACGAAATAGCACCTATATCCGAACAAGCTGACATAGTTTTTTTTCTTTTTCCGGCCAACAACATAGCCAGGTTCAAGACCTGTCTATTATTACATTTGTGACCTGATGTGTACTTCATAACTCTAAAACAAAATCCTTCAATTTGTCATACTTCTTCATGAGGCATTATACTTCAGTAGCATTTTAAGCTCACAAATTTGATGGAGTGATGCATGTACTGCTTCCTATGGCTATTGTCAACAGAAAAAAAAATTAACGCCCAAAAATTAGTCACTCAACTGCAAATCATTCGCCTCTAACACTCTTCCCATGAAAAAAGAATGTGCATAATAAATACAGGAAAGGTATAGGATCAAGAAACACACAGTACTTTCGGCATTTAAGCAAGGTTCTGAGAACATACTGAGCATCTTCTGTAGCTGAGAAGCACATATCACTGAACTTCTTTGTAGGAAAGTTGGCAACAACAACAGGCTCAAGACCATGTAAACCCCGTTCAAGCTGCACCATACAAAATTCATCACCAATAATAGAAAGGATCACTTCATAAAGGATGAAAGCAATAGCAGTAAAAGGAAATGCATGAAAGTGACTCAAATTTACTGTTAACTTCTGTTTTCTTTTCTGTCTGCTTGTTTTTAACAAAAGGCTCTGCTTGGTATAGTGGTGAGATTGGTTTCGGAGAGATTGAAATTCAGAGATTAGTTACTGTATAGGTAAGATTAGAATTATAGCGATGAGAATAAAACTGGCATTGAAAAAAAATGTATTTGATAAAACAATGGTGATGGTGAGATGAAAATATGAAATGATCAAGGGATAAAAATCTTTAATGAAAAGTAAAAGAAGAAAAAAGAGAGCAAAAATGTAGGAGTAAAAGTAAAGGAAGGAGCTGCTGTGGAATCACAATTTTTCAATTGAACCTAAAAGGTCCAGTGGCTTCAACACAGTTGGGTTGGTGCTAACTAAAGCCCCGTTTGGTAGCCTGGTACAGTGCATTTGGCTACCAAACGGAGCCAACCACACTAAACGTAGCCTTAAGTAGAACTCCAGTGCAGTGGAGATAGATGACATGGCAGCGTTTCAACTGCCAAAAGTCCAGTGATGCTAGGAGCACAGCACCGTTTGGCGATCAATGGGATTTTTCCCCCAAAACTCCATACATTTTTCCTTTTTGTTAACAGGACTTTTCATTAATTAATATTTTTTTTGTCATTTCTCATTCTCATCTCACCGCCACCATTGTTTTTCCAAATACATATTTTTCAACCGCTGATTTTATTTTTACTGTAAAAATTTTAATCTCACCACTACAATATATAATCTTACAATTTCAATCTCACTGGAGCCAATCTCACCGCTCTACTAAACAAAGCCTAAACAGTTGGGTTAGTAACAACTAAGCAATTGCACCTCCCCATCACATCTACGTAGGCTATGTTTGGGAGGGTAGTGAGATTGGTTTCCAGTGTAATTGAAATTATGAAATTAATTACTATACATACGAGATTGGAATTATAGTGGTAAGATTAAAACTAGTGATGAAAAAATAAGTTTTTGGCAAAACAGCGGTGGTGGTGAGATGAAAATAAAAAATGACCAAAAAGGATATTAATTATAACAATTGCTTTTAACAAAAAATTATTAAAAAAATATATATGAGTACTTGTGAGGGAAAAAAATCCCACCAACCTCCATTAGAGCTTAAAGCTCCGTTTCAAATTTTCCCTGTTTAGTGCGTTGGAGTGCTTGCCACGTTGGCAAACTCCAACGCACTGGAATCACACTTAAGGCTCCAAAGGAGCCTGTTCAGTGCGTTTGGCCACCAAACGCACTGAATTGGCCTCCCAAACATAGCTTTAAGGCTCTGATTGAGCAATTTCAGTGCGTTTAGGCTCCAAATGCACTAAAATGACCCGCCAAACGGGCCCAAAGTTGGTCATTTTAGGTACATCAGTGGGTATCAGTACATCGTAAGGAATCCATTTTTCTCCTCTTCTTTTGCTTTTGTTTTGTCTATTAATTTTTAATTTAACATATCAACATAGATTACAGCATAAAAAACAAAAACTTGAACTTTATAGAAAATTTAAGGGGAACAAAAATCCGAAACTCAAACCAGATAGCTGCTCCTGGAAACTCAATCCAAAAGAAAAAATAAACTAAACTAAACTAAATTACTAAAGAAACCAAAAGAAAAAATTATATGGAACCCATTTAAGAAGTTTAAATGCAGGAGAAAATAATTTCAACTATAATTTATATCGTGGAAATTTCATGTAAGAAATTTCTCGAAGGGGGAAAAAACAGAAGTAACAATGAAAGCAGCAAGAACCTAACAGTAGGTACCAAACACCACTAAGAGAAAGAGCAAGGCCAATTCCTAATTCCTACTAAAAGATTAACTTCTCTTCAATACCCACAAAAGCCTTCCTTTCGTTACTAATGCTGATTACCCACCAAAGTCAGTACCCAAATAGCCTTTTTTTTTAAAAAAAAGAAAAAAGGTAAATTCCCAGTTATAAAAAATCAATAATAAAAATAATATTAATGAAAATTCTTTAAAAAAAAATCTTCTTTAGAACACCTTGTTTTCTCCGCCAGTAGGGCTGAACACCCAACAGAACCAGATTTGCTAATAAAACCAAAAAGACCAACACAAACAGAACACAACCCAGTTCCAGAAATTTAAGAATTTAATACGAAAGGCAAATAACTTGTTTGTCCAACCAAAAAATAAAACATAAGAGAAGAGAAAAAGACTTACTATACTAAGATCAGATCTTGAAGCAACAGGGAAGGATCTCCGAGAAGCATTGAGCTGAATCCGAGCACAAACCAAACGTGTACAAATGAACACTATGAACATAGTACTCACTGTGAATCCTATCACTGTCATCACCAAATTTATCCCTGCTGATATCATTTTTTTCTCTATATATATATTATATATCCTTCTAAAAACAACCAAATCCTTTTTTTTGACAGGTAAAAGAAGAGAAAAGGAATCAACTTCTTATGCTTATTACAATCACTAGGAACAAAACTGAAGCAATTCTAAGACAACCCATTTTCAGTTTCCACTGTCTGAACATAAAGTTGAACGCTTTAGTTCGAGTGGCAGTGGTTTTTAGTGAAACAAGAAGTGAAAGAGCTTGAAGTTTGGTGACTGTTTCATTGTTGGGAAGAGAGGGGGGAAAATGGGGAAAATTTTCGCTGAGGGTGTCAGAAAGAGAAGGGAAGGTTTGGAAGAGAGATTAATAGATCTAAATCTAAGAAAAATACCGAAGCTGATCCAAATAGAATCATCACTTGTTCACTGCTGCTACAATGATTTTTCTATTACATTTATTTATATTTATATATACTTACTATATTTTGTTCTACATCATTCATGATTTAAGTTGTGACCATTAAAACTGTCATGCTTTCCGCGTTTTAGGGCTGTAAACGAACTGAGCAGTTCGTATTCGGGTTCGGTTAAGGTTAGTTTATGTTTATTTATTAATTTAATAAATGAGTCTGAAAAAAATTTTAGTGTTTGTTTAATAAATAAATCGAATTTGAATAAAATGTGTTCGTTTATTTTTGTTCACAAATAAGCTTGTTTAATGTTCTTTTATGAGTTCGTTTATATTTGTTAAGAGTAAGATAATAAGTAATTATATTTTTATTTATAATTATTTTTTTCTTTTATATTTTCTTTTTTTATTTATCATTTATATTTTAATTTTTAAATTATATAAATAAATAAATAATCAAATAAAAATCTTTAAAAGATAATTTATAATTAAAAAATGATAAATATAATTATATAAAAAAGTTTTTTTAACATGAATAAACTAATGTTTATTTATGAACATGTTCATTTAAGTGTTTACGAACACGTTCGTTTGTTTTTCATGAACAAACTTGTTTAACAGAGTCAAATATAAACGAATATGAACATTCTATTAATAAACGAACACAAACCCGAACAAATATTGAAAATTCAGGGCTTGTTTGGTTCAAAGAGGGGAGGGGAGGGGTGAGGGGGAGAGGAGTAGGGGGGATTTTCATTGAGAAGTTAAGAGAGTAATCATTTTTTTTCTATTTGGTTGGAAAACGAGTATGGGAGAGTTTTATTTGTATTTTTACTAAACTACCCTTATATCTAAAATCATATAAAATATGATTTTCTCCTTTTTATTAATGACTAATTGGATAAAATAAAAGATGAATATCCAATTTTAATTACAAGTACATTGTTTTATTATTATATGAATTTTAAAATAAAAATAAACAAAATTTCTCATTATTATAGGAATTTTTAAATAAAAATATTAAGATAAAATAAAATATAAATATCTTTATTAATTAAAAAATGTATTCCATGAAGATACGATTTTCTTTTTATATGAAGATATTAAGATAAAATAAAAATATGAGTATCTATTTTTCAAAATAAACAAAATTTCCCATTATTAAGATAAAATATGAATATCTTTTTTAATTAAAAAATGTATACCAAGATATGATTTTCTTTTTATATGAAAATATTAAGATTAAATAAAAACATGAATATCAATTTCTTTTTTAAAAAATTTTTTCCCATTATTATATGAATTTTTTATATAAAAATATTAAGATAAAATAAAATATGAGTATCTTTTTTAATTAAAAATGTATACCATGAAAAGGGTAAAATTGTCAAAAAAAGTCTCACTCCTCCTAAAGACCCCGATTTGGGGGCTTGAAAAATGGGGAGTGAGGAGGGGGTTTTATGCTCCTCCACCAACCCCTCCTCCTCTTTCATCCTCTAACCAAACACAATAAACTTCTCTTGACTCCTCCTCACTCCCCCCAAAGACTCCAACCAAACAAGGGCTTAATGAACACGAACCAAGTTTGAACAAGCCAAAAATAAATGAACACGCCTTGTTCGTGTTTGACTTTGTTCGAACTCGGTTCATTTAAACCCTTAGTGCGTTTGCATCACGTCAATTTCTTCTCCTCTTTTTTTTTTAATTAATAGTAATAAGTTTGAAGCCTTTTCTTTTTTGGCCAAATATTTTGAAGCCTTCTTAAAAACTAAAATAAGGTATACAATAAGGCATGTTTATTTTGTTTTTTTTATTTCTATTTGAGGTAGCCCACCTTCGAATTAATAAGAGTTTAATGTGATTACCATAAATCAAATGACTATAAGGAAAAAAAAAAACTCTCACAACCATGGCTAAAAAAATTTTGACATCAAATTGAAAATTCTAGTCCACATCTAATATATAAAGGTGTCCATGGAGTGGACTAAGTTGGGTCTAGTTGACACTTTAACAGCATGTTTGGTTCGGCTGAGTTTTTAATTCGTTTACTTCCTTTTCCGTGGTCTCGCTTACTCCTTTGTTTGGTTCACTGAAAATCAATTCAGCGCAATTTCAATTACAGGCTTATTATGGGATGTCCCGTAATTTCGTTTCCGAGGTGGAAGCCAAGAATTTGCAATTCGGTGAATCACCGAATACAATCTTTTCTTTTTGACGAGTTTATCCTTTTGAAATTTGGGGCTAGATTTCAAAAATTCTTGGCTTACTTATTGATTTTACACCTTATTACAAAGCAACCACACAACAGCCTTCATAGATTTGACAAACAATAGATTAACCTCTAACAATTCAATCAGATCCAAACTCAATTCTGGCTTTCTTCACCCCTTTCCCACAACAAGCTGGGTAGTAAGAAACCTTTGCAATTCTTTGACCTCAATTTTTCATGCCGTTTTAGTATTTGATTGTATCAAAGAATCTAAAACTTTGCTTTGAAGTTTCAACTCTGAAAAAATGTGGGTAAAGTAAACAGAAGAATTAATTGAAAATACAAAAAGAGAAAAAGAAGAATTTTGGGGTTCTTTTTCGCTGCTAGCAGTTTGGGTTTCCTATTATAGCCATGGTGGACAGAAGGAAGACGAAGAAGAAACGAAAAGAAAAAACAACAAAAGGGTAAATTTGTATTTTAATTCATTCCTTTTCTCTTCCTTATCTGTTCAATGGGTTGAACCAAACTATATGTAATAAGACCTGAATTTTGAGCTCAATTCCCTCTTTATTCTCCCTATAAATGCAATTCAGGCCTAATTACTCCAACCCAACCAAACATAGTGCTACGAGCTAGACTTGGTGCATTCAGATTTAGCTTGTCTTGATCCGTCCATATAAAATAATTTTGTTTTTAAAAATGCCAAAAGTATGATAATTTAATGGTAATATATTTTTAGAATTAAAATTGAATAGAAATTATTTTAATTTCGTCCGAAAAGGAAGAATAGAAATTTTTTTAAGTAATACTTATAGCAATAGGAAAAGGTTGCTTCACCCGCTCAATTTCACCCAGCCGGGTGACTCGTCTAACGTGACAATTCAATTGCAAATTTAGAAACAATTAATTTACAGTATAAGTCTTAAATTTTAAACATATTTTGTGATAGAATTTTAGTAGTCATAATTCTGTCATGTTAGGCCACACGAAATTTTTCGATAAAATAAAATTTGGTGAGTCATATAACATAACTCTATAACAATTAGGGAATATGCGGGGGGTATATTCCCTGTTCCTGACCCTGATTTTTGGAACCCGTCCCCGTCCCTAACCCCGACCCCGAGTTCATGGAGGGATTTTTCCCCATCCCCAACTCCGCGGGAAATTCCCGTCTCCGATTTATATATATATAATATATATTTATATAATTAAAAGTATATCTTATTATTTTATTGTATAAAAAATTTATATAATTATAATAAACATAATAATTAGTCTTTTTTTAGTCAAATTAATTTTATTATATGGTGTTTATTTTAGATTTATATATTATTAATGAACATGATATATATTATATATAATATAAATATAATATATACAGTGTTTATAAACATAACATATATCAACATTATTTGATGTTGCATATTATATTTATTCTTTTATAAACATAATATATATATATAATATAAAAAAGTAAAAAAAGCGGGGGGAGAAACGGGGACGGGGACGGAGTGGGGAGGGTATTCCTCGTCCCCATCCCCGTCCCCGATACCCGAATTTTATCCCCGTCTCTGACCCTGTCGAAGCGAGGAACGGGATTTCCCATTTGATCCGGGAACACTTGACATCCCTAATAACAATATCCCAAGCGATGTAGAGTCCTAAGCCTAAAAACTATAGCTGATACCCATTTTAGGATTAGGCCATGCTTATAGACCTAAGTCGGTTCATGAATAGGTCTAGTAAAAATTTAGAACTTAAGCAAAAGCCAAAAGGTGCAACAACACAAATAAATAATCATAAAAAAATATAAATTTTGAATAAAAGTACACTAAAAATAGATGTAAATGAATTATGTACATATATATATATATATATAAACTTAAATAGAGCTTTAAAATAATATAGGCTCGAGTATTCATTTTTTTTTGTTATAATCATAAGTATCCGTATATATTTAATGGTTTATAATTAATCATGTTTGAATTATGTTGGATACCAAATAGAAGGAAATTTTTCCAAATTTGTTTTCTTCATTCATAAGACTTAAATCCGAGATCTTACTTAAAGAACATTAAGTTCTTTCCACTCAACTCAAATTCGAGTTTAATAATAAGATTATGTATCCTTGTTAGATATATTCGAAATCGTCCTCTCTCCAAAATTAGAAAAAAATATTAAAATGTATTTATTCACTTTACTTGTTTATCTTTTTGGTTTCTTGTTTATCATATAGAAACAAATTGTGCCTATTTTGTAGATTAACGGAAAAAAAAGGTCAAACAAGGAGAAATAAATAAATCCTTTGAACAATCAATTTGATTTATATATTATGTAATCTCACATGTTAGATTTACCGTAAGTTTATCAAGTAATTAATTGTTTTGTCCAAGTATCAAGTAATTAATTGATTGTGCTAGATTCGTAATACATGAAAAAAAAATCCAAACCGTAAAATAAATAAATAAATCATTTCAACTTTACGGACAATTTTGTTTCTGCTCAAGTGTTTTAGCGACAAGGTTAATTAGCGACGACAATGACAATTCATTTGTAAAGTTCTTGCCCAGTTGGGAAATTACAAATGATTATGTCTCAAGATATTTATCAAAAATCTCAAACTTGTTTGTAAAGTTCTCGCCCAGTTGGGAAATTACAAATAATTATGTCTCAATCTAAACTTCATTAAAGTTGCCTGAAAATTATGTACTTTTTTTATATAAAAGGTTTTTCTATATCTTGAATCCTGAAAAGAAAAAAAAAAGATAGTAATTGGAATGAAAGATACCGAGAAGTTTATATTAAATATGGAGATATTTATATAAAAACTATGGAATAAAAAATCGGACCGGTCGGTTCAACCGGTTGAATCGGGAACCGGTCACAAGTTCGGTCCGGGTCATAAAATAGGATTTTTATTGAACCGTCTTTGAACCGGTTGAATCGGTTCAATCCGAATTTTAATTTTTTAGTTTTTTTAATTGATATTTTTACTTTTTTTATTTTTAAGGAATTTTTGAATTTTTTCTATTTTTTCAATTTTTTTTGAATATTTAAAATAATTAATAAAATTAAATTATTTATTTAATCAAACCAGTTGAACTGATTAGACCGATTGAACTGGTAACCGGATGACCAATCGGTTCGACTACCAGTTCGGTTTTTTATTCATTGATAAAAACAAAAAGACATCATTGTTTATGAACTTAAGGGAGAAAAGAGAATATTTAAATGAATTATTTTATGACCCATTTAAAACTATTCCGCCGATAATTCATTTAACATGGCTCTTCTTCAACTTCAACTGATCTTACTTATTTTTTATTTTAAAACCTATCACTATAATTTAAAAAAAAAAACTTATCAAGATAACTTATTAAACGTAGGGCTAAACTTTCTGATACGTATTAAATTTGGACAAATCAAGAAAAGATACATCAGACGAACTATAAACGAAATAGTTTTAGGCTGATCAAGAAATATTTTTCTATTTGAATATTGCCTGACTAAAATATATTTTCTAAGATCTAGAAATTGTTTGCAAATTAGGCAGGAAAAGATAGACATGACCACAGTTCGGTTCGAACCATAGAACCGAACCAAAATTGTGGTAAAAAAAATAATAGAACTGTAAATACGGTTCTAGTTTTAATTTTATTATTTATCATTTCTTTCTTTTTACAAATTTTATTTATAATAATAGTTTATTTAATAATGAGGAGTATCCACTTACACCCAGTGTTTTACACCCTTTTTATAACTAGATATATGATTAATATTTTAACAATCCGATGTTAGATTTAAAAATATATTCGAATCTATCATGTACATAAAATTTCAAATTAATTCGATATTTTTATGATATCAATCTAAATTATAACATTTTAGATTTTTTTTAATATATATTTAACGGTGAAAACTTCTATCGCATTAAAATATAAATTAGACATTTTAAATTAACTTGAAATTTTGCATGCACGATGTATGTCAATAGAGCATGAAATTCAATGGTTGAATTAACTAAATATTAATTGTACGTTAAATTATGAATATGTGTTGTTAGTTGCCATTTTATTTATGTTTTTTATTGATATTCATCTTGATTTAGAGCAACTAATTTTTTAAACTTAAGCTAATTGCATGTTTTTCTTTTTGTAGGTGCATTTGAAAGATTGGAAGAAAAGCATTCAAAACCAAGGCAAAGAAGACCAAAAAGAAGAAATTCTTGTCTGACGGCCGGCCCCAGCCTGAAGATTGGCCGAGAAAATTGTCTTCTGTTTTCAGGCAACCAACCGGCCATAGCTTCAGTCGGCGCCGGTTGGACACGGGATCCCTTCAAAGTTGCCCTAGTTCCATCTTCCGAGCCTCCAATGCCTCATAACCGCCCCTTGATATTTCTTGGACCTAAAGTTTAGCTAATTTAGCTCCAAAAAAGGAATATTCAAGGAGAAGAATGAATAATTGATTGGGCCAAAGAATTTCAATATCAAAGCTAATTGGAAGAAGATTAAAGGAAAAAGAGTCAAGCACAAGGAAGAATCTTTTAGAGATTTGTTAGGATTTAAACTTAGTACTGATAAATACCCTTTATTGGGGATAAACCATAGTTTTTTTACCTCTTAGCTTTTTCAGCTTATAGTTTTGGAGCCCCTAGCTTTGAACTCATAGTTTATTTTTAGAATTATTATTTATTGTTTTATGCAAGTTTAGTTCTTTTCTTCAATCTTGTATTTTAGAGGATGCTCTTCAACTATTGTAAGGTTTCTTATTCTTAATCTAGTTTCTTTTATAATTGTTCTTTGATTTCTCTGGTTTAAAGTAAATAATCTTATTTGTTTACTTGTTTTTTGTATTTGCTTGTGGTTAGTAGCCAATAATTACTTGTTTATGCAATATAGTGCTAATCTATTTGAATCCGTACTGTTTGTGATTTAATTAGATGTTAGTAGCAATTGAATAGGTTGCCTATTCAAGGGAATCAAAGGGATTATTGAGAAATCTATGATGGATAGATCTCTAATAATAGTTAACCTAGATTAATCTTGCTCTTAATACTTTCGAATGCTTGAAACGGGCTACTGGGGTTTTGGTTTAAGTGTTAGATTTAAGGATATGTTGTGAAACACAAGTAACATTATATCTTAGCCTTAGGATTAATGGAATAATTGAGAATGCTCGGTTTTCTTTAATTGGTTAATGCAATTGTGATTTAAACATTATCTTTTGGTATTCCAATGATCAATAGCTTGTAAGCATTCCTAAACACTAGGTTGGAGGTCTTTAGTTATATAGTTTAATTAGTTTAATTCAATTTAGTTTCGATATTACTCCAAAATCCCCCTCAATTTCCTTTTTTGTTTTGAAAACAAAGATAACCTAATCTCTCTGTGGATTCGATCTCTACTTACCCTATTACATAGTTAGTTCGTAAGAAGATTAATTTGTGAAGCATTACTGACACACCCGGACCTAATCCAATATTTTCGTACAACCAGAATAGTGTAAGATGGCAATATTAACTCAACAATACGTCGGTCCAGATGTGTCTAATTAATAAGAGAAGTTAAAATTAAGATAAGACGTAGTTGGAAGATGAGGCAAGTGACCATGCATGGAAGCACAAATTGAACTTCTTTAAGTCCATGGCAAAGGGATTGGATATCCGTTGGTGAATTGGTTTGTGGTTTAGGCCAAGGATCGAGATTATGAGAAGTGAAAAAAAGGGAGAATTAAGTATGACCCGGGATCCAAGTAGGCCCAGTGTCGAGCTTACCTATAAATATGGAGAGTTAAGCTCTCCCCCTCTCATTTTTCTTCTCCCTCTTTTCCTCCCCTCTCATTTGCTCTCTCAGAGCAACTTTGGACTTTTGGCCGATCCGAATAATCCAACCAAAGGATCAAGGTGAGTTTCTAATATGTTATTCTACTCACCTTATTCTGCATTCTGTTAAGTTTTCACGCATTTCCATGCATTAGTCTAGGAGAGATCCAAGCTCAAAGTTAGGTACAGCTTTTTTGCTAGATTCTAGTTTAGATTTGAGATCTAACAACTTTGAGTTTGTGATTCTCGTTTTTTTTTCGGTAAACTATCGTAGACAGCATGAAGATCATCTGTCTAAGTTTGCATGTCAAACGGAGGTCGGACGGCATGAGAATAGAGGTGGGGGCTCGAATCCCGAGCCCCCTATCTCGTCTCCAGCGCAGGAGTGGGCTGCTGCCCAAGTGCTGCACAGGACATAGCCCAAACCGCGCGGGTAGGCCTTTTTGGCCTAAAATCGTGGAGGGCTTGGCCTAGTCCTCCCAGGAGTGGCCTTTTGGGCCCAATTCTTAGCGGGGCCCGACCTAGTTTGCATGGGGGCCCAGTGGACCCCTAGCGGCATTTTGGTGATTTTTCTTCAAGCGTCCGATTTTGACCTCGAAACCTTCTGGACACTTTTCTAAGCCCCGAAACACTTCCAAACACCCTCTTAGGTCATGCCAGAGCCTCATAGGTGCATTCATACTTTGATTATGAATGCTAACACGTACTTCCGGATGATCGAGTGCAGCGATGCTCCGGAGGTTAAGCTACGCGGATCACTTGGGAGTATATTAACCTCCTAATATTATGAGTGGCTTTATATTTCTCTGCTTAGCCATTGAGGCTAGAGGTTTTAAAATGATTTTAAAAACATAAATATTTTTCAAAGGTTTTGGGATACGAGAAATTCACATGCACACATACTTGCTTGGTGATATACCCACGTAGAGAGTGTGATGATTTTTAAAAGAAAATATAAAGAATTACGTGTGTATGTTTATATGTTTAAATATATACGTTTTATACATATATATATATATGATATTTATATGGATGGGATGCGAAATAAGCGACTGAGAGTGGTTCCTCGGGGCTCCGATTTGAAGGAGCATGGATCGAGTCGAGAGGCATGCATAGAGAAGTAGCCGTGAACCGCCTTTTGAGGGGCACGGTGAGTGGAGACCCTGAGAGAGGTGCGTAGAGAAGCTCGCTAGGGCTCGATGTAGCTGTGTTCCACCACAGCGTCTGGCACTACCGAGGGAACGAGCTAGAGAAAGAGAAAAAGAGAAAATGTTTTAAAAAGAAAAGAGATAGTTCTCGGTGCAGTGAGGCATACGACTGGCCAGTCGTGCCTTCAGTTTGTTTGAGGTAAGCCCATTTTATTTATATATTTATTTTAATGTTTTAAAATCAAATTCTCACTTGGAGAATTTGAAAAAGAGGTTTTGAAAATAAATTTATTTATTTTATTATTATTATGTTTTGAATTTCCCCTGTTTGCCTTAACCCCTGATGAAGATTCATGGAATCTCTGTCACTCACCTGTATCCAATGTGGATGGATGCAGATCCGGTACAAGGATAATAGATAGTTCGAAGGCTCACTAGGAGGCGTCGGTGACTTAGGTGTAGTAGTTTTCGCTGCGTAGAAATTCCTTTAAATTAGTCTACTGGTATATCTTTTAAAGTTTATTATTTTATTAAATGATTTTTAATTAAAGTTTTAGTTGTTTTACAGCGAGGATATCCATTTCTATGCCTTGCGGTGCTTCTGGTGCATGACCGACCGACACGTACTTCGAGGTAGTGCAGCGGTTGCCACGTGGCCGACCTAGGTGGGTCGGGACGCGACAATTATGACAGGTGTAAAACTCTTAATCTTACACCATGTGTCGAAACATATATTTTATAGTTATATTTATATCATAATATCTTGTAAATAATACAGTATAAATATATTGTTAATTATTATTTATAATACTATTATTATAATTATAAACAACAATTTTTCTCATTTATTTTATAATTTAATATCTTTTATAAAATTCAATATTTAATTAATATGAAGTATTGAATTTTATAAAAGTACATAATAAATGAAATGTGTAACAACTTCTTACTTTTCACACAAAAGTCAAAGCAATTATTGTTGGTTATAGGCACCGAGAACAATTTCTAAATATCTATTAAAAGAATGGAAGAAAGAGAACATAAAGAACAAATGGTTACACAATAAACTCTCAACTTTTAAATTCTACTACTATATTAAATATTAAAGTTGATCCACACTAGCATAATCAATCTTTTGAATTTCAAGGTCTTTCAAAATATTTGAAGCGAAAAATGTCAAGTCACAAAAGAAACATCTTTTTCCTTCAGTGATTGGAACTAGAAATTTTATTTTTAAAGTTTCCACCGAATTCATAGTTTAAGATAATATGAAGTGATATATATATTCACACGCACAAGACAAATTTTATTGCAGTTTACGCACTTATGAGTTCAACTAAGAGCTGAATTCAGAAAATGAACATGATTGAATATGCAACTAGCATTTCCTTTATACTATCTATACTATTTAAGATAATTTCATTTGCTTTATTATATTTAATCTCAAATGTTAAATTAATTACCATGATTTTGTCATGGTAAAAAAATGTAAAAACGTACATGGAAAAGGATCTAAATTGTAAGCATTTGTAGCCTTTTAGTGACAAGCGCTTTATTTTTTTTTTTCTGAGTGGAAAAGTAAGTGACAAGCTTAGTTTTATGAGATATATATTTATCAAGTTCTTGGCAAGTTGTCTGTAAAGTTCTTGGCAAGTTGGCAAATTAAAAATGATGATGTCTGGGTCTAGTCCACCATTCACCAAACTGATTTTACCAATCATTATTATAATATTATAATAATCACAAAAAGTGGTGACAAAGTCACAGTCGCATTTATGTTTGTTATTATTATTTAATTAATTAAAGTTAATCTTTCCGTCAAAAAAGTTAACAGTTGATTTATCTTATTGCTAGTAGTTACTTTGTAATCTTTGGTCATAATAACCGAATGTTTTAGATTAAAAAACGCACACAAATTTTATTTTGTTTTTTAAATTTATTCTTATTATTTTCTCTCTTCTCTTGTCTCTTATTAGTATTAAATAAATGTCTCTCAAACTAAAAGAGATAAAAGTGAAAAAAAGATAAACTTGAAAAAAATAATTAATATTTTATTAAAATTATAAATGAATAAATAAAAAAAAGCATGAAAAATAATCAAATAAACAGGAACAAAAAAAGTAACATCAAGTCAAGGATTTTGGATAGAGTTTGTGAATTTGATCATTTTAGATGGAGGAAATGAAGACGTCATCAGTTGAAATTAATTTACACTTTCATGGAAAATGGTTCTCTTTGGAATTTTATTGATATCACGTTTCACTTTTTGATGAATAATTCAACCTAAGATTATTTTTAATCCCGAATATTTCTAATCTTTAATGTAAATTTTCTATCAAATTTATATATAATAATTATTATAAGCATGATTTTAAATTGTTCGCTGTTGTATTTTCGATTACGTCGCTTTTATCACGTTCACAGACATATCGGATACCATAACGTTCATCATGGTTATAAATTATTTTTTAGCTTTCCACAATTTATTATAAAATGTAGTAATAATGATTATAATCATAAAACCTTTTATTATAGGATTTTTTGGTACATTTTATTATAGGATTTTATAAGTAATTTATCACACTATCTTCTTTATTTAATAGTTATTTAATATTTTCAACATTTTTTGATATTGCAATAAATTGTTCTCATTTGAAAAATTATCCATTCATATATCCACGACTTTCTATTAATATAATTTGAATCAATGTATAAAAGTATATGAAGTTAAATTTAATTCACTTAAATCATAATAATTACTCCATCCATACCAAATTAATTGTCCACTTGGGAAAGACACAAAGTTTTAGAAAAAGTGGTATATTTTGATAGCTACTTTTTACTTTTATCCTTTAAACGTATATAAAGTGGAGGGTCCCATTGAAAGTTTGTGTTTAAATGAATGGTAAAATTGTAAAATTATTTTCCATTTTAGAAAAGTATACATTATTTTAGAACATCCTAAAATAATAAGATAGACATTTAATAATAATATAGTACAGAGGAGTAATAAAAAATTTTATATCTATATAATTTATTATATCGAATAATTTCAAAAGGAAAATTCAATTCTAACTGTTAAGAATTGTCTTTTTTTATAATTACTAACTAATAAGAATTTTTTCCCCTAAAAAAATGAAAGAGAATTTTTCTTATAAAAATTTTAAGCTAAGAAAGGATAAAGTTTGATTGGGAGAAGAGTTGACTATTAACTTGGGCAAAATTCAATTTCTTGAAAATCTTTCTTCTCTCCACGTAATCACATTCAAACAAAACAACAAAACAACCTGGGTCTCTATTGGCCGAAAGAAAAACAAACAGTCTCCTCCTTCTCCAAATCTCTCTCAGTCTCCCTTGTCTCTGCCCTCGACTCCTCTCTGCTCTCCCACCTTAGTATCTTACCCAACCTCTTGGCTCTATTTACATGAAACTTTCTCCTTTATTACACCCAACCATTAACAACTAGACCAAGCAGTAGCAACACCAACATCGAAAAGAGCTCTCTCTCTCCCTCAAGCTAGCAAAAACCTTTGGCATTATGCGTTCTCACGTAAAAAAAAATTGGAAGAATTTTGGGTCTTATATTTGCTTTTTTTTTTTTGGGTTATGCTAGGGGGGATTTTTATTGATTGAAGATAAAAAAATTAATTTTTCATCTGATTTTTGAATGGCATAATCAATGGTAACGGTAATAGCATACCATTATTGCCGCTATTCACCGTTACCGACGCTTTTCGTGCCGCTACGTTATTTGCGTGATTCAGATTCACAGTCGCTTTTAATGAAATATCGATGGCAGCACCTGCCCGCTATCACAAAATAGCAGTGGCTATTGTGGTATTGAGACGCTTTTTGAAACCATGATCATAAGTGAAAGATAATTATGTATATTATTACTATAAGGACTAATAGTTATATGCAAAATCCTAAGGCAATAGTTTTTCTTAATTTTTGTCAAAATTTCAATAAAATTATCGTCTGATGAAGGCTCTCAAATTTATAATTTATGCAAGAGGTATTGAATTTGAAATCTCCCATAACAACTCCAAATATTGTTATTATGTCATAAACTCATTAATAATGATGATGTAATATTGTTGTCGACATGTACCTTCTATAATTTTAGACCCATCTTGAAAAGAAATAGATGATGAAAGTAATAAATATTACTCCTTCCATTTCAAATTAATTGTTTACTTGATAAATGATACAAAATTTAAGAAAAAGTAGTATTTTGATCATTACTATCCAATTTTATTTTTTGAAAGTAGAGAAAGTAATAGGTCTCATTGAAAGTTGGTGTTGGAATGAGAGATAAGATTGTAAAAGTGCTTTCTATTTTAGAAAAGTATAAATTATTTTAAAACATTATAAAATAGTAAGATGAATATTTAATATAGAACAAATGGAGTATTATCATTTTATTTTTTATATTAAAAATTTATAAATATGTTTAAAAAAAAACTGATCTTAGAAATCATCAATATTAGGCCCTCCAGCTACCCATACTTCTAAATAATGCAAAGTGGCATGAACCCATTATCTAATTGAACTTTGTGGAGACTTAGGCTCCCTTTGGCATAGCTATGAGATTGGTTCCGATGAGATTAAAATGATGAGATTAGGTACTATAGTGATGAGATTAGAATTATAATTGACATGCCTGGACCTAGTCCACACTAGATTTGTCCAAGGGCCGGCTACCCGCTCGAGCCCGTAAGTCCATCCAATATTTGGACAATAATTTTAAATTTAAGGGCCGGACTTGGACAAAATTCATAGGCTCGTTAGAAAACGGGCCGAGCTTGGTCATAGGTATAAAAGCCCGAATCCAGCCCGGCCCTGCCCGTTTTACTATTGATTTAGTATAAATATATTTTTATATATTTATTTTATTTGTTAATGTGTTGTTTTTCTTTTTTATTATATGATATTGATATTTTCAAATATTATTAATATTTAAACTTTGTTAATTTTGTAAAAATTGTCTTAGATAATAATTTCTTAAATGTATTGATTTACTTTTATCTATAATATAAATTAATATAATTTAATTTTTAAAATTAGTGTACGAAAAAAATAAAAAACGGGCTTTTGTATAGGCCTTGGGCTTTCATAAATATTTTAAGGCCGGGCTTGGACAAAAGAATAGGCCCAAATTGTCGGGCCGGGCCGGGCTGATCTTGGACAAGCAAACTTTTTACAAATTTTTGCTCAAGCCCGGCCCGAACCCGGCCCATGGACACCTCTAATCCGCAAGTGTCAAGTATTATATTTGTGTTTAGTAGTGTGGCCAAGAAATCAAATTAGACTTCTCATAGATGTTTTGAACTTCCTTTAGCTTAATTTTTAGCCTAGGAGCTTAAAATTTTATTCGGAGTTAGTGGGGCCCCTTGGGCACGAAGACTGAGGCAAGAGGGCCGGGTTGACCAAAAGTCAACCCAATACATTAAAATGAGTGGTCGGCTAAGCCAACACTTATTTTCAGCTCACTTTTCATCTTCTTCTCTTCAAATCCTTTCATTTTCTCTCAAAATTCCAGCCTTTAATCTCTCTTTAAACACTTCATTAATCATCATAAACAACTCCTTTAGCTTCCTTGAAGATCAAAAACACCAAATTTGTCAAGAATTTTTGAAATCGCAAAAACTGTCAAATTGGCGACAGTTTGTTCTTTGAGCCATAACTTTCAATTCAACAGTGAGAATTGTCTAAGATTGTGGTATGTTGTTCTAGTCTCATCAAGCTTTAATTTGACTGCTTATACGCCTCATTTTGTTGTCCCAGCTGAAAGTTATGCTCAATTGAAATTGAATTTTTTGTTGATGTCAAGAACTTTTACAATCTTAGAGTTGTGATTTGAAATTCTTGCATGGTTAGTTGTTTAATTCTGTTTTTGAAGCTATAAGACCTAAGTTTAAGTGTCGAAGAGTATGTGTTTCGAATTTCGTGTTGATTGGAGTTGAATTGAACTCAAAATGACTAGGGAAGGTGGATGGCCGAATCTCGGCCTAGAGGTGGTGCAGAACCGGCCTCGGGTTGGCTTAGTACTAGGCCTCGGGTCAGGCATGGACCTGGCCCTGGTCGGCTTGGTACCAGGCCTCGGGTCAGGCATGGACCCGGCCCTAGTCGGCTTGGTACTAGGCCTCGGGTTAGGCATGGACCTAGCCCTGGTCAGCTTGATACTAGGCCTCGGGTCCACCTGGGTTGAAAAAAAATTTCCAATTCAGGTAGCAAGGCCAAAATGGTCTTTTCGCAACCCTATGCCCTAATTGACCCTAATTTACTTCAATTGACTTCCGGACTTCTCCAATTTTATTCCAAGACCTTAGAAACTCTAGTTAGATCTTGCCTTGATGTTTAATTGTTAGCCAATTGCCTTTATTAATCAAATTAGATTTCAATTTGACTATTTAGGTACGTGATTGTACGAGGTCGGACACTAGAGTGCGAGCTTAGGCATTCGTGGGATTTATTTGGGAGTATACAACCCTTACTTATGAGTGGCTTGGATTATAGTGGTTGACCATTGAGGGTCAACCGTTTTCTAAATGCTTTATAAATTGCTTATTTAAATTGTTTATAACGTTTTGGGGTACGAAATGTCCACCTTAACACACAAGTTTTATAAAGGATTTAAAGGGTGGGAATTTTAAAAGACTTTATAAATTGTTATTATTATGATTATTAGGGGTATGATGCCCCTGGGAGATGAGTGATTGAGTGGGTTCCTTGGTGCTCCAATATATGCGGGAGCGTGGACCGAGTTTGAAAACATGCATGAGGCTCAGCCGTGGACCACCTATTGAGGGGCACGGTGAGACGAGACCCTAGGAGAGGCACGTAGGGAAGCTCACCAGGGTTCCAGGTTGCTGTGTCCCACCACGGCAAGGCTAACGTCAAGGGAACGGGCCAGAGAATAAAGATAAAGGATTTGAACTACGTGATAGCCCTTGACGGTCCAACGGGGCACCCAGGTGCAAGGGTGTACCTTTGGGACGATTTCAAATGCCAGTTCATTTATTAATATTTGATATTTGTTTTGGTGTGGGATTTCATACGATTTTACTAAATGTTTTAATAAATGAATTTTGGATTATTTCATATCCCCAGCCTGAGGTGATCGACCATTATAACCGGGTCCCTCACTAGGTACATATATATTTGTACTCACACCATTTACCTTTTGTTGTCAGGTCATTAGGCTACGGATGACAAGCGTCCAGGTGGTCAGTGATCCCAGTATATTACTGAGGACACGATTTTGTAGGTGCCACCCTTTTTTCTTGTGAATCTTGGCTCGGAATAGTAGTGCACGTTATTATATATATTATATTTTTCCGCTGCATGTTTACACCGTAAAACGTGCTACTTACACTTTATAAATATTTTAAACAATATTTTGTATATTATTTCTTATATGTTTTCACATATTGCTCGTCTACCCCTTTATTTTTGCCTTGTATCATCTTGGATCGCTCGCCTGACGAGGCACGCATCTCGTGGTGATACGGCGGTTGTCACGTGGCCGGGCTCGCGGGTCGGGGTGTGACAATAATGATGAAAATAAATCCAATAGTGAGAAAATACGCATTTGGTAAAATAACGGTGGTGATGAGATGAGCATAGCAAATGACCAAAAAAGGTATTAACTAAAAAAATCTAAAGCGATATAACAAAAAAAGAATAACTTGAGGTTGTTTTTGGAAGAAGTGTTGCAGTGGGACTGGAGAATTCCCACTGTAGCTTTGAGTTGTGTTTGGGATGGTGCATTTAGGGGGTTGCCCCATAAGCAACACCTACCGCACCATCCACACACTTAAGGCCCTTTTTGGGCCAGCCTTTAAACGTGCTGTACTGGTCTCCCAAAAGGAGCCTTAAGAGTTTAGAGGTCAATGCATTACTGGTGAAAACAATAACAAAACTACTTGCTCAATTTGGGACCTAATTTTTTTGATATTACTCAATTTGGGATCCAATCTTTTTTACTTTACTCAATTTAGGGCTTAACTTTTTAATTTGGTCAATTGATGGCCTAACGTTTCAAAATATGCTTAGTTAGAGTGATGATCCGATGGACTCAGTTCTTGGGAGTTGCCACGGAACCAAGATGTGGCATAATTATTGTCACATATCCTACCCCAATAAATTTCATTAATTATGAAACTTACCCTGAAAATTTTAAAAATTTTTATTTGGGGTTAAACTTTTTTAAACAAGTGGTTAAACTTTATGTCATGTCTTGGTTCCGAGATAACTTCCATAGAATCGAGTCCGTAGGATCATTTCTCTCAGTTAAGAGTATGCTATCAATTTTGGAGGCATGTGAGGTGCAGTTATTGTTAACTTCAACAACGTCAAACAAAAGTTGGGCCCTTATTTGAATAACAGAAAAAGATTATGTCATTTGCTGGTAAAGACGAAAATTTTGACACACTCTCTAAATTACTATATGATGTTTCTCTATAACTTTAAAAATCCAGCAATTGAAAAATAATCTAAAATCCAACAAAATCTCCACCTTTTACCACCGTTGACCGGCGTTGTTGATCATCATTAGCAGCATACTCCGATGAAACCCAACTTTACAAGCAACCTTTTCTGGACCACTTAAATCTGAATCTAGTCTTAAATTTGCCAAAATCACATTAAAACTTCTCAAAAATCCTCCAAAAAATCATGGTTTTCAAGCTCTGATTAGGTCATTTCTATAATTGGATAAAGTTGATTTTTTGATATGTTGTTCTATGGCTCAAGATCTCTTTTTTCACCATTGGGATCAAGATAAATCAAGCTAGACCTTCACAACCAAAAATTAAAAGGAAAAATGTAGTTTTTTTTTTTTGGATATTTTAAGAAAAGGCCCAAGCTTTTCAACTTTTTCAAAAAAAGGGCCAGGCTTTTGATTTAATGAACCTACATTGGTGCTTGTAACACGGTTATTGTTTAAATTGACAATAGGCCCTTAATTGAGCTGATTTTGAAACATTAGACTCCTAATCAACCAAAGTAGAAAGTTGAGCCCTAAATCAAGAAAAATTATAAAGGTTGGGCCTAAATTGAACAATTAACCTTAACAAAATCATCTTCAAAAAAAAAAAACCTTAACAAAATCATGAAAAGCTGAGACAAGGGGCATCTACAATTCGGCTTGCTTTAATTAGTCCAAAATTTCCGAGATTTATTGGGGATTATTTCTTGTACGGATTATTTATATATTTTATATGCTTTAGAAATTGTTATTTTAAGGTGACACAACATTGTATCCAGATAAACCCAATTGTAACATCTGTTAGAGAATATATTTTTGTCTCAACCTTTTTGATCTGATTGGTGAATCAGACAAAAGAATAACAAATAAAGGAAGGAATTTTTTATTAAATGTTAATAAAAATGAAAATTTTGAGATGAGACATGTGACAATCTTTCCATTATGTATTATATATGATATTATATTAGATTTTAGATTTTTTTAAAATGAAATCATGATATTAGATTTCTTAAATTTCATTTATTTAATATAGCTTTTTAGCTTAGCCTTCACTAAAACAACCTCGTAGTGGCAATAATAAATAAAGGAAGCTAAGTACAAAAAGAGAGGTTAAAGAATTGGTTAGCCAATCGAGTCACAACTCACATGTTCTCTATGTGTTTTATTCCAAAAGTTGAAAGGCCAGCTAGGTGTGCATTCCATGTAGGAACAAATAAGCCAAAACAATAGAGGCTAGAAAAGCAAAATTTCAAAAGGTAGACAACAAAGGCAATGAAATTGTGTTGTTGATTGTAGACATATAGATTGGTTTCCTTTACTAGCTAGCTGACTACCTCATAGGCTCATATATTGATTTTAGTGTCAATTACAATGTTCTCCCCTTAAATTATGATGTTTGTTCCAAATTTATTTATTTTATCTATCAACTTTTGAGCTTTTTAAGAAATTAGAAAAAGATTTGAATAAACTCATTGAGATATATTACTTATCATTGAATCAAAATTATTGATAGTGTGATCCATGTGATTCGATAATTTAACAGTTGTCCAACGTGGAATTTGATTAATTTTAATTATATCAGAATTTGATTGGGTCTAAATTAGAGTTTAGCATGAAATTTGATCAATTTTAGTTATATTGAGGTATAGTATTTGGCAGTAAGTCCAAATTTAAGGGCTTATAATTTAATTATAACAAAAATTTAAGATCTTTTTGATTATTTAAAATAAATTTAGGGATTATTTTTATATTTAAGCCATAAAAGAGTTAAAAGAAAAATATTAAAAGCACCATTTAGATTTATATGACAATGTATGAAATAATTTTCTTAATTAGAATTAGCTAGATATATACTACTTTACCAACTCTCACTCTCATATTACCTTTTTTATTCTTGACATACAAGTTTGATAGAAACTTTTGATTTTAATAACCATTTTTATGATATAAGATTTCAAATTGTATATTATAAATTGCTTTCCTTAACCCAAAAAGGGGGGGTGGGGGCAAATGTGAGATTCTTGTTTTAATAAGTCCCTTACCTAGTTGCAGATTAGTTGAAGTCCTTAACACTAGTTAATTAGACTTGACTTAGGTGGATTTAAACACTAGTTAATTGGACTTGACTTAGGTGGATTCAAAGGTGAAAATTTGAGTTTCAAGTCAGACTCTCTCATATTTTTATATTATTAGATAAGAAATTCCACTTATAGTTTTCCAAACCAAACAATTCCTTATATATATTGATCAACCATGCAATAAGTAAGGTATCCTGTGATAAAATTTGAAGGACATAATGACAATGACATGTTAAGAGTAACAAAGAGTTTTAGCATATACAATTAAAAGAGACTAGAAGACGCTCCCGGGCTTCCCCTCGAGTTTCTAAAAATTTTTAAATAATATTATTAGTTTTTTAATAAATTTTAAATTTTTATTTTTAAATTTTAAAAATGAACTTCTTTTCCTTTTCATTATATTCGCATATGAATAGGTGTAAATTTTTTTGAAATTATTTTAATATATGATATAGATGTATAAATTTTGGTCTTATAGGTTGATTTTTAAAATTTGAGAGAGAGAATAATTTTGGAATAAGGGAAAAAAGATTAAAAAAATAAAATTAATTTTACTCAATCTTCAAAACAACACATAAACATATGAGTAAATTAATGTTATGGAAAAATACTTAAAAAAATCTATATAACAAATATAATTAATATAATTAATAAAAGTTTTGTTTTAAATTGAAAAAAAGTGGAGGACTAATAAGAAATGATAAATAGTACTTCAAAATTCTTTTTAATTGACTTTTAAGAAGTACGAATATAAATATTAATTGATATGAATTTTTTAGAATTTTTAAAATTTTAATCATTTAACTTTTGTTTTAGAAAAAGTTTTCTAAAAAAAGGAGGACTAAAATAAGAATGACAAATGATATAACATTCTTGAAGTAAATGATTATTAATGATTTTTTAAAATAAATTTTATAGGAATTTTAGAAAAAAAAGATAAAATTAAAAAAAAAAAGAATGAAAGAATTCTTGTAATTTTATCTCAAGTAAAACTAAAAAAATTTGAAAGCCATCCTTTTTTTAAAGTCAAAGTGACTTAAAATACAAATAAATTACTAAAAAAAAAAAGAGAAATGGTTTTTTGTTCCCATTTTATATGAAAGGAGGAAGAAAATTCTTTTTTTTTTTAAATAAAGATAAAATTTAAAGAAGAAAAATGATGAAATTCTTTTGATTTTGTCTCAAATAAAATTAAAAGAATTCGAAAGATACTTCCTTTAAAAATATAGGTGGTTATGAGTTTTTTTGTCAATTTTTTTCTTAAAAGGAATTAAAAAGAATAATATAGTTGGAATTCTAAATATTGAAACAAATCAATTCTTTATTTTAAAAGAAACTAAAAGGAATATTGTTGGAATTCTAATAATTATTATATTGAAAAAGACAAATAAAGACACTTTTTTAAAAATATAAGAATAACTAAAGGGATAGTTTTAAAAATTTACATATAAGCATTTAAACCATTAGAAAAAGTTCAGAAAAAATTAAACTTGTAACCACGACAATTAGCATAGGATCATTTATGTAATTACGTTAGGTGTTGAAATTAATATATTTATATAGATAATGAATTTTTTGGTAAAGTCAAGGGGAGAGTTTTAAATTAAACTAGAAAATATCTTGCGCGTTGCGCAGTTCGCCTTCATTATATTTTGAATTAATATTGATTAAATATAATAATTAATTTTTATAAAAATTTTATTAGAGTTTTTTTAATCTTTTTCCTTATAAGAAATTATTTATATTTTAAAAATATGCGTAGTTCTACTTTACTCTTTTAATGTGTGTTTGTGTGCGTGTGTGTATAAAATTTGCATTGTGCTGGAATTGTTACAATATGTATATTATATATAATTTAGTTGAGCATGGTATTTATATTACTAATTATTATTTTGTAAGAAACTTATATGTTGTTATTTGTTTTTAAATTAAGTTAAAAAAATAGATTCATAAATTATCAACCTTATTGAAAATATAAAACTTAAATAGATGATTGACTGCATTTTTCACATCAAAATATTCTTTTGAACTTCATCTTTTTTGGGTATAATTTCTTGAAGTTTTGCAGCAAACTCTGAAATTTAGTGTGTTTGTTTCTCAACCATCAATCTGTTGCAAATTAAAAATGAAAATATTCCTAAAACCAATAATAAAATATTCATATGTTAAACAATTAAAGCTAATAAGTCGCTTATCATAGTCGGCATAATATGAATATTCATATGTGTTGTTTTTAAAGCATTTAGTATATTACATAATTTTTAATATGAATATTCATATTTGTTATATTAATGGTTTAAAAGCATTTATTACATAATTTTTTAACCCTAAACTACCCATATTTATTCGAATAGGAACTGGTTTTTAGAGCATCTAAAAAATCACCCCATTTATTACTCCAAAAAGCACCGAAAGGGTTTGTAGTCATTTGTATGGGTTTTATATTCATTTTTTTAGATTGGTTTTATAATAGTTTTAAAGCTAATAAGTTGCTTATCATAGCATAATATGAATATTCATATGTGTTATTTTTAAAGCATTTAGTATATTACATAATTTTTTAATATGTATATTCATATGTGTTATATAATGGTTTAAAAGCATTAATTACATAATTTTTTAACCCTAAACTACCCCTATTTATTCCAATAGGAGCTGGTTTTCAAACAAATCATATATTTTACTAATTTTTTAATATTTCATTGAGGGAAAATATATATATTAATTGAGAAATGCATTTGATTATCTTTATAAGCTTAAATAGTTTATAATATATATAGTTCATAAACTTTTATATTTGATGCTTTAACTCTTAAACAACCAATTAGACCAATCTTAGCCTTTCCCAATATTTCAAAGAGTCTAACAAAAAAAAAAGACATCCAGTTTATGATCATGTAAAGAAAGTAAATTGGGGAGAAAGTAATTTGGAAAGCCACTATTAAAGAATTTCGAAAGTGTAACGGTGTACAATTATAATAGTCATTAATTAAAATGGTATGAGGGGGTGATAAAATTTTAAAGCACATAAATATGATATTTTAAATATATTTTATATTAATTAAAATTAATGTTAGAATTTCATAAGGATAAAATTAATATAATAATATCAAGAAAAAAGTAAGCATAATATAAGTGGAAAGACATATATATATATATATATATATAGTTAGGAAGATAAAATAAAATAAATTGTTTTTAAATAACGTCAAGTAATAAATAAGGGGTAAAAAAGCAAAAATAAATGATACTTTGGTGTCAATAATGAAGACGATAGTCACCTACAATTTCAAAGAGTGTAGCAATTAACAAAATAAAATAAATAGGGTTGACGCGTGTTGGATTGGCTCAACAAATTGAAATAAATATTGAATTACATTAACCCAAATCTTTTTAAAAGATACCTTTTTATCCTTCCAAATTTGTCATGTCTTGACCTGTAGACTCGATCACATAGTAACTACCATACTATCTCGAAGTTCGTGCGTGCACCCATGATCTGAAACAGTACAAGGCATAGTAAACAAAGTATAAAAAAAATCAAATATCAATTTCATAAAATAATATTTTAGTAATTTAAAAAATACTTTTAAATATAATATAATATATTAGAAAATTCCTCGAAGAGAAAATATCAAAATATAAAGTATTTAAAATTTTTGCAGAGACATAGCAAACAAAATGCAATGAAATTTAAATACACCAGTGGATCATTAAATACTAAGAAAGAAACATTTACTAGGCAGAAAGTGATATACCCGGACTTAATCCAATCTTTCCGTACAAACGGAATAGTGTAGACGGTGTATTAATTCAAACAATACGTCGATGCAGATATGTCAGATGAAGAAGATAAGTAGAAATTAGGATAAGACAGAGTTGGAAGATGAGATAAGTAACTATGCATGGAAGTACTAATTGGACTTTCTTTAAGTCCATAGCCAATGGATTGGATATCCATTGGTGTAGTGGTCAGTGGAATTGTCACGCCCCGACCCGCCCCGGGTCAGCCACGTGGCAACCACCGCGTTACCTCGAAGTACGTGCTGGCCAGTCACGCACCTGAGACACCGCAAGGCATAAATGGGCATCATCGCTGTCAAATAAAACTAAAACTTTAATTAGAAAATATTTAATAAAATAATTAACTTTAAAAGTAATGCCAGTGGACTAATGGAGAGAATACCTACACAGCGGAAACTTCTAAGCCTAAGCCATCGACGCCTCCTAGTGAGCATCTTTTCTATAGCTGACTCCGATCGTGGATCTGCATTCATCCACATTGGATACAGGTGAGTGACAGAGGTTCTAAGAATCTCCATCTGGGTTAGAGCGGATAAGGGAAATCCAAAATAAAATAAAATAATAATAAAACAAATATTTTTCTTTTAAAAATTCTTTTCTGGTTCTCCTGCTAAGAACCCTCTTTTAAAAACACTTTAAATAAATAAATATATATATATATATATACATAAAATGGGCTGGCATCTTTATCATACTGGAGGTGCGACCCGTCGGTCGTCTTATGCCTCACTGCACCGAGGGCTATCTCTTTTCTTTCTAAAAATATTTTCTCTTTCTCTTTCTCTTTCTCTTTCTCTAGCCCTTTCCCTCGGCGGTGCCTCACTGTGGTGGAACACAGTGAACTAGAGCCCTGACGAGTTTCCCTACGCGCCTCTCCCAACCAGGCTCGACTCACCGTGCCCCTTGATAGGCGGTCCACGACTGAGTATCATGCATGCTCTCAAACTCGGTCCACGCTCCCGCAAATTGGAGCTCCGAGGAACCCTCTCAAACACTCATCTCCCAAGGGCATCGTACCCTCAATAACATAATAATAATATTTCATAAATTATATATGTACGTATAAAACATTTATATTTAAATCATATAAATCACACACACATAAGTTTTATATTACTTTTTAAAGCATCCCACTCACTGTGTGGGTATATCGCAAACAAGTGTGTGTGTGTGGATTTCCCATATCCCAACCTTTTTGAAAAACATTTATGTTTTAAAAAATCATTTTAAAACCCTCTTCCCCAGTGGCTAAACAGAGAAGTCTAGGTCACTCACAGTGATGGAAGATTCGTATACTCCCAAGCGCTCCATGTAGCTTTAACCTCCGGGGCATCATCGCACTCGATTATCCGGAGCCCTAGTACACGGAAATACATGTTAGCATTCATAAATAAATTTATGAATGCACCTGTGAGGCTCTAATATGACCTAAGACAATGTTTGGAAGTGATTCGGGGCTTAAAAAAGTGTCCAGGAGGTTCCGGAGTAAAAATTGGACACTTCGTGAAAAATTACAAAAATACCCCTTGGGGTCCATGGGCCATTCGGGCTGGGCCCGGCACTTAGAAAAGTGTCCGGGAGGTTTCGGGGCTAAAATCGGACTCTCGAAGAAAAATTACCAAAATTCCCCCGTGGGCCCCACACTGTTGGGCCCAGCCCTGCCCGATTCTGGGCCAGGCAGGCCTAGCCCTGAGGTTGGGTCAGGCCCAGCCTGAAATTTGGGCCGGAGGGCCCAAATCCTCGGATTGGGCCCAAAATGGCCCAAACGCACGGATTGGGCCAAAATGCCCAATCTGGCGCCGGACAGGCTCAGGTCCCGCGCGGGAGTCGGTCGGCAGCCTCGGGATCCGAGGCTTTTCCTCGGTTCCCGAGTCCCTCGGTCCACCGTTCGACGCGAAATTCGAGATAGAGGTTCCTCTCACCTCCCACGACACGTTTATCGGAGTAGAAACGAGAATTACAAGCTCAAAGTTCATAGATTTCGAATCTAAGCTAGAAATCTACCTAAAAGCTGAAACTAACTTTGAGCTTGGATTTTTCATAGAACAATGCATGGATAAGCGTGAAAACTTAATGAAATGAAGATCAAGGAGTTAAGAACAACTCACCAGGATCTCGCCTTGAACTGGCGGTCGGTTTGTCCGGATCGGCCAAAAGTCCAAAATTGCTCCAAAAGTGCAGTTGAGAGAAAAGAGAAAGGAGAGAAGAGAGAAAAGAGAGAAAATGAGGGGGAGAGCTCATCTCCCCCCTATTTATAGGGGAGCCCGGCACCGGGTCTACTCGGGCCCCGGGCCAGACTTTCCTTTCTCTTTTAAACCTCTCATAATTTCGATCCTTGGCCCGATCCACCACCAATTCACCAATGGACTTCCAATCCATTGGCTATGGACTTAAAGAAGTCCACTTTAGTATTTCCATGCATGGTCACCAGTCTAATCTTCCAACTACGTCTTATCTTAAGCCTACCTTCTCTTCTGACATGATACAGCCAGACCGACATATTGTTCCATTTATACGTATTCTTGCACTATTCCGTTCGTACGAAAAGTCGTGCTAGGTCCGGGTGTGTCAGGAATAGCCCAAGGATCGAGAATTGGAGAGGTTGAAAAGAGGGGAGAAAGTCAACCCAGGGTCCGAGTAGACCCGGTGTCAGGCTTACCTACAAATAGGGGAAGTTGAGCTCTCTCCCTCATTTCTCTCTTCTCCCTCTTTTCCTTTACTCTCATTTGGTCTCTCGGAGCAATTTCAGACTTTTGGCCGATCCGGACAAACCGATCAATGAATCAAGGTGAGATATTCTGTCGACTAATGAATCAAGGTGAGATCTTCTGTATCCCCAGCATGCTCAATTCAACCATAGGCTTTAGCTGATTTCTTGATATGTTGTTCTACACTCTTTGAGCTTCATTTTGATTGCTTATTTGTTGAATTTCGTGGATTGAGCTAGGAGATATCTTGAAGAGCACAATAGCTCCAAGTTGGTTTCTTTGAAGATATTGGAGATTTTTGATGATTTTGGTGTTGTTGATCTTCAAGGAAGCTAAGGAAGTTGATGGTGGTGTTATTTAAGAGATTTGAAGGTGATTTGAAATGATGAAAATAGTGGAAAGTGGTGGAGTTTCAGAGAAATTGAAGAAGAAGAGAAATGAGGCAACCGACCTCTCATTTAAATTGTTCACTCCGACGCCGGAGTCAACATAAAAAGGTTTACTCTTACTCAATTTCATCTCATTATCTCGATTTTCGAACCCATAGTAGCCCAATTAACTTCGAACAACAATTTAGGGTTTCTAAGCTAGTTGTTGAGCTAAAGAAAGTTCAAAATGTTCATAACAAGTTCCAATTCACCATATAACTTTATAACTCTATACAATTTCATAACTTGACAAGTGCAGACTAGGTATGGGCATGTCAGTTATTTCTCTAATTTTCATTATATTTCTCTTAAAATAATGCCTCCTAGCTCAGACTGCTTATTCGTGATTATCCACTGCATGGTCATGAGTTGATATGCCTAGAAATGCTCAAAATATGTGACAAATGCATACTCATTAATTGGATGATTCATGAGTAAATTTCAATACTTCAATTGAATTGCATGCAAGACTTAGTTCATATTTTTCTTCATTTTAGTTTGATGGGATATATGATGGTTTACTTTTTTTACTTTTCAATTCCAAATGCTTGGTTTGAAAGTAGAGATGTTGATGTGGAATATGTGGCAGACATATCTCCCACCCCAACTTTGTGTATTTGTCACTGTTCCCAACCCCGTCTCCGATCCGGACAAACTGACCAATGAATCAAGTTGAGATCTTCGTATGTTATTCTATTCACCGTAATCTACATTTTACTTTATTTTCACGTATTTCCATGCATAGGTTTAGGAGAGATCTCAGCTCAAAGTTAGGATTAACTTTTTAGCTAGATTTTAGTTTAGATTTGAGATCTAAGAATTTTGAGCTTGTTATTCTGGTTTTAGCTTTAGTAAACATGTCATGGGAGATGTGAGGATCGTTCATCTTGAATTTTGGGCCAAACGAAAGAGCAACGAGCTCAAAAATCAAGGAAAAGCCTTGGAAAACGAGCCAAAAGGACATATCCCAGGTGAGAGCCAAGGAACTCCTGCGTGGGAGTCACCTCGGATGGCCAAAATGGCCATCCCCACCCATTTTATGTGGGAGTTGGTCAATCCCGCACTGGAGTCAACCGGGCCCCGAGGGGCAATTTCGTGATTTTGTCGAAAAGGTCCGTTTTTGACCCGAAACCTCTTCTGACATTTTTCTAAACCCCGAATCACTTCAAACCCTAGTTTTTAGCATATCAGAGCTCTAAAATCAATTAGGAAATTTCAAATTAGAATTCTAACACATTTATCTGCGTATTAGGGTTTTCGGGCGATCGAGTGCGGCAACGCTTCAAAGATCATTTGTCATGGATTCCTTGGGAGTATAGAACCTCCCAGTACTGTGAGTGGCTTAGATTTCATTACTTAGCCACTAGGGTTAAATGTTTTCAAAACATAAAATGATTTTCAAATGTTTTGGGATACAGGAAGTCCACCACACACACCTCTGTTTTATGATATACCTACGTAAAGAGTGGAGGGTTTTTAAAGAAAATAAAAAGGTTTATGCGTGTGTGTTTATATTATATGTTTTACAAAATATAAAGGTTTATGTATGAGTGTTTATATTATATGTTTTACATATATATGTATATATATTTATATATTTATAGATATATATATCTTTTATGATGATGAGAGGCGAGATGAGTGACTAAATGGATCTCGGTGCTCCGAAGAGACGGAGCGAGTGGACCGAGCGAGACATGCATGCGACTAAGTAGCCATGGACCACCTATCGAGGGGCACGGTGAGTGGAGGCCCTGAGAGAGGCACGTAGGAAAACTCGCCAGGGCTCGTTGTAGCTGTGTTCCACCCACACCAACTGGCACCACTGAGGGAACGAGCTAGAGAAAGAAAAGTATGAAAATGTTTTAGAAAGAAAAGAGATAGCACTCGGTGTAGTAAGGCACACGACCGACGGGTCGAACCTTCAGTGGTTTGATTGCCGGCCCATTTCAAATGTTTATTTTCTTTTAAATTATTGTTTTATAAAATTTATTTTGGATTATCCCTATTTCCTTAACCTTTAGTGGAAATTTATTGAACATATGTCACTCACCTATATACAATGTTGTTGGATACAAATCCACATACGAGAACGTCAGATAGATCAAAGGCTTGTTAGGAGAGGTAGGTGGCATAGAAGTATTAGTTTCAGCTGCGTAGGTTTCTCTTAGATTGATCTGGTACTCTATATGTTTTTATTTAAATCATTTTATTACATGATTTATTATTATATTATTATTAATAAAGTTTTAGTAATTGTTTTGCAGCAAAGATACTAATTCATGCCTTGCGGTGCTTCGGGGTACATGGTTGCAAACATGTACTAGAGGTAGCGCGGTGGTTGCCACGTAGCCAACCCCTCCGGGTCGGGGGTGTGATAATTTTATTGGTATCAAAGCGAATAAAAGATTCTGACTGTTTTCCAAAGTTATAAAGCATTTTCAAAAGTGTTTTCAAACATTTTTAAATGTTTTCAAAAGCCAGTGGATTACTTAGGTTCTAAACTATTGAATTCGAGTATGTGATTACTCGAACGTGTAATAAATGTCTGGACCTACTCTTAGAATACCTAATTTAGTAGTATACCACCATATAGAGTATTCGAGTGTGGTCTTTAGGTGAAATGACACCACGGCCACCATTTCCCTCGAGATTTGTGAAAACAAGGTGAGCTTTCCGAGAAAATTTCCTAAGATCAACCCTTCATTTTCTAATACCCTTCCTTATAATTAGCCAAACCTAATAAGGGATAGTAAGTCCCTTGAGATGACGAGAACTGTGATATCTCATCCAGTTTTCAAAGAAGGCTCATTTAGATACTCGTCAGTGAAGATAACTGGTTCGACGTCCAACTTTTAATGTAGTGGACATCGAGACTCACTAGTGAAGAAGCGAGTTTGATGTCTAACCTAATCCAAATGCGACTTCCCCCATTCTCTACACTTGTAATGTGTAGGATTTGGGAGGAGATTGAAGCAGTAAGAGTAGGACAAGCAGCTAAGATGGATCAAACGACTCAAGAGGACTAATGCAACCTTTCTCATTCTCTACACCACTTACGTGTAGACTATGAGAAAGTGTTAGGTTAAGAGGAAAAAAGTTGAAAAGATATAAAATCTTGGAGGATGAGGTTTGAAGAACTTTAAGAGATAAGACAAATTTGAAAAACTTCAAGAGACGAGACAAACCTTCCAAGGAAAGGGGCAAAAGAAAGGCGAGGACTTTAGGGGAAGGGGCAACCTGCAAATTAAATTGAAGTCGAAGAGGAAATAGTAAAGATCAAGAAATCGACAAAAGAGCTAAGCACGGTGAGCTGATTTCTTCCACCCTCTACACCACCATGTGTAGATTTTAAAAAGAAAATTTAGCGGTAGTATACGAAAGGAATGTTACTTGGAATCAGAAGAACCAGCACTCCAAGATTCTAGGTCACCAAATGATAACCTTGAAATACATGCAAGTGGAATAAAAGATTTCAAGGGAAGATTAGCTCGACCCTTGATGATCCAATTCGACTTCTACCATTTCTACACCATTCGTGTGTTATTTATGAGAGAAAGTGCGGCGAAGGTGGATGAAAGGCAAACCACCCAGAGTCAAGAAGATTGACGCACGAGGAGTTCAAGATGTGAGCCAAAGGACCACAGAGAAAAGCGATGGAGGCGAAAAACATCAAGAAGAGGATAGGTCGACCCCCTCCACCAAATCAACCGACATCTTCCCTTATCTACACTATCCAAGTGTAGATTTTTAGAGTAAGTTATGCAAGAAGACGAACGAGGTTGGAAGGACTCCAGGCCAATAGTTGACGACCATTGAAGAGGGGCAAAAGAAGTAGAAGGCTTCGGATTGAGGCTAATCAGGATTCCAACAAATCAAATTGATTTTCCCTATCCTCTGCACTAATCGAGTGCTTAGAGAACGCTCGCCCCTAAGGATGTGGAAAAAGTCATACGAACTCGAGCTGGTGTAAGATAAGTCAAGAAGAAGCTGCCTATGGATGCAAAGGATATCAATGAAAAGGAGCCTAGGAAACTTAAAAATGACAAGGAAATTGTGGTAAAAGAACCTTGAAGAAGACCATTCTTGAGAAACGACATGAAGAAAAAGGTAAAGATGATGAATAGAAAGCAAAGAATGGGGAAGAGATCTTATATCCACCTGGCTAACAAATAGTAGACCTCACACTACTCATCCAGTCATTGGATAACAGTACTAAGAGAATTCATAGAACAAAAGACAAAGAAGAGATTTGTGATGGAAGAAATAGGGTAAGAAGAAAGATAAGTCAGAAGTCTCCAACCCAAATGATTGGTAAGTGATGGACCTCGCATCACTCAATTAATTAACAAATGAAGTAAGGAAGAGACACGAGGCAGTAGTAAGAGAAGAACCTTGTTAAGACAAAAGGGGAAGTAAGCAACAAAAGTGCAAGAAATGAATGACTACGGTAGGGAATAGTTAGATTTGGATGCATGTGATGAAGTGAAGAGAATCTCATTTCATCACAAAGCATGCAGCATTAGAGAGAATGGTAAGAAAGAAGAAGTGATAAGTAAGAAGATTACGAATGCTTAATTACGGATACAAGATGCTATAATGTAGTAAAGAGGCCTTGTTAATAATAAAGCATAAAACGTTAAGTAAAACGACACCCTAGGCTGACTAAAAGTGAATAAAGCCTAGGAAGAAAAAAAGCTTAGTTCAGTTGATGAACTAAGATGTAGGCTAATTAGGAATAGAGCCTTAAAAGAGGAAAACATAACACACCTTAGAATCATAAACTTCTACAAAACATTTACCCTTAATTTGTAATAATTTCATAACGAACTATAGGTTAATAACCCCAAAATTCCTAGATAGACTAGTAAAAGAATGAATTTAAAGTAATTGTATAAAACCTAGGGATTAAAGAAAGCGCATAAGAGCCTAAGGGCTAAGAAAGATAGTTAAAGGAAACTTAGTAATGGACAGGTTTATAAAAGACTCAGTGGAATGAAGTGCATAAAAGGCTTAAGTGCTAGATAAATGGTTGAGAGAAACTTAACAAAACAAGCCCAAGTTCGAGCTAGGGCAAAATGCTACATCATGCCCAGATTAAGTAAAGAAAAGAGATAAGTAGGAGGAAATAAATGCAAGAAGTGTGGAGATGAGAACGTTAAAGGCGAGGATGACTTAGGGGGAAAGGAAAACCCCCGACTATTTAAGAAATAAGAAGATTGGATAGAAAGAGAAATTGAGAAGATATTGAAAGGAAAGTATAGAAAGGGAAAAGAAAAGGAAAGCACTCGAAGAAAACGAGTGGATAGAAATGCTTGAAATCCTAAAGAGATGGCGGGTAGTAAGCTCTTTAGTACTTATCTACCCTCCAGGTACAAGTAAAGAAAGAATGGAAGAAAAGAAAAGGGAAATAAAGAGATGAAGCTACCAACTTAGTATGGGATTGTGAGCAATGGACACCTCACGACTTGTTAATCCTACAAGTGTGAGAGGAGAACAAACATGAAAGAAGAACAAGAAGATAAAAGCAAGGATGCATTGGAATATGAAGGAAGAATTTGAAGCTAAATGAATGGTGAAAGGAGAAACGACCATAACCATGAGGATAACCCGAGTTAAAAGGATATTACGAATACAATTAAGATTGAAAATGGTGTGACTCTGGTAAGAACTAAAAGATGATTAAGCATGAACTAGAATAATGGTTGGAACCGAAGAAAAACAAAGAATGGGAGTGAAGAAGTAAAATGAAATAGAAAGAATTAAGAGTAAATAGTTAAGGAATATAAAGGATAAGTTGAAAGTTTTGAAGGAGGAGAGCAACTCAACCCTAAGGACAGCTCCCACTCGAAGAGTGATACATGAAGAAAGAATGTGGGAATTGAAGTCTAAACCCAGGTAAATTGGGAGTAGCCAAGTGTGAACAAGTATTAAAAACGCTGAATGGTAAAAAAAGGTGCTTTTCCGCGGCAAGTAAACCTTGGTGTGGACGACAAAGGACATATATTAGAGAAAAAAAAAGCCAAGAATGGCTAAGATAAAGAAGACCCACAAACAAGAAGCAATAGATACAGGAACTAAAACATAAAGGATGACAAAGACAACCCGAGTACTTAATGGAAGAAGTCTGGTGATAAGAAAAGGAATTGGTCGAGCTCATAAGTTTCTATAAGCACGGCCAGTACAAGAAAAGAGAAAGAAAATTTTAACACATGAAGGAAGCAAATGTGTTAGAAGAGAGTGAAGACAAAGGTAAAAAGAAAGTGAGGAAAAGAAAAATAGAAAAGAAAGAGATGAAACTTGAGTAAAGGAAACCTTGGATTTGGCGTGAAAGATCATGACAACCAAGGTAAGATAAAGTTAGCAGTGAACCCAAAACCCTAATGGAATGAGTGTGGGGATAAAGGAAACTGCAGATGGTGCCAAAAGATGGCAATAGACCCAAGATAAGGGCAAATCAATTGAGAAAACAAAGAACTCATGAGAGAAAGGAAAGATGATAATGAAGAAAATTACCAATGTTGCCACACGACTGCAATGTGCGTAACTAGTCTAGTCCCGTATAGATGGGAATGCAAAAGAAAGGTGGACCCCACAATAAATGATAGAGGAATGAAAGAAAGAAAAGGAAAGAGAAGGGGAAAAGGAAACCCTAAAGAGAACTGTGGATGAAAGGAGGAAAAAAGATCGACCTTTAGCAAAGAAGCTAATATGAATAAAGGAGGTCATAGGGAAGAGAAACATGTGACACCTCCTACAGCATACATCTCAAGAATATAAAAGTTAAAGAGAGCCCAAGGAGGCCAGAGAAATGGCATGGATGAGCATGTGATTGAGACTCAAGTACGGATGACTTAAAAGCCATGTGAGGCGTCCCCAAGTGAGGGAAGATCAGAGATTGAAATCTTGAGGATCTCTGTGATGACCACTCGAGAAGACCGACCCAAAGTGTAACTGAAGAGAGCATGAGGTCACCCAGAGTTCTCCATCCCAAAGAGGATTAGAAATGTTGTGAGATGGGCCACGGGAACTATTTGAGATAGAAACGGGCGGTTAGAGAGTGAGTCAGATTGTGAGAGCTGAAAGGGCATGATCTCTGATTCCTCAATATGATATGGCCAAAAGTGGGCCAGTGTGTATGAGAGCTCGACTCATATGCCATGTGATGAAAAAAAAAAGATCAAAAGAAAAGAGAAGAAAACTAAGAAACGAAATAGAGAAGAAAGACCAAGGTAAGGGAAGGAAAAAGTTAACTCATCGTACACCTCGCCTTAAAGGGGAGGGAGTTAATCTAAAGTCTTCCCCGACACCTTGGTTACAAGGATAAGTACAAGACATTGAATAGATGAAGAATGCATCAGAGAACAGCCTCGGAATGAGAGGCAGTGTTAAAGAAAGAAGAAGAGATTTCCAAGCATAATAAAAAGAGTGGAACCTCAGAGGTAATAAGGAGATAGTCTCATTAAGAGAGACTTTAAAGAGACAACAAGGATAAAGTGAGGGGATCGGATAAGTGTATCTAAAGTGGAGGAAGAATTTCCAAGTGGCATAATTGAAGCGAAGCAAGCCTAACCCTACAAATGGATAAGGATAGGCTTTGCTAAGGAATAGAATAAGTTCAAACTCAAAAATAGAAGATCAAGAAGGTTGTTCTTGAGAGAAGATGATCGGAAGAGATCAAAACATAGTTTGATTGGTATCAGCAGCGAAACAAGGAAGTTTAGGAGTGAATAGTGGTGCAAACACTATTCGAAGAGAAGAGAAAGGCTTGGAATAGAAGCCAAATCTCCCCACAGTTGCCTCAACGATTTCGAGGACGAAGTTCTTTGAAGGAGGGAGAGTTGACACACTCGGACCTAATCCAACATTTTCGATCAAATGGAATAGTGTAGACGGCGTATTAATTCAAACAATACGTCGATCCGAATGTGTCAGATGAAGAAGAGAAATGGAAATTAGGATAAGGCGGAGTTGGAAGATAAGATAACTTACCATGCATGGAAGCACTAATTGGACTTTTTTTAAGTCCATAGTCAATGGATTGGATATCCATTGGTGTAGTGGTCAGCGGAATAGGCTAAATAATCGAGGATTGGAAAGGTTGAAAAAGGGGAGAAAGTCTGGCCCGGGGTCTAAGCAGGCCCAATGTCGGGCTTACCTATAAATAGGGGGAGTTGAGCTCTCCCCCTTATTTCTCTCTTCTCCCTATTTTCCTCTCCTCTCATTTGCTCTCTCAGAGCAATTTCGGACTTTTGGCCTATCTAGACAAACCGATCGATGAATCAAGGTGAGATCTTGGTATGCTATCCTATTCACCTTAATCTATATTTTACTTCGTTTTCACATATTTCTATGCATAGGTTTAGGAGAGATCTCAGCTCAAAGTTAGGTTTAGCTTTTTAGCTAGATTTTAGTTTAGATTTGAGATCTAAGAACTTTGAGCTTGTGATTCTCATTTTAGCTTTCGGTAAATATGCCATGGGAGATGTGAGGATTGTTCGTCTTGAATTTTGGACCAAACCATCGAGCAATGGGCTCAAAAATTCGAGGAAAAGCCTAGGAAAATGAGCCAAAAGGACGTATCCCGGGAAGAGCCAAGGCACTCCGGTGCGGGAGTCACCTCAGATGGCCAAAATGGCCATCCTGACCCATCCTGCGTGGGAGTTGGTCAATCCCGTATGGGAGTCAACGGGCCCCGAAAGGCATTTTCGTAATTTTGTAGAAAAGGTCCGTTTTTTATCCGAAACCTCCCCGGACACTTTTTGAACCCCCAGATCACTTCCAAACCCTAGTTTTTAGCATATTAGAGCCCTAAAATTAATTAGGAAAGTTCGAATTAGAATTCTAACATATTTATCTCTATATTAGGGTTTTCAAACGATTAAGTGTGTCGATGTTTTGGAGATCATTCGTTGTGAATTCCTTGGGAGTATATGAACCTCCCAGTATTGTGAATGGCTTAGATTTCATTACTTAGCCATTAGGGTTAAATGTTTTCAAAATGTTTTTAAAACATAAAATGATTTTCAAATGTTTTGGGATATAAGAAGTCTACCACACATACCTTTGTTTTATGATATACCCACGTAGAGAGTGGAAGGGTTTTTAAAGAAAATATAAAGGTTTATGTGTGCGTGTTTATATTATATATTCTACATATGTATGTATATATATCTTTGATAATGATGAGAGGTAAGATGAGCGACTTAGGGGATCTCGGTGCTCCGATGAGAGGGAGCGAGTGGATCGAGCGAGACATGTATGCGACTAAGTAGCCGTGGATCGCCTATCGAGAGGCATGATGAGTGGAAACCCTGGTAGAGGTGCGTAGGAAAATTCGCTAGGGCTCGTTGTAGCTGTACTCCACCCATTATGATTGGCACCACTGAGAGAACGGGCTAGAGAAAGAAAAGTATGAAAACATTTTAGAAAGAAAAGAGATAACCCTCAATGCAGTAAGGCACATGATCGATGGGTCGAGCCTTTAGTGGTTTGATTGTCAGCCCATTTCAGATGTTTATTTTCTTTTAAATTATTGTTATTAAAAATATTATTTTATAAAATTTATTTTGGATTATCCCTATTTCCCTACCCTTACTAGAAATTTAGTGAACCTCTGTTACTCACCTGTATCCAAATGTTGTTGGATGCAGATCTACGTATGAGGACGTCAGATAGATCAAAGGCTCATTAGGAGAGGTCGGTGGCATAAGAGTATTTGTTTTAGCTACGCAGGTGTTCTCTTAGATTGATCCACTGGTACTCTATATTTTTATTTAAATCATTTCATTAAATGATTTATTATTATATTATTATTAATAAAGTTTCAGTAATCATTTTGCAGCGAAAATACTCAATTCATGCCTTGCAGCGCTTCGGGGTGCGTGACTGCAGACACATACTACGAGGTAGCAGGTGATTGCCACATGGTCGACCCCTTCGGGTTGGGGCGTGGTAAAAATTCATCCGTATGTTGTATAACTTGGTCATTCCTCAATGAGTCTTAATCCTGAAAAACAATTAAACTATGGTGGTGAGTCCATAGACTCAGTGATGTGGTTTGAAAATAATATAAAAGACCAACGATGATGGGGGATATAATTATACCAAAAACAATTTATAAATCGTCATTTTTATTTTAATTCAAATCCCACCGACAGAATTATTTTAATCAAAATGATTTATCTAGGACGGTGTAAATCAAACGAGCTATCTGTTGATGAGTTCGAACCGTTTGGAGAAATTTCAATAATTTTCTTCATATAAAACAATATATAAATATATACTCATAATATGCCCTTTACTCCCAATGTTCCTATTCATTGCTTCAAAATGACTACAATACCTCTTGGCGAGTCACGCTCCGCTCCTCTCAATCCCAAGAGTAGTGTAATTGTGCCTCCCATATGTAACACCCACAAGCCACTAAACAGCCAGCAAATTTTCCCCTCATGGACTAAAATTATACCTCAATTCGGGTAGGTCACACATAGACCGTAATCATGCCACGATTAGGTTTATATAAAAGTACCTTGCTCGGGCAAGTCACATACGGATTCTCATCATACCTCGAACGGGTTTGTATAAAATCATTAAATTTATTTATACCTCATATAAAAATAATATATTACCCATTCGAATAAAAAGTGTGTACTTGTATAGTGGTACATCATACCCCCAAAATATATAAAACATTTAACTCAAAACAAATGAAATCGATTGCCATCATTGTCATTAAATATTGAGGCCAAACCACTCACAGTGACAGGAGATTCATATACTTTCAAAATTCATCCACTGCATGCTTGGAACTCTCATCGCAATCTATTGTCAATGCTTCTAATTAGCATTTAAATTTCATTAAAATCATTTTCAAAAATCACATATAAAATTAATGACTTGGAATAACCTAAACGCGCCTCTAACATGCTCGGGATTGACTTTAGACTAAATCAGGATTGAAAATAACCAAAACAAGAAAAGTCAACAAAAAGTCAACTAATCAACTCCCGGTCAACAACCAAATTCGGACCAGTGACTGCCAGGGCAATTCGTCCTCGGTTTCTTTCCAATTCGTCCATAGATTGGTCACTGTTTGGAGATCTGTCCACAGATTGGTCACTTTCTGCCTACCATGATAGCCTTTTGGCCATTCTAACGCTGCCAAATCCAAATTTTTACACTTCTAACTTCATTCTCAGCCTCTTAAGGCCTATATACTCAACATAATTCCTCCACAACACCATACAATAACAAATTCAAACTTAAATCCAACAAAAGTTTAGAAAATATCCACTTTCTTCAAAATAGGAGATCTCTCCAACCATTTAGCTAATTAGCATGCGTCCAACATCAATTGAAAGCTAATGGAGGGTAACATACCAAGATAGCTTAAACAATTGATGGCTAGATTTCTCCAAATCTCTAAGAAAATTTTGGAACTTTCCCTCCAATTTGAGCTCAAATCTTTGCTCTTCTCCAAGAATAATCACCATCATGTTGTAGAGCTCAGAAAACATTACAATTTAGAGTGTTTATATGTTTGATTTGGTTAAGAAATGAGAAAGATATGGGAGAAAGAAGTTTTAGCTATTTTAATGGCTTTAGAGAGAAAAATGAAAATGGAGTGATGGAGAAGAAGGAGTATGGGAGGGCTGTTGGTGCAACCGACACCCCTCCTCCACTCATTTATATATTTTCCCTTTTGGAAAAATTATGACTTTGCCACTTAAATTTTCAAAATTTTACAATTAACCCCTTAACTTTATAAATCTTTCAATTTAGCTCTCAATTATACTTATGAATCTTTTCAATTTCATCCTTGATACACCATCATCCAATTAAATTTTTATAATATAGGACTAAACATTAAGTTTAATTAGGGTCAGAGTCCATAACTCTCCCATCCTTACAAAAATTACGTCCTCGAAATTCTAAGGACTAAGTAGCAATCAAGTAAGGACAATTTCATCAATTCCACCTTGGGCTCACAACAAACTCAGGAGCTTCTTCTCAATACCTTCGCCAAAAGATTTTTCGTTCATTTCATGAGGATCGTTCTCACCTATCCAAACTGACTATCATTTCAACTTTCATTTCAACTTTATAGGTTTGCTCCCAATCCAGACTGACTACACTTCAGTTGAGTTGGATTAACTGAAAGAGCTTTAAAAACATGAATAAGATCTAGCATGCTTCTCTAATAAGTAGATGTGAAGTACGTCAAGAACCTACTCAAATTTCAATGTCTATCTAAGACAATAGGTCACGAGTTCTCTCTGGTAACCTTGATTCAATTTTCTTTTCAGTTTCACGCTTTCCCTCTACCAATAAAGGTTTCGAGCTAACACAACCTTTATACACCGAAATTTCAACCTCTTTCTCCAATTGTCACCATTTCAACCATTATCATTTTTGAACTACTTTCAATTGATCACAATCGGTTTTATCTTCTTCATAGTAACCACGACAAATCTCACTACTAAACATTCGCCTTTTCCCACTTCGTCCAAACAAAGTGGAGTAGTACACTATTGTCATACAAAGTTCCACCTAGATCAACAATTTATCCCACACAAGCACATTATTCTAATTCCACCTTAACAAATTCAAAATTATATTTTGCATCACATACAACACCTCACATGACATCAAACCAATGCCAATTTGGTACTTACCATTGCTGGTAATTTAACCAATAACAAGTGCATCTCAACTCGTTCAAGAGTTGATACCATAACCACTTAACAAAACTTTCAACAACTGGCTACTTCTTTAGCCTACCTATCATTTTATGGGTACAATACAACATTGACATTTAATCTTCTTACATATTGCCACTAACAATCTTGTTCACAATATAGTACCGTGGAAAATTTCAATTCTTATCAATACTCAACTGAGCCAACTGCTCAAATGTGTAAGTCATCTAGATTGTACACAATATGTGCCGATTTATTGAACTGATCAAATCACCCAAATCACACCACAACCTCCAAACATGAAGCAACACAACCGCAAGGTTCCATGGTAATACATTCCCCTTCCCTCACTCTAGAATCAAGGAACAATTTCATTATCGCAACAAGCTTCTTAGGATCGGTCTTAACTCCTCGACCCATCCAACACTTAATCACTTACTATTCATTTCTCATTTAATAGCATTCACCAATAACAAGGATTTTCACCAATAACCCCTACCCCGATATATATATATAATATAATTTTACTTTTATTTTATACATGTATATATTATTAATGTTATGTGCTATATGAATTTCTTTATTTAAAATATGAAATATAGATTTTAAGTAACAACTAAGTCCCATCTTTAAGATTTTCACCAGAAAAAGAAAAGTTTCATCTAAATTTTATTGACTTTTACCAAAAAAATTACAAAACTCTATTCTAATTCTCCACAAACCTAACCTAAAAGTGTTTCCGCACCACCACTCCAATCAACCACACTCCATCTTCTTATCTACTTCAACGTGCTCACTGCTCAAGAAGTTGGGCAAAGGCCATAGCGTTGCTACTCGCCATCTTCTTCCTCTTTTCTATATTTCCAATCGCAGATCCACTCACCACTCGTATCCATCCATATCTAATTCCTTGGCAAGATTGAAACCAAACTCACAACTTTAACTATTTGCTATATTTATGTCTTTTAATATGTTAAATTCCTTCACCTCTTTTTAATTTTCCAGTTGGTTGTTGCTTCTTGATTTAACTTTGAATGTGAGTTTGGGGCTTGATTTGAGGGGCTTTGTTTTCATCTGAGTTTCTTGTGTTATTGCATAGATGAAAACTCTAGTTTCAAAGTAGTGGGGATTTTTCATTTCTGTGATTTTTGGAAGCCATCCTTATTTGAAAGGTTTACATGATTTGCTTCCATGATTCTTCTCCTTGTTATAGAATGATTGTTTTGAATGAATTAGGGGAATGGGGAAAAATTATCCCTATATTCGGAGATGGGGTTGGGGAGACAACGACAAATACACAAAGTTCGGGTGGGAGATATGTTCGCCACATATTCCACATCAACATCTCTACTTTCAAACCAAGCATTTGGAATTGAAAAGTCAAAAAAGTAAACCATCATATATCCTATCAAATTAAAATGAAGAAAAATATGAACTAAATCTTGCATGCAATTCAATTGAACTGTTGAAATTTACTCATGAATCATCCAATTAATGAGTATGCATTTGTCACATATTTTGAGCATTTCTAGGCATATCAACTCATGACCATGTAATGGATAATCATGAATAATCAATCTGCGCTATGATGCATTATTTTAAGAGAAATACAATGAAAATTGGAGAAATACATGCTTGAACCTAGTCCGCACTTGTTAAGTTATGAAATTGTATAGAGTTATAAAGTTATATGGTGAATTGGAACTTGTTATGAACATTTTGAACTTCCTTTAGCTCAACAACTAGCTTAGAAACCCTAAATTGTTGTTCGGAGTCAATTGGGCTACTATGGGTTCAAAAATCGAGATAATGGGATGAAATTGAGTAAGAGTCAACCTTCTTAGGTTGACTCCAGCGTCGGAGTGAATAATTTAAATGAGAAGTCGGTTGCCTCATTTCTCTTCTTCTTCAATTTCTCCGAAACTCCTCCACTTTCCACCATTTTCATCACTTCCAATCACCTTCAAATCTCTTAAATAACACCACCATCAAATTCCTTGGCTTCCTTGAAGATCAACAACACCAAAATCATCAAAAATCTCCAAGATCTTCAAAGAAACCAACTTGGAGCTATTGTGTTCTTCAAGCCATATCTCTCAATTCAACCATAGGCTTTGGGTCATTTCTTGTTATGTTGTTCTACACTCTTTGAGCTTCATTTTGATTGCTTATTTGTTGAATTTTGTGGATTCAGCTAGGAGATATCTTGAATTGAATATCAAAATTCATTTTGCTCAACCCATTTTGTATCCTTAGCCTTTCAATCCAAATTTCTTGCATTCTTAGCCATTTAATTTAGTTTTTGAAGGTATAGTCTCTAAGTTTAGGTGTTGAAGTGTCTATGTTTCGAATTACGGGTTGATTGGAGTGGAATTGAAGTTGCACCGAGCTTGGAAAGGTGAAAAAGCATGCCTCGGCCAGAGGCCAGAGGCGGATGCAGCGCCGGATATGCTTGAGTTTGGCACTGGACTCAATACAAATGGAGAACTCTCTCAATTGGCCACTCCAGCATGGCAGTGAGCCCAAGCCCGCATCGGAGCTACACTGTACTAGGGCATTTTTGTCATTTCACATCTTTAGACCCCAATTGGCCTCAATTTACTTCCAGACTTATCCAATTTAGTTCCGAGACCCTAGAAAACCTATTTAGGGCATGCTTTGATATTCAATTGTCAGTCGAATGCCTATATTGATCAAATTAGAATTCAATTTGGTTATTTAGGTATGAGATTGTATGTGATCGGGGAGATTATTTAGGGTCAACCGTTTTCTAATTGTTGTACAATACGATTTATTAAATGATTATAATGTTTTGGGATATGGATTGTACACCTTCACACACGAGTTTATAAATGGATTTAAGGTTTCAAAAGAAAATATGAAACTATGTTTACATGTTTTATTATTGATAATGGGTTATGGAAGAAAAGATGAGTGGATTCTCGGTGCTCCAATGAGAGAGAGCGAATGGATTGAGCACGGCATGCCACCGATCAAGTAGCCGTGGACCGCATTTTGAAGGGCATCGTGAGTGTAAGACCCTGAGAGAGGCACGAAGGGAAGCTCGCCAGGGCTCGTGTGTAGCTGTGTTCCACCCACAGCAATGGCAACGTCAAGGGTACGGGCTAAAGAATAAAGAATAATAAGTTTTGAGATATGAGTTAAAGCCCTTAAATGGTCCAGCGGGCCACTCAAGTGCACGGATATACTCTTGGGACAATTTCAGATGCTAGCCCATTTATGAGATATGATATTTGATTTGGTTTTGGGATTTCATATATGATTTTACCAAATACTTTTGTTAAATGAGTATTTGGAGTTATTCATATCCCTAGCCTGAGGTGATCGGTCATTATAATCGGGTCCCTCACTAGGTACATTTATCATACTCACCACATTCACTCATTTTTGTAGGTCACCCAACAGTAGACGATAGATGTCCTGATGGATAGCGATCACTGGTGTCATTACCAGATGACCACGATTTTGTAGGTTCCACCTAGATCCTTGTGGCTCTTGGCAATCGGAATAGTATTATATACTATTATATCTTATTCGCCGCACTCACACTGTAAAAGGTGCTACTTTTATTCTATAAATAACTTATAATATTTCTTATAAAATTTTTATTGTGTATATTTTCTAATATTGCTTTAGTATACCTTATTTTATGCCTTGTGCCATCTCGAATAGCACACCTTCCATGACACGTATCTCGAGATGGTACGACGGTTGTCACATGGTCGAGCCCTCGGGTTAGGGCATGACAATAACAGACTTAACAACAAAAATGTGATCAAATTTGGGGGAGGGGAGGGGAGGGGGTTGGGATTGAAAAATAATACGTTGAGGGAGCCTCTATATATATGCCTCAAGAGTGGGAGTTACATAAATATGTAACCTTCACATTTTGAATAATTTTGTAACTTTCATGTAATAATAATTTGTAACCTCCCAAGACTTAAAAATTATTTGTAACAGTTCACAAATTAAAACATTTCAATAAATTGAATTCAATTTTAATAAAAATATCCCTAAACTACCCCTAGTTATTCTAAATAGGAGCTAGTTTTATATATATAATATTATTGAATTCAATTTTAATAAAAAATACACCAATATAAAAAATCCCTAAACTACCCCTATTTATTCCAAATAGGAGCTGGTTATATATATATATATATTATTGAATTCAATTTTGGATAAAAAATATACACCAATATAAAAATATCCCTAAACTGCCTCTATTTATTCCAAATAGGAGCTAGTTATATATATATATATATATTATTGAATTCAATTTTGATAAAAATATACACCAATACAAAAATATCCCTAAACTATCCCTATTTATTCTAAATAGGAGCTAGTTATATATATATAAATATATATATATATATATATATATATTATTGAATTCAATTTTGATAAAAGTATACACCAATATAAAACTATCCCTAAACTACCCCTATTTATTCCAAGTAGGAGTTGGTTTTGTGTGTGTGTGTGTGTGTGTGTGTGTGTGTGTATATATATTATAGATTCAAATAATAAAAGGAAAAGGCTTATAAATGGTCTGTATAAAACGGTTCAAGTTTGCTCGTTTTATAGAAATAACAAACAAAATTTTCGACATAAATTTTAAGGGATAAGAATGGAGATGAAGAGCTAATATTATTTTTAATGACTAAGGTTATTTGGAATGAAACTGAAAAGTTTTCTTGAACAGTTTGACATCTTGCACCTAAATAAAAGTCTCAACTAGGAGCAAAAAATAAATAAATAAAAGTCTCAAAAATGGAATGAAAGAGATTTTGATTACTGTAAGTCTGGGCTCTCTTGCTCCATCAATTTATCAAATAGCTGTTGGTGATCAATCAACTACTTACACATGCAACAGGTTTTTTGTTACAACATTTGAGATGATTCATGTCTTTATCAAAGGGAAAGATCTAGATATTGGGGATTATATCCTAGGCTTGTAACCAAATTATTCGTAAATAAAAAATAAAATGAGAAAGGGAATATTGGTGATTATAACATAAAAAAGTCCTATTTGAGTAGGACATCCCACTCTTCATGCGTGTGTAGTAGCCTGATTTGTTGTTATGAATTCTCCATTCAAAGCTCGATTATAATATTAAAAAGATTAACCATTGATAAGGCTTTATTTATTTATCTTCTACTTTTGTACATAGATATTACGACTTGAATTTAAGATTTTTATACCCCTCCCCCTCTTTTTTTTTTTTGAGGAAATATCCCATCGTTATTTTTATATAGCAAAGAAGAGAGAAGTTTAATATTGGAGGTTGCAAATGTTATGTTGCATATGAGATTTAAAATGTTTTAAAGCTTCCTCATTAGTATTAGCGGGGCATTGTCGGTTCTTTCACAGTGAGGTAGGAAGTTCTTTTTCTTGATTTTACTTGTTCTATTGAGAAAATCATCAATAAATATTAAAATACTAACAAAAATGAAAGGAAAAAAAAATGAATTATTAATAATTTAAATGGAAGACCCAAACCCAAAACAACCTAAAAAAATAGTTCAACGTCAAAATCGACAAAAAGATCCACAAAACCAAAAATAGTACAAAGACCTAAAATCCAACAATTCAAAGTGTTAAGGGGGTAAAGTATTTTATTTAACTGTCACTTAACAACATCATTTTCAAAAAATTTTCTACAAATTACAAAATAAACATTCAATTTGGATAAAAAAGAATTCAGAAATTAATATAATTTCATTCCTAAAAGGAGAGAACAATAAAATAGCCTACCACTCATGACTTGTATCAGTCACCACCGCATGTACATGGCATATTATAGAGCAATGGTTCACATTTGTACTTTCATAAAAGTTGCTGACTCATCCACAAGAAATCATATATTAAAATCTAGTTTCAACCGGCTATGATGACCCAAGAAAACCGGCTAGCTTTGTTTTGTTTCTAAAAATAAAAAATGAAATTTATGGTCCTGATGGAGATAATGCGCATCAAAAAGTAAATGACCTTGTTCATTGGAATTATATAGCTTGGAGTTAATGGAAGACATTGGATATTTAGACAAGTAATTAATCATTTTATCTTTATTTAACTGTCACTTTCGGTCAAACAATTCTAAATTTTGACCATTAATTATAAAAAAATATATATGTAATTAAATTTTCAAAAAATATGTTATGAAAAATTTAACATTTGTATTTTTCAAATTTTATCTTTAAAAAATTTATAACTTTATCATTTTATTACAAATAATAGTCAAAATTAGAGTTAATTTTACCAAAAGAGACAGTTAAATAGGGACAGAGGGAGTAATATGATTGGGCAACACAAAGGGAGAATTCTAGGATTAAAGAAGTTATAATAATATGGAAAATATAAACTTTAGTGTCTTTTTTTCTTTCTTCTTCTTCTTTGATTATAAAAACAAAAAAAAACCTTTTAGGACAATCCTTTTGGACTATTTGTCAATTTAAGGGTAGAATGCAGTACTAAAGTCCAATAAAGTACCCATTGCTTTTTGCATCTTAGTCCAGAATTGAGATGTGAACCCAAGATCTCAATATGAGACAATCTCATTGGAACACCATAGAGCTTTATGATTTTAGCTAATTTCTCTAGCTACCAATCCATTCTTACAACTAATAAATGTGCCAATTTGGTAAGTAGGTCGACGATTACCCAAATCAAATCATGAACACATTGAGTTTGTGGCAACCCGATCATTAAATCCATGGTAATATGCTCACATTTTCATTCAAGGATTAAGAATTAATGGTTGCAACGTTCAAGGATCAGATTCTAACAAGTAACGGGAGGTAACAAACTCGAACTACAACTATATCAATGGATGCTTTTCGGCTTAGTGCATCTGTAACAACATTGGCTTTACTATACTTAATAATCAAGTCATAATCTCTAATCAATTATAACCACTGTCTTTGCCTCATGTTAAGCTCTTACTGCATCATGAAGTACTTTAGGCTCTTATAGTCTATGTATTACCTTTAACTTTTAAATGAAAATACCAATGCCACCAATTCTAAATCATGAATAGGGCATTTCACTTTAGGATCTGGCTCTAGTCCAATGTCCAGTATCCTCTAATACACCTTGGAGAATGACACGTGACGAATATTTCACGTGTCATCCTCTAAGATGTATTAGAGGCTACTGAACACTGGATTGTAGCCTTACCCTTCACTTCATGCTTTTCTAGCTATCGGAAAGCATAAGCTAATATGTACTATCTTGCATTGATACACACCCAGTCTTTACTTGGATGTATCATTATAAACTATTGGATCCTCTTCCATTGACTTGAAAGGTAAGAACAGGTGTAGAAATAAGACAATCCTTGAGCTTCTAGAAGTTCTCCTCACATTGCTCATCCTAAATAAATTTAACTCTCTTATAGGTTAACCGAGTTAATGATGCTGTAAGGATGGAGAATCCTTCGATGAATTTCTGATTATATCCAGCCAATCTAAGTAAACTTTGAATTTCAGTGGTAGTTTTTAAGCATTCCTAATAAGGATGGCTTTTACCTTCCTCGGGTCTATATACTCATTCTATAGTTTTAGCATGACCCAAGAATCCAATTTACTATAACCAAAATTGTTATTTCCATAGTTTTACATACAATTGATGTTCTTAGAGGGTTTGCAATATAGTCCGAAGGTGATTCATGTGCTCATATTCATCATTAGTGTACACCAAAATATCATTGATGAATGCAATGAAAAACGGATCTAGATATGGATAGAAAACCCAAATTTTCATGTCCATGAATGTTGTTGGCATGTTGGCTAAACCAAACTCATAGTGTTCGTACCTAGTTCTAAATGTTGTCTTGGGAATATCGCTCTTCCAAATTCTTGACTAATTGTACCCCAATCTAATATCTATCTTGGAAAATACACCCACACCTTGCAACCAATCAAACAAATCATTAATTCAAGGTAAATGATATCGGTTCTTCACTGTGACCTTGTTCAATTGTTGGTAGTCAATATAGGATCTTAATGATCCATCATTCTTTTTTTAAAATAACATTGGTGCGCCTTAACATGAGACACTCAATCAGATAAACTGTTTATCCAATGACTATTGTAATTAGGCCTTTAGCTTTTTTAACTTAGCAAGTGCCATCCAATATGAAGTGATGGAAATGGCATTCGTACTCGGATGCAAATCAATGGCAAAATTGAAATTCCCTTTCTAGTGGCAAGGCAGGTTAGTTTTACAGAAATACATGAGGGAACTTATTCACAATTGGTATATTTCCAAGATCTATTGTGGGTGCCTCAATATTAATTATGTGAGAAAAATAAGTCGAGCATCATTTCCTTAGCAAATTATGCTTATCGATGGTTGAGACCACATAGGAAGGTAAAAGTTGATGTTTACCCATAAATCAAACCACTCGCTTCTTTGGTCTCTGAAATTCAACTATCTCGGTGTGGCAGGTGACATTGGCAAAATGCTTATTAAGCCAATCCATTGCCAGAATGGTGTCAAAGTCTTTTATCTCTAAGGGAATCAAATCGGCTTTCAACATTTTTCTTCTAATGGTTATTTCACAGCCTTTAAATGCTGCATTTCAAAACAATTCCTTTTTTAGAGGAGAATGCACAAGAAGTTTGCAATTAAGTAGAGATAGTCTATCCACATGTCAGGCAAAAGCAATGATCTTTCAAAGCTCGTATTAACACATAGGCTTCTTTGGCCAAAAATATGCATTTTACCTATGTACAGATATTTTCCCTTACAAGCAAATCTCAAGTTTAGTTATATACACACATACATCTTCAAATCAATTAATTAAATATAATTATGATTTAAAGAATAGCTTATTGTTAAGAGTTAGCTATCACCACTTTCAGACGGATGGCAACTTCTTTATAGGTTGATGAACGTTTATTTATGCTCATTTTCCTATGCTAAATTGTATTGGTTCGAGCACTTATCTATATGAATCAAACTCACTTATCCTTGCTTTTTTGATAGGTGTGAATCAAGGAAAATGATGAAATCAATGCAAAAATGATTGAATTTGATCACGAATGAAGAAAGAAGTATCAAAGCAAGATTGAGAAAGGGAGAAAATCTTGACAGATTGGATAGATACGAAAGGTGGATAATTTTCACCATCTTAGAGGCTCTAGTTGAGTTTGTGATCTCAGAAAAGCTATAGAGGACATCTTAGGTGCTAAAGAAAGTTAAAATCCTAGTCCATTTGCCCTTCCAAATGCTCATTTTTTTAAAGGATTATCGATCTTAACCGCCTGTATTGTTATAAGGTGAATACCCAACCTGACCATTAGGGTACCTAACCCAATCACCGGGTAGGCATGGAGCATAAAACAAAAAAATACCACATCAATCGCTAGGTACCTCACACCTGTTGTAGGGTTGGGTTGATTCCTCACTGTCCGATACACCAAAATCAACTCGGTCGTTGCGTTTGCTACTCCATGCCAGTGTGCTTTGTGAAAATCAAAGTCTAGACATTACTTTTTGCATACTTGGGCCAATACCTTGGACTTGAAAGGTTAATGGAGATCTAAGATAAAGAAATCACAAGCCTACTATATCAAAAGAATGAAAAAAAGACTCTTGTAGCCTCCACTTGGTCTTGTAATCTTAGAATTAACCTAGGGATATTTAAGTAATTACAATAAACCTTTTCTAGCCTTTTTTTAGTGAGAGAGTTGAGGCTAAAAAAGAGGGAGACGAATTTTCCCCAAAATTGAGATTGATTTTCTTTTCTTTCTACCAATAGTGGCTAAACTTCTTCTCCAATCTAGGGTTTGATCATGCTTGGTTAAAGATTGTGAGACTTTGTTTTTAATGAATGATCTTTCTCTTTAATTATCTTGTTATTCTTTGTTTATCAAAGATTATAATTGTGTTTTTGATCTTGCAATTGCAAGTTTGATTTCATTAGTAATGAATAATCAAAAGGATTATGTTACTGCTTGTTAGATTTAAGGTATTTCTAATCCTAATCGTAGATTGTCCTAATCAAAGGTAACAAGTCAGTATATTGGTGACACTTATGAGAATTGAAAGTGTGAATTGAATGGGTATGCTGGGTATTCCATTATTCATTGCTAGCTAATATCAATTTAGTGCTTTATCCTCTTTTTAACTTGAATTTGGGACTATTGGAGTCTTGGGTTAGTTCAAGATGGGATAGAATTAATTGGAAGCTAGGTTTTAGTTAATTTGCATTAGAATTAATGGGGTTAATGTCAAGCTACTGTAATATTAACTATACTGGTTGGTTAAAGGATTGATTGCATGTTTAATAGTCAATGATCAATCGTTTATATCCAAATATCCATCACTCTCTAAGTTAGAGGTTTACTCATTGATTTCTTTATTTGATCATTTTTACTTGTTTATCTTACTTGACATATTTAATCTTGCAAAACTCCCTTATGTTTATTTTCTTTGTTTGTTTAGTTTATGAAGGTAACAATTAATTAAGTGAGCGATTTGTGGGATCAATCCTTACTTGCCTTTCTACAGAGAGTGAGGTTATTAATTTGGTAGTGTTGTGATGTGCTCGTCATAGGTCCCAGAGAAGATTCGAGATTATGCTCATGTTTGAGACGAGTTGCACCTAAAAAACTGGCAAAAGATGCACCTTCTTGCTGTCACTAGTCATGCCTAGACTATGGGAATTTTATTTTATACCTCTTCAAACCATTCCAAACATTAACAAATTTAATTCAACATCAAATTTATCAACTTAAACATCGATTATAGTTCAAACATTAGATTTTGAAGTCTTACACTTGCTTGATCGTATGAACACAGGGGTTTGAGGTCCACAATATGTATGGTAAAGCTTTGAATCAAACCTATTAAACTATTATGCACACATCAAGAATCAAATAATTAATTGAATTTTGTCTCTAGTTGAGACGATTAGAAGTTAGGAATTCACCAGGGAGAAGTCTTCAATTCGAGACTCTCAGCTCCCTCATAGATAGGTTTTTTCTCTTACCTCTCATGACACACCCGGACCTAATCCAACTTTTCTATACAAACGAAATAGTGAAAGATAGCGTATTAATTCAGACAATATGTCGGTCAGGATGTGTTTGATTATGGAGAGAAATGGCAATTAAGATAAGACGGAGTTGGAATATGAGATAAGTAACCATGCATGGAAGCATTAATTGGACTTTCTTTAAGTCCGTAGCCAATGGATTAGATATCCATTGGTGTAAAGGTCGGTGGATTAGGCCAAAGATCGAGAATCAGAGAGGTTAAAAAGAGGAAAGAAAGTTTAACCCTGGGTCAGGGTAGGGCCGGTGACGGGTTTGCCTATAAATAGGGAGAGTCGACCTCTCCCTCTCATTTCTCTTTTCTCTATCTCTTCTTTTCATCTCTTTTACTCTCTCAGAGCCATTTCGGACTTTTGGTTGATCTGGACATTGACTGACAAATCAAGGTGAGTTTCTGATATGTTATTCTACTCAACTTGATCTACGTTTTACTTTATTTTCACGTATTTCCATGCATCGGTATAGAAGAGATCTCAATTCAAAGTTAGGTTTAGCTTTTTAGCTAAATTTTAGTTTAGATTTGAGATTTAGGAACTTCGAGCTTGTGATTCTCATTTTTGCTTCAGTAAATTTGTCATGGGAGACGTGTAGATTGCTTGTCTTGATTTTTGGGCCAAAGCATGGAGCAACGGCCATCGGAGGGGTTCAAACTATCTTCTTACAGAAGTCCTCCTTCTCCATAGCCCCCTTCAGTGTTCACTTGTCCCACAACTTGGAGTTTTCAAGCATTAACCAGCTTAACTCCGAGTAGTCTCTCTTTCTTCCACCCTTGTTGCATTTTCCCTCAAGATCTACACTTAACAGTGTAGAAACTGAGGAAGTCGGTTCACCTTGGCTGGCTCTCTCTCAGAATCTACACACTAGTGGTGTAGAAATTGGGAGACAGAGAGAGGTTGAGTTGTCCCATGTGGACTCCTCGTTGACCTCTCTGCTTTAACTTTTTCGTAGCATTTCCTCTTCAAACTTTCTTTCAAGGTCTGTACATGATTAGTGCAGAGAGTGAAATTAGTTGATTCACATCGTGAGGGTCCTTCCCTGACCTTTACATTGGGTTAGTCTTTCCTTGGCTTCACCCTTCATCCTTCCATTTGTTGTTCGATGAAGTCCTCTTTTGAGGAATAGAGAGTACTTTTCCTTCATCCTCTGGTTCAGGTGCCTTACCTCACGTTTTGAGGTTTTGTCAACCTCGTCCTCTGTGATCTTGTATCCCTTTGACTCCTTTCTTCCTAGCTGACTTTCTCTCTTCATATCTACACACTATTGGTGTAGAGAGTAAGAAAAGTTGGTTTAGTCTTCGTGCACATCAGGTCTATCTTTGCTCCTTGAAATGCTCCCGCTGCTTCATTTCCTCCCAACTTCTACACATTACAAGTGTAGAGAATGGGGGAAATCACCTTTAGGTTGGCTTAAAGGTCAAACTCGCTTCTTCATTAGCGAGTCTCGATGTCCACAACCTTGAAGATTAGACGCCAAGCTAGCTTTCTTTACTGGTGAGCCTTTAAATAGGTTACCTTGGAGAGTTGGATGAGATATCACATATCTCATCATCTCAAGGGACTTACTATCCCTTGCAATGTTTGGCTAACAAATAGGAAGGATATTAGAAGCTGAAAGATTGATCTTAGGGATTTCTCGGAAACCTTACTCTGTTTTCAGGAATATCGAGGAGATGGTGGTCACAGTGTCATTTCACCTAAAGACCACACTCAGATACCCTATATGGTGGCACATAGAGCTAAAGAAGGTATTCTAAGAGTAGGTTAGGACATTTATGATGCGTTCGAGTAATCACATACTTGAGCTCAAGAATTTTAAACCCAAGTAATCCACTAGTTTTAAAAACATTTGAAAATACTTTGAAAACGCTTTATAACTTTTGAAAATAGTTAGAATCTTTTAATTGCTCTAATACCAATCAAATTGTCACACCCCAACCCACTGGTCCTGCCGTGTGGCAACCGTTGTACCATCTCGAGATACGTGCCATGAAAGGTGGGTTATCCAAGATGGCACAAGGCATAGAAAGAGTATCGTCACTACAAAATCATCAAAACTAAACTTTAGTTAGAAAACATTTATAATAATAAATAATAAAAAGAACATCAGTGGATTAATTTAAGGAATAACCTAAGCAGTGAAATCTACTAACTCCTAAGCCACCAACCACTCCTATGAGCCTCCGATCCATCTAGCGTCCTCACACGTGGGAACTGCATCCAAAAACATTGGATACAGGTGAGTGACAAAGGTTCAATGCAAAGTCAAATAGGTTTGGGGAGTTCAGGTAATTCCAAAATGATTTAGAAAACGTTATATGTTTCTTTAAAAAAAAAAACTTTTTCAAAACATTTGCCCCAAATCCTTTCTAAGTAAAACAATAATAATAATAACAACAACATCTAACTATGGGCTGGCCGTGAGAACACAAAGAGGCTCGACTTTGGCCGTGGTCGAGGATCTCGTATCGTTGAGGGCTATTTCTTTTCTTTTCTTATTAAAACTTTCCTTTAATAAGGAAACTATATTTTTTTCTTTTAAAATATATATATATACACACAGAAGATATTGATATCTCTCTTTAAGCCCATCCCATCGACGGTGCCAGTTGCTGTATGGTCGCAGCTACATCAGACCTGGCGAGTCTCCCTCCGTGCCTCTCTACTCCAGGCCAGACACTCACCGTGCCCCTTTAAAAAGGTGGTCCATGGCTACCTCGCATGCATGCTCCATCTCCGTCCACTCGCTTCATCACATGAAGCGTCAAGTCTCATCGAGTCCACTCGTTTGTATGATCATGCCCCGTCGGGCACTCATGTCATACCTTTCATATTTAATTATAAAAATAAACATACATACATACATCTTATAAATTTAATTTTCTTAAAACCCTTGCCCCTGTGGCATATAACGCGTATGGTGGTGTGAGGAAATACCCAAATCCCAATACATTTAATTAAAATATTTTAATAATAATAAAAGAGTTTAGCCGTAAATGGCTAAACACTGAACACAAGGCCACTCACAGTGTTGGGAGCTTCATATACTCCCAATTGTCCCACGAAGATCGACCGCTGGAATGTCGTCTCACTCGATCTGGAACCCTAATTACACGAAAACACACATTAGCATTCATAATCAATCTATGAATGCACCTACGAGACTCTAACATGATCTATGATAATGTTTGGATGTGTTTCGGGGCTTAGAAAAGTGTTCGGGGGTAATCCGGTTCAAAATTGAACTCTCGAGGAAAAATTACGATTTTGCCCCTAGAACAAGTTGACTCTAGCGTGGGATTGGACCAAGTCTCGTGCGGGACTCAACAATTTTGATCACTCCTACACGGGAGTGGCTCGGGTCCTGCACGGAAGGCAAGCTGGAAGCTCAAAAACCGAGGTATTTTCTCGATTTTCAGGCCCGTTGCTCCACGGTTTCGCCCGAAATTCGAAACATGCGCTCCCTTCAACTCCCACGACAATTTTACCGAAAGAAAAATGAGAATCATCAGCTTAAATTTCTCAAATCTAAAATCTAAATTTAAATCTAGCTAAAAAGCTAGATTTAACTTTGAACCGATATTTCTCCTAGACCTATGGATGGAAATACGTGCAAACTAAGTATAACGTAAATCTAGGTGAGTAGAATAGCATGCTAGAAACTCACCTTGATTCATCAGTCGGTTTGTCCGGATCGGCCAAAGTCCGAAGTTGCTCTAAAAGAATAAAACAGAGAAAAGAGGAATGAGAGAAAGAGAGAAATGAGGGGGAGAGGCTCGGCCTCCCCCTATTTATAGGGAAGCTCGATACTGCTCTTACTCGGACCCCGGGCCAGACTTTCTCCCCTCTTTTTAAGCTCTCCTAATCTCAACTCTTGCCTAACCGGCCGACTTTTACACTAATGGATATCCAACCCATTGGTTATAGACTTAAAGGAAGTCCAATTGGAGTTTAGTTGCTTCCATGCATGGTCAATCACCTCATCTTCCAACTCCGTCTTATCCTAATTTTGACTTATCTTCATAACCAGACACATCCGGACCGACTTATTGTTCAAATTGATACGCTGTCTACACTGTTCCGTTGGTACGGAAAAGTTGGATTAGGTCCAAATGTGTCAACGACAGCCACCCTCTAAATACTCCATTAAACATCCCAAATCAATCTCCAACACCCTTAAGCTTAAAATCAAGAGGAGGAAGAAAATGTAAAAAGGAGCTCAGAGGAGTCAATATCCCCGCCGAAAAGATCTAGCCATATCTCACAATCCGATGAACAGATGAATGTGAGATTTTAGTATGTTGTAGTAGACTCCTTAAGCTTTCTAACTCCCTTAACCTTACAACAAACCATGTTCTGGATCAAAAGTTATGCTAGTTCAAAATTAGGTGTTAGTTTTTAAGTGTTAAATGAGCATAGGTTAGAAATTTATGGATTTTGAGCTGAGAATTCTGAAATTGGTCCTAATCTTGTTGTAGATGTTGTTAGGATGTTGTGTTTCAATTTTTAGGTTGATCCATTGAGAAACAGGGAAGAAACTAGGAATGGCAGCGGTAAGGTACCCGATTATTTTCCACTACTCGAACCTAAACCCTATAAAGATCTAGGATACTTGAACCCTTTAACTAGCCAATTAAAACCTTAAACCCTCAACCCGAACCCTACCCTATTAAAATTCAACTACCTGAACCCTAAAAATACCTGTTTTAAAAACTGACGAATTAAATGCTTCCAAAACAACAGGATTCCATGAAATGTACCACAAAATTGATAAATCGACCCTAAGATTGCTCCCACAATTATTTGACTAATGGCATTAAGCTGTTGTGACACTTAAAGCCATGATTGCAAACCCTAGAAATTAGCATAAAAAGGAAACCAGCAATAAGATCATAGTTCACAACTTAGAACTAGAAAAAGAGAAACTCATTCTTTCTAAGGTAAGTTTCAAATGTATACTCACAAAATATGAACCAAATGCCAATGCCTGAACAGAGATGCTCATTGAAAGTTCATTAACTCCTAACAATTCCACAATTGTAAACACACAAAAAAATCCATGAATTTCATGATTGGGCATGCAACAAAAGAATCACAAGAATTTCATGAGTGAAACCATAGGGGGGGCTTACTTGAAGCAATAGTAAAAATGACAGTGAAGAAAATAGATTGAACAGCAACAATGGCAACAGCTACCGCAAGAGCAGGAGTAAAGCAACAAGGTTGGTCTGGTTTGAATAGCGGGTTTAGTTTCAGTAGAGAGGAAGAGGAAAGGGGGTGAAGTTATTTGACTAGGTGAGGTTATGCGGCGCTAATCTGAAGGAGAAAAGTTAGTAAAAACAAATTTTTAGGTTTAGGTTATGACCTATGACATTGTAACTAATAAATAAAATTTAAGTGAAATATATATCAAAAACTAAATACAGATGAAATGGTAAAGAGTTGTGGCTTAAACGTCACAAGGGTTCAAGCCACAATAAAAGCATTATACCTTATTTTTTTGCCATTCTATCTACTATTCTATACTATATCAAATCGGGTTCGGGTAGTAGGTATCCTAGGTGTGCTACTCGAACCCAATTGGGGTAGTAAAAGTGTTACCTGAACCCGTCTCGAACCCGTATATAGGGTACCCGAATCCTATATAATTGGGTCGGGTATCCACGGGTACCCTAATTTTTTATACCCATTGCCATCCCTAGGAGAAACATGTCGGAAAGTGTCGGATAAACCCATTTTCGGGTTTCTGTCGAACCCTCCCACGCAGGAGTGACCAAATCCCGAATACGAGTCAATTTGGGTGGCCATTTCAGGTCCAACGAGGGACCTGCTCACCCCCGAGCGGGACCCATTCGAGTCCCAGGGGCATTTTCATAATGTTGCCTAAAAAGCCTGTTTTTGGACCGAAACCTCTCCGGACACTTTTCTAACTCCAGTAAACCTTAGTTTTTAACATATTAGAGCCCCAAAATCAATTAAGAGAATTCAAATTTGGTTTCTAATGCCTTTATTCGTGTATTAAGGTTTCCAGGTGATCAAGTACAATGACAGTCCGGAGATCGATCATCGCTGATTTTTTATAAGTATATGAACCTCCTAATGCAATGAGTGGCTTAGATTTCATTGCTTAGCCATTAGGGTTAAATGTTTTCTAAATGCTTTAAATATAAAATGTTTTATAAACGTATTGGATAACCAAAATTTCACCGCACACACTTTCATTTTGTGATACACAAATTTAGCTGGTGGGATGATTTTAAGAAATTATAAATGTTTGTGTATGTATGTTTATACGTATGTTATATATATATATATATATATATATAAGAATGACAATCAACTGACAACACCCAACAAGGTTTGTGATAAATGAGACAGAGACTCGGCATTTAGATGTGAGTGACTCTAAAAAGAGCGAGTGGGCCGAGTGAGGCATGCCACTGACTAAGTAACTGTGGACCACCTTCTGAGGGGCAGGTGAGTGGGGAGACCCTGGGATTGAGAGGCACGCAAGGTAACTCGTCAAGGTTATATATAGTTGTGCTCCAACCACAACGAATGGCACCGTCAAGGGAACCGGCTAGAGAGAGAAAAAGAAATAAATATTTTAAGTCGAAAGAGATAGCCCTCGACGTAGTAAGGCTTACAACCATTGCAAGGTCAAGCCTTCAATATTTTACGGCCAGCCCATTTGAGAGATTATTTTATTTAATTTATTTAGCTTAATTGATTTATATATTTATTTAATTATTGATTTCATAAAAAGGGTTTTGGAAAAATGGTTTTGAAAACAAAATAAATTATTTTATAAAATCTTTTGGATAGTACCCGTTTCCCTAACCCTTAATGGACATTCATTGAATCTCTGTCATTCACTTGTAACCAACTTTGTTGGGTACAATTTCTGCTTGTGAGGATCAGTAGACGAGTTAGTGACCTATAGGAGTTCGTCCGTTTCCGTTGCCTGGGTAATTTTTTAAGTTATTCCACTAGTGCCTTATTTTGATTTAAATTGTTTTAATAATTGGTTTTATATTATAAATATTATTTCTAATTAAAATTAAATTTTAAATTATTTTGCAGTGATGATACTCAACTTTGTGCCTTGCGGTGCTTCTGCATGGTGGCGAACATGCACTTCGAGGTAGCGCGACGATTGCCACGTGACCGACCGTCCGGGTCGGGACATGACAATTCTTATATCATCTAATTTTTGTATAGCAATTATAAAATTTAAATGTAATTATGTCGTCACTTTTTGGTTGATTTATTTATAATTTTACAGTTAAATTATAATGATTCTGACATTGAACGAGGTTTAAACCTAATAATGATAATAATAATAATAATAAATGGAACTCTAGAAATATCTAAGAGGAAATGATGATGAACATTCAAGATAAACAAATCAAGCCAAAATTTGCTATGATAACAACATCTTGCATATGTAAAATAGTTTTATATTTGCTTTTTTTTTTTGGGTGAAATATCCTTGCTTTAGCTACGTGCCATGGTACTTTGGATTGAGCCATTTATTTTATTTTATTTTTCTATTTAAAGTTGTCAAACGAGTTCAATAGTGGGTACAAAAGTTAACTTTATGAAAAAAATTCTGAATAAGGATTGGATTAGCCATAATCATTACCTGAACCTTGAGCTCCACATTTGAAAAAGAACAATATGGGGAAAAGAACAATCCTTGTATATGTACTTTAATTTTCTCTGTACAAAAATTCTAAACAAGGATTGGATTAGCCATAATCATTACCTTAACATTGAGCTCCACATTTGAAAACGAACAATATGGGGAAAAAAGGGAAAAAAACGGATTGAGCAGTTCGGATTTCAATTCAATCGTTTTTCTCTGTTCAATTTGTGGGTTTGATTTGCATAATAAATTTGTATCCAAATTATGTTTTATTATCTAATTAATATTAAGGCGTACATGAACGATTAAGAGGTCAATGGATCAATTTCAATCTCTCACGGGAGATTTTTAAACATAAAATGAAAAAGTATAAAACCCATTTAATGTCCTTCCAAAAAAAAAAACCCCATTTAATGTGATCTGAGTTTGTTTGACAGTTTTGTTTTTGTATGTACTTTTTATTGATGAAACATTTTTTTTTTTTAAACTTTTTGCCATTAGTAGGATTTGAAAACCTAGGACTCAACTCAAAAGGGGGAGAAAAAAAAATGGAAGACGAAGAAATCACGAAGCAACAATCACATCAAAATTAAATTTAGATTATAGAATCTGCATTAGTTTCATTTTCTGATGTCAAAGCTGATGAGCAAGGAGAGATTAAATTAATAAATTTTAAATTACCCTTTGTCCTAAATTATCGTATTCTTCTCCATGAACGGACTTGAAACATTGATTCTCAATGTAATGAAGAAATTAAAAAAGGCAAGTGCACATATCTCACATGAGGTGATCCACATGTTTTATTTGACTGTATTATTTATTTTATGTTTATTAAGTCTTAATTAAAATAATTAGAATCTATCTATTTCATTGCGAACAATGTCAAATAAAAATAAAATACTACTAAATAAATATTATTTTTTTAATAATCTTCAAAATCCAAGATAAATAGATAATGATGAAATTAAAGGAACATAAACATTTTTAAGGGTCAATAAACCATCATTGCTTTCCCAATTAATACTTCTTAATATATTGTTAGTGGGAGATATTGCATGTTCCCACTAATAAATTGGATAAGTCAATTTATTATTTATTTATTCATATTTCAATGAATAGTTAAACTCAAAGGGGGTCCTTTAATTCCTAAAAAGCTTGGGGTTTGGGACCATCTGCCAAAGTGAAATTTTCCATTTTATATTTATTGTTATTCATTTAAGGAAATTATGCATAATTTTTTTGTTGCTGATTTATTTTTCTTACCCTTTCGGCTTTCTTTGTTTCCATTTCCGAAAACTTTATAAGCTTGAGACATAATCTTGCCTAATTAGGTTTATTTTTGTATGTAATAAATACATTGATCTTTTTCCTCTCTTATTGTTTAATCTAAAAGTTGTAAACTCAAAGCAAAAGAGAAAAAAAATAAAGCATGTATTTTAGTTATGGAAGTGTTATTTCCTTGACACCTGAACTCTGTCGGTTTTGTGGCCCTTTTACAAGTTTGATTAACCTAAATCATCACAATTAGCTCAAAAAGGATGAAGGAGACTGTTTGATTTACTGATAATTTTCGGATTAAGGCACTTAATTGGGTGTTGAGAGGTCGAATTCTTATATCTCACGATTAACTTTATTTTAGAAGTGTTAATGGACCATATCGGGTCTTGAAATCCGAAGTTCAACTTGCGAACCATCAGATTTATAAAAAAAATTATATCTGTCCTACTTTTTGTTTTGGAAAATATATTTCGGATTTTTTGTAATTATGCTTTTCAAAACTTAATTTTAGAATGGAAATATCCTAATTAATCAAAAGTGATTGACAACGATTGAGACTCTTTATTAGGTTTAAGAAATAATTTGGAACTTATTTTTTGAAAGCAAATAATTTGGAACTTAATATTTGTATTATGAGTTATGATTAAGACTAATGCTTTATTCTGAACCATTATTAGATCCTTGTTGGTATTATTCTCACCACCTTTGCTAATGGTTCGTGGTCCTCCCCATTTCCAAAAGTTAACCCCACCGGCATTCTTGGATGCTGAAATTGTGCTTATCCGATTGCTTCATTAATCCAAATCATCAACATTTGGCCAATAAGAGAGATGCTGAAATTGTGATTATCCGATTGCTTCATTAGTCCAAATTATCGATATTTGGCCAATAAGAGAAAGTCTCGCAATCATTCCGGCTTTACTTGGCACTCCCTTTGTTCCTATATATTTAACTCCAATAACCGAATTTTTTGGATTAAGAAAGTTAGTTAGTTGAGTAACAAAATTCTATATAAATTTTACTTCACTTTACAAATTTACTCCAAATCTATTTTATTCTCCTTCTTCTGTACAAAGTTATTGGTTTGATATTACAACTACTGTATTTAATGGTTTTTACAATTCTAAAGAACGATAAATTTGAAAATAATTAATTAATACTTTAAAACCATAAAATGACAAATAAAAAAAATATTAATTTGGAATTAGATAATAAGGAACAAAGGGAGTAATTGCTACTCCATTTTTATGTTTTCTTCTTTTATTTAATGATGATAAATTTAAATCGATCGGGACTAAACTGTTAGATCAAATCTCGGCCTGAGTCCGGACCGCTTTCAAAATTGGTGCGTCCTGAGAGAAAGCAGTTTTTAACTTTAAAGTCCAATGGTCCTTGTCCACTAATATGCATATCACCTTTAGCCTCTAGAGGTGACAAATAAACATATAGACGGGTCTTGAATTCGAGTAAATTGATTCAAAGAAATTTTTGAGTCATTCGGGTTTTACGAAACTTTTTTTTTTGGTGGAAAAGGAACGTAGATTACTTAATAAATAGAGCGGTACACAACAAGTCCTCTTGTGTCTGCTAAAAGCAGGGGCAACACGAAGTCTGGAGGTCGATCATAAGTTACAAAATTAGTAGGAGTTTCAATTCTACTTAAACTATTACAAAAGTCACCAACTGATGGTGGGAGAGAACTTCCTTTCCGAGCTAGTGCATCGGCACAGCGATTGCCTTCTCTAAAAACGTGCATGATCTTGGTCTCTTGGAAGTCCTCGAGCAATGCTCTGCAATCATGAATCAAGTTATGGAGAAGGGGGTTAGAGGCAACATCAGAGCTATGCTTGTTTGCCAAACTAATAACAGTTGTTGCATCCAGTTCAATTTCAAGGTGAGTAATCTGGCTATTTTTGGCAAGGAGGAGGCCGTCCCTAAAAGCCCAGAGTTCTGCCTCAACGGTAGTGCTTAGTCCTATGCTCCTGTATGAGCCAACTACCCAGTTGCAAAGATGGTCCCTTAAGATGGCTCCCGCCCCCCCTCTGCCTGGGTTTCCGATGGCTGAGCCGTCAGTATTAAGCTTATGCCAGCCTGGGTTTACGAAACTTTTTTGTTATTTAAGTTCGGATTATTTGGATTAGAATTTTTGGGCTTAATCATAGAGTCTTTCTAGTCATTTAAGTTCGAATCCATCTAACAGGCAATTTCAACTTTTAAAGTCCAATGGTCCTTGCCCACTAACTAGATCGGTTAACACATTCCAGATTAGAGAGGCTATCCGGATTACCGCGAGCCTGCCTAGCAAGCTGATCAGTACATTCTTAACATGTGCCTACAAGTTTAAAATTTGCACTACTACGGCAGCATCTATTTCAACAACAATTTTTGTTATACCTAGTGATTTGGCATATTTAGTCCCTCCGTGCTCCCCATAAATCAGCTTGTAAAACATCCGTGAAAGTGATACCAATATTCAAGAGAAAACTAGCCACCAAGCTTCATCTCGAATTCGGCTACCAGCTGTAGCTACACTTGAAATTGCTTCAACATCTCCATCCAAGTTCAACTTACAAGTACATACCTGTGGCAATTCCCATGTAACCCACCTTAAGTACATACCCGTGGCAATTCCCATCTAACCCACCTTGGTGTACGGATGACCATCATCAGCTTCACATTCCATGGTCTAACAATAATCTTAGCAAACTTATGCATCTATACATACAAATTAATTGTTTCCCGAGTTTGAACTCAAACCACCATCCCTCCATATAAGAAAATATAATAATAATTTTCTTATATTTCTAACACATCCTGTGTAGTCATCTTGGCTCTAGTTTGTTTTTCTCATATCATATATGAGAACAAGGCTCCAATAGTATACTCATATAATACTAACAAAAACACAACTCAATGCCTAGTACCTACTAATTAACTATATGCATATAGACTATAGATCAAGTACAGAGAAGCTATAAGTGGATTCATTTTGCCATATGTATCAAAAGAAATCAAGCACTCAGAGTAGACTCAACAAGCTTTAACTTAGATTGGCCAAATTGATAAAAGCCAAAGTAAATAGAAGAGCGTTGTGTCATCATACATTACTAACACAACAAACTTCTGTCAGGATTGACTCCCTTGTTGAAACTATCGGCGAGGCAAATGATTGGAAACTCTTCGAATGATGTTAAGCCTTATTTGTCAAACTCCCATATGACACCTCCATCCTCTGCAATTTAAGGGAAAAAGACACATTAATCATAGCTTTCTTGCTCTACCTTTAACTGCAAATGCATGCAAGAAAAATTGTTTCGCAGGCCAGTTTCCATGATTCACAAGGAAAGCCATTTTGTTGACTATATGCACACCTTTCTCATCCCCATCTCATCAAGTATGCTCTTGACCTAACAACTTTCCCCTTTCTCTCACGTCTTCAGGACAATTTAGGCTCATGCTTTTCAACACCCTATTCTCAGGATATGAATCCCTAACGTATTATTGAAGAAAAGTGTTTTTACTGGCTTCAGCCATTGGAGACTGTTTGCAGTTATACTTTTTGTTCATATAGCTCATGCGGCATGTCTTAAGCTAACAGTCTCATGCAGAGAGTAAAAAGTAATTCTCCTAACTTGTTCTAAAGCAAAGGAAGAAGATAGATATATTTTGGTATACCTTTAATTTTCTTGTTTATCCAGACCTCCAGCAGCATCCCAGCACCAATCCCACCAGCAATACACGCTCCATAGAAGGCAATAGCAGAAGGCAGGGACATTCGAGGAAGGAAATAACAATCTGGAATCTGTCTAATCTTCTTAGGGAGCCGCTTCTTTATAACTGGCTTAGCACCAGCACTGGGGTCCTTCTGCAACTCACTACCGATAGCTTTCCAGTCAACCCCTTTCAAGGGGTCCTTCGTCTCTTCACTTCCCATTAATAATCTTAACCCAATCTCAGTTCCTTCGAATAAAAAAGAATATGATCCTCTGATGGAAAAGGAACCTGTTAGAAGAAAGCTACGAATTATTACAGCAACTAAAGGAAAACTTTTGAAATACAACCAGACTTTCTAATGCAGAGTTACCAGAGTTCACAGTCATGCGACTCCAATCTAAGAAATATATCAAAAACAACAAGAAAATGATACTGAGAAATAAATTACAAGGACCAGAGATTGCTATGCTTGAAAATTCAAACTCTGATTATGACTTGAGAATCTGAAAAATAGAACGAACTTCCAAGACAAAAAAATACACAATGGGTTTTGTTTGTCTCAACCTGCAAGGATGCGGCGGCGAATGGAGGTACGGCGGCCGCTGGAACTTGCTCTCGTTTCCAAGTTTGTAAAAATGGAGGACGAAAATGGCGCAACAGAGAAGAAATAAAGGAAAGTAAAATGTGCCGCGGCCGCCGGGTGTCTCTGAGGACTTTAGAGTGAGAAGATGAATGAGGGCAAAATGAGGTTTATTTGGGGTTTTCGTAGGCAACTCAAAGACGACGACGTTTTAAGGATGTTAGGAAGTGGGTCATGGGTGGCCCTAATTCACCCGGATCTGGATCTGGTCCTTTAAACCCAGCTGACGAGCAGGCCAAGTCCACGAGGGAGTTAAGCCATTTTGATCCATCTGGGCCTTACTTTATTGGTCAATTTCATTATATTTTCAGCATAAAAATTAATTAAAAATAATGGGTTAGAATTTAGAAACACCAATGAAGCTAACGTATAAAAGAGGTGACAGATGAATAAGTCGGGTTGGGTTCGGGTAATTCGGGTTGGATCAATTTTGGGTCAAGAGAAATTCATGTCATATCGGGTTTGGGTAATTTTGGGTTTGGATCCGGGTTGGGTTCAGGTTCGGGTTATTCCAGGTTTCACACTCGAGTTTCCAGGTTTAGGTCATTTCGGGTTCGGGTCATATTAGTTCGAATTTGTCACTTGGGTTTTTGGATTTGAGTTATTTCAAATTCAGCTTGAATTATTTGAGTTTATTTTTTTCATGTTTGATACTTGGATTTTTAATTTGTATCATTTTAGATTTTATTATTTGATATTAACTTCTCATTTTTTCTCTTTTATATAGATTCGAGATTTATCGAAAAAATAATGTCACTACTTACTAGATTTTTAACTTTTAGTTTTTAGCAATTTATTCTAAATGGGGAAAAATTCAAATATTTAATTTGAAATGAAAATTTCTAATTACTTATTGAGTTTAGTCTTACTCTTACAATTTACAATGTGTATAAATGAAAATGATAGTTATTAATTTTTAATTCTATATGAGACATAATAAAATCTAAAAATCATATTAACTTTATTTTTGAGCAATAAACAAGTAGAGATATCAATTTTTTTATTCAATTAAATTGCACCTAAACGATCTTTAAGAGACATTCAATTGAAATCTAATTTAATTTACTTGACTTATCACTAAATCCGTATATTGATATTTTTTAATTTAAATATTATATAATATTAATATAATAGTTAAATTAAAAATATTTAATATTAATTAAAATATTATATGATATTTGATATTTCTTTATATTAACTATAAAATATTAAAGTATAGATATTTAAATAGTTACATAAAAATTTAATCTAATTCTACTTATAACAATAAAAATAAATACTTTTATTGTTCTTAAATCTTAATCATAATTAATAATCCTTCTATACCTATATAGATGTTATATTCTAGAAAGATTTCTTGTCCCTTTTTATTTGTCATTTTGGAAAACCATTAAAGTATTAATTATTTTTTCCTATTTTACCCCTAATAAAATGAAAAATATTGTCAACAACTCAAATTAACATTGCAGGTAGTATTAGACAACGAAGAAGCCTATTCAATTTACTTTTGTTCCCGATAAAGGATTAATAACCATAGTTGTTGTTCTTTGTTAAGTTTTCTTATAAATTTAGATCCAAATAAAAGATTACTACATACGTTTTCAAAGAAAATGGAAGTAAATGAAGACTTTGTTAACTCAGACTTTGTTGAATTTCCTTCTGGCTTTTTGTTTAAGTCGAAGGGAGATTGATGTGATGACTCAGTCACTTGAGAACTCAGACTGAAGTGGAGGTCAACAAGAAAACTTTCTTCTGTAGTAATGTTAAGATCTTGCAATTGATGATTTTGATATTCCATTGAAACAACTTGTTTATCTTCGTCATCAATATTTGAAGGCATTAAAATTACATTTAAATCTATTTCAAGTAATGACATTTGATGTGTCTCCCCCGAAGTCATAATTAAATAATACTAGTAAGTTCTTGTTTGATGAATAAATAAAAACCAATATTTAAGTCGTGAATGTTTTAGATTCTAAAAAAACATTTGGTGGGAAAAACTACTGAAAAAATTTAGGGAAAAAATTGGAGGGAAGTAGAATTGAAAATTTTTTTTTTTTGCTCAAAGTAACTATTTATATATATTAACTGGAACAAGGGTACATAAGTTCACAAATTATAAGGAAACAACAACATACGAAAGGAACCCAGGAGAAAACAAAATCAGGAAGGAGTTGAAACAGATCTTTCTATAGGCCAACCATGGAAGTCATCCGATAATGACATGCCCGGACCTAATTCGCACGTGTCAAGTTGTGTATTTAAGTATTGTTGTCTGGTCAATATACCAAATTTGACTTCCCATGGATGTTTTAAATTTCATTTAGCTCAATTTCAAGCTTAAAAACCCTAAAATTGAAGTCCGGGGATGTGGGCCCCACTTGGAATCGAGACCCGAGGAAATTGGGCCGAGTTGAAGTCCGGGGATGTCCGGCGCCGGACCCGTTGTTGTTATAAGGGGTCTCAGCCACTCGAGACCCCCATTTTCACTCTTCCCTTGTTCTTCATTTTTTCTCCGAGATCTCTTCCAATTCCTTCTGAATCAAACTCTTAATCCCTCTTCAAACACTTCATCAATCATCAATGTCAACTTCTTTTGCCTTCTTAAAGATCAAAACACCAAGATTTCCAAGAAAATCACCAAATCTAGAAATCTGGAAATTTGGCGACAGATTGTTCATCAGCTCATATCTTTTGATTCAACCGTGGGTTGTGGCTGGGAATTTGATATGTTGTTCTAGACTCATCAAGCTTTAATTTGATAGTTTACATGCTTGATTTCATGGTCTGTGCTAAGAGAATTTGATGATTGAAGTTGAGATTTCTGTTTTGCCCGAGATATGTTAATCCTTAGTGATTTGATCCAAAATTCGAGCATGATTGGTTGTTTAATTCCGTTCTTGAAGCTGTGAATCCATAGATCATGTGTTTAACTTACTGTGTTTCAATTTTGGTGCGGATTGGTTGTGAATCAAACTCAAACCGAGCTCGATTTGATGAATGGCCGAGCACGGCCCTTTGCTGGAAACAGGTCCGGCGCCGGACCTGGCAGGTCCCGCGCCGGAGCTGCCAAATTTTGGGATTTCATCCCATTTTGGCTCACTCCCGCCCGGGAGTGAGCCACCTACCGACTTGGCACTGTAGCACTAGGGGCATTTTGGTAATTTTGCAACCCTAGACCCCATTTGACCCCAATTGACTCCAATTAGCTTCAATTAACTTCTGGGCTTGCCCAATTTTGTTCCGAGACCTTTATTAGGTTTTGATTTATGATTTAATTGTTGGTTGAATACTTTTATTAATCAAATTAGATTTTAATTTGATTATTTAGGTACGTGATTGTACGAGTTTTGGACCAGTTGCAGTCAAAGCTAAGGCATTCGTGGGTAATTGGGGAGTATACAACTCTCCTCACTTGTGAGTGGCTTGGATTATATTGGTTGACCATTGAGGGTTAACCGTTTTCAAATTTATTTATAAATACTTTATTAAATTGTTTATATATGTTTTGGGGTATGAATTGTCCACCCTCACACACCAGTTTACAAATGATTTAAAGGGTGGGAATTTCAATAAATCTTATATATTGATATTATTATTGATTATTGTATGGGGAACGATACCCCTAAGAGATGAGAGATGAGATATTGAGCGTTTTTACTCGGGACTCCAATATGTGGGAGCGTGGACCGAGTTTATGAGCATGCATGATACTCAGCCGTGGACCGCCTATTGAGGGGCACGGGAGTCGGGCCTGATTGCGAGAGGCACGTAGGGAAACTCGCCAGGACTGCTGTGTTCCACCACAGCGAGGCAAACATCAAGGGAATGGGCCAGAGAGTAAAGTAAAATGTTTTAAAAGTATAAAATAACCCTTGACGGTCCAGTGGATACCCCAGTGCACGGGTATACCTTATTGGGACGATTTCAGATGCCAGCCCATTTGAATATATTGTTATTGATTTGATATTTGATTTGGTTTGGGATTTCATATATTTCAGTAAATGGTTTATTAAATTGATATTTGGATTATTTCATATCCCCAGCCTGAGGTGATCGGTCTTTATAACCGAGTCTCTCACTGGGTACAAGTTTATGTACTCACCCCATTCACTTTTGTTGTCAGATCATCAGTCTTTGGACGGCGGACGTCCTGGTGGCCAGTGATCCCAGTACAGCACTGTGGACACGACTTTGTAGGTGCCACCTCATTTTACTTGGTATATCTTGGCTCGGAATATTATTGCATCTTACATATATATTTGTGTATTTATAAATAATACTTTCCGCTGCATGGAGCACTGTAAGATGTGTGACTTTACTTTTAAATACTTTTGAACTATATTATCTATGATAAATTCGTATGTTTTCATATATTGCTCGAATATCCTTTATTTTTAAGCCTTGTGCCATCTTGGTTGCCCGCCTGACGAGGCACGCATCTCGAGGTGGTACGGCGGTTGTCGCGTGACCGAGCCTGCGGGTTGGGGCGTGACAGATAATAGATCAAGCAAAAATATCGGAGGCGAGGAGAAGTGTCTATAACTCTGTCTATGAAGCACTGCTCCTCTCGCAAGACAGTCAGCTACACGATTACCTTCCCTATAACAAAGGGTTATCCTGGTTTGTTCAAAGGCCTCACACAGATGGAGGCAGTCTCTGAGCAGAGCCTTCAGCTGAGGATGATGAACCACCTTCCTGTTGAGAGCATTAAAAAGAATGAGAGAGTCAACCTCAATGTGCAAAAATTTAATCCCAATAGAGCAATCAGCAGAAATTCCTTCTCTCACAGCTGTAAACTCAGCAATATTATTGGTACAGATACCATTAAAGCAAGAGTAAGCATAGATAAAATTCCTGGCATTATTTCTAATGACTCCACCACAGCCAGCCAAACCAGGATTTCCACTAGCAGCCCCATCTGAATTAAGTTTATACCAGCCCAAGTCAGGGGGTTTCCAAGATATGAACTTAATTAAGCATCTCCGTGCAGGAGGGTTACTAATGGAAGAAATAAAGTGTGAAGCCTGGAGGAAAGAATCTCTTTGAATAGTATCATTAATAACAGGTTTATTATGAAAGATGAACATGTTTCTATGTTTCCACAAATTCCATAATAAAAAGCAGAACACTGTATTATAGGGTACCACTTTGTGGGAAGTAGGAATATGAAAGGCAGCATCCTTCCATTTACGGATGAATAAGGAAAGGTGAGTTGAGTGAGCATTCCAGAAACTAAAGGAAGAGAGCCACAAGGGTTTAAAGGCAGGACAGTCTTTGAAGAGATGTATAATATTCTCCTCCTGATAGGAACATAAAGAGCAAGAAGCAAAAGGTATAATTTTCCTAGAGTATAATAAAGCAGCAGTTGGCAAACAGTTCTTGGCAAGAAGCCAAAGGTAAACCTTTATCCGAGATGAAAATTTTAATTCAAATAAAATTTCAAATTGCAAAAGAATGGGATAACATTTTGGAAACATACGTTTATTAGAATTTGGGGAGAGTAATTAGTGGAAGAGATTAAATATATTAAAGTTGGATAAAGAAATTAGATAAACTAAAGTAAAGGGTAATATTGAAAAATTATGATAAATTTTGACTAAATCAATAATGTTAATAACTACTTTTAACTTATTTTCTTAATAAGTGTGATTCGATTAATTTTGACATCTATATAGGGATAAAGGGAGTAATTAAGTTCCGATAAAAAAAAATATTAACAAAATATTGATGCATGATACATACATATACTTGACTTAAAATTTGATAAAAAACTAAAAACAATTTGAAAGTATTAGCTTTTATTAATTACTATATGTTGGTATTTTATATTATTATACTTTCATTTTTAATTAAATTACTATTTTAAAAAATTTTGAAATACACTTTCTTTTAAGCTCGGGTCATTTTGGGTTAACTTCTCGGGTTAATCATGTTCGGGTCACTTCGGGTTCGGGTCATTTCGGGTTCGGGTAATTCCGGATTCGATTGGGTCAGGTTCGGGTTTGTTGACTTTTTGGCAAATCGGATTGGGTCGGGTACCTGTTCTCTGGTCAGGTTTTACCAGCTCTACGTATAATGGTGAACATTTGTGTTTTTAAGAGTATATCCACATTAATAAAATCACCATACCATATCTTTTATTTTACTTTACTTACTTTGTATCAAAAAGTAAAAGGGAATTTCTCGAAGGGGTACATTTGTCAACCTCCCATTGGTTCTCATTTTTTCTTTATTTTTTTGCTTTCCTTATTTAAATTTAAATTTATTATTTTTCTTTTTTACTTTTTTGTAATATTAAAATTTATAAATAAATTTATAATTTATAATATTAAAATATTATAAAATAGTTTTTTGGTCACAATATTATAAATTTATAAATTATGTATAAAGAAATAATATTTTATAATATTATAAATAAAGAAAAAACCTATATCTATATACATATATATTATATATAACTATAACTTATATATAATCTATAATTTACATTTATAACTATAATTACAAGTAAAGGGGGACAAATGCTGCACAACCCCCCCCCCCCTCCCCCCCAATTAGCCCCTTCTTTGTTTTTTTTAAATCTTTTCTTTTTATTATTTAATTACTTTATTTTTATTTTATATTAAATAATATTTTTATTATTTAAATATTATTTTCAATATTAATTTTATAAAATAATATTATTTTATATTATTTAACATTTTTATCATATTTATTTAATGTAAATATCTAAATTATAAATTTTATTGTACTAATATATTTATTTATTTATTTATACTATGTCTATAAACTCTATATGTATAAATTTGTAAATAGACTCTATATAAAGATAGAAATGTAAATATTCTATTTGAGGAAGGGAATGAGGGTGCATTGTCACTCTATTGGTTCCTTTCTTCTTCTTTTTCTTTTTCTTTTTTTTTTCTTTTTAAACCTTTTCTATTTGCTTTTTATTTTTTTTAGGAGAAGATGAGTGCATGTCACCCCATTGGTTCCTTTTTTTAAAAAAAATTTTAACCTTTTCATTTATTTTTTACTTTTATTGATATGTGCATTAAGAAAATATCTAATTTATAATTTATTATCAATAGTGTCAAATTTATATTATTGATAAAAATTTGAGCTCTAAAATTTTTTATTATTAACTTCAAAATTTAATAAAAAATAATAAAATTTTTAAATGTTTAATTAAAAATAAAAAATGACCCGGGGCGAAGCCCGAGCCAATTCCTAGTACTTTATAAATTTACCAAGTGATGCTTCTTAGTTAGATGTAGAACTGCTTATGGGTTGGGCCGGGCCAGATTCGGGCTGGGCTTTGGCTTGAAAATAACATGCTATTTGCTTGCCCAAGCCCGGCCCGACCTGACTCGTTTATTCGGGCTAATATGCTTGTCCAAAGCCTGCACATATTTTTAAAGGTTTGTCCAAGGCCCGCACAAGCCCGCCCATTTTTATTTATTTTTAAATAAAATAATAATTAAAATTCACCTAAAAATAAATTTTAAACTCTAAAATACAAATAATTTAATTATATAATTAAATCTAAATGAATGTTAATAAAAAATTTAAATTTTATTAGAATTACATGTCTAAATTAATATAAATAAATTTATTTCTTAACTTTATTATAAATAATAAAATAATTTTGTGTATTATTGTTGAATTCGGGCCGGGCTCTGGCTGGACCCAGACCTAAACAATAAAACCAAGGTCTGGCCCATTTTTAAAATTAATCTTATTCTTTGTCCAAGGCCCTAAAAACGGGTTTAATATTTTTGTTCAAACTCTTCCAATTTTTGGACGGGCTTTCGGACTTGAGCAGGTAGCCGGCCCTTGAGCAGGTCTAGTTAGATGAATCTTGTGTATTATCATGAATTTAACAAAACCAACGTCAATGGAAATGATTGAATTGATAAGGTCGAATGTTTCATTGAAGATAAGTTAAAATTTTAGTCTTGCTACCGACATCCTCTAAAGGGTATTGTTTCTCATTTATTTGCTGATGCTCTATGTGTTTCATGGCCTAGAATTCTCTAGTCTTTTTGTATTTAGTTTTTACGGTGTATGTAAAAAAAGTTCGAGTTTCTCTGCTAATGATTCCTCATCGGTAAATGATCTCTAAGTCTTCTCTTCAGTTTGAAGAAAAGCTTGTAACATGTCCAATGGAATAACACATCAATGAATTCTTTACCAGCAACTACCAAAGAAGAAGATTCCAAGAACATTACTGTATGTGCAGGAGAATGACAAAATTTTCAACGAACTCTCCAACAATAATATGATAAATGTGTGTATATATATATATATATATATTATACATATATATACTGATATTTACAAACTAATTCAATAAAAAACAGGGAAAATTCTCATATCCCTAATTAATAGGAGAGTTTATGTTAATATAAATAATAAAAGAATAATATATTTAGATAATTTTTTTCTCTTTTAATCAAAATGTTATTTGGAGCCTGTAGGCTTGGCTGGACCCTGACCACCTTGGCCACCAGCTTCTTGAACCTCATCTCCAAGCTTCACTTCCCGAATCTTGAATCTCTCCAGCCTCAAAGGTGATTCACCGCCCGTGTTTGATGGCGTGCGTGGCGAGCCTAAGCTCAGACTTCTCTGCATGGTTTTAACCTCCATCTGATTCGATTTGACTTCAGCCAGCGCCCTGCCAACTTTCCTGAAAACCTCTATGAACTCATTTTGTAGCCGTGGAAATATTTTCTTCAGCAATTCCTGTCTTCTGACATAGAATTCCCTGAAAAATTCTAACAGGACTAATAATCTGGGGTCAAACGATGATTTCCCAAGTCTCTGTGCCCTTTCCTGGATTCTATGATGATTGTCACCCATGTCACTGTAAGTTCTCCTGAAAAAACCACTTTCCAGGATTGACAAATCATTACACTCTTCATTTCTGTCAAAAAATGGAGATCTAATTTCCATGTCCGAAACACCTGAGCCGATCGTTTCAGGCAAATCTAATTGCTCATCTGATGGATACCCTTCTGGCCGCTGCATCGATTCTCTGATCTTATGATCGTCTCTTGGGAAAAAGAAAATGCTTGATGTGTATGTTTTGAACAAAATTGCTTGATGTTGTTGGTGTTGTGTTTTGAAATTGAGTCTCAGGCAGCCTGGTTGGGGGACTTATATAGGGAGAGAGAAGAAAAGAAGATGCTTGCCGAGCAATCAAGAATTGGTCCATTCCAAGCCAGGACTTGGTCGTTTGAATTAAGCAACGCGGTGTTTGAGTGTTGACTCATCTATATATAGGTCCATGCGTCAAGAAATGTTTCATTGTTGCTACAGTAATTTGACTTATGATGATGATTAACAGGCCAAGTCATGGCCACGTTTATGTATAATATTTGGATTTGGACAGAATCAAAACCGTTTTTCTTTAGTATTAGAGAACGTTATTGAATATTAAATCATTGGATATCAAAGCTTGGCGCCGGTACCAACAAGTGTTGGTTTCTTGGTTGAAGTAATAGCAGCTTCTATTTTGATAAAGGTGAAAATATAAGTTCGATCCCCCAAAAGCGTACTTGTTAGGAGGTTTTACTTTTAATGTTCACAATTCGAAAGAGATTAATTTTGGGACAAAAGTTCGAAATAAACCAAAATAAACTTGGTGCCTATGGTTGTTAGCAAAGCAATTTGGTTTTAATGATATAGTAGCATCAGTAAACCTCTTTGATCCAAAACCCGAAGAAGAAAAAGGGAAAGACAAATTTTAAGAGTTTGAATCTTGATTATTGGAATTAAGAGTCTAACACTCTACCAACAAGCCATGTATCTGTTGACTTGAGTAAGGTTCCTTAAGTAGTTAAGTTCAAAAAGTTTCACAATAAAATACAGTTCTAGGAACACTAATTTTAAAAATCAAAACTTGATTAATAGACTTCAATGGTAAGATCAATAATATTTAAAATGGATTATGAAAAAAATGTTATCTGTACTTAAACAACGGTAAAATTCCGTTATAAATTTTAGTGAAAATATCAACAAAAAAGAGTATATGTTTTCTAGTTTTATGCATATAATAATAATCTACATAACAAATTAACTTTTTAATCTTTGGGTTTAGATTTGGACTCCAAGTTTTATTTAATCAATTTTAATGTGGAACCTTTGCAACCTGATCTAAAAAACCTTACCTAAGTTTCTCCCTTTTGACCTAAAGTATTAAGAACATAAAAAACTAGCTTTCATTTCTTGCAGAACTCGGTTATTGGCCCCCATCCTTTCAAGTAAAGGAATATTTTAGGGTGAGATTAAGAAGCCTCTGTGCCCTCACGTCTTCGTCACTAGAAAATTTATTTTTGGGTCCTAATTTTGGACTTGGCATCTGTGTCTGCAGCTTAATGGCCCATAAACTAAAACTATAAAGCGAAAGTTCCATCGATTGGGATTTAAGTATAATTGTAGACTTCCCTATGCATGATCTGATTCTAGAACCAGAAAGCTGACAAGAAAAGTTCAGGGCTTCTCATGCCAGGTCTTGGGTCTAAAATCAGGAAATCACCAAGAAAAATACAGCGTTTGAAGACCCCAGAAGAACCAACCCAGAAATGCTTGGTGCTCCAAGGCAAGTCCTAGTCTTTGATTTTTCTTTGCAAGAGCTGTAGACCAGCTGGGGTGCAACATGGCACCAGAGGCTATAACCTGCTACTTCGGAAGGGAGAATCGGTACCTGATCAACCAGTGCGAACACCCTCAGGGTGAATGCCTAAGCTAAGACCTGGTCTTAACCAGGTCTTAGTTCTAGAACCTGAGAACCAGTTTAGGGCTTTGAAGCCATAGAACATGGCTTCCAAACCTACAAAACAAGTTTACTCCAATCGTAACTGATCTTTGACAACAGTGTCCTTTATACTATAAATATTTTTATGAGAGCATATATAAATTTATTTGGTACAAAAGAATGTGTGTAAACAAGAGCAATAACGATGAAATACATATATGAATACAGTTGCATCTCTTTACAAGCTCTATCTCCCTAAACTACTAGAGGGACCATAACAGAAAATACAGGAATGGCCTTCCAAAAGGTAAGACCATAAGACCCGCATCCAAAAGGTCAGACCATAAGACCGGCATCTTAGTATGAAGCAAGTTTATTTCTTGAATAAGATGCAATGCTATAAAGTTACAAGAATCTTAGCTCTGCTACAATCTGTGGATGTCTGGTCTAAAATGGTTGTCATAAAATGAGAACTGATCAGGAGATGCCCCAAATGATCTGGTTGTACGGAAGGCTGGAAATTCTTCTTTAGTGTGTATCTGTGGCACCAGGTCAGGATTTGAGGGAAAGGTGGGGTAATTGTGCAGACTGGATGAGGGGAGGCCTGGTTCCGAGTAAGGATCAAATCTTGGCTTCTGAGTGGATATTATTGACCCTGTCTCTGCATACCCACCAGTGAGAATTTGATCATCCTTGATAAAACTAGATGCAGCATATGCAGTTGGGACTGTAGAAAAACTCGATCTAGAATCCATGTAAGGGCTACCGAGAAAGCGATCACTGGAAACTGGGTGATAATTACTAGAACCACTTGACTGAGTATTTGTAAATGGGCTAGTGAGAAGATAATTGCTAGCAGTAGCTGCAACTCCTTTATCAGGATAGTAATTCGTCATACTTAAAAGTGAACCTGAACCTAGAAAGTTTGTTTTAGGGGCCTCCACTGGAATGTATGTTGGTACCCTGAAGAGTCCAGAGCATCCAACAGGAATCTCTACCCTCTCCCTAACTTCTCTTCCAAAACCAGAAGGTTCAATAGCTTTTACAACAGAAGCACCTTCTACCTGTGGCAATGTATTGATTTTCTGTTGTAATGACAACCTAGCTTGTTTAAGTGCATCCAAGACACCAGTAAACCTGCTAGATGTTTCATGAGGCACCAACGCATACAGCTCATTTTTGTTTCCTGAAGGTTCTCTACATGAACTACGGCGTGTATCAGATGAAAAGTGTTGCACTGCATGGTTACCAGGGGAATCATGTGGCCGTGCAAAGTTATGGGAGCTCTGTGAAGGAGAATAGTTGCTCTGTAGACTCTCCTGATAATGATTTTCCTTTGCCATGAGATATGTAGCCTTTTGACGTGGGAAGTTAGAATTTAGAGATTCAGGAGAAATGGCACTGCTATACCTCCGATCCGGTAAGTGATCCATGTCACCCTCTGAAGGCGGCCTAAGATCACTGGAGTGAGTCTTGGGCAATTGTCCAGCAAAGCTAATCTGTTCTCCCTCTGCGGCTTGGACTTGTGAGCTAGCTGTCTGAGATACATACTGAGCTTGTGTCTTCATCTCATCTCTTTCCTCAGTGACATCTGAGTAGTTCCCAGGATCACATGAATCCTAAATAATTTATGACCGAAAGACCATAATCTCAGAATTCACAGGCAAGATATCACATTGCCTAAAAATTCAATAAACTGTCTATTTCCATGCCAAAATTCAATAAACTGTCTAGGCAGCATAAGATAAGCTTATACATCCCTATTATTAATTGTCATATATAAAAAGTATAAAAAGTCCAAAAAAGAAAAGAAAAAAAAAAAGAGCAATTACTAGAAGCACAGTGCATATAGCAGCAACATTTAATCTATTGCTATATGCAAAGCCTATAGCAACAACATTTAATCTATAGCAAAGCCTATAGCATTATTTGACAAAACCTTTGAAGACATTTAATCACCATCTTGCAGGAAGCAACAAGTAGCTAGAGAAGCTCAATAAAAGTAAGCAATATCCATAAGCATTTCTTACTAACTTGAAAGATATTACCCTTGTTTGATTCCCTTTTCTGTGCTGGAGGAAAAGATTCCAAATGCATGAGATTAGTGTTGAAAGTGCATGACATTAGAACCATTTGAATGTCTAAGACAGGTAATGAGAATAAAAAACTTGATTATCAAGATGGCAAGGCATAATTCAGTATGCTTCATAAAATGGTAAACAAATTTTTGGTGACTCTTCAACGGGGTAGTTTATATTGCAAATATTTCCCATGCTTCATTGCTTTTGGAGTTAAAATATAATGCTAGACAGCTTGAAACTACCATAAATAATATCTAAACCTAATCCAAAATTACCAGAGAAACTTGTTATTACAACACAACCTGGTGCCAAAAAATGGCATATGCTTAAGATAACACAAGGCACAAAGATAACTTAGATTTCAGAGGCTAAAATAGAATTTTGGAAAATATTCTCAGTTAGGGTTGTTTTCTCCACCATAATGAATCCAAAATAATATACATTTTATTACATAAGGGAAGTAAAAATATGAAAGAGATGGCTTGGACAAGATATCTAAATCAGATGGCCATTAGTTTCTTCATTATGACTACAACTTGCATTCACCAACTAAACCAGCATAGAAGTATATGCACAGAGACATAACAGAAGAAAGAGACCGATAGAGACAATAAGCTCAAGACCAAAAACAAGAAAAAACAAAAGACTGGAGCAACCAGAAGCTTATATCACGAAGATTCATTTACATTTAGCTAAAAGATGTTGCTGTTTCTACTCACATCAATGTTACCTACCTTTCCACGGGTAAGGATAATTTTATAATTTCACATTCAACCTAGTGTGTTGTGCAACGCTGTGGGTTTTATTTTGACCAGGCCTCAATGTTATTGGGTCCATATGCTTTTGGTATTGGGGTTCCACTCTCCACTTAATAAAATTTAGTAAAGTAAAGAGAGCAGAGAGAAGACTAAACCAGACCATGAAGTATCGAGTTTCATGCTGATTGAAGAAAGCGGGATGACGTGGGAATTGGAAGTGAGAAGTACAAAGTCAGGATTAGGATTACGAAGCAGGTAATTAGAATTTAGAATTGAAAGCAGAAAGCAAGAAACAGGTAGACAAGGAGAGAAATCTATACTGAAAGTCTCTTTCTAGTACCAACCCCTTCAAAATGGGGTGCATACCCTATATATAGACCCTGAGAATTAGTTCATGTATCAAATAAATAGTCGTGTGTCTATCATATTGAGTGCCAAAATGCATTCTAAGGTGATTGGCTACTAGAGCAAGCATTCTAGAGAAAGGTAGATATAGTGCCGTACAAAGAATATGATACATAACACCCATAGTCCATAGAAACGTTAAGAGAAGATCACATCAATAAAACTAGAGAAGTATCCATGAATGCACATATGCACACATGCTAACAAAGAGAGTGACCCAGATACAAGAGAAGAGAAAGGATGTAAAACCTAAAGCTTAATTAGCTGCAATGCTTCTAGACACTATATAGTCGTTTATTTATGTATTAATCTAGCCTGCTCAATTTACCTATACCCTCTAAACCCTCTAGAGTATTAGAGCTAAGGGGCTATTCATAAATTCAGATTTGCCAAACATGACATCTCAATTTAAAATTGAGTTAAGCTTCTTGATTTGGAGTTGTTATCCTACACATAAGATGTTTCTAGCATTGCCAACCACCACCATGTTTTAAGGAGGTTAGTAAATCTCAGTAGTTTCATCGAAGTGGCCTCATTTTGGATAAAACAAGGAACTTGATAGATGACACCATTCCATTAGACAAAGTTAATCAGGATCCCATCTTTAGAACCAAATATCAGCGTTCTTTTAATCAGGATTTCAAACATTCAATTAAAAAACTTACAGAGAGAATTGCATGTGACAACTTATATTAATTGATTGTAACTTCAAAGTTAGGCTAATCATGTCATGTATAGTGCATTTAAGGAATTATTGGCAACAAAAACAGCTATCTCTTTCTTGAAATGTGCATGTGCATGTGCATCTCAGAGAGAGAATACTAACATCTGAGTGAAAATAAATGATAATTCAGACCCAAACAGATAGAACATCTGCTGACCACCAAACAACTGCAGTTGAGGTTAGCCAAACCTTAACCAAGTAAAGATAAAAGAAAGGAGGACAGCTTCCTCTCCTCAAAAATAAATAATAAAATAAAAAGAAGAAGAAGGAAAAAGAGAAGAGACCCTCCTCTCACTCAGTTTCTCAACTCAATAGAAGAAAGGTCTATAGATCTACAGTCTTCTTTTCTTTTTCCTTTTTGCTTCAGGGTACCAGGTACAGCATTATAGTTTAAACTTAGATTCTCTATGCAATCCGTGCCCTGTCCTTACCACTTGAACAACCCAAGCGGCAACCTACAGATTTGCTAGGTCACAGTTCCTTCTTCATTTACATGTACTTTTATGCAAATACCTTTGAACAAAAGATGAAATGCCTAAAAAACCTATGCTACATATTTAAATTTTCTAATTTTCCAGCCTATATTACCAGACATTAGCTTTGCGTTTTAAAATACATTTTCTCAAAAATCATAATTAATCACCATATAAATTATGCCTTAAATCCATTCTAAAACTGTTTTCAGCCGCTCCTGATAGAATTGGACACCATATATTTTAGTTTTTAGCACTATATACAGTTCAGATGTCAAGCTGCCATTGCTGATTTAATCAGAATTAAAACAAATTCAAAAGCTCTTGCAAATTACAGCAGAAGCCTAGAAGATCCGGTCCCCATAGGGTATGCACTTAATAATTCTACATAATAACATCTAGACATGCAATTTAACAACACCAATATCAGGACTATGAAACTTAAGCGACTTGATATACCAGTATGAGATGAGAAGCAGCCAGTAATAACAAAAGCAAGATATTACATAAATCCAGAGAATGACATACTCAACTAAGAGGAAAAGAATGAAAACAACATTTTGCATTATGCCTTCCAAGTCTAGACTGTCTAGTAGAGAAATTGCTTCCCTTTGTAAAGAAAGTTTGCAATGTCCAACGCAGTTAACATAGAATGGAAAATGTCCATCATGGAATTTACTTCTTATTTTCCATAAGCATATAAATGTACCCAAAAGTGTTATTTTGTTTCAAATAAGTCTTGCAGAAACATACCGGTGTACTAATGTTATTTTCTCTGAACTTCTCTTCCCATTCTCTCTGGGTCCTTTCCATTGCTTCATAATGGCCAATAAGTTGCGCTTGATGTTCTAGGGCCTTTTCCATGTCTTTTTCTCCTTCGTACCCATGAAAATCAAGATCAGAACCAGTCACATTTCTTTCATCTTTTAAGGCATCAGAATGTACGTTGTCCATTGAGCTTTTATTCTCACGCATTTCAGAATCCATTGGCGAGATATCAGGCCCACCTTTGGAGTGATTGGGGTTAAGTTCAGATGATTTTACAAGTCCATTTAATTGTGGATCAACCTTAACATTGTCTGATTTAGGCTCCTCCGCTGCAGATCTGATAAATAAAGCAAGAATAGATAAATTTATTTTAACGGGCTAATTAAAGTAAAGACTAGTGAGAATATCCATGTTGAATGTGCAAGAAGTTGACATGCACCCAGATGAAGACAACTTTTGATTGAATCATTTTTATTATAGAAAATGGGTAAATGATCTGTATAATAGCATTTTCTTCATTTTGATAGTTCAGTTCTGCAGCTTCCATGGCACATTAAGTTGTGCAGATAGTAACAAAGAAAAAATGTGTTGTCTTCCTATCACTGTTTGCTTTCTTTTTGTTCATTTTCAATTGTTTCCCATGGTAACAGTCCAATTTTAGATCTACTCTCACCTCTTATTTTCCATGTCAAATCAAAATTTGCGATCATTTGCAATCTTAATGTTATTGTCCCTTACATCCAAGAGCATGATTTATCATACAGGGTTTGTCATGCAAAACTACAGACTTATTGGCAAATTCACTACATCTTAGCATATTCTCTTCTGTTTTTCTTTCAGAAACAAAAAAGAAGGGGCATGCAACATCTTTGCAGTAGAATAAAAGCAAACAGAATCATCTACTAACCTTGATTCCCGACGTCTTATCTGGCGGCATGATTTTCCATGGCGGTGTTTTGGGGAAGGAAAACCCATAGATGCAAAACTATTGCGCCTTCTTACAAGTGAATCTTTATATTTTTCAGGAGAATGAGAAGAACTCTTGCGGCCTTTCCAGGACAAACTTCTACCAGAAACTGAAGAAAAATCAAGGTCAGAACCTGAGAGTTCCTCTGACTCTTGTCTTCTCACTTTTGAACTGACAGAGTTTTCCTCCTCTTTAGTAGAACCATTATCCATGTTGGATTCAAAAGGAGTGTCCTGGTCGGAGCTTGAATCAAATTCCTCAGATATATCACTTACCCCATTATTCTCCAAAATAGCAAGAACATCTGCTGTGGCCTTTTCTGCCCTCCTCCTTTGGAGAGACACAATTTTGAGCTGTTCCTCCAGTTCAGCTACCTAAGTCATATAGAATACCAACATCATAAATCATTGAGCAAAGTATTTATAAACAAATGACCATGATAAAGAGAGAGAGAGAGAGAGAAGGAAAACTAAAACCATAAAATCTAAAAATAGCATGAAAATGTACCCTTTTCACCAGTTCATCAGCTCTCTGCCTTGCACTACTTGAGACAGATCGTTCAGACAGTAAACGTGCTCGAAGGAATTCAATGGTCATTGCAGAATGCTCCACGTTGCTAGTCGTCCTGACCAAACAATGACAAAGTAATTATTGAAAAATCAAACAGCAAACTTCAGACTTAATTTAGTAATATAATTTTACAAAAGTTGAACATATCCCCTCCCCCCACACCAAGCCTGCTTGACTGCCTCCACATGCATGGAACAAAAGTTGAACCTATGCTCTCCCCCACACCATGACTGCTTGAGTGCCTCACATGCAAGGAAAGTAAGGTCACAAAAATCAAGGTTCCAGTAATTCGACCACAAAAGTACGAAGAATTACTAAAGCTAACACCTATATGAAAACTTCAATAATCTTCAATAATCCTTCTCACTTTTGTAAAGAGAGGCATCCCGAAACCAATCTTGAAATAATCATACAGCAAATGACTCTCCTTTGAACATCCTGGTCAATCTAATTCAAATACCTAACTCTCCAATCTATCTAGACATAAATGTTTATGCATAGCTAAATTCTAGAACCAGGTTTCCATAATGCCACTTAACACTAATACACTCAAAAAGTCACAAATTTGGCTTCTTAGCTACAAACAACACAAAGAAACAAGTAATAACATACTAATCCAGAAACTTAAGAGTAATCCAAAATCAAAGAGTGTTCATCACTTAAAACCAAAAAATTGAAAAAACCCAGGAGCTAAAACTAATTCAAGAACATAAAAAACTAACTGAAATAATCAAAAATCCAAAAAGTAAGAAAAACCCAGATTATATCTACCTTTGATCTTGCTTTTCCTGATCAGAACTCTGCATTTTAGAAGCAGCAGACTTTGATCAGCTACACTCCAAAGTCCAAAGACCTCAAAAAGTCAGCTTCTTTGATTAAAAAGAAGAAAGAATTGAGTGAGGAAAGACCAAGATTCAGATGCAGAAGGAAAAGCAAAGTAGAAAATGAGTGAAAAATACGTTGGAAAGCGAAGCCAAAGAGATGGAAATTGGAAGACTTTTGTTTTTGTGGTTTCCTACTAAAACTTTTAACTTGGACTTGGAGGGTTCCGTTGGGAATGTAGAAAGAAAACAGGCAGAAGTTTCTCTTCACTTCTATTTGGACACACACGCTGGCCCACATCAACTTTTGTACTATCTTCCTTTCTTTCACTAATTTTTCTTTTAAAGTTTATTTGTTTATTTATCTTTTCTTATCTCCATTTTTTCTTCTTCGTATTTTTATTTGTTTTTTAATAAATAATTTTTTTTACTAAGAAATGCACTTGAACCACTTTTTTAGGATAGGATTATTTAAAATTTTATTTGCAATAAGTGAATTATTTGAAAAAGGTTGATAATTTAAATGTGTTAAAAGATTTCAGTTGAAGTTAATAATTTTAAAGAGTATTTTTAAATAGTCCTTAGCAAAATTTAATAAAATAAAAGATAAATAGTTTATGTTTAATCCCGGAGTCTTATCCGATCCAAAATAAGAGAAAACTCTATCAAATATTTTTTTTATTTGCAAGACTTGAACATAAAATCTTATTTAAAGAGTATTAAACTTCTTATACTCAACCCAACATATATTAATAAAAAAAATAGTATTTTCGACCTTATTATTGGGTGCTTTATATGAAAAAATTCATCCCAAAACAATATTTCGTCGTCCCAAAAAAAAGGTGGTATTCAGTTTTCTAACATAAAAAAAAAGAAAAAAAAAAGAAACGGATGTGTAACAGACCTGAAAGGTCATTCAATGTGAGTGATCAAATAAATTAGTATGCTATGTAATCCTGAGTTTTTCACTATTATTGTCATGATTAAGCCATAATCATTAGTATTATGGTTGTCAATGCCATCAATATCATCATAATATTCTATTGGTAATGTTTTCATTGTTTTATTATTGTTATTATAATTATTACTTTATACTTTAACAATAAGAAAGCTTTCAAGAAAATTTCAAAACAAAAATTAGAGATTGTTAAGCATCATTTTCTGTTTTTTTTTTGTTGCACTATCAACTTTTTAAAAATAAAATTATGTTTAGATATATAATTTTTTGTTTGTTTTCTTATAAAAAATATATTAAAGAAACCCAAATATGTGTTAGTTAAATATTGAGGAAGCTATTAAAAGGTTATTGTTTATATGTGTCATGAAAGTGTTTTAAATATATGAAAACATTAAATTTTTACTTCCACTTTTTTTTTAAATATGGGTTTGTTTCTAAAATTTTTAAAAATGGAAATATCATGTCAAGCACATTTTCACATATTTTATTTCCAAAACATGAAGTGATAACAAAAAACAGAAAATGGCAATAACGATAATCTCACATGAAATATCTCTATTTGTTTAAAAAACTTCTTTTCCATAATTTTTTTTTAAATGTAAAAAATTATAAATGAAATGGAGGAATTGTAAAGCAAGGAAATCCTTTAGGAAGTTAGCTTCTTTATAAACATGGACAAAAGAAACATCACCTAAAATCATTACAAAAAAAATTAAGCAGTCTATTAAACAAAACCTTGTATTTCTAAGACCTTTTTATCAGTATTATTCACCCAAGTAATGACAACCTTCAAATCACTTTTGAGAATTAATACTCGGAGTTGAAATAGCAACGGCTTCAACAATAAGGGAAGAACTTCAAGCATAGCCAACAATTCGGCTAAGTTAGATTTAGCTATCCCAAGATCTTTTTCATAAAATTGTTGAGCAAATTTTGCAAATAGTTTACCTTTAGGCATATCATGGTTTCTCAATGTTATGTTATATTTCTATTGTTTTAGCCTTTTTAATACTTTGATAATAAGAAAGCTTTGTTAGAAAACAAAATCACTCATGTTGCTCAAAATATCTCTATTTGTTCTTTTCATTTTGGCCACTATAGTAAGAAAATAGTATCTCTATTTGTTCAAGCAAATTTTTTTGGTAGTTATTTCTGTTGTTTATATACACTAGAGATGGAAGCTTCTGCAGAATTATGCAAATCTACTAAAAGCAGATATTGCTAGTTTAGCCATGAAGTGCAAAGATGCAAGACTCCTTGGAAATAGCGTTAGAAGAACGGCATTGGCACAGTCGGTTCAACTAGTTCAACCAGGATCGAGATACCTTGTCGGTCCAGAAAACATCAAAAACTCATTTAAGATAAAACTTGGTTAAAAATCAGTATCGGTTAACTTGGATGGCCCAAAAAAATCTACTTTTATAACATTTGGGTTAAAACTTAAAATCCTAAAATTTTTCTCTTCTATTTTCTTACACTTTACACTTCATTATGTCATGCCCAACACGATGATTGAGCACTTAATAATCGTCACGAACCCTTGAAGTGTATTCTATTATATTAGAATACACTCCAAAGTTTCGCAAGATTAAAATAGTAATTTTACATTTTAATTTTTCACAACAATCATGCAGTTCTCAAGTTTCATGATTTATAGAAGCGTAATACTATTCGGTGCAAAAATACAATAAGGATTAGTAAAATAAAATTTAAGTTACAAACTTGCATATATTTACGAAAATACCATTGAATGTTGCATCATGTTTTTGAACTAATATTTTCATAAGCTTATAATGCTTAGAAAAATATTACAATAGTTTTAAAATGTCTTAGAAAAATAATACAAAAGTTTACTTTTAATTCCTTAGTCAATCTTCTCCTAGATATGAGAAATATGCCACCCCAACTCTTCTTAACAACGCAGAGAGTATCTACGGCCTGAAACTGAATTTATAATAAAACGTGGATGAGTCATAAATACTCAGTGATTAGATAACGAATAAAAATATTAATGGTAATATCGAAATTCTACTTAAGTTAAAAATAAATTCAAGATTTGTAATAATTCGAACATTTCTTAAAACGTAGTAATGTAAGTGAACAGTTTAGAATAGAAATTTAAAGAAAATAGGCCTATAAGGTCACGAATATTGTCTGTCAAGTCCTCTACTTGTAAGTTGTCGCCTTGGCCGAGGTCGACATTGGGTAAATGTGTTCCATTCTGCTCGGCAGTGTCACAGAACGAACTCATGATTGCCTTGTGGGTTCTCCTTCACGCCTTCCATCAAGGTAAAAACCGCACTCACTAGTGTCCCTAAAAAAGCAGTCCGCGAGCTTCTTAATCACTACGATAACAATGAATTCCCCCTCCCCCCTCCCTTTTCCCCCCAGGGGTTGTCGCGAGTAATAAGCTTACAAATAAGATGGCTTTTACATAGTAACATTTAATCACAAAATCCATTTGTAATAGCATTAATATTTGCAAAACACTATTTCCTTTCTCAATTTATAAGTCACGAAATAAGTTTCATTGTAACATAGTAGGATTTCATAAAATCTAATAACACATATATGACATATTTAATTTAGCCATCAAGGTCATTCTCATAGGTCAATTTATCAATAACTTAGCTTCAACTGAGCAAGCCAGTACATTAAATCTAAAAATACTAAATATGTATAAAGGCAAAATTTGGGTTAGTTATCCACTCACTGTTCTTGGCAACTAATTTGTTCTTGATCTTTGTCCACAGTTTCCTTTCCTTTAGCTTGCGCAGCTCCTATATAAGACATTGAGTGATGGATATACTTCAATGCTTAAGCATGAACTGCTAAACATTGCACAATTACTAGCCTAACCTATATGCATGCAATGCATGAAATGCAAGATTAGTTAATTTTTTATTTCTCCTTCCTCCCTAACTAACTTGTATATTTTTCCTTCATCAATGCCTATTCCAACATACAAAACACCAATACAAAATGCACCCTATAAATTTCAGCCAATGTCCATAATTTCATCAATTTCACATTTGTTCATCTCCATAAATTTCCACTTTCACATTTACCTACTCCAATTTATAAATTTCCTTTACACTTACATCTCATCAATCTAGAATCCATAATGTGGCAGGCTAAAATCTCAATTTAGGCCTATAACTATATAGGTTTGCTCACATCAGGACTGTACCTTTTGACGTTAGCAAATTGGGTTTAAAAGTTTTCAAGTTTGTTCAAATTAGACCTAATTTGGACAAAATGGAGAAAGTATGAAACACGCGCCGTTATCTCCTTATCTCTCTCCAATGTTGCTTTTATTTCTTAAAAAAAAAAATTTCCTTCTCTCTCCTACCTTTTTCTCCACCTGATCTCTCTCTCTCTCTTCACTCCTTCATTTATCTAATCTCTCTCCTCCTCCTTTCATATTGGATCTCTCTCTCCTCCTCCCATTTTCAAAGAATAAAAATTAAAAGCGAGTTGATCTAGTTTTGAAACCCCCTAAGCAATTTCAACAGCAACACGATCAAATATATAGAAAATTTGTTTCCCCCAAATCTTGGTTTCTTGAATCTCGATTTCTCTCCTCCCAACCTCTGGTTTCTCCAAATTTTTCTTTTAGTTTGCAACAACAACTTATTTCCCATATCTTTAATCTTTTCCTCAACCTCAAATTGTAAGAAAATGATAAATCTACCGATCCCTTGATTTTGTACCCATTCCCATTTGTTTGTTTCTTCTTTAATTCGATTAACTCAATTGGGTTTAATTCATCGGAGGTTCTAGAATATTGGATACCAGAAAAGGTCTGCCACAATTTCAAAGGAGAAAAACAAGTTCTTGGTTGTGGTCGCTGAACCAGCAAGAATCGAACAACAGAGAAATCAAATTATTGATATGTTTTTATTGCTAGAATTCTTGAAGTTGTTTTGGTTGTAGGTCAACCAAATTTGGGAAAATGAAAGGTAAACTTATTTTGTGAATTTGATTACGGGTTGTTAAAAACCTTATTCATGGTTGCTGCTGCTATTTGCTTGACTTCATGCGGCAAAGTTGTTATTTCTGCTTGTCTTAGAATTAATCAATTGAGTTTGAAAGAAGGAAAGACATTGCTAGTAGTTGGGTATCTCGATTTTTGCTGAATTTGTGTTGTTTATGGTTGGTTTTTGGGTTTTGAGAATTGCAAAGTTTTTTAGATTTAGAAATCTAAATAGTATTTAAAAAATTTATTTTGATAGTTCAAAAGTGGAGAAAGCAAGGAAGAATTAGTTGGGGTTTTTTTTGTTTACTCCAAGTGTTGATTGGTGGCAGAGGCTGGCCGTTGGTTGCCTGCAACGAGTGGCTGGGTGCCTGGTTTCTTGGAAAAAGTTGACGAGATAAGAAGCTGGAAAAGAAGAAAAAAAAAGAAAACATTTTTACAAAATAATAAAAAACGACGTAGTTTATGAGTAAAAAAAAGGGAAAAAAATACAAGTAGCCAAATAATTCTACGTCACTAAAAATAGCACTTGTTCACGTAAGAAAATGGCACGTGCTTCACAATCTCCTAATTGCATCCAAATTAAGCCTGATTTGAGCCAACTTGAAAACTTTTACGCTCAATTTGCTAACGGCGAAAGATACAATCCTGATGTGAGTAAACCTATATAGTTATAGTCCCAAATTGGGATTTGAGCCTAATGTGGCATGTTCTTTCTTCCTCAATTTCATGTACATAACTTATATTTCATGCCAATATCCATAATAAGAATGCCAAAATCTACAATATAACTCAAAATTAAGCATGCTTACCTTATGATTTTTCAAACTTCAATGCAAACCCTAATCATTTCTCCCCAAATTACTTCTAACCAAGTTCAAATTCTTCAAATTTGGTAGGGGCTATTAATAGGCTTGTTGAAAGCTTCAATTTGAATATAAACTTGTGGGGGGGGGGGGGGGGTTATGGATTAAACTAAGAAAATTCAAGGTAGAAGATAAATTTTCTCTAAAGGAGGAATGTGAGGATGGAGGAAATGCTCTTGAAATTTCAAGAACAATGGCCAGCCAAGGCCTTTTATATGGCCATTGGTCATGCGCCATGTACATGAGAAAAATCATCTTTGTGACAAAATGACCATTTTACCCCATGAAAAATTTTGCCCTCAAAAAATCTAAAAATTCCATTTGTGTTTGTAGTCAGTGTCAAACCTTATACAGTGTTTAAAATTATTTTTCAACCTTTGTCATGTTATTCTACGTGCAATAAAACTTTCGAACCCTTTACCATTTTTAAGATATACTAGTTCAAACTTCTTCCTCATTTTCCCGCCAAAATTTATAACTATCCAACAATCACTAAGATATTCTCCTTATTTCACATTTTATAATGCATGACATGATCTGATAAAAATTAAATTCGTGAAGTAGGTATTACATTCTATCTTACATTCCACTCCCAGTTACCAGCCACCCATTTTAGATTTTCACTTCCGCCAATCTATCTCCCTCTTACTCTCTTCTGCTCCCTGTCGACAGCCACCATCTGGAATTTTCACTTTTGCTGATCTAATTATCCTTTCCCAATCGTTGATCTCATATTTCATTAACAACACCATCACCGATCTTCACTTTTGCTGATATGCTCTCCATTCCTTCCAAAAATTCTTGATTGATAAGCTATTTTCTTTGTTAAGCCTTTATTGTTCATTAAAATTTTTATTTTTAGCTTTAATTTAATGTTTTTTATGATGATGCATCCATTTGTTGAGATGTAGATTTTTGTAAGTCTAGAAGAATCTATTTGGGGCCTATATTATTCATGAAATTCCTTGAATTTCCTTAAAATTTTATTCTGCATGTTTTTAGAATTGTAAGTAAAATCACGGTTGACCTAGCCGGTTGACCCGTTCGAGTCGGTTAAACTATGACTTGGGGACCTCGATAGGTTATGTGCTGGGTCAAGTTTTACAATATTGCTTGGAAACATTATTTTTAACTTGGTCTTTCTCTGAACTGATATGGAACATCGATATTGCATTGCAAAGTGGAAAGAATAAATTCATTTACCAATTATTTAAAGAAAGGCTAATTGTCCAATTTGAGGTCTAACTTTTTTTTACTTTGCTCCATTTAAGATCAAACCTTTTAAAATGGTTAATTGACATCCATGTTACAAAACCTACTCAATTAAGGGGCTGCTGTCAATTTAAATGGCACGTGAAATGCAATAACCATTAACTTTAATGGCATTAAACAATTAAGCCCTCATTTGAAAAACACGAAAAAGTTAGGCCTTTTTCTGGTAAAGACAAAAATTTTGACTCTCCCTCTTTTCTCTATAACTTAAAAAACCTTCTAATTGAAAACAACATACAATCCGTTGAAGTCTCCACATGTGACCACCATTGACTGGTGTTGTTGATCGTTAGCAACGCATTACAATGAAACTCAAACTTTGTAAATAAACTCTTCTTGAACCTCTTGAATTTGAATCTGGCTTTAGAATTGCTAAACCAAAATTGGCTTGAAACTTCCCAAAATCTTCCTAAAAATTATGGTTTTCTATTTCTAATTGGACCATTTTCACCATCGGACGAAGTTGGTTTTTGGATATGTTGTTTTACTGCTCAAGATCTATTTTCTTACCATTGGAACAGAGATAAATCGAACCAAGGTCACAACATAAAATCAAAAGGAAAACGATAGGTTTTTTTTCCCCAAAAATTTGAAAAAAAGGGCTTAAACTTTTCATATATTTTTTAGAAAAGGCCAAGCCTTTCGAGTTTTCTAAAAAAAGGCCCATACTTTTGATTTACCGCGCCACATGAAGCGTTTAAATTGACAATTACCCTTAATTGAGCTGATTTTGCAATGTTGGACCCTTAATTGATTATTTTATAATGTTGTGCCCGAAATTGAGTAAAATAAAAAATGTTAGTCCCAAAATTAAGCAATTAACCTTAAAGAAACAACTAATAGTAAAAAGGAAAGATGAAATCTTAAGGCATATTTGTTCATAAAAATACACATGTTTTCCATGAGAAGTTTAAAAATTTTCAAGCATATTTCTTTCTTTAATCAATACAAAAAGGAAACCCTAATACTAACAATAATTAAAAGTTTGCAAGTGCTACAAGCATTATGGTTGATTACAAAAAGACAACTAAAATGCTTGCAATGTTCAACACATGAATCAAAAACCGAGATGAAATTCCCAATAGCTCTTAAATGTTTCCCATTCATTACAATTAATTCAAAACTTCTTTAACAATCCCACGACCACACTGAACAATAGAAGGCAAATTACCATTCTTTCGCAACCTATTTTTACCCCTATGTGGCAATTTGCAATTGTTTTCCTTCAACTTTCATCACTTTGATCATACAACTTTGTAAAGTCAAAAAGACATTGTTGAGACTAGTTTTCTAGAAATTCATTGAAAACTTTTCAACAAACTTGATTAGTTCTTCGATTGTTCTAAGAGCATTTTGATTTTGAAGAGATTGGACGGCTCTAAAAAATCCAAGATTCAAAACATTTAAATCTTCAACTATTTGGTAGCTAACCGAATACCAAAGTCATCTTTTCCAGTAGCTTCAAGAAATTTAACATCATTAGAATCAATATGTGGCTTTACATTATCTTATTGAATAAAGATGGATAGTCTCCATTCCAATAGATTCTGGCCATTTAAATCGAATTACAAGTAAAACCTTTTTAATCAAAGAAGCATGTGACGTCTTTTGTTGCTGATAAATTCAATAATGATTACTGACAGGCCCGGACCTAGTTCGCACTTTTCAAGTTTTATATTTATGTAAATTATTCAGTCAAGAGACCAAATTAGATTTTTTATAGACGTTTTGAACTTCCTTTAGCTCAATTTCGAGCCTATGAGCTTAAAATTTTATCTGGCATTGGTGGAGTCCTTGGGCACGAAGACCGAGGCAAGAAGACCGGGTTGACTAGAAGTCAACCCATGGTCGGTTGACCAATGGTCAAACCAGATGGGTTGACCAAAAGTCAACCCAAGCATATAAAAGTGGTGGTCGGCTAACCGACCACCATTTCTATTTATTTTCATGTTCTTTTCTTCTTCTTCTCTTCGTTTCTTTCTTTCTTCAAATTCTTTCAATTTCCTTTAAATTTCGAGCTTCAATCCATCATTAAACACTTCATCAATTATCAATAACAACTCCTTTAGCTTGTTTGAGAATCAAAAACACCAAATTCATGAAGAATTTTCGAAATTTAGAAATCTGTCAAACTGGCGACAGATTGTTCATCAGCTCATAACTTTCAATTCAACCATGGGAATTGGCTGGGTTTTTGGTATGTTGTTCTAGACTCATCAAGCTTTAATTTGATAGCTTATATGCATGATTTCGTGGTCTGACCTGAAAGTTATGCTAATTTGAAGTTGAATTTCGCTGCTGCCCAGAAAATCTGCACACCTTGCTGTTTTGCTTCGAATTTCTTGCTGAATTCATTGTTTAATTCCGTTTTTTTTTTGCTATGGGTTCAAAGATTATGTATCTAAGATTACTTGTTTCAATTCTCATGCATTTTGGTGGAGAATTGAATTTAGGAATAGTGCAACCAGATTTTCTGGTTGCTGAAGAAATGAATGGATCCGGGTTGGACCCAGCTGATTGGGTCATTTCCAATTTGGGTCTTAAGGTGCAAAATGGTCATTTCGCGGCCCTAGGTCCCAATTAACTTATTATAACTTTAATTAATTTATGGACTTGCCCAATTTTACTCCGAGACCTTAGAAACTCTAATTAGATTTTACCTAGGTGTTTAATTTTTAGTCAATTGCTTTTATTAATCAAATTAGATTTTAATTTGATTATTTAGGTACGTGATTGTACGAGGTTGGAACCAGTAGCAATTTGAGCCTAGGCGTTCGTGGGAATTTATTGGGAGTATACAAACCTCCCTTACTTGTGAGTGGCTTGGATTATATTGGTTGACCATTGAGGGTTAACCGTTTTCAAATTTCTTTATTAATGCTTTATTAAATTGTTTATATATGTTTTGGGGTATGAATTGTCCACCCTCACACACTAAGTTTACAAATGATTTAAGGGTGGGAATATCAAATATTTTTATAAATTGATATTATTGATTATTGTTTGGGGAACGATACCCCTGAGAGATGAGAGATTGAGCGGGTTCCTCGGGGCTCCGATTTGCGGGAGCGTGGACCGAGTTTGAGAGCATGCATGATACTCAGCCGTGGACCGCCTATCGAGGGGCACGGTGAGTCGAGCCTGGTTGGGAGAGGCGCGTAGGGAAACTCGGCAGAGCTCCAGATGCTGTGTTCCACCACAGCAAGGCAAACGTCAAGGGAATGGGCCAGAGAATAAAGAAAAGTGTTTTAAAAATATAAAGTAACCCTTGACGGTCCAGTGGATACCCCAGCGCACGGGTATACCTTTTTGGGACAAATTTCAGAAGCCAGCCCATTTGAAAATATTATTATTATTGATTTATTATTTGTTTTGGTGTGGGACTTCTTATAATTTCAGTAAATGGTTTATTAAATTTGATTTTTGGATTATTTCATATCCCCAGCCTGAGGTGATCGGTCTTTATAACCGAGTCTCTCACTGGATACAAGTATATTGTACTTATTCCATTCACTTTTGTTATCAGATCATCAGGCTTTGGATGGCGGACGTCCCGGTGGCCAGTGATCCCAGTACGTCACTGTGGACACGACATTGTAGGTGCCACCCCTTTTGCTATATGTATCTTGGCTCGGAATATTAGTGCATTTGACATATATATGTTTATGTATGCATATATTATTTTCTGCTGCATGGAGCACCGTAAAACGTGTCGCTTTCTTTTGAAATATTTTTGAACTATGTTATCTATGATAATTTTGTATGTTTTCATATATTGCTCAAATATCCTTTATTTTTAAGCCTTGTGCCATCTTGGTTGCCCGCCTGACGAGACACGCATCTCGAGGTGGTACGGCGGTTGTCACGTGGTCGAGCCTGCGGGTCGGGGCGTGACAATTACATTGTCCCTGCAATTCGATTCTTACCATTTCTCTTGGCAAGTTCCTAATACACAAAAGGAAAAATCCCAGTTTTACCAAAAAACTTTAAACCACTTGATTTATAAAACTTTGGTCAAGCAATTGCTGCTAGATACATAACTTTTATGATAAATCTCTAACTTTTTCAAGCGAGTAAAGACTCATGTTCTTCAAGAAATGATAATACCTCTCTTATTCTTGAAACAAAAAATACCACTTCTCATCAATATGCACGTGAACTCTAACCTCAATTTAATTTATATTAAGCTCCTTATGTAGTAATTGAAGTGTTTGTGGTGTAATTAAATTCCTCCTTAAGAGCAAATTGGACTTAATTAAGAGATGATGAAGTTTTGAAGAAAACTTATTAAGGTATAATGCAGCATTAAATTAAAGAAGTGAAACTGTTGGAGGGCAAATTTGAGTTTTACTAAGGGAGTATATCTATACATACTTTTATTTCTTACCCCAAAAGAATTCTCTCAAGTTATCCACATCAGCATTTCATTTTTTTAAATATATAAAATATATATACATAAATAATAAATATTTATTTCTCATATAACTCTTTCATGAAATTCTATCTCTTTTCAAAAACCTTTTCCTTTTCCTAATAATAAAATTAATAAATCTTCCTTTAAAACATTAAATTCATTATTAAATTGAATTGAAAAGCTTTCCCTGTTTCTTCTCCCTTTTCTTGTGACCCATTCTCTTCCTGTCTTTTTCCTTGCCTTGAACCCTTCCCTCTCCCTTTTTAATGTTTCTCAATTTTTGCAAGTCTAATCGAAAAGATTAAAGTGTTTATGAAAAAGAAAATTTCAGAAGCGATAGAGCAGAAAGAAGAATGATGAAGGGGCAAGGAATAGATGAAGGGAAACAGGGGAAAAATAGATGAAGTAGCAGGTATATTGGTTTTCCTATTTTTTTTTTAAATTATTTTGTCCCTAATTAAATTGGACTTTATTTTTTTTCCTATTGGTTTCGACTCCTCTTACTATACTCTCTGCTTCAAATTTGTTGCTTTCTGCATAACTATGCATATTTACCTTCTCATCAAGTTCGATATCTGTTTATGAATTACTCTATTGGAATATAAGGTATGCTCTCTTCGTCAATTTACACTGAATGCCTTATCTGTCTGAATAGGGAATAATTATTGCAAAAAACATTTGCTGAATCGGTTGCATTTATTAACAATGATAATGGTTATTACAATCAGTTATTATTTTTTCCTTATTGGCTTACTTATTTCTACGATTTTGTGTCCTTTATCTTTATTGCTTTATCTAGGGATTTCGTTCCATAATGGTGGGAGAATGAATTTACAAAGGCCTTCTCTCGCGGAATAGGCTGCTGTCATTGTGCAAGCATTTGCACAGTGGACTTCTTCCCAATCTGATGGTAAACTCTCAAATTGTTAGGACAATAGCTTACTATCAGTTGCTATTTATTTTGTAAGAGAAAAAAAAAAAACCTATGATATTTTTTTCTTTAGTTACACAGCTTTTTTTTTTGAATATTTTTTTCAATTTGTTTTATTCTGCTTTTGTCCTTTTTTTTTGCTTTAGAGATGCATGAGATAATTTGGTGTTAAATATACATAATTTCTTTGCATATTTGGTTATATGTTACATAATCTTACTTCGTTTGCATATAAGATAAATATATTAATCAAATTAATGAAAACCCGCAGCGCAAGCGCGGGCAATATTCCTAGTATACATAATTTTTTGGTTGTTACCCAAGTCAGCGGCCCATCCATCGAATGTTTTTCCACCATTTTCTTTCCACCATTTTTTTCCTTCAATTTCCACTCACTAAAGGCCTTCGCCTTCTGTCTAAAGTTTCTCACTATATGCAAATAATCGGTTTTGCATAACATTTCAAGCTCTATCCACGGGTGGTAACCATTCTTAATGAAAGTCACTAAGTTAAACTCAATTTGCAAGCAAATGATTCCAGGTTTGTTGTGAACTTGGGAAAATTTAGTTATTTTCGAGCCAAACTGTCAAAGTATGTTGAAGAGCTTTTCCTAATATTTTACTAAGTGCTCTTGCATGTTAAATTGATGAAGTGTTGGCTAAGATATGGATTTTTAAAGTATATTATTTGTTAAATTCGTAGTTTAAGTTAGATTCAATGTTAAACTATTATTTTGGGGTGTTATGGCTGGATATATTTTGTGTTTTGGAGCCTTAAATGGTTGTTGAAATGTTTAGAACTGCATAATTTGAACTTGGCAGGGAGGAGTATAGCCAAAGGGCCACCATGTAAGGTGGCTATGCATGAACCAGCGTCAGACTAGGCTAGGAACGACGCCGGTATTCAATTGGGGAGTTGAATAAGGAAAGGTTGGGACCGAAGACATCCAGCGCTAGATAAGTGTAGTACTAGTGTCGGTATTGAAATAGAGTTGGAAAATATTTACAATTTTACCATCCAGGCCTGGTTATACATAGGACTGGCATTGGATGTGGTACAAAGAAATTTTAACCTTGTGAGCTTAGTTAACCTTGTCATCTGGCCTTGGTACTACCCAAGACCGATGTCAAACTTGGCCATTGACCGGCAATAACTAGCGTTGTCCGGCAATTTGACCCTATGTTGACTTTTCTCGATTTTACCTAAATTGATCTCGATTTAGCCTTGAACTTGTTTTAGGCCTAATAGAAGTCTGTTTAGGCTATCTCGAGTCTGCATATGCATGATTTTGATTTTGAAAATGATTTCTAATGGGAATTTAAACAAATTAAGAGCATCGACAAAGGATTACGGCAAGACTCTTGTTGTGCTATCATACTAGTACTGGGAGCATATGATTCTCCTTTACTGTGAGTGGTTTGGCCTTAATATTTAGTGACATTGACGGCAATTTATTTAATACTTGTTTTATATTAAATTTTTATTAAATGTTTTGACTGTTTTAGGGATACAATTATCCATTACACAAACTTTCACAAATGATTTATGCAGGTGGGTTGTATATATATATATATATATATAAATGATTTTATGATAATTTTATATGAGCATGTCATGGCCTGATAAGGGTCCATGAGTGGTCTACCCGATAGAGGCATATGATATTGGACCATGAAGGATCAGCCTTTTGAGGGGCAACACTAGTAAAATAAGTAACCTTTGGTTTGCACCTTTTATGATAGCATTAGTAAGTGTGTTAAGTAGCTTGTGGGCTTGTGGGCTATCCATATGGGAGACACATGGGAGACACAGGTAAGTGTGCTCCTAGCTGGAAGGCACATAGGAAAACTCAGCAAGAGGTTTTATAACTGTAAGAGCAACGAATGGCAATGTTAGGGGAGCGGACTTGTACTCTATATTATATTGATATTTGTTTGATTATGTAATAATTACTCCCAACGGTTTAAGTCCATCAACGAATGAGACTCGGTCGATTATTGCCATCCTATTATATAGTATTATTTGAATAAATGATTTCCTTGGTGGGATAGTAATTTTATTAAAAGTTTTTGGATTAATTGTATCCCTCTCAATCTTTAGTCTTTTACATTATTTTTAAACCATATCACTGGGTCTGTCGACTCACCTGTGATTTCCTAATTTTTCCAGACAATTGAGACTTAGAGAAGACTGCCACCTTGTAGCTAGTGCGAGCTACATTTGAGCTTAGTAGGTGAATATCTTCTTAGAGTGTTGATGATCCACTGCTGGTCTTTAAATTCCGTTGTGCTTTGTTTTCTTGTCACTCAGCACACTATGAACATTTCTGTATTTCATATATTTCATATTTGGGGATTTTCATATGATTATGGTATTATGACATTTTTAGTATTATACTAATATTATAAATATTTTTACGTTGGTTAAATTATGGAATTTGATATTTGTTTTGACTGTGAATGTTAATAAATGTCTTATGTTGTTTTTGAGGTGTGGCTGGTCCGGAACTTCGAGACAGTACGATGGTTGTCTCGTACTCGAACCTATGGATCAGTGCATGACAATGCACATGGTTAAACATATTATTAAAGGATATAGTGTTTCTAGCACTAGTTAGATTGAGCATTGATAAGTAAAAGAACAATCTTATCTTGTAATTGTTTGCATTAGACAAAAATGACTTTAATGCATTTGAATATGATCTAACAAACCCTTCTTTCACATGTCCATGAACTATGTACTGATGTTGATACCTTCAAAGACTTTGCTAATGACCAAATGTTGGCTCTGCGTCACATACGAATTTTAGAAACTGTTGTTGGATCAATCTCAATTCTCTTACGTCCAACATTGCCTTTAAGTTTTGCATGTATATTTACATCCAGCCCATTATTTATATTGAATTTTACTTGTTTCTAAATTTTACCAATTCTTTGGACCAACAAAATGCATAACAAGACTGGTGAATAAGCCTTTTTGGAGAAACCATCCATACTTTCCTTTAACAATAGCTCATAGATATGGTTTGGTGTTACTAATCAGTCAAAATTCTTGAAAGTTTAGTTGAAATGAAACCTATTTCTAGTGAAGAGTCCATATTTCATTCTGAATAAGTTAGTTTCTTTATTGTCTAAATAAATTTGTTTAGTTTGATATATATATATATATTTCATATGTTTAATTATATTATTTTATTTGATATAATGAGATTTCATTGTATTGTTCTAAAAAAATGTATATTATTTTATTAAATATGTAAAATTATTATAGATAAGTATTAATTTAGAGCAATTGTTAAAAGTATTTGTTTAAATTAAAATTTTAATTCCTAATTATTCATTCTCTAAGAAATAATATGTATCTAGAGAAAGAGTAGATAGACACAGAATAGTTGAGAATGGGAAAGATGATTTCCGCCGTTTATCATTGATAGTATTTATACTACAGTATGGATATATCTGTAGATAAGTTTACAAGTTTGAAATACAAATTTAAACACAAGATATAGATTAAATACAACTTAAATACTATTGCTTATGCTTGGACTTTTGATAAGCTTGAGTAGTTGAGTCAAAGTTGAACTCCCCCTTTTCTCCTATAGGCCCCTGCAAGATGGTGGAATCGTTGGTGACACCAATCTTGGATAATAGAAAATGAAATTTGGACTTTGATAATGCTTTTGTTGAGGCATCAGCTAGCTGATTTGTAGTAGAAATATGTTGAACTTGAAGTTGTCGTTGACTAACCTTTTCTCTCACCAAAAAAAAAATCAAAGTGCAAGGTGCTTCTTCCTTGTATGAAATATAGGACTAGCACAAGTATAGGTTGCATTTAAATTATCGCAATAAACCACAGGGATAGTAGAGGGAACCTTTAGTTCAGACAATAAAGATTGTATCCAAGCAACTTCAGAAACTGTACTGGCAATTGCTCGATATTCTACTTCTATAGAAGATCTAGCAACAGTTTTTTGTTTTTTTGAACTCCATGAAATAGGAGTACTACCAAGGTAAATAATTTTGCTGATGTGGAAGTTCTGTCGTCTGGATTGCTTGCCCAATCAGAGTCAGAAAATGCTGCAATACTTACCTGTGAGGCTTTTTTTATGAACAACCATGGAACAAAGGTGGCCTTGAGATACCGTAACAAACTTTTAAGAGCTATATAGTGTAATTAAGTAGGCTTGTGCATAAATTGGAAAGGCTGCTCATAGCGAAACTTATGTTTGGTCTAGTCAAGGACAAATATTGTAATGAGCCCACTATTTTCCTATACTCTTCACCATCAACAGAAGCAGATCCGTCATTTATTCTCAAAGAGACTGACGTAGACAAAGGTGTACTAGAATCCTTTGCACCATCCATATTAGTACGATGCAATATATCTGCAGTATATTTATGTTGAGAAAGAAACAGACCTTATGAAGTAGAAATAACCTCCACACCGAGAAAATAATTGAGACTCCCTAAATCTTTCAATGAAAATTATTAGACAGGTCCTTGATAAACTTGGACAGAAAAGCTGAATTGTTGCCTATTAGTATAAGATCATCAACATAAACTAACATGTAGGCAATAACATTATCTCGTATGAACACAAATAAAGAGCTATCAGCAATAGAATTTCTAAAGCCATAAGAAGTCAAATATGTACTTAAAGCACAGTACCAAGCTCTAGGTGCCTGTTTAAATCCATAAATTTCTTTTCTCAATCTACAAACATGATTTGGATAAGACTTGTCTACAAATACTGGAGGCTGTTTCATATATACCTCTTCATCAAGATCGCCTTGAAGAAAGGCATTATTGATATCTAACTGATGGAGTGGCCACTTATTTGAGACTGTTATGCATAAAACAACTGTCACCGATTTCACAACTGGGCTAAAAGTCTCATTATAATCAAGTCCTGGGCTTTGACTAAACCCCTTAGCCACTAGTCTGGCTTTATACCGAGATACAGACCCATCAGGATTCCTTTTGATTCTGAACACCCATTTACATCCGACTACTGATCTATTTGGAGATTTAGGTACTAGTTCCCAAGTTGAATTTTTGTACAATGTTTGAAGTTCTTCAAGCATTGCTTGCTTCCATCTAGGGTCTTTAATAGCATGAGTGGCACATGATGGCTCAATGGAGGAAGGTAATGGGTGTTTGGTGGTCAAGTTTAGCTATTTGGGTTTAAAGATGTTATTCTGGGATCTAGTAACCATATGATGTGTTCTTTGAAGGATTGGTTTTGAGTGAGGAACAGTGTGAGTAAAAGAAGAAGAAGAAGAAGAAAGAGATGATGAGAAAGATACCTAGTTAGATGAGTCAGAAGGCAGAGCACACGAATCTACGACATGCTCAGAGACTTCAACTGGAGAATGAGGTGCTGGGAAAGTAGTAGCAACAGGAATTTGTGAACCAGAAGTTGGTAACAAAATTGGAAACTCATATATGTTGCTGACCATTGATCATAAGTTTGGTAAAAAACATGCCTGGAGATGAAAATTTTGTGAGTGACAGAATCTAAGCAATAATAAACACTTTGGTGCTTCGAATATCCAATAAAAACACAATGACGAGAGTTTAGATCAGGCTTATGGGAAGTATAAGGCATTAACCAGGGATAACAAAGACAGTTAAAAACCTTTAACTTTTGATAATTTGGTTGTTAGTGAAAAAGAGACTCAAATGGACTACTATTAGTCAAGACTGTAGATGGTAATCGATTTAAAAGATAAACTGCAGCAAGAAAAGCATAAGACTGATATTTAAAAGGCATAGAAGCTTGATGTAACAAGGTAAGACCAGTTTCAACAGTACTCCTATGACGCCTTCTTGCAATCGCATTATGGTGTGGTGTATGAGGAGGATCTGTAAGTGTTGAATACCAAAGGTATTAAAATATGTTTGTAAAGCATTGTATTCTCTTTCACACTCTGAATAGATGGAAATAATAGATGTATGAAAATAGTTTTCAACCAGTGATTTGAATTTTGGAAAAAACATATGAAGATCATATTTTTGTTTTAAAGGAAACATCCAAATATATCGAGTGAAATGGTCAATAAATGAGACATAATATCGAAAACCATCAACAAACGTAACTTTGGTAGGACCCCAAATAAAAAAAAAAAAAAAGGTAATTCTAACGGTCTATGGCTAACCAAACTGGAATGATGAAAAAGGTAGCTTATGTATTTTATTACGGCAACAAGAGTTACACAAGCTGTTTTAATAGAAGTCGAACCTGGTAAAGAATTTTTTTGAACAAAAATTGCTAGGTTTGTTTTGATGGATGGCCGAGCCTGTGATGCCATATGGAAAAACTTGTTTTGACTCCAAAAACGGCAAGAGCTTGAGGTTTGAGAATCGGAGTAGTTGTTGCTGGAAACTCATACATTCCATTCTTATTCATGCCTCGAGCTAATGGTGTCTTCGTGTGCAAGTCCTTCACCAAAAAAATATTGGAAAAAAAATTCAATAGACACTGAATTAGTCTCAAAAAATTTAGAAACAGAAATAAGATTTTTTGAGGCAGAGGGAACGCAAAGAACATCATTTAAATTAAATGATATAGAACTAGAAGGTGAAAGAGAAGTGGAACCAGTGTGTGTTATAGGAAGTCCTGTACCATCACCAATATGAAGTTCATCAGGGCTAGAGGTGGTAAAATGAACCCGAACCCGAAAACCCGCCCAAGTCTGCCCGAGCCCGAACCCGACCAAATCCAATTTGACCAAAAAAGTCAATGATCCAAACCCGTCCAAGCCCGAACCCGAAGAAACCAGAACCCGAAATTATCCAAACCTGAAGTAGCCCGAATCCGAAATTACACGAACCTGACCTGAATCCGAGCCTGAGCCCGACCTGAACCCGAACTTCAATTTAATATTAAAAAAAGTAATCTTATAATATTTTTTATAAGATCAAAATTTTAGTTTTAATGTTCATAATTATTTAAAATAATATATTCCTTTTTTTCTTAATATTATTACTACTTATGTGTCATATCTTGTAAGTTATTAAACTATTATTTTCTTTTAGATAATATATAGTAATAAGTTAATTATGATAAAAGTAAAATTGATTAATAACTATTAATTACAATTCTAAAATATATCAATTGGTTAATTATCATCCTCATTTAATAAATAAAATATAAAAATATTTAATTAAAAATAATAAAGAGTTTTAATTTAATTCAACAATAACAATGATATTTTTGAAATATATTTGAGAAACAAGGGTATTTTAGATGATTGAAAAGTTTTGTAATATTCATCCTTTTGTATTATATATATAAGGATATTAAATTAATAAATAATTTTAATATTTAATAATTAAAATTAATCTTACTAAAAATCATTAATTATTAATTTGAATTAGTAAATTAATGATTAATTATTAATAATTTTTTATCTTCTAATACTCAATGATAAAATAATTACTCCTTCTATTTATAAATAATAGTCATTTAAAGTTGTTATATAAGGATTAAGAAAGTTAATGAATCTCCTAAAATCTTTACAAAAAAATTGACTATATGATTAAACTACCACTTTTTTTAGATTATGAATTATTTAAAAATTCATTAAAGTAACTTGAAAATAGTATAAATGAAGAAGGATAAAATTGAAAAAAAAAAGCAATAAACACTTTCTTGATTTTGTAAAATGACAAGTAATTTGGAACAAAAAAAATTTGTAAGATGATTATTATTTAGGAAGAAAGGGAGTAATAATTTTCCAATTTTCTTTTACTTAAACCCATATTAATCATTAGATAATAAATACTTTTTAATGTTATCCAAGAAATGCATGCTCTCTCTATTATTGAATAATAGCCATTTAAAGTTGTTGCATGCTCCTTCCATTCCAAAATATATGTTACTTTTAACTACTCCCTCTGTCCCTATATAGATGTCATAGTTAACCGAATCCCACTTATTAAGAAAATCAGTTAAAAGTAGTTATTATCATTGATTTAGTCAAAATTTATTATAATTTTTCAATATTATCCTTTACTTTAGTTTACCTAATTTCTCTTTCCAACTTTAATATATTTCATCTCTTCCCATTAATTACTCTCCATAAATTCCAGTATATGTATGTTTCTAAAGAAAATATTCCTCCATTCTTTTGTTTTACAATTTGAAATTTTGTTTAAATTAAAATTTTCAATTCTATTTCCCTCCAATTTTTTTCTCTAAATTTTTTTAGAAGTTTTTTCCACCACAATTTGCTTTAAAATCTAAGACATCCATGACTTAAATAGTGATTCTTATTTATTTATCAAACAAGAACTTACTAGCATTATTCAATCATGACTTCCCATTCCTTGAAATAGATTTAAATGTAATTTTAACGCCTTCAAATATTGATGATGAAGGTTGTCACGCCCCGACCCGCAGGCTCGGCCACGTGACAACCGCCGTACCACCTCGAGATGCGTGCCTCGTCAGGCGGGCAACCAAGATGATACAAGGCTTAAAAATAAAGGATATTCGAGCAATATATGAAAACATACGAAATTATCATAGATAATATAATTCAAAAATATTTAAAATAAAATATCACATCTTACGTGTTCCATGCAGCGGAAAGTATTATTTATAAATACACCAATATATATGTAAGATGCAATAATATTCCGAGCCAAGTAACACAAGCAAAAGAGGTGGCACCTACATAATTGTGTCCACAGAGAGAAACTGGGATCACTGGCCATCAGGACGTCCTCCGTCCAAAGTCTGATGATCTGAGAACAAAAGTGAATGCGATGAGTACATAAACTTGTACCCAGTGAGAAACTCGGTTATAAAGACCGATCACCTCAGGCTGGGGATATGAAATAATCCAAATATCAATTTAATAAATCATTTACTGAAATATATGAAATCCCAAACCAAATCAAATATCAAATCAATAACCATATATCCAAATGGGCTGGCATCTGAAATCGTCCCAATAAGGTATACCCGTGCACTAGGGTATTCACTGGACCGTCAAGGGTTACTTTATACTTTTAAAACATTTTTAATTTTACTCTCTGGCCCATTCCCTTGACGTTTGCCTCGCTGTGGTGGAACACAGCACTCTGGAGTCCTGGCGAGTTTCCCTACGCGCCTCTCGCAAATAGGCCCGACTCACCGTGCCCCTCGATAGGCGGTCCACGGCTGAGTAATAACGCATGCTCTCAAACTCGATCCACGCTCCCACATAATGGAGCTCCGAGGAATCCCACTCAATATCTCATATCTCAGGGGTATCATTCCCCAAACAATAATTCATAATTTCAATATATAAAATTTATTGAAATTCCCACCCTTCAAATCATTTATAAACTCAGTGTGTGAGGGTGGACAATTCATATCCCAAAACGTATATAAACAATTTAAATAAGCATTTATAAATAAATTTAAAAACGGTTAACCCTCAATGGTCAACCAATATAATCCAAGCCACTCACAAGTGAGGAGAGTTGTATACTCCCCGATTACCCATGAATGCCTTAGCTCAAATTGCAACCGGTCCAAAACTCGTACGATCACGTACCTAAATAATCAAATTAAAAATCTAATTTGATTAATAAAATATTCAACCAATGATCAACTCATAAAACAATACCAATAAAAGGTCTCGGACTAAAATTGACAAGTCCGGAAGTCAATTGGAGCTAATTGAAGTCAATTGGGGTCAAATGGGGTTTAGGGTTGCAAAATTACCAAAATGCCCCTGATGCTACAGTGCTATTGTCGGCAGATGGCTCACTCCCGGGCGGGAGTGAGCCAAATCGGGAGAAACTCCCAATTTTAGGCAGCTCCGGCGCGGGACCTGCCAGGTCCGGCGCCGGACCTGCCTCCAGAAAATGGCCGGTTTCGGCCTTTCATCAAATCATGCTCGGTTTGAGTTCGATTCAACACCAATCCGCACCAAAATTGAAACACAGCAAGTTAAACACATGATCTATGAATTCACAGCTTCAAGAATGGAATCAAACAATAAATCATGCTCGAATTTTGGATCAAAACATCAAGAGTTGACTTTACTCGGACAAAACAGAAATCTTAACTTCAATCATCAAATTCTCTTAGCACAGACCATGAAATCAAGCGTGTAAACTATCAATTTAAAGCTTGATGAGTCTAGAACATCATACCAAATTCTCAGCCAAAACGCACGGTTGAATCAAAAGATATCGGCTGATGAACAAACTGTCGCCAAATTTCCAATTTTCTAGATTTGATGATTTCCTTAGAAATCTTGGTGTTTTGATCTTCAAGGATGCTAAAGAAGTTGATATTGATGATTGATGAAGTGTTTGAAGAGGGATTGAAGTCTTGAATCAGAGAGAATTGAAGAAGAAAGCTCGGAGAATTTGAAGAAAATGAAATGAAGAAGAAATGGGGGTCTCGGCAGCCGAGACCCCTTAAATCAGCAACGGGTCCGGTGCTGGACCCGACCAACTCTGGCGCCGGAGCCAAGGTTTTCACAGTTGACTCCGGTCAACTCACAACCAATTGCCTCGGGTCTCGATTCCAAGTGGGGCCCACATCCCCGGACTTCAATTTTAGAGTTTTTAAGCTTGAAATTGAGCTAGATGAAGTTTGAAACATCGATGGGAATCAAATTTGGTAATTAAACAAGTCAACAATATATAATTATACAACTTAATACGTGCGGACTAGGTCCGGGCGTGTCAAAGGTAGTCAACAAGCTGTTTCAATGGAATCACAAAATCATCAATTACTAGATCTTAACATTGCTACAGAAGAAAGTTTTCTTGTTAACCTCTACTTCAGTCCAAGTTCTCCAGCGACTGAGTTATCAAATCAATTTTTTTAAAAACGTATGCAGTAATCTTTTATTTGGACCTAAATTTATAAGAAAACTTAACGAAGAGTAACAACTATGGTCATTAATCCTTCATTGGGAACAAAAAGAAATTGAATAGGCTTCTTCGTTGCCCAATACTACCTGCAATGTTTAATTTGAGTAGTTGACAATATTCTTCAATTTATTAGGGGTAAAATAGGAAAAAATTTAATTAATGCTTTAATAGTTTTCTAAAGTGACAAATAAAAAAGGATAACAAATCTTTCTAGAATATGACATCTATATAGGGACAGAGGGAGTATTTGATAAAACCAAGAAAAACAATTTTTTTGGTTAAAATTTATGTATTTTTCACTTATTTACCTATTTTACCCCTAATTTAACTTTTATCTCACTCATTGAAGAGAGAAGATATGAATTAAATATAAGGTTTTTAACCTTACAAAGATATTTTTAAATAAATACAATAATATTACCTTGGTTTTATAAAAGTGACAAATATTTTAAGACAAAAAAAATTCTTAAAATGACATCTTTTGAAACACACGGAGTAAGGATTAAGAATATTAATAAATCTCCTAAAGTCTAGACAAAAAATTAACTATATGACTAAACTATCATTTTCTTGAGATTTTAAATTGCTTAAAAACTTATTAAAATAACTTAAAAATAGTGTTGAGAAAGAATAATAAAATTGATAAAAAGAGACTTGATTTTGTAAAACGACAATTAATTTGAATTAAAAATAATTTGTTAACACGACTATTATTTATGAATGGAGGGAATACTTCTTAAACAAATGAAAAACGAAAAGTAGTAAAATAAAATTCAACTTATAAAAAAAAATTTAATTAAAAAAGTCGAAACCCGAATTCAATTTGACCTAAACCCGAACTTAACCCAACCTAAGTTCGAATCTAACCGAACCTGAACCTGAACCCAACTTGAACCCGAGCCCGAACCCGAAAGAGACCGAACCCGAAAATACCCAAACTCGAAATCGCCCGAACCTGAAGCTACTTGAACCTGAAGTTACCCGAACCCGAAGTGACCGAACCTAAACCTGACCGAACCCCACCCATTTGCCATCTCTAATCAGGGCCTCCATAAGTAGCACTGAAATTCAAATTCTGTCATTTAGAAGTGACATGATGCGAGGCACCAGAATCAACAAGCCAAGAATTATCTTGTTTGTCTGTAGAAGCAAGATGAGCAATAGGTTGAGTGGAATATTTGGGCTTGATTTTGAAGCATGTTTTGGTCGAGTGTCTAGGCTTATCACAAAATTGACAAACAATTTTGGTAGTAGATTTAGATGTAGGTACCATATGCCTACATTGAAAGCCAGTAGAAACCTGACCTTGCTTGGATGAAGAATGAAAAGTACCCTACCAACTGATTTTGATTTGTCTTGTTTGGTGGCAATATGAGTACAAGAAATTGCATAATCAAAAGAGAGACTACTTTGCCATAAAATTTTCATAGTCTGTGAACTTGTCAAGATGTTCCTCAAAGGATATGTAAGTTTCGCTTGCCCGAATGCCAGCAGCTATATATTTCTCTATATATTGCACCTATGTCATTTAAGGCATGAATAACAAAATCGTCTTTAAGAACCAGGCTGTTGATTAAGGCCAATTCACCTGCCGTGTTTTTTAAAGACCGGAAGTAATCAGTTACGGTTTTGGTGCCCCATGTTACGGTTAATTTTTCCCTGAGAGACATCATGCGAGACCGTGATTTATTCGCAAACATGTGGTTAATTTTGGTCCAGGCTTCCTTTGAGGTAGTGGCTGAAGCAATAAAAGGGACCACTTGTCCTGTAACAGAGGCAATAATGCCATGAAAAAGAAGTTGATCTTGTTGAACCCAACAATCATAACTAGGATTAGGAATGATTTCTGGTGGAGTTGAAGTGCTGCCATATTTTTGAATCATGGTTGGTGGACGAGGCTTGGATCTGTCAATAAAACCAAGTAACTTGTAATCGGTAAGTAGGGAACTAAATTGAGCATGCCAAGAAGGAAAATTGAGAGGAGTAGTGAGTTTAGTTCGAAGCTGTGCAGTAGCATGAATCGTAATAAAAAGATTTGAATTGTAATAAAAAGATTTTGTTGTGGGAAAAAATTTGGGTTGGAGAAACTTTGAGTACTAACAACTGTGGGTATCGGAGATGTAGTTTGAGATGAAGCGGAAGATGAAGAATTGATCATGATGATTAAAGAAGAAAAAAAAATGCTAAATAAAATACATGGTTATTAAAGAAGAAAAAAAAAATTAAATACAACTTGAATACTACTGCTTATCCTTAGACTTTTGATCAGCTTGAGTAGTTGAAATTCTCCTATACATTACAAGAAAAATGGTAAATAGGCACGACAAATTTAGCACGGAAATAAGCCAAAAAACCGTGCCAAACTAACTTTGACACGATATTTGGCACGGAAAAATTGCCGTCCCTATAGACATGATGACAAATATATTGGCACCGCTTTTCCTTATCGTGCCAAAGTATAGCGACGGCATACGTCCATGCTAAAATCCGAAACAAATAACCGTTCCCACCAGAGGTGTCAAATCGGGTTGATCGGGTAGGTTTCGGGTTTGGGTCAATCAGGTCGGGTCAGTTTGGGTCAAAAGAGATTTTCGGGTCATTTCGGGTTTCGGGTCATTCGGGTCTCGGGTTTTTCGGTTTTTTCCTCGGGTTTGTCGGGTTTCGGGTTCGGGTTTTTTGGGTTTGACCATCGGGTCTTTCAGGTTACAAGTTTTTTGGGTTTTATATAATTTGGATTCGATTTTTTTTATTTAACTCTCGAGTCATTCGGGTTATCGATTATTTTAAACTGAATTAAAGTTTTGATTTTACAAATTAATACTTAAGAGAGATTTTATCAAAAATATTATTTATTAGATTTGTTATAAATTGTAATTAAATTAATTAAATTTGTAATGTTATAAATGCATTAATTACATTAGTAATATTTATAACTTTTTTAAAAATTTTCCTATAAATTATCTATAGTTTTAAATAAAATAAATATTTAAATTTTTATTATTTACTAATTCATTTCTAAATTCTAATTGATATATAATAAATTTATGATTCATACAGCTATGGCCACCATGAACCACTAATCTTAGTATCTTATTATCTTAGTGCTAATGACTTTGTTTTGTTATTTCCTTTCTAAGACTTGTATATAAACTATACTTTATAGTGATTAGTGATTAACATCACCTACTTCTGCATAATAGAACAACTTGTACACACACTACATTCGGCATTCTCATTAAATTATTTGTTTTGGCGAGAACTAAATTATAAGGAGGAAATATATGACAACATATTGAAATTTTAATTTCAAAATTTTAATGTTTAGATACTTTTTGTTGGATAGATAATTCACTAATTTGATATGAATATTAGTAATTTATTAATACTACTATAATTTATAAATTTTCTTAGTTATAATGGAAAATTATCATTCATATGAAAAAATTTATTTATTGATTTGATCAGTAATGATGAAATCAACATGGCCTTTTGTAAATTCTCAAATTTTCCTTAATAATGTTCATAATTAATATTATTAAATTTAAGTAATAATATTCTATAAATTTATATAATTCAATCATAAATTCATAATAATAAAATTTAAAAACCATAATTATGAAAAAATATTTTTTTAAGTTCACTTTGATCAAAATTTTATCAAATATTTATTTTTATTTTCTTTATCAAATTTATTTATTAAATTTGAAGTTTATGAGGTATATAAAAATACTCCATCTGTCCCTATTTGTCTATTACAATTAATCATTTCATACAGGACAAAAAAAGTAGTTATGGTACAAAATTTCATATATATTTACGGTGACTTTCTTATTTTATCCTTATCTCTCTTCTTCTTTAATTCTCTCTCCTATTTAGAAAAAATATTTATTTAAGAGAGAAAAAAAGTAGTTTAAAAGGGTAATTTTAAAAAATTAATAATTAATGCTGAGATTTAGACAGATAAAAAGGAATAAATAAAGTTTCTAGAAACAAATAAAGCTTCTAGCAGGAGGCAGATAAATAGGGACAGAGGGAGTATTTCATTAGTTTGTCGGGTTCTTTCGGGTTAGATTCTCGGGTCAATCGGGTTCCGGGTCAATCGGGTTTCGGGTCAATCGGGTTACGGGTCAATTGGGTTACGGGTCAATCGGGTTACGGGTCGGTCGGGTTCGGGTCGTTTACTTTTTTTAGTCAAACCAAATCGGGTTAGTTTCAGATTCGGGTCGATCAAGTCGAGTTATCGGGTTCGGATCAGCTTTTGACAGTTCTAGTTCCCACCATCCTCATCCGGCTTTTCATTTGGCACGCTGATATCCGTGCCAAATTTTCTCACGACTTTTGGCACGGCATTTTGGTTTAGATTTTGGCATAGGTTTTTTTTCATAAATAATTCCTTCTAATTTTGGCACAATTTTTGACAAGGTTTTGTTTATTCCCCCCCAAACAAATAAATAACTTTTTTAATTGATGCAATCAAAGAATATTATTAAATTCATATAAAATTAAGGATAAAATGATAAAATTGTTATTAAATCCAAAAAATTATGAAAATATTACATAAAGTATATTATTCCAAATTATAAATATAAATATACAAATTTTCAACATTTACAACGAGAAAAAAAATAACTCAAGAGTTATGCATTTGTCGCATACATAATCTTCAAAAATCTGTCAAGCTGCACATCGAGGCAAAGGCAACTTTGAAAAGAGCACCGTGATGAGCATGGTACCCTGCACAAATGCCCCAACATAGACAAAGGATTTGATGCATACATCAAATGGATTTCTTTTATATTATGACCACGCAATTTATTCTGCTTTGAACATTGCTAAAGAGTATACTGCCTTAGCTAGCAGTTTCAACTAAGAATGAACAATAGATTGTCAAACCTCAAAAGCACTTTGTGATCAAAATAGAGCTTTATTAGAAGAATATCACACTCCAGGAAGTTCTTTGGAATTTACAACTTACCCCCATAGAGTCTTTGCACTCTTCCTTGAAAATTAGACATCAATAAAGGAACACAAATTACTTGATGATTAGCATTTAACACCCTTACATTATTATTCCATCCATTAAAAAGAACGTATAACTGTTGGAGTGTGGGGAATGTGACACGCCCGGACCTAGTCCGCACGTGTCAAGTTGTATAATTATACATTGTTGATTTGTTAAAATACCAAATTTGATTCCCATGGATGTTTCAAACTTCATCTAACTCAATTTCAAGCTTAAAAATCCTAAAATTGAAGTCCGGGGATGTGGGCCCCACTTGGAATCGAGACCCGAGGCAATTGGTTGTGAGTTGACCGGAGTCAACTATGGAAACCTTGACTCCGGCGCCGGACCCGTTGGTTTTAAAGGGGTCTCGAATGGCCGAGACCCCCATTTCTCACATTTTTCCTCTTCTTCATTTTCTCCGAGCCTTTTCCTTCAATTCTCTCTTAACCAAGTCTTCAATCCCTCTTCAAAGGCTTCATCAATCATCTATATCAACTTATTTTGCTTTCTTGAAGATCAAAACATCAAGATTTGTAAGGAAATCATCAAATCTTAAAATCTGGAAATCTGGCGATAGTTTGTTCATCAGCCGATATCTTTTGATTCAACCGTGCGTTTTGGCTGAGAATTTGGTATGTTGTTCTAGACTCATTAAGCTTTAAATTGATAGTTTACACGCTTGATTTCATGGTCTGTGCTAAGAGAATTTGATGATTGAAGTTAAGATTTCTATTTTGTCCGAGAAAAGTCAACTCTTGATGTTTTGATCCAAAATTCGAGCATGATTTATTGTTTGATTCCGTTCTTGAAGCTGTGAATTCATAGATCATGTGTTTAACTTGCTGTGTTTCAATTTTGGTGCGGATTGGTGTTGAATCGAACTCAAACCGAGCTTAATTTGGTTGATGGCCGAAATCGGCCAAAATCTGGAGACAGGTCCGGCGCCGGACTTGGCAGGTCCCGCGCCGGAGCTACCTAAAAATGGGAATATCTTCCATTTTGACTCACTCCCGCCCGGGAGTGAGCCATCTGCCGACAATGGCACTGTAGCACCAGGGGCAATTTGGTAATTTTACAACCCTAGACCTCATTTGACCCCAATTAACTCCAATTAGCTTCAATTGACTGCCAGACTTGCTAATTTTATTCCGAGACCTTTAATTGGTGTTGTTTTATGATTTGATCATTGGTTGAATATTTTTATTAATCAAATTAGATTTTAATTTGATTATTTAGGTACGTGATCGTACGAGTTTTGGACCAGTTGCAATTTGAGCTAAGGCATTCGTGGGTAATCGGGGAGTATACAACTCTCCTCACTTGTGAGTAGCTTGGATTATATTGGTTGACCATTGAGGGTTAACCGTTTTCAAATTCATTTATAAATGCTTTATTAAATTGTTTATATAAGTTTTGGGGTATGAATTGTCCACCCTCACACACTGAGTTTATAAATGATTTGAAGGGTGAGAATTTCAATAAATTTTATATATTGATATTATTGATTATTGATTGGGGAATGATACCCATGAGAAATTGATTATTGATTGGGGAATGATACCCCTGAGAGATTGATTATTTATTTGGGAAATGATACCCCTGTGATATGAGATATTGAGCGTTGTCCTCGGGGCTCCAATATGTGGGAGCATGGACCGAGTTGAGAGCATGCGTGTTACTCAATCGTGGACGTCCTGTTGAGGGGCACGGTGAGTCGCTCCTGTGTGCGAGAGGCGCGTAGGGTAACTCGCCAGGACTTCTATATGCTGTGTTCCACCACAGCAAGGCAAACGTCAAGGGAATGGACCAGAGAGTAAAGTAAAGTAAAAGTATTTTTAAAAGTATAAAGTAACCCTTGACGGTCCAGTGGATACCCCAGTGCACGGGTATACCTTATTGGGACGATTTCAGATGCCAGCCCTTATGTAAATATTATTATGGATTTTGATATTTGATTTGGTTGGGATTTCATATATTTTCAGTAAATGGTTTATTAAATTGGTATTTGGATTATTTCATATCCCAGCCTGAGGTGATCGGTCTTTATAACCGAGTCTCTCACTGGGTACAAGTTTATGTACTCACCCCATTCACTTTTGTTCTCAGATCATCAGACTTTGGACGGCGGACGTCCTGGTGACCAGTGATCCCAGTTCGTCTCTGTGGACACTATATTGTAGGTGCCACCTCATTTTACTTGGTATATCTTGGCTCGGAATATTATTGCATCTTACATATATATTTGTGTATTTATAAATAATACCTTCCGCTGCATGGAACACCGTAAGATATGATACTTTATTTTGAAATATTTCTAAACTATATTATCTATGATAATTTCGTATGTTTTCATATATTGCTCGAATATCCTTTATTTTTAAGCCTTGTATCATCTTGGTTACCCGCCTGACGAGGCACGCATCTCGAGGTGGTACGACGGTTGTCACGTGGTCGAGCCTGCGGGTCGGGGCGTGACAATTAAATTGATATCAGAGCAAATTTTAAAGATATATAATATATTTATATTATACCGAGCCAAGCAGTTCATATAATTTTGAGATTTCTGATTTTGGGGTCAAAAGTAAAGAGTATGATTGGCATAGAAATATTTTTTGTCTTCTGACAAAGATTTTATATATAGTTATGCCATGTCACCTAGAAAGAGGAATATTCCGAATCCTTCTGTACCTACCCCTGATTTCTCTGTACCTAAGAGGAGAGGTCGACCACGTAGGCAGCCTGAGATTCAGCTTACTGTAGATCCGGAGACCACTGAGATTCCGGAAGAACCTGTTCCACCTATTCCACCTATTGATGAGACGCATCATCAGGATACTCATACTGATATACCACCACCCTCACCTCCGACGACTGTCACGCTGGTGCAGTTTACGCCTGCTGATTTCGAGCGTATGTTTGATATTTGGGCCAGTAGATTCTTTTCATCACTGATGGCCGCTGGCGTACATCCGACTACCAGTATTACACCACCAATTCACCCATCGCCACCGATGCCGACACCGATGCCACCGCTTCCATCAGGTGGCCGAGGAAAAGAGAAGTATGGATTTGAGCCCAAGGCCAAAGGAAAGATTGGGAAGAAGAAAGTGGAGTCTGGACATCGATGCCCAAACTGTAGACGTTTTCATTTTGGCCAGTGTAGGGCTGGACCTCGATGTTTTCGGTGTGGAGGTATGGGTCACATAGCACGTGTATGTCCATCTACTATTTCTGTACCACCCAGACGGAGTTTTAATCAGCTACCTATCAGACCGAACAACTATGGAGGTTTTCGTCCGTTTCAACCTGCACGACATTCTTTCGCAGCACCTTCTATCTCTCAGCAGCATTTGGGTATTGGTAGAAGTTCTGCAACCCCGAGACGACCTCCACAGCAGCCGCAGCAGCGACAACATACTCAGGTTTATGCTATGTCGCAGGAGGACGCTGACGCACGTCCTGATGTAGTCACCGGTAAGTAAATATTTAAATATTCATGGATGGTTATTTTTGTGAATAAAGATATCATGGTACTCGTAACTGTTTGTCGAGTAAAAGTAATCGCTTTAGAAAATTTTTGAACGTTAGGCGTTGTAATTATTTTCGATCAACCGGCATATGTGATTATGGACACTGGAGCTGCATTGTCCTATGTTAATATCAAGTTTGCCGTGCATGCGGATCGAGTGTTATTACCCTTGGGGTATGAGCTATTGGTGAATACACCGTTGGGTGAGAAAATGGTTCGAAATACGATGTACAAAGAATGTGCAGTGAAGCTGGAAAACCTAACTTTCGAAGCAGACTTAATTCCACTTCAAATGTCTGACTTCGATGCCATCTTGGGGATGGATTGGCTTGGGAGACATCGTGCTCAGATCTATTGTGAGCATCATTTGGTGAGAATTCCACGACCTGATGGCAACATGATCGACTTTTACAGAGAGCACAGAGGCACACCAAATGTCATTTCTGCCATTAAAGCAAGTAAGCTACTACTCAAAGGGTATAAAGCTGTGTTAGCCCATGTAGTAGATAATTCAGTGGAAGAGTCTAACATTGAAGATATTCCGGTAGTTAATGAGTTTCCGGATATTTTTCCCAATGAATTACCTGGTTTGCCACTCGAGAGAGACTTTGACTTTCCGATCGAAGTTTACCCCGGTACGGATCCAATTTCTATGGCTTTATACCGAATGGCATCCACTGAACTGATTGAGCTGAAGAAACAACTCGCTGAATTGCTGGATAAAGGATTCATTCGGCTGAGTACTTCACCTTGGGGAGCCCCAGTTTTGTTTGTGAAAAAGAAAGACGGTTCCATGCGACTTTGCATCGACTACCGCAAGCTGAATGCGGTGACTGTGAAGAATAGATATCCATTACCTCGCATTGATGATTTGTTCGATCAACTTCGAGGAGCCGGAGTGTTTTCTAAGATTGACCTGCGATCGGGCTACCATCAGTTGAAAATCCGAGAGGAAGATATTCATAAGTCCGTTTTTCGTACCAGATATGGACATTACGAGTTTTGCGTGATGTCATTTGGACTTACCAACGCTCCAGCAGCATTTATGGATCTGATGAATCGCATATTCCATCAGTACTTAGACTGATTTGTCATTGTCTTCATTGATGATATATTGGTTTATTCAAGGAACCAGCGAGAGCACACAAATCATCTTCGCATTGTGTTGCAAACTCTTCGAGATCATCAGCTTTATGCTAAGTTTTTCTAAATGCCAGTTTTGGTTGCAGCAAGTTGGATTCCTTGGACATGTTATGTCTAGGAACGGCATATATGTGGATTCCAGCAAGATTGAGGCAATCACCAATTGGAAACGTCCTGCAACTCCCACAGAGATTCGAAGTTCTTAGGATTAGCTGGATATGATTTGTGGATGGATTCTCCGCGATTGCTGCACCATTGACTAAGTTGACCCACAAGAACACTAAGTTTGTTTGGTCAGATGAATGTGAAGTGAGTTTCCAGAAGTTAAAGGATAAATTAACGATCGCACCGGTACTTGTCTTATCTGTGAGCGGCAAGGAGTTCACTGTGTATACTGATGCATCGAGCAACGGACTTGGATGTGTGTTGATGCAAGACGAGCGAGTAATTGCATATGCTTCACGTAAATTAAAACCGAATGAGGTCAATTATCCAATACATGACTTGGAGCTTGCTGCCGTAGTCTTCGCTTTGAAGATTTGGTGTCACCATTTATACGGTGAAACCTGTCGAATCTACACCGATCACAAGAGTCTCAAACATTTCATGACTCAGCGTGAGTTGAACATGCGGTAAAAGAGATGGCTAGATCTCATCGAAAGATAAAGAAGAGATATCGACGGATTAAGAACCGAAGATGGCTAAGGTAAAGGAAACCCCATGTACTCAAGGAAAGGAGTACGGGAATAAGGAAGGGAATCGATCAAGCTCATAAACTTCTATGATCACAGCCAGTATGAAAAACAGAAAGGAAGTTCTAACACCTAAGAGGATCAGAAGTGTTAGAAGAAAATCGGAATAAGAATGAGGTCAAGGCAAAGGAAACCCTGGATAAGAAATGGAAGATCACATAAATCATGGCAAAAGAAATATAAAGAAAAGTAATGACCCGGAGATGATCCCAAGGAAAACGGCGTAAGGATGACAAGAATTGCAAGTGATGCCTAAAGATGGCAATGGGCCGTAAGGAAGATTCAAGTGAAAAGAATAGAGATGAAATCTCAAGAGAAGTGTGAAGAGAAAGAAACTACCAAGAATGCAACATGTGTGTGACAAGCGTGAATTACGCTAATCCACAATGGATGAAAAGGCAAGAGGAAAGTGGACCCCACATTAGACAGAAAATGAAGAATGAAAAGGAAATAGAAAGAAATGGGGATATGGAGACCCCAGAAAATATTATTGATGAGAAAAAGGGAAAAGAGATTGATCCTTTAGCAAAGAAGCTAGTGTGAAGGAATGAGGTCAGAATGATAAGAGACAAGTGACACCTCCTGAATTGGATACCTCAAGAAAATAAAAATTAAGAAAAGCCTATGAGGCAAGAGAAATGGTATAAATGGGTATGAGGTCGAGGCTCAAATGTGATGACTTGGGAGCCATGTGAGGCGTCCCTATGTGAGAAAGGATCAGAGATCGAGATCTTGAGGATCTCTGTGATGACCACTCGAGAGGACCGACCCAGTATGTGATTTGGGGTGTGCTTGAGACCACCCAGAGTTTCCATCCCAGAGAGGATGTGAGATGAGATGTGATGGGTCATGGGCCCTATATGTGATATGATGGGCCGAGGGCCCTATTTGTGATTTTGATGGGCGGTCAGAGAGTGGGTCAGCTTGTGAGAGCCGATAGGGCATGGTCTCTGATTCCTCTGTTATGATATGGCCAAGTGTGGGCCAGTATGTATTAGAGCTTGACTCATATGCCATGAGATTTGAAAGGAGGAAGTGCAAAAGAGAAAGAATGAAGTAATAGATGAAATAGCCAGAAACGCGTCAGAGAATGGCTTCGAAGTGAGAGGCAATGGCAATGAAAAAGGAGAAGGAACTCCTAAGAAAAGTAAGAGGTGTGGAACCTCAGTAGAAACAAAAAGATAGTATTACCAAGAGAGACTTGAAGGATGAAACAAGAACAAAGCGAGAGCATCAAGCAAGCATAACTACAGCAAAGGAAGAACCTCCAAAGACCATATTTAAAGAAAAGAAGGTCTAACCCATAAATAGGTAAGGGTAAGCTATGTTAAGGAAATGATGAAGTTCAAACTCAAGAGTTGAAGGGCAATTTTAAATTTATTCGAGAACGACTACTAGCAGCCCAAGATCGAGATTGAAATTATGCACAGCAAAGGAGGACACCTTTGGAGTTTCAAGTGGGAGATCAAGTGTTCTTGAAGGTCTCACCTTGGAAAGGTGTTATTCGTTTCCACAAGGCGGGAAAGCTAAATCCGAGGTACATTGGTCCATTCCTTGTTACTGAACGAATTGGTGGCGTATCGCTTGGAGTTACCACCTGACATGTCTCGAATACATGATGTCTTTCATATATCTATGCTTCGAAAATATGTACCTGATCCGTCACACGTTCTTCAAGCACCACTTGTGAAGCTGAAGAAAAGTTTAGGCTTCAAGGTTCGGCCTGAAGCCATATTGGATCGAGAGGTTCGATCCTTGAGAAATAAATTGGTACCTTTGGTGCGAGTTTTATGGAAAAGCTCGTAGATTGAGGAGCAGACTTGGGAGCCCGAGAATGATATGAGATGTAATTTCCCTCATTTGTTTGTTGATTAGTTGTTTAAATTTCGGGGACGAAATTTTTGTGAGGGGAGAGTTGACACGCCCGGACCTAGTCCGCACGTGTCAAGTTGTATAATTATACATTGTTGATTTATTAAAACACCAAATTTGATTCCCATGGATGTTTCAAACTTCATCTAACTCAATTTCAAGCTTAAAAATCCTAAAATTGAAGTCCGGGGATGTGGGCCCCACTTGGAATCGAGACCCGAGGCAATTGGTTGTGAGTTGACCGGAGTCAACTATGGAAACCTTGACTCCGGCGCCGGACCCGTTGGTTTTAAAGGGGTCTCGGATGGCCGAGACCCCCATTTCTCACATTTTTCCTCTTCTTCATTTTCTCCGAGCCTTTTCCTTCAATTCTCTCTTAACCAAGTCTTCAATCCCTCTTCAAAGGCTTCATCAATCATCTATATCAACTTATTTTGCTTTCTTGAAGATCAAAACATCAAGATTTGTAAGGAAATCATCAAATCTTAAAATCTGGAAATCTGGCGACAGTTTGTTCATCAGCCGATATCTTTTGATTCAACCGTGCGTTTTGGCTGAGAATTTGGTATGTTGTTCTAGACTCATCAAGCTTTAAATTGATAGTTTACACGCTTGATTTCATGGTCTGTGCTAAGAGAATTTGATGATTGAAGTTAAGATTTCTATTTTGTCCGAGTAAAGTCAACTCTTGATGTTTTGATCCAAAATTCGAGCATGATTTATTGTTTGATTCCGTTCTTGAAGCTGTGAATTCATAGATCATGTGTTTAACTTGCTGTGTTTCAATTTTGGTGCGGATTGGTGTTGAATCGAACTCAAACCGAGCTTAATTTGGTTGATGGCCGAAATCGGCCAAAATCTGGAGACAGGTCCGGCGCCGGACCTGGCAGGTCCCGCGCCGGAGCTGCCTAAAAATGGGAATATCTTCCATTTTGACTCACTCCCGCCCGGGAGTGAGCCATCTGCCGAAAATGGCACTGTAGCACCAGGGGCAATTTGGTAATTTTGCAACCCTAGACCTCATTTGACCCCAATTAACTCCAATTAGCTTCAATTGACTGCCAGACTTGCTAATTTTATTCTGAGACCTTTAATTGGTGTTGTTTTATGATTTGATCATTGGTTGAATATTTTTATTAATCAAATTAGATTTTAATTTGATTATTTAGGTACGTGATCGTACGAGTTTTGGACCGGTTGCAATTTGAGCTAAGGCATTCGTGGATAATCGAGGAGTATACAACTCTCCTCACTTGTGAGTAGCTTGGATTATATTGGTTGACCATTGAGGGTTAACCGTTTTCAAATTCATTTATAAATGCTTTATTAAATTGTTTATATAAGTTTTGAGGTATGAATTGTCCACCCTCACACACTGAGTTTATAAATGATTTGAAGGGTGAGAATTTCAATAAATTTTATATATTGATATTATTGATTATTGATTGGGGAATGATACCCATGAGAAATTGATTATTGATTGGGGAATGATACCCCTGAAAGATTGATTATTTATTTGGGAAATGATACCCCTGTGATATGAGATATTGAGCGTTGTCCTCGGGGCTCCAATATGTGGGAGCGTGGACCGAGTTGAGAGCATGCGTGTTACTCAACCGTGGACCGCCTGTTGAGGGGCACGGTGAGTCGCTCCTGTGTGCGAGAGGCGCGTAGGATAACTCGCCAGGACTTCTATATGCTGTGTTCCACCACAGCAAGGCAAACGTCAAGGGAATGGGCCAGAGAGTAAAGTAAAGTAAAAGTATTTTTAAAAGTATAAAGTAACCCTTGACGGTCCAGTGGATACCCCAGTGCACGGCTATACCTTATTGGGACGATTTCAGATGCCAGCCCTTATGTAAATATTATTATGAATTTTGATATTTGATTTGGTTGGGATTTCATATATTTTCAGTAAATGGTTTATTAAATTGGTATTTGGATTATTTCATATCCTAGCCTGAGGTGATCGGTCTTTATAACCGAGTCTCTCACTGGATACAAGTTTATGTACTCACCCCATTCACTTTTGTTCTTAAATCATCAGACTTTGGACGGCGGACGTCCTGATGGCCAGTGATCCCAGTTCGTCTCTGTGGACACTATATTGTAGGTGTCACCTCATTTTACTTGGTATATCTTGGCTCGGAATATTATTGCATCTTACATATATATTTGTGTATTTATAAATAATACCTTCCGCTGCATGGAACACCGTAAGATATGATACTTTATTTTGAAATATTTCTAAACTATATTATCTATGATAATTTCGTATGTTTTCATATATTGCTCGAATATCCTTTATTTTTAAGCCTTATATCATCTTGGTTGCCCGCCTGACGAGGCACGCATCTCGAGGTGGTACGGCGGTTGTCACGTGGCCGAGCCTGCGGGTCGGGGCGTGACAGAATGAGACTACATACTCTATTAAACCAGTAATAATTAGATATGAAGGATGACCTCCATCAATATGATAGGGAAACGAGAACGCCAAACATAAAAAGACCTAAATCATTAACCTCTAAAAATGAAACCAATATTGCTGCAGCTATATCTTTTAAATTAAGAGCCAAGACTTTAATCACATGCCAAATGTAGTCTAGGATTTAAATCTACTTGAACTTTCATGAATTTGCCAATGATGATAATACTAAAGCTCTACTACATCACCTGCAAAATTGTAAGAGGGCTTAAATTTGACACAAGACTGACTTGCACCAGAAGAATATAGATTAAATGTCATAAGAAACGACATGAAAAGGTTATATAACAATGGGATATTGAAACATTGCCTTTGTAACGTTACAGATGTTGCATAAATCCAATTTGGATAATCAATCTCATTGCCTCATTAGCAACATTGCAGATATTGCATAAACAAAATTTTGATAATCGATGAAACATGCATCCTTGAGATCTAAAGTGAAACCCAGGATTGATCATCAAAGGGTAGATTTAATCTAATTCTACAAGTATATCAACATCATACAAACAACAACTAGAAGAAATGAAAGAAAGGATGCGTAAGACCTCATAAGAACTCACATCACGCAGCCAATCAATGTCAAATAACTGGGGAATCTAGTTATAAAAAGGCATGCCCCTGTTTCTACCAGAGAGGATACCATATGTTTTGGATTGCTCAGAAAAGAACAACTCTTTCCCAACGTATCAGCAGCCATCCCAGCCCAAAAAGAAGTGAACCTCACTTTTGAATAGAATGCCTCTAAAAGAATTATTTTAAAAGGTAAAACCCTTGCATTCATACAAATAACAACTAGTATGCTTGTGTCAGGAGCCTTGATATGATGGCTCTACCCGGGAAGAGGAAATTAAGATAAAAGTAATAATAGAATTTTCCTAATACATAAGCCATCAAAATGACAAAAACTACTGACTGAAATGAAGAGATTCCTAGTCTATTGATTTGCACTAGCAATTTTCGTTCAATCCCATAAATTAAATGACAAATCAAGATATATAGTGAAAAACCGCTTAAGCTCTACATTTTAGTTTGCAAGTTCATATCAAAGATTGCTAACATTAAAAATGACAAATAGCAATAGCCAAGTATAAGCAACCGTGCACGTTGTGATACAACTAAGAGTAACAATAGGTGCAATACAACAAAGCAAAGAAGTCATACCTTTGCCCCGACAAGAGGCGTCACCAACTCTTTCTTCTAGCTTTTCTTTTGCAATACTTTTCTCATATATATCTGCAGTTTAAATCATATATTCAGTTAAATTTCCTCTCACCTTGTTACCTTACTTAATATTAAATAAAAAAAAAAACCATATTTCAAAGCCCTTGAATGGAACACTGCAGAAAATCCAAATATTTCTCCCATCCATAAATTTAAAAAGAAAAAGAAAAAGCTTAGAAAACCAACTTATTCATATCCCACATAACCCCATTGTTCGAAGAAATTGAGGTATTGACAACCAAACTCTTGGAAATTCCTCAGGCAATATCCGCAGGGGATGAAACCCATTTCGAATTCACTTCTTTAAATGACCCATCACGCAGCTGAGATTGGGTTCTAGGGGAGAGACTGAAGCTGAGATTGTTGAGGCTGGAGGTATTGGAAGATAATGGATGTGTAGGAGGAGTGAGGGATAAAAAGGAAGAACCATGAGGGAGAGAAACGGATCAGAGAGGACGAGCATCGCCGGGAAAGAGAGCGACGAGGGGGTGGGAAAGAGCAGTGGTGTAAGGGACTGAGGAGGGGTGTGGGGTGGGGAGGGGGGGGGGGGGGGGGGGGGGGGGGAGGGGGAAGAGCAGTGGTCGGGTTGCAAAGAGGGGGAAGGGTTTTCGGGGGGAAAAGAGATCTAGGGATTAGAAGATTTTAGATGCAGAAATGAAAAAAGGAAGCTAAAAAGTTTCGTTTTTAATTTTTATGTAAAAGGTTTTTTGCCCCAAAAAAAGGAGCCAAAATGGTCATGCAAATTTCAAATATGATTAGCAAGAAAGTTGGCACGGTTTTAAACCGTACCCAAGAGCATGGAATTAAATATCGATATCCATATTGATATCGCACCCTCAAAATTACGGATATATCGACGGATATATCGCAAAAAATATCGATACCGCAAAAAAGTGGTAAAAAATGATATAAAATCATGGATATTTATAGTAAACGTTGAAATTTTGAAATGAAATTTTACCCTATGTTTATTTACATATTTTTACATATTTTAGAGTCATAATATCTTAATTAAAGTATATTTAGATGTGTGATTAATGTATTGTTAATTATTTAAATAGGCGAAAATGTATGAAATATAATTAAAAAAGACAACCAAGCATATTTGTGACATATGTATATCCAACAACATCAAATATTACAAAGTTTAACTGATAATACAAAGTTTCCAACCTCATTTAATACCACATTGAGTTTCTTGGAGGCTCAAAAGTATTAACCTGACTTCCGTCGGTAGGTTGAATATAGCAGCAATATTCATGCCAAGTCATGGTATTCCTATAATTATTCACATAATTGTGCACATGGGCATAATAATTAGTTGTACTAGCTAGCAAAAGATTTTCAAGGCGAGGGAAGTGACCATAATTCACCTGTGATTGTGCTGATTAATCATCATGAAAAGTTTGTAGTTCATGGGAATAATCTAACGGATACTGACCTGATGAATATGATGCTATATAATTATATTCTCCATATCTATCATCAGTCTAATTTCCAAAATTTGATTCCATTGGTGCATTATAACCAACTGAACTTTGTTATGCGATTATGTTCATGGAGCCAAAATCATCAGCAAGATTACCCATAGTTTTTTCCCCCTTTTTCCTTTAGTTCCATGTCCAGCTTTGCGAGACCCATGGTCCTTATCTTGTGTAGCGTGTGTAAAAGTTGCCTCACCGATAAAAGGACTCAATGGTCTATAATGATCACTGTCATATGAAAAATCATACATTGAAGTATATTATGTACCTCTTTCTCCACCCCCACCCTGAGTCCTTGTTGTTATAGTCCTTTCCCCACTTCTTCCATCATCATCATCATCACCATCATTATCATCATTATCATCATCTTGATTCATTAAATGACCTTCGAATCCAGGTGGAGGACCGATGGTTTCATCTGATGAAAAATTTAAGCCAACCTCTTCAGACATCACTTTATCAACATCAATCCCAAATTCTTGAGCATGACTGCTGATCTCAGGATTAGGCTTCATATCATGGTCATCTAAATGTGTAGGCTTAATCCATTGAAAAAGAAGATATTCATCTTCATCACCAATTTCAACAGTAACATCAAGAAGATTCAATGGGTCTAGCACTGACATCTCATCTTGTGCAGCTTCCATATCTCTAACTCGTAGTTTCATGTTATAGTAACAATACACAAGATTTTGTAGAGTTCTATGGGCTAATCGATTTCGTTTCTTTGTGTGGATTTAAGCAAATGTGCTCCAATTTCTTTCACAAGTTGAAGATGAAACAGTTTGAGATAATATCTGCATAGCCAATTTACGCAGTATTGGTGGACTTTCCCCGTATAACTCCCACCAATCAACTACATAAAAAAGCAAAGAATATTTTACATTGAATGAATCGTAGTAATAATAATTTTTCAAGTAAAAATAGAGAATTAATCAACTTTGTACTTGTATCTATACTGGGTTTCATGGTCACCCTTGAACTTCGTGCACATGCTTCCCCAAAAGATATTCTAGCTTCTCTAAACAACATTATCTTTACAAAAAGAAAATTTTATTTAGGAAATTATAAATTTTCAAAATATTTAAATAAAGATGAATCTTATCTCACCTCATTTCCAAATTGATCTTGTCTAGTTGACTGAGGATCTAAAACTTGAAAGGCTTGATAAATTTTTACTTTGTTAATTCGTGACCATGAACTAAAAGATAAGCCCCAAAACAAATTCACTCAAATAGTCAAATATGATGGTGAAGAATGAAAAAAAAAAAGAAACTAAAAATTTCAACGCTCCTTAGATTAAAAATGGTGATTTATAAGAAAACTTCAAGAGTTGTGTAGAACTTTTTGTAAAAATATTAGCATATCAAAAAAATATATACAATAATTTATAAAGTGCTATATTTTTTTTCTGCTTCCCAAGTTACTATAGTTTAATGTTGCATTAACTAAGTTTTTGCCATTAAGTAATTATAAGTCAAATACACGATGTAATAAAAAGAGATCCCCATTAATATTTTAAGAATAAGAAAAATATCCAAGTGTGGAGCGTCTTTTTTAATATTTAGGACATCAACTTTGAATTTTACTTAAATGAATCCTGCAATATAAGAAAACGATTGAATTTGACACTTAGGCGTGAGCCTTTTGTTTCTACTACAGGCCAAGCAATTTTCCCTTTGAGTCGAGCACCTAAGTATTTCAAATTAATTTACCATTTAGACCAGATTACAAAATTAAACTAGACATTTTAACGGATATTTTAAATATCGCAATATATATCGCAGATATATAAATATATCGACGGATATCCGGTGGTTTGAGGACCACCGACAAAATATCGCAATATCCATATCGATTACAGATATATCGATGGATATATCGATGTATCAACGGATATTGAATTCCATGCCCAAGAGCGACTTTTTGGACAGTTGTTTAAGATTCAATATATGCCGTGCATATCTCCGTGCCAAACTTTGTCGTGTCAGATCCCATGCCAAATTTGTTTCGATTTTTGGCACGGATATTGGACGACCGTTTGTGCGCCTCCCTTAACGATGCTTTGGTTCGGTTTTTGTCACGGAACAATCCGTGTAAAAAAGTGTTCTGTCATTTTGGCATGGCATTTGGCACTGTTTGTTGTTTCCAGTGCCAAATATCGCGACCAATTTGGCACGATTTTTTTTTCGTGACTATTTTTTCGTGCCTATATGCATTTTTTTTTGTAGTGTATAGAATCAGTATTTTTGATTCAATAGTTTTTCGCTAGTATTAAAAATGTTAAATAAAACTTATAATATACATAAAAATATTTTATTAATAAACTTTTAGATTTAATATTTCTTTTGATATTTTCTTTAGCTTCTCACCGTTCTATGGTTGATTTTGTCGAATACATTTTGCATTCTTAGCTTATCAATATAATTTTAAATTTCGATCGCTTTCTTACAATAACTAATCTATAACTAATATCATCATCATCATTGCTATTTTCAATCTTATCAAACCAATTAAAGTCATTAACGCTATTAATTAACATACCAGCTAAAATGTGTAAAAAATTTAGTTAGTTACTTCATCATTCTTTTGAAATAAAATCCAACATAACCAACGTGGAGTTGGATCGAGTGGTAAGCAGCTTGTTCTAATTTGAGTATGTCTCGGTTTTGAGACCTTGCATACGTAACTGTCCCGTTGGGAGACTCACTCATCATATCCAGATGCATGTCGCGGACAAACTTAAATTAGTAAGAGCGAAACTCTGGATACCGAATAGAAATAAAAAAAAAATAAAATCCAACGTAATCTCTTTGTTTTTTTTTTTGGCCAAAATCCAACATAATCTTCTTAGAAAGCAGTCTTCGTAACATTCACCAAATATCTTAAAAGTTAGTTCGGAAAAATACGAGAGTGGACAAATAACTTACGTTTGAAAAGTAAACGCACGTAAATTTATAACACCAACCTTCACCTTATGCTTCCACGCCCTTCTCCTAACTTCTCCTTTCCGCCACGTTCTCTCTTGGATCTCCTCACGTGCACGTAGTTTTGTTCTCCCCGTTCTTGAAATTTCTTGTGTCTTCTTTTACTGACGAGACTTTCAATCTAATCTTCTTCTAGTATACTTGCAATAGAAAATGTCTATATTACTCTAGATGATACTTCAAATTGATTATCCTTTGTTCAAAGTGGAAAATTATACTTTTCCAGCGTTATATCTTCAATTAAGACATTAATTTTAATTAAATAGTTCATGCGAAGATCTCGAGTTAAAGATCTCGCACATTCTTTAAATAGATCGCTTTCTTCATCTTTCATGTATAAAAAAAATACTCGTATAAGCTATAATAAGTATAGATTAAATAATAACAACAGTTTCCTCAAAAAAAAAAATAATAACAATAGTTATCAGAATTCAAACAAAAGTACAAGTCTATCGTCTTATTCCACGAGTATACGAAGCAATTTTTCCTTCATATATATATATATATATGAGTATAACTTACATCAAGATGATCCTAAAAGGTAATTTTTTAGACATCCAATAATATTTTGACATCTCATAGTTTTTAAAAGATATACCACAATTATTTTATACTCATGTATACCAAATCCATTCTTATTAATTCATAAATTTTTTTCTTTATTTAAACTAAACCCTACAACAACAAATGTAATATGGATTGAAACTTACCCTCAAAAAATAGAAAAATTTTAATTTGAGGCTAAATTTTGTTATAAAAGACCCACTTTTTTTCTGTTTCTAGAAAAATTATTTGATGAGAGTGAATGTGTATTTAAATTCTTAATATCTTTTAAAATCAATGAAGTGTCATTTAATTATTGGATATCTAAAAAATCACTTTTTAGATCACCCTAATATAAGTTAAACTATATATAAATATATATATATATATATTTATTAACATTGCTAGAGATACGTACTCTTGAATGTATTCTAGTACTGATCCTTCTTAAAGATTCAGTAAGAGAAAGTGAAGCAATATCGAGAGAGCGATGGATTCTAGGCAAAAGAGAAATAGCATATTGATGTTCCCATGGCTGGCTCATGGTCATATTTCTCCCTTTTTAGAACTAGCTAAGAAGCTTACAACGAGAAACTTCTACATTTACTTTTGTTCCACTCCCGTAAACCTCAACTCCATCAAGCCAAAGATTTCTCCAAAATACTCACTTTCTATACAATTTGTAGAGCTCCAGCTTCCATCCTTGCCCGAGCTTCCTCCTCATTATCACACGACAAATGGGCTGCCACCCCATCTCATGAACACCCTCAAGACAGCCTTTGACATGTCAAGCCTAGCCTTTGCAAAAATAATCAAAACCCTGAATCCAAATTTGCTTATTTATGATTTTATTCAGCCTTGGGCACCCGTACTTGCCTTGTCAAACAACATTCCAGCTATACATTTCTTTTGTTCCTCTGCTGTTATGGCCTCTTTTTTGTGTTAGAATTTTCTATTTTGTGGGCTACTATTAATTGGTCATTTGTTGTTTATTAAAACAGGCTAGTAATTTGATCCATGTGGGAAACAAGCATGAAGGCCTAATTTTGATAAGTGATCTTTATTGTATGGGCTTTGCACGTCTCTTTTGAATTAGTGTGGTATGGCAGTTGTGTAGGCCTGTCCCAGTAGGCCTTTTATGGGGAGGATTACTACTGGGATAATTAAGGTTAATATAAATAAGTGGCTAAGGTCCCCTCTTCTCTTCATAACGTCAGTTTCTTCCCATTGAGATCTGTCATAAGAAGGAGAAGAAGAAGAGGAAGATCATAGCTTGATCGGAGACACTTGCTTCCGCTAAATAATGATGGCTGCCCAATCAGGTATGTATATTATCTTATTATCATATTGGTGTTCTAATATTTGCTTAAGATCTTGGGTATTTCAGATATTATATCTTACATGTGGTATCAGAGCTAGATCTTAAGTGATATTAGGACCCAAGTCTTATTTAGTTCGAATAATAAGTTTAGATCGTATAAAAGTTGATTTCTTCTTCACTGGTAATCAAGTTTTTATACGGCTTGTGAATTAGCTTAAAACCCATAATACTTCTTGCTTATTATTTCAATTCTTGCTGTTTTAATAAGTTTTGATACATGGGTTTTGTATAAACATGTTGAAATTGAGATTACATGAAGTTTCGGTAGTCAAAAATTTATTAAAACTGGTTGAAAATAAAGCTGACCCGAATGGGTCGAAAAACTGGTTTAGCGGGTTGAGCTATACCCATCTTGAGGTTGAAGACGATTGGCATTTGTTTTATATATTATATTCAAATTATTCATCTACTACTTTTCCATAACCTTTTGTTGGTATTAGTAATCATTGTTAATTATTATGATTATTTAATTATTTAAAACAAGTCTTGTTGTGTCGGTAATTATTTCAAGACTCATTGTTTGATTGTGAAATATTTTGGCATTTATGTCCACTTTCATAACACTTTCCCGACAAATGTCACTATTAAAATTGTTTGATTGTGAAATATTTTGGCATTTATGTATTATTTTAATTTAAGCCAAAATATATATGCATGACTTGTTGAAATTTTGGAACCAATCAGTTTGATAAGGATCAAGACATTGTGATTAAATGCAACTTATAATTTTTGAAAGACCATGAGATACATTTGGTATCCGTATCTCATATTGAATGGTCTATTGTATACATTTTGTCAAGTATCAAATTTTTGTAATTGGGTAAATTTAATTTTTTCCTGGTTTGAGAAAATCTTTTATTAGTTGATATAAGTGTTTGGCTGCCAAAGTGGCTCACTTATGGATATTAATAAAAATTATCTCATTTGTTGGCTACAGGATTGTACCTTGATTGTTTTATATAATCGCCTGCCCAAAGGGGGTTATTGTGTAAGTCAATTTGGTATGTTATATAAAGCATTATGATTGCGATAAACTGGTTTAGAATTTCTATCTGGCCAAAGGGGATAGCTATTCAAAATTGGAATATCTCATGTTAGCTTTATATGAAGAGTACCTATTAGTATGTTACATTCTCTGCCCAAAGGGGAGTCTGTGATGATACACCAGGGCTCTTGGTTGTTCATTGGCACATTATGAATTGTTGCTTAATATATTTGCCCATTAACTAATAAGTTGCATTATTTTTTGTTTTAATCAGTGACTTTTGGTGTGAATAAGAATCAAGCTACTGTTGAGATTCTGAATGGCTCTAATTATAAGAGGTTGTCTAAGGACTTGAACTTTGCTTTTGTTATGAGTGAGATAGACATAGCCTTGCGTGTTGATAAGCCTGCAGCTCTCACTGATCAAAGCACTGCTGCTGAAAAGGAGTTGTTTGCTCAATGGGATAGAGCAAACCGTATGTGTGTAGAGGCCATTAGGAGAACCGTTGCTGAACATCTGATGAGTGGTCTAGAAAAGATTGAAAATGCTAAGGAGCTTTATGCTGCTATAGGCAATAGGTATGAACAATCCAATAAGTCTGAGGCTGGGGCTCTTATGAGTGAACTGACGAGTATGAAGTACAACAATGAAGGAGGTGTTAGAGATTTCATTATGAGAATGGTCCACATTCAAACCAAACTAGGTGCCCATCAAATTTCTCTCCCTGACCAATTTCTTGTTCACCATGCCTTGAATGCTTTACCTCATGAGTTCACCCAAATCAAAACTGCCTATAATGCTGTGAATGAAACCTGGAGTGTCAATGACCTTATTGCCAAATGTGTTTCTGAGGAAGAAAAACTCAAGAAAGAAAAAAATGAGATTGCCTTACTTACCACCCATTCCAAACCTCATTACCGAAAGAACCTTGGAAAACCTGGGAAGATTAGGTTTAATGCTCCTAATAAGGTTAAGGACGATAAGGGACAGGCTAGTGGTCAGACTAAATGGATAAGAGGTCCAAATGCTGCCATTAAGAAAGATGTCAAGTGCTTCTTTTGTAAGAAGAAAGGTCATATCAGGGTCGATTGCCTCAGGTTTAAATCTTGGTTAGAGAAAAAGAATAAACAAGGAGGTAACTCATTAACTCTCAACTCACTAGCTCTCGTTTGTTATGAATCCTATTTTGTTAGTGCCCCACCGAATTCTTGGTGGCTTGATAGTGGTGCAACTGTTCATGTTGCTTGTACATTGCAGGGATTCAAAAGCAAACGGAAGCCAAGTGAGAGTGAGGCCAAGCTTAAAGTTGGAAATAATGCTGAAGTAGATGTTAAGCATGTAGGAACCATAGGTTTAAATTTGAGTTCTGGTTTTGAACTTGTTTTGAATTATGTTTTTCATATTCCATCTTTTAGGAGAAATTTGATTTCTGTTTCTGCTTTAGACAAAGTTGGATACTATTTTGGCATTGGAAATGGAAATGTTGATTTGATTTTAAACTCAAATATTGTTGGAAATTTTAAACTTGTTGATTGTCTCTACAAATTGAGTTTATCTCCTAATAATGAGTATAGTTGCATGAATGTTGAAAACATTGTGTCTAAAAGGTCTTTGATTAAAGAGAGGTCTTCCTTGTTGTGGCATAAGAGATTAGGTCACATTTCTAATGAAAGAGTTGGAAGACTCATAAAAGACAACATTTTACCTTCTCTTGATTTTGAAAACTTACACACATGTGTTGATTGCATTAGAGGGAAAATGACTATGACTAAGAAGAAAGGGGCAACTCGAAGTTCTGACCTTTTGCAAATTGTGCACACTGACATTAGTGGACCTCTTACACCTACTTTGTGTGGTAACAAATATTTTGTTACTTTTATTGATGATTTTTCTCGTTATGGTTATCTTTACTTGATTGATGAAAAATCAAATGCTCTTGAAAAATTCAAAGTTTTTAAAACTGAAGTAGAAAAACAATTAGGGAAAGTCATCAAGATTGTTAGGTCTGATCGTGGTGGTGAGTATTATGGCAAACATGGTACAATTGGGCAGCATATGGGTCCATTTGCCAAATACTTGCAAGAATGTGGGATTGTTGCCCAATATACTATGCCTGGTAGTCCTGAACAAAATGGTGTGGCTGAAAGGCGTAATCGCACCCTTAAAGATATGATGAGGAGCATGATGAGTAGAACTAACCTTCCTGAGTCTCTTTGGGGTGAAGCCATTAAGACTGCCTTGTATATTCTTAACAGAGTACCTAGTAAATATGTTCCCAAAACACCTTTTGAATTGTGGACTGGTAGGAAACCTAGTTTGAACCATTTTCGAGTTTGGGGTTGTCCTGCTGAGGTTAGAATCTATAATCCTTTTGAAAAGAAAACTGAACCTAGAACTACTCGCTCATTCTTCATAGGATACCCAGCCCATTCTAAGGGATATATGTTCTATTGTCCTACACGTGGCACTAAAGTTGTTGAGTCACAAGTGGCGAAATTTCTTGAATGGGATGTGGCAGATGATGTTGTGGTAGATAACGTTGATAGTAAACTTCCTAGACATGTTGATCTTCCTCTGCCTGTTTCACAAGGTAGTGTGGTGCCTATGGATGTTGAGAGAGAAGATTCTGGGCAACACATTATTGATCCTCCTCCTCAAAATATTGATAATGCTCCAATTGAAGTTCCTCCTGTTCAAAATAATGAGGTTGATGTTCCCTTGAGAAGATCTACTAGGCAAAAGAGGTCAGCCATTTCTGATGATTATGTTGTTTTTCTTGGAGAAAATGATTATGATATTAGTCATGTTGTGGATCCTGTGAGCTTTAGTGAAGCTGTTAATAGTTCTCAGTCTAATATGTGGATGGATGCAATGAAAGATGAGATGAGCTCTATGACTCAAAATTATGTTTGGGAGCTTGTTGAGCTTCCAAAAGGTTGTAGGTCAATTGGTTGCAAATGGGTCTATAAAACCAAGAAAGATTCCAAAGGGAAAATTGAGAGATTTAAAGCTAGATTGGTGGCAAAAGGATTTACTCAAAGAGAAGGAGTAGATTATAATGAGACTTTTTCACCAGTGTCTTCCAAGGATTCTTTTAGAATCATTATGGCCTTGGTAGCACATTTTGACTTAGAGCTTCACCAGATGGACGTGAAGACAGCTTTTCTGAATGGCGATCTTAGTGAGGAGATTTATATGAAGTAACCTGAGGGTTTTGAGGAGCCTAGAGGTGAACATTTGGTGTGTAGACTCAAAAAGTCTATCTATGGGCTTAAGCAAGCTTCTAGACAGTGGTACTTGAAATTTGATGAGGTTGTTATTTCCATGGGTTTTGAGGAGAATAAGGTTGATCAGTGCATATACCTTAAAATTGGTGGGAGTAGATTCATTTTTCTTGTACTGTATGTAGATGACATCTTACTTGCTAGTAATGATGTTGGATTGTTGCATGAAACTAAGCAGATGTTGACCAAGACTTTCGACATGAAAGATCTTGGTGAAGCCTCTTTTGTGCTTGGGATTGAGATTCATAGGGATAGATCTCGGAATTTATTGGGACTTTCTCAGAAAGCTTATATTGCTCGTGTGCTTAAAAGGTTTAATATGCAGAATTGTAAACCTGGAGATGCACCTATCATTAAAGGTGATAAGCTTAGTCTCAATCAGTGTCCAAAGAATGATTTGGAAAGGAAGTCTATGGAGAGCATTCCCTATTCCAGTGCAGTGGGGAGTCTCATGTATGCTCAGGTTTGCACCAGACCTGACATTGCCTTTGCGGTAAGTGTTCTTGGCAGATATCTTTCTAACCCTGGTTTAGATCATTGGGTTGCTGCTAAGAAAGTAATGAGGTATTTGCAGAAGACTAAAGATTATATGTTAGTGTATAGAAAGGTGGATAATCTGGAGATTACTGGGTATACAGATTCTAATTTTGCTGGATGTCAGGATGATATGAAGTCCACCTCAGGGTACATTTTTATGTTAGCTGGAGGAGCTGTTTCTTGGAAGAGTGTTAAACAAACACTTTTAGCTTCTTCAACTATGCAGGCTGAGTTTGTTGCTTGTTATGGGGCTGCTACGCAAGCTATTTGGCTTAAAAATTTTGTTTCAGGCCTTTGTGTTGTTGATTCTATCTCTAGACCATTGATGATTTACTGTGATAATAGATCTGCAGTGTTGTTTTCTAAGAACAACAAAACTACTAGCGGGTCTAAACATTTAGAGATAAAATACCTCAAGGTGAGGGATTTTGTGAAAAATGGTGACATAGTTGTTGAGCACATTGACACCGATAGTATGCTTGCTGATCCTTTGACTAAAGGGTTGAGACCTATAGCATTTAGTAGACATGTTGAGAGCATGGGTATTATTGAGTCTTTTAATGTACTTGGTTAGTGGGAGTTATGAATTCTCACATTATAGTTTACATTATTTATATTGAGACTCATTTATGTTTTGAGACATCATTATGATGATTGATTGATGATTCTCATTGAGAATAATCCATGCTATCTTCTATTTTCATATGTACATGTACTTTGATGAAGATTTGCTTATATATGTTGTAAAATCTTAAGATTTGGTGTCTATCTTAAGTAGGACTGTTTTGTCAATTGGGTATGTCTCATAAATAGCACCATATAGTGATCTTAAGGATCAGTGGGAGACATACAGGCATATTATTGATGCCAAAGAGATTTCTCATATTATTTAGAGAAATCATAAAGAGGACCAACAATGAAAGTAGCACATTAAGATCACATTTGGTGCTATTTTCTTGCTACACAACCACACTAAGATCTATTGTCGATAAGATCACTTATACTTGTAACCATGGATTGGTCTTGTATCATTAAAGGGTACAAAGGCTGCCATGATTCAGTATTTGTTGGTTTTAATGGACAGGATCATGAGATGTTGTTTCTATGGACTGAATTGTTTTCAAATTGTGGCCACATCAAAAATTAAGTTAACTAGCCTGGTGTCATTTTTTTGAAAATATTTTCTAAAATTTAAAATAAACACCAATTAATATTGCCCAAGTGGGAGAATGTTAGAATTTTCTATTTTGTGGGCTACTATTAATTGGTCATTTGTTGTTTATTAAAACAGGCTAGTAATTTGGTCCATGTGGGAAACAAGCATGAAGGCCTAATTTTGATAAGTGATCTTTATTGTATGGGCTTTGCACGTCTCTTTTGAATTAGTGTGGTATGGCAATTGTGTAGGCCTGTCCCAGTAGGCCTTTTATGGGGAGGATTACTACTGGGATAATTAAGGTTAATATAAATAAGTGGCTAAGGTCCCCTCTTCTCTTCATAACGTCAGTTTCTTCCCATTGAGATCTGCCATAAGAAGGAGAAGAAGAAGAGGAAGATCATAGCTTGATCGGAGACACTTGCTTCCGCTAAATAATGATGGCTGCCCAATCAGGTATGTATATTATCTTATTATCATATTGGTGTTCTAATATTTGCTTAAGATCTTGGGTATTTCAGATATTATATCTTACATTTTGTTCCATGCCATCAAGAAACCTTGTCAGGAATTTCCCTTTCCTGGAATTTATGTTCATGAGTTCATGAAGACAAAGTTCAAAAACTTGCTTGAGAATCGTACAGATGATGGCATTAGTGATAAAGATAGGGTTCTCCAATGCTTTGAACGATCTTCGAATATCGTTTTGATCAAGTCTTTTACAGAGCTTGAAGTGAAATTCATGGAGTATCTTTCGGTTCTAGTGAGCAAGAAGATGGTTCCAACAGGGCCACTTGTTCAACACCCCACTGAAGAAGAAGATGATGATGATGAAAGAACAGAAATATTCTTGGAATGGCTTGGGAAGAAGAGAAAATCCTCCACTGTGTTTGTTTCTTTTGGAAGTGAGTATTTTCTTTCCAAGGAAGAAAGGGAAGAGATAGCTTATGGGCTTGAGCTTAGCAGAGTAAATTTCATTTGGGTTATAAGATTCCCCGTAGGAGAGAATTTCAAGCTTGAAGAGCCATTGCCTAAAGGGTTTCTTCAAAGGGTAGGTGAGAGAGGATTGGTGGCGGAAAGCTGGGCTCCTCAAGCAAAAATCCTGCAACATTCAAGCATTGGTGGATTTGTGAGCCACTGTGGGTGGAGTTCTGTGATGGAAAGCTTGAAGTGTGGAGTTCCAATCATAGCCATGCCTATGCATCTTGATCAGCCACTAAATGCTAGGCTTATGGTTGATGTTGGTGTTGGCTTAGAGGTAAGGCGAAACAATGAGGATGGGACCCTTGAAAGAGAAGAGATAGCAAAAGTGATCAAAGAGGTGATGTTGGGTGATGAGAAGGATGCAGAAAGTATTAAAAGGAAAGCGAGAGACCTGAGCAACCATATCAAGAAGAAAGGAGAAGAAGAGATGGATGAGTTGGTAGAACAATTGATCCAGCTTTGTGAAATAAAACCGAGTTCTTGTTATCTTTCTAATTAATTCAGCGGTACTAGTATTATTTAGAATATTGTTATATGCATTCTCAGTTGATTTTTAGAGAAAAAAAAATTCAAATATGACAGTGATAAGAGTAGCAGAAGAAATAAATGTACTGATCAAATTAGTAAGTTCAAAACAAAATAAAGTAGTCTAAACTTCTGTCCCCTTATAGGCGTTTGGTTGGTGTCATTTGATATTACCACTGGAATTTTAATTCCCAACACATAAATGTCCAAATACTTATTACCGGTAATATGTTAAATTTGTGTTTGGTTGTCATAGTGGTAATTTCATATTACCATGCTTGGTTGATGGGAAATATAAGATTCCTATGAATTATTTTACTAAAATATCCTTTACTTATTCATACTTGAGTTATTATTTATTTAATTAAATAATAACATAAAATATTTAAAATTATATAATAGAAAATTAAAAATAATGTAAATTTAAAAGTATAAGTATATAGCATATCACATGAAACATAATGGTTTAAAATAAATATTATTGACTGAAGAAAATATTAGTTAAATATTGAATGTTATTAATTCAACAATTTTATTAATTTAATATTTAAAATTTAGTCATTTCTTTTTTATGGAAAATTTTTAATCGTTTCATATAACATGTTATATTAATATTTATATCTAGATATACAATTAATTAATGATAATAAAATTATATAATTATTAAATTATGTTTAATATAATAAAATTTAAGAATTTTTATTTATTAATAAATAAATTAGAGTATTTATTAATTTATCAATACCACAAGTTATAAATTTGGTAAGATAAAATTTGTAGTTTAGATGAAATCAAAAGACATTATTGACCATAATACTATTTCTGTAAGGGGGGGTATAAGGGGAAAAAAAGTTAAATGACCATGAAAATTGGAAAACACGTAAACAAGAGTTGGGAATTAAATTCTCACTCAAATGACCATATTTTTTTATATTTGAGAATCCAACTTTCCCAATGACAAGATTAAAGAGTGAACAAAAAATGGTCATTTTAAATGATCTATGCCAAATTCCCATGGTAATTGTAAATTAAATTAAACCAAACACATTACAACAACCAAATAGCTTCACAACATTGCAGTATTGAAGTTTGAAGTATTGAAGTTTGACAATCAATGTAACTTCATTCTTGAACTTATCCAGTCCATGTCCTGAATCTTTTTTTTTTTTTAGTTTAATCAAGGATACCCCCAGGTCTTTGGTCCAATACGTTTTTTTTAGGTATAACTAAAGGTATCCTTAGGCCTTTGGTCGAAGACTAATTTCTTTCGAGCCGGGTTGACCCACTATGGGGGTAAAGCTCTCCCAACAATGATTTTCTCCATTCACAAGACTCGAATTGAGACCTTGCTTAAGGGGAACAAGTGCCAAACCCCTTGAACCAACCAATTGTTGGTCTTTCGTCCAATACTTTGCAAGCCTCTTTGTTGCAATTTCTTTTTCCTCTTTTACCATTCCATTTTTAATTTTTATTCATATAAAGCGCAAAGGATTAAGAAAAAATAAATCAAAGATAACTAAAATGGGCCTATATTATTAAAAATAACTGACAGCATATTGCTCCATTCATTATCCTATATACATGACCAAAGCCTCCTTGTCCCAGCTTCTTGTTGCTTGAGAAGTTATCTGTTGCATTAGCTATGGTTGCAAAATCAAATATGGGCAACTACATCTTTTCCTTTTGTTTACCTGGTCATTTCATTTTCAATTGACCATTTTTTGGACCTTAAGCTGTTCCAATCGCTGTTAGGTCATTGGTAAATGAACAACTACCTTTCCTACACTACATAACTACTTAAAAGTAATTAGTTAGCTTTCCACAATGAGTTGAATAACAATTTGGAGATTGGCTAACTTCATCTAATGGAATATGTTACTATATATGTTTAGTCGTTTTATTTTATCACTTTTGGTCTTTCCTAATACGTCCCACAAGATATGTAAGTGACCGGAGCGTATCACCTACAGTTACTACACTACAATTACCCATCAAAATTCAGAATTTCGTAAAATCCACTATGGAGCCCACATTTTTAAAAATGGTGAATCCTCACAAAATATTTTATTTTGATTAGTGGACCAACACTGTGTAATTGTAGGACTGCAAGAAAAGTAATTGTAGGTGAGATATGGGCCTGTAAGTGGTGGAATATGATGCTTACCTCTTATTCTATTTATGTTGATTGCATCCAATTTTTTCGCTACCTGCACCATACTGTGCAAACTCTTGATTTTGTACTCACAATTTATTAATTCTAGTTTTACTTGTAACAAAGTCTATTATTCAATAGGCTAATTACCCAAATCAACCATGTACCAAAAAGAACAAATTGACTTTTGTTTGGAATAATTGATCCTTCAAACTATTATTTTGGGATAATGTAACCCTTAACTCCATGAAACCCTCTATTTTAAATAGAGGGCTCTATTTAATTAAGGGTTATATTATCCAAAAATAATAATTTAAGAGCTTAATTATTTCAAAATAATAGTTTTGGAGGTTAATTGTCTCAAAATAAATAGTTTGAGGGGTCAATTTTTATCAAATAAAAGTTTAAGAGCTAATATGTCCAAAGAGATATAGTTTCATGGACAACTTAGGTATTTATCCAATAAAAATATCTCAACTAAGAAATATCTATATATAAGAGAGAATTTTTCAATCTTCATATATATCAATCAATCAAGCTCTTTAATTTTTCTTGGTTAAAAAGAGAATTATAGAAAGGTTAGATGGATTCAAGGTGTGGGCATCCTCCAAGATACAGTGTTTTAATGTTTCCATGGCTAGGTTATAGTCACATCTCTTCTTTCCTAGAGCTTGCAAAGAGGCTTATCCATAGAAACTTCAACATTTACTTTTGTTCTACTCCAATAACCACTAATTTCATCAAGCAAGGGCTTTCTGATGAGAATAATCACTCTCTTCCAGTTCAACTTGTTGAACTCAATCTTCCTTCTTTTTTAGAGCAACTTCCTCTTCATTCTCCAACAATTAATGGCTTTTTCCCTCACAGATCAGCCTTGGTAAAATCGTTCTGTGAGGCAAGCCTTAGCTTTTGCAACATATTAAAATCCCTGAAACCAGATTTACTCATTCATGACTTTCTTCCCTCATGGGCACCTGCAATTGCTTCTTCTCTTAATGTTCCAGCTGTTGAGTTCCATACCACAAGTGCCATAATGGTTTCTTATGTAATGCATTTTTACAAGCACTTTGAGTCCGGTAGTTCTCAGGATTTTCCATTTCCAGCCATATATCTGAAGGATTATGAGGTTGAAAAGTTTACTGTTTTACTTGAATCCCTTGTTCACGGAAGGAAAGAAAGAGATAAGCTGATGGAGAAGTCCTCGGATAAGCCATCGTCCAAGATCATCCTGATCAAGAGTTGTAGGGAGATGGAGGGAAAATATATCGATTACCTCTCCGTTTTAACCAAGAATAGGGTGGTGCCTGTTGGTCCAGAACTTGTTCGAGATGATCCCATAGACGAAGTTAGTAAATTACAACTCATCATGGAATGGCTTGACATGAAAACTCAATCTTCAACAGTGTTTGTTTCATTTGGGAGTGAGTGTTTTCCATCAAAGGAAGAGATGGAAGAGATGGCTCATGGACTAGAGCTTTCCATGGTTAACTTCGTATGGGTTGTTAGATTTGCTTCCGAAGAGAAAATTGTTTCTGTTAAAGAGGCATTGCCTGAAGGATTTCTTGAGAGGACAGGAGATAGAGGGTTTATAGTAGAAGGATGGGCACCACAAACAAAAATATTGAAGCATTCAAGCATTGGAGGCTTTGTGAGTCATTGTGGATGGGGTTCTTTGATGGAAAGCATGAATTATGGTGTCCCTATTATAGCCCTGCCATTTCAATACGATCAGCCATTGAATGCTAGGCTTCTCGAAGAAATCGGGGTCGGAGTCGAGGTAAAAAGAGTTCATAAAGATGGGAGATTTCACAGAGAAGATGTTGCAAATGTTGTCAGGCAAGTGATTGTAGAAAAGAGTGGGGAAAGTGTAAGGGAAAAGGCAAAGAAGTTGAAGGAAACCATTTCATGCAAAGAAGATGAGGGCTTGGATGAGGTTGTCCATGAGCTATTGAAGCTATGTAGAAAGATTGAATCTTTACAAGTTATAGTTAATTAATTAGAAGTAATATGGATGAGAATCAATGCTCAACCTTTGAAATGAATGGTGGCTAGTTTATATACTTAGACGAGCTGAATTCAACTATAGTCGATACGAAAGTACTAGTTTTTAATTTAATTATATAAGGGTCTTTTGTTAATTTAGATTTTGACAAATAGACTAATTGCCAAATTCGAGGCCTAACATTTACGATTTTTCTTAATTTGGGACTCAACTTTAAATCAATTAAATTAAAAAGTCAGATCCCCAAATCGAGAAAAATCATTAACGTTGGACCTCAAATTGACAAAAGGCCGTTAATTGAATTAGTTTTGCAATATTTGACCCTTAATCAACCAAATTAGAAGGTTTGACATCAAATTGGGCCATTTCGAAATAGTTCGGCCCCAAATTGACCTTAACCATGCCATTAAACATGACTCTTAACCATACCTTTTTTAGTCTCGGCCACAATTTTTAGGCAAGCCTTTATGACTTTTAAACAAGTCTTCGGGCATATGCCTTTTAGACAAGCCTTCGAGGCATATAACTTTTAGCGCCTTTGGTCAAATGACTTCTCATTAAGCATTGGTTAAATCACCCTTAGACCGATTTTAAGTCAATTAGCCCTTTATCACTAGTCTTTAAGAGAGATGAGCAACCAAGAAGAAAGGAGAGGAAGAGATGGATGAGTTGGTACAACAATTGACCCAGCTTTGTGCAATGAAACGGAATTATTGTCATCTTTCAAATTAATTCAAGTGATTGTGTACAATTATTCAGAATAATTATCAATAATTAAACTTTATATATCAAATTTCAGTTAATAAGTCCACACAGTTCCCCTTGGCCTTGCAAAATTTTTGTTCAGATGGTAGCTCTTCTACCTAGCCTCCAACAATGTAATGGTGAAATCATTCAATGAACCTGATGGATGCTTGGCCAAAGGCTGATTCTTTTCAACAAAATAACCAGGCTGCTTTGGTTGAGGTAATGTACTCTCACCACCCAACATTAGCAACACAAATGACATGTTTGGTCTATCTTCCGGCCGTTGTTGCACACATAACAGAGCTACATGGATACATCTTAAAACTTCAATTTCAATGTATGAGTCCCCTAATGCGTTGTCCATTAGTTCCAATGGCCTCTTTTGTGTCCACAATCTCCAAGCCTGATGAAAATTTTCGAATTAAAAAGATTTCAAGTCACTTGAAATAATAGTTTAATATGTGACGATTGAGATCGGAGCTTACATATCCAAGAAGATTCTGGTCTTGATCTGAGTAGCCCCTGCTTCTCTTCCCGGTTATTATCTCCAGAACCAAAACTCCAAAACTGAAGACGTCTGATTTCATTGAGAAACACCCATGAAAGGCATACTCTGGAGACATGTATCCACTGGAAAATAGTTTGAAAATGAGAACATTAAAAAGCAAATTACAGGGAGAGAATTATGATTCAAGTCTACTAATACTTACTATGTTCCGACAACTCTTCTTGTCTTGTCCTCAGTCTGATCTCCACCGAACTTCCTAGCCAACCCGAAGTCTGAAATCTTCGGATTCATACTATTATCTAGTAAAATGTTACTGGCTTTTAGATCTCTATGGATAATCCTTAATCTAGAGTCATGATGAAGATAAAGAATCCCTCGAGCAATTCCATCAATAACAAGCATGCGCTTATGCCAGTCCAACAAGTTCTTTCTGGTTTTATCTGCATTCTCAGTTGATTTTCAGGGAAAAAAAATTCAAATATGACAGTGATAAGAATAGCAGAAGAAAAAAATGTACTGATCAGATAAGTGAGTTCAAACCAAAAATAAAGTGGTCTAAACTTCTGTTGGGCAAGTATTCGTAGATTAGCATCCTTTCATCTCCCTCAATGCAACAACCAAATAGCTTTACAAGATTGCGGTGCTGAAGTTTGACAATCAATGTAACTTCATTCTTGAATTCATCCAGTCCTTGTCCAGAATCCTTTGAAAGCCTCTTTACTGCAATTTCTTTTCCCTCTTTCAATACACCCTTTTGAATCATAAAGTGCAAAGGATTAAGAAAAATGAAATGAAAGATCATGACAAAAATGGGCCTAGTCTTGAGAATAACTGACAGCATATTGCTTCATTACCTTGTATACATGACCAAAGCCTCCTTGTCCCAGTTTGTTGTTGCTTGAGAAGTTATCTGTTGCATTAGCTATGGTTGCAAAATCAAATATGGGCAACTCCAGCTTTTCCTTCTGTTTACCTGGTCATTTCAGAATTACAGCAAGCAGCTCATAGGAATAATGATCTCGATATTATCAAATTTTATTATCAAAATGAAATGGTTTGTCTAATCTGGCAGCATGATCCTTTTGCCACATTTGTAGAATCCCAGATTTGAATTTCTTGCAACAAACTAATAATATTGTAACCAGGTTTTTTACCTTCCTTCCTAAGCTTTGCCTTTCGGTTGTATAACAGCACCAGGATTACCATCATTCCTGTGGCTATTGTGAGGGAGATAGCTATTATTACTGCTTTCTTCGTTTCCTTTGACTTCATTTTTCTTTGAATTTGATCTGAAAAGTTGGACAAAGATTCAACCAAATAGGTTTTTAGTTTAGCAACACATCCTAAGTTTTATGGTCAAACTTGAGGCAAAGCTAGATTCTTGCTGCCTCAGTTTTTGCAAATCTATGAACTTAAATAAAAGGCAATAGGTTATAGAAGAAATAAAGAAGGGATCAAAGCTGAATGGCAAATTTATCAATTATTATAAGGAAAAACCCCATGATTACTAATTACATGTTTTCATATACTGCATGCCATTTAACTCAAGCAAACTTATCTTAACACTAAGAAAAATGCTTAATTAAGTTTAAAGGAAGGACATCTACCTAACTCTGACTTAGCCAGCCGAACATAGAGGTCTTGCCCATCCTCGGAGAATTCTGTCATATCAATCAATTCATTAAACCACAGCAAGCAGCCAGTTCCTCCTATGATGTCTAAATTTGAAAATGCTGTGCAAGAGCAGTTTGCCAAACACATTTCCTCACACTCCTTGAGACTCATGGTCGTGTTGGCCCAAGATTTCGATGTGTCTGGCAGTTCCAACCGAGTGTACTTGAGAAAGCCATCTCCCTTCTCACAAGCCAGAGGTGTCCTTCTAGTACATCCATCTGACCAATCCCCAGAAGTTGGTGATTTGGGTACAAATCCTTCCAGGCATGCACATGGAGCAGCAGAACTATCAGAGTTGCAGCTTGCATATGCTCCACATAAGCCATAGACAGCACACTGATCTGCCTGTGCTGTTGAGACAATCTCCCAGTCTTGTTTTCTCTCGTTCCATATGAAACGCTGCATGAGACCTGATGGATTCATCGCATACCTCGAAATTATTGAACTATTTTTGAGTTCACATTTATAGTACACCTCATCCTTATTCAAGACAAACTGATACGAATATAATGACTTTGGTTTATTATATGGCTTCCGCCTTGAAAAATAAAGACCATTCCATGACCCTGTCCTGAAGACTACTACTGTTCCTTTCCGAACAACTAATTGTGGGAATCCACTGGGATCTATTGTCAAAGAATATTGTCCTTCAGCAGGATCATCTGCACTTTTCCAGGACGATATATAACTCTCAAAACCCGTGACATAGTTCTTCCCAATCTTCATTCCTGCTAAAAAGTTATCACTAGGATAATCAAAACTTTGCCATAAAAGGTTCTCTGGGTTGTCATCATTTCTGTTTTTCACTACAAGATTTCCTGTCTCCAAGAGCTGTGCAACAGGGTTTTGGACGGTTCTTGATGTATTGGAAGACCAAACAACAATTCTCGTGCTATTCAGAAGTGTAAGAGTTCCTAGGTCACTGAAACTTAGAACTCCTGATAGATCAAAAATAGGAGCTTCCCTGTTGGCTACCCATACAACGGTCCCGGAAGAAACTTTCTTGTACCATATTCCAACATATCTACTCTTTGAACTTCCAGGACTGAAAAACCCCAGTTCAAACAGTCCACCAGCTGACATAACAGTTTCACCATCTTTCAAGGACTGTCCCGGAGCAATAATGTCTAGTGTGGAGGTTTGTATAATCAAGAAAGAGAACAGAATTAAAGACCAGAAAACCTCCATTGATAAGAAGCCTTAGTCTGAATTTCCAATAATGTATGCCTCTTTCATCCAAAGGAAGTCAACTACGGGTGATGGCCGGAACTACATAAGTCAACCAATCAACAAAACTGGAACCCATAAGTCTTTGTTGGGGCCTTTGGCAGACTACGACGAGTTTCAGACTATGTTAAAGAAAATTCTACTTGAAGTAAAGCTTATGTGGCCAAGTGTCATGGATGATGCCACAACTTCACCACAGCATGATTACGGTTGTCCTAATGAAAGTTAACTCAAAGCAGGTAGATTTAATTCTTTAACTTTTTAACCTTGACTGGAACTTGGAACCAGGAATAATTCATGCTTCCAACCAAGTTATCAAAATCTCTCTGCACCAGGATAAGTAACGGTCCCAATTAATTTATTTTCAATATTGAAGACCATAAACAACAATGACACGGTTGAAAGAAAGAAAGCAAAACAAAGGAAACTTATCAAATATATCCTAAACTTTTCAAAGTGGAACTAAAAATAACCAAATCTAAATATACCTTCACAAACGGAGAGAAAATGTAAAAAGTAATGGAAAAGAGTTGGCACCAAATACCAGATGTAGCCAGCCGAATATAAAGATCTAGCCCATCGTTAGTGAGTTCGGTCATGTCAATCAGCTAACCAAACCAGAGCAAGCAGCCACAATTCCCGACACTTCTCGAGACTCACGGACACGGTGCTGTTAGCCCAAGCATGTCAATTATCCGGAAATTTCAACAAGGTGTGCTTAAGAAAGCCATCTCCACCATTACAAACCAATGCTGTCCTTCTAGGACATCCATCAGACCACTCTCCTGTATTCCAATCACCGAAAGCTGAAGATTTGGGCACGAATCCTTTCAGGCATGCACATGGAGGAGACCTATTAGTGCTGCAGGTAGCATATGCTCCACATAAAGCATAAGTTGAATACTGATCTGCCTGTGGAGTGGAGAAAATCTGCCAATCATTGTTTCTTTGATTTCATTCCACACAAAACGCAGCACGAGACCTGATGGGTTCATTGCATACCTTAATACAACTGATTCATTCTGCATCTCATATTTGTAATTTATCTCCTTACTATTCAATACTAACTCATAAGCATATAAAGGATTTGGTTGAATATTAGGCTTCCGATCGAAGAACTAATGACCATTCCATGTCCTTAAAGAATACTCACCTTGTGCTGGATTAACTATGCTTTTCCAGGATGATATATACCTCTCAAAACCAGTAACAATATCTTTTCCAAGCTTCATCCCTAGTAAAAAGTTATCACAAGGATAATCAAAACTCTGCCATAAAAGGTTCTCCAGATTATTGTCAATTTGCCATTTCCATTTTCACCACAAATTTCCTGACTCCAATAGCTGAGCGACAGGATTCTGCGCTGTTGTCGACGTATTGAATGACCAAACAATATTCTTTGTGCTATTCTGAAGAGCAAGAAGTACTCCATTGTGTCTGAAACTTAAAACTCCTAAAGGATCAGAAATAGGAGCTTCTCTGTTGGCTATCCATACAACAGTTCTGATAGATACTTTCCTGTACCATACTCCTCCTAAATAACGTCCCTTTGGGCTTGCCGGGCTGAAAAATCCCAATTCAAAGCTTCCATCAGCAGAGACAAGAGTTTCACTATCTCTTATAGATTGTCCTGAAGAAATAATGTCTAGTGATGAGGCTCTTATAACAAAGAAAAAAAATAAGCATAGGATAAGCTCCATTTGCTTTGGTTTCACAATTTCTAGTTTTGGAACATTTTATTTTTCCAAATTCAATGATGGTAATGGATAATTCAGGGAGGAGTAGAGTCAGCCAAATGATTCAAGACTTTGACATGAGAAAATACTTTAGAGGCTAAAATCATGGACGGTGGCATCAGTGCACCAGAAAAGTTGAAAAAACTTCTAGTACCTACTCAAACGTTTCATTGAACTTTCAAACTTTAGCTGAAGATAAAGACTTTTGTTAAACAAAAAGAAGAAAAAAGAATAATAGCTTTTCAATATGCATGTATGACTTTTCGAGGTTCAATTTCTGTATAGCATGTTGGTTGGCTAGACACGAAAAACTTGAATTTGTTCATTGTTGCTGTCAGACCAAAATGTCTCTGCTGAAGATGTTAATTAAGTCAACTGATCCTCAAGAATGAAGATCATAAACAACCATGAAAAAGTTGAAAAGTAATGAAAGTAGCCGAACAACTACTGTTAGAGCCAAAATTTTCAGTAAAATAATAGTCATTGATGGAGAAACAGAGTGACTCCTATGGCCAGCAGCCTATTTTGACCTCTAAAACAGAAGAACCAAAGAACCAAAATCTCCTTCACTTTGAAGGTTTGTTGGGCACCAGCAGGCACCATCTGAAAGCAATTTAATTTACTTGAGCAGATCATAAAATGTGGCAGAACAGGAAAATATTAATTGTTACGATAGTCATTGATTTTTTTTTTTAAATCTAAAGTAACTTTGTAAGAATAATGATAAAAAATTAACTTACATAAATGTATGAAAACAATAATGAAAAATCATTAAATTTTTCCTAAAATTGCCCCCGCTGAGGTCTTGAAACTTTATTGATATCACATAAACAAATTGAAAATTTTTATAGAAAATGTTTTGACCCCATAAAAATTGAAAATTACTGTCACGCCCCAACCCGTCCGAGCCGGCCACGTGGCAACTGTCGCGCTGCCTCGAAGTACGTGCTAGCCAGTCACGCACCTGAGGCACCGCAAGACATAAATGGGCATCATCGCTGTCAAATAAAACTAAAACTTTAATTAGAAAATATTTAATAAATTAATTAACTTTAAAAGTAATGCCAGTAGACTAATTGAGAGAATACCTACATAGCGGAAACTTATAAGCCTAAGCCACGGACGTCTCCTAGTGAGCATCCTTTCTATTAGCTGACTCCGTTCGCGAAGCTGCATCCATCCACATTGGATACAGGTGAGTGACAGAGATTCAATGAGTCTCCATCAGGGTTAGGAAAACAGGGTAATCGAAAATATAATAAAACAAATAAAATAAAATAAATTAAAAACTTTGTTTTCAACACTTCCTGTATCAGATTCTCCAGGTGAGAACTTGATTTTCTTTTAAGAACCTTTAAAATAATTTATAAATAAAACGGGTTGGCATCTAATACTCTGAAGGCACGACTGGCCGGTCGTATGCATTACTGCACCGAGGGCTATCTCTTTTCTCTTAAAATACACTTTCATAATTTCTCTTTCTCTAGCCCGTTCTCTCGGTGGTGCCTCACTGTGGTGGAACACAGTGATCTGGAGCTCTGGCGAGTTTCCCTATGCGCCTCTCCCAACCATGCTGGACTCACCGTGCCCCTTGATAGGTGGTCCACGGCTGAGTATCACGCATGCTCTCAAACTCGGTCCACGCTCCGGCAAATTGGAGCCCCGAGGAATCCCACTTAATCACCCCTCTTCTAGGGGCATCGTACCCCAATAATAATAATAATAATTCTTATATAATATTAAAAACATGTAAACACACACAAGCTTTTGTATTTTTAAAATCATCCCACCCTCTAAATGGGTGTATCACAAAATAAAAAGTGTGTGTCGTGGATTACCCTTGTCCCAAAATAGTTGTAAAACCTTTTTAAAACAATTTATATTTTTAAAACATTTTGCCCTAGTGGCTAAGCACTGAAATCTAAGCCACTCACAGTGATGGGAGATTTGTATACTGTAATACCCGTTCCAAATTACTGTTCTTCTTAGTTCGTCCGGCATGCATCATTTAGTAGGAAATCATGGAAAATATAGTTTAAGCCTTACATAAGTTATGGATAGGATATAAATGGAATTAAATGAATTGTTAAAGAATTAGTAGTAAGGTTAGAAATTTAAACTGAAATTGTTAACAATTGACAGGGAATTTAAAAATTTCACTGCCAATGGAATAAAAGGAAATTGTCTGAAGAATAAAAATAAACACTGAAAATTTTATTACACTGACTTAGGATATAGATGGAATTTTAGTGATTGTTGGAGGACAAAATAGGAACTAAGAACAAAATTTTCTTTTATGGACTTAACCATCTATTGACAAGTGGCAAAGCATTAGAAATCAATGGCTAAGATGAAAACAAATTTTGTCATCTTTTGCCTAGTGAAATCCGGCCATGCATGAAGAAAAGCCTAGAAAATTCAACACAATTCCATGTTGTCTTCAACCTTGAGAAAAAGGAAGAACAAACTCCATTGATGAAAGCTTGGAAGCTTACTCCATAACACATAAGTCCTAAATCCTCCAAACAAGCCTACTAAAATTTCCTATCAAATTAAACCTCTTGATTAGCCCATCAACATTCCTAAATCAATTTCAATAAATTCAAGCTAAGTGAGGAGAAATTGCAATTGGAAAGTCTAGGGTTCTTGGTGGGATATTACAATTCAAAGGTAAGCATGCCTAAATTCAATGTTAGATTGTAGTTTTTGGTATGCTAAACATGAATATAAGGTCAATTTAACTTGAAATCACTTGTAGGAGTGTGAATCTAGAAAATTAGAAAAGTTATGGAGAATTTTTGAATTTAAGATTTTTAGGTCAAATTGAATTCATGGAACCTTAGGATTAAAATATGAAGTTCATGGAAGCTTACTAAACTAGGAAATGCCATCAAGTTACATTACAAGAGAAAATTTTAATTTTTCAATATTTATGCCGAAAATTACAAGGAAAATAGCATTTTTGCCATTTTGGAATTTAAATGAAAATGTAGTTGTTTTTAAAGTAATTTTAATGTGAAAATGTTAAAGAAATATGTTGGAAAAGAAAAATATGGAAATTGGGTGAAATTGGAGCAAAGGCCGAAATTTTTAATGTGCCATAGCTATGGGAAATTTTCAACCTATAATGGTATAGATGTGAATTTTGGAGAAATTAGATTGGAAGAATATTAGTGAAAAATAGTAATTAGGAGTTAGAATTCAAATTTAGTGCATGGCATGCATGGCATTACACTTAGTCTAAGTCTTAATTAAATTTAGTAATGGCTATAGAAACTAAATAAATTATGAAAATTAGGAGTACCTGCACCATCAAAGGACAAGGAACTGGGTGAGGACGGTCAAGAATAGCGAGGACCTCACTATGAGTGGATGACTAACTCAAAATTGCTTTTATACTTGATTTAATATTTTTGGATTTAATGCCTCTGTTTACTTGGATTTCTCAAATTAAAGTATTGATGAACGGTTTATGAGATTTTATAAAATCCTACTGTGTTAAGACGAAATTATTTCTTAATTTATGGATTGAGAAAGAAACTTGTATTTTTGAAAAGTGTGATGTTAATATTTTATGCGATGAAATGATACTGTGGAAAGGCCGTATGGGTTGTAAGTTGTTACTCGCGGCAGCCCCACGAGGGGAATTTATCGTTACTGCAGTAACTAAGGTGATGTTTGATAAACTGAAAAAATTAAGTGCTGAAAAATAAGTGTTGAAAATTTAAGTATTGAATTTAATAAGGACTGAATTTGTATATAAAAACTGTTTGATAATTAAATGTTGAATATAAATAAATTGTTTGATATCCATAAATGTTGAAAATTTTTTGAAATCATTAATAGCTAAAATAAAGGTGATTTAGTATAAAAGGAAAGTTTTTTAAACTTAAAGTATTTAATTTTTTCATCATTCAATGATAAGTAGGTCTCTACCTACTTTTTAAATTCAACACATTTTTGTTGAAAAAATTCATTTAAGTTGTGACCTACAAAATTTATCAAATATGTTTAAAATCGTACAGTGTTGAAAATTTTCATTTTCAACAGTTTGAAAATTTTCAACAGTTTATCAAACAGCCCCTAAGTTTAAGCAGCCTGCGGACCGCCTTTTGAGGGGCGCGGGTGAGTGTGCTTAGCCTTGGATCAGGAGGCGCGGAGGGTAACCCACAAGGCATTCGAGAGTTCATTCTGCGGCACTGCCGGGCAGGATGGAACTCAGTCACCCAGTGTCGACCTCGGGCCAAGGCGACAGCTTGGGTTGAGAAATTGACGGACAATATCTTTGACCCATGGGCCTATTTTCTGGAAAACTCCTTTTCTAATGGTTCTTTTATATTACTTTGAATATTTGAATTATAAAAGTATCTGAATTTATTTTTGTGAACTTCAATACGTCTATAAATATTTTATCGGTTATCCACTCACTGAGTAACCTAGTTACTCACTCTCGTTTTCATAAAACTTTTCCAGGTTGTAACTAGTTGACCGAGCTGTTAGGGTACGTTGTGGTGGGAAGGTAGTTGGTACTTTGCACCAATTTGACCAGAGGTGAAAAAGTCAACTTATGTACTATTTTTCAAAAATTCGTGTAGGGTCCACCGAGTAAGTAAATGTCGATTTAAATAGCTATTTCACGACTTTAGTGTGTCTAAAATATTTTGAAACTGTTACCGTATTTTTCTGAATCCTGTAGCTTAGTTTAAAAATTCACAGAAAAATATGTGGCGTAACCAATGGCATTTTTGTAAATTTCTTGAAGTTTTGGTGTCTTGTGTTTACATGAATTTTTACGTCACGACAGTCTGACATTTAAACTGTTTTGACTTGTCTACATGTTAACTAAATGTTTTAACTATTGAACTGGATGAAAACTGTATGAGGGGAAAATGTGTAAAATGACCGTTTTAGCCTTGCGACCCTTGGAGTGTATTCTAACCTAATAGAATGCATTTCAAGAGTTGCGGTGATTGTTACGTGCTCGATCATGGTGTCGGGGCGTGACATATACTCCCAAGCGCACTATGTAGCTTTAACCTCCGGTGCATCGCCGCATTCGATTATCCGAAGCCCTAATACATGGAAATACACGTTAGCATTCATAATTAAATTTATGAATGCACCTACGAGGCTCTAACATGATCTAAGATGATGTTTGGATGTGGTTTGGAAGACTTGGAAGTGTTTCGGATTGATTTGGGGTCAAAAAGGGTTTCAGGAGGTAAAATGACCGTTTTGCCCCTAAAGGGCAGGACTGGTGCCGGAATTGGAGTGAACCGGCACCGGTTCTCTTCGACCACAAGGTCGATCGCCGACATGCAGAAACGGCGCCAGTTCTGTTCTGGGTTTCCAACCCGAGAATTCTTTAATTTTTTTCTCTTAGCTCGAAAACCGATGCAAGCGTACACCAATTTAGCTACAATTTCAGATGCATGTACCTTAATGCATCCACGACACGTTTACCGAAAGAAAAACGAGAATCACAAGCTCAAAGTTCCTAGATCTCGATCTTAAACTAAAAATTTAACTAAAAAGCTAAACTAATTTTGAGCTTGGATCTCTCCTAAACCAATGCGTGGAAATGCGTGCAAACTTAGAAAAACGTAGATCGAGGTGAGTACAATAATATATTAGAAACTCACCTTGTTCTGCGGTCCGGTTTGTCCGGATCTGCCAATTGTCCAAAATGCCTCCGTTTGGCTCCAGAGAGAAAAAGAAAAGAAAATGAAAGAAAAAGAAAAAGAGAAATGAGGAAAAGCTTCAGCCCACCCCTATTTATAGAGGAGCCCAACACCGGGTCTACTCGGGCCTTGGGTCAAACTTTTTTCCCTTTTTCAACTTTCTTTCATTTTCACCCGTTGGCTAAATCCTTTTCTTTCTTGTGCCAATGGGGCCCATAATAAATTTCTAGGGACTTATTTGGAGGTCTTTTTGGCATTTACTAATTCCCATGCACAGTTAATTACTTTATCTTCCAACTCCGTCTTATCCTAATTTAAACTTCTCTTCTTAATTAGACACATTTAGACCGACATATTTTTTTTAATTGATACGCCATCTTACACTATTCCGTTCATACGAAAAAGTCGTGCTAGGTCCGGGTGTGTCAATTACACTTATGCCTTGTACTCATCGAAACTAATACAATCTAAGATTTGAGTATGACACCATATAGCCCAACTCTAAGTAACATAGTCTCTGCAATTCATCAAATAAGAATTTGATAAAACTAAAATGTATCAATGGAGAATAAGAAGAATAATAAGTTATCTAACCATAAATCATTTGAGGATCAATCATCAAATGAAGTGACTTAATATTGCCAATGTCAATTTACTTGAAGAAGCTCAAAAGGAGCACATAGACGATAGCCTTTACAAGGTACCACTACCTTATCAGCTAGAATAATCCAAATATCAGCCTTATCAGGAGAATGCATGTTTTGCTTATTGAAAAGTCTTCTGCTAAGAAGTCTAATTTTGGACAGGACTTCGGCCGAGAGTCTTGTCCATGGCGGTTGGAAATAAATGGATTTTTGCCGATGTTTTTAAACTAGTAGAAGTAGAGTCATCCCACCTCTATCTCAAGAGATGACAAATAGGGGTTAGTAGGTTTGGTCGGATCATTCCGGGATTGAGTGTTTAGGGTTTGGATAGTTTCATAATAGGGCTTATTTTGGATACAGGTCGTTTTGAGGTTGAGCTGTTTTGCATTCAGACTCAATTCGGTTGGATTCACTTTTGTTTACTAGTTTTAGATTTTCAGGTTTGAATTCACTTCTATTTTTAATTGGATATATATTAATGAATTGAAAATGGGTTAATTGAATTTTCTCTACCAAAGTTAAGATGATGATTTTCTTTGGAAGTTTCAACAAATTTTCCCTTTAAATTTCGGAAATAGTAGATACATAAATTTTTTTTTAAGACAAGTAGATACGTAAAGTTATAAGAACAAAATTGTGAAAAATAAAAAAACATATTTCTTCACGGTAGTTTGGATGGCTACCCAAAAAAACACATATTTCTTTTATGTTAAATTGAATGTTGTGAAAAGTATGTTAATTAAAATTGGGACAAGAAGTAAGAATATGAGAAAATAAGAATTAAAGGAATCATAGAGAGAAAGAGAAAGAGAATTTAGAGAATTGAATGAGAGAGGAGATAAGATAATATGTAATTATCAGTGTTTAGTATTGATATTGGTGTATGTTTTTACGAGGGAGAATGAACATAATTTATAACCTAACAAATGGTAGTAACTCATCTACCAATTAAAGCCTCTGTTACTTAATATTAATTTTGTGGTGTTTGAAGTCCACTTTTGTAACACTCCCCCTTGGACGAAATGCCACTATGAAAATTGGATGTGTACTGCATCGTTAAAAACCTTAAGTCAGAAAAATCCAGTGGGAAAAAACCGATCATAAGGGAAAGAGAGTACAACACAATTTAGTCCATGTAATATGTCTTCAGGACAATATGTGCTTGTCTTCAGGACAATGTTTTTATTTTCAGGACAATATAAATAAGCCTACTTCAGTGGCCTGATTGGACGTGCTATTACTGCCTCATTAAAAACTTCAAGCCAAAAAAATCCAGTGGGACAAAAACCGAACAGAAGGAAAAAAGAGTACAGTGCACTTATGTCCATAATCGATCCCCTCTGAAATAAAACAAACAGCTACTTCTAGAGCATCTAAATATTTTCACTTCTGGGAAATTCAATCTTGCAACTTACTGACTCGCCGCATACCAATGCCATAAACTAATTTCTCAAATGTTAATGTTGGCAAAGATTTGGTAAATAAATCTGCACGATTATCGGCGACCGAATCTGTTTAACATCAACTTGTCCACTTTCTTGGAGATCATGACTATAGAAAAATTTCGGCAAGATGTGCTTGGTCCTATCACCTTTGATATATCCTCCCCTGACTTATGCAACACAAGTAGCATTATCCTCATAAATTATAGTGGGAGAATCTGTCACCGGTTTAAATCCACTAGCATTATGAATGTTTGATATCATAGATCTTAACAAAACACACTCTCTTCCGGCCTCATAGAGGGAAATAATTTCATAGTGGTTGGAAGATGTAGCAACTAATGTTCGCTTAGTGGAACGCCAAGAAATGGCTGCGTCATTATAGCAAAATAGATAACCAGTTTATGAGCGAGTTTTGTGCGGATCAGATTTATATCCTGCATCAGTATAACCTACTAAACCAGAGTTAATAGTTTTTTTAAAATAGAATAACCCCAAATCAATGGTTCCTCGGAGATAACGGAAGACATGTTTAATTCCATTCCAATGTCTCCGGGTTGGCTCAGAACTGAAACGTGCCAACAAATTCACTGCAAAAGCAATATCTAGTCTCGTGCACTGTGCCAAGTACATCAAAACCCCAATTGCATTAAGGTATGGTACTCCAGGACCAAGTATGTCATCATCAGGTTCTTTAGGACGAAACAGGTCCTTTTGGGGGTCAAAAGACCTTACAACCATAGAGGTGCTCAATGGGTGAGCCTTGTCCATGTTAAAACATCTAAGCAATCTTTCAGTGTATGCTGACTGATGGACAACTATTCCATTCTTTTTGTGCTTAAGCTCTAGACCAAGGCATAGTTTGGTTTTACCCAAATCTTTAACCTCAAACTCCTTTTTCAAATATTCAGCAGTTCCAGATAACTCTTCAGGAGTTCCAATTAAATTCATATCGTCGACATAAACTGCTATAATAGCAAACCCGATTTCAAATCTTTTAATAAACATGCATGGGCAAATGGGATCATTTATGTACCCTTCCTTAGTCAGGTGTCACTTAAACGTTGATCACATACGCCAGATTACTTTAACCCATGCAAAGATCTTTGCAACTTTATTGAAAATAAGTTGCGGGGAGTGCATGCTTCAGGCATTTTGAAACCTTCGGGAATTTTCATATAGATGTTGGAATCTAATGAACCATATAAGTATGCCGTCACAAAGTCCATAAGACGCATTTCAAAATTTTCTTGGGCAACCCAACTTATAAGGAAGCGTAAGGTAACTATATCCACTACTGGTGAATATGTTTCATCATAATCTATCCCAGGCCTCTGCGAGAAACATTGGGCTACGAGTCGGGCTTTATACCTCACGATCTCATTTTTCTCATTTTGTTTCCGGACAAATACCCATTTGTATCCAATAGGTTTTACATTGTTGAGGGTTTTAGTAATAGGGCCAAAAACATTACGTTTGGCAAAGGAAGTCAATTCAGCTTGGATTGCTTCTTCCCATTTAGGCCAATCTTGCCTATGATGGCATTCGGTTATAGACCGAGGTTCATAATCATCATTCATAATCTCATGAGCAATTGAGAGAGCAAATGCATCATCGATGATTATCTCATTCCGATCCCATATCTTATTACAATAACTAATGGAAATTTCAGTATTCCCGATGTTGGTGATCTTTTCATGGGTTTGTACCACTTCAGGGGCAATATGCTCATGAATTTGTGCCACTTCAAGGGCAACATGCTCTTTTTGAATATTATATTGTGTTATTTCAGGGGCAACTTATTTTCTTTGAGAAAGATCAATATGCTCATCTGGAGCGGATTCTAAATTCCTCCCCCTTCTTTTCGAGGAACAACATCTTTTGATCCCATTGGTCTACCACGCTTTAAGAGCGGGCCATTTAGATCCATTTCGGGTGGTTCTACAGGAACATCTATCCTAGCTGGAACCTTCGTAACTGGAATATGAGACTTTATAACCTTAGCAGTCTCATTAAATGCATCAGGCATTTGATTTGCAATAGCTTGTAAATGGATCAATCGTTGCACCTCATTTTCACATTCAGGTGTTCTTAGGTCTAAATGAGACAAACTTTTCTTATTCCATGAGAAAATCTCGACATTTTTCTGCTTTCCATTTGTGGAAGCTTTTGGTATCCCAAGTGATGGGAATACTGTCTCATCAAAATGACAATCCGCAAATATAGCGGCAAATAAATCACCAGTCAATGGTTCAAGGAATCGAATAATAAATGTTGAATCAAACCTAACGTAAATGCCCAAATGGCATTGGGGGCCCATTTTGGTCCTTTGCGGTGGTGCTATAGGCTCTTGTACCACTCAACCAAAGGTGCGAAGATGTGAAATGTCTGGCTCCTGGCCCAAGACTAACTGAAGAGGGGAATATAAATGAAAAGCAGTGGGGCGTAATTTAATCAAAGCTGCTACATGTAAAACAGCATGACCCCACGCTGAGGATGGGAGCTTTGTCCTCATCAATAGAGTTCAAGCAATAATCTGAATGCACTTAATCATGGATTCTACTAATCCATTCTGAGTATGAACTTGTGGGACCGGATGTTCAACTTCAATTCCTAATGAAGTGCAATAAGAATCAAAACTCTTTGATGTGAACTCACAAGCATTATCCATTTTTATGCTTTTTATTTGATAATCTGGGAAATGAGCTAGAAGCTTTATTATCTGTGCAAGCAAACGTGCAAAAGCGACATTGCACGTTGATAATAGGCAAACATGGGACCATCTACAGGATGCATCCACTAATACCATAAAATATCTAAATGGTCGACTTGCAGGTTGAATCAGCCCACAAATATCACCCTAGATTCTTTTCAAGAATGAAGGGGATTCATAATCAACCTTTGTCATGAAAGTTTTAGTAATGAGCTTTAGTAATGAGCTTTCCTTGTGAACAAGATTCACAAATGTAATCCTTGGACAACAACACCTTTGTATCTTTTAAAGGGTGTCCTCGAGTATTTTTAATGATTCTTCGCATCATTGTAGCTCCTAGATGACCAAGGCGATCATGCCAAATTCCGAACACATCAGGGTTCACTAATTTCCAGGGTTGTGGCATATGATTCTATAGCTTGTATTGGGAAACAATATAATCCCATACTAGAAGCTTCCAGCTTCTCATGGTTGGTCTTATGGCGCATCTTGTAGGAAGTGATGCAAAGAAATTCCTTGTTTTGCTCATTTGCTGTTTCTAGATGGTACCGATTACGGCGTACATCTTTGTAACTAATTAGATTTCTTTTTGATCTACCGCTTAACGATGCATCTTCAAGATACAATGTTATGCCATTTGGCAAAATAACTGTGGCATTCCCATAGCCATCTATAATATTAACAGGACCAGATATTGTTTGAACATTTGCCTTGCGCAATGTCACATTTGAGAAAAAGTGTTTGCCACAAAGTATAGTATGAGTCGTGGCACTACCAAGCAAACATATATCTTCTTTTTTCTCAATGTGTCCCATTTGCATTTACATTGACAACTTCAGGTGTCAAGTTCCATAAAATTTACCAAATTAATAATACGATTCAAAATATAAACCGATAAATATGGAATAAAACTCATGATTTTATTGATGACCATATTTATTTAATATCTTCCTTGGTAACATAATTATTCAAAGGTATGGCAAAACATAGATGAGAACCCTCAGGATCTATTTCTGGGACTTATTATTTTCATCAACATTATCAAAAGAAATCAGAAACATAAAAAAGTTTTGCATTACCAAGAATATGAGAGTTTTCATTAACCAAAACCTTATTAACTGCAACATTAGTCATAGTTAGGTCATTTTCAATGGCATGGGTCTTAACATGCTTGCCTTTATCCTTCTGGGATGCTTGGTATAGATCAACTAAATGTTTGGTCGTACGATAGGTATGTGACCAATGACCAGTCATTCTACAACGGTAACAGGTACTATCATCATGCTTCTTCATAGGCCGTTTACCTTTAGGGTTGTGTTAGGAGTTATTTATATTACGGTTAGATCTTCCGGCACCCTTACGGGAAAAATTCCCATGCCTGCGCTCACGACCCCTAGGACAGCCAACATTCTTACTTGACCCGGCATTTGCTTCAGGAAGTGTCTTAGAGCCAACAGGTCTTAAATCATGATTTTTGAGAAACAGCTCATTTGTTTGTTTTGCAGTCAACATGACTGAGATCAATTCAAAATATGTCTTAAATTGGTGCTGTTGATATTGTTGCTGCAATACAATGTTCGAAGCATGAAAGGTGGAGAATGTTTTCTCTAAAAGCTCAGCCTCAGTAAGCTTAACACCACAAAGTTCAAGCCGTGAAACAATATCATACAATGCCGAATTATAATCGGACACGGAGATGTTGCCAATCATATTATGCTTGATGGAGGATGACAGTTTTAGTGTGATCATACCGCTCTTTCAATCTTGTCTACAAGATCAAGGGATCTCGGACATATAGATATTGAACTTTTAGTCTATCACTTAGATGCCGATGGATAAAAATCAATGCATTTGCATTATCTTTATCATTAGCATTTCCATCTTCACCAATGGTAGCTGCTAGACCTTGGCCTTGGAGATGCAGTTCAATATCGAGACACCATGACAAGTAGTTATTGCCACTTACATTCAAAATTTGGAATTTAGGCTTTTCAATATTTGCCATAATTTTGGAAAGAATGGTCTCAATTAGTTTGACAACTTCTGGTGTCAAAGATGATTAGAAGTGAATCTTTACACAATGAAAATTCAAATTATCTCGTGTAAAGAAATGGTTAAATAAAATAAATTTTGTATGGAATCAAACCTTGAGAACTTACCAAACTTCAAAATTGCTTCACTTTAAAACACTCGTGCTGATAACGTGTTGTGAAAAGTATGTTAATTAAAATTGGGACAAGAAGCAAGAATATGAGAAAATAGAAATTAAAGGGACCGAGAGAGAAAGGGAAAGAGAATTTAGAGAATTGAATGAGAGAGGAGATAATATGTAATTATCGATGTTTAGTATTGATATTGGTGTATGTTTTTACGAGGGAGAATGAACATAATTTATAGCCTAACAAATGGTAGTAACTCATCTACCAATTAAAGCCTCTGTTACTTAATATTAATTTGTGGCGTTTGAAGTCCACTTTTGTAACATTGAATACTTTTTAAATGGCATTGTGAAATACGCTCATATCCTATAACCTTATATCATATTATTAGGAGTATAATAGGTATCTTATAATTTCAATATTAAATTATCATTATTAATAAAAATAACTCTACATAATTTACTATTTACCTAAATAACCTTTATAATATAAATTTAAATTATTATGAATTATTAATTTTACAACTCCTACTTCAAATATAACTCTAATTAACCACTATGTATAACATTCATAACCTAATATTTTTCCAACTTCTTTACTGTAACATATAAAATTTGGGATCTACACAAAGATATTAAGCTTTTTATTTCAATTTGGTTTCGTTTTAATTTTTTTTTCTTTTGACTTAATTATTTTAGAGAACATATCATATAAAATATTAATATGAACAATTTTATTTGGGTATATTGTGACACGCTTGGACCTAGTCCGCACGTGTCAAGTTCTTTATTTATTAAAAATTTTAAGGTTAATAAGTTGTATGGTGAATTGAAGTGTATGGATTATGTTTTGAACCTCCTTTAGCTCTAATCATACCTCCTTTAACTCTATCATACTCTTAGAAACCCTAATTGAGTCACGGAATAGTTCAATTGTGTCAAGATTGAAGATTAGACCTTAGGAAATTGAAAACAATTAAAATATTAGAGGAAGGTCAGATCCAATGTCAGAATCGGTCAAGTCCGGCACTGAACTTGACCAAATTGGAGTCGCTGGAGACCACTGACCCCTTTTTCTTCTTTTTTTTTTTTTACCTCTTCTCTTCATTTCTGCCGAGCTTCCCTTTTTCCTCAGCCATTCTTACAACTGCAAATCACCACCAATCACCTCCATAAACACTCCAAGTCATTCCCTTAGATTCCCCAAAGATCAAACACATCAAAAACAACCAAAAATCTTAAAGGTCTCTCAAGAAAACCTAAAGGAGCAACTTTGTCCTTCTAGTATGTTAATCTACTCCCTTCAGGCTTCATTTTGCGTATTTATTTGCTTGAATTCATCAGTTAGATTAGGAGAAATCTTGAATTGAATATCAAACCTAAACTTTGTTCAAACCCGTTTTCAAACCTTAACCTCTAATCCGAAATCCTTGAGTTTTTAACCATAAATTCTAGTTTTTAAAGCTATAATCTTGAGTTTTGGCTTGACTGGATCGAACTTGGTGGAGAAGAAGAAAAAGAAAAGCATTTGGGTTAAACCCAGAAAGGGTCCTGCATAGGACGTAGCATGATCCGGCATCAGACATGAATAACCAGGGGCAATGCCCCCAAACATGTGGTTTGGCGTTGGATGTACACTATGGGGGCATTTTGGTCATTTTGACCCACTTGACCCGAAATGTCCTGAATCGATCTAGGACTTTCCCAGTTTCATCCCAAGACCTTAGAAACCCTAATTAAAACATGTTTGAATATTCAATTGGTATTCAAATACCTAAATTAATTGGATTGGATTCCAATATGGTTATTTAGGTAAAAGATCATAAATGAAAAAGAGAGAGAGAGTTCGAGCTTGGGCATTTAAGGGATTTAATCAAGGAGTATACGAACCTCTCTAACTTGTAAGTTGCTTGGCTATAGTGGTTGACCACCATAGATCAACTGATTTCTAAATTGATTTAATTTAATCATTTTATTAAATGTTTTATAAATGTTTTGGGATATAGATAGTCCACCCTTACACACGAGATTTATATTATTAATTTGAAGGACGGGACTTAAAAGATTTTATAAAATTGAACTTATAGATTATTATTGATGTTGATTATGTGAGATGAGAGGTTGAGTATTGGACTTACTACTCTGATGTGAGCGAGTGGACTGAGCTGCATCCGATCAAGTAACCCTGGACTGCCTTCTAAGAGGCATAGAGGGCAACTCGCTAGTGCTAGATGTAGCTGTGTCCACCCATGACGGTAGCAACATCAAAGGAATGGGCTTGAGGACAACTTATGGTTTTTACGAGACACAAGTTAGAGCCCTTGATGGTCCGAATGGTCACCTGGGTGCACAGCTATGCCATTGGATATTTTTATATGTTAGCCCCCTTATGAGATATCTTATATCAATTTGGTTTTGGGATTTCATTTATTTTAATTATTATATTATTTTATTAAATATATATATATTTGGATTTATTCAAATATCTTATTTTAATTATTATCTTATTTCAATTTGGTTTTGGACTTATTTTATTAAATATATATATATATATATAAATCCTATTAACTTTTTAAACTAAAGTAAATAGGAAGATTGGTTTTTAAGTATTTGAAAAACTCTTGTCAATATTGTAAACATAAATAAATGACACCATCTGAATCTTTATTCAAAATTTCAAGTGTATATCGTTACATTGACCTATTTGCCGGTACCTTTGTTTTTGTTGCAAAAAGTGTAAACTGACTTTAAGTCCTTTGCTTTTTACTTGTTGTGGGTCTCACTGCTGAAGTGGAAATTAAAAAATGACGTGGAAATTCCGTAGACTGTCCCGTTAGTCACGTGGGGTCACGTTTCTCACTTCCTTCCAAATTCGGTGAATATGGTCCAAAATAAAAAGTTGGGGGCTAATTAGGTTCAAAAAAAGGATAGGGGTGTATTTGGTTCATTTTTGAAAAGATAGGGGCCAATTTGGCTATTAAGTCGTTTCAAAACCTGTTGGTAGCCTAAGCAGGTTCATCTGTGTTAGGAAATTGAAAGTGAGAATCTAATCCATTATAATTGTCTGCTTTAGTTATCTATTTCTCTTATTAACTTACTTTGGTAATTACACAGGAAGCTTCAAGAAGGCAGTCAACTAGAAAGAGTGAATGTAATGCATCTTTTGACAACTTTGCCAACCCAGACATTGTAGCAATCCCAACTTAAGAAAACAAGAAAACCACTTGATGCTTGGCTGCCAGAAGAATTCTCTTTTTTTTTTTTAAGTTTACCCATTGACTTTTGTAATTAGACATGATTGGGTTTAGTTCTTGTCAAGTGAATATGTGTAGCTTGATGTAAAGTTTTTTAAGACTAGAAAATCTATTTTGTTAGGTAAGTTAGTAAGAAGGGGTTGCTTGATGGTTAATGTTTTGATGGAAATGGTATTGAATTGAATACCATGTTATGTAAAAGACATATATGTTCCTGGAAATGGTATTGAGTTTAATACCATGTCATTTTATGATATATCACTTCTTTTCAGGTGATTCACCAAAACAGAGTCTGAAAATGTTCTTCATTCATTTTAAAATTACATATACACATAACATTATGGTCTATGGTAAGGAAAGGCTAACTTTCCTACTTTATGCTCCCTTATCCCTTTCATACAGGACTCACATAACATATAAAACATAAACAATATTAATGCCCACTTGTACAACTCTTTCTGTCTGCATCTTTTATCCAGTGTCTCATTTGAAATCTTAAGCTGCCTTTGTAAAGTTTCAACCTCTATTCTCAAAACCACATTTTCATCAAACAATTCAAAATTATCATTGCACATCCCTTGCATCTGCCTTAAGCTCTGAATTTCGATCTTCATTGCTCTGTTATGCGTTCTTAATTCAGCATTCTCCATGGATAGTTCTTTGTTAACATCCCTTAGTTGAATAATTACTTGTCAAGCTCTAGCATTGTCGATCGGACCATCATGCCACCGAAAAAAATCACAGCCACCAATCTGCATTACTTTTATCAAATATAAATTTACAATAAAACACCAAATTAAATTACACTTGAATTGTAAATAACCAACCTGATAATTTCCACAACCATAAAATTTACATCCAATGCTGTTATGCCTCCATGAAACACGTCTAGGAGCTTTTTTTCCACAACGACAGAAGATTGGTTCATCGTAATTGAAATGATCCTCTAGGTTTAAAGACATGGCATCAGCGGGAAGACAGTTGCAAAATAGAGTTCAAGGATATTTTGACCCTAAAAATCAAATTAAGCTTAAAGTTAAAAGGTTTGAATTGAGGGTACTAAGAGGAAGAGTGAGAACCAAATATGAAAAGGAAAGTGAGAATCGGCTAGGGTTTGTTGCTGAATGAGAAAAACCAAAAAGAAGAAATGAGATGGAAAAGTGAGAGATGAGGTAGCGAGGAAAGAGAGAGAGAAAGAGAAATGTTTGCAAAAAGTTAGAAATAAAGAAGAAGGAGAAGAAGAAGAGTGTGGGCCAAATTTAGTGGCGGAAAAAGGTGAATTAAGAAGAAAAAAAAGAAAAAAATCAGAAAAAAAAAACAACAAAAAAGTTTTAAAATTCCTTTTTATTTTTAATTTTGAATTCCACATGGCTGATGACATGTCCCTGACATGTCAGGGACACGTTAGTTTTTAACTAGGTCAATGGTGCTGTCAAAGCCATGTCAACAGCATTGAGGGATCCTGATGCATTCGTCAGTTTTCATCCTTGATTTGCATAATTTTGATAGTAAGGAGACTAAATTGCTTGGATTTATAGTAGGGGGACTAAATTGAACAATTTGCTATAGTAGGGGGACCAATTATGTACTTTTACCCTATGACATCCCTAGGCCAACCAACGAAATTTTGCCAAATCAAAAAATTTTTCTAAAATTAGGATACTAATTTGACTAAAATTTAGCTCCACATTATAAAAAAAAGGAATTTGAAGTATAAGTTCTTAAATTTAGAGTATAATTATGATAGAGTTTTAGTAATTGTATCATTATTTTTGAGTTATCACAACTTTATTGGTTGGACCTATAGATGACATAATATGCCTAGCCTGCCTAATAATTTCTTCCTAAATGCATATAAAATTGAAATTATTTACGTAAGAAAGATAAAATCTATGTCAATTAATTAGGAACTAGGTGAAGGTTTGGGCTACGCCCCGGGATTTTAAGTGTTTAGGAAATAGTTGAATTTAAAATTTGTTAATTAAAATTACAGTTATTCATTAAGTGTAGGGTTAATGTTCCATTTGGTCCCTATACTTTATAAAACCTCTACTATTAAAAGGTCAAATATGAAAGGTCAAATATGATACCTGTATTATCATTATGTATGTTAATTGGGTCCAATTTTTTAACACCATTTGTATGTTAATTTAGTCCAATTTTTTAACACTGTTAAGTTAGATGACGTAACCTAAACTACTTGTTAGCTAACATGTGGCTCCATGTGTGTACAAAAATGCATCCCACATGTTACCTATGCCACATGTAACAAAATTATTGGACATTAATTTGGTGAAATAGGAATGTTCGTTGACCTTGAAGGATAATGTATAGTATTTTCATTTAACATTCTAAATTATTAATATTAAACCAATATATAAAATCAAAAATGATTTTTGCATAATAACAATAATTTATTTAAATAAGATATTTTGTTTACATAAATTGTAAAAGAAATACATATATAAAAAGGGAAAAAATTGAAAACAAATTTTCATGTGCAGATGTCAACAATAAAGATCAAACTTTTGCTTCTTTTTTGTTTCTTTGTGATAGATAGAGATTTTTTTCCACTGTAATAAAATTTGGAATAGGCTAAAATCCTAGACAATTCATTGACAGACCAGTTGAGACGTAAGAATTTGTCAAAGAAAACAAAAAGGCAGGGAAAAATTTATGCAACTGGAAGGAGTTACACAGTGATCTATATCTCTCAATCAAACTAATTCCTTCACCCCTTGTGTTGTTTTTAAGGAAACTCAAAAGCATTTCCACTTCATCAGGTTCAAGTAGAGTAACTTTATTCCTTCCAACCAAGACAAGATTCCACTTTCTGCACTGATCCATAAAAATTTATAGATATTCGAAGACGGCTCACCATCGTACTTTCCAATGGCCTTTCGTATCTTGTCAATCAACCTAGCACTCACAACGCATGTTTGTAGGCAATTCATCTTAGTTCTAGGATCCCAGGACGGCCACCATTTCTGAGTTAATAGTAAAGCATCATGGATCATACACGGTGGAAATGGAAGAAGTGGATATCTATTATGAATGGACAGATTATGAATATAGCCCCTTTTCCGTGCAGCAGCACAAAAATAATTCGAATCAACAAACTCTGACTCTACATCATATAAGAACCAAGATATGGTTTACCAAACATCTTTTCAAGGAAATGTAACATTCTCATAGCAGTAGTAAGAGGCGCAATAATAGCTTCAGGGAGTACTCTCTGAATGACCTGATTCAATTTTGTTGGGACCCCAAAACCAATCATTGGATTTTGAAGATGAAGGGTTTATTCCTTTTCTTTAATAGCCCCTTCATGTGCTTCTTTTTTTTCCACAAATTGTTCTCCAGGATTCACCTTTTTTTATGATCTGTGTCATTACAGAAGGGCTTCTTTAAAATTGGATGGAAAACCATTCGTGTTAGTTTTGCCGAAAATAATATGAGACAAACTATAGCAAATTGAGATATATTATGAAAGAAAAGAAAATATGAACTAACTATGAAGTGTTTAGAAAAATATTTACAAGTCTAAGTTCTTTGAAAGGAGAAAGAACCAACCTTGTCTTCAAGGGCATAAAATGCATCAGCATCCTTAGCCATATTGGATGGCATAGTGGCTATATTCATAATTTGCCCATTCATAATAGATATTCCCGTCTTCAGAAAGAAATACGAGAAAAATGGAAGAGATCACTTCCCGACTCTATTTTCTAACCCATATAAACTTGTGAATAAAATTTGACAAAGATTGATATTTTAACTTCACATCTAATTTAACTTTTAAACTTCATGCAAGTCAAAAGCAATAGTAAGTGATTCGAGAATAAAATTCCTAAGTATGACAAAGATAAATATCAAAAAAATAAATATAAACATCACATGAACAAAGGTCAAAGTTTTATTTAACTACACAAAAAACCATACTGCTAATATATGGTTTTGCGAGAACGCACCCAGCAACCCAAATAGCAGTCACTTGAAATGGTTATTTGGATCTCAGTGTGTCTTTCACATAGAGAACTCAAGACTTTCTATATCCGCTGCAATGTAAAAAAGTGAAATGGGCATTTAATGCCTAAGTTTTACCGTAGCTTTTGCAAGTTGCAACCTAAATAAGTCAAAGTAACATTTAATAGCCTTTGCAAGTTGCAACCCAAATTAGTGAAAGCAATATTTAATATTTAAAAGATTCATATGAACCAAGTTTAAGATATAAGGAAGATATAGCTATCATGTGAGAACAAGTTATTAGAAACAAGCCCATGACAAAGAATGGAGAAAAAAATTGGAGAAGAAGAAAATGCTCCAAAAAGAAAACAAAAATTCAACAATATGGAAATAGGTGTAATAAATTCCTTCGGAAGTCAACAGTGTAAGAAAAAGCATTAACCGTTAACAATTAGCAAAAGAGTCAAAGGTTCATTTATTATAAGTTAAAAGGCTAAAGTCCACCTGTGGCAAAGAAGAGATAAAAATTGTATCGAAAGAAACAAATAGCCAAAAAATTCAACCATATAAATAGTAAGTCGATTGAAAAAGTCAACAATGGTAGAAAAATAACCTTGTTTTCATATTAATGCAAAATGTCCTCGACGACGTGGCTCAAGGAAAAAAAAAGATTCTGAAGCAACAACTTTGTTCACACAGTGAAACCTTTATCATTTCAAACATAATAAATTCCGTAGGAAACGTAAAAAAAAAAAAACTAAGAAATGAAGTGCAAATCAAAACAAATTGTGCTCATATAGAAATTATGTCCCTGATGACGTGGCTCAGAAAAAAAGAAAAAGAAAAGAAAAGCCTATGAAGTGCTCTCGTGACATTTGCGATGTGCTTTATGTTGACCTTTAAGTACAAAATAAAGAATTAAAAAATTATATGAAATTAAGAAGCATAGTCTTAAATTCGATTAGGACATATGTAATAGTAAAAATAAAGCTGAATTTGGTTAGGACATTTACAAGGAGAAAAATTTGAATCCATGCATAGACTTTACATGGCAATAAACCCGAAACCATTCATCTAATGTGTTTAGGGACTAATTTATATCAAACAAAAGTTCATGCACCAATCTATTCTTTTTGATATAGTTCAGGGACCAATTTACGTATTAAGCCGTATTTTTTTTTTCACATTTTTATGAAATTGGCAATTTATTGAATGCATTAGCTTATTACTTCACTTATTTTTGCACTGTTTATACCAATTATTTATACTTTTTAGGAAACGTATTTATTTGTTTATTTGGTTAAGAAAATAAAGAAAAATTGAAACATTAGAAACAAAAACAGATATTAATATAAAGGAAAAAATTGGACACCAAATATATATAAAAAAAGAATTGAACCAATCTTTTTAATATGATTTGAATTAAAACAATATTATTGTAGTATAGAAGCAATACGAAAGGACAAAAAGACAGGACAAAAAGGTAATATGAGAATAAATAAATTAAGGGGAAAAGGAGGGCGAAAAGATAAATCTAGTTCCCTGATACGGTGAGAATCTTCACTGCACACTCAAAAGTCAGTGGAAATTATCCAGTGGAAGGGGGTACAGTGCAGGCCAAATGCTTCTAACTGCACCACGTTGAGCATGTCGAACAACATGCAGGTCCAATGTGGGGGCAATTGAGTCATTATTCGCATCACACAACAATCCCGAACAAACCCTCAGTCAAAGGGAAAGGATAGTTGGAAGACATGTATTAAATATCAAGGGTAATTTTAGAAAGATACAATAATGTTACCATAGTTTTATAAAAGTGACAAATATTTTGCGATAAAAGTATTTCCAAAAGTGACATATATTTTGGGACATATTTTCCTAAAAGTGGCATAGATTTTAGGGCAGAGGGAGTATTTATAGTAAGGAAAAAATAAATTAGGACATCCGAGAATGAATCACTATTTTTTAGTCAAAGTTTAAATGTATCTGTTATTCATTTATAAGAAGGAATAAATAAAGTGGGATATTAAAAAAAAGAAAAAGATGTACAAATAAAATAGGATCGATAAAATATAATGCATTAAATGTATTGAATGAATTAAAGAATAAATTGTTTAAATAAAATAAAGAAAGGGAATAAAATTAAAAAGGAAAAAGGTGATGATGTGGCAAAACTCTTGGCTTGCCATTCCTTCGTGCTTTTAACATCTATAATTGTCACATCCCCGACCCGCAAGCTCGGTCACATGACAGTCGTCTTACTATCTCGTAATATGTGTCACGATCATACCTCAGAGATAGCATAAGGCATTAAATATCAAGCATATATATAAATGTCAAATATCATTTATAAAACAATATTTGAACAATTAAAATAATATCTTTAAATAACATTTATAATAATAAAGTACCACAATGACAAAATATCAAAGTAATTGTGCTTACAAGTGTGCGAGTGAGATCGAAAATATAACACAACAGAATTTAAAATACACAAGTGGATCACTAATACTAAGAATAGAAGACCTACTTTGGCTGGTAGCTAATCCGCACGCCCTACCAGCGACCACTCCTCAATAAGTCTCAAGCCTAAAAGATTTATAAACCACAGAGGTGAGTTTGTAGACTTAGTGATATAGTTTGAAAACAATGTAAAAGACCAAAGATGGTGGGGGATATAATAATACCAAAATCAATCTTTAAAAATCACCATTTTCATTTCAAAATAATTTCCCACCAAAATCATTTTCATCAAAATGATTTAATTAGAGGAGCCGTAAATTGACAAGCCTCATCCGTCGATGAGCTCAAACCATTGGGAGAAATTCTCATCAATACTCATTGAAAAATATATTCATATACACACTATGCCTTTTTCTCTCAACGTTGTCATTCGTTGCCTCAAAGCAACTACAAGTGCTCTTGGCATGTCTAACACACTCGGACCTAATCCGACTTTTTCATACAACCGGAATAGTATAAGACGGCATATTAACTTGAGAATGCGTCGGTCCGGATGTGTTAAGATGAAGAAGAGAAATGGAAAATAGAATAAGATGGAGTTGGAAGATAAGGCAAGTGACCATGCATGGAAGCACAAAGTGGACTTCTTTAAGTCCATAGCCAATGGATTGGATATCCATTGATGATTTGGTCAATGGATTAGGCCAAAGATCAAAATTATGAGAGGTGGAAAAGAGGAATTAAGTCTGACCCGGGATCCGAGTAGGCCAGTGTCAGGCTTGCCTATAAATAGGGGGAGTTGAGCTCTCCCCCTCTCATTTCTCCTTTCCTTCTTTTCCTCCCCTCTCAACTGTTTTCTTGGAGCAATTTTGGACTCTTGGCTAATCCGAACAATCCGACTGTCAGATCGAGGTGAGTTTTTAATATGTTATTCTACTCACCCTAATCTACATTTTTCTTAATTTTCACGCATGTCCATGCATTGGTCTAGGAGAGATCTAAGCTCAAAGTTAGATTTAGCTTTTTAGCTAGATTTTAGTTTAGATTTGAGATCTAGGAACTTTGAGCTTGTGATTCTCATTTTTCTTTCGGTGAATCTGTTTTGGACAACGTGAGGATCACCTGTCTAAGTTTGTACATCGAAAGGAGGAGTGATGGGTGCGAAAACTGAGGAGGCAGCTTGTGAAACGACACATCCGTCGACAGGTAAAGTCCCACCCGTCGAAGGATTGGCCTGGGAGCTTGAAACCCAGTCTGCCCAATTGATCGGTCAATGGGTAAAGGGTCATCCGTCGATGGGTAGGCTAATATTCCTTAAGGATTTTTGAGTCCTCTACAATTTGGCCAAAAATAGCCTTTCCTTAATTTTTACCCTAACACTGAGAAAAATGTAATTTTCTGAAGTGTTGCCAAAGTTGTCAGTTTTCAGGTGACATTAAATCATGCGGGACTTCTAAGCCTCGAAACACATCCAAGCCCATTCTTAGGTCATGCTAGAGCCTCATAGGTGCATTCATAGTTGATTATGAATGCTAACTCATATTTCCGTGTATTAGGGCTCCGGATGATCGAAGACGGTGATGCTCCGGAGGTTAAGTTACGTAGATCTCTTGGGAGTATACGAACCTCTCAACACTGTGAGTGGCTTAGATTTCTATGTTTAGCCACAGGCACAAAAGGTTTTAAAAAGGGTTTTAAGAACATGAAGGTTTTCCAAAGGTTTTGGAATACGGAGAATCCACACGCACACACATTTGCATGGTGATATACCCACATAGGAAGTGGGACGTTTTCAAAGAAAAGAATAAAGATTTATATGTGTATGCTTATATGTATGTTTATATGATTTATAAATATATGTGTTGAAATATATATATATATGTTATTTGATATGGATGGCAGTGAGATGAGCGATTGAGAGGTGTCCGCGGTGCTCCGTTATGAGGGAGCGTATGGGCCGAGTGAGAGACGTGCACGTGACTACGTAGCTGTGGACCGCCTATCGAGGGGGTACGGTACGTGAGAGACCCTGGCAGAGGCGCGGGGGAAAACTCACTAGGGCTTGTTTTCTTTTCGTTTGTGTTCTACGCATAGCGATTGGCATCACCGAGGGAATGGGCCAGAGAAAGAGAAAATAAGAAAACGTTTTAGAAAAGAAAAGAGATAGCCCTTGATGCAGTAAGGCATACGATCAACGGGTCGAGCCTTCAGTGGATTTGTGGCCAAACCATTTTAGATATGTATATATTTACTTAAATTGTTTTAAAAGAGGATTCTCGATTAGAGAACTAGAAAGAGATTTTTAAAAGAAAAATATTTATTTTATTATTATGTTTTGGATTTCCCCTGTTTTCCCTAACCCCGATGGAGATTCATCGAACCTCTGTCACTCACATGTATCTTATGTGGATGGATGCAGACCCATGTACGAGGTCAACAGATAGATTCGAGGCTCACTAGGAGGCGTCGGTGGCTTAGGCTAAGTAGTTTCCACTGCATAGGTATTCTTTTTAAAATTAGTCCACTGATATTACTTTTAAAGTTAATTGTTTTATTAAATGATTTCTAATTAAAATTTTAGTTGTTTTACAGCGATGATATCCATTTCATGTCTTGTGGTGCTTCAGGTGCTTGACCAGTCGGTACGTACTTCGAGGCAATGCGGCGGTTGCCCCATGACCGACCCGGGCGGGTCGGGGCATGACAATGTCACCCTTCGCACCTCATAGTCCCAAGAGAGTGCACTTGCGCCTCCTCTATAGACCGTCCACAAGCTACTAAACCGCCAGCAAATAGCCCTTAATGGGCAGATATTAAACCTCAATTGGGCAGGTCACTCATAGACCATAATCACGCCACGATTAGGTTTATATAAAAATACCTCAATCGTGCAAGTCACATATGGACTGTCATCACACCTCGATCGGAATAACATAAAATAACATAAAACATTTTATATCATATATATAGGATAGAATATCATACATCCCGCCCTCACAAAATATTTGTATACTTGTGTAGCGGTACATCATACCCTAAACCATCAAAAACATTTAATTTAAAATAATTGAAAACATTTGTCATCAATGTCAATAAACATTGAGGTCAAACCACTCACAGACTGGGAAAGTAATATACTCGTGCGCTAACTCAACTGTATAGCAGGAGCTCTCGCCAGAATCCATTGTTGGTGCTCCTAATTTTGCAATTAAATTTCGTCAAAATCATTTTCAAAATCATACATACCAATGATGACTCAAAATAGCCTACATAGGCTACTAACACGTTCGGAAATGGCTTTAGACTAAGCCAAAATGAAAAATTATCAAAATTGAGAAAAGTCAGCAAAAGTTAACTGATCAACTTTGAACGTTTAACACCATAACTCTCTCTTCCTACCTCCAATTCACTTGATTCTTGAACCAAATGAAAGCCTATTAAGTCAACTACAACTTATTGGTTTATGACTTAACCCATTTCAGACTTTTTCTATTTCAAATTTAGCTCGTAATCTAGTGTCACCTAAAAACTGACAGTTTTGGCGATACTTGAGAAAATTACATTTTTCTCTATGTTATGGTCAAAATTAAGGAATGGCTATTTCTGATAAAATTGTTAAGGACTCAAAAATCTTTAAAAATTCACCTAGTTAATTTGTCGATAGATCAAGATCTGTCGATGGATCAGTCGACCATCCTGGAGTTTCCCATTCTTAGGCCAATCCGTGTACAGATGGGACCCCATTCGTTGACAAATTGGTCGATTTCGCTGACTAGGACAGACTTTTGCCACCCCATCACTACCAAATCCAAACTTTTACACTTCTAGCTTCATTCTAAGCCTTCTAAGGCCCTTAGGGTGCATTTGGTTGGGGTGATGTTACATTACCTGTGGACATAAGATTACTATCACATTACCTAGTAATGTGATGTCTTGGTAATGTGTGCATTTTGTGTTTCATTGGAGAGATGGACATCTTAGATTACCATGTTTAGTTGGTGTGGGAATGTGACATATATAAATAACTGTTTTACTAGTTTGCCCTCACTTATATAAAAAGCTTTCTAAACTTGTATTCCAACTAAATTAATATTCTAACTGAATTAACACATTTTGAAACTGTTAAACAAATTCAATAACAAAAAGTAAACATTAACAAAGTCAAAAAATCAAAAAATTAACAATAAAAATAATAATTTGATAAATAAGATTTATAATTGACAAATATGTAAAGATACAAATAATATAAAATTTTTTCAATTAAAATTATCAATTGTTTTTTGTTTAAATATAAATATTGTTAAACTCAAAAAGAATACCATTGTTTATTGGTATAATGAGAAATAAGTGAGGGTAACATAGGAAGATTGAAGTCAAAAGGGTAAGACATGTAACATAACCTAAGAGGGGGGTGGTATTCACATTCCCACCCATATTACCACCTCTGTGGTAATCACATGCCCTCTGATACTATTGTCAGAGAAACCAAACGAGGACATATAACTTGACATGATGCATATTCCCACAGGACATGTAAGATGTCCCCAACCAAACGTCCCCTTATACTCCATCTATTCCAACCATAACACCATATAATCAAAATCTAAGCTTAAATCTACAATTTAACCTAAAATTATCCATTTATCTTCAATTTCAAAGATCTCAACAACCAACCAACCAATTTCAATGAAATTTACACCAATTTAAAGCTCTTACGGAGTAGAACAACATACGTAAATAGCTCAAACCAATTTGAGCTTGTTTTCCCCAAATCTCTAAAAGAGTCCAAAACTTCTCTTGTCCATTGAGCTCAAATCCTTGCTCCCCTCCAAGAATGGCCACCATCATCGCGTAAAACTCAAAAAATACTACGATTTAGGCTATTTATTTGCTTAATTTGATTGAGAAATGAGAGAGGAATTGAAGAGGAAAGATTGGAGCTTAAATAGAGAGAAAATGGAGAAAGAAAAGAAAAATAAGGAAAAGCAAAATTCTTCTTTAAAACACTTTTCGGCCTTTTTATACCTCTGAGTAAAATGACAACTTTGACCTCTATTAATCTCACAAATTTCAAATTCTCTACACCCAATTTAATTAAGCAAATTTTCAATTACTTATGATTGCAATGATGAAAATTTAATTGCACCCAAAACGTACCAAGATATCATATATCAAGAGTTTAGTATTATATTGGATTGGGGTTAGAGTCCACAATAATAGTCTAGTGTTAAGTCATGGTATATAGATGTAGTCTCCATAATTATCCATCTTTAGACTATGGTATATGATTAATAGCTTGTAATGAATTTGTCAAAAAAAATCAAGGTAAAACTTGTCCAGAAAATCATAAGAAAATTGTCCAATACACTACATTACAATCCACGAATTTAATATGTATTCACGATGAATATGTCCAAAATCATCCGATGAAGGTCATATCTTTAAACGTTGCAAACAATGTGTCAATTACATGATAACGTAATAAAAGAATTACATAAAATACATGAGATAAAAATGCTGCAGAACACCAAAACACTAATGTTCTACATGAACGGAAATATAAATAGAAATAAATAGTTTTACACTGGCTTTTCTTACAACACACCAACTTACCAACTAACCACTCAAACACTTCCAAAACTACAAACTCACTACCTCTATTACCAACTCACTTACTTCATTCGACAACAACTTCGACTTTCCATTTGCTATCTATACTTATACTTTGCTCACTTAGCCCACAAATTCACTCAACTTTGAAACCTTGTCCTGCTTGCTCAGTGGGTAAACCTTCTCTGGAGGGAACTCTCTGTTGGTACAACTTCTCTAGAGGGAACTGTCATGCCCCGACCCACAGGCTTGGCCACGTGGCGACCATCACATTGCCTCGAAGTACGTGTTACACACCCATGTATCTGAATCAGCACTAACCATTGAATATCAAGCATAAATATAAATATCAAATTCCATTTACAAAATAATATTTTAACATTCAAAATATATCTTTAAATAATATATAAATATAATAAATAAAGTCCCCCATGAATGAAATATCAAAACAATTGTGCTTACAAGTGTACGAAGTGAAACCATAAAACACATTGGAGCAGAATTTAAAATACACATAGATCACTAATGCTATGAATAGAATACCTACACAAGCTGGAAGCCTATTCGCACGCTTTATGAGATAACTTCTCTTCTATAAGCCTTATGCCTGAAAATATAATTAAACCACGGGCTGAGTCTAAGGACTCAGTGATGTGGTTTGAAAACAATGTAAAAGACCAAAGCTAGTAGGGATATAATCATACCAAAAACCAATTTATAATCATCATTTTCATCTTAAAACAATTCCCACCAATAAAATTATTTTCATAAAAATGATTTTGTTAGGGTAGCTGAAATAGACTGAGCTTCATCCATCGATGAGCTCAAACTGTTGGGAGAATTTCTCATCATTTATTTCTTGATATAAACATAATAATATATATCTCATATATTATGCCCTTTTTCTTCTAACATTGCCGTAGTTGTCTCAAAATAGCTACACTACCCCCTGGCGAGCCACCATCCGCGCCTCTTTACTCTAGGGTAGTCCACTTGTGTCTTCCCTTTGGAGAACGGTCCACAAGTGCCTATAACCAAGCTAGCAATAAGCCCCTCTAGGGCAGTCCTTCATGGACTAATATCATACGTCAATCATGCAGGCCTCACATGGACCGTAATCACGTCACGATTAGGTTTATATAAAAACATATACCTCGATCGGGCAAGTCACGTATGGACTCTCATCCTGCCATGATCGGGTTTGCATAAAATCATTTTAACTATTTTATATCATATTTATATAGCATATCCCGTCCTCATGAAATGTTTGTGAATACTTGTATAGTGGTACATTATACCCCAAAGTAATAAAACATTTAATTTAATGTAATTAAAAATATTTGCCATCAATGTCACTAAACATTGATGTCAAACTACTCACTGATTGGGAGAGTTGCATACTCCCGTGCTAACTCAACTACACAGCAGGAGTCTTCGCTATGATCCATTGCCGGTGCTTCGAATTTTATAAATCTTTCATTAAAATAATTTTAAATGAAAAACATGATCATGTAAACTCTCTATGGCCCAAACAGGCTTCTAATAGACTTGGGTTGACTTTGGACTAAATTGGAATCGAAAACAACTAAATCCGAAAAAGTCAACCAAAGTCAACCGATCATCTTTAAACAGTTAACACCATAACTCTCTCATCCTATCTCCAATTCACTCGATTCTTGAACCAAATGAAAGCTCATTAAGTCAATTACAAATTCTTAGTTTATGACTTAACCCAGTTCGGTCTTCTTCTATTTCAAATTTGGCTCGCAATCTAATGTCGCTTGAGAACTGATAGTTTTGGCGACACTTAAGAAAATTACATTTTTCTGTATCTTAGGGTCGTAATTAGGGGAAGGCTATTTCTGACAAAATTGTAGAGGATAAAAAATATTTAAAAAGCTTCTACTTAACCAATCCGTAGTCCGATCAATAGACCATGCCGGGATTTCTATTCCCAGGCCAATCTGTCGATGGATCTAACCTAACCCGTCGATAGATGGGTCGAACTCTGCCTACTATGGTGGCCTTTTGGCCACCCAAACACCGCCAATTCCAAAATTTTACACTTCTAACTTGATTCTAAGCCTCCTAAGGCCCTAATACACCATATATTCCAACCACAACACCACAAAATCGTTACCTAAGCTAAATTCTCCAAATTTAAAAACCAAAATACGCATTTTTTTTCAACTTTGAAGATCTCATCACACACTTTACTAATTCACATGCTTCTTGCATCAAATGAAAGCTCTTAGGGAGAAGAACAACATACCTTAATAGCTCCATAAATGGCTGGCTAGTTTTCTCCCAATCCCCAAAAATGGTTAGAACTTTCTATTGCTCCTTAAGCTCCAATCCTTGCTCCTCTCCATGAATAATCACCATCATCTTGTAGAGCTCAAAGAGTAGATTAATTTAGGCTATTTGTTTGCTTAAATCCATCAAGAATTAAGGGAGAAAGTTGAAGAAGAAAATTTGAAAGGGAAAAGAGGGAGAGACGGGAGAAGAAGAAGATAAAGAAGAAGTTTTTCTTCTTCCAAGCCAAAATTTGGCTTTTTATACCCTAGAGCAAATTGTCAATTTTGCCTCCATCAATCCCACAAATTTCAACTTTAACACATACTTAATTTAATTGCACTCAAACATCCCAAGAAATTTCATATTTGGGTGCTTGGTACAGTATTGGACTGCATTGGAGTCCACAGGAACTCACAGTAATTTAGGTTCTCTCAGTTTAATTTGTTCATTGGGAGATCGAATCACGGCTCTCGTTGCAGTTAGTGTCCAAATCACGGGACTTATTTCATTTTGAGACCTAATGTAGGTTCTCGAAGTTCAGTTAGTTTATTGGGAGACCGAATCACGGCTATCGTTTCATTTTAGTGACCGAATCACGGCACTTGTTCCATTTAAAAAAAAGGCCGAATCATGGCACTCGTTTCATTTAGAGATCATGTCATGGTTCTTGATTTAGTTGAAGACTTAGTTTAGGTTCTGAAGATTCATTTAGTTTAGTGAGAGACCGAGTCACGGCTCTCGTTTCACTTAAAGACCAATTGATGGCATTTGATTCGTTTGGAGACCAAGTTTTGGCTTTTGAAAAGTTCTAAAAACACATGGTGTCTACGTCTTGGACCATTTCCTAATTATCTTGAAGCAAACTTCAAGGTTCTTAGAAAACGCTCCAAGAGGGGCAACTGTAGACACCCTATTTTTATTATTTAATTTCTTTTCTTCCTACCTTTCTTGTTTTCTTTATTTATTTGAATTTGATTTTATTCTTATTTTAACTTCATTGTTTTTCTTTTCTTTTCTTTGGATTACTATTTGGAATGGAGTGGGCTTTGATATGAGACAATTGGATATGATGTTGGAATGAGCAACAGGCAGCACTCTCACTCAGCTCCGAGATTCCCTCAATGTAGTCGGCGGTATGTCCCCCATTGAGCCCCATTGAGTCCCTAAATCCTTTGTTGCTTTCCGTTCTCAGCCTTACTAAAACAAAAAAAGCACCATCATCACAAGGGGGGGCCAACCAAAGAAAAAATGTAAAAAAGGGGGGGCCAACCAAAGAAAAAATGTAGAAAGGGGGCCAGCCAAAGAAAAAATGTAAAAGGGGGGGCAACCAAAGAAAAAAACGTAAAGAGGGGGGGCCAAGTAAAGAAAAATATATAAAGAGCTACCAACCAAAGAAAAAAAAGGAGAGCAAAAAAAAACCATTTGGACTGGCCATCCCTTTCTACCATAAGACCATTTGTCCATTAGCCACCGTCAGGGTCTCATCCTCCAGTCATCCGAAAGTTTAGCATCCTGGCCATCCCTCTCTACCATAAGACCATTTGTCCATTAGCCACCGTCAGGGTCTCATCCTCCAGTCATCCGAAAGTTTAGTATTCACTCCATCCCTCTCTACCATAAGACCATTTGTCCATTAGCAACCGTCAGGGTCTCATCCTCCAGTCATCCGAAAGTTTAATATCCACTCCATCAACTCCACCATAAGGCCTGGTCCCAAGAACAATAAAAAAATCCAACTTTTCTGTGAACTAAAAAAAACTTTGCTGAACCATTCTTTAAAAACCACAAACTAACTTTTCTCATTTTTCGGCTAAGCATCATCACAAGGGGGGCGGAAAAATCAGAGTTAGAGTTTGAAACTTTGCAAAATAGGGTTTACAAAATTGGGGTTTTCAAAACCTTACCTCTGTTGGCAAATCCCTTCGGTGAAAAAGAAGCTAAGGTGAAAGGGAGTAATATACCTCAGTTACAGACCAATCGGACGATTGGATTTTGAGTTGGGGAAACTTCAAAGCTGTGATTTTCTTGTTTGGAGTTAGGAGTTTTTGGAGTTTTCTTTGGCAAGGAAATTTTGTGATTTGAAAAAAGAAGGAAAAGAGGATCATTTGATTTTAAAAGGTATTCGACGGCAGCTCCTTGGGTTCGAGAGGAATGGGGGTGACAATGGAGAGTTGATCAGAAGAACGAGAAAGAAGAAAAGAAGAAATCAGATTTTGAATCCAGGTCCAAGGGACCACGACGTTTTGGGTAATTCTTCTTCCTTTTTTGGGTCGCGTTCACTTTGTTGGATATATCAAGTTGATGTGTTTGCATTGGGTTTCGTATTATCTGATGAGCAGTGTTCACATGTAGCCACCTTATTTGAATTTTAGGACATATATCATTTCATTTGACTTATGGGACATGTGTTGTACTGATGATTTGATCCCTTGCTTGATAGATTAGCAGTTGTCATGAGACTATATTTTATTGTTTTTTTTATTATTATTTGCATTAGGATTTTAAACTTCGCTGGACTGTTTATGTTTTTACTTGATTAAATCTTGTTAATATGTGTCACTGTTCTTGTTTGATTGTTTAGGCAATGTTTATTTGTTGGTTTGCTGATTGGGTCATATATATAACTAGTGCATCATATTGGGTTCCTAATAATTTGGGCTACTGATGTTAATTGTAGGCTATAATTTCAGGCATATTTGGGCTAATGATTATTTGCCATGAGTAGGATCCGGTGTAATTAGTATAAGCTAAGCTCTTTGTTTATATATATTTATTTAGTTTTATAGCTTGTTAATTTTGGGTTATATCAACATTACGGGATCATCAATCTCATGAATTGTATGTTTTATTAATCTTGGGTTTGTTCATTGTTTTCCTGGCTGTTTGGTGTATTTATGGGTCATTTTTATTGCTTGATGCAAATCTATGTGCCAATTTGGGCCTTTGTGTTGGATGATAATTGATGGATATTTTTGTGTGGGCCTTTTTTTTTTTTTCATTTTGGGCTAGCTGACTTGTTGACCTGATTGTCTTGGGCTCCTAGTTCAATTCTTGGGCTGGATTTGTTTATCTTAGATCAATCCTAGAGGTAGTTGGGCTCCTAAAGTTGCTATTTGATGGGTTATACCTATACATGTTTAGATTAGGCCTTTTAATATATCATATCATTATAGTGTTTTTTGTTTAGGCCCATTTAATATATATATATATATATATATTTATCATTTTAATTATTTTAAGCCATTAGCATTATAATATGTCATTTAGATTAGGCCCATTTACATCATTTATGATATTTTAGAAATTATGGCTCATGCATTTTTTTAATGTATACCTAATATATTTCTTGTGCTAACCCATTTTCTTGGTTTATTTTGTCCCATCATTTCATGCATTTAGAAATTAGGGCATCGTTTTCACAAAATTCATGTGCATGGGAAGCCGAAGGGTGTCTCGGAAGTACGGGATGCTCAAGGGTCTACCAAGATAGAAATTTCTCTGAGTTTCTCACCGGAAGTACGGTAGAGATTTAGGGGAATTTTTATCCCTTCAAAAATAAAAAATATATATTTTTTCTTCATTTAATTTCTTCAAAATTACATGCATATCATGTTTATTTTTCCATCAAATATTCAAGGTTTTCTTTAATTAATGTCAATTTTCAAAAACCCAAAAAAAAATACGTTTTCTTTCAAAATCTCCCTTATCAGCAAAAGGAATTTCAATTCCGACATAATTTTTAAAATCTAAAAATAGCTTTTTTAGGAAAATCTCAAACTTAATCAATAGTTGAGGTTTTCTTACAAAATCAAACTTTGGTTAATTTCTTTAATCAAGGTTTTAAAAATGAGATCCAAAAATAAAAGGAATTTAATTATTCCAACATTATCTTCAAAAACCAAAAAATGTTTTGAAAGATTTCAATTAGACCTTTACATTGGAGTCTTTCTAATTAAACCCTTTTTTTTAAATCTTGCCTTTAATCAAAATCCGTCTGTCAATAAAAGGAATTTGATAATTCCGACATTAATTTCAAAAATCCAAAAATATTTTTTTGAAAGATTTCAATTCAGTCATTAACAATTGGAGTCTTTCCAAATTTAATCCAATTTTATTTAAAACTCAAATTTTTCTTTAACAAATTATGGATTTTTAACTTTTGATTTTAAAGCTTGTTTTTGGAAAGTTCTCGATTCGGTTATTCAACGTTGAGACCTTCCTTTTATTTTTTTTCTTTTTTTTCTTTTTCACGGATCTCATTAAATTGAATTTTCTTAAAGGGTGAACTAACCCATATCAAAAGGAGTTCTACTCCAACATTTGTAGATTCTTTATTTTAGTTTATTTTATTTTATTTCAGTTTAAAAGAAACATTTTTGTTATTAACCCTAAAACGAATTTTTACAAGGCTTTATGGTATCGATTTTCGGGCGCTTCGGGGGTGCTAATCCTTCCTCGAGTGTAACTGACTCCCGAACCCAAAACTTATTTTCGTGGACTAACATTTGTTTAACCTAAGGTAATCTTTTTAGATTATGTTAGGTCAAACGGAGTCAAAACAGGTGGCTAACCTACCTAAATCAAATGGTTAGTGGCGACTCCTTTTCTTGTTTTCAAAATCTTTTTTTATTTCTTTAAATTTCTCGTCGGACGGCTTTCTAGACGTTTCGACACCATCTAAGTCGGTGAAAATGGCAACTTCGTTGAAACTTCCTAGAATAAAATATTATCACTACATTTAATAGTAAGATAAGTATCTACCAAAAATCTAAGGCTGTTATTTCCTAAATGTTTCCTATGCTTACAATCCACTACAAATTTACTTGACAAGTGGTAAAAAAAGAAAAGACTTAAATTCGTGTAGGCCAGTTGCATTTAAGTATTAATATTTTAAATTTGTTAACTTTTTCCATTCTAACCAATTGCTTCCCTTTTTTTTTTATTGTAAAAGTAAAAAAACTAAAGAAATGGAGTACACATAAAAGAAAATTGTGTTCACATAAGAAAAATGTTCTTGATGAGGTGGCTTAAGAGGGACTAAAACATTTACTATTGATGTTGAGATATCACCTAGTTGGATCTCAATTAATTGAATCAATTTCCTTTCACTAAATGTGACTATTAATACATTGAGTTTTTTAACTTTTGTAGTTATCTTTTTGTTAACTTTCTCGGTTATATTTTGTTAGTCTATAACCAAAAGTTTCGAAGATTTGTATATTTTATATTTGTTATTTTTAATAAAAATAGTGAGATGAAATTGATTGGAAAGAATACAGAGCCGAAAAAAATAAAAAGACAAATATCATATAAACACTTAATGTGTAATGTGGCAATATAGACGTTACGAGGCACTCGACGTGCTTTTATAATATATATATATATATATATATATATATATATACATATTGAATAATAATTGAATAATGAATAATTGAATAATTAGGAACTTAGGATAAATATACTGGGGAACAATTCCAAAGGTTCAGCCGCTTTTGCCCACCAACCGACATAAAAGTCAATCTGCTTTGACCAACTCCTTGCCTTTTGTATCGAACCAGGTTTCACTGTTGAAGCTCTTATACCTTTGATCGAGTTGACGAGAAGTGAATATCAAGACCATTGAAAGAAGAAGAGAGAGAATAATAATTTTTACTTTTAAAAGGAAAAATGCATTACTGGGTCCGGGCATCTTCTTCTGATTTCTCTGGAACTCCTCCTCAGCCTCGCAGGTAAAGCTGAAAATCTATGTGTTTTTCTCACTTTGTTTGTATGATGGAAAGACCTTTTCTGACAGATTCTTGTATGGTGTTTCTCAGTGGTCACACTGCTGTTCCTGTAGGAAAATCCAAGGTTGTCGTTTTCGGTGGACTGCTCGACAAGAAATTCCTTAGTGACATCACTGTTTATGACATTGGTAAATTGGGTTTTGTCTTTCCTTTTTTTTTTTTTTTCATTAGTTTCTGTTGGGTTTGTTCTTTGGTATTTGCTGAAAGGTTTTTGGATTTTGCTTCATGGGTTTTTCTGGGTTTTCAATGTTTTATTTAGCTGAATTACATACACTCACTTTTCATTGAGGCATTGGAAATGAATTCTGTAGCTCATTTTAAGGATCTATGATATAATTTATGTGATTTCACGGTTCCTTTTCTTAATTGCATGGAAGTTAATATATCCATTTGCATTCACAAGAGTGTGCTTAACTGATCGGTTTATGGTTTAATTGTTGGATTTGCGCACAGTAGGTAAACTCCATATCAGCTGATGAAACTGTCCAGTGAATTGCGTAGATAGAAAATTTTTCTTTGCCATTCTTAAAACATAAAGTAATTGCCAAAGAAGGGGATTAGGGATTGTACAACTGAAAACTGATAAACTAATTGGAGCTGAGGTAAGCTGGGTGGCTTGTGTGTGTTTAGGAAGAAAGTTTGGGCTTTAGAACGTGTGAGGATTGGATCAGATTCTCTATTTTGAAGCACACTGTGACTTTGTTCTCTCAACCTGGGTCTTTCTGGGTGGCTTGGGTCACAGGTCTACCCAATTAGAGCTTATTTAGATCTCTTTATGTTGAGGTCTTCAATTTGTTAAGAAGATGGTATTTCAGTTGGATTCCTTCAAAATTTTACAGTTGATTGGTATAAACTTGATTTTCCTTCCTTCCTATTCTATTCCTTAGCATTGTTTCTTTGGTTGATTGGCTGTTGGAGATAAGCTGGCTATCATTCAATTGCTGAAATGGGGCTGCAATTTAATATCCTTTGTCTTTTCTACATTTTGGTTTGTAAGAGCAGGGACAATCTCTTTTGGAAATGTTTGGATTTTGAATTTAGATAAATGCTTACCATGCTGGGGAAGTTCTTTAACAGATTTACTGTACAGATAAACATGGAATATATTATTTGACATGCCTTGATCCAGAGGAACAAGATACATCATGCTGGTAAAGCAAGGATATAGGATGCTTGAATGATATTCTTCATACTATTAGATGTATAAGTGAGTTTTTTGCAAAACATAGCCAGTCTACTCTAGGCATAATTTTGAAATTCCTAATAAATGAAGCTTGTGCATTTTACATTCTTAGCATCTTTAAGAGACACTGTTTTATTTTCCCAGTCTTGTTGTGCCATGCTGTTTTGGATAACATAATAAGCAAAGCTTGTAGATGCGATAACTTCCATTAATCTCAAAAGCTTTGTTCAAATTCTGACTTCTACCCTTCATTTTCTCCCCTTTATTGCTTTAGAGAACAAAATATGGTTTCAGCCAGAGTGTACTGGAAGTGGGTCAGATGGACAAGTTGGTCCCAGCCCACGAGCATTTCATGTTGCTGTTGCAATAGATTGTAATATGTTCATCTTTGGTGGGCGCTCTGGTAGCAGAAGGTATGTAGGCATCATATGTCAAATCTATTTATTTTATTACTCAATTAAATTTTACTCACGCTCTTGATTTATGATGTCACTATCCAGGTTGGGTGATTTTTGGGTCCTAGACACTGGTAAATTCTGTTTTTGTTATCTTATGATGTAAGCTTCTATATTGATGTTCCTTTCACCTGTTGGAATAATTGAACTAATATTCATTCCAGATATATGGCAATGGTCGGAGTTAACAAGTTTTGGTGACTTGCCTTCACCACGGGATTTCTCTGCTGCTTCTGCTATTGGAAATCGGAAAATTGTTATGTGAGTATGGTATCTTAGATTCTCAATCATGCAGATGGTTTTTTACAGTGTATTTTTCAAGCAGGCGTGATTGAGTGCAGGTATGGTGGTTGGGATGGTAAAAAGTGGTTGTCAGATGTATATCTCTTGGACACAAGTAACTTCTTTGCTCTGGGCTTTTATTTATTTCTCCTCCTTCCTTCATTAAGTTTCTGAGTCATACTTAGTAAGATGACATTCTAAGTAACAAGAGTAATTCCTTGAACAGTATCACTTGAGTGGATGGAGCTGTCTGTCACTGGAACACTACCACCACCTCGATGTGGCCACAGTGCCTCTATGGTTGAGAAACGGTTGCTTGTCTACGGTGGAAGAGGTGAAGAATTGTACAACTGCCCATCAGAATCGTGTTTCCATTCCTCCTTTCATCCTTAATAATTTTTACTATGATGCCAATTTCTAGAGGATTATCATTACTTATGGAGTAATAATTGGAAATTTGTTGTTTATGTTAACAGCAGTATGGCATTGTATGTCTTCTTGATTATATGTTTTTGATACTGCTGCTGCTTTATTAGAACCATGCTTCTACATCTGTACTAGGGCTTGTTATGTACAAGCTCTCAGCCATATGTAGAGGAGTTATAAACATGCACAGACACTGATGAATCGTGTGTTCATTGTCTTGATTTTTTCCTGGTTTAGTTGAGTGTCTCGTAATTGTCATATACCAATGCTACATGGTTTTCGATGCTGAACCCTAACTGTTAAGTTACAATCATGGAATTCAATATCCGTCGATACATCGATATATCCATCGATATATCCGTAATCGATATGGATACTGCGATATTTTGTCGGTGGTCCTCAAACCACCAGATATCCGTCGATATATTTATATATCCGCGATATATATTGCGATATTTAAAATATCCGTTAAAATGTCTAGTTCAATTTTATAATCTGGTCCAAATGGTAAACCAATTTGAAATACTTAGGTGCTCGATTCAAATAAAAAATTGCTTGGCCTGTGGTGGAAACAAAAGGTTCAGGCCTAAGTGTCAAATTCAATCGCTTTCTTATATTGTAGGATTCACTTAAGTAAAATTCAAAGTTAATATCCTAAATATTAAAAAAAGCACTCCACACTTGGATATTTTTCTTATTCTTAAAATATTAATGGGGATCTCTCTTTATTACATCGTGTATTTGACTTGTAATTACTTAATGGCAAAAACTTAGTTAATACAATATTAAGAGTTTAACTTTCATACACTGACGGTGGAGTTTTTTAACTCCATAAGCAGAGTTAAGAGAGTGACATATATCCCATTACTTAATTAACTAATTCAAAAAATATTAAAATATACCCTACAAAGACACATGTCAACCCTCTAACTCCGCTTGTGGAGTCTAAAAACTCCACTGTCAGTGGATGAGATAATAATCCCAACATTAAACTTAAATAGTAATTTGGGAAGAAAAAAAAAATATAGCACTTTATAAATTATTGTATATATTTTTTTGTTATGCTAATATTTTTACAAAAAGTTCTACACAACTCTTGAAGTTTTCTTATAAATTACCATTCTTAATCTAAGGAGTGTTGAAATTTTTAGTTTCTTTTTTTTTTCATTCTTCACCATCATATTTGAGTGAATTTGTTTTGGGGCTTATCTTTTAGTTCATGGTCACGAATCAACAAAGTAAAAATTTATCAAGTCTTTCAAGTTTTAGATCCTCAGTCAACTAGACAAGATCAATTTGGAAATAAGGTGAGATAAGATTCATCTTTATTTAAATATTTTGAAAATTTATAATTTCCTAAATAAAATTTTCTTTTTGTAAAGATAATGTTGTTTAGAGAAGCTAGAAGATCTTTTGGGGAAGCATGTGCACGAAGTTCAAGGGCAACCATGAAACCCAAGATAGATACAATTACAAAGTTGATTAATTCTCTATTTTTGCTTGAAAAATTATTATTACTACGATTCATTCAATGTAAAACATTCTTTGTTTTTTTATGTAGTTGATTGGTGGGAATTATACGGGGAAAGTGCACCAATACTGCGTAAATTGGCTATACAGATATTATCTCAAACTGTTTCATCTTCAGCTTGTGAAAGAAATTGGAGCACATTTACTTTAATCCACACAAAGCAACGAAATCGATTAGTCCATAAAACTCTACAAAATCTTATGTATTGTTACTATAACATGAAACTACGAGTTAGAGATATGGAAGCTGCATAAGATGAGATGTCAGTGCTAGACCCATTGAATCTTCTTGATGTTACTGTTGAAATTGGTGATGAAAATGAACATCCTCTTTTTCAATGAATTAGGCTTGCACGTTTAGATGGCCGTGATATAAAGCCTAATCCTGAGATCAGTAGTCATGCTTAAGAATTTGGGATTGATGTTGATAACGTGATATCCGAAGAGGTTGGCTTAAATTCTTCATCAGATGAAACCATCGGTCCTCCACCTGGATTCGAAGGTCATTTAATGAATCAAGATGATGATGATGATGAGATAATGATGGTGATGATGATGATGATGGAAGAAGTGGGGAAAGGACTACAACAACAGGGACTTAGGGTGGGGTTGGAGAAAGAGGTACAGAATATGCTTCAATGTATGATTTTTCATATGACAGTGATCATTATAGACCATTGAGTCCTTTTATCCGTGAGGCAACTTTGACACATGCCACACAAGATGAGGACCATGGGTCTCGCAAAGCTGGGCATGGAGCTAAAGGAAAATGGGAAAAAAAAACTATGGGTAATCTTGCTGATGATTTTGGCTCCATGAGTATAACCACAGAACAAAGTTCAATCGGTTATAATGCACCAATAGAATCAAATTTTGGAAATTGGACTGATGACAGATATGGAGAATATAATTATGGAGCATTATATTCATCAGGTCAGTATCCGTCAGATTATTCCCATGAACAACAAACTTTTCATGATGATCAATCAGTACAACCACAGGTGAATTATGGTAACTTCTCTCACCTTGAAAATCTTTTGGTAGCTAGTACAATTGATTATTATGCCCATGTGCACAATTATGTGAATAATTATAGGAATACCATGACTTGGCATGAATATTGCTGCTATATTCAGCCTATCGATGGAAGTCAGGTTAATACTTTTGAGCCTCCAAAAAACTCAATGTGGTATTAAATGAGGTTGGAAACTTTATATTATCAGTTAAACTTTGTAATATTTGATGTTGTTGGATATAAATATGTCACAAATATGCTTGGTTGTCTTTTTTAATTATATTTCATACATTTTCGCCTATTTAAATAATTAGCAATACATTAATCACACATCTAAATATACTTTAATTAAGATATTATGACTCTAAAATATGTAAAAATATGTAAATAAACATAGGGTAAAATTTCATTTCAAAATTCCAACGTTTACTATAAATATCCGTGATTTTATATCATTTTTTACCACTTTTTTGCGATATCGATATTTTTTGCGATATATCCGTCGATATATCCGTAATTTTGAGGGTGCGATATCGATATGGATATCGATATCTAATTCCATGGTTACAATTCTGAGTCATAGTGGATCGTGTCACATCACTCTGATATTGCTTATTCAATTTATTATTACCAGATCTTTTTGGTGGTTACTAAATTGAAATGATTTTCAGCAATGCAATGAAACAAATTTTAAATCTTTCCATTTGGAATTTTTATTAAAAGATTGCACATGTTGGTATTCTGGTGTGCAATTAATCTGCTTATCCTATATGTGCTAAAACCAAAGTCAATAGCTTTGGCTTTGATGTAAAGGTCCAGGGATTTGTATGTTTGAAGTTTAAATGTTTTTCTTTTCATTGATTCCAATTAAGTGAGTTTGTGTACATGGTGAATCATTGGCATGCATGGAGCTTATCTGGTGAATCTTGTCTATCATCTATCATAATATTCTAATTTAGTTAGCATCCAGGTGCTTAGTGGTTTAATTGCTGAAATTAAATTCCATGAGTGGCCTTAATTGAGTGCAAGAAAATTGTTTGTTTTCTATTTGATTAAGCTGACACAAGCACTTTCCAAACTTTGACAGGTGGTGGCGGACCAATCATGAGTGATTTATGGGCTTTGAAGGGTCTTATTGAAGAAGGTTCATATTCAAATGTTCAACTTTTGTTATCCAGATGTTCTTTATCTCTTTAACCAAGTTATCTGATTTAGTCATTTCCTTCATGGTGCTTATAATTATTCTTTACAAGTGGTTTCTGAAATGTTTCCTACTTACAGGTATCACATAGTCGCTGCATCTTTGTCTGTTTATAAGTTATGTCCTGAGATTGATTTGAAGGATTTTTTCTCACTATGATATAATGTTGTTAGTATCTCTGGTTACAGAAATGCAAGCCAACTTTGGTAGTGGTTCTATAATGTCTAACAGCACAACAACATGAATCCTAAATGTGATTCTATGCATACTTGCTACTTTCCTTCCATGCTGATATTAGTATGGATGATGTATTTTTCATGTTATTTTTTCTCCATTTAAATATTTTTATGCAATCTCATATCTCTGCATTTTTGCTTCATTTGCCAGGTAACCTATAGATCAAATTATCATATCCAATGACCAACCTATATGTTAATTATTAATTAAATATTTTAACTTTTTTTTTTGCCATTCAATTTATTTAATTAAAATATCCTGCAGTTTCTATTATCATAATAATTACTATTACTTGTGTTATTTTAATATTCACCCGTCTCTCATATATGCAAAAGATCTGCTGTTCTGTCCTTGGTCTGTCACATTTAGAAGAGGTATTGTTAGAGGTTCTACATTGCCTTATTGAACTGCTAAGTTGATTTATTTTTGCCTTTGTCGGAAGGAAGAGAACGAAACACCTGGATGGACCCAATTGAAGCTTCCAGGTCAAGCGCCTTCTCCCCGTTGTGGACATACTGTGACTTCTGGAGGGCACTATGTAATGTCATCTCTAAATCTCTGACTGATTTACTTGTACATCTAAAACTGAAGAACTAAAAAGATGCTGAAGTTGCTAACTAACTTCTTCTTAAAATTTATTTATGGTATTGCCTTAATGTCGGATTAAGTCTTTTTGTTGGATTGGAAAACATAGTTAATTTTATACCCCTCTATTACTTGTATACAGTTAAACATACAAAAGATAGGTTCTTTTTTTTTTTCTGTAATTTATGGCAAAAGTATGTGAATAGATATGACTTCTTTCCACTTTATCATCCATGATGAGCATCAACTTCAAATATCTATGTTATTAATCCATATCTTGCATCAACATTTAAATTATTCCTTAATTTGACCTGGGGAATCTTTTTAGACAAGGTTGCTGAATCTTTACTTGTAACTGGCTGTATATGATATCCAGCAGTGAGGCCATGATTTCTTTCTAGGGGATGGGGTGGTTGGAACAATACTTAGATGCAAGAGCAAAAATACTGAAATTAATTCTTTGAAAAAAGAAACATATAAAGGATATTAGGTTCAAATAAAATAGTAATGTAATGACATAAAACAGTGTAGATTTATTTTACTAAGTAGAAAATAAATGAATTTCAAACATCACAATCATATTGGGTACATATTGAATAATAATTAAATTTGTGCTAGTAATTCTTTCGAAATATAGAATAGAAGTTAAAGAACCTTGAAAAAGATTAAAAGGATCACAGGAAACAAAGTGAAAGTAATTAGAAGTGAAGTTACTTGCATAATTGATTTGGTGAACGAATATTGTGTCTGGATTTTCTGTAATTGTAATAGAAATGTATTGCTAGTAACAATAATTAATGTGAAAATGATTGTTTGGTTGATCAGAACAGTAAGTTTAAGGAGTTAAAATCAAGTGTAATAAGTAACACTAGAAAGAGTCAAAGAAAACCTAATTCTTACTAACTTGGATTGGAAATAAAAGTATCAGTAAATTATAAAATTTAGCATATTATCTCAAATTGCTGTGGAGGGTTGCCAGGAGGGGTGCCCCTTACCACACCTTTTTCTTTATGTATTCATCTCCTCCCTATTTTCCCTTTGTAGGCCAACAAAACCATGATGGCGTTCTGATGTCAAGCACTCATTCTTTGCATGTGGATGCTTTTACTAGCGAAAATGAGTGAAATATGTTTAGTGGTTGGACATGTTGAAAAAAAAATCTACAACTTCCCCCAGTAAATGATATGATGTAATGTAGGATACCTATTTTTGAGAGAGGGATGGGATGACAAAAGTGGACGTGAAAGAAAACTATAAATTGACCTTTTACCTAGCTTGCTGAGAATATGGTAGTAAACAGAGCACAATGGCATGACATGTGACCTTTATGATTGACTCTATGTAGTGGGAAGGAAAAAGATTTAGTGTGTTCTTGTGTGTAAATTTTGGAATTCTTTCCTAATAAGAGTATGTTAAAAAACTATTGTTTGGGAATCTTAATGCTTCATTCATACTATCTTAGTACATTGCACCATTGTAGTCATGATTTTATATTCCTTTTATATTTAAGTCCTTATATTATCTGCATGTTTTGGAGCTGAAGCTTTAGGAGTGAGTATGTTTACCACTGTTATTATTATTACCATCATTGTTTTAATGCACTAGTTTTCTTCTTTTACTTTGTGACATATTTTTGCCTCATTGCAGCTCTTGTTATTTGGAGGACATGGAACTGGGGGTTGGTTAAGTCGTTATGATATTTATTACAATGATTGCGTTGTTTTGGACAGATGTGAGTACTTTTTTTCTTTCCGAGAAGTCATTGCATGTTGCACCTTGATCCTTTCCCCCCACCCCCAACATTCTTTCTGGTTTTTTCTACTGTGTATTTTGACAAAAAGGTGAGTTGAGTTGAATACCTCAAGGATTTTTGGGACCGTGGTGGGTTAAAGTGGTACCATTCTTGCACCTCTTAACATATCCGAAACCCTCCCAGCTTGGCCTATGATACAAAAGGATTAAAAAGAAAAAAAAGTGAAAGAGGTAAAAATGGAAGGAGAAACTCTATAGTTATATGTTGAAGGGACTTAAAATGGAAGAATGCTGCTTGATGTATTCAGATAGTACATATTTCTAGCACATGGTGTCCACCCTTCAGTTTCCACAATGATGCATGCTATGTTTCTCTGGATGACACAGTTTGACCATATTCAGTTGTGCACTTGAATCAGTGATTGGTTAATCTAATAAAGGTTTTGGGTGTCATCTATTGAATTTGTATGCAAGAATGTTTATGCTTAATAATCAGCTTCTCATAAAGTCTAGAAACAAGAATTATAGCTTTGCATCCTTTGTAGAAAGATGTGGATCTCAATTTATTTTGATATATAATTTGCTATGATTGTATCTGTTGCTTGACTACTCTTCTTTTTCATTGTTTTCCTCTACAATTGCCTCAACTGTTTAACTCGATATTGTTTTTTACAAAATTTTAGGCCTTATCCTTCCTCATAAGTAGTGATTTATATACTTTATTTGGTTCTAACTACTGATTATATTGCCCCAAAACTAGTGTCTGCACAATGGAAGCGGTTACCTATTGGAAATGAACCCCCTGCTGCACGTGCATACCATTCTTTATCTCATATAAGTTCTCGCTATATGTTATTTGGCGGCTTCGATGGCAAATCAACTTATGGGGATATATGGTGGTTGGTTCCTGAAGGTACTAAATTCACTTTCAAGTGGTGTACTTTTGTATCATTTGGTTATTCTAAGTGACTTGAAGTGTTTGCAACCTGATGCCTGTGTGTGGAAAAATTGCTCCAAGGAACAAAAATTCTGTATATAGAGTAATGGGCTTCCATAGACTGCCAGAAGAAGTGGCCTTTAATTTGTTCCTTACATTCATTCTGTTTTATTTCATTCAATTAATGCTCCAATTTCATTTCATGTTTAATATGCTTTTTGCTTCTCCTCCTTTCTATAGAGGACCCAGTTGCAAAGCGGTATATTGAGTCCCCACCTAAAGTTCCTGATAGTAAGGGCATGACAGCACCAAATGATAATACTCAATCTGCTTTCAAGGTATTGATGCAAAATTCACATGGCAATGCTTCACTCCTTTATGTTGTTTATACCTTTTCAAAATTTAGCCTGTTCATTTAGGAGCTCATTATCTTTGACTGTTTGAAGATTGAATTGAAAAAAATCTTATCTTCCGAGGTCCTGTTAACTTTTATCTCATTTCAATATAGCATGTGGCATGTCAATCACACCATCTTGTCTAAAAACTAAGTATTCCTGGTTAAAAGAAATTGATCGTGCTGAATGATGTAGTTCTTTTTTAGGAGACACCATGATTCCTATGAGTCACTGTCTATCTAGGTGTTCTAATAGAGTAATGAAATTTTAAAGATTAACATTGTATTTAAAATTCCATTGAGATTTTCGAACTCTATGGGTTTATTCACCGACGATTGTAGACATAGTTTGATTCTTCAGCTCACCTTTTAAGTTATTTCCCATCAGTTCTGCTCAAACAGCTGCTGGTTTGGCTCTACTGAAGTTTTCTATATCTTCCACAGGAAAGCCAAAAAGAAGATGGTGGAATTGCAGAATTGCAAAAAAGGTTGGGAATTTCAGCTTCACTCTCTGGTCCCGGGCTTCATATAATAGATGAATCAGAAGACAAAGAATTCATTGAACTAGGATCAAGGTTCATAGGAGAAAGAGTTTCTAACAGTGAACAAGATTTTCTTATTCAGGTAGCTTTGAAATACTTTATCATTTATTTTTCTGGCTATGTTCTGTTGATAATAGTTCTTATGGTGTGGAATAAACAGACAATTGTGATGCTTCGTGATCACTGGCGGAAGATTACACCAAGTTCAATACCACTGAAGGAGTTGGGACCTTCGCTCCGAGATTATCAGCAGCTGATTACACGTCATCATCTGTAAGACTTTAATCTAGTATTCTATATGTTCTTCTGAATTTAAATTATCATGAGAGATTGTAGTATCTTCTAACTAAACATAATTCCTTTTCTTATTTTTCTGAGTCCCCTTTAATTTTCAGCTCTGCATGTCTGAACCTTTTTTTTTTTTATTAATTTTACTTTTAATGTCTGCCCTTTTGGGCTTTATATAGAATTATCAGCCTATTAACTGCAGATATTCTGCAACTAAGCTTGGGGATAATTATCAAGTGAAAAGGATCATTGTTCATGCAGAATTTGCGCTCAAAATCATAGACAAAAATGCAAAACGTTAGGTATTGTTTCTGTAAGGGGAGAATAAAGTGAAAATTTGACGATAATTATGAAGCTGAAGAACAGATTGAAGGATAAAAACGGAGCTTGTTTGCTAACGCTATGTCAAATGGAAAAGAAGAGTCAATGGGGTATTAGTTAGGAGCTGAGAGTCAATTGGGTATTAGTTAGGAGCTGAAGATTGGTAAAATTAAGGAGATTAGTGTTGGCAAAATGTTAAACTAGGGTTGAATTGTAAAATGAATTGAATTTGGAAGTTTCTTAGAAGTTGTGAGAGCTTGGGAGTATATCTTATGCATAAGGTTCTTGTCATGAGATGATTTCATAATGAAGATGACTTTGGTGCTTCTTTATATTTCTTCCCCTGAATTAATATGTTAAACATCCAATTTAAATTAATCAACACTAGTAGAGATGTAATCTCAACAATAAGAAAAACAAAATTCTAAACTAAACCAATGTGAGATGATGGTACTTACACTGCCTGTAATGTCTGACCTGATTGAACAATCACTAGGCCTATGAAAATAGGGTAACAAAAAACAGATGGTGCAAATGGTGGTTCCTGTTTTGACATTATGCTAGTCTCCAACACAAAATCAATTAGCTTAAACTGAACGTCAATCTAGAATAAACTCCTTACCTATGTGGGATGATGCTAGTATAGATACGAAGATTTTGGGTAGTTTCTCCTCCTTAAAGTCATTATTTAGATCAACGATTATTTCTGTTTGTCTTCATTGTTATCTCAAGGGACTTCCTTAGCCTGAATAAAGGCAATTGTTAAACTCCTCACATGCATGTATGGTGGATCCAACCAAGCATATATCAGGGAAAACGAAGTGTAAATTTATGGGATTGAATTTTCTTGTACTCAACTGTATTTAAGCAGAGAGATAGTGTCAACAGAAGCAAAAATGTTAAAATTTAGTAGTCTGAAAATTGTGTCCCAAGAGACACCCAGTGATTAAGAACTCGACACTCCAATTGAGAGATCTAGGATATAAATCCTAAGACTGAGAGGACTAGGGCACACTAAGAACCATATGTACCAAAAATAGTAATATGAAAATTAGAATCTTATGCTATTAAATATTAAGGAGCCTCGTCTGTGCTAAACATGATAACTAGTACTAGTAATTACCTTATTCTGTTTTAATCCATGTATACCAAAGATTATCTAGTATAAGAATCATTCTCTTATCTAATATTTCTAAACTAAACTAGTTCTAATCTCATCATCTTCTGGCAAGTCAAATGTGCCCATACTTTTTTCTTTTGCATGCAATTCAAACTTTCTGTTCGAACTTCAAACCTGTCAAACTGTTGGACAAAATGCATAAAGTTTTTCTAAACTTGTAGTTAATATACAATATTGTGTAAAAATCACAAAATAGCCTAGTATAGACTTGAAGAACATAATATTTCTGTCAGTTGTTTATCACCTTTGATGAGAGTTATTACTAAGAAATATTTTTAACGAAATTAGGACTAAAATCTCAGTTAAAATGTTTAAGTCATTTTGCATCTTTAATTATTCAATTGTGGGATAATGGGATAAAGTATTAACTTTCTTTTTTCACTTTATTGTTTTAAAACATCGATAAAATGGTACTCATTTATTTTCTTGTTAATACCTCCTTTTTGCTTATAAAGGTTAAGTGCTTGAAAATATTAGTGTGAATATCTGTTGAATGCCCTACTTATTTTTATTATTCTTATCTAACTATGAGTCCTGTTCTTGGTGGTAGAGCAAATAGTGGATCTGATCTTCAGTCCATTGAGTCATTGTTATCAGGAAAAGAAGCTCACAAGTTTTATCATTTGAAAAATGTTTCTCAGGTATGATTCATATAAATATTGACACTATAGTGTGTATACGTATGTGTGTGTTTTAACTGCTTTCTGTGTTGTGCACGAAACTATCATTCTTGAGATTGTTGTGGAAGAAAACAAACATTGTTTTCCTGAGAGTTTTGTCATGTAACTTGCAACTATCACAGCTTGAAATATTGGAGTTACCTGATATCTGTCTATAAGTATGTGAATGACTGATTGATAAAAGCATGGTATAACCTTTTTCTTTGAAACATTTGGCTATCCCTGAGTATGCTCTTATTTAATTATTTTTTAACTGGTGTTTCTTAATTTTGCCAACTCAGCATTTAACTATTCTTGCACCGCTATCTATAGAGCAATTAAATGATGATTTAGCCACTTACTCATATAATCAATAAGCTATCTGACTCTGTTCGTATTGCAACATTTACACTTATTTGGACTCATCATATTTGTATTCATCTTCGTGCTATATCAATTTTTTCTTTTCTATTACATCACCTGTTGGTATTCCTTTCAATTTCTTTGTTCTCTTATTTTCAGCTGCGAATGGATGATGTTCCAAAACTGCTAGCGGAATACAAGAAAATTCTACCTGATTAAAAGAACAACTTTGGCCCAAAAAACGACAGAGATCAGAAGAACACCTTTTGTGATCTTTGAGGAATGATGTAAAAGCTTTCTACGAGGCTTTTATCTATCCTCATGAGGTAAATTTATCAGGCTTTCCTTGCTGCCTGTTACTGGTTGTAAGCATGATCAGTCTGTCATGAAAAGCTGGTTCAGATATGTGCTTATCCGCTGTAAAGACCTAAGAAGCCTTTGCGTGTATCTCTTACCACTACAAAACTTGCTTTGCTAGTTTGGTGGTAAGGTGTTAATTATGAAACAGCTTACGTTATTATGTCATTTTTGAACCTATTAGAGGTATAAATTGTATAAGAATGAGGTGTGTTTGAACTCTTGTGAAGAATCCTTCAACCTTTATATCTAGCACGGAATTTTATGGTAAACCGTATTCCTCCATCTTGGAACTGCATGGTGCAGCTGTAATCGCGAAAGCATATAGCAAAAAACATTATAGAAATCGAGGGCATCAGGGTTACAATAGCTGAGATCCTCGACTTTCAGTCTGAGAAAATTACTTATTTAATGTTTTCATGATGCCAAAGAAACTTTTTATTTTTATCTTTTTCACAATCAAGCCGTTTGAGCATAGAAATAGGACAATGGTAGGTGAAATACGGGTGATCTAGAGTCTGATAGCATAATGCAGTATATCCCAGGTCCAGGCTAATTGAGCTGCATTAATTCTATTCATTTGCTGTATACTTTCAAGAGTTAATGCTCTGGATACACGCCATTTATAAGCCTGGCCATTAGTGGTGGCAAATGACTGGCCTCGGGTCATTCGGGGTTGTTTTCGGATCTTTCCATGGAATGTTTTGGGTTCAGACTCTTGTGAATTCGAATTCATGCCAGTCTTGAGGTTTGAGTAAGCTCTAGATCTTTGATTTTTTCTTTTTTGTCAAATCGGGTTTTGTTAAATTCACGCTCAGTTTTTCAGAGAGGTTCTCAAATTTGGATTCATTTTGCACTTCTAGGCCAACATAACGTCAAAGCAAAAGTGGAAAACTGATTCAAAAGAAGCAATGGAAAAATGGAAAAACTGTTTCAAAAGCAGCAACCCTAGGTAAGAATGTGCAATTAAACTGATTATATATAGGTAGAAACAGATGGGAGATCAAACAAACCAAAATCTGATTTCATTACAACAACACTGTCACCAAATAATTATTCAAAGAGTAAGAATGTGCAATATTCTAAGGCCTAAGCTAACCAAAGATTAAAGCAAGTACAAGATAAGAATATGAACACATTTCTGTAATTTGACCAAGCAAGAAATGTCTAATATATAGCCACAGGATGCTGAGCATATCTACTTCATTGATTCTATGTTCTTGCTGAGCTCCTCCAACTTCTTCATTCTCAGTCTCTCACTTTCTGTCAGCATCTGTTGAGCAAAAAAGCCCAAAAACAAGAGAAAGGTTGAAGTGAAGGCAAAGAAAAAGGGAAATATTTGAAGGGTAGACTAGACATGAATGTTTGACATTTTACCTCCATTAAAGTGGCAACCAGCTGTGCCTTTTCTTTGTTCTTTTCATTGAAAGCTTCCAGGGACTCTTTATATTCTTTCTCCTGTGCAAATCAAAATTACTGTAAGAAATTTTGAATACATAAACTGGGTTCTTTGGGAGTTACCATAGAACTCCTGTACCAATCTTTGTGTTTCAAGTATATCTAAATGGGGCGGAAAGGGAAAAAAATAAAGCACCTTTTTCTGGCAGCTCTGTCCCAGAGGCTTTAGCTCCTTGTTAGCCATGTCAATCTTCTTTCTTACCATAGCAACTTCTTTCCTTAGAGGATCAGACAGAACTTCAAGTTCCTAACCAAAAAAAAAAAATTGGGTACCCAACTTAAAAATGAGATAATTTTTGTTACATTTTCAAGAAAATGGGGTCTTATTTTTCTTTGTTGTGGAACTTACTTCCCAAATCATGGACAATCGCCTGGTTTCCTCTTCAGCACGACCAAGCTGGAGCTCAACTTTCTCTTTCACTTCCATCTTTTTCCTCTCGATCTCTTCTTCCTTAGCTTGAAATGTGGAGATTGCCAATCTTGAAATCTCCTCGCTGTCCTCAACGCTATTTTCTTCCATGGACAACCTTCCACTGCTTCCCATGCTCCCCAGATTCTTCATTTTCTGCACAATATCATCCCAAACAGCAAGTATTCTAGCCAAGCCCACTCCACCAGGGTTCCTCCTGTCTGCCCTTTTTGTATGCACCAATCCCATCTCTTGTTGTTTTTGCTTTTGCTTTACTCTCTCCCTTTCAAGATCACTTGCTTCCTTTTGACTAAAATTCCATAGAAAGCAAAGAGAATCCCAAGACTCTTGCTTTCCTTTGACAATGCTCAATTCTCTCTACTCAATCCTTTTTATGGACTGCCCCCACAATTATCCACAAAATCATTCTATAAAACACTCTTTCTGTTTGACCCATTTTAAGTCTCTTTCTGTTTGAACACTTAACTCAGCTAAACTCCACTGTAACTACAATAATTGGTTACTGACCCTTGCTCCTTTTGAATGAGGAAATGTCTCGTGGAGTAACTGCTAAACTACTTTAAGAAATCTCCACCTGTATATATCTGAAAATAAAAGTTGGCAACAATCTAGCTTAGGTCAAAAGAAATGTATGCAGGGTGGATGGTAGGCTTGCCTTGGGTGGTCTTGGCCCCCCAAAACTTGAAATTTCCAAAATATAAGGTTAAGTGTTCAGAACAAAAAAAAAAAAAAAAGTTCCTGAACTTATTTTAAGAAATCAATCAAGTCTCTGAACTTTTACAAATAAGCCTTTAAACTTTTATTTTACATCCAATTGTAGGCTTAAAGGAATTAAAATTGGTCTAGTATTCAATGGACTTTTAACTGTTGCAGTTGTAAAGTAAGAAATCAAATAAATTTTAATAATATTGAAGTTGAATTGGATGTAAATTGAACGTTAACAAGGAATTTGACCAAATTTAATCATATGCAGGACCTATTGGATATTAATCAAAATTTTGGGTTTATTTAATTACAATAAAAATTTAAGGGCTTAATTGAATCTTTAAAAAAAAATTCAGGGGTTTCTTTATATTCAAGCCTTATTACTATTATTATTATTATTATTATTTCAATTTGATCGCTAATATCGTATGTCAGAATCCGCCATTGATTGTTTGATATCTCATGATTAGATGACAGTGATGTGTATATATGGCTCATTATTATTATTTTTTCTTAATACTTAAATTAGTTCTTAAACTATACCAAAAAGGACAAATTAATCCCTCAATTTTTATTTGAGATAGATTAGTCCCTAAACTTTTATTTTGAAACAAATTTATCCCTGAATGATCAAAAACTTGATGGATTGGGATAAATTGGTCCCTGAACTTTTTATTTTGGAACATATTAATCTTTGAGTTTTCTTTAGTATTTTTCATTCAGGACCTATCTATCCCAAAATAAAAATTCATTGACTAATCTGTCTCAAATAAAAGTTGAATGACTAATCTGTCTTTTTTGATATAGTTCAAGGACTAATTTGGACATTAAGCCTTATTTTTTATTATATAATATGGCTCATTATCTTTATATATATCTATATATATATATATATAAATAAGATATGATTCATCATCTTTCTTTCAATCAGGGATAGATCTAGGATTTTTTGTCAGTAGGGGTATATTTGTATGTATCATTTGTATAATTTTAATTAGGGTAAATTCCATGAAGGTCCTCAGGTTTTGACTATAATTCAACCTAGGTCCTCTAGTTTTCAAAATGGACATTCCGCCCCAAATGCTTTAACACTGTCAAAATTACTGTTAATTTGTTAAGTGGATTCTCTATTATACCCTTATCTAACTCTCATATGTTTTCTCTAAAAAAAATCCTCTTATATTTTTTTTTGCAAACTTCTAGAGTTTATTTTTTATGCACGAACAATGCTTTTTTAGTGTTAATACTTTTCATTATTTTTCTGATTAAAGAAATCAATATATATATATATATATATGTAAAATCTTACTTTTACAATTAAATCACATAAATCAATTTTACCCTACTAATAATGAGGATAACTTTTGAGTTGTCAATTTTAATTTTGCAATTAAAAAAAACCTTTAAATTACCAATTCTAATTATGTAATTTTAAAAAACTTTTAAGCTTCTATTCTTAATTTTGTAATAATGAAGAAAGTGAAAAATCATTTAAAAAAAATCTTTGAGTTACCAAAGCATTTTAATATCACTATAAATAGAGAGTTTGCGAACTAAAAAAAATTCACAAAAGAATACGTTTGAAAATTTTCAATTTTCAATTTTAATTTCTTTCATTTTTCATGTAATGGTGATTTTTTGTGTTTTTTATTTTGTTTTGTAGGTTTATTTCATTGGAGTATAATATTATCCATGAGGTTTGTTAGTTGATTTTTTACATTTGAATACTGATGTTTTTAAAATAATATTAGGTTTATTACATTTGAATATTGAGGTTTTTTTTCTTATTTTTTAGATAATTAACTATTAAGTATGAGATTTTACAAACTAAACAAATTTTTTTGAAAAAAGATGTAGTTTATAAAATATTAATTGTGAATTCTAATTTCTTATATTTTTCCTATATAATGGTGAGTTTGTGTTTTTTTTTTGTGTAGATTTATTTCATTGCAGGGCATATTATTAGTCATGAAATTTTTTAGTTTATTTCTTACGTTTGAATATTGATGATTTTTAATCTCTTATTCCTCTCTCTCAACTAAAAGATATGAATAGTGGTGTTTTTAGCTTTTAATTTTTAAATTATTTTGTAGTTCGATCATACCAAATAAACAATTAAAATACATAACGATTAATATGTTGTCTTACGAAAATAATGATCGAATAATCAAGATTCATGTGTTGCCAATTATGAGATGTTTATAATTATAAAATCAAGAAGTGTAAGAGCACAAAAATGATTTTAGTTGACAAAAATGTAAATTGATTGTTTTAAGTGTTAAAAAGTTTAGTTTATTAATTTAACAAATTTTTTTGTATATTGTTTGGTAGGTAAAAACTATATCAATTATATATTTTAACATCTTATTTTGATGAGTTAACGTGATTAAACTAACCATGAGATTAATTTATTTTAATTTTCATACTATTAATTGCTTTATGTTTGTATCTACCATTTTACATTTTGTATAAAATGTTGATATTCTATTTTTATTTATTATTTAATTATTTATGACGATATTATTTCTCTTGTTAATACATATTTTCATTTTAATGCTTTCTTTACCTCTTATTTTGATAAGATAAGGTGATTGTACTAATTAAACATGAGATTAATTAATTAATTTTAGACTCCTATACTGTTAACTATTTTGTGTTTGTGTCTACCATTTTACATTTTGCATAAAAATGTTGATGTTCTCTTTTTCATTGATTCTTTAATTGTTCATGGCGACTTTACTTTTGTAATATATATTTTGATTTTTATGTCAAATTAATAGTGTAAAATTATTAAATATTATATCATTCCGTCCATAATAAAGAAGCATTTCCCAAGTAAGCTATTTATACTTTTTATTTTTTATTTTTATATTTATTTTATTTGTTTCGGGTATAGGATTAGGGACGGGAATGGGTGGAGATAGTCGCGATTGGGGATAGGAAATGTACCCCTACCATATTTCCCGTCCCGTTAACATCCCTATATTTATATTTATCAAATTAAAAGTCACTTATTACCTTTAGAATTAAACTCATAAAAATATTTTTAAAATAAACTTTAAAGCGCAACGTGATAGTCAATTTTGTTAGTGATTAATATATAAGCATAAAAAATAATGTAACTTGTATTCAACTAGTATATATATTTTCCCAAATTTATTTTGTTTATTTTTTGTGCATGAATAATGTTTTTTAGCATTAATTTTTTTTCATTATTTTTCTAAAAACGTTATATTAATAATGCATAAAAAACTAAATTATAAGAAATATCCCTAAAACATATATATATATATATATATAGTAATTGCATAAGGGCATAATAGGAAACTCACTTAACAAACTAACGGCAATTTTAACGGTGTTAAGAAATTTGGGGTGGAGTGTCCATTTAAAAAACTAGAGGACTTAAGTTGAATTATGATCAAAATTTAAGGACTTCCATGGAATTTACCCTTTTAATTAAAAAATCTTAAATTTAATCTATATTGTTTTGTGAAATCAAAGTATACATGCAAGTGCTAAAACTAAAAAATCATGCTGAAAGGCAAAATGCCAATCAAATAATTAAGATGCTTTGAGATTTGTGAGAAAATGCAAAATTGAAATGATCAAAATAGAAAATAAAGATGAGAAACTCATGCAAAAAAATTAGAAAAGTGATAAAATTAAAACAAAAAATGATAACTTAACCAATATAAAATTACTAAAAGACCTATATATCTCTTAATAGTCTACATACTTAAGTGGAGGCAAACTAAGTAAATTTGCTAAAGCTAAAGGTAAATTAATATAACATATCTTATATATTAAGCAAACTAAGGATTTCAGTCTTTCACTGGGGGGCAGCTGCCCTCAGTGCCCCCAGAGTGAATCCGTCCATGGTTTCAATAGTGAGGTGAGAGAGACTATATAGGAATGAGACTATTAGAAGTTAAGATTATCTTCTTTGTAGTCTGATACGTTTCATTCCGCCCATCTTAATTATAACATTCAAGCTTGAAACTTTCAACTTGGAAACTAAAGCTGCTGAAACCAATTTTAAACTTGGTAAGGTAAAATTTTAATCCCTTCCTTATTATAACATGCACCGTAACCGACACTAAAATGTAGTTCAATTAGTGATGGACGGCTCAGGATTTTGGAGAGCTACCAGCGCCACTACACTTCTGAATATATCTGCGTTGAGAAATTTCTTTTTGCCCTTTTAGCAATTTTGATCTTCATGGTGAAACAGGAAATGAGCCAAATCATATTTAAATGATGAAATTTAGGGTTGAGATTTCTTTTTGTGACGATATTACATGAAGAATTTGTTGAACAATATATGTTTCATTTCATTAAATATAATCTCATTAAATTTGAAAGGATTACTCAGAGTTTTGTCTTTACAATTATTCACTGGCCTTTGATTGGATCAACATATCTTAGCCATGACGACTTCACCTGCCACAATAGCCAGTAATCCTATAGCCACGTAAACATTCTAAATTGCCACTGTAACCTGTGCAGGGCAAATTTCATTTTTCTATTTTGAGTTGGATGGAAGTATCTTTTTATTTTAACTGGGATATCCCAGGTCTTATTATTTCGAGAATAATCTCTTTTCGATTAGAGACGTTAAAAGGAAAGCTTTCTCAATAAATACTTTTTTGGAAGATCAAACTTTTATCTTTTCTTTTATCATGATAAATGACACTACTACCTCGACCAACATTTTGTTGGTCGAAATATTTTTGAGTTGCGAAAGTAATCGGAATAACCAAATGTCCATGCTAACCGGAGCATGATATCAGCTAGCTCATGCACACTGAACCCGCCACCGCGAGCCCATTTCAAGCCTAAAAATCGAATATTTTGAGTTCTCGGTACTCTTGGGCCCTGTAGAGGTTAAAAATTGGGCAAACATTCTAAAGGCCCACACAACCCTAGAACTCTAAAATTCCAAATTAAAAGCCGAAACACTGTAAACCCTAGTTTCCTCTCTGTGCCTCTACGCTCTATTCTTAACAAAAAAACCCCCAGACGCGGCTGCCGTTTTTGCTCTCGGGTAAGCTAAACAGTTCTCCTCTTCTTTAGATCTTCAATCTTTTTAGTTTTTTCAATGCAATGAGGTTGCAAGTTTCTTTTCTCTGTTTTCGGTTCCTTTTTAAGCTGGCTTTTGATTAGGTTTTTTTGTTTTTATCTCTGTATTTTTGTGTGTTATTGTTCTTCTGATACTGTGTCCAAAGATTTTTACACTTGCTCTAGTTTCCTCTGCTTTCGTGTTTGGTATGTTAGGATAAAAGTTAGGCTTTTGTTAGAGTGCAATTTTTTCAAAAAGATTTTTAGTTGAATAAGATAGTGGGGCACATAGATATTCAGTGTTTGCTTTTAGCTAATGCCAGAATTTTCTGATTTTTCATATTATGATGATCTTTGAGTTGTAAGTCTTTTTATTTTTAAAAAATATTTATATAAATCCTTAATTGTTGCTTATTTAGTTTCGGGTAAGCTAAACACATCTCATTCTCTTTTAGATCTTCATTCTTCTGTGTTTACTTTTTGGTTCTTTCAATGAAATGAGATTGCAAGGTTTTTTTTTTCTATGTTTCCGATTCCTTTTTAAGCTGGATTTTGGTTAGGTTTATTTATGCCTATATCTTTATTTTTGTATGTTATTGTTCTTTTGTTTCTGTGTCCAAAAAATGTTTGTACTTGGTCTGATTTCCTCTGCTTTCGTATTTGATATGTAAGGATAAGAGTTAGTTTTTGTTAGAATGCAATTTTTTTTTGAAAAAGTTTTCTAGTTTTTGTTAGAATGCAATTTTTTTTTTAAAAAAAGTTTTTTGCTTGAATAAGCTAGTGGGGCTCATAGATATTTAGGCTGTGCTTGGTAGGACTGAAAACTGGAAGGATAGAAAGAGGAGGGTGGAAAATTGGAAAGAAAAGTATTTTTAGTGTGTTTGGTAGGACGGATAATGGAGAAGAAAGAAAATAGAGCAGATGACCATTTTCTTTCCTCATTCACTATTACAAATCCGTCCAAAATTGGACAGATGAAGGGAGAGAAATTGATGGAGGTCTTAATAAATAATATGAAAATACTAAAATGCCCTTACCTCAAATTTTATATTACAAATAACAAAAACAAAATCCCTATTTACCGATCGTCTTCTTCCCTCGCATCGTCGACGATCTCATTCCCTAATCTCACCTCTTTAATTTTTCACCATGATTTCTCTTCTCCCACTGCCGTATGAGCCACCGTTGAGCCACTTGGCTGGGTTTTGATTATTTTGTATTGAGGCTTCTTCCTTGCCAACGACTAGAAGGTCCATCTCCTCTCTTTTTTCACTCTTTAATTTTCTGTTTCATAAGCAGAGTACTGATATGCTATTAATCTACTCCTTTCTTTCTTGTCTGCAAGTTTCTTTCTTGTGTAATTCGATAAGATATTGTAGATATTATCCCAAATTATGAGTTCATTTTCCCTTTGTAGAAATTAGGTAGGATATTTTAGATTCAGAATATGGGTGTTGATTTATCTTCTGTTTGGTAAACTTTAATAAAAACTTGATTATTTACTCTTATTAGCTGCATTGTTATTGAGATTCTAATCTGTATAAAGAGAGAGAACTATTCTGTTATAGATGTTGGATTGCCTGTCATTATAGATTCAAGATATGTGAACTTATTGTTCTGTTATGTGAAGAAAGCTGGGTTTCTTGATGTCTCATTTTGTTTATTAGAAAATGTTTGATAAAGTTCTTTCTAGTTAACTTTGGTGAATTTTCTTGATATGAATAAAGAAAGAAACTCACAGAACATGAGATTCTCCTAGTGTTTAGTTCAAAATACCATTATTTCTCACGTTTTATGATCTTGAAATGGTGTACAATTACAAGGCAAAATCACCTCACATATTCGTCTTTGCAAAGTTTATTAAGAAAAAATCTTTTTAACTATTAGCTACTTGCAGCAAGAATACCAGTAACAAAATTGGGTAGGGAAAGAAAAATGTATTAGACCACCAGGGACCAGATTCAACCAAGCTTTGGTTGCTGTTCCAATTTTTTTTTTCTTATTATTAATGTCACATGGTTTTGTTGACCAAGAAAAAGTTTTGTAATTTCTTGTCTAATATTATATATATATATATATATATTTTAAATTGAGCAGGACAAGGAGGTGCACGTTGGAAGTCTCTTGGAAAGCTAACTTGTTTTGTTGCCCTGTGTGCTATGAACCACTCATAAGAAAAGGTCAGGTTTCCCATCTTCTTAGTCTTTGTTCCTGTTTCTATTGTTTTATTAAGTATGATTTTGGCTTTGTCAGTAAGAAACACCTTCTAGCATACTTAAGCAGCATCCCCTATGGTAACAAGGACTGTGATGTCCCAAAGTACAAGAACTTTTTAAAGCATATATGAATGTTTTAATAGGGTCATTGCACTATAAGGATCTAAAACAAACTTTCATCTGTGCAGTCAAATTTAGGAAGCTTTGATTTGAACTTGTTTATGAATGTCACTGTCTTATTCTCTGGAAGTTTTTCGAGTCACGTTTGGAGAACAAAAAATCCAAGCAATGTTGTTGAATCAAAATTTTCATCTTAAATTTTCATCTCAAAAGTGAACTATGTCCCCTTACCGTGTTCTCTGTTTCTCTTCTTTTGTTGCTGAGTTAAATGGGTAGTTTAGTGATGGAATCATTGATGTTTGTGACATAGAATTTGCTGAAAATTGAAAGAAGAACAATGACATAGATGGTTTATACTAAAGCTTGAAACTGTTGGTCAACAAGGTCATGTTTAAGCTAGTAACTTGGTGTGTAAACTAATTAGTGCAAATGAAATTGTTTGAGGATGAAAATTGGTGTATACAAATATAATATATAGACCTTAAAATCTGGAAAGTTTCATTTCAATTAGAGTTAGTTTGCATTAAGAACTAAAGGATTAAATGTTTAGTTAATAATTCTGTTTTGGGAGCACCTAACTGGCAGTAGATTTCGAGGGGCATAACTTGACCTATAAAAATTCAAACGATGTCAATCTTGTGCCTAAATGATAGTGAAAAGAGTCCAAAGAGTCCTCTACAACTTTGTAGAAGGACCCAAGTTGAGATTCCAAGCCTAGGTTAGTGAAAACTGTCGATCTTTGATAGTGCTTTGTTTTGCACAGAAAACAGGATAGTCTATCATTAAGCAATATTTTGAGCTAGGTGAAATTAGAATTAGAATGAGTTGTCAACTAGAAAGTTGTAAAATATCAGTATATATATGTATGATATATATATATATACACACACATACATATTTATCTTATTATTGTTGGAGAGTTCGTTGAAAATTTTGTCATTCTCCTACACATACAGTAATGTTCTTGGAATCTTCTTCAGTGTTAGTTGCTGGTAAAGAATTCATTGATGTGTTATTCCATTGGACATGTTACAAGCTTTTCTTCAAACTGAAGATAAGACTTAGAGATCACTTACCGATGAGGAATCATTAGTAGAGAAACTCTAACTTTTTTTACATACACCGGAAAAACTAAATACAAAAAGACTAGAGAATTCTAGGCCATGAAACACCTAGAGCATCACCTAGAGCATCAGCAAATAAATGAGAAACAATACCCTTTAGAGGATGTCCGTAGAAAGACTAAAATTTTAACTTATCTTCAATCAAACATTCGACCTTATCAATTCAATCATTTCTATTGACGTTGGTTTTGTTAAATTCATGATAATAATACACAAGATTCATCTAACTAGACCTGCTCAAGGGCCGGGCTACCCACCCAAGCCAGAAAGTCCGTCCAAAATTTCGGAGGGTTTGGACAAAAATATTATGCCCGTTTTTAGGGCCTTGGACAAAGAATAAGACCCGTTTTAAAAATGGGCTGGGCCTTGGTTTATTGTTTAGGTCTGGGCCCAACCCAAGCCCAGCCCGAATTCAATAATAATACATAAAATTATTTTATTATTTATAATAAAGTTAAGAAATAAATTTATTTATATTAATTTAGACATGTAAAATTCTAATAAAATTTAAATTTTTTATTAACATTCATTTAGATTTAATTATATTATTAAATTATTTGTATTTTAGAGTTTAAATTTTATTTTTAGGTGAATTTTAATTATTATCTTATTTAAAAATAAATAAATATGGGCGGGCTTGTGCAGGCCTTGGACAAACCTTTAAAAATATGTGCAGACTTTGGACAAGCATATAAGCCCGAATAAACGGGCCAGGCCGGGCGAGCTTGGGTAAGCAAATAGCATGTTATTTTCAAACCAAAGCCCGGCCCAAATCTAGCCCGACCCAGCCCATGAGCAGCTTTACATCTAACTAAGAAGCATCACTTGGTAAATTTATAAAGTACTAGGAATTGGCCCGGACTTCGCCTCGGGTCATTTTTTATTTTTAATCAAACATTTAAAAATTTTATTATTTTTTATTAAATTTTGAAGTTAATAATAATAAAATTTAGACCTCAAATTTTTATCAATAATATAAATTTGACACTATTGATAATAAATTATAAATTAGATATTTTCTTAATGCACATATCAATAAAAGTAAAAAATAAATGAAAAGGTTAAAATTTAAAAAAAAAAAAGGAACCAATGGGGTGACATGCACTCATCTTCTCCTAAAAAAATAAAAAGCAAACAGAAAAGGATTAAAAAGAAAAAAAAAGAAAAATAAGAAGAAAGGAACCAACAAAGTCACAATGCACCCTCATTCCCTTCCTCAAATAGAATATTTGCATTTCTATCTTTATAGAGTCTATTTATAAATTTATAGATATAGAGTTTATAGACATAGTATAAATAAATAAATAAATATATTAGTACAATAAAATTTATAATTTAAATATTTACATTAAATAAGTATGATAAAAATATTACATAATATAAAATAATATTGAAAATAATATTTAAATAATAAAAATATTATTTAATATAAAATAAAAATAAAGTAATTAAAAAAATAAAAAAGAAAAGATTTAAAAAATAAAAGAAGGGGCTATTTGGGGGGGGGGCTGGGGGGGGGGGGTGGGGTTGTGTGTGCAGCATTTGTCCCCCATGCTGATTATCCCCTTACTTGTAATTATAGTTATAAATATAGATTATAGATTATATATAAGTTATAGTTATATATAATATATATGTATATAGATATAAGTTTTTTCTTTATTTAAAATATTATAAAATATTATTTCTTTATATATAATTTATAAATTTATAATATTTTGACCAAAAAACTATTTTATAATATTTTAATATTATAAATTATAATATTACAAAATAGTAAAAAAGAAAAATTATAAATTTACATTTAAATACGGAAAGAAAAAAATTTATAATATTTTAATATTATAAATTATAAATTTTAATATTACAAAATAGTAAAAAAGAAAAATAATAAATTTAAATTTAAATAAGGAAAGCAAAAAAAAAAAAGAAAAAATGGGAACCAATGGGAGGGTGACAAATGCACCCCTTCGACAAATTCTAATTTACTTTTTGATACAGAGTAAGTAAAGTAAAATATAAGATATGGTATGGTGATTTTATTAATGTGGATATACTCTTAAAAACACAAATGTTCACTACAGGTACCCGATCCAACCCGATTTGTTCAAAAAGTCAACAAACCCGAATCCGACCAAACACGAATCCGGAATTACCCGAACCCGAAATGATCAGAACCCGAAGTGACCCGAACCCGATTAACCCTAGAAGTTAACCCAAAATGACCCAAACTTAAAAGAAAGTGTATTTAAAAAATTTTTAAAATAGTAATTTAATTAAAAATAAAAGTATAATAATATAAAATACCAACATATAGTAATTAATAAAAGTTAATACTTTCAAATTGTTTTTAGTTTTTTATCAAATATTAAGTCAAGTATATGTATGTATCATGCATCAATATTTTGTTAATATTTTTTTTTATCGAAACTTAATTACTCCCTTTATCTCTATATAAATGTCATAATTAACCGAATCACACTTATTAAGAAAATAAGTTAAAAGTAGTTATTAACATTATTGATTTAGTCAAAATTTTTCAATATTACCCTTTACTTTAGCTAATTTCTCTCTCCAACTTTAATATATTTAAACTCTTCCACTAATTACTCTCCCCAAATTCTAGTAAACGTATGTTTCGAAAATGTTACCCCATTCTTTTCTTTTGCAATTTGAAATTTTATTTGAATTAAAATTTTCAATTCTATTTCCCTCCAATTTTTTCAGTAGTTTTTCCCACTAAAATTTTTTTTAGAATCTAAAACATTCACGATTTAAATATTGATTCTTATTTATTCATCAAACAAGAACTTACTAACATTATTTAATTATGACTTCGGGGGAGACACATCAAATGCCATTACTTGAAATAGATTTAAATGTAATTTTAATACCTTCAAATATTGATGATGAAGATGAACAAGTTGTTTCAATGAAATCTCAAAATCATCAATAGCCAGATCTTAACATTGCTACAGAAGAAAGTTTTCTTGTTAACCTCCACTTCAGTCTAAGTTCTCAAGTGACTGAGTCATCAAATCAATTTCCCTTTGACTTAAACAAAGAGCCAGAAGAAAATTCAACAAAGTCTGAGTTAACAGAGTCTTCATTTACTTCCATTTTCTTTGAAAACGTATGCAGTAATCTTTTATTTGAATCTAAATTTATAAGAAAACTTAACAAAGAGCAACAACTATGGTTATTAATCCTTTATCGGGAACAAAAGTAAATTGAATAGGCTTTTTCGTTGCCCAATAATACCTGCAATGTTAATTTGAGTTGTTGACAATATTTTTCATTTTATTATGGGTAAAATAGGAAAAAATTAATTAATGCTTTAATGGTTTTCCAAAATGACAGATAAAAAGGGACAAGAAATCTTTCTAGAATATGACATCTATCTAGGGACAGAAGGATTATTAATTATGATTAAGATTTAAGAACAATAAAAGAATTTATTTTTATTGTTATAAGTATAATTAGATTAAATTTTTATGTAACTATTTAAATATCTATACTTTAATATTTTATAGTTAATATAAAGAAATATCAAATATCATATAATATTTTAATTAATATTAAATATTTTTAATTTAACTAATTTTATAATAATATTATATAATATTTAAATAAAAAATATCAATCTTCTGATTTAGTGATAAGTCAAGTAAATTAAATTAGATTTCAATTGAATATCTCTTAAAGATCGTTTAGGTGCAATTTGAATAAAAAAATTGATATCTCTACTTGTTTATTGCTCAAAAATAAATTAATATTATTTTTAGATTTTATTGTCTCATATAGAAATTAAAAATTAATAATTATCATTTTCATTTGTACACATTGTAAATTGTAAGATTAAGACTAAACTCAATAAGTAATTAGAAATTTTTATTTCAAATTAAATATTTGAATTTTTACCCATTTAGAATAAATTGCTAAAGACTAAAAGTTAAAAATATAGTAAGTAGTGACATTATTTTTTCAATAAATCTCGAATCTATACAAAAGAAAAAAATGAGAAGTTAATATCAAATAATAAAATCTGAAATGATACAAATTAAAAATCCAAGTATCAAACATGAAAAAAATAAACTCAAATAATTCAAGCTGAATTTGAAATAACTCAAACCCAAAAACCCCAAAAACCCAAGTGACAAATTCGAACTAATATGACCCGAACCCTAAATGACCTAAACCCGGAAACTCGAGTGTGAAACCTGAAATGACCTGAACCTAAATGACCCGGACCCGAACCCAACCCGGATCCGGACCCGAAATTATCTGAACCCTATATGACCCGAATTTCGCTTGACCCGAAATTAACCCAACCCGAATTACCCGAACCCAACCCGACTTGCCCACCTGTCACTTCTTTTATACGTTCAATGGTGTTTCTAACCCATTATTTTTAATTAATTTTTATGCTGAAAATATAATGAAATTGACCAATAAAGTAAGGCCCAGATGGATCAAAATGGCCTAACTCCCTTGTGGACTTGGCCTGCTCTTCAGCTGGGTTTAAAGGACCAGATCCTCTGACCCCCCAAAAAAAAAAAAGGACCAGATCCAGATCCGGACGAATTAGGGCCACCCATGACCCGCTTCCTGACATCCTTAAAACGTCGTCGTCTTTGAGTTGCCTACGAAAACCCCAAATAAACCTCATTTTGCCCTCGTTCATCTTCTCACTCTAAAGTCCTCAGAGACACCCGGCGGCCGCGGCACATTTTACTTTCCTTTATTTCTTCTCTGTTGCGCCATTTTCGTCCTCCATTTTTACAAACTTGGAAACGAGAGCAAGTTCCAGCGGGCGCCGTACCTCCATTCGCCGCCGCATCCTTGCAGGTTGAGACAAACAAAACCCATTGTGTATTTTTTTTTTCTTGGAAGTTCGTTCTATTTTTCAGATTCTCAAGTCATAATCAGAGTTTGAATTTTCAAGCATAGCAATCATAGCAATCTCTGGTCCTTGTAATTTATTTCTCAGGATAATTTTCTTGTTGTTTTTGATATATTTCTTAGATTGGAGTTGCATGACTGTGAACTCTGGTAACTCTGCATTAGAAAGTCTGGTTGTATTTCAAAAGTTTTCCTTTAGTTGCTGTAATAATTCGTAACTTTCTTCTAACAGGTTCCTTTTCCATCAGAGGATCATATTCTTTTTTATTCGAAGGAACTGAGATTGGGTTAAAATTATTAATGGGAAGTGAAGAGACGAAGGACCCCTTGAAAGGGGTTGACTGGAAAGCTATCGGCAGTGAGTTGCAGAAGGACCCCAGTGCTGGTGCTAAGCCAGTTATAAAGAAGCGGCTCCCTAAGAAGATTAGACAGATTCCAGATTGTTATTTCCTTCCTCGAATGTCCCTGCCTTCTGCTATTGCCTTCTATGGAGCGTGTATTGCTGGTGGGATTGGTGCTGGGATGCTGCTGGAGGTCTGGATAAACAAGAAAATTAAAGGTATACCAAAATATATCTATCTTCTTCCTTTGCTTTAGAACAAGTTAGGAGAATTACTTTTTACTCTCTGCATGAGACTGTTAGCTTAAGACATGCCGCTTGAGCTATATGAACAAAAATTATAACTGCAAACAGTCTCCAATGGCTGAAGCCAGTAAAAACACTTTTCTTCAATAATACGTTAGGGATTCATATCCTGAGAATAGGGTGTTGAAAAGCATGAGCCTAAATTGTCCTGAAGACGTGAGAGAAAGGGAAAAGTTGTTAGGTCAAGAGCATACTTGATGAGATGGGGATGAGAAAGGTGGGCATACAGTCAACAAAATGGCTTTCCTTGTGAATCATGGAAACTGGCCTGCGAAACAATTTTTCTCGCATGCATTTGCAGTTAAAGGTAGAGCAAGAAAGCTATGATTAATGTGTTTTTTTCCCTTAAATTGCAGAGGATGGAGGTGTCATATGGGAGTTTGACAAATAAGGCTTGACATCATTCGAAGAGTTTCCAATCATTTGCCTCGCAGATAGTTTCAACAAGGGAGTCAATCCTGACAGAAGTTTGTTGTGTTAGTAATGTACGATGACACAACGCTCTTTTATTTACTTTGGCTTTAATCAATTTGGCCAATCTAAGTTAAAGCTTGTTGAGTCTACTCTGACTGCTTGATTTCTTTTGATATACATGGCAAAATGAATCCACTTATAGTTTCTCTGTACTTCATCTATAGTCTATATGCATATAGTTAATTAGTAGGTACTAGGCATTGAGTTATGTTTTTGTTAGTATTATATGAGCATACTATTGAAGCCTTGTTCTCATATATGATATGAGAAAAACAAACTAGAGCCAAGATGACTACACAGGATGTGTTAGAAATATAAGAAAATTATTATTATATTTTCTTATATGGAGGGATAGTGGTTTGAGTTCAAACGCGGGAAACAATTAATTTGTATGTATAGATGCATAAGTTTGCTAAGATTATTGTTAGACCATGGAATGTGAAGCAGATGATGGTCATCCTTACACCAAGGTGGGTTAGATGGGAATTGTCACGGGTATGTACTTAAGGTGGGTTACATGGGAATTGCCACAGGTATGTACTTGTAAGTTGAACTTGGATGGAGATGTTAAAGCAATTTCAAATGTAGCTTCAGCTGGTAGCCGAATTCGAGATGAAGCTTGGTGGCTAGTTTTCTCTTGAATATTGGTATCACTTTCACGGATGTTTTACAAGCTGATTTATGGGGAGCACGGAGGGACTAAATTTGCCAAATCACTTGGTATAATAAAAATTGTTGTTGAAATAGATGCTGTCGTGGTAGTGCAAATTTTAAACTTGTAGGCACTTTTTAAGAATGTACTGATCAGCTTGCTAGGCAAGCTCGAGGTAATCCGGATAGCCTCTCTATTCTGGAATGTGTTAATCGATCTAGTTAGTGGGCAAGGACCATTGGACTTTAAAAGTTGAAATTGCTTGTTAGATGGATTCTTACTTAAATGACTAGAAAGACTCTATGATTAAGCCCAAAAAATTCTAATCCAAATAATCTGAACTTAAATAACAAAAAAGTTTCTTAAAACCCGAATGATAGAGATTTCTTTGAGTCAATTTTACTCGAATCCAAGATCCGTATAATATGTTCATTTGACACCTCTAGAGGCTAAAGGTGATGTGCATATTAGGTGACATCTCATCAAGTATGCTCTTGACCTAAAAAATTGGAGGGAAATAGAATTGAAAATTTTAATTTAAATAAAATTTCAAATTGCAAAAGAAAAGAATGGGGTAATATTTTGGAAACATACGTTTACTAGAATTTGGGGAGAATAATTAGTGGAAGAGTTTAAATATATTAAAGTTGGAGAGAGAAATTAGCTAAAGTAAAGGGTAATATTGAAAAATTTTGACTAAATCAATAATGTTAATAACTACTTTTAACTTATTTTCTTAATAAGTGTGATTCGGTTAATTATGACATTTATATAGAGATAAAGGGAGTAATTAAGTTTCGATAAAAAAAATTATTAACAAAATATTGATGCATGATACATACATATACTTGACTTAATATTTGATAAAAAACTAAAAACAATTTGAAAGTATTAACTTTTATTAATTACTATATGTTGGTATTTTATATTATTATACTTTTATTTTTAATTAAATTACTATTTTAAAAATTTTTTAAATACACTTTCTTTTAAGTTTGGGTCATTTTGGGTTAACTTCTAGGGTTAATCGGGTTCGGGTCACTTCGGGTTCTGATCATTTCGGGTTCTGGTAATTCCGGATTCATGTTTGGTCGGATTCGGGTTTGTTGACTTTTTGAACAAATCGGGTTGGATCGGGTACCTGTAGTGAACATTTGTGTTTTTAAGAGTATATCCACATTAATAAAATCACCATACCATATCTTATATTTTACTTTACTTACTCTGTATCAAAAAGTAAATTAGAATTTGTCAAAGGGGTGCATTTGTCACCCTCCCATTGGTTCTCATTTTTTCTTTTTTTTTTTGCTTTCCTTATTTAAATTTAAATTTATTATTTTTCTTTTTTACTATTTTGTAATATTAAAATTTATAATTTATAATATTAAAATATTATAAATTTTTTTCTTTCCGTATTTAAATGTAAATTTATAATTTTTCTTTTTTACTATTTTGTAATATTATAATTTATAAATAAATTTATAATTTATAATATTAAAATATTATAAAATAGTTTTTTGGTCAAAATATTATAAATTTATAAATTATATATAAAGAAATAATATTTTATAATATTTTAAATAAAGAAAAAACTTATATCTATATACATATATATTATATATAACTATAACTTATATATAATCTATAATTTATATTTATAACTATAATTACAAGTAAGGGGATAATCAGCATGGGGGACAAATGCTGCACACACAACCCCACCCCCCCCCCCCCCCCCAGCCCCCCCCCCAAATAGCCCCTTCTTTTATTTTTTAAATCTTTTCTTTTTTATTTTTTTAATTACTTTATTTTTATTTTATATTAAATAATATTTTTATTATTTAAATATTATTTTCAATATTATTTTATATTATGTAATATTTTTATCATACTTATTTAATGTAAATATTTAAATTATAAATTTTATTGTACTAATATATTTATTTATTTATTTATACTATGTCTATAAACTCTATATCTATAAATTTATAAATAGACTCTATAAAGATAGAAATGCAAATATTCTATTTGAGGAAGGGAATGAGGGTGCATTGTGACTTTGTTGGTTCCTTTCTTCTTATTTTTCTTTTTTTTTCTTTTTAATCCTTTTCTGTTTGCTTTTTATTTTTTTAGGAGAAGATGAGTGCATGTCACCCCATTGGTTCCTTTTTTTTTTTTAAATTTTAACCTTTTCATTTATTTTTTACTTTTATTGATATGTGCATTAAGAAAATATCTAATTTATAATTTATTATCAATAGTGTCAAATTTATATTATTGATAAAAATTTGAGGTCTAAATTTTATTATTATTAACTTCAAAATTTAATAAAAAATAATAAAATTTTTAAATGTTTAATTAAAAATAAAAAATGACCCGAGGCGAAGTCCGGGCCAATTCCTAGTACTTTATAAATTTACCAAGTGATGCTTCTTAGTTAGATGTAAAGCTGCTCATGGGCTGGGTCGGGCTAGATTTGGGCCGGGCTTTGGTTTGAAAATAACATGCTATTTGCTTACCCAAGCTCGCCCGGCCTGGCCCGTTTATTCGGGCTTATATGCTTGTCCAAAGTCTGCACATATTTTTAAAGGTTTGTCCAAGGCCTGCACAAGCCCGCCCATATTTATTTATTTTTAAATAAGATAATAATTAAAATTCACCTAAAAATAAAATTTAAACTCTAAAATACAAATAATTTAATAATATAATTAAATCTAAATGAATGTTAATAAAAAATTTAAATTTTATTAGAATTTTACATGTCTAAATTAATATAAATAAATTTATTTCTTAACTTTATTATAAATAATAAAATAATTTTATGTATTATTATTGAATTCGGGCTGGGCTTGGGTTGGGCCCAGACCTAAACAATAAACCAAGGCCCAGCCCATTTTTAAAACGGGTCTTATTCTTTGTCCAAGGCCCTAAAAACGGGCATAATATTTTTGTCCAAACCCTCCGAAATTTTGGACGGACTTTCTGGCTTGGGTGGGTAGCCCGGCCCTTGAGCAGGTCTAGTTAGATGAATCTTGTGTATTATTATCATGAATTTAACAAAACCAACGTCAATAGAAATGATTGAATTGATAAGGTCGAATGTTTGATTGAAGATAAGTTAAAATTTTAGTCTTTCTACGGACATCCTCTAAAGGGTATTGTTTCTCATTTATTTGCTGATGCTCTAGGTGTTTCATGGCCTAGAATTCTCTAGTCTTTTTGTATTTAGTTTTTCCGGTGTATGTAAAAAAAGTTAGAGTTTCTCTACTAATGATTCCTCATCGGTAAGTGATCTCTAAGTCTTATCTTCAATTTGAAGAAAGGCTTGTAACATGTCCAATGGAATAACACATCAATGAATTCTTTACCAGCAACTAACAATGAAGAAGATTCCAAGAACATTACTGTATGTGTAGGAGAATGACAAAATTTTCAACGAACTCTCCAACAATAATAAGATAAATATGTATGTGTGTGTATATATATATATATCATACATATATATACTGATATTTACAAACTAATTCAATAAAAAACAGGGCAAATTCTCATATCCCTAATTAGTAGGAGAGTTTATGTTAATATAAATAATAAAAGAATAATATATTTAGATAATTTTTTTTCTCATTTAATCAAAATGTTATTTGGAGCCTGTAGGCTTGGTTGGACCCTGACCACCTTGGCCACCAGCTTCTTGAACCTCATCTCCAAGCTTCACTTCCCGAATCTTGAATCTCTCGAGCCTCAAAGGTGATTCACCGCCCTTGTTTGATGGCGTGCGTGGCGAGCCTAAGCTCAGACTTCTCTGCATGGTTTTAACCTCCATCTGATTCGATTTGACTTCAGCCAGCGCCCTGCCAACTTTCCTGAAAACCTCTATGAACTCATTTTGTAGCCGTGGAAATATTTTCTTCAGCAATTCCTGTCTTCTGACATATAATTCCCTGAAAAATTCTAACAGGACTAATAATCTGGGGTCAAACGATGATTTCCCAAGTCTCTGTGCCCTTTCCTGGATTCTATGATGATTATCACCCATGTCACTGTAAGTTCTCCTGAAAAAACCACTTTCCAGGATTGACAAATCATTACACTCTTCATTTCTGTCAAAAAATGGAGATCTAATTTCCATGTCCGAAACACTTGAGCCGATCGTTTCAGGCAAATCTAATTGCTCATCTGATGGATACCCTTCTGGCCGCTGCATCGATTCTCTGATGTTATGATCGTCTCTTGGGAAAAAGAAAATGCTTGATGTGTATGTTTTGAACAAAATTGCTTGATGTTGTTGCTGTTGTGTTTTGAAATTGAGTCTCAGGCAGCCTGGTTGGGGGACTTATATAGGGAGAGAGAAGAAAAGAAGATGCTTGCCGAGCAATCAAGAATTGGTCCATTCCAAGCCAGGACTTGGTCATTTGAATTAAGCAATGCGGTGTTTGAGTGTTGACTCATCTATATACGTGTCCATGCGTCAAGAAATGTTTCATTGTTGCTACAGTAATTTGACTTATGATGATGTTAACAGGCCAAGTCAAGGCCACGTTTATGTATAATATTTGGATTTGGACAGAATCAAAACCGTTTTCTTTAGTATTAGAGAACGTTATTGAATATTAAATCATTGGATATCAAAGCTTGGCGCCGGTACCAACAAGTGTTGGTTACTTGGTTGAAGTAATAGCGTCTTCTATTTTGATAAAGATGAAAATATAAGTTCGATCCCTAAAAAGTGCACTTGTTAGGAGGTTTTACCTTTAATGTTCACAATCCGAAAGAAATTAATTTTGGGACAAAAGTCCGAAATAAACCAAAATAAACTTGGTCCTATGATTGTTAGCAAAGCAATTTGGTTTTAATGATATAGTAGCATCAGTAAAACTCTTTGATCCAAAACCCGAAGAAGAAAAAGGGAAAGACAAGTTTTAAGAGTTTGAATCTTGGTTATTGGAATTAAAAGTCTAACACTCTACCAACAAGTCAGGTATCTGTTGACTTGAGTAAGGTTCCTTAAGTAGTTAAGTTCATAAAGTTTCACAATAAAATACAGTTCTAGGAACACTAATTTTAAAAATCAAAACTTGATTAATAGAATTCAATGGTAAGATCAATAATATTTAAAATGGATTTATGAAAAAAATGTTATCTGTACTTAAATAACGGTAAAATTCTGTTATAAATTTTAGTGAAAATATCAACAAAAAAGAGTACATGTTTTCTAGTTTTATGCATATAATAATAATCTACATAACAAATTAACTTTTTAATCTTTGGGTTTAGATTTGGACTCCAAGTTTTATTTAATCAATTTTAATGTGGAACCTTTGCAACCTGATCTAAAAAACCTTACCTAAGTTTCTCCCTTTTGACCTGAAGTATTAAGAACATAAAAAACTAGCTTTCATTTCTTGCAGAACTCGGTTATTGGCCTCTATCCTTTCAAGTAAAGGAATATTTTAGGGTGAGATTAAGAAGCCTCTGTGCCCTCACGTCTTCGTCACTAGAAATAATTTATTTTTGGGTCCTAATTTTGGACTTGGCATCTGTGTCTGCAGCTTAATGGCCCATAAACTTAAACATATAAAATGAAAGTTCCATCGATTGGGATTTAAGTATAATTGTAGACTTCCCTATGCATGATCTGATTCTAGAACCAGAAAGCAGCCAAGAAAAGTTCAGGGCTTCTCATGCCAGGTCTTGGGTCTAAAATCAGGAAATCACCCAGAAAAAAACAGCGTTCGAAGACCCCAGAAGAACCAACCCAGAAATGCTCGGTGCTCCAAGGCAAGTCCTAGTCTTTGATTTTTCTTTGCCAGAGCTGAAGACCGGCTGGTGTGCAACTTGGCACCAGAGGCTATAACCTGCTACTTCGGAAGGGAGAACCGGTACCTGATCAACCAGTGCGAACACCCTCAGGGTGAATGCCTGAGCTAAGACCTGGTCTTAACCAGGTCTTAGTTCTAGAACCTGAGAACCAGTTTAGGGCTTTGAAGCCATAGTACATGGCTTCCAAACCTACAAAACATAGTTTACTCCAATCGTAACTGATCTTTGACAACAGTGTCCTTTATACTATAAATATTTTTATGAGAGCATATATAAGTTTATTTGGTACAAAAGAATGTGTGTAAACAAGAGCAATAACGATGAAATACATATATGAATACAGTTGCATCTCTTTACAAGCTTTATCTCCCTAAACTACTAGAGGGACCATAACAGATAATACAGAAATGGCCTTCCAAAAGGTAAGACCATAAGCCCCGCATCCAAAAGGCAAGACCATAAGACCGGCATCTTAGTGTGAAGCAAGTATATTTCTTGAATAAGATGCAATGCTATAAAGTTACAAGAATCTTAGCTCTGCTACAATCTGTGGATGTCTGGCCTAAAATGGTTGTCATAAAATGAGAACTGATCAGGAGATGCCCCAAATGATCTGGTTGTACGGAAGGCTGGAAATCCTTCTTTAGTGTGTATCTGTGGCACCAGGTCAGGATTTGAGGGAAAGGTGGGGTAATTGTGCAGACTGGATGAGGGCAGGCCTGGTTCCGAGTAAGGATCAAATCTTGGCTTCTGAGTGGATATTATTGACCCTGTCTCTGCATACCTACCAGTGAGAATTTGAACATCCTTGATAAAACTAGATGCAGCATATGCAGTTGGGACTGTAGAAAAACTTGATCTAGTATCCATGTAAGGGCTACCGAGAAAGCGATCACTGGAAACTGGGTGATAATTACTAGAACTACTTGACTGAGTATTTGTAAATGGGTTCGTGAGAAGATAATTGCTAGCAGTAGCTGCAACTCCTTTATCAGGATAGTAGTTCGTCATACTTAAAAGTGAACCTGAACCTAGAAAGTTTGTTTTAGGGGCCTTGTTGAGTACCAAAATAGACATATTTTCCTATGTTAATCTCTATGGATTTATGCATTTCATTATATAAACTAAGCTTACTTAGTTTTGTTTCACTTTGTAGGTATCAATTGAGGTAATTGAGTGAAAATGGTGGAATTGAAGTGAAAAGGACCAAACACAAATCAAGTGGGAAGACAAGATGTAAAGAACTCAAAGTTGAAATCCTGACAGATTGGATAGATCATAAATATGGCTGATTTTATCTATATTCGAGACTTCAATTGTTTTTGTGATCTACATCAAAGTTATAGAGGACATCTTGGGCTTTCCGGAATGCTAAAGAACGTCGAAATCGGAGTTCGTTTGGCCCTCCAAATGTCTGTTTTACGAGAGACTATCAAACTAAGTTCGGGTCTGCCCGACCAATCCGTCGACGGGTAAGCATGTAGACGTCGATGGCTGCTCGAGAAATGGACACGAGATCACTTAAACAAGCAGAGACGTCGACGGCCAACTCTAGACATCGACGGCCAAATCTAGACGTCGACGGGTAGACTCTAGACGTCGACGGGTAGAAGTTTCTGACTTCGAACACTTAAAGATTGAACACTTAGACGTCGACGGGCAGGTATCTAGACGTCGACGGGCAGGTATCTAGACGTCGACGGATCGATCGAGCTGGGAAAAATATGAAGAAAACAAGCAGAGACGTCGACGGGCAGACACTTAGACGTCGACGGCTAACAAAGTCAAAACGTCGACAGACCCATTTAAATGCTGTCATTCCACTATCAAACCCTTTAAAAACACATTCCGGAGATTCAGTGGAGAGGAGCCATAACTAAATCTCAGAGTTGTCTCCCTCTTTTCCTCAAATGGCTTCTACTTTAGCTTTTTTTATTCTTAAGATTCCTCATCTCAGATGGAAGGAATTATTGAGGAGCAGTGGACTATGGGCTGGCAGTGCTGGACGGCAGAAAGAAAGGGAGAAAGAGCAGCTTAAAAGGGGAGTTGAGTTCAGTTTTGAAGTGTGTATTTTTACTGGGTTCTATTATTCTTCTTGTAATTTTCGTTTAGCAAAACTCTATAACTCCAATCTATTATAAGATTCAATCATTTTGATCTGCACTTGTGAGGTTCTTGTTTTTAATGCTTTCTTGTTCATTGATTGTTCTTCTATTTCTTGAGCTTTAAAGATGATAATCATGTTTATTATCTTGTCTTTTGGATTGCTGAGTTAATTAGTTGCAAATAATTGATTGAGTAGTTCATTAGCATGCTAATCTTTGAACTCCAAAGCTAGAGTTTGGTGATTTCTTAGAACTTGAGTAGCAAGAGGATGTTTTTACATTCAAAGATATTTGAAGATGCAATTTGAATAATGAATGCTGGGTTTGTTATTGATTGTTGTTAGCTTTCATCTTTCAATAGCTTATTGCTCTTCTAGGCTTGAATTTGGATTGCTGGGATTCAAATTAGCCATAAGAGGAAGGATTAATAATGAACCTAGATTCCTAGTTAATCAACATTAGGAAAGATTCATGGATTTGAAGCTGATTTCTAATCCATGGGGTTAACCAATTAATGAGAAGAATGTTTGGTCAGTGAATCAATGATCAAATGCTAGGTTGAAAGATTGATCATATAATAGATTGAAGGTTTTATTTTATCATACATTGCATTATTATTACCATACTTGGTAACTCCTTATATCTTATTTCCAACACCAATACAAAACCCCCTCTTTAAATTCTTGTTTAGTTTGATTTATGCTTTGTGAGAGTAATGATAAATTGGATAGCCCCTTGTAGGATCGACCCTTGCTTCCCTAACTACATGTTAGAGTAGTGAGGTTATTTTTGGTGCTTTGCGACACGCATCACCACTGGAATGTATGTTGGTACCCTGAAGAGTCCAGAGCATCCAACAGGAATCTCTACCCTCTCCCTAACTTCTCTTCCAAAACCAGAAGGTTCAATAGCTTTTACAACAGAAGTACCTTCTATCTGTGGCAATGTATTGATTTTCTGTTGTAATGACAACCTAGCTTGTTTAAGTGCATCCAAGACACCAGTACACCTGCTAGATGCTTCATGTGGCACCAACGCATACAGCTCATTTTTGTTTCCTGAAGGTTCTCTACATGAACTACTGCGTGTATCAGATGAAAAGTGTTGCACTGCATTGTTACCAGGGGAACCATGTGGCCGTGCAAAGTGATGGGAGCTCTGTGAAGGAGCATAGTTGCTCTGTAGACTCTCCTGATAATGATTTTCCTTTGCCATGAGATATGTAGCCTCTTGACCTGGGAAGTTAGAATTTAGAGATTCAGAAGAAATGGCACTGCTATACCTCTGATCCGGTAAGTGATCCATGTCACCCTCTGAAGGTGGCCTAAGATCATTGGAGTGAGTCTTGGGCAATTGTCCAGCAAAGCTAATCTGTTCTCCCTCTGCCGCTTGGACTTGTGAGCTAGCTGTCTGAGATACATACTGAGCTTGTGTCTTCATCTCATCTCTTTCCTCAGTGACATCTGAGTAGTTCCCAGGATCACATGAATCCTAAATAATTTATGACCGAAAGACCATAATGTCAGAATTCACAGGCAAAATATCACATTGCCTAAAAATTCAATAAACTGTCTATGTCCATGCCAAAATTCAATAAACTGTCTAGGCAGCATAAGATAAGCTTATACATCCCTATTATTAATTGTCATATATAAAAAGTATAAAATGTCCAAGAAAGAAAAGAAAAAGCAATTACTACAAGCACAGTGCATATAGCAGCAAGATTTAATCTATTGCTATATGCAAAGCCTATAGCAACAACACTTAATCTATAGCAAAGCCTATAGCATTATTTGACAAAACCTTTGAAGACATTTAATCACCATCTTGCAGGAAGCAACAAGTGCTAGAGAAGCTCAATAAAAGTAAGCAATATCCATAAGCATTTCTTACTAACTTGAAAGATATTACCCTTGTTTGATTCCCTTTTCTGTGCTGGAGGAAAAGATTCCAAATGCAGAAGATTAGTGTTGAAAGTGCATGACATTAGAACCATTTGAGTGTCTAAGACAGGTAATGAAAATAAAAAACTTGATTATCAAGATGGCAAGGCATAATTCAGTATGCTTCATAAAATGGAAAACAAATTTTTGGCGACTCTTCAACGGGGTAGTTTATATTGCAAATATTTCCCATGCTTCATTGCTTTTGGAGTTAAAATATAATGCTAGACAGCTTGAAACTACCATAAATAATATCTAAACCTAATCCAAAATTACCAGAGAAACTTGTTATTACAACATAACCTGGTGCCAAAAAATGGCATATGCTTAAGATAACACGAGGCACAAAGATAACTTAGATTTCAGAGGCTAAAATAGAATTTTGGAAAATATTCTCAGTTAGGGTTGTTTTCTCCACCATAATGAATCCAAAATAATATACATTTTATTACATAAGGGAAGTAAAAAAATGAAAGAGATGGCTTGGACAAGATATCTAAATCAGATGGACATTAGTTTCTTCATTATGACTACAACTTGCATTCACCAACTAAACCAGCATAGAAGGATATGCACAGAGACGTAACAGAAGAAAGAGACTGATAGAGACAACAAGCTCAAGACCAAAAACAAGAAAAAACAAAAGAATGGAGCAACCAGAAGCTTATATCAAGCAGATTCATTTACATTTAGCTAAAAGATGTTGCTGTTTTACTCACATCAATGTTACCTACGTTTCCACAGGTAAGGATAATTTTATAATTTCACATTCAACCTAGCGTGTTGTGCAACGCTGTGGGTTTTATTTTGACCAGGCCTCAATGTTATTGGGTCCATATGCTTTTGGTATTGGGGTTACACTCTCCACTTAATAAAATTTAGTAAAGTAAAAGAGAGCAGAGAGAAGACTGAGCCAGGCCATGAAGTATTGAGTGTCATCGTGATTGAAGAAAGCGGGATGACGGGGGAATTGGAAGTGAGAAGTACAAAGTCAGGATTAGGATTACGAAGCAGGTAATTAGAATTTAGAATTGAAAGCAGAAAGCAAGAAACAGGTAGACAAGGAGAGAAATCTATACTGAAAGTCTCTTTGTAGTACCAACCCCCTTCAAAATGGGGTGCATACCCTATATCTAGACCCTGAGATTTAGTTCATCTATCAAATAAATAGTCGTGTGTCTATCATATTGAGTGCCAAAATGCATTCTAAGGTGATTGGCTACTGGAGCAAGCATTCTAGAGACAGGTAGATATAGTGCCGTACATAGAATATGATACATAACACCCATAGTCCAGAGAAAGGTTAAGAGAAGATCACATCAATAAAACTAGAGAAGTATCCATGAATGCACATATGCACACATGCTAACAAAGAGAGTGACCCAGATACAAGAGAAGAGAAAGGATGTAAAACCTAAAGCTTAATTAGCTGCAATGCTTCTAGACACTATATAGTCGTTTATTTATGTATTAATCTAGCCTGCTCAATTTACCTATACCCTCTAAACCCTCTAGAGTATTAGAGCTGAGGGGCTATTCATAAATTCAGATTTGCCAAACATGACATCTCAATTTAAAATTGAGTTAAGTTTCTTGATTTGGAGTTGTTATCCTACACATAAGATGTTTCTAGCATTGCCAACCACCACCATGTTTTAAGGAGGTTAGTAAATCTCAGTAGTTTCATCGAAGTGGCCTCATTTTGGATAAAACAAGGAACTTGCTAGATGACACCATTCCATTAGACAAAGTTAATCAGGATCCCATCTTTAGAACCAAATATCAGCGTTCTTTTAATCAGGATTTCAAACATTCAATTAAAAAACTTACAGAGAGAAAATTGCATGTGACAACTTTTATTAATTGATTGTAACTTCAAAGTTAGGCTAATCATGTCATGTATAGTGCATTTAAGGAATTATTGGCAACAAAAACAGCTACCTCTTTCTCAAAATGTGCATGTGCATGTGCATCTCAGAGAGAGAATACTAACATCTGAGTAGAAAATAAATGATAATTCAGACCCAGACAGATAGAACATCTGCTGACCACCAAACAACTGCAGTTGAGGTTAGCCAAACCTTAACCAAGTAAAGAAAAAGGAAAGGAGGACAGCTTCCTCTCCTCAAAAATAAATAATAAAATAAAAAGAAGAAGAAGAAAAAAGAGAAGAGACCCTCCTCTCACTCAGTTTCTGAACTCAATAGAAGAAGGTCTATAGATCTACAGTCTTCTTTTTCTTTTTCCTTTTTGCTTGAGGGTACCAGGTAGAGCATTATAGTTTAAACTTAGATTCTCTATGCAATCCGTGCCCTGTCCTTACCACTTGAACAACCCAAGCGGCGACCTACAGATTTGCTAGGTCACAGTTCCTTCTTCATTTACATGTACTTTTATGCAAATACCTTTGAACAAAAGATGAAATGCCTAAGAAACCTATGCTACATATTTAAATTTTCTAATTTTCCAGCCTATATTACCAGACATTAGCTTTGCATTTTAAAATACATTTCCTCAAAAATCATAATTAATCACCATATAAATTATGCCTTAAATCCATTCTAAAACTGTTTTCAGCCGCTCTTGATAGAATTGGACACCGTATATTTTAGTTTTTAGCACTATATACAGTCCAGATGTCAAGCTGCCATTACTGATTTAATCAGAATTAAAACAAATTCGAAAGCTCTTGCAAATTACAGCAGAAGCCTAGAAGATCCGGACCCCATAGGGTATGCACTTAATAATTCTACATAATAACATCTAGACATGCAATTTAACAACACCAATATCAGGACTATGAAACTTACGCGACTTGATATACCAGTATGAGATAAGAAGCAGCCAGTAATAACAAAAGCAAGATATTACATAAATCCAGAGAATGACATACTCAACTAAGAGGAAAAGAATGAAAACAACATTTTGCATTATGCCTTCCAAGTCTAGACTGTCTAGTAGAGAAATTGCTTCCCTTTGTAAATAAAGTTTGAAATGTCCAACACCGTTAACATAGAATGGAAAATGTCTATCATGGAATTTACTTCATATTTTCCACAAACATATAAATGTATGAAACCCTTCAGAGCTAACCAAAAAAAAAAAAAAAACTAAAATAATATTGTTTCAAATAAGTCTTGCAGAAACATACCGGTGTACTAATGTTATTTTCTCTGAACTTCTCTTCCCATTCTCTCTGGGTCCTTTCCATTGCTTCATAACGGCCAATAAGTTGCGCTTGATGTTCTAGGGCCTTTTCCATGTCTTTCTCTCCTTCGTACCCATGAAAATCAAGATCAGAACCAGTTACATTTCTTTCATCTTTTAAGGCATCAGAATGTACGTTGTCCATTGAGCTTTTATTCTCACGCATTTCAGAATCCATTGGCGAGATATCAGGCCCACCTTTGGAGTGATTGGGGTTAACTTCAGATGATTTTACAAGTCCATTTAATTGTGGATCAACCTTAACATTGTCTGATTTAGGCTCCTCCGCTGCAGATCTGATAAATAAAGCAAGAATAGATAAATTTATTTTAACGGGCTAATTAAAGTAAAGACTAGTGAGAATATCCATGTTGAACATGCAGGAAGTTGACATGCACCCAGATGAAGACAATTTTTGATTGAATCATTTTTATTATAGAAAATGGGTAAATGATCTGTATAATAGCATTTTCTTCATTTTGATAGTTCAGTTCTGCAGCTTCCATGGCACATTAAGTTGTGCAGATAGTAACAAAGTAAAAATGTGTTGTCTTCCTATCCTTGTTTTCTTTCTTTTTGTTTATTTTCAATTGTTTCCCACGGTAACAGTCCAATTTTAGATCTACTCTCACCTCTTATTTTCCATGTCAAATCAAAATTTGAGATCATTTGCAATCTTAATGTTATTGTCCCTTACATCCAAGAGCATGATTTATCATACAGGGTTTGTCATGCAAAACTACAGACTTATTGGCAAATTCACTACATCTTAGCATATTCTCTTCGGTTTTTCTTTCAGAAACAAAAAAGAAGGGGCATGCAACATCTTTGCAGTAGAATAAAAGCAAACAGAATCATCTACTAACCTTGATTCCCGACGTCTTATCTGGCGGCATGATTTTCCATGGCGGTGTTTTGGGGAAGGAAAACCCATAGATGCAAAACTATTGCGCCTTCTTACAAGTGAATATTTATACTTTTCAGGAGAATGAGAAGAACTCTTGCGGCCTTTCCAGGACAAGCTTCTACCAGAAACTGAAGAAAAATCAAGGTCAGAACCTGAGAGTTCCTCTGACTCTTGTCTTCTCACTTTTGAACTGACAGAGTTTTCCTCTTCTTTAGTAGAACCGTTATCCATGTTGGATTCAAAAGGAGTGTCCTGGTCGGAGCTTGAATCAAATTCCTCAGATATATCACTTACCCCATTATTCTCCAAAATAGCAAGAACATCTGCTGTGGCCTTTTCTGCCCTCCTCCTTTGGAGAGACACAATTTTGAGCTGTTCCTCCAGTTCAGCTACCTAAGTCATACAGAATACCAACATCATACATCATTGAGCAAAGTATTTATAAACAAATGAGCATGATAGAGAGAGAGAGAGAGAGAGAGAAGGAAAACTAAAACCATAAAATCTAAAAATAGCATGAAAATATACCCTTTTCACCAGTTCATCAGCTCTCTGCCTTGCACTACTTGAGACAGATCATTCAGACAGCAAACGTGCTCGAAGGAATTCAATGGTCATTGCAGAATGCTCCACGTTGCTAGTCGTCCTGACCAAACAATGACAAAGTAATTACTGAAAAATCAAACAGCAAACTTCAGACCTAATTTAGTAATATAATTTCACAAAAGTTGAACATATCCCCTCCCCCCACACCAAGCCTGCTTGACTGCCTCCACATGCATGGAACAAAAGTTGAACATATGCTCTCCCCCACACCATGACTGCTTGAGTGCCTCACATGCAAGGAAAGTAAGGTCACAAAAATCAAGGTTCCAGTAATTCGACCACAAAAGTACGAAATATTACTAAAGCTAACACCTATATGAAAACTTCAATAATCTTCAATAATCCTTCTCACTTTTGTAAAGAGAGGCATCCCGAAACCAATCTCGAAATAATCATACAGCCAATGACTCTCCTCTGAACATCCTGGTCAATCTAATTCAAATACCTAACTGTCCAATCTATCTAGACATAAATGTTTATGCATAGCTAGATTCTAGAACCAGGTTTCCATGATGCCACTTACCACTAACACACTCAAAAAGTCACAAATTTGGCTTCTTAGCTACAAACAACACAAAGAAACAAGTAATAACATACTAATCCAGAAACTTAAGAGTAATCCAAAATCAAAGAGAGTTCATCGCTTAAAACCAAAAAATTGAAAAAACCCAGGAGCTAAAACTAATTCAAGAACATAAAAAACTAACTGAAATAATAAAAAATCCAAAAAGTAAGAAAAACCCAGATTATATCTACCTTTGATCTTGCTTTTCCTGATCAGAACTCTGCATTTTAGAAGCAGCAGACTTTGATCAGCTACACTGCAAAGTCCAAAGACCTCAAAAAGTCAGCTTCTTTGATTAAAAAGAAGAAAGAATTGAGTGAGGAAAGACCAAGATTCAGATGCAGAAGGAAAAGCAAAGTAGAAAATGAGTGAAAAATACGTTGGAAAGCGAAGCCAAAGAGACGGAAATTGGAAGACTTTTGTTTTTGTGGTTTCTTACTAAAACTTTTAACTTGGACTTGGAGGGGTCCGTTGGGAATGAAGAAAGAAAACAGGCAGAAGTTTCTCTTTGCTTCTATTTGGACACACACGCTGGCCCACATCAACTTTTGTACTATCTTCCTTTCTTTCACTAATTTTTCTTTTAAAGTTTATTTGTTTATTTATCTTTTCTTATCTCCATTTTTTCTTCTTCGTATTTTTATTTGTTTTTTAATAAATAATTTTTTTTACTAAGAAATGCACTTGAACCACTTTTTTAGGATAGGATTATTTAAATTTTTAGGATAGGATTATTTAAAATTTTATTTGCAATAAGTGAATTATTTGAAAAAGTCTGATAATTTAAATGTATTAAAAGATTTCACTTGAAGTTAATAATTTTAAAGAGTATTTTTAAACCGTCCTTAGCAAAATTTAATAAAACAAAAGATAAACAGTTTATGTTTAATCCTGTTGGAGTCTTATCCGACCTTAAATAAGAGAAAACTCTATCAAATATTTTTTTTATTTGCAAGACTTGAACATATAATCTTATTTAAAGAGTATTGAACTTCTCATACTCAACCCAACAGATATTAATAGAGGTGTCAAATCGGGTTGATAGGGTAGGTTTCGGGTTCGGGTCAATCAAATCGGGTCAGTTTGGGTCAAAAGAAATTTTCGGGTCATTTCGGGTTTTGGGTCATTCGGGTTCGGGTCATTCGGGTTTCAGGTCATTCGGGTCTCGGGTCATTCGGGTTCGGGTTTTTCGGGTTTTGTCCTCGGGTTTGTCGGGTTTCAGGTCATTTGGGTTCGGGTTTGACCATCGGGTCTTTCATGTTACAGGTTTTTTGAGTTTTATGTCATTTGGATTCGATTTTTTTGGATTTAACTCTCGAGTCATTCGGGTTGTCGATTATTTTAATTGAATTAAAGTTTTGATTTTACAAATTAATACTTAAGAGAGATTTTATCAAAAATATTATTTATTAGATTTGTTATAAATTGTAATTAAATTAATTAAATTTGTAATGTTATAAATGTATTAATTACATTAGTAATATTTATAACTTTTTTAAAAATTTTCCTATAAATTATGTATAGTTTTAAATAAAACTAGTATGGTGCCCCACGCTAACGCTGTGGGTTATATGTACAGTATTTCTAGTTTCTACATATAATACGTGGTTCTCTCTAACACATGCATCTTAAAAAATCGATATAATAAAATTAAAAATATGAATTTAATACAACGGTGTATTTTGAAAACCAATGCCATTTATTGATTAATAAATTTTCACAAACAAATATTATGTAGAAAATATTGTAGCTAAATATATAACTAAGCACATAAGTATAAAAGAGGGTTATATTCTTATTCTGAGATCACCAAGGAATATTTTTTTTTATTTGAAGGTTACCAAGGAATGTAAAAGATATAATAAGTTATTATAGAAGATAGATAGATAGTCCAAAATAATTAAGATCTCAATGCATTTTTTTTTATTTTCTTAAAAGTCTTCTAATTTATTTTTTTCAACAAATAAGAAATCATTTCTATGACTTTTCTTATCAATCCTATCACTGCTTCAATAATGTTTCATTTTGTTACAATAAAAGAACAATAAGCACTTCCTAAAAAAATATGCACCACAAAATTATCAAGTAAAACTATGCATTTTATCGATTGAAAGGGATTTAAAAAGAGTTAATCTCATTTATCTTAAACCACAAAAAATCTAAAAGAAAATAAAGGAAAATAGAAAAGAAAGTAAATGGTAAAATGATGATCCTAACCCGAAAAAAAAAAGAACAAAAAACAAAAAAAGTAAGGTGAGAAGATGTATATAGCATGAAAAAATAATATATTCATGAAACAGTTAGAACTGAATGTATTGTCTATTTATTTTCTCAAAAGTCTTTTAATTGTTTTTTTTTTCATATTTAAAGTAATAATTAATGAAGTATAAATGTAAGAGTATAGAGAAAAATAAAGGTTTAAATTTTTTTATTTAAAACATTAAAGATATTTATATTTAACTCTAAAAACATAAAGAATTCTCAAATGCTAAACATAGAGTGTGTCACATGTCACTCATTGAAGCCACAAGGGGATAACTTTAACATATTGTATAGATAGATAAATATTTAAATTTTTATTATTTACTAATTCATTTCTAAATTCTAATTGATACATAATAAATTCATGATTCATAATATCATTAATATATAATCATGAATTGTCCGTAGTACAATTACAAACTAAGGAACCAGAATTTTGATATATAATTACAAACTAAGGAGTCAAAATTTTGGCATACAATTACAAAATTTATCAGTTTCCTCTTATTGAATTGAAAATTTAAAAGCTTTTATTTGGTCGATGAATAGGATAGTCGAAAAGGAATAGCCAATAGCTAATAGGCTATTCGAACTGTCATACAGCTATTGCCACCATGAACCACTAATCTTAGTATCTTATTATCGTAGTGCTAATGACTTTGTTTTGTTCTTTCCTTTCTAAGACTTGTATATAGACTATACTTTATAGTGATTAGTGATTAACATCACCTACTTCTGCATAATAGAATAACTTGCACACACACTACATTCGGCATTCTCATTAAATTATTTGTTTTGGCGAGAAATAAATTATAAGGAGAAAATATATGATAACATATTGAAATTTTAATTTCAAATTTTTAATGTTTAGATTCTTTTTGTTGAATAGATAATTCACTAATTTGATATGAATATTAGTAATTTATTAATACTACTATAATTTATAAATTTTCTTAGTTAGAATGGAAAATTGTCATTCACATGAAAAAATTTATTTATTGATTTGATCAGTAATGATGAAATCAACATGGCCTTTTGCAAATTCTCAAATTTTCCTTAATAATGTTCATAATTAATATTATTATTTTTAAGTAATAATATTCTATAAATTCATATAATTCAATTATAATAATAAAATTTAAAAAACATAATTATGAAAAAAAAAAAATTTTAAGTTCACTTTGATCAAAATTTTATCAAATATTTATTTTTATTTTCTTTATCAAATTTATTTATTAAATTTGAAGTTTATGAGGTATATAAAAATACTCCATCTGTCCCTATTTGTCAGTTACAATTAATCATTTCATACATGGTAAAAAAAGTAGTTATGGTACAAAATTTCATACATATTTACATTGACTTTCTTATTTTATCCTTATCTCTCTTCTTCTTTAATTCTCTCTCCTATTTAAGAAAAATATTTATTTAAGAGAGAAAGAAAGTAGTTTAAAAGGGTAATTTTGAAAAATTAATAATTAATGCTGGGACATAGACAAATAAAAAGAGATAAATAAAGCTTCTAGAAACAAATAAAGCTTCTAGCAGGAGGCAAATAAATAGGGACAGATGGAGTATTTCATTAGTTTGTTTGGTTCTTTCGGGTTAGATTCTCGGGTTTTTTGGGTTAGATTCTCGGGTCAATCGGGTTCCGGGTCAATCGGGTTTCGGATCGGTCGGGTTCGGGTCGTTTACTTTTTTTAGTCAAACCATATTGAGTTAGTTTCGAATTCGGGTAGGTCGGGTCCGGTTATCGGGTTCGGGTCAGCTTTTGACAACTCCAGATATTAATAAAGAAAATATTATTTTCAACCTTATTATTGGGTGCTTTATATGAAAAAATCCATCCCAAAACAATATTTCATCGTCCCAAAAAAAAGGTGGTATTCAGTTTTCTAACAAAAAAAAAGTAAAGAAAAAGGACCGGATGTGTAACAGACCTGAACGGTCATTCAATGTGAGTGATCAAATAAATTAGTATGCTATATAATCGTGAGTTTTTCACTATTATTGTCATGATTAAGCCATAATCATTAGTATTATGGTTGTCAATGCCATCAATATCATCATAATATTCTATTGGTAATGTTTTCATTGTTTTATTATTGTTATTATAATTATTACTTTATACTTTAACAATAAGAAAGCTTTCAAGAAAATTTCAAAACAAAAAATTAGAGATTGTTAAGCATAGTTTCTGTTTTTTTATTTTTTGTTTTTTTGCACTATCAACTTTTTAAAAATAAAAATATGTTTAGATATATAATTTTTTGTTTGTTTTCTTATAAAAATATATTAAAGAAACCCAAACATGTGTTAGTTAAATATTGAGGATGCCATTAAAAGGTTATTGTTTACATGTGTCATGAAAGTGTTTTAAATATATGAAAACATAAAATTTTTACTTCCACTTGTTTTTAAATATGGGTTTGTTTCTAAAATTTTTAAAAATGGAAATATTATGTCAAGCACATTTTCACATATTTTGTTTCCAAAACATGAAGTGATAACAAAAAATAGAAAATGGCAATAACGATAATCTCACATGAAATATCTCTATTTGTTTAAGAAACTTCTTTTCCATAATTTTTTTTAAATGTAAAAAATTATAAATGAAACGGAAGAATTGTAAAGCAAGGAAATCCTTTAGGAAGTTAGCTTCTTTATAAACATGGACAAAAGAAACATCACCTAAAATCATTAAAAAAAAATTACGCAGTCTATTAAACAAAACCTTGTATTTCTAAGACCTTTTATCAGTATTATTCACCCAAGTAATGACAACCTTCAAATCACTGCTGAGAATTAATACTCGGAGTTGAAATAGCAACGGCTTCAACAATACGGGAAGAACTTCAAGCATAGCCAACAATTCGGCTAAGTTAGATTTAGCTATCCCAACATCTTTTTCATAAAATTATTAAGCAAATTTTGCAAATAGTTTACCTTTAAGCATATCATGGTTTCTCAATGTTATGTTATATTTCTATTGTTTTAGCCTTTTTAATACTTTGATAATAAGAAAGCTTTGTTAGAAAACAAAATCACTCATGTTGCTCAAAATATCTCTATTTGTTCTTTTCATTTTGGCCACTATAGTAAGAAAATAGTATCTCTATTTGTTCAAGCAAATTTTTTTGGTAGTTATTTCTATTGTTTATATACACTAGAGATGGAAGCTTCTGCAGAATTATGAAAATCTACTAAAAGCAGATATTGCTAGTTTAGCCATGAAGTGCAAAGATGCAAGACTCCTTGGAAATAGGGTTAGAAGAACCATATTGGTACAGTCGGTTCAACTAGTTCAACCAGGATCGAGATACCTTGTCGGTCCAAAAACCTCAAAAACTCGTTTAAGGTAAAACTTGGTTAAAAATCAGTATCGGTTAACTTGGATGGCCCAAAAAAATCTACTTTTATAACATTTGGGTTAAAACTTAAAACCCTAAAATTTTTCTCTTCTATTTTCTTACACTTTACACTTCATTATGTCACGCTCCAACACGATAATTGAGCACGTAACAATCGCCGCGAACCCTTGGAAGTGTATTCTATTATATTAGAATACACTCCAAAGTTTCGCAAGGCTAAAATAGTAATTTTACATTTTATTTTCACACAACAATCATGCAGTTCTCAAGTTTCATGATTTATAGAAGCGTAATACTATTCGGTGCAAAAATACAATAAGGATTAGTAAAATAAAATTTAAGTTGCAAACTTGCATATATTTACGAAAATACCATTGAATGTTGCGACATATTTTTGAACTAATATTCTCATCAGCTTACAATACTCAGAAAAATATTACAATAGTTTTAAAATGTCTTAGAAAAATAATACAAAAGTTGACTTTTAATTCCTTGGTCAACCTTCTCCTAGATATGAGAAATATGCCACTCCAATTCTTCTTAACAACCCAGAGAGTATCTACAGCCTGAAAATGGATTTATAATAAAACGTGGATGAGTCATAATAAATACTCAGTGATTGGATAATGAATAAAAATATTAATGGTAATATCGAAATTCTACTAAAGTTAAAAATTCAAGAGTTGTAATAGTTCGAACATTTCTTAAATCGTAGTAATGTAAGTGAACAATTTAGAATAGAAATTTAAAGAAAATAGGCCTATAAGGTCATGAATATTGTCCGTCAAGTCCTCTACTTGCAAGCTGTCGCCTTGGTCAAGGTCAACATTGGGTAAATGTGTTCCATTCTACTCGGCAGTGTCACAAAACGAACTCATGATTACCTTGTGGGTTTTCCTTCTCGCCTTCAATCAAGGCAAAAACCACACTCACTCGTGTCCCTCAAAAAGCAGTCTGTGAGCTTCTTAATCACTACGATAACAATAAATTCCCCCTCCCCCCCTCCCCCTTCCCCCTAGGGGTTGTCGCGAGTAACAAGCTTACAAACAAGATGGCTTTTACATTTTAACATTTAATCACAAAATCCATTTGTAATAGCATTAATATTTGCAAAACACTATTTCCTTTCTCAATTTATAAGTCACGAAATAAGTTTCATTGTAACATAGTAGGATTTCATAAAATCTAATAACACATATATGACATATTTAATTTAGCCATCAAGGTCATTCTCATAGGCCAATTTATCAATAACTTAGCTTCAACTGAGCAAGCCAGTACATTAAATCTAAAAATATTAAATATGTATAAAGGCAAAATTTGGGTTAGTTATCCACTCACTATTTTTGGTAACTAATTTGTTCTTAATCTTCGTCCACAGTTTCCTTTCCTTTAGCTTGTGCAGCTTCTATATAAGACATTGAATGTTGGATATACTTCAATGCTTAAGCATGAACTGCTAAACATTGCACAATTACTAGCCTAACCTATATGCATGCAATGCATGAAATGCAAGATTAGTTAATTTTTTATTTCTCCTTCCTCGCTAACTAACTTGTATATTTTTCCTTCATCAATTCCTATTCCAACATACAAAATACCAATACAAAATGCACCCTATAAATTTCGGCCAATGTCCATAATTTCATCAATTTCACATTTGTTCATCTCCATAAATTTCCACTTTCACATTTACCTACTCCAATTTATAAATTTCCTTTACACTTACATCTCATCAGTCTAGAATCCATAATGTGGCAGGCTAAAATCTCAATTTAGGCCTATAACTATACAGGTTTGCTCACATCAATATTGTACCTTTTGCCGTTAGCAAATTGGGCTTAAAAGTTTTCAAGTTCATTCAAATTAGACCTAATTTGGACGAAATGGAGAAAGTATGAAACACGTGCCATTATCTCCTTATCTCTTTCCAACGTGGCTTTTATTTCTTAAAAAAAATAATTTTCCTTCTCTCTCCTACCTTCTTCTCTGCCCGATCTCTCTCTCTCTTCACTCCTTCGTTTATCTTATCTCTCTCATCCTCCTTTCATATTGGATCTCTCTCTCCTCCTCCCATTTTCAAAGAATAAAAATTGAAAGCGAGTTGATCTAGTTTTAAAACCCCCTAAGCAATTTCAACATCAACAATGATCAAATTTATAGAAAATTTGTTTCCCCCAAATCTTGGTTTCCTAAATCTTGATTTCTCTCCTCCCAACCTCTAGTTTCTCCAAATTTTTCTTTTAGTTTGCAACAACAACTTATTTCCCATATCTTTAATCTTTTCCTCAACCTCAAATTGTAAGAAAATGATAAATCTACCAAACCCTTGATTTTGTACCCATTCCCATTTGTTTGTTTTTTCTTTAATCCCATTAACTCAATTGGGTTTAATTCATCGGAGGTTCTAGAATATTGGATACCAGAAAAGGTTTGCCACAATTTCAAAGGAGAAAAACAGGTTCTTGGTTGTGGTCGCTGAACCAGCAAGAATCGAATAGCAGAGAAATCAAATTATTGATATGTTTTTATTGCTAGAATTCTTGAAGTTGCTTTGGTTGTAGGTCAACCAAATTTGGGAAAATGAAAGGTAAACTTATTTTGTGAATTTGATTACGGGTTGTTAAAAACCTTATTCATGATTGCTGCTGCTTTTTGCTTGACTTCATGCAGCAAAGTTGTTATTTATGCTTGTTTTAGAATTAATCAACTGAGTTTGAAAGAAGGAAAGACATTGCTAGTAGTTGGGTATCTCGATTTTTGCTGAATTTGTGTTGTTTATGGTTGGTTTTTAGGTTTTGAGAATTGCAAAGTTATTTAGATTTAGAAATCTAAATAGTATTTAAAAAATTTATTTTGATAGATCAAAAGTGGAGAAAGCAAGGAAGAATTAGTTGGGGTTTTTTTTGTTTACTCCAAGTGTTGATTGGTGGTAGAGGTCGGCCGCTGGCTGCTTGCAACGGGTGGCTGGGTGGCTCGTTTCTTGGAAAAAGCTGAAGAGATAAGAAGCTGGAAAAGAAGAAAAAAAAAAGAAAACATTTTTACAAAATAATAAAAAACGACGTAGTTTATGAGTAAAAAAAAGGGAAAAAATACAAGTGGCCAAATAATTCTACGTCACTAAAAATAGCACTTGTTCACATAAGAAAATGGCACGTGCTTCACAATCTCCTAATTCCATCCAAATTAAGCCTGATTTGAGCCAACCCGAAAACTTTTACGCCCAATTTGCTAACGGCGAAAGGTACAGTCCTGATGTGAGTAAACCTATATAGTTATAGTCCCAAATTGGGATTTTAACCTAATGTGGCATGTTTTTTCTTCCTCAATTTCATGTACATAACTTATATTTCATGCCAATATCCATAATTAGAATGCCAAAATCTACAATGTAACTCAAAATTAAGCATGCTTACCTTATGATTTTTCAAACTTCAATGTAAACCCTAATCCTTTCTCGCTCAATTACTTCTAACCAAGCTCAAATTCTTCAAAATTGATAGGGGCTATTAATAGGCTTGTTAAAAGCTTCAATTTGAGTATAAACTTGTAGGGGGGTTTTATGAATTAAACTAAGAAAATTCAAGGTGGAAGATAAATTTTCTCTAAAGGAGGAATGTGAGGATGGAGGAAATGTTCTTGAAATTTCAAGAACAACGGCCAGCCAAGGCCTTTTATGTGCCCATTGGTCATGCGCCATGCACATGAGAAAAATCATCTTTATGACAAAATGACCATTTTGCCCTATGAAAACTTTTGTCTTGAAAATATCTAAAAATTCCACTTGTGCTTGTAGTCAGTCTCAAACCTTATGCAATGTTTAAAATTATTTTTCAACTTTTGTCATGTTATTCCACGCGCAATAAAACTTTCGAACCCTTTACCATTTGTAAGATATACTAATTCAAACTTCTTCCTCATTTTCCCGCCAAAATTTCTAACTATCCAACAATCACTAAGATATTCTCCTTATTTCACATTATATAATACATGACATGATCTGATAAAAATTAAATTCGTGAAGTAGGTATTACATTCTATCTTACATTCCACTCCCAGTCACCAGCCACCCATCTTAGATTTTCGCTTCTGCCAATTTATCTCCCTCTTGCTATCTTCTGCTCCCTGTCGATAGCCACCATCTGGAATTTTCACATTTGCTAATCTAATTATCCTTTCCCAATTGTTGATCTCATATTTCATTGACAACACCTTCACCGATCTTCGCTTTTGCTGATCTGCTCTCCATTCCTTCCAAAAATTCTTGATTGATAAGCTGTTTTCTTTGTTGAGCCTCTATTGTCCATTAAAATTTTTATTTTCAGCTTTAATTTAATGTTTTTTATGATGATGTATCCATTTGTTGAGATGTAGATTTTTGTAAGTCTAGAAGAATCTATTTAGGGCCTATATTATTCATGAAATTCCTTGAATTTCCTTAAAATTTTATTCTACATGTTTTTAGAATTGTAAGTAAAATCACGGTTGACCTGGCCGGTTGACCCATTCAAGTCGGTTAAACTGTGACTCGGGGACCCCGATAGGTTATGTGCTGGGTCAAGTTTTACAATATTGCTTGGAAACATTATTTTTAACTTGGTCTTTCTCTGAACTGATATGGAACATCGATATTGCATTGCAAAGTGGAAAGAATAAATTCATTTACCAATTATTTAAAGAAAGGCTAATTGTCCAATTTGAGGTCTAACTTTTTTTTACTTTGCTCAATTTAAGATCAAACCTTTTAAAATGGTTAATTGACGGCCATGTTACAAAACCTACTCAATTAAGGGCTGCTGTCAATTTAAATGGTACGTGAAATGCAATAACCATTAACTTTAATGGCATTAAACAATTAAGCGCTCATTTGAAAAACACGAAAAAGTTAGGCCCTTTTTTGGTAATGACAAAAATTTTGACTCTCTCTCTTTTCTCTATAATTTAAAAAACCTTCTAACTGAAGACAACATAAAATCCGCTGAAGTCTCCACATGTGACCACCATTGACTGGTGTTGTTGACCGCTAGCAACGCATTACAATGAAACTTAAACTTTGTAAATAAGCTCTTCTTGAACCTCTTGAATTTGAATCTGGCTTTAGAATTGCTAAACCAAAATTGGCTTGAAACTTCCCAAAATCTTCCTAAAAATCATGGTTTTCTATTTCTAATCGGACCATTTTCACCATCGGATGAAGTTGGTTTTTGGATATGTTGTTTTACTGCCCAAGATCTATTTTCTTACCATTGGAACAGAGATAAATCCAACCAAGGCTTCACAACATAAAATCAAAAGGAAAAAGATAGGTTTTTTTTTCCCCAAAAATTTGAAAAAAGAGCTTAAACTTTTCATATATTTTTCAGAAAAGGCCAAGCCTTTCGAGTTTTCTGAAAAAAGGCCCAAACTTTTGATTTAACGTGCCACATGCAACGTTTAAATTGACAATATACCCTTAATTGAGCTGATTTTGCAATGTTGGACCCTTAATTGATTATTTTATAATGTTGTGCCCGAAATTGAGTAAAATAAAAAATGTTAGTCCCAAAATTAAACAATTAACCTTAAAGAAACAACTAATAGTAAAAAGGAAAGATGAAACCTTAAGGCATGTTTGTTCATAAATATACACATGTTTTCCATGAGAAGTTTAAAAATTTACAAGCATATTTTTTTCTTTAATCAATACAAAAAGGAAACCCTAATACTAACAATAATTAAAAGTTTGCAAGTGCTACAAGGATTATGGTTGATTACAAAAAGACAACTAAAATGCTTGCAATGTTCAACACATGAATCAAAAACCGAGATGAAATTCCCAATAGCTCCTAAATGTTTCCCATTCATTACAATTGATTCAAAACTTCTTTAACAATCCCACGACCACATTGAACAATAGAAGGCAAATTACCATTCTTTCGCAACCTATTTTTACCCCTATGTGGCAATTTGCAATTGTTTTCCTTCAACTTTCATCACTTTGATCATACAACTTTGTAAAGTCAAAAAGACATTGTTGAGACTAGTTTTCTAGAAATTCATTGAAAGCTTTTCAACAAACTTGATTAGTTCTTCAATTGTTCTAGGAGCTCTTTGATTTTGAAGAGATTGGACGGCTCTAAAAAATCCAAGATTCAAAACATTTAAATCTTCAACTATTTCGTAGCCAGTGGACTAACCGAATACCAAAGTCATCTTTTCCAATAGCTTCAAGAAATTTAACATCATTAGAATCAATATGTGACTTTACATTGTCTTATTGAATAAAGATGGATGTCTCAATTCCAATAGATTCTGGCCATTTAAATCGAATTGCAAGTAAAACCTTTTTAATCAAAGAAGCCCATGTGACGTCTTTTGTTACTGATAAAATCAATAATGAGTACATTGTCCCTGCAATTCGATTCTTACCACTTCTCTTGGCAAGTTCCTCATACACAAAAGGAAAAATCCCAGTTTGACCAAAAAACTTTAAACCACTTGATTCATAAAACTTTGGTCAAGCAATTGCTGCTAGATACATAACTTTTATGATAAATCTCTAACTTTTTCAAGTGCGTAAAGACTCATGTTCTTCAAGAAATGATAATACCTCTCTTATTCTTGAAACAAAAAATACCACTTCTCATCAAGATGCATGTGAACTCCAACCTCAATTTAATTTGTATTAAGCTCCCAATTATGTAGTAATTGAAGTGTTTGTGGTGTAATTAAATGCCTCCTTAAGAGCAAATTGGACTTAATTAAGAGATGATGAAGTTTGAAGAAAACTTATTAAGGTATAATGCAGCATTAAATTAAAGAAGTGAAATTTTTGGAAGGCAAATTTGAGTTTTACTAAGGGAGTATATATACATAATTTTCTGGTGGTTACCCAAGTCAGCAGCCCACGCATCGAATGTTTTTCCCCCATTTTCTTTCCACCATTTTTTTCCTTCAATTTCCACTCACTAAAGGCCTTCGCCTTCTGTCTAAAGTTTCTCACTGTATGCAAATAATCGGTTTTGCATAACATTTCAAGCTCTATCCACGGGTGGTAACCATTCTTGATGAAAGTCACTAAGTTAAACTCGATTTGCAAGGAAATGATTTTAGGTTTGTTGTGAACTTGGGAAAATTTAGTTATTTTCGAGCCAAACTGTCAAAGTATGTTGAAGAGCTTTTCCTAATGTTTTACTAAGTGCTCTTGCATGTTAAATCGATGAAGTGTTAGCTAAGATATGGATTTTAAAGTATATTATTAGTTAAATTCGTAGTTTAAGTTAGATTAAATGTTAAACTATTATTTTGGGGTGTTATGGCTGGATATATTTTGTGTTTTGGGGCCTTAGATGGTTGTTGAAATATTTAGAACTGCAAAATTTGAACTTGGTAGGGAGGAGTATAGCCAAAGGGCCACCGTGTAAGGTGGCTATGCATGAACCAGTGTCGGACTCGACTAGAAACAATGCCGGTATTCAATTGGGGAGTTGAATTAGGAAAGGTTGGGACCGAAGACATCCAACGCTAGATAAGTGTAGTACTGGTGCCGGTATTGAAATAGAGTTGGAAAATATTTATAGTTTTGCCATCCAGGCCTGGTTATACATAGGACCGGCATTGGATGTGGTACAGAGAAATTTTAACCTTGTGAGCTTAGTTAACCTAGTCATCTGGCCTCGGTACTACCCAAGACCGATGTCAAACTTGGCCATTGACCGGCAATAACTAGCGTTGTCTGGCAGTTTGACCCTATGTTGACTTTTCTCGATTTTACCTAAATTGATCTCGGTTTAGCCTGGAACCTTTTTTAGGCCTAATAGAAGATTGTTTAGGCTATCTCGAGTTTGCATATGCATGATTTTGATTTTGAAAATGATTTCTAATGGGAATTTAAACAAATTAAGAGCACTGACAAAGGATTACGGCAAGACTTTTGTTGTGCTATCAGACTAGTATTGGGAGCATACGATTCTCCCTTACTGTGAGTGGTTTGGCCTTAATGTTTAGTGACATTGATGGCAATTTATTTTATACTTGTTTTATATTAAATTTTTATTAAATGTTTTGACTGTTTTAGGGATACAATTATCCATTACACAAACTTTCACAAATGATTTATGCAGGTGGGTTGTATATATATCACTACAAGAAAAACGCTAAACAGGCGCGGCACTTAGGAACGGATAATATCCGTTTCAAAATTTGGAACGGATTTGCATACGGAAAATATTTTCCGTTCCGAAACCCGTTACTAGTCGATAAACGGAGAAAAGCAGTACGAAGATGAATTTTCCGTGCCTAATTCCGTTTCAAAATGGGCACGGAATTGGGCACGGAAATAAATGGAAGGGATTTAGGTGCGGGTGAGGTTTTTTTTATTTACACTTTTTGGGGACAGGAATCCGCTCTTATTTCCGTGCCTAATATTTGGAAAAAACTTCCACCCAAAACGCAACGTTTTGTTCGACCATTACATTTTTAAGGTTATATAGAAGTAGCAGAACCCTTTCCTTCTTCATTCTCTTCCGCCCCCCTCCTTCATCCTCCAGTTTTCTGCTTTATTTTTGTTAACTTTAAAAAAATTGAAAAAGCTTTATCTCTTTGAAGATTTTTGGTGGAAATCAAGGTAATAATTTCGAAACTCTTTGTATAAAGTTCATTTTGAAGATTTTCATATGTGAAAATTTTAATGTTTAATATAATATTAGAATTGTACGATTTTATAAGGTTATAATGTTTATTTTTGTGATTTTGTAGAATATTTCTTGTATGAATATCACATAATTAATGTTTGAGTTATTATAATTTTGTTGTATTTTTAGAGTTTTTTTTGGGTATTTAGTGAAATTTATTTATTAATATAAACTAATTACTATTGTATGGTATAATAGAATGGGATATTTTTAATTCATTTGGATTTTAATATTTGTTATGATCATTACATAAACTTAATTTATTATGTTAAAACTATTCTAATAATTTTTTTGAGATGATATATTGGTATATATAGATATTTAGGAGTTCGATGTAATTAAATTTGGTGTAGTAAGTTATATTTATTTTTAAATATTGAATAAATGTTAATCATATCAATGGTTGTGTACTATTGTTTAATTTTTAATGTTTATTTTGATGAATTTTAAAATTTTTATAGTAATATGTAATAAATACATATTAAATAGCAAAATATTTGGAGTTTGTTATTTATTTAGATGGATTTTTTGGTCATCTTTCTTGTATTACTATCAACCTAATAATATTCATGATATTCCTATTATATTATTTACGCTTATTTTGGAGTTTGATTAATTTTTTTGGTTAACGTGATGCTTAAAATTTTTTATTAATATTTACTTTTTTAAGTTGGATTATTAATTGAATTCCTTTCAACTAATTTGTAGGAAAAATGGATGAATTGGTTAGACGTCGACAATGGATGTATCAAAGGAAAGAACCTGGAGTAAGAGGTGTGACAGATCAGTTTTTAACTGGTGTTAATGATTTCATTCTATTTGCATCAGCCCAGGATGCTGTATACAAGGATGGCGATAAAATCCGTTGTCCATGCAAAGGTTGCAATAATATGCGATTCTATTTACCGTTGACTGTAGCACAGCATTTGATGCGTCGTGGATTTATGGAGAATTATTGGAACTGGGTTGGCCATGGTGAAGCACTCTACAGGGTTGAAACTAATGAGCAGCAGCAACAACAAGTGCCAATACCAGAGGAAATGGCACATTGGGGTCCATATGAAGAGATGACATGGGATCAACGTATGATATTTGATGCAGCACAACCGAGTTTTGCTCAACATGATGAAGATGAAACTGGTCCAAGTGGACAATCAATAGATGACACTACAAATGAGGAAGATCCGTTTGATGGGCAGCAACGCACACAACTGGATGAACAATGGTTTGACATTGTTGCAAACGCCGATCGTCCTTTATATGATGGATGTGAGCACTCACAGTTGTCTTTTGTTACGCGATTGTTGAATGGGAAGTCAGAGTATAACCTATCTGTGGGTGCACTCGACTATTTTACTGAAGCAATAAGGGAAGTATTGCCGGAGCCAAATAATTTACCTCCGAATCATTACCAGTTGAGGAAAACCATCAGTGATTTGGGTTTACCAGTGAAGAAGATCGACGCTTGTAAGAATGGATGCATGTTATACTGGAAGGAACATTCAAGAGACGAAAGTTGCAAGTTTTGTCATCATCCTAGGTTCAAGGACATCAGTCGACGTCGGGACACAACCTGTCGAAGGATTCCCCATGCCATTCTGAGATATTTGCCATTGACACCTCGTTTACAGCGGTTGTATGCTACCGCTGCGACTGCTGAATATATGACTTGGCATGCTACGCATCAATCTCAGAATGGAGTTATGTGCCATCCATCCGATGCTGAGGCATGGAAACATTTTGATTTAACTTATGCTGATTTTGGTTCTGAGCCTCGAAATGTAAGATTGGGACTATGTGCTGATGGTTTTGCACCACATGGACAATTTGGGAGGACTTATTCTTGTTGGCCAGTAATTCTAACTCCGTACAACCTTCCCCCGGGTATGTGCATGAAGAGCCCTTACATGTTTTTAACATTGATTTGTCCGGGGCCAAATAACCCAAAGAAAAACATAGATATTTTCTTACAACCTCTTATTGATGAGTTGAAGCAACTCTGGGAAGATGGGATTCCCACATTCGATGCCTCAAGGAAAGAGCATTTTCAGATGAGGGCTGCTTTTATGTGGACCATTAATGACTTCCCCGCTTATGGCATGTTATCTGGATGGAGCACTGCTGGAGTGTTAGGGTGCCCAATATGTATGCAGGAGAGCAGAGCATTTGTCCTTCCATTTAGTCGAAAGGCGACGTATTTTGATTGTCACAGGTCTTTCCTAAAACCAGATCATCCGTATAGAAAAGATAAGAAGTCATTCATAAATGGTCGGATTGAAAGGCTCGCTGCACCACCAAGGTTGTCAGGGGAAGAAATATATCGACATGTTTGGCATTTTCCCACTGCCATAGACGATCCAAAGAATAAGCCAAGTTTATATGGCACTCATCACAAATGGACAAAACGAAGTATTTTCTGGGATCTTCCATATTGGAGAACCAACTTGATTCGACATAACCTTGATGTCATGCATATTGAGAAGAATGTTTTTGATGCAGTATTTGGAACTGTTATGGATTTGAAAGGGAAATCAAAGGACACAATTAATGCAAGAAAAGACCTCAGTTCAATATGCTCCCGAAATGCAATTGCAATTGATCCTGATAGTGACCAGCGCACAAAGCCGAAAGCTATCTACAATTTGACAAAACAACAGAAGGAAATCATTTTGAAATGGCTAAAGGATTTAAAGTTTCCAGATGGATATGCATCAAATTTGGGTAGATGCGTTAACTACAATGAAGAGAAAGTTTCCGGCATGAAAAGTCACGATTGTCATGTATTTATGCAGAGACTACTTCCAATTGCGTTCAGAGAGGTGTTGCCTCCTGCTATCTGGAATCCATTGACAGAATTGAGCCTATTTTTCCGATGCATTTGTTCAAGTGTGCTGGACATCAATAAAGTTCAAGAATTAAACGACAATGGTCCGGTAATTCTTTGTAACTTAGAGAAAGTTTTTCCTCCAGCCATGTTCGATTCAATGGAACATGTCGTAGTTCACTTGCCGTATGAAGCATTAGTTGGAGGTCCAGTTCAATTTAGATGGATGTATCCTTTCGAAAGGTACTAAATGATCTTGATATTCTTTCCTGTTTTTCAACTGCTCATGATTTTAATATTAGTTTGGTTCGTTTTAATACAGGTTTCTTCACCAATTGAAAAAGACAATTAGTAATAAGGCGCGTGTGGAGGGCTCCATATGTGAAGCATACATTGCACAAGAAATCAATTACTTCGCACAGCATTACTTTGAGTCCGACATTTACTGTCGCATGAGGAGACCTAGTCGTAATGACGAGGGGGTTACTAATGAATCTCTACCCGCTTACTCAATTTTTAACTATCCAGCACGATTTCAGGGTAAATCTAAGATCAGGTGGCTAGATGATAAAGAAGCACGTGTTGCACATACGTACATTCTGCGAAATTGTCCAGAAGTCCAACCCATCCTGCAGTATGTTAAACTTTTGTTACTCACATCGTCTCATTTATTTAATACTACTTGCATTAATATATTGATTTTTGTATCACTTATCATTTTATATAAACAGGGACTTTGTCAAATGGTACCATGATCAAGGGTATGATCAATCTGCCATTGATAAATTGATTGATGAGTATTTCGTCGATTGGTTCAAACTACATGTGAGTCACTTATTTTTTGACAAATATACTAAGATAATTACGTAAATGTTGTATTTATTATGCATGGATATAACTTAAATGATTTCAATGATATGTATCATGCAGCTAGAGCACCCGGCTAATCGAGCTAAACACATTTTGACTTTGCCAATATTGCTTCTACTTGCTCGGCCACCATCTCGAAAATCAACATCATGGCCAGGTTTGTTTGTGAACGGGTTTAATTTCCACACTGTTCGTCATGCGGCCGGAAAGGCCACAATGAATTGGGGTATTTGTGTTCGTGGCTCGAACTCCGATGATCCATCATGCAGTTATTATGGAATCCTGAAAGATGTTTTGGTCATTGAGTATCATGGCCAAGACACCATGGCCACAATAGTTCTATTCGAGGGTGATTGGTTTGATCCCCTGCAAGGAATTAAGGTCCATCATAATTACAAGTTGGTTGATGTCAATCGGCAAAAGATGTACCAGAGATATGATCCATTTGTCTTGGCACAACAAGCAATTCAGGTTTACTATTGTGAGTATCCAGGTGCGAGAAGGGATAAAGCAAATTGGTTGGCTGTTTGTGAAACTAAATCGAGAAGAATTATGCAGATTGATCATGAAGAAACAAACGATGATCCTCCCTACCAGATTGAAGGCATTGAGCAAACTCCAACTGTTTCCATGAATACAGATACCATTCAATTGTTTGACATGGCTGGCATAAACTTGAGCATTGACCTTGGGGAGTTACAACCTATAGAAGAAGTGGACAACTCGGAGGAAGAATTTGATACATGTGATTCAGGTAGTTCCACCGATGTAGAGGATGAAGATGATAATAATGATCCAAATGAGTTTTGATTGTGGCGTACTAGCAGTTTGATTGCCTTGTTTATGTAATCAATATATAATGAATTGAAACAAGGATTTCGAGATACTCATATGAAGCTCTATTATTAATATTACGATGACGTTTTCAAACTAACTATACTTGTATGATAAATATACTAAAGACATATAAAGTTATGTCTGAATTTACAAAATTATCCATCATTCTCTCACCTCGCATCAATTGCATTCTAACAAATTTTAATATCTTATTAATTTTTTTATATAGTATAGATTTTTTATATATTAATATCTTTAAATATTATATACTATATATATCTTTATATTTTTATATCTTTCAATGATATTATATATTATATGTATTTATAATTGACTTATTTTTAAATACTTTTTTATATGTTAATTTTAATTTATTTAATTTATTCTAATTTTTTTTCTTGGACATTATGCTTTATAAGTGTTAGATTTTTTTTTTCGAAATATAACATCTTTAGTATTAGTTTATAGCTAGAAAAATGACTCAGAAATATTGGAACGGAATTAGGAACGGCAAATCTAATCCGTTCCTAATTCCGCGCCTACGAAATATTTTTACTGCCCGCCTTTTACTCCCGCCAATCTGACTGTGACATTTGGGCGCGGAAGTAGGAACGGAATATTCAAACTCCGTTCCTATATCCGCGCCTAAGAAATATTTTCCTTTTACTGCTCTAACTGTGACAGTTGGGCGCGGAATTAGGAACGGAGTTTGAATATTCCGTTCCTACTTCCGCGCCCAATTATTTTATTTATCAGATCTGGCGCGGAAATTGGAACGGATTTTGAAATTAGGAACGAATATTTTCCGTTCCTAATTCCGCGCCTAATGTTGTTATATTTTCGTGCCCAAATCCCTTCCCCCCATTTTTCTTTCTCTTCTTCTTTCTTTCCCTCTTTCCCTCTGCAACCCGACGCCCCCCACGCCCCCCGGCCGGCGACCCCGCCACCTTCCCCACGGAATCCGGCCAAAATACGGCCAATTTGCGGCCAACATCTTTATTACATTTGTCATTTCTCATTTATTTTCTTCTTTCCTCTCAACGAACACCCTCACCACCCCCTCACCGCCTCCGGCCGACGATATTCCGATGACCAGCCGGCTGTTCACCGAATTATGACGGTTTTCTCTTCAATTATCTTTTTATTGCTTAATTTTTATTGAGTTTTCATGTAATTGATGAAATTGAATGTTAATTTTATGAATTGGTTGAATATAGTTTGCAATTGAATAAATTTGGAATTGAATGTTAATTTTTTATGTAATTATGTGTTAATTTGATGCAATTGGGTGTTAACTAATATTTAAACTCTATTATTTCATGAAATTGAATGAATTTGAAGTTTAATAATGTTTTAGGATGCAATTGGGTGTTAATTGGTGAGATTGGGTGTTAAATAATATTTAATATCTTTGATTATTTGATGAAAATGATTGAAATTGAGGTTAATTTAAATGTTTTAATGTAATTGGTTGTTAATTTTATGCAATTGGGTGTTAATTTGATTTTTAAACTCTATTGTTTCATGAAATTGAATGGATTTGAAGATAATTAATATTTTAGGATGCAATTGGGTGTTAATTGGTGAGATTGGGTGTTAAATAATATTTAATATTTTTGATTATTTGATGAAGATGATTGAAATTGAGGTTAATTTAAATGTTTTAATGTACTTGGTTGTTAATTTGATGCAATTGGGTTTTAACAAATATTTAAACTCTATTGTTTCATGAAATTGAATGGATTTGAAGATAATTAATATTTTAGGATGCAATTAGGTGTTAATTGGTGAGATTGGGTGTTAAATAATATTTACACTCTATTATTTCATGAAATTTAACGAAGTTCAAGTCAATTAATATTTTATCATGCAATTGGGTGTTAATTTGATGACATTTTTATGTTAATTAATATTTTATCTTGCAATTGGGTGTTAATTTGATGACATTTTGGTGTTAATTAATATTTTATCATGCAATTGGGTGTTAATTTGATGACATTTTTATGTTAATTAATATTTTATCTTGCAATTGGGTGTTAATTTGATTCAATTTTGGTGTTAATTAATATTTGATGAAATTAAAATATTAATTTTGTATATGCGTTTGGGTTATTGATTATTATATTCAATTGCAGAATTTACAGGGAGATCGTACATCCGGCTCTCAGTCACATAGTAGGGGGAGGTCGCGTTCGAGGCAGCATTCACATCACTCATCCTCACAGTCTGTCGCACGTACGGAGGGTTTACCGACCCCACCGCCGCCTATCATACCACCGGATAATAGTGGACCGAGTCATAGTTCAGTGCCTGGAGATACCGGTAGACTGAGCGCGGCAGCCTTACTTGCGGCCCAGATACCCACACCGTCTTTACAGCACTCGCTACCTTCACAGGTTGCATGTTTTACAATTAATCAATCATAACTTGATGATGAAGATTTTATTATTTAATAATGAAAATCACAAATGATAATAATAATTTCATGATTATTTTTTAAAATAATAATAACACTTTTTATAGGAACGAATAATAATAATTTCATTCATTTTATTAAGTACTTTCTTCCATGTTATTGAAACTAATATTAGCAATGAAGATAAGAATATATTAGTTAAAATAGTTAATTAGTTTAGTCATTTAATTAATTAACTTATCATTTATTATTGAAACTAATATTAGAAATGCATATTTTTTTATATCAATGAAATAGTTTTAATTAGTTTAGATATTTTATTAATTTGCTTGTTCCATATTATTCAAAGTAATATTAGATAAGAAGATTATAAACTATTAATGAAAATAGTTTTAGTTAGTTTAGTAATTTTTACAAATTAGTTTATTCCATATTATTGAAACTAAAATTAGTGTTATTTAATATTATTTTTATATTAATAAAAATAATTTCATTTTATAGGGTGGGTCTAGTTCACAGTTGCCACATCATTCTCCATCGCCACATGTGATTCTTCCAGTTGGAGGACTCACTCGATCGATTCCTACTGGCACTGGGACCCCTGCACATACTCTGCATCCGACTCCTCCTGCACCTACTTTGTATCCGACTCCTCCTGCACCTACTCAGCATCCGGCTTCTACACATGATGCGGCACCATACGGCACGTACGTTTCTGGTGGATTCACTTATCATTTCGGGTCGGAGATGCCGCATTATCCTGGCTCATCTTCCCATGCGGCCGAGCATACCCAGCCCAACCAATCGATGCATCCAGAGCCTCCGAGTCAGCATACTCAGCCGACACAGCCCATCCCACCTTCAGACGTGCCGGGGACATCCGCACCGAGGACACCATTGACATATGTCGAGATGTTTGCGTAAGAAACAAAATTTTTAAATAAACTTACTTTAATTTGTCATTAATTTGTCGTTGACTTCCTTTTTTATAATTATTCTATAGTAAATTACTGACAATTTTTATTTCTTTTTCAGGGATAAAGATAAAAGTAAGGCAGTCAAAAAGGAAATGAAGCGTCACGTCTGCGGTTACTTCAACCAGCCTTGGATATCTTGGAAGAAGATACCGCTTGATGAAAGGAATCATATGTATGATTCCTGGAAGGTACAAGTGCAACATTATAATTTCCCTAAATTTTTGAATATAGAATATATTTATTAATTTTTGTAAGTTTGTTTTCTAATAAATTAATTGTATTTTCATTATAGAGACCATATTCCTTCCTCCCAGAGGAGGAATCCATTATTCGAAAGTTTTTCGAGGACATCATCGGCAAGTGGCTGAGGAAGCAGTTTACAATTGCTCGGAGAGAAAATGCGCGACCTCCGTGGCTATCAGAGGAGGTGTGGAGGCGTCTGAAGGAAATATGGGCCACTGACCTTAAATTCAAGCGAGTTAGTGAGCAAAATAAGAAAAATCGCTCAACTGACCAGGCTATCGTCTATCGCGGTGGTAGTAAAGCCACAATATTCCATTGGGATGACGTGGTAACAAGATAAGCAAATTTATTATTGATTAAGTTTCATAATTCCATTAGTATTGTATTATTATATAAATATATGTATTAATAGCATTTTTTTTGTAGGTTAAGGAAGCCGGGGGTGATCCCGGTCCTACACCACTGTTCGAGCGGATCTACGGGACGAAACAAGGCGATTACCCCGAGGGTCGTGCCAGAATCACCATGGTAACTTTATTTCTTTCAATTTCTTTCTATTTACACATTAATTTTACAATTAATATGTATAAAAATTATGGTAATAATATAAAGTCATATATATATAAATATATGTATATCTATATATATGTATGTATAAATATATGTATACTTATATATATATATATATCTATATATGTATTTATATAAATATATATATATATATGTTTATATATGTATATGTATATAACTTATTCTTATGCTTATGTTTACACAAGTTCCTTTGGTTTTTTTAGGAACAATTTCAGACTGCACTCACAGAGGCAAGAACGCAAGCTGGTGACGATTCGAGGGTCAATCCGCATGAGGTGTTCCAGAAAGTTGCTGGTGGCAAGCGGGGCCGATATGTAGGATACGGCAATCTTGTTAAGCACCCTGATTTCGCATTCGGTTCCCCTAATGTCCCATCTCCAACTCAAGACAACATTACATTGCGACGACAGATTGCTAGCTTGCGTGAGGAGATGGAGACAAGGCATCAGGAGGAGCTGAGACGGCAGCAGGAGAGGGACCGGATATGGCAAGCTCAGATGGATCAGATGATGACTCAGATTAGAGATCTTCAGGCTCATAGTTCCCAGTTTCGAGCAGCGGAACAGTCTTTACATGATCAGGTTGGATCCGGAGATTCCATCTCTCAGGTGCGGCATCAAGGAGACACACATCTAGGCGATCAGCATCAGGATGGGGATGGCGAGGACGAGGATGCCGATGACGAGGATGATTTCAGCACCGACTTTTTAGGGGATGATTAGATTTTTATTTCCAAATTAATATGGATATTATATTTCGGATGTTTTCAACAATAAACAAATATATTAGATCCTAAACTATTTCTTAATATTATTATAAATAAATTATTTAAACTAAATTATATTTCTCTTTAATTTTAGTTATAATTAATTAATTAAATAATATATTTAGTATTAATAGTATTATTATTGCTGCTGGGTAATACAACTAACAAATAATATTGGCTCGGATTAATATTATTAATAATTAAATCAATTAATAAAATAATTAATTATATTTTTAAAAAATTCACATAAACCGTTCCTAAATCCGTTCCAAATTGGCTCGGATTTAGGCACGGAACTAAAATAGCCGCGTCAAATTCCGTCCCAAACCAGAAGAGTATGGCACCCTTGTCTCTGTCAAATTGACCGGAGTTAGCCGCGGAAAATTCCGTTCCTAATTCCGAGGAAAATACCATTCCTAATTCCGCGCCAAATTTAGATTTCCGTCTGTGATTCCGCGCCAAATTCCTTGTCAGGTCTCGTAACTATGCACGGATATAGACACGGATATTTTTCCGTTCCTATAATATAGGCACGGATTTTACTTTCCGCGCCTATACTTTAGGAACGCGGTAGCTGGCACGCTTTTTTTTCCGCGCTAATATCCGTTCCAATTTTTTTTAGGCACGGAATTCCTTTTATTTTCCGTGCCTATTTCCGTGCCAGTATAGCGTTTTTGTAGTAGTGTATATATATATAAATGATTTTATGATAATTTTATATGAGCATGTCATGGCCTGATAAGGGTCCATGAGTGGCCTACCCGATAAAGGCATATGATATTGGACCATGAGGGATCAGCCTTTTGAGGGGCAACACTAGTAAAATAAGTAACCTATGGTCTGCACCTTTTATGATAGCATTAGTAAGTGTGTTAAGTAGTTTGTGGGCTTGTGGGCTATCCATATGGGAGACACAGGTAAGTGTGCTCCTAGCTGAAAGGCACATAGGAAAACTCAGCAAAAGGTTTTATAGTTGTAAGAGCAATGAATGGCAATGTTAGGGGAGCGGACTTGTACTCTATATTATATTGATATTTGTTTGATTATGTAATAATTGCTCCCAACGGTTTAAGTCCATCAATGAATGAGACTCGATCGATTATTGCCATCCTATTATATAGTATTATTTGAATAAATGATTTCCTTGGTGGGATAGTAATTTTATGAAAAGTTTTTGATTTAATTGTATCCCCCTCAATCTTTAGTCTTTTACATTATTTTTAAACCATATCACTGAGTCTGTCGACTCACCCGTGATTTCCTAATGTTTTCAGACAATTGAGACTTAGAGAAGAGCTGCCACCTTGTAGCTAGTGCAAGCTACATTTGAGCTTAGTAGGTGAATATCTTCTTAGAGTGTTGATGATCCACTGCTGGTTTTTAAATTCCGTTGTGCTTTGTTTCTTGTCACTCAGCACACTGTGAACATTTCTGTATTTCATATATTTCATATTTGGGGATTTTCATATGATTATGGTATTATGACATTTTTAGTATTACACTAATATTATAAATATTTTTACGTTGGTTAAATTATGGAATTTGATATTTGTTTTGACTGTGAATGTTAATAAATGTCTTATGTTGTTTTCGAGGTGTGGTTGGTCCGGACGAACTTCAAGACAATACGATGGTTGTCTCGTACTCGAACCTATGGATCGGTGCATGACAATGCACATGGTTAAACATATTATTAAAGGATATAGTGTTTCTAGCACTAGTTAGATTGAGCATTGATAAGTAAAAGAACAATCTTGTCTTGTAATTGTTTGCATTAGACAAAAATGACTTTAATGCATTTGAATATGATCTAACAAACCCTTCTTTCACATGTCCATGAACTACGTACTGATGTTAACACCTTCAAAGTCTTTGTGTTGAGACATATTTTTAACATATCTAAAACTTACAATGTGGTTACGACCTTAAGTTTAAAAGCTTTGGTCACAACCTAAAGCCTAAACAAATTTCGACCTGAAATTAAAATATCTGATTGCAACCTTGAGTTAAAAGTTGGTTGTATTTTTAAGCCAAAATCATGGTTATAATCTTAAGCCAAAAATCAATTGCTACCTTAAACCAAAATCATGGTTATGACCTTAAGCCGAAAATCAATTGTGACCTTAAGCCAAAATCATGGTTATGACCTTAAGCCGAAAATCAATTGCAGCCTTAAGCCCAAGTTCTGGTTATGACCTTATGGATTTAGTTATAGGCCATAAACCAAATTGCGACCTTAAGTCAAAAAGTGGTTTGGTTAAGAGCTTTATGTAAAAAGGCATAAATTACGGCCTTATGCAAAAGACAGTTCAAGTTTTAGGCAATGGCCTTGGTTAAAAGTCTTAATTAAAAGCCTTATAAGCCAAAAAATGATATAAGGTTGAATGCAACCAAGCCTTGAGTGAAAGGGTATAAGGTCGAATTTAACTAAGTCATGAAACGATATAAGGCCAAATTCAACCAGGTTGTATGACTAAAAAATGGTATAAGCTTGAATTCGAGCAGGCCTTAAATAAACGGTATAAGGTTGAATTCAACCAGGCCTTAAGTGAAACAGTATAAGGCTGAAAGCTGAATTCAACCAGGCCTTAAGTGAAACAGTATAAGGCTGAAAGCTGAATTCGACCAGGCCTTAAATAAAATACTATAAGGCTGAATTCAACCAGGCCTTAAGTGAAATATTACAAGGTTGAATTCAACTTAGGCCTTAAGTCTTATAAGGCTGAATTCGACCTGGTTGTATAACCATTGACCAATAAATGGTATAAGGTTGAATTCAACTTATACTTTAAGTCTTAATTATAATTTAGGCCGAAAATACGGTCAAGTATGAAAGACTTAGTTAATTTGGATAAGTTGTAAGGCTAATAATAAGTTACGGCTGATTAAGAAATTGTCATTTCTAACTTAACTATTTTTCTTTTAGGCTTTTCACATGTGTTGCAGGTATACAAGATGGTTATCATTACAAGACACTTACCATGTTGCGGTTTACAGCGGTTTCTACATTAGTTGGTTTTCTTCTAGAAGATAAAGACAAAGAGATAGTTTTCTTCAAGAAGATAAGGCCAAGTTGTAACCGCAAGGACATGTGGCAGGCCCTGACAGCCTACCCTCTACTATAAATACTAGTTCTAAAGATGGAAGAAGGGTTCCAGAAACCAACATTTGAAGCCTTTGTTATTTTCCTTTCATTTTTACACCATGTATTTCGCACTTTAGTTTTTACTTAGAATTTCCTTAGTTTGTAGTTTGTAACTTTCAATTTCAGACTTAAAATTCCCCTCCTCTGCTGTAGTTATCAGAGGTGAGAACCCTTTGGTCGTTTGATCAGGTCAGATACGGTGCATTCTCAATTTTAGTCTCAACAGAAATTGGCACGCCCAGTGGGACAAGTTGGGAAATCATGCCAAGAACCAGGAATTAGACCCAAGCTTTGAAAGACGATTCACGTCTAGAAGGAGAAAATGTTGGCGGAGATAGTTCACAACATGATGTTCCGGCGACTCAATCCGGTCAGAGCCAAGGCAAACAACCTGAAGTCTTGGCTCAGACAATGCTCATTGAAGCCCTTCAAGGGGCTTTGTTGGGTGTTGTTGAACGAAGTGGTTTCAACATGAATACGGTATGTACTTCTATAAATTCTTCTATTGAAACTGCTTTTGAAAGGCATAATCACACCCTTGTTGATGCCATGAACATACTGAACCGTAACGTGACTAAGTTATCTAATGACATGTCTATGGTTCCACAAAATGGCGGTGTGGTTAGACCACAATGTGGGGGTATTTTAAGGATTGAGCCTTGGGTTGGTAATAACCAACCTGAACTACCACCTCCAATGTATCCTCAGGCTCATATGGTTGAAGTTAGGACTAGGGCATTAGGCCAAGAGTTTGAGCAAGGCTTGAACCGTAATCAAGTTCAAAATGCTAATAGACAAGAAATGGTTATGGATCAGCTAGGGCTTCCCCTTCAAGGTAATCCAAATCCAAATATTGGTGCTCAACCGAATAATGGCACGGGGGCACACAATAATCAGGGTATTGGTGTTCAGCCGAATAACGGCACGGGGGCACACAATAATCAGGGTATTGGTGTTCAGCCGAATAACGGCATAGGGGCACAAAATAATCAAGGTATTGGTGCTCAACCGAATAACGGCATGGGGGCACAAAATAATCAGGGTATCGGTGTTCAACCCAATAATGGTATGGGAGTACAAGAAAATCAAGGTTTAGGTGTTCAGCCGAATAACGGTATAGGGGTGCAAGGCAACCAAGGTTTAGGCGCCCAGCCAAATCATGGTCTAGGAGGTCCGGTGAACATAGGTAATAGTGGTCAACCTAACATAGGTCAAGGGGTCATGCCAAGCCAAAATTATGGATTCGGCCTAGGTGCTCAACAAAACTTTGGTTTCGGAGTTATTAATGGATTGGGGAACCAAGTAAATCAAACTGGTCAGTATGTCAACCCCAATGTTCAAGGCAATCAAGCCTTCAACCAATATCCAAATCACCCTAATAATTTTGCCTTATCGAATCAAGGCTGGGGGCAACCTCCAATTGCCAATCCATATTATCCCCAAGGTCATCAAGGTTATATACCAGGAGCTGGTCAATATAATCTAGATCCAAGGTTAAGAGAGCAAGTCCAAAATATAATTCAAGAGCAATTTGGTTATGGTTTAAGACCTATGTTAAGGCCAACATATCGAAAGCCATATCCTGACTATATTGACACGATGTATCCATTACCTAGAGGGTATAAAATCCCTGAGTTTTCAACATTCTCAGGTGAAGACAACCAGTCGACCTTAGAGCATGTAGGAAGGTTCACCATTAGATGTGGTGATGTTAACGATTTTATCAGACTTAGGTTGTTTGGATGTTCCTTGACTGGCGCAGCTTTTAATTGGTATATTAGCTTACCGCCAAATTCAGTACAAACATGGAATCAACTAGAATCTATGTTTCATACTCAATTTTATAGAACCGAGCCAGAGTTAACTATGGCTGATTTAGCCAAGATTAGGCAGAAGCCTGGTGAAAAGGCTGAAGATTTCATAGCTAGGTTCAGAAACTCTAAGGCAAAAATGAATGTTCAATTGCCTGAGAAAGAGTATGTCAGTATGGCTCGAAGTGGCCTAAATTTTGAACTTAGGAAAAAGTTTGAAGATAAGGAATTTACAGATTTATTTCAGCTTGCAACCTCTGTTTCAAAGTATGAATTCTTACTTAAAGAAGAAGAACAAAACAAAAAGGTTTCAAAAGCCTCTTACTTCATGCCCAATGAAGTTAATGTAGGTGACCTAGAATTTGAAAGCGATGAAGATTTTGAAGTTAGCCTGGCTGAATTGAATATTAATAACCCTCATGTATGTTCAGCTTTAAACAAATCTGACCAAAACAAAAATTTTAAGAAGCTTATAGGAAAGAAGCCTAATCAGAATTATGTCAATAGACAATTCTCTTTTGATTTAACTGAGGCTGAACAAATCTTTGACCAGCTTTTAAAGGATAAAAAAATAAAACTCTCTGAAGGACATACACTTCCTTCAGTAGATGAAATCAAAGGCAAACGATATTGTAAATGGCATAACAATTGGTCTCATAGTACTAATAGTTGTCTTGTTTTTCTTCATGCCATACAGAATGCTATCGATGGAGGCAAGCTGAAATTTCCAGAGCATGAAAAAGATACTATGTTGATAGATCAAAACCCATTTCCTACCGGAGTTTCAATCAATATGAATTCACCAGACCTTTCCAAGTTAGTTGGAAAGAGACTTAAAATTGTACTGGAAGATGAAGAGGCTGATATTACGGCTAAGCAAAAAGTTGAAGTAACACCAGAAAAGATTGCTGAGATAGTAGGAAAGTGCCTGGTCGATTGCATGAAAAAGCAATCGAACTTAAAGACTCAGATTGTATCCTCGACCAAGATGAAAAGTGAAGTTCCTTCGTTTGCTTCAATTATGAAACAACAAGAGCAAGGGAAAGGAAATGAGGTTGAAATTCATGAAACAACATTGAAACAAAGGGGACAGACTATAGGGGCACTAAATCAAGTGAAGGATAAAGAAGTGATAATGACTCCATCCATAAGGTTGTTACATCCTAAAGCAGGTTCATCAAATGAAATTACGACCAGAGCTTTTGCCAATTATCAACAACCTATTAAGTCTGTGGAAAAAGTAAACCAGCCACATTTCAAAGAGAAAAGGTTTTGGTGGACTGATGAAGAGAAAAACATGCTAGATGATTTTGATCCATACTTTAACTCTAGACCAGGTAGAGGTGGCTTTTATGGTCGTGGAAGAGGCATGCGAGGGAGAGCTGGACGTTTTGTCAATACTTATCGGGGTCGTGCTGTGTGAAAAGAAAACCCTTTATATCAACCTTATGATTATAGGGTCCCTTATCCTCTAAAAACCCAACCCCATGATAGAGAGTTTTCTCCTAATCATCTGATGGAAAATGCTATCACTAAAGCTAAAGTTGACATGGCTTCAAGGGGTGCTCCTTCACCTCATCCACGAGTGAAAGTTGATGTTGGTCCTTCAAAGGTCCCAAGTACCACATCGGGATCAAAGCCAAATGTATGGGTAAGGAATGCAGATCAGTTTGAAGTTCAAAAAGAAAGAGAGCCTAAGTCCTTTAAAGTGCCTGACACACCAGTAGATGAGTGGTATAAGAAGGTCTATCAGCCTCCTGAAAATTTCGGCCTACCACCGTATCAAGATATGACTAGGAATCAGAAAAGAAGGTGGCAAAGGTTTAATCATCAAGCTAAGCAAAGGCATTTAGAGATAGCTAAAGAGTGGGGTTTGACAGGAAAGGTTATTCTTCAAAAAGTTCCATCTGATGCTGAATTTGCTTCAGGCTCATTTATACAACTAGATCATGCTGAAAATGAACATATTGAAGAAGGTTATGCTGAAAATGATCATGTTGAAAAGGACTATGTTGAACATGGCTACACTGAGGAAGACCATGCTGATGAGGACCATGCTGAAAAGAACCTTGTTAAGAATAGTATGGAGATTGTGGCGAAGAAAGAAGAGAGTAAACCTAAGGATAGGTTTGATAGAAGAAAGACAGACTCTGAAGAGGAAGACGAAAGTTTTACTTATTTGAAGAGGTATCCTTCGAATATGACGATCAATTATGTATTGCCAATAAGTTTTAAAGCTGAAGGAAGTCAACAAGTTGATGAAGAATTTGAAAATGAAGATCATGTCGAAATGGATGATGTCGGTAATACTGCTGAGTTAGACATTCAGAATGATGATGTAGATCAAGAGGTTAATGAGGTGTTCAAAACCCTTGATAGAGTGACCTTAGAACAAACCGAAGAGTCGAAGACGACCAATGCTACAGGAACTCTGGTTGTTAGGTCGAGAAGGGTTACTTTCCTTAAACCTCCTATAGAGTTAACTCAACACTTGAGACCTTTATATATTCGAGCCATGTTGAATGGATTTGATGTTAGGAGAGTTCTGGTGGACAACGGAGCAGTAGTTAATATACTTCCTTTAAAGATCATGAAAAGGATACAAGTTCAAGAAAGTGAATTAGTCCCTACTGTCATAATATCAGGCTTTGATGGTGGAGTGACTCAAACTATGGGTATCTTACCTGTGGACTTGGAGGTTGGAAATATGAAAATGACAACTATCTTCTTTGTAATTAACTCAGTCACCTCATACAATGCTCTACTTGGAAGGGATTGGATTCATTCTAATGGTGTCATCCCATCTTCCTTGCATCAGTTCTTACTCATTTGGAAAGACAATGGAGAGGTTGAAGTGGTCACGGCTGACAATAGACCGTTCACCGTTAATGCAAGTAACTTGGATGCTCAATTTTATAACAACATGTTTGGCCCATTACGGCTCGAAGAAGATGTTGGTGGACAAGCAAAAGTTTCAGCATTAATCAACAATCCTTTGATGGTACAACAAACATTGGAGGCTGTCTTGGATTCGATTAGACCATCATCTGTGGTCATTGAAGAATTGAGTAATGAAAATGATGAATAGTGAAGGTAATAAAAAAGTGAAGTTGGCCGAAATTTCGGCTTTATTTAGAAGATTACAAAGTTATTCAATTGAAAAGAAGTCATATAATTTAGCCGTCTGTGCTACGGATTGTATTATGGAAAATGATGAGGATGTGAAGAATGTAGAAGATATTAAGTTGTTGGGAACAAGTAAAAAGTATGAAAAGAAGATGGAAGCACAAGATCCTTTAGTTGAAGTAAATTTAGGTGAGGGTGAATATAAACCTACCTTCATCAACTCTCTATTATTGGAGGATCAAAAAAGAGAGTTAATCTCTTTGTTAAGAGAATTCAAGGATTGTTTTGCATGGGACTATGATGAGATGCTCGGGTTAGATAGGCACTTGGTTGAGCATAGGCTTCCTATTAAACCAGGGATCAAGCCTTACAAGCAGGCTACCAGAAGGGTTGCACCTGATATATACCCCAAAGTGAAGGCTGAAATTGAGAAACTTCTCAAAGCAAACTTCATTCGACCAGCCAGGTATGTAGAATGGCTATCTAATATAGTTCCAGTACTTAAGAAAAATGGCAAACTTAGAATTTGCATTGATTTTAGAAACTTGAATAATGCAACCCCAAAGGATGAATACCCAATGCCTATAGCAGACATGTTAGTAGATTCAGCATCAGGTAATGAAGTTTTATCCTTTATGGATGGGTACTCAGGTTATAACCAAATTTACTTAGCAGAAGAAGATATACATAAAACAGCTTTTCGTTGCCCAGGTGCAATAGGCACGTTCGAATGTGTAGTGATGCCATTCGGTCTTAAGAATGCTGGAGCAACGTATCAAAGAGCAATGAACGCTATTTTTCATGAAATGATTGGGAAGTTCATGGAGGTTTATATTGATGATATTGCAGTTAAGTCTGATAGCTTTGCAAAACATTTATCTCAATTAAGGCAAGCTTTTACTAGGATGAGACATCATAAACTTAAGTTGAACCCTTTGAAATGTGCATTTGGTGTTTCTGCTGGTCATTTCTTAGGTTTCCTTGTACATAAAAAAGGCATTGAAATAGAGAAAAATAAAGCAAAAGCAATCTTGGATGCTAAACCTCCAAAAACTAAGAGAGAACTTCAAAGGTTTTTAGGTCAAATAAATTATTTAAGGCGTTTTATTTCTAATTGTGCAGGCAAAATTTCGGCATTCACGCCGTTGCTTAGGTTGAAGAATGAAGAAGAATTTGTATGGGAAGACTCTCAACAAGAAGCTTTTGAAGAGATAAAAAAGTACTTAACCAACACTCCAGTATTAGTAGCTCCAAGAAAGGGACGACCTCTCAAGCTGTATATTTCGGCAACAGATAAGTCACTTGGAAGTTTGCTAGCACAATATGACGAGAAAGGCAAAGAACAAGCAATATACTACCTTAGTAGGACCTTGACTGAGGCTGAGAAGAGATATTCTTCGGTTGAAAAGCTTTGTCTTGCTGTATATTTTGCTTGTATGAAACTTAGATATTATCTCATAACTGAAACAGTCTATTTAATATGTAAGACTGATGTTATTAAGTATATGTTGAATAAACCGATTTTACGCAATAGAATTGGTAAATGGGTTATTGCTCTGTCTGAGTTTTCTTTACACTATGTTCCACAAAAGGCTGTAAAAGGACAAGCTTTGGCTGACTTTCTAGCCGATCATCCTTGTGTGGATGTACCTGAAGAAATAATTGAGATTCCAAATATAAACATTCATCCTTGGACTTTAATGTTTGATGGATCTAAAACGGAACATGGTGCAGGTGTAGGAGTGATTTTAATATCACCTTTAGATTATAAAATGGAATTTGCATTTAAGTTGGATTTCCCATGTTCAAACAATCAAGCTGAATATGAAGCTTTGATTGTAGGCTTAGAAATCTTAAAAGAAATGAATGTTACTTCGGTCAAAATAGTAGGAGATTCATAATTAGTGATCAACCAGTTGACTGGGGAATATAAATGTTTGAGTGAATCTTTGCTTCAATACTTTGAACTAACAATAAAGCTTATAGGTTGTTTTATGGATGTTGAGTTAGTGTATGTTCCGAGGCTATGTAACCAAGAAGCAAACAACATGGCTCAATGGGAATCAGGTTTTAAGTCTTTGCTAATTGAGAATACAACCAAAGTACAGGTTCTAGAGTCAACTTTGGTAAGGCAACCTATAGTCGAAGTCCAACCTGTTGATACGGAGGAAGATTGGAGAAATCCAATCATTGGCTACCTCAAAGACCCACAAGGAAATGCAGATCGTAGGACTCGATTACGTTCCATGAATTATTGTTTGGTTGGAGAAGAGCTGTATAAAAGAAGCCCTGACGGTGTACTTCTCAAGTGTTTACATGGTACGGAATCTTTAAGAGTTATGGGAGAAGTCCATGAAGGTATTTGCAGCGCACATCAAGCCGGAAATAAAATGAAGTGGTTGACTCTACGGTATGGATATTATTGGCCTAAGATGACCGAACAATGTATGGTGTATGCTAAAGGATGTGAGGCTTGCCAAAAACATGGCCCAATTCAAACAGTGCCTACAAGTGAAATGCATGGTGTCATAAAGCCATGGCTGTTTAGAGGCTGGGCGATGGACTTAATAGGAAAAATTCATCCTCCATCCTCAAATCAGAATACTTTTATCCTAGTTGCCACGGATTATTTTACAAAATGGGCAGAAGCTATTCCATTGAAGTTAGTTAATCACCAAGTTGTGATTAAAATCCTCAAAGAGAATATTATACATAGATTTGGAATTCCAGAGACGGTTACTACGGACCAAGGGACTGTTTTTGATAATGATGAAGTTAAAGAGTATGCCAAAGCTATGGGCTTCAAGATAATTCATTCTACCCCTTACTACACCCAAGCTAATGGGCAAGTAGAATCCACCAATAAAACTATAAAAAACATTATTGAAAAAATGGTGGAAGATAACCCAAGAGTATGGCATGAATTATTATCAGATGCCTTGTGGGCACATAGAAATTCAAAGAAAACAGCTACCGGCGTGACTCCATATTCATTGGTATACGGCCATGATGCTGTTTTGCCTTTGGAAATAAATGTTCGATCATTAAGAGTCGCTTTACAACAAGACTTGTTGCCTGAAGAATACAAGGAATTGATGTTAGCTGACTTAGAAAATCTGGATGAAACTAGGATAAAAGCCTTGGAAAACACGGTTGTACATAAAAGACAAGTCATGAATTCTTATAATAAAAAGGTTCGGTCAAAAACCTTTGAAGAAGGTGAAATAGTCTGGAAAGCCGTTTTACCCTTGGGACATAAAGACAGAAGTTTAGGTAAATGGTCACCAAATTGGGAAGGACCATTTTTGGTTGATAAAGTATTACCTAAAAATGTCTACCATTTGAAAGACTTGGATGGTAAAAATCATCCAAGAAATATAAACGGTGTGTATCTCAAGTCTTTTAAACCAAGCATTTGGAGTTAGTCCAAAACAAAAACATAAAAATATATAGTCGAATATGTACATATATGAGAGTTATTCTCAATTATTGTAGTACCGATGACTATATTAAATATTTGAATAAAGCCACGACATAAAAGTACATGGCTTTCAAATTTATTGAACTAAGCAAAAAGGTTGGATTAAAGTTTGGCAAGACTTGTATGCTACGTCAAATACCAAATATTATGGCTTTAAAGTTGTGATTGGTTCATAAGCCACATTTTCAAGTTTCTACAAGAAATATAATTTCTTTTGCCCCACAAATTGTTAAAAATAATTAGAAATGGGAAACATACCTTTGATTTCCAATCAAAGTTATGTTTGGGGGCAACTGTTGAGACATATTTTTAACATATCTAAAACTTACAATGTGGTTACGACCTTAAGTTTAAAAGCTTTGGTCACAACCTAAAGCCTAAACAAATTTCGACCTGAAATTAAAATATTTGATTGCAACCTTGAGTTAAAAGTCGGTTGTATTTTTAAGCCAAAATCATGGTTATAATCTTAAGCCAAAAATCAATTGCTACCTTAAACCAAAATCATGGTTATGACCTTAAGCCGAAAATCAATTGTGACCTTAAGCCGAAAATCAATTGCAGCCTTAAGCCCAAGTTCTGGTTATGACCTTATGGATTTAGTTATAGGCCATAAACCAAATTGCAACCTTAAGTCAGAAAATGGTTTGGTTAAGAGCTTTATGTAAAAAGGCATAAATTACGGCCTTATGCAAAAGACAGTTCAAGTTTTAGGCAATGGCCTTGGTTAAAAGTCTTAATTAAAAGCCTTATAAGCCAAAAAATGATATAAGGTTGAATGCAACCAAGCCTTGAGTGAAAGGGTATAAGGTCGAATTTAACTAAGTCATGAAACGATATAAGGCCAAATTCAACCAGGTTGTATGACTAAAAAATGGTATAAGCTTGAATTCGAGCAGGCCTTAAATAAACGGTATAGGGTTGAATTCAACCAGGCCTTAAGTGAAACAGTATAAGGCTGAAAGCTGAATTCAACTAGGCCTTAAGTGAAACAGTATAAGGCTGAAAGCTGAATTCGACCAGGCCTTAAATAAAATACTATAAGGCTGAATTCAACCAGGCCTTAAGTGAAATATTACAAGGTTGAATTCAACTTAGGCCTTAAGTCTTATAAGGTTGAATTCGACCTGGTTGTATAACCATTGACCAATAAATGGTATAAGGTTGAATTCAACTTATACTTTAAGTCTTAATTATAATTTAGGCCGAAAATACGGTCAAGTATGAAAGACTTAGTTAATTTGGATAAGTTGTAAGGCTAATAATAAGTTACGGCTGATTAAGAAATTGTCATTTCTAACTTAACTGTTTTTCTTTTAGGCTTTTCACATGTGTTGCAGGTATACAAGATGGTTATCATTACAAGACACTTACCATGTTGCGGTTTACAGCGGTTTCTACATTAGTTGGTTTTCTTCTAGAAGATAAAGACAAAGAGATAGTTTTCTTCAAGAAGATAAGGCCAAGTTGTAACCGCAAGGACATGTGGCAGGCCCTGACAGCCTACCCTCTACTATAAATACTAGTTCTAAAGATGGAAGAAGGGTTCCAGAAACCAACATTTGAAGCCTTTGTTATTTTCCTTTCATTTTTACACCATGTATTTCGCACTTTAGTTTTTACTTAGAATTTCCTTAGTTTGTAGTTTGTAACTTTCAATTTCAGACTTAAAATTCCCCTCCTCTGCTGTAGTTATCAGAGGTGAGAACCCTTTGGTCGTTTGATCAGGTCAGATACGGTGCATTCTCAATTTTAGTCTCAACACTTTGCTAATGACCAAATGTTGGTTCTGTGTGACATACGAATTTTAGAAACTGTTGTTGGATCAATCTCAATTCTCTTACGTCCAACATTGCCTTTAAGTTTTGCATGTATATTTACATCCAGCCCATTATTTATATTGAATTTTACTTGTTTCTAAATTTTACCAATTCTTTGGACCAAAAAAATGCATAACAAGATTCGTGACTAAGCCTTTTTGGAGAAAACCATCTATACTTTCCTTTAACAATAGCTCATAGATATGGTTTTGTGTTGCTAATCAGTCAAAATTCTTGAAAGTTTAGTTGAAATGAAACCTATTTCTAGTGAAGAGTCCATATTTCATTCTGAATAAGTTAGTTTCTTTATTGTCTAAATAATTTGTTTACTTTGATATATAAATATATATATATATATATATATATATTTCATATGTTTAATTATTTTATTTTATTTGATATAATGAGATTTCATTGTATTGTTCTAAAAAAATGTATATTATTTTATTAAATATGTAAAATTATTATATATAAGTATTAATTTAGAGCAATTGTTAAAAGTATTTGTTTAAATTAAATTTTTAATTCCTAATTATTCATTCTCCACGAAATAATATGTATCTATAGAAAGAGTAGATAGACAGAATAGTTGAGAATGGGAAAGATGATTTCCACTGTTTATCATTGATAGTATTTATACTACAGTATGGATATATCTGTAGATAAGTTTACAAGTTTGAAATACAAATTTTAACACAAGATAAAGATTAAATACAACTTGAATACTATTGTTTATGCTTGGACTTTTGATAAGCTTTAGTAGTTGAGTCAAAGTTGAACTTCCCCTTTTCTCCTATAGGCCCCTGCAAGATGGTGGAACCGTTGGTGACACCAGTCTTGGATAATAGAAAATGAAATTTGGACTTTGATAATGCTTTTGTTGAGGCATCAGCTAGCTGATTTGTAGTAGAAATATGTTGAACTTGAAGTTGTCGTTGACTAACCTTTTCTCTCACCAAAAAAAAAAATCAAGTGCAAGGTGCTTCTTCCTTTATGAAATACAGGATTAGCACAAGTATAGGTTGCATTTAAATTATCGTAATAAACCACAGGGATAGTAGAGGGAACCTTTAGTTCAGACAATAAAGATTGTATCCAAGCAACTTCAGAAACTGTGCTGGCAATTGCTCGATATTCTACTTCTATAGAAGATCTAGCAACAGTTTTTTGTTTCTTTGAACTCCATGAAATAGGAGTACTACCAAGGTAAATAATTTGGCTGATGTGGAAGTTCTGTCATCTGGATTGCTTGCCCAATTAGAGTCAGAAAATGCTGCAATACTTACCTGTGAGACTTTTTTTATGAACAACCATGGAACAAGGTGGCCTTGAGATACCGTAACAACCTTTTAAGACCTATATAGTGTAATGAAGAAGGCTTGTGCATAAATTGAGAAAGCCTGTTCATAGCGAAACTTATGTCTGATCTAGTCAAGGACAAATATTGTAATGAGCCCACTATTTTCCTATACTCTTCACCATCAACAGAAGCAGATCCGTCATTTATTCTCAAGGAGACTGATGTAGACAAAGGTGTACTAGAATCCTTTGCACCATCCATATTAGTACTATGCAATATATCAGCAGTATATTTATGTTGAGAAAGAAATAGACCTTATGAAGTAGAAATAACCTCCACACCGAGAAAATAATTGAGACTCCCTAAATCTTTCAGTGAAAATTATTAGATAGGTCCTTGATAAATTTGGACAAAAAAGCTAAATTGTTGCCTGTTAGTGTAAGATCATCAACATAAACTAACATGTAGGCAATAATACTATCTCGTATGAACACAAATAAAGAGCTATCAGCAATAGAATTTCTAAAGCCATAAGAAATCAAATATGTACTTGAAGCACAGTACCAAGTTCTAGGTGCCTGTTTAAATCCATAAATTTTTTTCCTCAATCTACAAACATGATTTGGATAAGACTTGTCTGCAAATATTGGAGGCTGTTTCATATATACCTCTTCATCAAGATCGCCTTGAAGAAAGGCATTATTGATATCTAACTGATGGAGTGGCCACTTATTTGAGACTGCTATGCATAAAACAACTGTCACCGATTTCACAACTGGGCTAAAAGTCTCATTATAATCAAGTCATGGCCTTTGACTAAACCCCTTAGCCACTAGTCTGGCTTTATATCGAGATACAGACCCATCAGGATTCCTTTTTGTTGTAATTTTGGGACATGCAAAGCAAAACTTAATGATCGGCCAGGGAGAAGGAAAAACAGAGCAAAGTATTTTTTGATACTTTGGAATTCTCGTCTGCGTGCTCTCGCACTTACAGACACATTGCTTTTCTGTTTTATAGCTTTTGGCATTTTCATTACACTTGTCTTAGCATGCAAAAAAGAGAAATTACAAAGCTGACACCTGTACTAACATGTGGCATTAATTTAAACTAACAACACATGCATTATATTGCTGGTCGGCCAACTTCAAAGCACCATCGGGCTGCTTTAAGAGGTGATCGGCCTAACAGCACAAGCATCGGGCTGCTTTAACAGGTGATCTGCCAGACAAAATTGTGATCGGCCTGCTTCAATCTCCTCCTGCGATCATATTTTTGCACACTCCTATGTTGTTTCTTAGCATCTCGAACCTGTTTCTAGGCAGTGACTTAGTGAGAATGTCTGCAAGCTGATCATCTGTGGAGCAATGCCGCAGACTCACTTCTTTCTCCTGTTCCATCTCTCTGACATAATGGAACTTAATTTTGAAATGCTTTGTCCTACCATGAAACACGGGATTCTTTGCGATGGCAATGGTAGATTGATTATCCACAATAATTTTGACAGCATCATCAGGACTTTGCTTGAGATCAATCAACAATTTTTTGATCCAGATTGCCTGATTCACCGCTGCTGCAGCTGCTATGTACTCTGCCTCAGCTGTTGATTGAGCTACAGTTTCCTGCTTCTTGGAACACCAAGCAAATACACCTGACCCAAAAGTGAAGAAATAACTAGAAGTACTCTTCATATCATCTGTTTCAATTTCAGCTTCTATTTGTTGTTGCTTGTATTCAGATTGAACTGAATCTGTCTTCAAAGGAACATTAGTTTCATTTTTCTCCCAATTCCATGATGCTTCTTCATTGAACTTCACATCACGGCTGACAACAATCTTATCAGAAAAGGGAATATATATTCTGTATCCCTTTGACTTGCTGCTATAGCCTACAAACACACCTACTTCAGCTCTCTCATCCAGCTTGCTTCTTTTTGCTTCTGGAATCCATGCATAACAAATGCATCCGAACACTTTGAGATGTGTCATGTTTGGTTTCAAACTAAACCAGGCTTCATGAGGAGTTTTGTCTTTCACTGCTCTAGTTGGCAGTTTATTAAGCAAGTACACTGCTGTGTTAACAGCTTCAGCCCAAAACTTTTTAGGTAGCTGTTTTTCAAACAGAAGACACCTTGCCATCTCCATGATTGTTCTGTTCTTTCTCTCACTAACACCATTCTGTTGTGGAGAATAAGGCACTGTGAACTGATGATCAATACCTGCAACTGCAACAAACTCTTGAAACTTTTCTGAGGTATATTCAGTGCCAATGTCTGATCTAATGGCTTTGATTTTGCAGCCACTTTGATTTTCAATCCAGGCTTTAAACTTCCAGAAAACATTTGCTACTTCAGACTTCTGTTTCAGAAAGAAAACCCAGGCAAATCTGGTAAAGTCATCAATAAACAGTACAAAGTATCTGCTACCATTCAAAGACATAGTTCTCATAGGGCCACATATGTCTGTATGTACTAACTCAAGTTTTCCAGAGGCTTTCTAAACTGACTTTGAAGGAAACGATAACCTGCTTTGCTTGCCTAGCTGACATACTTCACAGATTGGATTAGAAGCATCAAACTTAGGCAAATTCACAGCAAAATCATGTTTTTGCATATAATTCAAACTTTGATAGCTCACATGACCTAACCTTTGATGCCAAAGATCAATGCTTTCAACAGAACTTGCATATGCACAAGAATCATCCCATGTTAGGCTAAAACATCTGTTACTCATGCCAATAGACATCATTTTATGACCAGCAGGTTCATATATTGTACATAATCTACCCCTGAAAACAACTTCATAACCCTTCTCAAGTAATTGTCCTACACTCACTAGATTCACATCTATATCAGGCACATAGAGAACATTTGAGATGATTTTGTTACCTGAAGGTGTCATCACAACAACATCACCCCTGCCTTTGACTTCAAGGAACTTTCCATTGCCTATTTTGACTCTTGAGTTATAACTCAAATCCAGGAACCTGAACAAATTCCTGTCGTGAATCATGTGATGTGTACAACCACTGTCAATCAACCATTGATTCCTGTTTCTGCTTGAACTGACATAACAGGTGGCTACATTCGTGGCTACAAACATTTGCTCATCCTGCTGAGCTTCATCAGCTACTTGAGCTTGGCCTTGTTGACTTTGATTCTTTTTGTTTTTACAGACCCTCTCAACATGACCAGTCTGTTTGCATGCTGAGCATTGTGCATCAGGTCTGAACCAGCATTGCGTTTCAGTATGATTGGCTTTCTTGCAGTATGTACATGTTGCTTGTTTCTTCTTTGCACCATCACTACTGCTGCCAGAAGCTTCTTTCTTTTTCTTGTCCTTCTTTCCACCAGTGTACTTCTTTCCCTTATCACCACATCTTTGAGCTTTTTCTTTTCCTCTTGCATGAAAGGCACCTTCTGTGACTTGTTGCTGTCTATTTGCCCTTCTTATCTCAACGGCATATAGAGCATTAACCAGCTCTTGCACAGATAGTGCTGACATATCTTTATGATCTTCAAGTGATGAAATTTTGGCTTCATACTTTTCTGGCAAAGTGTTGATGATCTTGTTGACAACTCTCCTCTCAGTGTAATCTTTGTCACCAAGAATTTTGATCCTGTTGACAACAGTCATCACTCTGTCAGTGTATTGCCTGATGGTTTCATCCCCCATCATTCGTAAATTCTCAAACTCCATTCTCAGGTTTGTAAGCTGTTGTTGCTTGGTTTTGTCAGAGCCTTCAAACTCCTCCTTGATGAGATCCCATGCCTGCTTTGGAGTTTCACAGGTCATAATCCTTGTGAATATAATTTCAGAAACATTGTTCTGAATGCATGACAAAGCCTTGAACTTGTAGGCCTGTTCATTGTGATGAACTTTGATCTGTTGAGCAGTGGGATTCTCGGGCAGTGGGGTTGGCTCTTTACCAGTCTCAACTACTTCCCAGAGATGATGAGCTTGAAGATAGGTCTTCATCTTGATAGACCACATATAATAATTTTCACCATTGAAGGTTGAAGGTGGAGAAATTATACTTGAAGATGACATGGTTGGGAAAGCTACTGATTGGAAAAAAAAACAGGGCAGAAACTCACAAACTCTCGTGTTTTTCTCTCTTCTCACAGGTCACACAAAAGATCTTTTAAGCTCTTGATACCAACTGTTGTAATTTTGGGACATGCAAAGCAAAACTTAATGATCGGCCAGGGAGAAGGAAAAACAGAGCAAAGTATTTTTTGATACTTTGGAATTCTCATCTGCGTGCTCTCGCACTTACAGACACATTGCTTTTCTGTTTTATAGCTTTTGGCATTTTCATTACACTTGTCTTAGCATGCAAAAAAGAGAAATTACAAAGCTGACACCTGTACTAACATGTGGCATTAATTTAAACTAACAACACATGCATTATATTGCTGGTCGGCCAACTTCAAAGCACCATCGGGCTGCTTTAAGAGGTGATCGGCCTAACAGCACAAGCATCGGGCTGCTTTAACAGGTGATCTGCCAGACAAAATTGTGATCGGCCTGCTTCACTTTTGATTCTGAACACCCATTTACATCCAACTACAGATCTATTTGGAGATTTGGGTACTAGTTCCCAAGTTGAATTTTTGTACAATGTTTGAAGTTCTTCAAGCATTGCTTGCTTCCATCTAGGGTCTTTAATAGCATGAGTGGCACATGATGGTTCAATGGAGGAAAGAAATGGGTGTTTGGTGGTCAGGTTTAGCTATTTGGGTTTAAAGATGTTATTCTGGGATCTAGTAACCATATGATGTGTTCTTTGATGGATTGGTTTTGAGTGAGGAACAGTGTCAGTAGAAGAAGAAGAAGAAGAAAGAGATGATGAGAAAGATACCTAGTTAGATGAGTCAGAAGGCAGAGCACACTAATCTACGACATGCTCAGAGACTTCAACTGGCAAATGAGGTGCTAGGAAAGTAGAAGCAACAGGAATTTGTGAACCAGAAGTTGGTAACAAAATTGGAAACTCATACATTGCTGACCATTGATCATAAGTAGAGGAAGAAACTAGTGTTATTTGAAATGTTAGAAAACGAAATTGATTTTAATCAAAACAAAACATGTCTGGAGATGAAAATTTTATGAGTGACAGAATCTAAGCAATAATAACCACTTTGGTGCTTCGAATATCCAATAAAAACACAATGACGAGATTTTAAATCAAGCTTATGGGAAGTATAAGGCTTTAACCAGGGATAACAAAGGCAGTCAAAGACCTTTAACTTTTGATAATTTGGTTGTTCCTAAAAAAGAGACTCAAATGGACTAGTATTAGTCAAGACTATAGATGGTAATCGATTTAAAAGATAAATTGAAGCAAGAAAAGCATAAGACTGATATTTAAAAGGCATAGAAACTTGATGTAACAAGGTAAGACCAGTTTCAACAATACTCCTATGACGCCTTCTCGCAATCGCATTATGTTGTGTATAAGGAAGAGTCTGTAAGTGTTGAATACCAAAGGTATTAAAATATGTTTTTAAAGCATTATATTCTCCTTCACAGTCTGAATAGATGGAAACAATAGATGTATGAAAATAATTTTCAACCAGTGATTTGAATTTTGGAAAAAACACATAAAGATCATATTTTTGTTTTAAAGGAAACATCCAAATATATCGAGTGAAATGGTCAATAAATGAGACATAATATCGAAAACCATCAACAAACGTAACTTTGGTAGGACCCCAAATATTAAAAAAAAAAGTAATTCTAATGGTCTATGGCTACCAAACTGGAATGATGAAAAGGTCGCTTATGTATTTTATTACAGCAACAAGAGTTACACAAGCTGTTTTAATAGAAGTAGAACATGGTAAAGAATGCTTTTGAACAAAAATTGCTAGGTTTGTTTTGATGGATGGCCGAGCCTGTGATGCCATATGGAAAAACTTGTTTTAACTCCAACAACGGCAAGAGCTTGAGGCTTGAAAATAGGAGTAGTTGTTGTTGGAAACTCATACATTTCATTCTTATTCATGCCTCGAGCTAACGGTGTCTTCATGTGCAAGTCCTTCACCAAAAAAATATTGGAAAAAAATTCAACAGACACTGAATTAGTCTCAAAAAATTTAGAAACAGAAATAAGATTTTTTGAGGCAGGGGGAACGCAAAGAACATCATTTAAATTAAATGATATAGAACTAGAAGGTGAAAGAGAAGTGGAACCAGTGTGTGTTATAGGAAGTCCTGTACCATCACCAATATGAAGTTCATCAGGGCTAGAGGTTGCAAAATGAACCCGAACCCGAAAACCCGGCCGAGTTCGAACCAGACCAAATCCGATTTGACCAAAAAGTCAATGACCCGAACCCGCCCTAGCCCGAACCTGAAGAAACCAGAATCCGAAATTATCCGAACCTGAAGTAGCCCGAATCCGAAATTACGCGAACCCAACCTGAACCCGAGCCTGAGCCCGACCTGAACCAGAACTTCAATTTAATATTAAAAAAAGTAATCTTATAATATTTTTTATAAGATCAAAATTTTAGTTTTAATGTTCATAATTATTTAAAGTAATATATTCTTTTTTTTTTCTTAATATTATTACTACTTATGTGTCATATCTTATAAGTTATTAAACTATTATTTTCTTTTAGATAATATATAGTAATAAGTTAATTATGATAAAAGTAAAATTCATTAATAACTATTAATTACAATTCTAAAATATGTCAATTGGTTAATTATCATCCTCATTTAATAAATAAAATATAAAATATTTAATTAAAAATAATAAAGAGTTTTAATTTAATTCAACAATAACAATGATATTTTTGAAATATATTTGAAAAACAAGGGTATTTTAGATGATTGAAAGTTTTGTAATATTCATACTTTTATATTATATATATAAGGATATTAAATTAATAAATAATTTTAATATTTAATAATTAAAATTAATCGTAGTAAAAGTCATTAATTATTAATGTGAATTAGTAAATTAATGATTAATTATTAATAATTTTTTATCTTCTAATACTCAATGATAAAATAATTACTCCTATTTTATAAATAATAGTCGTTTGAAGTTGTTATATAAGGATTAAAAAAGTTAATGAATCTCCTAAAATCTTTACAAAAAAATTGACTATGTGATTAAACTACCACTTTTTTTAGATTATGAATTATTTAAAAAGTCATTAAAGTAACTTGAAAAATAATATAAAGGAAGAATGGTAAAATTGATAAAAAAAAGCAATAAATACTTTCTTGATTTTATAAAATGACAAATAATTTGGAACAAAAAAATTTGTAAGACGATTATTATTTAGGAAGGAATGGAGTAATAATTTTCCAATTTCCTTTTACTTAAACCCATATTAATCATTAGATAATAAATACTTTTTAATGTTATCCAAGAAATGCTCTCTCTATTATTGAATAATAACCATTTAAAATTGTTGCATACTCCTTCCATCCCAAAATATTTGTCACTTTTAACTACTCCCTCTATCTTTATATAGATGTCATAGTTAACCGAATCCCACTTATTAAGAAAATCAATTAAAAGTAGTTATTATCATTGATTTAGTAAAAATTTATCATAATTTTTCAATATTACCCTTTACTTTAGTTTACATAATTTCTCTTTCCAACTTTAATATATTTAATATTTTCCCACTAATTACTCTCCACAAATTCCAGTATACGTATGTTTCTAAAGAAAATATTCCCCCATTCTTTTGTTTTATAATTTGAAATTTTGTTTGAATTAAAATTTTCAATTCTATTTCCCTCCAATTTTTTTCTCTAAATTTTTTCAGAAGTTTTTTCCACCACAATTTGTTTTAAAATCTAAAACATTCACGACTTAAATATTGATTCTTATTTATTCATCAAACAAGAACTTACTAGCATTATTCAATCATGACTTCCCATTCCTTGAAATAGATTTAAGTGTAATTTTGATGCCTTCAAATATTGATGATGAAGGTAGTCAACAAGCTGTTTCAATTGAATCACAAAATCATCAATTACTAGATCTTAACATTGCTACAGAAGAAAGTTTTCTTGTTGACCTCTACTTTAGTCCAAGTTCTCAAGTAACTGAGTTATCAAATCAATTTCTTTAAAAACATATGCAGTAATCTTTTATTTGATTTTAAATTTATAAGAAAACTTAACAAAGAGTAACAGCTATAGTCATTAATCCTTCATTGGGAACAAAAAGAAATTGAATAGGCTTTTTCGTTGCCCAATACTACCTGCAATGTTTAATTTAAGTAGTTGACAATATTCTTCAATTTATTAGGGGTAAAATAGGAAAACATTTAATTAATGCTTTAATAGTTTTCTAAAGTGACACATAAAAAAGGATAAGAAATCTTTCTAGAATGTGACATCTATATAGGGACAGAGGGAGTATTTTATAAAACTAAGAAAAACATATTTTTTGGTTAAAATTTATGTATTTTTCACTTATTTACTTATTTTACCCCTAATTTAACTTTTATCTCACTCATTGAAGAGAGAAGATATGAATTAAATATATGGTTTTTAACCTTACAAAGATAATTTTAAAAAAATACAATAATATTACCTTGGTTTTGTAAAAGTGACAAATATTTTAAGACAAAAAAAATTCTTAAAATGACATATATTTTGAAACACATGGAGTAAGGATTAAGAATATTAATAAATCTCCTAAAGTCTAGACAAAAAATTAACTATATGACTAAACTATCATTTTCTTGAGATTTGAAATTACTTAAAAACTCATTAAAATAACTTGAAAATAACGTTGAGAAAGAATGATAAAAGTAATAAAAAGATAATAAATGCTTTCTTGATTTTGTAAAACGACAATTAATTTGAACTAAAAATAATTTGTTAAAACGACTATTATTTATGAATGGAGGGAATACTTCTTAAACAAATGAAAAACGAAAAGTAGTAAAATAAAATTCAACTTATAAAACAAAAAATAATTTTTAATTAAAAAAGTCGAAACCCGAACTCAATTCGACCTAAACCTGAACTTAACCCAACCTAAGTTCAAATCTAACCGAACCTGAACCTGGACCCGACTTGAACCCGAACCCGAACCCGAAAGAGACTGAACCTGAAAATACCCGAACCTGAAAATACCCGAACCTGAAATCGCCCGAACCTGAAGCTGCTTGAACCCGAAGTTACCCGAACCCGAAGTGACCGAACCCGAACCCGACCGAACTCGCCCATTTGCCATCTCTAATCAGGGCCTCCATAAGTAGTGCTGAAATTCAAATTCTATAATTTAGAAGTGACATGATGCGAGGCACCAGAATCAACAAGCCAAGAATTATCTTGTTTGTCTGTAGAAGCAAAATGAGCAATAGGTTGAGTGGACTATTTGGGCTTGATTTTGAAGCATGTTTTGGTCGAGTGTCTAGGCTTATCATAAAATTGACAAACAATTTTGGTAGTAGATTGAGATGTAGGTACCATATGCCTACATTGAAAGCCAGTAGAAACTTGACCTTGCTTGAATGAAGAATGAAAAGTACCCTACCAACTGATTTTGATTTGTCTTGTTTGGTGGCAATATGAGTACAAGAAATTGCATAATTAAAAGAAAGAGACTACTTTGCCAAAAAATTTTCATAGTCTGTGAACTTATCAAGATGTTCCTCAAAGGATATGTAAGTTTCCCTTGCCCGAATGCCAACAGCTATATATTTCTCTATATTTTGCACCTAAGTCATTTAAGACATGAACAACAAAATCGTCTTTAAGAACCAGGCTGTTGATTAAAGCCAATTCATCTGTCGTGTTTTTTAAAGACCGGAAGTAATCAGTTACTATCTTGGTGCCCCATGGTACGGTTAATTTTTCCCTGAGAGACATCATGCGAGACCGTGCTTTATTTGCAAACATGTGATTAATTTTGGTCCAGGCTTCCTTTGAGGTAGTGGCTGAAGCTGTAAAAGGGACCACTTGTTTTGTAACAGAGGCAATAATGCCACGAAAAAGAAGTTGATCTTGTTGAACCCAACAATCATAACTAGGATTAGGAATGAGTTCTGTTGAGGACCTTTTATGAAGCCTCCTTGAAAAGACAGATGGCTTGGTCAGGCCCCGGGACAAGAACCTACAAGAAAACACAGAGGGATCGGCCTTAGGCCGATTGATCCCTCTCCGATGGTTAAGTTAGTAGGGAAGGAGACAATGAGAAATGTAGTTTCAGGTGTTGAAAAGCTTACCATGCATGCGTTGAGGATTACCCTATATAGGTAATCTGGTGGGCTGTATTGAGTAGGCCCTTGGCCAGTCATGAGTTGACTTAGTAGTTTTGGGCTTCGGTCAGTCGGCCCAGGATTAGTGGTGGGCTGTAAGTGGGCATTGTTGGGTTATGCTCAACAAGTGCCTCCCAGGCGGCAAAGCGATTACAAAGTGATCAGTTTGGCGACTGTGAAGGGTAGGCCGTGATACAAAAATTGGTCGAGTGAAGGATTTAGAGTCAGCTGAGAATTGATGGACGAGTGAAGGGGAGGCTGGCACTGCAGCCGAGTGAAGTCGTTGGGAAAGTCGTAGTGGGATGGGATTGGGCGGGAATCGTAGGGGACGTGGTGCAAGTGGGTCCTCAAAGATTTCAAAAGGGCATTAAGTAGAGTAAGATGAAAGGTTGCGGAGTCGGTTAGGGTTTCGAGGTGCCACATGTCAACACGGGGTGAGCGGACAGATAAGGTATAAGTAGGGCTGTCTCACTCCGTCAGTCACTTTTGCAAAAATCGTTTTTGGCTTTTGAATTTTCGCTCTCAGTTTTCTCTCTGTTCTTTCATTTTCCAGAAGTGGGAAGGTGGTCAGAAAGGTGGTCGGTGATTTATCAGCGATTTATCATCGGTTTGTTCGGTGGTAAATGACAGACTTTTTGTTGTGGTAAGTCTGATTTTGTTCAATAGAGTAGAAAATGGTAAGTAGCGAGGAGAGTCTTAATGGGTCTAGGGTGGATAGTGGTAGGGTGTTCGCCAGGGCGGAGGATGCCGGAGAGAGTACGAGCCATTTGGAGAGAGTGGCCTCGGGCGAGGGCGGTGGCGTGGGTGCTAGCACGAGCAGGGTCAGCAAGCGCAGGAAGGGTAAGGCACAGGAAGAAGATAAGCCAGCCGATAAGGAGGCCTCCAAGTACCCCACGGTGTACTTGTCTCGTATAATGAAGCCGGAGGACAAAGACAAGGCGCAGGTGATGATAGAGGAGTGTAGGCTCGGAACGTACAAGGTGGCTACGATAGCACCGGGCCGGCTGCCGGGGACGGTGATGCAAAATGGGAACTGCGCCTGTTTTTATAAGGCGTCGTTCGAAGTTGGGTTTAGGGTTGCATTATTACGGGATTGCCCCCAGCCAGCTGGTCATCAACTCCTGGCGCATTATAGTGTCCTTTGCAGTCGTTTGTAGGTATAAGGGGTGGGTACCGACTGTAGATGTATTAAGGACACTGTTCAAGATGAAACGCCAGGGGGGTTTTTATATACTGTACAGTTGGTATAAGAAATAGCACAATCCCTTCCAAGTACCTGATAGTAACAAGGATTGGAAGAACCGTTACTTCAGGGTAAGGAAGCAGGATGAGGTGGAGTGGGGCTTTCTGGTTGAATGGGTGCACCTCAGCGACTCTGTGCTAGAAGCGCTCAACCAAGCTCCGAGCCTGTCGTTAGAAGAGGTGAGGCAAGGGCTGTACTTTACCAACAAGGAATTGACTGTCAGCTATGATGATTGTGTTCATCCTGCCAGGCTGTTCTACTGTGGCCTTAGTCCGCCTGGGACTGAAGGGAGGGCCAAGGAGGGGTATGGACCACTTAATGTAGGGTTAGAAGTGTTGAGCGTTATTCCCCCTTTGGATGAGTCGATTGCCACTGGGACCTCTGTGGCGCCTGCATCTGCCGTGCTTACCCTGCCCGCTACCTCTGCCCTACCTCAATCGTCGGAGGGAGGAGTCGTATCTGTGGCACCCATGGCTGGGTCACCTGTAGTCGAACCGTTGAATGACCCTATATCAGGTAGTCATTGGGTTGGGGGTATTTAAGTTCTCTAGATCTGGGAGGTGAGAGTGATTTTAATTTTAATTCCTTGTTGATAGATCCTGCATTAGCTTTGACCAACTTAGAAACGCCTTTTGGGAGTTTACTCGGTATTTAACTTAAACTAACCCGATTCATGTAGCTTCAAGGCGCACACGGACTGACACTTGTTATTTGTCATAGGTCTTGAAGAGATGCCGGTTGAAGGTGGTGGCGGCGGAAGGGGATATAGCGCCAGAGAGTTTGCTCGGATCAGCAAAGGAAAGCCTTCATCACAGAGGCAGGGAGGCAGAGGTAGAGGCAAGGAGGCCATGGGGCAACAAACATCTCAGCCGTCCGGGCCTCCCATCGGTCAAAAGTGGCGTCTACAGCGCCTGGACAGGTGCCAATGCAGGGCAAGAGGTGGCCCCTGTGCGGGAAGTGGGACTCCTTTCGTCGGTCAGAAGGGGGCAGCAACGTCGAACTCGTGGGAGGAAGTTGCCAGCAAACGCTTGGCCAGCACCAGCCGTCCTCAGAGCTCCCATTCTGGGGTCCTTTGTGCCGGCAGGGTACAGGCGACTGTGGCCTCCAGGGGGATAGGCCAGAGTGCAACAGGTCAGGGGAGGTTGACCCACCTCACTGCGTTGGTGGGGCAAAGTATCGCTGAGGCCCGCACTTCAGGCGGGAGGCTGCGCACTGAGGCAGAGGCGCCCACCATGCATGGGGAAAGGTTATGTCCCTTCTTCTATGAGAATGCCCTGTTTAAGGGTGATAGTGCCCTCACCCAGCTATCCCTGGCTGCCACGTATGCGCTGGAGCTGGTGGAGGGAGTGGATCAGGACTACATGAGCGAGAAGATGAGCGCCATGGACTGCTTCATCTCTGCGGCTATCTTCCATGAGAGGGTAAGTAAACTCTAAACGCGGTGAGTACAGTGAGGTTGATAGTGAATATTAATAGTGCGTGTATAGTTGCAAAGTCGAATGCTCAACGCTGCTGGCGTCTATCACTTGAAGGCTAACAAGGCAAAGCATAAGGCCGTGCTACAGGGACAGCAGCCGAGGTGGAAAAAGTGAAGGATGAGTTGACGGTGTTAGAGCTGAAATGAAAAGAGCTCCAAGAGGAGGTGAAAAAGGCCAACGAAGATATGGCGACTGCTGGTCACCGTCTGTCAGAGTAGGAAGAGAAACTAAAGCAGTTGAAGGTGGAGCTGGAGTGCACACAGTCAGAAAGGGATAGCCTCCAGGCTCTATCCTTGGAGAGAGAGACAACTCTGAAGGCGGCAATGGAGGAAGAGAAGGCCACAGGTGGCAAATTGAAAGATCAAGAGGTAGAGACGACAGCCCTCCAGGTAAGGTAGACTACCATAGGTTGGCTTATAAAAGTTAACTATTCCAAGTGTAGCAGCTGAAGTGATTATTCATATGTCGCTTGTAGGCGCGGGTCAAGGGTTTGGCGACCAAGCATGCAGAGCAGATGGAGGTGAAGCTGGGGGAGTTGGAAGGGAGTATGAAGGAATATGGAGACTTCATCCAGAAATGGGTGATAGGGAAGATTGTGGAGGTGTTCCCCAACGTGAATACTAGTGGGATCGACTTCACACTTTCAGATGATGAAGACGCTCCCGAGAAGCCCCTCCCTGGCAGTCGTTCAGGTGGCCACAGATGAGGCGGCGGTACCGATAGAGTCTGTATAGCCTCCTGCTCAGGGGGAGCCCGTCCCACCAACGGCACCGACAGTAGAACAACAAACACCAACCGTCGAAGGAGATCAGCCGGCTGAAGGGGTCAGCCGGGGGAAAATGAGGGTAGTTAAGAAATTGTAAATACTCGCGGTGATGTAGCCGCCTGAAAACACAAGTGTGTATAGATATTTTTTCTGGGAACAAGGGAACTCCCTTTAATTTTATCCGATTATAGTTGGATGCCATGAGATTGCTTGTTTTAATTATAAACTGCTTTTGGAGCTTGTTCATCATATGTAGCCTATGTTAGTCGTCCCTACAGTCGATATTGTAGTAGATGATAACCGTAGTTATATATATATATATATATAGCTTGTTTCCATGTAGAAAATGCATGTAGCATAAAGCGAATAAGTAGTAAGCAGACAAGAGCGAAATCGTATGTCGACGGTAGAATGCACAGTAGGGTATTTTAATATGTTCAAGAAGCTTGGCTTATGTCGGTTGGACGAATGCTGAATATAACAAAAATACAGTCGTCTTACAAAGAGTCGAATAAAAACACTATGATTTAAACTTTATTGTAGCTTGGCTTAGAAGTAAAATTTCTTCAAGTGTATGGCGTTCCAAGCTCTCGGAAGTAGTTTGCCGGCCGAGTCCTTAAGTCGATAAGCCCCTTTGCCTAGTACCTCAGCCACCACGTACGGGCCTTCCAATTTGGGAGATAGCTTCTTGTGCTCACTGGTAGGTCAGCTTGCTTCACAACTTCGGAGGACAAAGTCGCCCAATTAGAATTGTCGAGCAGATACTTTAGAATTGAAGTATTTACTAACTTGTTGGGATCTATTGGACGCCTGTAATTGAGAATTCAATCGAGTTTCCTGCAAAAGGTCTAAGCCCAAACGAAGTTGACTATCGTTAGTAGAATCATCAAAAGTAGACACCCGATAAGTTGGGATTATGATTTCTACAGGAATGACGGCCTCCGAGCCATACACTAGGTTGAAGGGAGTTTCGCCTGTAGTAGTACTAGCTGTAGTCCGGATGGCCCAAAGTATCTCGGGTAGTTGTTCAGCCCATTCTTTCTTAGATTCGCCCAGCTTTTTCTCTAAGGCTTTCACTATTTTGCTGTTCATAGACTCCTTGGGGATGTGCCACTGAGGTGGCTTGTAGATGTATGGAAAAGTTGTTGCATAGGGTTCGAACTCGGTCACTCTGCAGTTATGTGCCATTGTCGGTAATGATGACGTGTGGGATATCGAAGCGACAGATTATGTTCTGCTAAACGAACTTCTCCACCGCTTACTGGGAAATGGAAGATAGAGATTCTGCTTCGACCCACTTGGTAAAGTAATCACAAGCCACTATCACGAACTTCTTGCCTACGGTCACGACAGGGAACGGTCCCAACAAGTCGAGTCCTTATTTGGCGAACGGTGATCGGGACTTTTCTGCAAGAGAACAGAATCAAGTAATACAGCTTGGAGTATTCCAAGATATCGATCCCACGAGGACTTGAGAAATCTAACAACCTAATTCTAGCAAAATTTGTAAAGAAATTAACTGAATTTACTGAAATCAGATTGCAAATAATTTAAGATAAGATGATTGTAGAAGTTGACTATGAAAGCAAAGATAAATTATTTAAGAAAAATCAATAGAATGGATGTGGGGGTTTAGGCTTCTCTTCTAGATATTTAATTCAAACATGTAACAATCTAAATATCAGGATTAAAATAACAATCGCTAGCCTACTTAGGAGTCCTTTCAGATCATCCTAAGCTTTCCTAACTAATTGATTACCACCTCTCAGTGTATAAACTAATTAATCAAGAACATTAAGAACCTTGGATTATAATCAAATCAGTTTCTCCACGACCCTAATTCAATTATGGTTATCACAATAAACTGAATTACTCTCGTATCCAATTAAATTGTGTCTATTTTCTTAGAGCACGAATTATATTTCACCTCTCAGTCCTTCATACAATTCCATAGATCTATTCTATGTTGGCCAGACATAAAACGCATTAAGAATAAAGAAAACAGATTTAATCACAAGATAATCAATTCATACAAGCATTGAATTAAACCTCTAGAAGATCTACCCAAATCCCCAACAAGAGAATTAGCTACTCATAATTTGAAAAGAAAACATATTCATTAAATAAAAGAAAAGTAAAGAGATAGAACAAATTTTCCCAAATTGAAGACTTTATTGCTCCTCCCTTCTGAAAAGTATTCAAAAGTTACTTCTAAAAACCCTAAACGTTCGTATTTATATTAGAGAGATTACATAAAATCGGGATATTAAGAAGCTAAGTTGAATTGAACTTAAAAGCTTGGAACCGGCGCCGCTTATAGTGAAATTCGGCGCCGCTTCTTGTCGCGTAAGAACTAAAGCCTCTTCCTCTGATCCGGCACCATTTCTATTATGAAACCTCACCGTTTCTATTCGATCACGCCAGTCTTTCATTCATCTACTTCAGGCGCCGTTTCATACATGAAACACCACCCGTTTCTTGTTTTGCTTCAGTTTTCTTGACTTTTCGAACTTCTATCGATCCAAGCTTCCCTTTAATCATCATTTTCAACCATTCCAGCTCCAAATTTCTTCAATTTCTCCTCAATTTTCACCATGTAGCTCTCCTACATGCAATAAGATAAATGTGAGAGTAAAGGCAAAGAATAAGCTATAATATCAAATAAATCATTCAATTATGCTTATAAAATAGCTCATAATATAGGTATAAAATATACCTATCAAATTCCCCCACACTTACCTCATTGCTTGTCCTCAAGCAATATGTATCACTCTAATATACTAACTAATCCTAAAACAGAAAATAATTCCACTTTTGTAGGTGTACGGTGACATTTAGCATATGCCACAAGCCTTTAAATCCCTAGGTGTCCCTAGTGGAGGAGTTATAGTCTCCTAAGAGTTTACCAGAACGATACCCACAAACATGTTTTGAAAAACACTGGCATACTTTAAATCAATAGCACAAGGCACAAAACTCAAAATATCAAATTAAATTGTTAACCATCAAACACATGATAATTTGTAAGATCATTACCTCATAATTCAAACAATGCAAGCACTAATCAATTTCTTTCACTAAGATCAAATACTTCAAATTGACTAAACTCTCACAAGTTGGCACTCATTCACACAAGTGTTTAATAATTTTATTGGTGAGTTACTCTCATCATCTTCTAATGAAATTAGACTTACCATAGGCTTGAAAAACATCTAATCTCCACTACTCCAATATATATACACAAGCACAAATCATAAGGTCTTCAAATTAGGTTGTAATGGGGCCAAAGGGAAAATTGAATTAAGCTCATGAAAGAAAAAGGAATAAAAGATAAGCAAAATTAATCCAAGATTAGTAGATAAAGTAAATCAAGAAAAACCCGGGATATCTCAATCAACTTACATCAACCAATTCTTCTTTTAATTTTATGAGTAAAGAATTTCACCTTTTTTTTTTCTTCTTCCAAACTCAATAAATTCATGTCAATTTCATTTTCATCATCATTTTTTTTTATCAAATTGAAATTGACCCAACAAATATACATTCCACCAACAATATCCCCCACAATTTTCTCTTTTACAACCATCTTCCCAAGAATCTCATAAAAACAAGTATTTTCTACTAATTATGAATTTAAAAAGGGTCCATACTTGTTTTTCTCAATTTAAGTTCAAGGTTCTTTGGATAAGGCTATGAAAGAAAAAGCTAAAAATATTTCAATCAGGCTCAAAGGGGCTCACTAATGGATTAATGCATAATGGGTTGGCTTTTTGGCTCAAACGAAATATCCTAAAGACCTTAATCATAGTACTTGTGCATATATTAAAACATGTAATCTCAAAAAGATTAATCTCAAGTTCTAGAAGTCTCAAAATCATAGAAGGCACAATTGTCAAAGAAAATAAGGCATGAAGGCTCAAATCCTCACAAGGTAACTCAAGTCAATCCAAAGTATTTTTCTCCTTGCAAAAGCAATCTCCTAGTACTTGCAAAATTCAAACCAGAAAATAATTCCTTCACTCTAACCATGCATTCAATTGTTAACAATTAATTCAATACTAAAAGAATTATGAACTCATACTATCAATTCAAAGCAACCAATGTAACAAATAATGGTTAGAAAAGAAGATAATTCAAAGAACAATTAGAAAATTTTTCAACAATAGTCAAAAGTCAAAATTTCAAATTCTCTCCCCCCACACTTAATTCAATATTGTCCCCAATATTGTGCAAAAAAAAACATAAAAAATAGAAAAAGAATCGAAAACTTCCTGATTTTGAAGAAAAGGAAAAATTCGATGACGAATCTACTCCCAATTTATTGCCCAAAAGCATAAGACCTAAGTGTGAAAAGAAAGAAAATAAAATAAAGTTAGAAAGAAAAATTAGTACACAAATCAAAATTAAATTCAACGAGGAGAAAAAGAAGAAAGACGATCTATAATAGTCTGTTTGCGATGAGATTCTTGGACGAGATAAGAATTACGCAAATTGGCCTGGTCCAATTGTCTCTTCAAGAACTGATTCTCTTCTTTCAATTCGTTCATGAAACGCTGCAGTTTCCGAAGATCCACTTGCATATGATCAACCAAAAGACACACGTCTTCATTTAATTTTTTCCGCATGGGTTCTTCTTCCTCTTCCATGAATTCTTCTTCTGGCTCTTCATCCGAAACTTCCATAGTGAGAATTAATGTGTCCTCATCTACTTGCTCCAAAGTAACTTTCTCATGAGAACTCCTTTCTTTAGGAGAAGGCATCAAAGAAGGCAAAACTTCTTTCAAAGTGGGTGCCATTGAAGAAATCAAGAGAAATTTAAAGAGAATAAGAAGAGTAAATTGCAAAAATCTAGCGAACTAAAGTTTTGAATCTAAAGTTGTAGGATAAAAGTTGTGTGAATATAAAAAAGCTTTTATATTGACCTTGAATCCTACTTCTCATACAAAAAGGAATTTGATTTAAAAATAAAAAACTAGCTCACTTAAAATTTAGTCCTATCCTCAAAAGAATTCAACTCCAAACTAAGTTAGAAACAAGAAAATAAAATAAATAAATAAATACGAAAAATAAAAAGAATAAGAATAAGAATACAAATTAAAGCCACATCCTTTTGAAATTGGAACTCAAGCACCAATGTTGACTTTGACTTCTGAAATTTCAGCAAAATAACTAAAATAATTAGATAAAGTAAGCAAAGTAACTAAAATTAAAATAACAACTAAGTTATCAATTGCCATGAAAATCCATACACCATTCAAAATTAAAATCAAAGTTCATGGGACCACAAAATAAATAAACAACACTGAAATATAAAATGCATGAAAGTCTAATATGCATGCTTCCTACGTAACTAAAAATGAACATCCATGTACAGCCATAATCACTGAGGTGGCTGAGGTGGAAAACCATGTTGAGCCAAATAACCCCACAATCGCTCCCAATTAGCTTCCTGAGCTTGATGATTTGCAATAATTAAAGCTCCCTGATCATGTATCTCATTCTGAATTCCTTCCACTGCTTCAGCAATTCTTCTGTTAAAGCCTCTACCCAACGAAATAGATGGAATAGCCTGGGTCGATGGTGCAGATGGACCAGCTTCAGTTTCAGTTTCTTCGGCTTCTTCTTCAGCTTCGTCAGATTCTTCAGCAGTCCCTATCTTATTGCTCTTCCTCCAGATACCTCTCTTCTTCTCATACCCCAAGGAACTCATGCGAGTCTTATCAATAAAATGATGGTTTCCAGTATTTTCCACCACTGTTTCTGAAACATCAATTCCAGCACTCCTAATAATCTGACTGATCAGAACTGGAAACACAAAGTGCTTCGTTCTATGGCTTGATCTCACAACAGTACTCATGGCTCCAATCATCAATGAAGCAATCCTCACAGGTTCAATATTCAAATTATGGTATAATAAATCCAATAAGTACAAATCCTGAGTTCTCACCTCATTCTTTCCACTAGATTCCGGCACCAAATTATGAGCAAAGATATACACTATCTCCCTTCCTCGCACAACTGACACCAATTTAGTTGGTCCTTTTTGCTTCTTATCCCTCATATTGGCATAAAATTCCCGGACCAATTCTGGATAATACTCTCCACCCAAAGTCAGCAATCCTTGCCAGTGGAATTTTGCAAGCCTCTCAGCCAATAGAAACTCTGCTTCTATCTCATCATGCACTGCTTTTTCTATAACAAAGTCCCTGTTTTTCATTTTATCGTACCACTCGACACTCTCAACTGAGACAAACCGATCATCAATCATAGGGACTAATTCCACAACAGGGGGAGCTTGAGGTTGTGGCTGCCGTGAAGAGGATGTACCTTTTCCTCTTCTGGCATGTACCTTTTCCTCTTCTGGCAGCAGCACTCTTAGTTCTCGGAGGCATGATTTGTGCGACACAGAAACAGAGCAAAACCGAATTTGAACAACACAGCTAAATACTCATAATTGCACAATCAATATCAAATAACTCAGCTTTCAAACCCACTGCAATATCTGGCAATTAACACAACCCAATCAATGTAATTCCCACTAAACTTTCAGCGCTAATCAAAGCAGAGCAAAACAACCACACTAACTCCTTTCAACTTTAGACCAGAAAATAACAATAAAAGAGAAGAATGTACCCTCTTTCACCGTTTGAGCCAACGAGATACCCAACAATGCTCTGCTCGGTGTCCACCCTTCTTTGTCTTGAAATGAGTTTCGGTTTGGGAGAAGAAGATGAATACCTCGGGTTTCAAACCATGGGTAGAGTGTTTTTGGGTTGAAGTTGCTGTTTTAGGGGGGAGAGAAAGCTTCACAATATTAACAATGGAGGAAAAATGGCAAAAGATGGTGAGAGGTTGAAGAAGACTTGGTGCGGCTGTGAGAGGAAAACAGAGGAAATGGGGTCGGCTAGGTTTTTGACTTAGTCAAAAATGGTAAAACACCGCCGTTTCACTCATGTAACCACGTGGGAACAATTCTGCAGGTCTGATCCGGCGCCGGTTCCTACCACAAACGGCGCCATTTCTTTGCGAAAATTCTGAAAAGTTTCTGATCGTGGACAAGCGGCGCCGTTTCACTAAAAAAAAAGGCCCCGCTTCAAGTCTGTAGCTTGTCTACCCTTTTTCTATTTTTCCAGATCAAAACCGGCCCCCCCTTCTTGTCTGAAACGGCGTAGGTTTCTTGTTCCGGCCCTGTTTCATGACTGAAACGGTGCCGGTTCAGAGCCGTAAGCGTGAATATTCACGTTTCGGATTTTCTCTCTCATCAGACTCCTGTTTCACTCTATATTCGACCCTCCTTCTGTCTTAAGCTTCAAAATTACTTACCCTTCTCAATGATCAATGGCTTTCCATGAATGCAATGCATGTTTGCTAATAATAACTAAATAAAATCACATGCAATGGAATTAAAACCAATCAAACACTCAATTAAAACATAAAATTTTTTTTTTTGAAAATTTGATGGAATTTACTCCCCCCACACTTAGAAATATACATTGTCCTCAATGTATAAGTAAGTGTCAGCTTAAAGCTCAAACTTGCTCAATATTTGCACCTATAAGAAAAATAGGAACAATGAGAAGAAATTCATAAACTTTCAAAATAAAAAGAAATAAAGGAAAGGTAAAGGTTAGAAAAATATTGGGTTGCCTCCCAATAAGCGCTTGTTTATAGTCATTAGCTTGACTATATGCAAAGAAGAATTAATCATCAAAAGCGATCGCATGGACTTGTTCCACACGATTTCCTGTAAAGTAGTGTTTCAAACGTTGTCCATTCACCACGAAACGTTCTTCTTTGTCATTTTCCATTTCTATTGCTCCATTGGAATACACCTTTGTAATTGTAAAGGGTCCAGACCATTGTGATCGCAGCTTACCTGGAAATAAAGTCAGACGAGAGTTAAATAATAAAACTTTTTGACCCAATTGAAACTTCCTTTTTAAAATGATTCGATCATGAAAAGCCTTGGTCCTTTCTTTGTAGTTTCGTGCATTCTCGTACGATTCTCTCCTCATCTCATCGAGCTCATTCAGTTGGAGAATCTCTTTTCACCAGCAGCCTTATAATTGTAGTTCAACTCCTTGATTGCCCAATAAGCCTTATGTTCCAGCTCCACCGGTAAATGACAAGATTTACCAAAAACTAATCTGAATGGAGACATCCCCAAAGGTGTCTTAAATGCTGTTCTATATGCCCATAGAGCATCATCTAACTTTAGAGACCAATCGTTCCGAGGTTTGTTCACTGTTTTTTCCAAAATGGACTTCAATTCTCGATTAGAAATTTCTACTTGACCACTGGTTTGTGGATGATATGTAGTTCCAGTCTTGAGATTACATCCATGCTTCTTTAAAAAGCCTCGAAATTGAGCATTTTGAAAGTGCACTCCATTGTAGGTGATGAACACCTTAGGAACTCCAAACCTTGTAAAGATATGCTTCTTCACAAATTTCACCACACTAGATGCTTTGTTGTTTGGCAAGGCTGAAGCTTCAACCCATTTGGAGACATAATCAACAGCCACCAAGATGTATTCATTATTATTAGACTTCGGGAATGGTCCCATGAAATCTAATCCTCATACATCAAAGATTTCAACTTCAATGATTGCTTGTTGAGGCATCTCTTGTCGTTTGCCAATTTTCCCGGTTCTCTGACATGGATCACAGCCCATAATGAAGGACTTAGCATCCTTGAATAACGTAGGCCAAAAGAATCCGCATTGAAGAATTTTAGCAGCAATTTTATCGGGTCCATGATGTCCTCCATATGGTGATGAATGACATTGCTGAAGAATCAAGTGCATCTCTTCTTCCGGCACATATCTACGAATTACTCCATCACCACATCGTCGGAACAATAAAGGCTCATCCCAATAATAATAACGAATTTCAGCAAGTAACTTCTTCTTTTGAGCAAAGGAAATATCATCAAGAATGATGCCAGCCACCAAATAATTAACATAATCAGCATACCAAGGAGTAGTTCCGTGAATCATCCACAGTTGTTCATCTGGAAACATGTCGTTTATTGGTTCATCTTGAGCTTTGATTTCAGGCTCCAATCTAGACAAATGATCAACCACAAAGTTTTCTGATCCCTTTTTGTCTTTTATTTCCAAATCGAATTCTTTAGAAGCAACTAAATAAGAGCGAAATTTGTTGAAAGCAAAGACAATAGCCAAAAGTTCTTTTTCAGTTGTCGCATAATTGATTTGAGCTTCAGTGAGAACTTTGCTGGCGTAGTGAATTGCATGTAATTTCTTGTTTTGTCTTTGGCCTAAAACAGCTCCTATGGCATATTCACTGGCATCACACATGATCTCAAAAGGCTGAGTCCAATCGGGAGTAGCCATAATTGGGGCTGAAATCAGCTCATTTTTTATCCTATTAAAAGCATCCAAACAATCAATAGTGAAATTAAATGGAACATCTTTTTGAAGTAATTCACACAAAGGCTTAGAGATTTTAGAAAAATACTTTATGAAGCGCCTATAAAAGCCAGCATGTCCCAAGAAACTTCTCACGGCTTTAACTGATGTAGATGGAGGCAATTTTTCAATGACCTCAACTTTTGCTTTGTCTACTTCAATGCCTTTTTGAGATATTTCATGACCCAGAACAATTCCTTCTTGAACCATAAAATGGCACTTTTCCCAATTAAGCACCAAATTGGTCTCCTCACATCTCTTTAGAACCTGTTTCAAATTCAAAAGACATTCATCAAAAGAGTGACCAAAAACAGAAAAATCGTCCATAAATACCTCAATTGTTTTCTCCACCATGTCGGAGAAAATAGCCATCATGCAACGTTGAAAAGTAGCAGGGGCGTTGCAGAGGCCAAAAGACATTCTTCTGAAAGCAAAAGTCCCATAAGGACAAGTGAAAGTAATCTTCTCCTGATCTTCCTGATCAATTGGTATTTGGTTATATCCAGAATAACCATCAAGGAAGCAATAGAATGCATGACCAGCTAGCCGCTCAAGCATTTGATCAATGAAAGGAAGGGGAAAATGATCCTTCCTTGTTGCTACATTCAGCTTACGGTAATCTATGCAAACTCGCCATCCGGTCACAATTCTTGTAGGGATCAACTCATTCTTTTCATTGGTAATTACGGTCATTCCTCCCTTTTTAGGTACAACCTGCATAGGACTAACCCAAGAACTATCAGAAATCGCGTAAATAATACCAGCATCTAAAAGTTTAAGCACCTCATTCCTAACTACTTCTTTCATGTTAGGATTCAAACGGCGTTGACTTTCTACAGAAGGTTTAACATTCTCCTCAATCAGAATTTTATGTGTGCAAATAGATGGACTAATCCCTCGAATATCAGCAATCGACCAAGCAATCGCTAAGCGATGTTCTCGTAGAACTCGCACAATCTTTTCTTCTTCAATTGCTTTTAAAGATGAGGATATTATCACAGGAAAAGTGTTGGATTCACCCAGAAAGGCATATTTAAGATGAGATGGCAATGGTTTCAGTTCCAATTTGGGTGGCTCTTGTGATAAGGGTAACGGTTTAGGTTTTCCTTCTCCTAAGTCTTCAGCGACTTTTGAAAATTTATTCCTAATTGGTTCACCTTCTATCCTATGAGCATACACCAAAACATCTTCCTTAGTCTCATCCTCACCTAAAGCAATACACGATTCTAAAGGATCATCATATGTTAATCGAGGTAGTGAGTCCTGAACTATAGAGTCCACATAATCAATCCTAAAGCAATGGTCATCTAGGGCTGGTCCTTTCAAAGCCTTGAAGACCTTAAATTCCTCTATTTCATTGCCAATCCTAAAGGTCATTTTTCCAGCTGGAACATCAATCAATGCTCCACCAGTGGCCATAAAAGGTCTACCTAAAATAATAGGCACATCAATATCATATTCCATATCCAAAATCAAAAGTCAGCAGGGAAGATTAACTTCCCCACTTTAACCAACAAATCTTCTACTATTCCAATTGGATATCGAATAGATCGATCAGCTAATTGCAAAGCCACGGTAGTTGGTTTCATCTCTCCAATTCCAAGTTTCCTGAATAATGAAAGAGGAATCAAGTTAATGCTTGCACCCAAATCACAAAGACACTGATAAATGTTAGTAGAACCAAAATGACATGGGATGATGAAACTCCCTGGATCCTTTAGCTTAGGAGGTAGTTTCCTTTGAAGGATTGCACTGCATTCTTCGTTCAAAGGTACTGTTACAAATTCTACAAGCTTCTTCTTGTTAGAGATCAAATCTTTTAAGAATTTGGCATATGTAGGCATATTAGCAAGAGCCTCGGCAAAAGGGATGTTGATTTCTAACTTTCGAAAAATATCCAGGAACCTCTTAAACTGACTTTCATCCTTCCTCTTCTTCAATCTCTAAGGAAACGGAATTGGTGGAATATATGGTTGGACAGATGGTTGTGGTTCCAGGACAACACCGGCGCCGGTTCTGATAACTTCCGGGGCCGTTTCAGCACACGCAAGGAGGAGTGAAGAATTCGATGCAGTTGCGGCGCCGTTTGTAACATCAACCGGTGCCGTTTCTTGCTCATCAGAAAGTTGGTTAAGATTCGGTCGACTGGAACCGGCGCCGCTTCTATCCATAACCGACCGCGGTTCAAGTCTGCTCTCACGGCTTTCAATTTTTGCTTCTGGAACTTCATCAGTTGCCACTTGATTATTTCTTTCCGAGGAATTTTCCAGCAGTTTTCCACTACGAAGTGTGATAGCCATCACACCTTGCCTTGGATTGACTTCCGTGTTACTTGGGAGTTGCCCTTGCCCACGCTCATTCATAGTTTTTGCCAATTGGCCCATCTGAATTTCAAGATTTTTAATGGCCGCTGAATGAGAATCTACAGTCTTTTCCAACTTGTCTATTTTATCAAGCTTTTGGAGCTGTGAAAGTTGAGAACTGACTTGAGTCATGAAGGTTTGAAGCTTGTTTTCAATTCCATTGTCTTGTACAGTTGGTTGAGAATGTTGTGGGCGCTGTCTTTGCAAAAGATTTGGAGCTCTATTAGCAGCACCTTGATTGGACCAAGAAAAATTTGGATTGTTTCTCCATGCTGGGTTATATGTAGGTGCAAAAGGATCATTCTTACTCCCTTGCTGTCCCCCATATGCACCCATATACTTGACATTCTCTGAATATTCATCATCTTCTTCACCAGGATTATCATTCATGCAATATTTGGGAGAGTGACCATACATACCACAGCGGTAGCATGCCTCTGGTTTCTTTGGCTTTTTGTCAAGAAATACCTTCATCATCTCATCCATCTTAGTGACTATCACATCCAATTGACTCTGATTTTGGGGTTGAGATGTGTTTGATCTGGATTTCTTCTTTACCATTCTTTGTTGAGAATTGGCAGCCAAAGCTTCAAAAACATTTTCTAATTGTTCAGCAGTCCTTGTAGCAATATATCCTCCAGTGGCATTGTCCACAGCAGTTTGATATTCTACTTCCAGCCCTTCATAGAAAAATTGATAAAGAAGGTTGATCGGATAGCTATGGTGAGGACATTGGTACACCAATCCCTTAAATCTATCCCAAGCATCATGAAAGGTCTCATTCTCTTCTTGCACAAAATCTTGGATCATTTTTCTCAATTCACTTGTCTTCCTAGGAGAGTCGAATTTGCGGAGAAAAGCATCAGTTACCTTCTCCCAAGAATCAAGAGAATTTTCTTGCAGAGTTGTCAACCAACTCCTGGCTGATCCTTTCAAGCAATAAGGAAAGCATCTTATCTTCAATTCTTCTATTGAAATATTAGTGAGTGGAAGAGTGGCCACTATGTCATGCAATTCTTGAAGAAAATTAAGTGCATCTTCTGAAGGTAATGCATGAAATTGAGGAAGAATGTTCAGCACCGTGTGCTTCAGTACATAGTTCTTCGCTCTGTCAGGAAGTCGAATGCATGATGAATTACTTCCCATCTTTGGTCTTTGAATGTCTGCCATAGGATGAGCAAGTTGAGCGGCAGGTTGGACTTGATTTCCCTGATTTGCCGGTGGGTTGTCATTAGCTCTATTGTCAGCCATTGTTCTTCCTATAAGGACACTCCTTTCTACTTCTTGAAGTTTGACAATTTCAGCTCTGAGTTTCTTTACCGATTTTTCTATCTCAGGATTAAAAGGAACTTCCGGATTTAATCCTTCAGTTCGTCGAGTCATAAACTACCTAAGAAACAAAGAAAAGAAAAGGTAAGCTAAATTAAATAAAAATCTGAAAACAGAAAATAAACTTAAAATTCTAGAACTAAATATATTAGCAATCAGATCAAGTCCCCGGCAACGGCGCCAACTTGATCGGGACTTTTCTGCAAGAGAACAGAATCAAGTAATACAGCTTGGAGTATTCCAAGATATCGATCCCACGAGGACTTGAGAAAGCTAACAACCTAATTCTAGCAAAATTTGTAAAGAAATTAACTGAATTTACTGAAATCAGATTGCAAATAATTTAAGATAAGATGATTGTAGAAGTTGACTATGAAAGCAAAGATAAATTATTTAAGAAAAATCAATAGAATGGATGTAGGGGTTTAGGCTTCTCTTCTAGGTATTTAATTCAAACATGTAAGAATCTAAATATCAGGATTAAAATAACAATCGCTAGCCTACTTAGGAGCCCTCTCAGATCATCCTAAGCTTTCCTAACTAATTGATTACCACCTCTCAGTGTATAAACTAATTAATCAAGAACATTAAGAACCTTGGATTATAATCAAATCAGTTTCTCCACGACCCTAATTCAATTATGGTTATCACAATAAACTGAATTACTCTCGTATCCAATTAAATTGTGTCTATTTTCTTAGAGCACGAATTATATTTCACCTCTCAGTCCTTCATACAATTCCATAGATCTATTCTATGTTGGCCAGACATAAAATGCATTAAGAATAAAGAAAACAGATTTAATCACAAGATAATCAATTCATACAAGCATTGAATTAAACCTCTAGAAGATCTACCCAAATCCCCAACAAGAGAATTAGCTACTCATAATTTGAAAAGAAAACATATTCATTAAATAAAAGAAAAGTAAAGAGATAGAACAAATTTTCCCAAATTGAAGACTTTACTGCTCCTCCCTTCTGAAAAGTATTCAAAAGTTACTTCTAAAAACCCTAAACGTTCGTATTTATATTAGAGAGATTACATAAAATTGGGATATTAAGAAGCTAAGTTGAATTGAACTTAAAAGCTTGGAACCAGAGCCGCTTCTTGTCGCGTAAGAACTGAAGCCTCTTCCTCTGATCCGGCGCCGTTTCTGTTATGAAACCTCACCGTTTCTGTTCGATCACGCCAGTCTTTCATTCATCTACTTCAGGCGCCGTTTCATACATGAAACACCACCCGTTTCTTGTTTTGCTTCACTTTTCTTAACTTTTCGAACTTCTATCGATCCAAGCTTCCCTTTAATCATCATTTTCAACCATTCCAGCTCCAAATTTCTTCAATTTCTCCTCAATTTTCACCATGTAGCTCTCCTACATGCAATAAGATAAATGTGAGAGTAAAGGCAAAGAATAAGCTATAATATCAAATAAATCATTCAATTATGCTCATAAAATAGCTCATAATATAGGTATAAAATATACCTATCAAACGGCAATGTCGAAAGAACTTAGTTTAGCTCTTTAGCAGGTTGTCTAGGGACTTTGGAAAATTTCTGGCATTTTTCACATTTCTTCACAAAGGACTGAGCGTCTTTTCTCATTGTCAGCCAGTAAAAGCCCTGTCGTATAACCTTCTGAGCGAATGTTCTTCCGCCTTCATGATTACTACATACACCCTCGTGGATTTCTTGGAGGATATAGTCGGCCTCCCGTCTGTCCACGCATCTTAGTAAAGGCTGGGAGAAGGATTTCTTGTACAGTGTGTTATCCAAGATAACATATCTGGTGGCTCGACGTTGTAAAGTTGTAGCTTCAGTTCTGGGTGCAGGCGATTGGCCTTGAAGGTATTTGAGGATGGGGTCATCCAACTGTCCTCATCTTCTATCTCGTGGCTTATTAGTTGAGGCGAGTTAGAGGGACTAGGCACATATTTCAATATCACCTTACCACGGATAGCCGAATTGGATGAAGCTATTTTCGACAATGTGTCTACTCTAGCATTCTCTTCCCTTGGGATTTGATGCAAGGATATGTTGGTGAATTTTGAACATAAATCTCGTACATTCTTGTTGTAGATGGCCAAATTGGGTTCCCTTACTTCATACTTACCCAGTACCTGCTTTGCAACCAACTGAAAGTCGGTATTTACCTTTATATCCCGCACACCCATCTTTGAGGCCATACTCAATCCGGCTATTAACGCTTCATACTCTGCTGTATTGTTGGATAGTGGAAAGCCGAATGTCAGACCGTATTGGTATTCCACTCCTTCAGGGTTGATTAGAACAAGGCCTGCACCTACACCTTCCTTAACTGCTGAGCCATCGACGAAGAGTGACCAGAGTTTTCTGTTAGACGCTGACTGGCAAACGATTGATAAAGTGACTGTTCAGTAGGGTCGAGATGTGGGATCGTGGGTGGCATTTTAGTCGGCCCGTTGAACGTGCACTCGGCCACAAATCAGCCAAAGCTTGTGCTTTAATCGTCTTTCTGTTCCCGAATTCAATGCCAAATTCACTTAACTCCACACTCCATTTTGCTAGACGCCTGGATAAGTCGACCCTCGTCAGTATCTCTCTGATTGATTGGTCAGTCAGGACCGTGATTTTATAGGATTGGAAGTATTGGCATAGGCGTCGGGCAGCAATCACCAGGGCGTAGGCGAGTTTCTCAGGTCGGGTGTAGTTGCATTCCCGCCTTGAAGGGCGCAACTAACATAATAAATGGGAGAGTCATTCTGATCTTTCTTCTTGACCAACACGGCTGCCACCTTTTCATCGGAAGTCGCTACATACAAGAAGAGGTCGTCGCCCGGCTCTGGTCAACTGAGAAGTGGTGGGGAGCTCAAGTATTGCTTCAATTGATCGAACGAGTGTTACCAGTCATCTTTCCAAGAGAATTGATTTTTTGTCGTCTTGGTACGAAGGACTTTAAAGAAGGGCAAACACTTGTCTGCCACTTTGACACAAACCGGTTCAATGCTGCAATTCTGCCAGTCAGCACCTGTACTTCTCTGACGGTTCTCGGGGGTGACATGTCAACAATGGCTTTGATCTTTTCTGGATTGGCCTCTATTCCCCTCTGGGAAATCATAAACCCCAAGAATTTGCCCGCTTCTACCCCAAAGGTGCACTTCGCCTAGTTTAATTTCATCTTATATTTTCTGAGTGTGTTGAAGGCTTGGTTCAGATGGTCTAGGTGTTGGTCAAAAGTAATGCTCTGAACCAGCATGTCATCCACATACACCTCTACCGACTTGCCAATTTGCTCTTTGAAGATGCGATTGACCAGTCTCTAGTATGTTGCTCTGGCGTTCTTCCGGCCAAATGCCATCACATCATAGCAATACAGCCCGTCTTCTGTGATGAAGGCCGTTTTTTCCTGATTTTCCTTGGCCATGGGAATTTGGTGGTAGCCAGAGAAAGCATCCATAAAGGTGAGATATCTATTGTCGGATGAGGAATCTACCAATCGGTCAATAGATGGGAGTGGGAAGCTGTCTTTGGGACAGGCTTTATTCAAGTCTATAAAGTCGACACACATCCACCATTTGCCTGTCGGTTTTTGGACTAGCACAACGTTGGCTACCCATTTAAGGTAATGAACCTCTCGGATAAATCCTGCCCTTAGTTGCTTGTCTACCTCCTCCCGTATGGCTGAAACCGGTCTGGGGCAAATCGTCATTTTTTTTGCTTGACCGGTTTAGCCTTGCGAGCGACATTAAGCCTATAAGATATGACTGAAGGGTGTATACCTGTCATGTCGGTTGGTGTCGATGCAAATACGTCAACGTTTTGTTGCAAGAACTCAATCATCGATAACTGTTCTTGGACGGTTAATTTAGAGCCTAACTGAGTCACCTTGGATGGTTCATATTCTTTCAAATATACACTAAGGGTTTCTTCAACCGGCTACGGCTTGCTTAGCGTCTGCTCATCCCTCATATCCAGGACTTCAAGGGATGGTTCACAGTCATTGACGATCTTATTTATAGATTCTCCAATAAGCATGTTCAGTTCCATCGGCTGGGATTGTTGCCCTCCAGTCTGGCCTTCGACTAAGGCTGTCAGTTCTTCAGTAGCTTCTGTTGCTTTCTTGGCCATGACGAGTGATACCAAATGGCACTGGCGAGCCATGTATTGGTTGGTCTGCATGTAGCCTATGCCGCTAGGAGTAGGAAATTTCACCTTGAGGCAATACACGGCGTCAACCATTTTTGTGTATTTCATCAATGGCCGACCGATTATAGCGTTGTAGGCGGAAGGTTGGTCCACAACAACAAAAGTATTCACCACATTCAACACATGCGTGCCGTCGCCTATACATATAGGTAGCTTGATCAGCCCTTTGACAGGAATAGGGTTATTGCCAAAGCCATAAATGGGTTTAGTCGGTTCAAGCTGGTCATCTTTGAATCCCGTATTTTTGTATGTGCTGTAGAGGATAGCATCAACGGCACTGCCACTATCGACCAGGATTTTGTTAACTTCATAATTGCCGATGATCGCCTTGACGACAATATGGTCGTTGCTCGAGTCTTGAAATAACCCGGTTTCATCCCATGAAAATGTGAAGGTCCATTTGTCGTCTACTTCTTTTTCTGGTGGAGGGGCCTGCAACCCTATGTGGCATACGCTCCGAAGATGAGCTTTTCTTTTTTATTGAGAGTAGGCCTATTCCTGGGTGGCACCGACAATTGTGTTTATTACCTCATGCACAGCCAGTGGCTTGTGCTCGCGACGCTCTGGTCGTTCAGTTGGCTGGGCTTCTTTATCAGCCTATGTTGCATCTTTCCTGATGTAGTTTCGGAGGTATCCCCACCAGATCATATCTTCTATGGCATTCTTCAAATCATAGCATTCCTCAGTAGTGTGGCCTCTGTCATCGTGGAAGGCGTAATATTTGCCTTCATTTTTCCCACTTCGGTTAGGTTTCTTCATTCGTTGAGGCCACTGGATTCTGTCAGCCATTCACCCTGAGAAATGCTATGTAGAATATCCGTACGAGTAGCATTGATTGGGGTATACTCTTCCACTCGGCAAGGGACAAGTTGACTCTGCCTAACTTAGTCTTTTCTGGTCGAAAGTTTTTTCCATCTTTCTGGGATGGGCCTCTCCCACATAGCTTGTAGCTTTTATTCTCCGTACTAGGGCAATTGTCATATGTGGGGCGAGTATGATCTCGGCTTCTGCCGTTTTTGGCTGAGTCTGGAGGTCGCCTATAGAGTTCATCCGAAACATGTTTGTTCTCTTCTAAATCTGCGTATTTCTACGCCCTGTTAAACAGGTCACGGAGCTGTTTGGGTTTACTATCTATGAGAGAATATTTTAAATATTCAAGTTTGACCCCTGCAATGAAAGCGTCGACTGCAAAATCTATGGTCAACTCTTCAATGTCGCCTATCGCCACCTGGAACCGTTCAATGTAGCTTTTCAATTGTTCTCCTGTCGCTTGTCGTATTGCCAATAACGAGGCGGCTGTCTTTGTTTCCTTCTTTAACTGGAGAAATTGTTCATGAATGCCATGCTCAATTGCATGAAGTTGGTGATTGAGGCAGGCTGTTGCTTGTAATACCAAGTGTGCGCTGCCCCTCGAGTGTACGTATGAATGCTCGGCATTTGAAGGCATCTGAGGCCCGGTATAATCCCATCAGATGCTGTATTGTGTAATGTGATCCTTAGGATCGCCTGTACCGTTATACTTCAACTTAGGAACTTTGAAGTTAGGTGGCGTTTGCTCTTGACGAATGCATAACGCGAGCGGGTCTTGGTCCTCGTTCAGCCATTCCATGTGGTCCTTCTTGGCTAGGCTGTTGACCTCCAAGGCTATGAGTTTGTTTTCAAATTCAGCTTTTAACCCGTCCAGTAGGTCCGATATAGGCTTCTCAGGGAAGGGAGTTTTTCTTTTGGACATTCGTGAAGGTTCTGAATTCGGATCTTCTTCTGACTCTCGTGCCCGCTTCGGCGCCTCTACTGTCACACTATGGGCAGACTCAGTCGGCGCTTGTCGGGTGGGGGCTGGGGTGTGTCTGGTTGAAGACTCTCTTAGTGTGCCCGGCGCTCGATCGTGTTACGTGCGCCGGTTTGACCTGGGGGTGCTTTGACTTGTCTCGACAAGCAGCTGTTGATGTGACTGCTCCTGACGATGTGACTCTTCCTTGTATGGCCGAGTCGCTTTAAAATCAGCTATCGTCCTTTGTTGCTTCTCTACTAGATTGGTAAGTTCATCCATGCGAGTTTGCATGCGAGCCAAGTAGGACGTTACGTCCATTACCTGTAGCGTTGCTAGCCCCCCAGGTGTGGTTGTGTTCAATGCAAACACCAAAGGTATCTGCTGGGACGATGAAGGGTTATGCTGGGTAGTTGGAAAAGAGAAAGAGGGAATGTCGATGGCCGAATTTTCAGTGTTGCTGCCTTCTCCTGGAAATATATTGTGTCGGACCGATGTTTGAGGTTGTGCTCTTCTCAGATTAGTGTCCCGAAGCTGGCTATCGTCATTATCCTCCGGTGAAGCCATGGCCACTGTCGTTCCCACAGACGGCGCCAAATGTTGAGGACCTTTTATGAGGCCTCCTTGAGAAGACAGATGGCCCGGTCAGGCCCCGGGACAAGAACCTGTAAGAGAACACAGAGGGATCGCCCTTAGGCCGATTGATCCCTCTCCTGATGGTTAAGTCAGTAGGGAAGGAGACAATGAGAAATATAGTTTCAGGTGTTAAAAAGCTTACCATGCATGCGTTGAGGATTACCCTATATAGGTAGTCTGGTGGGCTGTATTGAGCAGGCCCTTGGCCAATCATGGGTTGACTTAGTAGTTTTGGGCTTCGGTCAGTGGGCCCAGGATTAGTGGTGGGCTGTAAGTGGGCATTGTTGGGTTGTGCTCAACAAGTTCTGGTGGAGTTGAAGTGCTGCCATCTTTTTGAATCATGGTTGTTGGACGAGGCTTGGATCTGTCAAAAAACCAAGTAACTTGTAGTCGGTAAGCAGGGAACTAAATTGAGCATGCCAAGAAGGAAAATTGAGAGGAGTAGTGAGTTTAATTTGAAGCTGTGCAGCAGCATGAATAGTAATAAGAGGATTTTGTTGTGGGAAAAAATTTGGATTGGAGAAACTTTGAGTACTAACAACTGTGGGTATCAGAGATGTATTTTGAGATGAAGCGGAAGATGAAGAATTGGTCATGATGATTAAAGAAGAAAAAAAAATGCTAAATAAAATACATGGTGATTAAAGAAGAAAAAAAATATTAAATACAACTTGAATACTACTGCTTATCCGTAGACTTTTGATAAGCTTGAGTAGTTGAGTCAGAGTTGAACTCCTCCTTTTCTCCTATAGTATCAGTATTTTTGATTCAATAGTTTTTTGCTAGTATTAAAAATTTTAAATAAAACTGATAGTATACATAAACATATTTTGTTAATAAACTTTTAGATTTAATATTTCTTTTGATATTTTCATTAGCTTCTCACCGTTCTATGGTTGATTTTGTCGAATACATTTTTCATTCTTAGCTTATCAATATAATTTTAAATTTCGATCGCTTTCTTACAATAACTAATCTATAACTAATATCATCATCATCATTGCTATTTTCAATCTTATCAAACCAATTAAAGTCATTAACGCTATTAATTAACATACCAGCTAAAATGTGTCAAAATTAAGTTGGTTATTTCATTCATTCTTTTGAAATAAAATCCAACATAACCAACGTGGGGTTAGATCGAGTGGTAAGCGGTTTGTTTCAGTTTAAATAGATCTCGGTTTCAAGACTTTGCATACGCAACTGCCCCCGTTGGTAGAATCACCCACCATATACAAATGCGGGACGCGAGTTGAACTCAGATTAGTCAGAGCGAAACTCTAGATACCGGATAGAAACCAGAAAAAAGAAATAAAATCCAACATAATCTCTTTGTTTTTTTGGGCCAAAATCCAACATAATCCTCTTAGAAAGCAGTCTTCGTAACATCCGCCAAATATCTTAAAAGTAGTTAGGAAAAATACGAGAGTGGACAAATAACTTACGTTTGAAAAGTAAACGCGCGTAAATTTATAACACCAACCTTCACCTTATGCTTCCACGCCCTTCTTCTAACTTCTCCTTTCCGCCACGTTCTCTCTTGGATCTCCTCACGTGCACGTAGTTTTGTTCTCCCCGTTCTTGAAATTTCTTGTATCTTCTTTTACTTACGAGACTTTCAATCTAATCTTCTTCTAGTATACTTGCAACAGGAAAAGTCTATATTACTCTAGATGATACTTCAAATTGGTTATCCTTTCTTCAAAGTGCAAAATTATACTTTTCCAGCATTATATCTTCAATTAAGACATTAATTTTAAATAGTTCATGCGAAGATCTCGAGTTAAAGATCTCGCACATTCTTTAAATAGATCACTTTCTTTATCTTTCATGTATAAAAAAAATACTCGTATAAGCTATAATAAGTATAGATTAAATAATAACAATAGTTATCAGAATTCAAACAAAAATACAAGTCTATCGTCTAATTCCACAAGTATACGAAGTAATTTTTCCTTCATATATATATATATATGAGTATAACTTACATCAGGATGATCCTAAAAAGTGACTTTTTAGGCATCCAATAACATTTTGACATCTCATAGTTTTTAAAAGATACAATTATTTTATACCCATGTATACCAAATCAATTCTTATTAATTCATAATTTTTTTCTTTATTTAAACTAAACCCTACAACAATAAATGTAATATGGATTGAAACTTACCCTTAAAAAATAGAAAAATTTTAATTTTGGGCTAAATTTTGTTATAAAAGACCCCTTTTTTTTCTGTTTCTAGAAAAATTATTTGATGAGAGTGAATGTATATTTAAATTCTTAATATCTTTTAAAATCAATGAGTGTCATTTAATTATTGGATGCCTAAAAAATCACTTTTTAGAATCATCCTAATATAAGTTAAACTATATATATATATATATGAATATATATATATATATATATATTAACATTGCTAGAGATACTCTTGAATGTATTCTAGTACTGATCCTTCTTAAAGATTCAGTAAGAGAAAGAGAAGCAATATCGAGAGAGCGATGGATTCTAGGCAAAAGAGAAATAGTATATTGATGTTCCCATGGCTGGCTCATGGTCATATTTCTCCCTTCTTAGAACTAGCTAAGAAGCTTACAAGGAGAAACTTCTACATTTACTTTTGTTCCACTCTCGTAAACCTCAACTCCATCAAGCCAAAGATTTCTCCAAAATACTCACTTTCTATACAATTTGTAGAGCTCCAGCTTCCATCCTTGCCCGAGCTTCCTCCTCATTATCACACGACAAATGGGCTGCCACCCCATCTCATGAACACCCTCAAGACAGCCTTTGACATGTCAAGCCTAGCCTTTGCCAAAATAATCAAAACCCTGAATCCAAATTTGCTTATTTATGATTTTATTCAGCCTTGGGCACCCGTACTTGCCTTGTCAAACGACATTCCAGCTATACATTTCTATTGTTCCTCTACTGTTATGACCTCTTTTTTGTTCCATGCCATCAAGAAACCTTGTCAGGAATTTCCCTTTCCTGGAATTTATGTTCATGAGTTCATGAAGACAAAGTTCAAAAACTTGCTTGAGAATCGTACAGATGATGGCATTAGTGATAAAGATAGGGTTCTCCAATGCTTTGAACGATCTTCGAATATCGTTTTGATCAAGTCTTTTACAGAGCTTGAAGGGAAATTCATGGAGTATCTTTCGGTTCTAGTGAGCAAGAAGATGGTTCCAACAGGGCCACTTGTTCAACACCCCACTGAAGAAGAAGATGATGATGATGAAAGAACAGAAATATTCTTGGAATGGCTTGGGAAGAAGAGAGAATCCTCCACTGTGTTTGTTTCTTTCGGAAGTGAGTATTTTCTTTCCAAGGAAGAAAGGGAAGAGATAGCTTATGGGCTTGAGCTTAGCAGAGTAAATTTCATTTGGGTTATAAGATTCCCTGTAGGAGAGAATTTCAAGCTTGAAGAGGCATTGCCTAAAGGGTTTCTTCAAAGGGTAGGTGAGAGAGGATTGGTGGCGGAAAGCTGGGCTCCTCAAGCAAAAATCCTGCAACATTCAAGCATTGGTGGATTTGTGAGCCACTGTGGGTGGAGTTCAGTAATGGAAAGCTTGAAGTGTGGAGTTCCAATCATAGCCATGCCTATGCATCTTGATCAGCCACTAAATGCTAGGCTTATGGTTGATGTTGGTGTTGGCTTAGAGGTAAGGAGAAACAATGAGGATGGGACCCTTGAAAGAGAAGAGATAGCAAAAGTGATCAAAGAGGTGATGTTGGGTGATGAGAAGGATGCAGAAAGTGTTAAAAGGAAAGCAAGAGACATGAGCAACCATATCAAGAAGAAAGGAGAAGAAGAGATGGATGAGTTGGTAGAACAATTGATCCAGCTTTGTAAAATGAAACCGAGTTCTTGTTATCTTTCTAATTAATTCAGCGATTGTGTACTAGTATTATTTAGAATATTGTTATATGCATTCTCAGTTGATTTTTAGAGAAAAAAAAATTCAAATATGACAATGATAAGAGTAGCAGAAGAAATAAATGTACTGATCAAATTAGTAAGTTCAAACCAAAAATAAAGTAGTCTAAATTTCTGTCCCCTTATAGGCGTTTGGTTGGTGTCACTTGATATTACCACTGGAATTTTAATTCCCAACACATAAATGTCCAAATACTTATTACCGGTAATATGTTAAACATGGACCGACCATCTCCCATCTTTTTTTTGCAGATGATTTGATGTTATTTGCCCAGGCAGATAGGAAGCAGGTTGAGATTATTATTAGTTGTTTAAGTGATTTTGCCACTTCTTTAGGCCTCACGATGAATTTAAACAAATCGAAGTTATTTGTTTACCAAATATTCCAAGGGGTCAAGCGACAGCTCTAAGTTCCTTATGTGGTATACCGGTCACTGATGATTTGGGAAGGTACTTGGGTGTCCCCATTGTCCATGGATGATTGTCGAACTATTTATGTAGGGAGCTTATTGATAAAGTTCGACGCAAGCTGAGTAATTGGAAGAAAAATGTTCTTTCTAGAGCAGAAAGGAAGATTTTTGTCCAGTCAGTTCTTAATGCAATTCCTGTATATACCATGCAATCTATTTTGCTGCCTATGTCAATTTCTAATCAGTTGGACAGGATGGGTCGTAATTTCTTATGGGGAGGCTCTGAAGAGAAGACAGGAACTCATCTGGTGCATTGGGAACGGATTTGTTCTCCAAGGCAGGTTGGTGGCCTTGGTCGTCGTCTCACTCAAGATGCTAACATGGCTTTACTGGCTAAAATAGGGTTGGCTTTGGAAATGGGCAGTACCGCTCTTGCTTGTTCGGTTCTTCATTGTAAATACCTCCATGACGAGGACTTTACACACTGTCGAATTAAAGCGAGTTCCTCCTCAACTTCGAGAGGAATTTTAAAATGCCGATATGTTCTTGCTAAGTGTAGAAAATGGTTGATAGGGAATGGTGCTTCAATAAGCTTCTGGTATGATTGGTGGGTAGGTGATGGCCCTCTCATAGATTCGGTGCTCACTCCTTTGGAGGACAATATGGAGTCATTGAAAGTAGCCAACTTGTTAAACAGAGATAGAAATTGGGATCTCTCTTCAGTTCAACATTGTATTCAGCACGAGAAGGTTCTTCAGATTCTTGCTACACCTATTCCTTACGTATCAGGAAGAGAAGATACTAAGTGTTGGAATGGAGAAAGCTCTGGACAGTTTACTTCAAGGTCAGCTTTTAGGCTACTTTTTCAGGGTCGGTTAGATACTCACCCAGCCCGCGACTATAGTTGGATTTGGAAGGTTGCCTGCACAGAGAGATTGCGCTTTTTTCTTTGGCTACTCTTTGCAGACAAGTTAAATACAAATGTTAATAGAGTTAAAAGACGTATGAGTACAGACGATTCTTGTCCTCTGTGCTCTCAGGTACCTGAATCGGCTCTCCATTTGTTCCGAGATTGTCAGTATGCTAAGGAAGTTTGGCATTGTTGGTCTGTTAATGGATTAGATGTAACACAATTCTATAGCTTGGACCTTAAAGAATGGTTGTTCAATAATTGTTCAAGTGGCACGGCTATGAATGATACTGTATCTTGGAGCACTCATTTTGTAACTATCCTTTGGTGTCTATGGAAACAAAGAAATCTGCTGGTTTTTCAACAGACGCTAGAAGCTTCTGGTAAGGTTTGGTTTTCGGCTAGTAAGCTGGCTTTGGAAATATGGAAAGCTTTTGATAAAAGAAGGCGACATGCATTGCCACCCAGGTGGGTTAAATGGCATCCTCCACTAGAAAGATCTTTCATGTTTAATACGGATGGGGCTTTTAAACAGGAGTCTAAACGTGCTTCGGCAGGTGGCCTGATACGTGACTCAAATGGGACTTGGGTAAGTGGTTTTGCTGTTAATATTGGTCACACTGACAGTCTAGCCGCTGAACTTTGGGGTGTTAGAGAAGGTTTATTATTGGCAAAAAGCTTGGGAATTTCTAATGTCATTGTTGAGCTCGACGCAGCAGTGGTGGTGCAGTTCCTGAAACAGGGTGTCCTCGGCTCTCATATTCATTCTACTTTGGTCCACGATGCCTGCTCATTGGTGCAGGAAGGATGGGTCTTAGAAGTTCGACATATTTTGCGAGAGGTAAACCGGTGTGCAGATTTCTTGGCCAATTTTGGTCAGACCTGTCCTCAAGGCGTTAGAATCTTGACAGATCCACCGCATGATCTATTGCCAATCTTGGAGTCTGATGTCCATGGAGGTCCTGTTATGAGAACTTAAGCCGACCTTTGTCGGCTCTTATGTACCTAAAAAAAAATGTTAAATTAGTGTTTGGTTGTCATAGTGGTAATTTCATATTACCATGCTTGGTTGATGGGGAATATAAGATTCCTATGAATTATTTTACTAAAATACCCTTTACTTATTCATACTTGAGTTATTATTTTGTTATTATTTATTTATTTAAATAATACCATAAAATATTCAAAATTATATAATAGAAAATTAAAAATAATGTAAATTTAAAAGTATAAGTATATAGCATATCACATGAAACATAATAGTTTAAAATAAATATTATTGACTAAAGAAAATATTAGTTAAATATTGAATGTTATTAATTCAACAATTTTATTAATTTAATATTTAAATTTTAGTTGTTTCTTTTTTATGGAAATTTTTTAATCGTTTCATATAACATGTTATATTAATATTTATATCTAGATATACAATTAATTAAAAATAAGAAAATTATATAATTATTAAATTATGTTCAGTATAATAAAATTAAAGAATTTTTATTTATTAATAAATAAATTAGAGTATTTATTAATTTATCAATACCACAAGTTATAAATTTGGTAAGATAAAATTTGCAGTTTAGATGAAATCAAAAGGCATTATTGACCATAATTAGAGCTGTCAAAAGTTGACCCGAACCCGATAACCCGACCCGACCGACCCGAACCCGAAACTAACCCGACCTGGTTTGACTAAAAAAAGTAAACGACCCGAACCCGACCGACCTGAAACCCGATTGACCCGTAACCCGATTGACCCGTAACCCGATTGACCCGAAACCCGATTGACCCGGAACCCGATTGACCCGAAATCCGATTGACCCGAAACCCGATTGACCCGAAACCCGATTGACCCGAGAATCTAACCCGAAAAACCCGAGAATCTAACCCGAAAGAACCCGACAAACTAATGAAATACTCCCTCTGTCCCTATTTATCTGCCTTCTGCTAGAAGCTTTATTTGTTTTTAAAAACTTTATTTATTCCTTTTTATCTGTCTATATCCCAGCATTAATTATTAATTTTTTAAAATTACCCTTTTAAACTACTTTTTTTCTCTCTTAAATAAATATTTTTTCTAAATAGGAGAGAGAATTAAAGAAGAAGAGAGATAAGGATAAAATAAGAAAGTCAATGTAAATATGTATGAAATTTTGTACCATAACTATTTTTTTTGCCCTGTATGAAATGATTAATTGTAATAGACAAATAGGGACAGATGGAGTATTTTTATATAACTCATAAACTTCAAATTTAATAAATAAATTTGATAAAGAAAATAAAAATAAACATTTGATAAAATTTTGATCAAAGTGAACTTAAAAAAATATTTTTTCATAATTATGGTTTTTAAATTTTATTATTATGAATTTATGATTGAATTATATGAATTTATAGAATATTATTACTTAAATTTAATAATATTAATTATGAACATTATTAAGGAAAATTTGAGAATTTACAAAAGGCCATGTTGATTTCATCATTACTGATCAAATCAATAAATAAATTTTTTCATGTGAATGACAATTTTCCATTTTAACTAAGAAAATTTATAAATTACAGTAGTATTAATAAATTACTAATATTCATATCAAATTAGTGAATTATCTATCCAACAAAAAGTATCTAAACATTAAAAATTTGAAATTAAAATTTTAATATGTTGTCATATATTTTCTCCTTATAATTTAGTTCTCGCCAAAACAAATAATTTAATGAGAATGCCGAATGTAGTGTGTGTGCAAGTTGTTCTATTATGCAGAAGTATGTGATGTTAATCACTAATCACTATAAAATATAGTCTATATACAAGTCTTAGAAAGGAAAGAACAAAACAAGGTCATTAGCACTAAGATAATAAGATACTAAGATTAGTGGTTCATGGTGGCCATAGCTGTATGAATCATGAATTTATTATATATCAATTAGAATTTAGAAATGAATTAGTAAATAATAAAAATTTAAATATTTATTTTATTTAAAACTATAGATAATTTATAGGAAAATTTTTAAAAAAGTTATAAATGTTACTAATGTAATTAATGCATTTATAACATTACAAATTTAATTAATTTAATTACAATTTATAACAAATCTAATAAATAATATTTTTGATAAAATCTCTCTTAAGTATTAATTTGTAAAATCAAAACTTTAATTCAATTTAAAATAATCGATAACCCGAATGACTCGAGAGTTAAATAAAAAAAAATCGAATCCAAATGATATAAAATTCAAAAAACCTGTAACCTGAAAGACCCGATGGTCAAACCCGAAAAACCCGAACCCGAAACCCGAATGACCCGAAACCCGACAAACCCGAGGACAAAACCCGAAAAACCCGAGACCCAAATGACCCGAGACCCGAATGACCCGAAACCCGAATGACCCGAGACCCGAATGACCCGAAACCCGAATGACCCGAACCCGAATGACCCGAAACCCGAAATGACCCGAAAATCTCTTTTGACCCAAACTGACCCGACCTGATTGACCCGAACCCGAAACCTACCCGATCAACCCGATTTGACACCTCTAACCATAATACTATTTCTGTAAGAGGGTATAAGGGGAAAAGAAGTTAAATGACCATGGAAATTGAAAAATACGTAAAGAAGAGTTGGGAATTAAATTCCCACTCAAATGACCATATTTTTTTATATTTGAGAATCCAACTTTCCCAATGACAAGATTAAAGAGTGAACAAAAAATGGTCATTTTAAATGATCTATGCCAAATTCTCATGGTAATTGTAAATTATATTAAACCAAACACATTACAACAACCAAATAGCTTCACAACATTGCAGTATTGAAGTTTGACAATCAATGTAACTTCATTGTTGAACTCATCCAGTCCATGTCCAGAATCCTTCTTTTTTTTTTTCTGGTTTAATCAAGGATACCCCCGGGTCTTTGGTCCAATACTTTTTTTTTTGTATAACTAAGGGTATCCTTAGGCCTTTGGCCCAAGATTAATTCATTTCGAGCCGGGTTGGCCCACTATGGGAGTAAAGCTCTCCCAACAATAATTTTCTCCATTCATAAAACTCGAACTCGAGACCTTGCTTAAAGGGAACAAGTGCCAAACCACTTGAACCAACCAATTGTTGTTCTTTGGTCCAATACTTTGCAAGCCTCTTTGTTGCAATTTCTTTTTCCTCTTTTACTATTCCATTTTTTATTTTTATTCATATAAAGTGCAAAGGGTTAAGAAAAATGAAATCAAAGCTAACTAAAATGCGCCTATATTATTAAAAATAACTGACAGCATATTGCTCCATCCATTACCCTATATACATGACCAAAGCCTCCTTGTCCCAGCTTCTTGTTGCTTGAGAAGTTATCTGTTGCATTAGCTACGGTTGCAAAATCAAATATGGGCAACTCCATCTTTTCCTTTTGTTTACCTGGTCATTTCACTTTCAATTGACCCTTTTTTGGAGCTTAAGCTGTTCCAATCGCTGATAGGTCATTGGCAAATGAACAACTACCTTTCCTACACTACATAACTACTTAAAAGTAATTAGTTAGCTTTCCACAATGAGTTGAATAACAATTTGAAGATTGGCTAACTTCATCTAATGGAATATGTTACTATATATGTTTAGTCGTTTTATTTTATCACTTTTGTCCTTCCTAATCGTCCCACAAGATATGTAAGTGACCGGAGCGTATCACCTACAATTACTACACTACAATTACCTATCAAAATTCAGAATTTCGTAAAATCCACTATGGAGCCCACATTTTTAAAAATGGTGAACCCTCACAAAATATTTTATTTTGATTAGTGGACCAACACTGTGTAATTGTAGGACTGTAAGAAAAGTAATTGTAGGTGAGATATGGACCTGTAAGTGGTGGAATATGATGCTTACCTCGTATTCTATTTATGTTGATTGCATCCAATTTTTTCGCTACCTGCACCATACTTTGCACACTCTTGATTTTGTACTCACAATTTATTAATTCTAGTTTTACTTGTAACAAAGTCTATAATTCAATAGGCTAAATACCCAAATCAACCATGTACCAAAAAGAACAAATTGGCTTTTGTTTGGGATAATTAATCCTTCAAACTATTATTTTGGGATAATGTAACCCTTAACTCAATGAAACCCTCCATTTTAAATAGAGGGCTCTATTTAATTAAGGGTTACATTGTCTAAAAATAATAATTTAAGAGCTTAATTATTCCAAAATAATAGTTTTGGAGTTTAATTGTCTCAAAACAATAGTTTGAAGGGTCAATTTTATCAAATAAAAGTTTAAAGGCTAATATGTCCAAAGAGATATAGTTTAAGGGACAACTTAGGTATTCAGCCAATAAAAATATCTCAACTAAGAAATATCTATATATAAGAGACAATTTTTCAATCTTCATATATATATCAATCAATCAAGCTCTTTAATTTTTCTTGGTTAAAAAGAGAATTATAGAAGGGTTAGATGGATTCAAGGTGTGGGCATCCTCCAAGATACAGTGTTTTAATGTTTCCGTGGCTAGGTTATAGTCACATCTCTTCTTTCCTTGAGCTTGCAAAGAGGCTTATCCATAGAAACTTCAACATTTACTTTTGTTCTACTCCAATAACCACTAATTTCATCAAGCAAGGGCTTTCCGATGAGAATAATCACTCTCTTCCAGTTCAACTTGTTGAACTCAATCTTCCTTCCTTTTTAGAGCAACTTCCTCTTCATTCTCCAACAATTAATGGCTTTTTCCCTCACAGATCAGCCTTGGAAAAATCGTTTTGTGAGGCAAGCCTTAGCTTTTGCAATATATTAAAATCCCTGAAACCAGATTTACTCATTCATGACTTTCTTCCCTCATGGGCACCTGCAATTGCTTCTTCTCTTAATGTTCCAGCTGTTGAGTTCCATACCACAAGTGCCATAATGGTTTCTTATGTAATGCATTTTTACAAGCACTTTGAGTCCGGTAGTTCTCAGGATTTTCCATTTCCAGCCATATATCTGAAGGATTATGAGGTTGAAAAGTTTACTGTTTTATTTGAATCCCTTGTTCACGGAAGGAAAGAAAGAGATAAGCTGATGGAGAAGTCCCCGGATAAGCCATCGTCCAAGATCATCCTGATCAAGAGTTGTAGGGAGATGGAGGGAAAATATATCGATTACCTCTCCGTTTTAACCAAGAATAGGGTGGTGCCTGTTGGTCCAGAACTTGTTCGAGATGATCCCATAGACGAAGTTAGTAAATTACAACTCATCATGGAATGGCTTGACATGAAAACTCAATCTTCAACAGTGTTTGTTTCGTTTGGGAGTGAGTGTTTTCCATCAAAGGAAGAGACGGAAGAGATGGCTCATGGACTAGAGCTTTCCATGGTTAACTTCGTATGGGTTGTTAGATTTCCTTCTGAAGAGAAAATTGGTTCTGTTAAAGAGGCATTGCCTGAAGGATTTCTTGAGAGGACAAGAGATAGAGGGTTTATAGTAGAAGGATGGGCACCACAAACAAAAATATTGAAGCATTCAAGCATTGGAGGCTTTGTGAGTCACTGTGGATGGGGTTCTTTGATGGAAAGCATGAATTATGGTGTCCCTATTATAGCCCTGCCATTTCAATACGATCAGCCATTGAATGCTAGGCTTCTCGAAGAAATCGGGGTCGGAGTCGAGGTAAAAAGAGTTCATAAAGATGGGAGATTTCACAGAGAAGATGTTGCAAATGTTGTCAGGCAAGTGATTGTAGAAAAGAGTGGGGAAAGTGTAAGGGAAAAGGCAAAGAAGTTGAAGGAAACCATTTCATGCAAAGAAGATGAGGGCTTGGATGAGGTTGTCCATGAGCTATTGAAGCTATGTAGGAAGATTGAATCTTTACAAGTTATAGTTAATTAATTAGTAGTAATATGGATGAGAATCAATGGCCCAACCTTTGAAATGAATGGTGGCCAGTTTATATACTTAGACGATCTGACTTCAACTATAGTAGATACAAAAGTACTAGTTTGCGACATGAACATATAAATTTACAAATAAACACCCTGAGTACTATTTACCCTTGGAAGAGAGAGAGCTCCAAAGATTAATAATAAATTCCTTTTACATATACATTTATTCCTTTAAAAAGTAACTTGCGAGAGCTATTTTCGATAAGGCCTAGTTTTCCCTCCCTTATTTCAGTATAGGCTAATCACTCAATTTGGAGCCAAACATGCTTGAAATGGCTTGTAGATTTGAGATCAAATCTTCTAATTTTGTTGATTGAAGGTAAAACGTTGCAAAATTGATTTAATTATATAAGGGTCTTTTGTTAATTTAGACTTTGACAAATAGACTAATTGCCAAATTCGAGGCCCAACATTTACGATTTTTTTAATTTGGGACTCAACTTTAAATAAACAAAATTAGAAGGTCAAATTCCAAATCGAGGAAAATCATAAACGTTGGATCCCATATTGACAAAAAGCCCTTAATTGAATTTGTTTTCCAATATTTGACGATTGATCAACTAAATTAGAAGGTTCGATATTACATCGGGCCATTTCGAAATAGTTCAGCCCCAAATTGACCTTAACCATGCCATTAAACATATAACTCTTAGCCATACCTTTTTGTAGTCTTGGCCACATAATTTTTAGGCAAGCCTTTATGACTTTTAAACAAGTCTTCGGGCATATGCCTTTCAGACAAGCCTTTGAGGCATATAACTTTCAGCCAAGCCTTTGAGCAAATGACTTCTCATTAAGCATTGCTTGAATCACCCTTGGACCTATTTTAAGTCAATTAGCCCTTAATCACTAGTGTTTAAGAGAGATGAGCAACCATATCAAGAAGAAAGGAGAGGAAGAGATGGATGAGTTGGCAAAACAACTGACCCAGCTTTGTGCAATGAAACGGAATTATTGTCATCTTTCAAATTAATTCGAGTGATTGTGTACAATTATTCAGAATATTTATCAATGATTAAACTTTATATTTCAAATTTCAGTTAATAAGTCCACACAGTTCCCCTTGGCCTTGCAAAATTTTTAATGGTTTGTTCAGATGGTAGCTCTTCTATCTAGCCTCCAACAATGTAATGGTGAAATCATTCAATGAACCTGATGGATGCTTGCCCGAAGGCTGATTCTTTCCAACAACATAACCAGGCTGCTTTGGTTGAGGTAATGTACTCTCACCACCCAACATTAGCAACACAAATGACATGTTTGGTCTATCTTCCGGCCGTTGTTGCACACATAACAGAGCTACATGGATACATCTTAAAACTTCAATTTCAATGTATGAGTCCCCTAATGCGTTGTCCATTAGTTCCAATGGCCTCTTTTGTGTCCACAATCTCCAAGCCTGATGAAAATTTTCGAATAAAAAAGATTTCAAGTAACTTGAAATAACAGTTCAATATGTGACAATTGACATTGGAGCTTACATATCCAAGAAGATTCTGGTCTTGATCTGAGTAGCCCCTGCTTCTCTTCCCGGTTATTATCTCCAGAACCAAAACTCCAAAACTGAAGACGTCTGATTTCATTGAGAAACACCCATGAAAGGCATACTCTGGAGACATGTAACCACTGGAAAATAGTTTGAAAATGAAACCATTGAAAAGCAAATTACAGGGAGAGAATTATGATTCAAGTCTACTAATACTTACTATGTTCCGACAACTCTTCTTGTCTTGTCCTCAATCTGATCTCCACTGAACTTCCTAGCCAAACCGAAGTCTGAAATCTTCGGATTCATACTATTATCTAGTAAAATGTTACCGGCTTTTAGATCTCTATGGATAATCCTTAATCTAGAGTCATGATGAAGATAAAGAATCCCTCGAGCAATTCCATCAATAACAAGCATGCGCTTATGCCAGTCCAACAAGTTCTTTCTGGTTTTAGCTGCATTCTCAGTTGATTTTCAGAGAAAAAAAAATTCAAATATGACAGTGATAAGAATAGCAGAAGAAAAAAAAAATGTACTGATCAGATAAGTGAGTTCAAACCAAAAATAAAGTGGTCTAAACTTTTGTTGGGCAAGTATTCGTAGATTAGCATCCTTTCATCTCCCTCAATGCAACAACCAAATAGCTTTACAAGATTGCGGTGCTGAAGTTTGACAATCAATGTAACTTCATTCTTGAATTCATCCATTCCTTGTCCAGAATCCTTTGAAAGCCTCTTTACTGCAATTTCTTTTCCCTCTTTCAATACACCCTTTTGAATCATAAAGAGAAAAGGGTTAAGAAAAATGAAATGAAAGATCATGACAAAAATGGGCCTAATCTTGAGAATAACTGACAGCATATTGCTTCATTACCTTGTATACATGACCAAAGCCTCCTTGTCCCAGTTTGTTGTTGCTTGAGAAGTTATCTGTTGCATTAGCTATGGTTGCAAAATCAAATATGGGCAACTCTATCTTTTCCTTCTGTTTACCTGGTCATTTCAGAATTACAGCAAGCAGCTGTAAGAATTCTGATATGGAGTAAAAAATCTCTATTGTTTTGTGTATTGAGAGAGTATTTTCATTCACTATTTATACTAGTATACATGAATATTTAATGGAAAGAATAGACAAATTCTCCTTGATATTAGGAGAATAATGAATAGAGAATTAAACTAAATTGTTGACTTTGTGCTAGAGTAATTTGCTTGACTTCCATGACTTTCGGTCTTTACAGCAGCTAATAGGAATAATGATCGCGATATTGTCAAATTTTATTATCAAAATGAAATGGTTTATCTAATCTGGCAGCATGATCCTTTTGCCACATTTGTAGAATCCTAGAATCTGAATTTCTTGCAACAAACTAATAATATTGCAACCAGGCTTTTTACCTTCCTTCCTAAGCTTTGCCTTTCGTTTGTATAACAGCACCAGGATTACCGTCATTCCTGTGGCTATTGTGAGGGAGATAGCTATGATTACTGCTTTCTTCTTTTCCTTTGACTTCACTTTTCTTTGAATTTGATCTGAAAAGTTGGACAAAGATTCAGCCAAATAGGCTTTTAGCTCAGCAACACATCCTAAGTTTTATGGTCAAACTTGAGGCAAAGCTAGATACTTGCTGCCTCAGTTTTTGCAAATCTATGAACTTAAACAAAAGGCAATAGGTTATAGAAGAAATAAAGAAGGGATCAAAGCTGAATGGCAAATTTATCAATTATTATAAGGAAAAAACCCATGATTACTAATAACATGTTGTTTTCATATACTGCATGCCATTTAACTTAAGCAAACTTATCTTAAGACAAAGAAAAATGCTTAATTAAGTTTAAAGGAAGAACATATACCTAACTCTGACTTAGCCAGCCGAACATAGAGGTCTTGCCCATCCTCGGAGAATTCTATCATATCAATCAATTCATTAAACCACAGCAAGCAGCCAGTTCCTCCTATGATGTCTAAATTTGCAAATGCTGTGCAAGAGCAGTTTGCCAAACACATTTCCTCACACTCCTTGAGACTCATGGTCGTGTCGGCCCAAGATTTCGATGTGTCTGGCAGTTCCAACCGAGTGTGCTTGACAAAGCCATCTCCCTTATCACAAGCCAGAGGTGTCCTTCTAGTACATCCATCTGACCAATCCCCAGAAGTTGGTGATTTGGGTACAAAGCCTTCCAGGCATGCACGTGGAGCAGCAGAACTATCAGAGTTGCAGCTTGCATATGCTCCACATAAGCCATAGACAGCACACTGATCTGCCTGTGCTGTTGAGACAATCTCCCAGTCTTGTTTTCTCTCGTTCCATATGAAACGCTGCATGAGACCTGATGGATTCATCGCATACCTCGAAATTATTGAACTATTTTTGAGTTCACATTTATAGTACACCTCATCCTTATTCAAGACAAACTGGTATGAATATAATGACTTTGGTTTATTATATGGCTTCCGCCTTGAAAAATAAAGACCATTCCATGACCCTGTCCTGAAGACTACTTCTGTCCCTTTCCGAACAACTAATTGTGGGAATCCACTGGGATCTATTGTCAAAGAATATTGTCCTTGAGCAGGATCATCTGCACTTTTCCAGGACGATATATAACTCTCAAAACCAGTGACAAAGTTCTTCCCAATCTTCATTCCTGCTAAAAAGTTATCACTAGGATAATCAAAACTTTGCCATAAAAGGTTCTCTGGGTTGTCATCATTTCTGTTTTTCACTACAAGATTTCCTGTCTCCAAGAGCTGTGCAACAGGGTTTTGGACGGTTCTTGATGTATTGGAAGACCAAACAACAATTCTCGTGCTATTCAGAAGTGTAAGAGTTCCTAGGTCACTGAAACTTAGAACTCCTGATAGACCAAAAATCGGAGCTTCCCTGTTGGCTACCCATACAACGGTACCGGAAGAAACTTTCTTGTACCATATTCCAACATATCTACTCTTTGAACTTCCAGGACTGAAAAACCCCAGTTCAAACAGTCCACCAGCTGACATAACAGTTTCACCATCTTTCAAGGACTGTCCCGGAGCAATAATGTCTAGTGTGGAGGTTTGTATAATCAAGAAAGAGAACAAAATTAAAGACCAGAAAACATCCATTGATAAGAAGCCTTAGTATGAATTTCCAATGATGTGTGCCTCTTTTATTCAAAGGAAGTCAACTACGGGTGATGGCCGGAACTACAAAAGTAAACCAAGCAACAAAACTGGAACCCACAAGTCTTTGTTGGGGCCTTTGGCAGACTACGACGAGTTTCACACTATGTTAAAGAAAATCCTACTTGAAGTAAAGCTTATGTGGCCGAGTGTCATGGATGATGCCACAACTTCACCACAGAATGATTACGGTTGCCCTAATGAAAGTTAACTCAAACCAGCTAGATTTAATTCTTTAATTTTTTAACCTTGACTGGAACTTGGAAGTTGGAACCAGAATAATTCATGCTTCCAACCAAGTTATCAAAATCTCTCTGCATCAGGATGAGTAACGGTCCCAATTAATTTATTTTCAATATTTAAGACCATAAACAACAATGACACGGTTGAAAGAGAGAAAGCAAAACAAAGTAAACTCATCAAATATATCCTAAACTTTTCAAAAGTGGAACTAAAAATAACCAAATCTAAATATATCTTCACAAACGGAGAGAAAAATGTAAAAAGTAAAGGAAAAGAGTTGGCACCAAATATCAAATGTAGCCAGCCGAATATAAAGATCTAGCCCATCATTAGTGAGTTCGGTCATGTCAAACAGCTCACCAAACCAGAGCAAGCAGCCACAATTCCCGACACTTCTCGAGACTCACGGACACGGTGTTGTCAGCCCAAGCATGTGAAGTATCTGGAAATTTCGACAAGGTGTGCTTAAGAAAGCCATCTCCACCATTACAAACCAATGCTGTCCTTCTAGGACATCCATCAGACCAATCTCCTGTTTTCCAATCACCGAAAGCTGAAGATTTGGGCACGAATCCTTTCAGGCATGCACATGAAGGAGACCTATTAGTGCTGCAGGTAGCATATGCGCCACATAAAGCATAAGTTGCATACTGATCTGCCTGTGGAGTGGAGAAAATCTGCCAATCATTGTTTCTTTCATTCCACACAAAAAGCAGCACGAGACCTGATGGGTTCATTGCATACCTTAATACAATTGATTCATTCTGCATCTCATATTTGTAATTTATCTCATTACTATTCAATACTAACTCATATGCACATAAAGGACTTGGTTGAAGATAAGGCTTCTGGCCGAAGAAGTGACCATTCCATGTCGTTAAAGAATACTCACCTTGTGCTGGATTATCTATGCTTTTCCAGGATGATATATACCTCTCAAAGCCAGTAACAATATCACTCCCAAACTTCATTCCTGGTAAAAAGTTATCACAAGGATAATCAAAACTCTACCACAAAAGGTTCTCCAGATTATTGTCATTTCCATTTTCACCACAAAATTTCCTGACTCCAATAGCTGAGCGAGAGGATTCGGCGCTGTTGTCAACGTATTGAATGACTAAACAATACTCTTTGTGCCATTCTGGAGAGCAAGAAGTACTCCATTGTGTCTGAAACTTAAAACTCCTAAAGGATCAGAAATAGGAGCTTCTCTATTGGCTACCCATACAACAGTTCTGATAAATACTTTCTTGTACCATACTCCTAAATACCGTCCCTTTGAGCTTTCCAGCCTGAAGAATCCCAATTCAAAGCTTCCATCAACAGAGACAAGAGTTTCACCATTTCTTATAGATTGTCCTGGAGTAATAATGTCTAGTGATGAGGCTCTTATGACAAAGAAGAAAAAAGCACAGGATAAGCTCCATTTGCTTTGGTTTTACAATTTCTAGTCTTGTAACATTTTCTTTTTTTAAATTCAATGATGGTAATGCATAATTCAGGGAGGATTAGAGTCAGCCAAATGAAAACCCTTTCAAGACTTTGATATTAAGAAAAATACTTCAGAGGCTGAAATCATGGACCGTGGCATCAGTGCACTGTGCACTGTGCACCAGAAAAGTTGAAAACACTTTTAGCATCCACTCAAATGTTTCATTGAACTTTCAAACTTTAGCTGAAGATAAAGACATTTTGTTAAACAAAAAGAAGGAAAAAGAATGATGCTTTTCAATATGCATGTATGACTTTTCGAGGTTTCATTTCTATGTGGCATGTTGGTTGGCTAGACATGAAAAACTTGAATTTGTTCATTGTTGCTGTCAGACCAAAATGTCTCTGCTGAAGATGTTAATTAAAAGTCAACTGATTCTCAAGAATGGAGATCATAAACAACTATGAAAAAGTTGAAAAGTAATGAAAGTAGCCGAACAACAACTGTTAGAGCCAAAATTTTCAGAAAAATAATAGTCATTGATGGACAAACAGAGTGACTCCTATGACCAGCAACCTATTTTGACCTCTAAAACAGAGGAATCAAAGAACCCAAATCTCCTTCACTTTGAAGGCTTGTTGGGCACTAGCAGGCACCATCAGAAAGCAATTTAATTTACTTGAGCAGATCATAAAATGTGGCAGAACAGGAAAATATTAATTGTTATGATAGTCATTGATTTTTTTTAAAAAATCTAAAGTAACTTTGTAAGAATAATGATAAAAAATTAACTTACATAAATGTATGAAAACAATAATGAAAAATCATTAAATTTTTCCTAAAATTGCCCCCACTGAGACCCCACTGAGGCCTTGAAACTTTATTGAGATTACATAAACAAATTGAAAATTTTTATAGAAAATGTTTTAATCCCATAAAAATTGAAAATTACACTTATGCCTTGTACTCATTGAAACTAATACAATCTAAGATTTGAGTATGACACTGTATAGCCCAAGTCTAAGTAACATTGTCTCTGCAATTCATCAAATAAGACTTTGAAAAAACTAAAATGTATCAATGGAGAATAAGAAGAATAATAAGTTAACTAACCACAAATCATTTGAGGATCAATCATCAAATGAAGTGACTTAATATTGCCAATGTCGATTACTTGAAGAAGCTCAAAAGGAGCACAGAGACGATAGCCTTTACAGGGTACCACTACCCTATCAGCTAGAATAATCCAAATATCAGCCTTGTCAGGGGAATGCATGTTTTGCTTATTGAAAAGTCTTCTGCTAAGAAGTCTAATATTGGACAGGACTTGGGCCGAGAGTCCTGTCCGTGATGGTTGGAGAGAAATGGATTTTTTCGGGTTTTCTTAAACTAGTAGAAGTAGAGTCATCTCACCTCTACCTCAAGAGATGGCAAACGGGGTTTGGTAGGTTTGGGTCGGATCATTCCGGGATTGAGTGTTTAGGGTTTGGATAGTTTCATAATCGGGCTTATTTCGGATACAGGTCGTTTTGAGGCCAGGCTGTTTTGCATTCAGGCTCAAATCGGGTTGGATTCACTTTCATTTACTAGTTTCGGATTTTGGATACAGGTGGTTTCGAGGTCGGGCTGTTTTGCACTCAGGCTCAAATCGGGTTGGATTCACTTTTGTTTACTAGTTTCGGACTTTCAGGTTTAGATTCACTTTTACTTTTAAATGGATATATATTAATTAATTGAAAATGGGTTGATTGATTTTCTCTATCAAAGGTAAGATGATGAATTTTTTTGGAAGTTTAAACAAATTTTCCCTTTAAATTTCGGAAATAGTAGGTACGTAAATTTTTTTTTTTTGAGATAAGTAGATACATTATAAGAACAAAATTGTGAAAAATAAAAAAGTATACCTATCTCTTCTATCTCTTCTATCTCTTCTATATAAAAGTAAATACTTCCAAAGTGCCACTTTGAAATACGATAATACCCTTTAATCTTATACTTGATTATTATGGGTATAATAGGTATATCATAATTTTAATATTAAATTATTAATATTGAAATTAATAAATAAAACCTTATACTTGATTATTATGGGTATAATCATAATTTTAATATTAAATTATTGATAATGAAATTAATAACTTTATTAATTTCATTATTAGTTTTATTAATTCTTTGTTACAATTTATAATATATATTGATTTCCTACTTCAAATAGAACTCCAATTACATCTTTTATATAACGTCTATAACTTATATAATCATAATTTTAATATTAAATTATTGATATTGAAATTAATAACTTTATTAATTTCATTATTAGTTTTATTAATTCTTTGTTACAATTTATAATATATATTGATTTCCTACTTCAAATAGAACTCCAATTACATCTTTTATATAACGTCTATAACTTCTTCATCTTTACCATATATATCAAGTAAGAATTCTAGATCTTTTTATTCTATTCTTCTTGGATCAAGTTTTATTATATAAAATAAATTTATAAATTCATAGAAGAATATAAAATTTACCTTTATTTAAATTATTATAATTATTTACTGATTATTATCATCATCATCATCAAAAAACTATTATATTAATAGAATAAGAAAATGTTAAATTGTAAATGACCCGAATTGAACATAAGTTTACAATTTATTACAAAAAATTTCTTACGTGATTAATGAACATTGTTCTTATTCTTATAATAACCCGCACATACAACCTTGAGAACTTTGATTTTAATCTTCCAAGATATTCATAGAGAAAAGATTGATATAAATAACCAAGGTTTCTTTTTTAATTTAGTTTTACTCTAATTTTCTTGCCACATAATATAACTTTCACATGTTAGAAGGAAATATACCTTATATATTTAAAAAAATTATGCCAAACTGGTATAGGAGTATAATAATAAAAAAAATCTAATCAATTGTTAATGTATTGAACAAAAAATTTATGACTCGGATTGAAAGATATAGTAAAGGAAACTTACCAGGATTAATAATATATTTTTTGGTATATAAATAAAGACAAATTATATATAATGCTTAGTAAAATGATTTAAAAACATATTCTAATGAAACAAACTTTCTTCTTTTCTTTTCTTAGGATTATTGTCAATTTTTTTTGAGACAATCCTCTATTAGGAGCTTGCATTAATGCGATATAATTTCTTTTTCTAGCAATTGAATGTTCAATTTCTCCATCTGCTAAAAAAAATACAATGGTTATTATTTTGAATATTAGTACAACTTTTAAAATTTAAATACATCTCAAACCTTCAATTCGGTCATATTTTCTTCAATCAATCAATTTGTATATTCAATGACCTAATAAAAACAAAAAAAAAAGTATAAGAATAAAACCTCAAAATAAGATATAAAATCTATAATATATATCAAAATTTTCAGGGGTACATGTGCAGGGTGTTATATGAATAAAAACAATGTTCATTAATCACGTAAAAAATTTTCCTCTCCCAATGTTCTTTTGCACTATCTTATTAACCCTGGTGCTAGTCATGGTTAAGTTTCCTTTACTATATCTTTCAATTCGGATCATAAATTTTTTGTTCAATGCATTAACAATTGATTAGATTTTTTTATAATTATACTCCTACACCAGTTTGGCATAATTTTTTTAAATATATAAGGTATATTTCCTTCTAACATGTGAAAGTTATATTATGTGGCAAGAAAATTAGAGTAAAACTAAATTAAAATAAAAACCTTAGTTATATATATCAATATTTTCTCTATGAATATCTTGGAAGATTAAAATCAAAGTTATCAAGGTTGTATGTGCGGGTTGTTATAAGAATAAGAACAATGTTCATTAATCATGTAAGAAATTTTTCGTAATAAATTGTAACAAAGTTCATTATATATAATTTCTCTTTAGTTATATACCAAAAAATATATTTGAATCTCTCAAAATAACTACATACTCAATGAAACCATAAACAAATACTTAATTGGAATCATAACTTTGATCGATCGTATACAAAAATTCAATTATGAATTATGACTTTTAAATCGAAACCGTATATAAGATTTAAAATTTATACTTTTTATTAGGGTCCGTGATTTTAAATGGAAATTGTGTACAAAAATTCAATTGGAAATCATAATTGTTAAATGGATACCATATATAAAATTTAAAATTTGTTCATGTTTTGCAAACCATGTTAATAATAGGGGACCGTGTACAAATACTCAATTGGAAATTATAACTTTTAAATTAAGACCATATACAAATACTCAATTGAGAATTGTAACTTTTTAATGGGAATCATGTGCAAGATTTTTGACACACCCGGACCTAGCACGACTTTTCTGTACGAATGAAATAATACAAGACGACGTATTAATTAAACAATAGGTCGGTCCGACTGTGTCAAGTCAGAAGAGAAGTTAAAATTAGGATAAGACGGAGTTTGAAGATAAAGTAATTAACCGTGCATGGAAATTAGTAAATGCCAAAAAGACCTCCAAATAAGTCCCTAAAAATTTATTATGGGCCCCATTGGCACAAGAAATCAAAGGATTTAGCCAACGGGTAAAAATGGAAGAAAGTTGAAAAAGGGGAAAAAGTTTGACCCGGGACCCAAGAGGACCCGGCGTCGGGCTCCCCTATAAATAGGGGAGGGGCCGAATCTTTTCTTTCATTTTTTTCTTTCTTTTCTTTTCTTTTCTTTTTCTTTCTTTTTCTTCTTTTCTCTCTGGAGCCGACTGGAGGCATTTTGGACAATTGACAAAGTGGGACATGCCCGGCTATCAGATCAAGGTGAGTTTCCAGTATGTTGTTCTTCTCACCTCGATCTACGATATGTTAAGTTTGCACGCACATCCATGCATCGGTTTAGCCTAGATCCAAGTTTTCAGCTTTTAACCAGATTAAAGCTTTAAACTCAAATAAGTGGATTTCGGACCGGTGGAATAAGGTTAGTTTTTAGTGTGTTATAGTATTCACCTTATTCTACGTCCCATTCCGTTTTTACGCATTTTTGTGCATCGGGTGCGAGTAAATCGGAGATTTAGTCAATTTGGGCTAAATCTCGGTCTACGGGAAAATTGGACCGGTGTTTCTCGTTTCTGCCTCGGCATATTCGTTGTGGATGCCATGAGGATCGCCTCTCTAAGATTGTACGTCGAAAGTAGGAGAAACGAGTGCGAAAACCGGGGAAGAGACCGGCCGAAGAACTGGCCGATCGACTCCCTATTTAGATATTTTCAATATATTATTATTATATTAAAAGATATTTATATATTATATTAATATATTTTAGATATTTATATATAATATTATTATATCTTAGATATTTATATATTATATCATTATAATGTATAAATATCTCATAGGTGGGCTTTTTGAGCCCGATTTCGAGTAGAATTTGGCCCAACCCGTGTAGGGCCCAGCCTAGTCCGGGTGTGGGGCCCACGGGCCCCCGGGGGCATTTTGGTAATTTTTCACCGAGAATCCGATTTTAGCCCCGAAACCTCCCGGACACTTTTCCAAGTGTCGGGCCCGGCCCGAGTGGCCCATGGACCCCCAGGGGTATTTTCGTAATTTTTCACCAAGTGTCCAATTTTTACCCCGGAACCTCCTGGACACTTTTCCAAGCCCCGAATCACATTCAAGCCTAGTTGTAGGTCATGTTAGAGCCTCATAGGTGCATTCATAAATTTATTTATGAATGCTAACATGTATTTCCGTGTACTAGGTCTCCGGTTGGATCGAGTGCGGCGATGCCCTGGAGGTAGGGGTGTAATCGGTCGAGCTCGAGCCGAGTAGTAAGGTACTCGAGCTCGAGCTCGACAAAATATCCGATGCTCGAGCTCGAGCTCGAACTCGATCGAGTTCTATTTTTGTAGCTCGAGCTCGACTCGAAACCTAAACCGAGCTACTCGAGCTCGCTCGATTAAGCTCGATAAAAGCTTAAAAAATCAAAATTGACCTAATATTCGATACTCGAGCTTGAGCTCGAACCAAAGTTTTTGTTCATGACCTGATTATTATTTTCATCAATATAACACCACAATCTTTATTGAATATCAAAAATATTACAAATTCACAAACAATACACAAATAATTAAATTCCAATTTCGAAATTAGTTGATGGGAAATGATGCAAAGCTGAGCGGGTTGAATGTTTGAAAGGTGGATGGATTCGACTAACTTGATGGGAGAAAGGCTGTTGATATAGTTGAAGACCCGGGAATCCTGTATACAATGGCAAAGAACCCTTCTTAGATACATACTTAAATTAAATTTAAGCGCCATCATATGAACACCAAAAGAAGAACTCCATAAACAGAAGGCAAGAAATTGTAAAGAAAATTAAACTCTAAGAAGAGATCTAATTCACCTGGAAGGCTGAAACTATGACTTCAAGGTACTTTTAAGTTCAATCTCCACTGGTTTCTTCTCCTTCTAATATGTAAAAATAAAATAAAATAATAAAAAAATCAAATTAAAAAAAATAAACCAGATTGTAAACCATATAAAAAACAGAATTAGATTAAAATATAAAAACAAGATCATATTAAAATAAAAACCAAAACAGATTCAGATTTAAACAAAAACTATGAACTCACTTTGTTCTTTTTCTTCACTCCATGAAGATTTCGACTCCAATCTTTTGATAAAAACCAAAGGTCACTTTTGAATTTTTTATCGTCTTTATTAGTAGTTATTTAGAACTTTCTGTATGAACTTTCCAAGAAGGTTGAAAACTTCCCTTCCCTTATCTCCATGAACAACCTAACTCGGTTTGTCCTAACTCCTAACACTAACTCTGTAAGACAATACAACTTCCAACTTTGACTTTGTCATCGAATTTCACTATTGACAAATATTATTAATATTTGTCCCGTTTGTCAAATGGTCGCCAAGATGATCACAGGTAGTAGTAAAATCTATTACGACTATTGCAATCCACAAATTATTCAAAATTTTTCTCTACATTATGATTGACTTGTTGCATTAATTTGTTCTTATTATTCTATCTTTACATGATATTGCACAAGCTGCTAAACAAGGAGACAGTGCTGCTATATTCTTCATTATCATTCTGAATTTAAAATTTATAATGTGTATCCAAGAAATGGTGGCTGTTTCAGTTGCCACCTTGCCTTGAACTCAAGGTTTGGTGAACATTCTAAGCAATCTGTTTGTTTGAAAATGACTTTGGCTGGCTCAGGAACAAACCAACAGGGCCCTATCCACAAATAATAATTAAAATTTGAAGAAATGTATAAATTAATAATGTTATTAATGTTTTTGTCAATACTAATAATAATTTTTAAAAACAGAGTATGATGATGTTTGGTTATGGGAAGAATAATACGCCACTTGCAATTGACAGGTCAGTTTCAAGTTCCCACAAGCAGGAGATTACGATAAAGATACATGAGGTTTTTGCTGTTTGCCATAGAATTTAGAGGTTGACACAAAGTCCCCTACGGCAATGAACATGGAATAATTTTCTCCCATGGCAGAAAGAAGAAAAAGACAAAAGAGCAGATTGAGAAGGGTTTAGAAATTTCTGTACAAGAAAACAAATATAAAGGTGTCATTCTTATCTTTATCAATTTTTTTATTAGAAAAAGGAATACTTATCGTGATGGATAACAGGATTTTGGCATTGGCTACTAATTTCATCACAAAGTAAATCAACAAAGGCATTGGCACAGTCAGCAGGATCAGATCAAAATGAAAGTACCACAGTCGATCACAGATGTGCATTCGATAATCACAAACAAGATCATGGCCAGAAAGATCAAAAGTAGAAATGATCACCTCACAAATTAACAGCTCTCACAACAGGCAAAACTCAAAGGCTACTGTAAAAGGATTCAAAGTTACCTTGGCTGTCAAAATGCCATTGGTCATCGCATCCAAGTTCAAAACCTCATTGGACCAAACAAGACTACGAAAAGAAAACAAGCCTTTAATTCATATCAAAAATAAAAGTGAAAATCAAAATAGTAAAGCAGCTATAAGAAAAAGAATTTACCTTCAAAGAAATAAACCATGTGGCTGTGCTGCAGAAGTTGTGTTGGCAGTAGCAAACAAATAGCGTTGGTCCTACAGATAGCCTTGCAAGGGAAAGAAAATAAAGAGGTTAGTCAGTAGCAGAAGTAAGAATGAGAGAGCAATATCGCAGGAGTAAGGCTTGGTAAAGGCCTGCTGTGCGAAGAACACACCTTGATAAAGGCCAAAAAGGAAGGTAACTAAACAAGTAATAGACGCCCGAGGTAGACGGATTTGCTTATGAGAGCAGAGTAAGGCTTGGGTTTGAAGTGCTTTAGCTTTGGAGGAGGCCGGAGGGTTCAATTCGAAGTTAGGTTTTGGAGAAGGGCGAATGGCTGCCAAAGAGACCAAGAGAGTCGTGATTCTTGGCTGTCGGCTGAGAAAGAAAGGTGAAAAAATTTTAGGTTTAGAAACATAAAAGCTTTGAAAATACATATCTAACCTTTATTGTGAAGAAAGAAAATATATTAAGATTTAAATTTTAAGGGATAAAATAGTAATTTTATAATATAATATATTACTACTTGATTAGGCTCGCGAGCACTCGAGTCAAGTAGTAAAATACTCGAACTCGGCTCGCTCGACTACTCGAGTAGCTCGAGCTCGAGCTCGGCTCGCTCGACTACTCGAGTAGCTCGAGCTCGAGCTCGGCTCGACTATGATCGAGTCAAATTCGAGTTTTTCTCGAGTCGAGCCCGAGTAGCTTATGAGTAGTGGTGTATCGCTTACACCCTTACCCGGAGGTTAAGGCTACATGGAGCGCTTGGGAGTATACGATTCTCCCATCACTGTGAGTGGCTTAGATTTCTTTGTTTAGCCACTGGGGAAAATGATTTTAAAAATGATTTTTTTTTAAAAAAAAAACATAAATGTTTTCAAAAAGGTTTTGAGATATAGGAAATCCACACACACACACAATTGCTTGTGATATACCCACACAGTGAGTGGGATGTTTTAAAAAGGAATATAAGACTTATGTGTGTGTGATTATATGTTTTAAATATAAATGTTTTATGTGTGTATATATATATATATATATATTGTTGAAATATTATTATTATTATTATTGAGGGTACGATGCCTTTGGGAGATGAGTGTTTGAGAGGGTTCCTCGGAGCTCCAATTTGCTGGAGCGTGGACCGAGTTTGAGAGCATGCATGATACTCAGCCGTGGACCGCCTATCGAGGGGCACGGTGAGTCGAGCCTGGTTGGGAGAGGCGCGTAGGAAAACTCACCAGAGCTCCAGTTCGCTGTGTTCCACCACAGCGAGGCACCACCGAGGGAAAGGGCTAAAGAGATAGAAAAGAGAAAATATTTATAAATGAGAAAAGAGATAGCCCTCGGTGCAGTGAGGCGTAAGGCGGCCGACGGGTCGTGCCTCCAGTATGATAGAGATGTCAGCCCATTTGAGGTTTATATATATATTTTCATTAAAGAATTTTTAAAAGAGTTTTCAAAGAAAAATATTTATTATTATTTTATTTTATTTTGGATTTCCCTTATTCCCTCAACCCAGATGGAGATTCTTAGAACCTCTGTCACTCACCTGTATCCAATGTGGATGGATGCAGATTGGCACACGGAGTCAGCAATAGAAGAGAGGCTCACTAGGAGACGTCGGTGGCTTAGGTTTAGTGGTTTCCGCTGTGTAGGTATTCTTTTAAATTAGTCCACTGGTATTGTTTATAAATTAATATTTTATTAAATATTTTCTAATTAAAATTTTAGTTTTGTTTTGTAGCGATGATATCCATTTTTATGCCTTGCGGTGCTTCTGGTGCGTGACCGGCCGGCACGTACTACGAGGCAGCGCGGCGGTTGCCACGTGGCCAACCCCGGGCGGGTCGGGGCGTGATAATTTGAATGGTATCAGAGCATTTAAAAGATTCTGTTTATTTTCAAAAACTATATAGTACTTTCAAAGTATTTTCAGCTACAAAAGTATCTTCAAAATGTTTTCAAATATTTTTGAAGCTAGTGGATTAAATAGGTTTAGAACTCTAGTGTTCGAGTATGTAGTTGCTCGAAAGCGTCATAAATGATCATACCTACTCTTAGAACCCCTTCTTTAGTAGCAAGCCACCAAATAGTGTTCTCGAGTGTGGTCTTAAGTGATAGGACATCATGACCACCTTTTTCCTCGAGATTCGTGCAAGCAAGGCACGCTTTCCAAGAAACCCCCCCAAACTCAATTTCAACTTTCAATGTCCCCTCTACTCGATAGCCATTTATGCAAGGGACTGTATTTCCCTTGAGATGACGAGATAGGCGATGTCTCGTCCAGTCTTTCAACAAAGCCTAGTTAGAGGCTTACCAGTGGAAACTGGTTCGATATCCACAATCTTCGATGTTCAATCTTTGAAGTTGTGAACATCGAGACTCGCTAGTAAAGCAGCGAGTGTCAAGCGTAAATTAGATGCGTTGCCCCAATTCTTTACACTAGTGACGTGTAAAATTTGGGAGGACATGTTGTGACTAGAACGAGGCCAAGATGGGTATAACGTGCGTGAACGCTAACCTCACTTCTCTCGTTTCTACACTGTTGGTGTTTAGCCTAGGAAAGAGAGTTGGGTTAGGATTGAAGAACTCGAAGGAGTCAATCACGGAAGATGTGGTTGACCAAAAACTCAGGACGTGAGATGAAGTATCCGAGCAATCAAATGAAGGATTGAGGAGGACTTCACCCAGCATCAAATGGACATGAAGAGAAGCAATTATTGAAGAACCCACAGGTTGGCAAGTCTGGTGGGATAAGTCCACAGATTGTCTAGATGATGCTCCGTGGAGCGAGCATGAAGTGAGAGAAGTGGCAGCATGGGCTAGCTAACTTCGTTTATTCTTACCTTGTGGTGTGTAAGGGGTGAGACATACCATTCAAAGGAAGGGACAAAGAAAGGTGTGGACGTAAATGGAAAGGACAACCCCCAAATTTATACTGAAGTCGAAGAGGAAATAGCGGAGATGTAGAAGTCGAGATGAATGCAATAAAGACTAGCCGATACCACTTGTTCTTACACTTTGGTGTGTAAGCGGTGAAAGAAAGGGGGGTATCGATGGATGAAAGAGTTCGTCTGAGGCCAATCGCGAAGAAGCATCCAAGGAAATTGGAAGAGAAAGAGTGAGCCCAAGATCCCAAGACGTGAGATATGGGAAAATCACTTGAGGATGTCAAAGGATTGATAAGAGAAAACCCGAAAGGGGAAGAAACGTGAACCTTTAAACAAAGGGTTAAGAAATGTCGTGATGTAGTGCGGAGGCTTTCGTAATGAAGGAAGAAAGTATGAAGACCCTAGGTAAAAGAAAATCCTAGGTTAATAAAAGAAGAACAAGGCCTAAGAAGAAAGAGAGACTTAGTTCAGTTGACGAACTAAGTTTTGGTTAATTAGGAATAGAGCCTTAAAAGAAGAAAAGTATAACACATCACTAGAAAACTATAACTTTAATTAGCAATAATGTCATAATGAACCATAGGTTAATAACTCCAAATGGCTGACCAGGATTAGTAAATGAATAAGACTAGGAAATTAGGGTTAGAGACAAAAACCTAGATAGGTAACTATTCGATTAAAGAAGAGCATAAAAAGGGAATTAAAAGGGGATTAAAAGAAGCATAGAAAGAGGACTAAGAAAGATCTAGTAAAAGAAAGTGAATAAAAGACTTAGAAACGGATGTTAGTTAAAGAGAGTCGAGCATAATGGACCCCGAACTCGAGTCAAGTCAAGGCACTACATCATAAAATGAATAAATCAAGGAAAGAAATGAGTAAACAAGGATTATCGGAGGCCAGAACCAAGAAAGAGAAAAACGGGGTAAAGGATATAAATTGGTGAAAGGAAGAAGAAACCCCCAACTATTTGATTTTGGGAAGAAGATGACAGAAGGATTAAGAGTGGGAATGGTGAAAAGAAGGGAAAGGAAAACCCTGATTAGTTAGATGATAAAAGAAGAGATAAAGAGGTTGGATAGAAAGAAAAAGTTGGAGAAAACATAAGAGGATGAGCACTCGTAGGAAACGAGTAAATGGAGATGAGGGTACCCTAATGGATGATGGGTAAGATGATATCAGTAAAGAATGAATGGAAGAGAAGAAGAGAGGAATAAAGAAGTAAGGAAATGTAAGGATATGAAGTCATGATGGAGTAACAAAGGGCGAATAAGGATAAATTAGAATAATGGTTGGAACTGAGAAGGATGAAAGGATGAGAACAAAGGAGTAAAGTGAGATAGAAAGAATTAATAGTAAAGAGTCAAGGAATGTAAAGGAAAATAAGTTAAATCTTTTAGAAGGAGGGGAGTAATCTAACTCTGAGGATGAACTCCCCGGAGAATGATAATTGAAGAAAGGATGCAAGCTAAGGTGGAATTACCTTGGTGTGGGCAAGACAGTGAGGCAATGAAGGACAGAAAAAGGGTGTTGCCCACGATAAATAAACCATGGTATCGAAAGACAAAGGAGAGATATCGACGGATTAAGAGCTGAAGATGGCTAAGAGAAAGGAAACCCACATTGGTAAAGCAAGAGATGAGGAAACTGAAACAGAAAAGATGACAAGAAAGAACCCCGAGTACTCAATGGAAGAAGTACGAGAATAAGGAAAGAAATTGATTAAGCTCATGAACTTCTATGAGCGCATCCAATATGAAGAGCATAAAGGAAATTCTAACACCCAAGAGAATCAAAGGTGTTAGAAGAAAAGAGGAATAAGGATAAGAATGATGAAGAAAGTCAGAGAAGAAAGCAAAGAGAGAGAAAGAATGAAGTCAAGGTAAAGGAATATGGAAAAGAGAATAGATACGGAGATGACCTTAAGGATAAAGGATATGGAGATTTTAAGAACTGCAAACGATGCCAAGAAGTGGCAACCGACCCAAGAGAAGGGCAGAATCGATTAAAGGGACGAGAAACCCTAATAAGAAGAAGAATGAAGATAAAGAAGCTACGAAAGGTGCCACACGAGTATAACGTGCATGAAGCGCACTGATCCGCATTGGTTGGAAAGTAAAAGAAAATGTGGACCCCACAATGGACGTGGGCGGATGGAAAGGAAGAAAAGGTTAGAGAAGGGGATAAGGAAACCCCAGAAAATACTGTTGATGAAAGGAGGAAAAGAGATCGACCATTAGCAAGGAAGCTAATGTGAAAGAGAAGAGGTTGAAAGGAAGAGAGAAACGTGCGACACCTCCTGAAGTGAACACTCCAAGGGAGTGATGGATGAGAGAGAGAGCCTAAGAGGCTAGAGGAATGATATGGATGGGTATGAGGTCGAGGCTCAAGTGTGATTGATTTGGGAGCCATGTGAGGCGTCCCTATGAGAGAAAGGGTTAGAGATCGAGATCTTGAGGATCTCTGTGATGACCACTCTAGAGGACCGACCCAGTATGAGATTGGGGAGAGTGTGAGACCTCCCGGAGTTCTCCGTCCTTGTAAGGATGAGAGATGAGATGTGATGGGCCATAGGCCCTGTATATGATGTGAAGGGCTGTGGGCCCTATTTGTGATTATGATGGGCGGTCAGAGAGTGGGTCAGATTGTGAGAGCCGAGAGGGCATGATCTCTGATTCCTCTGTTGTGATGCGGCCGAGTGTGGGCCAGTGTATACAAGAGCTCGACTCATACACTACGAAGAGAGAGAACGAAGTCAAAGGCGAAATGAAGAAGCGAGACCAAGGTAGGGGGAAAGACATTTAACTCACCACATCCTCGCCGTGGAGGCGAGGGAGTTAAGCGAAGGCCTTTCCCCGATAACTTGGTTACAAAGACAAGTACAAGACCACGAACGATGAGAAACGTGTTGGAGGATGTTCTCAAACTGAGAGGCAGTGGCAAAGAAAGGAGAAGGAACTCCTAAGAAGAGTAAGAAATGTGGAACCTCAAAGGTAACAAATGATAGTCTCGTCAAGAGAGACTTTGAGGATGAGACAAGAACAAAGCGAGAAGATCGAGTAAACACGAATGGAGTGAAGAAAGCCTAACCCATAAATAGGTAAGGGTAGGCTATGTTAAGGAAAAGATGAGGTTCAAACTCAAGAGTGAAAGAGTGATGAAACCACTCTTGAGGGAGAGAATGATCAGAGTGCGCAGCGGAAGCGTGGTGAACTTCAGTGGCGAATAGTGATGCTAACACTATTCGAAAACGAAAGGAGGGCTCCGAATGGAAGCCAAACCTCCCCAAGCTACTTTGTTTAATTTCGAGGACAAAATTTTAGAAGGAGGGGAGAGTTGACACACCCGGACCTAGCACTACTTTTCTGTACGAATGAAATAATACAAGACGACGTATTAATTAAACAATAGGTCGGTCCGGCTGTGTCAAGTCAGAAGAGAAGTTAAAATTAGGATAAGACGGAGTTTGAAGATAAAGTAATTAACCGTGCATGGAAATTAGTAAATGCCAAAACGACCTCCAAATAAGTCCCTAAAAATTTATTATGGGCCCTATTGGCACAAGAAATCAAAGGATTTAGCCAACGGGTAAAAATGGAAGAAAGTTGAAAAAGGGGAAAAAGTTTGACCCGGGGCCCGAGAGGACCCGGCGTCGGGCTCCCCTATAAATAGGGGAGGGGCCGAATCTTTTCTTTCATTTTTTTCTTTCTTTTCTTTTCTTTTTCTTTCTTTTTCTTCTTTTCTCTCTGGAGCCGACTGGAGGCATTTTGGACAATTGGCAAAGTGGGACATGCCCGGCTATCAGATCAAGGTGAGTTTCCAGTATGTTGTTCTTCTCACCTCGATCTACGTTATGTTAAGTTTGCACGCACATCCATGCATCGGTTTAGCCTAGATCCAAGTTTTCAGCTTTTAACCAGATTAAAGCTTTAAACTCAAATAAGTGGATTTCGGACCGGTGGAATAAGGTTAGTTTTTAGTGTGTTATAGTATTCACCTTATTCTACGTCCCATTCCGTTTTTACGCATTTTTGTGCATCGGGTGCGAGTAAATCAGAGATTTAGTCAATTTGGGCTAAATCTCGGTCTACGGGAAAATTGGACCGGTGTTTCTCGTTTCTGCCTCGGCATATTCGTTGTGGATGCTATGAGGATCGCCTCTCTAAGATTGTATGTCGAAAGTAGGAGAAACGAGTGCGAAAACCGGGGAAGAGACCGGCCGAAGAACTGGCCGATCGACTCCCTATTTAGATATTTTCAATATATTATTATTATATTAAAAGATATTTATATATTATATTAATATATTTTAGATATTTATATATAATATTATTATATCTTAGATATTTATATATTATATTATTATAATGTATAAATATCTCATAGGTGGGCTTTTTGAGCCCGATTTCGAGTAGAATTTGGCCCAACCCGTGTAGGGCCCAGCCTAGTCCGGGTGTGGGGCCCACGGGCCCCCGGGGGCATTTTGGTAATTTTTCACCGAGAGTCCGATTTTAGCCCCGAAACCTCCCGGACACTTTTCCAAGTGTCGGGCCCGGCCCGAGTGGCCCATGGACCCCCAGGGGTATTTTCGTAATTTTTCACCAAGTGTCCAATTTTTACCTCGGAACCTCCTGGACACTTTTCCAAGCCCCGAATCACATTCAAGCCTAGTTGTAGGTCATGTTAGAGCCTCATAGGTGCATTCATAAATTTATTTATGAATGCTAACATGTATTTCCGTGTATTGCAGGTCGGGGCGTGACAATTTTGGACTGCGTATAATTTTTTTTTGAAGCATAAAATTTATTAGAAGAGAAAGAAGAGAACATTACAATCAAGCAAGAAGAGAACATTACAATCAAGCAACTAAAGTTGATGTTCTAGAGACACCTGACTTGGCTAAGGAGTCGGAAAAAAATTTAGCCTCCCTAAAAATATGAACAAAAGAGACATGACCTCTAATCTCTAAGAAGTTGGATAATCTATTAAAGATGGACCTAAATTTCTATGGCCTACTTTCAGGATTGGAAATCCATGTAATGACATTTTTTAACTCACTCTCCAAGATAAGCTTAGGGTGGGGTAGAGCCGTATCATCCACTATAGGATAGTAAAAACTTCAATAATGGCAAAAAGCTTAGCATGGTTGGAATTAGCGATTCCAATGTTTTTTGAGAAAATCAGAACTGCCTTTCCTGAATAATTTTTTATAACACCACCTATGCCTGCCGGACTAGCCATAACTTTTTAATGGAACCGTGTACAAGATTTAAAAATTGATCTTTTTTTGGGACCTTAACTTTCAAATGAGTACTATATATAAGTACTCAATGAGAACCATGTACAAATACTAAATTTGGGATTGTAACTTTGATCATGTACAAAAACTGAATTGGGGATCATGATTTTTAAATGGAAATCGCATATAAGATTTAAAATTTGTTTTTTTAGAGATCGTGACTTTACATGGGGACTGTGTAAAAAAATTTCTTTTTTGGGATTGTGACCTTTTATAGGGACATATATAAATACTCAATTAAGGATCATGATGTTTTAAGGGAGACTGTCTACAAGATTTAAAATTATTTTTTTTACTTGGGGGGGGGGGGCTTGACATTCAAATGAGTACAGTCTATAAATACTCAATAGAAGCCACGTATAGATACTTAATTGGGGATCGTTTACATGTACTCAAATTACTATTATTATTTATTTATGACTTAAAACCTAAATTGGCCCCTAACCTTTCAAAAATGAACAAAATAAGCTCCTAACTTTTTTTTAACCCAAATAAACCTTCAGCTTTTTATTATTGACTGATTGGACCCTAAATTGGATGGAATGCTAATGGCTTTGTTAAACAGCTGATGCGGCTTTTCCATGTTACATGTGTAGCCCACTCAATGAAAAAGATAAAAACTCAATTTGGCCCTCAACTTTTACCAAATGACCCAAATAAACTCTCAACCTTTAAAGTCACGTCAGTACTCTAATAGAGCTGTCGACATTCCATCAAATTTTGGGCTAAATTGGCTAACTATAAAAGGTTAAGGATTTATCTGGATCAATAAAAAGTTTAAGGGCTTATTTGGTTCATTTCTCAAAAGGTTTGGAACCAAATTGGACTTTAAGCCATTTATTTATTAGAGTGGGACAAAAGATAGGAATTACACACATAGTATAACTTTTACATATACTCTATGAGAATCATATTCAAATACCCAATTAAAGATCGTAACTTTTAAATCAAGAACGTCTACAAATACTTAATTGGGGATTGTGACATTTTAATGGGTGTCGTCTATATGATTTAAAATTTGTTATTCTTTTAAGGACCATGTACAGATACTCAATTGGAAATTGTGACTATTAAATAGGAACCTATAACTTTTACAAATACTCAATGAGAACCATATACAAATACTTGATTGAAAATAAAAACTTTTAAATGTGGACCGTGTATGAGATTTAAAATATGTCCCTTTTTTAGGGACCGCGAGTTTTTAATGAGGACCATATATAAATACTCAATTAGGTATTCTGAATTTTTAATGAGGACTATATACAAGATTTAAAACTTTTTCCTTTTTAGGGAACCTTGACTTTTAAATGAGTACCGTATATAAATACTCAATAGAAACCGTGTACAAATACTCAATTTGGGATCATAACTTTGACCATGCACAAAAATTCAATTAATGATCATGACTTTTAAATGTGGACCGCATATACAATATTTAAAATTTGTCCTTTTCTTATGGACTGTGACTTCAAACGGAGACTGTATATAAAAATTTAATTGTAGATCGTAACTTTTACATGGATGCTGTATACAAAAACTCCAATTAGGAATTGTGACTTTTAATGGGGATAGTGTATAAGATTTAAAATTTGTTCATCTTTTGGAAGTGATGTATAGATGGTTAATTGGGGAAAAGAGACTGTGTACAGGATTTAAAATTTGTTTTTTTTAGACTATGACTTTTTAATAGGGGTGTACAAAATTTGAAATTTATTAAATTTTTTGGGATCATGAATTTTAAATGGGATCATGTAGAAATATTCAATTAGAGATCGTGACTTTTTAATAAGGATTTAAAATTTGTTCACTTTTTAAGGATCATAACTTTTAAATGAGGACTGTGTATAAATGTTTAATTACGGATGGTGGCTTGACACAAATCTGGTCCTATCCGCTAGGATTTCTTCTACACTTCTGTCAGATGGTGGCTTGACACAAATCTGGGCCCTAGTAGATTGACTTCGACTCGGGTCACTAGGGTTGGCATGAAAGGGATTCAAGTTGCTGACGTGGAACACCGGATGCACCTTCAACCAAGCTGGTGGTTCTATTTTGTAAGACACGTTCCCCACTTTAGCCACAATAGGGATCGGGCCCTCGTATCTTCGGACTAGCCTGCGATCTCTCTTTCGAAGAAAGCGGAGTTGTTCGGGGCTTAACTTCACTAGCACCAAATCGCCCATGTTGAACTGTCGGGCCGTCCTACCTTTGTCTGCCCATTTCTTCATTCGTTTCGAAGCTTTCTCCAAGTAAGCTCGAGCAATTTTTGTGTTTTGCTTCCACTCCTTGGCAAAGTTAAAGGCACGCGGGCACTTCCCTTGGTAGACCTCTACCACCGTATGGGGCAATCGGGGTTATTGTCCTATCACAATTTCAAAAGGAGTTTTATTAGTAGATGAGCTCTTTTGAGAGTTAAAACATAATTGTGCTACATCAAGGAGAAGCGGCCAGTTTCTCTGATTAGCCTGCACAAAATGCCTCAAGTATTCCTCTAATAACGCATTAAACCGCTCAGTCTGCCCATCAGTTTGTGGGTGATAACTCGAAGAGATGTTGAGCTCGGACCCCAATAATTTGAAAAGTTCCCGCCAAAAGGATCTCGTAAACCTTGTGTCTCTGTCACTAATGGTGCTCTGTGGAACGCCCCAATACTTCACAACATGCTTGAAACTTAACCGTGCCATGTCTTCTGCATTAGGATGCTTCGGAGCCGGGGTGAATGTGGCATACTTAGAAAAACGATCTATCACCACTAAGATAGCACCAAGGTCCTCCACCTTGGGGAGATTAGTTATGAAATCTAAAGAGATGCTTTCCCAAGGCCTTGGAGGAATGGGCAATGGTTCTAGTAACCCGGCTTGCTTTTGCTTTTCAATCTTGTCTTGCTAGTAAATGAGACACGTCTTGGTGTAGTCTTGCACATCTCCCCGCATATGAGGCCAATAATAACTTTGATACAATAAGGCAAATGTACATCTCCAACCCCGGTGGCTAGCCCAAGGAGTGTCGTGGCACTCGCGCATCAACTTCTGTCTTAACTGTCCGGATCTTGGGACATACACCCGCAGTCCCTTTGTCATTAGTAGCTTATCCTCAACCCAAAAGAACTTCGATTTACCTTCTTCTGCCAATTTCATGATGGAGGTGGCTTGAGGGTCTGCCTTCATATTCTCTTTTATCAATTCTTTGATGTTTGTGGCCACTCGACTAACCGCCATAGGGGCAATCAACCGAAGAGCGGCCAACTCTGCCTTTCAACTCAATGTATCGGCCACTTGATTAGTCTTCCCCGACTTGTGCTCGAAAGTGAAATCGAACTCTGCCAAAAACTCTTGCCATCGGGCTTGTTTTGCTGTAAGCTTTGGTTGGGTGAAGAAATGACCGACTGCCGTGTTATCCGTCTTCACCACAAACTTCAATCCCAACAAGTTGTGCCGCCATATTCTTAAATAATGGACCACTGCTAAGAGCTCATTTTCTTGAGCTGTGTATCTCCTTTCGGCTTCATTCAACTTTCTACTTTCAAAGGCCACAGGATGGCCCTCTTAGAGTAAGACACCACCCAAGGCGAAATCTGATGCATTTGTTTGTACCTTAAATGGCTTTTCAATATCGGGCAGGGCTAACACTGGATCTTTCATCATGGCCTCTTTCAAGTCTTCGAAAGCTTCTTAACACTCTTCACTCCACTTCCATCCATGTCCCTTCTTTAACAACTCGGTAAGGGCCACCACCCGTCTCGAATACCCTTCAACGAATCGTCTATAATAGTTAGCTAGCCCCAAGAAGGAACGTAGCTCGCTCACGTTCTTAGGGATCGCCCATTCTCTGATCGCCTTCACCTTATCCATATCCATTCTGATATGGCCTTGCTCCACTATGTGGCCAAGAAGGGTATTCGGGTCTGAGCAAAAGCACACTTCTCCTATTTTACATACAACTGGTTGGCACGGAGTCTCTCAAATACTTGTCTTAGATGCTCCTGATGTTCCTTCAAGGTCGCACTATACACCACGATGTCATCTAGGTAGATGACCACAAATCTATCCAGGAAGTCATGGAAAACCTGGTCCATCAAGGTACAAAAAGTAGCAGAGGCATTAGTTAAACCGAAAGGCATTACAAGAGACTCAAATGCTCCATACCGAGTTACACAAGTAGTTTTGGGTTCATCTCCCTCGGCCACTCGAACTTGATGGTACCCCGATCTTAGATCTAACTTCGAGAAATACTTGGCCTGGTTTAACTGATCAAACAAGTCGGAGATGAGAGGAATGGGGTATTTGTTCCTCACGGTCACCTTGTTCAAGGCTCGGTAATCTACACACAACCTTAGACTTCCGTCTTGCTTTTTCTGGAATAGCAACGGAGCTCCAAATGGTGCCTTAGAGGGCCTAATGAATCCCGTCTGTAACAGCTCGTCTAGTTGCTTTCTCAGCTCGGCTAACTCAGGAGGAGCCATTCTATATGGCCGTTTTGCAGGCGGTTTAACTCCCGGGAGAAGCTCGATCTCATGGTCCACGGCTCTCCGTGGTGGTAAGGTCTTGGGCAACTGATCAGGCATCATGTCTTCAAACTCCCTCAGTACACATTTCACTCCCAAAGGGATTGCCTCGTGCTCCTCTCCCCCTTTATGGATAGGCACAGCTATGTAGGATGGTTCTCCTCATTTGATCCCCTTTTTGAATTGTAATGCAGAGAGAAGTTTCTTCCCATTCTTCGGAAGAGTACTTGTTGGCACCACACAAGGTTGGTCACCCAAGAATAGCAAGCAATTGGCAGCAGGGATCGGAACGGCCAGGGCCAATGTCATGAAATCTAGGCCTATGACAACATCAAAGTCATCCATAGGGGAAACAGTGAAATCCACGCCTCCTACCCACGGCCCAAGTTTGGTTGTCACATTCTTGGCATTCCCATGGATAGACGAAGCCGCCGAGTTAACCGCTTTCATCTGCCCACTCTCTTGGCTAACCTGGAGGTCACATCTATTGGCCTCTTCTGGGGTGATGAACGTGTCCGTTGCTCCCGTGTCAATCATGGCCCTGGTGGCCTTCCCATTCAAAGTCAATTCTACATACATGAGGCCCCGAGTGGGCTCTTTCTGAGCTTGTGCCAACTGTGCATGTAAGGCACTAAGGAACCTAATGGACCCCATCCTAGCTGGTTCACTTTCAGTTTTTTCGCTAGCGGTCTCTGATGGGGATGGCTCTGGGGGAGAAGTTCGTAGGGCATTCAATGACCCATTTCGTGGACAATCTACCACCTTGTGAGGCCCATTGCACTTGAAACAAGCCAAGGGCCATCTTAGTCTGAAGTTGGAGGTCTCCGTGCTCTTGGGATTAAAGGATCCTCGACTCGTGTTTCCCTGCGGGGAGTCCTTGCTATTAATTCTTCTATCTCCTCCCCCACTAGATGGATTGCTCGTCTTTGGTGTCTTACCCACACCACCACTAGAACTACTGACATTGGGAGGTGGATTTTTCCTTTTCTGACCACCGTCATTGTTATAGTCGGTGAGGTGTTCTACGGCCGTGATGGCCGTGGCCAAATCTTGAACCTTTTGTCGATTGAGCTCATTCCTGGCCCATGGCTTCAAGCTTTCGAGAAAGTAGAAGATCTTGTCTTCCCCCGCCATGTTCCGAATATCAAGCATTAGGGTGGAGAACTCTCGCACGTAGTCCCGCACCGATCCGATTTGGCTCAAATCCCTTAACTTCTTGTGAGCCATATATTCCACATTCTCGGGGAAAAACTGACTTTTCAGCTCTTGTTTTAGTTTGGCCCAAGTCTTGATAGGGCACACACCATCTACAAACTTCGAATGCCACCATAACTTGGCATCCCCAGACAAACACATCGCGGCCATGGACACCTTGTCGTCCTCCAACTCGGTGTGCACAGCCCGAAAGTATTGTTCCATGTCAAACAAGAAATTCTCCAATTCTTTGGCATCTCGTGCCCCCTTAAACCGCTTCGGCTCGGGCACTTTTGGTCTTTTGGCCTTCTCGTTTGAACCAGTCCCGGACCTACCCATAGCTATGGTCAGCACATTAAGCTTGGATTTGAGCTCATCAAGCTTGGATTGCATCAGTTGCAACGCCTCCCTGGTCTCTTCTCCCAGGTTGGCCACGGCCTCGGACAACTCATTCTGGGTCGTCTCGATGGCTCCCACTCGATCATGCGAGACCATTTGAGCCCGAATGACAGCCATCGCGGCTTCAAACTCCTCACGCCCCCACATGATTTTCGGGCCCTCTAGGCCTTTCTTGCATATCGGACCCTCCGGTCCTCTCTTGAACATCGGAGCCTTCGGCTCTCTCGGGATCACTCGACCGAAGTCTCATGATGATGGTTGTATTGGAAACTAGCAACGATAACCGTGCTCTGATACCACGTGTCACGGACAAGCCTTGCACTTAATGTATAGCTTGGCCGTGCGACACTTGAAGGGCTCTCTCGATCAAGTCAGCCTAGAGTTGCTTGAGTTCTGCTCAAGCACACAACATTGATTAGCATCACTAGCCACAAAGATAGCCCGCGGGCCTTAGCCAAACTAGCACAGTGACCCCCTCCAACATGGGAAGGACAGAATTTTTCCCTATTATAGCAATATAACAAAGCAACAAGGCCACTAAGCTACCAAGCAACACGGAAATAAACAACCAAGCAACATGGCAACAAAGCAACCAAGCAACAAAGTATATAGCATCACAAAGCATCAACGATTACAAACAAGCCAAGCGGCTAACTGATCCCCCATGCATCACCATACCACTTACGGGCCAGGAGGGCAGCCTTAGCTGATCGGTGGTGCATTCCTAAGCCAGGGAGCCAAGCCACCCGTCGGGTCTCCGGACTCCCCCCTCCCTAAAGAGCTAACGGGATTTTATAGGTATACTATAAACAACCATTGACATGTTCGAAATGGGGGCCGGTTTTCCTAAATACAACAATCTACCCATCATCTAGCCTCTACCCGACCATGGCCCTATACAAGGTTGGCCATGGTGTGGCCCTAACATGGTGTGGCCATAACACTAAGGCACTACATCATAAAACGAATAAGCCAAAGGAAAGAAATGAACAAACAAAGATTATTGGAGGCTAGAACTGAGAGACAGAAAAAGGGGTCAAGGAGATAAATTGGAAAAAGGAAGAGGGAACCCTCGACTACTTAAGTTTATGAAAAAGAGAATAAGAAATTTGATAGAAAAAGAAAATTTGGAGAAAACATAAGAGGAGGAGCACTCGTAGGAAACGAATGGATGAAGATGATCGTATCTTAATGGATGACGGGTAATAGTGGATGATGTTCGTAAAGACTGAATGGAAGAAAAGAAACAGAAATAAGAATGAGGATATCAAGGCATGGTAATACAGACAAGAGTGAACGAAGGATAAGAATGATGATGATGATGGAGACTATAAGGAAATCATAAACCCAGTAATGAGGAAAGTGGATCAACTTAGAGAAGAGTTGAAGAAAGAGTGAGGATAAACCAGAATAATAGTTGGAACCGAATGAGACAAAAGGATAAGAACAAAGAAGTAAAGTGAGATAGAAGGAATTAAAGGTAAGGAGTCAAGGGACATAAAGGAAAGTTGAATTTTTAGAAGGAGGGGAGTAAGCTAACTTTGAGGATAACCTCCCCGAAGAATAATAAGTGAAGAAAGGATATGGAAGATGGAGTTAAACCAAGCTAAAACGGCGTTAGCTTGGCGTGGACAAGATTGTGAGGCAATGGAGAATAGAGAGAGGTGTTGTCTGTAATAAATAAACCATGACATCAAAAGACAAAGAAGGGATATCGAGGTATTAAAGGCCGAAGATGGCTGAGATAAAGGAAAGCCCATATGTGAAAAGCAAGAGATGAGGGAACTGAGACAAAAAAGATGACAAGAGAGAACCCCGAGTACTAAATGGAAGGAGTATGGGGATAAGGAAAGGAATTGATTAAGCACATGAACTTCTATGAGCATAGTCAGTATGAGCAGCAGAAAGAAAATTCTAACACCCGAGAGAATCAAAGGTGTTAGAAGAAAAGAGGAATAAGGATAAGAATGATGAAGAAAGTCAAAAAAAGAAAGCAAAGGAAGGGAATAATGAAGCCAAGGTAAAGGAAACCTTGGGTAAGACGTGAAGGATCACGTAAATCGAGGTAAAAGAGTGTGAAGAAGAGAAACAATATGGAGATTATCCTAAGGAAAAGGGTATGGAGATGATAAGAGCTGCAGATGATGCCAAAATATGGCAATGGACCAGAGAGAAGGTCAAGTTAAGTGAAAGGAAGGGAAACCTCAAGAGAGAAACACAAAGATGAAGAAGCTACAAAGAATGCAGCATGACTGTAAGGTGCGTGAATTACGCTGTTCTGCGTTGACGGGAAAGTAAGAGAAGGTGGACCCCACAATGGATTATAGGCGAGTGAAGGGAGAGAAAAGAATAAAGATGGGGATAAGGGAACCCCAAATAACATTGTTGATGAAAGGAGGAAAAGAAATCAACCATTAGCAAAGAAGCTAATGTAAAGGAAGGAGGTCGGAAGGAAGAGAAACACATGACACCTCCGAAAGTGGGTGCCTTAAGAAAATAAAAGTTAAGGAAAGCCTAAGAGGCTAGAGAAATTGCATGAATGGGTATGAAGTCGGGGCTTAGGTATGAATGAGTTGGAAGCCATGTGAGGCGTCCCCATGAGAGGACGGATCAAAGATCGAGATTTTGAGGATCTCTGTGATGACCACTCGAGAAGACCGGCCCAGTATGTGATTAGGGAGAGAGCATGAAACCTCCCAGAGTTCTCCATCCCAGAGAGGATGAGAGATGAGATGAGATGGGCCGTGGGCCCTGTATGTGATGTGATGGGCCGAAGGCCCAATGTGTGATTGTGATGGGCGGTCAAAGAGTGGGTCAGATTATGAAAGCCAAGAGGGTATGATCTCTGATTCCTCTATTGTGATGTGGCTGAGTGTGAGCCAGTGTGTACAAGAGCTCGACTCATACTCCATGAAGGGAGAGAATGAAGTAAGGGATGAAACGAAGAAGCAAAACCAAGGTAGGGGGGAAAGATAATTAACTTACCGCATCCTTGCCGCGAAGGCGAGGGAGTTAAGCTAAGGTCTTTCCCGATAGCTTGGTCACAAAGATGAATACAAGACCATGAAACGACAAGAAACGCGTCGAAGGATGGCCTCGAAGTGAGAGGCAGTGGCAATAAAAAGGAGAAGGAACTCCTAAGAAGAGTAAGAGGTGTGGAACCTCAGAGAAAATAAAAGAAGAGTCTCGTCGAGAGAGACTTTGAGAAAGAACAAGGACAAGGAGAAAGAATCGAGTAAGCACAACTGAAGCAGAAGAAGAACCTCCAAGTGTCATGATCAAAGTAAAACGAGCCTAACCCATGATTGGGCAAGGGTAGGCTATGTAAGGAAAGGATGAGGTTCAAACTCAAGAGTAAAAGGGTGATGAAACCACTCTTGAGGAAGAGAATGATTAGAGTGCGCAGCAGAAGGGTGGTGGACTTCAGCAGTGAATAGTGATGCGAACACTATTCGAAAACTAAAGGAGGGCTTCGAATGGAAGCCAAACCTTCCCAAGCTACCTCATTTAATTTCGAGGACGAAATTTTTAGAAAGAGGGGAGAGTTGACACACCCGGATCTAACACAACTTTTTCGTACAAAAGGAATAGTATAAGATGGCGTATTAAGTGGACAATACGTCGGTCCGGATGTGTCTAATTAAGAAGAGATGTGAAAATTAGGATAAGACGGAGTTAAAAGATAAAGTAATTAACCGTGCATGAAAATTAATAAATACCAAAAAGATTTCCAATTAAGTCCCTAGAAATTTATTATGGGTCCCGTTATCACGAGAAATCAAAGGATTTAGCCAATGAGTGAAAATGAAAGAAAATTGAAAAAGTGGAAAAAGTTTGACCATGGGCCCGAGTAGACCCGGTGTCGGGCTCCTCTATAAATAGAGGAAAGCCGAAGCTTTTCCTCATTTCTCTTTTTCTTTTTCTTTCTTTTTCTTTTTTTTTCTTCTCTGGAGCCAAACTGAGGCATTTTGGACTTTTGGCAGATTCGGACAAACCGGCCGACAAAAAAAGATGAGTTTCTAATACGTCATTCTACTCATCTCGATCTACGTTATATTAAGTTTGCACGCATTTCCATGCATTGATTTAGAGTAGATCTGAGATTTTAGCTTTTAACCCGTTTAATTTTAAAACTCAGTTCTACGGATATCGGGTCGGTGAAAGAAGGTGAGTTTTTAGTATGTTATCATACTCACCTTAATCTACGCCCTACTCCGTTTTCACACATTTTCGTGCACCGGGTGAGAGTAAAACTGAGATTTGGTCAAATTAAGCCAGATCTCGTTTTACGAAAAAATTGGACAGGTGTTTCTCGTTTCTGCCTCGGCGTATCCGTCATGGATGCCATGAGGATCGCCTGTCTAAGTTTGTACGTCGAAAGGAGGAGAAACGAATGAGAAAACCCGGGGAGGGACTTGCCGAGGAACTGGCCGATCGAATCCCTGTTTAGATATTTTTATATTATATTAATATATTTAAGATATTTATATATTATATTAATATATCTTAGATATTTATATATTATATCATTATAATATATAAATATCTCATGGAAGGGCTTTTCGGGCCCGATTTTGCATAGAACTTGGCCTAGTCCGGGTGGGGCCCAGCCCAGTCTGGGTGTGGGGCCCACGAGCCCCCGGGGGCATTTTTGTAATTTTTTCGTCAAGAGTCCGATTTTAGCCCCGGAACCTCCTGGACACTTTTCTAAGCCCCGCATCACATTCAAACCCAGTCTTAGGTCATATTAAAGCGTCGTAGGTGCATTCATAAATTTAATTATGAATGCTAACGTTTTTCCGTGTATTAGGACTCCGAGTGAATCGAATGCGGCAATGTGCCGGAGGTTAAAGTTACGTGGAGCACTTGGGAGTATACGAACCTCCCAATACTGTGAGTGGCCTTGTTTTCAGTGCTTAGCCACTAGGGACAAACATTTTTAAATATTTAAAAAAAACATAAATTGTTTTAAAAAGGTTTTACGACTGTTTTGGAATAAGGGTAATCCACAACACACACTTTTTATTTTATGATACACTCATTTAGAGGGTGGAATGATTTTAAAAATGTAAAATCTTGTATGTATGTGTAATGTTTTAAATATATATGTTTTATGTGCATATATGTATATATATGATAAATATATGGATGAGAGGCGAAATAAGTAATTGAGTGGCTCCTCGGGGCTTCAATATATGTGGGAGCGTGGACCAAGTTGGAGGAGCATACTTGATTCTCAGCGGTGGACCGCATATAGAGGGGCACGGTGAAACGAGAACCTGAGAGAGGTGAGTAGGGAAGCTCGCCAGGGCTCCAGAGCTGTGTTCCACCATAGCTAGGCACCACCGAGAGAACGGGCTAGCAGAAGAGAAATTGTGAAAGTGTGTTTAAAGAGAAAAGAGATAGCCCTCGGTGCAGTAAGACATACGACAGGCCAATTGTGCCTTCAATGTATTTGATGCCCGCCCATTTTAGTTATAAATTATTTTAAAGGTTTTAAAAATCAAATTCTCACCTGGAGAATTTGAAAGGAAGTGTTGAAAACAAAGTTTTTATTTATTTTATTTTATTTCTATTATTATTATATTTTGGATTACCCATGTTTTTCCTAACTCCGATGGAGATTCATTGAACCTCTGTCACCCACCTGTATCCAATGTAGATTGATGCAGATCTGCGTACGGGGTCAGCAAATAAGTTGGAGGCTCACTAGGAAATGTCGGTGGCTTAGACTTAGCAGTTTTTCGTTGCGTAGGTATTATTTTAAATTAATCCACTGGTGTTGCTAATAAATTAAATATTTTATTAAATGATTTCTAATTAAAACTTTAGTTTTGTTTTGCAGCGACAATATCTATTTCACGCCTTGCGGTGCCTCGGATGCGTGACTGCAGACACGTATTTCGAGATAGCGCGACGGTTGCCACGTGGCAGGCCCAGGGCGGGTCGAGGCGTGATAGCAACATATGATAACAGTCTCTAATATTTTTAATTTAGTGGCAATTATTATGTAATATAACGTCACATATTTGTTTTGCCTCTAAATTTTTTTTATTTAAAGGCAAATATCAATAAAATAGCAACCCATGCCATATTTGACTCTAAAAAATCTAATCTAGAGGCAAAAGTGCTAATTGCCTCTAATAATCTGTCTCTAAAAATGGTTTTTGTTGTAGTGATGACTGCTAACCCAGAAAAAAAGGGAATTCCATTCTTATTACTTTGATACTTTCACTTCCATTTTCTTTAGATCACTCTCTCCAGCGTCAGCTCTCCGAGAAGTGGAAGTAAAATATTTGGTAGATTTACTAAGCTATGTAAGGGACTAGCAGTGATATTAATCGTCGGCCGCATTGTCGTTGGCTTCTTCATGCTTCTTTTACTAACCTTGCTCTTAGTCCCGCCAGGACAAAATTCCTTTTGGTTGGAACCTCATAATTGCTGGTTCATGGGATGCTTGTCACCACTCTTGGTCTTCTTTTCATGGGGAAGTTGATTGACCCTACATGGGGTTCCAAGGAGTTGCTGAAGTTCACCTTTCTAATGAACTTTCTAACTTTCTATTTGTGTTTTTTTTACATTTCTTCTCATAATAGCCAAGATGGATTATAATTTAGGGGAGGGGAGTTTCGTGAAACTCATTGCTCCTACTATTTGTAACCCAGATTATTGTTAAATGGAAGTTAGGAAAATTTTCTACCAAACGGTGTCAACTCTCATAAAACGGAATGATTTAATTATAAAATAAGAAAAATGACATGGCTTCCTTGTAACGGTTGATTTGAGTTTAACATATCAGTGGACCTCCCTACTGTTTTTTAGCAGTGGAGAGAATCCTCTCCTTTATTGAAACTAGAAAATTGTCCAGGCTTCGCTTCGGGACATACTTTTAATTTTAATAAGAAAATTTATTTTAAAATATAGGTAAAAGATTTAAAAGTTTTTTATTATTAAATTAAAATCGGTTTTACTAATGATACACTCATATACCCTTTAGGGGGCGTTTGGTTCTGGTAATCTAAGATAACATTAGTTATGTTATTAGCTCCATAAAAAATAACCTATACATATAACCTGAAAGATTACCAAATTGTGTTTGGTTCAACATTTGTCAATGTTAGATTAATCTATTTGGTTGGAGGTTATGTTTTTTGTCAAAATTGATATTTTACTATTATGTCCTCACTTAAAGACTTGTAGTTTATTTCTTTTTTATACTATGTATCCTATATTTTTCAAGTCTTTTTATTTCAACAATTATATATGACTAACAAAACAAGTTTATCTTCATTGAACTTAACAAAATAATATTTATTTGTTTCATTAAATTAAATTATGCCTAATTTACATAAGGAAAAAAATATATGTTATATACTTGAGTCTTGTGAAAAAATTAATTGGGTAAGTCATACGCACAAATTATATAATTAATAATATTTTAATGATTATATGAGTTAAGTTTAATTATATTTATTTATGACAAAAAAATTATGTTTCTAGTTTAATTGAACTAACATATATTTAAATAGTTTTTTTAGCTAAAATATATTTAAATAGTTTAATAATTATATAAGTTAAGTTTAATAATATGCTTCTTAAAAAAATGCTTGAAAAGAATGTTGTAATTTACTAATTACATTGGGTTATTGTGGTCCAAAGGAATAAAATAGTGATGGCAAACTAGGAAAAAATTTAAGATAACTTGGTTATCTCAGATTACCTAAGAATTTGGAGGTTATCAGATAACTTGATTTTGAGGTTATATCAGATAACCTGATAACCTTGGTTATCTCATTACCTCAAACCAAACAAAGGCATATAAGATAACAAAGGTCAGATAACCGGAGTTATCCTAGATAACCCCCAACCAAACGGCCCCTTAAGGTTGATTGACTTTCCATTTAAAAAAACAATACTTTTTATTTAATGCAATAACTTTTTTTGAATTTAAGAAAAAATGAAATATTAATTATATAAAACTTTTTATATTTGACATCTTAAATGATGCATGGATGAACCATTTAAGATTTTCCTTAATTAATTATGAAATCTTAATTTTTCTTTTTTTGTGAAATGCTAACCAATGCACCCATATACCATTTAAGATGCTAAATATAGAAAATTTTATATAATTAATGTTTCATTTTTTCTTGAATTCAGAAACGTTACTATATTAAATGAAAAGTATTTTTCCTAAATAGAAAGTCATCCTACCTTAAATGGTGCATGGTGCACCTATTAGCAAAACAAATTAATTAATTATATATTAAATACAACTTAATAATAACTAAATACCAACCTTAATTTACTAAATTAATTCAAAAGCAATTTTGAAATATTATAATCAGTAATGCTATATGACCTGTCTATTTTTGTCCTGCCTCTTATCCCGCCTGACGTAACTTTTATTTTTCTGATCGCACTTTATTTTATTTCCAAAATCTAAAACCCTATCATAAAACCTATCCTTAATAATCACATTTATTAAAAGTGAGGCTAAACTTTTAATAATTAGGAAAGCCACGTCAAGAGGGACAGAGATAGGATGAAATATGCTAGTCAAAAAACATTTTCCTACTATAATTACCTATGAAACATCTTTTAATAACCAAATGACCCAAATTGATACCTATGAATTATTATTTATATGACAATATTACCACAAAAAGTAATGCCCAAATAAATATCATTTATTACAAAATTGCTATCAAATTGGACACTTGGCAATCAATTATGCATTCAATTTTTCAATTTTACTCTATGGTGAAAGGGGATAAAAATCATAATATGTATGTATTGATCATCATAATTGTGAAAACATTAATTGTAAAAGTCGTCGTTTTGTAATAATAAAAAATAGAATAAACTTTTCTATCAACAAAATATTCTTTTATAATCATATACAAAGTAACCACTTTATAAATTCACCAAACTAATTCAAATATGATCTTGTGAACTTAATAATCACCTTAATAATTGAATAATGACTTTAATTCATCAAATTTACCTCAAAAATCAATATTAAAATTTATTATTACCTATGAAATTACCCCTTAATAATAATAATAAATCACCTTAATTCACTAAATTAATCCTAAATCTAACTTTATATATTATTATTACCCACAAAATGTCCTTTAATAATCATATAATTCTAAATTGATAGATATGTATTAAACAATTAGGGATTAAAACAATTAAACTCTTTCAATAAACTAAGCAACAAATATATATTTATGAAAAATAATTGAAAAAAAAACCTCAAGCTTAATCAATATTTAAAAAACAAAAGAAATAGAAATAGAATTGGAAGGAAAAATCAAATTATCCCAAATAAACACCCACCCAATTAACCTAAATTACTAAAATTACCATTCAATTTTGGGACAATTGTCAACATGAGGTGCACTTAATTTTTCAATTTTTATCAATTATCCTATGGGGATAACTTTCATAATAAGTATAGACTAAAAGTTGCCCGGGCTTTGTCCCGAGTCATATTTTTATTTTAAATATTAAAAAATAAAAATTTTAAAGACATTTAAAAATATTATATATTTTTAGCATTAAATTTAAAAAGAAAATAGTAAAAAAAATTAGACCTCAAATTAAGTGTTACTTTACTCATATAAAACTTAACACTTTTAATAACAAATATCTTGTAAATATATCTATAGAAATAACTTTTATTTCTTGTTCTAAATTATAAATTAATAGAAGATTTATTATTGCAAAATTAACCGACAAATTTTTTACGGTACAAAAATAAAATCTTATTACATGAGATAAATCTCTTATATGTACATACATATCTTTTTGAGCATTCATGCCAATAAATCTAACAATACTATGACAAAATAACCAAATAAAATCAATATAAAAATTGGATAAATAATACACATAGTAGTACTTGAATCAAGGACCTAATGGTATGGACTTATCTTTTGACCTAAAGATTCGATAAATTAATGGACAATTAATATATTATTTATTGATATTTAAAATTTCATAAAATTTACCATTTCTAATCATGAAAAATTATAAAATTTCTTAATATTATCATAGTCTCCCTCTTTAATGTCTAATAACATCATAAATTTTCTAATAAAACCTAACAAAAAAATTTGGTGAACATTTTAACCTGCCTAAAAATCTCTATAAAATATACAAAATCTCCTAAATCTCCCCAAACAATCAATAAAAAAACAAAAAATAATCTCAAAATCATTTAGATATTGGACATATGATAGCAAATTAATATCCCTTAATCATATGAAATTATGATATTTCAATAAAAATTTATTATATATTTTTTAATTATTAGATCGATGCTCCTTTTATATCTTTATCAATAGTTAAATTATCCAATATAAATTAAAACTTTGTTAATCATAATCATTGTTATTGTTATTCTTATTATTATCATCATCATAATTGTCAAAAAAATTAATTATAAAAGTCGATATTTTGTAATAATAAAAATAATTTAATAAAATAATATTTTTTATCAAAGAATATTCTTTAACAATCAAATATAAAATAACTACTTTAATCCACCAAACTAATCCAAATCCCATCTTGTAAAATTATTAATCAACTTAACAATCAAATAATGACTTTAATTCATCAAAGTTGCCTCAAAATCAATATTAAAATTTATTATTACCTATTAAATTATCTCTTAATTATAATAATAAACCACCTTAATTCATTAAATTGATCCTAAATCTAACCTTATATATATTATCATTACCCACAAAATGTCTTTTAAACATCATATAAATTCAAATTAATATATATGTATTAAATAATTAGGGAGTAAAACAATTAAATTCTTTCAATAAACTAATATTTATAATCCTAAATCCAATCTTATATATTATCATTATCCACAAAATATCTTTTAATAATCATATAAATCCAAATTAATATATATGTGTTAAGCAATTAAGGAGCAAAACAATTAAATTCTTTCAAAAGACTATGTAATAAATATATATTTAGGAAAAATAATTGAAAAAATAAAAAGTTCAAACTTAATCAAGAAAAAAAAAAGAAACAAAAACAAAAGAAAAAAGAAATAGAATATTAAGAAAAATCAAATTAACTCCAAATAAACACCCACCAAATTAGCTAAAATTACTATAATTTTGAGACACTTGTCATCATATGGTGCATTTAATTTTTCAATTGATGATTTCTATTAAATGGGGATAACTTTCATATATTGTATAAATATTGTATAGATAGGAGATGTGTGAGAGTACTTAGAAGTAACTAAAACAAAAGGACCTAGTACACAAGCTTTCTTATAGTGATGAGAGGAGGAAAAGATAGAACGAATATGACACACCCGGACCTAGCGCGACCTTTTCGTACGGACGGAATAGTGTAAGATGACGTAATAATTAAACAATATGTCGGTCCGGCTGTGTCAAGTTAGAAGAGAAGATAAGCTTAAGTTAAGACGGAGTTGGAAGATGAAACAGGTGACCATGCATGGAAACACTAAGTGGACTTCTTTAAGTCCATAGCCAATGGATTGGACGTCCATTGGTGAATTGGTCGGTGGATCGGGCCAAGGATCGAAATTATGAGAGGTTTCAAAGAGGGGAAAAAGTCTGGCCCGGGGTGCGAGTAGACCCGATGCCGGGCCTTGCTATAAATAGGGGGAGATGAGCTCTCCCCCTCTCATTTTCTCTTCTCCGTCTCTTCTTTACTCTCATTTGCTCTCTCGGAGCAATTTTGGACTTTTGGCCGATCCGGACAAACCGACCGAAGGATCAAGGCGAGTTTCTGCTATGTTGTTCTTAACTCCTTGATCTACGTTTTATTAAGTTTTCACGCATCTCCATGCATTAGTCTAGGAGAGATCCAAGCTCAAAGTTAGTTTCAGCTTTTTAGTTAGATTTTAGGTTTAGATTTGAGATCTAGGAACTTTGAGCTTGTGATTCTCGTTTCTGCTCTGGTAAACGCGTCGTGGGAGGTGAGAGGAACCTCCATCTTGAATTTCACACGAAACGGTGGACCGAGGGGCTCTGGAACAAAGGAAATGCCTCGGATCCCGAGGTGGCCGGACGGCTCCCGCGCTGGAGCCGAGTCTCTCCTACGCGGGAGAAACCAGCAGGCCGGGTCCCACACGGGACCCGAGCCTGTCGGCGCCGGACTGGGCCTTTTGGCCCAATCCGTGCGTTTGGGCCCTGTTGGGCCAAGTCGAGTTGGGCTCAGCCCAACTCATGTGGGAGGGGCCTTTTGGGCCCAGAAACAGGCTGGGCCTGACCCAACCTCAAGGGAAGGCCTGCCTGGCCCAGAACCGGGCAGGGTTGGGCCCTACGTGTGGGGCCCAGGGTCCCTAGGGGCATTTTCGTAATTTTTCACCAAATGTCCAATTTTTATCCCAGAACCTCCCGGATACTTTTCTAAGCCCCGAATCACATCCAAACCCAGTCTTAGGTCATATTAGAGCCTCATAGGTGCATTCATAAATTTAATTATGAATGCTAACGTATATTTCCGTGTACTAGGGCTCCGGTTGGATCGAATGTGGCGATGCTCCGGAGGGTAAAGCTACATGGAGCGCTTGGGAGTATACGAATCTCCCATCACTGTGAGTGGCTTAGATTTCTTTGTTTAGCCACTGGGAACAAAGGTTTTAAAAATGTTTTTAAAACACAAATGTTTTCGAAAGGTTTTGGGAATATGGGGAAATCCACACACACACACACAGTTGTTTGTGATATACCCACACAGTGAGTGGAATGTTTTAAAAAGGAATATAAAATTTATGTGTGTGTGATTATATGTTTTAAATATAAATGTTTTATACGAGTTGTTTGGGAATATCTTTGAGCGAATATCTTTGAGCGGAAAAGGATACTAATTGGCCGAATACGAGGGATCCAGTTTAGTAGCGCTTATGAATTCTCGTCTTTCTTGCAAGATTTGGAACAACAATTAATTGATGAGTTTCAACAGGTCTTATACCAAGAGGAATTGTTATGGTACCAAAAATCTCGTATGGATTGGATTAGGGATGGAGAAAGAAATACGAAGTTCTATCATCTTTCCACTATGGTGGGAGGAATTTCAGTAGAGTGGCAAGGCTAAACATCCATGGTAGTTGGGTATCTGATTCGGAAGTCTTAAAAACTGAAGCAGTTGATTTCTTTAAAACTTTGTTTGCAAGAAGAAATTCTGAACCTTTGAAGAAAATCTTATACGTTGGCAGCCTATGCTTTCTTTAGAGGAAAAGGAGAAGTTAATTGTGCCGGCCACCCTTGAGGAGGTTCGAGTTGCTCTTTTTTCGATGAAAGGCCTCAAAGCCCCATGACCAGATGGTATTCAACCACTTTTCTTCCAAAGAGAGTGGGATACAGTTAAAGATCATAATGTCTCCTTTGTCAATAAAGCAATTAGAAAGGGCTATTTCGTTTAGGAAATTTCTAAGGCGCTTATCACTCTTATTCCTAAGAAAGAGGCACCTATGTCTATGGTTGATTTTTGGCCAATTAGTCTGCTTAATTCCTCTTATAAAATCCTCTCCTAGATACTTGTTTCTAGATTGAGGCCTCTACTCCAAGAGATGGTTGGTCCATTCCAGAATAGTTTTCTACCAGGAAGGGGTACCCGTGATAATATCTTCATTGTTCAAGAGGCGGTGCATTCTTTGATGAAAAGGAAAGGGCGTAAGGGAGGTTTAATTTTCAAAATAGACCTTCATAAAGCATATGAAAGTGTTGATTGGGATTTCTTACAGCAAACCTTTGCTTGATTTTAATTTAACAGTCCAACTTGTTCAATTGATTATGTTCTGTATATCATCTAATTAATTATTAATAATTTGGAATGGTAAGACTCTCCTTTATTTCTCTGCTCAACGTGGTCTTCGACAAGGTGATCCACTTTCTCCTTATTTATTCATCTTATGTATGGAGACATTATCGTTTATGATCCAGACCAGGTTGCATAAAAAGAGTTGGAAACCAATTAAAATTGCTCAGAATAGTCCTACTTTGTCCCATCTCTTTTTTGTAGATGTTCTACTTTTATTTGCCCAAGCCGAGGAAAAACAGGTGCAAGTGATATTGGAGTGCCTAAATACTTTTGCATTGGCTTCTGGTCTTTCTTTAAATCTGTAGAAGTCTAAATTATTTGTCTCGCCAAATGTATCTCGTCATTATGCTTCTTCTCTCAGCTCTCTGAATGGTGTTCCTTTAACTGATAATTTAGGGCGTTACTTGGGAGTCTCGATCGTGCATGGTCGGGCATCGAAGCAGCTCTATGCTCCCAACCTTGACAAGTTACAAGATAAGATGGCAGCGTGGAAAAAGAATTTGCTCTCTCGTGCAGGCCGAAGAATCTTGGCTCAGTCAGTGTTAAGCGCCATTTCGGTTTACACAATACAAACTGCTTTATTACCTTTATCGATTTGTCGTCAGGTGAATAGAATTATAAGAAATTTCCTTTGGGGTGGTAATGAAAATAGTTCTTAAGGCCACTTAGTTTGCTGGGAGCAAGTTTGTTTATCCAAGGCAAATGGTGGGTTGGGATTGCGATCAACAAGAGACAATAACTTAGCTTTGCTATCAAGGATAGGATGGGAGTTGGAGATTAATGATACTTCTCTAACCTACTGTGTACTGAGAGGTAAATACTTACGTAACCATAAGTTCCGTTCTGTAAAGCCACATGTGACTTCCTCCTCCACTTGGAAAGGAATCCTCAGATGTCGTAGCTTGCTAGATCTTGGTCGGAAGCAGTTAGTTGGTTCGGGAGAAGATATTTACTTTTGGCTAGATTGGTGGACGAACAAACTACCGCTGATTAATCTTGTAACTGGTCCTTTGGTTCTTGAGTTATTTTCTATGAAGGTTTCGGATGTTATTGATGCTCATAGAGAGTGGGATTTGGACTTAGTAAGAAACTTCTTACCTTATGAAGTTCTGATGGAAATATATGCTGTTCCCATTCCTCTACAAGCCAGAATGCGAGACAGAGCTACTTGGATAGGAGAGAGTTCGGGCTCCTCCTCATCTAGATCAGCCTATAGACTACTACAACAGTCTAAAGTGGATAATGAGAATCTGATTAGCTTTAATTGGATTTGGAAGCTAGTATGTACTGAGAGGGTACGTTTTTTCATTTGGCTTCTTACAAAGGATAGGTTGAATACTAATGTTAATAGAGTAAAACGTAACATGGCTAGTTGTGCTTCTTGTCCACGTTGTCCTAACATGAATGAGACAACTCTGCATCGCTTTCGGGACTGCCCTTTTGCTAAAGAAGTTTAGGGGTGTTGGATGACTTGGGGACTGAATGAACCCTCTTTTTTTACCCTCCCCATGCAAGATTGGTTATTAATTAATTGTCATAACCATAAGGCGTTTGTGGATGATGTTGCATGGTCCACGCAGTTCATCTTTACACTATGGTTTATATGGAAAAGCAGGAATGAGCTGATTTTTGAACAGAAGGAATTTTGCTCGAGTCGAGTTTGGTTTATTTCAAGGAAGATGGCTATTGAAGTTAAAGCTGCGATGGCTAAAGACCTTCGACTGAATAAGCTCCCCAAGTATGTTAAATGGAAGCCTCTGAATGTTGATTGTTTTATCCTCAATACAGATGGAGTATTCAAGGTCGAGACTGATGTGGCAACTACAGGTGGTTTAATTCGAGATTGTATTGGCAACTGGGTGAAGGGATTTGTGCTTAATATAGGCCATACAGATAGCTTAACCGCGAATTATGGGGAGTGAAGGCTGGTCTCCTCTTGGCTAAACAATTACGGCTGACTAAGGTAATTGTTGAGCTTGATGCAACTATGACAGTTCAGTTTCTTAAAAATGGGCTCCCACCTTCGCACCATTATTCTATCCTGGTTCATGATGCCATTGTTCTAATTAACGAAGGTTGGGTGATTGAAGTGAAGCACACTTATAGGGAGGGAAATAGCTGTGCTGATTTCCTTTCTAATTTGGCTCAAACATCTCGCAGAAGCACTCTGATTTTTGAAGATCCACCTGTGGACTTACTCATTCTATTGGAGCAAGACATTATTGGTGATCCCATTATGAGAATGTAAGCCTTTGAGACATCTTATTCACAAAAAAAAAATACGAGCATAAATATGACCAAGAAACAAATACAAGCATAAACGCAGAAGTAGAAAAAGAAACAAACACCAACAAGTGGTTAGTCCAGCGGTAAGCGGCTCGGACCCCTGTAAGATTGAGGACACAAGTTCGACACCTGGGAAGCGCCCTTGTTGGAAAAGAGACTAACCGAAATCGCTCTTTCCTTCGGAATGATGGAAAAACCATTTCTCCTACCCAAAAAAAAAAAGAAAAAGAAACAAACAGTGACGTGCATAGCTATGTCCCACGCACTGATCAACTAATAAGAAATAAAACAAAAGCAACAAAGGTTTTTTGTGATGAACTCACTGAGTTGGTATGCATGCAATTCCAATTAAAGTTAGTTAAGGTGATGGATCTCTTGGTTATTAGAGAAATGAAAATTCATTTCTATTATAAGTTTGCATCAATAATAAAAAATGCAATTTATTTAAAAATGAGATATAAAAAATCAAAATCTGCACTAAATATATAAACTTGAAATTAAAAGACGCATTTAAACATTAAATTACCTGTTTTCTTGCCGAATCCGTCCATTCCAAAATTGATTGTAAAGATGTAAAGATGTTGAGGCATTCTTGATTAATAAAAATACTCGACACTTAATGAATTGGAAAACTATGCTTCCAACATTAAGTTTGAGATAAGAGAACATCTGAAGAAGTGAAAAAGTGAACAAGACAAAGAAATTTCCGATTCATGAAATACATTGCAAGACACATTTAATCTAAAATCTAAAAAAGGAGTGAAAGCTGTACCTGTAAAGACGGAGGAGGATGGCTGGAAGAAGCCTAAAGTGGATAGTTGAAAATAAATGTTGATGGTTCCTTCAAGAAATTAACAAAGTGAAGAGGTAGGTATAGAGTGGTCGACAGGGATGAAGATGGGAAGTTGATAGATGGTGCAAACCGGAAAAAAGTCACTGAATCACTTTTATTGGGAGAAGCTCTGACTATGAGGGAAACTATTGAGCTTGCAAGAAGAAAACGATTTGCAAAGATAATTATATAAACGTATTGGGAAATTTTGTACTGAAATCTAGGATTAATAGAAGCTGGAAAAATAAATTGGACCATTGAATCAGTTCCTGAAAGACATAAGAGGAAAGAATAATACTTTTGAGCAGGTTATGAAAAGGGAGTCAATAGAAAGGCCAATAAAGTCCCGATCGGATTTCAACTCAATAAAAAAAAAAAGGGATGTGCATGAGTAAGTTGATACTTGTACCTCCATTCTCTCTTGTTCCATCTGTGACAAGGGTGGAGTACTGTGCGGCCTTTTGAAAGTATTATATTATAATAATAGAATGCAATTATTGTTGGGAAGAAAGAAAAAACCAAAAAACTGAAAACAGATTCTGAAAGCGGGTGGCTTCTTCAGTCAGCGGTGCTTTCCATCAGCGGACAATAAGCGGCATTTAATATGGTCCATTGGATTAGATTAGATCAAATATTAACCTTTAGATCAAATGAAAGGAAGGTAAATGAGAAATAAATAGGAGGTAAAGTAAGAGTAAGTTTGTCTTTATAAACCGGTAACCAGATGAGTAGGTGGCCTCTTGGGTAGATAAAATCTTGTAGTGTTGGTGTATCGTCTGACTTGAAGACAAAGTAGGTGTGTCAGTATTGTCTGACTTTAGGACCAAGAGCCCACGTGCCTACATCTCCATCATTACTCACCCTCCTTCAGCAGCAGCCTTCCATGTTACATTTTTTTGAGCCATAAATTTTTTATTTTTTGTGAAATTGAACCCATGAATATATGGATGGATCAAATATGTATGTGAGGGGTTGAAATCTTAAAACTCAAACCCTAAAATAAATGTTTTTGAAATATATGTATATAAACATATATATATATATATATATCTACTAAAACATAAAAAAATATGTGAATTTATAAAAATATTCATTTTATCTCAATTTTCCTTTTTTCTCTATTTGTTATTATGACCTTTTAGTTATTTTATATTCCATTTTTTTAATCTATTCTTAAAATAATGGGACCCACACACATACACAATCATTATTATATTGTAATATATAAATACTATTATATATTATAAATGCTACTAACAATATATACACACACATAAATACATACAATATACATATATATATATATATATACACATACATATAATACTACTAATTTTAAGAATAGATTTGTATATTTATGCCATTTAGAATGAATAGAGATATTGAGAATTCAAAATAAATAGGAATATTGTTGATAACATCTTTTGTCAATCCTCTAACCATGATAGAATTGAACTCATTTTATTTTGCTTAATTATACTTTGAAAAATTATCTCATACACTGATAGTATAGTTTTTTAACTCCACAAGTGCGGTTAGAGGGTTGACATATATTTTTATAGGGTATATTTTTATACATTTTTTAATTAATTAATTAAATAGTAGAGTATGTGTCGTTCGCCTAACATTGCATGTGGAGTTAAAAAACTCCATTGTTAGTGTATGAAAGCTAAACTCTTATACTTTACACTATTATTATGACTTATAATCTTAATATGATTGTTAAGGTATTAATGTAAGTTTAATACAAATTAAAATAAATTAAATTAATTTTAATTATATTTTTATTTTTATTCTTATCTCGATTTTTATATTTAATTATCTTAAATAAAATTAAATAAGTAAGAATACAAAACCCACTGCGAAGCGCAGGTACATGACTAGTATATATGTATATATATATATATAAAGATGCATACGAGATAGCCACCCAATTTAAAAAAATTAAAGTTACCAATGTAAGAAATGAGAATATAATTTTTAAAATTATAATAACTCTACCTTGTAAAATTAATTATATTTTTATAATTATACTTAAAAAGATAATATCCAGAAGAAATAATTTTTCAGAAATAGAAAAGTTTACTATGAATACTATTAAGTAAATCAATTAATCACTAAATAAACATAAATAAGATTGTTATTAATGTAATTGTGTAATGGAAGACACAATATAGTGCAAAAAATGATAAACTAGTATTTCTATTTAATGCAAGTTTCTTTCCAAAAAAAAATATAAATTTAAGAATTAGAATATTAGTTGTCGATCTTAATAGAAGTGAACCAAATTAAAATAATAAGTTTAACTTCAATCATATGGGGAAAAAAGTAATAAGGAAGTACAAATTCATACTAAGAAAGAATATAAAATAAGCAACAAAATAAATTAACAATAATATACCAAATAATATTTGGATAATGATTTATAAGAGTTACCTATTAAGAGATTAAGCGACAAGTCCACAATGCTTGTTCCTTGATGATGCCTAAAATGATAGGTGCATGTAACTATTGCAAAAATCATAGTAAAGTGTTGACTAAAACTTTGATATTATTCCACATATTTTTTTATTGACATTGAATCTAAAACAACAATACAAGAATGCTACATATATAAACTTTCATGTTTACAAAGAACTGTGAATAAAAAAAAAACACTTAATTCTTGTTTGTAATTTTAACAATTAACAAGACATTTAGATTTTAATTTTAATTTTAATAGTTTTATATAATAGACCTTTAAGATTTAATGAATATATAATATTTTAATTTTAAGGCATCATTCTATTCTAATTGCATAGGTTCGGGACTTAGGATTGAAGTTTATTCTTACGCCAATATTAATTTATAATTTAAAACTATAGCAATTGACCATGACTAGACTAACTTTGTTTATTGTTTCTACACTATTACTCTATGAATTTTAATTGTGTTTATGGTTGGTTTAATTTGATACTAATATCATTGTATTACTCCAATCCTTACTTTTAAACCACAGCCATGCTTTAGAGATGTACGAATGCTTTTACAAACCAAAATGAGTCGAGTCCTATTGATGACAAAAATGATTTTTTTAATTGTTTATATGAGGGACAACCGAACAAGTGGTGTATGTCTATATTTCGCAATCAATTTTAATTGGGGATTGTGGTCTTGGGATTATAAAGAAAATGAAATATGTTTAAACTTTAAGATCCCCAAAATAAACTTCACATGCCTGATATGAATATGTTATTCGTGACATTGCACCTCGAATTGAGGAATTCATCATACGAAAGTGCATTATGAACATAATCATAAAATTCCTCACCTTTAACAATGAGTATTGAATTTATGTTAGATTAATATTCACTATTGGAATGAACTACAGTCTCCAAACCATGGATGTTATTGTATTAATTAGCGATTGTTCTTTTGGTTTAGAAGAAATTGGGTCAACTTATTTGAGCTTGTGGGAGGCTCAAAATATTAAATGCATGCCTGCAACTTCTTATTGCTTCTTTTTATTCATGCTACAAGAGAGACTAATATATTTGCTGCCTTACTAGGTTGAAATGTGAGATTGGTTTGTAGAAATTTTGGTTGAGACATATTCTGGCTTAATTTGTATTCATGGTACTTAATTAAGCAATATATCACAACTTATATGGCTTTCCATGTCACGCCCCGACCCGCCCCGGGTAGGCCACGTGGCAACCGCCGCGCTGCCTTGAAGTACGTGCTGGCCAGTCACGCACCTGAGGCATGTCAAGGCATAAATGGGCATCATCGCTGTCAAATAAAACTAAAACTTTAATTAGAAAACATTTAATAAAATATTTAACTTTAAATGTAATGCCAGTGGACCAATTGAGAGAATACCTACACAGCGGAAACTTCTAAACCTAAGCCACCGACGCCTCCTAGTGAGCCTCCATTCTATTTGCTGACTCCGTTCACGGATCTGCATCCATCCACATTGGATACAGGTGAGTGACAGAGGTTCTAAGAATCTCCATCTGGGTTAGGGAAAATAAGGGAAATCCCAAATAAAATAAATAATAATAAAATAAATCTTTTTCTTTTAAAATCTCTTTATAGTTCTCTAGCCGAGAACTCTCTTTTAAAACTCTTAAACAATTGTATATATATATATATATATATATTTATCTCAAATGGGCTGGCATCTCTTTCGTATTAAAGGCGCGACCCGTCGGTCGTCTCATGCCTTACTGCACCGAGGGCTATCTCTTTTCTTTCTAAAACATTTTCTTATTTCTTTTTCTCTAGCCCGTTCCCTCGGTGGTGCCCGTCGCTGTGGTGGAACACAACTACCTGGAGCCCTGGCGAGTTTCCCTACGCACCTCTCCCAACCAGGCTCGACTCACCGTGCCCCTCAATAGGCGGTCCACGGCTGAGTCCCATGCATGCTCTCAACTCGGTCCACGCTCCGGCAAATTGGAGCCCCGAGGAACCCTCTCAGTCACTCATCTCTCAAGGGCATCGTACCCTCCATAATCATAATAATAATATTTCATATATATATAACATATATATATATATATATTTTAAAACATGTAAACACACACACATAGTTCTTTATATTTTCTTTTAAAACGTCCCACTCTCTATGTGGGTATATCACCATGCAATAGTGTGTGTGTGGATTCCCCGTTTCCCAAAACCTTTGAAATCATTTAAGTTTTAAAAACCTTTTAAAAACCTTTTTGCCCAGTGGCTAAACGAAGAAGTCTAGGCCACTCACAGTATAGGGAGGTTCGTATACTCCCAAGCGCTCCATGTAGCATAACCTCCGGCGCACCGCCGCATTCGATCCAACCGGAGCCCTAGTACATGGAAATATATGTTAGCATTCATAATTACATTTATGAATGCACCTACGAGGCTCTAATATGACCTATGACGATGATTGGATGTGATTCGGGGCTTAGAAAAGTGTCCGGGAGGTTCCGGGGTAAAAATTGGACACTTGGTGAAAATTTACGAAAATTCCCCTGGGCCCGTGGGCCCCCCAGGTGGGCTGGGCAGGGCCCGGTACTGTTCTGGGCCCAAAAAGCCCACTCCCGCGCGGACTGGGCCGAATCTCGCGCGTGTTCTGCACGGTTCCCGCACGGGAGCTGCACGGCTCCCGCACGGGAGCTGCACGGCTCCCGCGCGGGACTTGCACGGCTCCGGCGCGGGACTTGCACGGCACCCACACGGGAGCTGCCCGCACAGCTCCAGCACGGGACCTGCACGGTTCCCGCGCGGGAGGCGAGCCAAAGGCTAGGTTCCCGAGCCTTTTGCTCCATTTTTCGAGCCGTTTGATCACCAATCATCCGACAGACTTAGCCAGGAGATCCTCGCGACATCCACAACACGTTTATCGAAAGAAAAATGAGAATCACAAGCTCAAAGTTCCTAGATCTCAAATCTAAGCTAGAAATCTAACTAAAAAGCTAAACCTAACTTTGAGCTTGGATTTATCCTAGACCAATGCATGGATAAGTGTGAAAACTTAATAAAATGAAGATCAAGGAGTTAAGAATAACTCACCAAGATCTCGCCTCGAACTTGCGGTCGGTTTGTCCGGATCGGCCAAAAGTCCAAGATTGCTCCAAAAAAGCAGTTGAGAGAAAAGATAAAGGAAAGAAGAAAGAAAAGAGAGAAAATGAGGGGGAGAGCTCATCTCCCCCCTATTTATAGGGGAGCCCGTCACCAGGTCTACTCGGGCCCCGGGCCAGACTTTCTCTTCTCTTTTTAAATCTCTCTAAACTTTAATCCTTGGCCCGATCTACCGACCAATTCACCAATGGACGTCCAATCCATTGGCTATGGACTTAAAGAAGTCCACATTAGTATTTCCATGCATGGTCATCCGTCTCATCTTCCAACTACGTCTTGTCTTAAGCTTCTCTTCTCTTCTAACTTGACACAGCCGGACCGACCTATTGTTTAATTATTACGTTATCTTACACTATTGCGTTCATACGAAAAGGTCGTGCTAGGTCCGGGTGTGTCAACTCTCCCCTCCTTCTAAAAATTTTGTCCTCGAAATTAAATAAGGCATCTTGGGGAGGTTCGGCTTTCGTTCCACGCGTTTCTTTCATTTTTGAATAGTGTTCGCATCACTATTCGCCGTTGAAGTTCATCGCGCTTCCGCTGCGCACTCTGATCCTTTTCTTTCTCAAGAGTGGCTTCACCGCCCTTCTACTCTTAAGTTTGAACCTCTTCTTTTCCTTAATATAGCCTACCCTTACTTATTCAAGGGTTAGGCTCACTTTACTTAATTATGACCTTTGGAGGTCCTTCCTTCGCCGAAGCTGTGCTTGCTCGATCTTCTCGCCTTGACCTTGTCTCATCCTCCAAGTCTCTCTTGATGAGACTATCCTCTTATTACCTCTGAGGTTCCACACCTAGTACTCTTCTTAGGAGTTCATTCTCTTTTCTTTACTGCCTCTCACCTTGAGGCCATCATTCGACACGTTTTCTCGTTGTTTCGTGGTCTTGTACTTGTCTTCGTAACCAAGCTATCAGGAAAGACCTTCGCTTAACTCCCTCGCTTGCACGGCGAGGATGCGGTGAGTTAGTTGTGTTTCCCCCTACCTTGGTTGTGCTTCTTCGTTTCGTCCCTTACTTCATTCTCTTCCTTTCTCTGCTCTTCTTCCATTCAGATCCCATGGCGTATGAGTCGAGCTCTTGTACACACTGGCCCACACTTGGCCACATCACAACAGAGGAATCAGAGATCATGCCCTCTCGGCTCTCACAATCTGACCCACTATCTGACGCCCATCTTTATCACAAATAGGGCCCCTGGCCCATCATATCACATACAGGGCCCACGGCCCATCTCATCTCATCTCCCATCCTATCTAGGATGGAGAACTCTGGGTGGCCTCATGCATACCCCAATCGCACACCGGGCCGGTCCTCCTGAGTGGTCATCACAGAGATCCTCAAGATCTCGATCTCTGACCCTTCCTCTCATAGGGACGCCTCACATGGCTCCCAAGTCAATCACACTTGAGCCTCGACCTCATACCCATCCATATCATTTCTCCGGCCTTTAAGCTTTCCTTAGCTTTTATTTTCTTGAGTTACCCACTTCAAAGGTGCCGTGTGTTTCCCTTCCTTTCGATTTCCTTCCTTCACATTAGCTTCCATTGCTAATGGTTGATTCCCTTTCCTCCTTTCATCAACAGTACTATCCGGGGGTTTCCTTATCCCCATCTTATCCTTCTCTTCCTTTTAGTCCGCCCACGTCTATTGTGGGGTCCACATTTCTCTTGCCTTCTCATCAACGAGGAACAGCGTAACTCACGCACGTCATACTCTTGCTGCATTCTTTGTGGCTTCTATCTCTTCACACTCTTCTTTCTCGAGGTATCTCATTCTCCAATTAACCTGACCTCCTCTTTGGTCCGTTGCCACCTTTAGGCATCACTCGTAACTTGTGCACTCTCCACACCCTTTCCTTAGGGTTATTTCCATATCCTTTTTCTTCTTCACATTTCTCTTACCTCGATATACGTGATCTTTCACATCTTATCCATGATTTCCTTTACCTCGACTTCCTCTTCCCTTTCTTTGTTCTCTTTGTCATTCTTATCCTTATGTCTCTTTTCTTCTAACACCTTTGATTCACTTAAGTGTTAGAATTTCTTTGCTGCTCTTAATACTGGCTGTGCTCATAGAAGCTCATAAGCTGGATCAGTTCTTTCCTTATTCCCGTACTCCTTTCATTGAGTACTCGGGGTTCTCTCTTATTACCTTTTTTTGTTTCAGTTCCCTCATATCTTGCTTTACAATTGTTGGTTTCCTTTCTCTCAGCCATCTTTGGCTCTTAATACCTTAATACCTCTTCTTTGTCTTTCGATACCATGGTTCATCCATCGCGGGCAATATCTTTCTCCACTCTTCATTACCTCACAATCTTGTCCACGCCAAGCCAATTTCATTTTCGCTTGGTTTAACTCTATCTCCACATCCTTTATTCACTTATCATCCTTCGGGGAGATTATCCTCAAGTCAGCTTACTCCCCTCCTTCTAAAAGATTTAACTTATCCTTTATGTTCCTTGACTCTTTACTCTTAATTCCTTCTATTCCATTCTTTTGCCACGCCTTCACCTTTTTATCTTTTCCAGTTCCGATCATCATATTGTCCATCCTTGTTTTATCCTCACTCCTTTCTTCGACTCTTACTTAGGTCGATCCACTTTTGTCATTCTTTGTGTTTCATTAATCTTTGATCTCCATTATCATTATCCTTATCATTATCATCGTTATCATCATCATTATTCTCATTTTCATCGTCTTTTCACCTTTGTTTATTCCATCATACATTGACATCCTTATTCCTTTATTTCTCTTTCCTTCTCTTTCATCCATTCTTTACTGATATCATCCTTACTCGTCATCCATTAAAATACCATCATCTTTATTTACTCATTTCCTACGAGTGCTCATTTTCTTATGTTTTCTCCAATCTTTCTTTCTATCCAACCTCTTTATCTCTTCTTTTATCATGTAACTATTCAGGGGTTTTTCCTTTCCTTCCTTTTCCTCGATTTATCTCCTTAACCCCTTTTTCTCTCTCTTAGTGATGGCCTTCAGTAATCCTTGTTCATTCTTTCCTTTCCTTGATTTATTCGTTTATGATGTAGTGCCTTGACTTGACTCGGGTTTGGGGTTCCTTATGCACGACTTTCTTTAGCTAACATCTGTTTCTAAGTCTTTTATACACTTTCTTTCACTAGATCTTTCTTAGTCCTCTTTCTAGGCTTCTTTTAATCCTCTTTTTATGCTCTTCTTTAATCTATCTCTAAGTTACCTATCTAGGTTTTATTTCTAACCCTAATTTCCTAATCTTATTCTTTTACTACTCTTGGTCAGTCATTTGGAGTTATTAACCTATGGTTCATTATGACATTATTACTGATTTAGGTTATAATTTTCTAGTGATGTATTATACTTTTCTTCTTTTAAGGCTCTATTCCTAGTTAACAAGACTTAGTTCATCAATTGAACTAAGTTTTCCTTTCTCCTAAGCCTTTATTCTTCTTTTATTAGCCTAGGATCTTCTTTTACCTAGGGTTTTTATGCTTTCTTTCTTCATTAAGAAAGCCTCCGCACTACATCATGACATTTCTTTATCCTCTGTTTAAGGCGTACTTTTCTTCTCCTTTCCTCTTCTTCTTTCTCACCAGTTCCTTTTGGTGATGTCTCTTCAATTCCGAAGAACGTCTTCTTCGTACTCCTGATTTTCATGCATGCAAGCATTCCCATCATTGTCATACATCCCATTCTTTTCGCTTGTTTACTTCCCCATTGTTCTTATCAAAATCACCTCTTGTTATCCTTTGGAGGTCTCCTCCTTCTTTCTCTTATTATCCATCAATTAATAAGGTTCCATCACTCTTAATCCACTTAATAATGGAGGTTTCAACTTATCTTTCTCCTTATTCCATTTCTTCCATCTTTATTTCCTTTCTCCTTTGTCTATTATCCTTCTTGACATTGGTATCCAATGGTCAAGCAAGTAGTAATGGACATACTACTCGTTGGCCACTTGGATGTGATCTCTTTTCATTCCTCTCTCATTCTCTGTCTTGTCATTCTTGCCTTATTCCTTCTCATCGTTCCCTAAGAATGGCTCCTCTCTTGTTTTTCTTTCCTTACTCTTCCTTTTTGCCATCCTTGAATCCTTTAGGGTTTTCTCTTATCTATCCTTTTCTTATCCTCAAATGATTTTTCCATCTTTCACTTCTTGGGATCTTGGGCTCATTCTTTCTCTCCCAAATTTCCTTGAATGCTTTTCCTCGATTGACTCTAAATGAACTCTCTTTCGTCCACCAATACTCCATTTCTTTCACCACTTACACACCACGTATAAGAATAGAAGAAGTTAGCTAGCCCTCGCTGCCACTTCTCTCACTTCATGCTCACTCCTCGGAGCATCATCCAGGCAATCTATGGGCTTGTCCCACCAGACTTGCCAGCCTGTGAACTCTTCGACAATCGTTTCACTTCATCTCCCATTTGATGCTTTGTGAAGTCCTCATCGATCCTTGATCCGGTTGTTCGGATGCTTCATCTCACATCTTTAAGTTTTAGGTCAACCACATCCTTCGTGATCGACTCCTTCGATTTCTTTCATTCTAACCCAACTCTCTCTCCTAGGCTACACACACTGGTGTAGAAAACGAGAGAAGTGAAGTTAGCGTTCACGCACGTTATGCCCATCATGGCCTCGTTCTAGTCGCATCATTTCCACCCAAGTCTTACACGTCACTAGTGTAAAGAATGGGGAACGCATCTAATTTACGCTACAAACTCGTTGCTTTACTAGCGAGTCTCGATGTTCACAACTTCAAGGATGAACATCGAAGATTGTAGGCATCGAGCCAGTTTCACCACTAGTAAGCCTCTAACTAGGCTTCTTCAAAGAATTGGACAAGACATCACCTATCTCGTCATCTCAAGGGAAATACCATCCCTTGCACAGTTTGGCTGTCGAGTAGGAAGAACATTGAAATTGAAAATTTTGGGTTTGGGGAGTTTCTTGGAAAGCATGCCTTGCTTGCACGAATCTCGAGGAAAATGGTGGTCGTGATGTCTTCTCACTTAAGACCACAATTGAGAACACTATATGGTGGCTTGCTACGAAGGAAGGTATTCTAAGAGTAGGTATGATAATTTACGACGCTTTCGAGTAACTACTTACTCGAACTCTAGAGTTCTAGCCCTATCTAATCCACTGGCTTCGGAAACACTTGAAAACGTTTGAAAACACTTTGAAAACGCTTTATAGCTTTTAAAAATAATCAGAATCTTTTAATTGCTCTGATACCAATCAAATTGTCACTCCCCGGGTCGGCCACGTGGCAACCGCCGTGCTGCCTCGAAGTACGTGCTGGCCAGTCACGCACCTGAGGCACCGCAAGGCATAAATGGGCATCATCGCTGTCAAATAAAACTAAAACTTTAATTAGAAAACATTTAATAAAATATTTAACTTTAAATGTAATGCCAATGGACCAATTGAGAGAATACCTACACAGCGGAAACTTCTAAACCTAAGCCACCGACGCCTCCTAGTGAACCTCCATTCTATTTGCTGACCCCGTTTGCGGATCTGCAGCCATCCACATTGGATACAGGTGAGTGACAGAGGTTCTAAGAATCTCCATCTGGGTTAGGGAAAATAAGGGAAATCCCAAATAAAATAAATAATAATAAAATAAATCTTTTTCTTTTAAAATCTCTTTATAGTTCTCTAGCCGAGAACTCTCTTTTAAAACTCTTAAACAATTGTATATATATATATATATATATATATTTATCTCAAATGGGCTGGCATCTCTTTCGTACTAAAGGTGCGACCCGTCGGTCGTCTCATGCCTTATTACACCGAGGGCTATCTCTTTTCTTTCTAAAACATTTTCTTATTTCTTTTTCTCTAGCCCGTTCCCTCGGTGGTGCCCGTCGCTGTGGTGGAACACAACTACCTGGAGCCCTGGCGAGTTTCCCTACGCGTCTCTCCCAACCAAGCTCGACTCACCGTGCCCCTCAATAGGCGATCCACGACTGAGTCCCATGCATGCTCTCAACTCGGTCCACGCTCCCGCAAATTGGAGCCCCGAGGAACCCTCTCAGTCACTCATCTCCCAAGGGCATCGTACCCTCCATAATCATAATAATAATATTTCATATATATATAACATATATATATATATATTTCAAAACATGTAAACACACACACATAGTTCTTTATATTTTCTTTTAAAACGTCCCACTCTCTATGTGGGTATATCACCATGCAATAGTGTGTGTGTGGATTCCCCGTTTCCCAAAACCTTTGAAATCATTTAAGTTTTAAAAACCTTTTAAAAACCTTTTTGCCCAGTGGCTAAACGAAGAAGTCTAGGCCACTCACAGTATAGGGAGGTTCGTATACTCCCAAGCGCTCCATGTAGCATAACCTCCGGCGCACCGCCGCATTCGATCCAACCGGAGCCCTAGTACATGGAAATATGCGTTAGCATTCATAATTACATTTATAAATGCACCTACGAGGCTCTAATATGACCTATGACGATGATTGGATGTGATTTGGGGCTTAGAAAAGTGTCCGGGAGGTTCCGGGGTAAAAATTGGACACTTGGTGAAAATTTAGGAAAATGCCCCTGGGCCCGTGGGCCCCCCAGGTGGGCTGGACAGGGCCCGGTACTGTTCTGGGCCCAAAAGCCCCACTCCCGAGCGGACTGGGCCGAATCCCGCGCGGGTTCTGCACGGTTCCCGCGCGGGACTTGCACGGCTCCCGCACCGGAGCTGCATGGCTCCCGCGCTGGACTTGCACGGCTCCCACGCAGGACCTGCACGGCACCCGCACGGGAGCTGCCCGCACGGCTCCCGCACGGGACCTGCACGGTTCCCGCGCGGGAGGCGAGCCAAAGGCTCGGTTCCCAAGCCTTTTGCTCCGTTTTTCGCACCGTTTGATCGCCAATCGTCCGACAGACTTAGCCAGGCGATCCTCGCGACATCCACAACACGTTTACAGAAAGAAAAATGAGAATCACAAGCTCAAATTTCCTAGATCTCAAATCTAAGCTAGAAATCTAACTAAAAAGCTAAACCTAACTTTGAGCTTGGATTTATCCTAGACCAATGCATGGATAAGCGTGAAAACTTAATAAAATGAAGATCAAGGAGTTAAGAATAACTCACCAAGATCTCGCCTCGAACTTGCGGTCGGTTTGTCCGGATCGGCCAAAAGTCTAAGATTGCTCCAAAAAAGCAGTTGAGAGAAAAGATAAAGGAGAGAAGAGAGAAAAGAGAGAAAATGAGGGGGAGAGCTCATCTCCCCCTATTTATAGGGGAGCCCGGCACCGGGTCTACTCGGGCCCCGGGTCAGACTTTCTCTTCTCTTTTTAAATCTCTCTAAACTTTAATCCTTGGCCCGATCTACCGACCAATTCACCAATGGACGTCCAATCCATTGGCTATGGACTTAAAGAAGTCCACATTAGTATTTCCATGCATGTTTATCCGTCTCATCTTCCAACTACGTCTTGTCTTAAGCTTCTCTTCTCTTCTAACTTGACACAGCCGGACCGACCTATTGTTTAATTATTACGTTATCTTACACTATTTCGTTCATACGAAAAGGTCGTGCTAGGTCCGGGTGTGTCATTCCATCAGTATAATAAATTAAACAATGTATTAAGAATAAAAGCTACAAATCTCCCTAAATATACTAATAATGTGTGGCATATGACACAACTAATATTTCAATTTTGTAATAGGAAAATGCATTGTGACCCGCCAAAGTGAGCTGCCAAGTTTGTCCCGCCTTACGTGTCACGCGGGGTCACAATGCATTGTTATTATATTACATCTGATTTTGAAATAAGAGAGAAGAACTAGAATTATTATATTGAGAGAAACTAGAGTTATTATATTAGAGTGGAAAAGCCAACAAATAAAGTGCAAAACTACTGACGGACACTCTGACGGGTCATGTAGCATTGTTCTTTGTAATAAGTACATATATTAAAGAATCATTATATGTACCATAACCTAGGTATTAATATGCACATACAAATATTTCATTTTGTAACTTAAAAAATTTAATAATAGTAGTTCATAAGTTTAATCATACCTTTTTTTTCTTCTTCATTTACATTTACACATTCTTTATAATTTTATATTTCAATGAGAAAAATATATTCTTTGTAATGAATATATTTATGATGATGGTCATTTTATTTGGTCTAAATAAGATAGGTTTTACATAACTTAATAATGAATATTTAACTCATGATCAACATTTTCAATTCGTTATGATAATGTGATATTGGAAAATTTGAATAAAATTATATTATTAGAAAAATACTTTTTGCCCCTTCTAAAATTATCCTATTTATAACCCGCATGACGTGTCTTTTCTTAATTTGTTTAGCTTTAATGCATATCACAAAATTTTAATCCCGCGTTTAATTTGTTACCTTATTTACATGGTAAGTTTATTTTTTAAAAAAATTACAGTGATAGGATTTTAGAATAAAAAATAAGTGGATCAATTGATAAAGAATCATGTCAGGTGGACTACAAGCATGATAGTTTTAGAAGAATCATGTAACAAAATTCATATTTTTAAAGGGTCAATTTCAATTAAATTCAATTTAAAATTGCTCTTATGAATGCTTGCATTAATCATTTAATGTCAATGGGTGAATGCCATGAAATTTGGGATTGCAGGGCGGGAGGAAGGAAAATTAAAATCTTGAAATTTGGGATCATGAGGAGGGAAAGCTAAAATTTTTCCCTCCTAATTTTTTTTTGTAAAAATTTTCTTTCAAATTTCTATCTTTCATCAAAGGAGATAAAGAAAATCTCTTTATCCTTTAGGTAATGGCCAAAAGGAATAACTAGTAAAAAATTTTATTTTTATGTACTATATTACATTTTATTTTTGCTTTTGTGTCGGTGTGCGTTATTCAATCCTTTTTTTCCTTTTGGCTTTTTAGAGGATCACAGTGATGTTTTACATTTTATTTTCCTATTTTCCTTTCCTCTTTCTTTTTCCCTTGTGCTTTTCCCTGATGCGCTTTTCCTTTCTCCGATTTCCTCCTTTGATGGCCTCCCTCAAAATCGGTAATGCTCCGATGAGATTCCGTTAGCCTAATAGCTATCGTTAGTGACACACCCGGACCTAGCACGACTTTTCGTACGATCAAAATAATGTAAGATGGCGTATCAATTAAACAATATGTCGGTCCGGATGTGTCTAATTAAGAAGAGAAGTTTAAATTAGGATAAGACGGAGTTGGAAGATAAAGTAATTAACTGTGCATGGAAATTAGTAAATGCCAAAAAGACCTCCAAATAAGTCCCTAGAAATTTATTATGGGCCCCATTAGTACAAGAAATCAAAGGATTTAGCCAACGGGTAAAAATGGAAGAAAGTTGAAAAAGGGGAAAAAGTTTGACTCGGGGCCCGAGTGGACCCGGCGTCGGGCTCCCCTATAAATAGGGGAGGGAGCCAAACCTTTCTTTCATTTTTTCTTTTCTTTTTCCTTCTTTTTCTTCTTTTCTCTTTGGAGCCGACCGGAGGCATTTTGGACAATTGGCAAAGTGGGACATGCCCGGCTATCAGATCAAGGTGAGTTTCCAGTATGTTGTTCTTCTCACCTCGATCTACGTTATGTTAAGTTTGCACGCGCATCCATGTATCGGTTTAGCCTAGATCCAAGTTTTCAGCTTTTGACCGGATTAGATCTTTAAACTCAAATAAGTGGATTTCGGGCCAGTGGAATAAGGTGAGTTTTTAGTGTGTTATAGTATTCACCTTATTCTACGTCCCATTCCGTTTTTACGCATTTTTGTGCACCGGGTGTGAGTAAATCGGAGATTTAGTCAATTTGGGCTAAATCTCGGTCTACGGGAAAATTGGACCTGTGTTTCTCGTTTCTGCCTCGGCATATCCGTTGTGGATGCCATGAGGATCGCCTCTCTAAGTTTGTACGTCGAAAGGAGGAGAAACGAGTGCGAAAACCGGGGAAGAGACCGGCCGAAGAACTGGCCGATCGAGTCCCTGTTTAGATATTTTCAATATATTATTATTATATTAAAAGATATTTATATATTATATTAATATATTTTAGATATTTATATATAATATTATTATATCTTAGATATTTATATATTATATCATTATAATGTATAAATATCTCATATGTGGGCTTTTTGAGCCCGATTTCGAGTAGAATTTGGCCCAACCCGTGTGGGGCCCAGCCTAGTCCGGGTGTAGGGCCCACGGGCCCCCGGGGGCATTTTGATAATTTTTCACCGAGAGTCCGATTTTAGTCCCGAAACCTCCCAGACACTTTTCTAAGTGTCGGGCCTGGCCCGAGTGGCCCATGGACCCCCAGGGGTATTTTCGTAATTTTTCACCAAGTGTCCAACTTTTACCCCGGAACCTCCTGGACACTTTTCCAAGCCCCGAATCTCATTCAAGCCTAATTGTAGGTCATGTTAGAGCCTCATAGATGCATTCATAAATGTGATTATGAATGCTAACGTATATTTGCATGTATTAGGGCTCCGGATAATCGAATGCGGCGATGCACCGGAGGTTAAAGCTACATGGAGCGCTTGGAAGTATACGATTCTCCCACTACTGTGAGTGGCTTAGTTTTCAGTGCTTAGCCACTAGGGCAAAATGTTTTAAAAATATAAATTGTTTTAAAAAGGTTTTACAACGGTTTTGGGATAAGGGTAATCCACGACACACACTTTTATTTTGTGATACGCCCACTTATGGGGGTGGGATGATTTTAAAATTACAAAAGCTTGTGTGTGTTTACATGTTTTAATATTTATATAAAGAATTTTATTATTATTATTATTATGATTATCGGGGTACGATGCCCCTGGAAGATGAGTGATTGAGTGGGATTCCTCGGGGCTCCAATTTGCGGGATCGTGGACCGAGTTGAGAGCATGCATGATACTCAGCCGTGGACCGCCTATCGAGGGGCACGGTGAGTCGAGCCTGGTTGGGAGAGGCGCGTAGGGAAACTCGCCAGAGCTCCAGTTCACTTGTTCCACCACAGTGAGGCACCACCGAGGGAACGGGCTAGTGTATGAGATAAAGAGAAAATGATTATAAAGAGAGAAGAAATAGCCCTCGGTGCAGTAAGGCATACGACCGGCCAGTCGTGCCTTCAGTTTATTAGGTGCCAGCCCATTAGTTTAATATTATTTTTAAAGGTTTTAAAAATCTAATACTCCTTGGGAGGATTTCAAAAGAGGTTTTGAAAATAAAATTTATTTTATTTACTTTAATCATTTTATTTTATTATATTTTGGATTACCCTGTTTTCCCTAACCCTGATGGAGACTCATTGAATCTCTGTCACTCACCTGTATTCCATTGTGGATGGATGCAGATTCGCATATGGAGTCAGCTTTAGAAAGGAGGCTCACTAAGAGGCGTCGATGGCTTAGGCTTAGTAGTTTCCGCTGTATAGGTATTCTTTAAGTTACTCCACTGGTGTTACTTATAAATATAATATTTTATTAAATGATTTCTAATTAAAATTTAGTTTTGTTTTGCAGCGATGATATCCATTTCTATGCCTTGCGGTGCCTCGGATGCGTGGCTGCAGACACGTACTTCAATGTAGCACGGCGGTTGCCACGTGGCCGACCCGGGGCGGGTCGGGGCGTGACAATTTGATTGGTATCAGAGCATTTAAAAGATTCTGACAATTTTTAAAACCTATAAAGTATTTTCAAAGTGTTTTCAAACGTTTTCAAATGTTTTTGAAGCCAGTGGATTAAATAGGATTAGAACTCAAGAGTTCGAGTATGTAACTACTCGAAAGCGTCATGAATGATCCAACCTACTCTTAGAATACCTTCTTTAGCAGCAAGCCACCAAATAGAGTTCTCGAGTATGGTCTTAAGTGAGAAGACATCACGACCACCTTCTTCCTTGAGATTCGTGCAAGCAAGGCACGCTTTCCAAGAAACTCCCCAAACTCAAATTTTCAATTTCCAATGTTCCTTCTACTCGACAACCAAACTATGCAAAGGACTGTATTTCCCTTGGGATGACGGGATAGATGATGTCTCGTCCAGTCTTTCAACGAAGCCTAGTTAGAGGCTTACCAGTGGAAACTGGTTCGATGCCCACAACCTTCGATGTTCAATCCTTGAAGTTGTGAACATCGAGACTCGCTAGTAAAGCAGCAAGTGTCCAGCGTAAATTAGATGCGTTGCCCCAATTCTTTACACCAGTGATGTGTAAGACTTGGGAAGAAATGATGCGATTAGAACGAGGCAAGGGGCCAAGGTGGGTATACTGTGCGTGAATGCTAACCTCACTTCTCTCGTTTTCTACCCCGTGGGTGTGTAGCCTTAGAAAGAGAGTTGGGTTAAAATTCAAGAATTTGAAGGAGTCAATCACGAAGGATGTGGTTGACCCAAAACCTCAGAACGTGAGATGAATCATCTGAGTAACCAGATGAAGGTAATCGAGGAGAAGCATCCAAGGAAATTGGAAGAGAAAGAATGAGCCCAAGATCACGAAAGGTGAGATATGGGAAGATTATTTAAGGATGTGAAAGGATTGATAAGAGAAAACCCTAAAGGATTTAAGGATGACAAAAAGGAAGAGTAAGGAAAGAGAATAAAAGAGAAGCCATTCTTGGGGAAATGATGAGGAGGAATAAGGCAAGAATGACAAAATGAAAAATGAGAGAATGAAAGGAGATCACATCCAAGTGGTCAACGCGTAGTACATTCGTTACTACTTGTTTGACCATTGGATACCAAAGTTAAAAAAAAAGATAACGGACAAAAAGAGAAAGGGAATGAAGATGGAGGAAATGGAATGAGGGGAAAGATAGGTTGAAACCCTCCATTTCTAAGTGGATTAAAAGTGATGAGCCCTTATTACTTGATGGTTAAGGAAAGTAAGGAGGAGGAAACCCCCAAAGGATAATAAGAAATGATTTTGAACAAAGTGAATGGGAAGAAGGCAAGCGAAGAGAGAGTGTAACGCACGGTAAAGATGGAATGTCTGCATTCGTGCTAATGGAAGGCACAAAGGGAATTCTCTCTGATATTATGAAGTCATCAGCAGATGGAACTGGTGAGAAAGAAGAAGAGGAAAGGAGAAGAAAAGTGAACCCTTAAACAAAGGATAAAGAGATGACGTGATGTAGTGCGGAGGCTTTCTTAATGAAGAAAGAAAACATGAAAACCCTAGGTAAAAGAAGATCCTAGGTTAATAAAAGAAGAACAAGGCCTAAGAAGAAAGAGAGACTTAGTTCAGTTGATGAACTAAGTTTTGGTTAATTAGGAATAGAGCCTTAAAGGAAGAAAAGTATAACACATCACTAGAAAACTATAACTTTAATTAGCAACAATGTCATAATGAACCGTAGGTTAATAGCTCCAAATGACTGACCAGGATTAGTAAATGAATAAGACTAGGAAATTAGGGTTAGAGACAAAAACCTAGATAGGTAACTTAGAGATAGATTAAAGAAAAGCATAAAAAGGGGATTAAAAGAAGCATAGAAAGAGGACTAAGAAAAATCTAGTAAAAGAAAGTGAATAAAAGACTTAGAAACGGATGTTAGTTAAAGAGAGTTGAGCATAATGGACCCCGAACTCGAGTCAAGCCAAGGCACTACATCCTAGAATGAATAAATCAAGGAAAAAAATGAGTAAACAAGGATTATCGGAGGCCAGAACCAAGAAAGAGAAAAACGGGGTAAAGGATATAAATTGGTGAAAGGAAGAAGAAACCTCCAACTATTTGATTTTGGGAAGAAGATGACAGAAGGATGAAGAATGGGAATGGTGAAAAGAAGGGAAAGGAAAACCCTGATTAGTTAGATGATAAAAGAAGAGATAAAGAGGTTGGATAGAAAGAAAAATTGGAGAAAACATAAGAGAAGAAGCACTCGTAGGAAACGAGTAGATGGAGATGATGCTATCTTAATGGATGACGGGTAAGGATGATATCAACGAAAGATAAACGAAAGAGACGAAAAGAGAAATAAAAAGTGAGGATACCAAGATATGGTAATACAAACAAGAGTGAACGAAGGATAAGAATAATGATGATGATGGGAACTTTAAAGATAATCAAACACAGAGAACGAGGAAAGTGGATCGACCTAGTCAAGAGTCGAAGAAAGAGTGAGGATAAGACGAGAATGAATAAGAGAATGATTGAAACTGGAGAAGACAAAAAGGTGAAATCATGGCAAAAGTGTGGAATAGAAGGAATTAAGAATAAGAAGTTGAGGAATATGGAGGATAAGTTAAATCTTTTAGAATGAGGGGAGTAAGCTAACCTTGAAGATAAACTCCTCGAAAAATGATAAGTGGAGAAAGGACGTGGGAGATGAAAGTCAAACCAAGCTAAGATGGAGTCAGCTTGGCGTGGGCAAGATAGAAAGGTAATAGAGGATAGAGAAAGGTGTGCCCACGATAAATAAACCATGGCATCGAAAGACAAAGGAGAAATATCGATGGATTAAGAGCCGAAGATGGATAAGAGAAAGAAAACCCATATTTGAAAAGCAAAGAGAAAGAAAGAATGGAGCCAAGGTAAAGAAAACCTTGGATACAACGTGAAGGGTCACGTGGATTAAGATAAAAAGTCTGGATAAGAGAAAAGGTATGAAGATGACCCTAAGGAAAAAGGGCATAAAGATAACAAGAGCTGTAAGTGATGCCTAGTGGTGGCAAAAGACCAAAGAGAAAGTCAAGTTAAGTGAAGAACGAGATATCTCAAGAGAGAAGAATGCGAAGATAATGAAGCTACAAAGGATACCGCAAGAGTTCAACATGTGTGATTGGCCTAGTCTCGTAGTGACGAGAAGGCAAGAGAAATGTGGACCCCATTATGGATGTGGGCGGATAGAAATGAGGAAAAAGAAAGAGACGGGGATATAGAGACCCCAGAAAATATTATTGATGAGAAGAAAGGAAAAGAGATCGACCATTAGCAAGGAAGCTAATATGAAGGAAAGAAATCGAAAGGAAGAGAAACGTACGACACCTCCTGAAGTGAACACTCCAAGGGAGTGATAGATGAGAAAGAGAGCCTAAGAGGCTAGAGGAATGATATGGATGGGTATGAGGTCGAGGCTCAAGTGTGGTTGATTTGGGAGCCATGTGAGGCGTCCCTATGAGAGAAAGGGTCAGAGATCGAGATCTTGAGGATCTCTGTGATGACCACTCAAGAGGACCGGCCCAGTATGAGATTGGGGAGAGTGTGAGACCTCCCAGAGTTCTCTGTCCTTGTAAGGATGAGAGAAGAAATGTGATGGGCCATGGGCCCTGTATATGATGTGAAGGGCTGTGGGCCCTATTTGTGATTGTGATGGGCGGTCAGAGAGTGGGTCAGATTGTGAGAGCCGAGAGGGCATGATCTCTGATTCCTCTGATATGATGTGGCCAAGTGTGGGCCAGTGTATACAAGAGCTCGACTCATACGCCATAAAGAGAAAGAATGAAGTCATAGGCAAAATGAAGAAACAAGACCAAGGTAGGGGAAAGATATTTAACTCACCGCATCCTCGCCATTGAGGCGAGGGAGTTAAGCTAAGGTCTTTCCCGATAACTTGGTTACAAAGATGAGTACAAGACCACGAAACGACAAGATACGCTTTAGAAGATGGCCTCGAAGCGAGAGGCAATGGAAATGAGAAAGGAGAAGGAACTCCTAAGAAGAGTAAGAAGTGTGGAACCTCAAAGGTAACAAAATGATAGTCTCGTCAAGAGAGACTTTGAGGATGAGACAAGAATAAAGCGAGAAGATCGAGTAAACACGAATGGAGTGAAGAAAGCCTAACCCATAAATAGGTAAGGGTAGGCTATGTTAAGGAAAATATGAGGTTCAAACTCAAGAGTGGAAGAGTGATGAAACCACTCTTGAGGGAGAGAATGATCAGAGTGCGCAGCGGAAGCGTGGTGAACTTCAGCGGCGAATAGTGATGCTAACACTATTCGAAAACGAAAGGAGGGCTCCGAATGGAAGCCAAACCTCCCCAAGCTACTTTGTTTAATTTCGAGGACGAAATTTTAGAAGGAGGGGAGAGTTGACACACCCGGACCTAGCACGACTTTTCGTACGATCAAAATAGTGTAAGATGGCGTATCAATTAAACAATATGTCGGTCCGGATGTGTCTAATTAAGAAGAGAAGTTTAAATTAGGATAAGACGGAGTTGGAAGATAAAGTAATTAATTGTGCATGGAAATTAGTAAATGCCAAAAAGACCTCCAAATAAGTCCCTAGAAATTTATTATGGGCCCCATTAGCACAAGAAATCAAAGGATTTAGCCAACGGGTAAAAATGGAAGAAAGTTGAAAAAGGGGAAAAAGTTTGACCCGGGGCCCGAGTGGACCCGGCGTCGGGCTCCCCTATAAATAGGGGAGGGAGCCGAACCTTTCTTTCATTTTTTCTTTTCTTTTTCCTTCTTTTTCTTCTTTTCTCTTTGGAGCCGACCGGAGGCATTTTGGACAATTGGCAAAGTGGGACATGCCCGGCTATCAGATCAAGGTGAGTTTCCAGTATGTTGTTCTTCTCACCTCGATCTACGTTATGTTAAGTTTGCACGCGCATCCATGTATCGGTTTAGCCTAGATCCAAGTTTTCAGCTTTTGACCGGATTAGATCTTTAAACTCAAATAAGTGGATTTCGGGCCGGTGGAATAAGGTGAGTTTTTAGTGTGTTATAGTATTCACCTTATTCTACGTCCCATTCCGTTTTTACGCATTTTTGTGCACCGGGTGTGAGTAAATCGGAGATTTAGTCAATTTGGGCTAAATCTCGGTCTACGGGAAAATTGGACCGGTGTTTCTCGTTTCTGCCTCGGCATATCCGTTGTGGATGCCATGAGGATCGCCTCTCTAAGTTTGTACGTCGAAAGGAGGAGAAACGAGTGCGAAAACCGGGGAAGAGACCGGCCGAAGAACTGGCCGATCGAGTCCCTGTTTAGATATTTTCAATATATTATTATTATATTAAAAGATATTTATATATTATATTAATATATTTTAGATATTTATATATAATATTATTATATCTTAGATATTTATATATTATATCATTATAATGTATAAATATCTCATATGTGGGCTTTTTGAGCCCGATTTCGAGTAGAATTTGGCTCAACCCGTGTGGGGCCCAGCCTAGTCCGGGTGTGGGGCCCACTGGCCCCCGGGGGCATTTTGATAATTTTTCACCGAGAGTCCGATTTTAGTCCCGAAACCTCCCGGACACTTTTCTAAGTGTCGGGCCTGGCCCGAGTGGCCCATGGACCCCCAGGGGTATTTTCGTAATTTTTCACCAAGTGTCCAACTTTTACCCCGGAACCTCCTGGACACTTTTCCAAGCCCCGAATCTCATTCAAGCCTAATTGTAGGTCATGTTAGAGCCTCATAGATGCATTCATAAATGTGATTATGAATGCTAACGTATATTTGCATGTATTAGGGCTCCGGATAATCGAATGCGGCGATGCACCGGAGGTTAAAGCTACATGGAGCGCTTGGGAGTATACGATTCTCCCACTACTGTGAGTGGCTTAGTTTTCAGTGCTTAGCCACTAGGGCAAAATGTTTTAAAAATATAAATTGTTTTAAAAAGGTTTTACAACGGTTTTGGGATAAGGGTAATCCACGACACACACTTTTATTTTGTGATACGCCCACTTATGGGGGTGGGATGATTTTAAAATTACAAAAGCTTGTGTGTGTTTACATGTTTTAATATTTATATAAAGAATTTTATTATTATTATTATTATTATTATTATCGGGGTACGATGCCCCTGGAAGATGAGTGATTGAGTGGGATTCCTCGGGGCTCCAATTTGCGGGAGCGTGGACCGAGTTTGAGAGCATGCATGATACTCAGCCGTGGACCGCCTATCGAGGGGCACGGTGAGTCGAGCCTGGTTGGGAGAGGCGCGTAGGGAAACTCGCCAGAGCTCCAGTTCACTTGTTCCACCACAGTGAGGCACCACCGAGGGAACGGGCTAGTGTATGAGATAAAGAGAAAATGATTATAAAGAGAGAAGAAATAGCCCTCGGTGCAGTAAGGCATACGACCGGCCAGTCGTGCCTTCAGTGTATTAGGTGCCAGCCCATTAGTTTAATATTATTTTTAAAGGTTTTAAAAATCTAATACTCCTTGGGAGGATTTCAAAAGAGGTTTTGAAAATAAAATTTATTTTATTTACTTTAATCATTTTATTTTATTATATTTTGGATTACCCTGTTTTCCCTAACCCTGATGGAGACTCATTGAATCTCTGTCACTCACCTGTATTCCATTGTGGATGGATGCAGATTCGCATATGGAGTCAGCTTTAGAAAGGAGGCTCATTAAGAGGCGTCGGTGGCTTAGGCTTAGTAGTTTCCGCTGTATAGGTATTCTTTAAGTTACTCCACTGGTGTTACTTATAAATATAATATTTTATTAAATGATTTCTAATTAAAATTTTGTTTTGTTTTACAGCGATGATATCCATTTCTATGCCTTGCGGTGCCTCGGATGCGTGGCTGCAGACACGTACTTCGAGGTAGCGCGGCGGTTGCCAAGTGGCCGACCCGGGGCGGGTCGGGGCGTGACAGTTAGTTGCTTCCGTTTACCTTTCGAAGTAAAACTGAAAACAAATGGGTCAACTCTCTTTCTCTTTAATCCTTTTTTTCTCTTAGTTCCTTGCTTCCTTTCTACTCGGTTTGCTCTCATTCTGTGTTGGGTTAGTTTCCAGAGAAAAAGGTAGGCCTTTTATCTATTTATATATTTTTTCTCCTTTTTGGGTGGTTTAGCTTATTAGATACCATTTTCTAGTTTTCTTTAACTTCTTTTCATTTATCTGCTTATTAGATACCCTTTTCTAATATTTTTCGAAATTAGATTTCTGTTGCTATCATTTTATTTTAAATTTTTTCTCCTTTTTTCTCTTATGATGAGCAACATTATTAGATGACAATGGAAACCAAAATCCTTCTTATCATTTTTCTGTTATATTCATTATCGCCCTTTGTGAAAAATCAGAATGAAGATGGATCATGAAATTCTCATCTCAATAACTTGATGATTTTTGGAGGTTTTGGTCAAATTTTTTGGAGATAAGATGGAGGAAAATTTGTTTCTTCTTCTTCTTATTCTTCTAATGTAGCTTGGGAATCAATAATTGTTGGTGCCTGTAATGAGGAAAAGAAAAGGGGGTGGAGAAATTATGATCTTTTTGATGAAGATGATGATAACATCCAACTTTAGATTTATTGCTTATTCCTATTCCAATATCTTCATTGTTACTGCTAGTATAATTTTCTTTCTTATATAATCTGCTTGAATCTATTTGTCTTTTTCTATAGTGTCTTTCACTTCATTACAAATGGTGATGGTTTCTTTGCTCATCTCCTTGGTATTGGTGGAGAGTGTTAATGGAATTGCATGGAATTGGAAGTCTCGAGATTTGGATTCTAAAATCCTAGTTGTAGAATTCATTTAGATTTGTGTGGAAATTTGATACAAAGGCATTTAGTAGTTTATTTTTATAAAATTTGATTCTTTGATGCTGGAATAAAAAGAATTAGAAACAAAAAGAAAAAAGGATTTCATCAAGAAAATCATGTTAGCTATCACGTTTGTTGATGATGGAGAGAGATTGAGAGAGATGAAAGTGAAGAAAGGTGAAAAGAAGCTAATCACAGCCTCATTGATGACAGGAAACGATATATAAAGAAAGTAGAAAAAAAATCTAGAGAGGAAATGGGGAATAGTAAAAACTGAAAACCCATAAAAAAGCAACTTTTCAGAGGAAAAAAAGACGGGATCAAAATTAAAAAAAAATTAATGTCGGCTAAGTAGCGAAGCAACCTGTACATCAAGTTGTATGGATTTTCTTTCTCTACTGCATAAAGCTTGACATATGTATTCAATTGCTTTCACTCTACCATTTTCACTTTTAAGTTTTACCTTTATTTTTTCTTTTTTAACCGGTAACACTTCTTTAGCAAACTTAAATTTAAACTCCAATTACCTAGGTCCAAATATAAGGATTAGATGTAAGATACCTAAATGGACAGTCATGATCTTTAAATACATTCATGATGATCGCCAAACCCTAAATCCTAAATCCAAATTTAATGCTTCAATCCCCAAATGTATTATATAGTCCATGGATTAAGTATATAGTCCATGATCTCCAAATATATTGACATGATCGTAAAATACATTCCCATGATCTCTAAATAAGAACATACTCATAAAGCCAGTAGAAAGCCTGTGACAACCTTTGACATTTTCTTGTCCATCATAAGGTACCAAAAAAAAAGAAAATAAAATTATAAGAATGAAAAGTAATAACAAACACACAAGAATCACATTAACAATACAACCAATATCAAATGTAACTATATACCCATTAGCCAATATAAAAAAAAAATTTACTAATACAATTTTCATACATGTTGATATATGTTTCATTAAAATATGATTATTTAACTCAATCAAAACTTTATCATTAGTTAATATATATATATATATATATGTATATATACACATATATCACTAAGGTTATGTGTATATATTTGATTTACCTATATATCTCTTTCAAATGTGATCAATCACTAGTATATACATACTTTCATTAGTTTTAATTTTAGTCAAATAATTCCGAACTCCATAAAGTACACACCTTTAAATTCTTAACTCCATTCAATATCCATATTACAACTTTTACAATATACTCAATGCCCAAACTAAATACTATAAACCCCTCCACTCAATTATTGATTATTAAGATTAAACATGTACTCAATACTTAAATTAATATCTGTCTTTTTATAAAATCAATCCATCATCTTCACTTTCTTTCAATCATTATTCTCAAAATCACATATTATAATTTAGTAGTCTACTAACTTCGAAAATAATTTATAATATATAAATTATGATCAATCTATTATGTTAAATTTTGAATGAATATTATATTTAAACCATATGTATAACTCTATATTCAAGTTTAAATCACTTAAACTGTAATTCTCTTTCCACATTTCAAGATCTAGATATATTTAACATTTACTTAACTATCATACTAAAACCATAGGAATTAATCTAATCTATTAAGTTTATTATGTCGTACAATTATAAACTCATTTGATTTTGATAGGTCAAATATAGAATATAAGTATAAGTATAAAGGAATCTGAATGTGATCTTACTATAATCCTTTATTCTTTAAAAGTTAGATATTTAATACATAATTTACCATGATCTCAATTTATCATATTGACTCCAAAACCATGCTCAAACTCAACTTTTCTGTAATTTTTCTTATTATTATATTCGAATTTTCAATTTTGATTATCATTTTATCTCCATCAATAATGTTTTTATAATTGATCACAATAATGATATAAAATGTCAACTACATTTGTGTAAATTTTATAATTATTAGACCCAAATTATTCAAGTCTTCAAACAATATTTCTCTTTAATCATATACATTACTTAATAAAATAATCTCATAACCATATACATGACTTGATAAAATGACATACTATGTCTCTAGTTTCTACGTTAACTCCTAATTGATTTTTAATATTATTAAACCAATAATTATCTTAAGTTTAATCTTCAAAAATATTATCCATTTGATTTACAAAGTATTACTATAAATCCCATAAAAATGTTTTTTTTGTAACTCCAAAAGTTTAAATTTTTGTAAGTATATATTGATACTAAGATAATTATTTTTAACAAATGTGATGAAATAAAATAAATTTTGTGAATTGCATATAAAATTAAAAATCATGTCTTAACTCTTTTAATTACTTAAATAAATGACCAAAAAAATATATATTAGCAAAACAAAGAAACTTTTTCATTTCTTACAAAAAAAAATTATATCTGAGGAGTGTTTTTTCTTTTTCTAAAAAATAATAATAAGTAAAATTAAATAATATATTTAATAAATATATTTTGATTCTTTATGTGTGAAAATGAGAGTAATTTTATCTTCTAAATTTATGTATAGTCAGAGTAATTTTAGTTTTTCATTGTATTTTATTATATTTTTTATTCTAAAATTTATTTCATTTTCAGACTAAAAGTTAAACTAATTGTAATTTTACCGTTTTCAAAATAATAAAACTACTAGTATTAATTTGACAAAAAGAAAAAAGTTTATAACTTTTGACTTGACAAAAAACTGTTAAATAATTCTATTAGGTTAAACTATAGAAGATCTCACAATTTTTTGTTAGAGATATTTCTGATTTATATTTATTAAATATATTATCTGACAAGACTAATATAGGACTGTTGACCTGACAAAAAGCCGGCTACCATGACTTGTTATCAGTTGGCTTCTACAGTCAGCGGCATGTGCCATGAGCTGACAATCAGCGGCCTTTTTTTCTAACCGTTGGATTAGATGAGATCGAACATCAGCCGGTAGATCAAATAAAAGAGAGGTAAGTGGGAGTAAGTTTGTCTGGAAGAATTGGTAACCGGATGAGCAACCGGTTAGGTTGCTTCTTCAATTGGGTTGTCTTGAGACCATAACCCACGTGCCTAGTCTACTGACATGACCTTTACAGTGGAGTGATAGTTGGATATTGCACCTTGGACAAGCAAAGTGTTCAAAAGAAAAAATCTCGATGGCTTCTTTTTAATCTTTCTGGCCTTTGGCAAAATTCTTTTTTTTTTTTTTCTATTTTGCATCTGAAATCTAAACAGCCAAACAGAAACAGAAGGAAACTATTCGTCCTGCTCTCTTAAAAAGGTAAAGCTAAGAAAGTTAATTACAATTCCGACATTTTTCTAACTGCCCAAAACCCCAAGCCAGGAGACCTCACCTTAATGCTTCACTCAGCTACGTTGAGCTAAGAATTTCCATCTCCAGAAGAAAAAATCTCCATGGCTTATTTGAGTAAATTAAATCGTTCTTCTGCATTTTTAAACTTCTGACTGGTTTATGGAGGAGGCAGTTATCGTAATCTTCTTACTCGTTGATGGGTGGGAGAAATATTGTAGCGTTGTGAGCTCACAGAAAAAGGTGAAAGTGGTTGGAAAACAAAAAAAAAGGGCTCGGAAATTGCAAAACATTTGAAGAACAAATTCTCAGAAGAAAGTTGGAAGATGGATGAGAAGAAGAAAAAGTGTAAAATAAAGGGGAATGGGAAGAAAAGTAAATGTGAGGTAAGAACATGTAAATTATTCATATTACGAAAAAGCTTAGTCGTGTTGAAAGGAGTTTTTTTTCAGATCAATGAAAATGTTTACCATTGTTTTATGTTCATAAAAGTTGTTGAAAAAAGTATTTTTCATTAGCTTCATAAATGCAACAGTGAATAGATTAAGTGTTTTTGTGGGTGTTGTGTGCATTAATGCAGGCAGGGGAATTTTTTCAATATCCTTATAATAAATGCAATAAAGAACAATTTTTTGTCTGGGTGGTGTGTTAATAAATGCAGGGGAATTTTTGATCATTTTCTTCATAAATGCAGTGGAATTGGTTTTCTGGGTTCAAAACCAAACCTTTCAGTCACATTTATTTTTGAAGGAAAATCGTTCATTTACATTAAAATAACGATAAAGGGTAATTTTTTTTCATTTAATCATTAAATAAATGAATAAATGTTGAACGTATTTTATGATGATTAAAAAAACCAATAATATATATTGTGATAAAATTTTGATCCTTTTTTGGGTTAGTAAAAAGAAGCAATAAAGCGTAGGCGAAAGGAAAAAAAGCATCAATCAATAAATCAAAAAGAGTAGAGAAGAAGTTAAGAATTTAGAGTAGGGGGTTTTTATGAGATGAAAAATTTTATTTGATTTATATAAAAGCAGCAATTTCTTGTATATCCATACAAAAAGTTATGAGTTTAAGGGGGATTACGTGTATTTGTTCAAACATTCCCCAAAAAGTGAAGACTTTTGGGGATTATATATGTTGGTTTGGTAGTATGAAAGATAAATATAACTGGGGATATTGTTTGGATAGTTGATGGAGTAAAATGTAAAATTTGTGTTGTTCGGCAAGTTTTATTTTGTATGATTAATACATTGGGCTAATGAGATATCAGTATTGCATGGTTTTGTCTAGCATTAGAAAATTTTTTATATGATTACTGTTAGAATAATATATTGCCTTTTATTTTTTATATGTTTACTGTTAGAATAATATATTGAATTTTTTTTTATATGATTACTGTTAGAATAATATATTAACATATCAATTTTTTTTTGTCGTAGCAGAGCTCAATTGGTTCAAGGTGCAGTCGTAAGAGGTTTGTGTCTTTGGCTGCAAAATTGAAGTCCAAAGATCAAGAATTAGCAATAACAAAAATAGGTTTTGGGCATTTGATAAAGACCCCTAAATGAAATGTCATATTTTTTTTTTATTTTTTGGATTTCCATGAATCTCAATTAATTTAACTTATCTCTAAATATATTCCCACGATCTCCAAATGGTCAATCATGATCTCCAAATGGCCAAATTTCATGATTCAATCCTCAGATGTATGATATTCCATACTAAGAATTACCTATAACCATAAATTTTATTATACATAGTCCAAATAAATATTCATTACGAAATTAATATTTGTATAATAATTCTCCTTTAAATGAATATAATAATCACTAAATAGAATCCCATAATCTCGACATCATAATCTCCAAATTAAAATTTAAGGCTCCCAAATGAAATGCCATAATTTTTTTTATTTTCATAAACCTCAATTAATTTAACTTATCTCCAGATACATTCTCATAATCTCTAAATGATCCGTTATGATCTCCAAATGGTCAACCATAATCCAAATACATTAACAGGATCGTAATATGCATTACCATGATCTCCAAATAAAAACATGCTCATAAAGAAAGCAAAAAGCGACAACCTTTGACCCCTTCTCATCCATCGTAAAGTACTAGGAAAATGCAAATAAGATTATATGAATGAAACGTAGCAATAAACACAAGAATCACAGTAACAACACAACAATCTCCCATTAGTCAATCCAAAAAGTACAAGGTCACATTTATTTATAGACTGTAATGTATATTACCTCACAGGACAATAAAGAGAGGCACCGAGTCGCCTTTGCTATCAATTACACAAAAGGGCATAAACAAGAATTTATGGAGAGAAAAGGGAAAAAGAGTGTTGGCCAGACTCTTCCCTTTGTATAAATAAGTATAGAACTTGATTTGAGGTGTAATGTGATTAAATTTGGAAGATGGGATCAAAATTTTCTTGGCACTTCATTTGTCCATTCTACTAAGTGATTTATCACTAGTATAAGGATTTTCAGGCGGAGACGACCATAAGCGCCACAATATGACTAAGTGAAGAAAAAGGAATACAGCAGATGAATAAAAGTTTGATGGATACATATTCCAGCAGAACTCCACTCCTACGAACAAAAATACACTGTCTAAAGAAAGAAAAAGTGGAGAAGTTAATGTGAAATAGAATGAATTGACTGATCCAAGTGTACAACAGAGCTAGAATAAAGAACTTACCAAAGCAGTGTAGGGAAGGGTGTTCTTCACAAAAGGTAAAGCAAGCTATAGAAATACCTGCACCCAAAGACTTTATTCAGATTCAGATGAAACTCTTTAAGATTTATTTCCCTAGAGATATATTATCAATGAGAGATGCATCTAAAATTATCTGATTCCAACTAAAAGTTCTTGAACAGCAAGAATCAAATTTCACCAACTAGAAAAATAGCCATCAAGGTAATCCATAATTTATAGTATCACAACTAGCATCAGAGATGAGGGTTTTACTTTTACAGATATGCTGAGCTTCATATCCATATTTTCCTTGCAATTAAGAAGGTTAGCCAACCTACCATGGGTATAAGGCAGTTCTAATAGCATGACATCACAATGAGTAGAATTGCTAATGCAATGAGCTGACACATACAATGCCAATGAAGTGTCCAACAAACATGGCTGTAGCAGTATCTGGATTTGTTTCCACCAAGGTTAGTACTCCAATAAAAGAGGAAGAACAAGGGATTCTCCATAAAAGTTCATGAAAGATCATAACTTAGTAACTTACATTCTTTCTTGAGGGTTATTAGCCTCGAATTGCTAGATTTTGTGAAATAATATCTGATCCTCAAACACACAAAATTAAGAAGCCCACTTTCAATTCATGCCTGTAAATTACCATATAAATGAGAAATGAAAATGATCATTATTAGTTACATTGTAAGGAAATTGCCTAAAAGGCTAAAAGTATACATTTTTGCATAATTAGCACAAACATCCAGAGCAAAACAAACCATCCATCTAAAGATTATTCTTTGAGGCTTTATTTGGTACATGGAAAATTTCAAGAAAAGGAAAATATCTAGAAAAATTTGAAGAAAATGAAAATGAATAGAGAAAATTCAAAATCATTAGTTTGTTTGGTGTTAAGGAAAATAATAAGAAAATTGTTCATCTATGTTTGGTTCATGGAAAATATTGGGGAAAAAAAAAAGGAAATCTAACCAAAATTATTTTCAATTTTTAAAAGCTATACTACAAGAATAAGAAAAACGAACAAATAAACTATTATAACTACCAACCAAAATTGTTTATTTAACAAAGTTCTATGGTACCAACTTTCCCATCCTTTCCCTGTACATTAGCACTATCTTTGAGAAATTTCTTACAAGGAATATCAATTAAAAATTACCTATACTATGTGCAACTCTAGATCAAATAAACCAAGTCAATTAACTAGCATGTAGGTGATTTCCCAAAGATCTAAACAGCATGAGTTCATAGACAAGAAGCTGCTGATGTCAGCACAATAACCAATCAAGTTAACTAGACTAGGATTATGAAGAAGGCTGAGAATAAGAACCTCAACCAAAAATTCTCCATTTCTATCCAACTATTTGAAGGCAACTAACTGCGAAGGCAAAATATCTTACATATAAGTTTACAGATGACATCAGCTCCTCAAGCCATACAAGAATAAATTAGTCATCTCAACTCTAAGAACGTTAATTTGTGTCTTGAGAAGAATCCCAATGGATCCTCATTCAAATCTCCTATATACATGTATGACAATCCAGTTTCATGGGAACGATGATAGATTTGGCAGAAACAGGAAATATGTAGTCTAAATTACAATGTTAAGTATACTCACATGTCTTAGAAAAGATAAGTCTAATATTAATAAGTAATGCTGCAAGCAAAGGGATAATTTTCAAACTCATCCCAACAGCTACATCATGACAATACCAAGTGGAGAATTAAATCCTTATCCATCCATAAATGCCAGAGTTACACAACACTTTCTTTAGAGTACAACTCTGCAAGAATTGGTGCTTTTTAGTTATAAGAAGCAATGAGAGACCATACACAGCAGTAAAAGGAAGAAATTTACCTACGAATGCAAAGGATCAACTTCATGTGAAACATGATGTTGGAACCTAACCGTAAAAAAATAGAATAACCTCCGAATATTGACTATGTTGAATGCTAAGGGATGGGCATGGACTTCTTTATCATTGCTTCAGAAGGAATTTCCAACCAATAGAAGATCAGGAACATAGGCCAATATATGAATAGGTCAATTAGTGGTAACAAGCAACCCAAAGATAGCATTATTCTAAATTGAATCTTACAAAGAGAAAATTGGTGAAAAACAAATACAAATAAGAATAAGAACAAATGGACTTCATGGACATTTTCAGTTTCATATTTAAGATATGCTAATCAGTTTGTAGCATAGTATATAAATATATATATATATATATATATATATATTAAGATTTCCCAACAATATAGGAACAAACAAAATAGAGGCAAATAGTTGGATTAAAATTCATGATACGATAAACCAAAAAGTTAAATGCCATTAATCACTCAACTTAAATCATAACAGGAAAATATAGAACTCATAAAGCCGTCAAAAGATATGAAATATATGAATATCAATAAGAGATAATACATTGATTGACTTACTTAACAAAGAGAATATGAAAAACAATGAGGCTGCTTACTTACTTCTCTGTTATATGTATGACTGCAAGGCATGATTCTCCCTTCCTCTTTTAATCCATTGTATATTTATAATTTCAACAAAACTATAACGGAAAATAAATTTGACAATGAGAATAGATTCAACCAAAAAGAATTAAAAAAATCGTAAAAAAAAAGAAAAACTAAGCAGGAGCAAAATATAAAAGAATTGAAAAGAATGAAGTCCACGGTTTACCTATCGTATTTTAATCTTATCCTTGCCCAATAAAAAATCAACAAAAGAATATATAAGTTAATCAGACTCCACATATACTCAAAAACCTTTGTAGCAAAAAAATTCAGTTGAAAAGCCAAACCATCTTAATTCTTAATAAATATATATAAAATATAAGATAATTTATTAAAAGGAGAACTCCTTTTCTTCCTACCAGTGTTGTTTCCTCCGAAAGCATCGCCATTTTGGTTTGGATAGCAAATCAGAGAAAACAAAGGCATTTTTACCAACACAAAATCCTGGGAAATTGCAATTTCTTAAGCTCTTTTATCGTTTATTTTTTTCCCTCTTACCTCTACTTCTCATCGTTGGCCACCGGCAAGGGAGATGCAGGCTCTTACAACAGGCTTCCATGCTACCAAAGACAGTTCACCCAAAGAACAAATCCTTTTCCCTCCCTCGTTCATTTTCCTTCCCTCTTCATCTCTCTTTTTTCATTTTGTTTGGTTTTTCTTTAGAAGCGTCTAGTTGTTTTGGTCTCCAAATCCTTGCTTATATCTTTCCCAGAGTACTCTTTGATTTGAGAAAGTTAAGAAAGAACAGAGAAATCAAATGAAAAGGAAAAAAACAAGGAATATACTTGACTTTCCCTCTCTCCTCTTGCCCTCTCTATATTGCTCTGTAAAGTAAAGAAAGAATAGAGAAATCAAATGAAAAGAAAAAATAGCAACCAATGGGGGGACGCCATATGTATCCCCAACCCGTGCCTTAAAACCCTTTAGGAGGCCTTGTCAACTCTTTTAATTGTTGTTATTATACTTGTTAGTAATAATAATATAATAATAATATAATAATAATAATAATATAATAATGGTTTAATATTGTTCAAATTTTTACTAAATCCCGCCCATTGCCTCTGGAATTCCGCCACTTTTTTTGTATTATTTTATTTTAATATTACTATTATTACTAGTATTAGTTTTTTTTAGAATAAAAGATATATATCAACTCATGTAATTATTTAATTTTCCTCTTTAATAGCATTATTATGATTGAAATATTAAAAATAAAATTAATTATTTTTTCCTATATTTTCCTAAATTATATTTTCATTTTTTTTTCATTTGCACCGAACAAACTACAAAATAACATCCAACAACTAAACATTCACAAATTTTTAAATTCGAATAAAAACTAAAAATATTAATCAAATGGATAAAACTTTAAGATTTGGTGGAGGATGAGACAAACCAAAGGAAGAAAAAGGAGGAAAAAAAAATTAACTCTACACTAGATGCTTATAGTACAATGCTAAAAAAAATTTTAAAAATTTAGGTTATGTTTGGTATATGAAAACATTTTCTGTTTTCATTCTCCAAAAAATATAAAAGAATCACCATATAAGCTATGTGTAGTTTATAGAAATATATGTATGTTTTAGAAAATAAAAATGATAATGGACCTAACATTGAGAATAATTTTTTTTAATCTCATTTTTAGATCCATTTTTATTTTCATTTTCTAAATTATATGTACATTTTCCCTAACAACACATACTTACATGGTAGTTTCTTTGTATTTTTTAGAAAATGAAAACAGAACATATTTTTTCATACCAAACATAACCTTAACCATTTGTTTTCTCTCTCTTGTTAAAAATAAAAGCGATAGAATTTCTTTGAATGTTTAAGTTTTTATTTTCTTTGGTCTTGACGATTGAGCACCATGGATTTTTTAAATTTTGACATGACATTTTCTTTTTGTGAATGGAAATTGAGTGCTATATATATATATATATGGATCTATATATTAATTTTTTTTCTTTGTCACTATAAATTTTGAAACAGTCACTATTTTTCTGGTAATAATAAATAATAATGAAATTATATTATCTAAATCCAACTACGTTAATTAAAAACTTGTCAATTTATGATTTTTAATATCATACTTGCAGATATATTTGAATTATGTAATTTATTTGGGGATATAATAAACTTCACTTCACATTTGGAGATATAGTCACGTTAAATGAGGGACCATATGTATATATTTAGACTTACTTAATTTTTCCCAATATGCAAAATGTCTAAATCATCTTATTAGTTAACTTTTCCCAATTAAAAAAATTAATTACTTTAATATGCAAAATTTTTTCTTATTCATATATGGATTTATGTAATATGGATTTTACATTATTAACTTTCATATAATGATTTAATATAAATTTTTACTTTCAAATTTTACAAATTCACTAATGTCATTTATTATAAAAATGTATTACTTCCATACACATGTTTTCTTTATATATGATATTAATTAATTACTCATATAGGCATCTCCCTTATATTATCATAATCTTTTAAAGTTTGTAAATCACTTCTTCATATTACTAATGTAATATCTATTGATCATTTGCGTATACATATCTCATTTTAATATCATAACTTATTAATTTAACTCAATTAAATCTCTGTTCATTAGTTCATATCGCTATATCATTTACATCTGTGCATATATCCAAATCCTATGCCTGTATTTTTTAGAAGTGAGTAATTACTAATACTTCTTACTACTAATGTCATGGTCACATCTCTTGTTTGTACACGGCTTCTTATTTTCATACGTTATTTCTTCATTTATCATTGCTTAATCATATATATGTCTTTTACGAATATAATCTTGAATTGATCTTAAATTCCTTTCATCACTTGTTTATATTAATAATATAATGTCTAATATTCTTGTATAAAAACATATCTCCTTTAAGTATGATCATTGACCAAATAAAAATGTGATGTATTATCACTAAGTCATTTGCAATTATTACAAATATCTGAATCCAATCCGTCTCATTTAAATGTGAGTACTTATAATACTTTTTACTATGAATGTCATGTTCACATATCTTATTTTTAGACATGTCTTCTTACTTTTATAGGTTATTTAATATTTCTTCATTCAAGTTATTTAATATTTCTTCATTCAATCATGCATATTAAAAAAAAAATCATTTTCTTATATTGCTAACTATAAAGTATACTAGTAATTTATATTCTTCTTAATCCTAAATATATTTTCTACAAATATCATCTTGAATAGTATGAGGTTTAAAATTTTTTTTCATCACTTGTTACTAATGTAATGTTTAATCATTATCTTATGCTAAACATGTCTCCTCTAAATATGATCATTTAACCCAACCAAAATATTTTTCATTTGTTCATATCAACAAGTCATGTGTATATATCTGATTCCAATAAATGTCTCCGTTACACGTGATTCGTTATCAATTTCAAATTATTTTTCAGTTCATCATACTACGAATGTCATGTTCACATATGTTTTTTCTATGCATATTCTTTAATTTCATATCTTATTTTTCTTCATTCATCATGTATGTGTGTATAAAATTTTACTACACATCATATGGAATAATGAATAAAGACAAAAATCCTTCATTCTTCACAAATCATAAAGTATTTGTCAAACAAAAATGAAAAATAAAAAGGAAAAGGAAAAGAAACACTTTATCCAAAGCATATTTATTTACAAATACACTTAAGTTTATAATAAAATTATTACATTTTGCATTCATAATCTCCAAATTTTGCTTACTCAATTGTTAAATTTAATATTTTAGTCAACAAATGAAATGCCATCATTCTTGAATGTACATCCCCAGCAAAAAAATTTCAATAAATCGATGACTACATCTATTATTTGCGATTACATTCACACGATCACCAGATATATTCTCATAATCACCAAATTGAATAGATGAGTCTCCAAATAGATTCTCTAATCTAATTTTGTAATCTCTTAGAAGAATAATCAATTATTTTAAGAATATATATCAACAAACTTTATAATACCATACAGTTTATTCCTTTCTCTTAACATATCAATTTGACCACATTATAAATAACAAAAGCATAATAGTAGTCCTATAAATTTCTTACTTATATATATACATATATATCCATGGTTGACAAAGGATCTTATACATATATAGATACCAAAACTCACAATCTCCAATTGATTTAATATATATATTTCAAAGCATTCTCAATTGATTTAATTTATCTCTAAAAACATTTTCATGATCTCCAAATGGCCAATCATGATCTCCAAATGGTCAATCATGATCTCCAAATATATAGGCCTCCAAATGATAAATCATGATCTTTAAATACATTGACAGGACCGCAGTATGCATTACCATGATGTCCAAATAAGAAATAAGAACATGCTCATATAGCCAGCAGAAAGACTCGTGACAGCCTTTGACCTCTTATGTCAATTGTAAAAGCAAATAAAATTATAAGAATGAAACACAGTAACAAACCCAAGAATTACAGTGACAAGAGAAGACAACCATTCTCAAATGTAACAATATTCTCATGAGCCAATCTAAAAAGCAAAAGCTCACAATTATTTATAGATTGTTATATATATTTTATCCCACATGAACAATAAAGGGAGTCACGGCACCCATTTGCCTTTGTTTGTTACATCAAGAATGAGGAAATTTACACCAGTATATTCTCCTTTGATTTAATATCATAATTTCTAAATAGAGTTCCATCATCTACACATCATAATATTCAAAAGTCCCATAATCTCCAAATTGAATTTTCAAGCCTCCAAATTATGAGCATGTCATAATTTTTATTTTGAATTTTCATGATTCTCAATTGATTTAACTAATCTCCAAATATATTACCATGATTGATTAAATAGACAGTCATGATCTTCAAATATTTTGACATGATTACAAACTGCATTCCCATATCTCCAAATAAGAACATGCTCATAAAGACAGTAAAAAACCTTTGTGACAAACTTTGACATCTTCTTGTCTCATAAAGGACTACGAATAAGTAAATAAAATTATAAGAATGAAAACTAAAAAGATTAAAATAATGGATATAACTTAGAGATCTGATTGATTGTGAGAGATTCTTTTAAATATGTATCATTTAGGCATTTAAATTTTATTTATTACTAACTCTTATCACTAATATAATATCTATACATGTTGACACCTTTTCATTTAAATGTGGTCATTTAACTGATGCTAAAAATTTATTTTTAACAAATGTAATTAAATAAAATAAATTTTATGAATTTAATATGGAATAAAAAATTATTTCTTAACTTTTTTTTTATTTATTTCAATTAAAAATAGTAAATTCCATATATTAGTAAAACATATGAATTTTTCCCTTTCTTTAAAAAAAATTAAAATTGAGAAAAGTTTTTTTATTTTTGATTTTTCCCTTTCACAATAAATAACAATCAATTAAATTAAATATTGATGGTGGTGATTGTGAATTTATTTTATTTCATCACATTAATTAAATAAAATGTTTCCTCGGTTTTAAAAATTAATGGGGGTGGTTATCAATTAAATAACACGTTTTCGTGGATGTAAATAATTTTGTTTGCTAGTTGTATGTTTAACAGAGTAATTTTGTTTTGTAGTTATCTTTTATTATATTTTTTTATTTTTTAAATTCCATCTCCAAATAAATAATTTAACATGACAAAATCTTATTGGACTTGACAAAAGTTTTCAATTTTATATTTAATATCAATAAAGAAACAAAATCAATTGATTTATTGAGACAAAATCTGACCACAACACCTCACATTTTTTTATTTTATTAAACTATCAAAACCGGCTAATGCTGCTTACTTGCAGCTTACCATACCCGCTGCGCACCGAAGTCATCACCTTGTTATCAAACTAAATAAATTAAAGCTTTTGTGCAATAAATGACCAATAAAACCGACTATTTACAGCATGCTTGCGGCTTATGTTTAACCCGCTTATTGGAGTCATCACCCTGAAAGCGGTATAGCAGGGCACGCGATAACATCAAAAGTAACTTCGAGAAATGCGAAAACTGTTTGTAATAAATGATAACGCGGCATATGACAAGACAATACAAACGCAAAGGGCATTGACTGAATACTATGTGAGATGAGAGACGCGTCAAAGGGTACTAATTAACTGAAACGCTTAAAGGTGAATACTGAATTGGAGATCCTCTCCACTGCATAAAAAACACTGGAGAGATCTACTGATATGTAAAACTCGAATCAACGGTTACAGATTATTCACATCATCCCTCTTCGTTTCCTTGGTTAAAACACAGCTTTTTACCACTAAGTTAATACCGTTTCTTCAATTCACTGCGTCTTCCTTCTTCTTGTTCGTCCTCTTATTTCCATCTCCAGGCCTCCCCTAAATCTAAAGAGAGTACGATGCAGCCTCTTTTTTTTTTTAAGTTAATTAAATACGCATTTTTCAATGTCATCAACTTTGAAGTCTATTTGGCCGAAAAAAAAAAATCTAAAGTCTGAATATCAAATGGTGCGGAAAACTTCGACAGCTTGAGGAAATTGTTTGGTATGGAGGAGGCAAGAGATGTAAGCTTGCAAATTATACTGGTGGAAAATGATTCTGTTTAACTTGTACAAGAGGTAACAAAGATAAAATTATTTCAAGTGATTCATATGAGCTAAATCAAGAGCTCTTGATTTTGAAAGTCATACTAAAATTACTGCTAACCCAGAAAAAAAAATTCCATTCTTACTTCGATAGTTTCACTTCCATTTTCTTTAGGTCACTCTCTTTAGCATCAGCTCTTCGAGAAGTGGAATATTTGGCAGATTTACTAAGCTACGTAAGGGACTAACACTCTAACAGTGATATTAATCGTTGGTAGCATTGTCTGTCAACTTCTTCATTCTTCTTTTACTTACCTTGCTCTTAGCCTATGTTTGGTAGGAAGGAAGGAAATAGTAAGGAAAAGAAATAGGTGAGGAAAGGAAATAGGTAGGGAAAGGAAATAAATTTATATTTCCTTCATCATGTTTGGTAGTAAGGAAAGAAATAAGAAGGAAAGAAAAAAATTTATTATTTCCTTTGTTTGGTATAACTAAGAAATAGGAAAGAAAGAAAATTTATTTTAATTAATATGACCATTTTACCATTATTTACTCTTTAGTTAAAAATTCACTTTCAATATCTTTTACTTGTAATTGTAAATTTTGTAATTAGAAATAAATTTTAAGGGTGTAATAGTCATTTCTATTTGTTAGACTCAACAACTACTTTCTTTCCCTCCTATTTCCTCTCAATTTGGAAGGAAATGATTTCTAAGGAAATTGACTCTCTCATTTCCTTCCTATTTCTTTCCTTAGGTGTATTTCTATCCTACCAAACAAAGGAAAGTTGTATTTCCTCACTCACTTTCTTTCCACACTCTTTCTTTCTTCCCTATTTCCTTCATACCAAACACAGTGTTAGTCCTGCCAGGACAAAATCCCTTTTGGTTGGAACTTGGAACCTCATAATTGCTGGTTCATGGGGTCGTTGTCGGCACTTGGTCTTCTTTTCATGGGTTAGTTGATTGACCCTATAACCCTATTTGGGTTCTAAGGAATGGTTGAAGTTCATCTTTCTAATTAACTTTCTAACTTTCATTTGTGTCCTCCTTACTGCTATTGTCTTGTCTTGTACTCCCTCCATCTCCTATTATTTATTTATTTTTTTAAAAAAATCTTATCTTTTATCATAAATAAAAAATGAACAAATTTTAATTTTTAATTTTACCATATATTTTCTTTTATTATTATTATCATATAATTATACAAAATTTCAAAAACACTCACAAACATTAAGAATAACAAAATATTTTTATTTATTTTAACCATTTTTTCTTAAATTTTACGAAAATTAATAGGGGACAAACATTAAAATATGAAGAAAATATTACATAACAAGGCAAGAAAATTACCTGAAGCATTTTTTTTTTCTACATTTCTTCTCATGATAGCCAAGATGGATTCTAAGTTAGGAGCAATGTTGTAAGAACCGGACCGGATCATTCGATCAAATCAGTTCAACCAAGAATCGGTGATCTGTTCGGTCCGAAGAGGGGGTAAAATCGAGAGGACGTTGAACCAACATAAAACAAACATGATAGCCAAGATGGATTCTAAGTTAGGAGTAATGTTGTAAGAACCGGACCGAACTAGTCGATCGAATCGGTTCAACCAAGAATTGATGAACCGACAAAAAACAAACAATAATTGTAGTGGAAGGAATTAAACCCATGATCACTTATAAGGAAGTAAACACACTAACCACTATGTCAGAGTTAGATTTTTGTTAAATGTTTGACTCCGATTATATTTGTTGAATACTCAAATATGCAAAAATCTCATAATATCTTATCCTAATTCAACTCTTAACCTTTTATGAGAGAGTCAAGCACACTAACTACCATGCTAAATTAAATTTTTTATTAGAAATTTACTTTCTATTATATATATTAAACTAAAGTTGTCAAAACTTATATATTTATACACTTAAACCACTATTATGATTTTATCCGATTGAACCGGTTAAACTGATTAAACCGATGACCCAATGACTTGAACGGTTCAATCACCAGGCTGAATTTTATAACATTGGTTAGGAGAGGGAGTTTCGTGGCAGTTATTGCTTCTGCATTTTGTTACCCAGATTATTGTTAAATGGAAGTTTGGAAAAGTTTCTACCAAACAGTATCAAGTGTCAACTCTCATTAAACGGTATGTTTTAATTATAAAATATAAGAATGATGACGTGGCTTCCTTGTAATCCTTGATTTGAGTTTAGCATATTAGTGGCCTCTCCACTATTTTTTAGTAGTGGAGAGTATCTCGCCTATATTTAAATAGAAGACGTGTGAGTAGAGATGTCAAAAGTTGATCTGACCTGAAAAATCAGTCTAATCCGTCCGAATCTGAAATTAATCTAATCCGATTTGACCAAAAAAAGTAAACGATCCGAACCCGATCGGTCCGAAACCCGATTAACCCGAAACCTGTTTGATCCGAAACCCGTTTAACCCGAGAGGCTAACCCGAAATAACCTGAAAACCTAATTAAGTAATATTTTACTTTCTTATTCTTAGATATTATTAAATTTATTTAATAAATTTGTTAAAAAATAAAAATAAAAATAAATGTCTTATTAAATTAAAATAAAAAACATATTTCATATTCTTAAATTTTAATCTTTTTCCTACAATTTATAAATTATAAGTTATACTTTAATATATCTCTTATTATATTATACTTTTAATAAGAGATAGAATGATAGATAGTCTATATTTGAAGAAATCTACTTAATTCTTATCATATGTAACGTGTGACATGTTACATGAGACATGTCACATGTCTTATAAATTATAAGTCGATATAATCCCAATATATTTATAGATTTAATACTTTAATTTGATTTTATCATTTATATATGTGTTAATATGTTGTATAAATAGTATTAAAAAGCAGGAACGCATAATTTTATTTGTTTTAATTACTTACTTATTTTGATTCAACTTATTAAAATTAAAATTTATTATTGAATTAGAAATAGGAAGTGGAGAGTGGAAACAAAAAACATAAAGAATTGAAGATTGAAGAGCTACTTATTAGTTTGTTACTTAAGAATTAAGATTTATAAATTACAAGTTTAATGGTATGTAATTTATGTGCATGAAGACTCATGCTGGCAGATGATAATAAATAATTGCTTGACTTCGATTAGTTGATTACTTGATATATTATTAAGGAGTTAACTTATAAATTTAATTTTTTTTAATAAATAATTGGAAGCTCAAATGAAAATAATTTATGAATTAACCTAAAAACCCGAACTAAACTCATGACTTAATGAACAAATTTGAAAAACCCAAAATCAAATGACCCATGGGTCAAACCCGAAAAACCCGGGTTGGAATGACCCGAAACCCGAATGACACGCCCGAACCTAGTCCGCACGTGTCAAGTCTTGTGTTTGTATGTAGTTGTGTGGCCAAAAGTTGATATTAGACTTTTCATGAATGTTTCGAACTTCCTTTAGCTCGATTCCAAGCTTAAAAACCCTAAAATTGAAGTTTTAAGTTACGGAGCCCACTTGGGCACGATTCCCAAGGAAGATGGACTTTGTTGACTCCGGCGCCAGACCAGGTCGGGTCCGGCGCCGGACCCGTTACATATATATGGGGTCTCGGCTCACCCGAGACCCCCATTTTCCCTTCCTTTCCTTGTTCTTCATTCTCCGAGCTCTCTCTGCAAAATCCTTCAAAATCAACTCTTTAATCCCTCTTCAAACACTCAATCAACCATCATTACCAGCTCCTCTTACCCTCTTGAAGATCAAAACACCAACTTTTCCAAGAAATCACCAAACCTTCAAAACTGTCAAATTCAGCGACAGTTTGTTCATAAGCTCATATCTTTCAATTCAGCTGTGGGAATTAGCTGAGTTTTTGATATGTTGTTCTAGATTCATCAAGCTTTAATTTGATAGTTTATATGTTTGATTTCGTTGCCTGTGCTGAGAGAAATCGTTAATTGAAGTTAGGAATTCTGCTTTGCTCAAGAACATGTAACCCTTAGTGTTTTGATTCAAAATTCGTGCATGCTTAATGGTTTAATTCCATTCTTGACTCTGTGAATCCTTAGTTTAGGTGTTTAACTTGCTGTGTTTCAATTTTGGTGCAAGTTGGTGAAGAATCGAGCTCAAACCGAGCTCGATTTGGTGCATGGTCGAGCATGGCCATGCACTGGAAATGTCTCCCGCGCCGGACCCATTGAGTCCCGCGCGGGAGCTGAAGAATTTTGGGATTTTCTCCCAAATTGACTCACTCACGCCCGGCAGTGAGCCACCAGCAAGTTAGGGCACTGTAGCACGGGGCATTTTGGTAATTTTATGGCCCTAGACCCCAATTGACCTCAATTAACTTCCGGACTTATCCAATTTAGTTCCTTGACCTCGAGGACCTTAATTAGGTTTTGTTTCATGGTTTAATTATTGGTCAAATGGCTTTATTAATCAAATTAGATTTTAATTTGACTGTTTAGGTACGTGATTGTACGAGTTTCAAACCGGTAGCAGTTTGAGCTAAGGCATTCATGGGGAAATCGCGGAGCATACAACTCTCCTCTCTTGTGAGTGGCTTGGATTATTTTGGTTGACCATCGAGGGTTAACCGTTTTCTAAATTTTATTAAATTGCTTTATTAAATTTTTTTTACATGTTTTGGGGTATGAAATGTCCATCATCACATACAAAAATTACAAAAGATTTAAAGGTGGGACTTTCAAAATATTTTATAAGTTGATATTATTAATAATTGTTTGGGGTATGATGCCCCTACGAGATAAGAGATTGAACGGGTTCCCCGGTGCTCCAATATATGCGGGAGCGTGGGCTGAGTTAGAGAAGCATGCAAGATTCTCAACCATGGACCGCCTATCGAGGGGCACAGTGAGACGAGACCCTGGGAGAGGCGCGAAGGGAAGCTCGCCAGGGCTCCAGTTTGCTGTGTCCCACCACAGCAAGGCAAACGTCAAGGGAATGGGCCAGAGAATAAAGGAAAGTAATTTGGAATATAAAGTAACCCTTGACGGTTCAGTGGGTGTCCCAGTGCACGGGTGTACCTTTTGGGACAATTTCAGAAGCCAGCCCATCTATTATTATCATTATGGTTTTGATATTTGTTTTGGAATGGGATTTCATATAATTTTTAATAAATGGTTTTATAAATAAATTTTGGATTATTTCATATCCCCAGCCTGAGGTGATTGGTCATTATAACCGGGTCCCTCATTGAGTACAAGTATATTGTACTCACACCGTTCACTTTTGTTGTCAGGTCATCAGGCTTCGGAAGATGGATGTCCCGGTGGTCAGTGATCCTAGTACCTCACTGCGGACACGATTTTGTAGGTGCCACCCTTTTTGCCCTGTGAATCTTAGCTCGGGATATAAGTGTTTGTGTATATATATACACTATCTTTTCTGCTGCATGATGCACCGTAAAATGTGCCACTTTCTTTATAAATATTTTAATATTATATTTTCTATAATAATTCGCGTATGTTTCATAATTTTGCTCGTATACCCTTTATTTTATGCCTTGTGCCATCTTGGTTGCCTGCCTGACGAGGCACGCATCTCGAGGTGGTACGGCGGTTGTCACGTGGCCGGGCCCGCGGGTCGGGGCGTGACAATTTGATTGGTATCAGAGAAAATTTTAAAATATATATTATACAGAGCCGAGAAGTTCACATAATTTTGAGATTTCTAATTTTGTGGTTAGAATTAGAGGTATGATTAGTATAGAGATATTTTCGTCTACTGACCTAGATTTTATGTAGTGTTACGCCATGCCACCTAGAAGGAAGAGTATTCCTGATTCTTCAGTACCTTCTACTGATCCCTCGGTACCTAGGAGGAGAGGCTGGCCACGTAGGCAGCCTGACGCACAGCTTAGTATAGACCCGGAGACCACTGCGATTCTGGATAAGCCTATTCCACCCATTCCACCTGTTGATGAGATGCATCATCAGGGTGTTCATATTGAGGTTCCACCTCCTCCACCCCCGACCACTGCCACGCCGGTGCAGTATACGCCCGCTGATTTCGAGTGAATGTTTGATAATTGGGCCAGCAGATTCTTTTCGTCACAGATGGCTACTGGCGCATATCCACCTACTGGTGTTACACCACCAGTTCATCCATCGCCACCGATGCCGACACCGAAGCCGCCGCACATTCAGCTGAGCGGTGCAGCGAGCACTTTTACTGGTGCCGATTCTTCAGAGAATCGTTTGGTGAAGTTCTTTAGCATCATAAAGGGACTAGATATGCCGAAGCTCTCCGACACATCCGCTGATGCAGCGTGGGATTGGCTGCATTTTGTCACTAAGAACACGGAGGGTCTGGGCATGACATCGGAGGAGCGAGTGAGTGTGGTTACCCGATATCTTCAGGGGCAGCCACTGAGTTGGTGGACCAACCTCGAGAGCTGGACTACCGGACCAGTGACTTGGGAGACGTTCGTTGCTGAGTTCCGAGAGAGGTTTATATCGGAGGAGATGGAGATGAGACGATACGGTGAGTTCCTCCGACTACAGCAAGGCACGAGATCTGTCGAGTAGTTTGAGACGGAGTTGCGGAGACTTTCACGTCACCTAGGACACCCTTTGCATTCAGTTTGTCAATGGCCTCTGGTGGGAGATTGTACAGATGATGAAGCCTACATCTAAAGCTACTTTTGAGCAGTGCCGACAGAATGCGTTGTGGGCTGTAGCTATGATTGCTCAGCGTCGGCTAGGAGGATCGAGTTCAAGCGGTCAACTATCTACCGATGCACCAATGGACCTGGAGCCGAGGCAGACTCAAAGTATATATTCCCATGGTGGAATATCTCGGGGCAGTTCAGCGGAGTCCCCAACACCCTAGATGTCACTTTCTCTACCACCGCCTCCACCGAGTGGTTGAGGAAAAGAGAAGTTTGGATTTGGGTCCATGGTTAGAGGATGGTTTGGGAAGAAGAGAGTAGAGTCTGGACCTCGGTGTCCAAACTGTACGCGTATCCATTCTGGCCAGTGTAGGGCTGGACCCCGATGCTACCAGTGCGGAGCCATGGGCCACATGGCACGCGCATGTCCATCTACCGCCTCTGCACCTCCTAGACGGAGTTTTGGTCAGCCTCCGACCAGACCGAGTAGTTATGGAGGTTTCCGTCCATTCCAGCCAGCACGACATTCTTACGCCGCACCCTCTACCTCTCAGCAACATTCGAGTACTGGTAGCAGTTCTGTGCCCCCAAGACGGCCCCCACAGCAGCAGCAGCAGCGGCAACATACGCAGGTTTTCACCATGTCACAAAAGGACGCCGACGCTCGTCCTGATGTTGTCACGCCCCGACACCATAATTGGGCACGTAACAATCGCCGCAACCCTCGAAATGCATTCTATTAGGTTAGAATACACTTCAAAGGTTGCAAGGCTAAAATGGTCATTTTACCAATTTTTCTCTTATAAAGTTTTTATCCAGTTTAATACTTAAAACACTTAACTAACATGCAGACAATTCAAAACAGATAAAATATCGAACTATCATGGCATAAAAATTCATGTAAACACAAAGCACAAAAACTTCATGATATTTACGAAAATGCCATTAGGTTTACGACATATTTTTCGGTGAATTTTTAAACCAAGCTACAGGATTCAGAAAAATACGGTAACAGCTTCGAATATTATTAGACACATTAAAACGGTGAAATAGCTATTTAAACCAACATTCACTTACTCGGTGGGCCCTACACGAATTTTTGAAAAATAGTACAAAAAGTTGACTTTTTCACCCTTGGTCAAATTTGAGTAAAAAACCTAGCAATTCTCCCACCACAACGTACCTACAAGCGCGGTTGGTATCTACAGCCTGAAAAATATTTTATTAAAAACATGGGTGAGTAACAGAGTTACTCAGTGAGTGGATAACATATTAAGGCAACAATATAGTAAAAGTCTTTAAAGTAAAATAAAGAAGAAATATTTTAAGAACATAGGCAAAACAACAATTTCCAAACCTTGGCCCATGAATCATATAGTCTAGTCCGTCAATTCCTCACTCAAGTTGTCGCCTTGGCCTAGGTCGACAATTGAGTAGTGAGTCCCGTCCTGAACGGTGGATACCACAGGACGAACTCGAATTTACCTTGCGGGTTTCCCTCCGCGCCTCCCTGTCCAAGGTGTACACGGCATTCCCACGCCCCTCAAAAGGCGGTCCGTGGTTATGCGGTTACTGCAGTAACTAAAATCCTCCCATGGAGGCCACCGTATAGTCACATCTTGGAATTGTGATAGCTTGCAAACCTTTTTATGTTTACTTCGAATAAAAAATTATCTTTGAAAAATTATGTAATAAAACTTTCAATGTTTTGAAATCAATATTAGCAATTTTATCTCAAAACCATTTTCCATATTCAATTCTCAAAACCAAACATTTCAATTTAGCCATCACATTCCATGGGCCATTCACATTTAGCATCATTCAATACACATTCAAATAAGCCATTTCTCTAAACACATAGCATAATAATAAACTTTCATGAAACCACATTTAACAAAACAATAAGGAGTAGAGATTTAAAATTTCGTTATCCACTCACAGTGAGGTCCAAGCTATTCCGGTGCTTTCTCGACCGGTTCCTTGTCCTTCTGTATTGTCTGGTCTCCTAATCATTCATACATTTATTAGGTTTCCAATTTCATGTGGAAAATTTAACTAAACCAAATCTATATGCTAATGTTATGCATGCCATGTAACAATGTAGTAACCTAACACTTAATTGCTATTTTGAATTTCTACTAATATTCTTCCAACTAATTTTTCTTCAAAATCCATATTTACTCCATTAAATATTGAAAATTTCCTATGGCTAATACACATAAAAAAATTCAGCCATTATTCCAATTTCAACCAATTTCCACATTTTTCCTTCCAAAATTTTTCTTTAGCATTTTCACATCAAAATTACTCCAAACAACTACATTTTCATGTAAATCACAAAATGGCAAAATTCCATTTTTCCTTAAGAATTTCAGCAATAATATTGAAAAATTAAAATTTTCTTTTCCAATGTAATTTAATGGCATTTCCTAGCTTAGTAAGCTTCCATGAACTTCATATTTCAATCCTAAGGTTCCATGAATCCAATTTGTCCTAAAAATCTCAAATTAAAAAATTCTCCATAACTTTTCTAATTTTCTAGATTCACACTCCTACAAGTAATTTTAAGTTAAATTGACCCTATATTCATGTTTAGCATGCCATAATCTACATTCTAACATCAAAATTAGGCATGCTTACCTTGATTTGTGAAAATCCACCAAGAACCCTAAACTTTCCAATTGCAATTTCTCCTCACTTAGCTTGAATTTATTGAAATTGATTTAGGAATGTTGATGGGCTAATCAAGAGGTTTAATTTGATAGGTAATTTTAGAAGGCTTGTTTGGAGAATTTAGGACTTGTGTTTATGGGTGGAAGGTTTCAAGCACTCATCAATGGTGAAAGTGTTCTTCATTTCTCAAGGTTGAAGACAACTAAACTAATTGAATGAAATTTCTAGATTTTTAATCATGCATGGGCAGATTTTTTTTTTGTTATAAGACAAGGAAATTTGGCTAAATCCAAGCCATTGGTTTATAAGGTTTTACCACTTGTCATTAGATGGTTAAGTCCATAAAAAAAATTTTGTTCTAAGTTCCCATTTTGTCCTCCAACAATCACTAAAATTCTATCTGTATCCTAAGTCAGTGTAAAATTTTCAGTGTATATTCTTATTCTTCAGATAATTTCCTTTTATTCCATTGGCAGTGAAATTTTTAAATTCTCTGTCAATTTTTTGTAAAATCAATGTAAACTTCTAATTTTACTACTAATGCTTCAACAATTTATTTAATTCCATTTATGTCCTATTCATAACTTAAGTAAAACTTAAACTATATTTTCAATGATTTCCTATTGAATGATGCATGTCGAACGGACTAAAAGAAACAGAAATTTAGTACGGGTATTACAGATGTAGTCACCAGTAAGTATATATTTAAATATTCACGGACAGTTATTTTTCACCAATAAATATATCATCGTACTCGTAACTGATTGTCGAGCGAAAGTAACTGCTTTAGAAAATTTTTGGACGTTAGGCGTGGTAGTTATTTTCGATCAACCGGCGTATGTGATTATGGACACTGGAGCTGCTTTGTCCTACGTTAATACCAAGTTCGCTGTGCATGCAGATCGATCGTTATCGCCCTTGGGGTACGAGTTATTGGTGAATACCCCTCTAGGTGAAAAGATGGTTCGGAATACGGTATATAGAGGATGTGCAGTGAAGCTGGAAAATCTCATTTTCGAAGCGGACTTAATTCCACTCCAAATGTCCGACTTCGATGCCATCTTGGGGATGGATTGGCTTGGGAGACATCGCGCTCAGATCTACTGCAAGCACCATTTGGTGAGGATTCCACGACCTGACGGCAGCATGATCGACTTCTACAGCGAGCGTAGAGGCATATCGAATGTCATCTCTGCCATCAAAGCAAGTAAGCTACTACTTAAAGGGTGTAAAGCTGTGTTAGCCCATGTAGTAGATAATTCAGTGGAAAGGCCTAACATTGAAGATATTCCGGTAGTTAATGAGTTTCCGGATGTCTTTCCTGACGAATTGCCTGGCTTGCCACCTGAGAGAGACTTCGACTTCCCGATCGAAGTTTATCCTGGTACGGATCCAATTTCCATGGCTCCATACCGAATGGCACCCACTGAACTTGTGGAATTGAAGAAATAGCTTGCCGAACTGTTGGATAAAGGGTTTATTCGGCCGAGTACTTCACCTTGGGGAGCCCCGGTTTTGTCTGTGAGGAAGAAAGACGGTTCCATGCGACTCTGCATCGACTACAGCAAACTAAATGCCGTGGCCGTGAAGAATAGATATCCATTGCCTCGTATTGATGATCTGTTCGATCAGCTTCGAGGAGCCGGAGTATTCTCCAAGATTAACTTGCGGTCGGGCTACCATCAGTTGAGGATCCGCGAGGAAGATATCCAAAAGTCTGCCTTTCATACCAGATATGGACATTACGAGTTTGTGTGATGTCGTTTGGACTTACCAATGCTCCAGCAGTATTCATGGACCTGATGAATCACATTTTCCATCCGTACTTAGACCGATTTGTCATCGTTTTCATTGATGACATATTGGTTTATTCAAGAAACCGACGAGAGCATGCTAATCATCTTCGTGTCATGCTGCAAACTCTTTAAGATCACCAGCTTTACGCTAAGCTCTCCAAGTGCCAGTTTTGGTTGCAGCAAGTTGGATTCCTTGGACATGTTTTGTCTAGGGATGGCATATTCGTAGATTCCAGCAAGATCGAGGCGATCACCAATTGGAAACATCCCACAACTCCCATGGAGATTCGAAGTTTCTTGGGACTAGCTGGATATTATCGGAGATTCGTGGATGGGTTTTCCACGATTGCTGCACCATTGACTAAACTGACCCGCAAGAATACCAAGTTCGTTTGGTCAGAATAATGTGAAGAGAGTTTCCAGAAGTTGAAGGACAAATTGACAACAGCACCAGTACTTGCCTTACCTGTGAGTGGCAAGGAGTTTACTGTGTACACCGATGCATCGCACGATGGACTTGGATGTGTGTTGATGCAAGACAAGCGGGTAATTGCGTATGCTTCTCGTCAATTGAAACCGAACGAGGTCAATTATCTGGTACATGATTTGGAGCTTGCGGCCATAGTCTTCACCTTGAAGATTTGGTGCCACCATCTATATGGTGAAACTTGTCATATCTACACTGACCATAAGAGCCTCAAGCACTTCATGACCCAGCGTGAGTTGAATATTTGGCAAAGGCGATGGCTGGATCTCATCAAGGATTACGATCTCGTAATCGACTATCACCCCAGCAAGGCGAACGTAGTTGCAGATGTTTTGAGCCGAAACGTCGTTACGTCCTTGGCGACGATCAGAGATGTTCATTTGCCAGAGTTAGTAGAGTTAAGGTCGACAGGAGCTAGATTGGCCTACGATTATCACGATGGTGTGCTAATTGCCCAAATTCTAGCTAAGCCAGTGCTAGATGATCGGATCCGCGATCTCCAAACGTCCGATCCGAGGTTGCAGCAAGAACTACAGAAGTTGCAGTTGGGTGAACCATCGGAGTTTTCAGTTCGCAATGATGGAGTTCTGCTATTCCAGAGTCGAATCTGTGTGCCGCACGACCTCGACCTTAAAGGCACCATTCTTCAGCAAGCTCATTCTTCTCCGTTTGCCAGGCACCCAGGCAGCACCAAGATGTATCGAACCATCAAGGATCACTATTGGTGGCCTGGAATGAAAAGAGAAGTTGCTGAATTCGTGGCGAGATGCTTAACGTGCCAGCAAGTGAAAGCGGAGCGTTGAAAGCCTTTCGGGACACTTCAGCCTCTTCAGATTCCCGAATGGAAGTGGGAGCACATCACCATAGATTTCGTGACTGGTTTTCCGTGCGTTAAACGTGGAATTGATGCTGTATGGGTGATTGTCGACCGACTAACTAAGTCAGTACACTTCCTCCCAGTAAGCATGAGGTGGAGCGTGAACCAGTTAGCGCAGCTTTACATGAACGAAGTAGTTCGACTCCATGGTGTCCCGGCTTCTATAGTTTCAGATCGAGATCCGAGGTTTACTTCGCAGTTCTGGGATAGCTTTCAGCAAGCAATGGGAACCCATCCACAGACTGATGGCCAATCGGAACGTACCATCCAAATATTGGAAGACATGTTACGAGCATGTGCACTAGAGTTCTCCAGTGGATGGGACGCATACTTAGCGTCAGCGGAGTTTGCCTACAACAACAGCTACCAATCTAGTATTGGTATGGCTCCGTACGAAGCCCTGTATGGAAAGAAGTGCAGAACCCTACTATATTGGGATGAAGTGGGTGAGAACCGGATCTTCGACAAGGCAGAGATTGAACTCACCACTAAGAAGGTAAAGTTCATTCGAGAACGGCTTCAGGCAGCCCAGGATCGAGATCGAAATTATGCACAGCGGAGGAGGACACCTTTGGAATTCCAAGTGGGAGATCAAGTGTTCTTAAAGGTGTCTGCTTGGAAAGGCGTCATCTGATTCCGCAAGGCGGGAAAGCTAAATCCGAGGTACATTGGTCCATTCCTTATCACTGAACGGATTGGACCAGTGGCGTATCATTTGGAGTTGCCACTCGACATGGCTCGGATACATGATGTTTTTCATGTATCTATGCTCCGCAAAATATGTGCCCGATCCGTTGCACGTCCTTCAAGCACCACCTGTGAAGCTGAAGAAAAGTTTGAGCTTCAGGGTTCGACCTGTAGCCATTTTAGATCGAGAGGTTCGATCCTGAGGAACAAATCGGTTCCTTTGGTGTGAGTTTTATGGAAAAGCTCGCAAATCGAGGAGCAGACTTGGGAGCCCGAGAGCGACATGAGACGTTACTTTCCCCATCTGTTTGATAATTAGTTTAATTGAATTTCGGGGACGAAATTTTTGTAAAGGGGGGAGAGTTGACGCGCCCAGTGATCGGGATTTTTCTGCAAGAGAACAGAATCAAGTAGTAAAGCTTGGAGTATTCCAAGATATCGATCCTACGAGGACTTGAGAAAGCTAACAAACTAATTCTAGCAAAGCTTGTAAAGAAAACTGAATTTAATGAAATCAAATTGCTAACAATTAAAGAGAAGATGATTGTAGAAATTAATTAAGAAAGCAAAGATTAAATAACTAAGAGAAATCAATAGAATGGATGTGAGGGTTTAGGCTTCTCTTCTAGGTATTTAATCCAATTATGTATGAATTTAATTATCAGGATTAAAATAACAATCACTAATCTACTTAGGAGCCCTCTCAGATCATCCTAAGCTTTCCTAACTAAGTGATTACCACCTCTCAGTGCGTAAACTAATTAGCTAAGAACATTAAGATCCTAGGATTAATAATTAAATCAGGTTCTCCCGAAACTAATTTAATTATGGTTATCACAATAAACTAAATTACTCTTGTATCCAATTAGATTGTGTCTATTTTCCTAGAGCACGAATTATATTTCACCTCTAAGTCCTTCATACAATTCCAAAGATCTATTCTATGTTGGCCAGACATAAAACGCATTAAGAACAAAGAAAATAAATTTAACCCCATAAAATCAACTCATACAATAATTAAATTAAAATCCCTAGAAGTTCTACCCAAATCCCAACAAGAATTTAGCTACTCATATTAAAGAAAATAAACAATTGCATTAAAGAAGAAATTAAAGAAGAAAATCTCCCAAGTTGACAAAGTTGCTCCCTTGAGTGCTTGCTCTCCAAAATCTTCTTCCCCTCAAAGTCTCCCCTAAAATAATGTATTTATACTAGCTAACTAGGGTATTTACAGGACTTAAGGATTAAGAATTCTAATGCTAGTTGGACTTTTAATTAAAATAAAACACATGAGTCCAAAGCCCAACTGCTAGGTCCAATATTCGGCGTGTAAAAGCTTGGTAATCAGGCAAGAAACGACGCCACTTCACTAGTGTTCTGGGGCCGTATCAAATCTGAGGCGTAACTGCAGATTTTGCTAAAAGAACAAACGGCGCCGTTTATGTCATGGTATGGGGCCATTTCTTCTCGATTCACTTCCTAAAATTTTGCTTCAATTCGTGCTTCTCCAAATGCCTTCCCACGTCACCTTCACCAAATAGGCCCAAATATGTGGCTAACTTGCTTCTTGCTTTTTGTTTGGCCTCCACATGACTTTCTCATATACTTGGCATGACATGGTTGACTTTTCAACTCCAACATTAACTCCTTGCAAAGCCTTAATAAAACAGAGTATCTTTATTCTTTTTTAGCTTGCTTAATTAGACTTTGAATGCTCACACCACCTTTTGGCCCTTGTTTGCTCTCTAATTCCTTCAATTTATATTAAATCACCTATAAAACAAAACAATAGCTAAGTGAGATAAAATTATATAATTTGGACCATAAATTACAAATAAAATATATCAAAAGCAATCCAATATAGTCCATAAAATAGGTGTAAATTACACCTATCACCCGGACCTAGTCCGCACGTGTCAAGTCTTGTGTTTGTATGTAGTTGTGTGGCCAAAAGTTGATATTAGACTTTTCATGAATGTTTCGAACTTCCTTTAGCTCGATTCCAAGCTTAAAAACCCTAAAATTGAAGTTTCGAGTTACGGGGCCCACTTGGGCACGATTCCCAAGGAAGGTGGACTTTGTTGACCGGAGTCAACAATATTTTTGTTGACTCCGGCGCCGGACCAGGTCGGGTCCGGCGCCGGACCCGTTACATATATATGGGGTCTCGGCTCACCCGAGACCCCCATTTTCCCTTCCTTTCCTTGTTCTTCATTCTTCGAGCTCTATCTGCAAAATCCTTCAATATCAAGTCTTTAATCCCTCTTCAAACACTCAATCAACCATCATTACCAGCTCCTCTTGCCCTCTTGAAGATCAAAACACCAACTTTTCCAAGAAATCACCAAACCTTCAAAACTGTCAAATTTGGTGACAGTTTGTTCATCAGCTCATATCTTTCAATTCAGCTGTGGGAATTAGCTGAGTTTTTGATATGTTGTTCTAGATTCATCAAGCTTTAATTTGATAGTTTATATGCTTGATTTCGTTGCCTGTGCTGAGAGAAATCGTTAATTGAAGTTAGGAATTCTGCTTTGCTCAAGAACATGTAACCCTTAGTGTTTTGATTCAAAATTCGTGCATGCTTAATGGTTTAATTCCATTCTTGAAGCTGTGAATCCTTAGTTTAGGTGTTTAACTTGCTGTGTTTCAATTTTGGTGCAAGTTGGTGAAAAATCGAGCTCAAACCGAGCTCGATTTGGTGCATGGCCGAGCATGGCCATGCACTGGAAATGTCTCCCGCGCCAGACCCATTGAGTCCCGCGCGGGAGCTGAAGAATTTTGGGATTTTCTCCCAAATTGGCTCACTCACGCCCGGGAGTGAGCCACCAACAAGTTAGGGCACTGTAGCATGGGGGCATTTTGGTAATTTTACGGCCCTAGACCCCAATTGACCTCAATTAACTTCCGGACTTATCTAATTTAGTTCCTTGACCTCGAAGACCTTAATTAGGTTTTGTTTCATGGTTTAATTATTGGTCGAATGCCTTTATTAATCAAATTAGATTTTAATTTGACTATTTAGGTACGTGATTGTACGAATTTCAGACCGGTAGCAGTTTGAGCTAAGGCATTCGTGGGGTAATCGGGGAGTATACAACTCTCCTCTGTTGTGAGTGGCTTGGATTATTTTGGTTAACCATCGAGGGTTAATCATTTTCTAATTTTTATTAAATTACTTTATTAAATTTTTTTTACATGTTTTGGGGTATGAAATATCCACCATCACACACAAAGATTACAAAAGATTTAAAGGTGGGACTTTCAAAATATTTTATAAGTTGATATTATTAATATTTGTTTGGGGTACGATGCCCCTGAGAGATAAGAGATTGAGCGGGTTCCTCGGTGCTCCAATATATGTGGGAACGTGGGCCGAGTTGGAGAAGCATGCAAGATTCTCAACCGTGGACCGCCTATTGAGGGGCACAGTGAGACGAGACCCTGGGAGAGGCGCGAAGGGAAGCTCGTTAGGGCTCCAATTTGCTGTGTCCCACCACAGCAAGGCAAACGTCAAGGGAATGGGCCAGAGAATAAAGGAAAGTAATTTGGAATATAAAGTAACCCTTGACGGTCCAGCAGGTGCCCCAGTGCACGGGTGTACCTTTTGGGACAATTTCAGAAGCCAGCCCATTTATTATTATCATTATGGTTTTGATATTTGTTTTGGAATGGGATTTCATATAATTTTTAATAAATGGTTTTATAAATAAATTTTGGATTATTTCATATCCCCAGCCTGAGGTGATCGGTCATTATAACCGGGTCCCTCACTGGGTACAAGTATATTGTACTCACACCATTCACTTTTGTTGTCAGGTCATCAGACTTCGGACGACGGACGTCCCGGTGGTCAGTGATCCCAGTACCTCACTGCGGACACGATTTTGTAGGTGCCACCCTTTTTGCCTTGTGAATCTTGGCTCGGGATATAAGTGTTTGTATATATATATACACACTATCTTTTCTGCTGCATGATGCACCGTAAAACGTGTCACTTACTTTATAAATATTTTAATATTATATTTTCTATAATAATTCGCATATGTTTTCATAATTTTGCTCGTATACCCTTTATTTTATGCCTTGTACCATCTTGGTTGCCCGCCTGACGAGGCACGCATCTCGAGGTGGTACGGCGGTTGTCATGTGGCCGGGTTCGCGGGTCGAGGCGTGACACCGAATGACCCGAGGTCCAAACCCAAAACACCCGAGCTCAAATAACCCGAAACCCGTGTGACCCAAAATTCTCTTTGGGTAAAATTAACTTGATCCGATTGACCCGAACCTGTAACCCGCCCAACCCGCCCATTTGACACCTCTACATGTGAGACTAACTTAGAAGCGACTAAAACAAAAGGACCTAATACACAAGTTGTAATGCCTAGCCTCACATTAATTTGCATTGGAGCCATAGGCTAATAAATTAACAAATTTTACATGATATGCATACAAACATATTCTTAGGGGAATTAGAAACAAACTTTCACCTAGTGAAAATTCTCCCATTTTGAAGAATTTAATTTCTACAACATTATGACAAATTCTTCCATGATAGAACAAGGCTTGTTATGTGTATTATTTTTCAAAAATTCACGTACCACCCTTTGAGAGCTACTTAGTTTCTACAAAAAAATTAGGATACTCCCTAATGAGTCTAAGAATTTTTGAAGTTGTTGCGGTATTTTTCTGAGCATCCGAAGTTAGAGAAAAATATTGTAGAAAAGAACGTCGCAAAGTCGATGGTATTTTCGTAAATATTAGCAAAGTTACAAATTGAATTTTTCTTCATTGAAAATGATTTTTCCTACAGTATTGAAGAGTCTCATATTATTCATTGTCCAAACTTGAAAACTGCCAAGTTGCTGCGTGAAAGTATCAGGTGAAATTTATCGTTTTACCCTTGTATATGTTTTAAATGCCAAAATGGGGCAATTGCTCCCAATAGCTTAATGAATTAAGTACTTTGATAAATTCACCTCATTTTTGTAAAGTTTTGCCAATTGGTTTTAGTTTTGAATTTCTTTTATTTTGTTCTAATTTACATAATTTCTCTTTAGGACACAAAGGTAATTTTTGAAATTTAATGAGGGCATTTTTGTAAATTGACCAAATGAATAGTCTAGACTTTTCAAGACAACTTTTTTGGCTTTCTTCTTCCTTTTTCTTCATGAAGGCCGAACCTCCCTTTGTCACTTTTCCTCCACCATTTTTCAATCTTCAAGCTTCTAGTTTTCTTCCATACAATTTCCCACCAAAAACACCATCAAATTCCATCCAACTTTCCAAGAAGATTCATCACTTCATCTCCCAAACAACACTTTCATCAAACAAATTTCAAGAAAGGCTTTGCAAATTTCATCAAGTGTTCAAGTTCCAATCTTTCATAAAAACTCAAGGTGGTGAGACTTCTTCAAAGAATAAAGAAGGAGAGGATTAAAGGGAGTGCACACCCTCCCTATACTTGTGAGTGAGACTTGTTTGACCTAAAGTTGACTTTTTCAATTTTACTATATTTTGCTTGCTATGATTTTTAAATGCAATAAGTCTATGTTTTATGAATATCAAAAGATGAAATTTTATGATGAATGTGGAAATTTTGCATGATTTTCATTGGAATGGATTTATTTAAGAATTTAGCAAATTGATGTCTAGTTATATGCTTAACTTGAAATGAGAGAATTTCAATGTTGTCGTAAATTTCATAATTGGCCATTGAGCATACTACATAGTGAAAATGTTATCGCTATTGCCTTATTCTTATTTTAGTGGATGAGTAGAGGTCACTGCAGTGGTGCCTCTCACGGTCCGACCTTATGGAGGCGGCGTGAGTAGGCTTTCACTCCCACTTGGGGTGGATGGTATAGGGGTTATTGCGCGCATTGAGATAGTGATTATGCGACCCCAGTGGAGTACTGTGGACATAGCCACACACCACCAGTGGTGAAGTCCCACGCCAATGCCGAGAAAAAGGGCTTTTTGCTTTTTAAGTAAAGAAATAAGAGAAAAACTATCTCGGCAGGCTTAAATCTCATCTTGGCTGGGTGAGATTTGAGCAATGTATTTTGGCAAGTCCTTTAAATTCATAAACTTGAATTACTAATTGGAATTTCATAAAACATTGAAATCTATACTTTATGTTGAACAGTTTACCTAAATTTTCTCATAATTTACATAAGATATATTTTATGATGAGATTTCATGTTGTGTAGTATTTTCTGATTTGGTCTCACTCACTGGGTATAGAAAATATACTCACCCTGTTTTCTTATAAAAATTTTTCAGGCCGGTAGTGTAGATATAAAGTAGATCATCCAAAGGAGCAACTTGACCGGGGCCAATCTTTTACCGAGTATGTGATCGAGTTTTTTTGTAAATTAGTTATGGATCCACCGGCACCATTTTGGTACTTCTCACTTATGATATGTTTATATACTTAAAAGAAATATTTTCTATATACTAATAATTTTATAAAAAGGACTTAGTTTCATCACTGTATAATATTTTATTTTTCATTATGAGTTAATATGCATTTTACATATTTGATAAATTTTATTTAATGGCAAATGAGCTATGAGAATCATAAGCCTCGCGTACTTGGAGTTTTGGGTCAGCGCGTCATTCGAAATTCTTAGTACGCGGCGATTGTCATATTTCAACCCTACGGGTTGGGGTGTGACACAAACACAAGGAAAAGATTTGAGACCAGGAAAAGATAGAAAGAATATCTGTCACGCCCCGACCCGCAGGCTCAGCCACGTGACAACCGCCGTACCACCTCGAGATGCGTGCCTCGTCAGGCGGGCAACCAAGATGATACAAGGCTTAAAAATAAAGGATACTCGAGCAATATATATGAAATCATATGAAATATCATAGATAATATAATTCAAAATATTTAATAATAAAATATCACATCTTACTGTGTTCCATGCAGCGGAAAATATTATTTATAAATACACAAATGTATATGTAAGATGCAATAATATTCCGAGCCAAGATATACCAAGTAAAATGAGGTGGCACCTACAATATAGTGTCCACAGTGCCGTACTGGGATCACTGGCCTCTAGAACGTCCGCCGTCCAAAGACTGATGATCTGAGAACAAAAGTGAATGGGGTGAGTACATAAACATGTACCCAGTGAGAGACTCGGTTATAAAGACCGATCACCTCAGGCTGGGGATATGAAATAATCCAAATATTAATTTAATAAATCATTTACTGAAATATATGAAATCCCAACCAAATCAAATATCAAATCAATAATAATACATATATCCAAATGGGCTGGCATCTGAAATTGTCCCAATAAGGTATACCCGTGCACTGGGTAACCACTGGACCGTCAAGGGTTACTTTATACTTTTAAAACATTTTACTTTACTCTTTGGCCCATTCCCTTGACGTTTGCCTCGCTGTGGTGGAACACAGCAGTCCTGGCGGGTTTCCCTACGCGCCTCTCGCAACCAGGTACGACTCCCGTGCCCCTCAATAGGCGGTCCACGGCTGAGTCACTCCCTTGCCCCTCAATAGGTGGTCCACGGCTGAATATCACGCATGCTCATATACTCGGTCCACGCTCCCTCATATTGGAGCCCCGAGTAAAACAATCAATCAATCTCATCATCTCTCAGAGGTATCGTTCCCCATATAATAATCAATAATATCAATATATAATATTTATTGAAATTCCCACCCTTTAAATCATTTGCAAACTCAGTGTGTGAGGGTGGACAATTCATACCCCAAAACATATATAAACAATTTAATAAAGCATTTATAAATAAATTTGAAAACGGTTAACCCTCAATGGTCAACCAATATAATCCAAGCCACTCACAAGTGAGGAGAGTTGTATACTCCCCGATTACCCACGTATGCCTTGGCTCAAATTGCTACCGGTCCAAATCTCGTACGATCACGTACCTAAATAATCAAATTAAATTCTAATTTGATTAATAAAATATTCAACCAATGTTCAAATCATAAATCAACACCAATTAAAGGTCTCGGTCTAAAATTGACAAGTCCAGAAGTCAATTGGAGCTAATTGGAGTCAATTGGGGTCAAATGGGGTCTAGGGTTGCAAAATTACCAAAATACCCCTGGTGCTACAGTATCCCTTGCCGACAGTTTCTCACTCCCGGGCGGGAGTGAGCCAAATTCGGGATAAATCCCGGATTTTGGCCGTCTCCGGCGCGGGACCTGCCAGGTCCGGCGCCGGACCTAGCCCAGAAAATGGCCGGTCTCGGCCTTTCATCCAAAACATGTTCGGTTTGACTTCGATTCAACACCAATCCGCACCAAAATTGAAACACAGCAAGTTAAACACATGATCTATGAATTCACAGCTTCAAGAACTGAATTAAACAACAAATCATGCTCGAATTTTGGATCAAAACATCAAGAGTTGACTTTACTCGGACAAAACAGAAATCTCAACTTCAATCATCAAATTCTCTTAGCTCAGACCATGAAATCAAGCGTGTAAACTATCAAATTAAAGCTTGATGAGTCTAGAACAACATACCAAATTCTCAGCCAAAACGCACGGTTGAATCAAAAGATATCGGCTGATGAACAAACTGTCGCCAAATTTCCAGATTTCAAGATTTGATGTTTTCCTTAGAAATCTTGATGTTTTGATCTTTGAGATGGCAAAAGAAGTTGATATTGATGATTAATGAAGTGTTTGAAGAGGGATTGAAGGCTTGGTTCAGAGAGAATTGAAGAAGAAATCGGAGAGAATTGAAAGAGAAGAGGAAATGTGAGAAATGGGGGTCTCGGCCATCCGAGACCCCTTTAAATTCAACGGGTCCGGCGCCGGACCCGACCAGGTCCGGCGCCGGAGTCAATATTTCCATAGTTGACTCCGGTCAACTCGGCCCAATTGCCCCGGTTCTCGATTCCCAAGTGGGGCCCACATCCCCGGACTTCAATTTTAGGGTTTTTAAGCTTGAAATTGAGCTAAACAAAGTTTGAAACATCCATGGGAATCAAATTTGGGTAAATGACATGACAACAATACGAAAATATTAAACTTGACACGTGCGGACTAGGTCCGGGCGTGTCGACTCTCCCCTCCTTACAAAAATTTCGTCCCCGAAATTTAAACAAACTAAACAACAAACAAATGGGGAAAGTTACGTCTCAATTCATTCTCGGGTTCCCAAGTCTGCTCCTAAATCTGCGAGCTTTTTCCATAAAACTCGCACCAAAGGTACCGATTTATTCCTCAAGGATCGAACATCTCGATCCAATATGGCTACAGGTCGAACTCTGAAGCCCAAACTTTTCTTCAGCTTCACAAGTGGTGTTTGAAGAACATGTGATGGATCAGGTACATATTTTCGGAGCTTAAATATATGAAAGACATCATGTATCCGAGACATGTCAGGTGGCAACTCCAAGCGATACGCCACCGGTCCAATTCGTTCAGTGACAAGGAATGGACCAATGTACCTCGGATTTAGTTTTCCCGCCTTGCGGAAACAAATAACACTTTTTCAAGGGGAAACTTTCAAAAACACTTAATCTCCCACTTGGAACTCCAAAGGTGTCCTCCTTCGCTGTGCATATTTTCTATCTCAATCTTGGGTTGTCTGCAATCATTCTCGGATGAATTTAAAATTGCTTTTCTATTCTTGAGTTTGAACCTCATCCTTTCTTAACATAGCCTACCCTTACCTATTTATGGTTTAGGTCTTCTTTATTTAAATATGGCCTTTAGAGGTTCTTCCTTTGCTGTAGTAATGCTTGCTTGATGCTCTCGCTTTGTTCTTGTCTCATTCTTCAAGTCTCCATTGGCAAGACTATCTTTTTGTTTCTTCTGAGGTTCCACACCTCTTACTTTTCTTAGGAGTTCCTTCTCCTTTTTCATTGCCATTGCCTCTCACTTCGAGGCCATTCTCTGACGCGTTTCTGGCTGTTTCGTGGTCTCGTACTCATCCTTGTAGCCAATTTATCGGGAAAAACCTTCACTTAACTCCCTCGCCTTCATAGTGAGGATGCAAAGAGTTAAAAATCTTTTCCCCTATCTTGGTTTCGTTTCTCATTTCATCTATTGCTTCATTCTTCCTCTTTTGCACATCCTCCATTCAAATCTCATAGCGTATGAGTCAAGCTCCAATACATATTGGCCCACACTTGGCCATATCATAATAGAGGAATCAGAGACCATGCCCTCTCGGCTCTCACAAGCTGACCCACTCTCTGATCGCCCATCAAAATCACAAATAGGGCCCTCGGCCCATCATATCACATATAGGGCCCATGGCCCATCACATCTCATCTCACATCCTCTCAGGGATGGAAACTCTGGGTGGCCTCAAGCACACCCCAAATCACATACTGGGCCGGTCCTCTCGAATGGTCATCACAGAGATCCTCAAGATCTCGATCTCTGATCCTTTCTCACATAGGGACGCCTCACATGGCTCCCAAGTCATCACATTTGAGCCTCGACCTCACACCTATTCATACCATTTCTCTTGCCTCATAGGCTTCTCTTAATTTTTATTTTCTTGAGGTATCCAATTCAGGAGATGTCGCGCGTTTCTCTTCCTTTCGATTTCTTTCCTTCACATTAGCTCCAATGCTAATGGTTGATCACTTTTCCTCCTTCATCAACAATAATTCCTGGGATTTCCATATCCCCATCTTTTTCCTTTTTCTTTTCCGTTCCGCCCACGTCTATTGTGGGGTCCACTTTCCTCTTGCCTTCTCGTTCATTGTGGAATAGCATAATTCACGCTTGTTACACACATGTTGCATTCTTGGTAGTTTCTTTCTCTTCACACTTCTCTTGAGGTTTCATCTCCATTCTTTTCACTTGCTCTTCCTTATGGTTCATTGCCATCTTTAGGCATCACTTGAAATTCTTGTCATCCTTATGCCGTTTTCCTTAGGATTATCTCCATGTCATTTCTTTTCTTTATATTTCTTTTATCATGATTTACATGATCTTCCTCTTCTTATCCAGGGTTTCCTTTGCCTTGACCTCATTCTTCCCTCTTTACTCTCTTCTCTGACCTTCTTTATCTTTCTCATTCTTATTTCACTTTTCTTCTAACACCTCTGATTCTCTTATGTGTTAGAACTTCCTTTCTGTTTTTCATACTGGCTGTGCTCATAGAAATTTATGAGTTTGATCGATTCCTTTCCTTATTCCCGTACTCCTTTCTTTAAGTACTTGAGGTTCCCTTTACCTTAGCCATCTTCGGCAATTAATCCGTCGATATCTCTTCTTTGTCTTTCGATGAGATCTAGCCATCTCCTTTGCCGCATGTTTAACTCACGCTGAGTCATGAAATGTTTGAGACTCTTATGATCGATGTAGATACAATAGGTTTCACCATATAAATGGTGGCGCCAAATCTTCAAAGCGAAGACAATGGTAGCAAGCTCCAAATCATGTACTGGATAATTGATCTCGTTCAGCTTCAATTGACGTGAAGCATATGCAATTACCCTCTCATCTTGCATTAACACACATCCAAGTCCGTTGCTCGATGCATCAGTATACACAGTGAACTCCTTGCCGCTCACAGATAGGGCAAGTACCTGTGCGATCGTCAATTTATCCTTTAACTTCTGGAAACTCTCTTCACATTCATCTGACCAAACAAACTTAGTGTTCTTGCGGGTCAACTTAATCAATGGTGCAGCAATCGTGGAGAATCCATCCATAAATCTCCGGTAATATCCAGCCAATCCCAAGAAACTTGAATCTCTGTGGGAGTTGTGGGACGTTTCCAACTGGTGATTGCCTCAATCTTGCTGGAATCCACATATATATACCGTCCCTAGACACAACATGTCCAAGGAATCCTACTTGCTGCAACCAAAACTGGCATTTGGAGAGCTTAGCGTAAAGCTGATGATCTCGAAGAGTTTGCAACACAATGCGAAGATGATTAGCATGCTCTCACTGGTTCCTTGAATAAACCAATATGTCATCAATGAAGACAATATCAAATCGGTCTAAATACTGATGGAATATACGATTCATCATATCCATAAATGCTGCTGGAGTGTTGGTAAATCCAAACGACATCACACAGAACTCATAATGTCCGTATCAGATACGAAAAGCAGATTTATGGATATCTTCTTCTCTGATCTTCAACTGATGATAGCCTGACCGTAGGTCAATCTTGGAAAACACTCCGGCTCCTCGAAGTTGATCGAACAAATCGTCGATACGAGGTAGTGGGTATCTATTCTTTACAGTCACCACATTCAGCTTGCGGCAGTCAATGCAGAATCGCATAGAACCGTCTTTCTTTTTCACTAACAAAACTGGGGCTCCCCAAGGTGATATACTCGGCCGAATGAATCCTTTATCCAGCAATTCGGCGAGTTGTTTCTTCAGCTCAATTAGTTCAGTGGGTGCCATTAGGTATGGAGTCATAGAAATTGGATCCATACCAGGATAAACTTCGATCGGAAAGTCGAAGTCTCTCTCGGATGGCAAATCAGATAATTCATTGGGAAAGACATCCGGAAACTCATTATTTACCAGAATATCTTCAATGTTAGGCTCCTCCACAGAATTATCTACTACATGGGCTAACACAGCTTTACACTCTTTAAGTAGTAGCTTACTTGCTTTGATGGCGGAGATGACATTCGGTGTGCCTCTGCGCTCGCAGTAAAAATCAATCATGCTGCCGTCAGGTCGTGGAATTCTCACCAAATGGTGCTCGCAAAAGATCTGAGCACGATGTCTCCCATGCCAATCCATTCCCAAGATGGCATCGAAGTCAGACATTTTGAAGTGGAATTAAGTCTATTTCGAAAGTCAGATTTTCCAGCTTCACTGCACATCCTTTGTACACTGTATTTCAAACCATTTTCTCACCCAACGGTGTATTCACCAATAGATCGCACCCCAAAGGTGATAACGATCGATCCGCATGCACGGCAAACTTGGTATTAACATAGGACAAAGCAGCTCTAGTGTCCATAATCACATATGCCGATTGATCGAAAATAACTACTACGCCTAACGTTCAAAAATTTTCTTTAGCGGTTACTTTTACTCGGCAAGCAGTTACAAGTACGATGATATCTTTATTCGTGAAAAAAATAACTGTCCATGAATATTTAAATATACTTACTGGTGACTTCATCAGAACGTGTGTCAGCGTCTTCCTGCGACATGGTGTGAACCTGAGTATGTTGTCGCTGCTGCTGCTGCGGTGGAGGTCGTCTCGGGGTTGCAGAACTACTACCAATACCCGAATGCTGCTGAGAGGTAGAAGGTGTTTCGAAAGAATGTCGCGCAGGTTGAAACGGACGGTAACCTCCATAGTTGCTCGGTCTGACTGGAGGCTGACTAAAATTCTGTCTGGGTGGTACAGATGTAGTAATTGGACATTTACGTGCTATGTGGCCCATACCTCCACACTGAAAACATCGAAGTCCAGCCCTACACTGGCCAGAATGAAAACGCCTACAGTATGGGCACCGAGGCCCAGACTCCACTCTCTTCTTCCCAATCTTTCCTTTGGCCTGGGCTCAAATCCACACTTCTCTTTTCCTCGACCACCTGATGAAAACGGTGGCATCGGTGTTGGCATCGGTGGCGATGGATGAATTGGTGGTGTAATGCTGGTAGTCGGATGTACGCCAGTGGCCATCAATGATGAAAAGAATCTACTGGCCCAAATATCAAACATACGCTCGAAATCAGCGGGCGTAAACTGCACCAGCGTGACAGTCGTTGGAGGTGGGGGTAGTGGTATTTCAATACGAGTATCCTGATGATGCGTCTCATCAACAGGTGGAATAGGTGGAACAGGCTCGTTCGGAATCTCTGTAGTCTCCGGGTCTATAGTAGGCTGAATCTCAGGCTGCCTACGTGATCGACCTCTCCTCCTTGGTACCGAGGAATCAGGGGTAAGAACGGAAGGATTCGGAATACTTCTCCTTTTAAGTGGCATGGTGCAACTATAATTAAAATCTATGTCAGAAGACAAAAATACATCTATACCAACCATACCTCAAACTCTAACCCCAAAAATTAGAAATCTCAAATATACTTAAACTCCTTGGCTCGGTATAACATAAATATATTATATATTTTAAAATTTGCTCTGATACCAATTTAATTGTCACGCCCCGACCCGCAGGCTCAGCCACGTGACAACCGCCGTACCACCTCGAGATGCGTGCCTCGTCAGGCGGGCAACCAAGATGATACAAGGCTTAAAAATAAAGGATACTCGAGCAATATATATGAAATCATATGAAATATCATAGATAATATAATTCAAAATATTTAATAATAAAATATCACATCTTACTGTGTTCCATGCAGCGGAAAATATTATTTATAAATACACAAATGTATATGTAAGATGCAATAATATTCCGAGCCAAGATATACCAAGTAAAATGAGGTGGCACCTACAATATAGTGTCCACAGTGCCGTACTGGGATCACTGGCCTCTAGAACGTCCGCCGTCCAAAGACTGATGATCTGAGAACAAAAGTGAATGGGGTGAGTACATAAACATGTACCCAGTGAGAGACTCGGTTATAAAGACCGATCACCTCAGGCTGGGGATATGAAATAATCCAAATATTAATTTAATAAATCATTTACTGAAATATATGAAATCCCAACCAAATCAAATATCAAATCAATAATAATACATATATCCAAATGGGCTGGCATCTGAAATCGTCCCAATAAGGTATACCCGTGCACTGGGTAACCACTGGACCGTCAAGGGTTACTTTATACTTTTAAAACATTTTACTTTACTCTTTGGCCCATTCCCTTGACGTTTGCCTCGCTGTGGTGGAACACAGCAGTCCTGGCGGGTTTCCCTACGCGCCTCTCGCAACCAGGTACGACTCCCGTGCCCCTCAATAGGCGGTCCACGGCTGAGTCACTCCCTTGCCCCTCAATAGGTGGTCCACGGCTGAATATCACGCATGCTCATATACTCGGTCCACGCTCCCTCATATTGGAGCCCCGAGTAAAACAATCAATCAATCTCATCATCTCTCAGAGGTATCGTTCCCCATATAATAATCAATAATATCAATATATAATATTTATTGAAATTCCCACCCTTTAAATCATTTGCAAACTCAATGTGTGAGGGTGGACAATTCATACCCCAAAACATATATAAACAATTTAATAAAGCATTTATAAATAAATTTGAAAACGGTTAACCCTCAATGGTCAACCAATATAATCCAAGCCACTCACAAGTGAGGAGAGTTGTATACTCCCCGATTACCCACGTATGCCTTGGCTCAAATTGCTACCGGTCCAAATCTCGTACGATCACGTACCTAAATAATCAAATTAAATTCTAATTTGATTAATAAAATATTCAACCAATGTTCAAATCATAAATCAACACCAATTAAAGGTCTCGGTCTAAAATTGACAAGTCCAGAAGTCAATTGGAGCTAATTGGAGTCAATTGGGGTCAAATGGGGTCTAGGGTTGCAAAATTACCAAAATACCCCTGGTGCTACAGTATCCCTTGCCGACAGTTTCTCACTCCCGGGCGGGAGTGAGCCAAATTCGGGATAAATCCCGGATTTTGGCCGTCTCCGGCGCGGGACCTGCCAGGTCCGGCGCCGGACCTAGCCCAGAAAATGGCCGGTCTCGGCCTTTCATCCAAAACATGTTCGGTTTGACTTCGATTCAACACCAATCCGCACCAAAATTGAAACACAGCAAGTTAAACACATGATCTATGAATTCACAGCTTCAAGAACTGAATTAAACAACAAATCATGCTCGAATTTTGGATCAAAACATCAAGAGTTGACTTTACTCGGACAAAACAGAAATCTCAACTTCAATCATCAAATTCTCTTAGCTCAGACCATGAAATCAAGCGTGTAAACTATCAAATTAAAGCTTGATGAGTCTAGAACAACATACCAAATTCTCAGCCAAAACGCACGGTTGAATCAAAAGATATCGGCTGATGAACAAACTGTCGCCAAATTTCCAGATTTCAAGATTTGATGTTTTCCTTAGAAATCTTGATGTTTTGATCTTTGAGATGGCAAAAGAAGTTGATATTGATGATTAATGAAGTGTTTGAAGAGGGATTGAAGGCTTGGTTCAGAGAGAATTGAAGAAGAAATTGGAGAGAATTGAAAGAGAAGAGGAAATGTGAGAAATGGGGGTCTCGGCCATCCGAGACCCCTTTAAATTCAACGGGTCCGGCGCCGGACCCGACCAGGTCCGGCGCCGGAGTCAACATTTCCATAGTTGACTCCGGTCAACTCGACCCAATTGCCCCGGTTCTCGATTCCCAAGTGGGGCCCACATCCCCGGACTTCAATTTTAGGGTTTTTAAGCTTGAAATTGAGCTAAACAAAGTTTGAAACATCCATGGGAATCAAATTTGGGTAAATGACATGACAACAATACAAAAATATTAAACTTGACACATGCGGACTAGGTCCGGGCGTGTCAATATCATTAAATTATTAGACTAAAGTAGAATAATACATAGCATAATGAAAACTAACTTAATGTACTTATGTAATTAAGATATGATTTGTATGTAAAATCATTAATCAATATTGTGTTTGATGCATTATAATCCTTATATACTTCCTAAATTATGTTTAAATTCTTAAATATGATAGTCTTATTATTATTGCCAAAAACATTTTTTTTGTTAAAATTGTTCATTTATTTTTATTATGCAAAAAACAGTAATAACTTAAAATGTTAACAAAAAATTCTAACAAGAGATAGATTTTTGAGATTAAAGAGGAACTTATACAATAAAAGAAGAATTTGAAGCCTTCCACCTTATTTTCAATTTCTTGACATGTGGATATGATCTTCACTTTTAATGACCAAATTGCAACAACAAATTTTGTTAAGCAAAATTTCAAAAACTCGTCAAAATGTAGTCTGTACTTCACTCGCACTCCTAATTCATTTTACAAAAATAATCCAATTAGTTTGCCATCAATATATGTATAAATTAGTAGTACAATTTCAAGTCAACCTTAACTCTCACCTCGTTCTTATCATTGTGTGTGCAAAAGCACTCCGTTCAAATCTAAAGCTAAAAACTTTTTATTTTGTCCCATCGTTACTTCTCGATGATTATGAATTTTCCAATCATACATCAAAGAATTTATGGGTTGATCTTTGCAATCTCCCTAACAACAAATTTCCTTGCAATGTGCATATAAGTTACCTGTACATACAAAACTTCAAATCATCAAATCAGGTATCATATATTAAAAAAAATCCTACAAGAAGAAAAACTATTCTTCATACTTCATCTGGGAATAGTGACCGATATCCTATCGCCCAACATTGCATAGTCTTCAGCGTAAGAGGTCCACAACCGACTGCATCTTTTTGACGTGCAAAGCCTATAACAAGACAATATTTCCATTGGCAATTTTTATTGATCAATTCAATAACAAGCTTTCCCTACACCCAAAAAAAAAAAATACACTAATGCATTAATTTTATGTTCTTTCATATTAATAGGGTTGTGCAAGAAAACCGAAAAGATCAATAATCGAACTGAACCAAACTGATAATTCGATTATGGCTCAAATTATTTATATGAAAATCGAATTATACAAATGAAAACCGAATTGTCTAAATGAACTAAAATTTAAAAAAAAAAGCTTAATTTTATTGACCCAAAATTGAACAACCTAAAGTTGTTATAATCTTATTTAGACTTTTGTAAAAAAATAAAAGTCCAAAATTGAATGACCCAATTTGACTTTTGTAAAAGATTAAAAGTCCAAAATTAAATAAACTCTAACTATCCGAAAATCCGTAAAAATACCCAAATCGAACCGAAATATTAGGATATTAAAACCTTAATATCCGAGCGAAACCGAACCGTTTGCACCTCTACATAGTAAGATAAGTTGCAATTAAGCTTGTATGTACCACAAACTCCTAAAATGGAGTATAGTAAGATGGCTTATAGAATATGCTATCCAACACATAGATTGTCTGATCTTCCACATGAACAATCATGTAGTACCATCTTATTGATGACTAAAGCTACTAAATACTGACACAAAAATCTGCAATATCATACAATAAACAATTACAAAAATATGCAATATCATAAACAGACTTTCTCATCTTCCACAGTCAGCATTGTCATCTCTAATAATCATGGAATTAGATATTGATATCCATATCGATATCACACCCTCAAAATTACCGATATATCGATGGATATATCGCAAAAAATATCGATATCGCAAAAAAGTGGTAAAAATGATTAAAAAATCATGGATATTTGTAGTAAACATTGGAATTTTGAAATGAAATCTCATCATATGTTTATTTACATATTTTACATATTTTAGAGTCATAATATCTTAATTAAAGTATATTTAGATATGTGATTAATGTATTGATAAATATTTAAATCGGCGAAAATATATGAAATATAATTAAAAAAAGATAACCAAGCACATTTGTGAAATATTTATATCTAACATCAAATATTACAAAGTTTAACTGATATTACAAAGTTTCCAATATCATTTAATACCACATTGAGTTTCTTGGAGGCTTAAAAGTATTAACCTGACTTCCATTGGTGGGTTGAATATAGTAGTAATATTCATGCCAAGTCATGGTATTTCTATAATTATTCACATAATTGTGCACATGGACATAAGAATCAGTTGTACTAGCTACCAAAAGATTTTCAAGGTGAGGAAGTGACCATAATTCACCTGTGGTTGTGCTGATTGATCATCATGAAAAGTTTGTTGTCCATGGGAATAATCTAACGGATACTGACTTGATAAATATGATGCTCCATAATTATATTCCCCATTTCTATCATCAGTCCAATTTCCAAAATTTGATTCCATTGGTGCATTGTAACCGACTGAACTTTGTTTTGTGGTTATGCTCATAGAGCCAAAATCATCAGCAAGATTACCCATAGTTCTTTTCCCCCTTTTTCCTTTAGGCTCATGCCTAGCTTTATGAAACCCATGGTCCTCATCTTATGTAGCATGTGCAAAAGTTACCTTACAGGTAAAAGGACTCAATGGTCTATAATGATCACTATCATATGAAAAATTATACCTTGAACCATATCCTGTAGCTCTTTCTCCACCCCTACCTTGAGTCCTTGTTGTTGTAGTCCTTTCCTCACTTTTTCCATCATCATCACCATCATTATCATCATCATCATCATCATCATCATCATCATCATCATCATCATCATCATCATCATCATCATCTTGATTCATTAAATGACCTTCGAATCCAGGTGGAGGACCGATGGTTCCATGTGATGAAGAATCTAAGCCAACATCTTCGGCTATTACTTTATCAACATCAATCCCAATTTCTTGAGCATGATTGTTGATCTCAGGATTAGGTTTCATATCACGGCCATCTAAATATACAGGCTTAATCCACTGAAAAAGAGGATCTCAGTACTAACGTCTCATCTTGTGCAGCTTCCATATCTTTAACTCGGAGTTTCATGTTATTGTAACAATACATGAGATTTTGTAGAGTTTTATGGGCTAATCGATTTTGTTGCTTTGTGTGGATTAAAGCAAATGTGCTCCAATTTCTTTCACAAGCTGAAGATGAAACAGTTTGAGATAATATCTGCATAGCCAATTTATGCAGTATTGGTGCACTTTCCCGTATAACTCCCACCAATCAAGTACATAAAAAAACAAAGAATATTTTACATTGAATGAAACATAGTGATAATAATTTTTCAAGAAAAATAGAGAATTAATCAACTTTGTAATTATATCCATACCGGGTTTCATGGTCACCCTTGAACTTCGTGCACATGCTTCCCCAAATGATCTTTTAGCTTCTCTAAACAACATTATCTTTACAAAAAGAAAATTTTATTTAGGAAATTATAAATTTTCAAAATATTTAAGTAAAGATGAATCTTATCTCACCTCATTTCCAAATTGATCTTGTCTAATTGACTGAGGATCTAACACTTGAAAGACTTGATGAATGGCATTCAAGAAATAAAGATCACCTCTAATATCATTTTTGTAATGATATTTCAGATTTAAGAAATGAGCTGTAATCATATAGTAATAGTCAGAATAATATAAATAAAATTAATTTCTTAAGGAAAAAAGATAGATTAAACATTTACCTGCTGCATGTAATGGATGTTTCAATGTTTTATTTCATCGTTCACTGATAATATTTAAGACCCAATTATTAAATCTACCAGAATGAAGAAATTGCTCTTTCATGACTTTCATGGATTTATATAGACAACCCATTGTTGGCCAAACTTCACTATCGAAAATCCGAAGCACTCAATAAATAGGCTCATAAATCTTGCACACAGTGGCGACAATCTCTCAAAAACTATGCATCAAAATCAAAACCTCAACTTGCTTCTCAATTCTTGATTGGCTCAATCCATTATTGGTTCATTCTTGAGAAGTAAACAAAGCATTCAAACCAAGCATTTTCTTCAATAAACTGTCGAATGCAATGTAGTTAGTCGCAAATCGAGTTACACCAAGGCGCACAATATCTCTTTCACAATGAGCTCTCATCTGTTCAAGAAGCCAATTGTGATTGTATATAAAATTGGTGACATTCTTCCTTCATCAATCACAGTTTTGAATTTTGGCCTTTTTGCAATCTCTTCAAAAATTAAATCAATGCAATAAGCAGCACATAGAGTCCAATAGAGATTATATTTACCCATTAATTTTTCCCATCCTTTTTTAAAGCACTTCCATTATCAGTAACCACTTGAACAACATTGTCCTTTCCAATTTGATCCACAACATCTTTCATCAATCCATAAATATAATGATGGTCTTTAATTTGATCAGACGCATCAACTGACTTCAATAACACCCAAATGTAAAAGAAAAGAAGAATAGAAAAGAGAATGGGGCTTGGGCCTTTCAGGTCCAATAAATTTTAAATAACCAATAACTAAGCCTAAGGCCCAGGCAAATTCGAGTTCGTCGGTGCTGCAGCACCCCCCCTCGAACCCTGGCCACCAAGGGTTTTGTTGTCCCAAAGGACACGCCTCTCACCATCTGAACTCGAATTTGCCTGGGCCTTGGGACAATACCTGGAGTGGGCCAGGCTTGGTGGGCAGGGGCCCAACAAAGCAGGCCGAGGTTGTCGTGGTGGGCTGCGGTCCAACAGCGAGCCTCGTAGGCTTGTGTTGTCCTGGGGGATACGGCTCTGACATAAAAGGCGCCTTTTATGTCAAAGCCGTGCTCCCGGGGGCCACAAACTACGGCTAGTCGCTGTTGGACCGCAGCCCACCACGCACTAGCCCACGGACTCTAAGGAGCTATTGGACCGCAGCCCACCACTCCTGCTTGCTGTTGGATCGCAGCCCACCACTAGCCCACTTAAGGTATTGTCTTCCTAAGGCCTAGGCACCAAATTCGAGTCATGCTGCTGTAGCACCTCCTCGAACCCTGGCACCAAGGGGTTTTGTTGCTCCTAAGAGCACGCCTTTCACCATTTGAGCTGCAGCTCAGATGGTGAGAGGCATGCTCAGTGGAGCAACAAAACCCTTGGTGGCCAGGGTTCGAGGGGGGCACTGCAGCACCGACGAACTCGAATTTGCCTGGGCCTTGGGACAATACCTGAAGTGGGCTTGGCTTGGTGGGCAGGGGCCCAACAGAACAGGCCGAGGTTGTCGTGGTGGGCTGCAGTCCAACAGTGAGCCTCGTAGGGTTGCGTTGTCCTGGGGGACACGACTCTGACAAAAAGATTGGTTTAGATTTTCTGCAGACATTGATGTGTATTTCTCCGATGCTTTGCAGAAATTGCCGGTGCCAGTTTGGTTGGTTTGACAAGCGTTCAAAGCCCCTAATGAGGATATATAGGTATAGGTAGGATAAGACAACATTTAAAATAGATACTTTTTAAAATATTGAACTATTGAAAAAAAAATGTAATAATTAGAAAAGAGTTTAAGAGGGCCTTTGATAGAAGTTTGATAGTTTGTACGTTAAAATTTCTTTGCTATGAGTTTGTACAATTAGACTACCTCTAACACTTTAAACTTTTCGTACAAAAACGAATGTACTCGCAAGTGGATTAATGTAAAGATACAATATGCCCCTCGAAATATACTGAGTTTGTGCAATTAGACTACCTCTAACTCACGAATGTACCCGCAAGTGGGTTAATGTAAAGATACAATATTCATTCCTGCAAATCCAATTTTAGTTTTCTCATTTTGAGCCCGTATTAACTGAAGTTCATAATTCTTTTCTAGCAAAGATTGATTTTGTTGCAAACATGCGTTACTTTGTTGGAACATTCCTTTGATTTCTTGATTTTCTTGTATCATAGTTTTAAAAAATTGTTTCATTTCTTCATCTTGTTTCTTTTCAATTTTTTCCATCTTCTTCCCAGTAGGACGCTCTGCATCATTATTGAATTGATCTTCAATTTCAAAGTCTCCATTTAAATCAATACAAAATGATGATGACCCAATTAACTTATCTGATCTATTGGAGTCTGATTGTGACATTTCATTGCAATTGGTTTGTTTTCTATGACTTGGAGTTTGTTGGGCGCTTCTTAGGTCTACATATTTCTCTGTGTCTTTAACGAGATGCCAAACATGATCAAATTTGAATCCTTTCTTGAATTTTGGTTCTTGTCATAGTAAAGCTTTCACTTGATTAATATGTGAAACACCATTACAAACTTGAGTTATGGTTAAGGGTTTAAGAATAAGATTAAATATATATTTTTTGAAAAAAATTGAAATGCCACATTCATCTAGAACTTACAATATCTTGTTCAGAAGCACCACTTGGATTCAAGTTTTCAATTTGTCGAATGCATCCTCTTAATTTGCCAACTGCTGTCTGTATCATATGCCAACGAGATTGTAGAGATCTGAGAGGTCAAACATTCTTGATATGTGCTAGTAACATTTCATGATATTTAATCTCAATATAAGACCAAAATTGAATTGTAGATTGAAGTCTACTAATAATTGGGTCTTGAGAGATATCAAGATATACTTCGCAGAGGATCATATCTTCCTCAACTGAATATCCTGAAAAACGAAATGTTTTTGAACTTGACATTTTTGAAGAGATTTCAAATACTGGTTTAGGATTGGATGCTTTCTATTTGATGGAAGATATCCACTATTTATAGAGCTAGATTGATTATGAGAGGTTAGAATTTGAATGAACGGTTGAGATGAAGATTACTTTTTATCTAATGGCTAGATTAATTAAAGTCAAGATTCTCTAAAGCTTATTGATTCTTGTGAAAGATTTTCCTGACATTTCTTACATATGATGTGCAAGATCAATGAACTTGAATGAGTAGTTGAGATCAATGTCACCTTTTATCGAACGGCTACATTTTATCAACCTTTAGATTCTATAAAGTTTTGGAATTACTATAAAATGCAATGCATCACTATCTATTTTATCATTCAACCCTCTTTCATTATTTATCATCAACCATGAGTTTCAATAATGGTCAATTTAGTCTACCAGCTTCATCCTCTTCTTCATCTTCATCATCACTTTTTGAGGATGAATTTGATCTTACTAATGCAATAGAACCACAAAGTCAAGTTATTCACGCCCAACAAGCAGCATTAGTGAGAGTATATACTAATGCCAACCATTTTATGGATTACTATTTGAACAATGAGAAGAATCGACCAAGACATAAAGGCTTTGTTCCTGGTCACAAAGTGATTTATAGTGATCGTGCAGAGGCAGAATAAAATTTACTGGTCGATTACTTTGCAAAAAACCTAAGATATAATGAAGCAATGTTTTGCCAACGATTTCAAATGAGTCAAAGTTTATTCTTACGAATTGTCAAAATAGTTGAAAATCATTAAAACTATTTTGTGCAATGGAGAGATAGATGTGACAAACTCAGATTGCCTAGTTTGCAAAAAATAACAACAATTTTTCAAATGTTGGCGTATGGTATGTCAACTGATTCAACAAATGAATACATTAAAATTGGCGAGTCAATTGCAATTCAAAGCATAAATAAATTTTGTCATGATGTTGTGAAGGTCTTTGGAGAAGTTATTTGAGAGTAACTAACGCTAATGATGTCGCAAGGCTGCTTGAAATTGGTGAGAAATGTAACTTTCCTAGAATGTTAGGAAATGTAGATTGTATGCATTGGATATGTAAAATGTAATACTCGTACTAAATTTCTGTTTCTTTTAGTCCGTTCGGCATGCATCATTCAATAGGAAATCATTGAAAATATAGTTTAAGTTTTACTTAAGTTATGAATCGGACATAAATGGAATTAAATAAATTGTTGAAGCATTAGTAGTAAAATTAGAAGTTTACACTGATTTTACAAAAAATTGACAGAGAATTTAAAAATTTCACTGCCAATGGAATAAAAGGAAATTGTTTGAAGAATCAGAATATACACTGAAAATTTTACAGTGACTTAGAATATAGATAGAATTTTAGTGATTGTTGGAGGACAAAATGGGAACTTAGAACAAAATTGTTTTTTTATGGACTTAACCATCTAATGACAAGTGGCAAAACCTTATAAACCAATGGCTTGGATTTAGCCAAATTTCCTTGTCTTATAACAAAAAAAAAAATCTAGCCATGCATGATTAAAAATCTAGAAATTTCATTCAATTAGTTTAGTTGTCTTCAACCTTGAGAAATGAAGAACACTTTCACCATTGATGAGTGCTTGAAACCTTCCACCCATAAACACAAGTCCTAAATTCTCCAAACAAGCCTACTAAAATTACCTATCAAATTAAACCTCTTGATTAGCCCATCAACATTCCTAAATCAATTTCAATAAATTCAAGCTAAGTAAGGAGAAATTGCAATTGGAAAGTTAGGGTTCTTGGTGGATTTTCACAAATCAAGGTAAGCATGCCTAATTTTGATGTTAGAATGTAGATTATGGCATGCTAAACATGAATATGGGGTCAATTTAGCTTGAATTTCCTTGTAGAAGTTTGAATCTAGAAAATTAGAATTGTTATGGAGAATTTTTGAATTTAAGATTTTTAGGTCAAATTGAATTCATGGAACCTTAGGATCAAAATATGAAGTTCAGGGAAGCTTACTAAACTAGGAAATATCATCAAATTACATTAGAAAAGAAAATTCTAATTTTCAATATTTATGCCGAAAATTATAAGGAAAATAGCATTTTTGTCATTTTGGAATTTAAATGAAAATGTAGTTGTTTTGAAGTAAATTTAATGTGGAAATGCTAAAGAAAAATGATGGAAAAGAAAAATGTGGAAATTGGGTGAAGTTGGAGCAAAGGCCAAAATTTTCAATGTGTTATAACCGTAGGAAATCTTCAACTTTTAATGAAATAAATGTGAATTTGAAGAAAAATTGGGTGAAAGAATATTAGTAAGAGTAGTGATTAGCTATTAAATTACTAAATTATTGCATGGCATGCATAGCATTGCATGTAGATTAAGTCTTAGTCCAATTTAGTGATAGTTTGGAAAACTAAGTAAATTTATGAAAATTAGGAGTGCCTGCACCATCAAAGGACAAGGAACCGGGTGAGGACAGTCAAGAATAGCGAGGACCTCACTGTGAGTGGATGACTAACTCAAAAATTGCTTTTATACTTGATTTAATATTTTTGGGTTTGATGCTTATGTTTACTTGGATTTCTCAAATTAAAGTATTGATAAATGGTTTATGAGATTTTATAAAATCCTATTGTGTTAAGATGAAATTATTCCTTAATTTGTGGATTGAGAAAGAAACTTGTGTTTTTTTGAAAAATGTTGATGTTAGTATCTTGTGTGATGAAATGATATTGTGAAAAGGCCATTTGGGTCGTAAGCTTGTCACTCGCGGCAGCCCCACGAGGGGAAATTATTGTTACTGCAGTAATTAAGTAGCCTGCGGACTGCCTTTTGAGGGGCGCGGGTGCTTATGGTTTAGCCTTGGATCGGAGGCGTGGAGGGAAACCGACAAGGCATTTGTGAGTTTATTCTGTGGCACTGCCGAGCTGAATGGAACTCAGTCACCCAGTGTCGACCTCGGGCCAAGGCGACAGCTTGGGTAGGGAAATTGACGGACAGTATCTTTGACCCATGGGCCTATTTTCTGGAAATCGCTTTTCCTATTGGTTCCTTTATATCACTTTGAATATTTGAATTATTAAAGTATTTGACTTTACTCTTATTTATGGTGCACTTCAATATTTCTATAAATATTTTTATTGGTTATCCACTCACTGAGTACGTAGTACTCATCCGTGTTTTTAATAAAACCATTTTCAGGCAGTAGACGTTCTCTGCGTTGTTAGGAGGGTTGCGGTGGCATAAAGGTCCCATACTTAGGAAGAGTTTAACCGAGGGTGTAAAAGTCAACTTTTTGTACTATTTTTTCAAAAATTCGTGTAGGACCCACCGAGTAAGTAAATATCAGTTTAAATAGCTACTTCACCGCTTTAGTGTGTCTAAGAATATTCGAAACTATTACCGTATTTTTTTTAGTACTGTAGCTTGGTTTAAATATATACGGAAAAATATGTCGAACATCTAATGGCAGTTTCGTAAATATCTTGAAATTTTAGTGCTTTGTGTTTACATGATTTTTATACCATGACAGTTTGATATTTGATCTGTTTTGATTTGTCTACATGTTAGTTAAATGTTTTAACTATTGAACTGGATGAAAACTGTATGAAGGAAAAATGTGTAAAATGACCGTTTTAGCCTTGCAACCCTTGAGGTGTATTCTAACCTAATAGAATACATTTCGAGAGTTGCAGCGATTGTTACGTGCTCAACCATGGAGTTGGGGCGTGACATAAAAACTGTCCAACGGCTTGGGCAGGATAATACAGTGGATGTAGTGGATCGCTAACTATTATTCTTGAGGCGGTAGCTGATTATGATTTATGGATATGGCATGCACATTTTGGTATGCAAGGTTCAAACAATGACATTAATGTGTTTGACACATCCCACTTGTTTGCAAACCTGCTGACGATTTAGCACATCCGACTAATTATGTAATTCAAGGAAATGTGTACAACACATGTTACTATTTAACTGATAGCGTATATCCTAAATGGTCTACTCTTGTACAGGCTATTCAAGATCCTCGAGGTCCAAAAAAAAGTTATTTGCGATGATGCAAGAGGCATCTAGAAAGGATGTAAAATGTGCATTTGGAGTGCTTCAATCATGGTTTGAAATTGTTAAAGGGTCGGCACGTTTTTGGAACAAACGCGTATTGCATGCCATAATGTCAGCATGTATCATAATGACAATATAATTATTGAGGATGAACGTGATATCCATCCAGACGTTCAAAATTGGAGGGAAACACCACCCCTTGATGTTGAGATGGTAAGAGATGAAATGATGCGATTTCAAGAATTCCTTACTCGATATAGGCAAATCAAAGATAAAGAAGCTCATTTCGCTCTCTGTAATGCACTAATTGAACATCTATGGGAGCGATTTGGTAATTCGAAAAATTAGATTTGGTCTATAAAATGTAACTTTTTTTAGTTATATGATAATTTCATAAATTACGTGTAATAATATCGTTATTAATTATTTGTGAAATAATGTTAATAATAATTAATAACCTATGATTAAATAAGTTATAATAAAAAATTATTATTTATTATTGTCACGCCCCGACCCGCCCGGGTCGGCCACGTGGCAACCACCGTACTGCCTCGAAGTACGTGCCGGCCGGTCACGCACCAGAAGCACCGCAAGGCATTGAAATGGATATCATCGCTGCAAAACAACTAAAACTTTAATTAAAATCTTTTTAATAAAATAATAATCTTTAATGTACTACCAGTGGATTAACTTAGAAGAAATACCTACACAGCGGAAACGCTAAGCCTAAGCCACCGACGCCTCCTAGTGAGCCTCCTTTCTAAGCTGACCTCGTACGCGGATCTGCATCCATCCACATTGGATACAGGTGAGTGACAGAGGTTCAATGAGTCTCCATCGGGGTTAGGGAAAACAGGGGTAATCCAAAATATAATAATAATAAAATAAAATAAAAACTTTGTTTTCAACACTTCCCATTTCGAGTTCTTCAAATGGGAACTTGATTTTTAAAACCCTTTTTGAAAAATAATTTATAATTAAGATGGGCTGGCACCTAATACACTGAAGGCACGACTGACCGGTCGTTTTATGCCTTACTGCACCGAGGGCTATCTCTTTTCTCTTTATAATCATTTTCTCTTTTTCTCATACTCTAACCCGTTCCCTCGGTGGTGCCTCACTGTGGTGGAACATAGTGATCTGGAGCTCTTGCGAGTTTCCCTACGCGCCTCTCCCAACCAGGCTCGACTCACCGTGCCCCTCGATAGGCGGTCCACGGTTGAGTACCTTGCATGCTCTCAAACTCGGTCCACGCTCCCGCAAATTGGAGCCCCGAGGAATCCCGCTCAATCACTCATCTTTCAGGGGCATCGTACCCCAATAACCATAATAATAATAATAATAATATTTCTCATATAAATATTAAAAACATGTAACACACACAAGCTTTTATTTTTAAAATCATCCCACCCTCTAAATGGGTGTATCACAAAATAAAAAGTGTGTGTCGTGGATTACCCTTATCCCAAAACCGTTGTAAAACCTTTTTAAAACAATTTATGTTTTTAAAACATTTTAAAAATATTTATCCCTAGTGGCTAAGCACTGAAAACAAAGCCACTCACAGTGTAGGGGGATTCGTATACCCCCAAGCGCTCCATGTAATTATTAACCTCCGGTGCCTCGCCGCATTCGATTCAACCGGAGCCCTATTACACGGAAATACACGTTAGCATTCATAATTAAATTTATGAATGCACCTACGAGGCTCTAATATGACCTAAGGCTGGGTTTGGATGAGATTCGGGGCTTAGAAAATTGTTCGGGAGGTTCCGGGGTGAAAATTGGACACTTGGCGAAAAATTACGAAAATGCCCTTGGGGACCCGTGGGTCCCACATAGCTGGGCCAGGCAGGCCCCCCCCCCAAGCAGCTGGGTCGGGCCCGGCCTGTTTCTGGGCCCAAATGGCCCCTTCCATGCGAGTTGGGCCGAACAGGGCCCAACCGCTCGGACTGGGCCAAAAGGCCCAGTCCGGCGCCGGACAGCCCAGGTCCCGCGCGGGACCTGTCCTGGAAGTCTCTCCCCCGCGGGAGAGACTCGACTCCCGCGCGGGAGCCAGTCTGGGGCCTCGGGATCCGAGGTTCCTCCTCGGATTTCGAGCCCCTCGGTCCACCGTTGGACGCAAAATTCGAGACGTACGTTCCTCGTACCTCCCACGACGCGTTTACCAAAGCAGAAATGAGAATTACAAGCTCAAAGTTCCTAGATCTCAAATCTAAACTTAAAATCTAACTAAAAGCTGAACCTAACTTTGAGCTTGAATTTCTCCTAGACCAATGCATGGATAAGCGTATAAACTTAACAAAACGTAGATCAAGGAGTTAGGAATAACATACCAAGATCTCGCCTCGAACTTGAGGTCGGTTTGTCCGGATCGGCCAAAAGTCCAAGATTGCTCCAAAAGAGCAGTTGAGAGAAAAGAGAAAGGAGAGAAAAGAGAGAAAGAGAGAAAGAGAGAAAGAGAGAAATGAGGGGGAGAGCTCATCTCCCCCCTATTTATAGGGGAGCCCGGCACCGGGTATACTCGGGCCCCGGACCAAACTTTCTCTTCTCTTTTTAAATCTCTTAAAACTTTAATCCTTGGCCCGATCCACCGACCAATTCACCAATGGATGTCCAATCCATTGGCTATGGACTTAAAGAAGTCCACTTAGTGTTTCCATGCATGGTCACATGTCTCATCTTCCAACTACGTCTTGCCTTAAGCTTCTCTTCTCTTCTAACTTGACACAGCCGGACCGACATGTTGTTTAATTAATACGTCATCTTACACTATTTCGATCGTACGAAAAAGTCGTGCTAGGTCCAGGTGTGTCAATTATTTATTATTTAATATTATAAATTTAAGAATAATAAAATATATTATCAACATTATTTAAAGATTAATTTAATTAATTAAGTTATTATTTTTATAATTATATGAAGTTAAATAATAGATAGATATCTTTTTAAGAAAAATTTGTGTAAGAAATGGCGTTATATGAAAAAAAAAATTTGAAGAAAAAATATTCTAAATCGATGCTCTTTTACACAAAAATGATGTAAAATTTGGTGTAGACCCATAGAGATGATCTAAGATTTCTCTTTTGCATAAAGACTAGTGAGGGCAAATTTCATATTTTACCAAAGTAATTTTTTTTAAATAAAAGGGTAAAGTAATTCTTTTTTTGTTGTTGTGAGTTAAAGTAATTCTTTTTTACTTCTAAATATATCGAGTTTTGGATAGCTCCCCCACTGCATCCGTCTCTGAGTGACATTTATATATAATATTATGAATGATATATTATGTTACATAAAAATATTAATGCTTAAGTTTTAATTTAACAAAGAGCATAATATGACCAAGAAACAAACACAAGCATAAACAAAGAAGTAGAAAAAGAAACAAACAGTGGCGTGCATAGCTATGTCCCACGCACTGATCAAATCAACTAATCTTATATATATATATAAAAGGAAATGATGATAGTCTCAATAATTGACACATGGTATATTTATCTTTTTGTCATGTATCGATCATTTTATTTATTTTAAAAATTGACATAGATTTATTTAAAAGATTGATATTTAAATTAATAAAGATTTGAATTATATAAAGAGTTTAGATAGCATTTGATTTTTTTAAAACTGATATTAAAAATCTGATATTAATTTAAATTAATAAAAATTTGAAAAATTTATAACCATATCTTCTATCTTTTACTATATCTAAATCTAAATATTATATCGGAAGTTTAAATAGCATTTGATTTATTTTTAAAAAAAATACTGATATTTTATATGTGTCTTTTATCTTTTACTATATCAAATATTTAAATAGCCATCAAGAAATCTGGAAATTTATTGGAAGCCTAGCAGGTCAATCAAAGATCAACTATTTGCAGCAAACCAGTAATCAAAACAAGTGTGGAAGCACTGATAACAAAAAAGCGGAAAATGAAAATGAGTTAGGGTTTCTCTTTAATCACTATTGTTTAATTTTTAAAGTCACAAATGTTGTTGTATTCAGGCGGTTGCTCAAGCCATTCCTTTGTATACGATGAGCTGCTTCCTTTTTCCTAAAACTTTTGTCCATGAATTGAATATGTTGATTGCTCGTTTCTGGTGGGGTAGTCGGTGTGATAAAAGAAGTATTCATTGGTTTAGATGGGACCAACTTTGTTTATCTAAATTGGATGGTGGGTTGGGGTTTCGGGATTTTGAGGCTTTCAACCTAGCTATCCTAGCCAAGCAAGGATGGCGTTTTATGCATGAACAAAATACTTTATGCTGCAAAATATTCAAAGCCCGCTACTTCCCCACTACGGACTTTGTTGATGCTTCCATGGGCGAGACTCCTTCTTTTGTATGGAGAAGTTTGATGGAGGGTCGTAAGGTACTTTTAGAGGGGTCCAAGTGGAAAGTAGGTGATGGTCAGAGTATTGATATTGAGAGACATCGTTGGCTCCATGATCCACCTTTTCATCCGTTTGTTGTGCACCATGGTTTGCTTTTTGTTTATAAGGTGGCGGAACTGTTGGATCATGAGAATAGATGTTGGAAGGCAGACGTTGTTCAAGCTATATTCAGTATGGATGATGCTCTGAGGATACTAGCTGTACCTCTTGGCCCTATTTCGAGAGCGGATGCGTTATGCTGGACAGAGTCACTTTTAGGGCGGTTTTCAGTTAAGTCTACTTACCATGTGGCGAGGAGGTTAATTGGGAATGTTGAAGCAGATAGGCAGCAGCGTAACCCAATTTGGAAAATGTTATGGACAGCCAAGGTTGTCCCTAAAATTAAATACTTTGGTTGGCGCTTGCTACATGGTATTCTCCCTGCCATGACTATTCTTAGAGCTCGGCATCTAGAAGTGGTGGACTCTTGTTGTGTTTGTGGAGATGCAGGGGAATCTCTGTTTCATGTTTTCTTCTTTTGTAAGTTTGCACTGGATGTCTGGCACATTTGGGGAAATTGGGTTGTCCATTTTCTGGATGACTGGGAGGATTCATCAAATTTCTGGTTGTTATTGTTTGAGAAGGCTCGACAGAAAGATTGTTTGAATTTGCTTCTTGTTACTCTATGATTTATTTGGAATAATAGGAACAAGTGTCTACATGATGGAATATGTCTCTTACCGGGACAGCTAGTGTGTCGGGCAAATAGTTTTCTTCAGGAGTTTGATGATAGTATGGGAACTTTATATGGAGAGCAGCAAGTATAGCGGCGACAAATTTCTGATGCTAGAAGGATTCCTCCAACTGCTGGTTCTTTGAAACTAAATACTGATGCTGCTTTTAACATTAACTCGGGACAGGCTTCTTTGGGGGTGGTTATGAGGAACTCTTTGGGGGATGTCATCTTTTGTGGGGTCTCTCGGGTTTCTAGCGTCCATAGTGCGATGCATGCTGAGGCTTTGGCTATAATTTTTGGACTTGAAGTTGCATGGGAGCAGGGCTATCTCTCTTTTAACGTTGAAACTGATGCCTTATTGCTGTTAGGTGGCCAATCTTTATGGGAGGGTGGTTTTTTAATTGAAGAAATTCTTGCTTTAGTTGAACTGTTTGATCAGTGTTCATTTTCTTATGTGAGAAGGGGGGCTAATGGCTTAGCTCATGAATTAGCTAATTAAGTGTAGCTATATTGAGAGTGATTACAAGGTACGGGTCGGTTATTTACCTGTATCTATTTGTAATCCAGATTTATATCAATGATATCTACCTTTTTTCCCTAAAAAAAAAACAAATATTGTTGTATTCAAATAATTTTCTTGATATTTAAAACCAAGGTTGGTATAAATTATATATTTCATACATATATTGAAGTTGATCAACCTGATTTTTTTTTTCCTCTGTTTTCACTATATATAAGCTTCTTTTCGTTATTGATAGGAAAAATTTACTCATAACTAAAAAGTAACGGCTGCATCTTACATATTTTTTATTTTCCATGTATCTTATTTTAGTAAGTTTAATAACTTTAGAGTATATTATTCTCAGACTAATTAAATTGATTCTGGGTGTTTTTGGAAAAAATAGTTTTGGTGGAAAGATGCAAATGGTGGTCATGAAAAATTGAGGTGCATGACTTTTTAGCCTATAGGACCTCTACTTATATTTGGCATTACAATATGTGAAGGAGTTAGAGTGGTTATGGTAAGTTCAAATATGAAAAAATTTTAATATATCAAGGTTTTTTTTATTTTTTTTAAAACTTATAATTGTCAAAATAGAATAATTAAAATTTTAACTAATTAAAAAACTGAATTTTTTAAATATAAAAAATATCTGAATTTTATAATAATATATATGCATATTTTAAGATTTTTTAATTTTTTTAAAAGCTTTTTTATAATGACAGATTTATTACGTTTTCAACCAAAATTAATAATTAAAACAAAATTAATATTTTAAGAATTTTCACTTTTTTAAAAAATATTATTATTACTTGGTCTTCTTTTTCGTCTAACTTTAATTTTTAATTTAATTGGAAATTAAAAATCAATTTAAGGAATATAAGAGAATTACTTGGTCTTTATGTTTTATGTAAACATGTAACTTTCTAATATAGTTGATATAGTTCACATCACATTTTTAAGTATTTGAAATATTTAGTTAAAAAGGAAAATATAAAAAGTAATAATCTTATAAATCTTATATATATATATATATATATATATATATATATTTATATATAAAATCAAAGCATTCCGGAAAGAAAAAAAAGGTGAAAATCCATTGTAGATAGTCTCAATAAATCTAGCATTTGATGCTACAAGTTAAATCAAAAATAAAAAATTTTACTTTATTTTAAAACATTTAAAAATTTAAATAATTTTTGAATTTAAAAATTAAATGCATTATTTTGATATTAAATATTTATCCTTTATATCCTTTGTCCTTTATCTTTCTTTAGCTGATAACCTTTATTTAAAAAAATCAAATTTCTCACTAAGTTTTGAATTTAAAAATCATAATTATTATCAGCCAATATATAGTCTGTGTGTTTTCCTTTAAATACAAAAAATTCTCATTCCTTTCTTCTTCATTAATCCCTAACATTCTTTTTCAAGGTAATTATTTTAATCCCTTAGCTTTTGATTATTTCGTTTCTTTGTATATTTGTTTTATTTTTCTTTCCCTTTTTTTTTTTTTCTTTCTCATAGTTCATGATTATATGTTACTTTTGATATTTGATCTACTTCGCTTTTAGTTTTCTTTTTCATACTTCGCTTTTAGTTTAATCTTATATATTTATTTTCTTTGCCATGATCTATGTAGAATATTTTGTAATCATATTTATAATTTATTTCATCAAATCAATTAGGTATATATTTCTTCTCTCTATCTTTTTATACTTTTATATTTTTTTCAATATTATATTCCTTTTTATTAGTTTATTGTTCTTTGAAAAAGGGTTTTAAACGTATAGTATAATTTTTGTATTTTGCAGGCTAAAAACAAATGGAGGCCATTGTTTGGAAAACATCAATTTATTGCCTTATAATTAATAATCCCTTATTTTGTAGTTTTTTTTCCATTTAACTTCTAATTGTTTAGTACGTACAAATACATTAGAAATATCACTCTTTTAATATTCACTGAAATAATTTTAATTGTTACTAATGGCATTTGTGGAATAAAACATTATAAGAGTTAGATTTGATATTTGAAGCAATGTCTATTTACCGCTATTAGGTAGAGTGCTTATAAGTTAAGATAAGTTTTATGCGATAAGAGATAAAAATGGTTTTGAATTTAATTAGTTAATTAGTTCAACATGTTTGTCTTTAGTTAATTAATTAAATTAATTTTTCTTAATTTTGTACTTTTTTAATTATTTAACTTTAATGTTTTGCTTATAATGGATGATACAATTTCTTTTTTATTCAATTTTTCTTTTATAATTGATATATATAAGTTTCTAATTTGAATTTATAAAAATTTAAAAAGTAAAAAAAAAAAATTGTTTAACTAAGGTATGCTTAGGCTTTTGATTCAAGACTAATCCTTTTCGAGTCGGGTTGACCTACTATAGGAATAAAACTCTCCTAATAATGGTTTTTTCCATTGACAAGAGTTAAACTCGAGACTTTACTTAAGGGAAATAAGTGTCAAACTGCTTTAACTAACCAATTATTGGTTAAAAGTAAAAAATTTAGTAAACATAATAAAACATATTATTTTTATCAGTTTTGTTAACAGATGCACCCATATACTCTTTAAAGGTAATTGATTTTCTACTTAAAGAAAATATTTTTCATTTAATGCAGTAATTTTTTTTGAATTAAAAAAAAGTGAAGTATTAATTATATAAAACTTTTTATATTTGACTCCTTAAATGGTAGATATGGTACATCATTAAGTATTTCCTTATTTTTATTTAAAGAATTAAAAGTCCCTGTAGAGAGAGATATGTCCTTATCTTTGTCTTTTATCTTTAACCAATTTTAAAAATTTTAAATTAATAAAAAGATTTAAATTTTATAATAATATATACGCATATTAATTGTTTGCCTTATTTGATATTAACTAAAAATATAATAATTCAAATATTATACAAATATATATTAAATATATTTCTTAATAAAAAATCAATTTGATATTAATTAATTTGTTAAATTCAAGAAACCGATTTATTCAAATTCTACTCAAGTCAAATGTTTACATATATGTATATATATAACATATTTAAGAAATTGGATAATATTTGATCTTTTAACAATATGAAAAAATAGCAAATAAAATAACTATATTAGTTAGTAACTAAAAGATTAATATATTCAAACAACTTTTCTTTCCAAAATTTTCTCAAACGAATATTTTCAAACAACTTTTTATTATGTGAATTGTACCGAGATATATTTTTCATTAGAAAAAGTTAATTATGACTATAAAATATTTAAAAGAGGGTTTTGAGAAGAGAAAATAGTAAAATAGACACAACAAGAAAAAATTGAGAATATGAAAAATACCTGAATTACCATATTCAAGTTAAAAATCTCTTTAATTGTCTATCCTTTTAGACTTGAATTTTATTTTATTATTTAAAAAATTTTCAAATATTTTAACTAATAGGATAATATTGTTTGATGTTTTTATATTTAATAGTATCTCTTAATTCAAAAACCAAATTATTAGCCATTTTAATATTTACCTTAATGTTGAACAAATATCTTCATGAAATTTGAAAAAAAAAATCAGGTTTATTTTGATGACTTTGAGGATGGATTTCACAATTTAAATGGAGCATGTGGTTTGTGGGATAATTAGAGAATCATGTTGGCAACCTTCAGCCAGTGAAAACATCAAGTTAAATACAGATGCAACACATAACGCTATTAATGTGCACGTGTGCCAATTCTATTAAACATTTCTTCGCATAAAAAGAATTGGTATATTAAAATAAAACTTTATGCTTATTCTCTTTTAAATAGAAAAGTATGGTTTTTTTATTGGACCTCTAATTGCAGCACGTGCTTATCATTAATATACACCATGAATATATTGATATATTTTGATATTATTATTATATTTATTATTATATTTATCAATATTACAAATAATGTGTCTTAAAAAATAGTATATATTTAATGTCAAATGAGAAGAATAGTTAAAAATGGAGTTTGGATACTTGACAAAAACAAATCATAGAAAAAGAATATTACTACGAATATTATTATCTATCCATAGTTTTATCCTTAATTTAAATCTATTTAAATTGATGAAAATATGATTTTCGATCGTTGGTCCTTTTTATTTAAAAAAAAAAGAATAATTTGTCATCCATTGATTTTAATATATACTATATTTTTATTTATGAAACTATTACTTGAATACGTAATTGAATAGGAAAAAGGCAGAAGATGAACAGGGAATTAAAAGGCACGCCATAAGTATAGCACTGGGACATTTGAAATTTAAACCTATTAAGCATCAAAAGCAAGAGGATGCCCTCTTGGTGATTTGGCATCCAATTTTGGATGAGCTAGAAAATTATTGCCTTTTTAGTGCAGATAATGGAAAAATATCAATGTTCTGAGACTAAGAAAATTGATTTTTTAAGATGACAATAATGTAATTATCATAGGAATCGGGATCCAAAATTTCATCAATTAACAATACCCATAGAGTCTTTTTTAAGAGGTTTAACAAAAAAGAGTTCATTAATCAACTTGAGAATTTGGGTTACAAATATAATTGTCATAATAGATAATTTTTATTTATTGTTATAAATTTCAAGTAATAATTAAACTCTTACACGTGATAAATAACAATATTTCATTTACATAATTCTTAATGAAGGATTTAATTTATTTCATTTCCATAATTGTGTACAGATTATTAGGAGTTTAATATGTTTTTTTTACCTATATATTTAAAAATAATGAAGTTAATTTATCAAATACACTTTAAATAAATATGCTTAGCGTCTTCCCATATTTAACGTTTTTTTTTACTTTTTATATAAACATGTTTCTAAAATAGAAATATTTTCAAATAATATTAACAATTTGAGAAATACAACAATTACATGAAATAAATTATAGGAGAAAAATAAAATTTTCTTCTCTTTAAAAGAAATTTAAAAAGTTGGTCTATGCACATGATACATAAGGTAATTTTATGTAAATATTTGATTTGAAAGAGTTTCCAATTATGACTTTTAAGTTAACGTGGTTTTTTTTTTCTTTTAATATTTGCCCATTAAGATATTTAGTTATAAATATTTTACAATTTTTTAAGTCATTATATCTCAAATAATTTTAACGTTTGAAGAAGATTATTTCATTGAGAATTATTTAAAAATTATAATTACTTTATGATAAATGCTAAATGATGCATCCCATGCACCATTTAAGGTGTCATGTATAGAAAGTTTTATATAATTAAATGCATCATTTTTTTTTTGAATTTAAAAAAAGTTACTGCATTAAATAAAAAATAAAAATAAAAAGTGCTTTCCTCAAATGAAAAGTCGACCAATCTTAAAGGGTGAATGGGTGCACACATTAGCAAAATCGTTACTTTATATAAAGGACGTGGAGCCAGGATTTTGAGTCAAAGGAGTCATTATATAATAGTTTTTTTTATTTATACTAAAATTTTTATTAGTATATATAACATTAAATTAAGTCTATATAGAAGAAATACTATTTTTATTGGTGTCAAAATAACTAAGTTTGAAGATGACAAAATAAATAAAAGATACTAATTTTGTATCAACACATATATAAAAGATTAATTTTCAAATATTCATTGGGGTCAAATATATTTTTCATTAATTTTAGTGGTGTCAATATAAGAAATACCATAAAAAATTTTCATTTACTATATGCTTATAATATAGATTTTCATAAGTTGAGTGGGGTCATTTGACTCCACTGAATGTAAAGTGACTCCACCATGGTATTATATGTCCGGTGCAACGTACGGATTTAAAACTAGTAAGAAATAAAACAAAAGCAAAAAAGGTTTTTTGTGATGAACTCACTGAGTTGGTATGCATGCAATTCCAATTAAAGTTAGTTAAGGTGATGGATCTCTTGGTTATTAGAGAAATGAAAATTCATTTCTGTTATAAGTTTGCATCAACAATGAAAAATGCATTTTATTTAAAAATGAGATATAAAAAATCAAAATCTATATTAAACATAGAAACTTGAAATTAAAAGACGCATTTAAACATTAAATTACCTGTTTCTTGCCGAATCCGTCCATTCCAAAATCGATTATAAAGATGTAAAGATGTTGAGGCATTCTCGATTAATCAAAAATACTCCACACTTCATGAATTGGAAAACTATGTTCCAACATTAAGTCTGTGATAGAGAACATCTGAAGAAGTGAAAAAGTGAACAAGATAAAGAAATTTCCAATTCATGAAATGTATTGTAAGACATATTTAATTTTAAAAAGGAGTGAAAGCTGTACCTGTAAAGTAAAGCGGAAGGCGGGGGAAGGTTGGAAGAAGCCTAAAGTGGATGGTTGAAAATAAAAGTTGATGGTTCCTTCAAGAAATTAACAAAGTAAAGAGGTAGGTATATTTCTACCAAAAAAAAAAAGAGGTAGGTATATGAACGTATTGGGAAATTCTGTACGGAAATCTAGAATTAATAGAAGCCGAAAAAATAAATTGGACCATTGAATCAGTTCTTGAAAGACAAGAGAAAAGAAAGAGTAGTTTTGAGCTGGTTATGAAGAGGAGAGTAGCAGAAAAGCCAATAAGGCTCCGATTGGATTTCAACTGAATTAAAAAAAGGGAGATGTGCATGAATGAGTGAATACTCGTAGCTGTGGGTTATACGTCCAAACTTGTAGGTTTGTCCGATATTTGAGAGGGTTTGTATAAAATTTTTAATTTTAATTATTGAATTTAGACAAGATTTAAAAATCCGTTTAATAAACGGACCGAATTTGATCATAGAAAAAAAAATCAAGGTTTGATTCGACCTAAATTACTATTTATTTAATATAAATATATTTTTATGTATTTATTTTATTTGTTAATGTGATTTTTTTTATTTTTTTATATAGGATATTGATATTTTCAAATATTATTAGTATTTAAACTTTGTTAATTTTGTAAAAATTATTTTAGATGATATTTTTTTTAAGTAATCTGATTTATTTTTATTTTTATTTTTATTATAAATTAATATAATTTAATTTTTAAAATTAGTGTAAAAAAATAAAAACAAACTTTTAGATGTATCTTAGACTTATATAAATATTTTAAGATCAAATTTAGACAAAAGAAGAAACTCAATTAGTCGGATCGGACCGAATTTAAACAAGAAAATCTCTTATAAATTCTTGATTTACCCCGGCCCGACCCGAACATAAACACCTCTACTTGTACCTCCGTTTTCTCTTGTTTGTATATGTGACAAGATGGTGTACCGCGCGGATTTTTTCAAAGTATTATAATAGAGCGCAATCGTTGTCGGGAAGAAAGAAAAAAACAAAATAGTAGCTGTTCTTCAAAGCAGCTTTGAAAACAGTATAGGAGGGCACGCGACAGGATCAAAGTGACCTGGGGAATTGTGAAAGCTGTAACGCGCATGTCACAAGAGTCACGAGACAATACAGGCACAGGCACGGGCACGAAGAGTGTTGACTATGGAATGCTAAGAGACGCGTCAAAGGCATTGGGTGTTTGGTTTATGAAATTTTAGATTATTTGAGGTATGTAATTATTATTTTAAAATATAATATAGTGTATATTTTTAAGAATGTATTTAATTTTTATTTGGTTGAAAATTTTAAAATATAAGATTGACTTTTTTATTGTATAATATCCGTTCTAAGTTATTGTTTCTCTTAATTCGTCCGGCATGTATCATTTAGTAGGAAGATATGGAAAATATAGTTTAAGCCTTAAATAAGTTATGAATAGGATATAAATGAAATTAAATGAATTGTTAAAGGTTAATAGTAAAATTAGAAGTTTAGACTGATTTTACAAAAAATTGATAGAGAATTTAAAAATTTCACTGCCAATGGAAAAAAAGAAAATTGTCTGAAGAATAAAAATATACACTGAAAAATTTTATCATATTGACTTAGGATATAGATAGAATTTTAATGATTGTTAGAGGACAAAATTGGAACTAAGAACAAAATGGGAACTAAGAACAAAATTATCTTTTATGAATTTAATCATATGATAACAAGTGTCAAAGCTTTAAAAATGGAGGGCTAGGATTGAACCAAATTTTCCCCACCCTTGGTCTTCAAAATTCGGCCATGCATAAGAAAAAGTCTAGAAAATTCAACAATTTTCATTGTTGTCTTCAACCTTGAGATAAGGAGACTAAATCCACCATTGATGAATACTTGAAACCTTCCACCCATAAACATAAGCCCTAAATTCTCCAAACAAGCCTACCAAAATTTCCTATCAAATTAAACCTCTAGCTTAGCCCAATTATAATTCCAAATCAATTTTGAAAAATCTAAGCTAGTGTGGGAGAATTTTCACTTTGAAAGATTAGGGTTCTTGGTGGAAATTTTTAAACCAAAGGTAAGCATGCCTAAATTCAATGTTAGATTATAGTTTTTGGCATGCTAAACATGAATATCAAGTTGGTTTAGTTTGATTTTGCTTATAGGCTTGTAAATCTAGAAAATCAGAAAAATTATGGAGAATTTTTGAATTTGAGATTTTTAGGTAAAATTGAATTCATGGAACCTTAGGATTAAAATATGAGGTTCATGGAAGCTTATTAAACTAGGAAATGCCATCAAATTACATTAGAAAAGAAATTTTTTATTTTTCAATATTTATGCCGAAAATTACAAGGAAAATAGCATTTTTGTCATTTTGGAATTTAAATGAAAATGTAGTTGTTTTGAAGTAATTTTAATGTGAAAATGTTAAAGAAAAAATGTGGAAATTGGATGAAGTTGGAGCAAAGGCCGAAATTTTTAATGTGTTATAGCCATGGGAAATCTTCAACTTTTAATGGAATAAATGTGAATTTTGAAGAAAAATTGGGTAGAAGAATATTAGTAAGAATAGGGGTTAGCTATTAAATTACTAAATTATTACATGGCATGCATGGCATTGCACGTAGATTAAGATTTAGTCCAATTTAGTGATAGTTTGGAAAACTAAGTAAATTTATGAAAATTAGGAGTGCCTGCACCATCAAAGGACAAGAAACCGGGTGAGGACGGTCAATAATAACGAGGACCTCACTGTGAGTGGATGACTAACTCAAAATTGCTTTTATACTTGATTTAATATTTTTGGATTTAATGCTTCTGTTTACTTGGATTTCTCAAATTAAAGTATTGATGAATGGTTTATGAGATTTTATAAACTCCTATTGTATAAGACGAAATTTGTTCCTTAATTTATGGATTGAGAAAGAAACTTATGTTTTTGGAAAGTGTTGATGCTAGTGTCTTGTGTGATGAAATGATACTGTGGAAAGGCCATATGGGTTGTAAGCTTGTTTGTAACGCCCCGACTCGAGAGCCCGGCCACGTGACAACCGTCGTACCACCTCGAGATGCGTGCCTCGTCAGGCGGGCAACCAAGATGGCACAAGGCATAAAATAAAAGGGTATATGAGCAATATTATGAAAACATATGGGATATATTATAGGGAATATAATTTAAAAATGTTTATAAAGTAAGTGGCACGTTTTACGGTGCACCATGCAGCGGAGAAATATATATAATATATACAATATGCACTAATATTCCGAGCCAAGATTCACAGGGCAAAAAGAGTGGCACCTACAAAATCGTGTCCGCAGTGAGCTACTGGGATCACTGACCACTGGAACGTCCGTCGTCCGAAGCCTGATGACCTGACACAAAAGTGAATGGTGTGAGTACAAATATACTTGTACCCAGTGAGGGACTCGGTTATAATGACCGATCACCTCAGGCTGGGGATATGAAATAATCCAAAATATATTTAATAAATCATTTAGTAAAATCATATGAAATCCCAAATTTAATCAAATATCAAATATAATATCCATAATTGGGTTGGCTTTTGAAATCATCCCAAAGGTACACCCGTGCACTGGGGTACCCGCTGGACCGTCAAGGGCTACTTTATATATCAAATTACTTTTCTTTACTCACTGGCCCATTCCCTTGACGTTGCCTTGCTGTGGTGGAACACAGCAAACTGGAGCCTTGGCGAGCTTCCCTTCGCGCCTCTCCCAAGGTCTCGTCTCACCGTGCCCCTCGATAGGCGGTCCACGCTCCCGCATAATTGGAGCACCGAGGAACCCGCTCAATCTCTCGTCTCCCGGGGCATCGTACCCCAAACAATTATTAATAGTATCAATTTATAAAATACTTTGAAAGCCCCACCCTTTAAAATCTTTTGTAAACTTCGTGTGTGAGGGTGGACATCTCATACCCCAAAACTTATAAAAACAATTTAATAAAACAATTAGAAATCGGTTAACCCTCAATGGTCAACCAAAATAATCCAAGCCACTCATTAGAGAGGAGAGTTGTATACTCCCCGATTATCCCACGAATGCCTTAGCTCAAATTGCTACCGGTCCGAAACTCGTACAATCACGTACCTAAATAATCAAATTAAAATCTAATTTGATTAATAAAGGTATTCGACCAATAATTAAACCATATAACAAATTCTAATTAAGGTCTCCAAGGTCAAGGAACTAAATTGGATAGGTCTGGAAGTTAATTGGAGTTAATTGGGGTCTAGGGCCGTAAAATTACCAAAATGCCCCCATGCTACGGTGCCCTAACCAGCTGGTGCTCACTCTCGGGCGTGAGTGAGCCAATTTGGGAGAAAATCCCAAAATTCAACAGCTCCCGCGCGGGACTTGATGGGTCCGGCGCGGGAGGTGGTTCCAGTGCATGGCCATGCTCGGCCATGCACCAAATCGAGCTCGGTTTGATCTCGATTCTTCACCAACTTGCACCAAAAATGAAACACAGCAAGTTTAACACCTAAACTAAGGATTCACAGCTTCAAGAACGGAAATAAACCATTAAGCATGCTCGAATTTCGGATCAAAACACTAAAGGTTACACGTTCTTGAACAAAGCAGAAATCCTAACTTCAATCAACGATTTCTCACAGCACAGACAACGAAATCATGCATATAAACTATCAAATTAAAGCTTAATGGGTCTAGAATAACATATCAATCAGCTAATTCCCACGGCTAAATTGGAAGATATGAGCTGATGAACAAACTGTCGCCGAATTGACAGTTTTGTAGATTTGGTGATTTCTTGGGAATTTTGGTGTTTTGATCTTTTAGGGAGTAAGAGAAGCTGGTAATGATGTTTAATTTAGTGTTTGAAGAGAGATTGAAGAGTTGATTTGAAGAAAATTCAAAGAGAGAGCTCGTAGAAATGATGAACAAAGGAAAGGAAGGAAAATGGGGGTCTCGGGTGAGCCGAGACCCCTATATATGTAACAGGTCCGGCGCCGGACCCAACTAGGTCCGGCGTCGGAGTCAACAAGACTTTTGTTGACTCCGGTCAAAAAAGTTCAACTTTCTTGGAAATCGTGCCCAAGTGGGCCCCGCATATCAAAACCTCAATTTTAGGATTTTTAAGCTTGAAATCGAGCTAAACGAAGTTCAAAACATTCATGGGAAGTCTAATTTTGACTTTTGGCCACACAACTATATACAAACACAAACTTGACACGTGCGGACTAGGTCCGGGCGTGTCATTGTTACTCGCGGCAGCCCCACGAGGGGAATTTATCGTTACTGCAGTAACTAAGTAGCTCACGGACTGCCTTTTGAGGGGCGTGAGTGATTATAGTTTAGCCTTGGATGGGAGGCGTGGAGGGTAACCCACAAGGCATTTGTGAGTTCATTCTGCGGCATTGTCGGGCAGGATAAAACTCAATTACCCAGTGTCGACCTTGGGCCAAGGCAACAGCTTGGGTAGATGAATTGACGGATAGTATCTCTGACCCATGGGCCTATTTTCTGGAAATCTCTTTTCCTATTGGTTCTTTTATATATATCATTTTGGATAATTGAATTATTAAAGTGTCTGAATTTATTATTATTTATGGTGAACTTCAATATTCCTATAAATATTTTTTTTACTGGTTGTCCATTCACTGAGCACGAAGTACTCATCCGTGTTTTTAATAAAACCTTTTTCAGGCAGTAGACGTTCTCCGCGTTGTTAGGAAGGTTGCGGTGGCATAAAGATCCCATACCTAGGAAGAGTTTGACCAAAGGTGAAAAGGTCAACTCTTTTGTATTATATTTAAAATATTCGTGTAGGCCCCATCGAGTATATAAATATAGTTTTAAATAGCCAGTTCTCGTCTTTAATGAGTCTGAGATTTTTCGAAACTGATGTGACATTTTTCTGAGTTCTGAAAGTCCGTAAATAAGTTCTACAAAAATATGTCGAAAAACGTAATGGTATTTTTGTAAATATTTTGAAGTTTGGATATCTTGTGTGTAAATGAATTTTTATGCTATGGCAGTTTGATGTTTTATCTATTTTGATTTGTTCTAATGATAGTTAAGTGGTTTAACTACTTTGTACGATTAAAACTGTATGATGGACAAATGTGTAAAATGACTGTTTTAGCCTTGCAACCCTTGGAGTGTATTCTAACCTAATAGAATGCATTTCAAGAGTTGCGGCGATTGTTACATACTCGACTGTCATGTCGGGACGTGACATATTGAAGGTTGTATTTTTTATTAAAATGAATATTTTATTATAATAATAATGTATAAACTTATTTTCTATTTGTTTAATGTCTTATATAATTGTTACAAGTTTGTTGAGTTTAACAAATAAATATGACTAACATAAAAATTATTTAAGTAATAAAGTTAACAAACTAATATATAATTTATTTAATGATTATATAAGTAAATTTAATTATACTTTATATAAAAAAGAAACTATCCTTTTAGTTTATGTCACGCCCCGACCCGCGGGCCTGGCCACGTGACAACCGCCGTACCACTTCGAGATGCGTGCCTCGTCAGGCGGGCAACTAAGATGGCACAAGGCATTAAAATAAAAGGGTATACGAGCAAGATTATGGAAATATACGAGAAATATTATAGTAATATAATATTAAAATATTTATAATGTAAGTGACACGTTTTACGGTGCAACATGCAGCGGAAAAGATATTATATCTATATACATGCACTAATATTTCGAGCCAAAGTTCACAGAGCAAAAAGGGTGGTGTAGACACTTATTTTTTAATCTTAATCAATTAGTTAATTAATTTTAATTAATTAATTGATTTGTCATTTCCATATTTTTATTTTGATTATCCTTTAAAGTTTGGTTTTTATTATTTCATCTTAATTAATTTTAATTTTATTACTTTGTAGGTAATTTCGAACCAAGACCGGAAAGACCAAGCGAGCCAACTCGATTTCCATGCAAAATATATATATATATATATTTATATGTGCATATATATGTATATATTTACGTGTGTGTATATATATATATATATTTATTTATATGAATATATGTGTGTATATATATTTATATATATGTATATGTATATGTATATATATATATATATTTGCATGTGTATATATATTTATATATGTATTTACATATATCTATATATATATATATTTATTTACATGAATATATATATAAGTTTATACATAGGAATATATATATATATATACACATATATATATATATATATGTATATATATATTTGCATGACAAAAAAAAAAAAACTGCCACGGCAGCAGTCACACCACCGTTGCAGCAGCAGCAGCCACAGCAGCAATAACCACAGCCAACAACAGTTACAGGCAATAGCCACACCATCAGCTCCCTCTCGCCCGCATCAAGAAGATCATGAAGGCTGACGAGGACATCCGCATGGTTTTCGCCGAGGCCCCCATTCTCTTCGCCAAGGCCTGCGAGTTTTTCATCTTGGAACTCACCATCCGTTCCTGGCTTCACGCCGAGGAGAACAAGCGGCGGACACTCCAGAAAAACGACATGACAGCGTACACCATCCATAACAGTAGCAGTTCCTTCAGTTGTCCAGGCAGTCTTCTTAAGCTGCGATTGCGCAGATGAATCTTTTGCAACAACAGCGTATTTTGCAAATGCAAAAGCAGCAACAATTTTTTTAAATCACTTCCTCAATAAAGACCTCAACTGCAGCCGCCATGGCCGCTGCCTCAACTCTTCTCCTCCCACTGCTGTTCCAGTAAGTTCCCCCTCGGCTCCTTCCATGGCTCCTTTAAAGCTCCACACTCGGACGGACAAACGACAACAGCCACAGCAGACACAAAGCAGCCAGCAAGCTCACAGCAGCCACGCCACCGCTCCAACCGAGACCACGCTGCCACTGCCGCTGCCACCGTTCCACCGTCAACTTCAACTCCCCCTTCCTCCTTCGATGGCATCGCTATCGACATGTTCACCATCCTCCATCATCTCCACAGCAACCATGCATCTACACCATGCAGCAACAAAGCTACACGACCCTCCTCCATGCAAACCACTGCCGTGCACTCTCTCGGTTTTGCAGCTCCCACCAACCACGCCACCCGCAACCGCCTCAAGCTCCGGATGCCGATGTTGTCCCCTCTGATGAGTTTCGACCGTTTATGGCTTTTATGCATGGCACCACCCTCAGTAACAACAACAAACTCTTCAGCTTCCAGCCCAAGCCGGTTAAGGTGCCCTTACTAAAACGCAGAAAATGGGAGCATCCAATGAAAAAGCCGCCAGCAAAGTAGCCAACAAATGGGTATCCGAGAAATGAAAGGCAAGATAGGGAGCACAAGACCAGAATTATGGGCCATTAAAAAAAAAAGAGAGAAAAGAGAGCAGTTGATAGAAAGAAAAAGGGAGCAGTATAAAAACGGAAAAGCAGAGGGGTCGGTCATGATTTTATCTCTCTCGGATTCCTTCAATTTTGGAGGCAGCAGAGGCAAGAGGGTCATCATCATTTTTTTTTTCGGATCCCTTCATTTTTTGAAGAAAGGGAAGCAGCTGTCTATAAAAGGATATCTCTTCAAGAGGAGTAGGGGGGAGGCATATATATATATATATATATATATATATATATATATATATATATTTTTCTATCTGGTTCAAACAAAAAAAAACAGAGAAGAAGAAGAGAAGAAAGAAGAAAGAAGAGAGAAGAAAAAAAAAAGAGAAGAGAGAAAGAGAGCCCGAGAGAGAGATTTTTTATTTTTCTTCTTTCATTTATTTATTTTTTTTTCTAAGGATTTTCTAAGGATTGGCTAGAGAAAAATAGAGAAAAGGCTTGTTGTTTATCAACTATTAGTCATTCTCTTCTCCACAAAGCCATTATTTTTTTTAAGTTTTGATATTAAATTCTATCCTTTTTCAGGTAATGTTCTTAATTTTATGTGTAAATATCACTCTTTTTACTTTAAACGCAATATTTCTTACCTTATTATGTTAATTTTTGTACATAAAGAATGTCAAATTTTCTTTTCATGTTAATATTTACATTGCCAAGTAATTTAAATAATTCGATATATATATTCAAGATGATGCCTTTTTTATTTTTTATTGTTAATTTATCGTTTCTTTTAATTACTTAAGTGATTATACAAAAAACTTCTAACTTTATTAATTGTGAAGTTTGTTTTGTATGTTTCATAGGCATGTTTAATTAAATGTTTTAATTTCAATTTAAAAGATTATACTAGTGAGTTTATTTTCATTCTTGTTTGCTTAAAAACCTAGTCTTGGCCATAAAGATTATACTTTTAATTTTGTAAATTTGTTTGTTTGATTAAAATTTTAGTTTAAGCTATAAAGATTGTATTTTTAAATTTGTAAATATTTTTGTTTAATTAAAAATAAGACCTTCACTAATGAAAGTTAAATTTTTTGAATTTATTTTCAGTTATTTAAATAAAAAGTAATTTTGGTTATGAAAATTGTGTTTTTGAGTTTGAATAAATGCATATTTGGTTTAATATTTAATTTTGACCCTTGTCAAATTTCCTCTTCACCCTTAAATTTATATTTGTTCAATTAAAAATTAATCTTGTATATAAAATTACCTTTTTACCCTTGCATGTGAAATTACCTTTTTACCCTTGCATGTGAAATTACCCTTTTACCCTTGCATGTGAAATTACCTTTTTACCCTTGCATGTGAAATTACTTTTTTACCCTTGCATGTGAAATTACCTTTTTACCCTTGCATGTGAAATTACCTTTTTACCCTTGCATGTGAAATTACCTTTTTACCCTTGCATGAACTTTAGCTTAATTAGAAATTGAATTTTGCAATAAATTATTGTTTTACCCTTGTATATATTTTTGGTTAATTAAAAGTTTAATCCTGTATGTAAAATTACCGTTTTGCTCCTGCACATATATTTGTTTAATCATGAATTGAATTTTGTGTAAAATTACATATTTGATCTCGTATATGTGTTTATTTAAATTAAGCTTGTTTATTTGTGTCAAATTAGTTACCATGTTTGCAAAATTATTTTTGAATTTCCATGCCTAATTGGCCTATCATGCTATATTATGTAATTAATTGTGTATATATGTACTAACCTATACTTTTCTTGCCTCATTCATGCATAATTAAGTTAGAACATCGATTTTCAAAAAGTCATATGCATGGAGGAACCGGAGGTTGCCTTGGGAGTCCGAGGTTTCCGAAGGTTTTCTCCGATGAGAGGTTTTCTTGGTGTCTAATCGGGAGTCCGATCGGGCCCGAGGAAATTTCTCATCCCTTCAAAAATGAAAAATATATTTTTCTCATTTGATTTACATAAAAGGCATGCATCATGTTTATGATTTCTTTAATTTCTTAAAATTTGCAAATGAACTCCAAAATTTTTTTTTTACAAAAAAGAATGTTAATTCCAAAATCTTTTATTTTTATTTTTATTTTTACTTTTATGTTTTATTTTCATTTTATTTTAAGAAAATCTCTCGTTTGAGAGGCCCAATTAAATTAAAAAGGAATGTTTATTCCAACATTAATTTCAAAACGTGTTTTAAAAGTTTTTTTGAGAGATCTTAATTACCCAATTATAGTTAAGGCCTCTCAAGTTAATCCCAATTTCATTAAAAAACCACTTTCAAAATTTCTTTCCTTATTTTATTTCTTTTTAATTTATTTCCAATGAAAGGGAATATTCATTTTCTTTCTTTATTTTTTAAAAAATTTAATTTTTCAAAATACCCTTTTTTAGGAAGACTTTAGTGGGTTTAATTAATTAAGACCTTTCAAGTAAACTTCATTTTTATCAAAAAACATTTTTAACTCCAATAAAAAGAAAGTTCATTCTTTCAATCTCTAAAATTCTTTTTCAAAATCAGCTTTATTTAACAAAAAGGGTACTTATCTTAAAAAGCTTCTTTTGAAAGGTCTTAATTTGTTAAATTAATTAAGGTTTTCCTATTAAATTAAGTTGTGTCAAATTATTCCCTTCTTTAAATTAAAAGGAATATTTATTCCGACATTGTTTTAAAATTAAGTCTTTGTAAGAGATTTTAATTTAAATATTCATAATTAAAGTCTCTTAAAATAAATTTCAAAATATAAATTTGAGGATGTTTATCCCAACCTTTTTATAAAATATTTTCTAGAAGGCTTCAATTTATATTCCTATTATTGAGCCCTTCTAAAATTAAATTAAATCTTTGTTTTCCATAAAAGGGATATTTATCCTCATTTTCAAATTGGATCTTGATATTTTTTTTTGAAGAATATTTATTCCTATTTAGAAATTGAATCTCCATTCTAAGTAGGAAATTTCTTCAAATTCAAAATTGGGCTATGGATTTTCACATTAAAAGGAATGTTCATTCCGACATTAAATCTTTAAATTTTGAATTTAACTTTTCTAATGGGATGTTTATCCCACATTAAAAGGAATATTTATTCCGCATTTGAAATTATATTTTTTCCGAAAAATGAATTTTAAAACATTTTATTATTATTTCCCAAGTAAAAAATTTTAAGACTTTTGTGGTACCAATTTCCGGGCATCTCGGGGGTACTAATCCTTCCCCGAGCGTAACCGACTCCCGAACTTAAAATCTCTTTCGTAGACTAGTTTCTTTCCTTAACTTGACGTAATCTTTCTAGATTTACGTTGAGTTAAACAAGTAGGTGACTAACCACACCTATTAAAAATAAAAGGTTAGTGGCGACTCCATTTGTTTTTAGACTGTTTAGTCCCGAACGTTTTTCAACGCCAAGTCGTTCATCGTCGGAGCGGTAAAACGTCTCGACAGGTGGCACCTACAAAATCGTGTCCACAGTGAGCTACTAGGATCACTGACCACCGGGACGTCCGTCGTCCGAAGCCTGATGACCTGACAACAAAAGTGAATGGTGTGAGTACACTATATATGTACCCAGTGAGAGACTCGGTTATAATGACCGATCACCTCAGGCTGGGAATATGAAATAATCCAAAATTCATTTAATAAATCATATTTAAATTTATATGAAATCCCATACCAAAACATATATCAGAATAACAATAATAATACTAATAAATGGGCTGGCTACTGAAATTGTCCCCAAAGGTATACCCGTGCACTTGGGTTACCCGCTGGACCGTCAAGGGTTACCTTGTATTTCAAATTTACTTTTCTTTACTCACCGGCCCATTCCCTTGACGTTTGCCTTGCTGTGGTGGAACACAGCAAACTGGAGCTCTGGCAAGTTTCCCTACGCGCCTCTCCCAACCAGGCTCGACTCGCCGTGCCCCTCGATAGGCGATCCACGGTTAAGTATCTTGCATGCTTCTCTGACTCGGTCCACGCTCCCGCGTATATTGGAGCACCGAGGAACCCGCTCAATCTCTCATCTCCCAGGGGCATCGTACCCCAAATAATTAATAATATCAATTTATAAAGTCCTTTTTAAAAGTCCCACCCTTTAAATCCTTTGTAAACTTTGTGTGTGAGGGTGGACATCTCATACCCCAAAACGTATTAAAAATAATTTAATAAAGTAATTTATAAAACAATTATAAAACGGTTAACCCTCAATGGTCAACCAAAATAATCCAAGCCACTCACAAGTGAGGAGAGTTGTATACTCCCCGATTACCCCACGAATGCCTTAGCTCAAATTGCTACCGGTCAGAACCTCGTACAAGCACGTACCTAAACAATCAAATTAAAAATCTAATTTGATTAATAAAGGCATTCGACCAATAATTATACCATATAATAAAACCTTATTAAAGTCTCTAAGGTCACGGAACTAAATTGGATAGGTCCGGAAGTTAATTGGGGTCTAGGGCCGTAAAATTACCAAAATACCCCTATGCTACAGTGCCTTAACTTGCTGGTGGCTCACTCCTGGGCGTGAGTGAGCCAAATTGGGAAGAAATCCCAAAATTCAACAACTCCCGCGTGGGACTTGATGGGTCCGGCGCGGGAGGCGTTCCCAGTGCATGGCCGTGCTCGGCCATGCACCAAATCGAGCTCGGTTTGAACTCGATTCTTCACCAACTTGCACGAAAATTGAAACACAGCAAGTTTAACACCTAAACTAAGGATTCACAGCTTCAAGAACGGAATTAAACGATTAAACATGCTCGAATTTCGGATCAAAACACTAAGGGTTAGCATGTTCTTGAGCAAGCAGAATTTCTAACTTCAATAAGTGATTTCTCTCAGCACAGACAACGAAATCATGCATATAAACTATCAAATTAAAGCTTAATGGGTCTACAACAACATACCAAAAACTCAGCTAATTCCCACGGCTGAATTGGAATATATAGGCTGATGAACAAACTGCCGTCGGATTTGACAGTTTTGTAAATTTGGTGTTTTCTTGGAAAAGTTGATGTTTTGATCTTCAAGAGAGCAAGAGAAGTTGGGGATGATGATTATTTGAGTGTTTGAAGAGGGATTACAGGGTTGATTTGAAGAAAATTCGAAGAGAGGGCTCGGAGAAATGATGAACACAAGAAAGAAAGGAAAATGGGGGTCTCGGGTGAGCCGAGACCCCTTTAATTCAAATTGGGTCCGGCGTCGGACCTGGTGAGTCAACAAAATTATTGTTAACTCCGGTCAACAATGCCCAAGTTCCTTGGGAATCGTGCCCAAGTGGGCCCCACGTCTCGAAACTTCAATTTTAGGGTTTTTAAGCTTGGAATCGAGCTAAAGGAAGTTCAAAACATCCATGGGAAGTCTAATTTCAACTTTTGGCCACACAACTATATACAAACACAAAACTTGACACGTGTGGATTAGGTCCGGGCGTGTCAGTTTAATTGAACTAATATATACTTAATAGTTTTGTTAGACTGCAAATTAATTCGTATAAGAATTTGGGAAAAATTTAAGAGATTTTCTCTATTTTTTAGGTTAGTTTTTAGATATTTATCTTGAAGCAGTTACCAATAATAAGTTACCAGAAGTTTCACCCATAACTTTATGTTTCCAGAGAATTTTACTAGGATTAAGATAGTGAAACAATTATAATTAACTTCTTCTCCTTTCTAGTATAAATAGGAGTTTTTCTGATATAAAACAGGTCCCTGACCAAATTAATGAAATCAGTCGATTAATTTTTCTCTACCTTTTATTCTAGTTGCTAGTTGCTTTACTTGTCCTGCTTAGTTTATATGATAGTTTAGGAGTAGATTAGATGTTAATGTAGATGTTTCATTGTAGTCCTGATGAACTATAAACTATCCTTCCACCTCCGTTTTTGATGACTCGTAGTCGGTGGCCTTTGAGTCACATCCCCTGTTTTCATTCTCACTATCTTCTTTGGTTGTTGGTTGAGAAGAATTCCACTCCTCTACAAGTAAGAAATAGAGGTAAAGTGTAGCACCTAGTCCTAGAATAGTCTAGTTTGGAACGGTAGACTTAGATAATGAGAGTTTTTATACTTAGTATATACGTAGAGGTATTCGTAGTAAGAATAAAAACAACTTTTACCTAGTGAAATTTTTCTCACTTTGAAGAATTAGGTTTCTAAACACCTAGGGCAAACTTTGACCTAGGAAGAAAAAGTAAACTTTTTGTATTATTTTTCAAAAATTCCGTACATCATATTGAGGGTATAAATGACATTTCTAACCATCCAGTTATCTTTTTTAGTATGTCATAGAATATTCGAAGTCATTACGTTAATTTTCTGAACATCCTAAGCTGAAGAAAAGAATTACAGAAAAGAATGTCGTAAAACGCAATGGCATTTTTGTAAATACTAGTAAATTCAAAAATTAAATTTTTAATCATTGAAAATGATTTTTCCTACAGTATTGGAAAACGCTAGGTTGTTATACATTGTTTAAACTTGAAAACTGCCAAGTTGTTACTTGAAATTATCGGGTGAAAATTTACATTCTTACCCTTGAAAAATCTAACAGTATAATTGAACCTTCTAGAGTAAATTCCTTAAGATAGCTAAATTGAATAGTCATGTTGACTAATTAACCTTACTTTATGGAGTAACTTAGTTTTTAATTAGTTTCATAAAATTCCTAACTTACTAATTTCTTTCGTGGGACATAATTGGAATTAATAAAATTGATGGAGGGCATTTTTGTCATTTCAAGGGAATCTTGAATTTTCTAGACAGGGCAAGACTTTTCAAGAGATCAACTTTTTCACTTTTTCTTCCTTTTTCTATGCTTAGCCGAATCCCACCATCATCACTTTTTCTTCCACCATTTTTTCTTCCAACTTCAATTTCTTACCTATTTTTTCAACTTCCAACTCCATCATCTTCCAAAAATCCTTTCATCAAGCTTTCTAACCAAGAAAAACTCCATCAAATCCATAGATTAAACACTTTAATCAAGTGTTTCAAGAGTTTAATCCCAAGTTTCTTCAAGTCACTTTAATTTTATTTTTGAAGAAGTTTCTTCCTTTTCTTTCAATTTCCAAATAGGTATATCAATTTTCCTTAAAAGCTTTTATCTTGTAAATTTTATTCATGTATATTGACATAGTTTATGATTCCAACAACCCTAAGATATTTTATTTAATGAAATTAAGATGTTAGTTAGTAGATTATATTTTTACATGTTTATTTGAAATTAGAAATAGCTAATTTAATGAAAAACACCATAACTAGACCATAACTTAGTTGAATGAATTTATGTAGTAAATTACCATCCTAGAGAAAAAATAGTCTTTTACCAAAGAACACTAATATACTATTTTATAATGATAATTTAATAGGATTAGAAGGAATTAAATTAAGAAAAAGAGATAGAAAGAAATTTAATTTCATAGTTATAAAATAAATTTAGTTCATGATATGGTATAGTCCTTTTGGACAAATATAGTATAAAGATTTAAGTGGGTGTTATATTAAGTCCATACAAATTATAAATGTAGTGAGAAAATTAGGTAAATGGTTAGTTAAATTATGGAAAATTTATGAAAGAAAATGACCACTTTAAGCTTATGGAAAATTTTAAATGTTTTACTTTAAATTTTAAACCTTAACCTAGGCCCATAAATTTAGCTTCCTTATAGTCATTATACTTTAATAACATGCCTAAATCTTAAAGAAATTAAATTGACTAAATTTTCTACATATTAAGTCTATAGGCCGAAAATCATTTTATGTAAGGGGTAAAATAATCCAACTTTTTTGTTTTAAGCTTATAGGCAAAATGAGAAATTCCTACAGGCACTATTTGTCTAAACGAACTTGCTCATACCTTAACCGCGCCATTTAAACCACTAGAGCTCAATTTAGACACCAAGTACCCAAATTGGCAAACTAGTTAAATACCTAGTTCAAATTGCCATTTTCCTACCATAGCTAGTGTTGACACTTTGAGTAATCAATTGTATAGGCGGTGAAACTCCTCCAGAGAAAGGGGAAGGAGAGAACTGAAGGGAGTGCACACCCTCCTTATACTAGTGAGTGGGACTTTATAGACCTAAATAAACGTTTTGCTATTTGAATTGTTTTCTTCAAATGCAGTGGTTTGATTTCTTGATCTTCAATTGATTTATGATGGTTGCTTATGGTTTTGACATGGATTACTTTACAAATTGAAATTTGTTTTCAAAAATAAAAAGACTCGTTTTCCAAAAATTAAATCCGTATATGAAATTGGATGTTTATTTATAAACCTTGAATTATGATGACCTTGAAGTGAATTAATTTATGTCATGATATTTGAAATCAAATGTTCATATGTATGATAAATGTGGTTGAGATTGTTGCAATTGAGTTTGGTTTCAATGATAGGCCAATTAGCCAAATGCTATTCAACTGAACTATATTGGTTACATTATGATTATGGTGGATGAGATGTTGGTCACTACAGTGGTGCCTCTTACGGTCTGACCTTGTGGAGGCAGCGTGAGTAGGCTTTCACTCCCACAAGGGATAGAGTAGACAGGGGTTAATTGTGCACACTGTTATGTGATTATTTGATCTCTGTGGGAGTACTGCCGACATAGCCACGCACCACCTGTGGTGAAGGCCTATGCCAATGTCGAGAAAAGGGCTTTTTGTTTTCTAAATAAAAAAAATCAAGGAAAACTACCTCGGCGGGCTTGAATCTCATCTTGGCCGGGTGAGATTTAAGCAATGTGTTTTGGCGAGCCCTTTAAATGTTCAAATTAATCTATTGGATGAAATTCTATAAAATATGAAAATCTAAACTTTGTGCATAAAATTTTCCTTGGACTTCTCCTAATTTACATAAAAATGATTTTATGATGAAATTGCCCTTTGTGTTAAATTTTATGGTCTTGTCTCACTCACTAGGTATAAAAAATGTACTCATCCCGTTTTTCCTTATAAAATTTTTCAGGTTAGTAGTGTTAGATAAAGAGTAGACTACCTGGAGGAGCAACTCGACCGAAGCCGACCTTTTTATCGAGTATGTGGTCAAGTTTTTGCAAATTAGTTATTGATCCACCGACAACATTTTGTTACTTCTTTTAATGTATTTAAATACCTGATGAGATATTTTCCATATACTTAGTATTTTATAAAAAGGACTTTATTTCGTCACTGTAAAAGTTTTTGTTTTTCATTTCGATTTAATATGCGTTTTATGTAGTAGATAAAGTTTATTTAATCGCAAATGGGTTGTGAGAACCATAAGCCTTGCATATTTAAAATTTCGGGTGAGCGCGTCATTCGAAATTCTTAGTACGCTGCGGTTGTCATATTTCGACCCTTTGGGTCAGGGTGTGACATGAGGACCCTTTGATCGTCTGACGTCATGGAATTTAAATTCGGTACTACAATTTGGTATGCCTGGTGGGACATCAGGGTTATATATTTCAAGCAACCATGAGAGAACCATGTTCATGGAGATAATTGTTGATTTCGGTAGAAGCAGGAAGAAATTCCCAATATTGAAGATCAATTGTCTACTGGTTGGGGGCAAGAATGTAGAATCTTTTAAGATGTCAACCAAAGTTCAAGTCTATTGGCTGGGAGACAAGAACATGGGCAGGAGAAATTCCCAACATTATAGTTCAAGTCTGTTGGCTAGGGGGCAAGAATGTAGAATCTCTCATGATGTCAACAAAAGTTCAAGTCTACTGGCTGGAGATAAATCTATCAAGGCTTCAACAACTTTTAAGTAAAATATATTATTCATTTTCAATCAACAACATGTTTGGGGGGTAATTGTTAGACTGCAAATTAATTCTTATAAGAATTTGGGGAAAATTAGAGAGATTTTCTCTGTTTTTTATGTTAGTTTTTAGAGATTTATCATGAAGCAATTACCAAGAAGAAGTTACCAGAAGTTTTACCCATGACTTCATGTTTCCAGGGAGTTTTTTTAGGATTAGGATAATGAAACAATTATAATTAACTTCTCATTTCTAGTATAAATAGGAGTTTTTCTGATGTAAAACAGGTCCCTAACCAAATCAATGAAAATAGTAGATTACTTTTTCTCTACTTTTTATGCTAGTTGCTAGTTGCTTTACTTGTCATGCTTAGTCTAGATGATAGTTTGGGAGTAGATTAAATGTTAACGTAGATGTTTCATTCTAGTCTTGATGAACTAAAAATTATCCTTCCACCTTCGTTTTAGATGGCCCGGAGCCGGTGGCCTTTGAGCCACATCCCCTGTTTCCATTCTCACTATCTTCTCTGGTTGTTGGTTAAGAAGAATTCCCCTCCTCTGCAAGTAAGAAACAGAGGTGAGGACCTTTTGATCGTCTGACATCATGGAATTTAAATTCGGTACAACAATTTGGCATGCTTGATGGGACATCAGGTGTCACGCCCCGACCCGCCCGGGGTGGGCCACGTGGCAACCGCCGCGCTGCCTCGAAGTACGTGCCGGCCGGTCACGCACCAGAAGCACCGCAAGGCATAAAAATGGATATCATCGCTGCAAAACAAAACTAAAATTTTAATTAGAAAATATTTAATAAAATATTAATTTATAAACAATACCAGTGGACTAATTTAAAAGAATACCTACACAGCGAAAACCACTAAACCTAAGCCACCGACGTCTCCTAGTGAGCCTCTCTTCTATTGCTGACTCCGTGTGCCAATCTGCATCCATCCACATTGGATACAGGTGAGTGACAGAGGTTCTAAGAATCTCCATCTGGGTTGGGGGAATAAGGGAAATCCAAAATAAAATAAAATAAAATAATAATAAATATTTTTCTTTTAAAATCCTTTTCCGGTCCTCTTGCTGAGAACCCTCTTAAAAAAACTTTAAATAAATAAATAAATAAATATACATAAAATGGGCTGGCATCTCTATCATACTGGAGGCACGACCCGTCGGCCGCCTTACGCCTCACTGCACCGAGGGCTATCTCTTTTCTCATTTATAAATATTTTCTCTTTTCTATCTCTTTAGCCCTTTCCCTCGGTGGTGCCTCACTGTGGTGGAACACAGCGAACTGGAGCTCTGGCGAGTTTTCCTACGCGCCTCTCCCAACCAGGCTCGACTCACCGTGCCCCTCGATAGGCGGTCCACGGCTGAGTATCATGCATGCTCTCAAACTCGGTCCACGCTCCCGCAAATTGGAGCTCCGAGGAACCCTCTCAAAAACTCATCTCCCAAGGGCATCGTACCCTCAATAATAATAATAATAATATTTCAACAATATATATATATACACACATAAAACATTTATATTTAAAACATATAATCACACACACATAAGTCTTATATTCCTTTTTAAAACATCCCACTCACTGTGTGGGTATATCACAAGCAATTGTGTGTGTGTGTGGATTTCCCATATCCCAAAACCTTTTTGAAAACATTTATGTTTTTTAAAAAAATCATTTTCCCCAGTGGCTAAACAAAGAAATCTAAGCCACTCACAGTGATGGGAGAATCGTATACTCCCAAGCGCTCCATGTAGCCTTAACCTCCGGGACATCGCCGCACTCGATCCAACCGGAGACCTAGTACACGGAAATACATGTTAGCATTCATAAATAAAATTATGAATGCACCTATGAGGCTCTAACATGACCTACAACTAGGCTTGAATGTGATTCGGGGCTTGGAAAAGTGTCCAGGAGGTTCCGGGGTAAAAATTGGACACTTGGTGAAAAATTACGAAAATACCCCTGGGGACCCCGTGGGCCCCACACTCGGACTGGGCCCGTAGGGCACAGCCCGGCCCGGTTTTGGGCCAGGAAGGCCTGCCCCAGAAGTTGGGTCAGGCCCAGCCTGAAATTTGGGCCCAAATGGCCCAAACGCACGGATTGGGCCAAAATGCCCAATCCGGCGCCGGACTGGCCAGGTCCCGCGCAGGACCTGGTCTGCTGGTCTCTCCCACGCGGGAGAGACTCGGCTCCCGCGCGGGAGCCGGTCCTCAGCCTCGGGATCCGAGGCTTTTCCTCGGTTCCCGAGCCCCTCGGTCCACCGATCGTCGTGAAATTCAAGATGGAGGCTCCTCTCACCTCCCACGACACGTTTACCGGAGCAAAAACGAGAATCACAAGCTCAAAGTTCCTAAATCTTAAATCTAAGCTAGAAATCTAACAAAAAGCTGAACCTAACTTTGAACTTGGATTTCTCCTAGACCGATGCATGGATAAGCGTGAAAACTTAAATAAACGTAGTTCGAGGAGTTAAGAATAGCTCACCAAGATCTCGCCTCGAACTTGCGGTCGGTTTGTCCGGATCGGCCAAAAGTCCAAAATTGCTCCGAGAGAGCAAAGGAAAGGAGAGAAGAGAGGGAGAAGAGAAAATGAGAGGGGGAGAGCTCATCTCCCCCTATTTATAGCAAGGCCCGGCACCGGGTCTACTCGGGCCCCGGGCTAGACTTTTTCCCCTCTTTGAAACCTTTCATAATTTCGATCCTTGGCCCGATCCACCAACCAATTCGCCAATGGATGTCCAATCCATTGGCTATGGACTTAAAGAAGTCCACTTTAGTGTTTCCATGCATGGTTACCAATCTCATCTTCTAACTCCATCTTGTCTTAAGCTTATCTTCTCTTTAAACTTGACACAGCCGGACCGACATATTGTTTAATTTATACATTATCTTGCACTACTCCGTTCGTACGAAAAAGTCGTGCTAGGTTCGGGTGTGTCATCAGGGTTATGAATTTCAAGAAACCATGAGAGAGCCATGTTCAAGGAGATAATTCTTGATTTCGGTAGATGCAGGGCGAAATTCCCAATATTGAAGATCAATTGTCTACTGGTTGGGGGCAAGAATGTAGAATCTTTTGAAATGTCAACCAAAGTTCAAGTCTATTGGCTGGGAGACAAGAACATAGGTAGGAGAAATTCCCAACATTATAGTTCAAGTCTGTTGGCTGGTGGGCAAGAATGTAGAATCTCTCAAGATGTCAACCAAAGTTCAAGTTTGTTGGCTGGTGGGCAAGAATGTAGAATCTCTCAAGATGTCAACCAAAGTTCAAGTCTACTGGCTGGAGATAAATTTTTCAAGGCTTCAACAACTCTTTGGTAAAACATATTATTGATTTTCAATCAACAACACGTTTGGGGGGCAATTGTTAGACTGCAAATTAATTCTTATAAGAATTTGGGGAAAATTAGAGAGATTTTCTCTGTTTTTTAGGTTAGTTTTTAGAGATTTATCTTGAAGCAGTTACCAAGAAAAAGCTACCAGAAGTTTCACCCATGACTTCATGTTTTTAGGGAGTTTTTCTAGGATTAGGATAGTGAAACAATTATAATTAACTTCTCCTTTCTAGTATAAATAGGAGTTTTTCTTATGTAAAACAGGTCTCTAACCAAATCAATGAAAACAGTCGATTCATTTTTATCTACTTTTTATCCTAGTTGCTAGTTGCTTTACTTGTCTTGCTTAGTCTAGATGATAGTTTAGGAGTAGATTAGATGTTAACGTAGATGTTTCATTGTAGTCTTGATGAACTATAAACTATCCTTCCACCTCATTTTTCGACGACCCGGAGTCGGTGGCCTTTGAGCCATGTCACCTATTTCCATTCTTACTATCTTCTCTAGTTATTGGTTGAGAAGAATTCCCCTCCTCTGCAAGTAAGAAATAGAGGTGAGGACCCTTTGATCATCTGATGTCATGGAATTTAAATTCGGTACAACAAGTTTATAATTATATAAATTAAGTTTAATTATGCTTCTTACTCTTAAAAGAATTTTGTTTCAGAGAAACTTTTGTAATTTATAAATTACATGAAATTACTGTGGTCCAAAGATGTAAAATATTGATGATAAAAATAAATAAATTTTAACATTACCCTAGAATCTCACAATATCTAAGCCATCGGAGGGTATGAGATTCTTAAGAGTGTAACACAAAATCTAACGTGAGACTAATATTACAGTACCTTGGTAATCTAACGTGACACTAATATCACAGTACCTTGGTAATGTGATTACCAAAAACTAACCAGATGCATATTACATTCTTTTATACACATTATCGAGGTTATGTGATATAACCCTAGTCAAATGTTTCCTAAAGATGAATATTGAATAGGAGACATGCAAGGTTGCCTTGGAAGTGACTAAGGCTTCCTTTGACAACACTACTACGGTGAGATGAGAGGAATTTTGTGCTTTCATAGGTTGTATAATCACTTTGGGTGGCCTTAAGTGTAAGCTGTGGTGAGGTGCGATTGTCCTACGTGGATTAGAGAAAGCTATAGTGGGCAACTACAAGGGAAGGGCTGCGGTGAGAAATCTCACCGCCACCACAGGTAATCGCACCGCCACCGCCAATAGCAATAATGTTGCCAAACTGAGCCTAAAACAAAATGACCTAATATACAATCAACCTCAAAGTCCACCGAGTCTACCTAACTCATGGTAAAGGTGGCATGGTATAGACACCAATTCCTGAGTTTAAAGATTAAATCTAGTCGTAATTTTCTTTTAATTTCATTTTAACTTAGAGCCTATACATTCAAAGTAAAATCAAATACAATTAGAATCTAATTTGTTTATTTCGAGTATTAAGCTTTTAAGTTTGAATGAAATTTAATGAATTAAAAGGAATGAGTGTTAAACTCTCACTTAATTTTTCTAGATTAACTTTGATCGTAAGTTTTTTATGCGTTTATTTGACTCCACTTGTAGCGATGCACCTACAAGAGGGAAAATTAAATTTGTTTTGAGGGATTAAATTTGAATAATCGAGCGGTCTGGGAGTTTAAAATGTACTAAGAATCAATAAATGAAGTTAAGGAGATTAAGGAACAAAAAATCAAGTTTAATTGAAATTTCAAATTGAGACTGGAATAAACTATGGCCCCTTTGGTAACACCGTGCAATGAGGTGCAGTGAAATGTGTGCTTTGAATGATTGTACAATATCACAAAATAGCCTTAAGTATAAGTTGCGGTGAGGTGCATTTGTCCTACGTGGATTAGTAAAAACTGCGGTGGTCAACAGAAGGGGAGGAGTGTGGTTGACAATCTCACCGTCACTGTCTAAAGCTGTGGAGTTACCAAAGGGAGCCTATATGTAATTGAAAATTAATTTGAGTAAGTGAATTCATTATTTATGTGATCATATGGTGTTAATTGGAGAGTGCGACTGTCACGCTCCGACACCATAATTGGGCACGTAACAATCGCCGCAACCCTCGAAATGCATTCTATTAGGTTAGAATACACTTCAAAGATTGCAAGGCTAAAATGGTCATTTTACCAATTTTTCTCTTATAAAGTTTTCATCCAGTTTAATACTTAAAACACTTAAGTAACATGCAAACAATTCAAAACAGATAAAATATCGAACTGTCATGGCATAAAACTTCATGTAAACACAAAAGCACCAAAACTTCATGATATTTACGAAAATGCCATTAGGTTTACGACATATTTTTCGGTGAATTTTTAAACCAAGCTACAGGATTCAGAAAAATACGGTAACAGCTTCGAATATTATTAGACACATTAAAACGGTGAAATAGCTATTTAAACCGACATTCACTTACTCGGTGGGTCCTACACGAATTTTTGAAAAATAATACAAAGGTTGACTTTTTCACCCTCGGTCAAACTAGAGCCAAAAGCCTAGCAGTTCTCCCACCACAACGTACCTACTAGCGCGGTTAATGTCTACAGCCCGAAAAAATATTTTATTAAAACACGGGTGAGTAACAGAGTTACCCAGTGAGTGGATAAAATAATTATATAAACAACAATGTAAAAATCGATATTTATTATAAGGCAATAAAAGTCAAAACCATAAGCATAAATAAAACCATAAACATAAACATAAACAAGGCAAGATTTTCACAAACTTTGGCCCATGTATCATCTATTTCTTCCGTCAATTTCTCACTCGAGTTATCGCCTTGGCCGAGGCCGACAACTGAGTAGCGAGTCCCATCTTGAACGGTGGATACCACAAGATGGACTCAAATTACCTTGCGGGTTTCCCTCCGCGCCTCCCGCCAAGGTACATACCACACTCACCACGCCTCTCAAAAGACGGTCCGTGGCTACTTAGTTACTGCAGTAACAGAATTCCTCCCTTGGAGGCCACCGTATAGTAACATCTCTGAAATTGTGATGGCTTATAAACCCTTTGTTTTCATTTCTACAAATTGGCACATTTCAAAACCATATAAAACCTTTTTCCATTCATTTCAAAACCAAGAATAGAGATTTGTTTTAAAACTATTCTTACAAAATATTTCCCAAAACCAATTTCATAAATTAGCCATCACATTCCATGGGCCATATATTTCTCATTATTCCATCATTTAACACATATAGATAGCAAATAATTTCAGAAAAATAGTATTTAATAAAAGTGCAATAAAACAGTAATTTAATTTAATTATCCACTCACTGTGCTCTTCGAGCTAGTCTTGACTTTCCTCGACTGGTTCCTTATTCTTTGATTGATCTCGGACTCCTAATTTTCATAAACTCATTTAGTTCCTATAGCCATTGCTAAATTTGATTATAATCTAATCTAAATGCAATGCCATGCATGCCATGCAATAAATTAGAATTCTAACTCCTAATTATACTTTTCACTAATATTTTTTTCAATCTAATTTCTTCAAAATTCACATTTATTCCATTATAGGTTGAAAATTTCTCATAGCTATGGCACATTAAAAATTTCAGCCTTTGGTCCAATTTCACCCAATTTCCACATTTTTCTTTTCCAACATTTTCCTTTAACATTTTCATTTAAATTCCAAAATGACAAAAATGTTATTTTCCTTGTAATTTTCGAAATAAATATTGAAAAATAAAAATTTTCCTTTTTAATGTAATTTGATGACATTTCCTAGTTTAATAAGCTTCCATGAACATCATATTTTAATCCTAAGGTTCCATGAATCCAATTTGGCCTAGAAATCTTAATTTCATAAATTCTCCATAACTTTCTAATTTTCTAGATTCATAAGTCTACAAGCAATTTTAAGCTAAACTAACTTGATATTCATGTTTAGCATGCCAAAAACTATAATCTAAGATCAAAATTAGGCATGCTTACCTTTGATTTGTGAAAATCCACCAAGAACCCTAATTCTTCAAAGTGAAAATTCTCCCACACTAGCTTAGGTTTTTCAAAATTGGTTTGGGATTATTAATGGGCTAATCAAGAGGTTTAATTTGATAGGTAATTTTAATAGGCTTGTTTGGAGAATTTTGGACTTTAGGCTTATGGTGGAAGGTTGCAAGCTTTCATCAATGGTGGAATATCTCAAGGTTGAAGACAACAATGGTGTTTTGCCAATTTTCTAGCATTTTCTAGTGTTTTATTTAGTCATGGCCGGATTTCACAAGTCCATAAGATGATAAAATTTTCTTTTCATCTTAGCCATCCATTCCTATACTTATGACACTTGTCACTAGATGGTTAAGTCTTTAAAAATAAAATCTCACTTCCAATTACCATTTTACCCTCCAACAATCACTAAAATTCCATTTATATCCTAAGCCAGTGTAATAAAATTTTCAGTGTATATTTTTATTCTTTAGACTGTTTCCTTTTATTCCATTGGCAGCGAAATTTTAAAATTCTCTGTAAATTTTTTGTAAAATCAGTCTAAACTTTTAATTTTATTACTAATTCTCAAACAATTCATTTAATTACACTTATATCCTATTCATAACTTAAGTAAGGCTTAACCAATATTTTCCATAATTTCCTACTAAATGATGCATGCCAAAGGCACTAAGAGAAACAGTAATTTAGAACGGGTATTATAGCGACTTAATTAGATTATTAGATTTTATCTCCATGCTAACACTACACGTATATAGATAATGATTTGTACTGTATGCTTTAAAATAAAATAGATATGTTGTAATTTTATTATTTAAATAATGGATAGTAGTAAAAATATAAGAAATCAAGTCAAATATATACTAAAATTGTACTCGATTGTTAGCTCTCTATTTTGTTTCAATTTATAACAAAAAAGTTTCTATTAATTGACCTTTTCAGTTTTATCTTCCTATTAAATTCAAAAATAAAAAATAAATCATTGTATAAAAGGTTTTACTTTTCAAGAATGGTTGAAGAGAAAATCATTGAACATTACAAAAAGGACAAACTAATTCAGTTTACCCTTTTTTTTATAAAAAAATCCTTTCATTTTTCTTTCTCAAATCGACACAAACAATTAAAGATAATAGTAAAACACCTCAAATGTATCAAATTGATTGCGTATTCATTATATAGTATTATTTTTATTTCTTTTAAAAAAGGTGCATATTCATTACTTGTTGGGAGGGTTTAATTATCTTGAACGCTCCTGGTCCGAAAGGGAATAGTCTTAGATCAAAAGTTGGAGAGAAAAAATAAAAAATATATAAATGACATGTGGCATCTTTCTTAGCACTCCATTGGAGATAACCTTTATAAATGGGGATAGATTTGATGATATGATTAAATCAAATTTGGAGTTTTGCAAAGACTAAGATATTGAATTGGATTACTAAACATAAAAGTGCATAAACCAAGTCACTATATTGAGTGAATCGTAAGTAGTTGGACCAAGTTTTAATTTAAGTTGATGTTTTATGAGATAGTGGCTTAATTGTGGAAGTACTTGAAATAGTTAAATTGTTTGAAAGGCCAGAGAATTAATTGGTCAAAGAGACCAAATGAGAGATTAATTGGAAATCAAATTAAAAGGATCAATAGATTGGTCAAGTGAGGCATTGAAGCAATTTTGGTAAAATTCAATGACTAAGTATCAAATTTAAATTGAAGGACTATGTTTCATTGAAATGTTAACATTATGCCTACAAGAGATCACAGGGAGGGTACCTACTAGACTTTCAATCTACATGAGATCACATAGCCACCTTAGCAACCGTTAGGCCAAGCCCTATCCAGTTGTTAACAATATTCCTCGGTTTTGGCATGCATAGACTCACTTGAATCAGCAGTGAAACTTGTGGCTATCTTGGGACAATCCTCCACTGTTACGGATTTCAAAGATGGGAATACAAAATCATAAGCCCTCGGGCAGAAGCTGACGAGCCTTGGTAGTTGAGCAAGTGATAATGTTTCTAAATGATGGAGTTCCACCTTCTTCTCACTCTTGATGTCTGCTTCGTCTTCTTGTTCAAACACTTGCTCCAATTCAAATGCCCCTTTTACTCTGAAATACCTAAGTTTTGGAAGACAACGAGCAACACTAACAGGGAAGACACTTCTCAAGTTGTTGCAATTTCTTATTGTTATCACGGCTAGATCAGGGAAGCAGATAGGTTGGAGGTCATGCCTGTTTGATGTGGATGAACTTTGATCCTTGGCAAAGATGTGCTGTAATTGGTCGCATGCCCATATCCTTAGGTACTTCAATTTTGGTAAAGCTGGCGCAGCCATTGGTGGAAAGATATACCTGAGTTTCTTGCAGGAAACAATCTCCAAATTGGTAAGATTCTGAATCTGAAATGTAGCAATTTGATCAGTGAGACACTTCCATATAGCTTTCAACTCCGGTATATCAATCAATACCACCTTTTCTAGATTGGAAGAAAAGGAGTCCCCGTGGAGATGGAATACTTCTTCACAATTTCCAACTGTTAAACATTCCAAATATGGGGACTGTTGCCTTGGTCTTGGAGAGATCGAGCCGCAAAATTCAGTACCGATTCCTACTTCAGAGATATGTAAATGCTATAGAGAAAAATACCATTCGCATCAACGAAAACCCTCTTGTTAGATTACACAATAATATCCAAATAAAAAGTTCATCATACATAGCACTTTTGGAAACACACTTCATAGATTTAATTTCACCATTTCCCCTTTTTTAGATACAAAGATTCATTAATCATTCATGTCAAATCTTTATTATTTGCGCCTACTTAAATATTTTAGTTGCTTTATATGAAGATATATGTACTTAATGTGTAGCAATAGTAGCAGCACACCAAAAACAATAGCAATGACGTCCAGGGAGAGAGGAGGCACCTGAATTTTGGCTTGAAGGGCAAAAGATGTCAAATGGGGACAGTTGAACACCATTAAATCTTGCAAGGATGGCAACACAGGAGCGATCTCATCATTTTTACCACTTTCTTTTGCAAGGCCAAAAACTTGTTTCAATCCCGGGGAATAACTAATGTGAAGCACTTTCAGCTTTGAGAGACCTTGAGCCAAAGAGATTGGAAAAATATACTCTAATCTAGGACAATCACTTATTTTGACGGATTCTAATTTTGAGAATGGCTGATGAAAATGGGTGTTTGACGAAATTTCGTCGTCTTCCATTCCATTGATGATCTTCTCTAATCCATAACAACAATGTATCTCCAGTGTTTCTATTTGCACCAGACTTTGAGCAAGGGATGGTGAAAACAGATATGGTAGCTTTGGGCATCTCCGTACTTCAACAACTTTCAGACTTCGGAGGCTTACATGATTGGTGGGTTCCTTCCATATTCTTCTCAATTCTGGCAATAACTCTAACTTTAAGTCTGTTAAATCCGAAACCAATGCCGCATCGCTTGCCTCAATCTCAAAAACCTCTGGCAACTGACTACATTCTTCAACCGTTACTTTCTTGAGGCTTTGTACAAATGGAAGTACAGAGATTATATTATCGCATCTTCCTACTGTCAAATTTTCTAGCTTCTGCAAAAACCCGTTGGGAGGCTGACCATTGCACAACTGCCTCAAACAAACCAATTCCTTTGTGATCAATTCAACTAAGCGAGAGAATGAGATGCCTGGCATCCGCAGCTGTGTCTGATCAATGAGGCATTCCATATCCTGACATCGTAGAAGCTGAAGAGAAGTCAATTCATTTAAACCCCCTCGATCATGGCTTGGAACAAGATTTTGGGCACCCACGATGCTCTCCAGGTAGAGATCTTCTGTGTTGCAAAACAACTCCTTAAAAGCATTCAATGGAAATGCCATGACTCTAACCGCATTTGAGGTCAGGGGGTAGGGGTTCCACCTTGTACTCCAACTATTTATACTAATCTCGTACCTCCGTAATTCAGGAAGCACAAAGTCAAGTGGAAAACAGGTAGAACAAACGTGCATCTCAAGAGATAGTATAGCCAAACGAGGTAATGAACATAACTCTAACAGGCATGCATTGTTTGTCTCTAGACTTGTCTCTTCAATCACCTCGATTGCCTCTAGACTTGTCTCTTTACTGCTTCCTTCATGAACGCAATAATGACAATAGTGTAGCTCTTCCAAGTGGGATAACTGTCGTATCAGATTAGGGGGAATCCTCGGTGCTAGTGCACATCCATGCATATCAAGTAACCTTAAATTGTGCAGTTGACCTATCTCATTGGGCAATACCTTAAGATGGGGAGTTGAAATCCTAAGAATCTCAAGTTTCTTCAGGTTTCCCAGTGATGAGATATCTTTGAAATTGCAATATTGTAAGTGCAAAGTTCTAAGATTCATTGGCGACCGAAATGCTGGTGGCTCCAAGGATCCACCCTTAAGTACAAAAACTTTTAATGCTTTCATCCCATCGAAAAATGCTTCAGAAATTTTCAAGTCATCATTTCCACTAAGCAACAGAATTTGAAGATTTGGACACAGCAGCCCCTCAGGAACTAGTTCTATTGTGCTTCTCCACAAGGAACTAGCCATACAAGGTTCAAAGCTTGTATTCCCTGGCGACTCCCTTAACCCAGAGAGAGATTGTATCATGAAAGAGTTATCTTCTTTGGATGATATCCACAAAGCAACATCACGAACCATGTCATGCATCCTTACGCACCCTTCTAGGAACCCATGCAATAACAAAGAAGAAGCTTTGAGGTTGTCAATTGCCGCCCACACCTCACTTCTGACGTCTTCGATTGAGTGAACAGATTTGTACAAGTCTATTCCCCATGCATATTCCACCAAATCCTCCACATAAATGTTATGATCTTCTGGATATAATGAACACATTAAGAAGCATATCTTTGTCTCCTTGCGTCTCAAATGATCATAACTCAACTTGAGACACATGTATGCATTTTTCTCTTCTTCTACATTTTCAATGTCCAATAATCTTGATTTCTTAAGGTTTCGACATGCTACTTTCCATTCATTAAGATTACTACCTCTTAAAGCTCTTCCTAGTGTAACAATTGCTATGGGCAAACCCCTGCATTCTTTTGCAACTTCAACGGCGACCTCAACAATGGCAGAGGAAGTGTTATCCAGACATGCGTTCATTTGGAATAAGGCCCATGCTTCATCTTCTGTCAAAACATCTAGACGCACCGTCTTTTGAGTTCCCATACAAGCACAAACTTGTTGACGACGTGTTGTCAAAAGAATCTTGCAACCCGTGTGATATTCACCATATGGAATGCCAATGGAAGCCAAGTCAAGTTCTTTCCAAACATCATCTAAGATGACAAGAATCCTCTCCTCCTTAATCAATCTCATCTTCAAGCGTTCCGCTCTCCCTTCTAAGGTCTCCTCCTCATATTTTAGACCCAATAAGTCCGCTATCTGGCCTTGAATGTGTTTAAGATCTGGAGATTGGGACACAACAGCCATTACAACGAGACCAAAAAGCTTCAATTCTCTAGCTTCATTAGCAACTACTTTCACCAATGTTGTTTTCCCCACCCCTCCCATCCCATACACACCAACCATGCTCACATCATCCTTCTTCAAAGCTCCCAAAACTTCATCTAGAGCTCGCCTTGATAAATAAGAAGGCATGAAGTCCTTAGATGGAAAAAGTTCTATGCCTGCAAGAGCTGCACGATGGCCCACTCGTTCGAATTTGGAAGTCTCCTGTAGTTCAACAATCGTAAGTATCTTCTTTGCCACCATCTTACTCATCCTAAACCGCCAGCTCCAATCAGGACAGCAAGCAAAAACATCTCTTATTCGCTTCTATTTCCTTTTGCAAATACATAACATCTTCCATCGCAGCATTTGCCTTTGTTAGCCACTCTTCCACGTCCCTTTCGATGTCTTCGGTTTGCCTTCTCGCTTCATTCACGTCATTATGCAACCGCTCTTGTGTTTTTGCCAAATTTTCCTTCTGTTTCATAAAATCTTCGGCAATTTTGTGAAAACAAAAGACATAGCGAAGATTGCTCATTGCTGGCGCCAGAAGGTATCCCATAATCTTAGAAGCAACTGAGAAACCAATGTCACCCATTTCCTGACAATCTGAAATTGAAAAAACTCTTTTAGTTATGGTAAGTAATAAATGGGTTACTCAGGAAACAGAGCAACAGAACACATCAAAAGAGTATACAAATTTGACTTAATACCTTAATTATACTCCAAGGCCCTATACTATACGAAATTGGTCACCACCATCGTTGTGATTGTTAGAAACTTAGAACAGAGAAAGAAACTCACTTAGATTGGACTGATGGCAACTATTGAAGGTGAGAAATTGAGCTGACAAGTACCTGAAGATGTTTCAACACAGAGTAAACAGAGTAAGGAAAATCTTCCAATACAGAGTGAACAGAGTCAGAAACAGAGTAAGTAACTGCTTTCTTCATTTCAAAATATATGCATTCAAACTCTAATTAATGAACCTAACCATCCATCTCTTATTTCATTTACTAAAATCTGCAATTGAAAAAAAAAATCTATTTCTATAATGTTCTGTAAATTTTTTTCTTTTTTTCCTTTTTTTCCAAAAAACAAGAGCAACAAAGCAATAAATTGAAATAAGAATTGTGAAGATTTTGCCATGTACCTAGACCATGAATCAAATGCCTCTGGAAATGTCTTTGAAGTATCAGTCGGGTAATTTAGAAGCAGAAAAATCCTCAGTTAAGCTCCTAGAAATAATGTCTTTTGCTTGAAACTGGGTAAAAGATTACAATTACACGCAGAAAAGAGTCTCAAATCTCTTTGAAGAAAACAAATGTCCTAGTTAAGTAGGGGCTAGATACTCTTTACCGAATTTTCTCCCTGTAATCTAATTTGACCAGAAATTCTCCAAATTTAATTTATTTGGTAGTGAAAGTAGCAATGACAGTTTGGAAAGGCTTCAGTGGCTATAACATGGTTTTGTTTTTCTTGTTTAACCAAAGTATCCCACGTTTTAGTGATTTGAAATTAATCTCTTTCAGGTCTGAAATATTGTTTTACTTTGTTTTGATCACTTGTCATTATAGTTGGATTTGGTCCATTTTATGGAATATAATAGGAATTTGATATAACCTTGTCCTGGAAGAAATGGCTTAAAACTATTTTAAAGAAAGAAGAAACGTTCAATTTGGAGCAAATTACACGGTCCTCCATTGACTAAATTAATATATGAACATTTTAAATCTTATCATGATGATTCCAATGAGAGTAGTTGACTGAACCAATCTTACAGTGGTCACATATATGCTGGATATCTAAATTAAAAATTTAAACTAATGGTTTCATGGACCCTCCATGTATATATACCACTTTAGCATTCTACCACTTTGTGATGTGTGATGTCTAACTCACATATTGAACACCTTAACATATTATTACTTTTTAATAAATTTTTCTTGTTCATGTATTAATTAATAAATATTTCGATGGACCACCTTTTTGTAAAAATGTTCTCACTATCAATTCTCTAACCCGTAAACTCCACTTATAGGGCTCATTTGGTGCGTAAAATGGATGAAATAAGATAAAGAGAAAACTTATATTATATGATTTGTAATATATTTGTATTATTTATATAAAATTAAATTATCAAGATGATTAGTAATTTTATTGGCGTAAGATGAGTCAATCTCCAAAATATAGAAAGAATTAACTTATCCTACACTAAGAGAATAATTACTCTCTCCGTCCCATTTTGTTTGTCCATCTTTTCTTATTTGAAAGTTTCAATTTGTTTGTCCTTTACCATAAATAAACAACCAATAAACTTTAATTCTCAATTTTACCCTTCATTTTCTTTTATTACTATTACATCAGTACACATAACTTCAAAAACACTCACAAACATCAAGGACAACAAAGTAATTCAATATAAGTCAACATTTTTTCTTAAACTTTGTGAAAGTCAATAGTGGACAAAGATTAAGGGATGGAGGGAGTATTATTTTCGCAATTCAAATTTATGTAAATAATAAAAACTATACTACAAAATAAATTTAATTTTTCTTCTTATTTTATCTCATCCTATCATGCATACCAAACGAACCTAGAAGTGTGCGAGATAATTTTTAAAATTATGTATTTTGTTCACATACATACATACATATATATACACACATATAATTAGTTTAGTTTTTTAAGAAAAAAAGTTTATAAAATACATATTTTTATAGATAAATGGACTTTCACGTCATTATCATGTCAAATTTATTCAAATGATAATTGTGAGAAATTATCTAAAGAAATATCAAGATAAAGAGAAAATATTATCAAAAGATTATCTATAACAATTATCTATGAGATAATTGGGATTATCTAGTTGATTAATATAAATCCTAGATTTATTTTGGTGGATATGAGTTATCACTATGTAAGAGAGTTCAGCTACAAATAGGCATTTCAAGTTCAGTTGTTAACACACTTTACACTTCACATCTCACATCTCACAACTCATCAATAGTTGTATATTCTCTCTTATTTCTTCAATAATAAATTCTCTCTAGTTCTTTTCTTATATTTCTTGTTGGCTTAATACACAAAATAATCCTTGAACTTGTACAAACTTATCGCTTTGGCCCTTCAACTTTTATTTTGGAATTTTTGACCCTTGAACTTTTATTTTGTGCACAATATAGCCTTTGATGCTGACGTAGCCTAATAAGAAAATTCCATGTGTCACATGAAAATTCCACGTGGCAATATATAATTAGGTCACGTCAGCAACAAGGGCTACATTGTGCACGAAATAAAAGTTCGAGGGCCAAAAATTCCAAAATAAAAGTTGGAAGGCCAAAACGACAGTTTTATACCAGTTTAAGGATTATTTTGTGTATTAAACCATTTCTTATTCTATTGTTCTATAATATTCCACAACACACTTTTACGCGAAAAGCCTTATCAGCATAAGAGGCTCTAAGCAAAGAAGAAAATAGACCCGTGAAGTAGTCTAGTAGACTTTAATCAAAAGAAGAAACTAGATACCAGAAGTTGTCTAGACTTTAATCAAAAACTAGACTAATCAAAGAATAAATCAGACACATGAAGTTGTCTATGCGAAGTTCTTAGGCTCAAAGAAGGCTCTAATTGAAAGAGAGAATCAGGGCATATGAGAAGTCTTTCTAAAGAGATTATAAGCTTACATACTTGTTTTCATTACTTAAATTTTTTTGAATTTAATTTCTTATATATTCTCATACTAACAATCTTATTCTTTTCTTTGCATGATAAATGACCTTTCGAGTTGGATGACTTGGATTCATTAGGGACACTAAAACTGTCACACCTCAATTCACGGCTCGAGCACAAGACAGCTTCCATACTACCTCAAAGTATATGTTGGTCGCCATGTATCCGAGACAAATGTAAGGCATTTATTAATATCCAAAGCCACAACCAAATATCATATATCTCAAATAAAATCTCAAGTCATAATATTAGTATTTAATACAATACTCATATATATAAATATACTTAAAATCCCCATGGTAGAAATATCAAATACCGAAAATTCACAAATGTACGGATAAGGAAAAATAAAACATAGCAGAAGGAAAACCTCCAGATCACTAATTAGAGAAGAATTCACCTAGAATAGCTAAAAATCTAGTCCACACTATCCAGATAATGCAACTCCTCACTGAGTCTCAAATGCCTGAAAATAGAGAAGCAACAGCAGGGAAGTCTAATAAACTTAGTGACATGATTTGGAAACAATGTAAAAGATAAAGACGGTGGAGGATACAAATAATCCAAAAGCATGCTAATAATCCCACCATGAAAATAGTTATTTTGAAATCATACCATATAATATAGAGCTGGCATAAATAGATCGAATCACGTCTGTTGATGGATTCGAATTGTTGGAAGTAATAATCTCATAATCAATAAAATATAGTATATACTTAATTGTCTGCATCCAATGCTGTTATTCCTCCATGAAACACTTCTAAGAGCTTTTTTTCCACAATGACAGAAGATTGGATCATCGTAATTGAAATGATCCTCCAAGTTTAAAGACATGGCATCAGCGGGAAGATAGTTGAAGAATAGAGTTCAAGGATATTTTGACCCTAAAAATCAAATTAAGCTTAAAGTTAAAAGGTTTGAATTAAGGGTACTAAGAGGAAGAGTGAGAACCGAATATGAAAAGGAAAGTGAGAATCGACTAGGGTTTGTTGCTGAATGAGACAAACCAAAGAGAAGAAATGAGATGGAAGAGTGAGAGATAAGGTAGCGGGGAAAGAGAGAGAGAGAAATTTTTGCAAAAAGTTAGAAATAAAGAAAAAGGAAAAAAAAGAAGAGTGTGGACCATCTTTAATGGGGGAAAAAGGTGAATTAAGAAGGAAAAAAAGAAAAAAATCTGAAAAAAAAAAGTTTAAAAATTCCTTTTTATTTTTAATTTTGAATTTCACGTGACTGATGACGTGTCCCTGACATGTCAGGGACATATCAGTTTTTAACTAGGTTAATGGTGCCGTCAAAGCCATGTCAACAACATTAAGGGATCCTGATGGATTCGTCAGTTTTCGTCCTTGATTTGCATAATTTTGATAGTAAGAAGACTAAATTGCTTGGATTTATAGTAGGGGGACTAAATTGAACAATTTGCTACAGTAGGGGGACCAATTATGTACTTTTACCCTACGACATCCCTAAGCCAACCAACGAAATTTTGCCAAATCAAAAAATTTTCTAAAATTAGGATACTAATTTCACAAAAATTTAGCTCCGCATTACAAAAAAAAAACGAATTTGAAGAATAAGTTCTTAAATTTAGAGTATAATTATGATAGAGTTTTAGTAATTGTATCATTATTTTTTAGTTATCACAACTTTATTGGTTGGACCTACAAATGACGTAATATGCCTAGCCTGCCTAATAATTTCTCCCTAAGTGCATATAAAATTGAAATTATTTACATAAGAAAGATAAAATCTATGTCAATTAATTAGGAACTAGGTGAAGGTTCGGGCTACGCCCCCAGGAGTTTAAGTGTTTAGGAAATAGTTGAATTTAAAATTTGTTAATTAAAATTACAGTTATTCATTAAGTGTAGAGTTAATGTTCCATTTGGCCCCTATACTTTATAAAACCTCTACTATTAAAAGGTCAACTATGAAAGGTCAAACATGATACCTCTATTATAATTATGTATGTTAATTGAGTCCAATTTTTTTAACACCATTTGTATGTTAATTTAGTCCAATTTTTTAACACTGTTATGTTAGATGACGTAACCTAAACCACTTGTTAGTTGACATGTGGCTCCATGTGTGTACAAAAATGCATCCCACATGTTACCTATGCCACATGTAACAAAATTATTGGACATTAATTGGGTGAAATAGGAATGTTCGTTGACCTTGAAGGATAATGTATAGTATTTTCATTTAACATTCTAAATTATTAATATTAAACCAATATATAAAATCAAAAATGATTTTTGCATAATAACAATAATGTATTTAAATAAAATATTTTGTTTACAAAAATTGTAAAAGAAATACATATATAAAAAAGGAAAAAATTGCAAACAAATTTTCATTTGCAGATGTCAACAATAAAGATCAAACTTTTGCTTCTTTTTTGTTTCTTTGTGATAGATAGAGATGTTTTTTCCACTCTCATAAAATTTGGAATAGGCTAAAATCCTAGACAATTCATTGACAGACCAGCTAAGACATAAGAATTTGTCAAAGAAAACAAAAAGGAAGGGAAAAATTTATGCAACTGGAAGGATTTACACGGTGATCTATATCTCTCAATCAAACTAATTCCTTCACCCCTTGTGTTGTTTTTAGGGAAACTCAAAAGCATTTCCACTTCATCAAGTTCAAGTGGAGCAACTTTATTCCTTCCAACCAAGACAAGATTCCACTTTTTGCACTGATCCATAAAAATTTATAGATATTTGAAGGCAGTTCACCATCATACTTTCCAATGGCCTTCCGTATCTTGTCAATCAACCTAGCACTCGCGACACATTTTTGTAGGCAATTCATCTTAGTTCTAGGATCCCAGGACGGCCACCATTTCTGAGTTAATGGTAAAGCATCATGGATCATACACAGTGGAAATGGAAGAAGCGGATATCTATTATGAATGGACAGATTATGAATATAGCCCTTTTTCTGTGTAGCAACACAAAAATAATTCGAATCAACAAACTCTGACTCTATATCATATAAGAACCAAGATATGGTTTGCCAAACATCTTTTGAAGGAAATGTAACATTCTCATAGTAGTAGTAAGAGGCCCAATAATAGCTTCAGGGAGTACTCTCTGCATGATCTAATTCAATTTTTTAGGGACCCCGAAACCAATCATTGGATTTTGAAGATGAAGGGTTTATTCCTTTTCATTAACAGCCCTTTCATGTGCTTCTTCTTTTTCCACAAATTGTTCTCCAAGGTTCACCTCTTTTTATGATATGTGTCATTACAAAAGGGCTTCTTTAAAATTGGATGGAAAACCATTCGTGTTAGTTTTGCCGAAAATAATATGAGACAAATTATAGCAAATTGAGATATATTATGAAAGAAAAGAAAATAAGAACTAACTATGAAGTGTTTAGAAAAAAAATTTACAAGTCTAAGTTCTTTGAAAGAAGAAAGAACCAACCTTGTCTTCAAGGGCATAAAATGCATCAGCATCCTTAGCCATATTGGATGGCATAGTGGCTATATTCATAATTTGCCCATTCAGAATAGATATTCTCGTCTTCGGAAAGAAATATGAGGAAAATGGAAGAGTCGACTTCCCGACTCTATTTTCTAACCCATATAAACTTGTGAATAAAATTTGACAAAGAGTGATGTTTCAACTTGACATCTAATTTAACTTTTAAACTTCATGCAAGTAAAAAGCAATAGTGTGGAGACCCGGCCCACCCTGTAAGGTATTGTCTGCTTTGGCCCGAAGCCTCACGATTTTGTCCCACTCAAAAGGTGCCTCACAAGTAGAAGGTGGGTCCCACTATATATATCACATTGAAATCCCACATCCTGACGATGTGGGATTGGGACCTGGCCCAACCTGTAAGGTATTGTCCGCTTTGGCCCAAAGCCTCACGGTTTTGTCCCACTCAAAAGGCGCCTCACAGGTAGAAGGTGGGTCTCACCATATATATCATATTGAAATCCCACATCCTGACGATGTGGGATTGGGGTATTACAATCACACCCCCTTAAAGGCTTGACGTCCCCGGCAAACCCAACACACACAGATCCAGGACCACACCAAGCGTTGGGATTCTAGAGGTGGCTCCCACCGCGCTCACACAATGTAGCACTTAGTTCCCAGCCTACCTGGTGCCTACTCTGATACCAATTGTGGAGACCTGGCCCAACCTGCAAATTGTCTGCTTTGGCCCGAAACCTCACAGTTTTATCCCACTCAAAAGGCGCCTCACAGGTAGAAGGTGGGTCTCACTATATATATTACATTGAAATCCCACATCCTGACGATGTGGGATTGGGTATTACAAATAGTACGTGATTTGAGAATACCTAAGTATGACAAAGATAAATATCAAAAAAATAAATACAAGCATCACATGAACAAAGGACAAAGTTTTATTTAAATACACAAAAAACCATACTGCTAATATATGGTTCTCTGAGAATGCACCCAGCAACCCGAATAGCAATCACTTGAAATGGTTATTTAGATCTCAGTGTGTCTTTCACAGAGAGAACTCAACACTTTCTATATCCACTGCAATGTAAAAAAGTAAAATGGGCATTTAATGCCTACGTTTTACTATAGCCTTTGCAAGTTGCAACCTAAATAAGTCAAAGTAACATTTAATAGCCTTTGCAAGTTGCAACCTAAATAAGTCAAAGTAACATTTAATAGCCTTTGCAAGTTGCAACCCAAATTAGTGAAAGCAATTTTTTAATATTTAAAAGATTCATATGAACCAAGTTTAAGATATAAGGAAGATATAGCTATCATGTGAGAACAAGTTATTAGAAATAAGCCCATGACAAAGAATGGAGAAAAAAATTGGAGAAGAAGAAAGTGCCCCAAAAAGAAAACAAAAATTCAACAATATGGAAATAGGTGTAATAAATTCCTTCGGAAGTCAACAGTGTAAGAAAAAGCATTCATCGTTAACAATTAGCAAAAGAGTCAAAGGTTCATTTAATATAAGTTAAAAGGCTAGAGTCAACCCGTGACTTAGAAGAGATAAAAATTGTGTCGAAAGAAATAGATAGCCGAAAAATTCAACCATGTAGATAGTAAGTCGATTGAAAAAGTAACAATTTTTCATATTACTGCAAAATGTCCTTGATGACATGGCTCAAGGAAAAAAAAAAGAAAAGATTCTGAAGCAACAACTTTGTTCACATAGTGAAACCTTTATCGTTTTAAGCATAATAAATTCCGTAGGAAAAGTAAAAAAAACCTAAGAAATGAAGTGCAAATCAAAGCAAATTGTGTTCATATAGAAAATATGTCCCTAATGATGTGGCTCAGAAAAAAAAAGCCTATGAAGTGCTCTCGTGCAAGCATTTGCGATGTGCTTTATGTTGACCTTTAAGTACAAAATAAAGAATTAAAAAATGATATGAAATTAAGAAGCATAGTCTTAAATTCGATTAGACATATGTAATAGTAAAAATAAAGTTGAATTTGGTTAGGACATTTACAAGGAGAAAAATTTGAATCCATGCATAGACTCTACATGGCACTAAACCCGAAACCATTCATCTGATATGTTTAGGGACCAATTTATATCAAACAAAAGTTCATGCATCAATCTATTCTTTTTGATATAGTTCAGGGACCAATTTACATATTAAGTCGTATTTCTTTTTTCACATTTTTATGAAATTGACAATTTATTGAATGCATTAGCTTATTATTTCACTTATTTTTGCACTGTTTATACCAATTATTTATACTTTTAGGAAACGTATTTATTTGTTTATTTGATTAAGAAAATAAAGAAAAATTGAAACATTAGAAACAAAAACAAATATTAATATAAAGGAAAAAATTGGACACCAAATATAAAAAAAAAGAATTGAACCAATCTTTTTAATATGATTTGAATTAAAACAATATTATTATAGTATAGAAGCAATATGAAAGGACAAAAAGACAAGACAAAAAGGTAATATGAGAATAAATAAATTAAGGGGAAAAGGGGGGCATAAAGATAAATCTAGTTCCGTGATGCGGTAAGAATCTTCACTGCACACTCAAAAATCAGTGGAAATTATCCAATGGAAGGGGGTACAGTGCGGGCCAAATGCTCCTAACTGCACCATGTTGAGCATGTTGAACAGCAAGCAGGTCCAATGTGGGGGCAATTGAGTCATTATTCGCATCGCACAACAATCCTGAACAAACCCTTAGTCAAAGGGAAAGGATAGTTGGAAGACATATATTAAATATCAAGGGTAATTTTAGAAAGATACAATAATGTTACCATGGCTTTGTAAAAGTGACAAATATTTTGGGATAAAAGTTTTTCCAAAAGTGACATATATTTTGGGATAAATTTTCCTAAAAGTGACATATATTTTAGGGCAGAGGGAGTATTTATAGTAAGGAAAAAATAAATTAGGACATTCGAGAATGAATCACCATTTTTTAGCCAAAGTTTAAAAGTATCTGTTATTCATTTATAACAAGGAATAAATAAAGTGGGATATTAAAAAAGAAAAAGAAAAAGATGTACAAATAAAATAGGATCGATAAAATATAATGCATTAAATGTATTGAATGAATTAAAGAATAAATTGTTTAAATAAAATAAAAAAGGGAATAAAATTAAAAAGGAAAAAGGTGATGATGTGGCATAACTCTTGGCTTGTCATTCCTTTGTGCTTTTAACGTCTATAATTGTCACACCCCCAACCCGTAGGCTCGGTCACATGGCAGTCATCGTACTACCTCATAATACGTGTCACAATCATACCTCGGAGATAGCATAGGGCATTGAATATCAAGCATATATATATAAATGCCAAATAGCATTTCTAAAACAATATTTGAACAATTAAAATAATATCTTTAAATAACATTTATAATAATAAAGTACCACAAGGACAAAATATCAAAGCAACTATGCTAACAAGTGTGCGAGTGAGATCGAAAATATAACACAGTAGAATTTAAAATACACAAGTGGATCATTAATACTAAGAATAGAAGACCTACTTTGGCTGGTAGCTAATCCGCACATCCTACCAAACGGCCACTCCTCAATAAGTCTCAAGCCTAGAAAATTTATAAACCACGGGGGTGAGTCCGTAGACTCAGTGATATAGTTTGGAAATAATGTAAAAGACCAAAGATGGTGGGGGATATAATAATACCAAAATCAATATTTAAAAATCACAATTTTCATTTCAAAATAATTTCCCACCAAAATCATTTTCATCAAAATGATTTAATTAGGGGAGGCGTAAATCGACAAGCCTCATCCGTCGATAAGCTCAAACCATTGAGAGAAATTCTTATCAATAATCATTGAAAAATATATTTATATATATTTATATACATACTATGCCTTTTTCTCCCAACGTTGTCATTTGTTGCCTCAAAGCAACTACAAGTGCTCTTGGCATGTCTAACACGCTCGAACCTAATCCGACTTTTTCGTACAACCAAAATAGTATAAGACGGCATATTAACTTGACAATACGTTGGTCCAAATGTGTTAAGCTGAAGAAAAGAAGTGGAAAATAGAATAAGACGGACTTGGAAAATAAGGCAAGTGACCATGCATGGAAGCATAAAGTGGACTTCTTTAAGTCCATAGCCAATGGATTGGATATCCATTGATGAATTGGTCGATGGATTAGGCCAAGGATCAAAATTATGAGAGGTGGAAAAGAGGGAATTAAGTCTGACCCGGGATCCGAGTAGGTCAATGTCGGGCTTGCCTATAAATAGGGCGAGTTGAGCTCTCCCCATCTCATTTCTCCTTTCATTCTCTTCCTCCCCTCTCAACTACTCTCTCGGAGCAATTTTGGACTCTTGGCAGATCCGAACAATTCGACTATCAGATCAGGGTGAGTTTATAATATGTTATTCTACTCACCTTAATCTACGTTTTTCTTAGTTTTCACGCATTTCCCTACATTGATCTAGGAGAGATCTAAGCTCAAATTTAGATTTAGCTTTTTAGCTAGATTTTAGTTTAGATTTGAGATCTAGGAACTTTAAGCTTGTGATTCTCATTTTTCTTTCGGTGAATCTGTTGTGTACGACGTGAGGATCGCCTGTCTAAGTTTGTGCATCGAAAGAAGGAGTAATGGATGCGAAAACTAAGGAGGCAGCTTGTGAAACGATGCATCCGTCGACGGGTAAAGTCCCACCCGTCGACGGATTGACCTGGGAGTTAGAAACCCAGTTTACCCGATTGATCGGTCGATGGGTAAAGGTCATCCATTGACGGGTAGGCTAATATTTCCTTAAGAATTTTTGAGTCGTCTACAATTTGGCCAAAAATAGCCTTTCCTTAATTTTGACCCTAACATTGAGAAAAATGTAATTTTCTCAAGTGTTGCCAAAGTTGTCAGTTTTCAGGTGACATTAAATCGTGCGGGACTTCTAAGCCCTGAAACACATCCAAGCCCAATCTTAGGTCATTCTAGAGCCTCATAGGTGCATTTGTAGTTGATTATGAATGCTAACTCATATTTCCGTGTATTAGGGCTACGGATGATCGAAGACGATGATGCTCCGGAGGTTAAGCTACATGGATCTCTTGAGAGTATACGAACCTCTCAACATTATGAGTGGCTTAGATTTCTATGTTTAGCCACGGGCACAAAAGGTTTTAAAAAGGGTTTTAAGAGCATAAAGGTTTTCCAAAGGTTTTGGGATACGGGGAATCCACACGCACACATATTTGCATGGTGATATACCCACATAGGGAGTGGGACGTTCTCAAAGAAAAGAATAAAGATTTATATGTGTATGCTTATATGTATGTTTATATGATTTATAAATATATGTGTTGAAATATATATATATATATATATATTATTTGATATGGATGGCAGCGAGATGAGCGATTGAGAGGTGTCCTATGTGCTCCGATACTAGGGAGCGTGTGCACGCAACTACGTAGCCGCGGACTGCTTATTGAGGGGCACGGTACGTGAGAGACCCTGGGAGAGGCGCAGGAGAAAACTCGCAAGGGCTTGTTTTTGTCACGCCCTGACACCATGACCGAGCACGTAACAATCGCCGCAACTCTCGAAATGTATTCTATTAGGTTAGAATACACCACAAGGGTTGCAAGGCTAAAACGGTCATTTTTCTGATTTTTCTCTTATACAGTTTTCATCCAGTTCAATAATTAAAACATTTAACTAACATGCAGGCAAATCAAAACAAATCAACTATCAAACTGTCGTGGCATAAAAATTCATGTAAACACAAGACACCAAAACTTCAAGATATTTACGAAAATCCATTAGATATTCGACATATTTTTCCATGAATTTTTAAACCAAGCTACATAATTCAGAAAAATAGGGTAACAGTTTCTGACACACCCAGACCTAATACGACTTTTCCATACAAATGGAATAGTGTAAGACGACGTATTAAGTGAACAATACGTCGATCCGGATGTGTCTAATTAAGAAGAGATGTGAAAATTTGGATAAGACAAAATTAGAAGATAAAGTAATTAACCGTGCATGGAAATTAGTTAATGCCAAAAAGACCTCCAATTAAGTCCCTAGAAATTTATTATGTGCCCCGTTGGCACAAGAAATCAAAGGATTTAGGCAACAGGTGAAAATGGAAGAAAGTTGAAAAAGGGGAAAAAGTTTGACTCGGGGCCTGAGTAGACCCGGTGTCGGGATTCTCTATAAATAGAGGAAGCCGAAGCTTTTTCCTTCATTTCTCTTTTTCTTTTTTCTTTCTTTTTCTCTTTTTCTCTTTTTCTCTTTTTCTCTTTTTCTCTTTTTCTCTCTGGAGCCAAACGGAGGCATTTTGGACAATTGGCAGATCCGGACAAACCGACCAGCAGAACAAGGTGAGTTTCTAATACGTCATTCTACTCACCTCGATCTACGTTATATTAAGTTTACATGTATTTCCATGCATCGGTTTAGCGTAGATATCAGTTTTTAGTTTTTGGCCAGTTTATTTTTTTAAACTCAGATCGGCGGATATTGGGCTGGTGAAATAAGGTGAGTTTTTAGTATGTTATAGTACTCACCTTAATCTACGTCATACTCCGTTTTCATGCATTTCTGTGCACCGGGTGAGAGTAAGTTGGAGATTTAGTCAATTTAGGCTAAATCTCGATTTTTACAGAAATTAGACCGGTGTTTCTTGTTTCTGCCTCGGCGGATCCGTCATAGATGCCATGAGGATCACCTCTCTAAGTTTGTACGTCAAAAGGAGGAGAAACAAGTGCAAAAACAGGGGGAGAGGCCGGCCGAGGAACAGGCCGATCGAGTCCCTGAGATATTTTTATATTATATTATTATATTTAAGATATTTATGTATTATATTAATATATCTTAGATATTTATATATTATAACATTATAATATATAAATATCTCGTAGGAGGGCTTTTTGAGCCCAATTTCTCGTAGAACTTGGCCCAACCCATGTGGGGCCCACGGGCCCCGGAGGCATTTTGGTAATTTTTTGTCAAGAGTCTGATTTTAACCCTAAAACCTCCCGGACACTTTCCTAAGTGCCTGGCCCGCCCGAGTGGGAGGCTTATGGGCCCCAAAGGGTATTTTTGTAATTTTTCTTCAACCGTCCAATTTTTACCCTGAAACCTCCTGGTCACTTTTCTAAGCCCTAAATCACATTCAAGCCCAGTATTGGGTCATGCTAGAGCCTCATAGGTGCATTCATAGTTTAATTATTAATGCTAATGTATTTCCGTGTACTAGGGCTCCGGGTGAATCGAATGCGGCGATGCTCCGGAGATTGAGCTACATGGAGCACTTGGGAGTATACGAATCTCCCAATACTGTGAGTGGCCTAGACTTCTTTGTTTAGCCACTGGGAACAAAGGTTTTAAAAATTCTTTAAAAATATAAATGTTTTCAAAGGTTTTGGGATACGGGAAATCCATACACACACATTTGCATGGTGATATACCCACATAGAGAGTGGGATGTTTTAAAAAGGAGTATAAAGACTTACATGTGTGTGTGTGTTTATTTGTTTTAAATATATATGTTTTATACATACATATATATATGAAATATTATTATTATGATTATTGAGGGTGCGGTACCCTTACGAAACGAGTGATTAAGAAGGCTCCTCGGGCTCCAATATATGCAGGAGTGTGGACGAGTTGGAGTACCATGCTTGATTCTCAGCCGTGGACCTCCTATTAAGGGGCACGGTGAGAAGAGACCCTGGAAAAGGCACGTAGGGAAGCTCGCCAGAGCTCAAGGTAGCTATGTTCCACCACAGCGAAGGGCACCACCAAGGGAATGGGCTAGAGAAAGAGAAAATGTGAAATGATTTAGAAAGAAAAGAGATAGCCCTCGGTGCAGTGAGGCATACGACCGACGGGTCGAGCCTCCAGTATAAAAGAGATGCCAGCCCATTTGAGAGATATATATATATATATATATATTAAGAGATTTAAAAGAGGGTTTTCTGTTGGAGAACTAGAAAAGAGTTTTGAAAAGAAAAATATTTATTTTATTATTATTTTAAATTGGATTACCTCTGTCTTCCCTAACCCCGATGGAGATTCATTGAACCTTTGTCACTCACCTATATCCAATATGGATGGATGCAGATCCACGTACGGGGTCAGCAAATATAATGGAGGCTCACTAGGAGACGTCGGTGGCTTAGGCTTAGAAGTTTCCACTGTATAGATATTCTCAAAATTAGTCCACTGGTATTACCTTTAAAGATTATTATTTTATTAAATGATTTTTAATTAAAGTTTTAGTTGCTTTGCAGCAATGGTATCCATTTCTTTGCCTTGCGATGTTTTGGGTGCGTGAGCGGCCGATACGTACTTCGAGGTAGTGTGGCAGGTGCCACGTGGCCGACCTGGACGGGTCGGGGCGTGACAACTTTAATTGTATCAGAGCATTTAAAAGATTCTGACTGTTTTCAAAAGCTATAAAATGTTTTCAAAGTATTTTCTTTAAACGTTTTCAAACGTTTTCGAAGCCAGTGGATTAAATAGGTTTAGAACTCCAGAGTTTGAATTTATAGCTACTCGAAAGCATCATAAATGATCAAACCTACTCTTAGAATACCTTCTTTAGCAGCAAGCCACCAGATAGTGTTCTCAAGTGTGGTCTTAAGTGAGAAAACATCACGACCACCTTTTTCCTCGAGATTCGTGCAAGCAAGGCACACTATCTAAGAAAATCCCCAAGCCCAAATTTTCAACTTTTAATGTTCCTTCTACTCGACAGCTAAACTGTGCAAGGGACGGTATTTCCCTTGAAATGACGAGATAGGTGATATCTCGTCTAATCCTCCTTGGTAGCCTAGTTAGAGGCTTGCCAATGAAGAACTGGTTCGATGTCCAACATTTGAAGTTGTGAACATCAAGACTTGTTAGTAAAGCAGCAAGTTTGAAACTTAAATTAGATGCGTTACCCCATTCTTTACACTAGTGACGTGTAAGACTTGGGAGGAAGTGAAACGGTTAGAACGAGGCAATGGGCTAAGATGGGGCCTAACATGCGTGGACGCTAACCTCACGTCTCCCGCTCTTTACACCATTAGTGTGTAGCCTAAGAAAGAGAGTTGGGTTAGGATGTAAGAAATCAAAGGAGTCAATCACGGAGGATATGGTTGACAAAAACCTCAGGACGTGAGGTGAAGCATCCGAGTAACCAGATGAAGGATCGAGGAGGACCTCGCAAAGCATCAAATGTGAGGTGAAGTGAAGCGATTATCGAAGACCCCACAGGTTGGCAAGTATGGTGGGATAAGCCCGCAGATTGCCTGGATAATGCTCCGAGAAGTGGGCAGGAGGTGAGAGAAGTTACGGCAAAGGCTAACCGACTTCTTTTATTCTTACATAGTGGTATGTAAGTGGTAAGAGAAAGGGGCAATTGGTGGACAAAAAGAGAACCCATTGGGTCAATTAAGAAAAAGCATCCAAGGAAATTGGAAGAGAAAGAATGAGCTCAAGATCCCAAGAGGTGACATATGGGAAGATCACTTGAGGATGTGAAGGGATTGATAAGAGAAACCCCTAAAGGATTCAAGGATGGCAAAAAGGAAGAGTAAGGAAAGAGGAATAAGAGAAAAGCCATTCTTGGGAAACGATGAGGAGGAATAAGGTAAGATTGACGAGATAGAGAATGAGAGAAGAATGAAAAGAGATCACATCTATGTGGTCAACGAGTAGTATGTCCATTGCTACTTGTTTGAACATTGGATACCAAGGTCAAGAAAGGATATTGGAGAAAGAAAAGAAAGAAAACGAAGATGGATAAAATGGAATAAGGAGAAAGATAGGCTGAAAACTTTCGCTTTTAAAAGGTTAAAGGTGATGCACCCCTTTAATACTTAGTAATATTGAGAGTATGAAGGAGGAGATCCTTAAAGAATTAATTGAAAAAGACCTTGTCATGGTCAAGATCAATAAAGTAAGCAAGCGAAGAAAGAGTATAATGCACGGCAATGATGGGAATGCCTGCATGTGTGTAAATGAAGAATATGAAGAGAATGTTCCTCAGAATTGAAAGGACATCACCAGAAGGAAATGGCAAGAAAGAAGAAGGCGAAAGGAAAGAAGAAGAAAGGCAAACCCTTAAACAAAGGATAAAGAAATGTCGTGATGTAGTGCGAAAGCTTCCTTCATAAAGGAAGAAAGCATAAAACCCTAAGTAAAAGAAGATCCTAGCTAATAAGAGTCGAATAAGGCCTAAAAAGAAAGAGAGCTTAGTTCAGTTGATGAACTAAGTTCTATTTAACTAGGAATAGAGCTTTAAAAAAAGAAAAGTATAATATATCACTAGAAAACTTTAACTTTAATCAGTGATAATGTCATAATGAACCATAGGTTAATAGCTCCAAATGACTGACCAGGATTAGTAAAAGAATAAAACTAGAAAATTAGGTTTCGAGACAAAACCTAGGCAGGTAACTTAGAGATAGATTAAAGAAGAGCATAAAAAAGAGATTAAAAGAAGCCTAGAAAGAGGATTAATGAAGATATAGTGAAAGAAAGCGAATAAAAGATTTAGAAACGGATATTAGCTATAGAAAGTCGAGCATAACGAACCCCAAACGTGAGTCAAGCCAAGGCACTACATCGTACTACGAATAAGTCAAAGGAAAGAAATGAATAAACAAGGATTATCGAAGGCTTAAGCTACAAAGAAAAGAAGTTAAGAGTATGAAAAGAAAGGAAAGCCTTGATAAATAAGGTTATGAAGAGAGTAAGAGGTTGGATAGAAAGAGAAAATTGGAGAAAACATGAGAGAAGAAGTACTCGTAGGAAACGAGTAAATGGGGATAATTGTATCCTAATGGATGATGGGCAATCATGGATGATATCAATAAAGAATGAATGAAAGAGAAGGAAAGAGAAATAAATAAGTAAGGATACCCAATCATGGTGGAGTAAACAAGGTGAAAGGACGATGAAGGCGAGAATAATGATGATGATGGAAAACTTTAAGGTTGATCAAACACAGTGATAGAGGAAAATGGATCAACCTAGGTAAGAGTCGAAGAAATGAGTGAGAATAAAACAAGGATGAATAAGATAATGATTGAAACTGGAGAAGACAAAAAAGTGATTAAGCATGAACCAGAATAATGGTTGGAACTGGAGAAGGCAAAAAGATGAAAATGTGATAAAAGAATAAGACAGAAGGAATTAAGAGTAAGAAGAGGAATACGGAGGATAAGTTGAATTTTAAGAAGGAGGGGAGTAAGCTAACATTGAGGATAACCTCCCCGAAGAATGATAAGTGAAGAAAGGATGTATGAGATGAAGTCAAACCAAGCTAAGATGGAGTTAGCTTGGCGCGGACAAGATTGTAAGGCAATGAAGGATAAGGAAAGGTGTTGTCTGCGATAAATAAACCATGGTATTGAAAGACAAAGAAGAGATTTCAAAGGATTAAGAGCCGAAGATGGCTAAGATAAAGGAAACCCCCATGTGAAAAGTAAAAGATGTGGGAATTGAAACAGAAAAGATGACAAGAGAGAGAGAGCCTCGAGTACTTAATGAAAGGAGTACGGGGATAAAGAAAGGAGTTAATTAAGCTCATGGACTTCTATGAGCACAACCAGTATGAAGGGCAGAAAGGAAATTCCAACACCCAAGAGAATCAAAAGTGTTAGAAGAAAAAAGGAATAAGGATGAGAATGATGAAGAAAGTCAGAGAAGAAAGCAAAGAAAGGGAAGAATGAAGCCAAGGTAAGGGAAACCTTGGGTAAGACGTGAAGGATCACGTAGATCAAGGAAAAGAAGTGTGAAGAAGAGAAAGGATACGGAGAAAACCCTAAGGGAAGGGTATGGAGATTACAAGAGTTGCAAGTGATGCCTAAAGATGGTAATAGACCAGAGAGAAGATCAAGTTAAGTGAAAGGAGGGGAAACCTCAAGAGAGAAACACGAAGATGAAAAAGCTATGAAAAATGCAGCATGAGTGTGACAAGCGTGAATTACGCTGTTCTACATTGACGAGAAGGCAATAGAAATGTGGACCCCACAATGGACGTGGGCGGATGGAAAGGAAGAAAAGAATAAAGATGGGGATAAGGGAACCCCATATAACATTGTTTATGAAATGAGGAAAAGAAATTGACCATTAGCAAAGAAGCTAATGTGAAGGAAAGAGGTCGAAAGGAAGGGAAACATGCGACACCCCCTAAAGTGGGTACTTCAAGAAAATAAAAGTTAAGGAAAGCCCAAGAGGCTAGAGAAATGGCATGAATAGGTATGAAGTCGAAGCTCAAGTGTGATTGACTTGGGAGCCATGTGAGGCGTCCCTATGAGAGGAAGGGTCAGAGATCGAGATCTTGAGGATATCTGTGATGACCACTCGAGAGGACCGACCTAGTGTGAGATTGGGGAGAGCATGAGGCTTCCCAAAGTTCTCCATCCCTGAGAGGATGAGAAATGTGATGGGCCTTGGGCTCTGTATGTGATGTGATAGGCCAAGGGCCCTATGTTGAATTGTGATGGATGGTCAAAGAGTGGGTCAGATTATGAGAGCCAAGAGGGCATGATCTCTGATTCCTCTGAAATGATATGGCCGAGTGTGGGCCAGTGTGTACAAGAGCCCAACTCATACCCCATGAAGAGAGAGAATGGAAGTAAGGGACGAAACGAAGAAGCAAGACCAAGGTAAGGGGGAAAGACAATTAACTCACCGCATCCTCGCCGTGGAGGCGAGCGAGTTAAGCTAAGGTCTTTCCCTATAGCTTGGTTACAAAGATGAGTACAAGACCACGAATGACGAGGAACGCGTCAGAGGATGGCCTTGATGTGAGAGGGAATGGCATTGAAAAAATGAGAAGGAACTCCTGAGAAAAGTAAGAGGTGTGGAACCTCAAAAAAAACAAAAGGATAGTCTCGTCAAGAGAGACTTGAAGGATGAGATAAGGACAAAATGAGAAGATCGAGCAAGCACAACTAAAGCGAACGAAGAACCTCCGAGTGACACAACTGGATTGAAGAAAGCCTAACCCGTAATTGGATAAGGGTAGGCTATGTTAAGAGAAGATGAGGTTCAAACTCAAGAGTATAAGGGCGATGAAGCCACTCTTTAGGAAAAGAATGATCAGAGTACGCAGCGGAAGCGTGGTGCACTTCAGCAACGAATAGTGATGCGAACACTATTCGAAAACGAGATGAAGGCTTGGAATGGAAGCCAAACCTCCCCAAGCTACTTCATTTAATTTCGAGGACGAAATTTTTAGAAGAAGGGGAGAGTTTACACACTCGGACCTAATATGACTTTTCCGTACAAATGGAATAGTGTAAGACAGCGTATTAAGTGAACAATACGTCGGTCCAGATGTGTCTAATTAAGAAGAGATGTGAAAATTTGGATAAGACGGAGTTAGAAGATAAAGTAATTAACCGTGCATGGAAATTAGTAAATGCCAAAAAGACCTCCAATTAAGTCTCTAGAAATTTATTATGGGCCTTGTTGGCATAAGAAATCAAAGGATTTAGCTAACTGGTAAAAATGGAAGAAAGTTAAAAAAGGGGAAAAAGTTTGCTCGAGGTCCGAGTAGACCCGGTGTCAGGCTCCTCTATAAATAGAGGAAGCCGAAGCTTTTTCCTTCATTTCTCTTTTTCTTTTTTCTTTCTTTTTCTCTTTTTCTCTCTGGAGCCAAACGGAGGCATTTTGGACAATTGGGAGATCCGGACAAGCCGGCAGGCAGAACAAGGTGAGTTTCTAATACATCATTCTACTCACCTTGATCTACGTTATATTAAGTTTGCACGTATTTCCATGCATCGGTTTAACGTAGATCTCAGTTTTTAGTTTTTGGCTAGTTTATTTTTTTAAACTCAGATCGGCAGATATTGAGCAGGTGAAATAAGGTGAGTTTTTAGTATATTATAGTACTCATCTTAATCTACGTCATACTCCATTTTCACGTATTTCTGTGCACCGGGTGAGAGTAAATTGGAGATTTAGTCAATTTAGGCTAAATCTCAGATTTTATGGAAATTGGACCGGTGTTTCTTGTTTCTGCCTCGGCGGATCCGTCATGGATGCCATGAGGATCGCCTCTCTAAGTTTGTACGTCTAAAGGAGGAGAAACGAGTTCGAAAATCGGGGGAGAGACTGGCAGAGGAACAGGCCGATCAAGTCACTGTTTAGATATTTTATATTATATTATTATATTTAAGATATTTATATATTATGTTAATATATCTTAGATATTTATATATTATAACATTATAATATATATATAAATATCTCGTAGGAGGGCTTTTTGAGCCCAATTTCGCGTAGAACTTGGCCCAACCAGTGTGAGGCCCAGTCCAGTCCGAGTGTGGGGGCCACGGGTCCCGGGGGCATTTTGGTAATTTTTCGTCAAGAGTCCGATTTTAACCCCAAAACCTCCCGGACACTTTCCTAAGTGCCTGGCCCAACCCGAGTGGGCAGCCCATGGGCCCTCACGGGTATTTTTGTAATTTTTCTTCAAGTGTCCAATTTTTACCCCGAAACCTCCCAAACATTTTTCTAAGCCCCAAATCGCATTCAAGCCTAGTCTTAGATCATGCTAGAGCCTCATAGGTGCATTCGTAGTTTAATTATGAATGCTAATGTATTTTCGTGTACTAGGGCTCCGGGTGAATCGAATGCGGTGATGCTCCGGAGGTTGAGCAACATGGAGCGCTTGGGAGTATACGAATCTCCCAATACTGTGAGTGGCCTAGACTTCTTTGTTTAGCCACTGGGAACAAAACTTTTAAAAATGCTTTAAAAACATAAATGTTTTCAAAGGTTTTGGGATACGGGAAATCCACACACACACATTTGCATGGTGATATACCCATATAGAAAGTGGGATGTTTTAAAAAGGAATATAAAGACTTACGTATGTGTGTTTATTTGTTTTAAATATATATGTTTTATGCATACATATATATAAATATTATTATTATGATTATTGAGGGTGCGGAACCCTTATGAAATGAGTGATTAAGAGGGTTCCTCAGGCTTCAATATATGCGGGAGCGTGGAGGGGTTGGAGAAGCATGCTTGATTCTCAGCCGTGGACCGCCTATTAAGAGGCACGATGAGAAGAGACCCTAGGAGAGGTTCGTAGGGAAGCTCACTAGGGCTTAAGGTAGCTGTGTTCCACCACAGCGACGGGCACCACCGAGGAAACGGGCTAGAGAAAGAGAAAATGTGAAATGATTTAGAAAGAAAAGAGATAGCCTTCGGTGCAGTGAGGCATACGATCGACGGGTCGAGCCTCCAATATAAAAGAGATGCCAGCCCATTTGAGATATATATATATTTTAAGAGATTTAAAAGAGGGTTCTCAGTTGGAGAACCAGAAAATAGTTTTGAAAATAAAAATATTTATTTTATTATTATTTTAAATTGGATTACCTCTGTCTTCCCTAACCCCAATGGAGATTCATTGAACCTTTGTCACTCACCTGTATCCAATGTGGATGGATGCAAATCCATGTACGGGGTCAACAAATAGAATGGAGACTCACTAGGAGATGTCGGTGGCTTAGGCTTAGAAGTTTCTGCTGTATAGGTATTCTTAAAATTAGTCCACTGGTAATACCTTTAAAGATTATTATTTTATTAAATGATTTTTAATTAAAGTTTTAGTTGCTTTGCAGTGATGGTATCCATTTCTTTGCCTCGTTATGTTTCGGGTGCGTGAGCGGCCGGCATGTACTTTGAGGTAGCGCGACGATTGCCACGTGGCCGACCCGGGCGGGTTGGGGCGTGACAGTTTCAAAATATTTTAGGCACACTAAAGTGGTGAAATAGCTATTTAAATCAACATTTACTTACTCAGTGGGTTCTACACGAATTTTTGAAAAAATAGTACAAAAGTTGACTTTTCCACCCTCGGTCAAACTTGAGCCAAAAGCCTAGCAGTTCTCTCACCACAACGTACCTACTAGTGCGGCTGATGTCTATAGCCTGAAAAATATTTTATAAAAACACGGGTGAGTAACAGAGTTACCCAATTAGTGGATAAAATAACTATATAAACAACAATGTAAAAACCGATATTTATAATAAGGTAATAAAAGTCAATATCATGAGTATAAATATAAATAAAGTAAGATTTTCATAAACTTTGGCCCATATATCATATATTTCATCCGTCAGTTCCTCACTCGAGTCGTCACCTTGGCCAAGGCCGACAACCAAGTAACGAGTCCCATCTTGGACAGTGGAAATCACAAGATGGTCTCAAATTACCTTGCGGGTTTCCCTTCGCGCCTCCTGCCAAGGTACACACCACACTCACCCACGCCCCTCTCAAGGCGGTCCGTGGGCTACTTACTCACCCACATTCCTCATAAGTGGTCCGTGGGCTGCTTAGCTACTGTAGTAACGCAATTCCCCCTTTGGAGCCCACCGTATAGTTACATCTTGGAATTGTGATGGCTTATAAACCCTTTGTTTTCATTTCTACAAAATGTCACGTTCCAAAACCATATAAAACCCTTTTCCACTTATTTCAAAAGCAAGAATAGAGATTTGTTTCAAAACTATTTTCATAAAATACTTCTTAAAACCAATTTCATAAATTAGCCATCGCATTCCATGGGCCATGTATTTCTCATTATTTTATACACATAGTAATAAATCACTGAGTTCAATAAATTCATACTTAACAAAAATAACAAAATATAAGAGTTCAAAATGTAGTTATCCATTCCAAGTGAGGTCCTCGCTATTCTTGACCATCCTCACTCGATTCCTTGTCCTTTGACGGTGCAGGCACTCCTAATTTTCATAAATTTACTTAGTTTTCCAAACTATTACTAAATTGGACTAAAACTTAATCTACATGCAATGCCATTCATGCCATGCAATAATTTAGTAATTTAATAGCTAATCACTACTCTTATTAATATTCTTCTACCCAATTTTTCTTCAAAATTCACATTTATTCCATTAAAAGTTGAAAATTTCCCATGGCTATAACACATTAAAAATTTCAGCCTTTGCTCCAATTTCACCCAATTTCCACTTTTTTCTTTTCCAATATTTTTCTTTAACATTTTCACATTAAAATTACTTCAAAACAACTACATATTCATTTAAATCCCAAAATGACAAAAATGCCATTTTCCTCGTAATTTTCGGCATAAATATTGAAAAATCAAAATTTTCTTTTCTAATGTAATTTGATGGCATTTCCTAGTTTAGTAAGCTTCCATGAACTTCATATTTTAATCCTAAGGTTCCATGAATTCAATTTGACCTAGAAATCTCAAATTCAAAAATTCTCCATAACTTTTCTAATTTTCTAGATTCACACTCCGATTGACCTTATATTCATGTTTAACATGCCATAATCTACATTCTAACATCAAAATTAGGCATGCTTACCTTTAATTTGTGAAAATCCATCAGGAACCCTAATCCTTCAAAGTGAGAATTCTCCCACACTAGCTTAGATTTTTCAAAATTGATTTGGGATTATAATTGGGCTAAGCTAGAGGTTTAATTTGATAGGAAATTTTGGTAGGCTTATTTGGAGAATTTAGGACTTGTGTTTATGGGTGGAAAGTTTCAAGTGTTCAACAATGGAGTTTTGTTCTTCCAAGCTAAAGGTTGAAGACAACAATGGTGATTTCAAGAATTTTTTAACCTTTTAATTATGCATGGCCGAATTTTTTTGGTGTTATAAGACAAGGAAATTTGGCTAAATCCTAGCCATTGGTTTCTAAAGTTTTACCACTTGTCATCATGTGATTAAATCCATAAAAGGTAATTTTGTTCTTAGTTCCCATTTTATCCTCCAACAATCACTAAAATTCCATCTATATCCTAAGTCAGTGTAATAAAAATTTTTAGTGTATATTTTTATTCTTCAGACAATTTCTTTTTATTCCATTGGCAGTGAAATTTTTAAATTATCTGTCAATTTTTTGTAAAATCAGTCTAAACTTCTAATTTTACTACTAAACTTCAACAATTCATTTAATTCCATTTATATCCTATTCATAACTTAAGTAAGGCTTAAACTATATTTTCCATGATTTCCTACTAAATGATGTATGCCGGACGGACTAAGAGAAACAGTAATTTAGAACGGGTATTACATGTTTTCTTTTCGTCTGTGTTTCACGCACAGCGATTGGCATCACCGAGGGAATGGGCCAGAGAAAGAGAAAGTAAGAAAATGCTTTAGAAAAGAAAAGAGATAGCCCTCGGTGCAGTAAGGCATACGATCAATGGGTCGAGTCTTCAGTAGATTTGTGGCCAAACCATTTTAGATATGTATATATTTACTTAAATTGTTTTAAAAGAAGATTCTCGACTAGAGAACTAGAAAGAGATTTTTAAAAGAAAAATATCTATTTTATTATTATGTTTTGGATTTACCCTGTTTTCCCTAACCCCGATGGAGATTCATCGAACCTTTGTCACTCACCTGTATCCTATGTGGATGGATGTAGACCCGCATACAAGGTCATCAGATAGATCCGAGGCTCACTAGGAGGCGTCGGTGACTTAAGCTTAGTAGTTTCCGCTGCGTAGGTATTCCTTTTAAAATTAGTCCTCTGGTATTACTTTTAAAGTTAATTGCTTTATTAAATGATTTCTATTAAAATTTTAGTTGTTTTGTAGCGATGATATCCATTTCATACCTTGCGGTGTTTCAGGTGCGTGACCGGCCAGTAAGTACTTCAAGGCAACACGGCAGTTGCCATATAGCCGACCCGGGCAGGTCGGGGCGTGACAATGTCACCCTCCGCACCTCATAGTCCCAGGAGAGTGCACTTGTGCCTCCTCTATGGAGCGTCCACAAGCCACTAAACTGCCAGCAAATACCCCCTAATGGGCAGATATTAAACCTCAATTGGGCAAGTCACTTATGGACCGTAATCACGCCACGATTAGGTTTATATAAAAACACCTCAATCGTGCAAGTCACATATGGACTGTCATCACACCTCGATCAGATTAACATAAAATAACATAAAACATTTTATATCATATATATAGGATAGAATATCATAAATCCCACCCTCACAAAATATTTGTATACATGTGCAGCAGTACATCATACCCTAAACCATCTAAAACATTTAATTTAAAATAATTTAAAACATTTGTCATCAATGTCAATAAACATTGAGGTCAAACCACTCACAGACTGGGAAAGTAATCTACTCCCACGCTAGCTCAACAGTACAGCAGGAGCTCTCGCCATAATCCATTGCTAGTGCTCCTAATTTTGTAATTAAATTTCATCAAAATCATTTTCAAAATCATACATACCAATGATGACTCAAAATAGCCTACATAGGCTACTAACACATTAGGAAATGGCTTTAGACTAAGCCAAAATGAAAAATGATCAAAATTGAGAAAAGTCAGCAAAAGTTAACTGATCAACTTTGAACGTTTAAAACCATAACTCTCTCTTCCTACGTTCAATTCACTTGATTCTTGAACCAAATGAAAGCTTATTAAGTTAACTACAACTTCTTAGTTTATGACTTAACCCATTTCAGACTTCTTCTATTTCAAATTTAGCTCGTAATCTAGTGTCACCTAAAAACTAACAGTTTTGGCGATACTTGAGAAAATTACATTTTTCTCTATGTTACGGTCAAAATTAAGGAATGGCTATTTCTGATAAAATTGTTGAGGACTCAAAAACCTTTAAAAATTCACCTAGTTAATCTATCGATAGATTAAGATCTGTCGATGGATCAGTCAACCAGCCTGGAGTTTCCCATTCTTGGGCCAGTCCGTGTACAGATGGGACCCCATCTATTGACAGATAAGTCGCATTTCACTAACTATGCAGGCTTTTGCCACCCCAACACTGCCAAATCCAAACTTTTACACTTCTAGGTTCATTCTAAGCCTCCTAAGGCCCTTATCCTCCATCTATTCCAACCATAACACCATATAATCAAAATATAAGCTTAAATCTACAATTTAACCCGAAATTATCCATTTATCTTCAATTTCGAAGATCTCAACAACCAACCAACCAATTTCAATGAAATTTACACCAATTGAAAGCTCTTACGGAGTAGAACAACATACCTAAATAGCTCAAACCAATTTGAGCTTGTTTTCCCCAAATCTATAAAAGAGTCCAAAACTTCTCTTGTCCATTGAGCTCAAATCCTTGCTCTCATCCAAGAATGGTCACCATCATCGCGTAAAACTCAAAAAATACTACGATTTAGGCTATTTATTTGCTTAATTTGATTGAGAAATGAGAGAGAAATTGAAGAGGAAAGATTGGAGCTTAAATGGAGAGAAAATGGATGAAGAAGAAAAAATAAGAAAAATTCTTCTTCAAAACACTTTTCGGCCTTTTTATACCTCTGAGTAAAATGACAACTTTGCCCTTTATTAATCTCACAAATTTCAAATTCTCTACACCCAATTTAATTAAGCAAATTTTCAATTACTTATGATTGCAATGATGAAAAATTTAATTGCACCCAAAACATACCAAGATATCATCTATCAAGAGTTCAGCATTATATTGGATTGGGGTTAGAGTCCACAATAATAGTCTAGTGTTAAGTCATGGTATATAGATGTAGTCTCCACAAATATCCATCTTTAGGCTATGTTATATGATTAATAGCTTGTAATGAATTTGTCAAAAAAAATCAAGGCAAAACTTGTCCAGAAAATCACAAGAAAATTGTCCAATACACTACATTACAATCCACGAATTTAATATGTATTCACGATGAATATGTCAAAAATCATCCGATGAAGGTCATATCTTTAAATGTTGCAAACAATATGTCAATTACATGATAACGTAATAGAAGAATTACATAAAATACATGAGATAAAAATGCTGCAGAACACCAAAACACTAATGTTCTGCATGAACGGAAATATAAATAGAAGTAAATAGTTTTACATTGGCTTTTCTTACAACACACCAACTTACCTGTAGACACTTATTTTTAATTTTAATTGATTAATTAATTAATTGGTTAATTGATTGATTAATTAGTTGGTCATCTCCAAATTTTATCTCACTTATCATCCTCATTGCCTTGTTAAGATAAATTTATTTATTTATCATCATTATTATTATTATCATTATTTTAATTAATTTCAATTTTATAATATTGCGGGTGATTTTGAATAAAGTCATGCGAAAGCCAAGCTAACCAGAGAACAACCGAGTTAACACGGTTTTCATGCAAAGATATATATATATATATATATGTATGAATATATATATATGTATAAATATATATGTATATGTATAAATATATATATATATATGTGTATGTATATATATGTATATTTATATATATAAATATATACACACTCTAGAAGCCTACGCACGTAGGGAGCAGATTTTATATGGCAGCCCCCACCACAAGGATGTCCAAATATTTTGCAAAAGAAAATGATGATGTGACCCTACGTATAGACAATTGCAGCCCCCACCGCAAGGATGTCCAAATATTTTGCAAAAGAAAATGATAATGTGACTCTACTTATGGACAATTGCAGCCCCCGCCGTCCAAATATTTTGCAAAAGAAAATGATGATGTGACTCTACGTATGGACAATTGTGCGGGGGAGACCATACTTTATTATCACAAAAGCTTTGATTATGGAGAGCTTTATGGTGATTAGAGGAATTTTGTTTGTGACAACAACTCAGAAGAGGACGATGTGTGTGTATTTGCACCTACCAATCTGGGAAAAGACCAATCACCCCCGGACCAAAAGGTCAGCATGCCGCTCATGGAAGCAAATATGCATGGCTCCCCAAAAATTATTAATGGAGTGACGGTGGCAAAGGAGGTTCGCTGATACATGGAAAAAATGTGTCGAGACTGAGATGGATGCTAAGTCTGGTTCAAACCATGTTGTTCCCTGGTCTACAAGACCTCATCTTTCTGGAGTTTCTCGCAATGGCAGCAAGCTAAAGATGATCGTAAGCTACGTAAATAATCTCCTTCCCGGTGTCTTTCCAGAACAACAGTGGCTTCAGTCCTTTTGAGCTTTGGATGAAAGGCTACAAATTTTTTATCCATCCCAAAGGTTCCATTTTCAGGTTCAAGGTAGGAACTTCATCTTCGACGCCAACAAACAACAGCTCCCAATGCAAAGCCAAGACAATGACCGATTTAATTTGATGTTAGTGGACTTGGAGTCACATGGTCCCAATCAACAAAGTTCATCATTTGCTCTCTATTGTTGCAACCAGCTTTCTTTTATTCTTTGTCAGAAATTGATTAGAAAAAAACAAAATTGAATTCCAAAGTCAAAAGTCATCCTACTATCAAATAATTTAGTAATACCATCATCATCAATGGATGGTGGAATCGGTTGCCATTTCCTCGCACCCTCTCAACTTTGTGGACCCCTCCACTCCACTGCCATAATTCCCCTCGAGTAACTACTAAAGAAAAACAAAATGCTGTCTTGGTTAAAGAGAAAGAGGTGGAAGTTGTCAAGAGCATTTCCCCAAGAAAATGCTATGCAGGATCGGCCGTGTCTCTTGGCCAAGATTGTGCTAGTCAGAGTGTCCTGCAGTATTTCAAGATGGACCGAGAATAACAGCTCAGCATGCATTCCCACGTGATTTTCTTGCGAGCTCCAGCTGGGTACCCTCCAAAGACAAAAAAAAATGGAGTCAGTAATATAAACAACCAATCACAGCAGAGGAAGAGAGGGCAAAATAGGGAGCACATGACTAAAAATTAGAAGCCATCAGATGAAAAAGCATAGAGGAAGGAGAACCGTTGGATCAAGGCATGAAAAGATGATATAAAATAACATCTTCAACAGCAAAATGGGGCAGCTCTTCATTTTCACAAAAGGGCAAGGTTTTCAAAAAAAAAAAAAGAAAAAAAAACAGAGCTTCTTTAAAAAAAAAAGAGCATTTCCTCGATATAGAAAGGCTGGTCGGAGGAAGAGAAAGGGGTGAGTTTGTTCTTCAAACATAAGCTATTCTTCCTTCTAAAACAAAAACAGTAATTATTTTGGATGGCTCTTTTGTTTCCGTTTTGGAGAAAAGAAACCACTTTGAAAAACTTCTTTCTTTTCTTTTTTTCTTTCTGAAGTTCTTTTTGGTAAGCAAAACTTCCATCCTCAAAGGGTAAAAATTCTTTTTTTCATTGTAAAGCCATCATCGTCAGCTCTTATGATTATGTTTTTGTCTTTCCCTTTGGTCTGATTATGTATAAAAAAAGAACCATTTTTGCTGTTTTTAGACTGTTCTTTGTGATTCATGAAACTTGATATGAAGTTTTCTTAACTCAAGTTTTCGTTTTGAATAATGGAAATCCTATTTCTTCTTGCTGCCATAAACGTGAATATATGTATTGAACTATGTTTGCCTGTTTAAGTTTGTCAAGTTCTTGCCGATCGGCTATAGTTAGTCTGTTTTACAACTCTCTCAATGTTCCTTATAGTTCTCTGTGTTTAATATGTATGTTTTATGATATCGGCTTTATTTGAATTTGATTTTGATCATAAAGTTCTCATCTTTAGACCTGTTTAGGCTTAAAATTTTAATTTTGACTGTAAAGTTCGTATCTTTAAGACCTTTTTAGGCTCAAAAATTTAATTTTGACTGTAAAGTTCTCATCTTTAAACCTGTTTAGGCTTAAAAATTTAATTTTAACTGTAAAGTTTGCTTCTTTAAACCTGTTTAGGTTAAAAATTTAGTTTTGACTGCAAAGTTTGCATCTTTAAAACCTGTTTAGGTTAAAAATTTAGTTTTGACTGCAAAGTTTGCATCTTTAAAACCTGTTTAGGTTAAAAATTTAGTTTTGACTGCAAAGTTTGCATCTTTAAAACCTGTTTAGGTTAAAAATTTAATTTTGACTATAAAGACTGCATCTTTAAACCTGTTTAGGTTAAAAAATTTAGTTTTGACTCTAAAGTTTGCATCTTTAGAACTTGTTTAGGTTAAAAATTTAATTTGGACTATAAAGGTTGCATCTCTAAACCTGTTTAGGTTAAAAATTTAAATTAACCTTGGTCATAAAAAATTTTTATTATTGTATTTTTAAGTTTGAATAGATGCATATTTAGTCTAATGTTTAATTATGATCTTGTTAAATTACTTTCTTGCCCTTAAATCCACGTTTGTCTTAATTAAAATTTAATCATGTGTGTAAAATTACTATTTTGCCCTTGCCTACATGTTTGTTAAATCATGAATTGAATTTTGTATAAAATCGTATTCTTTGACCTAATATGTGTGTTTGTTTAAATTAAGTTTACTTTGTATTATGTAATTAATTGTATATATATGTACTAACCCATGTTTCTTTGTCCAATTCTTGCATAATTAAATTTAGAACATTGATTTTTAAAAATTCATATGCATGGGGTAACCGGAGGGTACCTCGGGAGTCCGAGGTTTCTGAAGGTTTTCCCCGTTAGAAAGTTTTCTCGGTGTCTAATCGGGAGTCCGATCGAGCCCGGGAGAATTTTTCATCCCTTCAAAATTAAAAAATATGTTTTTCATGTAATTTTCATAAAAAGCATGCATCATGTTTATGATTTTCTTTAATTTCTTAAAATTCGCAAATGAACTCCAAAAATTTTCTTTTTACAAAAAGGAATGTTAATTCCAAAATCTTTTATTTTTATTTATTTTATTTTTACTTTTATGTTTTATTTTCATTTCATTTTAAGAAAATCTCTTGTTTAAGAGGCCTAATTAAATTGAAAGGAATGTTCATTCCGACATTAAGTTTTTAAATTTCGGATTTAACTTTTCTAATGGGATTTTTATCCCACATTAAAAGGAATATTTATTCCAACATTTAAAATTATGTTTTTCTTAAGATGATTTTGAACACATTTTATTATCATTTTCCAAGTAAAATATTTTTAAGACTTTTGTGGTACCGATTTTCGGGCATCTTGGGGTGCTAATCCTTCCCCGAGCGTAACCTATTCCCGAACCTAAAATCTTTTTCGTAGATCAGTTTCTTTCCTTAACTTGACGTAATCTTTCTAGATTTACGTTGAGTTTAATAAGTAGGTGACTAACCACACCTATTAAAAAATAAAAGGTTAGTGGCGACTCCATTTGTTTTTCGACTGTATAGTCCTTAACATTTTTCACTCCATATCGTTTATCGTCGGAGCGGTAAAATGTCTCAACAGCTTGGCGACTCCACTGGGGATTTTTTTTAGAGAGTCAAGCCACTTTTTTTTAAGTCTTATTTTACTTGGATTTGATAATAAAATGTTTTAAAATTTCATTGCATTGATTCATTTTCATTCAAAAATTTTCCCAATAATTGTTTCAAAAAAAAATTTCAAAACTTTTTCAAAAAAAAAGGAAAAGGAAGATTTTTCAAATTTAAATTCATCAAAATTGCATCTTGCGTTTACATCACATTTGGTTTGTATGTATGTTTATATGCCTTGATTTTCTAACATGCTTTGTGTATTTATCATTTTGCCCTTTCAATTACTTGTATGTATTTTTCATGTTTTAATTCCTTGTTTATGCCATGTATACTTGTCTTGTATGCTTATCTCTTGCCCCATTATTTTTCCATAATTATTTATCTTATACTTTGAATTGTACTGATCATGTGTTGACATGTGATAGTGCAATTTTTTCTGCTTCTTGCTTCTACTCCTCCGAATGTTTGCTACTTCACCGAAAGGCAATTGGTAAAGGTACAATTCCCTACCTCACACACAACACAAATTCATAACATAAAAGTTCGGGAGTCCGAACTTCACCTTTATTTAGGAGGGGGCGATGGGGTTGCCTCCACCCCATCTTGTCCGATGGGTACCCTTGTCTAGAGCTTTAAATCCAGCATGTAGAAAAACCTAAATTCTAACTTAGATAGAGCCAAACCCGTTTGGAGAAAACCCGGTTTCTTAAAGCATAAAGGGGGGACGACTTCTAACCTTTATCAATTCCTTTCACTTTATCTGTATATATGCTTATCTCATACTGATATGTTGTTTGTATAATTTGTCTGTTTATCTGTATATATGCTTATTTCATGATGATATGTTGATCAATTGTTGATACACTATTTGTATAATCTGTTTGTCTTCTTTCGCGTTATCTGTATATATGCTAATTTCATGATGGTATACTGATAATCTGTTTGTTTTCTTCTCAACTTTATCTGTATATGTTTATTTCACAATGACATACTGATATGCTATTTGTATAATCTGTCTGTTCACTCTATCTGTATATATGTTTATTTCATATTGATATGCTGTTTGTATAATTTATCTGTTTTCTTCCTCATTTTATTTGTATATGTTTATTGCATGATAGTTTGCTATTTGAATAATCTGTCTGTTTTCTTCAACACTTTGTCTGTATATATGCTATCTATTGTATGTCTGTTTTCTTCCTCACTTTATCCGTACATATTTATGCTTTGTCTTATAATCTTCTTGTTTCCTTCAAATATCCATGATTATTGCTTTTTATTGCCATCATAACATGCCATGCATTTCATTCGCAACAAAGGAACCATAAAGGGAAATTAGTCATGGCTGACGAACAAGGTCAATCTTTGGGTCAATGGGTATTTGGGTCCCTGGCTTTGTTCCGATGAAATGACCAGTTATTTTTTATGGTTAATTGTTGTGAACCATTCATTTTTGCATCTACATTTAATCATTGACATGTTTTCTTTTATTCTACTTCATACTATACTTGTATATGTACATCCATATATATAATTTATCTTAATAGTGGGCAAACACATTTCCTTTTTGTCATTTCTTCCCCTTATTTTTGCATCCTATGATTGCATTTTCATTAAGCATGTTCACACATACATTTCATTCATAATAAGGGAATCTGATTCATCCTTGTGATTACATCAAAGGGTTTCAAGATAGCACCTCCAAATACTAGATTACGGTCCAAAATCATAATGGAAGAGCAAACTACTGAGATTGAGCAGTTGAGGAAGGCAAATGAAGAATTGCAGAAAAAATTGGATCAGATGGTAGAAATGGTGACTAGTATGAGGCAACAAAACATGGCCAACTCAGGCAACAATTCCGATGGGCAATCTCCCCAGAATGCACTCCCACACATACTTCCAACAACTCAACCCATGAATACCTCTCTCTCACCTCCAACCCTCAGTATACCTCCACAAGAAAATCAAACAAGACTTTCACAATCAAACACATTCACCTTTCCACCACCGCCTCCGCCTGGTATATACCCTTTTATACCCCCAATGTTCAATACAAGCAGAGGACTTCCAATGCCAACCCTACAAATTACTCCTCCCACATACACCATGGCACCTCATGTCCCTAGATTTGCCCCAACCGACCCCGTGATTGTGCCTAACGAGCAATTTGAGAGAGAGATGGGTGAAGCTGAAAGCCAGAAAGTGTTGAATCAAATAGAGGAGCGACTTAAAGTCATGGAGGGCACTCATACTTATGGCACTACTAATGCATGTGACTTGAGTTTAGTTGATGGATTGGCGATCCCAAGGAAGTTCAAAGTGCATGAGTTTGAAAAGTACAAAGGGACTACATGCCCTAAAGACCATGTTGCCATGTACTGTCGAAAGATGGCCGCTTATTCACGAGATGATAAACTGTTGATTCATTGTTTCCAAGACAACCTCACCGGGTCAGCAATACGGTGGTATAACAAGTTGGATAGGCGGGGTATTCATTCTTGGAATGATTTGGCTCGGGCTTTCATCGATCAGTACAAGCATATGACAGATTTAGTGCCCGATAGACTGATTTTGCAAAACATGGAGAAAAAGTCTTCCGAGTCATTCACTGAATATGCCCAAAGATGGAGGGACGTGACAACTCAGATACAGCCTCCTTTAACTGAGAAAAAGATGACATGGCTATTCATTAACACCTTGAAAGCTCCATATTATAACCATATGCTAGCTGGCGCCACCATGAGTTTCACTGACATGGTCTTAATTAGAGAAATGGAGGAAAATGCGCTCAAGACCGGTAAGTTAGATGATGGGGAGTCCAGTGCAGCCAAGGAGAGTTCCAAAGAGAAAAAAGGCGAAGTGAGCACTATCAGATGTGGAGGATACCAACAACACCCACAACCCTAATGCCAACAATGCCAACCCCAATACCATCCCGTCGATTTCACACCACCTCAGAACACTTATCAGTATCCTCCTCCCAACTATACACAACCTCAAAATGCTTACCAATACCTAGTGTCCAACACCATTTCCATTGTTCCAAGACCAAACACCCAAAACTGGAATCCAAGACCACTAAAGAAAAGGAAACAATTTACTCCCATCCCCATGACTTACAAAGAGCTATACACCAAACTATTGAATAGCAAGATGATTGAACCGGTTCAATACTCGACCCTTTTACAACCTCCCTATCCTAAATGGTTTGATGAAAATGCAACATGCGCCTATCACTCAGGAGCCAAGGGGCATAGCATTGAAAACTGCATGAGATTGAAAGAAGTGGTACAAGGGATTATCAAGGAAGATCGTTTGACTTTTGATACTAATGTGCAGTCGAATGTAGGGGCAAATTCATTTCCTAATCATGGTGGGAATGGAATAAATGCTATTAATGCTGAATTACCTGTGTTGAAATATGAGGAATCAAGCAATGGTAAAACATGGGTCTGGCAGTTAGCACCAGGGACCAATTTGAACAATTGGGAGGTTTTTGAGATGCTGATAACAGAATTTGACATGTGTTGAGTCTCAATTTTGTCTTTTATTCCACACTTCTGCCTAAGAGTGTTGGTGGTTGATCTCCATGTGTTGTAGGCTTTATTTCTCTGTTTGCTTATCATTTATGATTTTAATATCATGCATTTCTGCAAAACTTTTTATCATATACGTATTTTATCTTTCATATAGTCTTGCCTTTTTAATCCTTATTCTTTCCCTATGTATATATGATTATATCTTTACCCTTCGATCTATTTGTTTGTCTATCTATTCATGGATCATGTACATATATGTATATATTTCTTGTTTTTCTCTTAAATGCCCAAGATCCCAAGTGATGAATGTAGAGATAGCAAAGATGGCCCGATCGAGCCCAACTTTGACTGGTTCATTAATACAGATGATTTTGATGATAGCAATAATGATGATTACCTCCTCTTTGACGGCGATATTCAATACTGAGACAGAAGAGGAAAATAAGCAGAAATGTACTTTGATGTGGCATCAAATGTATTGGGGCATGGAATGATAGCTAGTTAATATCCTCGAATGGGGATCAATGCCCAGTGACAGCAAGATTTGATTCTGACTGCACAATGTGATATGGCAGAGTATGAGACTTATATATCTGGAATCCAAATGGCAAAAAAAAAAAGATGAGGGAAAGAGAATAAAAAAAAAGAAAAAAGAGAGCAAAAAATTGACCGTATCATCATGCATGTGGGGCATCCTTAAGGTTTTAACTTATATTTTGAAATCATTACTTTTCAAAAACCGTTGTTTTCAAAATCACATTCCTTTGAGGGAATACTCTTCGATAAATGTAACCATGCTTGGGAAGAAAAATGGCCGTCTTTCTTGTTCCCTTCACTTATAGAAAATTATCCATTGTTGTCCCCTTTGAGCCTAATGAACTTTCTTTCTGATGAACCCAATCAAGGATCACCCCCACACTGGGGTAAAAATGAAGAGATTGTTTAAACTCTTACATTAAGGCCAGATAAATCATGAGTGATCAAGAAAGCCTCAGATTCATTTTGTAAAAAAAGAAAGGAGAAAAGAAAGAAAAAAGAAAAGAAATAAGAAGATGAATAAGGTTAGGGCAAACAAAAAGAACATGCATAGACAAATGATCCTTTATATGGCCAAAAAGTGATCCTTGATTCAATTTCCCTGGAAACACAATTTTGGGTCTTTTTATCCTTTCTTTCAGAACCCTTAACCCTAACCCACGTTACGTGCTTTGAAAAGTCCATTTCGATCAAGTATGGATACTTTGACTTGAAAAGCGTTTCCTTAGAGGAATGAATTTTTATCACTAAATCATACTTTCTAAACGAGTGTTTGAAAGAGTTTTGATCCTTATGTGCATAATGGAGCGGTCGAAGCAGCAAACAAAAACATTAAGAAGATTGTCCAGAAAATGATAGTGACTTACAAAGATTGGCATGAGAAACTTCCTTTTGCTTTACATGCTTATCGCACTACTGTAAGAACATCGACTGGTGCAACTCCATATTCTCTTGTCTATGGAATGGAAGCTGTGGTACCAGTTGAGGTAGAAATCCCATTTTCGAGAATATACAGAGAGTTGAAGCTCGAAGAGTCGGATTGGGTGCATGAGAGATTTGACCAATTGAATTTAATTGAAGAGAAGCGGCTCAAAGCATTTTGACATTGTCAATTGTATCAGAAAAGAATGATGTGTGCATATGATAAGAAGGTACGTCCGCGCGAGTTTGCAGAAGGTGAATTGGTGCTGAAAAAAATTCTACCTGCTCAACATGATCCCCGAGGAAAGTGGACTCCAAATTGGGATGGTCCTTATGTGGTGAAGAAAGCATTCTCGGGAGGTGCCCTAATCTTGCAAGAAATGGATGGGGATGAATTGCCACATCCAATCAATGCCGATGCTGTGAAGAAGTATTACACCTGAAGAATTAAAAAAATGATGAAAAAATGAAAAAATGAAAAAATGAGAAGAGCGTCTCAAGTTGAAAACTTGAAAAGGCAGCTTGAGTCCGAAAAATAGAAGAAAAGGAGGGATCTGAGGCGAAAACTCGAAAAGGCCGTTCAGATCCAATTAGGATGGTTCCTAAGCTGAAAACCTGAAAAGGCAGTTTAGGAAGGTTGAGAAAGCACAACAAAAAAGTCATCTAACTTGTACAAGAGGTCTTGTTTGATTATGAGGATTGGGGTAATCAGAAATCATCAGATGTTGTCAAACATCACTCTAGCAATGATGAGTCAATCAAAGGCGGGGTGCGAGATGACCAGTTTTTGTTACTTATGCATTCATTGCTTTGAGGTCATGTGCCTTTCTTCTTCATTTTGCTACCAACTCATTTGTTATAGACTCTTTGTTATAAACTTGTAATGAGCTTGTTATAAGTTTATCTGTTATATATAGATATGTTTTGCACACTTTCCTTTAAAAGATCCATGTGTTTCCTTTAAATATAAATGGCATAATTTTTCTTTGGCATAGAGGGATAAGCAAACAGGTAAGTAAATGCCATGACATTGGATGTCACTTTCAACACAAAAAAGGAAAGAAATGTGAGGGTAAACATGAACTCAACAACATACTTTTGGTGCCCAAAGCAAGGTGACACATGAATGAAGTTATCTCAAAATGGGATGTTCAGGCAAAAATGATTTGAAATAAAGGTTTGGGGCATATTTATGCCAGAAAAGATGTGACAAGAAGATGTTCTCCAATTCCAAAGAATGTAGGTCGGACCAAGCCAGAAGGCTATCTTGAAACCTTTGAGGCAAAGTAGAAAGGCATTATCATTTAAGCTTGAGCATGCAAATTGCATCATTTTAGCATCATTCCTCATAAACATTCATCATGCCTCATGTCATTATTCAAAGATTGCAGCCACAAATTGAATTCAAATTGCGAGGTTAGTCTTGTATAAGAAGCTCCTCAGGTAACTCTCCAAAACTCCTTTAAGGTCTTTTCTTGCTTAAGGTAATTATCCCTGATTCAGTTCTGTTTAGCATGAATCATTTATACAAGTTATTCAAAGTTTAAAACCATTCCTGTTTAGGACGGTTTTCTCAAAAGCCTTTCTTTTTAAAGCAATTTTTTTCAAAGTTTAAAACCATTCCTGTTTTGGATGGTTTTGTCAAAAGCGTTTCTTTCTATAGTAATTTCTTCAAAATTTAAAATAATTTTTGTTTAGGATGGTTTTCTAAATTGTTTCTATTTAGAACAATTTCTTCAAAATTAAAAATCATTGTTTAAGATGATTTTCTAAAAATTGTTTCTGTTTAGAGCAGTTTCTTCAAAATTTAAAATCATTCTGTTTAGGATGGTTTTCTAAAATTGTTTCTGTTTAGAACAATTTCTTCAAAATTAAAAATCATTTTGTTTAAGATGATTTTCTAAAATTATTTCTGTTTAGAGCAGTTTCTTCAAAATTTAAAATTATTCTGTTTAGGATGGTTTTCTAAGATTGTTTCTGTTTAGAACAATTTCTTCAAATTTAAAATCATTTTGTTTAAGATGATTTTCTAAAATTGTTTCTGTTTAGAACAATTTCTTCGAAATTTAAAATCATTTCTATTTAGGATGGTTTTCTAAAATTGTTTCTGTTTAGAACAATTTCTTCAAAATTTAAAATCATTTTGTTTAAGATGATTTTCTAAAATTGTTTCTGTTTAGAACAATTTTTTCAAAATTAAAAATCATTTTGTTTAAGATGATTTTCTAAAATTGTTTCTGTTTAGAGCAATTTCTTCAAAATCTAAAAAATCATTTTGTTTAAGGCGGTTTTCTCAAAATTATTTCTATTTAGAACAATCTTCTCAAAAATCATTTCTGTTTAGGATGGTTTTCTAAAATTGTTTCTGTTTAGAGCAATTTTTTCAAAATCTAAAAAATCATTTTGTTTAAGGTGGTTTTCTAAAATTGTTTCTGTTTAGAACAATTTCTTCAAAATTTAAAATCATTTTGTTTAAGATGATTTTCCAAAATTGTTTCTGTTTAGAGCAATTTCTTCGAAATTTAAAATCATTTTTGTTTAGGATGGTTTTCTAAAATTGTTTCTGTTTAGAATAATTTCTTCAAAATTTAAAATCATTTTGTTTAAGATGATTTTCTAAAATTGTTTCTGTTTAGAGCAATTTCTTCAAAATCTAAAAAAATCATTTTGTTTAAGGTGGTTTTCTAAAATTGTTTCTGTTTAGAACAATTTCTTCGAAATTTAAAATCATTTCTGTTAAGATGATTTTCTAAAATTGTTTCTGTTTAGAGCAATTTCTTCGAAATTTAAAATCATTTCTGTTTAGAATGGTTTTCTAAAATTGTTTCTGTTTAGAATAATTTCTTCAAAATTTAAAATCATTTTGTTTAAGATGATTTTCTAAAATTGTTTCTGTTTAGAGCAATTTCTTCAAAATCTAAAAAATCATTTTGTTTAAGGTGATTTTCTAAAATTGTTTCCGTTAAGAACAATTTCTTCAAAATTTAAAATCATTTTGTTTAAGATGGTTTTCTAAAAATTGTTTCTGTTTAGAACAATTTTTTCAAAATTTAAAATCATTTTGTTTAAGATGATTTTCTAAAATTGTTTCTGTTTAGAGCAATTTCTTCAAAATCTAAAATCATTTTGTTTAAAATGGTTTTCTAAAAATTGTTTCTGTTTAGAACAATTTCTTCAAAATTTAAAGTCATTTTGTTTAAGATGATTTTCTAAAATTGTTTCTATTTAGAACAATTTTTTCAAAATTTAAAATCATTTTATTTAAGGTGGTTTTCTAAAATTGTTTCTGTTTAGAACAATTTCTTCAAAATTTCAAAATCATTTCTGTTTAGAGTGATTTTCTCAAAATTGTTTCTGTTTAGAACAATTTGTTCAAAACTTAAAATCATTTCTGTTTAGGGTGGTTTTCCAAAATTGTTTATGTTTAGCACAATCTCTTCAAAGTTTAAAATCACTTCCGTTTAGAATGGTTTTCTTAAAATTAGCACAATCTCTTCAAATTTAAAAACTACTTATGTTTAGGATGGTTTTCTCAAAATTAGCACAATTTCTTCAAATTTAAAATCACCTTTATTTAGGATGGTTTTCTCAAAATCCTTCAAATTAAAAAAAAAACATTTCTGTTCAGAATGGTTTTCTCAAAATTAGTTCTGTTTAGGACAACTCCTTTGATTTTAAAATTATTCTAGTTAAGAGTGATATTTTCCAAAACACCAATACTGTTTAGTGCACATTTGAGTAAAGGGTGTCTACATCTTTGCTTATTTCCTAATTATCCAAAAGCTTACACTTCTAAATCATTAAGAAATAATCAAAGAGGGGCAACTGTAGACAATTATTTTTAATTTTAATTGATTAATAAATTAATTGGTTAATTGATTGATTAATTAGTTGGTCATCTCCAAATTTTATCTCACTTATCATCCTCATTGCCTTGTTAAGAAAATTTTATTTATTTATCATCATTATTATTACTATCATTATTTTAATTAATTTCAATTTTATAATGTTGCAGGTGATTTTGAATAAAGTCATGCGAAAGCCAAGCTAACCAGAAAACAACCGAGTTAACACGGTTTTCATGCAAAGATATATATATATATATATATATATATGTATGTATACATATATATGTATAAATATATATATATGTGTATGTATATATATGTATATTTATATATACTAGTCATTCACTGTCACATGCTCTGCATGTGATACAATACGTTATATATTAATAATAACAAAAAAAATAATAGTAATAAATTTAGAAAAACAAACTACATTAAAATGGATAATAATTAAACTATAGATCAGTAAACTTCAAATTAAACTATATGAAATTGAATGCTAATTAAATGATTTTCTTAAATATAATATAGTGGTAATTGAATTATGATGAAAGTAAAATTAGTTACATTAAAATGGATATTAATTAAACTATAGATCAGTAAACTTCAAATTAAACTATATGAAATTGAATGCTAATTAAACTATTTTCTTAAATATAATAGAGTGGTAATTGAGTTATGATGAAAGTAAAATTAGTTAATTATTAAATATCATTTAATAAATATATACAAAATATTTAGTAAGAAATAAATAAAGAGTTTTAATTTAAATCAACAACATCAATGACAATTCTGAAATATTTAGAAAAAAAAGGGTATTTTAGGCGATTCAAAAGTTTTACACCATTCGTACTTTTATATATATTATAGATAAATATATACACACTCCAGAAGCCTATGCACGTAAGGAGCAGATTTTATATGGCAGCCCCCACCACAAGGATGTCCAAATATTTTGCAAAAGAAAATGATGATGTGACACTACGTATGGACAATTGCAGCCCCCACCGCAAGGATGTCCAAATATTTTGCAAAAGAAAATGATGATGTGACTCTACTTATGGACAATTGCAGCCCCTACCGTCCAAATATTTTGCAAAAGAAAATGATGATGTGACTCTACGTATGGACAATTGTGCGGGGGAGACCATACTTTATTATCACAAAAGCTTTGATTATGGAGAGCTTTATGGTGATTAGAGGAATTTTGTTTGTGACAACAACTCAGAAGAGGACGATGTGTGCGTATTTGCACCTGCCAATCTCGGGAAAAGACCAGTCACCCCCGGACCAAAAGGTCAGCATGCCGCTCATGGAAGCAAATATGCATGGCTCCCCAAAAATTATTAATGGAGTGACGGTGGCAAAGGAGGTTCGCTGATACATGGAAAAAACGTGTCGAGACTGAGATGGATGCTAAGTCTGGTTCAAACCATGTTGTTCCCTGGTCTACAAGACCTCATCTTTCTGGAGTTTCTCGCAGTGGCAGCAAGCTAAAGATGATCGTAAGCTACGTAAATAATCTCCTTCCCGGTGTCTTTCCAGAACAACAGTGGCTTCAGTCCCTTTGAGCTTTGGATGAAAGGCTACAGATTTTTTATCCGTCCCAAAGGTTCCATTTTCAGGTTCAAGGCAGGAACTTCATCTTCGACGCCAACAAACAACAGCTCCCAATGCAAAGCCAAAACAATGACCGATTTAATTTGATGTTAGTGGACTTGGAGTCACATGGTCCCAATCAACAAAGTTCATCATTTGCTCTCTATTATTGCAACCAGCTTTCTTTTATTCTTTGTCAGAAATTGATTAGAAAAAAACAAAATTGAATTCCAAAGTCAAAAGTCATCCTACTATCAAATAATTTAGTAATACCATCATCATCAATGGATGGTGGAATCGGTTGCCATTTCCTCGCATCCTCTCAACTTTGTGGACCCCTCCACTCCACTGCCATAATTCTCCTTGAGTAACTACTAAAGAAAAACAAAATGCTGTCTTGGTTAAAGAGAAAGAGGTGGAAGTTGTCAAGAGCATTTCCCTAAGAAAACGCTATGCAGGATCGGCCGTGTCTCTTGGCCAAGATTGTGCTAGTCAGAGTGTCCTGTAGTATTTCAAGATGGACCGGGAATAACAGCTCAGCATGCATTCCCACGTGATTTTCTTGTGAGCTCCAGTTGGGTACCCTCCAAAGACAAAAAAAATGGAGTCAGTAATATAAACAACCAATCACAGCAGAAGAAGAGAGGGCAAAATAGGGAGCACAGGACTAAAAATTAGAAGCCATCAGATGAAAAAGCATAGAGGAAGGAGAACCGTTGGATCAAGGCATGAAAAGAGGATATAAAATAACATCTTCAGCAGCAAAAGGGGGCAGCTCTTCATTTTCACAAAAGGGCAAGGTTTTCAAAACAAAAAAAAAGAAAAAAAAACAGAGCTTCTTTAAAAAAAAAAAAGAGAGCATTTCCTCGATATAGAAAGGCTGGTCGGAGGAAGAGAAAGGGGTGAGTTTGTTCTTCAAACATAAGCTATTCTTCCCTCTAAAACAAAAACAACAATTATTTTGGATGGCTCTTTTGTTTCCGTTTTGGAGAAAAGAAACCACTTTGAAAAACTTCTTTCTTTTCTTTCTTTCTTTCTGAAGTTCTTTTTGGTAAGCAAAACTTCCATCCTCAAAGGGTAAAAATTCTTTTTTTCATTGTAAAGCCATCATCGTCAGCTCTTATGATTATGTTTTTGCCTTTCCCTTTGGTCTGATTATGTATAAAAAAAGAACCATTTTTGCTGTTTTTAGACTGTTCTTTGTGATTCATGAAACCTGATATGAAGTTTTCTTAACTCAAGTTTTCGTTTTGAATAGTGGAAATCCTATTTCTTCTTACTGCCATAAACGTGAATATATGTATTGAACTATGTTTGCCTGTTTAAGTTTGTCAAGTTCTTGCCGATCGGCTATAGTTAGTCTGTTTTACAACTCTCTCAATGTTCCTTATAGTTCTCTGTGTTTAATATGTATGTTTTATGATATCGGCTTTATTTGAATTTGATTTTGATCATAAAGTTCTCATCTTTAGACCCGTTTAGGCTTAAAAATTTAATTTTAACTGTAAAGTTTGCTTCTTTAAACCTGTTTAGGTTAAAAATTTAGTTTTGACTGCAAAATTTGCATCTTTAAAACCTGTTTAGGTTAAAAATTTAGTTTTGACTGCAAAATTTGCATCTTTAAAACCTGTTTAGGTTAAAAATTTAGTTTTGACTGCAAAGTTTGCATCTTTAAAACCTGTTTACGTTAAAAATTTAATTTTGACTATAAAAATTGCATCTTTAAACCTGTTTAGGTTAAAAAATTTAGTTTTGACTCTAAAGTTTGCATCTTTAGAACTTGTTTAGGTTAAAAATTTAATTTGGACTATAAAGGTTGCATCTCTGAACCTGTTTAGGTTAAAAATTTAATTTTGACTGCAAAATTTGCATCTTCAAACCTGTTTAGGTTAAAAATTTAAATTAACCTTAGTCATAAAAAATTTTTATTATTGTATTTTTAAGTTTGAATAGATACATATTTAGTCTAATATTTAATTATGATCTTGTTAAATTACTTTCTTGCCCTTAAATCCATGTTTGTCTTAATTAAAATTTAATCATGTGTGTAAAATGACTCTTTTGCCCGTGCCTACATGTTTGTTAAATCATGAATTGAATTTTGTATAAAATCGTATTCTTTGACCTAATATGTATGTTTGTTTAAATTAAGTTTACTTTGTATTATGTAATTAATTGTGTATATATGTACTAACCCATGTTTCTTTGTCCAATTCCTGCATAATTAAATTTAGAATATTGATTTTTAAAAATTCATATGCATGGGGTAACCGGAGGGTACCTCGGGAATCCGAGGTTTCTGAAGGCTTTCCTCGATAAAAAGTTTTCTCGGTGTCTAATCGGGAGTTCGATCGGGCCCGGGAGAATTTTTCATCCCTTCAAAATTAAAAAATATGTTTTTCATGTAATTTTCATAAAAAGCATGCATCATGTTTATGATTTTCTTTAATTTCTTAAAATTCGCAAATGAACTCCAAAAATTTTCTTTTTACAAAAAGGAATGTTAATTCCAAAATCTTTTATTTTTATTTATTTTATTTTTACTTTTATGTTTTATTTTCATTTCATTTTAAGAAAATCTCTTGTTTAAGAGGCCCAATTAAATAGAAAGGAATGTTCATTCCGACATTAAGTTTTTAAATTTCGGATTTAACTTTTCTAATGGGATTTTTATCCCACATTAAAAGGAATATTTATTCCAACATTTAAAATTATGTTTTTCTTAAGATGATTTTAAACACATTTTATTATCATTTTCCAAGTAAAATATTTTTAAGACTTTTGTGGTACCGATTTCCGGGCATCTTGGGGGTGCTAATCCTTCCCCAAACGTAACCGATTCCCGAACCTAAAATCTTTTTCGTAGATCAGTTTCTTTCCTTAACTTGACGTAATCTTTTTAGATTTACGTTGAGTTTAATAAGTAGGTTACTAACCACACCTATTAAAAATAAAAGGTTAGTGGCGACTCCATTTGTTTTTCGACTGTATAGTCCCTAACATTTTTCACGCCATATCATTTATCGTCGGAGCGGTAAAACGTCTCGACATTACCAACTAACCACTCAAACACTTCCAAAACTACAAACTCACTACCTCTACTACCAACTCACTTACTTCATTCGACAACAAGTCCGACATTTCACTTGCTGTCTATACTTATACTTTGCTCACTTAGCCCACAAATTCACTCAACTTTGAAACCTTGCCCTACTTGCTCAGTGGGTAAACCTTCTCTGGAGGGAACTCTCTGTTGGTATAGCTTCTCCAGAGGGAACTGTCATGCCCCGACCTGCAAGCTTGGCCACGTGACGACCATCACACTACCTCGAAGTACATGTTACACACCCACGTATCTGAATCAGCACTAGGCATTGAATATCAAGTATAAATATAAATATCAAACTCCATTTACAAAATAATATTTTAACTTTCAAAATATATCTTTAAATAATATATAAATATAATAAATAAAGTCCCCCATGAATAAAATATCAAAACAATTGTGCTTACAAGTGTACGAAGTGAAACCATAAAACACATTGGAGCGGAATTTTAAATACACATAGATCACTAATGCTATGAATAGAATACCTACACAAGCTGGAAGCCTATCCGCACGCTTTATGAGATAACTTCTCTTCTATAAGCCTTATGCTTGAAAATATAATTAAACCACGAGGTGAGTCCAAAGACCCAGTGATGTGGTTTGAAAAAAATGTAAAAGACCAAAGACGGTAGGGATATAATCATACCAAAAACCAATTTATAATCATTATTTTCATCTCAAAACAATTCCCACCAGTAAAATTATTTTCATAAAAATGATTTTGTTAGGGTAGTTGAAATAGATTGAGCTTCATCCGTCGACGACCTCAAACCGTTGGGAGAATTTCTTATAATTTATTTCTTGATATAAACATAATAATATATATCTCATATATTATGCCATTTTTCTCCCAACATTGCTATAGTTGTCTCAAAATAGCTACACTACCCCCACGCGAGCCACCATCCACGCCTCTCTACTCTAGGGTAGTCTACTTGTGTCTTCCCTTTGGAGAACGGTCCATAAGTGCCTAAAACCAAGCTAGCAATTAGCCCCTAAAGGGCAGCCCCTCATAGACTAATATCATACCTCAATCATACAAGCCTCACATAGACCGTAATCACGTCATGATTAGGTTTATATAAAAATATATACCTCGATCAGGTAAGTCACATACGGACTCTCATCCTACCATGATCGGGTTTGCATAAAATCATTTTAAATATTTTATATCATAATTATATAACATATCCCGTCCTCATGAAATGTTTGTGAATACTTGTATAGTGGTACATTGTACCCCAAAGTAATAAAACATTTAATTTAATGTAATTAAAAATATTTGCCATCAATGTCACTAAATATTGATGTCAAACCACTCACTGATTGAGAGAGTAGTATATTCCCATGCTAACTCAACTACACAGCAGGAGTCTTCGCTATGATCCGTCGCCGGTGCTTCGAATTTTATAAATCTTTCATTAAAATAATTTTCAAATGAAAAACATGATCATGTAAACTCTCTATGGCCTAAACAGGCTTCTAATAGACTCGGGTTGACTTTGGACTAAATCGGAATCGAAAGCAACTAACTCCGAAAAAGTCAACCAAAGTCAACCGATCATCTTTAAACAGTTGACACCATAACTCTCTCATCCTACCTCCAATTCACTTGATTCTTGAACCAAATGAAAGCTTATTAAGTCAACTACAACTTTTTAGTTTATGACTTAACCAGTTTGGTCTTCTTCTATTTCAAATCTAGCTCGCAATATAATGTCGCTTGAGAACTCATAGTTTTGGTGACATTTAAGAAAATTACATTTTTCTGTATCTTAGGGTCAGAATTAGGGGAAGGCTATTTCTGAAAAAATTACATTTTTCTGTATCTTAGGGTCAGAATTAGGGGAAGGCTATTTTGACCCTAAGACACATGCTTAATTTAATTGCATTCAAACATCCCAAGAAATTTCATATTTGGGAGCTTGGTACAGTATTGGACTGGATTGGAGTCCACAGGAACTTACACTAACTCACCACTTACTAAACCAACTCTCCACCTTCCTAGCTTGCTACTAACTCTCTTATTACTCCACTCAGTACTGCACATGCTTCACTCCACCCACTCCGTTAGCTTAACACTTCACACCTAGCTCACTTTTGCTCTTTGAACAACAACAACACCAACTTCACCTCTATTTATACTTGTTCCAAGCCATCCAAGTCGGTGAAAATGGCAACTTCATCGAAGCTTCCTAGAATAAAATATTATCACTACATTTAATAGTAAGATAATTATCTACCAAAAATCTAAGGCTATTGTTTCCTAAATGTTTCCTATGCTTACAATTCACCACAAATTTACTTGACAAGTGGTAAAAAAAGAAGAGACTTAAATTCATGTAGGCCAGTTGCATTTAAGTATTAATATTTTAAATTTGTTAACTTTTTCCATTCTAACCAATTGCTTCCCTTTTTTTTATTGTAAAAGTAAAAAAAAATCAAAGAAATGGAGTACGCATAAAAGAAAATTATGTTCACATAGGAAAAATGTTCTTGATGACGTGGCTTAAGAGGGAGTCAAACATTTACTATTGGTGCTGAGATATCACCTAGTTGGATCTCAATTAATTGAGTCAATTTCCTTTCATTAAATGTGACTATTAATACATTGAGTTTTTCAACTTTTGTGGTTATCTTTTGTCAACTTTCTCAGTTATATTTTGTTAGTCTACAATTAAAAGTTTCGAAAATTTGTATATCTTATATTTATTATTTTTAAATAAAATAGTGAGATGAAACTGATCCAAAAGAACATAGAGCCGAAAAAAATAAAAAGATAAATATCAAGGCATATAAACACGTAATGTGGCAATATAGACGTTATGAGGTTTTAGCACTCGACGTGCTTTTATAATATACTAGTCTCAATGTTACGTGCATCGCACGTAATACAACACGTTATACTAACTCAAGAAATTCGTCCAATCAACTTGAACCCTAAATTAAGCTAATCCGATTTGATTTTTGAAAGAAATAAACAACCTAAACCCTACTGATCTGAAACCAGATTAATCCGAGAACCGAATGATTCGAAATCAATTGATCCAAAAAACTCAACATGCTAATTTAAATAACTGAAAAATAAAAACTCGAACCTAAATGACTCAAAAAACTAAGGACCAAACTCGAAAGACTAAAGAGTCAAACCGGAAAAATCCAAAACCGATTGACTTGAATGACTCGAAATTGAATTTGACCCGAACCTGTAACCTACCTAACTCGTCTATTTTATACCTCTAATTCTTAATTGTGTAAAACCTAATATAAATTGATGCCATTCTTTAATACCAATGAGTAAAAGCCCTTTAAAATCCTAATGTTCCAATTTAAACTAATGGCATTCTTAGATACTAATGAATAAAAATCCTTAAAATATTAATGTTTAATTATTTATTTTTAAAAACCAATGTTTAAGTATTTAGTTTTTAAAAGCCCAATGTAAAAGGTAGAACCCAAATCCAATGACATTTTTGAAATATGTTAAAGAATAGAGGATATTTAAGGTATAAGGTACTTACTCGAGTCACACTTTTATATTTCTATGGGCCAATTTGACCCGAACCTGTAACCTACCTAACCCCACTATTTTACACCTTGAATTCTTAATTGTGCATATTTTAATTATGTAAAACCTAATATAAATTGATGCCATTCTTTAATACCAATGAGTAAAAGCCCTTTAAAATCATAATGTTTAAACCCAATTTAAACTAATAGCATTCTTAGATACTAATGAGTAAAAGTCCTTAAAATATTAATGTTTAATTATTTATTTTTTAAAAACTTAATGTCAAAGATAAAACCAAAATCCAACTGTATAGTATTGAAATATGTTAAAGAAAAATGGATATTTAAAATGAAACAAATCTCTTAATACTCAATGTTTAAGTATTTAGTTTTTAAAAGTCCAATGTAAAAGGTAGAACTCAAATCTAACTGTATTTATGAAATATGTTACATAATAGAGGATATTTAATAGATATAAAACACTTACTCAAGGTACACTTTTATATATTATTATTATTATAAATTAGAGATTATAGATATTGAATAATAATTGAATAATCAGGAACTTAGGTTTCAGCCGCTTTTGCCCACCAACCTACAAAAAAGTCAATCTGCTTTGACCAACTCCTTGCCTTTTGTATCGAACCAGGTTTCACTGTTGAAGCTCTTATACCTTTGATCGAGTTGACGAGAAGTGAATATCAAAACCATTGAAAGAAGAAGAGAGAGAATAATGATTTTTACTTTTAAAAGGAAAAATGCATTACTGGGTTCGGGCATCTTCTTCTGATTTCTCTGGAACTCCTCCTCAGCCTCGCAGGTAAAGCTGAAAATCTATGTGTTTTTCTCACTTTGTTTATATGATGGAAAGACCTTTTCTGACAGATTCTTGTATGGTGTTTCTCAGTGGTCACACTGCTGTTCCTGTAGGAAAATCCAAGGTTGTCGTTTTCGGTGGACTGCTCGACAAGAAATTCCTTAGTGACATCACTGTTTATGACATTGGTAAATTGGGTTTTGTCTTTCCTTTTTTTTTTTTTTGTGTTGGGTTTGTTCTTTGGTATTTGCTGAAAGGTTTTTGAATTTTGCTTCATGGGTTTTTCTGGGTTTTCAATGTTTTATTTACCTGAATTGCATACACTCACTTTTCATTGAGGCATTGGAAATGAATTCTGTAGCTCATTTTAAGGATCTATGATATAATTTATGTGATTTCACGGTTCCTTTTCTTAATTGCATGGAAGTTAATATATCCATTTGCATTCACAAGAGTGTGCTTAACTGATTGGTTTATGGTTTAATTGTTGGATTTGCACACAGTAGGTAAACTCCATATCAGCTGATGAAACTGTCCAGTGAATTGCGTAGATAGAAAATTTTTCTTTTCCATTCTTAAAACAGAAAGTAATTGCCAAAGAAGGGGATTAGGGATTGTACAACTGAAAACTGATAAAATAATTGGAGCTGAGGTAAGCTGGGTGGCTTGTGTGTGTTCAGGAAGAAAGTTTGGGCTTTAGAACGTGTGAGGATTGGATCAGATTCTCTATTTTGAAGCACACTGTGACTTTGTTCTCTCAACCTGGGTCTTTCTGGGTGGCTTGGGTCATAGGTCTACCCAATTAGAGCTTATTTAGATCTCTTTATGTTGAGGTCTTCAATTTGTTAAGAAGATGGTATTTCAGTTGGATTCCTTCAAAATTTTACAGTTGATTGGTATAAACTTGATTTTTCTTCCTTCCTATTCTATTCCTTAGCATTGTTTCTTTGGTTGATTGGCCGTTGGAGATAAGCTGGCTATCATTCAATTGCTGAAATGGGGCTGCAATTTAATATCCTTTGTCTTTTCTACATTGTGGTTTGTAAGAGCAGGGACAATCTCTTTTGAAATGTTTGAATTTTGAATTTAGATAAATGCTTACCATGCTGGGGAAGTTCTTTAAGAGATTTACTGTACAGATAAACATGGAATATATTATTTGACATGCCTTGATCCAGAGGAACAAGAGACATCATGCTGGTAAAGCAAGGATATAGGATGCTTGAATGATATTCTTCATACTATTAGATGTATAAGTGAGTTTTTTGTAAAACATAGCCAGTCTACTCTAGGCATAATTTTGAAATTCCTAATAAATGAAGCTTGTGCATTTTACATTCTTAGCATCTTTAAGAGACACTGTTTTATTGTTTTTCTAGTTTCCCAGTCTTGTTGTGCCATGCTGTTTTGGATAACATAATAAGCAAAGCTTGTAGATGCGATAACTTCCATTAATCTCAAAAGCTTTGTTCAAATTATGACTTCTACCCTTCATTTTCTCCCCTTTATTGCTTTAGATAACAAAATATGGTTTCAGCCAGAGTGTACTGGAAGTGGGTCAGATGGACAAGTTGGTCCCAGCCCACGAGCATTTCATGTTGCTGTTGCAATAGATTGTAATATGTTCATCTTTGGTGGGCGCTCTGGTAGCAGAAGGTATGTAGGCATCATATGTCAAATCTATTTATTTTATTACTCAATTAAATTTTACTCACGCTCTTGAATTATGATGTCACTATCCAGGTTGGGTGATTTTTGGGTCCTAGACACCGGTAAATTCTGTTTTTGTTATCTTATGATGTAAGCTTCTATATTGATGTTCCTTTCACCTGTTGGAATAATTGAACTAATATTCATTTCAGATATATGGCAATGGTCGGAGTTAACAAGTTTTGGTGACTTGCCTTCACCACGGGATTTCTCTGCTGCTTCTGCTATTGGAAATCGGAAAATTGTTATGTGAGTATGGTATCTTAGATTCTCAATGATGCAGATGGTTTTTTACAGTGTATTTTTCAAGCAGGCGTGATTGAGTGCAGGTATGGTGGTTGGGATGGTAAAAAGTGGTTGTCAGATGTATATCTCTTGGACACAAGTAACTTCTTTGCTCTGGGCTTTTATTTATTTCTCCTCCTTCCTTCATTAAGTTTCTGAGTCATACTTAGTAAGATGACATTCTAAGTAACGAGTAATTCCTTGAACAGTATCACTTGAGTGGATGGAGCTGTCTGTCACTGGAACACTACCACCACCTCGATGTGGCCACAGTGCCTCTATGGTTGAGAAACGGTTGCTTGTCTACGGTGGAAGAGGTGAAGAATTGTACAACTGCCCATCAGAATCGTGTTTCCATTCCTCCTTTCATCCTTAATATTTTTTACTATGATGCCAATTTCTAGAGGATTATCATTACTTATGGAGTAATAATTGGAAATTTGTTGTTTATGTGAACAGCAGTATGGCATTGTATGTCTTCTTGATTATATGTTTTTGATACTGCTGCTGCTTTATTAGGACCATGCTTCTACATCTGTACTAGGGCTTGTTATGTACAAGCTCTCAGCCATATGTAGAGGAGTTATAAACATGCACAGACACTGATGAATCGCATCTTCATTGTCTTGATTTTTTCCTGGTTTAGTTGAGTGTCTCGTAATTGTCATATCCCAATGCTACATGGTTTTCGATGCTGAGCCCTAACTGTCAGTTTACAATTCTGAGTCATAGTGGATCGTGTCAGATCACTCTGATATTGGTTATTCAATTTATTATTACCAGATCATTTTGATGGTTACTAAATTGAAATGATTTTCAGCAATGCAATGAAACAAATTTTAAATCTTTCCATTTGGAATTTTTATTAAAAGATTGCACATGTTGGTATTCTGGTGTGCAATTAATCTGCTTATCCTATATGTGCTTAAACCAAAGTCAATAGCTTCGGCTTTGATGTAAAGGTCCAGGGATTTGTATGTTTGAAGTTTAAATGTTTTTCTTTTCATTGATTCCAATTAAGCGAGGTTGTGTACATGGTGAATCATTGGCATGCATAGAGCTTATCTGGTGAATCTTGTCTATCATCTATCATAATATTCTAATTTAGTTAGTATCCAGGTGCTTAGTGGTTTAATTGCTGAAATTAAATTCCATGAGTGGCCTTAATTGAGTGCAAGAAAATTGTTTGTTTTCTATTTGATTAAGCTGACACAAGCACTTTCCAAACTTTGACAGGTGGTGGCGGACCAATCATGAGTGATTTATGGGCTTTGAAGGGTCTTATTGAAGAAGGTTCATATTTGAATGTTCAACTTTTGTTATCCAGATGTTCTTTATCTCTTTAACCAAGTTATCTGATTTAGTCATTTCCTTCGTGGTGCTTATAATTATTCTTTACAAGTGGTTTCTGAAATGTTTCCTACTTACAGGTATCACATAGTTGCTGCATCATTGTCTGTTTATAAGCTATGTCCTGAGATTGATTTGAAGGATTTTTTCTCACTATGAAATAATGTTGTTAGTATCTCTGGTTACAGAAATGCAAGCCAACTTTGCTGGTGGTTCTATAATGTCTAACAGCACAATAACATGAATCCTAAATGTGATTCTATGCATACTTGCTACTTTCCTTCCATGTTGATATTAGTATGGATGATGTATTTTTCATGTTATTTTTTCTCCTTTTAAATATTTTTATGCAATCTCATATCTCTGCATTTTTGCTTCATTTGCCAGGTAACCTATAGATCAAATTATCATATCCAATGACCAACCTATATGTTAATTATAAATTAAATATTTTAACTTTTTTTTTTGCCATTCAATTTATTTAATTAAAATATCCTGCAGTTTCTATTATCATAATAATTATTACTTGTGTTATTTTAATATTCACCCGTCTCTGATATATGCAAAAGATCTGCTGTTCTGTCCTCGGTTTGTCACATTTAGAAGAGGTATTGTTAGAGGTTCTACATTGCCTTATTGAACTGCTAAGTTGATTTATTTTTACCTTTGTCGGAAGGAAGAGAATGAAACACCTGGATGGACCCAATTGAAGCTTCCAGGTCAAGCGCCTTCTCCCCGTTGTGGACATACTGTGACTTCTGGAGGGCACTATGTAACGTCGTCTCTAAATCTCTGACTGATTTATTTGTACATCTAAAACTGAAGAACTAAAAAAATGCTGAAGTTGCTAACTAACTTCTTCTTAAAATTTGTTTATGGTATTGCCTTTCGGATTAAGCCTTTTTGTTGGATTGGAAAACATAGTTAATTTTATACCCCTCTATTACTTGTATACAGTTAAACATACAAAAGATAGGTTTTTTTTTTTTTTTATGCAATTTATGGCGAAAGTATGTGAATAGATATGACTTCTTTTCCACTTTATCATCCATAATGAGCATCAACTTCAAATATCTATGTTATTAATCCATATCTTGCATCAACATTTAAATTTTTCCTTAATTTAACCTGGGAAATATTTTTAGACAAGGTTGCTGAATCTTTACTTGTAACTGGCTGTAGATGATATCCAGCAGTGAGGCCATGATTTCTTTCTAGGGGATTGGGGTGGGTTGGAACAAGATGCAAGAGCAAAAATAATGAAATTAATTCTTTGAAAAAAGAAACATATAAAGGATATTAGATTCAAATAAAATAGTAATGTAATGACATAAAACAGTGTAGATTTATTTTAATAGGTAGAAAATAAATGAATTTCAAACATCACAATCATATTGGGTACATATTGAATAATAATTAAATTTGTGCCAGTAATTCTTTCGAAATATAGAATAGAAGTTAAAAAACCTTGAAAAAGATTAAAAGGATAATAGGAAACAAAGTAAAAGTAATTAGAAGTGAAGTTACTTGGATAATTGATTTGGTGAACGAATATTGTGTCTGGATTTTCTGTAATTGTAATAGAAATGTATTGCTAGTAACAATAATTAATGTGAAAATGATTGTTTGGTTGATCAGAACAGTAAGTTTAAGGAGTTAAAATCAAGTGTAATAAGTAACACTAGAAAGAGTCAAAGAAAACCTAATTCTTACTAACTTGGATTGGAAATAAAAGTATCAGTAAATTATAAAATTTAGCATATTATCTCAAATTGCTGTGGAGGGTTGCCAGGAGGGGTGCCCCTTACCACACCTTTTTCTTTATGTATTCATCTCCTCCCTATTTTCCCTTTGTAGGCCAACAAAACCATGATGGCATTCTGATGTCAAGCACTCATTCTTTGCATGTGGATGCTTTTACTAGCGAAAATGAGTGAAATATGTTTAGTGGTTGGACATGTTGAAAAAAAAATCTACAACTTCCCCCAGTAAATGATATGATGTAATGTAGGATACCTATTTTTGAGAGAGGGATGGGATGACAAAAGTGGACGTGAAAGAAAACTATAAATTGACCTTTTACCTAGCTTGCTGAGAATATGGTAGTAAACAGAGCACAATGGCATGACATGTGACCTTTATGATTGACTCTATATAGTGGGAAGGAAAAAGATTTAGTGTGTTCTTGTGTGTAAATTTTGGAATTCTTTCCTAATAAGAGCATGTTAAAAAACTATTGTTTGGGAATCTTAACGCTTCATTCATACTATCTTAGTACATTGCCCCATTGTAGTCATGATTTTATATTCCTTTTATATTTAAGTCTTTATATTATCTGCATGTTTTGGAGCTGAAGCTTTAGGAGTGAGTATGTTTATCACTGTTATTATTATTACCATCATTGTTTTAATGCTCTAGTTTTCTTCTTTTACTTTGTGACATATTTTTGCCTCATTGCAGCTCTTGTTATTTGGAGGACATGGAACTGGGGGTTGGTTAAGTCGTTATGATATTTATTACAATGATTGCGTTGTTTTGGACAGATGTGAGTACTTTTTTTCTTTCCGAGAAGTCATTGCATGTTGCACCTTGATCCTTCCTCCCCACCCCCACCCCCACCCCCAGCATTCTTTCCGGTTTTTTCTACTGTGTATTTTGACAAAAAGGTAAGTTGAGTTGAATACCTCAAGGATTTTTGGGACCGTGGCGGGTTAAAGTGGTACCATTCTTGCACCTCTTAACATATCCGAAACCCTCCCAGCTTGGCCTATGATACAAAAGGATTAAAAAGAAAAAAAGGTGAAAGAGGTAAAAATGGAAGGAGAAACTCTGTAGTTATATGTTGAAGGGACTTAAAATGGAAGAATGCTGCTTGATGTATTCAGATAGTACATATTTCTAGCACATGGCGTCCACTCTTCAGTTTCCGCAATGATGCATGCTATGTTTCTCTGGATGACACAGTTTGACCATATACAGTTGTGCACTTGAATCAGTGATTGGTTAATCTAATAAAGGTTTTGGGTGTCATCTATTGAATTTGTATGCAAGAATGTTTATGCTTGATAATCAGGTTCTCACAAAGTCTAGAAAACAAGAATTATAGCTTTGCATCCTTTGTAGAAAGATGTGGATCTCATTTTATTTTGATATATAATTTGCTATGATTGTATCTGTTGCTTGACTACTCTTCTTTTTCGTTGTTTTCCTCTACAATTGCCTCAACTGTTTAACTCAATATTGTTTTTTACAAAATTTTAGGCCTTATCCTTCCTCATAAGTAGTGATTTATATACTTTATTTGGTTCTAACTACTGATTATATTGCCCCAAAACTAGTGTCTGCACAATGGAAGCGGTTACCTATTGGAAATGAACCCCCTGCTGCCCGTGCATACCATTCTTTATCTCATATAAGTTCTCGCTATATGTTATTTGGCGGCTTCGATGGCAAATCAACTTATGGGGATATATGGTGGTTGGTTCCTGAAGGTACTAAATTCACTTTCAGGTGGTATACTTTTGTATCATTTGGTTATTCTAAGTGACTTGAAGTGTTTGCAACCTAATGCCTGTGTGTGGAAAAATTACTCCAAGGAACAAAAATTCTGTATATAGAGCAATGGGCTTCCATAGACTGCCAGAAGAAGTGGCCTTTAATTTGTTCCTTACATTCATTCTGTTTTGTTTCATTCAATTAATGCTCCAATTTCATGCGTAATTTAAACATGTTTAATATGCTTTTTGCTTCTCCTCCTTTCTATAGAGGACCCAGTTGCAAAGCGGTATATTGAGTCCCCACCTAAAGTTCCTGATAGTAAGGGCATGACAGCACCAAATGATAATACTCAATCTGCTTTCAAGGTATTGATGCAAATTCACATGGCAATGCTTCACTCCTTTATGTTGTTTATACCTTTTCAAAATTTAGCCTGTTCGTTTAGGAGCTCATTATCTTTGACTGTTTGAAGATTGAATTGAAAAAAATCTTATCTTCCGAGGTCCTGTTAACTTTTATCTCATTTCAATATAGCATGTGGCATGTCAATCACACCATCTTGTCTAAAAACTAAGTATTCTTGGTTAAAAGAAATTGATCGTGCTGAATGATGTAGTTCTTTTTTGGGAGACGCCATGATTCCTATGAGTCACTGTCTAGGTGTTCTAATAGAGTAGTGAAATTTTAAAGATTAACATTGTATTTACAATTCCATTGAGATTTTCGAACTCTATGGGTTTATTCACCAACAATTGTAGACATAGTTTGATTCTTCAGCTCACCTTTTAAGTTATTTCCCATCAGTTCTGCTCAAACAGCTGCTAGTTTGGCTCTACTGAAGTTTTCTATATCTTCCACAGGACAGCCAAAAAGAAGATGGTGTAATTGCGGAATTGCAAAAAAGGTTGGGAATTTCAGCTTCACTCTCTGGTCCTGGGCTTCATATAATAGATGAATCAGAAGACAAAGAATTCATTGAACTAGGATCAAGGTTGATAGGAGAAAGAGTTTCTAACAGTGAACAAGATTTTCTTATTCAGGTAGCTTTGAAATACTTTATCATTTATTTTTCTGGCTATGTTCTATTGATAATAGTTCTTATGGTGTGGAATAAACAGACAATTGTGATTCTTCGTGATCACTGGCGGAAGATTACACCAAGTTCAATACCACTGAAGGAGTTGGGACCTTTGCTCCGAGATTATCAGCGGCTGATTACACGTCATCATCTGTAAGACTTTAATCTAGTATTCTATATGTTCTTCTGAATTTAAATTATCATGAGAGATTGTAGTATCTTCTAACTAAACATAATTCCTTTTCTTATTTTTCTGAGTCCCCTTTAATTTTCAGCTCTGCATGTTTGAACCTTTTTTTTTTTTTTTTAATTTTACTTTTAATGTCTGCCCTTTTGGGGCTTTATATAAAATTATCAGCCTATTAACTGCAGATATTCTGCAACTAAGCTTGGGGATAATTATCAAGTGAAAAGGATCATTGTTCATGCAGAATTTGCGCTCAAAATCATAGACAAAAATGCAAAACGTTAGGTATTGTTTCTGTAAGGGGAGAATAAAGTGAAAATTTGACGATAATTATGAAGCTGAAGAACAGATTGAAGGATAAAAACGGAGCTTGTTTGCTAACGCTATGTAAAATGGAAAAGAAGAGTCAATGGGGTATTAGTTAGGAGCTGAAGATTGGTAAAATTAAGGAGATTAGTGTTGACAAAATGTTAAACTAGGGTTGAATTGTGAAATGAATTGAATTTGGAAGTTTCTTAGAAGTTGTGAGAGCTTGGGAGTATATCTTATGCATAAGGTTCTTGTCATGAGATGATTTCATAATGAAGATGACTTTGGTGCTTCTTTATATTTCTTCCCCTGAATTAATATGTTAAACATCCAATTTAAATTAATCAACACTAGTAGAGATATAATCTCAACCTCAAGAAAAACAAAATTCTAAACTAAACCAATGTGAGATGATGGTACTTACACTGCCCGTAATGTCTGACCTGATTGAACAATCACTAGGCCTATGAAAATAGGGTAACAAGAAACAGATGGTGCAAATGGTGGTTACTGTTTTGACATTATGCTAGTCTCCATCACAAAATCAATTAGCTTAAACTGAACGTCAATCTAGAATAAACTCCTTACCTATGTGGGATGATGCTAGTATAGATACGAAGATTTTGGGTAGTTTCTCCTCCTTAATGTCATTATTTAGATCAACAATTATTTCTGTTTGTCTTCATTGTTATCTCAAGGGACTTCCTTAGCCTGAATAAAGGCAATTGTTAAACTCCTCACATGCATGTATAGTGGATCCAACCAAGCATATATCAGGGAAAACGAAGTATAAATTTATGGGATTGAATTTTCTTGTACTCAACTGTATTTAAGCAGAGAGATAGTGTCAACAGAAGCAAAAATGTTAAAATTTAGTAGGCTGAAAATTGTGTCCCAAGAGACACCCAGTGATTAAGAACTCGACACTCCAATTGAGAGATCTAGGATATAAATCCTAAGACTGAGTGCAGCGTATATATGGGGTGGGAGAGGACTAGGGCACACTAAGAACCATATGTACCAAAAATAGTAATATGAAAATTAGAATCTTATGCTATTAAATATTAAGGAGCCTCGTCTTTGCTAAACATGATAACTAGTACTAGTAATTACCTTATTCTGTTTTAATCCATGTATACCAAAGATTATCTGGTATAAGAATCATTCTCTTATCTAATATTTCTAAACTAAACTAGTTCTAATCTCATCATCTTCTGGCAAGTCAAATGTGCCCATACTTTTTTCTTTTGCATGCAATTCAAACTTTCTGTTCGAACTTCAAACCTGTCAAACTGTTGGACAAAATGCATAAAGTTTTTCTAAACTTGTAGTTAATATACAATATTGTGTAAAAATCACAAAATAGCCTAGTATAGACTTGAAGAACATAATATTTCTGTCAGTTGTTTATCACCTTTGATGAGAGTTATTACTAAGAAATATTTTTAACGAAATTAGGACTAAAATCTCAGTTAAAATGTTTAAGTCATTTTGCATCTTTAATTATTCAATTGTGGGATAATGGGATAAAGTATTAACTTTCTTTTTTCACTTTATTGTTTTAAAACATCGATAAAATGGTACTCATTTATTTTCTTGTTAATACCTCCTTTTTGCTTATAAAGGTTAAGTGCTTGAAAATATAAGTGTGAATATCTGTTGAATACCTTACTTATTTTTATTATTCTTATCTGAGTCCTTTTCTTGGTGGTAGAGCAAATAGTGGATCTGATCTTCAGTCCATTGAGTCATTGTTATCAGGAAAAGAAGCTCACAAGTTTTATCATTTGAAAAATGTTTCTCAGGTATGATTCATATAAATATTGACACTATAGTGTGTATACGTATGTGTGTGTTTTAACTGCTTTCTGTGTTGTGCACGAAACTATCATTCTTGAGATTGTTGTGGAAGAAAACAAACATTGTTTTCCTGAGAGTTTTATCATATAACTTGCAACTATCACAGCTTGAAATATTGGAGTTACCTGATATCTGTCTATAAGTATGTGAATGACTGATTGATAAAAGCATGGTATTACCTTTTCCTTTGAGGCATTTGGCTATCCCTGAGTATGCTCTTATTTAATTATTTTTTGACTGGTGTTTCTTAATTTTGCCAACTCAGCATTTAACTATTCTTGCACCACTATCTATAGAGCAATTAAATGATGATTTAGCCACTTACTCATATAATCAATAAGCTATCTGACTGTTCGTATTGCAACATTTACACTTATTTGGACTCATCATATTTGTATTCATCTTCATGCTATATCTATTTTTTCTTTTCTATTACATCACCTGTTGGTATTCCTTTCAATTTCTTTGTTCTCTTATTTTCAGCTGCGAATGGATGATGTTCCAAAACTGCTAGCGGAATACAAAAAAATTCTACCTGATTAAAAGAACAACTTTGGCCCCAAAAAACGACAGAGATCAGAAGAACACCTTTTGTGATCTTTGAGGAACGATGTAAAAGCTTTCTACGAGGCTTTTATCTATCCTCTTGAGGTAAATTTATCAGACTTTCCTTGCTGCCTGTTACTGGTTGTAAGCATGATCAGTCTGTCATGAAAAGCTGGTTCAGATATGTGCTTATCCGCTGTAAAGACCTAAGAAGCCTTTGCGTGTATCTCTTACCACTACAAAACTTGCTTTGCTAGTTTGGTGGTAAGGTGTTAATTATGAAACAGCTTACGTTATTATGTCATTTTTGAACCTATTAGAGGTATAAATTGTATAAGAATGAGGTGTGCTTGAACTCTTGTGAAGCATCCTTCAACCTTTATATCTAGCACGGAATTTTATGGTAAACCGTATTCCTCCATCTTGGAACTGCATGGTCCAGCCGTAATCGCGAAAGCAGATGGCAAAAAACATTATAGAAATCGAGGGCATCAGGGTTACAACAGCTGAGATCCTCGACTTTCAGTCTGAGAAAATTACTTATTTAATGTTTTCATGATGCCAGAGAAACTTTTTATTTTTATCTTTTTCACAATCAAGCCGTTTGAGCATAGAAATAGGACAATGGTAGGTGAATTACGGGTGATCTAGAATCTGATAGCATAATGCAGTGTATCCCAGGTCCAGGCTAATTGAGCTGTATTAATTCTATTTATTTGCTGTATACTTTCAAGAGTTAATGTTCTGGATACACGCCATTTATAAGCCTGGCTATTAGTGGTGGCAAATGACATTGGCCTCGGGTCATTCGGGGTTGGTTTCGGATCTTTCCATGGAATGTTTTGGGTTCAGACTCTTGTGAATTCGAATTCATGCCAGTCTTGAGGTTTGAGTAAGCTCTGGATCTTTGATTTTTTCTTTTTTGTCAAATCGGGTTTTGTTAGATTCACGCTCAGTTTTTCAGAGAGGTTCTCAAATTTGGATTCATTTTGCACTTCTAGGCCAACATAACGTCAAAGCAAAAGTGGAAAACTGATTCAAAAGAAGCAATGGAAAAATGGAAAATCTGTTTCAAAAGCAGCAACCCTAGGTAAGAATGTGCAATTAAACTGATTATATATAGGTAGAAACAGATGGGAGATCAAACAAACCAAAATCTGATTTCATTACAACAACACTGTCACCACATAATTATTCAAAGAGTAAGAATGTGCAATATTCTAAGGCCTAAGCTAACCAAAGATTAAAGCAAGTACAAGATAAGAATATGAACACATTTCTGTAATTTGACCAAGCAAGAAATGTCTAATATATAGCCACAGGATGATGAGCATATCTACTTCATTGATTCTATGTTCTTGCTGAGCTCCTCCAGCTTCTTCATTCTCAGTCTCTCACTTTCTGTCAGCATCTGTTGAGCAAAAAAGCCCAAAAACAAGAGAAAGGTTGAAGTGAAGGCAAAGAAAAAGGGAAATATTTGAAGGGTAGACTAGACATGAATGTTTGACACTTTACCTCCATTAAAGTGGCAACCAGCTGTGCCTTTTCTTTGTTCTTTTCATTGAAAGCTTCCAGGGACTCTTTATATTCTTTCTCCTGTGCAAATCAAAATTACTGTAAGAAATTTTGAATACATAAACTGGGTTCTTTGGGAGTTACCATAGAACTCCTGTACCAATCTTTGTGTTTCGAGTATATCTAAAGTGGGGCGGAAAGGGAAAAAAATAAAGCACCTTCTTCTGGCAGCTCTGTCCCAGAGGCTTTAGCTCCTTGTTAGCCATGTCAATCTTCTTTCTTACCATAGCAACTTCTTTCCTTAGAGGATCAGACAGAACTTCAAGTTCCTAACCAAAAAAAAAATTGGGTACCCAACTTAAAAATGAGATAATTTTTGTTACATTTTCAAGAAAATGGGGTCCTATCTTTCTTTGTTGTGGAACTTACTTCCCAAATCATGGACAATCGCCTGGTTTCCTCTTCAGCACGACCAAGCTGGAGCTCAACTTTCTCTTTCACTTCCATCTTTTTCCTCTCGATCTCTTCTTCCTTAGCTTGAAATGTGGAGATTGCCAACCTTGAAATCTCCTCGCTGTCCTCAACGCTATTTTCTTCCATGGACAATCTCCCACTGCTTCCCATGCTCCCCAGATTCTTCATTTTCTGCACAATATCATCCCAAACAGCAAGTATTCTAGCCAAGCCCACTCCACCAGGGTTCCTCCTGTCTGCCCTTTTTGTATGCACCAATCCCATCTCTTGTTGTTTTTGCTTTTGCTTTACTCTCTCCCTTTCAAGATCACTTGCTTCCTTTTGACTAAAATTCCATAGAAAGCAAAGAGAATCCCAAGACTCTTGCTTTCCTTTGACAATGCTCAATTCTCTCTACTCAATCCTTTTTATGGACTGCCCCCACAATTATCCACAAAATCATTCTATAAAACACTCTTTCTGTTTGACCCATTTTAAGTCTCTTTCTGTTTGAACACTTGACTCAGCTAAACTCCACTGTAACTACAAGAATTGGTTACTGACCCTTGCTCCTTTTGAATGAGGAAATGTCTCCAAAGTGGAGTAACTGCCAAACTACTTTAAGAAATCTCCACCTGTATATATCTGAAAATAAAAGTTGGCAACAATCTAGCTTAGGTCAAAAAAAATGTATGCAGGGTGGATGGTAGGCTTGCCTTGGGTGGTCTTGGCCCCCCAAAACTTGAAATTTCCAAAATATAAGGTTAAGTGTTCAGAACAAAAAAAAAAAAGCCCCTGAACTTATTTTATTAAATCCATCAAGTCTCTGAACTTTTATAAATAAGCCTTTAAACTTTTATTTTACATCCAATTGTAGGCTTAATGGAATTAAAATTGGTCTAGTATTCAATGGACTTTTAATTGTTGTAGTTGTAAAGTAAGAAATCAAATAAATTTTAATAATATTGAAGTTGAATTGGATGTAAATTGAACGTTGACAAGGAATTTGACCAAATTTAATCCTATGCAGGACCTATTGGATATTAATCAAAGTTTGGGGTTTTATTTAATTACAATAAAAATTTAAGGGTTTAATTGAATCTTTTAAAAAAAATTCAGGGGTTTCTTTATATTCAAGCCTTATTATTATTATTATTATTATTATTTCAATTTGATCGCTAATATCGTATGTCAGAATCCACCATTGATTGTTTGACATCTCATGATTAGATGACAGTGATGTGTATATATCGCTCATTATTTTTTTTTTAATATTTAAATTGATTCTTAAATTATACTAAAAAAGATAAATTAATCCCTCAATTTTTATTTGAGATATATTAGTCCTTAAACTTTTATTTTGGAACAAATTTATTCCTAAATGATTAAAAACTTGATGGATTGGGACAAATTGATCCCTGAACTTTTATTTTGGAACATATTAATCTTTGAGTTTTTTTTTAGTTTTTTTCATTCAGATACTATCTATCCTAAAATAAAAGTTTATTGACTAATCTGTCTTAAATAAAAGTTGAAGGATTAATTTGTCTTTTTTGATATAGTTCAGAGACCAATTTGGACATTAAGCCTTATTTTTTTTATATAATATGGCTCATTATCTTTATATATATATATATATATATATATATATATATATAAAATATGATTCATCATCTTTGTTTCAATAAGGGATAGATCTAGGATTTTTTGTCAGTAGGGGTATATTTGTATGTATCATTTGTATAATTTTAATTAAAAAATCTTAAATTTAATCTGTATTAATTGTTTTGTGAAATCAAAGTATACATGCAAGTGCTAAAACTAAAAAATCATGTTGAAAACCAAAATGCCAATCAAATAATTAAGATGCTTTGAGATTTGTGAGAAAATGTAAAATTGAAATGATCAAAATAGAAGATAAAGATGAGAAACTCATGCAAAAAAAATTAGAAAAGTGATAAAATTAGAACAAAAAATGATAACTTAACCAATATAAAATTACTAAAAGACCTATATATCTCTTAATAGTCTACATATTTAAGTGGAGGCAAACTAAGTAAATTTGCTAAAGGTAAAGGTAAATTAATATAACATATCTTATATATTAAGCAAACTAAGGATTTTGGAGAGCTACCGGCGCCACTACATTTCTGAATATATCTGCGTCGAGAAATTTCCTTTTTCCTTTTTGCAATTTTGATCTTTGTAGTGAGATAGGAGAGGAGCCAAGTCATATTTAAATGATGACATTTACGATTGAGATTTCTTTTTGAAATTGACGATATATTATATGAAGAATTTGTTGAGCAATATATGTTTCATTTCATTAAATATAATCTCATTAAATCTGAAAGGATTACTCAGAGTTTTGTCTTTACAATTATTCATTCGCCTTTGATTGGATCAACATATCTTGGCCATGACGACTGCACCTGCCACAGTGGCCAGTAATCCTATAGCCACGTAAACATTCTAAATTGCCACTGTAACCTGTGCAGGGTAAATTTCATTTTTCTATTTTGAGTTGGATGGAAGTATCTTTTTATTTTATCTAGGATATCGGATATCCAGGTCTTATTATTTCGAGAATAATCTTTTTTTATTAAGGACGTTAAAAGTAAAACTTTCCCAATAAATACTTTTTTGAAAGATCAAACTTTTATCTTTTCTTTTTTCATGATAAATGCCACTGCTACCTCGACCAACATTTTGTTGGTCGAAATATTTTTGAGTTGCGAAAGTAATCGGAATAACCAAATGTCCATGCTAACCGGAGCATGATGTCAGCTAGCTCATGCACACTGAACCCGCCACCGCGAGCCCATTTCAAGCCTAAAAATCGAATATTTTGAGTTCTCGGTACTCTTGGGCCCTGTAGAGGTTAAAAATTGGGCAAACATTCTAAAGGCCCACACAACCCTAGAACTCTAGAATTCCAAATTAAAAGCCGAAACACCGTAAACCCTAGTTTCCTCCCTGTGCCTCTACGCTCTATTCTTAACGAAAAAAACCCAGACGCGGCTGCCATTTTTGCTCTCGGGTAAGCTAAACAGTTCTCTTCTTCTTTAGATCTTCAATCTTTTTAGTTTTTTCAATGCAATGAGATTGCAAGTTTCTTTTCTCTGTTTTCGGTTCCTTTTTAAGCTGGCTTTTGATTAGGTTTATTTGTTTTTATCTCTGTATTTTTGTATTTTATTGTTCTTCTGATTCTGTGTTCAAAGATTTTTACGCTTGCTCTAGTTTCCTCTGCTTTCGTGTTTGGTATGTTATGATAAAAGTTAGGCTTTTGTTAGACTGCAATTTTTTTTTTTAAATCTTTTTAGTTGAATAAGATAGTGGGGCACATAGATATTCAGTGTTTGCTTGTAGCTAATTCCAGAATTTTCTGATTTTTCATATTATGATGATCTTTAAGTTGTAATTGTTTTTTGTTTTTAAAAAATATTTATATAAATCCTTAATTGTTGCTTATTTTGATGTAAAATCTGTAATAGCAGCTGCAGCTTGTATTTAGAAGATGGTGAGGGTCAGTGTTTTGAATGATGCACTCAAGAGCATGTACAATGCTGAGAAGAGGGGCAAACGACAGGTCATGATCAGGCCTTCCTCTAAAGTGATCATCAAGTTCCTTTTGGTCATGCAGAAGCATGGTTTGTTTGCATATACTCCTTACCCTTTTCAAGAAAGCGTTAGTTTTGTTTTGTGATAATGTGAAGATGCTGGCTGATATGCTAATGTCTTTATTCGTATTGTAGGTTACATTGGGGAGTTTGAGTATGTTGATGACCACAGAGCTGGTAAAATTGTGGTTGAACTTAATGGAAGGCTGAACAAGTGTGGGGTGATCAGTCCTCGTTTTGATGTAGGAGTGAAAGAGATTGAGGGTTGGACTGCTAGGTTACTTCCTTCAAGACAGGTTAGCTTAGACACTTCTTGGTACTTTAATCCGTCTATAAAGTTTTTGTAGGAATTATTTGCTTGAATGAAGAAATGAAATGCATTTGAAGGTGAAAGAATGCTCAATTATGCCCCATAATGATGTGTCTTTCTACGGGGTAGCATTTTTTGTTTTTAAATTCTCATTGGCATTAGTTTCCTGATGGTTCATTGAATTGAAGAATGTTAAATGTATGTGTTTTGTATGCTTTCTTATTACAGTTTGGGTATATTGTGCTCACCACATCTGCTGGGATTATGGACCATGAAGAGGCAAGAAGAAAGAATGTTGGTGGAAAAGTATTAGGGTTCTTCTATTGAGAGATTTCTGTGTTCTCTTTTTTGAATTCTCTTTTCTTAGAACTAAGACAGTCATCCTGTTTAAATTTTGGTGCTAATCCTGTTTGTAATTTGGGGATAATACTAAAGTTATGCCTATGATGTTGGAGAATTTGAATTGCCGGGTTTCCTCTCAGTAATTGTTACTTCTTTTGTCATAAAACAGTTGAGATAATTTCATTTGAAATTTTCTGATTATTAAGGTCTTTTGCCTGCAATTTTAGATTATCTCGTGTATTTTTTACCTTGTTCATGCTTTGGTATGTATCCTAAGATATACTCAATAGAGATGACTTCTTACAGGAGGATGCATGGTTATCATTTATCAAAATGCATCAGACAATGATCCGATTAAGGTTTCTGGTCATTCAGTCAACAGTTTGATCTGATTGTTGGGTCGAGGTCGTGTAACTATGGTTGGATGTTCTTGTTGTGTCTTAATATTGATATCTTTCTTTCAACCCAACATTAGGCTAAACATTTTATCTTTTATCTATAAAATAAACTTAGTGAATACTTTCTTAGAACCGCATAACGGGTTCTCAATTTTGGAATTCGAATTTGAATCCTTTTCTTAGGGCTTCATAATGCATTAGGCACAAACAATTAAAGCATTCGAGAATGTGCATAGAGAATAAAATGAGAGGGCAGTTGGTTTATTGATCTTTGATGCCAAATACAATGGTTCAGAGGAATCAAGGAACCGTTTAACAAATTGATAACTGCCTTTAAAATAACAACTATAACTGGCTTTGGCGCCAAACGTTGGAAACCAAACTACTGCTGGAAATGAAATAAGATAACCCCAAGCCCCAAGTGGCGTCTTCTGGAAATGAGTGCTTCCCACGGATCAGCACCTGTGTTGCTCCTCTGTTTCCCTTTTTTCCTGCGCATCTGTCTAGAATGGTAGGGGCTCCAACTTGTTGGCTAAAAGGACCCAATCTTGTGGGGTCCAAAATAGCAAGGTGCTAGCTTGTGAAACAGCCAATCAGCTAGGGGAATTCTGTGGGTAAGGTAGTAGTAGCTTGAGATAAACAATGTGACTAATACTACCTGTTTCTCCAATCTTCATTATGTGCTATGCTTGAAAAGTTGAATCATTTCCTCCCCGGCTTGTAAGCTAGTGTCTGCTGAGCTCCCCATAGAGTCCCCAAGTACACATTGAACCGGGTTTTTCTTAGGCAAGTCGACATTCTAACTTTTACTCTTATTGCTTAACTGATCTGCTAGTATCGTCATTAATGACAATAGGTATGCTCTTCTGGCGTGCCGGTAAGTGATCATACTTTTGGCGGGAAACTTTTTTGAAAATTTGCCTAAGCTTCCTTTCTGTTCTTCTTTGACGAATCAGTTTCCATTGCATCCACTATATTTGTGTCAAGAAAAACTCAGCTCTATGGCCAATTCTACTACAGTGGAAACAGATTGTCCCGACAGATTGCCTACTACCATCAATAAGATTGGATGTTGCCAAGGGCTTATGGAGATAAGTATGCTGTAGCCTTACGGACAACAGGGGTTGCGAGATATTTAGTAAATTAAAATTTCATGACATTTAGACTAATCATTTCAACTAATAAGTAATAACTAAAGTAAGAATAAAAAAATTAGAAGATAAGAACAAAATTACATAACTTGGTCCGAAATAATTCACTATGTAAATACCTTTTTGGATTTAATTCACTATGTTCCGAATATATAATATCAACATTTTCTCCCTACTGAGATGGTCAGAAAATAAAATTAGTAAGAAAAAAGTAATAGTTATTGCCCTTTTCATTTCATAAAATAGCATAGGGGCATTTAATCCTTACATTAATTGATGAAACAAAACCAAGCTGTCTGTTCTATTTGCTTTGCGTTTACATTCATTCTCTAAAATCTAATCATTAAAGTGTTTCTTGTAGATTCTGGCCGTCGGCACAAAGAAACTGGGAAGGGGGAATCCGGAATACCTAAATTACCTCCTAAGTTATATATTTTTGAACATATTAGGCTATGTTTGGTATATGAAAACATTTTTTGTTTTTATTTTCTAAAAAATACAAAGAAATCACCATCTAAGATATGTATAATATATAGAAATGTATACATATTTTAGAAAATAAAAATGAAAATGGACCTAGAATTGAGAACAAATTTTTTTTATTCTCATTTCTAAGTCCATTTCCATTTTCATTTTCTAAAACATATATACATTTTCCCTTTTAACACATATCTTAGATGTTAGTTTCTTTGTATTTTTTAGAAAATGAAAACAGAAAATGTTTTCTCATACCAAACATAACCTTAGTCTCCCAAGCTTTTATTTGGGATAATTAACCTCTCAAAATTTTATTTTAAGATAATTAATCCCTCAAACTATTATTTTTGGGACAATTAACTTCTCAAAACTATTATTTTGAAATAATTAATCCCTTAAAACTATTATTTTGGAATAATTAACCCCTCAAACTTATTATTTTGGGAGCTTATCTCAAAATAATAGTTTAAATGATCAATTGTCCTAAATAAAAATTCATGGGTTAATTTATCTATTTTAATATAGTTTGAGGACTGATTTGGGTATTCAGTCAATCTAAATTTAGAATTTAAATTTAAAACTAAAAGACCTTTGGCTGTGGTTGATTTTAAAAAAGATTAAAAAAACCTTAAAAGCGTATTTTATCCTTATATTAAAGTGCGTGGCCATTGCGCTTCGAAAGAGGTACACGTCAACATTTTAAAGCTTGGGAATTTTGACAAATTTGTGGTTTTTTTGCTCCCGGTTGGCTAGCTTTAGGTACACGTGGACGATCTATGTTTTTCCTTTTTTTTTTTTCACCCCGATGGCTAGCTTTTGAGCTTTTACATGAGGATGATTTGGGTTTTTTCTTTTTCTGCACCCCCATGACTAGTTTTTTAGCTTTTTTTCGTTTGTATCTAGAGGTGTCAAAAGTTGACCCGATCAGAGAAACCCGTTCAACTCGTCCGAATCCGAAACTAACCCAACCCGATTTGACCAAAAAAAATAAACGACCCAAACTCGACCGATCTGAAACCCGATTAACCCGAAATCTGTTTGATCCGAAACCCGTTTAACCCGAGAGGCTAACCCGAAATAACCCGAAAACCTATTTAAGTAATATTTTACTTTCTCATTCTTAGATATTATTAAATTTATTTAATAAATTTGTTAAAAAATAAAAATAAAAATAAAAATAAATGTCTTATTAAATTGAAATAAAAAACATATTTCATATTCTTAAATTTTAATTTTTGTCCTACAATTTATAAATTATAAGTTATACTTTAATATATCTCTTATTATATTATACTTTTAATAAGAGATAGAATGATAGATAGTCTATATTTGAAAAGATCTACTTAATTCTTATCATATATAACGTGTAACATGTTACATGAGACATGTCACATGTCTCATAAATTATAAGTCGATATAATCCCAATATATTTATAGATTTAATACTTTAATTTGATTTTATCATTTATATATATGTTAATATGTTGTATAAATAGTATTAAAAAGCAGGAATGCATAATTTTATTTGTTTTAATTACTTACTTATTTTGATTCAACTTAATAAAATTAAAATTTACTGTTGAATTAGAAATAGGAAGTGGAGAGTGGAAGAAAAAACATAAAGAATTGAAGATTGAAGAGTTACTTATTAGTTTGTTACTTAATAATTAAGATTTATAAATTACAAGTTTAATGGTATATAATTTATGTGCATGAAGACTCGTGCTAGCAGATGACAATAAATAATTGCTTGACTTCGATTAGTTGATTGCTTGATATATTATTGAAGAGTTAACTTATAAATTTAATTTTTTTAAATAAATAATTGGAAACTCAAATGAAAATAAGTTATGAATTAACCTAAAAACCCAAACTAAACTCATGACTCATGTCAAAATGACTCAATAAACAAATTTGAAAAACCCAAAATCAAATGACCCATGGGTCAAACCCGAAAAACCCGGGTTGGAATGACCCGAGGTCCAAACCTGAAAAATCCGAGCTCAAATAACCCGAAAACCTTGTGACCCAAACCCAAATGACCCTAAATCCGTGTGACCCGAAATTTTCTTTGGATTAAATAAATTTGATCCGATTGACCCGAATCCATAACCCGCCCAACCCGCCCATTTGACATCTCTATATGTATCTGACTGGCTTAGTAGTTTATTAAAGTGTTACGTCATGGCGCATTCGAGAGGATGCCACGTCGGAATTTTAAGCCTTTTGGTGTTTTGGCCTTTAAGAGAGATTTGGATATGGCGTATCCTAGAGAGTTGTTTCATAGGTGCTTAGCTGTTCTTTACTTTCGTCTGACATGGGCTAAACATAGGTGCAGGCCCTTATTTTTACCGGATGGAGTTGCGTAGCTGTGTTTGGCTGTTTTGATGAGCTGCTTTTTATGAGCTGTTAATTAGTTGTAGCGATGAGCTTGTTTTAGCTATCTTTTTGGCTGTTTTTAATTTTTTTTCTTATAAGTTTGCCCCTACTGCGTTTTAAGGCTTCTTCACAGGCCTTTCTATTGTTTGATCGTGCTTTTTTTTTTTTAACCTGCTCATTCGCATTGGAGTGTTTTGCCACAACTGGTTCTTGTTTTGGAACGATTGATATTCCTTTGACATTGTAGAGTTCTTTTGGGCTTTGTTGAGCTGTTTCGACCTCTATTGCAGGAGGAGGCTTGCTGATACTTTGCTCTGACATTGCTGACATTTTTTAGCTTTTGCGTATGGTTTTGTTTAGCTATGTTGAGCTGTATCGATGAGCTGTTTTGAGATGGTATGCTGAGCTGTTTATGATCTGGATTGCAGTGGGGGAAACATCTGTGTTTTGGTTGCCTATAAGTTAGTTCTCCGTCGGCTTCTAGCTCCTCCACTGCCGTTTATGTTGTTTGATTGTGCTCTTCTTTTCACCTGTTTTGCTATTTCTAAACATCAAGGTTGGATTGCTTGTATTGATGTTTTCTTACTTTCTTCGTTATGTTTGTTCTTTGTTTTGCTGTTTGGTCCGCTCCTCCCTGTTTTTCCACGGTTTATCTTATGGTTAGCAGTTTCGTCATTTGTGTGGTTTCTCTTTTCCCACTTTTCGTTAATGGTCCTGTGATAATTTGGTAGTTAGACAACTTCTATTTCAATAGATGATTTATTTTCGACTTTGAACTTTTTTTGGAAGTGCGTATGATTGTGCATCTGAATGCTTGCCACGACGACTTTTTCATTAGGGGGAGTTTTTGCTTTTTTTTTCCCTCCCCTCAACTTCTTTGCCCAGGTTTACATGTCTTACTTTTCTGGTTGCCTCCCTCTGACATGTCGCATCTGACATTTCTAATAGGCTTTGCAAGTTGCTGCGCGTTTAACATTGCTGAGTTCTTTTGAACTGCACTTCTTAGTTGTTTCGAGCTGTATTGCAGAAGGAAGGTTCTATATGCTCTTTTGCTATTTTGCTTTTGCTGATGATTTGCTTTGTTCATTTGCTCTTACATTGCTCTATTCATTTGCATTTCCATCATCTTATTATTTGTTACACAGCGATGGGTCGGGAATTAATTTTTATGGGTTTTGGAAGTTACTTGCCATTTTTTTCCTGACAAGGTTTTGCAGGTTGTGACAAGGTTTTTTTGTGAAAGTTTAGGGCTTTAATTGTTGTCCTAACCATATGCATTTATACTATTTCCTAACCGGAGCGAAGCCCGGGCCTTTTCCTAGTTATCGTAATTTTAGAAAATCAAAATTCAAGAAAAAGAAATTACATTGGAATAAATGAATCAATTATTAAAACGTCCAAACTTTCCATTGAAAAAATAATAATAATAAGGAAAAAAAAAGGTTTATATAGATAGAATGCTTATTTAATAATATATATATATATATATATATATGTTGGATTTTGATCCAATGTACCTAAAAGGAATTTAACATTATCAGAACAAAGCTTGTTAAAGAACTGGAGAAGATAAACCATCATATCTGTCTAGACTAAGACCAAAATTCTTCAGGTCTCTTTCTTGAAGAATCAGAAAAAAAAAACAAACATAATAAAGGCAATACTCGATATTTATTTTCTTCTCTCAAAGCATAGTGCCTGTAAAGGGAATCTTGCATGACTTTTAAGTTGATCGAAATTCGATATCTCATATTAGGTACTGCGACGTATGGAGACAAGTACAAAATCTGTAAAGAATCATACTTTGACAACAAAGTTAGATATGAATGGAAAACACTATCTAAATAGAGCTTTAACCAAAATGTAATGAAACAATGTAAATGATCAAGACAACTTTATCACCTCTTCATTGAGCTGCATATGAAGTTTGCCCTAATGGTGAGCTCGTCGAGTTGGATGAACTGACTTATCTACAATAGAACAAAGCTTGGCAGCAACAACACTCATGTCGATTCATCGGCTTGGAGATTCAGCTCAACAAGCAAGTCCAATTTCAAATATTGAATTCAAGTATTGGAAATGATTGTCATGCATCTTTTCAACAAGAATGGGATCTATAATCTTGAGCAATCTTTCTACTAAACCTACTTTAATAAAGTTCTGAAGACTTAGACCCTCACTAAATAGTTCATCAGTAGGCCTATTACCTGTAAACATCTCTAACAAGAGAATGCCATAGCTGTATACATCCCCTTTTGTCGACACTTCACTCCCCAAGCCATATTCTGTAATTAATCCATAAATGATAACAGTATAAATTGCACACAATATCCCTAAAACTTATAACGAGCTCTAAATTTAACAAATAAAATATCGATGTGACTAATATGTTTAACAATAAGAAATGTAGTAAAAGAAAATTTATAAGATAAACTGAAGTTACCTGGTGGAGCATAACCAATAGTTCCTCTCAATTCAAGAGAGGTTGATTGGTTACTTGAATGGTTTGGGTTTTCTGCTGCAAGGATTTTTGCTAAGCCAAAATCTCTTACATGGCCAACCATTTCTTCATAAAGTAGAATGTTGCTAGGCTTGAGGTCGCAATGAATAATTGGTGTCTCACAATGATGATGGAAATACTCAAATGCACTAGCTACATGTGTAGCTACATTTACTCTTTGGAGAAGAGTTAAGTATTTCATTGTTTCTTGTTCTGTGCTAGTAGATGGATGCAACCAATCCTCCAAGCTTCCATTCTGCATGAACTCGTAAACCAATGATTTAAAATCATTTCCTTGATACTCTACACCTGAAGCTGCTGTTAATATCTTGACAAGTTTCCGATGTCTGATGTTCTTCAAGGCCTCACATTCAGCCGCAAAACTCTTGGAAGCTCTATGACTAAGAAGGCTAAGCACCTTAACCGCAATAGCTGCTCCACTTTCTTAGAGAATTCCTTTGTATATAGAACCAAAGCTACCTAAACCGACCAAATGTTTTGAAGAGAATCCATCAGTAGCCTTTAGCACGCTTTGGTATGATAACTTTAAAAGAGAATGTCACGCCCCGACAGGCTCAAGTCAGCCACGTCGCAACCGTCGCGCTGTCTCGAAGTACGTGCCAGTCGGTCACCCACCAGAAGCACCGCAAGGCATAGAAATGTATATCATCGCTGCAAAACAACTAAAACTTTAATTAAAATCATTTAATAAAATAATAAACTTTAAAAGTAATACCAATGGACTAATTTAAAGGAATACCTACACAGCAGAAACTACTAAGCCTAAGCCACCGTCGCCTCCTACTGAACCTTCGATCTATCTGCTATCCTCGTACGCGGATTTGCATCCATCCACATTGGATACAAGTGAGTGACAGAGGTTCTATGAATCTTCATCAGGGTTAGGGCAAACAGGGAAATCCAATAAATAATAATAAAATAAATAAATATTTTTCTTTTCAAAACCTCTTTCATGTTCTTTAAGCGAGAACCTTCTTTTAAAGCAATTTAAATAAATATACATACATATCTAAAATGGGCTAGCTACAAACATACTAGAGGCACGATTGGCCGGTCGTATACCTCACTGCACCGAGGGCTATCTCTTTTCTTTCTCATCATTTCTCTTTCTTTAGCCCGGTCCCTCGGTGGTGCCAGACGCTGTGGTGGAACATAGCTATACTCAAGCGCTGGCAAGTTTTCCTACGTGCCTCTCCCTGGGTCTCCACTCACCATGCCCCTCGATAGGCTGCCATGGCTGCGTCTCATGCGTGCCTCTCAAACTCGATCCACGCTCCCTTAAATCGGAGCCCCGAGGAATCACTCCCAATCGCTCATCTCGCATCCCATCCATATAAATATCATATATATATATGTATAAAACATATAAAAACACACACATAAATCTTTACATTTTCTTTTAAAATCATTCCACTCTCTACGTGGGTATATCACCAAGAAGATGTATGTGCGTGTGGATTCCCCGTATATCAAAACCTTTGAAAAACATTTATGTTTTTAAAATCGTTTTAAAACTTTGTGCCCAGCGGCTAAACAGAGAAAACTAAGCCACTCACAGTGTTGGAAGGTTCGTACACTTCCAAAGGATCCACGTAGACAAGTCTTCGAAGCATCGCCGTACTCGATCGTCCGGAAGCCTAATCACACGGAAGTACACATTAGCATTCATAATCAAGCTTATGAATGCACCTATGAGGCTTTAGCATGACCTAAGATGATATTTGGATATGATCCGGAAGATTTGGAAGTGTTTTGAATTGAATTGAGGTTGACTAGGGTTTCCAAGGGTAAAATGACAAAAATGCCCTTGACGAGCTGAACTGGCGCCAGATCTAGGGTGGTACGGTGCCGTTTCTCTTCGACCCATGGCCGAAAGGCCAATTTGCACATCCGGAGCCGATTCATTACACAAACGGTGCCGGTTGTGTTCTAGGTTTTGGACCCGAATTTCCATCCTCTTTCTTCAAGCTCAAATCCGGTCGATTCCTCCACCGTCTGATGTACAAACTTAGACAACCGATCCTCACACCGTCCACAAGAGATTGATCGAAAGATCGAAATCATCGGCTCAAAGTCCCTAGATTTGAAATCTAAATTTAGCTAAAAAGCTAAATTTAACTTTGAACCGAGATCTCTCCTAGACCTATACATGGAAATGCGTGAAAACTTAATTAAATGTAGATTAAGATGAGTAGAATAACATATTAGAAACGCACCTTGATCTTTCGATCGGATTGTCCGGATCTACCAAAAGTCCAAAATTGCTCCGAGATAGTAAATGAGAGGAGAGGAAAAGAGGAAAAAGAAAAATGAGAGGGGAAAGCTTATCTCCCCCTATTTGTAGATAAGCTCGACACCGAGTCTACTTGAATCCTGAGCCAGACTTAATTACCTCTTTTTCACCTCTCATAATCTCGATACTTGGCCTGATCGACCGACCAATTCACCAATGGATAAAAAATCCATTAGCTATGGACTCAAGAAGTCCAATTTATGCTTCCATCCATGGTCACCTGTCTCATCTTTCAACTGCGTCTTATCTTAATTTTAACTTCTCTTCTTAACTAGACACATCTGGACCGACGTATTTTCAAGTTAATACGCCGTCTTATACTATTCCCATTGTACTGAAAAGTCAAATTAGGTCCGGGTGTGTCAGAGAATCTCCTGCATAAGTAGCTAATACCAGTTGCACTTTTTTCTTTCTAAATAAAAAAATATAACAGCCCGATTTGAAGGTCTAGAATGTGACAACCGCCGCGAGCCACAAATTGTGAATGGCGCGTTTCATCCACAACTCGAAGCTCGCAAGGTTTATAGCATCTTGAACCCATTTAGTAAATCAATTTAAACTTGTCATGCAAAACGAAAAATAAGAATTTAAAATATTTATGCAGTCCAAAATTTAAATGAAAGTAGTCCTTTAAATTGAGAAACATAGGTAAATAATAATTCAATCATAATCAAATTATGCCAGTAGATCCAGTAATAAACACACATAAGTCATATAGACTTACTGTGAAATGTCCGGAGTCGAGTTTTGACACTTAGCGATCTACCATTTTTGCGCGGTTAATTATCTTAAAAAGAAGATTTTTATGAAAAATGAGATGAGTATATTTTCTATACCCAGTGAGTGAGATAAGACCATCAATAAAACTTTAATTAAGAAAAATATGAACACGTGCTTTGTATATATTTGAATTGAAAATTTATAATATTTCAAAAATATTTAATTAGTCACCTTGTTAACGATCATGAATTTATTTATCACAGCAAAAGGAAACTTCAAGTTAACATTTAAGATTTTTCATAACACAACAATAGTCAAAATGAGCAATCATCTGTAAGAAAACATTTTAGGGCTCGCCAAAACACATTGCTTAAACCTCACCCGGCCAAGATGAGATCTAAGCCGGCCGAGGTTTTTCTTTAGTTTCTTTATTTATGAAACAACAAGCCCTCTACTCGGTTTTGGCATGAGCCTTCACCATGGGTGGTACGTGGCTATGTCCGCAGTACTCCCACTGGGGTCGCATAATCACATAACAGTACGCACAAAAAACCCCTGTACCATCCACCCCAAGTGGGAAAGAAAGCCTACTCACGCCGCCTCCACAAGGTCGGACCGCGAGAGGCGTCACTGCAGTGACTAACATCTCATCCACCGCAATCATCGTGTAAACAATATAATTCGGTAGTATACCATTTGGCCAACTGGCCCATTATCGAAATCAATCTCAACCATGTCAATTTCCATCATTTTCACCACATAATTTAAACATTTGATTGTAAAAATTTTAAGATAAATCAATTTATGTCAATATCATAGATAACCATAATAAATCAATTTAAATCACAAATCAAACCATTATGTTAAAAAAAACAATTTAAATAGCAAAACATTTATTTAGGTCCATAAAGTCCCACTCACAGGTTTGGGGAGGGCATAGACTCCCACTATTCCACACGCTAATTTTCCTTGAAAGAGAATTCACCACCTTATGATTTTTCCAACTCCAACATAAACCCTAATTTTTCTTCTCCAAATTACTTACAACCAAGCTCAAATTCTTCAAAATTGATAGAGGGTTATTGATGGGCTTGTTGAGAGTTTTAATTTGACTATAAACTTGTGGGGGTTTGGTGGATTTAATTAGGAGAAATCAAAGTAGGAAGAATTTCGGTGAAAATGGAAGAAAAATTGAGAAAATGAAAGAAAATTCAAGAATTATCTTGAATTCCCTAGACATGGCTGGCCACCACCACCATTTATATATCCTTGTCATGTGCCATGCACATGACAAGAAAAATCTTTTGGTAAAATTACCATTTTGCCCCATGGACGATTTTGCCCCCGAAAAAATTTAAAAACTTCACTTATATCTCGGTCAGTCCCAAGCCTTAGACACTGTCCCAAATTATTTTTCAAGCCCTGTCGAGTTATTCTACGCATCACAGAATTTCCAAACTCCTTACCGTTTGTAAGTTATATTAGTTCAAACTTCTCCCGCATTTTCACCGAAATTTCTAATTATCCATTTTACATCATAATATTCTCCATACTCCACATTAGGAAATGCATGGCACTATCTGATAAATTAAAATTCTCGGAGTAGGTATAACAACGCGTTAAAGGTGTACAATCTATGACGTTAAAATACCTTCTAATGTTCTTCAAGGGTAAAATGGTAATTGTACCTTAGATTTTCTCGCAGCAACTGGGCAGTTCTCAACCAATAACAGTGTATAACAACATGACATCCTCCCAAACTGTAGAAAAAATCATTTTCAGTGATTAAAATTCACTTTTCATATATTTACGAAAATGCCCTCAGAGGTTGCGACATTTTCTTCTGCAATATTTTCCTTCAACAAGGATATTCAAAAAAATACTATGATAGCTTCGAATATTCTAAGACACACTAAAGAAGATAACTGGGTGGTTGGAAAGGTCATTTATACCCTCGGTGTGATGTACGGAATTTTTGAAAAGTAATACAAAAAGGTTGACTTTTTTCTTCCTAGGTCAAAGTTTGCCATTGGTGTTTAGAAACCTAATTCTTCAAAATGAAAAAAATTTCACTAGGTAAAAGTTGTTCTTTTTCTTACTAAGAATGCCTCCACGTGCATACTAAGCTCCAACTTGGTCATTCTACAACTTGGCGTTACACAAAAGGAGGAGAAAGGAGATTACCAAAGTCACTCCTAAAATTGCAAAACCTATTGCAACTTTTAATTTAAAAGAATTGGTAGTTTTCAAGTTACATCTCGGCAAGTCAAACATAAGGGCACCTCCACAAAGTTTTTTGTTTCCCTGGACAAATGTAGCATTGGCATGCTTAAAGACTCCTTCAGTTGGTAGAACACCTTCTAAATCATTGAAAGAAAGATTTAAATATTGCAATGACTCAAATTTCTCAAGAAATTTTGGAATTTCACCAGAGATATTGTTTCCAGATATGTCTAGTTCTTTAAGTCCGCTTAAGGAGCTCAAAGAAAAAGGAATGGGTCCTCGGAAGGAATTGCCTCCTAAGTATAGCTTATCCAGCCCTACACAGTTACCAAGCTTTTTTGGAAGCACTCCTGATAACTTGTTTGAAGAAGCATCCAATATACCTAGATTTTTCAAATTTTCTATTTCAGTAGGAAGCATATACGGTTTGAGGATAAGTTGAGAATCATGGACAAGGATGAAAGCCCAATTCCTTCACGGAGTATGGAACCTGTAAGGTTGTTAACAGAAAGATGCAATTCAATCAAATTTTCACACCTGCCATGAAGATTGTTTTTACTTAAATATAGGCCAGTTAACATCGTCAAATTCCCAAGAGAAGTGGGAATAGCCCCAGAGAAAGAATTATAGCCAGCGTAAAATATCTTAAGCTTTTGAAGCCTCCCAATACCATGGGGAATATAACCAGACAACCCGTTGCCTGATACTTTTAATTAGCTCCTCCAAGTCTATGAGATTTTCAATCCCAACTGGAATTCTTCCAAATAAGTTATTATCTTCTATAGCCAAAGCGAACATGGTACTAGAGAAATTGCTAATGCACTCGGGCAATAGCCCTCCCAGTTATTTTCGGTTATATGTAGAAACTGTAGTGAAGTAGCATTGGTTAAAGAGCAAAGAAAGCTCTGGTCAGTGGCTCCCCCACTTGCTAAATGGTTGGCAATGTCGTGAGAGTTTATTCAATTTTGCAAATGAAGGCAAGCTTCCGCTAAGCTTGTTGTCTTGGGTTTGAAGTGTTAGGAGATTTGACGCATTGGATATTGAAACAGGAAATGACCCAGTGATTTGATTAAAAGCAATAGAAAGGGAATGAACATATGGCATAGTGATTCCTAAGTCTGTAGGAAGATTACCTTGAAGCTCGTTGAAGCCAAGATCAAGAATTCTGATATTCGAAAGATTAAAAATTGAGACAGGAATGATACCATTTCTTTTTGTAATTTGAGTATTATAAAAGCAAGAACGATTCCTATGAGGCTATGACTTTTTTTTTTCCCTCTTGACTTGAGCTCTTTTTGGAGCTGAAAACGTCAAAATATTTGCACCAACTTCATAATTCTCATCCATAAGGCACAATATTAATGTGGAAAATTTATAATCGAGTGGAAGGTATTTGTGTAACAACTAGTAGTAATAATTATAAGTTTACTTTATGATATATATTGATTTGCTTAAAAATATTACTTTTTGAGGAAATAAAGATTTAAGGGAAACAAAAGGAAAAGTCGTACATATACGTTACTTATTTGGAAAGGAATTTTCTTGTTATGAAAAAGGGGGGAAATAAGAAAAAGAAAGAAGGAAACTTTAAAGAAGATCAGAAAGCGAAGCAAAAAAAAGATTTCTCTTGAAGTTTGTCTTGTGCTTATAATGAAATCATTTGGTTCAAAATCATCCTTTCAATATGTTAAACAAATATATTATCCCTTTCATTATACTCCTCTATCCCAAAATATATGTCACTTTTAAAAAAAAAATTTGTCCCAAAAAATTTGTTAATTTTACAAAACTAATTTAATATTATTATAGTTTTCTGCAATTATCCTTGTCATTAAATGCATATCTCCTCTATCATCTCCCTTTGACCATAAGTGGGGGAAAATTTAAATATAAGATAATATAGGAAAGTAAGTGAAAAATATATAAAATTTAACAAAAAAACAGTTTTTCTTGCTCTTGTGAAACAGTTAAAAGTGACATATATTTTGGAACAAAAGAAATACAAATTAGTTGTCATCTTGCTTATGAGTAAAAAGAAAGTAACGAATATGAAACCATAACGTTGTCAGGATTTAAACTTGAATCAATGACGGAAGGAGACTCATCATTATTTGCTAGCTCTGCACCGAAGAACTCATTTTATTAATCGCTGCTGTAAGTTTAGTATTTTCGCTTTGTTCCGTGGAATTCAAGCAAGCTAGTTGTAAATTCTAAGTCAAATTGAATTTTTGTCCCCAAATCCCAAAATTTAATTTTATGTTTTGTAATTGTCAAATTCATTTGTTTTTAACAGATTTAAGTATGGCGACAAGTACTGGTTCCATCAATATTGTTGCTGAACCTCTTCGAAAAGACAATCATGAAAACTGGAGAGCTTGCTTGAAAAATTATATGTTGAGTCAAGATCTCTGGAAAATTGTGAGTGGCGACACTAAACTTCCAAAGGCATGGAGGATGAAGAAGGCATGGAGGATGAAGAATGCAGCTGCCTTACATGCAATTCAGATGTCATGTTCTCCAGATTTACTTGCTGAGATTAGAGAAAAGACCAGTGCCAAAGATGCGTGGGATACTTTGGCCAACTTGTGTAAGCCAACATCAGCACAAGAACCAACAAGAGAACCAGGTCCCTATCTACTTACAACTTACTTCTTTTGTTCCGGTTAAATTGTCACTTTCAACATTTAAAATTATCTTAATCAAAATGTCACTTTAAAAAGGTCAAAAAGTTTTAACATATGTATATCTTTTCTCTTTCTTTTTTCAATATTAAAGTCTCCTTTAAAATCACTTTTAAAACTTTTGAATTCAAAAGATAATTTTGTCTAATCATATTTGGTTTTCTTATCGTGATGTTTCAAGAAGTAAAATGTAAGTAATGATGGCCAATTGAAGTTGATTGAATTAGTAATGTTTTGGACCTCTACTTGAAATGTTTGATGTTCGAGTCGTACCAATAATCCTCATTGGTGAGTGATCTGTAAGTACCACTATCAGCCCTCTCTGAGGCTTATGGCATGACCTGACCCTGGACTGTGGCAGTTTTCCCTCACCTAAACTTTTTTTTTATATAAAAAAAAGAGTAAGTAATGATGAGGTTTCAAGATTTCCTAAAAAAAGGGAAATGTAATTAATTGTTAGTTATTTTACTTTGTAGATAAAATTATCCTCAAATGTATAATAAGAATAAAACAAATATAATGGTTAATTATTTTGCATTTTTTTACAAATATTTATATATCAAATTTTAATAAATTATTTGAATATTTTTTCTAAAACCATATCACAATTAATATTTTAAAATTTAAAATTTGAAATTTACCCTCAATTTTTTTTAAATTTGTAGCTAAACTTTGTTAAAAGAATATTTATTTATTTTTCTAAAATCATACCACAATAATATTTTAAATTTTTATATTTATCCTCAAAATAATTTTTTTTTAATTTGGGGTTAAATATTATCAAAAGAATATTTGTTTTTTCCTAAAACCCTACCACAATAAATATTTTAAATTTTAAGTTTTACCCTCAAAATCAATTTTTTAAATTTGTGACTAAACCTTATTAGAATAATATTTATTCATCTATACTTACGTATCAAATAATAGTGATAATTTTTATTGATTTAATTTTTAATTCATCTTGGAATATTTTTAATTGACTTTTTGAAAATAAAATAAAAAATTAGTTGAGGGTGATATAGTCTTTAAACTGTATATACAACTTGCTTTGTTACTTTAACTTTTATCACAAAACCCAAAAAAAAAAGGGAGATAAAGGAGTCATGATTATTGCTTAACGGGTGTCCTATGACAAAAAAAGTTTGTTTTGTTAAATTTTATATCATTTTTCATTTATTTGTCTATTTTATTCTTAATTTAATTTTTCCTTTTACTTAGTTAAAGTGAGATGATAAAGAAGAGACACACATTAAATAACAAGAGTAATTTTTTAAAAATATAATAATATTATTTTAATTTTATAAAAGTGACAAATATTTTAAAATAAAATAATTTTAAAAGTAACATATATTTTAAAATAGAGAGAGTATATCATTTTTTTATCTCCTAACTTTTTCAATACTTAAACTCTGTGAAAAATCAATAAATGATAACTTTTATGAGACGGAGGTAGTGCATAATATTCTTCTTATTTATATATTTTTGGTTTTCTTGAATAATTAATTTTTATGCTGTTAATTTGATTAAAATTAGAAAATTAATATTGAAAGTGTTGGCAGGTGGCGTTGGGCATGTTGAACGTACTACTCATTCTCTGGCGTTGCTCAAGGCAATCTGCAGAGGCGACTTGAATACAGTAAGGCGTCTCTTGACAGAACATCCGGATTTAATAAATGCCAAAATTGTCAGGGGCGACGCTCGCTTTGCTATTCATTTTGCAATCCTCAGTTCGTTAGAAATCGTCGACGAATTTTTACGCAAAATGTCAAAAGAAGACTCGGCAAAAAAGAGTAGTACTTCGGGGACAACAGCTCTTCATTCTGCTGCAATGTTCAAAGGAAAAACCAAGATCGCACAACACTTGATCCGAATGAACAAGGAATTACTCACTATTCCAGAGGATAAAGGAAAAGAAATTCCCCTCGCAACGGCATGTGTATCTGGCCACGGAGATATGATTCGTTATCTATACTCCATGACTCCAACAGAATTTCTACTTTCACCACAAAACCAACATCATGCAAACTCAGCCATCTGTAACAGTATAAGTAACAAAAGTTTTGGTAAGACTTTCTTCTTTATTTCTTCTTCTACTTGAAAACTTGACAATATTCAGAAGTTTTAATCTTTTTAATTCATGCCAGATGTTGCTTTGGATCTGCTCCGTCGTTGTCCACAATTAGCAGTTTATGAAGCAAGTAGAAATGCCGTTAGGGAATTATCATGTCAAACTTCGGCATTCCTAAGTACAAGTGGACTTTCCTTTTGGCAGCGTTGCGTATATTCTTGTCAGTATAATCACTCTTTTTTTCTCTTAATATACTTAATATAATTTATTAATTATAAGATGATCCTTTGCCCTAATTATTTCTAACCTATCTGTCAAAGAATGAATTATATATATTTCTAAACTAGATAAATATATATTTCAAAACAGGCTTTCTCTTTGTTTCCTTTTTTTCTCAATTTTACCATAGTTTTAATTTATTTTTGTACGTTTTTAATAGCACTAGTCACCATGTCATGTTCGCTGCACGTGATACAACGTGTTATAAATAATAATAAAAAATAAAAAAATAATAAAAAATTAGAAAAAATAAATTATATTAAAATAGATGATGATTAAATTGTAAAGTACACTTTAAATTAAACTACATGAAATTGGATGATAATTAAATCATTTTCTTCAATATAATATAGTAATAAGTAATTGTGATGAAAATAAAATTGTTAATTACTATAATCATTTAATAAATATATAAAAAATATTTAGTAAAAGATAAATAAAGAGTTTTAATTTGACTCAATAATATCAATAACATTTCTGAAATATGTAGAAAGAAAAGGAATGCCATTTAAAAGTTTTACAACATTCGTACTTTTATATTCTAGTTTCTTTGTTATGTGCATCACACGTAAAACGCATTATTAATAATATATATTTTCTAAAAATCTCATCTGATTTACGTATTATTATATTTAATTATTTTCAAATACATTTGATTAAAGATAATATAGTAATTTATATATTACTCAAATTAAATTACTTTATTTTTAGCATTGTAAAACAATGTGTATAAGAATGATAATTAAATTAAACTACAATGCTCCATGACATTTTGTATTTTTTAATTGTGCAAAATCCAATTTAAACCAATGGCATTTTTAAACAATAATAAGTAAAAGTCCTTTAGAATATATTTGTTATACCGGATTGGATTGTATATGATGAGGAAGCAAAGTACATGTAATTTGTAATGTGATTTTGTAGTATTGACATAGATTTATATTGTACGGATGATTATTCATAAAATAACTTAATCCTCTAGAAATATAGAGGACTGATTTATCTTATGAATAATCCTCCCCACAATGTAAATCTACGTCAATATTATAAAATCACATTACAAATTACATCTAATTTTTTCCTTCACTTTATCCAATCCAATCCAGTGCAACAAACATACCCTTAAAATATTAATGTTTAATTATTTATTTTTTAAAAGCTCAATATAAAAAGTATAACCAAAATCCAATAACATTTTTAAAATATGTTGAAGAAAAATGGATATTTAACAAGAATAAATCACTTACACAACTCACACTTTTATATAGAGTATAGATTATAAATATATGATTTTGAGGAAATTTAACAGAATATTTTTTTAAAATTTTTTCTGTCTTTATATATATATATATATATATATATGAAATATTTGGTATAATGATGGTGGGAATATATATATATATATATATAAAAATTATTCTTAATTTTTTTTCACTTTTTTTCATATATCAAATAACAGAAGAGTTTTGTTCCAGTTAAAGGCAAAATTTGCTATTATTTCAATTACTTGTAAATTTTAATATTTTAATCAAATTACTCGAATTTAATGAAAAATATCATCATATTTGATTCTATTTTCCTTATAATTTAACTTGATTGTTTCGCAGTCATGAATTTCCATCCCAACAAAATTTTTATGTAACCACCAAAATTTCATTTGCTGTTGGGATGTAAATTTTTTTTACCTCAAAAAAAATTTTACATCCCAACAAAAAATGAAATTTCGGTGGTTACATAACTTACATTGACTTAATTAATAGTTTAGGGGCTTATTTAATAGTATATTTTTGATATAGTTCAACAGCTAATTTTTCCTTTACGCAATAAGCAAGAGAAAGATGTACCAAAATAATAATAATATATAAGCTAGAGAAAGCGCTGGTCCTAGATATTTAGTAAAATAAAAATTTTATTTTTTTTATAATTTTTCATATTAGCTGTACCAATTGAAAAACATATTTTCAGTCTAAATTCTAAATTCTAAATTCTAGTATCGTAAATTTAGTAATAACACTAATATTAACTGTTTACTGTCTTAAAGGTTTGAAGGTTAAAAAACCTGATGCTTCCATTGATGATATTCGCATTTATGCTGACGAACAAGATCAACAGGCAACAAAGAGTTTTATTTTGAAAGGTATGTATTCATGCTATTAGAAGTGTTCATATTAAAGGTATGAAGTGACATAAAAACTGTTGGCATTATCAAACTTAATACTCTCTCTCTCTATTTAACTGTTCCTTTTTGGTTAACTTATCACAACTTTGACCATTATTTTTGATAAAATTATAAAGTTATAAAATTTTTTAAGATAAAATTTGAAAAATACAAATATTAAACTTTTCAAAATATATTTTTTGAAAATTTAATTATATATATTTTTTATAATTAACGGTTAAAGTTGTGATAAGTTGACCAAAAAGGAACAGAGGGAATATTAATTAAAATGAACCAAACAAAATTGTGTTGGGGTGAGAGCCTCCAGATGTAAGTGATCAAGGTTTTGTCAGTTGATAATTATTTTCATATCAATAAAATTATCTTGTAGTGTGAATTTTTAACATTTTCACTTCCAGGGGTATTTAGAAGGAATTGCTCCGATTTTGAAAAAAAAAAAAAAAAAAAAAAAAAAAAAAAAAAAACCTAATGTTGGTTATAGATTCTCTGAGTGGCAGATCAAGAATTTTATTTGGGGAGAGCCAAAACAAAATTTTGAAAATTTATGCACATGTATACATTTCTCAACCATTGCAATTGCAGGGAAATTACTTGGATTGTGGTAAGATGTCTTAACATTCTTCGGTATGTTACGAATCTACCGCAAAGTAGTTTTCTTTCTTGTTCTTTACACTACTTTACAAAATTATTCATTACTTAAACCTTGATTTAACTAGGAATCAAGCAAATATATGATTTGAAGCTAAACCATTGGTATGCCCATGAGCTTCTAGTTTTGATATCTGAGACGATAGCTGGTTTAAATGCTTCACAAATTACTACAAATGGTGTGCGTGATGCAATTTTCAACGCTGCTGAAAAGGGAATGACTGAGTTTATTACTCAAATCATTAAAGCCAATATGGATTTACTGTGGGTAGTTGACAGCAATGGTAGAAACATATTCCAGTGTGCAGTGGTAAACCGTCAAGAAAAGACGTTTAGCCTCATATATGGGATAGATTTTATGAAGACTGAGTTCACTACAAACGATGATAAGCAAGGCTTCACCATCTTACATTTGGCAGGGAAATTATCATCAGACTACTCTAAGCTTGCTCAGATTTTAGGAGAAGCACTACAAATGCAAAGAGAACTACAGTGGTTTAAGGTAATTATTTCTATATATATCCATAATTCTTTTGAGTTCTTGTTCAAGTCTTTTTAAAGAATACACTTCCCTTTCTTACAAGTCGTTAATATTATAGTATACATTTTATTGGGTATGAATTAATATAGGAGGTGGAAAGCATTGTACCAACTGCAATGAAAAAGCACAGGAATGAACGGTATTTTTACTATAATCAAACTGCAGAAGAAGTATTTAATCAAAGCCACGGAGAGTTGATAAAAGAAGGGGAGAAATGGATGAAAAATATAACTCAATCATCCATAATTGTGGGCACTCTAATCATCACCATTATGTTTGCTGCTCTTCATACTGTTCCTGGAGGCAACAACCAAGACACCGGGATTCCCTTACTCTTAAAAAGAAAAGCTTTTGAGGTATTTGTGATATCGGATGCAATTTCTCTCTTTGCTTCATCCACTTCAGTCTTGACGTCCGTCGGTATTCTCATGTCTCGCTATGAAGCAAAAGATTTCCTAAAATCATTGCCCACCAAATTGATTATCACTCTTTCCTCCCTCTTCATTTCCATTGCAACAATGATGGTAGCTTTTTCTTCAACTGTTATTATCATGCTCAATGACCGGCTGGCAACAGTTATCCCAATCATTTTACTTGCTAGCATTCCAGTCTCCCTGTTCATCTGGTTGCAATTCCCTCTCCTTGTGAGGATGATCATATCAACTTATGGACCTGGGATCTTTGATAGGAAAATGAAGAATTGGCTGATATAGCAATTATGCCTATATATGTGATCAAGATGTTATTATTTGGACTATGTTATGAACTCAATATTCTATAATTGTTTTTATACGATGGATCGCTAAAGATGTACTGAGTTCTACTTTGTATTTCAATTTTATGCTCCGTTTCTTTTGCTTTTAAAAGCCAACTACTATAGCCTATCGGTGTTATAGGAATGGAAACTTGATGGGAATTATCTCTTGAAAGCTTACTTCCAAATGGTTTCTTTGTCATTAGTGGACAAAAGTTAATTAGCCTAGAAATTAAAGCCAAAATTCCATAGGGTCGTCTTCAATTATTGAAAAAGTTCATGGTCTGTGCAGTGCACCACTCTAGACACTACTAGAAAAATGGCCTATAGAGACGCATATAGGGACGGAAAAACAATGAAAATCTGTCCCTAACCGAAATACACACAGAAATTGGGACGGAAAAAAATCCGTCCCTATAGGCCCGTCCCTAATTTTTAGGGACGGAATATTTCATCCATCCCTAATTATTTAGAGAGGGAATGTTTTCTGTCCCTAATTCCGTCACAACAGGCGAGACAAAGTGTACCAATTAGCAACGGATTTTAGAAATAGGGACAGATTTTAGGGATGGATTTTAGAACGGATTTAGGGACGGTTTCATCCATTGTAAAATCCGTACCATTTAGGTTCGGGTAGTTTGAATTAGGGATGGTTTTAGAAAAAAAAATTATAAAACTATATTATTAAATTTGTTATTATTTATGATTAATAATAAAAATAAAAATAATAATAATAATAATAATAATAATAATAATAATAATAATAATAATTATTATTATTATTATTATTATTAAATACAAAAGTACCATAATAATAAAAACTATATATATATATATATGTATAAATGTACAAATGTACAAATGTCATGTATACATAATCCCATAAATGTATAAACCCTAAGGATGCCGTAAAGTAGGGTCGAACTCATCAATGTTCTACCCATGATCAGCAATGTCCTCGTCCAGATCAGCCCCATCGCCCACGACATCGTCCTGCTCGACCGCAAGACCCACGTCCTCGGCTCGATGCTGTGCCTTAGATATGGACTCTCTAGTACAAGCCTGATCATGCTGAGATGGCTCCGGCGTCTGAATATGCACTCTCGGACGCTGAGAAAACTAGATCATCATCTACTGCATCTGAATAGCCCAGAATCCATCCCTCTCGGCCAACAACTCAGCCAACACCCGTGATGCGGCCTCCTGTGTAGACCGTGCGGCCTCCTATGCTGCCTTCAGTGCTACCGCCCATGCTACCTTCCGTGCAGTCTCCTCCATCCTCCTATCAATGGAGCTGCGCAATGCATCAAGCTCATGTCGCAAAGAAAAATTTTCTTGCGACTAAGAGGGGACGGATGATGGGTCGGCCTGAAAGTCCAGGTGCTGAGCAATGTTACCGTAGCCTAGGTATTGCCCTCGGCACCAGGTTTAATTGTGCAAGTCTCCAAGGCAGTGTTATAAGAGGTTTGATGCATTTATGATTTCTCATGATTTTATTCAAAATCAGTTTGTCATGTTATATCTTCATTCTCTATGGATGTGCTGTTAGTTGGAAAGCAACATTACAACCTCCAGTTGCTTTGTCCTCCACTGAAGCGGAATACATGTCTTTGATAAAAGGTGTTAAGGAAGATATGTGGTTGCATGGTCTTATTGATAGCTTGGATTTGTGACACGCCCGGACTTAGTCCGCACGTGTCAAGTTGAATATTTATGTATTGTGGTCTTGTCAATATACCAAATTTGACTTCCCATAGATGTTTTAAACTTCATTTAGCTCGATTTCATGCTTAAAAACCCTAAAATTGAAGTTCCGAGATGTGGGCCCCACTTGGGCATGGATTTCAAAGAAGTTTGACAGGGTTGACCGTAGTCAACCTTGACTCGGTTTATTCCGGCGCTGGAACTGGTCAGAACAGGCACCGGAACTGACCGAATTAAAATGGGTCTTGGCCACCCGAGAACCCCATTTTCTCTTCTCTTCTCAATTCTTCATCTTCTCCGAGCTCTCTCCTCGAATCACTTCAAAATTAACTCTGTAATCTCCTTTCTAACACTCAATCAAACATCAATATCAACTTCTCTTGTCTTCTTGAAGATCAAAACACCAAAATTTCCAAGAAAATCACCAAATCTAGAAATTTGGAATTTTGGCGACAGATTGTTCATCAGCTCATATCTTTTGATTCAACCGTGGGTTGAGGCTGAGAATTTGGTATGTTGTTCTAGACTCATCAAGCTTTAATTTGATAGTTTATACGCTTGATTTCATGGTCTGTGCTAAGAGATTTCGTTGGTTGAAGTTCTGATTTCTGTTTTGCCCGAGATATGTCAACTTTTAGTGATTTGATTCAAAATTCGAGCATGATTGGTTGTTTGATTCCGTTCTTGAAGCTGTAAATCCTTAGATCATGTGTTAAACTTGCTGTGTTTCAATTTTGATGCGGATTGGTTGTGAATCGAACTTAAATCGAGCTGAAGAAGATTGAGGCCGAAACTCGGCCTTATTTCCAGAACAGAACCGGTGCCGGTTCTGACTAGTTCCGGCGTCGGAACATCACTGTCCAGGGGCAAAATGGTCATTTTGCAATCCTAGATCCCATTTGACCCCATTTGACCCAATTGGTTTTTATTTACTTCAATTGACCTCCGAACTTGCCCAATTTTATTCCGAGACCTTTAATAGGTTTTGTTTTATGATTTAATTGTTGGTTGAATGCCTTTATTAATCAAATTAGATTTTAATTTGATTATCTAGGTACGTGATTGAACGAGTTTCAGACCGGTTGCAGTTTGAGCTAAGGCATTCGTGGCTAATTGGGGAGTATACAACTCTCCTCACTTGTGAGTGGCTTGGATTATATTGGTTGACCACTGAGGGTTAACCGTTTTCAAATTTAATTATAAATGCTTTAATAAATTGTTTATATATGTTTTGGGATATGAATTGTTCACCCTCACACACTGAGTTTATAAATGATTTGAAGGGTGGGAATTTCAATAAATCTTATATATTGATATTATGGATTATTGTTTGGGGAACAATACGCCTAAGAGATGAGATATTGAGTGGTTTCCCTCGGGGCTCCATTATGTGGGAGCGTGGACCGAGTTGTGAGCATGCGTGTTACTCAGCCGTGGACCGCCTATCGAGGGGTACGGTGAGTTGCTCCTAAGTGCGAGAGGCGCGTAGGGAAACTCGCCAGGACTTCTATATGCTGTGTTCCACCACAGCAAGGCAAACGTCAAGGGAATGGGCCAAAGAGTAAAGTATAAATGTTTTAAAAGTATAAAGTAACCCTTGACGGTCTAGTGGATACCCTAGTGCACGGGTATACCTTTTGGGACGATTTCAGATGCCAGCCCATTTGGATATATTATTATGGATTTGATATATGATTTGATTTGGGATTTCATATATATTTCAGTAAATGATTTATTAAATTGATATTTGGATTATTTCATATCCCCAGCCTGAGGTGATCGGTCTTTATAACCGAGTCTCTCACTGGGTACAAGTTTATGTACTCACCCCATTCACTTTTGTTCTCAGATCATCAGTCTTTGGACGGCGGACGTCCTGGTGGCCAGTGATCCCAGTTCGTCTCTGTGGACACTATATTGTAGGTGCCACCTCATTTTACTTGGTATATCTTGGCTCGGAATATTATTGCATCTTACATATACATTTGTGTATTTATAAATAATACCTTCTGCTGCATGGAACACTGTAAGATGTGTGACCTTATTTTTAAATACTTTTGAATTATATTATCTATGATAAATTCGTATGTTTTCATATATTGCTCGAATATCTTTTATTTTTAAGCCTTGTGCCATCTTGGTTGCCCGCCTGACGAGGCACGCATCTCGAGGTGGTACGGCGGTTGTCGCATGGTCGAGCCTGCGGGTCGGGGCGTGACAATTTGGATGTTCAGAGACCTATTATTTATTGTGATAGTCAAAGTGCTTTGAGCTTGGCAAGAATCCAGTTTATCATGAAAGATCAAAGCATATTGATGTCAGGTTGAATTTTATTGGAGATGTTATAGAGGACAAGATGTTTTCTATTGAGAAGATAGCCACTGCACATAATCCAGCAAATATGTTGACAAGGCCATTGCCTGCAAACAAGTCCAAACATAGCTTGGACTTGGTAAATGTTCGCATAGTATGAGGCCCTTAGAGGCAGATTGGTAGGGAGTTGTTCTTGGTTTTCTGGCTATTGGTGCCTTGGGAAATTCAAGTCAAGGTGGAGAATTGTTATTTTATGCCTTGAATTTATGATCCAGTTAAATTCTGACCCCACCGAAACATTTAAGGCTTAGCCCAAATTGAGTTGCATGCGTAATTTATGTATTAGTGACTAAATAAGGTGTATCTAGGGTTTTATCCCTATAAGATGTATTGTTCTCTTTCAAGAAAGAAATAAGAAAACTTTCTCCTCTTTGTGGACATAGGTCGAATTGACCAAACCACGTAAATCTTGTGTGTTCTTGTTTAATTTTCTTGCTTCCGCATAACAACAACAAATTACATATGATTTTCCTCCTTATCATAACCAATACAATCGGGTGTAAGGAACATGCCCTTTATGTCTATTGAAGCTTGTCGCGGTGCTCCACAAATTAACCTCCTCTCAAACTAACTAGTGTAGTAGGATAAGTAAGAATCGATCCCACGGAGAGCTTTGGTTGTCTTTTTGCCTTAAGAACAAGAAAACGTAAAAGGGGGATTTGATTGAAACTAAGAAATAAGAGGAATATACTTAAACAAAACTAAACAAATAGATAATAAAGGAATAACAAGATTTAAAGCTCTTCAACCTAGTATTTAGAGTGCTTACAAGATATAGTTCAAACAAAATTGTATTAACTAATCAAAGAAAACCCAGCATTCTCCATGATTTAATTAATCCTAAGGTAGATATGATGTTACTCGTGTTTCACAAAATATCATTCAATCTAACACTTAAACCAAAACCCCAGCAGCCCGGTTTCAAGTATTCGAAAGCATTAAGAGCAAGATTAATATAAGTTAATCATTATTAGAAATCTACCCAGTATAGATTATCAATAATCTCCTTAAATTCCTTTGAATAGAGTATCCTATTCAATTGCTACCTATAACTTGATCAAATTCAATTAACCTGTCACACCCTGACTCGAAGATCGAGAATATGACAACCGCCGCGTGCCACGAATTGGGAATGGCGCGCTTCACCCACAACTCGAAGCTCGCAAGGCTTACAGCATCTTAAACCCATTTAATAAATCAATTTAAAAACTTGTTATGCAAAATGGAAATAAGTTTTATAAAAAGGATATTTAGGCAGTTCGAAAATTGGAAAAAAAAAACAATCCTTTAAGTCGAAAAACATAAATATATGATGCTTGAGAAGAAATTAAATCATGCCAGTGGATCCAGAGATGATTACACATAAGTCACTTGGACTTACAGTGAGAGGTCCGAGATCGAGTCTTGACGCTTGGCGGTTTACCCTTTCGTGTGGCTAACTATCTTGAAAAATAAATTTTAAAAAGAATGGGGTGAGTATATTTTTCAATACTCAGTGAGTGAGATAATACCATCAATAAAATCCAAGCTTGAGAAAATACAAGCACGTGGTTTATGAAATCTTGAGATGAAAATTTATAATATTTCAAAAATATCTAATTAGTCGCCTTATTAGCGATCAAACATTTATTCATTTCAGCATAAGGAAAATTCAAGTTAACATTCGATAATCTTTATAATACCACAGTAATCAACGTAAGCAATCATACGTCAGAATACAATTTAGGGCTCGCCAAAACACATTGCTTAAACCTCACCCGGCCAAGATGAGGGATAAGCCCGCCGAGGTGGTTTTCTTTATCATATTATAAGAAAAAGCCCTCTACTCGGCATTGGCACGGGCCTGCACCACGGGTGGTACGTGGCTATGTCCGCTGTACTCCCATTGGGGTCGCATAATCATATAACAGTGTGTACACAACCCCTGTACCATCCACCCCAAATGGGAGTGAAAAGCCTACTCACGCCTGCTCCACAAGCTCGGACCATGAGAGGCGCCACTGCAGTGACTACCATCTTATCCACCAAAATTGAAATGTAAACATCACAGTTCAATTGCATATCATTTGACCAACTGGTCCATTATCGTAGTCAATCTCAATAACATCAATTCCAATCAACTTTATCACAAAATCCAAATGCTTACTTGAAATATGATAAAACAAGTCAATTCATACCAAGATCATAAACAACCATTGTAAACCAATTGAAATTCAAGGAAATGAAACAATTTCACTTAGGAAAACAATTTAAATAACAACATATTTATCTAGGTCGGTAAAATTCCACTCACAGGTTTGGGGAGGGTATACACTCCCACTATACCACACGCGAATTTCGTTAAAAAGGGGGCTCACCATTTAAAGGGAATATGGGCTCTGGTCAAGTCTGCCCTTCCTTGATTGTTTACCTCCTATTTACAATCTACCAATAAGTTAGAATAGGGACAGAATCCATGCACATACCCGTCGACGTGTAGACCCTTAGCCGTCGACGGGTAAGCTATTCAATGACTACTTCTTTTAAATCCGGACTATCCGTCCACGGACATGAGGGTGGACGTTCACGGTTAGCATTTCCAGGGTATGTTTAACATTAGACGTCGACGTCTAACCACTTGCACGTCGACGGTTAAAAGTTTTTTACTTCGGTGTAATTTCCTTATTCATGCATCCGTCGACATCTAACCACCTAGACGTCGACGGTTGAAAGTTTATGACTGTGCGTAAACAAATTATCTGCCTACCCGTCGACGTCTAAGCATGTGCCCGTCGACGGGTTAAAGTTTCTGACTTCCAGTGTTAGGGGATTATTTACCTACCCGTCGACGTCTAACCCTTTACCCGTCGACGAATCACTAGGTTTTAGGACAATTTGGCTACCAATTCCAGGAAATTTCCAATAGGAGGGAGGTTTCTTCTTCCATACAATTCAATCACGTTTCCTAATGTAATAAACTTCCATGAATCTCATATTCTAGCGTCAAGCTTCCTTGAATCCAAATTTGGTCAAATTCTCAATTTTAAGGATTTTCCATAACATTTTTAATTCTTTAGATTCATGAGCATACAATGAAATTCATGCTAATTTAGCTTGATATTCATGATTTGCATGTCAAGAACTAACTCATAGCATTGAATTTAAGTATGCTTACCTTGGAATTTCAATATTCCTCCAAGAACCCTAAACTTTCCCACTGAAATTCCTCCTCACTTGGTTTGAATTTAGTGAAATTGATTTAGGAATATTAGTAGGCTAATCAAGAGGTTTACTTTGATAAGTAATTTTAATGGACTTGCTTGGAGAATTTAAGACTTGTGTTTATGGAGTGAGGTCTTCAAGGTTTCATTAATGGTGGAAGTGTTCTTCCCTTTTTTTTTTCCAAGGTTCAAGACAACCTTAAATATTGGATGAATTTTCTAGAAATCACACATGCATGGCCGGATGAATGGAAGACAAAAAGGGGTGAAATTTGGCTCAATCATAGCCTTCCATTTTTACTCCTTTGACACTTGTCTTCATGTGGTAGAATCCAAGAAAAATAATTTTGTTCTTAATTCCCATTTTGTCCTCCAACAATCATTAAAATTCCTTTTATATCCCAAGTCAGTGTAATAAAATTTTCAGTGTAGGATTCTACTCTCCAGACCGTCTACTTTTGAACCATTTGCAGTGAAATTTTCAAATTCCCTATCACTTGTTAACGATTTCAGTTTAAATTTCTAACCTTACTACAATTTCCTAACTAATCATTTAATCACATCCATGTCCTTTTCACCACTTAAATAAAACTTTATCACTCTCTCTTACTAACTGATGCACGCTCTAATTGGCGGAAAGAAACAAAAGTTTGATGCAAGTATTACATAACCAACACGAATTCAAACAAGAGTAGCAATACTTTTGATGATAAGTTTGATTATTGCGCAATAATCGAAGGAACAAACAAAAGATTGATAAACTAACAAGCAAGTTTACCTTAGAGCAAAGAATTCAATGAGCAATTATGTATAAACTAGATTAAGTATAAAAGAACCTCACAAATACTTGAAATAGCATCCACTTAAACACCATATTGAAGAAAAGTTGTTTAACCTGCCATAGAAAACTTAAAAATCTAAAAATATTACAAAAATTATTCCCACTCAAACTTACTACTAAGTGTTTAAAAGACTATATATATATATATATATATATATATCTAGGGTTACTAACTCCTAATAAACATCTAAAGGTTTTCAATCATGTGCTTGACTCTTCTTTTTTTAACCTTTTTTCAATCAACTTTGATCTTGCAATTTGTCCATCCAATCAATTCTTCATTCTTCTTCTTGAATGTTCCTTGTTTTGGAGCTTAATTAGTTAAACTTTAGGTCCAAGAAACATTAAGGAGTGGCTAAGAAGTATTGGATACAAGATGAGAGGCATTAGGGCAAATTTAGGGTGATTTCACGTCCAGCCGGCGCCACCTATTTCCATGGCCGGTGGCAAGCTGAGAACAAGGAATCAGCTGGGGCCGCCCAATAACAGGGAGAAAACTTCCTTGCTTATCTTTTTGTCCTTCCTTGCCTTGGTTTTGAATGCTTTTCCTTCAATCTCTCAATTGTCACCTACAATGAGAAAAACATGTAATTATCTTAAGTTAGAGGATTAATTACTCAAAATCAAGATGAATATTAACTAAAAGTATGAGTATAATTGCAACTAACAATGTCTTAGATTGTGGTGTTGTCCGTACCCTTTTTCACATTTGAACTCGTGACCTTCCCATGGTTCAACCATTTTATGCTATCAAGTGCAACCCCACTGCTGCTTTCCTTAAAGAAATGGCAGCTCTTGGCACCATGTTTAATTGTGCAAGTCGTGCTGAGATTGAATCCGTTTTGTGTCTTAAAGTTTCACCTGATCGAATCATTTTTGCCAACACTTGCAAGCCTGAGTCTCACATTAACTACACTGCTAAAGTTAGTGTTAACTTGACAACTTTTGATTCATATTGCGAACTAGAAAATATTAAGAAATGGCACCTGAAATGTTCCCTATAGATAGCCAAATCAAAGTCCCCAAAACAAGTCATGCAACTCCCTAATGAAATCATACCTCTTTTGCAAACCTCTCAAGCTGCAAATCACGAAGTTGTTGATGTCTCATTCCACATTGGTAGCCTTGCTAGTAACTTCCATGCATTTGAAGGTGTGATAGCAGTTGCTAAAACAACATTTGAAACAGCAACTCAACTTGGCATACCTGAAATGCATATACATGACATTGGTGGAGGTTTCATGTCCGGTCCAAAATTCACAAATGAAGCAGCCTCGATCGTAAAAGTTGCTCCACAAAAGTATTTTTCCAATCAATTTGGCTTAACAATTATGGAGAAGCCTAGTCGTTTCTTTGCTCACGAGCCATTTACATTGGCAACAAACGTTACAGGGAAGTGAATTAAGGGTTGTTGGCTTTGAAGGCTAGGCCAGTTCAAATTTATAATGTTGGAGAGGTGCATAATGGGTTGGAGCTTCAAATAGGCCTATTTCATCCAAAATGCCCTAAGACATTTTAGATGTTTGGGGCCTCTATATTTATATTGGTGCTCTTCTTCACTTCTCTTAAATGGGGGATTTCTCCCATTTTTTATCTTTTAACACTTCCCCTCAAGTCCAACTGGCCTGGCCCAATTATGACTTAAGCTCATTTTTCATTTTTTTCGTTTTCCTTTTCTTCTTTAATTTTTCTTTTTCTTTTTTTTCTTCCAGCTAGCTTGACTTCAAGCTTCTATAACCTCAAAGGCCATAACTTTTAGGCTTTTCTTGCTTAGGCTTATGCTAGACTAGAGTCTCCATAAGTTTGGATTTTACTTTGCCAACCTTGGTCTTCCTTACTGAGCTTGTCTCCCTTTATTTTTTGGACTTGAGCTTAAGATCTTGGACCATATGATTGGATTTTCAAATTTTTTTTCTTTCAAATGGGCTTGCTTTGCTAGCCCAATTCGCCAAGAATTTATTTTTACTTGGACATTGGATTGTCATTGGGCTACAAGGCCATGTGGGCTCTTGATACCACATATTGGCTTTGAAGGTTGGGCCAATCTAAATCTACAATATTGGAGGAGTGCATAATGGATCAGAGCTTTAAATGGCCCTATTTTAATGTGCCTTTATATTTATATAACTGTTTTTCTTCACTTCTCTTCAATGTGGGATTTCTCCCACTTTCCATCTTTCAATAGGGGTGAGATAAAAAAGGATTGGATTAACGATGGGGTTTACGGGTCTATGAACTTTTTGAAATACGACCATGATGATGTGATTTATACTCCTCTACTTGTCGACAATGGCAGCAACTGCAACAATAACTATCCAACTTGCAAAGGGTTTAAGACATTCGATTCTAGAGTCTTCAGACCGACATGTGAGGGTTTCCAACTGCCAAATTTGGAAGTTAATGATTGGCTTGTGTTTCATAACATGGGTGATTATACATCTTCTTGTGGGAGTGATTTTAATGGGTTCAAAACATTAGGGATTCCAACTTTCCTTGCCAACTCCGATAATAAAAATGGCTCATTTTAAGTTCCATGAATCAAGAACATTCGAACATAAATTAATTGCTTAATTATGTCGGCATAGTATCAAAACCCGTTGTTGTAATTAATTGTTTTGACATTTCTTTTATCTAGAACTATATATTAATTTTATCCCCTAATAAATCTTCTTTCTAACCCTCTAATTTGATACATAGTAGCTTACCTATTAAATTATATGGTAATTTCATGCTAAAGAAATTAATATTGTGGGAAAATATCCTTTTTACCCTCTCAGTTGAAACTTGATAGTTGTAGAAATAGATTATTTCGTAATTTTACCCAAAAATATTTTCTTTTTATAGTAATAAGTGTTATATGTTTGTTGAAAATAATACTTTTAGAGAATATTTATTGAAAATCATTAAATGTGAGAGTTTAATATATTTTACTAATTTAATGTCTTAAAGATTGTGCTAACATTTAAACCTTTTTTTTATTTTCTATTTTCCTTTTATTTAAGTTTTTATTTATGTTGATCACTATTTTTTTGCTCCATTTTCGTTTAGTTTTTTTTTTCCCAATTCATTAAATGTATTAATGTAAAAAAGAAAAATAAATTAGTTGATAGTTGTTGATTTGGGTTTATCCTCATACAACCTAAGTATTTCTTTTTTTTTTCCTTGTTTTGGGGAAAAAATAAACTAGAGGTCTATTAATATTTACTTTTTTTTTATCAAAATAAAACCTTTTTCCTACCGATTCTCTATCTCTTGCCCTTTCTTATTCCTTCTCAGTGGAAGTCAGAGAGCATTATGATTATTTTTTCCCTTTCATGAACCTTACAATGATTTTATGATGTTTATATGTTCTAAGCTATAAGTTTGTAGTGTATATTATTATGACTTTTATATATAAATATAGAAATGACTACAACTAATTCGGATAATCCTCTCTGTTTTTTTAGTTATGTATCACAAAACATTTTTGATAATGATTAGAATATATAATTCAATGCTCAATTTCTTATAACTTTATACTTTTACTGTACTTGCATATAAGATAAATAAATATAATTAAATTACGATTGATCAAAAGTAAACCAGCTAACTTTATACTTTTACTTAGTACGTGGCAAAAAGATGTGTACTAAAAAAATATTTTGCTTGGCTTTTTTTTTTCTTTTTTGCTATATTGCTTGACTTGTTATTAAATCCATAGGTTAAATAAAATGAGATTAATATTTTTTTTTGCATATTATATAATGTTAATATAAATTATAAAATGTGTACCAAGAAAATACTACTAAATTACTATAATTAGGTTTTAATAAAATGAATGAACGAAACAAAACGAATGTAGATGATAACCAGGCCTTAATATCGACAAGCCCACAGACACCCAGCCCAACGAGCCCATTTTAAGTAAGTCGATTATTTTCAATTGTGGGTGCTTTTGAGCCCTGTTGAGGTTAAAATATGGGCAGACTTTCCAAAGGCCTAGACAACCCTAGAGCCTTAAAATCCAAATAAAAGCCGGAAACACCATAAACCCTAGCTTCCTCTCTGTCTTTATCTCTCATCTAAGCCAAAAACCAACCAGACGCGGCTGCCATTTTTGCTTTCGGGTAAGCTAAACACTTCTCATTTTCTTTTAGATCTTCAATCTTCTTCTTTGTGTTTTCTTTTTGGTTTTTTCAATGAAATGAGATTGCAAGTTTTTTTTTCTTCTATGTTTCCGATTCCTTTTTAAGCTGGATTTTGATTAGGTTTATTTATACCTATATCTTTATTTTTGTATGTTATTTATACCTGTTTCTGTGTTCAAAAAATGTTTGTACTTGGTCTGATTTCCTCTATTTTTGTATTTGGTATGTGAGGATAAAAGTTGAGTTTTTGTTACAATGCAATTTTTTTTTTTGAAAAATTATTTTGGTTGAATAAGCTAGTGAGGCACATAGATATTTAGTCTTTACTTGGAGCTAATGCAAGAATCGTCTGATTTTTTATACTATGATCTTGAGTTGTAAGTGTTTTTATTATTTTTTAAATCTTTATAGAAATCCAGAATTGTTACTTATTTTGATGTAAAATCAGCAGTAGCAGCTGCAACTTGTATTTGGAAGAATGGTGAGGGTCAGTGTTCTGAATGATGCACTCAAGAGCATGTACAATGCCGAGAAGAGGGGCAAACGACAGGTCATGATCAGACCTTCCTCTAAAGTGATCATCAAGTTCCTTTTGGTCATGCAGAAGCATGGTTTGTTTGAATATAATCCTTGCCCCTTTCCAATAAGTGTTAATTTTTTTTGGTGACAATGTGCAGATGCCAATATGCTAATGTCTTTTTTTCGTATTGTAGGTTACATTGGGGAGTTTGAGTATGTTGATGACCACAGAGCGGGTAAAATTGTGGTTGAGCTTAATGGAAGGCTGAACAAGTGTGGGGTGATCAGTCCTCGTTTCGATGTAGGAGTGAAAGAGATTGAGGGCTGGACTGCTAGGTTACTGCCTTCAAGACAGGTTAGCTTAGAAACTGCTCGGTACTTTAATCCATCTATAAAGTTTTTGTTAGAATTATTTGCTTGAATGAAGAAATGAAATGCACTTGAAGGTGAAAGCATACTTAATTATGCGCCATTAATGATGAGTCTTTCTTTGGAGTAGCATGTTTTTAATTTCTCATAGCATCCTAGATAATCCTTTCCTGTTGGCATTAGTTTCTTGATGCTTCATTGATAAGAATTTTACAATATGTGTTTTATATGCTTTCTTATTACAGTTTGGGTATATTGTCCTCACCACATCTGCTGGGATCATGGACCATGAAGAAGCAAGAAGGAAGAATGTTGGTGGAAAAGTACTAGGCTTTTTCTATTGAGACATTTCTGTGTGTTGTCATTTTTGAATTCTCTTCCTTAGGACCAAGACAGTTATCCTCTTTAAATTTTGGTACTTATGTTTGTATTTTGGGGATAATACTTAAGTTATGCTTACGATGTTGCAAAACTTGAATTGCAGGGTTTTATATCAGTAAAAGTTACTTCTTTTGTCATTGAACAGTTGAGATTATATCATTTGAAAGTTTCTGCTAATTCAATGTGTTTTCCCTGCAATTTTAGATTAACTTGTACATATGTTGACCTGGCTCGTGACTTTTAATAATGTATCATGTATCACAAGATACTTGATAGATGTGAGTTCTTCCAGGAAATACATGGTTATCAAATTGGATAGGACAATGATCGGATTAAGGTTTGTGGTCTTAAGTCATTAGTTTAACGGTTGGATCCTGTTAGATCATTAGATCATTTGGTTTAGATAACTGATCTTGGATCAGAGATTGATTAGTTTAATTGATCTGATTGTTGGGTGGATCCATATCTTGTAACTGCGGTTGGATGCTCTTGTCCGGCTTTCTGTCAACTCCAACTTTGTATTGGATCCTTTTCTTAAGGCTTCATAATGCATCATTAGGAATTAGGATTAAGTTTATCTTAGGCTTATGCCTTGGTCGCAGGGGCTAATATAATTTAATGCAAAAAAGATATTTTTTTTTAGTTCAAGCTTTGTTTACCGAAATCTCTCCCTTTGTTATCAAAGCCATATCAATATTGCTTACCACTTACCAGCTCTTCACCTGTCTTGATGGGTAAGTGCTTTGCATTTACTGTAATTGGACAGGGTTCGAGGGCTAGTGCACACATACATTGTATAACAAGGAATCAATGTAACAAAATGAGGTATTATAAAATACCTTCTTTTATTTACTTCATTGCCAAAGAAATCTTCTTAGTTTTAATTATGAGTTTCCATTCTTGATAAATTCAAGTTTTATTTTTGGACTTTCTATTATAGAATTTGGGCCCATTAAACAACCCAATTGCAAAAATAGACTTGTTCCGATTTTAAAATGAAGTGCAAAACTGCTTCCAATCAATTTGAATTTAACCCAATTGAAGCACCTAAAAGTAGACCTGTCCAAGGGTCGGGCTACCCGCCCGAACCCGTAAACCCGTCCGATATTTGGGAGGGTTTGGACAAGAATTTTAAATTTAAGGGCCGGGCTTGGACAAATTTTTTAGGCCCGTTTAGAAAACGGGCCAGGTTTGGTCATGGTATAAAAGCCCGAGCCCGAGCTCTGTCTGTTTTACTATTGCTTTAATATAAATATATTTTTATGTATTTATTTTATTTGTTAATGTGTTATTTTTCTTATTTTTTTTGTATATGATATTGATATTTTTAAATATTATTAGTATTTAGACTTTGTTAACTTTGTAAAAATTGCTTAGATAATAATTTTTTAAATGTATTGATTTACTTTTATTTATAATATAAATTAATATAATTTAATTTTTAAAATTAGTGTCCGAAAAAAATTAAAAACGGGTTTTTGGACGGGCCTCGGGCTTATATAAATATTTTAGGGCCGACCTTGGACAGAAGAGTAGGCCTGAAATGCCGGGCCGGACCGGGCTTGGACAAGCAAAGATTTTGTGAAATTTTACTAAAGCCTGGCCCGGCCCATGGACACCTCTACCTAAAAGGCTAATTGTTTTGACCTTTAATTGTTCGGTTGTTTTGGCCACGGTTCTGATTCGGTTCCATGATTCAAACCGAACCATGGCCAAGTCTAGTTTACAGATTAAGCCATCCATGTTAGAATTCTTCATGCGGCCAACTCCCTAATTAGCAATCAGAACGCTATCCATGATTCTAGTCACCTCGAGTGGAAGCTGATTGAGTTTGGGGTTGTAGAGTCTTACTGAAAGCTTTAACGTAGGACGTGTCTAACAGAATAGGTGGGCTTGGGCCGGATATAGGAATTTCTTCCGCATTGACTTCTACTCTCTTTGTTTTTGAACCATTTTGAATTAAGGTTTGTTTATTTTTAGACTTTCAATCAAAGAATTTGAACCCAAAAAACCCAATTGTAAGATTAGACTTGTTCCAATTTTAAAATTTAGTGTAAAAATGAGAAATTATTATATAGGTTCGTCTCATTACGTCATTTATAGGATCAACCAATAGAATCATATTAACCGAAAATAATTGTTAAGATTTAACCTCTAATTTAGCAATAGGTTTAGTCCTTAGTTTTAAGAAATGAGATTTACAACGTAATTCCTGAAATTAAGGATATTAATGGGGTAGGGTTTTAGTCATTATAGATAAATTTTTGAATTGATAAAATTTTATTGATTGATCCTATGACTAACATAATAGGACGGACCCATATAATAATTTCTCTACTAAGAGATTCAAATTCAATCAATTTTAATCCAACCTAAAAGGCTAAGGGTTTTAATTTTGGGCCTAAAAGAAAAGCCCCTTGCCGAGATTATGCTAATTAATTATTAGTTACGCTTACATATATAATCAGTAAAGAATGTGCTAGCACTAGTCAATAAAAACTTGCTTCTCAAGTTTGCAAAGTCAAGAAAGAAAGGCATGTCAGAATCAGCTTTTTTTAATTCAAGAAGGTTTAAGTATATATAAAAAAAAAACCTTGAACTTATTTTAAAAAATCAATTAAAGTCTTCAACTTTTAGTGTGATCAAATAAGCTCCTAAATTTTTATTGATAGTCAAACAAATCCTTGAACTTTTTATTATAATCAAATAAGCCTCTGAACTCTAATTTACAACTAATTTAGTCCTTGATATGATTAAAATTAATAATGTGATCGTTATGGATTTATAGACTTCAACAATTGTTAAGTGTGAAATTGAATAAATTTTAGTCATATAGAGAGTCTAATTAGATATTAATTGAAATTTAACATGAAATCGTATGAATTTTAATCATATTACGGGTCTAATTGGGTAGTAAAAAAAATTCAAGGACCTATTCGATTGCAATAAAAGCTTATAGACTTAATTGATTTTTCTAAATAAGTTTAGTTGCTTTTCCTTTTTTACATTATGCCATTCAAGAAAAACTAAAGTATTAACTATATAAAACTTTCCACATATAACACCTGCATAAGGTGCACCTATTAAACTATCCCTTGAAAATAATAAAAAGCTTAGAGCCTATTCGATTGTATATAAAAGTTCAGGGGCATTTCTTTTTAACATGTAACTTTAATGCACAAAAAATAAATTAATGCATTTGTACACATTTAATGCAACCCTTATTTGTTGTGAAAGCCATGTCTATCACAAATTTGTGGCTAACAGAATACGTGATATAAAGCACTGGCTCTTCACTTGTCTCGATGGGTAAGTGCTTTGCATTTAATTTAATTTGACAAGGTTCAAGAGCTAGTACTTACATACTATAAGAAGGAGTCCGAATAACCAAGCGAGGTATTGTAAAATACCTTTTTTTTTAATTACTTCAATATTACCAAAATAAATCTTCTTCTTAGTTTTAAGGGCATAGGCACTGGTTAAGCACAATTAATGATTATAAAAGGTAACATTAAATTTTGTAAAGAGTAATAATTATTGCCAGAAAGTATTTGAATGACAAAAATATCTTTAGATTTATTTGGGGCTAAAATCTATAAATTTGGGGCTAAACTTTAATAAGTTTGTTTATTTTTTTTCTAAAACCCTACAATAATATATTTGAAATTTTAAAACTAACTCCTAAAATGAAAATTTTTTATTTGGGGTTAAATTTTATAAATTTGTGGTTAAACTTTATAAATTTGGGACTAAATTTAAATAAGGGTATTTCTATCTTTAAACAATAATAAAAACATAAAATAAATGTTAAACACCTAAAAACAAAGCAATTATTACCAATAATTACTTACTTAATGGGTGCCTATAGGCACCCGTTAGCAATTTCTTAGTTTTAATAATGAATTTTTTTGTCTTCATATATTCTTTATTTTATTCTCTCTCCCCCCCCCCCCCCCCCCCCCCGGTCATCATATTATTATTTCATATACTATCAATAACGTTTTTAAATTTCACAAGCAATATTAACTCTCTCTCTCTCTCTCTCTCTCTCTCTCTCCCCCCCTCATCATATTATTATTTCATATACTATCAATAACGTTTTTAAATTTCACAAGCAATATTAACTCTCTCTCTCTCTCTCCCCCCCCCCCCCCCCCCCTCATCATATTATTATTTCATATACTATCAATAACGTTTTTAAATTTCACAAGCAATATTAAAAGAATGACACACATCTCACTATTTAATTAACTATAAGTAATTAATGTTCAAAAATATATCCTACAAGTGCCAACTCTTTCTAAATCCACTTGTAAAATCTAAAAACCCTTTTGATAGTGTATGATATCTATTAATTATTATATTAGGTACATAATTAGTAAAGGATGTGCTAGCAATAGTAAATAAAATTAAAACTTGCTTCTCAAGTTTGCCAAGCTGAGAAAGGAAGGCATATCAGATTTTCATAATTAAGTCTTCACGGAATTTATCTTGACTTGAAATTTGAAAATCTTCTTGGTTGAGTTGTTTTTATTTTTAATTTCAGATATATATATATATATTTATTTATTTATTTATGTAATATTACAATAGATATAAGTAGTAAAAACAATATGAATGAATTAAGTGATGAAGAATTTGTAAAAGGAAAATACAAAAATAAAAAGGAGATAAACATGCACTTTGATGCAACGTTCATTTATGTATAGGAAATTGTAATATTGCATTTGAACCTGATGAAGTGAGCAACGGCCTTGGATTGGGGTAGCAATTAGCATGCATAATTTGCTTATGATGATCACCATTATTTCATTAATTTTGACTGGTCCTGCTTGGTTTAATGGTTACGTATGAAGATTGGTCACCCAACAGGTAGGGATTCAAATTGAACCCCTGATCAGTTGTGTATACAAGTTGTGTAAATACCACTTGAAGTAGAGAAAAAAATTCATTAATTTTAGAAAAGATTTGCTTCTCAAGGTTTACTAATTAAGACGTGAGAGATGCCTGGAGAAAAAATTTACACTAATTATTAAATGCAACTAAGTAAATATGCCTCCATGCATAGTCCGTGCCATACCTATATAAACTAGAGGCAATTCCCAACCATTTTGCCATAGCAGAAATTAATGTGTGATTGTGTTCTTGTTTTCTGGCTGGGGTGGGATATGGGGCACGCAAGGAGCTGCTGTGCCTTTGAACAAAAATATTTCAACATCATTCATTTGATTATCTTTTCTTCTCTAGCTATACCTCCCTCAAAGATATGTAGTTTGGCATTTACTATGTCCTCAACACATGAATTATCTTTTAAATTAGGACAGGCTCTCCCTAACAAAAATAAAAAGATCGATTTAATTTAATGCACAAAAAATAATTTAATGCAAGCCTTATTTATTAAAATAAATTCTTGAAATCTCTTGCTTTGTTGTCAAAGCCATATCTAATCAAATCTATCAATCTATCAATCTATCAAATGTGGTTCAAGAAGTAAACTATGTGATAAAAAACACCAGCTATTCACCTGTCTTGAGAGGTAAGTGCTTTGAATTTACTTTAATTGGACAGGATTCGAGAGCTAGTATACACATACATCTCACAAGGAGTCTAAAATAAAAAAAGAGATATTCTAAACTACCTTTTACATCTCATAACAAGGAGTCTAAAATAAAAAAACGAGATATTCTAAAATACCTTTGGGTGACTCATTACCAAAAAATTCTTCTCAATTTTAATAATGAGATTCAATTCTTGATAAATTCACGTGTATTAAAAGAAGATATTTTAGAATTCTTTTTGTCTTTATGATTTCATTCTTTATTTTTTTTAACCTCAATTTGAGTAAAAAAGTTAGTAACTTTTTGTTTTAAATAAGAAAAAAAATTCATTTGATGATTATTATGAATTTCTTTTAATTTATTTTTATTTTGGTATTATGTAAAAATGTTATGAAACATAGAACTTTGAAAAAAAATTCATCAATTGATTTAATAATATTTATAAAAAGAATTCATCAATTGAGTTAGAACTTTTTGGAATTAATTATATAATTTGAATTCTACACCTCTAAAAGTACCAAGTGTTCAACAGAACGAGTGTAAAGGACACGACAATGCCCCTCGGGCAAACATTGACTCCCGCATGGACTGGACCAAGTATCACGTGGGACCTGGTGGGAATGGCCAAAATGGCCATCTGAGGTCACTTCCGCACTAAAGTGACTCGGCTACCACACGAGAGACATTGAAAAGTCTTGGGTATCGAGGCTTTTCCTCGGTATTTGAGCCTGTTGCTCCATGGTTTGTCCTAAAAATCGATACGAGCAATTCTCATGTCTCCCACGACACATATATCGAAGCAAAAACGAGAATCACAGTTCAAAGTTCCTAAATCTCAAATTTAAACTAAAATTTAACTAAAAAGCTAAACCTAACTTTGAGCTGAGATTCCTCATAAAGCAATGCATGAAAATACGTGCAAACTAAGAAAAACGTAAATCAAGGCGAGTAAAATAACATATTAGAAGCTTAACTTGATCTGTTGGTCGGTTTGTCTGGATCGGCCAAAAGTCCAATTTAGCTTCGAGAGAGCAGAAGCAAGGAGAGCTTGGCCTACTCGAACCCCAGGCCAGACTTTCTCCCCTCTTTTTAACCTCTCATATTCTCGATCCTTGGCCTAATCCACTGATCTTTTCTCCAATGGATATCTAATCCATTGGCTATGGACTTTAAAGAAAGTCTAAATAGTGCTTAGTTGCTTCCATGCATGGTTAATTGCTTCATTTTCCAACTCTGTCTTATCCTAATTTTCACTTCTCTTTTTCATTTGGCACATCCAGAACAACGTATTATTTGAGTTAATACGCCGTCGTATATTATTCCATTTGTACAGAAAAGTTAGATTAGGTCCGGGTGTGTCAACTCTCCCATTCTTAAAAAAAATTTCGTCCTCAAAATTACCAAGGTAGTTATGGGGGAGATTTGGTTTATACTTCAAGCTTCCTCTTGTTTTCGAAGAGTGTGCACACCACTATTCACCGCTGAAATTTCTCGTTGTGCTTTGATCTCTTCCGATCACTTTCTCTCAAGCGTAACTTTTTCACTTTTCTGTTCTTGAGTTTAAACTTTATCTTTTCCTTAACAGAGTCTATCCTAATCCATTCGTGGATTAGGCTCGCTTCATTTCAATTGAATCACTTGGAGGCTCCTCCTCCATTTCAACTGTGTTTACTCGATTCTCTCGCTTTATCCTTGTTCTCTCCTTAAAGCTTTTTTTAATGAGACTATTTCCTTATTACCTCTAAGGTTCCACTCCTCTTATTCTCCTTAGAAGTCTTTTCTTCTTTCTTTATCATTGCCTTTCATTCTGAGGCCATTCACCGACGTATTCCTTGTCTCCTCAATGTCTGGTACTCATCCTTGTAACCAAGATATCGGGGAAGACTTCAGATTAACTCCCTCGCCTCTAAGGTGAGGTATGCAGTGAGTTAGCTTTACCCTTCCCCTACCTTGGTATTCTTCTCTATTTCATTTCTTAGTTCTCTTTTCTTTCTTCTCGATATCTTTTTTTCTCATTGCATGGCATATGAGTCGAGCTCTTGTACACACTAGCCCACTCTCGGCTATATCATATCGAGAAATTAGAGATCATGCCCTCTCGGCACTCACAATCTATCTCACTCTCTGACAACCCATTTCTATCTCATACAGGGCCCTCAGCCCATCTCATCTCATACAGGGTCTTCGGCCCATCTCATCTCATACAGGGCCCTTGGCCCTTCTCATCTCTCATCCTCTCTAGGATGGAGAACTTTGAGAGGCCTTATGCTCTCCCTAATCACAATCTGGGTTGATCCTCTCAACTGGTCATCATAAAGATCCTCAAGATCTCGATCTCTGATCTTCCCTCTCATGGGGACGCCTCACATGGCTCCCAAGTCATCCGTAAGTGAGTCTCGACTACATACTCATCCATGCCATTTCTCTGGCCTCTTAGGGCTTTCTTTATCTTTTATCTCCTTTGTATATCTACTTTAGAAAGTGTCACGTGTTTCTTTTTCATATGACCTCCTTTATTCACTTTAGCTTCTTTACCAAATTTCTTTTCCTTCTTTCGTTAACAGTTCTTTCGGGGGTTTCTTCTTCCCTCTTCTCTTTCCTTTCCTTTCTCTCATTGACCCACAGTTCATCGTGGGGTCCCCCTTTCTCTTGTATTTTCGTCTATATGGGACTAGATCAATCACGCATGTCATAATTGTGTGGCACCATTCATAGTTTTCTTTAGTCTCGTATTCCCTTCTTTTATGATTTCTTATCCTCTCACTTGCTTTATCTTCGTCTTAGGTTCATTGCCATTCTTTGGCATCATCTGCAGCTTTCATTATCTTTATACCCATTCCACTAGGGTTTTGGGTTCGCTGTTACTTTGTTTTGCCTTGGTTGTTATGATCTTTCATGCCTTATCCAAGGTTTTCTTTGCTCAACGTTCGTCTTTTTATTTCCTTACTTTCTTTAGGGTCCTCATCTTTACTTCTCTTTTCTTCTAACACCTTTACTTAATTTGGGTGTTAGAATTTCTTTTCTTCTTATTATACTGGTTGTGCTCATAGAGGGTTATAAACTATGCCAGTCATTTTCCTTATCCCTATACTTCTTCCATTAAGTACTCGGAGTTGTCCTTGTCATCCTTTCTGTCTTAGTTCTATATCTCTTACTTCTTATTTGTGGGTCTTCTTTATCTTAGCCGTCTTCAGCTCTTAATTCCCTGGTACTTTTCTTTTGTCATCCATACCAAGGTTTATTTGTCGTGAAAAATACCTCTATTTACCATTCACTATTTTCTACTCTTGTCAGCACTTGGCTACTTCCCATTTTACCTTGGCTTAGACTTCATTTCCCACATCCTTTCTTCACTAATCATTCTTTTCGAAGGGAATTTATACCATAGGGTTATCTGTTCCCCTTATTCTAGATTTTTAACTTATCCTTTTCATTCCTTGACTCTTTACTCTTAATTCCTTCTATTTCACTTCTTTATCCTTTATCATCCTTTTTGTCTTCTCCAGTTCCAATTATCATCCTTGTTTTATCCTTACTCTTTTTTCGATTCTTAGCTAAGTTGATCCACTTTCCTCTTTAACTGTGTTTGCAATCTCTTTATAATTTCCATCATCATCATTATCTTCGTCATCCTTTCACCTTCGTTTGCTTTTCCACACTTTGGTATCTTCATCTCTTTATCTTTCTTCTTTTCTCATCCATTCTTTTTTACTTGTATCTCGATGGTAGGTAGGTAGTGAAAAGCCTACTATCCATCATCCTTTAAGATATAAACATCCCTATCCACTCATTTCCTTCGAGTGCTTTCTTTTCTTCATCTTCTCAAAATTTTCTTTCTATCCAATCTTATTATCTCTTTTTATAATTTAAATTGTCGGGGATTTTCCTTCTCTTTCACTAACTCATATTCTTAGCCCCTTTTTCCTTTGCACTTCATGCTTTCCATTCATCCATGCTATTCTTTCCTCTGTTTAACCGATTCATGGTATGATGTAGTGCCTTGGCTTGACTCGAGTTTGGGGTTCATTATGCTCGACTTTCTTTAGCAATGATATATTTTCTAAGTCTTTTATTCGATTTGTGTCACTAGATTTTCTTCTTAATCTTCTTTCTAGCCTTTTAAAATCTTTTTTTATTCGTTTTCCTTTAGATCTATCCCTAGGTTATCTACCTAGGTTTTGCCTCAAATTCTAACTTTCTAAGCTTTACGCTTTACTAATTCTACTTAGTCATTTCGGATTTATTAACCTATGGTTCATTATGAAATTATTGCTAATTAAGATTATAGTTTTCTAAGAATTTAAGTTTCTAAGGTGTGTTATGCTTTTTCTTTACCTTTTTAAGGCTCTATTCCTAGTTAGCTTAGTTCATCAACTGAACTAAGTTTCTCTTCTTCATAGGCCTTATTTATATTTGATTAGCTTAGAATTTTCACTTACCTAATGTTTTATGCTTTCTTTTTTTATTAAGAAAGCTTTTGCACTATATCACAACATCTCTTATATCCATTGTTTAAACGTTCGCTTTTCCTTTCTTTTCCACTTTTTCCTTCTCACCAGTTTCTCTCTGGTGATGACCTTTTGACTTTTCGGAAAAATTCTCTTTGTGCTCTTTACTTGCATGCATGCAGGTATTTCCATCATCGCCGTGTATTCCACTCTCTTCGCTTGCTTACTTCCCATTGACCTTGTCATGGTCCTTTTTCTAATCATTTTTTGGGGTTTTTCTTCTTCTTACTCTTATTGTTAACCAGATGATGAGGGGTTTATTACTTATTAACCCCTTGGGTGTGGAGATTTCTAGCTTATCTTTCTCCTTATCCATTTCCTCTATCTCCACTTCTTTTCTCTTCTTTCTCCATTATCTTCTCTTAATATTGGTATCCCATAGATAAACAAGTAGTGATAAATGTACTACTCTTTGACCAAATGGATGAGATCTCTTTCCATTCTTTTTATTACCATTCTCTTATGATTCTGCTCCTTAGATTCTTTTAGCACTAGGATCCAAAGGCTGGGTACACAATGAGGGGTCCACTATGCATCTGTCATATGGATATGAGGTTTATTTCCGTTCCTCATTCTCCGTCTTACCATCATTGCCTTATTCCTTCTCATCATTTCTCAAGAATGACTTCACTCTTGTTCTTCTTTCCTTACTATCCTTTTTTCCATTCTTGAGTCTTTTAAGGTTTCCTCTTATCAATCCTCATCATATACTCGAGCGACCCTCCCTTAACTCACTTCTGGTGATCTTGGGCTCACTCCATCTCCTTTGAATCCTTGGGTGCTTCTTCTCGATTAACTGTTTCCCAAAATCTACACATAAATAGTGTAGAAAGTAGAAGGTGTCAAGTTAGTTTGTTGACGGGGTTCAAACTATTTTCTTCATAAAGTTGTTAACGTTCATCACCCTTCTCCGTGGTCATTTGTCTCACGTGCTGAAGTCCTTGAGTGCCAATCCTCTTGGCTCTAGCTGGTCTCTCTTTTGTCCACCTCTATCACAGCTCACCTTTGCTGTGCTCTCTCTCATAGTTTACACACGAGTGGTGTAGAAATTGGGAGAGAGAGGTTGAGTTGTCCTATGTGGACTTTTTGGTGATTTCTCACTTGGCCTTACATTCTCCTTTCCTTTCTGAACTTCCTCTTAAGTCTACATGCAATTAGTGTAGAGTGAGAGGAGTTAATTCACATCGTATGGTTTCTTTATTGACCTTTACACTTGACTAGCTCTTCCTTGGCTTCACTTTTCATCATTTCGTTTATCGCTTGATAAAGTCCTCTCTGTTCCTTCATCCTTTTGCTCGAATGCTGAATCTCGCTTCCTGAGGTTCTTTCAACCTTATCCTTCATGGTCTTGTATCTCTTTGACTCCTCATTTCCTAACCCAACTCTTTTTTCTCATATCATTATGATTATAAGAGAGTTTTGGTTTAGTCTTCGTGCACGTTGAGTCCGTCTTTGCTCTTGGTATCGCTCTAGCTGCTTCGCTTCCTCCCAAATTCTACACATTAAAAGTGTAGATAATGGGAAAATTGCATTTGGGTTGGGTTGGACGTCAAACTCGCTTCTTCACTAGCAAGTCACGATGTCCATTACCTTGAAGATTGGACATCGAACCAGTTTCTTCACTGGCGAGTCTTTGAATAGGCTATCTTAGAGAGTTGGACGAGATATCACATATCTCGTCATCTCAAGGGACTTATTATCTATTGTTTGGTTTGGCTAACGAGTAGGAAGGTATTAAAAAATGAAGAATTAATCTTGAGGGATTTCTCGGAAAGCTCGCCTTGCTTTCATGAATCTCGAGAAAAAAGGTGGTCGTGGTGTCACTTTACCTAACGACTACACTCGGATACTATGCTAAAGAAGGTGTTCTAAAAGTAGGTTTAGGTATTTACAACACGTTCGAGTAATCACGTACTTAAACTCTAAAGTTTGAAACCTAAGTAATCTACTGGTTTTGAAAACGTTCGAAAGTACTTTGAAAATGCTTTATATCTTTTGAAAATGTTTAGAATCTTTTATTCGCTCTAATACCAATCAAATTGTCACGGCCGGACCCTGAGGGTCGACCACGTGGCAACTGTAGCGTCACCTTGAAGTACGTGTCTGCAGCTGCGCACCCGGAAGTGCCGTAGGCATGATTTGGGTATCTTCGTTACAAAACAATTATTAAAATTTTTAGTAGAAAACATAAATAAACCAATTTACTATAAAAGAAGTACCAGTGGATTTATTTATAAGAATATATACGTGTGGAAACTACTACCCCTAAGCCACTAATGCCTCTTAGTGAGCCTCTGGTCTATCTACTATCCTTGTACGTGGATCTGCATCCAACAACGTTGGCTACATGTGAGTGACAGAGGTTTAGTGAATCTCCAACAGGGGTTAGGGAAAATAAGAGTAATCCAAAATGTAATTATAAAATAAATATTTTTATTTTCAAACCTCTTTTTAAATTCTCCAGATGAGAATTTAATTTAAAATAATTTAAATATATATATATATATATATCTAAAATAGGCTGGCCTCAAACATACTGAAGGCTCGACCCGCCGGTCGTATGCCTTACTGCACCGAGGGCTATCTGTTTTCTCTTATTCATTTTCATACTCTAGCCCGTTTCCTCGGCGGTGCCAATCACTGTGGGTAGAGCACAGCTACAGACGAGCCCTGAGGAGCTTCCCTATGTGCCTCTCCCAGGGTCTCCACTCACCGTGCCCCTCGATAGGCGGTCCACGGCTACTTAATCGCATGCATATCACGTTCAGTCCACTTGCTTTCTCTCATTGGAGCACCGAGATCCATTCAATCTATCATGGCCTGACCTGGAGGGCCGGCATTGTGGCAACCGTCGCGCTACCTCGTAGTACATGTCTACAGTCACGCACCTCGAAACACCGCAGGCATGAATTAAGTATCTTCGCTACAAAACGATTACTAAAACTTTATTAATAATAATAAAATAATAAATATTTTAATAAAATGATTTAAATAAAAAATATAGAGTACTAGTGGATCAATCTAAGAGAACACCTATGCAGTAGAAATTACTACTCCTATGCCACCGATCTCTCTTAATGAGCCTCTGATCTATCTGACATCCTCCTACGTGGATTTGCATCCAACCACATTTGATACATGTGAGTGACAGAGGTTCAATAAATTTCCACTAGGGGTTAGGGAAATAAGGGATAATCCAAAATAAATTTCATAAAACAATATTTTTAATAAAATCAATTTAAAAGGAAATAAACATCTAAAATGGGCTGGCAATCAAACCACTGAAGGCTCGATCCATCGGACGTATGCCTTACTACACCGAGGGCTATCTCTTTTCTTTCTAAAACATTTTCATACTTTTCTTTCTCTGGCCCGTTCTCACAGTGGTGCTAGTCGTTGTGGGTGGAGCATAGCTACACACGAGCCCTGGCGAGTTTCCCTACGTGCCTCTCCCAGGGTCTCCATCCATCGTGCCCCTTAATAGGCAGTCCACTGATACTTAGTTGCATGCATGTTTCACTCGGCCCACTCGCTCCCTCTCATCAGAGCACCGAGATCCGCTCAATCGATCATCTCGCCTTTCATCATCATCAAAATACACACACACACACACACACATAAAACATATAAACATAACCACACACACATAAATCTTTATAATTCCTTTAAAATATCCTACTCTCTACGTGGGTATATCACAGAATGCGTGTGTGTATGGTGGATTTCTCCTATCCCAAAACATTTGAAAAATCATTTATATTTTTGAAAACAGTTAACCCTAATGGCTAAGTAATGAAATCTAAGCCACTCACAGTGTTGGAGGTTTGTATACTCCCGAAGGATCCACGTAGATCAACCTTCGAAGCGTCGCCATACTAGATCGTCTGGAACCCTAATTACACCGCAAATAACGTTAGCATTCATAATCGAACTATGAATGCACCTATAAGGCTCTACCATGACCTAAGATGATGTTTGGATGTGTTTTAGGGCTTAGAAAAGTGTCCGAGAAGGTTTCGGGTCAAAATCGGTCACTTGGATAAAAATTAAAAAAATGCCCCTAGGGTTAAGGGCGGTCCTGCCTAAATAGGACCACTCTCGCACGGGACAGGACCAAGTCCCGTATGGGATTCGGCCACAAACCACTCCCGCGTGTGAGTGACTCGGCTCCAGCACGGGAGATGAGTTTAAAGGCTCGAGAACAGAGCCTTTTGTCTCGATTTTCATGCCGTTCGATTGCCAATTATCCGACAAACTTAGCCAAGCAATCCTTGTGACATTCACAATGGATTCACTGAAAGAGAAACTAGAATCACAAGCTCAAAGTTCCTAAATCTCAAATCTAGACTAAAATTTAGCTGAAAAGCTAAACCTAAATTTGAGTTGAAATCTCTCCTAAACCTATGCATGGAAAAGCGTGAAAACGTAATAAAACGTTGATTAAAGTGAGTAGGATAACATAACAAGATCTCATCTTGATTTGTCGATTGGTTTGTTCAGATTGGCCAAAAGTCCAAAATCGCTCCGAGAGAGCAAAAGAGAGGAGAGGAAGAGAGGGACAAGAGAAAATAAGGGGAAGAGCTCGGCTCCCCCCTATTTATAGGAAAGCCCGACATCAGGCCTACTCAGACTAGGCTAGACTTTTTCCCCTCTTTTCAACCTCTCATAATCTCGATCCTTGGCCTAATCACCGGCCTCTATACCAATGGATATCCAATCCATTGGCTATGGACTTAAAGAAAGTCCAACTAATGCTTCCATGCATGGTTACTTATCTCATCTTCCAATTCCATCTTATCCTAAACTTAACATCTCTTCATAATTAGATACATCCGGATCGACATATTGTTCAAGTTAATATGCCATCTACACTATTTCGTTTGTACGAAAAAGTTAAACTAGGTCTAGGTGTGTCATAATCACTCATCTCACCTCTCATCATCATTAAAAGCATATATATATATATACACATATATGTAAAACATATAAACATAAACACACACACATAAACCTTTATATTTTCTCTGAAAAGGTCCCACTCTTCACGTATGTGTGTGTGGTGGATTCCCCGTGTTACAAAACCTTTTAAAGATCAGTTTATGTTTTGAAAACATTTTACCCTAGTGGCTAAGCAATGAAATCTAAGCCACTCAAAGTGTTGGGAGGTTCATATGCTCCCAAAGGATCCACGTAGATTAATCTTCGGAGCGTCGTAGCACTCGATCGTCTAAAACCCTAATTACACGAAAATTCGTGTTAGCATTCATAATCAAATTATGAATGCACCTATGAGGCTCTAACATGACCTGAGATGATGTTTGGATGTGTTTCGAGGCTTAGAAAAGTGTCCAGGAAGGTTTCGGGTCAAAATCAGACACTTAGTGCAAAGTTATGAAAATGCCCTTAGGGCAAAAATTGACTCCCACGCGGGACCTAGTCAGGATGGCCAAAATGGCCATCCGAGGTCACTCCCGTGTTGGAATGAGTAGACTTCCACGTAGGAGACGTTGAAAAGTCACGGGAATCGAGGCTTTTCCTCAGTTTTCAAACTCGTTGCTCCATGGTTCGACCCAAAAGTCTGGACGAGCAATCTTTACGTCTCCCACCACACGTTTACCATAGCAAAAATGAGAATCACATGCTCAAAGTTCCTAAATCTCAAATCTCAAACCTAACTTTGAGCTGAGATTCCGCCTAAACCAATGCATGGAAATATGTGTAAACTAAGAAAAATGTAGATCAAGGCAAGTAAAATAACATATTAGAAACTTACCTTGATCTGTCGATCGATTTGCCAGATTGGCCAAAAGTCCAATTTAGCTCCAAGAGAGCAAAAGAGAGGAGAAGAAGAGAGGGAGAAGAGTAGAATGAGGGGGACAGCTTAGCTCCCCCTATCTATAGGCAAGCCCGACATCAAGTCTACTCGGACACGGGGCTAGACTTTCTCCTCTCTTTTTAACCTCTCCGATTCTCAATCCTTGGCCTAATCCGCCGACCTTTTCACCAATGGATATCTAATCCATTAGTTGTGGAGTTTAAAGAAAGTCCAAATAGTGCTTAGTTGCTTCCATGCATGGTTAATCGCCTCATCTTCCAACTCTGTCTTATTCTAATTTCCACTTCTCTTCTTCATCTGACACATCTGGACCGATGTATTATTTGAGTTAATACACTGTCTTATACTATTTCGTTTGTACGAAAAAGTTAGATTAAGTCTGGATGTGTAATAAGTGCTTTGAATTTACTTTAATTGGACAAGATTCGAGAGCCAGTATACACATACATCTCATAACAAGGAGTCTAAAATAAAAAAATAGGTATTCTAAAATACCTTTTACATCTCATAACAAGGAGTCTAAAAAAAAAAAAAGAGGTATTCTAAAATACCTTTTAGTAACTCATTACCAAAAAATCTTCTTAATTTTAATAATGAGATTCAATTCTTGATAAATTCAAGTGTATTAAAAGGAGATATTTTAGAATTATTTTTGTCTTTATGATTTCATTTTTTATTTTTTAAACTCGATTTTGAAAAAAAAGGTTAGTAACTTTTAATTTTGAATAAGAAAAAAAATTCATTTGACTATTATTATGAATTTCTTTTAAATTTATTTTTATCCTGGTATTATGTAAAAAGGTTATGAAACATAGAACTTTGAAAAAAAATTCATCAATTGATTTAATAATATTTATAAAAAGAATTCATCAATTGAGTTAGAACTTTTTGGAATTAATTGTTGGATTTGAATTCTACACCTCTAAAAGTACCAAGTGTTCAACGGCACGATTGTAAAGGACATGACAAAACTTCATATTGTAATTTTTTTTGGTTCGCATTCACACCCCATTAGCTTTGGATCCAAAACTAGAAAGAAAAAAAAATGGTCTGTCGTGGTTGTTAGATGCTTGTGTGTAAAAAGGTGACAATGAGGATCTCTATGAATCACATCTTTAAGGAAGCCAAGGAATCAAATTAAGTTATTAAAGTTGATGTGTGAGGCTACAAAGTAATTACTAATAATAGTCTTTTTTTAATCTTTTTATAAGCCATATGTATTGATATCTGTTTGACAGTCTATAACTAATCCTATTCGAATCATATCAGCCTATTATGAGATAAAACTCTGTTAGCGATGGTTTTCGTTATTCATAAAACTAAAATTTGCGACTTTACTTAAGGGATGGTAACTAATAAGGTCTTTAGTAACATGGGAGAGTAAAAAACTAGGTCAGTCAAAAGCTAACATTACATGAGATTGCTATGTTTTTTATTAACTCATTAAATATGGTCGACATTAATCACTAATCAATGTTGTGCATGATTAGTGATTAATGATGCCAATTCCAACTAACTTTAAATCTTTTCTATAAGCTCCATCATAGTTTATCTTTTACCAACCTTTCTTAGATTTCTTCCATTTTGCTTCTTCTCTTATTTTCAATTTCTCTTTCTCTCTAGTTTCCTCATCGAACCCATATATATATATATATATCTTATCAGATTCTCCCATAACCCCTCTTATACGCCCTAATATCTCCCTCATATTCATTTCATGTTTTCCAATCACTACACTACATCTCTCATTCCAAATCATCCAATAGGTATAAACCATCAACCTCTTGATGCTGTCAACCCTTCCCTTCCCCCATTTGCTACATGTTGTCATATTACTATACCACTGGTCAAGAGTACCAATTCTTTCTTTTCGAATTCTAACTCCACATGCCTCAAACCACATAGGTCTTGTCCATTCACAAAACTATAGAGAATAGTCAATTGTCTCACCTTCTTTTCTACAAATTGAACAAGTAGCCTTAATTAATGATCTTTTTCCTCCACAAATTATACTAATTTGGTAAGGCATTGGATAAGATCCTCCACATGAAGATTTTAACTTGGCTTGGTACTTTGATTTTCCATATATCTAACCATGCTTTCTTATCAACTTTATGAGAAGAAGGGGGTGGTAGTTGCCATTTGGTGAACTTGTTCATTTTCCCCCAGTTGGTATCTTGATTTAACAGTGTAGATCCCTTCCTAATTGTGAGGCCAGATGATCTTATCTCCTCCCCCTCTTTGACATATAGGGATACCTTCAATTACTTTCTTTTGGTCATTTGTCAACCATTGTTCTATCCTTCCTAACTCCTATTTTCCTTTCTCCATATCTATTAGTTTTGCAACTATACTTGGTAGTATTTTGTATTAACTTCAAGTTGTCCCGATACTTTTTCTCTTAGTATGGGAATCCAAGTATTTTTCCAAACCGATATCTCTGTCCCATCCATTGCTTGCCACAAAATATTGCTTTTAAGAAAGTTTCTCCCTTAATTAAGCTACTCCAAGCTCATAAAGCTCTTCTACCCTTCGATGCCTCCCAAACTATGTTATGTGGAAAATAAATTCCTTTCATAACCTGTTCCTAGAAAGATTTCGGCTTTTCTTCCATCCTCTAAACCTATTTTGCTATAAGGTTAGATTAAAGATTTGTAAATTTAAAACCAAGCCCTCCCATAGCTTTACTCATTGTAAGTTTCAACCAACTCTTCCAATAAATCTTGTTCTTTTCCTCTTTCTACCCCTCCCCCTCGAACTTTGACATAGCCGGGTTTATTTCTCCATATAAAACTTTTAGGACTTTAAAGCAGGCATTATGTATGTAAGAATGGCACCTCCTATTGCTTTTATTAACACTTCTCTTCCCCTTATGATAGACTTTGCTATTTCTAACATTTCACTTCTACCAATACTCTTTTTTTGACATGTTGTAACCTATTATACTTAGAGTCCGTTTGGTTTGATTGAATTTAATTACTTTACATGTAAAGTTAATGGCTATAAACACTTTAAGTCAATTTTAACAATGCAAAGTGAAAAATCAATTACAATCATTTTACCTTTAACCAAGGAAAGTATTTCCATGAAGGGAAGTGTGAAAATGGATTCCATCGCAACTATGAAAGTTCAAAAATTTTAAGTTATGTTATTATCCCTTATTTTTTAAAAAGGACATGAAATAAAAAGACAAATTTGAGATTTAAATAAACTTTGTAGGGAAAGTATGTTTTAACTAAATACTACAAAAAAACCTTGCATGTAATTTAATTAGAACTTTTATGTGCTAAATCAAACATTATAAACACACTTTGCATGAGTCCTAAACTTTACAAGTAATTACTTTGCATGCAAAGTAATTCAATGTAAAGTACCAAACGGGCTCTTAGTTTTTTCCCAAAATGAAAGAATCCCTAGGTACACACCAAGGTTGTCAACTGCTTTGATCACCAAGTGTAGACACTATATTTATTATTATTATTATTTATTTATTTTATTTTATTTATTGTTATTTTTATTTTTTATTTATTTTTATTTTATTTTTATCCATTCCTTATTCATTTGCATCTTAATCTTAGTCTTAATTTTAATTTCAATATTAACTTGGATTGTTATTAATATGCCCATTTTAAACATTATGTCCTTATTTTTGTTTGGAGGCATTTTTGTTGGGCCTTTTATTGGTACTGGCCCTAAATGGCCCAAAGACTTGGAATTACACAAAAACAAAGGTTACAAATGGTCCAAAGTTTTCAAGGCCCAGTTACAAGAAACCCAATGACGAGCCCAAGTTACAAAGTGGAAGATCAAAATGACGTGGAGGCTATTGTTGCAAATTATGCCCCTTTCGGCCAAACAACATAGAAACAGCAGTGAGCATCGGAAAGCAAGATAGCCAAGGAAATTTGCCATTCTCGGCAAAGAGAGTGCCATGTGGGGTGTCCTTTAGCAATTTTATCTACAGAACAAAGCATTAACCGAAGATTAATGAACTGAGAGCCACAATGATCAGACAGAATTAGAAAGAAAGAGCAGATTAACAGGGACTTAACAAGAAGCATAGTGAGCAAGAACGAAAGTTGTCATCTTTCTCTCTCTCCACTGCTCCACTACCACATCCAGACAACTGTTGTCTGCTGACTAAGGAACTGTACACAGCTCACGCTCACACACTCTCACAGGGGATAAACACATGCACACACAAGCACACAGCCAATCAAGCAACATCGAAACACCATTTCAGCAAGATATTTCCAGCAAAGATTCACACATCAGCAAAAAAAGCAGTAATTCGAAAACAAATTATTCCTAAAATGCTCACGTCAGCAGCAGAAACAGATGAATATTCGGCCCAAGCCCTTCATTCAAACAAGTCACAACTCAATGAAATTTGAGATTTTTTTACCTCAAGGAAAGCCAGCTGTTGGATGAAGCAAAGATACCCTCCCTGCCATCGATCTTTCACCATCTTCTGAACATAAAAGTAGGCCTCTTCAAAGGCCCAAATCACTTGCAAGAAGACAAGGGAACAAAATTAGAGAGTCTCAGCCGTTAATCTTAGGGTTTAAGAATATTTCTCAGCCCTTGGATTAAATGAGAAGACCATATAAATACATTTGTTTCAACAGTGCCAAAAAAAAAAGGGGGAGAGAAAAAAAATTAGGGTTCATCTTCTGAAATCTAGGGTTTCAAAGTTTGGGGATTTTGGGAGTGGAGTGAAATTAGAAAAGAAACACGGAGTAAAAGAGAGAGTAAGGGAGGCCAGAGAGTTATTCTCGACACAAGCTCTTACCTGGTGGTTGCAAAAGCAGAGAGGTAGGACCCGAGATTCGCTTCCTCGGAAGAGAATTTGATCTTGGGTTTTGCTCTGCGAAGTGGGAGAAGCCGCCGAAGAAGACGATATAGTTTGTCTTTGGCTCCACCTGACGGACGATTTGCAAGGTCGGAGGTTCGAAGGGGCGGTCACGTGGATTGGATCTCCAAATTTCGGGCTACTTTCAAACAAAAGGCAACCGGCTTTTAAGAGAAGAGAAAGAGAGAAGCCGTTGGGGTATGAAGAGGTGGCTGTTCTAGTTTGATTCGGGCAAAGGAAAGAGAACGTGCAGCGGCAAAGGTTTGTTGAAAAGGGGAGTGCAGCAATCGGCCAAAGCAAACGTTGGGGAACAAAGAGAAAAAGACAAGAAATAGAGGAAGGTTCCAGACGCAAGCCAAGGTGTCGTTTAGGGTAAAGGCTTTTGATTTTTTTATTTATTTCTTTCATTGATCTTGTATTATTTTATTGTTTGGCTGACATTCATTATATACTATGGGTTGTGCGTACAGGTGGGTTGCATATTAGAAAATATAGATGGGCTTCGGTTTGTGTAATAATATTTGGGCTTGGATAGTTTAGTAGTTTGGGTTATGGTTAGTGTTTGGACATTAGTCTTGTTTTAAAATTTTCAATTTCTCAGGTCTACACATAAATATATATATATATATATATATGTATATATTACGTATTTGTTAATTGGACTTTTCATTAGTGTGCATGTATTAGGAAAGTTTTTAGTAATTTAGGTTTAGTTATGAATTATTTAGCTTTGGAGTCCAAGCCCAGTCAGTAAAATATGACTGATAATTAAAAAATAAAAATAAAAAAGAGAGATTAATTAAATAAGATTAATTATTAGGGAGATTGTGATGGCAATTTCCTTAGTAATTAGTCAATGGTAATTTAAAACTTGAAAAAGAATTAAAAAATGATTAACTAAATAATGAGTAATTATTATTGAAATTGTGATGGCAATTTCTTTAATAATTATTCAAGGGTAATTTTAAAATATGATTAAAAGAAAATCCAAAAAGAGATTGATTAAATAATGGGTAATTATTATTGAAATTGTGATGACAATTTCTTTAATAATCATTCAATGGTAATTTTAAAATATGATTAAGATAAAATAAAAAATTAATTAAATAAGATTAATTATTAGGGAGATTGTGATGGCAATTTCCTTAATAATTAATCAATGGTAATATAAAACTTGAAAAATTAAGAAATGATGATTAACTAAATGATGAGTAATTATTATTGAGATTGTGATGGCAATTTCTTTAATAATTGCTCAATGGTAATTTCAAATGTGATTAAAAGAAAAACTCAAAAAATGATTAATTAATTAATGAATAATTGTTAAGGAAATTGTGATGGCAATTCTCCTTAATAATTAATCAATGGTAATTTCAAAATATGGTTAAAAGAAAATTAAAAAAAATGGATTAATAATTAACGAGTAATTATTAAGGAAATTGTGATGGCAATTCTCCTTAATAATTATTCAAAGGTATTTTTATAAAAATATGGTTAAGAAAAATAAAAAAATGGTTGAATAAATAAAGAATGATTATTAAGAAAATTGTGATGGCAATTTTTCTTAATAATTATTCATTGGTAATCTCTAAAATCAAATCAAGAAAACTAAAAAATGGTCGGTTAAATGGGGATAATTATTAAGGAAATTGTGATGGCAATTTTCCTTAGTAATTATTCTAAGGTAATTTTGAATTGAATTAAAAAATAAAAAAAGGAAAAAATGATTAAGCGAATAAAGAATGGTTACTAGGAAATTGTGATGGCAATTATTCCTAATAATTATTCATTGGTAATTCAAAAAATGTTTGAGAATCAAGAAAATCAAAAAAAATGTGTGTCTTTTAATTACCCCTCAAAATAAAAAATTAAGAAATATGTGTGTGCTTTTTGAGTTTAATCATCAATAAATATAATTGCTAAAAGAGTTGTGATGGCAATTTGTTTTAGTAATTATTCTTCTTAAAAGACTAAAAAATCAAATTCCAATGTTTAAAAAAAAAAAATTTTGAAAACCCATTATTAAGGCCTAACTAATGTTTAATTGATCGGTACCGTCTTTTGACGGGCGTTTTGGGGGTGCTAATCCTTCCCCATATGTAACCGTACTCTCGAATCCAATCTCCTGTTCCGCAGACCGGGACCTATCTAGCTTGACACGCTATTTTACGGCCAATGTCGGGTTAGGTAGATTCCTAAGAGGGTGGCTAACCCACCTGAACAAAAGAGGTTAGTGGCGATTCTTGCTTATTTTCGTCCCAATCACGTCGTCTTCAGAAACGTTGCGACAGATTGGCGACTCCGCTGGGGACAGTTTAGAGAGTCGAGCCGATATGAAATTGATATTAATTGGGCCTTAATAAATTGGGTTTTCTAAAAAAAAAAAAACACACACACACAAAAACACAAAAAAAAAAGAAAAAGAAAAATGCAAGTCTTATGGGGAGTTTAGTTTTAGGAATTGCCTTTAGTTTTTTTTAAAACCTCTTGTTGCCCTATTGATTTTTCTGTTTGCTTGTTATGCTGATGTTCGCTTATTTGTTATGCTTATGTTCGCTTTATTTGTTATGCTTGTTATATTAACTTACTTGTTTGTTGCTAACTTGTGGTATTTGTTTTCCTTGTGCAAAGAGAAAGGTGAATGAGTTGGGAAATGTTTGGTATATCACAGTGATCGGTAAAGGTTTGTAAGTTCCTTCCACACACATCACTTCTTCCATTCATGCATAATCAGATGATGGTCGGATCACCCTTTAGAAGAGAGCAAAGTAACAGGCTTCCAAGGGACTCTGTCCCCGGGGGTTGAGCGAACACTCTCACTCGGATTGTACTTGCTAGCATAAGATAGCGAACCGCTAGTAGGGGTAATTCGGGAACCTTTTCGTAGGACAAAGTCCAACCAGCATCTAGTTTTGGTGAGAGAACCTAGTTAGAACCAAACCTGTGAGGCGACTACAATACTAGGTACACATGAAGGAACACTCCTTTATCTTTCTCCGTTTTCATTGATGAGTTATGACCGTAGTGTGGGTAAAATTTTTATTCACGATAGGAAGACTGCCGGCCCCCCAAGGACATCAATGTCCTAAAACAAAGATCGCATGCGTGTGCGTGGGTAATGGAGATAAACATGGGGCAAATTTGTTTGTTTGATAGTTGTTTATCATTTTTGTTCATTTTCCTCAGTCTTGATTGTTTATTAGTTTACTAATTGAATTTCTTTATTTCTTTCTTTTGTTTTTCTTTGGCATCATATGTTGCATTTTTGCATGCATCCCTAGAGTATTTGCCTATTGCCAATTGGAATCTAGACACCTTTGAGTCATGGAGATAGATAAGGATGATGCAGTGGAAGTCAATGAGGTAGTAGCCATGGACATACAAGAGAGTCAGACGCAAGGTGATTGTTCGGCCAGTCAGCCTCGACGCAAGTTACCTGAAAAAGTGGAGATGGACCTTCAACAGAATGACCTTACCAAACTCAAGAAGTTATGGGATGAGATGCCAGGGAAGCCAGAATTTGTGAAAAAGTTTGGTTGCATAGGATCGCTGTTGAAGATTGATGTAGATCAAGAGTTGCTAGGTGCTTTGGTCTATTTCTTTGATCCGGATTATAGGTGTTTTGTGATTAATGACGCGGATATGTTCCCAACTGTGGAAGAGTACCAAGAATTGTTGAAGCCAAACTCTGACCCAATAGACCGGATTTATTTGAGGGAAGCATGTTTAGTCCGCCCTTTTAGGAGATTCAAAAAGGCTCTTGGTCATGTGGAAGCATCGGTGAACCGGTCGACCGACACTTGGTTAAACATGACAGAAACCAAATTGACAACGGAGTATGCACATGTGTTTATGGCTATCTTGATATACGGCATGGTCATCTTCCCAAAAGTTGTGGGAGAGATAAATTATCTGATTGTGGAGTTGGTTTCCCAAATTAACCAAGGATGTAGCCCTGTCCAGGCAATTTTAGCAGAAACAATTCAATCTTTGATGCATTGCCGAAAGAATGGGAAAGGCCGTTTTCGAGGTTGCGCTCAGTTGCTCATGGTGTGGTTCAGAAGTCATCAGCCGTGCTCTCTCCGGAAGTTTAAGGGGCCTTTTATTGAAGGACGTGATATTCTGGAAGAATATTCGAGAATTAGATGGGAGACAAAGGGCGAACAAGGATGGGTTGACTGGCTCAAGACCATGACAAGCAAAGACGTCCTTTGGAAGGTCGAATGGATGGGACCAAAAGGTGCGGTATATAGTTATGGAGGTAAACCATGGGTGATTCTGATTGGGCCTTGGAATGCAATCTCTTTCTCCCCGCTGTTGTTTCTAAGGCAGTTAGGAATATGCCAATTTGTTCCTGCTATACATGGGCTAGATAGCATCGAGATCTTGTATGACAATGACGAGGAGATAGGGAAAGTCAGAAAGATGGGAGAGGAAGGAAGGCTCAACATGGAAAGAATGCCACCAGAAACCGAATTAGGGTTGTGTACCCTTGAATATTTGGACTGGCAAAGGGACAGAGTGAAAAATGAGACTTTACCGCCAAAGGAGGGCGTGAAATTCAAACTGGGGTCGCGCTCTGAAGACATGTTTGCCAGACTTGAATATGAGAACAAGTTAATGCGTGAGGGACTAAAGGTGAATGACTTAGAAGAGAAGTTGGTCGAAAGCCAAACTATGTTAAAGAGGCAGAAGATGGAGTTTGATGAGCACGGACGAAAGCTCCTGTTTGATACCGAAATGGCTCAGCATGGGAAAAAGACAGCAGAAGAAGCTCTTAAGAAAGCTGAAACAGAGATTTTTGAAGTGATAAAGGAGAAGGATGCATTAGAAGATAAATGCGAGCAGGCTAGTGAAGCTATCGGCATATATCGACATTCTCTGCGAGAAGAAAGAGGGAAACAACTGATGAAGTCTGAGGTAATCAGCATGATAGAGGGTTTGCAACAGCAATTGGCAGAGATAAAGATTGGAAGGGCCGAAGAAAGACGTCAATGGGAGGAAGAGAAGCGCAAGTTGGAGCATCTTAAAAGCCAAGCCGAGTTGAACTGTAATATTCAGACAGACTTGCACATTAAGGCCGAAAACACCATCAACAAATTGATGGCAGAAAATGCCAACTGGTGGAAGACTGGTGTTAAGTGAAGAAGGAAAGGGATGAATTGGCAGAAAAGCTTAGAAGCATGACTGGGGGTTCCCAATGATCTACAGTTTATTTTGATGTTTTGTAAATAATTAGCCAGTGATGGTGTTTCAGTTTGCAAACAGTTTAAGCCCAGTTTATTTGAATAGTTGTAAAGGATGTCTGTAATGAATCAAAGCATTCTAGCATTCCTATTTAGCAATGGGCAAATATTTTGGTTTTCATATCGCATTCGTTATTGTTGCTATAGTTTTTTGTGCTTACTTAGATTTATTAATTGCGCACTAATGAGTTCTTTTTCGCTCTTTTTATGCATCCTTTTCTTTGCATTTATCATAGGAAATTTATTCACAATAAGAAAAAGTAAAAGGAAACTGATCATGGCATCCGAGCAAGGGCAGGTGGATAAGTTGTTGAAGACACAGCAGTTGCAAAAAGGGGTAATAGAGCAATTAATCAAGAGATGTCAACAATTAGAGCTAGAAAATGAAGAATTGAAAAAGGAAAGTGAAAAGACTCAAGACGAGAATGTCAATCTGAAAGATGAGCTGGAAAGAGAACGATCGAAGAAGGATGAGGTGTTTCTCAAGTATGCCAGGAAACTGCACTGTGTTCAAAGCCAATGCCGGCAAGCTAAGAGTCAGAGAAGCGAGATGAGAAAATCCAAGTGTGTCCAAATGCTAGCCAAGAGAAAGTTGAGACAGGATCTTGATTTAGAAAGGAATCTCAGAGTGAAGCTCGAAAAAGCATTTGAGCTACTACACGGCCAAGCTGAAAATACTTTTGTTGACTCTGATGAAAGTCAATGCCCTCAGCGAGAAGAGTATGTCAGACTAGAAAATGAGGTAAAAGAGCTTGCAGCTCGGTTGGAGAAAACTCAGGAAGAGTTTGATGGGTTGGAATATAGTGCAAGAATGATTGAAGAAAAGGCGTCCATGTGGGAAACCAAGAATCATATAAATAGAGGGCATGTGGACAACCTATTGGGAAAGTTAGGTGAACATGTTGCCAGTGCTGTTTCTTTGAAAAACATAGCAATAGAACTTCTTTCAGAGATACCACTTTCTGCAATAGGCCCGGCTCGTGAGATCGCTCATTTCCTACGACAAGTGGAGCAATTCTCCGAGTATTTATCTGAGTACCAAGGATGGGCCGTTGAAACTTGCCAACCCCCACCTGACTCCATCTTCATCGAATAGTGATGTTCTCAAGACTGAAGTGCGAAGATGTTTGTTACTTTCTTTCTTTTAGAATTGATGATTGTAAGAAAACGGAAAGCTTGTTCGGCTGTAATCAATGATCTGGATGATCAAGTTATGACCTTTTGAGAATGAAATGATCAGTTATCTTTTGCGGTTTAATTGTCGTGAATAGATTTCTTAGTGCATGCATAACCCTTTATGATTATTACTATTGAGCACTGATGACATCATTACCTGCAAATATCATATTAACTAGTTCTTCCTTCTGTGTTTTCTCTCTTCTTTCCATCATTCCATCCCATTTTCTACATTTCATCATAGGAATTTTATTCACAACAAGGAAAAAGTAAAAGGAAATTGATCATGGCAAGTGAGCAAGGCAATCCATTAAGCGTGATAGAACAGCTAACCAAGAGATGTCAGCAGCTTGAACTGGAGAATGAGGAGCTGAAGAAGAAAGAGGAAGAAATTCAGAGTTTAAAGAATGAATTGGATGAGGCACGTTCGAAAAAGATGGAAATGTTCATCAGAAAATGTGAGGCCGAGGGTAAGTGGCTTCGTCTGGTCGAAAGGCAGAGAAGGGAAGTGAAAAGGTCTGTACATATCCAGACTATCTCAAAAAGGGTGTTGAAGGAGAAGCTAACAGCTGAGAAGAGCAGAAGAGAAGAGCTTGAGGAAGAAGTCCAAATCTACCAAAAAGTAGTTGATGAAAGTAATGGGAATCTACAATTGAAGCACATGATAGAAAGGCTCCAGGTTGAATATGGACAGCTTGAAAGAAAGTTTGAAGAGTTACAAGCCGAAAGCGCAAAGGAAAGAAAAGGAGCGGCTATTTTGGAGAAGAAGAATGAAGCATACAAGATTTATGTTGAGCAATTAATGGAACAGCTAGATCGTTATGTCCGAGAAGCTCAAGGGATGGAGGATTTGGCAGAACAAGTTGCTCAAAGGATACCAGCATCTACAAGCGGAAATATGGGGGATACTTGTAGGCTTTTGCGTCTGGTTACAGAGTTCAGCGAGTCGATATCTGAGTATCATGAATGGGCCCGTGTGGTATTCCGGCTCCCCGCATAAGCGTCGGTCCGATCGAAGCAGTGTTTCAAGTAATTTGAGGATGATTCTAAGAATGTTGTTTTCTTTACATCCGATGACTGTAAAACCTCTAAACAATTTATGTTTAATTGCTGGATAACTGTAAAACTTCTCAATAGTTTTGCCGGATGACTGTAATCAAGTATTTTGGATGATGGGTGATTTTGCTTACATGCAATGATCAGTTATCTTTTAAGGTTTTACTTGTTATGGATGGATTCTTATCATGCATCATTTCCTCATGTTTAGATTATTAAAGCATCATTTTTTCTTTTAATCATAATAATTGCCCTGATTCATGTTCATGGTAATTAAAGGTTTCAAGATAGCATCCCAAGCTCCCCGATACTACACTAGATTACAGGCAAGGAAAATGGCAGAGCAGAATACAGAAGTGGAAAACTTGAAACGGACTAATGAGGATCTGACAAACAAGTTGAATGAGGCCATGGAAAAGATCAGTGAATTGAGTAGGATGGTCAGAGAGAATACACCCGTTCATACTGGGCATACTGGGACACCGATTCATGCTCCGGGTTACAGTCCTGATACAACCCACCAGGATCCTCCAACACTCCACATACCGATTCCACCAATGGATGCTCAAAATCAGTACCCACCTCCACCGCCTCATGGGACATATCCTTGCCCACCTCCACCACCTACCGGTCCAAATACTAGTGGTTTCGTCTACACCACCCTAACTACTCAAACTACTCAACCTACCCATATCCCAACCACTAATGTTGGCACAACTTCAGCAAACCCGGTAGTACTTGATCCGGAAAGTTCAAAAGAAGCATCTGTTGATAACAGAATGTTGAGTATGTTGGAGGAAAGACTGAAAGCAGTGGAAGGTGCGCAGCATTATCGAGCCATGAATGCAGTCGACATTACTCTGGTTCCCGGCATTGTGATTCCTCCTAAATTCAAGGTCCCCGATTTTGAAAAGTATAATGGAACCAGGTGCCCCCAAGAGCATCTTACTAGCTATGTGAGAAAAATGGCAGTCTATGCACATGATGACAAGCTCTTGATTCACTTTTTCCAAGATAGTCTTTCTGGGGCAGCATTGAGGTGGTACAATCAGCTTGATAGGGTTAAGGTACAGTCTTGGTCAGACTTGGTGAAGGCTTTTATCACCCAATACAAACGTATGACAGACTTGGCCTCTGACCGATTAATCCTTCAAACCATGGAGAAGAAATCCACTGAGACTTTCAAAGAGTATGCTCAACGATGGAGGGATGTGCCTGCTCAAGTTGACCCTCCGTTAACTGAAAGAGAGTCAAATTATACTTTTATCGAGACTTTGAAGGGTCCATTATATGATCGGCTAGTTACTAGCATTTATGGCTCATTCGCCAATATTGTGGTGGCCGGAGAATGCCTGGAAAAGGCAATCAAAAGTGGAAAGATAAGTAGTGGAGATTCTTCTGGGGAAAAAAAGGAGCGAAGTTTGAAGAAGAAGGAAGGAGAGGTGCATGCCATGGGATACGAAGGATACCGACACCAGTACCAACAGCAAAACTATAGGCCATTCAGACACCAATACCCTTCCAACAATTACATCCCATTCCAAAACACATACCGCCACCAATACCCTTCCAACAACTACACATCACCCCAAAATACATACCGACATCCATACCCTGCCACTAGTCATGCACAACCCCAAAATACCTATCAATATCCAGTATCTAATGCCACCTATACCATTCCCAGACCTTCAACCTGGAATCAGGGGAATATTCAAAGAGGACCTAGGCCTACCTAAGAGAAGAAACAATTCACCCCTATCCCTATGACTTACACTGAATTGTATTCCAAGCTTCTACAGAGTCATATGATTGAGCCGATCCCAAATTCAAAACCTCCACAACCTCCTTATCCAGCATGGTTTGATGAGAATGCCACTTGCGCATATCATTCAGGGGCGAAAGGACACAATTTAGAAAATTGCTACCAATTGAAATGGGTGGTGCAAGGAATCATCGATGAGGGAAGGTTAACTTTTGATACCGGAGCTCAACCGAATGTGGGGGTAAATCCACTCCCTAATCATGGTGGAACTGGGGTGAATGCAATCGGTGATGAGCATATGTATGTCAAAAGAAAAGTAGAAGAAGTGACTACCCCGATGGAGGTTGTGTATCGGGCATTGTTGAAAGCCCAAATGATCACACCATTACAATGCGAAGAGAATGGGATTTTAGATCATGAGAAATTTCAGAAACACCTTCAAGCTATGATGGATGCCGGCACAATAGAGTTCTATGTTGAAGAGAAAAAGGGCACTGAGGTTGATATGATGAGTGGAGGTTATGGAGAGTCATCCAAGAAGAAGCCAAGTTTGGTAATTCCAATAGCAATGGGCCAAAAGCCTAATTTGTTGATACCGGTTGTGCTAAATCCATCGTTGATCTCAACAGCCCAAAACCCTAGCTTGATGATTCCAGTAGATAACAAACCAACCTTGACCATCCCAATACAGAGACCCAGCTTAACAGTGCCAGTTGCCCCAAAGCCGGTCCTTACTATCCCTGTTCAAAAACCCAAACTTTTGATCCATGTGCCATCGCCTTTTCCTTATCAAAGCAACAAGCAAGTGCCGTGGAACTATGATAGCACAGTGCAGCAAGTAGGAGAGCAAGATGGTGATGCCAATTCAGCAAATATAACGGGAGTAGGAGGTATGACAAGAAGTGGGAGGTGTTATTCTCCCGAATTGGCCATTGCTGCACAAAAAGGAAAAGAGAAGGCACGGGAAGAAGGTGTAAGGGTTGCAGTACCTGTAAACCAAGAACCAATGAAACAAGCAGTGAAAGAAGTTGTCCAGCCTGTGACTGAGAATGATGCTTTGGAGTTCTTGAAATTCATTAAACAGAGCGAGTATAGCATGGTGGAGCAATTGAATAAGATGCCCGCTAAGATCTCTCTATTGGCTCTATTGCTTAATTCCGAAGCACATAGAAAAGCTTTGCTTCGCATCCTGAATCAGTCTTATGTATCCCAGAACATTACTGTGGCAAACTTGGAGCACATTGCTGGGGGTATAACTACAGCTGACTATATTTCTTTTACTGATGAAGAAATTCCTCCAGGCGGTAGGGGTATCTATAAGGCCTTGCACATTACCACCCGATGTAAAGATCACATGGTTGCCAGAGTACTGATTGATAATGGGTCTGCTTTGAATGTGATGCCTCTCAGTACACTAACAAAATTGCCTGTGGATCATTCAATGATGAAGGCTAGCCAGTTAATTGTAAGGGCATTTGATGGAACTAGGCGAGAGGTTGTAGGAGAGATGACAGTTCCGATAATTGTGGGCCCAGTTGAGTTTGAGATACTGTTTCAGGTCATGGACATTGCCCCCACTTATAGCTATCTTCTTGGGAGGCCATGGATTCATATGGCTGGTGCCGTTCCCTCTTCTCTCCATCAGAAGGTGAAATTCAGGGTTGAGAACCAAATGATATCTGTATTGGGGGAAGATGACATTATGGTTATGCAGCCTTCTAATGCCCCCTATATTGAGGCCACGAAAGAAGCTGTTGATTGCTCATTTAGGTCATTTGAGATTGCGGAGGTCACTCAGGTTAAAGGGGGTGTTGAATTGCCAAAACCGCATTTCTCTGACTGTTTGAATATGCAAGTCAAAATGACTGTGGGAAAAGGTTGCCGGGCCGGTAAGGGAATGGGGAGGCATGGTCATGGTGTACACGAACCTATAGTCCTTCCTAAAGCAGAACCAACTTTTGGCCTCGGATATAAGCCATCATGGAGAGAAAAGAACGAGGCAAGAGAAGAGAAGAAGCGTAAGCGGATGGCTGTATTGAGGGGGAATGAGCTTGAGACCAAGAAGCTATAGATTCCACCATTGAGAGATAGTTTTGTTTTCGCTGGTGTGATGAACCCAAAAAGATCAGTTGATGCACTGGAAAGTTCATTAAAGGGATTGTCCATCAGTGTACTCTAGAAAGGGGAATCGAGCATTGGTAACACTGAGCCATGGATTCAGCAGTTGGCGCCTGGGACAGCTTTGAGCAATTGGGAAGCATTTGAAATGCCAGTCATGTTGGCAGATTTAGACATGTAATTCTTTGAGCTTTGAACACTTATTTCGTCCCACACTTCTACCCAAGAGTGTTGGTGATTAATTTCATGTATTAAGGGTTTTATTCCTTACTTATTCATAGTTTGTGATTTTGATGATATGCATTTCTGCAAACTACCCTCCATGTATATATTTTCATTATATAATGACCAAGCCTCTTGATTTTCGTCCTCAGTATCTTTGTTTTTATATCTTTTACTTTTTGCAGATCCTGTATATGTTTGTATATATATCTTTTTTTGTTTTTTATCCCCAGGACTCTCGACAATGAATGCAATGACGATGGAGACGGCCAACTCGAGCCTAACTTTGACCAATTCATTAACACTGATGATCTCGATGATGTTGATGATACTGAATATCCTCTTCCCCCTGACCTAATGAGATTGATTGAGAAAGAAGATAAGCAGATTTTACCGCACAAGGAGGCTACTGAGTTGGTCAATCTAGGTGGTGATGATGAACAGAGAGAGGTCAAAATTGGAACTTCTTTTTTAGTGGGGCAGAAAGAAGAATTGGTGCAGTTGCTTCGGGAATATGTTGATGTGTTTGCTTGGTCTTATCAAGACATGCCGGGATTGAATACTGAAATAGTGGTCCATAGGTTGCCAATCAAGCCGGAATGTAAGCCAGTACAACAAAAGTTAAGGAGAATGAGACCGGAGATGCTGCTAAAGATCAAAGAAGAAGTAAAGAAACAGCTAGATGCCGGGTTCTTAGAGGTTGCCACTTATCCAGAATGGGTAGCAAATGTGGTTCCAGTTCCAAAGAAAGATGGTAAAGTGAGGATGTGTGTAGATTACCGAGATCTGAACCGAGCAAGTCCAAAAGATAATTTCCCTTTACCTCACATTGACACTCTGGTTGACAACACAGCTAAGTTTGTAACATTTTCCTTCATGGATGGGTTCTCACGATATAATCAGATTAAAATGGCTCCGGAAGACAGAGATAAAACAGCTTTCACCACCATGTGGGGAACTTTCCGATACAATGTTATGTCCTTCGGTCTTAAAAATGCCGGAGCAACTTATCAAAGGGCCATGGTGACTCTCTTTCCATGACATGATGCATAAGGAGATTGAAGTGTATGTTGATGATATGATTGCCAAAGGCCAAAGTCCTGAAGATCATATGGCCAATTTGAGAAGATTGTTCGAGAGATTGCAAAAATTCCAGTTAAAGTTGAACCCCGCCAAGTGCACCTTTGGCGTTACCTCGAGAAAATTGCTAGGGTTCATTGTTAGCCAGAGAGGTATTGAAGTAGATCCAGACAAGATAAAGGCTATCCAAAATTTGCCACCTCCGAAGACCCAGAAAGAAGTTAGGGGTTTCTTGGGGAGATTGAACTACATCTCCTGATTCATTTCTCAGTTAACAGAAAAATGTGATCCGATTTTCAAACTCTTAAAGAAGCATGATCAAGGGGAGTGGGATGAAGACTGTCAGAGAGCTTTTGATAAAGTCAAAGAATACCTTTCCAATCCACCCGTGTTAGTACCTCCTGTGTCAGGGAAACCTTTGATATTGTATCTAACAGTGTTGGAGAATTCGATGGGATGTGTACTGGGGCAACATGACGAGACTGGTAAGAAGGAGCAAGCGATTTATTATGTCAGCAAGAAATTCACTGATTATGAAGCTAAGTATTCTCCAATAGAAAAAATGTGTTGTGCATTGGCATGGGCTGCTCAGAGATTAAGGCAGTATATGTTGTATAACACCACTTGGTTGATAGCAAAGTTGGATCCAGTCAGGTTTCTTTTTGAAAAACCATCTTTATCAGGAAGATTGGCTCGGTGGCAAATCCTACTTTCAGAGTATGACATTCTGTATGTATCCCAAAAAGCAATCAAAGGCAGTGACATTGCTGAATTCTTGGCCGATAGAGCGGTTGATGATTATGAACCAATGAAGTTTGAATTTCCTGATGAAGATCTCATGGCAGTACTTAACATAGAAACAGAAAAGGAGAAGAGGTGGAAAATGAACTTTGATGGAGCATCAAATGCAGTGGGGCATGGAATAGAGGCTGTGCTAATATCCCCTGATGGTAATCAGTATCCAGCAACAGCGAAACTTGACTTCAACTGCACCAACAATATGGCAGAATATGAAGCTTGCATTCTAGGAATCCAAATGGCGATAGAGAGGAAGATAGATGTCTTGGAAGTATATGGGGATTCTGCTCTGGTTATATATCAGTTGAAAGGTGAATGGGAAACTAGGGATTCGAAATTGATCCATTACTACAAGTATATTATGGAGTTGGTCGAGCAGTTTGATGAAATCAATTTCCATCATTTCCCAAGAGAAGACAATCAGTTAGCCGATGCCTTGGCAACATTAGCTTCAATGTTCAAAGTCGACAAGGGCGCTGAAGTCGAGGCAATTAAGTTGGATTTGAGAACCCATCCAGTGCATTGTATGAGTATTGAAGAGGAAACAGATGGCAAGCCTTGGTTCCATGATATTGTCCAGTACCTCAAACACCAGAAGTACCCGGATCATGCCACTGAAAATGATAAAAGGGTCATCAGAAAAATGTCAATCGGGTTCTATTTGGATGGAGGAATCCTTTACAAAAAGAGCCGTGATCAAGTGCTGCTGAGATGTGTCGAATCAGACGAAGCTAAGAAAATCTTAGAAGAAGTGCACAGCGGAATTTGTGGGACTCATTCTAGTGGTCATAGAATGGCGAGGCAGATCATGAGACTGGGATACTATTGGTTGACAATGGAGACCGATTGTATCAGTTATGCCAGAAAATGTCATAAATGTCAGATATATGCTGATCAGATTCATGTGCCGCCGAACCCTTTGCATGTCGTCTCTTCTCCTTGGCCTTTCTCAATGTGGGGCATAGATGTAATTGGGGCAATCTCTCCAAAAGCTTCCAATGGGCATCAATTCATCCTAGTTGCCATTGACTACTTCACTAAATGGGTCGAAACTGCTTCTTATGCAAATGTGACACAAGCAGTAGTCACCAAGTTCATCAAAAAAGAAATCATTTGTCGGTATGGTCTGCCTGAAAGGATCATTACCGATAATGCGAAGAATCTAAATAACAAAATGTTGGAAGCAGTGTGCTCTCAGTTCAAAATTAGGCATAGCAATTCTACTCCTTATCGCCCAAAAATGAATGGAGCGGTTGAGGCAGCCAATAAAAACATAAAGAAGATAGTCCAGAAAATGACAGTAACTTACAAAGATTGGCACGAGAAGCTTCCTTTTGCCTTGCATGCTTATCGTACCACTGCCAAAACATCCACTGGGGCTACTCCGTACTCTTTAGTTTATGGAATGGAAGGAGTTGTACCAATTGAAGTAGAAATCCCATCCTTGAGAGTATACAGAGAAGTAAACTCGAAGAATCAGATTGGGTGCAAGAAAGATTCGACCAGTTAAACTTGATTGAAGAAAAAAGGCTTGGTGCTCTCTGTCATGGCCAACTTTATCAGAGAAGAATGATGCGTGCGTATGATAAGAAAGTGCGTCCGCGCGAATTCAGGGAAGGAGAATTGGTATTGAAGAAAATCCTGCATATCCAACATGACTTTCGGGGAAAATGGACTCCGAATTGGGAAGGTCCCTATGTAGTGAAGAGAGCGTTCTCGGGAGGTGCCTTGATTTTGCAAGAAATGGATGGAGATGAATTGCCACATCCGATCAATGCTGATGCTGTGAAGAAGTATTATACTTGAAGCAAAAAAAAGGAAAAAAGAAAAAAAAAGAAAAGAAAGAAAAGAAAAGAAAAAAAAAAGAGAAAAGAAGAAAAATCAATCAAATGAGTGGCTTAAGTTGAAAACCCGAAAGGGCGGCTTGAGTCCGAAAAAGAGAAAAGAAAAGGTGGGGTCTGAAGTGAAAACCCGAAAGGGCAGTTCAGATCCAAATAGGTTGATTCCTAAGCTGAAAACCCGAAAGGGCGGTTTAGGAAAAGGTCACCAGACTTTCATGGTCTTATTCGGTTATGAAGAGCATGATAATCAGGAGTGATCAGCATTAAATGAGTCATCGCAAGAATCATGAATTGGTCAAAGCAAGAATCTGAGATAGCTTGAACTTTGTTGTCTGCATTTTTATTGTCTTGAGGCCATATATCCTTCACTTTTCTATATATTCATGTAATTGTCTAAGCTTAATACTCTATTTGTATACATAATCCTTTAGAACTCAATATTACTCCTTGTTATGAATGTCTATCTCTTGCCTTCTTTAAAGAGTAATTCATCTATTTGTTTTAAATATGAAATACGTAACATTGTCATCATAAACTATGATTGAGTAGGTAAATGAATACTATAATACTTGACTTCAGTCACCAAAACAAATGGTGAAGAAGTGTGAGGGCGAAAGAAATGGTCATAAGTTGGCATTTGGAATGTATCTGCTCGGTGGCAAGATTGTAAAATGGTACCAAACCTTGTGGGGCCATCCATTGGGGTTTGAATTAACCTAGTTCCGAAATCAATATGGAGGATGTGCTTGTATCAGAGAACGTGCCAAAAGATTGGGTTAAACGAAGGTATTGTCAGAATTTAAGCCTAGAGTATCCAGACCAAATCTAGTTCAAGCTTGGGTGCTATCTTGAACCTTGAAAGAGAAGAACGAATTTCTGTCAAGACATTTTGTAATCTCATTTCATCATCATATCATTATTTCATTATCATCACCATATCATTGCTTCGTTATCACTTTATCATGATCTCATCATCCTATTGTTATTTCAGACTCACTTCGTCACTTCGTCAACATCACAGTTATTTAATGTTTTGCCCTGTCCTGGGCTGTTTTGATGTTTTGCCCTGTCCTGGGCAGTTATTTGATGTTTTACCCTATCCTGGGCTGTTATTTAAAGTTTTGCCCTGTCCTGGGCCGTTATTTGATGTTTTGCCCTGTCCTGGGTAATTATTTAAAGTTTTGCCCTGTCCTGGGCTGTTTTGATATTTTGCCCTGTCCTGGGCAGTTAATTGATGTTTTGACCTGTCCTGGGCAGTTATTTGATGTTTTGCCCTGTCCTGGGCTGTTATTTAAAGTTTTGCCCTGTCCTGGGCTGTTTTGATGTTTTGCCCTGTCCTGGGCCGTTATTTGATGTTTTGCCCTGTCCTGGGCAATTATTTAAAGTTTTGCCCTGTCCTGGGCCGTTATTTAATGTTTTGCCCTGTCTTGGGCCGTTATTTGATGTTTTGCCCTGTCCTGGGCCGTTATTTGATGTTTTGCCCTGTCCTGGGCTGTTATTTAAAGTTTTGCCCTGTCCTGGGCTGTTTTGATGTTTTGCCCTGTCCTGGGCCGTTATTTGATGTTTTGCCCTGTCCTGGGCAATTATTTAAAGTTTTGCCCTGTCCTGGGCCGTTATTTAATGTTTTGCCCTGTCCTGGGCTGTTTTGATGTTTTGCCCTGTCCTGGGCAGTTATTTGATGTTTTGCCCTGTCCTGGGCAGTTATTTGATGTTTTGCCCTGTCCTGGGCTGTTATTTAAAGTTTTGCCCTGTCCTGGGCTGTTTTGATGTTTTGCTCTGTCCTGGGCCGTTATTTGATGTTTTCCCTTTCCTGGGCTGTTATTTAAAGTTTTGCCCTGTCCTGGGCTGTTTTGATGTTTTGCCCTGTCCTGGGCCGTTATTTGATGTTTTGCCATGTCCTAGGCAGTTATTTGATGTTTTGCCCTGTCCTGGGCTGTTATTTAAAGTTTTGCCCCGTCCTGAGCCGTTATTTGATGTTTTACCCTGTCCTGGGCTGTTATTTAAAGTTTTGCTCTGTCCTGGGCTGTTTTGATGTTTTGCCCTGTCCTGGGCCGTTATTTGATGTTTTGCCCTGTCCTGAGCTGTTTTAATGTTTTGCCCTGTCCTGGGCCGTTATTCGATGTTTTGCCCTGTCTTGGGCCGTTATTTGATGTTTTGCCCTGTCCTGGGCCGTTATTCGATGTTTTGCCCTGTCCTGGGCCGTTATTTGATGTTTTGCCATGTCCTGGGCAGTTATTTGATGTTTTGCCATGTCCGGGGCTGTTATTTAAAGTTTTGCCCTGTCCTGGGCCGTTATTTGATGTTTTGCCCTGTCCTGGGCTGTTATTTGATGTTTTGCCCTGTCCTGGGCCGTTATTTGATGTTTTGCCCTGTCTTGGGCCGTTATTTGATGTTTTGCCCTGTCCTGGGCCGTTATTTAATGTTTTGCCCTGTCCTGGGCCGTTATTTAATGTTTTGCCCTGTCTCGGGCCGTTATTTAATGTTTCACCATGTCCTGGGTAGTTATTTAATGCTTTACCTTGTCCTGGCTGTTATTTAATCATTTACCCTGTCCTGGGTCATCTTTTAATTATTTACCCTATCATCAGTTTTCATTTTGTCGTTTTACCTTATCTTGGTTATCATCAGATAAGTTCTTCTTATTCTAGATAGTTGTTCTATGATTGCTTATGTCCACGTTCATTGTTTTATTTCAAATAGTTTAGTTTTGTCTAAAGCTAGCAAAGTGTGTCTACGTCTTAGCTCATTCCTTGATTATTGAGAAGTATACACTTCTAGATAATCAAGAAACGTGCCAAGAGGGGCAACTGTAAACACTATATTTTTTATTATTATTATTTATTTTATTTTATTTATTGTTATTTTTATTTTTTATTTATTTTTATTTTATTTTTATCCATTTCTTATTCATTTGCATCTTAATCTTAGTCTTAATTTTAATTTCAATATTAACCTGGATTGTTATTAATATGCCCATTTTAAACATTATGTCCTTATTTTTGTTTGGAGGCATTTTTGTTGGGCCTTTTATTGGTACTGGCCCTAAATGGCCCAAAGACTTGGAATTACACAAAAACAAAGGTTACAAATGGTCCAAAGTTTTCAAGGCCCAGTTACAAGAAACCCAATGATGAGCCCAAGTTACAAAGTGGAAGATCAAAACGACGTGGAGGCTGTTGTTGCAAATTATGCCCCTTTCAGCCAAACAACATAGAAACAACAGTGAGCATCGGAAAGCAAGATAGCCAAGGAAATTTGCCATTCTCGGCAAAGAGAGTGCCATGTGGGGTGTCCTTTAGCAATTTTATCTACAGAACAAAGCATTAACCGAAGATTAATGAACTGAGAGCCACAATGATCAGACAGAATTAGAAAGAAAGAGTAGATTAACAGGGACTTAACAAGAAGCGTAGTGAGCAAGAACGAAAGTTGTCATCTTTCTCTCTCTCCACTGCTCCACTACCACATCCAGACAACTGTTGTCTACTGACTAAGGAACTGTACACAGCTCACGCTCACACACTCTCACATGGGATAAACACATGCACACACAAGCACACAGCCAATCAAGCAACATCGAAACACCATTTCAGCAAGATATTTCCAGCAAAGATTCACACATCAGCAAAAAAAGCAGTAATTCGAAAACAAATTATTCCTAAAATGCTCACGTCAGCAGCAGAAACAGATGAATATTCGGCCCAAGCCCTTCACTCAAACAAGTCACAACTCAATGAAATTTGAGATTTTTTTTACCTCAAGGAAAGCCAGCTGTTGGATGAAGCAAAGATACCCTCCCTGCCATCGATCTTTCACCATCTTCTGAACATAAAAGCAGGCCTCTTCAAAGGCCCAAATCACTTGCAAGAAGACAAGGGAACAAAATTAGAGAGTCTCAGCCGTTAATCTTAGGGTTTAAGAATATTTCTCAGCCCTTGGATTAAAAGAGAAGACCATATAAATACATTTGTTTCAACAGTGCCAAAAAAAAAGGGGGAGAGAAAAAAAATTAGGGTTCATCTTCTGAAATCTAGGGTTTCAAAGTTTGGGGATTTTGGGAGTGGAGTGAAATTAGAAAAGAAACACGGAGTAAAAGAGAGAGTAAGGGAGGCCAGAGAGTTATTCTCGGCACAAGCTCTGACCTGGTGGTTGCAAAAGCAGAGAGGTAGGACCCGAGATTCGCTTCCTCGGAAGAGAATTTGATCTTGGGTTTTGCTCTGCAAAGTGGGAGAAGCCGCCGAAGAAGACGATATAGTTTGTCTTTGGCTCCACCTGACGGACGATTTGCAAGGTCGGAGGTTCGAAGGGGCGTCACGTGGATTGGATCTCCAAATTTCGGGCTACTTTCAAACAAAAGGCAACCGGCTTTTAAGAGAAGAGAAGGAGAGAAGCCGTTGGGGTATGAAGAGGTGGCTGTTCTAGTTTGATTCGGGCAAAGGAAAGAGAACGTGCAGCGGCAAAGGTTTGTTGAAAAGGGGAGTGCAGCAATCGGCCAAAGCAAACGTTGGGGAACAAAGAGAAAAAGACAAGAAATAGAGGAAGGTTCCAGACGCAAGCCAAGGTGTCGTTTAGGGAGATTGTGATGGCAATTTCCTTAGTAATTAATCAATGGTAATTTAAAACTTGAAAAAGAATTAAAAAATGATTAACTAAATAATGAGTAATTATTATTGAAATTGTGATGGCAATTTCTTTAATAATTATTCAAGGGTAATTTTAAAATATGATTAAAAGAAAATCCAAAAAGAGATTGATTAAATAATGGGTAATTATTATTGAAATTGTGATGGCAATTTCTTTAATAATCATTCAATGGTAATTTTAAAATATGATTAAGATAAAATAAAAAATTAATTAAATAAGATTAATTATTAGGGAGATTGTGATGGCAATTTCCTTAATAATTAATCAATGGTAATATAAAACTTGAAAAATTAAGAAATGATGATTAACTAAATGATGAGTAATTATTATTGAGATTGTGATGGCAATTTCTTTAATAATTGCTCAATGGTAATTTCAAATGTGATTAATAGAAAAACTCAAAAAATGATTAATTAATTAATGAGTAATTGTTAAGGAAATTGTGATGGCAATTCTCCTTAATAATTATTCAATGGTAATTTCAAAATATGGTTAAAAGAAAATTAAAAAAAATGGATTAATAATTAACGAGTAATTATTAAGGAAATTGTGATGGCAATTCTCCTTAATAATTATTCAAAGGTATTTTTTAAAAATATGGTTAAGAAAAATAAAAAAATGGTTGAATAAATAAAGAATGATTATTAAGAAAATTGTGATGACAATTTTTCTTAATAATTATTCATTGGTAATCTCTAAAATCAAATCAAGAAAACTAAAAAATGGTTGGTTAAATGGGGATAATTATTAAGGAAATTGTGATGGCAATTTTCCTTAGTAATTATTCTAAGGTAATTTTGAATTGAATTAAAAAATAAAAAAAGGAAAAAATTATTAAGCGAATAAAGAATGGTTACTAGGAAATTGTGATGGCAATTATTCCTAATAATTATTCATTGGTAATTCAAAAAATTTTTGAGAATCAAGAAAATCAAAAAAAATGTGTGTCTTTTAATTACCCCTCAAAATAAAAAATTAAGAAATATGTGTGTGCTTTTTGAGTTTAATCATCAATAAATATAATTGCTAAAAGAGTTGTGATGGCAATTTCTTTTAGTAATTATTCTTCTTAAAAGACTAAAAAATCAAATTCCAATGTTTAAAAAAAAAATTTTGAAAACCCATTATTAAGGCCTAACTAATGTTTAATTGATCGGTACCGTCTTTTGACGGGCGTTTTGGGGGTGCTAATCCTTCCCCATACGTAACCGTACTCCCGAATCCAATCTCCTGTTCCATAGACCGGGACCTATCTAGCTTGACACGCCATTTTACGGCCAATGTCGGGTTAGGTAGATTCCTAAGAGGGTGGCTAACCCACCTGAACAAAAGAGGTTAGTGGCGATTCCTGCTTATTTTCGTCCCAATCACGTCGTCTTCAGAAACGTTGCGACAGATTGGCGACTCCGCTGGGGACAGTTTAGAGAGTCGAGCCGATATGAAATTGATATTAATTGGGCCTTAATAAATTGGGTTTTCTAAAAAAAAAAACACACACACACACACAAAAACACAAAAAAAAAGAAAAAGAAAAAGAAAAATGCAAGTCCTATGGGGAGTTTAGTTTTAGGAATTGCCTTTAGTTTTTTTTAAAACCTCTTGTTGCCCTATTGATTTTTCTGTTTGCTTGTTATGCTGATGTTCGCTTATTTGTTATGCTTATGTTCGCTTTATTTGTTATGCTTGTTATATTAACTTACTTGTTTGTTGCTAACTTGTGGTATTTGTTTTCCTTATGCAAAGAGAAAGGTGAATGAGTTGGGTAATGTTTGGTATATCACAGTGATCGGTAAAGGTTTGTAAGTTCCTTCCACACACATCACTTCTTCCATTCATGCATAATCAGATGATGGTCGGATCACCCTTTAGAAGAGAGCAAAGTAATAGGCTTCCAAGGGACTCTGTCCCCGGGGGTTGAGCGAACACTCTCACTCGGATTGTACTTGCTAGCATAAGATAGCGAACCGCTAGTAGGGGCAATTCGGGAACCTTTTCGTAGGACAAAGTCCAACCAGCATCTAGTTTTGGTGAGAGAACCTAGTTAGAACCAAACCCGTGAGGCGACTACAATACTAGGTACACATGAAGGAACACTCCTTTATCTTTCTCCGTTTTCATTGATGAGTTATGACCGTAGTGTGGGTAAAATTTTTATTCACGATAGGAAGACTGCCGGCCCCCCAAGGACATCAATGTCCTAAAACAAAGATCGCATGCGTGTGCGTGGGTAATGGAGATAAACATGGGGCAAATTTGTTTGTTTGATAGTTGTTTATCATTTTTGTTCATTTTCCTCAGTCTTGATTGTTTATTAGTTTACTAATTGAATTTCTTTATTTCTTTCTTTTGTTTTTCTTTGGCATCATATGTTGCATTTTTGCATGCATCCCTAGAGTATTTGCCTATTGCCAATTGGAATCTAGACACCTTTGAGTCATGGAGATAGATAAGGATGATGCAGTGGAAGTCAATGAGGTAGTAGCCATGGACATACAAGAGAGTCAGACGCAAGGTGATTGTTCGGCCAGTCAGCCTCGACGCAAGTTACCTGAAAAAGTGGAGATGGACCTTCAACAGAATGACCTTACCAAACTCAAGAAGTTATGGGATGAGATGCCAGGGAAGCCAGAATTTGTGAAAAAGTTTGGTTGCATAGGATCGCTGTTGAAGATTGATGTAGATCAAGAGTTGCTAGGTGCTTTGGTCTATTTCTTTGATCCGGATTATAGGTGTTTTGTGATTAATGACGCGGATATGTTCCCAACTGTGGAAGAGTACCAAGAATTGTTGAAGCCAAACTCTGACCCAATAGACCGGATTTATTTGAGGGAAGCATGTTTAGTCCGCCCTTTTAGGAGATTCAAAAAGGCTCTTGGTCATGTGGAAGCATCGGTGAACCGGTCGACCGACACTTGGTTAAACATGACAGAAACCAAATTGACAACGGAGTATGCACATGTGTTTATGGCTATCTTGATATACGGCATGGTCATCTTCCCAAAAGTTATGGGAGAGATAAATTATCTGATTGTGGAGTTGGTTTCCCAAATTAACCAAGGATGTAGCCCTGTCCAGGCAATTTTAGCAGAAACAATTCAATCTTTGATGCATTGCCGAAAGAATGGGAAAGGCCGTTTTCGAGGTTGCGCTCAGTTGCTCATGGTGTGGTTCAGAAGTCATCAGCCGTGCTCTCTCCAGAAGTTTAAGGGGCCTTTTATTGAAGGGCGTGATATTCTGGAAGAATATTCGAGAATTAGATGGGAGACAAAGGGTGAACAAGGATGGGTTGACTGGCTCAAGACCATGACAAGCAAAGACGTCCTTTGGAAGGTCGAATGGATGGGACCAAAAGGTGCGGTATATAGTTATGGAGGTAAACCATGGGTGATTCTGATTGGGCCTTGGAATGCAATCTCTTTCTCCCCGCTGTTGTTTCTAAGGCAGTTAGGAATATGCCAATTTGTTCCTGCTATACATGGGCTAGATAGCATCGAGATCTTGTATGACAATGACGAGGAGATAGGGAAAGTCAGAAAGATGGGAGAGGAAGGAAGGCTCAACATGGAAAGAATGCCACCAGAAACCGAATTAGGGTTGTGTACCCTTGAATATGTGGACTGGCAAAGGGACAGAGTGAAAAATGAGACTTTACCGCCAAAGGAGGGCGTGAAATTCAAACTGGGGTCGCGCTCTGAAGACATGTTTGCCAGACTTGAATATGAGAACAAGTTAATGCGTGAGGGACTAAAGGTGAATGACTTAGAAGAGAAGTTGGTCGAAAGCCAAACTATGTTAAAGAGGCAAAAGATGGAGTTTGATGAGCACGGACGAAAGCATGGGAAAAAGACAGTAGAAGAAGCTCTTAAGAAAGCTGAAACAGAGATTTTTGAAGTGATAAAGGAGAAGGATGCATTAGAAGATAAATGCGAGCAGGCTAGTGAAGCTATCGGCATATATCGACATTCTTTGCGAGAAGAAAGAGGGAAACAACTGATGAAGTCTGAGGTAATCAGCATGATAGAGGGTTTGCAACAGCAATTGGCAGAGATAAAGATTGGAAGGGCCGAAGAAAGACGTCAATGGGAGGAAGAGAAGCGCAAGTTGGAGCATCTTAAAAGCCAAGCCGAGTTGAACTGTAATATTCAGACAGACTTGCACATTAAGGCCGAAAACACCATCAACAAATTGATGGCAGAAAATGCCAAACTGGTGGAAGACTGGTGTTAAGTGAAGAAGGAAAGGGATGAATTGGCAGAAAAGCTTAGAAGCATGACTGGGGGTTCCCAATGATCTACAGTTTATTTTGATGTTTTGTAAATAATTAGCCAGTGATGGTGTTTCAGTTTGCAAACAGTTTAAGCCCAGTTTATTTGAATAGTTGTAAAGGATGTCTGTAATGAATCAAAGCATTCTAGCATTCCTATTTAGCAATGGGCAAATATTTTGGTTTTCATATCGCATTCGTTATTATTGCTATAGTTTTTTGTGCTTACTTAGATTTATTAATTGCGCACTAATGAGTTCTTTTTCGCTCTTTTTATGCATCCTTTTCTTTGCATTTCATCATAGGAAATTTATTCACAATAAGAAAAAGTAAAAGGAAACTGATCATGGCATCCGAGCAAGGGCAGGTGGATAAGTTATTGAAGACACAGCAGTTGCAAGAAGGGGTAATAGAGCAATTAATCAAGAGATGTCAACAATTAGAGCTAGAAAATGAAGAATTGAAAAAGGAAAGTGAAAAGACTCAAGACGAGAATGTCAATCTGAAAGATGAGCTGGAAAGAGAACGATCGAAAAAGGATGAGGTGTTTCTCAAGTATGCCAGGAAACTGCACTGTGTTCAAAGCCAATGCCGGCAAGCTAAGAGTCAGAGAAGCGAGATGAGAAAATCCAAGTGTGTCCAAATGCTAGCCAAGAGAAAGTTGAGACAGGATCTTGATTTAGAAAGGAATCTCAGAGTGAAGCTCGAAAAAGCATTTGAGCTACTACACGGCCAAGCTGAAAATACTTTTGTTGACTCTGATGAAAGTCAATGCCCTCAGCGAGAAGAGTATGTCAGACTAGAAAATGAGGTAAAAGAGCTTGCAGCTCGGTTGGAGAAAACTCAGGAAGAGTTTGATGGGTTGGAATATAGTGCAAGAATGATTGAAGAAAAGGCATCCATGTGGGAAACCAAGAATCAGATAAATAGAGGGCATGTGGACAACCTATTGGGAAAGTTAGGTGAACATGTTGCCAGTGCTGTTTCTTTGAAAAACATAGCAATAGAACTTCTTTCAGAGATACCACTTTCTGCAATAGGCCCGGCTCGTGAGATCGCTCATTTCCTACGACAAGTGGAGCAATTCTCCGAGTATTTATCTGAGTACCAAGGATGGGCCGTTGAAACTTGCCAACCCCCACCTGACTCCATCTTCATCGAATAGTGATGTTCTCAAGACTGAAGTGCGAAGATGTTTGTTACTTTCTTTCTTTTAGAATTGATGATTGTAAGAAAACGGAAAGCTTGTTCGGCTGTAATCAATGATCTGGATGATCAAGTTATGACCTTTTGAGAATGAAATGATCAGTTATCTTTTGTGGTTTAATTGTCGTGAATAGATTTCTTAGTGCATGCATAACCCTTTATGATTATTACTATTGAGCACTGATGACATCATTACCTGCAAATATCATATTAACTAGTTCTTCCTTCTGTGTTTTCTCTCTTCTTTCCATCATTCCATCCCATTTTCTACATTTCATCATAGGAATTTTATTCACAACAAGGAAAAAGTAAAAGGAAATTGATCATGGCAAGTGAGCAAGGCAATCCATTAAGCATGATAGAACAGCTAACCAAGAGATGTCAGCAGCTTGAACTGGAGAATGAGGAGCTGAAGAAGAAAGAGGAAGAAATTCAGAGTTTAAAGAATGAATTGGATGAGGCACGTTCGAAAAAGATGGAAATGTTCATCAGAAAATGTGAGGCAAAGGGTAAGTGGCTTCGTCTGGTCGAAAGGCAGAGAAGGGAAGTGAAAAGGTCTGTACATATCCAGACTATCTCAAAAAGGGTGTTGAAGGAGAAGCTAATAGCTGAGAAGAGCAGAAGAGAAGAGCTTGAGGAAGAAGTCCAAATCTACCAAAAAGTAGTTGATGAAAGTAATGGGAATCTACAATTGAAGCACATGATAGAAAGGCTCCAGGTTGAATATGGACAGCTTGAAAGAAAGTTTGAAGAGTTACAAGCCGAAAGCGCAAAGGAAAAAAAAGGAGCGGCTATTTTGGAGAAGAAGAATGAAGCATACAAGATTTATGTTGAGCAACTAATGGAACAGCTAAATCGTTATGTCCGAGAAGCTCAAGGGATGAAGGATTTGGCAGAACAAGTTGCTCAAAGGATACCAGCATCTACAAGCGGAAATATGGGGGATACTTGTAGGCTTTTGCGTCTGGTTACAGAGTTCAACGAGTCGATATCTGAGTATCATGAATGGGCCCGTGTGGTATTCCGGCTCCCCGCATAAGCGTCGGTCCGATCGAAGCAGTGTTTCAAGTAATTTGAGGATGATTCTAAGAATGTTGTTTTCTTTACATCCGATGACTGTAAAACCTCTAAACAATTTATGTTTAATTGCTGGATAACTGTAAAACTTCTCAATAGTTTTGCCGGATGACTGTAATCAAGTATTTTGGATGATGGGTGATTTTGCTTACATGCAATGATCAGTTATCTTTTAAGGTTTTACTTGTTATGGATGGATTCTTATCATGCATCATTTCCTCATGTTTAGATTATTAAAGCATCATTTTTTCTTTTAATCATAATAATTGCCCTGATTCATGTTCATGGTAATTAAAGGTTTCAAGATAGCATCCCAAGCTCCCCGATACTACACTAGATTACAGGCAAGGAAAATGGCAGAGCCGAATACAGAAGTGGAAAACTTGAAACGGACTAATGAGGATCTGACAAACAAGTTGAATGAGGCCATGGAAAAGATCAGTGAATTGAGTAGGATGGTCAAAGAGAATACACCCGTTCATACTGGGCATACTAGGACACCGATTCATGCTCCGGGTTACACTCCTGATACAACCCGCCAGGATCCTCCAACACTCCACATACCGATTCCACCAATGGATGCTCAAAATCAGTACCCACCTCCACCGCCTCATGGGACATATCCTTGCCCACCTCCACCACCTACCGGTCCAAATACTAGTGGTTTCGTCTACACCACCCAACCTACTCAAACTACTCAACCTACCCATATCCCAACCACTAATGTTGGCACAACTTCAGCAAACCCGGTAGTACTTGATCCGGAAAGTTCAAAAGAAGCATCTGTTGATAACAGAATGTTGAGTATGTTGGAGGAAAGATTGAAAGTAGTGGAAGGTGCGTAGCATTATCGAGCCATGAATGCAGTCGACATTACTCTGGTTCCCGGCATTGTGATTCCTCCTAAATTCAAGGTCCCCGATTTTGAAAAGCATAATGGAACCAGGTGCCCCCAAGAGCATCTTACTAGCTATGTGAGAAAAATGGCAGCCTATGCACATGATGACAAGCTCTTGATTCACTTTTTCCAAGATAGTCTTTCTGGGGCAGCATTGAGGTGGTACAATCAGCTTGATAGGGTTAAGGTACAGTCTTGGTCAGACTTGGTAAAGGCTTTTATCACCCAATACAAACATATGACAGACTTGGCCCCTGACCGATTAACCCTTCAAACCATGGAGAAGAAATCCACTGAGACTTTCAAAGAGTATGCTCAACGATGGAGGGATGTGCCTGCTCAAGTTGACCCTCCGTTAACTGAAAGAGAGTCAAATTATACTTTTATCGAGAGTTTGAAGGGTCCATTATATGATCGGCTAGTTACTAGCATTTATGGCTCATTCGCCGATATTGTGGTGGCCGGAGAATGCTTGGAAAAGGCAATCAAAAGTGGAAAGATAAGTAGTGGAGATTCTTCTGGGGAAAAAAAGGAGCGAAGTTTGAAGAAGAAGGAAGGAGAGGTGCATGCCATGGGATACGAAGGATACCGACACCAGTACCAACAGCAAAACTATAGGCCATTCAGACACCAATACCCTTCCAACAATTACATCCCATTCCAAAACACATACCGCCACCAATACCCTTCCAACAACTACACATCACCCCAAAATACATACCGACATCCATACCCTGCCACTAGTCATGCACAACCCCAAAATACCTATCAATATCCAGTATCTAATGCCACATATACCATTCCCAGACCTTCAACCTGGAATCAGGGGAATATTCAAAGAGGACCTAGGCCTACCTAAGAGAAGAAACAATTCACCCCTATCCCTATGACTTACACTGAATTGTATTCCAAGCTTCTACAGAGTCATATGATTGAGCCGATCCCAAATTCAAAACCTCCACAACCTCCTTATCCAGCATGGTTTGATGAGAATGCCACTTGCGCATATCATTCAGGGGCGAAAGGACACAATTTAGAAAATTGCTACCAATTGAAATGGGTGGTGCAAGGAATCATCGATGAGGGAAGGTTAACTTTTGATACCGGAGCTCAACCGAATGTGGGGGTAAATCCACTCCCTAATCATGGTGGAACTGGGGTGAATGCAATCGGTGATGAGCATATGTATGTCAAAAGAAAAGTAGAAGAAGTGACTACCCCGATGGAGGTTGTGTATCGGGCATTGTTGAAAGCCCAAATGATCACACCATTACAATGCGAAGAGAATGGGATTTTAGATCATGAGAAATTTCAGAAACACCTTCAAGCTATGATGGATGCCGGCACAATAGAGTTCTATGTTGAAGAGAAAAAGGGCACTGAGGTTGATATGATGAGTGGAGGTTATGGAGAGTCATCCAAGAAGAAGCCAAGTTTGGTAATTCCGATAGCAATGGGCCAAAAGCCTAATTTGTTGATACCGGTTGTGCTAAATCCATCGTTGATCTCAACAGCCCAAAACCCTAGCTTGATGATTCCAGTAGATAACAAACCAACCTTGACCATCCCAATACAGAGACCCAGCTTAACAGTGCCAGTTGCCCCAAAGCTGGTCCTTACTATCCCTGTTAAAAAACCCAAACTTTTGATCCATGTGCCATCGCCTTTTCCTTATCAAAGCAACAAGCAAGTGTCGTGGAACTATGATAGCACAGTGCAGCAAGTAGGAGAGCAAGATGGTGATGCCAATTCAGCAAATATAACGGGAGTAGGAGGTATGACAAGAAGTGGGAGGTGTTATTCTCCCGAATTGGCCATTACTGCACAAAAAGGAAAAGAGAAGGCACGGGAAGAAGGTGTAAGGGTTGCAGTACCTGTAAACCAAGAACCAATGAAACAAGCAGTGAAAGAAGTTGTCCAGCCTGTGACTGAGAATGATGCTTTGGAGTTCTTGAAATTCATTAAACAGAGCGAGTATAGCGTGGTGGAGCAATTGAATAAGATGCCCGCTAAGATCTCTCTATTGGCTCTATTGCTTAATTCTGAAGCACATAGAAAAGCTTTGCTTCGCATCCTGAATCAGTCTTATGTATCCCAGAACATTACTATGGCAAACTTGGAGCACATTGCTGGGGGTATAACTAAAGCTGACTATATTTCTTTTACTGATGAAGAAATTCCTCCAGGCGGTAGGGGTATCTATAAGGCCTTGCACATTACCACCCGATGTAAAGATCACATGGTTGCCAGAGTACTGATTGATAATGGGTCTACTTTGAATGTGATGCCTCTCAGTACACTAACAAAATTGCCTGTGGATCATTCAATGATGAAGGCTAGCCAGTTAATTGTAAGGGCATTTGATGGAACTAGGCGAGAGGTTGTAGGAGAGATGACAGTTCCGATAATTGTGGGCCCAGTTGAGTTTGAGATACTGTTTCAGGTCATGGACATTGCCCCCACTTATAGCTATCTTCTTGGGAGGCCATGGATTCATATGGCTGGTGTCGTTCCCTCTTCTCTCCATCAGAAGGTGAAATTCAGGGTTGAGAACCAAATGATATATGTATTGGGGGAAGATGACATTATGGTTATGCAGCCTTCTAATGCCCCCTATATTGAGGCCACGGAAGAAGCTGTTGATTGCTCATTTAGGTCATTTGAGATTGCGGAGGTCACTCAGGTTAAAGGGGGTGTTGAATTGCCAAAACCTCATTTCTCTGACTGTTTGAATATGCAAGTCAAAATGACTGTGGGAAAAGGTTGCCGGGCCGGTAAGGGAATGGGGAGGCATGGTCATGGTGTACACGAACCTATAGTCCTTCCTAACGCAGAACCAACTTTTGGCCTCGGATATAAGCCATCATGGAGAGAAAAGAACGAGGCAAGGAAGCGTAAGCGGATGGCTGCATTGAGGGGGAATGAGCTTGAGACCAAGAAGCTAAAGATTCCACCATTGAGAGATAGTTTTGTTTTCGCTGGTGTGATGAACCCAAAAAGATCAGTTGATGCACTGGAAAGTTCATTAAAGGGATTGTCCATCAGTGTACTCGAGAAAGGGGAATCGAGCATTGGTAACACTGAGCCATGGATTCAGCAGTTGGCGCCTGGGACAGCTTTGAGCAATTGGGAAGCATTTGAAATGCCAGTCATGTTGGCAGATTTAGACATGTAATTCTTTGAGCTTTGAACACTTATTTCGTCCCACACTTCTACCCAAGAGTGTTGGTGATTAATTTCATGTATTAAGGGTTTTATTCCTTACTTATTCATAGTTTGTGATTTTGATAATATGCATTTCTGCAAACTACCCTCCATGTATATATTTTCATTATATAATGACCAAGCCTCTTGATTTTCGTCCTCAGTATCTTTGTTTTTATATCTTTTACTTTTTGCAGATCCTGTATATGTTTGTATATATATCTTTTTTTGTTTTTTATCCCCAGGACTCTCGACAATGAATGCAATGACGATGAGACGGCCAACTCGAGCCTAACTTTGACCAATTCATTAACACTGATGATCTCGATGATGTTGATGATACTGAATATCCTCTTCCCCCTGACCTAATGAGATTGATTGAGAAAGAAGATAAGCAGATTTTACCGCACAAGGAGGCTACTGAGTTGGTTAATCTAGGTGGTGATGATGAACAGAGAGAGGTCAAAATTGGAACTTCTTTTTCAGTGGGGCAGAAAGAAGAATTGGTGCAGTTGCTTCGGGAATATGTTGATGTGTTTGCTTGGTCTTATCAAGACATGCTGGGATTGAATACTGAAATAGTGGTCCATAGGTTGCCAATCAAGCCGGAATGTAAGCCAGTATAACAAAAGTTAAGGAGAATGAGACCGGAGATGCTGCTAAAGATCAAAGAAGAAGTAAAGAAACAGCTAGATGCCGGGTTCTTAGAGGTTACCACTTATCCAGAATGGGTAGCAAATGTGGTTCCAGTTCCAAAGAAAGATGGTAAAGTGAGGATGTGTGTAGATTACCGAGATCTGAACCGAGCAAGTCCAAAAGATAATTTCCCTTTACCTCACATTGACACTCTGGTTGACAACACAGCTAAGTTTGTAACATTTTCCTTCATGGATGGGTTCTCAGGATATAATCAGATTAAAATGGCTCCAGAAGACAGAGATAAAACAGCTTTCACCACCATGTGGGGAACTTTCCGATACAATGTTATGTCCTTCGGTCTTAAAAATGCCGGAGCAACTTATCAAAGGGCCATGGTGACTCTCTTTCCATGACATGATGCATAAGGAGATTGAAGTGTATGTTGATGATATGATTGCCAAAGGCCAAAGTCCTGAAGATCATATGGCCAATTTGAGAAGATTGTTCGAGAGATTGCGAAAATTCCAGTTAAAGTTGAACCCCGCCAAGTGCACCTTTGGCGTTACCTCGGGAAAATTGCTAGGGTTCATTGTTAGCCAGAGAGATATTGAAGTAGATCCAGACAAGATAAAGGCTATCCAAAATTTGCCACCTCCGAAGACCCAGAAAGAAGTTAGGGGTTTCTTGGGGAGATTGAACTACATCTCCCGATTCATTTCTCAGTTAACAGCAAAATGTGATCCGATTTTCAAACTCTTAAAGAAGCATGATCAAGGGGAGTGGGATGAAGACTGTCAGAGAGCTTTTGATAAAGTCAAAGAATACCTTTCCAATCCACCCGTGTTAGTACCTCCTGTGTCAGGGAAACCTTTGATATTGTATCTAACAGTGTTGGAGAATTCGATGGGATGTGTACTGGGGCAACATGACGAGACTGGTAAGAAGGAGCAAGCGATTTATTATGTCAGCAAGAAATTCACTGATTATGAAGCTAAGTATTCTCCAATAGAAAAAATGTGTTGTGCATTGGCATGGGCTGCTCAGAGATTAAGGCAGTATATGTTGTATAACACCACTTGGTTGATAGCAAAGTTGGATCCAGTCAGGTTTCTTTTTGAAAAACCATCTTTATCAGGAAGATTGGCTCGGTGGCAAATCCTACTTTCAGAGTATGACATTCTGTATGTATCCCAAAAAGCAATCAAAGGCAGTGACATTGCTGAATTCTTGGCTGATAGAGCGGTTGATGATTATGAACCAATGAAGTTTGAATTTCCTGATGAAGATCTCATGGCAGTACTTAACATAGAAACAGAAAAAGAGAAGAGGTGGAAAATGAACTTTGATGGAGCATCAAATGCAGTGGGGCATGGAATAGGGGCTGTGCTAATATCCCCTGATGGTAATCAGTATCCAGCAACAGCGAAACTTGACTTCAACTGCACCAACAATATGGCAGAATATGAAGCTTGCATTCTAGGAATCCAAATGGCGATAGAGAGGAAGATAGATGTCTTGGAAGTATATGGGGATTCTGCTCTGGTTATATATCAGTTGAAAGGTGAATGGGAAACTAGGGATTCGAAATTGATCCATTACTACAAATATATTATGGAGTTGGTCGAGCAGTTTGATGAAATCAATTTCCATCATTTCCCAAGAGAAGACAATCAGTTAGCCGATGCCTTGGCAACATTAGCTTCAATGTTCAAAGTCGACAAGGGCGCTGAAGTCGAGGCAATTAAGTTGGATTTGAGAACCCATCCAGTGCATTGTATGAGTATTGAAGAGGAAACAGATGGCAAGCCTTGGTTCCATGATATTGTCCAGTACCTCAAACACCAGAAGTACCCGGATCATGCCACTGAAAATGATAAAAGGGTCATCAGAAAAATGTCAATCGGGTTCTATTTGGATGGAGGAATCCTTTACAAAAAGAGCCGTGATCAAGTGCTGCTGAGATGTGTCGAAACAGACGAAGCTAAGAAAATCTTAGAAGAAGTGCACAGCGGAATTTGTGGGACTCATTCTAGTGGTCATAGAATGGCGAGGCAGATCATGAGACTGGGATACTATTGGTTGAAAATGGAGACCGATTGTATCAGTTATGCCAGAAAATGTCATAAATGTCAGATATATGCTGATCAGATTCATGTGCCGCCGAGCATTCTTCTACCTCCTTTCTATATTTTTTAGAGGCATTTATCGTGAATATTAATATGGACTTCTCTTTGTTCACCATTTGCCTTGAAGCTATACAATATTCCTAAATAATAGCTAACAACCTTTGGCAATTTGTGAGTTTAGCATTAAGAAAAAAGATAAAGTCATTGTAGACACCCCATTTCAAATTATCATCTGCCAACCCATCTTCAATCATCTGCCAACCCATCTTCAATCATGGCTCCAACCCATCTTCAATCATCTGTCAACCCATCTTCAATCATCTGCCAACCCATCTTCAATCATGGCTCCTCTTCATCATCCTATCCCTTTCTTAGCATCGTTATAATCCATCACCCTTCACTAAGCACTGAGATCATCTTCAATCTTTCCCCGTACCACTGCCATACTCCTTTCGAGACAGACACTTCAACCCAAGGGTTCAGTAAGGGAAGGAGAAACAGAGGCAGAAAATTTTTTTCCCCCAATTAAAAAGCTAAGGTTCTTGTTCTTCAAATCTCAGGGTTTCAAAATCTGAAATGGATTTTTTTTCCAAAGGAAGAAAAAAGAAGAGATATAAGTAGGAGAGGAGGCCGAATCCCATTTTCAACAAATTTTTAGGGTTCTTGCTTTCGGTTTTTTTTTAGAAACTAGACAAAGAAAGAGTAAGGGGGAGAGGCCATTCGATCCAAAAAAAAAAGGGAGGGAGAGAAACAACGTACCTTGCTTTTGGTTTCATCGGACGATTGAGCAGAGAGGGAGGCGGCTTCACAGTTTTTTCGGTTAAGACCTCTATAGCTTGGGACCTTTTGCTGGAGAAAGTTTTCGTTTTGCTCAGAGAAGAGGAAGGGGTTTGAGGACCTTGCAACATTGCAACATTCTTTTGATGCTTTTGCTTTCCGTTCGGGAAAAAGACAAGAGGAAAAGCGCCTGATAGGTGAAGGGGACAAAGGTTTTTTTTTATTTTCAAAGTTAGAGTTCCAAAGACGACGCTGTTTGGGGTAATGATACTTTTGACTTTCTTGGGTCTTGTTCCTTTTGCTGAATTGATTATACATGAATATTTTGGGCTTTGTCTTTTTCTTCTTCCTTGCATCGTGTTTTACTAACTTTGATGGGTTGTATTTATTTGCTGTTATCTTGCTAAAGCTATGAAATATTTTGACTTGTTGAGTTGCTTGATTGTTGGGCCGAGATCTATTATATATGTTTATTATTTAGATCCTTATTTGGGCTTTATTAATATGCTGATTTATTTTGTTTCATGAGTATGTTGGTGGATTTTATTGTTTTAATATATATATGTATATATATTTACGTACATGCATCCAAATTAGTAGTATGTATTATGACTTCATTAGGTTTCATATTTAACTTTTTTTAAAAGAAAACTGATTTCTTTTTAATCTAAATTGATTCGCATATGTTTGTGTCATTTTAGGAATTAGATTAATTTGCATATTTCTATGTCATTAAGCATAATTGCATTTTTTTTGTCATTTTAGAAATTAGTTTAATTTGCATTTTTCTATGTCATGATAGTATTTTAGGTTATTTTACATTTTTATGGTATTTAGCATTCTAGGTCATTTTTAATATTCATGCCATTTAGTACTTTAGGTCATTTAGTAATTTAGGCATTTTTAATATTTTTGTGCCACTTAGTAATTTAGGTCATTTCACTATTTTTGTCATTTAGAAATTTAGGACATTTTTTTTTTTTGCCATTTAGTCAATTAGCCTCATTTACATTTATATTAGACCCATTAGTATTTTAATACGCCATTTAATTTAGGCCGATTAGCATTTTAATATGTCATTTAGTTTAGACTCATTCACATCATTTATGATATTTTAGAAATTAGGGCTCGTGCACTTTTTTGTGTATACCTAATATATTTCTTGTGCTAACCCATTTTCTTGGCTTATTTTGTCCCATCATTTCATGCATTTAGTAATTAAATCATTGTTTTCAAAAATCGCATGTGCATGGAAATCCCGATAATGGGGAGTCCGAAAGAATCACGTAATTACGAGGTTTTCAAAGGCTTCCTTAGGGTGAGGGGGCTTTCTAGTTCACCTTTTCGGAATTCCGATTGGGCCTAGGAAGTTTCCAATAAACCAATTTCCACCCCAATTTAAAAAATACAAAAAGAATGATTTTAATCATATTTCAAAAACAGCATTAGCATATCATATTCATGATTTTCTCCAAATTTCTAAAAGTTTTTTCTACAAATTTCGTTTCTTAAAGAAAACCCCAAAAAAAATGTTTTCTTTCAAAATTCTCCTTATCAGCAAAAGGAATTTCAATTCCGACATAATTTCAAAAATTTAAAAATGGTTTTTAGGAAAATCTCAAACTTAATCAATAGTTGAGGTTTTCTTATAAAAAATTAAACTTTGGTTAATTTCTTTAATCAAAGTTTTAAAAATGAGATCCAAAAATAAAAGGAATTTAATTACTCCAACATTATTTTCAAAAAAAACAAAAAAATGTTTTGAAAGATTTCAATTAGATCTTTACATTGAAGTCTTTCTAATTAATTTTTTTTTTTAATTTTGCCTTTATCAAAATTCGTCTATCAATAAAAGGAATTTAATGATTCCGACATTAATTTAAAAAAATAAAAAAAATGTTTTTTTGAAAGATTTCAATTCAGTCATCAATAATTGGAGTCTTTTCAAATTCAATCCAATTTTGTTTAAAACTCAAATTTTTCTTTAACAAATTATGAATTTTTAACTTTTGATTTTAAAGCTTGTTTTTAGAAAGTTCTCAATTTGGTTATTCAACGTTGAGACCTTTCTTTTGTTTTTTTTACGGATCTCATTAAATTGAATTTTCTTAAAGGGTGAACTAACCCATATCAAAAGGAGATGTACTCCGACATTTGTAGCTTCTTTACTTTAATTTATTTTATTTTATTTATTTCAGTTCAAAAGAAACATTTTTGTTATTAACCCTAAAAATGAATTTTCACAAGGCTTTATGGTACCGATTTCCGGGCGCTTCGAGGGTGCTAATCCTTCCTCGAGCGTAACCGACTCCCGAACCCAAAACTTATTTTCGTGGACCAACATTTGTTTAACCTAAGGTAATCTTTCTAGATTATGTTAGGTCAAACGGAGTCAAAATAGGTGGCTAACCTACCTAAAACAAATGGTTAGTGGCGACTCCTTTTCTTGTTTCTCAAAATTTTTTTTATATCTTTAAATTTCCCGTCGGACGGCTTTTTAGACGTTTCGACAGTCATCTACGAAAAATAAGTGGGAGATGTTGGGACAGTTTCTGCTAAGCTTTATACTTATAATCATACCTATTTGAGCCCCTTTCTAAACTGCTCTAGACAAGACATCTACAACAAAGAGAAAGAGATAAAAAGTTAGGGGTCGCCTTATCTAAGCCCTTTAAAAGGAATGAACCTATGAGATAATTTGCCATTTATGACTAAAGAGTATGTAATTGAGGTAATGCATTCCATAACTCAATTTGTGCAAACACTGTTAAAACCCATTTTCAAAAGTATTGCCTCTAAAAAGTCCCATTCCACTTGATCGTATGCCTTATTCATGTCCACTTTTAAAGCCACTTCATACTTCTTCCCTTTTTTTGTTTCTTCAGCTTTATATAGTGGAATACCTCCTAAGCAATAAGGATATTGTCATGTATCTACCTATGTGCTATGAAAGCACTTTGGTTATCTATGACCGTATCTTCCAAGTAAGGCTTTATTCTATTCACCAACACTTTAGAAATCACTTTGTACACAAAGTTGCAAAGACTAATTAATCTAAATTGAGTGACAGATTCGAGCCCTTTAGTCTTTGAAATAAGGAATATCTCTGTAGCATTAAGCTCTTTCAACATCCTTCCATTTCTGAGAAAACTTTTAACCATTCTAATCACATCATTCTTGACTATATCCCAATATTGTTGAAAGAACACTCTTGTAAATCCATCTGGGCTAGGAGATTTAAGAGCCCCTAACTGAAACATAGCCTTTATTACATCATCTTCTATTACTTCCCTACAAATTACCTCATTTGTCTCCTCCCTTAATAGTACAATGACAGTTTCCAACATTGTTCACAGACTTCTACTCCCCCCACTTTCAAATAAATTTTCATAATATTCCATAAGACATTGCCTCACTCCCTTCTCATCCTCACACCATTAATCATCTTTATTTTTGAGCTGTAACACTTTATTAAACCTTATTCTTTGCAATGCTGAATGACGAAAAATTTTAAATTTTGGTCCCTACCTTAAGCTAACTGTCTCTAGATTTCTGAAACCAATATAGCTTTTCTTTATCCCATGCTTCTTTTAACGACTACTTGATCTCTGTAATTCTCCCTCCTTCATTTTTTTGTTATTGCACCTTCTTGAATACCAATAATCTTTTTCATCAATTCATTGATTTTTCATTTATTATTTGGGGTTTCTCTCTTGCTGCATTACCAAAATCTTTGTCTGCATTTATTTAACTTTTAAACCAGTTGGTAGCTTCTTAACCCTTCAACTTGCTCACTCTGCACCCATATTTTATAATTTGTTCACCCTTTTCCAAAGTTGTCCAACTTGCATCAAATATGAATCTCCTTTTACCTTTCTTGTCTTGGAAATCAATACCCACATATATAGGTGAATGGTCAAACCTTACTGCCAGTAAATTGAAGATTTGTATCCTTGGGAATGCATCCTGCCCTTTTATTTTCAGCTGTTCTCCATCTAATCTCTCTTTTATCCACTATCCCTCTCTTATCCCAAACTATGTGAAATTTTATCCTTGAAAACCTCTCTCATTAAGTTGACAAGAGGTCAACAAATCTTGGAAACCTTGAATTTTCCTTCTCGCCTTTCTTTTTCCTCCCTCTTTTTCACTTTATTCCAAAATGTCATTGAAGTCCCTTATACACAACCAGGGCCCTTTAATATACTCTGCTTTTCTTTTAATATGGTCCCACATCTATTTTTCGTCTCCAAAATTTGGTGCACAATACACCAAAAAAATTCTACAATCTTGACAATTACTGTTATTTGCAAAGGTATCCAGAAAATTTTTATTTCCTACCAAAACTTTCATATTTATATCATCCTTCCATCGTAGCTCCAACCCTCCACTAAGGCCTTTAGGTTCTATATAAGTCCATTCCCTAAACTTCATTCTTTATTTTTATTTTCTCTGTTTTTTTTTAAATCATATTTAGTGATCAAATCCTTAAGCACTTGTATTGTCAAGGGAGATCCAACCTCTTGACAATTCTAGAATAGTATCTTCAAAGCGCCTTTTTGGCTATTTTAGTCCAGCCAACACTGCCTCTTCCATATTCTATATATCATATCCCTTTCTTTCCTTCCTTCTTCCTCTTTTTTTTTTTTTTTAACAAGAGAAACAGTCATTTTCCACTACCTTAATTAGGCTCTTTTCTTTTTTCCCTTTCACCATTCTATTTCTACTTACTTTCATTCTTCTATAAATTTTGCTACTTATCCTACTACACCATTCTCCATTTAATCTTTCTTCATATGCTAAACTATATGACTCTGTGACTTCATTTTCCTCCAGTTCCAAACAATCAAAGCCTATTACCTCTATTGACTATGTCTTATACCTCTTTACCATCCCTTGCTCGTCTACATAAAAATCCCTCTCATTTCTTCTTAATACCAGTCTCTCAAATCTGTCCACCAAACTTCTATCAATTCTCTTGTGATTAACAGCTGTTCTAAGTTTTATAATTGTTAATTCCCTGCTCTCCTTTTCTTCACCCACTTCTATTCTATTATTTACATTTTCAGGTAGCTAACTATAAGAAGTGGTTCTTGCTATCAGTTCTGTTGATTTATAAGTTTCAGTTCCATATTCTTTGATTTGGTGTTCATTATTTGGCTCAGGTGTAACATTGTTTCTCTTTTAGGTTAAAGAAAACTCTATGTTAAGCAGTGGTTTCTATGTGGTTAGGTTCTATGGTATTGGTTTTCCATCAACTTGTCAGAAGACCTTTCACAAATAAAAAATTAGGGTTCAGGCTTTCCTAATTGATCTTTGAACGATGAATTTCCCTTCTCATACTCTTTCACTCCATTTTTGTTGGGTACATCAATCCTACGCTTCTAACCCATTTCACCTATCTCATTCCCCTGTGGTTGAGGTTTATTAACTTGTACCCAATGAATTATCTCTTGTACTTCTCCTTTTCCACATATCAGATCTTCTGTAATCTCACATGCTTTCTTCTTTAGCTTATTGTTTACCTCTCTTTCCTCTATCTTCGTCATACTGCCCTCTCCTTTTTCTACACTTCTATAAGTTTCACTCCCTTTCATCTTTTCTATTATTGATAGATTCCTTCACTACTATTTCCCCTTACCATTATCGTTTTATCCTATAAATTCTGTTATCAGTGAAGCTACCCTAAAAAATGGACCATATCTTGGCTTATTATCATCCATTGAAGACATCTTCACCTTTTCCCCATAAATGTTTTATAGATGCCCTAATCTTCCACAAGCAAAGCAAAATTCTAATAATCTTTCATATTTCAATGTTGCCCATACCCTGTTTTTCCTAATTCTTGGGACCCAAAAACCATCCATCAATGGCTTATGTACATTTATCCCCATTTTGATCTTTAATAATCCTCTACTTCTCCTTCCAATGATTATAGATCTTCCACTTCAATTGCACTTCCCATCATTCTACTTATTTTTTTCCCCGTTTTGCTTTGTCATCATTTCCAAAAAAGATCATGCACCTGTACTCAGTATACTATTTCTGAGAAAACAATCTCATCCACTGTAACACCTATCCACCACCTTCTTAAAACTAAACATTTCTTTATTATTGACCATGGTCCTTCATTTAGTGCTTTGTTTAGAAACTCCTTTGTGTTGAAGATTATATTATACTTAATTCTTTCGGACCTCTTTGATGTATGGTGCTATTTCTTCTGACCAGATTCCCTTCAAAATCACCATAACCCCTCTTCTATTTAGAATTCTATCATATGAATCATCCCTATGGCTACAAATCTCCGTAACTCCAAACTTTCCTTTTTTACACAATCAAGCTCAATCTCTATATCTTCCATAATTTCCACAACACCCTTAAATGAATTGAACCTTTTATCGATGATACTTTGAACATAATTTTACAAGAATGGGAAATTGATACATAATACGAACCCTAATTACCCTATTACCTCATAAATGGTAGTTTTTCACCGGAATTCCTTATTACCAGGAAATACACAAAACAAACCTAACCCTAGATGACCCTCTAAAGACCAAAACCTAATAAAAAACAGACTTAAGAAATATGATATAACTTTTTTTTTGTTTATATTCCATACCATATAAGAAAAAGGAATTTGTATTTAAATTATTGGCACCTTTCTTTTTGATATCTCTATTCAAATCTATAGGATAGATTTACGACATATAAATCGAATTGATGAAATCAAAAACAAAAAAAAATTTCCTTTTCTATCTTTACCCTTTTTTTATTGTGTTATGGTTATAATTTATACAACTACTTTTTTATACAATACATGAAAGTCATCATTTTTAGAAGAAGATTGTGCACCTGCACCTAGTATACTATTTCTGAGAAATCAATCTCATCCACCACCTCTTTAGAGCTAATGTCACGCCTCGGACCCACTAGCCATGTGACAATTGTTGTGACACCTCGAAATACGTGTCGATCGCTCATGCATCTCAAAGCACCGTAAGGCATAAATTAAGTGTTTTCACTGCAAAACATTTAACTAAAACTTTAATTAGAAAATATTTATAATAATTGAAAATCATTTAATAAAATAATTTAATTAAAATTTGGGTACCAGTGGATTAGCTTGAAGGGTTACCTACGCAGCGGAATCTATTAACTCCTAAGCCATCGACTTCTCCTAGTGAGCCTCCGGATATCTAACCAGTAAAAACATTAAAGGGTCGTGGGATAAGTACACCTCGGTGTACTTAGTAAGTAGCCTCGGTTCAATACAAAGTAAAATAGGGTTTAGGGAGTCGGGTAATTCTAAAACAGTTAGAAAACATTTATATTTATCTTTTGAAAACCTTTATAAAACAATTCCCCAAAACCTTTTTACTTAAAACAACAACAACAACAACAACAACATACTATGGGCTGGCCATAAAAATACAACGAGGCTCGACCCTGGGCATTGGTCAAGGATCTCCTATCATCGAGGGCTACCATTTTCTCATTTCTTTTTTTTTCTATTAAAACCTTTTCTTGTAAAATATAAAAATATATATAGATATATATATATATATGTATCTCAAGTCTATTCCCTCGACGCTGCCATTCATGTGCGTGGAGCACAGCTACGACTACCCTTGGGTAAGTTTCGCTACACGCCTCTCTACTCGGGGTCTCTCACTCATCGTGCCCCTCAAAAGTTGGTCAACGGCTACTTGTCAAACGCATGCTCTACTCGGTCCACACGCTTTCATAGAAGCATCAAGAACCACTCAATCACTCATCTCACCATACTACCCCATCAGGCACTTATCATAAATATAAATATAAAACATAAATACATTTTTATGAATTAAATTTGCTTTAAACATCCCATCCAGGTGGCATGCAATAATGTGTGTGCTAGTGTGAGGGAATACCTAAATCCCAAAACATTTAGTTTAAAACATTTTTTAAAATAATAAAAGAGTTTAGCCCTAAATGGTTAAACATTGAAACAAAGCTACTCATAATACTGCACGAGGTTCATATACTCCCAAAAATCCCATGAAGATTGAACTTCGGAGTGTTGCTGCACTCGATCATTCGGAACCCTAGTTACACAGAAGTACGCATTAACATTCACAATTAAATCTATGAATGCACCTATGGGGCTCTCTTGTGACCTAAGATGCTGTTCGGATGTGATTCGAGACACTTAGGGAAAATTACAAAATTACCCCTTGAGAAAACAACAAGTCCAATGCCGGATCCACCTTGCAAATCCATCGCCTAAAATTTGGGCAGTCCTGCACCGGACTCAATTGAGTCCTACACGGGACCGAAATCAAAAACCTGAGAACGAGCTTTCTTTTCAGATTTCATGCCTGTTTCTCCATGGATTGTTCTGTAAATTTAGACAGACAATCCCTATAACATCTATAGTGACTTCATCGAAAGAAAAATCGAAATTGTTTGCTCAAATTTCCTAAAATTCAAATTTAAGCTTAAATTTAACTAAAAAACTAAACCCAATTTTGAGCCGTGATTTCTCCTAAACCAAGGCATGGATTTACATGCTATGCTAGGCTAATTGAAGAGTGAAGTGAGTAGTTTAACATACTAGAATCTCACCTTGATTCGTCTATCGGATTGTCCGAATCGACCAAAATTTCAAAATACCTCCTTGACGGAAATTGAGAGGAAGAGAGGGAGAGGGGAAGAAGATAATGAGGGGGAGAGCTTGGCCTCCCGCTTATATAGGCATCAATCAACGTTGGGCCTACTCAGACCCCGAGTCAGACTTCTTCCCCATCTTTTCAATCTCTCCGATGTTCGAGCCTTGACTCGTTTTCTAATCTATTAAACCAATGGGCCCCATAACTATTAGTTATGGACTTAAAGAAGGTCCAATTGGTGTTTAGTTATTTTCTATGCATTGGGATTTACCTTATTTTTAAACTCCATCTTGTCCTAACTTTAACATTTCTTCTTAATGTGACACATTCGAACCGAAGTATTGTTTGTACTAATACGCCATCTTTTACTATTCCAATTGGTACAGAAAAGTCCAATTGGGTCCGAGTGTGTCAGCCAAACATCTCCCCATTATTGACTATGGTCCTTCATTCAAAACTCTGTTTGAAACCTCTTATATATTGAAGATTATACTTATTCTACTTGACTTCTTTGATACACGGTGCAATTTCTTCTGACCAAAATCCCTTAAGAATTGCCATAACCCCTATTCAATTCAGAATTCTATTGATGTGAATCATCCTTATGGCCACAAATCTCCCTAACTCCAAACTTTCCTCTTCTAAACAATCAAGCTCGATCTCTATATCCTCTATGATTCCCACCACACTTTTCAAGTGAATTGAACTTTTATTGGCAGTACTTTGAACATAATTTTACAAGAATGGGAAATCGATCGATAACATGAACCCTAATTACCTTCTTATCTCGTAAATGGTAGTTTTTTTACCAGAACTTCCTTATTACCAAGAAATACACAAAACAAGATGACCCCCTAAACACCAAAACCTAATAAGAAAAGGACATAAGAATTCCAACCCATCTGATACTAGTTAAAACGACAAAGAAAATCAAGAAAACATTACAAAAGACACAAAAAAAAAGTAATGGAATAGACTTTGCAAGACTCAAGGACTTTAAAAATGACAAAATTAAGAAAAAAATTAAGTCGATAAGGCGATGAAAATGCCTAAAAAATAGGTAGAAACCCTATGACTCTTTCTCAAAGAAAAAGGAAACTCTCAAGCAAAAAGAGAGAGAAACTCTCGCATAATGAAAGAGATTTTTTTGTCCAATTTTCCTTGATTAATAAAGAAAATTACATTAAAAAGAAAGTTTCCCTTAAAGGGCTAAATAAATAGGGTCAGGATCCTCTCCACTAGTGAAAAATAATGGAAAGGTCAACTGATTTCCCAAGGCTTAATCTAGGGCTTAAAAACTGCCATGTCACCCACTTTTTTCCTCTCCAACACAACAATTTTAACTATCAATTCACACACCGTTTCTCATCTTCCCTCTCTTTCTTTAAGGACTACAACCATCTTGTGTCATCTTATTTTCAACTACTCAGCTTCCTTTTTGTTATTCTAAAATTTTTCCACTGTAAATTTTTACAACTTTTTTTTATTTTTTTGATAAAAACCCTTCTATCATTTCTTTTTTGGATGAAATGTTTCGACATTTAAGAAAGCAGTAATGACAACATTAATCATTTACGATCAGAATACAATCATCAAATTAACTAATTATACAAAAAATTCTTAAATCCCAATTCTATTTTAGCTTCAAATTAATGAAATCCCCATGAACATTGCTTAGGCCATGTAATCTTGCCCTTACAATTTTGGGAGACTCCTGTCGGCCACCAAAATGCATTCGTGGTACATAGAATAGAAGAAAGAGCTTTCCCCTTTGCAATGTCTCACAATCCAATTGAATGTGAATTTCTAATCCGCTGCAGGTCGTGATAGCACACAAGCTTTTAGCACTTTGTTCCAAATGCTATTAGAGAAGGTACACGTGAAGAAAACATGATTTGTAGTTCCCATATACTGCTGGTTGCATCGTTGTAAACATAACCCTGATCCACTCTAACCAAACTGTCATTCTATCTCTAGTAGGGAATATGTCAAATACAGTCATCCAACATATATAGAATTGCAATCCTTCTATTATTTTCCTTGATTTCTTGATTATGGTTGTTTCTGATATCTTATTTCTTGATTTTCTTGTGTTTTTCTAAATGAGATTTGTAAATTCCTACTGTTGCATTCCCGGTTCAAATTTAACCCACGAACAAAAGAGAGTTCGGTTTTTATCTGCAATAACTGTCACGCCCCGACCCGAAGGCTCGGCCATGCGACAACCGCCGTACCACCTCGAGATACGTACCTCGTTAGGCGGGCAACCAAGATGGCACAAGGCTTAAAAATAAAGGATATTCGAGCAATATATGAAAACATATGAAATTATCATAGATAATACAGTTTAAAAATATTTCAAAATAAAATGTCACATCTTACGATGCTCCATGCAGCGGAAAGTATTATTTATAAATACACAAATGTATATGTAAGATGTAATAATATTCCGAGCCAAGATATACTAAGTAAAATGAGGTGGCACCTACAATATAGTGTCCACAGAGACGAACTGGGATCACTGGCCACCAGGACGTCTGCCGTCCAAAGTCTGATGATCTGAGAACAAAAGTGAATGGGGTGAGTACATAAACTTGTACCCAGTGAGAGACTCGGTTATAAAGACCGATCACCTCAGGCTGGGGATATGAAATAATCCAAATATCAATTTAATAAATCATTTACTAAAATATAGTAAATCCCAAGCCAAATCAAATATCAAATCCATAATAATATTTACATAAGGGCTGGCATATGAAATCGTCCCAATAAGGTATACCCGTGCACTGGGGTATCCACTGGACCGTCAAGGGTTACTTTATACTTTTAAAACATTTTTACTTTACTCTCTGGCCCATTCCCTTGACGTTTGCCTTGCTATGGTGGAACACAGCACTCAGGAGTCCTGGCGAGTTTCCCTAAGCGCCTCTCGCAATCAGGAGCGGCTCACCGTGCCCCTCGATAGGCGATCCACGGCTGAGTAACACGCATGCTCACAACTCGGTCCACGCTCCCACATATTGGAGCCCCGAGGAAACCGCTCAATCTCTCATCTCTCAGGGGTATCGTTCCCCATACAATAATCAATAATAATATCAATATATATGATTTATTGAAATTCCCACCCATAAATCATTTGTAAACTGGGTGTGTGAGGGTGGACAATTCATACCCCAAAACATATATAAACAATTTAATAAAGCATTTATAAATAATTTGAAAACGGTTAACCCTCAATGGTCAACCAATATAATCCAAGCCACGCACAAGTGAGGGAGGTTTGTATACTCCCAATAAATTCCCACGAACGACCAGGCTCAAATTGCTACTGGTTCCAACCTCGTACAATCACGTACCTAAATAATCAAATTAAAATCTAATTTGATTAATAAAAGCAATTGACTAAAAATTAAACACCTAGGTAAAATCTAATTAGAGTTTCTAAGGTCTCGGAGTAAAATTGGGCAAGTCCGTAAATTAATTGAAGTTATAATAAGTTAATTGGGACCTAAGGCCGCGAAATGACCATTTTGCACCTTAAGACCCAAATTGGAAATGACCCAATCAGCTGGGTCCAACCCGGATCCAAATGGATCCGGGTTGCACATTTCTTCAGCAACCAGAAAATCTGGTTGCACTATTCCTAAATTCAATTCTCCTTCAATTCTCCACCAAAATGCATGAGAATTGAAACAAGTAATCTTAGATACATAATCTTTCAACCTATAGCAAAAAAAACGGAATTAAACAATGAATTCAGCAAGAAATTCGAAGCAAAACAGCAAGGTGTGCAGATTTTCTGGGCAGCAGCGAAATTCAACTTCAAATTAGCATAACTTTCAGCTCAGGCCACGAAATGAGGTGTATAAGCTATCAAATTAAAGCTTGATGAGTCTAGAATAACATACCAAAAACCCAGCCAATTCCCACGGTTGAATTGAAAGTTATGAGCTGATGAACAATCTGTCGCCAGTTTGACAGATTTCTAGATTTCGAAAATTCTTCATGAATTTGATGTTTTTGATTCTCAAACAAGCTAAAGGAGTTGTTATTGATGATTGATAAAGTGTTTAATGATGGATTTAAGGCTGGAAATTTAAAGGAAATTAAAAGGATTTGAAGAAAGAAAGAAATGAAGAGAAGAAGAAGAGAAAAACGTGAAAAGAAAAAGAAAAGAAGAAATGGCATTAAAGGGGGGTCGGTTACCCGACCTCCCTTTGTGGTCAGCTGGGCTGAAGTCAACCTTTTTAGGTTGACTTCAGCCAACATGGCCCTAATTGCTTCGGACCACGTGCCCAATTACCCCCAATTCGACTCCGGACTTGATTTTAAACTTCTAGGCTCGAAATTAAGTTAAAGGAAGTTCAAAACGTCTATGAAAAATATAATTTAGTTTCTTGGCTAAATAATTTACATAAATATAATATTTGACACGTGCGGACTAGATCCGGGCGTGTTAATAACTACTTTGTACATTAATACTAGCAAATCTATAATCTATAATTTATCTATAACATCTATCTATAATCTATCTATAACATAAATTAAAGGAGTAGACAAGGTCTCCTCATGCATCTTGAGACAAGGGTAGGGAGGCCATATGTCATCCCCCCATTGTTTGAATTTTTTTTTTAAATTTTCTTTCCTCTTTTTTTTTTGTTCTTTTTGTTTTTATTTTTTTGTTTGGGTTTATATTTTGAAGGATTCTGGGCTTGAATATATTATATAAAATATTTGAATTTGGGTTTGGTTTTTTTAATATTATTATATATGTAATTATTATTATTATTATTTAATCTAACTAATTAACATATATATACAATTGAAAATTTCATTTCTAGTGAATTTAATATATAATTTTATTTATTAGTCAATCAATTCAATATTTTCAATTTATTTATAAAATTTTTCTTTTATTTATTTTTAAGATAAGATATAGAGAGTGGTAGCTCTTTGGTGACTTGAGTTAATTTCATGGGTTTTAATAGGTTGTGATTTTGGGTTTATATATGAAAATGGCATCCAAATTATTATTTGAAGTTAGGTACAAAAAATTTTGATATATCATTTGACGTTTCTTCATTAGTCCATCCTTTTCTTTCTTGAATTTTCTTTAAAATAAAAGTTAAATATTTAAATTAAAAAATTAAAAATTTTAATATTAAATCATAATGTATTTGTATTTATTTAAAGTTAACTATAGAGAAATTTCGAATGTCATTTAACGGTCTCCATTGAGTTTCCGTTTCCCTATTTTGATTTTAAATAAAAATTGATGTTTAAGAATTTTTATTTCAAAAAAAATAATTTTTAAAGATTTTAAAAATAAAATTACTCTTTTGAATAAAAAGTAACATTACTTTTATTTAAAATATCTTGGTCAATTTTATAGAATATCTATAAAGTCAAATTATATATTTAGTCCCTTTACTATATAAAAAATATGGATTTAGTCCATTTATTTTTATTTGATAAAATTGAGTCACTCTACTTTTATTTATTGTCAATTTTAATCAAATCACTAACGGTATAAAATTTTCATATTTAATTATTCTGTTATAGCATTGACTATGCTAACTTGATATTAACTATATTAATGTGGCATTAATTTTGATGACGCGTATCTAAAAAAAGTTAAAAATTTTTATATGACTTCTTTTTGTCACATTAAATATTTTTTGGTCGTGATTATGAAATTTTTTATCAAAGATATGAAATCAAACATTCAAAATGAAAAAAAAAAAATGAACTGTCGAGGTGAAAAATATGTCATGTAGTAAAAAAAATCACGTGAATTTTTTTAATTTTTTTAAAAACACATATCATCATAATCAATGCCATATTAGCATAATTAACAGTAAATAATTAACATCGTTAGTGATTGAACTGAAATTAATACTAAATAAAAATAGAGAACTCAATTTGATGAAATTGAAGTGGATAAACTAAATTCACAATGTCAGTATAGTAGAGGGACTAATTGAATGATTTGACCATATATATATTTATATTTATGCAATGTAGGGCATAACTATGTTCCTATTATGATGAAGCTTTTGGCTATTAATTGTCATTCATATTTGTATTAATGGCAGACCAAAAGTTATTTTTTGTAGGGCAATTATGCGGGATTTGTCAAATATGAAAGCGAAATTGCAACTGGGTCGTTGAAAATAATTTTGAAAGAGAAGAGGATGAAGAAGAAAACGAAGAAGAGCTTTGACTTTTGACGCATTATTTAGAATTGAGGTGAGATGAAGCATGATGGAAATAAATACCCATAGTGCCAGAAGCATCAAAGCCTCCATGGGAGGAAAACTCACCATCCATCCTCAGTCGTCAGACCAAAGACAACATCGGTTCGAAATATATTATTATTAATATTAATATATTAATTAATATTAATAGTCGACAGTTAAATGAAATTGTGAGCATTGGGGAGGGAAAAAACGGGGTGACGTGGTATTTTCTAAGCCCTAGATTACGCATTCAGATTGAGAGATCAGTGGACCTCTCCACTATTTTTCACTAGTGGAGAGGATCCTGGCCCAAATAAATAATACTAGTTCTTTGGACCACGCATCACGGATGCGAAACTTCCCATCACCTTCACCGCCACTTCATCGGATCGACAGATCCAACCAATACCCCACTTTCCATATAAAATAATTACCTTTTTTTAAAAAAAATATTAAATTACGCGCACCGTCACACGCAAATTAAATATTTATTTATATTTTATATATTCTTTTAAGAAATGAACCAAACCAAACCAAAACCGAATCCGGAAGCGAAAGCGAAGACCAAAACAAAAAAAATGAACTAAAATCTCTTCACTGTCTTTGGTTTCTCATCTTTGACTTCCCATTCTCAGCACCCAAATATCATCAGATCAGATCAGTTTTATCTATAAACATGAAAAAAGGAAATTCTGGGCACTGAAAGTTTCGATTTGAGGGAGAAATTTCAGTCAAAGGCTTCGAGACCAGTCCATGGGTTGTTTCAATCCAGTTCAACACAAGGTTTGATCATTTTTTTCCTCTTTATTTCTCTCAAAGAACCGAAATTCCTTTCTGGGTTTTTCTTAGATCTGTCCATATAAGTCTGTTTTGATGATCGTCCAAGCTTCATGCGTACTGGGTTTTTAGGGTTTATGAGAATTTGATAGATAAATTTTGATCAGGATATAAGGGGCTACTGCTCTATTTCTGATTATATAAAGTTAGATAACTAGTTTTTGATGAGTGGAAAGATGCAATCTAGAAGAAATGAGGAGTATATGAAAGTATCTCCAACTGTTAAGTTGCGTAGTCAACACAGGGCTGCTACTGCTGCTGAGGTGGGTCATCGTGACCCCTATCCGGTTTCGCGTCATGAGGTGGTGAATAATAGGTCTCCTCCAACGCGTGGACGGAGGAGTTATAGTCCTAATACTCTCGATGTGTCTAGGAGGGAGGTTTTGGCTAGTGATGGAATGAGCAGATCCATGGAGAGGAGGGATTCGCATGTTTTGCGTTTGGGTGGTGGTAGCACTGAAAAGGTGCGATCAAGATCACCCCCCTATGAGCAGATACGTAAAAGGCCTCATTATGATGATGAGGGAGTTGTCCATAGAAAATATGGTTATGTTGAGCCCCGTGGCTTTGATGATGGTACAAACTCTAGAGTAAGGAGTGTTTACAGGCATGATCATGGTACTTCTAGGACAAGGACAAACAAAGAGAAGGACTATATCGAAAACAGAATTGCAAGTATTGATGGGCCTGTAACAGTGGATCAGAAAGTAATCCCAGCAGAAGATTTCGCATTAAGACGGTCTCATCGGTTGCCACAAGATCTGGATCCAAGCTTAAATTATGCAGAAACTAGTGGGCAATTACCATTGTCCTCACGAGGTATGGATATAGACCAATATGAGCATGAAAAGCTTCGGCATCCGGAACCTATACCTTCAAACAAGTTGACGGTTATGGATTCTTACAAAGAAGATAAACCCATCCTCCGTTCACAGAATGTGGCATATGGCATGGTGGCAGCATCCCATGCCAAGGAGTTCGTTGGCACACCTCAGCTTAAGGATTTTGCTGGCACATCTTCTGGTATTCCCAGAAGTGAGCTCTTGGGTTCCTATCGGGATGATGCAGCATTGACCGTTTCTGAAGAATATCCACGGGGCAGTGGCAAGATCATAGAACCCGTGGGATATAACAAATATGACCAAAGGCCACTTATTTCTTCTGCGAGAGATCCTGAAGCCACTAGAAGGAATATGACATTATATGAGCAAGGGGCAAATAGTCCAAGCAGGGCCGAGTACGAGGATTATCTTTACAGAAGACATAGGACAATATCAGGTAATAATCATGGATATCCTGCAGATGACATGAAAAGGATGATGCCTTCTCAGTCTCAAATTAGATATGAACATGCTTCAATTGATTATGGTCACAGAGACATGCCAAAACCAAATATTTTGCACCATGTCGACAGGATCGATAATTCAGATGATTCTTGTAGAAATCCAAGAAAGGGCGTTATATGGGATGATCATACTTTGCAAAAGCAGATAACTTCAGACTACATTGATATGAGCAGATCATATGCATCAATGCAAAGTGGGGAATATTTGGGTTCAGATGTCCGTGTCGAGTTTGGAAGAAGACTACCGCAAGAGTATGAAATGTCGCATATGGATGCATTGCATGATCGTCAAGTATCAAATTTGAGATCTGATTATGGTTTTGGTAGAGAAGTGGGTCCAGTGTTTCAAAAAGAAAGATTGAAAGATTCTCTTGCAAATTATGATGCAGAGCAATCCAGACATGGTCTAAGAACACAGAGAATGGAGGAAGAGCTTGACATGTATCCAGAAAGAATCCCTAAAAGGAAGTATGTTATGGAGGAAGATGTAAGTAGGCCTAGTTCTAAAACTATTTCATCTAGCAAATTGCATGCACCTGGAGACTTTGGAGGTCTGTATGACAACGAGCAGCAGATTGATGAAGATATAAGTGGTTTACATGCGACTAAAGGATATGGCCAGAATGAATATAGAAAGGTTGGAAGGACATACGATGGGCGAGACAATCGTGGAGATTTGACATTGGATGACTGGTATACCTCCGAAGGTTCTTTGGCTCATGCACAAAGGACTCCAATCAGATTTTACAAAAATAGTGGTAAATATATTAAAGGACATGCAGGAGTTGGTTCATTTAACTGGCATACCACACACCACAATGACAGAAGAAGCAATCTTCACAAACAAAATAAAGTTTGGAAAAGAAATGATGATTATGATGAGGATGTAAATGAAAATGATGCTGACATGACAGAAGATTTAGTGAACCATGCTGAGGCTGAGCCGTCTGAGGAATCAGAAGAATTTAAGCAATTGGTACATGAAGCATTCTTAAAGTATTCTAAGAAGTTAAACTCGAACCAGTCTGTTCGCAGAAGATACCTGGAGCAAGGGAATGCTGGTAGTTTGTTCTGCATCGTATGTGGTAGAAGGTCTGTTTTCTTTACTATGACATGCATTTTAATGAGGGGCAAATCTTTTCATTTATTTCTTTGTTCGAATGTGGAGTTTCCTAGTATCTCATAGAGCTGCAATCAAGCAAGTACGCACAGGCCCTAAAGGTTTCATCATTTGGTCCTTCTAAGACTCGTTTATGGTGCTTGGACTTCTTGGAAACCAACAATCTCATTGCTCACCCTGTGAGACTGGTTTTGTACAATGGGCCAAGTGATTAACGTCAAGCTAGTAATTTAAATTGTTCACCCTGTGAGACTTGAGATATGGTAAATGTTTTTGTGCACTACTCGAAGAAGGTTACAGAAGAAAAAGTGCAGACCATTTTACTAGTTCTTTTGAGTTTTGGGTCTGTGGCCTAAAAAATTCTGATAGGGCTAGCTTTCTCTGTGTGATTGGACCAAGGTTTCCAGTTTTAGCAATTTAAGTTCCATAACATTTCATATGGATGTTTATTCACTGAGGTTTGAAATTTTCTGCTTTAGATTGACATTTGCGTACAAGTGAGGTAAGTGCTGAAAATTGGTTGATCTTGATGTTGTCAAGTGGAGAGAAACTTAAGAACCTTTTTAGTGAGCTAATATGGAGAATTTTGTGGACTTCCTTGTTGATAGGACTTTTAGCACTCCTTGCTCATTATTGAGTGATTTTTGAGAAGTAGCTGCAAAACCTGTGGTTGCTGTCAAGGAGTGAGGTTAGGACACTTGTATCTTTTCTTTTAGTAGGGTTTTAGTGCTCTGACTTAACAGACCTATTTGAATGTTGTCATTAGTGGTTTCAATGGGTGATTTGAGTGAATTTGGGTGGTGATAAATGTGCCTATGGCAGGCAGGAGGCCTTTGACCTGCTAGCAGTTAATTATGGTGCTCCTAATTTTTTATAGGAAGGTACATGATGCAGCAGGTCAAAATAGTGGTGTAAACAGGAAATCAAGGAGAGTGAGATAAAAGCTACATGGTCTGTTGATTATGCTAGAGGTCAACTGTTGAGTTATATAAATAACTTGTTAAAAGTACTGTTTTATCTTTCTGTGGATTTAAACCGCAATTTTATGTAGCAGTTTAAGTTTTGATGTTAATATATTATCTTGCCATGATTCTGATAGAATCAGGAGGTTGCATCAATGGAGTGACATTTTCTTAGTGTTTGTTGATGAAGATTTTCCTTTTGCCACAGACTGTTTTTGGAGGTTTTAGACTTAAATATGTTTGTGAAAAATTGCTGGGCGTGTTATTTTGTTTTGTAGTCGGTTTTGGTAGTAAAAAATTTTGCATTTGCAGTATGCTTCTTTTGAAAGAAAAGTAAGGTTGCAGTACTTTCTGATACTTTGCTTGATTAGAGAGGTTTTTTGTTGTTTTATTTTTCACTCTTCATATATCCTAGCTTATTTGTCTTGATGATATGGTCCTCAAGGAATTTTTTTTTTTCAAAAATTCAATGCAAACCTGTCATGTACAACCGTGTCTGCTCTTGAACCTGAGCTGAACAACATAAGACGTGTTAAGGTAGGTCGAATTTGGATCAAAGGTCAGGTTGGTTTCTGGAGTAGAATTTTGTACTTTAGTTACAGTGACTGCAGAACAGTGGTTTGAGGTACAGTAGATGGTTATCTGAGCGTCAAATTTGGATTTTTTATTTTGATTTGAATCTCTTTGATGAGGATACTGGCTGTTTACCTTCTGTATATACCTGATAAATTCTTAATATTTATGGACAAACTTCAAGATTAATAATTCTTTGAATTAGTGTCTTTTTTTCAAAATTTAATGCTATGATTCTCTCTTGCTCTCACTGTTATTCTTACATCTTTGCTCTTACAGCTACTCAAAGGAGTTCATGGACACCCAACGCTTGGTGACGCATGCCTTCATGTCTCACAAGGTTGGCTTGAGGGCAGAGCACTTGGGTCTTCACAAAGCAATATGTGTTTTGCTGGGATGGGACAGCATAGCACCTCCTGACACTATAACATGGGTTCCCCAGATCTTGCCTGAAGCTGATGCTTTGGCTCAGAAGGAGGATTTGGTTCTCTGGCCTCCAATTGTTGTCATCCACAATATTTCCATGGCAAACAATAATCCTCAAGAACAGAAGGTTGTTCCGATCGAAGGAGTCCAGGCTTTTCTAAGAGGTAAGTGGTAGATGACAAATTTACATGATTTAATAACTTAACACAGTTATTTGAAAGAATAGAAGAAATGAACGTTGTATGTTGCCAATATTAACAAAATAAAAAATTGTTTCAGAAAAAGAGAGAAAGGATTGAAAAATATAATAGTAAGAAGAAAGAATGTATTAGTTGAATCACAGTGCACTATTCTCTTTGAATAAGTGGAATTAATCACAATGTTAAAAGTTTCTATCCATTGGTTAATGCGAAGGACTTCTTTTTTTTTGGTGGGTAATGCGAAGGACTTCTTTAACTAGAAGAAAGACTGATAATTTATTTATTTGATATGCTGTCCTTTTTCCCCTTTTTCTTTCCCCCTGTTGGTTCTTGGATGATGACAGGCACAGGCTTTATTGAGGGAAAAATCAGTGTGTCCTTGGGGAGGCCCGCAGACCAGAGTATCATGGTGGTGAAATTCTTGGGCACTTTTACTGGGCTGTCAATGGCAGAGAGACTTCATCAGTATTTTGTTGAGAACAAGCGAGGGAGAGGTGATTTCCAGCTAATAACGTCAAATAATGACGGAAGCAGCATGAAGGATTTGCTCTTACAAGGCGAGAAGTTGGAGGAGCAACTTCTTTACGGTTATATGGGAATTGCGGAGGACTTGGACAAGCTTGATTTTTATAACAGGAAGTGGAGTCTGATCAAGAGCAAGAAGGAGATTCAGGACTTGGCGGATGATCCTGTCAAAATTGATGAGAGGTAGCTGTTTAAAAGATGCCAACAGAAGTGCTGTTGTTTACATCTAAATTATCTCTGTTAAAAATAGATTGGAAAGATTCTTATCTTAAGCCTTGAAAGAACATTTCTGTCTAAACAATAGTGATTTGATTTCACTTATTATCTGCTGACTGCTAGCTTTGTACTCATACTGCTATCAATGTATACAGATATAGAAGTGCAACATTATATATATTTTAACTATGTTTATTTGTTTCTTGTTACCTTTCAAATGAGTTGAGTAGGCAACTTAAAATCCACTGGATGATGATGATCTAACATCACACCCCCTCCATAAAAGTCCTTTCGGCGTTCGGTCAGGTGGGATAGGGGGATACAAATCCCCAAGGACTGTAACAGGCCTTTTGTGCCTCGAGATTTTTTTTTCCTCCTCTAAATCAAGGGTATCATTGTACCTTATTGGTCCTTGGTCGTAGAGGATCAAGATTAACCTCTTTCATATCAGGAACGTTAAAGATAATAGCCTTCTTAACAAGTGAAAATTTTATATTCTCACTCTTATTGCGGTTATCACCTTGATCAATACTTGTTCGTTGTGATGGGTTCACACCAACTTGTGAGATATTATCCGCTTTGACCCTCTTGGTCTCACGGTTTTGTCCCACAAAAGAGGTCTCATAGGTAGAAGGTGGTGTGATCCCTTATATCCCAAGATCATCTCTAATACACAGTCGATGTGAAATTCATCTCCTCCTTGAGTCGATGTGAGATTCATCTCCTCCTCGGTGGTGTGATCCTTTATATCTCAAGACCCTCTCTAGTACACAATCGATGTGAGATTTATCTTTGCCTTGGATTGTGACATCCTTCCTCACCCACCTATTCTAGCAACGCCCTCGTTGCTAGGGGGCCCATTGTCCTCAGTGACACATTCCTAGTACCCCAGAGCTGACTCTGATTATCAATTGTCACGGGCTCACACCAACCTGTGAGATATTATCCGCTTGGACCCTCTTGGCCTCACGGTTTTGTCCTAAATAAGGCACCTCACAGGTAGAAGTGGTGTAATCTCTTATGTCCTAAGACCATCTCTAATAAATAACCGATGTGAGTCTAGTCAATAACCGATGTGAGATTCATCTCCCCTTGAATCGTGACAGTTGGCTCAGTTTAGTTAAGCTCTCAATGGCTTAGGCATCCGGTTTTAGTTTTAGTCAGGCCCAGCTAACAGGAGAAGACTGAAGAGGGTCCTTCATCTGCAAAATTGACGTGTTTACCCTTATCATAACTTGTCCTGATTTTTATGAAGCTCTGCTTATGAGTTATTAACTTCAACTAAACTTACAATCTTGCTTTTCTGTTTCCCCTTTAATTATTTTTAAATACTTAATATTCTTGTAGTACTTTGTAAATTCATTGGGCTTTGATGAAACTTCAAAAACAGAAAAACTATCTGCATTTTGCACTTTTTGCTCTAGGAGTTTTCATTTACTTAACACATGAATAATGGATAGTAGGAAACCCTAATATATCGTTAAACTTCTGGTACAAGGATCCAAATAAGTTACTTGGCAAGATCTCTGTAAACATTAAACAGCAAGTAGCCTCATCAGTTTTGCCTTTCTGTTTTTTGTTGCAATGGCATGAATGTATGAAAGAAAAGTGGCATGAATGCATAAAGAACACTGGTAGATATAATAACCAATACTAATAATAGCTTTCATTGAAATGGAGATAAAAGAACAACAAATTACAATGTAGGAGACATGAATTTCCCAGCTGTTCAAGATATAAAAAATTTTTATGACAACCTAACTGGAGACATTAAATCTCCTCTTTGGCACAATTATTCATTAGTAAGCAGATACAGAATATGTTGGGGAGCTAGAATTGTCTCATCATCTCCTTTGGAAGTTAAGGAACTTGATTCCATAGGCAAAGACAAATAAGAAGAGAAGGACCCAGCCAATATGTGCCACAACAACATATGGAATGAAATCATAATCAAATCCAAGCTGTGAGTGAAGGTAGTCTTTCACTCTCATTTCTATTTCTCCTGGTAACATAACCATGTCACCATTATCACCTACTTGGGAAGTCACCAGGCCATAGATTGTCCATGCCACTGGAGAAGCCCAATAGTACCACCTCCACCAAATTGGAATTTCCTGCAATTATAAGAAAGAAAACAAGAGAAAAATGAACCTCCATTTGAAATTTTCTACTGAAATTTGAACATAGGAATTTAACTGATCGGTTTTCGTGTTCTGATACATACTGTCCTAGGAATGAGGAAACCAGAAAAGAGGTTCCAGAAGCTCAGAAAGAAGGACATAACAATGGCAGCAAATTGATGGTTAGGAGTAAGAGCTACAAGCATCATCCCATAGAGTGTGAAGTACATGAAGCACATCAATATGAAGTAGTAGAACAAGAAGAACTTTCCAAAATCCATGGGGAATCCAATCATTGTGTAGAGCAAGATACTGTATGCCAGTGTTTGGACTGAAACATATATTGCTTCTATTGCCACCTGCGAGGCATAACATAGTACTGGTTATCTCAGCTTCATCTTCTCTGGTTATTTATGTAAATCTGATGCTAATATTTCTGCTTCTTTTACCTGAGCAAATGCATAAGGCAATGGTGAATACATTCCTGCTGCTCTCTCGCGATAAAAGACTGTTCTTTCAATGGCCACAACAGATTGAACTGCTGAAGTGTTGGTGGCTCCAAGGAAAAGGACAGCGGAGTACATAGCTCCCAGCAGATTCATTAGATCTTGTTGCTTGTGTCTGTTCAATTAACAGTTTGCAGAAATAAGAAATTATTGCACTTCTGCACATGGATGCTGAATTCTTTAATGTCAAAGTTCAGTCAAGGCCATTTTCAGAGTATTGGTCAAGGAGAGATGGCATTCACCGACTAAAAGTATTTTTTTAGAGTTGGACTGTAGATTGTTTAAGAATTTTTGGACTTACATCTTATCTCCCTTGCCCCAGAAAATCATTCCAAATATGATGCCGACAAAAAATGTCATGAAGAATCGGATGGCGTTGTATCGTGGGTTCCGCCAATATGAGCAGTGTTGCTTCCAGAAGCACGCTTTGCATTGAGTAAAGAAGTCTTGAGAGTACTTGGTGGGGAAGTGAAGGTCCTTAGTTCCAGGCACCGGGGTGCTTAGATCTTTGATAAGTTCCTCATTCTTCCTGGTAAAATTATAGCCTCATTTTAGCCTCAGAGAAAAAAGAAGGGGAAGAAATAGAGGCAGAAAAGGCAGGATTCAGTGAGATATGCAAATACATAGCAGTTTCAATTTCTGTTACCTATAAAGTTGAGATTTGGCATAAATTTCAGCAAAATCTACATCAAGTTGAGCTTCTACTGCAATGGAACTAACTTCAAGCATCCATGTTGCAGGATTGTAGCCTTCTCTGATTTTGGGAATCCCTGGGATCGCCTGCAAAAAGTTATAGACATAAGTTGTGAGAGTTCTAACAGCAATTTTAACATAGATGCAGTATAGAGATCTGATTCTCACTTCAAAGTATTCTATAAGTTTGTTCGAATGACGACCAAGAGGTCCAGCATAAACGACTTGTCCTCCTCTCTTCATCAAGAATAGCTGCAATGAACAGGAGAGTGTCTTAAGAAAATGAAAAGGAACCATGAAAAACAGATGAAGGAAAGTCTTTTAAAACAGAAAGTTTCGGTATTAGAAATAGAACACCTCATCAAAAGCTTCAAAAATGTCTATGCTTGGTTGGTGAATTGTGCAGACCACTGTTCTCCCAGTATCCACTGTATTTCTCACAGTACGCATGACAATTGCAGCTGCTCTAGCATCAAGGCCTGATGTTGGTTCATCCATGAAGATGATCGATGGATTAGCCACCAATTCTACAGCAATTGTCAGTCTCTTTCTTTGTTCAGTTGACAGGCCATCAACCCCAGGAAGACCAACTAGAGAGTTCCTCAGAGGATTTAGCTCTACCAACTCCATTACTTCTTCAACAAACATCTGTTACACGAATGAGTAGAGCACTAAACTCAGTAAAATTGAAGTTTAAACGATAGCTAGACATAATATACATTTCATGATAAGTAGACATGAGTTAAAATGAAAAACGTGCCTTTCGTGTTTCTGCATTAACCTCCTTTGCAAGACGAAGCCAGGCAGAGTACACAAGAGACTCATAGACGGTAGCATGTGGAGAATGAATGTCATTTTGTTCACAATAGCCAGTAACCCGAGCAAAAGTTTCTTGGTTCTTGGGGTAACCAGATATGCTGATACTTCCTTCAATGTATCCGCCAGTTTTTCTCCCAGCTAGCACATCCATCAGGGTGGTCTTTCCTGCTCCACTAACCCCAACTAATGCTGTTAGGACTCCAGGCCTAAAAGCACCACTTACATCTCGCAGCAATTGAAGACGCGTCTCTTCAATTCCTTGACTCTTCATCTCCTGAACAGGATAACATAATTTAACTATCAATGATATCAATGAGACAACTATTGTTTGAACAAGTTTACTGCAGCCATAGGAAAGAAAAAGTGAGAACATGAATGTGTTCCATTGCGTATGCTATACTTCAGATCAAGCCACTCTTTAGTCAAGTGAGGTAAAACTTGCTTGATTGAAGAAGAAATATGGAGAAGGGACTCACAGCAGGCATGTCAACATAGTAATTCACATGGTCAAATGCTAGTGACAAAGGTTGGAAGGGTAGCACCATTCCTTTCTTTGTAGGTGGTTGGTCTGCAGCACTTAGAATTGAGTCTACAGGAGTATTCTTCTCTGCCATTTCAGTTCCTGCAATCATTTATATAAATCTTTCACCAGACGCAAAAACATGTCTTCTTGTATTACTTCTAAATTCTTTTCCAAACCATAGTGCCATCGGGGGATTGATTGTAGTTAGGAGGATTTTGTAATTATATTTGAATACTTGTAAATTTCAGAAAACAATGTCAAACCTTCAAATGTAGATGGTGAAATCATTTCTATCGTTTTCAAGTTACGCTGTCCATCAGAAGATGACCCCTTCTGGCGCTTACTCTCATCATCCTCATCCAGAATAACAGATTTGGACTCTCCCAGAGCTGCATTTGGTTTTCAAATCATTGTCAAAGCTGTGAATTGTACTTCACTAATTAAAATGGATATTACAATGAGTCTAGAAGCTTACGGTTCAAATATGTCAATGCCGCAATGAAAAGCAGATTGAAAAGCAGAGAAAATGCTAGGAGTATTACAACACAAATCCAATACCAATGCTCTTCTGTATACATGCCTCTGGATTGGAGAAGAATCTTCCCTACTGTGGTCGGGGTGGTTTGGTTAGGCAAAAGATAAGTCTGCAAGAGCAAAATAGGGGAAATGTCAAGAAAAACTAGTAACATTCTGTGTAATGATACATGCGTTATTTGCATATTCTTGGGAGATCTTACCTGACTCCATCTTTTGTCAAGAAATTCATTAATGACTATGGCATTTTGTCCATATGACATGGGAGAGATATAGTAGCCCCATATCATCCATGGCTTGATGTCATCTGCAAAAGGAGATTAGACATGAGGCCGACGATTTATATCAACCATCACCATCCACGAATCCATAAAATGTACTGAATTGGCTCAATTTGGCTTCTGAGAAAGACGAAAAAGTACTAACCTTTGGCAACAACAAATCCACCGAGGACAAACACCAACAGCAGGGTGAAGGTACCGAGTGTGTTTGCTACAACCTGTGTTCTTCCAAGTGCAGCAATGAAACGGAAGAGAGAGAGAGCCATCTGGTGAATACCAAAGAATGCCAAGAATTGACGCAAAAACCTGAAACATTGTTATGTGTTAGTGAATGCAATTATAGGATGACGTGGCTTACAGGCTGAAATATAGCAACTGCAGTTGTTTGTGATTGAATGTTGTGCATTCTCCTACCTACTAGCAGCCGGAGCAAAACCAATAGTGTAATATGTGAGAATGATCCATATCCCTGACTCTAGCAAAGAGAGGGGGATTCTAAGGACCCAAATTGGTAAGGCAAAGGCCCAGGCTGGATAGAACAAGAAATCCCTCTGTTTGAAGAAAACTGGAAGCCTAAATATGGTCAGTGCAAGCTCTGCCATACCGTTAAACATCACGTTAATGAGACTGAAGAATAGTGCACCATAAAATTTCACCCCATTTTCAACATGGCCAGTCTTCATTTTTGTCCTAAAAAACACTGTGAAAGCAATGACAGACATAATGGTAATTTGGGTGGTCTTGAATATATATACGAAAGAGTTGCGCTTCATCAATAGCCACTCTCTTGCAAAGCAAGCCTTGAAAAGCTCCCAGTTTGAGATTCCATACTTCTCTTTCACCAAGGCAGCTGGATGAGTTTTAGACCTATCATAGTGAACTCTAAGTTCATCATCAAGCTTTTGTCCAATATGGAAAGAGTGGAAATGCTCCACAAAATCAGGTACAGAAACATGTTTATAAGGTTCATCTTGTCTGCACCAATACTGCTGCTGATCCTTCTTGGAAGTCACTTCTTGTAAGAAATCTGCCACTCCTTTCCTTTCAGGACATTTGAATCCCACACTTTCAAAGAATTCAAGAACATTCTCTCGTGGTCCTTGATATACTATCTTACCCTCGGAAAGCAGTATAATATCATCAAACAGGTCATAGGTTTCTGGTGCCGGTTGCAAGAGAGAGACTATCATAGTTACATCCATGATATGCACCATCTGCTTCATGAACCTTATAATCTGAAAAGTTGTAGAACTATCCAAACCAGTTGAAATCTCATCCATGAAAAGAGCTTTGGCAGGTCCAACCAACATTTCTCCTGCATTTTGTATAACAATCTCCTTTAGGCTGTTATTACAAATTGAAATGGCAACAACAGGGAGTTTGCAAAAGATGAAACACTTCAAATGTTACGGAAACAACTTATAATTCAAGTCCCTACGTATTTCTCTCTATAGTTAATTTACCTGTAGTTACACGTTTCTTCTGTCCACCAGATATGCCCCTTCTCATTTCATCACCCACCATAATATCAGAACAAATATCCAATCCCAGAATCTGTAACCACATCGTAGAAAAATGTTAATTGATTAACTTTTAGACTATGCTTTGGCGGGAAAATAAAAGACTAGAAATCAGTGAGAAAAAGAATGAACAAACCTTGAGCACATAATCAGTAACTAGACTAGTCTTTTGGCCTGCCATTGCTGTAGCTTTCATAAATGCATCGATCTCAGGGTCTGGTTTGATCCCGGCTTGTTTTTCTCTCCTTGACAACTCTGCCAGGAGTTCATATCGGGTCCCAACTCCCAAGCACCGCCCTGAGAAATCAAGTGTCTCCCTGACAGTCATCTCACCATGTTGAAGATCATGTTGACTTATATAAGCACTCGTCCTTTGAGGGTAAAACTCGTGAAATTCATGACCACAGTAAGTTATTTTCCCTGTTACCTGTTCAACAATTGAAGATTGTTCATCAGTAAATCAAACCAGAAAAAGAAAAACAAAATGCTAAAGGTAAAAACCTCTTCAGAAGCAATTCACGAATGGCTTCAAAATCAAGTTATCTATTGTGTATACATATACATTAGGAAACTATAGAAGCTGATGACAGACCCTTAAATCATTGTCAGACTTTCCCGCGAGTGCCTGCAGCAATGTAGTTTTCCCAGACCCTGGAGGTCCTAGAAGCAGTGTCATCCTGTGCAAGGGAAAGGGTTGAGTTAAGTTGCCAGGAAAATTCAAATCAACTGAAGTTCATGGGTCAAATTCATCATCAATACCTTGATGGCTTCACAGTTCCACTCACATCCCGGAGTATATTGACCACTCTTTTCTTAGAAGGGAAAAGCTTGATTAATCCAAGAACTCCCTATTTATCACACAACATAATACAAAACATACCATCAAAATATATACAAAATATATAAATCCCATAATCTGATTAACAGGAGCATGGCAGAGGAGAAATCACCTCAATTGTGTTTAAGGTCGAATTCCACAAAGTTGGAAGAGCCCTGGTTCCAAGATATGCATCTCCCTCTATAGATAAATGCTCAAACCGAACTTCGATCTTCGGAACATCAATTCCCACCCTTTTCCATGAAAGATTTAACATCTTTTAATCGACTGTTCAAATTAAATTTGAAGCAATAATGTAATCTCAAAAATGGAAAAATGGAGCTCACCTATCATTCCTTTCTCTAAGCCTAAGAAGGAACCTCTCATTGTCGTCTTCAACAACTCTTAGAATACTTTCCATGATATTCTTCTTATCCTGCATGTCAAGATTGGCAATATCAACTTCTTCATAGCCGACTCTTCCTTCCTCCAAAACATGCTTAAGCATTCCTTTTCGCAATCTATCATAAGTAGGAAGCCTTTCAATGGCAGCCCATTTGAGCTCCTCCTCATCTTCTTCCCTTCCACTTCTTTGGAAAACATCCGTCTGGCTATTCCATGCTTCCCTGATACTAGCCGAAGCCCAACCTTTCCTGCTTCCCGATCCCAAACTCATTTTCCGGCTCATTGACCGGCTGCTCATTGACCTTGCAAGGTCATCGCCGGCCAATGCAGATGCCATGATTGTTAGCTTTTCTTCCCTGTTTTTACACCAATAAACGTTTCACAACACAAGCTTCAATTCCAAAGAACTAAACATATATGAAAGAATTCCAGGGGAGCTTGTGGATTCTGAAGTTGGTTCAAGGCATGATTTATGTATACAAGCAGAGTATTGTGGTGACAGAAAAGGGTATTACAGAGTTTGAAGAGAGTTGGAACATTTTTTTCATGATACGATCCTGAGTTTTGTCGAGATTCTAGAGACTTTAAAGCCATGATATTTTAATTTTCTAGTGTTCATATTAGTCAGGGCCTATGTTTAAAGGAATCTCCGACGGCCAAAGAAGACAATGACATAATATTTTGATGGCCAGAAATGGATAGGTTCTCTCTGGTACAGTTGTCCAATAGGCAATGTTCTGGTTTTAGACTTGATCTTGATGTAGCATGTAGGATTTGAGAGAAGTGGCAAGCAAATAGTATCCTAAGCCAATCATGTGCTAAACATTCCATATTTTGGACAACTCAACAACAGCTTTAATATTTACAAGTATTGATGCCCGCGCGCTGATGCAGGTAATCTTATAGAGATAATTTTCTTATGTTAAAAAATAAATATTTCATAAACTTATAAAATAGTAGATAATTCTATAGGTTTTAATATTATACAAATTCTTTGAAAGAAAATTATTATGAAGCTATGAGTAATTAGTTTCAAAGAAATTAGAATTGATAATATTCTCATCCAAATTTTCATATCTTAACATAGAATTGAAATTTAATAAAATGAAATTTGAGAATATTTTCTATAATAAAGATAGAGTTTTGAATTTCGCATAATATATAATATTATATATTATATCGTTCGAAAACATGATCCTTGTAAAAATGAAAATATATAATATTATATTATATTAATTTTGTCATCTTCTTTGGCTTGTCTCAACATTAGGTCATTCAACAATCTTTTCCTTCCTGCAATACATAAGTAGTTTTTTCAAATGTTAATTAATTTGTTGTTATATGTATAATATTTAATATTAAATAGACAACTTTAGACAGAGAGAGAGACAGAGAGATTGAAACTTAAATTTAAGTGAATTAAAAAAGAGAAATGAGCATTATTGCAATAATATATTAATTAAAAAAAAGGTATAGGCAATCACATGGCAATAGCAACAGTTAAAAAGGAAACTAAATATGTATGAACTTTATTTTGAAGAAACCCCTACACCTAAAAGCAATTACCATTTAGAGAGAAAGATATATCAGTAATATAAAATATTAAAAACAGGAAAAAAAAGAGATAAGAAAAGACACGAAATGACATGTTAATTAAATAAGTAATAGGGTGAAGGAATGAGTTATTATTGATTATAGATAAGGGATATATTCAATTTTGTTTTTATAGTCTCTATTTCTATAATCTAGTCAATTGTAATACATTGAAATTGTATAAACACACTAATTAAGACAAAAAAAACTTCAACTGGACTACCCAGATAATATATAAAAATATATATAATGGAAAAAGAGTCGCACATGGACACTGAACCAAATAAGGTTTCTTTCTGATTGAAATAAAATTGAGGGCTTTCCTATTTTTGTTAGGTAATAAAAAACTAAACCACCAAAGTTGCTAAAATATTTGCTTCTGTGGCTTCCACTTAGATGTATAAGGGTATTAAATAATTTATCCAGGCTTACTCAAATCGTCTTAGTGCAATTGATCTTGAAAAGGGTTGCTCAAAGTCGATACTCAATTATTTCCTTCCGGGAAGTCTCTATCGCCAATAGGACAAAAATGAATAAAAAACAATATGCAAACTGAAAAGAAGATAGCAGACTTAAAAAAAGGCAACGGAAGAGAAAAAGAAAAAATAGAACTTACAAAATCGGCGAGCGCAAAATCCTTGAGAAAAGAAGAATTATGCCTAATTTCTTATGTTTCTTGACAGAAATCTAATTCCAACTCCTGCGCTTCGTCATACAATTTTTCGTTGCCTGAGAACTTGTACCGGAAGTGTGTATAGAAAGAAGAAATTGATTTCTACAGAAAAGAAAAGCATCATGCAATAGGCATTGTGAAAGAGATGAATGTTTTATCGTTGAAATAAATCTGTAATTGAGAAAGTGAACCTAAGTTTGTAGGGAAAGACATGTAGAGAAAATAGCTAGTGATGTTGTGTTCATATATAGGTACTGTGATGGTGCAACTTTATGAATGATTGGCTTTGGGGAAAGACGGATGGTCAAGTTCAGTGAATTAGAGTTTTAAGAATTTATTTGAAAAAATGGAAGGACAGAAGATGAAAGGGTGTTTGGAAATTAAAATGAATATTCTTAAGTTAATTTGAATAAGGTTTGAATCAGAATTAAATGAATGTTTAATAACACTATATTAATAGAAACAAAAAGGCATCGTGGAAAAAACCTTATAGAATTAATGTGTGGTTTTTATTTTTTCTTAATGGGTGAGTTGACTTGGTATAATTAATGTGTCTTAATGTCTTAAAGTCTAATTTACAAATAAAAATTAAAATTAAAACAATGATGATGTCGATAGCTTCAAAAAAGTTTTTTGGGGATAGAAATAATATTATGTATAGATGATGACATGGATAGCTTCAAAAAAGCTGTTTGAGGATAGAAATAATATTATGTATAGATGTATAGATGTATAGATTAGGTTGAATTGCTAGCAACTATATATAGCTATAGTATCATGACTAACCAATTTAGAGGTGAAAATTAATAAACCTGAACTCGATATGTCACCCTGAAAACTTACGAATAAGATGAATTTGATTTTTTTTTCAAAAGAGAGATATAGAGCCCGAACTTAAAATAATTTGAATCGAAATGACAAGAATCTCAAAAAAAAAATATAAATCACGAAGAATTTGAATTGGACGTGATAAGAACCCGAAAAATATAAACTCAAAATAACTTGATTCGAACCCCACGTGTCTGCCACCTTTACCAATCATACTACAAATTTCCTTTTTTGGCACTAACACTAAGTCAACAATAGCCAAATATGATAAACTTCTACTATTTTTGTTAGGTTGAACTACAAATTATTTAATTGTCTACTTTGTTGGATGCCTATCAACATTGTTGTGGTTTTTGCTTTATTGTTTTCCCATAAAAAATTCATTTGAGTAAAACATTGTTCTGGATCTTAGTACCATGAAAAAGAAATATATTTATATCTATATATATATATATATATATTATTAGGAAGAAAAATAACAATTTATAAAATTTGTAATTTTGGGAAATTTATGGTTTAATTAGAAATTAATTAAAGTTAAAGATTGCCATATTAAGAAAACAAGCAATTTTTCATGATTAGAAATGAAAAGTTATATAGAATTTTGAGGATTTTGGTAAATAATTTATAATAAATTAGGAGACATTTGTTTCCTGGGGTAGCCAATTTTGTATTTTTGTATCATTGGCAATCGAGAGGTCTAACAATTTTTTTTCATTTTGTTATTATTTTCTTGTTTAATACTAAAAAAGGATCTAAAATTTTTAAATATGTCTTAAAATATATGTTTAACTTTTAATTAATTTAACTTCTAATATAATTACAAAGTAGAACCAATTGCATTGTTTTATAAATTAAAAAAGACAAAAAAAGGTAGAAATTAAGTGGGGGGAGAGAGAGAGAGAGAGAGAGAGAGAGAGAGAGAGAGAGAGAGAGAGAGAGAGAGAGAGAGAGAGAGAGAGAGAGAGAGAGAGAGAGAGGAAAATATTACTACAATCTTATTGTTTTGTAGTTGTTTAGATACATGTGATACAAAATTTGGTAGCAAACTTGTGTCCATTTCTAAAAGATTTTGGTGTAAAATATATTTATTTATCTTAAGAAAAATTAAGTTGAAAGAGACTTTCGTAGCATGTAGTTTTCGTATGTCGTTATGGCTACCAACAGGTAGTCCGTCGTGGAATATACCCATCCATGTGGTTCCTCAACCCTTTCCATTTTGGCATTTTAATTAAAATCCAACAAAACTATGTTCCAATACCTTTTGCTAAGCGTTTTCATTCACTCTCTCCTTCACATCCAAAAGTGCTATTGGTCTATATATTGTTGTATTTCACAATCATCGAATGGACTGAGATTTTACTAATGGATGGAGGACTTTACTAAATTGGGCTTCATGGTGTTTGTGGTTTCTTTGGACTCTATATTGAGGGGTGAAAATGATTAGGCCTTTTAATTGGGCTTTATGGTAGCCGATTTTGTTAATTGAATAAGTTTTAAACTCATAGCCCAAGTGGTTCATCACCTGAAGGGAGGGAATTTCTCACTGGTTTAGTGTTCGGAAGCATAGTTATCAGAACCGGACTGCAGTGATGGTCGGACCGATTGAACCTATGAATCGGCATAGGAATTGGTCTGATTCTTTAATTGGACCAGTTATGCAATTGACCCGTTGAAAACCTCTTTAAACCGACGGGTCAATTAGAAAATTGGTGAACCGGTGGTTTTTATTGAACCAGTTGATTTTTGTTTTTCTGAAATAAAATCATTCTAAAAAAGATTTGAAAATTTATTTTTATTATAATTTTTATATTATTTCATCATTTAATCAAAATATTCAATTATTAATGTTTTAATGATGAAATAAAGTTTTTTAAAAAATATCAATACATTAAAATTTTAGTAAATAAAACGTTAAAAAGTCTAAAGTAAATAATTTTTTAAAGTTAAACTTGTTTAATATATTTTTTTAATCTTATAAAAAAATTCTCATATTTATATTTTGTTATAAACTATGAATTTGAAAATATAAAATTATTTAAATATGTATTTTATTATTTACCATATTATTTATAATTTTATTTAAAATATTTATAATTATTTAAATATTTATAATAAATCGACATTGACCTAATTGACCCGACGATTGAACCAGTGACCCAATAACCTAATGCCTCGATCAGTTCATTAACCAGTCCAGTTCTGATATCTATGGTTCAAAGACAAACCCCACCACGACCTCCTCTACACTTCTAGACCACTAGTCCAAGAAGTGGAGGTCTCATTGATGGCATTCTGCTTTATATGCTTGTCTACGTATATAGATGATATTATTCTTACTAGAAATTCATCTTCATTCTTGGCTAAGTTTGTCCATGATCTCTCTCATCAGTTTTCCTTAAACGACCTTGGCCAGCTCAATTATTTTTTAGAAGTTGAAGTATTACCTCACTTCTATGGGTTGTTTCTTTGCCAACATAAATACATTTCCGATATTTTCGAAAAGAGTAAAATGATTGGTGCAAAAGCTGTTCCCACTCCATTATCTACTTCTGTCTCGTTGAAATTGCATGATGGTTCTACTGTTGTTGATGCTTCGGAATATCGCAAGACAGTTGACTCCTTACAATATTGGGCATTGACTCGTCTAGATATTAGCTTTTCTGTTAATCGTCTTTCTCAATTCATGTACAAGCCAACTCAGCTCCATCAAACAGCTTTGAATGAAAGGGACAATCTTTCATCGTCTTTCTATCAACAAAGAGTCCAAGTACACTTTTTCTAGTTTTTCTTATTCAGATTTGTTGGGGCTTACATAAAAAACACTAACGCAAGCGGAAATTGACAATACTCATAGACAATCAATCAACAGCGGAACTCAAACCAAAGATCAATAGCAATCAATTAACCAAACAGAAACCACAAACAGTAACCCAAGCAACCATAAGAAAATAAATAAATGAACACCAAGATTTAAATGGAAAACTCTCTAATGTGAAGGAAAAAATCACAAGACAAAACTGGATAAAAATCTATTATGAGAAATAAGTAAATTACAAGAGTTTATCACTCAAACTTTTTGCCGAAAATTTAAGAATCAACAAATTGGAGCCAATACAGAAATATACTTCTTTGAGAACCAACAAATCACTAACTTAAAGAAAACCCAATTTTTGCTTGCTTGTCTATCTCCCTTACTCTCTCTATGAAGCAAGAAACCTCAAAGGGCTTAACCAAAGACACACCCTTGTAAGCTTTTTGCTTTAACCTGGCAAGAATCTCAAAGAAGACTAGAGGTGACAAAATGAATCCGAACCCGAAAATTCGCCCGAACCCGAGCTCGACCACTCAATTTGACAAAAAAATTCAATAGCTCGAACCCGCCCAAACCTGAACCCTACAAGACCTGAGCCTGACTAAACCCAAACTTTAATTTAATACAAGAAAAATGTAATCTTATAATATTTTCTATAGAATAAAAAATTTAAATTTAATGGACATAGTTTTTGTTAAAAATAATATTCTGTCTTTTTTTCCCATCTGAATATATAAATCTTAAATGAAATTCTTAAACTTTATATTTTTAAATTCCAAATGTTGAACTTAATTAAATTTAGTAAAGGCAAAATAGTTTAAATGATTTCTTCATCAATTAAATTTTAATAGTTCGAAATTGATTACTTCAATAATTGATCATTAACTTAAATTTATATTTATTTATTGATCTAGTGAAATAGAATAGAATGAAACAATAATTATTACAAATATTAAATTAAAACTAAATAGAGGTGCGATTAATCTCATTACATGAGCCATTACTCTTTTTATAAACATATATATACATAATACATATATAAGAAAAAAAGATCAAATCAAAGAGACCAACCAACATAACATTGCGATTAATATTTAAACTTATATTATCATTGGGGTGTGTCACACCCGGACTCCCATTTATACTTTTCTGTACGATCGGAAAAATGAAATATAGTGACTAGTACGGGAAAGGTGTTGTCCGAAAATGAATAAACCTTGGTGTAGACAACAAAGAAGAGATATCAATGGTAGGGTAAGACAGAATTGGAAGATGAGGCATTAGGCTGTGCATGGATTGACCTAGGATAGATTAAACAAACCTAAACCCTAATTCGAACCTAAACCTAGATTCGGTCCGTACGAGTGAGGAAGCTCGTATGTGACCTAACTGAACTTCAAGAATAGTAATGAAGCTTAAGAAGGAGCAAGAGATGAGCATTGAAGACTACGAAAAGGAATAGATTGAATTGGAGGCGAAATGAACCAATCGGAGGCAAAAGAGATCTCTAACGCCGAAATTAAAGTGAATCAGTGTCAGATCTAGGTGTGAGGTGGGAGAAGGTTTGAGAATTGGCTCCAAATGAGAGATAAAAATATCTTGGGCAATTTTGATGCAGGACCATGTCACAAATGGGCACCAAAATTGGCCTTTTATAGGCTAAGGTTGGGCCGAGAACCTCATTTTCTTTCTTCCTCCTCTCTTCTCCTCTGCCTCTACTGTTGTGATCAACCCTCAACCACCTTCAAAACATCCCCCTAATATCCCAAATAAAATCCCTAGCTCCCATAAGCACGGAATCAAAGAGAAAGAAGAAAAATGCAAAAAGAAGCCAAGATGAGCGATTGGCACTGCCGCAAAGATCTGGCCAAATCTCCTAATCTCGATAGAGGATTCCGATGATTTTTTGGTATGTTGTTCTAGACTTCTTAACCTTTTAAATTCCTTTAACCTTGCAAGATAAAAAGTTATGCTAGTTTAAAATTAAGTTTAGTTTTAAGGAGTATAAATTGAAATAGGTTAGAAATTTGTATAATTTAAGCCAATGGTTTGGAAACTGAGCTTAGTAGAATTGTTGTAATATCTTGAAGTGATTGTGTGTGAATTTGCAGCTCGATCCATAGCTTGGTTGAAGAGAAACGGGATAGAGAAATGAGGGAGGAAACTATCGGGTAAAACCTGAGACACAATCGGCGCTGAAACTAGCTAAAACTGGTACTGAACATAAGTTTTGGGCGAATGGCCATGGCATTGGGTAGAACCCGTACCGGATCATTCATGGTCCATGGGCAGGTTATGGCCCAAGGGTAAAATGGTCATTTTACACCCCAAAACCCTAATAAACCCCGAGACAAACTGAAACACTTTTAGAAAACCCAAACCACTTTCGAAACCTATCTTAGGTCATCGTAGCACCTCATAGGTGCATTCATGGATTTAATTATGAATTCTAATGCGTACTTCCTTGTAATTAGGGTTTTAGATAATCGAGCATGTACAGCATCACTCCAAAATTCGATTTGCATGAGATTCTTGAGAGTATACGAACCTCCGAATACTGTAAGTCGCTTTGTTTTAGTGTTTAGCCATTTAGGGCTAAATGTTTTTATGGTTTTATAAAATGTTTTATATGTTCTGGGATTTGGATATTCCTTTACAAGTGCACACACTTTATTACATGCCGCATAGGCGAGATGTATTAAAGTAAAATTAAATTATAAATATGTATGTATGTTTATATTTTATATTTATATATATTTAAATATTTATATGTGAGGTATGAGATGAGTGGTAGATGGGATATGATCATACGAAATGAGAGACGGAGTCCCATAGAGGACTATATAAGACTCGGTGCTCAGATGTGAGCAGCTCTATGATAAAGCGAGTGACCGAGCGCAACATGCATCTGACTAAGTAGTCGTGGACCGCCTTCTAAGGGGCACGGTGAGTGGAAGACCCTGGGATAAAGAAGTACATAGGGAAACTCATCAGGGCTATGATGTAGTTGTTCTCTACCCACAACGAATGGCATCGTCGAGAGAACGGTTTTGAGATATATATATATATATATATATATTTATATATCTTATAATGAAAGATTTTATAAGAAATGTTTAAAAGAAAAGAGATGAGATAGCCCTCGATGATATGAGATCCTTGATCTAGGCGCAAGGTCAAGCCTCGGTATGTTTTTACGACCAGCCCATAATTAGTTAGTTGGTTAGTTATTATTGTTGTTGTTGTTTTAATTAGAAAGGTTTTGGGGAAATGTTTTTAGAAAAGTTATTAAATATAAAATATTTTCTAACTCGTTTTGAAATTATCCAGCTCCCTAAACCTTAATTAACTTTGCATTGAATCGAAGCTACTTACTCAGTACACTGATGTACTCACCCTACATCCCTCGAATGTTTTGTAGGTTAGATGTTCGGAGGTTCATTAGGAGATGTCGATGGCTTAGGAGTTAGTAGATTCCACTGAGTATGTATTTCCTCAAGTTAATCCACTGGTACTCAATTTTAATTAAATTTTTTTATTAATTGATTTTTATAACTATAAATGTTTTCTAATTAAAGTTTAGTAAATTATTTTGTAGCAATGGTATCCAATTTATACCTTGTGGTGCTTCGAGATGCATGGCTGCAGAACGTACTTCAAGGTAGTGTAGCGATGGCCACGTAGCCAACCTTCGAGTCGGGGCGTGACAGGGTGAATGATGATAAGTAGTTTTACAAATTAACAGTTAATTATTCAAGTTGTGTCTAAATCTTTTTGAAATGGCATAATTTGGGGCTAAATCTTTTAATTTGGTTGAGTGAGGGCCAAATCTTACAAAATCGACTCAATTTGGGGGCTTGCACGCACCAATTTAGGTGTGTTAAATCAAATGTTATACCCTTATTTAAGAAATTCAAAAAGGTCGGGCCCTTATTTGAAAAAAAAAAGAAAAAAAGGAAAAGCCTATCTTTTTTATTTTGATTTTTGGTTGTAAAGCCTTGATTGGATTTTTCACAATCCCAACGATGAGAAAAGAGATTTTAGGCTACAGAATAACATATCCAAAAATCAACTTCATTCGATATTGAAAATTGCTCAGATTTTATGAGGATATTTGAGAAATTGTAAGCTCATTTTAATGAATCTAAGGCCAGATTCAGATTTAACAAGTCCAAAAAAGCTATTTACAAACTTTGAGCTTCATCTGATTACGTTGCCAGCGATCAACGGGGTCAATCATCAACGGTGGTTAAAGGTAAAAATTTCATAGGATTTTGGGGTTTTGTTTAGTTGTTGGGTTTTAATAATTAGAGAGAGAAGAGAGGGTGTAGTATGTATGTGTGTGTGTGAAAGAGATAGACAGAGAGAAAGGGTCAAAATTTTTGGGTTTACTAAAATGGAGCATGACTTTTTCGTATTTTTTAAATAAAGATCTAACATTTTTGTGGGCCGTTAAAGTTAATGGCGATTGTATCTCATGCACCTTCCAAATTAACGGTAAGCCTCAAATTGAACTAATTTCAATGGATTTGACCTTTAATCGGCTAAATTAAAAGGTTTAGCCCCAAATTAGACCATTTTGGAAAGATTTGACCATAAATTAAGCAATTAGCCCAAATTAACTGAAAATAATACTTAAACAATAAAAAATTAAATGCAATAAAAAAAATTAACTCATAAAACAAAGAATAATAATTTTTAATTGAAAAAGATGAAACCCAAACTCAATCCGACCTAAACCCAAATTTGATCGAACTCAAGCCTGACTTGAACTAGAACCTGAGATCGAAAATACTTGAACCGTAAAGTACCCAAATCTTACAATACCCAAATCCGACAATACCTAAATCCGAAAGAGCCTGAACCCGAAATAACTAGAACCCGAATTGATAGAACCCGAGCCTAACCGCACCCGCCAATTTGCCATGTCTAAAGAAGACTTTGGCTTTTTCTTTTCTATTTTGTGCACCATCCAACAGCCACGAGCTGAGAATGAAAGTCTTGGCTCTTTTGGTTTCATAAAGACATGAAACCTTTTTCTTGTTTTGTCACTTAATGGCCCTTGGATCAAGCCTTACGATGAGATCTTGGCCTTCCAATTAAAACAAGTAAAAGGCCAAGGCCATAGGCCTTAGTGACCACTTAAAATGGTCATGGGGTTGAATCCACATAACAATCTCCCCTTCCAACACTATTAAGAGAAGATCAACCACACAACCTACTCACTTGAAGTTCACCTTGGCCAAGGCATCTATCCTGGCCAAGTTACTGTACAACTCAAGCTTCCCCTTAGGAACCACTTTAGTCAACATGTTCGTAACATTCTCATCAATATGAAGCTTCTTCAACTGCATCACTCGATCTTCAATAGCCATACACAACCAATAGGAGCGAACATCAATATGCTTGGTTCTTGCATGGTAAATCAGCATCAATTCATGAAGAAATTCTTTCATCCGAAGCATTTTTTTGCTTGCTTCAATCACTACAATATACTCAGCCTCTATTGTTGACAAGGCAACACACTTCTGTAGCTAGACTGCTAAGAAACAGCTCCCCCTATAAAAGTAAATATGTACCCCGAAGTATAATTTCTACCATCAAGGTCACCCGCCATGTCTGCCTCAGTGAGCCCTTCAAGAACTGGCTATGAAATCCGAAAACCCAAACACATCTGTGATGTACCCCTAAGAGTATCTGAAGATCCACTTCATTACTTCCCAATGAACCTTTCCTAGATTGAAAAGAAATCTACTCATTACACCAACCGCACGAGCTATATCAAGTCATGTGCAAACCATGAGATACGTCAAGTAAGGAATAGCTAACATATCATGCTTCTTTTGCTTAGTCACCTAGCAAGATTTTTTTGTTAACTTAAAATAATTAGCAAGTGGCGTGCTGACAGACTTAGCATGCTCCATGTTAAACTTTTGGAGCATATGTTCAACATATTTCTCATGTGAAACTTTATTCAATTAAAATAAAAGTTCAACAACATCATTGGTTATATTAAATATAACTTCGAGAATTTTTTTATAGTATTTAAGAAACGAGATACAAACTTTATGAGGCTTTTGACCTAGCAGGAGGTGGACACCGGTACCATCAACCGAATTCAAACAATACAAGTCAGTATCAAAAGTCAAAGCAAAAAGGATAAAATAGATCAATATTTTTAATTGGCTGGTGACATAGCCACACATTACAACAAAGAAGGAAAAGAAAGTACAGACAGAGATGATGATGATAATAATATCAAGTCTTGTATACATGATAAGTTATCAAAAATCAAAATTCAAAAAGTAGGGGTTTATAGGGCACTTATGGAGGTAGAAGCATTTGTCAACTCTCAATTGGTTCCCACTATTTCCTTCTTCTTTTTTTTTTTTTTTTGCTTTCTTTTGGTTCTCATTATTTCCTTTTCTTTTTTCTTTTCTTTTGCTTTATTTTTTGAATTTTTGATTTATTATTTTATTTTTGACTTTTTGACTTTCTTTTTCTTTTTCTTTTTCTTTTAAAAATTCCTCTTTCATAGGCCTACAAAAAATGAGTTAAGTTTAGTGATTTTTTTTTTAACTTTGAGAAAATTCTCTTATATTATTTCATATTATATAGTTAGATTTTTTATCATTTGATTTTGAGAAACAATTTTAAATGCTATCTTCAAACATTTTAAAAATTTATTAATTAAAAGTATAATTTGTGCATATAATAGGATGATAATATAAAAAAATATTAAAGTTTTTAGATACATGTCTTAAAAGCTTTTTAAATTTTAATTTAAAAATAACGAAATGAACCCCAGAACGAAGTCCGAACAACTTCTAGTTTAAGATAAGGCGTAACCACGTCATAAGCTGTGGTTTCAAATGACCCTACTTAAAATTAAAATTTCTTAGTATTATATATATAAATTTAATAAAAAAATGAAATTAATCTATTAAAAATCAAATTGGGGATCAATATATTTATAATAGACAACTTTATGAGATTAGCTTAAAATTAATAAAAATTTTATTCTTTTTCACTTCTACTTTTACCATTGGTCCTATTCCTATACGACAAATACTATAAAACTACCATAATTGACTTTTGAGTAAAAAAATTATTATTTGATAATTTATTAACAATAGTTAAAACTTAAGTTAGAAACCAACAAAAAAACCAAGAAGAAAGAAGTACGTGAACATAAGAAAGCGAAAGGATACAAACAAAAAGTCATTTTTACTCTTTCTTCCCTTCTTTTCATTTCTTTACTAGTGTATTTCTCCAATTTTATGTTTTATTTTCTTAAAACATAAAGAAGATAATAGAGAGTATAATTAATATTATCTTAATTTATTGACCCACTTGAAAGATTTCCTAACTACGTCACTGCTTATCTTGACGTTAGGCCGGGATAAAGGTGGAATTGTTGCATTTGTTTGGATTTAATTAGTTTATGGGCTTAGCGGGGTAAGGATTACAGGAAAAAGACAAGGTTGGTTCCCATTAAAGTCAACACCAATAAAACCCGATTCTTTATCAAACCCTGCTAGAAAACGGAGAATCTGAAACTTGTTAATTGGCTCTAAGACGTGTATTAATTGTAACTTTCCTTAAAATTTTATTTGCTCCCACCTATGGTATGTAAAAGGATTAACGTAATAAATCTCGAGAATACAATGAAATCCAATGGTGATTACAGTTTGCACTAACGAAGTCACCCGCTAGACACTCACTGACAAAAACAAGTCTGTCTAAATTCTGTAAGATTTCCTGCAGTAAAATGATATAGAATTTTTGGAGAAATTAATTGAGAAGGGAAAGAATACTTCGGTTGTTTCTGTGTAGAAAATCACCAGTGAACTTATGTTTATATAGAAGTTTCATGTCTGAATAACTGTTCAAACATATCCTTTTGAATTGGGACATAACTATTTAATTATATCAATTTAAGATATAATTATTCAGACTCGGCAAATTCAAAATGAAAAATAAATAAAAAATTAATCTAAATTTCACACGTGCACGTACTATAGAAAGATGACTGTAGTTGGATTATGAAGGTGTATTTCTTGTATTATCGTAAAGGTATATATACAGAGTTACAAAGAGATAGGAATACTAAATTAAATACAAGTGATAAACTGATCTAGACTATCCTAATTTAAGTTTTGATTTTCAAAGAGTTGAGCTAGGACTAGAACTCTATCCAATATCCCCCCGCAAGATGGTAGAACCATTTGTGATACCAATCTTGGACAGAAGATAATGAAACCGTGTCTTGCTTAGTGGTTTAGTGAGTGCATCAGCTAACTGGTCTTTGGTTGAGATGTGCTTGACTTGAAGCTGGCCATGAGAAACTTTTTCACGAACAAAGAAGTAATCAAGCGCCAAATGCTTCATTCGGCTATGAAAAACAGGGTTGATACAAGTGTAGGTAGCACTAAGATTGTCACAATAAACTATAGGAACAGAGCAAAGAGAAAACTTGAGCTCATGTAGAATAGATTGCACCCAAGAAAGTTCTGAAACTGAAGCAGCAATAGCACGATATTCAGCTTCAGTGGATGATCGAGCAACTGTTTTTTGCTTCTTCGAACTCTAAGAGATCGGAGTACCGCCAAGATAGATAATATAGGCCGAGGTAGACTTACGATCATCCTTGTTACCAGCCCAATCGGAGTCAGTGAAGACAGTCAGATGAGGAGATGTTGCCTTCTTTATGTAAAGACCATGAAAAAGTGTGTTCTTTAAATATCGAAGAACTCGCTTCAACGAAGAGAAATGAGTTTGACTTGGCTGGTGCATGAACTGTGAAAGTTTATTCACAGCAAAACTAATGTCTGGTCTAGTGAGGCATAAATACTGTAAAGCACCCACTAGCTTACGAAACTCCTCGGCATTAGCAGATGCAGTACCATCAAAGAGACAAAGAGAGGTTGAGGTAGACAATGGAGTAGAAGAACCCTTAGCACCAGTCATGTGAGACCGCTCCAAGATATCAGAAATATATTTATGTTGAGAAAGAAATAAACCATGAGCTGTAGGAACAACCTCAATACCAAGAAAGTAGCTTAGGTTGCCGAGATCTTTGAGAGAAAACTTGGCGGATAGTGCCTTAACAAAGCTAGTGAGAAAAGAGGAATTGTTACCTGTAAGAACAATATCATCGACATAGACCAACATATAGACCAAAACATCTTCCTTGGAGTAGATAAACAGGGAGGTATCAGCAATCGAATTGAAGAAGCCATATGACAGTAGGAATGAACTTAAAGCTTTATACCAAGCTCTTGGTGCCTGTTTCAACCCATAAATGGCTTTACGAAGTTTACAAACATACTGAGGATGTTTTTTGTCATGAAATAGAGGAGGTTGCTTCATGTAAACTTCTTCAGCAAGATCGCCTTGAAGGAAAGCATTATTTACGTCCAGTTGGTGCAATGGCCAATTATTGGTAACAGCAATGCTTAGAATCAACCGTACTGTAACAGGTTTCACCACTGGGGAGAAAGTCTCGGAATAGTCAAGGCCTGGTCGCTGAGTAAAGCCTTTGGCAACTAGTCTGGCTTTGTATCTGGCTATACCACCATCGGGGTTGCGTTTGATGCGAAAAACCCACTTACACCCAACAATAGTTCTGTTAGCAGGTGGAGACACAAGTTCCCATGTTTGATTTCGGTTAAGAGCAGTTAATTCATCAATCATAGCAGCTTTCCAATTAGCAGATTTAATGGCAACAGTTGCACTTGTTGGTTCAACTGAAGCAGGAAGTGGGTGTTTGGTGGCGAGAGAAATCTTTTTCGGTTTGAAGATATTATTCTGAGAACGAGTAATCATGGGATGAGTTCGAGATGATGGTTGACTGCATGTAGGAGAAGGGGCTGCAGAGAACTCATTAGTTTCCAAAGACTGTGAATCAGATATAGTAGAATGAATTACCTCATTATCATTTGATGAAGGACCAGGAGAGGAGACCACTTGTGTCAAACCATGTGAAGTAGCACCAAGAGATCTAGTTTCAGAAGAGACTGGAGGTGGTTGCGGAATGGGAAAATTCATGGCAACAGTCCATTTGGAAATATCATCAGGAGTGGTTGGAGTAACAGAGGAAAAGAACTTAGTAAAGGGAAATTGACTTTCATCAAATAAAACATGACGAGAGGTAAAAAGTTTGCCAGAGATGGGTTCAAGACAGTAGTAAGCACTCTGGTGCTTAGAGTACCCAAGAAAAATACAGGGAGTTGATTTTTGTTCTAGTTTGTGTGAAGTGTATGGTTTCAGCCACAGATAGCACAAACAACCAAAGACTTTAAGTTTGCGGTAATTTGGAGGCATGTTAAAAAGTAGCTGGAAAGGACATTTGTTATTTATCACTGGAGATGGTAACCTATTGATCAAATAAGTAGCAGCTAAAAAGGCATATGACCAATATTTTAAAGGCAAAGAAGCATTATGTAAAAGAGTTAAACCGGTTTCAACTATGGTTCGATGACGCCTCTCGACAATGGCATTATGTTCTGGAGTGTATGGAGGGGTTTGAAGATGTTGGATGCCATGAGAACTAAAAATAGTAGTAAGAAATTTGAACTCACCACCACAATCAGAAACAATAGAGACAATTGGTGAATGAAAATAATTTTCAAATTGAGCTTTAAATTTAGGAAAAAGCAAGGAGACATCCGATTTATTTTTAATAGGAAATAACCAAATATAACGACTGTAGTGATCAACAAAGGTAATATAATACTTAAAGGTATCAACAGACGTTATTTTGGCAGGACCCCATACATCGGCAAACAAAAGTTCAAGAGGCTTTCGACTAACAAAACTAGAAGTAGAGAAAGGTAACTTATGACTCTTGTGACAGCAGCAAGAGTTGCACAAATTTAAAGGAATGGCGGTAGAACAAGGAAGAGACTCGTGCTTGACTAGACGCTGTAGAACTGAGAAAGAGGGATGACCCAGACGCTGGTGCCAAATGGATGCTGAGGCCTTTATTCCAACTAATGCAAGAGCAGCAGGTTGAAGAAGAGGAACTGAACTAGGGAACTCATAAACGCCATTTCTATTCTGGCCTGTCACAAATGGTTTCCGCGTTTGTAGATCCTTCACCAAAAAATGACGAGAAAAAAATTCCATAGAAACATTGTTAGAATCACAGAATTTAGAAACTGAAATAAGATTCTGACTAGCTTTAGGCACACAAAGAACATCATTCAAGCGAAAAGATTGAGAAGAAAAAGGAAGAGTTGTTGAGCCCGTATGAGTAATAGAGAGTCCTTTACCATCACCGACATATAGTTCATCAGGGCCCCCATAAGTGGAGTGAATACTCAGATTCTGAAGATCAGGAGTAACATGGTGAGAGGCACCAGAATCAGCAAGCCAAGGAGATTTAGAATGTGCAACAGCAGCATGATTAGCCAGAGGTTGGGCAGACCGTGGCTTGATTTTAAAGCATGTCTTTGCAGTATGGCCTGGCTTGTCACAGTATTGACAAAAAACTTTGGTAGAAGATTGATTAAAAGAATAGGATTTTCTTGAGACAGAGGATCGAAAGGAAGGATTTGAAGAAGAAAAACGTTGTGGTTTAGTCTTATCAGTGTGAGAAAAAGTGGACTTATTGGCAACATGGGCAGAGGGAACCACAATATCAGAGACATTATTCTGTTGAGTTAGGATTTCTTCATAAGCAGTGAACTTGTCAATAAGTTCTTCAAAAGAGACATGGGTGTCCCGAGCTCGAATCGCAGCTGCCAACTCTTTAAATTCAGAACCAACACCATTGAGAACATAGATGACTAACTCTTCTTCACAAACAGGAGAATTAATCAAGGCAAGTTCATCAGCAATGCCCTTGATAGACTAAAAATATTCAGCAATGGATTTTGAACCTCTTGGCTTGGTTAGCTTGTCACGGAGATTCATCATACGAGAACGAGATTTGTTAGCAAACATATGCTGAATTTTATCCCACGCCTGTTTTGAGGATGTAGCAGAGGCAAGAAACGGAACAACAGTTTCAGAGGAAGAGGCAATCATGGCATTGAGAAGAAGCTGATCTTGGCGAAACCAAAGATCATATTCAGGATTTGAAATCAACTCAGGTGGTGTGGCAGTAGAACCGGTTTTAGGAATTTGCTGTGGAGGACAAGGATGGGTGCCATCAACAAAACCAGAAAGTTTGTAACCAAGGAGAATGGTATTAAACTGAGCCCTCCATGAGGGAAAATTTGTGGAGGTAAGTTTGAGAGGTAATTGGGCAGCTGCATTGATAGTAATAAGCTGACCAAACTGAGAAGAAGAAAGAACAACAGATTGATCTGTCATGATAATGATGAAAAAAAAAAGGACGATTGAAAGAAAGAATTGGCAGGGAAGCAGTGGAAAAACTCGTGAGAGTTTTAGAAACCGTCTGATACCATATAGAAAGATGACTGTAGTTGGATTATGAAGGTGTATTTCTTGTATTATCGTAAAGGTATATATACAGAGTTACAAAGAGATAGGAATACTAAATTAAATACAGGTGATAAATTGATCTAGACTATCCTAATTTAAGTTTTGATTTTCAAAGAGTTGAGCTAGGACTAGGACTCTATCCAATACATACCACAGTGCCAAATACCTATCTTTGATCATTAAATATTCAATAGTCTATTAGACTAACCCACTAACTAATCCTAGCAAGCCCAAACAAAATGACTTACTATTTACTAAAGCCCAATTACTAAAGTCTTGACTTTTTCTATATTTAAATAACTCTCCAAACTATTCAAGTCTCAATGTGAGATGTTGGATATTGAGAAAATGTTCCAACAAATACAGTATAAAATTCAACTTTAGAAATTATATATATATATATATATATGTGTGTGTGTGTGTGTGTGTGTGTTTATCTATAAGCTTTTGATGAATTTAATTAGTTTTTAAGTACAATTATTGAAACAATAATAATAATTAAAGAAAGGTAAAATTCCCGGCAAAGGATGGGCATGATATGCTAGTATTAATTAAAATAAGAACCAAAAATTCACACTTTGACAAAATGATATCCACAACCATTTATCGTTATAAGTTAAGAGCATTTTCTTTTCTTTTTTTGGTAGAAAGAGCATTTTCAAGATTTCATATTTTATCACTATGCCAAGAATTGTAGTTGGGGATGTGAGATTCGAACCCCTTACTTTTTCTATAAATAGAAGTACGAAGCAACCACTTAAAGCTCAACTGCTAAGAATATTGTTATAATCGTCTTTTATTCAATGTTTAACGTTTTCATTGGTTACATAGGGATCTAGCTTTTTCAAACTTACTCGATTAGGGCTCCTATTTGAACAAATTCGAAAAATGAGATCCTTATTCGATCAAATTAAAAATTAGACCCTATTTTGAAAGTAATCCAAATATTAACGGCCAATTATGAGTATTTAACCCATACAAAATTTAATAACCTTTAAAATGCTCAAGCATAACGGGTCGAATCACATTGCATCTAGACCAAGACTTGTGTGCCTAAACGTAATGGATCGGATCTTAGGCAAACACATCCAAAAATGGGATTAATCTTTGTACACTACTGAAAACCCCTTGTGTGCAAAAAAACAAAAGTTGGGTTTTAGATAAAAAGTAACACCGGCTAAATGTTATCCATTTAAAAAAAAAGCGAAAATCACCTTAAAACTTCCAAATATAATAAGATGGACATTTAATCTGAAATTGAGGAAATGATTTTTTTTTTTTCATTTTATTTCTAGACCATATGACTAAAAATTTAAAAATGTTGAGAAACTAGTGAGTCCAACACTCCGCAACAAACCAGACATGTCAATGTCTCAAGTTTTCATATTTCCCCCTTTCTTGATGGAGACTCAAATACATTTACACACAATAAGTGAAAAAACCATTGAAAAAGGATAAAAAGATAGCAACAGAGACGCCTTCAACAAGCTTAAAACCAGGTAATTTTACCCATTTTGCCCAAAATCACATTTCAATCTCTTCATCAAGATACGTCAAAGACCAGACTTTAGACTATGGGCTCAAAATTTCCTATATAATTTTCTTTTCAGAATTTTCTCTACCAAAATACCTGGCAAAAATTTGTGTGATGTTACAATAATACATAATGTACATTCAATTTAAAGCTATACAATATTGCAGTTCTCTTTTATATGGTCGTCCTACATGGGCTTCAAAAACAGCCACCATCACTGCAATTCCCCAGGAAATATTAATAACTCAGATTCCGGCGAACATCCCGATTAGCTAGGAGCACCATCCTCATAAATCAAGATATTGAGCAACTGCACCCTCCGAAGATTCAGTAAATCGAGCAGCTTCGGCAATTCTAAGTGCCATCATCGCTTTGTACGCTGCCATATCAGCATTTTCCATTAGTAACTGTGCACGTCGGCGTTTAACTATAGCCGATTCAACAGATCTGGTTGCTGAGACTCTAGCTTCCTCAACTTTAAGCATGGCATTCTCTTCTGCCAAGGCATCATGTTGAGCTGCCAATGCTGCATGATAACAAATCATTCAAGTTTTAGCAATGGAGACGAAATGAGGCCCTACCACAAAATTGACACCAAAGAAGAATGAGCATCTAAAATAGAGAAAATGCAAACTGTCGTAGTCTAAAAAAATTATTTTTTAAAAAAAAGGGTCCTACAATCATTTGAATAGGGATATACATCCATCAAGTTTACTAGCACAACTTCAATTCACGCTTCAACAATGCTTCACCCATTATCTAGTTGCAGAGACTTTACGCCCAATTGTTCCGGATAATAAAAATGTACAATTTATCATGTAAACATCACAAAAGGCATACAGAAACATAATCACACATCAAAATTTGACTCAGAAAATACAGTGCAGCATAGGTACCAAATCAGAGACTACAACATACCTTTCAACAAGCTTGGTTGCTTGCCTCTTCCATGGCTAGCCTGACGTTTGAATGACCTCCTCTTACGTAAAAATGGCTTTGGAACTACTGGAGCTTTCTTGACCTGATGACCCTGCTACAATGGAACATTCAATAGTCAGTACATACAACGCCCCTAGTTGCTTAGATTGGTCTATATGCGCACCTAAACTCCTGAGAAAACTACGAGATTGAACTACAATTAGAGCAGTTAATATTTTGAATTAAAAATATGCCTGGTAATTACAAAGGTATAGATCACAGATCATAACCCAATACATGATTTTCAATCTAATGGCACCTATCAAACAAAAGTAGGGCGGAAAAACCCTTCCTAAAGGTGTCCATCCTTCCAGATCTAAACTTCACCAAAAAATTCGCAATATACTTTGAACAAGTTCGAAATTTCTTCATTTATCCCAAAAAAAAAAAAGTGAACAGTGATATATGATAAGAAAAGAGGACGTACTGAACGGGAACATCACAGATTAAATGACATACATAAGACATAATGTTATATTTCACCTGGAAAACTCTAAGCAGTGCAGATCGTCTCTGCTTCCTTTTTTTCAACCAGTAAGCATGAACAGCTTCAACCACATCTCTACTACCCAGATCATGGCACAGATGAGCAGCTGCATTCTCCTTAGAGTAATCATCTGGACTACAGAAATATGCTTTCTCAAAAGCATCAACCATTAACTCAAAGCAATCCTCTGAAAGATGCTCACAATGCCCATTTCCAGAAAAAAACTCATAATTGAACTTTTTTAGCCATTCCTCATCTTCCGAATCCATGTCATAATTTGCCTTCCTCTTTGCCAAGGCTCTGGATACTTCATCACCATCTAAAGAGATATAAATCGGTGGTCTGTGAAATGGTACAATGCATCTATCTTCATATCCTGAAACTTCACAAACCCCAGGCACAGGAATCACCTTGACCGTTGAAGAAGGCGTATTGCGTTCAGAACATTCCTTATAGAGGTCCTTAAAAGTGATCCAGTCCCGCCGATTTGGAAACTCAAGCTTCCAATTATCATCCCCAGTCCACATTATAGCATGAGTAAAACGGTTGCAAGAACTAGGCCTCATAAATTTATCTGCTTTGTGAGCATATTTAGTTGACCCATCCTTTTTCACTACAAGAAGCCATACTCTTGTTGCAGAGAGCTCTAAAGTGACAATTGCTCCTTCTTCTCTGTAACACCTGTCTGGTTCAACGACCAAAATATTAGCAGAGCACTTTGAAGAATCTACATTTTGCATTATATCTGACATGGAAGCACTCATATCACTTAAGTTTGCAGCAGAACTATGGCGGACAGAACTCCTAACTTTGTTTTTAGAAACTACTGAAGAAAAAGGAATGCCATCTCTCCTACTACTGATCAAATCAGACATTAGAGCTCCATTAGCCTTGTGTATGTTGACAAGTGAAAAATTCCTAGCTCTCCTCTGCCTCAGCGAACTCCTCCTCTTCTGAATACTGCGAGAACTCAGGCCATTTCTATAACCATTTCTACCTGTTAATCTGGATGCTCTATCAGGTGGATGCAAAACAATTTTGCGGCCAAAATTACCAATCTCAACTGTGGCACTTCCACTCTTATTCTTAAAAACATCTACAATAGAAGTTACACACAGTTCTTCTTCTTCAGTGTCGCTCATTGTTTCGTCACTATTTACAGGCACTAATTGCATACACTTGAATCTATGAAGATTACTATGATACATGTAAAGAAAACAATGGGGAACAGCAGAAAAATCCACAGAAAACAAAGGAATAAACTTCCTTGCCCCAAAAAACTTGCAAATTCCAGTTCTATTTGCAGGAGGCCCCTGAAATATAAGTTATAAGGAAATCCAGTAAATCAAATGCTCAAACTAGTAGCAAAAAGGGGGGATTTTGAACTTACTAAGTAATAAAGAATCTTAACTTCATTTTCCACATTATGAATTCTCCTAAAATAAACATACTTCTACTTGTAATGAAAAAGACAAAAGAAAAAACAAGTGTACTGTATTGCAAATTGCATGACAAAAGGGACAGAACTACTTACCCACAAGACATTAACGCCATTTGAAGAGTAAACACCAGATATTGGATGAGACATTAAAAAGGTAACAAGCCGAGACAATCTTACTTCGGCCCTTTTAACATAACCCAAAACCAAACTCAAAAAACTAGAAAACCAGCCATAACAATGTCCATTTTCCACAACAAAAGCAGCAATCTTGGTCTCTTTAACGACCTTGTTGGTCTTCCTCCTCTTACTGGCCTGCCTTTTCGAAACCCGTTTCCTAGCCCTTTTCCGCTCCGAATTCCCTGAAAGATGGTTCTTTTGAACCACATTTCTCTTTTCAACGGTCTCCTGCTCCGACTTTAGAGAAGAATGGTCCTTCTGAACCCCACTTCTCTTTCTTTTTCGAGTATAAACAATCCCAAACATCTTATCTACATTCCCAACATTGTTTAGAACTCCAGCTTTCGGTTTCCTGGATTGTTTCTTTGCATTCTCTTCGTGGCCTAATCTTTTGGGCTTCACATTAACCTCAGGGGCAACTCCCTTTACTTCACTCTTTATGGGTTTTTTCCTCAAGTTATAATATTCATCGCCTTCATTAGTTGGCGTCTTGGTCTTTACTTCACCAGAATCAGGCCAGAGCCGCCGCCCAGAGCGAAGAACCCGGGCTCCCTCCGAGCCCTTCAACATCCCAAAAACCCTTGTGGTCCGCCTCATCCCCACCGACGGCATCGCTTTAGTATCTTCTTCTTATCAGCCAATTCCCCCTCTCGATCTTTCCTACCCGGACAACCTCTCAACTACCGAGTTGACTCAGCCCGAACCGCTCCGAGTCGACTCAGACGACAACCACTGACCACCGAGTTGACCGAGTTGACTCAGTCGAAGACCAAATAAACAACCAACCCCGACAAGCACAGCTCAACAAACCACAAACACCACAGAACGTCAAACTAATCGAAAATTCACGGACAACCCCCCATCCAAAAAGCGGATCTAAACCGACAACTCAACGGGTGACTCGGTAAAATACTCGGACCGTTCCGACTCAGAGACAGAAAGAAAGGTTTTTCTTAAGGAAACAAGTAAAGCAGACTGCGACATGGGAGTGAGCAAACGAGTAGAAAAAAAGGAAGACAACATCACACAGACAACAGTTGATCAACTCCAAACATTCATAATCCCCTAGATCTCTGTTTCTTTACGAAGAGAACGAGAAAGAAGAAAGATATTTTCAAATAAATTAAAAAAAAAAAAGAGATGGGTCTCTCTCTAGAGGTGAGAAGAGAGAGAGGATCCGGGTGAGAAAGAGAAAATAGAGTTATGGAGGTTCACGTAACTTTCGTGTTTGGTTAGAGAGAAAGTTAAGGAAAGAGAGAGAGAAATAAAGATGGAGGCTAGGGTTTATGATGATGTGATAAAAAACCACTGAAGAGGGAAAGCTTAAGAGAGACAGAGAGAGAGATAAAACTTTAATTGGAAAATCGAAATTAATTTGCCTAGTGATGGGCACCGTTGATTTTTGGAAACGGACGGTTGAGATCATTCGATGACGCCAACGACTTGGCGGTTTAGCTTCCCTCCTTTTCCCTCCTAATGATTTTGTGTGGGTCTCTCTCTAGGTCTTTTAAAGAGAGAGTAGAGGATATTTTTCTTCTGAGTTTGTTAAATTACGAAAATACCCTTTCATAATGATAGGAGAGAAGCGTAAAGTATTAAGAAGAGTTTCGACTTTCAACCAAAAAAAGAAGGGCTTCGACTTTCGTGTGGAGGAGTTTTTAGGAATTTTATTACAATGCGATTTTAAGACAAAAATAGTGGCTATAATTTCGTTGCAGAGAAAATGGGACATTTAAAATACTAAAATAGAAAAAACAAATAAAAACTTTAATATGTAGCCATAAATAGAGGTGACAAATGAGCACAGGTTCGAACGAGTTCGGGTTCTTTTACTTGGGTTACGGATATTTTTTAGTTATGATATTTTCGAGTTCAGATGTATCTGAATTTAAATATTTTCAGGTTCGGACTCAAGGTCAAATTCGGTCTTATTTGAGTTTAGGTCAGGTTGAGTTTGAACTTAGGTTGAATTGAGTTTTAATTTTGACTTTTTCAATTAAAATTATTATTGTTGTTGTATAGGTTGAATTTTATTTTACTATTTTTCGTTTTTAATTGTTTAAGAAGTATTCCCTCTATTCTTATAAATAACAATCGTTTTAGCAAATTGTTTTTATTTTAAGTTAGTTGTTGTTTTACAAAATCAATAAAGTATTTATTACCTTTTTATCAATTTTACTCTTATTTCTCTATATTATTTTCAAGTAATTTTGATGAGTTTTTAAGTAATTTAAAATTTCAAAAAAAATGATATTTTAGTTACATAACTAATTTTTTATCAAGATTTTACGGGGTTTATTAACTTTCTTAATATTTATGTAACAATCTTCAAAGACTATTATTTATAAATGAAATTTACCAAAAAAATTATTCATAAATGGAGGGAATACTATTTCTTAGATAATTAAAAAAAATTTATTATCCAATATTAATATGACTTTAGGTAAAAGGAAATTAGAAAATTATTACTCTCTCCATTCCTAAATATAATAATAGTTTTAGAAAAAAATTTTGTTCCAAATTACATGTCTTTTTACAAAATACAAAAAGTATTCATTGTTTTTTTTACCAATTTTATCATTCTTTTTTTATATTATTTTTAAGTTATTTTAATAAATTTTTTAAGTGATTACAATATCAAGAAAGTAGTAGTTTAGTCACAGATAATGTTTTGTATAGATTTTAAAAGATTCATTAATTTTCTTAATCCTTACATAGTTATCGATATCGTACGATACACGGTACGTATCGTACGATACAATACTCATATAAATAGATACAGATTAATATATAATATCATATTTCATCACGAATCGATGAAAAATCATTGGATATAGAAGCATATCTTACGATATTTACGATACGAACCGATACTTTATCACAAAGACAATTGGGCTTTTTTCTCATCCAATATAGGGCCCAATTACAATAAACTCATGTTTTCTTCTTCTTCTTTTTCCCTCTTTTGGGCTAAACAATAAGGTTTCTTTTTAAGGATATGTGTTAAGTTTTGAAGAAAATGTATTTTTTTTTCATACTTCATAGTATAAAATTAAATAATGAAAGAAATAAACATATTTTCCTTTATATATAAATAAATATATATATATATATATATAAGGAAAATCTTTTAACACTTTGAATATTCCAAGATCAATTTTTTTCTCACGATGTTGTCCTCAAGAGCTTCGGGAAGATGAGTATTTTTTTTATTCTAATATATATAGAATTTTATTTTACCAGACATGGAGTATAATTTTTTATGCAAATACATTATATGTGTGTATATATATATAATGTGTGTGTGTATATATATATATATATATATATATATAGATTTAGCTATACACAACTATGTACGAATGTAATATTTAGATATATCAAATGCCTTTTTTTCTATTTTATATGTATATATTCTATTTATACCAAATTTTAATACTTTTTATCATATCTTACAATATAATATGATACTTGATACTCGATATATAAAAATAGGATTTCGATACATGATATATATCTCGATTTAACAATTATGAATCTTTATATAATAACTTTAAACAATTATTATTTAGGAATAAAAAGATTATTTATTTAATCTTTGACTATTAAAAGGAAAACAAATATTAATAATTAATGATTTTTAACATGATTAATTTAAAACTCTTTAAAATCTTTAATTAAATTCTTTTATACATGTTAAATATGATAGTAATTAACCAATTGACATATTTTAGAAATATAATTACATAATTAATCAATTTTACTTTCACCACAATTAATTTACAATTATATATTATTTTAAAAAAATAATATTTTAATAACTAACAAGACAAATAGTTCCGAATTAAGTCTTCTGTTTTTCTATTTTCTCTTTATTTATTTATTTATTATTATTATTTATTATTAACGATGCATTGTATTACGTATAAATAATCGAGTGATTAGTGGTTATATAAATGTAAGTTGTGTAAAATTCTAAAATACCTAAAATATTCTTTTTGGTCAACATATTTCAAAAATATCATCATTAACATTGTTTATTTACTTTTAACTAAATATTTATTTATTTTAGAAATATCCATATTTGTTAAATGATATTAAGTAACCAATTTTATTTTCATCATAATTAAAATTAATTTTCTTCTCTTATAATTGTATATGTATTTAAAGATTAGTTTTAAATTAGATAAATATTAATATTATTTAATTATATGTGTTTATGAAATATGTTGTTAACTAATTTAACTATTATTTATATATTGAACTCGAATTAATTAAATAACTAGTATTTTTATATTAACAAATCTAATCATATATAATAGATATGACACATTTACTTATAATAATAATATAAAGAAAGGAAAAAAGAGAATACATTATTTTAAACAATTATAGTTATTAAAATTAAAATTTTGATCTTATAGAAATATTGTAAGATTACTTTTTTCTAATATTAAATTCAAGTTTGGATTTAGGTCGGGCTCAAGCTCCAGCCTTGTTTGGGTTCGAATAATTTCGGATTCGGGTATCTTCGAGTTCGGGTTCATATGGGTTTAGGTCGTTGACTTTTTTTTGTCAAATCGAGTTTGATCGGGTTCGGATTCTGGTTCGAAGGAACTCGGATGGATTTTCAACTTCGGATTCATTTTGCCACCTCTCGCCATAAGAGAAACTTAAAGCAGTTCGGAGTTGAGAATAGAAATCTATCATCTATCATTAATTTAATTGATAGCAACACAAACATGGTTAGTTATTGGTTATTTAAAAAGAAACAGTAGTACTATTTGAGTTCAATTTAGTTTATTTTCGAGTGGAGTTGGTCACGGTTTGATTTTGGTTTGGTTTCAATTTTTGAAATCTTGGAATCAAAATTGCCAAGAGATTCGGTTCAAGTTTCAGCCTTCAATTTGGTTCCGTTTCTTCTTTTATAAAAAATATATATTATTATTATATAAAAATTAAAAAATGTATTTAAAAAAATTGGAACTATAAAAGTTCAACTGAAATCTTTTCGGTCACTGTTCTAGTTTCATTTTTTGATATCTACGGCTCAAATTGAACAATAGCCACCCCATTTTCATTCCAAATCCAAGTTCAAATTATTGGAAGAGTGAGTTGAGTCAAGTTTGAGTCTCATATTATTTGAATAGACTCGCTTCAAATTTTATTGATCTTCTGTATTATTAAATGCTTTTAATATTATATATTATTTTATAAAAATGAAAAACAATATTTATTTTGTTGTAAAAGTATGTTAATTAAAATTGACTAAGCAAGAACAAGAAATAAGAATAGGAGAAATTGAGAATTAAAGGAACAAGAGAAAGAGAGAGAGAGAGATGAAATGGAAATAAGATTGAAGGAATTGTAAGTATCATTAGGGAGAATAAATCCCAATTTATAGGCATCAAATGGTAGGCTATACAAGTTGGCAATTTGCACATATTAGCCCCATTATTATCATCACAATAATCATAATTTGGACAATTTGTACAACTTGCATTTGTCCACTTTCATAACCTAATTTGCATAATTTGCATTTGTCCACTTTCATAATAATTTGCACAACTTGCATTTATCCACTTTCATAATACTCCCCCTTGGACAAATGCTACTATTAAAATTGGACGTGTACTGCCTCGTTAAAAACCTTAAGTCGGAAAAACCCAGTGGGAACAAAAACCGAACATAAGGGAAAAAGAGTACAATACAATTAAGTCCGTCTAATATGTCTTCAGGACAATATGTGCTTGTCTTCAAGACAATATAAATGGGCCTACTTCAGTGTCCTGATTGGACGTGCTATTACTGCCTCATTAAAAACCTTAAGCCGGAAAAACCCAGTGGGACAAAAACCGGACAAAAGGAAAAAAGAGTACAGTGCACTTATGTCCATAATCGCTCCCCTTGAGATAAAATAAACTGCTACTTCTGGAGCATCTAAACATTTCCACTTCTGGGGAAATCAATCTTGCATTTTACTGACTCGCCGCATACCAATGCCATAAACTAATTTCTCAAATGTTGATGTTGGCAAAGATTTGGTAAATAAATCTGCAAGATTATCGACGAAGCGAATCTGTTTAACATCAACTTGTCGACTTTCCTGGAGTTCATGAGTATAGAAAAATTTCGGCGAGATGTGCTTGGTCCTATCACCTTTAATATATCCTCCCCTGACTTGTGCAACACAAGCAGCATTATCCTCATAAATTATAGTGGGAGAATCTATCACCGGTTTGAATCCACTAGCATTGTGAATATGTGATATCATAGATCTTAACCAAACACACTCTCTTCCGGCCTCATAGAGGGAAATAATTTCAGAGTGGTTGGAAGATGTAGCAACTAGTGTTTGCTTAGTGGAACGCCAAGAAATGGCTGTATCATTATAGCAAAATAGATAACCGGTTTGGGAGCGAGCTCTGTGCGGATCAGATTTATATCCTGCATCAGCATAACCTACTAAACCAGAGTTAGTAGTATTCTTAGAATAGAATAACCCCAAATCAATGGTTCCTCGGAGATAACGGAAGATATGTTTAATCCCATTCCAATGTCTCCGGGTTGGCTCAGAACTGAAACGTGCCAACAAATTTACCGCAAAAGCGATATCTGGTCTCGTGCACTGTGCCAAGTACATCAAAGCCCCGATTGCATTGAGGTATGGTACTTCAGGACCAAGTATATCCTCACCAGATTCTTTAGGACGAAACGGGTCCTTTTGGGGGTCAAGAGACCTTACAACCATAGGGGTGCTCAATGGGTGAGCCTTGTCCATGTTAAAACGTCTAAGCAATCTTTCAGTGTATGCTGACTGATGGACAAGTATTCCATTCTTATTGTGCTCAAGCTCTAGACCAAGGCATAGTTTGGTTTTACCCAAATTTTTAACCTCAAACTCCTTTTTCAAATATTCAGCAGTTTCAGATAACTCTTCAGGAGTCCCAATTAAATTCATGTCGTCGACATAAACTGCTATAATAGCAAATCCGGTTTCAGATCTTTTAATAAACACGCATGGGCAGATGGGATCATTTATGTACCCTTCCTTAGTCAGGTATTCACTTAAACGTTGGTACCACATGCGGCCGGATTGCTTTAACCCATATAAAGATCTTTGCAACTTTATTGAGAATAAGTTGCGGGGAGTGCATGCTTCAGGCATTTTGAAACCTTCGGGAATTTTCATATAGATATTGGAATCTAATGAACCATATAAGTATGCCGTCACAACGTCCATAAGACGCATTTCAAAATTTTCTTGGGCAACCCAACTTATAAGGAAACGAAAGGTAACTATATCCACTACTGGTGAATATGTTTCATCATAATCTATCCCAGGCCTCTGCGAGAAACCTTGGGCTACGAGTCGGGCTTTATACCTCACGATCTCGTTTCTCTCATTTCGTTTCCGGACAAAGACCCATTTGTATCCAACAGGTTTTACATTGTTGGGGGTTTTAGTAATAGGCCCAAAAACATTACGTTTGGCAAGGGAAGTCAATTCAGCTTGGATTGCTTCCTCCCATTTAGGCCAATCTCGCCTATGACGGCATTCGGTTATGGACCGAGGTTCATAATCATCATTCATAATCTCATGAGCAACTGAGAGAGCAAATGCATCATCGATGATTATCTCATTTCGATCCCATATCTCATTACAATAACTGATGGAAATTTCAGTATTCCCAAGATTGGTGATCTTTTCATGGGTTTGTACCACTTCAGGGGCAATATGCTCATGAACTTGTGCCACTTCAGGGGCAATATGCTCTCTTTGAATATTATGTTGTGCCACTTCAGGAGCAATTTGGTTTCCTCGAGAAAGATTAATAAGCTCATCTGGAGCAGATTCTAAATTCCTCCCCCTTCTTTTTCGAGGAACAGTGTCTTTTGATCCCATCGGTCTACCACGCTTCAGGCGCGGGCCATTTAGATCCATTTCGGGTGGTTCTACAGGAACATCAATCCTAGCTGGAACATTCGCAGCTGGGATGTGAGACTTTGTAACTTTAGCAGTCTCATTAAATGCATCAGGCATTTGATTTGCAATAGCTTGTAAATGGATCAATCGTTGCACCTCATTTTCACATTCAGGTGTTCTTGGGTCAAAATGAGACAAACTTTTCTCATTCCATGAGAAAATCTCGACATTTTTCTGTTTTCCATTTGTGGAAGCTTTTGGTATCCCAAGTGATGGGAATACTGTCTCATCAAAATGACAATCCGCAAATCTAGCGGTAAATAAATCACCCGTCAATGGTTCAAGGAACCGAATAATGGACGGTGAATCAAACCCAACATAAATGCCCAAACGGCGCTGGGGACCCATTTTGGTCCTTTGCGGTGGTGCTACAGGCACTTGTACCGCGCAACCAAAGGTGCGAAGATATGAAATGTCTGGCTCCTGGCCCAAGACTAACTGAAGGGGGGAATATAAATGAGAAGTAGTGGGGCGCAATCTAATTAAAGATACAGCATGTAAAACAGCATGACCCCACGCTGAGGATGGGAGCTTTGTCCTCATCAATAAAGTTCGAGCAATAATCTGAATGCGCTTAATCATGGATTCTGCTAATCCATTTTGAGTATGAACATGTGGGACAGGATGTTCAACTTCAATTCCTAATGAAGCGCAATAAGCATCAAAACTCTTTGATGTGAACTCACCAGCATTATCCATTCTTATGCTTTTAATTTGATAATCTGGGAAATGAGCTCGAAGCTTTATTATCTGTCCAAGCAAACGTGCAAAGGCGACGTTGCGCGTTGATAATAGGCAAACATGGGACCATCTGCAGGATGCATCCACTAGTACCATGAAATATCTAAATGGTCCACTTGCAGGCTGAATTGGCCCACAGATATCACCCTGGATTCTTTGCAAGAATGAAGGGGATTCATAATCAACCTTTGTCATGAAAGGTTTAGTAATGAGCTTTCCTTGTGAACAAGATTCACAAATGTAATCTTTGGATAACAACACCTTTGTATCTTTTAAAGGGTGTCCTCGAGTATTTTTAAGGATTCTTCGCATCATTGTTGCTCCTGGATGACCAAGGCGATCATGCCAAAGTCCGAACACATCAGGGTTCACTAGTTTCCAGGGCATCGTAGCATATGATTCTATAGCTCGTATTGGGACATAATATAATCCCATACTAGAAGCTTTCAGCTTCTCATGGATGGTCTTCTGGCCCATCTTGTAGGAAGTGATGCAAAGAAATTCCTTATTTTGCTCATTAATTGTTTCTAGATGGTACCCATTACGGCGTACATCTTTGTAGCTAAGTAGATTTCTTTTTGATCTACCGCTCAACAATGCATCTTCAAGATACAATGTTGTGCCATTTGGCAAAATAACTGTGGCAGTCCCATAGCCATCTATAATATTAACAGGACCAGATATTGTCTGAACATTTGCCTTGCGCAATGTCACATTTGAGAAAAAGTGTTTGCCACAAAGTATAGTATGCGTTGTAGCACTATCAAGCAAACATATATCTTCCTTTTTCTCAATGTGTCCCATTTGCATTTATCTTGACAACTTCAGGTGTCAAGTTCCATAAAATTTGACAAATTAATAATATGATGCAAAATATAAACCAACAAATATGGAATAAAACTCATGATTTTATTGACGACCATATTTATTTAATATCTTCCTTGGTAACATAATTATCCAAGGGTATGGCAAAACATAGATGAAAAACCCTCAGAATCTATTTCTGGGGACTTGTTATTTTCATCAACATTATATAAAGAAATCAGAAACCTCAAAAGGTTTTTCATTGCCAAGAATATGACAGTTTTCATTGACCAAAACCTTATTGATTTCAGCATCAGTCTCAGTTAGGTCAATGGCATGGGTCTCAACATGCTTGCTTTTCTCCTTCTGGGATGCTTGGTATAGATCAACCAAATGTTTGGCCGTACGACAGGTACGTGACCAATGACCAGTCATTCCACAACGATGACAGGTACTATCATCATGCTTCTTCATGGGTTTTTTACCTTTAGGGTTGTGTAGGGAGTTATTTATATTACGGTTAAATCTCCCACCACCCTTACGGAAAAAATTCCCATGCCTGCGCTCACGGCCTCTAGGACGGCCAACATTCTTACTTGAGCCGGCATTTGCTTCAGGAAATGCCTTAGAGCCAGCAGGTCTTAAATCATGATTTTTAAGCAGCAACTCATTTGTTTGTTCTGCAGTCAACAGGACTGAGATCAATTCAGAATATGTTTTAAACTGACGCTGCCGGTATTGCTGTTGCAATACAATATTCGAAGCATGAAAGGTGGAGAATGTTTTCTCTAAAAGCTCAACCTCAGTAAGCTTAACACCACAAAGTTCAAGCCGTGACACAATATCATACAAAGCCGAATTATAATCGGACACGGACTTGAAATCCTGCAACCTCAGATGTTGCCAATCATAGTGTGCTTGAGGGAGGATGACAGTTTTGGTGTGATCATACCGCTCTTTCAATCTTGTCCACAAGATCAAGGGATCTCGGACAGATAGATATTGAACTTTTAGGCTATCACTTAGATGCCGACGGATAAAAATCAAAGCATTTGCCTTATCTTTATCATTAGCATTTCCATTTTCACCAATGGTAGCTGCAAGACCTTGGCCTTGGAGATGCAGTTCAATATCGAGACACCATGACAAGTAGTTATTGCCACTTACATCCAAAATTTGGAATTTGGGCTTTTCAATATTTGCCATAATTCTGAAAAGAATGGTCTCAATTAGTTTGACAACTTCTGGTGTCAAAAATGTTTAGAAGGAAATCTTTACACAATGAAAATTAAAATTATCTTGTGTATAGAAAATAAATTTTGTATGAAATCAAACCTTCAGAACTTACCAAACTTCAAACTTGCTTTACTTTAGAACACTCGTGCTGATAACGTGTTGTAAAAGTATGTTAATTAAAATTGACTAAGCAAGAACAAGAAATAAGAATAGGAGAAATTGAGAATTAAAGGAACAAGAGAAAGAGAGAGAGAGAGATGAAATGGAAATAAGATTGAAGGAATTGTAAGTATCATTAGGGAGAATAAATCCCAATTTATAGGCATCAAATGGTAGGCTATACAAGTTGGCAATTTGCACATATTAGCCCCATTATTATCATCACAATAATCATAATTTGGACAATTTGTACAACTTGCATTTGTCCACTTTCATAACCTAATTTGCATAATTTGCATTTGTCCACTTTCATAATAATTTGCACAACTTGCATTTATCCACTTTCATAATATATTTATAATTATTTAAACTTTTATATACTTTCTATTTCGAGTTCAGGTCTCATTTTTTTTTTGCAAGAGAATCAAGTCAAGATTTAAGTTTTTTTTTTTTTTTTATAAAGACAATTGAGTTTGATCAGATTGTGGTTGAATAATTCGATTATTTCTCAAGTTGAACTCGAATCCATTAAAAAAAAAGTTTGACCAAGTTGCCCTTGAGCAATTAGACTCAAATCTATTGTACTTCTAAATGCTAAATACCATTCTAATTTTCGCTATAGTTGTTGAGTAAGATCATTCCATACTTTAATCGTCCCGATATATGTTGGAAGACGGCAAAGAGGTGAAGAAGGAAATTTTCTGCACCTGCTATTTTGTTATTCAACGCTGCAATTCAAAATAATTATTTTCTTTCCATACCAAGGCTTGATCCACCTTCAATCTAACGCATCCATATTTTTCAAAAGTTTCTTTATAAAATGTTTATATAGTATATTATAATATTACCTTTTAATACCTTCTAAGAATATCTTATGAATGAGAATAAAAATCTTGATAAAAAAAGCTTATTACGTGTCGAAATGGGTTGTCCAATCCTCAATAAGTCTTATTCTTGCAACAGCAAAAGCTAATTTTTTTTTGGTTAAAAATACAGTTTATGAGTAGGGTAGGTTACTCTATTTCTAATATTAAGATAAGTTGTCAATTTCTTTGAGGGTTTATGAATTTTAACTTTATATAATTTTTTAAACTTATAAATTACCTAACATAGAAAAATTATAATAGATCGAACCCGAATACCTTATATTACTTATTCAAATTCTTACTACTTTTACCGACTCCCATTTGCCAGTAATAGCTAAACTGAAGTTAGCTTCCTTTTTCTTTTGTTTTTTTGCCAAGAAGTTAGTTTGATTAAAGTACCTACTTTTATTTTTTTTAATATGTGAATATTTTTGTGATTAAGACTCTTGATTAACATCTGGCAAAAAAAAAAAAAAAGACTTGACAAATAAATTATTATGTTTCCACTTTCCACCTTCACATGGTCATCTTTTACGAAACTAGTGTCAACTGTCAACTGCACAATGTCATAAAACTCTTTCAATATTTCTACATTTTTCATCATAGACAATTAATTAAATAATTATTTATCAGTAAATCTATATTTAGACTGAAACATAGTTATTGAGTTCCCTCAACCCCCTTGGGATTAAGATCCAGGATTTTCGATCCAAATTGTGGTACCTTCATGTTGTGGAATCTTTGAGATCCCGATCCGCTTTTATGAAAATGATGTTTTATATAAAATTTAAAAATTTTGAAGAAATTAAGACTAAAAATAATGGATTTGAAATAAATAAAATAAAAAACAATTTATTCACCTAATTTTCTTGTTAAATTTAATTTTAAATATTGAATTTTTTTTGTTGAATTAATGGATGAAATGAAGATGATGAGTGTTATGAAGAGAGAAAGAGAGACAAACTTAACTAGGCTGTTTAGTATGAAGATTTTAGTTTACTTTATAAAGAAAGTAAGGTTCGAGAATCATTTTCTCTAATTTGACATATTTTAAAAGTAGAGAAAGTTGTGGTCCCCCTAGAATCATACTCCCTCGTATTAGAAAAAGTGATTCTAAAAGAGTAGGTAAAAATCTATATTTCCTTATTTGAGGGAAAATGTAAAAGTAATAAAATTTCAAAAATACCCATAAATACTCTTTTAATTGTAATTTTCCATGAAAAATTCAAACTAACCAAATGCTTCAAATAAGTTTTCACATAATTTAATTGTAACTTTTCATGATAATATCAAATGTATCAATTTATTTTCTTCAGAGAGTTATTTCTTAGAAATACTTTTCCTATAAAGTTTTTCTAAGAAAAACACCAAACGGCCACTACAGGTAAGCTAATTATTTGAATAAAAATTAGAGCCTAAACCCTCTTTATAAGAGTTGACCAAAGATTCTTGATTCATATTTCATACATTTATGTGCCAAAATTTCTTTATAACATTTGGTTGTAATTGTTTTATATTCTAAATGGCTTAAGTGCCAAATTAGCCTCCAATCTTTCAAAAGTGATTCAAATATGTCTCTAACCTTTTTCTTGAACCAAATAAACTTCCAACATTTTATTTCGGCCCAACTTAGCCCTTTGGATGGAAAATATTAACTTCGCTGTTAAGATTATGAGGTGGCACTGATGTGGACTTTTTATTCCCATGTGGACTTGAAATATATTTACCCATTGAATTTTTGTCGTTTATTTCATTTTTATTTTCCTCTTTTTTCTCACTCAAAACTCATTTTCTCTTTCTAATTCTTCAAGATCAGGAAAGCTTGTCGATAGAGCTCAATAGCTCTATAAGCCCTCTCTACTCTTCATCTCTAAAATATCGGTCATCTTTCTGTACCTCAAACACTTTCATCTTTTGTTTTACTGATTCCATCAAACATCGCCAAACATCCAAGGATCACCCTACTCCTCTGATCTGGATGATTTCTCTGTCACATGTGAAAATGGCTTTCAAATATATCTTTTTCCTCACTTAAATCTCATTTCTCATGGTTTGATCAAGCTTTCAAAACCTTTAATCTCTTTTTTCCCAATCTCTTTTACCCCAATTTCGCGACTTTTAAAAGGCGTTTGATTCGAGTAATCTGAGATAACCTTAGGTTATGTTATTAGCTCCATCAAAGATAACTTATACGCATAACTCGAAAGATTACCAAATCATGTTTGGTTCAACATTTGTCAATATTAGATTAATCAGTTTGGTTGGGGGTTATGTTTTCTGTCAAAATTGATATTTGACTATCATACCCTCACTTCAAGACTTGTAGTTTATTTCTTTCTTGTATTATGTATCCTATATTTTTCAAGTTTTTTTATTTCAACAATTATATATGACTAATAAAATAAGTTTATCTTCATTGAACTTAACAAAATAATATTTCTTTGTTTCATGAAATTAAATTATGCCTAGTTTACAAAAGGAAAAAAATAGATACTATATACTTGAGTCTTGTGAAAAAATTAATTGAGTAAGTCATATGCACAAAATATTATATAATTAATATTTTAATGATTATATAAGTTAAGTTTAATTGTATTTATGGCCAAAAAAAATTATGTTTCTAGTTTAATTGAACTAACATATATTTAAATAGTTTTTTGGCCAAAATATATTTAAATAGTTTAATAATATGTTTTTTACAAAAAAATTGCTTAAAAAGAATATTGTAATTTACTAATGACATGAGGTTATTGTAGTCTAAAGGAGTAAAATAATGAAGGCAAATTAGGAAAAATTTTAAGATAACTTGGTTATCTGACATTATTTAAGAATTTGGAGGTTATAACATAACCTGATTTTGAGATTACATGATGACATGTCAGTAATATGATATAATCTTAATTATCTCATTACCTCGAACCAAATAAGGGCATATAAGATAACAAAAATCAGATAATCGGAGTTATCCTATATAACCCCTAATCAAACGACCCCTAAAATAAAGAAGAAAAACAAACATCTCCTATTTCCTACCGGAGATCGTAGCTTTTGCAGCCACAACCAAAGAAACAAGAAGAAAGGCGTATTGGGTTTCTTTAGGAAATGAGAAATCGACGTTTGAATTGAAGAAAACTTGCTCATCTAGATAGCATTAATCCGAGCATGATCAAGTAAGAAGTATTTCGTTTGTACCAATCAATTACTTCCAAGGTGTGTTCTTTGGTTCTTTCCCGCTTTCTCCCATTTTTTGATTTGCTGTCTTTAATCCTATACTTTCAGCATTGAGTCAAGGATTAATTTATTATCAAAAAGAAATAAGAACATTGGCTTTCCAATATAGCAGTGCACTTTTGGCATGCAATCGAGATGACTTGTACATATATTTTGCTAAAGCGATGACTTATATTACCTACTCAAACATTTGTACAAATTGTTGCTTTGAGATTTCAGGGTTTTTTTAAAAGTTTTTGTAATTTTTCTATAATGTCCAGAACATGTGGACAATTTTGAGAAAATGCAATTGCAAACATATTGAAGTTGGCCCTTTACACAAGTTCATGGCAATCCGCACATTACATAAGTTCTGTGGATGTACATGGATTTCTATGCAGGGCAGTGCTTTTGCACTTTCCTGATTGATTTTATTATAAAAAGCACTAGTACCTTGCCTGGGTTTTGGTTCTTCAAGTGTTTATTTTTGGGATTTTGATTCTAAATGTGATTTGCATTGATTCTGGTTTTGGTTATCCAAGTGTTATTTTTTATTCAAAAGGTTTATTTTTGTTTTTTGTATTTTTTTAAAAATTTTTGCTCAATGTGGGACCCACTAATGATGATGTGGAAAATAAATAATGCCATGTGTAATTAGGAAATGACATGGCATTGCCACATTAGCGCCATCTCATAGCCCTAATTAAAGGTGAGTTAACAATTTACATCCAAATTGGGTTAAGTTGGTCCAAAATAAAAGATTGATGGTTTATTTGGTTAAAAAAAAGGGATAGGGGTATATTTGGATAACTTTTGAAAGGTTAGGGCCAATTTGGTGTTTAAGCCTATTCTAATTGTTTATAAAGATTGATTTGTGTTTACAAATATTTTACATAATATATACTATTGACAAACCAAAAATGTTTTTCAAATGTACCATGCCTTGAAGCGTCGTACCATATAAATTTATTTCTTTCGTACCATAAAATTTATAAGTTACATACCTTGTTCCTATATCCATACCACATACTGGAATTCATCCCGTTCTAGGTAACTAAGGATTGAACTAAAATGGGTATAAATAAAAATAAAATAAGATAGAGTTATACATGAAAATCTTAAAAATATTTTGTTAACCTAAGGAATACTCAAAAGTTTATTTCATAATTTCCTCAAGAAAGTCTTATCATGAAAGATCTTTATTCACTTATATAATTACTTAAAAAGAGAGTTATATTACTTGATTCTCCATTTATATCCTTTTCAATGTGATAAAGCTAGAACCACAATAATTTATAACTATTGTTGGGGCCTTTTTCTTTGGTTGAGGACATGCAGCTTAATAGATAGGATCACAATGCCAAGTCAAGTGTGATGTGGAGTTGCCAACTAGATAAAACCTAGCAAAAAGGAAAATGAATTGGTCTAGACCCCTTTGATTCGATTCGAGCTCTAGTCGAAAAGAAAGAAATCAAGGCCCCCAGGTGAAGCTTGTGCGAATTGGGCCGAGAAATCCTCCCTTTCCCACTCGAGGTGCAACTGTGATGGATACAAGAAGCCCTTGTAGCCACATCCAATGATGTGCTTCAGCAACGAGCATAAATGAGAACAAAGGCATTCTGTTTTGTCCTGTTTTTCTTTCTAAGAAACAAAGGAAAGGCGAATAAAGAAACAAAAAATAAATTCGAGAGAAATCTTTTACCAATGAAAGCTTTTAGGATTGTAATGACTGGAGGAAGAAAATTGTTAGGATTTGGAGACGAAAAAGGAATGGCTATTCTTAGAGAAAACTTTACTAACCAAAGCTATATCTCTACTAAAGTGATTTTTGTAATGATGAAGATACTGTTTACTCATCTCCTCCTTGTTGTGCCTAAGCTTATGGTAGAAAGGTATTTATAAGCCCTCTTGAGACGCCAGATTGTCCATGTAATAACGTTGCATGTTGGTCTAAAATGAAGTACCATTGTTGCTTGGAGAGGGGCTCCGATGAATTGCTTTGGTAGTGATAGGATGCTGAATGTCACTTGCTAGTGAACTGCAAGTGCTTAGTCGAATAACTCCAACTTCACTTCAGGCAATATGAACGTCCGATGTCTTTGCCCAACATGTTTCTACTTTGGTTAATGTGCTCTCAATAGCTAGTAAAGAGTACATCGTCAAGTGCTTATCACCAGCAGCTGACATCAATACCCTTTCAGTTAAAGATGCTACATGCCACCTTTGTCTGGCTTGTATTTAAAGCTCCTGAAGCCTCTTCCAATAGCATGTAACAATGGCTCTTCCACACCATTATTACGAGATAATATGCCCTAGTAAACAAATTTCTTACTTTCCAGCTGGTTTTCAAATAGACTCAAGAGTGTTCCAAGCTTTTCATTAAGATGCTACCTTGAAACCAACCAAAATATAGCCAAACCTTTCAGGGCCAACTAAACCACATTTATAATTTGGTTCCCCCATTATGTGGGCTTGGTTCACACGTTAGTGTTTAAGAAAATGAGGGAAAACAGTAGGCATATTCGTTAAATAACTATGAGACTAAACTCTGATTTAAGCGCATAGGAAAAATGATAAGTAAGACACTTCCCTGAAAATATTTGCTGCCGCATATTACTCTTCACATTCTCAACATACTTTGTGATGTCGCTTTTGTTGGTGAAGGCAAGAGATTCCGATAAGTGTTATTTGAAATATTAGCCATAATTAGAGAGGAAAAGATGGCATAATCTATTTCTATAATTAAGCAATTGAGTTTGTTGTGAGTCGAGGTTAGGCTTAGCTTAGTGGTTGAAATCAAGCGAAAGCTTGTAATGGAGGAGCATGCCCTGACTGTGACCACCATGCCACTTTTGAACAAAGTTTAGGCTCGTTGGGTGCCATTTGAAGATTGTCCCAATCACATAACCATTTGTGCGATGCATGTAAAAGAGAGAACCATAGGGATTTACCACTTTAAAGGCATTGCTTCACTGCTAGGCAATGAAAATTAGTGAAAAGTAAGCATAGCTGTTTGTTGCTGTCTAGGGAAGTGCTGATGCCAATGAAGTTATCATGCACACTGACGACCAAAGGACAAGGTAAACATTCCTATCACGGTGCTTATAGAAGTTGCTGTTGTTGTAGTACCTATATTGGCAATGGCCATTAGAGACCACCGGCAAGACTAAGTACCCATTGATGAGTGACTTGGTTTCTTTGGTAAAGTTTGAAGTTAAGCTAAAGAAGAAGAAGATCATCTCTAGGCTTGTAGCAAAGGTACACAAAATAAGACTTTTGGAGTTCTTATAAAAATTGGGGACAGTAAATGTTAGTAAATGGTTATATGTATAGCATTTAGGTTTTGATTGAATTTTGGGCTAAACTTGTGAGGTCCACACTATAATTATTGGGAGGAATTTAGAAGAATTTTGGTGTAGGAAAATACCTAGTTTAAGAAGACCGTGGACTATAAACCCATTGAAATATTGGTCTCTAACAATGGTATCACTAAAAAAAAAATCTAAAATTTGAAACTAATCATGTTAATTAATTTTAAAATATATATATATATAGAGTACATTTTGTACGATGTAAGAATGGATAAAAATGAAGAGATGCTAAATGGAACGTCGAATAGTACTTTTTTTAATAAGAAAGATATGAAGAACACCAAATTATCATTTTAATTATTTAATATTTATTTTTAGTCATTATTTTCAGCTTTTTGTTTTTAAAATTATTTAATCAATAAGGGTTTAAGGAATTTTTTTTAAAAGAATATTTTGTTGATATTCATAAGGGATTCTATTAGGGAGGAATCATACCATTATTGAAAAGTTAGTAAAAAATTACTAGAAGCCAAAGGTAAAGTTCGTTCATTCATTCCCCCGTGAAAGGGGGAGTAGTTGACCAGTCAAGCCACCAAACTAGTTAATATAATCATATCTAGTAGTCTAATCATAACTAAATTCACTAAACTATAGTATATACAAAATATATATAATATAAAACAATGATACGAAAGCACTCGAACCAAGTTTGTCCTATAAGAAAAAGACACTTTGATTACCATGTGATTCACAATTGATTAAGGGAAAAAGAAAACCATGTGAACCACATCCCTCCTTAAGACAAAATTTAAATTCTTAAGAAGTTATTGCTAAACTTAATTCTAAATAAATATTGATGTCTTGTATTCCATTTTATGTTATATCAATTTTGTGATTCTAATCCTTCCATTATGATTATCACGAATTTAATTAGTATTATTTTTTTATTAACAGTGTATTTAGAGACCGATAAGTGGTTTTAAACTTTTACAGCTAAATTTGGTTCTTGGAATTTTTGTTGATGACATGACATTTTATTTATTTTTATTTATTTACATGGCATAGATGAGTACAGGAAAAAGTGTATTTTCATTAAAAAATAATAAAAATGGTTTTTTACAATTTTTGAAAAAGATATTAGTAATTATTATGGAATTAAAATCAAATTTGATATTTTTTAGATTAATACTTGTCATAAGTGTTCATGGGCTGGGCGTAACCCAATTATCTCTTATAGTTCTTGACCATGCTTAACCCATCTAAAAGGTCCAGTTTAAATCTATTTATTTAAAATAACTTTTTTCATTATATGCACTGCACGTGATACAATAAATTAATAATAATAATAATAATAATAATAATTAATAATTAAAAAATTATATTAAAATAGATGATAATTAAACTATAGAATAAGCTTTAAATTAAATTTATATAATTGGATGAAAATTAAATTATTTTATTCAAGATAATATAATAATAACTTAACTATAATGAAAGTAAAATTTATTAATTATTATCACCATTTAATAAATATATATAAAATATTTAACAAAAGATAAATAAAGAGTTTTAATTTAACTCAATAATATCAATGATATTTTTTAAATATGTAAAAAAAGGATATTTCAGATAATTCAAAAGTTTTACATAGAGGTGGTAGATAGGTAAGTTAGGTTGGGTTCGAGTTCAGGTCATTCTGGTTGGGTCGGTTTCAGGTCAAGAGAAATTCAAGTTATTTCGAATCAAGGTTGGATTTGGGTCATCTGAATGTCAGTCATATCACGTTCGGCTCTAGGTTGGGTTCGAGTTCAGGTCATTTCAGGTTTCACACTTAGATATTTGGGTTCGGATTGTTTCAGGTTCGGGTTTGACACTTGGATTTCCGGGTTTAAGTTATTTTAAATTTAGTTTTGATTATTTGAGTTTATTTTTTCATGTTTGACACTTGGATCTCTAATTTGTGTCATTTCAGATTTTATTATGGGATATTAACTTCTTCTTTTTTTTCTTTTATATAAATTCAAGGTTTATTCAAAAAAATATTGTTATTACTTATTAGATTTTTAACTTTTAGTCTTTAGCAATTTATTTTAATTGGGTAAAAATTCAATTTAAAATGAATTTTTCTAATTGATAATTAAGTTGAGTCTTAATCCTCCAATTTGCAATATGTATAAATGAAGATTATAATTATTAATTGCTAATTCTATATGGGATATAATAAAATCTAAAAATCACATTAATTTTGAATTTCTTTTAGTAATAAATAAGTTGATTTTATTGTAGATATCAATTTTTTTATTCAAATTTTACCTAAATGACCTTTAAGATGTTCAATTGAAATCTTATTTAATTTATTTGAGTTGTTACTAAATCCATAAGTTAATATTTTTTAAATATTCTTTCTGTCCCAAAAAAATTTGCCTACTACAATATTGCACAAATTTTAAGAAGGCAAAACATCTTAAAATACTCTTTCATTTTTGTCCCTTACTTTTGTCAACCAAAAAGTTTGCTGTTGCCGCCAAAAACTCCTTCCCCTCTTGCAATGCTTATTTTATTGTTACTGTCTAGAATTTTGTGCAAAATATGTAAGGATGACAAATAAAAAGTAAGGTTAAAATGAGTGATTTAAACAAATTTGTTGTTTATTTTTTATAATAGATAAATAAATTGGGATTTTTTAAAAAAGAAAAGTTAGACAAACAAAATGGGATAGATGAAGTATTATCTAATGTTAATATAAAATTAGTTAAATTAGAAATATTTAATATTAATTAAAATATGATATGATATTTGGTTTTTTTATATTAAGTTATTAACTATAAAATATTAAAGTATAGTTATTAAAATAGTTACATAAAAATTTAATCTAATTCTATTTATAACAATGAAAATAAATTCTTTTATTATTTTTAAATCTTAATTATAATTAATAGTTAAGTTTCGATAAAAAAAATACTAACAAAATATTGATGCATGATATATACATATATATATATACACACTTGATTTAAAATTTGATAAAAACCTAAAAATAATTTGAAAGTATTAAATTTTATTAATTGTTATCTGCTGATATTTTATACTATTATACTTTTATTTTTAATTGAATTACTGTTTTGAAAAAAATTTCAAATACGTTCTTTCTTTTAAGTTCGGATCATTTCGAATTAACTTTTAGCGTTAATCGGTTCAGGTCACTTCAGATTAGGGTCATTCCGGGTTACGGATCATTTTGAATCTCCAGTCATTCCGGGTTCAGTTTTGTTGACTTTTTGGTCAAACCGAATTGGGTTGAGTTCGGTTTCGGACGAGTTGGGTTGGATATCTATTTTCGAGTCAGGTTTTACCAACTCAAGTTTTACAATATTCGTACTTTAATATATATTATAGATTATAAATTTACAGATAAAATAATAAAGATTGTTTTAAATTAATATTTTAATATTTAAAAAACATATTGTGCATTAAAATTAGTACTCTTTCTGTTCCAAAACTTTTGCCTCTCATTGACTTACACATTGTTTAAGAGAAAAAGTTAAAAACTTGTTAATTTACATTATTATTCTTATATTTGTATTACTTTTTTGGAATTTTATGTTGTGATGTGATAAAAATGAAAGATAAATTTAAAATTCTAAATATATTTATTGTTTATTTATGATAAAGGATAAACAAATTAAGATATCTAAAAAAAGATAAATAAAATAGGATGGAAAGAGTAAAACCTAAAAGTATAATTTTATTGATAAAATAATTAAATAGAAATGTTGGACTTGAATTTCAAAATCTTATTCAGGGTCTAAACCCCTAAGGGGGCGTTTGGTTCAAGGTATCTTAGATTACCAGAGTTATGTGATTACCAGGTTATAACATAACCTAGCGCATATTCCCGGAATGTGTACAATTTTTGTTTGGTTGAGATTCTCGGAATATAAGATTAACCTGTTTGGTTTGAGGGTATATGTTCTATTAAAATGGATAGTTTACTATAATGCCCTCAATACAACACTTAAGTTTATTTCGTATTTGTTCAATATTTTGTACAATTGTTGTAATTTTGTTAAGTTTAATAATTAAACATGACTAACAGAAAAATTATTTAAGTAATAAACTTAGTAAAATATTGTATAATTAATTTAATGATTATATAAGTTAAGTTTAATTATACTTTTAACAAAAAAGAAATTATGCTTTTAGTTTAATTGAACTAACATATAATTATTAATTTAGTAATTATATAAGCTAAGTTTAATTATATTTCTTAATTAAAATAAATTTTGCTTAAAAAAACATTGTAATTTATCAATTACATAAGGTTGTAAGGGTCCAAAAGGAATAATACTGAGGGCAAACTAGGAAAAATTTTAAGATAACCCAGTTATCTTACATTACCTAAGAATTTGGAGGTTATCACATAACCTCATTTTGAGGTTATATGCTGACGTGGCAGTAATATGATATAACCTCGGTTATCTCATTATTTCTAACCAAATAAAGGCATATAAGATAAAAAAATCAGATAACCGGGATTATCTTATATAACCCCCAACCAAACAACCCGTAAAGGTCAAATCCATGGAGCTGGACGTACGGCACGGCCAACTGATAGGAATATTCACAAAGTAAAAAAAGTTCATTCGGTTATCACCAAAATGTCATATCAGTCAAATTAAAAAAATGAGGCAAAAAAAAAAGTCAAATTAAAAAACAACGTATTATCATCAAATTATTAATTAAATAGATGTGTAGACTAATTTCATTGGAATTTACCATTGGATATAATAGAAGGTCCAATTACAAATTTTTTGACCAAATTTTAATAGATTAACTAATTAATCCATTACTTAAATGGTAAGAAAGAGTTTCCCATAAAGAAGGTCCAAACAAAAAAAAAAATGTAAGGCCAAAATTGTTAATAGAATACTAGTGGCTGTCTCGTTACGAGACTTTTGAGTCTTAAATCCGCAGTCAAAGATGGTAGTTGGAAATACATGTTGAAATGTGTGATTTGTGAACCTTATCTTTGGCTTCTAATTTAAGTAGCTTAAATCTTATCTTCCTACTTAGTTTTAGCCTCTAATTGTCTTAATAGCAATCATGCATATCTTCAATACCTATTGAATCTCCAATACCTATAGAGTGAAATGAGTTTAATATCTTTTAAATTTCACGTTCAAATCTTATAAATAGAAAAAATAAATTTAGAAGAGTTTTCTCCTATTTGAGATTTGACGCAGCTTGAATAGAATTAATCGTACACCGTTAAACGGATATTAATACTTATGGTTATATAAAAAAAATCATACATATCTAAAGAAATAAATGATGAAATGAAAATAATGTCACTGAAATTAAAAAAAAAGTTGCTAATGAAAGTCATTGGGACACTTTTTATTAATTTTAATAATATATATGAATATAAATATATATATTTTGTATTAAAAATAAGAAATATGCCATTTGACTATCTATTATTATCTCATTACGTGACACAATTTAATCATAACTTTTCTAAAAGTGATGGATAATTCATAAATTTACGACGTCTATTATGTTAAAGTTTTATACAAAAAATTATTGTTATAATTAAACCACGTAGATACAAAATAAATAACGTAACTCTAAAAATAGTGAAATACTCCCTTTATTCCAAATTAATTGTCATTTTCTTGACTTTTTTGGTCAAATAATATCATCTTTGACCATTATTTTCTACAAAAATATAAAGTCAAAAAATATTTAAAAATAATATTTGTAAACCTTAAATCATAAACTTCTCAAAATATATTTTTTGAAATTTTAATTCTGACACACTCAGACCTAGTACGATTTTTTCGTACCAACGGAATAGTTTAAGACGACGTATTAAGTGGATACTATGTCGGTCCGGATGTGTCTAATTAAGAAGAGAAGTCAAGCTTTAAATAAGACGGAGTTGGAAGATGAGACAGGTGATCATGCATGGAAACACCAAAGTGGACTTCTTTAAGTCCATAGCCAATGAATTGAATGTCCATTGGTGAATTGGTCGGTGGATCGGGCCAAGGATCGAAATATTGAGAGATTAAAAAGAGAAGAGAAAGTCTGGCCCAGGGCCCGAGTAGACCCGGCTCCGGACTCCCCTATAAATAGGGGGAGGCCGAGCCTCTCCCCCTCATTTTCTCTCTTTCTCTCTTCTCTCCTTTCTCTTTTCTCTCAATCGCTCTTTCGGAGCAATTTTTGGACTTTTGGCCAATCCGGATAAACCGACCGAGGGATCAAGGTAAAATTCTAGTATGCTATTCTTAACTCCTTGATCTACGTTTTTCTAAGTTTTCACACATTTTCATGCATTAGTCTAGAAGAGATCCAAGCTCAAAGATAGTTTAGCTTTTTAGTTAAATTTCTAGCTTAGATTCGAGATCTAGGAACTTTAAGCTTATGATTTTCGTTTCTGCTCTGGTAAACACATCGTGGGAGGTACGAGGATCGTACGTCTCAAGTTTTACGTCTAACGGTGGACCGAGGGGCTTGGAAACCGAGGAGAAGCCTCGGTTCTTGAGGCCAGACCACGGCTCCCACGCGGGAGCCGAGTCCCTCCCGTGCAAGAAAGACCTGCTGGCCAAGTCCCGCGCGGGACATGGCCTTTTGGCTCAACCGCGTGGGTGGGCCTTTTTGGGGCCCAAACCCGTGGGAATAGGGCCTTTCGACCCAGAATCCGGTTGGGCCTGACCCAGCCACATGGGGGGGGCCTGCCTCGCCCAGATCGGGCCGGGCTGGGCCCGAGCATTTTCGTAATTTTTCTTTAAGTGTCCAATTTTTACCCCAAAACCTCTCGGACACTTTTCTAAGCCTTGAAACACTTCCAAACATTGTCTTAGGTCATACTAGAGCCTCGTAGGTGCATTCATAAATTTAATTATGGATACTAACGTATATTTTCGTGTATTAGGGCTTCGGTTGAATTGAATGCGGCGATACTCCGGAGGTTAAAGTTACATGAAGCGCTTGGGAGTATACAAACCTCCCAATACTGTGAGTGGCCTTGATTTCAGTGCTTAGCCACTAGGGACAAAGGTTTTTAAATGTTTAAAAATATATATATAAATTGTTTTAAAAGGTTTTACAACTATTTTGGGATAAAGGTAATCCACGACACACTTTTTATTTTGTGATACATCTATTTCGAGGATGGGATGATTTTAAAAATGTAAAAGCTTGTATGTGCTTAAATGTTTTAAATATATTTGTTTTGAATACATATATATATATATATATAATAAATATATGGATGGGACGCGAGATGCGTCATTGAGTAAGCTCCTCGGGGCTCCAATATATGTGGGAGCGTGGACCGAGTTGGAGAGAGCATTCTTGATTCTCAACCGTGGACCGTCTATCGAGGGGCACGGTGAGACAAGACCCTGGGAGAAGTGCGTAGGGAAGCTCGCTAGGGCTCCAGAGCCATGTGTTCCACCACAGCAATGGGCACCACCGAGGGAACGGGCTAAAGAAAGAGAAAAAGAGAAAATGGTTTCAAAGTGAAATGAGATAGCCCTCGGTGCAGTAAGGCATACGACCGGCCAGTCGTGCCTTCAGTATATTGATGCCAGCCCATTTAATGTATTTTTATTTTAAAGGTTTTAAATCTAATTCTCATTTGAAGAATTACGAAAGAGATTTTGAAAGTAAAAATTTATTGATTTTACTTTTATTTTATTTATTATATTTTGGATTATCCCTATTTTCTCTAACCCCGATGGAGATTCATTGAACCTCTGTCACTCACCTGTATCCAATGTGGATGGATGCAGATCCACGTACGGGGTCAACAAATAGATTGGAGGCTCACTAGGAGACGTTGGTGGCTTCGGCTTAGCAGTTTCCGTTGCGTAAGTATTCCTTGAAGTTAATCCACTGGTATCGTTTTTAGGTCTATTATTTTATTAAAAGGTTTTTAATTAAAGTTTTAGTTGTTTTACAGTGATAGTATCCATTTCAATGTCTTGCGGTGCTTTTGGTGCGTGACCGACCAGCACGTACCTTGAGGTAGCTCGGCGGTTGCCACGTGGCCAACCCGGGCGGGTCGGGGCATGACAAATTCTATAACGGTCAAAGATAATTTTTTCAAAAATAATGGTTAAAGATAAAATTGTTTGACCAAAAAAAATAAAAAAGTGACAATTAATTTGGGACAAAAAGAATAATTAACAGCTACGGCATTTGACATACAAATAAATTACTATAATATATATAAAATAAGCCCAAAACGAGTCCAATTTTTATGCAACTATGGAGCAGCCCGATTAAATTGTTGGGCTCTTCACCTATTGGGTCCAGATTCCAACCATGTTTGTTTATAGAAATGCACTTTCAAATGCTTTGCCTTGGTCTTTGGTGGGGGCACTCAATGCGCCACGTCATCCACTTACTATTGGTTAAATATATTAAGTTGGCAATATCTCGTTTTTATTTTTTTTAGTTTTTAAATAATTATTAAATAGTCATTGGCCAAAAATAATAATTATTTTTAATATTGGAGGCAAGCTTTTCTTTTTTTTTTTTTGTCAAAAAGGGCGAAGGCAACCTTGTTAATAATTTGTTTAAGTACCAAGTACAACTGAATTTCCTTTCAACCGAATTAGTTAGAGATTAAAGAATTCATACTAAAGGTCTCGAATTCGAAATCTTTCATTTTTCACATAAACTCATTTCCTCACTTACTATGTATTAAAAAAAAGTATAAGTACCATTATTTTTTTTATTAATTCAATATATCTACAAGTTCTATTAGTCCAAGATTAATTTTTTCGATATATGTACGTGAAAAGTAAAATCTTCAAAATGAGTATGTTTTTGGAGAATCCAGTGTATATTATCACCCTTCGTTAGAAACCATTAGCATTGACCAACACTTGTTGATTCTTGTGGGTTACCAATTACCATGATTGTCTCCTAATTAAATAGGACCAAATTTGGTAACCAAAGGTTGTAGCGTCCCATGCAGCAATATCTACCCTTTGGAATTTGATTACAGGTTTGTTTCTTCTCACTCAAAACATTCTTAATTCCATTGTTTTCTGGATAATTAAGTAAAATCTTTATTTATTCATCCATATATAAGCAGCATAGAGCTACTACCTAATACAAGCTACAAGCTGTTTTCAAGCATACTTGAACATTTCAGCTGCTGAAATGTTGATCATGGAGCTGTTGAATGAAGAAAGGGAATCAGCATTTGCCGAGGCATTCAGATTTATAATACCAACATTCCCTCCTGGGGCTGCCCATGCAGCACCAGCAGCTAAAGTCACCAGCGCCGTTGCATCCCGGGTGGAGCAGACATGGTCCAATAAGTTTTATTTGCTTACTCTCCATCATCTCAACTCCGACGTTTGACATAGTTCTGCTCGAATCAAGTTGCACTCTGCTGCCTGTTGTCATAATACAGAAGTATTAAGATCAAAAGCAAAATAATAGAACGATAATTTGTAAATAAATATGGGGAAAAGGCTCGTTTTGATCACTTACATTGACTAAGCACGACAAGGGTAGCTAATGCAAAGAACACAAGAGCCGAATGAGCTGCCATTAACTTGGGATTTGCCATGAGAGATCTAGCTTGGTCAAGATAGGTTTATATATAAACTAAATTACATGATCAATTCTAAAAAAAAAAAAAAAGATTTGTGTGATTAACATCAACTTGTACTATTACAAAGATATGAAGAATAAATGAATTTTGTGTATATGTCATCCGAATCAAGCACACCAGAAATTTTGGATCATGCAAATTACAACATAGTAGTTTGTTTGGGACTTTTGTTTATCTAACGCCCAACTCTAAATGAATTGAGGTCTAATGTGGTTATTGGATATCAATGAATTTATACCAATAAATCAGTTAAAATTTAAATGGCAATACTTGAAGGGATTCTACTTCATCTAAGGTATTTATATGAGAAATACTTAGGAATGAAGCAAAGTTTTCCTTAATTTATTATTATTATTATTTTAATTAAACTAAAGGTATCTCTAGACCTTTAGCCCAAAACCAATCCCTTTCGAGTCAAATTTTCCTTTAAAATGGTGGTAGCTATTGACAAATAAAAAAAGGAAATGACTTGAGAAATTACATGGAAATTGGACACCAATCAAGCATTACACATGAATTACTTAAGCTCAGTTTGGTCTAAGGAAAATATTAAAGAAATGAAAATTTGATGGAAAAATTGAAGGAAAAAAATGATAGAAAGGAAAATAAATTTCCTCATCTTGTTTGGATGGATCAAGGAAAACTAAAAGGAAAATATTTATTTTTTATTATACATTATATCTTATATTATAAATAAGCACAATTATTTTTTTTTCTCAATAATAGCAAAAGGTTTACACACACACAAATGCAAAAGATAATTATTAGATTAAACTGTTCAGGTTTTTATTGTTCAGAATATCCTTTCTCTATATATTATTACATTACATACAATAATTGTATATTTTACAATTAATTAATTAATATGTAAAAAAATAAGAATAATAACCCCTAATGTAAAAAGCCTTTACTAGTATCTAATTAATACACTCTATTTGGACTCTTGGTCCCAATGAAAAAAAAAAAAAAAAAACTCTTAGGCCCAAATCTTAATCCATTCAATAGGAAAACTGTAGTAAAAGACAAAAGTAACATTTTAAACTTTGTTGAAATGTTAAAGAGTTGGACAAGTAACCTTCCTCTTTATTACAACTTTGGCTGAAATATCAATTGGGACCTGAACTTTCGAGAAAATCTTAATTTGGTATCCAACCATTTAAAAAGGTCATCACATAGACTGAGGTGCTTGCTAATAGAGAGGCAATTGTTACCTTCAGTGCTAGTAGGTGGGTGTCATCACATAGACTGGTGGTGGAAAGCGACTCCTCAAATGCGGTTAATTGGACTAGTAATTTGGATGAGGCTCCTTGGAGATATGGAAGATGGGTTACCCAACTTGTTGAGTTGAAGAAGAACTTTATTAGTCTCCAAATAGGCTAAAAGCTCAATTTAGTGTCCAACGTTTGCGTGATCGCTCGATTTGGTGTCCAACCTTTCAAAGTGTTTAAATAAGTGTTCAACATTTTCAAAAGTGTCCAATTAAGGGTCTACCGTGACTATGAAAGACGCGTGAATTACAGATAATATGAAAAACGCGTGAACCAATGACAGAGTGACATGCGTACGTAGTTGTAATATTGAAAATTACTATTTTTTCTTTTTTTTTTCTCTCAATAAAAATCTCTTCTCTCCCACCGATATCCAACAATATTCAAAGATTCTATGAACCCAGATTACGGTAGCTCTTCACTGACCATCTTCATCCTATTTTCGTCATTGACTGTCGTTCATCACCATTGACCATCGCTCATCGCCGCTGAAACAAACCAAAAATCTACAAATCTACTCCTCTTCCCCCCTTGTCATAATTCCAAGTTTAATTTCACAAAAAAATCTCTTAAATTTTCTTGGTTGTATCGAAAAACTCAAATCAAATCCCATGCTCCAACTCCAAATTCCATTGGGCTAGCAAAGTCATCAATAAATCAAAAATCCCAAAAACAAAAACAAACAAACAGCCAAGCAAAGGCCATAATCTGCATCAAAAAGGAGGGACCACAAACATCCACCAAAGGCCACAAGCTACATCACAAGGTCAAATTCACATCGGAAAAAAAAAACCAGTAGGAGAAGAAATCAGTTGAGAAAACAAACGGCCAAAAAACAAAACCACCCAACAATTGAGAAAGAAAGAATAAATTGTTTCAAAATTTGATGAGTAAAAATGGCTCCAAACGGAATAAAAGAAGCCAGCAAAGAAAAATTGCAGAGATAGCTCTGTCGAAGAAGTTGAAAATAGAAAAAAAAATCCTAAAACAACCAATTTTTGGGTGGATTTTGTGAGAAATTTGTTTTGGGTTTTGGGAAGTTTGCTTTGGGTTTTTCAATTGTAAAGATCTTTCAACAAAATTATTTTGATTTGGGGAAGATTGGGAAGATTGGAATTCATCGTTAAGAAAAGAAAAAAGAAAAGAAAAACAAAAGGAAGAAGAAAGAGAAGCTATGAACGTCAGAAAAAAAGATGGGGAAAAAATCTTTTCTCTTTAATAATAATAATAATAATTATATATTATAAAATAAAGAGATAATAATATCTGTTAAAGATAACGGCGAGTGTATCCCACTCACCATAAAAAATGTTACCAGACCCTTAATTGGACACTTTTGAAAACGTTAGGCACTTATTTAAGCACTTTGAAAGATTAGACACTAAATCGAGCGATCACGCAAACGTTGGGCATCAAATTGAGCTTTTAGCCATCCAAATACAACATACCTTGAGAGAAGCAAATAATGAGGCTAACCTTCTTGCTAGAGAGGGAGTGGATAGAGATATTGCTTGATTGCAGTACTTTAGTTAACAAATGATTCTTATTTTCATTTCTTGTAACCTCTCTCTTACTTTCAATAAAATTGTCTCTGCCTTTCAAACAAAAACCATTTAAAAAGGTCAAATAGATGTCAAACATTTGTGAGTCAGGTCAAATAAGACTTTACCGTCAGATTTAACCATGCGTGTTTAGCACACATGCTAAAGGGTGCGTAAGCCTTTCATGATGACGACACATGGCATATCTTTATCATAATTAATCTATACTGTTCGTTTGGCCTTTTTTTAAAAAAATTCTTTTTTCATTTCATTTCTTTTTCTTTTTGTTTTTGTTTTTGCCGTTTCTTCTTCTATCTCCTTCACCTTCCATAAACCTAGCCACCTCCCAATAGAAACCCAACCTAGAAAGAAATAAAGATCTCATCTTAGTCCAAACAACTTCATGAATATGATTGGAACCCAAATTACTTTATTCTCTCTCGCATAATCAAACCCATCTCCACTTTCTATACTTGTTAGCAAGTGTTGTAGTGTTAAATTGATACCCAAATCAAAACCCATCAAAAGGAAGTTGTGAGATTGCAAAGGAAGATGACGGTGGCAGATTAGGTGAAGAGGGAGAGGATAAAAGAGGAAAGCAAAGGCAATGGCTAGTTAAATTTGCTTACTCCTTGAATGCATTTTCCTCTTTGTTACAGAACATTTGTATATCTTTAAATGATCTCATGTTGCCGTTGGTGTTGCTTGCGGATGGCTTTTGGCTTTTTGGCATTTTGGGCAATTGCTTTTACTTGTTTTTTGTATGTGTAGTTTCTTCTCTAGGATATTTTGCTTTTTGTTTTTGGTCCTAGATCTACAAAGTTCATCATAGATTTAAGGAATTTAGGGTTCAGATTTGTAGAAAGGGGGTTTAGAAAAAAAAAATCTGGAATGTTTGGAAGGTAGAAGAAGCTCCAGAGATAAATTGGTGGCGGACTAGCAACGAAGCACGGTAGTTAGGGCAGCTGCTCTCTAGGTTTTAGGCTTAGGGTTCATCTTTCTAAGTTTGCAATAAGAGAAAGAAAAGAGAAAATTATAAAAAAAAGGAAAGAAAAGAGTTTTTTTTTTCTCTTTTTTAAAGTTAACTCAAAAGTCAAAACAACAGCATTTGGTGTCTTCTTGTTAGTGTTAGCGGCAAGTGCATTTCATGCACTGTTAAATATCTAATTATGTAGCACCTAATTCTAAAATGGCTTAGTTCGAAACCGTAGACTTAGATAATGGGAGTTTTTATACTTAGTATATACGTAGAAATATTCTTAGTAAAAATAAGAACAACTTTTACCCAGTGAAATCTTTCTCATTTTGAAGAATTAGGCTTCCAAACACCTAAGGTAAATTTTGATCTAGGAAGTGAAAGTCAACTTTTCGTATTATTTTTTTAAAATCCGTATACCTTATTGAAGGCAAAAATGCCTTTTCAAACCACCCATTTTTCCTCCTTGGTGTGTCATAGAATATTCGAAACCATTACAACATTTTTCTGAACATCCTTGTTGATGGAAAATATTGTAGAAGAAAATGTCGTAAAACTCAATGGCATTTTCGTAAATATTAGTGAATTCACAAATTAAATTTTTAATCATTGAAAATGATTTTTTCTACAGTATTGGAAGACGCCATGTTGTTATACACTGTTTAAACTTGAAAACTGCCAAGTTACTGCATGAAATTATCGGGTAAAAATTTACTTTTTTAGCCTTGAAAAACCTAACAATATAATTGAACTTTCTAGAGTAAATTCCTTTAGATAGCTAAATTGAATAGTCATGTTGACTAATTGACATTACTTTATGGAGTAAACTAGTTTTTAATTAGTTTCATAAAATTCCTAACTTGCTAATTTCTTTCATGAGCCATAATTGGAATTAATGAAATTGATGGAGGCATTTTTATCATTTCAAGAAAATGTTGATTGTTCTAGAGAATGCATGACTTTTCAAGAATGGACTTTTGTTTCACTTTTCTTCTTTTTCTCTATGCTAGGCGAATCCTCCACCACCATTTTTCCTTCATCATTTCTTTCTTCCAACTTCAAATTCTACTCATTTCTCAACTTCCAACTCCACCATCTTTCAAAAATCCTTCCATCAAACTTTCAAATCAAGAAAAACTCCATTAAATCCATAGATTTCACACTTTATTCAAGTATTCCAAGAGTTGAATTTCAAGTTTCTCCAAGTTACTTTGATTTTTTTTTTTCAAGGAGTTTCTTCCTTTTTCTTCCAATATTCCAACTAGGTATGTTAATTTCCCTTAAAAGCTCTTATTTTATAAATTTTATTCATGCATATTAATACAATTTATGGCTTCAAAAACCCTAGGATATTTTATTTAATGAAATTAAGATGTTAGTTAGTAGATCATATTTTTAGATGTTTATTTGAAATTAGAAATAACTAATTTAATGAAAAACACCATAACTAGAGCATAGCTTAGTTAAATGAATTTATGTAGTAAATTACTATCCTAAAGAAAATATAGTCTTTGACCAAAGAGCACTAATATACTATTTTTCATAAATAATAATTTAATAAGATTAGAAAGAAATATAAATTAAGAAAAAGATAGAAAGAAATTTAGTTCATAGTTATAAAATAAATTTAGTTTATGTTATGATGTGGTATTTTGAACAAATATAGTATAAAGATTTATTTGGATAATATTTAAGACCCATACAAGTTATGAATGTAGTGAGAAAATTAGGTAAATGGTTAGTTAAATTATGGAGAATTTACGGAAGAAAATGGCCATTTTAAGCTTATGGGAAAAATTTAAAGGTTTTACTTTAAATTCTAAACCTTAATCTAAACCCATAGATTTAACTTCCTAATGGTTATTATGCTTTAATAACATGACTAAACCTTCAAGAAACTAAATTGGTCAAATTTTCTACATATTAAGTCCATAGATCGAAAATCATTTTATGTAGGAGTAAAATCTTCCAACTTTTTAGTTTTAAGCTTTTAGGTAAAATGGAAAATTCCTGCCGCCACTGTTTATCGAAATGAACTTAGTCATATCCTAACCACGCTATTTAAATCACTAGAATGCAATTTAGCCACCAAGTATCCAAATTAGCAAACTAGTTAAATAACTAGTCCAAATTGTCATTTTCCTACTATAGCCAGTGTTGATACCTTGAGTAATCAATTGCATAGACGGTGAAACTCTCTTAGAGAAAGAGGAAGGAGGGGATTGAAGGGAGTGCACACCCTCCCTATAGAAGGGAGTGGGACTTTACAGACTTGAATGAATGCTTTGCTGTTTAAGTTGTTTTTAAATGTAATAGTTTGATTTTTAATTCAAATTGAGTTATGATGGTTTCTACTTATTTATAAATCGTGAATTTTGATGATCTTAAAGTGAATCAATTTATTTCATGATAGTTGAAATTAAATATTCACATATGTGGTACATATGGTTGAGATTGTTATGATTGAATTGATTTCAGTGATGGGCCGGTTGGCCAAATTGTATATGATTAAAGAATGTTGTATTACATTATGATTATGGTGGATGAGATGTTGGTCACTGCAGTGGCGTCTCTCACGGTCTGATCTTGTGGAGGCGACGTGAGTAGACTTTCACTCCCACAAGGGATGGAGTAAGACAGGGGTTAATTGTGCGCATTGTTATGTGATTATTTGATCCCTGTGGGAGTACTGCAGACATAGCCACGCACCACCCATGATGAAGGCCCGTGTCAACGCAGAGAAAAAGGGCTTTTTGCTTTCTAAATGAAGAAATCAAGGAGAACTACCTCGGCAAGCTTGAATTTCATCTTGGCCGGGTGAGGTTTGAGCAATGTATTTTGGGGAGCCCTTTAAATGTTCAAATTAATCTACTGGATGACATTATATAAAATATAGAAATCTAAACTTTGTGCATAAAATTCTCCTTGGACTTCTCCTAATTTAAATAAAATGATTTTATGATGAAATTGCCTTCTTGTGTTAAATTTTATGGTCTTGTCTCACTCACTAGGTATAGAAAATATACTCATCCCGTTTTTCCTTATAAAATTTTTCAGGTCAGTAGTGTTAGATAGAGAATAGACTACCCGGAGGAGCAACTTGACCGGAGCCGACCTTTTTATCGAGTACGTGGTCAAATTTTTACAAATTACTTATGGATACACAGGCAATATTTTGCTACTTCTTTTAATGTGTTTAAATACTTGATGAGATATTTCCATATACTTAGTATTTTATAAAAAGAACTTTATTTTGTCACCTTAAAGTATTTTATTTTTCATTTTGATTTAATAAGCATTTTATGTATTTGATAAAGTTTATTTAATCGCAAATAGGTTGTGAGAACCATAAGCCTTGCGTACTTGGAGTTTCAGGTGAGCGTGCTATTCGAAATTCTTAGTACGTGGCGATTGTCATATTTTGATCCTTCGGGTCAGGGTGTGACAAATTAGGTCCTTATTTGACCCGATATGAAAACGTTTGACACCTATTTGACATTTTTGAAAGATTAAATACCAAATTGAGATTTTTCAAAAAATTTAAGACCTAAATTGAGATTTCAACCTTAGAACTTTAAAAGAGGGAATGTTAAGGGTAATACAGTCTCCCTGACACTCACTTTTGGAAACTCGAGATCTCATAGAGCAATATCACCCAACTTTCCTTTTTTTTTTTTTGGCGAGAACGTCACCCAACTTTTAAAATTACCAACCGTCTACTTGCTCTCCATCTCCACTCCACCCTAACTCATAAGTAATTACCAACCGTCTATCTCTGCTCCGGTCTCCACTCCACCCTAACTCATAAGTAGGGACATAAATGGGTAATGGAAATAAGGGTACCTAACCCAATTACATAGATTCGGGTACTTTGTAATCGGATTTGGGATGGATACAGGTAATATCTTCACCACCCAACTCAGGTTGGGGTAGTACCTTTAGGGTACCTGTTACCTGAACTAAATTAGATATATACTAGTAAAACAAGCCTCTCACCATCTTAAGCAAAGAAAGTTTCTGATAATTTTACATCCAACTTAAATTATATTTATTTGCTTCTTTTTTACAATGCCTTGGCTAAATAAAAACTTTTTTCACTCATTCTCTCTTTCACCTTCAGCCACATTTCACTTCCTTTTTTCCCCTTTCTCTCGACTTTTAACTCTAAAATCCATCTTATTCAAGATACTTCAACTCAAATCATTCTCAAATCCTAAATCTATAAACCCTAACTTCAAAATTTTCCCAAATCCATAAACCCCAGTCAACATCGTCTTTTCTTGTTGGCTTTTCAGCTCATATTTGCTCAGCTCCCTCTTTAGCTTTCAATGTTGGTGGCTATGGAAGAAAATCTGTTGTGTTTGTAAGTTCTCTGTTAATTGCCCATCAGTCTAAACCGAATTTGCAGCGTCCATTCGCAGATCTTGTAGTAGCTCTAAAGCCCTTGTAGCGGCTTGTTATCCCATCGCATCAAGACCAATCAAGCTCACCTCTGCCACAAGAGATTTCAGTAAATTCTACACCCTGACATGTCCTAGTTCCAAGTTGTCCAACTGTGCATAAAAAGCATTCCATTTCTTTCCCTTCGATGATGGTAAATGTATTTACATTCTCGAAAAGTTACAAGGAAAAGCAAGGTAGGAGAAAAAGCATGTAGGTGAATTGGCTTGTGTTATACCATAGCATATCTGCTGTTATACCGTATTATATCTGCTATTCCTCCTGCTGCAAAAAAACTAGCCGTGGTTTTGTACAAAAAAAAAATTACCCTATTTCTTGTTTATGATAATATTGTTTATGCTAAATATGACTACATCTCTTCTTGTTAGCTAATTCTTTGTTTTCTTTTTCTTTGTAGCTTCAAAAAAATTTCACAGTGCTTGGTTTTTATCTTTTGCTCATAAGAGAACAATGGGAAGGTAATTAGAAAATTTTGGCTATTAAAGTGAGATGCTGTATTATATGTGCATATTTTTTACTTGGATTACGAATAAGCATAGTTGTTAATAAAAAAATTTATGCTCTGTTTGTAAGATGAGTATCTTTTTATAGGATGTGATTTAATGGGAAAAAGAAAGACAAAGGGAAAAAATGTCTATATATTAAACGGGTATTTGTAGAGTTTATGTAATTAGCATGTAATAAGAAATTTAATAGGGTAGGGTTTAGGTAGAGGATTTAAAATTTAGTCGGGTAATTATAGGGTTCGGGTATTCTAAAATTTTATAGGGTTCGGGTTTGGGTAAGGTAAATTTTGCGGGTACCCTATCGTTGCCATCCATACTCATAAGTCAGAAAGAAAAAATTTATCGGCTTAATACTCAAATTGGTTCCTAAACTATATTAAAAGGATAGATTGATCCTATAACTTTTATTTTGGAACGAATTAATCTTTGAATGGTAAAAAACTTGATGAATTGAGACAGATTGATCCTTAAATTTTTATGTTGGGATAGATTGATTCATGAGTTTTCTTTTTTTTTTTATTTAGGATCTACCTGTCTCAAAATAAAAGTTTAAGGACTAATCTGTTTCAAATAAAAATTTAATGATCAATTTATTCTTTTTGATATAGTTTAGGGACTAAATTAGATATTAAGCCAAAACTTATCTTGAACCTATCCGCAGATGGTGGTCCGGTCTCCAATATTTGTGTTCTGCACTCGAGATTAACAACTGCCGTGTATTGAACATTACACAACTCTTTAAAAAATTCACTATTTTCCTTGCCCATATGGCCCATGCAATTACACATAATATAACAGTTCAAACTTCTCCTCGTCTTTGTTGCCATCAATTTTAATTATATGGATCATTCATAGCATGCGTCAACAGGAGAACTGAGGATAGAAGAAATCTCCCACGGTACTTCTTTAGATTTCGAAAATATAAACAAAGCATGAAAAATAGTTTCAACCCCTTCTCCACATGTCAGACACATTACACCTTCTCAAATCCTCCTACTCTATATAGGTTGCTTAAAAGTTAAAACAGGTTAAATATCCCAAGTTCTCCTCCAGAGCTTTCCCTGCAAGTCCACCTCATAGGGCAAAAATAAGTTTTCTGGATGCACTATGAAGTAAGTTGCAAATAGTTACATGATCCTTGAATGTGAATAATTTTCTGGGTGAGGATAACAATTACCGGATTGAACAATATGTCAAAGAATTTTTATCAATAAGCACTAGAATTTTTTTTGGGTGAAAATAAATAATCCAAGAATTTTAGGCTATGTTTGGTATGAGAAAATATTTTCTATTTTCATTTTTTAAAAAATACAAAGAAACTACCATGTAAGATATGTATTGTAAGAAAAAATGTATACATGTTTTAGAAAATGAAAAATAAAAATAGATTAAGAAATAAGATTAAAAAAAATTGTTATCAATGTTAGGTCTATTTTCATTTTTATTTTCTAAAATATACATACATTTTTATAAACTAACATATCTTATATGGTGATTTCTTTATATTTTTTTAAAAATAAAAATAAAAAATATTTTCATATACCAAACATAACCTTATTTTCCTTTCCCCTTTATTTTTTTCACATACCAAAGTGAGCTTTAACATGTCCCAACAAGCAAAAAATGTTTACATGTTTTATGGGCCTTCGCCCTTTGCTAATTTGCTGATGGAGTTTGTCATGGAATTGAGCTGCAAACATACGGACAGCAGAGTAAATCTTTCTCCTTCTACTCCCTCTAACAACCCCATCATTCTGGGCCTAGTTTACAACTTGACCCATGGCCCTGTGGCTCCAAACAGCATATACCGTCAAAGGGGTAGCCGGCACCCACAAGGCCTTCTCCTTTGGCCCAAGATCACATTCCAAATGGACATCCACGTTGCAAGGGTCACACCTACAGTGGTGACAAAGCTTGCATCCACTTTGGGCACTTTCATACATGAACTAACAGTCATGTCATGTATAGGATTCTCTTTCTATTTTTGATTAAGAAAATTACTGGTTGGCACTCAATGGTATTTATCGGAGCATTTAGAGAAGGAGTGACCAACTCTAAATTACATGACTTACAACTGCTAGATTATCATAAGTATATTTAGCTTAATTTTGAAATAGTCAATTTTTTTGGATAAATTAAATTAAAAGTTCAACATTCTGTCAACAGACATATTTTAATATCTCATTTGTTATTAATAAGCATAGAAATTATCTCGGTTTCAAAGCTGTAATTGATGGAGGCGGAGCTAGCAGCAGCTAAGTGCCTTGGAACCCCTTGGCTCTTGAAAAATTAAGTAACAAACGGTCTTGACTTCCCCTTGGATTCTGATCCTAAAACTTATGCAAATGCTGCTAGTTTGGACAGTGGGGGTTGAACCAAGCACATCTCGAGAAGGCTATGAACTGAAGTATACTTGTAGTCTGAGAATAGCTCTGAGGCCTCCAAATCTTCTTTCTTGAGTTCGAAGCTCATTTGATCACCTTTGATGAATATGTTGTGCAGAATTGAGACAGGAATGTTATGTGGATGAGCCAAAGCTGTTTTAAGAAAATAAAACCATTTCAATCAATTCTCCAATAATGCTACGACACATTTAAAAGTCAAAACTTGTACCTGTATGGTGGTACAGGTACCTGCATAGTAATTCAATAAATTATGCTTTTATACCTAGCCCATAGCATAGAGTTATTCATGGATCCTACTGACAGGATATATAAAACATGATAAAATATGTTTAGAGTAGGTTAAAGAGTAATGCTGCATGATGCACCACTTTTTTCTCACGTGACATAATTATAACTTGTTAATTAAAAAACTCTACCATAATAAATATCTTAAAATTTATGATTTACCTTTTAAATCAATTGTCGATAAAACATGTGATTAAACTTATATTATGTAAGGTGCGACAAAATGATTGGTTAAAAATAGGGGGTCAAAGAGTATTTTTGTTAGAATAATGTTTCATGACTCATCAAATTTCATCCCACGAATTGATCAGCTTGACATGATAGAATTTCAATCACTAAAACTCTATCATAAAATATGTCTAAAATTTAAAACTTATCTTTTACGGTAGTTGCTTCTAAAATTTGTGATTAAATCTATGCCATGTGAGGCAAGTCAATTGGTATAGTCAAATTTGATAAGTCTAGAAATTTTTTCTATATATTTATAAGAGTTTTGCTATATGACCTGTCTATAATCCTCCTGAAGTGGTTGGTCCCCTTTTTTTTCCCCTAAAACCTACCACTATAATTTTTAAAAGGAGAAAATTTACTCTATAAATAAAGTAATTTTTTAAATGAGGAGCCAAAATTTTTGTGATACTCATAAAACTTGAACAATGAAGAGAAACCACGTGATCAAGGATCAGGAGGGTTGTAGGCATGTTTAGTATAAACGTTAAGAAGTATATGTTTTTATTTATAAATATTAATTAATTAAGTAATTAATTAACACATATTGACTACTTAATCTCATTTGTTTGTAAAATTTAAGTCCAACCACCCTTGGTGTAAGTAAATATAAGATAATAATACATCAGTGAATGTACTACTATCTAGGTGACTTACTTTCGGAGAGCTTTATGATCTCTTCTTCAGGAACATAGATTTTTTTGAAGGTTTGGCCCATCTTTTCCTCCCAAGCGCAAATCAGATCCAACTGAGACACAATGTTGCCTGGGGGCCTAATGATAATGACACGATTCTCTGTTCTTGGATCTGTGGCTGCTTTCAGTGTGTAGTTTGCAACGTCCTCCTCGTTGTTTAAGACAGCTGCTTCAGATATTTATGAAGTTAGTGTCTTTCAACAAAGAAAGTAACAATCTTTAAGTCAAATATTCTTTCTTTATTATTATTATTATTATTATTATTATTATATATATATGCTTATTTTATTATTTCAAGATATTTTAAAATAATATCTATCTTTCAAAATAAATCTAGTTTAACATCTAAATTGGTTCGGCTTAATATACAAATTCACCCTCGAACTTTGATCAAAAAGGCAGATAAGCCCTCGAGCTTTTAATTTGGTCAATTTCACACATGAACTATCAATTTTGGTCAATTAAGCCCTTAATTGGATGGAAAATGCTGACTAGGCTAACGGCTCCCTCTGGCTCCTATTACGTCAATAGAAAATGCCACGTGGAATAAAAAAATAAAAAAACTTTATTTTAAAAAAAAAAGTAAATTTATTTTAAGGAAAAGGTAAAAACCTATGTTCTTTTTTCCCCCTTTTTGTCTCCTTCTCAGTCTCACATTATTTTCTTTCTTTCTTTTTTCCTTATTTCTTCTTCATCCTTTCCAGACGCCATGGATGAATCTTCAAGCTTTAGTTTAGTGGGGGTAAAGGGAGATGGGTGGAAGCTATTCTTCTTCTTCTTATTCTTCTTTTTTCTTTTTGTTGAAAAACTTGGTTTCAAGGCTAGTTTTACTGAAATGGAAACTTTAAGAACATTGGATCTAAGTGGCCTTCATCGTGAACTATAGCTTTCCCTCTTCCTTCTTCTTTCACTCGTTTCTCTCCTTTTCCTTTCCCTCTTCCTTTTTCTCTCCCTCCTTTTCTTTCTTTCTTTCTCTTTCCTCCTTTCCCTGGCCTGTCGAACCACTGTCCTCCATGCGGTTGCGATGGCAGAGGCCTCTTACTTCACTTCCCCTTTGTTCCTTTCCACCAAACTGAAGCCTGCTCCTCTCTTCTGCCTGAGCCTCTCACTACTAAGCAAACTGAGAAAAAATCACCCTTCTGGCATCAGAATGGTAGCCATCAAAGTGTTCCACGCCAACCCGAGTCATTCTTGCTTGGAACTACTGCAACCAAACACCCAAGCGACCTACCCATACTCGACAAGTTAAGTTCCTAATTTTGAACATTTTATTGAAGTTTGCAACATGGGTTTATGTTATTTTGGTCTAATTTTGGATCTTGCAAGCGCCTAATGTTTTTCAACGAGCAAAAGAAGAAATCGAAGCCATCGTTGGAATAATTCATCAAAAGATCGAATCAGACTATTCTATTTCCTCAGCAAAGGAAGAAGGGGGATTCAGGCGCTGCCTTGGAATTCGGTTGGAAAAAGTATGCCATCCTTGGGTAGCAAGAGAGATTAATCCCAATCTCTTTGTATAGTTTTGAAGTTTCCTGCCCTTGTTTTGTCTTGTGAAAAATAACCATCAAGTGAAAGCCTTTTAAGATTGGTTTGTCGTAATTGTTGGTGATTGTTTTAAGAATTTAAGGAGTAGATTGGTTTTTCTCTTTGCTTTGACACTGCAAATAATTTGGAAGTCTTCATTGTTGAAAGTGATTTCTGTAAAGTTAGCTTATTGTCTGTAATTTTCAAAAAAACTGATGAAGTCAAATGTGAAAAGCAGAGTTGACGAATCTGTCTTATTGTGTGATGTTGTTTAATGAAAAGCTGCGAACTCCATGTTGTTCTTAGTTGAGTTTTTTTTTCTCTTAACAAAAAAAGGATTTAGAGAGCGAAAGGGTTTTTCGGTTTTCTGGGTTTGTGCGTTTCTTCACTGAGTTCTTACGTATCTTACTTATTTGGGTTTTGAATTTGAATAGAGGAAGAGTTCATTCAATTTGATGATATAGAAACTAGAAAGAGAGAAAGAAATATAAAAGGGAAAAGTTAAAAAGAAGAACGGAGAAGGAGAAAAGAGACGACGAAGGAGAAGAGGTAGAGAGAAATCTAGGTTGTGGAGGAAGAAAGAGAGAAAAAATTATTTTTTAGTTAATTTTATTTCTTTTATGTAATTTGTTTTTCTTTTTAGAAACAAAATTTTCTTTCTTTCTTTTTTTTTTAATTTTTAAGTTATGTGGGTCCCACATCCACGTGGATATTCCATGTGGTCATTTTGGCTGACGTGTGAGTTGGCTAACGGTTTAGTCAGCGTTTTCCATCCAATTTGGGTTCAATTAACTAAAATTGAAAGTTCAAGTGTGTAATTGATCAAATTAAAAGTTCGAGGACTTATCTGCTTTTTTTTATCAAAGTTCGAGGGTGAATTTATATATTAAGCCAAATTGGTTCTCAAATCGCATCAAATTGGACAAATCGTCCCTCAAAACTTGTATTTAAGACAATTTAACTATTGAATTTTAACTTATGGACAATTTGATTCAAATTTGAAGGTGTGCATTTGAATTAGGTGTGACATACAAAATTTTTGGAGGAGACTTTTTTTTTTTGAAGTTGAAATTTATTAAAGCCAAGCAAAAAGCTTGAAAAAGCAAAATGTATAAGAACACCTTAAAGCCAGATAATCAAGTCATTACGCTTGGAGACCCCCAATTTTGCTAAAGAATCTGCCATGAAATTAGCCTTCCTAAAAACAGAAACAAAGACTACTTTGCCAACAACCTTTAGAATGTTGTGAAACCTTTAGAATGTTTCGAAGGAGACTTTAAAGTAGATTTTAATCGTTATAGTGCAAAGCTCAATTTTTAAAAGCCGAGGTTTAAGGGTCACATACCATTTGCTTTGCCACTACCGTAGACAATAACTTCATCTCGTTGTTTCTCATGCGGATGAAGCAAATAGTTAACAAAATACGCAGCAAATGAATTTGCAGACACATAAGTGTATGGGATTCCGGCTGCTTCTATTGCCCTTCTGATCTTCCTTTTGTTAGAAAAAACAGCTTCTAGTGGTGGAAGTGCCTTCACTCTGTCAACTTCGTTTCCAAATTCTGATGGAATAAACCTCTATTTTGCCATTAACACAATATAATTAGACTAATTAGAAAAAATTATTAAGTATAATATTTAAAGAAATAGAGTTTTGGTACATGAATTGCCTAAATCTATCATGCGTATAACCCACCTGACGTGATTCTTCGTCAATTGGTCTCACTTTTTTTAAAAAAAATATTCTAAAACCCTAATATTACTATATTATAAAGAGACAAAATTTACCTTGTAAATGAGATAACTTATTAAATGTGAGGCTAAATGTTTGTGATATGCATAAAAGTTGGAGAAATCCAAAAGAAATACGTCAGTCAAGAGGATTATAAGTGGATCAAGAAGTATTTTTCAAAGAAATATTATAGACCCATTAACAATGGTGTGATATATTAGTACGTAACATGCAAGGTTTATAATCTAGTGGCTAAGTTGTTTAAATTTTAACAGCTTCAAATACCGAAATAGAGAATTATATCTTCCGTGTCGAAGGTGGAATTTTAGAATCCATTAACAAGATAAAAGGGTACGCAGACTTGTGTCCTTATATGTTTATAAATATCATCCAGTTAATTAAAAAGATAGACTTCTTTTTTGAAAAAAAAAAGAATAAGAATTTTTAATCCCGTTTATGGAGTTTATTTATTTGTTTCATTTCTCGAGAAGTACTAATTGATGATAATTACCTTAATTGTGCCAGCATCTTTCATTGCCCTTACTATCTTGAGCTGTTCAAGATGTTGAGGAACGGCAAGTGTGGAGATCACAATCTCTACCTTCCGAAGTACTGAAACTAGATGTTCATGCTCATCCAACTCTCCCTGAGGAAAGAAAAAAGAAACTGCTTTCGGGCTATTTCCAAACAGAATTTAGGAAAAAAAGATTCGAAAGAAAGCTAGAGAATAAAGTAACCTGGATAATGCAGACTCCCATGGATTCAAACTCCTTGAGAAGCTCTAACTTGGAGTTGTCTTTGCTATTTGGTAAGAGTGGGCGAGTGTAGGCGTAAGTCAAATGACCCATGGAAACAGATGCCTTCACCATGTATTTGCCAAGATACCCAGTTGCTCCAATTATCAAAATCTTGCTCTTTTCACCCGCCATTTTCTTTCTGTTTGCTTTTTTTTTTTCTCTCCTTCTCTTTTCTCTTTGAACCGTTTCATACTAGTGGCAGGCGGCAGCCATAAATCCATAACACAATCTTAAGGAGAGGGCTAGAATGGGGGGGGGGGGGGGACATTTGTCACCTCCCCATTGGCCCTCTCCTTTTATTTTTTTAAATTTTCTCTTTTTTTTTTAACTTTTTTTAATTGTTATATTTAAAATAATATTTTTATTATTTGAATATTATTCTTTAATATTAATTTTTATATAATAATACTATTTTGATATTTTATAATATTTATTTAGTATAAATGTTTAATATATTTAGTATGTTTATATATTTATTTATATTATAATTCGAATATTATTTTTAAATATTAGATTTATATAATAATATTATTTTATATTATTTTAAAATTTTATCATATTTATTTAATTTAAATATTTAATATTATATATCTTTACTTATACTATATATAATACTTAAAAATATTATATATATAGTATATATTTATATACTATATATTACTTTACTATATATTACTATACTATATATTACTATTAAATATTTATATATATTTATATTATTATTTGAATATTATTTTTAAGTATTAGTTTTATAGAATAATGTTATTGTTTTAATATTGTATCATATTTATTCGATTTAAATATTTAATATTATATCTATATATATTACTCATTCTAATATATATAGTATATATTACTATATTATATTTATATATTATATATCTGTATCTGTATCTATATAACTATTTTAAAGAAAAATTAGCCTCACATTATATGGGAAGAATTTGTCAGCTTCCATTGACTTTTTTTTCCTTTTCAATTTTTTTTTACTTTTACTTTTTTTGGGGGGCATTTGTCGGTCTTCCATTGGTCCTTTGTTATTTTTTGATTTTTTTTACTTTTACTTTTGTTTTCATTTTTTCTTTATATACATATATACTATAAGGCCTAAAATTCTTTTAGTGGTACTTGATACCACCTGATTGGGTGGATCTTTTTTTTAATCATTTTGTTCTTCAAGACAAAATATAGAGCCAACCATTATATCATCAAAATAATTTAAAAAATTATAAAATATATAAAATAAATATAAACATACAATCTTATTTTTGAGAAATTATTTTATGATTCGTCTCATCATGTCATATATAGGACCAACCAATAAAATATTATCAACAAAAAGGTTTTTCTACAATTACTAATATCTTACCTCTACTAATATCCTTAATTTCAGGATTTACCCATTAAATCTTATTTTTTAAAATTATGGGCTAAATTTTAGCAATCATTTTGAGTTGGTAAACTTTTATTGATTGATTCTATAACTGATATGGTTAAATGATCCTTATTCCTTATTTTGAAACTCTCACATCTTTAGAAGGCATGCGTTGTCTTTTCATTAACATTCTCATTTTTTTACTTTTTTTTTTATTTTTAAGTTTTAAAAGGATATTGATTTGAGAATTTTACAAAAAAATATAAAGCCCGAGGCGTAGCCCGGGCCATAGGTCTAGTTATATATAAGAAAAAGTTCATGAACATATGGCTTAATGATAGTGTGAATGCAATTTTATTTTGGCTTAATACCTAATTTGGTCATTGAGCTATACTGAAAATGACAGATTTGTCCATAAATTTTTATTTGAGACAGATTGGTCCCTGAACTTTTATTTTGAAAGAGTTATGTCTTCAATAAAAAAAACTAAAGAAAACTTAGGGGCCGATTTATTTCAAAATAAAAGTTCAAGGACTAATCTGTCCAATTCATCAATTTTGATATTATTGAGGGATCAATTTGTCCAAAATAAAAGTTTAGAGATTAATCTGTCTCAAATAAAAGTTTAGAGATTAATCTGTCATTTTTTATATATTTCAGGAATCAAATTGGATATTAAATTGTTTTATTTACTATGGTTAACAATCACATGACCTATTAATATGGTAGATGCTCAACTCCTAGAGCTTGGGAATTTAATAAGTACTTCAAGTACTTTAAAAAATCTTAAACAAAATTCTAAAATAGTAATTGCCCTATGTAAATTGAATCTCATTTTACTATTTTAGAATATTTTAAAATAATATCCACTTGTAAAATAAAAAAACACTCTTCCAACCTTACCTTTTAATTAAACATTAACTTTTTATTTTTTGGATTTAACCAAAGGTATACTTAGGTCTTTAGTTCAAAACTAATTCTTTTTGGATCGGAAGCGTTAAAGGTAATTAAAACTTCGCAATAAATGCGTTTTCAGGGATTTAAATGCTGACATTTAATGAGATTTGTCACTTTCTATCATCTTAAAGAATAAAATTGAGAAATTAATTGTTAAAGTATCACTTTTGGTTAAACTTTGTATCATTTTTTAACATTCAATTTGGAAATGAGTTTTGCTACATGATTCGTCTAAATCCATCCCCCCAATATCTCTCATGACGTAGCAAGTTGTATTTATTTTTCTTTTTAAAACCTTATAATTATCAAAAAGAGGAAACTTACCCTATTAATATGTTAACTTTTTAATGTGGGGTTAAACCTTATTAAATGAGGGGCTAAATTTTTGTGATACTCATAAAACTTTGATAAATCAGAAAAAACCACATCAAGAGGGTTGTCAGGAGGGTCAAATATTAGAGAGCCAAGAAGCATTTTTCTTTGGAAATAAAGAGAATAATCATGCAATTCCAAAGATGTGAACATAAATATCTTGATTTCTAGATATTCATTTCATTGCATTACTTAATTATTGAACCCACCAAAAATGTGATCCATACGAATTTTGTGAATGCGCATAATACGAGGAGAGACTGGGCCCAATTCTTATGGAATGAATAAAACGAGGGTTCTTTGGTCTCTTTCCAGATGGGAAATTGATTTTTGCAAGAACCTCGTGCAAATGTAAAATTCAATTGTTCTATCTGTCGGCATCTGACAAAATGCCATATGCTGCCAGAAATCATTTATGATTGAACTTGAAAAAGTTTAACTAAAATCCTAATCTTCCCATCGAATTAGACATTTGACAAGGAACTGCTCCTTCGAAGTTTGAAATTTTCTTTGGCAAAGCTTTGAAAAGTTTCCTTCACGTTTAAATGTCTTACATAATAAAGAACTACAGAAGCTATCTAAGAAATCAACCAAGCTAATGTATGGTTTATGATGAACATGAATCTGTCCATAATTTGTTCTTACACATTGTCCTTTCAATGTTGAACTTTTTTTTTTATATACACATGTCCTTTTTCTAAACTTCTTTTATTATTATTTTTTTCATATGCACATTGTCCTTTCTCTATTGATGAACTTCCTTTTTTTTTTAATATAAATCTTCTTTTATCCAATAATCACATTAGACTCCGACAAATCTAGACATAGCGACTCTGAGTAATTAATCCGGAAAGAAGTATTGGATCTCAAACAGAGAAAAACTCTGTCAAACCTGGTATTTTCTCCCTTTATAAAGTTCAAATCCGTGACCTTTTTAATATATACTATGTTCTTTAGTAGTGAAGCAAGATGATATAAAGATAAATCATAAATGAAATAAGGCTTGGGATTACCATGGTTAAACCAAAATAATAATAATGATAAACAAAATCATATTTGTTCACACGGGATTTATTCTCACAATTTATTTAAATAAATCATGATCCATTCCTTCATTTTAAGCCGCAGCAGAATTCCCAACGACATTCCCATTCTTGGTGGCATTCAGATTCCTGGCGTCATTCCGATTCCTGGTGAGATTCAAAATGTCTGACTTCATTAAAATCAAGTTCGGTATTCGGACAAGAAGATCATCGTCCACTCTGAACAATGTATAGGCAATATGGATGTCGTCAATCCTCATTCTTCGACCGTTCACCTCTACCTCATCACCGACGTGAAACTTATTGACATAAAAGATAAAATGTATGCACCTGACGAGCATCCAAAATGGCTTTACGAGGACAGCAATGGTGACTGTAAGGTTGAAGCACAGCAGATAATCGGATGTACTTAAACCGGAAAAAATTCGATAAACAGAATCCAAAGGCTTGCCCCGGAAAGAAATCAAGGCAATTGGAATCAAAGCCAATAGAGCAACAGAGCCGCCAAGATAAAGGGGCTTCGCCATTGAATCCGAAGAGAAGAGAAAAATAAGATATTTTGCCGAGGAAGAGATGACGAAATTGGAGAATTTTAAATATGGAGAGAAGTTGATGAAAATAGATTTTATAACAAACTACTTTTTAGGATTATTTTGACATTTTCAATGGTGATAAGTGAGGAAATCAGGAACCCGATCTTCTAGCCTTATCCTTTCAGTCCAAGAGAGGAATTTAAGGATTTACAAACATCTGTTGTAACTTCGTTTCCTCTAATTTTGTTTTATTTTTATTTCCTATAAATAAAATTAGCCATATTCTTACTGTTTTATGGTCTTTATGGACCAACCGGAATCGCTGCTTGCATGAAGGAAAATGTTTTTTGGCGTCTCAGATTGTTTTGCGAGTTGATGCTTTTTTGCATGATTTTGAGGAAGGCATGAGTTCGTTATATGGAGAATGTCTGGTATCTAGAACACGGACTGCTCCAGTAGCATGGCAACCCCGGGAACGGGTTTGTTAAGACTGATGCTGCTTATAATGTGCAGCTCAAGCATGCTGTTAAATAGTTTGTTGTACAAAGTAAAACAAAGTCTCACATGGAGAAGATATATAAAAGGCCATGGAAGTGTTTTATATATATCCACTTGACTTAATAGGTATCTTAGGATGCCACAAGTGTATGAGCTTAACCCATTGGTTAGCCCAATTTTTATACAATGTTTATTAGTCCAAGTTGGGGCACTTGGGGCCTTGGGCTTTCTATGTTAAAGAATTTTTATTTTGTTAAGTTAAATGAAGAGGTTATATATTTAAACATAATTTTTGAGATTAAGATGAACAATTGTTTGTCTTATAAAATAGTTTTTCATTAATAGTTATTTCTTTTAAACACATCTCTTCATTGGTTATAGGAAAAGGACTTTATTCTTCAATTAGTTAACCGATTCTCTTCCAAAAAGTTTCTTAAGACTGCTTTGTTATATCCTGGTGTGACTCGCTTTAATTATAAAGCGATATTGCACTAAAGACCGTTGAATTCATGCCTCAAAGCTTTCCCCTAGATCATTGTTCTTATTTTTGTTTAATCATTTTCTTTCTCTTTCGAAATTTCCTAACACACGCTTCTTTGGGAATAGTTATGAGGAACGCTATGGGAGATGTAGTATATTGTGGAGTGGCTCGATTATCAATGTTCCATGAGCGCTCCATGCGGAGGCTTTAGCTATTCTATTTGGGTTAGAAGTGGTTTGAGAAAAAGGCTCTATGGTCTTTCAAGTCAAGTTTGATGCTCTAAATTTGGTGAAAAATCAATAGGTTGGTCCTTCATTATGGGAGAGTGGTTCTCTTGTTGATGAGATTCGTAATCTATCTACTTTATTTGATGGTTGTTCATTTCATTATGTTAGAAGAGAGGCAAATGGTTTAGCCCATAAATTAGCTAAATTTGATTGTGCGGTAGGATATAGAAGTGTTTGGGTAGGATACATACCTTCAAGTGTCTCTAACCCTGATATTTCGTAGTGTTTAATCAAATTTGCCCTCTTTCACCTCAAAAAAAAAAAAAATTAGCCATAATTATTCTCTGAGTTACCATGAATATTGTCTCGTAATTAAATAGTAGGACCAAATTTGGTAACCAAAGGTTGTGCTGACAAAGGTTACGTTCGTTTTGGGCACTATTCATAATAATCGTGTTTTGAAATCAGAAAAAGGGATAGGATTCTCCTTATTTTTTATTGCCAAAATTACTATTTGGCACTCAATGGTATTTACATTTAGATTTTAGAGTATGAGTGACCAACTCTAAATTACATGACTTAAAATTGCTAGATTATAGAAATATAGATCTAGTTTGGTGTATCGGATTAGATTGGATGAGATAAGATGATAAATTAAATATAATGTGCAGTATGATTTATATGATTTATATAAAATTGAATTGACAAATGGATTTTTCATAAAATGATAATAAATGATTAAATCCTTCAAAAACGGAGATGATTGACTCATCAATAAGTCATTCTTTCCCCAATATAAATCTATATAAATATTATAAAAGTACACCACAAAACATATATATAATTTTAATCATTATCGTACTCAAACCAATCTAGTATATCAAATTAACTAGCCCATATTTCAGTACTTTCGACGGAGACCATCTTTTCTTGGATAATTTAAATCAGAAGTTCAGCGTTCTACCACTAGACGCATTTCAATAAGGGAAAATTTCAAAAAGGGAGTCTATTTAAAATATTTATCTATTAGTACTATAACAAAAAATAATTATTAGTAAGTCAATGATCTTTTATAAAATTTGGGATAAGGACATTACATTTACATTTTTTACCTTGTTAAAAGTAAAAAAAAAAAATATTCTAATATTTTTTTCCTCTTTATATTACACACTATAAAAGCTAAAAGTAATGGTATTTTTTTTTCACTAAATATACATAAAAAAAGGAAATTATATATATTAGGTGATCAGGATTTACGATATTTGTTGAAACAATGAAAGGGAGGGAAGGAAGGAAGCGAGATGGTCGATTTGAGCGAAGCAGCTTTGATGAGTTGATCGATTGCATTCTTTTTCTTTAGTGTCTATTCTATGCAGCCAAACAAAATCCAAAAAGAAAAAATAAAAAATTCCCTCCGTTAGCTTGTAAAATATATTTAAATATGTTTTGCTAGAAATAGCTTCTGCTTTGTAACTTTATCTCGCTCCATTTCATTCTTTTTCTCTCATTCTCTTTGCATGATTCCATGGCTGCCGATTTGCCGATACGATGGTAAATGAGAAATGTGGATTTTTTATTAATTAGTAATTAATTATCTCACTAAATATACTTCAAAACATTACTTCATTAAATATTAGAGTTTTTTTTTTTTAGTTTTTAGTAAGGTCAAAAAGGCAAACATAATTTCCTTATTTCAAATTTTATAAAAGACTATTAATTTATTAATAATTATTTTTTATCATAATAGTAACGGATAAATATTTTCAATAAACCGTTCTTTTTTAAAATTTTCCCCAACTTTTTCAATAATTTGGAAGTGGTGATCGACGGAGGCGGAGCTAGCAATAGCTATAGGGGCCTTGGGCCCCATTTGGCTCTTGAAAAATTAAAAGTTTAAAACTTAAGCAAATAATGTGGGGATTGAACCAACAACATCTCGAGAAGGCTATCAACTGAAGTATATTTGCAGTCGGAAAATAGCATGGAGGCCTCTGAATCTTCTTTTGTGAGTTCGAAGCTCATTTGATCACCTTCGATAAATATGTTGTGCAGAATTGATAACGGGAATGTTATGTGGATGAGCCAAAGCTGTTTGAGAAAACAAAATCATTTCAATCAATTCTCAATCATACTACTACATATTTAAAAGTCATAACTTGTATACCTATATGGTGGTACATACTAAAAATAGTAAAATTTTATACACAAACCGTCATAGAGTTTAAAGATCCCACCGACAGAATTATAGACTCAATAAGTTCTTTATTAGTAGTAGAGCTTTCGTATTAGATGAATGATATATAGCCAACTATTCAAATAATTGATTAATTCATATTTAAAAATATATCTTATAGGAACACTTGTCTATCCTCTAAATATATGCTTGTGAAGTTTAATAATTCACTCATCTATATCTATATATTAATTCTATTCTCTAATAAATCTCCTTTCTAACACTCTAATTTGACATGTAATAGTTTATCTGTTAGATTATTTAATAATTTCGTGCTAGAGATATTAATATTGTGTGAAATATCTTTTTTCCCCTTTCAATTGAAGATTGATAGTTTTAGTAATTGATTATTTTGTAATTTTATCTAAAAATATATTCCTTTTTATAGTAATAAATGTTCTATATTTGTTTTAATTTTTTCTTGAGAGTATTTATTGAAATTCATTGAATATGAGAGTTTAATACATTTTATTAATTTAATGTCTTAAAAATTGTACTAACATTTAAACTTTTTTTTTTACTTTCTACTTTCCTTTTTTATTTTATTTTAGTTGATTAGTATCTCTCTCTCTCTCTCTCTCTCTCTCTCTCTCTCTCTCTCTCTCTCTCTCTCTTTCTGTATAGTGTTTTTTTTTTTCAATTCATTAAATGATTAATGGAACAAAATAAGTTGTAATGGTTGTTTTGATTTTATTCTTATACAACCTAAGCATTTCCGTTTTTTTCTTGTTTTGGGAAAAAATAAAAAGTTTATCAATATTTACTTTTTCTTTATCAAAAGTAAAACTTTTTCCCACCAACTCTTATTCTCTTGCCCTTTCTTATTTATTCCTTCTTGGTGGAATAAGAGAGTATTATGATTATTTTTTAAAAAAAATTTCATGAATCTTTTAATGATTTTAAAATGTTTATATGTTCTAAATTATAAGTTTGTAGTTTATATTATTGTGACTTTCATATATATATATATAGAAATGGCTACCATTCTTCTTAATTATGTATCACAAAGTATTTTTAATAGTGATTAGAATATATAACTAAATTCTTAATTTCTTATAACTTTATACTTTTCATATATTTTTCATATAAATAAATATAATTAATTTTCAAAAATCCGTGGCGCAAGCGCGGCAATTTTTCTAGTGATGTATGATTTCTTAATTAATCAATTAATCAATCAATAAATCAATTTTTTACTCAATTAATTAATTAATTTGTGGTGTCTAAAAACTACACTAACAATGCATCAAAAATAATAATCCATATAGCTATAGGGTTTAATTAAGAGTAAAAATTTGATTAGGACTGCCTGTAAAAGATATTATAAGGAATTCAGCTCCAATTCAATCACATCCAATTCTAGTTGAAGCCAACTTAAATTCAAACACTCAGACTCTCTCCTGATACTATCTTATCTGCTATTTGTATGATTTAAATATTTTCAAATACTTATATTATCCTCTGTTGTGTAAGTGTATGAATCCCTTTTTTTGCGAGAACCTTATGCAGATGTAAAAGTCAATTACTCTGAGCTATTGCCATATCGGACAGAGTTACTTGGCCCATACTAGAAATGCTATCTGCTGCCGGAAATCATTTATTTAGGATTGAAATTGAAATGTTCCCATCCAATGCTACATTTGACAGGGAATTCCTCCTTCAAAGTTTGAAATTTTCTGAGGCAAAGAAATCCAAGAAATCAACCAAGCAAATGTATGGTTTGTGATGAACAAGAATCTGTTGATAAATGAAACAATATTTGTTCATACAAAATGGGATTTATTCCCACAAATTATTAAATACATCATCATCATACCATACGATTTCCTTCATTAAGCGGCAGCAGCATTCCTGGTGACATTCCTATTCCTAGTGGCATTCAAATTCCTGGCGACATTCAAATTCTCGGTGGCATTCGAATTCCTGGCGACATTACTCGGATTCCTCGTCACATTCCAAATATTCGACTTCATTAGTATGAAGTTCGGTATTCGGACAAGAAGATGATCGTCGACTTTGAACAATGTATAGGCAATGCGAATGTCGTGCACCCTCATTCTCCGACCATTCACCTCCACCTCGTCACCCACATGAAGCTTATTTGCGTAAAAGACATAATATATGCACTTAACGAACATCCAAAAGGGCTGTATTAGAATGAGGAAGGTGGTTGAAAGGTTAATCCACAGCACAATATCAGATAAACCGAAACCGGCAAAAGTTTGATAAACCGATTGCGAATTCAAAGGCTTGCCCCAGAAAGAAATCAGGAAAAGGCAAAGGAAAGCCAATAATAGAGAAAGAAGGCCGTAAAGGCAATTAGGGGGCAATGCCATTGAATCCGAAGAGAAAATTGTTGTTTTGCCCAGGAAAAGAGAAAACTGGAGAATGGTTAAAATGGAGAGAAGTGAGATGGCAATGGTTTAAAACAAACTAGTGGTACTTTTTAGGATTCTTTACAAAATTGTCGGGTTTAAAGCAGAAAAGTGGGAAAGAAAAATTTGGTTTTGACATCTTCAACCGTCAAAGAGAGGAATTTAAGGATTTAGTAGTTTTGGCCCCAAAAAAAAAAGATTTAGTAGTTTTACTAAATTCAGTTGTAACTTTTAGTAATTTTTACCATTTGAACTATATATATTTTTTTCACGATTTGTAGTTTTGCATAGACTAGTCTATGTATACACAATACAACACGAGAGGAAAGAAGAAAAATTAACATTCACATGTATCATTGTTCATGGAGACCAGCATAAAAAGACTTAAATAATTGAAAACGAACTTATATCAATCAGGATGAAGAGAAAATAAGATTTATCCTCGTTATTTATTTGGCATTGGTTCCTAAAAAGTTTAGTAGAGCTGGAGGTTACCCGTCTCCAAAGTTAGAGCAAACTGTCAATTTCTTCCCTACAAATGAGAAACTGGGAGTATTTTGAATTCAGGTGAGGTGTGCCTGTCTCTATTGAGCTTTCTTTGATCTATTATTTTTCCCTATGAACTAGCTCTTTTACTCTCACTAATTATTGTGATATTGATTAGGCCAGTTGTCTGATGAAAGCAAACCACAATTTCTCATTCCTGTAGAAGCCAAGTATCGATCCATGGTTGCCACCACTCAGGAAATAATTTGGTTGCAAACCTTGCTTCATGGTTTTGGTATTTTTTTTGTCAAATTATATATTTAGTCCCTCTACTATATGAAAATGTAGTCCCTTTATTTTAATTTGATCAAATTAAGTCCTCTATTTTTATTTATTGTCAATTTTAGTCCAATCATTAATGGTGTTAAATTTTCATAGTTAACTATGCTGATGTGGTATTGACTATGCTGACGCGGTATTAATTACATTAATGTGGCGTTAACTTTGATAATGTTTACCTAAAAAAATTAAAAAATTTATGTGGCTTTTTTTTTTGTCACATTGAATACCTTTTGGTAGTAATTATGAAATTTCTTATCAAAAAATATGAAATTCAACATTCAAAACTAAAATACAAATGAGCTATATATCAAAGCGAAAAATATGTTATGTAGTCAAAAAAAGTCACATGGAACTTTTTTAATTTTTTTAAAAGTATATGTCATCATAATCAACGCCACGTCAGCATAGTTAACAGTGAATATTTAACATCGTTAGTGATTAGATTAAAATTAATAATAAATAAAAATAGAGGGACTCTATTTGATAATAAATAAAAGTATAGGGACTCAATTTGATCAAATCGAAGTAGATGGTCCAAATTCACACTTTCAGTATAGTAGAGGGACTAATTACACAATTTAACCCCTTTTTTTTTTATCTCAACCCACTCCACTATATTGTGATAGTCTATGGACAATTTCAATTGTATTTGAGCTCCCAAAATATAAATCAATCGACGTATTTGGTGTAATTAAAATTTTCTTTGAAAATTTGGAGCAAATTGAATAGATTGTAAAACTTGTAAGTTAAACTTTGAAATTCAAGTTTTGTGGAGTTTGAATAAAGTTTTCCCAAAATGGAAAACTATATAAGAGGGAAAGAAGAGCTCGGGCTATCCAGCAGTCCTCCTCCCCCGCCGAGCGCCTTTCTTCTTCTCTTTCAATTCTTCCTCCATTTCACTTTCTCTCTCTCTCATCCCTAAGAACTTCTCTCCAGCCTTTCTCTTCCATTTCCCAACCAAACTTAACATGCAACCACACTATTTTAAGTAATTTTTCAAGCTCTTGAACATGGTGGCACTGGTTTTTGGAGAAAATCTCTATTTTGAGCTCAAAGACCAAGCAAAGGTTCAGGTTGTTCTTGAAATTGGTGAAGAACTAGTCATTTTCTATTTGAGCTTTCAAGTTATGTGGTAAAGGCCTTAAAGAGCTTTTATATGGCATGATTACATGTTAAATTGGGAAATGGTAGGTTAAGATTTTGAGTTTTGGAGAAATTTGGCTTAATTCAGTATTGTAGTTAAATTTTAAGTTGAAATGTCTATTATGGGGGTGTTGATGATATAATGTGTATTGAAGCCTTGAGTGGCTGTTGGAAGGATTAGACGTGTGAAAAATTGAATTTGGAAGGCAGGGAGAGGACAAGGACCATTGTATGCGGCTGTCAGCAGGTGGTCCATCGCCAAACCCGGTCATATTCGGCGCCAAACTTCAATTTAGGCAGAAACAGAATGCAGTTCGAGAGAGTCCGATGCTGGTCTTGTAAGGATCTAGCACCGGACCTGAAACATAAAAATTGTTTGGGTGACTAGGTGTCATTTGGCATCGAATAGGGCTAGGACCAGCGTCAGACTTGACCTTGACCAGGCTAAACTTGGCCAATGCCAACGTTGACTGGTTGTTAACCGGTAGTCGACCAAAAAGTTGACTTTTTTGTTTTATCCAATTCGATACTAGTTTAGCCTAGAGCCCTTTTTAAGTTAGATAGAAACCTATTTAGGCTACTTGAGTCTGCATATACATGATTTTCAATTTAAAAGGTTTTGTAATGAAAGTTTAAAGAATTAGGATCACCAACGCAGGATCGTGGCAAGGCTCCTACTATATAGTTGGATTAATACAGGAATGTATAATTCTCCCAAATAATGAAAGATTTGGCCTTAATGTTTAGTAACATTGAAGACAAATTTGAGGCTTTGCCACAAAATCAAAGAAAAGGGATGAAGAAAAGAGGTGCTCCTGATTTGAAGCAAAAGGAGAGGGGGGGTTGTCTGGACTCAGGGAGCCAAGATGAGATGCGAGTGGGAGAAGACGTGGGCAGGTGGGAGATGAGAAAATGTGAGCTTTTGGGCTTTGGCCTTTGGGAATTGGGAGAGTTAATGAATTAAAAAAAAAAGAAGCCCCTCAGAAAACCCAAAAAAATTCAAATTTTCGGTTGAATCGGTCTAACTAGTTCTACGCCTCACGATTTAAAAGCAGCTTGAAAAAAAAAGCGATTTCATTACCTCTAACGGACTAAATTGATGCCAATTCCCAGTTCAATTGGTTGAACCGGTCGGTTCGTTCCTTTTTTTTTATTTCATCACAAGGTGTAAAATCTATTTCTTTTTCATTTAACTAAAACTAATTTTTTTTGTTACAACTAAAATATTTTGAATTGAATTTAAATAAGACTAATAACTTATTAATTATTTATTTTGTTTAAGTAAGGGTATCGGGCCAAAAGCCTAAATGATAAACAAATGCGCACTTCTGGAATCGAACTTATATTATCACTCTCATCATCAAGGTAGAAGTTCTTATGGCTTTGATCAACATTTATTGGTTTGATATATAAACGCACTTTAAATTAAATTTTAAGTGTGCATTATGAATTTTCTTTCAAAAAAAAAGTGTGCATTACGAGTTTAATCGTGACATCTTTGCTTTCATGGTGCCAATTATATTCAATTTTTTCCACGTCTTCCACAGTACAATAAGTGTTCTATAGTTGAGCGTAAATTTAGGACGAGTAATTATTGACAATTTTTTCTAACTAGTCTTTTGGAATACAAGAAGAAAGTTTCAAGGCTCGGTGTAAAGAACAAGCAATATATTAGGACATAGAAACACTTGGACGTTGATCTGAAAGCAAGATGAGCAATTCCATGGCGTGCTACTGGGGTTGAATGTGATGTTGCAAGTTCTTTTTTTTGGTTTTTGGCAATTCGTCTAATATAAATAAGTAAAAAGGAACATTGTACCCAAAGTCTAAACGACGTCCAGTACTTCCACTTAATTTGAAGATGGCAAATCTTGAATTCACATACATTTGGCTTATGTTCATTCATTGTTCATCTTCCATTTCCATATTACAAGTTGAGTTACAATATCTTATATATCCCGTACAAATTTTTTTTTTGGGAGTAACTAAGGGCGTCCCTAAATCTTTAGCCCAATACTAATTTCTTTCGAGTTGGGTTGTCCCACTATATATGGGGATAAAGCTCTCCCAACAGAGATTTTCTCTATTCACAAGACTCGAACTCGAAACCTTACTTAAGAAGAATAAGTGTCAAACCACTTGAACCAACTAGTTGTTGGTCCCGTACAATTTAATTTACATAGCTCTTTCTAAATCTTCATGATGCAGCCAGTGACGGAGCCAGGGCGAAATGGCCTCTGCTTTTAATTTACAATTTTTAATTCATGCATGTTTTAACTGTAATTAGCATACAACTGGATCAGTTGCAAAGAATGAGATATTGAGCTTGTATATATATTGTAGAAAAATTTCACCGGCATTAAACGTATTGTAGCCTAACATATATAATCTCCTACTAAAACTTTTGAGAGGGTAAGAAAAGACCCAACTTCATCTATCACCGTCTAATTTTCTGATTCTTCCATCGCCAGGACCCCCATTCCTTAATCTGCAATTTACATGAAAAGGATTTTCTTAGTATACAAAATATAGACTTAAATGGTGAGACTTTGGATGTACTTGGTAAAGGTCTGGCCTTATTTAATTTTTGTCTTTACCACCCTGTTTGTTTTTATTACGAGCTCACTGGTCAGTCCAGCTACGTGAAGCCTCTAGTAGGCCAAGAGTAAAGCGCGAGTCTAGAAGGCTTGATTGGCTTAGATGATTACACGTTATAATTTCCTTTATATAATTGAATAAGCAATGTTGATATATGTAAGTTGGTCCAGCCTATCATTGGAAAAATACATAAATAAAGGTAATATATTATTTTCCTCTAATTAATAACATAGGCTAATATTGTTTAGATCATGGTCTCAAAAATAATTATTTTACTGAGGATAAAAAACCCGAAAACCCTAAAATATATAAGAGAACAAACTTAGGGGGCAAGGCAAAACTGTATACTTATAATTTACAAAAAAAAAAAGAGAAAAACCCTATAGGGAACCCTAGAATATGTCTAGTATATAAAGAATTCCACTTTACCTACTTTCATACTCGCAAATTAAAAGATTGACTAGGAGAAGCATTATTGCTAACTACCGACTGAAACAATGGCTGATCAAGTGCCTAATCAAGAGCCTAATCAAGGTTTGTTTGCATTGGTTTTTATGTTATGATGATCTTATATCTTGTCCAACTCTATATAAACCCATCATGTAGAAGAAAACAAAGATTTTATTGAATTTTGTATGCATGAAACATTATTGAAATATAATAGATAGCCTAGTCAAATATATGGCATGCAATTAATTTAACCATGTTATTTCTAATTTGTTTCAGTGAACCTGGATGGCTTTGACTTGGATGACGCTTTGGTAATGCCAGAACATCCTGACGCTGCGCGACTCAGGGCAGAAAGAATAACTAATTCCGTCTCTGAGTTGCCAACCATTGAGAATCCTACTGGGAGTTGCTCAATTTGCACCGAGAGCCTTTCACAAACCGGTGAGAATGGAGTTGCTAAAAGGCTCCCTTGTGACCATATATTTCATCAAGCCTGTATCACTAAGTGGTTCATAGAAAGTGCTAACAGCAATTGCCCTGTTTGCCGCCGCAGCACCAGCGCCAGTTGAATTAGTCATAGCCAAAAAACATATTTCGTTTTTCTTTTTTTCCTTTAATATCAATTAAAAAGGTTATTATTATTATTATTATAAATAAAAATTATTTGGAGGACTTATTATATAGTATTTCTTTTTATTTAGTAAGCAATTAAAACCATTGCTCTGTTTCCACCTCAAAAAGAGGTCTTCTCAGGTGAATGTTCCATCTACCAAACCCAGAGATCTTCCCATGCTTTCTTGAGGCGACGGCATAAACTCTCCCTCAACCTAATAGGACTCTCCTATATCCGTTCAAACTCTCATGATCTCAACCTAATAGGACTCTCCTATATCCGTACATACTCTCATGATCTAAGACTAAACCATGTTTAGGTAATTAAAATGTGACCCACTTTGATAACATGCAATAAAAGCACTTTCGGAGACACGACTTAGTCTGGTTTGTTTCTTCATTGTGAACTCCAGTGGTGAGAGATTCGGCTGGTAATTAAAGTCTATAAAAATAAAGACTTGCACCAGTTTGATGCGATAGGAAGGAAAGGAATTACTACTGTTTATTAACACGTTACGGAATCAAAGGGCTATATTTATCCAGCAAAATTCGCTTCCAGAGGCAGAGTCTCCATTCCTTTGTCTTCAATTTATATGAAAACAATTTTGTTAGTATACAAGATTTGAGTACTCTGTATCAGTGGCAAAAAAATTTGTTTTTCATTTCAATGTTCTTAAGACTTAAAGAGGATTATTCTATGGAGCATTCACAAAGGTAACTTGAACGAGAGACAATTTAAGGAGAGCTCGACATGCCGCGAGAGCATGATCAGAGCTGCTAGCAACATTATCTGTCCTGAGCTCTGGTGATCTAATGTAAATATGTGCAATATGAGCTATACTTTCGGCCAGTCCTTTCCTGTGTCTTTCTTGCAATGCTCTTATAGGGTTGGACATTCTAGGATAGAAAGCCGCTGGAGGTTGCTCAGGCGTTGAAGGGCTTCTGGAAGTGAAGTCATTCGAGGGCAATCTGGTATCGCCAAAGCTTCTACTAATGTACGCAGGGTGAAGTAAATGCCAGGCGCAGGTCGTAGGGAAATGTTTGAGTATGACATGCCAGTATACTGGATAACATATGTTAGTTTAGAGCTATGAGATGGCCCAAGCTAGATGGCAATGCCTGAAGCTTGGGGCAAGAGGTAACTGTCAAAGACATAAGAAGTGAACAGTTCCCAGCAGTAAGTATGGGATGGAAGTTAACTCTGGAAAGGAGCCAATGACAAGAGTGAAAAGTGTCCTTAGCTCTGTTACTGATCTCAGTATCAATGGATCACAGTTTTGGAACTTCAAGTGTTGAAGAGATGGAAACCACGGCAAGGACTTCAATAACGGGCATCTGTTGATGGATAGTCTTTTGAGGCAAGGGAAAGCTTCAATTGAACCTATGCCTACCCAAGTTCTTAGTTGAGGAAGGTCTAGAAGGGTTATCTCATTCAATGATGGAAAAAGCGTCACTCCTTCACCATTGAATTGACAATCAATTTCCATCACGCTGTCCATCCCTTGGATGTTGGGAGCCGTAAGGACTGGAAGTTACCCAAGGATAGGGAGAGTTTCACATCTTTTACAGTCGATTAACTTGAGCGCCGTCAGGTTGCTGATAAATTCGGGCCTCATCCAGACTGGGAATTGATGGACAACCTTCTAATTTTGTTGTTTGGCTTAAGCTCCTTTATCAACAATTCAGATTAAGGAACTCTCCTCTATCTCATGTTAAACAACACCCCTCGTCAAGTTAACTCCCGTCATGTTAAAATATTAAAGAAACAATGAAAATGTAGAACCCTAAACCTCACATCAAAACATAAAATATGCAAAAAAGATTAAAGATGAAATGAAATAAGAAAAACCTGTGCTGCAGCATGCATGTAGCAGGTAAGTTGACAACAAAGTGCGGCTCAACTTTCGAGATTGTACTGATAAGAAAAGACTATAAAAATATGTTCTTACTTCTTAGATTTAATGCTAACGGAGAGTAAGTAATGTTAAGTGGACGTTAAGTAACGGAGACTGAAAGAGTGAGTTAATTGATGTTAAACAAAGATCCGCAAAATAAGATGCCACGTCACGCGGGCAACTGTGCTAGACTAAATGTAGCGGGTCAAGTAGCAATGTTCTTCTATAATTGGTTGGGTTCCATAATTCATGTTCAAGTTGCAAAGATTCATCACGATCAGTTCGTATCCAATGTAATTTAACAAAACATATGTGGTTTACCAATGGAAAAATCTCTGCCGTTCTCTGCTGCAAAATGTAGTGCCCAATTCATGCCCAAAATAGAATATACACCACATGAAATTAGAATACAGAAGTAAGTTAAAGACGGAAAAGAGAAAATAAATTGTAGCATCGAACAGAAGTGAGCTGAATAAATTTGCAGCTATTCATGAATCATGATCACTCTGATATATTTGGGAATTCTAGCTTTGTTTTTAGCCTAGTTTTCCTGTTACTTGCCTCACAGATTTCTTAGTATCTGAATTATCAAAGGGATTAGAAGTTACAAGGCCCATCAATTCTGGATCATGAAGTTGCATTTACCATTTATACAGTAATGGAGTTCAGCTAACAATAATAATATGACAAGGAGGAGCTATAACAAGCTCGGAAACAAAATTAACACAAAGTAAAGAGAGCTATAAGAAGAAGCTGATACACTTCAGCTAAGATGTATGAGGCCTAGTAGCTTTTGCATACAATAGAATTAATCCAAAAACTGGAAGAAAATGTATCTCCATCGCCTGCTAAGCATCAAAGGAACTAAAAAGGCCCCAAATCCAGTTGTAAATCCACTTGAACTCCACTGTTATCTCTTTGCCCTTTATTCCTCCTGTTAGGAATTTCATCGTTAACACTGCAATTTGCTGTCAGTGGAGGTCCACAGAGTTGGTTGCCAATGAAGCTAGATGCATCAAAGCCCAGTAACAGGGTGCTTGAAGGGATTCTTCCAACCAAATTATTATATGACAAGTTTAAGTGACTTAAAAATGTCAAATTTGATATGCTTTCAGGAATTGATCCAGAGAGTTGATTATCGAAAAAATCCATAGATTCTATTGATCTCATTGCCCCAGTGCTGTCAGGAATCTTTCCATTCAGATGATTGTGTGATAAATTCAATGACTGCAAACCCTGTAGTTTTGTCAGTACTGAGGGAATCTCTCCAGATAAGCCATTACTGGAGAGATCAATGCTTTTTACCAAACCAAGAGTTCTGCTATATTCCCGAAGTGCCCCTTTCATCACCAGAAATACATTATCGAAAACTTCAGCACTAGCAAACAACGTATAATTTATGATCAAACCATCTGGTCTTGCCATGGAACTGAAGACGTCAATATATTTGGGTATGTATCCAGAGAGATTGTTGTGAGAAAGATCTAAGACTTGGAGGTGACGAAGGCAGCACAACTGATGCGATATGTGGCCATGAAGCTTATTTGTCCGAAGACTCAAAATCATCAGATTCGGAAGGCTAAGGCCCGGCCATGTTGGGATGTGCCCACTCAACTCATTTCCACTCAAGTCAAGTGACACCAGATTTGTACAATTTTGAAGCGAGGGGGGTAATACTCCCCGAATCCTGTTGTTCGGAAGATACAGTGATCCAAGAAACTCTAAGGTTCCTAAAGAACTCGGAAGAGAACCAGTGAAGTTGTTGCCATCCAATCTTATGAACTGCAAGTTGGACCACTTCATCCAACAATCTGGTATCTCCCCAGAAAGGTGATTTTCCCCTAGGAGGCGGACCTTCAGTAGCATAGTCTCATTCGTCCAATGACACAAAAAAGAAGAAAGGGAACTTGACAAAGAATTGTTGGAAAGGTCAAGTCCAGCCAAATTAAAGGAGATTTGAGGCAATAAACGACCGAAGGAATTTGAGCTGAAATCAAACGAGGCATATGAATAAAGAACGGGTATATATGGAATTCCACCATAGATTTGGTTGAGAGAGATATTTAAAAGGTAAAAGTGAGAAGACATGTTCCAAAACCAAGTAGGAATGCTATTAGAAATTCGTGAGCTGGATATATCTAACTTAAGTAATTGTGTCTGTGAATGAAGCCATGGAGGAAATTGTGGCCCTAAATGCCAAGATCCTAGTTCCAAGTCTTGAAGTTGAAAAGGAGGAATCCAATTAGGATGGACTTGTAAGATCAACGAGTTCCTGGTTCCATATAAACTTCTCAATTTTGTGAGATTTGCAAAATGAGCCTAAAAAACAACGCCATCTAACATATTATTGGAAATGCCTAATGATTCTAAATTTTCCAGCTGTCCAACGAACAAGGGAAGATTTTCTTTCAATTTGTTATTGAAAGTGTAGACACTTGTTTTTAAATTTTAATTAGTAAATTAGCTGATTAATTGGTTAATTAGTTAATTAATTAATTGATCATTTCCAAATTTTATTTTATTTATCCTTTTTAAGTTTAGTCTATTTTTGTTTATTACTATTACTTTATTTTACATAATCTAATTTTAATTTTGTCTCATTACCTTACAGGTAATTTTGAACCAAAACCGAGAAGCCAGTCAAGTCAATTTGGTTATCATACAGAACATATATATATATATATATTTACATGTGTATATTTATATATTTATATGCATATATATTTTTATATATAAATCTACATTTATATATATATATATATATATCAAAAACCATTTCTCATCCACCATTTCACTATCCCATCCTCCCCATTAATTCTTCCTGCGTTGCCTTCCTCCTTTATATAATTCAACTCTTGCTTACTAAACTCACTTTCCCATAAAATAAAGTTATCTTTTGCTTTGTTTTCTATTCATATATATAGATATATATATATATATATATATTAATGGTAATCTAAGTTCTTTTCTTTTATTATTAAATTTTTCTTGGTGGGGGCGGTGTCTGCAAAAGTCAAAAAAAAGAAAAAAAAAAGAAGAAAAGAAAAGAAAACAACAACAACAACAACAACAATAAAACATGTGGGGGCCATTTGTCCTCTCAAGAAGCCAAACAATTCATTCACGGGACTACTCCATTGCCAGCTGCATCCCTGCTCAAACAATGCCCTTACTAGGACAGCAAAAGTAAAAGCCAGCCAATGAAAGGCAAAGCAGCAAAATAACAATACCAAGCGAAGCATAAATAAAAAGGGCAACAGAGGAAAGTCACATATCAAAGAACATGAGCCATAGATGAGAAGATAGAAATGAGGGACAGTCACATATCAAAGAACATGAGCCATCAGATGAGAAGATAGAAATGAAGGAGAACCGTTGGATCAAGGCATGAAAAGAGGATATAAAATAACATCTTCAGTAGCAAAGAAGAGGGGCGGCTCTTCATTTTCACAAAAGACATTTAGCTTTTGTTTTGTCACATGCATATGTTCGTGTGGAGTCACTAGGTCCCAATCAACAAAGTTCATTATTTGCCCTCTATTATTGCAACCAGCTTTTTCTTTTATTCTTTGTGAGAAATTGATAAAAAAAAAAAGAAAGAGCTTCAGCCGCACAAGAAAAAGAAATTTTCCAGAGAAACAAAAAGGAGAGGGGCAATGGTTTATACCGAAAGGTGGAGGTTTTCCATTGGGTGGCTTCTTTGGTGAATCTGAATGGTGGAGAAGTGCGGCTTGACAAGTAGATTGACATACTCTATTCTGAAGATGAACAGACAGCTGGTCTTCCCGGGTCAAAGTTTTGAAATGTTCAGATCTAGAATGGTTTTCGGATGTTTTTGAGAGCTGATTTCAGAAAGGGTGAAGTTTGATTTGAAGAAAGGAGAAAAAAGGAGAGAAGTCTGCATCTTCGAAAGCTCCGGTCAAGTTTGGTTGACAGTAAAACAGAGTGTCAGACAAGGGAGGGCAGAGGATTTAACGACAGAGGAAGAGGAAAAGAAGGGAAATTTTACCAAGAAAAGTCAAGCAAAGGTCTTTTATAACGATTGGAACTTCAACACAGCTTTGGGGTTTTCTTTGCTAATGGCCCACGTCTCCCTTTGGATTAGTCTAGTGTTTAGCAGGTTTGGGTAATCCTGCTATAGCCCAGAGTTTAAAATTTTAGTTAATATTGATTCCAATTCCTTTGTTCGTCTGCATGCTAATCCATGTTTTATTTTGAAAGTTTGTTAATATCCTTTTAACTTTCATGATTATATATATGTGCCATGTGTTTATTTCTTTTGTCCGTTATATATGTTTGATGATTATGCTTATGTTTATCCCAAATCCCATAGATATAGTGCTCATGATATGTAAATATATGCTATCTCGTGTTTTAAATTTTCGTTCCAAAAGTTCATATCTTCATGGCAGTTCGGTGTATGCTCTATGTTTCAATTCCAATTTTATATGTTAAGATATATTTGTTTATGACTTTTTATTGGATTAGATTCTTTTAAATAATTCGTCAGGGTATTGCTTTCCATGCTTCACCCCTTTTGAATATACATAGTCCAAAGCAAGTCAGCCAATAGCATATACTAGGTCTTTTATATCCTTGTATATATTCATGCATGTTTGGAATGTGTGCCATGCCATTTTCGTTTTTATGCTTTGATTATACCCCTGTCTTCATGCTTTTCATATCACATATGTAAATGATCCCGTGACATTTATTCAATTTAGAAAGATGTTTGCTTTTATATTTCATGAATATTTAATTTGGGTGTCATCCTCATTCTTATAGTCTTTTACTTACATAATCATTCATATGAATGTATATTCTTGCACCTATTTATGATATGCACGTACCATCATCTTGTATGTATAATTAATTGCCATATTGTAATTGGAGGATTTGTGAATATCTTTCTCCCAACTAATATGTAAATATTCTATCATGTCATATAAATATCTACGCTATATAGGAATTTAATCCAATTTAGCATTCGTAACTTTTAATTTTGTGTCAATATTTCCTGTTGTTAACAAATATTCATGATTAGGTTTTAAGCCATCTATGTCTGCAATTTTAGGTCACTTGATTATCTTTTGCATGCAATATTTTTGTAAATATAATCCTATTTGTTTATCCATGCTAGTTCACATTCTATGTGTAAATATCTATGCCCATGTATCCATTATTACTGATTATGTCCATGTGCTTACTTATTGTTAATTACATATCCTTGTTACTGTTTATACTTATCAATGTCTATATTTTGTGATCATTACCCAATCCTATCATGCATTTGATAATTAGAACATTGATTTTCAAAAATTCATGTGCATGGGGAACCGGAGTGTGCCTTGAGAGTCTGAGGTTTCTGAAGGTTTTTCCAGATGAGAGGTTTTCTCGGTGTCTAATCGGGAGTCCGATCGGGTCCGGAGAAACTTTTCATCCCTTCAAAATTAAAAAAAATATATTTTTCTCATTTAATTTTCATAAAAAACATACATCATGTTTATGATTTCCTTAATTTCTTAAAATTGGCAAGTGAACTAAAATTTTTTAATTACCTTCTTTTACAAAAGGAATGTTTATTCCAAAACCTTTTATCCATTTTTATTTTTATGTTTTATTTTCATTTTATTTTAAGAAAATCTCTTATTTAAGAGGCCCAATTAAATGAAAAGGAATGTTTATTCCAACATTAATTTCAAAACATGTTTTAAAGGTTTTTGGAGAGATCTTAATTTTCCAACTATAATTAAGGCCTCTCAAATTAATCCAAATTTTATGAAAAAATCACTTTCAAAATCTTTTTTCTTATTTTTATTTCTTTTTATTTCTTTTTCAATAAAAGGGAATATTTATTTTCTTTTATCCTTTTTTTAATTTTTCAAAATATTTTCCTATCAAACTAAATTTTTGTCAAACTATTCCCTTCATCAAATTAAAAGGAATATTTATTCCGACATTGTTTTAAAATTAAATCTTTCTAAGAGATTTTAATTTGAGAAATCATAATTAAAGTCTCTTAACGTGATTTTCAAAACATGAATTTGAGTATGTTTATCCCAACCTCTTTGTAAAATGTTTTCTAGAATGTTTCAATTAATATTCTCATAATTGAGACATTCTAAAATTAAAATTAAACCCTTATTTTTCAAAAGGATATTTATCCTTCTTTTTAAATTTGACTTTGATTTTTGAAGAATATTTATTCCTATTTAGAAATTGAATCTCCATTCTAACTAGGAAATTTCTTCAAATTCAAAATTGGGCTATGGATTTTCACATCAAAAGGAATGTTCATTCCGACATTAAGTCTTTAAATTTCAAATTTAGTTTTTATAATGGGATGTTTATCCTACATTAAAAGGAATATTTATTCCGATATTTAAAATTATGTTTTTCTTAAAATGATTTTAAACACATTTTATTATCATTTTCCAAGTAAAATATTTTTAAGACTTTTGTGGTACCGATTTCTGGGCGTCTTGGGGGTGCTAATCCTTCCCCAAACGTAACCGACTCCCGAACCTAAAATCTTTTTCGTTGACCAGTTTCTTTCCTTAACTTGATGTAATCTTTCTAGATTTACATTGGGTTAAACCAATAGGTGACTAACCACACCTATTAAAAATAAAAGGTTAGTGGCGACTCCATTTGTTCTTCGACTGTTTAGTCCCGAGCATTTTTCACGCCATATCATTTATCGTCGGAGCGGTAAAACGTCTCGACAGAAAGGCCCAGTACCCTTAACATTGAAAGTTCTCCTAAGGAATGTGGAATTAATGAAACCAGATATTGAGTTTTGATCTAAAGAAAGTTTTGTTAAAGTTTTAAAACACCCAAGATGACCAGTCAGTTGGCCAAAAAGTTGAGTACCACTCAAATCCAATGACTCCAATCCATGGGAAATGCATCCTAACAAAATTTCTAAGATATCAGAAATATTTTGGTTCAATTTGACTTCACTCAAAGAGATTGACCTCAAGTTACAAAGATTTCCTATCGATTTATGAATTCCTCCCTCAAGTTCATGATTATAAGATAGGTCTAGACTAACGGTAGAAGTCATGTTCCCAACTGCACTTGAAATTTTACCTTCCAAGATGTTATGACTAAGGCCAAGAAAGTCAAGAGGGCTAAAATCATAGAACCAGTCAAGAATTGAAGAATTAAATCGGTTGTATGTAAGATCAAGGTGCCTAAGAGAAGTCAAGTTTCGAAGTCCATTAGGAATAGTGCCTTCAAAATCGTTCTCTGTTAGATCAAGGAAAACTAATTTTTTGAGATTAGATACCCATCTAACGATAGGTGAGTTATGTTGTAGACCATTTCCCATGAGATCAAGGACAGCAAGAGATGAGAAATTTGAATTTCAAAGAGCTGAAGGTGGAGGAAGTTTACAAAATGACGGATGAATCTCTTTCAAAGAAGAGAGCCAGTTTACTGTCAGTAGCCAATCGGAGGCCTTGCTGAGATCCACAAAACTGATATCTAGGTATTTCAACCGAGAAACACCAGCCAGCCATCGAAGATTCTCAACATATAGCTCCTTATACCCACCACGAAGCACAAGATATTGCATATTTGAGAGATTACCAAGTTGCTGAGGAATGAGTCCTCCTAATCCAGCATCATAAAGATTAAGGTATCTCAAACTCCCCGTAGAACCAAAGAAGTCAAGAATCCGAATTCCTCCAAAATCATTGTTACTTAGATCCAAGTAACTCAAATGCTTCAAATTTAGCAAAGAATGGCTTATCTTACCTCCAAGCATTGTTGAGTAGTCACCTGCACCAGGATTTCCGAGGTGGAGTTCATGGACGTGGCCTGTTGCATTACCACACAGAACTCCAACCCAACTACAACAATCTTCATCATGAACCCAAGAGGCAAGCCGGTTTCCAGGATCAAGGAGACGTTGTTTGAACGTCAAAAGAGCTATTTTTTCACTCTCAATACAACGGATATTGGAGCTTCCATTAGTGAAACTAACGTTTGTAGTTGCTAGAGCTAGAGAGAAAATCCCAAGGAGAAGAATAGTAATATGAGCCATTGATAATTTAATTAAGGAAGTGGTATATATGTAAGTTTTTCTTTTGTAGCCTCTATATATATACATATATATATATATATATGTATATATCATCAGAATCCTGACTAATTTGTATAATTAATTACGTTTAAAATGACATATATATATATATATATGTTGTTTGGCTTGTGCTAGCTTTCATTCGGATTTACTATCCTGTTGCCATGGCCACATAGAACCAATTAATTTACTTGAAATCAAAATTTTACTAAGTAAAAGTTGTTCTTATTTTTCACTAAGCTTCATTGCATTAGTTTATTGCTCCAATCTAAGCTACATTTGCTTCATTGCATTAGTTTATTGCTCCAATATGAGCTAACTAGAGGCTAGGTATTATAGTGTCATCAAAATAAGTAAGTCATTAAAACTATTATTATTAGTGTGTCTTTTTTTTCCTTAGATATCATACCATATCGGATGGTACATTACAAACCTTTAAAGCAAGACTAGTTACTAAAGGTTTTACACAAAAGAAAGGGATATACTATTTTGATACCTATTCTCCAGTAGCTAGAATTACTTCTGTTAGAGTGCTTTTTGCTTTAGCTTCTATTTATAAATTGCATGTACATGAAATGGATGTCAAGATCGCCTTCTTGAATGGAGATTTAAAGGAGGAAGTTTACATGGAACAACCCGAAGGTTTTATTCTTTCTGGAAATGAAAATAAAGTCTGTAAACTCATAAAGTCTTTATATGGACTTAAACAAGCTCCTAAACAATGGCATGAAAAGTTTGATTGAACCATTTTGTCTTTTGGTTTTAGACATAATACGGCTGATAAATGCATTTATACCAAGTTTACTAGTGAGTATGGAGTAATTGTATGTCTTTATGTGGATGATATGCTTATCTTTGGTACTAACATGCTTGGAATTAATGAAACTAAAAGGTTTCTTACTTCTACCTTCAAAATGAAAGATCTTAAAGAGGCAGATACAATTTTGGGGATTAAAATTGCCAAGCATGATAATGGTTTTACTTTATGTCAAAGTCATTACATAGAAAAACTCTTAAGTAAATATCAATACTTAAGAATTAAAGAGTACAACTCTCCATATGACTCTAGTGTTAAACTTGTTAAGAATGATCCAAGACCAATTGAACAATTGAAATATGCTAGTGTTGTAGGAAGCTTGATGTATGCTATGCATTGTACAAGACCGGACATAGCATTTACCGTGAGTAAATTGTCAAGATTTACTAGTAATCCTAGTATGACTCATTGGAAAGCGAGTGAAAGGGTACTTGGATACCTTAAGAAAACTACAAAATTAAAATTATGTTATACAAATTTTCCGGCCGTATTAGAAGGTTATTCCGATGCTAGTTGGATAACAAAAATTGGAGATAATATCTCAACTTTAGGTTGGATATTCACATTAGTCGGTGGTGCTATAAGTTGGGCATCGAAGAAACAAACATGTCTTGCACATTCAACCATGGAAGCCGAGTTCATAGCTTTGGCATCAGCCGGTAAAGAGGCTGAATGGCTTAGAGACATGTTACTAGAAATTGATTTATGGTCTCAACTGATGCCACCTATTACCATACATTGTGCTAGTGAGGCTACTATGTCTAATGCTTGTAGTAATATCTATAATGAAAAATCTAGACATATAAGCCTACGTTATGATTATATTAGAGAATTGATTTCTAATGGAATTGTGACAATTACATATGTTAAGTCTGCATCAAATTTGTTAGATCCTCTAACTAAGGCATTGCCTAGAGACAAAGTGTGGGAAACCACTTATTGTATGAGACTTAAATATAATCCTCTGGACAACAATAGTGGTAACCAAACTTCATATTACCAAACCGGCTAATGATAAAGTTTAATGGGTAATAACAAGTTATTGTTAAGTGTCTGTTTAAGCACTAACTAAGTCTCATACAAAATATATTGTTAGTGCGGAAAAAGATGATTAAAGAGGGTGAGTTTTTTAAACTCTTAGTGGAGTAATGTTGACATTGGTTAAATTGTAAGAAATTAAAGCTCCACCTATATGGATATGAAGTGGTGCTGCTTCAACAACAGTTTTAGAGGATTTACTCTTGGGAGAGTTAATGAATTAAAAAAAAAAAGAAGCCCCTCAGAAAACCCAAAAAAATTCAAATTTTCGGTTGAATCGGTCTAACTAGTTCTACGCCTCACGATTTAAAAGCAGCTTGAAAAAAAAAGCGATTTCATTACCTCTAACGGACCAAATTGATGCCAATTCCCAGTTCAATTGGTTGAACCGGTCGGTTCGTTCCTTTTTTTTTATTTCATCACAAGGTGTAAAATCTATTTCTTTTTCATTTAACTAAAACTAATTTTTTTTGTTACAACTAAAATATTTTGAATTGAATTTAAATAAGACTAATAACTTATTAATTATTTATTTTGTTTAAGTAAGGGTATCGGGCCAAAAGCCTAAATGATAAACAAATGCGCACTTCTGGAATCGAACTTATATTATCACTCTCATCATCAAGGTAGAAGTTCTTATGGCTTTGATCAACATTTATTGGTTTGATATATAAACGCACTTTAAATTAAATTTTAAGTGTGCATTATGAATTTTCTTTCAAAAAAAAAGTGTGCATTACGAGTTTAATCGTGACATCTTTGCTTTCATGGTGCCAATTATATTCAATTTTTTCCACGTCTTCCACAGTACAATAAGTGTTCTATAGTTGAGCGTAAATTTAGGACGAGTAATTATTGACAATTTTTTCTAACTAGTCTTTTGGAATACAAGAAGAAAGTTTCAAGGCTCGGTGTAAAGAACAAGCAATATATTAGGACATAGAAACACTTGGACGTTGATCTGAAAGCAAGATGAGCAATTCCATGGCGTGCTACTGGGGTTGAATGTGATGTTGCAAGTTCTTTTTTTTGGTTTTTGGCAATTCGTCTAATATAAATAAGTAAAAAGGAACATTGTACCCAAAGTCTAAACGACGTCCAGTACTTCCACTTAATTTGAAGATGGCAAATCTTGAATTCACATACATTTGGCTTATGTCCATTCATTGTTCATCTTCCATTTCCATATTACAAGTTGAGTTACAATATCTTATATATCCCGTACAAATTTTTTTTTTGGGAGTAACTAAGGGCGTCCCTAAATCTTTAGCCCAATACTAATTTCTTTCGAGTTGGGTTGTCCCACTATATATGGGGATAAAGCTCTCCCAACAGAGGTTTTCTCTATTCACAAGACTCGAACTCGAAATCTTACTTAAGAAGAATAAGTGTCAAACCACTTGAACCAACTAGTTGTTGGTCCCGTACAATTTAATTTACATAGCTCTTTCTAAATCTTCATGATGCAGCCAGTGACGGAGCCAGGGCGAAATGGCCTCTGCTTTTAATTTACAATTTTTAATTCATGCATGTTTTAACTGTAATTAGCATACAACTGGATCAGTTGCAAAGAATGAGATATTGAGCTTGTATATATATTGTAGAAAAATTTCACCGGCATTAAACGTATTGTAGCCTAACATATATAATCTCCTACTAAAACTTTTGAGAGGGTAAGAAAAGACCCAACTTCATCTATCACCGTCTAATTTTCTGATTCTTCCATCGCCAGGACCCCCATTCCTTAGCCTATGTTTGGTAGGAGGGAAAGAAATAGTAAGGAAAGGAAATAGGTAGAGAAAGGAAATAGGTAAGGAAAGGAAAGAAACTCATATTTCCTTCGTCATGTTTGGTAGTAAGGAAAGAAATAAGAAGGAAAGAAATAAATTGATTCTTTACATTGTTTGGTATAAGAAAGAAATATAAAAGAAAGGAAACTTATTTTAATTAATATGACAATTTTACCCTTATTCATTTTTTTGGTTAAAAATTCACTTTAAATATCATTTATTAATAAGGTAAATATTTTCATTTACTTTTTCATTAATATTTATAACCTTGTATACTTTTTAATTAAAATTATTAATTAAATTTTTTTAAATTTTATTAATATTTCCTATTATTATTATTATTATTATTATTATTATTATTATTATTATTATTATTATTATTTTTACGATTAAAAAAAAACCCTTATTTCCTTAATCCTAAAACCTTGCACGGCAATAACTAATATTGATAATGTAAAGAAAAATATTTACTTCAAATATCATTTATTAATAATGTAAATTTTTATATATAAATTCAGTTATATATAAAATTGTGTAGTAAATAAATTTAATTTATTTTTATATAAATTCAATGATATATAAAAATGGAAAGAAGCTGCAGGAACAATCTTAAATCAAAAGTGACTAGAAAACTATGAACACAAAAAAAGAACACTGGGAGATTTGAACTCAAACCAAAAGTGACCAAGAAAACTATGGGACTAATAATATAACATAATCTATGAGCATAAAGAAAAAATTTACAACAAAAACTATGCAGCAGAATTGTAACTTTGAAGTACTTCCAAACAATAGAGTATTGTATTCTCTGCAAAAAAAAGACCACTTAAATGACTAGGTAATCACATAATCATGCCACATAGTGGCTGCTATAGTATCTCTAATTAACGCCCCCTTCCTAGTATCTTCATCTCTATTAGAGGCAGCACAAACATCTTCCATTTCTATTCTATCTCTCAACTTTTTATCCACTTCAGCAATTAATTTCTCATCAGGATCCATGCCCATCAAGAAGTTGTGCACAATGCAACAAGCTAATATAATCTCTATGTGTGTGGCAACAGGATAATTAGGTTCTGTTCCACTTGCAATAATAGAAAACCGCTTCTTTAGTACCCCAAAAGTTCTTTCAAAGACATTACGAAGTGAGGCATGTCGCAGGTTAAAGAGTTCTTGTGCAGTCTGTGGGGCATGTCTTGAATACTCCTTTAGATGATATCTAACACCTCTATATGGAGCAATAAGCCCACTTTTTAACATGAATCCAGCTTCCACTAAGTAGTATTTCCCTAGCAAAACAAATTATTGACAATAAGTTTCAAAATTTTAGTTTGAAGACATTGAAATTTTCTATCAGATATTTATTTACCTTGAGGAATTATTAGCTTATCTTCTCTGGTAAGACCATTTTTCAGTATTTTAGAGTCTGATGCACTACCCTCCCATCCGGGCAGAACATATGAGAATCTCATATCAAAAGTACAAGCTGCCAAGACATTTGTTGTTGGCCAGTCTTTCCTTCCTCTATATCTTGGTGCATCAGCCCTATGTACTTTTACACGAATATGAGTCCCATCTATAGCGCCCACACAATCTTGAAATTTATATAGATGCAAATATTAAGAACATAATAATAGTTAATTGTAAACTTAAAATGTGTTATAACTATACTATATATTAATTTACCTTGAAGTAGGGATAGAACCTATTATTTGCAAGTATTTGTGGAGGAACCTCTGCTCCATTTGGTTGCTTTAAAAATTGATCTTCTAAACTGATGATTGCTCTCAAGACATCATGGAAATGACGGCTTATAGTCTCAATAGATCTCCGAAAGAAGAAAGAAATTTTACGAGTTGTGGCACCATGTGCTATCACATGTAAAAATATAGCCACTTGTTCTTCCACTAAAGCATTTTTGGTATTTTTCAAATGACCTGTCCCTCTAAGTAGATCACAAAAGCTCATAAATGCCTTCGGTCCCATCCAAATGATCGCTCGACAATCTTCACTAGACTGAACTTTTTTCATTAGTTCTTGTCGCACATAGTCTCTTTCACCAACATCATCTACAATTGTTCTACTTATACGTGATGAAAGTTGCATTTTTATCCAATAAACTTGCTGCACTACTAGACACAAAAGCTGGACCCCGGTCATTCTTCGTTTTCGTTCCCAATCCTCTATCCATATCTCCAAGAATCTCTCAGTCGATTCATTTCCCCCAAAAGTTTCTTTATCTGAATACATGCTATCTATATCTGAATACAAAATTAACAAATAGAACAAGAATTAGTGTAGGCTCTGAATGCTAATGCAAAACTGTAGATATAAATACTAAAAATTACTAGGCTTTGAATTAGAAATGAACTAATGGAAAATTGTGAGAGTTTTATGACTTGTAAAAAGGCAAAATGAAGCTTTTGCCTAAGGCTACCATACATGCTGTTGAACCCCACTGCCCACCCTTAATTTTCTCAAGGAAAATAAAGAAGAAAGACAGAGAACTCCAAGCCATGATATTCCTATTTTTGAATTCTAATACCTGGTAACCAATCAAAAGATGAATAAGATTTCAAGCTGTAGCAAACAAAAGTTTGTTTATAATAATAATAATGCAATTGCAAGTTTTGTGGGTAAAATCTTCTAGTCTTACAAAACGCTAGAGCTACCCTTGTCTATGGAGAAATCACTGATGCCACTTAAGAATAGTCCCCTGTTTTATCTATCCCAAAATAAATATATATATCAAAGTTAACAAATATGGAGTGGACAATCCCACAAGTTTACTGGAAATTAAGAGGGGTAATGAACTGAACTTGGTTCAACAGTAGAACTTGTAGTGCTTTCTCACCATGACATGTAATAACAAATTAACCAATAAAGAGGGCTCACAAGAACAAGAATCTAATAAGTAGATTTTATGGTGAGGAAGAGGAAGGTTTTCAGTGGCAATAGAAGGGAGACCAGACCAGGTGTAACAAATTGAGAAATCTGTCAGAGAGAATTTTACCGTGGGTAGTGGTCTAGTCCTTTCTTGCACTTGCACTTGCACTTGTTGATCCTCCTGATAATAGCAAAGATAACGACTAATGGTAAGACTCCAACCTCCTTTGAGTTGGCAAAGTAAAAAAGATCCAGCAACATAAAAAAGAAGAAAGACAGAACTCTAAGCCATGATATAAAACATCAAGAAAATAAAAGTACAAAGAGATATGCTGCTCAGTGGAAATACCACTACAAAGAGAGAAGAAAGGCAAAAACTACATTCAAAGTGTCAGTTGCACTGCTTCTCAGTAAGTCAAACTATTCTGTACCTTTTCACTTGAAACAGGGCCAGGGATCAATGTTATAACCAAAAAAATACATACAAGCCTAGTCTATGGCTTAATCAATTAAAATATAGTATGTGTACTATAACTAACTCACAAAGAATCAGAAAAAGTGCTGAAATCAAAATGAATTAGGCTAAAATCACTAATTATCTATAACACTAATATTAAAAAATCAGATTAACAGAACAAATTCTTGCTTTTTCGTTCTGCCACTCTATGTTTCTACCAACTCCTAAAAGGGCAAAGAAGCTGAAAACAAGAGAACCCAATTCCAAAACTGCTGCCATAGACAATCTACCAGTGTTTCCATGGCATTAAACAAAAAAAAAATTATAAATTACTTTAGTAAGAAATCAATTATAAAAGGTCCTAAAATCTAACCAAAATCTTACAAATCCAACCATTTTAAACAATTTGAACTAACCCATTTTTGTATTGTTCTTCAAACCTAACAATAATATATGAATAAAGAAACCCAACGGCACTCTTGAGTAAAATAGTTAATTATAATAATCTATTCTCTAGAGAAAATCATGGCATTTTTTTTTTGGAATCAAGAGAAAATCATGGTATATATAAAAGAAAAATCAAATTGAAAATTTCAGATTTGAATGTAAAATCAAACATAATCATAACAATTTCACAAAAAAGTATCGAAGCATGTAATAAATTTTCATATAATTTCAAAAATTAACATAAAAATTATATAAAAAAAGAGAAGGAAAAAACAAGAAGACCTGGAGAGAAAATGATGAAACAAGGTGAGCCAAGAACCTTTGATCTTCGAAAACGAAACCAAAATCTAATTCATCCCCCTTTGAATTTTCTGGGTTTAAGAAGAAAACATGAAACAGCCATGGAAAACGAAAGAAAGAGAGGTTCAATGCCGTCGACAGAGAGAGCTGAATCAGTGGCATCTTTTGTAATTTGCAATAAGGTATGAAGGGTATAGTAGTCTTTACCGTGTTTGACACTCAGCTGACGTTTTCTTTCCTTGCTTTTTCCGCCCAATTTGAGCGGAACCTATTTTTAAGGAAATAGGATTTTTCATTTCTTTTATATTTCTTTCTTTTCTTTTATTTCTGTCCTACCAAATACAAGAAATATCTATTTTCCCTCTACTTTCTTTCCATACTCTTTCTTTCCTTCCTATTTCCTTCATACCAAACACAGTGTTAATCTGCAATTTACATGAAAAGGATTTTCTTAGTATACAAAATATAGACTTAAATGGTGAGACTTTGGATGTACTTGGTAAAGGTCTGGCCTTATTTAATTTTTGTCTTTACCACCCTGTTTGTTTTTATTACGAGCTCACTGGTCAGTCCAGCTACGTGAAGCCTCTAGTAGGCCAAGAGTAAAGCGCGAGTCTAGAAGGCTTGATTGGCTTAGATGATTACACGTTATAATTTCCTTTATATAATTGAATAAGCAATGTTGATATATGTAAGTTGGTCCAGCCTATCATTGGAAAAATACATAAATAAAGGTAATATATTATTTTCCTCTAATTAATAACATAGGCTAATATTGTTTAGATCATGGTCTCAAAAATAATTATTTTACTGAGGATAAAAAACCCGAAAACCCTAAAATATATAAGAGAACAAACTTAGGGGGCAAGGCAAAACTGTATACTTATAATTTACAAAAAAAAAAAGAGAAAAACCCTATAGGGAACCCTAGAATATGTCTAGTATATAAAGAATTCCACTTTACCTACTTTCATACTCGCAAATTAAAAGATTGACTAGGAGAAGCATTATTGCTAACTACCGACTGAAACAATGGCTGATCAAGTGCCTAATCAAGAGCCTAATCAAGGTTTGTTTGCATTGGTTTTTATGTTATGATGATCTTATATCTTGTCCAACTCTATATAAACCCATCATGTAGAAGAAAACAAAGATTTTATTGAATTTTGTATGCATGAAACATTATTGAAATATAATAGATAGCCTAGTCAAATATATGGCATGCAATTAATTTAACCATGTTATTTCTAATTTGTTTCAGTGAACCTGGATGGCTTTGACTTGGATGACGCTTTGGTAATGCCAGAACATCCTGACGCTGCGCGACTCAGGGCAGAAAGAATAACTAATTCCGTCTCTGAGTTGCCAACCATTGAGAATCCTACTGGGAGTTGCTCAATTTGCACCGAGAGCCTTTCACAAACCGGTGAGAATGGAGTTGCTAAAAGGCTCCCTTGTGACCATATATTTCATCAAGCCTGTATCACTAAGTGGTTCATAGAAAGTGCTAACAGCAATTGCCCTGTTTGCCGCCGCAGCACCAGCGCCAGTTGAATTAGTCATAGCCAAAAAACATATTTCGTTTTTCTTTTTTTCCTTTAATATCAATTAAAAAGGTTATTATTATTATTATTATAAATAAAAATTATTTGGAGGACTTATTATATAGTATTTCTTTTTATTTAGTAAGCAATTAAAACCATTGCTCTGTTTCCACCTCAAAAAGAGGTCTTCTCAGGTGAATGTTCCATCTACCAAACCCAGAGATCTTCCCATGCTTTCTTGAGGCGACGGCATAAACTCTCCCTCAACCTAATAGGACTCTCCTATATCCGTTCAAACTCTCATGATCTCAACCTAATAGGACTCTCCTATATCCGTACATACTCTCATGATCTAAGACTAAACCATGTTTAGGTAATTAAAATGTGACCCACTTTGATAACATGCAATAAAAGCACTTTCGGAGACACGACTTAGTCTGGTTTGTTTCTTCATTGTGAACTCCAGTGGTGAGAGATTCGGCTGGTAATTAAAGTCTATAAAAATAAAGACTTGCACCAGTTTGATGCGATAGGAAGGAAAGGAATTACTACTGTTTATTAACACGTTACGGAATCAAAGGGCTATATTTATCCAGCAAAATTCGCTTCCAGAGGCAGAGTCTCCATTCCTTTGTCTTCAATTTATATGAAAACAATTTTGTTAGTATACAAGATTTGAGTACTCTGTATCAGTGGCAAAAAAATTTGTTTTTCATTTCAATGTTCTTAAGACTTAAAGAGGATTATTCTATGGAGCATTCACAAAGGTAACTTGAACGAGAGACAATTTAAGGAGAGCTCGACATGCCGCGAGAGCATGATCAGAGCTGCTAGCAACATTATCTGTCCTGAGCTCTGGTGATCTAATGTAAATATGTGCAATATGAGCTATACTTTCGGCCAGTCCTTTCCTGTGTCTTTCTTGCAATGCTCTTATAGGGTTGGACATTCTAGGATAGAAAGCCGCTGGAGGTTGCTCAGGCGTTGAAGGGCTTCTGGAAGTGAAGTCATTCGAGGGCAATCTGGTATCGCCAAAGCTTCTACTAATGTACGCAGGGTGAAGTAAATGCCAGGCGCAGGTCGTAGGGAAATGTTTGAGTATGACATGCCAGTATACTGGATAACATATGTTAGTTTAGAGCTATGAGATGGCCCAAGCTAGATGGCAATGCCTGAAGCTTGGGACAAGAGGTAACTGTCAAAGACATAAGAAGTGAACAGTTCCCAGCAGTAAGTATGGGATGGAAGTTAACTCTGGAAAGGAGCCAATGACAAGAGTGAAAAGTGTCCTTAGCTCTGTTACTGATCTCAGTATCAATGGATCACAGTTTTGGAACTTCAAGTGTTGAAGAGATGGAAACCACGGCAAGGACTTCAATATCGGGCATAAAAGTCATAAGAGAAGAAAGGGGAAAGAAAAAGAGAATATAAATCTAAATTAATGTAGAAGCAGACGCAGAGATGAAGCCAATCCGGCTGATATAATCATCATCCAAGAGAAATTTAAGATTAACTGATGGTTGGCAGCAAAGCATGGATCCTCCTGAATTACCAAAACCATTTGATTAATCTAATAGGTAATCAGAATAGACAAACTTAAAAGTTCATGCTTGTTATCCAAGAAACTACAAAGTGGGATATATTCCCACAAAATTTATTGAATACAAAATAAATATATCCATTTCAATTAGCAGCAGCATTCCTGGTGGCATTCGGATTCCTGGAGAGACTCGCTTCCCTGGTGACATTCGGATTCCTGGTGATATTCCTAATCTCCGACTTCATTAATTCCAAGTTTGGTATTCGGACAAGGACATGCATGATCGTCCACTCTGAACATCGTATAGGTAAAGTGGATGTCATGCACAATCATTGTTCGACCATTCACCTGCACCTTGTCACCGACGCCAAACTTGTCTGCATAAAAAATATAGTATGTGTTGAGCACAATATGTAACCCAACAAGGCCCAATCCTTACAACCATGGGCCGACTGACCTAAGCCCAAATCACCTAGCCGACCCATGATCAACCAATGGCCTACTCAGTACAGCCCAGCAGGCTACCTATATAAAGCAAATCTCAAAGCATGCATGGTAAGACAACACAAACATTGAATTACTCTACTTCTCTCCTGTTCATTATCTCTACTGACTTAACCATCGGAGAGGGATCAATCGGCCAAAGGCCGATCCCCCTTTGACTGTGTTCTCTCTTGCAGGTTAACATCCCGAGGCCCATTGAGCCATCTGTCCACCACTGTAGGTCCTATAAAGGGTCCTCAACATTTGGCGCCGTCTGTGGGAACGACAGTGGCCATGGCTTCACCGGAGAGCAATGACAGTAGCCAGCTTCGGGATACTAACCAAAGGAGAACGCAACCTCAAATGCCAGTTCGACGCAGTATATTCCCAGGGGAAGGAAGCAACGCTGAGAGTCCGGCCACCAACATTCCTTCTTTCTCCTTTCCAACTGCCCAACGTGATCCCTCATCATCCCAACAGATACCTTTGGTGTTCGCGTTGAACACAACCACACCTGGGGGGCAAACAATGCCACAAGTAATGGACGTAACGTCCTACTTGGCTCACATGCAAACCCGTATGGATGAGCTTACTACTCTAGTGGAAAAGCAACAAAGGACGATAGCTGATCTGAAAGCGACTCGGCCGAACGAGGAAGAGCTACATCAGGAGCAGTCGCATCAACGACTACGTCTTGAAACTAGTCAAACCGCCCCCAGATCAAACTGGCGCAGACATCATGGTCAAGCGCCAGGACCACGAAGAGAATCTTCGGTCAGACGCACCCAGGCTTCTACTCGACAAGCACCGACTGAGTCTGCCCATAGTGCGACGGTAGAAGCACCAAGGCGAGCGCGGGAACTGGAAGAAAACCAAAACCCAGAACCCTCCCAGCCGTCCAAAGGAAGAGCAGCCTCTCCCGGGAAGCCTATCTCGGACCGGTTGGATGGGCTGAAGGCTGAATTCGAAAATAAGCTTAAAGCCCTGGAAATCAACAGTCTCACCAAAAAGGATCATATAGAATGGCTGAATGAGGAGCAGGATCCGCTCGCATTATGCATTCGCCAAGAGCAAACGCCACCTAACTTCAAGGTCCCGAAGTTGAGATACAATGGCAAGGGTGATCCCAAGGATCATATTACACAATACAGCAACCTGATGGGGTTATACGGAGCTTCAGACGCCCTCAAATGCCGAGCGTTTATCTGCACGCTCGAAGGGGCAGCACATACTTGGTACTACAAGCAACAGTCGGCCTCAGTCACCAACTTCATGCAGCTGAGTATGGCGTTTATGAACAACTTCTCCAGTCAGAGGAGAAAGACAAAAACCGCTGCCTCATTGTTGGCAATTCGACAAGCAACAGGAGAACAACTGAAAAGCTACATAGAACGATTCCAGGCGGCAATAGGCGACATTGAAGAGTTGACTACTGACTTCGCAGTCGATGCTTTCATTGCAGGGGTTAAGCATGAATATTTGAAGTACTCTCTCACGGATAGCAAACCGAAGCAACTTCATGACTTGTTCAACAGAGCGCAAAAATACGCAGACTTAGAGGAAAACAAACATGTCCCAGATGAGCTCTACAGACGACCCTCAGAGGCAGCCAAGGATATTATGGGAAGAGAACACATTCGTCCCACATATGACAGTCGTCCCAATATAGATGACCGGAGCTACAGGCCGCGTGGGAGAGGCTTATCTCAGAAAGATGGAAAGAGCCTTCGACCGGAGGCTCCCAGGCATGATCGAATCAGACGGAATCAACCTGTCTCATTCCGAGTGGAAGAGTATACCCCACTCAATGCTACTCGCGCAGATATCCTGCACAGTATCTCTCGGGGAGAAATGGCCGATAGAATCCAGTGGCCTCGAAGAATGAAGCAACCCAATCGGAATGTGAGAAACGAAGGTAAATACTGCACCTTCCACGATGATAGAGGCCATACTACTGAGGAATGTTTTGACTTGAAAAATGCTATAGAAGACATGATTCGACGGGGGTACCTCCGGAACTACATCAGGAAAGACTCTGCACAGACAGATAAAGAGATTCAACCTACAGAACGGCCCGAGCGTCGCAAACACAAGCGACCGGCTGTACATGGGGTCATAAACACTATTGTCGGCGCCACTCAGGAGTGGGCCGACTCTCAATCTAAAAGAAAGGCTCATCTGCGGAGTGTATGTCACTTGGGGTTGCAAGCCCCTCCCCCAAAGAAAGAGGTAGATGACGGATGGACTCTCACATTCTCATGGGATGAAACCGAGCTGTTTCAAGACTCAGGCAACGATCCTATCGTCGTTAAGGCGATCATTGGAAACTATGAAGTTAGCAAAATTTTGGTCGACAGCGGCAGTGCCGTCGACGCTATCCTGTACAATGCCTACAAGAGTATGGGATTTAAAGACGACCAATTGGAGCCGACTAAGCCCATTTATGGTTTCGGCAATAACCCAATCCCAGTCAAAGGATTGATCAAGCTACCCATTTGTATAGGCGATGGTGCACATGTGTTGAATGTTATGAACACCTTTGTTGTCGTGGATCAGCCCTCTGCTTACAATGCAATAATCGGTCGCCCATTGATGAAATACACGAGGATGGCGGACGCCGTGTATTGCCTCAAGGTAAAATTCCCTACCCCAAGTGGCATAGGCTACATGCAGACCGACCAATACATGGCCCGTCAGTGCCATCTGCTATCACTTGTCATGGCCAAGAAGGCCGCCGAAGCTACAGAAGAATTGGCAGCCTTGGCAGAAGGCTCGACCGGGGGGCAACACTCCCAACCAATGGAATTGAACATGCTTATAGGGGAATCTGTGAATCAAGTTGTCGACAATGGTGAATTATCCCTCGAAGTCCTGGACACTAGAGACGAGCAGGCATTGCACAAGCCGCAGCCGGTTGAAGAAACCCTCAGTGTGTCTCTGAAGGAGGGCGAGCCGTCCAAGGTGACACAAATAGGCTCAAAACTTACAGCTCAGGAACAGTCGTTACTAGTTGAATTTTTGCAGAAGAATGTCGACGTGTTCGCCTAGACACCCGCTGACATGCCCGATATTCATCCTTCAGTTATTTCACACCGGTTGAATGTCGATCCTAAGATAAAGCCGGTGAAACAAAAGAAACGACGATTTGCCACGGACCGGCTCTCAGCCATACGAGAAGAGGTGGACAAGCTACTGAGGGCGGGGTTCATCCGAGAGGTTCACTATCCCGAGTGGGTGGCCAATGTGGTACTGGTCAAGAAACCGACAGGCAAATGGCGGATGTGTGTCGACTTTATCGACTTAAACAAAGCTTGCCCCAAAGACAGTTTTCCACTCCCATCTATCGACAGACTTGTGGATTCGTCGTCCGGCAACAGGTATCTCACTTTCATGGACGCCTTTTCAGGCTACCATCAAATCCCCATGGCCAAGGAGGATCGGGAGAAAACCGCCTTCATCACAGAAGATGGCCTATATTGCTATGATGTAATGGCATTCGGTCTCAAAAACGCCGGGGCGACATATCAACGACTGGTCAACCGCATCTTTAGAGAGCAAATTGGCAGGTCAGTAGAGGTGTATGTGGACGACATGTTGGTTAAGAGCATCACTTTTGACCGACACCTGGAGCACTTGAACCAAGCCTTCAACACACTCAGAAAGTATAACATGAAGCTGAACCCAGCAAAGTGTACTTTTGGAGTAGAGGCAGGTAAATTTTTGGGCTTTATGATCTCCCGGCGAGGGATAGAAGCCAACCCGGAAAAAATTAAAGCTATTGTCGACATGTCACCGCCAAGAACCGTTAGAGAAGTACAAGTCTTGACTGGTCGGGTTGCAGCGTTAAATCGCTTTGTGTCGAAGTCGGCGGACAAGTGTTTGCCTTTCTTTAAAGTTCTTCGGACTAAAACGACAAAGAATCAGTTCTCCTGGACGGATGAGTGTCAACACTCCTTCGACCAACTGAAACAATATTTGAGCTCTCCACCATTATTAAGTCGACCAGAGCCAGGCGATGACTTGTTCTTATATGTAGCAGCTTCCGATGAAACAGTGGCTACTGTGTTGGTCAAAAGAAAGGATCAGACTGACTCTCCTATCTACTATGTCAATCGCGCTCTGCAGGGTGGAGAATGCAATTACAATCGACCAGAAAAACTCGCTTATGCGTTGGTAACCGCAGCCCGACGTCTACGTCAGTATTTCCAATCTCATCGAATCACGGTTTTGACCGACCAACCAATCCGAGAGATACTGACCAGGGTCGATTTATCTGGCCACTTGGTTAAGTGGAGTGTAGAATTGAGCGAATTTGGTATTGAGTTTGGGCACCGGAAGGCAATTAAAGCACAGGTCCTGGCCGATTTCGTCGCGGAATGTACTTTCAGTGGGCCTACTAACATACCGCCTGTAATCCCACATCCTAATTCATCTACCGCTGGTCAAGCTACTCTTAACAAAAAGCCCTGGACCCTTTTTGTCGACGGTTCATCGGTCAAAGATGGGGCAGGTGCAGGCCTTGTTCTAATCGGCCCTGACGGAGAAGAATATCAATATGGCCTGACGTTTGACTTTCCACTGTCCAACAATGCTGCCGAATACGAGGCTTTGATAGCCGGATTGAGTGTAGCTGCTAAGATGGGTGTGCAAGACGTAAAAGTGAATACCGACTCTTAGTTGGTAGCAAAGCAAGTACTATGTGAGTATGAAGTGCGAGAACCCAACTTGGTCGGCTACAATAAAAGTGTTGGAGACTTGTGGTCTAAATTCGCCAGCATATCTCTGCACCAAATCCCAAGAGAAGAGAACAATCGAGCAGACGCACTCTCAAAGCTAGCCTCGTCTTGCCCAACCATCCGCGGCAAGGTTATCCTGGAGCACGCTACTAGCCCCTCCAATCCACTCCAATTGATCACTCATCAGATAAATGACGAGGATAGCTGGATGACTCCCATTTTCAGGTACCTTCAAGGCCAAGTACCTACATCCAAGACTGAAGCTACAGTTCTACAACGTCGGGCAGCCCGATATGTTATCTTGAATGACACGCTCTACAAAAGATCCTTTTCCTGGCCCTTGCTGCGATGCGTCGACAGACAGGAAGCTGACTATATCCTCCGTGAGATTCATGAGGGTGTATGCGGTAATCATGAGGGAGGAAGAACACTGGCTCAGAAGGTCATTCGACAGGGGTTTTATTGGCCGACACTTAGGAAAGATGCTCAGTCGTTTGTAAGGAAATGCGAAACATGTCAAAAATTCGCCAAAGTCCCGAGACAGCCGGCTGAAGAGCTACATTTAATCCCCTCCACATGGCCCTTCGCCAAATGGGGACTCGACTTATTGGGACCGTTCCCTCTAGCAACCGCCGGCAGGAAATTTGTGATAGTCGCTTGTGACTATTTTACAAAGTGGGTTGAAGCAGAACCCCTTTCTTCCATCTCTCAGCGGGCAGTTGAAAAGTTCATTTGGCAGAGCATCATCTGTCGTTTTGGCATCCCACATGTTATAGTTACAGACAATGGCACACAGTTACAAGGCGACAGGGTCCGAACCTTATGCAATAATTTTTCTATTTATCTACAGGCCGCTTCAGTAGCACACCCACAAGCCAATGGGCAGGTAGAGTCCATGAACGGTAAAATCGTAAAAGCCTTAGAAAAGAAGTTGGGTGACTTTAAGGGAGAATGGGCCGAACAACTACCTGAGATACTATGGGCCATTCGGACCACAGCCAGCACTACTACAGGTGAAACCCCATTCAACCTAGTGTATGGCTCGGAGGCCATCATCCCTGCTGAGATTGGGGTCCCCACCTACCGTGTGTCTACTTTCGACGACTCCGTCAACGACAGTCAACTTCGTTTGAACTTGGACCTTGTGGAGGAGACCCGTTTGAACTCTCAATTACAGGCGGCAAATAGGTCCCAGCAAGTCGTTAAATATTTCAACTTCAGGGTGTCCGCTCGACAATTCCAAGTGGGCGACTTTGTTCTTAGAAGCTGTGAAGCAAGCCGACCCGCCAGTGAACACAAGAAATTATTTCCTAAGTGGGAAGGCCCGTACGTGATTGCTGAAATATTGGGCAAGGGAGCCTATCGACTTAAAGACTCGACCGGTAAACTACTGCCGCGAGCTTGGAATGCCATACATCTGAAGAGATTCTACTTTTAAGCCAAGCTACACTCGAGAATGAGCCACATGCTAAGTCCTAATGTTGTTCTACACTCTACAATCTACAATGTTACAGTCTACAATGTTTTTGTTATGATCAGAAAAAGAATTTCATTCCTTGAAATATATCTATACAATTCTGAATTAGCTACATATTTACACAACCTAACTACCCACATTCCCCTCCGGCTGACCCCCTTCAGCCGGTTGAATCGGTTCAGCGGCCGGCGCCTCCATGGCTGGTGCCTCTGATTCAGTCGCAGGAGTTACTGAGGGAGAGGGCTCCGCCTGAGCAGGTGTTGGTGCAGCATCGGCCGCCACCACCTCATTTGTGGCCGTTTGAGTAATAATTTCAGTTACGACCGCCTCAGCCACACCCACCTCAGGGAGAGCCTCCATAGGAGCATCTTCGTCGTCGGGAATTGTGAAGTCGATCCCACTGGTATCCACTTGGGGAAACGCCTCCACAATCCTTTTGATCACCCATTGCTGGATGAACTCCCCATAGTCCTTCATGCTTCCCTCGAGTTCCCCCAACCTCTCCTCCATCTGCTCTTCATGCTCAGCCGCCAACCCGTCGAGCCGAGCCTACAAGTGATCAACGCAACAAAACAGAGAAGGGTCACTACAACCAATATCTATACTACAACCAATATCTATACTTCGATCAAATCCTAAAGGGAATTACCACAAGTCTTACCTGAAGCGCCGCCGCCTCTATCTCTTGTTCCTTCAGTTTGCCGACTGTGGCTTTCTCCTCTTCTACTGCCACCTTCAGAGCCTTTTCCCTCTCCGCAGCCAGAGTCTGAAGGCTATCCCTCTCTTGCTGGATGCGCTCCAACTCTGCCTTCACTCGTTTCAGCTCCTCATCTTGCTCTGATAGGCGGCGACCGGCAGCCGCCATATCTTCGTTGGCCCTCTTCACCTCCTCTTGCAACTCCTTTCTCTTCAGTTCGGAGACGGCCAACTCATCTTTTGCCTTCTCCATCTCTGCTGCCTGCGCCGCCTGCACCTGCTCTGCAGCTTTCTCCCTTGCCTTGTCGGCCTTCAGGTGGTAGATACCGACGGCATTGAGCATTCGACTCTGCAATCACCCGCGTGTTGTCACTATTTATCCATGGATATCTTGAATTTACTAAGCTTACTTACCCTCTCGTGCAAGGCTGCTGCCGACAAGAAGCAATCCATGGCGCTCATCTTGTCGCGCATGTAATCTTGATCGACGCCCTCTACTAGCTCCAGCGCGTAGGCGGTAGCAACGTGTAGCTGCGTCAGCGCGCTGTCCTTCATGAACAGCGCGTTGTCATATAAGAACGGGCACACCCTTCCCCCGTACATACTGGGTGGCCCTAGTTCGGTCTGTAGCCCGGCGCCAGAGGTGTTGGCTTCAGTATTACCCTGCTCTACCAGGCTGGCCAGATGGGCTAACCTTCCTTGGCCCGTGGCACTCTGACCGAGTCCCCTAGAGGCCACGGTCGCCTGAACCCTACCGGCGCTGGGGACGCTTTGATGGGAGCTTTGTCCACTACCGCCGGCTACACGCTTGTGGGCAGCCTCTTCCCACGGGTTCGGTGACGCCGCTCTCTTCTGCCCCGCGGCAGAGCTACCCTGTTCTCGCGCTGGAGCCGCCTCTCGGATGACGACACCACTCTCTCTCGGACCGACGGTTGCAGCTCGTTGGCCGACGGAGGGTGCAGTGGGTTGAGATGCAGCGGCGTCAGCCTTTCCCTTGCCCTTTCCCCCTTATCTGTGAGAAGAGGGTTTTCCTTTACTAATGCGCGCGAAGTCTCGGGCGCTGAACCCTCTCCTACCGTCTCCACCTTCAACCGGCATCTCTTCAGGACCTGCAATAAACGACAAGTATCAGTCTGTAACTACTGTGAAGCTACAAAGATCTAGTTCAAGCTACAATACCGAGTAAACTCCCAAAGGGCGTTTCTAAGTACGGCAGAGCTAATTCAGGATCTAACGATAAAGCAGTTAAGTTAAATTCACTCTCACCTCCCAGACTCAAAGAACCTAAATACCCCCCGACCCAATGACTACCTGATATAGGGTCATTCGACGCCCCGACTACAGGCGACCTTGCCACAGGTGCCGACGGTGACACTCTCCTCTCAGGCGACTGAGGCGTAGCGGGCAGAACAGGAACGACGGAGGGAGGCATAGATGAACCAGCGGCATCTGGTTCACCCATTGGAGGGATCACGCTCAACACTTCTATCCCCACATCGAGTGGGCCATAGTCCTCTTTGGCTCTCCCTCCAGTCCCTGGTGGACTTAGACCGCAATCGACTAGCCTCGCCGGGTGAGCACAGTCGTCGCAGTTGATTTTTAGGTCCTTTTCAAAAAAATACAGCGCTTGCTTCACCTCGTTCATCGCCAAACTTGGGCCTCGATTGAGCGCCTCTAGAACCTCCTCGCTGAGACGCACCCATTCAACCGAGAAACCCCACTCCTCCTCAGCCGGCTTCAACACCCCGAAGTAACGTTTCTTCCAGTCTCTGTTACTATCGGGTACTTGGAATGGGTTGCGCTGCTTCTTACGCCGGCTGTACAATATATAAAACCCCCCTTGGAACTTTACTTTGAAAAGTGTCCTTAGCACTCCTACAGTCGGTACCTATCCTTTGTACCTACAGACGACTGCAAAGGACACTATTATACGCCAGGAGTTAATCACCAACTGGCTGGGGGCAATACCGTAATAATGCAGCACCTCCCTGTAAAATCTTGGCGCCGGAACTCTAAATCCGACTCTAAAAGCTACTTCATAAAAACATGCACAGTTGCCGTCTTGTGTCACCTCTCCTGGCCGCCGGTCCGGCTTTATTGTCGCCACCTTATATGCGTGGAGCCCACATTCTTCGATCACCACTCCGGCCCTCTCCTCGTCCTCCGCTCTCATTGTACGGCTCAAGTACACTGTGCGGTGCCGCGACGCCTCTTCATCTGCCGGCATATCCTCGTCCACCGGCGCCTTGCCTTTCCGCTGCCTGCTCGTTGCGCCCGCTCTAGTACCTCTGCCGCCGCCCCTGCCTAACGCTACCCACTCCTCCCCCGAGACCATCCTTCCCGAATGGCTCGCACTCTCCTCGGCGCTCTCCTCCCCGGCGAACGCCCTACCACTATCTTCCCTAGACTCACTAATGCTACCCTCGCTACTTGCCATTCGTTATCTTAACAAAGCAAAATCAGACTTACTAATGCAAGAAGTCTGTCGTTCACCACCGAAAAACCGATGACAAACCGCTGATGAACCGCCGACCTTCTTCTGGAAGACGAGCAACTTCAGAGAAAATCAGAAAAAATTCAAAACCCAGAATCTTTGCAAAACACGATTAATGGGGAGAGAGAAATGTATTTATACCACCTTGCCTGCTTACCCTGTCTTGACGCGTGGCACCTCAAAAACCCAACCGACACCTCCATAAATCCCTTTGAAATTTTCTCGGGACTCACTTATCCCGTCTCTTCCATTTCCCGCTCATTTCTCACCCTTCCAACCCTTCCCCTTCACCTGGCTGTACCCCACCTTCCTTTCAGTCGACCAACGCTCTTAAGCCGGCCATACTCCCTTCTGTCGGCCAAGCTCTTTCAACCACATCCCTTACAGCCGTCAAACCGATCACTTTATAATCGCTTTGCCGCCTGGGGGGCACTTGTTGAGCACAATATGTAACCCAACAAGGCCCAATCCTTACAACCATGGGCCGACTGACCTAAGCCCAAATCACCTAGCCGACCCATGATCAACCAATGGCCTACTCAGTACAGCCCAGCAGGCTACCTATATAAAGCAAATCTCAAAGCATGCATGGTAAGACAACACAAACATTGAATTACTCTACTTCTCTCCTGTTCATTATCTCTACTGACTTAACCATCGGAGAGGGATCAATCGGCCAAAGGCCGATCCCCCTTTGACTGTGTTCTCTCTTGCAGGTTAACATCCCGAGGCCCATTGAGCCATCTGTCCACCACTGTAGGTCCTATAAAGGGTCCTCAACAGTATGTGCACCTGACGAACTTCCAAAATGGCTTCCTTAGAAGCGCAAAGCTGAATGCAAGGTTAGAGATCAGAAAATCAGATGCATCCAAACCGCTTAATTTTTGATGGATCAAATCCAAACTAGGCTTGCGCCAAAAAGAATACAAGAAAATGGAAATCATCACAGGCAATAACGCTATAAGGCCTTTAGAAAGGGACAGCGCCATTGAATTAGTAGAAGACAAAAAAGCTATTTTGCCAAAGGAAAAGCGAAAGATGGAGAATTAAAGATTAATGAGAGAAGGGAAAAATAAAAAAGGTTAATGAAAACAAAGTTTATATAACAAAGAGTCAGTTGAGTTTTAATAGGATTCTTTACACAGTTGTGGGAGTAGATAAAGGTATGGTAATCAGAAAAGTGGGAAAAAAATTTTTCGTTATAAGTTGTTAGCTTTCATTTATCTAAATACTGCTATGGCAAATATCACAAATATTATATATATTTACACAATTGTATTTATCTATTTGACAAAAATGTTATAACAAATTAGTCCTCAGTTTCCAGTTTCCACACAATTCTTAGTTAACTAGGTCTCTTGCCATCGTAGTTATTAAATTCAGACCGACCCGGCAATCCAACTGTTCAACCCAATGAACTAGGGGTAAAATCCAACCCCCCCCCCCCGCCTCAAATCATATTAAAAGTACACTTTGGCCCCTCAAATCATATAAATGTTTGACTAATTCAAAACCATTCAAACAAAAAAAAACCGGTTTTAAACCGTTGATCCGGATTGATTTCTTTGATCCGAACGGGTTGAAGTTATGTTAAGTAAATGACATTTTAATCTTATTTTGTGTAATTTTTAATATAAAATAAGGGCAAATATGGCATTTACTAATATTATAACTTATACAAAAAATTAAAAATGTTAAACTCAAAAAGAAAAAAAAAAGCGAGGTAAAAATTAACGATTGATACCTCTAAATATTGATTACTTTGTATATGTATCTGTTCATTGTCACACAATAATTTCTGGCCTCAAAATCAGGTAAAGCTGCTGCCTTACAGACAATTCCGATGAATGCCACCGACATCGTATACATGTCTGCTAAAAACATTGTACCGCTTATTTGTCTGTTTCTCTATTTAGGAATAGATGAAAAATTATTGAAAATCACAGCAATAACAATCTATTAAGCAAAGCGGTTGCCTCAGTCGAAGAAAGAGTCCTCCCTAATTGGAATGAAATTATCAACCCTTTTCACGTGTCTGAAAAATTCCATCAATAAACAATATGGCAGCTTCTTATCAAAAGTGATTCTTATTTGGTCGTGCTACGAATATCAACAGGGAGCGAATGTACTATTTGAACTATATAATATATTTTGGCTTAGTACACACTTTCCCCTTTAAAGTATATTCGTTTTGACACTTTACTCCTTAGAGTCCGTTTGGTACTTTTTTTAAAAAGTTATTTTAGCGAGAGTGATTTCATAGAAAGTAATTCTAGAGAATTACTCTCTAGGGAATCACTTTCTCACCCTCCTCCTTTAGAATCACTTTTCCTCATATGAGAGAAAGTGATTCTAATAGGAGCATCACTTTCTCTAGGTTTAAAATATACCAAACCAAAAAAAGTGTTTCCACCCTTTTAAAATCTATAATTTAAAACAAACTAAATCATAGAAAGTGATTCCATCACTTTACTTTCTAGGAAAAGTAAATTAAAATCCCCATACCAAACGGGCTCTTAGGGTTTGTTTGGTTCAAATGGGGGGGAAGGGAGGGGAGGGGAGGGGAGGATTTTAAGGGAGGATGGTCATTTTTTTCTATTTGATTGGAAGAGAAGTTAAGAAGTGTTTAATGTATATTTTTACCAAATTATCCTCATATGTAGAATCTTTATTACTATCATTATTAATATTAATATATTTTTTCTATATTTTCATGCCATGTAAAAAATAATCTTTGTCAAATAATCTTTATTAATTATTATTATTCTTGGTTTAAAAAATATAAAATATAAAATATAAAATATAAAATATAAATCAAATATAAATTAAAATAAATAAAATTTTAAAAAATATAGGTGGTGAAAATTAAGAAAAAGAGGAAACAAAAAACTAATAAAAATTTACAGACCATAAATAAAGCAATCAAAATTAAAACATGAAAATGAAAAAAATTAAATAAAAAGAAAAATTAAAAAAACATTAGAAAATTATTTGGTAAAATATATAATTTTAAAAAAAATAAAAAAGGAATGAAACAAAAAGGAGAATTTGAGAGAGAAAAAAAAAGAGAGATAAATTATATAATTAATATATGTTGAAATTATTAATAATAGTGAAGGGACACCTTTGTCAAAAATTGCCACTCCGCAAAAGATCCCAATTTGAGAGTGTGGAATATGAGGGGTTAAGAGGAGTTTTATCCTCCTTCCCTCACCCCCTCCTCCTCCTCTATCCTCCCAACGGAACAAAACAAGTTTCCCCTAACTTCTCCTAAATACTCCAACCAAACAAGAGGTTAAAGTCTTATTGTGGATATTTTACCCTCTTAATCTTTTATTTTGAACAGCAATTAGCCCTTCTGTCAATGAAAATTAGTGATCTGACTAACGGTGCATTTTCACGTTGGATGGCAATGGCAAATCACTCACTTTTGAGCCAAACAGTGTTGTTTTAAGCACCCTTCCCCATTTCTCTTTTCTCTTTTTTTTCTTTTTATCTTTTTCCTTTATTGTTTTCTCTTTTTTCTCATCTTCCTCTTCCATTGCCGACATTCCTTTCTTTATTCCCACACGAAAATAACCCATCCAAGAAAACCTGGTTGCTAACCAAGCAAACCAAGCCACGATCTGATTTCGGTACGACCTCCATTAGGAGTGCGAGCTTCCCTCCGGCGTGGCCTTACTTCCCTTGTCTTCACCGATGGCCTTACTTCCTTTGTCTTCCTCCATAACAGCCAGAACCCATTCTCCTTTCATGACCGTTGTTTTCTTGTTGTTTTCTTTTCTCATGTCTGATTTTCTTATGATGTTTCCTCTTTTTGCTTATTTTTCTATTTTTTTCAATTTGTCTGATGTTCTGGTGGCTGGCTATTTGCAATTTTTCTTTTTTGAATTTTAAGGATTCAAGATTTCTTGGAGTTATTTCTTCGATCTTTAGGAAGTAAGAGACTATAAGAGGATTTGAAGGTAGTTTTAAGTGGGAAAGACAATGGGTTTTTAAGGTCTAACTATAAATTAGATATGGGATTTTTACTCCAATTTGAGCGAAACTAAAGCTAAAATCATGTTTAGGGGAGTTGGAGGAAGCAATCTGGGGTTTTTGGAGTTGATGAAAGCCGTCTGCGGTAGACGAGAGGGAGCGATGGCAGCCGCACAGTGGTTTTTGGAAATCTTGCGGAAAACTTCATTGTGTTTTTGAAGTCTGGATGGGTTTAGTTTGAGAGGTGGCTGATTTTCTTTTTTTTTTCAATTTTTTACTTTTAATTCAGGTCAACTTAGCGGCACCGTTAGTCACTTAACAGTTTTTGTTAACGGAGGAGTTAATGGGTGTCCAAAACAAAAGTACAACGGGTTACACGTATATAATAAAACTTTAAGGGGTAAAGTGTCAAAATAATATACTTTAAGGGGAAAGTGGGTATTCAGCCAATATATTTTTTCATTGTTTGCAATTTTGCATAGACTAGTCTATCCATACGCAACACACAACACGAGAGGAAAGAAGAAAAATTAACCATAAAAAAAGGAATTGGAAAACGAACTTATATATCAATATGGAAGAAGAGAAAAGAAAAAAATCACATTGGATATGTCCTGTGCACACGACATATACTTTGTTTATGGATGATTGAATGTTTATGGATGATTGCATATATGTCATTATCAGTTTGGTTGTTAATTCCTAAAAAATTTAGGAGAGTAGGAGATTACTCTATCTCCAAGGTCAGAGGGAGCTGTTTTGAATCTCGTCGGATTTGCATATCACCCTGCCGATCGAACCCAGTGCAGGGTGCCTTCCTCTATTGAGCTCCTTTTGATCTATCATTTTTCCCTATGAACTAAATTTAAAATTGAAAAAGGTTGTCCTATTCAATTTTCATAATCGAAACATAAAACATTTTTAAAACCAAATCCAGCCAACTATATGATCAAACTCAATTCTAATCCAAAAGGAAAAAACTATAGTTAACTATCATCACCCGAGATTAATTGATGGATGGCAGGAATTGACTGGATCATCCTGAATTACCGAAACTACCGGCTTGTGTTATTATAGATAACTAAATCATTTATTTAGGATTGAACTTGAAAAAGTTCAATTTAAATCCTAATGTTCCTATCGAATGCTACATTTGACAGGGAATTCCTTCTTCAAAGTTTAAATTTTCTGTGCCAAAGCTATCCAAGAAACCAACCAACGAAATGTATGGTTTGTGATGAACATGAATCTCTGTTGATATGTCCATGCAAGGTGGGATTTATTGCCACAATGTATAGGCAATATAAATGTCGTGCACTCTCATTCTTCGACCTTTCACCTCTATATACCTCATCACCCACATCAAACTTATCTGCATAAAAGACGTACTATATGCACTTAACGAACATAGAAAATGGCTTTATTAGAATAATGAAGATGGTTGAAAGGTCAATCCACAGCAGAAAATCAGATGCACCGAGACCGGAAAAAGTTTGATAAATCGATCGAATCCAAAGGCTTGCCACGGAAAGAAATCCGGTAAATGCAAAGCAAAGCCAATAGGGCAACAAGGCCACTAAGACAAAGGGGCACCGCCATTGAATCTAAAAGAGAATTGTTAATTATTTTGCCCAGGAAAAGAGAAAACTGGAGAATTTTTAAAATGGAGAGAAGTGAATGCATGATTTTCAACTGTCAAAGAGAGGAATTTAAGAATTGGCTTAATACATAAAATAGTCTTCGAACTTATACAAAGCTGTCGTTTTGGCCCTTCAACTTTTATTTTGAAATTTTTAGTCTTCGAATTTTTATTTTGTGTACAATGTAGCCCTTGATGCTGATGTGACCTAATCATATATTGACATATGAAATTTTTTTATTGAGCCACGTCAACACCAAGGGCTACATTGTACACAAAATAAAAGTTCGAGAGCAAAAAATTTCAAAATAAAAGTTGAAAAACCAAAATGATAATTTTGTATAAGTTCGAGAACTATTTTGTGTATTAAGTTAACCTTTAAGGATTGGACAGAACTTAAGTCCTTTTCCTTTGATCCTTTTCATATTAGTACCCACTAAAACCTTAGAAATTGTCCATTCATACCACAAACTTTTTAACCCTTTTTTAGCTCCGTTTGAAGCAAATGTTAATTTTTATGTGTATCACAAAGTTTGACTCCAAGTTTTCAACCAATTAATTACGGCTTAATACACTTTTTGACCCTCCAACTTGTTCGAAAGTGTCGTTTTAACCTTAAACTTTTATTGTGGCTATTTTGACCTTCGCACTTCAATTTTAGTCCCCCGTAAGCCCTTCCATCCCGCACTGTTAAGGCCCTTGCTAACTCCTCTGTAACGGTGCTGACGTGGCATTTCCACATCAGCAAATTGAACCCATAAATTACACCTGGCAATGCCATGTCACTCAAGTTGAACTATAAAAAAACTAAAATTTTAGTTTTAATTTTAATTAGCTGAAAATTTTTTCCTTGCTACTCGATTCATCGATCTCTCTCTCCCTCTCCAGATCCCTTTCTTCTTCCCATCCAAAACAGCAAGCATTTTCCCCAGATTTTCTTTCCCTTTCCTACCAACCAAACAGCCAATCCATGGTCCATATCCAATGACCAAGTTTCCAAATTCAAAAAACGGTATTGGATGACCAGGTTTTTAAATATATCGGATTCCAACACCCAATCGCTTCATCAGCTTGGTCATGCACCAAATTACACCTTCCTAAAACGAAAATTGCCAGATTCTGCAAGAATTTAACATATTTCCTCCAATCTTTCTCTTCTCAACTAAACATTTTATAAATTTCGAGACGCATTAACCAAAGCCTCATTCCCAACATTCAAAAGAAGCTAATAAAGAAAACATTGGAAAGAATTCTCAAGATTAAACTAAAAGACAAAAAAAATTTTTTTGGGAAAAATAAAACAAAGAAAAAGAGCAAACGAATTAAACCCATAGACAAAAATTATAAGAGGACAAGGAACAGTATGGTTGAAAAAGAAACAACCGATTCTAGTGGGCAATAATAAAACCTGTGGCCATCTAATTGAACCCAATCGAATGGTTGGGTGAGTTTTGCAGCTAATTGGCGATACTTTTTGGCAGGTGAACTAGGCTGCAGCCATGCTTTTCCTTCCTTTGTTGTTTCAGTCACAACTTTGCCTTGAAGAAGTTTCTTGACGATCTTAACGGTGGCAAAGGAGGTTAAGGAGAGGAAAATCGATCACATAGTTGGAAATAAGCTTGATCCAACGGAGAACCAAGCAGATTGGAGAACTTATGATTTCGAGCTTGGTTTTCTTTTTTTTTTCTTTTTCGAAAAATAGGGAGTATTGAAGAAAATTGAAACTGAAATCGTGTTTATTACGTGAATAAAAGGTGGCTTGGAAAGTTTGGTTCCAATCTAACAAAGCCAACGGTGGCGGTGGCGGTGAACTCATGACGGAAAATGGGCTGGACAGCGGGAGAAATGTATTCTTTGATTTTATGAGAGAACAGACGAAAAGAGAGATCGAACTGGAGTGGAAGATGAAAAAAAAATGTTTTTATTTAATTAAAATTAAAATTAGAATTTCTGAATTTTTTATTTTTTATGGGTCCCAAAATTTGTCTATGTATGCGCCATGTGTATGTCATGCGAGCAAAGTGACGGAAAGTTAGTCCACATGTCCAAAGTTAACAGAATATTAACGGAGGGGCTTACGGAGGATCAAAATTGAAGTGCAAGGGTCAAAACAGTCACAATAAAAGAATAAGGGTCAAAACGACACTTTCGTACAACTTTAAGAGCTAAAATGCGTATTAAGCCAATTAATTACTTGCGGGTAAGTTTTAAATTTTACAATAAATATTATGATAGGGTTTAGGAAAAAAAAAATTTCAAGACAATAGTTGCTTCCAAACGGTTAGCAATTTCCTTTTATAAAATAACATTTTCTTCTTAGTAATTATTTATCATAAAGTTGCTATGAATTGTTCTGTATCATGAAGTTGGCCAACCACGATCAAAATGGTTCAAACAATCTGACTGTGCTCGCAGGGTTGGACACAGAGAAAATTTCAAACAATCTGACTTTACTCAAGTCTGCTAGCTGCAATGTGGCAGGGTTGGAAACAGAGAATTTCAGTTTAACCGCTAACTGAAACCTGCATGCATGTGCACTCCTTGACCTCCAAACTACTGACTGCTTCTAATTTGTCTTGTCTAATTTTCATTTAAAAGCTGAAGTGAGCACATGATTGAAAGGAGATATAACAATTTGTCTAATTTTCATTTAAAAGCTGAAGTGAGCACATGATTGAAAGGAGATATAACAAAAGATGAATCTGCCTTTAAAAAACCTTAATCCCATTCATAATTCATATAATGTCTCCATTATTTCTGCAGTTTCTTCTGTGTCTTTTATTATTCATTAAGTTGTATATATGTATCTGTTCATTGTCAGACGTACGTACAGGAATTTCTGGCCTCAAAATCAGCTAAAGCAGCTCCCTCACAGACAATTCCGATGAAGGCCTCTCTTACTTACCCCGTGACATCCCAGCTGATCATGAGGGGAGACTTCTGAACTTGTTGCAAGATTTTGCCACCGAAGTCGTACACGTCTGCTAAAAACACTCTATTTAGGGATGGATGAACTAGGCGCCCCCTCAAAAGTGGTTCTTCTTTGGTCGTGCTATGCATGTCAACTGGGAGAGAGCGTTAAAGGCTATTTTAAACGTTTTGATATTAGCTTCTGCAAATGTTTAAGAGAGGAATTAAATTTACAGTTTAGTCTGTTTATCTTTCTTCTGTGTGTCATTTTTCTTTGAGATCAGACCATACTAGATGAGAAACCAAAGATACCCATACAAGCATAATTTAAAGTCATAAGAGAGAGATTAACTGATGGATGGCAGCTGCAGTGGATCCATGCCGAGATTGGATCCTCCTGAATTACCAAAAGTAATTTTGATTATTTGATCAATAATCAGAATAGACAAACTTAAAAGTTCAGGCTCGTTATCCTAGAAACTACAAAGTGGGATTTATTCCCACGAAATTTATTGAATACACTATCATATTTCTTCATCATTTCAAGCAGCTGCAGCATTCCTGATGGCATTCGAATTCCTGGCGACACTGGCTTCCCTGGTGACATTCGGATTCCTGGTGATATTCCGAATCTCCAAGTTCATTAATTCCAAGTTTGGTATTCGGACAAGAACATGATCGTCGGTTCTGAACAGCGTATAGTTAATGTGGATGTCATGCACAATCATCGTTCGACCGTTCACCTCCACCCTGTCACCGACGTCAAACTTGTCTACATAAAAAATATAGTATGTGCACCTGACGAACTCCCAAATTGGCTTCATCATAACACCAAAGCAGATTGCAAGGTTAAACCAGATCAGAAAATCAGATGCACGCCAACCGTGAAATTTTTTATAGATCGGATCCAAACTAGGCTTGCGCCAAAAAGGATACAAGAAAATGGAAATCATCACAGGCAATAGAGCAAAAAAGCCTTTAGAAAGAGACAGCGCCATTGAATTAGAAGACAAAAATGCTATTTTACCGACAAAAAAGAAAGCTGGAGAATTTAAGATTGAGAGAAGTTAAGAAAAGGTTAATGAAAACAAAGTTTAATAACAAACACTCAGTTGAGTTTTAATAGGATTCTTTACTCAGTTGTAGGCGTAGATAAAGGTATGGTTAAACAGAAAAACAGACCCCGATGGTGGTGGTCTTCCGATCCCACATGGGCAAGTTGTGTGTGTGTTGTGTAGATTATATAGGATTCCACGCTTAGCAAAATCATGATTTTGTTAAGTGGTGTGTCTTGTCTCTAGTCAAAGCAAAATATGCGTGTGAAGCGGGCGTGTGGTATGCTCTGTGCGCGTCCGTGGGCCACCCCGATGGTGGTGGTCTTCGGATCCCACATTGGTAAGTTGTGTGTGTTATGTAGATTATATAAGATTCTACGCTTAACAAAATCACCATGATTTTATTAAGTAGTGTGTCTTGTCTCTGATCAAAGTAGAAAAACAGAAACGTGGGAAAAAATTTTGGTTTTGAGACCTTTTCAATTGTATCTTTTTTTATAAGTTATTAGCTTTCATTTATATAAATGCTGCTATCGCAAATATCACAAATATTATCTTTATCTATGCATCTATCAAGCAAAAATGTTATCACAAATTAGTCCCCAATTTCCACACAATTCTTAGTTAAGTGGTGTCCTCTGCTATTATAGTTATTAAACCCGGACCAACTTATATAAATGACCTTTTAATCTTATATATTTTGTGTAATTTTTAATATAAAATGAGAGAAAATATGGTATTTAATATGCTATAACTTACAAAAAAAAGGTTAAAAAAATGTTTAAACCAAAAGAAAAAAGCGAACTAAAAAATTACTATTAATTGAAACTTGGATTTGTACTTTCCTTATTGAAATTATTTATCAGTATGGATGGATATTTGATGATCAAATTATTTTAAATATAAAGTTGATGGTTAATTATTCAAAATTTTGTTAAGGTTGTTAAATATGTTTTATATTTTTTATTACACTAGTCACTCTATCATGTATATTGCATGTGATACAATGTATAATAATAATAAATAAATAAATAATTAAAATAAAAAAAATAAACTACATTAGTGGATGATAATTAATTTATAGATTAAGTTTCAAATTAAACTACTTGAAATCAGATGATAATTAAATTATTTTCTTCAAGATTTTATAAGAGTAAGTTAATTATTACTAAAGTAAAATTAGTTAATTACTATAATCATTTAATAAATATATAAAAATATTTAGTAAAAGATAAATAAAGAGTTTTGATTTAATTCAACAATATCAATGACATTTTTGAAATATGTTAAAAAAAGTATTTTGGACGGTTCAAAAGTTTTATAATATTTGTACTTTTATATATACTAGGCACTCATTGTCACATGCGTTACACGTGATACAATACGTTATTAATGATAACAAAAAATAAAAAAAAATAAATTTAGAAAAATAAACTATATTAAAGTGAATAATAATTAAACTATAGATTAGTAAACTTCAAATTAAACTATATAAAATTGAATAATAATCACACTATTTTCTTTAATATAATATAGTAGTAATTTAATTATGATGAAAATAAAATTAATTAATTACTAACATCATTTAATAAATATATAAAAGACATTTAGTGAAAGATAAATAAAGAGTTTCAATTTAAATCAACAATATCAATGGTAATTCTGAAATATTTTAAAAAAATGTATTTTAGGTGATTCAAAAGTTTCACATATATCATTCGCACTTATATATATATATATTATATAGATATATTATTATTATTATTATTATTATTATTATTATTATTATTATTATTATTATTAATTAAGATTATAGATAGATTATTACAATATTTTCATTTTTTTTCATTTATATAATCATGTGATGTATTGTATGATAAATAAAAGTATTAAATATAAAAAATAAATTTTGATATATTTTATTGACTTGACATCAACCCGATTGATCCGACGGTTAAACCAATTAATCTATGACCTGAAGCCTTGAGTAAGTTACTCTTTCGTGCACATTTAATAACTACTAGTAAATTTGTCCACGCTAACGCCACGGGTTATGAATATCCTTATAATATATTTGTCCTACTTGTTTATTTGTTTTTTAAAATGTTATAATAATTGTATATATATTCATTTATCATTTAAGTCAGTAAAGTTATGTGGTACTTTTCAAAATTAAAGAAAAGATATTTAAATTGGAGTAAAAAAGCAACATGAACCAAGTAAGAAATACAATTGAGATTAAGTGAATTGATAACTATATATATAATGTTATGTTATGGAAACAATCATGAAATAATAGTAGAGAAGTCTAAAAGAGAAAAGTAGATCATACAGTTCATGCATTGCTGAAAGAAAATATTATTGACAATGTTCTAATAAGTAGGAGATTAATTTTTTATTACATCATTCACATAAGCAATTGGAGGAAAAAAAAAGAGAAAATACCACCATAAATTTTGTCATATAACTTGCCAGTTACTTTTAACTTTTAGTTACTAATGCTGTTACATGGTTTATGCAATGTTGTGATAATATATTATACTTATTATTTTGAATGTGTTTATATGTGTGTGTATATATCACAATACATTATATATAATCTAAGTTGTACATGCATTTAGTAATTATATGACATGTTATAATTTATTATTTTTGAAATCCAAAAGTAATTTCTGGGATATGAAATATTTATTATAAATGTATTTTTTAATTGAAGAAAATATAATGGAATTAAGATAATGCAATATCAATTATAGATTTAAGATTTTTCTCCAAGAATAAATAAAACATATTCAAATGTTATATGTAAATAATAATGTTTCAAATAATATTAAAAAAAATTAGAAGTGATTTATCTCAAGTACGTCATGGGTCAATTTCACTATTTTTAGATTTGTAAATTTTTTTCAAAATGGATGCACCTGAAGATAGGAGATTTGACTTATCTCTTTTAATATGGTGGCGAGAGATTAAATAAGTCATAAAAGGTGCAAGTTGGAGCCCCTCCTCCCACATCCCATCGTCGTAAACTAAAAAGACAAAAAAAAAGTCAGGGCATTTGCCGTTAGAAGCAGTGCTCTGATACATCAATCTTCGAGACGATGTCATAAGAATTTGCTAGTGTAGAGATGTGGCCAAAGAGACTGAAGAATGCAAATAAAAATATAAAACATGGAGTGGGTCATTCCATTCGTATGAAACGAACGGACAGTGCTTCAATTCCACCTTTTCTTCTAATTGTTCTCAATTTTACCACCATCACCTCCAATTGGAGTGTGAAATAACATGTGGATCATGTTTTTATCAACCGGAATTCTTAGTCTGACAACACTTCGGCAACATTTTTAATAAAACTGCTGATACCCACCACTATTAGTCAAAGTGTAGAATCCAGGTGTTGTGTGTTTCCACTTGTCATAGCATTTTTCTGAAAACCTTATAAACGATTTCTCCCTCTGAGGCAGAGACTAAAGAAACATGCCTCTTCTTCTAAACCTTATGTATAGTATACCGAGTCTTCAATGATTACTAAAACCTCATGAACTTAATAGTTACCATTAAAATCAAATAGCAAGAAATAAAAATTAGCAATTCCCACAATTCAACAAACATAGAATCTCACTCGATCAACCTCACATTCCATTCAATTCATCTTAAGCCTAAAATACATTATAAATTCATCGTTGATCATCCTGGGTCCTAAACTCTCTCTTTGCATCCCATGAAAACTACATCAAAACCTTAGAACTATCTACAGTCAATTACAATCTCATATATTTCTTATCCTTAAATGAAAAACAAAACCCTCAAAGGAAAAAATAAATCCATAACCCTTAACAAAATCGCAAGCATCCTCAAAGGGCACTACTTCAAGATAGGATCTATGGGTCTTCCACCATGTCATAGGTTTTGGTCAAAAACCTCAAAGGGCACTACTCCAAGATAGGACCGATGGGTCTTCCACCACGTCATAGGTTTTGGTCAAAAATGCCGGCATCATGTTACCATTAATCAACGCCACGATGTTTGTGGACAATATTGAGCCTAAAGAGAATCCATCTCGCTTCTGAGTCCTAAGAGCAAAAAAAAAAAAAAAAGAAAGAAATCACCAATGACATGAAAGTCTAACTTGAAATTAACTTGAATTCATGTCATTCTGATCCAAATAGTGACCTATACCCTACTAACTGGAATATTAAACCCTAAATAGAAATGACCCAATACAGTAATGATGGAACCAGCAACCTAATCCAAAATTGAAATGATCTAAATTTCTCTAATCCCTAAACCAACCAGACACAGCCTGTATTTTTTGCCAACTATAACTAAAACAGTTTGAATTCTAAACTATTAGAACTAAACAATCAATATTTTAAACTATTAGGACCTGAACTATTAGAATTATATATATCCTAAGATTTTGCCCTTAACTAAAAGAAAAACATCCAAATCAAATAGAACAGTCATTAGTAATTTGGATTTTAAGCAATTTAATTGGACTTTGTGAATGCAACTTGTTTATTTGATTAATTTGAGTTCGTTATACTCCCTCCTTTCCACAATATCTGTCGTTTTAAGGTTTTGCACAAGAATTAAGAATAGTGTTAAAAACTTATAAAATCTAGATAAAATATTATGAAAGGGCAGTTTTAACCTTTTATTGGAATTGTTTATTCTCACAAATACTCTCTGTTTGATAATTAATGCTTTGTTTAATTAATTTAGAGGGATAGGGATAAAATTGAAAAAAGAGTAGTTAATACTTCCTAGAATTCTTAAAATGATAGATAAATTAAAATAAAAAAATTTGTCAAAAACGACAGTTATTGTGGACAGGAGGGAGTAGCTTTTTTTTCTTTTTGCGCTTATCTGGATGCCACTTTTATAACGATTTCATGAATGTGCTCCAGTCAGCTTAGTTTTATTTCAATACACAAACTGTTAAGTGAACAAAAATAAAACTGAAAATTTCTGTTGAAAGCAATTGCATGAAAAGAACAAATAATTACTCAACCCATATGCATCAATAGAACAGAACTTTTTAATTGAAAAAACAAAGATATAACACTTGAACCAATGGAATAGAACCTAACCATATTGCCCATGTTGAAAATCTTCAAAAACAAAATTATTTCATTCAAGTGGCATAATGATATATAAATGGCGTAAATCATCTTAAACGCATCTTTAACGTAATAGACTATATATAAAATAGTTCTCAATGAATGAAACAATGTATCAAATTTGACTATATATAGTTTTAAAAATCTAAGAGTAATCATCGTGCATATGCTTGGTTTTCTTGCAAGATAGGAGGCATGTGTATTTAGTCAGGTCAAAACATATGTATTATAACATATGACTGGCTGTAGTTATCCCTTATAAAAGCTAGGTTAAGATACAGAGAAGTACCACTTAATAATTCATGTGTCATCTAAACAGTTGAATACTCTCCTACTAATAGTACACGTTGCCGTTCCGACTTCAAAGCTTATTCTGGAGAGTGATTAAAAGTAGGTTGGGTCACAGCTCAACAATCCCAAAAGTAGGCCATGAAAGTATAGTAATTTGTTCAACAGGTTTTATAACTAACTATTGACTTTGGGACATGTTTCTATTGTTCACATTTTTTGGGAGGCACACTTTATTCTTTAGCTATGTTAGGAGTGCCGAGGAATTTTGACTTTTATGCGAGGTTGTAATCACTCTCCTTCTTGAATAAAATCTCTTATACTCTTTAAAAAAACCTATAATAGTACATGGATATACTTCTTACAATATCTTAATTCCTCTAATAAAATACAAATTGAACACTCCAGGTTCACATATAGTTGATGGTATATGTATCAAAAAACAATTTTTTTATAGTTAAGATATCATATGTTAAAGACAAATATCATTTGAATAACAAATTTTTTAGAAACTCAGAAGCACAAAAGTCAACGAAATAAGTCAAGGAAATGTGATATACAGCACAAAAGAACCAAAATTAAATATTAGTTACTATAATCCTGATACTAAAAAACAACGATACAGGGATGAAGAAAACAGTTTCAGTTATTTGTGCATTATATTAAGCATACATATGAATTTAGGCATATCAAGTCTCTTCTGATTACCCATAACTCAAGCCATATATCCTATCATATAATACCAAAACAACGAAATGTTGCACCACATTTGAGTTGGGTAAATGGCTGAACTTGATTAGCAACATACATATTATTATGACATCAAGCATAGGAAATGAAACAGGTCTCCCAGGTTTGCAAGCATAACCTCTTTTAGGACAGTTCATAATTGATTCTTTTTGGTGTCCAAGTTGTAGTATTTACCTAGGCAACCGAAAAAGTCTTTGATTGTAGGTCTCAGTTCAGCAACATTATTTCCTTGGAAACTACATAAAACACTTGAATGTTATGACAATCATATGAATAGAAGAACCATTGAAGGTGAAGAAAAGCATGGATGGAAAATAATCAGATTTTAACCTTTGAATGGCCACTGCAATAAAGATACAATATGACTTGCGCATATATCAGTAACAGTTGAACAGTTTTCTTTGCTTCTATCAAACCTTCAATGTTCTGCCATTGATAAGCAAGTAAAAGTAAAACCAAGTAAGATCCAATGAACAACGATAAAATCCAAATTTAAAAGGAAAAAAAAAGGAGGGTGGCCCCTGAGTTTTCAAAAACCAACTACCTTCTAATGAAAACGTTACCCAAAACTTTGATAGCATAATCATTTTTCCCACTTAATGTAATTAAAGACAGGATAAGTCTTTTCTTTTTCATTAAGAGATTTATAGAGGAGAGGAGGAAGAAATATAACAACATATGAATGAGCTGACAATAGTTCTAAGAACAGAAAAACCTATTCTTTGCTAAGAGTTAAGCATTACCAATGAATCTTTTACAACCTATGAAATTATATATGAATTCAAACAAACCGCAGGACAATAAGATTAATAGGAAGGTAGAGGAAACATACCCATGTAAAATTGTGTTATCTTTGCCAATGGATCTAACATTCCAACTCATTGTTTTTGGGAAGATTATAGCAGGAAAAAAAAAGGTTCCTTTTTCTGCCTATGCAGTTGTGGTCAACAAATTAATCTGTATAAGTAATTAAATAATGCATAAAAAATTTTAAGGGATATAGAAGAAATCAAGCATATATTGAAACCACTTAATTCCTCAATTTATATTCAAGAATTAATATTTACTATTTTCCACCAATCAATGTCATCAAAGATTCCTTCTTTCAAAGACGCATTTTAACAAAAGACTATTATCATAATTCATAAACCATTTAATCATTGTAAACGGGTAAAATGCAGATTGGCCTCCCTTTTCTAGATTCAGGCTTTAAAAAAAATATCTTTGGAACCCAACAAAGAAAGAGAAAATGAAGTAAAAGCCAAGCAAAATTCAAGAAAAAAAGAATCAGAAGCGGCTACAAAGAGTTTTAAAAAAAAAAGACAGCGGAAGAAATTGCATACCTGAAAGAAATCAATAATGCTGCTGCAATTATTGGTTTACAATCGACACTAGATAGCTGGGTTTCTTCTTCAACCCATGAGAGTTGATAAAGATAGGGAAGAGAAGAGGAGCAGAAGAAGCAGAGTTGGGCTGGGGTTTGTTGTTGGTTCCGATGTTGTTGAGAAGGTTCAGCACCAAAGAATAGAAGGGAGAAAATGAGTTGCCATTTGAAAATTAAACCAAAGAGAGAAGGGGCAATATAAAAATCTTCTAATTAAGCAACTTAAATTTAATAGTATTCAATAAATATAAATAATTTTCCTGAATATAAATATATGAAATAAAAATAGGAAATGACATGGATAGGTTAAGAGAGCTCCCTTTGAGGATTCTTTTAAATTTAGGTATATTAACAATGAATCTTCTACAACTTATGAGATTACCTATGAATTATTAATACAAATCACATGATTAATAAGACTTATTCAAAAAATCATAGGACAATAAGATCAATACAAAGACAAAGGGGACATAGCCGTATAAAATTGAATCATCTTCGCAAATACATTGAACATCCCAACTGATTGCTTTTGAGAAGATTGTAGCAAGAAGGAAAAAAAGTTTCTTTCTTTGCTCTTACAGTTCACTGCAGTCAACAAACTAATCTGTATAAGTAATTATATTTAACATTCATATTTCATGTTTTCAATCAATCAATTATTTCACGACAAATTCCTTTTTACAAAAGAAAGCAAACTTTTCCATTTTTTTCCCTCCTTCTCTGGTTGTCTTCCTCTCTCAACCTTTGGAAAGTTGATGAGAAAAGGAAAAGAAGAGAAAACAGAAAGGGTAATAATTGTAATTCAAATATTGAAGAAGTCATACTCATCAACTACTACTTCGTGCACAAATTTATAACTCATTGTGTGAAGTAATAATTGCCTATGGTATGAGAAGGTTCAAGACTTAGTAAAGCTACTACATGTCTGATCTATCCAACTTGGTTCAATCTATAGACCTGATTGGCCCACCTTATCTAATGCATGTTCCTCTTTGGACTTACAATTACTACCCATAGGCCACAGCTCATTAAAAAGAAAAGTTCCTTGTGCTGTTGTGCACCTACAGCAAAATGCCTTTGCTTTCTTGATAAGATGCTTATTTAAGCATAGTGCATACCTGTTTCAAGTACTTCAACTCTTAATAGCTCATCTCAATGAGAGACATGATGCTCAAGTCAAAGGACGTGGAATTTGGATTAATACTGAACATTTACTTGTAAATAAAAGGAAAAAAAATTTCCTTTTTAAGTTGGTAGAACTATGGGCTATATATATATATATATAATGGGGCAAAAGGCTGATCCATACATTCTTTCGACTTCAAGGAATCATAATCTAACTACTATAGAAAAGCTAAGTAGCAAAAGCAATAAACAAAGCCCGAATCATTCATATGATTAGAATATTAACAGTTAAAGCACAATTCACTAATATATGGAATGTGGTCCATGGTTTGTCTTAGCAGAGGATATATTATTGTCAATACAAGATGCACTTCATCCTGTCTCATTGCAATTCACTAATATATAGTCCATGTTATTGTTTTAGGTTAAGGATATTTTCCATACAAGATGCACTTTATCCTGTCTCATTTCACATTTTCATATTGAGTTAGTTGGTGATGAAAGTTAAACAAGGAATTTGAGGTAAGACATAAATACTCAACTCTACAATATATATTTGTGAAAAGGCAACCACGACAAAACCTCTCCAAAATTCTATGGACATCAATCTCTCTTGAAAATTCTCTCAAACACCTTATAAGCTTTATTTGTGTCAATTCATAATACAAATTAACAACTCCACCAAATGAAATATCATACAAACCTGATATAATCAATTCTCATCCTAGAAACAAACAATAAAGATTCCCATTCATTTTTTTCCTTTTTTTTTCCTTTTTGTTTTTCTATGTTTCCTTCAAATAGACCCACCAAACAATAATTCGAACGAATTGCTAATACTTTTTGAATTGGCATGAACTCAGAAAAGTAGGAATTCTTACCTCCATCAATTCATTCATTTTTTTAAGTAGCCCCATACCTCGCCTTCTTCAATCGTTCCTATTAAAAGAAGATACTATGGTTAGAGAATCAAGGGTATGGAATAAAACTCTACAACCTTCTGTAGAACAGCCTCTTCTAGCGGCTGGAATCGAGGAGGACATTAAGAAGCAAAGGGAAAAAAATCCACAGCTACTCTACAATTCTATAGAAGCAATCGAAGAGTCACCTGGAATTGTAAAGTGATAGAGGCTATGAATCACCAAGATACAAAAGGATATGAAAAAGGTACCTGGAACGACAACACAATCACTCACGGGAATTGAAAATAATGAACTCAGGAATTCACGGCGATGGAAAGTCACAGCACCCAAAAAATTTTTTTTAAAAAAAAGAGCTGTCGCAGCCAATAACCACAATAAGAAAAAAAAACCTAAAAGTTTGGAAAAAATTCAAAAGGACAAAGTAATTTCATTGTTATTTCTGATGAGAATGGCAATAGTTAGGATTTAGCAGTCCACCATCGATCACTTTCGTTGGCGTCGGTGTTTTGAGAATTTAGGAAAGGCTTTTGCTGGTGGGTTTATGATTTTTTTCATCTTCCAAAATATAAAAAAAGGTATTTCAATTTACATTTTTTTACTGTTCTTATTTTAATAATAATAAATACAGTAAATAATTATAAACAATCTTTTTGTTCTTTAAAAAATAAAACTGACGTGGATGGTCTGAGAACAATCCTTTCAGGATTGCTTTAAACGTACTAGCATTTGACCCGCGCTTTGCTGCGGCTTGAAATTATGGCTGGGAATTTGATTAAAAGTATTGTTGTGATGTAAGGAAGAATAAAGGTAGGTAGTAATGCCAGATGGTCCATGCATTAGATGCAGATAGTATTTACAGATTGCATGCATTAGATTGCATGCAATGACTGTTATATATTTACAATATTTACAGAATTTGCAAAAAGTGGTCATGGTAGAGTTAGCATGATTTAGTTTTATACAAAAAAGAGGATATTGCTTAATCAAATAAAAGAGTTGCAGAAAATATACATATATATATATATGTTGTTCGATGGAGATGAGGGAACTATGATGCTATCATTCTTCAAAAGTCAACGCACGCTTTGCTTTTGATTCCTCACTGCATTTGAAATTTGGTATCAGGTTTATATTTATTATGAATATGATATTGATAGAAAATGTATGGAATGGTACCTGAGTTTTGGCTTTTTTTTCTGGTGTTTTCTGTGAGAAAAGATCAGATGGTATGTGAAGAGAGGTAGTTGATGGTTGTGCCTCATGCTGAGATTGATGAAGAATTTGCTGTGGAGTTTTCATTTGTTCTGATGCTGAAGTTGTTGGGTTGGTGATTTTGGAGGTGTTTGCATTTTCGTCATCAGTGATTTTCTTGAAGTGGAATACCTTGTATGCCAATTGTGCTTTGTCTATTGATTACTGTGAAAGTCCAAGAACAAATTTGAATTCTTGACCTATTATTCTCTTGGCTTGATCTGGAAGTTGTAGCATCTTGTTCTCTTCAGTAATTGGCAAATGTCCAATTGTCACTCCTGTGAGTACCTCAGCTGTACTCCCAAAAATAACAGCTTCCATTGGTCCAGTGTTATCTTTAAGGTCAAGGGCGAGACGCATCCTAAAATGGAAGGAAAGTTAATAAATATGAGTACAGGAATATATATAGGATTAATGCAATAAAGATATGAGTTAATAGGGATTAATTTGTGAATTGTCGTAAAATACATGAACTGGGGTACTGTTGTTATGCCATGTTTTGTGCATCTGTATCCATTGGGAATTTCTTTTACTGCCTGAGTGCAGTTTCCATAGCTAACATAGTGCCATCCTGCAGAGGTGTCGATATTTGTGATCTTTAGTTTGACCATGAATTTATTGTCCTGAGATAAAAGGGTGAATCAGAATATGAACTGAATCGGTATTAAATAGTCCTGAAAATCAAAGGATGATAATGAATATATGTTGACCTTTATAATGGATGAAATGGAATTCATTAGCTGAGAAACCGAGAGTTGCTCGTAGTTGTAAATCATGATTTGTCGGTTTGGTTGAGGAAGGATCTGAATTTTAGTATCTTCATGGTAATACCTAAGAGTTAAAGGAAATATAAATGAGATTATAAACATAAATGGGCATTTTATTCGAAAAGTGTTCTATTTAATTTTGACTTACTTGGTCATTAGTTCAACGGTATCAGGAATACCAAGATTTATATGGATCTTCGTTGCAGATGTTGTTGAGATGTAGAATCCATATGTTTTTGGAAAAAAAATCTGAAATGAATATTTGTAAAGTGTGATGATTGAACAGATGAAGTGGTGTGGTTTTTATGCTATTACCCTGAAATGTTTTAATTGTAGTGCCAGCAAAAATGATCACTGGTTTTGGGTTGAGGACTCTTAGAGCTTCAACATCAAGTTGTTCAAGATGATCTTGTCAAATTGAAACCCTGAGTTTTTCACCACTATAATATTTGATTTGAAAGTAAGATAAGTAACTTTTAGTTTAGTATTCTAAGCAAGATAATGAAAATGAGTAGGAGAAATTATGTGGTTACCTGATAAGTTTGATGTAGGCATCTCTTTTATTTGTCATCTTGTTTTTGAACCAAAACTTGACTGAAGTAATTGGTGTTGCTGACACCAACATTCCAATGACATCTATATTAAGTGTTAAAATAGATAATGTGAGTAAATATTGGATTTTTTGTTTGATAGAATAATTAGATTGTTATGAGATGATTACCTGTCATGAAGGTGGGATCATCTTTTACTTTTTCCATCTTCTCATAGGAAGCAAAATTAAAATAATGCCTTGGATAGCTTGGGGGGTCTTCTGGTATTGGGTTGATTTCTGAAAATTTGCTAAGTAGAATTGAAGTTGCTCGGACGACCGCATTGTATGAATCCTTTTGAGGTGTGACTTGAAAAGTTGTGATTATATACATCTGTCCTTCTCTGAGGATTCGTTTAAATTTTTCAGCATGTAAGCTTGGCATTGTCACATGGATTGCATCATTCTGTATGTAAAAAAGAAATGGTAGCATGAGATAATGTATTAGTAGGAAAGAGATAGGTTTGAAAATATAATTAGTAATATGCTGATGTGAGATTAATATCTAAAATGGTTTGACTTTGTCATCAACAGCAAGAAAGTCAAAGCTTTGATGCCAATCAGAAGTTGGGATGATTGTGTCCCAGATTCTGACAACTTGAACTTTTATAGTTTTCTCAAAGTGCCCTCCCTGAGGAATTTTTGATAGAGGTATCTCCATGTGTGATCTGTGTATATTATAAAAAGAGAAGTAGGATTTAGACAAACTGAAGTTAGAAATGGGCAGAAAAATTTTAACCAGTGTTAAGCAGGGGTAATTCAATAAATATCTAATAATTAAAACCACAATGTCTACCTAAGAAGAATCTGTTAATTTAATGATAACTAAAATATTTTGTATGTATCCATATTGGAGATTGTGAATGAAAAGTAGTGTTTGTCAATCTGTCATGGAGAAAACAAAACTGAAGAAGGATATGAGGATTGAGAAAATATGAATTGATGATAAGTTTATGGAAGTGCTGACTAAGGTACTAATAATCAGTGTTAGTGTTCCATAGTTTTAAGTAAAACTTATGAAAGATTTCAGAAACAAAGTTCTGAATATGTATATGACACATAAGAAGTGAAAAAAAAATACGCATTGAATCCATATAGGCTATCCAGAATTGGTATTAAAGAATAAAGTAAGAAATAAATGATCAAATGAAAATTGTCAACAAAATATGAAATAAGGTACTGATCCTACCAGGGCAAAAAGATATTACAAGATCATATCCCAGGAAAAACCCCAAAAAATTTAAAAGAATTGCAAACAAAAGTATTGGCAGAAATATTGATATAAGGATGTAAAATAATTTGCATGTTTTGTAACGTGGGATGAATGTTAAAAAAATGAGATATGAATAATACGAGAGAAGAGTTAATGGTTAAAAGTTCCCAACATATCAGCTAAGAGCAAAAGTAGTTAAACAACAGGAGATAATGATATATAAGAACAAATTATCAGAGATGTTCAATGATTAAAAATATAGACTTGCAATTAGTAAAGATGAAGAGAGAAGTAAGCCATAAGAATGGAAAGATATGTCAATTGAAAAAATGATAAGAGGCTGAAGCATCAATGATCATCTCTGATAATACTGTCAAATATCTCTCTATAGACTACATTTTTTGTAATATTAGTCATATTTCCAAGTTCATCATGAATGAGCACTTTTAATCCATTACGTGATGTGACCCTTGAAACAACTACATATAGTTGACCATGAGCAAAAACTGGCTTTGGCAAATATAATCCCACAAAATCTATTGTCTGTCCTTGGCTTTTATTTATTGTCATGCAATAAGCAAGGCGAATCGGGAACTGCCTGCGATTGAGCACAAACGGCCATTTACTATTTTTCACAGTGAAAATGATTCTAGGGATAAAGACCTTGTGACTTGCATTAAACCCAGAAATAATTCTACCCTCAATGACATTCTTGGCTAATTATGTGATTATAAGCCATGTTCCATTGCATAATCTTAAGCTCTGATCTATATTCCTCAAAAGCATGATGAGGCTCCCAATTTTGAGCTTAAGTTCATAATTTGGAACACCTGGAAAAGTTAAAGGATTTAGTGACTCAGGAGCATATAAAGGATTATCATCAGATGGTTTCCCATCCACTCCTGAAATTGAGTCAGAGCTATAGTATGTTGTAGCAGGTCCAGGAATTAAGCCAAGTATTGCTTCATTAAAAATATCAACTGTGGTTTTGTAAGCTATCACAATCGTCCCGCTTCTTAGATATATTGGGTCTGCATAATTTTGCAAAAAATTTTCGTAGACTGCTAAAAATATTGAATGTAGCAGATCAGGTGATTTTGGAACTATCAAATCTTAAGGAATCTCTATTAGATCTCCTTCATCAGTCTCCAAATGTGCAACAGAAGTGAGTTGGCTATCTCTAATTTGGAGAAGCCATTCTGCAAACAGTTTAAGCTCTTCCCTGTCATTAACATCAGCCTATAACAACCTCATATTTGTCTTCAGTTCATACACATGACATTTTTCCCATAATTTGGAATGGCGAATTGTTGCATTAAGTATATCTGCTTTAGTCCCATATGGTATTACAGGCAAGATTTGTCTGAAGTCTCCTCCAAGTACTGTCGTCAGACCACCAAAAGGTTTTGTTGTTGCATTTGGGTAAATGTGAGCCAAGATATCTTGTAAACTTTTGCTCAATGCTTCAATGCAGTGTTTATGGATCATGGGAGCTTCATCCCAAATAATTAGGCTTGTGTTCTCAATGAGTGTGGCAAGTTCAGTTCCCTTCTTGATCGCATATGTGGAAGTATCATGAACAGAGAGTGGTATTTTGAATCGAGAGTGAGATGTCCTTCCTCCAGGTAGAAGAAGTGATGCTATACCTGATGAAGCAACCGCTAAAACTATCTTACCACTTGCACGAATTCCTGACATAATCACATTCCATAAATATATTTTACCAATGCCTACGTGACCGTAGACAAAAAACATTTTGCCTTCATTATTATCTACTGACCGTTTGATTTGTTGATAAATTTGTCTCTGCTCGGAGTTAAGTGTTGACAGCATCTGAATGTGTTGTTCATGTAATTGAGAGTAGTTATAATTCAATTATTCTCTCAAAAGCCTACCAGGATTGAGGTTGATGTTAACTGAAGTAGGAGTTGGCATTCTTTTCTCCTTCAATGATGAGTTGTAGTTTCTTAGGAGTTCGTCTATAGCCACCAAAACATAGTTTCTAAGCTCTTCTGCTGGAATGACAAATTGAGGCATCCGAAAAGCTGTTTTCATTCTATACTCTATGTCTTCAGCCATGACTGCCCAATTTTCCTCAAAAAGGTAAGTTGCATTTTGGACTTCACAAAACATAAGCATTGTCACAAAGAGTTGCCTCAATTCTTTAGCTGTTGCCCACTTAGATGCTTGATGAAGTGCATCATACCACTCTCTATCATCACCTAACAATCCGAATGCATTGCAGGCTTCGTGGAATGTTGGATAAGTAATTCCATTTACTGTTCTGAGATCTTTGTAACTTGTTGCTCCTTTGATTACATTTAACATTAGCCTAAGGTAATACAGCTCTCCTGATGCTGGATGGACAAACATTAATTTGCCAATGCTTCAACCTTTCTATCTAGGTTTCCATTGTGAAAGATTTTTTATCCAAACCCAATTTACTGGGAAGTCAGTATATAATAATGTTCTTGCAAAAGGATAAATTTTATTTTCTTCCATCCATTGTGTAAGCATTGTTTCATTGATTCCAGGCCTTGAAATAATTGAAGCAATTCGTTCTCCATCACCGAAGTAAACATCCTGTTCATTTGGCGCATGGAAAGGAAGTCTCTAAACAACTGGTTTTCTGATATGAATGTCGAATTCGAACATCTGCCAACAGCCTTCATAAGCAGAAAGATATCGGCAATCTATATATGTCTTGATTTCATCATGACTTGAAGCATCAAACATTGTGTTATGAAGTTTAGAATTGTTAAAAGGCTCAACAACAAATCTTGCTCTATCTGGTCCCTTATTTATGTACTTGAATAAGTACTTAATAGCCCTTGTTTGACTGCAAATTTCAACATTAATATGAGCTCGGTATTTAATCAACAAATCAACATTATGCAGAACAACATGGCTATTATCTAATTGGATACCCCCACAAGAATAAACAACTCCTATATCTCTTCTTCGATAAACAGGAAAGCCAGATTCATCAATTGGTGTATGTGATCGAAATTTCTTTGGGTAGAGCTTAGAACAATTACCTTTTTTCATGCATGGTACATTAGAATTTGCAATTCCACATGGTCCGTGCATCATAAATGAGGTAAAAGCTTGATAACCAATCAGATCTAGTTTTTGATCAGGAATCTCTGCTGAAATTATAATGTCAACCTTTGCTGGTATTTTATAAAACTGAGTTGAAGCTAACCATAAGAGTATGTGAACATGGGGGAGACCTCTCTTTTGGAACTCCACTGTACATGTAACTGGAGATAATAAAGAGAGAGTACATAAAAACACAGTATAACTTTGCAATTTTAACATTTAATGCAGGCAATATACTAAAATGCCCAAATAATTGAGATCCTATTTCTTTTTGTAACAGTTAAAAAAGCCAAATAAATGGATATATATATATATATATACATATATACATATATAAAGTTAAAGAGATGCTTGAAAGGTGAGTCATTCTAAAGAAAATAATGATAATAACAATAATCAAGTTAAAATAAGGGAATGTCATTTGTATGAAAGATAAATTGGCTGAAAGTTGGTATGATACTGAAATAATCAAAGAACAAATTGTTGAATGCTCAATTTGTGAATAACCACCTAAGGAATTGATGTTCTTGTTTAATGAATCATATCTATCTGACAATAAAAAATACAAAAAATTAATTGCAATGATGAAGAATAAAATAAGCATCAGACATTTCACAATTCGCAAAGATAAGTGTGAATAAAAGGATGACAAAAAAATGACAATAGAAAAATTATTGTTAATGTGATATTCGCTAAAAAATAATTGTATGATGGTAATCAAGCAAAAAAAAATAAACAATTAAAGCACAGAGAATCCAAAGTATTAATTGTATGATATCATCCAGAGAAAATAACTCAGATACTAAAAGATTATTATCATAATATGCATTGTAAAGAATACCTCAACAATAACAGATATGAGAAATGAGAAATATGGGAAGAGATAATGAAAAAAAAAAGATGCAGAAATTTCAAAGCAGGGATACATAGAGGAAACAAAACTATGGAAAAAAAAATCTCAAATCATGGATAGAGAAAGGCAAAAAATAAGCATGCAAAAAATTTGAATTTTTATGATTAAATTTTATAATGAAAAAAGCTGAAAATGGGAGTGTTTCAATCAAAATCAGAAAATCAATCACAATTGAGAAGTGGATGAGAGATTGATTAGGGTTGAAAGTTGAGATATAGAATCCAAATTATAGATGGATAAAAACAGAGAGAAAAAACAATAGATAATAAAAAATGATTATGAAAAGAATAACGAAGAAAAAGGTGACAAAGTAAACCATGATATAAAAATTGTGATTGTAATAAATAACATATGATCAATAAAATTAACAGCGAAGATAAGAGATTGTCCAAATAGAAGAAATGAATGATGGAATGTTAGATAAGAAATAATGTTCAGGAGTAAGATGAAGAACCAATTACCTGCCAATGCTTTACCAAAATGGTCTCTTTTCATGAGATCATTCAAGAGATGACGTAGTTTCAACTTAAAGATCCTAACAATAATATCCAATCGATCTTCAGATCTATGTGCATGAACATCATGCAAAGCTTTTTAAATTTCTGGCCACCTTGCATTACATGTAAAAGTTATAAAAAGAGTAGGATAGCCATAATATCTGTAAATTGCAAGTGCATCTTGATATTTTTGGAACAGATATCGAGGACCACCTGTAAAACTGGCAGGTAAAATGACTCTTCTTCCAACAGAACTACCATGTGTATCACCTTTCATCATTGCATCTCTGATATTTGAATACATCTCAGACCTGACCTCACACTGATGATTTCTAAGATAAGTCAACCTTGACTCTTCAACAGCTGAATATGCATCAACAATGAACTGTTGGAACAGCCTTCCACCTCTCAACAGAGTATCATGATGCTTATCTCGATCTTGCATGAGATATGCATAATACTCACGCATTGTTACAGTCTTCCGTTTCAGTTTCTCCTTAGCTGGTATAGGTTGATATCTAATCCCAAGCATAAATCCATCGTCACCATATGGAAACAATAAGGGATATTGCAATGCCATATACAATGGATGCAAACAACTTACACGTTGTAATCCTTCATCCCTATGATCTATGATTACATCTCTATCACCAGAATTGTGGCCAAAGTCACCGACAATCTCAGAAGCAGTTGGAGCATTGTAATTTCTTTCATTGCGATCCTTTGAGCAAAGCAACCGTAACTACATAGTTTCACATTGAATTTGCTCAATCCTCTCTCTCACTGTCCTAAAAACTTTCACTATAACATTGCATTCATCAAGCATTGTTTGAGTAGCCTGAACAATTGCGAAATTAATATGTGAGATATTATCAGCACCACTGACAACAGAAATCCTATTTTGAATCTCATTTGCAGTGTCATAAATGTATAATTATGCAAAATGCGGTCTATGTCCTGGTAAAGTTAAGAGAGAGCCAATCCTATGATAAGTCTGGCCATTAATCTTGAAAATATAAAGGCCAAAACCATCATTGATAGAAGTGTCAATCCTTGCACCCAAAGACTAAATTGGAACATAGAATTGTAAATTCGAATATTATCATTGAATTTGAGACCTTGAGTGTCATAGTAACCTTCAAATAACTCATGGAGAAATGCTGGTGTCACTTGTGTTGGAGGTAAACTGATTAATCTTTCTCTACAACAAAGAGAAAATGTAGGAGCAAGAGTTTCATTGTCACTATCAGTCTTCTCTTCAAACCACATATGGGCACCATAAAAAGGGCATGCATAACTCCTAGAACTCAAAACGAATGGCTGAAAAAATTTTCCTATAAAATCACAATGATGACAGAGAAACAGAGAAGTGATGAAGGTGAAAAGCATAGCGAATCCTTAATGAAAAGAACTTTTAGAAAAAAAGTTAGTGAAACTCACTGGTATGTTCAAAACTAAACTGTTGATATTCTGTGAAGATTAGGTGCTGATCATGGACATTGTCAGAACTGCAGGAAGTATTATAAGGCTCAAACCAACTAACACTATGTGAAGATGATATTGTCCTATGATCTTAACAGTTTAATAGAAAAGGAAAAGGGAAAAATGTAATTAGAGATGGAAACACAAAAAACATACACACACACACACACACGTGTGTGTGTGTATGTGTATGTGTATATCAGTATATATATATATATATATATTGCAATATATGGAAGTGAATCTATGTTTCAAATATAATTCAAGAAAAAAGAGAGAACAAATAGATTTATCATTTTGGGTAAATTGATGAGGAAAGCCAAATTTGCCAGGCATTGTGGCAGTTTGAATATTAAGGGAACTCAATCTCCTATGCTCATGTGAATGGTCACCAGAACTACTACTACTACCAAAGAAAAATGAAGATGGATGATGGCTCTAGTCTGGCAGAAGTGCAGAGATAATGGATGGAAGACGGGCCTCTGACCAAGAATGTTTAACTAATACAGTTGACACCTGACCATCTTCGTTGACTGTTGATACAACATTAATATGTTGAGCAAACTTTACGGCATGACTTTTATCGGGACCTAAATTGAGGAATGATGTAGAGAATCCACCAGGATTGACAACAACAGTACCAAAATTGAAATTGCCTCTAGATACCTAAGGATGTCTAAAGCTAGAACCATGGCGTTCCTGCTTAGACCTTAAAATGCCATACCTTTCAATCTATTAGCCTTTCCTTCAACATGAGTAACACAATGTATATGATGTAAAGGTCTAAATTTTGCCCAAGCACCCATGAGAAAAGAAAAACAAAAGAGACAAAAAGTGAAAAAGTAAAAGAAAAAAGTATGAGGCGAGAACAAAGAGAAAGGCACAAAACAGTAGGCTTGAGATTAAATCAACAAAGCATAGGAGACAAAAAGTGATGCAAGAGACAATAAAATGCAAAATCAAGCGTATAGATTGAGAACCCAAAAAATGGCATAAATATAGTAGTCACCCAGCAAAAAAGAAAGAAGATAAAATCCCAAAAAATGATCATCCATATCAATTGAAGCCAACGGGAAAAAGGGAGAAAGCAAGCAGAGAAAATAACTTAACCTGAGTTCGAGCTGAGGAGAAAACAACATGGAAAAGCCAAGTCACTACAGCAACAGAAAAGAATGCAAGAGGAAAAAACAGAGAAAAATAATGAATAAGCAATAACTGAGGGAAAAAAACTTAATCATGGGAAATATTCTAAAATATGAGTGGAAATTGCGAACAGAACAAAAGCAGAATGAAGAAGCGAAACATGGAAAAAAAATAGAACCAACTAACCATGAATCTAAGCACAATGAATAACTCACAAAAATATGTAAAACGACATATAGTCATTAACGATGCAACCAACAAAGATATACCCGGATCCTAAGGCAATGAAATAATGACATAGTTCTGAAAAGAAAATGAAACATTTAGAAAAAGGGTAACACAATTCATTAAAATTAGATAAAGAGACATAGTTTGATAAACAACAAAAGGTGTGAGCAGACACCACTGCATGTTGAGAAAACAACAGATGAGCATACTGTTAACAGGAGATGCGATCAGCAACCAATAACATAACTTTAATTGAACAGCATCCACAATATAAGAATTAAAAAAAATATAATGACCAAACCAATGGCAATAAGAATTGTACCCATGACATACCAACAATGACTGGCTGAAAAGCCACTAAAAAGGAGAAAAAGAAAAGCAAATAAACGAAAGAAGTGGAGAAAAGAAGAATATGACATGAAAGAGAAAGATTTTTTGTTAAAAAAAAGAAGATAGCATTAAAAAATAAGAATCGGGTAAAACTAATAGAGAAAAAAAAGCTAAGAAAGACATATGGGGAAAAACCATAAAACAAAGAGAAACAAACTTGTGTAATATCCCAGCTGCAAGATGTTTAAATCGTTCGAAAACGAAGAAAAGAAAGCTCCAGATCTTAAGCAGGCAGGAAAATAGCCAAAACCCACCATGGCCAAAAGAAAGAACTTATATATAAATATATTATATATTTTATTATTATATATACTATTATATATATATATAATAAATAAAAGGGGATGAATGTAAGAGAGATAAGAAACTGCGTGGTTGAGAAAGAGTGAAAAGACATGAAATGAGCTAAGAAAATTATGAGAACGAAAAAAATTTGCATATCCTATGAACACAACCGAAGAGAACAGTGCAAGTTGAGACAGAAAGTAACAAAGAGCAGTAACCAACGGGAAAAAAATATATATTTATATGTCCAAAACATTCAAAAAGTTGCAAAATAAATGACAAATGAATAGGCCCAAAAAGAGAAAGCCCACATCTGAAACCCAAGTTAACTTTACAACCTCATGATTAAATTAAATCATTAAAAGAAAGAATAAAAAGGACATCCAATGAAAAATTACCTAGTGGCAGCCAAAGAACATGGAAGTCTTACTTTAAACGTAAGTTAGATGTATAAGATGCTGGCTATAGACTGAAGACAGTACAAAGTTTCCCTTATCAGTGTTTGTGAGCTGGACTCAATTCCACTAAATAGCCAAGTACATATTGCATTCCATAACAAAGGACAGATGAGTGACAGTAATGGCTTTCTGCTTTATGCTCCATTGCAACACTGAATGCTAATATGAGGAGTAGTCGCATGCCCACAAGTGAAAAATAAAATGGTCTCTGGATTCTGGGAACTGATGACGGCAAATAAGGCACTTCTCTCAACAGTGATTTCCATACACCATAATTTGATTGTGAAGATCTCTGTTAAAACTTCATTACATAGAAATTTCCGGATTCAAACATGCAAGAAGAAGAAGAAGAAGAAGAAGAAGAATGCATGCTTTGACAATTCACAACGGTGTCATATAAGATTATTGAAAGGATTCAAGCTTCTTTAGAGGGGGAAAAAAAAGAATCTTTCACCTTGGAGATGGCAAAAGTGATTACTGCCCAGGCTTATAATTTGCAGAGACAGACTATATGATGCGAAGGAAGAAATTTCCAGTGTAAGACTCGTTATTTTGTTTCAGTGCATTTGTTTCTTGCATCGATGAACCCTGTCAATCCAATTCAATGATACCGTTTCCTTTGACATTGTAATACCTAGTCCTATATTAATTTGCATTGGAGCCATATGCTAACGAATTTACCATTTTACCCATGTATGAATTTTAATTTCCAAATTGGGAAAATTTTCCCTACTAGCTTAATGATTTAAGCATTTTGACAAATTCACCTTATTTTGGTAAATTTTTGCCAATTGGTTTTGATTGTCAAATTCTTTTATTTTGTTTCAATTTACATCATTGCTCTTTAGGATGTAAAGGGAATCTTTAAAGTGAGTAAGGGCATTTTCGTAATTTGGCACAAAAGAGCCTAGAAAATTCAAGACAACTCCTTGGTGTCTTCTTATTAATTTCCCTTGCATGGCCGGACACCACCTTATGACTTCTCCACCATTTTCTTGCCTTCAAGCTCCAATTTCTTCTCATTTAAACACTCTCTCTCCAAACTTCATCATAATCTTTAAGAAAATTCATTACTTTGCCATCCAAATAACACCTATATCAAAGGAATTTCAAGAAGAGCCTTAAAAAATTTCAGCAAACTTACGAGCCTTCAACTTTCATCAGAAACTAAAGGTTTGTTTTCAATTCCTTTATTCTTCTTTGCAATCTTAACCATAGAATAATGATTTTTGAGCTTCATGCATAATTAATTGGTAAATTCTCAAATTATTACTGGTTTATGGCTCCAAAACCCCCATGATATGTCTGCCCATAGAATTATGGAACCAATAGAGAATAGGAGGATTTAGGCAGTCCCTTGAATGTAGAAAGGACTTAGTTGAATGAAGAAAAACTAAGTCTATTAAGCTAATGACTAAGTTTCATGAAAATGCCACTATGCCACCTTAGAGGAAGCCCTATATTTATGGTCATAGCCCTGGAATTCTATTACATAAATAGTAGTTTGGCAATATTAGAAAGTGCTGCGAATCAAGAAATGGGTGGAAAGAGGTTTAGGAGGAGTAGCTGCAGAGTAAATCCTTACAATAGCCTAATAGGAGCCACCTTGGGCAAGTACCCTCTAGGAAATTCATTGGATGCCAAACGAAGGAGGAACCAATCATAAATGAGTGCAGAAATAAGTGTAGGGGGTTAACACCCTCAAACAAACACCATATCTAGTTATGACCCCTCCAAGTGTGAGGAAATAATGTATTTTTCCTTCCAAAACAACATGTAGGGGTTAAAACGCGACCATTTTTGGTGTACGGCACCTCTGTGACGTGCTTAAACTGTAGGAATTGAAATCACGGAATTCCCACGCCTCTAACTTACCTAGCTCGAAATTCACCTATCCTAGGGCAAAATCGTCCAACTTTTCCGTTAAAAGGAGTTAGTCCGAATGGAAAATATGTACAAGTGCTAATTGATGAAACAAACTTGCTCACACCTTGAAAATGCTTAAAGGACCGCCAAAACTTGATTTGAACCCTTAGGTTCCAAGCTAGCAAACAAATCCCACAAACTAAACAAATATTGCATACTAGTTCAAATGCATCTGTAGCACGCCTTAATCTTTTATTGGACCGATTGTATAGGTAGTAAAGCCGATCCAAGAGAGAAAAGGAATGAGGATTAGTGGGAGTGCACACCCTCCCTAAACCAATGAGTGAGACTTTAGAAACTAAAACAATATCCTATGGTTTTTACTTTATTTTAAATACATTATGAGTGTCTATATGCAAATAAGTTATTTTCCTGAATCATGGATGAGGTGATTATATTATGAACATGAAAACTGGATGATTTTAAAGGTTTGGAATGTATTTGACTCGTTTCTTCTAAAAACCTTGGAAAACCTCCCTTTTATTGAAGATTTCCCCTGATTTGGTAAACAGACTTATACCCGTTGACGTGCATGAACTTACCCGTCGACGGGTAGGCAGTTAACTTGATTTTCTCGGAAGTCAGAAACTTTTAAACGTCGACGTGTAGGTTGTTAGACGTCGACAGGTGCATGAATATGGAAATTGTATTGAAGTCAGAAACTTTTAACCGTCGACGTGTAGGTATTTAGACGTCGACGGATTCATGAATGACCCATTTTACTCAAGTCAGAAACTTTTACCCGTCGACGTACACATGCTTAGACGTCGACGGGTGTATGAATAATTTAGCTTCACCGAAGTCAGAGATTTCTACCCGTCGACGTCTAAGAGCCTGCACGTCGACGGGTATCTGTGTAATTCTTGTTAAAGCAAATGTCTTTATTTCATTTGATTTGGCTTGAACATTATGAAAAGAACTTTTGCATTTGTTTAGGCCTGGTAGCCGAGATGTATATTTTGGATATCAAAGTGTTATGATGATTTTCATTTATTGGTGGATGGATGTGAGTCACTGCAGTGGCGCCTCTCAAGGACCGAGCTTGTAGAGCCGGCGTGAGTAGGCTTTCACTTCCACTTGGGGTGGATGGTACGGGGGATTGATGTGCGCACGGTGATTGTGATTTGCGACCCCTGTGGGAGTACTATGGACATAGCCACGTACCACCCGTGGTGAAGGCCCATGCTAACGCCGAGTATAGGGCTTTTTTCTTATAATGTGACAAAGAAGACCACCTCGACGGGCCTAAATCTCATCTTGGCCAGGTGAGATTTAGGCAATGTGTTTTGGCGAGCCCTTTTTCGAAGAAATGATTGTTTTTACTACATTGAGTGGATTTCACAAGCTATGGAAATATTACCTTTTTATGATTTGAGATGCATTGCTCGAGTTTCGAAATTTTGGTATAGTTGATTTTCTATTTCAAGTTTTTCTCAAACTCTTCATGAAAATGAAGTTGTTTTCTTTAAAGGGTGATTTGTATTATCTTCATAATTCATATAGTCATGTCTCACTCACTGAGTATAATATTATATACTCACCCTTTTCTTTTCTGTAAAAACTTATTTTTCAGGGTAGTAGATCACGCACAGAAAATAGTCAGTTGAAGCTTGAAACTCGACTCTGGACTTCTTTTACAAGTGGTATGGTTTTCTACGTTGAATTAGCGAACCCACTAGCACTGATTTGAGGTTATTTTCCAATGTTGCTTAATTATGTTTTCCTAAATTAAATCATTATCGGTAACATTTAAAAATTTCACCCCTTTTCTGTAAAATTATATATATACATGCATATATATCTTTCAACCCTTCATTTCTGGATGAAATGTGTGAGTCTTAAACAATTATTCTAAGTAAAGTAGAAATTTTACTTTCATGAGGAATATGAATATCTATGAAATATTCTATGTAAGTGGACTCCTGACATCCTAAGCCTTGCGTGGTTGGAGTTTAGGGTGAGCGCGCCATTCGAAATTTTTACTACGCCGCGGTTGTCATATTTCGACCCTCTTGGGTCGGGGTGTGACAGATATTATTGGCAATGGCAATAGATGTAGCTTACTTCTCTTGCAATGTACGTATCAACACTGGCATTCCGCTAACCTTCGATGCCTGTCATGTTTTCATCTGGTGCGCCATGTTTCCATTGATGAATGATTTATTGTTGAATATGATTCGTTGTTCCAGAGTGATGCTCGGTAAAGAGTTATAAGTTTAATACCTAAATTATCTAATTGTTATGTGTTGAAACCTTTAAAATTAGAAACTGGTAATTACTAAAATAGTTCGTATAAGCAATTTTTTTTTTAAAGAAAATGTAACTTTCATTCATTTAAATGAAATTACATCCATAGTACTAAAAAAAATTGAAAATTACAATATATTCAAATTTGTTATCCTGTAGATTTGGATCTTGTTTCATAACTCGAGCCATTTGGTTGACTATTTTGAATCTCGAACCTTATTCATGAGTCTCTAGCACGTCCATCATTTTGTAGCTTTCGCTTCGTGTTTTCTTCAACCGAAGGCTTTCATCAGCGATAAAGAAGTGATTGATTTAAAATCCTCCTTGATTGACCCATAAGACATAAAACAAAATCATCATAATCTAAGATTAACAGTCTTAAATCCATTGTAAACTGACTCAAAGACAAACCGAAACTAAACTGACTCAACAGACTCAACAATTGACTAACTGACTCAGATAAAACTGAGACTCAAATACCCAGATCAAAATATCTATGACTTTGACACACCTGGACCTAATCCAACTTTTTCGTACAAACGGAATAGTGTAAGACGACATATTAGCTCTATAATACGTCGGTCCGGATGTGTCTAATTAAGAAGAGAAGTGGAAATTAAGATAAGACGGAGTTGAAGATGAGATAAGTAACCATGCATGGAAGCATTAATTGGACTCCCTTAAGTCCATAACCAATGGGTTGGATATCCACTGGTGTAGTGGTTGGTGGATTAGGCCAAGGATTGAGATTAGGAGAGGTTGAAAAGAGGGAAGAAAGTCTGACTCGGGGCTCGAGTAGGCCCGGTGTCGGGCTTGCCTATAAATAGGGTAGTTGGGCTCTCTCCCTTTCATTTCTCTTTTCCCTCTCTTCCTCTCCTCTCATTTGCTTTCTTGGAGCAATTTTGGACTTTTGGCAGATCCGGACAAATCGACCGTCAAATCAAGATGAGTTTTTAATATGTTATTCTACTCACCTTAATCTACGTTTTTCTTCGTTTTCACGCATTTCCATGCATTACTCTAGGAAAGATCTAAGCTCAAAGTTAGGTTTAGCTTTTTTATTTTAGTTTAGACTTGAGATCTAGGAACTTTGAGCTTGTGATTATCATTTTCTTTCGGTGAATCTATTGTGGACGGCATAAGGATCGCCTGTCTAAGTTTGTGCATCGAAAAAAGGAGAAATGGGTGGAAAAACCAAGAAGGCAGCTCGGTGGAACGACGGATCCGTCGAAGGCTGAAGTCCGATCCATCAACGGCTGAAGTCCAATCCGTCAACAGATTGGTCTGGAGGAAACCCAGTCTGCCCAATTAATCCGTCAACGGATCAATGGCCATCCGTCGACGGGTAGATTAACATGTTCTTAAAGATTTTTGAGTCCTCTACAATTTTTTCAGAAATAGCCTTTCATTAATTTTAACCCTAACATAGAGAAAAATGCAATTTTCTCAAGTGTCACTAAAGCTTTCAGTTTTCAGGCGACACTAAACCGTTCTAGACTTTCTAAACCCCGAAGCACACCCGAACATCATCTTAGGTCATGCTAGAGCCTCATAGGTGCATTCATAGTTTGATTATGAATGCTAACATGAATTTTCATGTATTAGGATTCCGGACGATCGAGTGTGGCGACGCTCCGGAGGTTAAGCTACGTGGATCCTTTAGAATTATACGAATCTCCCAACACTGTGAATGGCTTAAATTTCATTGCTTAGCCACTATGGTAAAACGTTTTCAAAATACAAAATGATTTTCAAAGGTTTTGGGACACGGGGAATCCACCATCCACACACACATTTATTTAGTGATATACCCACGAAGTGAGTGGGATGTTTTCATAGAAAATATAAAGATTTATGTGTGTGTGTGTGTGTGTGTGTTTATGTTTATGTTTATGTTTATATATCTTAAATATGTATATGTTTTATACATATATATATATATATGATATTGATGAGGATGGGAGTGAGATGAGCGATTGAGTGGATCTCGGTGCTTCGATGAGAGGGAGCGAGTGGACCGAGCGAGACATGCATGCAATCAAATAGCTGTGGACCACCTATCAAGGGGCACGGTGAGTGTGAGACCCTGTGAGAGGCGCGTAGGGAAACTCGCCACGGCTCGATGTAGCTGTGTTCCACCCACAGCGATTGGCACCACCGAGGGAACGGGCTAGAGAAAGAAAATATATGAAAATGTTTTAGAAAAGAAAAGAGATAGCCCTCGATACAGTAAGGCGTACGACCGGTGAGTCGAGCCTTCAGTATGTTTGAGGCCAGCCCACTTTATTGATATATTTAATTAAATGGTTTTTAAATTAAATTCTCACCTAGAGAACTAGAAAAAAGATTTGAAAATAAAAATATTTATTTTATAATTATATTTTGGATTACCCCCATTTTCCCTAACCTCTAATGGAGATTCATTGAACCTCTATCACTTACCTGTATTCAACGTGGTTGGATGCAGATCCACATACAAGGACAGCAGATAGATTAGAGGCTCACTAGGAGACGTTGGTGGCTTAAGAATACTAGTTTCTGTTGTGGAGGTATTCTTTTAAATAAATCCACTGGTACTTTTTTTATAGTAATTATTTTATTAAATGATTTCTAATAAAATTTTTAGTATTGTTTTATAGCGAAGATATTCAATTCATGCCTTACGATGCTTCAGGTGCGTGACCAACCGGCACTACTTCGAGGTAGCACGGCGGTTGCAACATGGCCAACCCTTCCGGGTCGGGGCATGACAGACTTATTCAAGCAAAAAGAAAAGTAAAACTATGATGAAATATGAATCACGCTCCTTCCTCCTTCTTGACAATAATAGTCAAGGAGGAAGAGGAGTAAACGAAAAAGACTCCTCCTTGATAGTAATAGTCAATGAGGAGGAGGAATAAACGAAAAAGACAAAGAAAACTGTGGAGAAGAGAGTGAGAGAAAGAAATGGGAAGCTAGGGTTAGTTCGTATAAGCAATTAAATGTCAGTAAAGAATTAAAGCAAAGAACAGGAAATAATTAAAAAGCACTAGAATTATAGCCCGCGCTAACGCTGCGGGTACACTGATAATTTATGTTTTTTAATCTTTAATGCGTAGAGTCTTAAGAAGCAAATGAAATAGAAAAACAGTTAAAGATGTATGAATCATAATATAATTCATTTTAAAGTAATTCGGGACTATTTTTTTTATCAATCTTTTATCTATTCCAAATTTTATTAGTAAGACACTGACATGTTATGCTAAAGGCTTAGGAAAATTGTCATGTTTCATTAGGTTGTCGTATAAACTATAATGTATTCTTTGCAAATAAATTCAGATAATGGAGACCAACTTGAACAAATGAAACACATAATTTTAGGGACCATAGATTTTTAGTAAAAATTTTACTTTGGAATACCGAATTAAAGGGGTATAAATTAAGCTATATATGATTCATTTCTTTATCATTTCTGTTCCATAAACCTTTAGCCTTTCATATTAGACCTGAAAAAAAAAACCCCCAAAAAAGAGAAACATTAGAAAGGGAGAAGGGAGAAAAATCAAGGAGAAGTGAAGGTAGAGACATGGATAGGAATGAAAGAGAGATAGAACAGTAGAAAAAAAAGCCAAAATGAAAAGAAAGATCCATAATAGAGATATACGGGAAAAAGTTGTTAAAGAATGGAAGAGTTGCAGCCAAAATACACTGAATTGACAGTGGAAAATGGATTGCTGGGTTTTTGGGAAATTAATAAAGGAGAAGAAATAGAGAGACATAAAGAAAGAACGCTATAATTCTTTTATTAAAAAACCCAAATTATTATTAATAAAATAAAATTACTTTGTTAGCAATATCACTGGACAAAATTATAAAATAATCCACACTTACAATTACCAATTGCTAACTAAAATGGTAATAAAGTCATTTTTGCACAACATTAACTTCATTGGCCTGAAATTATCATTTATCCTAACAAATAAGTCACTATATACCATATTTGAAGGGTAAAAAGGAGATTAACTCGGAGATAGAATTAATGTATAATATATTATAATAAAGTACATGCATTTAATAAATAGAAATAGAAATAGAAATAATAAATAATAAATAACAAATAATACAGAAAAATAAAAGGTTGATGTGGACATCCTAGAAAAGCTTTTTTGGGGATAGATTTAAAAGAATGTATAAATAAGTAATTTAATGTCGGATATATGAAATAAAACCAAAGAACAGCAAGAAGACAAACGGATAATTCTAATTATTATAGTGTTGAGAATGAAATAATAATGGTGAGATGAGAATTAAAAATATAGTTGGTAAAAACAATAGTAGAGCGTGATAGAATGAAAAAGGACCAAAATGGGTACTACCAAACAAGGTATAAAAGTAACATAATAAAAATTAAAAAAGTGAGGTTAGAAGAGGAAAATTTTCCACTTGTGGTGGAAACTTTCATGGGACCTTTCGTATGGAACTTTCCATTAGTCGGTATATTTGGATTCAAAATGCATCTTAGTTAATCATATTTCTTAGGTATATCAATGAGATTAATTTTGGTAAGATTAAAAATAATGGTGTTGGTACAATTAGTTTTGTAAAGATGAGATTAAAATTGTCTTGGTGTGATGAGAATGAGAATGTATTTGGTAAAAAGCAAGAAGCGGTGAAATAAGAATGAGAAATAACCAAAATAATTAATAAAAAATAAATGTTCTAACAAAAGTATAATATATTTATATTTATAATTTATAATATATATAAAAGTACGAATATTATAAAATTTTAAATCGTCTAAAATATTTCATTCTCCATATTTAAGAAACATCATTGATATTATCGAGTTAAATTAAAATTCTTTATTTATCTTTTATCAAAAATTTTTATATATTTATTAAATGATAATAGTAATTAACTAATTTTACTTTCACCATAATTAACTGATTATTATATTATCTTAAAGAAAATAGTTTAATTATCAATCAATTTCATATATATAGTTTATTTTGAAGTTTACTCTATATTTTAATTATCATCCACTTTAATTTAATTTTTTTAATTTTTTAATTATTTCTTCATTTTTTTATTATCAATGACGTACTGTATCATTACAGCGCACGTGACTGCAGAGTAACTAGTAAAAATAAAAGATAGAACTTATATCCTTTTCTTTAGGTGCTGCTCATGTTAGTAGCTACTAAAATATTGTCAAGTATCCATTTACAGTACAAACCATTTTAACACTCTTTTAACACCATTAGAAGTAAAAATTTTTTCTAGAATAATTTTTATTTGTTTTGTTGTTCTTCCTTTTTATGACAAAAATATGTATCATAAAGTTTAGCTCCAAATTTTAAATGAATAACTCTTTAAGGGTAAGTTTTTAATTTTAAAATAAATATTGTAATAGGGTTTTAGAAAAAAGAAATTTTATTGCGTATCACAAAGTTTAGTCCCAAATTTTAAATAAGTAAGCCATTTAAGGGTGAGTTTTGAATATTAAAATAAATATAGTGTAGGATTTAAAAAAAATGATTGGAGTTTTTAAAATAAATATATTGTGGTAAAATTTTAGAAAAAAAAGTACAAAAGGAATAAAAAAAAGATAACAAAAAAAAAGTTAACAATGTTAAAAATGAGTTAACTAGTTAATAATGTGAATGAATATTTGATAAAATTTTAGTGACTATTAATATAAAAAGCACCTAAAAAAATATATAAGTCTTGTCCAAAAACAAAAGACAAAAAAGGTTGAGATTTTTTGAGGAAAAGAGCCACAAAAATGAAAAATCCCTCTGGACCAAAGGGTTTCAGTGAGAAAATTCTTCTCCTATGCGTTTAGGGGCATTTAGGGGCTGCCACATAGGCAAATCCCATTGGTGGTGACGGAGGATCCATTGGAAACATATTATTTGTATTTTTTTTCAATAATTTTATAATTGTCCAATCACAATCAATAATTATATGAGGGTCTACCATGAAGTCCTTATTCATAAGTGATGGACTCCTACATAATTCTTAATTGTGATTAAACAATTACAGGATTATTGAAAAAACAATTGCAAGTGATATGAATCTGGCTCAGTTTGAGTCAGTACAATGCATGAGATGCACCAGTCCGATGCCAAACAAGTCGGGGCTTGACTAAATGGTAAGGTTGGCTTCTTTGAAGCCAGATATTACTATAGCAATGTGATTAAAATTGTAATGATGAGATGATAATAAAAATTGTGTTTGGTAAAAATAATGGTGGTATGGCAATAAGAAGAAAAATGAGAAAAGAAAAAAAAATCTACTAATCTATAGTAATCTATAATTTATAACAAAATATAAACAGAGTAGATAATCTATAACAAAAGGTTTTGGGATAAGGATGAAGGGGACATATGTCATCCCTGCTTTATTTTATTTTTCTTTTATTTTGATTTCTTTTATTTTCTTTTCTTTTTTTTAGGTTTGGGGTTAGATTTAGAAATGGAATTGGACCTAAATAAGACTAAAAATGTTTGAATTTGGGTTGGGTTATTTTTATTTTTTATATTATTATTATTACTTAATCAACTAATGTATGTATAATTAAAAATTTTATTTTTAGTTAATTTAATATTTAATGTATATAATTTTAATTATTAGTCAATCAACTCAATATTTACAATTTTATTTATAAGTTTTTAATTTAACTTTTAGACATAAGATATGAAGAATGGTAACTCTTTGATGGGTAAGACTAAAGTTAATTTCATGAGTTTTAGTAAGTTGTGATTTAGGATTTATATATATATATATATATATATATATAAAGGATGTCTAAATTATTATTTGAAATTTATTTATTTGAAGTTAAGTATACAAATTTTAATATATCATTTGACATTTCATTATTGGTCTTGCCATTTTTTTCTTAATTTTTTTCTAAAATAAAGTTAAATGTTTAATTTTTAAAAATATAACAAAATTAATATTAATTATTATTGTATTTGTGCTTATTTCAAATTAACTACAAAGAGTTTTAGAATACCATTTAGTATTTTCTATTGATTCTCCTATTCCTTATTTTGATTTTAAACAAAAATTAATGTTTGAAAATTTTAAAATAAAATAGCTTACATTTAAAAATTTGTTAAAAAACCCGGGCTCGATTTTGCTACTTATACTAATCAGAGCATAGCAAGAAAATAAAATTAATTCAAAAGAACAAAAAAAGTCAAAAAACTCTTATGAGAATTTGCAATGGAGCTAGAGACAAAAATACTTGGACGAGAGTCTATATCTTCGAAAAACTCCACCGCATCGATGACAGGTTGCCACATAAGAAAACCCACGAGCCGCCACATCCACATCAATCGGAAGAAAACCCAATCGGGACCGGCCGCCTTTTAGCCTGGCCGTATCCGTTTGGTTTCGTAGGAAGGACGAAAAGAAGTAAAAAATAAAATTTATTTATTTTAATGATTATAATTTATAATTATACATCTTATTTCAAAATTTAATCATTATATTGAAAAACTTTCTTTTCTGAAATTTAAAGGTTGTATGGTTTGTACGTAGATGATAACAGGGTTCTATTTGAACTTTTGACGTTATTATAAATAATATATGTAAATACCACATGGGAGAAAATAAAAAAAATCATAGATAATAGGAGTTTTTGAGCCATTTTCCATTTTTGTTCTTTTTTGAAAATTTAGACTTTCTTTATAATAATTTAAGAAGTATTGATTGAGATAATATTGATTTTTACTCCGTGAACAGAAGTTCAAGATCTCCCAAAAAATATTTGTTGGGAAGATGTTATTTTTAATATTTTTTATTTGGAAGAAATTAGTGTTGAACCAATAGTTAAAATATCTTATTAATAATTGATTGATTCAAATAATTTGAACATTTATTTTTTAAATAAAATTTTAAATTCAAATTTTATAAATAAAAAAAAATTATTGAGACTCCAATAATAAATTAGCCTGACTCAAAAGATTAATCTTGAATCAAGATAAATAAAAAAAATCGAAATATCTTTAATTAAAAAAAATCTAAAATGTAAAACTCACGTGAAAGAAAAGATGTGATGGACATAAAGAGTAGAAATATATAATCGAAAAAATAAGGAAAAAAAAAAGGCAGCTTCAAGGACAGATATTTCGACCCCAGAAAAATTTCAAAGAGAGAGACGTGGAAGATTGGTCATGTGAATTTCAGATGTCGCTTGCAAACAAAAAAAAAATACTAATGGTTTTCTTTCCTTCTGTTTGTGTCAAAGAAATGACTCATTAGCAATAATAACTTTTTGAAAACGATTGTTTAGTTGCTTTTGAGACACATAGAAGAGCAGAAGGAAACATTTTCTATCCATTTCTTTTTCTTTTTCTCTTTTCTTTATTAAAACTTTCTCAGCCTCTCTCCCATTTTCTTTCTCCTTCATTTCTCACAAGCATTTGTTCCTAAAACAGACGCAATAAGGTTAGTTTGTATTTTTCGAAAGTTAATTCTTATTATTTCTTTTTGATTGTATATATGTCTATCTGGGTTTTGGTTTTTGCTTGCAACCATTTGCTTTTTCCTATGAATTGTGTTAAGTTACCATGAGGAAAAAATATAATTTTAGCTATGTTTTGGATGTGGGTATTGGTAATTTTATCTGAATTTTGCTCCTGGGATTTTGTGGTAGTAGTTTGATGCATAAATAACGTAGCTTTTTGCCATAATTTGCTACATGATCAGTTCATTAATGTGATATTGTTATGAATTTTTGTGATTTTTTTTTCTTTATGATTGTATAGATGTTGTTTAAGTGCAGAAACATGAACTTCTGATTTTTTTTTTGCAATGCTCTTCAATCTCATGCCTTTCTTTATTGGTTTACCTATTTTTTCCTTTTGAAATTATGTTAACCCTTTTGTATATGTATTGATTTTCATTTTTCTCTTGTTTTCTTTTAAGGTCTTGGTATCTTGCAATGAAGTGAAGCTCTAAATTTGTTTGGTTAGACAAAATTTACATTTGATAAGCATCATGGCGATGGGAACTTCTGAGGCAGTTCTGCATGCTTTATCTGGGGCTGTTCCTCGGCTTTTAAGTAGTGATGTTTGTTTTAGCAATTCGGATTTAGTATTGTCTTCTAAATACCAAATTATATCTGCGAAGAAGAAAGGTTCAAGGTATGTGCCATGCTTTATGCGTTCGACTATGATGAGATGTAAAATAGGAATCTACAGGCCTAAGCAATTAGGCGGCTGTTTGTATGGAAATACTGCAATTGACAGATTGAAGATTCTTAGTTGCAACTGTCAGCAGTCTGAAAGTGTGAGTGGATTAGGTATGGAGGAAGGAAAAGGGGCATGGTTCATGGATAGTGCAAAGAAGTTAAATCTTAATGGTTCAATAAACTCACCAAATGTCTTGGAGTTTGAGGATGATGAGCAGTTGAAACGGGAAAAGCAAGGCTTGACGTCTAATGGTTCAGCTGGAACAGGCACAAGTACCTTTCACAAGGCTAGTGTAGATTCTATTGAGGATGAAGCATGGGCATTGTTGCGGGATTCTATGGTTTACTATTGTGGAAGTCCTGTAGGAACAATTGCTGCCAATGATCCCACGAGTTCTAATGTGTTGAATTATGATCAAGTCTTTATTCGTGACTTCATACCTTCGGGTATTGCTTTCCTATTGAAAGGAGAGTATGACATTGTTCGGAACTTCATCCTCCATACACTTCAGTTACAGGTAATTTCAGATCTGATAGTATGATCAAATTCACTATTTCTTATGGTAATTATTATGTTTTGGTGGATTTTCCAATGTCTTGGTATATTATTACTCTCCCCTGCAATTCTGCTTGAGGTCAAAGTGTAAGTCACGGGCACACCCTGTGACCTTGTGTGTGTACACAAGAACAAAGCAAACCATGCTAGTAAGTTATGATCCTAGGTCAGGCTACACATGATATTATTGACTAGCCAAGCCAATACTGTTAGTATGACCATTGTTTCTTCTTAATTTCTTTCTACTCTGTATGTTGATTGTTCTGAAAAATTCCTTTTTCTATTTTGCCGTCATTGGACTTATATTTATATTCATCAAAGGATAAAGGCGTAGTTCCTGTAGGTTATTTAGATTAAAAGGTGAAACAGTGAGTTAAAGCTACTCTGTCACTGTGCTGTTTGATTAATCTTCAAGATGATTGATTCCTCGATAATTTCACCTCCCATTACCTGTTGGCAGTAAAGATCCCCTAATGCTATGTTACCCTGCTGGATAAATGCATAAGAGAAGCATATGCTTTTCTAGAATAGTTAAAATAAAGTAGAACCATGGATTTGAATATGTTGACAACTATGATCATGTAATCTTCTATTAGATAGCATAACTAATATAATTAAAGGACCCTGCTTTAACGATCTTGCTGTAGATGTGGTCTTAAATAGAATAATATGGCAAAATTGATCCTTGTGGTCCAATGAACAGCTTGTCGTGTTGACTCTGTTGATAAGAACTATTTTAAACTGTTGTTTCTGCATGTGTTAATGTTTCGTGCTGGAACCTGTGTGATTGAATACTTCTATATACATCTGGATCTATGTCCAATTAACAGACTATATATAAAATGGTTTGAATGTGTATCCTACTGTTAGATAAACGTCCTGCTTTATTTTATTATTTAATATGCTTACTCGTATTGAAGAGCTGGGAGAAAACGATGGACTGTCATAGCCCTGGTCAGGGGTTGATGCCTGCGAGTTTTAAAGTGCGTACGGTTCCTCTTGATGGTGATGATTCGGCAACAGAGGAGGTATTGGATCCTGACTTTGGGGAGGCAGCTATTGGCCGTGTTGCTCCTGTTGATTCTGGTAAAAAGTTTATTCTGGAAGAGAATTTGTGTTTTAAATTTTTCTTCTAAATGCTCTAATTTTGAATCCTTTTGCAACTACCTTATATCATTTGCAGGATTGTGGTGGATAATATTGTTACGGGCATATGGAAAATGCTCTGGTGATCTTTCGGTTCAGGAGAGAGTTGATGTACAAACTGGAATGAAGATGATTCTGCGGCTATGTCTTGCCGATGGTTTTGATATGTTTCCTACATTATTGGTGACAGATGGTTCTTGTATGATAGATCGTCGCATGGGAATTCATGGACACCCTCTGGAAATTCAGGTAAATAACAATATCTGAATGCAAAGAGCATTAATAGAAGGATTTATCATACATTAATAGAAGCATTAGTAGAACGATCTGTTTGCTTGTTGCTTGTGCTCCTTGCTTTTTGCTTCCTAAGAGGTTGGTATAAAATAAAGTAAAGTGAAAATAAAAAATTTCTAGTTAATTAAAAATCAAGAAATGATTAAACTGTGAGACCACTTACAAAATAATTAGTTTATATATACAAGTAAAATCTGGCACTTCATTATTTATAAAAGTTACATTTTTCTTTTAATTCTTCAAAAATACTGGGAATCCAAACAAAATATGTTTCACATTTTTACTTAAAGGAAAGTAATGCTGATTTATCCCTTCATCTGCATAACCAACACTTTCCCTCTATCTCTCTCCCCCCCAAGAGTAAAAACTGGGCCACGTGTAGTTCTCAGTTTACCGTTTGGTATATCAGGGCAGGCATTTGTTTATCATTTGCTGATGATAGCCACTAATGAGATAAACATGGTGAAGTAGTTGTTTCATGCTGGAAAAGTGGGAAATCCTGGAAATGAATTCGTAAGCTCATAAAAGTTACATGTAAGTTCACTTTAGTAATTTTAAATGGCCTCTTTGTGTGCTTCATTAAAAATTAAGTGCATGAAAGGGGAAATAAAGTAAAAGGATAGAAAAGAAATCAATGCATATTCTCCCAAGGATTGTGGCCATCATTCTCCGAACAAGATGGTTTTGTTGAGAAGCTATAATAATTGAATTCTTTGCTGGGGAATCATAATCCACCATGTTGGTCAAAACATTGTCAAATTTGATAGTATTCTGTTTTTGTTATTTTGATAAACAAGTCACTTTAAATTGTTTTTCAAGAATTATCTTTAACATCTGGCTCTCTTTGCTTTATGCTACAAGTTGGTTGAGTTTACTGATATATTCTTCATTTTTATGTGCACACTGATGCTTTTATTAATCTTTACAGTTTACATGCATTTCACGCAGGAGCAATATAAGTCCTGTGGATATAGTTTCTTGAAAGTATCCAAATCTGATCTTGAGCTAATTTTTGCATTCTTGTAGGCACTTTTCTATTCGGCATTACTCTGTGCACGTCAAATGCTTACTCCAGAGGATGGATCAGCTGATCTTCTTAGAGCATTAAATAATCGTCTTGTTGCTCTGTCTTTTCATATCAGAGAATATTATTGGATTGATATGAGGAAACTTAATGAAATCTACCGTTACAAGACTGAAGAGTATTCATATGATGCCGTTAATAAGTTCAACATTTATCCAGATCAAATTTCTCCTTGGTTGGTGGAATGGATGCTTGATAAAGGAGGCTTCCTGATTGGGAACTTACAACCAGCTCATATGGATTTCCGATTCTTTTCTCTCGGAAATTTGTGGGCTGTAGTGAGTGGTCTTGCAACAACTGAACAGTCACATGCTATATTGGATCTTATTGAGGCTAAGTGGTCTGATTTGGTGGCAGACATGCCGCTTAAGATCTGTTACCCAGCTCTTGAAGGTCAGGAGTGGCAGATTATTACAGGCAGTGATCCCAAGAACACGTAATATATTTACCTTAAAAATGAGAATGCTCTTACTGTTTGTTTACATCCGTATTTTAATTGTAAGAAGGTAAATTTGTTTGTGATGCAGGCCTTGGTCCTATCACAATGGTGGTTCCTGGCCAACTCTACTCTGGCAGGTTAGTAATGGTAACATCCTTTAATTTTCTCTGAATTGCCTTTGTTAATATCTGGATCTTAGGTTTGCATTTGGAGGGTGTAGATTTTGGGATGTCTATTTGAAGTTTCTGTTGATCTGGTTGGCGTACCTAAGTAATTGGTAGATGACTATCCACAGAAAATGAAAATTGTAGATGCCGAGGATATTTGGTCCATTGTGACTTGAACTATACCTGGTGTGGGCAACTTTTGCCTCTATGTCTGAGTGCATTATCCGCTAGGAAATTTCTAACCATTTCAGATCTATATACATCTTATATTTTAAGATCCATTTTCTGAGTGCATTATCTTATATTTTGCATGTTGAAGAGGTTTCTTTCAGTGTAAGATTGTCAATGAGTGTGAAATTCTGATATACAAACTCCATTGTACAGCTCACAGTTGCATGCATAAAGATGAATAGACCAGATATTGCTGCAAAAGCTGTTTCAGTTGCTGAGAAACGCATATCTAGGGACAAATGGCCTGAATACTATGATACTAAAAAAGCAAGATTCATTGGAAAACAATCACGCCTGTTCCAGACCTGGTCTATAGCAGGATATCTCGTGGCAAAACTTCTACTTAGAGACCCAAGTGCAGCAAAAATTTTGACAACCGAAGAGGATATTGAGCTTGTCAATGCGTTCTCGTGCATGATCAGTGCAAACCCAAGAAGAAAGCGTGGGAAGGGCTTGAAGCAGACATACATAGTATGAGTTATCTATGTTGTGTGCATTCCTCATTTATGGTACGTACTATTGTCTCTTAATGGCCATAATTTGGAATTGGCTGTTGAAGTGCAATATGTGTATCATTTTTCATTCGATTTATTCAATTAGGGAAAGCTTAGTTGTTAGAACAACTCTAATCATATGTATCGAAGATACTTATGTAAAGATTGTTTATCTGATGTAGGGAAAATAGGTTCTACTGAAATATATAGTTATACTCCTATGGAATATGGGAACTGTTCTTGTCAAATCATAGTATACGAATATAATGGACGGCTGTCTTTAGGGATTAAATTTACACTTATATAGAGCTTCTCTTCATGATATATGATTTTATGTTTTCACCAATAGCCGTGTGATCTGTTGTGACAGTACTGAACTCTTAGTTCCAGTGAGCGAGATGCAGATCCGGGCAATCTCTAACACCAAATCAAAAAATTTTATTCATGTTTCAATGTTAATCATTTAGACTAAAGGGGGTGGTGGTTTCAGAGTAAGTTGCTATATCCTCTGTTGTCAATGTTTCTATTGTACATATATGTGCCATCTTCAAGATTACCTTTGAAGCAGCAGGCCATCAGCGGCCATGTTAAATGTTCTAACAGACAAAAGAATATAGTAATATATGGATATGCTAGCACCAGCCTATCTTTGTAGAGAAGACTAAGGCATATACAGGTGCATTAGAATCAACAAAACGTACAGTTTCAATTGATTGCTGATTTCACGTTTTGAATGTATATAGATTTTTCAATTTGGCTGGAAGTTGACACTCATTGCCCTGGAATTTATGTATTTTTAAGGTTGTCTCCTTCCTTTTGTCTGTAAACAACAGGTTTTGAATAATAGTCACTGATGCTGTAAGAGCCAGAGTCTCATTGCAATTAATAAATACAATTATTATATAACGACGGTTGGGTTTGGGTTAAGTGGAAGGAGCACAATGTCATTTAAGTAAGGTATAAGGTTCGAGTTTTGTAAATAGAGAAAACAGTTTTGGGATAACTTTCCTCATTTTAAATTCAATACACCTCGATTCAGGATTAGTTAAGGTTCAATATGATTATCGCATATCGAGAATTTTATACCAAAAAAGAAAAAAGATTGCCATATCTTTCAAAATTCCTCATTGGCTGTTGATCAGGCAAATGAACATGTGAATATATCTTTTTCAGCATTTTGGTGGTATATTATGGTTGAAAGATTGGCCTTTTCCCTTTGTATTCAATGTAGAAATGGTCACTCATGAACACAGCTGCTGAATTTGATAATTAGAATCTTTCTATTTATTATTCTTTTTGGCTTTTTCTTTTCCTAATGCAACCATAGATTTTTTAAATATTTCATGCCAAACGGGTGCTTATGTGGCAACAGGTGAAGTAAATTACATAGAAATGAATTGCCAACTTTGGCTGGGGATTATCATCATCATGTGTCTGTCAGCTTGTTGGAAATCCTTTTGACAACTATTTTCCAGAACAGGACAACAGCTGCCAAAATGTTTTTGATGCTTTTCCAATATTTTATCATGGAAAGATTGTGAAATTGTAATAAGTTTAGAACCATAAAGTTGAAGGGAAAAAAGAAGAATGTTCCAAGGTTCCATAATCTATTTCCACTCTTTGAAGGAAGACATTTATTTAAGACAGAAAAGGAGGGATACTCTTGCCTAATAAAACAGAAAGTTGTATTTTGCTACCAAAAAGGAGACTTTGATTTTTACCCAAAAAGAAGAAATCTAAACAAGGTAATAACAAAATCCATCATCACAAAAATTTTAAAACTACAATAATTTGATCAACCTTAAGTAGAAAACTCATTAGATAAAAAATCTAGTAAACCCAAAATGACCTGAATCCGAATCCATGAAAACCCACTTTTTTGTCACCTTTTCTTATGTAGAATGTCACAAGTTATATTTGCTAATCAAGATTTGGCCAAAACATATCATAGTTAGTACATAGCGCTGGTAAAACGGGATAAGATCCTAGTTTGAGTCTTCTTTTTTCTTCTATTTTATACATGTAACAAAAACACAAAACAAGTAAATAATCTCTAGATATGGCATTATTGATGTTCAAGAAAATGTGGGATATCAACTTGTTAATTGAAGAATTAATGAAAGGGGGAAAGAAAAACAGACAAATGAAGTGTTCAAGCATCATCAACACAAATTGTATCCTAATTTACCCCTCTAGCTCAACAGTAACATACAATAATTCAAGGATTGAAAGTAGAGGTGTCAAATCGGGTTGATCGGGTAGGTTTCGGGTTCGGGTCAATCAGGTCGGGTCAGTTTGGGTCAAAAGAGATTTTCGGGTCATTTCGGGTTTCGGGTCATTCGGGTTCGGGTCATTCGGGTTTCGGGTCATTCGGGTCTCGGGTCATTCGGGTCTCGGGTCATTCGGGTTTCGGGTCATTCGGGTCTCGGGTCATTTGGGTCTCGGGTTTTTCGGGTTTTGCCCTCGGGTTTGTCGGGTTTCGGGTCATTCGGGTTTCGGGTTCGGGTTTTTCGGGTTTGACCATCGGGTCTTTCAGGTTACAGGTTTTTTGGATTTTATATCATTTGGATTCGATTTTTTTTTATTTAACTCTTGAGTCATTCGGGTTATCGATTATTTTAAATTGAATTAAAGTTTTGATTTTACAAATTAATACTTAAGAGAGATTTTATCAAAAATATTATTTATTAGATTTGTTATAAATTGTAATTAAATTAATTAAATTTGTAATGTTATAAATGCATTAATTACATTAGTAACATTTATAACTTTTTTAAAAATTTTCCTATAAATTATCTATAGTTTTAAATAAAATAAATATTTAAATTTTTATTATTTACTAATTCATTTCTAAATTCTAATTGATATATAATAAATTCATGATTCATACAGCTATGGCCACCATGAACCACTAATCTTAGTATCTTATTATCTTAGTGCTAATGACCTTGTTTTGTTCTTTCCTTTTTAAGACTTGTATATAGACTATATTTTATAGTGATTAGTGATTAACATCACATACTTCTGCATAATAGAACAACTTGCACACACACTACATTCGGCATTCTCATTAAATTATTTGTTTTGGCGAGAACTAAATTATAAGGAGAAAATATATGACAACATATTAAAATTTTAATTTCAAATTTTTAATGTTTAGATACTTTTTGTTGGATAGATAATTCACTAATTTGATATGAATATTAGTAATTTATTAATACTACTGTAATTTATAAATTTTCTTAGTTAAAATGGAAAATTGTCATTCACATGAAAAAATTTATTTATTGATTTGATCAGTAATGATGAAATCAACATGGCCTTTTGTAAATTCTCAAATTTTCCTTAATAATGTTCATAATTAATATTATTAAATTTAAGTAATAATATTCTATAAATTCATATAATTCAATCATAAATTCATAATAATAAAATTTAAAAACCATAATTATGAAAAAATATTTTTTTAAGTTCACTTTGATCAAAATTTTATCAAATGTTTATTTTTATTTTCTTTATCAAATTTATTTATTAAATTTGAAGTTTATGAGTTATATAAAAATACTCCATCTGTCCCTATTTGTCTATTACAATTAATCATTTCATACAGGGCAAAAAAAATAGTTATGGTACAAAATTTCATACATATTTACATTGACTTTCTTATTTTATCCTTATCTCTCTTCTTCTTTAATTCTTTCTCCTATTTAGAAAAAATATTTATTTAAGAGAGAAAAAAAGTAGTTTAAAAGGGTAATTTTAAAAAATTAATAATTAATGCTGGGATATAGACAGATAAAAAGGAATAAATAAAGTTTTTAAAAACAAATAAAGCTTCTAGCAGAAGGCAGATAAATAGGGACATAGGGAGTATTTCATTAGTTTGTCGGGTTCTTTCGGGTTAGATTCTCGGGTTTTTCGGGTTAGATTCTCGGGTCAATCGGGTTTCGGGTCAATCGGGTTTCGGGTCAATCGGGTTTCGGGTCAATCGGGTTCCGGGTCAATCGGGTTTCGGGTCAATCGGGTTACGGGTCAATCGGGTTACGGGTCAATCGGGTTTCAGGTCGGTCGGGTTCGGGTCGTTTACTTTTTTTAGTCAAACCAGGTCGGGTTAGTTTCGGGTTCGGGTCGGTCGGGTCGGGTTATCGGGTTCGGGTCAACTTTTGACAGCTCTAATTGAAAGCATGGAATTCAAATCCAATTATGGAAGTACAAAAATTCAGGGAATTGACCAAGAGGGCCCCACTCATGGTCCCACTTTATACATCACTAAGCTCTGCCACATGGCCCAACCTCATTTTTGCCGGCCCATACTCTCATTCCTTATAAACTCTTCAAAATCCTCTCCCTCTCTCAGTCCCTTTTCCTATTCCTCCCCTTTCCCTCAAAAAGGGTGGCGCCACCTCTCCCACCACCATGGACCAATGTGTTGATGACCTTGCTGATGACCTTGACAACCTTAGCTTTACCTCCACAGCCACCACCACCACCACCTCCACCACCGTGCCAGAAGCCAAACGTAGCACAAGTTCAGGGTCTGACGCCACATGGACTACCTCCAACCTACTATCCACCTCCACCAAGCACCACCATGCGCCGCCACGTGACCCTTGTTGGCATGCCATCCAACGGGTAAAATCCAACAACAATGTGCTAACCCTAGAGGACCTCCGCTTTGTCCACCGGCTCGGCAGCGGTGACATAGGGAGCGTTTACCTAGTGGAACTCAAGGGCGCCGGTGGGTGCTTTTTTGCTGCCAAAGTAATGGATAAAAAGGAGCTCGCTGGCCGAAACAAAGAAAGTAGGGCAAGAATAGAGAGGGAAATATTGGAAGTATTGGACCATCCATTTCTTCCAACTCTCTATGCCACATTAGATTGTCCAAGGTGGTCTTGTCTGTTGACCGAATTTTGTCCCGGCGGCGACCTTCATGTTCTCCGGCAACGACAACCTGACAGACGGTTTCACGAGACCGCAGTCAGGTACGTACATTTTATCTATATCTATATATATATATATATATGTCTGTACACAAATTAATTCACATATTTATGTACCAAAATCATTATATATCATACATGTGCATGTATGATTTTAGGAGTGCATGATGAGAAATGATATATCATCATGAGTGGGGGGTTTCACCATATGTCATATGTGGGTTCCATGGCTTAATCTCTGTCTAGGGAACAGTGAATGTGAGCCCAAAGCAACATTTTGATGTGTCTTATGAATATGAATTTGTGTTTTTCTCTGTAAAATGAAGCATTAAGGAGCTCCATGGTTGCTCGAAATGGAAAATAACATACAATTTTACTAAGTTTTGGCTCTATATAGGTGCCTCAATTCATGGCTGATGCTTCGAAACTTTTACTAGTTTTGGTGAATCTCTCCATAAATGATTTCTTAAATCACTTCACGTGAATTATGGCAGATTGATTGATAAGCCAAGAAGCAAATTAATTCTCTAGACGGTTAAAATGTAGCTTTTGTCCTTTTTCAAGTCTTAACCTTCTTGGAATTTTCTAATTTCTCCTTTTCCTTATTTATTCTTCTAAGTTCTACAATCACCTTTGTAGGACCCTCTTTTTCCTTTTCCACATCTATGTCCAATTTTGGCATTGGCTCTCCAATTTTGTTTTCACTTTTTTACATTAATTTTTGCTTTATAGTCTTGAGGTTAGCCTCAAATAATCCTTTTAATCTTAATTATGCTTTCATTATTATTTACCTATAGATAGAAAAAAAAGCCGGCTCTTTAGGAAACATAGTGATTAGAATTTGAGATTTTCTTATTAAGAATTTTCAATTCGAGTCATCAGCTAAAATATAAGATTAAATTTAAGATATTACGAATTCTTTCTAATTAATATAAATGGTCAATTTCATCACAGGTGGAACTCAGATATAAATATTTAGGTTCGAAGTCCGTTTGATTATAATCTTATTTATTTTGATTAATACAGATATATTATATTTTTATGAAAAATTAATTTTATGATTTTAAAAATATTAAAATGTTCATATATAACATAACTTGTGTACTAATAAAGTTGGATCCCAACATGCTTTCAAAAACAAACAACCTAAATATAATATTTTAAGTTACTTTAAAAAAAAAAACCTTTCTTCAATTCCTCAAAAAAAAAAATTCTTCAAAAAAAAAACTTAAAATCGCTATATTTTAACTATAACTTTCACATATTCCTTAAATTCACTTTTTCTTTTCTTTTTTTTTTTGGTCTAAATATCAAGTTTAAGTTTCTGCCGTTCCAATAATTCCACTCAAATATGCAAATTACTAACTATATTATCTTAATTATCTTAATTATTATGTAATACTAATAATTTAAACAGATTTGATTCCGGAAAGAGTCTCAATTGAGTTCAGAAATTTTACCAAGTTCCAGCGCGATGACAGCAATTAGCAAGAGTTGCCATTTTTAAATCCCACGCCATACTCTAGCGCGTTACATCAATTTTCTTCCATTCATAAATACAAATACTAAGATCCCTTTCCCATATGGTATTTTTCTTCCTTTTTAATTAATTTCAAAGAAAAGAAAATATTTCTTTATTATAATCTTCCTATCACTATTTTATCGAAATCTGATTTTTTCATTAAAAATTTAAGAAAAAAGAAATATGACAATTTCGAAATACTTAGAAAATAAATAATATTAAATTAAAAAAATAAATCGCATGATTTTATGATACCTAAATTAAATTAAAAATAGAAGTAATGCAAAATTTTGGTTTGTCTACTTGTAAAGCTACGTCAATAATTTGAATTTTTAATTTCAATAATTAAAAAGCTAAAACAACTTTTATTTAAGTAACCAAAAAAAAAATTAAATCATGATGTTTGAGTCTATTCATAACTATGAGAGCAGGGACTGCAAGGACAAGCAGCCAATCAACATTTTTGGTCAGTTCGCACTTCCAATTCGTTGACTCACTATTTCATTACTTGACGCATTTTTCTCCTCCATCATTCTGCTTCTGAAGCTTCTCTTTTAAAATTTCTGATGATTGAGGGTGTTCTTCACGCTCTATTATTGCGCATGGCATTTGAGTTCTCCGCGAGCCCTTTAAAATTTTGGTTGCAATTTTTTTTTAATTACTCGGGTGATTAATTAATTAATTAAATTTTTGGTGAAAAATGTTCATCTTAACAGATTTTATGCGTCGGAAGTTGTGGTAGCTCTAGAATACCTACACATGAAGGGAATCATCTACCGCGACCTCAAGCCAGAAAATGTGCTAGTCAGATCGGACGGTCACATAATGCTGACAGATTTTGATCTTTCCTTAAGGAGTCATAGTTCAACATCAACGGCTCAGCTTGTCTCCGATCAAAACATGTCGACGACGAAAAATTCATCGACTGATCGTACGGTTGACCCACCTCCTTTTGACAATTCCTCGTGCATTTTACCTAATTGTATCGTACCCGCGGTCTCATGCTTCCATCCTAAACGCAAGCGGAGAAAAAAGTCGATGCATCGCGGGGCGCTCGAGATCGTGGCTGAGCCGATTGATGTCCGTTCGATGTCCTTCGTGGGGACACATGAGTATTTGGCGCCTGAGATTGTGTCCGCCGAGGGTCATGGTAACGCGGTGGACTGGTGGACGTTGGGGATATTCGTATTTGAAATGTTCTATGGTGTCACACCATTTAAAGGGATTGATCATGAGTTGACCCTAGCGAATATTATGGCTCGGGCACTTGAGTTCCCGAAGGAACCAACAATACCAGCCTCGGCTAAGGACTTGATCGCACAACTTTTGGTCAAGGAACCAGCTAGGCGAATGGGATCAACAATGGGAGCTACAGCAATTAAGCATCATCAATTCTTTGATGGAGTGAATTGGGCATTATTGAGATGTACAACACCACCTTACACTCCCGGGCCGATTACTCCTCGAGATTTTTTGGCGACGGATAAAAGCATCGACAATTCAGTTGAATATTATTAGCGACCAAGAAATTCACGTAACAAAATCCTTTTAGTCTCTACATAAAGATGAAAGGAAAGGAAAGGAAAGCATGCATTGGATACCAAATCGTTTTAAGTCCCTTTTGTTTTCTTTTCCATTCAAAATTATTCAAGTTACTTTTCTTTGACAAGTGGGCCTTCTTGGCTATAAGCAATTCCCATTTGATTTGTGAATATTGATATATTTGATATAGAAATCTAATTGACATGCAATTTGTTTCCATTGGAAAGTATAGTAATTTTAATTGATAAAGGATTTGTTGAAAAGCTAGTGATGTTTATCTATTTAAGTACCATAAATATATGTGAATTTTTTATTGAAGAAAGTTTATGAAGGTTACCCCACCTCTAGGATCAGGGTAAGTTAATCAATTTCTTTGAGATTTTATGGATTTAACTTTGTAGAATTTTTTAAATTTATAAATTATAATCTATCAAAGGGAACAGTGAGAGCTCAAATCTGAATACTTTAATTATTTATATAGACGTTCATTAACATATACATTTTGCTATTTATTTGCTTATTGATATTTTGAAAGGTGCCTGAACGGAGGCACTTGATCGAGAGTGCCTAAATGGAATTTGCAATTGATCATTCTTGTGGCCGGTGGAAACAACCAGGAACGTCAATGAGACATGTGTTTTATATTTAAAACGTGTGGTTGTAATTGCACCACGTCATAAGTGACAAAGTAGAGGACGAAAATAGTGAGTTATGTAACACAACTCATTATGTAATTAATAAAATTTTCCAAATATCGCAAGTAAATCTGAGAAAATCTTTTAAGATTTTGGGACAAGATTGTACATTTATATCTCAATGCCTATATAAAAAAAATTGCCACCACAAGGCTTTATAACATCTTTGTAGTTGAGCATTTAACTTTAATGGGAGATGGATCCTTCCCCCTACTCAAAGAGTAGACTTTCTAATTTTCCAATCCCTAAATTCAACAGCTTTATGAGGGAAAAATGCTAGACTTCAACCCTAATTACATTTTCCTTATTCTTAAAATAGTTGTTGATTACAACAACTTTCTTCCACAAATTGCCGATTTGATCGTTGTTCATGACAATTCAGAAATCTTCCTCTACAGTCAGGTAATTAAATTTCTTGACTTGGACTATGCATGATGATGATGATGGAAATGATAGTTGGCTTTTAATAATCCTTTTCTTTTTTTTAATTTATTTTTGCTTGATATAATCTATTTCCATTTCAACTAAGACCCATTAGCAACATCTTACACATTAGAGCAAACAGACGAAAAAAATGAGGTTTTTTTAGAGGAAAAAAGAGATTTTATGAACCATGTAGACTAAACCTCCATTCATTCTTTTATGTCTTTGAGACCTTTCTCTTTTAAAACTAGGGATGTTAATTCACCCATTTCGTCGGTGGGAAATCTGATTTCCTGAAGGGACGAGGATCGGAATAGGAAAGAAATTTGGGGAATGGGCCGAGGATGGGAATTTTTTTTATTATTTGACAGGATCAAGAATGGGGAATATGCCTTACCCCCGCATGCTTATTTCCCACCTCGCTGATTTCCTTATTTGAAATTGGTATATATCGATTCTAGCGTGTCAGCATATCTTTTTTCGTTGACTTGTTTTTGGCATATATTTTAAAACTAGTATATTTCAATTCAAATCATATAAATGAATAAAATATGCTTAATAGAATCTCTTTTATTTGAGATCCAAAACGTTTTGATTTTAAATTAATCGGATTTAATATGATTCTTAAATAATGAAATTTTTTTAAAAAATCTTATATGTTTAATATTTACAATTTTAAATATATTTCGGTAATTACTTTTTTTTCTCTATGGAATTCAATAATTATTGTTTAATTAAGTATATATATATATTTATTTATTTATTTAATAACGGCCAACCAATTGAAAACAACCTAAAACCCCCGAAGAGAGCCTAACGTACAAACCGAGGAAACCCGACCTCGACCCCGACCCCGACCCCGACTCCAACCCATCCTTTCGCCGTATTTAATTCTTAAATCTCTTTTGTTTTTTCAATGTAACCGAAGCATCAGCTTCCCTTCTCCAATTCTTCCTTCAAAAAGTCCAAACTTTGGCAGGTTTTTCGTATTTGGCAATGAAAGAAACTCACAGTTTGCCACTTCATCCAGCCAGAAAGAAGCAAGCCAGAGTGAAGAAAAGGGCCGTTTCATTTTGGATTTCCAGAAAGAATCAATGGCGTCCTACCTGTCTCTCCAACAAACTCTGTCCTTTTCTTCCTCCTTTACATGCAGAGCTCCACAATCAATTACTTGCCTTTGGAATTGCATGTTTCAGATTCCTTTATATATATGTACACACACTCAGTCTTCCAGAACAACAATTACAGCTTCTTCCTCCTTCACTTTCTCTTCCTCAGACCTCTCTCTGTCTCGGGTTGTTTTGGTTTTGTTTCTCCTAATCAATGGCTGGTCTTTCTCGGGAGGTTTTGAACAGGCAGCTTCTTGATACCATCCGTTCCATGGAAGAAGAAGTAACATTCAATCCTCCTTTTGTTTTAATTCTCTGTTGTTAATTTTTTAATTTATTTTGAAGTAAATATATTTGATATACTTTAGGAGCTTGTTGGTGTTTGATACTATGCTTTCTAAGAAAAAGCCAATGACAATAAATCAGACCCTTTTTAGTTTAATTAAAAAAGGTGAAGAATTCATTAAAAGGGGAAAATGATTGGGTATATTGAAAATTTCAGAACATTTTAATTATCTGTTTGCTTTAATGTATCCCTGCCACATGTTAAAATGCTTTGAGGGATATTTTAGTTTTTGTTTCTGATATAGATATCATAGATATCATAATTTGAGTTTGTTCATCCTGTTTAGATATCTGATCTTTGTGGGGGGTTTTCCCCTCTAATCCTCTTGCTTTGCAGGGCTTAGTGGACCATCGTTTAGCTTTGGTTCACTCCATGAAGGCAAATAGTGGCCCTTTCTTCTTTGCCACAGTCGTCTCCACATTCTGCCGTGATTCCACAGCAACCTTGAGAGATTTGACTGTTGCATTGTATGTTGTTTTCTTGAGATTTCTGGCTGCATTTGTTCTGGATCTTTTAATTGTCTTAATTATCTTCATTGCAGACTGATTTGATTTGCCCTTTATCTTATGTTGCAGAGATCAAACTGTGTTGAATTATCACGAGATGGAGGAACTCTGTATCAAAATGAGAGGGAGTGCATCATGGTAATATAACAGTTGCCTATTTCGCCATCATAGATGAAATATTCTTGGAATATTTAGTTGAAATGAGAGATAGAATCTACATAAACATGACTTTTATGTATCTTTCTGATGATCAACATATATATTTGTTGCACGTGGCACTCTACCAAGGAATTGGGAGTTATCGGATTCTCAGATTTGATCCTTGAGTACAGCTTTTATGGTTTATCTTCAAAAACTTTCTAATCATAGTTCTACTTTACAAATATTCTTAGGAATCCTTAGTATTGACGTGTAGATATCTATCCATGACCTTTTCTGTTTCTTTCGTATACATATGTCTGCAGACGTGAATGCTGCCTATTCGAGTTTTGGTTTGCTAAAACAAATATATATGCCTGCATTTTCTTCATATATCCTAGGTAATCATTTCTGAGAGAAGGACCAGACTCTCTTGAGCTTGATCAAATGACATTTGGGACTTGTAATGCCTTTTTAGATGTCATCATAATGATTGTGCATTTAAGCTAGAAGACTGATTTACTCTATTTGGTCTTCAGCATTGGAGGTTACCGTATGGCTAATGCTTGTGGTGAACTTTGGCGAACTTTTCAGAACAGATCATCTAAAGAACGGTGAGAAACTTTAGGTTTTCTATTGATATTTCTTGCCATAGTATAAAAGGAAATTGGCTTTTGATCTAATTTGCTAATATTGAATAATGCATCTGCGTAAGTCCAAATTCTCTAAAAAGTATTTTCCACTCCATTTGAAAGAGGGACTCCATGATATTTATGGGTAGGAATGAGATTGTGGAGTGGATGAATTAAGGGCAGATGAATCCACTAGCCACCAAAGCGGCACTTTGATACCTAAATTAGTAGTTGGCTTAATCATTTACAGTTAGTTAATATCTTTATTTTTTTTAAGTGAACAAACATAGCAATATATGCATTAAATTTTGATTCTGATATTGTGACTGCCGCATGTCTTAATTTTTCTTCATTGCCTGCATATTTTATATGAGTTAAAACATAATTTTCAGAATAGCAGTGAACTCTTTTATTAGCATCATCATGGCAGTAGCTATGCTTTCTTATTGCTCTGACATTGAGGCCTAAATCATTTGGCATTGATGGAAACTTTTTCTTTCTATTTCAGATGCATCATGGTATTGAATGCAACAAAACAAGAATTCTTGCTTCTGCAAGAGAAAATGGACATTCTTGTTGAGGTAATGTGGGGCTTCCACTTATGTTAGTTTTGTTAAATCTTTTATATATATATATATATATTATATTCTTGTTGGTTTTGTTAAATCTTACTATATATTGGCTTGATTAATGAATTCTCCCATTCAATCTCTCTTCTTTTATATTTCTATTATCATTGAACTGCATCAATGCTAAAGACTTCTGTCCTAGTCTTATTAATATCATATTACTTCTGAACTATCCTAATCTCCTGCTCTGATTTTCAATATATTGCCATCAAATCTTACCCATTTGGGGGTAAAAAGCCGCATATTTTGATGGGTTATAAGAATTGACTCAAAGGAAAAGATGGTTATATTTGTCAGTAATTTTTTCCCCTTGCTTGACATGCACTTGAATTGCTTGCTAAATCTTGCTTTAAGTGACAAAGTGAGAATTAAAGTACTTAATTAATTGATTAAATCTACATACCAGCAAAGCCTTTCTGTTTCCATTCCAGGTTTCTTTCTTGAAGAAGCTTATACTCTTTTGTAGATTCATGCATCATTCTTAACTTTCTGGTTCCTTACTCATGGATTTTTTGAGATTGCAGCTGGAAAGGAGAATCGTCTCTCATTAAACAGATGGTTCCTAGAAGCCGAAAGCCAAATAACATAATTAGTTTTGAAGTCCCCCAGAGGATACTCTTGCCATTAGAATTTGAGATGTCGTCTTGAAGATTGCAAGTTCGAAATCTAGGAGGGAGAGGGCTACCTCCCATTGTGTAGCACCATATCATATGTACCAAAAAAAAAACAACTATTTTTTCAGTGAATCAGCTGCATCATTGCGTCCTCTAGGAACCATTAAAATTCTCCAGCCAGGAATTTTTTCCTGAAGCCTTAAGAAGAATAAAATGTTTAATTAGTAATCCCAAAATAGAAAATCTAAGTTAAAATCAGGGGAAGGTACCTTGACATCGGACCCAAAATGTTCTTCTATATATTCTGCAAGAAAAATGAAAAGCTTAGGAGGTTGGATGCATTAACCTTAAACTTAACAAATGAAAAGCTATCCTGCCCAATGTTGCACAAAAGCCTTGTTTTGATGTTCTTGAGCATGGCAACAACATCCTTCATATCAGGTCTATCTTCTGGTAACTCAGCTACAATCGAAAGCCAACTCCAAAATAGAAGATATGTAATTTGCCTTAACAACAAACTATTCATCCTCTTTATGCACTAAATTTGAATCTGCCGCATCAATTAGTCCTTTAGAGAATGAACCTTTCACCCAAAGCTTCATACTCGTTTCTCCAGCAAAGATTTCATCAGTGGGCTTCTTTCTTGTGAAAGCTTCCATTAATAAAATACCATAGCTATACACATCACTTTTTATAGAAATTATTCCTGCTTATCCATATTTTGCATATTGATCATTCGGAATCTATAATCATTAAAGGGAAAAGAAAGAACTAAAATGAGAATGAATAAGGAGAAATGAAAAACAATATGAAAAGCATCACCTGGTGCCACATAGCCAATGGTGGCAAGTGTCATAGTTTGTCTCATGGACTCTTCTTCTCCAAACAGTTTGGAGATACCAAAATCTCCAACCTGTGCAACCATGTCTTCATCTAATAGGACATTACTTGGTTTTAGATCACAATGGACCATAGTAGGATGCTCCAAATGGAGGTATTCTAATGCTGATGCAACATCTATCATTATTTTGATTCTCTATAGGATATCTAGGAAATAGTTACAAGAATATAACCATCTCTCAAGACTCCCATTAGGTAAGAACTCAAGCACTAAGGCTTTGAAGTAAATATTAGAGCAACTGGTAATGACTTCAACCAGATTACGATGGTGGATGTTGCGCATCACTTCACATTCAATGTCAAAACTCTAAAATGCTCTTTCAATTTGAAAATTAAAAAACTTTACAGCAACAATCGTCCCATCTGAAAGCATTCCTTTGTACAAAGAGCCAAAACTTCCTGAACCAAGCAAGTTGTCTTCGCTAAATCCATGGATCCCTCGAAATAGTTAGTTATATGAAACTTTTCTCAATTTTTCTATAGAAATTAAGGCTATGTTTGGTATGAGAATATTTTCTATTTTCATTCTTTAAAAAATACAAGAAACTACCATCTAAGATATGTGCTATGAGGAGACATGTATATATATGTTTTAGAAAATGAAAATGAAAATGAAAATGAACTTAGAGATGAAATTATAAAAAAAATTGTTTTCAATTTTAGGTACATTTTTATTTTCTAAAATATACATACATTTTTATAAACTTTGCATATGTTAGATGGTGATTTCTTTGTATTTTTTAAAGAATGAAAACATAAAATGTTTTCATGTACCAAATATAACCTAATTCTTCCACCATTGCCAACATTGTACTCCTATTCTGTCTTTTTTTGTAGAAAGTAATGAGGCCTATAATTGTTATCATGAAAGCAATTATCGGTAAAATATATGTCAATGCATGCAGGATGATCTTCTTGGATTGTTGATGGGAGATACCTTTGCAAGGTGGAACTTCCAACCTGGGTGAACCACAAAGTGCATAGTTTCTTGCAAATGATTTGACTGTGAAATTCTTGAAAGGCCCTCTAGAGGGAATTTTTCCTTCCAATCTATTGAAAGAGACATTGAAATATTTGAGATCAGAAATTTCCAAAGAATTAGGAATCGCTTAGGTGAGATTGTTGTTTGACAAATCCAACATTGTCAAACTCATCATGTCACCCAGTGATTTAGGAATAGGACCTTGTAATGCATTACTAGAAAGGCCAAGAACTTGTAGGTTGATGAGCTTTCCAATTGTCGGTGGAATATCCCTTGTTAATAATAAATTCCTTGATAAATCAAAATGGGTCAGTACCTTCAAATTTCCAATGCCAAAGGGGAGTGAACCACTAAGATAGTTTGACGACAAATCTACTTCTATCTTTAAGGCTCCAGAAAGTTGAGGGTATTGTAGAATACAATTTATTGGAGGACAAGCTTAGATGTCTCAAAAAAAAAAATCAAATCATCAAAGCAAGTTGGTAGAGCTCCATCAAGCTCATTACCATCAAATGCTAACGTGTCCAACCCCTTTAAACCACGAATCTCATGTGGGAGCGGCCCTTGTAATTTGTTGTTAGAAAGAAATAAACCTTGTAGACTTCCTATTGTTATGGGAATAGATCCACTCAATTCATTATCGGAGAAAAATAAAAGCATAACGTTACTTAAGCTACTAATTTCAGTGGGAATGCTTCCTTTAATTTTGCAATCTCAGGCAATAAATTCTTGAAATGATGTAGAGAGATTTGAGATAGAAGTTGGCAAAACGCCATTCAATGGGTTGAATGACAGGCCTAAGCTTCTTTGATGCCGGTAATTTGTTAACGAAAGCTCCACTCACCAGTTGAATTAGTTTCTGCCGTCAAATGGTTCAACGAAAGCCTCAAGTCTTTAAGGAACCTTAAATTGCCAAATGTACTTGGGATCAAGCCAGAAAATGAGTTCTCCGGTAAGTCTAGGACCATGAGGTTAGAAACATTGAAGATAGATGGAGCTTGGGATGCTTCAACTGAGATTATTTCTCCATAAAAATAGTTTTTGAAGATTTGAAGTAGACCTTATGAATGGCAATTTCCCCAGAAAAAAAAAAGAGGAAAGAACGAAATAATTGAAATAGAGCTCATCATTTAATAGAAGAACGATTAATATGGAAAGCAAACATCTCACTAAATAAAGACCGCGCGCTGCAGCAAAAAATGAAAGAGAGAAAAAGGAAAAACACCCACCATAAAGGGCTATATCCAGGCTCTAAACAAATTTAGTTTTATTCCTTTATATAATGGCTTAATATCCAAATTGGTCTCTGAATTATATAAAAAAGGACAGATTGGTCCATAAACTTTTATTTGAGACAGATTAATCCCTCAACTTTTATTTTGAGACAGATAGGTCCTGAATGAAAAAAAATCAAAGAAAACTCAAAGACCAATCTGTTCAAAAAAAAGTTCAGGGATCAATTTGTCCGAAAATAAAAGTTGAGGGACCAATCTATCTTAAATAAAAGTTTAGGGACCAATCTGTCTTTTTTTGTATAGTTCAAGGACCAATTTGGGTATTAAGCCAATATTTTTATTGATCACGTTCAAATAAGATATGAGCTTAATACAAAAAAAAGCCATCGAACTTGTATAAAATTATCGTTTTGACCCTTCAACTTTTATTTTAGAATTTTTGGTCCTCAAACTTTTATTGTGTGCACAATATAACTCTTGGTGCTGACGTGGCGCAATGAAAAAATTTCACGTGTCAACATATGGTTAGGCTACGTTAGTATCAGAGGTTATATTATACACAAAATAAAAGTTCGAGGGTAAAAAATTCTAAAATAAAAGTTGAATGGCCAAAACAATAATTTTGTATAAATTCGAGGACTATTTTGTGTATTAAGTCATTTGGAATGTATTCTCTAAATTAAGATTTATCCTCAAACCCTAGGAATTTAGATTTCTTGATTTTTTTGCTATTTTGCTGTGTCATTATCTCTATAGGAAATCAATCTTTTTTTGTCAACATATATTATTGTAGATAGATATTTAAATGGAGAATGGGCCAAGGCTAGCTGTTTTTGCCTGTGTTTAATGACATGTGAAAATTTTGGATGGCCCAGCTCAAATTAAAGGTATGATGGTGTAAAGAAGGCGACTAGGAAATTGAGAAATTTTATTAAAATCAACACAGTCAATATTCTTGTCTTGGAGCCAATCATAGGTAGAATGAATTATTTACGTACATGGCCACAAACCTTAGGTTCATACGTATAACGGCTTAATACTTAATTTGGTGTTTGAATTATAATAAGAAGGATAAATTAATCTATGAATTTTTATTTGAGATAAACTGGTCTTTGAATTATATAAAAAATGATAGAATGATCTTTAAATTTTTATTTGAGACAGATTGGTTTCTGAACTTTTATTTTGGAACAGATTAATCCTGAAAGGTCGAAAACTTCACAGAAATCATTTCATCTCTTATCTAGTACTGATGTAGTTTTTTCACATTAAGTTTTTAATTTGAAAATAAAAGTTACAATTCTTAATTTTTGACGGTTTTGATTAAGTTTTCATTCATCCAATGACTTATATACTCAAAATAAAAATTTAAAGACCAATATATTTCAAATAAAATTCAGGAATCAATCTATCTTTTTTAGTATGGTTCAGAAACTAAGTTGGGTTTTAAGCTGATATACAACCTTTACTATATTTATGTATTTAGTATATATTTGTGACATTTACACCAAAAATCTCAAATTGCCTCCCCTAAAAAGAACCTGGAGCTCAAACTACAGTGGGCACGGTACTAGAAAATGTGTACAAAAAGTTGAGAGCATATATTCAAATTTCATGTAACATGAAAGATGGGAAAGATCGTCAGCTGTTGGAAGTTCGTTTCTGTTTCGACAAGACACAGCCACCTTTCCGCCTTCGAAGTTGCCCAACTCGATTCGATGGTCGATGCGCAACCAGAGGTGACCTTATAACGTTTCCATCTATCTCCTCACTCGTCCATCTTAATGCAATTAGATCACAAGTCGTTGGATCTATATATATATATATATATAACTATCTATCTATCTATCTATCTATCTAGAGGTATACCGATTCTACCCTAAGGTGAGGATACAGATTCAGAAGCACAATTGTTGGGAAAATAAGATACCCTTATACTAGGCTTTAACACTTCTCTAGTGTGGCATTATGTAATATTTATGTGTACTAATTATATGTAATTTATAGTCTCTGTTCTTCTTTTAACCAAAATCACTCTATTTCTGATGTTGCTTAACTTTTGGGGTGGCCAAAATAATTATTAATAAAAATTATATTTCAATTATCTCGTTCTTAAAATATAGTATTTGAATATTAAAATAATGTATAGTATAAATTTTTATTTTAATATTAATATATTAATTAAATGGTCATAAATAAAAGTAATTTAATCGATGGGTTGGACCAGAGTTCAGAACTCTTGAGATTCAAATGGGCCGGGCTTTGAGTTTAAAAGCTTAGGGACTTCAATAATTTGGGACTGGGGTACTTAAATATTACTCCAATATAATACTACTTTTGTTCTATAAAAATGATCATTTATTGATTTTTTATAAAGTTTTAGACAGTGAAAAAATTAAGAGATAAAAATATGATTGAACATTATTGTTCTTGAAAGTTAAAAACTTTGAATGTGACTTTTTAAAAACGTTTTAGTAGTGTGTGGTAAAAGAGGAAATATATGTGTTAAAACTTTTTGACTTTTGTTAAGTGATGTTTGACTGAAATAATTTTAAAAGTTAAAAGTGATAATTTATTTGGGATGGATGAAGTATTTCATTGAAAAACAAGCTAGGTCACCAACAATTGCTTTGTTGAAGAGGTTTTATACTTGTTCTTTTAAGTAAGATTCTGAGTTTGAGTCTTGTGAATGAAAAAAAAACCGCTGCTATAAGAGTTCTACCAATAGTGGGTCAACCTAACTTGAATGGGATTAATCTTAGGCTAAAAGTATGAAATACCCTTTGATTAAACCAAAAAAAGAAAAACAAGTTAAATCAACTAGGTTATAATTAAAACCCTCAAAGCAAAATTAAAGTATTTATTCATTCAGGAAGCCAAGAGTCGGAGGTGGTGAAATTATGGCATCAGATTATTGCTGGCAATTGGTATTTGATTATATTACCCAGGTTGAATTGAAAGCAACATCTTTGTTTAGTCTCAAATGATATTACTGATGAATTCCTAGAACGATTCGGGATTATTTGTCCTAACTTAGAAGTTCTTGATTTGCACTGCTGTGACCAAGTTACAAGTAGGGGCATTGAAGCTATTTTGAAGCGTTGCAAGTTCATTACAAAACTGCTACTAAGAGGGAACCAGATATTAAAGATCACAGAGGCAAATTCGGAACTTCCTGAACTTAATTTGGAAGTTTTAACACTGTCCTGGTCAAGCATAGATGATGAAGGGCTTGTTGTGATAGCAAGGAAATGTCCTCGGTTGGAGCATTTAGATTTGAGTTATTGCCAGAATGTGACAACAAAGAGCATAAAGCAAATTGTCCAAAACATCAAAAGACTGACAAGCTTACGTTTGCTTGGTAGTCAAAATGTAAATTCTGGTGAGTTTTTGGAATGGATGTTATCTACAGGCTTCTTGGCTTCTCTCAAGCAAATAGTGCTTCCCTGAAACACTGATCCTACTCGAGAACAATGGCAGGAATTCTTGGACCTTGGTTGTTTGCTTCTCTGATGTCAAATAGAAATTAAAGCCTATTATCTTTCTCTTCTCTTTAGTTTCATGCTTTCCTTTTTAAGTTAACAGCAAATTAGATTGCTGTTATCGTGGCCAAAAAAAAAAAAAAAGGATTGCTGTTATCAGTTGTTATGCTATTTTCTCTTCAAGAAAAGACAATGATTTATTTTCTATAATCGATCTATGGAGAAAAAGGTTGTTGAAGTTTCAGAGTCTACAGTGTCTGATGGTGATAGCCGAGACAGGGCAGCTTAATCTCGACGAGTTGCCTGGGAGGTTAATCATCAACTAGGAAGTTGAATAATTCTTTTGCCGATGCTCGGTGATCTATGTGATTTTGGAGGTTAATTATTATATTGCTTGCATAAGGGAGTGACGATGTACAGATTATCAAGATCTTCTTATAGACACTCTTTTGCATGTTTCGTTTATAAACCTATTGGTAATTGGTAGTCAAATCGGACTCCAATGAATTCTAAATCGAGCTACGTCGAAGAAAAGCTCTCCCAAACCTTTTTTTTTTTTTCATTTTTGGATTTGGATTCTTGAATTATGTACGCTACCAATAACCTTTAATGAAAATAATTCTTAAAAAAGAGAAATTGAAATTGAACTAAATAACCTCGGCAAGTTGACATGATAGTGGAGGACAAATGAGGCTACTATACCTGGAAATCACCACTTAATATAATCCTAATTGAATGATCAGTAAAAGTGAATTTATATATCTGCTGGCAAGCTATGCGTACGTACTTGCTAACTTCTTGTAAAATAATTTGGTACACTTTGCTACACGTTAATTATAAAGCCATCTAGCTACATGGCTTTGCTACTAGTGCTTGGGCATTGTGAATCATTCTACTTGTGTTAATTTCGGATGCAGTATACATGACTACAAATCTTAGGTTTTGAATTAAATTGTACTAAGTTTCACAAGTTTAAATAAGGTTTACAAATAAATTGTCTAATTTTATTATAAGCAATTATATAAATAATACATTTATTTACTTAATTGCTACAAAATTCGGACCGATCGAGCTCAAGCCTAAAAAAAAATTGACGTCTAATCGAGTTTTTAAACGGGCTTTTTTCTTTGTCAAAGGCTTGAAAACGGGCTTAATATTTTTGTTCAAACCCTCCCATTTTTTGGATGGATCTTGAGGTTTGGACGGATATAACTCCGCCTATACTCATCCCCTTCTTCTTTAAATGCATTTATCAAATAATATCCTCTTCAAATTTGATAGGAATCCATGATTTTGGAGAAATTATTACATGGATCTGTCCCACTGCATCATCTATGGGATCTACTATTAAAATTTTATCAATTCATAAATTTTCCTACAATTACTAAAACCCTATCACATTAATATCATTAATTTTAGGACTTACCATATAAATCTCACTTTTCAAAACTAAGGGTTAAATCTATTGCTAAATTAGGGGCTAAAATTCTAGTAATTATTCCGAGTTAGCAAAATTCTATTGATTGGTCCCATAACTAATGTGGTGGGATGGATCTGTATAATAATTTCTCATGATTTTGACATATTATATTAATATTCTATTTCCATAGCCTGCAAAAAGATTGAAGTAGCTATTAAAACCCATTGAATACAGAGTTGCTCTCGGCAAGATCAAGTAATTACCATCTATGTCTTCTTACATATCTGTAATCTGTATACAAACAATATGTAGAAGCAGTACTTATCAGTTGCGCTGTGTTAGCCACCTTGCTAGTTTCAGCTACATCTGAAGACTTTGAATCTACAAGCTCAGTCTCCAATGACCAACTTCTTCTTGTAATATTAGAGCGGGTTCCTGTAAGACACCCTACCCCAACTATATATTTCACCATGCAGGGTTTATGGCTAATACCTGTACTAAATATATATATATATATATATATATATGGTTTAATACATAAAATAGTACTCGAACTTATACAAAACTGTCGTTTTAGTCCTTCAACTTTTATTTTGAAATTTTTGACCCTCAAACTTTTATTTTGTGTACAATGTAACCCCTGATACTGATGTGGCCTAATCATATATTGACATGTGGAATTTTTATATGACATGTGAAATTTTCTCACTACGCCACGTTAGCACCAATGGCTAGCTACATTGTGCACCAAATAAAAGTTCGAAGGTCACAAATTTCAAAATAAAAGTTGAAGGGTCAAAACGGTAATTTTGTATAAGTTTAAGGACTCTTTTTTGTATTAAGCCACATCGAATTCATAGATATTCCTTAAGATTAGCAACCGAGTATGAGTGAGTAATAATTGAGAAATGATTGAACAGCAGTGGAAACTTAACAACGGATTATGTCCGTTGCCATTTAGTTGCTACAATTTACGTGCAAGATGAAGCCTATATTCCACGCTCTTTTTTTGTTGGGAATTTTTGTTGCAATGAAATTTATGAAAAATTCTTCATTATGAAAGAATTTTTGGACTAACACTTGTTGGATAGAATGAAAGTAAAGAAAATAGAGTAGATATTGGGTCTATACAGGAAAAAATTAGAATTTAATGATTTCACATAAAGTTACTGCAAAATTTGGTACATAAATTATCTAAGAATACAAAAAACATTTTTTTATTACAATAGAGCACAAAAAACTCAATATTTATACATCTATACATATACAAGTTTTTAAAATAGGGCTAATGCGTATTTTCGTATATTAGGCTTTCGGACGATCGAGTGCGGTGATGTTCTAGAGATTAAGCTACGTGGATCGCTTGAGAGTATACAAACCTTCCAACACTGTGAGTGGCTTAGATTTCTTTGTTTAGCCATTGGGAACAAAGGTTTTAAAAAGGTTTTAGAAACATAAATGAATTTCAAAGGTTTTCGGATATGGGAAGTTCATACACACACATTTGTATGGTGATATACCCACGTAGAGAGTGGGAGGTTTTAAAAAGGAAATATAAGAAATTATGTGTGTGTGCCTATATGTATGTTTATATGTTTTAAATATATATGTTTTATACATATATATATATGTTATTGATATGGATGGGATGCAGATGAGTGATTAAGAGAGTTCCTCGGGGCTCTGATCTGAGGGAGCGTGGACCGAGTTGAGAGGTGTGCAACCAAATAGCCGTGGGCGGCCTATTGAGGGGTAAGGTGAGTGAAGACCCTGGGAGAGGCACGTAGGGTAACTCGCCAAGGCTTGATGTAGTTGTGTTTTACCATAGCGTCTGGCACCACCGAGGGAACGGGTTAGAGAAAGAGAAATTGTGAAAATGTTTTAAAATAAAAGAGATAGCTCTTGGTGTAGTGAGGCATACGATCGACGGGTCGAGCCTTTAGTATGTTAGAGGCCAACCCATTTTAGATATGTATATATATATATATATATATATATTTAAAGTGTTTTAAAAGAAAAATCCCGTCTTGAAAACTAGAAAGAGGTTTTGGAAAGGAAAATATTTATTTAATTATTATGTTTTTCGATTTTCCCTATTTCCCTGACCTTGATGGAGATTCATTGAACCTCTGTTACTCACTTGCATCTAATGTGATGGAAACAGATCCACATACGAGGATAGCAGATAGATCGGAGGCTCACTAGGAAGTGTCGGTGGCGTAGGCTTAGTAGTTTCCGCTGCGTAGGTATTCTTTTGATTTAGTCCACTGGTATTATTTTAAGTTAATTATTTTATTAAATGATTTCTAATTGAATTTCTACTATTGTTTTGCAGCGATGATATCCATTTCTATACCTTGCGGTGCTTCTGGTGCGTGACCGGCCGACATGTACTTCGAGACAATGCGGCGGTTGCCACGTGACCTGACATGCCCGGACCTAGTCCGCACGTGTCAAGTTGTATAATTATGTATTGTTGACTTGTTAAAATACCAAATTTGATTCCCATGGATGTTTCAAACTTCATCTAGCTCAATTTCAAGCTTAAAAACCAAAAAAATTGAAGTTCCGAGATATGGGCCCCACTTGGAATCGAGTCTGAGGGCATTTGGGCCGAGTTGACCGGAGTCAACTCAGCAAAAGTTGACTCCGGCGCCGGACCTGGTCGGGTCCGGCGCCGGACCCGTTGGTTTTAAAGGGGTCTCGGATGGCCGAGACCCCCATTTCTCACATTTCTCTTCTTCTTCATTTTCTCCGAGCCTTTTCCTTCAATTCTCTCTGAACCAAGCCTTCAATCCCTCTTCAAACACTTCATCAATCATCAATATCAACTTCTTTTGCCTCCTTGAAGATCAAAACATCAAGATTTCTAAGGAAATCATCAAATCTTGAAATCTGGAAATTTGGAGAGAGTTTGTTCATCAGCTCATATCTTTTGATTCAACCGTGCGTTTTGGCTGAGAATTTGGTATGTTGTTCTAGACTCATCAAGATTTAATTTGATAGTTTACACGCTTGATTTCATGGTCTGTGCGCTAAGAGAATTTGATGATTGAAGTTGAGATTTCTGTTTTGTTCGAAATAAGTCAACTCTTAGTGTTTTGATCCAAAATTCGAGCATGATTTATTGTTTGATTCCGTTCTTGAAGCTGTGAATTCATAGATCATGTGTTTAACTTGCTGTGTTCCAATTTTGGTGCGGATTGGTGATGAATCGAACTCGAACCGAGCTTAATTTGTTTGATGGCCGAAAACGGCCAAAATCTGGAGACAGGTCCGGCGCCGGACCTGGCAGGTCCCGTGCTGGAGCTGCCTAAAATTGGGAGTTTCTCCCATTTTGGCTCACTCCCGCACGGGAGTGAGCAATCTGTCGGCAAGGTTACTGTAGCACCAGGGGCATTTTGGTAATTTTCCAACCTTAGACCCCATTTGACCCCAATTAACTCCAATTAGCTTCAATTGACTTCCAGACTTGCCAATTTTATTCCGAGATCTTTAATTGGTGTTGTTTTATGATTTGATTGTTGATTGAATATTTTTATTAATCAAATTAGATTTTAATTTGATTATTTAGGTACGTGATTGTACGAGTTTTGGACCGGTAGCAATTTGAGCTAAGGCATTCGTGGGTAATCGGGGAGTATACAACTCTTCTCACTTGTGAGTGGCTTGGATTATATTGGTTGACCACTGAGGGTTAACCGTTTTCAAATTTATTTATAAATGCTTCATTAAATTGTTTATATATGTTTTGGGGTATGAATTGTCCACCCTCACACACTGAGTTTACAAATAATTTAAAGGGTGGGAATTTCAATAAATTTTATATATTGATATTATTATTGATTATTGTATGGGGAACGATACCATTGAGAGATTGATATTATTATTGATTATTGTATGGGGAACGATACCCCTGAGAGATGATAGATTGAGCATTTTACTCGGGGCTCCAATATGTGGGAGCGTGGACCGAGTGGAGAGCATGCGTGATTTCTCAGCCGTGGACCGCCTATCGAGGGGCACTGTGAGACGGGCCTGTTTGCAAGAGGCGCGTAGGGAAACTCGCCAGGACTCCAGAGTGCTGTGTTCCACCACAGTAAGGCAAACGTCAAGGGAATGGGCCAGAGAGTAAAGTAAAAATATTTTAAAAGTATAAAATAACCCTTGACGGTCCAGTGGATACCCAGTGCACGGGTATACCTTATTGGGACGATTTCAGATGCCAGCCCTTATGTAAATATTATTATGGATTTGATATTTGATTTGGTTTAGAATTTACTATATTTCAGTAAATGGTTTATTAAATTGATATTTGGATTATTTCATATCCCCAGCCTGAGGTGATCGGTCTTTATAACTGAGTCTCTCATTGGGTACAAGTTTATGTACTCACCCCATTCACTTTTGTTGTCAGATCATCAGTCTTTGGACGGTGGACGTCCTGGTGGCCAGTGATCCTAGTTCGTCTCTGTGGACACTATATTATAGGTGCCACCTCTTTTGCTTTGTGTAGCTTGGCTCGGAATATTATTGCATCTTATATATATATTTGTATATTTATAAATAATACTTTCCGCTGCATAAAACACCGTAAGATGTGATACTTTATTTTAAATATTTTGAAACTGTATTATCTATGATAATTTCATATGTTTTTATATATTGCTTGAATATCCTTTATTTTTAAGCCTTGTATCATCTTGGTTGCCTGCCTGACGAGGCACGCATCTCGAGGTGGTACGGCGATTGTCACGTGGCAGAGGCTGCGGGTCGGGGCGTGACATGACCGGCCTGGACGGGTCGGGGCATGACATTGTACATCCTAGGTCTTTGTATCACTCTTGTACATCAAATTTTTATTCCCTTGTATTCTTAGAGGTGTAAGAAGCACTTTAAGAGGGTTAAATCAACAAGAGGGATCCTTGGTTGATGTTTATTTGAGCTTAAGAAGAGCTCTCTTTGTAAAAGTTTTGTGGAAGCTAGAATTCCACTATCACAGTGAATAGGAGGTTGAAAATCCTTGGTTGGGAAGATCAAGGTGGTGGATGTAGGTGAGGATCACCGAACCACTATAAATAAAAGTGTTCATTCTCTTTACTTCTTTAAAGCTTTACAAAGTTCTCATCCTTTTATCCATTGCAATCCCAAACTCTACCCACCTCCATTCCAAAGTTCCAATTGATGTTGCTCCATCCAGAAAAGAAGTATTAGGTGCTATTCACACCCCCCTCTTCTAGCACTAAATCAAGGGACCAACAGATACATCTTGTAGACGATCATGTGTTTGCCTATTATCAATGTACAATGCTATATTTACACGTTTACTTCCACATATCATAAAGCTTCTCATTTCCCATATGATCAAATTGAGAGCATAAGAATGAATAATAGTTTGAATTCACATAAAAAAGCTTTGATACATACCGTACTTCACTAGGAATCGAAATTTAGAATCCAATCCCACATGCTCTTATTTAGAATGGATTAACAGAATCCTTGATTAAACTCATTTAGATTATTACTCAAACTTTGTTAATAAGGAAAAATGCTCCCTTCCTTAGTGTGGGCCATGTTGGCTTGCATGCTACAATACTTAGTAGATTATGCCCATTACGTCTTATCTATATTCCCCCATAGCTTTTCCTAGGCCATAAGCCAGACATTTCACATCTTAACCCATTTAGTTCTGTGGTGCAAGTGCTTGTAACACCATTCGATATGGTTCCTCTCCTTTTGGGTTTTTAAAAGGATGATCCATTAATGTGGCTCTTCTCATTTTGGGATTTCAAAATGATGATCCAGTTAATGGTTTGATTTTATCAAAATCTTATCAATGGCTTACATCTTGCCCCCACACAAATTAATTAATGTTACGTCAAATATTATGTTTAGCAATAAAACGGTGTTAGGGGAAAGAGTTTTGCTACATGACCCACCTAAAGTCATCCGTCCAATAACCCTCCTGACGTGACAGGTTTTATTTAATTTTTTTTTAAAACTCTACCATTATATTTGTCAAGAAGAGAAAACTTATTTTATAAATATGTAACTTTTTAATGTGGGCTAAACCTTATTAAATGAGGGGCTAAACTTTTGTAATGCTCATAAAGCTTTACAAATCAGAAAAAGTCATGTTAGGAGGGTTAAGTATTGAAGGGTCAAAAAGCATTTTTCTAGGGGAAATGATAAGATACAGAACACAATCTAACAATTCTTCTCTTCAACATATTGATAAATTGAATAGGTTGCGTTAAATGGTCCCTTGAAAATCTTCCAGCTAATCACAGACGAGACTATTCTTACAACCAACGATCATCCCTGATCAGTTACATATTTGTATAATTGGCTTTAAAATTTTTTTGAGAAAATAGGTTTTCAATTTTTGATTGTTTAGAAATACATAGACCTGAAAAGGTTGGAAATAACGTCGTTAATGTTATGAATTTATTGAATTATTAAAAAAAAAGTTACTCCCTCTGTCCCTATTTATCTGTCCCCAATAACCGTTTCACACAGGATAAGAAAAGTAGTTAAGACATAAAATTCCATAAACATTTATCTTAACTTTCCTATTTTATCGCTATCTCTCTCCCTCTTTGATTCTCACTCATATTTAAGAAACTATTCATTTAAGAGAGAGAGAAAGGAGTTTGAAAGGGTAAGTTTGAAAAATTAATAATTAATGTTAGTTAAGGACAGATAAAAAGGGGTCAAAAAATCCTAAAAATAGATAGATAAATAGGGATAGAGGGAGTATTACAATTATCAGTTTGTGTGGTGTTAACTATTGATAAGATTTTAACAAAATCTAACCATGGATGGATATGGCTCTCCTCCTTTTGGGTTTTCAAAAAGAAGATCCAGTTAATGGTTGGATTTTGTCAAAATCTTATCAACAACTTACATCTTGCCACCACACAAATTAATTAATTTTAGGTCAAATATTATGTTTTGAAATAAAAGTTGACAGCAAGTTGACGGTGTTATGGGAATTGATAAGATACAGAACACAATCTAACAACTCTTCTCTTCAACGTACTGATAAATCGAACAGATTACGTTAAACAGTCCGTTACCTGAAAATCTTTCAGCTAATCACAGATGAAACTATTCCACAACCAACAATCATCCCTCAGTTACATATTTGTATAATTGGTTTTGAAAGTATTTTGAGAAAATAGGTTTTCAATTTTTTATTGTTTAGAGATAGACCTTAAAAGCTTGGAAATAATTAACGTCGTTAACGTTATTGAGTTTATTGAATTATTAAAATAAAGTTATTATAATTATTAGTTTGTGTGATGGTAAAATCCAAACCAATGATAAGATTTTGACAAAATCCAACCACTAATGAGATCATCATTTTGAAAGCCCAAAAGGAGAGGAGCCATATCCGATTTTCACATATGTTGTTTGGAATACTACCAGACAAACTATTATTGCCAAGAAGAATTTGTTTCAAAGAAGAAACATTAAAAAAGGAAACTGAATTGGACTGGCAAGCTTCATACTTTGTACCGCAAATATCTCTAATGCACGAAGATTACCAATTTACCAAGGAATCGCTCCTGCAAATAAATATTAAAACCATCTTGCAAGTCAATTGCAATACATTTATACTAGTTTCTTTGCCTTATATATACTGATTTCTTTGTCACGTGCGAATACTTTTATATTGATAAAAAATAAAAACATAATATGAAATAAATTTATAAAATTTTTTACTAAATAGATATAGTAAAATAATTCAGAGAAATTAATATAATAAAATATACTTGACTTCCTGTCAAATAAGAATCTACCTAATAATTCTTTTTTGTAATCATTTTCCTCATTTTATCCAAGTTAAGTCGTCGTCTTTGTCTTCAAGTAAAAACGAAATTTGATTTTCTTTTTGACTTTATAGACGATGGTTTTCATAGAGCATGAATAATTTAACTCCACATTCGTATAGTTTTATTTTTTCAATTTAATCTTTTCCTTTTTTTTTGAGCTTCTCTTTAATTTTTTTAGCGAATGGATTTTGTTTTTCAATTCTATGAACTTTTGATACGACTAATCCTCATTTTCTATTACTATTGAATTCTTGATTTTGGTTTGGAGCGATATTTGTATAAAAGTGTTGATTTATAATAAAATAGTAGTTACTTATTAAAGGGCTTAATACACAAAATCACCCCCGAACTTTGGCCAAAAATACAAATAAGCCCTTGAACTTTTAATTTGGTCAATTTCACATCTGAACTATCAATTTTGGTCAATTTCGTCTTCAATTGGATGGAAAATGCTGACTAGGCTAACGGACCGTCAGCCTCCTGCCACGTCAGTGAAAAATGCCACGTGGAATAAAAAATAATTTTTTTATAAAAAAAGTAAATTCATTTTTAAGAAAAAAAGTAAAAACCTATATTTTTTTTCTTCTTTTTTTGACGTGCTTCTCCTCCTTTTCTTTCTTCCTTATTTCTTCATCCTTTAAAGACACCATGGATGATTCTTCAAGCTCTAGTTTAGTGGAGTAAGGGGAGATGGGTGGAAGCACACTACCAAACATTGTCCCAAGCCTTCCGAATGCACAAATGACCTAAACCAAGCACAAAAGACAAGCTTCAACAATGGAAAGGTTGCTCAAAACATAATGATAATATGGACAAAGAATAGCCAAGAACCTCATCTGTAATAAAAAAGTATGGCGTATTTTTTTACAACAACTTGTATCTGCATAAAAGTTGAAAGGCTACATCAGTTAAAACTACAGAGAATATTTTTTAAGACATTTCATGCTAAAACAACAGAGCCAAGATAAAGATGCATAATATTGTTCAAATGCAACATACCAGAAACTTTGGCTATTTTGCCAACATAGGCGTTTATCACTTCAACACTATTCTAATATCCAAAAAAGCTCAGTAAAACTGGTTTTGTAATTGTTCCAGAGAAACGACTACAGACAGCTTAAAGTGCCACTACCACGAATGAACATCAAGTTATGCTTCATAAAGATTGGTCTAGGATGCTCTAATCAATGAAGGGAGTATTTCAAGATAAAATAGAACTGTCAAAAGCAGAATTTCAAAGCTATGTAAGATTGATCAGTTTGGCCTGTTTTATTGTAGAATCTTAGACCCGAAACCAGTTGACTATCACTGTGAAGTAATTATGCCGGTTGGTTTGACAGACACAAGCATGGGTGAAAAAAAATATAGCTATCTTAAAGGATGGTTTGGGATTGTTATGAACTGAAAGATGGAACAAAACTAGCAGTTAAAAGGATGGAAGCTGGGGTCATGAGCAGTACAGCATTGGATGCATTTAAGTCTGAAATTGTTCTTTCCAAGGTCCGACATCGACATCTTGTTTACCTATTCCACTAAAGGCAATGGAAGGCTTCTTGTCTATGAATATATGTCTCAGGGTGCTCTAAGCAAGCATTTGTTCCATTGGAAGAACCTGAAATTGGAACCTCTATCTTGGAGGAGAAGACTCACTATTGCATTGGACGTTGCTAAGGGAATGGAATATTTGCGTAACTTGGCTCGACAAACTTTTATACACAGAGATCTCAAGTCTTCCAACATTCTATTGGATGACGATTTTCGTGCTAAAGTTTCAGACTTTGGGTTGGTGAAACTCGCACCTGATGGAGAGAAGTCTGTGGCGACTAGACTTGCTGGAACATTTGGATACCTAGCACCTGTTTTAGCAAGTGATCAGCAAATAGTGATAAATTTTCACATTTTTGTGGTTCGCAAAGTGATCACTTTTTTGTGATTGTACGAAGCTTATTGCTGCAATAGATCTAGCTCTTGAAACAAAGTTTTACAACCAGAAAAAGAAGAGCTTCCACCCATCTCCCTTTACTCCACTAAAGTAAAGCTTGAAGATTCATCAATGGAGTCTTCAAAGGATGAAGAAGAAATAAGGAAGAAAGAAAAGAAGGAGAAGCACGTCAAAAAAGGAGAAAAAAATATAGGTTTTTACTTTTTTATTTCTTAAAAATAAATTTGCTTTTTTAAAAAATATTTTTTATTCCACGTGGCATGACACATGGCATTTTCTACTGACGTGGCATGAGGCTGATGGTCCGTTAGCCTAGTCAGCATTTTCCATCCAATTGAGGGTGAAATTGACCAAAATTGATAGTTCAGATGTGAAATTGACCAAATTAAAAGTTCGAGGGCTTATTTGCCTTTTTGACCAAAGTTCGAGGGTGATTTTGTATATTAAGCCCTTATTAAAGTTTTTTCTTAAATGTATTATATTTTTGTATTTCATATCTTGGTGTATAATTGGTTTCTTTTTACACTTTTCACACTATTGGTTGTCATCATCATGAATTTCAATCTTCTAGCTTGTTGCATTCATTACAAGCAATCACACCGTGATGTCTCTTTATTAATGATATCTACAACAAATTGCTTTGATGAATGCAAAATATTCTAGGAAATTATAAAAAAAATAAACTTTCCTCAGTACGTATTTGGAAGATAATTTTATTTTTATTTTTACATAATTAGTTATTTACCTTTAATGGATGAATGAATATATTGTTGGATTCTGGATAGTTTATCGTTCCAACTTGGGTCAGGTCCTACCCTAGCCCGACAAAATTACTATGTTAATGGATAAAAAACTAAACAATGTTAATTTAAGAAGTATATTTTATACATTAAACAAAAAATTAAGATCGTCTCATTTTCAGTGTGATACGGGTGTCCTATCCGATCCCATAGACACATCTAATTTGTTTTCATCAGTTGGGGTTGGGAATATTGAATCAGATCCAAGAAGATTTTACTGGGAATTGTTAGGGATATAACTTTATGGACAAGAGAGAAGAATTCTAATAGGAAGGGGAACTCTTGTTGAGCAACTTAGTAGGGTTATAAACAGGTGATTAACTATATAATCGTGTCAAAGTATGAAACACAGATACGGAACTGTTTAATTAACGTATAACACGGTACAACATGATTAACACGGTTAATACGACTAACACTTTATGACAACACGACACGACAAGATTACATGATTTAGTATTATTTTTAAAATTAATTTAGAAATTAAATAATATAATATTTCTATATTATCCCTAAACTAAATAAAAAATTACTTAAAATTTAATATATTTTAATTATATTAAAGGTTAAAAAGTAATTAATAGTTAAACGTGTTAGACGTGTTTTATGTGTATTAATCGTGTTTGACATGCTTAAGACATGAGGCACGTTAATTTTAATCGTGTCGACATGATTAAAACACAAAACACGTTAAGATCAATCACTAACACGGTTAACTTCGTGTAATTCTCGTATCGTGTCATCGTGTCGTATCCAAAATTATCAGGTCTAGACAGAAGGATGTCCTCGTCCGAGCGAAATTGCTAATGTTTTTGTGTGGTTTCTTGAATATTGTTTGTTTGTTTGAGTTGTGACATTGAATGCTTCACCGGTACTGATAGTTGTTTGGTTCCAAATTCTCTATAACCAGTAGATTTTATCTGTTATCCATAGATATAGGTAAATTGAACATTAAACCATGTAAATTCTTATGTAAATGATTTATCCTTTGAGTATGCTTTGTTACCCTATTCAAATTTCCTAGTTTATGATGTAGTGAAAATGAAGACACACAAATGAATATTGATTTACGGGCCGTTTGGTTGGTGTCGATGTCAAAATATTGCCAGTTATGTTGTGGAAATATAAAAATATGACAACGTTCGATTACTGTAGCCTTGTACATGTTAAGGGAATAGTTTTTTTTGCCTCACGCAACGTTTTGGAGTAGTCAAATACCCATGTGGAGGGGTGGATATCTCGATTACAATAAAAGTTGCAATCTCACTCTATTTTTTTATCAAATTTTATCCCTATCATATTTTTATTTTGGACAATATCTAATGTCTTTTTCTTTTTCAAGGTTAATATTATCCAAAATAAAAATATGATAGGGACAAAATTAGTAGAAAAAGGAAGTGAGATTGCAACTTTTGTTACAATCGAGATACCCACCCCATACATTGGTATCGGACTATCTCAAAAGCATTGTAATATAGTCACGTGAGGCCAAAACAGATTCCCTACTTGGTTCGCGGTTATAAAATTTTATCAACTAAAGTGATATAGTCGGACATATCATTTACCATGTAATATTATTTGATATCTCATCTTTTTCTTTTTGTCATATTTGATTCAAAAGTAATATTATGTTTGGTTCATTGTAGTACATTGTTGGACATCTACGGTTTATAATAATGAAATTCCAAAAATAACCTCCTTGTAATAATTTAATTGTTTTAATTAATTAATTATTTAGTTAATTATCTCCCTCAATTATTTAATTAATTATTTTATTTTATTATTTAATATAATATAATATAATTATTAAATTATGTTTGATTGGTTAATTAATTAATTAGAAATTAAATTAACTTAAAACATTGAATTAAATTTAATTTAATTATTGAATTATTCAATCTAATTAATTATTTTATTTAGTTGTTTTTATTATTTTCTTATGTTAAATAAATAAATAAATAAATAAATTTTTATATAATTAATTAAATAATAAAAAAATTAAGGTTAAATAAGTAAGTAATTAAATGTAATAATTAATTAAATTATTAATTAAATAATAAAAATAATAAATTAATTACTTAAAATAATAAAATAATTAAATGAAATAATTAATTTATTTTATTTTTTATTTCTTATTTATTTAATTTTTCTTAGTATTATTTAATTTAATCTTTTAAAAGGTTATTTATGTCTAAAATCTTTTAACAATAAGGGTATTTTGATAAAAAATTTCAATTCATATTACCGTGAATATGGTAATCCCAGATAGTCACATCCCCCCACGGCAATCTGGATTATCACAATCATGGAAATCTGGTCACATGAGGTAATCTCAGATATCCATCACATATCCATGTGAACAATAACCAAACGTGATAATATTTTCAGATTACCATTAGATAGTCAACTATATTTTCAAATAGACGCAAACCAAACGGTCGCGACGTACAAGACTAAAGTAACCAAACATTGTCATATTTTTATTTTGTCACAACATAACTGACAATATTTTGACATGTAAGTGATATAGTTGACTATATCACTTTACACTGTAAAATCTCATAATCGCAAACCAAATGTCCTGTAAGACTTTCATTGTTGGTGGAAATTCCAAGCATATGCAAAAGAACATTTAATATTTGATGGAATTTGTTGAGCCAAAATGTAGATTGTTAGGAATATTAACTCAAACTCCCAAAAAGATTTAATTGAGTTTTTAGTAATATTGCTCGATAGAAAAACATGCTTTAAGAATTCTAATAGGAAAGGAAGTTTTTAGTGATACTGCTTGATAGACGAACAGACTTACTAAGTATCTAATATGAAAGGAAATTCTTGTTCAATAGGTTATAGGGGTTATAAATAGCTAGCTAAAGTCTAATTATTGTATGGAATAAGAGAAAGATGGGGTGTTGTAGAGTTTTAACCTTAATGGGGTGAAACACCCGATTTGATAATAGGATTGTTATTTATAAATTGATTTGGAGAGATCGATGAGAGGCCTTATCTTTGTGTGTCGTTGCTTGAAGATTGTTTGTTTTGTTTGAGTTGTGAGATTGAGTGTTTGGAGTAGTATGGATTGTTAATTGGTTGTAAATTTTCTATAAGTAGTGGATTTTATCTCTTATTCTTGTGTTTTGTGTGGGTGATTTATCCTTTCACTATGCTTCCGCCTACTTGATTAATCGGATATACGGTTGGTTGTTTTGGGTTTGAACCTATAATAATTTGATGTTTTAGTATTAGTTCAACAAATTATTGAACATTTTGCATTAGAACTTAAGAGCCAAATCAAAATTGGTTCAAACCAAAGAAAATTAAAGACAACATACCTTCCAAACTATTTTGACGCAAGAATATGAGTTGCAGCCGTGTTAAAGAAATTGAAGCTTAAATCGACGAATTGCAAATGACTCAGCTTCCCCAATTCTTTGGGTAGATGACCATGGAAGTTGTTGGAACTCAAATTGAGATAGTTCCTGCAAGATTCATGCTGGGAAGATTCAAACCTCCGACTCTCCTATGCTTAGCAGCGCAAGAGACACCAATATCCAATTACGAACAGAGTTGGTGTCGGTCCAGTTGTTGGCTAAGATGTTGTGAGGATCAAAGATACGGTCTTTGAATTCTAATAGAAGTGCATGGTGGTCTGTGATGAGAATGAGATTCCTAACAATCATGGCGTAGCTAACCATGAAACAGTATTGAACAAACAGAGCTGACAATAGAAAATGAAATTTTCTCATGTCCATGGCTGTGGAATACGTACAATGAAATCGAAAAGAGAGTGGGACGATGAAATTAAGTCCGCATAAAGCATTGTTAAATAAGATTCCGAACACCGGCAAATTCAGACTTCCGTACTAAGGGGGCCCTTGGAGTAATTGTCTTTTGTCGCCGCAATAAATGCAAAGTACTCTCCTAGGACGAGTGGTTGGAAGACTTTGCATTTGGGATTAATTGTCCTTTGTCCCGGCAATAATGTAGACAGTCTTTTCGGTTCAACTTGGTCCGGATCCGTGTCCACTAGCCAAACGAAGAATGGACAATTAACAAGAGTATTTAATAGGGATGCTAACTGTTCAGATTTTCACTATTTAGAATTAAAATCATTTATTTTCTTTATCCCTATTTATTATTTTTTTTTAAGATTTTTTTTATTTTTATCTGTTCCTAATTAATATTAATTATTAATTTTTCAAACTTATCATTTCAAATTCCTTCATTCTTATCTTAAATGAATAATTTCTTAAATATAATTGAGAATCAAAGAGGGAGAGAGATAACGATAAAATAGAAAAGTTAAGATAAATATTTATAGAATTTTGTGTTTTAATTATTTTTTTTACCTTGTGTAAAACGGTTAATGGAGACAGATAAATAAGGACAAAGGGAGTAGCTTTCTACTATTTAAATTCATGTAAAAAATTGTTTAATTTTTAGATTTAATATCCAAATTTGCAATAAAATTGCTTAACGATATCTAAATCTATACTGTATAACCGTTTAACTTAAGAGAATATGCATATATCTATCTAAAAATCCATTTCTAATTTGAAATCACCAATTTTTTAAGTCAAAATTAAAAAATATTATAAAATTCAAGTACTTCAATATATAACTAAATTAAATAATAATTACTCTCTCTATTCCTATTTATTTACTAATTCCTCATGTTCCTTTTTATTTGCTCATTTATAATTTCAATAGAGCATTAATTATTTGTTTTTAAGTTTAGCCTTCTTTAAATAGGAGAGATAGAAAGACACTAAATATAGAAAAATATGAATTGGTGTTTGTTTAAGGATAATTCTGAAATTACATATAAAACTAGTTTTAAACTCGTGCATTGCACGGGATACACATAAAATAATTGTAATTTTAGTGTTTTAAAAAGAATTTTTAAATTAAATAATAATTAAAGTTTATCAAAAAGAACTAAAATTTATGAGTATTAATTATTCTTAAATGTTATATTTTATATTTAGCAAAAAGTAAATTAATAGTTAATAACAACACCATTTCGATTAACAGTAAATCAAATACTTAATCTATTATTAAATGGTATATCGAATACTTTATCTATTTAATATATTATTCAAATGGTTTTATGTTATATTCCATCTGCATAAATTTTTTTAAAAAAAATTAAGTGAGATGATGATAAATTTTAAAATTTCAAAGTAATCAAATAGAAATTTTAAATGTTCCAATATAAACAAAAAGATCTGATTGTTTTAAAATTTCAAACGTTCCAAATATTTCGATTTCACTCTCTTGTGTAATTTTCTTCATTAGTGATTCTTTAAGAACTTGTTCTATGACCTATGTACTTGATTCTTCATTAATTTTTTTTTCCTTTGTAGCAGATTTAGGAGATTATGTCAACAAACTCTATGATATTGACTATTCAGTAATTTCTTCTCCTTTTGCAGCATATATTTTTATAGTAAGGGTAATTGACTCGGATAGTTAGACGAAATTATTGGATAATAAAACAATCCATAAAAGTATTAACACAATGAATAAAGATTAATCCCTATAGAATTTTTTACATTAGTAAACATAGACATATTTATCTCTTTCAATAAATGTTATGTCTCAAATTTAAAAATATTCAAATTAAATTAATATTCAATGGAATAGTGCTACATAACCTACCAAGTTTCATACCTCCAATTGATCCGTCTATTGTAACAAAATTAACCACCATTAAATATGTCTAAAATTTAAAACTTACACTTTATAAACTTACACTTTATAGCTATTGCTTCTAAAATTTACAATTAAACTTTTTGTATGTAGGCAAGTCAATTAGTAGGATAAAATTTGATTGGTTAAAAAACTTTTTCTTATTGAATAAGGATTGATTTAATTTACTATTTTAATTTATGGAAAGAAAGTATAGACTTATGACATGGTCAAAAATAGTATAATATATGTCACGCTCTGACCTGCCTAAGGCCGGTCACGCGGCAACCATCGCGTTGTCTCGAAGTACGTGCCGACCGGTAAAGCACCAGAAGCACCGCAAGGCATAGAAATGGATATCATCGTCGCAAAACAATACTAAAAATGTCACGTCCCGACCCGCAGGCTCGGCCACGTGACAATCGCCGTACCACCTCGATATGCGTGCCTCATCAGGCGGGCAACCAAAATGATACAAGGCTTAAAAATAAAGGATATTCGAGCAATATATGAAAACATACGAAATCATCATAGATAATACAGTTTGAAAATATTTAAAATAAAGTATAACATCTTACTGTATTCCATGCAGTGGAAAAATATTATTTATAAATACACAACTGTATAAATAAGATGTAATAATATCCTGAGCCAAGTAACACAAAGCAAAAGGGTGGCACCTACATAATCTTGTCCACAGATACGAACTGGGATCACTGGCCACCAGGATGTCCGCCGTCCAAAGACTGATGATCTGAGAACAAAAGTGAATGGGGTGAGTACATAAACTTGTACCCAGTGAGAGACTCGGTTATAAAGACCGATCACCTCAGGCTGGGGATATGAAATAATCCAAATATCAATTTAATAAATCATTTACTGAAATATATGAAATCCCAAACCAAATCAAATATCAAATCCATAATCATATGTATATAAGGGCTGGCATCTGTAAATCGTCCCAATAAGGTATACCCGTGTATAGGGGTATCCACTGGACCGTCAAGGGTTACTTTATACTTTTAAAACATTTTTCTTTACTCTCTGGCCCATTCCCTTGACGTTTGCCATACTGTGGTGGAACACAGCATCTGAAGTCCTGGCGAGTTTCCCTACGCGCCTCTCGCAACCAGGAGCGACTCACCGTGCCCCTCAATAGGCAGTCCACCGCTGAGTAACACGCATGCTCTCAACTCGGTCCACGCTCCCACATATTGGAGCCCCGAGGACAACGCTAAATCTCTCATCTCTCAGGGATATCGTTCCCCATAAATTAATCAATAATAATATCAATCTCTTAGGGGTATCATTCCCCATAATATAATCAATAATAATATCAATTTATTGAAATTCCCACCCTTCAAATCATTTATAAACTCAGTGTGTGAGGGTGGACAATTCATACCCCAAAACATATATAAACAATTTAATAAAGCATTTATAAATAATTTGAAAACGGTTAACCCTCAATGGTCAACCAATATAATCCAAGCCACTCACTAGTGAGGAGAGTTGTATACTCCCCGATTACCCACGAATGCCTTAGCTCAAATTGCAACTGGTCCAAAACTCGTACGATCACGTACCTAAATAATCAAATTAAAAATCTAATTTGATTAATAAAATATTCAACCAATGATCAAATTATAAAACAACACCAATTAAAGGTCTTGGACTAAAATTGACAAGTCCGGAAGTCAATTGGAGTTAATTGAAGTCAATTGGGGTCAAACGGGGTCTAAGGTTGCAAAATTACCAAATTGCCCCTAGTGCTACAGTACCCCTTGCCGACAGTTTTACTCACTCCCGGGCGGGAGTGAGCCAAAACGGGAAAAATCATGGATTTTGGCCATCTCCAGCGCGGGTCCTGCCAGGTCCGGCGCCGGACCTAGCCCAGAAAATGGCCATACTCGGCCTTTCATCAAAACAAGCTCGGTTTGAGTCCGATTCAACACCAATCCGCACCAAAATTGAAACACAGCAAGTTAAACACATGATCTATGAATTCACAGCTTCAAGAACGGAATCAAACAATAAATCATGCTCGAATTTTGGATCAAAACATCAAGAGTTGACTTTACTCGGACAAAACAGAAATCTCAACTTCGATCATCAAATTCTCTTAGCACAGACCATGAAATCAAGCGTATAAACTATCAAATTAAAGCTTGATGAGTCTAGAATAACATACCAAATTCTCAGCCAAAACGCAAGGTTGAATCAAAAGATATCAGCTGATGAACAAACTGTCGCCAAAATTCCAGATTTCTAGATTTGGAAATTTTCTTAGAAATCTTGATGTTTTGATCTTCAAGAAGGCAAAATAAGTTGATATTGATGATTGATGAAGTGTTTGAAGAAGGATTAAAGTCTTGATTCAGAGAGAATTGAAGAAGAAGGCTTGGAGAAATGAAGAAATTGAAGAAGTGTGAAGAATGGGGGTCTCGGCAGCCGAGACCCCTTATAGAAATTACAGGTCCGGCGCCGGACCCGAGCAACTCCGGTGCCGGAGTCAACCAAATCTGAGTTGACTCCGGTCAACTCAGCCCCAAATGCCTCGGTTCTCAATTTCAAGTGGGGCCCACATCCCCGGACTTCAATTTTAGGATTTTTAAGCATGAAATTGAGCTAGATGAAGTTTGAAACATCCATGGGAATCAAATTTGGTATTTTAACATGTCAACAATACATAATTATACAACTTGACACGTGCGGACAAGGTCCGGGCGTGTCAACTCTCCCCCCCTTACAAAAATTTCGTCCCCGAAATTTAAACAACTAATTAACAAACAAATGGGGGAAGTCACGTCGCATGTCATTCTCAGGCTCCCAAGTCTGCTCCTCAATCTGTGAGCTTTTCCACAAAACTCGCACCAAAGGTACCGATTTATTCCTCAAGGATCTAACCTCTCGATCCAATATGGCTACAGGTCGAACTCTGAAGCCCAAACTTTTCTTCAGTTTCACAGGTGGTGCTTGAAGAACATGTGATGGATCAGGTACATATTTTCGGAGCATAGATATATGAAAGACATCATGTATCCGAGACATGTCAGCTGGCAACTCCAAGCGATATGCTACTGGTCCAATTCGTTCAGTGACAAGGAATGGACCAATGTACCTCGGATTTAGCTTTCCCGCCTTGCAGAAACGAATAACACCTTTCCAAGGTGAGACCTTCAAAAGCACTTGATCTCCCACTTGGAACTCCAAAGGTGTTCTCCTTCTCTGTGCATATTTTCTATCTCGATCCTGGGCTGCTTGCAGTCGTTCTCGGATGAACTTTACTTTTTTAGTGGTGAGTTCAATCTCTGCTTTGTCGAAAATTCGGTTCTCACCCACTTCATCCCAATACAACGGGGTTCTACACTTCTTTCCATACAGAGCTTCATATGGAGCCATACCAATACTAGATTGGTAGCTGTTATTGTAAGCAAACTCTGCTGCTGCAAGATATGTGTCCCATCCACTAGAAAATTCAAGTGCACATGCTCGCAACATGTCCTCCAATATCTGAATAGTACGCTCTGACTGACCATCAGTCTGTGGATGGAAAGCAGTACTAAAACGAAGTTGAGTTCCCATCGCTTGCTGAAAGCTGTCCCAGAACTGTGAGGTAAATCTCGGATCTCGATCTGAAACTATTGAAGCTGGGACTCCATGAAGTCGAACAACTTCATTCATGTAGAGTTGGGCTAACTGATTCACACTCCATTTCATGTTTACAGGGAGAAAATGTGCTGACTTAGTAAGTCGGTCAACAATCACCCATACTGCATCAACTCCACGTTTAACACGCGGAAAGCCGGTTACAAAATCCATGGTGATATGCTCCCATTTCCATTCGGGAATCTGAAGAGGTTGAAGTGTCCCAAAAGGTTTTCGACGCTCTGCTTTCACTTGCTGACATGTCAAGCATCTCGCTACAAATTCAGCAACTTCTCTTTTCATTCCAGGCCACCAATAATGATCTTTGATAGTTCGATACATCTTAGTGCTACCTGGGTGCATAGCAAACGGAGAAGAATGGGCTTGCTGAAGAATAGTGCCTTTAAGATCAAGATCGTGCGGCACACAGATTCGACTCCGAAATAGCAGAATTCCATCACTGCGAACTGAAAACTCAGATGGTTCTCCCAACTGTAACTTCTGAAGTTCTTGTTGCAGTCTCGGATCGGACGTTTGGAGATCACGGATCCGATCATCTAGCACTGGCTTAGCTAGTATCTGTGCAATTAATGCACCATCATGATGATCATAAGCCAATCTGGCTCCAGTTGATCTCAGCTCCACCAACTCTAGCAAGTGTACATCTCTAATCGTCGCCAAGGACGTAACTGTATTTCGGCTCAAAGCATCAGCAACTATATTTGCTTTGCCAGGATGATAGTCGATTACGAGATCGTAATCCTTGATGAGATCAAGCCATCTCCTTTGTCGCATGTTCAACTCACGCTGGGCCATAAAATGTTTGAGGCTCTTGTAATCGGTGTAGATATGACAAGTTTCACCATATAAATGGTGACGCCAAATCTTCAAGGCGAAGACAATGGTAGCAAGCTCTAAATCATGTATAGGATAATTGACCTCATTCGGCTTCAATTGACGAGAAGCATATGCAATTACCCGCTCGTCTTGCATCAATACGCAACCAAGTCCATTGCCTGATGCATCGGTATACACAGTGAACTCCTTGCCGCTCACAGGTAAGGCAAGTACCGGTGCGGTCGTCAATTTATCCTTCAGCTTCTGAAAACTCTCTTCACATTCCTCTGACCAAATGAACTTAGTGTTCTTGCGGGTCAGCTTGGTCAATGGTGCAGCAATCGTGGAGAATCCATCCACAAATCTCCGATAATATCCAGCTAGTCCCAAGAAACTTCGAATCTCCGTAGGAGTTGTGGGACGTTTCCAGTTGGTGATTGCCTCAATCTTGCTGGAATCCACATATATGCCGTCCCTAGACACAACATGTCCAAGGAATCCAACTTGCTGCAACCAAAACTGGCATTTGGAGAGCTTAGCATAAAGCTGATGATCTCGAAGAGTTTGCAACACAATGCGAAGATGATCTGCATGCTCTCGCTGGTTCCTTGAATAAACCAATATGTCATCAATGAAGACAATGACAAATCGGTCTAAGTACTAATGAAATATGCGATTCATCAGATCCATAAATGCTGCTGGAGCGTTGGTAAGTCCGAACGACATCACACAGAACTCGTAATGTCCATATCTGGTACGAAAAGCAGACTTATGGATATCTTCATCTCGAATCTTCAACTGATGATAGCCTGACCGCAGGTCAATCTTAGAAAACACTCCGGCTCCTTGAAGTTGATCGAACAAATCGTCGATGCGAGGTAGTGGGTATCTATTCTTTACAGTCACCGCATTCAGCTTGCGGTAGTCAATGCATAGTCGCATAGAACCATCTTTCTTTTTCATAAACAAAACTGGGGCTCCCCAAGGTGATGTACTCGGCCGAATGAATCCTTTATCCAGCAATTCGGCGAGTTGTTTCTTCAGTTCAACCAATTCAGTGGGTGCCATTCGGTATGAAGCCATAGAAATTGGATCCGTACCAGGATAAACTTCGATGGGAAAGTCAAAGTCTCTTTCTGGTGGCAAACCAGGTAATTCATCAGGAAAGATATCCGGAAACTCATTAACTACCGAGATATCTTCAATATTAGGTTCTTCCACTGACTTATCTATTACATGGGCTAACACAGCTTTACACCCTTTGAGTAGTAGCTTACTTGCTTTGATGGCGGAGATGACATTCGGTGTGCCTCTGCGCTCACTGTAAAAATCAATCATGCTGCCGTCAGGTCGTGGAATCCTCACCAAATGGTGTTCGCAAAAGATCTGAGCACGATGTCTCCCAAGCCAATCCATTCCCAATATGGCATCGAAGTCAGACATTTGAAGTGGAATTAAGTCTGCTTCGAAAGTCAGGTTTTCCAGCTTCACTGCACATTCTTTGTACACCGTATTTCGAACCATTTTCTCACCCAACGGTGTATTCACCAACAGCTCATACCCCAAGGGCGATAACGCTTGATCCGCATGCACGACAAACTTAGTATTAACATAGGACAAAGCAGCTCCAGTGTCCATAATCACGTATGCCGGTTGATCGAAAATAACTACAACGCCTAAAGTTCAAAAATTTTCTAGAGTGGTTACTTTTGCTCAACAAGCAGTTACAAGTACCATGATATCTTTATTCACAAAATATAACCATCCATGAATATTTAAATATATACTTACCGGTGACAACATCAGGACGTGCATCAGCGTCCTCCTGCGTCATAGCATAAACCTGAGTATGTTGTCGCTGCTGCTACTGTTGTGGAGGTCGTCTCGGGGTTGCAGAGCTACTACCAATACCCGAATGCTGCTGAGAGGTAGAAGGTGCTGCAAAAGATTGTCGCACAGGTTGAAATGGACGAAAACCTCCATAGCTGCTTGGTCTGACAGGTGGTTGACTAAAATTCTGCCTGGGTGGTACAGAAGTAGTAGATGGACATCTACGTGCTATGTGACCCATACCTCCGCACTGAAAACATTGAAGTCCAGCCTTACACTGGCCAGAATGAAAACGTCTACAATGTGGGCATCGAGGTCCAGACTCCACTCTTTTCTTCCCAATGCTTCCTTTGGCCATGGAACCAAATCCAAGCTTTTCTTTTCCTCGACCACCTGATGGAAGTGGTGGCAGAGACAGTGACATCTGTGGTACTGGGGACTCAACTGAACCGCCCCGAGATATTCTTCCATGGGAATATAAGCTCTGAGTCTGTCTCGACTCCAGGTTCATCGGTACTTCAAAAGATCGTTGACCACTTGAACTCGATCCTCCTGGTCGACGCTGAGCAATCATGGCTTCAGCCCATAATGCATCCTGTCGACACTGCTCGAAAGTAGCTTTGGAAGTAGGTTTCATCATTTTTACAATCTCCCACCGAAGACCATTGACAAACTGAAGACAAAGGGCGTCCTCAGTGATAGATGGAAGATGGTGTGAGAGTCTCCGTAACTCCGTCTCAAACTGCTCGACTGATCTGTTACCTTGTTGCAATTGAAGAAACTCACCATATCGTCTCATTCCCATCTATTCCGATATGTACCTCTCACGGAACTCAGTGACAAACGTCTCCCATGTCATTGGTACAGTGGCTCTGCTCTCGAGATTAGTCCACCAACTCAGTGGCTGTCCTTGGAGATATCGAGTAACCACACTCACTCGCTCCTCCGAGGTCATACCCAGACCTTGTGTGTTCTTTGTGACAAAATGTAGCCAATCCCATGCTGCATAAGCAGAAGTGTCGAAGAGCTTTGGGGTGTCTAGTCCCTTCATGATACTAAGGAACCTTACCAAGCGATCCTCCGAAGAAATGACACCAGCAGAAGTGCTCGCTGCACCGTTCGGCTGAAAGTGCGGCGGCATCGATGTCGGCATAGGTGGCGATGGATGAACTGGTGGTGTAATACCGGTAGTCGGTGGTGCACCAGTAGCCATTTGTGATGAAAAGAATTTACTGGCCCAAGTATCAAACATGCGCTCGACATCAGCGGGCGTAAACAGCACCGGCGTGGCAGTCGTCGGAGGTGGGGGTGGTGGAATTTCAGTGTGATCATCCTGATGATGTATCTCATCAACAGGCGAAGTAGGTGGAACAGGTTCGTCCGGAATCTCAGTAGTCTCCGGATCTACAGTAGGCTGAATCTCAGGCTGCCTACGTGGTTGACCTCTCCTTCTCGATACAGAGGGATCAGGGGTAGGAACAGAAGAATTCGGAATACTCCTTCTAGGTGGCATGGTGCAACTATACATAAAATCTATGTCAGAAGACGAAGATATATTCATACCAACCATACTCTCTACTTTTAACCCCAAAATCAGAAATCTCAAAATTATATAAACTGCTTGGCTCGGTATAACATAAATATATATTATATTTTTAAAATTTTCTCTGATACCAATTTAATTGTCACGCCCCGACCCGCAGGCTCGGCCACGTGACAACCGCCGTACCACCTCGATATGCGTGCCTCGTCAGGCGGGCAACCAAGATGATACTAGGTTTAAAAATAAAGGATATTCGAGCAATATATGAAAACATACGAAATCATCATAGATAATACAGTTTGAAAATATTTAAAATAAAGTATAACATCTTAATGTATTCCATGCAGCGAAAAAATATTATTTATAAATACACAACTGTATAAATAAGATGTAATAATATCCCGAGCCAAGTAACACAAAGCAAAAGGGTGGCACCTACATAATCGTATCCACAGATACGAACTGGGATCACTGGCCACCAGGACGTCCGCCGTCCAAAGACTGATGATCTGAGAACAAAAGTGAATGGGGTGAGTACATAAACTTGTACCCAGTGAGAGACTCGGTTATAAAGACCGATCACCTCAGGCTGGGGATATGAAATAATCCAAATATCAATTTAATAAATCATTTACTGAAATATATGAAATCCCAAACCAAATCAAATATCAAATCCATAATCATATGTATATAAGGGCTGGCATCTGTAAATCGTCCCAATAAGGTATACCCGTGTACAGGGGTATCCACTGGACCGTCAAGGTTTACTTTATACTTTTAAAACATTTTTCTTTACTCTCTGGCCCATTCCCTTGACGTTTGCCATACTGTGGTGGAACACAGCATCTGAAGTCCTGGCGAGTTTCCCTACACGCCTCTCGCAACCAGGAGCGACTCACCGTGCCCCTCAATAGACAGTCCACGGCTGAGTAACACGCATGCTCTCAACTCGGTCCACACTCCCACATATTGGAGCCTCGAGGACAACGCTAAATCTCTTATCTCTCAGGGATATCGTTCCCCATAAATTAATCAATAATAATATCAATCTCTCAGGGGTATCATTCCCCATAATATAATCAATAATAATATCAATTTATTGAAATTCCCACCTTTCAAATCATTTATAAACTCAGTGTGTGAGGGTGGACAATTCATACCCCAAAACATATATAAACAATTTAATAAAGCATTTATAAATAATTTGAAAACGGTTAACCCTCAATGGTCAACCAATATAATCCAAGCCACTCACTAGTGAGGAGAGTTGTATACTCCCCGATTACCCACGAATGCCTTAGCTCAAATTGCAACTGGTCCAAAACTCGTACGATCACGTACCTAAATAATCAAATTAAAAATCTAATTTGATTAATAAAATATTCAACCAATGATCAAATCATAAAACAACACCAATTAAAGGTCTCGGACTAAAATTGACAAGTCCGGAAGTCAATTGGAGTTAATTGAAGTCAATTGGGGTCACATGGGGTCTAGGGTTGCAAAATTACCTAATTGCCCCTAGTGCTACAGTACCCCTTGCCGACAGTTTTACTCACTCCCGGGCGGGAGTGAGCCAAAACGGGAAAAATCCCGGATTTTGGCCATCTCCAGCGCGGGACCTGCCAGGTCCGGCGCCGGACCTAGCCCAGAAAATGGCCATACTCGGCCTTTCATCAAAACAAGCTCGGTTTGAGTCCGATTCAACACCAATCCGCACCAAAATTGAAACACAGCAAGTTAAACACATGATCTATGAATTCACAGCTTCAAGAATGGAATCAAACAACAAATCATGCTCGAATTTTGGATCAAAACATCAAGAGTTGACTTTACTCGGACAAAACAGAAATCTCAACTTCGATCATCAAATTCTCTTAGCACAGACCATGAAATCAAGCGTATAAACTATCAAATTAAAGCTTGATGAGTCTAGAATAACATACCAAATTCTCAGCCAAAACGCAAGGTTGAATCAAAAGATATCGGCTGATGAACAAACTGTCGCCAAAATTCCAGATTTCTAGATTTGGAAATTTTCTTAGAAATCTTGATGTTTTGATCTTCAAGAAGGCAAAATAAGTTGATATTGATGATTGATGAAGTTTTTGAAGAAGGATTAAAGTCTTGATTCAGAGAGAATTGAAGAAGAAGGCTTGGAGAAATGAAGAAATTGAAGAAGTGTGAAGAATGGGGGTCTCGGCAGCCGAGACCCCTTATAGAAATTACAGGTTCGGCGCCGGACCCGAGCAACTCCGGCGCCGGAGTCAACCAAATCCGAGTTGACTCCGGTCAACTCAGCCCCAAATGCCTCGGTTCTCGATTTCAAGTGGGGCCCACATCCCCGGACTTCAATTTTAGGATTTTTAAGCATGAAATTGAGCTAGATGAAGTTTGAAACATCCATGGGAATCAAATTTGGTATTTTAACATGTCAACAATACATAATTATACAACTTGACACGTGCGGACAAGGTCCGAGCGTGTCAAAAAACTTAATTAGTAATCATTTAACAAACTAATTAATTTAAAGTAATGCCAGGGTTAGGGAAACAAGGGAAATCCAAAACATAATAATAAAATAAATATTTTTCTCTTCAAAACCTCTTTCTAGTTCTCTAGGCGAGAACCTTCCTTTAAAACACTTTGAATATATATATATATATATACATATCTAAAATGGGCTGGCCTCTAACATACTGAAGGCTCGACCCGTCGGTTGTATGCCTCACTACACCGAGGGCTATCTCTTTTTCTTTTGAAAACATTTTCACATTTTTTCTTTCTCTAGCCCGTTCTCTTGGTGGTGCCAATCGTTGTGGTGGAACACAGTTACATCAAGCCTTAGTGAGTTTCCCTACACACCTTTCCCAAGGTCTATACGCACCGTGCCTTTCAAAGGGCGATCCACGGCTACTTCACTGCATGCCTTTCAACTCGGTCCACGCTCCCTCAAATCGAAGCCCCGAGGAACTTTCTCAATCACTCATCTCGTATCCCATCCATATCAAATATCATATATATATATATATATGTATAAAACCTATATATTTAAAACGTATAACCATACATATAAGCACAAACACATAACTTCTTATATTTCCTTTTTAAAACCTCCCACTCTCTACGTGGGTATATCACCATGCAAATGTGTGTGTGTAGACTTCCCGTATCCCAAAACCTTTGAAATTTATTTATGTTTTTTTTTTAAAAAACCTTTTTAAAACCTTTGTTCCCAGTGGCTAAACAAAAAAATCTAAGCTACTCATAGTGTTGGGAGATTCGTATACTCCCAAGCGGTCCACGTAGATTAACCTCCGGAGCATCGCTACACTCGATCGTCCGGAACCCTAATACATAAGAATATGTTGCATTCATAATCAAACTTATGAATGCACCTACGAGACTCTAGCATGACCTAAGACTGGGCTTGGATGTGATCCGGGACTTAGAAAAGTGTCCGGAAAGGTTCGAGATCAAAATCGGACACTTGAAGAAAAATTACCTGACACGCCTAGACCTAGTCCGCACGTGTCAAGTTGAGTATTTATGTATTGTTGTCTAGTCAATATACCAAATTTGACTTCCCATGGATGTTTTAAATTTCATTTAGCTTGATTTCAAGCTTAAAAACCCTAAAATTGAAGTCCGAGGATGTGGGCCCCACTTGGATTCGAGTCCCAAGGAAATTGGGCCGAGTTGACCGGAGTTAACTAAGAAATTGTTGACTCCGGTGCCGGACAGGGATGGGTCCGGCACCGGACCCGTTATTTTTATAAGGCCCGAGACCCCCCATTTTCACTTCTTCTCTTGTTCTTCAAATATCCGAGAAATCTCTCTTGATCTCTTCAAAATCAAACCTTGAATCCCTCTTCAAACACTCAATCAAACATCAATACCAACTTCTTTTGCCTTCTTGAAGATCAAAACACCAAAGTTTCCAAGAAAATCACCAAATCTAGAAATCTGGAATTTTGGCGACAGTTTGTTCTTCGAGCTATATCTTTTGATTCAACCGTGGGACTTGGTTGGGAATTTGGTATGTTGTTCTAGACTCATCAAGCTTTAATTTGATAGTTTACATGCTTGATTTCATGGTCTGTGCTAAGAGAATTTGTTGATTGAAGTTGAGATTTCTGTTTTGCCCGAGATATGTTAACCCTTAGTGTTTTGATTCAAAATTCGAGCATGTTAAATGGATTGATTCCATTCTTGAAGCTGTGAATCCTTAGATCATGTGTTTAACTTGCAGTGTTTCAATTTTGGTGCTGATTGGTTGAGAATCGAACTCAAACCGAGCTCGATTTGGTGCATGGCCGATCATGGCCATGCGCTGGAGATGACTCCCGCGTCGGACCTGTTGAGTCCCACGCGGAAGCTGCCAAATTTTGGGAGGTCTCTCCCGAATTGGCTCACTCCCACCCGAGAGTGAGCCATCAGTTGACTTGGCACTGTAGCATTAGGGGCATTTTGGTAATTTTACAGCCCTAGATCCCATTTGACCCCGATTGACTCCAATTAGCTTCAATTGACTTTCGGACTTGCCCAATTTTACTCCAAAACCTTTAATAGGTTTTGTTTTATGATTTAATTGTTGGTTGAATGTCTCTATTAATCAAATTAGATTTTAATTTGATTATTTAGGTACGTGATTGTACTAGTTTCAGACCACTAGCAGTTTGAGCTAAGGCATTCGTGGGTAATCGGGGAGTATACAACTCTTCTCTATTGTGAGTGGCTTGGATTATATTGGTTGACCATTAAGGGTTAACCATTTTCAAATTTTTTTATAAATGCTTTATTAAATTGTTTATATATGTTTTAGGGTATGAATTGTCCACCCTCACACACTAAGTTTACAAATGATTTGAAGGGTGAAAATTTCAAATAAATTTATAAATTGATATTATTGATTATTGTTTGGGGAACGATACCCCTGCGAGATGAGAGATTAAGTGGGTTCCTCGGGGCTCCGATTTGCGGGAGCGTGGACCGAGTTTGAGAGCATGCGTGATACTCAGTCGTGGACTGCCTATCGAGGGGCACGGTGAGTCGAGCCTGGTTGGGAGAGGCGCGTAAGGAAACTCGCCAGGACTCCAGATGCTGTGTGGTGGAACACAGCAAGGCAAACGTCAAGGGAATGGGCCAGAGAGTAAAGAAAAATATTTTTAAAAGTATAAAGTAACCCTTGACGGTCCAGTAGATACCCCAGTGCATGGGTATACCTTATTGGGACAAATTTCAGATGCCAGCCCATTTGGAAATATTATTATTGATTTAATATTTGATTTGGTTTGGGACTTCTTATAATTTTAATAAATGGTTTATTAATTGATTTTTGGATTATTTCATATCCCCAGCCTGAGGTGATAGGTCTTTATAACCGAGTCTCTCACTGGGTACAAGTATATTGTACTCACCCCATTCACTTTTGTTGTCAGATCATCAGACTTTGGACGGCGGACGTCCCGGTGGCCAGTGATCCTAGTACGTCACTATGGACACGACTTTGTAGGTGCCACCCCATTTTACTTGTGTATCTTGGCTCGGAATATTATTGCATCTTACATATACATTTATGTATTCATATATAATACTTTCCGCTACATGGAGCACCGTAAGATGTGACACTTTATTTTTAAATACTTTTGAACTATATTATCTAAAATATTTCGTATGATTTCATATATTGCTCAAATATCCTTTATTTTTAAGCCTTGTGCCATCTTGGTTGCCAGCCTGACGAGGCACGCATCTCGAGGTGGTACGGCGGTTGTCACGTGGCCGAGCCTGCAGGTCGGGGCGTGACATTACCAAAATGTACCCAAGGGCCCGTGCGCCCCCGATGTGCCTAGGCCGAGCCCCGCATAGCTCTGGGCTAAGTCCCGTGCGGGACTTGGGCCAGCAGGGCCCTCTTGCGCGGGACTTGCCTAGTCCCGCTTGGGACTTGGGCCAAGACCCACTCCCGTGCGGGAGTAGGTCAGCTCCAGCACGGGACAGCCCACTACAGAGCGGGAGTGGGTCAGCTCCCTCGCGGGAGAGCCCACTCCAGCGCAGGAGTGGCTCATCTCTAGTCTGGGAGGGGAGCAGGGAGCTTGGGATCCAAGCTCTCGCCTCGTTTTCCATGCCGTCTGACTCTTTTCGTCGTGTAAACTTAAACAGGCAATCCTCACCCTATCCCTGACATGTTTTTCAAGGCAAAAATGAGAATTATAGGCCTAAAGTCCCTAGATCTCAAATCTAAGCTTAAAATTTAACTAAAAAGCTAAACTAACTTTGAGCTTGGATTTCCCTTAGACCGATGCATGGAAATATGTGCAAACTTAGAAAAACATAGATTAAGGTGAGTAGAATAACATATCAGAAACTCATCTTGATTTGACGGTCAGATTGTCTGGATCAACCAAAAGTCCAGAGTTGTCCCGAGAGAACCAATGAGAGAAAAGAGAACGGAGAGAAAAAAGAAAGAGAGAAAATAAAGGGGAGAGGCTCGGCCTCCCCCTATTTATAGGGAAGCCCGACACCTGGTTTACTCGGACCCCGGGCCAGACTTTCTCCCCTATTTTCAACCTCTCCAAATTTTGGTCCTTGGCCTAATCCATCGACCAAATCACTAATAGATCTCCAATCCATTGGCTAAGGACTTAAAGAAGTCCAAATTATGCTTCCATGCATGGTCACCTGTCTCATCTTCCAACTCCGTCTTATCTTATTTTCCATTTCCCTTCTTCATCTTAACACATCACAACCGACGTATTCCCAAGTTAATACGCCGTCTTACACTATTCTGGCTATACGGAAAAGTCAGATTAGGTCTGCGTGTGTCAACCCTCCCCTCCTTCTAAAAATTTCATCCTCGAAATTACTGAGGTAGATGTGGGAAGATCTGGCTTCTATTCAAAGCCTCATTCTCATTTTCGAATAGTGTTCGCACCATTATTCGCTGCTGACACCTTCCAACTTACGTCTCAACTTCTTCCGTTCATTCTCTTTCAAGTACAGGTTCATCTTTCTTCTGTTCTTGAGTTTGAACCTTATCTCTTCCTTAACATAGCCTACCCTTATCCTTTCATGGGTTAGGCTTACTTCGCTGCAATTATGTCACTTTGAGGTTCTTCTTCCTCTTTAGCTGCGCTTGCTCAATCCTTTTGCTTTGCCCTTTATTCTTTTTAAAGTTTTTCATAATAAGGCTATCTTCTTATTACTTCTAAGGCCCACACCTCTTACTCTCATTAGGAGTCCCTTCTTCTTCTCTGTATCACTGCCTCTCACTTTGAGGTCATTCTCCGATGCATTTCTCGTCGTTTCATGGTTTTGTACTCGTCTTTGTAACCAAGATGTTGGGGAAGACAACAAAACTCACCTTCGCGGCAAGGTGTGCGGTAAGTTTAGTTGTCTTTCCCCTACCTTGGTCTTACTCTTTCATTCTGTTTCTTGCTTCTATTCTCTTGCTTTCTGTTCTTCTTCCATTCAAATCACATGGTATATGAGTCGGGCTCCTGTACACACTAGCTTACTTTCGACCGTATCATAACAGAAGAATCAGAGATCATGCCCTTTCGGGTCTCACTCTCTGACCGCCCATCTCTATCTCAGACAGGGCCCCAGGCCCATCTCATAGCAACTTTCATCCTCTCTGGGATGGAGAATTCTGGGTGGCCTCGTGCATTCCCCAGTCACACACTGGGGTGATCCTCTCGAGTGGTCATTATAGAGATCCTCAAGATCTCGATCTCTGATCTTTCCTCTCATGGGGATGCCTTAAATGGCTCCCAGGTCACTCATACTTAAGCCTAGACTTCATACCCATCTATACCATTCCTCGAGCCTTTTAGGGTCTCTTTTGTCTTTCACTCCTTTGGAGTGTTCACTTTAGGAGATATCGTATGTATCTCTTTCTTATGTCCTCCATTTACCTCAACTTCTTTTCTAAGGGTCGATCTTTTTTCCTCTTTTCATCAACAGTTCTTTCTGAGGGTTTTCTTATCCCCTTCTTTAACCTTTTCTCTCCTTTTCATCCACGCACAGTCCATTATGGGGTCCACCTTTCTCTTGTCTTCCCGTCAATGCGGGATAATGTAAATCACACAACTTATACTTATGTGTCATCCTTTGTAGCTTCTTTATCCATGTATCCTCTCTCTAGGGTTTCTTCTCTCTTCACTTGATTTGCCCTTCTCTCGGGTCGGTTGCCATCCTTAGGCATCGTTACAGCTTTCACCATCTCCATACCCATTCTACTAAGGTTTTTAGCTCACTATTACTCTCTTTTACCTTGATTTACGACGTCTTTCACGTCTTATCCACGATTTCCTTTACCTAAGCCTCATTATTTCTTTTCTTTGCTTTCTTCCCTGGCTTTCTTCATCGCCATCATCCTTATTTCTCTATTCTTTTAACACCTTTGCTTCTCTTGGGCATTAGAATTTCCTTTCTTCTCCTTATACTTGCTGTGCTTATAGAAGTTTATGAGCTTGACCCCTTCCTTTCCTTATCCCCATACTCTTTCCATTAAGCACTCGGGGTTGTCCTTGTCATCTTTTCTGTTTTAGTTCCTGCATCTCTTGCTTTTTACATACGGGTCTTCTTCATTTTGGCCGTCCTCGGCTCTTGATTCCTTGATATCTCTTCTTTGTTGTCCACATCATGGTTTATTTGTTGGTGGGTGACACGTTCTTCTACGGTGTTTCGAGTGACTTGGCATGTCACTCTCATTATGACCATTGGGTTAATGTCGCATCATTGCTACATTAATTAAGGCATTTTTTGTGACATCCTCTACTCGCGCTTGCACTTGGCTAATTATGATTTACCTTGACTTAGACTTCCTTTCCCACATCCTTTCTTTACTTATCATCTTTGAGGGGAAGTCACTCCTTTGGGTTAAGTTACTCCCCTCCTTCAGTTTCTAACTCATCCTTTTTATTCCCTAACTTTTTACTCTTAATTCCTTCTATCTCACTTATTTACCTTGCTTTCATCCCTTTTTGTCTTTTCCAGTTCCAACCATTATTCTGGTTCATCCTCATTCTTTCTTTGACTTTTGCCTAAGTCGATTCCCTTTTCTCTTTAATTGGCTTTGCACTTCTTTATGACCCCGATCATCATGATCATCTTCGTCACCCCTTTTTACCTTTGTTTATTTCTCCATAACTTCGTAACTTCATTTCTTTATTTCATTTTCTTCTCTTTTTCTATTTTTCTTTCTATCCAATCTCCTACTGTCCTCTTTATAACCTTAATTATCAGGGGTTTTCCTTTCCTCCTCTTTTCACCAATTCACATTCTTAACCCTCTTGTTCTCTGTAGTTCTAGCCTTCGATCATCCTTGTTTATTCTTTCCATTCTTTGACTTATTCGTAGTATGATGTAGTGCCTTGGCTTGACTCAAATTTAGGGTTCATTATGCTCGACTTTCTTTAGATAATATCTGTTGCTAAGTCTTTTATTCGATTTGCATCACTAGGTTTTTCTTAATCCTTTTTATAGGCACTTTTTAAACCTCTTTTTATTCGCTTTCTTGAACCTATCCCTAGGTTATCTACTTAGGCTTTACCTCAAATTCTAATTTCCTACCCCTTACTCTTTACTAGCTCTACCCAATCATTTTAGTTCTTTTTAAGCTGTGGTTCATTATGAATTTAATACCATTTAAGGTTAGAGTTTTCTAGTAATGTATTATGCTTTTTCTCCTTTTAAGGCTCTTCTCCTAGTTAAACAAAACTTAGCTCATCAACTGAACTAAGTTTCTCTTTCTTCTAGGCCTTATTCAACTCTGATTAATCTAGGATTTTCTTTTACCTAGAGCTTTATACTTTCTTTCTTTATTAAGAAAGCTTCCGCATTACATCACAACATTCTTTATCCTTTGTTTAAGGGTTTACTCTTCTTTTCTTTTCCACTTCTCCTTTCTCACCAATTGCTTCTGATGATGTCCTTACAACTTTGGAGAAAATTCTCTCCGTGTCTTCCATTTGCACGCATGCAGGCATTTCCATCATTGCCGTGCATTTTACTCTCTCCGCTTGCTTACTTCCCATTGAATTTGTCAAGGTCCTTCCTTATCATCTTTTGGAGATCTCCTCCTTACTCTTACCATTAATCAATGATAAGGGGTTTATCATTTACTAACCCCTTAGGAATAGAGGTTTCTAGCTTATCCCTCTCTTCATTCCAATTCCTCCATCTTCATTTCTTTTCTCTTGACATTGGTATCCAATGGTCAGACAAGTAGTAATGGACGTACTACTCGTTGACCACTTGGATGTGATATCTTTTCATTATTTCCTCACTCTCCGTCTCGTCATCTTTGATTTATTCATTCTTATCATTTCCCAAGAATGGCTTCTCTCTTGTTCCTCTTTCCTTATTGTCCTTTCTTCCATCCTCGAGTCCTTTAGGGTTTTCTTTGATCAATCCTCGTCACATATTCGAGTGGCTCTCCCTTATCTCACCTCTCATGATCTTGGGCTCACTCGATTCCCTCTAATTTTCTTGGATGCCTCTCCTCAATTAACTCCAGGTAGGCACTCCTTAGTCCACCTATACCCCTTTTCTTTCTCCACTTACACACCATAGTGTAAGAATAAAAGGAGTTGGTTAGGCTTTGCTGTAACTTTTCTCACCTCTTGCCCACTCTAAGGAGCATTATCCAGGCAATCTGTGGGTTCATCCATCCAGAGTTGCCAACTTGTGGGCTACTCGATGATCTCTTTATTTGGCTAGCTCTTCCTTGGCTTCACTTTTTCATCCTTCCATTTGTTACTTTGTGAGGTCCTCCTCGATCCTTCATCCCTTTGCTCGGATGCTCTATCTCACATTCTGAGGTTTTGGACAACCTCACCCTTCATGATCTCGTATCTCTTCAATTTCTTTCGTCATAACCCGATTCTCTCTCCAAGGCTACAACCTAATGGCATAGAAAACGAGAGAAGTGGGGTTAGTCTTCATGCACGTCAGGTCCATCTTGGCTCCTTTCCTCGTTCTAGTCATTCATTTCCTCCCAAATCTTACACATTACTAGTGTAAAGAGTGGGGGAAAATGCATCTGGTTTAGGTTTTGAAGTCAAACTCGCATCTTTACTAGTGAGTCTCGATGCCTTCAACCTCGTAGGTTGGGCATCGAACCAGTTTTCTTCACTAGTAAGCCTCTGATTAGGCTATCTTGAAGGGTTGGACGAGATATCACTTATCTCGTCGTCTCAAAGGAATCACCATCCCTTGCCTGGTTTAGTTGTCGAGTATGAAGGACACTATGAGCTTAAAAATTGATTTTGGGAAGCTTCTCGGAAAGCTCATATTGCTTTCAAAAATTTCGAGAAAAAAGGATAGTGTGGTGTTATCTCACCTAAAGACCACGCTTGATTACTCTATATGGTGGCTTGTTGCCAAAGAAGGTATTCTAAGAGTAAGTTTAGATATTCGTGACGCATTCTGTCACACCCCGATCTGAAGGTCGAGAATGTGACAACTGCCGCGTGCCACGAATTGTGAATGGTGCGCTTCATCCACAACTCGAAGCTCGCAAGGCTCATAGCACCTTGAACCCATTTAGTAAATCAATATTAACTTGTCGTACAAAATGAAAAATAAGATTTTAAAACATTTATGCAGTCCAAAATTTAAATGAAAACGGTCTTTTAGGTTGAAAAAAAAACGTAGGTGAATAATAACTTAACCGTAATCAAATTATGCCAGTAGGTCCAGTAATAAACACACACAAGTCATATAGACTTACTATGGAATGTCCGGAGTCGAGTCTTGACACTTAGCGGTCTACCATTCTCGTGCGGTTAATTATCCTGAAAAGTAGATTTTTAAAAAAAAATGGGATGAGTATATTTTCTATACCTAGTGAGTGAGACAAGACCATAAAATATAACCCAAAAACATGCAATTTCATCATCATAAAATTTTTAAGTAAATTATGAAAGTCTTAAGCAAAACTTTCGATATGAAGTTTAGACCTTGATACTCTATGAAATTCTCATTAGCAATTCAAGTTTTAGGATTTAAAGGGTTCACCAAAACACATTGCTTAAATCTCACCCGACCAAGATGAGATCTAAGCCCGCCGAGGTTCTTCTTTGGTTTCTTTATTTATGAAACAAAAAGACCTCTACTCGGCGTTGGCACGGACCTTCACCATTGGTGGTACGTGGCTATGTCTGCAGTACTCCCACTGGGGTCGAATAATCACAATCTCAGTGCGTGTAAAAACCCCTGTACCACCACCTCAAGTGGGGGTGAAAGCCTACTCATGCCGCCTCCACAAGGTCGGACTGTGACAGGCGCCACTGCAGTGACTAACATCTCATCCACCAACATCACAATGAGAACAATATAGTTCAGTTATATACCACTTGGCCAACTAGCTTATTATCGAAATCAATTTCAACCATGTCAATTTCCATCACTTTCACCACATAATCTAATCATTTGATTGCATAAATTTTAAGATAGATCAATTCATGTCAAAATCATAGATAACCATCATAAACCAATTTAAATCACAAATCAAACCATTGTATTTAAAAACAATTTAAATAACAAAACATTTATATCGGTCCATAAAGTCCCACTCACTAGTATAAGGAGGGTGTGCACTCCTTTCAATCCTCTCCTTCCCCTTTCCTTGGAGAAGTTTCACCACCTATATAATTATTTTCCTGAAGCGTTAACACTAGCTATAGTAGGAAAATGACAATTTGAACTAGTTATCTAACTAGTTTGCCAATTTGGGTACTTGGTGCCTAAATTGAGTTCCAATGATTTAAATGGCGCTGTTAAGGTATGAGCAAGTTCGTTTCGATAAACAGTGCCTGTAGGAATTTCTCATTTTCCATAGAAGCTTAAATGAAAAAGTTGGACGATTCTGTCCCTGTAAGTGAAATACTCGGGAGTTTAATGTAGGAAAAGTTTGGTCATTTTATTTCTTTAAGATTGAGGCAAGTTATTAAAGCATAATGACCACAAGGAAGCTAAATTTATGGGCTTAGATTAAGGTTTAGATTTTAAAGGAAAACATTTAAATTTTTTCCATGAGCTTAAAATGGTCATTTTCTTCCATAAATTTCCTATAATTAAACTAGCCATTCACATAATTTTCTCACTACCTTTATAACTTGTATAGGCTTTTAATGATATTCAATTAAATCGTTATACTATATTTGTCCAAAAGGACTACATTATAATATAAACTAAATTTATTTTATAACTATAAAACTAAATTTCCTTCTATCATTTTCTTAATTTATATTTCTTTCTAATCTTACTAAATTATTATTTACAAACTAGTATGCTAATGCTCTTTGGTAAAATACTATTCTTTCTCTAGAATGATAATTTACTATATAAATTCATCTAAATAGGTTATGGAGTTTTTCTTTAAATTAGCTATTTCTAATTTCAAATAAACACCTAAGAATATAGTTTACTAACTAACATCTTAACTTCATTAGTTAAAATATTCTAGGTTTGTTGGAATCTTAAACTATATTAATATACATGAATAAAATTTACAAAATAAAGGCTTTTAAGGAAAATTGGCATAATTAGTTGAAAATAGGAAGGAAAAAGGAAGAAAACTCCTTAAAATTTTAGATTGAAATGGCTTGAAGAAATTTGAAGATCAATTCTTGAAATTCTTTGTTGAGATATTGAATTTGTAGGTTTTGATGGAGGTTTTAGTAATTAGGAAAACTTGATGGAGGATTTAGGAATTGGAGGTTAGAGAGGAAATTGGAAGTTGGAAGAAAAATGGTGGAAGAATAATGATGGGGGAGGGATTCGGCTAAGCTTGGGGAAAAGAGAACAAAAGTGAAAAAGATGGTGTCTTGAAAAGTCTCACATTCTCTAGAAAATTCAGGACACCCTTGAATTGACAAAAAATACCCTCCATCAATGTTGTAAATTCCAATTATGTCCCATGAAAGAAATTAGCAAGTTAGGGATTTCAAGAAATTAATTAGAAATTAGGTTACTCCATAAAAGTAAGGCCAATTTGAAAATTCTTGATTTTTCTAGAGAAAGCAAAATGACAAAAATGCCCCCATTAAGTTTTAAAAATTACCTTTGTGTCTTAAAAAGAAATTATGAAGTTGAGAATAAAATAAAAGAATTTTAAAACTAGAACCAATTGACAAGAATTTACAAAATAAATGGTGTGAATTTATCAAAGTATTTAAGTCATTAGGCTATTGATAGCAATTGTCTCATTTTGGCATTTAAAACTTGTACAAGGGTAAAATGGTAATTTTGACCCGATAATTTCACTCAGCAACTTTGCAGTTTTCAAGTTCAAACAGTGTATAATAACATGAACTCTTCCAATACTGTAGGAAAAATCATTTTCAGTGATTAAAAATTCAATTTGTGACTATACTAATATTTACGAAAATGCCATTGAATTTTACGACGTTTTTTCCTATAATATTTTCTGTCAACGAGGATATCCAGAAAAATGCTGTGATAGCTTCGAATATTCTAAGACACACTGAAGAAGATAACTGGATGGTTGGGAAAGTTATTTATACCATCGGTGTGATGTACGCAATTTTTGAAAAATAATACAAAAATGTTGACTTTTTCTTCCTAGGTCAAAGTTTGTCTTAGGTGTTTAAAAATCTAATTCTTTAAAATGAAAAAATTTCACTAGACAAAAGTTGTTCTTATTCTTACTAAGAATACCTCTACGTATATACCAAGTATAAAAACTCTCATTACCTAAATCTACCGTTCCAAACTAGGCCATTCTAGGACTAGGTGCTACAAGTTCCACCCCCCATTAAAAGAATTTTGTCCTTAAAATTCAGCTCACCTATTATTTCTGACACGCCCGGACCTAGTCCCCACGTGTCAAGTTGAATATTTATGAATTGTTGTCTGGTTAATATATCAATTTTGACTTTCCATGAATGTTTTGAACTTCATATAGCTCAATTTCAAGCTTAAAAATCCTTAAATTGAAGTTCCGAGATGTGGGTCCCACTTGGGCACGGATTCCAAGGATGTTTAACCGAGTTGACCGGAGTCAACTTGACTCTGTTGATTCCGGCGCCGGAACTGACCAATACCGGCGCCGGAATTGGTCGATTAAATTGGGTCTCGGCTCACCCGAGAACCCCCAATTTCATTTCTTCTCTTTGTTCTTCAAATTTTCTCCGAGCTCTCTCTCGATTCTTCTGAATTAAAACCTCAATCTCCTTTCAAACACTTAATCAAACATCAATAACAACTTCTCTTGTCTTCTTGATGATCAAAACAATAAGATTATCAAGAAAATTTTCAAATCTAGAAATCTGGAAATTTGGCGACAGATTGTTCATCAGCTCATATCTTTTGATTCAACCGTGCGTCTTGGCTGAGAATTTGGTATGTTGTTCTAGACTCATCAAGCTTTAATTTGATAGTTTATACGCTTGATTTCATGGTCTGAGCTAAGAGATTTCGTTGATTGAAGTTGATATTTCTGTTTTGTCCGAGATAAGTCAACTCTCAGTGATTTAATTCAAAATTCGAGCATGATTGGTTGTTTGATTCCGTTCTTGAAGCTGTAAATCAATAGATCATGTGTTTATCATGCTGTGTTTCAATTTTGATGCGGATTGGTTGTGAATTGAACTTAAATCGAGCTGAAAAAGATTATGGCTGAAACTCGGCCTTAATTCCAGAACAGAACCGGCGCCGGTTCTGACTAGTTCCGGCGCCGGAACATCACTGTCGGCAAGGGTACTGTAGCACCAGGGGTATTTTGGTAATTTTGCAACCCTAGACCCCATTTGACCCCAATTGACTCCAATTAGCTCCAATTGACTTCTGGACTTATCAATTTTAGTCCGAGACCTTTAATTGGTGTTGATTTATGATTTGAACATTGATTGAATATTTTATTAATCAAATTAGAATTTAATTTGATTATTTAGGTACGTGATCGTACGAGATTTGGACCGGTAGCAATTTGAACCAAGGCATACGTGGGTAATCGGGGAGTATACAACTCTCCTCACTTGTGAGTGGCTCGGATTATATTGGTTGACCATTGAGGGTTAACCGTTTGCAAATTTATTTATAAATGCTTTACTAAATTGTTTATATATGTTTTGGGGTATGAATTGTCCACCCTCACACACTGAGTTTACAAATGATTTTAAGGGTGGGAATTTCAATAAATTTGATATATTGAAATTATTATTGTTTATGGTTTGGGGAACGATACCCCTGAGAAATTAATATAATTATTGATTATTATTGGGGAATGATACCCCTGAGAGATAAGAGATTGAGTATTGTCCTCGGGGCTCGAATATGTGGGAGCGTGGACCGAGTTGAGATGCATGCGTGTTACTCAGCCGTGGACCGCCTATCGAGGGGCACGGTGAGTCGCTCCTGGTTGCGAGAGGCGCGTAGGGAAACTCGCCAGGACTTCGGATGCTGTGTTCCACCACAGTATGGCAAACGTCAAGGGAATGGGCCAGAGAATAAAGTAAATGTTTTAAAATAGAAAGTAACCCTTGACGGTCCAGTGGATACCCCAGTGCACGGGTATACCTTATTGGGACAAATTTCAGATGCCAGCCCTTATGTAAATATTATTATGAATTTGATATTTGATATTTGATTTGGTATGGGATTTACTATATTTCAGTAAATGATTTATTAAATTGATATTTGGATTATTTCATATCCCCAGCCTGAGGTGATCGGTCCTTATAACCGAGTCTCTCACTGGGTACAAGATTATGTACTCACCCCATTCACTTTTGTTCTCAGATCATCAGTCTTTGGACGGCAGACGTCCTGGTGGCCAGTGATCCCAGTTCGTTTCTGTGGACACGATTATGTAGGTGCCACCCTTTTGCTTTGTGTTACTTGGCTCGGGATATTATTACATCTTACCTATACATTTGTGGATTTAAATAATATTTTCCGCTGCATGGAATATTGTAAGATGTGATATATATTTTAAATATTTTGAAACTGTATTATTTATGATAATTTAATATGTTTTTTTCATATATTGCTCGAATATCCTTTATTTTTAAGCCTTGTATCATCTTGGTTGCCCGCCTGACGAGGCACGCATCTCGAGGTGGTACGGCGGTTGTCACGTGGCCGAGCCTGCGGGTCGGGGCGTGACAATTTCAACCTCTCCAATTTGAAATTTTCCTTTTTGACTCTATTATTTATCTTGGCCGATTCGTAGTCCTCAATTCCTAATCCATGTAACTGTAAATGTGACACGCCCGGACCTAGTCCGCACGTGTCAAGTTTTGTGTATGTATATAGTTGTCTAGTCAAGATACCAAATTTGACTTCCAATGGATGTTTTAAACTTCATTTAGCTCAATTTCAAGCTTAAAAATCCTAAAATTGAAGTCTGGGGGTTGTGGGCCCCACTTGGACACGAATCCCAAGGAATTGGGCTGAGTTGACCCGTAACTTATATACGTGACCGAGACCCCCATTTTCTCTTCTCTTCTTTGTTCTTCATCTTCTCCGAACCCTCTCTTAGATCTTCTTCAAAATCAACCCTGTAATCTCTTTTCAAACACTCAACCAAACATCATTACCAACTTCTCTTGCCTCCTTGAAGATCAAAACACCAAAATTTCCAAGAAATCACCAAATCTACAAAATTGTCATTTCGGCGACAGTTTGTTCTTTGAGCTATATCTTCAATTCAACTGTGGGAAGTGTCTGGGAATTTGGTATGTTGTTCTAGACTCATCAAGCTTTAATTTGATAGTTTACTTGCTTGATTTCGTGGTCTGTGCTAAGAGACATTGTTGATTGAAGTTGAGATTTCTGTTTTGCCCGAGATATGTTAACCCTTAGTGTTTTGATTCAAAATTCGAGCATGTTTAATGGTTTAATTCCGTTCTTGAAGCTGTGAATCCTTAGATTAGGTGTTTAGCTTGCTGTGTTTGAATTTTGGTGCGGATTGGTTGTGAATCGAGCTCAAACCGAGCTCGATTTGGTGCATGGCCGATCAAGGCCATGCGCTGGGAACGTCTCCCGCGCCGAACTCAATGAGTCCCGCGCGGGAGCTGTTAAATTTTGGGATTTTTCTCCCAAATTAGCTAACTCACGCCCAGGAGTGAGCCACCAGCAAGTTAGGGTACTGTAGCTTAGGGGCATTTTGGTAATTTTGTAGCCCTAGACCCCAATTAGCTTCAATTAACTTCCGGACCTATCCAATTTAGTTCTTGGACCTTGGAGACCTTAAATAGGTTTTGTTTTATGATTTAATTGTTGGTTGAATGCCTTTATTAATCAAATTAGATTTTTAATTTGATTATTTAGGTACGTGATTGTACGAGTTTCGGATCGGTAGCACTTTAAACGAAGGCGTTCGTGGGGTAATCGGGGAGTATACAACTCTCCTCTCTTGTGAGTGGCTTGGATTTTATTCGTTGACCATTAAGGGTTAACCGTTTTCAAATTTCTTTATAAATGCTTTATTAAATTGTTTTTATATGTTTTGGGGTATGAAATGTCCACCCTTGCACACCAAGTTTACAAATGATTTAAAGGGTGGGAATTTCAAATATTTTTATAAATTGATATTATTGATAATTGTTTGGGGTACGATGCCCCTGAGAGATGAGAGATTGAGCGGGTTCCTCGGGGCTCCAATTTGCGGGAGCGTGGACTGAGTTGGAGAAGCATGCAAGATTCTCGACCGTGGACCGCCTGTCGAGGGGCACGGCGAGACGAGACCCTGGGAGAGGCGTGAAGGGAAACTCGCCAGGGCTCCAGATTGCTGTGTTCCACCCATGGAATTCAATATCCGTCGATACATAGATACATCCATCGATATATCCGTAATCGATATGGATACTGCGATATTTTGTCGGTGGTCCTCAAACCACCAGATATCCGTTGATATATTCATATATCCGCGATATATATTCCGATATTTAAAATATCCGTTAAAATGTCTTGTTTAATTTTGTAATATGGTCCAAATGGTAAACCAATTTGAAATACTTAAGTGCTCGACTCAAATAGAAAATTGCTTGGCCTGTGGTGGAAACAAAAGGCTCAGGCCTAAGTGTCAAATTCAATCACTTTCTTATATTGCAGGATTCACTTAAGTAAAATTCAAAGTTGATATCCTAAATACTAAAAAAGGCACTCCACACTTGGATATTTTTCTTATTCTTAAAATATTAATGGGGATCTCTCTTTATTACATCGTATATTTGACTTGTAATTACTTAATGGCAAAAACTTAGTTAATGCAACATTAAGAGTTTAACTTTCATACACTGACGGTGAAGTTTTTTAATTCCACAAGTAAGGTTAAGAGAATGACACATATCCCATTACTTAATTAACTAATTCAAAAAATATTAAAATATACCCTACAAGGACACATGTCAACCCTCTAACTCCGCTTGTGGAGTCTAAAAACTCCACTGTCAGTGGATGAGATAATAATCCCAACATTAAACTTAAATCGTAATTTGGGAAGCAGAAAAAAAATATATCACTTTATAAATTATTGTATATATTTTTTTGTTATGCTAATATTTTTACAAAAATTTCTACATAACTCTTGAAGTTTTCTTATAAATCACCATTCTTAATCTAAGGAGCGTTGAAATTTTTAGTTTCTTTTTCTTTTCATTCTTCACGATCATATTTGAGTGAATTTGTTTTGGGGCTTATCTTTTAGTTCATGGTCACGAATAAAAAAAGTAAAAATTTATCAAGTCTTTCAAGTTTTAGATCCTCAGTCAACTAGACAAGATCAATTTGGAAATAAGGTGAGATAAGATTCATCTTTATTTAAATATTTTGAAAATTTATAATTTCCTAAATAAAATTTTCTTTTTGTAAAGATAATGTTGTTTAGAGAAGCTAGAAGATCTTTTGGGGAAGCATGTGCACGAAGTTCAAGGGCAACCATGAAACCCGGTATAGATACAATTACAAAGTTGATTAATTCTCTATTTTTGCTTGAAAAATTATTATTACTACGATTCATTCAATGTAAAATATTCTTTGCTTTTTTATGTAGTTGATTGGTGGGAGTTATACAGGGAAAGTGAACCAATACTGCGTAAATTGGCTATGCAGATATTATCTCAAACTGTTTCATCTTCAGCTTGTGAAAGAAATTGGAGCACATTTGCTTTAATCCACACAAAGCAACGAAATCGATTAATCCATAGAACTCTACAAAATCTTGTATATTGTTACTATAACATGAAACTACGAGTTAGAGATATGGAAGCTGTATAAGATGAGATGTCAGTGCTAGACCCATTGAATCTTCTTGATGTTACTGTTGAAATTGGTGATGAAGATGAATATCCTCTTTTTCAATGAATTAGGCCTGCACATTTAGATGGCCGTGATATGAAGCCTAATCCTGAGATCAGTAGTCATGCTCAAGAATTTGGGATTGATGTTGATAACGTGATGTCCGAAGAGGTTGGCTTAGATTCTTCATCAGATGAAACCATCGGTCCTCCACCTGGATTCGAATGTCATTTAATGAATCAAGATGATGCTGATGATGAGATAATGATGGTGATGATGATGATGATGGAAGAAGTGGGGAAAGGACTACAACAACAGGGATTTAGGGTGGGGGTGGAGAAAGAGGTACAGAATATGCTTCAATGTATGATTTTTCATATGACAGTGATCATTATAGACCATTGAGTCCTTTTATCGGTGAGGCAACTTTTACACATGCTACACAAGATGAGGACCATGGGTCTCGCAAAGCTGGGCATGAAGCTAAAGGAAAATGGGGGAAAAAACTATGGGTAATCTTGCTGATGATTTTGGCTCCATGAGCATAACCACAGAACAAAGTTCAGTCGGTTATAATGCACCAATGGAATCAAATTTTGGAAATTGGACTGATGATAGATATGGAGAATATAATTATGGAGCATCATATTCATCAAGTCAGTATCCGTCAGATTATTCCCATGAACAACAAACTTTTCATAATGATCAATCAGCACAACCACAGGTGAATTATGGTAACTTCCCTCACCTTGAAAATCTTTTGGTAGCTAGTACAACTGATTATTATGCCCATGTGCACAATTATGTGAATAATTATAGGAATACCATGACTTGACATGAATATTGCTGCTATATTCAGCCTACCGATGGAAGTCAGGTTAATACTTTTGAGCCTCCAAGAAACTCAATGTGGTATTAAATGAGGTTGGAAACTTTGTATTATCAGTTAAACTTTGTAATATTTGATGTTGTTGGATATAAATATGTCACAAATATGCTTGGTTGTCTTTTTTAATTATATTTCATACATTTTCGCCTATTTAAATAATTAGCAATACATTAATCACACATCTAAATATACTTTAATTAAGATATTATGACTCTAAAATATGTAAAAATATGTAAATAAACATAGGGTAAAATTTCATTTCAAAATTCCAACGTTTACTATAAATATCAGTGATTTTATATCATTTTTTACCACTTTTTTACGATATCGATATTTTTTGCGATATGTCCGTCGATATATCCGTAATTTTGAGGGTGTGATATCGATATGAATATCGATATCTAATTCCATGGTTCCACCACAGCAAGGCAAACGTCAAGGGAATGGGCCAGAGAGCAAAGAAAAGTGTTTTAAAGTATAAAGTGCACGGGTATACTTTTTTGGGACAATTTCAGAAGCCAGCCCATTTGGAAATATTATTATTGATTTAATATTTGTTTTGATGTGGGACTTCCTATAATTTTAGTAAATGGTTTATTAAATTGATTTTTGGATTATTTCATATCCCCAGCTTGAGGTGATCGGTCATTATAACCGGGTCCCTCACTGGGTACAAGTATATTGTACTCATTCCATTCACTTTTGTTGTCAGGCCATCAGGTTTCGGACGGCGGACGTCCCGGTGGTCAGTGATCCCAATACGACACTGTGGACACGACTTTGTAGGTGCCACCCTTTTTGCCCTACGAATCTTGGCTCAGAATATTAGTGCATTTTACATATATATTTATGTATATGTAATATTACTTTCCGCTGCATGGAGCACCATAAAACGTGTCACTTTCTTTTTAAATATTTTTGAACTATATTATCTATAATATTTTCGTATGTTTTCATATATTGCTCGAATACCCTTTATTTTTATGCCTTGTGCCATCTTGGTTGCCCGCCTGACGAGGCACGTATCTCGAGGTGGTACGACGGTTGTCACGTGGCAGGGCCTGCGAGTCGGGGCGTGACAAAATGAATTCCCCAATCCGTCTACAAATTTTGTAGCTAGCCTTCTCCATCAATGGGAATTTTTTGATTTTAGTATCTATATCAATTTACCTTGCCAGCTTTCTTAGTGCTGCATTTGGCCCCCATTTTGTACCTTAGGTACACCATCATGCTACTTAAATAGCGATTCAACCACTTATACCATATGAGGTTTAAGATATAGTTCCCTGGTTTTCTCTCTTATAGCTCAATTTCCATTTTAATATAACTGTAATAGTTCAACACCAATCTTTCATAACCCTAAGCACATACTTTTTCTCATTAAGTTACGGCCTTTCATATCTTGAAGAACCTTCAAGCTTCCGTTCTTTAGTCCTTCACATATAACTCATTTCTCACTTAACGAGGTATACTTCAACTTATGCTGCTTAGGCAATAATAACTTTATCTTATGATGGGATAGTTAGGTCAGAGAGCACCTTGTTTCTTCTCATAACCTAGTCAGGTCTCCTTTGAAGCAGTTAGTCTTGAGGATTCCTTAAGGCCCTCAACTCCCTCTTCATTTCAAAGGATCACATTTCCATCGTTATCTTGTCAATATATATGTATATACCTTTATATTCTTTTCTTTATTCTTGGACATTTTAATACATAGAAGTCATTTCACGAACTCTCTTTATCTTTCATCTCTTTTTGCTTAAAATTTATTCAAAGACTCCATGTCATCGTGTAAGTATTTATAGTTCATCCTTCCACTACCCTTAGTATCAACCATTTCATCTTTTCTTCCTTTGAAGACCATCTTAGCACCCTCCTTTGTTCTTTTATTGCCAATCCCAAAAGTTCTCATTATTCACTTGTTTGCTTCAACACTTAAAACTTTTCCCACTAAATTTCACTCAGCTACCATGTCACGCCCCGACCCGCCCGGGGTCGGCCACGTGGCAACCGCCGCGCTGCCTCGTAGTACGTGCCGGTCGGTCACGCACCAGAAGCACCGCAAGGCATAGAAATGGATATCATCGCTGCAAAACAACTAAAACTTTAATTAAAAATCTTTTTATAAAATAATAAACTTTAAATTAGTACCAGTGGATTAATTTAAAAGAATACCTATGCAGCGGAAAACTACTAAGCCTAAGCCACCGACGTCTTCTAGTGAGCCTCCAATCTATTGGCTGACCTCGTACGTGGATCTGCATCCATCCACATAGGATACAGGTGAGTGATAGAGATTCAATGAGTCTCCATCAGGGTTAGGGAAAACAGGGGTAATCCAAAATATAATAAAATAAAATGATTAAAGTAAATAAAATAAATTTTATTTTCAAACCTCTTTTGAAATTCTCCCAAGGAGAAATAAATTTTAAAACCTTTAAAATTATTAAATACTCATGGGCTGGCACCTAATACACTGAAGGCACGACTGGCCGGTCGTATACCTTACTGCACCGAGGGCTATTTCTTTTCTCTTCATATTCATTTTCTCTTTATCTCATATACTAGCCCGTTCCCTCGGTGGTGCCTCACTGTGGTGGAACACAGTGAACTGGAGCTCTGGCGAGTTTCCCTACGCGCCTCTCCCAACCAGGCTCCACTCACCGTGCCCCTCGATAGGCGGTCCACGGGTGAGTATCATGCATGCTCTCAAACTCGGTCCACGCTCCCGCAATTGGAGCCCCGAGGAATCCCACTCAATCACTCCTCTTACCGGGGCATCGTACCCCAATAATCATAATAATAATTATAATAAAATTTCTTTATAAATATTAAAACATGTAAACACACACAAGCTTTTGTGCTTTTAAAATCAACCCACCCCCTAAGTGGGCGTATCACAAAATAAAAAGTGTGTCGTGGATTACCCTTATCCCAAAACAGTTGTAAACCTTTTTAAAAACAATTTATGTTTTTAAAACATTTTTCCCTAGTGGCTAAGCACTGAAAACTAAGCCACTCACAGTATTGGGAGATTCGTATACTCCCAAGTGCTCCATGTAGCTTTAACCTCCGGTGCATCGCCGCATTCGATTATCCGGAGCCCTAATACATGGAAATATACGTTAGCATTCATAATTACATTTATGAATGCACCTATGAGGCTCTAACATGACCTACGACTGAGCTTGAATGTGATTCGGGGCTTGGAAAAGTGTCCAGGAGGTTCCGGGGTAAAAATTGGATACTTGGTGAAAAATTACAAAAATACCCCTGGGGGTCCATGGACCACTCGGGCTGGGCCCGACACTTAGAAAAGTGTCCGGAAGGTTTCGGGGCTAAAATCGGACTCTCGATGAAAAATTACCAAAATACCCCCGGGGGCCCGTGGGCCCCACACCCGGACTAGGCTGGGCCCCACAAGGGTTGGGGCAAATTCTACTCGAAATCGGGCTCAAAAAGCCTACTTATGAGATATTTATACATTATAATGATATAATGTATAAATATCTAAGATATAATAATATTATATATAAATATCTAAAATATATTAATATAATATATAAATATCTTTTAATATAATAATATTATATTATAAATAGGGACTCGATCGGCCAATTCTTCGGCCGATCTCTTCCCTGGTTTTCGCACTCGTTTCTCCTCCTTTCGACGTACAAACTTAGAGAGGCGATCCTCATGGCATCCACAACGGATATGCCGAGGCAGAAACGAGAAACACCAGTCCAATTTTCCCGTAGACCAGATTTAGCCCAAATTGACTAAATCTCAATTTTACCCTCACCCGGTGCACAGAAATGCATGAAAACGGAATGGGACGTAGAATAAGGTGAGTACTATAACACACTAAAAACTCACCTTATTCCACCGGCCCGAAATCCACTTATTTGGGTTTAAAGCTTTAATCTGGTTAAAAGTTGAAAACTGCGATCTAGGCTAAACCGATGCATTGTTGTGCGTACAAACTTAACATAACGTAGATCGAGGTGAGAAGAACAACATACTGTAAACTCACCTTGATCTGATAGCCGGGCATGTTCCGATTTACCAATTGTCCAAAATGCCTCTGGTCGGCTCCAAAGAGAAAAGAAGAAAAAAGAAAGAAAAAGAAAAGAAAGAAAGAAAGAAAAATGAAGAAAGGTTCGGCACCCCCCTCCCCTATTTATAGGGGAGCCCGACGCCGGGTCCACTAAGGCCCCGAGTTAAACTTTTTTCCCTTTTTCCAACTTTCTTTCATTTTCACCCGTTGGCTAAATCCTTTGCTTTCTTGTGCCAACGGGGTCCATAATAAATTTCTAGGGACTTATTTGGAGGTCTTTTTAGCATTTACTAATTTTCATGCACGGTTAATTATTTTATCTTCAAACTTCGTCTTATCCTAATTTAAACTTCTCTTCTTAATTAGACACATCCGGACCGACATATTGTTTAACTAAAACGTCATCTTACACTATTCCGTGTGTACGAAAAAGTCATGTTAGGTCCGGGTGTGTCATACCATTTTCTTCTTACATCAATTCTACAATAGTCCGTTACTCATACAATCACCTTTATTCATACTATCATCACTAGCCCATATCAATTTTATCAATTCTCATTTATTCATTTCACAATTAATGTACTTAATTACACACTCTCATTTTTTGTCTTTAAATCTCTTCCTGCAATTTAACTTGCTTCTCTATACATATATATCCTCAACAGATCTTCCTTCATAAGCTCTTATCAAAGAGACATTTTAAACTTTGTTACAAAATTCTAATGCAGGTCACAAAACAAAGAAAATCGAAAATTACTATCAAATTCGTTTTAGGGTCCACGGGCGGTTTGGAAAATATTTGAACAACATCCAAACATTTGTAAATGGTCTATGTGACCATGTGACAGCTCGATCGTAAAGTTAGTCAAGGCTCGAGTATCAATATCTAAAGGTAACTAAGGGTTTAATACTAATAATACGATATAAGTTACCTACAAGCTTAGAAATCGACTCGACCGAAACTGGATCCACTTGGCACCTTACGAACTTTTTAGAAAACTATTTTAGAACACTATTTAGCAAAAAATCGGGCACTGATAGATTCAAGTAATCACATATTCGAACTCCGGAGTTTTAAGCCTAAGTAATCCACTGGCTTTGAAAACACTTTAAAAATGCTTTACAGTTTTTAAAAATAGTCAGAATCTTTTAAATGCCCTGATACCAATCAAATTGTAATGCCCCGACCTGCCTGGGCCGGCCACGTGGCAACCATCGCGATGCCTCAAAGTACGTGCCGACCGGTCACCCACCAGAAGTACTACAAGGCATAGAAATGGATATCATCGCTACAAAACAATACTGGAAACTTAATTAGAAATCATTTAACAAAATAATTAACATAAAGTAATGCCAGTGGACTAAATCAAAAGAATACCTACACAGCAGAAACTACTAAGCCTATGCCACCGACGCCTCCTAGTGAGCCCCCGATCTATCTACTATCCTTGTACAAGGATTTGCATCCATTCACATTGGATATAGGTGAGTGACAGAGGTTCAATGAATCTCCATCAGGGTTAGGGAAACAGGGGAAATCCAGAACATAATAATAAAATAAATATTTTTCTCTTCAAAACCTCTTTCTAGTTCTCTAGGCGAGAACCTTTTTTTAAAACACTTTAAATAAATAAATATATATATATATATACACACATATCTAAAATGGGCTGGTGTCTAATATACTGAAGGCTCGACCTGTCGGTCGTATGCCTCATTGCACCTAGGGCTATCTCTTTTTCTTTTTAAAACATTTTCACATTTTTCTCTTTCTCTAGCCCGTTCCCTCGGTGGTGCCAATTGCTGTGGTGGAACATAGCTACATCGAACCTTTGCGAGTTTCCCTATGCACCTCTCCCAAGGTCTCTACTCATCGTGCCCCTCAAAAGGTGGTCCATAGCTACTTCACTGCATACCTCTCAACTCGGTCCACGCTCCCTCAATCGGAGCCCCGACGAACTCTCTCAATCACTAATCTCGCATCCCATTCATATAAAATATCATATATATATATATATATATGTATAAAGCATATATATTTAAAACGTATAAACATACGTATAAGCGCACACACAAATTCTTATATTTCCTTTTTAAAACCTCCCACTCTTTACGTGGGTATATCACCATGCAAATGTGTGTGTGTGGACTTCCCATATCCCAAAACCTTTGAAATTCATTTATGTTTTTCTTAACCTTTGTTCCCAGTGGCTAAACAATGAAATCTAAGCCACTCACAATGTTGGGAGATTCGTATACTCCCAAGCGATCCACGTAGATTAACCTCCGGAGCATCACCACACTCGATCGCCCGAAACCCTAATACAAGAGAATATATGTTAGCAATCATAATCAAACTTATGAATGCACCTACGAGGCTCTAGCATGATTTAAGACTGGGCTTGGATGTGATCTGGGGCTTAGAAAAATGTCCGGGAAGGTTCAGGGTTAAAATCGAACACTTAAAGAAAAATTACCAAAATGCCTCCAAGGGCCTTTGGGCCTGGGCAGGACTGCCAACTCTGGCGTAGGAGTGGCTCGCCTCCCACGTGGGAGGCGAGGAGGGAGCTTGGGATCCAAGCTCCCCCCTCGTTTTCAGCACCGTCCGATCTCCTTTGGACGTGCAAACTTAGACATGCGATCCTCACGCAATCCCCAACACGTTTACCGAGACAAAAACAAGAATCACAAGCTCAAAATCCCTAGATCTCAAATCTAAGCTTAAAATTTAACTAAAAAGCTAAACTAATTTTGAGCTTGGATTTCTCCTAGACCGATCCATGGAAATACGTGCAAACTTGAAAAACGTAGATTAAGGTGAATAGAATAACATATCAGAAACTCACCTTGATCTAACGATCAGATTGTCTGGATCGGCCAAAAGTCCAAAGTTGTCTTGAAAGAGCCAATGAGAGAAAAAAGAACGGAGAGAAAAGAGAAAGAGAGAAAATGAAGGGGAGAGGCTCGGCCTCCCCCTATTTATAAGGAAGCCCGACATCGGGTCTACTCGGACCCCAGGCCAGACTTTCTCTCATCTTTTCAACCTCTCCAAATTTTTATCCTTGGCCTAATCTACCGACCAAATCGCCAAGGGATCTCCAATTCATTGGCTAAGGACTTAAGAAAGTCCAAATTATGCTTCCATGCATGGTCACCTGTCTCATTTTCCAACTCCGTCTTATCTTATTTTCTACTTCTCTTCTTCATCTTAACACATCGGACCGATGTATTCCTAAGTTAATACGTCATCTTACACTATTCCGACTGTACGGCAAAGTCGGATTAGGGCCGGGTGTGTCAATATATGTTATTTATGTCATATTTATAATATATGTTATATATTTATATCATATATAAATATATAAAGAGTGAAGCCTCTATACATTTATTTGTTTAAAAGAGTATCATTTGCACTACTTGAAAAATCAATTGACATATACATTACCTAATATTATTATTATGTAGGATTGGCCTACCACATCATTTATAGGCCCTATTAATAAAATTATGCCAACTATGAAATTATGATACAATTACTAAAACCCTACCACAATTATAGGTTAAATGTTACGACTTAACCTTTAAATCCTTTCTCTTTATAACAAGGAGTTACAATGTCAATAGGACATGGAATATGCGGGGTATATTTCCCGTTCCAAGAATTTCCTCTCCATCCCTGAAATCCTAATTCTATGAAAATTTAATTGTAAAAGCATAGTATGATAGATTACTAAGTTGATTTTTTTACTAAAATAAGGCATATGATGGATTCAATTCCTTTTTATTGAATTTTCTTAATTATATTATGTCACACCCCGACCCAAGGGCTCGGTCACATAACAATCGCCGTACCACCCCAAAATGCGTGCCCCGAAAAGCGGGCTATCCGAGATGGCACAAGGCATAAAATAAGGTGTACTCGAGCAATAATAGAAAATACATATATAAAAGCTAGAGAAAATACCATATGATAAGTATATAGTAAAAGTAGCATGTTTTACGGTGCAGTGCATAACGAATAAGTATATGATAATATACAATACTATTTCGATTACCAAGGGCCACAAGGAATCTGGTGGAACCTACAAAATCGTGGTCGGCTGGTGAAGGCACCAGGGATTATTGTCCACCAGGACGTCTGTCATCCAACGTAGTTGACCTACAAAAATGAGTAAATATGGGGAGTACAAATATATATGTGCCCAGTGAGGGACCTGATTATAATGACAGATCACCTCAGGCTGGGGATACGAATAATCCAAAACTTAATTAATAAATCATTTAGTAAAACCATGGGGGAAATCCCAAAACCAAATCAAAAATCAAGTCTCATAAGTGGGTTGGAATCTGAAATTAAGGTACACTCGTGCACTAGGTACCCCGCTAGACCATCAAGGGCTTCAAATCATATTTTAAAACCTTTTTTTTATAATATGTAGCCTGTTCCCTTGACGTTGCCATCGCCGTGGTGGAACACAGCTACACTCGAGCCTTGGCGAGCTTCCCTGCGCACTTCTCATAGGGTCTCACACTCACCGTGCCCCTCAATTGGCGGTCCACAGCTACCTGGTCGATGGCATGCCCGTACTCGGTCCACACGCTCCCTCTCATCAGAGCACCAAGAACATCTCAATCACTCGTCTCCCATCGGTCAAAATCATTAATAAAATAAATAATATAATTTCAGACTTTCTTTTGAAACCTATCCTTAAAACCATTAATAAACTCGTGTGTGAGGGTGGACGATCCATATCCCAAAACTTTATAAACATTTTATAAGAACAATTTATAAATAGTTTGAAAATGGTTGACCCTCAATGGTCAACCACTATAATCCAAGCCACTCACTAGTAAGAAAGGTTTGTATACTCTTGCATATACCCTCGTATGCCCTAGCTCATGTCTCCCACTGGGTCATATACGATCTCATACCCAAATAATCAAATTTAAATCTAATTTGATTAATAAAGGCATTCAACTAACAATTAAACATCACAACATGTCCTAATTAAGGTTTCTAGGGTCTCGAGACTAAATTGGACAAGTTCGGAATTCAATTAAGGTCAATTAGGGACTAGGGATGTAAAATGACCAAAATGCCCCTGCTACACTGCAGGTCTAGTGATCCCTAGGCTCACTCTCGAGCGGGAGTGGCTGAATTTGGGAGATTTCTCCCAAAGGCTTGAGTCTGGCGCGAGATTGGAGTGAATCCCGCTCGAGACTCGCCCCTGCTTGAAGCCAAGGAGGCCGTTCCTCTTCCTCCAAGCTCGGTTCAAGTTCGTTTTTGCACCAATCAATATGAGATTCGAAACATGCACCCTTCAACACCTAAACTAAGAGATCATAGCTTCAAAAACGGAATTAAATGGCTAAACATTGATGAAATTCAGATTAGAAGGCTAAGGTTGCAATTGGTTTTGAACAAAAATGAACTTTGATCTTCAATTCAATGTTTCTCCTAGCTCAATCCACGAAATTTAGTAAATAAGCAGTCAAATTAAAGCTCAAGGAGTCCAGAACAACATACCAAGAAATTAGCCAAAGTCTATGGTTGGTTTGAGAGACATAGCTCAAAGAACCAAATGACTCCAAGTTGTCAACTTTGAAGATTTGAAGAATTATTGAAGAATTTGGTGTTGTTGATCTTCAAGGAAGCTAAAGAGTTTATTTATGATGTTTAGTGAAGTGTTTGAAGGTGATTTGAAGTGTTGAAATGGTGGGAAATTGAGAGAATTTAAAGAGATGAAAGAAAGAAGAAAATGGTGCAAAAATGGCCCGACCCCCCATTTAAACTATTGAGTCCGGCACCGGACCCGACCAAGTCCGGTGCCGGAGTCAACATTTTTAAGTTGACCTTTGGTCAACTTGACCCAATCTTCTCGATTTTCAAACCTCTAGTGCACCCAATCGACTCCGGACTTCAAATTAGGGTTTCTAAGCTAGTTATTGAGCTAAAGAAGGTTCAAAATATTGCTAACAAGTTCTAATTCACCATAAGCTTTGCAACTTTACACAAATTTCAGAACTTGACACGTGTGGATTAGGTTCGGACATGTTAAATTATCTAATAATCATATTAGTTCAGTGACTGATTTAAAGAAATACTAAGTAATTTAAGAAAATTTATTTGTGAAAGTACAGTATATCAAATTTAAAAGTTTTTTTTTTCTAAACATAAGATCTTTGTACCTTGAATTCAAGGTCATTAAATTAATTTTTTTATTATTTTTAGGTTGACCAACTATTTGTAACAAAACATAAACCTTCATTTTTGCAAACATTAAATTTATATTAAAATAGAGACAAAATCATCTAATAATGGAGGAATAATAAGTAATCATTTATTTTATGTAACTTTAATTGTGAAATAATAGAATATCAAAATATAAGGCTTATTTTTTTGCTAAGGATTTTGAAAAAATATGAAACTTTAATATGTTTTTTATCATAAGAGTTTGAAATAATTTATTTTTTTATGTGTTAATTAATAAGTTATACGATGTTTTTTCAATTTACTATAATTTGAATTTCTTGATTTGTCAATTCTATTTCCTTCTATTTCCTATTGACTAATGCTAATTTATCTATTATTATGATTTGAATTTCTTTGTATTCGAGATTTGTTCTTAACATAAAACATGCCAAATTTTTTAATTATGAGTGCATTTTGATTTACAATAAATGTATCATATTATATATACGTATGAAATTAATTAACTTTCTTATGATCAAAAACGATTTTATGGCTTTTGATTTTTTTTCACTTTTGACCTAATTTTTATGGTAAAAAATAATTTAAAAAATAGGCATATATTTTTTCATTTTTAACCCATTTGACATAGAAATAGGTATCTATGAAGATTTAAGTCAAACTTGTAATATTACATTAAAAATTTGAAGTGAATAGTAAATCATTTTAATTTTAAACTTCTTGAGGTATTTTATTATGCAATTAGCGACTTTGTTTGATTTAAATTGATTTAATTCAATCAAAACACGCATATTAATGATGATTTTATGTTGATTTGTATATTTTCAACCGAATATTAATTAGTATTAGTGAAACTAATCTCTTACTAAAAACTAACTCAAATTACTTTAATTAGTATTAATCAAAATAAATTAGTATTAATTAATTAAGCTTTCAATCAATCAAGAAAATTTTTAAAGTTCAATTAGTCTAAAGATGGAACTATGGAGATTATATAAATTAAAAAAAATCCAATTTGTTAATTTTTGAGCAAATCTTTCATATTATTTTAATAATACTGCATGATTCGCCTACTTTTATCCCATCTCCTATCTCGCTTGGTCTCACTTTATTTTTTTTTCTAAAATCTTACCGCAATAATTTTATCAAATTTTAAAATTTTCCTTTAATAACCATCCTTATTAAAAAGTGTGGTTAAACTTTTGGTACTTAGGAAAATCACATCGAGTGATTCAAAGGTGGAATGGAATAGATAAGTCAAACAACATTTTTAATATTATTTTATCATGCAATTAGTGCCTATGTTTGATTTAATTTAATTTGATTTGATTGGATTCAATCAAACACGCATATTAATGATAAATTTAGTTAATTTAAATATTTTTAAATAAAATCAAACAATATTAATGAAATTGATCTTTTACTAAAATTAACTCAAATCACTTTATTATTAGCCAAAATCAATTAGTATTAATTAAGATTTCTATTGACTAAGAAAATTTTGAATGTTAAATTAATCAAGAGATTAAAGTAATGAAAATATTTAATGCAATTATGTATTATAATTTCAACTTAATTTTGAATACTAATTAGGAAACACTAAATCACTCTTATGTAATAAGTTTCAAAGTATATAAAAAATAGTTTTGATGAAAGCGAGGAATCTAATTGCTAAATTACTTTGTTTTGTAGTCCTAATTAAATCTAATAAAAAACAAAATTAAAAAAAACATTTTAGGAAAATTTTGACACAATTAATGTTAATTTGAAAATATGGTTCTTTTGTATTTATGTATCATGTTTGGAAACTAATAAGTTTTCTTTTTTCAATGAAAAAAGCCCATACATCTCTTTTATTTTCATATATAATATCTAATAAATTTTTCCTTTAAAAAATATATCTAATGTTTTTTTAAAAATAAAACTAATTATCAATGGGTTTCATATCTTACCCGTTGGTATAGCTTACATATGAAAAAATACCTAATCTAGAAAGCATGGCCTTCTATTTAAGAAAAAAAAAAACTAAATTTGCATAAGAATAGTCTTGTTCTCCCGTCTCCCTTCTCTCATCACCATCGATTGTTGAGCTTAATTGCTCCCATCTCACGACAAACTTAATTTCTTCTTCTCCCTTAAAAATTGTCTTTCTTCAAGTCTTGAAAATTTCATTGCGCTTGGAACACATAAAAAAGCAAAATAAAGTTAAATAATTTCATGAATATACCAACTAATAAAAGCATAAAACTAATAATCCCTTTTATAAATATATATTTGTAGTAATAATTTAAGCAAAAAGAGAGAATAAACAAATTAGATAATCTATTTAGAGAAATAATTTAAATAACAAAGAGAAAGTAAGCAAATAAAAAAACTAATCTTCACATGAACAAAAGATGGAGGGTGAAGGAGAATAAAATTACCTTCAAACAAAATATGTTTAGAGAAAAAATTTAAGCAAAAAAATAGAAATTAAACAAATAAGAAAACTAATATGAAATAAGCACAAAATAGAAATTGAATGAAAAGAAAAATTACCTTTAGAAGAAGAGTGTCTAAAACAAGTTTGTGATTTAGGATTAGAAAATAATATAGTATTTATACTAGTTATAAGTTATGTTTAAGGTAATAATTTCTTTTGTAATTAATGAGTTAATATTTATGATTTGAAATTCTCAAAATCTAAAATTTCTCCTAAATTAAAGGGTAGATTATTTTGAAATTTGAATATTGAAATTTATATTAATTGGAATCAATTTTCTCTAAATTTATTGTTAATGGATTTTTTTTATTTTGAAATTTGAATTTTCATTTTTAAGTTAGAAATGAGAGTGTAATTAATGATTTTATAATAATTAGTATCAATTTTCTTCAAATTTAAGATTTGATAGTAATTAAGGGAATCAATTTTCTTTAAATTTATGATTAACAGTTTTTTTTTAATTTGAAAATTGAATTTTCAACTTTGAATTTTGATAATTATGGGGGATATGTGACATTCATAAAGGTACGACCTTGTCAAAATTGTAAACCACGTGCATGTAATTTATTTCTTTTTTTAAAAAGGGGATTGTTTTATATATTTATATATGATTATATACGATTTTGAAACTTAACTACTTTTTTTAATATAAGAGATTCGATTATTGAAGGCAAATAAATAGGAACAATGAGAGTAATATAAAGCTAAAAAAAAGTTTACAGATTTCAAATAAGAGGAGAAAGAATCTAGGATTTCATTTCTTTATACTTTAATATTATATTTTAATTTATTTTTTTACTTTCTAATAAGTAATTTTAGAATGAATTTTAATGAGCAAATGAATTATGAATTATAAAGTTTAAAGGGTTTTAAGGTATGTATCAATTATCCAAATCTATTTAACTTAAACGATTATGAAATATCTAAAGCCATAAAATCAAAACCAATTCAAATTCGTGACGGATCTAAAATCATTCCAAAATAATTTATTACACAGTTTAAAATTTCAAACAACTTTAAATAAGACAAATTTTCTCTTAATATCCATCCTTTGTCATCCTACCATTTAAGCTTCGAGTGAATCAAAATAAGAACATCTTTGTTAGTAGTATGAGAGGAATGTTCTGACCCTGCATCATTCATTGTAGAGCCCTTTAAATTTAGTGGGCCATTCGCTGAGAGGCACCATAGGCCTTTTGTTACACTAGTTTCTTTGTCATATGAGCCGCACGTGGTTAATTGTTCTTACGTTTAAAGTTAAATTATAACAAGAAAAAAAATTGTGCCTTGGGTTCATACCTTCTCAAACACACACACATACACACAATTCTTCAAGCTACAAATCCTAGACTTGCTATCAAGTTAAAGGCCAAACTCAAGAAAGAAGCTGGCTAATAGCTAAAAAGACAGGACCAAACCATGAAGAGTTCAGAAGAACATCTTTCACAGATCATCCATTGACATTTCATATTCACACTAGTAAACTGTAAAGTTGATAAAACCAAACACAATAGATATTATTGCGAATAAAGATTAAATAATACTATTCAAGCATCCCAAAACCTTTTTTCTTTAAATTATTGGAGGGTAATTATCTAATTGTTTAGTTGTTAACTATATCTTTAAACAGAATAAGAAAAGTTAATAAAAAGAGATAAAAATCTTACAAATGAAAGGAAACTCTCATTTTTCAATACTTCAATGGCAATTTCAAATAAGTAGATGCTATATATTTGACAGGATAATCAATAATCTATATCAAACTTGTCAAAAAAATAACAATAAATAAATCAAGAAAAAGTATAAAAATTACTAAGCGTCACTTGAATCTTTAACTAATGCATATAACACTTACATACTACTTATTACAGATCATAGGATAAACCTTGAATGAGCGTAGCAAAAAACATTGAAGATCAAAAAAATCAGTTATCAAAGATAACTTAAGATTAAAAGACTTGATATAAATTATGCTAGTATTAAAAACAGAAACAAACCCAAAACTCAATCAGAATTTCAGGTTGAAATAAGAATAGTTTCACAAAATTTCACCATTATCGAGCATTGGAAAACTTCTAAATGAACCAGTTCTCGATATGTAGGAAAAACATAGCAAAACTCACCACAGACCTTAGACTTAATTAGCAAACAATGTTCTAAAGATTGCAACTTTTCATGAGGGAATTGGTAAAGACAGGTCATACTAAAACTACAATAAAATTTCATTTATGAACATGAGGAAAAATTTAGAAAAATAAATACTTTAAACTTTGCTAATGGATTTCATCAATTAAGAGGCAAGAGCTTCTTGCCGTCTTCTCTCATCTCCTTTAAGAGAGAGAATAAGAAACAAAAGAACGGTGGAGGCTGGAGGACACTGCAAAGAAATCCTCTGATCCTAAACCTGCTAAAAAGAAAATTCCCTTTATCCCAAAACTCAAAATAGCTAATTCATCATCTTCTCGTTTCTTTGGAAGTAAATGAATTGAAAAGAAAAAAAAAAACGATGAATCAATCTGAGAGAAAAGGAAGAAATAGGAGAAAAAGAAAGAAGAAAGGTCTCCAATCTTTCTTACCCATTTCCTTAATCCTTTTGTTTCTTTTGAATCATAGTGAGAAAGGTTTTGGAACATTCTTCCCCATCCTCTCTCCATCTTACCTAACTCCCTTCTTCTTTCTCCATTCCATCAGCACCAAAAAAGCCCACTCATGAAAACCCAAAATAAAATATGGAAAACAATTAATTCATGATTCAAAACGGCCTGAAATGATTCAATCGAAGCAGGCCCCTTCCTCCACTCTCCTTTTTCTTCTCCCTTTGCTCACTCCTTCCTCAGTTTTCCTTTCTTCCAGAACCATCCTTCAATGTTCATTGTTACCTACCTCCTTTTTTATATATAAATATATATTCTTTGATCAAGGGCCAAAACAAACTAGTTTTAGCCATGATAATTTAAAAAAAAAAAAGATATGAAAAGATTAAGAAAACGGATCAGCCAATCATGAAACGACACGTGGCACCCCTGGCGCGCACACACACACAAACGGCCCTTCAAATTGTCATCTTTATTGAAGGTATGATTTTATTTGACATAACATTCATATCAATGGTAACATAATACTTCATTTGTCCTAAAATAATTGTCACTTTTAACTGTTTCACAATATTAAGAAAAGTAGATTCTTTTGTTAAGTTTTATGTATTTTTTATTTATTTTTCTATATTACCCCTTATTTAAGTTTTCTCTCACTTATGATTAAATGAAGAAAATAGAAGAGACATGCATTTAATGACAAAGGTAATTTTAGAAAACTATAATAATATTACATTGATTTTGTAAAAGTGACAAATATTTTGGGACAAGAAAAACTCTCAAAAGTGACAATTATTTTAGGATAGAAGGGGCATACACAATTACTCATTTTAAAGTCATGATTTCGAATTTAGTATATGTACACGTCTCCCAAAAGATGAACAAATTTTAAATCTTTACATGATTCCCATTGAAAGGTAATAATCCCCAGCTGAATTTTTGTATATGGTCTTTATTTAAAAGTTATGATCCTCAATTTAAAAGTTATGATCCCTAATTGAGTATTACTTCCTCAGTCCCTATTTATCTGTCTCTTTTTGGGATTTTTTGGTCCTTTTTTATCTGTCCCTAACTAACATTAATTATTAATTTTTCAAACTTATCCTTTCAAACTCATTTCTCTCTCTCTTAAATGAATAGTTTTTTAAATAGGAGTGAAAATCAAAGAGGGAGAGATGTAGGGATAAAATAGGAAAGTTAAGATAAATGTTTATAAAATTTTGTGTCTTAACTACTTTTCTTGTCCTGTGCGAAGCTGACACACCCGAACCTAGCACGTCTTTTTCGTACGAACAGGATAATGCAAGATGACGCAATAATTAAACAATATGTCGATCCGACTGTGTCAAGTCAGAAGAGAAGATAAGCTTAAAGTAAGCCGTAGTTGGAAGATGAGATTGGTGACCATGCATGGAAACACTAAAGTGGACTTCTTTAAGTCCATAGCCAATGGATTGGATGTCCATTGGTGAATTGGTCGGTGGATCGAGCCAAGGATTAAAGTTTTGAGAGGTTTAGAAAGAGAAGAGAAAGTCTGGCCCGGGGCCCGAGTAGACTCGGTGCCGGGCTCCCCTATAAATAGGGGGAGGCCGAGCCTCTCCCCCTCATTTTCTCTTTTTCTCTCTTCTCTCCTTTCTCTTTTCTCTCATTCGCTCTCTCGGAGCAATTTTGGACTTTTGGCCGATCCGGACAAATCGACTGGTGGATCAAGGTGAGATCTTGGTATGTTATTCTTAACTCCTTGATCTACGTTTTTCTAAGTTTTCACGTATTTCCATGAATTGGTCTAGGAGAGATCCAAGCTCAAAGTTAGGTTTAGCTTTTAGTTAGATTTTAAGCTTAGATTTGAGATCTAGGAACTTTGAGCTTGTGATTCTCGTTTCTGCTCCGGTAAACGCATCGTGGGAGGTGAAAGGAACCTCCATCTCGAATTTCACGCCAAACGGTGGACCGAGGGGCTCGAGAACAGAGGAAAAGCCTCAGATCCCGAGGCTGCCGAATGGCTCCCGCGTGGGAACCGAGTCACTCCTGCGCGGGAGAGACCCGCAGCCCAGGTCCCGAGCGGGACTTGGGCCTGTCCCGCGCCGGACAGGGCCTTTTGGCCTAAACCGAGCGGTTGGGCCTTGTTAGGCCCAAACCGAGTTGGGCTCGACCCAACTCCCATGGGGGGGCCTTTTAGGCCCAGAAGCAGGTCGGGCCTGACCCAGCCACATGGGGGGCCTGCCTGGCCCAAACCCCTGCCCATGGACCCCTAGGGGCATTTTCGTAAGTTTTCACCAAGTGTCCGTTTTTTACCCCGGAACCTCCCGGACACTTTTCTAAGTCCCGAATCACATCCAAACCCAATCTTAGAGGTCGTGTTAGAGCCTCATAGGTGCATTCATAAATTTAATTATGAATGCTAACGTATATTTCCGTGTACTAGGACTCCGGTTGAATCGAGTGCGGCTATGCGCCGGAGGTTAAAGCTACAGGGAGCGCTTAGGAGTATACGAATCTCCCAATACTGTGAGTGACTTTGTTTTCAGTGCTTAGCCACTAGGGACAAACGTTTTTAAATGTTTTAAAAACATAAATTATTTTAAAAAGGTTTTACAGCTGTTTTGGGATAAGGGTAATCCACGACACATACTTTTTATTTTGTGATACATCCACTTAGAGGGTGGGATGATTTTAAAATCTAAAAGCTTGTGTGTGTTTAAATGTTTAAAACATATGTGTTTTGAATTATATATATATATATATATATGATGAATATATGAGAGAGGTGCGAGATGAGTAATTGAGTGGCTCCTCGGGGCTCCAATATATGCGGGAGCGTGGACTGAGTTGGAGAAGCATGCTAGATTCTCAGCCGTGGACGGCCTGTCGAGGGGCACGGTGAGACGAGACCCTGGGAGAGGCGCGTAGGGAAGCTCGCCAGGGCTCCAGAGCTGTGTTCCACCACAGCTGGCTACAACCGAGAGAACAGGCTAGAGAAAGAGAAAGGGAAAAAAATGATTTCAAGGTGAAAAAGAGATAGCCCTCGGTGCAGTAAGACATACGACCGGTCAGTTGTGCCTTCAGTGTGTTAAATGCTAGCCCATTTAGTATATATTTAATTTAAAGGTTTTAAATCCAATTCTCCTTTGGAGAATTATAAAAGAGATTTTGAAAACAAATTTATCTATTTTATTTTTATTATATTTGGATTACCCTTGGTTTCCCTAACCCCGATGGAGATTCATTGAACCTCTGTCACTCACCTGTATCCAATGTGGATGGATACAGATTCGCGTACGGGGTCAGCTAATAAAATGGAGGCTCACTAGGAGACATCGGTGGCCTAGGCTTAGCGGTTTCCGTTGCGTAGGTTTTTCTTTAAATTAATCCACTGATATTAATTTAAAGTTTATTATTTTATTAAAAGGTTTTTAATTAAAGTTTTAGTTGTTTTGCAGCGATGGTATCCATTTCAATGCCTTGCGGTGCTTCTGGTGTGCGGTCGATCAGCACGTTTTTCGAGGCAGCGCGGCGGTTGCCACGTGGCTGACCCGGACGGGTTGGGGTGTGACAAAAGCGGTTAATGGGGATAGATGGAGTAATAAAGCTACTCTTTATTCTCGAAAAAAATATATATCCTTAACTTTTTAAGTGAACAAACATAGCAATATATGCATTTAAATTTGATTATGATATCGTGACTAGCTGCATATTTTTGTACGAGTTGAAACATAATTTTCAGAATAGCAGTGAACTCTTTTATTAGCATCATCATGGCAGTAACTATGCTTTCTTATTGCTCTTATATAGAGGCCTAAATTTGGCATCGATGGAAACTTTTTTCTTTCTATTTCAGATGCATCATGGCATTGAATGCAACAAAACAAGAATTCTTGCTTTGGCAAGAGAAAATGGACATTCTTGTTGAGGTAATGTGGGGCTTCCACTTAAGATGGTTTTGTTAAATCGTATATATATATTTGCTCTATTGGCTTGATTAATGAATTCTCCCATTCAATCTCTCTATCTCTCTTTATCGTAGGGTGATCACCAAATCACGGGTTTAGTTCTTTTATATTTCTATTATCATTGAACTGCATCAATGCTTAAGACTTGTGTCCTAGTCTTATTACTATCATATTACTTCCGAACTATCCTAATCTCCTGTCCCGATTTTCAATATATTGCCATCAAATCTTACCCTTTTGGTGGGTAAAAAGCTGCATATTTTGATAGGTTATAAGTATTGGTGGACAACTGCAGTCCAATGAATGCTTATAGGTCTACTCAAAGGAAAAGATGCTTATGTTTGTCAGTAAGATGCTTATATCTCTCTATCTCTTGAATTGCTTGCTAAATCTTGCTGTAAGTGACAAAGTGAGAATTAAAGTACTTAATTAATTGATTAAATCTATATACCAGCAAGCCTTTCTGTTTTGATTCCTGATTTATTTCTTGAAGAAGCTTATACACTTTTGTAGTTTCATGCATCATTCTTAACTTTCTTGTTCCTCACTCGCGGATTTTTTGAGATTGCAGCTGGAAAGGAGAATCGTCTCTCATTAAATAGATGGTTCCTAGAAGCCAAATGCCAAGTAATATAATTAGTTTTAAAGTCCCCCACAGGATACTCTTGCCATTAGAATTTTGAGATGTCCTCCTGAAGATTGCAAGTTCGAAATTTAGGAGGGAGAGGGCTACCTCCCATTGTGTATTACCATATCATATGTGCCAAAAAAGAGCAATTAGTAATTTTGAACAAGTCACTTGGATATTTTTATAGTTTTCCTTTGTAATTTTCTTCCTTAAATATATGTATAATGGTCCATAAATATACAGTTTTCCATATCCTTCAATCTATAGGAGGTGACATTCATGAAATAAGAAGAGTAAAAGCCAGAAAAAGTTTGTTTTTTAAGGCAAGCTTCTGTTTTGTTAGTGAAAGAAACAGAGCAGCAAAAGAACATTTTTCAGAAAGCCATCCTTCGAATCAGCAGAAAACAAAACCAAACCAAGGAAGGATTGTCCAAGGAGGAAAATCAGAGGAAGGTACCTTGACATTGGACCCAAAATGTTCTTATCTATATTCTGCATCAAAAGTGAAAAGCTTAGGTGAGTTGTCCAAAAACCATAAACAAACTATATACATATCTTACTTAGTTACCCTGCCCAATGTTGCACAAAAGCCTTCTTTTGATGTTCTTGAGTATGGTAACAACATCCTTCATATCAGGTCTGTTTTTGGGTAACTCAGCTGAACAATTTAGAGCCAACTCCAAAATAGAAGATATACGATTTGCCTTAACAACAAAATATTCATCCTCTTTATGCACTAAATTAATTCTTTAGATAATGAACCTTTCACCCAAAGCTTCACACTCATTTCTCCAGCAAATAATTTGTGGGTTTCTTTCTTGTGAAAACTTACATTAATAAAATACTGTAGCTATACACATCATCTTTTATGGAAATTATTCCCGTTGTTCCATGTTCTGTATATTGAACATAATTGGCGGATGCTATGGTGTCACACCATTTAAAGGGATTGATCATGAGTTAACCCTAGCTAATGTTGCGGCTTGGGCACTTGAGCTCCCAAAGGAACCAACCATAACAGCCCCGGCTAAGGACTTGATCCAACAACTTTTGGGCAAGGACCCAGCTAGGCGAACGGGATCAACAATGGGTGTTACGGCATTTAAGCATCACCAGTTCTTTGATGGAGTCAATTGGGCATTATTGAGATGTACAACACCACCTTACTCAACCCGGCCGATCACAGCTCGAGATTTTCTGGTGACGGAAAATAGCATCGACAAACTTTGCTAAGTATTATTAGCGACCAAGAAATTTAAGTGACAAAATCGTTTTAGTCTCTAGATGAAGATGAAAGGAAAGCATGCACTAGATACCAAATCATTTAAGTCCCCTTAAAGTTTTATTTTCCATTCAAAATTATGTAGGCTAAAGTCCCAATTAAGGACCAAATGTTTCAAGAAAATTTCGATTTGGGATCAAATTTTTTAATTTTGTCAATTCATGACTTAATGTTTCCAAATTGTCTCGTTTAGTCCCTAACATTTTAATTCGGTCAATCAAAGATTCAACGTTTTTAAATTTGGTCAAACAGGATCTAATGGACATGTCATGTTTCCATAATTAATATTAATCATCCAAAATCTTTGAATGGAAATGAAGTTTTCTTTTCTAAATTAAAATTCTTTTTCTTCTTTACAACTTGTTTTTTGTTTAATTTATATAACTTAAAAACTAAATTTTAAAAGTTTTCTCATCCGGCCCTTATATATATGACCCAAATAAAAAACATTAAGTTCTACATTGACAAAATTACAAGGTTTAATTCCAAATCAAGATTTCCTTGAAAGGTTTGGTCATTGAGATTTCAATCAATTATTTTAGTTACTTTTCTTTGACAAGTGGGCCTTTTTGGCTATAACCAATTCCCATTTGATTTGTGAATATTGATATTTGGAATAGAAATCTTGACAAGCAATTTGTTTTCATTGGAAAGTATAGTAATTTTAATTGATTAAGGATTTGTTGACAAGCCAATGAGCTCTTATATCAATATGTTCAAGTACCATATATAATATACGTGAATTTATTTGTTATTTTGTTGAAGAAAGTTTAGGAGTATGGGGTTACCTTGCCTCTAAGGTTAAAGCAAATTGTTAAACTCTTTGAGGGTTTATAAACTTTAATTTTGTAGAGCTTTTTGGACTTACAAATTATTACTTACCAAAGGAGACATATGAGAGCTCGAACCTAAATGCTTTATTTATTAATATAAAAGTTGGTTAACATATACATTTTTCTATTTATATAAGAGCCGTGCCCCAAGCACTCTCCAGGACCTCGTCCATGGCCTTGCCAACCTGTGGGTCTCGCCCACCAGACTTACAAATGACCCACCCACCAAAGGTATTGTCCCTTGATCCTCACAAATTCGAGTATCAACGTGCCTGCAGCACTCTTTAAACCCTGGCCACCAAGGCATTTAAAAGATAAATCCGATTAATTAGTCGTATTTAACGTGTTTATACATTTTAATATATTTGACACACTTAAAATATGAAAAACTTTATCGCTAAACACAAATATGGTTAACTTCGGATTATTTTTGTGTCGTAATAACATGTCATGTCCAAAATTATTAAGTCTATTTGAAATTAATGATATTTTTTAAATATCAAAAGTAAATCTCAAAAAAAATTTTATGATTTTGTGACAAGATTCTACATTTATTTCTCAATGCCTATATAAACAAATTTGTCACCACAAAACTTGATAACATTTTTGTACTCCAACATTTAGATTTAATGAGTGGTGGATGTTTCCACCAACTCAAAGAGTAGGCTTTCGAATTTTCCTATCCCTAAATTGAACAGTTTTATAAGGAGAAAATGCTAGACTTCAACCCTAATTACATTTTTATTATTCTTAAAATAGTTGTTGATTACAACAACTTCTATCCACAAATTGCCGATTTGATCGTTGTTCATGACAATTCAGAAATCTTCCTCTACAATCAGGTAATTAAATTTCTTGACTTGAACTATACATGATGATGATGGAAAAGATAGTTGCCTCTTAATAATCATTCTCTCTCTCTCTCTCTCTCTCTCTCTCTCTCTTTTAATTTATTTTTGCTCGATATAACCCATTCCAACCATATTTCTTAGACCCATTTGCAACTTCTCACAAATTAAAGCAAACAGACTTAAAAATGAGATTCTTTTTAGGGAAAAGATGAGATTTTTATGAATTATTTAGACTAAACCTCCCTTCATTCTCTTTTGTCTGTGGGAGTGAGTAAGGTTGTCTAGTAGCATACTTTTCCCTTGTGAAATTTAAGATGTCAGTCCATCCTGATCTTGCTGAGAAATCCGATTCCCCATCCTGACGGAAAAGGGGACAAAGACCAGGACAAAAGTTCAGAGAATGGGGGCATGGATGGGAAGTTCTTTTTATTCCTTGGCAGAGACAAGGATGGGACTACCCTCCCTGCCCCCTCCCTGATCCCTGCCATGAATTTTTTTTTCTTTTATATATATATATATATATATATATTTAGTTTATAAGTAATATAGTTATAAATTATGTGTATATATAATATATATGATATTTATATTATATGTAATATATATCATGATATATAAATCTAAATTGAAAAACCAAGTAATAAACCTAATTTTACTAACATAAGGCATGCTTATTATTACGTCAATGAATAGTATTATGTTATGTAAACTTTTTATGGAATTTTTTATATAATAAAAAAAAGTAAAATATGCTTTTAATAACATAATTTTATTTATATATATATGTAAATATGGGATCGGAGAGTCACTCTCCTCAGCAAATTCTATGCGGCGGAATCGAAATGGGGAAAATTTTCTTCCTGAACCCAGGGATGGGGACGGGTAGAGGAAGTTGAGGTTGGGGACCGCGAATATATCCACCAAATGCTCCCTGTCCTGTTGACATCTATATTAGAAACTGGTAAATATGGATTCCAATATTTCAAATTATCTTTTTTTGTCGACATGTTTTTGGCATATATATATATATATTTTGAAACTTGCACGTATTGGTTTGATGGTTGGAAACTAGAGCTGTCAAAAGCTGACCCGAACCCGATAACCCGAACACGAAACTAACCCGACCTGGTTTGACTAAAAAAAGTAAACGACCCGAACCCGACCGACCCGAAACCCGATTGACCCGTAACCCGATTGACCTGTAACCCGATTGACCGGTAACCCGATTGACCCGTAATCCGATTGACCCGAAACCCGATTGACCCGAGAATCTAACCCGAAAAACCCGAGAATCTAACCCGAAAGAACTCGACAAACTAATGAAATACTCCCTCTGTCCCTATTTATCTGCCTTCTGCTAGAAGCTTTATTTGTTTCTAGAAACTTTATTTATTCCTTTTTATCTGTCTATATCCCAGCATTAATTATTAATTTTTTAAAATTACCCTTTTAAACTACTTTTTTTCTCTCTTAAATAAATATTTTTTCTAAATAGGAGAGAGAATTAAAGAAGAAGAGAGATAAGGATAAAATAAGAAAGTTAATGTAAATATGTATGAAATTTTGTACCATAATTACTTTTTTTGCCCTGTATGAAATGATTAATTGTAATAGACAAATAGGGACAGATGGAGTATTTTTATATTCCTCATAAACTTCAAATTTAATAAATAAATTTGATAAAGAAAATAAAAATAAATATTTGATAAAATTTTGATCAAAATGAACTTAAAAAAATATTTTTTCATAATTATGGTTTTTAAATTTTATTATTATGAATTTATGATTGAATTATATGAATTTATAGAATATTATTACTTAAATTTAATAATATTAATTATGAACATTATTAAAGAAATTTTGAGAATTTACAAAAGGTCATGTTGATTTCATCATTACTGATTAAATCAATAAATAAATTTTTTCATGTGAATGACAATTTTTGACACGCCCGGACCTTGTCCGCACGTGTCAAGTCGTATAATTATGTATTGATGTCTTATCAATATATCAAATTGAACTTCTCATGGATGTTTCAAACTTCCGTTAGCTCAAATTTCAAGCTTAAAAACCCTAAAATTGAAGTCCGGGGATGTGGGCCCCATTTGGGAATCGAGAACCGGGGCAATTGGGCCGAGTTGACCGGAGTCAACTATGGAAATGTTGACTTCGGCGCCGGACCTGGTCGGGTCCGGCGCCGGACCCGTTGAATTTAAAGGGGTCTCGGATGGCCGAGACCCCCATTTCTCACATTTCCTCTTCTCTTTCAATTCTCTCCGATTTCTTCTTCAATTCTCTCTGAACCAAGCCTTCAATCCCTCTTTAAACACTTCATTAATCATCAATATCAACTTCTTTTGCCATCTTAAAGATCAAAACATCAAGATTTCTAAGGAAATCATCAAATCTAGTAATCTGGAAACTTGGCGACAGTTTGTTCATCACCCGATATCTTTTGATTCAACTGTGCGTTTTGGCTGAGAATTTGGTATGTTGTTCTAGACTCATCAAGCTTTAATTTGATAGTTTATACGCTTGATTTCATGGTCTGAGCTAAGAGAATTTGATGATTGAAGTTGAGATTTCTGTTTTGTCTGAGTAAAGTCAACTCTTGATGTTTTGATCCAAAATTCGAGCATGATTTGTTGTTTGATTCAGTTCTTGAAGCTGTGAATTCATAGATCATGTGTTTAACTTACTGTGTTTCAATTTTGGTGCGGATTGATGTTGAATCGAAGTCAAACCGAGCATGTTTTGGATGAAAGGCCGAAACCGGCCATTTTCTGGGCTAGGTCCGGCGCCGGACCTGGCAGGTCCCGCGCCAGAGACGGCCAAAATCCGGGATTTATCCCGAATTTGGCTCACTCCCGCTCGGGAGTGAGAAACTGTCGGCAAGGGGTACTGTAGCACCAGGGGTATTTTGGTAATTTTGTAACCCTAGACCCCAATTGACTCCAATTAGCTCCAATTGACTTCTGGACTTGTCAATTTTAGACTGAGACCTTTAATTGGTGTTGATTTATGATTTGAACATTGGTTGAATATTTTATTAATCAAATTAGAATTTAATTTGATTATTTAGGTACGTGATCGTACGAGATTTGGACCGGTAGCAATTTGAGCCAAGGCATACGTGGGTAATCGGGGAGTATACAACTCTCCTCACTTGTGAGTGGCTTGGATTATATTGGTTGACCATTGAGGGTTAACCGTTTGCAAATTTATTTATAAATGTTTTATTAAATTGTTTATATGTTTTGGGGTATGAATTGTCCATCCTCACACACTGAGTTTATAAATGATTTGAAGGGTGGGAACTTCAATAAATTGATATTATTGATATTATTGGGGAATGATACCCCTGAAAGATTAATATTATTATTGAATTTTTATATGGGGAACGATATCCCTATGAGATGAGAAATTTAACATAGTCCTCGGGGCTCCAATATGTGGGAGCGTGGACCGAGTTGAGATGCATGCGTGTTACTCAGCCGTGGACTGCCTATTGAGGGGCACGGTGAATCGCTCCTGATTGCGAGAGGCGCGTAGGGAAACTCGCCAGGACTTCGGTTGCTGTGTTCCACCACAGTGTGGCAAACGTCAAGGGAATGGGCCAGAAAGTAAAGTAAAAATATTTTAAAAGTATAAAGTAACCCTTGACGGTCCAGTGGATACCCCAGTGCACGGGTATACCTTATTGGGACGATTTCAGATGCCAGCCCTTATGTAAATATTATTATGGATTTGATATTTGATATTTGATTTGGTATGGGATTTACTATGTTTCAGTAAAGGATTTATTAAATTGATATTTGGATTATTTCATATCCCCAGCCTGAGGTGATCGGTCCTTATAACCGAGTCTCTCACTGGGTACATGTTTATGTACTCACCCCATTCACTTTTGTTGTCAGATCATCAGTCTTTGGACGGGGGACGTCCTAGTGGCCAGTGATCCCAGTTTGTCTCTGTGGACACGATTATGTAGGTGCCACCTCATTTTGCTTGTGTTACTTGGCTCGGAATATTATTACATCTTACATATACATTTGTGTATTTATAAATAATAATTTCCGCTGCATTGAAGTTCCGTAAGATGTGATATTATATTTTAAACATTTTGAATTATATTACCCATGATATTATTGCATGATTTCATATATTGCTCGAATATCCTTTATTTTTAAAGCCTTGTATCATCTTGGTTGCCCGCCTGACGAGGCAAGCATCTCAAGGTGGTACGGCGGTTGTCACGTGGCCGAGCCTGCGGGTCGGGGCGTGACAATTTTCCATTCTAACTAATAAAATTTATAAATTATAGTAGTATTAATAAATTACTAATATTCATATCAAATTAGTGAATTATCTATCCAACAAAAAGTATCTAAACATTAAAAATTTGAAATTAAAATTTCAATATGTTGTCATATATTTTCTCCTTATAATTTAGTTCTCGCCAAAACAAATAATTTAATGAGAATGCCGAATGTAGTGTGTGTGCAAGTTGTTCTATTATGCAGAAGTAGGTGATGTTAATCACTAATCACTATAAAGTATAGTCTATATATAAGTCTTAGAAAGGAAAGAACAAAACAAAGTCATTAGCACTAAGATAATAAGATACTAAGATTAGTGGTTCATGGTGGCCATAGCTGTATGAATCATGAATTTATTATATATAAATTAGAATTTAGAAATAAATTAGTAAATAATAAAAATTTAAATATTTATTTTATTTAAAACTATAGATAATTTATAGGAAAATTTTTAAAAAAGTTATAAATATTACTAATGTAATTAATGCATTTATAACATTACAAATTTAATTAATTTAATTACAATTTATAACAAATCTAATAAATAATATTTTTGATAAAATCTCTCTTAAGTATTAATTTGTAAAATCAAAACTTTAATTCAATTTAAAAAAATCGACAATCCGAATGACTCGAGAGTTCAATAAAAAAAAATCGAATCCAAATGATATAAAACCCAAAAAACCTGTAACCTGAAAGACCCGATGGTCAAACCCGAAAAACCCGAACCCGAGACCCGACAAACCCGAATGACCCGAGACCCGAATAACCCGAAACCCGAATGACCCCGAGACCCGAATGACCCGAAACCCGAATGACCCAAAACCCGAATGACCCGAACCCGAATGACCCGAACCCGAACCCGAATGACCCGAAACTCGAAATGACCCGAAAATCTCTTTTGACCCAAACTGACCCGACCTGATTGACCCGAACCCGAAACCTACCCGATCAACCCGATTTGTCACGCCCCGACCCGCAGGCTCGGCCACGCGACAACCGCCGTACCATCTCGAGATGCATGCCTCGTCAAGCGGGCAACCAAGATGGCACAAGGCTTAAAAATAAAGGATACTCGAGCAATATATGAAAACATATGAAATATCATAGATAACATAGTTCAAATATTTTAGTAATAAAATATCACATCTTACGGTGTTTCAATGCAGCGGAAAGTATTATTTATAAATACACAAATATATGTATATAAGATGTAATAATAATCCGAGCCAAGATACACAAGTAAAATGAGGTGGCACCTACATAATCGTGTCCACAGAGACAAACTGGGATCACTGGCCACCAGGACGTCCGCTGTCCAATGTCTGATGATCTGAGAACAAAAGTGAATGGGGTGAGTACATAATCATGTACCCAGTGAGAGACTCGGTTATAAAGACCGATCACCTCAGGCTGGGGATATGAAATAATCCAAATATAAATTTTAATAAATCATTTACTGAAATATATGAAATCCCAAACCAAATCAAATATCAAATCAATAACCATATATATATATATATACCCAAATGGGCTGGCATCTGAAATCATCCCAATAAGGTATACCCTTGCGCTGGGGTATCCACTGGACCATCAAGGGTTACTTTTTATTTTAAAACATTTTATTTTATTCTCTGGCCCATTCCCTTGACGTTTGCCATCCTGTGGTGGAACACAGCATCCGAAGTCCTGGCGAGTTTCCCTACGCGCCTCTCGCAAATCAGGAGCGACTCACCGTGCCCCTCAATAGGCGGTCCACGGCTGAGTAACACGCATGCATCTCAACTCGGTCCACGCTTCCACATATTGGAGCCCCGAGGACTATACTAAATTTCTCATCTCTTAGGGATATCGTTTCCCATAAATTAATCAATAATAATATCAATCTTTCGGGGGTATCATTCCCCATATAATAATCAATGATAATATCAATATATCAATTTATTGAAATTCCCTCCCTTCAAATCATTTGTAAACTCAGTGTGTGAGGGTGGACAATTCATACCCCAAAACATATAAACAATTTAATAAAGCATTTATAAATAACTTTGAAAACGGTTAACCCTCAATGGTCAACGAATATAATCCAAGCCACTCACAAGTGAGGAGAGTTGTATACTCCCCGATTAACCATGTATGCCTTGGCTCAAATTGCTACCGGTCCAAATCTCGTACGATCACGTACCTAAATAATCAAAATAAATTCTAATTTCATTAATAAAATATTCAATCAATGCTCAAATCATAAATCAACACCAATTAAAGGTCTCGGACTAAAATTGATAAGTCCAGAAGTCAATTGGAGCTAATTGGAGTCAATTGGAGTCAAATGGGGTCTAGGGTTGCAAAATTACCAAAATGCCCTTGGTGCTACAGTACCCCTTGCCGACACTTTGCTCACTCCCGGGCGGGAGTGAGCCAAAACGGGAAAATTCCCGTATTTTGGCCGTCTCCGGCGCGGGACCTGCCAGGTCCGGCGCCGGACCCAGCCCAGAAAATGGCCGGTTTCGGCCCTTCATCCAAAACATGCTCGGTTTGACTTCGATTCAACACCAATCCGCACCAAAATTGAAACACAGCAAGTTAAACATATGATCTATGAATTCACAGCTTCAAGAACTGAATCAAACAACAAATCATGCTCGAAAATTTTGGATCAAAACATCAAGAGTTGACTTTACTCAGACAAAACAGAAATCTCAACTTCAATCATTAAATTCTCTTAGCACAGACCATGAAATCAAGCGTATAAACTATCAAATTAAAGCTTGATGAGTCTAGAACAACATACCAAATTCTCAGCCAAAACGCACGGTTGAATCAAAAGATATCAGCTGATGAACAAACTGTCGCCAGATTTCCAGATTTTAAGATTTGGAAATTTCCTTAGAAATCTTGATGTTTTGATCTTTGATGAGGCAAAATAAGTTGATAATGATGATTAATGAAGTGTTGGAAGAGGGATTGAAGGCTTGAATCAGAGAGATTTGAAAGAGAGAGATCGGAGAAGTGAAGAAGAGAAGATGAAGAAGAAATGAGGGTCTCGGCCAACCGAGACCCTTATAAAATTGACGTGTCCGGCGCCAGACCCGACCAGGTCCGGCGCCGGAGTCAACTTCTGCTGAGTTGACTCCGGTCAACTCGGCCCAAATGCCCCGGTTCTCGATTCCCAAGTGGGGCCCACATCCCCGGACTTCAATTTTAGGGTTTTTTAAGCTTGAAATTGAGCTAAACAAAGTTTGAAACATCCATGGAAATCAAGTTTGGTAATTTAACAAGTCAACAATACATAATTATACAACTTGGCACGTGCGGACTAGGTCCGGGCGTGTCACGATTTGACACCTCTATTGGAAACATATTTAGCAGATTTCCTTGTTTAGGGTGTGAAGTATCCCGATTCCAAATTAGTTGAGTCTAATATGACTATTTGATATTGAGATGTTATACCCAAAAAAAACTTACATGTTTAATATTTATAATTTAAAATATAAAATTAAATCTATAATTCAATAATATCTTTTTTCTTTATGGAATTCAATAATTACTGTTTAATTAAGTGTATGTATTTATTTACTTTAATAACGACCATCCAGTTGAAAACAACCTAAAACCCCCGAGAAGAGCCTAACGCCTAGTGATACAAACAGAGGAAACCCTGGCCCAACCCATCCCTTCGCCGTATTTAATTCTTAAATCTCTTTTTTGTTCTTTCAATGTAACCGAAGCATCAGTTTCCCTTCTCAAACTCTTCCTTCAAAAAGTCCAAACTTTATCAGGTTTTTCGTATTTGGCAATGAAAGAAACTCACAGTTTGCCACTTCCTCTAGCCAGAAAGAAGCAAGCAAGAGTGAAAAAAAGGGCCGTTTCATTTTGGATTTCCAGAAAGAATCAATGGCGTCCTATCTGTCTCTACGACAAACTCTGTCCTTTTATTCCTCCTTTACATGCAGAGCTCCACAATCAATTACTTGCATTTGGATTTGCATGTTTCAGCTTCCTTTATATATATGTACACACATTCAGTCTTGCAGAACAACAATTACAGCTTCTTTCTCCTTCACTTTCTCTTCCTCAGACCTCTCTCTGTCTCGGGTTGTTTTGGTTTTGTTTCTCCTAATCAATGGCTGGTCTTTTCTCGGGAGGTTTGAACAGGCAGCTTCTTGATACCATCCGTTCCATGGAAGAAGAAGTAACATTCAATCCTCCCTTTGTTTTGATTCTCTGTTGTTATTTTTTTAGTTTATTTTGAAGTAAATATGTTTGATATACTTTAGGAACTTCTTGGTGTTTGATACAGTGACTTCCAAGAGAAAACCAATGAAAAATATCAAACCCTTTTTTCTTTTAATTCCAAAAAGGTGAAGAATTCATTAAAAGGGAAAATTGATTTGATATATTGAAAATTTCAGAGCATTTTAGTTTATCTGTTTACTTCAATTTATCCCTGCCACATATTGAAATGTTTTGAGGGCTATTTTGGTTTTTGATTTCGATATGGATATCACATTTTGAGTTTGTTAATCTTGTTTTGATATTTGATCTTTGTGGGGGCTTTTTCCCCTTAATCCTCTTGCTTTGCAGGGCTTACTGGACCACCGTTTAGCTTTGGTTCACTCTATGAAAGCAAATAGTGGCCCTTTCTTCTTTGCTACAGTCGTCTCCACATTCTGTCGTGATTCCACAGCAACCTTGAGAGATTTGACCGTTGCATTGTATGATTTTTCTTGAGATTTCTAAGCTGCATTGTATGTTTTTTTCTTGAGATTTCTAAGCTGCATTTTTCTGGATCTTTTTATTTTCTTAATTATCTTCATTGCAGACTGATTTGATTTGCCCTTTATCTTATGTTGCAGAGATCAAACTGTGCTGAATTATCACGAGATGGAGGAACTCTGTATCAAAATGAGAGGGAGTGCATCATGGTAATATAACAGTTGCCTATTTCGCCATGCATTGATGATATATTCTTAAAATATTTAGTTGAAATGAAGAACAAATCTGCATAAACGTGGCTATTTATGTATCTTTTTAATGATCAACATATATGTTTATTGCGCGTGGCGCTCTACCAAAGAATTGGGAGTTTTATCTTCAAAAACTTTCTAATCATAGTTCTACTTTACAAATATTCTTAGGAATCTTTACTATTGATGTGTAGATATCTATGCATGACCTTTTTCCGTTTATTTAGTATGCATACATCAGCAGACGTGAAAACTGCCAATTTGAGGTTTGGTTTGTTAAAACAAAAATGTATGCAGCATTTTCTTCATAGATCCTAGATAACCATTTCTTAGAGTAGGACCAAACTCTCTTGAGTTTGATCAAATGACAATTTGGATTTCTAATGTCTCTTTAGATGTCATCATAATGTTTGTGCATTTAAGCTAAAGGACTGATTTTCTCTATTTGGTCTTCAGCATCGGAGGTTGCCGTATGTCTAATGCTTGTGGTGAACTTTGGCAAGCTTTTCAGAACAGATCAACTAAAGAACGTGAGAAACTTTAGGTTTTCGGTTTATATTTCTCGCCAGAGTACAAAAGGAAATTGCCTTTGATCTAATTTGCTAATATTAAATAATATATCTGTCTAAGTCCTAAAAAGATGTTTTAGTTGATGGGTTGGGTGTTTTAATGAGACCTACCTTCATGTTTTAATACATCGCGTACAACTCCTTTTTCTTGAACTTGCTACGTAGGCTTCAAACTGGTATGTTCATACTGTGCTCCTTGAATTTAGGGCAGCCATGGTTGCTGCTGCAATTAATGAATCCCCTAGCCACTAAAATGGCACTTTGATACCTAAATTAGTACTCAGCTTAATGGTGTACAGTTAGTTGACTTCTCCTTTTTTAAGTGGACAAACATAGCAAAAATATGCATTTAAATTTGATTCTGATATTAGATTGGATCTATTCAATTGCTAATTAATTGTGACTGTCGCATGTCTTAATTTTTCTTCATTGCCATATGTTATATGAGTTAAAAATAAATTTTGAGAATAGAGGTGAACTCTTTTAAGCAGCTTAGCAGTAGCCGTGCTTTCTTGTTGCTCTGACATAGAGGCCTAAATCATTTTGAGTTGATGGAAACTTTTTCTTTCTATTTCAGATGCATTATGGCATTGAATGCAACAAAACAAGAATTCTTGCTTCTGCAAGAGAAAATGGACATTCTTGTTGAGGTACTCTGGGGGCTTCAACTTATGTTGGTTTCTTGAATCTTATATACAATTTGTACGAAATTAGTATGCAGAATATTGATATATAATTGTTGGCTTGATTAATGAATTTACCCATGTCGTCCTGAGATTCCAAGTTCGAATTCTAGAAAGGGAGAGGGCTACCTCCCACTGTGTAGCACCATATCATACATACCAAAAAAGAACAATTAGTAATTTTGAACAAGTCACTTGGATATTTTTATAGTTTTCCTTTGTAATTTTCTTCCTTAAATATGTGTGATGGTCCAGAAATTTACAGTCTTCCATGTCTTTCAATCTCTGGGAGGTCACATTCCAGAAAAATATACTTAATCTCAAAACTTATTTAACTTTCAAACAGCAAAAGAATATCTTGAAGACAGCCATTGTTCGAAACAGCGAAAAACAGAACAAAACCAAGAAAGAAAAAAGTAGCAATATAAAAGATCAACGGGAAGAACACCACAGCATCATTGAGAACTTTCACACCCAAAGGAAGAAAAAGAAGCAGCAGTGATCCAACAGAAAAACAGAGAGATAATGTTTGAGCTTTGCACTCCCTCTTTTTAAGTGAATCAGCAGCAGCATCCTTGCATTCTCTCGGCACCATTAAATTTCTCCAGCCAGGAATTCCGTTCTCTAAAGCCTCAAGAAGAACAAAAAGTTTAATTAGTAATCCAAAATAGAAAATGTGAGTGAAAAATGGGTGGAATGTACCTTGACTTTGGACCCAAAATGTTCTTACATATATTCTGCAAGAAAAATAAAAAGCTTAGATGACTTGTCTTAAAGGGAGTTGGATTCTATATACTTTTAGTAACCTTAAACAAACCAAATACATTTCTTACTTAGTTATCCTGATCAATGCTGCACAAAAGCCTTCCTTTGATGTTCTTGAGCATGGCAACAACATCCTTCATATCAGGCCTATCTTCTGGTAACTCAGCAGAACAATTCACAGCCAACTCCAAAATTGAAGATATACAATTTGCCTTAACAACAAAATATCCATCCTCTTTATGCACTAAATTGGAATCTGCCACATCAATTAGTCCTTTAGATAATGAACCTTTCACCCAAAGCTTCATACTCATTTCTCCAGCAAAGATTTCTGTAGACACTATTTTTTTTATTTTATTTTATTTTTATTTTATTTTAATTTTATCCATTCCTTATTCATTTGCATCTTAATGTTCATTTTAATCTTAGTCTTAATTTTAATTTCAATTTTAACTTGGTTTGTTATTAATGTGCCCATTTTAAATATTATGTTTTTTTTTTTTTTTTTATATTTGGGAGCATCAGTCGAAATTCTTACACTCCAGACCCTGAAAAAAGAGTTTCAACTCTTCAAACTTTCTGCGGTTATTATCACTAATAAAGCAGTTAACTTCTCAAAGCAACCAAAAGCCACGCCACCTTGCTCATGCAGAGGAATAAAAGAAAGAAACCAAAGCCACAAAGAATGACAAAGGTTACGCCGTTAAAGAAAGAGAGGCAAATGATGATGGTGAGGGTGGTATTTTTGCATTGATTTGCCGGCAATGTGGAGTGGAAGAAAGTTGCAAGAGTGCAGGACCACTAGTGCCAAAGCAAATGATGATAGTGATATGCCTTTGTTGTTTTTTAGGCAAATGATGGTGGTGAAGGTGGTATTTATTTTTGCATTGATTTGTCGGCAGAGGAGGCAAAGAAAAAATGTAAAAGGGGGGGCCAACCAAAGAAAAAAATGTGAAAGGGGGCCAACCAAAGAAAAAATTGTAAAAGGGGAAGGGCCAACCAAAGAAAAAATGTGAAGGGGGGCCAACCAAAGGAAAACGGGGAGAAGGGAGCATTCATCAAACAGCCGATCAAAAAAGAAAAGAAAAGAGGCAAAGAAAGTCAAGAAAGGAGGCAAAAAAAAAATAAAAAAAGGAGGCGAAAAATCAAAGGAGGCCGAAAGTTAAAAAAGAAAAAAAAAGAGGCAAAGAAAGTCAAGAAAGGAGGCCGAAAATCGAAAAAAAGGGGCTAAATCCCTAAACCAAAAAAAAAAACTAGGGTTCCAGCTGTCAGATCCGAGGGTTTCAAAGATTAAGGTTTCCGCAAATGAAGAGATAAGAAGGGAGAGCTCTTAGAGGAACGAGGAGAGGGACCTGAAGAGCTAGAAAAAAAATACCTGCAATATGAGAGAGTGAAAAGGAAGAAGGCCAGAAAATTTATTTTTGTACCTCTTCCCTCGGTTGTTCATCAAATCTTTGGGGATTCAGAAAAATCTCTTTCAAATTTGGAGGTCTTAGATTCACTCCATCAAGAAAGCTTCCGGGTTTCGAAGATAGGAAAAAGTAGAAAACAAGATCTATAGGAATAGAAGAAGGCCATATTATTCTGGTGAGGTGAAGGACGGTGTTGGGATCGACTTGGAGAGGAAAGGAAGTCTCAGTTGTGAAGAGAAAGAAGACGCAAGCTGGAATCACTACTTTGGGTAAAGTTAATAAATCTTTAAGCACGTTAGTCTTATAATAATGATGTTGATTACTTGCGGGCCTTTTGTGTCCTCATATGGCATGGACATTGATTTCTTTATCACTAAATATATATTGGCTTAGCTTCATAGATCAGATTGTTATTATTTTATTTTATTTATTTTATTATTTTATTATTTGGATCTTTGTTATGTTCATACTGACTTCAGACATATTTTCTTTAAATGTTTGTATCATGCATATGTTTGGGGATAGAGATTTGTTTAATATTGTGGGACTATTGATTGCGGTTTGGATTAAGGCATTGTTTGAATTTATGTACCTGTATATGTATATATGATCGGGTCACATTATTTTGGATTGTAGTTACTGCTAGGGAGTTCGTTTGGATTTTGTTGGTTGAAGGATTATACTATTTGTGGGTTCATTGATTAACACTCCCAAGCAATAATATTAGCTTGTTTCAGGAGCCAATTCACTTTTTTTTTTCTTTTCATATATTATTATTGTTGCTACGTTTGACATTTATTGTCACTTTAATTATGTCATGTTAGCTAAGATCATTTCATTCTCGTTATTTAGTAAGTTTTTTTTTATTTAAATATTTTTATGTCATTCTAATATTTTAGATCATTTAATATTTATGTCATTTTAGTATTTTAGGCCATTTTAATATTTTCATGATGTTTAGTAATTTAGATCACTTTATATTCATGCCATTTTACTTTAGATCCATTTTATTTTATTGTCATTTAGTAAGTAGACCCATTTTCATTTTAGTTAGGCCCATTACATGTTTTGTGTCATTTAGTAATTAGGGTCATTTGCATTTTAATTAGACCTATCTCATTTAATATGCCGTTTAGCTTAGGCTCATTAACATTTTAATATGCCATTTAGCTTAGACTCATTTGCATTTAAATTCATGTCATTTAGCTTAGGCCCATTTACATCATTTATGATATTTTAGAAATTATGGCTCATTCATTTTTTTTTAATATATACCTAATATATTTCTTGTGTTAACCCATTTTCTTGGTTTATTGTGTCCCATCACTTCATGCATTTAGAAATTAGGGCATTATTTTCACAAAATTCATGTGCATGGGAAGCCGGAGGATGTCTCGGAAGTACGAGATACTCAAAGGTCTACTAAGATAGAAATTTCTTTGAGTTTCTCACCGGAAGTACTGTGGAGATTTAGGGAATTTTTATCCCTTCAAAAAAAAAGAATTTTCTTCATTTAATTTCTTCAAAATTACATGCATATCATGTTTATTTTTCCATCAAATATTCAAGGTTTACTTTAATTAATGTCAATTTTCAAAAAATCCAAAAAATATTTTCTTTCAAAATCCCTCTTATCAGCAAAAGGAATTCCAATTCCGACATAATTTTAAAACCTAAAAATGGCTTTTTAGGAAAATCTCAAACTTAATCAATAGTTGAGGTTTTCTTTTAAAAACTAAACTTTGGTTAATTTCTTTAATCAAGGTTTTAAACATGAGATCCAAAAATAAAAGGAATTTAATTATTCCTACATTATTTTTAAAAAGGTCAAAAATGTTTTAAAAGATTTCAATTAGGTCCTTACATTGGAATCTTTCCAATTAAAATTAAACTCTTTTTTAGAATCTTGCTTTTTAATCAAAATCCATCATCAATAAAAGGAATTTGATAATTCCGACATTAATTTTAAAATCCAAAAATATTTTCGAAAGATTTCAATTTAGTCCTTAACGATTGAAGTCTTTCCAAATTTAATCCATTTTTTTAAAACCTTTATTTTTCTTTAAATCAAAATTTATCTTTGACAAATTACTTGTTTTAACATTTTGATTTTCAAAGTTTATTTTTGGAAGTTCTCAACTCGGTTATTCTACATTGGGAATTTTCTAACCAAATTTCAATACGGATCTCATTAAATCGAATTTTCTTTAAGGGTGGATTAACCCATACCAAAAGGAGTTTTTACTCCGACATTCAAATATTTTTTTTAATTACATTTTTTTATGTTGAAAGCATTTTGTCATTAACCCTAAAATTGATTTTCAAAAGACTTTATGGTACCGATTTCTGGGCGTTTCGGGGGTGCTAATCCTTCCTCGAGCGTAACCGACTCCCGAACCCAAAATCTGTTTTCGTAGACCAATACCTGTTTTATTTAAGGTAATCTTTGTAGATTACGTTAGGTTAAATGGAGTCAAAATGGGTGGCTAACCTACCTAAACCAAATGGTTAGTGGCGACTCCTTTTCTTGTTTTCCAAATCCTTTTTATTTATTTAAATTTCTCGTCGGATGGCTTTTTAGACGTTTCGACAGATTGGCGACTCCACTGGGGAAATCCTGCTTAAAAGAGTCGAGCCATTTTTGAAAAAGTCTTGTTTTCGATTTAGGGTTAATTTTGAAATGTTTTCAAAAGTTCGATGTCATTCATACGCATTCATTTTTCATTTATTGACTTGACCTAATTCAAATAAGCTGTTTTTGCACCTTACATTTGCATCACTAAACTTTTTCCAAATTGTATTTTGCATCTTACATTTGCATCACTAAACTTTTTCAAAATTGCATATTGCACCTTAAATTACATCAATAAAACTTTTAAAATTTGCATTTTGCACCTCACATTATTTTGATTCATTTTATTGTATTATTTGTAAATATTTCGACATGATCTTGCTTTCCTTGTACATATTTGTATATATTTCGTTTGATTATCTATTTTCCTATGTTTATGTCTCGCATGCTTTTTCTCTGTTCTTTGTTCATGTATATATTGTGTACGTTTTGTATACCTATCTTTGCTTTTAATTGTAAGTATCTTGTATATACTTCTTGCCTATTTTCCTACCTTTTATTTCCTGTATATATTGCATGTCTATTTTCTATTCTTTATTTTGTTTATACATTTATTCCTTTGAATTGGACTAACCGTTTATTTGATTGTTGATAGTATTTTCCTCTCTATCTTCCTGTTCTGTTAAGCATCATGTGGTGAAAGGTGGTTGGTAAAGGTAAAGTTTCTCCCACACACAACACTAAACATATCATAAGAGCCTCCGGAAGTACAGACTCTTTTCCCTTTAGACGGAGCGCGAACGTATCGTCTCCACCCCATCTTGTCTGATGGGTACCCATGTCTAGAGCCTTAAATCAGCATATAGAAACCTTGTGAGGAATCCCAGCCTAGTTAGAGCCAAACCTTTCAAACTTAAGTAGGGCTGAACCTCTCGAGAAAAACCGGTTTCCTAGGACACGAGGAGAAACGCCCTCTAACCTTTATCAACTCCTTTCATTTCATACTATTATGGATATATTCTCTTATGATATACTAATTGTTTTCTTGTTTCTTTGTTTTGTCTTCTATGTTTTCCACTCGCATCACATGCATCTCATTTCGGGGGTCTATCCATGGTAAATTTATTATAAAGGAAACTAGTCATGGCAGAAGATAGAAAGGTAGTACCTGTGGAAATGATAGAAGACCCTGATTTTAATTGGAAGAAAACTTTGAGTTTGCTTAAGTTGCCAGAGTTGAAAGATTGTCTGCTCGAAGATCATCGTCCCCAATTGCCAAGTAAAGTTAACATGGACCTCACTCAGAATGATTTCACCAAACTAAAGCAGTTATGGTCAAAGGTTGGTCCTAGTGGTCAAAGGCGTTTCAAGGAGCTTTATGGAGATATTGCTCTGTTACTTTATGTAAAGGTGGAAGAAAAGTTGATTAAAGGGGCATTGTACTTCTGGGATCCATCATACCGTTGTTTCACTTTTGGAAGACACAAGGAGGATTCTACGGAGGGGAAGTATGATATGGTACCTACTGTTGAAGAATATGGGGACATGTTGATGATAAAAAAGAAGTTAGACAGAGTATTCTGGCCATGGGTGCAACATCCGAAGGTCCTAGCTAAAATGTTGGAGGTTGACTTGGAAGAGTTGCGACGACATATGGACGGAGATTATGTACAAGCCAACTTGCTAATGAACTTTGTGGATAAAAACTACCAGACGGAAAAGGGTCTTGACATTTTAGCCCTTCTGATTTATGGATTGGTTCTTTTTCCTAAACGGCTACAATATGTGCATCGTTCGGTGCTATCTCTTTTCATTAGCCTGAAACACCAAGTTGATCCGTCTACATCCATATTGGCATAAACTATCCGAGCCCTAAATTCTTGTAGAAAGGGAGGAGGAAGATTCGAAGCATGTGCTCAATTACTTACTGTCTGGTTTAAGAGCCATTTTGGGTACAAAAAGAATCCGGGGATGTCGTTTAATGATGAAGATAATAAGAGACCAATAGGGATCTATGGCATACTTCCATGGCCATCAGAATCGAAAGAAGAAAGAGAGTGGGTTGAATGGTTTAGGAATCTTGAGAATGATCAAATATCGTGGAAGGCGAGATGGATGCCTTCAAGTGATACTCCTTATCTACATGCCAAAGTACCTTGGGTTCCTTTGGTTGGATTGTGGGGAACTATCAGTTATTCACCCTTATTAGTCAGAAAGCAGTTCGGGTCTAAACAGACAATTCCGCTCACTTCTGGTCTAAACAAGTTAGATTTTTAACATGACAATTCGGAGCAATACAAGGAAGCCATCGAATAGGGAGAACTGTACAAAAGGGTGCTCAAAGAAGATAAAGGTAGATACACGGAAGATGTGGTACCCGAATATCCGGAATGGCATAAGAAACGGGTGAAAGACATTCTGATCCCACCATCATTTGACCCAGCTAATCCTGCAATGGAAGGGCCAGAAGATAAAATGGAAAGATTGGAGATTGAGAACAGAAGACTCAGAGAAGGGGTGGCAATGACTGAATTGACGCAAGAATGTGAACAACTGAAGTGGGTAACCCATGCGTTAGAAGACAAGCTGAAAAAGAAAAGGATGAAGAAAAGAGGATGGCTTCAGGCTATAGAAAGAGCACAAGAAGACAGTAGGGAGATGAAAAAAGTGGCAGATGGTTGGAAGGTAGAAGCAATTACTAAAGGCAATGAGGCTTCAAAACTCAGGGATGCCAAAGAGGATGCTAACAAGCGTCTGATCGATGCTCGAGTCCAATATGCTGAAATTCAGTACAAGAGAAATGAGTTGAAAAGTGAAAGAGATGAGCTGAAGAGAATGAGAGATCAACTGAAGAATGAAAGAGATGAGCTGAAGAATGAGAACAATCAGTTGAAGAATGAAAGGGACGAGCTGAAGAACAAGGAAGAGGGAATGAAGAAAGCCGAGGAAGAGCAAAGTCGCATACAACGATTTTTGGTGAAAAGAAATGAAGATTTAGAGCGTCAAGTCAGGGAGCTTACAGAGAAGTTGAACCAGTAACGGGTTAGGGAGCATTAGTGATGCAAAGTTGATGTAGAGACGAGATCTGCTGTGATTTGTAAATGCTTTAAATTGTAGTTGATGAAAATGGCACGGCGCTGTTATGGGATTGAAACTACTCTTTCCACTTTTGAAATGATTAGTTATCTTTAATATTAAATTTGTTATTGATGGATCCCTATTGCATGCTCCATTGGCATTTCTTTTACCATTGTCAGTATGATTATATATTAACTCATTTACTTTTCTTTTCTTCTATCTCCACATCCCATTCTATACATTTCATTATAGGAATCTATCCACAAGAAAGAAACCATAAAATAGAATTGATCATGACCGGTGGACGAAGTCAGAATGGGCGACAACTATAAGATAATATTTGGGGATGATGGATGATAGCCTTGTTTAATGGTAAATTTTGTTTTATGGTTTAATTGTTGCAGATAGATTTTTATCATTACATGCATTGATCATTTACATCATTTATTGCATCATATTTTACATTATTTTCATAATAAATATCCTGATTCATGTTTGTAATAATTAAAGGTTTCAAGATAGCGTCCCAAGCTCCCCGATACTACACTAGATTTCAGGCAAAGAAAATGGCAGAGCAGAATACAGAGATAGAGAATATGAAACGGACCAATGAGGATCTGACGAAAAAGCTGAATGAGGCAATGGAAAGGATCAATGAGTTGAGTATGATGGTCACAGAGAATACACCCGTTCATACTGGGACACCGATTCATGCTCCGGGTTACACTCCTGATGCGACCCACCAGGATCCTCCAACACTCCACATACCGGTTCCACCAATGGATGCTCAAAATCAGTACCCACCTCCGCCGCCACATGGGACATATCCTTACCCACCTCCACCACCTACCGGTGCGAATGCTAGTGGTTTCGTCTACACCACCCTGCCTACTTAAACTACCCAACCTACCCAGGCCCCAATCACCAATGCTGGTACAACCTCAGCAAACCCAGTGGTGCTTGATCCAGAGAGCTCCAAGGAAGCATCCCCGGATAGCAAGATGTTGAGTATGTTGGAGGAAAGATTGAAAGCAGTGGAAAGTGCACAACATTATCGAGCCATGAATGCAGTCGACATTACTCTGGTTCCCGGCATTGTGATTCCTCCTAAATTCAAGGTCCCCGATTTTGAAAAGTATAATGGAACCAGGTGCCCCCAAGAGCATTTCACTAGCTATGTGAGAAAAATGGCAGCCTATGCACATGATGACAAGCTCTTGATACACTTCTTCCAAGATAGTCTTTCTGGAGCAGTATTGAGGTGGTATAATCAGCTTGATAGGGTTAAGGTCCAGTCTTGGTCAGATCTGGTGAAAGCTTTTGTCACCCAATACAAGCATATGACAGATTTGGCTCATGATCGGTTAACACTTCAGACCATGGAGAAGAAGTCCACTGAGACTTTTAAAGAGTATGCCCAACGATGGAGAGATGTGGCCGCTCAAGTTGACCCTCCGTTGACCGAAAGGGAGTCAAATTATACTTTTATTGAGACTTTGAAGGGTCCATTATATGATCGGCTGGTTACTAGCATTTCTGGCTCATTCGCTGATATTGTGGTTGCTAGAGAATGCTTGGAAAAGGCAATCAAAAGTGGAAAGATAAGTAGTGGAGATTCTTCTGGGGAAAAAAAGGAGCGAAGCTTGAAAAAGAAGGAAGGAGAGGTGCATGCCATGGGATACGAAGGATACCGACACCAATACCAACAGCAAAACTATAGACCATTCAGACACCAATACCCTTCCAACAATTACATCCCATTCCAAAACACATACCGCCACCAATACCCTTCCAACAACTACACACCACCCCAAAATACATACCGACATCCATACCCTGCCGCCAGTCATGCACAACTCCAAAATACCTATCAGTATCCAGTATCCAATGCCACCTATAGTACACCAAGGCCTTCAACTTGGAATCAAGGAAATACTCAAAGAGGACCTAGACCTCCCCAAGAAAAGAGGCAATTCACTCATATCCCTATGACTTATACTGAACTATATTCCAAGCTTCTACAAAGTCATATGATTGAGCCGATCCCAAATTCGAAACCTCCACAACCCCCTTATCCAGCATGGTTCGATGAGGATGCCACTTGCGCATATCATTCGGGAGCAAAAGGGCACACTTTGGAAAATTGTTATCAGTTAAAGCGGGTGGTACAAGGAATCATCGATGAGGGACGGTTGACTTTTGATACGAGGGCTCAACCAAATGTGGGAGTAAATCCGCTCCCTAATCATGGTGGAAATGGAGTGAATGCAATTAGTAAGGGGCATGTGTATGTCAAGAGAAAGGTAGAAGAAGTGACCACACCATTGGAGGTTGTATACCGGGCATTGTTGAAAGCCCAGATGATCGCACCATCACAATGTGAAGAGAGCGGAATTTTGAGTCGTAAGAAATTTCAGAAGCAGCTTCAAGCTATGATGGATTCTGGCACAATAGAGTTCTATGTTGAAGAGAAGAAGGACACCGGGGTCAATATGATGAATGATGGATATGAGGAATCACCCAAGCAAAAGCCAAGTCTGATAGTACCAATCTCAGCAACCCAAAAACCTAGCCTGATGATCCCAGTAACCAACAAACCAACTGTGGGCATCCCAATATAGAAACCCAGCTTAACAGTGCCGGTTGCCCCAAAACCGGTCCTTACTATCCCTGTTCAAAAATCCAAAATTGTGATCCATGTGCCAGCGCCTTTTCCTTATCAAAGCAACAAGCAAGTGCCATGGAACTATGATAGCACAGTGCAGCAAATAGGAGAGCAAGATGGTGATGCCAATTCAGCAAATATAACGGGAGTAGGAGGTATGACAAGAAGTGGGAGGTGTTATTCTCCCGAATTGGCCATTGCTGCACAAAAAGAAAAAGAGAAGGCACAAGAAGAAGGTGTAAGGGTTGCAATACCGGTAAACCAAGAATCAATGAAACAAGCAGTGAAAGAGGTTGCCCAGCCTGTGATTGAGAATGATGCTTTGGAGTTCTTGAAATTCATTAAACAGAGCGAGTATAGCGTGGTGGAGCAATTGAATAAAATGCCCGCTAAGATCTCTATATTGGCTCTATTGCTTAATTCCGAAGCGCATAGAAAAGCTTTGCTTCGCATCTTGAATCAGTCTTATGTATCCCAGAACATTACTGTGGCGAACTTGGAGCACATTGCTGGAGGTATAACTGTAGCTGACTATATTTCTTTTACTGATGAAGAAATTCCTCCAGGCGGTAGGGGTATCTATAAGGCCTTGCACATTACCACCCGATGCAAAGATCACATGGTTGCCAAGGTACTGATTGATAATGGGTCTGCTTTGAATGTGATGCCTCTCAGTACACTAACAAAATTGCCTGTGGATCATTCAATGATGAAGGCTAGTCAGTTAATTGTAAGGGCATTTGATGGGACTAGGCGAGAGGTTGTAGGGGAGATGACAGTTCCGGTAATTGTGGGCCCAGTTGAGTTTGAGATACTGTTTCAGGTCATGGACATTGCCCCCGCTTATAGCTATCTTCTTGGAAGGCCTTGGATTCATATGGCTGGTGCCGTTCCCTCTTCTCTCCATCAGAAGGTGAAATTCAGGGTTGAGAACCAAATGGTATCGGTATCGGGGGAAGAAGACATTATGGTTATGCAACCTCCTAATGCCCCCTATATTGAGGCCACGGAAGAAGCCGTTGATTGCTCATTTAGATCATTTGAGATTGCGGAGGTTACTCAGGTTAAAGAGGGTGTTGAATTACCAAAACCGCATTTCTCTGACTGTTTGAATATGCAAATCAAAATGACTGTGGGAAAAGGTTGCCGGGCCGGTAAAGGAATGGGGAAGCATGGTCATGGTGTACACGAGCCTATAGTTCTGCCTAAAGCAGAACCAACTTTTGGCCTCGGATATAAGCCTTCATGGAGAGAAAAGAACGAGGCAAGAGAAGAGAAAAAGCGTAAACGGATGGTTGCATTGAGGGGAAATGAGCTTGAGACCAAGAAGCTAAAGATTCCACCGTTGAATGATAGTTTTGTTTTCGCTGGTGTGATGAACCCAAAAAGATCAGTTGGTGCACTGGAAAGTTCATTAAAGGGATTGTCCATCAGTGTACTAGAGAAAGGGGAATCGAGCAATGGTAACACTGGGCCATGGATTCAGCAGTTGGCGCCTGGGTCAGCTTTGAGCAATTGGGAAGCATTTGAAATGCCAGTCATGTTGGAAAACTTAGACATGTAATTCCTTTGAGCTTTGAACACTTATTTCGTCCCACACTTCTACTCGAGAGTGTTGGTGATTAATTTCATGTACTATGGGTTTTATTTCCTTACTTATTCATAGTTTATGATTTTGATGATATGCATTTCTGCAAACTATCCTTCATGTATGTATAATGACCAACCCTCTTGATTTTCGTCCTCAGTATCTTTGTTTTTATATCTTTTGCTTTTTGCGGATCCTGTATATGTTTGTACATATCTTTTTTTTTTCATCCCCAGGACTCTTGACAATGAATGCAATGACAATAGAGATGGCCAACGCGAGCCTAACTTTGACCAATTCATTAACACTGATGATCTCGATGATGTTGATGATACTGAATATCCTCTTCCACCTGACCTAATGAGATTGATTGAAAAAGAAGATAAGCAGATTTTACCGCACAAGGAGGCTACTGAGCTAGTCAATCTGGGTGATGATAATGAACAGAAAGAGGTCAAAATTGGAACTTCTTTATCAATCGGGCAGAAAGAAGAATTGGTGCAGTTGCTTCAGGAATATGCTGATGTGTTTGCTTGGTCTTATCGAGACATGCCGGGTTTGAATACTGAAATAGTGGTCCATAAGTTGCCAATTAAGCCAGAATGTAAACCAGTACAACAAAAGTTAAGGAGGATGAGACCGGAGATGCTGTTAAAGATCAAAGAAGAAGTGAAGAAACAGTTGGATGCCGGGTTTTTAGAGGTTGCCACTTATCCGGAATGGGTAGCAAATGTGGTCCCAGTCCCGAAGAAAGACGGTAAAGTAAGGATGTGTGTAGATTATCGGGATCTAAACAGGGCAAGTCCAAAAGATAATTTCCCTTTACCTCACATTGACACTCTGGTTGACAACACAGCTAAGTTTGCAACATTTTCCTTCATGGATGGATTTTCAGGATATAATCAGATTAAAATGGCTCCGGAAGACAAAGATAAAACGGCTTTCACCACCATGTGGGGAACTTTCCAATACAATGTTATGTCTTTCGGTCTTAAAAACGCTGGGGCAACTTATCAAAGGGCCATGGTGACTCTCTTTCATGACATGATGCATAAGGAGATTGAAGTGTATGTTGATGATATGATTGCCAAAGGCCAAAGTCCTGAAGATCATATGACCAATTTGAGAAGATTGTTCGAGAGATTGAGAAAATTCCAGTTGAAGTTGAACCCTGCCAAGTGCACCTTTGGTGTTACCTCAGGAAAATTACTAGGGTTTATTATTAGCCAAAGAGGCATTGAAGTAGATCCAGACAAGATAAAGGCTATCCAGAATTTACCACCTCCAAAGACCCGGAAAGAAGTTAGAGGTTTCTTGGGGAGATTGAATTACATTTCTCGATTCATTTCTCAGTTGACAGCAAAATGCGATCCGATTTTCAGACTCTTAAAGAAGCATGATCAAGGGGAGTGGGATGAAGATTGTCAGAGAGCTTTTGATAAAGTCAAAGAATACCTTTCCAATCCACCCGTATTAGTACCTCCTGTGTCAGGGAAACCTTTGATATTGTATCTAACAGTGTTGGAGAATTCAATGGGATGTGTACTGGGGCAACATGACGAAACTGGCAAGAAAGAGCAAGCAATTTATTATGTCAGCAAGAAATTCACTGATTATGAAGCCAAGTATTCGCCAATAGAAAAAATGTATTGTGCATTGGCATGGGCTGCTCAGAGATTAAGGCAGTATATGTTGTATAACACCACTTGGTTGATAGCAAAGTTGGATCCGATCAGGTTTCTTTTTGAAAAACCCTCTTTATCAGGAAGATTGGCCCGGTGGCAGATCTTACTTTCAGAGTATGACATTCTGTATGTATCCCAAAAAGCGATCAAAGGCAGTGCCGTTGCTGAATTCTTGGCCGATAGAGCGGTTGATGATTATGAACCAATGAAGTTTGAGTTTCCCGATGAAGATCTCATGGCGGTCATTAACACAGAAACAAAAAAAGAGAAGAGGTGGAGAATGAACTTTGACGGAGCATCAAATGCAGTGGGGCATGGAATAGGGGCTGTGCTAATATCCCCTAATGGTGATCAGTATCCAGCAACAGCAAAACTTGACTTCGACTGCACCAACAATATGGCAGAATATGAAGCTTGCATTCTGGGAATCCAAATGGCAATAGAGAGGAAGATAGATGTCTTGGAAATATATGGGGATTCTGCTCTGGTTATATATCAGTTGAAAGGTGAATGGGAAACTAGGGATTCGAAATTGATCCGTTACTACAAGTATATTATGGAGTTGGTTGAGCAGTTTGATGAAATCAATTTCCATCATTTCCCAAGAGAAGACAATCAGTTGGCCGATGCCTTGGCAACATTAGCTTCAATGTTCAAAGTCGACAAGGGGGCTGAAATCGAGGCAATTAAGTTGGATTTGAGAACCCATCCAGTGCATTGCATGAGTATTGAAGAGGAAATAGATGGCAAGCCTTGGTTCCATGATATTGTCCAGTACCTCAAGCACCAAAAGTACCCGGATCATACTACTGAAAACGATAAAAGGGTCATCAGAAAAATGTCAATCGGGTTCTTTTTGAATGGAGGAATCCTTTACAAAAAAAGCCGTGATCAAGTACTGCTGAGATGTGTTGAAACAGACGAAGCCAAGAAAATCTTAGAAGAAGTGCACAGCGGGATTTGTGGGACTCATTCTAGTGGTCATAGAATGGCAAGGCAAATCATGAGACTGGGGTACTATTGGTTGACAATGGAGACCGATTGTATCAGTCATGCCAGAAAATGTCATAAATGTCAGATTTATGCCGATCAGATTCATGTGCCGCTTAATCCTTTGCACGTCATCTCTTCTCCTTGGCCTTTCTCAATGTGGGGCATAGATGTGATTGGGGCAATCTCTCCAAAAGCTTCCAATGGGCATCAATTCATCCTAGTTGCCATTGACTACTTCACTAAATGGGTTGAAGCTGTTTCGTATGCAAACGTGACACAATCAGTAGTCACCAGGTTCATCAAGAAAGAAATCATTTGTCGATATGGTCTGCCTGAAAGGATCATTACCGATAATGCGAAGAATCTGAACAACAAAATGTTGGCAGCAGTATGCTCTCAGTTCAAGATCAAGCATAGCAATTCCACTCCTTATCGCCCAAAAATGAATGGAGCAGTTGAGGCAGCCAATAAGAACATAAAGAAGATAATCCAGAAAATGACAGTGACTTACAAAGATTGGCACGAGAAGCTTCCTTTTGCCTTGCATGCTTATAGTACCACTGCCAGAACATCCACTGGGGCTACTTCGTACTCTTTAGTTTATGGAATGGAAGCAGTTGTACCAATTGAAGTAGAAATCCCATCCTTAAGAGTATACAGAGAAGTAAAGCTCGAAGAATCAGATTGGGTGCAAGAAAGATTTGACCAGTTAAACTTGATTGAAGAAAAAAGGCTTGGTGCTCTCTGTCATGGCCAACTATATCAGAGAAGAATGATGCGCGCATATGATAAGAAAGTGCGTCCGCGCGAATTCAGAGAAGGAGAATTGGTATTGAAGAAGGTCCTGCATATCCAACATGACTCTCGGGGAAAGTGGATTCCGAATTGGGAAGGTCCCTATGTAGTGAGAAGAGCGTTCTCGGGAGGTGCCCTAATTTTGCAAGAAATGGATGGAGATGAATTGCCACATTCGATCAATGCTGATGCTGTGAAGAAGTATTATACTTGACGAAAGAAAAAAAAAAGAGAAGAAAAAAAATCAATCGAATGAGTGGCTTAAGTTGAAAACCTGAAAGGGCGGCTTGAGTCCGAAAAAGAGAAAAGAAAAGGTGGGGTCTGAGGCGAAAACCCGAAAGGGCGGTTCAGATCCAAATAGGTTGGTTCCTAAGCTGAAAACCCGAAAGGGCAGTTTAGGAAAAGGTCACCAGACTTTCATGGTCTTGTTCGGTTATGAGGAGCCTGGTAATCAGAAGTGATCAGCATTAAATGAGTCATCGCGAGAATCATGAATTGGTCAAAGGAAGAATCTGAGATGGCATGAGCTTTGTTGTCTGCATTTTCATTGTCTTAAGGCCAAGTATCCTTCACTTTTCTATATATTCATGTAATTTCTAAGCTTAATACTCTATTTGTATATATAATCCTTTAGAACTCAATATTACTCCTTGTTATGAATGTCCATCTTTTGTCTTCTTTAAAGGGTAATTCATCTGTTTGTTTTAAATGTGAAATGCGTAACATTGTCATCATAAACTATGATCGAGTAAGTAAATGAATACTATAATACTTGACTTCAATCACCAAAACAAATGGTAAGGAAGTGTGAGGGCGAAAGAAATGGTCATAAGTTGGCATTCGAAATGTATTTGCTCGATGGCACGATTGTAAAATGGTACCAACACTTATGGGGGCATCCATTAGGGTCTGAATTAATCTGGTTCCGAAATCAGTAATGAGGTGGTGCTTGTGTCCGACAACGTGCTGAGAGTTTGGGTTAAGCAAAAATATTGTCAGAATTTAAGCTCAGAGTCTCCAAACCAAATTCAGTTCAAGCTTGGGTGCTATCTTGAACCTTAAAACAAAGGAATGAATTTCTGTCAAGACATGTTGCAATCCCACTTCATCATCATGAAACCATTTCATCATTATCATCACCATATCATTACTTTGTTATCACTCTATCATGATCTCATTGTCTTATTGTTGTTTCGACTCACTTCGTTGCTTCGTCAATATCGCAGTTATTTAATGTTTCGCCCTGTCCTGGGCCGTTATTTAATGTTTTGCCCTGTCCTGGGCGGTCATTTAAATTTTCGCCCTATCCTAGGCCGTTATTTAAGGTTTTGCCCTGTCGTGGGCCGTTATTTAAAGTTTTGCCCTGTCCTGGGCTGTTATTTAATGTTTCGCCCTGTACTGGGCCGTTATTTAAGGTTTTGCCCTGTCGTGGGCCGTTATTTAAAGTTTTGCCCTGTCCTGGGCTGTTATTTAATGTTTCGCCCTGTCCTGGGCCGTTATTTAAGGTTTTGCCCTGTCGTGGGCCGTTATTTAAAGTTTTGCCCTATCTTGGGCCGTTATTTAACCTTTTACCCTGTCCTGGGCCGTTATTTAAAGTTTTGCCCTGTCTTGGGCTGTTATTTAATGTTTCGTCCTGTCCTGGGCAGTTATTTAAGGTTTTGCCCTGTCGTGGGCCGTTATTTAAAGTTTTGCCCTGTCCTGGGCCGTTATTTAACCTTTTACCCTGTCCTGGGCCGTTATTTAAAATTTTGCCCTGTCCTGGGCTATTATTTAATGTTTCGTCCTGTCCTGGGCAGTTATTTAAGGTTTTGCCCTGTCGTGGGCCGTTATTTAAAGTTTTGCCCTGTCCTGGGCCGTTATTTAACCTTTTGCCTTGTCCTGGGCCGTTATTTAAAGTTTTGCCCTGTCCTGGGCTGTTATTTAATGTTTCGTCCCGTCCTGGGCCGTTATTTAAGGTTTTGCCCTGTCCTGAGCCGTTATTTGAAGGTTGTCTTTTAATCATTTACCATATCCTGGGACATCTTTTAATTATTTACCCTATCATCAGTTTTCATTTCGTCATCTTACCTTATCTTGGTTATCGTCAGGTAAGTTCTTTTTATTCTAGATAGTTGTTCTATTTTGTTTATGTCCATGTTCATTGTTTTATTTCAAATAGTTTAGTTTTGTCTAAATCTAGCAAAGCGTGTCTACGTCTTGGCTCATTCCTTGATTATTGAGAAGTATACACTTCTAGATAATCAAGAAACGTGCTAAGAGGGGCAACTGTAGACACTATTTTTTTTATTTTATTTTATTTTTATTTTATTTTTATTTTATTTTAATTTTATCCATTCCTTATTCATTTGCATCTTAATGTTCATTTTAATCTTAGTCTTAATTTTAATTTCAATTTTAACTTGGTTTGTTATTAATGTGCCCATTTTAAATATTATGTTTTTTTTTTATATTTGGGAGCATCAGTCGAAATTCTTACACTCCAGACCCTGAGAAAAGAGTTTCAACTCTTCAAACTTTCTGCGGTTATTATCACTAATAAAGCAGTTAACTTCTCAAAGCAACCAAAAGCCACGCCACCTTGCTCATGCAGAGGAATAAAAGAAAGAAACCAAAGCCACAAAGAAGGACAAAGGTTACGCCGTTAAAGAAAGAGAGGCAAATGATGATGGTGAGGGTGGTATTTTTGCATTGATTTGCCGGCAATGTGGAGTGGAAGAAAGTTGCAAGAGTGCAGGACCACCAGTGCCAAAGCAAATGATGATAGTGATATGCCTTTGTTGTTTTTTAGGCAAATGATGGTGGTGAAGGTGGTATTTATTTTTGCATTGATTTGTCGGCAGAGGAGGCAAAGAAAAAATGTAAAAGGGGGGGCCAACCAAAGAAAAAAATGTGAAAGGGGGCCAACCGAAGAAAAAAATGTAAAAGGGGAGGGGCCAACCAAAAAAAATGTGAAGGGGGGCCAACCAAAGGAAAACGGGGAGAAGGGAGCATTCATCAAACAGCCGATCAAAAAAGAAAAGAAAAGAGGCAAAGAAAGTCAAGAAAGGAGGCAAAAAAAATCAAAAAAGGAGGCGAAAAATCAAAGGAGGCCGAAAGTTAAAAAAGAAAAAAAAAAGAGGCAAAGAAAGTCAAGAAAGGAGGCCGAAAATCAAAAAAAAGGGGCTAAATCCCTAAACCAAAAAAAAAACTAGGGTTCCAGCTGTTAGATCCGAGGGTTTCAAAGATTAAGGTTTCCACAAATGAAGAGATAAGAAGGGAGAGCTCTCAGAGGAACGAGGAGAGGGACCTGAAGAGCTAGACAAAAAATACCTGCAATATGAGAGAGTGAAAAGGAAGAAGGCCAGAAAATTTATTTTTGTACCTCTTCCCTCGGTTGTTCATCAAATCTTTGGGGATTCAGAAAAATCTCTTTCAAATTTGGAGGTCTTAGATTCACTCCATCAAGAAAGCTTCCGGGTTTCGAAGATAGGAAAAAGTAGAAAACAAGATCTATAGGAATAGAAGAAGGCCATATTATTCTGGTGAGGTGAAGGACGGTGTTGGGATCGACTTGGAGAGGAAAGGAAGTCTCAGTTGTGAAGAGAAAGAAGACGCAAGCTGGAATCACTACTTTGGGTAAAGTTAATAAATCTTTAAGCACGTTAGTCTTATAATAATGATGTTGATTACTTGCGGGCCTTTTGTGTCCTCATATGGCATGGACATTGATTTCTTTATCACTAAATATATATTGGCTTAGCTTCATAGATCAGATTGTTATTATTTTATTTTATTTATTTTATTATTTTATTATTTGGATCTTTGTTGTGTTCATACTGACTTCAGGCATATTTTCTTTAAATGTTTGTACCATGCATATGTTTGGGGATAGAGATTTGTTTAATATTGTGGGACTATTGATTGCGGTTTGGATTAAGGCATTGTTTGAATTTATGTACCTGTATATGTATATATGATCGGGTCACATTATTTTGGATTGTAGTTACTGCTAGGGAGTTCGTTTGGATTTTGTTGGTTGAAGGATTATACTATTTGTGGGTTCATTGATTAACACTCCCAAGCAATAATATTAGCTTGTTTCAGGAGCCAATTCACTTTTTTTTTTCTTTTCATATATTATTATTGTTGCTACGTTTGACATTTATTGTCACTTTAATTATGTCATGTTAGCTAAGATCATTTCATTCTCGTTATTTAGTAAGTTTTTTTTTATTTAAATATTTTTATGTCATTCTAATATTTTAGATCATTTAATATTTATGTCATTTTAGTATTTTAGGCCATTTTAATATTTTCATGATGTTTAGTAATTTAGATCACTTTATATTCATGCCATTTTACTTTAGATCCATTTTATTTTATTGTCATTTAGTAAGTAGACCCATTTTCATTTTAGTTAGGCCCATTACATGTTTTGTGTCATTTAGTAATTAGGGTCATTTGCATTTTAATTAGACCTATCTCATTTAATATGCCGTTTAGCTTAGGCTCATTAACATTTTAATATGCCATTTAGCTTAGACTCATTTGCATTTAAATTCATGTCATTTAGCTTAGGCCCATTTACATCATTTATGATATTTTAGAAATTATGGCTCATTCATTTTTTTTTAATATATACCTAATATATTTCTTGTGTTAACCCATTTTCTTGGTTTATTGTGTCCCATCACTTCATGCATTTAGAAATTAGGGCATTATTTTCACAAAATTCATGTGCATGGGAAGCCGGAGGATGTCTGGGAAGTACGAGATACTCAAAGGTCTACCAAGATAGAAATTTCTTTGAGTTTCTCACCGGAAGTACGGTGGAGATTTAGGGAATTTTTATCCCTTCAAAAAAAAAAAAGAATTTTCTTCATTTAATTTCTTCAAAATTACATGCATATCATGTTTATTTTTCCATCAAATATTCAAGGTTTACTTTAATTAATGTTAATTTTCAAAAAATCCAAAAAATATTTTCTTTCAAAATCCCTCTTATCAGCAAAAGGAATTCCAATTCCGACATAATTTTAAAACCTAAAAATGGCTTTTTAGGAAAATCTCAAACTTAATCAATAGTTGAGGTTTTCTTTTAAAAACTAAACTTTGGTTAATTTCTTTAATCAAGGTTTTAAACATGAGATCCAAAAATAAAAGGAATTTAATTATTCCTACATTATTTTCAAAAAGGTCAAAAATGTTTTGAAAGATTTCAATTAGGTCCTTACATTGGAATCTTTCCAATTAAAATTAAACTCTTTTTTAGAATCTTGCTTTTTAATCAAAATCCATCATCAATAAAAGGAATTTGATAATTCCGACATTAATTTTAAAATCCAAAAATATTTTCGAAAGATTTCAATTTAGTCCTTAACGATTGAAGTCTTTCCAAATTTAATCCATTTTTTTAAAACCTTTATTTTTCTTTAAATCAAAATTTATCTTTGACAAATTACTTGTTTTAACATTTTGATTTTCAAAGTTTATTTTTGGAAGTTCTCAACTCGGTTATTCTACATTGGGAATTTTCTAACCAAATTTCAATACGGATCTCATTAAATCGAATTTTCTTTAAGGGTGGATTAACCCATACCAAAAGGAGTTTTTACTCCGACATTCAAATATTTTTTTTAATTACATTTTTTTATGTTGAAAGCATTTTGTCATTAACCCTAAAATTGATTTTCCAAAGACTTTATGGTACCGATTTCTGGGCGTTTCGGGGGTGCTAATCCTTCCTCGAGCGTAACCGACTCCCGAACCCAAAATCTGTTTTCGTAGACCAATACCTGTTTTACTTAAGGTAATCTTTGTAGATTACGTTAGGTTAAATGGAGTCAAAATGGGTGGCTAACCTACCTAAACCAAATGGTTAGTGGCGACTCCTTTTCTTGTTTTCCAAATCCTTTTTATTTATTTAAATTTGTCGTCGGACGGCTTTTTAGACGTTTCGACAGATTTTCTGTAGACCGGGACCTATCTAGCTTGATACGCCATTTCACGGCCAATGTCGGGTTAGATAGATTCCTAAAAAGGTGGCTAACCCACCTAAACAAAAGAGGTTAGTGGCGACTCCTGTTTTTATTTCGTCCCAATCACGTCGTCCTCGAAAACGTTACCACAATTTCATCAGTGGGCTTCTTTCTTGTGAAAACTTCCATTAATAAAATACCATAGCTATACACATCACTTTTTATGGAAATTATTCCTGCTGTTCCATATTCTGCACATTGAACATGATTGAATAGTTAAAACAATGTCATTGGGCATCAATAATCATTAAAAAGAAAAACTAAAATGCAAATAACTTTAAAAAAAAAGGAAAAACTAGATAAAAAACATCACCTGGTGCCATATAGCCAATAGTGGCAAGTGTCATTGTTTGTTTCATGGACTCTTCTTCTCCTAACAATTTGGCAATACCAAAATCTCCAACATGTGCAACCATGTCTTCATCTAATAGGACGTTACTTGGTTTTAGATCACAATGGATCACAGTGGGATGCTCAAAATGGAGGTATTCTAATGCTGATGCAACATCTATCATTATGTTGATTCTTTGTTGGATATCTAGGAAATAGTTGTAAGAATATAACCATCTCTCAAGGCTCCCATTAGGTAAGAACTCAAGCACTAAGGCTTCGAAGTCAATATTAGAGCAACTGGTAATGACTTCAACCAGATTACGATGGCGGATGTTGCGCATCACATCACATTCAGCGTCGAAACTCTTAAATGCTCCCTCAATCTGCAAATTAAAAACTTTTACAGCAACAGTTTTCCTATCTGAAAGCATTCCTTCGTACACTGAGCCAAAACTTCCTAAACCAAGCAAGTTGTCTTCACTAAATCCATGGGTTCCTTGAAATAGTTGATTATATGAAACTCTTCTCAATTTTTCTAGAGGAACTAAACCTTCCCCCATTGCCAAATTTGTACTTTTGTTTTGCCTCTTTTTGTAGAAAATGAAGCCTATAATTATTATTATGGAAGCAATCATCGGCAAAATATATGTCAATGCCTTGGATTGTTGATGGGATTTCCTTTTGCAAGGTGGAACTTCCAACCTACCTGAACCACAGAGTGCATAATTTCTTACAAATGATTTGGCTGTAAAATTCTTGAAAGGCCCTCCATTGGGGATTTCTCCTTCCAATCTATTGAAAGAGACGTTGAAATAATTGAGATCAGAAAGTCTTTCCAAAGACTTGGAAATTGCTCCAGTGAGATTGTTGTTAGACAAATCCAACATTGTCAAACTGATCATGTCACCCAATGATTTAGGAATAGGACCTTGCAATGCATTACTAGAAAGTCCAAGAACTTGTAGGTTGACGAGACTTCCAATTGTTAGTGGAATATCACTTGATAATAAATTCCTTGACAAATCCAAATATGTCAGTACCTTCAAATTCCCAATGTCAAGTGGAAGTGAACCACTAAAATAGTTTGATGACAAGTCTACTGCTAAGATATATTCAAGGCTCCAAAAAGTTGAGGGTATTGTCGAATGCAATTTGTTGGAGGACAAGTATAGATATCTCAAAGAAAGCAAATCATCTAAGCAAGTCGGCAGAGGTCCATCAAGCTCATTGACATCTAAAAATAATTTGTCCAATCTTCTTAAACCACAAACATCGTGTGGGATGGAACCTTGTAATTTATTATTAGAAAGATACAAACCTTGGAGATTTTTTAACCTTCCTATTGTTGCTGGAATAGATACATTCAATTCATTGTCGGATAGTGCTAAATGACACGCCCGGACCTTGTCCGCACGTGTCAAGTTGAATAATTATGTATTGTTGTCTTTTCATTATATCAAATTTGAACTTCTCATGGATGTTTCAAACTTTGTTTAGCTCAATTTCAAGCTTAAAAACCCTAAAATTGAAATCCGGGGATGTGGGCCCCACTTGAGAATCGAGACCCGGGGCATTTGGGCCGAGTTGACCGGAGACAAAATTCGAGCATGATTTGTTGTTTGATTCAGTTCTTGAAGCTGTGAATTCATAGATCATGTGTTTAACTTGATGCGTTTCAATTTTGGTACGGATTGGTGTTGAATCGAACTCAAACCGAGCATGTTTTGTTGAGAGGCCGAAACCGGCCATTTTTCTGGGCTAGGTCCGGCGCCGGACCTGGCAGGTCCCGCGCCGGAGACAGCCAAAATTCGGGATTTCTCCCGAATTTGGCTCACTCCCGCCCGGGAGTGAGCAACTGTCGGCAAGGGTTACTGTAGCACCAGGGGCATTTTGATAATTTTGCAACCCTAGACCCCATTTGACCCCATTTGACTCCAATTAGCTCCAATTGACTTCTGGACTTGTCAATTTTAGTCCGAGACCTTTAATTGGTGTTATTTTATGATTTGATCATTGGTTGAGTATTTTTATTAATCAAATTAGAATTTAATTTGATTATTTAGGTACGTGATCGTACGAGATTTGGACCGGTAGCAATTTGAGCCAAGGCATACGTGGGTAATCGGGGAGTATACAACTCTCCTCACTTGTGAGTGGCTTGGATTATATTGGTTGACCATGGAGGGTTAACCATTTGCAAATTTATTTATAAATGTTTTATTAAATTGTTTATATGTTTTGGGGTATGAATTGTCCACCCTCACACACTGAGTTTATAAATGGTTTGAAGGGTGGGAATTTCAATAAATTGATATTATTGATATTGTTGATTATTATATGGGGAATGATACCCCTGAAAGATATATGTGGTGGATTAGTAGTGGTGGTGGACTGCGGTCCAACAGCCAACAGTTAATATTATGGGGAATGATACCCCTGAAAGATTGATATTATTATTGAATTTTTATATGGGGAACGATATCCCTATGAGATGAGAAATTTAACATAGTCCTCGGGGCTCCAATATGTGGGAGCGTGGACCGAGTTGAGAATATACGTGTTACTCAGCCGTGGACTGCCTATTGAGGAGCACGGTGAGTCGCTCCTGGTTGCGAGAGGTGCGTAGGGAAACTCGCCAGGACTTCAGATGCTGTGTTCCACCACAGTATGGCAAACGTCAAGGGAATGGGCCAGAGAGTAAAGAAAAATATTTTAAAAGTATAAAGTAACCCTTGACGGTCCAGTGGATACCCTTGTACACGGGTATACCTTATTGGGACGATTTTCAGATGCCAGCCCTTATGTATATATGATTATGGATTTGATATTTGATTTGGTTTGGGATATCATATACTTCAGTAAATGATTTATTAAAATTGATATTTGGATTATTTCATATCCCCAGCCTGAGGTGATCGGTCTTTATAACCGAGTCTCTCACTGGGTACATGATTATGTACTCACCCCATTCACTTTTGTTCTCAGATCATCAGACATTGGACGGCGGACGTCCTGGTGGCCAGTGATCCCAGTTCGTCTCTGTGGACACTATTATGTAGGTGCCACCTCATTTATTTGGTGTATCTTGGCTCGGAATATTATTGCATCTTACATATATATATTTGTGTATTTACAAATAATATTTTTCCGCTGCATGGTACACAGTAAGATGTGATACTTTATTTTAAATATTTTGAAACTGTATTATCAATGATGATATTATATGTTTTCATATATTGCTCGAATATCCTTTATTTTTAAGCCTTGTATCATCTTGGTTGCCCGCCTGACGAGGCACGCATCTCGAGGTGGTACGGCGGTTGTCACGTGGTCGAGCCTGCGGGTCGGGGCGTGACAATTAAATTGGTATCAGAGCAAATTTTAAAATATAAAATACATTTATGTTATACCGAGTCAAGCAGTTTATATAATTTTGAGATTTCTGATTTTTGGGGTTAAAAGTAGAGAGTATGGTTGGTATGGATATATCTTCGTCTTCTGACATGGATTTTATGTATAGTTGCACCATGCCACCTAGAAGGAGTATTCTGAATCCTTCTGTTCCTACCCCTGATCCCTCTGTATCGAGGAGGAGAGGTCGACCACGTAGGCAGCCTGAGATTCAGCCTACTGTAGATCCGGAGACCACTGAGATTCCGGATGAGCCTGTTCCACATACTTCGCCTGTTGATGAGACACATCATCAGGATGTTCGTACTGAAATTCCACCACCCCCACCTCCGACGACTGCCACGTCGGTGCAGTTTACGGCTGCTGATATTGAGCGTATGTTTGATACTTGGGCCAGCAAATTCTTTTCATCACAAATGGCCACTGGTGCACCACCGACTACCGGTATTACACCACCAGTACATCCATCGCCACCTATGCCGACACCGATACCGCCGCACTTTCAGCCGAGCGGTACAGCGAGCACTTCTGCTGGTGCTATTTCTACAGAGGATCGCTTGGTGAGGTTCCTTAGTATCATGAAGGGACTAGATACCCCAAAGCTTTCCGACACATCTACTGATGCAGCGTGGGATTGGCTGCATTTTGTCACAAAGAACACACAAGGTCTAGGTATGACCTCAGACGAGCGAGTGAGTGTGGTTACTCGTTATCTTCAAGGACAGCCACTGAGTTGGTGGACTAATCTCGAGAGCCGAGCCACTGTACCCATGACATGGGAGATGTTTGTCACTGAGTTCCGTGAGAGGTACATATCGGAAGAGATGGGAATGAGACGATATGGTGAGTTTCTTCAACTGCAACAAGGTAACAGATCAGTTGAACAGTTTGAGACAGAATTACGAAGACTCTCACACCATCTTCCATCTATCATTGAGGACGCCCTTTGTCTTCAGTTTGTCAATGGTCTTCGGTGGGAGATTGTACAAATGATGAAACCTACTTCCAAAGCTACTTTTGAGCAGTGTCGACAGGATGCATTATGGGCTGAAGCCATGATTGCTCAACGTCGACCAGGAGGATCAAGTTCAAGTGGTCAACGATCTTTTGAAGTACCGATGAACCTGGAGTCGAAACAGACTCAGAGCTTATATTCCCATGGAGGAATATCTCGGGGCGGTTCAGTTGGGTCACCAGTACCACAGATGTCACTTTCTCTGCCACCACTTTCTTCAGGTGGTCGAGGAAAAGAAAAGTCTGGATTTGGTTCCATGTCCAAAGGAAGGATTGGGAAGAAAAGAGTGGAGTCTGGACCTCGATGCCCACACTGTAGACGTTTTCATTCTGGCCAGTGTAGGGCTGGACTTCGATGTTTTCAGTGCGGAGGTATGGGCCACATAGCACGTAAATGTCCATTTTCTACTTCTGTGCCACCTAGACAGAATTTTAGTCAGCCTCCAGTCAGACCGAGCAACTATGGAGGTTACCGTCCTTTTCAACCTGCGCGACAGTCTTTCGCAGCACCTTCTACCTCTCAGCAACATTCGGGTATTGGTAGTAGTTCTGCAACCCCGAGACGAGCTCCACAGCAGCAGCATCGACAAAACACTCAGGTTTATGCCATGTCGTAGGAGGACGCTGATGCACGTCCTGATGTAGTCACCGGCGTGGTTGTTATTTTCGATCAACCGGCATACGTGATTATGGACACTGGAGCTGCATTGTCCTATGTTAATACTAAGTTTGCCGTGCATGCGGATCGAGCGTTATTGCCCTTGGGTTACAAGCTGTTGGTGAATACACCGTTGGGTGAGAAAATGGTTCGAAATACGGTGTACAAAGGATGTGCCGTGAAGCTGGAAAACCTGACTTTTGAAGCAGACTTAATTCCACTTCAAATGTCTGACTTTGATGCCATCTTGGGAATGGATTGGCTTGGGAAACATCGTGCTCAGATCTTTTGCGAGCATCATTTGGTGAGAATTCCACGACCTGACGGCAGTCTGATAAATTTTTACAGCGAGCGCAGAGGCACACCGAATGTCATTTCTGCCATCAAAGCAAGTAAGCTACTACTCAAAGGGTGTAAAGCTGTGTTAGCCCATGTAGTAGATAAGTCAGTGGATGAGCCTAATATTGAAGATATCCCGGTAGTTAATGAATTTCCGGATGTCTTTCCTGATGAATTACCTGGTTTGCCACCTGAGAGAGACTTTGACTTTCCGATCGAAGTTTATCCCGGTACGGATCCAATTTCTATGGCTCCATACCGAATGGCACCTACTGAACTGATTGAGCTGAAGAAACAACTCGCCGAATTGCTGGATAAAGGATTCATTCGGCCGAGTACTTCACCTTGGGGAGCCCCAGTTTTGTTTGTGAAAAAGAAAGACAGTTCCATGCGGCTTTGCATCTACTACCGCAAGTTGAATGCGGTGACTGTGAAGAATAGATACCCATTACCTCGCATCGACGATTTGTTCGATCAACTTCGAGGAGCCGGAGTGTTTTCTAAGATTGATCTGCGATCGGGCTATCATCAGTTGAAGATCCGAGAAGAAGATATCCATAAGTCCGCTTTTCGTACCAGATATGGACATTACGAGTTTTGTGTGATGTCGTTTGGACTTACCAACGCTCCAGCAGCATTTATGGATCTGATGAACCGCATATTCCATCAGTACTTGGACCGATTTTTCATTGTTTTCATTGATGACATATTGGTTTATTCAAGGAACCAGCGGGAGCATGCAGATCATCTTCGAATTGTGTTGCAAACTCTTCGAGATCATCAGCTTTATGCTAAGCTCTCCAAATGCCAGTTTTGGTTGCAGCAAGTTGGATTCCTTGGACATGTTGTGTCTAGGGACGGCATATATGTGGATTCCAGTAAGATTGAGGCAATCACCAATTGGAAACGTCCCACAACTCCTACGGAGATTCGAAGTTTCTTAGGACTAGCTGGATATTATCGGAGATTTGTGGATGGATTCTCCACGATTGCTGCACCATTGACTAAGTTGACCCGCAAGAACGCTAAGTTTGTTTGGTCAGATGAATGTGAAGAGAGTTTCCAGAAGTTGAAGGATAAATTGACGACCGCACCGGTACTTGCCTTACCTGTGAGCGGCAAGGAGTTCACTGTGTACACTGATGCATCAGGCAACGGACTTGGTTGTGTGTTGATGCAAGACGAGCGAGTAATTGCTTATGCTTCTCGTCAGTTGAAGCCAAATGAGATCAATTATCCGATACATGACTTGGAGCTTGCTGCTATTGTCTTCGCCTTGAAGATTTGGCGTCATCATTTATATGGTGAAACTTGTCGTATCTACACTGATCACAAGAGTCTCAAGCATTTTATGGCTCAGCGTGAGTTGAACATGCGGCAAAGAAGATGGTTAGATCTCATCAAGGATTACGATCTCGTAATCGATTATCATCCCGGCAAAGCGAATATAGTTGCTGATGCTTTGAGCCGAAATACAGTTACGTCCTTGGCGACGGTTAAAGATGTTCATTTGCCAGAGTTGGTGAAGTTGAGATCAACTGGAGCTAGATTGGCTTATGATTTTCATGATGGTGCACTAATTGCTCAGATTCTAGCTAAGCCAATGCTAGATGATCGGATTCATGATCTCCAAAAGTCTGATCCGAGGTTGCAACAAGAACTTCAGAAGTTACAGTTGGGAGAACCATCTGAATTTTCAGTTCGCAGTGATGGAATTCTGCTATACCGGAATCGAATCTGTGTGCCACACGATCTTGATCTTAAAGGCACCTTACTTCAGCAAGCCCATTCTTCTCCGTTTGCTATGCACCCAGGTAGCACCAAGATGTATCGAACCATCAAAGATCATTATTGGTGGCCTGGAATGAAAAGAGAAGTTGCTGAATTTGTAGCGAGATGCTTGACGTGTCAGCAAGTGAAAGCTGAACGTAGAAAACCTTTCGGGACACTTCAACCTCTTCAAATTCCCGAATGGAAATGGGAGCATATCACCATGGATTTTGTAACTGGTTTTCCGCGTGTTAGACGTGGAGTTGATGCAGTATGGGTAATTGTTGACCGACTTACCAAGTCAGCACATTTTCTCCCTATAAACATGAAATGGAGTGTGAACCAGTTAGCCCAGCTATATATGAATGAAATAGTTCGACTTCATGGAGTCCCAGCTTCTATTGTTTCAGATCGAGATCCGAGGTTTACCTCACAGTTCTGGGATAGTTTTCAGCAAGCGATGGGAACTCAACTTCGCTTTAGTACTGCTTTTCATCCACAGACTGATGGTCAGTCAGAGCGTACTATTCAGATATTGGAGGACATGTTGAGAGCATGTGCACTTGAATTTTCTAGTGGATGGGACACATATCTTGCAGCAGCGGAATTTGCTTACAACAATAGCTACCAATCTAGTATTGGTATGGCTCCGTATGAAGCTCTGTACGAAAAGAAGTGTAGAACCCCGTTGTATTGGGATGAAGTGGGCGAGAACCGAATTTTCGACAAAGCTGAGATTGAACTCACCACTAAGAAGGTAAAGTTCATCCGAGAACGATTGCAAGCAGCCCAGGATCGAGATAGAAAATATGCACAGAGAAGGAGAACACCTTTGGAGTTCCAAGTGGGAGATCAAGTGTTTTTGAAGGTCTCACCTTGGAAAGGTGTTATTCGTTTCCGTAAGGCGGGAAAGCTAAATCCGAGGTACATTGGTCCATTTCTCATCACTGAGCGAATTGGACCGGTAGCGTATCGCTTGGAGTTGCCACCTGATATGGCACGGATACATGATGTTTTTCATATATCTATGCTTCGAAAATATGTACCTGATCCATCACATGTTCTTCAAGCACCACCTGTGAAGCTGAAGAAAAGTTTGGGCTTCAGAGTTCGACCTGTAGCCATATTGGATCGAGAGGTTCGATCCTTGAGAAATAAATCGGTACCTTTGGTGCTAGTCTTGTGGAAAAGCTCGCAGATTGAGGAGCAGACTTGGGAGCCCGAGAATGACATGAGACGTGATTTCCCCCACTTGTTTGTTGATTAGTTGTTTAAATTTCGAGGACGAAATTTTTGTAAGGAGGGGAGAGTTGACACGCCCGGACCTTGTCCGCACGTGTCAAGTTGAATAATTATGTATTGTTGTCTTTTCAATATATCAAATTTGAACTTCTCATGGATGTTTCAAACTTTGTTTAGCTCAATTTCAAGCTTAAAAACCCTAAAATTGAAATCCGGGGATGTGGGCCCCACTTGAGAATCGAGACCCGGGGCATTTGGGCCGAGTTGACCGGAGTCAACTCTTGGAAAGTTGACTCCGGCGCCGGACCTGGTCGGGTCCGGCGCCGGACCCATGGTTATATGAGGGGTCTCGGGTAGCCGAGACCCCCATTTTCACTTTCTCTTTTTCTTCCAAAATCCTCCGAGCTTCTTCTCCAATTCTCTCTGAACCAAGACTTCAATCCTTCTTCAAACACTTCATTAATCATCAATATCAACTTATTTTGCCTCATCAAAGATTAAAACATCAAGAATTCTAAGGAAATTTCCAAATCTTAAAATCTGGAAATCTGGCGACAGTTTGTTCATCAGCCGATATCTTTTGATTCAACCGTGCGTTTTGGCTGAGAATTTGGTATGTTGTTCTAGACTCATCAAGCTTTAATTTGATAGTTTATACGCTTGATTTCATGGTCTGAGCTAAGAGAATTTGATGATTGAAGTTGAGATTTCTGTTTTGTCCGAGTAAAGTCAACTCTTGATCTTTTGATCCAAAATTCGAGCATGATTTGTTGTTTGATTCAGTTCTTGAAGCTGTGAATTCATAGATCATGTGTTTAACTTGATGTGTTTCAATTTTGGTACGGATTGGTGTTGAATCGAACTCAAACCGAGCATGTTTTGTTGAGAGGCCGAAACCGGCCATTTTTCTGGGCTAGGTCAGGCGCCGGACCTGGCAGGTCCCGCGCCGGAGACAGCCAAAATTCGGGATTTCTCCCGAATTTGGCTCACTCCCGCCCGGGAGTGAGCAACTGTCGGCAAGGGTTACTGTAGCACCAGGGGCATTTTGGTAATTTTGCAACCCTAGACCCCATTTGACCCCAATTGACTCCAATTAGCTCCAATTGACTTCTGGACTTGTCAATTTTAGTCCGAGACCTTTAATTGGTGTTATTTTATGATTTGATCATTGGTTGAGTATTTTTATTAATCAAATTAGAATTTAATTTGATTATTTAGGTACGTGATCGTACGAGATTTGGACCGGTAGCAATTTGAGCCAAGGCATACGTGGGTAATCGGGGAGTATACAACTCTCCTCACTTGTGAGTGGCTTGGATTATATTGGTTGACCATGGAGGGTTAACCATTTGCAAATTTATTTATAAATGTTTTATTAAATTGTTTATATGTTTTGGGGTATGAATTGTCCACCCTCACACACTGAGTTTATAAATGGTTTGAAGGGTGGGAATTTCAATAAATTGATATTATTGATATTGTTGATTATTATATGGGGAATGATACCCCTGAAAGATATATGTGGTGGATTAGTAGTGGTGGTGGACTGCGGTCCAACAGCCAACAGTTAATATTATGGGGAATGATACCTCTGAAAGATTGATATTATTATTGAATTTTTATATGGGGAACGATATCCCTATGAGATGAGAAATTTAACATAGTCCTCGGGGCTCCAATATGTGGGAGCGTGGACCGAGTTGAGAATATACGTGTTACTCAGCCGTGGACTGCCTATTGAGGAGCACGGTGAGTCGCTCCTGGTTGCGAGAGGTGCGTAGGGAAACTCGCCAGGACTTCAGATGCTGTGTTCCACCACAGTATGGCAAACGTCAAGGGAATGGGCCAGAGAGTAAAGAAAAATATTTTAAAAGTATAAAGTAACCCTTGACGGTCCAGTGGATACCCTTGTACACGGGTATACCTTATTGGGACGATTTTCAGATGCCAGCCCTTATGTATATATGATTATGGATTTGATATTTGATTTGGTTTGGGATATCATATACTTCAGTAAATGATTTATTAAAATTGATATTTGGATTATTTCATATCCCCAGCCTGAGGTGATCGGTCTTTATAACCGAGTCTCTCACTGGGTACATGATTATGTACTCACCCCATTCACTTTTGTTCTCAGATCATCAGACATTGGACGGCGGACGTCCTGGTGGCCAGTGATCCCAGTTCGTCTCTGTGGACACTATTATGTAGGTGCCACCTCATTTATTTGGTGTATCTTGGCTCGGAATATTATTGCATCTTACATATATATATTTGTGTATTTACAAATAATATTTTTCCGCTGCATGGTACACAGTAAGATGTGATACTTTATTTTAAATATTTTGAAACTGTATTATCAATGATGATGTTATATGTTTTCATATATTGCTCGAATATCCTTTATTTTTAAGCCTTGTATCATCTTGGTTGCCCGCCTGACGAGGCACGCATCTCGAGGTAGTACGGCGGTTGTCACGTGGTCGAGCCTGCGGGTCGGGGCGTGACACTAAACCTATCAAGTTGCTTAAGCTACTGATTTCCATGGGAATGGTACCCTTAATTTTGCAATTCCCGGCATAAAAGCTTTGAAGTGATGTAGAGAGATTTGAGATAGAAGTTGGCAGAATGCCATTCAATGTTGTTCGTACAAAATCTTATTTTGGCAGTCGAAACCAATTCAAAAGGTAAGATTTAGTTTTTTTTTTTTTCGAAATGTGCTTTTGATCGAAACCAATTCAAAAGGTAAAATTTAAATTTTTTTTTTTCAAATGTGCTTTTGAGTATAAAATGACTAAAGGCTAGTTCAGCATTGTAGTTGAAAAAGTTTTCTGGAAAAATTGCTTTAAATAGTGTTTTTTTGAAATTGTTGTAGAAAAGTGCAATTGAGTTTTTTAAGTATTTAATGTTACTGTATAAAATTGAAAATGTTTAAAAAAGATATGTTTGAAAATCAGTGACGGATCCTAACATGTACTGTTGGAGGGGTCAAGTTAAATAAAATTATTTTTGGAGGACCGATTTGAAATTTCTAATATAAACATATATAAATATATGTGGATAACAAGGCAAATTTCTAACTTTTAGGGGGGGTGGGGTGGGGGGGCTTAGTCTCTTCTACCATTCGCCAATGTTAAAAATAAATGATAACCCCTTAAAAATAAATAATAATTCAAGGATAATTTAAATAACTTTACCTCAAAAGTACTTTTTTTTTAAACGCAAAAGCACCAAGCTTCTCAAATTAGATGACTTTCAGTTGTTAAAAGGAGTTTTTGGCAATAACCAAAAATTAGGGGTGCTCATTCGGTCGGTTCGGTTAATTCCGAATCAAATTTCTAATTAACCGAATTGACCGAAATTCTCATTTTTCAAACCGTTAACCGAACTAAATTTTTCATTTTCGACTTTAACCGAACCAAAAAATTTCTGTTAATTCGGTCAGTTAACCGATTTAACCGAAATTTTTGTATAAAACATTATTATTATAAAATAAATTAATTTTAATATTATAAAAACTAATTATTATAAAACCAAAACTTTTTTAATTAATTTTTTTTATTTTTAAATGTAAAAACTCATTATTATAAAATAAAATAAACCACATTCTTTTAAAAATGTAAGATAAAATATATTTAATATATATAAATCCTTAATTTCGGTTAACTATTCAGTTAATTCGGTTAACCGACCTTTCGAACCGAATTAACCGAAAACCAAAATTATTGAAAACTCGAAATCGATAACCGAACCGAATTAATTCGGTCATCGACCGATTAACCAAATTAATTCGGTTCGGTCGATTAATTCGGTTTTAGCCGATTAATGAACACCCCTACCAAAAATGACTTGGCAAGAAAATGAGCATTTTGACACTCGCAATGTCAAACTAGCTTTAAATTTTTTTTAAATGATTTTTTCTTTTCAAATTATTATGGGTGTAATGGTATTGGTAGGCTAAAAATATCCTAATGGTATAATGAACTAATATTTTTCTGCTACATTAATTTCCCATATTATTGGTGGTGTGTTTTACATATTTTTTTCCTATTTTATTCTTTTTAAACCCTTGAATAAGAAAAGAAAAAATCTACTATTTTTAAAGAAAAAGAACATGTTATTAATTATGAGTTATCACCCATTCCCACTTGTTCCAAATTTCTCACCAAACCCACAAAACTGAAAACAAAGATGAAATTTATATATTTCACAGCTTTTTTCTTAAATTCTTGTGTTTTTTAAGCAAATTTCTTGGATTATTTTTTAATTTTTTAATTTTAAAATTTCTTGAATTTCATTTAGAATTCTCTACATGTATTGAATATTTTTAGTCGATGATTTAAAATAAACCTACAAATATTGAAAATAAATAATTACCCATTATAATTTCTCTTGCAATATATAGAAGAAAATAAAAATAGAATTTTTAGTTTGAAAGATAATATACCAAATATTGATTAAAATATTTCAGTATATTTGCAGCTATTACAAAAAATTTTAAAAAGAAATTCAATGTAATAGCAAAAGAAAGGTCAATTAATTCAAGAAAAACACATTACAAATTTGCATAGACTTGCAGCGTTGCCGCACATGATTAATCTCCTCCTTAATTAATTGGTTTAATACACAAAATAGCTCTCGAACTTGTACAAAACTATCGTTTTGACCCTTCAACTTTTATTTTAAAAATTTTGACCTTTGAACTTTTATTTTGTGCATAATATAGCTCTTCATGCTGACGTGGCCTAATGAGAAAATTTCACGTGTCAATATATTAGTAGGCCAAGTTAGTATCAATGGCTACGTTGTGTATAAAATAAAAGTTCGAGAGTCAAAAATTTCAAAATAAAGTTGAAGGGCCAAAACAATAATTTTGTACAAGTTTGAAGGCTATTTTATGTATTAAGCCTTAATTAATTGTTAGGTTTGTTGGTCTTATCCAACTTGAATTGTGTCCTAAAAAAAATTATTTAGGTTTTGGCACAACGTTATTAATATTAATGAATAATAAACTAATATGAAATTTTAATTTAAGAGGTAGTACATTTTAAATTATCAAAAATAGTAAACCTAACTAATTTAAAGACAGATCAATAAGCTCGATTTGGTCTTTAATATGGATGGGGTGTGAGCTGGCTCGGCTAATAGACACCTTTAGTTTGTTTTGGTTAAAACCGAGGAAAATTAAGAACAATGACTCACCTTCCAAACTATTATAACCCAAGTAGAGGAGTTGGAGCCTAGTTAAATTTCCAATACTTCTTGGAATGATGCCACCGAATTTATTAGAGGACAAGTCTAGACTTTGAAGATAGCTGCATTTGTGTATAGCTGATGGAATTTGACCAGAGAACTCATTTGAGTGCAAGTTCAGTTCCTCGAGACTGGGAAGATGGTGACATATATCATCAGGCAAACTACCTGATAGAGTATTATTTATAAGTGAAATTATTTGTAGGGAGGAAATTCTATAAATGCCTAAAGGTACCGAGCCTGAAAGTTGGTTGTTTCCCAATTTTAGGATCTCCAAGTTGGACATGACACCTACTGGTGGAGGGATTATGCCTGTGAAATTATCATTGCGGAGACTCCCAAACCATGATGGAATTTCACCACTAAAGAAATTGAAGCTTAAATCGATGAGTTTCAATCGACTTAGCTGCCCAAATTCTTTCGGGAGATGGCCATGGAGATGGTTGGCACTCATATTGAGAGAGGCAAGGAATGAGAGGTTTCCGAGGTGTGGAGGGATAGTTCCTGTAAGATTCATGTTGGGAAGGTTCAAGTCTCTGACTCTCCTATGCTTAGCAGCGCAAGAGACACCAATCCAGCTGCAAACATCGTTGGTGTCGGTCCAGTTGTTGGCTAAGATGTTGTGAGGATCAAAGATATGGCCTTTGAATTCGAGAAGAGCTCGTTGGTCTGTGACGAGATTCCTCACAATCATGGCGTAGCCAACCATGAAACAGAAGTGAACCAACAAAGCTGAAAATAGAAAACGGAATTTTCTCATGTCCATGGTTGTAGGATACATATAGAAAAGAAGAGTAGGACAATGAGAATTGAGTTGGAATGAAGCACAGTTAAATAAGATTTCCGGAGTGTGAGAACTGAGGCTTTGATAAGCCTTAGATTAGTGGTCTATGATGAGTGATGAAAAACGTAGCTTTCGGGCCTCCTATTTGTTTATTTTTTCTTTCTTTTTTAAGTTTAAAGAATTAAAGACCAAATGATTGGTCTTCATACTTTGTACTATTAATTATATCCTTCATCACATCCTTCTTTATCAATAATTTGGGGATAATAAAAGAGCTTAATACCCAAATTAATCTCTAAATTATACCAAAAAGGACAGATTGGTCGATAAACTTTTATTTTGAGACAGTTAGGTCATGAATTAAAAAAACTAAAGAAAACTTAGGGACCAATCTGTCTTAAAATAAAAGTTTAAGGACTAATCTGTCTCAATTCGTCAAGTTTTTGACCATTTTAGGAGCACTTTATCATAAAATAAAAGTTAAGGGACTAATCTGTCTCAAATAAAAGTTTATGGACCAATCTATCTATTTTTATATAATTCAAGGATTAAATTGGGTCTTAAGCCATAATAAAATGATCATATTTTATTTTCCTTACTTTTTCTTAATTAATGAGACCAAATGAGCACCAGAGCATTAATTCAAATGGTTGGTGCATGCATCTCTTGAGGATTAATTCTCAGTTTCAACTTCCACCTATGTGTGAGTTTAGTTTCTTTATTGGTTTGTTTATTAATTTGTCTGATTTCTTATTAGAGATTTATTTGATTGTAATGATATTTCTATTATTTGTTTTTAGTTGATCAATTTGTTAATGGGTGCCTTTATTATTTTTTTTCTTAAACAAATATCTTAGTTCATAAGTTTGTCAGATCAGTGGTCAGTTATATATGAAATGTATCCTTGAGCTCAAGGATGATGGTTTTCTTCAGTGTTTTTATTGATTCCAAAATTCTATAACAACATACCAAAACAATCGAAACCAACACAAATCACATTTTTATAAAAAGAAAAAAGAATCAAAATATTGTCCAATACGGTATATTTACAATCTTGTATTCCACACCTTATTGCACGCATGTCGTTTCTCAGCGGAAAGAAGGGGTTCTCCCTCGTCAAGAAAGTCGTCGCATCATCTTCACAAGTCATGTGTGTGTCGTCCACGGTGAGTTGAGCTCTCTATTTCTTTGCCAAAATCTATATTAAATTCTTACCATTGAGCACTACGGTTAAATTATTTATTTTAAGGAGAATCTATGTAGTGGAAAGACTTAGAAATTTTATCATCTATGTAGTTTACATAAACATCATTGCCAGCAAAGCAAGTTCATGTTTAGGTGGGTTTTTTAAATATTTCTTCCAAGCTTTTTTTCTTTTTAAATTAATTATAACGAATGCATCATTATATCATTATTGTGTCCACATTGCTTTATTTAATAAATGTATTATGTATTATTTTTTTATTTTTTTTAAAAGAAGGATTTCATTTTCCGGGGGTTGTCAAAACTCACCTCGATTATATCAGCCTTAGAAAAAAATGTGTATTTATCGGGGGTTTAAACCCCCATTATTCTTCAAATTTTCGGTGGCCACAACCTCCGGTAATTGTAATATTTACTGGGTTTAATAAAAACCCCCGCTGAAACATATACCGACTATTCGTTGGGCGGCGATGGTTCGGGGGTCCTACAACCCCTGTTAAATTTTTGATTCCGGGATTAAACCCCCCGTAAAGGCATATAACAAACCTCGCTAGAAACCCCCTTTTTTGGTAGTGCCTAAAAGTCTAACCCCCTTTAGGGTTTTTGGGGCTTTAGGTCTTATGGTGCCAAATAGCACAATTCAATAGACTGATTTACCATTATTTAATTAGTTAAGTCCAAGGACGGAGCCAGGATTCAAAGGTTGGGAGGCCAAGACTAATACAAATGTTAGATTATTTTTAAAGAAGATTTATAATAAGAAAAATATGTTTTTTTTGGGAGGATAGAAAAAAATGCATATTGAATGCATAAAAAAGCTTTTGCGAATTTTTCTTTTTTAATTATATGAACCACATGTATCCGTATCTATTTAATAACTTATAATTAATTCTATTTGAGTCAGGACAGTCCACTATGAGAATAATGCTTTTTCAACAATAATTTTCTCCATCCACTATGGTGGTAAAGTTTTCAATAACGTTATATATACAAAATTTCAAAAATTAAATGAAAAACTTAAAACAAAAAACTTTAATATTGCAAAATTAGAAAAGTAAAAAATCAACGGTCACACAAGGATTTATGAAAAATTAGAGCAAAAGACAATGAGTTAAAAAAGAATTTAAATTTATTAGAGGGGGCCAAGTAAAATATTGTAAGAAATTTATAGAAATTTATAGATTTTTACCAAAGCTAAAGGGGGCCAAATAGAATATTTCTAAGAAACTTATAAAAACTTATAGTGGCTATAAAGCAATTTTGTCAAAGCCAGCGGGGGCAAGGCCCACCCCCTGTCTCCTTCCCTGGTTAAGTCCAAGATCTAAGGGGGAGCTTTGTGAGTTTTCTCTATTGGTTGTTTTTTTTTTTTAATCATTTTGGCATTGATCACATAAGTGGCAGATGGGCTGGTTGGGTCAATGGAGTTGGGTTATTTTTGGATCAAGAGAAATTTGGATTATTTTTAGGTTTGGATAATTTTGGGTTCGGGTCGGGTTGAGTTCGGATCATTTATATGTCGAGTTATTCAAGTTTGGGTCTTATCGGGTCTCGAGTCATTTCAAATTTGACCTCGTGTCGTTTCGGGTTTGAATTTAACATTTGAGTTTTTGAATTTAGATTATTTCAAATTCAACTGGGATCAGTTGATTTTTTTTTCATGTTTTATCCTTCTATCATAAAATAAAGGATAACTTATACTATTTGTTAACAATTGAGTTTATTTTATTCAAAATTTTAATTAATTTCTAAAAAATTATTTCAAAATAATTTAACAAAGTTTTTAAATATTCACAAATTCTCTTTTAGAAAAAAACTCATAGTCAATAGAATTTTAAAATTTGAAAATTTTTCTTAATCATTGACACACCTGGAGCTAATACGACTTTTTCGTACAAATAGAATAGTGTTAGACGGCGTATTAAGTGAACAATACGTCGGTCCAGATGTGTCTAATTAAGAAGAAAAGTTAAGCTTAAGATAAGACGGAGTTGAAAGATAAAGTAATTAACTGTGCATGGAAATTAGTAAATGCCAAAAGACCTCCAATTAAGTCTCTAGAAATTTATTATGGGCCCCGTTGGCACAAAAAATCAAAGGATCTAGCCAACCGGTGAAAATGAAAGAAAGTTAAAAAAGGGGAAAAAATTTGACCCGGGGCCCGAATAGACCCGGTGTTGGACTACTCTATAAATAGAGGAAGCCGAAGCTTTTTTCTTCATTTCTCTTTTCCTTTTTTCTCTCTTTTACTCTTTTCCTCTCTGGAGCCAAACGGAAGCATTTTGGACAATTGGTAGATTCGGACAAACCGGCCTGCAAAACAAGGTGAGTTTATAATACGTTATTCTACTCACCTCGATCTACGTTATATCAAGTTTGCACGCATTTCCATGCATCGGTTTAGCGTAGATCAGAGTTTAAAGTTTTTTGCCAATTTAAATTTAAAACTCAGATCTACGATATTGGGCAGGCGAAATAATGTGAGTTTTTAGTATGTTATCATACTCACCTTAATGTACGTCCTACTCCGTTTTCATGCATTTTCGTGCACCGGTTGAGAGTAGATAGGAGATTTAGTCAATTTAAGCTAAATCTCGATTTTACGGAAATTGAACCGATGTTTCTTGTTTCTGCCTCGGCGAATCCGCCATGGATGCCATGAGTAGAGCTGTCCAAGGGCCGGGCTACCCGCCCGAGCCCGTAAGCCCGCCCGATATTTGGGAGGGTTTGGACAAGAATTTTAAATTTAAGGTCCGGGCTTGGACAAAATTTTTAGGCTTGTTTAGAAAATGGGCCGGGCTTGGTCATAGGCATAAAAGCCCGAGCCCGGCCTGGCCTGGCCCGTTTACTATTGATTTAATATAAATATATTTTTATATATTTATTTTATTTGTTAATGTGTTATTTTTCTTATTTTTTTTTGTATATGATATTGATATTTTTAAATATTATTAGTATTTAGACTTTGTTAACTTTGTAAAAATTGCTTAGATAATAATTTCTTAAATGTATTGATTTACTTTTATTTATAATATAAATTAATATAATTTAATTTTTAAAATTAGTGTCCGAAAAAAATTAAAAACGGGCTTTTGGACGGGCCTCGGGTTTATATAAATATTTTAGGGCCGGGCTTGGACAAAAGAGTAGGCCCGAAATACCGGGCCGGGCCGGGCTTGGACAAGCAAAGATTTTGTAAAATTTTACTCAAGCCCGGCCCGGCCCGGCCTGAACCCGGCCCATGGACACCTCTAGTCATGAGGATTGCCTGTCTAAATTTGTACGTCGAAAGGAGGAAAAACAAGTGCGAAAACCAGGGGAGGGACCGGCCGAGGAACAGGCCGACAGAGTCCCTGTTTAGATATTTTTATATTATATTAATATATTTTAGATATTTATATATTATATTAATATATCTTAGATATTTATATATTATATCATTATAATATATAAATATCTCGTGGGAGGGTTTTTTGGGCCCAATTTTGAGTAGAACTTGTCTCAGCCCGCGTGGGGCTCAACCCAGTCTGGGTCTGGGGCGTACGAGGCCCCGGGGGCATTTTGGTAATTTTTTGTCAAGAGTCTGATTTTAGCCTCGAAACCTCCTGGACACTTTCCTAGGCCCTGAATCACATTCAAACCCAGTCTTAGGTCATATTAGAGCCTCGCAGGTGCATTCATAATTAACCCGGTTGAATCGAGTACGGTGATGCTCCGGGGGTTAAAGTCACATGGAGCGCTTGGAAGTATACAAATCTCCCAACACTGTGAGTAGCCTTATTTTCAGTGCTTAGCCACTAGGGGCAACGTTTTTAAATGTTTTAAAAATATAAATTACTTTAAAAAGGTTTTACAATACTTTTGGGATAAGGGTAATCCACGACACACACTTTTTATTTTGTGATACACCCACTTAGAGGGTGGGATGATTTTAAAAATATAAAAGCTTGCATTTGTTTACATGTTTTAAATAAATATATATGAAATATTATTATTGTGATTATTGAGGGTACGATACCCTTGCGGGATGAGAATTTGAATGGCTCATGGGGGGCTCCAATATATGTGGGAGCGTGGACCGAGTTGGAGAAGGCATGCATGATTCTCAGTTGTGGATCGCCTATAGAGGGGCACGGTGAGACAAGACCCTAGGAGAGGTGCGTAGGGAAGCTCGCCAGGGCTCCAGGTAGCTATGTTCCACCACAGCGATGGGCACCGCCGAGGGAACGGACTAGAAAAAGAGATAGCCCTCGGTGTAGTGAGGTATACAACCGACAGGTCGAGCCTCCAGTATGAAAGTGATGCCAGCCCATATTAAGATATGTGTATATATATTTATTTATTTAAGGAGTTTTAAAAGAGGGTTCTCGGCTGGAGTACCAGAAGAGAGTTTTGAAAAGAAAATTTTTTATTTTATTTTTATTTTACTTTATTATATTTTGGATTACCCTTGTTTTTCCTAACCCCAATGGAGATTCATTGAACCTCTGTCACTCACCTGTATCCAATGTGGATGGATGCAGATTCGCATACGGGGTCAGCAAGTAGAATGGAGGCTCACTAGGAGGCGTTAGTAGCTTAGGCGTAGCGGATTCCGTTGCATAGGTTTCCTTTTAATTAAATCCACTGGTACTTCTTTTATTGTTAATTATTTTTATTAAATGATTTCAAATTAAGATTTTAGTTTTGTTTTGTAGCGATGATATCTATTTTAAGTCTTGCGGTGCCTTGAATACGTGGCTGCAGACATGTACTTCGAGGTAGCGCGGCAGTTGCCACATGGCAGACCCGGACGGGTCAGGGCGTGACAATCATGACTTAAGGTGAGTAATTTTAAATACCTATTACCTAATGGATTAATACTTAATCCTAAAAAGATATAATTAATTAATAGTAATTTAGTATATTATTAAATAAAAATAATTTTTTGACCATTTTGGGAGCAATTTATCCTAAAATAAAAGTTAAGGGACTAATTTGTCTCAAATAAAAGTTTATGGACCAATCTGTCCATTTTTATATAATTTAAGGACTAAATTGGATCTTAAGCCATAATAAAATGATCATATTTTATTTTCCTTTTTCTTAATTAATGAGACCAAATGAGCACCCGAGCATTAATTCAAATGGTTGGTGCATGCATCTCTTGAGGATTAATTCTCAGTTTCAACTTCCACCTATGTGTGAGTTTAGTTTCTTTATTGGTTTGTTTGTTAATTTGTCTGATTTCTTATTAGAAATTTATTTGATTGTAATGATATTACTATTATTTGTTTTTAATTGATCAATTTGTTAATGGGTGCCTTTATTATTTTTTTTCTTAAACAAATATCTTAGTTCATAAGTTTGTCAGATCAGTGGTCAGTTATATGAAATGTATCCTTGAGCTCAAGGATGATGGTTTTCTTCAGTGTTTTTATTGATTTCAAAATTCTAAAACAACATACCAAAACAATCGAAACCAACACAAATCACATTTTTATAAAAAGAAAAAAGAATCAAAATATTGTCCAATACGGTATATTTACAATCTTGTATTCCACACCTTATTGCACGCATATCGTTTCTCAGCGGAAAGAAGGGGTTCTCCCTCGTCAAGAAAGTCGTCGCATCATCTTCACAAGTCATGTGTGTGTCGTCCACGGTGAGTTGAGCTCTCTATTTCTTTGCCAAAATCTATATTAAACTCTTACCATTGAGCACTACGGTTAAATTATTTATTTTAAGGAGAATCTATGTAGTGGAAAGACTTAGAAATTTTTATCATCTATAAACATCATTGCCAGCAAAGCAAGTTCATGTTTAGGTGGGTTTTTTAAATATTTCTTCCAAGCTTTTTTTCTTTTTGAATTAATTATAACGAATGCATCATTATATCATTATTGTGTCCACATTGCTTTATTTAATAAATGTATTATGTTTTTTTATTTTTTTTAAAAGAAGGATTTCATTTTCCGGGGTTGTCAAAACTCACCTCGATTATACCAGCCCTAGAAAAAAATGTGTATTTATTGGGGGTTTAAACCCCCGTTATTCTTCAAATTTTCGGGGGTCAAAACCTCCGGTAATTGTAATATTTATTGGGTTTAATAAAAACCTCCGTTGAAACATTTACATACTGTTCGTTGGGCGGCGGTGGTTCGGGGGTCCTACAACCCCTGTTAAATTTTTGATCCGGGGATTAAACCCCCGGTAAAGGCATATAACAAACCCCGCTAGAAACCCCCTTTTTTGGTAGTGCCTAAAAGTCTAACCCCTACAGGGTTTTGGGGGCTTTAGGTCTTATGGTGCCAAATAGCACAATTCAATAGACTGATTTACCTTTATTTAATTAGTTAGGTCCAAGGACGGAGCCATGATTCAAAGGTTGGGAGGCCAAGACTAATACAAATGTTAGATTATTTTTAAAGAAGATTTATAATAAGAAAAATATTTTTTTTGGAGGATAGAAAAAAATGCATATTGAATGCGTAAAAATGCTTTTGCGAACTTTTCTTTTTTAATTATATGAACTACATGTATCTATATCTATTTAATAACTTATAATTAATTCTATTTGAGTCAGGACAGTCCACTATGAGAATAATGCTTTTTCAACAATAATTTTCTCCATCCACTATGGTAGTCAAGTTTTCAATAACTTTATATATACAACATTTCAAAAATTAAATGAAAAGCTTAAAACAAAAAACTTTAATATTGCAAAATTAGAAAAGTAAAATATCAACGGTCACACAAGGATTTATGAAAAATTAGAGCAAAAGACAATGAGTTAAAAAAGAATTTAAATTTATTAGAGGGGGCCAAGTAAAATATTGTAAGAAATTTATAGAAATTTATAGGGAGTAAAACAAGATTTTTACCAAAGCTAAAGGGGGCCAAATAGAATATTTCTAAGAAACTTATAAAAACTTATAGTGGCTATAAAGCAATTTTGTCAAAGCCAGCGGGGGCAAGGCCCACCCCCTGTCTCCTTCCCTGGTTAAGTCCAAGATCTAAGGGGGAGCTGTGTGAGTTTTCTCTATTGGTTGTTTTTTTTTTTAATCATTTTGGCATTGATCACAGAAGTGGCAGATGGGCTGGTTGGGTCAATGGAGTTAGGTTATTTTTGGATCAAGAGAAATTTGAATCATTTTTAGGTTTGGATAATTTTGGGTTCGGGTCGGGTTGAGTTCGGATCATTTATATGTTGGGTTATTCAAGTTTGGGTCTTATCGGGTCTCGAGTCATTTCAAATTTGACCTCGTATGGTTTGAATTTACATTTGAGTTTTTGAATTTAGATTATTTCAAATTCAACTTGGATCAGATGATTTTTTTTTCATGTTTTATCCTTCTATCATAAAATAAAGGATAGCTTATAATATTTGTTAACAATTGAGTTTATTTTATTCAAAATTTTAATTAATTTCTACAAAATTATTTCAAAATAATTTAACAAAGTTTTTAAATATTCACAAATTCTCTTTTAGAAAAAAAACTAATAGTCAATAGGATTTTAAAATTTGAAAATTTTTCTTAATCATGACTTAAGGTGAGTAATTTTAAATACCTATTACCTAATGGATTAATACTTTATCCTAAAACGATATAATTAATTATTAGTAATTTAGTATATTATTAAGTAAAAATAATTTAGAGCTCTTTCTTAGTTAAAAAAAATTCAATTATAAATTAAAGTTCGAAATAGTTATTAAGTTTTAACATTTTTTATTTTTTTTCTTAAATAATGTTTTCCTACTTATACTGTTATATATAGATAATTAGACATAGTGTTGTATCGCTTTTTGAATTGATAAATCATAAAACTTAGTTAAATTTTAAAACAATAAAAGATGGATGGTAAAGTAAAGTAAGGTATTAAAGTCTAAAGTTGAAAGAACATCGCAAAAAAAAAAGTGGTAAAGTTTAAAATTAAAACTAAAATTGTAAAACTAAACTAATTAATTAAATCTATAGGTTAAACTTATTTTTTTAAAACATTAAATAATGTTAATAGTAATAAAATTAGTTAAATTATAAATATTTAATATTAATTAAAATATTAAGTTATATTTGATATTTCTTTATATTACTTAGAAGGGTTTCATTTTTCAAGTTCCCGCATCTCTAACCAATAAGAATTAGCGTGTTTTATGTTGAAATCATTAATCTACCAAACATATTAAAGTTTGAGCGACTATCATTATTTATCTTTTAAATTTTGCTCAAATTCTATTTTGGTCACTATAATTTAAAATGTTTTATTTTGATCCTTATGTTTTGAAAGTTAGACCATTTTAGTCATTCCATTAGTATTTTTATTAACTTGGTTTTTAAGTGCTAAATTTATTACATATTTGCTATTATGATACTAGATTTTTAGGTGAAATTTATTTACTTAAGACTTTAAAAAATGTATTAATATTGAAAAAAAGTAAAAATATTTATTAAAAAAATTAATGAAATGATCAAAAATGGTTTAATTATCAAACTATAAGGATCAAAATAGAACCTTTTAAATTATAGGAACCAAAACAGTTTGATTTTCAAATTATAGTAACCAAAATAGAACATTATAAACTGTAGGAGTCAAAATAGAATTTGGGTTAAATTTTAAGGACCATTTATGCTTTTCACTCTCACACTATATTTGGTAGGAAATAAATAGAAATGAAAGAAAGTGAGTGAGAAAATATAACTTTTCACTATTTGATAAGAGAGAAATGCACTTAAGAAAAAAAATATGAGGAAAATAGAAGGATTCATTTCCTTATAAATCATTTCTGTCTAAATTTGGTAGAAATATAAGGGAAAGAAAATGGTTGTTAACTCTAATACATAGAAAAGACTATTATGCCCTTAAAATTTCTTTCTAATTATAAAATTTACCATTAGAAATAGAAGGTATTAAAGTAAATTTTAAGATAAAAAGTACATAAGGATAAAATTGTCATATTAATTAGAATTATTTTTCTTTCTTTTCTATTTCTTACTTATACCTAACAATGGAAATAATCAATTTTTTTCTTTTCTTTTCTTTTTATTTCTTTCTTTACTAGCAAACATGAGAAAGGAAATATAAAACTATATTTGGTATATGAAAATATTTTCAGTTTTCATTTTCTGAAAAATATAAAGGAATCACCATCTAAAAAATAAGAAGGAAAGAAAAAAATTGATTATTTCCTTTGTTTACTATAACCAAAAAATAGAAAAGAAAGAAAACTTATTTTAATTAATATGACAATTTCACCATTATTTACTTTTTAATTAAAAATTTACTTTCAATATTTTTTATTTGTAATAATAAATTTACAATTAGAAATAAATTTTAACGACATAATAATCATGTCTATGTATTAAACTCAATAATCATTTTCTTTATCATCTATTTTCGTCTAATTTAGACGAAAATGATTTCTGAATAAATGACCCCTCCTACTTTTCTTCTATTTCTTTTCTTAGGTAATGTTGGAATTTGATAACGTAACGGAGACTTTTTGTTTTATTTATTTCCATTTGCAAGGAAGTCCCACGTTAAACTCGTCTACACGAGTCATGACACTCGAAGTCCTCGCATTTCACCAGTCACAGCAATAAAATAGATTTTTTTTTTTGCCAAAATGTATATTACATTCTTACGAGCACTATAATTAAATTATCCATTTCTACGATCACTATAATTTTACAAGCACTAGGAGACTTAAAAATTTTATCTTCTACATACTTTCCGCAAACATCATTGCAAACTTAGAAACTTTATTTATTTATTTATTTTATAAACTATCCAATTTATCGTAAGTAATTATAATATTATATCTGACTAATTCAGAAGCGATGCCTTAGACTTCGAATGAGAGAACCTCTTCCAATATTATTATTTTTTATTCATGATATTCGAATTTAAAATGTTACTTAAAAAATATTAAATTTTTTCCGCTCAATATCTAATATGGGTTGGTTAGAAACTTTAATTTCAAGACAGCAAAGCAAAACAAATCTTGATATATCACAAAGATTAAATTCCAATTTAAGGATCCGGCTCCTCTCCTGTTGAACTTTCAAGTGGAGAGTCCGGTTTTGTGTTTTGATGGGATGCCTACACATTAAAACAGATATCAATGGTTTCAGAAGAGTCACCTCATCAAATGTGAAAATCCTTCTCAACTATTTTCTTCTTCCGGTAAGGGGTTTTAACTGTTCAATTATCCATCCTTCTTGGTTTCTTTACTTCAAATATTGCTTTTTCACGAGTTCTTCCTCTCATTTTTGTGAAATCCAGTTCACAAGAACATGAGAATTTGAGATTACATTAATTATTTTAAAAATACAAGAAGTTTAAATAATCTTTTTGAGAAATAAGTATAAATAATCTTATTCTATAATAAAGGGTAAAATCTACATGTTCAAATAAGAAATTAACAGTTTGAATTTACATTCTCATCATTTGCAAAATTAAAAGATCAAGAATATTGCCAACTTCATGCTCTCATCTCATCTCTAAAACAGAAAAATCAGGACCCAATAAGAAACTTGTCACCTTTTCAGCATTACACACATCAATCGGTTGTAGAAACACAGCAAAACCCTCAAACTGTATAAAATGTTTTGGGATGCAAAACCCAGATTTGAAGTCCCAGTTTTTACTGCAAAACCGTCGAACCATATAAAACGTTTTGAGACACGATATTTTTCTCTCAACCTTGTTCTTGGCTCAAGATACATACCATTTGAAGAGACTTGGAGGCAGAGCTTGATTACAAATCTGAAGATTTTTTCAAAGATTATAGAGAGACTACCGATGAAAGAGATGATGGCAGAACACTGAACACTGAACACTTAACGGCGTCAATATTAGTTAGTTTTTATTCGATGACGTGCTCTTTTGAAGCCATTGACATATGTTTTGATGCGTTGGCATTCCATCATACCATTTATTGGACTCTCCAGTTGAAAGTTTAACAGGAGAGGAGCCATATCCCCAATTTAACGGGTCACTTGCTCTGTCTTAAAAGTTTCTAGGTTCGCAATGATGTTTGTGGACATGGGTCACTTGCTTGGCTGTCTTAAATGTTTCTTAGCCTTCCCACTAAGATTATAGTGCTGGTAAAAATGGATAAAATTTATAGTGCTCGATCGCAAGAATTTGATATAGATTTTGAAGAAGAAATTAAGAATTGCATAGAAATTTTCAGATTAGGAATACGTATATGTACAAAACCTGTTAACATTCTCCTCTTAAAAGAAAATTTCCAAACCTAACTTAAATGCACCCTTACTAAAAGGATTTGTTGATGTCATTTTAAACCATAAATACGCTTAGGAGATAGCAACAAGGGATTTGATAATCACATTCCAGGATGATTTAATTGTAAAATCAGACAAATCAACCTTATATATCATTCAACAATGAGTCAAATTCTTCTAGAAATTGAAGCAAATGTCTCTTGTGTCGCGTTGCAAATGTCTATCGCAAGCTTTTAGAACATGAGGCATTAAAGGGTTTTAGTACTCTCTCTTTGCAAAATGTCTATTTCAGTTCATATTAAAGTCAAAACTTGTTAACTTTCAAACAACTTTAGATGAAGACAAAAGAATTTGGCGAACAAATTGAGAAAGAAGAACCTGGGAAGCTTGCACATGCCTCTCTCGTAAGAAGAAATAGAGTAAAATAGATCGACTTAAATTCAACAGTGCTGCCTTATTCGAGTCTTATATATCAATGTTTGAAAAAAGAGTAAAATAAGGAGAAATAGAGAAGCACAAGAACATCTTGCTGACAGTCCTTACTCCTTTAACAGCCATCGTTCGAAACAACAGACAACAGAGAGAGCTCAAACATACTTGAGCTCTCTCCCTCTCTTGCAAGTGAATCGGTAGCATCATTGCATTCTCTCGGTACCTTTGAAATTTTCCAGCCAGGAATTTTGTTTTTTAAAGCCCCAAGAAGAACGAAATGTTTAACTAGTAATCAAAAATAGAAAATCTGTGAGTACAAATGGGTGGATCGAGTGGAAGGTACCCTGACTTTGGACCTAAAATGTTCTGCAAGAAAAATAAAAAACTTAGATGAGCTGCCTTAATTAAGGAAGTTGGTGCATTATTCTATGTACTTTTAAGTAACCTTAAACTTAATATATAAATAACCATATACATATCTTACTTAGTTATCTTGCTTAATGTTGCCCAAAAGGCCTTCTTTTCACATTCTTGAGCATGGCAACAACATCCTTCATATCAAGTCTATCTTTTGGTAACTCAGCAAAATAATTCAAAGTTAAGTCCAAAATAGAAGATATACAATTTGCCTTAACAACCAAATATTCATTCTAAATGTAAGCAAGATTGCGTGTCAACTGGAGGTTTAGCTCTACGAGCTTAATTAGAAGCATTGCAGATGGAGTTCGGAAAGTTGCCCCTAAGATTGTGGACTCCTAACCCAACCAACTATTATACAAGTTCAAATTTGGTACCATTAAAACTAATTTTTGGAATATTTGGGTAAATGTTGTTAAAGTGTGATTTGGACTCAATTAGACAAATAGGTGGTTTGAAATTTAATTACAACGAAATATTGGAAGTTTGGGGTCAATTGAGTTTTTGAAATCTTTGGGGGAACTTGAAAGAAATTTTCTCATGGGGGAAAATGTTTAAAGGGAAGAAGAGGGGTGGGCCGTACAGAACAGCCCACCCCCATTGTCTTCTTTCCCTACATTTTCTTTCTCAAACTTCATTTCCTTTCTCTAAATGACACAAACTTCTCTCTAGATTATCTTTCTTAGTTCTCAACTGATCTAAGCAAGTAAATAACTTAAATCATAATATTTTCCGAGCTTTACAAGATGGTGGTGACCATTTTCAAAGAAAGGTAAGGGAGTTAGCTTGAAATTGAGGTGAAAGTTGCGGGTTAACTTGGAAGTTTGGAGAAAATGAGCTAGTTTCAAACTAAATTGATAAGGTATGATGTTAAGCTTTTCAAAAGAGTTCGTTTGGTGCTTTTTCATGTTAAATTCATGGGTAGTTGTTGAAGTTTTGCATTTTTGGAAGAATAAAGCCTATTTTTGGATTTTAATGAGGAAATTTGATTTAAATTGTTGGTGGTTGGTGTTGTGGTTGCATTATGATGCCTACTGGGATCTTAAAATGTTGTTAAAACTAGTACAAGTGAAAATTTTGAGCTTTATGGGCCAAAGCACAGCGGTGGAGCCGCCATGCATGATGCCATGAAGTAGTCCAGCACTAGACTTGGGCATATCTGACGCTGGATATCAACATGAGTAGAGAGGCATGGCTCGAATAAAATCGGAACCGGACCTTGAATAGAATGTAGGTTGAACTGAGTTAACCAAATTTGACTTTTTCATTTTGACCCAAGAATAATAATATAATAAAAAACCATTTAATAAAACAATTAAAAATAAAAATCTGGTACCAATGGATGTATCTATGGAATAACCTACTTAGTGAAATAGAAAGAATCATAGGTCACTAACAATCCTAACGAGCCTCCGAACTCATAACACTGAAAAAAAGGAACAAAAGGAGCAGTGAGTACACATTATGTACCCAATCAGCGACTTAAGTTCAATAAATATTCAGATAGGGTTTGGGGAGTCGGGTGGATCTAACATAAGTATAAAACATAATATACACACACACACACCCCCCCTTTCAAAACAGCTTCCCAAAACCTTTTTATTTATTTAACATAATAACTCAAGCGGGCTAGCAGTAAAGCACTCTGAGGCAAGACTGTGCAATTGTCATTAATCTCAATTTGTCTGAGAGCTATCTCATCATATCATAATATAATACATACATACTTACACATATACATATAGATACCCCAAATCAGGCTAGCATGCTCCTTTAAGCTCTCTCATTCTCAAAAAGAGCACCGAACAATGTCCCCTAAGGGACCACACATCATAATATCGAAGGACACTTATTTCATAAATGACACATCCAGACCCAAATGAACTTTTTCGTACCTATCAAAATAGTAAAAGACGGTGAATGGATTCAGACAAGACGTTGATCTGGGTGTGTTTGATAAAAAAGAGATGTTAAAGATAGGAAAAGACGGAGTTGGAAGATGAAGTAATTCCCAATGCATGGAAAGCAACTAAACACTTACCGGACTCCCCCTAAGTCCATAACCAATGGTTGTGGAGCCCTTGTGGTGTAAGAGATCGGAGAATGGAGCCAAGGTTTAAAAATCGGGGAAATCAAAGAAATGGGAAGGAGGTCCGGTGTTGGACTTGAACAAGTTCGGTGCCAGACCTCTGCCTATATAAAAGGAAAGGCCGAGCCTCCCCTCCATTTCTCTTCTTCCCCTCTCTTACTTCTTATCTCTTTTCCCTAAATGAGGTATTTTGGAGTTTTGGCCGATCTGGACAATCCGACCATCGGATCAAGGTGAGTTTCCAATATGTTATCCTACTCACCTCAATCTTCAATTTGCCTAGTTATTTACATAACTCCATGCATTGGTTGAGGAGAAATCATGGCTTAAAGCTAGGTTTAGGTTTTTAAGGTAAATTAAAGATTTGAATTTTAGGAATTTTGAGTCGGTGATTCTCATTTTTGCTTCGGTTAAGTTGTTGTTAATGTCGTGGGGATTGTTTATCTCAATTTGCAGGTCGTTCTATGGAGAAAGGAGCTTAAAAATCGAAGAAAATGGGCATTCTATTTCAGGTTCGACGCAGGACTTGTCTCAGCCCACTTAGGGGTATTTTTGTAATTTCACATAAAGTGTCCATTTTTTACTTGAACCTTCATCGAATACTTTTCTAACCCTTGAATCACATTTGAACATAATTTGAGGTCATATTAGATCCTTGTAAGTGCATTCATAGAGTTAATTATGAATTTTAACGCATACTTCGATGTAATTAGGGTTATGGACAATCTAGTGCGGCAACACTCAGGAGTTCGATCATCGTGGGATTCTTGGGAATATACGAACCTCCCAACACTATGAGTGGCTTTGTTTCGATGTTTAACCATTTAGGGCTAAACGCTTTTATTATTTTATGAATGTTTTAATTATATGTTTTGGGATTCAGGTATTCCCTTACACTTACACACACGTTATTGCATGTCACTTGGGAGGAATGTTTTAAAATAAATTTAATTTATAAAAATATATGTATGTATCTATGCATATAAATATATATATATATATTGTGAGGTATGAGATGAGTGCCTAACGGGGCATGATCATATGAGATGAGAGATGGAGTTCCAGAGAGGACTATATGAGACTCGGTGCTAAGATGCGAGTGGCTCTATGATAGAGTGAGTGGACCGAGCAGAGCATGCATCCAACAAATTTCCATGGACCACCTTTTAAGGGGTACAATGATCAGGGGACCTTGGACTAGAGAGGTGTGTAGAGAAACTTACCAGGGCTATGATGCAGTTGTGCCCCCACCCACAACGAATGAGACTGTCGAGAGAACAGGCTTATAGAGATATGAATATATATATATATATACATATATATATATATATATATGTTTTTATAAAAGAAGGTTTTAAAAGAAAGGAAATGAGAAAAGATAGCTTTCGATGGTACAAGATACTTGACCAATGTGCAAGGTCAAGTCTTTGAGTATTTTCACTGTCAGCCCATAGTTAGTTTATTATTATTATTGTTTTAAATGAAAATGTTTTGGGGAAAACGTTTTAGAAATGTATTCAAAGATAAATATAAATGTTTTCGAACTTGTTTTGGATTTACCATACTCCTCAAATCCTATTTGACTTTACATTGAACCGAGGCTACTCACTGAGTACACCAAGGTGTACTAACCCCACGTCTCTTTTATATTGTTTAGGTTAGATGTCTAGAGGCTCATTCGGAGAGGTTAGTGGCTTAAAAGTTAATAGATTCTGCTGCATAGGTAACCCTTCAATTTAATCCATTGGTACCTAAATTTTTATTAAATTATTTTATTACATGATTTTTAATTATTATAAATGTTTTCTAATTAGAGTTTTAGTTTAATTTTTTCACAGCAATGACACTTAACCTATGCCTTGCGATCGACACGTACTTCGAGATATTACGACAGTTGTCACGTGGTCGACCCCCAAGTTAGGGTGTAACAATTTGATTGGTATCAAACCTTATAAAAATATTTTAAATGTTTTCAAAAGACATAAAGCATTTTCAAACATCTTCTAGTGTTTTTGAAGCGAGTAAATTACTTAGGTTCCAATTTTCTAAGTTCGAGTATGTAGTTACTCGAATGTACCATAAATATTCAAACCTACCTCTAGAATACATTCCTTAGAAGTATGCCACCATATAGGGTACGTGGGTGTGATCTTTAAGTGGAGTAACATCTTGACCACCATTAATTTCAAGACTCGTGAAAGCAATGTCGCTTTTCGAGGAAGCTTATGAGATCAACCCTCCAAATTTAAATACCTTTCCTCATCGTTAGCTAAGCCAAGCAAGGGATGGTATTTCCCTTGTGAGATGAGATATGTTGATTATCTCGTACAACCCTAAGGCAATAAATTCCAAAACCCACCAATGAAGAAACTAGTTCGACGGCCAACCCAAATTAAATCAATTTCCCCTTTTCTTTACATGTTTAATGTGTAGGATCTGGGAGAAAGTTGAAGTAGGGAGAGTAAGGCAAGGCAGAAAGATGGACCAAAAGCCCAAGAGAACCAAGCCAACCTCCCCCAGTCTTACACCATTTATATGTAGATTATGACAGTGAGTTAGACTAAGGAAAAATAACTCGAGATGGTTCGAGATTATGAATGACGAGAGTTTGAAGAACTTCAAAAGGCGAGGCAAACTAGCCAAGGGGAAGGAAAAATGAATGAAGGAGGCTTCAACGAAGTAACGATTAGAACGACAAAAAAAAAGTCGAAGAAGAGTTAGGCAAGGTGGAGAGATCGATGAGAGGCCTACGTAAGGTAAACCAACTCCTTTCATTCTCTACACCACTCGTGTGTAGACCTTGAGAGGAAAGTCAATAAGGACAAATGAAAGGAAAACCACCCAAAATAAATAAAACTAGCACGCAATAGCTCTAAGACATAAAACAGACGACCACAAAAGATAGGCAAGGGGAGTTGAAGACTTAGGAAAAGATTAGTTCGACTTTTCAATGAATCGAGTCGACTCCTCCCTCTGTCCACACTACCAATGTGTAGGATTTGGGAGAAAATCACCCAAAAACATGGAAAGACCGAACGAACTCGAATCAGGAGAGACAAGCCAAGATAAAGTACAAAAGCGAAGTAGCGAGGATGAAAGTAAGTGATGAGAAGGAAGAAGGCAAAGACAATGAATGAAGAACGAAGAATGGGAGGAGATCTCATGTCTACATGGTTGACGGGTAGTCGATCCCTCACTACTTACCCAACCATTGGATACCTGTGCTAAGGAAATCCAAGGAGTAGGACAGGAAAAAGATTCATGATGGAAGGAATGGAATAAGGAGAAAGATAGGCTAGAGATCTCCAAACCCGAATGGTTGACAAGTGATAGACCCATAATTAAGTGAACAACTAATAAGCATAGTAAGGAGAAGACACAAGGAAGCAATAAGAAAGGAACCATGACAAGATCAAGGGGAAGTAAGCAAGCGAAGCGCAAAGAATGGACAACGATGATGAAAGCACCTACATGGATACATGCAACGAGCATGAAGAGAATCCCTTTCTTCACCATAGAGGATGGATCACCAGAAAAGAGGGCAAGAAAGAAGAAAGGAAAAGAGAAGGAAAACACTTAAACAAGGATACACAAGATGCCATGATGTAGTGTGGAGGCTGTATTAATAAGGTAAGCATAAAATAGTAGGTAAATCAGAACCTTAAGTTAATTAGAAGTGAGCAAAACTTAAGATAAGGACACATTTAGTTTTATAAGGCAAATTAGAATTTAAGCTAATTAGGAGTAGATTCTTAAAATGGAGAAAAGACAAACTTTAGGGTCCTACATCGCCTAGAAAATCTCAACCTTTAACTAGGAATATTTCCATAATAAACCATAGGTTAATAACCCTAAAATGACTAGTTAGGCTTTGTAAAAGATTTAAAACTTAGGAGATTAAGATTTAAGGCTTAGCCCAAGTAAATAACTAAGCAATAAGTTAAGGAAAACAAGTAATAGACTCAAGGATTAGATAACTAGCTAAGAAAAACCAAACAAAACAAGTCAAAACATGAACTGGGCCAACGTGCTACATCATGCCATAAATAATAAGGAAAGAAAGGAATAGCATTAAAGACTGGAGGCAATACGTGCAAAGATAAAAGGGCTAAAGACATAATTAGGTTGAATGAAAAGAATGCCCTAACAATTTAAGAGATGAGAAGAGATAAGAAGTTGGATAGAAAGAAAATTTTGAAATGGAGAAGGAAAGGAAAACACATGAAAGAAATAAGGTGGAGACACTTGTATCTGAGTAGGGTGACGAGTAATAGACTCCTTACTACTTGTCTACCTTCTAGATACAAGTAGAAAATGATCGTAGGAGAAGAATGAGGAAATAAAAAGACGGATGCATCGGAGTATGGAAAGGTAAACGGAGATGAAAGAACAACGAACATGATGACAATTGAAGTTATAAGGAGATTACAAATACAATTAGGATCGAAAATGGTGTGATTCAGATAAGAGTTGAAGAATGAATGAAGATGGATGAGAATGATAGTTGGAATTGGAGAAGACAAAAATAGGAGAAAGGAAAAAGAAGTGAAATAGAAGGAATTAAGAGTAAGGAGCCAAGGAATAGAAAGGATAAGTCAAAAACTTAGAAGGAGGGGAGCAACTTAACCTTATCGGGATAATGTCTTCTCAAAGAAAGGTAAGTGAAGAAATGATAAGGGAAACGAAGTTTAGATGAAGGTAGAGTTGAAGTAACTAAGTGCGGGCAGGAGTAGAAGATACTACATGAGATGCATTATCAGTGTAGCAGTGATGCGACACCAAACATGAAGATCACAAATGAAAGGTGGTTTTAAAAGTCACTTAGAGCATCCATGGAAATAAGAAGAAAAAGGAAGAAATGAGAAAGTGGAGTGATCCGGCTTAGAGACGAAATCAGACCATAGAGAACGTGAAAAATGATGGAAACCCACAGGCGAGAAGCAAGAGATGGGAAAATAAAAATAGAAAAGCAAATAGGACAAACCCTAAGTGCTTAATGGAAAAAAGCACAGGGACAAGAAACAGACTAGTCAGGCTTATAGACTTTTATGAGCACAACTAGTATAAGTAAATGATAAAGGGAAATTCTAACACCCAAATGAAGTAAGGGTGTTGGAAGAAAAGTAAGGAAGGTAGCGACAAGGAAAGTAAGAGATGAAAAAAAAGACCAAGGGTATGAACGAACCGAGACAAAGAAGTTAAAACTAGTAAAGGAGATCGTAAGAAAGAGAAACACGTAGTACCCTTGCGGATGATACTTTAGGAAGAACTATTGATGAAAGGAAGAAAAGAAGTCGAACTATAACAAAGAAGATAAAAGATGAAAGAGAAATTAAAGAAGACTGGGAAAGTGATATTGATACACATAAAGTCGAACATCATGTACGGATGACGTGGGAGCCATGTGAGGCATCCCATCAAGAGAAAAGATCAGAGATCGAGATCTTGAGGATTTTTTAGAAGACTACTTTATTGAGCCGACCCAGAGTATAGAGTGGGGAGAGCTCGAGGCATCCCAGAGTTCTCCATAGAGAATAAGAGATGGGATGAGAAGTGATAAAATGGGCCGAGGGCTCTATATGAGATAGAGAGGGTAGACCAAAAAACGAGTCAGATTGTGAGAGCCGAGAAGGCATGATTCCTAATTTCTATAATATGGTTTAGTTAAGATTAGGCCAGTGTATACTAAAGCTCGACTCATATGTCAAATGCTTAGAGGAAGAGATCGAAAAGAAAAAAAAGAGAGTCAAGAAACGAAATGGAAAAGAAAGACAAGGTTAGGGAAGGAAAAACTAACTCACCGCACACCTTGCCTTATAGGCGAGGGAGTTAAATTTGAAGTCATCCCCAACTTCTTGGTTACAAGGATGAGTACAAGAGACATCGTGCAGAGGAAGAATACGTTGAGGGGTATTTACAAAATTGGAAGTAATGTCGAAGAAAGAAATGAAGATTGCTTTAAAGAAGAAGAGTAATGGAACCCCAGGAGTAATAAAAAGGTATTCTCATTAGGAGAGACTTTTAAGGAGAGGTCAAGAAATGAGTGAAAGCATCAGAGTAATGCAGCTGAAGTGAAGTGAGCCCTAACCCATTGGAAGAGTCAGAAAAGAGAAAATAAAGTTCAAACTCTGGTGTAGAAGTCAATCTCCCATAACGACCTTTGGAATTTCGAGGACGAAATTCTTAGAATGAGGGAAAAAATGAGACACCTGACCTAAATGAACTTTTTCGTACCAATCAAAATAGTAAAAAATGGCGAATGGATACAAACAAGACGTTGATCTACGTGTGTCTGATAGAGAAGAGATGTTAAAGATAGGATAAGATGGAGATGGAAGATGAGGTAATTCCCAATGTGTGGAAAGCAACTAACACTAACTGGACTCCCCCCTAAGTCCACAACCAATAGTTGTGAAGCCTTTTTGGTATAAGAGATAGGATAACATAGCCAAGGGTAGCCTCTCCCCTTATATAGGCACAGGTTTGGCGAGGCCCACCATTTCACTTCTCCCCCTCTCTTTCTTCTCCTCTTTTTTCCCTGAAGAAGGCATTCTAGAGTTTTGGCCGATCCAGACAATTCGATTATTGGATCAAGATGAGTTTCCAATATCTTATTCTACTCACAATCTTCAATTTTCCTAGTTATTTATATAAATCCATGCATTGGTTTAGGAGAAATCACGACTCAAAGTTAGGTTTAGGTTTTTAGGTTAAATTAAGCTTATATTTGAATTTTAAGAATTTTGAGCCGAGGATTCTCGTTCTTGCTTCAATGAAGTTGCTGTGGATGTTGTGGGGATTGTCCGTCTCAATTTACAAGTCGATCCATAGAGAAACAGGCTAAAAAATCGAGGATAACAAGCTTTCTATTTCGGGTCTAACGCATGACTCAATTAAGTCCAATGCCAAACTCACCCAAAATGGCGTTGGGCTTGTTTGATAAGTCTAGCACTGGAGTTCTCTCAACCACTTAGGGGCATTTCTATAATTTCTCGTAAAGAGTCCATTTTTTACTCGAAACTTCCCCGAACACTTTTCTAAGCGCCGAATCACATCCGAACATCATTTTAGGCTATAGTAAAGCCTCGTAGGTACATTCAAAGATTTAATTATGAATGCTAATGCGTACTTCCATGTAATTAAGGTTCTGAATGATCGAGTGCGGTGGCACTCTGAAGTTCGATCATTGTGGGATTCTTAGGAGTATACAAACCTTCCAACACTGTGAGTGTCTTTATTTCAGTGTTTAGCCATTTAGGGCTAAACACTTTTATTATTTTATGAATATGTTTTAATTATATGTTTTGGGATTCGGGTATTTTCTCACACTTACACACATATTATTGCATGTTAAATTGGCGGGATGTTTTAAAATAAATTTAATTTATAAAAAATGTATGTATGTATGTATATAAATTTAGGTGTATGTATGTGTATGTGAGGTATGAGATGAGTGCCTAATGAGGCATAATCATATGAGATAAGAGTTAGAGTTCTAGAGAGAACTATATAAAACTCGGTGCTTAGATGCGAATGGCTCTATGATAGAGCGAGTGGACCGAGTAAAACATGCATATGACAAGTAGCTGTGGACCACCTTTTGAGGACCATGGTAATCAGGGGACCCTAGAGTAGACAGGCACGTAGGGAAACTCGTCAAGGCTATGCTGTAGCTATGCCCCACCCACAGCGAATGGCATCGTCGAGGGAACATGCTCAGAGAGATATAAATATAAATATATATATATATATAAACATATATATATATATGTTTTTATAAAGAATGATTTAAAAGGGAAAGTTTCAAAAGGGAAAGTTTTAAAAGAAAGGGAAAGAGAAAAGATAGCATTGACGATACGAGATACTCGACCGATGCGTAAGGTCAAGTCTTTGAGTGTTTACACGGCCAGCCCATGGTTAGTTTATTATTATTGTTGTTGTTGTTGTTGTTTTAAATGAAAACGTTTTGGGGAAAACATTTTAGAAATGTTTTCAAAGATAAATATAAATGTTTTCCAACTTATTTTGGATTTACCAACTCCTCAAACCCTAGCTGACTTCACATTGAATCAAGGCTACTCACTGAGTACACCGAGGTGTACTCACCCCACGTCTCCTTTATTTTTTTTAGGTTAGACATCTGGAGGCTCACTAGGAGAGGTAGGTGGCTTAGGAGTTAGTAGATTCCACTGCTTAGGTATCCCTTCAAGTTAATCTACTGGTATCCAAATTTTTATTAAATTGTTTTATTACATGATTTTCAATTATTATAAATGTTTTCTAATTAAAGTTTTAGTTTAATTGTTTTGTAGCGACGATACTCAACCTATGCACACACATACACCCACCCACCCACCCACCCATCCATACCTATATACATAAAACATAATTATCAAATCATCCCACCTAATAAATTAGTGTAGCATAAAATCATGTGTGTGCGTAGGGGACTATTCGAATATCAAAAAATATAAAATATTTATAAAACATTTAATATTTAAACTAATAAAATGTTTAGCCTTAAATGGCTAAACTTTGAAACTAAACTAGTCACAGTATTAGGAGATTTGTATATTCCTACAATGATCGGTCGTCAAAGCATTATCACACTTAATCAATCCAAAAACCTAATTACACGGGGAAAGTGCTACAAATCTAATTCGAATTTTCCTATATGATTACGAGGCTATAAAATGCTCAAAATTATGGTTTGAAGTAATTTAGGGTTTTGGGAAGTACACAAAATGAAAAAAATACCCCCGAGAGCCCAAAGACAAGTCCAGCGTCTAACCTAGTCAGGCTAGCCACTAGCTAGTAAAACAGGAGTCCAATGCTAGATTTGATAGGTCCAGTATCGAACCAAGGTCAGAAACCTCACCCACTTTCCTGAGCTTTTTTCTCCTCTATTTCTCCATAGATCAAGCTACAAATTGAATTGCACAATCCTCACAACATCCATAACAAGATCATAGCTTCAAAAATCAAGATCACTGGTTCAAAATTCATAAAAATGAAATCTAATCTCAATTTAGTCCAAAAATCCCAACTTAAACTTTGAACTAAGATTTCTCTTAAACCAATGCATAGATTTATACAAGTACTAGGCAAATCAAAGTTGAAATGAGTAGAACAACATACAAGCAGCTCACTTCAATCCAATGTTTGCATTGAGAAATCCAAGAATTTGAAGAAAAAGCCCTTTCTTGCTCTTAAGTTTGAATCCTTTGAATTTCTTGATTTTCTCATAGTATTCTTACTTAATAAGGTTGCGGGATTGTTTGGATGTGTTTAAGGGCAGAGGGTGGTTTGAGTGGTGGTTAAGGTGGACGTAGTAGAAAAGAAGAGAGAAAGAAGAAACAAGAAACAAGAAACAAGAAGAAAAATGACGAAGAAAATGAGGAATGAGGAGGGAGGGCTTAGACCCCTCTTTATATAGCATGGGCCTGGTGCCTGGCCCATGCTGGTTCAGTGCCAGACCTCCTCTTTCTTTATCCAATGTCTTTTCTTTTCAAATTTTAGCCCTTAATTCCAACTTTTAATTTCCATGCTCTACCTGTGCACTTATGTCATGCCCCGACACCATGATCGAGCACGTAACAATCACCGCAACTCTTGAAATGCATTCTATTAGGTTAGAATACACTCCAAGGGTCGCAAGGCTAAAACGGTCATTTTACACATTTTTCCCTCATACAGTTTTCATCCAGTTCAATAGTTAAAACATTTAGTTAACATGTAGACAAGTCAAAACAGTTTAAATGTCAGACTGTCGTGACGTAAAAATTCATGTAAACACAAGACACCAAAACTTCAAGAAATTTACGAAAATGCCATTGGTTACTCGACATATTTTTCCGTGAATTTTTAAACTAAGCTATAGGATTCAGAAAAATACGGTAATAGTTTCAAATATTTTAGACACACTAAAGTCGTGAAATAGCTATTTAAACCGACATTTACTTACTCGGTGGACCCTACACAAATTTTTGAAAAATAGTACATAAGTTGACTTTTTCACCTCTGGTCAAATTGGTATAAAGTGCCAACCACCTTCCCACCAAAACGTACCCTAACAGCTCAGTCAACTGCTCGGTCAACTAGTTAAAACCTGGAAAAATAAGTTTTATGAAAACGAGGGTGAGTAACGAGGTTACTCAGTGAGTGGATAACTGATAAAATATTTATAGAAGTATTGAAGTTCACAAAAATAAATTCAGATACTTTCATAATTCAAATATTCAAAGTAATATAAAAGAACCATTAGGAAAGGAGTTTTCCAGAAAATAGGCCCATGGGTCAAAGATACTGTCCGTCAATTTCTCTACCCAAGCTGTCGCCTTGGCCCGAGGTCGACACTGGGTGACTGAGTTCCATCCTGCCCGGCAGTGCCGCAGAATGAACTCTCGAATGCCTTGTGGGTTACCCTCCGCGCCTCCCGATCCAAGGCTAAGCACACTCACCCGCACCCCTCAAAAGGCGGTCCGCAGGCTACTTAGTTATTGCAGTAACAATAAATTTCCCTCGTGGGCTGCCGCGAGTAACAACTTACGACCCAAATGGCCTTTCCACAGTATCATTTCATCGCACAAAATATTAACATCACACTTTTCAAAAACACAAGTTTCTTTCTCAATCCATAAATTAAGAAATAATTTCATCTTAACACAGTAGGATTTTATAAAATCTCATAACCCGTTCATCAATACTTTAATTTGAGAAATCCAAGTAAACAGAGGCATTAAATTTAAAAATATTAAATCAAGTATAAAAGCAATTTTGAGTTAGTCAACCACTCACAGTGAGGTCCTCGCTATTCTTGACCGTCCTCACCCAGTTTCTTATCCTTTGATGGTGCAGGTACTCCTAATTTTCATAATTTATTTAGTTTCTATAGCCATTGCTAAATTTAATTAAGACTTAGACTAAGTGTAATGCCATGCATGCCATGTACTAAATTTGAATTCTAACTCCTAATTAGTATTTTTCACTAATATTCTTCCAATCTAATTTCTCCAAAATTCACATCTATACCATTATAGGTTGAAAATTTCCCATAGCTATGGCACATTAAAAATTTCGACCTTTACTCTAATTTCACCCAATTTCCACATTTTTTCTTTTCCAACATTTTTCTTTAACATTTTCTAACTAAATTTACTTCAAAACAACTACATTTTCATTTAAATTCCAAAATGACAAAGATGCTATTTTCCTTGAAATTTCTGCATAAATTATTGAAAAATTAAAATTTCCATTTCTAATGAAATTTAATGACATTTCCTAGTTTAGTAAGCTTCCATGAACTTCATATTTTAATCCTAAGGTTCCATGAATTCAATTTGACCCAAAAATCTTAAATTCAAAAATTCTCCATAATTTTTCTAATTTTCTAGATTCACACTCCTACAAGTGATTTCAAGTTAAATTGACCCTATATTCATGTTTAGCATGCCATAATCTACATTCTAACATCAAAATTAGGCATACTTACCTTGATTTGTGAAAATCCACCAAGAACCCTAGACTTTCCAATTGCAATTTCTCCTCACTTAGCTTGAATTTCTTAAAATTGATTTAGGAATGTTAATGGGCTAATCAAGAGGTTTAATTTGATAGGTAATTTTAATAGGCTTGTTTGGAGAATTTTGGACTTTGGGCTTATGGTGGAAGGTTGTAAGCTTTCATCAATGGTGGAATATCTCAAGGTTGAAGACAACAATGGTGGTTTGCCAATTTTCTAGCATTTTCTAGACTTTTATTTAGTCATGGCCGGATTTTGCATGCAAAAAGATGACAAAATTTGTTTTCATCTTAGCCATTGATTTCTAAGCCTTTGCCACTTGTCACTAGATGGTTAAGTCCATAAAAGATAATTTTGTTCTTAGTTCCTATTTTGTCCTCTAACAATCACTAAAATTCCATCTATATCCTAAGTCAGTGTAATAAAATTTTCAGTGTATATTTTTATTCTTCAAACAATTTCCTTTTATTCCATTGGCAGTGAAATTTTTAAATTCCCTGTCATTTGTTAACAATTTCAGTTAAATTTCTAACCTTACTACTAATTCTTTAACAATTCATTTAATTTCATTTATATCCTATCCATAACTTATGTAAGGCTTAAACTATATTTTCCATGATTTCCTACTAAATGATGCATGCCGGACGAACTAAGAGGAACAGTAATTTGGAACGGGTATTACAACTTAGGGGAAGTTTAATAGGACTAAAGGAAGTTCAAATGGTATTTTAATTGGTCCAATTGTGCCATTAAATTTTCATGCATTGGTGATTACTTAATCCAGTGACTTGAATTAGTTATATAATCAATATCAATTTTGATTCCAATAGACTTTCGAGTACACTTAGGTAATAATTACACTTAATTCTTAATTACTCCCAAGTTCACTTAGATAGTAATTACATACAATCCTTAATTACTCATCAGATCATTTTCTTAATCACTCATTATACATATGACTCAGTATTCTTCTATATCTTTTTCACCTACTTTTATAAGGCTACAATCATCCTTATCCGTTCCTCATTCCTATTGCAATAGACCTTGACTTAGCTTTTGATTTACTTCTCCAACTTCATCATTGACTTCAAGGTTTAAATTCTCTCCAAAATTCCATACTCCACATACCGAGATAACTAATCTTTACTATTCAGGTCAGTATGGATGGTATGGAAAGGTTCGGGCCCCATAAGTTACCTTACCTCCAAGGTTAAGGCAAGCCGCTAATTTTTTTAGAGATTTATGGACTCCAATTTTGTAGAGTTTTTTCGACTTACAAATTATTACCTATCAAAGGAGACCTATGAGAGCTCGAACTTGAATGTTTTATGTATTTATATAAAAGTTGGTTAACATATAGATTCTACTATTTATTTATTTATTGATATTTTGAAAGGAGCCTATACAGAGGCACTTGATCGAAGGGTGAAGGTGCCTTAATGGAATTTGCAGTTGAACTCTAAGCAATTTTTTTGGTTGTGTATGAAATGGTATTGTTCTTGTGTCCAGTGGAAACAAACAAGGATGTCAATGAGATATGTATTACTGTGATAGAGTTTTATATTTAAAATTGTGGTTGTAATTGTGCCATGTAATAAGTGACAAAATGGAGGAACGAAATAGAAGGTTATGTAACATAATTCATTATGTAATTAATAATATTTCTAAATATCGTAAGTAAATCTTATTAAATCTTTTAAGACTTTGTGACAAGATTCTATATATATATATATTTCTTAATGCCTATATAAACAAATTTGCCAGCACAAGGCTTGATAACATCTTTGTACTCGAGCATTTAGCTTTAGTGGGTGGTGGATTTTCCCCCCTACTCAAAAGATCAGGTTTCGAATTTCTCAATCCCTAAATTCAACAATTTTATGAGGAGAAAATGCTAGACTTCAACCCTAATTACATTTTTCTTATTCTTAAAATAGTTGTTGATTACAACAACTTCTACCCACAAATTGCCGATTTGATCGTTGTTCATGACAATTCAAAAATCTTCCTCTAAAATCAGGTAATTAAATTTCTTGACTTGAACTATACATGAGATGAAAACGATAGTCGCCTCTTAATAATCCCTTTCTCTTTTTTTAATTTAATTTACTTTTGCTTGATATAATCCATTTCAACCATCTTACAAAAGACCCATCAGCAACATCTCACAAATCAAACGTAAAAATGAGATTTTTATGAACCATTCAGATTAAACCTCCCTTCATTCTCTTTTGTCTTTGGGAGTAAGGTTGTCTAGTGGCACACCTTTTTCTTTTGAAACTAGAGATGTCAATTCACCAGTCCTTGATGAGAAATCTGATTTCCTATCCTTCAAGAGGGATGAAATTCTGGAAACGGGAGCGGGGATGGGGAGTTCTTTTTATTCCTCGGTGAGGACTGGGATGGGAATGGAGAATACCCTCCTTGTCCCGAATTCTTTTATTTTTTTAATTATATACTAGATGAACTACCCTTGTTAATGCTGCGGATTTAAGTAATTAAATTGGCATGTAATTGAAACTTACAAACACAAATGAGAGCACGAAACTACGTACGTCTATCCATTTTCCAGCAAACTGAAGGGGCAAACATTCTCTTCCTCTATCAAGCCATACAGTTTCCTATGTTCTATGGCTTTCTTTTTGAAAAAACTTTTGGCAATAAAAAATGCAATATGTTTGATTCAGATAAAATTCTAGATAGTTTCTTTTCTCTTTTGGAAAAGAATGAAAAAAATGATGAATTGTAGATCAGGGATGAAGGGAAGTAATTATTATTAAAGTTAATTAATATTTTATAGGTAAGTTTTATTCCCTCTTCTTTAATTATTTAATATACGAATTTTTAAATCAAATAAAAATAAATTTCAAATCCTACTTGATACACTTGGAAGAGGTTTGATCCAGATCAAATTCTACATAGTTTCTTTTCTCTTTTGGAAAAGGATGATAAAATGGTGAATTGTAGAGGGATCAAGGGAAATAATTATTATTAAAAGTTAATTAATATTTTATGGGTAAGTTTTATTCCCTCTTCTTTAATTAATTAATATCAGAATTTTTAAATAAAATAAAAATAAATTTCAAATCCTATTTGGCAACTTAGAAGAGTCCTTTAGAGATAACTATTATGAATTGGTATAGATATATATTATGTTTATTAGTAATATGGATATAAATTATGTTTTTATATATAATATACATTATATTTATATTATTATGTAATATATATCATGATATAAATCTAAAATGAAAAACCAAGTATTAAAACTAATTTCACTAACAAAAGACATGTTTATTATTATGTTAACGAATACTATTATATTTATGTAAATTTTCTATGCCATTTTTTATATAATAAAATAGTAAAATATGCTTTTAATAACTTGATTGTATATATATATATATTTACGTAAATTAAGGATCAGGTCCTCATCAAATTCCCCGTAGGTCGGGGATGGAGAATAATCCCTCCCCAAAGGCAATGCCAAGGTTGAAGACGGGGTTGGAGATAGGGATGGGTAGAGAAAGTCAGGGTCTGGGACGAGGAATATGCCCTGCATATTCCCTGCCTTAATGACATCCCTATTTGAAACTGGTACATATTAGTTCCAATGTTTTAGCTTATCTTTTATCGTCGACATATTTTCTGCATATATTTTGAAATTGGTATACATCAGTTCAAGTTATATGAATGGAGAAAATATATTTGGTAGAACTTCCTCTGTTTGGGGTTCAAAGTATCTCAATTCCGAATTAGTTGAGTCTAATACGACTATCGGGAAAGTTTATTAAAAAAAAAAAAACTTACATGTTTAATATTTACAATTTAAAATATCAAATTAAATTTATAATTCAATAATTACATTTTCTTTTTGGAATTCAATAATTACTGTTTAATTAAGTGTACATATATTTATTTAATAACGACCAACCAATTGAAAACAACCTAAAACCTCCGGAAAGAGCCAAACGCCTATTGATACAAACCGACGTAACCCGACCCCAACCCCTCGTTTTATCGTACTTAATTCTAAATCTTTTTTTGCTTTCAATGTAACCTTCTCAAACCCTTCCTTCAAGAAGTCCAAACTTTATTAGGTTTTTCATATTTGGCAATGAAACACACTCACAGTTTGCCACTTCATCCAGCCAGAAACAAGCAAGAGTGAAGAATAGGGCCGTTTCATTTTGGATTTCCAGAAAGAATCAATGGCGTCCTACCTGTCTCTCCAACAAACTCTGTCCTTTTCTTCCTGCTTTACATGCAGAGCTCCACAATCAATTACTTGCCTTTGGAATTGCATGTTTCAGCTTCCTTTATATATATGTAAACACACAGTCTTGTAGAACAACAATTACACCTTCTTTCTCCTTCATTTTCTCTTCCTCAGACCTCTCTCTGTCTTGGGTTGTTTTGGTTTTGTTTCTCCTAATCAACGGCTGGTCTTTTTCCGGAGGTTTTGAACAGGCAGCTTCTTGATACCATCGGTTCCATGGAAGAAGAACTAACATTCAATCCTCCCTTTGTTTTAATAATCGGTTGTTGTTGTTCATTTTTTTTTTAATTTATTTTGAAGTAAATATGTTTGATTTACCTTAGGAACTTGGTGGTGTTTGATGCAGTGATTTCTAAGAGAAAACCAATGAAAAATATCAAACCCGCTTTTCTTTTAATTCCAAAAAGGTGAAGAATTCATTAAAAGGGAAAATTGATTGGATATATTGAAAATTTCAGAGCGTTTTAGTTTATCTGTTTACTTTAATTTATCCCTGCCACACATTGAAATGTTTTGAGGGATATTTTGGTTTTTGATTTTGATATAGATATCACATTTTGAGTTTGTTAATCTTGTTTTTATATTTGATCTTTGTGGGGGTTTTCCCCCTTAATCCTCTTGCTTAGCAGGGCTTAGTGGACCACCGTTAAGCTTTGGTTCACTCTATGAAGGAAAATAGTGGCCCTTTCTTCTTTGCCACAGTCGTCTCCACATTCCGCCGTGATTCCACAGCAACCTTTGAGAGATTTGACTGTTGCGTTGTATCTTTTTATTTTCTTAGTTATCTTCATTGCAGACTGATTTGATTTGCCCTTTATCTTATGTTCCAGAGATCAAACTGAGACTGATTTGATTTGCCCTTTATCTTATGTTGCAGAGATCAAACTGTGTTGAATTATCATGAGATGGAGGAACTCTGTATCAAAATGAGAGGGAGTGCATCATGGTAATATAACGGTTGCCTATTTCAGCCATGCATTGTTGATATATTCTTTGAATATTCAGCCATGCATTGTTGATATACACTACATTCGGCATTCTCATTAAATTATTTGTTTTTACGAGAACTAAATTATAAGGAGAAAATATATGACAACATATTAAAATTTTAATTTCAAATTTTTAATGTTTAGATACTTTTTGTTGGATAGATAATTCACTAATTTGATATTAATATTAGTAATTTATTAATACTACTATAATTTATAAATTTTCTTAGTTAGAATGAAAAATTGTCATTCACATGAAAAAATTTATTTATTAATTTGATCAGTAATGATGAAATCAACATGGCCTTTTGTAAATTCTCAAATTTTCCTTAATAATGTTCATAATTAATATTATTAAATTTAAGTAATAATATTCTATAAATTCATATAATTCAATCATAAATTCGTAATAATAAAATTTAAAAACCATAATTATGAAAAAATATTTTTTTAAGTTCACTTTGATCAAAATTTTATCAAATATTTATTTTTATTTTCTTTATCAAATTTATTTATTAAATTTGAAGGTTATGAGGTATATAAGAATACTCCATCTGTCCCTATTTGTCTGTTACAATTAATCATTTCATACAGAGTAAAAAAAGTAGTTAGGTACAAAATTTCATTTTATCATTATCTCTCTTCTTCTTTAATTCTCTCTCCTATTTAGGAAAAATATTTATTTAAGAGAGAAAAAAAGTAGTTTAAAAGGGTAATTTTAAAAAATTAATAATTAATGCTGGGATATAGACAGATAAAAAGGAATAAATAAAGTTTCTAGAAACAAATAAAGTTTCTAGCAGGAAGCAGATAAATAGGGACAGAGGGAGTATTTCATTAGTTTGTCGGGTTCTTTCGGGTTAGATTCTCGGGTTTTTCGGGTTAGATTCTCGGGTCAATCGGGTTTCGGGTCAATTGGGTTACGGGTCAATCGGGTTTCAGGTCAATTGGTTTTCGGATCGGTCGGGTTCGGGTCGTTTACTTTTTTTAATCAAACCAGATCGGGTTAGTTTCGGATTCGGATCGATCGGATCAGGTTATCAAGTCAGCTTTTGAGAGCTCTAGTTCTACTTCACAAATATTCTAAGGAATCTTTACTATTGATGCGCAGATATCTATCCATGACCGTTTTCCATTTATTTAGTATGCATACGTCAGCAGATGTGAAAGCTGCCAATTTGAGGTTTGGTTTGTTAAAACAAATATGTATGCATGCATTTTCTTCATAGATCGTAGATAATCATTTCTTAGAGTAGGACCAAACTCTCTTGAGTTTGATCAAATGACAATTTGGATTTCTAATGTCTCTTTAGATGTCATCATAATGTTTGTGCATTTAATCTAAAAGACTGATTTACTCTATTTGGTCTTCAGCATTGGAGGTTGCCGTATGGCTAATGCTTGTGGTGAGCTTTGGCAAGCTTTTCAGAACAGGTCAACTAAAGAACGGGGAGAAACTTTAGGTTTTCTGTTGATATTTCTTGCCAGATTATAAAAGGAAATTGCCTTTGATCTAATTTGCTAATATTAAATATTACATCTGTATAAATCCTAAAAAAATGTTTTGCTTTCTATTTGAAATAGGGACTCTATGATATTTGTTGGAAGGAATGAGATTGTGGATTGGATGGAAAATTATTGGAGGAATAAAGATCCCTTTGTTTGCATATAGAACAAGGTTTTTTCTGTTTATTGTCAATAGACCTATCACTTCTCTGCAGCCATTGTGGAAGTTTTAATGAGACCTTCCTTCATGTTTTAATATATTGCGTACAACTCCTTTTTCTTGAACTTGCTACGAAGGCTTCAAACTGGTATGTTCATACTGTGCTCCTTGAATTAAGGGCAGCCGTCGTTGCTGCTGCAATTAATGAATCCACTAGCCACTAAAGCGGCACTTTGATACCTAAATTAGTACTCAGCTTAATGGTGTACAGTTAGTTGACTTCTCCTTTTTTAAGTGAACAAACATAGCAAAAATATGCATTTAAATTTGATTCTGGTATTAGATTGTATCTATTCAATTGCTAATTAATTGTGACTGTCGCATGTCTTAATTTTTCTTCATTACCATTAAAAATAATTTTGAGAATAGCGGTGAACTCTTTTAAGCAGCTTAGCAGTAGCTGTGCTTTCTTATTGCTCTAACATAGAGGCCTAAATCATTTTGAGTTGATGGAAACTTTTTCTTTCTATTTCAGATGCATTATGGCATTGAATGCAACAAAACAAGAATTCTTGCTTCTGCAAGAGAAAATGGACATTCTTGTTGAGGTACTGTGGGGCTTCAACTTATGTTGGTTTCTTGAATCTTATATACAATTTGTATGAAATTAGTACGCAGAATATTGATATATAATTGTTGGCTTGATTAATGAATTTTCCCATTCTTTTCCTAACTATCCTAATCTCTTGTCCTGATTTTCAATATATTGCAATCAAATCTTTACCCATTTGGGGGCTAATGAGATCTTTGGGTGCCTGTGAATTAGGTGCTGCCTCAGTAGTTACATAAACAATAACAGAAATGTGTTTATGAGCTTCCAAGGTTTAGAGAGACAATTTGGTTGCAACTGTAGGTTCGGTTTCGAGCATACAAGGTTATGAAATCGTTGAAGTAGGAAGAAAGATAATTTACTACACACAACTAGAGAGAACATAGATAAATTTATCTATACCAGCAAGTATAATTAAAATACTTATAATTAATTGATTAAATATATATACCAGCAATCCTTTCTGTTTCCATTCCTAATTTCTTTCCCGAAGAAGTTCATACTCTTTTGTAGTTTCATGCATCATTCTTAACACTACTAGAAAAGTAGCCTTCAGCAACCACTTTTCGCAACAACTAAAATTATTGTTGCGACACGTCGTAGTATTGGTAACGACTTGTAAAAGTCGTCGTGAAATTTGATTCCGAAAGTAATTTACGCAACGACATTTTTTGTCATTGGCAATACTTTCGTTATTAGTAACAACAAAAAATGTTGTCGTGAAATGTCATAATATTGGCAACGACTTCTAAAAGTTGTTGCGAAATGTCATTGTATTAGCAACGATATGTAAAAGTCGTTACTAAATTAGATTTTGTTAACATCTTAAGCAACGACCTTTTTTAAGTTGGCAATGCTCCCTATATTCGTAACAATAAAAAAAGGTCGTTACTAAATATCATCATATCAGCAACAATATTTTTTATCGTTGGCAATACTTATTACTATATTAGCAACGACTTATAAAAGTTATTGCGAAATTGAATTTATAAAATATTTAGACAACAATATCTTTTTCCGTTGGTAATTTTTTTTTGTATTTGTAATAGCAAAAAAATGTAGTTGTCAAATTTTATTGTATTAGTAATGAAAAATTTTATCATTGGTAACCATTACATCATTGTATTTGCAACGACTTATAACAATTGTTGCGAAATTAGGTTTGAAAAGGATTTAGCCAACGACATTTTTAGCTGTTGGTAAATCTTCACAAATTTGTAACGGTAAAAAAAGTCTTTAAAAAGTTATTATTTAAAATTTAAAACAATAATATTACTAAATCTTATTATTACATTTATAAAAAAATTTAAAATTTTTAATCAATTTCTATAATCATTACTTTAAATTTTTAGAAAAATTTATCTAATAATTGTTATAAGACAATTTTTTTTTGACAAATGTTTAATTCACAATTCTTAACTTCTTTAGAGAAGTTGTTAAAAAGAAGTCTTTGGTTGTATGAAAGCAATGAATAAAAAATCGGACCGGTCCTTGAATCGGTGAGGTTAACGGTTCAAGGTTGAACTGATTGAACCGTTTAGACCGGTTAGATAGATATTTTAATTTTATTAATTTCTTAAAATAATTAAATTTCAAATTTTCAATTCAAAAATTTTATTAAAAAATAAAAAAGTATAAAATATTAGTGCATCACATGATATAAATAAATATTACATATTATTTTACATCACATATTAAATTTTTATTATGGGAGTACATTAGAATAAAAATTAAAAATTTAAGGACAAAAATTCAAAATCAAAAGTCCAAACATAATAAAAAAATAAAATTTGGATTTCTCATTAATTTGGGTTTTTTTGGATTTGGATTAGTTAATTAAAAATAGCTTAACAAATAAAAAAAATTTAACATTTCGGCTCAACCGGTCCAACCGGTTTAAAAACAGTTTAACATAAAGCTGTTTAATAGTTTTTAACGGACCGAACTTTCGACCGATTCTCCGTTCAACCAGCCGGTCCCTTTTTTTATTCCATGTATGAAAGTATACTAGAGAGGTTTTTTGCTCATTGTTAATGGAATTTTGAGACTAAGGAGAGAAAGATGAATTAGATACTTTATATTATTGTTAAATCTTTAATTGGATTATAACTTTTTGGGCTTTATATTGGTTACAAAGGTTTTTTAACTATTTTGAAAATCAATTTGTTGGTTCATTAATTATTTTATATTTATGAAAAATATAAAATATTATTTTAATTAATATGTATTCATGGAAAAAAATAACATTTATCTAACATACATATAAACTTAAAAAAATTGGAAAAATCCCGTAAAATTGAACAAATTATCAACTTCTTCCATTACTTAATATTCAGTATGAAAATATAAAACAAAGTCTAATAAATATAACTAGAAATAATCTAAATGTAATATTGTAACCTTGAATTATAACATGGATCTTAATACTAATGTGAAATAAAGAGGAGATGGAAAATTTCTAAGAATTTGAATCAAAGAATTTAATTAACAGAATGATTGTTACTTGTTAGTTAAATTTGAAGAACACTTTTAAAATATGTTTTGTGACCTAATGTAAAATTTTTCAGATTGAAATATTAATTCTAGAGATTAAATTAATCAAAGACGAATAATAAGTTGATTTTGAAATCTAGGTAGAATATTATGGAAATAATACTTAATTTAGTTAATAATGTAACCTAAAAATCCATTGCAAATTATAAGAATAAATATTATATTGTAAAGAATTAAAATTTATAAAATCCAATTTAAGTGACTTGGGAGTTAATTGGAAAAAAGTTAGATGGTAATTGATGAGAATAATGTATATATATATAAATATATATATATATATATATTCCCTCTGTCCCAGAATATAAATCCATTTTTTATTTTTTTTGGTCAAACAATTTCATCTTTGACCATTATTTTCTATAAAAATATAAAGTAAAAAAATTTTTAAAAATAATATTTGTATACCTTCAATCATGAATTTCTCAAAATATATTTTTTGAAATTTTAATTCTATAAAATTTTTCCATAAATAACAGTCAAAGATAAGTTTAATTGACCGAAAAAAATCAAAAATGAATTTATATTCTAGGACAGAGGAAGTATATTATAATAATAATAAGTGTATTGAGTAATGATAACTAATTAAACAATTGGTTAATATGAATTAATTGAGGGGACATTTGTCTAATTTTTAGATAGGAGCTGTTTGATAAACTGTTGAAAATTTTCAAACAGTTGAAAATAAAAATTTTCATCACTTTTAGATTTTCAACATGTTTGATAACTTTTATTAGCCATTACTTAAAAGACTTTTTTCAACACAAAAGTGTTGAATTTAAAAAGTAGGTGGAGACCTACTTATCATTGAATGGTGAAAAAATTAATGATTTTAATTTGAAAAACTTTCCTTTTATTCTAAATTACCTTTATTTTAGACATTAATGAATTTTAAAAATCTTCAATATTTATAGTTTTCAAACAATATATTTATATTCAACATTTATTTATCAAACAATTTTTATGTACAAATTCAGTACTAATCAAATTCGGTACTTAATTTTTTAATACTTATTTTTCAGCACTTAATTTTTCAGTTTATCAAACATCATCTTAGTCTTGAAATATAAATGTGATTAAAAGTAAATATAATATTTTGAAGACAAAAAAGGGTGGGGCATCCCTGTAAGTATTTTGGCCGGCCATAAGGCCCATAACAAAGGCCTTAGGCCAAATTAAAAAAAAAAAAAATTCTTTCTTCTCCTTTCTCTCTCTTCATGTTTTTCTCTACCTCTCAAATTCCATTTTTCATCACTTTTAGATTTTCAACATGTTTGATAACTTTTATTAGCCATTACTTAAAAGACTTTTTTTAACACAAAAGTGTTGAATTTAAAAAGTAGGTGGAGACCTACTTATCATTGAATGGTGAAAAAATTAATGATTTTAATTTGAAAAACTTTCCTTTTATTCTAAATTACCTTTATTTTAGACATTAATGAATTTTAAAAATCTTTAATATTTATAGTTTTCAAAAAATATATTTATATTCAACATTTATTTATCAAATAATTTTTATGTACAAATTCAGTACTAATCAAATTCGGTACTTAATTTTTTAATACTTATTTTTCAGCACTTAATTTTTCAGTTTATCAAACATCATCTTAGTCTTAAAATATAAATGTGATTAAAAGTAAATATAATATTTTGAAGACAAAAAAGGATGGGGCATCCCTGTAAGTATTTTGGCCGGCCATAAGGCCCATAACAAAGGCCTTAGGCCAAATTAAAAAAAAAAAATTCTTTCTTCTCCTTTCTCTCTCTTCATGTTTTTCTCTACCTCTCAAATTCCATTTTTCTTCTCCCCCCCCCCCCCCCCCCCCCCACATTGCCGAAACCTCCCAAGCCTCTTCCCCTCTTTGATTTCCATGGAATCCTCTCATCATTTCCTTGAATCCCAACACTTAAATGCTACCCATAACCTCCTTACCAACAACCTGGCTCAAGTGTGAGAGTAATCTTGGAAAACATGGGTTTTGGAAGCAAAAGAAATGTTGGAAATGGGTTTGATCACGTTCTAATCTGAAGGAGATTCAGAATCTGTGCTTAAGGTATATTATACTCTATTGATCTAGCTTTCAAATGCCCTTGGAATCATTCATTTTGCTTATGTCTAGCATAAGTTACAAATTTTTGAAGATCTAAGCTAGTAAAATGGGTTAAACGAAGAAATTCATGTAATTGAACTTGCTAATGGTAAAATTGATATTCTTGAATGGTTTAGTAGTTGGAAATATGCTAAATACGTTGCTGAATTTTGCTTGAGAATATGGTTGGAATTCATGCGTTCTCATGCTAGCTACAAGCCATGGTTTAGTTATGATTTGGTCTAGAAATCTGTTGATTTTGAGGTGATCAAATGTGTCACGCCCCGACCCGCAGGCTCGGCTACGCGATAACCGTCGTACCATCTCGAGATACGTGCCTCGTCAGGCGGGCAACCAAGATGGCACAAGGTTTAGAAATAAAGGATATTCGAGCAATATATAAAAACATACGAGATTATCATAAATAATATAGTTCAAAAGTATTTAAAAGTAAAGTCACACATCTTACAGTGCTTCATGCAGCGGAAAGTATTATTTATAGATACACAAATGTATATGTAAGATGCAATAATATTCCGAGCCAAGATATACCAAGTAAAATGAGGTGGCACCTACAATATAGTGTCCACAGAGACGAACTGGGATCACTGGCCACCAGGACGTCCGCCGTCCAAAATCTGATGATCTGAGAACAAAAGTGAATGGGGTGAGTACATAAACTTGTACCCAGTGAGAGACTCTGTTATAAAGACCGATCACCTCAGGCTGGGGATATGAAATAATCCAAATATCAATTTAATAAACCATTTACTGAAATATATAAAATCCCAAACCAAATCAAATATCAAATCCATAACAATATATCCAAATGGGCTGGCATCTGAAATCGTCCCAAAAAGTATACCCGTGCACTGGGGTATCCACTGTACCGTCAAGGGTTACTTTATACTTTTAAAATATTTTTACTTTACTCTCTGGCCCATTCCCTTGACGTTTGTCTTGTTGTGGTGGAACACAGCATATAGAAGTCCTAGCGAGTTTCCCTACGCGCCTCTCGCACTCAGGAGCGACTCACCGTGCCCCTCGATAGGCGGTCCACGGCTGAGTAACACGCATGCTCACAACTCGGTCCACGCTCCCACATATTGGAGCCCCGAGGACAATGTTAAATCTCTCATCTCTCAGGGGTATCTTTCCCTATACTATAATCAATAATAATACCAATCTCTCAGGGGTATCTTTCCCTATACAATAATCAATGATAAAATCAATATATCAAATTTATTGAAATTCCCACCCTTTAAATCATTTATAAACTCAGTGTGTGAGGGTGGACAATTCATACCCCAAAATATATATAATCAATTTAATAAAGCATTTATAAATAAATTTGAAAACGGTTAACCCTCAATGGTCAACCAATATAATCCAAGCCACTCACAAGTGAGGAGAGTTGTATACTCCCCGATTACCCACGAATGCCTTAGCTCAAACTGCTACCGGTCTGAAACTCGTACAATCACGTACCTAATAATCAAATTAAAATCTAATTTGATTAATAAAGGCATTCAACCAATAATTAAATCATAAAACAAAACCAATTAAAGGTCTCAGAATAAAATTGGCAAGTCTGGAAGTCAATTGAAGCTAATTGGAGTCAATTGGGGTCAAATGGGGTCTAGGGCTACAAAATTACCAAAATACCCCTAGTGCTACAGTATCCTTGCCGACAGATTGCTCACTTCCGGGCGGGAGTGAGCCAAAATGGGATAAAATCCCACAAAACAACAGCTCTGGCGGGGGACTCACCAGGTCCGGCGCCGGACCTGATTCCAGAAAATGGCCATGTTCGGCCAAGCATCAATTCAAGCTCGGTTTGAGTTCGATTCACAACCAATCCGCACCAAAATTGAAACACAGCAAGTTAAACACATGATCTATGAATTCACAGCTTCAAGAACGGAATCAAACAATAAATCATGCTCGAATTTTGAATCAAAACATCAAGAGTTGACTTGACTCGGGCAAAACAGAAATCTCAACTTCAATCATCAAATTCTCTTAACACAGACCATGAAATCAAGTGTGTAAACTATCAAATTAAAGCTTGATGAGTCTAGAACAACATACCAAATGCCCAGCCAAAACGCACGGTTGAATCAAAAGATATGAGCTGATGAACAAACTGTCGCCGAATTTCCAGATTTCTAGATTTGATGATTTCCTTAGAAATCTTGATGTTTTGATCTTTAAGAAGGCAAAAGAAATTGATATTGATGATTGATGAAGTGTTTGAAGATGGATTGAAAGCTTGGTTCAGAGAGAATTGAAGAAGAAGGCTCGGAGAAAAATGAAGAAGAGGAGAAAATGAAAATGGGGGGTCTCGGGTGGCCGAGACCCCTCATATAATCAACGGGTCCGGCGCCGGACCCGACCAACTCCGGCGCCGGAGTCAAGCTTTCCATAGTTGACTCCAGTCAACTCACAACCAATTGTCTCGGGTCTCGATTCCAAGTGGGGCCCATATCCCCGGACTTCAATTTTAGGATTTTTAAGCTTGAAATTGAGCTAAACGAAGTTTGAAACATCCATGAGAAGTCAAATTTGATATTTTAACAAGACAACAATACATAATTATACAACTTGACACGTGCGGACTAGGTCCGGGCGTGTCAAAATGAATGTTTTGTTGCTGAGTTAAATGGGTAGTTTAGTGATGCAATCATTGATGTTTGCGACATAGAAATTTGCTGGAAATTTTAAAGAAAAACAATGATATAGATGATTTATACTAAAGCTTGAACCTGCTAGTCAACAAGATCATGTTTAAGTTAGTAACTTGGTGTGCAAACTAAATGGTACAAATGAAATTGTTTTAGGATGATAATTTGAGTGTATAAATATAATATGTATAATATATAGACCTTAAAATCTAGAAAGTTTCATGTCAATTGGAGTTAGTTTGCATTAAGAACCTTAAAGAACTAAATGTTTAGTTAATAATCCTGTTCCGAGGGAACAGAATTGGCAGCAGATTTCGAGGAGAATAACTCAGTCTAGAAAACTTAAAATGGTGTCATTCTTGTGCCTAAATGATAGTGAAAAGTGTCCTCCACAACTTTGTAGAAGGACCCAAGTTGAGATTCCAAGCCTAGGTTGGTGAAAACTGCAGATCTTTGAGAGTGCTCTGTTTTGCACAGAAAACAGGATAATTTATGATTAAGCAATATTTTGAGCTAGGTGAAATTAGAATTAGAATGAGTTGTCAACTAGAAAGTGTTAAAGGAGTTCCTTATGTTTCTAAATAATCAAGAATCAAGTAAAACCATTAAGAATTGAATGAGTTATGAATTTTTTGAATTTTCTGTCACATTTTCTAGGTGCAGTTTTATAGTTCTGATTTTGGGGCCATATTTGAAACGGTTAGAGCTTGAATTAGACTTGATGTCTATGAATGAGCTGTAATACTATGTGCAAGCTTTCAAAAAATTTTGGAGATAAAAGTAACAACTGAACTCAGCTCAACTCAACTGAGTGTTAGTCCTAAACTAATTGGAGTTGCTACATGGATCTGTTCTCACCATTCCGTTTGTTTAAGGGCTATGCCCTCTGAAAACGACTACAAGATGAATTTAACTTAAACTCAAGTTTTAACTAATAAGGAAATTTTGGAGATAAAAGTTCTTAAGGCACTAGAATCTTCCGCTGTACTTAAAAGGCAATTAACCAATACAATATAAATGCCTCTTAACTTTACAAAGTAAGCTCAATGAAATATCACGGATTATTTCTTGTAACAAAATAAATATAATATTGCTAGTTAAGGCTTATAATTGACCTAAAAAAATAAGGATTACTTTTATTTAAATAATAATAAATGCATATAAGACGAACTTAAATTAAATAAAAATTGAACACAGCATAAAAGAATCGTGCAATACCCCTTAAGAAAGAGAACTTCCTCTCTAAATTTCATTTGAAATACTCTCCTTCTCAAATTTTGTATTTTTTCCGTCTCTCTCTCTCTCTCTTTCTACACAACTTTCTCATCTCTTCTCTCGGTTCAAACAGTTTTCTCGCTTTCTCCCCTCAATCCTCCCTCTTCTTTTTACATTAATTTATTCTCAAGTCTTTCAAATCTTTCGATAACTTGATGTCCATAAGTAAGGATTTAAATTCAAAGCTTCAAAGTTTTTTGCCCTTTGTCACTTCCTTGCTCATTTTTCTGTGTTCTTATATTCTCTGTTTGGCTAATACAGAGATCACTACCAGAAAACTTCTTGGAGCCCTAGGATTATATTCATTATAGTTCAGGTAAGTTTTTTTTTAATTAAATTTTTGGTCAATTATTTCTTTTATTTAATTAGCGTATATATTGCATACATATGTTTTTGATAGATCCAATTCAAGCACATGGAATTAACGTCATTATATGATTTATGAGGATTCCCCATAAAATTGAGTTGTAGTTGGGGTAAAGTCCATACCTAGCTTAATTAAACAGTTGAATGATATTCTATTAGGGGCTTATTATTGTAAGAGTTAGTGATTTTTAATACAATTTTGAGTTCATAAAGTTTGGTCCTTTTCAATCCAAAACTATTAAAAAAATAAACATGGTTTGGATTCAAGTTAAGAACACGCTTGAATGCCTTGTTAGACAAAAAAAAATGATGAAATCTCTTTCATATGATCAGCTGCACTTTTCCCTATTCAATTATTTACGGATTGAAAGTGAAAAAATATGAGATGACAATATAATGCATTGGATCACGTTTGATTTTAATGCAGGAAGAAGTCAAGGCAGTAGTCCTTATCAGGGAGTTGCACAGCAACCAGGTGCACCATCTTATGGTGGAGTTGCAGCAGCAGTTCCTCCACCTCCACCACCCCCACCTACTGTCATTTATCCACCTCATGGGTGAGTACTCCCCTATTGTTTTCACTCAATAAGCTACTGATGAAGTGGTCCATACCTTAAAATTTTATGTCTTGATATATTTTAGACATCTACAGCACCCTGCAATTGTCATTTCTGTGTTAGGCCAAATGCTTTTTTAATGTGCTTGGCAATTACATTTTAGTATTCTATTGAATTTCTCATTAGCCAGGATATAAATATTCTGAAGTCATTTCACCTGGTATTGCTATAGTTGCTTCCTCTCTTCTAGAATTTATTTATCAAACTATAGGTTTTATGAGAAGCATGTGAAAAACCTAAAATATGTTGTTATTTCAGGGATAGGGCTAAGCTTTCTGATGCTTTGAAATCAAAAAATGAAGAAAATGAGGCTTACTTATCCGAAGTAAAGGTTGGTTTCATGTCATTTAGTCTTGCTTCTGCCTTTTTTACTGTTTCAATGCTTTCTTGAGGTTGTCTGGTTGGTTTTTCCTCAGTCAATTGGACAGGCATATGATGATATGCAAACACAGAACCAGCAGCTTTTCAAACAAATTACAGAAAGAGATGACTATAACATCAAGATAATCATTTTATTTGGTTTATCATACTCAGAATCCCTTTGAAATGTTTATGCCCTTGTATCATTTTACTGCCTCACAAGGAAAATATCGCAAATCCTTTCATGCTTCATTTATCTGACAGCTTGATTACGTAAATCTTCATGAGAAAAGAAAGAGATTTAAAGATAGTGTGTTGTGGTCTAGTATATATTATCTTGGTAACTATATATAGTGGTACTGTGATAGCTGGATCATGCGAACTCTGCAAAATTCTAAAGTTTAGTAGGGAAATGGATCAGAATTGTGCAAACTTGTTGCAACTTGGCGGTTTTGCTGGGTACCAAGTATTCAATCACATCCTTCTTTATCAATGAGCTTAGGAGTTTATTGATTTTTCTTCTTGGTAGTTTCCACAGCTTTTGTTTTGTTATCTTGAACATGTTTCTTGATGTCAACTGTCAAGAACCTAGTTTCAAACCTTTCATTTGTTGTTTGCAGATACATTGTGATCGAGTTGGCAAGGATGGACTGTTTAGCCATAAAGAGGTCACTGTGTTGTTTGTTCCAGATTTATCAGAATGCCTTCCTTCATGTGATACATGGCGAGCCCAATGGCTAGCTCATCGAAAAGTTGTTTCTGAGAGAGAGCGAGAGCTTTCTTTGAAAAGAGAGGTATTATGTTATGTTTCTAACCTGCCTTTCTGTTGGTTTTCCTTATGATCAATTGGTTATTCCATTTGCTCTCTTATTATTGTACAGTCATAATCAATTTTGAATTGTAATAATAACTTGCACTTTTCTTTAATTTTTGGTTTATGATTTCTAGACAAGGAAACGGATTCTTCAAAACACACTGAAAGAGGCAAGTCAGAAAAAAAGAGTCAGCCTGCCTCATCTAGTCATGGAGTAGTTGCTAACAAGAAAGAGAAAAACGCAAACTGTAAGCCCAAGGAAATGGTAGTGGGAGTGAAAATAAAGTTGAGGTAAAAGACGGCGGTGAAACAGTGGCAGGGGGAGGTCCTGACAAGCAGGAACAGGGAGAAGCTGCTGGTGCTAAGACAGGCACTGTGAAGTCTGTGAAGAGGAATATTATAAAGAGGATTGTGAAACAGAAGGTTGCTAGTAAGGTAGCTGCTGAAGTGAATACTGCTAGCAAGCAAAGTGACAAGGTTGATGAAGATGTTGGAGAGCAGAATATTAAATCAGAGACTGCAGGTTAGCCGGAAGAGCCTTCTGTGGATCGTGCTGTAGTTAAAACTTTTGTTCGAAAAAAAGTTACAAAAATGGAATTAAATGTTGCAGCCAAAAATATTTTGTAACTAATTTCATTTTGATGTGTAAGTGTTTTCATAACTACATTTAATTGTTTTTAAATATGATTCACAACAAAAAAATTGTCGTTACGTAAAAGTTTTTACAACAACAAAATACTGTTACGTAAGTGATATAATAATCAATTTATATAGTTGCTAAAATAGGTATTCGCAATGACATGTATTTGTTGCAAAAAAATTAAGTTATTTAACAACGACAAAATATTGTTTTGATAAATATTTTTGAAACAAGTGAATGTTGTTGCTAAAGAAATTAATTTCTTTAGCAACGATAAAATATTGTTTCGATAAATAATTTCAAAACGGATGAATGTTGTTGCAAAAAATGATAATTTCTTTAGTAACGATAAAATATTATTTCGATAAATATTTTTGAAACGGTTAAATGTCGTTGCAAAAAATGATAATTTCTTTAGCAACGACAAAATGTTGTTTCGATGCATACAATCAGAAACGATAATGAATAGCACAAAAGTCGTTATGTTATGTCTTTAAAAACGGAGGTAATAGTAACAACCCTGTAACGACAAAAAGCCGTTGCGAAAGGGTTTTGACAACGATAAAAGGATTTTTAGCAACGACTTTTAACTTTCTTGTTCCTTACTCGCTGATTTTTTAGATTGCAGTTGGAAAGGAGTATCGTCTCTCATTAAACCGATGGTTCCTACTTCCTAGAAGCTGAAAGCCAATTAACATAATTAGTTATGAAGCGGTTGGAATTTGAGATGTCGTCCTCAAGATTCCAAGTTCGACTTCTAGAAGGGAGAGGGCTACCTCCCATTGTGTGGCACCATATCATATGTACCCAAAAAGAACAACTAGTAATTTTGAACAAGTCACTTGGATATGTATGATGGTCCAGAAATCTACAGTCTTCCACATCTTTCAATCTCTGGGAGGTCACATTCCAGAAAAATATACTGATGATATATATATATATATATAATGTTCTGGTGGTGTAATGACTATAGTTTCTTAATGTCAAAACTTATTTAACTTTCAAACAGCAAAAGAACATCTTGAAGACCGCCATCGTTCGAAACATCGAAAAACAGAACCAAACCAAGAAAGAAAAAGGTAGCACTCTAACAGATCAACGGGAAGAACACCACAGCATCATAAAGAACTTTCGCACCAAAAGGACTGTCCAAGGAAGATGTTTCAGCTTTGCACTCCCTCTTTTTAAGTGAATCAGCAGCCGCATCCTTGCATTCTCTCGGCACTACCATTAAATTTCTCCAGCCAGGAATTCCGTTTTCTAAAGCCTCAAGAAGAACAAAAAGTTTAATTAATTAGTAATCCAAAATAGAAAATGTGAGTGAAAAATCGGTGCAATGTACCTTGACTTTGGACCCAAAATGTTCTTACATATATTCTGCAAGAAAAATAAAAAGCTCAGATGACTTGTCTTAAAGGAAGTTGGATTCTATATACTTTTAAGTAACCTTAAACAAACCAAATACATTTCTTACTTAGTTATCCTGATCAATGTTGCACAAAAGCCTTCCTTTGATGTTCTTGAGCATGGCAACAACATCCTTCATATCAGGCCTATCTTCTGGTAACTCAGCAGAACAATTCACAGCCAACTCCAAAATTGAAGATATACAATTTGCCTTAACAACAAAATATCCATCCTCTTTATGCACTAAATTGGAATCTGCCACATCAATTAGTCCTTTAGATAATGAACCTTTCACCCAAAGCTTCATACTCATTTCTCCAGCAAAGATTTCACCAGTGGGCTTCTTTCTTGTGAAAACTTCCATTAATAAAATACCATAGCTATACACATCACTTTTTATGGAAATTATTCCTGCTGTTCCATATTCTGCATATTGAACATGATTGAATGATTAAAACTATGTCATTGGGCATCAATAATCATTAAAAAGAAAAACTAAAATGCAAATAACTTGAAAAAAAAAAAAGAAGGAAAAACAAGATAAAAAACATCACCCGGTGCCATATAGCCAATAGTGGCAAGTGTCATTGTTTGTTTCATGGACTCTTCTTCTCCCAACAATTTGGCAATACCAAAATCTCCAACATGTGCAACCATGTCTTCATCTAATAGGACATTACTTGGTTTTAGATCACAATGGATCACAGTAGGATGCTCAAAATGGAGGTATTCTAATGCTGATGCAACATCTATCATTATGTTGATTCTTTGTACGATATCTAGGAAATAGTTGTAAGAATATAACCATCTCTGAAGGCTCCCATTAGGTAAGAACTCGAGCACTAAGGCTTTGAAGTCAATACTAGAGCAACTGGTAATGACTTCAACCAGATTACGATGGCGGATGTTGCGCATCACATCACATTCAGCGTCGAAACTCTTAAATGCTCCCTCAATCTGCAAATTAAAAACTTTTACAGCAACAGTTGTCCCATCTGAAAGCATTCCTTTGTACACTGAGCCAAAACTTCCTGAACCAAGCAAGTTATCTTCACTAAATCCATGGGTCCCTCGAAATAGTTGATTATATGAAACTCTTCTCAAGTTTTCTAGAGGAACTAAATCTTCCCCCATTGCCAAATTTGTACTTCTGTTTTGCCTCATTTTGTAGAACATGAAGCCTATAATTGCTATTATGGAAGCGATTATGGGCAAAGTATATGTCAATGCATGTGTCAGGATCTTCTTGGATTGTTGATGGGAGACACTTTTGCAAGGTGGAACTTGCAACCTAGGAGAACCACAGAGTGCATAATTTCTTACAAATGATTTGGCTGTAAAATTCTTGAAAGGCCCTCCAGAGGGGATTTCTCCTTCCAATCTATTGAAAGAGACATTAAAATAATTGAGATCAGAAAGTCTTTCCAAAGACTTGGGAATTGCTCCAGTGAGATTGTTGTTAGACAAATCCAACGTTTTCAAGCTCATCATGTCACCCAATGATTTAGGAATAGGACCTTTTAATGCATTACTAGAAAGTCCAAGAACTTGTAGGTTGACGAGAATTCCAATTGTCAGTGGAATATCACTTGATAATAAATTCCTTGACAAATCCAAATATGTCAATACCTTCAAAGTCCCAATGTCAAGTGGAAGTGAACCACTAAGATAGTTTGATGACAAGTCTACTTCTAAGATATATTGAAGGCTCCAAAAAGTTGAGGGTATTGTCGAATGCAATTTGTTGGAGGACAAGTTTAGATGTCTCAAGGAAAGCAAATCATCTAAGCAAGTCGGCAGAGGTCCATCAAGCTCATTGACATCTAATGATAACGTGTCCAATCCCTTTAAACCACAAAGATAGTGTGGGACGGACCCTTGTAATTTATTATTATGAAGAGACAAAACTTGGAGATTTTTTATCCTTCCCACCGTTGCTGGAATAGATCCACTCAATTCATTGTCGTAAAGTTCTAAATCTATCAAGTTGCTTAAGCTACTGATTTCCATAGGAATGGTGCCCTTAATTTTGCAATTTGCGGCATAGAAGTATTGAAGTGATGTAGAGAGATTTGAGATAGAAGTTGGCAGAATGCCATTCAATGGGTTGTCTGATACATCTAAAGCTCTTAGATGCCGACAATTTGTCAAGGAAGAGAGAAAGCTCCACTCACCATTTAATGTTTCTGTGGTCAATTTGTTTGACGAATGATCCAACCATTCAAGGGACCGTAGATTGCCAAATGTACTTCGTATCAAACCTGAGAATGAGTTCTTATGTAATTCTATCTGTATAAGCTTAGAAGCATTGCAGATGGAGTTCGGAATGTTTCCACTGAGATCATTTCCCCATAAAACGAGCTTTTCAAGATTTGAGAGAGAGCTTACGAATGACAGATTCTCTAGTAAAAACAAAATAGGACTCGTATCATTTCTTAGAAAATTAATTACTTTCTTGCATTTGCATAATTTTTATGCTCCAAGCTAAAGTGATTAGGAAATGGATGCTTACATGATAGATACCTACATCTATAAGAAAATATTAAAGGAATAGATCAAATTACCTTGTAGGAAATTACCTCCGAAATATACTTCTTTCAGTCTAGTCAAATTGCCGATGCTTGTAGGAATGAGCCCATTGAAGTGATTCGAAACTAATGCTAACACTTGAAGATTGCTGCATTCACCTATATTTGTAGGAATATGGCCGGAAAATGCATTAAAGGATAACGAAAGGAATTCAAGCTCATGAAGATTTTCACATATGTTATCTGGAACACTACCAGACAAATTATTCCTGCCCATATGAATTTCTTTCAAAGAAGAAGTGTTGAGCACAATCGTAACCCAACAAGGCCCAATCTATACAGCCATGGGCCGACTGACCAAAGCCCAAATCACTTAGCCGACCCATGATTAACCAACGGCCTACTCAGTACAGCCCAACAGGCTACCTATATAAGGCACATCTCAAAGCATGCATGGTAAGACAACAAAAACACTGAACTACTCTACTTCTCTCCTGCTCATTATCTCTACTGACTTAACCATCGGAGAGGGACCAATCGGCCAAAGGCCGATTCCCCCTTTGACTGTGTTCTCTCTTACAGGTTATCATCCTGAGGTCCCATTGAGCCATCTGTCCACCATTGTAGGTCCTGTAAAGGGTCCTCAACATTTGGCGCCGTCTGTGGGAACGACAGTGGCCATGGCTTCACCGGAGAGCAATGACAGTAGCCAGCTTCGGGATACTAACCAAAGGAGAACGCAACCTCAAATGCCAGTTCGACGCAGTATATTCCCAGGGGAAGGAAGCAACGCTGAGAGTCCGGCCACCAACGTTCCTTCTTTCTCCTTTCCAACTGTCCAACGTGATCCCTCATCATCCCAACAGATACCTTTGGTGTTCGCGTTGAACACAACTACACCTGGGGGGCAAACAATGCCACAAGTAATGGACGTAACGTCCTATTTGGCTCACATGCAAACCCGTATGGATGAGCTTACTACTCTAGTGGAAAAGCAACAAAGGACGATAGCTGATCTGAAAGCGACTCGGCCGAACGAGGAAGAGCTGCATCAGGAGCAGTCGCATCAACGACTACGTCTTGAAACTAGTCAAACCGCCCCCAGATCAAACTGGCGCAGACATCATGGTCAAGCGCCAGGACCACGAAGAGAATCCTCGGTCAGACGCACCCAGGCTTCTACTCGACAAGCACCGACTGAGTCTGCCCATAGTGCGACGGTAGAAGCACCAAGACGAGCGCGGGAACAGGAAGAAAACCAAAACCCGGAACCCTCCCAGCCGTCCAAAGGAAGAGCAGCCTCTCCCGGGAAGCCTATCTCGGACCGGTTAGATGGGCTGAAGGCTGAATTTGAAAATAAGCTTAAAGCCATGGAAATCAACAATATCACCAAAAAGGATCATATGGAATGGCTGAATGAGGAGCAGGATCCGCTCGCATTATGCATTCGCCAAGAGCAAACGCCACCTAACTTCAAGGTCCCGAAGTTGAGATACAATGGCAAGGGTGATCCCAAGGATCATATTACACAATACAGCAACCTGATGGGGTTATACGGAGCTTCAGACGCCCTCAAATGCCGAGCGTTTATCTGCACGCTCGAAGGGGCAGCACATACTTGGTACTACAAGCAACAGCCGGCCTCAGTCACCAACTTCATGCAGCTTAGTATGGCGTTTATGAACAACTTCTCCAGTCAGAGGAGGAAAACAAAAACCGCTGCCTCATTGTTGGCAATTCGACAAGCAACAGGAGAACAACTGAAAAGCTACATAGAACGATTCCAGGCGGCAATCGGCGACATTGAAGAGTTGACTACTGACTTCGCAGTCGATGCTTTCATTGCAGGGGTTAAGCATGAATATTTGAAGTACTCTCTCACGGATAGCAAACCGAAACAACTTCATGACTTGTTCAACAGAGCGCAAAAATACGCAGACTTGGAGGAAAACAAACATGTTCCAGATGAGCTCTACAGACGGCCCTCAGAGGCGGCCAAGGATATTAGGGGAAGAGAACACATTCGTCCCACATATGACAGTCGTCCCAATATAGATGATCGGAGCTACAGACCGCGTGGGAGAGGCTTATCTCAGAAAGATGGAAAGAGCCTTCGACCGGAGGCTCCCAGGCATGATCAAATCAGACGGAATCAACCTGTCTCATTCCGAGTGGAAGAGTATACCCCACTCAATGCTACTCGCGCAGATATCCTGCACAGTATCTCTCGGGGAGAAATGGCCGACAGAATCCAGTGGCCTCGAAGAATGAAGCAACCCAATCGGAATGTGAGAAATGAAGGTAAATACTGCACCTTCCACGATGATAGAGGCCATACTACTGAGGAATGTTTTGACTTGAAAAATGCTATAGAAGACATGATTCGACGGGGGTACCTCCGGAACTATATCAGGAAAGACTCTACACAAACAGATAAAGAGATTCAACCTACAGAACGGTCCGAGCGTCGTGAACACAAGCGACCGGCTGTACATGGGGTCATAAACACTATTGTCGGCGCCACTCAGGAGTGGGCCGACTCTCAATCTAAAAGAAAGGCTCATCTGCGGAGCGTATGTCACTTGGGGTTGCAGGCCCCTCCCCAAAGGAAAGAGGTAGATGACGGATGGACTCTCACATTCTCATGGGATGAAACCGAGCTGTTTCAAGACTCAGGCAACGATCCTATCGTCGTTAAGGCGATCATTGGAAACTATGAAGTTAGCAAAATTTTGGTCGACAGCGGCAGTGCCGTCGATGCTATCCTGTACAATGCCTACAAGAGTATGGGATTTAAAGACGACCAATTGGAGCCGACTAAGCCCATTTATGGTTTCGGCAATAACCCAATCCCAGTCAAAGGATTGATCAAGCTACCCATTTGTATAGGCGATGGTGCACATGTGTTGAATGTTATGAACACTTTTGTTGTCGTGGATCAGCCCTCTGCTTACAATGCAATAATCGGTCGCCCGTTGATGAAATACACGAGGATGGCGGACGCTGTGTATTGCCTCAAGGTAAAATTCCCTACCCCAAGTGGCGTAGGCTACATGCAGACCGACCAATACATGGCTCGTCAGTGCCATCTGCTATCACTTGTCATGGCCAAGAAGGCCGCTGAAGCTACAGAAGAATTGGCAGCCTTGGCAGAAGGCTCGACCGGGGGGCAACACTCCCAACCAATGGAATTGAACATGCTTATAGGGGAATCTGTGAATCAAGTTGTCGACAATGGTGAATTATCCCTCGAAGTCTTGGACACTAGAGACGAACAGGCATTGCACAAGCCGCAGCCGGTTGAAGCAACCCTCAGTGTGCCTCTGAAGGAGGGCGAGCCGTTCAAGGTGACACAAATAGGCTCAAAACTTACAGCTCAGGAACAGTCGTTACTAATTGAATTATTGCAGAAGAATGTCGACGTGTTCGCCTGGACACCCGCTGATATGCCCGGTATTCATCCTTCAGTTATTTCGCACCGGTTGAATGTTGATCCTAAGATAAAGCCGGTGAAACAAAAGAAACGACGATTTGCCCCAGACCGGCTCTCAGCCATACGAGAAGAGGTGGACAAGCTACTGAGGGCGGGGTTCATCCGAGAGGTTCACTATCCCGAGTGGGTGGCCAATGTGGTACTGGTCAAGAAACCGACAGGCAAATGGCGGATGTGTGTCGACTTTATCGACTTAAACAAAGCCTGCCCCAAAGACAGTTTCCCACTCCCATCTATCGACAGACTTGTGGATTCGTCCTCCGGCAACAGGTATCTCACTTTCATGGACGCCTTTTCAGGCTACCATCAAATCCCCATGGCCAAGGAGGATCGGGAGAAAACCGCCTTCATCACAGAAGATGGCCTATATTGCTATGATGTAATGGCATTCGGCCTCAAAAACGCCGGGGCGACATATCAAAGACTGGTCAACCGCATCTTTAGAGAGCAAATTGGCAGGTCAGTAGAGGTGTATGTGGACGACATGTTGGTGGACGACATGTTGGTTAAGAGCATCACTTTTGACCGACACCTGGAGCACTTGAACCAGGCCTTCAACACACTCAGAAAGTATAACATGAAGCTAAACCCAGCAAAGTGTACTTTTGGAGTAGAGGCAGGTAAATTTTTGGGCTTTATGATCTCCCGAAGAGGGATAGAAGCCAACCCGGAAAAAATTAAAGCTATTGTCGACATGTCACCTCCAAGAACCATTAGAGAAGTACAAGTCTTGACTGGTCGGGTTGCAGCGTTAAACCGCTTTGTGTCGAAGTTGGCGGACAAGTGTTTGCCTTTCTTTAAAGTTCTTCGGACTAAAACGACAAAGGATCAGTTCTCCTGGACGGATGAGTGTCAACACTCCTTCGACCAACTGAAACAATATTTGAGCTCTCCACCATTATTAAGTCGACCAGAGCCAGGCGATGACTTGTTTTTATATATAGCAGCTTCCGATGAAACTGTGGCTGCTGTGTTGGTCAAAAGAAAGAATCAGACTGACTCTCCTATCTACTATGTCAGTCGCGCTCTGCAGGGTGGAGAATGCAATTACAGTCGACCAGAAAAACTCGCTTATGCGTTGGTAACCGCAGCCCGACGTCTACGTCAGTACTTCCAATCTCATCGAATCACGGTTTTGACCGACCAACCAATCCGAGAGATACTGACCAGGGTCGATTTATCTGGCCGCTTGGTTAAGTGGAGCGTAGAATTGAGCGAATTTGGTATTGAGTTTGAGCACCGGAAGGCAATTAAAGCACAGGCCCTGGCCGATTTTGTCGCGGAATGTACTTTCAGTGGGCCTACTAACCTACCGCCTGTAATCCCACATCCTAATTCATCCACCGCTGGTCAAGCTACTCTTAACCAAAAGCCCTGGTCCCTTTTTGTCGACGGTTCATCGGTCAAAGATGGGGCAGGTGCAGGCCTTGTTCTAATCGGCCCTGACGGAGAAGAATATCAATATGGCCTGACGTTTGACTTTCCACTGTCCAACAATGCTGCAGAATACGAGGCTTTGATAGCCGGATTGAGTATAGCTGCTAAGATGGGTGTGCAGGATGTAAAAGTGAATACCGACTCTCAGCTGGTAGCAAAGCAAGTACTTGGCGAGTATGAAGTGCGAGAACCCAACTTGGTCGGCTACAATAAAAGTGTACAAGACTTGTGGTCTAAATTCGCCAGCATATCTCTGCACCAAATCCCAAGAGAAGAGAACAATCGGGCAGACGCACTCTCAAAGCTAGCCTCGTCTTGCCCGACCATTCGCGGCAAGGTTATCCTGGAGCACGCTACTAGCCCCTCCAATCCGCTCCAATCGATAACTCATCAGATAAATGACGAGGATAGCTGGATGACTCCCATATTCAGATACCTCCAAGGCCAAGTACCTACATCCAGGACTGAAGCTACAGCTCTACAACGTCGGGCAGCCCGATATATTATCTTGAATGATACGCTCTACAAAAGATCCTTTTCCTGGCCCTTGCTGCGATGCGTCGACAGACAAGAAGCCGACTATATCCTCCGTGAGATTCATGAGGGTGTATGCGGTAATCATGAGGGAGGAAGAACACTGGCTCAGAAGGTCATCCGACAGGGGTTTTATTGGCCGACACTTAGGAAAGATGCTCAGTCATTTGTAAGGAAATGCGAAACATGTCAAAAATTTTCCAAAGTCCCGAGGAAGCCAGCTGAAGAGCTACATTTAATCCCCTCCACATGGCCCTTCGCCAAATGGGGACTCGACTTATTGGGACCGTTCCCTCTAGCAACCGCCGGCAGGAAATTTGTGATAGTGGCTTGTGACTATTTTACAAAGTGGGTTGAAGCAGAACCCCTTTCTTCTATTTCTCAGCGGGCAGTTGAAAAGTTCATTTGGCAGAGCATCATCTGTCGTTTTGGCATCCCACATGTTATAGTTACCGACAATGGCACACAGCTACAAGGTGACAGGGTCCGAACCTTATGCAATAATTTTTCTATTTATCTACAGGCCGCTTCAGTAGCACACCCACAAGCCAATGGGCAGGTAGAGTCCATGAACGGTAAAATCGTAAAAGCCTTAGAAAAGAAGTTGGGCGACTCTAAGGGAGAATGGGCCGAACAACTACCTGAGATACTATGGGCCATTCGGACCACAGCCAGCACTACTACAGGTGAAACCCCATTCAACCTAGTGTATGGCTCGGAGGCCATCATCCCCGTTGAGATTGGGGTCCCCACCTACCGTGTGTCTACTTTCGACGACTCCGTCAACGACAGTCAACTTCGTTTGAACTTGGACCTTGTGGAGGAGACCCGTTTGAACTCTCAATTACAGGCGGCAAATAGGTCCCAGCAAGTCGTTAAATATTTCAACTCCAAGGTGTCCGCCCGACAATTCCAAGTGGGCGACTTTGTTCTTAGAAGCTGTGAAGCAAGCCGACCCGCCAGCGAACATAAGAAGTTATTTCCTAAGTGGGAAGGCCCGTACGTGATTGCTGAAATATTGGGCAAGGGAGCCTATCGACTTAAAGACTCGGCCGGTAAACTACTGCCGCGAGCTTGGAATGCCATACATCTGAAGAGATTCTACTTTTAAGCCAAGCTACACTCGAGAATGAGCCACATGCTAAGTCCTAATGTTGTTGTACACTCTACAATCTACAATGTTACAGTCTACAATGTTTTTGTTATGATCAACATTCATTCAGGCGACATGAGTCAAGCTATTTAAACTTATCAAGCTACTTGTTGAATATTCTACCATCGACATATTCTTACAATCGACATATAAGTATACACGGTTGCCAACTCACCAATTTGACTTGTGACCGGACTATGTAAGCAAATAGTAACGATTACGGACTACTGTCATACCGACTGTTATAGACGATTATTATAGGTTACAGATGATCAACAAACAAGTAAACCGAGTTATAGCTACCATGGCGCTAGGCTCCATCAGAAAAAGAACTTCATTCCTTGAAATGAATCTATACAAGTCTGAATTAGCTACATATTTACACAACCTAACTACCCACATTCCCCTCCGGCTGACCCCCTTCAGTCGGTTGAATCGGTTCAGCAGCTGTCGCCTCCATGGCTGGCGCCTCTGATTCAGTCGCAGGATTTACTGAGGGAGAGGGCTCCGCCTGAGCAGGTGTTGGTGTAGGGTCGGCCGCCACCACCTCATCTGTGGCCGTTTGAGTAATAATTTCAGTTACGACTACCTCAGCCACACGCACCTCAGGGAGAGCCTCCATAGGAGCATCTTCGTCGTCGGGAATTGTGAAGTCGATTCCACTAGTGTCCACTTGGGGAAACGCCTCCACAATCTTCTTGATCACCCATTGCTGGATGAACTCCCCATAGTCCTTCATGCTTCCCTCGAGTTCCCCCAGCCTCTCCTCAATCTGCTCTTCATGCTCAGCCGCCAACCCGTCGAGCCGAGCCTACAAGTGGTCAACGTAACAAAACAGAGAAGGGTCACTACAACCAATATCTATACTTCGATCTTCGATCAAATCCTAAAGGGAATTACCACAAGTCTTACCTGAAGCGCCGCCGCCTCTACCTCTTGTTCCTTCAGTTTGCCGGCTGTGGCTTTTTCTTCTTCTACTGCCACCTTCAGAGCCTTTTCCCTCTCCGCAGCTAGAGTCTGAAGGCTATCCCTCTCTTGCTGGACGCGCTCCAACTCTGCCTTCACTCGTCTCAGCTCCTCATCTTGCTCTGACAGGCGGCGACCAGCAGCCGCCATATCTTCGTTGGCCCTCTTCACCTCCTCTTGCAACTCCTTTCTCTTCAGTTCGGAGACGGCCAACTCATCTTTTGCCTTCTCCATCTCTGCTGCCTGCGCCGCCTGCACCTGCTCTGCAGCTTTCTCCCTTGCCTTGTCGGCCTTCAGGTGGTAGATACCGGCGGCATTGAGCATTCGACTCTGCAAACACCCGCGTGTTGTCACTATTTATTCATGGATATCTTGAATTTACTAAGCCTACTTACCCTCTCGTGCAAGGCTGCTGCCGACAAGAAGCAATCCATGGCGCTCATCTTGTCGCGCATGTAATCTTGATCGACGCCCTCTACTAGCTCCAGCGCGTAGGCGGTAGCAACGTGTAGCTGCGTCAGCGCGCTATCCTTCCTGAACAGCGCGTTGTCATATAAGAACGGGCACACCCTTCCCCCGTACATACTGGGTGGCCCTAGTTCGGTCTGTAGCCCGGCGCTAGAGGTGTTGGCTTCAGTATTACCCTGCTCTACCAGGCTGGCCAGATGGGCTAACCTTCCTTGGCCCGTGGCACTCTGACCTAGTCCCCTAGAGGCCACGGTCGCTTGAACCCTACCGGCGCTGGGGACGCTTTGATGGGAGCTTTGTCCACTACCGCCGGCTACACGCTTGTGGGCAGCCTCTTCCCACGGGTTCGGTGACGCCGCTCTCTTCTGCCCCGCGGCAGAGCTACCCTGTTCTCGCGTTGGAGCCGCCTCTCGGATGACGACACCACTCGCTCTCGGACCGACGGTTGCAGCTCGTTGGCCGACGGAGGGTGCAGTGGGTTGAGATCCAGCGGCGTCAGCCTTTCCCTTGCCCTTTCCCCCTTGTCTGTGAGAAGAGGGTTTTCCTTTACTAATGCGCGCGAAGTCCCGGGCGCTGAACCCTCTCCTACCGTCTCCACCTTCAACCGGCATCTCTTCAGGACCTGCAATAAACGACAAGTATCAGTCTGTAACTACTGTGAAGCTACAAAGATCTAGTTCAAGCTACAATACCGAGTAAACTCCCAAAGGGCGTTTCTAAGTACGGCAGAGCTAATTCAGGATCTATCGATAAAGCAGTTAAGTTAAACTCACTCTCACCTCCCAGACTCAAAGAACCTAGATACTCCCCAACCCAATGACTACCTGATATAGGGTCATTCGACGCCTCGACTACAGGCGACCTTGCCATAGGCGCCGACGGTGACACTCTTCCCTCAGGCGACTGAGGCGCAGCGGGCAGAGCAGGCGCGACAGAGGGAGGCATAGATGATCCGGCGGCATCTGGTTCACCCATTGGAGGGATCACACTCAACACTTCTATCCCTACATCGAGTGGGCCATAGCCCTCTTTGGCTCTCCCTCCAGTCCCTGGTGGACTTAGACCGCAATCGACTAGCCTCGCAGGGTGAGCACAGTCGTCGCAGTTGATTTTCAGATCTTTTTCGAAGAAGTACAGCGCTTGCTTTACCTCATTCATTGCCAAACTGGGGCCTCGATTGAGCGCCTCTAACACATCCTCGCTCAAGCGCACCCATTCAACCGAGAAACCCCACTCTTCCTCAGCCGGCTTCAGCACCCCGAAGTAACGCTTCTTCCAATCTCTGTTACTATCGGGTACTTGGAATGGGTTACGCTGCTTCTTACGCCGGCTGTACAATATGTAAAACCCCCCTTGGAATTTCACCTTGAAAAGTGTCCTTAGCACTCCTACAGTCGGCACCCATCCTTTGTACCTACAGACGACTGCGAAGGACACTATTATACGCCAGGAGTTAATCACCAACTGGCTGGGGGCAATACCGTAATAATGCAGCACCTCCCTGTAAAATCTTGGCGCCGGAACCCTAAATCCGACTCTAAAAGCTACTTCATAAAAGCAGGCACAATTGCCATCTTGTGTAACCGTTCCTGGCCGCCGGTCTGGCGCTACTGTCGCCACTTTATATGCGCGGAGCCCGCATTCCTCGATCACCACCCCGGCCCTCTCCTCGTCTTCCGCCCTGACCGTACGGTTCAAGTACACTGTACGGTGACGCGACGCCTCCTCATCGGCCGGTACATCCTCCTCCACTGGTGCCTTACCTTCCCGACGCCTGCTCGTTGCGCCCGCCCTGGTACCTCTGCCGCCGCCCCTGCCCGACACTACCCTCTCCTCCCCCGCGGCCATTCTTCCCGAATGGCTCGCACTCTCCTCGGCGCTCTCCTCCCCGGCGAACGCTCTCCCACTATCCTCCCTAGACTCACTCATACTACCCTCGCTACTAACCATTTTTACCTAAACAAAACAAAATCAGACTTACTAATGCAAGAAGTCTGTCGTTCACCACCGAAAAACCGATGACAAACCGCTGATGGACCACCGACCTTCTTCTGGAAGACGAACAACAAAGAAAATTAGCAACAAAAATTTCAAAAGCCAGAAAATCTTTCCAAAACGCGATTCATGGGGAGAGAGAAATATATTTATACCACCTTCGTCCACTTACCCTGTGTTGACGTGTGGCACCTCGAAAACTCAACCGACACCTTCTGCAATAAATCCCTTTGAAATTTTCTCGGGACTCACTTCTCCCACGTCTCTTCCCTTTCCCGCTCATTTCTCCCCTTCCAACCCTTACCCTTCACCCGGCTGTACCCCACCTTCGTTCAGTCGACCAACTCTCTTCAGCCGACCGTACCCGCTTCTGTCGGCCACACTCTTTCTAACCACATCCTTTACAGCCGTCAAACCGATCACTTTGTAATCACTTTGCCGCCTGGGGGGCACTTGTTGAGCACAATCGTAACCCAACAAGGCCCAATCTATACAGCCATGGGCCGACTGACCAAAGCCCAAATCACTTAGCCGACCCATGATTAACCAACGGCCTACTCAGTACAGCCCAACAGGCTACCTATATAAGGCACATCTCAAAGCATGCATGGTAAGACAACAAAAACACTGAACTACTCTACTTCTCTCCTGCTCATTATCTCTACTGACTTAACCATCGGAGAGGGACCAATCGGCCAAAGGCCGATTCCCCCTTTGACTGTGTTCTCTCTTACAGGTTATCATCCTGAGGTCCCATTGAGCCATCTGTCCACCATTGTAGGTCCTGTAAAGGGTCCTCAACAAGAAGCATTAAAAATGGCAGCTGGAATTGGGCCGACGAGGTTCAAACTTTGTAACGCGAAAATCTCCAATCCACGAAGATTACCAATTTCCTCCGGAATTTCTCCTGCGAAAAGAAATATAAAATCAAGTTGCAAGTCAATCAAGGATAAATATTATATTAGTAATTAATACTTATTACTACGTTTGTTTTTGGTTAAATATACTATACTAATATATTTGTAATTATTTTTTTCTTTACTTAATTATATAAAAACTAAATTCTAATAACTAATTTTTCAATTTTATTAATATATAATAATAAAAAGCCAATATATGGTATATAAACGATCGATTATAGAATTCACCGTGATAATAAATTGATCTTTATACTATTTAAACTGTGATAATTGTGTCTAAATTTGAAATTTAATCCCTAAGTAATACTACTAACAATTACACGTATTATTATTTAATTTTATTAAAACTTAATATATTTAAAAATTTTAAATGACGAATCATGATAACGATCAGAAATATAATTAAAGTGCTATCTTGGAGTTTAATTACCTTACTTGAGATTGAGGATGGCTTTAGAAAAGGCTTTCGAAGGCCACCTCAATTAATCGCAAATAAGTTGTCGTTTGTACAAAAATCTTATTTTGGTAGTCGGAACCAATTCGAAAGTTAAGATCTAGTTTTTTTTTTTTTCAAGAGTGTGCGTTTGAGTATAAAATGACTAAAGACTAGTTTGCCATTGTAGTTGAAAAGTTTTTTTATTTACTATGTTACCCTTAAATCTATATTTTTTATTTTTATTTTGTCCCTCTAATAATACCCAAAATGGTTATTTCTTATTCTCATCTTACCTTACAATTATTTTACCAAATACATATTTTTTCACATTAATTTTATTCTCACCACTATAATTCTAATATTACAACTATAGTAACTAAACTCACTATTTTAATCTCTCTAGAGTTAATCTCTCTGTTCTACCAAACAGAACCATAATAAGGGAAAAAAAAAAAGGAATCCACTGCCCTCAACTGCAAAATCCCCATTTAAAACGCAGCTTTAGGTGGCCACCCTGGGCTAACTGGCCTGGCCAAAACTACTGTTTGGTAGAGCAGCACAGTTCAGTTGAAGCAAAAAGTGCTCCAACCGTTGCCGCGTTGCCTGCCAAACGTGGTCTTTAATATGGATGGGTTGTGAGCCAGCTCAGCTAATAGACACTTTAGGCTCTGTTTGGCATAACGATGAGATTGGCTCTGTTGAGGTTGAAATAGAAAGATTAGTTATTGTATAGGTGAGATTAAAATTATAGCGGTGAGAATAAAACTGACATTGAAAAAAAAGGTATTTGGTAAAATAACAGTGACGGTGAGATGAAAATAAAAAATGACCAAATGGATATTAATTTATAAAAAAGCCTTTTACCAAAAAATTGAGAAAAAAAAAAGCGGAGGGGCTTTTTGGGGGAAAACTCCCCACGGTGAGTCCATTGGTGCTTAGAGCACCAATGGAAAATCACCCCATCCAGTGCAGTTGGAGTTTGCCGTGTAAGCAAACTCCACTGCACTGGTGGAGTACTTAAGCACCAGTTCAGTGCGTTTAGCCCCAAACTGGTGCTAATCGCACCGAACTGGTGAAACAAACGGGGCCGTATTTTGTTTTGGTTCAAACCAAGGAAAATTAAAGACAACGACTTACCTTCCAAACTATTATAACCCAAATAAAGGTGTTGAAGCCTCGTTAAATTTCCAATACTTCTTGGTATGATGCCACTGAATTCATTGTGGGACAAGTCTAGACTTTGAAGATAGCTGCATTTGTCTATCCCTGATGGAATTTGACCAGAGAACTCATTTGAGGACAAGTTCAGTTCCGCAAGATTGTGAAGACGGTCACATATATCCTCCGACAAACTACCAGATAGAGTATTATTTTCAAGTGAAATTATTTGTAGGGAGGAAATTCTATAAATGGATAAAGGTACAGAGTCTGAAAGTTGGTTGTTTCCCAAGTTTAGGATCTCCAAGTTGGACATGGCACCTACTGGTGGAGGGATTACACCTGTGAAATTATCATTACGGAGACTCCCAAACCATGATGGAATTTCCCCAGTAAAGAAATTGAAGCTTAGATCGATGAGTTTCAAATGACTTAGCTGCCCCAATTCTTTCGGGAGATGGCCATGGAAATGGTTGTCACTCAAATTGAGAGAGGCTAGGAATGAGAGATTTCCGAGGAGTGGAGGGATAGTCCCTGAAAGATTCATGTTGGGAAGATTCAAACCTCTGACTCTCCTATGCTTAGCAGCGCAAGAGACACCAATCCAGTTGCAGACATCGTTGGTGTCGGTCCAGTTGTTGGCTAAGATGTTGTGAGGATCAATGATATGGCCTCTGAATTCGAGAAGAGCTCGTTGGTCTGTGAAGAGATTCCTCACAATCATGGCGTACCCAACCGTGAAACAGAAGTGAACCAACAAAGCTGACAATAGAAAAGGGAATTTTCTCATGTCCATGGTTGTAGGATACATGTAGAAAAGAAGAGTAGGACGACGAGAATTGAGTCGGTATGAAACATTGTTAAATAGAGAAATGATCTTAAGGTTCCATCAGAACCAAGACGTAGTATAAAGTTTAACCACTAATTAAAAAGGTTTAATCCCAAATAAAAATTTTTAAAATTTTTAAGATAAGTTTCATAATTAATAATATTTATTATGATAAGATTTATTTTAAATATGTTATCGTAATTATACTATGATGATGAGTGATGAAAAATGTTACATTTGGACCTTTTAAATTTGTTTGAACAATAGTTACCTGTAGCGCTAACTAGCCCTTGGATCCACATATTAGATGGCGCGATCCGAATGGTAGTGTGGTTGTGTGTTCGGAAACCGTAAATCGCGATCCAGATCACTGGAAATCTGATCCAAATTTACTTAAAAACTTTTAACTGATTAGTTAAAAGCCTTACCACTTTCGGCCCACTCAACAAATCGGGCCCACCACTTACAACCCCACAAGGGCTAATAGCTCAGGGAAGTACGCATAGGCCGCATGTTTTTATGGAAAGAAACTGTTACTCACCTTTGTTTTTGTCCGGCAAGGGCCACACTCTGTATTTGGTATGAAGAAATAAGGAGAAGAAAAAGGATGTAAAAAAAAAATGAATAAGAAAATATAAATTTTTTTTGTTTGATAGGACATAAATACATCTCAGGAAAGAAATAGGAAGAAAATAAGATAATTTATTTATTTAGAAATCATTTCCGCTCAAATTGGATAAAAATAGGAGAGAAAAATGTGATTGTTAAATCTAACATATGAAAATGACTATTACACCCTTAAAATTTATTTCTAATTATAAAATTTACTTTTACAAATAAAAGATATAAAAAGTAAATTTTTAACTAAGAAGTAAATAATGATAAAATTGTTATATTAATTAAATTAAAGTTTATTTCTTTTCTATTTCTTAGTTATATAATAATTAATTTTTTTTCTTTTCTTCTTATTTCTTTCTTTACTACTAAATATGAAGAAGAAAATATAAATTTTTTTCTTTCGCTACCTATTTTCTTTACTTATTTATTTTCTTTCTGTACTATTTTCTTCCTTAAATATAAGCTTAGAGTTGGGGAGATAAAAGGAGTAGTAGAAAGGCTTTTGTAGAGGGAAAAAACTCTTCGCCCCTTTGTATTCTTCGATGTGGGATTGTAGAAAGGTTTCAGCCCTTTTATTGTTCTTACCTTGTGGGAGAACTTTTGCTATGCGGGATGGTTGTGTTCAAACTTCACATTTAAGACTTAAAACTTAAAAGAGTCCAGAGTAAGACTTTAGATTTTTGAATTATCCCAATTCCACCGGTTCAAAGGATGGCTACTGTATTATTTATAAAAGAAACTAATGTCCCATCTTATAGTTTCAACATGATGTGGGATAATGTGAGTGAATTTTACAAAGATTTGAGACAATATATATGATATACTATCAAACGATCTGAGAATTATTCTAAATTATACCATGATCCGAAATGTTATACCAAGTTTACTTCCTTTGTATTACGAAATTTTTAATTTATGTATCACGTAGAGGAGTCAAATAGGCAGGTTGGGCAGGTTATATATTCGGGTTAATTGGATAGGGTTAATTTGACCCAAAGAAAATTTTGGGTCAATTAGATTTCGGGTCATTTACGTTCGGGTCACATGGGTTTTGGGTTATTTGGGCTTGAATTTTTCGAGTTTGGGCCTCGGGTCATTTGAGTTTAGGTCATTTTGACACGGGTTTGACCCATGGGTCATTCGATTTTGGGTTTTTCAGATTTGTTCAATGAGCCATTTTGACACGAGTCAAGAGTTTAGTTCGGGTTTTTAGGTTAATTTATAAATTAGTTTCATTTGAGTTTCCAATTATTTATTTAAAAAAATTTAAATTTATAAGTTAACTCTTCAATAATGTATCAAGTAATCAACTAATCGAAATCAAGTAATTATTTACTATCATCTGTCAACATGAGTCTTCATGCACATAAATTACATACTATCAAACTTGTAATTTATAAATCTTAATTCTTAAATAAAAAATTAATAAATACCTCTTCAATCTTCAATTCTTTATGTTTTTTCTTTCCACTCTCCATTTCTTATTTCTAATTCAATAGAAAATTTTAATTTTATTAAGTTGAATCAAAATAAGTAATTAAAATAAATAAAATTATGTGTTCCTGCTTTTTAATACATTTATACAACATATTAACACATATCTGTAATATATATACGTATATAAAAGTACGAATGGTGTAAAACTTTTGAATCGCCTAAAATACTCTTTTTTTCTAATTATTTCAGAATTGCCATTGATATTGTTGATTTAAATTAAAACTCTTTATTTATCTTTTACTAAATATTTTTTATATATTTATTAAATGATGTTAGTAATTAACTAATTTTATTTTCGTCATAATTAAATTACTATTATATTATATTGAAGAAAATAGTTTAATTATTATTCAATTTATGTAGTTTAATTTGAAGTTTACTAATCTATAGTTTAATTATTGTTCACTTTAATGCAGTTTATTGTTTTACATTTATTATTATTATTTTTTTGTTATTATTAAGAACGTATTGTATCACATGCAATGCACGTAAAAGTGAATGACTAGTATAAATAATAAAATCAAATTAAAGTATTAAATCTATAAATATATTGGGATTATATCAACTTATAATTTATGAAACATGTGACATGTCTCATGTAACATGTCCCATATTACATATGATAAAGATTAAGTAGATTTTTTCAAATATAGACTATCTATCATTCTATCTCTTATTAAAAGTATAATATAATGAGAGACATATTAAAGTATAACTTATAATTTATAAATTGTAGGTTAAAGATTAACATTTAAGAATATGAAATATTTTTTTATTTCAATTTAATAAAAAATTTAAATTTAATTATACATTTATTTTTATTTTTTGACAAATTTATTAAATAAAATTGATAATATCTAAGAATAAGAAGGTAAAATATTACTTAACTAGGTTTTAGGGTTATTTCAGGTTAACTTCTCGGGTTAAATGGGTTTCAGGTCAAATAGGTTTTGGGTTAATCGGGTTTCGGGTCAATCCGGTATCGGATCGATTGGATTCGGGTCGTTTACTTTTTTTGGTCAAATCAGGTTGGATTAGTTTCGAATTCGGACGGGTTTCACAAGTTGGGTCAGCTTTTGACACCTCTAATACCACGTTACCGTTCTCATATCACGTACCATAACGTAATCCGATCCGGATAACTATGGTTTGAACTTTTTAAGCAAGCAAATGCAATTAACGTGTTTGCTTTTTAAGTCAGCAATGCAATGAACGTGTTTGTGTGTTCTTTTTTTTTTTTTTTGCTTCTTTAAGGTATGGTTTTTTATTATTATTATACTAACTAATATCTCTTCTATATAAAAGTGAATACTTCTTAAATGGTATTGTGAAATACGTTAATATCCTTTAATTTTATATTATACTTGTCACGCCCCGACCCGCCCGGGTCGACCACGTGGCAACCGCCGCGCTGCCTCGAAGTACGTGCCGGCCGGTCACGCACCAGAAGCACCGCAAGGCATAGAAATAGATATCATCGCTGCAAAACAACTAAAACTTTAATTAAAATCTTTTAATAAAATAATAAACTTTACAAGTAATGCCAGTGGACTAATTTAAAGAATACCTACACAGCGGAAACTTCTAAGCCTAAGCCACCGACGCCTTCTAGTGAGCCTCCTTTCTAATGGCTGACTCCGTACGCGAAGCTGCATCCATCACAATGGAATACAGGTGAGTGACAGAGATTCAATGGGTCTCCATCAGGGTTAGGGAAACAGGGTAATCGAAAATACCTTAAAACAAATAAAATAATTTAAATTAATAACTTTGTTTTCAACACTTCCTGTATCAAATTCTACAGGAGTGAATGTAATAAATTTTGTTTTCAAAATCTCTTTTAAAATCCTTCCAAGGAGTATTAAATTTAAAGCCTTTAAAAATAATTATAATCTAGTGGGCTGGCACCTAATACACTGAAGGCACGACTGGCCGGTCGTATGCCTTACTGCACCGAGGGCTATTTCTTTTCTCTTTATATTCATTTTCTCTTTATCTCATACACTAGCCCGTTCCCTCGGTGGTGCCTCACTGTGGTGGAACACAGTGAACTGGAGCTCTGGCGAGTTTCCCTACGCGCCTCTCCCAACCAGGCTCGACTCACCGTGCCCCTCGATAGGCGGTCCACGGCTGAGTATCATGCATGCTCTCAAACTCGGTCCACGCTCCCGCAAATTGGAGCCCCGAGGAATCCCACTCAATCACTCATCTTCCAGGGGCATCGTACCCCAATAATCATAATAATAATAATAATAAAATTCTTTATTTAAATATTAAAACATTTAACACACACAAGCCTTTGTATTTTTAAAATCAACCCACCCCCATAAGTGGGCGTATCACAAAATAAAAATAAAAATAAAAAGTGTGTGCCGTGGATTACCCTTATCCCAAAACCTTTGTAAAACCTTTTTAAAACATTTATGTTTTTAAAACATTTCGCCCTAGTGGCTAAGCACTGAAAACAGAGTCACTCACAGTAGTGGGAGAATCGTATACTCCCAAGCGCTCCATGTAGCTCAACCTCCGGAGTATCGCCGCATTCGATTCATCCGGAGCCCTAATACATGGAAATATACATTAGCATTCATAATTACAATTTATGAATGCACCTATGAGGCTCTAATATGACCTACGACTGGGCTTGAATGTGATTTGGGGCTTGGAAAAGTGTCCAGGAGGTTCCGGGGTAAAAATTGGACACTTGATGAAAAATTACGAAAATACCCCTGGGGGTCCATGGGCCACTCGGGCCGGGCCCGACACTTAGAAAAGTGTCCGGGAGGTTCCGGGGCTAAAATCGGACTCTCGGTGAAAAATTACCGAAATGCCCCCCGGGGGCCCGTGGGCCCCACACCCGGACTAGGCTGGGCCCCACACGGGTTGGGCCAAATTCTACTCGAAATCGGGCTCGAAAAGCCCTCCTATGAGATATTTATACATTATAATGATATAATATATAAATATCTAAGATATAATAATATTATATATAAATATCTAAATATATTAATATAATATATAAATATCTTTTAATATAATAATAATATATTGAAAATATCTAAACAGGGGCTCGATCGGCCAGTTCTTCGGCCGGTCTCTTCCCCGGTTTTCGCACTCGTTTCTCCTCCTTTCGACGTACAAACTTAGAGAGGCGATCCTCATGGCATCCACAACGGATATGCCGAGGCAGAAACGAGAAACACCGGTCCAATTTTCCCGTAGACCGAGATTTAGCCCGAATTGACTAAATCTCCGATTTACTCACACCCGGTGCTCAAAAATGCGTAAAAACGGAATGGGACGTAGAATAAGGTGAATACTATAACCCACTAAAAACTCACCTTATTCCACCGGCCCAAAATCCACTTATTTGAGTTTAAAGATCTAATCCGGTCAAAAGCTGAAAACTTGGATCTAGGCTAAACCGATGCATGGAAATGCGTGCAAACTTAACAAAACGTAGATCGAGGAGTTAAGAATAACTCACCAAGATCTCGCCTCGAACTGGCGGTCGGTTTGTCCGGACTGCCAATTTTCCAAAATGCCTCCGTTTTGGCTCCAGAGAGAAAAAGAAGAAAAAGAAAGAAAAAGAAAAGAAAAATGAAAGGAAAACCGTCGGCCCTCCCCTATTTATAGGGGAGCCCGACACCGGGTCCACTCGGGCCCCGGGTCAAACTTTTTCCCCTTTTTCAACTTTCTTCCATTTTTACCCATTGGCTAAATCCTTTGATTTCTTGTGCCAATGGGGCCCATAATAAATTTCTAGGGACTTATTTGGAGGTCTTTTTGGCATTTACTAATTTCCATGCATGGTCACCAATCTCATCTTCCAACTACGTCTTGTCTTAAGCTTATCTTCTCTTCAAACTTGACACAGCCGGACCGACATATTGTTTAGTTGATACGCTATCTTATACTATGCCGTTTGTACGAAAAGTCGTGCTAGGTCCGGGTGTGTCAACTCTCCCCTCCTTCTAAAATTTCGTCCTCGAAATTAAACAAAGTAGCTTGGGGAGGTTCGACTTCCACTTGAAGCCCTAATCATTTTCGAATAGTGTTCTCCTCACTATTCGCCGTTGAAATTTATCACGCTTTCGCTGCGCGCTCTGATCATTCATTCTCTCAAGAGTGGTTTCATCACTCTTTCACTCTTGAGTTTGAACCTCATCTTTTCCTTAATATAGCCTACCCTTACCTATTCACGGGTTAGGCTTTCTTCACTCCATTCGTGTTTACTCGATTTTCTCGCTTTGTCCTTGTTTCATCCTCCAAGTCTCTCTTGACGAGACGATCCTTTTGTTACCTTTGAGGTTCCACATTTCTTACTCTTCTTAGGAGTTCTCTCTCCTTTCCTTTGCTGCTGCCTTTCACTTCAAGGCCATCTTCTGACGAGTTTCTTGTCGTTCCGTGCTCTTGTACTCATCCTTATAACCAAGTTATCGGGAAAGACCTTCGCTTAACTCCCTCGCTTCCACGGCGAGGATGCGGTGAGTTAATTGTCTTTCCGCCCTACCTTGGTCTTGCTTCTTTGTTTCGTTTCTTACTTCCATTCTCTCTCTTAATGGCGCATGAGTCGAGCTCTAGTACACGCTGGCCCACACTGGCCACATCATAACTGAGGAATCAGAGATCATGCCCTCTCGGCTCTCACAAGCTGACCCACTCTCTGACCGCCCATCACAAATCACAAATAGGGCCCTCGGCCCATTATATCTCATCTCCTCCTCACAAGGACGGAGAACTCTGGGTGGCCTCATGCACACCCCAATCATGTACAGGGCCGGTCCTCACGAGTGGTCATCACAGAGATCCTCAAGATCTCGATCTCTGACCCTTTCTCACATAGGGACGCCTCACACGGCTCCCAAGTCAGTCACACTTGAGCTTCGACCTCATACCCATCCGTATCATTCCTCTAGCCACTTAGGCTCTCCCTCTCTTCAGGAGGTGTCGCACGTTTCTCTTCATTTCAATTTCTTTCCTTCACATTGGCTTCCTTGCTAATGGTCAATCTCTTTTCCTTTCTTCTCGTCAATAATATTTCTGGGATCTCTATACCCCCGTCTCTTTCCTTTTCTTCTTTTCCATTCACCCACGATTCATTGTGGGGTCCACATTTCTCTTGCCTTCTCGTCACTACGAGACTAGGCCAATCACACATGTTGAACTCTTGCGGTATCCTTTGTAGCTTCATTATCTTCGCATTCTTATCTCTTGAGATATCTCGTTCTTCACTTAACTTGACCTTCTCTTTGGTCTTTTGCCACCACTAAGCATCACTTACAGCTCTTGTTATCTTTATGCCCTTTTTCCTTAGGGTCATCTCCATACCTTTTCTCTTATCCAGACTTTTTATCTTAATCCACGTGACCCTTCACGTTGTATCCAAGGTTTCCTTTACCTTGGCTCCATTCTTTCTTTCTCTTTGCTTTTCAAATATGGGTTTTCTTTCTCTTATCCATCTTCGGCTCTTAATCCATCAATATTTCTCCTTTGTCTTTCAATGCCATGGTTTATTTATCGTGGGCAACACCTTTCTCTATCTTTTATTACCTCACTATCTTGCCCACGCCAAGTTAACTCCATCTTAGCTTGGTTTAACTTTATCTTCCACATCCTTTCTTCACTTATCATTCTTCGGGGAGGTTATCCTCAAATTAGCTTACTCCCCTCCTTCTAAAAGATTGAACTTATCCTCCATATTCTTCAACCTTTTACTTTTAATTCCTTCTATCTCACTCTACCTTTTTGGTTCTCCACCTTTCATCTCTTTCGGTTCCAATCATTATTCTGATATATCCTTAATCACCTTTTTGTCTTCTCCAGTTTCAATTATCACCATATTCATCCTTGTGTTTGTCCTCACTTCCTTTACTTATCATTTTCTTTCATTCATCCTTTGCTTGTATCATCCACTATCACCCCTTATCCATTGGGATGTGATCATCTTCCGTCACTCGTTTCCTACGAGTGCTCATTCTCTTATGGTTTCTCCAATTTTTCTTTCTATCCAACCTCTTTATCTCTTCTTTTATCATCTAACTAATCAGGGTTTTCCTTTCCCTTCTTTTCACCATTCCCATTCTTAATCCTTCTGTCATCTTCTTCCCAAAATCAAATAGTTGGGGGTTTCTTCTTCCTTTCACCAATTTATATCCTTTACCCCGTTTTTCTCTTTCTTAGTTCTGGCCTCCGATAATCCTTGTTCATTCTTTCTTTTCCTTGATTTATTCATTTTAGGATGTAGTGCCTTGGCTTGATTCGAGTTCGGGGTTCATTATGCACGACTTTCTTTAACTAACATCCGTTTCTAAATCTTTTATCCGGTTCCTTTCACTAGATCTTCCTTAATCCTCTTTCTATGCTTCTTGTTAGTCCCATTTTTATACTCTTCTTTAATCTATCTCTAAGTTACCTATCTAGGTTTTTGTCTCTAACCCTAATTTCCCAGTCTTATTCTTATACTAATCCTGGTCAGCCATTTGGAGTTATTAACCTATGGTTCATTATGACATTATCGCCAATTAAAGTTATAGTTTTCTAGTGATGTGTTATACTTTTCTTCTTTTAAGGCTCTATTCCTAATTAACCAAAACTTAGTTCATCAACTGAACTAAGTCTCTCTTTCTTCTTAGGCCTTGTTCTTCTTTTATTAGCCTAGGATCTTCTTTTACCTAGGGTTTTCATACTTTCTTTCTTCATTAAGAAAGCCTCCGCACTACATCACGACATCTCTTTGTCCTTAGTTTAAAGGTTCGCGTTTCTTCTCCCTTCCTCTCCTTCTTTCTCACCAGTTCCTTCTGGTGATGACTTCACAATATTGGAGGAAATTCCCTTCGTGCCTTCGATTAGCACGAATGCAGACATTCCCATCATTGCCGTGCGTTACACTCTCTCTTCGCTTGTTTTCTTCCCATTCGCCTTGTTCAAAATCATTTCTTATTATCCTTTGGGGGTCTTCTCCTCCCTACTTTCTTTATTCCACTTCCTCCATCTTCATTTCCTTTCTCCTCTTCCTCCGATATCCTTTTTTTTTTTTTCGTTGGTATCCAATGGTCAAACAAGTAGTAACAGATGTACTACTCGTAGACCACTTGGATGTAATCTCCTTTCATTCTTTCATTCTCCATCGTGTCATCCTTGCCTTATTCCTCCTCATCGTTTCCCAAGAATAGCTTCTCTCTTATTCTCTTTCCTTACTCTTCCTTTTTGCCATCCTTGAATCCTTTGGGGTTTCCTCTTATCAATCCTTTCCTTTGGGTGGTATGTCTCACCCCCTTACACCCCACAATGTAAGAATAATTGAAGTTAGCTAGCCCTTGCTGCCACTTCTCTCACTTCGTGCTCACTCCTCGGAGCATTATCCAGGCAATCTGTGGGCTTATCCCACCAGACTTGTCAACCTGTGGGATCTTCGGCAATCACTTGTCTTCATCTCCACTTGATGCTCTGTGAACTCCTTCTCGATCCTTCATCTGGTTGTGCGGGTGCTTCATCTCACGTCCTGAGGTTTTTGGTCAACCACATCCTCCGTGATTGACTTCTTTGATTTCAGTCATCTTAACCATATTCTCTCTTCAAAGCTACACACCGATGGTGTAGAAAACGAGAGAAGTGAGGTTAGCGTTCACGCACGTTATGCCCCATCTTCATCCCTTGCCTCGTTCTAGTCGCATCATTTCCTCCCAAGTCTTACACGTCACTAGTGTAAAGAATTGGGGCAACGCATCTAATTTATGCTTGACACTCGCTGCTTTACTAGCGAGTGTCGATGTTCACAACTTCAAGATTGAACATCGAAGATTGTGGGTATCGAACCAGTTTCACTACTGGTAAGCCTTTAACTAGGCTTCGTCGAAATTCGGACGAAACATTATCTATCTCGTCGTCTCAAGGGAAATACCATCCCTTGCACAGTTCGGCTATCGAGTAGAAGGAACATTGAAAGTTGAAAATGTGAGTTTGGGGGGTTTCTTGGAAAGCGTGCCTTACTTGCACGAATCTCGAGGAAGAAGGTGGTCGTGATGTCTTCTCACTTAAGACCACACTCGAGAACACTATCTGGTGGCTTGCTGCTAAAGAAGGTATTCTAAGAGTAAGCTTGATTATTCATGACGCTTTCGAGTAGCTACATACTCGAACTCTTGAATTTTAAACCTATTTAATCCACTGGCTTCAAAAACACTTGAAAACATTTGAAAACCCCATTAAAAATATTTTATAACTTTTGAAAACTATCAGAATCTTTTAATCGCTCTGATACCAATCAAATTGTCACGCCCCGACCCGCCCGGGTCGACCACGTGGCAACCGCCGCGCTGCCTCGAAGTACGTGCCGGCCGGTCACGCACCAGAAGCACCGCAAGGCATAGAAATAGATATCATCGCTGCAAAACAACTAAAACTTTAATTAAAATCTTTTAATAAAATAATAAACTTTACAAGTAATGCCAGTGGACTAATTTAAAGAATACCTACACAGCGGAAACTTCTAAGCCTAAGCCACCGACGCCTTCTAGTGAGCCTCCTTTCTAATGGCTGACTCCGTACGCGAAGCTGCATCCATCACAATGGAATACAGGTGAGTGACAGAGATTCAATGGGTCTCCATCAGGGTTAGGGAAACAGGGTAATCGAAAATACCTTAAAACAAATAAAATAATTTAAATTAATAACTTTGTTTTCAACACTTCCTGTATCAAATTCTACAGGAGTGAATGTAATAAATTTTGTTTTCAAAATCTCTTTTAAAATCCTTCCAAGGAGTATTAAATTTAAAGCCTTTAAAAATAATTATAATCTAGTGGGCTGGCACCTAATACACTGAAGGCACGACTGGCCGGTCGTATGCCTTACTGCACCGAGGGCTATTTCTTTTCTCTTTATATTCATTTTCTCTTTATCTCATACACTAGCCCGTTCCCTCGGTGGTGCCTCACTGTGGTGGAACACAGTGAACTGGAGCTCTGGCGAGTTTCCCTACGCGCCTCTCCCAACCAGGCTCGACTCACCGTGCCCCTCGATAGGCGGTCCACGGCTGAGTATCATGCATGCTCTCAAACTCGGTCCACGCTCCCGCAAATTGGAGCCCCGAGGAATCCCACTCAATCACTCATCTTCCAGGGGCATCGTACCCCAATAATCATAATAATAATAATAATAAAATTCTTTATTTAAATATTAAAACATTTAACACACACAAGCCTTTGTATTTTTAAAATCAACCCACCCCCATAAGTGGGCGTATCACAAAATAAAAATAAAAATAAAAAGTGTGTGCCGTGGATTACCCTTATCCCAAAACCTTTGTAAAACCTTTTTAAAACATTTATGTTTTTAAAACATTTCGCCCTAGTGGCTAAGCACTGAAAACAGAGTCACTCACAGTAGTGGGAGAATCGTATACTCCCAAGCGCTCCATGTAGCTCAACCTCCGGAGTATCGCCGCATTCGATTCATCCGGAGCCCTAATACATGGAAATATACATTAGCATTCATAATTACAATTTATGAATGCACCTATGAGGCTCTAATATGACCTACGACTGGGCTTGAATGTGATTTGGGGCTTGGAAAAGTGTCCAGGAGGTTCCGGGGTAAAAATTGGACACTTGATGAAAAATTACGAAAATACCCCTGGGGGTCCATGGGCCACTCGGGCCGGGCCCGACACTTAGAAAAGTGTCCGGGAGGTTCCGGGGCTAAAATCGGACTCTCGGTGAAAAATTACCGAAATGCCCCCCGGGGGCCCGTGGGCCCCACACCCGGACTAGGCTGGGCCCCACACGGGTTGGGCCAAATTCTACTCGAAATCGGGCTCGAAAAGCCCTCCTATGAGATATTTATACATTATAATGATATAATATATAAATATCTAAGATATAATAATATTATATATAAATATCTAAATATATTAATATAATATATAAATATCTTTTAATATAATAATAATATATTGAAAATATCTAAACAGGGGCTCGATCGGCCAGTTCTTCGGCCGGTCTCTTCCCCGGTTTTCGCACTCGTTTCTCCTCCTTTCGACGTACAAACTTAGAGAGGCGATCCTCATGGCATCCACAACGGATATGCCGAGGCAGAAACGAGAAACACCGGTCCAATTTTCCCGTAGACCGAGATTTAGCCCGAATTGACTAAATCTCCGATTTACTCACACCCGGTGCTCAAAAATGCGTAAAAACGGAATGGGACGTAGAATAAGGTGAATACTATAACCCACTAAAAACTCACCTTATTCCACCGGCCCAAAATCCACTTATTTGAGTTTAAAGATCTAATCCGGTCAAAAGCTGAAAACTTGGATCTAGGCTAAACCGATGCATGGAAATGCGTGCAAACTTAACAAAACGTAGATCGAGGAGTTAAGAATAACTCACCAAGATCTCGCCTCGAACTGGCGGTCGGTTTGTCCGGACTGCCAATTTTCCAAAATGCCTCCGTTTTGGCTCCAGAGAGAAAAAGAAGAAAAAGAAAGAAAAAGAAAAGAAAAATGAAAGGAAAACCGTCGGCCCTCCCCTATTTATAGGGGAGCCCGACACCGGGTCCACTCGGGCCCCGGGTCAAACTTTTTCCCCTTTTTCAACTTTCTTCCATTTTTACCCATTGGCTAAATCCTTTGATTTCTTGTGCCAATGGGGCCCATAATAAATTTCTAGGGACTTATTTGGAGGTCTTTTTGGCATTTACTAATTTCCATGCATGGTCACCAATCTCATCTTCCAACTACGTCTTGTCTTAAGCTTATCTTCTCTTCAAACTTGACACAGCCGGACCGACATATTGTTTAGTTGATACGCTATCTTATACTATGCCGTTTGTACGAAAAGTCGTGCTAGGTCCGGGTGTGTCAATACTAGTTTTTGTATTACATGCATCACACGTAATATAACGCGTTATCAATAATTGTAATATATTTTTTAAGAATCTCATCTAATTTATTTATTATTATATTTATTTTTCTAAATACATTTGACTACAGTAATTTGTATAAGGAGTAATATTTAAATTAAATTATAATGATCATGATATTTTTTACTTTTTAATTGTGTAAAACTCAATTTAATCAATGATATTTTTGAACACCAATGAGTAAAAGCCCTTAAAAAATCTTAATGTTTAATTATTTATTTTTATAACTCAATATAAAGGTAGAATCCAAATCTTTAAAAAACCCAATATAAAAAACAAAGCCCAAATCCAATAGCCAACCGTGGAATCTTCCAACTTACTAACTAACCAAGTTAAATTTAGTTGAAGAAAAGCGTTCGCCAACCGTTCCCATGAAACTTAGATTGGTGGTTATTCCTGCCAAGGCGAGCCTTTCAACGACCTTGCCAGGGCTGCTCAACAACTTTTGTCATAGACTTCAGCTTTTAAAGGCATATTTTAAGGTCGTCCAACATTCAGCTTGACACACCCGAACCTAGCATGACTTTTCTGTACGAACGAAATAGTACAAGATGACGTATTAATTAAACAATGGGTCGGTCCGGTTGTGTCAAGTCAAAAGAGAAGTTAAAATTAGGATAAGACGGAGTTTGAAGATAAAGTAATTAACCGTGCATGAGAATTAGTAAATGCCAAAAAGACCTCCAAATAAGTCCGTAAAAATTTATTATGGGCGCCGGTGGCATAAGAAAGCAAGGATTTAGCCAACGGGTGAAAATAAAAGAAAGTTGAAAAAGTGAAAAAAGTTTGACCCGAGACCCGAGTGGACCCGGCGTCGGGCTCCCCTATAAATAGGGGAGGGGGCGAAACCTTTCTTTCATTTTTCTTTTCTTTTTTCTTTCTTTTTCTCTCTGGAACCGAACGGAGGTATTTTGGACAATTGGTAAATCGGGACAGTCCGGCCGTCAGATCAAGGTGAGTTTCCAGTATGTTGTTCTTCTCACCTCGATCTACGTTATGTTAAGTTTGTATGTACATCCATGCATCGGTTTAGCCTAGATCTCAGTTTTCAGCTTTTAACAGGATTAAAACTTTAAACTCAAATAAGTAGATTTCGGACCGGTGGATTAAGGTGAGTTTTTAGTAGGTTATATTACTCACCTTAATCTACGTCATATTATATTTTTACGCATTTCTGTGCACCAGGTGTGAGTAAATCAAAGATTTAGTCAATTTGGGCTAAATCTCGGTCTACGGAAAAATTGGACTGGTATTTCTCGTTTCTGCCTCGGCATATCCGTCGTGGATGCCATAAGGATCGTCTCTCTAAGTTTGTAAGTCAAAAGGAGGAGAAACGAGTGCGAAAACCAGGGGAGAGACCGGCCGAAGAACTAGTCGATTGAGTCCCTATTTAGATATTTTTATATAATATTATTATATTAAAATATATTTATATATTATATTAATATATTTTAGATATTTATATATTATATCATTATAATGTATAAATATCTCATAAGTGGGCTTTTTGGGCCCAATTTCGAGTAGAATTTGGTCCAGCCCGGGGGGGGCCCAGCCTAGTCTGGGTGAAGGGCCCACGGGCCCCCGGGGGTATTTTGGTAATTTTTCGTCTACAGTCCGATTTTAGCCCCAAAACCTCCCGGACACTTTTCTAAGTGCCAGGCCCGGCCCGAGTAGGCGGCCCATGGACCCCCAGGGGCATTTTCATAATTTTTCACCAAGTGTCCTTTTTTTACCCCGGAACCTCCTGGACACTTTTCTAAGCCCCAAATCACATTCAAACCCAGTCTTAGGTCATGCTAGAGCCTCGTAGGTGCATTCATAAATTTAATTATGAATGCTAACTTATATTTCCATGTATTAGGGCTCCGGATAATCGAATGCAGTGATGTACCAGAGGGTAAAGCTACATGGAGCGCTTGGGAGTATACGAATCTCCCAATACTGTGAGTGACTTAGACTTCTCTGTCTGGCCACTGGGGAAAAAGGTTTTAAAAATGATTTTAAAAACATAAATAATTTCCAAAAAGGTTTTGGGATACGGGAAATCCACACACATACACTTGTTTGTGATATACCCACACAATGAGTGGGATGTTTTAAAAAGAATTATAAAGACTTATGTGTGTGTGTTTATATATTTTAAAAATGTTTGTTATATATTTATATATACAATTATGAAATATTATTATTATTAGTTTTAAGGGTGCGATACCCTTGCGAGATGAGTGATTGAGAGAGATGCTCCTCGGGCTCCAATTTGAGGAAGCGTGGACGAGTTGGAGGAAAGCATGCTAGATTCTCAGCCGTGGACCGCCTATTAAGGGGCACGGTGAGACAAGACCTAGTTAGGAGAGGCACGTAGGAAAGCTCACCAGGCTTCAGTTCGCTGTGTTCCACCACAGCGAGGCACCACCGAGGGAAAGGGCTAGAGAGATAGAAAAGAGAAAATATTATTGAATGAGAAAAGAGATAGCCCTCGGTGCAGTGAGGCATAAGACGACCGACGGGTCGAGCCTCCAATATAAAAGAGATGCCAGCCCATTTGAGATATATAAATTTATTTTATTTAAGATGTTTTTAAAAGAGGGTTCTCAACAGGAGAACCAGAAAAGAGTTTTTAAAAGAAAAATATTTATTTTATTTTATTTTATTTTATTTTATTTTATTTTAGATTTCCCTTATATGCTCTAACCCAGATGGAGATTCTTAGAACCTCTGTCACTCACCTGTATCCAATGTGGATGGATGCAGATCCACGATCGGAGTTAGCTATAGAAAATAGGCTCACTAGGAGGCGTCGGTGGCTTAGGCTTAGAAGTTTCCGCTGTGTAGGTATTCTCTCAATTAGTCCACTGGCATTACTTTTAAAGTTAATTATTTTATTAAATATTTTTCTAATTAAAGTTTTAGTTTTATTTGACAGCGATGATGCCCATTTATGCCTTGCGGTGCCTCAGGTGTGTGATTGGCCAGCACGTACTTCGAGGCAGTGCGGCGGTTGCCACGTGGCCGGCTCGGGATGGTCGGGGTGTGACACAGCTCCTGGTCTCTCAATGGCTCATTTTCTTCACTTTGGTACTAAAAATGACCTTTTCAAAGCATATTTACACAATCTTCTCTTGTCACCTACAAATGGAAGAATAACTTAATTAATCGAACTTTATAGCTCTAAAGTGTCTAATTCCATCCAAATATTATGCAAATATATATATGAAATTAAGCTCTAACAAAATTCCCGTACACTTAGATCTTGTTTGTTCCAAGACAAACCTAAGAATAGAAAACAAAATCTATGCTAAAATAACTTTTTCAAATGAAATCTAACTAAGAGAGCTTCTTTTAACAGTAACACTTAAATCACACTCAAGACTGATACACAAATCAAAATGTTAACTTGAATAGAAATATAAAGATACTTAGTAAGATCAATGAAAATTGGGAAAATCACAAATCTAAGAAGTAATAAGCATGTATCAAGTTTCAATGTATATATGCATGATCAAGGTAACTTTCCTTGTCTTCCCACTCCTTCCTCCCTTAAGTGTTTGCACCTTTGAACCACACATACTTCATATACATACAAGTTTACCATATGCTTGCAAATGTACTTTATCTCCACTACTCAGAGATGTATGAATCGACAGGTCTTCCAATTCGGTTGTAATGGAGCCAAGGTAAGCGAGCTACCAAGAAAAGGAAAAAGCTGGTTGCAAAAATTATCTCTTAATGGTAAAAATTCAGCTTGATTCTCAAGGGCAAATGACTCAAGCAATAGCCCTTTATTTGGTTTGATCAACATTTCCAATCTTTTTACTTTCACCATTGGCTACGGTTCCTTTCCTTGTATTTTATGCAAGGAGATGTTCATTTTTCCTTTGGTTGTGCCTTTCTTTCAATTTTTGGTTTTCACTTTGGCACACAATTGTTTTTTTTCAATTTTCAATACTCTTGGCACATCTTCCATTCTTCCTTTCCTTTTTATTACTTTGACCACACCAATGGATGGAGATTTACCCCCACACTTATTTCTTTTTCAACCAATCACCAAGAACAACAATTGTGAAACTTAAGCCTTCAATTCCACCATTCAAAAGATGGGGACAAGAACTTTTTTTTTTAAGGCTTAGGTTCTTTAGTTAATGTGGCTCATGAAAGAAATAAGGCCAATAATATAACCCCATACTAGAAGCTTTCAACTTCTCATGGATGGTCTTCTGACCCAATGCAAAGAAATTCCTTGTTTTACTCATTAATTGTTTCTAGATGGCACCCATTACGGCATACATCTTTGTTGTTAAGTAGATTTTTTTTGATCTACCGCTTAACACTACATCCTCAAGATACAATGTTGTCCCATTTAGCAGAACAACTATCGCATTCCTATAGCCATCTATATTAACAGGATCAGATATTGTTTGGACAATTACCTTACGCAAGGTCATGTTTGAGAAAAAAGTATTTGCCATAAAGTATAATATAATCGTGGCACTATCAAGCAAACATATATCTCTCAATGTTTTCCATTTTCACTTATATTGACAACTTTAGGTGTCAAGTTCATAAAATTTTACAAATGACCATATTTATTTAATATCTTCCTTTGTAACATAATTATCAAAGGGCATAGTAAAACATATAAGAAAACCCCTAGGATCTACTTCTAGAGGTGGCAAACGGGCGGGTTCGGTCACCTCGGGTTCGGGCGACTTCGGGTTCTGGTAACTTCTGGTTCGGGCGAATTCGGGTTCGGGTATTTTCGGGTTCGGGTATTTTCGGGTTCGGGCTCTTTCAGGTTCGGGTTTTTTCGGGTTCGGGTTCGGTCGGGCTCAGGCTCGGGTTCAAGTCGGGTTCAGGTTCAGGTTTGGTCAGATTTAAACTTAGGTTGGGTTAAATTCAAGTTTATACTTTTTAATTAAAAATTGTTTTTTTTTTGTTTTATAAGTCGAATTATATTTTACTACTTTTTGTTTTTTATATGTTTTAGAAGCATTCCCTCTATTCCTAAATAATAATCGTTTTAACAAATTGTTTTTAATCCAAATTAATTGTAATTTTACAAAATCAAGAAAGCATTTATTACATTTTTATTATTTTTATTATTTTTTTCCAACATTATTTTCAAGTTATTTTAATGAGTTTTTAAGTAATTTAAAATCTCAAGAAAATGATAATTTAGTTACATACCTAATTTTTTGTCTAAACTTTAGGAGATTTATTAATTTTCTTAATCCTTACTCTCTGCATTTCAAAATAGATGTCACTTTGAGAAAAAAAATTTTGTATTAAAAGATTTGCCACTTTTAAAAAACCAAGGTAATATTATTGTATTTTTTTAAAATTATCCTTGTAAGGTTAAAAATCCTATATTTAATTCATGTCTCTCTCTTCAATGAATGATAGGAAAGTTAAATTAGGGATAAAATAGATAAATAAGTGAAAAATATAAAAATTAAAAAAACTATTTTTCTTGGTCTTATAAAATACTCTCTTTGTCCCTATATAGATGTCATATTCTAGAAAGATTCCTTGTCCCCTTTTATCTGTTACTTTAGAAAATTATTAAAGCATTAATTAGTTTTTTTCTTATTTTACCCCTAATAAAATGAAGAATATTGTCAACTACTCAAATTAAATATTGCAGATAGTATTGGGCAACGAAGAAGCCTATTCTATTTCTTTTTGTTCCCAATGAAGGATTAATGACTATAACTGTTGCTCTTTGTTAAGTTTTCTTGTAAATTTGGATTTAAATAAAACATTACTGCATACGTTTTCAAAGAAATTGATTTAATAACTCAATCACTTAAGAACTCGGACTGAAGTGGAGGTCAGCAAGAAAACTTTCTTCTATAGTAATGTTAAGATTTGGTAATTGATGATTTTATGATTCCATTGAAACAGATTGTTGGTTACCTTCATCATCAATATTTGAAGGCATCAAAATTACATGTAAATTTATTTTAAGGAATGGCATTTGATGTATCTCCCCTGAAGTCATGATTAAAGAATGTTAGTAAGTTATTGTTTGATGAATAAATAAGAATCAATATTTAAGTCATGAATGTTTTAGATTCTAAAACAAATTTTGGCGGGAAAAATTTCTAAAAAAATTTAGAGAAAAAAATTGGAGGGAGATAGAATTAAAAATTTTAATACAAACAAAATTTCAAATTGAAAAACAAAAGAATAAGAAAATATTTTCTTTGGAAACATACATATACTGAAATTTGTGGAGAGTAATTAGTGGGAATAGATTAAATATATTAAAGTTGAAGAGAAAAATTAGGTAAATTAAAGTAAAGGGTAATATTGAAAAATTATGATAAATTTGGACTAAATCAATAATAATAACTATTTTTAACTGATTTTCTTAATAAATGTGATTCAGTTAACTATAACATCTATATACAGATAGATGAAGTAGTTAAAAGTGACATATATTTTGGGATGGAAAGAGTATGTAACAACCTTAAATGACTATTATTCAAGAATAGAAAAAGAGTATTTCTTGGATAATATTAAAAATATTTATTATCTAATGATTAATATGAGTTTAAGTAAAAGGGAATTGGAAAATTATTATTCCCTCCCTTCCTAAATAATAATCGTTTTAAAAATTTTTTTGTTCCAAATTACTTGTCATTTTACAAAATCAAGAAAGTATTTATTTTTTTTATCAATTTTATCATTCTTCCTTTATATTATTTTCAAGTTACTTTAATGAATTTTTAAATAATTCATAATCTAAAAAAAGTGGTAGTTTAATCACATAGTCAATTTTTTGTAAAGATTTTAGGAAATTCATTAACTTTCTTAATCCTTATATAACAACTTCAAACGATTATTATTCAGAAATAGGAGTGATTATTTTATCATTGAGTATTAGAAGATAAAAAATTATTAATAATTAATAACTTATGTACTAATTCACATTAATAATTAATGATTTTTAGTAAGATTAATTTTAAGTGTTAAATATTAAAATTATTTATTAATTTAATATCCTTATATATATAATATAAAAGTATGAATATTACAAAACTTTTCGGTCAAAGTACGGAAATGATCCCCCTACTATTACAAATTGTTCAATTTAGTCCCCCAACTAAAAAACCAAGCAATTTAGTCCCCTTACTATCGAAATTGTGCAAATCAAGGACAATAATTGACGGATCCGTCTGAATTGCTGACGTGGCATTAAACGGTGCCAATGACTTAGTCAAAGCTGACCTGGCGACTGACATGTCAGAAAAGTCAACTGACACGTGGAATTCAAAATTACAAAATTTAAAAAAACTTTTTTTGGCAAAATTAAATGGGGCCCACAATTTTCTTCTTTATTTTTTCAGCAAATATATTTTTCCCTCCCTCCCACATTTTTCTGACTTTTCTCTCAGACTCTCTCGTTGCTGTTCTCTCATTTCTTCTCTCTCATTTTGGCTTTCACCAGCAAGCCCTAGCCCCATTTATTCGATCCTCACTCTCCCATTTATAATCGATCCTCACCCTCCCTCAGTCTCCCTTTTATTCCCCTCATTTCAAACCCTTTAGGCTTAATTTGATTTTCTAGGGTGCAAAATATCTTTGATCGAGCTCTACTCTGCTGGTGTCTTCCCGCCGGCCAATGCTATGTCTTCAAACTTAGAGGATCCTTTTGATTATGGTGATTCAATCTTCTGTCATTGTGGGAAAAAAGCTCCCAGGCGTGTTTCATGGAGGATGAACAGTGTTGGGCGTAGATTTTATGGCTGTGGTAATTATGAGGTTGGTTATTTATAAGTCAAGTGTAATTTAATTTGGTGTTTATGGTAAATTTATATTTTAGAATTGTAATACAGATTGGTGGCTGTGATTTTTTTCGATGGCATGATGGTCCGATTGATAATCCTAGAGCTCGACAAGTAATTATGCAACTGAGGGATGTTAATAGAGAACTATCCATGGAGAATGCTGAGTTAAGAAGTCGGAACAGAGCAATGAAGACTGAAATTCAGACCTTAAGGCAGAGGCAGACGCAAGGGATATGCAATGATAATGATGAATTGTATGATGAAAATTTTGTTTTGAAAACAGAGGTTGAAACTTTGCAAAGGCAACTGAAGATTGCAAATGACACTTCAGAAAAAAGATGTAGACAGAAAAAGTTGTACAAATGGGCATTAATATTGTTTGTGTGTTTTATGTTATATGATTTCTGTAATAAGGGGGTAGGAGGGCATAAATTAGGGAAGTTAGCCTTACCATAGACCATAATGTTATATGTATATCTAAGTTCAAAATGAATGCAAATGGCAATATTTGAAGAATATTTTCATACTCTGTTTTGGTGCATAAGCTGAAAAGCACTGAGATATCATAAAATGACATAATATTAAACTCAATACCATTTCCAAGAAGTTTTCTAGCCCTAAAAAGCCTTACATCAAGCAACACATTTACATAATAAAAATAGAATGTAATCATGTATAATTACAAAAAGTTAGCATTTAAGTTCCCAAAAACCAAAATGAAGTCTAAAACCAAAATGAAGTCTTCTGGCAGCCAAGCATCAAGTGGACATAAGTTTCCAAAAACCAAAATGAAGTCTTCTGGCAGCCCAAGCATCAAGTGGTTTTCCTGCTTTCTTGAGTTGGGGTTGCTACGGTGTCTGGGTTGCCAAATTTGTCAAAAGATGCATTACATTCACTCCTTGTAGTTGCATGCCTTATTGAAGCTTCCTGTGCAATTGACATATTAAAGTCAGTAAGAAAAAATATATAACTAAAGTAAACAATAAAAAGTGATCCAATTCTCACTTTCAATTTGCTAACACCGATAAACTTATTTGGGCTACCAACAGGTTTCGAAATGATCAATTGGTTCTCTTTTCCAGGCTGCTAACATATAAAAGACCCAAAGTGAATTGTATGCAGCACAGTAACCACGGAATAAGCTAGAAATATAATCAATACTATGCTTACATTAACAACTGTATAAACCCTTCGACTGGAACTTTGAGTACTTTGAGTTTCAGTTGTTTTGCTTTTCGAACCATTTTTACTACCTTGCTTCTTACAAACAGAAAAAACAAGCCAATTAATTATATATAAAAAAAACATATAAAATCATGTTTATTTTCACAAGTTACCTTGAAGTTGTTTGATGGCTGAGAAGACTTTGGCAAGTTTGGACATCTTGCCTTGTTATGATCTTCTTTCCTGCAAATGCTGCACCTCATTTTTCTCCCTATCCTTGACATCTTTGCAGGCTTACGACCTTCTAATGCTTCTCTTCTCCTTTCTGTTTGTCTCCTGCCTTTTGGTTTGTTCACAGGTGGAGGTAATACTGCTTCCACATCCCTAGCTGGCCAAAACATTGGGCCTTTGACAGGATGCAGCAATGCCTCATAAGCCTTCAAGTACTCATCTTTCTTATACCAAACATCAATGAAATCAAGCGGATCTTTCCCTTCATAGATAATTGCTGCAATTGCATGATGACATGGAACCCCACTAACATCCCAGCCCCTACAACTACATGTTTTATCAATTAAAGACACTGAAAAGCTTTCCCTGATTTCAGCTTGAACATTTTCAAAAAACACTTCATGATGGTTTCCTCCATTCCAATCAACATCCCATTTACCAGCCCGCTTCCTATTCTTTTCTAACTTAGCAAGTATTCTTGGCCCAAATTCACCCTTCCAAGTCAAAGCAAATTTCCTATTCCTGACTAACCTTCTCATCACATAGCTTCTGATATCCTCAAGCATAGAAATTATAGGTTTAAACCTAGCCTCTAAGATTACTCCATTGAAAGTTTCACACATATTATTGTCAATTACATCACATTTGGATAAATCAGAGGCATAAGCAAGAGACCAGTGTCTCGGATCCCAATGAGCTAGTAAATATGCATGAGCTTGACCATCCATCTCTTTTAAAACATCCATTTCTTTCATAAATTCAGCCTGGTTTGTTATTCGAGCACACTTCCAAAATTGTAATTTCAAATCCTCATTACTATGTACCTTACCAAATCTAGCATATATATGCCTGGCACACATTCGTTGCTCAACAAATGGGATCATATCACTAATAGCTCTAAGTAGACCCTATAATAACATCAAGAAAAAAAATCTGTAATAATTAAACAACAAAGTAGTTAAACTAAATAATAAAATCTTAACAGCACATAATAGAAAACTAACCTTTTGCATGTCACTTATGATAGTCCAACCGAGGCCATCCTGAATGTCTAAATCTTGCATAAGCAGTCTGAGAAACCACTTCCAATTTTCAGTATTCTCAACCCCATTTATAACAGCCCAAGCTAAAGGGAACATTTGGTTATTCCCATCTCTACCGACAGCAACTAAAAGCTGCCCTTTGACTAACCCTTTTAGAAAACAGCCATCCAACCCAATCATTCGCCTGCATCCCTTGATAAAATTTCGCTTCAGAGCTCCAAAACATATATACATCCTGTGGAAAATTGGTGCATCAGTTGGTTCAGATCTATTAACCTCCACATGAACTGTTGTTTCTGGGTTTGTCTGAATCAATTCCTCAGCATACTCCCTCAGTCTCTTAAACTCATCTATATACTGCATCTGGATCTGCTTCATCACTACTAATTTAGCTCTCCTAGCTTTCGATATATCAATTACGACACCAAACCTTTTCCTCACCAATGCCCTAATGTGTCTTCCTTTGATAAATGGCATTTTAGTGATCTCATCCTTGAACTTTTCAGCCACCAGTTTGGATGTCACCCTTTTATTTCTGGTTGTAGGTAGGCAGGAATGGGTGTCGTAATAAGTCTTCACTCAAAATGAGTTGTCATTCCCATGCCTTGAAGCAAGTATTTCCCACTCACAACCCTTAGCAGCACACTTTGCCCTAACCCTCTTAGCATCATTCTTCTTATAGATAAAAGCAAACTGATTCTTCAATGCGAAATCTTTCAAGGCAAATTTGAATTGTGCTGGTCCAGTAAATATTTGCTCACGGTGTAAGGTTGAAATGCCTCCATTTGGGTTGTAATGGAACCCACTTGATTTAACTTTTTTTGCATCATCTACATCTGATCCATCACTTGTATCAATATAGCTGCCAGGGTCATCAGAGTCCAAATAATCACTATGAGGCCCATCTTCAATTTCTGCTGCACTTGGGCTTGGACCAATTACCTTTTCACCACTAGAAGGGCATGCAGCAGCATTGCTTTCCTTGCTTTTCTCTCTGCTCGGCCCCCTAATAGTGTCTATATCTTCATCTTCAACTTCAAGTTCTTCAATTACTTTTCTCAACCTATCTTCCTCGACCAATGAGTTTTTAACATTAACTCTGGATGTTGCTAACTCATCATCTCCATCATCACTGTCAAATTGAACCTCAACAACATCATTCAAATCATCATCATCTCTATTTTTTTCTCCCAATAAGTCTTCACTATCATTTTGACTATCATTTTCACTATCATTCTCAGATGACAAATCAATATCAACATTTTCAAAAAATGCTCCTGGAAGTTGAACATCACTAGCTGTCACCCCACCTTCACCACTAATAGAATGCTCAACATATATATCAATCGACCCATGCTTTCCCAATAGACCACACATATCTCCAACACTAGTATCATCAAACAGCAACTTCAAGCCACAGTCCAAAGCCATTCCTGGTTCACAGTACCTTAACCTTTTAATATTCTCTAAATTGTGGCCTAAAGACCTTGCCATCGCCAATAAGCTCCAATAGCATATTTTATCCACATCATCCTGCTCAATAACATTTCTTGTTCCATTCAGATATGAGACAGTGGGGCTATCTACAAAGCTTCCCCCATGATAGAACACTAGCTCAAGTTCATCCCTATTCACCTTTGCTGCATTAAAGAATCACACATTTTAACAATGTTAATATACAGAAAACACTAAAAGACATAGCACACAATAATTTTATCAATGGGATTAATATAAACTATTCTAAAGGGAGAAATTTAACATTCGGTTTAATATAAACTAAATAATAATTTAATCAATTTATTAATCCCTCTTTAATTAGCTGTTTAAAAACAATAAACCCAAGCTCAAAACTCAATCAATTGATTAACCCCTCATCATTTGACTATTTCGATTTTGGGAAACCATCCGATTATATTAGCAAACTTACTTTATACTAATCAATTGATTATTATAAGGCAAAACCCAACAATTAAAAACCCAATATGGAATTAACAATTTAAAAAACCCCACTAACCTTGATTTTCGCTGTTGATTCCTTTTTCCTCCCTCTCCACTGTCGTTGTCGGTACCTTCTCTTTTGCTATTGCATTGATGGTCTGTTCTCCTCTCTTCCTCTTTCTCATGTTGCCGAATTTAGGGTTCAAGCATTTACTGATTTGCCATAGCCACGGAGAAGAAGCAGGGGAGAAGAAGCGAAATTTTGATCAACTTTGATGGGTTATGTTGTCTGCTTAGAGGCTAAAAGTGAAAGTGAGAGTGACTGACGAGAGATGAGTGAGAAGGCAAAAGTTGCTGGGCCCGAAATATTAACTGAAAAAAAAAGAGAAAAAGTCCCAAAATTTTTTTTTAAAATTTTGTAATTTTGAATTCCACGTGTCAGTTGACTTTTCTGACATGTCAGTCGCCAGGTCAGCTTTGACTAAGTCATTGGCGCCGTTTAATGCCACATCAGCAATTCAGACGGATCCGTCAATTATTGTCCTTGATTTGCACAATTTTGATAGTAAGGGGACTAAATTGCTTGGTTTTTTAGTTGGGGGACTAAATTGAACAATTTGCAATAGTAGGGGGATCATTTCCGTACTTTGACCAAACTTTTCAATTATCTAAAATACCATTGTTTTTCAAATATATTTCAAAAATATAATTGTTATTGTTGAATTAAATTAAAACTCTTTATTATTTTTTAATTAAATATTTTTATATTTTATTTATTAAATGAGGATGATAATTAACCAATTGACATATTTTAGAAATGAAATTAATAGTAATTAATCAATTTTACTTTTATCATAATTAACTTATTACTATATATTATCTTAAAGAAAATAATAGTTTAATAACTTATAAGATATGACACATAACTAGTAATAATATTAAGAAAAGAAAAAAAATAAAATACATTATTTTAAATAATTATTAACATTAAAACTAAAATTTTGATCTTATAGAAAATATTATAAAAATATTATAAGATTACTTTTTTTAATATTAAATTAAAGTTCGGGTTCAGGTCGGGTTCGGGCTCGGGCCTTGTCGGGTTCGGGTAATTTCGGGTTCAGGCTACTTCGGGTTCGGGTAATTTTGGGTTCGGGTTTTTTCGGGTTAGGGCTCAGGCGAGTTCGGGTCGTTGACTTTTTTGGTCAAATCGGGTTTGGTCGGGTATGGATTCGGGCGGGCTCGGGTGGGTTTTCGGGTTCGGGTTCATTTTGCCACCTCTATCTACTTCTAGGGACTTACTATTTTCATCAAGGTTATCAAAAGAAATCAAAGACCTTTGCACTACCAAAAATAAAAGAGTTTTCTTTGACCAAAACCCTGTTGACTTCTACATCAATCATAGTTAGGTAATTTTCAGTGGCATGAGTCTCAACATGCTTGCCTTTATCCTTCTAGGATGTTTGGTATAGATTAGCCAAATGTTTGGCCATACGATAGGTACGTGACCTATGACTAGTCATTCCACAACAAAAACAGTGCTATCATCATGTGTCTTCATAGGGTTCTTACCTCTAGGGTTGTGTTAGGAGGTTGTGTTAGGAGTTGTTCATATTACCGTTAGATCTCCTGCCACCCTTACAATAAGAATTCCCATGCCTACACACACGACCTCTCTGGAACGACCAATATTCTTGCTTGACCCGGTATTTGCTTCTGGAAGTGACTTAGAGCCAGCAGGTCATAAATCATGATTTTTGAACAATAACTCATTTGTTTGTTCTATAGTCAACAGGACTGAAATCAGTTTAGTATATGTCTTAAATTGGCCTTGCGGATATTACTGCTATAATACAATGTTTGAAGCATGAAAGGCGGAGAATGTTTTCTTTAAAAGCTCAACCTCAATAAGTTTAACACCACAAAGTTCAAGTCGTGAAATAATATCATACAATGCCAAATTATAATCGGACACAAACTTGAAATCCTACAACCTCAGATGTTGCCAATCATATTGTGCTCACGGGAGGATGGCAGTTTTGGTATGATCATACTCTTCTTTTAATCTTGTCCACAAGATTAAAGGATTTTTCGATAGATAAATATTGAAATTTTAGGCTATCACTTAAATCAACGTATTTGTCTTATCTTTATCATTAGCGTCTCCATCTTCACCAATGGTACCTACAAGACCGTGGCCTTGGAGATGCAGTTCAATATCGAGATACCATGATAAGTAGTTATTGCCACTTACATCCAAAATATGGAATTTGGGCTTTTCAATGTTTGCCATAATTCTATAAAAAAATAGTCTCAATTGGTTTGATAACTTCTAGTGTCAAGGATGATGAGAAGTGAATTTTACACAGTGGAAAATTCAAATTATCTTATGTAAAAAAAATAATTAAATAAAATAAATTTTATATGAAATTGTAGATCAAACATTCAGAACTTACCAAACCTTAAACTTACCTCCCTTTAGTGTGATCACGTTGATAACATGTTATGAAAAGTGTACCAATAATATTGAAACAAGAAGCAATGATAGTAGAACATGAGAATTAAAGGAACAATATATATATATATATAGAGAGAGAGAGAGATATATATATATATATATATATATATGAGAAGAGAAGCTATGTATTACTCTGTATTATTGGTGTATTCTCAATAGCCATAGAAGCTTGTTTATATACAAGTTCCAAGGAGTAACTCAAATAAATCTTAAATGAATGTTAAATGTTTCTGAGTTATATTAACAAAACTTAATGAGGCGTTGAGTTCATAATTTCCATAACTGTGGGAATAATTTAGTAACAAATTCTACAAAGACTTTTTGTTTAATTATGTATAAAACTTTCACCATAAATGGATTTTTGAATAAATGCATTTCTAGGGTAAAACGTGTTGTGAAAGGTAAAGCTACTACCATTATGGCCAACACATGTCAATAAATCCTACAAAGACTTGAGATATTCCCTTACACTGTGTTTGGTATGAAAGAAATTGGGAGGAAAAAAAGGGTGTGGAAAGAAAGTGGATGAGAAAATACAACTTTCTTTTTTTTAGTAGAACAGAAATGCACCTAAGAAAAGAAATATAAGGGAAATGGAAAGGTCCATTTACTTAGAAGAATTCATTTCTGCCTAAATTGAGTGCAAATAGGAGGGAAAGAAAGTGATTGTTGAGTCTAACATATGAAAATAACTATTGCACCCTTAAAATTTATTTTAAATTAAAAATTTTACCATTACAAATAAAAGATATTAGAAGTTAATTTTTTAACTAAAAAGTAAATAATGGTAAAATTGTGATATTAATTAAAATAAAATTTTTTTCTTTCCTATTTCTTGGTTATACCAAATAAATGAAATAATTAATTTTTTTCTTTCTTTCTTATTTCTTTCCTTACTACTAAACATGAGGAAGAAAATTTCTTTCCTTTCTCTACTTATTTCCTTTCCTTAACTATTTCTTTCCTTACTATTTCCTTCTATTCTACCAAACATAACTTTAATTGTGCAAATACCAAGTCAGGGGTAGGAAATGCATCCTCTTGTACATTTTTATCTCTTAAAATTGAAAGTTTGCTTATTATTGTCTCTTGGATACATATTTTTTTTCATTCCATAAGTAATATTATCTGGAACGTTTTGATAAATTTATAGTGTTGAGTATAATTTGACTACACTAAACCTAACTACACTAGGCCTAACTAGTGAGACCTACCAATACAGGTACCCCACTTCTTAATATAAAAGGCCATCCCTCTCCAAATAAAGGAGACCAACTCTCATTCTACTATCTTCTCTACTCTAACTCTCATATTTCTCTACTCCTTTACTGACTTGATCGTCGAAGTGCGCCTTAAAGGACCACCTTCAGTGCCCTCTAAAGGGATTTGTTTTGCAAATCACCAGGCCGAGCTAAAATGGCCTCAACCATGGCACCGTCTGTGGGAATCTAACAAAAAGTCATGCTTTTTTTGGCTGGCAAATCGGGTATTCTCAAACCCAAGATGGGAAAAGCTCCAATTTTTATTATTTTCTCATAATTTTGAAGAGGGTACATATCTAGATCTGAGAGTTGATGTTGGTTTGAAAATTTTGGAGAAGAGTAGAAGAGTTCAAAGGCAAAGTAAACTTTGCTTTATTTTGAAAAAAATTATTTGAAGTCATATTTGGCCCAAATAGCATTTAGGTGTTGTGGATCAACTCTTGAAAATATGATCATTGGTTTCTACTTGTGAAAAATCATTGGGGAAAACGTTAATTTTGAGAAAAAAAAAAGAAAAGAAAAAAGCTCAAAGCTTGAAAAATGATACGAGTAGCAAGCAAGTTGGAAAAGATGAAGGAATATTTCAAGAATATGCTCTCCCACCTTTATTGGTTATTTTTCGTTTAAGTACAGATGTGTTCTTCAAGCTTCAGTCAACGTTAGGGCTGTAAAAAAACCGAGCGTTCGGTGAACAGCTCATGTTCGAGCTCGGTTAGGGCCCGTTTATGTTCATTTGTTAAATAAACAAACGAGTCTAAATAAGATTTTAGTGTTCGTTTAATAAACAAACTGAGTTTGAATAAGATGTGTCTGTTTATTTATGTTCACGAACAAGCTCGTTTAGTGTTAATTTATAAGTTCGTTTATTGTTCGTTTATGTTTGTTAAGATTAAGATAATAAGTAATTGTATTTTTATTTTTAATAATTGTTATTTTCTTTTATATTTAATCAAATAATCTTTAAAAGAAAATTTATAATTAAAAAATGATAAATATAATTATATAAAAAAGCTTTTTTTATATGAATAAATTAATGTTTATTCATGAACATGTTTATTTAGTGTTTACAAACATGTTCGTTTGTTGTTCATAAACAAGCTTGTTTAACTGAGCCGAACATAAACAAACACGAACATCCCATTAATAAACGAACACGAACCAGAACAAATACTAAACATTCTTAACGAGTACGAACCGAGCTTGAACAAGCCAAAAATAAACAAACATGCCTTGTTTGTATTCGAGCTCGATTTGTTTATACCCCTAATCAACGTGCTTCAGTCGATGTCCTTCAGCCGACGTTTTCGAGCTGATAGTTCTTCAAGTTGAGTGTTCTTCAAGCTTCAATGGACGTGCTTCAATCGACGTTTTCGAGTTGACAGTTCTTCGGGTTGAGTGTTCTTCAAGCTTCAATCAACGTGCTTTAGTCGGTGTGCTTCAGTTGACGTCCTTCAGTCAACGTCCTTTGATTTGACACGGGTTGAGTGTTCTTCAAGCTTCAGTCGTAGTTTTCTAGATGACAGTTCTTCAGGTTGAGTTGACACCCTTTAGTCTTCAGGATGAGTTGGCGCTCTTCAATCTTCGATTGTAACTCTTTAATTTTTAGGCTCTGTTTGGTAGAGCGGTGAGATTGGTTCTAGTGAGATTGAAATATACTTACTGTAGTGGTGAGATTAAAATCAACGGTGAAAAAATATGTATTTGGTAAAGTAACGGTGGCGGTGAGATTAGAATGAGAAATGACCAAAAGAGTATCAATTAATTAAAAAAACAAAGCCTTTTAACAAAAAAAAAATAGAGGATTTTTTGGGGAAAGTCACCAGCGGTGGCTCAACTGGTGCTTAGAGCACCATGGGATTTTCTTCCCACCAGCACGTTTGGAGTCTGCCATGTTGGCAAAGTCCAACATGCCGGTCATCTACTTAAGCCTCCAGGGAGGCGTTTCAGTGCAATTGGCCTTGGTCAATACTCTTCGGTTTCCAAGTTCAGTCAACATTCTCTAGTCATCGCTTTACAACGACCACTATTCAAGATAAGTCGACTACATCCCCGTGCCATTCCATTCAGTTCTCTGGATAGTAGATATATACTTGTGGCATCAATTTGCCATTTAAGGCCCATATAATTTGTAGAAAATGCCAAAAGCTCATGGTTGTGGAACGGGGCAAATTGACCTGAAATTGAGTCTTCTAATTAAAAGAGTCAAAAGCTAATTATATGGAAAATTTGACCTAATTGCTCAAATTAATCCCAACAATTAGTCTTATATTCAGATTGGTAGGTGAAAACATTGATCTCTTGTGTCTTGGCTCAATTGCTCTGCATTTCCTTTCGCCATTATTTCATCCGCACTAACAATTATTTGCTTTACGTCGTGTCTTTATTTATTTCGATTCACATCAATGTTTGATTATTCTAAGAGATAAAGTTACGTATCTTTTTTTATTTGTTTTCATCATCTGGTATCCGAAGCTTCACTCTGACTAATCTAGATTTGAGTCGGACAGGACCATAAGGACGGCAAAGCTCTCCCTCTCAAGTTTTAAAGCAATTACGTATGCAAGGACTTGAACTCAAATCACTTGGTTAAGTTAGAACAGCCCCAGTCAGCTGATCTACACCCCTAGCGGTGATAAAGTTACATATCATGCAAAAAAACTCATCAACACAACGACCAACACTCGAAGTTCATCTTCACAAGTCACAAAAATTAAATTATCTACCGTCCACGATGAGTTAAGCTCTTGATGTCTTTGCCAAATTCTATATTAAATTCGTACGATCGAGCACTACAATTAAATTATCCATTTTTCGAAGTGGGGAACTTAGAAAAAGGGCCCCTGTTTGTTTGCACGCTTCAGTGCATTTGGTCCTCCCATCGGATCTTTTCGTGCTGCACATGCTGTTCGAGTGGCATTGGTCCAATGAAAATTGCTCAGGGTGGCTTGTTGTCCAGCGCACTGGAGCGACTGATTCTTACTTGAGCACAGGAGCTCAAGCTTCCGTAAACCACCTCACTCCCCTTATTCCTTTTAATTTAGAGGTGGCAAACAAGTGAGTTGGGAAGGTCTCGGGCCGGGTCACATCGGACTCAAGCTTGTTTTAGGTTCTGGTCAAGTTAATTCAGGTACCAGCTCAGGTCAATCTCTAGTTTAATAGTTTTTTAGTCTTGAATTTTAGTTTTTTAAACTAACTTCGGGTATATTCGAGTTTGGTCTCAGGTTAGTTTTGAGTTCAGATTACTTTAGGTTTAGGTATTTACATATTCAAGTATTTGACCATTTTTTTTTCATCAACTAGATTTTAAACGGATCAATTAACGAATTTTTCGGGTTCAAGTTCATTTTACCACCTATAGTTTTAATCCGCATTCTAAATGAAACAATCATTTATGTGGTCCATATTGAGGTTTCACTTTCATTAGATTTGTAATGTCTCTTCAGATGTCATCATAATGATTGCGCATTAAGCTAAAATACTAATCTACTCTATTTGTCTTCAGCATCGGAGGCTGTCGTCAGAACAAATCATCTCTATCCCCAAACATGTTTAGCTCTCTAGTAGAAAGAATAAAACTAAAGATCCCTTTGTTTGCATGTAGAACAAAGCTTAATTCTGGGACATTCCGTAAACAATTTGCTGGGGCGATACTAAACGAATTCTAGTTTGGTGTTTCAGTGAGATGTTGAGATCTTCATGCCTTAATTCCATTTTTATTGTTGCCTAATAGTCTTTATCTGATCATAATCGTTGGCAAAAAAATATATATTACATTCTCTTGAGAAAAAAGAAAAAGAATTTATAGATAATCAGAAATTTCAAAGCACGAATTAATAGAACTTCGATTCCTATTCTTGGCATTTTGCTTTTCATATACAAACACCATATAGCAGATTACCATACGAGAAGACCCACTTGTTGAAGAAACCTCTAACGGTACATAACAACTGCAAGACTTACATAAAACTTACATTATAATTACATAAAAGTTACATACATAAAACTACAGAAAGATTTGTTCTTTTAATTGGAAATCTATAAATTAAGTTTTAGCCACAAACAACATTTTCCTATAAACAAGAAAGAAAGTACAAAAGGGTTAAAGTTTTCTCTTCCCACGTCTTCTACTGTCTAAATCAACTAGCCTTGATGATGATTGAACCGGCATTGGTGTTGATAAACCAACAGATTCTGGAATGTCAAGATTGACTCTCATTGATTCGCCTGTCATTGTACGCTTCATATCAAGCTCATGAAATTGCTGAATCTCGAGCTTTGCTTTGTCGATCTGCAAATGGTAAGTGACAGCAGGTTAAAACCTTTTCCCAGTTAAGCAAAGCTGCTTTTTACTAGAAAACAGATATGTAAGTCACATAGAATTACAAGTTCAATATGATGTATGGATGAACGTGCATCAGCAAGTCTCTTCTGCAACTCTTCAAACTTTTTGCTTCGGTAGTCATCATTCTCCATTTCATTTCCTCGCTCACCTAATTGTTGAAAGAGACCTGCAAAATGAATAGTGTGTAAACTTAATAGAGAAGGATTGCTTCATAATTTTGAATCAAGTGAATTTGGACACAGAAATGAAAGGTTATTTTAGAATGCACTTGAACCATATGTAGAACCTTTAAGAGCAAGATGTACCTGTCAAAACAGACAGAACCCATATCTGAGTTGGGATATCACCAAGCTTCTTTGCCAGAGTGAGTGAGGATCTTAGGATCTCCCTGGCTTGTGCTGTGTCATGCAGAGCAAGCGCCAAATTCCCAAGAATGGTCAAATACTGCGAAACAAGTTGAAGGTTTCCCATTTGAACATGAGCAATCTGCAGACCCTTGGCCAGCCGATTTCTGCATCAAAATTGTTACTTTACACACATGGATCAAGAAAGAGATAACTGTAATACCAAAATAAAACTTAAAATAAATTTGACTGTTCTATTGTCAACAAGAGAGTACCAGTACTTTTTTTTTTAATCTTTTTTGGTTTCTTTGGCAAATTTTCTCTATATTCTTCTTTTCTTAAAAAAGGAAAAATTAATGATCATTAATCTTGTTCGCCCAAACAGGCTGTCCTTTTACCCAAAACACAAAGAAATGAAATGACACTGGCCCCAATCGATGTTATCTTGAATCCAACATAAATGTTTAAAACATAATCCATTACTCTGAAGAAAAAAAAAATGGATGCCCTGTTCTAGAGAAAACCATTCATCCCTGAAGGATTTACAGGAATAAATCAATGCTTTGGAGCTTAGGCAAAGGATTGAGGAACTACAGGAGAAAGTAGCATAGGGAAAAGGAAGACAAGGTCTTTATAAAAAGATTAAAATATCAAACATCACTTTTTGACACTCCAAAACATGCTATTGCTGGTACAGCTGTTACTGAACACACACGGATATTCGAAATGCTTTGAAAAAGAAAAATGGGTTTGTTTGAAATGCACTTCAGAAATTATGGACCAAATTCAACCAAACAGTCAACTATGTTTCAGTTTAAATGAAAATAATCAACTCAATAACTCTGCCCACCGTGCTTCCTGTAGATCTTGCTGCTTCATCAAGACAAGGCCATAAGCAAAAAGGATACTTGCTTCCTCTCGAACTCCAATAAATGAATCCTTCATTCTGTATATTGGTCCAATTAAATCAAGTGCCTATATGCAAAATGTGTATCAATACATCAATACAGACACCAAAACAAATTACAACAACCATAACAAAATTAAAATTTTCAATGACAATAGATATTGTAAACCGGAAGAACTAGACCTGTGAAGATGATTCAGCATCACCCATGCAAAAGTACGAAACAGCTGCATAAGCTTGGCACATTACTTGCATTGACTTGCTCTCAGTTATCTGAACATGTGAAACAGAATGGAAACTTAAACTTCTCATAACTTCATCTGGAGAGATCAGGATATAGAGCAATGTACATCAGATTGCAGCAGCTAAACACAACAAACTTGCTCACATTAAAACATACTAGCCTTTAGTCACCCACCTCTATTCCAAAAGCAATAGTCAAAATTATGGAAGTTGTGAAAAAGTGACAAGTTAATTAGCGCATACCTTAGCAGCTTCTACATAATGAAATGCTGCTTCACTATAACAACCAACAGAATGGGCATATTGCCCCCTAAGCATCTCGATGATGCCCTCACAAGCCTGTAAAATTGTCGGAAAGCGAGAGAACCAGTTCTTCATTTGCACGAGTGCCTGCAAGTTGAGATACTATCTTAGTAATTCGTTTCCAAGAATTACTGATATATTGATATAGATAACAGGGCATCGGGAAAACTAAGGAGTCGATAAATGAAACAGCCAACCAAACTGCAAATTTTGCTAGAAGTACAAAATGATGTCAGAAGGATGGAAAATCGGCTAAGATGCTGCCGATGAAAAAAGTTACATGGTTGTTAAATTGAAATATGTATTAAGTATCAAAAGGCCAATGATAGACTCGATACCCCTATTAAGAGTTCTTCTCCATAAGATGAGCACTCAATTAAATCCCTAATCCTTTCCTTCCGCTTTCAAAATCTAAACCCTCACAACCCAATTTACCTATAAAAGCCTCAAATCAGAACAACCTCAATCACTAATTAGCCAGGTTGATTAGCTCTAAGTTAGAGACTTGCTAGAACTTGTTTCCATAGGCTAGGAATTTCCCCCATCGTTTAGAAGATCTAGTCTACTTCTGTAATACTAGTGGTTGAATATCTGGTCAACTTGAGGTTTGGTATAATCCGAATCCTTGCCGGAGGTGTTCGGCCATATCTCTAACATATCTCTAAACCAGCTAGCTTTTGAAACAATAACATGTCCCTTCCAACATGCCCCTAGCAGCTTCCTTAAACGAATGCATCTAAACCTTTTAGTGAGAATAGAGAGATTTGTTACTGGAAATAATGGATGCATTAAATCTACCTCTTGAGCTTCAAGAAATGCAGATCGTGTAAGCTCCACAGCCACTTTATTCTCAAGGAATTGCATCAATAGCATCAGATATACACCAGCCATCCAGATTGCTGAGTGTTGCAAATCCACTTCTACTCAAGGAAAATTTAAGAGAGTTAAGAGTAACAAATGCCAAATCACTTCAGGAAAAAAACGGAAGGTGTAAAATTAAGAAAATGAAACTAACCTCTCACACCACCAGTTATCCCAAGCCTGACTAGTTCCTCTGCAAGAAGTACTAATGCTTAGATTTGTAAGCATCACTATGAAATAAATAAATAAATAAATATATATATATATATATATATAGGGGGCATTTAGGCATCATAACCCTTCTGTTCTACTTTTCTCTTATCCTCAGTTATAGAAAGCACCGTAAAAGAAGACAAGTCAAGAAAGCACGAAAACAGAATGGGGGCCAAGTTTAAAAAATAAACCTTCAATGATATGCATTCCAGACTGAATTCGTTTGTCACACTCTTTGAAATTCCCTTTTGGACGGCCAAATATAATGACCATAAGATCAACAAGGGCATAGACAGCACTTTTTGGCAGCCACTCCCCATTAATAGGAGGTGGTGCAAGGAAAAGCTTATCTTGCAATGCCCGTCTTGCGTTTCCAAAATATGTGGGTTCAAGGAGATCATTATCAGCTGAAGTGAGAGTAGGAGCAATATGGGTAAGCTGCTCTTGAAGCCGGGCCTGTCTAGCAGAAAGAGCTGACCTCTCCCTAGAGGGTAAGTCAGAGCGGGAGAGACTTTGATTCAAGGCGTTAAGCTCAAGGGTAAGTTGGTGCAATTGGTGCGTGTTGTTGGAGTCTTGCTTGATAGCAGCATCCAAGTTGTCCACGTGTTTGACAACATTCTTGTAATCAGCGACACGAAGCCGATAGAAGATGTGCAGAAGCTCATTGTAAAAGAGTAAACCTAGGCAGTGGACTCTCTTTAGAGGAAAGACGGATTAGAACTATATACTGTAGTATAAAATGTCTAGATTAAAAAGGGGACATAAAAGAGAAAATATATAATAAGACATGCTAGTAAACTTACTCTGTCAGAGGGTATTGTCTCCCACACCTGATCACATCTATGAAGAGCTTGTTCAACCTCAACTGCAGATTGATCATCCCTTTGCATAAGGAGCCGGACATGTAGGATAGAAGCCACAAAAAACATCTGAAGCTCTGGATAGCAAATTTGAGTAGCTGATGCATAACCTGATTCTAAAGTGGAAACTGAATTCTGATAGTCTCCTTCAATAATTAGGGCATTTGCCAACTGAGAATTGAAGTTGCAACACCATAACTTGACCGACACACTGCATGTGCAATAAGTGTTCAAAACCAGCACTAATATACTCTTTGGAAACTACTCAGTATCTAATAACTACCTCATGAAAAGTAAATTAGTATCTTATATTGAAAAACAATTATAAAAGTGAAAAACAGAAAGTCAAAGGAGAAATTTGCAAGCATACTCGGGAGCCGCTGTAGAAATAAGGTGAAGAGCCTTGTACAAGATCTGCTTCTGAGGAGGGATGGCCCCAACAAGATGATAACACTGGCTGAGCAATGTGTAGGTTCGGCACTTCAAGTCGAAGCAAGAAGGTATTGAATTGAGGAGCAATTGGGAGCGTTCCAGGTGAGACTTGGCATGGTTCACATTGTGAGAGTGACGCAGCAGAAGAGTGGCTATGCGGAGCCGAGTCTTGACCTCAATGATGGGAAGGAAGGACACATTGGACTGGCAGATTGCCTCCAAACACTTCACCGCCTTCCCTATCTCTCCCTTCCTCTCATGGTAATCTGCCAGCCCCCATAACCCTTCTGCCACTGCTTCCATTCTCCAATTTCCACCAATTCCCTTAAACCAAAACTATCCCTTTTAAGTCCAAAACCTAATCCACATGACTACAAGTACAAGACAAATCAGCAGAAAATAGAAATGACAAATCACAATCATAATTCATCTCAATTCTCAACTCTACAATGCATCCCTCCTGGTTGGTCTCATGCTAAAGGGTTTAACTCTAATAAATAGACCAGTAAAATACCGAATCCTGCTTCCCTAGCTTGCTCCATGCCAAATAAAACAGCTTAAATATTCATTCTTTACCAAAAAAAAAAAGGCGAAAATTCAGCTAAGGTAGATAAAAGCTTAATCATAAGAAGAGTTCAATTTAAAGTTCTGTACCTTTGCATATTAAAATTAGACTAAAACCGGGACAACTGAAAGAAGCCACGAAGCTGAAGACAAAAGGCAATTCAAATTAGATAAGCAGTAACATCTGGAACTTCTACTGGATTTAGAACTTTCGCCTCAATTGAAACTTGAGAAGGCCATTCTGAATCGCCGCTGAGACAGATACTTGATAGGAAAGATGGTGGTTAACTGGCTATCTTCTGGGGTTCATGGTGAGGGGAATGAAGGTTTTAGTTGAGAGAAAGAAATGGGAGGAAATGAAAGTTTGTGAAAAGCAGAGGCTGAGTCGTGACTCACTGACTCGTTAGATACAGAAAGTCGGTATCAATTAAATTGGTGGGCTTATCACTTGAGTAAACGGGTTGAATTTACTTGGGGCAATTAATTATTCTTTCTTCAATTATTTATATACCTCCTATATATACATATATACTTTTTGAAGAAGAACGATTTCCTATATGTTTTTATATTACTATTTTTAATAAATAAATATTCTTTAAAAAGTATTACTCGCTTTGTCTCAATTGTTTGTCCTTCACTATTTTGCATAAAATTTAAGAAAGTGGATGCAAAAATAAAGAATTTTCATAATTAACCTTTTTGTTGAGGTTTTTGAATTTTGAGTAAGATGTGATAATTAAAAAATCAATATATATATATAAAGTTCTACTTTTGTCATAAATACTAAAATTTTAAATAATAAATACTAATATTATTTTAATAATATAAATAGCCTACAGGATATCAATTTATTTAAATAACTTTAATATAATACTATAAAATTTTTATGAATCTATAATAATGAGGAAAGTTAAAAGTCATAAACAAAAAACCTTTGGGTTACCAAAGCATTTCAATGACAAAAAAAAAAACTTTGAACTACTAATCTTAATTATGTAATTAAAAAATTTTTTCAACTACTAATTTTAATTTTGTAATAAAATTACATTAATCATTTTTACCTAACTAATAATGGGGAGTACCAAAAGTCATTAAAAAGAACCTTTGAATTACCAAAACATTTCAATCATTATAAATAGAGAGTTTAAGTAAACAAAATTTTGACAAAAGAGTAAGTTTGAAGTTTGAAAAATCTTAATTCTCAATTTTAATTTCTTTCATTTGTTATGTAGTGATCAGTTTTTTTGTGTTTAGAGATTTATATCTTTTAATATTTAATTTTAATATCTTTTAATAGGTTTAATTCATTCCGGAGCATATTATTAGTTATGAGGGTTGTAGTTGATTTCTTATATTTTAATAATGATGTTTTATATATCTCTCTTCCTTTCTTTCAATTAAAAGATATGAATTGTAGTATTTATAGTTTTTGAATTCTTTAAAATTATTTTGATGTTTGATCATACCAAATAAGCAATTATAATACGTAATAATTGATAAGTTATCTTTTTAAGGGATGTTTAGAGAATCAAAATTCATATTTACCAATTGTGTGATATTTATAATTATAAAATTAAGAAGCATGCTAGCACAGAAATGGCTTTAGTAGATCGAAAGATAAATAATATCTTTAATTTTTTTTATTTTGTCTATGTGTTCGTTTTTTATTTTTTTTAATTCTATTATTTTTTATTTTATTTCATAGGCATTTTTAACCATGACACTATTATTTTCTCTTTAATTTCCCTATTTTTAATTTTGTTTACAATTTATTTTTTTTTTTTACAAAATTTTTGATTCTTCTGATTTTTTTCTTTAAGGTATTAAGGATGAATTTTGTTTACTCTTTGGTTCATTAATTTAACATTTTTTTCGTTTTTTAAATGTATTATTTGTATCTTTTTGCTATATATTGAGGTAAGATGATTTTTAACCATATCATTTGCTTCTTCTTTGATTTCCTTATTTTTGATTTTGTTTGCAATTTTATTTCTTTCATTTGTTATGTAATGATTATTTTCTTGTGTTTCTATTTTCTTTTATAGGTTTATTTCATTGTAGGGCATATTATTAATCATAAGGTTTGTCGGTTGATTTTTTATATTTTAATATTGATGTTTTATATATCTCTCTTCCTCTCTCTCAACTAAAAATATGAATTATAGTATTTTATAGCTTTTGAATTTTTTTGAAATTATTTTGTGGTTTGATCATGTCGAATAAGTAATTAGAACACATAATAATTGATAAGTTATCTTCTAAAAGACATGTTTAGAGAATCAAAGTTCGTATTTACCGATTATGCGATGTTTAGATTCGTAAGGTAATAGGTTCGTATTCTCCTGAAGCTTCTCTAATAATTTCTTTTGAATCTTTTGATATTTTCTTAAGGTAGTAAGGATTAATTTTGTTTATTCTTCAGTTCATCAGTTTAACATTTTTCATTTTTTAAAGGTCTGATATTTATCTTTTTGCTATATATTGAGGTAAGATTATTTTTAACCATATCATTTGCCTCCTCTTTGATTTTCTTAATTTTGATTTGTTTTTGATTTTATTGCTTTTACAAAGTTTTTGATTTATTTAGTAGCTTCTAATCACATAAGGTAGTATTCATTAAATTTTTATAAATTAAGTCATTAATTTTTTTTCTTACCATTTATTGACTAATTTAATTGAATTACTTTTTAAAATTTCACTATGATGATTTCCTTTGGTTTTGTTAATATTCTTTTTTTAGGTGACAAGGATGAATTTTGTTTCTTCTTCAACAAATTAATCAATATATATATATACACACATATAAGTTATACTTTTATCATAAATACAAAAACTTTAAACAATAAAATCAAATATTATTTTAATAGTATAGGTAGTCCAAAAGACATCAATTTATATATAAGTATAATTTATTTCTTCTTTTAGTATTTCTTTAATTTTGAAGTTAAAAGTATAATTTGTTATTTTCATAATTAAATTAGATAACTCACCTTTACCTAACTAAAAATGAGGTGACTTTTGAATTACAAATCATAATTTTATAATTAAACTACCTAAATAACATTTTTCACTTTTACCTAACTAATAATGAAGATGATTTTTGAGCTACTAATTCTAATTTTGTAATTTCCCCCAAAAAAAACTTTGAGCTAATAATCATAATTTTGCAATTAAATTAAATAAATCACTTTAATCACTTGTACCCAACTAATAATAAGGATGAATTTTGAGTTACTAATCCCAATTTTTTTAACTTTCAAAAAACAAAAAAAAAACTATGAGCTACTAACTCTCATTTTACAATTGAATTACATAAATCACTTTTATCACTTTTACCCAATTAATAATAAGAATGACTTTTGAGCTACTAATCTCAATTTTGCAATTTAAAAAAAAAATGTTGGGCTACTAATCCTAATTTTGAAATTCAAAAAGATATTTTAGCTACTAATCTTAATTTTACAATTAAATTACATAGATTACTTTCACCTGACTAATAATGAGTGTCGAAACGTCTAAAAAGCCGTCCGACGGGAATTTAAAGAAATAAAAGGATTTTGAAAACAAGAAAAGGATGTAAAAGGAGTCGCCACTAACCATTTGATTTAGGTAGGTTAGCCACCAGTTTTGACTCCGTTTGACCTAACATAATCTAGAAAGATTACCTTACGTTAAACAAATGTTGATCCACGAAAATAAGTTTTGGGTTCAGGAGTCGGTTACGCTCGAGGAAGGATTAGCACCCCCGAAGCGCCCGGAAATTGGTACCATAAAGCCTTATGAAAATTCGTTTTAGGGTTAATAACAAAAAAAAGTTACTTTTAAATTGAAATAAAATAAAATAAAATAAATAATCTACAAATGTCGTAGTAGAACTCCTTTTGATATGGGTTAGTTCACCCTTTAAGAAAATTCAATTTAATGAGATCCGTGAAAAAGAAAAAAAAAATAAAAAGAAGGTCTCAACGTTGAATAACCGAATTGAGAACTTTTCAAAAACAAGCTTTAAAATCAAAAGTTAAAAATCCATAATTTGTTAAAGAAAAATTTGAGTTTTAAACAAAATTGAATTGAATTTGGAAAGACTCCAATTATTAATGACTGAATTGAAATCTTTCAAAAAAATATTTTTGGATTTTTGAAATGAATGTCGGAATTATCAAATTTTTTTTTATTGGCAGATGGATTTTGATTAAAGGCAAGATTTTTAAAAAAAGGTTAAATTAGAAAGACTCTAATGTAAAGGTCTAATTGAAATTTTTCAAAACTTTTTTTTTTGTTTTTGAAAATAATGTCGGAATAATTAAATTCATTTTATTTTTGGATCTCATTTTTAAAACCTTGATTAAAGAAATTAACCAAAGTTTGATTTTGTAAGAAAACCTCAACTATTGATTAAGTTTGAGATTTTCCTAAAAACCATTTTTAGATTTTTTTTTTAAAATTATGTCGGAATTGAAATTCCTTTTGCTGATAAGGGGAATTTTGAAAGAAAACATTTTTTTGGGTTTTTCCTAAAAAGGAACTAAAACTTGTAGAAAAAACTTTTGAAATTTTGGAGAAAATTATGAACATGGTATGCTAATGTCATTTTTGAAATAAAATATGAATAAAATCATTTTTTTGTATTTTTTAAATTGGGGTGGAAATTGGTTTATTGGAAACTTCCTAGGTCCAATCGGAATTCCGAAAAGGTAAACTAGAAAGCCTCCTCAGCCTAAGGAAGCCTTTGAAAACCTCGTAATTATGTGATCCTCTCGGACTCCCCATTATCAGGATTTCCATGCACATGTGATTTTTGAAAACAATGATTTAATTACTAAATGCATGAAATGATGAGACAAAATAAACCAAGAAAATGGGTTAGCACATGAAATATATTAGGTATTTATTAAAGAAATGCATGAGCCCTAATTTCTAAAATGGTATAAAGTATGCAAAAATGACCTAATTTACTAAATGACCCAAAAAATATTAAAAATACTAAATTTAGTTTCAGACCGTAAATGCGTTTTATATACATATATATATATATGTATATATACATATATATTACAATAATGCAAGTACATACTTAAAAAAAATGCAAACAGAAACATATATATAGAATAATAATAATATATAAAAAAAATCCAATTTAGCATGGCATAAGCTTACACATATGGCAACCCATAATCATAAGGTTAGTCAACCAATAATCATAAAAATAAGATTCTAATTCAAACATAGCCCAATATAACAACCTACAAGCCAAAACAACTTAAGTACTAAACATAAACCAACAAAATTAGTCAAAATAAATCCCACCATCATGTATTCAAAAGGGTCCCACAACTTAATATTCAATGAACATGAAGTAAAGGAATATGGATAACAGCAAAACTCTACCAACGAATATGCAACAATTCAAACGATTTAAAAATAATAAATCCAATCTTCAAAAATAATAATAATAATAATAAATTCACAACACTATTAGTGATTAACTAGAATCGTTACTCATCAATATCGACCAAAAATTCAAAAGGTGATGAAGCCTTACCTAACAACGATGGGTCCCGTGCCTTGACTTACAAAACTCTTACCTAATAACGATGGGTCTCGTGCCTTGACTTACAAAACCCTTGTCTTTTCTTTTTCCTTCTGTCTTCTTCACTCTGCTCCGCAACCACCCCTTTTTTAACAAATATTCCAGCCACCACTATCTCCGACTTAAATAAAACTAAAACAATTAACAATTCTATGAAAAAAAAAGACTAACAATTAATATGCCTAAAAATTATTAACTCAAAATTTCAAGCTAAACCCATTCATAAAGCAGAACCCAAACAGCATTAATCTACCCATTGATTTGATCTAAAGACTAAATGAAGACAGACTAACAAATAACAGCTCAAATAATCAGGCAGGACCCATAAGACTAAAAAAAATGGCGTGGTAATGAGGAAAGCCCGGAACCAATACAAATAATTCAAGAGTATTCAAAACCAATACAAAATGAAATATCAAAAACCACTAACTATTACTAGCCAATATTCAGATCAGACACAAAGAACAACTTAAATAATACAACATGTCCCACAAGTTAAATAAAGCAACATATCCCATAAGTCAAATAAGATGGCTATACATGAACGCAACTCATCAAATAATACAGAGTCCAGTGCCCAGAAAGAATAAGGAAGTTCAAACAGATTAACTTGACCAATTCAACAGAGTAAACGAGGCCTGGGGGAACAAAAGGAATTACCCCAAACGCAGTCATCCCGAAAGCTTGGATTCAAAATCCCCTTTCTTCTTTCCTTCTTTCTTCTTCTCTTCAACGTCGACTCTCTCTTTTATTGGCCGATTGAAACCTTGGGGCCACAGAACACCTTGTCTTGTCGGATAGGATTCCCTTCACATCCAAAACTTTCCTCTTCTCTGAACTAAGAACCCTAGGATTTTTTTTTGTCAATTGGAAATCCCCTTTTTTTAAAAAAAAATCTGAATATTTCCTACTCATAAGCCGTTTGAAAACTCTTAGATCTAGTAAAGAAAATCAAAGCTTGAATGTCACGCCCCGACCCGCCCGGGTCGGCCACGTGGCAACCGCCGCGCTGCCTCGAAGTACGTGCCGGCCGGTCACGCACCAGAAGCACCGCAAGGCATTGAAATGGATATCATCGCTGCAAAACAACTGAAACTTTAATTAAAATCTTTTAATAAAATATTAAACTTAAAGTAGTAGCAGTGGATTAATTTAAAGGAATACCTATGCAGCGGAAACTACTAAGCCTAAGCCACCGACGCCATCTAGTGAGCCTCCTTTCTAAAGCTGACTCCGTACGCGAAGCTGCATCCATCCACAATGGAATACAGGTGAGTGGCAGAGATTCAATGGGTCTCCATCAGGGTTAGGGAAAATAGGGGTAATCCAAAATATAACAATAAAATAAATTAAATTAAATTAAAACTTTGTTTTCAACACTTCCCGTATCAAATCCTCCGGGAGTGAATAAAGTGAAATCTTTGTTTTCAAAACCTCTTTTGAAATTCTCCTCAAGGAGTATTAAATTTTAAAACCTTTAAAATAATATATAAACTCATGGGCTGGCACCTAATACACTGAAGGCACGACTGGCCGGTCGTATGCCTTACTGCACCGAGGGCTATTTCTTTTCTCTTCATATTCATTTTCTCTTTATCTCATACACTAGCCCGTTCCCTCGGTGGTGCCTCATTGTGGTGGAACACAGTGAACTGGAGCTCTGGCGAGTTTCCCTACGCGCCTCTCCCAACCAGGCTCGACTCACCGTGCCCCTCGATAGGCGGTCCACGGCTGAGTATCATGCATGCTCTCAAACTCGGTCCACGCTCCCGCAAATTGGAGCACCGAGGAATCCCACTCAATCACTCATCTTCCAGGGGCATCGTACCCCGATAATCATAATAATAATAATAATAAAATTCTTTATATAAATATTAAAACATGTAAACACACACAAGCTTTTGTATTTTTAAAATCATCCCACCCCCATAAGTGGGCGTATCACAAAATAAAAGTGTGTGTCGTGGATTACCCTTATCCCAAAACCGTTGTAAAACCTTTTTAAAACAATTTATATTTTTAAAACATTTTACCCTAGTGGCTAAGCACTGAAAACTAAGCCACTCACAGTGATGGGAGAATCGTATACTCCCAAGCGCTCCATGTAGCTTTAACCTCCGGTGCATCGCCGCATTCGATTATCCGGAACCCTAATACATGGAAATATACATTAGCATTCATAATTACAATTTATGAATGCACCTATGAGGCTCTAATATGACCTATGACTGGGTTTGGATGTGATTCGGGGCTTGGAAAAGTGTCCGGGAGGTTCCGGGGTAAAATTTGGACACTTGGTGAAAAATTACGAAAATACCCTTGGGGGTCCATGGGCTACTCGGGCCGGGCCCGACACTTAGAAAAGTGTCCGGGAGGTTTCGGGGCTAAAATCGGACTCTCGGTGAAAAATTACCAAAATGCCCCCGGGGGCCCGTGGGCCCCACACCCGGACTAGGCTGGGCCCCACACGGGTTGGGCCGAATTCTACTCGAAATCGGGCTCAAAAAGCCCACCTATGAGATATTTATACATTATAATGATATAATATATAAATATCTAAGATATAATAATATTATATATAAATATCTAAATATATTAATATAATATATAAATATCTTTTAATATAATAATAATATATTGAAAATATCTAAACAGGGACTCGATCGGCCAGTTCTTCGGCCGGTCTCTTCCCCAGTTTTCGCACTCGTTTCTCCTCCTTTCGACGTACAAACTTAGAGAGGCGATCCTCATGGCATCCACAACGGATATGCCGAGGCAGAAACGAGAAACACCGGTCCAATTTTCCCGTAGACCGAGATTTAGCCCGAATTGACTAAATCTCCGATTTACTCACACCCGGTGCACAAAAATGCGTAAAAACGGAATGGGACGTAGAATAAGGTGAATACTATAACCCACTAAAAACTCACCTTATTCCACCGGCCCGAAATCCACTTATTTGAGTTTAAAGCTTTAATCTGGTTAAAAGCTGAAAACTTGGATCTAGGCTAAACCGATGCATGGAAATGCGTGCAAACTTAACAAAACGTAGATCGAGGAGTTAAGAATAACTCACCAAGATCTCGCCTCGAACTGGCGATCGGTTTGTCCGGATCTGTCAATTTTCCAAAATGCCTCCGTTTTGGCTCCAGAGAGAAAAAGAAGAAAAAGAAAGAAAAAGAAAAGAAAAATGAAAGGAAAACCGCCGGCCCTCCCCTATTTATAGGGGAGCCCGACACCGGGTCCACTCGGGCCCCGGGTCAAACTTTTTCCCCTTTTTCAACTTTCTTCCATTTTTACCCGTTGGCTAAATCCTTTGATTTCTTGTGCCAATGGGGCCCATAATAAATTTCTAGGGACTTATTTGGAGGTCTTTTTGGCATTTACTAATTTCCATGCACGGTTAATTACTTTATCTTCAAACTCCGTCTTATCCTAATTTTAACTTCTCTTCTGACTTGACACAGCCGGACCAACCCATTGTTTAATTAATACGTCGTCTTGTACTATTTCATTCGTACAGAAAAGTTGTGCTAGGTCCGGGTGTGTCAACTCTCCCCTCCTTCTAAAATTTCGTCCTCGAAATTAAACAAAGTAGCTTGGGGAGGTTGGGCTTCCATTTGAAGCCCTCTTTTCGTTTTCGAATAGTGTTAGCATCACTATTCGCCGCTGACGTTCGCCGCGCTTCCGCTGCGCACTCTGATCATTCATTCCCTCAAGAGTGGTTTCATCACTCTTCCACTCTTGAGTTTGAACCTCATCTTTTCCTTAATATAGTCTACCCTTACCTATTCACGGGTTAGGCTTTCTTCACTCCATTCGTGTTTACTCGATCTTCTCGCTTTGTTCTTGTTTCATCCTCCAAGTCTCTCTTTTCGAGACTATCTTTTTGTTGTTTCTGAGGTTCCATACCTCTTACTCTTCTTAGGAGTTCTTATCCTTTTCATTACCATTGCCTCTCACTTCGAGGCTATCACTCGATGTGTTGCTCGTTGTTTCGTGGTCTTGTACTCATCCTTATAACCAAGTTATCGGGAAAGATCTTAGCTTAACTCCCTCGCCTCCACGGCGAGGATGCGGTGAGTTAATTGTCTTTCCCCCTTACCTTGGTTTGGTTTCACCGTTTCGTTTCCTTGCTTCCACTTTCTCTCTTTCCGATCTCTTTCCATTCAAACTCATGGCGTATGAGTCGAGCTCCAGTACACGCTGGCCCATACTTGGCCACATCATAATAGAAGAATCAGAGATCATGCCCTCTCGGCTCTCACATCTGACCCACTCTCTGATCGCCCATCACAATCACAAATAGGGCCCTCGGCCCATCACATCACATATAGGGCCCATGGCCCATCATATCTCATCTCTCCTCCTCATAAGGACGGAGAACTCTGGGTGGCCTCATGCACACCCCAAATCACACACTGGGCCGGTTCTCTCGAGTGGTCATCACAAAGATCTTCAAGATCTCGACCTCTGATCCTTTCTCTCATAGGGACGCCTCACACATGGCTCCCAAATTATCACACTTGAGCCTCGACCTCATACCCATCAATACCATTTCTCTAGCCTCATCGGCATTCCTTAAATTTTATTTTCTTGAGGTATCCAATTCAGGTGGTGTCGCGTGTTTCTATTCCTTCCGTCTCCTTTCCTTCACATTAACTTCCTTGCTAATTGTCGATCTCTTTTCCCTTATTCTCGTCAATAATATTTTCTGGGGTCTCCATATCCCCATCTCTTTCCTTTTCTTCTTTTCCATTCACCCATGATTCATTGTGGGGTCCACATTTCTCTTGCCTTCTCGTCACTACGAGACTAGGCCAATCACACATGTTGAACTCTTACGGTATCCTTTGTAGCTTCATTATCTTCGCATTCTTCTCTCTTGAGATATCTCGTTCTTCACTTAACTTGACCTTCTCTTTGGTCTTTTGCCACCACTAAGCATCACTTACAGCTCTTGTTATCTTTATGCCCTTTTTCCTTAGGGTCATCTCCATACCTTTTCTCTTATCCAGACTTTTTATCTTAATCCACGTGACCCTTCACGTTGTATCCAAGGTTTCCTTTACCTTGGCTCCATTCTTTCTTTCTCTTTGCTTTTCAAATATGGGTTTTCTTTCTCTTATCCATCTTCGGCTCTTAATCCATCGATATTTCTCCTTTGTCTTTCGATGCCATGGTTTATTTATCGTGGGCACACCTTTCTCTATCCTCCATTACCTTTCTATCTTGCCCACGCCAAGCTGACTCCATCTTAGCTTGGTTTGACTTTCATCTCCCACATCCTTTCTTCACTTATCATTCTTCGGGGAGTTTATCCTCAAAGTTAGCTTACTCCCCTCCTTCTAAAAGATTTAACTTATCCTCCATATTCCTCAACTTCTTATTCTTAATTCCTTCTATTCCACACTTTTGCCATGATTTCACCTTTTTGTCTTCTCCAGTTTCAATCATTCTCTTATTCATTCTCGTCTTATCCTCACTCTTTCTTCGACTCTTGACTAGGTCGATCCACTTTCCTCATTCTCTGTGTTTGATTATCTTTAAAGTTCCCATCATCATCATTATTCTTATCCTTCGTTCTCTCTTGTTTGTATTACCATACCTTGGTATCCTCACTTCTTATTTCTCTCTTCGTCTCTTTCGTTTACCTTTCATTGATATCATCCTTACCCGTCATCCATTAAGATACCTTCATCTCCATCTACTCGTTTCCTACGAGTGCTTCTTCTCTTATGTTTTCTCCAATTTTTCTTTCTATCCAACCTCTTTATCTCTTCTTTTATCATCTAACTAATCAGGGTTTTCCTTTCCCTTCTTTTCACCATTCCCATTCTTAATCCTTCTGTCATCTTCTTCCCAAAATCAAATAGTTGGGGGTTTCTTCTTCCTTTCACCAATTTATATCCTTTACCCTGTTTTTCTCTTTCTTAGTTCTGGCCTCCGATAATCCTTGTTTACTCATTTCTTTCCTTGATTTATTCATTTTATGATGTAGTGCCTTGACTTGACTCGAGTTTGGGGTCCATTATGCACGACTTTCTTTAACTAACATCCGTTTCTAAATCTTTTATTCACTTTTTTTTTTCCTTAGGTCTTTCTTAGTCTTCTTTCTATGCTTCTTTTAATCCCCTTTTTATGCTCTTCTTTAATCTATCTCTAAGTTATCTATCTAGGTTTTTGTCTCTAACCCTAATTTCCTAGTCTTATTCATTTACTAATCTTGGTCAGCCATTTGGAGTTATTAACCTACGGTTCATTATGACATTATTGCTAATTAAAGTTATAGTTTTCTAGTGATGTGTTATACTTTTCTTCTTTTAAGGCTCTATTCCTAATTAACCAAAACTTAGTTCATCAACTGAACTAAGTCTCTCTTTCTTCTTAGGCCTTGTTATTCTTTTATTAACCTAGGATCTTCTTTTACCTAGGGTTTTCATACTTTCTTTCTTCATTAAGAAAGCCTCCGCACTACATCACCACATTTCTTGATCCTTTGATTAAGGGTTCGCGTTTCTTCTCCTTTCCTCTTCTTCTTTCTCGCCAATTTCATCTGATGATGTCTTCTCAATCTTCGAAGAACGTCCTTTTCGTGCCCTTCATTCGCACATATGCAAGCATTCCCATCATTGCCGTGCGTTACACTCTTTCTTTGCTTACTTTCTTCCCATTCATTTTGTTCTGAATCATTTCTTATTATCCTTTAGGGGTCTCCTCCTCCTTACTTTCTTTATTCCACTTCTTCCATCTTCATTTCCTTTCTCTTTTATCCATTATCCTTCTCATCATTGGTATCCAATGGTCGGACAAGTAGTAACAGATGTACTACTCGTTGACCACTTGGATGTAATCTCCTTTCATTCTTTCATTCTCCATCGTGTCATCCTTGCCTTATTCCTCCTCATCGTTTCCCAAGAATAGCTTCTCTCTTATTCTCTTTCCTTACTCTTCCTTTTTGCCATCCTTGAATCCTTTGGGGTTTCCTCTTATCAATCCTTTCCTTTGGGTGGTATGTCTCACCCCTTACACCCCACAGTGTAAGAATAATTGAAGTTAGCTAGCCCTTGCTGCCACTTCTCTCACTTCGTGCTCACTCCTCGGAGCATTATCCAGGCAATCTGTGGGCTTATCCCACCAGACTTGTCCACCTGTGGGATCTTCGGCAATCACTTGTCTTCATCTCCACTTGATGCTCTGTGAACTCCTTCTCGATCCTTCATCTGGTTGTGCGGGTGCTTCATCTCACGTCTTGAAACTTTAGGTCAACCACATCTTCCGTGATTGACTCCTTCGATTTCTTCACTCCTAACCCAACTCTCTCTCCTAGGCTACACACCAATGGTGTAGAAAACAAGAGAAGTGAGGTTAGCGTTCACGCACGTTATGCCCCATCTTCATCCCTTGCCTCGTTCTAGTCGCATCATTTCCTCCCAAGTCTTACACGTCACTAGTGTAAAGAATTGGGGCAACGCATCTAATTTACGTTTGACACTCGCTGCTTTACTAGCGAGTCTCGATGTTCACAACTTCAAGATTGAACATCGAAGGTTGTGGGTATCGAACCAGTTTCACTACTGGTAAGCCTCTAACTAGGCTTCGTTAGAAATTCGGACGAAACATTATCTATCTCGTCGTCTCAAGGGAAATACCATCCCTTGCATAGTTTGGCTATCGAGTAGGAGGAACATTGAAAATTGAAAGTTTGAGTTTGGGAGTTTCTTGAAAAGCGTGCCTTACTTGCACGAATCTCGAGGAAGAAGGTGGTCGTGATGTCTTCTCACTTAAGACCACACTCGAGAACACTATTTGGTGGCTTGCTACTAAAGAAGGGGTTCTAAGAGTAAGCTTAATTATTCCTGACGCTTTCGAGTAGCTACATACTCGAACTCTGAAGTTCTAAACCTATTTAATCCACTGGCTTCAAAAACATTTGAAAACCCCATTAAAATATTTTATAACTTTTGAAAACTATCAGAACCTTTTAATCGCTCTGATACCAATCAAATTGTCACGCCCCGACCCGCCCGGGTCGGCCACGTGGCAACCGCTGCGCTGCCTCGAAGTACGTGCCGGCCGGTCACGCACCAGAAGCACCGCAAGGCATTGAAATGGATATCATCGCTGCAAAACAACTGAAACTTTAATTAAAATCTTTTAATAAAATATTAAACTTAAAGTAGTAGCAGTGGATTAATTTAAAGGAATACCTATGCAGCGGAAACTACTAAGCCTAAGCCACCGACGCCATCTAGTGAGCCTCCTTTCTAAAGCTGACTCCGTACGCGAAGCTGCATCCATCCACAATGGAATGCAGGTGAGTGGCAGAGATTCAATGGGTCTCCATCAGGGTTAGGGAAAATAGGGGTAATCCAAAATATAACAATAAAATAAATTAAATTAAATTAAAACTTTGTTTTCAACACTTCCCGTATCAAATCCTCCGGGAGTGAATAAAGTGAAATCTTTGTTTTCAAAACCTCTTTTGAAATTCTCCTCAAGGAGTATTAAATTTTAAAACCTTTAAAATAATATATAAACTCATGGGCTGGCACCTAATACACTGAAGGCACGACTGGCCGGTCGTATGCCTTACTGCACCGAGGGCTATTTCTTTTCTCTTCATATTCATTTTCTCTTTATCTCATACACTAGCCCGTTCCCTCGGTGGTGCCTCACTGTGGTGGAACACAGTGAACTGGAGCTCTGGCGAGTTTCCCTACGCGCCTCTCCCAACCAGGCTCGACTCACCGTGCCCCTCGATAGGCGGTCCACGGCTGAGTATCATGCATGCTCTCAAACTCGGTCCACGCTCCCGCAAATTGGAGCACCGAGGAATCCCACTCAATCACTCATCTTCCAGGGGCATCGTACCCCGATAATCATAATAATAATAATAATAAAATTCTTTATATAAATATTAAAACATGTAAACACACACAAGCTTTTGTATTTTTAAAATCATCCCACCCCCATAAGTGGGCGTATCACAAAATAAAAGTGTGTGTCGTGGATTACCCTTATCCCAAAACCGTTGTAAAACCTTTTTAAAACAATTTATATTTTTAAAACATTTTACCCTAGTGGCTAAGCACTGAAAACTAAGCCACTCACAGTGATGGGAGAATCGTATACTCCCAAGCGCTCCATGTAGCTTTAACCTCCGGTGTATCGCCGCATTCGATTATCCGGAACCCTAATACATGGAAATATACATTAGCATTCATAATTACAATTTATGAATGCACCTATGAGGCTCTAATATGACCTATGACTGGGTTTGGATGTGATTCGGGGCTTGGAAAAGTGTCCGGGAGGTTCCGGGGTAAAATTTGGACACTTGGTGAAAAATTACGAAAATACCCCTGGGGGTCCATGGGCTACTCGGGCCGGGCCCGACACTTAGAAAAGTGTCCGAGAGGTTTCGGGGCTAAAATCGGACTCTCGGTGAAAAATTACCAAAATGCCCCCGGGAGCCCGTGGGCCCCACACCCGGACTAGGCTAGGCCCCACACGGGTTGGGCCGAATTCTACTCGAAATCGGGCTCAAAAAGCCTACCTATGAGATATTTATACATTATAATGATATAATATATAAATATCTAAGATATAATAATATTATATATAAATATCTAAATATATTAATATAATATATAAATATCTTTTAATATAATAATAATATATTGAAAATATCTAAACAGGGACTCGATCGGCCAGTTCTTCGGCCGGTCTCTTCCCCAGTTTTCGCACTCGTTTTTCCTCCTTTCGACGTACAAACTTAGAGAGGCGATCCTCATGGCATCCACAACGGATATGCCGAGGCAGAAACGAGAAACACCGGTCCAATTTTCCCGTAGACCGAGATTTAGCCCGAATTGACTAAATCTCCGATTTACTCACACCCGGTGCACAAAAATGCGTAAAAACGGAATGGGACGTAGAATAAGGTGAATACTATAACCCACTAAAAACTCACCTTATTCCACCGGCCCGAAATCCACTTAATTGAGTTTAAAGCTTTAATCTGGTTAAAAGCTGAAAACTTGGATCTAGGCTAAACCGATGCATGGAAATGCGTGCAAACTTAACAAAACGTAGATCGAGGAGTTAAGAATAACTCACCAAGATCTCGCCTCGAACTGGCGATCGGTTTGTCCGGATCTGTCAATTTTCCAAAATGCCTCCGTTTTGGCTCCAGAGAGAAAAAGAAGAAAAAGAAAGAAAAAGAAAAGAAAAATGAAAGGAAAACCGCCGGCCCTCCCCTATTTATAGGGGAGCCCGACACCGGGTCCACTCGGGCCCCGGGTCAAACTTTTTCCCCTTTTTCAACTTTCTTCCATTTTTACCCGTTGGCTAAATCCTTTGATTTCTTGTGCCAATGGGGCCCATAATAAATTTCTAGGGACTTATTTGGAGGTCTTTTTGGCATTTACTAATTTCCATGCACGGTTAATTACTTTATCTTCAAACTCCGTCTTATCCTAATTTTAACTTCTCTTCTGACTTGACACAGCCGGACCAACCCATTGTTTAATTAATACGTCGTCTTGTACTATTTCATTCGTACAGAAAAGTTGTGCTAGGTCCGGGTGTGTCATTGAATCTTTAAAAAAATTGAGGAACACTTTTTGAAAGGAGCTTGAAAATCAAATTTCTCAGTTTCCTTTTCTTTTTGTAAACCCTTAGTTGCTCTCTTTTTTTTTCTTTTTTTTTTGATCGGTCGTTCTTGGCCTCCCCTCTCTCCTCTTTTATCCTCTGTTTGATGAATGCTCCTCTCTCCATTTTTTCTTTGGTTGGCCCCCTTCACATTTTTCCTTTGGTTAGCCCCCTTCACATTTTTCCTTTGGTTGGCCCCCTTCACATTTTTTTCTTTGGTTGGCCCCCATTCACATTTTTTCTTTGGTCCGCCCCCCTTTTACATTTTTTTCTTTGGTTGGCCCCCCTCCTTTTTACATTTTTTCTTTGGTTGGCTTGACAGGGACGCAATGATAGGACTGAGATTTCTAGGCCTTGATCTTGTGCAACTGATGGTATCCTATGCTCATTTCTTGCTGCCGGTATTATCTGGCTATTTTGTTTTTGTCTTCTTGCATGAGGCAATAATTTTGGTTCAATGCAATGAGGGAATCTCGGAAGTATTGTCGGATTTGGGAGATTTTCTAGGTAGCAGTCCCTTCTGGTCTCCTTGCTGTTGTGCTCCAATCTTCAAAATAGCTGGGATTTAAGATGAATGGCTCCAAAAAAAAATCATGCTTGCTGCTGAGTTCTGCATGGTTCTGCATACTGTTTTTCATTTTGCCGAGAAGTGCTCTGATGGGTAGGTGAAGGGAAGTTCTGCGACTGTTTTCTTTGGCCATTAGTGAAGTTGGCAAGGCCAACCAATGAGGGAGAAGGGACGTGCTCCCTACCAATTGTAAATTTTTCTTTTCACTTTTTTTTTCTTTTTTTTTTAATTTTTCATTTTCATATTTTAGGATTTTTTTTTTGTATTTTGAGTATTTTCAGATTTTTTTTATATATATATTTTTTCTAAATTGAAATTCCAATTCAAAGGAAAATTGGGCCCTAATTGGGTCATTTTTCCAATTTATTTTAACTCTCCAACTCAGATCACATTGATCCACTAATACAAATCAATACTAAACATAAATGCCCTATTGACTTAAATAGTCCAACTAAAGGCTAAATCCTAAATAAAAATAACACTATTTAAGCCTAATTAATCAAATTTTGAAACATTAGGCCATGCCAAAAATGGTTACTACAGCTGCCCCTCTTCGTGTGTTTTTGAGAATCAAGGACAACACGAAGAAAATGTAACCATTTTTGGAGGTTTTATTGAACCGTCGTCATCTTGAATTTGGATACACATTTTGACATACCAAGAGAAAAAGTAATAACATGTCTCTCATGCCAAGAGAGAACACATTGACCCAAAAGCATGATGTCTTCCCTACCAAAGAGAACATGTACACAACAAAGCTTTCTTTGCAAAGAGAAGAAAAATAATGACACTTTTCTCCACCAAGAGAAAATACTAATTCTCACACTAGGAGAAGAAAACAACTCTTATATTATGAGGAAGAAATAACTTTCACTAGAAGAAGTCAACAGCTCTCACTGAGAGACAACAACGACTCTCGCACTAGGACGTAACAATGACCCTTACGTTAAGAGAACATAATGACTCCCACTAGGAGACAACATTGACTCACTCTAGGAAGACATAATGACTCTCACACTAGGAGATAACAATTCTCATACTAAGAAAAGGCAACTAGTCTTGCACTAGAAGAAGGCACTGATTCCCATAGTAGGAGGCTACAAGATTTTTCACACCACAAGGCAAGGTGTTCTGTGGCCCCAAGGTTTCAATCGGCCAATAAAAGAGAGAGTCGACGTTGAAGAGAAGAAGAAAGAAGGAAAGAAGAAAGGGGATTTTGAATCCAAGCTTTCGGGACGACTGCGTTTGGGGTAATTCCTTTTGTTCCCCCAGGCCTCGTTTACTCTGTTGAATTGGTCAAGTTAATCTGTTTGAACTTCCTTATTCTTTCTGGGCACTGGACTCTGCATTATTTGATGAGTTGCGTTCATGTATAGCCATCTTATTTGACTTATGGGATATGTTGCTTTATTTAACTTGTGGGACATGTTGTATTATTTAAGTTGTTCTTTGTGCCTGATCTGAATATTGGCTAGTAATAGTTAGTGGTTTTTGATATTTCATTTTGTATTGGTTTTGAACACTCTTGAATTATTTGTATTGGTTTCGGGCTTTCCTCATTACCACGCCATTTTTTTTAGTCTTATGGGTCCTGCATGATTATTTAAGCTGTTATTTGTTAATTTGTCTTCATTTAGTCTTTAGATCAAATCAATGGGTAGATTAATGCTGTTTGGGTTCTGCTTTATGAATGGGTTTAGCTAGAAATTTTGAGTTAATAATTTTTAGGCATATTAATTGTTAGTCTTTTTTTTTTCATAGAATTGTTAATTGTTTTAGTTTTATTTAAGTCGGAGATAGTGGTGGCTGGAATATTTGTTAAAAAAGGGGTGGTTGCGGAGCAGAGTGAAGAAGACAGAAGGAAAAAGAAAAGACAAGGGTTTTGTAAGTCAAGGCACGAGACCCATCGTTATTAGGTAAGAGTTTTGTAAGTCAAGGCACGGGACCCATCGTTGTTAGGTAAGGCTTCATCACCTTTTGAATTTTTGGTCGATATTGATGAGTAACGATTCTGGCTAATCACTAATGTGTTGTGAATTTATTATTATTATTTTTTTTGAAGATTGGATTTATTATTTTTAAATCGTTTGAATTGTTGCATATTCATTGGTGGAGTTTTGCTGTTATCCATATTCCTTTACTTCATGTTCATTGAATATTAAGTTGTGGGACCCTTTTGAATACATGATGGTGGGATTTATTTTGACTAATTTTGTTGGTTTATGTTTAGTACTTAAGTTGTTTTGCCTTGTAGGTTGTTATATTGGGCTATGTTTTATATGTTTGAATTAGAATCTTATTTTTATGATTATTGGTTGACTAACCTTATGATTATGGGGTGCCATACGTGTAATCTTATGCCATGTTAAATTGGATTTATATATATATTATTATTATTCTATATATATATGTTTCTGTTTGCATTTTTTTTAAGTATGTACTTGCATTATTGTAATATATATGTATATATACATATATATATATATATGTATATAAAACGCATTTACGGTCTGAAACTAAATTTAGCATTTTTAATATTTTTTTGGTCATTTAGTAAATTAGGCCATTTTTGCATATTTTATGCCATTTTAGAAATTAGGGCTCATGCATTTCTTTAATATATACCTAATATATTTCTTGTGCTAACCCATTTTCTTTGTTTATTTTGTCCCATCATTTCATGTATTTAGTAATTAAATCATTGTTTTAAAAAATCACATGTACATTGAAATCCCGATAATGGGGAGTCCGAGAGGATCACGTAATTACGAGGTTTTCAAAGGCTTCCTTAGGGTGAGGAGGCTTTCTAGTTCACCTTTTCGGAATTTCGATTGGGCCTAGGAAGTTTCCAATAAACCAATTTCCACCCCAATTTAAAAAATACAAAAAAATGATTTTATTCATATTTTATTTCAAAAATGACTTTAGCATACCATGTTCATAATTTTCTTCAAATTTTCAAAAGTTTTTTCTACAAGTTTTAGTTTCTTTTTAGGAAAAACCCAAAAAAATATTTTCTTTCAAAATTCCCCTTATCAGCAAATGGAATTTCAATTCTGACATAATTTAAAAAAAAAATCTAAAAATGGTTTTTAGGAAAATCTCAAACTTAATCAATAGTTGAGGTTTTCTTACAAAATCACACTTTGGTTAATTTCTTTAATCAAGGTTTTAAAAATGAGATCTAAAAATAAGAGGAATTTAATTATTCCGACATTATTTTAAAAAACCAAAAAAAAATGTTTTGAAAGATTTCAATTAGACCTTTACATTAGAGTCTTTCTAATTTAACCTTTTTTTAAAAATCTTGCCTTTAATCAAAATCCGTCTGCCAATAAAAGGAATTTGATAATTCCGACATTCATTTCAAAAATCCAAAAATATTTTTTTGAAAGATTTCAATTCAGTCATTAATAATTGGAGTCTTTCCAAATTCAATTCAATTTTGTTTAAAACTCAAATTTTTCTTTAATAAATTATGGATTTTTAACTTTTGATTTTAAAGCTTATTTTTCAAAAGTTCTCAATTCGGTTATTCAACGTTTAGACCTTCTTTTTATTTTTTTTTCTTTTTCACGAATCTCATTAAATTGAATTTTCTTAAAGGGTGAACTAACCCATATCAAAAGGAGTTCTACTACGACATTTGTAGATCCTTTATTTTAGTTTATTTTATTTTATTTCAATTTAAAAGAAACTTTTTTTTTGTTATTAACCCTAAAACTAATTTTCATAAGGCTTTATGGTACCGATTTTCGGACGCTTCGAGGGTGCTAATCCTTCCTCGAGCATAACCGACTCCCGAACCCAAAACTTATTTTCGTGGACCAACATTTGTTTAACCTAAGGTAATCTTTCTAGATTATATTAGGTCAAACGGAGTCAAAACAGGTGGCTAACCTACCTAAATCAAATGGTTAGTGGCGACTCCTTTTACATCCTTTTCTTGTTTTCAAAATCCTTTTATTTCTTTAAATTCCCGTCGAACGGCTTTTTAGACGTTTCGACAATGAGGAAAACCAAAAATCATAAAAAAACCTTTGGTAACTAAATCTAAAGTTATTAAAAAACTTTTGAGTTACCAAAGTAGTTCAATCACTATAAATTGGGAATTTATGAACTAAACAAATTTTTTCCAAAAGAGTAAATTAAAAAAAAAATTAAATTTCAATTTTAATTATTTCAATGTATGTCTGAAATTTTAATGTGGCATATTAGGTAATGTGGCCATATCACGTCAACAGATCAATTTTTTCAAAGGGTTTGGTAACTAAAATATTAAATTTTACAAAGATAAGTGACCAAATCTTATAATTGAGTGATCAAAACAGAAAATCTCTAAAACTTAAGTGACCATTTTTGTAATTTACCCTTAAAATGTTTAAAATATACTATATCATTTTGTTCATAATAGAGAAATGTTTTTCTTCCCAAGTAAGTTATTCATGCTTCTTGTTTCTATTTTTTGTATTTACTGTATTTGTTCCGAGGACAGGATCGAAGACGAAGAATATACCCCTCACATATTCCCTATCCAATGGACATCTTTTACATATATTCCCTATCCAGTTGACATCCCTATATTCATATTTATCAAATTTATAGTGACTTATTACCTTTTATAAATAAATTCATAATAATATTTTTAAAATGAATCATAAAGCGCATCGCGCAAGTCAATTTTGCTAGTTAATATTAAATTTGAGAATTCAAATGTATTTATTATTTACTTTGGGTAAAAGATAAATAAATTAGAACTTTAAAAATAATGAACAAATAAAATGGGATCATGTTTAATGGCACAAAAAAAAAACTAATTTGATTTAAATTAACATCATAATTATATTAAAAAATAAAATAAAAATAATTAACAATTACTCATCATAAATAAAAAGAACTATTCTTTTAGCTTGAATTCGATACCTATATTTCGGGACAAAATCTTGAATTAGGTGATGGATTTGATAAAATAACATATAAAATATTAAAGTGAATTGTTGGACTTAAATACTATGGGCTTCAATTGGGCTCTGATGGCCCACTTTTTTCTCACCCTCAAACCTAGCTTATTGATATTTTAATATATTTTCGTAGTTGGGTAGGGATTGATTTTCAAAGAGAGACTTAATTTAAATTAAATAAATTGATTATTAATTAAAGTAATAAAAAATTTATATTAATATTTTAATATCTAAAAAATATGTTTTAAGATTTCAATTAAATAAAAACATTTTATTAGTATTATAATAATAATAACAACAACAACAACTAGAAGAAATGTCCACTCTAACGCGAATGTACAAAATGTGAATCTAATTGTATTAATTATTTCAAACATGACAACTTTAATTTGTAGTCGAAAATACAAAAGAAAACAAATAACTTTACATAGACTTAATTTGATAGAGGGGGAGGAACAATATTTTATAATTAAAAATACGTAGAATCATCAAGTCCATTAGAATATATATTGAACACATCATCAAGTCCATAATCTCTTTAGGATTAGAAAACACAAAACACATACATTTAAAATAAAAAAAAAAAAAAACTACACATTTGCATATAATTGTAAGTACAAAAAAAAAAAAACACTAATACCAGTATGCATCTATTTTCCTATGGAAGATCCCCGGTCCATAGGTTGATCGAAAAATAGTAACTAGAAGGGGAAACTGGGACCAGACGAAGATAGATACCGGAATACTTGCTAGCAAAACAATAGGAATAACAAACGATAGTTGGCCTTTGAGCATGATGACGACGGTAGAGCAAAAGGCTATCATCATTGTTGCGACGGAAATGAATAGGGAGGACAGAGCGACAATCAATTTGGTGGGCAACGATTTTAGGAAATCTTTTGCTGCAAAGCGAGACGTAAGAATACCAAGGAACATCAAAACTGAAGTGGATGAAGCAAAGAGAGAAATGGCGTCCGATATTATAAATAGCTTAAAAGCCTTTGATGGTAAGAATAAGGGAATGCCGGTGTCTTGATTGTTGCCTCCAGGAACAGTGTAAAGAGCAGCAAACATAATGGTGATTATCAAAGTGCCTACAACTGTAGATGATTGTGCTAGATCCTTCATCCATTTCTCTGCTTGTTCAACCAATTCCTTATGGTTCTCATCAAATACTTCATAAGGAGTTTTTTTTTCACTATTACGATATTGTTTAACAGACCGTGGTACGATGCTTTCCACCTCCTGTGATAATATCATATAATCAATAAAGAATGAGTCAATTTATAAGAATATTTTATTTTATTTTTGGGATAGAACTTAATAACTAACAAAGTGATTACAATATAATGAAGCAGAATTTTGTAAAATTAACAAAGACAAATAAATAGGTTCGGCAAAATAAAAAATATATATAATAATATAATATTATTATGATATTAACAAGGCTCAAACCCAAAACTATGATAAGTCCTATATTTATAAAACTAAAAATTTACTCCAATCTTGTTGAATAATTTATAAACTGTTATTGATAAATGGACTTTCACATCATGCCAAATTTATTCAAGTGATAATAAACTAGAGTTTATCTTTACATTAGGGAGAATGAATCCCAATTTATAAACATCAAATGTTAGGCTATATAAGTTGGCAACTTGCACAAAGGAAAGCAAATTGCTCCTAAAGTGACACAACATAATATTCAAAGAGAGCATATTGCCCCTGAAATGGTACAAACCCATGAAAAGATCACCAACCTTAGGAATACTGAAATTTCCATCAGTTTTTGTAATGAGATATGGGATCAAAATGAGATAATCATCGATGATGCATTTACTCTCTCAGTTGCTTATGAGATCATGAATGATGATTATGAACCTCGGTCTATAACCGAATGGCGTCATAGGCAAGATTGGCCCAAATGGGAGGAAGCAATCAAAGCTGAATTCACTTCCCTTGCCAAACGTAATGTTTTTGGGCCTATTACTAAAACCCTTGACAATGTAAAACCTGTTGGATACAAATGGGTCTTTGTCCGAAAACGAAATGAGAGAAACGAGGTCGTGAGGTATAAAGCCCGACTCGTAGCTCCAGGTTTCTCGCAGAGGTCTGGGATAGATTATGATGAAACATATTCACCAGTAATGGATATAGTTACCTTTCATTTCCTTATATGTTGGGTTGCCCAAGAAAATTTTGATTCCCTCTGACGGTCAAGAAAATTTTGAATTTTGAGATCAATTCAGAATATGTTTTAAATTGGCGCTGCCGATATTGCTGTTGCAATACAATATTCAAAGCATGAAAGGTGGAGAATGTTTTCTCTAAAAGCTCAACCTCAGTAAACTTAACACCACAAAGTTCAAGTCATGACACAATATCATACAATGCCGAATTATAATCAGACACAGACTTGAAATCCTGTAACCTCAGATGTTGTCAATCATATTGTGCTTGAGGGAGGATGACAATTTTGGTGTAATCATACCGCTCTTTCAATCTTGTCCACAAGATCAAGGGATTTCGGACAGATAGATATTGAACTTTTAGGCTATCACTTAGATGCCGACGGATAAAAATCAAAACATTTGCCTTATCTTTATCATTCGCATTTCCATTTTCACCAATGGTAGCTGCAAGACCTTGGCCTTAGAGATGCAGTTCAATATCGAGACACCATGACAAGTAGTTATTGCCACTTACATCCAAAATTTGGAATTTGGGCTTTTCAATATTTGCCATAATTCTAAAAAGAATGGTCTTAATTAAATTGACAACTTCTGGTGTTAAAAATGTTTAGAAGTAAATCTTTACACAATGAAAATTCAAATTATCTCGTGCAGAAAAAAGGTTAAATAAAATAAATTTTGTATGGAATTAAACCTTCAGAACTTACCAAACTTCAAAATTGCTTCACTTTAGAACACTCGTACTGATAACGTGTTATGGAAAGTGTATTAATAATGATTTGAATAAAAAACTAGAATATGAGCAAATGAAAAATAAAGGAACAAGAGAAAGAGAGAGAGAGAGATGGAAATAAGGATTGAAAGAATTGTAAGTATGTTACATTAGGGAGAATGAATCCCAATTTATAGGCATCAAATGGTAGGCTATACAAGTTGGCAACTTGCACATATGAGCCCCATTATTCCCATCACAACAATCACAACTTGGACAATTTGCACAACTTGCATTTGTCCACATTCATAACATAATTTGCACAACTTGCATTTGTCTACTTTCATAATACTCCCCCTTGGACAAATGCTACTATTAAAATTGGAAGTGTACTACCTCGTTAAAAACCTTAAGTCGGAAAAACCCAGTAGGACAAAAACCGGACAGAAGAAAAAAAGAGTACAGTGCACTTATGTCCATAATCGCCCCCCCTGAGATAAAATAAACTGCTACTTCTGGAGCATCTAAACATTTCCAATTCTGGGGAATTCAATCTTGCATCTTACTGACTCGCCGCATACCAATGCCATAAACTAGTTTCTCAACTGTTGATGTTGGCGTGTTATGAAAAGTGTATTAATAATGATTTGAGTAAAATATGAGCAAATGAAAAGTAAAGGAACAAGAGAAAGAGAGAGAGAGAGAGAGAGAGAGATGGAAATGAAAATGAGGATTGAAAGAATTGTAAGTACGTTACATTAGAGAGAATGAATCCCAATTCATAGGTATCAAATGGTAGGCTATACAAGTTGGCAACTTGCATATATGAGCCCTATTATTGCCATCACAACAATCACAACTTGGTTTTTAATGAAGCAGTAATAGCACGCCCAATCAGGCCACTGAAGTAGGCCTACCTATATTGTCCTGAAGACAAATAGATTGTTTTTAAGACAAGCACATATTGTCCTGAAGATATATTAGACGGACTTAATTGTATTGTACTCTTTTTCCCTTATGTTCGGTTTTTGTTCCCACTGGATTTTTCCGACTTAAGGTTTTTAACGAGGCAGTACACGTCTAATTTTAATAGTGACATTTGTCCAAGGGGGAGTGTTATGAAAGTGGACAAATGCAAGTTGTGCAAATTATGTTATGAATGTGGACAAATGTAAGTTGTGAAAATTATGTTATGAATGTGGACAAATGCAAGTTATGCAAATTGTCCAAGTTGTGATTGTTGTGATGGCAATAATGTGGCTCATATGTGCAAGTTGCGAACTTGTATAGCCTACCATTCGATGCCTATAAATTGGAATTTATTTTCCCTAATGTAACATACTTACAATTCTTTCAATCCTCATTTCCATTTCCATCTCTCTCTCTCTCTCTCTCTCTCTCTCTCTCTCTCTCTCTCTTGTTCTTTTATTTTTCATTTGCTCATATTCTAGTTTTTTGCTCAAATCATTATTGATTCACTTGGCACTATCAAGCAAACATATATCTTCCTTTTTCTCAATGTGTCCCATTTGCATTTATATTGACAACTTCAGGTGTCAAGTTTCATAAAATTTAACAAATTAATAATATGATGCAAAATATAAACCAACAAATATGGAATAAAACTCATGATTTTATTGATGACCATATTTATTTAATATCTTCATTGGTAATATAATTATCCAAAGGTATAGCAAAACATAGATGAAAACCCTCAGGATCTATTTCTGAGGACTTATTATTTTCATCAACATTATCAAAAGAAATCAGAAACCTCAAAAGGTTTTTCATTGCCAAGAATATAAAAGTCTTCATTGACCAAAACCTTATTGACTTCAGCATCAGTCACAGTTAGGTCATTTTCAGTGGCATGGGTCTCAACATGCTTGCCTTTATCCTTCTTGGATGCTTGGTATAGATCCATCAAATATTTGGCCGTATGACAGGTACGTGACCAGTGACCAGTCATTCCACAACGGTGACAGGTACTATCATCATGCTTCTTCATAAACTTTTTACCTTTAGGATTGTGTTGGGAGTTATTTATATTACGGTTATATCTCCCGCCACCTTTACGGAAAGAATTCCCATGCCTACGCTCACAGCCTCTAGGACGGCCAACATTCTTACTTGACCCGGTATTTGCTTCAGGAAATGCCTTAGAGCCAGCAGGTCTTAAATCATGATTTTTGAGTAGTAACTCATTTGTTTGTTCTGTAGTCAACAAGACTGAGATAAATTCAGAATATGTTTTAAACTGGCGCTGCAGATATTGCTGTTGCAATACAATATTCGAAGCATGAAAGGTGGAGAATGTTTTCTCTAAAAACTCAACCTCAGTAAGCTTAACATCATAAAGTTCAAGTCGTGACACAATATCATACAATGCCGAATTATAATCGGACACGGACTTGAAATTCTGCAACCTCAGATGTTGCCAATCATATTGTACTTGAGGGAGGATGACAATTTCAGTTTTTGTTCTCACTGGGTTTTTCCGACTTAAGGTTTTTAACGAGGCAGTACACGTCCAATTTTAATAGTGGCATTTGTCCAAGGGGAAGTGTTATGAAAGTGGACAAATGCAAGTTCTGCAAATTATGTTATGAATGTGGACAAATGTAAGTTGTGCAAATTGTCCAAGTTGTGATTGTTGTGATGGGAATAATGGGGCTCATATGTGCAAGTTACCAACTTGTATAGCCTACCATTTGATGCCTATAAATTGGGATTCATTCTCCCTAATGCAACATACTTACAATTCTTTCAATCCTCATTTCCATTTCCATCTCTCTCTTTCTTTCTCTTGTTCCTTTATTTTTCATTTGCTCATATTCTAGTTTTTTACTCAAATCATTATTAATACACTTTCCATAACACGTTATCAGCATGAGTGTTCTAAAGTGAAGCAATTTTAAAGTTTGGTAAGTTCTGAAGGTTTGATTCCATACAAAATTTATTTTATTTAATCTTTTCTCTACACGAGATAATTTGAATTTTCATTGTATAAAGATTCACTTCTAAACATTTTTTATACCAGAAGTTGTCAACTTAACTGAGACCATTCTTTTTAGAATTATGGCAAATATTGAAAAGCCCAAATTCCAAATTTTGGATGTAAGTGGCAATAACTACTTGTCATGGTGTCTCGATATTGAACTGTATATCCAAGGTCAAGGTCTTGCAGCTACTATTGGTGAAAATGGAAATGCTAATGATAAAGATAAGGCAAATGCTTTGATTTTTATTCGTCGGCATCTAAGTGATAGCCTAAAAGTTCAATATCTATCTGTCCGAGATCCCTTGATCTTGTGGACAAGATTGAAAGAGCGATATGATCACACCAAAACTGTCATCCTCCCTTAAGCACAATATGATTGGCAACATCTGAGGTTGCAGGATTTCAAGTCCGTGTCCTATTATAATTCGGCATTGTATGATATTGTGTCACGACTTGAACTTTGTGGTGTTAAGCTTACTGAGGTTGAGCTTTTAAAGAAAACATTCTCCACCTTTCATGCTTCGAATATTGTATTGCAACCGCAATATCGGCAGTGCCAGTTTAAAACATATTCTGAATTGATCTCAGTCCTGTTGACTGCAGAACAAACAAATGAGTTGCTGATCAAAAATCATGATTTAAGATCTATTGGCTCTAAGGCATTTCCTGAAACAAATACCGGGTCAAGTAAGAATGTTGGCTGTCCTAGAGGCTGTGAACGCAGGCATGGAAATTCTTTCCGTAAAGGTGGTGGGAGATAAAACCGTAATATAAATAACTCCCAACACAACCCTAAAGGTAAAAGGTCTATGAAGAAGCATGATGATAGTACCTATCACCGTTGTGGAATGACTGGTCACTGGTCATTGGTCACGTACTTGTCGTACGGCCAAACATTTGGTGGATCTATACCAAGCATCCCAGAAGGATAAAGGCAAACATGTTGAGACCCATGTCACTGAAAATGACCTAACTGTGACTAATGCTGAAGTCAATAAGGTTTTCGTCAATGAAGACTTTCATATTCTTGACAATGAAAAACCTTTTGAGGTTTCTGATTTCTTTTGATAATGTTGATGAAAATAATAAGTCCCCAAAATAGATCCTAAGGGTTTTCATCTATGTTTTGCTATACCCTTGGATAATTATGTTACCAAGGAAGATATTAAATAAATATGGTCATCAATAAAATCATGAGTTTTATTCCATATTTGTTGGTTTATATTTTGCATCATATTATTAATTTGTTAAATTTTATGGAACTTGACACCTGAAGTTGTCAATATAAATGCAAATGGGACACATTAAGAAAAAGGAAGATATATGTTTGCTTGATAGTGCCACAACACATACTATGCTTTGTGGCAAACACTTTTTCTCAAATGTGACATTACGCAAGACAAATGTTCAAACAATATCTGGTCCTGTTAATATTATAGATGGCTATTGGACTGCCACAGTTATTTTGCCAAATGGCACAACATTGTATCTTGAAGATGCATTGTTGAGCGGTAGATCAAAAAGAAATCTACTTAGCTACAAAGATGTACGCCGCAATGGGTACCATCTAGAAATAGTTAATGAGCAAAATAAGGAATTTTTTTGCATCACTTCCTACAAGATGGGCCAGAAGACCATCCATTAGAAGCTTGAAGCTTCTAGTATGGGATAATATTGTGTCCCAATACGTGCTATAGAATCATATGCTACGATGCCCTGGAAACTAGTGAACCCTGATGTGTTCGGACTTTGGCATGATCGCCTTGGTCATCCAGGAGCTACAATGATGCAAATAATCCTTAAAAATACTCGTGGACACCTTTTAAAAGATACAAAGATGTTGTTGTCCAAAGATTACATTTGTGAATCTTGTTCACAAGGAAAGCTTATTACTAAACCTTTCATGACAAAGGTTGATTATGAATCCCCTTCATTCTTGCAGAGAATTCAGGGTGATATCTGTGGCCCGATTCAGCCTGCAAGTGGACCATTTAGATATTTCATGGTACTAGTAGATGCATCATGCAGATGGTCCCATGTTTGCCTATCATCAATGCGCAACGTCGCTTTTGCACGTTTGCTTGCACAGATAATAAAGCTTCGAGCTCATTTCCTAGATTATCAAATTAAAAGCATAAGAATGGATAATGCTGGTGAGTTCACATCAAAAAGTTTTGATGCTTATTGCGCTTCATTAGGAATTGAAGTTGAACATCCGGTCACACATGTTCACACTCAGAATGGATTCTACAATTAAGCACATTCAAATTATTGCTCAAACTTTATTGATGAGGACAAAGCTCCCATCCTCAGCGTGGGGTCATACTATTTTACATGCTACATCTTTAATTAGATTGCGCCCCACTACTTCTCATTTATATTCCCCCCTTCAGTTAGTCTTGGGCTAGGAGCCAGACATTTCATATCTTCGCACCTTTGGTTGCGCGGTACAAGTGCTTGTAGCACCACCGCAAAGGACCAAAATGGGTCCCCAACGCCGTTTGAGCATTTATGTTGGGTTTGATTCACCGTCTATTATTCGGTTCCTTGAACCATTGACGGGTGATTTATTTACCGCTAGATTTGCGAATTGTCATTTTGATGAGACAGTATTCCCATCACTTGGGATACCAAAAGCTTCCACAAATGAAAAGCAGAAAAATGTCGAGATTTTCTCATGGAATGAGAAAAATTTGTCTCATTTAGACCTAAGAATACCTAAATGTGAAAATGAGGTGTAACGATTGATCCATTTACAAATTATTGCAAATCAAATGCCTGATGCATTTAATGAGACTGCTAAAGTTACAAAGTCTCATATCCCAGCTGCGAATGTTCCAGCTATGATAGATGTTCCTGTAGAACCACCTGAAATGGATCTAAATGGCCCGCGCCTGAAGCGTGGTAGACCGATGGGATCAAAAAACACTATTCCTCGAAAAAGAAGGGGGAGGAATCCAGAATCTACTTCAGATGAGAATATTGATATTTTTCGAGGAAAGCAAATTACTCCTGAAGTGGCACAACATAATATTCAAAGAGAGCATATTGCCCCTGAAGTGGCACAAGTTCATGAGCATATTGCCCCTGAAGTGGTACAAACCCATGAAAAGATCATCAACCTTGGAAATACTGAAATTTCCATCAGTTTTTGTAATGAGATATGGGATCGAAATGAGATAATCATCGATGATGCATTTACTCTCTCAGTTGCTCATGAGATTATGAATGATAATTATGAACCTCGGTCTATAATCGAATGGCGTCATAGGTAAGATTGGCCCAAATGGGAGGAAACAATCCAAGCTGAATTCACTTCCCTTGCCAAACGTAATGTTTTTGGGCCTATTACTAAAACCCTTGACAATGTAAAACCTGTTGGATACAAATGAGTCTTTGTCCGAAAACGAAATGAGAGAAACAAGGTCGTGAGGTTTAAAGCCCGACTCGTAGCCCAAGGTTTCTCGCAGAGGTCTGGGATAGATTATGATAAAACATATTCACCAGTAGTGGATATAGTTACCTTTCGTTTCCTTATATGTTGGGTTGCCCAAGAAAACTTTGAAATACGTCTTATGGACGTTGTGACGGCATACTTATATGGTTCATTAGATTCCAACATCTATATGAAAATTCCCGAAGGTTTCAAAATGCCTGAAGCATGCATTCCCTATAACTTATTCTCAATAAAGTTGCAAAGATCTTTATATGGGTTAAAGCAATCCGGCCGCATGTGGTACCAACGTTTAAGTGAATACCTGACTAAGGAAGGGTACAGAAATGATCCTATCTGCTCATGTGTGTTTATTAAAAGATCTGAAACCGAGTTTGCTATTATAGCAGTTTATGTCGACGACATGAATTTAATTGAGACTCTTGAAGAGTTATCTGAAACTGCTGAATATTTGAAAAAGGAGTTTGAGGTTAAAGATTTGGATAAAACCAAACTATGCCTTGGTCTAGAGCTTGAGCACAAAAAGAATGGAATACTTGTCCATCAGTCAGCATACGCTGAAAGATTGCTTAGACGTTTTAACATGGACAAGGCTCACCCATTGAGCATCCCTATGGTTGTAAGGTCTCTTGACCCCCAAAAGGACCCGTTTCGTTTGAAAGAATCTGGTGAGGATATACTTGGTCCTGAAGTACCATATCTCAATGCAATCGGGGCTTTAATGTACTTGGCACAGTGCACAAGACCAGATATCACTTTTGCGGTAAATTTGTTGGCACGTTTCAGTTCTGAGTCAATCCGGAGACATTGGAATTAGATTAAACATATCTTCCGTTATCTCCGAGGAACAATTGATTTGGGGTTATTCTATTCTAAGAAAACTACTAACTATGGTTTAGTAGATTATGCTGATGCAGGATAAGAAATTACCCAGATGGAAAGAAGATATTATTAGAGCTATTATGCAAGAGATAATTAGGGACTCTCTAGTAAGCAATTTAAATATATAGATTCATCCTGCAAGATAATTTAGAGGTGGCAGATGGGTAAATTCGGTTAGGTTCGAGTAATTTGGGTTCGATCAGTTTCAGGTCAAGAGAAATTCGGGTCATTTCGGGTTCAGGTCCGAGTTGGATCCGAGTCGTCTAAATGTTGGGTCATATCGATTCGGATCTGGGTTGAGTTCGGGTCTGGGTCATTTAGGGTTTCACAATCGGATTTTCGGGTTTGAGTCGTTTCGGGTTCAAGTCATATTAGTTCAGGTTTGACATTCGGGTTTTTAGGTTTGAGTTCATTTTTTTCATATTTGATACTTAGATTTCTAATTTCTGTCATTTTGGATTTTGTTATGGGATATTAACTTCTCTTTTTTTTTTCTTTTATATAGATTCAGGATTTATTAAAAAATAATGTCACTACTTACTAAGATTTTTAACTTTTAGTTTTCAGCAATTTATTCTAAATAGGTAAAAATTCAAATATTCAATTTGAAATGAAATTTTCTAATTGGTGATTGAGTTTAATCTTAACCCTTCAATTTGCAATGTGCACAAATGAAAATTATTATAATTTTTAATTTTACATGATACATAATAAAATCTAAAAATCATATTGATTTTGAATTTCTTTTTTTTTAAGAAATAAACAAGTCGATATTATTGTAGATAAATAGACGATCTTTAAAGGACATTCAATTGAAATCTAATTTAACTTGCTTTACTTGTCATTAAATCCATAAATTAATATTTTTAAATTAAATATTATATATTGTTAATATAAAATTAGTTGAATTGTAAAGATTTAATATTAATCAAAATATTATATGATATTTGATATTTATTTATATTAACTATAAATTATTAAAGTATAGATATTTAAAAAGTTATATAAAATTTTATTCTAATTCTACTTATAACAATGAAAATAAATTCTTTTATTGTTCTTAAATCTTAACAATGAAAAATTTTCAAATACACTTTCTTTTAAGTTCAGGTCATTTCAGGTTAATTTCTCGGGTTAATCGGGTTCGGATCCATTTCGAGTTCATGTCATTTTGGGTTATGGGTCATTTTAGGTTTAGGTCATTCCGGGTTTGGGTTTGTTGACTTTTTGATCAAATCGAGTCAGGTCAGGTTCGATTTTGGACTAGTTAGGTCAGGTACCTGTTCTCGGGTTAAGTTTTGCTAACTCTACTAGATATGAATTATCACTATATAAGAGGTTTACTTATATATATAGGTCTCTCAATTTCATTTGTAAAACACACTTCACATCTCCGATCTCACAACTTATCAACAGTTGTATTTTTCTCTATTTTCTTCAGTAATAAAATTCTCTAAAGTTTTTTTCTCTCATTTTCTTGTTCATTGTTATTAATTTTTTCACTACATTAAACTAATAATAAATAGTAAGAAAATATTCCATGCCAAATAATAATCAGGCGTGTGTGTGTGTGTGTGTGTGAGAGAGAGAGAGAGAGAGAGAGAGAGAGACCTGAAACCACTGTAATTCTCTTTGCATTAGCAATGCTGCTCCTTGGATATTATCAAGTAGACGTTGGGGAGCTGATTCTGCTGCTAGATGCAAAATTGTACCCTTTCTAACATTCAAAGAAAGAAGTTTATCCTTGGAAGCACTAGCAATCTGATCATATATAAGTCTGAAAACCTTTTCTTGACGATGTACAACAGCAACATGGAATATGCTCATTCCCTCATCGTCAGTGCACCACAAGACATTTGGAATTCGAAGAGTAATCGCAGTTATAATCTCTGGAATCCCCAACTTAGCAGCGTTGAAGATTGCATCACGCAGTACAACATGATTATCAACCCTATTGTTTTGGATTTGTGCATTGCCAATAGCACCTAAGGATTTGGACAGCATATATAAAAGCCCATAGATATAGAAATGGGTCACCTTCAAATCATATATTTGCTTGATTCCTACATAAACAACATATTAGCGAAGTCAATTAATTATAGGGTACATTTAGTGCAATAGATAAGAATAAGATAAAATAAAAAGGAAAAATTATTATATATGTAAATATATATTGCAGTATATATATACGAACGCCTACATAAACAACATTTACGGGCTCAATATCTTTAAGTAAAGTTTCGAGTTCAAATCTTATGAATGAAAAGATTTAGAAGAGCTTTCAATTAATTATAGAATATATTTGGATCAATGAATAGGATAAGATCAGGGGAAAAATTATACATACTATAAATTATATTTAATTTTTCTTCTTATCTTATCTTATCCTATCCATTTACACCAAACGAGCTCGTAAATTATATCTAATTGATTTTTGAGATGGGAACATACCAAGAAATTTGAATAGAATCGCCTGTACACGTGATTGTTCTGTAAAAAGTAATGGTTAATGAAATGAATTAGCACAAAAAGATAACAAAAGGCATAAAAGTAAATTAGTTTTATATAAGTTGAACTAGATCCATCACCTACTGTAAAAATTAAGTTACTTTTTAATTTTATATATATATATATATATATTGAAAAAGAAAAAGACTAGTATGGATGATTTGCTCCAATTCCAGAGTCTAGCTCGAAGTAGGACAAAATATACCTGGTGTAATAATTGTTTCCTTTTTAGTTTGATCTTGGCCGTCAATATGAATGTGAACCTCATTATTACATCCATCGATTTTTATATCTACCGTTGGGCCTTCAAAAATTAAAGAATCTATAAGTAAATATGAATATCTCACAAAAAATAAATGGCTTAATACCCAAATTAATCTTGAATTATGTAAAAAATGACAGATTGACCCATAAACTTTTATTTAAGACAGATTAGTTCCTTGTAACACATGCTCTGCGAATTTTGCAGTTTCTTGCTTCATGTATTTTATGTTAGTAGATAGTATCATGCATTTCATAATCTAGAGTATGAAAATGTTATAGTGTAAGATGGATAGTTAAGAATTTTGATGAGAAATACGAAAAAAGTTCGAACTAGTATAGTTTACAAACGGTTAGGAGTTTGAAAATTTTGTGTCACGTAGAATAGCTCAATAGGGCTTGAAAAATAATTTAAGACAGTGTATAAGGTTTGGGACTGACTATGGACATAAGTGAAATTTTTAAATTTTTCGGGGGTAAAATTATCCATGGAATAAAATGATCATTTTGCCATAAGATTATTTTGATCATGTGCACGACACATAACCAATGGCCATATAAAATGGCCTTGGCTGGCCATGCATTTGGGTATTCAAGAAAATTCTACAAATTTCTACAATTTTCTCCAGCTTTCTCCATTTTCTCTATTTTCACCAAAAATTCTTCTACCTCGATTTCTCCTAATTCCGTCCATCTAAACTCCTTCAAGTTTATAGTCAAATTAAAACTCTCAACAAACCCATCAATAGCCCTCTATCAATTTTGAGGAATTTGAGCTTAGTTGGAAGTAATTTGAAAAAGAAAAATTAGGGTTCATGTTGAAGTTGAAAAAATCATAAGGTAAGCATGCCTAATTTTGAGTTATGTTATAAATTTGGCATGTTCATCATGAATATTAGGTTAATTTGGCATAAAATGTGAATTTTGTATGTGAAATTTAGGGAGAAAAGAATGATTATATTATGTATTTTTAATTCATGAAATATATGTGTGTTAAAAGAATTTATAAATTGAATTAAATTAGTGTGGGAGAATTAAATTACTAGGATTTAATTTTTAAATGAATTAAAGAAGGAATTTACAATATAAAAGTATAGGTCCCGAAAATCTTAAAGGAAAATATTATTATTCCCAACTTGTAAGATTTAATTAGTTTGATTATATTTTTGGATTAGTTTAAGGCCAAATATGAAGATAGAAATTTTAGAAATGAAAAAAAATAAAAAAATCAATTAGGTGAAATTGGGAGTGTTGGCCGAAAATATTGAAGTGCAGTTGACATTGGTTGGTTGCAAATTGAATGAAAATTGATGAAGGAAAATATATGAGTTAGTTAAGGAAAAAGAAGAAATCAAGAAAAATTAATAATTAGTCTTACATTTCATGCATTGCATGCATATAGGTTAATAACTATGTGAAATTTAGTAACTCAAACTTAAACAATTGAATATATCCAACATTCGATATTATATATAAGAACTGCACAAACCAAAGGAAAACAAATCGCAGACGAGGATCAAGAACATATCATCACCAAGAATTATGAATGGATGACTAACTCAAATTTGCATTTATACTTTGATTTAATATTTTTGGATTTAATGCTTTGGTTTACTTAGATTTCTCAAATTAAAGTATTGATAAATGATTTATGAGATTTCCTGAAACCCTACTATGTTAAGATGAAATTTATTTCCTGACTTGTGGATTAAGAAAGGAACCTATGTTTTGGGAAATGTTGATGTAGTATCCTGTGTGATGAAATGATATTATGTAAAGGCCATCTGTGTCGTAAGCTTGTTACTCGCGGCAGCCCCAGGAGGGGAATTTATCGTTACTGCAGTAACTAAGTAGCTCGCGGACCGCCTTTGAGGGGTGCGGGTGAGTGTAGTTTAGCCTTAGATGGGAGGCGCGGAGGGAAACCCACAAGGTATTTGTGAGTTCATTTTGTGACACTACCAGACAGGATAGAACTCAGCTACCCAGTGTCGGCTCCGGGCCAAGGCGGCAGTTTAGGTGGAGAAATTGACAGATAGTATCTTTGGCTCATGGGCCTATTTTCTGAAAATCTCTCTTCATAATGGTTCCTTTATAACATTTTTTATTTTTGAATATTTGAATTATTAAAGTATTTGAACTTATTCTTATTCGTGGTGAACTTTCATATTACTATTAATATTTTTCTAGTTATCCACTCATTGAGTACGTAATACTCATTCGTGTTTTTAATAAAATCATTTTCAAGTAGAAGACGTTTCTCGCGTTGTTAGGAAGGTAGCGATGGCAAAGATCCCGTACCTAGGAAGAGTTTGACCAATAAGATAAAAAAATCAACTTTTTATAATATTTTTTAAAAATTCACATAGGTCCTATCAAGGGTGTATGTGACTTTTAAGTTACCCAGTTATTATCTTTAGCGCATCATATAATATTTGAAACTATTGTGATAATTTTCTGAGTACCATAGAACTGGAAAAATAATGTATAAAAATATATCATAAAACTAAATAGTATTTTCATAAATATGTGCATGTTTGCAACTTGAAATTTTATTTCAATAATTGTGGTTAAATTTTTACACCGAATGACCCTACGCTCTTATAAACTGTTGAAACTTAAGAACTGCATGATTGCTGCGTGAAAATAAAATGTAAAATTATCATTTTAGCCTTATGGAACTTTGGGGTGTATTCTAATGCAATAGAATGCACTTCAAGGATCCGCGGTGGTTGTTACGTACTCGATCACCGTGTCGGGACGTGACATCCCTCAATTTTTATTTTAGGACAGATTGATCTCTGAACTTTTATTTTGGGACAGATTGGTCCCTGGGTTTTCTTTGATTTTTTCTCATTCAAGACCTACCTGCCTTCAAATAAAAGTTCAAGGACTAATTTGTCTCAAATAAAAGTTCAGGGATTAATTTGGGTATTAAACCAAAATAAATTAACGAAACAAAAAAAAAAGGTGAAGTAAGAGTTTCAAGTAAATTGAAACATATTAGGGCTTGACCTTTCCACTAATTAAGTTTTATTTTTATGAATGAACTAAAAAACACGAACTTTTATTCACAGCCTTTTGAATTTGTTTCAAATTCACTAACATACCGTTAAATTTTAGATGAAATATGGACGAAATCTATCACGTGACAAAATCCGCATCATGTGACGTTTTGATGGACGAAAACCACATATTTATATTTTTCAATTATTATTAGGAAAATTATTTAATACATCATTGGTGGAGTTTTTAGACTCTACAAGTAAGGTTAGAGAGTTAATATATGTCATGTACAGTATATTTTTATGTGGCTTTTAATCAATTAATCAAGTGGTTGAGATATATGTCACTCTCCTATTACTGTTTACGAAGTTAAAAAACTCTATTGATAATATATATGAAATAATAGTCTTTATTATCAATGTTTTATGTTTTATTCAAATTGCTATTGGTCCAATTATTAATGTTTGATGGTCAAAAATTACTCCAATTATTATTAGGGTGTGTTTGGTTGATGGGAATTGGAAATTCCCTTGATAATTGATCATTGGTAATATCAAATTTTCATGTTTGGTTCTTTTACTTTAAGAATTTCAAATTATCTTGATAATTTCAAATTACCTTAGGAATTGACTACTAGTAATATTAAATGCCTATGTTTGATTGTTTTTATTATGGGAATCTCATATTACTTTGGTAATTCCATATTACCATATGATGAAGAAAATTGGTTATTGCAGTTGAAATTCAATTACCAACTATTTCTTAGGTATTTTGAAATTACCAATGTCATTTGACTTTTATACCTTTTATGCCCTTATGAAACTAAGGTTTTGGACAAAAATACCTCTTTGTCTTTGACATGCCCAGACTGAGTCCGCACGTGTCATGTTTTAGGTTAGTTTTATTTCATAGGTTGTATGATGAATTAGTTACCTCAGATAATAATTTTTGAACTTGAATAAGTGAAGGCCTCGGGTTGGGAGTTGACTCCGGTGTCGGGCCCGAGCCACTCTGGTGTCAAAGTGAACATTTTTAATGGGAGGTCAGCTACCGGACCCTCATTTCTCCATTTTCTCTTCTCCTCTCCTCTCCTCCGAATCTCATCCCTTCTCCACCAATTCCTCTACCCAAAACCACCTACAATTCACCTAGCTTCCTTGAAGCTTAAAATCATCAAACCAACCAAAACTCATCACAATCTCCAAAGAAGCCAACTTGGAGTCATTGCGTTCTTCAAGCAAGATCTTTCAATTCAACCATTGGATTTGGCTGAGTTCTTGGTATGTTAATCTACACTCCTTAAGCTTCAGTTTTACTGGTTGCTTGCTTGATGTTGATTGCGCTAAGAGATATCTTGAATTGAAGATTAAATTTCATTTCGTTCAAACTCTTTTTTAAACCCTAACCTTCCAATTAGAAAATCTTGCATTCCCAACCATTTAATTTGATTCTTGAAGCTGTCATCTTGTAGTTTAGATGTTAAACTATATGTGTTTCGATTTGTGTGTTGATTGGTGATGAATTGAGGAAGAACTGAGCTTGAAAAGAGGATAAAAGAGCTATTGGCCAAGAGCAGAGCTGGATCTAGCGCCAGATATGAGTGAGTCCGGTGCCGGACTCAAACCATTGGGGAGATATTTTCTCCTCGACTGAGTCCCACACGGGAGTCACCCTTATCCCACACTAGACTTGTACTGTTGCAAGGGTAAAATTGTTATTTTGCCTCTTTAGACCCCAATTGACCTAAATTGACTTCCGGACTTATCCAATTTGATTTTGAAACCCTAAAAACTCTAATTAGGACACCCTATAATGTTTAATTGGTTCCCAAATACCTAGATTGATTGAATTGGATTTCAATTTGACTATTTAGGTACGAGTTCGGGCAAAGGCGAGAGAGAGAGAGAGAGAGAGAGAGAGAGAGAGAGAGAGAGAGAGCCCGACCCTTGGCAATTGGGATTATTTCGGAAGTATACAAACCTCCCTAACTTGTGAGTGGCTTGATTATAATGGTTGACCATTGAAGGTCGACTGTTTTCCAAACTGTTTTAATAAATTGTTTTATTAAATATTTTATAATATTTTGGGATATGTATAGTCCACACTTACACACTAGTTGATAAAACGAATTTAAGGGGTGTGATTTAAAAGAAAATATAAGATTTAACATTATTATTTTTATTGTTGCTGACGATATAAGAGATGAGAGACGGAGTGGTTCTCGGTACTCCGATAGGAGTGAGTGAACTGAGTAGAGCATGCGTCCGACCAAGTAACCGTGGACTGTATTTTGAAGGGCACGATGAGTAAGAAACCCTAGAGTAAAGAGAGGCGCATAGGGTGACTCGCCAGGGCTAATGTAACTGTATTCACCTATAGTGATGGCAATATCAAGGAAACGGGCTTGATAATGATTTATGTTTTATATGAGATAAGAGGTATAGCCTTTAACGGTCCAATTGGCCACTTAAGTACATAGGGGTGCCTTCGAAAAACTTTTCAGATGCCAACCCACTTATGAGATATTTGATTTGGATTTGGTTTCTGGGATTTCATTATTTTATTAAGATATGTTTTTATTAAATGTTATTTGAATTTATTCATATCTTCAACCTGAGGTGATTGGGCATTATGACTAGGTTCGTTACTGGGTACATCTATTGTACTCACCACCCTCATTTCACTTTTGTAGGGCACCAAGCACGGAACGATCGTCGATTCGATGGATAATAATCTTGGTTCTATCCAGTTGACCACAATTTTATAGGTTCCACCTATCCATTGTGATCCCTGTGGTTTTCGAAATAGTATCGTATATTTATAATACTTTAATCCGCCACATACTTGCATTGTAAAACATGCTAACCTTATACGTACGTTTATTATTTTAAATATTGTATTTTAGTATCTTTTATATTATTTTATGTTTTGTTATATTGCTTAGAATACCATTTCTTTTATGCCTTATATCATCTTGGATAACCAACCTTCTATGGAACGCATCTCGAGGTGATAAGATGGTTGTCATGTAGCCGAGCCCTCAGGTCGAGGCATTACAGTCTTTGTATTATTTATCTAATTCCATCTAATGGATGAAAGTTTGGACATATTTTCATCTCTTTATGCTTGTATTATTTTAAAAAAGTTTTTAGTTTTGTCAAAAAAATATATTATTTTGGAATAATTAATTTTTTTTAATTTATTTCATTTCAATTGAAATTGTTTTGTGTTAATATTGATAAATGTGTTAAATTACAATAAAATATTATCATATAATCAAAACCAAAGAATGTAATTTAATAAAGACACTCATTTTAAAATATCATATACCCTCAAATCAAACAAAGTCATTTAAAATTTTCATTATGATAACTACCAAAGAAAGTCATTTAAAATTCCCATTATGACAACCAAATAGAAAATGTAATAATTTTCAATCATTTTAAATTACTGGTCATTGAGATAAGAATAGAATTTCCAAGATAATTTCAAATTATCTCCAACAAAACGCCCCCTTAATGTTTTATGTTTTACTCAATTATCTCGAGGTATATGTTTATGTGCAAATAGTTGGAGATAGCACGACAATACGTACATTGCCAGCCTAAATACAATATTGTACATATTTATTTTTAAAATATACCAGATAAATGTGTCATATGCATTGCATATGATCCTACTCATTAATGCTAAAATAATAATTTAATTAATTATAGATATTAGAATAATTATTAATAGTTAAAGTAAATAATATTACCATAAATAAAATTAGTATTAATATTTAAAAACAAATATTTAGTTAAAATAAATAAAAAATTTTCATTTAACTCAATAATATCAATAATATTCTTGAAATATGTTGAACAAAAATAAGTATTTTAGACAATTCAAAATTTTTACCACATACGTATCTTATTAAATTAGAAAGGGTATAATAGCAACTATGATCATTCCCTTTTTCTTTTTCATTTTAGTTTTCCATCCTACCATATAGATTGCGTTTAAACATAAAAAGTGCTTAGAACACAAAAAAGGAAGAGAATGGAAGTACCAATACTTACAATCATAAATCCATCGTTGCCAAACTAGAAGCCTAGTTATGCTATGGAATGGTGGAGGTTCGGAAGCCAATGTAGCCAAAGCATCGAAAATTGGGCTTTGATACTTAAGATTCCAGCAACGGCAAAACAGATCGAGAGCAATATCTACCATACATAGAAGCAACAAAAGGAAAAAGGTTAATATTTATATAGGATTATTATTTTATTCATTATCAGTAAAGTTCCTAGACTCTAATTACACATACATCATCACTTAATTAACTAATTAATTAATTAATATTTAAAAAATATACCCTACATGAATACTTATCAACCTTCTAAATCCGCTTGTGAAATCTAAAAATTCCACTGACAATATGTGAGATAAACGAATTAGAAATCTTTAAGTTCGCTGCTCTTACCAAAATATTTGAAAGCAATAAGTAAACAAAGGACATCGGTAGCGTAATGTTCCGGTAATGTAAATCTACTTATTGTTTGGGAGTAGACATGGTAAATCATATCTTTATGGCCTCCGAGGCATGCCGCCTTGAGGGGAATGTGTCCGAGCTTGTCTTCAAACATAAGTAATTCCTTGTTTTTTTTTATTAAACAATCGACAATCCTAATCATCTCAACTCCACCATTACTCGCAGCGAGGCCGAAAGCTGTCTTGCCTGATCCATCCTGTATTTTCATGTCTCCAACTGACATTGCTCGAACCAATTCCCGGACAACTTCGAATCGCTTACAACTGACGGCAAGGTGAAGGGCAGTGTATCCATTATCCAATAATTTTGCTTTTATCAAATGCGGATGACTCCCCAGCAAACCTTCAATCCAATAGGATTCCCCGAAAATAATAGCGTTGTACAAATTCACAGCATTAACATCACGTTCCACACCTGCAGATTATGTTCTTAATTATTATAATTTTAGTAAGTAAATATTTTTAAATTTCAAATTTCAAATCTTATAATTTGTAATTAAATCTAAAATATCAGCATATATGAGAAGAAAACTGATAATTGAGTAAAAAAAAAGAAAATTCAAAATTGAATTACACATATAATTGAAAAAAGTACATCGCATTGGACTTTGACTAATCCGGAGCTAAGTCATGTCGGACCTCAAATGAAAAAAACTCTCCCAAATTTACTTTTATCATTTACAAGACTTGAATCTAAAATCTTACCTAGCTAAGGGCGCCGAGCTATTTTACTTCTAAATATTTGATTAACTATTTCTTTACTCGTTTTCCTACCACACCACAGAAAGCAACTAGTTAACACACCGTGACCGACATCAATGTATTTAATTGGCAAATTTGCGAACAAAAATGATTAATTGAGGGGAATTATATAGGTATAATTTGGAAACTCTATGCTAAAGTTCAACCAAAAAGGAAATTATATACGAACAAAAGAGAGACCTGTGGAAGTATTCCGATCATGACGGGCACTAGTCGCTTCACCTTTCTTATCTGTTTTATTTTCTTCGAGTGTTGCAGTTGGAGTTTCTTCCTCCACGATTTCATAGTTTTGTTTGTTAATAAGAGGTCCAACAACAATATCTGTCGGCGCCATTCTTAAAACTCTGTTTAGAAAAAAAAGAGTAAAAGAGGAAAGTAATTAGATGAGTTTTTATTTAAGCCCAGTTTCACATCAAACCAAAACTCTCTAAGCTCTATTGAATCACAATTTAGGGACCAATATAAGGGTTAAGAACATTTAGAGTTGGTCAATTTTAGTATGAAAACAAAGGAAAATTGGGGATTCATCGGCAGAAGCAAAACACTAAACAGAGACTTTAGTCCTAAAAAAGAAAAAAAAAAGGGAAGAAAATGAAGCAGCGAGAAGATGAAGACACCGGATTTATCAGATCAGAATCCTTCTGAGTCTCCACCTTCTACAACTCCCACATCCTTCATCTCGTTCAATCTTCAAACTTTCATCAATTTTACAAATCAAAAGACACCAGACCAGAGGTTATTCTTGAATCTCTTTGGGCTTTATGGATCCTCTGTTTGGAGGAAAAGTTGCTAGAAAAAGGGATAAAAAAGCTCAATCCTATCGCTAACCATGTTCAGAACATGTCCTTGACCGTGTCTGCTTTTTTTCTTTTTTTCCTTTTCACCACGTCTCTGAGCGTCGGATACACGTGCAGCCGTTTCCACTGCATGTCCGGCGCATGCCGGAAACCCATATCTGAGGAGTTTTACCGTGTCCATGCTTAATAGTTCAGTGACCTAATCATTTAATTAAATAAATGACCAATGCAGCTAAAACGACTTCCACTAACGTTATTGAGAAAAATGCAGCTAGAACGTCGATCATCTGATAGAATTTCATAAAATGAAGTTAAAGTACTCAAAACTTACTGGATTAAACAAAATGAGTCTTCTTGTTCCTCAATTCTTCTGTGGGGAGCTGAACTAGGGATGGCAACGGTAGGGTACCCGCCAAATTTACCCTACCGTACCCTAACCCTATAAAAGTTTAGGATATCCGAACCCTATAATTACCATTAATTTTTTAATCCTCTACCCGAATCCTACCCTATTAAAATTCTAAATACCCGTCAAATACCCGAACCCGTTTAAAAAAGAGAGATAGAGAGCAGCAAACAAAAAACCAACATGAGCAAAGCCAGAAAACCACCATCAATATCTTAGAACAGTAGAAACCAAGAACTCAAAAACTCAAAACTAGAATTAAAAAGAGCAGAGTCTACACGAAGCCAATATTTTTTAAATTAGTTTTCTCATACATTTTTATTGTGAAGAATTATTTTCACCAAAGGAATGAGAAAAAGTTATTGTAAAACAAAGCAAAATCATATATGAAACAACAATCAAACAAAACAAAAATCATATGAATCAACAGTATATGAATGAATTACATCTAAACGAAATTAAAAAAAAAAAAACTACTAAGCCTTCTTTTCAAGGGTTTTGCAAAGCCAAAGCAAGAAGTGAGGTAAGCTATTAAACGAAAATTGCTTTGGAAATGGAATCTAGAGCATAAGGAAGAAGGAGAGGTCGTGGGTGTGAAAGGGGAAGAAGAGTTGCGCCTTTGAAAAGGGAAAGGGGAGAAAAGTCTGAGACTTTAGCCTTTTGTGTTTGTGTGTGATGTGCGGCGGAAAGGAAAATGAAAGATAAGTCGGTGAACTTTAGGTTATGACTAATAAACAATAAAAATATTTGAGTGCAGCTAATGTCACATGTTCGCTGGGGATAAAATGGCAATAGACTTCAGGTGCGTTTTGTTGGAGTGATGTTATATTATTTGTGAACATAAGATTATCATCACATTACTAATCCTGATAATGTGTGCATTTTGTGTTTGGTTGGAGAGATGGACATCTTAGATTATCATGTTTGGTTGGTGTGGGAATGTGACATTACTAATCCTGATAATGTGTGTATTTTGTGTTTGGTTGGAGAGATGGACATCTTAGATTATCATGTTTGGTTGGTGTGGGAATGTGACATATATGAATAATTATTTTACTAGTTTGCTTTCACTTATATAAAAAGCTTTCTAAACTTGTATTTTAATTAAATTAATATTCTAACTAAATTAACACATTTTAAAACTGTTAAACAAATTCAATAACAAAAAGTAAACATTAACAAAATAAAAAAATAAAAAAATTACCAATAAAAATAATAATTTGATAAATAAGATTTATAATTGATAAATATATAAAGATACAAATAATCTAAAATTCCTTCAATCAAAATTACTAATTGTTTTTTGTTTAAATATAAATATTGTTAAACTAAAAAAGAATACCATTGCTTGTTGGTATAATAAAAAATAAGTGAGGATAAAATAGAAATATTGAAGTCAAAATAGTAGGATATGTAACATAACCTAAGAGGGGGGTGGTATTCACATTCCGACCCATATTACCACCTCTGTGATAATCACATGCCCTCTGACACTATTATCAAAGAAACTAAACGAGGACATGTAACTTGACATGGTGTACATTCTCACAAGACATGTAAGATGTCCCCAACCAAACGCCCTCTTATTCAAATACTAGACAAGGGTTCGAATCATGGTACAAGCATCATTATATATTTTTCTAGCTATACATAATTCTTAATTGGGTTCAGGGTACCCCATGGTTGTTACAAGAACCCGACTCAGGTAGTAAAGATACTACCCGCATCCGTCCTAAACCCAATTATAGGGTACCCGAACCCTATATAATCGGGTAGGATACCCGCGGGTACCCTGGTAGTTGATACCCATTGCCATCCCCAAGTTGAACAGGCAATTGCTAACTAATAATTTCCCATTGAGCTGAATTGCAGTCTATTATAATTATTAGATAAACGTTTTCTCTTTCATTAATGTTTTTCTATATAAATATATATATATATATATATATATATATTCCCGGTGGACTTCCTAGCTAATTAGACATGTGAACGGCACAATATAGTCTAATGAAAAATTGGGAGAATTAAAAAAGACTTTGCAAAGACCTAGAAGTTTTGGAGTCACTGTCTAATATTTAAATAAAAAAGAGTTGGCCTTAGCAAAAGAAGATAGTAGTAATAGTTTATTCAAAAAAAAAGATACTATAGTAAGGATAAAAACAAAAATGATATTAATTAAGCCATATTTAGAGTTTTGCTATATAATTCGTTTATAATTTATCTCGATTATAATCTGCATGACGTGACTCTTCATTAACTGGTCGCTTTTTTTCATTCTAAAATCTATTATTATAATTTTTAAAAAGACAAAATTTATTCTATAAATAAGGTAATCTTTTAAAATATGAAACTAAATTTTTATAATATTCATAAAAATTGGACAAATCCAAAGAAGTCATGTCTAAAAAGTTGTAAGTGGGATAGATATAGGTTGATCAACAAGTACATTTTTCCACCATTTCGTCCTAGTTAACTAAAATGACAAAAGTTAAACCACAAATTTAAAAGTAATCAACTTGAGAAAGTTTTAAATTTTAAGATATCTATTGTGATAGAGTTTTAATTGATAGTGGTAAATACGGAATTTCAAGTGGAACAAAATGCTGGGACAAAACTTACGAATCAAGTAGCATATAAAAAATGTGTCTATTTAAAATTTTATTTACAGCTAAGCTTGTGTTGACGCACGCTTCCTTTTAATGGATTGGAATTCTTTATGTCAACTTGCAAAAAAAAACAATTTTTACTAATTTTTTATGTTCGTTTCGTTAGTTTTTGGTGCGAAAGTTCACATGGCCTAGGGGGTTTGATGATGATCAATAATACTTAGATTAACAAATTTCATAAACAAACAAGCATAGTCTTTCATCTCGTATACTATTATTTGCGGGTTTTTTTTTTCTGTCTCATACATTTATATATGGTTCATTTATTTTAAGAAGGGCATGTGAAGTTGTGAATGAGAAAAAATGTCGTCCAATGGAGGTTAGTTCAAGTGGTTAAGGCTTGAATTTGTGGTGTAGAACACCCAGATTCGAGCCTCCACAGGCCCCCTTTGGTAAGCGATCTGTAAGTCTGATAAATCCGTAGGTGAAAGTCCAATGGATCCGTAAATCCCCAAAGGGGTTGGTGGCTTGCCTTGGCCTTGGACTAGAGATGACAATATGGGCGGGGTGGGTTGGCACGGCCCAAAAAGTTGGGCTGCCCGCAAAAATGTGGGCTGGATCGTGCTAGCCCAAAAAAATATGGGTCGTGCCGTGCCAGTCCATATCTTTTGAAGGTTAAGCCCAGTCCAGCCTGTAGTCCATATTAATCGTGCCGTGCCAGCACATGGGCCACAGTGGACTGGCACATGGGCTAATGATTTTTATTAAATGTTAATTTTGTTAATTTTTTTTGTTTTTACATGATTTTATTTTTTTAATATTGATGATTAAATTGGATTAAGAATGAAAAGTTTCAACACAAAAATTTACGTGGTTCAGCTTACGATGTCTATGTTCATGAGAAAATGGGAACATTATTCACTATAAATAATAAAATTTACAAATACTAATTTAGATTATAAACTAAAGAAAATCTATCACCTAAAAAAATGAAAAAAAAAAAAGAAAATCAAATTTATTCATTTTTGTCTGAAGATTCCTTTTGGTTTTGTATATTTTGTAAGCGAGATTTTACATCCAACCAATCTTTGAAACACACATCTCAATGGTCTTTGGTGTCAATCTGCTTCTTCTATCATCAAGAACTCTCCCTCTTGCACTAAAACAAAACTCCGAAGGGACAGTGGATATCGGAGGTGTTAATAGGTCACAGGCCATGATGGAAAGCACAGGCCATAATTTTGCATTACTTTTCCACCATGCCAAAACATAAAAAATTTCTAATTCTTGATCATCAAAAATTTCTAAATAAAAATGAATAATTATATAATTGATATATTATAAATTTACATTAAAAATGGGCTAGCCTAAATAAGCACGCGGGTCGTGCCGTGTGGCACGTGGGCTATGCCGTGTTGGGCTATTTTAATGGGTCGTGCCGTGCCAGCTCATGTGCCACCAAAAGACTGCCCAGCCCGTCCATGGCTAATGGACCAAGGGATTCCATAATTATTAGTTATGGACTTAGAAGTCTAATTGGTGTTTTTGGTTGCTTTCCATGTAGGGGGATTACCTCATCTTCCAACTCCATGTTATCCTAACTTTAACATCTCTTATTTATCTGTACATTCGGACTGATATATTATTCGTACTAATATGCCTTTTTTACTATTTCGATTGAATGAAAAACTCAAATTGGGTTCGGGTGTGTCATTTATATTACCATGTCTTATGGAACGTTCAAACTATGATAACTCTTGAACTTATTTTTGTTTTAGTAGAATTTTGATATTACTATTAATGTTCTTATTGGTTATCTACTCACTGAGTATTTATTACTCATCTACGTTTTATCATAAACCCATTTTCAGACCATAAACACTCTCCGCATTGTTAGGAATAGTTGTGGTGGCATATTTTTCATGTTTAGAAGAAGTTTGAGCCAATGAGGTAAAAGTCAACTTTTTATACTATTTTTCAAAAATTTACGTACGTCCTACAAAATGGGTACATGTTACCTAAAACTATTTAAACATGCTTAGAACTTTTTGAAATTGTTATGGTATTTTTTTGAGTGCTGTAAGCTATTGAAAGTATTATTTCAAAAATACGTCACGATGTTCAATGGCATTTCTATAAATATATACAAGTTTGCCAAATTTGAATTTTTATTTCACTAGTTATTATTATATTTTCACACTGAATGATATTATGTTTCTCTAAATTATCAAAACTTTAGAATTGCGTGATTGCTGCATGAAAACTAAAAAAATTAACATTTTAACCTTGCAGAACCTTAGAGGGTATTCTAATATGATAAAATGCACTTCAAGAGTTCGTAGCGATTGTAACATACCCAATCATTATGTCGGGGTGTGACATTACATCGAAGGTTATTGGAGAAAACCAGAGTGCTTTTGTGCCTAGGAGGATGATTTTTGATAATGTTATGGTAAGTACTGGCAACTTTGCGCTTAAGGTGAATATAAGTAAAGGCTTATGGTACGGTAGAGTGGAGGTACTCGAAGGAGATTTTGCTGGTGATGGGTTTCCCTAAAAGATGGTCCCGTTTGGTTATGACTTTTGTACGCAATGTCAGTTAGTCGGTTTTGATCAATCGAAGGCAAAGTTGCTTTGTGAAACCAACAAGAGGTTTGACGCAAGGGGATCCAATTTCTCTATACTTATTTCTTTTGTGTGCGGATTACTCAGGCAAATCAAGATGGAGCATTAAGAGGGGTTGCAGTATTTCGAGGGGTCCTAGGGTGTCACATCTGTTTTTTACGGATGATAGTTCATTATTCATGAGAGCAACACTACAAGATTGTGAGGCTGTTAAAGAGCGGCTTATATGGGCTTATATGGCATAAAGAGGTATCGAGACAAAAGGTGAATATAGAAATCAACGATCTTTTCTAGTTCTAACACAAATGTGGCGATGAAATAAAAAATCATGGATAATGTTGGTGTTGGAAAGACTATGTATGGAGAAAAATATTTAGGCTTGCATACAATAAGAATTCTCATCTTTGATTGACCAAATAATAAAGGCAGGAGTTTAGACATGGATAATGTTGATCAGATAGTAAAGGCCTTCTTCATACCCATGGTCGATTAGAGATAGAATATGGAAGAAGATACAGGGATGGAAAGGAAAATTCCCATTGCATGCAGGGAGGGTCGTTCTGATACAGGCAGTAACTCAAGCGATTCCTATTTACTATCTGAGTTGTTTTAAGGTTCCGTAGGCATTTGTTACTGATGTTAATAGGATGCTGGCAAGGTTTTAGTGGGATGATAAAGATGCAAAGAGATTAATCTATTGGATAAGATGGGATAAGATTTGTAAATCTAAATTAGATGTTGGATTGGGTTTCAAAGACCTTGAGTCTAATTTTAATCTGGCCTTGACAGCAAAACAGTGTTGAAGAATCCATCATGATGAGAAGTCCTTCAGCACTAGAGTTTTTAAGGCACGATATTTTCCCAATGGTTCTTTTCTAATGGTGGAAGTGGGATATAATGCATCTTACTTGTAGTGGAGCCTTTTACAAGGAAGGAGAGTAAAAGACAGGCTTCACTTTTTTTTTTTGGCCAATAAGTCTTTGCTTTAGATTGCGGCATTGCAATTTCAAAAAGTGCTTTTGGAATAAAAAGAGGAGAGACCGCTACTAACGAGAATAAATCTATGGTTGCAAAAATGGAACCCTGGTTACGTGCAGATTCCAAATTCAATAAATAACAGCATAGATGAACGTCAAAGCAGATCCAAAGCAATATCTGTCGAAGTAATGGTACGACCGTAGAAGCAATCGGGAAAAAAAAAAGGAAGAAAAGTTACTAATATGGGGCAATGGATAGAGAGAGCAAAAGCAGAAATGTTTACAGCTCTGACCAAATAATTTGAAATCAATAAAGGAGAAAACGACAGTGGCAACACTAATTTCTGGTAATGTAAATTTACTTATTGTTTGGAAGTACAAACGGTAAACCAAATCCGTACGCCATACAGTAAGTGCGGTCACATAAGTAATTCCTTATTATGCCTTCATTATGAATTTATTATAAATATAACACAAATCAATATATTTTAAATAACAAATTTCTTAAAACATGTAGGTGCCTTCAGAATAATTTTAAGAGTTTAACTTTCATATATTGATAGTAAAGTTTTTTAATTTCATAAGTAGGATTAAGAGAATGATACATACCTTTACTATTTAATTAACTAATTAAAAAATATATAAAAATATAAGATACATATTAACCCTTTAATCCCACTTGTAGAGTCTAAAAATTTTACTGCCAGTAGATGAGATAATAATCTTAACTTTAATAGTAGGTTATTATTATTATTATTATTGCTCTTGATATATATTTTCCTCCTTTTTTTAGAGGGAAACAAAGGCAAATATTCATTAATCATGTAATGTCAAGGTTAGTTGAGTCCCCGAATTGCACTCAGACTTGGCTATATTTTGAGCCAACCCATTTGCCACACGCCTCACAAAAGAGAAAAAAAGCAACCATCAAAAGCCTTAACTAAATTTAGAATCTAACCAGCCAGGTGTCTACCTTCCCATAACGATTGATCACCACGTTGGATTCTTGAAGAAGGGTGGCCGCATCACTTTCCACCATCAACACCGTATCGCCCTTTCCCAAGCATCTCAAGGCCAAAACTCATTGCCAAGGCTTCCGCCTGCATTATGCTAGTCACATGGTGCACCCTGGTAACTGCAGCCAATAAAACATCGCCAACGGCATTCCTTAAGTTAAGACCACACCTAGAGAAGCTCGCCTGCTCCACTATAGAAAGCTGCATCGAAATTCATTTTAATCTTTTCCGGTAATGGTGGCTGCTACCATCTTGCCTGAGTCACCCTCCTGTAGACATCATATTATTATTTTTATTATTAAAATAATAATAATAAAAATAAAATAAATAAAAATAAAAAAATTGAAAACCATCATTTTAACCACCCCACTCATCATTTTCAACTCACAAAATCATTTTTTCAACCACTCCATTCATCATTTTCAACTCACAAAATCATTTTTTCAAACAAAATCATTTTTTCAACCACCCCACTCATCATTTTCAACACCCACTCACAAAATCATTTTATCAACCATCCCACTCATCATTTTCAACTCACAAAATCATCATTTTAACCACCCCACTCATCATTTTCAACTTACAAAATCATTTTTTCAACCACCCCACAAAAATTCATCATCTATAAAAGGGGAGGCAAGAAAAGATTGCAAGGGGGGAAATAGCAAGAAAAGATTGTTGGAGAAAAGAGAGAAAAAAAAAAGAAAAGAAAAAAAAATTTAAGAAGTTTTTTTTTTGGTTAGGTTTTTTTTAAAAAAAAATTTTTGAAAGCTAGATTTGGATTTTTAGGCTTGAAATTTGACAAATCGAAGGTTGATTCGTGTTTAGGGGAATCTTAAGAGCTCAAAAAAATACCTGCAATATGAGAGAGTGAGGAAGAGGAGGCCGAAAATCCAAAAATTTTTTTTTTTCAAGAAATTAGGGATAGCAGCTTGATGGTTTTCAAAAGACAAGTGAAATTGGTGACTGCGCTGTTCAATAACTGCAACATTGGAAGACAGACAGCGGCAAAGCTTTGTCAGAGAGAAAAGGGGCGGTTGCGTTGGTGAAAAGTGCAAAAAGGGAATCCAAGGAAAAGAAATAGGGTTTCAAATTTGGTTTCTTAAGTGCCGTCGTTTTGGGGTATTGTTCTTTAACCTTATTCGGCTTTGTTTCTTTGGTTTGAATTGATAATATTTATTTATTCACATGTCGTGTTATTATTTTGGATTAAGTTTTGTGTAGATTCTGATCCATGTTTCATAGTGGTTTAAATCTTAATTGCAATTGGGTTTTGTGGAGCTATGAGTTGTGATATTATAAGGTCTGATAGTAAAATCGTTCATATCAATTTAGAACTCTGGACCTTATTCATGTCTTTTGGATTTGATGAACTTTTATTTCTGTTTGGGTTTGTTAATGTGCACTTTTTGCTGGGTTTGATTATTGGATTTACCTATCTCATCTTTGGTTTTAGTAATTCTATGTATTGGGTCATAAGTTTACGTCATTATTGTTGTGGGCCATTATTTGTATTATTCATCGTTTTGAACTAACACTGTTGTGATGCATTTCAGGATTTTGCTGCTAGGATTTTAGTATTCAGGGTCCACTATTTGCCATAGGTATACATAGGATTGTTGACATTTTTGGGTTTGGGTTAATTTCATAGGCTTGTCCTTTTTTCTATTTTACTTTAAATCAGGATTTGTTTATAATATTATTATTTTTTTTAATTTTTTTTATTATCCATGTGGACCTCATTTCTGACCCGAATATACTCGGACTTAATCTATTGTGTTTAGATTTAGATTATAATAAAATGTGTTAATAATACTAGTGTTTTAATTAAATCCATAATAAAACGTAAAGTGTGCATTTTCATATATTGTGTCATCTTAGATTCAAAATTCATATACATATTATTTAGTCCTATTTAATATTTATGTCATTTTAGTACTTTAGTCCATTTTACATATTTTCATGCCATTTAGTAGTTTAGGTCATTTTTAATATTTATGCTATTTAGTATTTTAGGTCATTTAGTAATTTAAGCATTTTTAATATTTTTGTGCTACTTAGTAATTTAGGTCATTTCACATATTTTTGTCATTTAGAAATTTAAGACATTTTTCATATTTTTTTTTTGCCATTTAGTTAATTAGGCTCATTTTACATTTTAGTCTAAGCCCATATCATTTAATTTATATCATTTAGCAAGTTATATCCATTTGCATTTTAGTTTTAGGCCCATTAGCATTTTAATATGTCATTTAGATTAATGTCCATTAGCATTTTAATATGTCATTTAGCTTAAACCCGTTAGCATCTTAATATGTCATTTAGATTAGGCCCATTAGCATTTTAATATGTCATTTAGCTTAGGCCCATTTACATCATTCATGACATTTTGGAAATTAGGACTCATGCATTTTTTTTAATATATACCTAATATATCTCTTGTGCTAACCAATCTTCTTGGTTTATTTTATCCCATCATTTCATGCATTTAGTAATTAAATCATTGTTTTTAAAAAATCTCATGTGCATGGAAATCCCGATAATGGGGAGTCCGAGGGGATCACGTAATTACGAGGTTCTCAAAGGCTTCCTTAGGGTGAGGGGGCTTTCTAGTTTACCTTTTCGGAATTCCGATTGGGCCTAGGAAGTTTCCAATAAACCAATTTCCACCCCAATTTCAAAAAATACAAAAAAAATGATTTCATTCATATTTTATTTCAAAAATGGCATTAGCATACCATGTTCATAATTTTCTCCAAATTTTCAAAAGTTTTTCTACAAATTTTAGTTTTTTTTTTAGGAAAAACTCAAAAAAAAATATTTTCTTTCAAAATTCCCCTTATTAGCAAAAGGAATTTCAATTCCGACAGAATTTTAACAATCTAAAAATGGTTTTTAGGAAAATCTCAAGCTTAATTAATAGTTGAGGTTCTCTTGCAAAAATTAAACTTTGGTTAATTTCTTTAATCAAAGTTTTAAAATGAGATCCAAAAATGAAAGGAATTCAATTATTCCAACATTATTTTCAAAAAGGTCAAAAATGTTTTGAAAGATTTCAATTAGACCTTTACATTAGAATCTTTCTAATTAAACTTTTTTTTTCTTGCCTTTAATAAAAATTCGTCTGTCAATAAAAGGAATTTGATAATTTCGACATTAATTTCAAAAATCCAAAAATATTTTTTGAAAAATTTCAATTCAGTCATTAATAATTGGAGTCTTTCCAAATTCAATTCAATTTTGTTTAAAACTCAAATTTTTCTTTAACAAATTATGGATTTTTAACTTTTGATTTTAAAGCTTGTTTTTTTGGAAAGTTCTCAATTCGGTTATTCAACGTTGAGACCTTCCTTTTATTTTTTTCTTTTTTACGGATCTCATTAAATTGAATTTTCTTAAAGGGTAAACTAACCCATATTAAAAGGAGTTCTACTCCGACATTTGTAGATTATTTATTTTAGTTTATTTTATTTTATTTCAGTTCAAAAGAAACATTTTTGTTATTAACCCTAAAACGAATTTTCACAAGGCTTTATGGTACCGATTTCCAGGCGCTTCGGGGGTGCTAATCCTTTCTCGAGCGTAACTGACTACCGAACCCAAAACTTATTTTCGTGGACCAACATTTGTTTAACCTAAGGTAATCTTTCTAGATTATGTTAGGTCAAACGGAGTCAAAATAGGTGGCTAACCTACCTAAACCAAATGGTTAGTGGTGACTCCTTTTCTTGTTTTCTAAATCTTTTTATTTCTTTAAATTCCCGTCGGACGGCTTTTTAGACGTTTCGACAGATTGGCGACTCCACTGAGGACTAAATGAGAGTCGAGCCATTTTTTTTTTGAGAAAGTCTTGTTTTCAATTTAGGGTTAATTTTGAAATGTTTTTAAAATTCAATTTCATTCATGATCATTCATATTTGTATATATTCATTGATTTGGACAAAAGTGCAAGTAAACTTTCTTTTTGCATTTTACATTTGCATTGATAAAACTTTTTTCAAAAATTGCATTATGCACCTCACATTATTTGATTCATTTCATTATATTATGTGGCTTGACCTTGTTTCCCTTGTACATATTTTTTATATACTTTGATTGATTATATATTTTCCCTATGTATATGTCTCGCATGCTTCTTGTCTGGTCTTTGTTCATATGTATATTGTGCACGTCTTGTATGCTTATCTTTGCTTTTAATTGCTTTTATCATGTATGCTTCTTGCCTATTTTCCTGCCTTTCATTTCCTGTATATATTGCATGTCTCTTTTCTGTTCTTTATTTATACATTTATTCTTTTAAATTGGACTAACCGTTTATTTAATTGATGATAGTATTTCCTCTCTATCCTCTTGTTGCGTTGGGGCATCATGTGGTGAAAGGCAATTGGTAAAGGTTGGTAGTCCCTCCCACACACTACACGGTTCATAACATAAAGGTCCAGAATTTCGGGTCCTTCTCCCAATTAGAAGGAAGGTGCTTGTATCCTTCCACCCCGTCGTGTCCGCGATGGGTACCTTGTCTAGAACTTCGAACCATGCATATAGAGTACCCGTGAGTATTGCCCGCCTAAGTAGAGTTAAACCCTAAACCTAGGTAGAGTTAAACCCTTTTCGAGAGAAACTGATTTTCTTAGGACACAAATGAGGGACGCCTTCTAAACCTTTATCAATTCCTTTCATATTTCCTTGTATATATTATTATCTATTACCTTGCCTTTTTTATTTCATAATGAAGTACTAATGTTCTTTCTTTCTTGTCTTGTTTTATGCTTCTCTTTTATGTACATCCATCATGCATTTCATCCAGGGGTCTATCCATAGTGAATTTACTGCTAAAGGAAACTAATCATGGCTGAAGAGGGAGGGGTAGTCGACATGGATTTGGATGAACCTAGAGTCAGCAATGCTAGTTCTATTTTAGGGAATGCTTTGGATCTGTTGGAACAAAGACTTCAAAGAGATCATTCGAGAAAAGACCCTGAGCCTACATCACCTTTATTTGTGAATTTCGACCTTGCCCAAAATGACCTGTCAAAGCTAAAGGAGTTATGGATAAAGATTGGGCCGAGTGGACAGAAAAAGTTCAAAGACACGTATGGGGACATAGCTCTGTTATTGGATGTTAAGGTGGAAGAAGATCTTTTGAAAGCAGCTTTGTATTTCTGGAATCCATCTTACCGGTGTTTTGTGTTTGGGAAGCATGATATGGTGCCAACAGTTAAGGAATATCGAGATTTCCTTATGATGAAAAAAGCCAAACCAAGTAAGATTTTTCTGCCCTTAAAAGAAATGAAAGATAACCCGAGGTTCCTTGCCAAGATGGTTGAAATGGGTATAGAGGAGATACACCAATACAAGGATGGGGATTATTTCCAGACAGATTTCTTGATGAAGTTCGTGGATGCAAAGTGTGGCTCTCAGAAAGGGATAGATGTCCTAGCCTTCTTAATATATGGCCTAGTGGTTTTCCCGAAAAAGCTTAGGTACATTCACTTATCAGTAGTGACGCTTCTCACAAAGATAAAGTATCAAGCAGATCCTTCAGCGGCAATTTTGGCAGAAACCGTCCGATCATTGAATACTTGTAGGAAGGCTGGTGGAAGGTTTGAAGCATGTGCTCAGATGTTGGTCATCTGGTTCAAGAGTCATTTCGGCTATAAGAAGAAGTTGGGAATGTCCTTTGTCGATGAAGACAGAGTTCCAATAGATATCTATGGAAAGAATAGTTGGCCACCAGAAAAAGATGAGGATGAGTGGTATGAGTGGTTCAGGAGTTTGGGTGATGATCAGATCACATGGACAGCTCGATGGATGCAAGTGAGAGAGATTCCTTACTTACATGTCAAGATTCCATGGATCCCGTTAGTAGGTCTTTGGGGAACAACCAGTTACTCTCCACTTCTGGTCAGAAGACTGTACAATTTAGAGCAATTTATCCCTCTCATTGGTTACCTCAACCTATTGGATCTCTCGCATGATAATCCTGGTCATATGGATGAAGTTAAACTTTGGGGAGAGCTTTACAAAGCAGCTAATAGGACGGAGGATACTGCATATGTGGAGAATGTCATATCTGAATACTCTGTGTGGTATCAAGAAAGAGATGTTTTTTGTCCTTTCACGCCAGATAGGGAGTATCCCACAATTGAGAGACCGGTAGATGAATTTAGAAGATTGAGAGTTGAGAACCGGAGATTAAGAGAAGGGATTGAAATGACCGAGCTAACTCAAGAATGTGAGCAATTAAGGTGGGTAACTCGCGAGTTGGAAGATAAGCTAAAAAAGAAGAGGATGGGTCCGAGCTATAAAAAGGGCGCAAGAAGATAGTACGAGGATGAAGAAAGTGGCGGATGGTTGGAGGCAAGTGGCAACTAGTAAAGGCAATGAGGCTTCAAAACTCAGGGACGCCAAAGAGGATGCTAACAAGCGTCTGACCGATGCTCGAGTCCAATATGCTGAAATTCAGTGCGAGAGAAATGAGCTGAAAAGTGAAAGAGATGAGCTGAAGAGAATGAGAGATCAACTAAAGAATGAAAGAGATGAGCTGAAGAATGAGAATGATCAGTTGAAGAATGAAAGGGACGAGCTGAAGAACAAGGAAGAGGGAATGAAGAAAGCCGAGGAAGAGCAAAATCGCATACAACGATTTTTGATGAAAATAAATGAAGATTTAGAGCATCAAGTCAGGGAGCTTACAGAGAAGTTGAACTAGTAACAGGTTAGGGAGCATTAGTGATGCAAAATTGATATAGAGACAAGATCTGCTATGATTTGTAAATGCTTTAAATTGTAGTTGATGAAAATGGCATGGCGCTGTTATGGGATTGAAACTACTCTTTCCACTTTTGAAATGATTAGTTATCTTTAATAGTAAATTTGTTATGGATGGATCCCTATTGCATGCTCCACTTGCATTTCTTTTACCATTGTTGGTATGATTATATATTAACTCATTTACTTTTCCTTTCTTCTATCTCCGCATCCCATTCTATACATTTCATTATAGGAATCTATCCACAAGAAAGAAACCATAAAATAGAATTGATCATGGCCGGTGGACGAAGTCAGAATGGGCGACAACTACAAGATAATATTTGGGGATGATGGATGATAGCCTCGTTTAATGGTCAATTTTGTTTTATGGTTTAATTGTTGCGGATAGATTTTTATCATTACATGCATTGATCATTTACATCATTTATTGCATCATAACCTCATTATTTTCATAATAAAATATCCTGATCCATGTTTGTAATAATTAAAGGTTTCAAGATAGCGTCCCAAGCTCCCCGATACTATACTAGATTACAGGCAAAGAAAATGGCAGAGCAGAATACAGAGATAGAGAATCTGAAACGGACCAATGAGGATCTGACGAAAAAGCTGAATGAGGCAATGGAAAGGATCAATGAGTTGAGTATGATGGTCAGAGAGAATTCACCTGTTCATACTGGGACACCAATTCATGCTCCAGGGTATACGCCCGAGACAACCCAGCAAAACCTACCAACACTCAACATTCCTATTCTACCGGCTGTGCCAGATACTCAAAATCAGTACCCACCTCCACCTCCATATGGGGCATATCCTTACCCACCTCCACCATCTACCGGACCTAATGCTAGTGGGTTTGTCTACACCACTTTACCCACTCAAACTACCCAACCTACTCATGTCCCAATCATTAATGCGGGTGCAACTTCAGCAAATCCAATGGTACTTAATCCAGAAATTTCTAAAGAGGCACCATCGGATAGCAAAATGTTGAGTATGTTGGAGGAAAGGCTAAAGGCAATTGAAGGGGCACAGCATTATAGAGCTATGAATGCAGCTGACATTACCTTGGTTCCGGGCATTGTGATACCCCCGAAATTTAAGGTCCCCGATTTTGAAAAGTATAATGGGACCAGGTGCCCCCAAGAACATCTCACTAGCTATGTGAGAAAGATGACAGCTTATGCTTATGATGACAAGCTCCTGATTCATTTCTTCCAAGATAGTCTTTCTGGGGCGGCTTTGAGGTGGTATAATCAGCTCGACAGGGTTAAAGTTCAATCTTGGTCAGATTTGGTAAAGACCTTTATTGCCCAGTATAAACATATGACTGATCTATCTCCTGATCGATTGACCCTTCAAACCATGGAAAAGAAGTCCAGTGAGTCCTTTAAGGAGTATGCCCAACGGTGGAGAGATGTGGCTGCTCAGGTTGACCCTCCATTGACAGAAAGAGAGTCGAACTATACTTTCATTGAAACTCTGAAAGGACCGCTATATGACTGGCTGGTTACTAGCATTTCGGGCTCATTTGCCGATATTGTGGTTGCCGGAGAGTGTTTGGAAAAGGCAATCAAGAGTGGAAAGATAGATGGTGGAGACTTATCTGGAGGAAAAAGGGTGCATAATCCCAAGAAGAAGGAAGGGGAGGTTCATGTTACTGATAGCTATTTACACCCATATACACATCAACATCAAAACTATCACTACCCCAATCAAAGGCCTTCATATAACTGGCGCTCAGTTTCTTATAGGCCTCGAGGTTCATATCAACCACCTACTTCATACCAACCCGCTGTCCCATACCAACCACCAACCGCCAACTACATTACTTCCGGATCAACTTTCCATCCTACCGCACAAACTTTCACACTTAGACCAAGCACCGCCACAAGTGCCGGAACCAATCCAAGGCCTGCTCGGACTTATACCAGAATTGATCCCATCCCATACACTTATACTGCTTTACTTCCACAACTTTTACAACAAAAGCTGATTGAAAAACCACGTGTGACCAAAACTTACACACCACCATACCCAGATTGGTTCAAACCCAATGAACATTGTGACTATCACCACGGGGCAGCTGGTCATTCAACCGAAGACTGCTATGTGCTAAAACTTAAGGTACAAAATTTGGTAAAAGAAGGAAGGTTGAGCTTCTCTTAGAATACGCAGCCTAATGTTGGACAGAATCCTTTGCCAAATCATGGGGGGGGGCAGCAGTAAATGTGATTGGTAATGGTGAATATGTGAAGAGATGTGTGAGTGAAGTGAAAACTTCAATGACTACAGTTTTTGAAGCTCTAAAGAAGGCACAGATGATTCAGTGTGAGAAGAAGGTTGGTGGTTGTCAGTATTGTGGTGAGATGGGACATGGTGTACAGAATTGTAACTATTTTCGTGAATTGGTGCAAAGGATGATGGATTAGTCTCTAATTCAGTTTTATATAGAACAGATTGATGAGTCCATAAATATGGTAGGAGGTGAAGAAGGAGCACAGAAACCATTTGTGGTGTACTATGGTGAGCTACCCAAGCCTAAGCCTTTTGTAGTTTACTATGATGCACCTCCAGTACAAAAACCATTTGTTCCTACCCCCACGGAGGCACCTAAGCCTTTTGTGATCTACTATGATGCACCAAAACCAACAGCACTAGTGGTTGTGAATCCTCCCCAACCATTTGAGTACAAAGATGATCACCAAGTTCCTTGGAAGTATGAATGCAGTTTTTCTGCAACCGAAGGAGTTAAAGAGTCAGGATTTCCCCCGATGTCTGATGTTGGTGGAATTACCCGTAGTGGTAGGATTTATTGTCCAGAAAATGGTGAATCTTCCAAAAGAAAGGCTAAGATGAATGATGAGCCTATGAATGTTCAAGATATGATATCAGAGAAAGCGATTACCAACGGTGCTTCTGTTAATGAACTCGAGGAGTTCCTTAGAATCATTAAACAAAGTGAATACAGCGTGGTTGATCAATTGAATAAAACGCCAGCTCGTATTTCCTTACTTGCACTACTGTTGAGCTCTGAGTCCCACAGAGAATCGTTACTGAAGGCCCTGAGTCAGTCTTACGTGTCCAGAAATATTTCTGTTGTTAATATGGACCATATAGTTGGAAACATCGGTGCAGTTAATTACATCACATTTACAGATGATGAGATACCTACAAGAATGAGGGGAATTCCCAAAGCACTTCATATTACTGCCAGATGTAAGGGCTACACAATGGCGAGGGTTCTAATCGACAATGGTTCAGCATTGAATGTCATGCCTCTCAGGTTTTTACAGAAGTTACCAGTGGACCTGTCCTACATACAGTCAAGTAACCTCATAGTCAGAGCTTTCAATGGAACTCGAAGGGAAGTGTATGGAACCATAGAGATACCTTTCCAGGTCGGTCCGGTTACATTTGAATTGGTTTTCCAAGTGATGGATATCAACCCATCTTACACTTGTCTCCTTGGTCGGCCATGGTTACATTTGGCTAGGGCAGTTCCATCAACCCTGCATCAAAAAGTAAAGTTTCGGGTGGAAAGGATAATAGTGACAGTTAGAGGAGAAGAGGATATCATGGTGACACAATCTTCGGACTCCCCTTACATTAAAGCTGCCGAAGAAGCTTTGGACTGCTCTTTTCGATCTTTTGAAATTGCGGAGGTCATGTCAGAAAAGGGTGCAAGCCAAAGTTCTGAGAGTTTGATTAGTCAGAAGAGACAGATGCGCGAGCAAGGATGGTTTGACGGTAAAGGTTTAGGTAAGAACCTACAAGGGGATCCCGAATTGGTAGATTGGCCCCACCAAGACAATACTTTCGGTCTGGGTTTCAAACCATCATGGAAAGATAAACAACAAATGAAGGAGAAGAAGAAAGCCCGGAGGTTGGCTAAGAAGGATGGGGTGTGCATGGAAGAGGAGAAAGGATTGAAATTCCCACCGATTAGTCTAACCTTTGTATCAGCTGGCTGGGTTAACCTTAATCAGTATGGGCAAGCACCAATTTCAGTTCAGTTTGTTCAGTCAGGATTGCAAAATTTTGTTATTTGTGCTGTCGAGGACGAGGTTTCAGACCAGCTAGATAGGTTAATCTATGTGGCTGAAATGAACACTGAATTAGACAATTGGTCTGCTGTTGAGATACCAGCCGTGTTTTCATCTTCTGAGCAAATGTAATTAGCTGAAACTCTTGTTTATTAAATCAACGCTTATGCCTAAGAGTGTTGATGAGTATTTTCATAATTGGTTAAGGCTTTCTTTCTTGTTTATATATAATTTGAACTTCAATGATGAATTGATGCATGCATAGACTGTTGACACAATGAGATTATTTTGTAATATATTCACTATATTTTCTTCTATTATTTCCCAATTCGCTATTCTTTGATTTATCTTTTACCATACATTCCTACTCTATTACTCTGCATATATCCATTCCAAATTGCCCTTTACAGGTCCACCGTCAATGAATGCGAAGAAAGCACAAACAGCGGGCCTGAGTTCAACTTTGATAAGTTGATTGACACTAGTGAGGTTGATAACGACGATATTGGTGATTCTGATCTGCCTCAAGACTTGTTGAGGTTAGTTGAGCAAGAAGAGAGACAGATAGTGCTCCATAAAGAAATTACAGAGTTGATAAATTTGGGCACATAAGAAGACAGAAGAGAAGTGAAGATAGGCACCACTTTATCAGAAACTGAAAGACAACAGCTAGTTGATTTGTTGAAAGAGTATTCAGATGTCTTTGCATGGTCTTATCAAGATATGCCAGGATTAGATCCAGAAATTGTAGTTCATAAGTTGCCGATTAAGCCAGAATGCAAGCCAGTTCAACAAAAGTTAAGACGGATGAAATCGGAGATGCTATTGAAGATAAGAGAAGAAGTAATGAAGCAGCTAGATGCAGGCTTTCTTGAAGTTGCAAAATATCCGGAGTGGGTAGCCAATATAGTTTCGGTGCCGAAGAAAGATGGGAAGGTCCGAATGTGTGTAGACTACAGAGATCTCAACCGAGCCAGTCCCAAAGATAATTTTCCCTTGCCTCACATTGATACCCTAGTTGACAATACTGCCCACTATTCCATATTCTCATTCATGGATGGTTTCTCGGGATATAATCAGATCAAGATGGCACCAGAAGATAAAGAGAAAACAACCTTCATCACCGTGTGGGGAACTTTTAACTACAAAGTGATGTCTTTTGGTTTGAAGAATGCCGGTGCTACCTATCAGCGAACTATGGTGACTTTGTTCCATGATATGATGCATAGAGAGATTGAAGTATATGTGGATGATATGATTACTAAAGCTCGGACTACGGAAGAACATATTGTCAATTTGCAGAAGTTGTTCAAAAGACTGAGGATGTACAAGCTCAGATTGAATCCAACCAAGTGCACTTTTGGGGTGACCTCCGGAAAGCTATTGGGTTTTGTAGTTAGTGAAAAGGGGATTGAGGTAGACCCAGGTAAAATCAAAGCTATTTAGAATTTATCACCACCTAAGACTCCAAAAGAAGTCAGAGGTTTCCTTGGGAGATTGAATTACATTGCCAGATTTATATCGCAATTGACTGCCAAATGCGATCCAATTTTCAAATTGCTTAAAAAGCGAGATTCAGGTGAATGGGATGATGACTGTCAAGTAGCTTTTGAAAAGATCAAGGAATATCTCACAAATCCTCCATTGTTGGTACCTCCAGTACCCGAAAGACCTTTGATCTTATATCTCACAGTGTTTGAAAATTCCATGGGATGTGTATTGGGGCAACAAGACGAGACTGGAAAGAAAGAACATGCAGTGTACTATTTGAGTAAGAAATTCACTGAATATAAAGCTAAGTATTCCCCATTAGAGAAGATGTGTTGTGCATTGGCTTGGGCTGCTCACCGACTAAGACAGTACATGTTATACCATACTACCTTATTGGTGGCAAAGTTAGACCCAATCAGATACATATTTGAGAAACCGGGCTTGTCAAGAAGAATTGCTTGGTGGCAAGTATTGTTGTCCGAGTATGATATTCAATATGTTTCTCAAAAAGCCATCAAAGGAAGTGCGGTGGCAGAATTTTTAGCAGAAAGGGCTAGTGATGATTATGAGCCTATGGAGTTTGACTTTCCTGATGAAGATTTGATGGCAGTATCTCATTTTGATGGAGAATTAGATGATGATGAAACATGGACAATGTATTTTGATGGAGCATCAAACGTAATTGGACATGGCATTGGGGCAGTACTGACATCCCCAGAAGGCAACTATTTCCCAGCCACTGCAAGGTTGGATTTCAGGTGCACAAACAATATGGCAGAATATGAAGCATGTGTTCTCGGTATTCAGATGGCCATAGAAAGAAAAATTGAAAATTTGAAGGTGTATGGTGATTCTGCACTTGTGATTTATCAGTTGAAGGGAGAATGGGAGACGAGAGATTCAAAGTTAGTCCTTTATCATGACTACATCAAAGATCTCGTAAAGAACTTCAAGGAGATCTCTTTTCATCATTTACCTCGAGAAGAGAATCAAGTTGCTGATGCCCTGGCCACATTGGCCTCCATGTTCAATGTCACGCCCCGACCCGCAGGCTCGGCCACGTGACAACCGCCGTATCACCTCGAGATGCGTGCCTCGTCAGGCGGGCAACCAAGATGATACAAGGCTTAAAAATAAAGGATACTTGAGCAATATATGAAAACATATGAAATATCATAGATAACATAGTTCAAAATATTTTAAAAATAAGTAACACGTTTTACGGTGCTCCATGCAGCGGAAAGTATTATATATAAATACATAAACGTGTATGTCAAATGCAATAATATCCCGAGCCAAGATACACAAAGCAAAAGGGTGGCACCTACATAAAAGTGTCCACAGAGACGAACTGGGATCACTGGCCACTGGGACGTCCGCCGTCCAAAGTCTGATGATATGAGAACAAAAGTGAATGGGGTGAGTACATAAACTTGTACCCAGTGAGAGACTCGGTTATAATGACCGATCATCTCAGGCTGGGGATATGAATAATCCAAATATCAATTTAATAAATCATTTACTGAAATATATGAAATCCCAAACCAAATCAAATATCAAATCAATAACAATATATATATTCAAGTGGGCTGGCATCAGAAATCATCCCAATAAGGTATACCCGTGCACTGGGGTATCCACTGGACCGTCAAGGGTTACTTTATACTTTTAAAACATTTTTCTTTACTCTCTGGCCCATTCCCTTGACGTTTGCCATACTGTGGTGGAACACAGCATCCGAAGTCCTGGCGAGTTTCCCTACGCGCCTCTCGCAATCAGAAGCGACTCACTGTGCCCCTCGATAGGCGGTCCACGGCTGAGTAACACGCATGCTCTCAACTCGGTCCACGCTCCCACATATTGGAGCCCCGAGGACTACGTTAAATTTCTCATCTCTTGGGGGTATCGTTCCCTATATAATAATCAATAATAATATCAATCTCTCAGGAATATCGTTTCCCCATACAATAATCAATAATAATTTCAATATGTATAATTTATTGAAATTCTCACCCTTTAAATCATTTGTAAACTCAGTGTGTGAGGGTGGACAATTCATACCCCAAAACATATATAAACAAATTAATAAAGCATTTATAAATAAATTTGAAAACGGTTAACCCTCAATGGTCAACCAATATAATCCAAGCCACTCACTAGTGAGGAGAGTTGTATACTCCCCGATTACCCACGAATGCCTTAGCTGAAATTGCAACCGGTCCAAAACTCATACGATCACGTACCTAAATAATCAAATTAAAATCTAATTTGATTAATAAAAATATTCAACCAATGATTAAATCATAAAACAACACCAATTAAAGGTCTCGGAATAAAATTGGCAAGTCTGGAAGTCAATTGAAGCTAATTGGGGTTAATTGGGGTCAAATGGGGTCTAGGGTTACAAAATTACCAAAATGCCCCTGGTGCTACAGTACCCTTGCCGACACATTGCTCACTCCCGGGCGGGAATGAGCTAAAATGGGAGAATCTCCCAATTTTAGTCATCTCCGGCGCCGGACCTGACTCCAGAAAATGGCCATGTTCGGCCATCAACCAAATCGAGCTCGGTTCGAGTTCGATTCAACACCAATCCGCACCAAAATTGAAACACAGTAAGTTAAACACATGATCTATGAATTCACAGCTTCAAGAACGGAATCAAACAATAAATCATGCTCGAATTTTGGATCAAAACATCAAGAGTTGACTTATTTCTGGCAAAACAGAAATCTTAACTTCAATCATCAAATTCTCTTATCACAGACCATGAAATCAAGCGTGTAAACTATCAAATTAAAGCTTGATGAGTCTAGAACAACATACCAAATTCTCAGCCAAAACGCACGGTTGAATCAAAAGATATGAGCTGATGAACAAACTGTCGCCAAATTTCCAGATTTCTAGATTTGATGATTTTCTTAGAAATCTTGATGTTTTGATCTTCAAGAAGGCAAAAGAAGTTGATATTGATGATTGATGAAGTGTTTGAAGAGGGATTGAAGGCTTGATTCAGAGAGAATTGAAGGAAATCTCGGAGAGAAATGAAGAACTTGAAGAGAAGTGAAGAATGGCCGAGACCCCATTTAACAACAACAGGTCCGGCGCCGGACCCGACCAACTCCGGCGCTGGAGTCAAGCAAAATTTGAGTTGACTCCGGTCAACTCAGCCCAATTGTCTCGAGTCTCGATTCCAAGTGGGGCCCACATCCCCGGACTTTAATTTTAGGGTTTTTAAGCTTGAAATTGAGCTAGACGAAGTTTAAAACATCCATGAAAAGTCAAATTTGGATTTTAACAAGACAACAATACATAATTATACAACTTGACACGTGCGGACTAGGTTCGGGCGTGTCATTCAAAGTTAATTCAGATACAGAGATTCCGTCGATCAAGATCGAGTTGAGAGGTGAACCGACACATTGCATGAATGTTGAGGAAGAAGAAGATGGCAAACCTTGGTACCATGATGTTGTACAGTTCCTAAAGTACCAAAAATATCCCGATCATGCATCAGAGAACGATAAGAAGATTATCCGGAGATTGTCGATGAACTTCTACTTGGACGGAGAAGTCTTATACAAGAAGACTTGGGATCAGGTCTTATTAAGGTGTGTGGCAGCTAAAGAAGCTCAAATGATTATAAGTGAAGTGCATGAAGGAGTATGTGGAACTCATGCTAGTGGACACAAATTGGCTAGGAAGATTATGAGATCCGGCCATTACTGGTTAACCATGGAATCAAATTGCATCAACTACACAAGGAAATGTCATAAATGTCAGATTTATGCAGATCAAATTCATGTTCCTCCGAATCCTCTACATGTTATGGCATCAACTTGGCCTTTCTCCATGTGGGGAATGGATGTTATCGACCCAATTACTCCAAAAGCTTCAAATGGTCATCAATACATCTTTGTTATGATTGATTATTTCACCAAATGGGTTGAAGCAACCTCATACGCCAATGTTACACAATCTGTAGTTGCTAAGTTTTTGAAGAAGGAGATCATATGTAGATATGGCCTTCCGGAGAGAATCATTTCCGATAACGCTCAGAATCTGAATAGTAAAATGATAGAATCACTATGTTCTCGGTTCAAGATCATTCATAGCAACTCCACACCATATTGGCCAAAGATGAATGGGGCAGTGGAAGCAGCTAACAAGAACATCAAGAAAATTGTAGCAAAGATGACTGAAACTTATAAAGATTGGCATGAGAAGTTGCCATTTGCTCTTCTGGCTTACCGAACTGCAATCCGAACATCTACTGGGGCAACTCCGTTTTCATTGGTATATGGGACGGAAGTAGTGGTGCCTATAGAGGTGGAAATTCCATCCCTCAGAGTGCTTAGAGAAGTGGACTTGGATGAAGCTGATTGGATCCAAGAACGACATGATTAGTTGAATTTGATTGATGAGAAGCGCCTTGCCGCACTTTGTCATGGTTAGTTATACCAGAAAAGAATGATGAGAGCTTATGATAAGAAAGTGAAGCCGAGGCAATTCAAAGAAGGGGAGTTGGTGTTAAAGAAAATACTCCCGAATCAACGTGATTCTCAGGGCAAGTGGGCACCAAATTGGAAAGGTCCATATGTTGTCAAGAAGGTCTTTTCTGGTAGAGCTTTAATATTACAAGAGATGGATGGGGTAGAATTCTCCAGTCCTATCAATGCTGATGTTGTAAAGAAATACTATGCCTGAAGTAAAAAAAAATAAAAATGATAAAATAAAAAATGATAAAATAAAATAAAATAAAAAAAAGAAAAAGGAGAGATCCAATTTGAAAACCCGAAAGGGCAACTTGGATCAATTGAGGGGTTACTTAAGTTGAAAACCTGAAAAGGCGGCTTAAGTAGGAGGAAAAAGAAGGCATAAGCACAGCTATTGAATGAAGCAAGATCAAATTCAGTGGGTCTAATTGGGGCAGATCAGATCACTAATAGGCTGAGTTATCAAGTTCGTTGATACCGTCAATCGATCAAAGGAAGAACTCAGGTTTCGTTTGCACATGTTTCTGAGTATTCATTGGTGGGAAATACCTCTTGTCCTTTCTCTTGTATTGAATCAATGAACTTTCTCTCTCGTTTAGAAGAATCTGTTTTTGAATGAGAATTGAAGTTTGAATTCCTTTCGTTTGTATGAATCTTGTTCTAAAAAAAAAACTGAATCAAGTTGATTTATTTCTTTGATCCTTTTCCTAATGATGCGATAAATATTTGTTGCTTGTATTAAATTTTGTCATGAATTTCAAAATTTGAATAAACATGCAAGAAACCATACAGGTATGAAAATGCTCATTTGATTTTCAAAGGCATAAGTTAAGTTTAAGAGATAGGGTTTCAACTAATCAGTCACTCAGAAGGAAAACGGAAGTTATTTGTGGCAAATCATCAAGAATGTGCAGAAACAACAGAACAAGCAATCTAAGTCAGGAAAAGCACTGATACAGTTTGAAATTGCTAATTCGAATGAATAAGCAAGAAGATCGGGATTGAGCAAGAGGTTTCCATGTTATTACAAACAAGAATCAAGCTTTGTACAAAAAGATACTAAATTTGTCATTGTAAATCAAGCATTGAGCATTGCATGCATCATGACATGATCATTGCATCATTTTAGAGCATCAGGTTTTTAGGTAACATGTCAGGTATTTGATACATCAACTCTAGATCAAGATGGAAGTATCCTTTTCCAAGAATCCAGCAGATATGATTGTTCATCGAAAGAGACCAGGTTAAGGCTCTTATTTTTCTTTAAGCAACCAAGGTATGACATTTATTTCATTTTTGAGACCCAATTAAGGTTTTGAAAATCATTTTTATTCAATTGAGACCAATTCATGGCTCTTGTTTCATTCTGAGACCTAATGTAGGTTCTCTTAGTTTAATTTTTTCATTGGGAGACCGAATCACGGCTCTCGTTTCAATTAGGAGACCGAATCACGGCACTCATTTCATTTTTGAGACCAAGTCATGGCTCTTGCTTCATTCCGAGACCTAATGTAGGTTCTCGAGGTTCAGTTAGTTTATTGGGAGACCGCATCACGGCTCTCGTTACAGTTAGTAACTGAATCACGGCACTCATTTTATTTTTAAGACCAAGTCATGGCTCTTGCTTCATTCCGAGACCTAATGTAGGTTCTCGAAGTTCAGTTAGTTAATTAGGAGATCGAATCACGGCTCTCGTTTCATTTTAGTGACCGAATTACGGCACTTGTTCCATTTTAAAAAAAAAAATTGAATCATGGCTCTTGTTTCATTTAAAGATCGTGTCATGATTCTTGATTTAATTGGAGACTTAGTTTATGTTCTGAAGATTCATTTAGTTTAGTGAGAGACTGAGTCACAGCTCTCGTTTCATTTAAAGACCAATTAATTTGATTCGTTTGGAGACCATTTTTTTTTCTTTTTCGCTTTTGAAAAGTTCTAAAACACATGGTGTCTACGTCTTGGACCATTTCCTAATTATCTTGAAGCAAACTTCAAGGTTCTTAGAAAACGCTCCAAGAGGGGCAACTGTAGACACCATATTATTATTTTTATTATTAAAATAATAATAATAATAATAATAATAATAATAATAATAATAAATAAATAAAAATAAAAAAATTGAAAACCATCATTTCAACCACCCCACTCATCATTTTCAACTCACAAAATCATTTTTTCAACCACCCCACTCATCATTTTGAACACCCACTCACAAAATCATTTTATCAACCACCCCACTCATTATTTTCAACTCACAAAATCATCATTTTAACCACCCCACTCATCATTTTCAACTCACAAAATCATTTTTTCAACCACCCCACAAAAATTCATCATCTATAAAAGGGGAGGCAAGAAGAGATTGCAAGGGGAGAAATGGCAAGAAAAGATTGTTGGAGAAAAGAGAGAAAAAAAAAGAAAAGAAAAAAAAATTTAAGAAGTTTTTTTTTTTTGGTTAGGTTTTTTAAAAAAAAAATTTTTGAGAGCTAGATTTGGATTTTTAGGCTTGAAATTTGACAAATCGAAGGTTTGATTCGTGTTTAGGGGAACCTTAAGAGGTCAAAAAAATACCTGCAATATGAGAGAGTGAGGAAGAGGAGGCCGAAAATCCAAATTTTTTTTTTTCAAGAAATTAGGGATAGCAGCTTGATGGTTTTCAAAAGACAAGTGAAATTGGTGACTGCACTGTTCAATAACTGCAACATTGGAAGACAGACAGCGGCAAAGCTTTGTCAGAGAGAAAAGGGGCGGTTGCGTTGGTGAAAAGTGCAAAAAGGGAATCCAAGGAAAAGAAATAGGGTTTCAAATTTGGTTTCTTAAGTGCCGTCGTTTTGGGGTATTGTTCTTTAACCTTATTCGGCTTTGTTTCTTTGGTTTGAATTGATAATATTTAGTTATTCACATGCCGTGTTATTATTTTGGATTAAGTTTTGTGTAGATTCTGATCCATGTTTCATAGTGGTTTAAATCTTAATTGCAATTGGGTTTTGTGGAGCTATGAGTTGTGATATTATAAGGTCTGATAGTAAAATCGTTCATATCAATTTAGAACTCTGGACCTTATTCATGTCTTTTGGATTTGATGAACTTTTATTTCTGTTTGGGTTTGTTAATGTGCACTTTTTGTTGGGTTTGATTATTGGATTTACCTATCTCATCTTTGATTTTAGTAATTCTATGTATTGGGTCATAAGTTTACGTCATTATTGTTATGGGTCATTATTTGTATTATTCATCGTTTTGAACTAACACTGTTGTGATGCATTTCAGGATTTTGCTGCTAGGATTTTAGTATTCAGGGTCCACTATTTGCCATAGGTATACATAGGATTGTTGACATTTTTGGGTTTGGGTTAATTTCATAGGCTTGTCCTTTTTTCTATTTTACTTTAGATCAGGATTTGTTTATAGTATTATTATTTTTTTTATTATTCATGTGGACCTCATTTCTGACCCGAATATACTCGGACTTAATCTATTGTGTTTAGATTTAGATTATAATAAAATGTGTTAACAATACTAGTGTTTTAATTAAATCCATAATAAAACGTAAAGTGTGCATTTTCATATATTGTGTCATCTTAGATTCAAAATTCATATACATATTATTTAGTCCTATTTAATATTTATGCCATTTTAGTACTTTAGTCCATTTTACATATTTTCATGCTATTTAGTAGTTTAGGTCATTTTTAATATTTATGCTATTTAGTATTTTAGGTCATTTAGTAATTTAAGCATTTTTAATATTTTTGTGCTACTTAGTAATTTAGGTCATTTCACATATTTTTGTCATTTAGAAATTTAAGACATTTTTCATATTTTTTTTTGCCATTTAGTTAATTAGGCTCATTTTACATTTTAGTCTAAGCCCATATCATTTAATTTATGTCATTTAGCAAGTTATATCCATTTGCATTTTAGTTTTAGGCCCATTAGCATTTTAATATGTCATTTAGATTAATGTCCATTAGCATTTTAATATGTCATTTAGATTAATGTCCATTAGCATTTTAATATGTCATTTAGCTTAAGCCCGTTAGCATCTTAATATGTCATTTAGATTAGGCCCATTAGCATTTTAATATGTTATTTAGCTTAAGCCCATTTACATCATTCATGATATTTTGGAAATTAGGACTCATGCATTTTTTTTAATATATACCTAATATATCTCTTGTGCTAACCAATCTTCTTGGTTTGTTTTGTCCCATCATTTCATGCATTTAGTAATTAAATCATTGTTTTTAAAAAATCTCATGTGCATAGAAATCCCAATAATGGGGAGTCTGAGGGGATCACGTAATTACGAGGTTCTTAAAGGCTTCCTTAGGGTGAAGGGGCTTTCTAGTTCACCTTTTCAGAATTCCGATTGGGCCTAGGAAGTTTCCAATAAACCAATTTCCACCCCAATTTCAAAAAATACAAAAAAAATGATTTCATTTATATTTTATTTCAAAAATGGCATTAGCATACCATGTTATTAATTTTCTCCAAATTTTCAAAAGTTTTTCTACAAATTTTAGTTTTTTTTTAGGAAAAACTCAAAAAAAAATATTTTCTTTCAAAATTCCCCTTATCAGCAAAAGGAATTTCAATTCCGACAGAATTTTAACAATCTAAAAATGGTTTTTAGGAAAATCTCAAGCTTAATCAATAGTTGAGGTTCTCTTGCAAAAATTAAACTTTGGTTAATTTCTTTAATCAAAGTTTTAAAATGAGATCCAAAAATGAAAGGAATTCAATTATTCCAACATTATTTTCAAAAAGGTCAAAAATGTTTTGAAAAATTTCAATTAGACCTTTACATTGGAATCTTTCTAATTAAACTTTTTTTTTCTTGCCTTTAATAAAAATTCGTTTGTCAATAAAAATAATTTGATAATTCCGACATTAATTTCAAAAATCCAAAAATATTTTTTGAAAGATTTCAATTCAGTCATTAACAATTGGAGTCTTTCCAAATTCAATCCAATTTTGTTTAAAACTCAAATTTTTCTTTAACAAATTATGGATTTTTAACATTTGATTTTAAAGCTTATTTTTTTGGAAAGTTCTCAATTCGGTTATTCAACGTTGAGACCTTCCTTTTATTTTTTTCTTTTTTACGGATCTCATTAAATTGAATTTTCTTAAAGGGTAAACTAACCCATATGAAAAGGAGTTCTACTCCGACATTTGTAGATTATTTTCAAAAGAAACCTTTTTGTTATTAACCCTAAAACGAATTTTCACAAGGCTTTATGGTACCGATTTCCGGGCGCTTCGGGGGTGCTAATCCTTCCTCGAGCGTAACTGACTACCGAACCCAAAACTTATTTTCGTGGACCAACATTTGTTTAACCTAAGGTAATCTTTCTAGATTATGTTAGATTAAACGAAGTCAAAATAGGTGGCTAACCTACCTAAACCAAATGGTTAGTGGCGACTCCTTTTCTTGTTTTCTAAATCTTTTTATTTCTTTAAATTTCCCGTCGGACGGCTTTTTAGATGTTTCGACACTCCCATTTACCACTTTTTGCTTTCCATGTAAGTAATATACCCCCTCATCAAATTGTTGCCCAAACCTTCTAGCTTTAGGTACAACTTGAGAAGGTAAATAAACTAGCTCCCTCATGAGGACAACGATTACGGTTGTACCACAAAAACCAAAAGACATGACCAACTCAAAGCAGCGAAGTTGCTTTGCCTTGATAAAAAACCGTAGCCAGAAGTCTGCTGACCATTCTACCAAGAACTCTGCCACCCACGCTGTAACATTGGCCCATACATCTCTAGCTAAAATGCAATCAAAGAACACATGGTAAAAGGGTTCGGCCTCCACCCCACACACACAACACAAATCTTCCAAATTAATATGACAGCTAAGTGAGACACTTCTAGCGGGCAAGATATTGTGTAAAAGCCTCCAGGGAAAAAACTGGGTAAAATCTAAAAATTCCCCTCAAATCAAAATAAAAGGACACTTTGATCCTTATTGTTTCAAAATACTACTTTTGACCTCTTGACTATTAACATAGTCAGTCAAAGGTTAAGTAAAATAGGGACAGATTTGACAAATAAATATTTCAAGACTAACATGTCCCTTTTACTCATCCTTTTAAAATGATCCCACCATTGCTTGAAAAAGATTTAACCTCGGATAAGAAAGAAGATGCCATCCTATCCCAATCATTAAAAAGAAAAAAAGGAAGGCGAACAAGAAAATAGAAGAAGAGAAGCTGGTGAAGATCCGCCAAAAAAGAGAGCATCAACAGTTTTACACTGCACCTATCATCAACCTAGACATTATAAAAAGCCATATGCAAAGCAGCTAAGACTTGTAGAACTTCCAATCTTTCATAGGTACAAAAAATGACAATATGTTAAATCTAAAATTTTGTGACACATACCATCAGTTTATAAATAATTGTTTTATAAATAAAGGTCCTTATTATTTGTAAAAGGACACATAGCGTGAAAGTTTCATAATTCTTTTATTTGATCATATTGTACGTAACATGCATAAATTATATTTGTAAAAATTATTTATATGAAATCCTAGTATATGAAAACATTTCATCCAACAAAAAAAGAAATTTTATTTGGCCCTCCCCCTCCCCCCCCCCCCGCCCCCCCCGCCGCGAAAAATTTTTCTGGCCCCGTCCCTCGGTGATGGAATTGGTTCTGCTTCACTTTTGCTCCCTCTGTTACTTGTTCTAGCTAGTTCAAGGGTTGTTGGACATAAAGTTGGAATAGCTAGCTAGTGGAATTGGCGCTAGATCTAAGCTTCAAAAGGATGTAGTTGTGGGCACCTGCACTATTAGAAATTGAAAATATGTAAATCTTTTAGTTAATTTAAGATAGTAGAATTCAATTTCTTTGGCTACTTGGGTCTTTTGGTGCATTTCTTATTTTATTTTAATTTTGAAAATTGCAATAGCTTTTACCTATAGGATAAAGACAATTTTTGTATTATTTCAACCGGTGAATTTCATCAATTTGGCTTAGTTGCTACAAGAATTGATTTATTCATTGGTGAAATTAATCTAATTTATAATTAAATTTAGATTTATGTTTTGCACATCGTACGCTTTATTCTACTCCAATCTAACTTAACCAATTTCATAGAAAAATGAAGACTATATTAAGTACATGAAAACAGAGTCATTTTCTGTTTTTTTTTTTCATGGAAAATTGAAAATTGATGTAAAAATTTGTTTGGTTGACAAAACAAAAAACAATTTTTAGAAAATGAGATGGGAACAGGCTCAAAATGGGAAACAAAAAAAAATTGTTTTCAAAATCTATAAACACGGCAATTTCAAAAAATTTTAAAAAGTGTTTCAAGGTGTTAGGGTTCGAATCCCATCTACACACTCTTAATAATTTTTTTTAATATTTTTTAAAACGGCAAGAGCATCCTCGTCAATAGAGGTGTCCATGGGCCGGGTCGGGCTCAAGCAAGAATTTGTGAGAAATTTTCTTGTCCAAGCCCGGCCTGACCCTACTAAACGGGCCTCTTACTTTATCCAAGTCCGGCCCTAAAATATTTCTATAAGCCCGAGGCCCGTCCAAAAGCTCGTTTTTAAATTTTTTCGTACACTAATTTTAAAAATTAAATTATATTAATTTATAATATAAATAAAAATAAATCAACACATTTAAAAAAAATCATCTAAAATAATTTTTACAAAGTTAACAAAGTCTAAATACTAATAATTTTTGAAAATATCAATATCATATACAAAAAAAAAAGAAAATACCTCATTAATAAATAAAATAAATATATAAAAATATATTTATATTAAATGCAAAGTAATTCGGGCCGGACCTTGGTTTTTTTGCCTATGACCAAGCTCGGCCCGTTTATTAAATGGGTTTTTAAATCTTGTCCAAGCCCAGCCTTCGAAATTAAAAATCTTATCTAAACCCTTCCAAATATTGGACGGGCCTACGGGCTTGAGCGGGTAGCCCGGCCCTTGAACAGCTCTACTCGTCAAACATCAAACGCTTTAAACATTTTCTTCAAAAACCTTTTTTTATTTTTGAAAAGCTCTTCCATCGCAAACGCTGCCGACAACCCTTGGCAAGTGACTTGTTGGCCTCTTGAAAATGTTGGTGGGTTAGAGTCCCCTAGTAGAACCTTCAAAAAATTTCAGTGTTTAAGGTAGGTAAAGTTTTGGTTTAATGTTAAACGATGAGACTATCTTGTTTATGCGTTTAAGATGTTTGATATTTTGCCTCATTGGCTTAAACTTGCAACACAATGTCTATGGTTGAGCTAGCTTCTCTCTGCTGAGTACAAGAGTTTATTGTTAATTTCTCTTTCTGAATTGATAATGCTACAATTCCCCTTGTTTCTTTCTTGATTATAGATTTGCTACAATTATTTCTTTTTGGATTGAAGTCGTGTTAATTTGACATGGCTTCTGCTTCTTTTTTTCTTATTGCTGGCTATATAACATATCTTCACTACTGTATATTGGAGTAATTTGTCTCAAAAGTTGATCAAATTGAGACAAATTGCTCTCTCTTTCACCATTAGAAGACTGATGGCAGAGTAGAGTATGGCTCAATTTCTGCTGCTAAGCTACAAAACCGTGTTTGATTGATTCTTTGATTTGCTTTAGTTTGTTTAGTTTGAGTTGCTTTAGTTTGTTAAACTACCATTTCAAAGAACAGTTAACATCTCAGTATCTCACGTGAGCCATCACCCCCAATGTACTTGAAGACCAACCTCGTTAAACACAACATAGGCATCATCCCACTTTTTTTTTTTTGGTTTTCCACTTGGCATTCAGAGTTTCGCTTTGACTAATTCAGGTTCGACTCGCGTCGCGCACTTGGATATGGTGGGCGAGTCTTTCAACGGGGGCAGCTACGTACGCAAGATCTCGAACCCGAGATCTGCTTAAACTGGAACAAGACGCTTACCACTCGATCCAACCTCATGTATTCGCGACATCATCCCACTTACTCTGCACTTTCAAACCTGGACCTAACTTTGTTAACACTAAATAGTTTAAGAATTACTTGTTTGGAACTTTATAAATTGCTGTGAATATTGTGCAGACCTTTCCTTAACATAGTTATGCTCAGCCAGCTGCTGCCACGACGTTGACTCCAGCTTAGCAACCTGGTGCAACAGCTCCCCAGAATTATTATGGCACCTACTACTGAGATGGCAAATTTCATTTGATATATCGCAAATAACTGAAATGACTCAATTTCGAGAAGAGATTGTTAATCTTTATAGAATAGTTATAGATACAATTGATATAGTAAACTCATTATATTGGAATGTGATTAGTTGTTTGATAAACAAATTTTAATTAATTTTTCTTTACATTATTTGATTTTATTTTTGTATGCTTTACTTGCATTTATTTTTGAAAAAAAATAGATACCAAATACATTTTCACTATTTTCATTCATATACAAAACATGTTTTCTAGAATTTAGGAAATGAAAACAAAAAATGAAAACAAAAGATTAAAATAATTTTAAAAAAATAAAAACAGAAAATATTTTCGCATACGAAATATAGCCTAAGTTTTTGATGGTCCCACTGCCATTTTCCTTGCGGTAAAAATTTCAATAAAATTAAAAAGATGAGTGAAAGGAATATTTTAGTTCTGAAATATTTGTTTGCCAAATATGTCCCTATTTTTAATAACTTTTGACTATGTTAATGGTCAAATGGCCAAAAGTAACATTTAAAAACAAAAGGGATCAAAATATCATTTTAGGATATGATTTGAGGGGAATTTTTAGATTTTACCTCAAAAACTTAACTTTTTTTCCACCAGAAAAAAAAAAAAAAAAAACTTAACTTTTTGGGTTACCGTTGCTACCATAGCATCTTCCATGTAGGATTCCTAAGCGCCATTGAGTCAACCTAAAGACCCAACACCCTGCGAGCAACATAATAGGCAGATTTAACTGTAAAGCACCCAAGAGGAGATTCCACCCACCGTAGCTTGTCCTCTTGAGCCCGACAAAGGGATAGCAAGAATAGTATGCATTAAAAATTAAAAATTATTATATTTATTACACAAATAATATTTTAAATAAAAATTTAATGAATCTTAAGGAGGGCATTCTTTTTCTTATTTTGTTTTCTTAGTTGAGTGGGAGTGGATTTAGACTCTGTTTGAGAGAGCAATGAGATTGATCCGAAAAAATTGAAAGTTGGAAAAATAATATTGTACAAGTTAAAAAGTTACTGAAACAATAGTTTAGGCTTCTAATTGTACCACTCCGGTGCCAATCGGTCTCTCAAACATGGCTTTAGATTGCTTAGACCTATTAAAATTGTACCAGCCAAATTATTTAAACCTGAAAATGAAATAAAATCCAAGTCATCCTTAGCCTAAGGTAAATGGTTCTAAAGATAATTTAATTGAGCCCGAGCTCAAATTCAAGATGTTATGGGGTCCAATTGAGTCCAAATATAAATTATATAATGTGCTCAATGTATATTAAGTCCAATTCGGTTCAAAACAAAATGGGTCGGGTGAGTTTCAATTAAAATTCTAATTAATAAAATAATACATAAATATTTTCTAAAGCAAAAATTGGATCCAATTAATCACAAAGATATCTCAAGTAACCTCGAACAAAGTATGAGTGTCGATTGAAGGTTTTTTGCCATTTCTTGAGAAATTGATCCAAAAATGGAAATTTTTGAAGGAGAAGAGTGGTAAAAAATCAAACTTTCCAGGTACAATTTTAAGGTGCTACTTTCATTAGAGTGGTGGATTGATATTGCTGATTCAAATTACATTGAATTTCCTGCCATCCAGAAAGCTCCCATTTTTTTTCCTCGCCACTTTTTGAGTCTTCGAGTTCCCACCGCTTGATTAAGGAGAGCGACTGCATGAATACGGTGTTTGGCTTCTTCCTTTTTGTCCTTTTTCTTTTTGATTATTCCCATTGCTTGATTAACGATAGCGACTCCATGAATACGGTGTTTGGCGTCTTCCTTTTTGTCCTTTTTCTTTTTGATTATTCAGCTCGTTTTCGGGGCAAGGATAATGGAGCTACTCTAGTGAGAGAAAAGTAAATATTGGAATGCTATCATTTTTTTAACAAAAATAGCAAAATAGACAATATTATTAGAACATCTTACTTAAAACAATTAGAATATACATGGAGCAATCATCAAGTCCAAACAATCTCTATAGAATTAGAAAACACATGTTTGTTTCTTAAAAGAAAACATATTTATTTAAAACAAAAAAGAAAAGAAAAGATAAAAGCAGATAGCACACTTACGTATAGTTTGTATAAAGTACAACTATTCATCTGACTCTAGAAGCCAATTCTTCATTTTCCTATCAAAGAGCCTTGGTATATAGGTTGATTTAAAAAGAGTAATTAGAAGGGGAAATTGCGAGAACACAAAGACCGATATTGGAATGCTTGCCAGCAAAATGATAGGAACAACAAACCATAATTGGCCTTTGAGCACGAGGAAGACAGCGGAGCAGAAGGCAATCATCATTGTTGCAGTGGAGATGAAGAGGGAGAACAAAGCAATAATCAATTTGGTGGGCAATGATTTCAGGAAATCTTTTGCTGCAAAGCGAGATGTAAGAATACCAAGGAACATCAAAACTGAAGTGGATGCAGCAAAGAGTGAAATAGCATCCGATACTATAAACAACTTAAAAGCCTTTCTAGGTAAGAACAAGGGAATGCCAGTATCTGGATTGTTGCCTCCAGGAAGAGTGAAAAGAATAGCAAACATGACGGTGATTATCAGAGTGCCTATAACTGTAGATGATTGTGCTATATCCTTCATCCATTTCTCTCCTTGTTTAACCAATTCCTTGTGGTTCTCATCAAATACTTCGTAAGGACTATTATCTTCACCATATTGACTTACTCCAATAGTCCATGATGAAATGCTTTTCACCTCCTGTAATAATATAGTCAATAAAAGGACGAATCATCAAGAATATTTCATCTTTATTGAGATATAAAACTTAATAACTAACAATATTGAAGCATAATTTCATAAAATTAACAAAATAAATTGGTTGAGCAAACCCCAAATAACCAACTATTCTATCAATCATGCAAGCGGAAGTGTCATAAAATAATAAATCATCTACAAGACAAAAGAATTTACATGGTTTGACACTCAATTCGCCAACGCCTACGGATGAGAATAAAGATCTATTAGTTATAGTGAATTTATATCAACAATAATAATTTCACTCAAGTACTCACTAACAATCTAATCAATTAAACAACCAACAACCACAAACCCAAACAAACATGAGGACTCTTCAGTCTCAACATGACAATCAATCTTCAAACAACCCAATCAATATTCAAACAACCAAACATATACACCCATAGAATCATTTTGTTCTATGGGGTGTCTCACCCAAACTAGGTAAAACAATCTTTCTCTCAAATCTAAACCTGTAAGACTAGTTATAACCGCATTAACTTGTTTAACTAGGAATTCCTATTCTTGTTAGATTTCTTAGCAAACAACTCCTCTTATCCATCAAGCAATATCTCTAAAAAATATTTTAATAAAATCATTTTTAAGAATTTGAGTCAATAATACGAACCAAACCCAACCAAAATCGATTCATGAATACATAAATTCTAAATTATATGTTCATTTTTCTTGAAAGGCAACTAAATTATATATTCATAGTTATGATTATATATTGCACTATTTGGTGTTATATATACTAATTAATTAGATACATAAATTCTATATATTATTTTAGCTAAGTCTTCAGAAAGACAAATAAGAAATGCATAACTTTTACGCACATCAGTTATGCATTTTTTGTAAGCCTTAAACCCTTTTGAATCAATTTGAATCTCGAAGGTGATTTGACTTGGTACAACTGGCACAGAAATTCTAAAGGAATTTGAACCATGGAAATGCTATGAATTTTTGAGGCGATTGAGAGGCAAAATAAGAATGAAACATAAGGAATAAGGATGTAAAGTATTAATTGGAGATTTGATAAATGTGGAATTGAAGTTAGAGTTAAATCACAAACTTAAGTGAAACTTGAGGGTGTATTGGATCAATGAGTATGGAGTTGAATTGTTGGAATAGTGATATAGGGAATTAAGTGATAATCATAGTTAAGTTTAATCAAATCTTTGGAAGTCCAATGGACATTGGGCATGAAACAATGAGGTACTCTTGGAGTCAACCTACATCGAATGAAATGAGATATTAACGAGAAGATGGAGTTGAAATTGGTAAGTGTAATTGTAGATCGAAGTGGTTGGATGATTAAAGGGGTAAGAGGATAAAAACAATGGCAAAATGGATCATTTGGAAGGGTTCGACATCAGCTGTAGTGAGGATCTAATGCCGGAGTGTGATTAAGGCGAAAGAAGGAAGGAGTGGATAATGCCCGACACTAGACTCACCTTTATAAGGGTTAGGCCGACCCTTCCCTTATCATATTCTTCCTTGCCTTTCCTCTTTTCTCCCTTCCTCTTCCTCTCAATGACCCTAAACACTTCCAAACCCTAAATTGCCTTTCCTAATAATCAAAACTCGAAATCAAAGCCATTAAATCATCCCACAAAGCCTTGTAAACAAAAATTAGGGAGAAAACTGAAAGAAATCAAAGGATTGGAGAAAATGAGCTAAAAGGGAGCTAAAAGAGGAATTGGATCATACTCCCCATGTAATAATCTTTAAGAGGTAAGCTATAAATATGTTAATCTAATGCTAAAAGCATTCTTTAGCCTCTTGAATCATTTAAATTTGTACATTATAGTTAGAGAAGTCATGAATTCAGGTTTAAATGGGTTGTGTTATAATTTAGAGTTTTTTATTTGAATTTGGAAAAATTATGTTGAATGATTGTTGTTGGGTGCTAAATGGGTTAATAAAGGTGGCTATTGAGGTTAAATGGTAGGAAAATGGGGTTCGAATTGCTTGAATTGATGAAGAATTCCAAGGATCATAAGAGAATAAGGAGGAGAAGAAAATGTTCGGCTTCATTTGAGGCATTCCAGTACCAGAATTCGCCAAGTTTGGTGCTAGACTTTTGAGTTGTAGTAGAAAAGAGTTGTGGCCAAGACTCTGGTCTCGAATATACCTTAGAACCAATGTCAATTATTCATTGTTGAGGCGGGAATCAACTTTGTCTTGTTTCATATGCCTAACCCAATTCGGCCCTAAGTGAATTCCAAAACCTTGAAATTGAATCATATCATGTAGCATCATAGAACCTTGTAAGTGCATTATTAATTTCAATTTAAGATTCTCACGTTTTTCTATGTAATTAGGTGTTGAAACGAACATGTGCGGCAAAACTCTAGCGACCAATCATGTTGGAGTTCTTAGGAGTATACGATCCTTCTGAACTGTGAGTCGTTTAGATTTTAATGTTTAGCCGTTTAGGGTTAAACTTGTTTTTAAAAGTGAAATGATTTAAAAAATGCTTTATAATGTTTTAGGAGATGGATAGTCTCTACCACATACAAGTTTATTCTTGACATGGATTTTAGTAAGTGGATTTAAATTGATGATTTGTATATGTATATGTCTATGTATATATATGTTTGAGAAATGAGTGCCCTACAGGTTTATTTTATGTGTATGTATGTGTAATAGCCCATAAGAAGGAAGGCCTATGAGGGGCTTATTAACAACGAGTTAGCTTGAAGGACCTTTAAGAAAAGTTGAGATGACTCATGGTGGTGCTAACATCTAGAGATGTAAGTAGTCATGGACCACTTGATTAGAGGGGCACAATGATTAGGACAAAGAAACATATAGGATAACTTGGGGAAATGGTGGTTGTCTTCATAGTTACTAGAATCACTTACCCACCAGGGAGCCACGTAACGAATCGTACATTCTGGACCATGGTACATTTGTGGTCCCCAATCATGGGGAACACAATCTGGATCGTCAAAATGCAGATTTCGATTTTGAGTGAACTTTTAACTATTTAAAGACTAGGCAGACAACCAAATGCCTATTTAAGCCCTAATGGCTTTATTTACTCTATAATAGAGGGTTTTTATAAAAGAATAGCGTTATACGTGTCTATTTCCTAATCCAATGTGGGATCTAGGGGTATAAAGGAGTTAGAGTTTAAAAAGGAAAGTTGCTTTTATAAGGATGTTACATACTTTATCCGTGATGCTTAAGCAATGTGGGCTTTTGTTTTTCCCATTTTTGACTTCCCTTTCAGTTTTGCTTAATAAGTGTAAAGTTTAAGTTCATACAATCACAACCATATTTCAACAAAGCCTTATATATTTCTTCAAAAAAAAATCCTTATATATAATTTTTTAACAAAACTTATCTTTTTATTATAAATAAAAATTATCTTTTTATTATAAATAAAAATATAAATCCCATAGAAGATGGAGGAGATTTATAAGTTGCCACTGCTATAAAAGCTATCCATCCAACATGGGATGATGTGGGACTCTGAAGGTGCTCAAAGGTTGAAGAGGAAGGTTGCTTTTATAAAAAGAATTATGTGCTCCATCAGCATTGTGAGAACCGAACTTTTTTCGCATTTTGTTCCACCAGAACAGTAAGAATGAGGCTATCAGTATAGATAATTTTGAAATTTTGAGGAAGATTTAAACCTTGGTGTGGACATTAAAGGGGATAAGTAAATAAAAAGTTAAACCAATGGAATAAAATTATGGAATGGATAAGGATGATAGTAGCTTACTAGAAATTGGACAAATAAATCTAAAAGATATTAAGGTCTAATGTTTAAGGATGATTAAAGAACTTGATTTAATGTGCATTTAAGGATTAAGTGTAAATATTATCAAGTGAACTCGGGAGTCTTTTGGAATCATGATTGATATTAAGGATATGACTAAATGGAATTGGAAGATGAGGTAATAGATAGTCCATGTATAAGCAAGGAAAATCTAGAACAACTAAAACCCTAATTGTGTCTATACCCTTATGGAGCTTGTATGTGACCTTTTCCTTAAGGTGTTAACCTAACCGAACCATTGGAGGTATCGTATTGACCTTAGATAAGATTAATGAAGTGTATTGAGGTTTGGGAAAGAGATTGGAATGAATCAGAATCGAATTGAAGCAAATCGGAGGCTAAAAGGACCTCCAGGCTAAAATGACCAGTGACTTAGGAGATGTTTGTTATTGAGTTTCGACGGACGTTTTTATCGGAGGAGATGGCGTTGAGGAGATACAGCAACTTCCTCCGATTGCAGCAAGGTGTTATGTCTATTGACCAGTATGAGACGGAGTTGCAGAGACTTTCACATCATCTTCCGTCTATCACCGAGGAGGCCCTTTGTCTTCAGTTCGTCAATGGCCTTCGGTGGGAGATTGTATAGTTGATGACACCTACTCTCGGAGCCACTTTCAAGTAGTACCGACAGAGTGTGTTGTGGACTGAGACCATGACTGTTCAGCGTCGGCCAGGAGGATCAAGTTCAAGCGGTCAGCGATCTTTCGACGTATCGATGGAACTGGAGCCGAGATAGTCTCAAGGCACAGCTTCCTTTAATGAGTATCTAGAGGTAGTGCAGCCAAGTCTCCAGCACCATAGATATCGCTTCCTCCGCCACCGCCTCACTCTGGTGGTCGAGGAAATGAGAAGTTTGGATTTGGGTCCATGGTTAGAGGATGGTTCAGGAAGAAGAGAGTAGAGTCTGGACTACGATGTCCAAACTGTAGGCATATCCATTCTGGCTAGTGTAGAGCTGGACCCCAATGTTATCAGTGCGGAGGCATTGGCCACATGGCGCGCACATGTCCATCTACCGCCTCTGCACCTCCCAGACAGAGTTTTGGTTAGTTTTTGGTAAGACTGAGCAGTTATGGAGGTTGTCATCCCTTCCAGCCGGCACGACACTCCTACACCACCCTATCTTCTTCTCAACAGGAATCTGGTGTTGGTAGCAGTTCTGCGCCTCCGAGACGACCCCGTAGCAGTAGCAGCATACTCAAGTTTACGCCATGTCACAAGAGGACGCCAACGCTCATCCTAACTAGTCATCGGTAAGTATATATTTAAATACTCATAAATAGATATTTTTCACAAGTAAAGATATCATCGCGTTCGTAGCTGATTGTCGAGCAAAAGTAACCATTTTAGAAAATTTTTGGACTTTAGGCGTGGTAGTTATTTTCGATCAACCGGCATATGTGATTATGGACACAGGAGCTGCTTTGTCTTACGTCAATACCAAGTTCGCCGTGCATGCGAATATACTGTTATCGCCCCTGGGGTATGAGTTATTGGTGAATACACCTTTGGGTGAGAGAATGGTTCGGAATATGGTGTACAGAAGATGTGTAGTGAAGTTGGAAAACCTTGGTTTTTAAGCGGACTTGATTTCACTACAAATGTCTGACTTCAATGCCATCTTGGGGATGGATTGGCTTGGAAGACATCATGCTCAGATCTACTGCGAGCACCATTTGGTGAGGATTCCACGACCTGATGGTAGCATGATTGACTTCTACAGCGAGCGCTGAGGCACACCAAATGTCATTTCCGCCATCAAAGCAAGTAAGCTACTACTTAAAGGGTGTAAAGTTGTGTTAGCTCATGTAGTAGACAATTCAGTGGAAGAGCCTAACATTAAAGATATTCCGATAGTTAATGAATTTCTGGATGTCTTCCCCGATGAATTATTTGGTTTGCCGCCTGAGAGAGGCTTCAACTTTCCCATTGAAGTCTATCCCAGTACGGATCCAATCTCTATGGCTCCATACCGTATGGCGCCCACTGAACTTGTTGAGTTGAAGAAACAACTCGCCGAATTGTTGGATAAAGGATTTATTCGACCGAGTACTTCACCTTGGGGAGCCTCAGTATTGTTTGTGAAGAAGAAAAACGGTTCCATGCAACTCTGTATCGACTACCGCAAGCTAAATGCAGTGACCGTGAAGAACAGATATCCTTTACCTCTTATTGATGACTTGTTGGATCAACTTCGAGGTGCCGGAGTAGTCTCCAAGATTGACTTGCGGTCAGGCTATCATCAGTTGAAGATACAAGAAGAAGATATCTACAAGTCTGCCTTTTATACCAGATACAGAGATTACGAGTTCTGTGTGATGTCGTTTGGACTTACCAGCGCTCCAGTAGCATTCATGGACCTGATGAATTGTATATTCCATCTGTATCTAGACCGATTTATCATCGTCTTCATTGATGACATATTGGTTTATTAAAGAAACCGGCGAGAGCACGCTAACCATCTTCGCATTGTACTGCATACTCTCCGAGAGCACCAGTTGTATGCCAAGCTCTCCCAGTGTTAGTTTTGGTTGCAACAAGTTGGATTCCTTGGGCACGTTGTGTCTAGGGATGGTATATTTGTGGATTCCAGTAAGATTAAGGCAATCACCAATTGGAAACGTCCCACAAATCCCACTAAAATTCAAAGCTTTTTAGGACTAGTTGGATATTATCGGAGATTCGTGGACGGACTCTCCGCGATTGCTACACCATTAACTAAACTGACTCATAAGGATACCAAATTTCTTTGGTCAGATGAATGTGAAGAGAGTTTTCAGAAGTTGAAGGACAAGTTGACGACAGCACCTATACTTGCCTTACCAGTGAACGGCAAGGAATTCACCGTGTATACCGATGCTTCATATGACGGACTTGGATGCATGTTGATGCAAGATGAGAAGGTAATTGCCTATGCTTCTCGTCAATTGAAACCGAATGAGGTTTAGTATCCAGTACATGACTTGGAGCTTGCTGCCATAGTCTTCACCTTGAAGATTTGACATCACCATTTATATGGTGAAACTTGTCGTATCCACACCGATCACAAGAGTCTCAAGCACTTTTTGAGTCAGCGTGATTTGAACATAAGGCAAAGGCGATGGCTAGATCTCATCAAAGATTATGATCTAGTAATCGACTATCATCCTGGCAAGGTGAACGTAGTTACTGATGCCTTAAGCCGGAATGCAGTTACTTCGTTGGCCACAATTAGAGATATCCACTTGCCAGAGTTGGTAGAGCTTAGATCAACAGGAACCAGATTGGCCTATGATTACCCCGATGGTGCACTGATTGCCCATATTCTAGCTAAGCCAGTGCTAGACAATCGGATTCACGATATCCAGACTTCTAATTCGAGATTTTAGCAAGAGCTTCAGAAGTTGCAGTTGGGCGAACCATCGAAGTTTTCAGTTCGAAGTGATGGAGTTCTACTATTCCGGAGTCGAATTTGCATGCCGCACGACCTTGACCTCAAAAGCACCATTCTTCAGCAAGCTCATTTTTCTCCATTTGTCATGCATCCAAGCAGCACCAAGATGTATCGAACCATCAAAGATCATTATTGGTGGCCTGGAATGAAGAGAGAAGTTGCTGAATTCGTGGCTAGATGCTTGACTTGTCAACAAGTGAAAGCGGAACGTCGAAAACCTTTCGAGATACTTCACCCTCTTCAGATTCCCGAATGGAAGTGGGAACACATCACCATGGACTTCGTGGCTGGTTTTCCGCGCGTTAAACATGAGATTGATGCTGTATGGGTGATTGTGGACCGAACTCACCAAGTCAGCACACTTTCTCCCAGTAAGCATGAAATGGAGCGTTAACCAGTTTGCACAACTTTATATGAATGAAGTAGTTAGCCTCCATGGAGTCCCGACTTCCATAGTTTCCGATCGAGATCCGAGGTTTACTTCACAATTCTGGAGCAGTTTTCAGCAAGCGATGGAACTCAACTCCATTTCAGTACTGCTTTTCATCCACAGACCGACGGCCAGTCGGAGCACACCATTCAAATATTAGAAGACATGCTGCGAGCATGTGCGCTTGAGTTTACCGGTGGATGGGACACATACCTAGCGTCAGCTGAATTTGCCCACAACAACAGCTACCAATCTAGTATTGGTATGGCTCCGTACGGAGCCTTATACGAAAAGAAGTGTAAAACCCCATTGTACTGGGATGAAGTGGGCAAGAATCGAATCTTTGATAAGGCAGAGATTGATCTCACCATTAAGAAGTTGAAATTCATCCGAGAACGGCTTAAGGCAGCCCAGAATCGAGATCGAAAATATGCATAACGGAGGAGGATGCCTTTGGAGTTCCAAGTGAGAGATGAAGTTTTCTTGAAGGTCTCTCCTTGGAAAGGTGTTATTAGATTCCGCAAGGTGGGAAAGCTGAATCCGAGGTATATTGGTCCATTCCTTATCATTGAACATATTGGACCAATGGCGTATTGCTTGGAATTGCCACTTGACATGGCGAGGATACATGATGTCTTTCATGTATCTATGCTTCGGAAATATGTACCTGATCCATTGCATCTTCTTCAGACTCCACCAGTAAAGCTGAAGAAAAGTTTGAGCTTCAAGGTTCAACCTGTAGCCATATTGGATCGAGAAGTTCGATCCCTGAGGAACAAATCGGTTCCTTTAGTGCAAGTTTTATGGAAGAGCTTACAAATCAATGAGCAAACTTGGGAGCCTGAGAATGATATGAGGCGTGACTTCCCCCATCTGTTTGAGGGTTAGTTTAATTAAATTTCAAGGATGAAATTTTTGTAAAAGGGGAAGAGTTGACATGCCTAGACTTAGTCCGTACGTGTCAAGTTATGAATTCATATGAAATTGTAAAGTTAAGAAATGAATTTGGACTACTTTAAACATTTTAAACTTCCTTTAACTCAATTCCGTGCCTAGAAATCAAAAATATTACCCGAAGTCGGTAGGGCTCCTTGGGCACGATAACAGAAGCGAGAGGGCCGAGTTGACCAAAAGTCAACCCAGATTGGTTGACTAAAAGTCAACCCAACAACTTTAAAAAGGGTGATCGATTTTTAGTCATTTTCTTCTTTTTCTTCATTTCTCTTCAAAACCTCTCAAACTCCCTTAAATTTCCAGCCCTCAATCCTTCTTTGAACCCTTCATTTAGCATCACAAACAACTCCTCTAACTTTATTAAAGCTTAAAAACGTCAAATTTGTCAAGATTTCTCCAAATTGCAAAATCTACCGAACTGGCGATAGTTTGTTCTTCGGTTTTTAACTTTCAATCCAACCGTTGGATTTAGCTGAGTTTTTGGTATGTTGTTCTAGACTCTTTAAGCTTTAATTTGACTACTTATATGCTTGATTTCGTTGAGGGAGCTGAAAGTTATGCTGAATTGAAGATGAAATTTCGCTGCTGCTCCTGAACACTTGCACTTTAGTGTTTTGATTTGAATTTCTTGCAAGATTGGTTGTTTAATTTTGTTTTTGAAGCTATTGGTCCTTAGATTAAGTGCTTAAGACTATTTGTTTCAAATCTCATGCAATTTGGTGAAATCTTGACAAATTTGACCTTTTTGAGCTTTAATGAAGTTAGAGGAGTTGTTTGTGATGCTAAATGAAGGGTTCAAAGAAGGATTGAGGGCTGAAAATTTAAGGGAGCTTGAGAGGTTTTGAAGAGAAATGAAAAAGGAGAAGAAAATGAGCTAAAATGGTGGTCGTTTGGCCGACCACCCTTTTTAAAGTTGTTGGGTTGACTTTTGGTCAACCCGATCCTCTTGCTTCGGTTATCGTGCCCAAGGAACTCCACTGACTCCGAGCAATATTTTTTATTTCTAGGCTCAGAATTCAGCTAAAGGAAGTTCAAAATGTCTAAACTAGTCCAAATTCATTTCTTAACTTTACAATTTCATATAAATTCACAACTTGACACGTGCAGACTAAGTCTGGGCGTGTCATTTATACTTTGTCACTCACTTTGTTCACGATATGTACTCACCACTATTCTTTTACCCTATGTTTGGTAAGAGGGAAAGAAATAATAAGGAAAGAAAATAGGTAGGGAAAAAAAATAAATAGGGAAAGAAAAAAATTATATTTTCTTCCTCATGTTTGGTAGCAACGAAGGAAATGAGAAGGAAAGAAACAAATTAATCATTTCCATTATTTGGTATAAGTAACAAATAGAAATGGAAGGAAACTTATTTTAATTAATGTGACAATTTTACCCTTATTTATTGTTTCGTTAAAAATTTATTTCAAATATCATTTATTAATAGTGGTAAATTTTGTAAATTACAAACAAATGTTAAGGATGTAATAGTATTTTTCATGTATTATAGTCAGCAAACACTTTATTTCCTTCCTATTTTCGTTCAATGTGGACGGGAATGATTATAAGGAAATGGAAGGGAAATGGATCCTCTCTTATTTCTTTCCTTAAGTGCATTTCTTTTCTACCAAACAAAGAAAACTTGTATTTTCCCATCCATTTTCTTTCCACACCATTTCTTTTCTCCCTAATTCCTTCCCACAAACATAGAGAATTCAAATTTTGAGGCTCGCTAGGATTATTTGGTGGCGTCAGATTTTTCTCTGATGCTAAGTTTTCTTCAAAAATTTTGATTTCAAATTACTAATAAAGTTTTAGTTTTACTTTTAGTTTTGTAGTGATGATATCGATAATGTTTTGCACTATTTCAGGGTGCATTGAGGTCGACACGTACTTTAAAGTAGCGTAGCGATATATTACTGCACTATCGGATCTATATGCCAGGACATGACATCTTTAAAAGAAGGTTCTGAAAAAGTTAATTTGAACCCATATATATAATTATGTATGTATGTATTTATGTATTTATTTTAAAATCTAACGAACAAGTTAATTTGACATATATTAATATATATATATATATATATGTGTGTGTATGTATATATATTTAGGAACTTCATAATTCTTTATAACTCAAAAGAAAAAAAAAGACTAAACTACACACGATCTCCAATTTGTAGCATCACATATATTAGAATTTTTTTCTTTTGAGAAGAAGTCTAAAGGGTTATATATATATATATTTTTTTTTTTTTCTGTTACAAAAGTGTTTTAGTTTTTGAATTATATGTGTGTGTGTTTGATGGATGAGAGAGAGAGAGAGGGGGGCGACCTGGAACCACTGTAGTTCTCTTTGCATTAGCAATGCTGGCCCTTGGATCTGATCAACTAGACGTTGGGGAGCTGATTCCCCTGCCATATGTAACATCCTGTTTATGGTGTCATCAGCTACTGTAAATGTCTTCTTCAAAGCACCAGTCCCATATATAAGGCTAAACACCTTTTCTTGACGATGTATAATGGCAATGTCGAATATGGTCCTTCCATCATTGTCAGTACACCACAATAAATCAGGATTTTCACGAATAATCTCAACTATAATCTCTGTAATCCCCAACCTAGCAGCTGCGATGATTACGTCATCAAGCCCAAAACGGGAGGCCGGTATGGTCGTAGACAACAAATGCAGAAGCTTTTGGGCATAGGCATGGGTCACCTTCAAATCATATATTTGCTTGATTCCTACATAAAACGACAAATATATGAAGAAAATTAATTAATTACATATATATATATAGTATTAGTAATTAGAAATAAAGAAAATACTTAAAACAAATTGAGATGAACATACCCAGGAATTTTAAGAGAACAGCCCATCCACTTGATTGTTCTGTAACGTAGTGCACTAGTTTTATATTGGTTGGAAGTAGACACGTCATACTAGCACATTAAAAAGAAAAGAATGGTTTCCCCCTAACTCCAAAGCAATAGGATATATATACCTGGCATAATAGTGTTTTTCTTTTCATTTTGTTCTTGCTTCAACTTCAAAGCGGTAGGTAGATTTACCGTTAGACCTTCAAAAAAAATTAATGAATGTATTATTATTATTAGTTAGTAAAATATAAAACTATACCAGAAAGAGTAAAAAAAAAAAAGGAAACAAAGAGTAAAAGGTTGAAGTTAGGACCTAGGAGTTTGGATTAGGAAACAAAGAAAAATATTAATTATTTATTTGATTCATATATTATTTTCTTTTTTTTATTCGTATAATCTTAATTTAGTTTTTAAATTTAAAGTTTAATATGTTACTTTTATCTTTCAAAAAGATTTTTAATAACCCACATTTTAATAAATAAAAAATTATTATAAACTTTTTATGGTTTCAGTGTATGTATCAATATCTTTGGGTGTAAAAAGAAAGGTAAGTGGTTTTGAAAGAGTAAACTTGACACTATTGTTATCTGAGGACAAACTTTTAAGCATGTTGGTATTTATTTACCTAGACCGGTGTTTAGTCATAGGTAATTATACATGCGACTTTTAGACAATGTTTGGAGATATTAGTTGAACAATAAGAAAACAAACGTAAAGGGTATACAACAAATATTGTTTATCATGAAATTTTAAACAAATTACAATGTTATTATTAATATTATTAAATAAATTATTTTTATTATTGATTTTATTTTTATTTTTATTATTATCTTAACAAGCTATAATGATCATTTAAAGCATTTGATATATACCCAAGATATAATTGATTGTTTCAAGTCACTAATAATTCTAGTTGACACAGCTGGACCTTTTTTGCACTTTTTCCGTACAATTGGAATAGTAAAAGATGGCGAAATTGTACGAGGGATGCGTTGTCCAGGAAAGAATCAATCTATTGTGAAGGATGAAGTAAATATTGAGGATAAGATTGGACAAAGTTGAAAAATGAGGCATTAGATAGTGCATGGATTGATTAAGAGAATTTAAGGAAACCTTAACCCTAATTGGGTCTGTACGTTCAAGGAACTCGTACGTGACCTAACTAAACATCAATTGGATAAGTGATCCAGCCTAAAAAGAAGTTGGGAGAAGTGTACCAGAGTCTGGGAAAGGAATTAGATCGAATCGGAGGCAAAACAAACCATTCGGAGGTAAAAGAGACCTTCGACGCTAGAATTGACATCAACAGGTGTCGAAGTTGGGTGTCGATGGGAGAAGGCTCCAGAAAATGGAGGAGAAGGAGAGAGAAAACATCATGGCCAGAATCAGTGTCGAAACTGCCTATATTCAACACCAGATCATGCCTTTATAAGGTCGGGGTTGCCCAAGCTCTCTCATTTCTCTCTTTTTTCTTCCTTCTCCAATTTCCTCCGCCTTTTCCACCAAACTACCACATTAACCACTCTCTGAACACTCCCCTAAACATCCTAAATCAAGTCCCCAACCTCCCTAAGCCAAAAATCAAGGAGGAAACAAGGAAATAGCAAAAGAGGAGCTAGAGGAGCCTTTGAAGCCATTTTGGAGATTCGACCATATCTCCCAATCTAACAGATGGATTAGGAAGAATTTTTGGTATGTTATTCTAGACTTCTCAATATTTAAAATGCCTGTTTACCTGCCTCAATCCATGCACTAGTTGGAAATTAGGTTAGCTCATAATTTAGGTTTAGTTTTTAGGTGTTAAATGGAGGTAGGATAGATATTTGTGTAGTTTGAGTTGGTGAATTAGATTTTGAGTTAGATAAGTTTATTGTGGGTGTTATGATGTTGGTGTGTCTCGATTTGTAGTTTGATCCATGGCTCGATTGAAGAGAATCGGGAGAGAGAAGTGAAGAAGGGTACTCTTAGGTAAAACCCGAGACATATCCGACATTGAACTTGGTGTCAACTGGTGCTAGATGTGAACCTAGGCCAGATGGCCTTCTTATTGAGAAGATCCGTCGCTGGTTGATCCTAGGTTCGACGCTGGTCTTGCCCTCAAAGGGCAAGATGGTCATTTTACACTCCTAAACCCTAATTGACCTAAATCTACCCAAGACACTTCCAAACTTCTGAAATCACTTCTGAACCCTACCTTCGATTCTACGATTTCAATATAATAAACTTAAATTCTACGATTTCAACGTTTCATTAGGTTTACCTATATATATGAATTAAAACATCTTTGTATTTGATTATTTTTTATTGAATTGACATGATACCTTGAAATTTTGAAATTTTATTTACATTGAAAATATATTAAAAGAAGATTTGGATGTGGGAATCTAAATTTCAATAGATATAATTTAAAATTTACCTTAAAATAAAAAATTACATTAATAATTCATGTTATCGTACCTTACTTTACCTATAAATCGTGCTCTTCCTCTTTTTTTTTTTTCCCTTTTTAATCTCTAACCTTCATTTTCAAAGGTATAGATTAATTTCTTATAACTTTTCATTCATTTTTTAACTAGATTATACAAGTAATTCTTTATTAACAATTAATATTCTCTATATACAACTCTCAATTCAGCTGTTAGAGTTATATATCTGATGTACGTCCAGGATTGAATTTTTTTTAATTTACTTTTTATTCTTTTTGTATTTCTTATTACTAGATTTCTTCACCCATATTCTCATGTCTTCAACTTTGTTAGTATCAACACTAAATTTAAGAGATTCTCCAACAGTTATCTTAAGCTGCGTAAATTTATCTAGACAAGAATGAAAAGAAAGCAACCATGGAGTGAAGGCTTCAAGCTGGTGTGATTTGAGCTTTTATTAAGTTTGTATTATTTAAAATTGTTTGTCGCTTGGATTTCTTTAATTAGCTTGCATCAAGATCAAATTTATTTTTCCATGGGTCCTTGGTTTTTTGTTTGTAAACAAAGAAACGCAAGGTAAATCAACAACTTTTTAAAAATATATAGATGTGTATTTTGCCAATTAAAGAGTGGTCATTAATTTCTTCAGGAAAAAGAATATTGCATAAGTATTAATTATGATACTATGATATTGTATAATCCTTAATAAAATTATTACAAGTAAGAAAGATATATAGCACATCTAATTATATAGACAATAATAAAAAATATAAATATATTTAATCATGATTTGAATACTTATTAATTTGTTGATTTTAATGAATTGAGGCCATTTTGACTAAGAGTATTTCTTAATTTATTATATTAGTTGTTAAATATGAAAATTTTTATGTTTTGGAGTGCTTTTTTTATATACTTATAATAATTTAATTGGAAAAGATCCAACATTTTATGTCATTTAAAATTTAAATAGATTTTATTCTAAAAAAATTAAGAACGTTTTGTTATTATAGCTTTAAGAACTCAAATAAAAATAGTCATACAATAAATATTTTTTAGTAAAATTAATATAAATATAAATATATATATATATATATATATTTGGATAAAAATGTCAGTAATCCTACCATGTAAAGCTTAAGGCTTCGCTTTAGATTGGGTTTGCAATCCCAAAAAATGCTTATAGAATACAAAAGAGAGGAGACCACTACTTACAAGAATAAATCCATCGTTTCCACGATGGAAGCCTCACTGCGCTAGGAAATGGTGCAGGTTCACAAATCAATCCTCCGAAAGCTTTCGAAATTATCCATTTGTTGTCCAGACGATCAATGATATCGAAAGCAATATCTGGTAAAGTAATGGTAAGACCATATATTTTATTATATATAATAATATGGGGCGATCAATATAGACAGAGCAAATTAATTAAAGAAGAAACGTTTAAGTTTACTGCTCTTACCAAACCATCCGCCATAAATAATTAAATCAAGGGGTAAGGAACTCGTGCGGCTTTCGGATAATTTAGTTATTACTCGGGGGTACAAATGGTAAATCATATCACCATTCCCTGCCCAGCATGCCGCCTCCAGCGAATATCCGGTTTCAAGTATGTTCTCGTTTTTCTCGATTAAGTAATCGGCAATCTCAATTGAACCGTTATATGCAGCGTTGAAAAGAGCCCATGGAAGCATCAATTCTTTGTTCACTATGTTCATTTCTGGATCTGACATTTTGCTAACCAATTCCTCCACAACTTTCGGTTGATTACAATAGATTGCAAGCTGAAGGGCACTACCATCTCCATAAACGCTCGTGAATAATTTTGCATTTATTAAATTGGGACGGTCCCTCAACAAAGTTTTAACCGAATCCAAATCACCGACAGTAATAGCCTTGAACAAAGCCACAACTTGAGCACGTTCATCATCTGCAAATTACATTCTTATGTTTTAGTGAGTAAATTTATATTTTAAATTTTAAACCTAATTGCATCATTTGTGTTGTTATATTTCAATAAAAAAAAGTAAGTAAATTTTAAAATATCAGCATCAAAAGCGAAAAGGAGAACTCAGAGTTGAACTATATTATACATATGATTGGAAAAGACCAGATGATTGCAAAATATAAAAGTAGAAGGTGAAATACACATGCTACATAGTTTTTCTATCTCCTTTTTTTTTTTTTTTCAATTAATACAATTAAGAAGAGATAAATCACAATAAAGTAAGGAGATCAAAGTCTCGAGAGACTCCTAATTAGTTAAGGAGTCGGCAAAGAAATTAGCCTCTCTATATGAACAAAAGAAACATTTCCTCAAATAAAAAATAAGTTAGACAACTCGTGAAAGAGGTCATTGTACTTCCACATGGCCTAATATCTGCATTAGATCTCACTAGTTTTTCTATCAGGCCATAGAAAAGAAACCCGTTGACACCCACCATAATGTCTTTAATTGGCTAATTTAAGGAAATCATAAGATATTACGTATAATAATATTTAATGCTGTAAATTAAAGGAGTTAATAAGTTTTATGATATTTATCGTTTTTCTAAATGAAATTTCAAAAAAAAAAAAAGAAGAAGGACAGTATAATAGAGATATTTATCATTTATCCATTAGTAGAATAAAAAAAGATAATTACTACGAAGAAAATTATAGTTTAGAAAATGGGACGATATATGACAAATATTAATTATTGGTGGGCATCATAATTTTTTTTTCTGAAATTGAATTTATTATTAAAAGCAAGGAACCAAAGCATTAAAAGTCAGAATATTAGAACAAAAAGGTCCAAGCAGAGTCATCACTAAGCCAATCAATCAGATCAAGATTCATAGAGACACCCCTTTTAGCTAAAGAATCAACGAAAAATATTTTACTAGAAAGAAAATGCTAATATATCTAAAATCTAAAATCTATACCAATATATCTAAAATCTAAAATCTAAAACTGACAATGAAAGTTTATACTAAAAACTAATAGCGTGTTTGGATTGAGGAGAGGAAAGGGAAACGAAAGGAAAGGGAGATTTTAAGGAGAGCCAAAAAAAAACCCTCCGTTGTTTGGATAAAGATTTTTAAATTTTTTCAATGTCCAAAACCCTTCTAACTTGCATTTTTCTAGAACCCTAATTTGAGGTGCCAAGGAGCAGTGACGGAGGGAGGGGAGGGGGGGGGGGGGGGGGGTGAAGGGTGGCCATCGTCCCCCTTGACTTTGGAATATTTGCTTTTATACCTATAGAGCTTTTGTACTATTGCAAAGAGATAATTAATTACCCCCCCTCCCAGCTTTTGAAAATTTTCCTTATAATCATAAAAACTTTCTTTTTTTTCATACAATATTTAGAAGACTTCTAACATATTTTAATTTCTCATTCATGAATTATAAGTTAGATTCTTTTTAATCCTTACTTTACTCCTTAATTTTCTCAATCTTTATCTTTTGTTTTGCAATTAAGATATTCAAACTTTTTATTTTATTTTTGGATAATTTATATACCACCAAAATTATCAAATACTTATCTACATATATATATATATATATATATATTCTTTTTTTTAAAAAAAAATTTAACAATACCTTTCAAGTCCTACCAAGTATGGGTTTACTCTAATTTAATTAATACTATTGGTTTTGTTTGATTAGTGTTAGTTATAATTTAGTTTATTTATTAATTTCTAACATAGGTCTTTTTTTTAAAATATTTCTTGCATAGTTATTTTACCATTTGATATGCATTGAAGTTAAATATTGATTGTGAATATTACTTCTTCAACTAATGTAATATGTAACTATAACTACATTAAAAAAATACCTTTTATCATTTATTTATTTTTAAAATGCTTTTAAACTACTTCTTTGTATGATTTTTTTTGCTCATATTTCAATATAACTATACTTACAATTAAAATTAGAAAATAATGATATGAATCTAAATTTCTTTATATTTATTTTAAATGATTAAAATATAAAGCTAATAATAATATTAATAATGTTACTGTTGCATAATTAATTGTTTTTTTCCTTTTCTGCTTTGAAGAAAACCTTAAGTTCATATATTATATATTCGCCCCCTAACTTTTTTCTCTGGCTCCGTCCCTGCTGAGGAGAGGAGAGAACTCCCAAAAGTTTATTATTTGTAAAACGTCATAAATATCTTCTAATTTTCTAAGAAAATTACAATCTTCACCGGCTATAACTAGCTGGCAAAATCTGACCCGATAATAGGTACCCAATTCAATCCGATTTAACCAAAAAGTCAACAAACTTGAATTTGACTCAACCCAAACTTGGAATTATCCGAACCCGAAAATGACCCAAACCCAGAATGACCCGAACCCAAAAGTGACCCAAACCCGAAATGACCCGAGCCCGAAGTGACCCAAACCCGATTAACCCGAGAAGTTAACCGGAAATGACCCAAACTTAAAAGAAAGTGTATTTAAAATTTTTTTTAAAATAGTAATTCAATTAAAAATAAAAGTATAATAATATAAAATACCAGCATATAGCAATTAATATACTTTCAAATTATTTTCAGTTTGTTACCAAAGATCTATGTCTATAATATATATAAAAGTACGAATATTGTAAAACTTTTGAATCGTCTAAAATACCCTTTTCTTTTTCTATATTTCAAAAATGTCATTGATATTGTTGAGTTAAATTAAAACTCTTTATTTATCTTTTATTAAATATTTTTATATTTATTAAATGATTATAGTAATTAACTAATTTTGCTTTCATCATAATTAACAAATTACTATATTATCTTAAAGAAAATATTTTAATTATCATTCAATTTCATGTATATAGTTTAATTTGAAGTTTATTCTTTAGTTTAATTATCACTCACCTCAATTTAATTTGTTTTTCTAAATTTTTATTTTTTTATTTTTTTGTTTATATTAATAACTCATTGTATCACGTGCAAAGCACGTGACAGAGTAACTAGTTAAGTCAAGTATATGTATGTATCATGCATCAATATTTTGTTAGTATTTATTTGACCAAAACTTAATTATTAATTATGATTACAATTTAAGAACAAAAAAGAATTTATTTTCATTGTTATAAATAGAATTAGATTAAACTTTTATGTAATTATTTAAATATCTATACTTTAATATTTTATAGTTAATATAAAGATATATCAAATATCATATAATATTTTAATTAATATTAAATATTTATAACTTAACTAATTTTATATTAATATTATATAATATTTAAAAATATTATCCTATGGATTTAGTGACAACCCAAGCAAATTAAATTATATTTCAATTGAATGTTTTTTAAAGATTGATTATGTGGAATTTGAATAAAAATAAATTGATATTTACAATAATATCGACTTGTTTATTTTAAAAAAAAAAGAAATTCGAAATTAATATAATTTTTAGATTTTATTATGTCTCATATAAAATTAAGAATTAATAACTATAATTTTCATTTGTACATATTGCAAATTGGAGGATTAAAACTAACTTCAATTATCAATTAGAAAATTTCATTTAAAATTGAATATTTGAATTTTTACCCAATCAATTAGAATAAATTGCTAAAAACTAAAAGTTAAAAATCTAGTAAGTAATAATTTTATTTTTTCAATAAATCCCGAATCTATGTAAAAAAAAAAAGGAAGTTAATATCCCGTAATAAAATCTGAAACGATACAAAATAGAAATCAAGACATCAAATATGAAAAAAAAACCTCAAATAATCCATAATGAATTTGAAATAATTTAAACGCAAAAATCCGAATGTCAAATCCGAACTAATATGACCCAAATAAAAAACGACCCGAACCTGAAAACCTGACTGTGAAACCCGGAATGATCAGAACCCAAATGACCGTGACCCAAACCCAACCCGGATCCGAACTCGATATGACCTGACATTCAAACGACCCGAACCCAACCCAGACCTGAACCCGAACCCAAAGTGACCCGAATTTCTCTTGACCCAAAACTGACCCAACCCGAATAATCCGAACCCGAACCTAACCCAACTTACCCATTTGCCACCTCTATTCCAAAGTTTTGTGTCTAACTACAAGTATTTTATTTGTTTCATTTTTTTTGTACAAATCTTTTTTCACTTTAATTGAAGTCATAATTGAAAAGGACAAAATTCATTGAATAAGTTCTGCTACATGCATGAATATGCTTTTTGATGCCTAATGTTTGACTGATCTTGACGTGGCATAAATTAAACAATATATATGAGAACGATCATATAATGAGAACGATGTTGCATACCATATGTATATATAGATATATATGAGCATTTCCTCTAATTCCAATAAACAAAAAACCAACCATTCTGCGATTGTAATATCGGTAATAATATGTGCACTTTCAAGCTATATTTGCACTTTGATGGTGCGTGCAATTGTAATCCGTACAAAAGGGTTATAATTCAAAAAAAAAAAATTAAAAGACATCCTTTCCTTCCCTTTAATTGTTTAATAATCAAACAAGGGCTATTAAATAATCCTTCGTTTCCTTTCTCTCGTTAAATTATATTATCCAAACAAGAATTAGACCTTTACTTTTTGTTTCTTTTTTTTTAATCTAAACACGATGTAAAGGAAAGGCCATCCACGTCGCCTCTCTTTTTCTTTTTCTTTTCTTTCTTTTTTTTTCTTCATTTTTTCGTTTAAACATTCTCTTTAAAATATTTTTTACCATCCATCTATCAATCAATCATATATATATATATATACATATAATATTATTTAATTAATAATTTATTTTTTTATTTATATTATAAAGGATGACAATTGCCATCTAACAATTGACTCTCATTTTCTGATTTTTTTTTAACAAAATTTTTAAACATGAGTTTTACCAAATTTTTTGCAAGTTTTAGGGTAAGTGAGTAGAGTAAAATTTTAACTCATTACACCATTTGACCATATTTAACACATCATTACACTCTATGATAATTTCCTTGACTTTTTACCAAAAAAAAAATTCCCCCAAATTTTTTTATGAATTGTAAGATTTTGGCCATGTATTAGTATAGAATTTGATTTATCTTGATTTATTTTAACTTTTTAATTATTATTTCTAATTTTTACCAATTAATATAAATCCCACTAATTTTTATTGGATTTTCTATGCTTAGGAGGAGAATAATTGTCTCCTTCAATCTCTCATATTTTAATTTTTATAACAAAATTCTTAGTATAGGTTCCACTTATTTTTTTAGTTTTTTTATTTGAAAATGAGGTTAATTTTTTCATAAATGGTAAAATTTGGACCATATATGTTAGAATTGATGTTATCTTGATCTGTTTTTAATTTTTATTATCTTGAGTAAATTTTTTAATTTTTTTTAGCTTTTCTATGTGTTTTATTTCATTTTTCAATATTATTTATTTCAAATTAAATATTTAATCTTAAAGTGAATTTTTTCATATTGATCTTCTTTTTTTTCCCTAAAAAGTATAATTTAAATATTTAAAATTACGGTCCTGGGTCAATATCTAGTATAATAAAAAACTACTAGTAAAGAGGAAATTGAGTTTACTCTTTTAACCTTAATAGTTATTTAATAGCTAATCAAAACAAATTAAAGCATAAAATAATTACCTGCCTTACCTTCCCTCTATTTTGTTTTAAATCCCAAAACTTTCCTATTCCAAATTTGTTTTCAATCATTTCTCATTAATTATAATTGCAAATCAGATTCCTATGTATTTTGTAAAAAATAAAAATACATGTATGATGTATCTGAATAACTTTTTTGAAATAAAAAAAACTCCGATTTTCAATTATTATAAAATAATTGATGAAAAAACACATGTGGAAAGGGGGAAAATTCTAGAAGGAAGAAAAAAAATGAGGGAAGGCAACTAACTGTCTCTAATTGTAATTGTTTTGATTATAGACATTAATTAGTTACTAAAGGCTAATTTGGTGTTGCCGTTGGGTTGAAAAAACCGCTCGATTCCAAAAAAAGGTGCGTTTTAAATTTTTAGGTATTTGAGTTTACCATGAAAAGGTGTAGTTTTAATCAAGTGAAAAATACTTTTGAAATGTCTAGCCCCTAAATATTATCTTTCCATGTTTGATGGACTTTCCCCATCAAAATTGACTTTTACCAGAGATTAAAAATCATTTAATATTATGTTAAGGGTGAAAAATAATTTTTTGACACTCAAACACAATACAACTCAAATACAACGCTAAACAGGCTCTAAATTTAAAATAGGAAACTCAATTTCCTCTTACCAATTTTCTATCTTAGTATTTCCTTCCTAATAAATACTTTTGATTATAGTAGCAATCAATAAATATTTGTAATCCATTGCCTTATTTTGTAATTCTGCCAAAGCGTATATATGGTTTAATAAAGAGAGAGCCGTAAAGGTCACACAAGTAATATAGAAAAGAGATACATGTACTCGGAGTTAGATTTACATATTTATGCTTTTAACAAGAGAGAGACAAAAAGAGACACACCTGTCGTCCGTTCTTTAGGTTCAGGCCGTGGCCAGTTGTTCCAGCTGGCCAAAGCATCCCAAGCACCTTTGGCAGTAGTTATGCTACTAATCAGAGCGAGCGTCTTTGGAGAACATGAGATCTGAATTGCATGTAAAGCAGCAGCATCCTTCTGTTTAAAATCCGCAACTTTCTTTCCAGCTGGATCTTCCACAACTTTCCAGAGATCTTGACTCAGCAAGTAGCTTTTCATGCAAACTCTCCAGTTTCGATAATTTTCATTCATAATAAGAGATTCGACAACAATACTTGTCGCCATCCTTAAAACTCTGTTAAAACGAAGTTTCAAGTAAATATTTGTATGGTAATTAAATCAATAATTAGATGGAATTTCATAAAATGAAGTTTCAAGTAAATACTCAACTCACCGGAATAAACAAGGTCAGTCTTCTTCCTCAATTCTTCCGATCCTTGAAGAGAGCATTTAGCTGAACTGCGACCTAATAATTGAAGACTTCAGTCATGATCAATCATTTTCTTTATTAATACTCCCTCCGTCCCATTATTTTTGCCTATCTTTTCTTTTTTAAATGTACGTTTCAATTTATTTGTCATTTATTATAAATAATAAATATATTTAAACTTTCAAACATATCCTACATTTTTTCATATTACTACATAAAACTCAAAAAACAAATACAAACACCAAAACAATAATGAAAATTAATAACTTTTAATTAATTTTCTTAAAATTTATGAAAAGTCAAAAGGGAAGACAAATAATTGAACGGAGTTCGGAATGGACTTTCTGATTTATAGACGTGTGAAGTTGTGAACCAAAGACTTTGCAAAAGACTTTTTACAATGTGTTCGTACTGAGGAATTTTAAAATTTTGAGAAATTTTAAAATGAAGGTATTTCAAAATGCATTAATTCAAAATGACAGCAGTTATAATTGTATTGTTTGGATGGAGAATTTTTTAATAAAATTTTGAGTATTGAAATTTTTTAATAAAATTTTGAAATAATAAATAATAAATAAAATGAAATAATATTAAAAAATATACAATATGAGTATCATTGGATTCGTAAAACTATTCACATATCACTTGTAACTAATAAAAATGAAATATATATATATATATTAGAAATAAATTTTTGGGATTAAAGTTAAAAAAATAGAAGTTGCATAAAAAATGGAAACTTAATAAATGTGGATAATTGACTAAAATACAAAGGATTTTACAAAATCCACCTATTGAAATGGGTTTTGAAGAAGGGTTTTAGGCCATCCAAAAATCCTCCAAATTCTAAGAAAATTTGAAATGCTTATCTTTTCTTGTCAAATAAGAAGATTTAATTTTAGAATTTAAAAAACCCCTATTAAAAGAAAACTGTTGTCATGCCCCGACCCGTGGGTCCGGCCACGTGACAACCGCCGTACCACCTCGAGATGCGTGCCTCGTCAAGCGGGCAATCCAAGATGGCACAAGACATAAAATAAAGGGTATTCGAGCAATATATGAAAACATGTATTAGAAATAATATACAACATATTATTTAAATATTTATAAGTGTGTGTGGCACATTTTACGATGCAAACTTGCAGCGAAAAAGATAAATATATGTATCAACATGCACTACTATTTCGAGTCAAGATTCACAGGGCAAAAAGGGGTGGCACCTACAAAATCATGTCCTCAGTGAGGTACTGGGATCACTGACCAGCGGGACGTCTGCCGTCCGAAGCCTAATGACCTGACAATAAAAGTGAATGGAGTGAGTACAATATACTTGTACCCAGTGAGGGACCCGGTTATAATGACCGATCACCTCAGGCTGGGGATATGAAATAATCCAAAATTAATTTATTAAACCATTTACTAAAAATTATATGAAATTCCATGCCAAAACAAATATTAAACTAATAATGATATTACTAAATGGGCTGGCTTCTGAAATTGTCCCAAAAGGTACACCCGTGCATTGAGGTACCCGCTGGACCGTCAAGGGTTACTTTATATTTCAAAACACTTTTCTTTGCTCACTGGCCCATTCCCTTGATGTTTGCCTTGCTGTGGTGGAACACAGCAATCTTGAGCCCTGGCGAGCTTCCCTTCGCGCCTCTCCCAGGGTCTCGTCTCACCGTGCCCCTCGACAGGCGATCCACGGTTGAGAATCTTGCATGCTTCTCCAACTTGGTCCACGCTCCCGCATATATTGGAGCACCGAGGAATCCGCTCAATCTCTCGTCTCTCAGGGGCATCGTACCCCAAACAATTATTAGTAATATCAATTTATAAAAATATTTGAAAATCCCACTCTTTAAATCTTTTGTAAACTTGGTGTGTGAGGGTGGACATTTCATACCCCAAAACATATAAAAACAATTTAATAAAGCATTTATAAAGAAATTTGAAAACGGTTAACCCTTAATGGTCAACCAATATAATCCAAGCCACTCACAGGAGAGGAGAGTTGTATACTCCTCGATTATCCCACGAATGCCTTAGCTCAAACTACTACCGGTCCAAAACTTGTACAATCACGTACCTAAATAATCAAATTAAAATCTAATTTGATTAATGAAGGCATTCGACCAACAATTAAATCACAAAACAAAACCTATTTAACGTCTCCAAGGTCTAAGAGCTAAATTGGATAGGTCCGGAAGTTAATTGAAGTTTATTAAGGTCTAGGGCTGTGAAATTACCAAAATGCCCCCCATGCTACAGTGCCCAAGCCTACTGGTGGCTCACTCCGGGGCGTGAGTGAGCCAAGTAGGGAAGAATCCCACATTTGGCTTGGCTCCCGCGTGGGACTCAATGGGTCCAGCGTTGGAGACGTTTCCAGCGCATGACCGGTCACCAAATCGAGCTCAGTTTGAGCTCGATTCATCACCGATCCGCACCAAAATTGAAACACAGTAAGTTCAACATCTAAACTAAGGATTGACAGCTTCAAAAATGGAATTAAACAACCAACTATGCTCGGAATTCGAATCAAAACACTAAGGGTTAACATGTTCTCGGGCAAGCAGAATTCTCAACTTCAATTCATGATTTCTCCTAGTAAAGACCACGAAATCATGCATATAAACTATCAAATTAAAGCTTGATGAGTCTAGAACAACATACCAAGAACTCAGCTAATTCCCACGGTTGAATTGAAAGATATAGCTCGAAGAACAAACTGTCACCGAAATGATAGTTTTGAAGATTTGGTGATTTCTTGGAAATTTTGGTGTTTTGATCTTCAAGAGAGCAAGAGAAGTTGATGTCGATGTTTAATTGAGTGTTTGAAGAGAGATTAAAGGTTTGATTTTGAGGAAATTTGAAGAGAGGGCTCGGAGAAGCGAAGAACAGAGAAGAGAAGAGAAAATGGGGGTCTCGGGTGAGCCGAGACCCCATATATACATGACGGGTCCGGCGCCGGACCCGACTAGGTCCGGCGCTGGAGTCAACAACTTAAATGTTGACTCCAGTAAACTCAGTCCACACTCCTTGGAAATCGTGCCCAGGTGGGGCCCGCAACTCGAAACTTCAATTTTAGGGTTTTTAAGCTTGGAATCGAGCTAAAGGAAATTCAAAACATTCGTGGGAAGTCCAATTTCATCTTTTGGCCACACAACTATATACAAACACAAAACTTGACACGTGCGGACTTGGTCCGGGCGTGTCAACTGTCCTTAAAAATCCTTATCTAAACATACACTTGAAGTTTTGAATCAACTTCTCATCCCAATGCCCAATGTTTACATTTGCATTATATATATATATATTTTAATTGTTACTGTCGCAACGTTTCCAAGGACGACGTGATTGGGACGAAATAAAAATAGGAGTCGCCACTAACCTTTTTGTTTAGGTGGGTTAGCCACCCTTTTAGGAATTTATCGATCTAACCCGACATTGGCCGTGAAATGGCGTATCAAGTTAGATAGGTCCCGGTCTGCGGAACAAAAGATTGGGTTTGGGAGTACGGTTACGTATGGGGAAGGATTAGCACCCCCACAACGCCCGTCAAAAGACAGTACCGATCAATTAAACATTAATTAGGCCTTAATAATGGGTTTTCAATTTTTTTAAGTCTTTTAACCATTGATATTAATTTTTTTTAGAATAATTACCAAAAGAAATTGCCATCACAACTCTTTTAGCAATTATATTTATTGATAATTAAACTAAAAAAGGCACACACATTTTTTGATTTTTTACTTTGAGGGGATAATTAAAAGACACATTTTTTAGATTTTCTTGATTCTGAAACATTTTTTTGACTTACCAATGAATAATTATTAGGAATAATTGCCATCACAATTTCCTAATAACCATTCTTTATTTAATTAATCTTTTTTTTATTTTTCTCTTAATCATATTTTAAAGTTACCATTGAATAATTATTAAAGAAATTGCCATCACAATCTCCATAATAACTATCCATTATTTAATTAATATTTTTTTTAGGATTTTCATGAGCATAAATTAAATGATGCATAGGTATAAATAATGCAAATGGGCCTAAAGTTATTAAATGACATAAAAATGTATGAATGACCTAATTTCTAAAATGGCATAAAATATGCAAAATGACCTAATTTCTAAAATGACATAAATGTTCTCTAACAAACAATAAAATAAAATGGTACGGAATGTCAAATGACTTAAAAATGTTAAAATGGCATAAAAATGTAATTAATTAATTTTAACTCCTAAGTGCAAATGCTCAATTTTTTGCTTTAATTTTTCTTTGATTAAAATAATGCGTAGAGGAAAATTAAAGACACACATAAGGTACGGAATAATAATAATAATAATAATATAAAAAAATATGGAAATAACATGGTTTCACGCGAATTGCATTAAACAAGACTAAAAAAAACTAACATACCCCTAATATAAACACATGAAAATATAACCCATCAAATAATAATTGCAAAAGCCCAAATAACAGCAATCACATTAATAAATATCCATAAGCCAGATAAACAAAACAAATCTTTCAAAATTCAACCAAATTAGAAACCCATAAAAACAAATCCTATAAAATATTGATGCCCTGAGAACGTGGATTAACTACATTAAGCTCAAACCGGATCCAGAGTATAATAGCCTAACAAATGGCAATTCAACAAACAAGCACAACTCATGTGACTTACAAAATCAAATGGCACAGCAACAATAAGATCCCTGAACTATCATAAATGACTCTGCAGCTATTCAAAAACCAAAAAAATAATAATAATAAAAAAATAATAATATATATATATACATATACACTAAACCCAAAAAACAATTACCAATCAACCCATGAATTTTGCAAAAGGGACAACTCTAGAGTGTATCATGACCCACAAGTCAAACAAAATGGTTAATCAATAAAATAATTTATTCGAGAATACCAAACCCAATACTACAACAAATAACAAAGTTCCAATGATTTAACAATAACAAGTCCATAATAGTACTTAGCAATAATCTAGCAAAATAAGACGCAGCTCATCAGAATTGACAAAAATCCAAAGTTAATGAAACTTTACCCAAAAGACGATCGGCCCCGCGTTTTGACTTGCTTTCCCTTTCTTTTTCTTCTTGCCTGTACGAAGACTACGACCGAGACATGAAGACACTGCCTTTGGCATCAAAGAGAGGACGCCCTTTTGAAGATAAGGAACTTGAGTCTCTCCAATGTAAAGTAGATGAAAGTCCCTTTTTGAATGAGTGAAGAAACACCCAAAATTTGAACCCACCACACATTGCCATCCATTCCCATATTTCACGTCAAACTCCTTTTTGATAAAACCAGCAATGGATTTGCAGTCAAGGACATCATAGAGATCCAAAGCTTGAGAAGCAGAGGACATAGCTTGGATCTGCATCTTCATAGGCATGTCTGTGTCTTCCACCAAAGCTTTTCCTTCCAACATCTTTTCCTTCAGTTTCTTCCCCAAACTCTCTCTCTCTCTATCTCACAAAAACAAAAGACCCCCAAGTTTTTTTTTTTATGGGTGAATAATTGGTTCTTATCTTGAAGACCCTGAAAAGATTGGATCCAAATCTCACTGCTTCACCGGTTACAAACCAACAAAAGTGGAAGAAAAAATGCAGGCTTTTGCCAAGACTTTGCCTCCTCCTCTCTCTCTCTCCCTTCCCCCTCCTACGTTTTTTCTTTGGTTGGTCCCCCTTCTTTTACAGTTTTTCTTTAGCTGGCCCCCCTTTTGAAAACAAAAGAAATAAAGCTCTCTTTCTTTTTTTTTTGTTTTGAAAAACTTGCCTTTTGTGAAAAATGAAGAGCCGCCCCCTTTTGCTATTGAAGTTGGCTTCTTATAGTCCCTTTCTCTTTATCTTCATCTAATGGTCCTCATTTCTCCTTTCATTTTCATCTGATGGCCATTAATTTTTGGTCTTGTCTTCTCTCTTTTACCCCTTCTTTCTTTGCTCCCATTGGCTGCTGTTTGGTTGATTTTGAATTTTGATTTTGAATTTGTTGTCTTTGCAGGGGTACCAGCTGGCTGTCACGTTGTATAGACATACTTGCCCACATGTTAACCATCCCATCAACAATCATAATTAATTTTGGGCACATAGCAGCTTTGGTCTTCCCGAATAATTCAGCAATAGCTTCCACGTTTCTTCAAGAGCAATTTGCAGGTGGGGTGGCATGTCTTCTTGGCTTTTGCATTGGGAGTGGACCCTTTTTCTCTATTTACTATTGGCTGATGCTTTGTTTCGTTGGCTTCTCATTGTTGGCTGGCTTTTATTTTGTTGTCTCTGCAAGAGTATCTTAGTGAGAGAGGGGTGCAGCTAGCAAAGGAATCACGTGTTGTTTCATGCCAGCAGTGGTTGTTGGTCTTTCCAGTTGCTTTCAATCTTGTCAAATATGCAGCACTCCTTTCGGCACATGGGTAGATATATATTTCAAATATGTTGATAGGTCCCTTTAGAGAAGAATATTAAAAGGTGACGAGAGAAAGTGGCGTGTGAGGGAAGGTTCCTTGAAGGTGGGGTATAATGGCAATGGTCATTATTGTTGCTGAGGTCCTTTGCAAATAATTTAATTAGCAGCAACAATAAAAGCGGTGGAAATTGCAAGAAAACAAAGTCAACTCGACAAGGACGCTGGGGTCCTTTGCATGGGAGTTGATTCAATTCGGCCTTGGCTTCTCGGTTTTGGTCCAAAATTGCCTGCAGTCATAATAAGATAAAATTAAAATAAAGTAGTAATAATAATAAATAAACTAAACTTAAAAAGATAATGAAATAAAAATTTGGAAATGACCAACCAATTAATTAATCAATTAAAATTAAAATTAAAATGGACATTGGAACATAAATGAACAAGGACATAAATCAAAATGCAAACTTACCATATGATGAAAAATTAAGTGTCTACAGTTACTGCCCTAGATGTACCGGATGTGATCTTTTAGTCCATCTATCTCATTCTCATCTAATCTCCTATCCTTTTTTTTACCCCTTATAGGGATCTCTATTTTAAATTTTGGCTTATTATGATTTGTTAGTTTTTGGTGCATAAGTTGTGAGACCCAAACCTTTCCGTACCCTTCGTATTAATTTAAACAGTAAAACAGTCCCTTAGTGCAGAAGATATGAAATTTAAGATAGAATTTAAACCTTGGAGTCAATGATGATGTTGGAAAAGTAAAATTAGGGGATGGCATTGAAGTCTATTGGAATAAGAATAGATAGGAATCAATGGAGCTATATGAAAGTTGATGAGAAAGATGTAAAATGATATTGAGGTCTATTGGTGTGATGTGTAAACTAAGGAATCAATCTAAAGTGTACTTGAGGATTAAGTATAATTATTATCTAAGTGAACTCGGGAGTCTCTTGGAATCATATTAGATATTAAGGATATGGCTAATTCAAGTCGAGTGATAAAAGATTTGTTAGTGCATGCATGAATAATCAATAGGAGTTTGAGGAACCAAACTCTAATCTTGTCTGTACACTCATAAAGCTTGTACATGACAAACCCTTTAAGCGTATAACCTAATTGGACCATTCAGAGGAAATGAATTGAACCCTGGATGAGGCTAAGGAAGTGTATGGCAGTCTGGTAGAGAAACTAAATTGAGTCGGAATCGAATTATGATGAAACGGAGGCTTAAACCACCTTCGACAACTAAGTACTCATCAATCAGCACCGTACCTTACCTGAAGAGGAGAGAAGGCTCGAGAAGAGCAGAGAAAAATGGAGAATATTGGCCCATGCCACATCTAGAGAAAAAAGTGGGCTATTATGCTCGGGTTAGCCTAAGTCACCTCATTTCTTCCCCTTATCTTCTTCTTTCCTCCTCATCTCTTCTCTTTCGCCTCTTCCATCCTAACCACCACTTAAAACTCCTCTAAAACACCTCCCAAACCTCTTTAAACAATTTCCTAACCTCCTTAAACAAGAAATCAAAGAGAAATCAAAGAATTCAAGGATTGGAGCCAAAAGGAGACATTTTGAATTTTTGGTCAGATTTCTGAATCTAGTCTTTGGATTAAGGTAATTTTTGGATATGTTGGTCTACTTTCTTCAAGCTTTAAAACTCCTATTTGCTTGCCTTTGTCCATGAGCTAGATCAAGAGATAACTTAGCTCAAAATTTGAAGTGGGTTTTTAGGAGTATATTGAGCATAGGTTAGATTTTTGTGGATTTTAAGCCAATTATTTAGATTTTTGAAGCTATGATCTTGTTGTAAAAGTTGTGAGGATTGTGTGTGTCAATTTGTAGCTTGATTGAAGGTGATTTCAGTAGGTTCAAGATAAGAGAAGAGAATAAGGATTTCTCGGGTGGAAACCCAATTCACATCTAGCACTGGATGTGGAGTGAACCAGTGCCGGATATGCATCAAGGCCATGGGTGCCTTTCTACCACCAAGGTCCGGCACTAGACCACCCTATGGCCTGCATTGGTCTCGGCCCTCTTGTGAGACCCATACCCTTTTTTTTGTACCTTCCAAACTAACATAAAAAATAAGAATTGATGTATCGACATTAAAAATGTGTAGTTTTAGAGAGAGAGTTCGAACCTTGAAATTAAGTAAGGAAGTTGGATAAGAAAATCGAAAGCTAACTCGAGGTCTGTTGGAGTATGAATAGGAATAAATGAGGATGATTGTAGCTTTATTATATTTGATAAGAAAGATCTAAAGAGATATTGAGGTCTATAGGAATGATGATAACTAAAGAATTGATCTAATGTGCAATTGAGGATTAAGTGAACTCAGGAGTCTATTGGGATCATAATAGATATTAAGAATATGACTAATTTAAGTCAAATGAGTAAGGATTACTAGTGCATGAATAAACAATGGAAATTGGAGGAACCAAACCCTAATTCGGTTTGTATGCTCTTGGAGCTTGTACGTGAAGTTTCCCTTAAGGCGGTTGACGTAACTGAACATTTAGAAAAAGTGTATTAACCCAGATATGAGTCTAATGAAAAGTGTGCTAAGGTCTGGAGAAGAGATTAAATTGATTCAAAATCAAAATTCGATGAAACGGAGGCTTAAACTACCTCCAGTGCTGAAGTATGTGTCAACCGATATCATACCTTCATTGGGGATAAAGCTTCAAGAAGAAGCAAGAAAGCTAGGGCAAAAAATTGTCCAACTATGATTAAATGCCAGATCATTCCATAACTGATGTCGAATCACTCCATAATCGGCACCGAATTACCTCATTAAAATAGGTGGGTTAGGCCAAGAACGTCATTTCTTCTTCTATTTTTCCTTTTTTGTCCTCATCATTTTTCCTTCACCTCTTCCACCTTAACTACCACCCAAACCACCCTTAAAACACCTCCCTAGACTTCTCTAAACATTTCTGATAGCCATAAATTTATACATATACTTTGTGCTTAATTAATCTTCTTTTGTGGCTATTATGATTCCAGTTATCTCATGTAAGCTTGTTTTTTTTATCATTGTAGGTTAATTAAGGAGCTTAATGTAGATAATGCACTAAAGGAGGTGGATTAGAGCAAGTATAGAAGAGCTAACCGAGAAGCTATGCAACAAAGCCTAGTGGCACCATTCTAGTTACTAATGGTGCCACTACACTCCAACATTTGCCAAAGCAGTGACACGTCAAGGCATCAAAGCAAGCTAATGGCGCCACTACACTTTGGAAGATTACAAACTTGGAAGCTTGGCTAGTACTTAGAATCAAAAGTAAGAATGGCCACACTAGTGATCATAATGGCACCACTCACATGGGAAATCTACAAATTGGGAAGCTTGACTAATAACAAGTCTGAAGCTAATCCTAATGGCATTGCTCCAGATGATAATGGCGCCATTCCAAGAAGTCACGCTTGAACCCATTCAACTCAGCTAACTCAGAGCAACTCAGCTGGAAAAGTCTTTAATGTCCTTTATATTCTTTTGCTAGAAATTAGGTTATGAGGGCAGTCATGTAATCTAGTTGTTTAAATATTTACTTTCAGTACAGTGCGGACATATTTACACAAAATTCAATTTACACAATTTTCCTTCTTACGATTTTCTCTGTAGAGTTAAACAGAAAAGCGGAGACTTTCTCCCATTTTGTAGAGAGTTCATCTCTCATTTTTACATTAATCTAATTGTTTCTTCACTTTGATTAATTAGTTTACTTTATTGTTAATTTGGTTTACATTCAATCAGTGAGTGATTAAACCCATATTCCATCTTGCCATCTATTGATTAAAGGGGCAATATTGTTAGTGAGACCCCTTTGTTCTTACTTTGAATTGATGAAATTGAATGTTTCAATATCTCTGTCTATATTGTTCTAGGATTGTTTGAGTTAAGATATATGAGTCGACGCATATATTTGATTCTAGATAGTCTATTGTTAGTATTAGAAAGAGTGGATCTTTAGTAACTTGCTCTAATCTTCGGTAACAAAAGAATTGATTTTACATCTTTCTTGGGATATTGATTAATTGATGACTGGGTATGCACGAAACTATTATGAGTCAATTGTGTACTTGACTGATTTCATTGCTTAAAGCTTTATTGATTTTGTAAATAATCATCGCAAAGATTGTTGGTTTAGAGAAGGTAAAAGGGTGTTTTCTAGGAATCTTTAATACTATATTATACTATTTAGACACCACATAGGCTTAGGGAATGTTTAGTACCTTTGTCTATAGTATGCCATTCAATTGATCAATTTTATATTTTGTGGGTCAATGATCTAACACCTTTCCTTTGATTAATAATGGTGAGATGGATGCCTATTTATATTATTGTTTTTATTTACTTCATTGTTAATTTCATTTATATTTGCTTTCAACCCCCCGGTTTTATTGTTGTTATTTGAAAAACAATATTGTTCTTACTTTCTTTGGGTTCGACCCCTTACTTACTTTCTGTATTGTTAGTTTAAGGTTATAAATTTTATTCTTTTGATTGTCTTAATGATGGGCGATCAATTTCCCCAACTTCCCTAAACAAGAAATCAAAGAGAAATCAAGAAATCTCAAAGTTGGTGCAAAGAGGAGCCATTACAGATGTTTTGGAGTTTTTGATGGATCTCGCAATCTAGCTGTTGGATTGAGGTGAAATATTTACTATGTTGTTTTAGACTCCTCGAGCTTTAAAACACCTATTGTTTTGTCTAAATCCATGCACTAGACCAAAAGATATCAAAGCTCAAAATTTAGGTTGAGCTTTTGGCCGTTAAATGAGCATAGACTAGCAATTTATACATTTTTAAGCGAATGATTCTAGCTTTTGAAGCCATGATCTTGTTGTGAATGTATTGAGGATTGTGTGTACCAATTTTTAACTCAATTGAATGTGATTTGAGTTGGTTTTGAGTTAAGGGAAGAGAAAAGGAAATTCTCAGGTAAGAACCAATTGTCATTTGGTCCTCTAGGACTTCTCAAGCATTACTGGATGACAATTGAGACTATAAGAAGCATTATCCACCATGGTTTGGCACCGAAACACTCTAGAACCAGTTAAGATCTTAGCCCAAATTAGACTTATCCCAACCGACACTGGACTTACGTTTTAATGGCATTAGGCCTGTTAACAGGACTGGCACCGAACCCAAGCTAGTCTGGGACCGGACTTGTCCTGGGCCTCTTAAGGGTATTTTCGTCATTTTTTATAAAATGTCCAAGTTTGACCCAAAACTTCATCAGACCCTTTCCTAACCTCTAAATCACTTCCAAACCTTACTTTTAGGCATATTAGAGCCTTGAAATCATTTAGGAAAAATTTGAATTAGAATTCTAATGTGTTTTCTGTGTAATTAGGTTTCTAGAATATCAAGTGTAGCGACATTTCGGTGACCGAATATTGTGGAATTCTTAGGAGTATACAAACTCCTAGCACTGCGAGTGGCTTTTTTTCAGTTTTTAGTCATTTAGGACTAAACGTTTTTATTGTTTATAAAATGTTTTATATGTTTTAGGATTTGAGTATTCCCCATACACGCACACACTTTATACCACATTGGGCATGATGTTTTAAATAAGTTAATGATTGAGGGGCACGGTGAGTGGAAACCCTGGAGTAAAAAGGCGTGAAGGGTGACTCGCCGGGGAATTTATGTAGTTGTGACTAACCACAACGAATGGCACCATCGAAAGAACAGACTCAGTGAGAATTTATATATATATATATATATATAATTTATAAGTTAATGATTTTAAAGTAAAGAGATGAGATAGCCCTCGACAATCCGAGGTTATCAACTTTGCTCACGGTCAAGTCTCGAAGTGTGTTTTACAGCCAGCACAGTTGATATATTATTATTATTAATCAGATTTAAAAATGCGTTGAGGAAATGTTTTATAAATTGTTTTGGATTTACCCGATTTCCCAAACCCTATTTGACTTTGCATTGAACCGACGTCACTCATTGAGTACACAATGTTTATTTACCACACATTGCTTCTTTTTTTATTTAGTAGGTTAGATGTCCGAAGGCTCACTAGAAGGAGTCAATGACTTAGGAGTTACTTGTCTTCCGCTATGTAGGTTATCCTTTTGATTTATCCACTGGTTCTCAATTTTATTTCCATTTGTGTTATTTAATGATTTTCATTATTATTATTTATTACTAATTAAGTTTTAGTTTTAAATTATTTTGTAGCAATGATATCAAATATATGCCTTGTGTTACATCAGGGGACATGACGGTCAACACATACTTCGAGGTAGTGCGACAATTGTTGCGTGACCAGGTCGACGAGTCCAGGGCATGACAATTGTACGGATGAAAGGTTTTGAGTTTTGATTAAACTGCTCTGGAGAATATATAGGATGAATAGATTAAAGGGCACCCCATCCTCAACAAATGGGTAGTCTAATATATAGGATGAATGGGATTTGGTATTTGGTAAGAGTTTTTTTTTTTTTTCTGCTTAATACCTAATTTGTCCCCAAAACTGTACTAAAAAGGATAAATTACCTCGTAAACTTTTATTTGAAACTGCATACTAATTTAAGACACATAAGCTCTTAGATAGTAGGAAACTTAACGGAAACAGTTTGAACCCTTGGTACTAACAAGGCTTTTTCACATCATATTTTTAATTTAAAAATAAAAACCACGGTTCTTAATTTTTGACAATTTTCAATAAGTTTGCTTTCATTCAAGAATTTATGTGTCTCAAAATAAAAGTTCATGTATGCAATTATCTCAAAATAAAAGTTCAAAAAAGTAACTATTTCAAATAAAAGTTAAAGAGATAATCCATTCTTTTTTATATAGTGTAAGGGGTGGACCTGTTTGGCATCGTTTTTGTTTTTAGTTTTTTGTTGCCATTTTTATGTTTTAGAAACAAAACAGCTGAAATGGCGTTTAACAGAATGTTTCTATTTTCAAAATTACAGAAACAGACTCCATGTTTCAAAAAAAAGTGGAAGCAGAAATTTTATATTTTTTTATATTTTCAAAACACTTCCACAATACAGGTAAATAATAACTTTTTAATGGCATCCTTCATACTTAACTAATACATGTTTAGGTTTTTTTAATATATTTTTATGAGAAAACAAACAACAAAATTATATATCTAAATTTGTTTTTATTTTTAAAAAATTAACAACATAACGAAAATAAAACAAGAACAAAAAAAAAAAGAAACGATGTCAAACAACCCTTTAGATATTAAATGGATTTTTTTTGTTTCATGTATTTCGTGAGAGATAAGATGATCTTATCCACCAATTTCGTGGTTCCAATTAGTCTACTGTTTTTCTCCTTTTTCTTTTGGTGATTATGAGTTGTTACCAATAAGACAATGAGTCAACTGTATACTTAAATTTTTATTTTAAAACATATAATTTCTTATATGGTAAAAAAATTTGACGAAAATCATTTAATCTTTGCTTGACACTGATGAGATTTTTCATATCATGTTTTAATTTAAAAATAAAAGTCACATCTTTTAATTTTTTATAAGTTTGTGTTCATTTAAAAATTTATATGTTTTAAAATAAAAATTTATAAATGTAACTATCTTAAAATAAAAATTCACATATATAACTGTTTTAAATAAAAGTATTTAAAGGAGTAATTTGTTTGTTTTTTGTATAATTTAAAGGATAAGTTAGATATTAAGCTCTTTTTTTTTTTTGGCTACAGGTATTTGGTGAGAGATAAGATGATCTTATCTGTAAATTTGGTGGCTCCCAATTAGTCTATTCTTTTCCCTCTTTTTCATTTGGTGACTATGAGTCGTTACCATAAGACCATGAGCTGACTTAGAGTAGGACAACATTAATTGAGCCAATGGGAATGTTTTCTGCATCGTTAATTATGCTAGTACAATTATTGGGAATTATGTCTCCATCTTATCTTTATTTTTCTGCTATTTCTACTTTCTCAGTTGCGCCCTTTTGTCTTTGTCTCCGGAAGAGCCAGGTTCATGTACTTGCCTTTTGAGAAATGATTAGGTAATTCCTAAAATTTAGATAATAATAATCAGATCATATGTATGCATTAACATTACTGATTATCACGTAATAAAAAATAATTATATTACATCACTAATTTAAATGTATAATAAATTTGATAAAGAATTTTAAATTAATATTAACAAAAAAATTCAAGTGATAAAAATGTCTCATTTTTTTCTTTTTTTTCTCCATATTTTTCCTTTTTTTTAGATTGTTTTATTTTTTATTTCTCCTTTTACTTTTATAAAAGGTTCTGTATCTTGTTAAAAATGATTGAATTTAAATATGTAGAAACAATTAATTACAAATAAAAAAGGTATAAAATTGCTTGTAAAATAATTATATAAAGAAATGGAAACAATTAAGTGCATTATTATCTAATAAAAATGAAGAAATTTTTTAAAAAATTTTTTATCAAAATGAAAAATCATAGATCAAATATATTAAATATAACCATTTCTCTCTCTCCCACAAATACAATGAATAACCCTCATAAAGTATTTAACACACTTCAAAAAATAGTAAAAGTTCTTTTCAAATTATCTATAATTATCTTTTTCTCTCTCTTTATCATACATGACATTTTTTATGATCTTCATAAAACATTCTTTTACTTTAATAGTATAGATAATTGTAACAAGGCTTTAGTAATTGTATCATAATCTCTAAATTGACACAAATTTATTGATAAGACCCATGATAGGCCGGACTTACCAAATAATTTCTCATGCCTTCCGCTGAATTTTCATTCCAAGTTGAATTGCAGAGGTGATAAAATGAACATGAACCTGAAAATCCACCCGAGCCCGCCTAAACCCGAACCCGATCAAACCTGATTTGACAAAAAAAGTTAACGACCCGAACCCACCTGAGCCTGAACCCAAATTCGAATCCGAAGTAGCCTGAACCCTAAATTATCCAAACCGGACCTGAACCCGAGCCTAAGCCCAACCTGAACCTGAACTTGAATTTAATATTAAAAAAAGTAATCTTATAATATTTTTATAATATTTTCTATGAAGCCAAAATTTTAGTTTTAATGTTCATAATTATTTGAAATAATGTATTCTTTTTTTTCCTTTCTTAATATTATTACTAGTTATTTGTCATATTTTGTAAGTTATTAAACTATTATTTTCTTTAAGATAATATATAGTAATAAGTTAATTATGATAAAAGTAAAATTGATTAATTACTATTAATTACATTTCTAAAATATGTCAATTGGTTAATTATAATCCTCATTTAATAAATAAAATATAAAAAGTTTTAATTAAAAATAATAAAAAGTTTTAATTTAATTCAACAATAACAATGATATTTTTAAAATATATTTTAAAAATAAGGGTATTTTAGATGATTGAAAAGTTTTTTAATATTCATATTTTTATATTATATATATAAGGATATTAAATTAATAAATAATTTTAATATTTAATAATTAAAATTAATCTAACTAAAAACCATTAACTATTAATGTGAATTAGTAAATTAATTATTAATTATTAATAATTTTTTATCTTCTAATACTCAATGATAAAATAATTACTCCTTCTATTTCTGAATAATAGTCATTTGATGTTGTTATATAAAGATCAAAAAAGTTAATGAATCTCTTAAATCTTTACAAAAATTGAATATGTGATTAAACTACCACGTTTTTTAGATTATGAATTATTTAAAAATTCATTAAAGTAACTCGAAAATAGTATAAAAGAAGAAGGTAAAATTGATAAAAAAAAATAATAAATACTTTCTTGATTTTGTAAAATGAAAAGTAATTTGGAACAAAAAATTTTCTAAAACGATTACTATTTAGGAAGAGAGAGAGTAATAATTTTCCAATTTCCTTTTACTTAAACCCATATTAATCATTGGATAATAAATATTTTTTAATATTATCCAAGAAATACTCTCTATCTATTCTTGAATAATAATCGTTTAAGATTGTTATATATTCCTTCTATCCTAAAAATATGTAATACCCGTTCTAAATTATTGGTTCTCTTAGTCTGTCCGGCATGCATCATTTAGTAGGAAGACATGGAAAATACAATTTAAGCCTTACATAAGTTATGAATAGGATATAAATGGAATTAAATGAATTGTTAAAGTTTAGTAGTAAAATTTGAAGTTTAGACTGATTTTACAAAAAATTGACAGAGAATTTAAAAATTTCACTGCCAATGGAATAAAAGGGAATTGCCTGAAGAATAAAAATATACACTGAAAATTTTATTACACTGACTTAGGATATAGATGGAATTTTAGTGATTATTGGAGGACAAAATGGGAACTAAGAACAAAATTTTCTTTTATGGACTTAACCATCTAGTGACAAGTGCAAAGCCTTAGAAATCAATTGCTAAGATGAAAACAAATTTTGTCATCTTTTTGCATGCAAAATCCGGCCAAGACATGTAGAAAAGCCTAGAAAATTCAACAAAATTCCATGTTGTCTTCAACCTTGAGAAAAAGGAAGAATAAACTCCATTGATGAAAGCTTGGAAGCTTACCCCATAACACACAAGTCCTAAATTCTCCAAAAAAGTCTACTAAAATTTCATATCAAATTAAACCTCTTAATTAGCCCACTAATATTCCCAAATCAATTTTAAGAAATTCAAGCTAAGTGAGGAGAAATTGCAATTGGAAAGTTTAGGGTTCTTGGTGGGATATTGCAATTCCAAGGTAAGCATACTTAAATTCAATGCTATATATTAGTTCTTGATATGCTAATCATGAATATCAAGCTAATTTAGCATGAATTTTATTGTATGCTTATAAATCTAGAAAATTAGAAAAGTTATGGAGGATTTTTTGAATTTGAGATTTTTAGGTCAAATTGAATTCATGGAACCTTAGGATTAAAATATGAAGTTCATGGAAGCTTACTAAACTAGGAAATGCCATCAAATTACATTAGAAAAGAAAATTTTAATTTTTCAATATTTATGACGAAAATTACAAGGAAAATAGCATTTTTTTGTCATTTTGGAATTTAAATGAAAATGTAATTGTTTTGAAGTAAATTTAATGTGAAAATGTTAAAGAAAAATGTAGAAATTGGGTGAAAACGGAGCAAAAACCGAAATTTCTAATGTGTCATAGCTATGAGAAATTTTCAACCTATAATGGAATAAATGTGAATTTTGAAGAAAAATTAGGTAGAAGAATATTAGTGAAAAGTATAATTAGGAATTAGAATTCTAGTTTATTGCATGGCATGCATGACATTGCATTTAGATTAGATTTTAATCAAATTTAGCAATGGCTATAGAAACTAAATGAGTTTATGAAAATTAGGAGTCCGAGATCAATCAAAGAACAAGGAACCAGTCGAGAAAAGTCAAGACTAGCTCGGAGAGCATAGTGAGTGGATAACTAACTTAAATTACTGTTTTAGTGTATTTTTATTAAATACTATTTTTCTGAAATTATTTGCTATTCATATGTGTTAAATGATGGAATAATGGAAAATATATGGCCCATGGAATGTGATGGCTAATCTATGAAATTGGTTTTTGGAAAATATTTTATAAGAATAATTTTAAAACAAATCCCTATTCTTGTTTTTGAAATAAATGGAAAAAAAAGGGTTTTATATGGTTTTGAAATGTGTCAATTTGTAGAAATGAAAACCAGGGTTTATAAGCCATCATAATTCCACGATGTTATTATACGGTGGCCTCCAGTGGAGGAATTTTTGTTACTGCAGTAGCTAAGTAGCCATGGACTGTCTTTTGAGAGGCGTGGTGAGTGTGGTATGTACTTTGGCGGGAGGTGCGGAGGAAAACCCGCAAGGTAATTTGAGTTCATCTTGTGGTATCCACCGTTCAAGATGGAACTCGCTACTCAGTTGTCAGCCTCGGCCAAGGCGACAACTTGAGTAAGGAATTGACAGACAAAATAGATGATACATGGGTCAAAGTTTATGAAAATCTTACCTTATTTATGTTTATGTTTATGGTTTGACTTTTATTGCCTTATAATAAATACTGATTTTTACGTTGTCGTTTATATAATTATTTTATCCACTCACTAGGTAACTCTGTTACTCACCCGTGTTTTTAATAAAATATTTTTCAGGCTGTAGACATCTATCACGCTGATAGGTACGTTGTGGTGGTGAGAGAACTATTAGGCTTTTTACTCAAGCTTGACTGAGGGTAAAAAAGTCAACTTTTGTAATATTTTTCAAAAATTTGTGTAGGACCCACCGAGTAAGTAAATGTCGGTCTAAATAGCTATTTCACCACTTTAGTGTGTCTAAAATATTTTGACACTGTTACCGTATTTTCCTGAATTCTGTAGCTTGGTTTAAATATTCACGGAAAAATATGTCGAAAATCTAATGGCATTTTCGTAAATATCTTAAAGTTTTGTTGTCTTGTGTTTACATGAATTTTCATGCCGCGACAGTTCGATATTTTATCCATTTTGATTTCCCTGCATGTTTGTTAAGTGTTTTAACTATTGAGCTAGATGAAAACTGTATAAGAGAAAAATTGGAAAAAAATGACCGTTTTAGCCTTGCAACCCTTGGGGTGTATTCTAACTTAATAAAATACATTTCGAGAGTTGCGGCGATTGTTGCGTGCTCGATTATGGTGTCGAGGCGTGACAAAATATGTCACTTTTAACTACTCCCTCTATCCCTATATAAATGTCATAGTTAACCGAATCCCACTTATTAATAAAATCAGTTAAAAGTAGTTATTATCATTGATTTAGTTAAAATTTATCATAATTTTTCAATATTACCCTTTACTTTAGTTTACCTAATTTCTCTCTCTAACTTTAATATATTTAATCTCTTCCTACTAATTAGTCTCCCCAAATTCCAGTATACGTAGGTTTCCAAAGAAAATATTCCCCTATTCTTTTATTTTGTAATTTGAAATTTGTTTGAATTAACATTTTCAATTCTATCTCCTTCCAATTTTTTTCCTTAAATTTTTTCAAAAGTTTTTCCCACTAAAATTTATTTTAGAATCTAAAACATTCACGACTTAAATATTGATTCTTATTTATTCATCAAACAAGAACTTACTAGCATTCTTTAACCATGACTTCAGGGGAGAAACATCAAATGTCATTTATTAAAATAGATTTAAATGTAATTTTGATGCCTTCAAATATTGATGATAAAGGTAGTTAACAAGCTGTTTCGATGGAATCACAAAATCATCAATTACTAGATCTTAACATTGCTACAGAAGAAAGTTTTCTTACTGACCTTCACTTCAGCCCGAGTTCTCAAGTAACCAAGTCATCAAATCAATTTCTTTGAAAACGTATATAGTAATCTTTTATTTGGATCTAAATTTATAAGAAAACTTAACAAAAACCAACAGCTATGGTCATTAATCCTTCATTAGGAACAAAAAGAAATTGAATAGACTTCTTCGTTACCCAATACTACCTGCAATGTTTAATTTGAGTACGAAGTTGACAATATTCTTCAATTTATTAGGAGTAAAATAGGAAAAAAGCTAATTAATGTTTTAATAGTTTTCTAAAGTGACAGATAAAAAATGACAAGGAATCTTTCTAGAATATGATATCTATATAGGGACAAAAGGAATATTTTATAAGACCAAGAAAAATAGTTTCTTTTTAAAATTTATGTATTTTTCACTTATTTACCTATTTTATCCCTAATTTAACTTTTTTCTCACTCATTGAAGAGATGAAACATGAATTAAATATAGAGTTTTTAACCTTACAATGATAATTTTAAAAAAATACAATAATATTACATTGATTTTGTAAAAGTGATAAATATTTTAAGACAAAAAAATTTCTCAAAGTGACATTTTGAAACACAGGGAGTAAGGATTAAGAAAATTAATAAATCTCCTAAAGTCTAGACAAAAAATTAACTATATGACTAAACTATTATTTTCTTGAGATTTTAAATTACTTAAAAACTCATTAAAATAACTTGAAAATAGTGTTGAGAATGACTGATAAAATTGATAAAAATGTAATAAATACTTTCTTAATTTTGTAAAACGACAATTAATTTGAACTAAAAACAATTTGTTAAAACGATTATTATTTAGGAATATAGGGAATATTTCTTAAACAAATGAAAAACGAAAAGTAGTAAAATAAAATTTAACTTATAAAACAAAAAAATAATTTTTAATTATAAAAGTCGAAACCCGAACTCAATTCGATCTAAACCCGAACTTAATCCAACCTAAGTTCAAATCTGACCGAACCTGAATCTGAACCTAACTGAGCTCGAGCCCAACTCGAACCCAAACCTGAAAATACCCAAACCTGAATGAGCCCGAACCCGAAATCACCTGAACTCGAAGCTGTCCGAACCCAAAGGTGCCCAAATCCGAAGTGACCAAGTCCGAACCCACCCATTTGCCATCTCTGTTGAATTGATTTTGGTTTCACATTGTAATTTCAGTGAAAAAATTAATGTCAAAAAGTTTTATTACAAAAGTTTTGTGCTCAAATTTGGAACGGGTTGGGTCAACACGGAAAATGTGGAGTAGAGTCAGAAAATTCGGAGTTAGGCTTGACACAAGCCTGATGCACAACCTGCACCAAAACTTAGCCAGTGGCAGCGTGCAGGGCAGAGGATATATCGAACCCGCCAAGTTTAGCAGCCATAGCCTTCAAGATTTCAATGCAACTTATATCTTTACTATTCTGCAACAATTAAAGCTGACATGTTATCCATAACATTTGAGAAGAAAACAGTTTACTTTGCAGGAACTATATCATGAGTTGCATGCCTTGGACAGATTTGAACAAGAGTACCGACGTAAGCTTCAGGAAGAGGATAATTCAAATGCTGCTCAAAGAGGTATTATTTGGATCTTAAGTAAGACTACTATTTTTCTGCAACATATACTTTACTTCTAGATTAACAAGGTGTTAAATTCTGTATTTCTAGAGTCAAAATGGTGAAGTTTTTTGAGACCTAAAAACTGCCGATTAGTAGAAGTAACAATTTCTTTAATCCTGTAGTTCTATACCAAAAACTACATGGCCAATTCAAGTTTAGTTTCAAGGAAGAGTAACAATTCAGTCAAGATTGCCTATTAAATTATTGTTTTATAGCCTCCAATAATAACATGTCACATCAATTTTTTAAAATTTTACAAAACTTTACAATACATTACAACACATTAGGTGCACCCTATAGTTTGCCGACTTGAGAGTTTGACTTTAAAAAATTCTTTTTACTTTTTCTTTTTCTTTTCACAGACTCAAAAATTCTCCTATAATTACTATAACCCTATCCTAATAATACTATAAATTTTCAGATTTACTCCTCGAGTCACGTCGAACCTCAAATAGAAAAACTCTCACAAACTTGTTTTCTCATTGCATCTCATCTGCTTGTGCTGTCTTTTCTACATTCTATATAGATCTCTATTTCAAAATATTCAAATCCTTTAGATTTTGGCATATTATTTTTGGTGCATAGGTTCACATTTCGAATAGGGGGTTTTGATGCTGCTAAGATACTTTAGATTAACAAATTTCATTAAACAAATTGTGAGGATAAGTCCCCAATGTCGTTTATAAGGCTTCCACATTCCCAAAAGATTGCACCTCTCGTAATTTCTGTAAAATTGCCAACATAGCATCACTTTTAAACATCAAAGAGAGTTCATAGCATATAGCTCGAAACCAAATGATTTTAGAATATTGGGATTTCGAGTTTATTTTTATAAAGGTGCATAAGTTATAGAGAAATGAGTTTATCTAAGGAAATTGGAAGGTTTTGAATATGAGACGTTCTACATGAATTCCAACTAACCATCTCAACTGGAGGAGAAATTCAGTATTTCGAGTCTTTGATGCTATGTGGAGAGAATTTAATAAATAACCTCTCTCAAAGAGATTAATTTAAATCTATTTTCTTGGAATTTAATTTCTTCAACAACAGAGTAGGCCGATTTCCTTTATCGTTTTTTTTGGTAAGTGAGGTTGCCAAGAGGAGCCAATATGAAGTGCCTTGGCCTCCTGGTATAAGGGGGCTCTGGGGATTTTAACCCTGGACCTCAATCTTCTTAAAGAGGGTGGTAGGTACTGGGCCAAGCCTTAGTTGTTATAATCAGAGACTTGTCACTGCTTGATGCTGCACATTTTTCAAAGTAGGATGCTCTGTAGTTACTTTTGATTGCTTGGATGTGAGAAAAAAATTCTTGAATCTCTATTCCTTGTACAAACTATATATGGTTTTATTAAGATGTTTTGACCATACCATCTTGTTGAAGTCCTATATGGCCTAACAATGACTCAATGCATTTTCTTTCCTTGTTACGTCTTATGATGTTTATGTTAATGACCCTAATTTTTTTTTTCTTTTTAGTTGGAAATCTAATTGATCAGGTTATCCGAAGCTTTCCACATTCCTATGACCAATATCTCAACCTCTGTAACCTGCTTCAATAATACTTCTCTCAGGTGTTTAAAAATGCTCTCGTTTTCAATTGACGTGTTATGTCCATGTGCAATTCGATTTTACTTGAATTGCAAAAGGAATGTTTCTTCTTCTTATTACATACCAGATGTTAGCAAGGGTTTATTATTTTGCTTTCTTCAAATAATAGGATCTCTCTTCTAGTTCATTAAGCATATATTGGTTCTGTTTCCCCCTCTACTAGCTCTTGTCGTCCATATTAATTTAATTATAATTTATATGCAGTCATATTGTTTTAATATAATTTCTCTGTTTATCATTTAGCTAGTTAGGTCCATATATAATAACACTGAATACACTATATAGCTAGCTAGAGTCTTTGTAAGCTTTATTAATTAAGTACTTAACTAATATTAACAAAAGCTATATATATCAGAGCTTTTCATTTGTATATATATATCAATTTTTTTCTTCAAAATTATCAGTTTAGGTCTTGTTGATGTTGTGTACAGCCCATTCAGATGCATAACTTCCCATTATATGGAGAAGTCAGCTAGCAATAACTTTTGTCTTGAGGCAATATATTGATGTCACTAGCTAGTTCAGTTTCAATGGTGAATATTTGATTGAGATGGTGGCCGAATAATGATCAAGAGCATTTTTGAATGGGGTTAGAAATAGATTAATTTTAGTTTTAGTTTTTGATTGTCTTCACCTCATAGAAATAGATCAAAATGCAACTTGTATAATGATTCTCTTTAACCTCATAATTTCGGGTTATTATTATTGGAGATATGGATAGCGAAACCAATTGATATGGAAGTTCAACATCAATGTGGATGAGGATCTCATACTTTGCAGGAATTAAATACTTTGGAGGAATTGAATGCTTGGGAGTAAAGATAACGCATGGCAATCGTTAAGCAAAAATGCATATTAACTTGAAAAATATTGGATTTATAGGTAATTTGCTCTTCTTAAAAAAAATTACCAGTTGTAATTGATCTTTGACGATGTTTTCATTTGACATAAAGTTTTTAGGATATTATCTTTTTTTTTCTTGGAAAAAAATGTAAATTAGAAAAAATAGCTTTTTTATTGTATTAGACCTAACTTTATATTAGTAAAATTTTCTTTATTTTTTCTTTTTGTTTGCAAATAAACCTATCAAATATTAATAGAATAGTTTTCCCAAAATTTGCCATTTTTTATTTCATAAATAAAAATTGTAAAAAAATAATAAATGTCAACTAAATATTGTTATTATATAAGCAAGGGTATAGTGATAAAAGTACATTCAATTATTTTCTATCCTTATATTTTTCTCTACCAACCAATAAAAGAAAAAAAAATTGATTTTTCCAACTAATTTTTTATCTCCTGCCAAGCGTGCTAAGGGAAAAGTAATTTTGTTTTTCATCTTTCTATTTTTCTCTTCCTTCTTTCCAATTTTCCATCTCCTACCAAGCAAAACTTAAGGAAAGGAGTTCATGAAATTTTCCATCTCTGCTACCAAGCAACGCTTAAGGATAGGAGTTCATGATTGGAAGAACTGGAATAAATAAAGGCTAACTACCCACTTTTGTTTGCCATTCCCAGCAAAGATCGACACAATCTGGAGCAATATATTAACTACAACAACATGACGAGAACGAACAGAAAATATATCGACCTCCACCTCTTGGCCTGGTGGCCAAAAGGTTAGGGAGGTCACCGAGGCAGGGGTTCGACCCCTGCCATCCCCCTCCCCCTGGGTCTTTGTACCCCCATTGTACCAAAAAAAAAAAAAAAGAAAATATATCAACTACAAAAGAGATACAGAACTAAGTATTTGCCACACTGCGGCTACAGTTTTGATAGAGAACTAAATTTTTACAAAGATTAACCTAGTAGAGATGCTCATAGAGGGACTGGTGGACATGACACCGATTCAATTTACCGAAAGCATTACAATTTGTTACTCGGCTGGTTCAACCGCCTCGCCTGGAAACAGTGAAGGAAGAAGCCAAGCAAAAAAGCCAAGGTTTGTTTCTCCCCTTGATTTCTGTAACGAGTATTCTGTCAACATGCTCCAAAGGTCTCCAACATTCCATTCGTGCAGCATAATCCATTGACTCACCTGCCATGTGGTGCCAAAATGAAAGAGTAAGAATGAATTTATGCACCGGAAATAATATTGAATGAGGGAAGAACAAGAATGAATAGATAGGGCCGCAAGACAGAGAAGCAACAACGGCCAGAGGGAGATTAAAAGAAAATTTTAAGAATCAACAGTGATTGTTCAACCACCAGATAGAGAAACTCAAATTGAGGACTCTGATTAATTCAGAAAGAAACAGCAGCCTCCCGTACTTTCCACTATAATAAGATAAAAAGCAACTTTTTGCAGGTTCACTTTGCGTAGAAAACACAAAGCAGAATAGGAAAGTTGCAGTATAACGTGTTACAGATCCATGAGAATAAACTATATTAATCATATTAACCGTGAAACTTGTAAACTAGCAAGTATGAGAGCACTACCTGAGGTAGATTCTTATGTGCCTCCAGACCAAAAGTGTAGTACGAAATAAAAGGTCTTAAAGCCTGAAATGAATATATTTAGGTTAATGGAAGGATTGAATTCAAGCAACAATAAGAAAAATGTGTTTAAATTTTTCAATTTATCATGCAGGCAGTACAACAGTTAAACTATTCACAAGAACCTTACACCATTGAGGACCACAGCATCTAATATATAAATGGTGAAGGGACAGTATAACTACCTGTGAAGCAGCAAGCCACTGAATTATGGCTTTTAGTTCAGGATCTCCACCAAATGCACCACAGCCCCAATTTCCCGTTGCTATCCCGAAACAATTTTCAGGCCCCATATATTGACCGCTATTCTCATTAGACTTTTGAACCACCTCCAGCATACATCCACCTTGATTTGTTTCATTTGTTGTAGGGGTAGAAGGAGCTGCTGTATCTAACTATAAAAAGAAAAGCAATAATCAGCAACTTCATTTTGAAGAGCAAACCGAAAGGCAAACAAGCATAAGAAAAATAACTTATTCTAGATAATAATAGAAAAAGGGAAAAAAAAAAAAACTCATATAATGGCTGTTTCTAACTCCAGGGTTGTTAACTACGGAAACAAACACAAAAGATTAGTAAAAAAATGTTTAAACCATCGCACCAAAATTTCATCCTTGGATATGTCACCATCATTATTATCTTGATCAAGCTGGCCTGCGCCGAGTTCATTATCTTGAAACAGTCTTTCGTACTCGCTATACTTTGATTGATCCAAAAAGCCACAAAATGCCTTATTAATCTCCCTACAAAACAGACAAAGTGAAGTGTTATAGGTTACACCATATGAATTAAACAGGAATCAAAATACGTGAGTAAAATCTTTTCAATTTGCTTATAGAAACTAATCTAGAAATCTTAGTGAATAGATCCTGATCTAGCATATTACACTACATGCAAATCCACTAATGTGATTTGCACACAACACAACAAAAAATATATTGACATTCTTCTTCACAGAAGTTATTTATTAAGATATAATATAATTTGCAACTCACAAAGCTTATTGAGAAGAATAGCGCAAGATTTTGCTAAAGCTTTTTTTTTTTTTTTGGCAACATTTTCCTAAAGCTATTTACTTCAAGCAGAGTTGCAGTAAAAGCTTTTCAGTCTAGAGGGGTAAAATCTCTTGAAACTTGTTTGGTCTTTTTCTTAATTTTAGATGAAAAATAAATGCAACATTCTTAAGGCACCACCAGTCCCATAAAGAGTAATTAATAGTATATTCCATCCAGTTGATTCTTATAGATGTTACATACCGAAGAAGATATTTAAGTTTATACTGTTTCATTCTTGGACTGCATAAAGCATCTATAGCAACAATTCTGTTTTTACGTCTTCCAAGGAAGTCAACACTCCTTTTGTCCACATAGTCACCAGAAAACCGAAACGATGAGGCATACCTGTACTAGTCAAAAATTATTTTATTATCATAAGTCAACTGCAAAAGATGTAAAAGAAAATGCAGGTAGTCATCAAATTTCTTAGTTAAGTATATTTAGATGTTGAAGAGCGGGGAGTTGGGTGTTGTATTCCACTGTGAGTGGTACTTACCCCATATAATCAGAGAACCTCTCTGCTCCAACAATTTCTATAGCCTCATTGTCTGCCATGGAAGGCAAGAAGAGCATGCCAGCAATCAATTCGGGATTGATCATGAAGCGAATTTCCTCCTACAAAAATGTTATTGAAGTGTTGTACCAGTCAACAAGGTCTTTGGGAATAATGGCTAGAGCCAAGGGAGAGAAAGATTCAAGAGAAGGCAACTTACCACCAAAAAATAGTAGTACATAACATGACAAACAGTGTACAAGTAATTTCTGAGAAGCAAAACTGAAAAATCGTACCTGTACACAGCCACTATGTAGAGCACCACCACCAAGATATTTATTTGCAAAATCCACTTCAAGGACCCCTGAACCATGATCTTCTATTAAGCCTGAGCTGTGAACCTACAACAGTTATGGACAGACAACGTAAAATTGGCTCTCCACACCTGTAAGACATTAATAAGAAAAAGGTAGGCCACAAAGAAGCAATTACTTAGCACTGAATTTAAGTTTAGTAACTAATTTAATATTTTGAATTATTACCTGAAAAGGGCAGAGGGGGATAGTTGATTTGGTCCAAAAATCAGCATTTGGATAAGAAGCATGTGATTGCAAAGGATGATGTTCCAATGACAGAAGCTTGCGCTCAAATGACACAGAGCCTGTAGGAATTTGTGAACATATCCTTTGGAAATAGTGCACAATACACCTTATTTTGTGTTCCTGGCTTTCACTGTAACTGTCATAGAGACTCCTGGGATGTAATTGTTATTAAAAGAGAAGGCTGAATCAGTGTTTTGCTAACGAAAAATAGGTGGGAATTTTTTAAAGTCAAACTCTCAAGTCGGCAAACTATAGGGTGAAATACATCATATTCTGGAAGAGGAAGCAAAGATGCACAAGTAGAAAGTGTAAGGCATTGTAATAAAACAAGTGATGGTTGATAACAAGACAAGCTGCGAAAGACTGTTGACTTACGCAAATAGCCTATCGAAGTTGATGGTTGGAAGATGTTTTACATCTCTATCAGAGACTGGAAACAAGCAAAACAAAGAGCAAGCAAGTAGGGCGCCAATCAACTCCTGAGAGAGAGACAGAGAGATTATGTATGAGAGCTTAATTTAAGCATGCATGAAGCATGATACTGAAAGAAGTATGAACAAAAATAAAGCAGGTCTGTACATAGAACTAAAAATAATGATACACCTGGGATAGAAGCACCATGCCAGGTTGCTGCGGACCCAAGATACGAAGAACATAACCATCAGCCTGTGTATTTTGATAGTGAAAGTCTAGAAGTGAAGGCAACCGCAAAAGCAGGTAGGCTAGCTGAGGGATAACCTCCGCAAACCATTTTGTGGAGTCTGCCACAGAGATGAGCTGCACAAAGTTTTTAAAATTTGTTCAAAATAAGGAAAAGATTTCGAAAGCCCAAACAACAAGAAGATTGTCCAGTACTTAACCTCATCAAAGAATAGCGTGTAACCTTGGGGTGCATAGGGAGCAAGAGGTTCAGGAAGGGAGAGAGAAGCTCTCATGTCGGAAATGGCGATGGAGAGGACTTCGCCACAGTTGACTTGGCTGTGATCAGGACCTTTAGTCATTGCATCCAGAGCATCAACCACTTTTGATGGCCATGACAGATGCCCGGTACATGAATTTACTAATGGAAGATAAGGCAGCATAGACTCCAGCTCTGCTCTCTTCTCCATTCTTCTCTTCCTTCTTTTTCCCCCCCAAAAGCAAAAAACTATCATCAAAGTAACTAAAGACTGCCTGAGGAGTACTTACTATTTGGTACTAGTATTAGTTTTATTCTTTAGGATACACTTTTAGTGTTACTAGGTGGAAGCCCTTGCTTCGCTAGAGATTTCATTTATAATTGTTTCCAGTATGACTATATGATATATTAAAAAGGAAATGTGTCCACAACATTCATATACCTCAAGAAAAGTATGCAAATACAAATCGATGGTTTCTCATAGTTCATCAAGAAAATTCAGAATAACTCTCATTTAATATTGGGTAACAGACTACTTCGAGAATTGAGAATATGAAACATGTTGTCCTCTCCTATGAGAGCAGATTCGCTGCAACGCAAACAGCTTATTCAATGCCAAACCCTATTGACTGAATGGCTTTCCCTCCCTCTTCCGGGCTGCCAAATACCATATGATTAAAATTAATATGGAGATCAGAGACAGATTTGAAAATGAAGGACTTGAATTTGTAAAAGGAATATACCAAAAAGATTGAAAAAGTCTGATTTAAAATAGCAAGAAAATTTTCATTAAGTCAAAGCTTGTGTAGATCCATTTATCTAATTGAGACTCAATGTTGTTTTAATTTAATTGATAAATAATATGCTTAATAAAATCTATTTTTTCGATAGAACCAAAGGGAAAAAGAGAGGAAAGTACATGTGAGTTTTACTGCGAAAAAGATAAACTAGTAGTCATGCAGTCATGCTAGTCACTTTGGACATGAAATTATTCTTTTTATTTGGTTCCTGAGCAAATGAAACCTATTAGAATTAACATTTACAAAATTATCTTTAGGTGACACAATCTACATTACCATATTATTCCAGGACTGCAGGAAAAAAATTGTTAATTGACCCTAATGATCAATGATCAAATAAGGAAGCAACAAACAAGCTCCATGAACTATTCTAAGGTCAAAAATCAATATACATACAAAAAACTAGAAACATAGTTCAACAAGTTTCCTCCTAATGAATAATGTACTAACTTTCATAGGAGAAAGAATTAAATCTTCATAAAACACTATGCACCAATAAGGAAGAACAACATTCCGCATGTGCAAGACTGCAGCAACCGTTAAAGATAGCAGCAACCGTTAACGAAAGAACCCTTTCCTCCCCAACATTCCACGTGTACCAAATGAAGAACGCATGCAATGAAACAACAGAAATGCATTTCAAGTCACCTTTAAGAATATTCTTATGTTGTATGCATTTAGACTTACAAGACAACGAATCCATTGATTGGCGCATATTTTCTTATCTGGTCTTTAAATTGAGAATCATTGTCCATAATAATTGCAACAGGTATGCATATAAAGAATTGAAAATCACAAAATAAAATAAGAAGGTTCTTCCTAGAGTGGCAAAAGTTGGAGCCAACATTCCTATACAAGTTCATAGGAAGAGGAAATGAACTGCCAGAATCATAAAGAAAAAAAAATGATTGCATCACATAAGAAAATGGAAAATGAGATGGCTTTTTATAATGAAGATTTATAGCTGGGTGCATCATTTCCTTAAAATTGTGACATACGCAAATCCTTAGCCTAATTAACTACCCATTTCCCACCAGACAAGGAAAACTGTACTAACTTTCACAGTAAAATGAACCGAATATTCACAAAACAGTAGCCAAAGTCCCAAAACCATTGTTTCAGAGACAAACTAAATTACAGTCGACAGGCAAGACAAGATGTTTAAGTGCAAAGCACAAAGGAAAGGCATTTAAAAGAACAGAAAAACAATGGGATCAAAGTGGGAAAAACAAACAAACATAAAGACGAAACAATTAACAAGTAAAATGAAAGACCCAACAAAGCTTAACGCAACTGTAAAAAAAAAAAAAGCCTCCAAATAGCCAAGTATATTAAATGAGATAATTAAAAGTAGCATTACCTTCTCCCAAATTGAGAATAACCAGCAGAATAAAACAGCCCCAAGAAAAGGGTTTTTGACTTTGATTAGAGGGAGAGGGAAGAGGAAGAAAGAAGAGAGAGAAAGAGAGACCCGGAAGAAGGGAGAACCTGATAAAAAAAAAAAGGACTGAATATTTTTTGAAGTCCTGTAACGGCGTCGTTTCCCAGTCCTAATTAAGGAGCGCAGAAGAATTTGAATGCAGTAACTACAGAAGATTCTAAAAAACAAAAAAGATACATAAATCTGAGTATAAATAAATATAAAAAAATAGATATGGCAAAATGGGCAGACGGCCCAGCAGGGCCCAACTTAATATGGGTCTTGCCAGCACGATCCACATTATTTTTTTAGTGGACTATGCCAGCACGGTCCATTAGTCATGGACGGGCAGCCTTTTGATGGTACATGGATTGGCACGGCATGACCTACCAAAATAGCCTAGCCCAGCACAGCGCAGCCCACGTGCCGGCATTGAACCACCTGTGTGCTTATTTGGGCCAGCCCATTTTTAATGTAAATTTATAATATATCAATTATATAATTATTTATTTTTATTTAGAAATTTTTGATGATCAAGAATTAGAAATTTTTGATATTTTGGCATGGCGGAAAAGTAATACAAAATTATGGCCTGTGCTTTCCATCATGGCCAGTGACCTCCTTACACCTCCGATATCCACTGTCTCTTCGGAGTTTTGTTTTAGTGCAGGAGGAAGGGTTCTTAATGATAGAAGAAGCATATTGACACCAAAGACCCTTGAGATTATCTGTTTGAAAGATTAGTTGGATGTAAAATCTCACTCACAAAATATAAAAAATCAAGAGGAATCTTCAGACGAAAATGAATAAATTTGATTTTCTTTTTCTTTCATTTTTTTAGGTGATAGATTTTCTTTAGTTTATAATCTAAATTAGTATTTGTAAATTTTATTATTTATAGTGAATAATGCTCCCCTTTTTCCGTGGACATAGATATCGTAAGCCGAATCACATAAGTTTTTGTGTTAAAACTTTTCATTCTTAATCCAATTTAATCATCAATATTAAAAAAATAAAATCGAGTAAAAACAAAAAATATTAAAAAAAATTAACATTTAATAGAAATCATTGGCCCATGTGCCAGCCCACTGTGGCTCATGTGTTGGCACGGTGCGATTTATATGGACTGCAGGCTGGACTGGACTTAACCTTCAAAAGATATAGGCTGACACAACACGACCCATATTTTTTTGGGCTAGCACGATCCAGCCCACATTGTTGTGGGCAGCCCAACTTTTTGGGCTGTACCAACCTAGCCCGTCCATTTTGCCATCTTTACAAAAAAGGGCCCATTAATTTTCAATATAAAGGAAAAAAAAAATTTTTACCAAAAAAAGAGCACATTCCTTAACAAAATCATGACTAAAGGAAAAATATTTAATGAAACACATTATTTTTCATTTTAAAAGAGAAAATTACTAGTATTCTTCATTCTATCTTGAATTCACACTTGAGCAATTGAACATAATAATTCTTAATAACTACTATTTCCTCCGTCTCTTGTTTTTTGTCTTCTTCGACTTTTCATAAATTTTAAAAAAAAGTAGTTGAATTATGTAGAATCACTTTATCATCCTTGATGTGTGTAAGTGTTTTTGGGGTTTATTTAATAATGTGATAGTAATAAAAGAAAAAGAATGGTAGAATTAAGAACGAAAGTTTGATGGCTGTTTATTTATGGTAAGAGACAAATAAATTGAGACATTCAAAAAAGGAAAGATGGACAAAAAAAAAAGGGACGGAGGGAGCACATTATACCCGCATTTGTGTGGGCATTTTATATTATTTTTTAATTTACATATATATATATATATATTAGAGCTTACCTTAATATTTAAGTAGTATCCAATATCAAAGATTAATTGATTTAAGTGGTTTAATACTTGTTTCTTAAGTAAGGTTTTAAATTTGAATCTTATGAATACAGAAAATCATTACTGAAAAAAATTTTACATTATAATGGGTCGATTAATTCGACTAAAAATAATCGTAAAACATTAAACGAATATAAATACATACGATTTACACTAAAAAAAACCATATAAAAATATTCTATCATGGAATAAACATGTTGAATGAGCCGGAATGTGCCAGGCCCAACTAATAAATTAACAAGTTTCTTACCCGTCCAAACCTAGCATAGCCAATTAATACAGGCCTCAAACTTCGCGTTTGCTCGTCATGTGACCAAGGACCAACGATAACGTATCAATTAAAAAATATTATAATCCTCTTAACACCAGTAGGTCTGGGCCTCCGGCTATAACATCATTACCCAAACCCGTTGGACGGGCCTAAATATTTTCCCCGAAACCCTTTTCATACGAGCGAATAAAAGAGTCTATGAACCTTTTTGTTTAGCTAAAGGAGTCGGCATAAAAGTTCGTTTCCTTAAAAATATACATGAACAAAAGAAACATTTTGCAAATTAGTCAAAAGCAAATTGAAAAGTCAATTGAAATGATCATTATATCTCCACGGCCTCGCCTCTAGTTTAGCAATCCATGAAACAACCACTAATAGAGTCACTTTTAACGATGAGTTTGGGAGAGGGAATCACTGCCGCGCTCACAATGGATGACACGGTTTTAATAGCAGTAAGAAGCTCTGCAAAATTAGAGTATGCAACTCCTATAATTCTTGATAAAAAAAAGGATAATGTCACTCTTTGAGTCTCGAATAACTCCACTAATGCTAGCTAGACTCCGTTTACCTATATATAGTCGAACCATCAACATTAATCTTCCAATAGTTTGGCGGGGATGCATCCAATAAATATCTCTAAGTCTAAGGGGGCGTTAGCGAATGAGTGAGTGCCACATGTCTTGAATATTGAGCAAGAATGGAGAAATTAGCCTTCGAAAACTTTGCTTTCATCCACCAATCACGTCTCAATCAAATCAGATCACAAAAATGGTCAAGAGATGTATACTTTTGATTGAAAATCATATCATTTTTGGTAAACCAGATAGACCGTATGATTGAGTAGAAGAGAGTATTCCAAATGGCGTTCTAATTGGAAGCATTCAACATGAATTTTCGAGAAAGAAAAAGAGTTTTAAAAGACCCAGGCATCTCCCATGCATGATGCTCCACCAGTGCGCACAAGTGCACCAAACATTCCAAACAAAATTACAAAAACAGACAGATGTGAAATTGTCTCAAAATCATCACAAAAAGGCACGTTTATTTTCCGCTTGTCTAACACAACCTCTATTATGCAACAGATCAATGACAGGAAGTTTAACAACGGTTAAATATCTAAGTTGACTCCTAAATTATATATTTTTGGACATATTAGTCCCTAAACTTTTATTTGGAATAATTGACCCCTCAAACTATTATTTTGAGACAATTAACCCCCCAAAATTATTATTTTGGAACAATTAAACCCTCAAAATTATTATTTAGGAACAAAGTGGCCCTTAATTCAATAAAAATTTCCTTTGAAAATAAAGTTTGAGGGGTTAATTATCCCAAAATGAAAGTTTGAGGGATTAATTGTCCCAAATAAAAGTTTAGGGGTCAATTTGTCCATTTTGATATAGTTTGAGGGCCAATTTGGATATTTAGCCGTTTAATAACCAAAGCTTTCCAACACAACAGCTCCACTTCTGGGGCTACAATTCCAATCCATACATAGCTTTCAATTGGAGAAACATGATTAGGGACCTTTTCAATCTATTTCGTAAAAAATATGGAAAGAAAACAAACCGTTGGATGTGTGAGTCCATATTGTTTTATCATTACCCAAAGGAGAAAGCACTATCAAATTCAGAGAAAGCACTATCAAATTCAGAATAGCCATAAATTGCAAACCAGATGTTGATCTCCCAACCAAAAATCTCTCGAAATTGAATATGCCATTACTAGTTATGCTTTACTTATACATATACACTTACATACATTTCTAGTGAGGAGCAAATTAGAAATGTAAAATGTAAAAGCCTAAAGGTCAAAGTATAAACCACATAAGTTAGAAATTTTTAAAAGTCAATGTGAATAAATGAAAAGTGTAAAAACTCAAAGGTTTAAGTCCAAATCACATAGGTAAGAAATTATAAAAAGCCCAAAGGCCTAATTAGTTTAAACCATAGAGATAAGAAATTGTAAAAAATTAATGGGAACAAATGTGAAAAGTAAAAATCTAAGGAACCAATGTTTAAATTACTTAAGTAAAAAAATTACTATAAAAATTCAAGAAGAGCCATATATTAAATTTATACAAATATTTTCTTTAAAACTTAATTGTTTTACATCATATATACTAAATTGTAAGAAGCCAGGGGGCATATGGCCTCTTTAATTTTCGCCCACCCTTGGTCCTAGTCATGACCACGGTTTGGTTTCGGTTCGGTTTCGGTTTCGAACCATCGGTTTTGATTCTTGGTTCCTTGGAACTGGAACCGTAACCTTTACAAGCCGTTCTAGTTCCGGTTTCGGTTCCAAACCGGAACCTTAGGCTTTTTTTTCCATAATTTTTTAATTACTTTTCTAAATTTTATTAAATTTTGTTTAAATAATATATATATATATATTAAAATAAGTAAATTTAATTCCAAATATATAAAAATTAAGTGTTTAAGCATCTAATTTTTAAAAAAATTATTAAATGTAATAATCTTTATAGTTAAACTAACATTATATAAAAAATAAATGATAAATAATAATATAATAAATTTGTAATGTATTACTTACATGATATTATTATATAAATATACCATAAAATTTATCTTAAGACATATATATTATACCTCATTATTATTAAATAAAACTATATTACAAATAAGAAAAAAATTATCTGTAAAAAAAAATAATAAAATAATAAAACCGGAACAAGAACCGGTGGTTCCGGTTCCACCAAAAGAGGAACCGAACCGGAACCTTTATGGTTTCGGTTCGATTCTGATTCCAAAATCGCAAAAAAGGTTCAATTACGGTTTTTTAAGTTCCGGTTCAGTTCGAACCGTGCTCACCTCTACTTGGTCCATAGGTATTTTGTCTCCCATGGACACTATTCTCACCAGCTAATTATATAGTTGGTCTTAAATTCAAAACTTTAACTTACATTTGCATCTTCATTAACTTTGATAAAGATGTTAATATAGAAGATATATTATTTGAATAATGTAGGGTGGTGCATGCTTCCCACTCTCAAGCAATAGGTGTGGACATTGCCTTATGCATTACTTCCATCTGGTTTATGGCTTCCAATAGCTAAAAGGACACTTTGAGCTTGAAAGCTGGAATGATTATTTATTAATTATTTATGTTTTTAGTGTTATGAAACATGGACTCAAACACATCATTAATATTTGTGAAAGTAATTCATGAATGTTTAACGTTCATTTAATTTAATTCATTTGAGTTACTCTTTGCAACTTGTATATAAGCAAGCTTCCATAGCCATTGAAAATGCACTGAACACCCGAATAATTACAACTTCATTTTCGTCCTTCATTCAATTCCCTCAATTCTATTTCTTTCTCTCTCTCTCTCTCTCTTGTTCCTTTAATTCTCATTTGCTCATATTCATGCTTTTTGTTCCAATTTTAATTAACATACTTTCCATAACACGTTATCAGCACGAGTGTTCTAAAGTGAAGCAATTTTGAAGTTTGGTAAGTTCTGAAGGTTTGATTCCATACAAAATTTATTTTATTTAACCTTTTTCTTTACACGAGATAATTTGAATTTTCATTGTGTAAAGATTCACTTCTAAACATTTTTGACACCAGAAGTTGTCAATCTAATTGAGACCATTCTTTTCAGAATTATGGCAAATATTGAAAAGCCCAAATTCTAAATTTTGGATGTAAGTGGCAATAACTACTTGTCATGGTGTCTTGATATTGAATTGCATCTCCAATGCCAAGGTCTTCCAGCTACCATTGGTGAAGATGGAAATGCTAATGATAAAGATAAGGCAAATGCTTTGATTTTATTCGTCGGCATTTAAGTGATAGCCTAAAAGTTCAATATCTATCTGTCCGAGATCCCTTAATCTTGTGGACAAGATTGAAAGAGCAGTATGATCACACCAAAACTGTCATCCTCCCTCAAGCATAATATGATTGGCAACATCTGTGGTTACAGGATTTCAAGTCCGTGTCCGATTATAATTCGGCATTGTATGATATTGTGTCATGGCTTGAACTTTGTGGTGTTAAGCTTACTGAGGCCGAGCTTTAAGAGAAAACATTCTCCACCTTTCATGATTCGAATATTGTATTACAGCAGTAATATCGGAAGTGCCAGTTTAAAACATATTCTGAATTGATCTCAGTCCTGTTGACTGCAGAACAAACAAATGAGTTGCTGCTCAAAAATCATGATTTAAAACCTGCTGGCTCTAAGGCACTTCTTGAAGCAAATGCCGGGTCAAGTAAGAATGTTGGCCGTCCTAGAGGCCGTGAGCGCAGGCTTGGGAATTCTTCCCGTAAGGGTGGCGGGAGATCTAATCGTAATATAAATAACACCCAACACAACCTTAAAGGTAAAAAGCCTATGAAAAAGCATAATGATAGTACCTGTCACCGTTGTGGTATGACTGGTCATTGGTCACGTACCTGTCGTACGACCAAACATTTGGTTGATATATACCAAACATCCCAGAAGGATAAAGGCAAGCATGTTAAGACCTATGCCACTAAAAATGACCTAACTGTGACTGATGCTGAAGTCAATAAGGTTTTGGTCAATGAAAACTCTCATATTCTTGGCAATGAAAAGCCTTTTGAGGATTTTGATTTCTTTTGATAATGTTGATGAAAATAACAAGTCCTCAGAAACAAATCCTGAGGGTTTTCATCTACGTTTTGCCATACCCTTAGATAATTATGTTGCCAATGAAGATATTAAATAAATATGGTCGTCAATAAAATCATGAGTTTTATTCCATATTTGCTGGTTTATATTTGCATCATATTATTAATTTGTTAAATTTTATGGAACTTGACACCTGAAGTTGTCGATATAAATGCAAATGAGACACATTGAGAAAAAGGAAGATATATGTTTGGTTGATAGTGCCACAACGCATACTAAACTTTGTGGCAAACACTTTTTCTCAAATGTGACATTGCGCAAGGAAAATGTTCAGACAATATCTAATCCTGTTAATATTATAGATGGCTATGGGAATGCCACAGTTATTCTGCCAAATGGCACAACATTGTATCTTGAAGATGCATTGTTAAGCGGTAGATCAAAAAGAAATCTACTTAGCTACAAAGATGTACGCCACAATGGGTACCATCTAGAAACAATTAATGAGCAAAATAAGGAATTTCTTTACATCACTTCCTGCAAGATGGGCCAAAAGACCATCCATGAGAAGCTAGAAGCTTCTAGTATGGGATTATATTGTGTCCCAATACGAGCTATAGAATCATATGCTAGCTCAGATGGTAAGAGGCGACCTCGTAGGAGAAACAAAACCCCGTGGTGGCCAGGGTTCGAGGAGTGCTGCGGCACGTTGGTACTCGATGAGCTGGGCCGGGGACAATACCTTTGAGTGGGCCTGTGGTGGCTATGGGCTGCGGTCCATAGGAACAACAGGTAGGAGTTGTCGTGGTGGGCTGCGGTCCAACAGTGAGCTCCCTAGGGTTCCGGTTCCTCTATGGGGATGGCTCTGACATAAAAAGGCGCCTTTTTATGTCAGAGCCGTCCCCATAGGGGAACCGGAACCTTAGGGAGCTCGCTGTTCAGCTCAGATGGTAAGAGGCATCATCGTAGGAGGAACAAAACCCCGTGGTGGCCAGGGTTCGAGGAGTGCTACGGCACGTTGGAACTCGATGAGCTGGGCCAGGGACAATACCTTTGAGTGGGCCTGTGGTGGCTATGGGCTGCGGTCCATAGGAATAGCAGGCGGGAGTTGTCGTGGTGGGCTGCAGTCCAACAACGAGCTCCCTAGGGCTCCGGTTCCCCTATGGGGACGGCTTTGACATAAATATGCGCCTTTTTTATGTCAGAGCCGTCCCTATAGGGGAACCGAAACCCTAAGGAGCTCGCTGATCAGCTTAGATGGTAAGAGGCGTCCTCGTAGGAGGAACAAAACCCCGTGGTGGCCAGGGTTCGAGGAGTGCTGCGGCATGTTGGTACTCGATGAGCTAGGCCGAGAATAATACTTTTGAGTGGGCCTGTGGTGGCTATGGACTGCAGTCCATAGGAACAGCAGGCGGGAGTTGTCGTGGTGGGCTGCGGTCGAACAGTGAGCTCCTTAGGGTTTCGGTTCCCCTATGGGCACGGCTCTGACATAAAAAGGCGCCTTTTTATGTCAGAGCCGTCCCCATAGGGGAACCGGAACCCTAGGGAGCTCGCTGTTCAACTCAGATGGTAAGAGGCATCCTCGTAGGAGGAACAAAATCCCATGGTGGCCAGGGTTCAAGGAGTGCTACGGCACGTTGGTACTCGATGAGCTGGGCCAAGGACAATACCTTTGAGTGGGCCTGTGCTGGCTATGGGCTGCGGTCCATAGGAATAGTAGGTGGAAGTTGTCGTGGTGGGCTGCGGTTCAACAGCAAGCTCCCTAGGGTTCCGCTTCCCCTATCGGGACTGCTCTGACATAAAAAGGTACCTTTTTATGTCAAAGCCGTGCTTCGCAGAGCAACGCCACCTTGTGTAGTTGGCCGCAGCCACACTGCAAAGCCCGCAGGCCTACACCTTGGACCGCAGCCCAAGTCGGTATTTTCCCAAGGCCCAAGCGTTCGAGTAACCAGCTGCAGTTGCCCATCCTCGAACCCTGGCCACCAAGGGTTTTGTTGCTCCACTGAGCACGCCTCTTACCATTAAAGTTGTCACGCCCCGACCCGCCCGAGTCGGCCATGTGGCAACCGTCGAGCTGCTTCAAAGTACGTGCTGGCCAGTCACGCACATGAAGCATCGCAAGGCATAGAAATGGATACCATCGCTGCAAAATAACTAAAACTTTAATTAAAATCATTTAATAAAATAATTAACTTTACAAGTAATGCCAGTGGACTAATTTAAAGAATACCGACACAGCGAAAACTTCTAAACCTAAGCCACCGACATCTCCTAGTGAGCCTCCATTCTATTTGCTGACCTCGTACGCGGATTTGCATCCACTGACATTGGATGCAGGTAAGTGACAGAGGTTCTATGAATCTCCATCGGGGTTAGGGCAATTAAGGGAAATCCAAAATAAAATAATAATAATAAATATATTTTTCTTTTGAAAATCTCTTTTAAAAACACTTTAAATAAATAAATATATATATAAAATGGGCTGGCATCTCTTTTATACTAGAGGCTCGACCCGTTGGTCGTATACCTTACTACACCGAGGGCTATCTCTTTTCTTTCTAAAATATTTTCACATTTTCTCTTTCTCTAGCCCGTTCCCTCGGTGGTGCCCATCGCTGTGGTGGAACATAGCTACCTTGAGCCCTGGCAAGCTTCCCTACGCGCCTCTCTTAACCAGGCTCGACTCACCGTGCCCCTCGATAGGCAGTCCATGGCTGAGTTCTAGCATGCTTTTCTCCAACTCATCCATGCTCCCGCATATATTGGAGCCCAAGGAGCATCTCTCTCAATCACTTATCTCGCAAGGGTGTTGCACCCTTAAAATTTATAATAATAATATTTCATAATTATATATATATGTATAAAGCATACATTTTTAAAATACATAAACACACGCACATAAGTCTTTATATTTCATTTTTAAAACATCTCACTCACTGTGTGGGTATATCACAAATAAGTGTGTGTGTGTGTGGATTTCCCCATATCCCAAAACCTTTTTGAAAACATTTATATTTTAAAAACATTTTTAAAACCTTTGTTCCTAATGGCTAAACAAAGAAGTCTAGGTCACTCACAGTATTGGGAGAATTGTATACTCCCAAACGCTCCATGTAGCTTAACCTCCGGAGCATCGCCGCATTCGATTCACCCGGAGCCCTAGCACACGGAAATATACGTTAGCATTCATAACTAAATCTATGAATACACCTACGAGGCTCTAATATGACCTATGACTGGGCTTGAATGTGATTCGGGGCTTAGAAAAGTGTCCGGGAGGTTCTGGGGTAAAAATTAGACACTTGAAGAAAAATTACGAAAATACCCCTGGGGGTCCATGGGTCGCCAACTCAGGCTGGTTCCTTGCCCAGATCTGGGCCAGGTAGGCCTCCCCCTATGGCTAGGTCAGGCCCGGCCTGGTTCTGGGCCCAAAAGGCCCCTCCCTTGTTGATTGGGCCGAGGCCCATCGCCTTGGGCCCAACTGCACGAATTGGGCCAAAAGGCCCAGTTCGGGGCGGGACTGGCCCAGGTCCTACGGTACCTGGGTCGCGGCTTTCTCCCGCGCGGGAGAGACTCGGCTTCCGTGCGGGAGCCACTTGCAGGCCTCGGGATCCGAGGCCTTTCCTCGGCTCCCGAGCCCCTCGATCCACCATTTCGCGTGAAATTCGAGATGGAGGTTCCTCTCACCTCCCACGACGCGTTTAATAGAGCAGAAACGAGAATCACAAGCTCAAAGTTCCTAGATCTCAAATCTGTAGACACCATTTTTTATTTTTATTTTTATTATTTTTATTTATTTCATTTCTTTTCTTCCAAAATAAAAAATAAAAAATAATAAAAAATAAAAAAATAAAAAAATAATAAAAAATAAAAAAAATAAAATAATAAAAACTGGAAATTGCATTTCCTCGGGATTCCCTTTCAGCAAAACCAAGACCAGCACATGCATTCATCATTTCATCCACCTCCTCTCCCACTAAAAGATGCCATACAAGAAAAAAGAACAAGAAAAAACAAAAAAATCCTCAGATGAAAACGGGGATAAGAAGGCAGAGGGAAAGAGAAAGAGGGAGGAGATTTTCGGAGAGAGGAGATTTTTCTGGCTAAGGAGAAATTTGTTTTTTGAGGCTTGAGGTTTTGTTAAAAAAATTAAAAAAAAACAGAAAATAGAAAACAACTTGGAGGGATTTCGAGCTTGTTATAGGCTAGTAATTGGTGAGTTTTAGGCTTGAATTCCGTCTAAGGTTCACTGAAATAGAAAGAAAAGAGCTTAGATTTAAAGTTTTTTTTAGGAATTTGAAAGCTAGATCTAGGTTTTTTGGTTTGGAGTTTGGTAAATCGGTGTATGATTTTGTGTTTAGTGATCTGAGAGGAGTTTGTTTAGGAAGATTGTGTTTAATTTCGTGGCTTAGGAGACAAAATCCGGAAAAATGTTCTTGGTGTTCTTCAGTGTTCTTGGTGTTCATCAAAAGTTCATGTGAAATAGTTGGTTTTGATCCGTTTGGGGTTGATTTTCTGGGTTTAATTGTGTTTGTAGAGAAAATTGTTCTTGGTGTTCTTTGAAAGTTCATGATTTTCTGGGTTTGAAGGCTGTTTTGATCCGTTTGGGTTGATTTTCTGGGTTTAAATTGTGTTTGTAGAGAGAGAGAGAGTGAGTGAGTGAAGAACTCGGGTAGAGAGAGAAAGAGAAGAAAAAAATGGCAAAAATTTTAAAAATGAAGTAAAATTTTGGTTTTTATACTACGCTACAGTGCCCGCTACAGTGCCCGCTACAGTTCCCGCTACAGTGCCCGCTACAGTAAAATTAATATGAAGTAAAATTAATATGGTTTTTATCCATGCCATATTAATTTAGCTATATGCATGCTCATACTTTATTGTCAAATTATTGTCATCCATGCGAGTAATGATATGTGGGGATAGTGAGGGTCCGATCATGGCGTCCGGTTCGAAAAGGTGAAAATTCACATTCGACCCGGGTTCCTAGGTAAGAGATCCATTTTGAATCGGACCCAGAATTGGGCGAGGTTCATGGTGGGTCTCGACAAAATCCTTACTATCCTTATTTTTAAAATTGATGAGATAACATTTCATATGCCATGCATTTAGGCATCTAAATAAATTATAGGTGTTAGTTTTTTTAAAAAAATAAATAAACCAATAATGATAAATTCTTAAGCCGATAAGGACAATAAAACCTTTACATTAAATAATAAAAGTAAAAGAGTGATCATCTATGTCTAGTAAAATCCTTACAAATGGTTTAAATTATGAGGATTTAATCACGGGATCCGGTTTGGGAGGGTGAAAATTCGCACCTAGTCCGGATCTTTAAGTAAGAGACCCACTTCGAATCGGACCCAGAATTGGGCGAAATTCATAATAGGTCTCGATAAATCCTCACTGTTTTTTATTAGATTGATAAGGTAGCACTTTGCACTTCAAACATTTAAATATCCAATAAAGATAATGATTTCGAAAAATCCTAAAAAAGGGCAAAAATGAAAAGGAAAATATTAAAAAAAAAAAGGAAAGGGTGATGAAATGTATTTTTGAAAAGAAAACATTACTTGTTGGCTTTAATAAAAATGTAACTTCCTAAAAGAAGTAAAAAGCTTTTCTTGTCTGAATAAAATGAACTTTGGAATTTAAAAAAAAAAGAGAGATCAAAAATCAAAAGAAATTACCTGACATTCTTTTTAAAATATTGATTTGAAAATGATAGTAATAAAACCAATAAATTTTGTCTTTGTTCAAGAACATATATTTATAAAAAAAAATCAAAAAGGTGTTTCGAAATTCGTTTCTTTCCAAAAAGTTAAAAAAAAAAGAAAAGAAAAAAATTGTTTCGGAAATTGTTTTTTTTAAACTCTTACAAATAAAAAAAGAAATGTTTTGAAACTTAATTTTCATTTAACTTTTCACCAATGACAAAATATTTTGAAACTTGTTTTTGTTTGCTTGAATAATCAGGGAAATAAAAAATGTTAATACAAAAATAAAGAAAAAACCAAAAGAAAAGGAAAATTACAAAATACATGTTTTTTTTAATTAATTAAGGCCTAAGTATTATTAAATTAATCGGTACCGTCATCTTGATGGGCGTTGTGGGGGTGCTCATCCTTCCCCGCACATAACCGTACTCCCGACTCCAGTTCTCCGTTCCGCAGACCAGGACCTACCCAGCTTAAGTACGCCATTTAACGGCCAATGCTTAGTTAGGTAGATTCTTAATAGGTGACTAACCGCACCTAAACAAAAATGGTTAGTGGCGACTCCGTAAAATTCTCATAAGTCCCAAATCCGTCGTCGTTTCGGATAACGTCAGGACAGTTTGGCGACTCCGCTGGGGACTGGTTAGAGAGTCAAGCCGGGAATTAATTTGATAATTATTTAGGCCTTAATTTTTTTTTATTTATTTTTCTTATTTCGACATTTCGATTGCATGATTTTACATCTCATTTATATAAATATAAGATAATAAAGTGGATCCTAGTTTGCATGTTAGGAATTTGATGCTTTATTTGCTCATGAATGTACATGTTTTCTTGTTGTTGCTAATCTCTTTGCCTTTTGTTGTGAATAGAAGTTTATTACTTGTTGATTAATGTGGCATTTTGGGTATATTGGTAAATTGGAAAGGTTTGTATGTTCCTTCACACACACTCACATTTGCATTACACGCATAAGTCCAGAATTGGATATCACCTATTTAGGAGCGGGCAAAGTAGCTTACTCGCGTGGGGCAACTCCTCATAGTGAGTTTCTAAGCGAAAAACCCCCACTCAGATTGAATCTTTTCCAATGAGCCTATAATGGGCTAGGATTGGAGGCCTTACTAGCCTATGATAGATGGCGAAATAAGGACAGTCTGGGCACCTTTAGATGGCGTGACCATAACCATCATATAGGTCACCTGCGGCAGCCAAATTTAGGTAGGGCCAAACCCTTAATGAGCGCAACCTGGAAATAGGACACATGAAGGAACAACTCCTATCCCTTTTACTACCTGTGCCTTTGTAATGTGGGCTGTAGAGTGGTCGAGCATTTTTGGCCATATTAGGATGACTACCTGCCCCAGGGCATATTTGCTTAACCCTTTTGCTTTTTTTAAAATTAATTAGAATGGGGCATTCGTGCAAAGTCTATTTATTATCTATCCTTAATCATTACTCATGGTTTTGTTACTAATTTAAATATTTCTCTGTCATCTGTATTCTTTACATCTTCATGCATCACTAAGTTTTTTCCAAATTACATTTTGCACCTTACATTTGTACCATTAAACTTTTTCCAAATTGCATTTTGCACCCCAAATTGCATCAATAAAACTTTTCAAAATTTTACTTTGCATCTTAAATTACATCAATAAAACTTTTCAAATTTACATTCTCGACCTCATATTATTTGATTCATTGCATTATATTATTTGTATATTATATTAGCATGATCTTGCTTTCCTTGTACATATTTGTATATCCTTTGTTTGATTTTCAATTTTCCTATGTTTATGTCTGGCATGATTATTCTCTATTCTTTGTTCATGTATATATTGTGTACATCTTGTATGCCAATCTTTGCTTTTAATTGCCTGTATCTTGTATATACTTCTTGCCTGTTTCCCTGCCCTTTATTTCTTGTATGTATTCCATGTCTATTTTCTATTCTTTATTTTGTTTATATATTTATTCCTTTGAATTGGACTAACCGTTTATTTGATTTGTTGATAGTATTTTCCTCTCTATCTTCCTGTTCTGTTGAGCATCATGTGGTGAAAGGTGGTTGGTAAAGGAAACCAGTCATGGCAGAAGATGGAAAAGTAGTACCTGTGGAAGTGATAGAGGACCCTGATTTTAATTGGAAGAAAACTTTGAGTTTGCTTGAGTTGCCAGAGTTGAAAGATTGTCACCACTACGATGAGCACGATCCAAAGCGAATGGATTTAAATGCTCATCTTGCCCAGGCTTTAACCTTTCACCATGCAAGCTGAATGTTGATGTGGAACGAGGGCCAGAGGACCTAGGATCTAGCTGTCTATTATCAGCATGATAGTTCACCATGATTGCAGAATGCTGCTGAAGCAAATGACCCTCAGGTGTATGTGATGGTGCACCATGTGATTCAAAAGCAGCAGCGGGCGGGGTACCAAATGGTGGGCCAGCAAGAGGTTCACCTTGAGATATCCTGGGAGCACCAAAAAGGGGAGGAGGACCCTGACTATAAGGCCCTTGAGCACCATAGTTACTTGGGCCTCTCACAAAGGAACCAGTCGGTAAATTTTCAGGTGGAACTAAGGCCTGTCCTTGACGGGCTAAATGTCCTGGGCCCTGAGGCCTAAATTGATTGGGAGGAAGTCCTGCTTTACTTAGGAGAAGTTGTGTTGCACCTTCTTCTGCTTCAAAGTTTCCACGGAGCTACAGTGTCTGCGATCGAGAGCCTAGGATCCCATTTAGTCCTCTCCACTCAGCTGAAAAGAAAAAAATTCCTTATGCCCCACCCCAACATCATGCCAGCTAGCTATCCCATGGATCACAAATATAAAATCAACAAGTCAGCTAGCAACCGAAAGAAAAAGAGTAGGCGTGAGAGGTCCAACAACCGACAACTTCATGATGATTCGGTTTTTACTCCCTCTTTTATAGGACTTGTCTGGGGGAATAAAACAGTGACTGGGACGAAAAAGGAAGAGAGCATAGGGGGGAGCTTCAGCCCTCTTAACAAAATAAAAAAAAAAAGAAAGGAGAGAGCACAACGAAGAAAAGGAGAGAGCTTCAGCCTTCCTTCAAACAAAAAAAAGAAGAGAACAAGCAGAGAGACGACCAATCCCTCATTCAGAGATACCACACCAGATTGCAGTCTAGGAAAATGGCTGAACAGAACTCAGAAATAGAAAATCTCCGACGCATGAATGAAGACTTAGCCAAGCAGTTAAGGGATGCAATCGGGGAGTTAAAGCAGTTAAGGGATGCCATGGATAAAATCAGGGAGTTAAGCCAAATAGTCAAGGAAAAGAATGCCAGTGCTTCTAATCATGAATCTCCAGTTTACCCAATAAATTCTGGACCAAGTACAGTCCCCTCAGCTGCACAAAATCCTCCAATCCTCAACATACCTATTCCACCATCTGCATCAGATACCCAAAATCAAATCCCACCCCCACCACCACTTGGAACATACTCTTTCGCACCTCTGTTGCCTACTACTAGTAGGGGATCTCTATCTACAACTCAACAAATTCCTCCTCCCATATACACCGTGGCACCTCCTGTTCCTGGATTTGCCCCAACCAATCCTGTAATTGTGCCTGATGAACAGTTTGAAAGAGAGATTGGCGGAGCTGAAAGCCAGAAAATATTGAATCAGATAGAAGAGCGGCTTAACGCCATGGAGGGCACTCATACTTATGGCACTACTGATGCATATGAGTTGAGTTTAGTTGATGGATTGGCGATCCCAAAGAAGTTCAAAGTGCCTGAATTTGAAAAGTACAAAGGGACTACATGCCCTAAAGACCACGTTGCCATGTACTGCCGAAAGATGGCCGCTTATTCCCGAAATGATGAACTATTGATTCATTGTTTCCAACACAGCCTCACCGGGTCAGCAATACGGTGGTATAACAAGTTGGATAGGAGGGGCATTCATTCTTGGAATGATTTGGCTCGGGCTTTCATCGATCAGTACAAGCATATGACAGATTTAGTGCCCGATAGACTGACTTTGCAGAATATGGAGAAAAAGTCTTCTGAGTCATTCACTGAATATGCCCAAAGATGGAGGGACATGGCAACTCAGATTCAGCCTCCTTTAACTGAGAAAGAGATGTCATGGCTATTCATTAACACCTTGAAAGCTCCATATTATTTCCGTATGCTAGCTGGCGGCATCATGAGTTTCACTGATACGGTCTTAATTGGAGAAATGGTGGAGAATGCGCTCAGGACCGGTAAGTTAGATGATGGGGAGTCCAGTGCAGCCAAGGAGAGTTCCAAAGAGAAAAAAGGCGAAGTGAGCACTATCAGATGTGGAGGATACCAACAACACCCATAACCCCAATGCCAACAATGCCAACCCCAATGCCATTCCGCCGATTTCACACCACCTCAAAACACTTATCAGTATCCTTCTCCCAACTATACACAACCTCAAAATGCTTGCCAATACCCAGTGTCCAACACCATTTCCACTGCTCTAAAACCAAACACCAAAAATCGGAATCCAAGACCACCAAAGAAAAGGAAATAATTTACTCCCATCCCCATGACTTACACAGAGTTATACACCGAGCTATTGAATAGCAAGATGATTAAACCGGTTCAGTACTCGACCCTTTTACAGCCTCCATATCCTACATGGTTTGATGAGAATGCAACATGCGCCTATCACTCAGGAGCCAAAGGGCATAGTACTGAAAACTGCACGAGATTGAAAGAAGTGGTACTTGAGATGATCAAGGAAGGCCGTTTGACTTTTGATACCGGTGTGCAGTCCAAGCAAAACATGGGTCCGGCAATTAGCACCAGAGACCAATCTGAACAATTTGGAGGCTTTTGGGATGCCAATAACAGAATTTGACATGTGTTGAGCCTCGATTTTGTCTTTTATTCCACACTTCTGCCTAAGAGTGTTGGTGGTTGATCTCCATGTGTTGTGGGCTTAATTTCTCTGTTTGCTTATCATTTATGATTTTAATGTCATGCATTTTTGCAAAACTTTTTATCTTGAACCTTAAGAAAGAAAGAGAATGAGCATGCATTGAACACTCTGCAGCATTATCATCCTATCATCACATTGTCATTACTTTGTCATTAACTCATCATCGTTGTCATCTCATCAGTGCTATCATATTATCATAATCTTGTCATTTTATCATTCACTCTATCTAGGGTCATCATATTTGTCATTTTTGCCCTAATCTTGGGTCATCATCAACATTCTGCCCTAATTTGGGGTCATCAGTATCATCATACCATAATCCTGGGTTATCATCATCACATCATTCAAAAAAATTTTTCATTAAATGCATTTCATCGCATTTATATCTTACGCATATTAGTAATTTACATGTCCATACATTCATCCAACCATTCATACATGGCATTTCATGCATACAAGTATGCAAGAGTTTTTGATAATAAAGGAAAAGATTGACATCTTTGCCAATAGGTGTCATCATGTCGTGATAACTCTTCATGGATCGTGGAACTCTATAAATAGTATGCCAAGCAGGGGCAATTTCTAATCCTTTTCATTCTTGTACATAATGTTACTTTTTCTTAGCCTTGTACATAGTGTCACTTGAAAGCAATAAGTTTTAGATATTTGAATTTTAAAGGGTAAACTTTAGATTTCGAAAATCATGTCATAGTGTTTTAACTTGGATTTTCATTGTAAATATTGACATCTTTTGGATTACATGCTTTTTTGGAATAAATGATTTGTGTTATCCATTTTCCATTGTCACATTCAAAAAAAAAAAAGAGAAGAAGTGAAACCTTTTTTTTTTTTTGAAAAATAAAAAAGGATTTCATGAAAAGTTGGTGATTGCTTTCAGAAATAATTCTTAACAAGTCCTTCAAACCATCTTTCTTGCCATTCATTGTCACTTGAATAAAATCTCATAAATTGAGACTCGAAGTAAAAATAAGGCATAAACCTTGGAAACCATCTGAGAGAATCAATATTATTCATCTGGGTAATAAACAAAAAGGATTGTTTAACAAGATGCTTGCTTAACTCTAAAAAGTGACATTTTGATATGTGTCAACACTGCACTAGAATTTTGAATTCATTGCTTCCTTGTCTTGAAATCAACCATGTTCTTTGAATCCATAATGCCCATATGCTTCCCAATTTCCTTGAAACTCAAAAGTGACTGAAATGAATGACTTTTGAACACATTACCTTCCTGCTTCAAAATGAGCTCACCTTGATTTTCTTGAAAATAAGTAACCTTTGCTGCCAAGGTGTTCATTCACCCACCTTTGGGGACAAAATGATCAGAAAGACCAAAGTCACTTTGTAAGGTCCCGATACCTCTTTGCTATCGAGACAAATTGCTCAGATTGATTGCCTTAGGGTGGAAATGTCATATTCTGTGAAATTCTCATGACAAAAAAAAAGAGAAAAAGAATAAAAAGAAGAAATTTGATTGCATCATCATGCACGTGATGTTTTAGGATTTTGAACAAAGTTTTCAAAAGCTTTCAAAAAAATTATTATTGTTACGTTTTTCTAAGGTATTGCTTTTTGATGAAGATAGCCGTACTTGAGAAGACAAATGGCCATTTTTCATATCCCTTTCACTTTGAGAAAATTATCCATTGCTGTCCCCTTTGAGCCTAATGAATATTTTTTCTAATGAACCTAATCAAGGTTCACCCCTCACACTGGGGGCAAATGCAAAGAAAACATTCGAGCAAAAGATGGAAGAATTCTTGCATCCAGGCTAAAGAAATGACGGCCCAAAATGATGAAGAATTGCTTGATAACAATATCCTTGAACTCATGTTGTCAAAAAAAAAAAGAAGAGAAGAAAGAAAAAAAAAAGAAGAAAAGAAAGAAATGACAAATTGAAATAAAAAAACTAATGGGATGGGCAAATGAGAAATCAAGCATGAAAAAATGAATTCTTCATATGGCCGAAAAGTGATCCTTGATTCAGTTACCTTGAAATACTTTTTGGGCCTGTTTATCCTTTCTTTCTGAACCCTCAACCATGGCCTACATTATGTGCCTTGAAAAGTCCATTTTGATCAAGTGTGGATACTTTAATTGAAGAGCATATCTTTAGAAGAATGGATCTTTTACACTGAACCATTTTTTTAAAGACTATTTGAATGAATTTTTGAATTTTCATGTGCATGATGAGGCAGTCATTGAAAAAAAAAAGAAAAAAAAAGAAGAAAAAGAAATGAAATGATGTGGCTCTAGGGTGAAAACTCGAAAGGGCAGTCTAGAGCAGAAATGAGAATTCATGAGATCACCCAAGATTTAACTAAGACAGCAAAGTGAGTTTTAGAAATGAGCAATACCACTTGGGGCATCCAAAATGATAAACCCCATAAGATGAGATATCTTTTTGAACTCTAAATGCAGAAAGTTGGGTCACACCTCTCTTTGATACCAATCTCACAAAATCTCAAGCCTTTCATGTTCAAGTTTTGACTCGTATCAAGATTGTCAAGTTAAGAGATTAAGCAAGCATCAACTTGATCTTGTTTTCAAGACAGATTTTTTTTTTAAAAAAAAAATTCTGATTTAAAAAAAAAACAAAAAGAAAAAAAGTTAATTGTAAGCCTATATGAAGAGATATTGAAATTCTCTCTTTTATGAGACAATAAATAGCCTCTTTGGAACCCATTGCTGTTGAAACCCATTTAGGAATTTAAAATAGCCTGTTCACCCACAAGGATATTCTGAAAAGCAATCACCAACTTTCAAGAGATCTGAATTTCAAAAGATGAATAATAGATATTTGAATGGTTTGCAATTTGATGTTTTCTTAAATAGAGAGTGCTTAAGTGTAAAATAACTTTTGATCATTATCAAGTTCATTTATTTAGATGTGAAATTGAAATTTGACTTGATGCACATAGGAATTTTGAACCTTTATTGATGTCTATGTCAGGAAAAATTCAAGATGTGAATGGGGCAAAGGGAATGCCAAAGAAAGTCAAGATCAGGACCAAAGATAGACTCAAGCTCTACTGACTGAATAAAAGGACTGAGTGTTGGGGCAAACGGCAAAAACAGGGAAGTCCAATGAGAATCACTCTACTTTTAAATTCAATTTTGAATCAAGCATACATGCATCCATGCATCCATGCACGTGACATCTTACATGCATTAGAAGTTCATGAAAAATGATGATTATGGCATGAGGAGAATGAATGGAAATGATAAGCCTTTGAAAAGGAAATTCAATCATTTGAGATCACGACAATTGTTTCATTTAGAGACCAAATCATGGCTCTTGATTCATTCTGAGACTCATCGTAGGATCTCGAGATTCATTTTGTTCATTGGGAGACCGAATCATGGCTCTCATTGCAGTTAGTGATCGAATCACGGCACTTATTTCATTGAAGAGACTAAATCATGGCTCTTGATTTATTTGGAGACCTAATTTAGGTTCTTACAATTTAATTTCTTATTGGGAGACCGGATCACGGCTCTCGTTTCAGTTAGTGACCGAATCACGACACTTGTTTCATTTGAGAGACCAAATCATGGCTCTTGTTTCATTTTGAGACCTATTTTTAGGTTCTCAAGAATCATTTAGTTTATTGAGTGACCGAATCACGGCTCTCGTTTCATTTGGTGACCGAATCAAGGCACTTATTTCATTGAGAGACCAAATCATGGCTCTTGTTTCATTTTGAGACCTATTTTTAGGTTCTCAAGGATCATTTAGTTTATTGAGTGACCGAATCACGGCTCTCGTTTCATTTGGTGACCGAATCACGGCACTTATTTCATTAAAGAGACCAAATCATGGCTCTTGTTTCATTTTGAGACCTAATTTAGGTTCTCTTAGTTTAATTTAGTTTATTGAGTGACCGAATCACGGCTCTCGTTTCATTTGGTGACCGAATCACGGCACTTATTTCATTGAAGAGACCAAATCATGGCTCTTGTTTTATTTTGAGACCTAATTTAGGTTCTCTCAGTTTAATTTTTCAGTGGGAGACCGAGTCACGGCTCTCGTTTCATTTGGTGACCGAATCACGGCACTTATTTCATTGAAGAGACCAAATCATGGCTCTTGTTTCATTTTGAGACCTAATTTAGGTTCTCTCAGTTTAATTTTTCAGTGGGAGACCGAGTCACGGCTCTCGTTTCATTTGGTGACCGAATCACAGCACTTACTTTATTGAAGAGACCAAATCATGGCTCTTGTTTTATTTTGAGACCTAATTAGGTTCTCTCAGTTTAATTTTTCAGTGGGAGACCGAGTCACGGCTCTCGTTTCATTTGGTGACCGAATCACGGCACTTATTTCATTGAAGAGACCAAATCATGGCTCTTGTTTTATTTTGAGACCTAATTTAGGTTCTCTCAGTTTAATTTCTCAGTGGGAGACCGAGTCACGGCTCTCGTTTCATTTGGTGACCGAATCACGGCACTTATTTCATGGCTCTTGTTTCATTTTGAGACCTAGTTTAGGTTTTCATAGTTTATTTATTTCATTGGGAGACTGAATCACAGATCTCATTGCAGTTAGTGACCGAATCACAGCATTTATTTCATTTTAAGACCAAATCATGGCTTTTAATTCAATTGGAGACTTAGTTTAGGTTCTAAAGATTCATTTAGTTTATTGAGAGACCGAGTCACGGCTTTCGTTTCATTTTAAGACCAAATCATGGCTTTTAATTCAATTGGAGACTTAGTTTAGGTTCTAAAGATTCATTTAGTTTATTGAGAGACCGAGTCACGGCTTTCGTTTCATTTAAAGGCCAATTTATGGCATTTGATTTGTTTGGAGACCAAAGTTTTAGCTTTTGAAAAGTTCTAAAAACACATGGTGTCTACGTCTTGGACCATTTCCTAATTATCTTGAAGCAAACTTCAAGGTTCTTAGAAAACGCTCCAAGAGGGGCAACTGTAGACACCATTTTTTATTTTTATTTTTATTTTTTTATTTATTTCTTTTCTTTTCTTCCAAAATAAAAAATAAAAAATAATAAAAAATAAAATAATAAAAAAATAAAAAAAATAAAAAAATAAAATAATAAAAACTGGAAATTGCATTTCCTCGGGATTCCCTTTCAGCAAAACCAAGACCAGCACATGCATTCATCATTTCATCCACCTCCTCTCCCACTAAAAGATGCCATACAAGAAAAAAGAACAAGAAAAAACAAAAAAATCCTCAGATGAAAACGGGGATAAGAAGGCAGAGGGAAAGAGAAAGAGGGAGGAGATTTTCGGAGAGAGGAGATTTTTCTGGCTAAGGAGAAATTTGTTTTTTGAGGCTTGGGGTTTTGTTAAAAAAATTAAAAAAAAAACAGAAAATAGAAAACAACTTGGAGGGATTTCGAGCTTGTTATAGGCTAGTAATTGGTGAGTTTTAGGCTTGAATTCCGTCTAAGGTTCACTGAAATAGAAAGAAAAGAGCTTGGATTTAAAGTTTTTTTTAGGAATTTGAAAGCTAGATCTAGGTTTTTTGGTTTGGAGTTTGGTAAATCGGTGTATGATTTTGTGTTTAGCGATCTGAGAGGAGTTTGTTTAGGAAGATTGTGTTTAATTTCGTGGCTTAGGAGACAAAATCCGGAAAAATGTTCTTGGTGTTCTTCAGTGTTCTTGGTGTTCATCAAAAGTTCATGTGAAATAGTTGGTTTTGATCCGTTTGGGGTTGATTTTCTGGGATTAATTGTGTTTGTAGAGAAAATTGTTCTTGGTGTTCTTTGAAAGTTCATGATTTTCTGGGTTTGAAGGCTGTTTTGATCCGTTTGGGTTGATTTTCTGGGTTTAAATTGTGTTTGTAGAGAGAGAGAGAGTGAGTGAGTGAAGAACTCGGGTAGAGAGAGAAAGAGAAGAAAAAAATGGCAAAAATTTTAAAAATGAAGTAAAATTTTGGTTTTTATACTACGCTACAGTACCCGCTACAGTGCCCGCTACAGTGCCCGCGCCTCTGACCCGACCCGATCGCAGTGATCCGCCTTCCATTTTTCTGGTATTTTCTGAAATTAATTTAATTTAATTTTTTTTTCCTTTTTACATGCTTAATTTGGACCCATTTCAATTTAATGAATATTTGATTTAGTTCATGCATATCTAATTTATTTAAATATATTGTTCTCATATTAATTTAGATCCATACATATTTAATTTATATCATTTTAGTTTAGCTTTATGCATATTTAATCCATGCCATATTAATTTAGCTATATGCATGCTCATACTTTATTGTCAAATTATTGTCATCCATGCGAGTAATGATATGTGGGGATAGTGAGGGTCCGATCATGGCGTCCGGTTCGAAAAGGTGAAAATTCACATTCGACCCGGGTTCCTAGGTAAGAGATCCATTTTGAATCGGACCCAGAATTGGGCGAGGTTCATGGTGGGTCTCGACAAAATCCTTACTATCCTTATTTTTAAAATTGATGAGATAACATTTCATAAGCCATGCATTTAGGCATCTAAATAAATTATAGGTGTTAGTTTTTTTAAAAAAATAAATAAACCAATAATGATAAATTCTTAAGCTGATAAGGACAATAAAACCTTTACATTAAATAATAAAAGTAAAAGAGTGATCATCTATGTCTAGTAAAATCCTTACAAATGGTTTAAATTATGAGGATTTAATCACGGGATCCGGTTTGGGAGGGTGAAAATTCGCACCTAATCCGGATCTTTAAGTAAGAGACCCACTTCGAATCGGACCCAGAATTGGGCGAAATTCATAATAGGTCTCGATAAATCCTCACTGTTTTTTATTAGATTGATAAGGTAGCACTTTGCACTTCAAACATTTAAATATCCAATAAAGATAATGATTTCGAAAAATCCTAAAAAAGGGCAAAAATGAAAAGGAAAATATTAAAAAAAAAAGGAAATGGTGATGAAATGTATTTTTGAAAAGAAAACATTACTTGTTGGCTTTAATAAAAATGTAACTTCCTAAAAGAAGTAAAAAGCTTTTCTTGTCTGAATAAAATGAACTTTGGAATTTAAAAAAAAAAAAGAGAGATCAAAAATCAAAAGAAATTACCTGACATTCTTTTTAAAATATTGATTTGAAAATGATAGCAATAAAACCAATAAATTTTGTCTTTGTTCAAGAACATATATTTATAAAAAAAAATCAAAAAGGTGTTTCGAAATTCGTTTCTTTCCAAAAAGTAAAAAAAAAAAGAAAAGAAAAAAATTGTTTCGGAAATTGTTTTTTTTAAACTCTTACAAATAAAAAAAGAAATGTTTTGAAACTTAATTTTCATTTAACTTTTCACCAATGACAAAATATTTTGAAACTTGTTTTTGTTTGCTTGAATAATCAGGGAAATAAAAAATGTTAATACAAAAATAAAGAAAAAACCAAAAGAAAAGGAAAATTACAAAATACATGTTTTTTTTAATTAATTAAGGCCTAAGTATTATTAAATTAATCGGTACCGTCATCTTGATGGGCGTTGTGGGGGTGCTCATCCTTCCCCGCACGTAACCGTACTCCCGACTCCAGTTCTCCGTTCCGCAGACCAGGACCTACCCAGCTTAAGTACGCCATTTAACGGCCAATGCTTAGTTAGGTAGATTCTTAATAGGTGACTAACTACACCTAAACAAAAATAGTTAGTGGCGACTCCGTAAAATTCTCTTAAGTCCCAAATCCTTCGTCGTCTCGGGTAACGTTGCGACACCTAGATCTCAAATCTAAGCTAGAAATCTAACTAAAAAGCTAAACCTAACTTTGAGCTTGGATCTCTCCTAGACCAATGCACGAAAATGCCTACAAACTTAGAAAAACGTAGATCAAGGAGTTAGGAATAACATACCAATAACTCCCCTTGATCCTGTGGTCGGTTTGTCCGGATCGGCCAAAAGTCCAAAATTGCTCCAAAAGAGCAGTTGAGAGAAAAGAGAAAGGAGAGAAGAGAGGAAGAGAGAAAATGAGGGGGAGAGGCTCGGCCTCCCCCTATTTATAGGGGAGCTCGACACCGGGTCTACTCGGACCCCGGGTCAGACTTTCTCTTCTCTTTTAAACCTCTCAAAACTTTGATCATTGGCCCGATCCACCGACCAATTCATCAATGGACTTCCAATCCATTCGCTATGGACTTAAAGAAGTCCACTTTAGTGTTTCCATGTATGATCACCAATCTCATCATCCAACTCCGTCTTATCTTAAACTTGACTGCTCTTCTGACTTGACAAGTCGGACCGACATATTTTTTAATTGTTACGTCATCTTGCACTATTCCGTTCGTACGAAAAAGTCATGCTTGGTTCGGGTGTGTCATGGTCCCACATGTTCATACTCAGAATGGATTAGCAGAATCCATGATTAAACGCATTCAGATTATTGCTCGAACTTTATTGATGAGGACAAAGCTCCCATCCTTAGCATGGGGTCATGCCGTTTTACATGTTGCATCTTTGATTAGATTGCGCCCCATTACTTCTCATTTGTATTCCCCCCTTCAGTTAGTCTTGGGCCAGGAGCCAGACATTTCATATCTTCACACCTTTGGTTGTGCGGTACAAGTGCCTGTAGCACCACCGTAATGGACCAAAATGGGTCCCCAGCGCCGTTTGGGCATTTATGTTGGGTTTGATTCACCATCTATTATTCGATTCCTTGAACCATTGACGGGTGATTTATTTACCGCTAGATTTGTGGATTGTCATTTTGATGAGACAATATTCCCATCACTCGGGACACCAAAAGCTTCCACAGATGGAAAGCAAAAAAATATCGAGATTTTCTCATGGAATGAGAAAAGTTTGTCTCATTTAGACCCAAGAACACATGAATGTGAAAATGAGGTGCAACGATTGATCCATTTACAAGCTATTGCAAATCAAATGCCTGATGCATTTAATGAGACTGCTAAAGTTACAAAGTCTCATATTCCAGCTGCGAATGTTCCAGCTAGGATAGATGTTCCTGTAGAACCACCCGAAATGGATCTAAATGGCCCGTGCCTAAAGCGTGGTAGACCAATGGGATTAAAAGACACTGTTCCTCAAAAAACAAGGGGGAGGAATCCAAAATCTGCTCCAGATGAGCATATTGATTCTCGAGGAAAGCAAATTGCACCTAAAGTGGCACAACATAATATTCAAAGAGAGCATCTTGCCCCTGATGTCACGGACTCACACCAACCTGTGAGGTATTGTCCGCTTTGACCCTCTTGGTCTCACGGTTTTGTCCCACAAAAGGCGTCTCACATGTTAATGGTGGTGTGATCCCTTATATCCCAAGACTATCTCTAGTACACAACCGATGTGGGATTTACGGCTCCCCTTTGGACTGTGACACCTGAAGTGGCACAAGTTCATGAGCATATTGCCCCCGACGTGGTACAAACCCATGAAAAGATCACCAACCTTGGGAATACTGAAATTTCCATCAGTTATTGTAATGAAATATGGGTTCGAAATGAGATAATCATCGATGATGCATTTGCTCTCTCAATTGCTTATGAGATTATGAATGATGATTATGAACCTCAGTCTATAACCGAATGCCGTCATAGGCAAGATTGGCCCAAATGGGAGGAAGCAATCTAAGCTGAATTGACTTCCCTTGCCAAATGTAATGTTTTTGGGCCTATTACTAAAACCCCCGACAATGTAAAACCTGTTGGATACAAATGGGTATTTGTCCAAAAAAGAAATGAGAAAAACGAGATCGTGAGGTATAAAGCTCGACTCGTAGCCCAAAGTTTCTCGTAGAGGCCTAGGATAGATTATGATGAAACATATTCACCAGTAGTGGATATAGTTACCTTTCGTTTCCTTATAAGTTGGGTTGCCCAAGAAAATTTTGAAATGCATCTTATGGATGTTGTGACGGCATACTTATATGGTTCATTAGATTCTGACATCTACATGAAAATTCCCGAAGGTTTCAAAATGCCTGAAGCATACACTCCCCACAACTTATTCTCAATAAAGTTGCAAAGATCTTTATATGTGTTAAAGCAATCCGGCCGCATGTGGTACCAACGTTTAAGTGAATACCTGACTAAGGAAGGGTACATAAATGATTCCATCTGCCCATGCGTGTTTATTAAAAGATTTGAAAATGGGTTTGCTATTATAGCAGTTTAGGTCGACGACATGAATTTAATTGGGACTCCTGAAGAGTTATCTGAAACTGCTGAATATTTGAAAAAGGAGTTTGAGGTTAAAGATTTGGGTAAAACCAAACTATGCCTTGGTTTAGAGCTTGAGTACAAAAAGAATGGAATACTTGTCCATCAGTCAGCATACACTAAAAGATTGCTTGGACGTTTTAACATGGACAAGGCTCACCCATTGAGCACCCCTATGGTTGTAAGGTCTCTTGACCCCCAAAAGGACCCGTTTCGTCCTAAAGAATCTGGTGAGGTGGTCCTGAAGTACCATACCTCAATGCAATCGGGGCTTTGATGTACTTAGCACAGTGCACGAGACCAGATATCGTTTTTGCAGTAAATTTGTTGGCACATTTTAGTTTTGAGCCAACTCGGAGACATTAGAATGGGATTAAACACATCTTCCGTTATCTTCGAGGAACCATTGATTTGGGGTTATTCTATTCTAAGAAAACTACTAACTTTGGTTTAGTAGGTTATGCTGATGCAGGATATAAATCTGATCCGCACAGAGCTCGCTCCCAAACCGGTTACCTATTTTGCTATAATGATACAGCCATTTATTGGTGTTCCACTAAGCAAACACTAGTTGCTACATCTTCCAACCACTCTGAAATTATTTCCCTTTATGAGGCCGGAAGAGAGTGCGTTTGGTTAAGATCTATGATATCACATATTCACAATGCTAGTGGATTCAAACCGGTGATAGATTCTCCCATTATAATTTATGAGGATAATGCTGCTTGTGTTGCACAAGTCAAGGGAGGATATATTAAAGGTGATAGGACCAAGCACATCTCGTCGAAATTTTTCTATACTCATGAACTCCAGGAAAGTCGACAAGTTGATGTTAAACAGATTCGCTCCGTCGATAATCTTGCAGATTTATTTACCAAATCTTTACCAACATCAACATTTGAGAAATTAGTTTATGGCATTGGTATGCGGCGAGTCAGTAAAATGCAAGATTGAATTCCCCAGAAATGGAAATGTTTAGATGCTCCAGAAGTAGTAGTTTGTTTTATCTCAAGGGGAGCGATTATAGACATAAGTGCGCTGTACTCTTTTTTCCTTCTGTCCGGTTTTTTGTCCCACTGGGTTTTTCCGGCTTAAGATTTTTAATAAGGCAGTAATAGCACGTCCAATCAGGCCACTGAAGTAAGCCCACCTATATTGTCCTGAAGATAAATACATTGACCTGAAGACAAGCATATATTGTCCTGACGACATATTACATGGACTAAATTGTGTTGTACTCTTTTTTCCTTATGATTGGTTTTTTCCCACTAGGTTTTTCCTACTTAAGGTTTTTAACGAGGCAATATGTGTCCTAGAGTGGCGTTTCGTCCAAGGGGGAGTGTTATGAAACATAGACTCAAACACATCATTAATATTTGTGAAAGTAACTCATGAATGTTTAACATTCATTTGATTTAATTCATTTGAGTTACTCTTTGGAACTTGTATATAAGCAAGCTTCCATAGCCATTGAAAATGCACTGAACACTCGGATAATTACAACTTCATTTTGTCCTTCATTCAATTCCCTCAATTCTATTTCTTTCTCTCTCTCTCTTGTTCCTTTAATTCTCATTTACTCATATTCTTATTTTTTGTTCCAATTTTAATTAACATACTTTCCATAACATTTAGGTATTTTTTATTAATTATTTATGCAAGGTGAAGATTGCTATTCGGACCTTGTGGTCTGGACTATAGTACAAATCCTTTTAGACTTTACATTTATAACCTCATTTTTTCCCGAAACGCTTGTATTTTTTTCATTCAAGGAAACTAGAAAACCTGCTACACTACACAAAAAGTTCATGCTTTTGAGAGCATAAGGATAGAAGAATATACTGTTTTTATATCAAAACTCTTGTTGTACAAGGTATTTACATAATAAAGTTAAGAAAGCTAAAGTTAAATACAAGTAATGCGTAGATTCTAGTTCTCTATAAATTGAATATTAACCGAGTCTCCCAGCACTTGCATAAGTCATGAATATTTATAGCCTTTTTTTTAACTTTAAGTAAATTATTTTTTTATTTACAAAAAAAGAATTTAAACCAGAATTAAAATGAGAAGAAGAGAGATGGTTGTTTGTCTATGAATCTTCAACAAAGAAGAATAAATTGAAAACGCTGGAGTGATTTCAGTAGGTTGATGTTAGATAGTTTGTTAAGGAACACAAAAGACCCATATCCCACATTATTCAAGTAAAAGCTCTTGTAGACTTTCATTGGGTTTTGAATTGGGCTTGCCTAAAGATTAAATTATTAGTCTTTTGATGAAGACTTAGGAATTAATTTGTTCCTTAAGAATGATTTATTTTTAATCAGATATATTTTTTGGATAAAACTTAAACTGATTAAAGGAGTTTAAATTGAAAAGACATCTTTTCAAATTTTTTGGATAAAACTTAAACTGATTAAAGGAGTTTAAATTGAAAAGATATCTTTTCAAATTTAAAATGTATATGAAGAAACCGATGTTAACTAAACGTCGGTTGATTCATTATAAATCAGAATTATTTTCCCCATTGTTGAATAACTTCTCAACCTTTTCTAATTGTTATTCAAGAGACTTTCCCTATACAAATTGCTTAAGAATAGTTTAGCAATTTTATATTTGAGAAAGCTTGGCGCCTCAAAGTCTTGTTTTCTTTTTGATATTCTGAAAATTTCTAACAGTTGATACTAGTCCTACCATTTACTTAAACATGTGTTTCAAAATGTAATAATCTAGTTAATAATATTCATCATCCCCAAAATATAACTTTTTTATCTCAAAAATCATACTTGATAATATTCATCATCTCCAAAATATGTCTTCGTTATCCATATAATCATTCTTTTAATATAAACCAAACAATAATATTAATCAACCCCTTGGCCAAAAAAATATTAATCAATCCCAAAACATGTGTTTTTTTTTAAATCATATTTATTACCCCATAATATTTTCAATAATTCTCAATATAATATTCCTCATCTAAAAAATATAAATTGAATATAAATTTCATCAAGCAATATATAATTCATAATCATTAAGCAAATTAAAAAATTAAATCAAAGATTCATCCTCAAATTAATATTTATAACCCATAAATAATTACCCCACCTCGCCACCATGGCGCAATACGTACGATTCCTTTTGTCCAAACGCCTTTCAGTTGGTAACCGTGTGAAAGGATTGTTTATTAGTCCTGAAATTTACCTCACGTTGCAACAACAAAGTGACGTTATGCATGATAACGTAAGAAAAGGTTGCCCTAGTGACGTTACATTGTACGTTATTAATAATTGATGGATTGCGATTTGTAATATAATTCTTGTACGTTATAAAATTGACGGTGAAGTAGGTTGGTCTCAAATTTAACTATCACATGCGTCTTGGTCTTGGTCTTCGTCAACTTTGATTGAAGATATTTGAATACAAAGAATAAATTATTTGGATAAAGCTTGGTGATGTAGGTATTGCCTTATAACTTAAGCTTCCCATAAATATTTAGAGTTCGACACCAACTTGTACCATCAATCGCAGAAATGTGATCAAATCTTAAATGATATTAAATTTGCCTCAAAAATTTCAATGTTTCTAAGTAAAGCACCTTAATGTTTTCTTATTTATAACTTATCACCTTAAAGTTTTACAATTCATCAATTAGCACCGCACACAATGTTCACATTTTAAATCGAAAAATATCTGGGACGTCAGGCAAACCAACAAAGTTTGTTTTCTTCGATGAAATCAAGATTACAATATTCAACGAAGTAGGGCAAGCCGACCAAAGCCCATATTCAGGAGGAAATTGTAGCCTTTTGATCCGGTTATGTACCCACTCTGACCCTGGTTTTATTATCAGGGATTGAAGGTGATTAAAGGTAATTAACAACTCCGAGTTTCAAATTTCCTGGAGTAATTTTTCTGTCAAGGAGGCCTGGTTCCTTTATAATGAGCACCGAATTTCTAATATTTGTCAAGGTGATGAGATTTTCACATCAGCATGGAGTGAAGGTCCAGTTAACTAGTCTTTGAGGGTTGGTAATTAAGAGTGGCAAATATATTAATTACAGAGTTTTTGTACTCTTGCTTGCCTCAGATTATTTATATTCCAAAATCCAAACACATCGGACTCTATCGATGTTGCATCGTCAATATAAGGATCAGATACAGAAAGTCAACATTCAACAAGCAACTGAAAATCACCTATAGAAATGGTTGTTCTCCAATCTAGATCTGCGATTTTGATTTATATTAATATATTATCAAGATATATTTTATCTCTCCAACCCTAAACTCGATTCTAATAATAGCAACTTGAACTTATATATTGGCCATGGATTCAATTAGCTCCTAATTTGTCCACTATGTTCTTGTAAGGAGAAGGCTAAAAGTCAAATCCAACATGACATTAGGAAAGAAATTCGCTTGTCAAATTCAAATAAATGAAATGCGGAATGATTCAATATAAATTTATGTGAATCCAAAATAATTTTGGAGATGTTTGTACATTACGAGGGGACGCTATTTTTCTTCGATCCAAATGACCCACCGCAATTACTACCTCTAAACTTCTCCGTGCAAGATGTAGGCAGCTAACCGTACTTTAAATAATTACTACACAGTTCGGGTAAGTCTTGTTGAGCACATGGGTTGATTCAGTACTCTTCAACAGGTCTCGGATTTTTCTCCATCAAAACTTTATTTCGTGCATCGATCGTCTTGTAACATCGTCTGAATTAATGGACTGCAGGAGAGAGGGCCCTTTTCCAATATAGACAATACGAAGAATTATAAATTTGGTTTGTTGACTTACAAAGATATAAAATGCTTGACTTTCATTATTATCTTCACTTTTTTTAATAAAAAAATTAATCTATCATTTTGTTTTTCTTATTTTTTTTTGGAAACATTAAAATTTTAGTTTACCTGCGGTAAACTCAAGATGAAAAAATGGTTAGTAACCGCATGAAAGGACTGTTAATTTACCTGTCACAATGATGACCTCACTTTCAAAGTTACATTACATGCAGAACATTTCAACGATCATGGTAGGTTGTTATAACTTGATGGATTGAAATTTGCAATAGCTGTTTCTTTTGATAACTTTATCTTCGTTAAATACGTAGGCGGGCCTAGGCGAAGTTGGATGGTCTAAAATTAGCTTAAATGCATCTTGATTAACCTTGAAAAATTCTTTTAATCCAAAAAATAAATAATCTGGATATTGATGGTTGGTGCATGTCTTAATTACTCAAGCGCTAGGTTTGGGTGTTGCCTTAACCTTAAACTTCCATCTACTTCCCACAGCTAAAGGGCCCCTTAAGCTGGAAAGTTAGAATGATGGGAGAATTACCTATAATTTTCGTCTATTTATTGCCCTTGAACTTGTCACTTTTTGACCATTGCATCCATGAAATTTAAATTTGGTAAAGTATGAACAATATAATCCTTGGTACTGACATAATATAATATGAAAAATTTTCGTGTCAGTATTTGAGTATGTCACAATTTATATACTTTTTTTTTATCTCAAAAAAGTAACCGTGTGGAAGAAGTGTTTATCGGTCCCTACGTTTACCTCATGTTCAAAGTTACAAGCATAATATTTCAACAATCATGATTCCATTATGGGCCGGAGTAGTAGTTGGCTTTATATTTTTTAAAGACTAATGTGACTTTATTTCACTGAAAATGCACTAAATTAGTGCGCTTCGACGGAAAAATGCTATACCATATGCACAACTCATCTAAAAGAGAAAAATAGTAAATTCAGAAGAGTTGGAAACAATATGGACGTTAAAATTTTTTATTGTAGACGTGGCAGCCTAAGGATCACAAAATACTAGTTAGTTACCGTGTGAAAGGAAAGTTTACACTATATTAATTTTGATCGAACGAAGGGACCCCTGATCAACAGGTATGTGTACGAAACAAATGATATCCCCTTTTTCTACAACTATATAAAGACATATCTGCTATGCTTATCATCAGAGTGGTGAAGTTTCCTCCTACTAAGCAAAGAGAACACGTACGTCAAAACCAGGGCTTGTTTTAGGCTTCTTAGCTGCAACCATGAGTCATGGTCACGGACACGATGGCAGCAGTCCTCGTCTCAAGGATAAGGTAAGAGACAAGATAGAACATAAATTCGATCGTCTTCACCGCTTTGCCGATAAAGTGACCGCTCCTATTTCAGTTGTTGATGGTGTTGTCCATGGAGTTGCTCGAGGAGTTTCCAACTGGCTCCTTGATAGGCATCCTGAAGATCGAAACAAGAACAACTCCAACCCACCTCCACTCCCATCCCCACCTTATAATCCCCACAATTTTGCACCTGGACCTGCCCCTCAACCTCCATATGCACAGCCCTGTCCAGATGCATATAATAACAATGGTTATCCTACTCCTCCTCCACCAGGACCGCCACCTCCGCCACCACCACATTGTCAGAACTATGGTTATCCTCACCCTCCTTCCGTCTAATGGTTACCACCCAAGATGTTAATTGCTTTGGTTATCGTACTCCTGTTTGTCTTTCTGGCGTTGCAGTGTTTTAAATGGAGGAGCTCTTAGTGATGGGCTTTGGTTTTTAATCTAATAAAAATTGAACGTTTTGGATGGACTGTTTATCAACTTTCAAGAGAGATTGTATTGCAATCTGTGTGTTGGATTTTTCGTCGCTTGGCGGTTTCTTATGTTTTGTGTCAAGTTTTTATTCCATGCAGATTTGATTTGATTTTTTTTCCCCTTCTATGTTTTTCTTGTTTCAAGACTCCTCCCGTTGTTTTGGCGCTATTCGGCATTCGCTGGGTCTAAAACTCGGCAATAATATAAGCTTACTTTTTCTTTTGTTTTAAAAATAAAAAGAAAGAGAAAAAAACAAAACGTAACGCAGTATATGAAATCTCCACCAAATTAGGGAACCCAAAAATGTCAACAAAAGAGATGACTGATTTGACCATTTAGCCTTTACCCAAGTGGCGAATCTGATTTTAACAGCATCAACAAGCTTTTTTTTTTTTATAACCACATGTATCCGTTTTCGTTTATTAATCTACAATTAACTTTATTCGAGCCACATTAGATTCTAAATAAGGAAAGCTCTCTCAAAAATTATTTTCTCCGTTCATAAGACTCGAATCCGAGACCTTACTTAAGGAATATTGAGTTTATTTCACTCAACCCAATATGTGTTAGTAGCATCAATAAGCCATATTACATCAACAGATTTATCACTAGACACAACCTCATTCCCATTTAACCAAATCGACCGTACAATATCACGCCCTGACTTGTTGGTTTGGTCACGTGACAATCGTCACCTTATCTTGAAGTCCGTGTGGTCAACATATACCTCAAGGCAGCGCAAGGCTTAAATTGAGTATTATTGCCTCTAAAAAACAATTAGACAAGTAAACTTAAATAATAATAATAGAAAACAATTTTAATAAAACAATTTGAAATAAAACAAGTACCAATGAATTTATCTAATGAATATCTATGCAATGGAAAATAAAAGACTCCTATAGCCACTGACTGACCCTGGTAAGCCTCGAATCTTAATTTTCTACAAAAACAAACAGAAGGAGTGTAATGAGCACACGTTGTGTGCCAAGTGAATGACAAAGGTTTAGTATAAGTTCCAATATGGTTGGGGAATAAGAAAAAATCCAAAATAAGTATAAAATATAATCATATATTTTCATTTATCAAAAACAAATTCCCAAAACATATTAATTAATTGAAAATAATATCTCTGAAATGGGCAGGCAGAAAATACTTCCACTTGTGAGGCCTTCACACTGGGATTGTCGAGGGGTATCTGTCACACTCCAATCCGAAGGGTCGAAATATGACAATCGCCGCGTACTAAGAATTTCGAATGATGCGCTCACCCAAAACTCCAAGTACGCAAAGCTTATGGTTCTCATAACCCATTTGCGATTAAATAAAATTTATCAAATATGTAAAATGTATATTAAATCATATTGAAAGATAAAATATTATACAGTGGTGAAATAAAGTCATTTTATAAAAATACTTAGTATATGGAAAATATTTCATTAACTATTTAAATATATTAAAAGTGAGCAGTAACAAAGTGGTACTGGTAGATCCATAACTAATTTACAAAAACTTAACCACATACTTAATAAAAGATCGGCTTCGGTCGAGTTGCTCCTCCGTATAATCTACTCTTTATCTAACACTACTGGCTTGAAAAATTTTAGAAGAAAAACAGGATGAATATATTTTCTATACCCAGTGCGTGAGACAAGGCCATAAAATACAACACAAACATACAATCTCATCATAAAATAATTTTTATGTAAATTATGAAAAATTTAAATAAATCTTTCGATATATAGTTTAGACTCCTATATTTTATGAAATTCGGATTAGTAATTTAAATTTGAGAATTTAAAGGGTTTGCCAAAACAAGTTGCCTAAACCTCATCGGCCAAGATGAGATTTAAGTTCGTCGAGGTAGTTTTCTTTTATTTCTTTATTTAGGAAGCAAAAAGCCCTTTACTCGGCGTTAGCATGGGCCTTCACCACAGGGGGTACGTGGGTATATCCACAGTACTCCCATTGGGGTTGCATAATCACTATCTCACTGTACACAAATACCCCCGTACCATCCACCCTAAGCGAGAGTGAAAGCCTACACACGCCGCCTCTTTAAGATCTGACCATGAGATAGGTGCCACTGCAGTGATTTTTACTCATCCACAAAATAAGAATAGTGTAATATCAATAATATTTTCACTATGTAGTTTGGTCAAATGACCATTTATATGATTTAAGATAATATTGGAATTGCTTATTTCAATGTAAACACATAGCTAGGCATCAAATTACTAACGTTTCAAAATAAATCGATTCAATGGAAAATCATGTAAAATTTCACACTATAACAAGTTTTCATTTTTCGATATTCATAAAACATGAAATTGTTGCATTTAAAATCATGGCAAGCAAAATTTAGTAAAATTTAAAAAGTCAACTTTAGGTCAAAACAAGTCTCACTCACTAGTATAGGGAGGGTGTGCACTCCCTTTAATCCTCTTTTTCTCTTTCCTTTGGAGAATTTTCATCACCTATACAATTGTTCACTTAAGGTGTTAACACAAACTTTGGTGGGAAAAATGATAATTTGGACTAGTTATTTAACTAGTTTGCCAATTTGGGTACTTGGGGCCTAAATTGAGTTCTAGTGATTTAAATGGCGTTGTTAAGGTAGAGCAAGTTGTTTCAATAGACAGTGCCTGTAGGAATTTCCCATTTTGACTAAGAACTTAAAACGAAAAAGTTGGACGATTTTGTCCTTACATAAGGTGATTTTCGACATTGAGGTTTTTGAGATGGAGAATTCAGTCCTTTCAACTTCTAAGGCTTGAATGTGTCGTGGGAATGTAGTAAATAAAAAAGAATCGGACTTGAAGACCTATATTGTGGTTTAGAGATAAAAATGTATTTATTTCCATAAGTTATGTTTCACTGTGGGGTTTGTTTAATTACACTAACCATCCACGTTTATTTCTTATCACACTTGTGACTATGCAAACTTTAAATAGCATTTAACTAAGTCTCCTTATGGTACTTGCCCAATGTAGGTTCCTTTAGGCTATAATGTGGGTTTATACTACAACTACCTTAACCATTGTTCTTTCTACCAATTTCTTGATTCACATCATCTTCTAATATTGCCAAACTACCATTCATGGAACAAAACCCCATGGCCATTACCAAAAATATGGTACTTCCTCTAGGATGGCATAGTGTCATTCTTATGGAATTTAGACATTTAAGTGCCAAATTAGATTTTTCTTTACCTACCTAAGTTTTCCTACATTCAAGAGAGCCATTTAAGTGCCAAATTAGATTTTTCTTTATCTATTTAAGTTTTCCTATATTCAAGAGACTACCTTAGCACTTTTATTCTCTAATTATGCCTTAGCCTCATGAAGCATGGATTTTATGAAAGTTTGTAGCCATAAACTAACAATGACTAAAGGAAAAAAAAATGCAAAATCTTCCTGCATGAAACTTATTATTCATCATTATATGGCTAAAATTGTAAAAGAAATAGGAGGAAATGAAAACACACATTGAGTTTTATGAAAGTTTGAAACTTATACACTTGATGCAATTTGCAAAGTTTTTACTCAAAATTTCTTGATCAAAGTATTGTTTGGGAGTTGAAGTGATGAATTTCCTTGGAAAATTTGATGAAATTTTGTGTAGTTGGATGGTGTTTTTGGTGGGAGAAATGGTGTAGAAAGAAACTAGAAGTTTGGAGGTTGAAAATGGTGGAAGAAAATGGTAAGGGAGGGGTTCGGCCTTCATGAGGAAAAAGGAAGAAGAAAGGCAAAAAAGTTGTCTTGAAAAGTCTAGACCATTCAATAGGTCAATTTATGAAAATACCCTTATTGAATTTTGAAAATTACATTTGTGTCCTAAAAAGAGGTTATGCAATTTGGTACAAGATAAAAGAATTTCAAAACTAAAACCAATTGGCAAAGTTTTACAAAAATGAGTTGAATTCATCAAGATATTTAAGTCATTAGGCTATTGAAAACAATGGCCTTTTTTGGCATTTAAAACTTGTACAAGGGCAAAATGGAAATTTTCACTTGATAATTTCACGAAACAACTTGGCAGTTTTCAAGTTTGAATAGTGTATAATAGTATGGAACTCTTCAATACTGTAAGAAAAATCATTTTCAATGAAGAAAAATTCAATTTGTAACTTTGCTAATATTTACGAAAATACTATCAAATATTGTGACATTTTCTTCTGCAATATTTTCCATCGACGAGGATGTTCAGAAAAATGCCGTAATGGTTTCGAATATTCTATGACACACCAAAGAAGAAAATGGGTGTTTTAAAAAGTTTTTTTTGCCCTCAGTGAGGTGTACGAAATTTTTGAAAAATAATACAAAAAGTTAACTTTTACTTCATACGTCAAAATTTTGCTTTAGATATTTTGAAGCTTAATTCTTCGAAATGAGAAAAATTTTACTAGGTAAAAGTTGTTTCTAATTCCCCTTATATTCGCATGCATGTTATGAAAAATTTTTCAATATATTAGTCTATGACTCCAAATCCGAGTTAATTTGAGGCTAGGCATTACAAAGTCTACCCTCCTAAAATAATTTTGTCCTCAAAATTTTACACACCATGTGGTTGGAAAAGGTGTGGATATTCTTTTCGCATCAATTGTTTCGGTTCCCACGTCTCTTCTTCAACGTTTGTACTTCTTCATAATACTTTTACCATCGGGATTGATTTACTTTGTAACACTCGACTTTGGTAGTCGAGTATTTTCACCAGTTGCACTTTGTAACCTAAATTCTCCTCCAATTCAGTGGGTGGTAACTCTAGCACATGAAAGGCATCGGGTTGATATGCTTGAAGCATGGACACATGGAATACATTGTGGATCCTTTCTAATTTAGGAGGCAATTCAAGCTTATAGGTTACCGGTCCAATACTCTCAAGGATTTTATGCGGACCGATATACCTTGGTTGGAGCTTTCCTCGGTTGCGGAATTGGATTACCCCTTTCCATGGTAACTCCTTAAAAATACTTTAGCACCAACAGTGAATTCTAACTCCTTCCTTCGATGGTTAGCATAGCTCTTTTGCCTATACTGTGCAGCTTTCAATCTTTCTTTGACCACTTTAATCTTCTCCACAGTCATTTCTACTAATTCCACTCCGTAAATCTTCTTTTCCCCTACTTCATCCCAACACAATGGAGTTCTACATTTTCTTCCATATAAGGCTTCGCATGGTGGCATGCCAATACAAGCTTGATAACTACTGTTGTAAGCAAACTCCATCAGTGGCAAGTGTCGATCCCAACTGCCTTGAAATTCCATTATGCACGCTCGTAACATATCCTCCAACACCTGGATTGTTCTTTTGGACTGGCCATCTGTTTGAGGATGAAAGTCCGTACTAAACTTTAATGCAGTGCCTAGTGCTTCTTGCAACTTCGGCCAAAATCGAAAAGAAAATTTGGGATCTCGATCCAAAATAATGGATATTGGGACCCCATGTAGCCTAATAATCTCATCGATGTACACCTTAGCTAGTTTCTCCAATGGGTAGGTAGTATGAATGGCCAAAAAGTGAGCTGACTTAGTCAATTTGTCAACTATCACCCATCGCATCATGACCCCTTTGGGTTCGTGGCAATCCTACCATAAAATCTATAGTAATGTGCTCCCATTTCCACTCTGGTATAGGCAAAGATTGAAGTTTTCCCGCTAGCCTTTGATGTTTTGCTTTCATTTGTTGACACATCAAGCACTTAGATACATATTCAGCAATATCTCTTTTCATTCCCTTCCACCAATAATTTTCCTTGAGATTTTGGTACATTTTCGTGCTCCCTAGGTGCATTGCATAAGCCGAGGAATATGCCACTTCCAAGATAGCCTTTCGTAGGGTTTCCACCTTTGGTACCTAAACTCGGCCTTTGAACCATAGTAGGCCATCTTCGTGTAATTGAAATTCACTACTTTCACCATTTTGCACCATAAAATTTTCTTGCTTCATCTCTACAGCTGTATCTTATGTTTCCTTAATATGATTAAACAAGGTTGGTCTAACCACAAAGCTTGCTACTAAAGCTCCAGTAGACTCATTACTCAACTGAACTCCTAATGCTCGGAGCTCGATCAAAAGTGAAACCTTTGTAGTTTGGAGACTAGCCACTTGAGTCACTGATTTTCTACTCAATGCATCTCCTACGACATTTGCTTTCATGGGGTGGTAATCAATTATCACATCATAGTCTTTAATCAGCTCTAGCCAGCGTCGCTGTGGCAAATTCAACTTCTTTTGGGTCAACAAGTATTTGAGACTTTTATGATTTGTGAAGATCTAACAAGTTTCTCCTTATAAGTAATGTCTCCATATTTTGAGTGCAAAAACTACCACGGCGAGCTCAAGGTTATGAGTCGGTTAACTCTCTTCATGCTTTTTCAATTGCCTTGATGCATAGGCAATGACTTTCTCATTTTGCATCAGGACATAGCCCAATCCTTGCTTTAAGGCATCTCTATAGATTACATAGCCTTGTCCACTCACCGGCAAGGAAAGGATTAGTGTTGAAGTGAGGAGGTCTTTGAGCTCTTGAAAGCTCTATTCACACTTCTCATCCTACTCAAACTTAATTCCTTTACGAGTGAGTCGAGTCAATGGTGCAGCAAGCAAAGAAAACCCTTCCATAAATCGCCGATAATAACCTGCCAAACCCAGGAAACTCTGAATCTTTGTGACGTTTTTAGGCCGCTACCATTTTGTAATAGCTTCCACCTTGGTTGGATCTACTGAAACTTTTTCCTTTGACACCATGTGGCCAAGAAAGACCACTTCTTTTAGCCAAAATTCACATTTTGAGAATTTGGCATATAACTTCTTTTCTCGGAGAGTTTGGAGTACAATTATTAGGTGTTGGGCATGTTCTTCCTTATTTCTTGAATACACCAAGATGTTGTCAATAAATACAATGACAAACTTGTCAAGGTATGGATGAAACACTCGATTCATGAGATCCATGAATGCAGTAGGGGCATTGGTTAATCCAAAAGGCATGACTAGAAATTCAAAGTGGCTATATTGAGTGCGAAAGGCAATCCTAGGTGCATTGCATAAGCCGAGGAATATGCCACTTCCAAGATAGCCTTTCGTAGGGTTTCCACCTTTGGTACCTAAACTCGGCCTTTGAACCATAGTAGGCCATCTTCGTGTAATTGAAATTCACTACTTTCACCATTTTGCACCATAAAATTTTCTTGCTTCATCTCTACAGCTGTATCTTATGTTTCCTTAATATGATTAAACAAGGTTGGTCTAACCACAAAGCTTGCTACTAAAGCTCCAGTAGACTCATTACTCAACTGAACTCCTAATGCTCGGAGCTCGGTCAAAAGTGAAACCTTTGTAGTTTGGAGACTAGCCACTTGAGTCACTGATTTTCTACTCAATGCATCTCCTACGACATTTGCTTTCATGGGGTGGTAATCAATTATCACATCATAGTCCTTAATCAGCTCTAGCCAGCGTCGCTGTGGCAAATTCAATTTCTTTTGGGTCAACAAGTATTTGAGACTTTTATGATTTGTGAAGATCTAACAAGTTTCTCCTTATAAGTAATGTCTCCATATTTTGAGTGCAAAAACTACCACGGCGAGCTCAAGGTTATGAGTCGGTTAACTCTCTTCATGCTTTTTCAATTGCCTTGATGCATAGGCAATGACTTTCTCATTTTGCATCAGGACATAGCCCAATCCTTGCTTTAAGGCATCTCTATAGATTACATAGCCTTGTCCACTCACCGGCAAGGAAAGGATTAGTGTTGAAGTGAGGAGGTCTTTGAGCTCTTGAAAGCTCTATTCACACTTCTCATCCTACTCAAACTTAATTCCTTTACGAGTGAGTCGAGTCAATGGTACAGCAAGCAAAGAAAACCCTTCCATAAATCGCCGATAATAACCTGCCAAACCCAGGAAACTCTGAATCTTTGTGACGTTTTTAGGCCGCTACCATTTTGTAATAGCTTCCACCTTGGTTGGATCTACTGAAACTTTTTCCTTTGACACCATGTGGCCAAGAAAGACCACTTCTTTTAGCCAAAATTCACATTTTGAGAATTTGGCATATAACTTCTTTTCTCGGAGAGTTTGGAGTACAATTCTTAGGTGTTGGGCATGTTCTTCCTTATTTCTTGAATACACCAAGATGTTGTCAATAAATACAATGACAAACTTGTCAAGGTATGGATGAAACACTCGATTCATGAGATCCATGAATGCAGTAGGGGCATTGGTTAATCCAAAAGGCATGACTAGAAATTCAAAGTGGCTATATTGAGTGCGAAAGGCAATTTTTGGGACATCACTCTCTTTGATTTTTAACTGATGATACCCTGAACGGAGATCAATCTTCAAAAATACAGTTGCATCTTGGAGTTGATCAAATAAATCATCAATTCGTGGGATTGGATATTTATTTTTGATGGTCACTTGATTAAGTTGCTGATAGTTAATACATAATCTGAGTGATCCATCCTTCTTCTTTATAAATAAAACTGGAGCACCTTATGGAGACACACTAGGTTGAATGAAGCCTTTGTCGACCAATTTTTGTAATTGCACCTTTAACTCCTTTAATTCTGTAGGTGCCATGCCGTATGGTGGTATAGAAATAGGAGTAGTTCTAGGCATAACCTCGATTCCAAACTCAAGTTCACGGTCTGCGGGTAAGCTTGGTAGATTTTCAGGGAACACATCAAGGAATTCACTAACTATTGGCACACTGGCTAGTTTTGGATCAACTTTAGATATGTCAATCACATAAGCCAAATAGGCTTGGCATCTTTTAGTAACTAGTTTGGTCGCCTTAATGGCGGAAATTATGCAAGATGGCAAGGCTCGTCATTCTCCCATAATTTTCACTTTCGATCTCTCAGGTTTTCTAAACACTACTTCTTTGGCACAACAATCTACCAAGGCTCTATGTTTAGATAGCCAATCCATACTCAAGATAAGATCGAAATCCCTCATCTCCAATGGAATTAGGTCTGCTTCAAAATTTTCACCGTGGACCACTATATTGCAATTTGGGTATATTAATTTCTTGATTATTCCCTCACCTAATGGGGTGTGAACTAAAAGTTTTTGGTCTAAAGGTGCTAATTCTCTATCAGCATGCAATGCAAACTGAGGATTAACATATGATCGCTCACACCAATAATAAATTAAAATTCGAACATCACAGTTAAAAAGAGATACGGTACCTTTGATCACCTTGGGGTTGGTGTGAGCGTCCTCCTCTGTCATGGCAAAAACTCAAGTCTGGGACCGAGTCTGTGGTCTAGAAATAGGTGCCGCCACATTACTTCTGGCACCATATCTCGTAGCAGGGCCAGCAAGGGCTTAAGCAGAAGATGTTAGCCCTCTGGGAGGGAAAGGGCAGTTAGAGGTAGTCGAAACGGGGGCATCTCTCGGAGCTAATTTGGGGCAAAGTGATCTAACATGTCCTACCTTGCCACAATGAAAACACTTTCTAACTTCTCTGCAGGGACCCATATGAATCCTCTTACATGTGGGCACTGTGAAGCATTCGTAGGTCGAGCTGTCGATCCATAGCTAGATGTAGCAATGCCTACCCTAAATGAGTGCAATTTGCGTGCAGGAGTCGAGGTGGCAGATTGTGTGATTCCACCTGAAGCAACTGGACCCTTTTTCTTCTGATGTGGTTGACTCAAACTGGATCCCGCCTTTCTCCTTTGATTGAAGTTTTCTCGAACTTTCCTGCTCTCCATCACTAGCTTTTTAGCCCGCAAAGCTAACTGGATCATTTCTTTATATGTCTCAGTCCTTCGTAGTGCCATTTTTTCCTTAATATTCAAATTCAACCCTTCCTCAAATCTGGCTCACAAGTGATCATCAGTCCTCAGGCATCCGATACAAAAGTAGATAACTCCTTCAACTCAGTCTCATATTCTATAACCGCCTTGTTTTGCTGCCGAAAAGTCATGTACTCTATCAATTTCTGCTCGCAGTGAAACTGGGTGTAGTATTGGTTGTCAAACTCTCGTAGAAAATCCTCCCAAGTCAGTGGCACCTGGGACCTCAACCTTAAGTTGTCCCACCAGTTTCTAGCACTTCCTTCTAGTAACTGAACAGTTACTCTTAATTTATCTTTATCATTCAGTTTCATCACATTAGTAACCGTATCAGTGACTCAGAATTAGAGCTTACCCCGGTTCGGTTCAAATTGTAGAACCGAACCGGAACCATACTTTAAAAACCTTAACCGGAACCGAATTTAAGGTTCCGATTTTGGAACCGAACCGGAACCGGACCTAATTTGGTTCTGGTTCGATTTTATTTTGTAAGGAATCGGAACCGGAACCGGCGGTTTCGGTTTCGGTTTTATTATTATTTTATTAAATTAATTGTATATATAAATATATATAATATATGTTTTTAAATTTATAAATTAAAAAGTATTTTATTATATTTAAAAAAAAATTTGAATTGAGATGACTGATGTCAGTCATCTTTTTGATGACTGACATCAGTCATGTCATTGGTGCCTTGGTGGTCATCAATTGGTTTAAATTGATGACCATTGCTGCGTTGCACACTGCAGGTCTGCAGCCTGCAGGCTGCACTGCAGCGACGCTGCAACCGAGTGCATGTAACGGCTCTTTGAGCCGTTGCATAGAGGGGAGCGCCGGGTGGGGGAGGGGGGAGGGGGTGGGGGGTTGGGGCTATAAATACATGTATCCATTAGTATTTCTCCATCCCAACAATAGCAACTCATCTTCTTCAATCAATTTACTCTCAACTCTCAAGTTACTAAAATTCCTTTCTCTTCAATATTCATCTTTCATCAATCTTCATTTTATTCATTAGTCTTCAATCTTCATCTTTTTTTTTTTCACAAATTCTTAATTTTGTTAATCAAAATATTCTCAATTTTTCTTATTCTTTTAATTTATTTTCTTTTTTATTTTATTCTTATTCTTTTCTTAATCTTCATCTTAATCTTAATCTTATTCTTTTAATTTTTTAATGGCAAGTGGTAGTGGAAATTCTTCACAATATTCTAAGGGAAAAGATCATATCCCTCCCACTACTTATGTAGATGATGATTATCAAGATTTTGGTGCGTATAGATATCCACAAAATGCTTATTATACCCCTTCTATTTCCGAAGCCATGTCCAAAACAATTCCAATAGAAAATCAATCCCAATATAATCCTCCTCAAATTCCTGAATCCGTAAATACGACTGATTCCGAAAGACGTTCCAAATCTGCTATGTTCACAAAGCACATGACGAAGGTGGAAAATTCTGATGGAACCATAAAAGTCAAATGTAACTATTGCGACAAACAATTTGCTTGGTCAAAGTCTGGAGGGTATGACACATATCAAAAGCATATAGATCAAAAGCATCCTACCCAATCCGAAGCTGCAAGATCACAAACACAAACACAGCTTGCAAGGTATCCTACTTCTACTAATCAATTATTTAATTACACCGATGCAAATAATAGAGAACAATTAGCACGAATGGTTGCGGTTGAGCACTTACCATTTTCTTTTGGTGAAAAAGTTGGTTTTATTAATTATTGTCATAATGCATTAAATCCTTCCGCATGTTGTGTTCCTAGAACCACTCTCACACGAACACTTTTCAAAATTTATAAATCAGAAAAAAAGAATTTGATTAAATATTTTAAAAATTTTCAAGGTCGTGTTTCTGTTTGTGCCGACGTATGGAGTGATCATTGGCGATCACATTTTTACATGGGTGTAACTTGTCATTATATTGATAATGATTGGATACTACAAAAAAGATGTATTGCTTTTAGAGTTTTTGATGAAGTTCATACCGCAGATAATATTTATAGATTGCTTAAAACTATTTTTGAAGAGTATCAAATTGATTCTAAAATTTTTGCAATTGGTTTTGATAATGCGTCAAATAATACTGCATCTATTTCATCTTTAACTAATCTTTGTAGACCTCTTTTTGGTGGTAGATTTTTTCATCAAAGATGTACTTGCCATGTTTTAAATTTATGTGTTCAAAGTGGGTTAGAAAAACTTTCTGATTTTATTAAGCCTATCAAAATGGCAATTCAATATTTATGGAAACATCCGAGACAAATGACAGCATGGACAAAATTTTGTGAAATTAATGGCAAGCGTCCCATAAGATTTTCACGTGATGTTCCAACTCATTAGAACTCTACCTATAAATTACTTTGTCAAAGTGAAGACTATAAAGAATTATTGTGTAATTTTATGCTACATAATGTTAGTGATATTATTATTTATCCTCATCATTGGAACATTTGTAATAAAATTTGTCAAATATTAAAAGTTTTTAATGATGCTACAAGGGTTTTATCCGGTGTTTATTATCCTACTACACATCTATTTGTTATTGAGGCTATTAATATAGTTGGTGTATTGCATGACTCTGATGATGTTGAATTATTATCTTATGTTAGTACTATGAAAGATAAATGGTTACAATATTATCAAAATATTCCAATTATTTATTTACTTGCATTAGCTTTTGATCCACATTGTAAATTAGATGGATTGAATGAATGTTTAAAACACTATTATTTATATTTAAGGTTAAATGTTGATATTAATATGATATGTACTAGTATTAAAGATTTATTTTTTGAATTATATGAAGATTATGCTAAAATTTATGGCATTAATGTTAGACAAAGTGACACTCCTTGTGAAGTTCCTAACTTATCACTTCCTAGGGGATATCAATTATTAGCTCAAAAAAGAAAAAAGTTTGTAGGTTCATCTTCATCATCCACAAGCTCAAGTCCCGAGCTTGAGAGTTATCTAACAACTTCTTTTGAGTTTGTTGATGATAGTAGCTTTGATATTTTACAATGGTGGAAGGAGCATCAAAAACATTTTCCTATTTTGAGCATCATAGCCAAACAAATCCTTGCAACATCGGTTTCAACAGTTGCCGTAGAACAAGAGTTTAGTGCCGGTGGAAATATATTGGATGAAAGGCGTTCTTGTATGAGTCCTGACTCAATTGAAGCTCAAGCTCTTCTTGATGATTGGACTAAAGCACAATATAGGCAACAAGAATTGGAACGACAACAAGAATTTGAGCAAGAATTTGGTTATGATATTTTTGATGAACAATCCACGGAAGGCACCAATGGTAGCAACTAGAATAAAAAAAGGTAAAAGAACTACGTGAGCTTTGATTCCTCTTAAACTTAACAAAGAGGATACGTGGGCAACTTAATTGTGGTAAGAGTTAAGTGCAAGCTCAATTTTTTTTCTTTTTTTTTTTACAAATTTTCTTTTTGTATGGAGAGATGAGCTATTTTTTTCTTTTAATTTGTAAAATTTAAATTTATATTATCGCTCTTTCCTTGTAATATTTATTTTTTCCAAAATGAAATAAAATAAGTGGAACAATTTTAAAAATTTACATATCCTTGTAATATTTATTTAGTTTATTTTTATAATCTTTGTTGTAAAACTAATTAATTTATTTGATAGTATTTATTTGCAAGTAATTTCTTTTACATATTTAATCTATTTTATTTATGTAAAAAAATGTAATTTTTTTAAAAAAACCGAAACCGAACCATTTTAGAACCTAAACCATAACCGGAACCGGATGGAACCGGAACCGGAACCGAACCGAAGCTTTAAGGTTCCGGTTCCTTTGGAACCAAAACCGGAACCGCCGGTTCCGAACCGAAACCGAATCGGAATCGAACCGAGGTCACCACTACTCGGAATACCCAGTTTTTAGCAATAACTGGGTCCATAACACCCTAAAATTCTTTGCAACCTAGGCATTTAGCTTCTTTCACCAATATAGACAATTCCTTAGGTGATTAGGAAGATGATGGAACCGATGTAGGTGGTGCAGCCATTTCAGGGATACTTGGTGGATTTTGCTCCCGCCTTTGGGTTTGCATAAAGTTCCAAAATTGAATGAACATTAACGTTACCTCAGGTGGAGGATTTTGCATGGTAGGTTGAGGTGCAGTGGTTGCAGGTTAAGAAGCAGAGGTGCTCATGAAGAAGACACGGTGGTGGGTTAACTGGCTCGGATATGGCCTCACGAGCCCAACCACAACTTTGACTACGAGCTTTCTTAGGTGGCATCATATCTAAAGAAAAAACAAAAGGATTTAATACTAATTATCAAGCCCTAAAACCTACCCGACCAACCCGGATCCAACTCGCATTTTGTAGATTTTACAAAAAAAATATTTTGAAAGATAGAATCATGAAAATACGGCTCTGATTGTATCTTAACACATACACACACAAACATCTGCATACCGAAATCATATAATAATACAGCTAATCCTCTTAACATTACTTTCATTGTGGGTAGAATACAACTACAAAATCCTGATGAGTTACTTTTTGTGCCTCTCCACCACGAGTCATATATTGTTCACTGCACTCCTTTATATAGGTGGTTCGCGACTACTACTGGAGCTCGCTCCCTACTCAGTCCTTAGTGCTTATCTATTGAGCACCCGAGTAAGGCTCCCTTTGGGAGAGCAGTGCAACATGTTTAGAGGTTAAACGTGCTGTACTACCCCAAAAGGGGCCTTAAGTGTGTGTGTGGTACGGTGGAGGTTGCCTATGTGGCAGCCCCCTAATCACACCACAGCAAAAGTAACAAAATGCTATGGTGGAAATTTTCCATTTCCACCGTAGCATTTTTCCTAAAAAAAACCTCACCTTTTTTTTTTTGTCTTTTTACACTATCACCTTAGATTTTTTTTAATTAATATCCATTTTAGTCATTTTTCATTCTCATCTCACCGTCATCGTTGTTTTACCAAATATATATTTTTTCATTGCTGTTTTTCTTCTCATCGCCACAGTTGTTAATCTCACCATCACAGTTGTTCACAGCTGTTAATCTCATTGCCACTGCCAAAAGCTATAGAGTTAATAAAGGAAGCCTAAGACCATCGGAAGCCCTACCCTAAGGAATCACCGTGGCTGCTGAACCCAAAGTCTAAGTCACATGTATCGCATATATATACATATATATATATAGAGAGAGAGAGACAAACACATGTGCACATGCACGTGCGCATGCATACAAACATACATACATATAATTATAAATAAAATCACGCTGGGTAAAATCGTGTCATAAAATATTCTCGTGTACGTTGGAGACCACCTGAATATCAAAATATAATAAAAATTTTTCTTATAAAACATTTAATATTTAAAACAATAAAAGCATTTAGCCCCAAATGGCTAAACACTAAAACTAAGCCATTCACAGTACTGTGAATTTTGTATACTCCCAAGAATCCTATCTTGATTAGTCACCGAGTGTCATTGCATTTAACTGATTCGAAACTTAATTACATGGGAAAACGCATTAGGATTCGAATTCAACTTCATAGACATATTTATAGGCTTTACTATGCTTTAAAATAGTGTTCAAAAGTGATTTAAGGTTTCAGGAAGTGTTTCGGGTCCATTTAGGGTTAAAAGTATAAAATTACCAAATTATCCCTGGATACTCTGACCACACTATATGCATACTCTAACACTGGTTGTTTCACTACAACATTTATCACTTATAAATGCATATATTTAGATGCAATTGTAATTTTGCATCTACTAGAGTTATAGATGTGCGAATATCAAATCTAAGTTTTAGATGCACTTGTAATTTGCATCCTTAGATAAATCAAATTCAAACCTTTTAATTTTTTTGGTCTTTTAATTTGTTAATTATAAAAAGTAAAAGCTATAACTTTGGAAAGAAAGAAAAAAAGACAACCACCTTTCAGTCCTTAAGCAAGGAAATAAAAATGCTTTCACGGCAAAAAATCTTTCACAAAAGAAAAAAAAGGGACTTTTTCACCACCGCTTCCTTTCCCTTTTCTCTAGAGAAGACTCTCGCCTCTCGGCCCTCTCTCTCTCTTTCTCTCTCTCTCTCTCTTCTGATGAGAAGTAGAATTTATAGTTTTTTTCCCTCTCTTGAAGAGAATATTAGTTTCGGAATTGGGAAATTTTGGGAATCTAAGGTTAAAAATTGTTGTTAGAAAGAAAAGATGGATTCTTCCTTGAGTTCAAACGTTGTTAGAAAGAAAAGATGGATTCTTCCTTGAGTTCAAACTCACAGGGGGAAGCTCGACACTATAAAAAATTATATTTTTGCTGGCACTTATATGGTGAGGGTTTCTTAAATAGCCTGAGTTTTAAAATAATATATTTTAGCTTTTAACACACAATTGGACCCGCCATAACTAAGCCCACTTTTAATGGCGCAAAGTCTAAGTATAAAAAGACCACTCCTTAACAAAACTATTTCAGTATTTTTTTTATTCCAAAAATAAAAAAACCTTTTGGAAACGGTGAAACTACTCAATTAGTTTCTGTATTATTGGGTTTGTTCATTTTAATCCCTATATGACAATTTTGTTCAGTTTGATCTATGTACTTTTCTAAAAGTGACAAATTAATGACAATCACTAACTGCATCAATATGATCTGTTAGATTAGATCACATGGCGGTGGCAACATACAATAACGTGTTCTAAAGAGAAGTTGACCGTGACATTTATGAGGATTTAAAATTGAATTATTTTATAAAAAAAATTAATCTAACTTTTTTTTAGAAGAAAAAAGACAATATGTGAGGACACATACTTTACAAAGAAAAAGAGATATTTATCCGTAATGCAAACGTGGATGACGTCTCACATATTGTGCAAAAAAAAGGAGATATTTATCTATACTGCAAATGTGGATGCCGTGTGTCAACTTTTCATTGGTTACGTCTTCATATATTGTCATCTAAGTATGTTATAAGATTTAACAGATCATATGCTAATTGTCCTTAATTTATCACTTTTAGAAGAGTATAGAACAAAATTGAACAAAATTGGGGTATAGGGATTAAAATGAACAAAACACTATAGTACAAGGACTAATTGAGTAGTTTCACCTTTGGAAACTCTCCCCCAGCATCGTCGCAATCCCATTTTCTCTCAAATTATTTTTGTCAAAATTTGATGGAAATCAAACCCTAAATCTTTCTTGTTATCATGTCGATAATCGTAACGCTTAACGGGACAATTGCTCTTTCTGGACCACCTGATATTAATCTTATACCCCTATTTGCTGAGTGTAGTCCTCCACAATTTCCGAGGTAATTGATATCCGGGAAACCGAGAAGTTTCTCTTCCTTGCTTCGGTGCAGTCGTTCGCAACCGACAATGGCAGCGGTAGCGGCGGAAGTGGCGGTGGAGGCAGGTTCGGCACACTATCACCGCCTTCAGTGGTGGAAGAGGTTCCGAGAATTGATGTCAATCCACCTAAAGGGACTCGCGACTTCCCTCCCGAAGATATGCAACTCCGTAAGGGGCTCTTCAACCATTTTCAATAAGTTATTATTTGTATGGTGAAGTGTTGCTCCACATTTTTAATTTATTTTCATTTAAATTTCTTTCGTTTTGTTTCTGTTATTGAAGGTTTCGCGGTTGTTTGGATTCGAAGAAGTTGATTATCCGGTGCTAGAATCAGAGGCTCTATTCATTGGGAAGGCAGGGGAAGAGATAAGCGATCCGGTTTATCATTTTTTTTTTCTTGTTTTGTAATTGTTGTGTTTATTTGTGCAGCATCTTTGATTTCATAATTAGTCATTATTCAAACTGAAGTAATTAAGTTTGTATTATAAGGTTCTAACTTAGTTTATCTGACTACCATATTCTTCTTTTTCATAAAATTTCTAAATTTATTTGAGCTGAGGATACTTATTCTTTTGCTAACAAGAGCCACTTGCACTAAAAATAGTAAGAATGTGCTGCTGTAAAACTTGACGGCACGAGTGCAAAAGTATTAAGAGTATGCAACGATTTTTTAATTCTCTGATATTTTCCGTCATTTCATCTATGCGTTACTCTGTTTTAGAGTAAGGTTTCAATGACTACTGCATTATGTAATTTTTCTATGTGCAGTTATATTGTTTTGAAGGTCGGGAAAATCATCGTATGGAACATTGGAAGGATTTTAGCGTGCCAACTCTTGCCATCTCTATCATTTTTATGTGGACGAAACTCAGAAGAACCCTTATCAAAAGGGTTATCTACTTTACTTCCTGTTTAGTTTTTAACATGAGTGTTGTCCAACCTTAAACTCCTCAACCCCCCCCCCCCCCCCCCCCCCCCCCCAGGGGAAAGAAAACCTTAGAAAAATCCGTCCTTGTGACTAATCAAAATGTGTGAAGTCTCAGTAATAGTTAATACTCTTGAGGACATCTCAAAATCAACCTATTTTCTTTTCTTTCCAAGTATCAGTAATATTGTTTTGAAGATTGGGAAAATCATCGTATGGAGCATTGGAAGGATTTTAGCATGCCAACTCTTGCCAATCTCTATCATTTTTATGTAGACGAAACTCAGAAGAACCCTTATCAAAGGGGTTATCTACTTTATTTCCTGTTTAGTTTTTAATATGAGTGTTGTCCAACCTTAAACATATGCTCCCCCCCCCCCCCCCCCCGCCCCCTGCGCGGGGGTTAAAGAAAACCTTAGAAAAATACATCCCTGTGACTTATCAAAATGTGTGAAGTCTCAGTAATAGTTAATACTTTTGAGGACATCTCAAAATCAACCTATTTTCTTTTCTTTCCAAGTATCAGTAATAGTTAATACAAGGGATTTGCAGTGCTTTTCGATCTTTTCTGTCAAATTCTTTGCTGTTGGACAGTGTTGGAGGTATGAGAGGATGACAAGGGGACGTCGCTGTGAGCACTATCAATGGAATATGGATATTCTTGGTGTACCTGGAGTTTTGGTATGTGCTCCCAACTTTGATATGAGCCACTTCGTATGATTCTATTGGGAGATTCTTATATCCATCTTCTAGTTATCAAGATTATCAATCTTCTTTTGTAGGCTGACTGGCTGAGGCAGAACTTATATCTTCCATTGTCAATTTTTTCTAGAGAATTGGAATCACAGAATCAGATGTTGGCTTCAAGGTTTCAAGCCGACTGGTATGATCATGTTGTCCTTGCATGAAATGGGCAATTAGGCCTTTCCTGACTTTCTTGATACTGTTCATTGTCCTTCTTGAAGTGTTAGATTTGCAAAATATATATTCTACCATTGCTTCTTCATGTAGTATGTTTGCCTGCTATGGAAGTGCATCAAGCGCTAACTGTTGATATATTTAATAACTTTAATTCATATCTATTTCCCAGGTCCTGCAAAAAGTATTGAGATTATACTCAGTACTTGAAAATTTGTTTGGCAAGGTTTGCATCATCATAGACAAGGTTAGTAATTTAAACTTTAGTGTTTATGATTTAGATAGTAATGAGTTTTATTTTCTTTGTCCTGTATAGCTTTTTGTAACCTGGTACACCTACCTGGTCTTTGGGTTATATATATGTATATATATATATTGTTTATATTTAATGGGACCTTGCAATGGCTGGATTCTTATCTTCTCCTTTATTTATGCGAAATTTAAGTAGTGATTTATTCATTTTTGGTGGTTATGTTGTTGCTGATACAGATTGAAAAGATTCCATTAGTTGTGATTAAGAAAGAGTTAAAGGCTACACGGTCATCGGATGAGGCTATTGAGCAACTATTGCAAATCTATAAACAAAACACAGAAACTTCGTTACGCATCATTCTCTTGCATTTAAGAGTATCTCAGGCCATTTTTTGGATGAGGTGGCATGGGCTTATATGATATTTTATCATGATTCCAGTTCTTTCTTCTTCTTTCTTTCAAATCTCCTTTTCAACATTTTATTCTCTAATTGTCTATCATTTTTATTTCACGGCTCCGTCTCTACTCTCCGGATCTTCCTCCTATTCTTTTTTATTCTCTCTTTTCCTCTCCTTTGTTTTTTGTTAGATTTTCCATTATACTCTCAAATTTCATCATCTATAATTTATTTTGGTTCTCACTGGATTTTGTTTTGGACATTTATTTAGGATAAAAAGCTTTCAGGAGCTTGGACAAGCATTAAGGAGCGAAGATGAGAGAGGGAGAATGAATGAAGAGAGAGAGAGAGGAAAACATTAGGGGGTGAAGGATTCGGCAACCCAGCAACGAACTGATTCTGGTTTTTAAAATCCTATTCTTTTCATATTTTTTGGTTTTGGGTCTTCTTTGTCATGATTTGTGCGTTCTTTGCATTCTTTCCTAGCTTTTTTTGGGATTCTTAATATTTGTGTTATTTCATTCCTTTTCTGTTTGTTTTTGGATGGTTATGGTGTGAATTTTTTGTTCTCTTTGATTTTGGTTTTGTTTGTAGGTTTTGGCTTTGATTCTTCTTGATCAAGCTTTGAGGAGATTTAATGGAGTTTTGAAGGAAGATCAATGGATCAAGAAAAGAAAATCGAGACAAAGTTTCAGGTTAGATCAATAGTATTTGTTTTTCATAGAACAAATGCTATGAGAGTTATTTTAATATTTGATGTTGCATGTAGAACCATAGCACATTCTGGAGATGTTTTCAGCTTCGGCGCTCAAAAAGAAATTAATCAATCTAACTTGTCCTTTCTATAAGGTCACTGACAAAGTTAGAAGGTTGGTTTTGCCACATGTTCATGACTCATTGTTTGATATTATTTTCTTTCGTGAAGTAAAGTTATGTGCGCCCCTCCCTCCTCTTCAAAAGAAAAGAAAGGGTAAAAAGACAAGGTAGAAGTCTTTTGACACTTGAGAGATTGTAGGTTTCTACTAATCTTTTGAAATAAATATATCTAAACTTTACTACTTACAGCAATGACAATATAGGTCTGCCTACGACTATGAGCGTGAGGAATTTTATTTGCCAAAATCCTGTAGATATGTTAGATGTCGGCCTTGGAACTCAAGTCAATGAGGCTGAAGTTTTGGTTACTTCCTGCAAAAGTATGTTTGAAAATTAATAATTTTTATACGATTCAAGTATGTAATCTTAAATTCCGATGCAATTGTATTTGAAAGTTAAGTTGTGCCCTCTGTAGACCATATGCATTTAATTAGCTAAGGAAGGCTGATTATTGCTCTTATTAGAATGTGATGCTTGTCATTTTCTGATGAATGGTATTGATTGCGATGCTTATGCCATCTTTAGCTTAGATATATATTGTTAGATTAAGGCCTATATATGGTTCCTGCAGAATAAAGGCCTATATTCTTGGTGTTTTCGCTAAATTATTTTTTCTTGGTTGATTGTTCTTGGGTTTGAAACCCAACACCTTGGTATTGAGTACATAAGTAAAACATGGTTCAAATATCATCTCATATATGGTATACACACACACGAAAGGTGATATTCGTCTCTAAAGCCACAATTAATTGGCGCAACGCATACATTAAAAATGAAAAAGCTTACATATATTTCCAAAAGAAAAGCACCCTTTACTTGCATATACATAGTTCTACCATGGAAAACTACATGTGCATGACAATTAATTAGTGCGCTTGAGCCATTTCTTCATTTTCCTATCAAAGATCCCGGGTCCATAAGTCGAGCAAGCAACGGTGATTGGATGGGGAAACTGCGACCACACAAAGATAGGTACCGGGATGCTTGCAAGTAAAACGATGGGAATAATAACATACGATAGTTGCCCTTTAAGCATGATGATGGCGGCGGAGCAAAATGCTATCATCATTGTTGCAATGGAAATGAAGAGTGTTGAAAGAGCAATAATCAATTTGGTGGGCAATGATTTTTTAAAATCGTTTGGTCCATAACGAGACGTCAAAAGACCGAGGAACATCAAAACTGAGGTGGATGAAGCAAAGAGAGAAATAGCGTCCGATATAATAAACAGCTTAAAAAGTTTTCATTGTAAGAGGAGGGGAGTACCATCTTGATTGTTGCCTCCAGGAAGAGTGTAAAGAGCAGCAAACATCATAGTGATGATCAATGCGCCAACAACTGTTGATGATTGGGCTATATCCTTCATCCATTTCTCTCCTTGTTCCACCAGTACCTTATGGCTCTCTTCAAATACTTCATAAGGAGTTTTACCATTTTCATTACAAGATATTTTAATGCCATCTGGTACAACGTCTTCCACCTCCCGCATGCACATATTCATAATAAATCCAAAGCACATATTCTAATTCTAATTTAATAAATCCAATGCACTTATTCGATATACTTGGAAATTTTAGAATATTATTAATATAATAGAATAGTTTATGTTATTTTTAATACATTAATTTAAATATAATGGGAACTACATAAAGCTACTCTCAATTAAATTAACTTTTTTCACTTATTTTTTTTTTCTCTTTTTCACCTTGGCAGTCGGTCAAGTTTTTATAATATATATACATATACATATACATATTATAAAATAATAAAATTAAACAAGGAACTAATGCATGTGCATGAGAGAGAGATGATATTAATTAACCTGGAACCACTGTACGTAGTTCTCTTTGCATTTGCAAAACTGCCCCTGGGATTTGATCGAGCACATGTTGGGGAGCTAATTTTCCTGCAAGATGTAGCAGATTGTTTTCGCCTTCATAAATGGAAGAGGCAACGGCATCCTTCACATTCCCAAGCCCATGTATAAGACTCAGAACTTTTTTTTTTGCCGATTTTCCACAGCGGTGTTGAATATGTTAGATGCCTCCAACAAATCTGGATTCTGCCCAATAATGCCGACTACGATCTCCGGTATCCCTAACTTAGCAGCCGTGGAGAGTGCTTCAAGCGCTGGACCTTGATGGCTTTCTACGCCGTCTAAGGTAGTTATCATCTCAGACATCAAACCGAGAAGTTTATCGGCATAATAGTGGGTCAGCTTCATATCATATATGTGCTGGATTCCTACATAAAATTAGCATACATAAAATAAAATCTTTTTTGTTTGACAGAAAATACCTTTTTGAGGAGAAATTATTACATAAGTTTGGCTTACCTAGCAATGGTCCTAACCATTAAAATTATATCAACTCAGATATATTCTTCTAAAATTATTAAAACCCTATCCTAATAATATTCTAAGTTTTAGAGTTTATTATAAATCATATACTTCTTAAAATTTGAAGTTAAACTTGTGGCTAAATAATTTTTTTTACTAAAATAATTTTGAGTTGGCATAATTTTAATGGTTAGAAGTGCCATAATGTGGTATACTGGTATATGTAATAATTTCTCCATTTTGAATAAAATATATGATACATACCTGAGAGTTTTAAGCTATTTGCCCACAATCTGCGTAAACTTGATTTTTCTGAAACATAATTAAAGTAGTAATTAATTAGTATTGAACATTAGGATTTAAATGAATTCATCGGATATCCAAGCATTTAACTCAAGTAATTGCTGTGTATTCTTACGTAACATTAAAGTCACAGTTTCAAGTCCCATTATGCATGAGTTTGATGAATATCATATTATTTAGTTATTACAACTATGTATGAGTTTGATTAAATATTATATTGGTTTGTGTGTGTCATTATGAGAAAATGATACTTAACAAAACCAATCCTAATTTGCATTTCCTAATTATATACTTACAATCATTAATATAACTTCTGATTTCTACAATATAAATTGTTCACTTGGCAAAAATTTAAAATAGAGTTATATTACTCAATTAACCACTTTTGTATGTCATTTTTACCCCTGATGTCGGGCAAAACCCTATGACAATAAATATTCAAAAATTTAATCACTTATTTTTAAAATTTATAGCTAAATTTTGTGCCACATAATCGGCCGGGTTACTTAAAAATGAAGGGACAATATATATAGTAGGTGAAATAGTATTTTTCTTTATACTAACTAGAGATTTACAGGATAAGTCATAATAGTTTTCATTTCATTTAGATATTCGGCATAAAAAGAAATACGAAAATCATCGTCACTGGAAGTAGTTGGTGGATCTACCTTTATACCTTCAAAAAATTAGACCATATCAGTAATATGTACGTGTATATATATATATATATATATATATATAATGGTATTCACTTGTAATGCACGAAAAAAATAGTTAATCAAGTAGTGTCAAGAGAATAGGTATTTAATTACTTGTGGCAAAGAGAAAACAGAAGAATTGGGTACTTACAGGAATAGATCTACCGTTGCCAAAATGGAAGTCTATTTCCGCTTGGAAATGCGGTAGGTTGACGGGCTAAACTCAGAACATGTCTTAGCTCAAAGACTGCTTCTCCGATTGTCGGGTCGTATGACTTCGACCAGCGTTTATGTAGATACAAAGCGTGAAGCAGATCCCAAGCAACATCTGGCAAAGTAATAAATCAAAACATAAAAATAGTAATGATCGTCTAAAAATCAAATAGTAAATCAAATTTATTTTTGCCCAAATACTCAAATTCAGAACTGATCAAGATTCAAATTCACAAATCTTAGGTACCAAAAACAAAGTTTAAGTTTACAGAACAGCTCTTACCAAACATTTTGCCTACAATACAGCCATAAATGACCATGGTTGCTATCGAAGCACGATCGCTTGATGAGAGGAGACATTTACGAGTCCGGTCGTATAGATAGTAAGTCATATCTTTATGGCCTTTTTCACATGCCGAGAGCAGGGGAATCCGGTTCCTATCATCCATAGCAAGAAGTGGTAGAATTGTCTTGTTTTTATTTAGTATGCATTCGGCGATTCCAATATTTTCAATTCCACCATCAGCCGCCGCATAGTGAAGAGCTGTGCTACGATGGCTAGAATCCATTTTTATCATGTCTCCTGCTGTCATTTTGCCTACCAATTTCCTAACAATTTCCAAATTACGGCTGATGGTTGCTTGGTAAAGAGCTGTCCCAGTTCCCCCAGTGGAGAGAGTAAATAATTTCCTTATTGCTTCCGGATTTCCCTCACAGTAACGCTCTACTTCATCCGACTTCCCGTCATTGATAGCTTTCAACAAACTCAGATCACGATTTTTTTGGTACCTCCTTTTCAAATCTGTTAGTTTAGATCTTTGTCAAATTAATTAGGAGGAACTATATATATATATATATATATATGGCCGTAATGAAAGAAAATAATTAACAGGCAAAAATATTTTAACTACTTTTTCCCGATCGAGTTTGTAGCCATTGGTGTAGATAAGAAACTTCATATTGTAAAAGTTTTCTACTGGTGGGATTTATGAACTTTACATTAAGTGGCCCCTTTTAAATGTTGGAATTGCTTGCCTTATGATCTTACATTAAGTGCAAACATTCCTTATCTTCACTTCTAGACAGGTCTCATGTTTTTGGGTACAATTCGAGGTACTAAGACCTGGGGGAAGGGGAAGGCAGGGGTCGAATCCCTGCCTTGGTGACCTCTCAAGCCTCTTAGCCACCAGGCCAAGAGGTCGAGGTCTAGACAGGTCTCATGTTAACACTTCTGTTTTCTGCTAAGTAGACTCATGTTTCACAGGAACATAGTAATTTATTAATTATGCCCTTTTGCATGTTTGTTTGTGGTCCATCCATGTGGAGAAGGAAATCTGTTTACCACCAATACTTGCAGCTAGGAGTTTTCTCCTTTTCACTGACCAGGGATGATTATGGTTTTGTTGCCTTCTCTTTGGGGTTATAGTAGAAGGGATTATGTTTTCTTTGGAGATAATGCTTTTCACTTACCTGATAATCTTGCTGCTCTTTTTGCCTCCAAAACAGGATCCTTCTTAGTCGATTTTTGATCATCATCAGGTTGCTTGTCTGCTTTAGCATCGGGAGCTATACCTGCAGCATGTCCAAAACAGTTTTCAATTTTACAGGAAACCAAAACACAGGGGAACCAGATAAGAAAAGCCTTTAGACTTGTGTGCATATAAAGATCATTAGAGCGATTACATATATATCCAGCATTAAAAGAGCTTAAAGAACGTTTGTTAAAGAGAGATACATCCAGTGTAAGATTAAGAGTTTTACATTATTTCATAACTTATAATGTATAACTAGTATTTGGTTAATTTAACTATTGAATTTTATACTCTATTCATATACATCGTACGTGTAAAATTTCAAGTTAATTAAAAATATCTAATATATATTTTAATGCGATAAAATTTTTCATCGTTTAATATATATTAAAAATATTCAAAATTAGAATCTAGATCGACATTATAAAAATATCGGATTGACTTTAAATTTATTCAATAGCCAACTTGTTAAAATATTAATCGTACGTCGAGTTATAAAAAAAGATGTAAAAGTAAAAGTTTTATATTCCTTTTGACTTAATAATTTTCCGTGAGTTGCACAAAGTAAATATTAGGCTAAAATCTCAAATCGGATCCAAACGTTTCACGAAATTCTCGATTTAAATCCTATTCTTTTAATTCGGTCAAATAAGATCTAAACTTTTGAAGGATGGCTCAAATAAGGACGTATTGTTAAGTTTAACCAGAGGTACAAAACACACACGACAAAGAGCGCGTGAGTTTTTTTCTTTCTTTTTCTTTTTCTTTCTCTTTCTTTTCTTTCTCCTTTGGCTTCACCTCGCTACAGAAACCCAAACCCACGGCTTCACCTCCTTACAAAAACCCAAACCCAGTTAGCCAAAAAAGGGCTCCATACAGAAATCAAGCAAAGAACCAAAGAATGTTGGAAAACCGAACCGAGAAGGATAAAAAATGGCTGCACTTTTCTTCAACTCCTCTTTGATAATAACCACCACGACTCTCCCTCTATTCAACCATTTGCTTCCGGATTCCTTTTCAACTACAGAAATATAAACTACTCCTAATTTCCCATGTGGGTTCCTCTTTTTTGGTGGGAAGCCCCTTATAAGAGTACTGGAAATTGGAGCTAAAACACCCATATTGGCAAGTTGGAAGCCAACGATGCTTGTTAGGTTTGCTTATGTTTCTGTTGTTATTGCATGTTTCATAGATTGGGGTAATGGTGATTGTACACGGGGATGACAAAAGTTTGGTGCTGCCTCTAAAAGTAACAGCTTTACAAGTTATTCGAAAAATACGCACCCCTATCAGCCTTACAAAGATGCAGATACAGTCCCTGTAAATTTGGGTTTGGTTTTGGATTATTTTCAAGATCTAGGGAAAAGGGTGCAGATTTAAAGAAAAGCAAGGCTGGAAAGGCAAAGAGGAAGGTGAGGAGAGTTGGACTGGAAATTTTGGAGTGATTCGAAAGCTGAGACACGGTGTTCGCTGTTGATAGGTTGTCGGCATCTGGGCTTGAGCAACGGTGTGAAAATAGAAAGTTAGAGAAAGAAAGTAAAAGTGGAAAAGCATATGGCCTCAGCCGACCAGCTCGATGCTCGATGCCAATAGCCTTTTCCCCAATTTGTTCCATCCTTCCTCTCCTGGACTTGTCCGATAGCTGCTACAAAATCCTTACCTCCATTCTTATTTTCCTTTTATTTTGTCTTAAAGAAAAGAACATAAGTCTTTTTTTTTGTTAAAAGAAAAGAAATTAATTCCAAAAATATAAAAAACCACCGAAATTAAACATTTAACGTGCCATGTCATCAAGTTATTATCCTTAACAGCGCGTGCATTTTAATTGCCATGAAAGACTGACACCAAGGCCCTATTTGAATCGATCCGAAAACGTTTGGGCCTTATTTGACAAAATTAAAAGGTTAGAATTCAAATCGAGACTTTCATGAAACGTTAAGGTCTGATTTGGGATTTCAACCTAAATACTACTATATGAGTATGAGTGGCTGAATTTATTTGATTAGAGCGGTGTGCATAAATTCTTCTAGCTACTCTTCCCGTAGGTGAACAAGAGAACTAAACTAAATTAAAAGTTAAAACTATCTAATTAACTTGTGTCCTCACCCGTATTAGGGTAGAGACCACCATCATCTCAACTTATACTTATTGGTTAATTTGTTAGTATTATTAGTTTGTTAGTTAATTTATCTGATGATTTTTCGGTAAACTATACTTATATGAAATTTTTCTGATTTAACGACAATACATTATATAATAATAATAATAATAATAATAATAATAATAATAATAAACTTTTAACAAGAGTAATAAGAGACTAAAAAGAGACGCAACTTCGGAAATTTCCGGTCGATAACATATGACAAAAGCATCCCAAACACTTTTGGCAGCAGTCATTTCTCTAATCTTAGCCAGTACATGTAGAGCACACGAGATATGAATTGCATGTAAAGCCGCCAGATTTTACTCCAAGCCGCCACCACTTCATGGTTTTCTTCCATTTTAGGAGCTTCAGCCTCCATAATTTCCCAGAGATCTTGAACCAATAAATAGGTTTTGATGCAAGCTTTCCAGTTTCATAATTTTCATTTCCACTAAGAGGTTCACCGACAATTGTGCTCAAACCAATACCTGTTGCCATTTTTTTTAAAAAAAAATCTATGCTTGCTGTTAAAAAGAGTAAAAAAGGAAGAATAAAAAGCACGTTTAATTACTGTAGTGAACACTGAACACTCACCTCTAAATGTAGATAAATTTAAGGGTTAATTTGGTATTGCAGTCAAGATTTGAATAAGTTCAATCTAAAAAAAGTATTTTTGAAAAGTGTCATTTTAAATCGCCGTGAAAAATTTAAGTGTTTGATATTTATGTGAAAAAGTATATTTTTAATTTAAAAGTACTTTTCAAATGCAAAATCACCTAAATATCAACTATTCCGATTGTGATGAAATTCAACATATTTTGCATATGGGAACTAATTAAACTCTAGCCACAAAATCAGCCTTTGCAGATTACACAATCAGAATTATTTTTAAATTGATTCTTTTATTCCTTAATTTTCTCCCTACACTTGTATATAATCTTGTACTCTATGTTGAATCAATACCAGAAATTTCTACTCTATTTTCACTATTTTATCATGTGGGGGCCGAGACAGTGTTGAGATTGCCAGTAGTGCTTTGATCAGGCAGGGAAGATTGGCGTCTACGTCTTCCCAACTTACTTTGAAAAGAACCGATCCGAGGATAGTCTCGCAAGCACAATGATTGGTTTTTGAGCCTAGTGATAGGAGACTATCTAGTTTGGGTATTTTTTTTGTTTCTGAATGTTACGGCCTAAATGCTGAACTATTGACCCAACTTGTTGGTTGCTGCGCTCCCCGCGGGTAATAGCAAGAGAGTGAAGAACGAATGATCCTCCAAGCAAAAAGAGTGATTGAGTCCGACTAAAGCGAGTGAGTGAAAGGCGTGGCAAGAGAGCGAGTTCGACTCGCGAACGATCAGCAAGTGAAGGACCAATCCTTTCACGCCAGTACGGCTCTCGGTTCTTGAGCATGTTGGGAGAATAGGCGGTAGTTGAAAGAGCTGCTCGAAAGCTTGACGAAAAACTAGCAGGAAGGGTATTACGCTTCAAGAGAAGTGGAACTAAAGCTTTCTTACAGACTTATTTTCTTACCTTTTTTCCCGGATGAGGATTCTACAGAAGATGATGTAAAAGACCAAATGCTTTCTGAATCGACCGGATCTCAATTTGCCTGCTCCTGAGTCGGCGGAGGAGGGGGATCCGAACGACAAAAGGCGGGCGGCCGAAAACGCGGGGGGACTCGGTAGGAACTCTCGAGATTGAGAGATTCCTAGGGAAGGATGCCAAATAAGGGCTAAGCACGAAAAATGATACTAGAAGTTAAGAAGTGGAAAGATAAGCCTAATTTCACAAGAGTATGGACTCAATTTCATCGGACGACTCATCTTAATTTGAAGTGAAGGCCGGTTCACGGTAATGAATGATGGTATCGGTCAGGGCAAGCACAGCACTCCTTCCCGCAGGCCTTGTTGCAGCTCATAGACTAAAAAGTCAGGGCACGAAAAAGCTGTTTAAGTTGCAAATGACTAAAATATCTTCCGCTTTATATGATTAATTATCAATCAAATAAAAAGTTATTCTATGTATCAATTCTTACATCTCCTACTACGGGTGGAGTCACCACGAGTTTTGGTATATTGGGGATATCATTATTGCCGAACCCAATGCCTATATAACACGGATTTAACTGGAATTAAATGAAATTTTATCTAATTGTAATGAGATTTCATTGCATCATAAAAAAAATTGTTAGTTATGAAACAAAATATTTGTAACTGAGGAATATTATTTCGTACGTATATTAGTTTAACATCCCTTAAAATTATATTTAATTCTTATGGAGTGACACACCCGGACCTAGCACAACTTTCGATACGAACAGAATAGTGTAAGATGACGTATTAATTAAACACTATGTCGGTCCGGCTGTGTCAAGTTAGAAGAGAAATTAAGTTTAAGATAAGACGGAGTTGGATAATGAGATGGTAACCATGCATGGAAACACTAAAGTGGATTTCTTTAAGTCCATAGCCAATGGATTGGACGTCCATTGGTGAATTGGTCGGTGGATCGGGCCAAGGATCGAAATTATGAAAGGTTTCAAAGAGGGGAAAAAGTCTGGCCCGGGGCCCGAGTAGACCCGGTGTCGGGCCTTGCTATAAATAGGGGGAGATGAGCTATCCCCCTCTCATTTTCTCTTCTCCCTCTCTTCTCTCCTCTCATTTTCTCTCTTGGAGAAATTTTGGACTTTTGGTCGATCCGGACAAACCGACTGCAAGTTCAAGGCGAGATCTTGGTATGTTATTCTTAACTCCTTGATCTACGTTCTTCTAAGTTTTCACGCATTTCCATGCATTGGTCTAGGAGAGATCCAAGCTCAAAGTTAGGTTTAGCTTTTTAGTTAGATTTCTAATTTATATTTCAGATCTAAGAACTTTGAGCTTGTAATTCTCGTTTCTGCTCCGGTAAACGCATCGTGGGAGATGAGAAGAACCTCCATTTCAAATTTCATGCCAAGTGGTGGACCGAGGGGCTCGGGAATAGAGGAAAAGCCTCGGATCCCGAGGTTGTCAGATGGCTCCCGCGCGGGAGACACCCGTAGCCCAGGTCCCGCGCGAGACTTGGGCATGTCCCGCGCCGGATTGGGCCTTTTGGCCCAAACCGCGCGGGTGGGCCATTTTGGTCCCAATCCGAAGGAATGGGCCTTCTGGCCCAAATTTCAGGTGGGCCTAACCCAACCTCAGGGGAAGGGTTGCCTGGCCCGAACCCAGGCCAGGGGCCCAGCCCGAGTTGGCGGCCCATGAACCCCAAAGGGAATTTTCATAATTTTTCATCAAGTGTCCGATTTTTACCCCGGAACCTCCTAGACAATTTTCTAAGCCCCGAATTACATCCAAACCTAGTCATAGGTCATATTAGAATCTCGTAGGTGCATTCATAAATTTAATTATGAATGCTAACGTGTATTTCCATGTATTAGGGCTCCGGGTAAATCGAGTGCGGCGATGCACCGAAGGTTAAAGCTACATGGAGCACTTGGGAGTATATGAATCTCCCAATACTGTGAGTGACCTAGACTTTTCTGTTTAGCCACTGGGGAAAAATGTTTTAAAAATGATTTTAAAAATATAAATGTTTTCAAAAAGATTTTTGGATACGGGAAACCCACACACACACTTGTTTGTGATATACCCACACAGTGAGTGGGATATTTTAAAAAGAAATATAAAGAATTATGTGTGTGTTTATGTATTTTAAAAATGTATGTTATATATATATATATATAATTATGAAATATTATTATTATTATGAGTTTTAAGGGTGCAGACCCTTGTGAGATGAGTGTTTTAGAGGGATACTTCTCGGGCTCCAATATGTGAGAGCGTGGACAAGTTGGAGAAAGCATGCTAGATTCTCAGTTGTGGACCGCCTATTGAGGGGCACGGTGAGACGAGCCTGGTTTGGAGAGGCGGGTAGGGAAGCTCGCCAGGGCTCCAGTTCGCTGTGTTCCACGACAGTGAGGCACCACCGAGGGAAAGGGCTAAAGAAAGGGAAAAGAGAATATTTTAGAAAGAAAAGAGATAGCCCTCAGTGCAGTAAGGCATAAGACGACCGACGGGTCGCGTCTTCAATATAATAGAGATGCCAGCCCATTTTATGTATATATATATATATTTATTTATTTAAGGTGTCTTTAAAGAGAGTTCTCGGCTAGAGAACTAGAAAGAGATTTCAAAAGAAAAATATTTATTTTATTATTATTATTTTATTTTATTTTAGATTTCCCTTATTTGCCCTAATCCAGATGGGGATTCTTAGAACCTCTGTCACTCACCTGTATCCAATGTGGATGGATTCAGATCCGCGTACGGAGTCAGCAAATAGAATGAAGGCTCACTAGCAGGCGTCGGTGGCTTAAGCTTAGAAGTTTCCGCTGTGTAGGTGTTCTCTTAATTAGTCCACTGGCATTACTTTTAAAGTTAATTATTTTATTAAATGTTTTCTAATCAAAGTTTTAGTTTTATTTGATAGAGATGATACCCATTTATGCCTTGCGGTGCCTCAGGTGCGTGACTGGCCAGCACGTATTTCGAGGCAATGCGGCGGTTGCCACGTGGCCGGCTCGGGCGGGTCGGGGCGTGACATGGAGGAAAATAATCTGATATTATATTCTATTCAATGTAACTTTTAGAGTTACAAGCAATATTAAAGTGTTATAAACAAGTGATTGTAGACTGTTAAATGGATATAATTACATGTGATTATATCAAAACAAGAGAAAGGGCTAACGTATATGAATATTAATTTATTAATTAAAAGGATACATATATGTTACCTTCACCATATTACCTGTAAAATCTAAAAACTCCAACTTCAATTCGTGAAATAATCATTATTAATATATGGTCTAAATTCCTTTAATTTCCTCGAAATTTATTAAAATTTCAACCAAGAAAAAGATCATATCTACATGGTACTCAATCATGTTCTCTTCTTAATTTTTAGTTATTTCTTGTAAGGTATACCTACTACTTTCCTAGATCTCATTCCTTCTCCAGCCTTTACTCAATTTTTTTTTCTAATTTTTTTTGACAGAATAGAAGAAAGAGGAGACCAGATTTAAGAGCTCCGGCAACAATTTTCAAAGAATATATATGAAATTTTTATTCGAAGACGAAAGTAAACTCTCTAAAGTATTCATGAAGAATTCAGATATATATATATATATATATATAAAGGGGAAAATCAACTCTCTACAATAACCAGAACCACCGAAGAAGAAGAGCAGAAATAGTCAGAACAATTGGACAAAACCAGCGCAAGGTTCTATGAAATTCAACGTAGATGGTGCTTCTAAAGAAAAGCTAGGGCCAGCTGGAATAGGAGGTGTCCTCAGATATGAACATGGTGATGCGAAAATTATTTTCTCTAAATCCATTGGAATCGCTGACTCTAATCTGCAGAACTCTTGGCAATAAAGGAGGCTATGCTCATTTTTTCTGCTTCCAAATGGAACTCTACTCACCTTCTTCTCATCGAAAGTGATTCTACAAATGCAATCAAATGGATTCTTGAGCCAACAACTGTCCCTTGGAGCATGCATTATATCTTACTGCCAATTGAAGTTATTAAAAACAATATTACAGGATGGAGAATCATGCACATTCCTAGAGAAAGCAACTCATTGGCGGATCAACTTGCTAAGGAAGGGGTTGGAAGAGAATTTGACTATCTTCAAATTTGCGATTAATCCCTGTTTTCATTATAGTTGGCATCTGCTTCTTTTTTTTTCTGTCGCTTGGTGGTTGTTTTGTCTACAACCTACTGTTCCCTTTCGTTTCCTTTAATAAAATCTCATTTGTTATTCAAAAAAAAAAAAAACCAAAACCATCGAAGGTCCCTTGTAAGAATCCAATAACAAACATGAAAAATACCAAGTTTCCCAACTTTGGGACAAAAATGGAATTTGATTTATTACAAGCTACTAGTTAAATTCCAACTTACAGCTGCTAATATTTGCTTGATTTGGTTCAATGATTTCTCCTTCGGACTTCTTGAATTGCACACTGTATTATAAAGATAGCTCTATTTCACCACTCTTTTTTTAATTGTTTCTTTGGTCCTTTTTAATTTATATAATTCAAGTGTGAAGGTGTGATGGTAAGATTCCTAAATTACCCATACCATTCTACCTTAGTACTACGTGTTGGATATTGAGCCCGAATGTTAGCAATTAGACTCCACATAACTTTCCTCGATATTTGGATAACCATCTAATCAAAACGAATTGAACATATAATAACTAATTAATAATTCATATATACATCATCTCATCATCTCATAATAAAAAATAATTATATATCTGTTGGTAGTAAAATTCCTGGATGCAAACCGAAAGATGATAGCAGACAATGGATTAAGGTTCTCACTCTTGAAGATCAATGCGAGAGTGGGAAGTCCTTTAACAAAGTTCAAGTTTAACTTGTACTTGATAGTAACAAATTACAAAGACTAAATTATAACTACTGTTGTATAAAATGCTCAAAACTTAAAGACTGCAAGAAACTAATTGGGTAAGAAAACTTAAAGACTGCAAGAAAATCCCCCTCTCCTCATTTACATTCATATATTTATATCCGGCTTTTGCTCCATCACAACCCCACTACCCAGAAGTTACCATTTTAATTCCTCTTAATATTCTGCACGAATATTCTCCAACTGCTTTAGGAGGAGTTAAGTAACTGGTATTTCTTGTATGAATGTCAAACACTACCTTGTCTTCGGTTGCTACCCCAACTGGACTATAAGCCTAATTATTCGTTTCTTTATTCCTCTATTCATTTTAATTTTGATTCTTAGCCCATGTATTATGCCATCCTTCTCTAAGCATGCCAAACTTCTCAGCCCAGCTGCCTTTTTCTTTCTCTCTTTTTCTTTTTGGCAACAAAGTCGTGCCTTACTCCACATTGCCAAGCGACACTGTTTTTAGCTTGGTTAAAAAATGGTACAAACAATTGCCCCCAAGAAAACATGCATGGACAAAATGGCAGGTGTATGTTTTTTTCTAATTTTTTTGAACTGAAGTGTACTTTAACTCTGCAACTTCCGATATTCAGATGTTCGCAACTATTACACTTCATCTGCAGGGAACTAAAGAGTCGCCGTTTTTAACTAGGTGCTTTTCAGAATGTATTAATTATATCTGAGAGATTATCTCGAAAATGCCTATTTATTCGGCAAACATGCTTTACTTCTCCCTACTTTTTCTGTCTTTCTCTTTCACTCACGTTCACTGTCTGTAATATCTCCTTTCTCAACCTCAATCCCTAGAAACCCCTACTCTCGTTTACTCTAAACCATGTCGGATTCCCTAACTGTTGCTGGGTCCTCCAAGAAAAGGAAGACGCTTAGACCTGGTTTATCTGAGGCCTCCATCAGTTCTCCACCTGATGTTATCCGTATTCCTCCCCGTCCCCCATTGGTCAAGGTATATTTCTCCTTTGAACATTCTCATTTTCTTTTCCGTACACATATGCTTGTGTTTATTTATGTTATTGATATATTGTCGATGTTTTGAACTAATGTAGACAGAGTTTGAAATCTGTCGGGATGAGCTTCAAGAGCGATTTGGGCCTCCTTATCTCTCTTTAGGGGAAGATTTAAAGGATGTTGACACGGATGAGGCCGTCCCTGTTCTCACTAGGTGTTTGAAACGACTACCCGCCATCTCTGCCAGCGAGGTTCAGAGAGGCCTCCTTGCCTTGACAGCATGACTGCCCGCCTAGAGCCAGACAACCCCATCCTTTCTTCTATCATGGGGATTCGTTTTTCTTTCCTTCCTCTCTGTCGGTCTCTCATTAAGGTCAACAAGGAGATCACCAAGACTAGGATTGCTTTGCAGGAATTCCAGCTCTTGGAAGTTGATCTCCGTTTCCAATTCCTACTCTGGGGATCTTTTTACTGGCTATCCTTCCACCTTCCTAGCCATTCCTCCTCGGGAGAGAGAAGAGCGCTTAATTGCCTCCTACCATGACTTTCTCTCTACTGTCCCTAAGGTTGAAGACCTCAAAACCTGCCTTGATGACCTAAAGGCAGAGCAAACTACCCTGGTGAACTGCCTGAATGAACTTCAGGGTTTAATTAAAAGACTGCTCAGGGTGAAAATCGTTCAAGAGCAGGGAGAACAAGAGAAAGAGGAGCAGAAGGAGGAAGAGCAGGATTGATAGGAGCATATATGTGAACATATGTCTAGACATTTGTAAAGAAAAATCTCCTTTTGAATGAATGGAACAATATTATTTTGCTTACTTTGCCTTTTCAATTCTGTGATTTAAGTGCAACAACTTCTCCCTAGAAGCTTTAATAAATTTTAACTTACTAAGTGAAAATCCTTCACCCGAACATGTTAACTAATCATCTCCATATATTTGGATGATATTTCTTTAAATATTTTCCATTGATATTTCTGGCGTGTGGTCTCCCATCTAAATCCTTCAAATGATAAGCGTTACCAGGAAAAGCTTTGTTTACCTCGAAAGTTCCCTCCCAACAAGGAGACCATTTACCTAAACCTCTATCTTTTGATCCTACAGGTAAGATTACCTTCCATACTAAGTCACCAGGACTAAAGGTTTTAGGCTTTAATTTCTTGTTATAGGTCTTGGCTACCTGCTGTTTCTGCATTTGCAACTTAGTTAATGCCTTTATTCTGATTTCATCCAAGTCTTGGAGTTCAAATATCATACTATCAATATACTCTTGGGCAGTAAGCTCGGCCTGCAGTTGCACTCTCTGAGATTGAATGTTGATCTCTACAGGTACAACAGCATCGTGTCCATACACCAATGCATAAGGAGTAACTCCAATAGCATCCTTTTTTGAGGTTCTCACTGCCCATAACGCTTCAGACAACTTTTCATGCCAATCCCTGGGATTATCTTCTAAGATTTTACTGATCAAGCTCTTCAAAACTTTATTTGATGCTTCCGCTTGTCCATTTGCTTGAGCATACTAGGGAGTAGAGTGAATTAACTTCACGCCAAAGTTTGATAAATAGTCTCTAACTTATTCCCCGAACATAGTACCTTGATCTGTAGTTATGATCTCTGGGATCCCAAACCTATGTAAAATGTTCTTTTCAATAAATCCAGTAACATCTCTACTTGTTATGGTCTTAAGAGGAATTGCCTCCACCCATTTGGTGAAGTAGTCTATAGCAGTGATGACATATCCATGTTGTTTACTGGATAGAGGATAAACTTTCCCAATGATGTCAATAGCCCATCCTCTGAATGGCCAGGGTTTAATCACTCCATGCATTTCAGATGCAAGCATATTTGAATGTGACTAAACTTCTAACAAGCTTCACAACCCTTAGCATATTGGTAACAATCGGCTGTCATAGTAGGCCAATAGTATCCATACCTCCTAAGTAGCCATTTCATTTTATTTCCAGCTTGATGTGCCCCACATATGCCTTCATGAACTTCCCCCATAGCAATTTTTGCTTCTTTCTCTGAAATACACTTCAATAACACTCCATCTGGACTTCTCTTAAACAATTGACCCTCTATCAAACAGTACTGTAGTGCCCTTATCCTGATCTGTCTTCCTACCTTTTGAGTAGGTTCTTGAAGATACTGGATGAATGATTGTCTCTAATCAGTGTCCATTATATGAGATTCCTTTTCTTGTTCATCTTCATTGTTTTTCAATGCTAAGTTCTCATTAACTTCAACATGATATTTATACCTTGTCAAAGCCGTATCCAATATCCCAACATTAAAATTTTCATCTAAAGAAAACAACTTATATTTAGAGCCCAGCTGAGCCATATCATTAGCTTCCCTGTTGTCTGTTTTGTATATAAATTGCAACTGTACATCATCAAACCTGTTCAGTAACTGAACGGCTATTCTGTTGTACATTCCCAAAATATGGTTCTGACATTTAAAAGTGCCTGCCAATTGGCCAATAACCAATTGAGAATCACCCCTTACTTTTAGTGAACATTTCTCTAACTCAGTTAGTATTTCCAAACCGATAATCACTGCTTCATATTCAGCTTGATTGTTTGAACATGGAAAGTTCAGTTCAAAAGCAAATTTGTATTTAATGCCAGCAGGTGAGGTTAACACTACTCCAGCTCCTGCCCCTGCACCATAATTAGTTTTCGAACCATCAAAGTCCAAAATCCATGGTACAATGTTAATTGTCAGTACTTCTTCTTGATCATTTGTTATTTCTATGCTAGGGTGATCAGCAACAAAATCTGCTAAAACCTGCCATTTCATAGCTTTTTGTGATACATAAGTTAAAGAAAATTTTGATAAAGCGAGCACCCATCTGCCAATTCTGTTCCTTAATACAGGTTTGTTTAGCATATATTTAATGACATCAGTTTTGCAAATAACAAATACTTCTTTAGACAACATATAGTGTCTCAACTTAGAACAAGCAAAATACAATGCTAAACAAAGTTTTTCAATAGCAGAATATCTCTGCTCTACATCAGTTAGAATCTTGCTCAAATAGTAAATTGCTTTTTCCTTCCTATTTTCATCATATTGCGCCAACAAAGCTCCCAAAGAGGTCTCATTTGCAGCAATGTACAACTTCTGAGGGCAACCTTTCCTGGCAGCCACCAAAACTGGTGGGTTTACCAAATACCTTTTAAGTTCTAAAAAAGCCTCTTGATGTTCTTTTTGCCAAAAAAAATCCTCCTCTGACTTTAATCTAAGCAATGGTGAAAATGCTTGAGTTTTACCTGCACAATTAGAGATAAATCTGCGTAAGTAATTCACCTGTCCAAGGAATCTCTGTAGTTCTTTTTTATTTGTAGGTGGCTTTGCATCCAAAATAGCTTTAGCTTTGTTCTTGTCCACTTCAATCCCTCTTTGATGCACTAAAAATCCTAAGAATTGTCCAGCAGTTACTCCAAAAGCACATTTTAAAGGATTCAATTTTAGTCCTCTCAACTTAGTTCTTTCTAACAAAGATTCTAAATGACTTAAATGTTCTTCAAAGTCTTATGCTTTTACTACAATGTCATCTATATACACTTCAATAGATTTGCCAATCATGTCATGAAAAATAGTGTTCATAGTTCGTTGATAGGTTGCACCAGCATTCTTAAGTCCAAAGGGCATGACTACCCACTCATAAGTCCCTAAAGACCTTGGACATCTAAATGCAGTTTTAGGTATATCCTCTTCTGCTATGTATATTTGATTATAACCAGAATAACCATCTAGAAATGACAAGACACCATTTCCAGCAACAGAATCCATTAGCATATCAACTATTGGCATAGGATATTCATCTTTAGGAGTTGCATTGTTTAAAGTCCTAAAGTCAATGCATATCCTAAGTTTACCATTCTTTTTCATTACTGGTACAATATTAGATAGCCAGTCAACATACTTGGTAGGGCGTATAAACCCTGCTTTCAACAATTTCTCAATTTCTTCCTTAATCTTGGGAAGTAATTCTGGTGACACCCTCCTTGCTGGTTGTTTATGGGGCTTGATTCTTGGTTTTGTTGGTAACCTGTGCTCCACTAAATCTCTACCTAGACCAGGCATATCAATGTAATCCCAAGAAAAACAACCTTTGTATGTTTTTAACAACTGCACTAGCCTATTTCTTTGCTACTCATTCAAAAGGGAACTAATGTAAGTAGGCTGAGTTTGCTCCTTTCCCAAATTCACCTCGATTAAAGGATCTTGAGCCCCATTTGTCAAACTGTTTTCTTTTTCAAATTCCAAATCATGGAAATTCTCCAGATTATCTCTTAATTTATTATCCTCAACAGTTGGAATTTCTCCAGTATTGTTGAAATACACGGTTTTTTCTACATGATAGGCCTGGAGTCTCTCCAAAACACTATTTATAACCTTTAATTTACTGTGGATTGGAGGCATTATCTTGACTGCCATCCACTTCTTCTATGACCACAAATGATGGTCTTATCGACTCCAATACAGCCTTCACTGATATAGTCACCAAATCCGATCTCTTAATTAGAGCTGAAGCTCTGACTTCACCATCCTCATCAGGGCCTTCAATTCTAATTGGACCATATTGATTGTTATACAACACTGAATCCAAATAGCAGCAGTCACTGAAAAGGGCCTGTTATCAGCCTTTACCATCTCCAACTTCCCTTCTTCATTCCATAGCAGCAACATTTGGTGTAAAGATGATGGGATAACCCCATTGGAATGGATCCAATCCCTTCCCAGCAATGCATTATAAGTAGTTGAAAATCCTATAACAAAGAATGCAGTTTCTGCACTTACATTTCCAACTTGTAAACTAACTGGTAAGATCCCTTTAGCTTGTGTAGCTGCACCATCAAACCCAGATATAACTATATCTGACTTCAACAAATCTTCCAACGTAGCATTTACCCTTGGTATCATACTTTGAGGAAGAACATTCATAGCTGCTCCATTGTCAACCAAAATTCTTCTGACCTGAATTCCATTCATATATGCAGTGATATAAAGTGGCCTCAAATGCTGAGTTAATTCATTGGGTGGCTTAAAGAATGTTGCCCTCCATGTTGTCACTGATCGAGCCCTTCCTAGGTCATCTTCATTATTATCACTTCTGTTCAGTTCCTCTAACCTCACACCATCAACCACTTCTGTCCTAGATATTAACTCTATCTGCTCAGGTAATGCTTCATCACCCATCAATGTTAATGCTGCCACAGGCTCGGACAGACTAATATCTCTTGACTCTCCCTCAACATCAGATTGCATTTGCCTTTCTATTTCTTCATCCCTACTGTCTGGTGCCCTGAAAAACTCAGGCAGCACATAATTTGCTGACATATTACATGGAATGTCTACATAAGGTTTCTTCTGGGTTACTGACTCTTCACTAGATTCATTCTTTTTCCTATCAAACTTATCTGGCTTCTCCTCCTCTTTCTCTTTCTTTTCTGTCTCCTTCATTTTCCCTTCATTTCTGTTGACCATTTTCCTTCCCATTTCCTCTTTTTCCTCCATTTCTGCTAAAGGAACAAGGAATGTTGCATCTGTCAACCCCCACTCTTTTCTCATCTGTAAATGGTTCTCATTGGCTATTTGGTTAAATCTCTGCCATTTTCTCCTCTGACTTCTTATCATTTCTCTGTAAGGAGGTAATCTCATTTGCTCAGGGGGAACATATATTTTGCTGAACCACTGGTTGACCGGAGTATCTGGCAACTTGAAAGTCTTCACTTCTCTACTTTCTTTAGCCACTTCCTGTTTGCAAGCTTCACTTCCACTCCCCATAAATCTGAGGGACATATTACCATCTACCTGCTCCCTTATCTACATATTCCCCCCATTCCTCATAAGTTCATTACTAGCAAAGGGTGAGGCAGTCTGTTTCACATCCACCACTACTGATGGACCTTGGGATGCCTCAGATGGATATTTAACACATCTGGGATCCCTTTCATATACTGGATATCTTCCCCTTACGTCCCATCTCCTTTGCATTGGCTCCCTCTGACCAAACTTTCCTCTCCTACCTCTAGGTCCATATCCTCTTCCATACCAGGAGGATCCATGAGCTTACTGACCTACTAGAAAATCTTCATAAGTGCAAGTCCCAGGATACATGAAGGGGTTTGGACCTCGTCCTCTCCCTCTTCCTAAATAATTTCCTCTGCCTTGCCCTTGCTCTGGGAAGTAATGCAATCTCTGAGCGTTTTCTTTAGGATATGGCAGTGGTACTGTCTGATCAACAGGTTTCACCAGCAAGGGATGTTTTGCAGATTTTTCCTCATGTTTCTGTTCTTTCATGATTTCTGCAAAAGACATCCCAGCTCCAGATTCTGTTGATACTTTCCCTTTCAGGTTCATGCCACTGCCTGAATTCTTGGCAGGATGGGTATCTGTTCCCAGGAAAGCATCTACACACTTGTTTAAAATATCTAGCAACTTTCTTTTATCTTTTGTGAGTACTTCTATGTAGCCTCCACTTCCATACTCACTGCTGGATTGCTCACTCTTTTTAGGTTTAGCACCAGGTGTCAATGTGTTCATAGACACATTTTGTGGGAAAGGGTCATTATCCACCAACATTCCGTCTTTCTTTTCTGGGAATTTCAACTTCCCTTCCTCAATAGCATCCTGCAAGGTATGTTGCAAAGCCAAACAGTAATTAGTTGAGTGAGACCAATTATTGTGCCATTTACAATATCTTCTATTCTTTATTTTCATATTAGGAGGAATTTTATGTCCTTCCTTTAAAATTATTTTTTTATCTTTCAACAGATGATCAAATATTTGCTCGATTTTGGTAAGGTCAAATGAAAAGCACCTATCCGTCTTATTTTTCTCAGTTTTTCCTATTAGCTTCCTAACCATTTTGTTTCCATCAGGCTTAGTTAAAACTTGACAAGTATATGATCCTGACACAGTAAGCTCTGCTGCATTCACTTCATTTTCAGATTCATTATTATAATCAACGTTGATCTCATTCTGAACATAGTAAGTAGGTCTAGGCACTTTTGATTTAGCTTCTTCTTCTCTGAGCAAAAGCTCATATCTAAACACATAAGAGGCCATCTGGAATAAATCTACAAATTCCCTGTCCTCCAACTTTTTCCTGAGTTTGAAGTTCAAACCACTCCTAACCATACCCACACACTCTCTTTTAGGTAATTGAACGTGTAACTTAGATCTAGCTATTCTAAATCTAGATATATACTCTTTTGCCTTCTCACCAGGCTGTTGCCTTATCCTAGCAAGATTTGCCATGGAAACTTCAGGTTCAGTCCTATAAAACTGAGCATGGAACATAGACTCCATTTGAGCCCATGTTAAAACAGAATTTGGAGGTAACCCAATGTACCAATTAAAAGCTGCCCTAGTCAAAGAATTAGCAAACAACCTCAGCTTCACATAATCATTTATATCACCACATTTAGTAGTGAACTTTGCTATGTGTTCTAATGTGGACTGACCATCCTCTCCTGAAAAAATCGAGAACTCAGGTATCTTATACCTCCTAAGCATAGGATTACATTGGTCTATCCAATCTGGGTATGGTTTCCTATAGATTGGCTTGTTATGTAAACGTGTTCCTGGTAAGATTTGCTCTTGTAGGACGTTTAAAATCTGCTCTCTAATCCTATTTTCATTTCCAAATAGAGCAGCCAACCCTGCTGGTTGCCCTGCGGGTGGAATTACTCCACCTTGTTGAGGAACACTTATGCCCCCATATGGTATCTGTCTTCCCGCCCCCATGTCACTTTCCATAGTCCCTCCTCCAACAGTCACTGGATTTACCATTCCATTTCTGTTTGAAACCATATATACGGTTTTTGACCTAGGGGTGTTATTGTTATTTACTATCTCCCCATTTCTTACACCTGTTCCAGTTTGTGCTGCTACATTAGGGGCTAGATTTGCAACAGTAGGCACTATTACATTTGTAACAGTATTTCCTATTCCTACAGGATGAACCTGTCCACTTCCAGAACTAGTGCCTGAAGTACTCGCATTTAATGAACCATACACTTGACTGTTATGGTTGATTGGGGGATTAAAAGGGATATCAGTTCCAGGAACAAGTGTCACTGGAACCACAGAGGCGGCATTTGCAATGCCTGGAGGTGGCATTATATGACTAATTCTAGCTTGGCCCTCTATACCAACCCTATTACTTCCTATCAAACGATCACCATATTGTCCATTTCTAACTGGACTAGTTTGGTTGATAGACTGATTGTTCAAACTACTGGCTAACACTGCAATTTGTTTATTAAAGCTATTCATCGCATCTGCTAATGTTGCACCAAACTTTTCAAAAGATAAAGAAACTGAGTTTGCTACTACATTGTTTACCTGATCAGTCAACTAACCATTCTTTTGGTATACTTTCTGCAAGACTGCTTCAAAGACCATTTCTAAATTTTGTACTGACAACAAAGTTTGGTTTTGCTCAGAGACATTCTCTCCCTCATTCCTTACACCTTCTTGTCCTTGTGTAGAGGTATGGCTATCATCCCCCTCACTCATTTGTTCAACTTCATTTCGCTTCTTTGGCGGCATGGACCCCCTAGTGTCCCACCAAGCGTGCCAAAAATATTGTTGGTAGTAAAATTCCCGAATGCAAACCGGAAGATGATATCAGACAATGGATTAAGGTTCTCACTCTTGAAGATCAATGCAAGAGTAGGGAGTCCTTTAACAAAGTTCAAGTTTAACTAGTACTTGATAGAGATAACAAATTACAAATACTAAATTATAACTACTGCTGTATAAAATGCTCAAAACTTAAAGACTGCAAGAAACTAAATGAGCAAGAAAATGAAAATGGTTCATGATTCTCCAAAAATCCCCCTCTCCTCATTTACATTCATATATTTATATCCGGCTTTTGCTCCATCACAACCCCACTACCCAGAAGTTACCATTTTAATTCCTCCTAATATTCTGCATGAATATTCTCCAACTGCTTTAGGAGGAGTTAAGTAACTGGTATTTCTTGTATGAATGTCAAACACTACCTTGTCTTCGGTTGCTACCCCAACTGGACTATAAGCCTACTTATTCTTTCTTTATTCCTCTATTCATTTTAATTTTGATTCTCAGCCCATGTATTATGCCATCCTTCTCTAAGCATGCCAAACTTCTCGGCCTAGCTCCCTTTTTCTTTTTGGCAACAACGTCGTGCCTTACTCCACATTGCCAAGCGACACCGTTTTTAGCTTGGTTAAAAAATGGTACAAACAATATCATAACAAATTGAAGATTTTGATAATACTGAAAACCAAAAAATAAAAAAGATCTTGATAATATTTTCTTCGTTCACTTGCAAAATTATATATCCGAATAGTTGTGTTCATGAGTCAGTTTATATGTCTAGACTCAAATAAACCAAACTGTTTCAATTCTTATAAAATAAAAGATTCTATTTTGATCCCTAATTTTGTTCTCTTATTAATATGTTTTAATAATTTTTTTATAAATAATGGTCAAAGATGAAATTGTTTAACAAAAAAAAATGACAATTAACTTAGGAGAGAGAGTGCTTGTGAGTAGATTATTGAATCTAATGATGGGCTTGTTGAAATATACAGAAAAAAAGGTTCAAAATTAAGGCCTTTTTTTGTTTCCTTTTTTTGAAAAGCAAATAAACTTTTCATTGGCTAACATGAAAGCAAAGACCAAACACTGGGAAAACGACAAAAGAAAAAGTAAAAAACTAAAATACTGTCAGTTGATCCCTCCAATAAAGGGCAATGGAAAAAGATATAAACTTTGATTAATGATTAATTAAATATAACATTTGCATTATTTTAATAATAAAAAGAATCAGGTGTGCTTCTCCCCCAGTCCCATCCATCACTAGTCATGCATTCGATCTTTGAGAACCCCGTAAGCAAACAGTTATATATATATATATATATATATTTTGTCTTTTGTCAATTAATTTAAATTATTTGAGATTAAGATAAATTTTATTATTAAGTTTTTTATAATTATTATGAACAGTAATCTTTTCTCGATAATTGAAGTTATTTTATTGGAGAAATCCTTAAAAAGGCCAAACCAGAATAATTTGCTACAGGCAAGCAAACAAGATTAAATTTGTTTTGACTTTTGAACAACATGAGGATCGGACTCTACAGTCTACACAAGCAAAAGAGGGATATCTATGGATATTCAAGTGTCAAAGAGGAGTGGTGCACAAAACTGAAATTGATGTTCTCAGTTAAAACAATTTGGCTGCAAGGTTCAAAACGAATATTCATGATGAATGCCTTCAAGAAACAATATTTCAGGCTAATGCTTTTCTTTCAAAATCAGAAAAGAAAGGGTGCTTTCATGATTACAGCTTCCTACCTGGAGTGGTCAATTTGGATGCTGGAAGCCTTGGAGCAGAAGATGAGAAGATTAAGCGTGATAATAGCAGAGGTACAAAATGCTATCATCATTGTTGCAATGGAAATGAAGAGGGAGGAAAGAGCAATAATCAATTTGGTGGGCAATGATTTTAGGAAATCTTTTGCTTCATAGCGAGACGTTAGAATACCGTCGACAGATGTCAAAACTGAAGTGGAAGAATAAAAGAGAGAAATTGCATCCATATTATAAATACCTTGAGGGACCGTTTGGTTCGTGACTATCTGAAAATATAGTCGCTATCTGCTGGTAATCTGAAAATATTGTTACGTTTGGTTACTATTTATATGGATATATGTCGGACATATAAGATTACTACATGCAACTAGATTGTTATATATGAATGTGGCAATCTAGATTGCCATGGAGGGAGGTGGACATGAATAACCTTATAAAAGACTATGCTCCAAGCCTTGCCAGAAGATGGACGTTTATGGACGTTTTTAAAGTATTTTGGACATGAATAACTTTATAAAAGATTAAATTAAATAATCATATTATGAAAAATTAAATAATTAAAAAATAAAATTAATTATTTACTTATTTTAATTAATTAATTAATTATTTCATTTAATTAATTAATTATTTTTATTTATTAGTTAATTACTTATTTTTATTAATTAATTAATTATTTCATTTAATTACTTAATTATTTTTATTTATTAGTTAATTACTTATTTTTATTAATTAATTAATTATTTCATTTAATTACTTAATTATTTAATCATTTAATTATTTAATTATTTAATTAATTAATTGACTTTATCATTTACTTTTTTTGATTAATTTGTTAATTCCTTGTTTTTATTATTTCATTAATTATTTGATCTAATTTATTTAAATAATCATTTAATTTAATTTAATTTAATTAAAAATAATAAAACAATTAAATAAAATAATTTAATAATAAAAACAAGTAATTAATTTATTTTATTCTATAATTATTTAATCTAATTTAATTAATTAGTTGCTTGTTTTTATTATTTAATTAATAATGTCATTTAATTTATTAATTAATTATTTAATCTAATTTTATTCAATTATTTAATTTAATTAATTGTTTTAATTAATTAATTAATTACTTTATTTTTTATTTAATTAATTATTAAGTTAATTATTTCATTTAATTATTTAATATAATTATTTAATTTAATTTAATGTTTTAATTTAATTTCTAATTAATTAATTAATCAATAAATAAATTAAATTAATTAAATTAAATTAGATTAAATAATAAATGAAATCATTAATTAATTAATTGAATGAAATAATTGACTAAATAATTAATTAATTAATTAATCACAATAATTAATTAATTATAGGGAGGTTATTTTTGAAATTTCATTATTATAGACTGGCCAGCAATGTATTATACTGAACCAAACATGGGTAAAAGAAATTGCTGATAATATTAGTTTTGAACCAAACATGGTAAAAAGAAAAAGACCTTAGACACCATGTAATATTAAATGCATACAATATAGTCGACTATATCATTTTACACTATAAAATCTCATAATCACGAACCAAACGGCCCCTGAAAGCTTTTCTGGATGAGAACAAGGGTAGGCCAGTCTCTTGGTTGTTGCCTCCAGGAACGGTAAAAAGAACAGCGAACATTATAGTGATGATCAGAGTGCCCACAATTCAAAATAGCGCATAACATTCAATATATACTTTAAAATACTCATGAGGCATAAATTTCCTCTCCTTCGTATCACTGCATTAGTCAGATGTACTTTTCCTATTGACACCGTTATTTTCAAATCCACCTATTATTTTAGCATTGTCTAAGAAGTCCAAGTTGTCCCCTAAAACATCCATACTTGAAATTCCACACGCACTGAATAAATTCAGTAACAAAACTGAGTCAAGAAAGATGATATAATCAAATAAATAAATAAAACGACAATACCACCTCCATCAACGTCCATAAAAACGTAACAAAACATATATCACCTTCTATCTAACTCATCAAATCGATCAAAAGCATAAATTGGCTCTTCAAAATACCAAATGCTCACTCAAACCTACTTCGGGTCTAAATTCAATTGAAACATCAGTTATGGGCAATGTTGTGAAACCCGGCCTAGGACATGATCTATTGGGGTTTACGAGTCCTAGGTCAACTAGGTTACCCAGGTTAACTAGGTTACCCAGGTCAACTGGGGTGGGGAGATGTGAGTTTTTAGTATATTTTAGTATTTAACATATATAATAAATAGCAAATATTTAGCAAAATGTTGAAATTGTCATGGTGGTTAGCATGTGGTGGAGGGTTTGAATATTTTTTTGTTGCAATTACTTTTCTGACTAACATTGTATTCAAAGTAATGGGTCATCCAAGTTCAACATGTTCCGGCATGGTTATGGGTGAGATGATGAAATCAAGGAAGATAATATTAGAAGAAAGAAAATAAAAAAAAGGAAACTAAGAATTGAGGAAAAAAAAAACAATCTAAAAAGTTTTCCTTGTAACCTGTTTGACCGATTGCAGGTTTCACCCTAAAGTCTAAATAAAACAAAACCTAAATCTAACAACTAATAAAACAACCGTCATATCTGACGGTTGTTGTTAAAGGGGCTGATTAAGGACTGACCTATAAGGGGTTGACTGTAGCCTTCACTCGTATAAATTAAATAATTGTAAAGTCCTTACTTTATTTATATTTTTATTATCTAATTCTTTTAAATATTTTTGTAAAAACCACCTAAGTTTTACATTTTTCTTAACTTTAGTGGGGGCAAATTGTAAAGAAAGAAAAATATTAGTGTATGTTTTATATTATAACTTTAAGGGGTCTAGCCAGGAGTTGAGTGGGGGCAGTTGCCCCCACTACCCTGACCCTATATCCGTCCTTGGTTTAGTGTCTTATTACCTAATTAATTAATTAATATTTATAAAATAACATTTGTCCGTAATCTAACTCCACTTGTGGAGTTGTGGTGCTGAAATAGTAAAGAAATTAAATTGTCCCAAATAAAAGTGCATGGACTAAATTGGTTATTATATAATATAGGGACCACTACTAGAAAAATAGTCCATAGCAACGGAAATAGCGACGGAATTTAATGAAAAATCCGTCCCTAATAGCCTTTCCAACGGATTTAGGGACGGATTTATTTCCGTCCCTATACGCGCGTCCCTAATATTTAGGGACGGATTTGGAATCCGTCCCTAAATTCGGTGGAAGACACGAGAAATGGTAATGATAATTGAAACGGATTTTGCGACGGATAGGCAGCTACTGCAGCGGAATTAGGGACGGAAATAGCAACGGAATTTGGGACGGTTTTTTCTGTACCTAAAAGTAATAGCTGAAAGGTATTATGAACTGATTTTGGGACAGATTTAGGGACGGATTTTTTTGGGGAGGACTTTAGGGACGGATTTAGGGACGGATTGTATTATTTTTTACCTTTTAGGGACGGTTTTAGGGATGGAAAATGTAAAAAATAATTTTTTTAAAATAATATTTTATTTATGTAGTGGCGGGGTATAAATTTTTTATGAATTAGTAGTAATAATAATAATAAATAATATTATTAATATTTTTATTATATTTAATAATATAATTATAATATTAATAAAATTTAATCGTATTATTCTTATTAGTGCTATTAATATTTAGTAATATTATTATTATTATTATTATTATTATTATTATTATTACTATATAAAATAATATTAAAATAGACGAAAATGAAAAATAAATTATAATTTTATATATTTACTGTAAATGTTGTATACATGAAATGTACAAAAATAAATCTAAAAATCACCTAAATGGGAGGCAATCTCATCGAAGTCATCCTCGGCCTCGACATCGCCCTCGCCCTCGCCCCGGGCCTCGGCATCGCCCTGATGGGCCGCATGATGGACGTCCTGGGGCTGAGGCTGTACCTGCGAGATGGACTCTCCGGTCCTAGCCTGAGCGTACGGAGGTGGCTCGTCTGTCGGATGCGAAGCTCATGGAGGCGGAGGAAAACGGCCTATCATCTGCTGCATCTGCTGTAATCGCTGCTCCCACACTCTATCTCTCTCAGCCAACTGTCGAGCAGACTCCTGTAGCCTCCTGTCGACATCGGAGCGTAAGTCGGCCATCTGTTGTCGCAAGGAAATATTCTCTTGCGACTGAGATGGGATGGAAGAAGAGTCGGCCTGAAACTGGGGGTGGTGAACTAAGTCGCCGTACCCTAGCATCCGACCGCGTTCGCCACCCGCAACCCCCTGAAAGACCGTATGCGGGTTGACCTCCGAGTCATCGGCAGCTCGTGCACGTGCCTCCGCAATCGCTCGATCATAATCCTCCTAAAAAGTAGAATATAAATTAAATTATCAGGTGTGTGAAGTATAAGATTAATCGAATATTCTTATTTTAAATTGAATAATTATATAAGAATAAACTAAATTAACGTTACAATTGTATAAGTAATTACTTAAGATGATTATATATAATGAGTTGTAATTACTTAAACTTTAACTTCAATAATTATATATTTAAGTACTTAAACTTACAGCAATGGTCTTGGCACGACCCTCAGGATAATCACCGGCCTTGGTCTTGTATAGCTTGCCGAATAATCTGTCAGGACCGGGATCACCACCCGCCTCCTTAACCTACAAAAGCAAAAAATGTGTTAAATAATTATAAGGAAAATATGTATGAAATAAAAAACTAAAGCAAAATAAAATATGGATTTAATTATTACCAAATCGGACCAGTGGAATGCGGTGCCCCTACTACCACCTCTATAGACAATCGCCTGCTCAGTGCTGCGATTCTTCTTGTTCACCTCACTGTGAAGCTTGAAAGTAGGGTCGGCATCCCACTGTGCACGGAGGCGGTCCCAGACATGATCTGAAGTCCAAGTAGGTGCCCTACGTATCTGCCGAGCCCGGCTGAACTCATGCCTGATGAATTTGTCGGCTGTGGCATCATAGAAGGCCCGTGCCGCCTTCCGCTCCTCGGCGGGGAACAAGTAACGCCTCTGTAATTTGAAAGAAATAATGAAAGTGCGCAAATAATAATGTCATAATTCAATTAAACAAATTAAGCAATGGTAATAATAATTATTAAATAAAATATTCAAATAATAATAATGTAATAATTAAATTATATGAATAAACAAATAATTAATGTAGGTTATGACTTACCATCCATAAATCAAACATACGGGTGTGCGTCTCGTGCGGAACCTTCATCCAGGATAACCACGGCTCGATCCAATGTCCGTATATGATATGCTTGATCTCTGTCTTCGCCCTCTTGTTTGTCTTCTCATCCCTTCAAAATTCCATTATCAAAGGTAGTTAGTAAGAAAAACAAGTAAATATAATTAGGAATCATTATAAAATTAAAAAAAGTTAAGATTTTACTCGTAAATCTGGGCCACTGTCATCGGTGTCGGGGGATCTAGCTGAGATGGGCCGGACACATCAGGCTGAGATGGCTGGGCGGCCTGGGCTGGCTGGGTGGGCTGGGCTGGCTGGGGGGACTGGGAGGGCTGGGAGGCTGGTGTAGGCATGAAAGACGACGGGGCAGTGTGGGAAGAGGAGGCTCGCTGGGAAGCAGTCGTCTGTGCTGGCGGCACAAGGCGGTATGTCAATCCGCCGACTGTCACCTCCTGAACTGGCGGTGGAGATGGAGATGGAGATGCACCATAACTCTGTGCTAGAGGAGCATGGCTAGATGTAGGGATGGAGGAGTGGAGACCAATATCCGGAAGCAATGGAAGTGATGGGGAATGAGATCGAACCGCTGATGCAGACGTCGGCTAAGTATGAAATATTATAACAAACTTGTTAGTTTAATTAATTATATATAAGAACATTCATGACAGTTAATCAATTTTGGTGAATAAATATTGAAAAGCACCTGTGTATGCTGCGAAGCTGGAACAGGTGGGGATGGGAACGTCTCCTGAGGTAGAACGGTGGGTGGAGGTGGTGGTAATCGCGAAGCAGGATGACCGACTGAGGGAGATCTTGATCCGGAATGGTGTGACTGAGTCCCGGAGCCCCCTCAACCAGAACTGGCCGATCGACCTCGGCCTCGGCCTCGGCCTCGACCTAGACCTCGTCCTTGACCGGAACTCGAGGGATGATCATCGTGCTGTGAACTCTACAAAATTGTGGCTTATCATTAATAATAAACTAGTTTATTTCAATTTTGTATTAGTTTTAAAATTAACAAATTTTATAATTACAACTAAGTAAGTAATTTAATTAAATAAATTATTTAATTAAAATGATTATTGAATAGTATTATTAAGTAAATATAATTATATTTAGTTTATTCATTGATTTAGGGAAGTAATTAATATAATGATTTAAATATTTGTAATCTAATTTACCAAATATCCTTTTAAACTTATTCAACTTATTAAAGTAAGTAAACTAATTAAAAAACTAACAAACTTATTAGACTTAAATACTTAATATTTAAACCGAGTAAACGAATTACTTATGATTTAATATTTAAAGTAATTCAAGTAAGTAGTATTAAACCCTTAAACTGTTTACTAATTAAATCATATTGTTAAACTAATTAAAGAAATTAGTATTTAATGGTTATATATTTATTAAACTATTTAGTAATGAACAACAAGTTAAAGTAATTAAAGAAATTAGTATTTAATTTTTAAATAATTATTATACTATTAACGCATTACTATAATTAAACGTTGTTCTAATTATTGTAATATTGAATAGCTTTAAAGATATATTACTATTTTATGTTTGACATTATTTAAGTAATTATACTAACTACAGTAATTAAACAAGTAATTATATTGTAATCAATATTTAATATTTAAACTTATTAAATTAACTACTATGAGTTAATATTTAAACTTATTTGAGTAATTAGACTAATTAGTATAATTACTAAGTATTATATCTATAAATTAATGGTACTAATTAGAGTATTTAGTAACATTACAAATTATGACATTAGTTAAACTAATTTAAGTAATTAGAGTAATTATTAGTATTACAAAGTGTTCTTTACTTAAACTAATTAAACTAATTAGAGTAATTAGTATGATTACTAATTATTAGATATTTATACAAATATTACTAATTAGAGTAATTAGTAATTATTATATATTACAACTAATAATACTAATTGAACCATTAGTCTTAATTATTACTATTTATTATATTTATAAACTAATAATACTAATTACCAAACTATCAAATATTTTAACTAATAATACTAATTAGAGTAATGAGCATTTTTATTACTAATTATTATATATTTACAAATAATACTAATTAGAGTAATTATAATGAGAACAAAATAATGAACACCAAAACAATTAAACAATGAGAAAAAAACTAAAATTAGACCAAAATTAACAAAACTAAGAGAAAACAACTATTATACCGTCATTGGACGGAATTGGAGCGGATTTGAACCGGGAAAACGTCGCCGGCAATCACAGGCAGAGAACCGCCGTTGGTGACGGACCAAATGGCGGCCGACGGCGAGGAGGAGGGCGCTGCGCACGGCGGCTCGTGGGGTGGGGGGGGGGGGGGGGGAGGAAGGAAGAAGAAGAAAGAAAGAAGAAGAAGAAGAAGAAAGAAATGGGGGGAAAGGATCGTCGGCCCGATTATATTAAATGAATTGGAGCGGATTTAGGGACGGATATTTAGGGACGGATTTAGCAACAGATATTTCTAAATCCGTCCCTAATTCCGTCCCTAAATAAATAAAAAAATAATAATCCGTCCCTAAATCCGTCCCTAATTAACAGCTGTCAACAACTGAAGGTTGAAAGGACGTAGGATTTTGGGACGGATTTCGCGACGGATTATTGAAAAACCGTCCCTAAATCCGTCCCTAAATTAATCAAAATTCCTAATTCCGTCCCTAAATCCGTCCTTAAAGTACAGCTGGAATTCGGAGAGCCGTCGAAAAGTGCTTGAGTATTCCAACGGAATTAGGGACGGAATTTGCTAAATCCGTCCCTAATTCCGTCCCTAAACAACCGCTATTTAAAAAAATAAATTCGAAAAGACTCTTATATTAGGGACGGAATTAGCGACGGATTTTTAAAATTCAAAATTTCCGTCCCTATAGAAAAGCCGAAAATGTTGGCGGGAAGAAACGCTCCAATTATTTTTGTTTAGGGACGGATTTAGGGACGAAAATTTAACAATCCGTCCCTAAATCCGTCCCTAACTTAACTATAAAAAGTATGGCAGGTTAATCACGCGCCATATTATGTATTTTAGGGACGGATTGTTAAATTTCCGTCCCTAAATCCGTCCCTATGAGGTTATAGATAAAATGATAAATTGTGTTATAGGGACGGAAATAGAGACGGATATTTAATATAAAGACGGATATAGTGACGGTTTTATTCGTCCCAAGTATTAAAGATCGGTTTTTTCAGCCGATTTCGAATTAAATGAAGAACGGGGACAATTACTTTCAATTATATATGCAATTTGGTCAAAATAACCCACTACCTATGTGTAAACTTTAAAGAACATCGGTTTTATATGAAATATACAAATGGATTTGTTAAATACTATAGTTATGTTACTAACACATCGAGTACTCTTCGTTCGAAACAAATTTAAAGCCTGTAGAGGCTTCCGATAAGCGATCCAACGTTCTAATACTCTCATCAACATACCTCTGATAGCTTATAGTTGGTGAATTGTAAATTGAATGACGAATGAGCCGGTTTAGTCCTTCTATCGATATTATACGAGATTGATGAGTTACAACGGTTATAGCAACGGAAATTACGTTAGCAACGGATTTAGGGACGGATTTCGTTGTTAGGGACGGTATACAATTAAACCGTAGGGTTTGAGGTGCCAAAAAGTCCTTAAACCCTACGATCAAAAAATAGGGACGGAATTAGGGACGAAAATTCTAATTCAGGGTTTCGTATTTAGGGTTTAAACCTTTATTTAGGGACGGATTTAGGGACGGTTTTAGGCATTTCCGTTGCTAAAACCGTTGCTAAGCGTTATGTGAAATGACTTATGTTAGGCACGGATATAGGGACGGAGAAGGCAAAATCCGTCCCTATATCCGTCCCTACTTAGTTTTCATGAAATCTTTGTAGAATTACCTCGAGGTGGGTATTAGTTTATTCCCTTCGCACCATATTATTATAATAACATCACTCCCATATTAAAAATTATGTTTAAAGTAATTGGGGAATTAGTAAAAGTTGATGATTGCATGAACTTGTACATAACTTAACACTTAACATATTGCTAATGCAATTGGCGAAATATAATTATGGCATCTGTTCATTACAATCCTGGTACAAAGCAAGTTAAAATTCATTTGGATTATATCCAACATCATCATCAGTGTCATCGGAGCAACTTGTTGATTCTACTGAATCGAACTCATCCTCCGAGTCGTCCAATTCCGCGATTGGTTGAAGCTCCCCTAAGTCAACAGCTAAGTTGATACCAGCCATGTCAAACAATTGTATTGCATCTGTATTAGTGGTAACAGCTGGGGTTTGCACGATCTCTTCATTTTGGTATGGAGCATCATCTTCAACTTCTTCAATAACATTATGAACAACTCTCCTCGATTTTGTCTCACAGACGGCCAACCAATTAGCTCTGTCTCTGCTAGCTACCGGATAATCACAGAAGTAAACTTGAATGGCTTGTTGTGCTAAAACAAATGGATCATATTTCTGATACATCTTTTGCCGATGGACATCAACCAACTTGTAATCTTGATGAACCTTCATTCCATTGGTAGGGTCAAACCAATCACACTCGAACAAAACAACTATGGCCATGCTGTCTGAAGAATTATACTCAAGGACCAAAACATCTTTCAAGAGGCCATAATAACTGGTGGAAGGATCGTCCGTATTTGTGCCTCGAACACAAACACCCCAATTCATTGTTGCTTTGCCAGCTCCACGTTGAAGAGTGTGGAAGTTATACCCGTTTATAAACACACCGGGCCAAGAGGTTGCCTTCCTTGAAGGTGGCCAAGCAAGTAGCATAAGCACCGGCAAATCATCAATATGCTTTGCTCGATTAACCGGTGCATCAAGCTGTATGTGATAACCCAGGAGTTAGAATAATCAAACTAATACCCTTAAATCTTTATAATTCTCTAAACAGTTTAATTATCAAAATCGAACTATACTAACATATCGCTTGAACCAATCGGCGAAATGGGCGTCAATCGAATCATCAATGGTACGCTAATCGAATCCATCATTTTGATAATATTGGACAAAGGAGCTGGGGTAAAAACAAATCGGTATAAGTGAAACAAACTACATATAATGAAATAAACGATTTCGTTGTGAAAAATTGCAATTAACTTACTTAAGGATGGGTTGCACCTCCGGACAATTTCGCAAAACATACGTATGCGCTACACGTTGTTCTTTCTCACCAAGCCACTTCGTTTTCTCCTTACCCTGAAATCGGGTTGGATAGTTAAAAATGGAGAACGGTTTGAGAGACTCATTGGCTAATCCTTCATCATTGTGCCTGGGTCGCTTCGTGTGACAATACACGTCCGAATGAAAGTAATTTTGCGCGAAGTAATTAAATTCCTGTGCAATGTAAGCTTCGCAAATTGATCCTTCAACGTGAGCCTTGTTACGAATTGTCTTCTTTAGTTGGTGAAGGAACCTATATGAATTCAATTAAACAAATATGTATTAGGATGCACGTATACACATTGTTCAACAAAATTATGAACACTCAAATTATCAAGTGTCCTCAAAATAAAGAAGTTGTTAGTTTACCTTTCAAAGGGATACATCCATCGGAATTGAACCGGCCTTCCAACTAATGCTTCGTACGGCAAGTGAACAACCACGTGTTCCATTGAATCGAACATGGCTGGAGGGAAGACCTTCTCCAAGTTACAAAGAATGATCGGAACTTTCTCGTTCAAATCTCAAACCTTATTAATGTCCAGCATACTCGAACATATGCACCGAAAAAAGAGGCTAAGTTCGGTCACAGGGTTCCACACACTAGGAGGCAACATCTCTTTGAATGCAATTGGAAGCAGTCTCTGCATAAAGACATGGCAATCGTGACTCTTCATGCCGGAAACCTTCTCTTCATTCATGTCAATACATCTCCCAATATTTGAGGCATACCCATCGGGAAACTTCAAATTCCTCAACCATCTCAGAATAGTTGTCTTCTGTGTTTTGGACAAATTATAGACAGCTTTAGGTTTGGTGCGTTGCTCGCTTTCATGATCAACTGCAATTGAACTTCGAAAGCATATAGCACTGATGTCTTTTCTGGCATTTAAAGTGTCCTTTGATTTGCCTTTCAATTCCATGACAGTTCCGAACACTGCATCATAAACATTCTTCTCAATATGCATAACATCAAGGTTATGGCGGATCAAGTTTGTTTTCCAATAAGGAAGATTCCAAAAAATACTCCTCTTAGTCCATTTGTGATGGGTGCCATAATATTCAGGCATATTAATTGGCTCATCCATAGCTGTGGGCAAATGCCAAACGTGTCCATATATTTCTTCCCCTGTCAACCTTGGTAGTGCAGCCATCCTCTCAACTCGACCACGGCGGAAAGACTTCTTATCCTTCCTATACGGATGATCCGAGTCAAGGAAGCACCTGTGGCAATCAAAATAAGTCGCCTTCCTACTATGTGGAAGCACGAATGCTCTGTTCTCCTGCATACATACAGGACATCCTAGTACTCCAGCGGTGCTCCACCCGGATAGCATGCCATAAGCGGGGAAGTCATTAATGGTCCACATAAGAGCAGCCCTCATGCGAAAATGCTCATTCCTCGAAGCATCGTATGTCGAGATCCCATCTTTCCACAATTGCTTCAATTCATCAATCAGAGGTTGCAAGAATACGTCTATGTTTTTCTTTGGGTTTTTTGGACCCGGACAGATCAATGTTAAGAACATGTAAGGGCTCTTCATGCATGTACCCGGAGGAAGGTTGTAAGGAGTTACAATAACTGGCCAGCAAGAATAGGTCCTTTCGAATTGCCCATGCGGTGCAAAACCATCTGCGCATAATCTCAATCTAACATTTCGAGCTTCTGAACCAAAATCAGGATATGTCCTGTCGAAATGCTTCCATGCCTCGGCATTGGATGGATGGCACATAACCCCATCTTGAGCTTCATGTGTAGCATGCCACGTCATTTGTTCAGCTATGCCTGCGGTATGGTACAACCGTTGCAACCGGGGAGTCAGTGGCAAGTATCTCAAAATGGCTGTCGGAATTCTTTTACGAGTTCTATCCCCACGTCGACTTGTGTCCTTGAATCTAGGTTCACCACAAAACCGACAGCAATCAGAGTTTGAATGTTCCTTCCAGTACAACATGCACCCATTCTTGCACGCATGAATCTTTACCACAGGTAAACCTAATTCATTGATGGTTTTCCTATGTTGATAATAGTTTGGAGGAAAGTTATTTTCCTCCAGCAATACTTTCCTGATGGCATCACAAAAATAATTGAATGCACCTTCGGACAAGTTAAACTCCGACTTCCCATTTAATAAGGTGGAAGCAAAAGACAACTGTGACTCACTAGACCCCTCAAACAAAGGCCGATCCGCATTTTGCACGATGTCAAACCACTTATCGTCCAACTGTGTCACAGGTTGCTCTGTGAATGGATCTTGCTCATATCCATACTGGTTTGCTACTTCTCCACTGGGTCTGGGCTCGTCTTCATTATTTTGGGCAAAGCTCGATCGTCCAGCATCAAAAACCATACGCTGATCCCATGTCATGTCATCATAGCAACCCCAATGTGACATCTCATCCGGTAATGACACTTATTCGTGCTGCTGCTGCTCGTTATTTTCAATACTACACAATGGTTCTCCGTGACTAACCCAATTCCAATAATGCTCCTTAAATCCATGTAGTATTAAATGTTGTGCAACCCTCATTGGTAAAAAGAAGTGCATATTATTGCACTTAGTGTAGGGACAACGAATTTTTTCCCCATTTTTCCAAGACGCGTCTTGACTTGATGCCCAACTAATGAATTCTCCAACACCAGCTATAAACTCGTCGGTTACACTCTTCTTTCCTGGTTCCTTCCGATGATACATCCATTGTCGACTGCATATCAACTCTTCCATTTCTCCTGTCAAATATTCCACAAATTTAGTTCGATTACTATCCTCGAACCCTATTCGATACTGTTAACAACTGCAATGAAAATCTATAATGAATTATGAAATATATGAAGAAGTTTCTTTTACATTTTTCAACTCAATTATATTTGGTCATTTTGAGCGAAATAATAACTACATTGCACACAATATAAAACAAGATACTTAATGTAAGTTCTCGCAATTAAATAATACTCAACAAATGCAATAAAAGTAATTACATTCAATCAAAGTTCTACAATTACAATAATCGAAATGTGAATCGTATTAATATCAAATACTAAGTTATAATTAATAAAAACAATTATACACAACGAAATAAATATTACACCTAAACCCAATCACAAATAAACTCACAATTATGTAATTCAATTTTAATTAGTTTATGTAACGTACATAATAAAATTAATAAGCATCACAATAAACCTAAACCCTCACTCAAAACATTCAAAGAAATCTAACAATTTTACAACCCTCATCAATTAACATTCAAAGAAATCTAACACTTTTACACTAACATATGGAAAAAATCACCAAAACTCAACATTCAAATTTAAAAATAATCATCAAAATCTGAATATTATCTAATTCCTTAATTTATAACATATGTTAATCATCAAAATAAAGTCATATACAAAGAGATTTGAAGATATTACCTTGATTTCCACCAAATCAACACAAAACTTGACTTTTACTACTATTTTCTTATGGGAAAATTGAGAGAATGAAGAAGAAAGAAGTAAGAAGATGGGGAGGGAGGCGGAGAAAATGAGGGTTCTGCTAAGTGTAGAACCCTAAAAACATGGCCAGTCAAAACGCACCGTTTTGGCTGGCCAAATATAATTTTTTTCGTGGCTGACATTTGGGACGGAATTAGGGACGGATTTTGATAATCCGTCCCTAAAACCGTCCCAAAAATAAGGCAGATATTTATCCATTTATCTCACTTTATCCGTCGCTAAAACGGTTGCTAAAACCGTCCCAAAGTAACTCCATTTTTTTGCCCTAATTTCCGTCCCTAATTCCGTCCCTAATTTATTCCCTCCCTAATTTTCCAACGGATTTTGGTACGGATTATTTTACCGTCCCTATTTCTCCGTTCTACTCTTTAGCGACGGATTTAGGGACGGATTTTTTTTTCCGTTGCAAATTCCGTTGGAAAATTAGGGACAGAAAAATCCGTCCCTGTTTTCCGTGGCTATTTTGCCTTTTTCTTGTAGTGGACTTGGGGGTAAATATCTGCTTACAGTACAACCATGCCGAGGTATCATTCGGTCACAAAGTGGCACGTCCAATATAGTTGCAAAACCCATATACATATTTTTAGTTTCTAAAAGAAAAGCACACACATATGCATGATAATTAGCATAGGTGGAGATATATATAATTAAACAACTAGATCCATTTCTTCATTTTCCTTTCAAAGATCTCTGGCCCGAAGGTTGAGCGAAAAATGGTAGCTAGAAGAGGAAACTGCAACACCACAAAGAGAGACACCGGAACGCTTGCTAGCAAAACGATAGGAATAACAAACGATAACTGCCCTTTAAGCATGATGATGACCGTAGAGCAAAAGGCTATCATCATTGTTGCGATAGAAAGAAGAAGCATTGAAAGAGCAATAATCAATTTGGTGGGCAAAGATGTTAGGAAATCCTTTGCTGCGTAGCGAGACGTAAGTATATCGAGAAAGATCAAAACTGAAGTAGATGAAGTGAAGAGAGAAACAGCATCGGATACTACGAACAGCTTGAAAATTTTTCTTCGTAAGAACAAAGGAGTGCCATCTTGATCGTAGCCTCCAGGAACTGTATAAAGAGTAGCAAACATAATGGTGATGATTAGAGTGCCTACAATCATAGATGATTGTGCTATATCCTTCATCCATTTCTCCCCCTCTTCCGCCAATTTCTCATGGCTTTCGTCAAATACGTCGTAAGGAGTTTTTCCTTGCTCATTAATTTTTCTTCTAAGCACATGCGGAACAATGTTTTCCACCTCCTGTGTATGATCATAATAGATTAAGCCCATATATAATCAGCGAATTAAGGAAGAATTAAAAACATTTATTTGTTTACTAGGGTCAAACTTAATTAACAACTCATTAATAATGAAGCACAATTGTTGATATATCTTCAAGAGGCGAAGCTACAAGTTACCTAATTTTGTGTGTCATGAACAAATATTGTGAGTTTGAAGTCTTATTAAGCTTAAGAGCTCTATCTTGAGAGACTTTTGTGTGCATTATAGGCGTTTGCGCGCATGCTCGTGGTTGTTTAGAGAGAAAGAAGAGAGAGAGAGAGAGGGAGGGAGATGATGACCTTGAACCATTGCAGTTCTCTTTGCATTTGCAAAGCTGCTCCAGGGATTTGATCAAGCAGACGCCGAGAAGTTAATTTCCCTGCCAGATGTAATATATTGTTTCCGTCTTGACTGGTAAGACATACAAGGTTATCCTTCATAGGAGCACTCATCCCATATATAAGGCTAAAAACCTTTTCTTGACGATGTACAACACCATTGTGGATTATGCTTCTTATACCAAAGGAGTCTCGAAAAGTGCCTTGCCAAATCAAATAGGGTTTCGCACTAGTTATCTCAACTATAAACTCCTTTATCCCTTGCTCAGCAGCTTTGAACAGTGCCATTGTAATGGCTTCAATATCGACATCCGTAGTAGATATGGTCTTAGACATCAAAAGCAGAAGCTCACGGGCATAAACATGTCTCACCTTCAAATCATATATTTTCTTGATTCCTATATATGTTTAAAACCAAAGAGAGAGAGAGAGAGAGAGAGAGAGATTTCTTTCTTTGATCAAAGAACCATTACAAATTAATTATAAAGAAACTTTTAACAGAGATAAGAAACACACCGGGTAATTTTGTTAGGAGATTTGACGTCTTCGGCCCATGGAAAAGTAATTCGTCTGCAGAGTAATTAAAGTAGTGATTAGTAAATTAACTCATTTCATCATTAAAATTAAATTAATATTATTAATAAGAAAAATTTTATTTGATCCACCAATTTGTTCTTCTATTTTTGTCCAGTCTGGCATAAGGTTTAGCCATAAGTTTAAAAGCAACTGATAGGTTTAGCTATATAAGTTTAAAAGCAATTGATTTATAGGGAAGTTACAAATTTTAAAACATTAATTGCATGCGGTAGGCTTTTAAATTAAAAAAGGTAATGATAATTGTGTTACCTCATTATGGATAAAAGTGATGGCCAGTCAAGTAACATATATAGATTGACATATCTTTGCAACTTGCTATATGTTTGATAATTTTACTAAATAAACTATCACCGTTAGGTCCCAAATTCCAATCAGCAAAACTATCACATGAATCACGCAAGTTGAATTGCATAATCAAATAATAAATCATTCACACAAACACAAGAATTTACATGGTTCAACACCCAACTTACCTATATCCATGGATATGAGTAAAGATTCACTAGTTATGGAGAATTAGATCAATCAACAATATACAGTAACACTCAAGCACTCACTCACAATCCAATCAACCAAAACAATCACAACCCAATCCAAACAAACATAAGCACTTTTCACTCGGCCTCAACACTTCAAATCAAAACAATCTTCAAACAAACTCATTAACTAAGACATCATATGTCCCTCTTTTTGTCCTATGGGGTTTCTGACCCTAAAACCCTATAACTCAACTTATATTTTTATCTTATATATATCAAAACTCTAAAGAGATTTTACCTATTTAGATCTCACTTACTTGTTCAACAAGTAAATCTAAGATTTCTTATCTAACAAGTTTTCTTACCTAACATGCAATATCCCTAAAAAATTTCAATCATGGAATCAAATATCGATATCAATACCGATATTTCATCTTCAAAATTAAGGATATATAGACGGATATATCAATATCGCAAAAAAGTGATAAAAAATGATAAAAATTTAAGAATATTTATAGTAAACATTAAAATTTTGGAATAAAATTTCAACACATGTTTATTTACATATTTTTATATATTTTAGAGTTATAACATTTTCATTAAAGTATATTTAAATGTAGAATTAATGTATGGATAAATATTTAAATCGGTGAAAAAATATAAAATATAATAAAAATAAGACTATCAAGCATATTTATAAAAAAACTATATCCAACAACATCAATTATTACAAAGTTTATATCACTGACAACATTTAATACTACATCAAATTTCTTGGAGGCTCATAATCAACCTGATTTTCAGCCCTCGGTTGAATTAAGGAGCAATATTCAAGCCAATCTATTGTATAATGATTCACTTAATTATGCACATAAGCAAAATATTTAGTTGAACTAGCTTGCAGAAGATATTCAAGTCGAGAAACCAACTATAATCCACCTATGGGTGTGCTAGTTGTGTTGGCTATGCTAGTTGATCATCATAAGAAGATTGTTGTTCAAGAAGATAATATGATCGATACTGACTAGATGAATATGGTGATCCATGATAATATTCGCCATATCTACCATTTAACCAATTTCTAGAATATGAGTCTATTGATGCATTATAACTGACCGAACTTTGTTATGTGGTTATGCTCATAGAGCCAAAATCATCAATAAGATTGCCTATATCTCTCTTCCCCCTTTTACCTCTAGCTCCATGCTCAATTCTGCAAGACCCATGATTCTCATATTGCGTAGTATGTGTAAAAGTTGCTTTGCATGTAAATGGACTTATTGATCTATAATAATCACTTTCATATGAAGTAAGGGTGTAAACGGTTCGGTTCGGTTTGGATATTAAGGTTTTAATATCCTAACGGTTCGGTTCGGTTCTGGTTTTTTTTGCGGGTTTTCGGGTAGTTGAAATCCATTCAATTTTGAACTTTTTTCTTTTATAAAAGCTCAAATAAGATTATAAAAATTTTGGGTCTTTTAATTTTAGGCTAATAAAATCAAGTATTTTTTAAAATTTTAGCTTATTCGGTTCATTCGGGTTCCATTCGGTTCATTCGATTTTTATATGAACATTCCAAAACCCTAATCTAGTTATCAGTTCGGTTCAGTTATCGGTTTTTTGGGGTTGCTTGAACAGCCCTAATATGAAGTATCATACCTTATGACACCTTGAGTCTATGTTGTCGTAATCTTTTCTTCGTTTCCTCCATCATTATCATCACCGTCATCATCATTATTTGTATTCGTATTTTTTTTATGTGGGCTTTAGGTAAACTAACTCAGGCCTTTCATATCTCATGTACTATAAATATTACCCTATGTGAATAATACACAGTATAGCCGCCTATTACAAATTACCAATATTTTTATCAAGTATATGTGTATTATTTGTATTATAAATATAATTATATATTTGTGGGTTGGGCTCCAATACTATATTGAGGTGTTAGAGCACATACCTTGCATTTCATTTGGATCTTGGTCACCGATAGAAATGCGAACCTCATTGTCACTAGAAGCATTAGGTGGATTTACCTTTAGACCTTCAAAAACAAAGATGATGTCAGTAAAACTACAGAAGAAAACATATTTTGAATTTTCTTTATTTTTAATTTGTAGGAATTAGCAAAAGCATTATACAAATTATGTTTCATACACGTGTAGAATTGCCGTTAATTAATTAAAAAAGGAAATTAAAGAGAAGAGAAGTGGTACTTACGGTCATAGATCCATCGTTGCCAAAACGAAAGCCTATTTGTGCTAAAGAATGCAGAAGGATTATCGGCTAGTACAAAAGTAGGGGTGTGGTGTGGATCGTAGTTTTTAACTCCTAATTCTGGGCGAAGACGAACCAGATCCAAAGCAATATCTGATAAAGTAATAACAATAAAATTTATATTTGTACACTATATATATCTTTGGTAGAATATTGGACACAGGAAGAACTATTTTCTTTGTTTATTAGAAGGGAAATTGGAGAGAACGTCGTTTACTATGAGTAATTTCTCCCTCCCCTTGAAATTTTTTTTTTGAATAATCCCTTCCCTTTAAATTGAATACCTTTCCTTAACAGAAAAATAAAAAAAGAAAGAAAGAAAGAAATAAGAAACAGAGTTTCTCTCTATTTATAATTCAATGGTTTACATTAATTATATATGATTTAATTGTTAAAATGATTAGTCATCCTATTAATTAGTGTATAGTGATTCAATCCTCTATAAATGTAGAGAATTGACTTGTACAAATGAAATGATATCCTCTCCAAAATTAAAATCTCTGTAAATAATACAAAATCATGCTACAATATATAAATATATAAATATATATATATATATATATAATTTTCTATTTATTTATCCCAACCTAACAGTTGCATCAAATGTACCCTTAATTTCTTCCTTTCCCTTGGCCTTCATTACACGCATATGACATATCAAAGTAGGCCTTCATTATACGTATATGACATATCAAAGAAGGGGATTGAACCGCACATAATCCTAATTAGAGTTGAACCTAAAAAACCTAAATAAAATTTTTTTTTTTAAAAAAAATCTATTTAACATATCTAAAGGGACTAGGTTGGGCCGGGCGTAAGTAGTAACTTCTAAAACCAAGACCTGACCTGTTTAACAGGTTTAAAATTTAATGGCCCATTTCATATAGGGGTCTCATTATATTGCTCAAACTTGTCTAATGGCCTTAATGTTTTTGTATAAATCCTCTCAAACATTAGCCAGGCATTCGAAGTTCGATGGATAACCTTGGTCTAAAAGTAGAGATGGCAATATAGGCGGGTTAGGCTGGCACGACCCAAAAAGTCATGCTGTCCACATAAATATGGGCCGTGCCGTGCTGGCTTAAAAAAAATATGGGCCGTGCCGTGTTAGCCCATATATTTTGAAGGTTAAACCCAGCTCAGCCTGTAGTCTATATAAATTGTGCTGTGCCAGCACATGGGTTAAACTGGGTTGACACATGGACCAATAATTTTTATTAAATGTTAATTTTGTTAATATTTTTTATTTTTTATTTTTTTTATTTAATCTAGATTTTATTTTTTTTAATACTGATTATTAAATTAGATTTTAAGAATGAAAAATTTCACACAAATTTACTTGGTTCGGCTTACAATGCCTACGTCCACGGGAAATGGGAACATTATTTACTATAAATAATAAAATTTACAAATACTAATTGATATTATAAACTAAGGAAAATCTATCACCTAAAAAATGAAAAAAAAAAGAAAATCAAATTTATTCATTTTCATCTTTATTATTATTATGATATTATCTCATTTTGATGATTTTATTATTTACAACTAATTTCTTCATTAAAAATAATAATTTTAAAATATAATTTGATAAAAATTAAAATTAAATTTAATAATTATTACTACAATTTTATTTAATTTTACCACTATAATATTAATTTTTTCATTTTAAAATAAAAAATGAATAATTATTATATTATTATATTATTAATATAATTCTAAATTTACATTAAAAATGGGCTGGCCCAGATAGATACACGGATCGTGCCGTGCTGGACTATTTTGGTGGGTCGTGCCGTGCCAGTCCATGTGCCACCACATGATTACCTAGCCCGTCCATGACTAATGGACCGTGCTGACACTGTCCACCAAAAAAATAATATGAGTTGTGCTAGCACCACCCATATTGGATTGGACCGTGCTGGGCTTCGTGCTACCCGCTCATTTTACCATCTCTATCTAAAAGGAAGAAAACATAATATTTCTCTTCTTTTTTCTTCTTACACTTATTCTTTTCTTTCCGCACTTCTTATTTTCATTTTTTTTTCTCTCTAGCACAACGGTATTTTCATTTAAATTTTACAAACAGGTCTGGCCTTGTCTGGGCGACTGCCCACAAGTCTAGCCAGTAGGCCTTGTCTTTTACTTCCAGTTTTATTATCTTTCCTTCCCATTAAACATAGCATTAAGTTTTTGGCTCTTACCGAACAAGTTGTGATGAATACAGGAAGAAATTACGTGGGTTGCCTGCTTAGTTGCAACTTCCGTGTCAGACAAGAGAAATTGACGCTGCATCTTGGAGTATAGAAAGTAAATCATATCTTTATGCCCATTCTCACATGCCACAACCAGGGGAAATTTTCCTTCCTTGTTCGGAGTAGTAAGTATTTCTTGGTTTTTCCTGATTAAGCAAGCGGCGATCTCGATCATCTCGCTTCCACTGGCAGTCGCCGCAAAGGTGAGAGCTGTGTCACCCCTAAATTTATCGTATGTTATAACGTCTTCTACCGACATCATGTCTACAAATTCCTTTGTCTTTTCCACATCACGGAGGTCGATAGCTTCGAAAAAAGCTATGTAAGCGTCAAAACTATCGAAAAAAGTACTTCTCCCTTCCATATTTAAACCTGTTTATTCTGTTGAAAAAAAGTTGAGAGACATAAATTAGCATTGCAGAAGCTCAAATTTATGTCTGCCATCAAGCAATTGTTTATCTTCTCATGTTAATTTTTTTTTTTAAAATTTCATAGAAAATATTTGCTCTTATAGTTAGTTTGCTTGTCTTAATTGATGCACCAAATTTTAATTAATTAATTTAGAAATAGGCGGCAACCAAGAAATTGCCTAATTAAAAAATGGGGTCGCCAAAAAGTTTAGTTAAATGGTCAAATTGCGATATAATAATAATAATAATAATAATAATAATAATAATTCAATCATGTTCCGTTCACATTGTTTAGTAGAAATTTCCTGGAAGGGTTACCTTCTTTCCTAGATCCCATTCCTTTTTCCACCCTTTACTCCCTTTGTCCTCCTTTTTATCAAACGATAGAAAGAAAGAGACACAAGATAAATCTAGATCTTAAAAACATATTTCTGTTCAAAGAATATGAAACTGTTTTTGTCCTCCAAATGTTTGCTCTGTGGAAAAACAGGACACCTTTGCTAAACGGTGCCTAATAAAGTCAGACAAGAAATCGGTTAAGACGATGCAAGACATTACTCTCGGTCAGGGATTTTGAATCCGGTTTCTCTCTAGACGATGAAATAGAATCCAATGGAACGTAAAGTTTTCATGAAGAATACAGCTATAGAGAGAAAAATAAACTTTCGACGGTAAGAAGAAGGAAATCCCAGATAACAAACATGAAAAATGTACCAACTTTCTAATTTTGGGACAAAAATTTAATTTTAATTCACAAGCTAGGTAACTAATTAAAATATGATGAAGTTAACGTGCCAACTTACTTGGATTAGTAAGAAACTGAATCTTTTTCTTCAATTCCTCGATCGGTTGGGAGAGAGAGGTCAAAGAGCTTTTGCAGTTGCTAATTAACACTAGCACTGATGTTTTTGGCTCAAACAGATTATATTTTTCCTTTGGAGTTTGAATTGCAGAATATATAGTAACAATATTTATGTATAATTATAAAGACAGGCAGCTTTAGTCTTGGCTATTGGGTCTTTTTTTAGATTTCTTTTGGGGTCAATCTTTTGTTTTTTTAAATAATTTATATTATATTAAAATTATAAAGACAGGCAGCTTTAGCCTTGGCTCTTTGGGTCTTTTTTTAGATTTCTTTTGGGGCAAATCTTTTGAGTTTTTTAATCATTTAGCGTGCAAAACAATGTTAGGAAACTTATATTTATATATCTTAGGTAGCACAATGTAAACAAATTAATGATTAGTGGTTTGTTGAGTACAAATTCAACCGTGTGCACTAGTAAATTTGGGCCTATAGATGGAAGTCCAAAACACTGAGGCCATAAGGTTGACTCAACACTCGGCTGAAGGCCAGTTAAGCAAAGCCTATCAAGCCACACCTATCACACCCATATATAAGGTGTAGTTCAATGTTGGTGAGGTAAGACAATTCATGATATACTCTTCTTCTCTTACTATTATTTGGACTAACTTAAGCACTGGAGAGAGATCAATCAGCTAAACAGAGGCTCTTCCTTTGGTTCTTGTAGGATTCTTGGTCCAGAAAGCCCATCCAAGCTGCTTGATCGTCCCGTTGAGGTATTCACATTCTCACCTTAACATTGGGTACCGTCTATGGGAACGGCAGTAGCCATGGCTTCACCAGATGATAATAGCAGTCAAGTCCAAGATAATAACAACTCCAGAAGGTCAGTTCGATGCAACGTATTCCCAGCAGAAAGGAATAATGTGGAAACTCCTCCTAACCCCTTCTTTTTCTTTCGATACAAATCTTTCTACAACCTCTACCCTAGCAACCCAGAACACCAACCCTTCTTCCTCCCAGCAACTACCTCTGATGTTCATAGTTAACCCAACCACGACTGGGGGGCAAGCATCGCCCTAAGTCATAGATGTGATGTTCTGCATGGCTCAGATGCAAAGACGCACGGATAACCTCAGTAATTTCATGGAGCGGCAATAGAAAACAATAGCTGATTTGAGGTTAGCTTAGTCCCACAGAGATAAGTCACTTCCACAAGTGCATGTGCATGGCAATCAAAGCATTCTGGGGTCAAACAGACTTGCACTGCAAAATCAGATGTCGAAACCCTAAAGAAAGTTCCACACTTGGCATGCTCTCACACCCATTTGACATGCTCCTACCGAGTTAGCACACAGTGCGACTGTCCAAGGCACAAAGAAAGGTAGAGAAACTGGTGAAAACATCGAACCCCCATAGAAGTCTAACGCAAAAGCCACTTCCCTTGACATACCTATATTCGACTGACTCGGTGACTTAAAAGCTGAGTTGGAAAATAAATTCAATAAAACCTTGGAAACCAATAATTTGACTAAGAAAGATCACCTAGAATGGCTAATAAAGAGCAGGATTCACTGGTCTGTGTGTCTGGAAAGAGGAAGTGCCACCTAACTTCAAGGTCCCTAAGATGAAATATATTGGCAAGGGCGACCCAAAGATCATGACACTCAATATAGCAATGTCATTTGACTATACAGAGCATCAGATGCCTTGAGTGTCGAGCATTCATTTGAACCTTGGAAAAGACGGCACACACTTGGTATTACAAACAACAGTTAGGCTCAGATGTAAACTTTGCCTAATTAAGTATTGCATTTATGAGCAACTTCTCCAGCCAGAGAAAAAGAATGAAAACTGCATCCTCATTGCTGGCAATTCGACAAGCGCTAGAAGAACTACTAAAAACTACATTGATAGGTTTCAAGCAACAATGCGAGACATTGAGAAGTTAACTACAGATTTTGCCGTAAAAGCTTTTATAGTAAGGGTTAGAAATGGTTATTTGAAGCATGCTTTGATAGATAACAAACCCAAGCAGCTTCATGTGTCACGCCTCGACCCGCCCCAGGTCGGCCACATGGCAATTGCTGTGCCACCTCAAAGTACGTGTTTGTAGCCATACATCCGAGGCACCGTAAGGCATGAATTGAGTATCTTCACTGCAAAATGAACTAAAACTTTAGTTGAAAATCATTTAATTAAAATATAAATGTAATGCCTAGTCTCAAATTAACTTGGATTGGAGCCATAGGCTAATACATTGGAAAATTTTACATGACATGCATGTGAACATATTCTTAGGGGAATTAGAAACAACTTTCACCTAGTGAAAATTTTTCCATTTTGAAGAACTCAATTCCTGCACCATTAGGGCAAATTCTTCCATGATAGAACAAGGCTTATTTTGTGTATTATTTTTCAAAAATTCGTGTACCACCCTTCGAGAGCTACTTAGCTTCTACAAAAAAATTAGGATACTCCCTAGTGAGTCTAAGAATTTTCGAAGTTGTTGCTGTATTTTTCTGAGCATCGGAAGTTAGAGAAAAATATTGTTGAAAAGAATGTCGCATAGCCGATGGCACTTTCGTAAATATTAGCAAAGTTACAAATTGAATTTTTCTTCATTGATAATGATTTTTCCTACAGTATTGAAGAGTCTCATACTATTATTCACTGTTCAAACTTAAAAACTGCCAAGTTGCTGCCTGAAAGTATTGGGTGAAATTTAATATTTTACCCTTGTATAGGTTTTAAATGCCAAAATGGGCAATTGCTCCTAATAGCTTAATGACTTAAGTGCTTTGATAAATTCACATCATTTTTGTAAAGCTTTGCCAATTGGTTTTAGTTTTCAATTTCTTTTATTTTGTTCTAATTTACATAATTTCTCTTTAGGACACAAAGGTCATTTTTGAGATTTAATGAGGGCATTTTTGTAAATTGACCAAATGAATAGTCTAAACCTTTTAAGACCACTTTTTGGCTTTGTTATTCACTTTTTCTTCTCCATAGCCAAATCTCCCTCACCATTTTTCTTCCACCATTTTTCCAACTTTCAAACTTCTAGTTCCTTACACTTTCTTCTACATATTTTTCTCCACTAAAAATACCATCAAATTACATCAAATTTCATCAAACTCTCCAAGAAAATCCATCACTCCAACTTCCAAACAATCTTTCCATCAAGAAAGTTTGAAGAAAAACCTAGCAAATTTCACCAAGTATATAAGTTTCAAGTTTTCATCAAAACTCAAGGTGTGTTTTCATTTCCTTTTATTTCTTTTACAATTTTAGCAATAAAATTATGATTATTAAGCTTCATGCATGAAGATTTTGCATTTTCTTTAAATTGTCATTAGTTTATGGCTCCAAACTTTCACAATGTTCATGCTTCATGACGCTAAGGCATAGTAGAGAATGGAAGTGTTAGAATAGTATTTTAAATGTAGAAAAATTTAGATGAGTAGAGAAAAATCTAGTTTAGCACTTAAATGGCCAATTTCCATAATGACATTAGGTCATCCTAGAGAAAGTGCATATTTTGGGTAATAGCCATGGGATTTTATTCCATAAATGGTAGTTTCGCAATATTAGAAAATGATGTGAATCAAGAGATTTATGGAAAGAACAATGGTTAAGGTAGTTGTGGTGTAAATCTCCATTTTGGCCAAAAGGAACCCACCTTGGGCAAGTACCATAAGGAGACATAGTTAAATGCCATTTAGAGTTTGCATAAGTCACAAATGTGGTAAGAAATAAATGTAGATGGTTAGTGTAATCAAACAAACCCTATAGTGAAAAATGGTCATTTCAAGTCTATGGAAAAAATCACATTTTACCTCCAAACCACAATGTAGGTGTTCAAATCTAATTCCTTTTGATTTGTGGCATCCTTACAACACATTTAAGCCTTAGGAATTGAAAGAGCCGAATTTCCCCTCTCAAAAACCTCAAGGCCGAAAATCACATAATATAGGGGCAAAATCGTCCAACTTTTTCATTTTAAGCTTTTAGGTAAAATGGGAAATTCTACAAGCACTGTTCATCAAAACGAACTTGCTCATACCCTAACCATGCCAATTGAACCACTAGTACTCAATCTAGACACCAAGCATCCATATTAGTAAACTAGTCAACAACTAGTCCAAATTACAAATTCTCCCACCATATCTTATATTAACTCTTTAAGTGAATAATTGTATAGGCGGTGAGACTTCTTCAAAGAATAAAGAAGGAGAGGATTAAAGGGAATGCACACCGTCCCTATACTTGTGAGTGAGACTTGTTTGACCTAAAGTTGACTTTTCCAATTTTACTACATTTTGCTTGCTATGATTTTCAAATGCAATAAGTTTATGTTTTATGAATATCAAAAGATGAAATTTTATGATAAATGTGGAAATTTGCATGGTTTTCGTTGGAATGGATTTATTTAAGAACTTAGTAAATTGATACCTAGTTATATGCTTATCTTGGAATGAGAGAATTTTAATGTTGTCTTAAATTGCATAAATGGACATTGAGCATACTACATAGTGAAAAATGTTATTGCTATTGCCCTATTTTTATTTTGGTGGATGAGTAGAGGTCACTGCAGTGGCGCCTCTCACGGTCTGACCTTGTGAAGGCGGCGTGAGTAGGCTTTCACTCCCACTTGGGGTGGATGGTATAGGGGTTATTGCGCGCACTGAGATAGTGATTATGCGACCCCAGTGGGAGTACTGTGGACATAACCACATACCACCAATGGTGAAGGCCCATGCCAACGCCGAGAAAAAGGGCTTTCTGTTTCCTAAATAAAGAAATAAAAGAAAACTACCTCGGCGGGCTTAAATCTCACCTTGGCCGGGTGAGGTTTGAGTAATGTGTTTTGACGAGCCCTTTAATTTCTCAAATTCATATTATTAATCAGAGTTTCATAAAATATCGAAACCTAAACTTTATAATAAACAATTTACCTAATTTTCTCATAATTTTCATAAAAATATTTTTGATGAAATTGCATGTTTGTATTATATTTTATGGTCTTGTCTCACTCACTGGGTATAGAAAATATACTCACCCCATTTTTCTTATAAAAACTTTCAGGCTGCTAGTGCTAGATAAAAAGTAGACTAACCAGAGGAACAACTCAATCGGGACCGATCTTCTTATCAAGTATGTGGTCATGTTTTTTGTAAAATAGTTATGGATCCACCGGCAATATTTTGTTACTGCTCACTCTTAATGTATTTAAATGTTTAATGAAGAATATTTAATGAAATATTTTTCATATACTCAATATAATTTATATATATATAAAGGATATTACTTCATTCCTGTACAATATTTTATCTTTCTATGTGATTTAATATGCATTTTATAGATTTGATAAATTCTATTTGATTACAAATGGGCTGTGAGAACCATAAGCCTTGCGTGCTGGGAAATTCGGGTGAGCATGCCATTCGAAATTCTTAGTACGTAGCGATTGTCGTACTTCGACCCTTTGGGTCGGGGTGTGACAATAAATTCTAAAAGTAATACCAGTGGACTAATTTAAAGGAGTACCTATGCAGTAGAAACTACTAAGCCTAAGCCACCGACGTCTCCTAGTAAGCCTCTGATCTATCTGCCATCCTCGTACGCGGATATGCATTTATCCACATTGGATACAGGTGAGCAACAGAGGTTCAATGAATCTCCATCGGGGTTAGGGAAACCAGGGGTAATCCAAAACATAATAATAAAATAAATAAACATTTTTCTTTTCAAAACCTTTTTCATGTTCTTTAGGCGAGAACCTTTTTTTAAAACAATTTTGTAAATAAATATAAATACGTATCTAAAATGAGTTGGCCTCAACATACTGAAGGCTCGACTGGCCGGTCAAATGCCTTATTGCACCGAGGGCTATCTCCTTTCTCTTTTAAAGCATTTTCACATTTTCACATTTTCTCTTTTTCTAGCCCGTTCCATCGGTGGTGCTAATCGCTGTGGTGCAACATAGCTACCTCGAGCCTTGGCGAGTTTCCCTATGCGCCTCTCCCAGGGTCTCTACTCATCGTGCCCCTCAAAAGGCGGTCCTTGGTTACTTGGTTGCATGCCTCTCAACTCGGTCCACGCTCCCTTTAATTGGAGCCCCGAGGAACCCCTATCAATCATTCATCTCGCATCCCATCCATAACAATATCATACATATATATATATATATATATATATATATGTATAAAACGTATAAACATACACACACACAAACCGTTATGTTTTCTTTAAAAATCACCCCACCCTCTAAGTGGGTATATCACAAAATGAATGTGTGTATGGTGGATTACCCTTACCTCAAAATATTTATAAACCTTTGAAAATCAATTTATCTTTTGAAAACATTTTACCCTAGTGGCTAGGCACTGAAATCTAAGCCACTCATAGTGTTGGGAGGTTCTTATACTCTCAAAAGATCCGGGTAGACAAGTCTTTGGAGCATCGCCGCACTCAATCGTCCGGAACCCTAATACACGTAAAACCGTGTTAGCATTCATACTCAAACTATGAATGTACCTATGAGGCTCTAGCATGACCTAAGACGGTGTTTGGATGCTTTTTAGGGCTTAGAAAAATGTCCGGGAGGTTTCGGGGTCAAAATCGGACACCTGACAAAAAATTACCAAAATGCCCTAGGGGTTGTGGGTCCATCGCGTGAATAGGGCCACTCCCGTGTGGGATTGGTCAAGTCCGGTGTGGGACTTGGCCAGTAGGCCACTCCCTAGTGGGAATGCCTCACCTCCAGTTCGGGAGGCCTTGAAATTGCCCCTCCCGCACGGGAGCTAGTCTGCTCGGGAACCAAGGCTTCTCTTAGATTTTATAGGCCCTCGGTCCATTGTTCGATGCCAAAATCGAGACTGACATTCCTCGTACCTCCCACGACATGTTTACCTAAAGAAAAACGAGAATCACAAGTTCAAAGCTCCTAGATCTTGAATCTAAACTAAAATCTAGCTAAAAAGCTAAACATAACTTTGAGCTTGGATCTCTCCCAGACCAATGCATAGAAATACGTGAAAACTTAATGGAATGTAGATTAAGGTGAGTAGAATAACATATTAGAAACTCATCTTGATCCTTCGGTCGAATTGTCCGGATCAGCCAAAAGTCCAAAATTGCTTCGAGAGAGCAAATGAGAGGAAAGAAAAATGAGAGAAAAAGAGAAAGAGAGAAAATGAAGGGGGAAAAGCTCGGCCTCCCCCTATTTATAGGAAAACCCGACACCAAGCCTATTCGGGTCCAGGCCAAACTTTTTTCCCTCTTTGTAACCTTTCATAATTTCGATCTTTGGCCTAATCCACCGACCAATTCACCAAATGGATGTTTAATCCATTGACTGTGGACTTCAAAAAGTCCAATTTATGCTTCCATGCATGGTCACTTATCTTATCTTCCAACTTCGTCTTGTCTAAAGCTTAACTTCTTTTCTTAATTAAACACATTCGGACCGACGTATTGTTGAGTTAATACGCCATTTTACACTATTCCGTTTGCACGAAAAAGTCAAATTAGGTCCGATTGTGTCAACTCTCCCCTTCTTCTAAAAATTTTGTCCTCGAAATTAACGAGGTAGCTATGGGAGATCTGGCTTGTATTCCAAATCTCTTTCTCGTTTTCGAATATTGTTCTTACCACTATTCACTGCCGCGCACATCAATTTGTGCCTCTATCTCTTCCGATCATCCTTTCTCAAGAGCAGCTTCATCGCCCTTCTGCTCTTGAGTTTGAACCTCATCTTTTCCTTAGCATAGCTTACCCTTACCTATTTATAGGTTAGGCTTACTTCACTTCAGTTGTGCCACCTGGATGTTCTTCATTCGCCTTAATTGTGCTTACTCGATCCTCTCGCTTTGTCCTTTCTCTTTCATTAAGTCTGTCATGGCGAGACTACTTCTTGTTACTTCTGAGGTTCCATACCTCTTACCCTTCTTAGGGGAAGAGTACCCATCTTTGTAACCAAGATGTCGGGGAAGAACCTAGGTTAACTCGCTCGCCTTCTCGGCGAGGATGCGGTGAGTTAATTGTCTCTCATTTATCTTAGTCTTGATTCTCTAATCCGTTCCTTGGTTCCATTATCTTTCTTTTCTGATCTTCTTCCTCTCAAATCTTGTGGTGTATGAGTCGAGCTCCTATACACACAGGCCCACACTTGACCACATCATAACAGAGGAATCAGAGATCATGCCCTCTCGGCTCTCACACTCTGACTCACTTTCTCACCGCCCATCTCTATCTCAAATAGGGCCCCTGACCCATCTCATCTCTCATCCTCTCTAGGATGGAAAACTCTGAGTGGCCTCATGCACTTCCCAGTCAGACTCTGGGTCGGTCCTCTCGAGTGGTCATCACAGAGATTCTCAAGATCTTGATCTCTGATCTCTCCTCTCACAGGGACGCCTCACATGGCTCTGAAGTCACTCATACTTGAGCCTCGATTTCATACCCATCCATGCCGCTTCTCTAGCCTCTTAGGCTTTCTTTTGTCTCTCATTCCCTTGGAGTGTCTGCTTCAGGAGGTGTCGCGTGTTTCTCTTTCCTATGACCTCCTTCCATCACATTAGTTACTTTGCTAATGGCCGATTCATTTTCCCCCTTTCATCAACAGTACTTTCTTAGGGGGGTGTTTTCCTTATCCCCTTCTCCATCCTTTTCTTTCTTTCCATTCACCCACGGTCCATTATGGGTCTACCTTTTTCTTACCTTCCCATCAACGAGGAACAACATAATTCACGCACGTCACATTCGTGCGACATCCTTTGTAGCTTCTTCATCTCCATATTCTTCTCTCTTGAGGCACCTCATCCTTTCACTTAAATTACCCTTATCTTAGGTCCATTGCCATCCCTTGGCATCACCTTGCAGCTTTTGTCATCTTCATACCCTTTTTCTTAGGGTTATCTCCATATCCTTTCTCTTCTCTACACTCATTTACCTTCATTTACATGACTTTTCACGTCTTATCCAAGGTCCCCTTTACCTTGGTTTCATTTTTTCTTTTTTTGCCTTCTTATTTGGCTTTCTTCATCGTCCTCGTCCTTATTTCACTTTTCTTCTAACACCTTTAGCCCTTATGGGTGTTAAAATTTCCTTTCCTCTCCTTACACTAGTTGTGCTCATAGAAATTTATAAGCTTGATTAGTTCCTTTCCTCATCCCAGTACTCCTTCCATTGAGTACTCGGGGTTCTTTTTTGTCACATTTCCTGCCTTAGCCCCGAGCATTTTTTTTTGCTTCTTGCATGTGGGTCTTCTTTTATCTTAGCTATCTTCGGTTCTTAGTTCCTTGATATCTGTGGACACTTATTTTTTGCTTTAGTCAACTAGTTAATCTTAATTGATTAATTGATTTGCCCTCTTTCAAAGTTTCAATTCTGCTTACCCTTTTTAGTTTAGCTTATTGTTGGTCATTTACTATTACTGTTATTATTATTATTATTATTATTTTATTTTGATCTCATTTTATTTTCTTGCAGATAATTTCGAATCAAGAAAAAAAAAGGGGAAGATAAGTGGGTCAACTCAATTTCCATGCAAAGCCGAGCGAGTTGGGAATCAACCAAATCGATTCAGTCATGGTGCGAATATATATATATATATATAGATATGCATATATATTTATATATTTATATTTACATACATATGTATATTTATGTATAAATATCCATGTGTGTATAAATATTTTTATATATCTATATATGTATATATATATGAATGTATAAGTATATTTATATTTGTATATATATACATATATATATATATATATATCAAGAGCCAAGCCGGGACCACTTACCATGCAAAAAAAAAAATGACAAAAGAAGCCATGCAGAAACTAAGAAACCACCACCATGCAAAACAAAAAATGCTCCCACACAAACTGCACACTCCTCCTCCATGCAAACCATTTACCATGAAAAACAAAAATGCTCCCATACAAGCCATGCAAAAGAGAAGATGGTGAGTTGTGCTCTCTGCCCATGCTTGTGAGCGGCTGCCGTGGAAGAGCACCGGCGCTGCTCCTCTACTCCCCGACGCCAAGAGCCACGCCACCGCAATGAGCAGCAGCAAATGCCGCGCAGTCTCCTCCTCCAAGCATCACCACCATGGCCACGTCCAACACCCACAGCAGCAGCAAATGCCGCACAGCCTTCTCCTCCTCATCCACCACAGCACTCACCATAGCCGTGAATGCCAAACCAGTGGAGGGGATAGCCACCACAGCAGCCGTTACAGCAACAATAGCTCGAGCCAATAACAGTTGCAGCAACAAAACAGTCACGCGACCCTCCTCCCCCGTAAGCCACCATACATGCAACTCCATGCCACCGCTCCACAGCCACCAGAACTCCAACGATAACTCTGTGGTGGTTTCTAATGAGCCTGCTCCCAAGAACCAACTCACTCTCAATGTTCGAAAGCCCGTTTCTTCCCTCTCTAAAGATCGCCACACCAAAGTGAATGGCCGTGGCCTCCGAGTTCGGATGCCGGCCCTTTGTGCGGCGCGGATCTTTCAGCTGACCCAAGAACTCGGCCACCGCTCCGATGGTGAGACCATCGAGTGGCTGCTTCGTCAAGCTGAGCCTTATATCATTGCCGCCACGGGCTCTGGCACCGTCCCTGCAGCTACTGAAATCTCTTGTGCCGCTGGATCCACGACGAGTTCCGCTTCCTCGGCTTCGGTTTCCTGTCAAATGCACCCGGTAGGGGTTGGAAGCGGCGGTGCAGTAATGGCGGGGATGTATACCATGACGGCGCCAACGACCAGCTGTCGGTTGGACTTGTGCCAACCAATGGGGTTTCATTATTCAGCTGCAGAGTTCTGCAGAAGAGGCGAGAAAGTTTGAAGAACTGCACAAACAAAGTGGCTCACATGCTGAGTCTGAGAGAGCTCTGGAGCTTGAAAGATTGCTTGAAACTGCAAAACTTAGTGTGAAAGAAATGGAAGAACAGATGGTTTCCCTGAAGGAAGAACACGAGGGCCTACATGAGAAGGTTGTTGAAAACCAGAAGGTTGATGCGGCCCTTCAAAGCACTACAGCAGAACTTTCTGCTTCTAAGGAGGAGTTGGCACTTTCTAAATCGTTAGTATTGGACTTAGAGCAAAGGCTCACTTCCAAGGAAGCTCTTATTAATGAACTGACTCAAGAGTTGGACCTGAAAAGGGCTTCAGAATCCAAGGTGAAGGAAGATATCTCTGCTCTCGAGAATACTTTTGCTGCCACTAAAGAAAATCTTCAAGCGAAGATTTCTGAGTTGGAAGACATCAAGTTGAAAGTAGAGGAGGAAGTCAAAGCAAGGGAATTAGTTGAAGCTGGGCTGAAAGACCAAGAAATACAGGTCTCAACTGTACAGAAAGAATCAAGTAAATTGCTGAAAGAAAAAGAAGCTCTTGTAGCAACCATCGAAGACCTCAACCATAATGCAGCAAAGATGGAGGAGCTATGCATCGAAGTTGAAGAAAAATTGAAGGTTTCAAATGAGAATTTCTCCAAAACTGATTCTCTCTTGACTGAGGCTCTGTCTAATAATGAGGAGCTTCAACAGAAACTGAAATCTCTGGAAGAGCTTCATAATGAATCTGGAGCTGCTGCAGCAACTGCTACTCAAAAGAGATAGCCCTCGGTGCAGTGAGGCATAAGACAACCGGCGGGTCGCACCTCCAGTATGATAGAGATGCCAGCCCATTTTATATATACATATATATTTATTTATTTATTTAAACTGTTTTTAAAAGAAGGTTATCAGCAAGAGAACTAGAAAAGAGTTTTTAAAAGAAAAATATTTATTTTATTATTATTTTATTTTACTTTATTTTGGATTCCCCTTATCTGCCCTAACCCAGATGGAGATTCTTAGAACCTCTGTCACTCACCTGTATCCAATGTGGATGGATGCAGATTGGCATACGGAGTCAGCGATAAAAGTGAGGCTCACTAGGAGATGTCGGTGGCTTAGGTTTAGTGGTTTCCGCTGTGTAGGTATTCTTTTAAATTAGTCCACTGACATTGTTTATAAATTAAAATATTTTATTAAATGATTTCTAATTAAAATTTTAGTTTTGTTTTGCAGCGTTGATACCCATTTCAATGCCTTGCGGTGCTTCTGGTGCGTGACCGGCCGGCACGTACTTCGAGGCAGCGCGGCGGTTGCCACGTGGCCGACCCGGGCGGGTCGGGGAGTGACAATTTCTTTTTTACTTTTAATACAATATTCTTGTTTTGTCTTGTTAAATTTGTTAACTTTCCTTTTTATGATGATGTTTATGATTTATAGAGCTTTTGTATATTGTTAAATAATTTGCTTAGTTTAATATATGCTTCTAATACATTCAAGATGATTTATTTTTACTTGCTTATTTATTTTATGTTATTTTTTTTGTTAATGTGCCATTTCTCTTAATTATTTACATGATTATGTAAAAAAGTCCCTAACTTTCATTATTTTATATTCTTGTTTATTTTTTTTAAAACTTGCTTTACCCATTTCATGTGTTTGTTTATTTGAAAGTCTTAATCTTGATTAAAAAGATTGTATTTTTGAATTTATATTCACATTCTTGTTTGATTAAAAATCTAATCTTGATTATAAAGATCATAACTTTATGTTGATTAACTTGTTCGCTTAGTTAAATGTTAAGTCTAGGATTAAAAACCACACCTTTTTGCTTGTGGATATTTTTGTCTGATTAAAAATGAAAGCTTGGTTAACAAAAATTGTATCTTTAAGTTTATTTTATTTTTTATTTTTTATTATTTTTATTTATTTAAATAGAAATAATCTTTGATTTTTTTTTAAGAAAAATTTAATTTTTAAAGTTATATAAATACATGTTTAGTTTAAGATTTAAATTTTTTATCATAGAAATTATCTTTTTGCCCTTGAATATGTGTTTTTGTCTAACATAAAAATTTAGGCTTGTATATAAAATTACCTCTTTGCCCTTATGGATATGTTAGCTTAATTAGTAATTATATCATATGTTAAATTACTGTTTTGCCCTTTTATGCATGCTTTTTAATTAAAAATTTAATCTTGCATGTAAAATTACCCTTTTGCCCTTGCATGTGTTTTTGCGTATTTAGTAATTGTATCTTGTATTAAGTTGCCTTTTTGCCTTTGTATGTATGTTTGATTAATTAAAGGTTGAATCTTATATGTGAAACTACCCTTTTACCCTTGCTTATATATTTGTTTAATTATGAGTTGAATTTTGTATAAAATTACATACTTGACCTTGTATATGTGTTTGCTTAAATTAAGCTTACTTATATGTGTTAAATTAGTTGTCGTGCAATTTGATCTTGTAAAATTAAATTTAAATTCTCATGTTTTATTTATTTATCATATTATATTGTGCAATTAATTGTGTATATGTGCTAACCCTTATTCCTTTGTCCCATTCATGCATAATTAAATTTAGAACATTGATTTTCAAAAAATTCATATGCATGGGGTAACCGAAAGATGCCTTGGGAGTCCGAGGTTTCCGAAGGTTTTCTTCGATGAAAAGTTTTTTCGGTGTCTAATCGGAAGTCCGATCGGGTCCGGGAGAATTTTCCATCCCTTTAAAATTAAAAATATGTTTTTTTTTTCATGTAATTTTCACAAAAAGCATGCATCATGTTTACGATTTTCTTTAATTTCTTAAAATTTGTAAATGAACTCCAAAAATTTTCTTTTTACAAAAAGGAATGTTAATTCCAAAATCTTTTATTTTTTTTATTTTTACTTTTATGTTTTTATTTCATTTTAAGAAAATCTCTTGCTTAAGAGGCCCAATTAAATTAAAAGGAATGTTCATTCCGACATTAATTTCAAAACATGTTTTAGAAGTCTTTTTGAGTGATCTTAATTTTCCAACTATAATTAAGGTCTCTCAAATTAATCCAAATTTTATGAAAAAATCACTTTCAAAATCTCCTTTTTTATTTCTATTCCTTTTTATTTCTTTTCAATAAAAGGGGAATATTTATTATCTTTTATCTTTTTTAATTTTTCAAAATATTTTCCTATGAAACTAAATTTTTGTCAAACTATTCCCTTCATCAAATTAAAAGGAATATCTATTCCGACATTGTTTTAAAATTAAATCTTTCTAAGAGATTTTAATTTGAAAAATCATAATTAAAGTCTCTTAATGTGATTTTCAGAACATGAATTCGAGGGTGTTTATCCCAACTTTTTTGCAAAATGTTTTCTAGAAGGTTTCAATTAATATTCTCATAATTGAGACTTTCTAAAATTAAAATTAAAACTTTGTTTTTTCAAAAGGATATTTATCCTCATTTTTAAATTTGACTTTGATTTTTTGAGGAATATTTGTTCCTAGTTAGAAATTGAATCTCCATTCTAAATCGGAAATTTCTTCAAATTCGAAATTGGGCTATAGATTTTCACATTAAAAGGAATGTTCATTCCGGCATTAAGCTTTTTTTTAATTTTTGGATTTAACTTTTCAACGGGATTTTTGTCCCACATTAAAAGGAATATTTATTCCAACATTCGAAATTATGCTTTTCCTAAAATGATTTTAAACATATTTTATTATTATTTCCCAAGTAAAATATTTTTAAGACTTTTGTGGTACCAATTTCCGGGCGTCTCAGGGGTGCTAATCCTTCCTCGAGCGTAACCGACTCATGAACCTAAAATCTTTTTCGTAGACCAGTTTCTTTCCTTAACTTGACGTAAGCTTTCTAGATTTATGTTGGGTTAAACAAGTAGGTGACTGATCGCACCTATTAAAAATAAAAGGTTAGTGGCGACTCCATTTGTTTTTAGACTGTTTAGTCCCAAATATTTTTCACGCCATATCATTTATCGTCGGAGCGGTAAAACGTCTCGACAATATCTTTTCTTTGTTATCCCCATCATGGTTTATTTATTGCGGACAACACCTTTCTTTATCCTCCTTAGTCCACAATCTTGTCCGCGGTTAGCTATCTCCATTTTACCTTGGTTTAACCTTATCTCCCTCATGCTTTCATCACTTATCATCCTTCGGGAAGGCTATCCTCAAAGTTGGTCTACAATCCTCCTTCATGATCTCCAACATATCTTCCACATCCCTTTAACTCCTTACTCTATTTCCTTCTATTCTACTCTTTTGCCATGTCTTTGCCTTTTTATTTTCTCCAGTTTCCATTATCATCTTATTCATCCTTATTTTATCCTCACTCTTTCTTCAACTCTTATCTAAGTCGATCCATTGTCCTCATTCTTTGTGTTTGATCATTCTTAAATTTCCATCATCATCATTATTCTCGTTCTCATCATCCTTTCACCTTTGTTAACTTCACCATGATTTGATATCCTCACTTCTTTATTTCTCTTTTCTTCTCTTCCATTCATTATTTACTGATATCTTCCCTTACTACCTGTCATCCATTAGGATACAATCATCTCCATTTACTCTTTTCCTTCGAGTGCTCCTTCTCTTCTGTTTTCTCCAATTTTCTTTCTATCCAACCTCCCTATCTCTTCATTTATAACTTAAGTAATCGGGGGTTTTCCTTTCTTTCCTTTCATACTTTTAACCCTTTCTCAACACAGATGTTCTGACCTCCGATCATTCTTGTTTATTCTTTATTTTCTTTGACCTATTGGTAATATGATATAGTGCTTTGGTTTGACTCGAGTTTGGGGTTCATTATGCTCGACTTTCTTTAGCTAACATCTGTTTCTAAATCTTTCATTCACTTTCTTTCACTAGATCTTTCTTAGTTCCCTTTTTATTCACTTTTTTTAACCTATCCCTAGGTTATCTATCTAGATTTTGTCTCGAATCTTAATTTCCTAGTTAGTCATTTGGAGTTATTAACCTATGGTTTATTATGAAATTATCGCTAATTAAAGTTAAAATTTTCTAAGGTATGTTATGCTTTTCTTCTTTTAAGACTCTATTCCTAGTTAGCCTAAACTTAGTTCATCAACTGAATTTAGTTAGCCTAAACTTAGTTCATCAACTGAACTAAGTTTCTCTTCTTCTTCTAGGCCTTATTCATCTTTGATTAGCCTATGATTTTCCTTTTACCTAGAGTTTTACGCTTTCTTTCTTTATTAAGAAAGCTTTCACACTACATCACGACATCTCTTTATCCTTGTTTAAGGGTTTGCTTCTCTTTTCCTTTCCCCTTCTTCTTTTTTCACTAGTTCCTTCTGGTGATGTCCTTTCAATTCTGATAAACATTCTCTTCATACTCATTATTTGCAAGCATGCAGGTACTCCCACCATTGCGGTGCATTCTACTTTCTTAGCTCGCTTACTTTCCATTAATCTTGACCATGACAAGGTCCTTTCCCATCATTTTTTAAGGGTCTCCTCCTTCTTACTCTTATTATCCACCAAGTGATGAGGGGTTTACCACATTTAACTCCTTAAGAGCGGAGGTTTCTAGCCTATCTTTCTCCTTATTCCGTTTCCTCCATCTCCACTTCCTTTCTCTTGACATTGGTATCCAATGGTCAGACAAGTAGTAACGGACATACTACTCGTTGACCATATAGATGTGATCTCTTTTCATTCTTTCCTTATTCTCCGTTTTGTCACTTTTGCCTTATTCCTCATCATTTCTTAAGAATGGTTTCTTTTTCTTGTTCCTCTTTCTTTACTCTCCTTTTTGCCATCCTCGAGTCCTTTAGGGTTTTCCCTTATCAATCTTTGCCACATCCTCAAGTGACTTTCCCTTATCTCACCTCTCATGATCTAGGGCTCATTTGATTCCTTCCAATTTCCTTAGACGGTCTCTCCTCAATTAACTCCAGGTGGGCTCTTACCCTTTACCCCTTTCGTTCACCACTTACATACCATAGTGTAAGAATAAGAGAAGTCAGCTAGCCTTTACTGCAACTTCTATCACTTCATGTCTACTCCCCGGAGCATCATCCAGGCAATCTATGGGCTTATCCCACCAGACTTGCTAACCTGTAGGTTTATCCCGCCAGGCTTACCACGGTGTTAGGTCGAGCCCAACCACCTCATATGCTACCCCAAGGCCTAGGCGTTCGAATGCCAGTGTACTGCAGCACTTCTCGAACCCAAGCTGCCAAGGGCTTTGTTGCTCCCTGTGGGCTCCTTGGCAATCTCTTCACTTGGCTAGCTCTTCATTGGCTTCCCTTTTTCATCATTCTATTTGTTGCTTTGCGAGATTCTCCTTGATCCTCTATCTATTTGCTCAAATGCCTTATATCACGTCTTGAAGTCTTGCTCAGCCTCGTCTCCGTGATCGATCTTTTCGATTTCTTTTGTCCTAACCCGACTCTCTCTCTCTTAAGATACATGCTAATGGTGTAGAGAGCGAGAGAAGTGAAGGTAGTCTTTATGCACGTTAGGTCCATCTTGGCTCCTCGCCTTACTCTAACCGCTTCACTTCCTCCCAAGTCTTACACGTCACTAGTGTATGAATGGGGGATATGCATCTGATTTAGGGTTAAAAGTCAAACTCGCTCCTTCACTAGCGAGTCTCAATGCCTACAACCTCAAAGGTTGGACATCGAACCAGTTTTCTTCATTGGTGAGCCTCTGATTAGGCTATCTTGGAGGGTTGAATGAGATACTACCTATCTCTTTATCTTAAGGAATTTACCATCCCTTGTTCGGTTTAGTCGTCGAGTAGAAAGAACATTAGAAGCTGGAGAATTGGTTTTGGGGAATTTCTTGGAAAGCGTCACTATTTTCACAAATCTCGAGAAAAATGTGAGGTAAGCAAAATTCATGGTATACTCCTTTTCTTCTCTTACTATTATTTGGACTGACTTAAGCATTAGAGAAAGATCAATCGGTTAAACAATAGCTCCTCCTTTGGTTCTTGTAGGATTCTTGGTCCAAAAAGCCCATCCAAGCTCCTTAACCGCCCCGTTGAGGTATTCACATCTTGACCTTAACATTGGGTACTATCTGTGGGAACGGCAGTAGCCATGGCTTCACTAGATGATAATAGCAGTCAGGTCCGAGATAATAACAACTCCATAAGGTCAATTCGATGCAACGTATTGCCAGCATAAAGGAACATTGTAGAAACTCCTCCTAACCCCTTCCTTTTCTTTCGATACACATCTTTCTACAACATCTACCCTAGCAACCTAGAACACCAACCCTTCTTCCTCCCAACAACTACCTTTGATATTCGTAGTTAACCCAACCACGATTGGGGTGGGGAAAGAATCGCCCCAAGTCATAGATGTGATGTTCTACATGGCTCAGATGCAAAAATGAACGGATGACCTCAGTAATTTGATGGAGCGACAATAGAAAACAATAGTTGATTTGAGGTCAGCTTAGTCCCACAGAGATAAGTCACTTCCACAAATGCATGTGCATGGCAATCAAAGCCCTCTGGGGTCAAACAGGCTAGCACTGCAAAATTAGATGTCGAAACCCTAAAGAAAGTCCCTCTACTCGGCACGCTCTCGCACACATTTGACATGCTCCTGCCGAGTCGGCACACCGTGCGACTGTCTAAGGCATAAAGAAAGGTAGAGAAACTGGTGAAAACATCGAACCCCCATAGAAGTCTAAGGCAAAAACCACTTCCCTTGACATACCTATATTTGACTGACTCGGTGACTTAAAAGCTGAGTTGGAAAATAAATTCAATAAAGCCTCGAAAACCAATAATTTGACTAAGAAGGATCACCTAGAATGGCTAATGAAGAACAGAATTCACTGGCTCTGTGTGTCCGAAAAAAAGAAATGCCACCCAACTTCAAGGTCCCCAAGATGAAATATATTGGCAAGGGCGACCTAAAGGTCATGTCACTCAATATAGCAACATCATTCGACTATACAGAGCATCATATGCTTGAGTGTCGAGCATTCATTTGCACCTTGGAAAAGACGGCACACACTTGGTATTACAAATAACGGTCGGGCTCAGATGTAAACTTTGCCTCATTAAGTATTGCATTTATGAGCAACTTCTCCAGTCAGAGAAAAAAGATGAAAACGGCATCTTCATTACTGGCAATTCGAAAAGTGCTAGAAGAACTACTAAAAACTACATTGATAGGTTTCAAGCAATAATGGGAGACATTGAGAAGTTAACTACAGATTTTACCATAAAAGCTTTTATAGTAAGGGTTAGAAATGATTATTTGAAGCATGATTTGACAGATAACAAACCCAAGCAGCTTCATGTGTCACGCCTCGACCCGTCTCAAGTCGGCCACGTGGCAACTGCCATGCCACCTCGAAGTACGTGTCTTCAGCCACACATCCAAGGCACTGTAAAGAATGAATTGAGTATCTTCGCTGTAAAACGAGCTAAGACTTTAATTAAAAATCATTTAATTAAAATATAAATTCTAAAAGTAATACCAGTGGACTAATTTAAAGCAGTACCTATGCAGCGGAAACTACTAAGCCTAAGCCACCAACGTCTCCTAGTGAGCCTCTAATCTATCTGCCATCATCGTACGCGGATCTGTATCCATTCACATTGGATATAGTGAGCAATAGAGGTTCAATGAATTTTCATCGGGGTTAGGGAAACCAGGGGTAATAAAAAACTTAAAAATAAAATAAATAAACATTTTTCTTTTCAAAACCCTTTTCATGTTCTCTAGGCGAGAACCTTCTTTTAAAACAATTTATAAATAAATACACATACGTATCTAAAATGGACTGGCCTCAACATACTAAAGGCTCGACTGGCCGGTCGAATGCCTTACTGCACCGAGGGCTATCTCTTTTCTCTTTTAAAACATTTTCACATTTTCTCTTTCTGTGGCCCGTTCCCTCAGTGGTGCCAATTGCTGTGGTGGAACATAGCTACCTCGAGCCTTGAAGAGTTTCCCTACGCACCTCTCCCAGGGTCTCCACTCACGTACCCCTCAAAAGGCGGACCATGACTACTTGGTTGCATGCCTCTTAACTTGGTCCACGCTCCCTTTAATCGGAGCCCCGAGGAACCCTCTCAATCACTCATCTCGCATCTCATCCGTAACAATATCATATATATATATATGTATAAAATGTATAAACATACACACACATAAACCGTTACGTTTTCTTTAAAAATCATCCCACCCTCTAAGTGGGTATATCACAAAATAAATGTGTGTGGTGGATTACCCTTACTTCAAAATATTTATAAAACCTTTGAAAATCAATTTATCTTTTGAAGATATTTTGCCTTAGTGGCTAGGCACTGAAATCTAAGCCACTCACGGTGTTGGGACATTTGTATACTCCCAAAGGATCCACGTAGACAAGTCTCTGGAGCATCACCGCACTTGATCGTCCGGAACCCTAATACATGTAAAACCGTGTTAGTTTTCATACTCAAACTATAAATGCACCTATGAGGCTCTAGTATGACCTAAGCCATGTTTCGATGCGTTTCAGGGCTTAGAAAAGTGTCCGGGAGGTTACGAGGTAAAAATAGGATGCCTGACAAAAAATTATCAAAATGCCCCTAGGGGCCCATGGGCCCACCTCATGTTCTGGCTAGTCCCGCACGGGAATGGGCCAATAGGCCACTCTCGCGTGGGAGTGCCTTGCCTCCTACGCTGGAGGCCTTGAAATTGCCCTCCTCCGTAGGAGGGACTCGACTCCCGCATGGGATTCGGTCTGGAGCGTCGGGAACCGAGGCTTCTCCTTAATTTTCAAGCCCATCGGTCCACCGTTCGGCATAAAAATCGAGACAAATGTTCTTCGAAGCTCCTATGACGCGTTTACCAAAATAAAAACGAGAATCACAAGCTGAAAGCTCCTAGATCTTGAATCTAAGCTAAAATCTAGCTAAAAAGCTAAACCTAACTTTGAACTTAGATCTCTCATAGACCAATGAATGGAAATGCGTGAAAACTTAATGGAATGTAGATTAAAGTGAGTAGAATAACATATTAGAAACTCACCTTGATCCTTTTGTCGAATTGTCTAAATCAGCCAAAAGTCCAAAATTGCTTCGAGAGAGCAAATAAGAGGAAAGAAAACTGAGAGAAAATGAGAAGGAGAGAAAATGAGAAGGAGAGAAAATAAGGGTCTATTTATAGGGAACCCCGATGTCGGGTCTACTCGACCCTGGGCCAAACTTTTTTCCCTCGTTGTAACCTCTCATAATTTCGATCTTTGGCCTAATCCACCGACCAATTCACTAAATGGATGTCTAATCCATTGATTGTGGACTTCAAAAAGTCTAATTTATGCTTCCATGCATGGTCACTTATCTCATCTTCCAACTCCGTCTTATCTTAAGCTTAGCTTCTCTTTTTAATTAAACACATCCGGGTGACGTATTGTTGAGTTAATATGCTGTCTTACACTATTCTATTTGCACGAAAAGGTCGGATTAGGTCTGGATGTGTCATCACGACTTGTTCAACAAAGCGTAAAAATATGCTGATGTTGAGGAGATGAAACTCCTTCACGATAATATCTACAAGCTGCCTCAAGACTCGATTAAAGACGACCATCAGGAGAGCAATAGGCCTCAAAGATATAGTCATCCTGGTCAAGACAATAGAAGCTATAGGCAAAGAGAAATGGGCCACCGACAAAGGGAAGATAAGGCCTTGAGACTTGAAGCCCCTTGACATGAGCAAAATAGAAAAAGCATACATGTCCCATGTCAAATGGAGGAATAGACTTCACTTAATGCCTCCCCCACAGACAATCTACACAGCATATCTAGGAGTGAAATAGCCGACAGTATCTAATGGCCCCAGAGAATGAAAAACCCAAGGAAGGGAGGAAAAAACGATGGCGAGTACTGTGGAATGATAGAGGCCATACTACAGAAGAGTGCTATGATTTGAAAAATGCCATCTAAGATATGATACGACAAGAATATCTTCGAAACTACATCAAGAAAGAAGTGACACAATAGTCTTGCAAAACATAAAAAGATACTCAGTCAGCTGAACGGTATGAGCGAAAATAACATAAACGAGCATTTGTGCATGGTGTTATAAACACTATAATAGGTGCCACACAAGAATGGACAGACTCCAAGTCCAAAAAAAGCCCACTTCTGAAGTGTGTGCCATTTGGGATTACAAGCCCCCTACCAAAGAATGAACTATATGATGATTGAACCATCAATTTCTCATGGGATAAAACTAAACTATTCCAAGATTCTAGTAATGACCTAATCGTTGCTAAGGCAATTACAAGGTAAACAAAATATTGGTTGATAGTGGCAGTGCAGTCAATGTTATTTTATACAAAACGTTCAAAAACATGAGGTTTGAAAATGGTCAACTTGAGTTGACGAAACCCATATACAGTTTTGGTAACAATCTAATCCCAGTCAAAAGACTAATCAAATTGCCAATCTACATAAGTGACGGCTTACATATACTGAATGTCATGAACACCTTTATGGTAGTGGATCAACCGTTCGACTACAACGCCATAATTTGTCATGCGATCATGAAGTATATATTATGGTTGACGCAATATATTGTTTGAAAGTTAAGTTCCCAATGGAATTGGATACATGCAGACTGATCAATACATGGCTCGACAGCATCATTTTGATATACCTAGTGATGGCCAAAAAAATGGTAGAGGTGAATGAGGAATTGACCGCCTTAGCAATAGATGACTATACTGGGGGGGCGAGATTCTCAACCTATGGAAATCAATATATTGAATTGGGAACAAGGGTTGGTTAGTAGAAATGGAGATAACCATTGGCCATCCCTCGAGATCCTCGATACGTGGGATGAGTAAACACTAAATAAGCCACAGCCGGTTGAAGAAACGCTAAGTATTCATGTAAAAAAGGGAGAGCCTTAGATGGTTACCCAATTAGGTTCAAAGTTGATCAAGCAAGAAAAAACATTACTGGCAGAATTCCTACAAAAGAACTTTGATGTATTTGCATGGACGCCAGCTAATATGTCTGGTATACGCCCTTTGGTTATATCCCATAGATTGAGTGTCAACAAGAGGGTAAAGTCGTTAAATAGAAGAAAAAAAATGCTCCCTATAGAGCATCAATTATTTGAAAAGAAGTTGACATGCTGTTGAAAGTCGGGTTTATCAGATCAGAAGTTCATTATTTGGAATGGGTAACCAATGTGGTGTCAGTAAAGAAGTGACGGGTAATCTAAGTTTTTGATCAAATCGTTGTTGCATACGTAGGAAAAGTTAAAAAAAATGGAGGAGCAAAGTAAACAAGAAGGGCCTACCCCAATGACTAAAGAACTGATGTATGATAAAGCCATGGGTACTAGATCGGGATATAGGCAAGGATTTAGGTATGGCAAGAAAGGAATCGCAAAAGGGGAACATGAATATGAGATTATAAAGCAACAACACTAGCAAAAAATTACAAAAATTCATGGTCAATACGCCCAACTTGAAGGAAAGCTTGAAACTCTAGAGGCAAACCGAGCAAAACATAAGCAAAAGCTGCGAGAGAATTTACTAAAGAACATACGGAGCAAATAACTAGGGATGTTCAAGAGCAACTTAAAAGGCAATTTTAAGAGATGTTTTGACACACCCGAACCTAATTCAACTTTTTTGTACGAATGGACTAGTGTAAGACGGCGTATTAACTCAACCATATGTCGGTCCGGATGTGTCTGTTTAAGAAGAGAAGTGAAAACTCAGATAAAATGGAGTTGGAAGATGAGACAAGTGACCATGCATGGAAGCACTAATTGGACTTTCTTAAGTCTATAGTCAATAGATTGGAGATCCATTAGTGTATTAGTCGGTGGATTAGGCCAGGGATTGAGATTATGAGAAGTGGAAAAAGGGGGAATTAAGTCTGGCTCGGGATCCGAGTAGGCTTGGTGTCAAGCTTACCTAGAAATAGGGGGAGTTGAGCTCTCCACCTCTTATTTTTCTTCTCCCTCTGTTCCTCTCCTCTCATTAGCTCTCTCGGAGCAATTTTGGACTTTTGGTTGATCCGGACAATCCGACCAAAGGATCAAGGTGAGTTTCTAATATGTTATTCTACTCACATTTTATTAAGTTTTCACACATTTCCATGCATCGGTCTAGGATAGATCCAAGCTCAAAGTTAAGTTTAGCTTTTTAGTTAAATTTTAGCTTAGATTTGAGATCTAAGAACTTGTGATTCTCGTTTTTGCTTCTGTAAATGCATCGTGGGAGGCGATAGGAATGTTCGTTTCAATTTTTGTGTCGAACGGTGGAACGAGAGGCCCAAAAATCGAGGAAAGGCCTCAGTTCCCGAGCTTTAGAACCGGCTCCTGTGCGGGAGCCGAGTCTCTCCAGTGTAGGATAGGCATTTTTCAAGCCTTTCGCGAGGGAGGCTAGTCATTCCGTCATGGGAGTGGCCTACTGGCTGAGTCCCGCGCGGAACTGCCCTGTTCATGAGGTGGGCCCACGGGCCCTTAGGGGCATTTTGATAATTTTCTGTGAAGTGTCCTATATTGACCCTGAAACTCCTCGGACACTTTTATAAGCCCCAAAACACATCCAAACACCGTCTTAGGTCATGCTAGAGCCTCATAGGTGCATTCATAGCTTGATTATGAATGCTAACACGTATTTCCATATATTAGGGTTCCGAATAATCGAGTACGGCGATGCTCCGAAGACTTGTCTACGTGGATCATTTGGGAGTGTATGAACCTCCCAACACTATGAGTGGTTTAGATTTCAGTGCCTAGCCACTAGGGTAAAACATTTTTAAAAGATAAAATAATTTTTAACGGTTTTGGGATACAGGGAATCAACTACCACACACGCACCTTTTTGGTTATATAACCACATAGATAGTGGGATGTTTTAAAATGGAAATATAAAGATTTATGTGTGTGTGTGTGTGTGTTTATGTTTTTGTTTATGTATTTTAAATATATATGTTTTATACATATACATATATATATGATATGTGATGCGGATGGGACGCGAGATGAGCGATTGAAAGGGTTCCTCGGGGCTCTGATTTGAGGAGTGTGGATTGAGTTGAGAGGCATGCAGAAATGCAGCCGTGGACTGCCTATCAAGGGGCACGGTGAGTGGAGACCCTGGGAGAGGTGCGTAGGAAAACTCGCCAGGGCTCAATGTAGCTGTGTTCCACCACAGCGTCTGGCACCACCAAGGGAACGAGCTAGAGAAAATGTGAAAATGTTTTAAAAGATAAAAGAGATAGCCCTCGGTGCAGTGAGGCATACGACCGACCAGTCGTGCCTCCAGTATGTTTGAGGCCAGCGCATTTTATTTATATATTTATTTTAATTATTTAATCAACTTCTCACTTGGAGAATTTGAAAAGAGGCATTGAATTCAAAATTATTTATTTATTTATTATTATGTTTTGTTGGATTACCCCTGTTTGCCTTAACCCCTGATGGAGATTCATTGAACCTCTGTCACTCACCTGTATCCAATGTGAATAGATGCAGATTCGCATATGAGGATAGCAGATAGATCGAAGGCTCATTAGGAGGCATCGGTGGCCTAGGCGTAATAGTTTCTGCTGCGTAGGTTTTCTTTTAAATTAGTCTAGTGAGGCAGAATGTTCCCTCCGCTGTTTTTCTTGCATCTTTCCAAAACTTACTGATTTGATATTGAATCTTTTTCCCATGCATCCAAACACCTTTTAGTCTCAAAACATAGCCAATAACACTTTAAAACATTGGATTAAAATCTCATTTGGATCTAGAATTCATTGAATTTACATTTAGAATTATGTATTTGTGTTGGTCATGTTGTGAGACTTTGATCTAAGAATAGCTCAATGCATGTTAGATTCATTTGGTTAGAGTACAAAGAGAATGGTTTGTTAGATTAGTATCTCTTGCATCTTAAGCATGGTATTCATTTGACAAAATGTCTTGACTTGAGCATTTTTTGTCTCGAACAAGCACTTCCATAGGTAGAGAGACTTTGGACAAAGTTGGAGACGCATCAGTGGATATTATGTGGGAGTATACGATTCTCCCCAAAGTTGAGTGACCTGGAGTTCAGTGTTTAATTTATTAGAGGCTAAATGCTATATTTTGATTATCATTATTGTTATTATTATTTATTATCAAAGGAAATTATTTGATTAATATTTTTAGTAAATGTCTTATACTTTGATCTATAATTATGAATGTGATTTGATGAATTGGGCCTAAGAGCCAAACTAATTGTTTATTGGGATGGCCATGAGGGCCTATATGTGTTTTTGATTGTGTGGGCATGTGGGCCTTTACTCACAAGGTGGCTTGAGAGGAAGCCGGGTGACTCGTGAGAGTGCTAGCACTGTACCTGTTGGAAGGCGCAGGTGAACATTGGTCTTGGTAGGTAGGAGACACAGGGTGGCCCACCGAGGATAGCATTGTAGCTGTGTACACCCATAGTGAAGGCAAATTTCAGAGAAATAGGGCAATATTTGAGTATTATTTTATTATATTATATGATTGAGTTATTGCCTCTGACGTGCTAGGGCAGTCGACGAGGGATGCTGGCTTTTTGACTGCCACCCTTATAAAATATTTTATTACAAATGATTATGTTTTTAAGAAATGATTTAATGATTTAAATTGATGTATTATTAATATATTTTAACTATGTTTAGATCTTTTTAAATAAATATTGAACCCTTGTCAATGACCTATAATCACTTGTTGTGATTGTAAACTTAAGCTAAGAGCTCGTGGACCTTTAAGAAGCTATGGTGGTGTAGTTGAGCATGATATTGCATTTCTATTGGAGATATTTGTGGGTTTTGAACAAATTGCTTTGAATAAATTTTACACATTACTATGTATTTTGAGATAAGAACTCTTAGTTTACTTTATTGTAAGTTTAAGGCTCACCTTGATTTATATATAAAAGTTTTTGCTAGAATTAATTTTTGATTGACTTTACTCAATCATAACAAAATTTAATTTTAACTGTAAAATTTTGTACTTTTTATTTATATTATTTTAAATTGTTTTAAATTATATATAAAGAAATAGCTATGATATACAAATGCCTTGCATTGCTTCGAGGTGTATGGGTGGCTAACATGTACTTTAAAGTAGTGCGGCGGTTGTTACATTATCGAGTCTCCGGATCAGGGTGTGACAACAACAACAACAACAACAACAACAACAACAATAATAACAACAATAATAATAATAATCATTCTAAAACTATTGTGTTATGTAAATAAGGGTTCAAAATTGCCTTCTTTGAGATTCCAATATATAATAATCAGCCCATTAGTGTAATTTTGTCATTATACTAAGTTTAATGTACCTAAAGTCTGAGGTTTCAAGTTTAAATCCCATGGATTTGGTCTAATTAAATATTGATTTATTAGTATATTTAATTTATAATCATGAAGTATTCTTAATTTGTTAGTAATTTTTTTTTACTAGTAGTTTGTTAGTTTTTTTTTTTGAAAGGCAAGTATGTTTATTTGTCTAATGATTTCTCAATGTAAAAATTTAAATGAAATTTAATCTAATTGCAATAAGATTTCATTGTATCATAAACAAAATTGTTAGCTATGAAACAAAAAATTTATAATCAAGGAATATTATCTGGTAAGTATATTAGTTTAACATCCCTTAAAAAATATATTTATAATCCTTATGGAGGAAAATAATCTCATATTATATTCTATTCAATGTAGCTTTTAGAGTTACAAGCAAGATTAAAGGGTTATAAATAAATCATAGACTGTTAAATGAATACAATTATCTACGATTATATCAAAAGAAAAAAAAAAGTGCTGAGGTATATGAATATTAATTTATTAATTAAAAGGATAAAATATATGTTACCTTCACCAAATTACCTATAAAATCTAAAAACTCCAACTTCAATGTCACGCACCGACCCGCCCGGGCCGGTAACGTGGCAACCGCCGCGTTACCTCAAAGTACGTGTTTGTAGCCACGCATCCAAGGTACCGCAAGGCTTGAAATAGATATCATTGCTGCAAAACAAAATTAAATTTTAATTAGAAATCATTTAATAAAATATTTAATTTATAAGCATCACCAATGGATTAATTTAAAAGAATACCTACGCAATGGAAATTGCTAAGCCTAAGCCACCTACGTCTCCGAGTGAGCCTCCAATCTATTTGCTGACCCTGTACGCAGATCTACATCCATCCACATTGGATACAGGTGAGTGACAGAGGTTCAATGAATCTCCATCGGGGTAAGGGAAAACAAGAGTAATCCAAAATATGACAAAAAAATAAATAAATAAGCTTGTTTTCAAAACCTCTTTTATAATTCTCCAAATGAGAATTAGATTTAAAACCTTTAAAATAAATATATACTAAACAGGCTGGGATTTAATAAACTGAAGGCACGACTGGCCGGTCGTATGCCTTACTGCACCGAGGGCTATCTCTTTTCTTTTTTAAAACACTTTCACAATTTCTCTTCCTTTAGCCCGTTCCCTCAGTGGTGCCCATTGCTGTGGTGGAACACAGCTCTGGAGCCCTGGCGAGCTTCCCTACGCGCCTCTCCCAGGGTCTCGTCTCACGGTGCCCCTTGATAGGCGGTCCACGGCTGAGAATCAAGCATGCTTCTCCAACTCGGTCCACACTCCCACATATATTGGAGCCCGAGGAGCCACTCAATTACTCATCTCGCATCCCATTCATATATTCATCACATATATATATATATATATATCCAAAACATATATGTTTAAAACATTTAAACACACACAAGCTTTTAGATTTTAAAATCATCCCACCCTCTAAGTGGGTGTATCACAAAATAAAAAGTGCGTGTCGTGGATTACTCTTATCCCAAAAGTAGTTGTAAAACCTTTTAAAACAATTTATATTTTTAAAACATTTAAAAACATTTGTCCATAGTGGCTAAACACTGAAAGCAAGGCCACTCACAGTATTGGGAGATTCGTATACTCCCAAGCGTTTCATGTAACTTTACCCTCCGGCGCATCGCCGCATTTGATTCACCTGGAGCCGTAGTATACGGAAATACGTTAGCATTCATAATTAAATTTATGAATGTACCTACGAGGCTCTAACATGATCTAAGGCTGGGTTTGAATGTGATTCGGGGCCTAAGAAAGTGTTCGGGAGGTTTCGGGGCTAAAATTGAACTCTTGATGAAAATTACCAAAATGCCCCTGGGGGCCCGTGGGCCCCACACCTGGATTGGGTTGGGCCCCAAGCGGGTTGGGCCAAGTTCTACGCAAAATTGGGCCCAAAAAGCCCTCTCGCAAGATATTTATATATTATAATGATAAAATATATAAATATATAAGATATATTAATATAATATATAAATATTTAAAATATAATAATATAATATAAAAATATCTAAACAGGGACTCGGTCGGCCTGTTCCTCGGCCGGTCCCTCCCCCGGTTTTTGCACTCGTTTCTCCTCCTTTCGATGTACAAACTTAGAGTGACGATCCTCATGGCATCCATGAGGATACGCCGAGGTAGAAACGAGAAACATCAGTCCAATTTCCATAAAATCGAGATTTAGCTTAAATTGACTAAATCTCCGATTTACTCTCACCCGGTACACAGAAATGAGTGAAAACAGAGTATGACGTAGATTAAGGTGAGTACTATAACATACTAAAAACTCACCTTATTCCACCGGCCCAATATCCGTAGATTTGAGTTTTAAAATTAAACCGGTCAAAAACTAAAAACTCAGATCTACGCTAAACCAATGGATGCAAATACGTGCAACCTAAATAAAACATAGATTGAGGTGAGTAGAATAACATACTGGAAACTTACCTTGATCTAATGGTCAGATTGTCCGGATCTGTCAAAAGTGCAAAATGCCTCCGTTTGGCTCCAGAGAGAAAAGGAAAGAAAATGAAAGAAAAAATAAAAAGAGAAATGAGGAAAAGCTTCGGCTTTTCTTTATTTATAGAGGAGCCCGACACCGGGTCTATTCGGGCCATAGGTCAAACTTTTTTCCCTTTTTCAACTTTCTTCTATTTTCACCAGTTGGCTAAATCCTTTCATTTCTTGTGCCAATGGGGCCCATAATAAATTTCTAAGGACTTAATTGGAGGTCTTTTTGACATTTACTAATTTCCATACATGGTTAATTACTTTATCTTCCAACTCCATCTTATCCTAATTTTAACTTCTCTTCTTGATTAGACACATCCGGACCGACGTATTGTTCACTTAATACGCCGTCTTATACTATTCTATTTGTACGAAAAAATCATATTAGGTCCGGATGTGTCATTCAATCCATGAAATAATCGTTATATATAAACATGTGGTCTAAATTCCTTTAATTTCCTCCAAATTTATTAAAATTTCAGCCAAGAAAAAGATCATATCTACATGGTACTCAACAATGAATAAAAAATCGGACCGGTCGTTGAACTGGTTGCTTGACCGGGTCACGGTTTAATCGGTCCAACCGGTTCAACCGATTGGTTCAAGTACATAAATAATTTAATTTTATTAATTTCTGAAAATATTCAAAAAATTGATAAAAATAAGAAAAAATTCATAAAATTCATAAAAAATATGAAAAAATAAAAAATATTAGTGCATCACATAATCTAAATAAATATTACAAATTATTTTACATCACAAATTATATTTTTATTATGGAAGTATATTAAAATAAACAAATTAAAAATTTAAGCTCCAAATTTCAAAGTTCAAAGTTCAAACATAATAAGAAAATTAAAATTTGGGTTTCCCATTAATTTAGGTTTCTTTTGAATTTGAGTTAATTAATTAAAAATAGCTTTAAAAATAAAAAGAATTTAAATTTTCGGTTGAACAGGTCCAACCGGTTCAACAGTTTTCGATTCAACACCGATTCAAAGGGAATCTGGTTTTAGACCTATTAATGGACAGGACTTGTGGTCGGTTCCCGATTGAACCGATCGATCCGGTCTGATTTTTTATTCACTGGTACTCAATCATGTTCTCTTCTTAATTTTTAGTAATTTCCTGTAAAGTATACCTACTACTTTCCTAGATCTCATTCCTTCTTCAGCCTTTACTCAATTTTTTTTTTCTAATTTTCTTTTGACAGAATAGAAGAGAGAGAGGAGACCAGATTTAAGGGCTTGTTTGGTTCAAAGGGGGGGAAGGGAGGGAAGGGGAGGGGAGGGGAGGGGAGGATTTTAAGGGAGGAGGGTTATTTTTTCCTTTTTGGTTGGAAGAGGAGTTAGAGGGAGTTTAATGTATATTTTTACCAAATTATCCCCATATGTAAAATCGTTATTACTATCATTATTAATATTAATATATTTTTTCCATATTGTCATGCCATGTAAAAAATAATCTTTGTCAGATAATCTTTATTAATTATTATTATTATTCTTGAATTAAAAAAATATAAAATATAAAATATAAATCAAATACAAAATAAAATAAATAAAATATAAAAAAATGTAGGTGATGAAGATTAAGTAAGAGAGGAAGCAAAAAACTAATAAAAATTTAAAGACCATAAATAATTAATTAATTAAATAAAGCAATCAAAATTAAAATATGAAAATAAAAAAATAAATAGAAAGAAAAATTAAATAAACATTAGAAAATTATTTGGTAAAATATATAATTTTAAAAAAATAAAAAAAAAAGAAATGAAACAAAAAGGGGAATTTGAAAGAGATAGAAAAAAGAGAGAGATAAATTATATAGTTAAGTTATGATAAAATTATCAATAATATTAAAAGGGGTAAATTTTTCAAAAACTTGACACTCCCCCAAAAGACTCCAATTTGGGAGGAGTAGAATATAAGGGGTTAGGAGGAGTTTTATCCTCCTCCCCTCACCCCTCCTCCTCCTCCTCCTCCTCCTCCATACTCCTAATCAAACAAAACAAGTTCTTCCTAACTCCTCCTAACTTCCCCTAAATACCCCAACCAAACAAGAGGTAAGAGCCCGGCAACAGTTTTGCGTTCCAACAAAATCATCGGTCTTGAATTGTACATATAAAAGTATATATATATATATATATATCTGTTCAATTCAAAGAATATATATGAAATTTTTATTCGAAGACGAAAGTAAACTCTCTACAGTATTCATGAAGAATTGAGAGAGAGAGAGAGAGAGAGAGATATATATATATATATATAGGGGTAAAATCAAATATCTACAATAACCAGAACACCGAAGGTCCCTTGTAAGAATGCAATAACAAACATGAAAAATACCAAGTTTCCCAACTTTGGGACAAAAATGGAATTTGATTTATTACAAGCTACTAGTTAAATTCCAACTTAGAGCTGCTAATATTTGCTTGATTTGGTTCAATGATTTCTCCTTCGAACTTCATGAATTGCACACTGTATTATAAATAAAGATAGCTCTACTTCACTACTCTTTTTTTTTAATTGTTTCTTTGGTCCTTTTTAATATTTTTTGGCAAATCTTTGGTCTTTTTAAAATCAATTAGTGGGCAAAACAATGTTAGGAAAAGTGCATATACCTAGGTGCATCATAATTTGAACAAATTAAGGATTGATGATTTGCATTTAAAATTATTACCAATTCAGTGTAAGGTGTCAAATTTATATAATTCAAGTGAAGGTGTTATGGTAAGATTCCTAAATTACCCATACCCATCCTACCTTAGTACTAAATGTTGGGTATTGAGCCCGAATGTTAGCAATTAGACTCCACATAACTTTCCTCGATATTTGGATAACCATGCATCTAATCGAAACGAATTGAACATATAATAACTACTTAATAATTCATATATACATCATCTCATCATCTCATAATAAAAAATTATTATATACCATAACAAATTGAAGATGTTGATAATACTGAAAACCAAAAAAAAAAAAAGATCTTGATAATATTTTCTTAGTTTCACTTGCAAAATTATATACCTGAATGGTTGTGTTCATGAGTCAGTTTATATGTCTAGACCAAAATAAGTCAAATTGTTTCAATTCTTATAATGTAAAAAGTTCTCTTTTGATCTCTATTTTTGTCCTCCCATTACTATTTTTTAATAAATATGTGTTATTTTTAATGTGATAGTATATATTTTCTATCATGCCCCAACTCCTGATTTTATTGGAGTTAGTGAAAGTGTTCAGAGTATTTGATCTTAAATTTCGTTGGTGATTTGACTAGATGTGAGCAGCTACATTTACATTTAGCAAGCCAATATGATTTTTCTCGTATAGAAAGAGACAAAAATTTAGGCTATTTTTTGTACGTAAAAATATTTGTTCTTTTTATTTTTTAAAAAATATAAAAAATCATCATATAAGATATGTGTACTTTATAAAAATATATGTATATTTTAAAAATTAAAATAAAAATAGACTTAAAATTGAAAACAATTTTTTTTAATTTCATTTCTAGGTGCATTTTGATTTTTATTTTTTAAAACATATATATATATATATATATATATTCCTTTATAACACATATCTTAGATGATAATTTTTTTATATTTTTTAGAGAATAAAAATAAAAAATATTTTCTCATATCAAACATAACTTTATATTTGTCATTTTAAGTAACATTGTCTGCCAAACAATTATTTTGTTGGAACATAAGATAGGGAAAGGAGTAACTTTATATTTGTCATTTTAAGTAACATTGTCTGCCAAACAATTATTTTGTTGGAACATAAGATAGGGAAAGGAGTCTATCTAGGGAGGCATGGGAAGTTTCGAATTTAAGATTTCTTCAATGTCAACTTCTAACTAGCTATCTTAGTTAGAGGGGGAATGTTTTGCAGAACAATTATTAATTAAAGGGCATTTTTGAAACTATGACTTATATCATGTTACACTAAAAAAAAAATTATCTAATTAGCGCTGTCTATAGTCATTTACACCTACTAGTAATTATTCTTCTTCAAAATCACTGCTCCTTAATTTAATTAAATTTCTTATGAAGATACGTAACTAAAAAGATCTACTTAGACTTATCTAGGATGGCCAAAAGAAAAAAAAAATTATTACACTTAGCTAGAATCATTAATTAACACAACTCGTAATTTTTTTAGTGAATCTTATCACTGTCGAGTGCCCATTAACCATGCGCATAACTTTCCCAACAATATTAATTAGTACTCCCTCTGTCCCTATTTAACTGTCTCTTTTTAGTCAACTTATCATAATTTTGATCATTATTTGTGATAAAATTATAAAGTTGTAAATTTTTTGAAGATAAAATTTAAAAAGTACAAATCTTATGTAAGATATAATATCTGAAATACCCAAGATCTTAAGCAAATATTAGAACATCAATATGATAATAAGATAATATACATACCTGATTGGGCAGCCATCATTATTTAGCGGAAGCAAGTGTCTCCGATCAAGCTATGATCTTCCTCTTCTTCTTCTCCTTCTTATGGCAGATCTCAATGGGAAGAAACTGACGTTATGAAGAGAAGAGGGGACCTTAGCCACTTATTTATATTAACCTTAATTATCCCAGTAGTAATCCTCCCCATAAAAGGCCTACTGGGACAGGCCTACACAACTGCCATACCACACTAATTCAAAAGAGACGTGCAAAGCCCATACAATAAAGATCACTTATCAAAATTAGGCCTTCATGCTTGTTTCCCACATGGACCAAATTACTAGCCTGTTTTAATAAACAACAAATGACCAATTAATAGTAGCCCACAAAATAGAAAATTCTAACATCCTCCCACTTGGGCAATATTAATTGGTGTTTATTTTAAATTTTAGAAAATATTTTCAAAAAAAATGACACCAGGCTAGTTAACTTAATTTTTGATGTGGCCACAATTTGAAAACAATTCAGTCCATAGAAACAACATCTCATGATCCTGTCCATTAAAACCAACAAATACTGAATCATGGCAGCCTTTGTACCCTTTAATGATACAAGACCAATCCATGGTTACAAGTATAAGTGATCTTATCGACAATAGATCTTAGTGTGGTTGTGTAGCAAGAAAATAGCACCAAATGTGATCTTAATGTGCTACTTTCATTGTCGGTCCTCTTTATGATTTCTCTAAATAATATGAGAAATCTCTTTGGCATCAACAATATGCCTGTATGTCTCCCACTGATCCTTAAGATCACTATATGGTGCCATTTATAAGACATACCCAATTGACAAAACAGTCCTACTTAAGATAGACATCAAATCTTAAGATTTTACAACATATATAAGCAAATCTTCATCAAAGTACATGTACATATGAAAATAGAAGATAGCATGGATTATTCTCAATGAGAATCATCAATCAATCATCATAATGATGTCTCAAAACATAAATGAGTCTCAATATAAATAATGTAAACTATAATGTGAGAATTCATAACTCCCACTAACCAAGTACATTAAAAGACTCAATAATACCCATGCTCTCAACATGTCTACTAAATGCTATAGGTCTCAACCCTTTAGTCAAAGGATCAGCAAGCATACTATCGGTGTCAATGTGCTCAACAACTATGTGACCATTTTTCACAAAATCCCTCACCTTGAGGTATTTTATCTCTAAATGTTTAGACCCGCTAGTAGTTTTGTTGTTCTTAGAAAACAACACTGCAGATCTATTATCGCAGTAAATCATCAATGGTCTAGAGATAGAATCAACAACACAAAGGCCTGAAACAAAATTTTTAAGCCAAATAGCTTGCGTAGCAGCCCCATAACAAGCAACAAACTCAGCCTGCATAGTTGAAGAAGCTAAAAGTGTTTGTTTAACACTCTTCCAAGAAACAGCTCCTCCAGCTAACATAAAAATGTACCCTGAGGTGGACTTCATATCATCCTGACATCCAGCAAAATCAGAATCTGTATACCCAATAATCTCCAGATTATCCACCTTTCTATACACTAACATATAATCTTTAGTCTTCTGCAAATACCTCATTACTTTCTTAGCAGCAACCCAATGATCTAAACCAGGGTTAGAAAGATATCTGCCAAGAACACTTACCACAAAGGCAATGTCAGGTCTGGTGCAAACCTGAGCATACATGAGACTCCCTACTGCACAGGAATAGGGAATGCTCTCCATAGACTTCATTTCCAAATCATTCTTTGGACGCTGATTGAGACTAAGCTTATCACCTTTAATGATAGGTGCATCTCCAGGTTTACAATTCTGCATATTAAACCTTTTAAGCACACGATCAATATAAGCCTTCTGAGAAAGTCCCAATAAATTCCAAGATCTATCCCTATGAATCTCAATCCCAAGCACAAAAGAGGCTTCACCAAGATCTTTCATGTCGAAAGTCTTGGTCAACATCTACTTAGTTTCATGCAACAATCCAACATCACTACTAGCAAGTAAGATGTCATCTACATACAGTACAAGAAAAATGAATCTACTCCCACTGATTTTAAGGTATATGCACTGATCAACCTTATTCTCCTCAAAACCCATGGAAGTAACAACCTCATCAAATTTCAAGTACCACTGTCTAGAAGCTTGCTTAAGCCCATAGATAGACTTTTTGAGTCTACACACCAAGTGTTCACCTCTAGGCTCCTCAAAACCTTCAGGTTGCTTCATATAAATCTCCTCACTAAGATCGCCATTCAGAAAAGCTGTCTTCACGTCCATCTGGTGAAGCTCTAAGTCAAAATGTGCTACCAAGGCCATAATGATTCTAAAAGAATCCTTGGAAGACACTGGTGAAAAAGTCTCATTATAATCTACTCCTTCTCTTTGAGTAAATCCTTTTGCCACCAATCTAGCTTTAAATCTCTCAATTTTCCCTTTGGAATCTTTCTTGGTTTTATAGACCCATTTGCAACCAATTGGCCTACAACCTTTTGGAAGCTCAACAAGCTCCCAAACATAATTTTGAGCCATAGAGCTCATCTCATCTTTCATTGCATCCATCCACATATCAGACTGAGAACTATTAATAGCTTCACTAAAGCTCACAGGATCTACAACATGACTAATATCATAATCACTTTCTCCAAGAAAAACAACATAATCATCAGAAATGGCTGACCTCTTTTGCCTAGTAGATCTTCTCAAGGGAACATCAACCTCATTATTTTGAACAGGAGGAACTTCAATTGGAGCATTATCAATATTTTGAGGAGGAGGATCAATAATGTGTTGCCCAGAATCTTCTCTCTCAACATCCATAGGCACCACACTACCTTGTGAAATAGGCAGAGGAAGATCAACATGTCTAGGAAGTTCACTATCAACATTATCTACCACAACATCATCTGCCACATCCCATTCAAGAAATTTCGCCACTTGTGACTCAACAACTTTAGTGCCACGTGTAGGACAATAGAACATATATCCCTTAGAATGGGCTGGGTATCCTATGAAGAATGAGCGAGTAGTTCTAGGTTCAGTTTTCTTTTCAAAAGGATTATAGATTCTAACCTCAGCAGGACAACCCCAAACTCGAAAATGGTTCAAACTAGGTTTCCTACCAGTCCACAATTCAAAAGGTGTTTTGGGAACAGATTTACTAGGTACTCTGTTAAGAATATACAAGGCAGTCTTAATGGCTTCACCCCAAAGAGACTCAAGAAGGTTAGTTCTACTCATCATGCTCCTCATCATATCTTTAAGGGTGCGATTACGCCTTTCAGCCACACCATTTTGTTCAAGACTACTAGGCATAGTATATTGGGCAACAATCCCACATTCTTGCAAGTATTTGGCAAATGGACCCATATGCTGCCTAATTGTACCATGTTTGCCATAATACTCACCACCACGATCAGACCTAACAATCTTGATGACTTTCCCTAATTGTTTTTCTACTTCAGTTTTAAAAACTTTAAATTTTTCAAGAGCATTTGATTTTTCATCAATCAAGTAAAGATAACCATAACGAGAAAAATCATCAATAAAAGTAACAAAATATCTGTTACCACACAAAGTAGGTGTAAGAGGTCCACTAATGTCAGTGTGCACAATTTGCAAAAGGTCAGAACTTCGAGTTGCCCCTTTCTTCTTAGTCTTAGTCATTTTCCCTCTAATGCAATCAACACATGTGTCTAAGTTTTCAAAATCAAGAGAAGGTAAAATGTTGTCTTTTATGAGTCTTCCAACTCTTTCATTAGAAATGTGACCTAATCTTTTATGCCACAACAAAGAAGACTTCTCTTTAATCAAAGACCTTTTAGACACAATGTTTTCAACATTCATGCAACTATACTCATTATTAGGAGATAAACTCAATTTGTAGAGACAATCAACAAGTTTAAAATTTCCAACAATATTTGAGTTTAAAATCAAATCAACATTTCCATTTTCAATGCCAAAATAGTATCCAACTTTGTCTAAAGCAGAAACAGAAATCAAATTTCTCCTAAAAGATGGAATATGAAAAACATAATTCAAAACAAGTTCAAAACCAGAACTCAAATTTAAACCTATGGTTCCTACATGCTTAACATCTACTTCAGCATTATTTCCAACTTTAAGCTTGGCCTCACTCTCACTTGGCTTCCGTTTGCTTTTGAATCCCTGCAATGTACAAGCAACATGAACAGTTGCACCACTATCAAGCCACCAAGAATTTGGTGGGGCACTAACAAAATAGGATTCATAACAAACGAGAGCTAGTGAGTTGAGAGTTAATGAGTTACCTCCTTGTTTATTCTTTTTCTCTAACCAAGATTTAAACCTGAGGCAATCGACCCTGATATGACCTTTCTTCTTACAAAAGAAGCACTTGACATCTTTCTTAATGGCAGCATTTGGACCTCTTATCCATTTAGTCTGACCACTAGCCTGTCCCTTATCGTCCTTAACCTTATTAGGAGCATTAAACCTAATCTTCCCAGGTTTTCCAAGGTTCTTTCGGTAATGAGGTTTGGAATGGGTGGTAAGTAAGGCAATCTCATTTTTTTCTTTCTTGAGTTTTTCTTCCTCAGAAACACATTTGGCAATAAGGTCATTGACACTCTAGGTTTCATTCACAGCATTATAGGCAGTTTTGATTTGGGTGAACTCATGAGGTAAAGCATTCAAGGCATGGTGAACAAGAAATTGGTCAGGGAGAGAAATTTGATGGGCACCTAGTTTGGTTTGAATGTGGACCATTCTCATAATGAAATCTCTAACACCTCATTCATTGTTGTATTTCATACTCGTCAGCTCACTCATAAGAGCCCCAGCCTCAGACTTATTGGATTGTTCATACCTATTGCCTATAGCAGCATAAAGCTCCTTAGCATTTTCAATCTTTTCTAGACCACTCATCAGATGTTCAGCAACGGTTCTCCTAATGGCCTCTACACACATACGGTTTGCTCTATCCCATTGAGCAAACAACTCCTTTTTAGCAGCAGCGCTTTGATCAGTGAGAGCTGCAGGCTTATCAACACGCAAGGCTATGTCTATCTCACTCATAACAAAAGCAAAGTTCAAGTCCTTAGACCACCTCTTATAATTAGAGCCATTCAGAATCTCAACAGTGGCTTGATTCTTATTCACACCAAAAGTCACTGATTAAAACAAAAAATAATGCAACTTATTAGTTAATGGGCAAATATATTAAGCAACAATTCATAATGTGCCAATGAACAACTAAGAGCCCTGGTGTATCATCACAGACTCCCCTTTGGGCAGAGAATGTAACATACTAATAGGTACTCTTCATATAAAGCTAACATGAGATATTCCAATTTTGAATAGCTATCCCCTTTGGGCAGATAGAAATTCTAAACCAGTTTATCGCAATCATAATGCTTTATATAACATACCAAATTGACTTACACAATAACCCCCTTTGGGCAGGCGATTGTATAAAATAATCAAGGTACAATCCTGTAGCCAACAAATGAGATAATTTTTATTAATATCCATAAGTGAGCCACTTTGGCAGCCAAACACTTATATCAACTAATAAAATATTTTCTCAAACCAGGAAAAAATTAAATTTGCCCAATTACAAAAATTTGTATACTTGACAAAATGTATACAATAGACCATTCAATATGAGATACGGATACCAAATGTATCTCATGGTCTTTCAAAAATTATAAGTTGCATTTAATCACAATGTCTTGATCCTTATCAAACTGATTGGTTCCAAAATTTCAACAAGTCATGCATATATATTTTGGCTTAAATTAAAATAATACATAAATGCCAAAATATTTCACAATCAAACAATTTTAATAGTGACATTTGTCGGGAAAGTGTTATGAAAGTGGACATAAATGCCAAAATATTTCACAATCAAACAATGAGTCTTGAAATAATTGCCGACACAACAAGACTTGTTTTAAATAATTAAATAATCATAATAATTAACAATGATTACTAATACCAACAAAAGGTTATGGAAAAGTAATAGATGAATAATTTGAATATAATATATAAAACAAATGCCAATCGTCTTCAACCTCAAGACGGGTATAGCTCAACCCGCTAAACCAGTTTTTCGACCCATTCGGGTCAGCTTTATTTTCAACCAGTTTTAATAAATTTTTGACTACCGAAACTTCATGTAATCTCAATTTCAACATGTTTATACAAAACCCATGTATCAAAACTTATTAAAACAGCAAGAATTGAAATAATAAGCAAGAAGTATTATGGGTTTTAAGCTAATTCACAAGCCGTATAAAAACTTGATTACCAGTGAAGAAGAAATCAACTTTTATACGATCTAAACTTATTATTCGAACTAAATAAGACTTGGGTCCTAATATCACTTAAGATCTAGCTCTGAATACCACATGTAAGATATAATATCTGAAATACCCAAGATCTTAAGCAAATATTAGAACACCAATATGATAATAAGATAATATACATACCTGATTGGGCAGCCATCATTATTTAGCGGAAGCAAGTGTCTCCGATCAAGCTATGATCTTCCTCTTCTTCTTCTCCTTCTTATGGCAGATCTCAATGGGAAGAAACTGACGTTATGAAGAGAAGAGGGGACCTTAGCCACTTATTTATATTAACCTTAATTATCCCAGTAGTAATCCTCCCCATAAAAGGCCTACTGGGACAGGCCTACACAACTGCCATACCACACTAATTCAAAAGAGACGTGCAAAGCCCATACAATAAAGATCACTTATCAAAATTAGGCCTTCATGCTTGTTTCCCACATGGACCAAATTACTAGCCTGTTTTAATAAACAACAAATGACCAATTAATAGTAGCCCACAAAATAGAAAATTCTAACATCTTAAACTTTTCAAAATATATTTTTTGAAAATTTAATTATATATATATTTTTTATAATTAATGGTCAAAGTTATGATAAGTTGACTAATAAGGGATAGTTAAATAGGGATAGAGGGAGTATAATCGCAATTGGTTATTAAAAGAAGACTACACAAAGACTTTGGTTATAAATACTTGCAGCAGCGTGTTGTCCGCACTTGGATTGCGGGCTAGGATTAAACTAATCATACATAATTAGTTCTGTTTTAAACGTGGGAAAAGCTGTTTGCTCTACCAAAATTTTCCCTCTCAATTAAGAAATGATTTGGTCGGCTTAGCCTATCACGTAATCTATAAGGCTGGTTACCAATAAATTTGTGCTAACTCGGATATTATGATATAATTCATAAATTCCTACCACATTTATAATCTAGATTTTAAGATTTATCATTTAAATTCTTTCTACTTTTAATGTAGGGCTAAATTTAGAAAAATGCTTCTTGACCCTCTAATATTTAATTCTCTTGACAACCCTCATGACGTGACTTTTTCTGATTTGTTAAATTTTTATGAGTATCACAAAAGTTAGCCCCTCATTAATGAGATTTAGCCCCACATTAAAAGGTTATAAAGATTTAGCCCTACATTAAAAGGTTATCATATTTATAGGGTAAGTTTCTTCATAACAATTATAGTGGTAGGATTTTAGAAAGAAAAATAAATGCAACCTGTGACACGCTCAGACCTAGTCCGCACGTGTCAAGTTGAGTATTTATGTATTGTTGTCTAATCAATATACCAAATTTGATTTCCCATGGATGTTTTAAACTTCATCTAGCTTAATTTCAAGCTTAAAAACCCTGAAATTGAAGTCCGGGGATGTGGGCCCCACTTGAAAATGAATCCGAGAGCAATTGGACCGAGTTGACCGGAGTCAACTCAGATAAAGTTGACTCCGGCGCCGGACATGTTCGGGTCCGGTGCCGGACCCGTTAATTATATACGGGGTCTTGGCTGCCCAAGACCCCATTTTCACTTCTTCTTCATCTTTTTCAATTCTCTGAGCTCTCCCTCTTAGATCCTTTGAAATCAAACCTTCAATCTCCTTTCAAACACTTCATCAATCATCAATATCAACTTCTTTTGCCTCCTTGAAGATCAAAACACCAAAGTTTCTAAGAAAATCACCAAATCTAGAATTCTGGAATTTTGGCGATAGATTGTTCATCAGCTCATATCTTTTGATTCAACCGTGGGTTGTGGCTGGGAATTTGGTATGTTGTTCTAGACTCATCAAGCTTTAATTTGATAGTTTATATGCTTGATTTCATGGTCTGTGCTAAGAGAATTTGATGATTGAAGTTCAGATTTTTGTTTTGCCCGAGACAAGTCAACCCATAGTGTTTTGATTCAAAATTCGAGCATGTTTAATGGATTGATTCCGTTCTTAAAGCTGTGAATCCTTAGATCATGTGTTTAACTTGCTGTATTTCAATTTTGGTGCGGATTGGTTGTGAATCGAACTCAAACGGAGCTCGATTTGATGCTTGGCCGATCACGGCCATCTACTGGAAGCAGGTCCGGCGCCGGACCTGGCAAGTCCCGCGCCGGAGCTGCCAAATTCTGGGATTTCATCCCATTTTGGCTCACTCCCGCCCGGGAGTGAGCCACCAGCAAGATTGGGTACTGTAGCTTAGGGGCATTTTGGTAATTTTGCAGCCCTAAACTTCAATTAGCTTCAATTAACTTCCGGATTTGTCCAATTTGGTTCTTGAACCTTGGAGACCTTAAATAGGTTTTGATTTATGATTTAACTATTGGTTGAATGTCCTTAATAATCAAATTACCGGACACTTTTCTAAGTGTCGGGCCCAGCCCGAGTGGCCATGGACCCCCAGGGGTATTTTCGTAATTTTTTACCAAATGTCCAATTTTTACCCCGGAACCTACTAGATACTTTTCCTAGCCCCGAATCACTTTCAAGCCCAGTCGTAGGTCATGTTAGAGCCTCATAGGTGCATTCATAGACGTAATTATGGATGCTAACGTATATTTGCATGTATTAGGGCTCCGGATAATCGAATGCGGCGATGCACCGGAGGTTAAAGCTACATGGAGCACTTGGGAGTATACGAATCTCCCAATACTGTGAGTGGCCTAGATTTCTCTGTTTAGCCATTGGGAAAGGGGAATTTAGAAAATGATTTTAAAACATAAATGTTTTCAAAACGGTTTTGGGATATGGGAAATCCATACACACACAATTTATTTGTGATATACCCACACAGTGAGTGGGATGTTTTAAAAAGGCGTATAAGAGCTATGTGTGTGTGATTATATATTTTAAATTTAAATGTTTTATGTGTAAATATATATATACATATATATGTGAAATATTATTGATTATTGTATGGGGAACGATACCCCTGAGAGATGAAAGATTGAACATTTTACTCGGGGCTTCAATATGTGGGAGCGTGAACCGAGTTTGTGAGCATGCGTGATTACTCAGCCGTGGACCGCCTATCGAGGGGCACGATGAGTCGGGCCTGATTGCGAGAGGCGCGTAGGGAAACTCGCCAGGACTCCAGAGTGCTGTGTTCCACCACAACAAGGCAAACGTCAATGAAGTGGGCTAGAGAGTAAAGTAAAAATGTTTTAAAAGTATAAAGTAACCCTTGACGGTCCAGTGGATACCCCAGCGCACGGGTATACCTTATTGGGACAATTTCAGATGTCAGCCCATTATATGTGTATATACATTTATTTATTGATTTAAGATACTTTAAAAGAGGGTTCTTAATCAGAAGGACCAGAAAAGAATTTTAAAAGATGAATATTTGTTTTATTATTATTTATATTATTTTATTTTTGGATTTCCCTTATCTGTTCTAACCCAGATGGAGATTTTTAGAACCTCTGCCACTCACCTGTATCCAATATGGATGGATGCAGATTCGCAAAATCGGAGTCAGCTAAAGAAATGAGGCTCGCTAGGAGGCATCGGTGGCTTAGGCATAAAAGTTTCCGCTGTGTAGGTATTCTCTCAATTAGTCCTCTGGCATTACTTTTAAAGTTAATTATTTTATTAAATATTTTCTAACTAAAGTTTTAGTTTTATTTGACAGCGATGATGCCCATTTATGCCTTGCGGTGCCTCAGGTGCGTGACTGGCCAGCACGTACTTCGAGGCAGCTCGGCGGTTGCCATGTGGCCGACCCGGGGCGGGTTGGGGCGTGACAATTTTAATGGTATCAGAGCGATTAAAAGATTCTGATTGTTTTCGAAAGCTATAAAATATTTTTAAAGAGTTTTAAAACGTTTTCAAACGTTTTCGAAGCCAGTGGATTAAATAAGTTTAGAACTCAAGAGTTCGAGTAGGTAGCTACTTGAAAGCGTCATAAATAATCCAACCCACTCTTAGAATACCTTCTTTAGCAGCAAGCCATCAGATAGTGTTCTCGAGTGTGGTCTTAAATGAGAAGATATCATGACCACCTTCTTTCTTGAGATTTGTGCAAGTAAGGCACGCTTTCCAAGAAAATCCCAAACTCAAGTCTTCAATTTTTGATATTCCTTCTACTCGACAGCCAAACTATGCAAGGGACTGTATTTTCCTTGCGATGATGAGATGGATGATGTTAAGTGCAGTCTTTTGACGAAGCGTAGTTAGAGGCTTACCAGTGGTGAAACTGGTTCGATGCCCACAATCTTCGATGTTCAATCTTTGAAATTGTGAACATCGAGACTCATTTGTAAAGCAGTGAGTGTCAAGCGTAAATTAGATGCGTTGTCCTAATTCCTTACACTAGTAACGTGTAAGACTTGGGAGGAAATGATACGATTAGAACGAGGCCAAGTTGGGGCCTAACATGTGTGAGCGCTAACCTTACTTCTCTCGCTCTTTACATCATTTGGTGTGTAGCCTTTGAGAGAGAGTTAGGTTAGAATGAAGAAAACGAAGGAGACAGTCACGGAAAATATGATTGACCAAAAACCTCAGGACATGAGATGAAGCATTTGAGCAATCAGATGAAGGATCGAGGAAGACTGCACAAAGCATCAAATGGACATGAAATGAAGCGACTGTTGGAGAGTTCATCGGTTGGCAAGTCTGGTGGGATGAGCCCGCAGATTGTCTGGACGATGCTCCGTGGAGTGAGCATGAATTGAAAGAAGTAGTAGCAAGGGCTAACTAACTTCATTTATTCTTATACAACGGTGTGTAAGTGGTGTGCGAGTGGACAAAAGAGACTCCTCACAGAATCAATTGTGAAGAAGCAATACAAGGAAATTGGAAGAGAAAGAGTGAGCCCAAGACCACGAGATATGAGATATGGGAAGATCACTTGTGGATAAGAAATGAATTGATAAGAGAAAACCTTAAAGAATTCAAGGATGACAAAAAGGAAAAATAAGATAGAAGAACCAAAGAGAAGTCATCTGGGGAAACGATGAGGAAGAATGAAGCAAAGATAATAACATGAAAAAAATGGGAGAAGAATGAAAAGAAATCACATCCAAGTGGTCAACAAGTAGTACGTCCGTTACTATTGTTTGACCATTGGATACCAATATTAAGAAGAATAATGGACAAAGAGAAAGGAAATGAAGATGGAGGAAATGAAATAAGGAAAACGACAAGTTGTAAAACCTTCACTCTTAAGGGGATTAAAGGTGATGAATTTCTTATTAATTGGTGGCTAATGAGAGTAAAAAGGAGGAGATCTCCAAAGGATAATAAAAAATGATTTTGAACAAAGTGAATGGGAAGAAAGCAAGCGAAGAGAAAGTGTAATACATGGTAATGATGAAATGTCTGCATTCGTGATAATGAAGGCACGAAGGGAATTTCCTCCAATATTGTGAAGTCATCATCAGATGAAACTGGTGAGAAAGAAGAAGATGAAAATAGAAGAAAGTGGATAAAAGACTTAGAAACGGATGTTAGTTAAGAGAGTCGAGCATAATGAACCTCGAACCCGAGTCAAGTCAAGGCACTATATCATTAAATGAAATAAGTCAAAGGAAAGAAAAGGATAAACAAGGATTAATGGAGGCCAGCACTAAGAAAGAGAAAAGGGATCAAAGAGATAAATTTGTGAAAAGAAGAAAAAACCCCCGACTATTTGATTTTAAAAATATATATATATATATATAGAGAGAGAAAACATAAGAGAAGAAGCACTCGTAGGAAACGAGTGAAGGAAGGTGATTATATCCTAACAGATGACAAGTAATAAGGAATAATATTGGTATAAAATGAATGGAAGAGGAGAAAAGAAAAATTAAGAGAAAGGATATCAAAACATGATGGTGTAAACAAAGGTGAAAGGATTATGAAAATCAGAATAATGATAATAATGGAAATTAAAAGAAGATTACAAATCCAATTGATGAGGAAAGTGTATCGACCTAAGTAAGAGTCAAAGAAAGGGATATGGATAAAACAAGGATGAATAAAGTGATAATTAAAAAAAAACTGGTGAAGACAAAAAGGTGATCAAGCAGGAATCAGAATAATGGTTGGAATCGAGAGAGACGAAAGGATGAAAACAAAGAAGTAACGTGAGATAAAAAGAATCGAGGTTAAAAAGTCAAGGAACAAAAAGGATAAGTTAAATCTTTTAGAAGGAGTGGAGTAAGCTAACTTTGAGGATAAACTCCCCAAACAATGATAAGTGAAGAAAGGATGTGGGAGATGAAGTCAAACCGAGCTAAAGTGGAATCAGCTTGACGTGGGCAAGATAGAGAGATAATAGAGGATAGAGAAAGGTGATTGCCCACGATAAATAAACCATGACATCGAAAGATAAAGAAGAGATATCTATGGATTTAGAGCCGAATGTGGCTAAGAGAAAGAAAACCTACATTTGAGAAGCAAGAGATAAGGGAACTGAGATAAAAAGGGTGATAAGGGAAAACCTCGAGTACTCAAGGGAAAGAGTACGGGAATAAGAAAAGGAATCGATCAAACTCATAAACTTCTATGAGCACAGTCAGTATGAAAAACAGAAAGGAAGTTCTAATACCTAAGATGATAAGAGGTGTTTTAAGAAAAGAGGAATAAGAAATGAGAATGATAAAGAAGGTCAGAGAAGAGAGTAAAGACGGAAGAATGAGGTCAAGGCAAAGGAAACCCTGAATAAGAAGTGGAAGATCATGTAAATCAAGGTAAAAGAAAAGTAAAGAAAAGAAATGACACGGAGATGACCCTAAGGAAAACGGCGTAAAGATGACAGGAGTTGCAAGTGAAGCCTAAGGATGGCAATGGACCATAAGGAAAATCAAGTGAAGAGAATGGAGATGAAACCTTAAGAGAAGTGTAAAGAGAAAGAAACTACCAAGAATGCAACATGAGTGTGACGAGCATGAATTACGCCATTCCACAATGGACGAGAAGGCAAGAGGAAGGTGGACCCCACAATAGACGTGAGCGGACGGAAATAAAGAAAAGAAAGAGAAAGAGATGGGGATATAGAGACCCCAAAAAATATTATTGACGGAAAGAAGGGAAAAGAAATCGACCATTAGCAAGGAAGCTAATGTAAAAGAAAGAAATCGAAAGGAAGAGAAACATGCGACACCTTCTGAAGTGAACACTCCAAGGGAGTGATAGATGAGAGAGAATGCCTAAGAGGCAAGAGAAATGATATGGATGGATATGAGGTCGAGGCTCAAATGTGATTGATTTGGGAGCCATGTGAGGCGTACCTATGAGAGAAAGGATCAGAGATCGAGATCTTGAGGATCTCTGTGATGACCACTCGAGAGGACCGGCCTAGTGTGTGATTTGGGGTGTGCATGAGGCCACCCAGAGTTTTCCATCCCTGAGAGGATGTGAGATGAGATTTGATGGGCCATGGGCCTGTATGTGACATGATGGGCCGAGGGCCCTATTTGTGATTGTGATGGGCGGTCATAGAGTGGGTCAGCTTGTGAAAGCCGAGAGGGCATGATCTCTGATTTTTCTGTTATGATATGGCGGAGTGTGGGCCAGCGTGTATTAGAGCTCGACTCATACACCGTGAGTTTTGAATGGAAGAAGATCAGAAAGGAAAGGAAATAAAAGTAAGAGGCAAAACGAAGAAGCGAAACCAAGATAGGGGGAAAGATAATTAACTAACCGCATCCTCGCCGTGGAGGTGAGAGAGTTAAGCAAAGGTCTTTCCCGATAGCTTGATTACAAAGACGAGTACAAAACTACGAAACCGCCAGAAACACGTCAGAGAATTGCATCGAGGTGAGAGGCAATGATAATAAAAAAAAAAGAGAAGGAACTCCTAAGAAAAGAAAGAGGTATGGAACCTCAAAAGAAACAAAAAGGATAGTCTCGTTGGGAGAGACTTGAAAGATGAAACAAGAACAAAGCGAGAGGATCAAGCAAGCACAACGACAGCAAAGGAAGAACCTCCAAAGGTCATACTTAAAGTAAAAAGAGCCTAACCCATGAATAGGTCAGAGTAGGCTAAATTAAGGAAAAGGTGAGGTTCAAACTTAAGAGTATAAGGGCGATGAAGCCACTCTTGAGAGAAAGAATAATCAGAGTGCGCAGCGAAAGCGCGGTGAACTTCGACGGTGAATAGTGATGGGAACACTATTCGAAAATGAAATAAGGCTTCAAGCGGAAGCCGAATCTCCCCAAACAACCTTATTTAATTTCGGGGATGAAATTTTTGTAAGGGGGGAAGAGTTGACACGCCCAGACCTAGTCCGCACGTGTCAAGTTGAGTATTTATGTATTGTTGTCTAATCAATATACCAAATTTGATTTCCCATGGATGTTTTAAACTTCATCTAGCTTAATTTCAAGCTTAAAAACCCTAAAATTGAAGTCCGGGGATGTGGGCCCCACTTGAAAACGAGTCCGAGAGCAATTGGGCCGAGTTGACCGGAGTCAACTCAGATAAAGTTGACTCCGGCACCGGACATGTTCGGGTCCGGCGCCGGACCCGTTAATTATATACGGGGTCTCGGCTGCCCGAGACCCCATTTTCACTTCTTCTTCATCTTCTTCAATTCTCTGAGCTCTCCCTCTTAGATCCTTTGAAATCAAACCTTCAATCTCCTTTCAAACACTTCATCAATCATCAATATCAACTTCTTTTGCCTCCTTGAAGATCAAAACACCAAAGTTTCTAAGAAAATCACCAAATCTAGAATTCTGGAATTTTGGCGACAGATTGTTCATCAGCTCATATCTTTTGATTCAACCGTGGGTTGTGGCTGGGAATCTGGTATGTTGTTCTAGACTCATCAAGCTTTAATTTGATAGTTTATATGCTTGATTTCATGGTCTGTGCTAAGAGAATTTGATGATTGAAGTTCAGATTTTTGTTTTGCCCGAGACAAGTCAACCCATAGTGTTTTGATTCAAAATTCGAGCATGTTTAATGGATTGATTCCGTTCTTAAAGCTGTGAATCCTTAGATCATGTGTTTAACTTGCTGTATTTCAATTTTGGTGCGGATTGGTTGTGAATCGAACTCAAACGGAGCTCGATTTGATGCTTGGCCGATCACGGCCATCTGCTGGAAGCAGGTCCGGCGCCGGACCTGGCAAGTCCCGCGCCGAAGCTGCCAAATTCTGGGATTTCATCCCATTTTGGCTCACTCCCGCCCGGGAGTGAGCCACCAGCAAGATTGGGTACTGTAGCTTAGGGGCATTTTGGTAATTTTGCAGCCCTAAACTTCAATTAGCTTCAATTAACTTCCGGACTTGTCCAATTTGGTTCTTGAACCTTGGAGACCTTAAATAGGTTTTGATTTATGATTTAATTGTTGGTTGAATGTCCTAAATAATCAAATTACCGGACACTTTTCTAAGTGTCGGGCCCAGCCCGAGTGGCCATGGACCCCCAGGGGTATTTTAGTAATTTTTCACCAAATGTCCAATTTTTACCCCGGAACCTCCTGGATACTTTTCCTAGCCCCGAATCACTTTCAAGCCCAATCGTAGGTCATGTTAGAGCCTCATAGGTGCATTCATAGACGTAATTATGGATGCTAACGTATATTTGCATGTATTAGGGCTCCGGATAATCGAATGCGGCGATGCACCGGAGGTTAAAGCTACATGGAGCGCTTGGGAGTATACGAATCTCCCAATACTGTGAGTGGCCTAGATTTCTCTGTTTAGCCACTGGGAAAGGGGAATTTAGAAAATGATTTTAAAACATAAATGTTTTTAAAACGGTTTTGGGATATGGGAAATCCATACACACACAATTTATTTGTGATATACCCACACAGTGAGTGTGATGTTTTAAAAAGGCGTATAAGAGCTATGTGTGTGTGATTATATATTTTAAATTTAAATGTTTTATGTGTAAATATATATATACATATATATATATGTGAAATATTATTGATTATTATATGGGGAACGATACCCCAGAGATATTGATATTATTATTGATTATTGTATGGGGAACGATACCCCTGAGAGATGAAAGATTGAACATTTTACTCGGGGCTCCAATATGTGGGAGCGTGGACCGAGTTTGTGAGCATGCGTGATTACTCAGCCGTGGACCGCCTATCGAGGGGCACGGTGAGTCGGGCCTGATTGAGAGAGGCGCGTAGGGAAACTCGCCAGGACTCCAGAGTGCTGTGTTCCACCACAGCAAGGCAAACGTCAAGGAAGTGGGCTAGAGAGTAAAGTAAAAATGTTTTAAAAGTATAAAGTAACCCTTGACGGTCCAGTGGATACCCCAGCGCACGGGTATACCTTATTGGGACAATTTCAGATGCCAGCCCATTATATGTGTATATACATTTATTTATTGATTTAAGATACTTTAAAAGAGGGTTCTTAATCAGAAGGACCAGAAAAGAATTTTAAATGATGAATATTTGTTTTATTATTATTTATATTATTTTATTTTTGGATTTCCCTTATCTGTTCTAACCCAGATGGAGATTCTTAGAACCTCTGCCACTCACCTATATCCAATATGGATGGATGCAGATTCGCAAAATCGGAGTCAGCTAAAGAAATGAGGCTCACTAGGAGGCGTCGGTGGCTTAGGCATAAAAGTTTCCGCTGTGTAGGTATTCTCTCAATTAGTCCACTGGCATTACTTTTAAAGTTAATTATTTTATTAAATATTTTCTAACTAAAGTTTTAGTTTTATTTGACAGCGATGATGCCCATTTATGCCTTGCGGTGCCTCAGGTGCGTGACTGGCCAGCACGTACTTCGAGGCAGCGCGGCGGTTGTCACGTGGCCGACCCGGGGGGGGGGGGGGGGTTGGGGCGTGACAACCTATCACGCCATGAGGGATATTGGAGGGATAGATTTAGACGAGTCATGTAGTAAAACTCCTAAATTTGTGATCAAATTTATGTTTAAATTTTAAGACATGTTTTGACTTGGCACACATTCATTAGTAGGATTTATGAATGATGTGGTAGTCTGGATCTATCTAATAATTTTTTCTCTGAATTTATCTTGCCTCACGTATTTGGTTAATTCAAGTATGTGTGTCAAATTTAACTTTATTGAATTTTCACAATTAATTATATATATTCCGTCTATGTTACTTTGAATATATCACTTTGTTTTTTCGTTCAAGGTTTGAGAAAAAGTAATATTTTCATTTTGGTACGTTCTAATTTAGAATTTTACCCTAGTGATATAAAGTGAGAGGTTCTTGTTACAAATTGTTATTTTTAAATGAAATACAAAGTTGGAAGAGTGGTTTTAATTATAGAACTCAAAACAGAAAATCTTTAAAAATTAAATGATTAGGCTTGCAATTTATCCTAATAATTAATATCTTGAAATATCTTAAAATGATAAGATGAACATTTTAATTTAAATCGGAGGACATATTGAAAAAATTGAAAAAAATATTATATTCTCAATCCATTTGATCATATATAAAGATATCAGGTCCAATTAAAACTTCACGTACAGGATACTTGCAGTAGATTATTGAATCTAATGATCCGCTTGTTGACATGCACATAAAAAAAATTCAAAATTAAGGGCTTTTTTTGTTTTGTTTTTGGAAAAGCAATTAAACTTTCATTGGGTAAAATGAAAGCAAGACCAAACAGTGGGAAAAAGACAAAAAAAATGTAAAAAAGTAAAGTACTGTTAGTTGATCCCTCCAATAAAGGGTTATGGAAAAGACATAAACTTTGATTAATGATTAATTAAGTATAACATTTGCATTATTTTTATAACAAAAAGAATCAGGTGTGCTTCTCCCCAGGTCCATGTATCACCAGTCATGCATTCGCTTTTTGCGAACCCACCCCATATGCCAACATATATAAAATCTTTTGTCAATTTAATTTAAATTATTTGAGATTAAGATAAATTTTATTATTAAGTTTTTTATAATTGTCATGAACAGCCATCTTTTCTCGATAATTGAAGTTATTTTATTGGAAAATTCTTAAAAGGGCAAAACCAGAATATTTTGCTGCAAGGAAACAAACCAAGATTAAATTTGTTTTGACTTTTGAACAACGTGAAGATGGGATCAACATATCGGATTCTGCACAAGCAAAAAAGGGAAATCTATGGATATTCAAGTGTCAAAGAAAATTGCACAAAACTGAAATTGATCTTCTCAGTTAAAACGATTTGCCGCAAGCTTCAAAACGAATATTCATGATGAATGCCTTCAAGAAGCAATATTTCAGGCTGGTGCTTTTCTTTCAAAATCAGAAAAGAAAGGGTGCTTTCATGATTCCAGCTTCCTACATGGAGTGGTCAATTTGGATGCTTGAAGCCTTGGAGCAGAAGATGAGAAGATTAAGGTAAAAAGGCAATACCTACACACTTAAATTACAAAAAGACTGAGCAACGGAAGTACAATGCACAAGTTTGAAGCAGCGTTGATTAAGGGTGACAGTGACAGAATCAAGTTGGCAAACGTTCTTGACATGTTTTTTCAACTGACAAGAAACAGAGTACACAGCCGACAAATATTTACAATAGGAAACAGAGGCAATTTATAATGTTGGTGAAGATGATTTAAGCACATTGAAATGAACACTGTTGTTGTGCAAAGGAGTGAACTTTACAGTTCTATTTTAATTCAATCCAAGAAAAGCAATTGCTATTCCATTCTGATTTCCCGCAGCCTTAAGCCTTTGAAACAATGTTCAATCCTCATTTGCAGGTTATTTAATCACTACTAAGACCTGCAGTTCCAGATGGACACAAATTTTTCTCATGAGTCCTCACTTGGTTGGCCTACCATATATGCATGAAGAGAGCACTTGCAGTTCATTATTATTGTGTAAAGACCATGAAAAGGGAGCAGGTTGGCCATCAACTTTTTCAATAATTGAAGGCAAGTGTATGAATTTTGGCTTTGATTTATGGACTAAATATTGTTTGGCAAAGTAACTTTTGTCCGTTAATGATAAAGATTCCATTTGAAAGTCCACTAACGATAAAGATTCCCAATTGGAAGTCATCGTTGATCCAAATCTTAGTCAATTACAAGCATTTCAACAGATAAGTCCCATCAAGTCCATCAAGTTTCCATTGTTGCAATGGAAATGAAGAGGGAGGAAAGAGTAATAATCAATTTGGTGGGCAATGATTTTAGGAAATCTTTTGCTTCATTGCACGACGTTAGAGTACCGACGGACGTTAAAACCGAAGTGGAAGAAGAAAAGAGAGAAATTGCATCCGATATTATAAATACCTTGAAAGCTTTTCTAGATAAGAAAAAAGGAAGGCCAGTCTCCTAGTTGTTGCCTCCAGGAACAGTAAAAAGAGCAGCGAACATGACAGTGATGATCACAGTGCCCACAATTGTAGATGATTGGGTTATATCTTTCATCCATTTCTCCCCTTCTTTTTTCAAATCAGCGTCGCTTTCGTGAATTAGATCAACGGGACTTTTTCCACAGTTATTTATATAGTTTTTAAGAGGCACAATGCTTTCCACCTCCTGTATTAAAGGTACAATGTAATTTTCAAATGCATCTAATTACTAGCAGCATAAACAAATTCAACAGATTTATGGATATATAAAACTAATTACCTTAAACCACTGTAGTTCTCTTTTTTTTGTTTTTTTTTTGTTAAAAAATGTTTAGGAGCAGGGGAGGCTACCCATCTCCAAGGCCAGGGCAAGCCACCAACCCCTTTGGGGATTTACGGATCCATTGGACTTTCACCTGCGGATTTTTCTTATTTACAGATCGCCTGCCAATGAAGGACCGTGGGAGGACTCGAACCCTGGTGCTTTGCACGACAAGGCCAAGCCCTCACCACTTGAGCCAACCCTCGTTGGCCACTGTAGTTCTCTTTGCGTTTGCAAAGCTGCTCCCCAAATCTGAGCAACCCCAGAGTAGTACGATAATGCCCTGCCAAATGTGAGATTACATCTGAGCAACCCCAGAGTAGTATGATAATGCCCTGCCAAATGTGAGATTACGGATGGTAATATGGGCGGGCTGGGCTGACACGGCCCATAAAAAGAGCTGTCCACATAAATATAGGTTGGGCCGTGCTAACCTACTAAAAAATATGGATCGTGTCGTGCCAGTCTATTTATTTTAAAGGTCAAGCCCAACATAACCTGTAGTCTATGATTCGTATGGATTGTGTCATGCTGACACATGGGTCAATAATGAGCTGAATCAAGTAAACACATGAACTAATGATTTTTATTAAAAAAATTAATTTTGTTAGTCTTTTTTATTTTATTTCATATATTTTTAATATTAATTACAAAATTGGAATAAGAATGAAAAATTTTAACAAAAATAATAATTTTATAATATAATTTGATAAAAATTAAATTTGAATTTAATAATTTGTACTACTTTTTTGTTTAATTTTACCACCATAATTTTAATTTTGTTCATTTAAAATAAAAATGGATAATCATATAATCGATCTATTTATATAATTCTAAATTTACATTAAATATGACTTGACTCAAATAGACACATAGGTCGTATCGTGCTATACCATTTTTGTGGGCCATGTCGTGCCAGCCTATGTGCTATCAAAAGTTTATCCAATCCATCCATGACTATTGGGCCATGCTGACACAATAAATTAAAAAAGTAATATGGGTCGTGCTGGCATAACCCATATTGGGCTGAGCCATGTTGGGTTCCGTGCCGCTCGTCATTTTGCCATCTCTATGTGAGATGCTGTTGCTTTCCATATCACCTTAAGTAGTGAACTCAGTTTTCATAAAATCCAGCCCATAGACGAGGCTAAAAGTTTTTTTTTTTCTTGACGATTTGCAAGTCCATAGTGGAATATGTTTCTACCTAGGGATGTCAATTGTCCCCAAATCGGATGGGGAACCCTGTTCCTCGCTCTGACGGGGTCATAGACGTGGATAAAATTCGGGGATCAGGGACGAGGATTGGGAATCCTTTTTATTCCCCATCGGGGTCGGGGACGAGGACCGGGAATACCCTCCCCCCCACTGTCCCCGACCCCGTCCTCGATTTTTTTTATATTATATATATTATGTTTATAAAAGAATAGCTATAATATATATGCAACATCAAATAATATTGATATAAATTATGTTTATAAATATTGTACATATTATATCTATATTATATATAATATATATCATGTTCATTAATAATATATAAATCTAAAATAAACAGCATGTAATAAAATTAATTTGACTAAAAAAAGACTAAATATTATGTTTATTATAATTATATAAATTTTTTATGTAATAAAATAGTAAGATATGCTTTTAATTATATAAATCTATATTATTTATATATATATATAAATAGAAGACGGGAATTCCCCGACCCTGTCAAATTCTCCGCAGAGTTGGGGACAGGGAAAAATCCCTCCCCGAACTCGGGGTCGAGGTTGGGGACGGGGGCGGGCTCCAAAAATCAGGGTCGGGGACGGGAATATACCCCTGGCTATTCCCCGCCCCGTTGACATCCCTATTTCTACCATTACCATCGTGTACCCACAGTAAATCCAGGTTGACTTTAACGATTTGAGCAATAAACTCCGTCATCCCCAGTTGAGCGGCGTTGAAAATTGCGTCGTGCTCACCATTTGCAGCAATTTGTGATTCTCATCTAAACCAATTATCGCCTTAGATATAAAAAAACATAAGGTCATGGGCATACGAATGGTTTAGCTTCGTTCAAATCATATATTTGCTTGATTCCTAGTTAAATCAACGTTTAACTAATGATTAATTTATCGAACAAGTTTAAGAAAAAACAAAGAAATCAACTTTGCGCAGATACGTAACTTACCGAAGAATGTTAAAACAATTGACATAATCCAAGTAATTTTCCTGCAATTGCAATAGTGGACCACGGTACCCACATCATGAATTTTGAGAAATATGTGCATAAATTTTTATTGTAAAATTAAATTTTCAAAGTTTTGTTTTGAAACACTACAAGATAATTTTATTGATGCAAAATAAATAGTCAATTGACAAAATTCCTTAACTTACAATTATACTGGAGCTTCTCACACCAACAAAATTTTGTAGGTTCCAAAAGCATTATTTAAGCAATTCAGATTCCTAGTGCCTCACACACTACCACTCAACTATGTGACCGTTTGCAAAACCGGACAATTCGTTAGAAATTTTGAATCTTGAAAATGGTTTGGGATGCAAGGAATGAAAGTGGCTAAGGATTTGAACATACGGTTATTTAGAGTAAACAAATTAAAATTTTTTTGTTGAGATCATTGAGGTTCAAGGAAACTGGCTGAGTTTCCTCTTGAGACAATACAATACATGAGATTTAGAGACTTGATCTTAAATTTTGAGTTTTAAGGAATGATCACAAGTATTGTTGTAAGTCCTGATGCCACGCTTCGACCTGCCGATCCAGCCACGTGACAACTGCCATACTACCTTGAGATGCATGCCATGGAAGGCAGGCTATCCGAGATAGCACAATGCATAGAAAGAGTATCTTCACTGCAAAACTATTAACTAAAACTTAATTAGAAAATATTTTAAATAATAAATATTTTAAACAAACAATTTAATTAAATTTGAGTACCAACGGATTAACTTGAGGGATTACCTAAGCGGTCGAATCTACTAACTCCTAAGCCACAACCTCTCTTAATGAGCCTCCGAATGTCTAACCTAAAAGCAAAACGGGGAGCGGGGTGAGTACGATTATGTACTTAGTGAGTGACCCCGGTTGGATGTCCAGTCACCCAGGGTTTGGGGAGTTGGGTATAACCAAAATAGTTTAGAAAACATACTCGTGTTTTACTTTTGTAAATCCTTTTTAAAACTCATTTTCCCCCAAATCCTTTCTGAGTAAAACAACAACAACAACAACAATAATAATTTACTTAAGGCTGGCCATGAAACACATCGAGGCTCGACCTTGGCCATAGTTGACGATCTCGTATCGTTGAGGGCTATTTCTTTTCTTTTCTCTTTAAAATTTTCCTTTAAAAGAACCTTTTCTTTTAAAAATCCTTTCTTATAAAGCACATATATATAGATATATGTACTTCTCTCTAAGCCTGTTCCCTCGATAGTGCCATTCGTTGTGTGGTTGCAACTACATCGGCCCTGGCGAATGTCCCTACGTGCCTTCTATTCTAGAGTCTATACACTCACCATGCCCCTTTAAAAAGGCGGTCCACGAGTACCTCACGTGCATGCACCACCTCGGTCCACTCGCTTCATCACATGAAGCACCGAGTCTCATCTAGTCCTCTCTAGGACTTCGTCTCTCATTTGTATGATCATGCCCCGTCAGGCACTCATTTCATACCTTACATATTTATATATAAAAACATAACATACATACATACATTTTATAAATTTAATTTATCTTAAAACATCCCGCCCATGTGGCATAAAATAACGTGTGTGACGGTGTGAGGGAATACTCGAATCCCAAAACATTTAATTAAAACATTTTTATAATAATAAAAGCATTTAGCCGTAAATGGCTAAACACTGAAACAAAGCCACTCATAGTGTTGAGAGGTTCGTATACTCCCAAATGTCCCACGAAGATTGATCTCCGGAGCGTCACTGCACTCGATCGTCCGGAATCCTAATTACACAGAAATACACGTTAGCATTCATAATTAAATTTATGAATACACCTATGAAGCTATTCTATGACCTAAATGATGTTTGGATGAGTTTTCGGGGCTTAGAAAAGTGTCCAGGAAGGTTTCGGGTAGAAATTGGACATTTAGGGTAAAATTATGATTTTGCCTCTAGGGAAAAATTTGACTCCCGTGTGGGACCTAGTCAGGATGGCCATTTGTCACTCCCGCATGGGAGTGACTCATCTCCCACACAGGAGTCGTGGTATAGGCTTGGGAGCTGAGCCTTTTCCTCAATTTTCAAGTCCGTTGCTCCATGATTTGGCTCGAAAATAGAGACATGCAATCCTTATGACTCCCACGACAATTTCACCAAAGGAAAAACAAGAATCATCGGCTCAAAGTTCTTAAATCAAAAATCTAAATTTAAATTTAACTAAAAAGTTAAATCTAATTTTGAGCCGAGATTTCTCCTAGAATAATGCATGGAAATACGTGCAAACCTAGGCAAAACGTAGATTGAGGATAGTAGAATAACATACTAGGAACTCACCTTGATTTGTCTGTCGATTTGTCTGGATCTACCAAAAATCCAAAATGGCTTCGAGAGAGGAATACAAGAGAGGAATAGAGGAGAGGAAGAAAGAGAGAGAAAAGAAATAAGGGAGAGAGCATCGGCCTCCCCTTATTTATAGTTAAGCCTGACATCAAGCTTACTCAAACGCCGGACCAGACTTTCCCCCCTCTCTTAAATCTCTCCTATTCATGAATCTTGGTCTAATCCTTCAACCATTTGCACTAATGGATTTTTAATCCATTAGTTATGGACTTAGAGGAAGTCCATTTGATGCCTAGTTGCCTCCGAGCATGGTTGATCACCTTATCCTCTAACTCTGTTTTATCTAATTTTCTATTTCTCTTCATCACCTGACACATCCGGACCGACGTATTGTCTGAATTAATACGCCGTCTTTCACTATTCTGATTATACAAAAATTTAAATTAGGTCTGGGTATGTCACTTAAACCTTATGTGTACGTGTATGTGCTTATACATAATTATGATCGAATAACCAAATTGGTAACCAAATTTTTTTTTTTAGTATTACAACTTTCTTTGAAGATTCATATCCATTTTAGCTGGCAAAACTGGAGCATTTTTGCCACTATTGCAGTTAAAAGTAGAAAAAGATTTTGTATGGAACCACGAGCAATAGGAAACCTTCGACAAGATCAATAGTTGCTTGGTGACACCTCCAATATTAATTCCTCCTGAAAAGAAGAAACCTTTGTACTTGTACATATTGACTGCACATTCTTCAATAGGATGTTTGCTGGCCTAGAAAAATGAGAAAGGAAAATAACAAGCAATTTGTTATCTTAGTTGAGCTTTAACCAATATCGAAGAAAGATATAGCCCAATTGAGAAACTGTGTTTGTCTTAGTACTTTGTAGCAATAAAACTAAGACATTATATGCTTTATTTTACTATGTTTATTATTGTCAAAAATGATGTGGTACAATATATGTTGGCTAGACCGATCTTGAAGGGTCACCTAAGAAAGTGGTGCTTGGCCTCGTCTAAGTTTAGTTTAAGTTATGTTCCTTAAAAAGCAGTCTAGGAACAGGTTTTGGCCAATTTCTGGGCAAATCATCCATGCTTAGATATCGAACATATCTTATATTGATTTGGCATACCCGAGATGATTACTATAGACCAGGGAACTGTGTTCATTGGATAACAAACTCAAGCTTTGGCTGATGAAATGGGATTTAAATTCATTCAATCAAACCCTCACTATGCACAAACAAACAAGTAGGTAGAAGCATCTAATAAGGTCATTCTAACCTTGATGAAGAAACTAGCGGATAACAATTCTATAAAATGAGATCAATTGCTTCCAGAAGCACTTTAGGCTTATAGAATGTCTTAGAGACCAAGCACGGGGATGAGTCCCTTTACTCTTACTTAAGGTCATGATGCTGTGATTCCCATGGAGATTTTACCTCGATCGGCTAGAATTGCTTTCCAAAATTATCTTACATGGGAAGAATATAGTGAGACCATGATGTTGGACTTGAAAGATTTGGATGAAAAGTGGTTGATAGCTTTAAATAATTTTCAAGCCCAGAAAAAGAAAAACGAGCACACCTATAACAAGAAAGTCCAAGAAACGAGCTTTGTTGAGGGAGATTTTTTTGGAAGGTGATATTGCCTTTTGGGAAGAAAGATCCTAAGTATGGAAAGTGATCACCCAATTGGGAGGGACCATTTCTAGTGAAGAAAGTGCTTAAGGGAGGAGCCTGTTGGTTGGAATGAGAATGGTATCCAAGGTTCATCAATGGAAGATATTTGAAAAAAATATTATTCTATGGTTGTAGAAACAGAAACACAGTGGAAATAAATCTGTTGTTTGTATTTCTGTAAATATTTTGTACAAGTTTTATTTTCTATCAGATTCAAGGAATAGTTCAGGCCCCTAAAGTTGAAATCCTGCCCTCAGATTGTCACTTTCCTGTATATTGAGGATAAGTGGATGTCTCCAGGCATCTATTTCTACTTTTTGGGCATGAAAAAGACTTGCGCGATCATCCAAGTTTTTGAGTTGTACAATCTTTTCCTGATTTGTGGCTTCTGCTTTAACAACTAGGATCTTTCTTTTCTCTTCCAAGCTTTCTAAAAGAGTTTGAAGTTGTGAAATTTGAATGTCAGTTTAGGCACTTGTTACCACTGGTTGTCCGACTCAGTAGTAAAAGACTGTAAGATAATGCTCTCCTTATTGAGCTTATTCTATGCTGTCTCGAAACTCATAATCTTCCCATTCAATGCTTAGGTAATGGCTTATAGAGACTTGGACTTTTGACGTGTATTTTCGTATAAGAACTTGAAGTTTGTCTAAAGGAAGCTCGATCTTCTTGCACCTCAGGAGTGTGACTCCAAATCTTGGCAGTTTAATAGATTCGTGCCATGTTAGGCCACTCTATAGCATTATAGTAGTCGTTCGAGGACTCCCTAAGTGTTTCTCAGGCCTCCACCAATTCCTTATAGAAAGGCTTGAATACTGCTAGAATAGAGGGATCAAGGGCCGCAATGTTACCAATAACATTGGCCATTTGAAGCTTTAGAGGAGAAGGAAAGGAAGGGCCAGAAGCCTGCACATAACAAGTAAAGGAAAGTAAGACAAGATAAAGGCATTAGAAGAAAGTAAGAGTTGATCAAACTTACCAAAAAAGATGAGGGAGTATCTACTTGGCTAGAAGTCTTGGCCACGAAGTTTGGGTTTCCAAATTCTGACAAACGGTGTTGCTAACCTCAAGAGATGCATCCTAGAAGACAATGTTCATAAGTAGAACGTCCATAAGAAGAATAGGAGCAGAAATAAAGAAGCAAAGATTACCTGACTAGTGGCGGAGGTTGGTAGCTCGAGCACGGCAGCAAGATCGGCCTAAGGAATTGAAGAAGGGATTGTTGAGGAAGACAGAATCCCACTGGATGCAACAATCTTCAGGGCCACATCAATAAATTTGTCAACCATAAGATTAGTTTCCTATAAGTAAAATTCTATAAGAAAATCAAAAAGAAGAGTTGAACAAAGCAAAATAAGTACGAATCTTTACTTAAGGAGACAATGGAATCTCTTGTGTTTCAGCTGGCAGAGTTAAGGATAGAGGTTGAATATTTGGAGAAAAAATTGAGGGAGTTTGGCCAAGAAGGAGTTTGATGGGTAGGAGAATGTTGCCTGGTGACTTGAGACAATAGAAAGGCAAAATCAGAAGGAATGAATGGATGAGAAGAATAAAAATCACCAGCGATTATAGTCAAGGGTTGGATGTTCAAAGGATTAAGATTGGATAAAAAACTATTCAAAGTTTCAACAAGTTTCTCTGTGTTAGAGGAAAAAGAGGAGAAAAATACCTCAGTTGGCTGAAAGATTGGGGGAACTCTAGTTTCTTCTCCAATATCCTCATCATGGAGTGACTTTCTTTGTCATTCTGAAGGCAATTCCATGGTTGTAATAGGAAGATTTGCTTCTGGCTAGTCTTCAGTAGCCTAGCCATCAGGTAGTACATTTTCTTGAACTTCCTCCTGAACCTCCATGGGGACAGTAATAACTTTGGCACTACTTGCTTTGAAGGAACTTGACTGGCCCCAGTAGCCTGAACAATAGCCATTTTTTAAGGAGCAGCAATAATAGAGAAAGATGGAGTAGGACTTTCCTTGGAAGCTATCCGAGTTGAAAAGTTTAGTAGAATTTGGGAAAGGCAAACAGGCGATAGGAAATATGGAAGGAGTAATATTTTTACCTGTTTTCTTGAAAGTCAGAGGACCAATCCTATCAGAAAAGTAGGATGAAGAAGGGCTTCTAACCAAGTCAGCCCAGCATTCAACCCACTAGTGGATAAATTCTGAAGTAGCTCAATTTAAGTCATAACTAGGAATGAAAGGCATTCGATCTTTAGAACTATTTTACATCACATAGCCTTGCTCAAGCTTTGACTCACTAAAGACACTCTTTTGGTGGTAGGATAAATTCATAGAGGATAAAAAAGGAACATGGACTCGTTGTTCTAAATCGGACTGCCTGTTGAAGAACTGCGGAGCATAGAGTTCGAACTTGTTCTTAGAATTGGTGTTTCCAGGAAGGAGACAAATAAAGAGATCATAACTCTAAACAGCCAAAAACCCAATCCTTTCTTCCTAGCTCGTTGCCTTCTTCAAGCTTTGTTATGAACCAATCAGGACCACGTTCTTGATGACGTGGAGGAAAAAAGTTGAAGCTGTCAAACTTTGTTCCATCACTTTTTGGGTCTTGAAATGGACGAGTGAAGAAATAATGAAATACTTCAGTAAAGGACTACAGACAAGGTTCGTTGTCAATCAAGGTTAGCTTGAAACATGGTAGGGCTTGGCAGCAAGAAGTGAGATTGGGGATATGTTAGGAAAGTAAAGGTATGCCCAAAATTAGATGATCTGCATCTGGCCACCAGGATTGCCAGGAGGCTTTTTACTGGTGATGGAGTGAAGCCCACTGTAAAGTGCCCTAAAAAGGAATCGACTAAGGCAAACTTCTGGTTAGCTACCATCGCCCTGGCCAAATGGACATATTTTTATGTGCAAGTCTTACTTCCTCTGCAAGCCATAAAATGGTAAATTAGATAAAGTATAAAGGAGGTGTGTTCCTTTAAAGAAGGTGGATTCTTATTTGTCAACTTGCCCTACTTAGTCATAAATCTGTCGAAAGTTGAGTACTTTGGTAAAGTATAGGTCCTAGTCTCTTCAAATGGTGTAACGGGGGAGATTAATTCACCATCCATGGGAAGTCTAGTGATGGTAGAAATATCTAGCAGAGTGACAGACATCGGCCCCTAAAGAAGCTAAAAGAAATTAAAGCAGGAATTTCGGAATGACATAAGGCAAACAGTACCATATGGTCGTAGGGGATCTTCCTAGTGGTTAGGTCGAAAAGGTATAAATCCCCAAATACTTCCATGTGGGAGAATAAATGGGTTTTAGTTATTTTACACATTGGTCCTAGACTACAAGCTCGTTCAGCTAGATTGTTGAATCTTTCCTGGAATCCACTTGCACAAGTTAAAAGAGTCAGCTTTAAAGGGAAGAGTGCGATGACAAGGAAAGAGGGGTTTTAGGGTTTCTAGAGGATCGACCTTAAAGGTATAAGTAAGGCAAGAAGGGTTTTGCAATGAGTTTTGGTGTAGGAGTCTGGGTAAAAATAGACAATTTTTTTGGATAAAATAAAGAGTCATCTTATCGGCGACAGCCATTATGATTGGAGGAATAGGATCAGGCCAAGGATTTTGCACGGGTTATTGATATAAAGGACAGGAACTATAAGCAATGTAAAGGTTCCATTGGTTTTTAGGGATTTATGAAATTGGTTGTAAGAGGAAACCACCAAGAGGCTTATAAGGGGTTAAAGAGATAGGCCAATTGGTTGATTGATGAGGCATGTCTATTAATAAATTAAATTTGAATGATTATGTTTGATAAACATAAATGTTTTGAGTGATTAATACAGAGAGCTATTGTTTAATAGTAACAAATATGAAATCAATCGAGCAATTAAGGACAAGTGTTTAAATTTTAACCAAAATTTTCACACTTGGGGGTAATATTTATACCCTAATTTACAATATAGGGCCAGTAGGCTAAAAAGCAAATGGGCCATGATATGGATGGGGTGCACATGAGCCAAATCGGCTAAGCAAAGGAAAATTGACTGTTTCAAAGTCAACGGCTTTAATTGATATTAAGGCTCCGACATGGGGATGAAAGATTGGGGATGGATTGGCCAGAGATCAAGGATGGTTTTAAAAGTAGGATTACTTGAATTAAAGGCACGTAAAATTACAGGACCTTAATGTTAGCATGAATATAGCTATAAAAAGCCTCAACCTAAAGGATGAAGGACATCAACAACTCCTCAAAAAACACAGACTACTCTCTGTCCAAGCATGGCTTAGTCACACTTTCTTACTAAGCTTGCCATTTATTTCTTGTTTATGTCAATAATTTCTTTCGTTTTATGTGACATCTTTGTCTGAATTTTAGTTTACTCTCGGTGATTAGCTGTTTACTTGGTGCCCAGTATCAAATCGGCTAGGAACAATCTTTCCTTTCAGTTCAATACACTACAAGAAAAAGGTTAAATAGCAACAAAAAATAGGGACGAAAAAATCCGTCCCTAATTTAGGAACGGAATTAGAAACGGATAAAAATGTTTGTCCCTAAATTCGATCCGAAAGAGTAGAACCGGCTAAATAGGGGCGAACAAAATATCCGTACCAAAATCCGTTACAAAATTGGGACAGAAAAAAGGGAGGGTATAAATTAGGGACGGAAATTGGAAGCCAAATCTGGAATAATTTTGGTACGGTTTTAGGGATGGTTTTTGGGACGCATTAGGGACAGAAAAAGAGAGCAAAACCAACCAAGATCTGTCTTATTTTTGGGACTATTTTAGTGGCAGATTTCTTAATATCCGTCCTTAATTCTATCCCAAATTTTGGCAACGAAAAAGATATAGTTGGCTAGCCAAAATGATGTGTTTTGGCTGGCCATGTTCTTAGGGTTCTACTAACCCTCACTTTCTCCGCATCCCTCCCCATCTTCCTTCTTCTTTCTTCTTCATTCTCTCTATTTTACCATAAGAAAATAATAATAAAAGTCAAGTTTTGTGTTGATTTGGTGGAAATCAAGTTAATATTTTCAAATCTCTTTGTATATGATTTTATTTTAATGATTAACATATGTTATAACTTAAGGAATTAGATAATATTTAGATTTTGATGATTTTTTTTAATTTTGATGTTGAGTTTGGTGATTTTTGCCATATATATTAGTGTAAAATTGTTAGATTTCTTTGAATGTTGATGAGGGTTATGGTTTATTGTGATGCCTATTTAATTATGTACGTAACATAAACTAATTAATTAAAGTAATTAGAATTGAATTACATAATTGTGAGTTTATTTATGATTGGGTTGGATTGTAATATTTATTTCGTTGTGTATAACTGTTTTTATTAGTTATAGCTTAGTAATTGATATTCATACGATTCACATTTTGATTATTGTAATTGTATAACTTTGATTGATGTTGATTACTTTTATTGCAATTGTTGAGTATTTTTTAATTGAAAGAACTTATATTAAGTATCTTGTTTTATATTGTTTGCAATGTAGTTTTTATTTCCCTTAAATGACCAAATATAATTGAGTTGAAAAATGTTAAAGAAAATTTATATATTTTAATTCATTGTAGATTCATTTCAGTTATTAACAGTAGAGATCAGGGTTCGAAGATGTTAATCGAACTAAATTTGTGGGATATTTAATAGGAAAAATGGAAGAGTTGATTTGCAGCCGACAATGGATCTACCATCGAAAGGAACCAGGATAGAAGGGTGTAACCGACGAGTTCATGGATGGTGTTGGACAATTCATTAGTTGGGCATCAAGTCAGGACGCCTCGTGGAAAAATAGGGAAAAATTCATTGTCCTTATGTGAGTGCAATAATATGCACTTCTTTTTATCAGTGAGGGTTGCACAACATTTAATACTATATGGATTTAAGGAGCACTATTGGAATTGGGTTAGTCACAGTGAACCATTGTGTAGGACTGAAAATAATGAGCAGTAGCAAGAACAAGTGTCATTACCGGATGAGATGTCACATTGGGGTTGCTATGATGACATGACATAGGGTGCATGTTATACTAGAAGGAACATTCAAACTCTGATTGCTGTAAGTTTTGTGGTGAACCTAGATTCAAGGACATTGGTCGACGTGGGGATAGAACTCGTAAAAGAATTTTGACAGCTATTTTGAGATACTTCCCACTGACTCCTCAGTTGCAGAGGTTGTACCATACCATCGGCATAGCTAAACAAATGACGTGGCATGCTACACATGAAGCTCAAGATGGGGTTATGTGCCATCTATCAAATACCGAGGCATAGAAGCAATTCAATAGGACATATCCTGATTTTGGTTCAGAAGCTCGAAATGTTAGATTGGGACTATGTGCAGATGGTTTTGCATCGCATGGGCAATTCGGAAAGACCTATTCTTACTGACCAGTTATTTTAACTCCTTACAACCTTCCTCCTGGTACGTGCATGAAGAGCCCTTATATGTTCTTAACATTGATCTTTCTGGGTCCAAAAAACCTGAAACAAAACATAGATGTATTCTTGCAACCTCTGATTGATGAATTGAAGCAATTGTGGGAAGATGGGATCTTGACATATGATGCTTCGAGAAATGAGCATTTTCGCATGAAGGCTGCTCTTATGTGGACCATTAATGATTTCCCCGCTTATGGCATGTTATTCGAGTGGAGTACCGCTAGAGTACTAGGATGTCCTGTATTTATGCAGGAGAGCAGAGCATTCATGCTTCCACATAGTATGAAGGTGACTTATTTTGATTGTCACAGGTGCTTCCTTGACTCGGATCATCCGTACATGAAGGATAAGAAGTTTTTTCACTGTGGTCGAGTTAAGAGGATGGCTGCACCACCAAGGCTTATAGGGGAAGAAATAAATGGACACGTTTGGCATTTTCCCACAGCTATGGATGATTTGATTAATCTGCCTGAATAGTATGGCACTCCTTACAAATGGACTAAGAGGAGTATTTTTTGGAATCTTCTTTATTGGAAAACAAACTTGATCCTCCATAACCTTGATGTTATGCATATTGAGAAGAATATTTTTGATGCAGTGTTCGGAACTACCATGGACTTGAAAGGCAAATCGAATGACACTTTAAATGCCAGAAAAGATATCAGTGCTATATGCTATCAAAGTTCAATTGCAGTTGATCCTGAAAGTGAGCAACGCACCAAACCTAAAGCTGTTTATAATTTGTCCAAAACACAGAAGACAACTATTCTGAGATGGTTGAGGAATTTGAAGTTTCCAGATGGGTATGCATCAAATATTGGGAAATGTATTGACATGAATGAAGAGAAGGTTTTCAACATGAAGAGTCACGATTGCCATGTTTTTATGCAGAGACTACTTCCAATTGCATTCAAAGAGATGTTGCCTCCTAGTGTGTGGAACCCTGTGACGGAACTTAGCTTCTTTTTTCGGTGCATATGGTCGAGCATGTTGGATATTAATAAGGTTTGAGATTTGAACGAGAAAGTTCCGATAATCCTTTGTAACTTAGAGAAGGTCTTCCCTCTAGCCATGTTCGATTTAATTACTTCGCGCAAAATTACTTTCATTCTTACATGTACTATCACATGAAACGACCCAGGCGCAATGATGAAGGATTAGCCAATGAGCCTCTGAAATCGTTTACCATTTTCAACTATCCAACTCGATTTCAGGGTAGGGAGAAAACGAAATGGCTTGGTGATAAAGAACAACGTGTAGCACATACGTATATTTTGCGAAATTGTCCGGAAGTGCAACCCATCCTTAAGTAAGTTAATAGCAAATCATTAAAAGGAAATCATTTATTTCATTATATGTAGTTGGTTTCACTTATACAGATTTGTTTTTACCTCAGCTCTTTTGTCCAGTATTATCGAAATGATGGATTTGATCAGTGTACCATTGATGATTTTATTGACGCCCATTTTGTCAATTGGTTCAAGCAATATGTTAGTATAGTTCGATTTTGATAATTAAGCTATTTAGAGATTTTTAGAGATTAAAGGGTATAAGTTTGATTATTCTAACTCTTGGGTTATCACATAAAGCTTGATGCACCGGTTAATCGAGCAAAGTATATTGATGATTTACTGGTGTTTATACTATTGGCTTGGCCACCTTCAAGGAAGGCAACCTGTTGGCCCGGTGTGTTTATAAACGGGTATAACTTCTACACTTTTCAATGTGGAGCTAGAAAAGCCACAATGAATTGGGGTGTTTAAGTTCGAGGCACAAATATGGATAATCTTTCCACCAGTTATTATGGCCTCCTGAAAGATGTTTTGGGGCTTGAGTATAATTCTTCAAACAGCATGGCCATAGTTGTTTTGTTTGAGTGTGATTGGTTTGACCCCATCAACGGAATAAAGGTTCATCAAAATTACAAGTTGGTTGATGTCCATTGGCAAAAGATGTGTCAGAAATATGATCCATTTGTTTTAGCACAACAAGCCATTCAAGTTTACTTTTGTGATTATCTGGGAGCTAGCAGAGATAGAGCTAATTGATTGGCCGTCTATGAAACAAAATCGAGGAGAGTTGTTCAGAATGTTACTGAGGAAGTTGAAGATGATGCTCCCTACCAAATTGAAGAAATCGTGCAAACCCCAGCTGTTACCACTAATACAGATGCAATACAATTATTTGACATGGCTGATATCAACCTAGCTGTTGACTTAGGGGAGCTTCAACCAATCGCGGAATTGGACAACTCAGAGGATGAGTTTGATTCAGCTGAATCAACAAGTTGCTCTAATGATACTAATGATGATGATGGATATAATCCAAATGAATTTTAACTTGCTTTGTAGCCAGATTGTAATGAACAGATGCCATAATGATATTTCCCCAATTGCGTTAGCAATATCTTAAGTTATGTACAAGTTCAGGTGCTCACAAATTTTTAATAATTCTCCAATTATTGTTAACATAATTTTTAATTTGATAGTAATGTTGTTATAATTGCATTGTGCAAAGGGAATAAACTAATATTACATCAAGTTAATTCTCCAGCTAGTCCCTAAAACCTTATGAGGGACGGATTTAGGGACAGAAAAAGCATAATTCCTCCCTAAATCCATCCCTAAACTAAGTTGATAGGCGTATTTTACACCTAAACTATGAGCTATTTTATAAGCGTATTTGGATAATTGTTATTGATATTATAGCTTATTCTTTATCTTTTACTCTCACTTTTATCTTGTTGAATGTAGGAAAGCTTCATGGAGAATTAAGGTCAAATCAAGGAGATTTGGAATTAAAAAGATCAAAAAGGATGATTGAAGTGCAGCTTAGACTGAAAGAAGTTCGAAAAGCTAATAAAAATAGAGGCAGACAAGAAACAAGTGCTGATTCATGCATGAAATAGCCCCAGAGTTGAGCAATGAGGTCCTAGTTACTACGGTTAGAAACGGCGCCGCATCTGCTATGCCCTGGAGCCAAAAGTGAAGAAGACCGAAGTTGGCCCGAGTTTTGTTCGCAGTGAAATGGCGTTGCATGTGACTAGAAATGGCGCCGGATCTTAGCTGTTAAGTTTAATTAAATTTCGATCTCCTAATTCTTTGTAAACACTCTAATATAAATACTTTAGTTTTAGGGTTTTATAGAGAGACGTTTGAGCAATATTCTTTAGAGAAGATGAGCAGCCAAGTCAAGTCTATTCTTCAATTTGGCAAACTTATTTTCTTCTCTAAACTTGTGATATTCCTTCAATTTAATGATGAAGTTTTCTTTTCAAATTATGAGTAGCTAATTTATTTGTTGGGGATTTGGGTAGATCTTCTAGGGATTTTAATTCGATAATTGTATGCATTGATTATTTAGGGGTTATATCTATTTTCTTTGTTCTTAATCCTGTTTTATGTTTGGCCAACATAGAATAGTTCTTTGGAATTGTATGAAGTATCGAGGGGTGAAGTATATTTCGGGTGAAGTATATTTCGAGCTCTAGGAAAATAGGCACAATTTAAGTTGATACGAGAGTAATTCGGTTTATTGTGATAGCCATAATTGAATTAGGTTCATGAAGAAACTAATTTGATTATAATCCAAGGATCTTAATGTTCTTAGATAATTAGGTTATGCACTGAGAGGTGGCAATCACTTAGTTAGGAAAGCTTAGGATGATCTGAGAGGACTCTTAAGTAGATTATAGATTGTTATTATAACCCTGATAATTAAATTCATACATAATTGGATTAAATAACTGGAGGAAAAGCCTAAACCCTCAAACTTTTTGATTGATTCTCTTAATTACTTAGTTATTAATCTCTTATTCAAACTCTATTTTTCATCTTCTTAATTGATACGTTAGTGATTTCATCTAATCCAAACTCTTTCATTCGAACTTTATTAGAATTAGAACTTAGGAATTAAATTATCCTCGTGTGATTGATATCTTGGAATACTGCAAGTTTTACTACTTGATTTCGTACACTTGCGAAAACAACATCATAATAAGTGACTTCATATAAGAGTTAGGTACGGATTTAGCAACGGTTTATATTTAAACCATCCCTATATCCATTGCTATAACAAAGCATGGTGTAGTTCTAGTATATTCGGTGCAAGTTTGTTCATTCACATATAGGGATGGATTTCGGGATGAAAAACAAAGGGTTTAGACCCTGAACCGAAACCCTAAACTACAAGCCGTCCCTAAATCCATTGCTAACTTGATCTTAGGGTTTAAGGACTTTTTTGTTCCTCAAACCCTGCGATATAATAGTATACTGTCCCTAACCATAAAATCTGTCCCAAATACTGTTTCTAAGGCCACTTTCGTAGCTAAAACTGTTGCAAATCATCTATCTCGTATGCTATCGATAGAAGGCTTAAATCAGCTCATTCGACTTTCAATTTATCATTAAACAACTACAAGCTATCATACTTATGAAGATGAGAGTATCCAAAAGTTGGATCACTTATCGGATGTACCTACCGGCTTTAAATTTATTTCGCACTAAGAGTACTCGATGTGTTAGTAATATAACTATAGTATTTGACAAATACGTTTGTAGAATTCATAGAAAACGGATGTGATTTAAAGATTACATCTTGTTAAAGGGTTAGTTTGACCAATATGCATATATAATTGAAAGTATTGGTCTACGTTCTTAATTAAGATAGAAATAGGCAGAAAATACCCTTTTTTAATATCAGGTACGAACAAATCCGCTACAAAATTTGTCCAATGTGAGGAATCCGTTTCACTTTCTGTGCTTATATTACAAAAAGGAACGCCGTTCGTTAATATTGACATAATCGGAATTTTCCATTAGGGATGGTGTTAGGGACAAAATGGTAGATATCAATCCTAAATCTGTCCCTTAAAGCAATAAATTCCCACTGTTTATTCCCGCCTAGGTTTCTTGTCTTCAATTTGGGACGGATTTAGCGACGGATATCTATTATTCCGTCCCTAATACCTTCCCTAATGGAAAATAGTTCGCGCCGTTTATTCCTGCCCACAGTTTTTGTTTTTCATTTTAGAACTGATTTAGGGACGAAATATTTTAAATTTTAAGATGATCCATCCCTATATTCCACGACTTTTCGAATAATTTTTGTTGGACATCTGTCGTATAGCAACGGAATTAGGGACGGACTATATTAAAATTTAATATGTTCCATCCCAAAATCCGTCCCTAAATTACATGACTTTTCAAACATCTTCTGCTGGCTAGCTGTAATTTAGAGACGGCTTTAGGGACGAACTAATTAATTTTTATTTTTCCGATGTTTATTAGGGACGGATTATCTTATTAAAATAATACATCCCTCCCAAAATCCATCCCTATATTTCACGACTTTTCAAAGATTATTTTGCTGTACAACTGTTATTTAGGGACGGATGTAGGCACGGATATAGGGATTTTATATGCTTTAGGGACGGAATTAGGGACAGAAATTTGGATGTCTGTTGCTAAATCTGTCCCTATTTTTCGTGCCAAAATCAGCCCCAAATCATTAAATATAATCGGGATCCAGCCCCTTCCCCCCCCCCTCCCAATTTCTTTCTTCTTCTCCTCTCCTCCTCCCCCCCTCCCCTGACCTAGCCGTGCGCAGTGCCTTGGGCAGCCACTGCTACAACCGTTGGCCACCTTGCTCGATGTCACCAGCGACGGTTTCGTGCCCTTCGATCGCTGGCGCAACCCTCTTATCCTCTCCCCCTTTGTTTCCGATCAAATTCCGACCAATGACAGTAAAACAAACTTCAATTTTGATTAATTAAGTTTTGTGTGTTTCAATTTAATAAATTTAAATGTATGTTTGTTAATTAGTTTGATAAGTTTAATTAGTTTAATAAGTTTGAATACTAATTGGTGAAACCTTTAGTCAGCCCCTTTTAGTTAGCCCCCCAATCAGCCCCCTTAATCATAGCCATCGGATGTGATGGCTGTTTTATTAGCCATTAGATTTAAATATTATTTTATTTAAGGTTTAGGGTAAAACTTGCAACCTGTCAAACAGGTTGCAAGAGAAACTTTTCTTCTTTTTTCTTGGTGAAACAAGAGAAACTTTTCCAATTATTTTGTTTCTCGTTCAATTCTTTTTTTTTCAAAGGCTAATAAAAAATAATTTATTGAGAAAGAACATAAAATAGTCCATTGGAGAATAAGACTCCATCACAAAACAAAAAATATGAGTGAAAGATTCCAACTAAAAAACAAATACTGGAAGAAAGAAAACAAAAAATCAATCAACGTTAAAAGTAAAACTACAACACTAGCTGATTTAAAACATTAAAAGCAAAACTAAAACACTAGCGAATTCAATAAAAAATTTGGAGTAAATTCAGTCCTCTCCCAATCCCTATTTTTTTGCTCAATTCTTAGTTTATTTTTTATTTTTTATTTTCTTGTTTTTCACATCATCTTCCTTAATTTTATCATCACAGGCATAACCATACCAGATTTGAATATAATGTTAGTCAATAAATTAATTGTAACAAAAAAATTAATTCCAATCGAGAAGATTCGAATCTTCCACCACTTACAATAAAACTAAATACCTTAACCATCGTATCAATTTCAACTATTTGTTAAATATTTACTTCCTAATATAAATATTGAATACTAAAATTTATTAATAGTTTGCACTAAAATATGTTCAAACTCAATTACAATCACTTGAAAATCGATTTTAAACAAATTTAAACTCAATTACAAACATGATCAAATAAGGAAAACTCGATTTATTGCAAGTTAAAAGTCAATTTTAAAAATATAACTGCAAGCCACCATTACATACTCGATTTACATATCCGTGAAATCGATTTAAACATTTATTCGATTTTAATATTCCTTTCAAATTCGGTTGTACCAGTATTTTCCATCATAAAGGGTTGTAATGTTGTTTACATTATATATCTCCTAATAGCTAATACACAATAAATAAATAAATAAATAAATAACAGAAACTATAAACTAATATGAAAATATTGTCAATTACAATAAATTAATATCCAATTATCCACTATAACGGTCTAATGGACCTCAGGAGATGCAATCAATTTACTCTTTAGATTTAAGTAACTATCTCACCACCAATTCTTCTCATCGTAGTTGAAGTCTCCGACTTCAAATCTCAAATTGAACTACATTATGTGCAAAGCTTACCTCGTAGCAACTTCTATTGAAACATAAACTGTATCACATATAATATCCTCAATATGCTATTGAATTAGCTCAAGTGGTCTATTATGCGTATCTCAATTTAGAAAGCACCACCACCATTAACTGCATGCCACGTTATGTTATGTCGTAAGAAACCATACCTTTGGCAAATCAAAAGTAACGATTTAAAAAAAAAACTAAAACATATGATGATAACAACAATTTTCTCTTATCCGAATGAAAATACTATACTTATTTTAAATAACTTCGAAAGGCCTTCGTCATAGGAAAATATTACTTATATACAATCTCACACGCCTAATGGTTGGAGAATTGTAACGCCTCTATATGCGAAACTGACGTTCGATGAAAAAGTAAATAGCAACGGTCATCACCTAAGATAATCACTATAGGGTTGAAAAATATACATGTAGTGGTGGATTTTGGTATAAGGTATTGGAGGGGCCAAATTGAAATAAGTTATTTTTAGGGGAGGCGGAGGCAATGTAAGATTTTTAATGTGTACATATATGTGTGTGTGTGTGCGCGCGCGCGCGTGCGCACAATAATATATAGTAAGTATATGTAAAAAATAAAATTTGGGGGCCAAAGCATTACCACCATCCATCATTATATACATGTTATGCCTCAATAAATGTATGTCATTAATCATGAACATAATGACTTAAGATAATTGTTCATTTTCAAATTAATAGAAATCACGCAAAGTTTGAAAACAATTTTCAAATTTTATGGCCAAATGAATGTAGTTATTGGATGGCTAGGTTTCACAAATTATATACTTGAATAAGGTTATGAACAAAATAATTGAAAGATCAATTGATGTCTGATTACATCCAAAATAGTTTCAAACTCGATTATAAACTCTCAAAATCGATTTTAAACATATTCAAACTCGATTACAAACTCTCAAAATCGATTTTAAACGTATTCAAACTCGATTACAAATATGATCAAATATGAAAAACTCGAGTTATTGCAAGTACAGAATCGATTTTAATAACAAAATTGCAAGCTACTATTACAAACTCGATTGACATCCTCGTAAAATCAATTTAAATATTTATTCAATTAGAATATCATCGGTGAACTCCACTGCTTTTGAGCTCGCACTGAGAAATATCATCGAAATAAAAAGAAAAAACAAACACATTGAAACTTAACTAAGAAAAACTTATTTACATATTATAAACTAGGATTGTAATATTCATAAACGATTTAACTACTTTTATTTTATGGAAAAAAGAAAACATAAATTCATAGGATAAAATCGATATGGAAAAAAGAAAACATAAATCTATAGGATAGTATCGATTCTGATACAATTAGCATCTATTCTGTATAACATAAGATAAAGGTACAACACAACCTAATATCATATGTACGATTCTATCCCAAATACTGATAGTTAATTATAAAATAATAAATCAATACGATACCTTAAACACTTACTCTTTTCAAAAACTCGATATAAAATAATCACACATTTCAGTCGCTTTATAAAATATACAAATAAAATCATATTTCAGAATCGATTCTATAAAATTAAAATCGATTCTATACAATTAAATCGATTTTATAAAAAGATCAAAATCGATTTCAGTATCTTCTACCTAGTCAAAGTTTAAAAATTAATTTCACGTAATTATCTCCAAAATTTTAGGAGATTGACTTTACTAAAATTAAGGATTGAATTATATAATGATTTAATTACACTCAAATTAAATCAAATAAAACCGGTAACCTTTTAAACAAATTCCCTAAATTCAAATTCTAACAATAAAGTACCTAGATCTAACGATTGCTAAACAACCATTATATCTGACGGCAATGATTAAGGGGGCTGATTGGGGGGCTGACCACAAGGGGCTGACTGTAGTTTAATTAGTTTAATTAAACTAATTAGTTTAATTAGTTTAAATATTAAATCATTAGTAATTTGTTTAATAAGTTTAAATATGAAATATTAAAGTCTAATAAGTTTGTCAATTAGTTTAATAAGTTTAATTAGTTTAATAAGTTTAAATACTAATTAGTTTAATTAGTTTAAATATTAAATCATTAATAATTAGTTTAATAAGTTTAAATACTAATTAATTTAATTAGTTTAAAGATTAAATCATTAGTAATTAGTTTAATAAGTTTAAATATTAAATATTAAAGTCTAAGAAGTTTGTTAATTAGTTTAAGAAGTTTAATTAATTTAATAATTTTAATAAGTTTAAATACTAATTAGTTTAATTATTTTAAATATTAAATCATTAGTAATTAGTTTAATAAGTTTAATTATGATTATTAAAGTCTAATAAGTTTGTTAATTAGTTTAATGCGTTTAATTAGTTTAAATACTAATTAGTTCAATTAGTTTAAATATATTTAAATCATCGTATATATTAATTAATTGAATCAATGAATTAACTATATATAATTATATTTAATTAAATATACTATTCAATGACGTAATTAATTGAAGCAATACAACTTAATAAATTGAGTTATTTGAATAGACTGTTTTAATTACCCAAGAAATTAAATAGGTTTAGTTAATAATTTAAATAGTTAGTTAATTTAGCTTGTTTATCAATTGATAAACCATTAATCGATCAAATATATTTAAAACATCATATTAATTAATTAAATAAATGAATCAACAATATATAATTATATTTAATTAATTATTAATATAGTTACTTATCACAATAGTTCTTTTATTAACATAGTTAGTTATTTCATTAATTTTATAATTAATACTTAATTGTAACAAATAAGTTTTTTTAAAAAGCCACAATTATTAATTTTGAAGGGTTCATAGCATGATGATCATGCCTCGAGTTCCGGATGAGGACAAGGTCAACAGTCCAGTTCAGGTCGAGGGGGCTTCGTGACTTAGTCACGTCATTAAAGATCAGGGTCTCCCTCAGTCGGTCCTTCTGCTCCTCGATTACCACCACCTTCACCCCTCGTTCTACTTCAGGAGATGTTCCCTTCCCCACTTGTTCTGGCTTCGCATCATACACAGGTGCTTATATTTAATAAGACATTTTTTAAAATTTTATAATTAAAATGATTACTACATTGAATGTTATTATATAATTAATTAAACTAACAATTTTGTTATAATATACTGTACATAGCCGACATCTGGATAAACGGTTCGATCACATTCCCCATCACTTCCGTTGGTTCCGGATTTTCGTCTACACCCCTCCATTCCTTCATCTAGCCATGCTCGTTCAGCACAGAGTTCTGGCGCATCTCCATCTCCATCGCCAATTCATGATGAGTATGTGACAGTCGGTACCGTCTTGTGCCACCGGATCAAACGTAGCCTTCCCAGCGCTCCTCCTCTTTTCGGACCTCCCAGCCGTCCTTCCAGCCTACACAGGCCTCCCAGCCCTCCCAGCCCTCTCAGCCTGCCTCACCCGATGTTTCTGGCCATTCTGAGTTTGTCACGCCCCAACCCGCTCAGGCTGGCCAAGTGGCAACAGCCTCATTGCCTCGAAGTACGTGCTGGCTAGTCACACACCTGAAGCACCGCAAGGTATAGAAATGGATATCATTGTTACAAAACAAAACTAAAACTTTAATTAGAAATCATTTAACAAAATAATTAACTTTTAAAAGTAATACACCAGTGGACTAACTTAAATGAATACCTACGTAGCGGAAACAACTACGCTTAAGCCACCGACATCACCTAGTGAGCCACCGATCTATCTATTAACCTCGTATGCAGATCTACATCCATTCACAATGGATACAGGTGAGTGATGGAGGTTCAATGAATCTCCATCGGGGGTTAGGGAAAATAGGGGTAATCCAAAACATAATGATAAAATAAATATTTTTATTTTCAAAATCTCTTTTCAAATTCTCCAACGAGAATTTGCTTTAAAACCATTTAAATAAATAATAATAAAATGGGCTGGCCTCTATCATACTGAAGGTTCGACCAGCCGGTCGTATACCTTATTGCACCGAGGGCTATCTCTTTTCTTTCTAAAATATTTCTCTCACTCTAGCCCCGTTCCCTAGGTGGTGCCAGACATTGTGGTGGAACACAGCTACATCGAGCCCTGGCGAGCTTCCCTACACGCCTTTCTTAGGGTCTCTGCTCATGGTGCCCCTCACTAGGCAGTCCACGGCTGCATCTCATGCATGCTTCTAAAACTCGGTCCATGTTCCCTCATATCGGAGCCCCGAGGAACCTTCTCAGTCGCTCATCTCGCATCCCATCCATATATATATATATATAACATATATATTTGAAACATATGAACACACACACACACACACAAATCTTCACATTTTCTTTAAAAATCATCCCACCCTCTAAGTGGGTGTATTACAAAACAAATGTGTGTGTGGTGGATTACCCTCACCCCAAAACATTTATAAAACCTCTAAAATCAATTAATATTTTTAAAACGTTTGAAAATGTTTATCTCTAGTGGATAAGCACTGAAATCTAAGCCACTCACAGTGTTGGGAGGTTTGTATACTCCCAAATGATCCGTGTAACTTAACCTCCAGAGCATCGCCTCACTCGATCATCTGGAGCCCTAGCACACGCAAATACACGTTAGCATTCATAATCAAATTTATGAATGCGCTTATGAGGCTCTAATATGACCTAAGACTGGGCTTGAATGTCATCCGGGGCTTAGAAAAGTGTTCGGAAAGGTTCGGGGTCAAAGTCGAACATTTTATAAAAAATTATGAAAATGCCTCTAAGGCCCCTGGGCCCCACGCCCAGATTGGGCCGGGCCCCGTGTGACTTGGGCCTAAAAGGCCACCCCCTCTGCTGGGCCGAGTCTCGCAGGGGATTGGGCCAAGTCTCATATGGGACTTGGGCCAACAAGGCCCACTCCCGCTCGGGTTGGGCCAAAGGCCTACTCCTACCCTCGCGCTAGAGACCAGGCAGGAATTGGATCAGTTCCTCCCCGATTTTCACACCCGTTTTTTCTCCTTTCGATGAACAAACTTAGACAGGTGATCCTCATGGTATTCATGAAGGATTCACCGAAGCAGAAACAACAAATATCAGCCCAAAATCCGTAGATCTAAAATCTAAACTTAAATTTGATACAAAGCTGAAGTAAACTTTAAACTCAGATCTACGCTAAACCAATGCATAGAAATGCGTGAAAAATCGAGGTGGGTAGAATAATATATTAGAAACTAACCTTGATCTGACGATCGAATTGTCCGGATCTGAAAAAAAGGTAAGATGCCTCCGTTTTGGCTCCAAAAGAGAAAAGAGAGAAAAAGTGAAAGAGAGAGAAAAGAGAATGAGGGGAGAGGCTCATCCTCTCCGTATTTATAAACGAGCCCGACACCGGGTCTACTCCGGCCCTGGATCAGACTTTATCCCGGGTCTACTCGGACCAGGGCCAAATTTTTTCCCTTTTTTCCATTCTCTTCAATTCTCAACCATTGGCTTAATTTTCCAATTTCCTACACTAATGGGCCCCATAACCATTTGTTATGGACTTAAAAGTAGTCTGATTGGTGTTTGGTTGTTTCCATGCTTGGTTAATTACTTTATCTTCCAATAACATCTTATCCTAATTTTTACATCTCTTCTTAATCAGACACATCGGGACTGACGTGTTATCCACTTAATACGCTGTCTTGTACCATTCCATTTGTACGGAAAAGTCAGATTACGTCCGGGTGTGTCAGAGTTAGACCTGCCAACACCGATTAACTTGGCCACCATTTACGAGTAAAATCTTAACTTGTTTTTAAATTTTTAATGATTCTTAATTATATTTACTTGGTTTTCTTACTAACTACCTTTGATGATGAAATTTTAAAGGGATGAGAAGACAAATAAAAGGGTGAAGAAAGAAATCAAGCATATCATCTACAGACATTGGATCGAGCGATGGTTGTCCTCAAAGAAGGTTCCGTGCGAGATGCAGAACCGTATGTACGATTTATGGCTGATAAGTCATAACTTATATTAATTATTTGTTTATTCATATAATTTAATTATTACATTATTATTATTTGACTTTTTCATTTATTAGAATTATTAAATTATTATGATTTGTTTATTTGTTTATGATTAAATAATTATTATTATAATGCTTTGTTTAATTGAATTATGATTAATTCTGACTTACTTTTATTATTTCCTTTTTCATTATAGTGGCGTTACTTGTTCCCCACCGAGGAGCGTAAGGCGGCACAGGACTTTTTCGATAGCATAGCCAGCAAATACCTTAGGCATGAGGTCGGCAGGGCTCGGACCTCACATGGGCCACCTACTTGGCTTTCAGACGAGGTCTGGGATCGCCTCTGTGCTATGTGGGATTCAGACCCTATTTTCAAGCATCTCAGTGACCAAAACAAGAAAAATCACAACACTAATCAAGCGATTGTATTTTGAGGTGGCAGTAGGGCATTGCATTCCACTGGTCTGATTTGGTAATAATAAAATCCCTCTTTTATTTTGCTTAAGTTTTATATTTCATAAACATTTTTCTTATAATTATTTATAAAATTTTTCGCTTTTGTAGGTTAAGGAGGCGAGTGGTGATCCCGGTCCTACCACATTATTCATCAAGCTGTACAAAACCAAGACGGGTGATTATCCGAACGGTCGTGCCAAGACCATTGCTGTAAGTTTAAGTATTTAAATATATTATCATTAAAGTTAAATTTTAAGTAATTATAACTCCTTATATATAATCATCTTAAGTAATTACTTATAAAATTGTAACTTTCATTTAGTTTATTGTTATATAATTATTTAATTAACAATAAGATTATTTGATTAATATTATACTTCCTTAACCAATTAATTCATTTTATATTCTTTTTTTAAGAGGATTATGATAGAGCATTTGCGGAGGCACGTGCACGAGCTGCGAATGAGTTAGAGGTCAACCCGCATAGAGTCTTTCAGGATGTAGCCAATGGCCAGCGTGGTCGGATGTTAGGGTACGGCGACCTAGTTCACCACCCTCAGTTTCAGGCCGACTCTTCTTCCATCCCATCTCAGTCACAAGAAAATATTTTGTTGCGACAACAGATGGCCGACTTGCGCTTCGATGTCAAGAGAAGGCTAGAGGAGAGTGCACAACAATCGGTTCGAATGTTCGCAGAGAGAGATAGAGTTTGGGAGGCTCGATTACAGCAGATGTAGCAGATGTTAGGCCGTTTTCCTCTGCCTCCGGGAGCTGCTCTTCCGATAGACGAGCCACCTCCGTATGCTCAGGTTGGGACCGGTGAGTCCATCTCGCAGGTACAACATCTGGCCGAAGACGTCCATCGTGCGGCCCATCAACTCAAGGCCAGGGGAGAGGCCGAGGGGGAGGGCGAGGGTGAGGGCGATGGCAAGCACGATGACTTCAATGAGAATGCTTTCCATTCAGGTGATTTTTAGATTTTTTTTGTACATTTTATGTATACAACATTTACAAGTAATATATAAAATTACAATTTAATATTTATTGTGGCTTATTTTAATATTATTTTATATAATAATAATAATAATAATTATTATTATTATTATTATTATTATTATTATTATTATTACTACTGTTTCATAAAAAATTCATAATAAAAGCATCACTAAATATATAAAATGTTATTTTTAAATTGCATTTCGTTTACCATTTTTTGTCTCTAAAGCCATTCCAAAAAATAATTATCCGTCCCTAAATCCATCCATAAAATAAAAATCCGTCCCTAAATTCTTCCCAAATGCATTCTCTAAAACTAGTAAGTGATTATCCTTTGCTATGGAAATAATCTGTTAAAAAATCCGTCCCTAAATCCCTCCTAAATGCATTCTCTAAAACCAGTAAGTGATTATACTTTGCTACGGAAATTATCCGTTGGAAAATCATCCCTAAATCTGTCCCTACTTCCGTCCCAATAATTGAAGCACCGTTGCAAAATCCGTTTCAAATGTCATGACCTCGTCTCGTGACTTCCATCGGATCTAAATCCGTCCCTATATTTTGGGACGGATTTTAATTTCTGTCCCTATATTTTAGGGACGCCTATATAGAGACGGAAAAAATTCCATCCCTGAATCTGTTGTAAGCCTTTTTAGGGACGGATTTTTCATGGTTTTGACACGCCCGGATCTAGTCCGCACGTGTCAAGTTGTATATTTATGTATTGTTCTCTTGTCAATATACCAAATTTGACTTCTCATGGATGTTTCAAATTTCGTTTAGCTCAATTTCAAGCTCAAAAACCCTAAAATTGAAGTCCGGGGATGTGGGCTCCACTTGGAATCGAGACCCGAGGCAATTGGTTGTGAGTTGACCGGAGTCAACTATGGAAAGCTTGACTCCGGTGCCGGAGTTGGTCGGGTCCGGCGCCAGACCCGTTGGTTATATGAGGGGTCTCGGCCACCCGAGACCCCCCATTTTCATTTTCTCCTCTTCTTCATTTTTCTCCGAGCCTCCTCTTCCAATTCTCTCTGAATCAACCTTGTAATCCCTCTTCAAACACTTCATCAATCATCAATTCAACTTATTTTGCCTCCTTGAAGATCAAAACATCAAGATTTCTAAGAAAATCATTAAATCTAGAAATCTGGAAATTTGGCGACAGCTTGTTCATCAGCTCATATCTTTTGATTCAACCATTCGTTTTGGCTGGGAATTTGGTATGTTGTTCTAGACTCATCAAGTTTTAATTTGATAGATTACACGCTTGATTCCATGATCTGTGCTAAGAGAATTTGATGATTGAAGTTGTGATTTCTGTTTTGCCCGACATAAGTCAACTCTTAATGTTTTGATCCAAAATTCGAGCATGTTTTATGGATTGATTCCGTTCTTGAAGCTGTGAATTCATAGATCATGTGTTTAACTTGCTGTGTTTCAATTTTGGTGCGGATTGGTGTTGAATCGGACTTGAACCGAGCTTGATTTCATGGTTGGCCGAGCATGGCCAAATTCTGGTGGCAGGTCCGGCGCCGGACCTGGCATGTCCCGCGCCGGAGCTGCCTAAAATTGGGAGAATCTCCCGAATTGGCTCACTCCCGCCCGGGAGTGAGCAGCCTGCCAACAATGGCACTGTAGCACCAGGGGCATTTTGGTAATTTTGTAACCCTAGACCCCATTTGACCCCAATTAACTTCAATTAGCTTCAATTGACTGCCAGACTTGCCAATTTTATTTCGAGCCCTTTAATTGGTGTTGTTTTATGATTTGATTGTTGGTTGAATATTTTTATTAATCAAATTAGATTTTAATTTGATTATTTAGGTACGTGATTGTACGAGATTTGGACTGGTAGTAATTTGAGCCAAGGCATTCGTGGGTAATCGGGGAGTATACAACTCTCATCACTTGTGAGTGGCTTGGATTATATTGGTTGACCATTGAGGGTTAACCGTTTTTAATTTATTTATAAATGCTTTATTAAATTGTTTATTTATGTTTTGGGATATGAATTGTCCACCCTCACACACCCAGTTTACAAATGATTTAAAGGGTGGGAATTTCAATAAATTTTATATATTGATATTATTATTGATTATTGTATGGGGAACAATACCCCTGAGAGATTGATATTATTATTGATTATTGTATGGAGAACGAGACCCCTGAGAGATTGAGTATTGTACTCGGGGCTCCAATATGTGGGAGCGTGGACCGAGTTTGAGAGCATGTGTGATTACTCAGCCGTGGACCGCCTATCGAGGGGCACGGTGAGTCGGGCCTGTTTGCGAGAGGCGCGTAGGGAAACTCGCTAGGACTCCAGAGTGCTGTGTTTCACCACAGCAAGACAAACGTCAAGGAAATGGGCCATAGAGTAAAATAAAAAAATGATTTAAAAGTATAAGTAACCCTTGACGGTCCAGTGGATACCCCAGCGCACGGGTATACTTTACTGGGACAATTTGAGATGCCAGCCCATATGTAAATATTATTATTGAATTGATATTTGATTTGGTATGGGATTTACTATGTTTCAGTAAATGTTTTATTAAATTGGATTTTTGGATTATTTCATATCCCCAGCCTGAGGTGATCGGTCTTTATAACCGAGTCTCTCACTGGGTACAAGTTTATTGTACTCACCCCATTCACTTTTGTTGTCAGATCATCATACTTTGGACGGCGGACGTCCTGGTGGCCAGTGATCCCAGTGCGATACTGTGGACACGACTTTGTAGGTGCCACCTCATTTTTACTTGGTATATCTTGGCTCGGAATATTATTGCATCTTACATATATATTTGAGTATTTATAAATAATACTTTCCGCTGCATGGAACACCGTAAGATGTGATATTTTATTTTAAATATTTTGAACTATATTATCTATGATATTATCGCATGATTTCATATATTGCTCGAATATCCTTTATTTTTAAGCTTTGTGCCATCTTGGTTGCCCGCCTGACGAGGCACGTATCTCGAGGTGGTACGGCGATTGTTACGTGGCCGAGCCTGCGGGTCGGGGTGTGACAGGTTTTCCGTCCCTATTTCTGTTGCTATAAACCATTTTTCTAGTAGTGGTAAAAGTCATCTAATAGCAGTTGTACTCTCAGCCAAATCCAAGCTTAGTGAAATACTTATTTTAATGCTTTAAACAGTTAGACTGTGACTTTGAATTGGGACCTGCACTTTTTTTTATTTTGTTGTTTTTATTACAAAACGACTGGCACACCCATTAGCTAATTAGTCAAGGAGATTGTGGTGCAACGGTATTGATCTTCTTATATATACTATCTTAACTAGTGCCGACAGATTTTTTTTATTTCAAATTGTAATTATTATTTCAATAAAAATTCTTCTTATTTCAAATAAAATGTCTGTCCTATTTCAAAATAATGTCTAATCACTCAAAATAAAATATATTTCCAATATTGCCCTTCTTATTGAGTACATAAGTAAAGCATAGTTATCCTATCGTATAGTGCAAACACACACACGTGAAAGGTAAAATCTGTCTATAGAATCACAATTAATTGGCGCTGCATACATATTTAAAATGATAAAGCTTACATATGTTTTCAAAAAAAAAAAAAAAGCACCCTTGCATATATAGTTCAACCTTATAAAACTAAATGTGCATGATCACAATAATTAACTAGAGCCATGGTTTCATTTTGCTATCAAAGATCCCAGGTCCATAAGTTGAGCGAGCAACGGTGATTAGAAGGGGAAACTGCAACCAAACAAAGATAGATACAGGGATGCTTGCAAGCAAAACGATAGGAATAACATACGACAGTTGGCCTTTAACCATGATGATGACGGTGGAGCAAAATGCTATCATCATTGTTGCAATGGAAATGAAGAGTGTTGAAAGAGCAATAATCAATTTGGTGGGCAATGCTTTTAGAAAGTCTTTTGGTCCATACCGAGACGTCAGAAGACCGAGGAACATCAAAACTGAAGTAGACGAAGCAAAGAGAGAAATAGCGTCCGATACAATAAAGAGCTTAAAAACCTTTCTCTGTAAGAACAGGGGAATGCCATCTTGATTGTTGCCTCCAGGAACCGTATAAAGAGCAGCAAACATCATAGTGATGATCAATGCACCAACAACTGTAGACGATTGGGCTATATCCTTCATCCATTTCTCTCCTTGTTCCAACAATACCTTATGGCTCTCTTCAAACATTTCAGAAGGAGTTTTATTGTTTTTATTGCGAGATATTCTATACATATGTGGTACAATGCCTTCTACCTCCTGCATGCACATATTAATAATAAATCCAATGTAAGTTCAAATCAACAAAATTTTTCTCTTAATTTTTCACTTAGGCAGCCAATCAAAGTTATAATATATGTAAAATGAGGAATTCAATAGAAGAGTTGTGCATAAGAGAGATATGATATTAATTAAACCTGGAACCATTGAAGCTCTCTTTGCATTTGTAAAGCTGCCCCTGGGATTCCATCGAGCACACGTTGGGGAGCTAACTGACCTGCCAGATGTAAAAGAGTGTTCTCGTCATCATAACGGGAAGAAGCAACCGCATCCTTCACGGCCCCAAGCCCATATATAAGACTAAAAACTTTTTCTTGTCGATGTTCAACAGCAGTGTTGAATATCTTAGCAACCCCCAACAAATCTGGATTATCATGAATAATCTTGACTATGAACTCCGTTACCCCTAGCTCAGCAGCCGTGGAGAGTGCTTCAAGTACTGAACCTTGACGGCTTTTTTTAGGGTCTAAGCTAGTTATCCTCTCAGACATCAATTGCAGAAACTCACGGGCATAATTATGGGTCAGTTTCAAATCATATAGTTGCTGGATTCCTGCATAAAAACAACAAATATTATATATTACACACTAAGAAGGGAATATATGATGGCTAGAACAAGTGTTACTGTTATAACATAGGTAAAACGCACTTTGTTTTAAAGAAAATACTTTTTGAGTGAGATAGGATACACTGATACACACCTGAGAGTTTTAGGAGATTTGACCACAATCCACTTGATTTTGCTGTAACGTAATTAACGTAGTAATAATCAGTAATCTATGTGACCCTAAAGGAAAGCAACCTATGTGACCCTAATGGATACATTCATGACAATAACTTAATTTAATTATTAAATGTTTTAGAAAATGATACTTTATAACCAAAACCTGTCATGATATGGAAACTATTGATTCTGGTTATACGATAATATTTTCACTTAGAAAAATTTAAAATTAAGGTGAGAATTATGGGATAAGTACGTAGGACTTACCAGTGTTTTTCATTTCCTCTTGATATCGGTCATAAAAGGAGATATGAACATCCTCACCGGAGTAAGGTGGTAAATTTACCTCTAGCCCTACATGAATGACCATATTAATTGGTGAATATATTCATGTAGTTCTTCTGATTTTTTTTTTAAATTCTAATAGATATTTACCTACAATGCATATATGCGTGAGAAAGAAAATAAATATTAAATAAGTAAAGATAGCAAAAGAGATGAGCGAAATTTTCAAAGGGAACTTGTAAAACACACTTTAATTATCCATAATGCCAAACCAAATTAAATGCATTTTCTTAGGGAGTTTTGCTACATAACACCTAAATTCTTTCCTCCAATAACTTTCCTGACGTGATAGATTTTTTTTTCTAAAATCATACTATTATAATTATCAAAAAAAGGAAACTTATCCTATAAATATGGTAAATTTTTAATGTGGGGCTAAACTTTATTAAATAAGGGACTAAACTTTTGTGATACTTGTAAAAACTTGATAAATCAGAAAAAAACTGCATCAAGAGGGTTAAGTATTGGAGGGGTCAAAAAACATTTTTCTTTCTTAGGTGCATTTTTGTAAATAACATTAAAGAGTTCTACTCGGAAAGCACTTTTTACCTTTGCACGTGTGCGTAATATATGAATAAACACATGTGATATATATACGGCACAAGAGGAGTTTTTTTTTTTTTTCCTTTTTTTTGCTTCGGGCACAAAAGGTAATTTACTTGCATATAAGGAAAATGCACCTGATTAGTAATTTGTAAAAAAAAAAAATAAAGAATTGGTACTTACATGAATAGATCCATAGTTGCCAAAATGGGAGTTTACTTCCGCTAAGGAATGCGGTAGATCGACGGGCTAAAGCCAAAACAGGACTTAGATCTTGAGCTGTGTCATCCACTGTCTCCGGACGACGACGAAGCAGATCCAAAGCAACATCTAGCAAAGTAATAAGATAATGGTCCCAAAATCAAATAAATAAATTATTTTTGTTAAATTCGTCGGTGACCGGGCTTCAAACTTTGACCATCTAGGTATCATGAAAAATAAAGTTTATTATTAGGTCTACAGCGCTCTTACCAAACATTTTACCGGCAATACAGTAATAAATAACCAAGGCTGCCTGAGAAGTTCCATCATCGCCCGAGAGAAGAAACTCACGTGATTGGTCATACAGATAGTAAATCATATCTTTATGCCCCTTTTCACATGCCAAGACCAGGGGAATATCAATATCAATATCAATCCCCTGCACTTGAGGAGTAAGTGATGTCTTGCATTTATCGATTATACATTTGGCAATGGCAATTTTTCCAATTCCACCATCAGACGCAGCCATGTCGAGAGCTGTGGTTCCATGGCTATGATCCCTTATTAAAATCTCTGCTTCTGACATCGCTTCTACCAATTTGCTAACAATGTTTAAATTGCCGCTAATGGTTGCTTGGTGAAGAGCTGTGCCGAGTCCTCCATTGGAGATCGTAAATATTTTACCATAATTCGGACGAGGCTCTTTGGTATAACGCTCTAGTACCTGATCCAATTCCCCGCCCTTGATAGCTTTCAACAAATTCAGATCACGATTATAATAGCTCCAATTCAGACCTGTTAGTTTTCTTGCTCAAATTAATTAGGAGCACCAAGGGAAATATATATATATATATATACATATATACACATGATCAAAGTTCAAAGAATGTCAAAGTATATCTAATAAAATCACAACATCTTTTGGTATAAGCCTCTCGGTATCTTGTGGGCCAAATTTAATCCTAACTAATCTAAAATAGAATCGCATTAGACCCTAAACAAAAACATTCTCTCAAACATATTTTCTTCATTCATAACAATTGAACTCGAGAACTTATTTATGTAGCATTGAGCTCTCCTTCCACCCAACTTAACAAGCACTAGTATAAAGTCACAACATCTTGTTTCTCTTGATGTTGTCTATAATTTTCAAAATTTAAATCTGATATCACAATTAAATGTCCCAAAATTTATAATTTTTCTTATAAATCGATTTACTTGAAAATAAAATATTTGATCAAGACTGCTTATAAAATGAGATTTTACACCCTCCAATAACAACCTGATATGTCATATTTTTTTGGATGTTTTTACAAAATATTAGAATAGACCCTATCAAATACAATTACTTTTGAATGACTCTTTCATCTTCCTCTTTCTTCGCTTTACTACACTTCAACCAATAAAAAATCATTATCCCCCTTCTAATCACTTCATCGCTTCTCAACAAGTATAAAATCCTTAACCTAACTTTCTTTTGTTGCTAATTTAGATTCTCGTTTTCACTTTTATCCCTCTTTTAATCGCTTCTCAACATTTAAAACCATAATCTAATTTTTAATTGCTAATTTAAATTATCCTTTTCACCTTTTTAGGTAATTCCTAAATTTGTAATCCTCCATTTTTTAATCAATTGCATTGTAATACCTCCAAGAAGCCAACAGGAAGAAAGAAACCCGTAAATCCAAGCTCATCAATGAGGGTATTTTTAGGTTAAGACTAAAAAGATTCGGTAAGAGTTTTAAGATTTGATAAGTGGCGAATAAAAGAGGGATTGTATTTTCTTTTGGTTGAAATAGAGGGAGAGACGAAAGTAAAAAGAGTAATTTAAAAATAATTATTGTATGTGATAAAGTGTATTGTAGAATTTTATAAAAGAAAAAAAGAAGTGAAATATTATTATTGAAAGATGTAAAACTCTCTTTTTACAGACAATTTTGATCATATTTTCTCTTATTAAACTTGTGACTAAATTTTGTGAGAGATGCAGAGATGAAAATGAAATATCAAGTATATTGCTTTTTCTATGAACGTATACTTTTCACGAGAGAAAGAGACAGAGAGAGACACACCATACAGGTCCTGAAATGTCGGTCCGAAGTTGTCACTCAAAGTATCCCAAGCTTTCCTGGCTTCCGTTTCGTTTCTAATCAAACGCAGTATATCTGGGGCACACGAAATCTGAATTGCATGTAAAGCCGCCAGATTCTTTTTCTTCCAAGCCGCTTTGGCCTTTTTTTCTGTTGTTGGAGGACCTTCAGCCTCAATAACTTTCCACAGATCTTGAAGCGACAAATAGGTTCCGATGCAAGCACTCCAATCTCGATAATTTTCTTTTCCAGTAAGTGGTTGAGCAACAATTCTGTTCCAACAAATACTTGTTGCCATACTTAAATTTTTTTACTGTTTAGAGAAAAAAAAAGCAGAAAAAAATAGATCAAATAGTTAAAAAAAAAAGCAAAAATAGGGTTAGATAACAAGGATTCAATTAAAGTACATTTATGAAAATTAATTAACGAGATATATGCAAGTATCTCTGTAATATTGTTTCACAAACGGTGTTTGAAATAATGATATAAAATATGGTTTGCAGTCCTTTTCTCTTCTCAAAGTTTTGTAATTTTCCGGAAGGTATATATGCCCAGTAACCAATAAAAAAAAAAGGTATACCCACTTTCTTAATCCTTTTCCAGCCTTTACTCTCTCTCTCTCAGTTTTCTTTTAACAAAAGAAGAGAGGGATTTCGAAGAAGAAAAAGAAAGATAGAGAGTGACAGAGAGGAGACCAGATTTAAGAGCTTTGGCAACAGTTTTGCGTTTGTATATTTTTTTCAAAGACAAGATTAAGTATTCATGAAGAGTACAGATAAATGAAGAGAAAAATAAACTCTCTACACTAATAATTAAGAAGCCACCCAAGCTTCCCTTATACCAACCCGGCCCGGCCCTAACAGCAATTTCATAAAAATATATGAAGTTAAATTACCAACTTACATGGATTAATTAGGAAAATGGTACTTCTTCCTCAACTCCTCGATCGGTTGGGAGAGAGCTTTTTCAGCTGCTAATTGCTTGTTTGGGTTCAATGATTTCTACTTTGCACTTGAATTGCGCACTATATATAATAAAGATAGCTCTACTTCATAACTTTTTTATTCATTCTTAATTTCTTTGGTCTTTTTTTATACTTTTTGCAACCTTTTGGTCCTTTTTTAAATCAATTAGCGAACAAAACAATGTTAGGAAAATTATATATACCAACTGGGTGGGGCATAATGTTAAAAAAAAAAAAAGATTAATGATCGGTGGTATGTACTTAAAATTAACGTCAGTTAGTGTAATATGTCAAATTAATAGTGTGATATGACATTTATTATAGTGTTTTTAAATTTTAGATTCCATAAATAGGGTTAGAGGATTAACAAATGTTTTGTAAAGTATATTTATGTATAGTTTCAATTAACCAATAATATAGTGGGATATGTTTTATATATGCTTTTGACACTGACATGTAAAAAATAATGATGTAGGGACTAAATACCATTTCATTGTTCTTGCTTAACATATAAAAAAATCCATTTCTTCTTCAGTTCCTAAATTACCCAAACCCTTATCCTACCTTGTTACATGATAGAGGAGTTGGTATTTCTTTTCAAACCCAAGCAATATATATAAAACTTTATAGTGTTTCTTTTTCTTTTTTTCCCCTAATCAAGGTATTATCATGTCTTTGATTAAAGATTAATTCCTTTTGAGTTCGGAAATGTAAAAGGTAAAACACATCCAAACAAATACACTTCTAAGAGATTAAACTTGTATCATCCTTATTAGAGTAGAGACCGCTACTACCTTAACCAATAGTTATTGGTCTATAGTGCTTTTCCATATATATGTTCATACCATCTAATCAAAATATAATATATATATATATATATACTATAAAAAACTGAAGATCTTGATAATATTTTCTTAGATTTCACTTGTAAAATTATATACCTGACCATAAACGTGCGTTTATGAGTTGGCTACTCGGCTTACATGTCCACACTCAAGTAGGACGTTGGCCTTCGACAAGGATTTTATCAGGTAATCAAGCCTAGACTTGGCCGGACAATTTTTACAATAGTTTAATAAAATGTATATTAATTTACAATGGTCTACAAAATTTGTTCAGCATCTCGATGCATAATTACTTAAATAATATGTGCATTTTATTAATTAAGGAACTATAACTTATTTCATGTTACAATAAAAAAAATATGTAATTAAAATTATAAGTAATTACACCAATTTAATAATTTTTCTACAAAACAACTAATCCTTAATTTAATTAAATTTCTTAGGAAGATATGTAATAAAAATGATCTAATTAGACTTATCTAGAATTATTAACAACTCAGTGATTTTTCTAATGAATCATCACAGTCCAGTGCCCATTAATTTATCTCACGCGCATGTGCATCTGACATGCCCGGACCTAGTCCGCACGTGTCAAGTTGAATATTTATGTATTGTTGTCTTATCAATATATCAAATTTGACTTCCCATGGATGTTTTAAACTTCATATAGCTCGATTTCAAGCTTAAAAATCCTAAAATTGAAGTCTGGGGATGTGGGCCCCACTTGGAATCGAGACCCGAGGAAATTGGGCCGAGTTGACCGGAGTCAACTAAGAAATTGTTGACTCCGACGCCGGACAGGGACGGGTCCGGCGCCGGACCTGTTATTATATGGGGTCTCGGTTGCCCGAGATCCCCATTTTCACATTTCCTCATTTTCTTCAATTCTCCGAGCTCTCTCTTCCAAATTCTCTGAAATCAAAACTTGAATCCCTCTTCAAACACTTCATCAATCATCAATATCAACTTCTTTTGTATCCTTGAAGATCAAAACACCAAAATTTCCAAGAAAATCACCAAATCTAGAAATCTGAAATTTTGGCGACAGATTGTTCATCAGCTCATATCTTTGATTCAACCGTGGGTTGTAGCTGAGAATTTGGTATGTTGTTCTAGACTCATTAAGCTTTAATTTTATAGTTTATATGCTTGATTTCATGGTCTGTGCTAAGAGAATTTGATGATTGAAATTGGGATTTCTATTTTGCCCGAGATATGTTAATCCTTAGTGATTTGATCCAAAATTCGAGCATGATTAGTTGTTTGATTCCGTTCTTGAAGCTGTAAATCCATAGATCATGTGTTTAACTTACTGTGTTTCAATTTTGGTACGGATTGGTGATGAATCGAACTTGAACCGAGCTCGATTTGGTGCATGGCCGATCACGGCCATGCACTGGAATCAGGTCCGGCGCCGAACCTAGCGAGTCCCGCGCCGGAGCTACTTAATTTTGGGAGTTTTCTCCCATTTTGGCTTACTCCCGCCCGGGAGTGAACCACCAGCCATCATGGGTACTGTAGCTTAGGGGCATTTTAGTAATTTTGCAGCCCTAAACCTCAATTAGCTTCAATTAACTTCCGGACTTGTCCAATTTAGTTCTTGGACCTTGGAGACCTTAAATAGGTTTTGATTTATGATTTAATTGTTGGTTGAATGTCCTAAATAATCAAATTACCGGACACTTTTCTAAGTGTCGGGCCCAGCCCGAGTGGTCCATGGACCCCAGGGGTATTTTTGTAATTTTTCACAAAGTGTTCAATTTTTACCTCGGAACCTCCTGGACATTTTTCCAAGCCCCAAATCACATTCAAGCTAAGTCGTAGGTCATGTTAGAGCCTCATAGGTGCATTCATAAATGTAATTATGAATGCTAACGTATATTTGCATGTATTAGGGCTCCGGATAATCGAATGCGGCGATGCACCGGAGGTTAAAGCTACATGGAGCGCTTGGGAGTATACGAATCTCCCAATACTGTGAGTGGCCTAGATTTCTCTGTTTAGCCACTGGGAAAGGGGGATTTAGAAAATAATTTTAAAACATAAATGTTTTCAAAACGGTTTTGGGATATGGGAAATCCATACACACACAATTTATTTGTGATATACCCACACCGTAAGTGGGATGTTTTAAAAAGATGTATAAGACCTATGTGTGTGTGATTATATGTTTTAAATTAAATGTTTTATGTGAAATTATATATATATATACATATATATATTGATATTATTATTAATTATTGTATGGGGAACGATACCCCTGAGAGATGAGAGATTGAGCATTTTACTCGAGGCTCCAATATGTGGGAGCGTGGACTGAGTATATGAGCATGCGTGATATTCAGCCGTGGACCGCCTATTGAGGGGCACGGGAGTTACTCAGCCGTGGACCGCCTATCGAAGGGCACGGGAGTAGGGCCTGATTGCGAGAGGCGCGTAGGGAAACTCGCCAGGACTGCTGTGTTCCACCACAGCAAGGCAAACGTCAAGGAAGTGGGCCAGAGAGAAAAGTAAAAATGTTTTAAATGTATAAAGTAACCCTTGACGGTCTAATGGATACCCCAGCGCACGGGTATACCTTATTGGGACAATTTCAGATGCCAGCCCATTATATGTATATATATTTATTTATGGATTTAAAGTATTTTAAAAGAGGGTTCTCAGCGGAAGGACCAGAAAAGAATTTTAAAGGAAGAATATTTGTTTTATTATTATGTATTTTATTTTATTTGGATTTCCCTTATCTGTTCTAACCCAGATGGAGATTCTTAGAACCTCTGCCACTCACCTGTATCCAATATGGATGGATGCAGATTTCGCAAATCGGAGTCAGCTAAAGAAATGAGGCTCACTAGGAGGCGTCGGTGGCTTAGGCATAGAAGTTTCCGCTGTGTAGGTATTCTCTCAATTAGTCCACTGGCATTACTTTTAAAGTTAATTATTTTATTAAATATTTTCTAATTAAAGTTTTAGTTTTATTTGACAGCGATGATGCCCATTTATGCCTTGAGGTGCCTAAGGTGCGTGACTGGCCAGCACGTACTTCGAGGCAGTGCTGCGGTTGCCACGTGGCCGACCCGGGGCGGGTCGGGACGTGACAGCATCACTTTCCCAACATATTAGTATAATCAATTGGGTTTGCATATATTATTATTATTATTACTACTAGTTTTAAGCCCTCGTTTCGTGTCGGGATTATTACAATTTAATTACAAAATTCCAAACAAATCAACAAAAGAAGTGAAGAAATAGTTATCGTCAAATTTTATAATCCCTATACAAAAATTGGATGATATGAGAATAAAGCATGACATTGATAGGAAGAAAAAAATAAATTGTCATTAAAATCTTTTTAGAAAAGTCTTTTAAAATATTATTATTATCTTTTTGTTTTGTTATCCCTTTGAATATTTGTCTAAATTATAAAGATATTAATTGTAAAAAAAGTTTCTAAAATAATTTCAACAAAATATTTAAAAGGTATCAAAATTACCATTTGAACTCTCTGGACTCAAATTTTGCAATTAAGATTATTATAAAGCGCAAAGCACGACTAACTCTAAAATTTATTAAAAGAAGACTACGCATGTTGTCCGCACTTGGATTGCGGGCTGGGATTAAACTAATCATACAGTTAGTTTTGTTTTAAACATGGGAAAAACTGTTTTTTTTTTCTAAGCAAAAAAGAGGTTTTATATATTTCATTAATCAGAGAAGCAAGGGATGCCAGCAAACATAGTAGACAGATCCAAAAGCAACCAACAACTCATTTACGCAAAATCAATCGATCAGAAACTCTATCCACAGCTTCTTTGGCAAGCTTATCCGCATCCTCATTTGTGTTAGGTACCGAACCCCTAACCAACCAACTATTTAACCAATTATGAAAGGAAAAGCAGAGTCAAAAATAAATTATCCATACAAAACATAAGAAATTTATATGGTTCAGTATTCAACTTACTTATGTTCACAGATAAGAGATAAAATCCACTAGTCTTGGAAAATTTTACATCAATCAATTATTCACACTCAATCACTCAACAATCAATTAATCTCAATCACTTACAGTCTAATCATCCAAATAACCACAAACCTATTTAAACAAATATGAGCACTCTTGCTCCAATCCTCACCAAACCAAACCAATCTTCAAGTCAATCTTCAAGCAATCAACCAAATAATCAAACATACACGATCATAGGACCATCCTTTTGTCTTATGAAGTGTCTTATCCTAAATTTTTATAACTCTATTTACATCTTTTTCTCATACCAAATCCTAATGAAAGTTTATCTTTTTATACTCACACAAATCTAGCAAATAAGAAATCATATTCTTATTAGATTTTTTGGCCCACCTATATTCTTACTCATAAAGTAATATCCCTAAAAATTCTCTCAATTAGATATTCTAGGAATTTGAGCCATTAACCCTAACAATCTTCAGACTCAAGTTTTGACAGTTTATAGAAATACAATGCCATTCAATGTAGAATTATAATAACGATTAGTGAAATAAAATTCAAGTTGCAAACTTGCACACATTTACAAGAGTGCCATTAAACCTTTGCGACATATTTTTTGAAGTAATCTTTTCATCGACTTATAATTTTAAAAAAAATACCACAACAATTTCAAAAAGTTCTAGACACATTAAAGAGAGAAAATATACAACCTTCCCCTAGATATGAGAAATATGCCACCCCAACTCTTCCTAAAAACATGGAGATCACCTATGGCCTGAAAATGGATTAGGATAAAATGTGGATGAGTCATAAATACTTAGTGAGTGGATAACCAATAAAAATATTAATAGTAATATCGAAATTTCACTAAAGCTAAAAATAGATTCAAGAGTTGTAATAGTTTGGACATTTCTTAAAACGTAGTAATATAAGTGAATAGTTCAAAACTAAAATTTAAAGAAAATAGGCCTTTAAGGGCATGAATATTGTCCATCAAGTCCTCTACCCAAGCTGTCACCTTGGCCAAGGTCGACACTGGGTAAATGAGTTCCATTCTGCCCGATAGTGCCGCAGAACAAACTCATAATTGGCTCATGGGTTTCCCTCCGTGCCTGCCATCAAGGCAAAAACCACACTCACCTGAGCCCCTCAAAAGATGGTCTGTGAGCTACTTAGTCACTATAGTAACAATAAATCCCCTCTCAGTGGCTACCGCGAGTAACAAGTTTACGACTAAGATGGCTTTTACATAATAACATGTAATTACAAAATCCATTTGTAATAGCATCAATATTTGCACTAGTTCTTTTCTCAATTTATAAGTCAAGAAATAAGTTTCATTGTAACATAGTAGGATTTCATAAAATCTCATAACACATATGTGATACATTTAATTTAGCAAGGTCATTTTCATAGGCCAACTTATCAAAAATTTAGCTTTAACTAAGCAAGTCATTATATTAAATCTAAAAATATTAAATAAAGTATAAAGGCAAAAAATTTGGGTTAGTCATTCACTCACTGTTCTCGGTGACTAATCTATTCTTGATTTTCATCCATGGTTTCCCCTGCCTTTAGCTTGTGCAACTCCTATATAAGACATTAAATGTTAGATATACTTCAATACTTAAGCATGAACTACTAAATATTACACAATTATTAACCTAACCTATATGCATGTACTGCAAGAAATGCAAGATTAGTTACTAAATTTTTTATTTCTCCTTCCTCCCAAACTAACTTGTATATTTTTCCTTCATCAATTCCTATTCAAACATACAAAACACCAATTGAAATGCCCGGACCTAATCCACCAGTGTCAAGTTAGTTGTTTAGTTGCATTATGCAAATTAATAAGTAGATTAAAGACTTGAGTTGATAAATTGAACTTCTGATAGCTCAATTGCGTGACTAGAGACCTTAATTGATGTTCGGAGTAACCTAGGTGCATTAGGGTTCAGTGACCGAGGCATTTGGAATGGAAATATTAAAATTTCTAAATTAAATACTGGCTTCGACGCCGAACCCGAGTCATTATGGAGTCGAAGTGGACTTTTTATAAGGGAGGTTGGCAACCGACCTCCCCATTACTTTCTTTTCTCTTCTCTTCTATTCTCTTCTCCCCTGAATTCTCTCATTCCTCCACCACTTCCTCCGCCCACAACAGCCCTCAAACATCTCCATAAACGTCTCCAACAACTTCCTTGGTCTTGAAGATCAACAACCTCAAAACACCAAGAATTCTTTAGATCTTCAAAGTTGACAACTTGGAGTCATTGTGTTCTTCAAGCTATATCTTCAAATTCAACCATAGATTCAAACTAAGCTCTTGGTATGTTAATCTACACTCTCCAAGCTTTAATTTGACTACTTGCTTGCTTAACTTCATTGATCGAGCTAGGAGAAATCTTGAGTTAAAGATTGAATTTCATTTCATTTAAGGGACCAAATCATGACTCTTGTTTTATTTTGAAACCTAGTTTAGGTTCTCACAGCTTATTTAGTTCATTGAGAGACCGAATCACGGCTTTCGTTGCAGATAGTGACCGAATCATGACACTCATTTTCATTTAAGAGACCAAATCATGGCTTTTATTTCATTTTGAGACCTAGTTTAGGTTCTCATAGTTTTTTTAGTTTCTTTGGGAGACCGAATAACGGCTCTCATCGCAATTAGGGACCGAATCACGGCACTCATTTCATTTAAGAGACCAAATCATGGCTTTTGTTTGATTCTAAGACCTAGTTTAGGTTCTCGAAATTCATTTAGTTCATTAGGAGACCGAGTCACAGCTCTCGTTTCATTCAGAGACCGAATCACGGCTCTTGTTTATTTTAAAAGCCAAATCATGGCTTTTGTTTAATTTTGAGACCTAGTCTAAGTTCTCGAGATTCATTTAGTTTACTGGGAGACCGAATCACGACTCTTCTTTCATTAGAGGCAAATTTCTGGCTCGTACTTCGTTTGGAAACCAAGTTATGGTTCTTAAGAGCTTTTAATAAAACATGGTGTCTACGTCTTAGACTATTTCCTAATTATCTTCAAGCAAAACTTCAAGTTCTTTAGAAAATGCTCCAAGAGGAGCAGTTGTAGACACCAATTTTTGGCTTAAAATACCAAAAAATCTAACTTCTTTTTTTAGTCCAATTTTGTTCGAACTTCTAAGTCAATTGGAAGCTGATCGATGTTGAATTTTTAAGTTGAGAATGAAATTGAATTAGACAGTAATTAAAGGAAAGGAAAATGTTTTTATTTATGTTCTCATAAAAATACAAAATACAAAAAAAATTGAAATATGAAAAAATACAAAAAAAAAGAGAAAAATGATCAAATTTTTACAATTGGAGAGAGAGCACGTCTCTCTTCCCTTATTGGTTGGCTTTGCCAACTTCACAAGCTGCCCTACAAATTAACACAGCAATGCACAGCAAAGGAATAGAACCAAGCAAACTTGGAGCTGAAGAGAAAGTTTTGGCAATATTTCATCTTCATTTTTAGCCTTCGGATACATTGACTACAACAAGCTCCAACTAACAGCCCTTAAATCAAAGGGAGAAGTCCTTTATAAACCTCTAATATACCCTAAGCAAAGGGGGAGGCGATTTTAGAGGAGTTGTTAAGGATTTCAGGGGCGGCAAAAGGTTTTGAGAAGCCAATTTTTGAGAGACAAAGAGCAGCCACCAAAAAATACACAAAGAAGCAAAAACATCAAAAACGGAAGCTTTCTCCCATTTTTTCACTTCCAATCTCTATTTCCTAAACCCTTTGATTTTCAAGAAAACCACTCCTTTTCCAAAAGCCCATATTTTCATACCTTTCAATACAAATCACAATCTCCATTAGTCATTCATATGCCATTAAAGAATAAAATACAGAACACACTCCATATTCAGTTTGTTCGCCATACCCAAACACCATAATTATTCATGGGTAATCCAAAAATGTTTGATTAAAAGAGAATCAAGAAAGATACAAAAATGTGTCCAAGAAAATTAAAAAAAAAATGTGTCCTTTAATTATGCCTTCAAGGTCAAAAATTGAAAAAATGTGTGTACCTTTTTTTAGTTTAATCATCAATAAATATAATTACTAAAAAAGTTGTAATGGCAATCTCTTCTAGTAATTGTTCTTCTAAAAAAATTAAAAATCAAATATCAATGGTTAGAAGACTTAAAAAATTGAAAACCCACTATTAAGGCTTAATTAATGTTACATTGATTGGTACCGTCTTTTGAAAGGCATTGTGGGGTTGCTAATCCTTCCCCACACATAACCGTACCCCCGAACCCAATATTCTGTTCCACAAACCGAAACGTATCTAGTTTGACACACCATTTCATGGCCAATGTCCGATTAGGTAGATTCCTAAAAGGGTGGCTAACCCACCTAAACAAAGAGGTTAGTGGCGACTCCTGTTTTTTTCGTCCCGATCACGTCGTCCTCGGAAACGTTGTGACACCCATCTTTCTTGTTTCTCCTTCCCTTGATTGTCCTTCTCCTACTCTTCCTTCTCTTGGTTGACCTCTATCTTGAGCAGCCATTTCTTAATTAAATCTTGATGCTCATTGAGGCGACGCACCAGAGTGGCTTGCTCTGCCTTTAGATCATTAAGGCGAGCTTTGAGGTCATCTTTCTTGGGGGCAGTAGAAAGAAAATCATGGTAAGAAGCAATCAAGCGTTCCTCCCTCTCCCTCAGAGGAATAGCCAGGAAGGTGGAAGGATAGCCATCAAAAAGATCCCTAAAGGAATAGGAGAGTAGGAATTGAAAGTGGAGGTCAACCTCTGAGAGTTAGAGTTCCTGTAAAGAAACTCTAGTTTCAGTAATATCTCTGTTAACTCGGATAATAGCTCGACAGAGATGAAGGAAAGAGGAACAAATTCCCATGATAGAAGATAGGATAGGGTTGTCTGGTTCCAAGCGGGCAATCATTTTGGTTAAAGCAAGAAGTCCCCTTTGGAATTCACTTACAGAGATGACGAGTAATCTTTTCAAACACTGAATAAGAACAGGGACTGTCTCATCAGCCTCAGCATCCTCCAAATCTGCTCCCAAGGAGAGGTAGGGAGGCCCAAATAGTTCTTGGAGCTCATCCTGGCAGGATTCAAATTGACACACCCGAACCTAATATGATTTTTTTCGTACAAATGGAATAGTATAAGACGGCGTATTAAGTGGATAATACGTCGGTCCGGATGTGTCTAATTAAGAAAAGATGTAAAAATTAGGATAAGGCGGTGTTGGAAGATAAAGTAATTAACCGTGCATAGGAATTAGTAAATACCAAAAAGACCTCCAATTAAGTCCCTAAAAATTTATTATTGGCCCCGTTGGCACAAGAAATCAAAGGATTTAGCCAACAGGTGAAAATGAAAGAAAGTTGAAAAAAGGGAAAAAGTTTAACCCGAGGCCCGAGTAGACTCGGTGTCAGGCTCCTCTATAAATAGAGGAAGCCGAAGCTTTTTTCTTCATTTTTCTTTCTCTTTTTCTTTCTTTTTCTCTTTTTCTCTCTGGAGCCAAACGGAGGCATTTTGGAAAATTGACAGATCTGGACAAACCGGCCTGCAAAACAAGGTGAGTTTCTAGTACGACATTCTACTCACCTCGATCTACGTTATATTAAGTTTGCACGTATTTTCATGTATCGGTTTAGCATAGATCTCAGTTTTCAGCTTTTGACCGGTTTAAATTTTAAAACTCAAATAGGCGAATATTGGGCATGTGAAATAAGGTGAGTTTTTAATATGTTATAGTACTCACCTTAATCTACGTCATACTCCGTTTTCACACATTTCTGTGCACCGGGTGAGAGTAAATTAGAGATTTAGTCAATTTAGGTTAAATCTCGGTCTTTACGGAAATTGGACCGATGTTTCTTGTTTCTGCCTCGGCGGATCCGTCATGGATGCCATGAGTATCGCCTCTCTAAGTTTGTACGTTCAAAGGAGGAGAAACGAGTACAAAAACCGGGGGAGAGACCGGCCAAAGAATAGACCGATCGAGTCTCTGTTTAGATATTTTTATATTATATTATTATATTTAAGATATTTATATATTATATCATTATAATATATAAATATCTCATAGGAGGGCTTTTTAAGCCCAATTTCGTGTAGAACTTGACCCAGCCTACGTGGGGCCCAGTCCAGTCTTGGTATGGGGTCCACGGGCCCTCAGGGGTATTTTGGTAATTTTTTGTCAAGAGTCCGATTTTAGCCCCGAAACGTCCCGGACACTTTTCTAAGTGCCTGGCCGAGCCCAAGTGGGCAGCCCATTGGCCCCAGGGGTATTTTCGTAATTTTTCTTCAAGTGTCCAATCCTTACCCCGGAACCTCCCGGACACTTTCCGAGGCCCCAAATCACATTCAAACCCAGTCTTAGGTCATATTAAAGCCTCGTAGGTGCATTCATAAATTTAATTATGAATGCTAACATAAATTTCCGTGTATTAAGGCTTCGGTTGAATCGAGGGCGACGATACTCCGGAGATTAAGCTACATGGAGCGCTTGGGAGTATACGAATCTCCCAATACTATGAGTGGCCTAGACTTCTTTGTTTAGCCACTGGGAACAAAAGGTTTTAAAAATGCTTTAAAAACATAAATGTTTTCAAAGGTTTTGGGATACGGGAAATCCACACACACACATTTGCATGGTGATATACCCACATAGAGAGTGGGATGTTTTAAAAACGAATATAAAGACTTACGTATGTTATTTGTTTTAAATGTATATGTTTTATACATATATATATATGAAATATTATTATTATGATTATTGAGGGCGTGGTACGAAATGAGTGATTGAGAAGGCTTCTCGGGCTCCAATATATGCAGGAACGTGGACGAGTTGGAGAAGCATGCTTGATTCTCAACCGTGGACCGCCTATTGAGGGGTACGATGAGACGAGACCTTGGGAGAGGCGCGTAGGGAAGCTCGCCAGGGATTAAAGTAGCTGTGTTCAACCACAGCGACGGGCACCACCGAGGGAACGGGCTAGAGAAAGAGAAAATGTGAAATGTTTTAGAAAGAAAAGAGATAGCCCTCGATGCAATAAGGCATACGATCGACGAGTCGAGCCTTCAGTATGAAAGAGATGCCAGGCCATTTGAGATATATACATATATATATATATATTAAGAGATTTAAAAGAGGGTTCTCGATTGGAGAACCAGAAAAGAGTTTTGAAAAGAAAAATATTTATTTTATTATTATTTTAAATTGGATTACCCCTGTTTTCCCTAACCCCGATGGAGATTCATTGAACTCTGTCACTCACCTGTATCCAATGTGGATGGATGCAGATTCGCGTACAGGGTCAGCAAATAGAATGGAGGCTCACTAGGAGGCGTCGGTGGCTTAAACTTAGTAGTTTCCGTTGTATAGATATTCTCTAAACTAGTCCACTGGTATTACCTTTAAAGATTATTATTTTATTAAAGGATTTTTAATTAAAGTTTTAGTTGCTTTGCAGCGATGGTATCCATTTCTTTGCCTTGCGGTATTTATGGTGCGTGAGCAGTTGGCATGTACTTCGAAGCAGCGCGGCGGTTGTCACGTGGCCGACCCGAGCGGGTCAGGGCATGACACAAATTCTGTCTGCAAGGGTTCATAACACAAGAAGCATGATACCAACATAAATATGTGCAAATATATGTATGAAGAGAAAAGAAAATAGAGCATATCCTGACTAGTGGAGGACAAGGAGGAACATGAATAATGTTAGAAGGAGAATTGATGGAAACCTCTGAGAGATCAAGTTCAAGCATCTTCTTTTTCTTGGAAGACTCGGCGGTGGTCTGGGGTTTAGACATAGTTCAAAATTATAGGAAGTAAGGGTTTTTAGGGATTTTAAGTTGAGAGAAGATGATATAATAGATAGTGAATGTGAATGAAAGAAGAAATACCTAGAAAGTATGGAAAAAAAAGCATGTCTGCGAATATATAGGCATTCACGAGATAATTTCTCAGGAATAGTTAATGCATTAGGAAAGGTGCCTAGTTGAAAGTTGCGACTTTTTGATTCCCCTCAAATGAAGTGTAACAGTTGCAAACTCTGAGTATCGAAAGTTGCAGAGTTAAAGTACACTTCTATTCAAAACTAGGAAAAAACATGCGCCTGCCATTTTGCCCGCGCATGTTTTTTGGGGGCAATTGTTTGTACCATTTTTGACAAAGCCAAAATGATACCGTTCAATATATTAAAACAAGGCATGACTTTGTTTCCTAAAATATGCAGTTTGGGCTGACAAAACAGTAGGGTATGCATGGAGAAGGGCTGGCACAATACATGGGCTGAAGTTATAGACTATTATATGGAAAACAGGGAAGCAAATAATTAAAGCCCATAGTCTGATGAAGTTGTCAACTAGAGAAGGCAGTATTTTACACATGTATAATCGAAGTTATCAGCTAAGTAACTGGAATAAACTCCCCATGGAAGTTGAAGAATGTTCATGCAACACCTTTAAGGAGGTTTATGTGAAAACCGCAAAGTAGTGAGATGTGAAGGAGGAAAACTTGCAAATATATAAGGAGGAAATAACAAAGAGAGGGAATTTTTGGAGAATCAAGAACCATGTTTATTTTCTTGCTCATTTAGTTTTCTGCAATTTTAAGTTTCGAGCATTTTTCATTCTGCAGTAGTAGTAAAGCCAGTCTTTGTAATCTTAGTTTCAGTTTAGTACAATTCAAACCTTTAGCTTTAGTAAAAGACTCCACACTCTTGCATTGATCTTCAAGAGTGAGAACCTTAATCCTTTTGTCTGATATCATCTTCCGGCTTGTGTCCGGAAATTTTACCACCAACACCATCATTTAGGTATATTGATGTGCCATAAGTTTAATAAAATATTTAGAAAAAATTGTTTTATTGTAATAGGGTTTAGAGTTGGATGTTAGAATTCATGCAAATGATTGGAATCCCACCTAGTAGATCCCTTTTCTTTCATCTTTTGTACTGTCAAATTAGTTTATATTGAGTGTAATTTTTTTCTTAAAAGCAAATAAACTTTCATTAATAAAATGAAAGCAAGACTAAACAATGGGAAACAATTAAAAAATAAAAAAGATAGAAAAAACTAAAGCGTAAGTTGATCCCTCCATAATGCAAAATATAAACTTAGATTAATGATTATTTAAGTAACGCTTGCATTATATTATTATAATATAAATTATATTATAATATAAAGAATCAGTTATACTTTTCCGGCCAGGTCCATCCATCACCAGTCATGCACTCTTTTTATTAAATAAATAATTCAATTCAAAATCATTTGAGATTAAGATAAATTAAATTTTGTTTTTTATGGTTTTTTAATTGTTATGAGCAGTTGTCCTTTCTCGATTATGAAGTTATCCATCGAAGAAAACCTTCAGAAACCTCGGACTCCCGAAGCACCCTCCGGTCACCCCATGCATATGAATTTTTGAGAATCAATGTTCTAAACTTAATTATGCATGAATGGGGCAAAGAAACAAGGGTTAGTACATATATACACAATTAATTGCACAATATAATATGGTAAATAAATAGGACATGGAAATTTAAAATCAATTCTACAAGATCAAATTAATTGCATGGCAACTAATTTAACACATATAAGCAAGCTTAATTTAAACAAACACATATACAAGGTCAAGTACGTAATTTTACACAAAATTCAATTCATGATTAAACAAATATATATGCAAGGGCAAAAAGGTAATTTTACATGCAAGATTGATTTTAATTAGGAAAGCATACATAAAAGGGCAAAACAGTAATTTAACACATGATATAATTACTAATTAAGCTAACATATCCATAAGGGCAAAGAGGTAATTTTATATACAAGCATAAATTTTTGTATTAAGCAAAACATATATTCAAGGGTAAAAAAGTAATTTATATGATCAAAAATTAAATCTTAAACTAAACATGCATTTATACAAGCTTAAAAATTCAATTTTTAAAATCAAAGGTTATTTCTATTTAAATGAAAAAAATAAACTTAAAGATTCAATTTTTATTAACCAAGTTTTCATTTTTAATCAAGCAAAAATACCTACAAACAAAAAGGTGCAATTTTTATAATCCTAGGCTTAACATTTAACTAAGCAAATAAGTTAATCAACTTAAAGTTGTGATCTTTGTAACCAAGATTAGATTTTTAATCAAACAAGAATGTGAATATGAGCTCAAAAATGTAATCTTTTTAATCATGATTAAAATTTTATACTAAACAAGTATATTGAATATACAAGCAAGCTTTAAAAATAATAAATAAGGATATAAAACAAGAAAGTTAGGAACTTTTTGTACAATCATGTAAATATTTAAGAAAAATGATATATTAATAGAATAAAATAGATAAACAAATAAAAAGGCATCATCTTGAACATATTAAAACATATATTAAACTAAATAAATCACTTAACAATGTACAAATGCTTTATGGATCATAAATATCATTATAAAAGAGAAAGTTAACATTTTTATGTACAAGGTTAACATAATAAGGCAAGAATATTGCATTTAAAGCAAAAAGAAATGATTTTTACACATAAAATGACACACTCGGACCTGGCACGACCTTTTCGTACAAACGGAATAGTACAAGATGACGTAATAATTAAACACTATGTCAGTCCGGCTGTGTCAAGTCAGAAGAGAAGTCAAGCTTAAGATAAGACGGAGTTGGATGATGAGATGGTGACCATGCATGGAAAACACTAAAGTGGACTTCTTTAAGTCCATAGCCAATGGAATGGACGTCCATTGGTGAATTGGTCGATGGATCGGGCCAAGGATTAAAGTTTTGAGCGATTAAAGAAGAAGAGAAAGTTTGGCCCGGCGTCCGAGTAGACCCGGTGTCGGGCTCCCCTATAAATAGGGGGACGCCGAGCCTCTCCCCCTCATTTTCTCTCTTTCTCTCTTCTCTCCTTTCTCTTTTCTCTCAACTGCTCTTTTGGAGCAATTTTGGACTTTTGGCCGATCCGGACAAACCGACTGCAAGTTCAATGCGAGATCTTGGTAAGCTATTCTTAACTCCTTGATCTTCGTTTTTCTAAGTTTTTACGCATATCCATGCATTGGTCTAGGAGAGATCCAAGTTCAAAGTTAGTTTCAGCTTTTAGTTAGATTTTAAGGTTAGATTTGAGATTTAGGAACTTTGAGCTTATGATTCTCGTTTATGCTCCTATAAACGCATCGTGGGAGGTGAGAGAAACCTCCATCTCGAATTTTACGCGAAACGGTGGACCGAGGGGCTCGGGATCCGAGGAAAAGCCTTAGAACCTGAGGCTTGCAGATGGCTTCCGTGTGGAAGAGACCCGCCGCCCAGGTCCCGCGCAGGATTGGACCTGTCTCGCGCCGGACTGGGCCTTTTTAGCCCAAAACGGCCAGTTGGGCCCAAACCAAGTTGGGCTCGGCCCAACTCATAAGGGAAGGGCCTTTTGGGCCCAGAAACAGGCCAGGCCAGACCCAGCCACGTGGGGGGCCTGCCTGGCCTAGAACCGGGCCGGGCTGGGCCCTGTGGGGCTCACGGGTCCCCAGGGGTATTTTCGTAATTTTTTACCAAGTGTCTAATTTTTACCCCGGAACCTCCAGAACACTTTTCTAAGCCCCGAATCACATCCAAACCTAGTCATAGGTCATGTTAGAGCCTCATAGGTGCATTCATAAATTTAATTATGAATGCTAACTTATATTTCCGTGTATTAGGGCTACAGTTGAATCGAGTACGGCGATGCTCCGAAGGTTAAGCTACATGGAGCGCTTGGGAGTATATGAATCTCTCAATACTGTGAGTGACCCTGTTTTCAGTGTTTAGCCACTAGGGACAAAATGTTTTTTAAATGTTTTCAAAATATAAATTGTTTTAAAAGAGGTTTTACAATTGTTTTGGGATAAAGGTAATCCACGACACACACTTTTTATTTTGTGATACGCCCACTTAGGGGGTGGGATGATTTTAAAAATACAAAAGCTTGTGTGTGTTTACATGTTTTTAATATTTATATAAGAAATATTATTATTATTATTATTATTATTATTGGGGTACGATGCCCCTGGAAGAGGAGTGATTGAGTGGGATTCCTCAGGACTCCAATTTGCGAGAGCGTGGACCGAGTTTGAGAGCATGCATGATACTCAGCCGAGGACCGCCTATCGAGGGGCAAGGTGAGTCGAGCCTGGTTAGGAGAGACGCGTAAGGAAACTCGCCAGAGCTCCAGATCACTGTATTCCACCACAGTGAGGCACCACCGAGGGAACGGGCTAGAGAAAGAGAAGATTTTGAAAATTTATTTAATGAGGAAAGAGATAGCCCTCGGTGCATTAAGGCGTACGACCGGCCAGTCGTGCCTTCAGTGTATTAAGTGCCAGCCCATGTAGTATATATATTTATTTATTTTAAGGGTTTTAAATCAAATCCTCATTGGAGGTTTTCAAAAGAGATTTTGAAAACAAAATTATTTTATTTACTTATTTATTTTATTTTATCATATTTTGGATTACCCTTATTATCCCTAACCCTAATGGAGATTCATTGAACCTCTGTCACTCACCTGTATCCAATGTGGATGGATGCAGATCTGCGAACGAGGTCAGCTAATAGAAAGGAGGCTCACTAGGAGACGTCGGTGGCTTAGGCTTAACAGTTTCCGTTGCGTAGGTATTCTTTAAATTCAATCCACTGGTGCTACCTTAAAGATTATTATTTTATTAAAAAGATTTTTAACTAAAGTTTTAGTTGTTTTGCAGCGATAGTATCCATTTCAATGCCTTGCAGTGCTTTTGGTATGTGACCGGTTGACACGTACTTCGAGGCAACGCGGTGGTTGCCACGTGGCCGACCAGGGCGGGTCGAGGCGTGACATAAAAGTAAGAACTTTACCTAAAAAGGAATGAAGCTTTGTATCAAAACTAAAAGATAATGGCTTTGTGGAGAAGAGAATGGGTAAAAGTGCCTTTTCTCTATTTTTCTCTAGCCAAATCCTTTTTTTAAAAAAAGAGAAGAAAAACTTTTTGGGTTTTTGTTTGGGTATCTCGGGTTGCTCTTTGAAAAACAGAGAAAGAAAATTTCTTTTGCTCTCTTTTGAAAACTGATTTTTGTTTTCAAAACCAAGGATTTCTCTGTTTCGGTAAAAAAAAAAATGAAAGCTGCCTTCCTTTCTTCAGAAAATGAAAGAAAACCAGCAAGAAATTCCAACAAAAAAAAATGACCGACGCTAAAGAAGAGAGCTAACGCTACTCTCTGTTTTTCATTTTCAAAACTGGTTTCTGCGAAAAAAATGAAAATCCCCCCCTCCGTTTTGCCTGCTGCCGAGAGGCTTTTATGCCCTCCTTTTCTCCTCTTGATCCAAGGGTTCCCCTTCATCTATGCCTTCCCATCTGATGGCTGATAATTGTTTGTCCTGTGCTCCCTATTTTGCCCCTTCTATTTCTGCTCTTATTGGCTGCTTATATGCTGACTCCAATTTTTTTGTCCACGTAGGGGCATCTGGCTAAGGAGGGTAGCTGGCTGAGAGAGTCGCACTGGCACGTCTTCACGTGAGAGATTTGTAGACTACTGCATGGCTTCCTCTTCTCTTCTCCCCCGCACCAGGTCCTTGAGCAAGGTGTCCCTCCCTTCTGGCATGCTTTCTCTCCCTGCTGGCCAAAGTAAGCAACAAACCTGGAAGTCCCCCTGTTGTCTCTGCCTTCTCCCTGGTTTTCATAGTAATGCATAAAACCTGACTTTGGGCGTGGAGTCCTTTGATTTGGCCAAGGTGAAAGAGATTGCGGCACATAAGAACTTGGCCTTGGCCTTTCATATCAGTATTGCCACCACTATCACTCATAGGAGTAGGATAGTCACTACTTCCAGTATGGATGTTATACACAGAACCATCTGCACTTCCAAACTCAACATCAAGGCTTCCAAGGCTTTCCCTTTAAAGTAGCCTCACTACCACTACTTTCCTGGCTCACTGCTTCAACATCATGAACGGTTGCATCATTATGCTCAAATTGCACTTTAACAGATTGTGAATGCATACCCGATGCATCTGTTCCTTGTAGAGAATCACTTATTGCAGGTCTCAAATCAGCATTTACAGAGCTATCAATTGTCGCAGAAGCTGGAGGCGCATCAGCATTTTCATTGTTTGCATGGACAAAGGGTAGAATACGTGATTGAGAGAGAGAGTTTGAAGCGGGGAAAGAGTTGCGGGGAGAGAGAAAGTGCTTTTGCATCTTGCTTTTGTTGGTAAAGGAGGATGGCGTGACTTTGGTGTTGGGTTGGATGGTGATAACAATGATGACGATGAATGATGATGCTGATGATGATAAGAATATGGCTTTTGGTGTTTATATTATATATATATATATATATATTTATTATAAATAGATAAATATATATACATATATATAAATATACATGTATAAATATACATATACATATACAAATATAATTATATATATAAATATATATATATATATATATTTTTGCATGATAACCGAGTTGACTCGGTTGGCTTATCGATTTGCTTGGCTTTGCTTGGGAGTTGATTCAACTCGGCTTTGACCTCTCGGTTTCAGGATCAAAATTACCTGCAAAGTAACGAGATGAAATTAAAATTAGATAAAGTAAAATAAGGTAATAGGAATAAACAAAAATAAACTAAACTTAAAAAGAAGAAATAAAATTTGAAAATGATTAATTAATTAATTGACCAATTAACCAATTAATCAGTTAATTAATTAATTAAAATTTAAAAATAAGTGTCTACACCTAGTATTGACAAGACACTAATATGGCACTATACGTCAATCTATGATCTACCTTATCATAGACATGCAGTCACTATTCTGACATTTTAATAACTTGTTAGTGCTACATCAATATAAAGCATGCTGCTTAATGTCTTAATTTACCTTCATCATATCCATATTACTGCTACATTATTAATTTTAATGATAAAAATTGATCTTGTGATAAGTAAGGATTTAATAGTTCAATATTCTATATACAGGGACTAAATTGATCCAAATTTAAGTATAGTGACTAAACTGAATATATTTACATATTGCAGGAATTTGAGGAATACTTTCACCAAGTAAAACAAAAGCAAATAATCATGTTTATGAATAAGTTAATTGCTATGATCAAGGATGTCAAACAGTTTGTCACACCCTGACCCGCCCGGGTCAGCCACGTGACAACCTTCGCGTTGCCTCTAAGTACGTGCTGGCCAGTCACGCACCTGAAACATCGCAAGGCATAAATGGGCATCATCGCTGTCAAACACAACTAAAACTTTAATTAGAAAACATTTAATAAAATAATTAACTTTAAAAGTAATGCCAGTGGACTAATTGAGAGAATACCTACACAGCGGAAACTTCTAAACCCAAGCCACCAACGCCTCCTAGTGAGCCTCCATTCTATTGCTGACCACGTACGCGGATCTCCATCCATCCACATTAGATACAGGTGAGTGACAGAGGTTCTAAGATTCTCCATCTGGATTAGGGCAAATAAGGGAAATCCAAAATAAAATAATAATAAAAGAAATATTTTTCTTTTGAAAATCTCTTTTAAAACACTTTAAATAAATAAATATATATATATATACATAAAATGGGCTGGCATCTCTATCATACTGAAGGCACGACCCGTTGGTCATCTTATGCCTTACTGCACCGAGGTCTATCTCTTTTCTTTCTAAAACATTTTCTCTTTCTCTTTCTCTAGCCCGTTCCCTCGGTGGTGCCTCACTGTGGTGGAACATAGTGAACTGGAGCTTTGACGAGTTTCCCAGCTAGGCTCAACTTACCGTGCCCCTCGATAGGCGGTCCACGGTTGAGTATCACGCATGCTCTCAACTCGATCCACGCTCCCGCAAATTGGAGCCCCGAGGAACCCTCTCAATCACTCATCTTCCAAGGGCATCGTACCCTCAATACTCATAATAATAATATTTCAAATATATATATATTTCCATTTAGAACATTTATATATAAAACATGTAATCACACACATATAAGTTTTATATCTCTCTTTAAAAAAAAAAAACATCCCAATCACTGTGTGGGTATATCACAAACAACTGTGTGTGTGTGGATTTCTCGTATTCCAAAACCTTTTGAAAACATTTATGTTTTAAAATCATTTTTAAAACCTTTTTCCCCAGTGCCTAAACAAAGAAGTCTAGGTCACTCACAGTATTGGGAGAATCGTATACTCCCAAGCGCTCCATGTAGTTTAACCTCCGGAGCATCGCCGCACTGGATTCACCCGGAGCCCTATTACACGGAAATATACGTTAGCATTCATAATTAAATTTATGAATGCACCTATGAGGCTCTAGTATGACCTATGACGATGTTTGAAAGTGTTTCGGGGCTTAGAAAAGTGTCCGGGTCCGGGAGGTTCCGGGGTAAAAATTGGACACTTAGTGAAAACTTACGAAAATGCCCCTCAGGACACGTGGGCCCCACACTCGGGCTGGGCCCAAGCCCAGACCGGCCCGGTTCTAGGCCAGGCTGGCCTGCCCCTGCAGCTAGGTCGGGCCTGGCCTGTTTCTGGGCCCAAAAGGCCCCACATTGCTGGTTGGGCCGAGCCCAACTTGGCTTTGGCCCAGCCGCACGGATTGGGCCAACAGGCCGAGTCCAGCGCCGGACAGCCCAGGTCTCACGCGGGACCTGGCCTGCAGGTCTCTCTCGCGCTAGAGAGACTCGGCTCCCGCGAGGGAGCCGTCCGGCCGCCTCGGGATTCAAGGCATTTCCTTGGTTCCCGAGCCCCTCGGTCCACCGTTCGATACGAAATTCGAGATGGAGGTTCCTCTCACCTCCTACGATGCGTTTACCGAAGTAGAAACGAGAGTCACAAACTCAAAGTTTCTAGATCTCGAATCTAAGTTATAAATCTAACTAAAAAGCTGAAACTAACTTTGAGCTTGGATCTCTCCTAGACCAATGCATGGATAAGCGTGAAAACTTAATAAAACGAAGATCAATGAGTTAAGAACAACTCACCAAGATCTCGCCTTGAACTTGCGGTCGGTTTGTCCGGATCGGCCAAAAGTCCAAAATTGCTCTAAAAGAGCAGTTGAGAGAAAAGAGAAATGAGAGAAGAGAGAAAAGAGAGAAAATGAGGGGGAGAGCTCATCTCCCCCTTATTTATAGGGGAGCCCGGCACCGGGTCTACTCGGGCCCCGGGCCAGACTTTCTCTTCTCTTTTAAACCTCTCAAAACTTTAATCCTTGGCCCGATCCACCGACCAATTCACCAATGGACGTCCAATCCATTGGCTATGGACTTAGAGAAGTCCACTTTAGTGATTCCATGCATGGTCACCAATCTCATCTTCCAACTACGTCTTGTCTTAAGCTTATCTTCTCTTCTAACTTGACACAGCCGGACCGACCTATTGTTTAATTAATACGTTATCTTGAACTATTCCGTTCGTACGAAAAAATCGTGATAGGTCCGGGTGTGTCACAGTTAGTTTTTTTAGCTGATTTATTTGTTTGGGTCGAGCTCAAGTCAACTAGTTGAGTGTTTGAACTTTAGATACTATGCAGAATGACAGACCAAGAAAAGTCCAAGAAACTATGTAAGCTTATTGCATGACAAATAAGCATTGTTGTGAGACCCGGCCTAGCCCGATCGGTCGGACCAGTTGACCCGAGACCTGAATGGTCATCCGATCCAGAGAGGGGGTAACCCAGGGTAGGTTGACCTGGTCAAAATCAGTAAACCCAGAAAAAAATCGGTTTTACCATTTTTATTTTTTAAATACTTTTATGTTAAAAGTATGTTAAAAATGATAAGAATTGAACCATTGATCTCTTATGAGAGAGTCAAATATACTAACCACTATGTTAGATTAAATTTATTATTAGAAATTTACTTTTTATCATATATGTTGAACTAAAATTATCAAAACTCATATATTTCTATACTTAAACGACTATTCCGATTTTATCCGGTTGACCCAGTTGACCCAGTGACTTGAACGGTTCATTCATCGAACCGGGAATTACAACATTGTATATAAGGCTTAAGGCCAATTAATTCGTTCATCTCATTCTATACGTAAAAAGTGAACATATTTAAAACCTTAGACCTGGCAATTTGTGTTTCGTGTTGTATTTATGTCATGTAAACATGTGTCATTAACAGCCGTTTAGCTATACACGAACACGACATGAATAATTAATCGTGTTAAGAATATAAAATACATACATGGAACTGTTTAAGTAATGTATAATACGACACGATATGATATGACATGATTACATGATTTCTAAAATTAATTTAAAAAAGATATTATATAATATTACTATATTAACCCTATTATATATAAAAAATAACTTAAAATTCAATATATTTTTAATATATTAAAGGTTAAAAAGATATTTTAATAGTTAATTTATCGTATTTAACGTGTTGTTAATTTATCGTGTTTAACGTAGCGTATAAACAATTAAACGTATAATAGAGAAATCATACTAATTAGCAGTGTTTAATGTGTTTTACTCATTTTAATCGCATTTGACACGCTTAAGACACGAAATACGTTAATTTTAATTGTGTTGATACAATTAAAACACGAAACACACTAAGGTTAAACATGAACATGATTAACTTTGTATTGTCCAGTGTCATGCTCAAAATTGCCAGATCTTTAGAACTCTTTGCCCCATATTGTCGCCATGGAAAGAAGGGTAGTTGCCAAGAGAGGTTTTTTATTGGTGGAAGTTCAAGTTCATTAGTTTTGAAAAATATATAATTTAACAGGCAAATTGATGGCTGTTAAAAAACTGTTAGATATTCACATAATATCAAAAATGCCCTTATTTATTTGTGCTAGGGTGAAAAATGTAAATCATTATTTTTTTAAGGAAAAATGCTTGGACTAATTAAAAAAAAAATTCCATTCAATAGCCAACCTTATCTAAATAGAAAAAAAATTAAGAAAGAAAAGAATTGAAAAATTATGTGGAAGAGGAAACGACTCATAAAATTTTCATAAAACTCTTAATTTTAACCTTCTTTCAAAGCACAGCTCTTTACATTTAGTTGCTTGTTCTCATTTAATTTTAATTTAAAAAAATAAGAAATGTGAGAAATGACATTAGGTTGTAAAAAGTGTTTTTAAAAAGTTTTTTTTTTAAATTGATATGGAAAAGTATGGTTGAAATTTTTCAGTGTTTGACATTATTGTGAAAAATATATATTCTTAACTTAAAAGTATTTTTTAAAGGCAGAAGCACCTATAAATATATATTAAAAATACTACTATTAAAAAACAAAGTGCTTCTCCCTTCCATATTTAAATCTGTTTATTCTATTGAAAAAGATTTGCGAGACAAAATTATCATGGTAGAAGCTAAAATTTGTGTCTGCCATCAAATAATTGTTTATCTTCCAAGTTAAATGTTAATTTTTTTAAAGATTCATAGAAAATTTTCTTTTAATTTTTTTTGAAGCCTAAAAATTTGCTTTAAATTAGTTTGTTTATCTTAATTGATGCACCAAAATTTTTAATTATCAATTTAGAAATAGGCAACAACTAGGAAATTGCCTACTTGACCTATCACTTTTGTTCCACCCAACTTGGCAAAATTGGAATCACTAAAAACCTACCTTAATAAATGTCTTAAAATTTATGACTTATCCTTTAAAAGATTTGTTTTTAAAATTTATAACTTCATTTCTATTACATCTAGCAGTTAAAATTTGTGATTAAACTTGTACCCCAGTTTTCCAATAGAAAATCCCCCTTATCCTTTAACTCTATAGTTTATTATGGTGACAGTGAGATTGTCTACTGTCAGCCCTTTGGCCCTTCCCACTAGACACTAGTTGTTTATCACAATTTTCTCTATTTTACATGAAAATGAGTCGCACTGCTGTTTACGCTTAAAATCATTTTTTTATGATGGTACAACCATTAAAAGTTAAAAATTCTTACTACTCTCAGCACACCTAGTTACGGCACGTAGTTACTAAAGGAAATCTATTGTGATTGGTCCGATAGAACATAATTGTACGATTGTGATAGGATTACAAGAAAAGTAATTGCAACTTTGCAAGTGATATTCTCCTAATCATATAATATGTGAGATAATTTTTTTCTATTTAAAATATCATTTAACTAAAGCCACACCCCATTTCAAACAGCGTTTTGTCTTATTTAATTAAAAAAATAATGAAAAATAAATAACAAGCACATGCTACTCAATCATATTCTCTTCTCATTGTTTGGTAATAATTTTCTGGGAAGGTTGCCTTCTTTCCCAGACCTCATTCCTTTTCCACCCTTCACTCCCTGTCCTCCTTTCATCGAAAGACAGAAAGAAAGACAGACGAAACAAATCTAGATCTTAAACACATATTTCTGTTCAAGAGAATTTGAAACGTTTTAGTCCTCCAAATGTTTTCTCTAGAAAAACAGGACACTTTGCTAAACATGAAATCGGTTGACATGATGCAAGACATGACTCTCTCCCTCAGGGATTTTCGAATCTGTTTTCTCCCTTGACGATCAACAGAAGCTAATAGAAAGTTTACTGAGTAATGTTCATGAAGACACAGAATACGGTTATTTAACAGTAAGAAGAAGCACCCACATATAGCAACCAGATAACAAACATGAAAAGTATACCAACTTACTTGGTAAGAAAATGAGTCTTCTGCTTCTTCAATTCCTCGATCGGTTGAAAGAGAGAGACAAAGAACTTCTGCAGCTGATCTTTTTGGCTCAACAGATTAGATTTCTCCTTTTGAGTTGAATTGCAGACTATATAATAATAATAATAATAGTATAATGGCTTAATAGTCAAATTAACTCTTAACTTTTTATAAATGAACCAAATCTATATCAAATCTTTTTTTATTCTAATTAATCCTCAACCTTTTATTTTTATCATTTTAATTCAATTTAGACAAAAATTGATAAAATAACCAACCGACCGTTAACTTTTTTTTCACATCATTTTTATATAGATTTTAATTTCCACATCAAATGAGACCCACGTTCTGAAAAGTTAAAAAAATATCAAGAAAAGTTGAATTTAACTCCTTTTAACGAGAAAAAAAAACTGTTCTATGCATAAAAAATCAAAGCTGCGAATTCTATTTTCAAATGCAAAATAAAATGCCTTAAGAACAATTTGTACATGGTGAGAATAAGATCGAAAACGATTCAGATACAAATTTCAACCAACCAAATAGAATACGCAATTTAACTAAAATTTTTTTATTTCAATTTCTTTCAAGTTTCACACCCTTCCCAATCAAGATATTCATTTAAAAAAATGGAAAACGATTAAATAATAATGAATTCCAAAATAAATCAACCAACTTCAGGCATATATCAGGTTATGAAAACAAAATTTTGGAAAATTGTGAAAAGCAGCAAAACTTTAGCCGATCGAGATTAGCAGATTCAGAAGGTAAAAAATATCGAATGCTTACCTGAGATGTTGTATTAAGAAGATAAGGAAATTTGAATAACGACTGATCGAGATATTTAATTTGATAAATTCGTCAAATGCGTGCCGCAAGAAGAGAGGAAAAAACCCCCAAAAAAAAGATTAAAAAGACAGAAGAAGAAGTGAAGAAGACGAGCAAGAGATTTACTAACAATAAAAAGGGGAGAAGAGCTGAGGAGAGAAAGGGACCAAAATAGCTACAATAATGAGGAAGAATAAGGAGAATAAGGGGAAGAAGATGAAGAACAAGAGAGGAGCAGTCTACGCTTCTCATTTACTTTCAAAGCCTCGTTTTTATTGTGACCAGACACAGTACCACTCCCCACACTCTCACTGTTTCTCCACTCGGATTCGGCAGCGAGGTTGTGCGCCGTTTTTGCTGGCGGACGCCAATGTTCAGGAGGGGTTGGGCCTTGGATTTGAAGGCCTGTCCAGCTAGAGAGGACAAAGATGTATAAAAAGAGATTTGAAATTAGGAGCAGAGAGGTTGAAGATGTTTGATAAATTTTGTAGGTTATAATTTAAATGATTTTTTTAATAAAAAAGTGTTTAAATTTAAAAGGTATGTAGAAATCTATTTATTATTAAATGGTGAAAAAATTAAATATTTTAAATTTAAAAAATTTTTCTTTTATACTAAATCACATTTATTTTAGTTATTAATGATTTCAAAAAAATTTTAACATTTATCGATATCAAACAATTTATTTATATTCAACATTTAATTATCAAATAATTTTTATACACAAATTCAGTATTTATTAAATTTAGTACTTAAATTTTTAATACTTATTTTTCAGCACTTAATATTTTCAGTTTATCAAATAGTACCTTAGGAGAAAAAAAGAGACAAAGAGAAAAAGAGAAAAAGTGAGAATTAGGGAGGATTTTTCAACTTTTCTTGATTTTTTTTTGTTAACTTTTCAGAATGTAGGTCTCACCTGACGTGAAAATTAAAATCTATATAAAAATGAAGTGAAAGGAAGTTAACAGTTCGTTGGTCATTTTATCAATTTTCGTTTAAATTGGGTTAAAATGATCAAAAATAAAAGGTTTGAATCAATTAAGGTCAAAAAAAATTTAATATATATTTGATTCATTTGTAAAAGGTTGAAGGCTACTTTGATTATTAAGTAATAGTATAATTATAAAGACGGTTGTACTCTTGGGTCTTTCTTTTGCAGGAATCTTTGGTATTTTTTTAATCATTTAGGTCGGCAGCCCAACCAAAAAAAAATTGTTTTCAATGACTAATAGTGAAAGATGCTCTTTCATCCAGCAAGAAAAAAAGATTGGTTCTTGACATGTTTTCCTAACTGACAAGAAACAGAGTACACAGCCAACAAATATTGAAAATAGAAAACAGAATCAGTTCGTAGTGTTGGTGAAGATGATTTAAGCAGATTGAAATTTACGGTTCTATTTTACTGGATTTCAAAAAGAGCAATTGCCTTTCCATTCTGATTTCCCACGGCCTTAAACTTTTGAAACAATTTTCAATCCTCACTTGCTGCTTATTTAATCACTACTAAAACCTGCAGCTCTAGACTGGTGCACAAACCATGAAGCAAGAGCAAATTGGATTAAAAAGTGTACTTAGTAGAATATTGAGTACATAACATAGCCCCAATAACCTATTCAATTAACATCCACGATAAAGTTGATTGCAGCATTTTACAATAACAAATTAAGAGATAGTCATAATTGCTATATCAGCCAATTCTTCATTTTCCTATCAAAGATCCCTTGTCCATAAGTTGAGATAATCATCCTCACAAGAAGAGGGAATTGCAACCATATAAAGAGGGGGACTGGAATGCGAACAAGCAAAACAATAGGAATAACTATTGCCAATTGGCCTTTGAGCATTATAATAGCTGTTGACGAGAAAGCTATCATCATTGTTGCAATGGAAATGAAGAGGAAAGAGAGAGAGATAATCAATCCAGTTGGCAATGATTTTAGGAAATCTTTTGCTGTAGAGCGAGGTGTGAGAATACCCAGGAAAATCAAAACTGAAGTGGATGAAGCAAAAAGAGAAATTGCATCCGATATCACAAATACCTTAAGGGGGCGTTATTGGTTCGGATAATCTGAGATAACATTAGGTTATGTGATTAACTCCATTAAAGATAACCTATGCATATAACCTAAAAGATTACCAAATTGTATTTGATTCAACATTTGTCAATGTTAGATTAATATGTTTGGTTGGGGGTTATGTTTTTTGTCAAAATTGATATTTTACTATTATGCACTCACTTAAAGACTTGTAGTTTATTTCTTTTTTATACTATGTATCCTATATTTTTCAAGTCTTTTTATTTCAACAATTATATATAACTAACAAAACAAGTTTATCTTCATTAAACTTAACAAAATAATATTTATTTGTTTTATTAAATTAAATTATGCCTAATTTATATAATGAAAAAATAGATATTATATGCCCAAAATATTATATATAATAATAGTTTAATGATTATATAAGTTGAGTTTAATTATGTTTATGACAAAAAAATTATGTTTCTAGTTTAATTGAACGTATATTTAAATAGTTTTTTTAACCAAAATATATTTAAATAGTTAATAATTATATAAGTTAAGTTTAATAATATGCTTCTTACAAAAAAACTACTTAAAAAGAATGTTGTAATTTACCAATTACATTAGGTTATTGTGGTTTAAAGGAATAAAATAGTGAGAGCGAACTAATAGGAAAAATTTTAAGATAATTTGGTTATCTCAGATTACCTAAGAATTTGGAGGTTATCAGATAACCTAATTTTGAGGTTATATACTAACGTGACAGTAATAAGATAAAACCTTGGTTATTTCACCACCTCAAACCAAACAAAGGCATATAAGATAACAAATATCAGATAACCCGGATTATCTACAACCAAACGGCCCCTAAAAACTTTTCTTGTTGAGAGTAAGGTAATGCCGGTGTCTTGGTTATTGCCTCCAGGAACAGTATAAAGAGCAGCAAACATAACGATTATGATCAGAGTGCCCACAATTGTGGATGGCTGAGCTATATCTTTCATCCATTTCTCCTCTTCTTTTATCAACTCTGCGTGGCTTTGATTAAATAGTTCATCAGGAGTTTTTCCTTCGTTATTCACACTACCCTTCGTTATTCACACTATGTTTAAATTCAGTTGGGACAATGCTTTCCACCTCCTGTATTAGTTTATACCAAATAAATGTAAGTACATCTAATAAAAAGATTGAACAAGAATTATGTACTTTTAAGTAAATTTGATTACCAGCAGCATAAAAAAATTCAAAAGAATTATGGATATATATAAAATAAAACTAATTACCTTAAACCACTGTAGTTCTCTTTGCATTTGCAACATTGCTCCCGAGATCTGAGAGTAGTGTGACACTTGTCCTGCCAAATGTAAGATGTCGTTGCCTTCCTTATCACTGTAAGTAGTGAAATCAGTCTTCACAAAATCCACCCCATATATGAGGCCCAAAATTTTTCTTGACAATTGCAACTGCGCACTGGATTATGTTTCTACCATTGTGGTCATTTAACCACAACAAATCCAGATTGGCTTTAATCATTTGAGTGATAAACTCCATCATTCCCTGTTGGACAGCGTTGGATATTGCATCGTGCACACCATTTGCAATAATTTGTGAAGCATCTAAACCAGCAGTCATCTCAGATATCAAAACCAGAAGCTCATGGGCATACAAATGGCTTAGCTTCAAGTCATAGATTTGCTTGATTCCTAGTTAAAGCAAGGTTTAACTAATGAATAATTTCTTGAACAAGTAAAAGAAACTAGAAAGAACACAATTTTGCCGCAAATAGGCTAAAGGCTCAATTAAGGCCTTAAACTTTCAAGATTTTGTCAAACAAGGCCCTAAAAATACAATTTCAACAAATTAGAGTCTATACTTAGAAAATTATGACAAATTGGACTCATTGTTAGTTAATTCTAGTATGTGAGGTATATATAAATTAAAAGTATCTGAAAATTTTATATCATGCTACGTATATTAAATTTATTTAGATTAATATTGTTTGATTTTTAATTAATATGTTGACAGCATTTTTCTCTCAAAATTAATGTCCATGCATGACATGCATTGGTTTTCATATAGGGAAGACCTACTTTATCACAATTTGTTAAGTATGGGATTTAATTTGTTGAAATTGTGTTTTTAAGGCCTTATTTGACAAAATCTTGAAAGTTTAGGGCCTTAATTGAACCTTTAGCCCCGCAAATATGTAACATACCGAAGAATGTTAAAGACACTTGACCACAGTCCAAGTAATTTTCCTGCAATTGCAATAGTGGACCATGAATTTAGATAAGTATATATGAGCAAAAACATTATTGTAAAATTAAATTTTCAAAATTTTGTTTTGGCTCTCTCACACATAAAAGTCTCGGAGATCTATACGTAACTAACGTTACAGTTTTTTTGTTTTTTAATGTGAGAACAATTCCTTCTAAATACACTGCCCAAGTAATTTTAAAAGTAATTTTATTGATACAATAAAAAACTGCAACTTGCCGTATAATTTCCTTACACTTTCCTTAAATTTTGTTTGGAAAAATTATCATAGAGTGTAATGGTTGGTTAAATATTAACGTGTAATGTCAATGTAATATAATTTGTATGATTTATCTATTTTGCCCTTTTAATTTCTTGAATAAAAAAAAAGATAAATCAGACATTTTTAAAGATAAAGATTTTTTTTTCATTTCATTAAAGGATGAAATTTATATACGGAACCTAAATACCATTAAACTCTTTGATTATTTTTACTTTTATATTTTAAAAATTTTCAACATACATCAACGACAATTTCTTGCAATGGAAGAAAATAAAAATAGAATTTTTAGTTTACATAAAAATATACATTGAAAATATTGATAGAAGGACTTCAATACTGTCAAAAAGCCAAAAACAAGGAATAGTTAACAGAGAAAGTGAAATGATTAAAAAAGGAAAAATGGATAAACCACATAAAATATATTTTTTGGTATTACCCACATAAAATATATTACACTAATGAGAAATTGAATTAAATATTACTCTAAATATGGGAAAAAGTTAGTTTGTTATACCAGTGAGGTTTTAGTTTGTTATACCAGTGGGGCATATTTAACCCACCATTACACCCAATGATAATTCTCCCAATTTATATATCTTGGTTTTTACCTACCATATTTGGCCCTGCCTCTATAATCTAACTCAAGCACTAAACATAACTCTAACATGTTAATTGTAGTACATATCTAAATCCCTAGGAAGTCACTAATTGAATATAAATCTTAATCTATACCTATATATTAATTTTACCCCCTATTAAATACTCTTTTTGGCTCTCTAATATGTTATTTAGTGGTTCCTTTACTAGACTTTTTGGTAACTTTATACTAAGAAAATTAATGTTGTGAAAAAAAATTCCTTTTTAGGCCCTCTACATTGGTAATTTAGTTTTTTTTCAAAGACAACTAAGGAATAAAAAGGTATTTTCATGCTTTCTTTTCAGAAAAATGATTTTTCTTTTGAAAGACTTTTTTTCATCTAAATTAAATGATGTTTTAATTGTAGTTTTATAATACCTAGGAGATAAAAATTCTTTTGATATTTTTTCATAGATTTTTATTTTCCAAAAAAGATTTAATTAAAGATAATAAATTGATAAATTTTATGAAAAAAAAAAAGATAAGATAACAGGGAGAGAAAAGAGAATGGAAATCAAAAACTAAATTATGGAAACCCAACAATAAAAATATAGAAAGGAAAGAGGGAGATTAATGACAATGGTAAAAGGGTTTTTAATTTCAATTTGTTGCTTTACTCATTTAATCTCTTTATCTTATGTTTGGGAGAGCGGTGAAATTGATTCGGTGAGATTAAAAATTTAAAAAAAATACTGTAGAAATGAAAAAGTTACTATACAAATGAGAAAGTTGTGAAAGTAATTACATTACAGATAAAAAAAAATATGTGCTTAATAAATAGCGCTGGCGATGTGTATAAGCTCCCAATTGCACCGCACCAGAGTAATCAGTGTTCCAAACATAGCCTCAGTCTTCTCTTCCTTTTTTTTTTCCTTCTTTTTATTTTACTTAATTTTTCTTTATATTTTGTCTTTTTAAAATCTTGTAAGAAGGGTTTTTTTAGAAACTTAAAATAAAAATTTTACTTTTAATCATCAGATATTATTTTTTTTTTGATACAATTAGGGATACTAAGACCCAAGGGAAGGGGGATGGCAGGGGTCAAACCCTTGCCTTGGTGACCTCCCTAACCTTTTGGCCACCAGGACAAGAGGTAGAGGTCTCAGATATTATATTTCATGATAACAAAAAAAAATCCAAACTGTCCTGCAGCAAAGCACAAGCATTTTTTCTGGTAAAATATTAATTTCATAATTCAGCTAAGTAGTATTTAGTAGATACTAACAGTAAAAATATAAAGTTTGGTAAATGCCTACAATTTTTCTGTCACTTCATAATAAATACATCAATGAACATACCTTTCAAGATAAAGCTCTTCATTGCCTTTTGATCTTCTTCGTAAACATAAATAGGAACATCATCAATGGAAACATTAGGTCTTTTAACCTTCAAACCTTTAAGACAATGGTTAATAGTTATTACGGATTCAAGTAACTCACAACTCCCACTTCAAGAATGAAGCAAGGCAAGCTAAAGCTGAAGATATATTTCTTTCAAATGTGTTTGTAATTCAAATATTTGTTTAGATTAGAATTTATCTTTGAAACTCTGTATTGCTTTGTAAATGTACAAACACTTCTACGGATATATATATATATATATATATATATACTGAAAGTATCTTGGATAAATTGCAAGTTTAGCCACTTAATTTTTATAGATTTTCTATTTTGACCACTCAACTATGAAAAGTTATAATATAGTCATTTATCTTTGTAAACTTAACTATTTTAATCACCTAACTCTTAGATAACTTGATGATGTAGCATGACCATATCATTTAACATACCACGTGACATGGTGATGTGACATGTCACATCATCCAAAAGGTCCCTTGACATGATAATGTGGCAATGCCACGTATTCAAATATGCCACGTGGCATGACCACGTCATCATGTCATGTGACATACTGGGTGATGTGGTCATGTCACGTCAGCATATCAATTTTTTTAAAGAGTTTAATGACCAAGATATTGAATTTTACAGAGATAAGTGATCAAATCGTAAGTTTTTATAGTTGAATTATTAAAATAAAAAACCTCAAAAAATTAAGTATCACATTTTACATCCTAATGAATATAGCAATAACACTAATATTATAAAGACTATAATATTGTGAGAAACAAAGATACTAGGGTAAATTTAAAGGTAAAATTAGCTGTCGAACCATATAAGTCAAAACGAGTGAGGATATACTGACAAAAATATACACAGCGTTGCCAAAAGGAAAGCCCACTTGTACTTAGGAATGCTGAAGTCTGACATGATAGTGCCCTAACGGCATTTCTTGTTTCACAATAAGCTCCTAATTGGGGACAATGACGGAGCAAATTCAACGCAAAATCTGGTGAATTCAAAAGAGATTTAATTAACATGTGAATGTCAAGTTCTCAAGTAGGAAAAAAAGAGAGAGTTATATTATAATTAATTAAGAAGGAAGTCTTACCAAAAAATTTGTTATCTATACAGGCACAGATGATGAAGTTTGCGTGATACAGGTTTTGTGATGAGAGTAGAAATTCTGGTGGAGTCAAGGAGTATAGACAATGAATCATATCTTTATGGCCACTTCTACATGTCTTTACAAGTGGAATTTCATTTCTGTTATCTGGAATAGTGAGTAATTCCCTGTTCTTTTGGACCAGACGTCGTGCGACCTTGGTTTTTCCTTTGTACATTGCAGCACAATGAAGAAGTGTGACCCCTGATTGACTCTGTTTTTCCAAGTCTTCTCTCGACATATTGCGTAAAAATTCATCGGCAATTTCCAATGTACCAAGGATTGCAAAACGAAGATCAAAGCTAGTGTCCTTCCAGACAATTCTTGAATTTATTAAATCCGGATGTTCTGTCAAGAGATGCCTCACAGTATTCAAGTCACCTCCGCAGATTGCCTTAAGCAAAGCACTCTGTTCATGAACCCCAGCTCCAGCCACTACAAGAATTTTGATTTAAGGTGACGGACATTGACCACGATTTTTATAAGCCATCATTTAAGTATCATCCAAGGTCACGATGGATTAATGTCGTAATTAAATCAAAATGTCTAAAATTATCGATTACGACTTTTTTTCATCGTTGTCATTGATAATTGATAATATATTAAAGTATATGAACTACTAATAATTCGTATATTTCTTTATTTCATTTTATTTATTTATTTTGATACGAATAAATAAATAAATATGTAGTACAAAATATGAATTAAGGTCCTGTCAGTATTTTCCAAAACGAAAATTCTAATTTCAGCGTCTAATTCGGCTAAAGGCCCAACACATGGAAAGGAAGGCTATACAAATGAAATTACTAAATTAGTAATACTAAAAGGGTCTACTTCTCGATTACCCCACTTAAACTTTCAGTTTAGAATCTGTTTGGTATGGAGATTTTAATCTACTTTCTTTAGAAAGTAAAGTGATGAAATCACTTTCTATGGTTTGGTTTATTTTAAACTATGAATTTTAAAAGGGTGAAAACACTTTTTTTAATTTGGTATATTTCAAAATTAGAGAAAGTGGTGTTTCTATTGTAATCACTTTATCTCATAGGAGGGAAAGTGATTCTAAAGGAGGGGGTAAGAAAATGATTCCCTATAGAGTTGATTTAAATCATTCTCCTTATAATAACTTTCCTACAAAAGTATCAAACTGGCTCTTGAAGCAAAAATGAAAAGAAAGAAATCGGAAAAGTTCTTTAATCGATTTTCATTTCTCAGCCCTGCTCTCAGCTTCTCACTTTCATTTCTTTCGCCTTATATTTTTCTCAATTTTAATTTCTTTCAAAATTTCCCCCTTTTTTACAAGAATTTTCTCTGTCATTACAATTTCTCTGTTCGATTGCTTCTGCAAATTGGCCTTCTTCCATGATCTCTAGTTATTCATCTCACCTTCTCTTTCTCTAGATTTCATCGAGAAATTTGATCTCATTTTTATTCTTTGCGCCTCAGAAACCCTAACCTCGAGCCTCGAGTAAAATTTGATCTCATTTTAACTTTTTGATTCTTTAGTAGTAATTGATTAAGAAACTGATTCAAGTTGTGATCTCATTGTCCTAAAAACTGAACGAATCATCCTCTGCTTGTTGTTTTATCTTAATCTGATTCGATCTTTTGATTCAATTGACTTTAAATCCTAGAAAAGTACCCTTTTATGTAATAACTAGGGATTTAGATGAATGTATTGGCTATTGCAGTGTTTGTAGTTTTGTACAACTGACATAAGCTCCTCTTTTTGCTCTGTACATCTCTTTTTATAATTAATTTCTGCTATAGTTTTCTCTTTTGGCTGTTTTAAAGGAAAAAACGTTGATTGCCTATCTTGGGAAATTTTGAATATTGTTTGGTGCTTATGTTCTACATGATGCATTGGTTACCTATCTAAACCAATGTTGAATATTGTTCCTATCCCTTTAGGTTGTAGCTATGTCAAATGGAAAGCATGTGGATTTGACTTAAGCTAACTTGTTTTACAACTTTAATTGAATACTAGTTTTGTAATCTGCTTTGAAAATGACAGCATACAATAAGAGAAAGGGGAAAGTGGTTGGCCATTATCTATTCTTCTGTCCATTTGTATTTGGTAGTGGCAACAACCTGAAAGAAAGTTTCAATTTTAGATGAGATTTTATGTTATAAGGTACAAGCTTTTTAATAGTTTTAAAATTGTGTGAGCGGAATAACATAATAGTCGTGTCATGTCTTAGTGAATGATTTTTAGAAGCACTTTTGTAATATTTAGCTTTTTATTCTATTTTTTCTTATATGTATTTGTAGAGAGGAAGTGAGCAAGCTGTTGCTGTTGCATTGCTGAAAATTTTGATCCAATCCTTGTAAGTTTGTTTGCTTCGACAGCCATGGTGGATTTTAAGTCTATTGTCTCTCTTTCTCTCTCTCTTTCTGTGAGTCTTCTACCCCACTTTTATTTGACACATTGGATGGTTGAGATTTTCTGGTTGTGGGCTATTTGTATCTGTTGTTGTTATTGTTTTGTATCCGTCTCTTCAATTAGCCCATGGAAATTTTGGGGTTAGGTAAGCGCGGTGAACTTTCCCAGTCTCCATCATTCTGTACGAACTTTTCTTAAGGCCAAAACCATAAGTTTGATATCTCTTTGAATAATCTGAAAAGTTAATAATTTAATCTGCTGCATTATCTTTTTTGATCAGGAAACTGTACAAGGGCACGCCAACCCCAGCGATCACATGGTAACTATAATCTTTACTCTATCTACTTTGTCCTTGATTATTTAATGGTTTTTAACTCTGCAGGTAGTAAATATGTGAATTGCCAATTGTTGATTTCATTACTGCTGGCACTTTTAGTTTCTGTCTTAGACAAAATAATGATATGATTTTTGGTTTCTATTATTTTTGGGTAGTAAATTGATATTGGATGAATTTCATTTTAGTTCAATTAGTGTTTAACTTGGGGAAGGACATGTGGATTATATCATCACTAACAACTGTCCTTCATTTAAGAAGTTCGAGATTGAATACGATGCCATGTTGTCAAAGGTTGGAGTTCACCACTACAATGGAAGTATGTCCCTTAACCTATTATGTTCTTGTTTCATACTTGAATCCATGGCTTACATCATGTTTTGAGCTCTAAAAGATTTTCTGTACCTTGGATTGGTTTTCATATTGATAAGATTGGTTCATTCCCCTTCCCTGCCCTCCTTCCATCCTTTAATTATGAATAATAAAACTTATAATTGAAGATATTTACGCATTGTATTCTTGATCTGATGAGGCTTGAGGCTTGTTAATGCACTTCTCTGTTATGACTTTTAAGTTCATGGTATAGCTAAGACCGCAAGGACTATGGTGACAAACTAGCAATGACTTTAAATTCATGATCATAGGTTAATGTGAGTTAAGGTGACAATAAACGTACCTTAGGCCACAACTTTTGTCGTGGTCTAAGCTTTAATTTCTTGCAGTGTTGGGGCGGGAGGGGGGGGGTATGAAAAGATGAAATCTCATTAGAATTTGGTATGAGAGAAAAATATAAGTAGAGTTATAAAGCTTTGAGGTGAGATCAAAGCTCATCGAACAAAAGGATGGTTTTATATGTGTATGCTTGATTGTCTAAAGATTGGTTTGGGTTGTGTTTGTTTGGTTGATTAGATTGTCAATGAGTGCTTGAGTTTGATAGTTGTATGATTGATTGATGTAATTATTCTCTATAACTAATGGATCTTTACTCTCATCCGTGGACGTAACCAAGTTGAATGTCAAACCACTTAAATTCTTATGTCTTGGATGTAACAAAGAACTTTGTTGAAAAGCTATACTCATTGTCTTCATAGCTTATAAGCTGGTTGTAATTAGCTGTAACGAGAGAGAACCTGGTTGTTGAGGTGATGTCGGTTTGCACAAGTGGGTCAAAGTATCCCAAGCATCTTGGGCACTGGTCTTTTCTCTGATCTGAGCAAGTAAATGTGGAGAACACGAAATCTGAATTGCATGTAATGCAGCCTCATTCTTCCTTCTCCAAGCCTTAGAACGTGTTTCATCTCCTTCAGTCATTGGAGATTCAGTCTTGTCTTTCACAACTTTCCACAGATTTTGACTCAATAAATAACTTTTCATGCAAGCTCTCCAGTTTTCATGATTGTCTTCTCTAAGAAGTTCACCAACAATATTGTTGCTGGATCCAATATTTGTCGCCATACCTGAATCTGTTAAAAATATATGTAAAACTTTAGGAATGAATGAAGGACAATGAAAATAACAAACTTGCATTTATACATGCGAACAAATAATTCTCTTCTAAAATTTTAGCAGTTTCCTGGAAAGGATTGCTTCTTTTCTAATCTCATTCATTTTGTTTTCTTTTAAGTAACTATGATTTCTCCTTTGGACTTCAATTGCACACTAGTTTGACTGTCTTGTACTTATTTTTGACCACCCATTTGTCTAATTTACCAACCAATCTACAAGTCAACCGTTAGGCCGGAAGAAAAAAAGCTGGATCCAAGAAAATGATATATTGTATTATGCTTTATCTACCTATAAAAATTTGAAGTGCCAGGAGTTCTAGTTCTGAAAATTCAGATGTTAGACTATAGTGCCAATATCTTAGTCAGGAACAGAGGAACAGAGGAATATATAATAGCATAACCCCCCAAAACAGGGAAGAGAAAACGAATCCTGAAAAGAAACAGAATCGTTCTGAAGATTACCTAGCTCCAGGCTCCCCACTGGCTAGTCTCTCTGCAAGACCTTGAATATATAGAAAAAGGAAGGCAGGAGAACGACCAAAATGAATCAATTGTGAAGAAAGTTAAAGAGCAAGGAGAGAAAGTGCAAAGTAAAACCAGAGCAAAGCAAAACGATCTTGTTTATAAATCAGTTAATTGTACAGGATGTCACAAGCAATCTCTCGAAGCACATTGATTCAGTTTGTATTTTTGTTGTTGGGGATTTGCTGAGTCAAGCTCGAGTCAACAAACTTTCAACAGTAAGAAGAAGCACCCATATAGAGCAACCCAGATAACAAACATGAAAAGTATACCAACTTTCCGATTTCGGGACAAAAAGCTTCTTCAATTCCTTGATCGGTTGAGAGAGAGAGAGAGAACTTCTGCAGTTTAATTAACACTCTATATCTCCTTTGGAGTTGAATTGCAGACTATATAGTAATAATAATAATAATAATAATAATAATAATAATATAAGTATAAAGACAGCTTTAGTCTTGGGTCTTTTTTTAGATTTCTTTTGGGGCCAATCTTTGGTACTTTTTTAATCATTTAGGTAGGCAGCCAAAGAAAAAACATTTTGCTTTCAGTGAATAATAGTGAAATGTTCTTCACATGTTTTCCTAACTGACAAGAAACAGAGTACACTGCTAACAAATTTTGAAAATAGGAAACAGAGTCAGTTCATAGTGTTGGTGAAATTTACGGTTGCCATTCCATTCTGAATTCCCATTGAACTGAATACCGTTGTTGTGCAGAGGAGTGAAATTTACGGTTCTAATTACTTGAATCCAAGAAGAGCAATTGCCATTCCATTCTGATTTCCCACAGCCTCAAACTTTTGGAACAATTTTCAATCCTCACTCGCTGGTTATTTAATCACTACTAAAACCTGCAGTTCTATAGTGGAGCACAGACCATGAAAAAGAAGCAGATTGGATTAAAAGGTGTATCTTTGGGAATCCATCCTATTCAAATTAGGGAACATTGAGTACATAACAAAGCCCCCAATAACCTACTCAATTAACATCCACGACAAAGTTTAATATTGTAGCATTTTACACTAACAGACATAGGCATAATTGCTATATCAGCCAATTCTTCATTTTCCTATCAAAGATTCCCGGTCCATAAGTTGATATAATCATCCTCAAAAGAAGAGGGAATTGCAACCAAATGAAGAGGGAGACTGGAATGCTAGCAAGCAAAACGATTGGAATAACTATTTCCAACTGGCCATTGAGCATGATAATAACAGTTGAAGAAAAAGCTACCATCATTGTTGCAATGGAAATGAAGAGGGAGGAAAGAGCGATAATCAATTTTGTGGGCAATGATTTTAGGAAATCTTTTGCTTCATAGCGAGACATGAGAATACCAACGGACGTCAAGACTGAAGTGGATGAAGCAAAGAGAGAAATTGCATCCGATATCACAAATACCTTAAAAGCTTTTCTTTTTAAGAGTAAGGGAATGCCGGTGGATTGGTTGTTGCCTCCGGGAACAGTGTAAAGAGCAGCAAACATAATGGTGATGATTAGAGTGCCCACAATAATGGATGATTGAGCTATATCTTTCATCCATTTCTCCCCTTCTTTTACCAGCTCCGCGTGGCTTTCACGAAATAATTCATCAGGAGTTTTTTTATTTTTATTCGCATGGTTTTTCATTGCAGTTGGTACAATGCTTTCCACCTCCTGTATTGATTCATACCCAATAAACTGTAAGACAACTAACTAACAAGAATTATGGATATAATATATATATATATATATATATATACTAGTTTCTATGTCTCGCATGTGGGTAATTATTTTTATTTTTAATATTAAAATTATAATTTCATTTCATATAATATAATAAATGAAAATATAGTAAATAATAAATTTGTAAAATTTGTTGGATCAGTCAGAATTCAATGTGACTATCAGATATTGAGAATACCCAAAAAGATTATAAACTTTCTTATGTCTTTCCCAAAACTCCTCAATAACTAAGTAAACAATGCTAAAAAAGCATCCATTTTAATACCTGTTCCAGAATTGCTTTCACTAATACAACCTTACTCAGTTTATGCTAAAATTTTCTACACTTTTTAATATATTTCTAATCTAGAAATGCCTATCTAAGTTTAAAATTTATATGCATCTAAAGTTTCTTTTAAATGTATAATTGTAACTGCAACTAAATATATGTAGATATAGATAAAAAAAAATTATAATGAATCGTTGTTTTCTATAATATTTTATTTTTCATTCATTGTCGCCAAGAATTTGAATTCTTGATATTGAAGCAATTATACAATAATTCAGTTCACCTATTTCCTTTGCTGTAATTAATAGTAATTAATAGTTATAAACATGTTAAAACTTAAAACTAATACAACCTCCTTCCCCTTTTTTTGGGTTTTTTTGCAATAATATTACAAAAATAAATGATAAATTTGAAAATCTAAGTATATTTGTTGTTTATTTATGGTAAATGACAAATAATTGAGACTTTCCAAAGAGGAAAGATGGACAAATAAAATGGGATAGAGGGAGTATATGTAATTAAAAGTTGTATATCACATTCATTAAGCAAATTTTTAAATTATCTTATCTTTAATATATTGAATATATTCTAAAATCGTATAACCAATGAGAGCTTGTGTTACTTTTATATTGGTCTTGACTTGTATTACTTTTATACTAAAATAGTAGTTACTAATAAAAGTTTCTTTTTAACGTATTATATTTACGTATTTCATTCTTTAATATATAATTGATTCTTTTTTACACTAATTATCATCATCGTAAATTTCAATTTTCTTTTTATATTTATTGCAAACAATCATACTGCATGGTGTCTTTTTATCAAAGTCTCAAAAAAAAGTTTAAACTAATGAGGTAAGGATATTAAAGTCAAACTTTTTTTAACTCAAAGAGTAATTATAATGATAAAGAAACATTTACAAATTTCACACACAAAATTATTAGTAATTATTTTTACAACATATAAGAAGAATGAATAAAATAACGGAAAAGAAATTTTACTTTTTTAGAGCCTCTTTTGTAATTTGGTTAATTTCATTTTAAATTACATGTTATAATTATAAAGAGATCTAATTTCTTAAATTGTTATACTAAACTCATTGTATTGTAGAATCTATGGCACATGTATTTAACACTATCAATAAAACCCATTGTTCTATGTTTGTATTGTCGATCTCATCAACTTGGTCGACGGATAATTTACCCATTTTAAAAAAAAAATTTTCACATGAAATTGAATTTTGTGGAGGAAGGACACCAAATGAATCATTTTGTGATAGTCTTTTATATGTGGATGTATGCAATTACAATGTAATAGTAAAATTATTTTGTAAGTAAATTGATCAAATTTTATGTAAGAGAATAATAATAATAATAATAATAATAATAATAATAATAATAATAATAATAATAATAATAATAATATAATGGTAAATAATTATGATTATACAAAAATATGAAAATATTGACAATAAGAATAAATTTTTTTGTTATAATTATCAATAAGAATAAGATTAACTGAGAGTTTCATATATTGGCACATGATTAATAGTAACAATAGATAAAAGTAGCATGAATAAACTAAATTACAAATCTGTTTGGTATGAAAAACATTTTTTATTTTCATTCTCTACAAATATAAAAAAAATTATCATTTACAATATGTTAACTTAATGCATATGTGTGCATGTTTTAGAAAATAAAAATCAAAATAGTTCTAACCTTTTCATTTTTCATTTTTCATTTTTCATTTTTCATTTTTTATTTTTCATTTTTAATAAGAATGAGAGCTGTTAAACTTTTTATCATCCTGGTGTTGAGCTATTTTTCAGCAAGACCTCCTCCAGAGTATCGTCATTACTGTAAAGCTTAACAACCAAGTTTGGGATGGATTGGTGTTATTCTTCTACGCCTAGGACACCAGAATATCGAACCATATGAACGAAGAAAGGCGTGCGAGAAAAAGAAAAGCATATTGGCTAGTGATTATGAGGCCCCAGTTCTTGACTAGAGGGGAAACAAAAGGCCTTCGCCCTTCCATCCCATGGATAGATAGAGAGGGAGAGCAGAATTTTTGATTTTTTCATGTTGTCAAAAAGTTGAACAATGGGTTTTTCGTGTTGTCAAAGAGTTGAACAATGAAAATAGATGATTAGTTCAAGGTCCCTCTTTACTAACTAGAATCAAAGAATTAGTAGATCTGTTCCACCCAAAATGGGAATGGGCTAGAGTTATGAACTTATAATCTATTATCTGATGAGCAAGCCGATTCCACGATTATAAGTCCATTCCATACCAGATCAGACCGGAATAAGGCTTCTCTTACTAAACATTACCTAAATTTCTTCTTCTCTTTGAAGCAGGAATATTATTTATATATATATATTAATTAAATTAAAATTTAGTTTTAGATTATTTATGTGTAAAATTAATTTTTAAAATTAATTAAAAAAACCAAAGAGTATTTTGTACTTTAATTATTTACTTTAATTTTATTTTCTCCCAAGTTAATAATTCAAATTTAACATTCAAATAGTAGTAAAATACTTATTATACCTTTAAAATTGATGAGTATATAAGATAATATTAAAGGGTATAAACATCAATCACTATTTTACTAAGGAAGCTAAATTATCCTAATTATATATAGGAAATTAATAATTGAAATTTAATATTGTAATGTAAGTATAAATAAATAATAAATTAATAATAAATAGAATAATGAATAATTAGTAATAAATAATTAGGTAGGCAAGTTAATAATTGATAGTTAATAGGGTAAATTACATAAACGGCCGCTTAACTTTTAGAGATTTTTCTAATAAATTCTATTTTGCCTTTCAAAAAAAAAAACTTTTAGAGATTTCTGTTTTGATCATTCAACTATAAAAACTTACGATTTGATCATTGGTCTTTGTAAAATTTAGCATTTTAGTCACTCAATATATCACGTGGCATAATGATGTGGCTATGCCACGTGGCATGATGATGTGGCTATGCCACATGGCATCTCTCTAATTTGAAATTTAAAAGAATAACATTGCCTAACTGACACTTTATTATTAAAATTACCACATGGCATGATGATGTGGCATTCCACGCCAACATGCCACATGGCATTGGATGACGTGGTTATGCCACATCATCAAGCTATTATTTTTTAAGAGGTAGCTAACCAAAATAGTTAAGTTTACAAAGTTAAGTGATTAAATCATAACTTTTTATAGTTGAATGACTAAAATAGAAAATCTCTAAAAGTTAAGTGACTAAATTTGTAAATTACTTATTATAACTCTTAATTTAATAAAGGATCAATTTCATATTTAGCTCTTGTACTTTGTAAAAAGTTCTCATGTAGTCAATGTGGTAACTCTACTTTTATTTTATATATCAATATAATCCAAACTCTTAATACCATTAACTTAACTATAGATAACACTCTACAACCACTTATGAGTTAACATGTAGCATGACTAATAGGGAAATTCATTTTTTATTGATTCTTCTTAATAAGAAAAGAAACAAAATAAAACTGAAAAAAAAAATCGAAAACATGTAGAAAGTCACTGACACAAAAAAACAAAATCCCTAAACCCATTTTTCCCTTGATTAAAACTAAAATAAAAGATTGAATTGAGCTAGCAAATTTTGGTAATGAACAGAGTATAATATTAGGGGGGGATAAAAAACTCAATTTTTTTTCTCCACTAAAAAAGCCTTTGAAATTCTAACTCAAATAAGGAAAAAATAGAATGATCTTAATACAAAGAGTTCAAGAAAAAAGAATATCGTGTTGTTGAAACATAAAATATAACTTAGTGGATTCATCAAATCTGTTGCAAAGGGGGTTCAGACTTTAAAGAGGTTATTTGCAATCAAAATCCCTTAAAAGAAGATTTTAGTAATTTTAGTTCTAAGAGTTTGGATTTTCTTTGCATAAACGGCCTTTACTCCTTTTTTTTGTCAAATTAATAGAAAATAGTATAAAAAGAAATTTCTTGGTTAGCAATAATGGAACACAGATGGCACATGCATGTTAGCTCATTGGTGGTTGTAAATTACGTTATTTAACAAAATTTGACATTGCTAAAAGCTTAAACTATTTTGATACCCAGAACAATAATTAATGTATCATATTAAAATTTAACTTAGAAGTATACACTTATTAATACTTACTACTATTAATTATGAGTTGTAAATAAGTATGGTAAAACACGATAATTATAAAATATTTAAATTTATTTGTTTACATATAGGACTAATCAAAGTCCTTTTTGAAATAAGAGTTTGTAATTATTAATAATATATTTAAAATAGATAAATAAATAAATATTTGTAAATTACCTATGACACTTCTTACTTTAATAAAGCATAAGATGATTTTAATGTGTATTAATGTCAATTAAGAATTGTAATTATTAATAATACTTAAAATAAATAAATAAATACTTGGTAAATACCTATTATATCCCTAAATTTAATAACATATGAGATAATTTTAAAGGGTATTAAAGTAAATCAATTTTGAACTGAAGAAGTTTACACTTATATATATTAAGATAAATAAATAAATACTTGGTAAATACCTATTATACCCCTAAATTTAATAAAGTATGAGATAATTTTAAAGGGTATTAAAGTAAATCAATTTTAAACAAAAGTGTTTACACTTATATATATTAAGATAATATGTATATGATTACCTTAAACCATTGTAGTTCTCTTTGCATTTGCAGCGCTGCTCCTGAAATCTGAGCAAGCTTATAAGAGTAGTCTGATAATTGCCCCGCCGAATGCAAGATGTTGTTGCCTTCCTTATCACCATAAGTAGTGAACTCAGTCTTCATAAAATCCATCCCATATATGAGGCTAAAAGTCTTTTCTTGACGATTTGCAACTGCCCACTGGAATATGTTTCTATTTTGGTTGTCTTCTACCCATAGTAAATCCAGATTGGCTTTTATGATTTGAGTAATAAACTCCGTCATCCCACGTTGAGCAGCGTTGAAAATTGCATCACCCACACCATTTGTATAAATTTGTGACGCATCTAAACGAACTATCGACTCAGATATCAAAACTAAAAGCTCATGGGCATACGAATGGTTTATCTTCAAATCATATATTTGCTTGATTCCTAGTTAAATCAAGGTTTAACCAATGAAAAATTTCTTAAAGCAGTGAAGGAACGAGAAAGAAAACTACTTTGCAGTAGATACGTTACATACCGAAGAATTTTAAGACATTTGACCACAATCCAAGTAATTTCCCTGCAATTGCAATGTATAGTTGTGAAAGGTATGTGCATAAATTTTAATTTGGCTCTCCACAAATAAAAATCCTTGATCTATCACTTAGAGATATTCACACACACTACAAGATAATTTTGTTGATACAACATAAATTATCAACTGACAAAACCTTAACTTAATTTTAGGATCAAAGTTTGATCAAAATGCGAACAATTTTTATGTCAATTCATACCTTTAGTATGAACACTTTTAATATTATGATGATGAATACATCAATGACATACCTTTCAAGATAAAGCTCTTCGTTGCTTGTTGATCTTGCTCGTGAGTATAAATACGAGTATCAGGAACGGAAGCATCAGGGTTTTTAACCTTCAAACCTTTATTTAATATATTAAATGAGCTGCTAAACTATTATTTAAGTCAATGTAACCACCTAAATTTCATTTTTTTTGTTTGGAATCTAAAATCATGACCGGCAAACAGACAAATTAAATTAGAAGGAAAATAATAATTTATCAAACGTGATATTTTTCATCGAGTTTGAATAATTTGATTCAAAAAATTAAAATTTGAAAGTAATTGAAATCTATATAATAACTAACGGATTTATTTGACAATTTTGATATAATTTATTAAGGGTTAATTTTGGCTTTATTAGAAACCAAACTCTTCTTTTCTTTGATATATGAAAAGACAAAGTGAAAAAACGATATATATATATATATATATATATATATAGAGAGAGAGAGAGAGAGAGAGAGAGAGAGAGAGAGAGAGAGAGAGAGAATTTTTTAAGAAAATTGATTCTGTTAAATTTCCTCAAAATCATATGTTACTAACAACGTACAAAAATAAATTAAAAGTTTGGTAAAATCGAGAAAAAAAAAAGGAAACGAAGAAAAAAACTCTGTTTTGAATTATATATTTATGTAGTTTAATTTAGAAATATAATATATTATTTGATAGATAGGTTAGAAAAAAATTAGCTACGGCAAAGAAGTATCTTATAATTAATAAATATTAAGTTAATTAAGAGAGAAAAGGAATTTATGATACTGACAAGAATATACACAGCGTTGCCAAAAAGAAAGCCCACTTGTACTTAGGAATGCCGAAGTTTGACGTGATAATTCCGTAAAAGCATTTCTACCTGTTCCATAAACAGCCAAATGCGGACAACGACGGAGCAGATCCAAAGCAACATCTGTGAATTAAAAAGAGATAATAACTTCTGAATTGTCAAGTTTTCAAGTCGATTAATTAACAAGAAATAAATAAGAAGAAACTCGATCTTACCAAAATTTTTGTTTTGTATACAGAAATTGATGACATTGTTTGCATGAGGTTGGTTTTGTGATGAGAGTAGAAATTCTGGTGGAGTCATGGAGTATAGATAATGAATCATGTCTCTACGGCCATATAGACATGCCGTTTCAAGGGGAATTTCATCTTGGTCGCCTGGAATATTGAGTAATTCCTTGTTCTTTCGGATCAAATGTTCTGCGATCTTTATTTGACCTTTGTACATTGCAGCACAATGAAGAACTGTGTCCCCTGCGTTACTCTTGTTTTCCAAGTCTTCTTCCAACATATTGCGTATAAATTCGTCGACAATTTCCGACGTACTGAGGGTTGCAAAATGAATAGCAAAGCGAGTGTTGTTCCTGACAATTTGTGCATTTATTAAATCCGGATGTTCTGTCAAGAGATGCCTCACCGTATTCAAGTCACTTCCGCAGATTGCCTTGAGCAAAGCAGTACGTTCAACAGGCCAAACCTCAACTGCTGCAACTGCCAACACTTTCAATATTTTCAAAGTTTGATCATAACAAGAAGGAAGAGTTAAAAGTGATCAGACTACTAAATAGATTAATAGGCAATTTAATTAAATTTTAAATTTCATCTTATCACTTTTTCTCTCGGAACCTCTTATAAAGTTTTTTTATATATTAAACAACTTAAAAATAAGGTAATTTTGTGCATCGATTAATATACTGACACCTCACTATATATATATTTATAATTTAATACAAAGGATTTGATCATTAACAAAGACTAACATAAAATTATGTATCAATATAAATAAAATAATTTTGATTAAGAAAGAGTAGAAGGTCTATCAATTTGATTTGTTTATAATCAATATCTATACTAGGAATTGGCACGGGCTTTGCATGGGTCACTTTTTTATTTTAATTAAAATTAAAATATTTTAAGACATTAAAAATTTTATAATTTTTATTATTAAATTTCAAAATTAAAAAATAATAAAATTTAAACCTTAAATTTTTATCAATAATATTAATTTTGATACTATTGGTAATAATTTATAAATAAATGAAAAGGATTAAAATCTGAAAAAAAAAGGAACCAATAGGGTGACAAATGCACTTATCTTCTAATAAAAAATAAAAAATAAATAGAAAAGAATTAAAAAGAAAAAAATAAAAAAAAAAGAACCACTAGGGTGACAAATGCACCCTTCCTCCCTCTTTGAAATAGAATATTTGCATTTCTATCTTTAATTATATAGAGTTTATTTATAAATTTATATATATAGAGTTTATGGACATAATATAAATAAATAAATATATTAATCAATAAATTTTATAATTTAAATATTTACATTAAATAAATATGATAAAAAATATAAAATAATATTGAAAATAATATTTAAATAATAAAAAAGTATTTAAAATAATAAAAGAAAAAAATAAAGTAATTAAAAAAAGAAAGATAAAAGAAGGGGGCCAATGGGAGTGATATTTGTCTTCCATGCTAATTATCCCTTTACTTTTAATTATAGTTATAGATAGATTATAGATAAGTTATAGTTATAGATATATATATATATATATATACACACATATATAAAAGTTTTTTCTTTATTTATAATATTTTAAACTATTTTATAATATTTTAATATTATAAATTATAAATTTATTTATAAATTATAAGATTAAAAATATTAAAAATAATAAATTTAAATTTAAATAAGAAAAGCAAAAAAATAAAAATAAAAATGGGAACCAAAGGGAGGGTGACAAATGTACCCCTCCCACAAATTCCCCTTTACTTTTACTTATAGTGTATGTATATATATATATATATATATATATATATATTTATATATACCAACGTGGGGTTGGATCGAGTAGTAAGCGGCTTGTTCCAGCTTAAGCAGATCTCGAGTTCGAGACCTTGCGTACGCAACTGCCCCCATTGGGACTCACCCACCATATCTAGGTATGCGACGCGGGTCGAACCTGGATTAGTCAGAGTGAAGCTCTGGATACTAGGTGAGAAACCAAAAATATAAATATATATATATATATGTATATATATAAGATAAGATATATAAAATCCTACTCGCACATTAAATACTCAATCAAATTTGACATTAAATACCAAATAAAATAATAAAAATTTTGAGCAAACAAAAATACTTTTAAAACTTAATTAATAATTAATAATAATCAATAACATTAGTAAACTTTCATCAAACTAAACCTCAAAAGACAACACTTAAAGTTGCAATGTTTAGAAGTTGAGGCCCATATTTAATTGGTTGGAGAGGTATATCAATGCCATAAACTAATTTCTCAAATGATGTTGAAAAGGATTTAGTAAATAAACCTACAAGATTATTGATGATGAGTGTCACGCCCCGACCCGCTCAAGCCGGCCACGTGGCAACCGCCGTACTGCCTCGAAGTACGTGCTGGCCAGTTACGTACCTGAAGCACCGCAAGGCATAGAAATGGATACTATCGCTGTAAAATAACTAAAACTTTAATTAAAATCATTTAATAAAATAATTAACTTTAAAAGTAATGCCAGTGGACTAATTTAGAGAAGACCAACACAGCGAAAACTATTAAGCCTAAGCCACCGACGTCTCCTAGTGAGCCTCTGTACTATTTGCTGACCTCGTACGCGGATCTACATCCATCCACATTGGATACAGGTGAGTGACAGAGGTTCTCAGAATCTCCATCGGGGTTAGGGAAAAATAGAGGAAATCCAAAAGATAATAATAAAATAAATATTTTTCTTTTAAAAATCTCTTTCCAGTTCATTAGCCGAGAACTCTCCTTTTAAAACACATTAAATAAATAAATATATATATACATAAAATGGGCTGGCATCTCTATAATACTGAAGGCATGACCCGTCGGTTGTCTTATGCCCCACTGCACCGAGGGCTATCTCTTTTCTTTTTAAAACATTTTCTCTTTTCTCTTTCTCTAGCCCGTTCCCTCGATGGTGTCCATCGCTGTGGTGGAACACAGCGACTTGGAGCCTTGGCGAGCTTCCCTACGCGCCTCTCCCAGGGTCTCTGCTCACTGTGCCCCTCCATAGGCGGTCCACGGCTAAGTCTCATGCATGCTCTCAAACTCGGTCCACGCTCCCACATATTGGAGCACCGAGGAACCCTCTCAATCACTCATCTCACAGGGGTATTGTCACGCCCCGACCCACGGGCCCGGCCACGTGACAACCGCTGTACCACCTCGAGATGCATGCCTCGTCAGGCGGGCAATCCAAGATGGCACAAGGCATAAAATAAAGGGTATACGAGCAATATATATGAAAATATATGATAATTAATTTACAAAATATTATTTAAAATATTTATAAAGTATAAGTGGCACGTTTTACGATGCAAACATGCAGCGGAAAAGATAATATACATATAATAATGTGCATTACTATCCTGAGCCAAGATTCACAAGGAAAGAGGGTAGCCTGTCATCCGTAGCCTGATGACTTGACAACAAAAGTGAATGGTGTGAGTACAAACATATGTACCCAGTGAGGGACCTGGTTATAATGACGGATCACTTAAGGCTGGGGATATGAAATAATCCAAAATTCATTTAATAAATCATTTAGTAAAATCATATGAAATCCCATGTTAAAACAAATATCAGATATATCAAATATATGTTATTCACAATTGGGCTGGCTTCTGAAAATTGTTCCAAAGGTACACTTGTACACTTGGGTACCCTGTTGGACCGTTAAGGGCTATATCATAATTCAAATCCTTTATATTTACTCATTGGCCCATTCCCTTGACATTAGCCTTGCTGTGGTGGCACACAGCAATTGGAGCCTTGACGAGCTTCCCTCCGCGCCTCTCCCAGGGTCTCGTCTCACCGTACCCCTTAATAGGCGGTCCACGGAAGAGAATCATGCATTCTACTCCAAATCGATCCACGCTCCCACGTATATTGGAGCTCAAGGAGCCCACTCATCCACTCATCTCTCAAGGGCATCGTACGTTTAATAATCATATTAATAATAATTTATAAAGTCTTTTGAAATTCCCATCCTTTAAATCCTTTATAAACTTTGTGTAAGGGTGGACATTTCATACCCTAAAACGTTATAAACAATTTAATAAAGCATTTTATAAAGCAATTAGAAAACGGGTGACCCTCAATGATCAACTACTATAATCCAAGCCACTCACTAGTAAGGGAGGTTTGTATACTCCCAATAAATTCCCACGAACGCCTAAGCTCACACGCTAATGCTCGACCTCGCATTATCACGTACCTAAATAGTCAAATTAAAAATCTAATTTGATTAATAAAGGCAATTGGCTAACAATTAAACACTAAGGCAAAATCTAATTAGAGTTTCTAAGGTCTCGGAATAAAATTGGACAAGTCCGGAAATTAATTGAAGCTAACATAAGTTAATTGGGACCTAGGGATGCAATATGACAATTTTGCCCCTTAGGACCCAAATTGGGAATGATCCCAATCAGCTGGATCCAACCCGGATCCAAATAGATCCGGGTTGCATGTTTCTTCAACAGCCAAAAATCTGGCTGCATCATTTCTAAATTCAATTCTCTTTCAATTCTCCACCAAATTGCATGAGAATTGAAACAAGTAATCTTAGATACATAATCTTTGAACCCATAGCAAAAAAAAAGGAATTAAACAATGAATTCAGCAAGAAATTTGAATCAAAACAGCAACTTGTACAATTTTTCTGGGCAGCAGCGAAATTCAACTTCAAATTAGCATAACTTTCAGCTCAGACCACGAAATCATGCATATAAGCTATCAAATTAAAGCGTCTAGAACAACATACCAAAAATTCAGCCAATTCCGACAGTTGGTCAGAAAGTTATGAGCTGATGAACAAACTGTCGCCGAAATGGCAGATTTTTAGATTCCAAAAATTTTTGACAATTTGATGTTTTCGATCTTTAAGGAAGCTAAAAGAGTTATTTATAAGGATCAATGAAGTGTTTGACGAGGGGTTGAAGGCTGGTAATTTGAGGGAAATTAAAAGAACTTGAAGGGAAGAAGAACGAAGAAGGAAGAAGAAGAAATGAGTAAGAAAAGTGGGAAATGGTGGTCGGTTAGCTGACCACCACTTTTGTAATTGGTGGGTTGACCCACCGTGGGTTGACTTTTAGTCATCCCGGACCTCTTACCTCGGTCATTATGCCCAAGGACCCCACCAACTCTGAATAAAATTTTAGGCTCCTATACTTGAAATTGAGTTAAAGGAAGTTCAAAACGTCTATGAAAAATCTAATTTGGTTTCTTGGCCAAATAATTTACATAAATATAATACTTGACACGTGCGAACTAGGTCCGGGCGTGTCAACTCTCCCCCCTTTACAAAAATTTCATCCCCGAAATTCAATTAAACTAATCATCAAACAAATGGGGGAAGTTACGTCTCATATCGCTCTCTGGCTCCCAAGTCTGCTCCTTGATTTGTGAGCTTTTCCATAAAACTCGCACTAAAGGAACCGTTTTGTTCCTCAGGGATCGAACCTCTCTATCCAATATGGCTACTGGTCGAACTGAAGCTCAAACCTTTCTTCAGCTTCACAGGTGGAGTTTGAAGAACATACGACGGATCAGGTACATATTTTCGAAGCATGGATACATGAAAGACATCATGTATCCGAGCCATGTCGAGTGGCAACTCCAAGCGATACGCCACCGGTCCAATTCGTTCTGTGATACGGAATGGACCAATGTACCTTGGATTTAGCTTTCCTGCCTTGCGGAATTGAATAACGCCTTTCCAAGGAGAAACCTTCAGAAACACTTGATCTCCCACTTGGAATTCCAAAAGCGTCCTCCTCCGTTGCGCATACTTTCGATCTCGATCTTGGGCTGCCTGAAGTCGTTCTCGGATGAACTTCACCTTTTTAGTGGTAAGTTCAATCTCTGCCTTGTCGAAGATTCGGTTTTTGCCTACTTCATCCCAATACAACAGGGTTCTGCATTTCTTTCCATACAGGGCTTCGTATGGATCCATACCAATACTAGATTGGTAGCTGTTGTTGTAGGCAAACTCCGCTGATGCAAGATATGTGTCCCATCCACCAGAAAACTCAAGCGTACATGCTCGAAGCATGTCTTCCATTATTTGAATAGTACGTTCCGATTGACCGTCGGTCTGTGGATGGAAGGCGGTGCTGAAGCGAAGCTGAGTTCCCATTGCTTGCTGAAAACAGCTCCAGAACTGTGAAGTGAACCTTGGATCTCGATCCGAAACTATGGAAGTTGGGACTCCATGGAGTCTAACTACTTTATTCATGTAAAGCTGCACCAACTGGTTTACACTCCATCGCATATTTACCGGAAGAAAATGTACCGACTTGGTGAGTCGATCGACAATCACCCATACGGCATCAACTCCTCATTTAACGCGCGGAAACCCAGTGATGAAATCCATGGTGATATGTTCCCACTTCCATTCGGGAATCTGAAGAGGTTGAAGTGTCCCGAAAGGCTATCGACGTTCCGCTTTCACTTGCTGGCACGTCAAGCATCTCGCCACGAATTCAGCGACTACTCTTTTCATTCCAGGCCACCAATAATGATCTTTGATGGTTCGATACATCTTGGTGCTACCCTGGTGCATAGCAAATGGAGAAGAATGAGCTTGTTGTAAAATGGTGCCTTTAAGGTCAAGGTCGTGTGGCACACAAATTCTACTCCGAAATAGTAGAACTCCGTCACTACGAACCGAAAACTCCGATGGTTCGCCCAACTGCAACTTCTGAAGCTCTTGCTGTAACCTCAGATCATAAGTTTGGAGATCGCGAATCCGATCATCTAGTACCAGCCTAGCTAGAATCTGAGCAATCAATGCACCATCGTGATAGTCGTAGGCCAATCTGGTTCCAGTTGACCTTAGCTCCACCAACTCTGACAAGTGGACATCTCTGACTATGGCCAATGAAGTAACTGCGTTTCGGCTTAAAGCGTCTACAACCATGTTCGCCTTGCCATGATGATAGTCGATTACTAGATAGTAGTCCTTGATGAGATCTAGCCATCGCCTTTGCCGCATATTCAAATCACGCTGACTCATGAAGTGCTTGAGGCTCTTGTGATCGGTGTAGATGCGACAAGTTTCACCATATAAATGGTGATGCCAAATCTTCAAGGCGAAGACTATGGCCGCAAGCTCCAAGTCGTGTATTGGATACTTGACCTCGTTCGGTTTCAATTGGCGGGTAGCGTAAGCAATTACCCGTTCGTCTTGCATCAACACGCATCCAAGTCCAGTGTACGATGCGTCGGTGTACACAGTGAACTCCTTGCCGCTAATAGGTAGGGCAAGCACAGGTGCTGTCGTCAATTTGTCCTTCAGCTTTTGAAAACTCTCCTCGCATTCGTCGGACCAAAAGAACTTAGTATTCTTGCGAGTCAGTCTAGTCAATGGTGTAGCAATCGCAGAAAATCCATCCACGAATCTCTGATAATATCCGGCTAGTCCCAAGAAACTTCAAATTTTCGTGGGATTTGTGGGACGTTTCCAATTGGTGATTGCCTCAATCTTGTTGGAATCCACATATATGCCATCCCTAGACACAACGTGTCCAAGGAATCCAACTTGCTGTAACCAAAACTGGCACTTGGAGAGCTTAGCATAAAACTGGTGATCTCGAAGAGTTTGCAGCACGATACGAAGATGATTAGCGTACTCTCGCCGATTTCTTGAATAAACCAATATGTCATCAATGAAGACAATGACAAATTGGTCTAGATATGGATGGAATATGCGATTCATCAAATCCATGAATGCTGCCGAAGCATTGGTAAGTCCAAACGACATTACACAGAACTTGTAGTGTCCGTATCTGATACGAAAGGCAGACTTATGGATATCTTCCTCTCGTATCTTCAACTGATGGTAGCCCGATAGTAAGTCAATCTTGGAGAATACTCCTACCCCTCAAAGTTGGTCAAACAGGTCGTCGATGCGATGCAATGGGTATCTATTCTTCATAGTCACCGCATTTAGCTTGCGGTAGTCGATGCAGAGTCACATGGAACCGTTTTTCTTTCTCACAAATAATACCGGGGCTCCCCAAGGTGATGTACTCGGCCGAATGAACCCTTTATCCAACAATTCAGCGAGTTGTTTCTTCAGCTCAACCAGTTCAATAGGCGCCATTCAGTATGGAGCCATAGAAATTGGGTCCGTACCCGGATAAACTTCGATCGGGAAGTCGAAGTCTCTTTCAGGCGGTAAACCAGGTAACTCATAGGGGAAGACATCCGGAAACTCATTAACTACCGGAATATCTTCAATGTTAAGCTCTTCCACTGAATTGTCTACTACATGGGCTAACACAGCTTCACACCCTTTTAGTAGTAGCTTACTTGCTTTGATGACGGAAATGACATTCGGTGTGCCTCTGCGCTCGCTGTGGAAGTCGATCATACTGCCATCAGGTCGTGGAATCCTCACCAAATGGTGCTTGCAATAGATCTGAGCGCGATGTCTCCTAAGCCAGTCCATCCCCAAGATGGCATCGAAGTTGGACATTTGAAGTGGAATTAAGTCCGCTTCGTAAGTAAGATTTTCCAGCTTCACTGCACATCCTTTGTACATCGTATTCCGAACCATTTTTCCACCTAGGGGTGTGTTCACCAATAACTCATACCCCAGTGGCGATAACGATCGATCCGCATGCACGGCGAACTTGATATTAATGTAAGACAAAGCAGCTCCAGTATCCATAATCACATACGCCGGTTGATCGAAAATAACTACCACGCCTAACGTTCAAAAATTTTCTAAAGCGGTTATTTTTGCTCGACAAGCAGTTACTAGCGCGATGATATCTTTATTCACGAAAAATAACTGTCCATGAATATTTAAGTATATACTTACTGGTGACTACGTCAGAACGAACGTCGGCGTCCTCTTGTGATACGGCGTAAACTTGGGTATGCTGCTGCTGCTACTACTAGTGTGGGGGTCGTCTCGGGGGTACTGAACTGCAACTAGCACCCGAATGCTGCTGAGAAGAAGAGGGGGCGATGTAGGAATGTCGCGCTGGCTAGAAAGGACAAAAACCTCCATAACCGCTCGGTATGGCTGGAGGTTTACCAAAACTCCATCTAGGAGGTGCAGAGGTGGCAGATGGACACGTGTACGCCATGTGACCCATACCTCCGCATTGAAAACATGGGGGTCCAGCCCTGCACGGACTAGAATGAAAGCGTCTACAAGTTGGACACCGTGGTCTAGACTCTCATCTCTTCTTTCCAAACCATCCTCTGACCATGGACCCAAATCCCATCTTTCCTTTTCCTCGACCACCAGATGGAGGCGGTGGCAGAGAAAGTGTCATCTGTTGTGCTGGGGACTCGGCTGAACTGCCTCTAGATATCCCACCGTAAGAATATGTGCTCTGAGGCTGTCTCGGCAACAGGTCCATTGGCACATCGGAAGATCGTTGGCCACTCGAACTCGATCTCTCTGGTTGACGCTGAGCAATCATAGCCTCAGCCTACAACGCATTCTGTCGACACTGCTCGAAGGTAGCTTTAGAAGTAGGCTTCATCATCTGTACAATATCCCATCGAAGGCTATTGACAAACTAAAGACAAAGGGCATCCTCAGTGATAGACGAAAGATGATGTGAAAGTCTTCGCAACTCCGTCTCAAACTGCTCAACCGTTCTAACGCCTTACTGCAGTCAGAGGAACTCGCCATATCGTGACGCGCCCGGACCTAGTCCGCACGTGTCAAGTATTATATTTATGTAAATTATTTGGCCAAGAAACCAAATTAGATTTTTCATAGACATTTTGAACTTCCTTTAGCTCAATTTCGAGTCTAGGAGCCTAAAATTTTATTCGGAGTTGGTGGGGTCCTTGGGCACGATGATCGAGGCAAGAGGTCCGGGATGACTAAAAGTCAAGCCACGGTGGGTTGACCAAAGGTCAACCCACCAATTACAAAAGTGGTGGTCGGCTAACCGACCACCATTTCCCACTTTTCTTATTCATTTCTTCTTTTTCCTTCTTCGTTCTTCTTCCCTTCAAGTTCTTTTAATTTCCCTCAAATTACCAGCCTTCAACCCCTCGTCAAACACTTCATTGATCCTTATAAATAACTCTTTTAGCTTCCTTGAAGATCAAAAACACCAAATTGTCAAAAATTTTCGGAATCTAAAAATCTGCCATTTCGACGACAGTTTGTTCATCAGTTCATAACTTTCTGATCAAACACGGGAATTGGCTGAATTTTTGGTATGTTGTTCTAGACTCATCAAGCTTTAATTTGATAGTTTATATGCATCATTTCGTGGCCTGAGCTGAAAGTCATGCTAATTTGAAGTTGAATTTCGCTGTTGCCCAGAAAAATTGTACAGCTTGTTGTTTTGATTCAAATTTCTTACTGAATTCATTGTTTAATTCCGTTTTTTTGGCTATGGGTTCAAAGATTATGTATCTAAGATTACTTTTTTCAATTCTCATGCAATTTGGTGGAGAATTGAAAGAGAATTGAATTTAGAAATGATGCAGTCAGATTTTTGGCTACTGAAGAAACATGCAACCCGGATCTATTTGGATCCGGGTTGGATCCAGCTGATTGGGATCATTCCCAATTTGGGTCCTAAGGGGCAAAATTGTCATTTTGCAGCCCTAGGTCCCAATTAACTTATGTTAGCTTCAATTAATTCCCAGACTTGTCCAATTTTATTCCAAGACCTTAGAAACTCTAATTAGATTTTGCCTTAGTGTTTAATTGTTAGCCAATTGCCTTTATTAATCAAATTAGATTTTTAATTTGACTATTTAGGTACGTGACTGTGCGAGGTTGAGCATTAACGTGCGAGCTTAGGCATTCGTGGGAATTTAGTAGGAGTATACAAACCTCCCTTACTAGTGAGTGGCTTGGATTATAGTGGTTGATCATTGAGGGTCACCCGTTTTCTAATTGCTTTATAAAATGCTTTATTAAATTGTTTATAACATTTTGGGGTATGAAATGTCCACCATCACACACAAAGTTTATAAAGGATTTAAAGGGTGGGAATTTCAAAAGACTTTATAAATTATTATTAATATGATTATTAAAGGTACGATGCCCTTGAGAGATGAGTGGATGAGTGGGCTCCTCGGGCTCCAATATACGTGGGAGCGTGGACCGAGTTGGAGAAGCATGCATGATTCTCTTCCGTTGACCGCCTATTGAGGGGCACGATGAGACGAGACCCTGGGAGAGGCGCGTAGGGAAGCTCGCCAGGACTCCAGTTGCTGTGTGCCACCACAGCAAGGCTAACGTCAAGGGAATGGGCCAATCAGTAAATATAAAGGATTTGAATTAAGATATAGCCCTTGACGGTCCAACGGGGTACCCAAGTGCACAGGTGTACCTTTGGGACGATTTTCAGAAGCCAGCCCAATTGTGAATAACATATATTTGATATATTTCATATTTGTTTTAACATGGGATTTCATATGATTTTACTAAATGATTTATTAAATGAATTTTGGATTATTTCGTATCCCCAGCCTTAGGTGATCGGTCATTATAACCGGGTCCCTCACTGGGTACATATATTTGTACTCACACCATTCACTTTTGTTGTCAGGTCATCAGGGTATGGACGGCAGGTGTCCCAGTGGTCAGTGATCCCAGTATACCATTGCGGACACGATTTTGTAGGTGCCACCCTCATTCCTTGTGAATCTTGGCTCGGAATAGTAATGCACATTGTTATATATATATTATCTTTTCCGCTGCATGTTTGCACCGTAAAACGTGCCACTTATACTTTATAAATATTTTAAATAATATTTTGTAAATTAATTCTCATATATTTTAATATATATTGCTCGTATACCATTTATTTTATGCCTTGTGCCATCTTAGATTGCCCGTCTGATGAGGAACGCATCTCGAGGTGATACGGCGGTTGTCACGTGGTCGGCCCCGCAGGTGATGAACAAACTGTCGCCGAAATGGTAGAGTTTTAGATTCCGTAAATTTTTGACAATTTGGTGTTTTTGATCTTCAAGGAAGCTAAAAGAGTTATTTATAAGGATCAATGAAGTGTTTGACGAGGGTTTGAAGGCTGGTAATTTGAGGGAAATTAAAAGAACTTGAAGGGAAGAAGAACGAATAAGGAAGGAGAAGAAATGAGTAAGAAAAGTGGGAAATGGTGGTCAGTTAGCCGACCACCACTTTTGTAATGGGTGGGTTGACTTTTAGTCATCCCGAACCTTTTGCCTCGATCATCGTGCCCAAAGACCCCACCAACTCCGGATAAAATTTTAGGCTCTTAGACTCGAAATTGAGCTAAAGGAAGTTCAAAACGTCTATGGAAAATCTAATTTGGTTTCTTGGCCAAATAATTTACATAAATATAATACTTGACACGTGCGGACTAGGTCCGGGCATGTCAGGTATCGTACCCTTAATAATCATAATAATAATATTTCTTATATATAACATATATTTAAAACATACAAACATAAATATAAACACACACACATAGGTCTTTATTCTTTTCTTTGAAAATATCCCACTCTCTAGGTGGGTATATCAAGCAACTGTGTGTGTGTGGATTTCCCCGTATCCCAAAACCTTTGAAAACATTTATGTTTTTAAAATATTTTAAAACCTTTGTTTCCAGTGGGTAAACAAAGAAGTCTAGGCCACTCACAGTATTGGAAGATTCGTATACTCACAAGCGCTCCGCATAGCTTAACCTCCGGAACATCGCCGCATTCGATCATCCGGAGCCCTAGTATACGTAAATACGTGTCAGCATTCATAATTAAATTATGAATGCACCTATGAGGCTCTAGTATGACTTAGGACAGTGTTTGGATGTAATTCGGGAATTAGAAAAGTGTCTGGAAGGTTCCAGGATTAAAATCGAACACTTGATAAAAAATTACGAAAATGCCCCTGGGGCCCGTGGGACGCCCATGGGGGCTGGGCCCGGCCCCAGCCTGGGCCAGGCAAGCCCTCCCATGCGGACTAGGCAGCGCCTAGCCCAAGTCCCACGTGGGGAAAGTGGGCTGCTACCCACTCCCGCGCGGGATAGGCCAAGTCCCGCACAGGACTTGGCACCTTGGTCACTCCCGTGCGGGAGCCGCGTTTGGTGCCTCGGGAACTGAGGCTTTGCTCGGTTTCTGGGTCCCTCAGTCCATGGTTTGACGTAAAAATCGAGACGCACATTCCTTGTACCTTCCACGATGCGTTTACTGAAGCAGAAACGAGAATCACAAGATCAAAGTTCCTAGATCTCTAATCTAAACTTAAAATCTAACTAAAAGCTAAACCTAACTTTGAGCTTGGATCTCTCCTAGACCAATGCATGGAATTAAGTGAAAACTTAGTACAACGTAGATCAAGGCGTTAAGAATAGCATACTAGAATCTTACCTTGATCCTTCGGTCGGCTTGTCCGGATAGGCCAAAAATCCAAAATTGCTCCAAGAGAGCAGTTGAGAGAAAAGAGAAATGAAAGAAGACAGAAAAAGAGAAAGAGAGAAAATGAAGGGGAGGGGCTCGGCCTCCCCCTATTTATAAGGGAGTCCAACGCCGGGTCTACCCGGGTTCGACTTTCTCTCCTCTTTTTAACCTCTTATTATTTCGATTCTTGACATAATCCACCGACCAATTCACAAATGGACATCCAATCCATTGACTATGGACTTAAAGAAGTCCACTTTAGTATTTCCATATATCACCTGTCTCATTTTTCAACTACATCTTATCTTAAGCTTAACTTCTCTTCTTAATTAGACACATTCGGACTGACGTATTATCCACTTAATACGCTGTCTTATACTATTTCGTTTGTACGAAAAAGTCGTATTAGGTCCGGGTGTGTCAATGAGCGAATGTTATTAACATTAATTTGTCGACTTTTCTAAGGTTCATAAGTATAGAAACAATTTTGACAAGATGTTCTTGATCCTATCACCCTTAGTATATCCTTCTCTAACTTGTGCAATACAAGCAACACTATCCACATAAATTCTAGTGGGATCGATTCGAATCCACACAAATATGGATATGTGATATAACTTATTTTAGCTAGACACAATCTCTTCCAGCCTCATAAAGAGCAATAATTTCAAAATAATTAGAAGATGTAACAATTAGTGTTTACTTTATAAAATGCTATGAAATGGTTGTGTCATTGTTGTGACATAAATAATCGGTTTTTGATTGAGCTTTGTACGAATCAATTTGTATTTTGCATCAACATATCCTACTAAGTCAGAGTTAGTAGTTTTCTTAGAATTAACTCCAAATCAGTGGTTCCGTGGAGATAACGGAGCATATGTATAATTTCATTATCCAATGTTATATATTGAGATGTCTGTAGATTCAATAGTTGCTAGATGAATATCTATTTATTTTAAGACTTTACAAGATAATAATATCTGTAATGAATGAGAATCCTTAATAATGTATCATTAACAATGGTTTAATTTAGCGTTCTGGTTCTGAGTTCGTTTTCTTTATAACATTGAGATATATTTTATGAAAAAATAAATATTTAAAATATTTAAAATAATAGAAGTCAAAGTTTGAAAATTTTGACTAGAAAATATCAACATGTGAAAATTATTTAAGTGGAAAGAGGGAGCATGAATAGCATAAAAAGACATTAATAAAAGATGAAACTTCCTTTAAAAAAAAAGATAAAGAAAAAGATGAAGATAAAGACACAACTAAAATGTTTCACAGTGAGTGTAAGACAAACCTGGTTCTTGTGCAGGCTGATCACTTGGTGTCGGCTCTTGTTCAGGCTCATCAACTGGTGTCGAATCTTTTACAGACCCAGCTGGTGTTGGTTTACACAAATTGGCCAAAGTATCCCAAGCAGCTCTGGCACTGGTCTTTTCTCTAATCTCAGCGAGTAAATCTGGAGAACATGAAATCAGAATAGCGTGTAAAGCAGCCGCATTCTTCATTCTCCAAGCCTTCTTCATTCTCCAACCCTTTGGAGATTTAGTCACGCCATTCACAATTTTCCAGAGATCTTGGCTCAACAAATAGTATTTCATGCAAGCTCTCCAGTTTTCATGATTGTCTTTTCTAAGAGGTTCAGCAACAATATTGACGGGACCAATACTTGTCGCCATAATTAAATCTGTTAAAAACAAATGAATTTGACAATTATAAACGTAAGAAAATCTTACAAGTTTTTCAATTTTGGGAAGAAAATAGAATTTGATTCACAAACTATGGCTGGCAAATAAGTGGGGCAATATTTTCGGTGAGACAAAGGGGAAAATATAATCAGGAAAAGAAACAGAATCCTTGTTCAGAAAATTACCAGGCTCCAGGCTCCCCACCGCTGGCTAATATTTCTGCGAGGACAAAGACTAGAATGAATCATTATGCGAAGAAAACTTAGAGAAAGAAAACAAAGAGCTGAGAGAGGACGGGGAAAGTGCAAAGTAAAACAAGAGCAAAACGATCTTGTTTATGAATCAGTAAATTGTTATGGTCAAGGGCGTCAATTGGGTCGAGCTCAAGTCAACTAGTTGAGTGTTTGAACTTTAGATACTGTGCAGCATGACGGACCAAGAAAAGTCCAAGAAACTATGTAAACTCATTGCGTGACAGATAAGGCTAGCTTAAGGCCAATCAAATGATTGTTTATCTTCCGAATTAAATGTCGATCTTTTTAAATTTTCATAGAAAATTTTCTTTTAATTTTTTTAAGCTGAAAATTTGCTTTAAATTAGTTTGGTTGTCTTAATTTGACGCATCAAAAATTTTAATTATCAATTTAGAAATAAGCAACAACCAGGAAATTACCTACTTGACCTACCACTTTTGTTCCACCATTTTGATCCACCCAACTTGGCACAATTGGAACTACTAAAACACTACAATAATAAATTTCTTAAAATTTATGACTTATCCTTTAAAAGATTTGTTTTTAAAATTTATGACTAAATTTCTATCAAGTCAAGCGGGTTAAAATTTGTGAGGTTAAAATTTGTGAGTAAAATTTATGACCACAGTTTTCCAATAGAAAATTCCACTTACCCTTTAACTCTATAGTTTATGGTAGTGACTGTGAGATTGTGCACTGCACCTACTTACCGCACGTAGTTACTAAGGATATCTATTGTGATTGGTCCGATAGAAATAGGAATATAAAGTAATATAGGAGATAAATTTTTTCTATTTAAAATATCATTTAATTAAAGCCGCACAGGCGCACACCATTTCAATCTCCTTAATGTCTTGTTTAATTAAAAAAATAATGAAAAATAAATATCAAGCACATGCGACTCAATCATATTCTCCTCTCATTGTTTCGTTATAATTTCCTGGGAAGGTTGCCTTCTTTCCCAGATCTCATTCCTTTTGCACCCTTCACTCCCTGTCATCCTTTTATCGAAAGATAGAAAGAAAGAAAGACGAAGCAAATCTAGATCTTAAAAACATATTTCTGTTCAAAAGAATATGAAACTTTTTGTCCTCCATATGTTTTCTCTAGAAAAACAGGACACTTTGGTAAACAGGAAATCAGTTAAGATGATGCAAGACATGACTCTCGATCAGGGAATTTCGAATCTGTTTTCTCTCTTGACGATCAACAGAAGCTAATAGAAAGTTTACTAAGTAATGTTCATGAAGACACAGAATACGGTTATTCAACAGTAAGAAGAAGCACCCACATATAGCAACCAGATGACAAACATGAAAAGTATACCTACTTTCCGATCTCGGGAGAAAAATCGAATTTGTTTGGTTCTCAAGAAAATATAACCAACTTACTTGGATAAGTAAGAAAATGAGTCTTCTGCTTCTTCAATTCCTCGATCGGTTGAAAGAGAGAGACAGAGAACTTCTGCAGTTGCTAATTAACACTCTATAGCTGATCTTTTTGGCTCAACAGATTAGATTTCTCCTTTTGAGTTGAATTGCAGACTATACAATAATAGTATAATTATAAAGACAGCTTTACTCTTGGGTCTTTTTTTAGATTTCTTTTGGGCCAATCTTTGGTTTTTTTTTATAATCATTTAGGTCGGCAGCCCAACAAAAACAAAGTGTTTTCAATGACTAATCGTGAAACTTTCTCTTGCATCCAAAACGAAAAAGTTAAATGCTCAAATGACTAAACATTTGAGAGTTTGTTAATTTAAGAATTAAACTTTTCAATTGTAACAAATTAATTAGGACTTAACATATTCGAGTGGTAAGAAATCAAATCTTTGTTAACAGAAATTTAGCAATATAAAACACTCGCCGTTAATTTAACTAACGGATGACAGAGGGCTTTTTTTCAGTGGTTGCATATATAAAAAAAGAAAATAAATAACAAAATGAAAAATTTTGGAAAAAAAGGATCCTTGTATAATTAAAAAATTTTCTCTAATTTTTTTGACCAAAAATATTTTTTTTCTCTAAATTTATTATTCACATCCCAAACTCAGAAAATTTTTCCACCAACCAAACATTCTAAACCCAAAAAAATTTCCAATCACATAATGAAATCAATCTTTCTTTCAACAGTAAAACAACCAAAGAATCAAATTTTCAACTTTTCAACTTTTAGAAAACCCAAAATAAAAAAAAAAAACTGAGAAGAAAAATTAATTTTGAATAACTCCAGAGATTTCAATCTTGGTGGAAGTAGTAATGACATAGGATTGATTGACTCTCCTTAAAGGAACACTATTAATCTTGAATGGTCCAATAACCAAAAGAAGCCCAGAAGTAATTGCTTCAAGAAAACAACTCTCTTCGCCTATAAACTTCCCAGCCAACGAATTCAACGGTCCTTGGAGTAATGATTGCTCTGAGCTTGGTGGGTTTAGGCTTGCACTTGTTAAGATGGGGTTTCTTGACATCATTAGCCGGATAAAACTTGGGTGGCTTCTCGGCGGCAGCGGTGGCCTTAGGCTTGGGGTCATGGACTCATGGCGGGGCAGCACGCCGCCGTTTTTGGCCTTGCCTTCGACCTTGAATACTTGCCAACACCATGTATCAGATCTGGGTTTCAGCTCTTAACTGGTGTCTTCCTTTTCGCCTACATTTCCTCTTTGAACCCATGCTGAAGCTGCTGCTCTTAGAGTTTGGTAGAGAGATTAACAGGGTAATTCCGGTGAGTTCATGGTTGAGAGAAGAGAGATGGGCAGAGAGGGTTTAAACCAAAGTGGGTCTTTCCCCAAAAAAAAAAAAAAGAGTGCATCGGCGTCAGAGGGTCAGAGAAGAGAAGAGATTTGTTACAAATCTTGATTGGCTATAGATTCATCAAAACCTAGATTTACCATTGTTGTTACGAGGGATTTATTTTTTAGAGAGAGGCATAAGTAAAAAAAGAGAAGAGAATGGAAGAAAGTTGGGTTTTGCTTGAAGTTCAACCAAGATAATAATATTATCTGTAATGAATGAGAATCCTTAATAATGTATCATTAACAATGGTTTAATTTAGCGTTGTGGTTCTGAGTTCGTTTTCTTTATAACATTGAGATATATTTTATGAAAAATAAATGTTTAAAATAATAGAAGTCAAAGTTTGAAAATTTTGACTAAAAAATATCAACATGTGAAAATTATTTAAGTGAAAAGAGGGAGCATGAATAGCATAAAAAGACATGAATAAAAGATGAAACTTCCTTAAAAAAAAAGATGAAGAAAAAGATAAAGATACAACTAAAATGTTTCACAGTGAGTGTAAGACAAACCTGTTTCTTGTGCAGGCTGATCACTTGGTGTCGGCTCTTGTTCAGGCTCATCAACTGGTGTCGAATCTTTTACAGACCCAGCTGGTGTTGGTTTACACAAATTGGCCAAAGTATCCCAAGCAGCTCTGGCATTGGTCTTTTCTCTAATCTCAAGCGAGTAAATCTGGAGAGCATGAAATCAGAATAGCGTGTAAAGCAGCCGCATTCTTCATTCTCCAAGCCTTCTTCATTCTCCAACCCTTTGGAGATTTAGTCACGCCATTCACAATTTTCCAGAGATCTTGGCTCAAAAAATAGTATTTCATGCAAGCTCTCCAGTTTTCATGATTGTCTTTTCTACAATGTTGTAAAAACCAGACCGGTGTTTGAACCGGTGAGGGCACTGGGTCACCGGTTCGACCGGGTCAATCGGTTGAACCGGATAAAACTGGATTTAAAAAACCGGATTTTCAATTAAATATAGGAATATACATTTTGATAATTTTAATTTAATATATATGATAAAAATAATTTCTAACAAGAAATTTAATATAATTTATCATTCATCTCTCATACAAATATGATAAGCTCATTCAAATAGTCAGACACAATAAATATTAAATACTAATAGTCAAACACATATTGTGGGAAAATCTGTCCTAATGTTGCAGACTTGCAGGACAAAAGGAAGATGTCTTTTCAACATCCACTAAAATATTTGAAACTCCTTTTCTTTTTCTTTTTCTCTTTCACGTGCTTATCTCCTTCCCCACTAAAATATTTGAAACTTATTAAAATCTGATTAGTGGTCACCAACCGTTGGATTGTGCCTGTTTTTGGGTATATTGTTCTCCACCTCCTATACTTCAAGTTCATCATTTGGATAAGCCTATAAATCAATTTAGAGTCTTTGTTCAAATTTTCAAATTTGTTTAAAATTTCAAATTATTTTGTTTATTTAAAATCCCGGTTTTTTTAGGTTTTTCGGGTCAACCGGTCCGGTTTTTTCTGGGTTTTGACCGGGTCAACCTTACCCAGGTCAACCCCTTTCTCCGGACCGGATGACCCTCCGGGTCCCGGTTGAACCGGTCCGACCGGCCGGGCCGGTCCGGTTTTTACAACCATGCTTTTCTAAGAGGTTAAGCAACAATATTGACGGGACCAATACCTGTATCCATACTTAAATCTGTTAAAAACAAATGAATTTGACAATTATAAACCTAAGAAATTCTTACAAGTTTCTTAATTTTGGGAAGACAATTGAATTTGATTCACAAACTATACATAGCTTGCAAATAAGTGGGGCAATATATTCTCGGCGAGACAAAGGGGAAAATATAATCAGCAAAAGAAACAGAATCCCTGTTAAGAAAATTACCTGGCTCCAGGCTCCCCACTGCTGGCTAATATTTCTGCGATGACAAAGACTAGAATGAATCACTATGCGAAGAAAACTTAGAAAAGAAAGAGCTGCGAGGGGACGGATAAAGTGAAAAGTAAAACAAGAGCAAAACGATCTTGTTTATGAATCAGTTAAGTTAATTGTTATGGTCAAGGGTTATTTCAAACGGTCAGTATCTTTTGCTGATATTGGCTCTCTTTGTTAACGTGACGAGATTGGCTCCGATGAGATTAAAATGATGAGATTAATTATTATATATATGTGAGATTAAAATTGTGATGATGAAATTAAAATTAATAATAAAAAAATATATATTTGATGAAACAGACGAGATAAAAATGAATAATGATAAAAGAGATATTAATTTAAAAACTTCTAAAGGGATAAAAGGGAAAAAAAAGATAAAGTGTGGGATTTTTGGGAAATAGTGCTGCGACTGGAATGGAGAATTCCCATAGCAGCATTTTGCTGCATTTTGGGGGTGCCACATAGGCAACCTCCACCGCAATGTTGTTGCACCTGAGGGCATTGCAGCACGTTTAGCCTCTAAACGTGCTGCAATGCTCTCCCAAAGGGAGCCAATATTGTTGTTTGGGTCGAGGTCAAGTCAACTAGTTGAGTGTTTGAACTTAGATACTGTGCAGAATGACGGACCAATAAAAGTCCAAGAAACTATTGCTGATATTGCGTGACAGATAAGGCTTAAGGCCAATTAATTGGTTCATTTTTAAAAGTGAACATTTTTTAAAATCCTCTGCCCCCACGTTGTCGCCATGGAAAGAAGGGTTGTTGTCAAGAGAGGATATTTTTATTGGTGGAAGTTCAAGTTCATTAGTTTGAAAATAGACGTTCCACCAAAAAATAGTATTAATTTAACAGGCCAATTGATGGCTGTTCAAAAACTGTTAGATATTCACATAATATCAAAAATGTCCTTACTTATTTATGTTAGGGTGAAAAATGTAAATCATTATTTTTAAAAGGAAAAATGGTTGTACTAATTGAAAAAAAAAAGTTCCATTCAATAGCCAAACTTATCTAAACAGGAAAAAAAAAGAAAAATTAAGAAAGAAAAGAATTGAAAAATTACACGGCAGAGCCAACCGCTTTGAGGGTTTAAAGACTCTAATATTGTGAAATTTTTCGGACTTACAGATTGCTTACCAATGGGTCTGTAGGAGCTCGAACCGGGGTGTCTTACACCATTAACCCAAACTCTTACCACTTTGATCAACCCCCATTGACAATTTTAACCTTTTCAAAGCATAGCTCTTTTACATTTAGTTGATTGTTCTCACTTGATTGTAATTTAAGAAAATAAGAAATGTGAGAAACTCTAGTTTGACATTAGGTTGTAATTTCAAAAAGTTCAATTGTAAAAAGTGTTTTTAAGAAATATTTTTTAAAATTGATATGAAAAAATACAGTTAAAAATTTTAAATGTTTGACGTTACTATGAAAAATGTGTGTTCTTATCTTAAAAGTACTTTTCAAACATAAAAATATCCATAAATATTCATTAAAAATACTACCATTAAAAAAAAGTGCTTCTCCCTTCCATATTTAAATCTGTTTATTCTCTCAAAAAAGAGTTGAGAGACATAAATTAGCATGGTAGAAGTTCAAATTTGTGTCTGCCATCAAACAATCGTTTATCTTCAAAGTTAAATGTTAATTTGTATCTTCAAAGTTAAATTTGTATCTTACACCACTAATCCAAACTCTTACCACTTTGATCAACTCCATTGACAATTTTAACCTTTTCAAAGCATAACTCTTTTACATTTAGTTGATTGTTCTCACTTGATTGTAATTTAAGAAAATAAGAAATGTGAGAAACTCTAGTTTGACATTAGGTTGTAATTTCAAAAAGCTCAGTTCTAAAAAGTGCTTTTAAAAAATATTTTTTAAAATTGATATGAAAAAATACGGTTAAAAATTTTAAATATTTGACGTTACTATGAAAAATGTCCGTTCTTATCTTAAAAGTACTTTTCAAACATAAAAATACCCATAAATATTCATTAAAAATATTACCATTAAAAAAAGTGCTTCTCCCTTCCATATTTAAATCTGTTTATTCTCTCAAAAAAGAGTTGAGAGACATAAATTAGCATGGTAGAAGCTCAAATTTGTGTCTGCCATCAAACAATCGTTTATCTTCAAAGTTAAATGTTAATTTTTATCTTCAAAGTTAAATTTGTATCTTACACCACTAACCCAAACTCTTACCACTTTGATCAGCTCCCATTGACAATTTTAACCTTTTCAAAGCATAGCTCTTTTACATTTAGTTGATTGTTCTCACTTGATTGTAATTTAAGAAAATAAGAAATGTGAGAAACTCTAGTTTGACATTAGGTTGTAATTTCAAAAAGCTCAGTTGTAAAAAGTGTTTTTAAAAAATATTTTTTTAAATTGATATGAAAAAATACGGTTAAAAATTTTAAATGTTTGACGTTACTATGAAAAATGTCCGTTCTTATCTTAAAAGTGCTTTTCAAACATAAAAATACCCATAAATATTCATTAAAAATACTACCATTAAAAAAAAGTGCTTCTCCCTTCCATATTTAAATCTGTTTATTCTCTCAAAAAAGAGTTGAGAGACATAAATTAGTATGGTAGAAGCTCAAATTTGTGTCTGCCATCAAACAATCGTTTATCTTCAAAGTTAAATGTTAATTTGTATCTTCAAAGTTAAATTTGTATCTTACACCACTAACCCAAACTCTTATCACTTTGATCACCCTCCATTGACAATTTTAACCTTTTCAAAGCATAGCTCTTTTACATTTAGTTGATTGTTCTCACTTGATTGTAATTTAAGAAAATAAGAAATGTGAGAAACTCTAGTTTGACATTAGGTTGTAATTTCAAAAAGCTCAGTTGTAAAAAGTGTTTTTAAAAAATATTTTTTTAAATTGATATGAAAAAATACGGTTAAAAATTTTAAATGTTTGATGTTACTATGAAAAATGTGTGTTCTTATCTTAAAAGTGCTTTTCAAACATAAAAATACCCATAAATACTCATTAAAAATACTACCATTAAAAAAAAGTGCTTCTCCCTTCCATATTTAAATCTGTTCATTCTCTTAAAAAAGAGTTGTGAGACATAAATTAGCATGGTAAAAGCTCAAATTTGTGTTTGCCATCAAACAATCGTTTATCTTCAAAGTTAAATGTTAATTTTTTAAAAATTTCATAGAAAATTTTCTTTTAATTTTTTTAAGCCTGCAAATTTGCTTTAAATTAATCTGTTTGTTTTAATTGATGCACCAAAATTCTTAATTATCAATTTAGAAATAGGCAACAACTAGGAAATTGCCTACTTGACCTATCACTTTTGTTCCACCATTTTGATCCACTAAAATCCTACCTTAATAAATGTTATAAAAATTTATGACGTCTAAAAGTTTTGTTTTTAAAATTTGTAACTAAATTTATATCAAATCAAGTGGGTTAAATTTTGTGACTAAACTTATACCATAGTTTTTCAATAGAAAATCCCACTTACCCTTTAATGAACTTTATAGTTTATGGTGGTGATAGTGCATCCATATTCCCACCAGTTGTACATCACAATTTTCTTAAAATTCATATAAAAATGCATCTTACTGTAATTTACACTTACGGTCATTTTTATGATGGTATAACCATTGAAAATTAAAAATTTTCACTACTCCCACCGACAATTACTAAGGAAATCTATCACTACAAAAAATGTTTGATTTAGCGGCACTATTCTTCTAGGGGTAATTTAACCCCCGCTATTTTAACAAATTTATCTGAGTTGACAATTCAACTTTCGAAGGTCTATATGACCGCCGTCCTAGTTAGACCTCTCTGAGACTCTTCCGCGTGAAGTTCAAAGGGAAAAAAAAAAAAAAACAAGTCTCTCGAGCTTTGCTCTTTCCCCTCTACAAATCTTCTGATTATTCTTTTTTCCTAATTTCCTCCTACCTTTCGCATTTCAAATCTATTGCTCTCTCTCCCTCAAAATCTTCGATTCTTGGAAAGATTTCAATTCTCACATCTCTTTTACGATTTTCATGGCAGAATATTAGTCTTTCTCTAGATTTTACCAAGAAATTGAAAGATCCTTTCCATTTTCGATTATTTAGTTATTAGAAACCCTATCCCAGCATATTGGCATTGAGCTCCGTTTATTTGAATGGAGGCAATGATTCGACGGTGGTCATTGGCGACGTCTATTTTCAAAGTCAATATACAAAAAGTTTGAAGCTTGATAATTGGTGTTTTGGCCAACATTTTGCTTTCGATAGCGATGTTGTTTTTTCAATTTGAATCATGGAATATGTATGTAAACAAAATTTCAGTTTGGATAAATATTTGTTTTTGATTGGAATTTAGATAGGAAAGTTTGGAGACTTGGTGCGATTTTTCTGTTTAATTGCTTCTAGTGCATGCTTACTCGGTTTCAGTATTGTGAACATGCTAACTTTTTTTGGTTCTGTTGTTGTATTTACAGATTCATGACTTTGCCTTTGATCGGTTGGTTGCCAACGGTACTTAGGTACCACGATAAGTTTATAGCTTTTGTTATCGTTTCTTAAATGACCTAATCTACATATGCTGGTGTTATGTGTTCTGAATTAGTTCATGTAATTTGATTGAACCCCAATAAAATATTTGTTACTTGTTTATTGATTTTTGTTGCTTACAAAAACGTATTATATAAGTTTTATAAATATTACGTATCCAAATCTGCAATAAAATGGAAGAATGGTAAAAATAAAAAATAAAAAACTCCATTCCACAATATAATTTTATAATTATAAATTTTGAATTTGATAATTTAGCGGGGGTTTAAACCCCTATAAATGTTCAATAGTGTTAAAATAGTGCTGGCAATCAGATAAATTCTCACTCGAAAATCATATTTCCCGGGGGTTGATTAGTACATTCGCTAGGGGTCAAGAAACCGCTGAGAATTTTAACATTTACCAGAGGTTCTTTAAAATCCCGTTAAATCATCTACCGACGGTCGATTAGCCAGCTCTCAATCGGCGGTTGGATGCCCTCGGTAAAATTTGATCCGGGGGTTGTAACCCCCGCTAAAAGGCTATTTTAACCCCGGCTAAGGGCCTTTTGTCTTGAGTATTGTGATTGGTCCGATTGAATATAACTGTACGATTGTGATAGGATTATAAGAAAAGCAATTGTAACTTTTGCACGTGATATTCTCCTAATCATGATGTATGAGATAATTTTTTTTATTTAAAATATTATTTAATTAAAGCCACACACCATTTCCAACTCCTTTTTGTCTTATTTAATGAAAAAAATAATGACAAATAAATATCAAGCACATGCGACTCAATCATATTCTCTTCTAACTGTTTAGTATTCCCTCCGTCCCACCTGTAGAAGAAATTTTTGTTCTAAAATATCTGTTCATCCATGAATAATTTTACTACTTTATTCTCACTTGTCTTCTTTAATGTACTAGAGAATATTAAATTTCTTTCTTTAAATAAACCAATAAGATAAGAGAGAGAAAATGATAAAAGGGTAAAGAAAAGAAAAAACATGTATAAAATTTAACAAAAGGGTTAAATATTGACAGGTGTAGTGTGAGTAGAATAAATAAGATTTGGTTTAATGTGTTTAAAAAAGTAGTAAAGTCGTATTGCCTTAAAAATTTTTAATCAAATATAATGAATTTAAAGTGAATTACCTTTAATACCCTTCTAACTAATTTTTCTCGTTCCTTTTCTTTTTAATTTAGCTAGCAAAGGTCACCACAATTTTTTTGTGCTTATAATTTTATATGTTATGTACATATATGATATATAATTATATATGTCTAACTTATATTAACATTAAAGGTATTTTGCTTGAAAATATTATATATTTTTTAATTAATATTTCATATATTAAAAGAAATACATATTTTTACTTTGTCTTAGTTTTATAAGTGATATTTGTACATTAAAAATCTAATAGTACTCGATAAGTGAATCATATTTTAGTTTTTATGATAAAAAAATAGTATTTTAATTTCTTTTTTTATTTTTATACAATTACGAGCATTTTTTAGGTCAAATACAATTACGAGTATTTAAGTTTTGAATTTGCTTCTTAATTAACAAAAAAAATAAATTCTAAAACCAATTAAAGTTAAAAATAAAAATCAAGATGAGAACACTATTTTTTTAAAATTTTTTTTCATACAATATATATTGGTGGCCCATAAAATATTATTTATTTGAACAAAAAATTGAAATTTAAATATATAATTAGAAAAGTAAAATGGTACAAAAAGTAAAAATTAAAGTCAAGGAGCCGTATGTCAAATTAGAAATGCATATGGAAGGGTTTATATTTCTTTTAATGTTAAAAATCACTCATAAAACTAAGAAAAAATAAAAAAATATTTCTTTTAATATATGAAATATTAAAAAAAGGATTTTCTTGGAAAATATCTTTAATGTTAATGTACAAAATAGACATATATATTATATGTACGTAAAATTAAAATTACAGGTTAAAAAAAATGATGACCCTTGCTAGCAAAAATTAAAAAGAAAAAAAAAACAAAGTCAAAGTGTGAGAAGGGTATTGTAGGTAATTTATTCTAAAATCATTACACTTAGAGCCCGTTTGGTACTTTGCAAGGAATTACTTTGCATGTAAAGTAATTCCCTGCAAAGTTTAGGCCTGCAATCACTTTGCATGTAAAATGGGTTTGCACTGTTTGGTTTAATACATGAAAATTGTAATTAAATTGCATGTAAAATATTTTACAATGTTTGATTAGAACACACTTTTCCTGTAAAGTTTAATCAAATCTCAAATTTACCCTTATTTTGTTTATTGTTTTTTCTTTGTGGTCCTACCCAATTCATCAATTTTAGTCCTGCAGTGGGGCTCCTTAGCTTTTTCTTCTTCTCGATGATTCATCAAAAAGATTGTTGAAAATACAAAAAAACTTTAATTAGTTTTTGACAGTGAAATCTACAACTAAATCCCTTACTTTTCTTCTATTATTATAATAAAATATTTAACCTTATCAAAGATGTCGCCCTCATCAGCATGACTTCTTCACCAATTAATTATTACTATTTGTGGTTTCTCCTATAAAGTATTATCTTAAAATCTTACAGGACCACCACAACAAGATCTTAGCCTCATCGATGGAGATATGGCAGACTAAAAAGCTGAAGAGGAATGAACAATAAGGGAACCCATGTTGCGTACCTGAAGAAAATCGATTTGTAAAATCTCCGAATCCTGCAATATTAGAAGAAAACCCATTAGACCGATCATGGAGGAAAAAGGCAAAGGAATCAAAAAGGGAAAATATTACCTGCAAAATGGAAGAAGAAGGAGAAGAAGACTGAAGGCAGTATCAAAGAGCACAGAAAATGAAAACCCCCCAGAAAAATGAAAGAGAAGAAAAAAAAGAAAGAAAGGCGCGAAAGGAGTAGAAAAATTGCCGCCAAGGATGACCAAAGGGTGATAAAGTAATTTAACAACTTCTTCACTTTCACAATTGCATTGCAAAATATTTTCACACCTCCCCCCTGTGCAAATATTTCCCTGGTCAAAGGTAAAGTAATTGCAGTTGACCAATTACTTTACACTCTTAAATTTAAAACCAAACATTGTAAAATATTTGCAGCCCTTAACTTTGCATACAAAATGATTACTTTGCATCAAACCAAACGGGCTCTTAGATTGAAAATTTATAAGGCAATGCACTATACTTGCTAATATTTAACCCTTAACAAAAAATAGTTTTCTTAATCTTCGTGGTGATATAGTTAAAAAGAATAGACAAAATGGGACGCAAGTAGTAATAACTAATTTCCTGAAAAGGTTGACTTCTTACCTGGATCTCATTCGTTTTCCACCCTCCATTCCCTGTCCTCCTTAGCCCTTTTATCGAAAGATGGAAAGAAAGAAAGACGAAACAAATCTAGATCTTAAAAACAGATTTCCGTTCAAAAGAATATGAAACTTTTTAGTCCCCCAAATGTTTTCTCCAGAAAAACAGGACACTTTGGTAAACATGAAATCAGTTAAGATGATGCAAGACATAACTCTTGCTCAGGGATTTTTTAATCTGTTTTCTCTCTTGACGATCAACAAAAGCCAAGCCAATAGAAAGTTTACTAAGTAATTTTCATGAAGAACAGAATACGGCTATAGAAAGAACAAACTCTCAACAGTAAGAAGAAGCACCCATATATAGCAACCCAGAAAAAACATTTTTTTCGGGGCCAATCTTTGGTATTTTTTTAACCATTTAGCTAGGTCGGCAGCCCAAGAAAAAACATTTTGTTTCCAATGACTAATTGTGAAAGGTTCTTGACATGTTTTCCTAACTGACAAGAAACAGAAGGCAATTTATAGTGTTGGCGAAGGTGATTTAAGCACATTGAAATGACTACTATTATTGTGCAGAGAAGTGAAATTTACGGTTGTATTTTACTGGAATCCAAAAAGAGCAATTGCCATTCCATTCTGATTTCCCACGGCCTTGAACTTTTGTTACAATATCCAATCCTCACTTGCTGGTCATTTAATCACTACTAAAACCTGCAGTTCTAGAGTAGTGCACAGACCATGAAACAGGAGCGAGTCTTGTTCCTGACCATTTTTGCATTTACTAAATCCTAATGCTCTGTCGAGAGACACGTTACTGTATTCAAGTCACCTCCGCAGATTGCCTCGAGCAAAGCAACGTTCAACATGCCAAACCCCAGCTGCAGCTGCCAACACTTTCAATATTTTTGCAAATTTTAATCAAAACGACAAGCAAAGTGTTAAAAATGACTAGACTACTAATATATTAATAGGTAATTTAATTAATTTTTATATTTCATCTTACCACTTTTTCTCCACCGATTAACAAAGATTATTTGATTTGTACCGAAAAATAAAGATTATTTGATAAATAATTTGATTATTAACAAATATTAACATAAAATTATATATTAAATAAAATAATTTGGATTAAGGAAGTTTAAAAAGGTCTATCAATTTGATTTGTTTATAATGGTGATTATGATGAATAGTTGCTATTTAAAGGGATTTTTTTTAATGGAAAAAAGAAGCTTAAAACGAACTTAGATTAGAGTACTATAACCTCTGGGGAAACAGTCCCCATCTCATCATCTGCACGCTTAATTTAGTATCTAATTTTTCTCATATAAAAAATTTATGATATTAATTAGAATAAAATAATTATATTCAACTTTAGACAATCGATTAAACTTTTATCTTGTTGAAAAGTTTGGATTTATAAATGTTAAAGGAGAGAGGGACCTGGTTCGATTGTGGGTGCTTGGGCCGGCACAACTGCTGTTGGTTTGCACAAGTCGGCCAAAGTACCCCAATCATCTTTGGCACTGCTCTTCTCTCTGATCTGAGCAAGTAAATTTGGAGAACATGAAATCTGAATTTGCATGTAAAGTAGCAGCGTTCTTCCTTCTTCAAGCCTTATAATCTGCTTCATCTTCTTCAGCCTTTGGACGTTCACTCTCCTCTTCCACAACTTCGCACAGATCTTGACTCAACAAATGATTTTTCATGCAAGCTCTCCAGTTTTCATGATTGTCTTGTCTAAGAAGTTCACCAACGATATTGCTGGATCAAATACCCTGAATCTGTTAAAAGCATATATAAGACTTTCGGAATGAATGAAGGACAATAAAAACAACATATTTGCATTTATTCATGTAGACAAATAATTCTCTTCTTAAATTTTAGCAATTCCTTGGAAAGGATGGCTTCTTTTCTAATCTCATTCCTTTTGTTTTCTTTTAAGTAACTACAGTATCATTTCTCCTTTGGATTTGAATTGCACACTATTTTCACTGTCTTGTACTTATTTTTCACCACCCAATGTCTAACTTTCCAACCAATCGTGCAAAGGATGATTATAAAAACTCAAAACTAGAAGTCAACCCTTAGGTAAGAAAAAAGAAAAAAAGGCTGGCTCCAACAAAATGATATCTAGTATTATGCATCATGATTATCTACCTATTTATAGCCAATATCTCAATCAGAGATAGAGTATAACGGCTGAATATCCAAGTTGCCCCTTAAATTATACATCTTTGAACATATTGACCTATAAACTTTTATTTAGAACAATTCACCTTTCAAATTATTATTCTGGGGCTAGAGGTGTCAAATCGGGTAGGAAGTTGGGTTAGTTTCGGATTTGTGTCAATCAAGTCGAGTTTATTTGGGTCAAAAGAGATTTTCAGGTCATTTCGAGTTTCAGATCATTTGGGTTCATGTTTTGGGTTTTTTGGGTTTTGGCTCTTTCAGATCTCGGGTCTTTCGGATTTTGTCCTCAAGTTTGTCGGGTTTGGCCCTTAGATCTTTTGGGTTTCGAGTCTATTGGGTTTTAGATAATTTGAATTCGGATTTTTTAGATTTGAACATCTAGTCGTTCTAGTTCCTAATTATTTTAAATTGAATTAAAGTTATAATTTTAAAAATTAATAATTAAGAGAGATTTTATCAAAAGTATTATTTATTTAATTTGTTATAAATCGTAATTATATTATTTAAATTTATAGTGTTATTAATGTATTAATTAAATTAGTAATATTTATAAATTTTGAAAATTTTTCCTATAAATTATCTATAGTTTTAAACAAAATAAATATTTGTGTTTTTATCATTTACTAACTCATTTCTAAATTCTAATTGATATATAATCAATTCATTATAATTCATATATATGTAATTAATATTTAAAAGTTTTGTTATAAGTTGTAATTGATAACCCAAAAAATTATCACCATACAATCACAAACAAAAAAACCCAAAATTTTGGCATACAATTTCCAAATTTGTCAATTTCCCGCCTATAGTATTAAAAATTTAAAATGTTTTGTTTTGCTGGTGAATAGGATAGCCGAAAAGGAGTAGCTAATAGCCAATAAGCCATGCCGTTCTGCAGTCATGGTCACTCACGAGCCACTAATTTTAGTATCCTACTATCTTACTATTAGTGACTTTATTTTGTCATTTCCTTTGTAAAACTATCGTATATACTGTATACATTATACTCTATAGTGTTACTGTGTTAGTGATTAGCGATTTTATAGGTCTATAACTATAAGGCATATAAGTCAAATGCCAAATTATAAAATATGATATGTAGTCAAATTTTGGAACATATAAGTATAAGCATATAATATATACCCACAATTTCATTTAAACGTTCAATTATTGTAAATTAAGTATTGTTAATCAATTAACAAGGGGTTTGATTTACTTACTATTGATATTTTATTTTAATTATTTTGGATAGTATTGATAATATATCGTTTGTTTCTACAATGAATTGCTTATATATGTTTAATGTTAAAAAAAAAGAATTGCTAAGAAATTGGTTAATGAATATAATAAGGTTACCTTAACATAGCATTCATTAATAATTGATAAGTTTTTTGTCTATATTATATAAAATCACCTTCAATAACTACTAACTAACAAATATTCTTAAAGGTGATATCAAACATGCTAAATTTAAATTAGTCAATTACCAAATAGAGATGTTATAAATTTATACTTTTAATAAGAAATTTATTGAAACTTTGAAAAGTAGTATACTTATATTGTATCTTTAATGGAAAATAATTTGATTTAGGAGGTATATAAAATTATTTCATTAGTCTGTTGGATTTTTTCAGGTTAGATTCTCAGGTTTATCAGGTGAGGTTCTCGGGTCAATCAGATTTCTAGTCAATCGAATTTCTGATTTATCGGATTTTGGGTCTATCGGGTTCCGGGTCTATCAAGTTTCAAGTTTGGTAGGCTCGGGTCGTTTACTTTTTTGGTTAAATCATGTCGGGTTAGTTTCGTGCTTTTGACAGCTCTATTTGAGACAATTAACCCCTCAAATTATTATTTAGGACAATTAACTCCACAAAACTATTATTTTGGGATAATTAATTAAGCCCTCAAAGTATTATTTTGGAACAATGTAGCCCTTAATTCAATGGAACCCTTTGAAAAAATGAAGGGTTCCATTAAATTAAAGGTTATATTATCTCAAAATAAAGTTTGAGGGGTAAATTGTCCCAAATAAAAATTTATGGGCAATTTGTTCTTTTTGATATACTTTGAGGATTGATTTGGGTATCTACCTAAAATATAACATAAGCCCCAAAATAGAGAAGAGAAAACGGATCATGAAAAGAAACAGAATCCTTGTTCTGAAAATTACCTGGCTCCAGACTCCCCATTGGCTAATATTTCTATATGACCTTGAATATATATAAAAAGGAAGTTAGGAGAAAGACTAGAATGAATCAATATGTGAAGAAAATTAAGAGAAAGAGGAGACGGTGCGAAGTAAAACAAGAGCAAAATGATCTTATTTATAAATCAGTTAATTGTACAGGATGCTGCAAGTAATCTTGAAGCAAATTGATTTAGTTTTTTGCTTTCTTTGCTGTATTTTTGTTGTTGGGGATTTGCAGGTCATGCTCGAGTCAACTAGTTGGATTGTTTTATTTTGATTTTTCTGATCTATAAACACAAAACTTTTAGGCTCAGTTTGGTACTAAGGAAAATAACAAGGAAAAGAAAATAAAATCCTACATTTTAATTTTAGATGTTTGGTTAATAGGGAAAATGTGGGGGAGAACTAAAATAAGGAAACTAATGGATAAAATATAGAGTTAAAATTTTCTCCCATTTTCCAGACAAAATGCTGAGGAAAACAGTGAAAAACCAGTGAAAATTTGTCGCGTTTGTTCTTCCTCTCTCTGTCTCATCTCTCTCTCAGTGGATGAAGTAGTCGAGTGGCCATGGGCTTCGACGCCCAAAACATCCTTCATTTTTAGGTCAGCTGCTTTTCTCCGGTGTGATCCGCTCATCAAGTTCCTATCAAAGGTTTTTGATTCTCGAGGAAATTTTTTCACTTGAACAACCGGTATTTACTACTTTAATTTGAATCTTATTGAAATCAACCTAGCTACTGGGCAAATCAAGACTCAGGCACTATCTTTGGGAGCTTTCTTGCTGCGGCTTGTATAGAAATTTCTAGGGTGTTTATTATTTTTTGGATAGACTGATTGCTTGCCTATGTGTTTATGACGTTTATCATCTAATGAATTTAGTGTTTCATGTTTATATGATTTGGATCTTTGGGTTTTGGGTTATGTCTTCTGATTTAAGGAGCCTCGTGTGCTTATTTGTGAAACTGAAAACTCCATAGCTACAGATGAGTTGTAGAACTATGTTGTTGGATCTTTGGGTTACTTTGCATCTATATTGTGTGCCTTTGATAGATTATGTATTTTCTTATGAAGTCGTTGTTCTCTGTATTTTTCACTTGCATAATGCTGCCATCCTTATTTCACTTACAATTTTAAATTTTTAGACATTGATTGGATCACTTTTAATCAGTAACTGTTGTAACTGTGATTCCACATTTTCTGTTGCTGGAAGTCAAACTAAGGTATGGCAACTTTGCTGCGCTCTGATTTTGGTTGTGATTACCACACGAGCTTGCCATACTTAATGTTGAGCAGTTGACATTGTAATATTACTGTTGACGGGTTATATAGTTGTTAAGATAGATGTAAAACCAAGGGAGCAATGGAGAGACATAGAAATTACATGAAAACCAAAGATGAAAGAAACAGATAAACTTAGGGGAGAATTAGAAGAAATGGAGAAGGAAAAGAAAGAACCGAAGAGGAGGCCTCAATACTCAAATCTCAATAATTCAAAGCTGAATGAAAAATAACATTCCAAAGTATGTATTAAGATTCAGTGGCAGACTCTAATTCTAACTTGAGGTGGTATATAAAGTCATTTGTTGTCTATGATCTAGTAACAAATATGACAGGCTGCTCATCTTCGAGAAATTGGTTAGTTTGCTTAAACGCAATCCAGTTTTACATAGAATAGAACATTAGAAGTAAATGATTGAAAGTAAATTGAACATTAGATTTCCTCATATTTTCCTTTCCCCAATAATTTTCTATGAACCAAACATACATGAGAAAATATTTTTCTTATTATTTTCCTTAATGTTTTACTTGACACCAAACAAGGTAAGGATTTTGAATTTTCTCTATTCATTTTCATTTCCTTCAAAATTTTCTAAGTATTTTCCTTTCTTTCAAATTTCCTATGTACCAAACATAGCCTTATCTTTTTAGGTATTTTGAAGAATGCGGGGCATAGGAAAAGTCCAAGAAACTCTGTAAGCGTAAGGAAATTTTTCTGCCTTATGTAGAAAACCAGTTCAAAGTTTAAACATTAATCTACAGATTTCCCATACATTGCCAAGCATCTCCTGATTCTCAAAACAACCATAAGACTTTAATTGCAAAATTCTGGTCACCAACTAGCTATCTTCTCTTTTTCACATTACCAAGGGATAAAGGGAATAGGATGGGCTTAATAAACAAAATAACCCTCCAACTTGTATAAAATTATCATCTTTTAGTTATTAATTTAACTTTTATTTTAGACTTTTTGACTATCGAACTTTAATTTTTTGAACAATGTAATTCTTGGTGCTGATGTGGCAAAATATGAAAATTCTACATATCACACGAAAATTTCATATATCAATGTTTGGTTAAGCCACGTCATCATCTAGGACTATATTATTTAAAAAATCAAAGTTCAAGAGCCAATTAGTCCGAAACAAAAATTGAATGACTAAAATGACAGTTTCATATAAGTTTCAAAGCCACTTTGTCTATTAAGCCAAATAGTATGATAATTTTGACAACACTTGAATATGGATCAGAGTTGTTAGCACAGTCTTAAATTATAATTAAGCCTAAGTTACCAAATTAGGAGACATTGGCTTGGCATGGAAAAATTAAAAAATTAATAAAACAGCCCAAAAGTCCAAAATTTCTGACCGAAGTCATGTTAATGGTCCTCTTAAAACCCTTGGATGTCATGAGAAGGGTACATCCACAGGTAGTTAATAGAATGGAGCTTAGGGATAATATCCTATGCAGGAAAAGCTTTGCCTGGCTCGGTAATCAAACTCAGGCACACCTGCATGCAAGTTCACAGTCACTTCCAAGTTCCAACCATTGTTGTAAAACCTGGACCGGCCTGGTCGGTCGGACCAGTTCAACCGGGACCCGATGACCTATTCGGTCCAAAAAGAGGGATAAAACCGAAGACTTGAACTCATGACCACTTATAGAGGTGTCAAATCGAGTAGGTCAGCTTAGTTTCGGGTTCGGGTCAATCAGGTCGGGTCAGTTTGGGTTAAAACAGATTTTTGGGTCATTCGGGTTCGGGTTTTTCAGGTTTTGTCCTCGGGTTTTGTCAGGTTTTGGGTCATTTCAGTTTCGGGTTTTTCGGGTTTGACCCTTGGGTCTTTCGAGCTTCAGGTTTTTTAGATTTCATATCATTTGGATTCAGGTTTTTCAGATTTAACTCTTAAGTTTCCGATTACTTTAAATTAAATTAAAGTTTTGATTTTAGAAATTAATAATTAAGAGAGATTTTATCAAAAACATTATATTTATTAAATTTGTTATAAATTGTAACTAAATCATTAAATTTGTAATGCTATAAATGTATTAATTAAATTAGTAATATTTAAAATTTTTTTCTATAAATTATCTATAGTTTTAAACAAAATAAATATTTGTGTTTTATTATTTACTAATTAATTTCTAAATTCTAATTGATATAGAATCGATTCATCATGATTCATTTATATATAATTATGAATTACCCATCATATTATCACAAACAAAGAGCCTGAATTTTGACATATAATAGCAAATCAAGGAGCCAAAATTTTGGAATACAATTATAAAATTTGCCAATTTCTCACCTATAGTATTAAAATTTTAAAATGTTTTATTTTGTTGATGAATATGATAGTCGAAAAGGAATAGTCAATAACTAATAGGCCATGCCGACTGTCATGCGGCTATGGCCACCCATGTATCACTAATCTTAGTTTCTTACTATCTTAATAAGTATTAGTGACTTTGTTTTGTTCTTTCCTTTATAAGATTCTTATATATACTATACTCAATAGTGTTAGTGATTCGTAATTCTATAGATCTACAACTATAAGGCATAAGCTAAATGCCAAATTATGAAATTATTAATTATGAAATATGGTATATAGTCAAATCTTGATAAGTATAAGTATAAGCGTATAATATATATCCACAAGTTTATGTAATTGTTCATTCATTACAAGTAAATAAGTATTATGAATTAATCAACAATGGATTTGATTTACTTATTATTGATATTTTATTTTAATTATTTTGGATAATATTGATAATATATCGTTTGTTCATATAATGAATTGTTTATATATGTTTAATATTAAAAAAATTGCTTAGAAATTGATTAATGAATATAATAGGGTCACCGTAATGTAACATTCATTAATAATTAATTATTTTTTATCTATATTATATAAGATCATCTTAATAAGTAACTACTAACTAACAAGCATTCTTAAGAGTGATATCAATCATGCTAAATTTATTTATTAAATTTGAAATTTAAGAGGTGTATAAAATGATTTCATTAGTCTGTCGGGTTTTTTCTGGTTAGATTCTCCGGTCAATCGAGTTTCGAGTCAATCGGGTTTCAGGTCGGTCGGGTTCAGGTCGTTTACTTTTTTTTGGTCAAATCAGTTCGAGTTAGTTTCGGATTCGGATCAACTTTTGACAGCTCTAACCACTTACCATCCTATCAAACACACGAACCACTACACCAGACTTCATTTTTTGTTAGATATATGCTTCTTATTATATATGTTGAACAATTAAATATATCAACCTTTATATTCACCTACCGTAATTGACCCGACGGATTAACCCGCGACCCAGAGACCCCAACGGGTTAGTCTCTGGGTCAGGTCTTACAACATTGGTTGGAACCACTAAGCCACCCAGCGGAGGTCTACATGAGCACGATTTTAAAATTTCATTAGCAATAAAGGAGAGCAAAGAATATTGAGAATCCCTTTCTTCTTTTCCTTTTCTCTCTCTCTCTCTCTCATGAGGACCTTTAATTCAAGTTACCATGCAAGACAAAATTTCAAAACAAAGGAAATAAAGTGAGAGTGGGAATGGGGTTATGCAGAGCAATACAACTAGATTTGGCAATTCGTGTTTCCGTGTTATGTAAACATAGCCATTAACAGTCATTAACTCAAACATGAACACGACACGATTGATTTTCCTGTCGTGTCATGTTGTGTAAATATGTACCATTAACAATAATTTGACCAAACACGAACACAACATGATTAGCTCTTGTGTCGTGTAAACAAGGATAATTAATTAAAATTACTATATTATCCCTATAATAAATAAAAAAATTGGCCTCTAAAATTACTATATTAGGGGCCAATTTGGATATTCAGCCCATAAAATTTAATATATTTTCAATTATATTAAAGATAATCGTGTTTAACTTGTTTTAAGCGTTTTAATCGTGTTTAACACGCTTAAGATATGAAACACGTCTAACCTTAATCGTGTTGACATGATTAAAACATGGAACATATTAAGGCTAAACACTAACACGGTAACTTCGTGTCGTTCACGTATCGTGTCAACGTGTCGTGTCCAAAATTGCCAGATCTAATTACAACAGATTTGTTTTGCGTTTTGTTTGCTTTTCCATTCAATTTCAACAAAAGAAGGGGGGGCCTGCTTTCATTACCCAAAAATCATTTCTCTACCACTTACCAGCCGTTGCCTCCTTTGTTTGCTTCTACACTAGATAATTGATGCCTTGCGGATGCTGTCCATTTCTTACATCCACACAGAAATTTTCTTTAAAGAAGGGAAAAATGAAAAGAAGTAAGGATTGTATTTGAACGTTGTGATCTATTGGTGTTTCTTTTGGTAAGATTCCATCCCAAATTCTAATAAATTTTGATGTTTCATGTTTGACCAATCCTAAACCATCATATCACATTGCTTTCATTTCATTGCTCCATTACAACAAATAAAGAGAGATTAAGCTGGTACTCAAAATAGAAAAAGATCGTGTTGGTGAAAGCCTTAGAATTCTTATCTTAAACAGTGGTAGGCTGCTCAAAATATTTTCATCTTGCAGCAAACAATAGCATAATTTATGAATGGAATTCTATGCAGTAAAACAGAACACAAAAAACAATGGATTACTATGCAGTAAAACAGAACACATACCGAAGCATAGAAAAAAGTTTAAATTCGTCAAAAGCGACAAATTATCTTTCTTGTAACAATGGATCAACAAAAATTGTTACTTGAATTCAAAACGGTAACATCAATGGAATTTTAAGAAAGGAAATTGGAAATGAAAAACGGGGGATGTTGCAGAGATTATCTCACTAGCTTCTCCTTTTTGACTCCATCCTTGTAATCTTTGTTACAAACGTGAAGTAAAAACAGGCATACGTAGAGAAATGGGTGCAGCTCTACTGCAACAATAATATCTAAAAGTGAAAACAGAAAATCCAAAGTATATGTTTCTTACTTCAAGAATAGCAGAGGAGGATCTTCAATCCATCTTTATAACAGGAAGCAAGTTCTGAGACCAAATGAGTTTGAACCAAACAAAAGGAGAGAGAAACTACTTGAATCAACACTTTTTAGCTCAGATTTAATGAACAAGTAATCAGTGAACACCAATCGTAAATTTATATATCCTAAGGGTGCCAAAGAAAGAGATAATACAGAGGATCAAATAAACAAAAATGGAAGCATGTCCACACCAATTCTTCAAAATGGACAACAGGCGGAGGACCAGGGATTAGATGCGCCGAAGACCAGCTCTTGAAACTGAGTATACTAATCTCAGGAGTCAAACCAGTTATGCTCCGCTCTCAACTTCAAAATTTCTTGCCAGGCTCACTTCTTATTTAGAGACTGTCACGTCAATATCATTTACATCATTCTGTTCCATGACATCAAATCGAAGACAGTTTTTTGTTTCTGATATTTGCGTTCTGTTATAAGCTGCTTAGAATTGATGAAAGATCTCAGTTTTAGGCTATGTTTGATATGAGAAAATATTTTTTATTTTCATTTTCTAAAAAATACAAAGAAACTATCATATAAGATATATGAAATAAGAGGAAATGTATGTATGTTTTAAAAAATGAAAATGAAAATGGATAAAGAAATGAGATTAAAAAAAATTGTTTTGAATTTTAGGTCTATTTTCATTTTCATTTTCTAAAACATGCATACATTCTTATAATCTATATATATCTTTGATGATGATTTCTTTGTATTTTTAGAGAATGAAAACATTCATGTACCAAACATAACCTTAGTGTTTTAATGCATTTTCTGAATATACAATGCATGTATCTTTATATACCATGAACAACATTCAGCATATAGAATGAGATAAGGCGATTGAAACAAACTTCTATCCATTCCATATCCTCAGCTTACTTCTCACTGTAGGAAAAGAACAAGGCATCAAGGTAAACATCCTGTATCAGGCAAATGGAGTGTCAATTGACTTGAAACATCATTTGGGTCAATTCCTTGAAATTTTGTAGAATGTGTACTTGAAGAAAAAAGATAAACCTTATTCTTCAATACAGTCCAGCTGCATCCTTTATCTTTCTTCATTGCTCACTCCTTCAAAATTTTTCTCACTTTTGATGTTTCATCCACATTTTGGCCTCTGCATAAATGTTTGACAGCATAATATGAGCTGAATTATCTTCCGGCGCAAACCTGAAAATCTTCTCCGGAGGAAAAATCTTCCTAAGACTAGGGCCTTGTGAGTTTTACAGCCCGATAAAAGACATTGCCAGACCACCTCGCTTGGCTCCGTAGGGAAACTCTTTATGAACTCATAAGCTTCTCTAATTTCCCCTTTAGGAGCAAAAAGGTTGAGAACAGAAGCTAGATGCTCCATCTTTGGTGCAATGCCATGGTCCCTGATCATCGAATTGTAGTAGTGGAATCCCTCTTCTGAAAGACCTACATGTGCACACGCAGATAATATCCCAATGAACATAACATCCTTAGGTTTGATATCACCTCTCTGCATCATTCTATAGATCTCTCGAATTTCTCTGACAAATCCATTTTAAGCGTATCCTACAAGAATAGTATTCCAAGGAACCAAGTATTTCGAAGTTAGATTTTGACTGTCTTGTACTTATTTGGGACTTGAATTGCAGATTATTTTGACTGTCTTTTACTTATTTTTCACCACCCAATTTCTAATTAACTTACCAAACTACAAGTCAACCCTTAGGCAAGAAAAAAAAAAGGATCCAAGAGCAAGGAGTCTGGTTCTGAAAATTCAAGTCTTATACTATAGAGCCAATATCTTAAGTCAGAGACAGAGGAAAATATAATAGTATAACATAACCCCCCAAACAGAGAAGAGAAAACGGTTCATAAAAAGCACTTGATAAAGTTTTAATGGCTACTAACATAAAAATCACCTAAAGAAAAGATATAAGTCTTGTTCAAAAATAAAAACTTTCTTTCTCTTCCTCACATCCCAGGCTTCTTCTTCTTTCTTCCTTGCTAGAAATTTTTCTTTGGAGATCTCCAATCAAAGAAAGGAAAAAAAAATGGAAGGAAAGAAGAAAACATAAAAGCCGCGGGGGAAAAATGAAAAAGATGTTTAGATATAAGTAAATATATGATTTTTTCTTCCTTTTTTCAAGACACCATGGATGAAATTTCAAGCACACCCAAACCAATTTTTCTGCTATTTTACGTGGGTTTCTACCTGGAATGTAGAATTTTTTGGCCTCCGCTCTTTTCACACCCGAACTAAGTTTCCTCACTTTCGAAAGCTTAACCATCCGGTCACCTAACCCAGAAACTGCCGCCTCCTCCGCCATTCTTCGACTCTGGCAGTCATCGTCGGAGCTCCAAATGCTTTAAAATTTCCAGAACAAACGTTTTCCAAGACTCCACTACCCCTCGTTTCATACCGGAGACCGTTACTTTCAATCTCAAACTCGACAATTTGATGAGCAACTCAATTGAGTTTTTGCTAGTTAACTCAAAAAAGGATAGATTAGAAAGACTCGATAAAACTATCGATGCTTGCTGCCTTTACTTGAAGCCCTTCATTGATCCCATGTCTTGCCAAAAAGGTCATGTCTTTTTGCAAAAGAATGTATTCTTGATTCGCCTTTTAGCCCTCAAAAATACTGATTTTTTTTTCTTTTGCCAATGAATACATAATGAAAGTAGGTGTAATTGCATATGAAAACAAGCTGATGAGTCTGCAGAATTTTTGAGGTATTGACTTAGTTGGCATTCTTTTAATTCAACTAGCCCAGTATCAGCTGGACTCATGGCTCCTGTTTTTGCTTTCGCTCTGTAATAGAATTGAAAGGGGAAGATACAAAGCTGAATGGTAGTTAAGAAGTTGGTCATTGCAGAGATTTAAGACTCTTTTGCATTTTATAAACTTTTTACTTTGCAATTTGAAGGCTGCTGAAATTTTGTATGCTTGAAATTTCATCCATGGTATATTCACAGAATTAGGAAGAAAAATTAAGAAAGAAGAAGCAGGAGAGAAGTGAGAAGAGACAAAGGATTTATTTTTTCTCTTTTTTTTGTAAGCATAGGTGTTTTACTTTTTCTTAAAATTAAATTTAATTTTTTAAATAATTTTTTATTTTTATTTTTATTTTTATTTTTATTTTTATTTTTTAATTCCACATGAATTTTCACATGTTGGCCACGTGGCATTTTCTACTAACATGGCAGAGGGTAGACGGACTCATTTTCCATCCAATCTGATGTTCAATTATCCAAAATTGAGAATTCATATGTTAAATTGACTAAATTAAAAATTCAAGGGCTTATCCGCTCAATTGGCCAAGCAGAGATGACCTCACCAGCTTCTCCTTTTCGGACTCCATCCTTGTAATCTTTACTACAAAAGTGAAGTGAAAAAAAAGCATCGGTAGAGAAATGGGTGCCTCTACTGCAAAAAAAAAAAATCTGATAATGAAAACAGAAAATCCAGTCTTTCTTTCTTCCTTCTAGAATAACAAAGCCGGATCTTCATTCCATCCTGCTAGCCTTGATGAGGGACGGTACCAGGATTAGAGGTGAGGGGGGGCCAATGTATATTCAGCTGATAGAATGAAATAATGCGATTGAAACAAAAGGAGGTCCCATGTACATTGGCAAACAATGCAATGTACAGTGTACTTCTCTCTATCGACAAAGAATAAGGTATCAAGTAAAAATATCCTGCATCAGGCAAATGGAGTGTCAATTGACTTAAAACAACATTTAGTTCAATTCCTTGAAATTTTGTAGAATATCTTGAAGAAAAAGGATAAACCTGGTTCTTCAATTCTGTCCAACTACATCCTGTATCTTTCTTCATTGCTCACTCCAAAATTTTCATCACTTTTGATGTTTCATCCCACAGTTTGGCCTCTGCATAAATTTTTGACAGCATAATATATATGAGCTGAAGTATCTCTGCAGCAAATCTTCCTAAGACTAAGGCCTTGTGAGTTTTACCACTGAGTTGACTTCAAGAAAGAAGTGAAGACCAAGAAATGAAAGTTGGCAACAGAGTGCCAAATACCACTGAGTTGACTTCAAGAACCCACATTTCTTCCCATACATATTAATCAAATTGGTATAACAGGTGTATTAAAATCATAGTTACCCGAGTATGCATACGGGAAATGGTGTTTTTAGTGTATCCAATACGGAGGGGTAGGCTTAATGGGTATGGTTAGTTTTGAGTCAAGATATGGTTGAAAATTAAATCCAAGTCGATTGTATATAAAATACTTAATAAATTTATAAAATTATTTGACAAGATTGCAGGCCCATCTACTTATAAATTACCAAAGATTGCATATCCGTCAGCAGTTGTGCAGGGAGGGAGGTGTTGGTCCCTTGGCGTCTGGCTTTCCAAAATGCCCTTTTCACCCATAGGACCACCCCTCATCTCCATTCACACATCTTCATTGGCAAGTTCTGGCTTCCAAGAGAAAGATTCACTTCTTTGGTGAAGAAGGGCTATTAAGCAGCAGAAGAGGAAAATTCTGTTCCATTGCAAAAACATTTCACTACCAGGATCAAGAATTCTCTCTCTCCATGGCTCATGATCATCTGGAAAAACCTCAAACATTCTTATTTGGGAAGTCTGCTCTTACTATAACTATCACTGAGACCTCCAGTTTTTAACAAAGGGGCATAAGATTGAAATACAAACAAAGTAATAGTTCATCTAAGTTGGCAATCCATCATAAAACAGATTATTGAATACTGAGGCATAACATAGTCACAATAACCTATTCAATTAACATCCAAGACAAAGTTGATTGCAACTTGAGTTAGTCAAAATTGCTATATCAGCCAATTCTTCATTTTCCTATCAAAGATACCTGGCCCATAAGTTGAGATAATCATCGTCACCAGGAGAGGGAATTGTAACCAGATGAAGAGGGAGACTGGAATGCTAGCAAGCAAGACGATTGGAATAACTATTGCCAACTGGCCATTGAGCATGATAATAGCTGTTGAAGAAAAAGCTATCATCATTGCTGCAATGGAAATGAAGAGCGAGGAAAGAGCGATGATCATTTTGGTGGGCAATGATTTGAGGAAGTCTTTTGCTGCATAGCGAGATGTGAGGATACCAACGAACATCAAAACTGAAGTGGATGAAGCAAAGAGAGAAATTGCATCCGTTATCACAAATACCTTAAAAGCTTTTCTTGTTAAGAGTAAGGGAATGCCGGTGGATTGGTTGTTGCTGCCGGGAACAGTGTAAAGAGCAGCAAACATAATGGTGATGATTAGAGTGCCCACAATTATGGATGATTGAGCTATATCTTTCATCCATTTCTCCCCTTCTTTTACCAACCCCGCGTGGCTTTGACGAAATAGTTCATCAGGAGTTTTCTTATTTTTATTCGCATGGTTTTTCATTGCAGTTGGTACAATGCTTTCCACCTCCTGTATTGATTCATACCCAATAAAATGTAAACTATTACATAGTTCTTTTTTATCTGCCATTTTTAAGACAACTAACTAACAAGAATTTACATATATATATATATATATATATATATATATATATATATGATTACCTTAAACCATTGTAGCTCTCTTTGCATTTGCAGCGCTGCTCCTGAAATCTGAGCAAGCTGAGAACTGTCTGATAATTGCCCTGCCATATGTAAGATGTTGTTCTTTTCAACATCACCGTAAGTAACGAATTCAGTCTTCAAAGAATCATCCAGCCCATAGATGAGGCTAAAAGTTTTTTGTTGACGATTTGCAACTGCACACTGGAATATGTTTCTATTCTTGCTGTCAGCTACCCATAGTAAATCCAGATTGGCTTTAATGATATGAGTAACAAACTCTGTCATCCCTTGTTGAGCGGCGTTCAAAATTGCATCGCGCACACCAGTTGTAGTAATTTGTGAAGCAGCTAAACCAATTATCGCCTCAGATATCAAAACCAGAAGCTCATGGGCATAGGAATGGTTTAGCTTAAGATCATATATTTGCTTGATTCCTAGTTCAATCAAGGTTTAAGTACTTATGAATGATTTCTTAAAGTAGTGAAGGAACAACAAAGAAAACTACATTGCGGCAGATATGTTACATACCGAAGGATGTTAAGACATTTGACCACAATCCAAGTAATTTCCCTGCAATTGAATAGTTGAGAAATGTATGTGCATAAATTTTATTGTAAAATTAAATTCTCAAATTCTTATTTTGGCTCTCAACACATAAAATCCTTCATCTATCACTCAAAAATCTATAAGTAACCAACATGAAAAACTTTTAATAGTATGTACAACTTTTATTTCTTTTATTTTCAAAATTGGAGCAATTCCTGCTAAATAGATCAGGAAGTGAAAGTGTTGAAAAATTCACAGCCACTACTATAATTTGGAGATGATGTGGCAATGCCACATCATCAAACATGCTATATATGTGGCATTGCTATGCCATTATGCCATGTGACATATTGGGTGATATTGTCACACCTGTAGATCCATTTTCTTCGAGAGTTTGGTGACTGAAATATTGAATTTTATAAAGATAAATTAAGATAAGTGACCAAATCGTAAGTTTTGTAGTTGAGTAGTCAAAATAGTAAATCTTTAAAAGTTAAGTGACTATTTATGTAATTTATCCATACAGCAATGAATATACCTTTCAAAATAGAGCTCTTCGTTGCGTGTTGATCTTGCTCGTGAGTGTAAATACGAATATCATCAATGGAAGCATCAGGTTTTCTAACCTTCAAACCTTTAAGACAATAAATAATATTATTAGTGTTATTGCTATATTCATGATGATATTAGAATTTAGAATTTAAACTGCAACTATGTTTTTCAATTGGTGCAACTAACATGAAAAATTATAAAAAAATAAAATAAAATTTTCACTTTGCGAAATATACATCTATGACCGCCCCATCCTCTAGCTTATGGCTTAAAGTTAAAATTAACTGTCGAACTATGTAAAAAATATATTAAATAAGCCGCTAAACTATTATTTAAGGCAATGTAAGCACTAAAGTTTCACTTTCTGTTGGGATGTAAAGTCATGACCGGCAAACAGTCAAGTTAAATAATTAGAAGGAAAATAAATCTGTCAAACAACTAACATGGGGTTGGATCGAGTGATAAGCGGCTTATTCCAGCTTAAATAGGTCTCGGTTTCGAGACCTTACATACGTAACCACCTCCGTTGGGAGACTCACCTACCATATCCAGGTGCTGTCAAACATATGATATTTTTTATCGAATTCGAGTAATTTGATTAAAAATTAAAATTTTGAAAGTAATAATTGAAATAATATATACCTCACGATTTCTTAGACAATTTTAGTAGATTAATATTTCGGGGGCTAATTTTGCCTTTAACTGAAACCAGGCTTTTCTTTTCTTTGATATATGAAAAAAGAGAGAAAATATTTTTTTTATTGGCCCCTAAACTATACATTTTTTGACATATTAGCCCCTAAATTTTTATTTGGGATAATTGACCCCTCAAACTATTGTTTTGAGACAATTAATCACTCAAAACTATTTTTCTGGGACAATTAATCCCTCAAACTTAATAGTTTGAGACAATATAACCCTTGAGATTCCATGCAATATAACTCTTTAGGGGGTTAATTGTTCAAAAATAAAAGTTTGAGGGGTTAATTGTTCCAAATTAAAGTTTAGGGGTCAATTTATCTTTTTTGGTATAGTTTGAGGGCCAATTTGATATTCAACCCTTTTTTTTTATAAATATGATCCTGTTAATTAAATTTCCTCAAAATCATATCTTTACAAAAAATGAAGAAAAACCCCTGTTTTGAATTATACATTAACGTAGGTTTTTTTTTTTTGCCAAAATATAGTAATGTAGTTTTGAAATAGCATAATTTATCTTTTAATAGATAGGTTAGAAAAAATTAGGGCAAAGAGAGAGAATAAGGAGTTTATGATACTGACAAGAATACACACGGCGTTGCAAAAAGGAAAGCCCACTTGTACTTAGGAATGCCGAAGTTTGACGTGATAATTCCCTAATAGCATTTCTATCTGTTCCAATACTATAAACTGCTAACTGGGGACAATGACGGAGCAGATCCAAAGCAACATCTGGTGAATTCAAAAGAGATAATAACTTGTGAATATATATTGTCACGTTTTCCTTAAGTCGATTAGTTAAGAAGAAATAAATAAGAAGAAAGTCGATCTTACCAAAATTTTTGTTTTCTATACAGAAATTAGATGACTTTGTTTGCATGAGTTTGGTTTTGTGATGAGAGCAGAAATTCTGGTGGAGCCATAGAGTATAGATAATGAATCATGTCTCTACGGCCATATAGACATGCCGTTTCAAGGGGAATTTCATTATGGTCATTCTCTGGAATAGTGAGTAATTCCTTGTTCTTTCGGACCAACTGTTCTGCGATCTTTATTTTTCCTTTGTACATTGCAGCAGAATGAAGAGCTGTGACCCCTATATGACTCTTTTTTTCCGAGTCTTCTTTTGACATATTGCGTAAAAATTCGTCGACAATTTCCGACGTACTGAGGGTTGCAAAATGGATAGCAAAGCGAGTGTTGTTCCTGACAATTGTTGCATTTTTTAAGTCCGGATGTTCTGTCAAGAGACGCCTCACCGTATTCAAGTCACCTCCACAGATTGCCTTGATCAAAGCAATACATTCAACATCCCAAACGCTGGCTACAGCTGCCAACACTTTCAATATTTTCAAATCCATATCTATAATTTAATAATTTATAATAATATATATAAAATTACGAGTTATGTAAAAATTTTGATTCATTTTAAATATCTGTTTTTCTTTAACATTAGTTTAAATTGTGTCTTATCTTTTAATTTTGGGTATTTTTAAAATTAAAAATTGGATTTTGGCTTTGGTTTCTTTTTTTATATTTTTTATATCCATTATTTTAATAAATACTGTCAATTTTAATATAGTTTAATTTAAGTATTACTTTTATACACATTGTCCACTTAATTATATACACTACTGTATTATTTTTAACTAACGTGTTTGAAAAAATAAATAAAATATTTGATTAAAGCAATTATGGTCATATATCTATAATCTATAACTATATATAAAGACTAACTAGCATTTATGAAAATACCATTAAAGATTAACTGGTATTTGTAATAATATATCAAATTGAAACAAACGGAACAAATTAGATGAGATTAAAAAAAAAATGTTATTAGTAATAGCACGTTGTATCACATATAGTTTTAATCAAAACAATAAGGACGTGTTAATTAAAAATGATTAGAATACTAATAGATTAGTTATAGTTATAATTAATTTTTATATTTTATCTTATCACTTTTTCTCGGATCAACAAAGACTATTTGTAAATAATTTGATCATTAACAAATATTAACATAAAATTATGTATTGCCTTTAAAAAAACATAAAATAATTATTTGGATTAAGAAAGATTAAAAGCTCATTTAGTATTTTACACTGAATTACTTTACATGTAAAGTAATTTCCTATGAAGTTTAGGGTTGCAATTACTTTACATGCAAAGTGAGTTAAGTATTTGGTTTAGTACATAAAAATTTTAATTAAGTTACATATGAAGTTTTTTTGTAATGTTTGGTTAAAACATATATTTCCTACAAAGTTTATTTAAATCTCAAATTTATCCTTTTATTTCATGTCTTTTTTTGAAAAAAAAAAGGACAATAAAGTAATTTAAAAACTTTTGAATTTTCACAGTTATGATGCAGAGTACTTTCACAGCTTCCCTATGGATAAATACTTTCTCTGATCAAAGGTAAAATGATTGCAATTGACCACTTTGCATCATTAAAATTGACACCAAATGTTGTAAAGTTTTTGCACATCTTAACTTTGCATGTAAAGTAATTAAATTGCATTAAACCAAACAGGCTCTAAAGGTCTATCGATCAATTTGATTTGTTTATAATGATAATTATGAATAGCTTCTTAAATGGATTTTAATTTGTCATGTAGTTTTTCTCATATAGAAAATTTATGAAGTTAATTAATTAGAATATAAAGGACATTCTTAGAGAATTTAGAGACAATCAATTAAAACTTATTTTCGTTTTGAAAAGTTTGAATTTTTATATGTAAATAAAACGAACAAAAATTGAATTTCCCCTTCAGTCGAGTTGGTTAAAGATTGGGGAATGCATATAAGAGATCTCGGATTCGAAACCTCTCATTTTTCAAGTAGAATCAGTTCCCTACTTCCTATGTACAAAAAAAAAAAAGAATAAAAACCATCCACCCTATTTCAGTGCCTCAGTTTGTGTCACATGTATCATAGCTCATCACGTGCCGTATTCACTTAACTTATCTTATTCCTTATTTGCTATAAACAAAATAAACAAAGAAAAAAATTATTTTTTATCTTTATTTAAACTAAAACACTATCCTAATAATATTATAAACGTAAACACTTACCCTTAAAATTGAAAAATTTTAATTTGGGACTAAACTTTTATTATGGAGGGTCTTTTTTTCTCTTAGAATAGTTTTAGAAACTTTTATTTTAAAAAAAACCCCTAAAACCAAATAAGCAATAAGTAGTGTTAAGTGAATAGGACACATGACGTGTTCTGGTGTATAAAACACAAAGTGGGTACTAAAATGGGGCAGACAGTATCCATCCAAAGAAAACTTTGGTGAGAAGTTATAGTCATCATGTATAGCTTAGTTATAATTAGTTGTAAGGAGAGAGGCACCTGGTTCGGTTGTCCGTGCTTGGGCAGGCACAACTGGTTTCGGTTTGCACAAGTCGGCCAAAGTACTCCAAGCATCTTTGGCGCTGGTCTTCTCTCTGATCTGAGCAATTAAATTTGGAGAACATGAAATCTGAATCGCATGTAATGCAGCGGCATTCTTCCTTCTCCAAGCCTTATAACCTGCTTCATCTTCTTCAGCCTTTGGAGGTTCAGTCTTCTCTTCCACAACTTCCCACAGATCTTGACTCAACAAATAATTTTTCATGCAAGCTCTCCAGTTTTCATGATTGTCTTTTCTAAGAAGTTCACTAACAATATTGCTGGATCCAATATTTGTCGCCATGCCCGAATCTGTTAAATATATATATATAAGACTTTAGGAATGGATGAAAGAAAATGAGAATAACTAACTTGCATTTATGCATGTGCACAAATAATTTCCTGGAAAGGATTCCTTCTTTTCTAATCTCATTTCTTTTGTTTTCCTTTAAGCAACTATGATTTCTCCTTTGGGACTTGAATTGCAGATTATTTTGACCGTCTTGTACTTATTTTTCACCACCCAATTTCTAACTTACCAAACTACAAGTCAACCTTTAGGCAAGAGAAAAAAGGGGGGATCCAAGAGCCAGGAGTCTGGTTCTGAAAATTCAAGTCTTATACTTAGAGCCAATATCTTAAGTCAGAGACAGAGGAAAATATAATAGTATAACATAACCCCCAAAGCAGAGAAGAGAGAACGGATTATGAAAAGAAACAGAATCCTTGTTCTAAAAATTACCCGGCTCCAGGCTCCCCCTAGCTAATCTTTCTGCAAGACCTTGAATATATTAGAAAAGGAAGCGAGGAGAAAGACTATAATGAATCAATATGTGAAGATAATTAAGAGAAAGAAAAGAAAGTGAAAAGTAAGACAAGAGCAAAACGATCTTGTTTACAAATCAGTTAATTGTATAGGATGCTGCAAGAAATCTCGAGGCAAATTGATTTAGTTTTTTGTTTTCTTTGCTGTATTTTTGTTGTTGGGGATTTGCAGGGTCAAGCTCGAATCAACTAGTTGGATTGTTTTATTTTTATTTTTCTGATCCACAAACACAAATCTTTTACCTTTTTAGATATTTTGAAGAATGCGGGGCCTAGGAAAAGTCCAAGAAACTCTATAAGCACAAGGAAACTTTTCTGTTAAAAACTTAATAGCTTGCCACACATTGCCAAGCAGCTTCTGATATTCTGAAAACAACCATAAGATTTTAATTGCAATCCTGGTTATCTTGTCTTATTCACTTCACATTACCAAGGGAATGAGGAATGGTATGGTAATTTAGACATCAATCGAACATGGATCACAGTTGTTAGCACACTAAAGCACAGTCTTAAATTAAGCCTAAGTTACCCGAATTAGGGGACATTGCCTTGGCATGGGAAAACAAAACACCCCAAAAGTCCAAAACTACATTTCTTACCGAAGCCATGTTAAGGGTCCCCTAGTGGGCATTATTGACCAATGCGACTCAAGGTAGCCCCCTCTTAAAACCCGGGACTTCGTGGGAGGGGTATAGCCACTGGCAGTAGAATGGAGCTCAGGGATAAAATCCTATGCGGGAAAAGCTTTTCATGACTCAGTAATCAATCAAACTCACGCACATGCATGCCAGTTCACACTCACTTCCAAGTTCCAACCACAAAGCCACACCAAGAGGGCTACAGAGAAATTTGAAAAACAAAGGAAATTTTTGCTTTTTGTTTGCTTTTCCGTTCAATTTCAACAAAGAAGGTGGGGTCCTGCTTTTCATTATCCAAAATCATTTCTCTACCACTACCAACAGTTGCCTTCTTTGTTTGCTTCTACACGTGATAAGTGATGCCTTGCTGTTGCTGTGCTTTTCTTTAAAGGGGAAATGATAAAAAGTATAGACTGTTTTTGAACATCGTGATCTTTCGGTGTTTTTGGTCGGATTCCATCCCAACCTCCAAAATTTGATGCTGAAAGTTTGACCAATCCTAAATCATTTTATCACAGTGCTTTCATTTCATCGCTCTATTACAGCAAATAAAGAGAGATTAAATCTATCAAAAACGACAAATATCTTTCTTGCAATTAACAATGGATCAACAAATTATCTCTGATCTCCAAGGCTAATAATTCTCGTTAAAAACATTGAACTTTCTAAATTTAGAAATTTTGCTCTTACTAATTCTATCACTCAAGAATTCCTTCGGTTTTCAACGAAGGAGGCCGTTGCTTTATAAACTGGCAGTGGGTTCTCTTGCTGTATACTGCCTGAGAATTCAAAACGGTACGATCAATGGAATTTCGAGAAAAGGAATTGGAAACGAAAAACAGGCGGGTCTATTGTACAAATTGACCCTTGAATTTTGACCAATCGAGTGGATAAATCCTTACACTTTTAATTTGGTTAGTTTAACATTTGAACTCTCAATTTTGATCAATTGAGCTCAAAGTTGGATGGAAAATGCTGATTAGGATAACGGGTCGTTCATCCTTTGCCGTGTTAGTAGAATATGGCACCTGGCAAAAACACGAAGATTCCATGTGGAATTATAAAATAAAAATAAAAAATTTATTTAAAGAAAAAAGTTTCGTCCATGTGAAAAAAAGTTTTTTTATTTTGAATAAAAAATAAAAACTCTCTTCCTCACAAGCCAGGCTTCTTCTTCTTTCTTCCTCAGTGGAAAATTTTCGTTGGAGATTTTTAATCGAAGAATGAAAGAAAAAAAAATGGAAGGAAAAAAGAAAACATAAAAGCCGCGGTGAAAAAAATGAAAAAGATGGAGAAGAAAGACAGACCGACCAAAAAAAAAATCCATTCATCTCAAAAAGGGAATTATCATTAGGTATATTGGTAGTCTAAAAATGTCATAATGGTGTAACGAGCTGATTTTTATCCATTTTTAGTGTAATCTATACTTCTATATAAATTCTATCCCATAACAAATTCTTTTTATAGCCCTCTAATCTAGCATGTGGTAACTCTTTTATTAAACTGTGTGGTTATTTTACACTAAGAAAATTAATGTTATATAGAAAAGTCATTTTTACCATCTTAGTTAGGAATGTGTAGTTTTAGGAGGTAGATTATTTTGTAATTTTCATCCAAAAAATTCTTTTGTATAATAATTTTTCTATTTTTTGAAAGTAATTAAATGTGAGTAATTAATTCAATGTCTTAAAAGTTGTGCTAACATTTATCTTTTTTTTTAACCTTCTACTTTTCTTTATTTTCTCCTATACATATAAGTTAATTTTTTAAATTTTATTTAATTATTATTTGTGGAGTTATTTTCTTTTAAAATTATTATTTGTGGAGTTATTTTCTTTTCTCTTTTCGTTTAGTTTTTTTTTTCAACAATTTATCAAATGAGTCAATATTTTGGCCAAAGAAAAATAATCAGTATTTTTTTTTCGAGAGAAAAAGTCTGTATTAATAGTTGTGGTATTGATAATTACATAATAAAAATTATATGATAAAATTTCATATAACTCACAATGATAGCGGGAGACTTATTGTCTAGTGTCAACTTAATTCCTTATTAGTGAAATAAGATTTTATACACTCTACCCATTTTATCCTTTTAAGCATTTCCTTTTATTTTTAATAACTATTATTTTTACCTTTTTAATGAATTTTTGGCTTTTTATTATTACATTAAATTTTATTTTTAATACTTTACCCGATAAATTCATTAAATAAATTTTATAGATTTTACCCATTTTATGTTTTTTAAACATTTCTCTTTCTTTTTTAATACCTATTCTTTTTATATCATGATGAATTTTTAGCTTTTTGATTATTATTACATTAAATTTTATTTTTAAATTAATTTATAATAACTTCAAATATAATAAAAAAAGAATTGAAAAGAAAATGAAATTGTATCATCCAATGAGGTGCCGACCAATGGCAACCCAAAACCCATCTCCCTCCAAGCAAGTATATGAATTTTTCTTTCTTCTTTCAAGACACCTCGGATGAAATTTGAAGCACAACCAAACCAATTTTTCTGCTATTCTACGTCGGTTTCTACCTGGAATGTAGAAACTTTTTTGGCCTCCGCTCTTCTCACAGCCGAACCAATATTCCTCTCTTTCGAAAGCTTAACCATCCGGCCACCTAACCCAGAAACTACCTCCTCCTCCGCCATTCTTCGACGCTGGCCGTCATGGTCGGAGCTTCAAATGCTTTAAAATTTCCGGATCAAACGTTTTCCAAGACTCCACTACCCCTCGTTTCACGCCGGAAACCGTTTCTTTTAATCTTACACTCGACAATTTGATGAGCAACTCACTTGAGTTTTTGCTAGTTAACTCGACAAAGGAGACATTAGAAAGACTCGATTAAGCTAGTCGATGCTTGCTACCTTTCCTTGAAGCCCTTCATCGATCCCATGTCTTGCCAAAAAGGCCATGTCTTTTGTAAAGAAATGTATTCTTGAATGCCTTTTAGCCCAGAAAAAGGACATCCAAATAAGTTATCCTTTTACTCAAAATACTGATTTTTTTTTTCTCTTTTGCCAATGAATACATAATGAAAATAGGTGTAATTGCATATGAAAATAGGCTGATGATTCTCCAGAATTTTTGAGGTATTGCCTTATTTGGCATTCTTTTAATTCAACTAGCCCAGTATCAGCTGGACTCGTGGCTGATGATTCTCGACTTTCGCTCTGTAAGGCTCAGTTTGATACTAAGGAATATAACAAGGAAAAGAAAATAAAATCCTAGATTTTAATTTTATGTGTTTGGTTAATAGGGAAATTGTGGGGGAAAACTAAAATAAGGAAACTACTAGGTAAAATATAGAGTTAAAATTTTCTCCTATTTTCCGTACAAAAAGCTGAGGAAAACAGTGAAAAATCTGGGAAAAATTTTCGCGTTTGTTCTTCCTCTCTCTGTCTCGTCTCTCTCTCAGTGGATGAAGTAGTCGAGCGGCCATGGGTTTCGACGCCCAAAACATCCTTCATTTTTAGGTCAGCTGCTTTTCTCCGATGTGATCGGCTCATCAAGTTCCTATCAAAGGTTTCTGATTCTCGAGGAAATTTTTTCACTTGAACAACTGGTATTTATTACTTTAATTTGAATCTTATTGAAATCAACCGAGCTATTGGGCAAATCAAGACTCAGGCACTATCTTTGGGAGCTTTCTTGCTGCAGCGGTAGATTGATTGTATAGAAATTTCTAGGGTGTTTATTATTTTTTGGATAGACTGATTGCTTGCCTATGCGTTTATGACATTTATCATCTAATGAATTTAGTGTTTCATGTTTATATGATTTGGATCTTTGGGTTTTGGGTTATGTCTTCTGATTTAAGGAGCCTTGTGTGCTTATTTGTGAAACTGAAAACTCCATAGCTGCAGATGAGTTGTAGAACTATGGTGCCTTTTATAGATTATGTATTTTCTTATGAAGTCGTTGTTCTTTGTCTTTTTCACTTGCATAATGCTGCCATCCTTATTTTACTTACAATTTTAAATTTTTAGACATTGATTGAATCACTTTTAATCAGTAACCGTTGTGACTGTGATTCCACATTTTCTGTTGCTGGAAGGCAAACTAAGGTATGGCAACTTTGCTGCGCTCTGATTTTGGTTGTGATTAGCACACGAGCTTGCCATACTTAATGTCGAGCAGTTGACATTGTAATATTACTGCTGAAGGGTTATATGGTTGTTAAGATAGATGTAGAACCAAGGGAGCAATGGAGAGACATAGAAATTACATGAAAACCAAAGATGAAAGAAACAGAGAAACTTAGGGGAGAATTAGAAGAAATGGAGAAGGAAAAGAGAGAACCGAGGGGGACGCCTCAATACTCAAATCTCAATAATTCAAAGCTGAATGAAAAATAACATGCCAAAGTATGTATTAAGACTCTAATTCCCTGGAAACAGTTAACTTTTTACTAGAAAGATGTATGCCACTGAATATGTAGCTAATTTAGAACTAAAACCAATACTATCTAGAATGAATGGTGTATTTCCTATAACTTTTTACAAACAATGACTTTGAAAAGGTTGCTTTGCTTGACATGTCTTAAACCAACTTTCTTTGCAGGTGCTAAGTACGAACTACCAAAGTATGTTTTGAGCGAGCCAACCAACTTGACCCAAGATTATTACAAGGAAAATGGAATTCTGGAAGCATCTCTTATGGGTAACTAAGCTTTCTGTCTTTGGTTTTTCATCTTACTGGAATGACAGGCACTTTGATATTAAAGCTTGATTGGTGTATTATTACAGGGTTTGCTCTATTTCTTACATTAGTTACATACAAAGTACGCTACTTTATCAAAGAGACTTATCCAACAACAATGGCAGATCATGAAGAAATAAGGCTGAAGCTGGATGTAAAGCATCATGATCTTTTCAAGAAAGCTGGAGGAAGCCTCAAAGTCAACAAGTGACATTAGAACTTAGTATAATCTTTATGTAAACTAAGTTTATGCGTAATGTACTTGAAAAAAACAGGAATATTAAATATGCCTAGACATGGTCATATGTAATATAGAGGTAAGCTCAAAAAACAAGAATAATCAACTTTCGCAATATGCAATTTAGGTTAGACGTTGTTGATTATGGTGTTGATCAGGAGGATTTCTTTTGTTCTTGTAATAGCTTATAAAATTGAAAACAATTTTGCTTAGATTTCCTCATATTTTCCTGTCCCCAATAATTTTCTATGAACCAAACATACATGAGAAAATATTTTTCTTATTATTTTCCTTAATATTTTCCTTGACACCAAATAAGGTAAGGATTTTGAATTTTCTCTATTCATTTTCATTTCCTTCAAATTTTCCTAAGTATTTTCCTTTCCTTCAAGTTTTCTATATACCAAACATAGCCTAATAGAATTGGAAGGGGAAGATAAAAAGCTGAATGGTAGTTAAGAAGTTGGTTATTGCAGAGATTTAAGACCCTTTTGCCTTTTATAAACTTTTTGCTTTGCAATTTGAAGGCTGCTAAAATTTCGTATGCTTGAAATTTCATCTACGGTATCTTCAAAGTATTAGGAAGAAAAATTAAGAAAGAAGAAACAGGCGAGAGGTGTGAAGAGACAAAGGATTTTTTTTTTTTAAGCATAAGTGTTTTACTTTTCTTAAAATTAAATTTGCTTTTTTAAATAATTTTTTATTTTTATTTTTTAATTCCACATGATTTTTCATACATTTTGTAGCACCTGCTTTGCCAATTTTACAATTATCCGCTTCATGAATTTTATGTTGATAGATAGCATCATGCATTTCATAATCTAGAGTATGGAAAATGTTATAGTGTAAGAAGGGTAGTTAGGAATTTTGGTGAAAAATGTGGTAAAAGTTTGAACTAGTATAGTTTACAAACGATGAGGAATTTGAAAATTCTGTGACGCGTAAAATAACTCAATAGCGCTTGAAAAATAATTTGAGACAGTGTATAAGGTTTAGTACTGACTAGGGTCATAAGTGGAAATTTTTAAATTTTCAGGGACAAAATTGTCCATGGGGGTAAAATGGTCATTTTGTTATACAGATTATTTTGGTCATGTGCCAATGGCCATATAAAATGGCCTTGGCCGGCCATGCTTTGGAGAAAATCAAGAAAGTTCTAAAATTTTCTCCAACTTTCTCCACTTTTCTTTCATTCTCACCAAATTTCTTCTACCTTAAATTCTCCTAGTTTAATCCATCAAAACCCCTTCAAGTTTATAGTCAAATTGAAGCTCTCAACAAGCCCATCAATAGCCCTCGATCAATTTTGAGGAATTTGAACTTGGTTGGAAGTAATTTGAAGGAGAAAAATTACGGTTCATGTTGAAGTTGGAAAAATCATAAGGTAAGCATGTCTAATTTTAAGTTATGTTGTGGATTTTGGCATGCTCATCATGAATATTAGGTTAATTTGGCATAAAATGTGAATTTTATTTATGAAATTTAGGGAGAAAAGAATTATTGTGTTATGAATGTTTTTTATGAAATATATGTGTATTAAAAGAATTTATAAGTTGGATTAAATTAGTGTGTGAGAATTAAATTGCTAGGATTTGATTTTTGAATGAATTAAAGAATGAATTTACAATATAAAAGTATGGGTGCCAAAAATCTTAAAGGAAAATATTATTATTCCCAATCTGTGAGATTTAATTAGTTTGGTTATATTTTTGGAGTAGTTTAAGGGTAAATATGAAGATAGAAAATTTAGAGATGAATAAATTCTAAACTAGTGAAATTAGGGATATTGGCCAAAAGTTTTGAGGTGAAATTTGTATGGGAAACTTATGAAATTGAATGGGAATTGATGAAGGAAGAATGTGTAAATTAGTTGGGAAAAAGGGAGAAATCAAAAGTTTAGAAATTAGTCTTGCATTTTATGCATTCATGCATGAAGGTTAGAAATTGTGTAATGTTAGTAATCCATACTTAAACATTGGAATATATCCAACATTCAATGTTGTATATAAGCACTGTGCAAATTAAAGGAAAGCAAACAGCTGGCGAGGATCAAGAACAAATCAGTCGCCAAGAACTGTGAGTGGATGACTAACTCAAAATTACCTTTACACTTGATTTAATATTTTTGAATTTAATGCTTTGGTTCACTTGAATTTCTCAAATTAAAGTATTGATAAATAGTTTATGAGATTTCCTGAAACCCTATTGTGTTAAGATGAAATTTATTTCCTGACTTATTAATTGAGAAAGGAACCTATGTTTTGGGAAATATTGATGCTAGTATCTTGTGTGATGAAATGATATTGTGTAAAGGCCATCTGGGTCGTAAGTTGTTACTTGCTGCAGCCTCGGGAGGAGAATTTATCGTTACTGTAGTAACTAAGTAGCTCGCGGACCGCCTTTTGAGGGGTGCGGGTGAGTGTGGTTTAGCCTTGGATGGGAAGCGCGGAGGGAAACCCACAAGACATTTGTGAGTTCATTCTGCGGCACTGCCGAGCAGGATGGAACTTAGTTACCCAATGTCGGCCTCGGGCCAAGGCGACAGCTTGGGTAGAGAAATTGACGGATAGTATCTTTGACCCATGGGCCTATTTTCTGGAAATCTCTTTTCCTAATGGTACCTTTATATGATTTTTGAATATTTGAATTATTAAAGTACTTGAACTTATCCTTATTCCTGGTGAACTTCAATTTTACTATTAATGTTTTTATCGGTTATCCACTCATTGAGTACGTAGTACTCATCCGTGCTTTTAATAAAATCATTTTCAGGCAGTAGACATTCTCCGCGTTGTTAGGAGGGTTGCGGTGGCATAAAGGTTCCATACCTAGGAAGAGTTTGACCAAGAAGGTAAAAGTCAACTTTTTGTAGTATTTTTCAAAAATTCATGTAGGTCCCACCGAGGGTATATACAATTTTTAAACTATTCAGTTATCTTCTTTAGTGCGTTCTAGAATATTTGAAACTGTTGCGGTAATTTTCTGAGTACCATAAGTCTGGGAAAATATTGTAGAAAAATATGTCTTAAAACCCAATGGCATTTCTGTAAATATATGCTAGTTTGCAAATTGAATTTTATTTCAATAATTGTTGCTTTTTTTTTGCACTGAATGATTCTATTTCTTATAAACTATTGAAACTTGAGAACTGCGTGATTATTGCATGAAAATAAAAATGTAAATTACCATTTTAGCCTTGCGGAACTTTGGGGTGTATTCTAACGCAATTGAATACACTTCAATGATTCGCGGCGATTGTTACGTGCTCGATTACGGTGTCGGGGCGTGACAATTTGATTGGTATCAAAGCTTGAGGTTTTGAATTGAAATTTTAGTATTGTCAGTGTCGGTGGGACCCGATCAAAGTTGTTCAACTGTGGTCAACCTTGGTCAAAATTTTAGAACATGCATATTTCATGTAGGATTAGTTGTTTTGAGCCTAATTCCCTCCTTTATAGATTGTACGACGCCACCACAATGACAACGCAGTCGCGAACAGCCAAGGCGGAGATCGCCAAGGCTAAGTCAAGTTAGGCAACGTTCTCCTACTCCCCCGAGGGAAGGACCTATGGCATCTGATGCGGGTTTACACGAGCCACTACTACCCCCATCACCACCTATTCCTCCTCCTCCAGCAACTGTAGCTCCACCACCTCCAAAACAACCCCCTTTTGAATTTTATCAGACATTCATGGCAGTTTGGAATGCGGTGGCAGCTTAATTCCAACATGGACAGACACCCCCTCTAGTTCAACCCCTGCCACCTACACAAGTAGATCCACCTCCATCCGATTTTGATATTGCAAAGAAGATGAAGTCAGTTATAGATCTGAGGTGTGAACCATTTAAAGGTCATTTAGATGCAGTGGTAGCTAAGAATTAGATCAGGAAGATAGATCAGACTATGACCGATCTAAAGTTGAATGATGATATGAAGTTGAAAATAGCCACCCGAATGCTTGAATGAGAGGCAGAAAAGTGGTGGGAGAATGTAGAGGCACGGACCACTACTCCAATCATGTGGGCAATATTCCTTGCTGAATTTGAAGCTAAATATTATACTCATTTCCATCAGAAGGAGAAGTGGGAAGAGTTTATATAGTTGCAAGAAGGAAATTGCTCCGTGGAGGAATTTGAGGCAAAATTCAATGAATTATTACCTTTTGTGGGAGACATGGTCAAGGATGATTGTGATTAGGTGTCATTCTTTGAATCTAAGCTTAGACCAGAGATCAGGGAACGGATGCCAGTGACAGGTGAAGAAAGTAGCAAACATGTCATCCAATTAGCCTTACGTGCAAAAATGTTGATTGCTTCCAAAGGAAAGACAGTAGCCACAGAGACTTTCAAGAAGAAAGGAACGGGATTTACTAGCTTTCAGCCCTCTAATAAAGGTAAAGGTATCACTGTTTCAGGTAGTGGCAGTTTAGTGGGTTCAGTGAGGTCACTGCCTTAACAACAGCAAAGGCCAGTTAGTTCTGCTCCCATTGCAAATACGGGTAAGGGGCAGAATACTTTTCATAAATGTAGAAATTGTGGAAAACATCACCTCGGTCCTTGTAGAGAACCATTGAGATGTTATCAGTGTGGGCAAACCGGCCACATGCGAAATGCTTGCCCTGAACTTGGGCAAGGAGCTGTGGGTACTCCATTTCGTTCGAGTCATATGACTGGTTCGAGGGGAAGGCCACCTCAGTCACAACGGCCTAATGTTGGGAATAGGATGGGTGCAAGGAATGCTACACCGGTTTAAGGAGCACAACAACCTCAGACTCGAGTTTAGACTAGAGTGTTTGCTTTGACAGAAGAAGAGGCATAAGCTAGGCCAACCACCGTTACAAGTACTGTGACTATCTTTGAGCAACCTGCACATATTCTTGTTGACTCTGGTTCAGATAAATCATATGTTAGCACTTCATTTGCGCATGCATCCAATAGAAATGTATGACCATTAGACACAGAAATATTAGTGAAAACTCCATTAGGTAGAGAGGTGATTAAAAATACAGTTTACAAAGGGTGTAGTGTAAAAATTGGTGAAAAGAATTTTTGGCGGATTTAATTCCCCTAGATATGGATGATTTTAATGCAATACTAGGGATAGACTGGTTGGAAACCCATCGAGCCAAGGTGGATTGTTTTACCAAAGAAGTAACATTTAGAAAACCGAACGAGCCGGAAGTAGTCTTTACAGGTGAAAGGCGAGTACTACCTACTTGTGTTATCTTAGCAATTAAAGCTAAAAGGTTAGTGCAAAAAGGGTGCCTGGCATACCTAGCCCATGTTATTGACACATCTATACCTGAACCTAGATTAGAGAATGTCCCCGTTGTGAATGAGTTTCCTGATGTATTCCATGAGGAGCTACCAAGATTAGCCCCCAAACGGGAATTTGATTTTGCCATTGACATACTCCCAAGAACCGCACCCATTTCCATTCCACCATATAGAATGGCACCAGTTGAATTAAGGGAACTAAAAACTCAATTACAGGACTTGGTTGATAAAGGTTTCATTCGACCCAGCACTTCACCTTAGGGTGCTCCAGTCCTATTTGTGAAAAGAAGGATGGTACCTTACGGTTGTGTATTGATTATCGCCAGCTGAATAAGGTAACTATAAAAAACAAATATACCTTACCCCGCATAGATGATTTGATTGATCAGCGACAAGGTGCCACTATATTTTCCAAGATTGATCTTAGATCGGGGTATCACCAACTGAGAATCAAAGAATCTGATATTCCAAAGACTACTTTTAGAACCCGATATGGACATTGTGAGTTTCTGGTAATGCCGTTTGGGTTAATCAATGCTCCTATAGCTTTATGGATTTGATGAATCGGGTATTTCATCCTTATTTGGATAAGTTTGTTATTGTGTTTATTGATGATATATTGGTGTATTCTAAAGATGATGTAGAACACGTGCAACACTTGAGAATTGTGCTACAAACGTTGCGTGAAAAGCAATATTGTATGCCAAATTTTCTAAGTGTGAGTTTTGGCTACGAGAAGTGGTATTCTTGGGTCACGTATATTTGTGAACCCCAAAAAGGTTGAAGCTATACTACAGTGGGAGCGACCAAAGAATGTCACTGAGATTAGAAGCTTCCTTGGCTTGGCGGGATATTATAGGAGGTTTGTCGAGAGATTTTCCAAAATAGCAGCTCCACTGACTCGACTTACTCATAAAGAAGTTAAGTTCAAGTGGGATGATAGTTGTGCAAGGAGCTTTCAAGAGCTTAAGGACAGATTGACCTCATCCCCAGTGCTTACACTTCCCTCAAGTGGGAAAGAATTCACAGTTTACAGTGATGCTTCTAAACAAGGATTGGGGTGTGTACTAATGCAAGATGGGAAGGTTATTGTATATGCTTCAAGGTAACTAAGGAAACATGAATCGAATTATCCTACCCATGACTTAGAATTGGCAGCTGTTGTGTTTGCATTGAAGATCTGAAGACATTATCTTTATGGTGAACGGTGCAAAATATTTACTGATCATAAGAGTTTGAAATATTTACTCACCCAAAAGGAGTTGAATTTGAGACAAAGACGGTGGTTAGAGTTGATCAAGGATTATGACTTGATTATTTATTACCATCCTGGAAAGGTGAACGTGGTAGCTGATGCTCTTAGCCGAAAGTCAAACACTACACTGGCCTCAGTAAGAAGCTCACATCCTCCTCTTTTATTAGAAATGAAAGCTATGGGTTTTCAATTAGAAAATACTGTACATAGTGCCTTAGTAGCTAGTTTTGTGGTACGCCTCATCCTAGTTGATCGAATCCAAGAGCTACAGAAAACTGATGAGAAGTTGAAACAAGAACTTCAGAAAATACAAAGTCATGAAAGTAGTGTGATGCAGCTTAGAGAAGACGATATTTTAACAATGAATGGTCGAGTGTGTGTTCCAAATGATATTGAATTGAAAAAGGCTATATTGGAAGAGGCTCACTCTTCAGCCTATGCCATACATCCTGGAAGTATAAGATGTATAGACCGTAAAAGGAAGCTATTGGTGGCCGGAAATGAAAAGAGAAATAACTGATTTTGTTGCATGATGCCTAGTGTGTCAGTAAGTAAAGGCTGAACACCAAAAACCACCGGGTGTTTTACAACCATTACATGTTCCAGAATGGAAGTGGGAACACATCACTATGGATTTTGTGCTCGGGCTACCTCAAACAAAGTGCAACCATGATGCTATTTGGGTGATTATTGACCGCCTGACAAAGTCCACCCACTTTCTTGCCATCCACAGCACTTATCCCCTTGACAGGTTAGCTCAGCTATATATTAATGAAATTATTCAATTGCATGGTGCCCCAGTATCTATTGCATTAGATCGACACCCCAGATTTACATCTCGATTTTGGCCTAAACTCCAAAAAGCCATGGGCACTGCTTTGAAATTTAGTACAGCTTTCCACCCCCAAACAAATGGACTAGCAAAAAGGACTATCCAAACATTAGAAGACATCTCAGAGCTTGTGTGATTGACTTTTCTGGAAGTTGGGATCAGCACTTGCCATTGGTGGAATTTGCTTTCAGCAACAGCTACCAAGCTAGTATTGGCATGGCACTATATGAAGCGTTGTATGGGAGAAAGTGTCGGACACCAGTATGTTGGAATAAAGTTGGCGAGCGGAAGCTCCAAAGTGCTGAATTGATCGATCTTACTATAGAGAAAGTTCAAATTATTCGGGAAAGATTAAAAACGGCCCAAGACCGACAGAAAATGACACACCCGGACCTAGCACAACCTTTTCGTACAAACGAAATAGTACAAGATGACGTAATAATTAGACAATATGTTGATCCGGCTGTGTCAAGTCTGAAGGGAAGAAAAGCTTAAGATAAGACGAAGTTGGATGATGAGATGGTGACCATGCATGGAAACACTAATGTGGATTTCTTTAAGTCCATAGCCAATGGATTGGACGTCCATTGGTGGCTTGGTCGGTGGATCGGGCCAAGGATTGAAATTATGAGAGGTTTCAAAGAGGGGAAAAAGTCTGGCCTGGGGCCCGAGTAAACCCGGTGTCGGGCCTTGCTATAAATAGGGGGAGATGAGGTCTCCCCCTCTCATTTTCTCTTCTCCCTCTCTTCTCTCCTCTAATTTGCTCTCTCGGAGCAATTTTGGACTTTTGGCCGATCCGGACAAACCGACCGCAAGTTCAAGGCGAGATCTTGGTATGTTGTTCTTAACTCCTTGATCTTCGTTTTATTAAGTTTTCACGCATCTCCATGCATTGGTCTAGAAAAAATCCAAGCTCAAAGTTAGGTTCAGCTTTTTAGTTAGATTTCTAGCTTAGATTCGAGATCTATGAACTTTGAGCTTGTGATTCTCGTTTTCGCTTTGCTAATCGCGTCGTGGAAGGTGAGAGGAACCTCCATCTCGAATTTCACGACGATCGGTGGACCGAGGGGCTCGGGAACAGAGGAAAAGCCTTGGATCCCGAGGCTGGTGTGCGGCTCCCGCGCGGGAGCCGAGTCTCTCCCGCGCGAGAAAGACCCGTTGGCCGAGTCCCTCGCGGGACATGGCCATTTTGGCCCAACCGAGCTGCTGGGCCATTTTTTGCCAAAATCCGAGAGGCTGGGCCTTTTGGCCCAGAATCCGGCTGGGCCTGACCCAGCCACAGGGGGAGGCCTACCTGGCTAGACCAGGGCCGGGCTGGGCCCTACAAGGTCAAGCCTGAGTTGGCGGCCAATGGACCCCTAGGGGCATTTTCGTAATTTTTCACCAATTGTCCAATTTTTATCCCAGAACCTCCCAGACACTTTTCTAAACCCCGAATCACATCCAAGCCCAATCTTAGGTCATGTTAGAGCCTCGTAGGTGCATTCATAAAATTAATTATGAATGCTAACGTATTTTTATGTACTAGGGCTCCGGGTGACTCGAATGCGGCGATGCTCTGGAGGTTAAGCTACATGGAGCGCTTGGGAGTATATGAATCTCCCATCACTGTGAGTGACCTAGACTTCTTTGTTTAGCCACTGGGGAAAAAGGTTTTAGAAATGATTTTAAAAACATAAATGTTTTCAAAAAAGGTTTTGGGATAAGGGAAATCTACACACACACACTTGTTTGTGATATACCCACACAGTGAGTGGGATGTTTTAAAAAGAAATATAAAGACTTACGTGTGTGTGTTTATATATTTTAAATGTATGTTTTATACATATATATATATGATTATGAAATATTATTATTATGAGTTTTAAGGGTGCGACACCATTGCGAGATGAGTGTTTGAGAGAGATGCTCCTCTGGTTCCAATATATGCGGAAGCGTGGACCGAGTTGGAGAAAGCATGCTAGATTCTTAGCCGTGGACCGCCTATTGAGGGGCACGGTGAGACGAGACCTGGTTAGGAGAGGCGCGTAGGGAAGCTCGCCAGGCTCCAGTTCGCTGTGTTCCACCATAGCGAGGCACCACCGAGGGAAAGGGCTAAAGAAAGAAAAAATGTTAAATGTTTAGAAAAAAAAGAGATAGCCCTCGGTGCAATGAGGCATGAGACGACCGACAGGTCAAGCTTCCAGTAAAAAGGGAATGCCAACCCATTTGAGATTTATATATTTATTTATTTAAGAATTTTTAAAAGAGTTTTCAAAAGAAAAATCTTTATTTTGTTATTATTTTATTTTGGATTTCCCTTGTTTTCCCTAACCCCGATGGAGATTCATAGAACCTCTGTCACTCACCTGTATCCAATGTGGATGGATGCAGATCCGCGTACGGAGTCAGCTATAGAAAGGAGGCTCACTAGGAGACGTCGGTGGCTTAGGTTTAGTAGTTTTCCGCTGCATAGGTATTTCTTTTAAATTAATCCACTGGTGTACTTTTTAAGTTTTATTGTTTTATTAAATGGTTTTTAATTAAAGTTTTAGTTGTTTTGCAGCGATGATATCCATTTCAATGCCTTGCGGTGCTTCTAGTGCGTGACCGGCAGGCACGTACCTTGAGGCAGCGCGGCCGTTGCCACGTGGCCGACCCGGGCGGGTTGGGGCGTGACAGAAAAACTATGTGGATAACCGGAGACAAAAGCTTGAATTCCAGGTAGATGACATGGTATTTCTGAAAGTCTCACCTTGGAAGGGCATTATCAGATTTAGAAAGAGAGGAAAACTGAATCCTCACAACATCAGGCCATTCAAAGTGATTACGAATCGGTCCAGCATATAGACTAGAGTTGCCTGCAGAACAAGAGAAAATTCATAATGTGTTCCACGTATCGATGTTGAAGAAGTATGTTCCCGACCCTTCTCACATACTTGAATCTGCTCCGATCGAACTCAAAGAGGATTTAAACTTTAAAGTACAGTCAGTGCGAATTCTCGACAGACAGATAAAGGTACTAAGGAATAAGAATATTCCGATGGTTAAGGTGTTATGGAGAAATTCTCAAGTTGAGGAAGTTGCGTGGGAAGCCGAAGAACTGATGAAGAGACAACACCCACACCTATTCACCACTGTAGATTAGTGGAAATTTTGAGAAAAAAATTTATTTTAAGGGGGGTAATAGTTGTAGCACCTGTTTCACGAATTTTACAATTATCCGCTTCATGAATTTTATGTTGGTAGATAGCATCATGCATTTCATAATCTAGAGTATGGAAAATGTTATAGTGTAAGAAGGGTAGTTAGGAATTTTTTGAAAAATGCGGTAAAAGTTCAAACTAGTATAGTTTACAAACGGTGAGGAATTTGAAAATTCTGTAACGTGTAAAATAACTCAACAGGGCTTGAAAAATAATTTGGGGCAATGTATAAGGTTTAGGACTGACTAAGCACATAAGTGGAATTTTTTAAATTTTCAGGGGCAAAATTGTCCATGGGGGCAAAATGGTCATTTTGCCATAAAGATTATTTTGGTCATGTGCCAATGGCCATATAAAATGGCCTTGGCTGGCCATGCTTTGGAGAAAATCAAGAAAGTTCTAAAATTTTCTCCAATTTTCTCCAACTTTCTCTATTTTTCTTCCATTTTCACCAAATTTCTTCTACCTTAAATTCTCCTAGTTTAATCCATCAAAACTCCTTCAAGTTTATAGTCAAATTGAAGCTCTTAACAAGCCCATCAATAGCCCTTTATCAATTTTGAGGAATTTGAGTTTGGTTAGAAGTAATTTGAAGGAGAAAAATTAGGGTTCATGGTGAAGTTAGAAAAATCATAAGGTAAGCATGCCTAATTTTGAGTTATATTGTAGGTTTTGGCATGCTCATCATGAATATTAGGTTAATTTGGCATAAAATGTGAATTTTATTTATGAAATTTAGGGAGAAAAGAATTATTATGTTATGAATTTTTTTATGAAATATATGTGTATTAAAAGAATTTATAAGGTGTATTAAATTAGTGTGTGAGAATTAAATTGCTAGGATTTGATTTTTGAATGAATTAAAGAAGGAATTTACAATATAAAAGTATGGGTGCCAAAAATCTTAAAAGAAAATATTATTATTCCCAATCTCTGAGATTTAATTAGTTTGGTTATATTTTTGGAGTAGTTTAAGGGTAAATATGAAGATAGAAAATTTAGAGATGAATAAATTCCAAACTAGTGAAATTAGGGATATTGGCCAAAAGTTTTGAGGTGAAATTTGTATGGGAAACTTATGAAATTGAATGGGGATTGATGAAGGAAAAATGTGTAAATTAGTTGGGAAAAAGGGAGAAATCAAAAGTTTAGAAATTAGTCTTGCATTTTATGCATTCATGCATGAAGGTTAGAAATTGTGTAATGTTAGTAATCCATACTTGAACATTGGAATATATCCAACATTCAATGTTGTATATAGGCACTGTGCAAATTAAAGGAAAGCAAACTGCTAGCGAGGATCAAGAACAAATCAGTCACCAAGAGCTGTGAGTGGATGACTAACTCAAAATTACCTTTATACTTGATTTAATATTTTTGAATTTAATGCTTTGGTTCACTTGAATTTCTCAAATTAAAGTATTGATAAATGGTTTATGAGATTTCTTGAAACCCTACTGTGTTAAGATGAAATTTATTTCCTGACTTATGAATTGAGAAAGGAACCTATGTTTCGGGAAATATTGATGCTAGTATCTTGTGTGATAAAATGATATTGTGTATGTCACGCCTCGACCCGCCCGGGTCGGCCACGTGGCAACCGCCGCGCTGCCTCGAAGTACGTGCCGGCCGGTCACGCACCAGAAGCACCGCAAGGCATTGAAATGGATACCATCGCTGCAAAATCCTTAAAATTTGATTTAAAAATCATTTATTAAAATAATAAAATTTAAATAATGCACCAGTGGATTAATATAAGAGGAATACCTACACAGCGGAAAACTACTAAGCCTAAGCCACCGACATCTTCTAGTGAGCCTCCTTTCTAAAGCTGACCCCGCACGCGGATCTGCATCCATCCACATGGAATACAGGTGAGTGAAAGAGATTCAATGAGTCTCCATCAGGGTTAGGGAAAACAGGGTAATCAAAATAAAATAATTAAAGTAAATAAAATAAATTTTATTTTGAAAACCTCTTTTGAAATTCTCCCAAGGAGAAATAAATTTAAAATCCTTTAAAATTATTAAAATACTCATGGGCTGGCACCTCATACACTGAAGGCACGACTGGCCGGTCGTATGCCTTACTGCACCGAGGGCTATCTCTTTTCTTTTCATAAACATTTTCTCTTTCTCTCACACACTAGCCCATTCCCTCGGTGGTGCCTCACTGTGGTGGAACACAGTGAACTGGAGCTCTGGCGAGTTTCCCTACGCGCCTCCCCCAACCAGGCTCGACTCACCGTGCCCCTAGATAGGCGGTCCACGGCTGAGTATCGTGCATGCATCTCAGACTCGGTCCACGCTCCCGCAAGTTGGAGCGCCGAGGAACCCACTCAATCACTCCTCTTCCAGGGGCATCGTACCCCAATAATCATAATAATAATAATAATAATAATAATAATAATAAAATTCTTTATATAAATATTAAAACATGTAAACACACCCAAACTTTATATTTTTAAAATCAACCCACTCCCATAAGTGGGCATATCACAAAATAAAAAGTATGTGCCGTGGATTACCCTTATCCAAAACCTTTGTAAAACCGTTTTAAAACAATTTATATTTTTAAATCATTTTGCCCTAGTGGCTAAGCACTGAAAACTAAGCCACTCACAGTGATGGGAGAATCGTATACTCCCAAGCGCTCCATGTAGCTTTAACCCTCTGGTGCATCGCCGCATTCGATTATCCGGAGCCCTAATACATGGAAATATACGTTAGCATTCATAATTATATTTATGAATGCACCTATGAGGCTCTAATATGACCTATGACTGGGTTTGGATGTGATTCGGGGCTTAGAAAAGTGTCCGGGAGGTTCCGGGGTGAAAAATGGACACTTGAAGAAAATTTACGAAAATACCCCTGGGACCCATGGGCCCCACACTCAGGCTGGGCCCCGGATTCTGGGCCATAGAGGCCCACCTGCGCGGGTGGCCAAATTTGGCCAGGTCCCGCGCGGGACTGGCCCGAGTCCCACGCGGGACTCGGCCATGCCGTCTCTCCCGCGCGGGAGATACGCGGTTCCCGCGCGGGAGCCGCTCGGCCCCTCTCGGGATCTGAGCAATTTCTCGGATCCCGAGCCCCTCGGTTCACCGTTTCGCGTGAAATTCGAAATGGAGGTTCCTCACACCTCCCACGACACGTTTACCGGAGCAGAAATGAGAATTACAAGCTCAAAGTCCCTAAATCTCAAATCTAAGCTTAAAATCTAACTAAAAGCTGAAACTAACTTTGAGCTTGGATTTCTCCTAGACCAATGCATGGATAAACGTGAAAACTTAATGGAATGTAGTTCAAGGAGTTAAGAACCACTCATCAAGATCTCGCCTTGAACTGTCGGTTGGTTTGTCCGGATCGGCCAAAAGTCCAAAATTGCTCCAAAAGAGCAGTTGAGAGAAAAGAGAAAGGAGAGAAAAGAGAGAAAATGAGGGGGGAGAGGCTCGGCCTCCCCCTATTTATAGGGTAGCCCGGCACCGGGTCTACTCGGACCCCGAGCCAAACTTTCTCTTCTCTTTAAATCTCTCAAAACATTAATTATTGGCCCGATCCACCGACCAATTCACCAATGGACGTCCAATCCATTGGCTATGGACTTAAAGGAGTCCACTTGGAGATTCCATGCATGGTCACCAATCTCATCTTCCAACTACGTCTTATCTTAAACTTATCTTCTCTTCAAACTTGACACAGCCGGACCGACATATTGTTTAATTATCGCGTCATCTTGTACTATTCTGTTCGTACGAAAGGTCGTGCTAGGTCCGGGTGTGTCAGTGTAAAGGTCATCTAGGTCGTAAGTTGTTACTCGCTGCAGCCCCGGGAGGAAAATTTATCGTTACTGCAGTAACTAAGTAGCTCGCGGACCGCCTTTTGAGGGGCGCGGGTGAGTGTGGTTTAGCCTTGGATGGGAGGTGCGGAGGGAAACCCACAAGACATTTGTGAGTTCATTCTGCGGCACTGCCGAGGAGGATGGAACTCAGTTACCCAGTGTCGTCCCCGAGCCAAGGCGACAGCTTGGGTAAAGAAATTGACAGATAGTATCTTTGACCCATGGGCCTATTTTTTGGAAATCTCTTTTCCTAATGGTACCTTTATATTATTTTTGAATATTTGAATTATTAAAGTATTTGAACTTATCCTTATTCTTGGTGAACTTTAATTTTACTATTAATGTTTTTATCGGTTATCCACTCCCTGAGTACATAGTACTCATCCGTGTTTTTAATAAAACCATTTTCAGGTAGTAGACATTCTCCACTTTGTTAGGAGGGTTGCAGTGGCATAATGGTTCCATACCTAGAAAGAGTTTGACCAAGGAGGTGAAAAGTTAACTTTTTGTAATATTTTTAAAAAATTCACGTAGGTCCCACCGAGGGTATATACAACTTTTAAACTATCCAGTTATCTTCTTTAGTGCGTCCTAGAATATTTGAAACTGTTGTGGTAATTTTCTAAGTAGCATAAGTCTAGGAAAATATTGTAGAAAAATATGTTGTAAAACCCAATGGCATATCTATAAATATATGCAAGTTTGCAACTTGAATTTTATTTCAATAATTGTTGCTATATTTTTGCACTGAATGATTCTATGTTCTTATAAACTGTTGACACTTAAGAACTGCGTGATTGTTGCGTGAAAATAAAAATATAAATTACCATTTTAGCCTTGCGGAACTTTGGGGTGTATTCTAACGCAATAGAATGCACTTCAAGGATTCGCGGCGGTTGTTACGTGCTCGATTACGGTGTCGGGGCATGACACATTTGGCCACATGGCATTTTCTACTAACTTCGCGGAGGGTCGACAGACTCATTATCCCAATCAGCATTTTCCATCCAATCTGATGTTCAATTGACCAAAATTGAGAATTCATATGTTATATTGACCAAATTAAAATTTCAAGGGCTTATCCGCTCAATTGGCCAAGCAGAGATTATCTCACCAGCTTCTCCTCTTCGGACTTCACCCTTGTAATCTTTGTTACAAAAGTGAAGTGAAAGAAAGCATCGGTAGAGAAATGGGTGCAGCTTTGCTGCATAAAAAAAATCTAATAATGAAAACAGAAAATCCAGTCTTTCTTTCTTACTTCTAGAATAAAGGAGGATCTCCATTCCATCCTGCTATCATTGATGAGGGACAGAACCAGGATACGGAGGGATAGGCTTAATGGGTATGCTTAGTTTGAGTCAAGATATGGTTGAAAATTAAATCCAAGTCGATTGTATAAAATACTTAATAAATTTATAGAATTATTTGACAAGGTTGCAAGTCCATCTGCTTATAAATTACCAAAGATTGCATATCCCTTAGCAGTTATGCAGGGAGGGTGGTGTTGGCCCCTTGGCGTTTGGCTTTGCAAAATGCCCTTTTCACCCATAGGACCACCCCTCATCTCCATTCACACATCTTCATTGGCGAGTTCTGGCTTCCAAGAGAAACACTCACCTCTTTGGTGAAGAAAGGCTATTAAGCAGCAGAAGAGGAAAATTCTGTTCCATTGCAAAAACATTTCACTACCATGATCAAGAATTCTCTTTCTCCATGGCTCATGATCATCTGGAAAAACCTCAAATACTCTTATTTGGGAAGTCTTCTCTTACTATATCTATCACTGAGAACTCCAGTTTTTAACAAAGGGGCATAAGATTGAGAATTGAGATACAAAGTAATAGTTCTTCTAATTTGGCAATCCATCGTAAAACCGATTATAGAATACTGAGCACATAACATAGTCACAACAACCTATTCAATTAACATCCAAGACAAAGTTGATTGCAACTTGAGATAGTCAAAATTGCTATATCAGCCAATTCTTCATTTTCCTATCAAAGATACCTGGCCCATAAGTTGAGATAATCATCGTCACCAGGAGAGGGAATTGCAACCAGATGAAGAGGGAGACTGGAATGCTAGCAAGCAAGACGATTGGAATAACTATTGCCAACTGGCCATTGAGCATGATAATAGCTGTTGGAGAAAAAGCTACCATCATTGCAGCAATGGAAATGAAGAGCAAGGAAAGAGCGATGATCATTTTGGTGGGCAATGATTTGAGGAAGTCTTAAGCTGTATAGCGAGATGTGAAGATACCAACGAACATCAAAACCGAAGTGGATGAAGCAAAGAGAGAAATTGCATCCGTTATCACAAATACCTTAAAAGCTTTTCTTATTAAGAGTAAGGGAATGGCCGTGGATTGGTTGTTGCCCCCGGGAACAGTGTAAAGAGCAGCAAACATAATGGTGATGATTAGAGTGCCCACAATTATGGATGATTGAGCTATATCTTTCATCCATTTCTCCCCTTCTTTTACCAGCTCCGCGTGGCTTTCACGAAATAGTTCATCAGGAGTTTTTTTATTTTTATTCGCATGGTTTTTCATTGCAGTTGGTACAATGCTTTCCACCTCCTGTATTGATTCATACCCAATAAAATGTAAACTATTACATAGTTCTTTTTTATCGACAACTAACGAACAAGAATTTATATATATATATATATATATGACTACCTTAAACCATTGTATTTCTCTTTGCATTTGCAGCGCTGCTCCTGAAATCTGAGCAAGCTGAGAACTGTCTGATAATTGCCCTGCCATATGTAAGATGTTGTTCTTTTCGACATCACCGTAAGTAATGAATTCAGTCTTCAAAGAATCATCCAGCCCATAGATGAGGCTAAAGGTTTTTTCTTGACGATTTGCAACTGCACACTGGAATATGTTTCTATTTTTGCTGTCAGCTACCCATAGTAAATCCAGATTGGCTTTAATGATATGAGTAACAAACTCCGTCATCCCTTGTTGAGCGGCGTTCAAAATTGCATCGCGCAGACCAGATTTAGCAATTTGTGAGGCAGCTAAACCAATTATCGCCTCAGATATCAAAACCAGAAGCTCATGGGCATAGGAATGGTTTAGCTTAAGATCATATATTTGCTTGATTCCTAGTTCAATCAAGGTTTAATTAACTTATGAATAATTTCTTGAAGTAGTAAAGGAACAACAAAGAAAACTACATTGCGGCAGATATGTTACATACCGAAGGATGTTAAGACATTTGACCACAATCCAAGTAATTTCCCTGCAATTGAATAGTTGAGAAATGTATGTGCATAAATTTTATTGTAAAATTAAATTCTCAAACTTTTATTTTGGCTCTCAACACATAAAAATCCTTCATCTATCACTCAAAAATCTATAAGTAACCAACATGAAAAACTTTTAATTAAGTATGTACAACTTTTATTTCTTTTATTTTCAAAATCGGAGCAATTCCTATTAAATACATCAGGAAAGTGTAAATGTTGAAAAATTCACAAACACTACAATAATTTGGTGATGTTACTACATCTGCGGATCAATTTTTTTTAAGGGTTTGATGACTGAAACATTGAATTTTACAAAGATAAGTGACTAAATCATATCGTAAGTTTTTATAGTTAAATTGTCAAAATCGAAAATCTTTAAAGGTTAAGTGACTATTTATGTAATGTATCCATACATCAATGAATATACCTTTTAAAATAAAGCTCTTCGTTGTGTGTTGATCTTGCTCGTGAGTATAAATACGAATATCATCAATGGAAGCATCAGGTTTTCTAACCTTCAAGCCTTTAAGACAATAAATAATATTATTAGTGTTATTGCTATATTCATGATGATATTAGAATTTAGAATTTAGAATTTAGAATTTAGACTGCAACTATGTTTTTCAATTGGTGCAACTAATATGAAAAATTATTAAAAAAAAAAAATTCACTTTGCGAAATATATATCTATGACCACCTGATTCTCTAGCTTATGGCTTAAAGTTAAAATTAACCGTCGAACTATGTCAAATATATATTAAATAAGCCGCTAAACTATTATTTAAGGCAATGTAAGCACAAAATTTCATTTTCTGTTTGGGATGTAAAATCATGATTGGCAAAAAGTCAAGTTAAATAATTAGAAGGAAAATAATATGTCAAACATTTGATTTTTTTACCGAATTCGAGTAATTTGATTAAAAGTTAAAATTTGAAAGTAATAATTGAAATAATATATACCTCAGGATTTCTTTGACAATTTTAGTATAATATTTCGGGGGCTAATTTTGCCTTTAACTGAAACCGGGCTCTTCTTTTCTTTGATATATGAAAAAAGAGGGAAAATATTTTTTTTTATAAAAATCATTGTGTTAAATTTCCTCAAAATAATATGTTACTAAGAACGTACAAAAATAAATTAAAAGTTTGGTAAAATTGAGGGGCAAAAAATGGAAACGAAGAAAAAAACCTGTTTTGAATCAATATTAATGTAGTTTTTTTTTTGGCCGAAATATATTAATGAAGTTTAGAAATGTCGAGACGTTTTACCGCTCCGACGATAAATGACATGGCGTGAAAAATATTTGGGACTAAACAGTCTAAAAACAAATGGAGTCGCCACTAACCTTTTATTTTTAATAGGTGTGGTTAGTCACCTACTTGTTTAACCCAACGTAAATCTAGAAAGATTACGTCAAGCTAAGGAAAGAAACTAGTCTACGAAAAAGATTTTAGGTTCGTGAGTCGGTTACGCTTGGGGAAGGATTAGCACCCCCGATACGCCACGAAATCGGTACCACAAAAGTCTTGAAATATTTTACTTGGAAAATGATAATAAAATGTTTTAAAATCATTCTAAGAAAAAACATAATTTTAAATGTCGGAATGAATATTCCTTTTAATATAGGATAAACATCCCATTGAAAAGTTAAATCCAAAATTTAAAAAAAACTTAATGTCGGAATGAACATTCCTTTTGATGTGAAAATCCATAGCCCAATTTTGAATTTGAAGAAATTTCCTACTTAGAATGGAGATTCAATTTCTAACTAGGAACAAATATTCTTCAAAAATCAAAGTCAAATTTAAAAATGAGGATATATCCTTTTGAAAAACAAAGGTTTAATTTTAATTTTAGAAAGTCTCAATTATGAGAATATTAACTGAAACCTTCTAGAAAACATTTTGTAAAAAAGTTAGGATAAACATCCTCAAATTCGTGTTTTGAAAATCACATTAAGAGACTTTAATTATGATTTCTCAAATTAAAATCTCTTAGAAAGATTTAATTTTAAAAAAATGTCAGAATAGATATTCCTTTTAATTTGATGAAGGGAATAGTTTGACAAAAATTTAGTTTGATAGGAAAATATTTTAAAAAATTAAAAAAAGGATAAAAGAAAATAAATATTCCCTTTTATTGAAAAAGAAATAAAAAGAAATAAAGATAAAAAAGAGATTTTGAAGGTGATTTTTTATAAAATTTGAATTAATTTGAGAGGCCTTAATTATAGTTGGAAAATTAAAATCTCTCAAAAAGACTTCTAAAACATGTTTTGAAATTAATGTCGGAATGAACATTCCTTTTAATTTAATTGGGCCTCTTAGACAAGAGATTTTATTGAAATGAAGTAAAAATAAAACATAAAAGTAAAAGTAAAAGATTTTGGAATTAACATTCCTTTTTGTAAAAAGAAAATTTTTGGAGTTCATTTGCAAATTTTAAGGAATTAAAGAAATCATAAACATGATGTATGATTTTTATGTAAATCGAATGAGCAAAATATATTTTTCATTTTTGAAGGGATGAAAAATTCTCCCGGATCCGATTGGACTCCCGATTAGACGCCGAGAAAACATCTCATCGGAGAAAACCTTTAGAAACCTCAGACTCCCAAGGCATCTTTCGGTTACCCCATGCATATGAATTTTTTGAAAATCAATGTTCTAAATTTAATCATGCATGAATGGGACAAGGAAACATGGGTTAGTATATACACACACAATTAATTACACAATATGATATGATAAATAAATGAAACATGGGAATTTAAATTTAATTTTACAAGATCAAATTGCACAATAACTAATTTAACACATATAAGCAAGCTTAATTTAAATAAATACATTTACAAGATCCAAGGGGTAATTTCTACGCAAAATTTAATTCATAATTGAATAAACATATGTGCAGGGGCAAAAAGGTAATTTTACACATAAGATTGGTTTTTAATTAAACAAACATATAATCAAGGGTAAAAAGGTAAGATTGAATAAATATTCATACAAGGGCAAAAGGGTAATTTTACAAACAAGATTAAATTTCAAATTAAGCAAATAAGGATTTAATGACAAAAAGATAATTTAACAAGGCCAAAATTAAGTTCTAAATTAAATAGACATTTACAAACATAAAAATATAATTTTTAACAACCAAGATTTGTTCTCTTTATTTAAATAAATAAAAATAAAATAAAAATAAACTCAAAGATTTAATTTTTATTCACTAAGGTTTTATTTTTAATTGAACAAAAAACGTTTACAAGTTTAAAATTATAGTCTTTATAATTTAAATCAAAATTTTAACCCAAACAATCAAATTTACAACATTAAAGGTATAATCTTTATGACCAAGACTAGATTTTTTTTTTAAAGCAAGCAAGAATGAAAATAAACTCAAAAATGTAATCTTTCAAATCAAGGTTAAAACTTTTAATTAAACAAGCATATGGAGCATACAAAACATGCTTCAAAAAAAATAAAGTTAGAAACTTCTTACATAATCACATAAATAATTAAAAGAAAATCCATATTAACAAAAATAAAATAAATAAGTAAAAAGGCATAATCTTAAATATTCTTAAAGCATGCTTTAAACTAATCAAATTTATAAATCATAAATATCAACAAAAGATTAAAGCTAATATTTTTGCATGAAGTTAACATAACAAAGCAAGAACATTACATTTAAAGCAAAAAAAAATGAAAGATAAAAACAAGAGCTTTACCTAAAGAGTATGAAGTTTTACACCAAAATTAAAAAAAAAATGACTTTGTAGAGAAGAGAATGGCTAAAAGTTGATAAACAACAAGCCTTCTCTCTATTTTTCTCTAGCCAAACCGTTTAAAATAAATCAATAAGAAGAAAAGAAAAAAAAATTTCTTCCTTTCTCTTCGGACTCTCTTCCTCTCTTCTCCTCTCTATTTTTTCTGTGCTTGGAGAAAAATACTGAAGAAAAAGAGAAAAATTGCTGAAGAAGAAGACCTCGGGTTGTGCTATCTCCTTTTATCTTTGAAACTCTAGTCTTTTTTCCTCCCCATACAAGGCCCCCGAAAACAAGGAGTCGAAAGCTGACTAATGACCCTCAACATTTTCACGTGAACTCTTTCTTTGTCCCTTCTCTCTTTTATTGGTTGTTCTTTGCTGGCATTAGTTTTGTGGTCCTTGCAGGGGTATTAGTTGGCGTTTCACGTGTTGGGGTGGGGCAGTTAAAAATGATGGGCTGAAAAGGAAAGCTTCCAAAAATGCATGACTTTGCCATAGTCTTTCCTGCCAGCATTGCTAGTACTGTCCCAAGGAAATGGCCAACCTAGACAAAGTTTGAAACTCCAACAGCAGCAATCATGTTCGGAACAGCTTGCATTAGAATCTCAAAGCGAGAGGTCGGGTTGAGTGTAATCAATCTGAACTCCATTAGCTTCTGTTGCCTGCTTAAGCCTTTCAATGTTTTCTGGAGTGATGAAATAGCTCGCATCAGCAGTCTCAAATCCTTGCTCCCTTGCAAAGGCCTCGGCACCATCAAAGGCCAAATAAATATGAGGAGTCTTCTCCATGACTGCCCGCGCGACAGATATAGCATTAACAACAGTGCTGAGGCCTGAAACAGCTCCACGTTTCTTTGTCTTGCCATCCATGATGCTAGCTTCCATCTCAATTGTACCTATGCTAGTCAAAACAGATCCCCTGCCCGCATTTCAACAATCGTCCAAGGCGTGCTTATTGGATTTGAGAGCAGCGATCCCAACGTCAAAGCAATGACGGAGGCCGGCCTCTTCACACGTTTGTTCTTCCTACACCCACCACCGACGGGAACATTCCTTAAAGTGCCACCTCGAGTCCAATAACGCTTACAAGCCTTGCAAAACTGTCTTGGTTGTGATAAACTGTAGTTGTTGTAGTAGCAGAACTTTCGTGTTTGATGAATCACAGCGAGGACATTTTAGGGCTTGTTGATGTTGTTGTTGTTGAAGTTGTTGAGGTTGATGTTGTCGGCCATGACTGTTAACGCCTCTGGGTCTGCCACTGCATGCTCATTCAATGGCTCAATCCTCTTCTGACCTAGCTGCCATTGTTAAGTTCTCTGAGCTCTGCAGCTTCTCTGTCTTTACATTACTGGAAGCGTTGTTGTTCCCTACAGTGGCCATTGCTCCAACAAAAATAGAACAGCTAAAGAAGACAAAACCCAATCCTTGGAAACCGCCATTGCAGCTTTCGACTGCTTCTTCGTTAGTTAAAGGCTTTTTCTCTCTATCTCTCTCGTTTTCTCTCTATCCAAACAGACATCCAAACATAAAAGAAACTAACCAGGAAAAGCTAAGAGAGAGGAAAGAGAGACCAGAGAAAAGAATAAAAAGGAGGAGAAGAAGAAGAAGCGGAGCTGGTCTTGGTGACGTGGCTGTTTGTTGCTGAAACTGTTGTTGGCTCGAGCTATTGTTGCTGTAACAGTTGCTGTGGTGGCTATCCCCTCCACTGGTTTGGCATTCACGGCTGTGGTGAGTGCTGTGGTGGATGAGGAGAAGAAGGCCGGTGTTGCATTTGCTGCTGCTCATTGCGGTGGAGCAGCGGTGGCGTGGCTCTTGGCGTCGGGGATGGGTGGCGTGGTTGCTGGTGGTATAGTGCTGCCAATGCTGCTGTGGTTGCAACTACTGCAAGCATGAAGGCTGCTAGTGCTGCATGGAATGTATGTGAGGCTGCGGAAGCTTTCTCTGCTGCTGCTGTATTGTTGGCCTGAGGGCGGCGTTTGGAGGAAGCCGTGGAAGGAGTTGAGGAGAAGCGGTGGCGTGGTGGTGGATGTTGCTGGAACAGCCAGCTCTCACGGAAAACTTTGGTTCGATAGTAGGAATTCATTGCGAATGCAGCATGAGACCGGACAGTGTTGGGATCATAGCAGGCTCCACCAGCCTGAATTGGTGTACAATCTATTCCTTGGCCACATGCATAATCCATGTTTGATTGTAGCTAAGCATCACTGGCATCAGCCTTTGGAACACACAAATTCTTGCTCAATGGTACTGGAGTTGCTGGGGATGGATTTTATTATGTATATACATATATATTATATAAATAAATAAATATATACACATATATAAATATATACATACATATTTATGCGTGTATATACGCATATAAATATATATGTATACATATAAATATGTATATACACATTTAAATATATATATATATATACATACAAATATAAATGTACACAATAATATAAATATATATATACATATGTATATGCATACATAAATATATACACATGCATATAAATATACATGTATACACACAAATATGTGTACATATACATAAATATATATATATATATATATATGTATACATATATTTTTTGCTTGATGGCCGAGTTCGGTTGGTCTTTAGCTTGCTTGACTTTCTATGGAACCGAGTTGACTGGTTGATTTTTCTATTTTAGGTTCGAAATTACCTGCAAAGTAACGGGATTAAATTAAAATTAAATAAGGTAATAGGAATAAATAAAAATAAACTAAACTTAAAAAGGAAAAATAAAATTTGAAAATGACTAATTAATTAATTGACTAATTAACCAATTAATCAGTTAATTAATTTAAAAATAAGTGTCTACAGTTGCCCCTCTTTGATTATTTCTTAATGATCTAGAAGTGTAAGCTTCTGGATAATTAGGAAATAAGCAAAGATGTAGACACTCTTTACTCAAATGTGTACTAAACAGTATTGGGGTTTTTAAAAAGATCACTCTTAATAGAACTAATTTCAAAATCAAGGAAATTGTCCTAAACAGAACTAATTTTAAGAAAACTATCCTAAACAATAATGATTTTGCCCTAAACAGAAACAATTTTAAGAAAATCACCCTAAACAGAAATGATTTTAAATTTGATCAAATTGTCCTAAACAGAAACAATTTTGGAAAACCACCATAAACAGAAATGATTTTAAATTTGAAGAAATCGTGCTAGTTTTGAGAAAACCATTCTAAACAGAAGTGATTTTAAATTTGAAGAAATTGTGCTGATTTTGAGAAAACCATTCTAAACAGAAGTGATTTTAAATCTGATGAAATTGTGCTAATTTTGCGAAAACCACCCTAAACAGGAATAATTTTAAATTCGGAGAAGTTGTGTTAAATTTTGAGAAAACCATTCTAAATAGAAATGATTTTAGACCTTGAATTAATTGCTTTAAAAAAGAAACACTTTTGAGAAAACCATCCTAAACAGGAATGATTTTAAACTTTGAAGGAATTGCTTTAAAAAGAAACACTTTTGAGAAACCGTCCTAAACAGGAATGATTTTAATCTTTGAAAGACTTGCTTTAAAAAAGAGATGCTTTTGAGAAAACCATTCTAAACAGAAATGATTTTAATTTTGAATAAATTACTTTTAAAAAGAAATGCCTTTGAGAAAACCATCCTAAACAGAAATGATTTTAATTTTGAATAAATTGCTTTTGAAAAGAAATGCCTTTGAGAAAATCATCCTAAACAGGAACGATTTTAGACTTTGCTTTGAAAAGAAAATGCTTTTGAGAAAATCATCCTAAACAGGAACGATTTTAGACTTTGCTTTGAAAAGAAAATGCTTTTGAGAAAAATCATCCTAAACAGGAACGATTTTAGACTTGAATAAATTACTTTAAAAGAAAATGCTCTTGAGAAAACTATCCTAAACAGGAAAGATTTTAGACTTGAATAAATTGCTTTAAAAGAAAATGCTCTTGAGAAAACTATCCTAAACAAGAAAGATTTTAGACTTGAATAAATTGCTTTAAAAGAAAATGCTCTTGAGAAAACTATCCTAAACAGGAAAGATTTTAGACTTGAATAAATTGCTTTAAAAGAAAATGCTCTTGAGAAAACTATCCTAAACAGGAATGATTTTAATTTGAATAAATTGCTTTGCTTTTGAGAAAACCATCTTAAACAAAATGATTTTAAACTTTGCTTTAAAAAGAAACACTTTTTGAGAAAACTATCCTAAACAGGAATGATTTTAAACTTTGCTTTAAAAAGAAACACCTTTTTTTTTTTGAGAAAACTATCCTAAACAGGAATGATTTTAAACTTTGCTTTAAAAAGAAACACTTCTCTTTTCTTTTTTTTTTCTTTTTTTTTGAGAAAGCTATCCTAAACAGGAATGATTTTTAAACTTTGCTTTAAAAAGAAACACCTTTTTTTTTTTGTGAAAATTATCCTAAACAGGAATGATTTTAAACTTTGCTTTAAAAAGAAACACCTTTTTTTTTTTGTGAAAACTATCCTAAACAGGAATGATTTTTAACTTTGAATAAATTACTTTAGAAAGAAACACTTTTAAGAAAACTATCATAAACAGAAATGAATTCAGATCATTCTCAAACAGATTTACCTTAAGTAAGAAAATACCTTAAAGGAATTTTGGAGAGTTACCTGAGGAGCTTCTTACACAAGACTAACCTCGCAATTTGAATTGGATTTATGCCTGCAATTTTTGAACAATGATAGGATGCATAATGAATGTTTATGAGGAATGATGCTAAAATGATGCATTTTGCTTGTTGATGCTTAAATGATAATGCTTTTCTACTTTGCCTCAAAGGTTTCAAGATAGCCTTCTGGCTTGGTCCGATCTACTTTCTTCGAAATTGGTGAACATCTTCTTGATACATCTTCTCTGGCATAAACATGCCCCAGACTCTTATTTCAAATCATTTTTGCCTAAACATCCCAGTTTGAGACAATTTCATTCACGTGTCACCTTGCTCTGGGCACCAAAAGTATGTTGTTGAGCTCATGTTTACCCTCACATTTCTTTCCTTTTTGTGCTGAGAGTTGACTTCAAGTGTTATGGCATTCACTTACCTATTTGCTCTTCTTTTCATGATGAAGAAATTATGCAATTCGTATTTAAGGAGAAATTCATGGATCATCTTGAAGAAAAGCAATGCAAAATATATTTATATAAAGTTATAACAGGTTCCTGACAAGAATCTAACAAACAAGTTTATGACGAAAGAAGAAAAAGGGCATATGACCTTTAAGCGATGAATGCATAGACAACAAAGTGTTGGTCATCTTGCGCCTCGCCTTTGACTAACTCACCTTTGCTGAACTGACGTTCGACGAAGTTTGATGATTTCTGATTACTTGAATCCCCATGGCCAAACAAGATCTCTTGTGCAAGTTGGGTACCCATTTTGCCGTGCTTTCTAGAACTTCCTAAATTGCCTTTTTAGGTTTTCAGCTTAGGAACCAACCTAATTGGATCTGAACCGCCCTTTCGGGTTTTCACCTCAGACCCCTCCTTTTCTTCTCTTTTTTCGGACTCAAACCGCCTTTTCAGGTTTTCAACTTGAGACACTCTTTTCTTTTTTCATTTTTTTCATTTTTTCATCATCATTTTTTTTCTTTTCTTCTTTTTTTAGTTTTCTTCTCTCTTTTTTTTTTCTTCTTCTTCAAGTGCAATATTTCTTCATAGCATCAGCATTGACTGGATGTGGCAATTCATCTCCATCCATTTCTTGCAAGATTAGGGCACCTCCCGAGAATGCTTTCTTCACCACATAAGGACCATCCCAATTTGGAGTCCACTTTCCTCGGGGATCATATTGATTAGGCAGAATTTTCTTCAGCACCAATTCTTCTTTTCTGAACTCGCACAAACGCACCTTCTTGTCATATGCGTGCATCATTTGTTTCTAAAATAATTGACCATGGCAAAGTGCTTTGAACCTTTCCTCTTCAATCAAGTTCAATTGGTCAAATCTCTCCTGCACCCAATCTGACTCTTTGAGCTTTACTTCTCTGTATACTCTCAAGGATAGGATTTCCCACTCAACCGGCAACTGCTTCCATTCCATGAACCAAAGAAATATGAAGCTGCCCCAGTGGATGCTCTTGTAGTAGTGCGGTAAGCATGTAGAGCAAAAGGAAGTTTCTCATGCCAATCAACTATCTTCTTGATGTTTTTGTTTACTGCTTCAACTGCCCCATTCAACTTAGGGCAGTAAGGGGTAGAATTGCTATGCTTGGTCTTGAATTTGGAGCATGCTGCCTCTACCATCTTATTGTTGAAATTCTTGGCATTGTCGGTGATGATTCTTTTCAGCAACCCACATCGGCAAATGATCTCTTTCTTCACAAACATGATGACCACTGACTGCATTATACTTATATAAGAAGCTGCTTTGACCCATTTGGTGAAGTTATCGACGGCCACCAGAATGAATTGATGTCCATTAGAAGCTTTTGGTGAAATTGCCCCAATCACATCTTTGCCCCACATTGAGAAAGGACATGGAGAAGAATAACATGTAGTGGTTTGGGAGGCATGTGAATCTGATCAACATAAATTCGGTGCTTGTGACCTTTCCCGGCATGATTGATACAATCTGTCTCTATTGCCATCTGAATCCCTAAGATGCCAGCTTCATACTCCACCATATTGTTTGTGGTGTCGAAGTCAAGCCTTGCTGTTGCTGAGTATTGATCTCCATTTGGAGATTTTAAGACAGCTCCTACTCTATGCCCCAATGCATTTGATGCCCCATCAAAGTACACTCTCCATCTCTTTTCTTTCTTTGATTCGGTGTGGAAGATTGCCATCAAATCCTCATCAAGAAACTCAAATTTCATGGGTTCATAATCATCAATTGATCTATCGGCTAGAAATTCAGCAGCAGTACTTCCTTTGATAGCCTTCTGAGAGACATGTATTATATCATATGCTGACAGTAGCACTCGCCAATGAGCTAATCGACCTGATAATGACGGTTTTTCAAAGAGGAGTCTGATCGGATCTAGCTTCAACTATCAACCTAGTGGTTTTATACAATATGCACTGTCTTAATCTCTGAGTTGCCCACGCCAATGCACAACACACCTTTTTTATCTGAGAATACTTGGCCTCATACTCTGTGAACTTCTTGCTGACATAGTAGATCGCTTGCTCTTTCTTGCCGGTTTCATCATGTTGCCCCAAAACACAGCCCATGGAGTGTTCCAACACTGTCAGATACAAGATTAGAGGTCGATCAGGCACAGGAGGTACTAGCACTGATGGGTTTGACAAATACTCCTTGACCTTATCAAAGGCTTTCTGACAATCTTCATTCCATTCTCCCATATTGTTCTTCTTCAAGAGCTTGAAAACCGGGTCACATTTTGTAGTTAACTGGGAAATGAAGCGGGAGATATAGTTTAATCTCCCAAAGAAACCTCTTACTTCCTTTTGAGTTATCGGAGGTGGCAAATTCTGAATGACTTTGATTTTATCTGGGTCTACCTCGATGCCTCTTTGACTGACAATAAAACCCAGTAGCTTCCCTAAAGTGACGCCGAAAGTACACTTGGCAGGGTTTAATCTCAACCAATACTTGCGTAGTCTTTCAAACAGCTTCCTCTGACCAGTCACATGCTCTTCTGGATTCCTACCTTTGGCAATCATATCATCCATATACACCTCGATCTCTTTATGCATCATATCATGAAAAAGGGTCACCATAGCTCTCTGATAAGTTGCCCCAGCATTCTTGAGACCAAAGGACATCACATTGTATTGGAACGTGCCCCGCATGGTGGTGAAAGCAGTCTTCTCCTTATCTTCTGAAGCCATTTTAATCTGGTTGTACCCCGAAAACCCATCCATGAAAGAAAATGTTGCATGTTTAGCCGTGTTGTCTACTAAAGTGTCAATGTGGGGCAGTGGGAAATTGTCTTTCTGACTGGCTTTATTGATATCTCGGTAATCCACACACATTCGAACTTTGCCATCTTTCTTCGGGACCGGTACTACATTTGCGACCCACTCAGGATAAGTGGCCACTTCCAAAAAATCCTGCATCCAGTTGCTTCTTCACTTCTTCTTTGATCTTTAGTAACATGGCCGGCCTCATTCTCCTCAATTTTTGTTGCACTGGCTTGAACTCGGGCTTGATTGGCATTCTATGCACCACAATCTCAGTATCCAGACTCGGCATGTCTTGATAGGGCCAAGCAAAGGTATTGGCATATTCTTTGAGCAGTGACATCAATTCCTCTTTCTCTTTCAGTGTCAAGGAAGTGCCAATTTTGACTTTTTCTTTTTCGGCCAAATTGATCAACCCAGTAGTTTTTTTTTTTGTGGCAAGATCTGTTTGTCTTCTCATTCAATCAGTCTCATAAGATCAGGGGAAGAGAGTAATCATCATCATCATTATTGTCAAAGTCATCTGCATTAATGAACCGGTCGAAATCAGGCTCAAGAGGACCCTCTTTGCTATCTTTGCATTCATCACTTGAGGTTCTTTAAGTCAAGGGATAATAAAGGAATATATATAATATATATACATATATGTATTTGATCCATGAATAAAATAAAATGGTAAAACGAATAATAAGGGTAAATAGAAGAAAGCACGAAGAATTATGATATGAAATATGTACATGACAGAGAGTTTAAAAATGTACATGACAGAGAGTTTAAGAATGCATAACATCAAAATTATGAATGATAGAGCAAATATGAAAGTAAAACCCATAACATATGAAGATCAACCACCAACACTTTTGGGCAGAAATGTAGGATAAAAAGTGCTCAAAGTTGCCAAAGCTTATTATATGTCAAAATCTACTATCATAATCGGTGCCTCAAAAACCTCCCAGTTGTTTGAATTGGTCTCCGGTGCTAACTGCAGGACCCATGTTTCGCCGTTGCTTGATTCATCATATCCCAACACAGCTAACTCAGCATTAATAGCATTTACTCCATTTCCGCCATGACTAGGCTGCACTCGGCTGCACACCAGTATCAAAAGTCAAACGTCCTTCCTTGATAATCCCTTGTACCACTTCTTTCAATCTCATGCAGTTTTCAATACTATGCCCCTTAGCTCCTGAGTGATAGGCACATGTTGCATTCTCATCAAACCACTTGGGATATGGAGGCTGTAAGAGGGTCGAGTACTGAACCGGTTCAATCATCTTGCTATCCAATAGCTTGGTGTATAGCTCTGTGTAAGTCATGGTATGGGAGTCAATTGTTTCCTTTTCTTTGGTGGTCTTGAATTTCGGTTTTGAGTGTTTGGTCTTGGAGCAGTGGAAATGGTGTTGGACACTAGGTATTGGTAAGCATTTTGAGGTTGTGTGCAACAGGGAAGAGGATACTGGTAAGTGTTATGAGGTGGAGTGTAAATGGTGGGATGGTATTGGTGCTGGCATGGTTGGCATTGGGGTTGTGGATGCTGATATCGCTGCTGGTATCCCTCACATCTGATAGTACTCACTTCGTTTTCTTTCTTCTTGGAACTCTCCTTGACTACACTGGACTCCCCATCAACTAACTTACCGATTCTGAGTGCATTTTCCACCATTTCTCCGATTAAGACCATGTCAGTAAAACTCATGGTGGCGCCAACTAGCATATGGCTATAATATGGAGCTTTCAAGGTGTTAATGAATAGCCATGTCATCTCTTTCTCAGTCAAAGGAGGCTGAATCTGAGTTGTCATGTCCTTCCATCTCTGGGCATATTCAGTGAATGACTCAGAAGACTTTTTCTCCATGTTTTGCAAAGTCAATCTATCGGGTACTAAATCCATCATATGCTTGTACTGATTGATGAAAGTCCGAGCCAGATCATTCCAAGAATGGATACCCCGCCTATCCAACTTGTTATACCACCGTGTTGCTGACCCAGTGAGGCTGTCTTGGAAACAGTGAATCAACAGTTTATCATCTCGAGAATAAGTGGCCATCTTTCGGCAGTACATGGTAATATGGTCCTTAGGGCATGTAGTCCCGTTGTACTTTTCAAACTCGGGCGCTTTGAACTTCCTTGGGATCACCAATCCATCAACTAAACTCAACTCGTATGCATCAGTGGTGCCATAAGCATGAGTGCCCTCCATGGCTTTAAGTCGCTCCTTTATTTGATTCAACACTTTCTGGCTTTCAGCTTCGCCCATCTCTCTCTCAAACTGTTCGTTAGGTACAATCACGGGGTTGGCTGGGGCAAATCCAGGGACAGGAGGAGCCATGGCGTATGTGGGAGGAGTAATTTGTGGGGTTGGCATTGGAAGTCCTCTGCTCGTATTGAACATTGGGGGTATAAAAGGGTATATGCCAGGTGGAGGCGGTGGTGGAAAGGTGAATGTGTTTGTGGTTGATTGCGGAAATTGTGTTTGATTTTCTTGTGGGGGTATACTGAGGGTTGGAAGTGAGAGAGAGGCATTCGTGGGCTGAGCTGTGGGGAGTATATGTGGGAGTGCATTCTGGGGAGATTGCCCATTGGAATTGTTGCCCGAGCTGGCCATGTTTTGTTGCCTCATAGTAGTCACCATTTCTGCCATCTGATCCAATTTTTTCTGCAATTCTTCATTTGCCTTCCTCAACTGCTCAATCTCAGTAGTTTGCTCTTCCATTACAATTTTGGACCGTAATCTAGTATCAGGAGGTGCTATCTTGAAACCCTTTGATGTAATCACAAGGATGAATCAGATTCCCTTTATTATGAATGGAATGTATGTATGAACATGCTTGATGAAAATGCTTGATGAAAATACAACCACGGAATGCAAAAATAAGGGGAAGAAATGGCAAAAAGGAAATGTCTTAGCTCACCATTAAAATAAATTATATACATGGATGCACATATACAAGTACAGTATGAAGTAGAATAAAAGAAAGCATGTCAATGATTATATGTAGATGCAAAAATGAATGGTTTACAACAATTTAACTATAAAGGATAACTGGTCATTTCTTCAGAACGAGGCCAAAAGACCAAATATCCATTGACCCGAAGATTGACCTTTTTCATCAGCCATGACTAATTTCCCTTTACAGTTATCTTGTTGCGAATGATTCTACAATGAAATGCATGTCATGTGGAGATGGCGAATAAAAGAAATAATCATGGATATTCAAGGCATAAACATGTATGGATGAAGAAAGGAAGTAAGTAAACATACGATAAGCAGACAGCATATATACAGACGAAGTGAAGAAGAGAATAGGAAAATTATACAAGTAGCATACCAATACAGATTATGAAATGGATACATACAAATAAAGTGGGAAAGAAAACAAACAACATATCATCATGAAATAAGTATTTGTACAAAAAGATGAAAGGAAACAGACAGTTTATACAAACAACGTGATATCATGAAATAAGCATATGTACAGAAAAATAGACAGTTTATACAAACAGCATATCATCACGAAATAATCAGAAAACAGACAAACAGCATGCTATCATGAAATAAGCAGATAAAACAAAAGGGATTGATAAAGGTAAGAAGCCGTCCCCCCTTTTGTGTCCTAAGAAACCGAGTTTTCTTCAACGGGTTTGGCTCTATCTAGGTTAGATTTTGGGTTCTTCTACATGCTGGGTTTAAAGCTCTAGACAAGGGTACCCATCGGACAAGATGGGGTGGAGGCAACCCCGTCGCCCCCTCCTAAATAAAGGTGAAGTTCGGACTCCCGAACTTTTATGTTATGAATTTGTTTAGTGTGTGAGGGAGGGACTTATACCTTTACCAATTGCCTTTCGATGAAGTAGTGAACATTCGGAGAAGCAGAAGCAAGAAGAAGAAAAAACTTCACTATCACATGTCAACACACGATCAGTCCGATTCAAAATATAGGATAAATAATTAATATGATGAGATAAGCACACATGGTAAACAAGATAGGCATACATGGCATACACAAGGAATTAGAACAAGAAAAATACATACAAGACTAAAAGGGTAAAATGGTAAATACAAAAAGCATATTGGCAAATCAAGACATACAAAGGAAATTGGGACATGCAAAATATATACAAGTAATTAAGACATAGGGCATGCTAGAGGATCAAGGCATAGGCTAAGAATTAAAACATGCAGAATATATATACGAGTAATTAAACACACAAAGCATACTAAAAGATCAAAACATAAAAACATATATAAATTGAATGTGATATGAATGCAAGATGCAATTTTAATAAACTTATTTTTTTGAAAAATCTTCTTTTTTTTTTCTCTCTTCTTTTCTTTTTTTCTTTTTTGAGAAATTTTGAAACAATTATTGGAAAAAATTTAATGCAAATGAATGATGCAATGCATGAAATGAAACTTAAAACATTTTATTATCAAACCCAAGTAAAATAAGACTTTAAAAAGTGGCTCAACTCTAACAAATGTATCCCCAGTGGAGTCGCCAAGCTGTCGAGACGTTTTACCGCTCCGACGATAAATGACATGGCGTGAAAAATATTTGGGACTAAACAGTCTAAAAACAAATGGAGTCGCCACTAACCTTTTATTTTTAATAGGTGTGGTTAGTCACCTACTTGTTTAACCCAACGTAAATCTAAAAAGATTACGTCAAGCTAAGGAAAGAAACTGGTCTACGAAAAAGATTTTAGGTTCGTGAGTCGGTTACGCTTGGGGAAGGATTAGCACCCCCGATACGCCACGAAATCGATACCACAAAAGTCTTGAAATATTTTACTTGGAAAATGATAATAAAATGTTTTAAAATCATTCTAAGAAAAAACATAAATGTCGGAATGAATATTCCTTTTAATATAGGATAAACATCCCATTGAAAAGTTAAATCCAAAATTTTAAAAAAACTTAATGTCGGAATGAACATTCCTTTTGATGTGAAAATCCATAGCCCAATTTTGAATTTGAAGAAATTTCCTACTTAGAATGGAGATTCAATTTCTAACTAGGAACAAATATTCTTCAAAAATCAAAGTCAAATTTAAAAATGAGGATATATCCTTTTGAAAAACAAAGGTTTAATTTTAATTTTAGAAAGTCTCAATTATGAGAATATTAACTGAAACCTTCTAGAAAACATTTTGTAAAAAAGTTAGGATAAACATCCTCAAATTCGTGTTTTGAAAATCACATTAAGAGACTTTAATTATGATTTCTCAAATTAAAATCTCTTAGAAAGATTTAATTTTAAAAAAATGTCAGAATAGATATTCCTTTTAATTTGATGAAGGGAATAGTTTGACAAAAATTTAGTTTGATAGGAAAATATTTTAAAAAATTAAAAAAAGGATAAAAGAAAATAAATATTCCCTTTTATTGAAAAAGAAATAAAAAGAAATAAAGATAAAAAAGAGATTTTGAAGGTGATTTTTTATAAAATTTGAATTAATTTGAGAGGCCTTAATTATAGTTGGAAAATTAAAATCTCTCAAAAAGACTTCTAAAACATGTTTTGAAATTAATGTAATGAACATTCCTTTTAATTTAATTGGGCCTCTTAGACAAGAGATTTTATTGAAATGAAGTAAAAATAAAACATAAAAGTAAAAGTAAAAGATTTTGGAATTAACATTCCTTTTTGTAAAAAGAAAATTTTTGGAGTTCATTTGCAAATTTTAAGGAATTAAAGAAATCATAAACATGATGTATGCTTTTTATGTAAATCGAATGAGCAAAATATATTTTTCATTTTTGAAGGGATGAAAAATTCTCCCGGATCCGATTGGACTCCCGATTAGACGCCGAGAAAACATCTCATCGGAGAAAACCTTTAGAAACCTCAGACTCCCAAGGCATCTTTCGGTTACCCCATGCATATGAATTTTTTGAAAATCAATGTTCTAAATTTAATCATGCATGAATGAGACAAGGAAACATGGGTTAGTATATACACACACAATTAATTACACAATATGATATGATAAATAAATGAAACATGGGAATTTAAATTTAATTTTACAAGATCAAATTGCACAATAACTAATTTAACACATATAAGCAAGCTTAATTTAAATAAATACATTTACAAGATCCAAGGGGTAATTTCTACGCAAAATTTAATTCATAATTGAATAAACATATGTGCAGGGGCAAAAAGGTAATTTTACACATAAGATTGGTTTTTAATTAAACAAACATATAATCAAGGGTAAAAAGGTAAGATTGAATAAATATTCATACAAGGGCAAAAGGGTAATTTTACAAACAAGATTAAATTTCAAATTAAGCAAATAAGGATTTAATGACAAAAAGATAATTTAACAAGGCCAAAATTAAGTTCTAAATTAAATAGACATTTACAAACATAAAAATATAATTTTTAACAACCAAGATTTGTTCTCTTTATTTAAATAAATAAAAATAAAATAAAAATAAACTCAAAGATTTAATTTTTATTCACTAAGGTTTTATTTTTAATTGAACAAAAAACGTTTACAAGTTTAAAATTATAGTCTTTATAATTTAAATCAAAATTTTAACCCAAACAATCAAATTTACAACATTAAAGGTATAATCTTTATGACCAAGACTAGATTTTTTTTTTAAAGCAAGCAAGAATGAAAATAAACTCAAAAATGTAATCTTTCAAATCAAGGTTAAAACTTTTAATTAAACAAGCATATGGAGCATACAAAACATGCTTCAAAAAAAATAAAGTTAGAAACTTCTTACATAATCACATAAATAATTAAAAGAAAATCCATATTAACAAAAATAAAATAAATAAGTAAAAAGGCATAATCTTAAATATTCTTAAAGCATGCTTTAAACTAATCAAATTTATAAATCATAAATATCAACAAAAGATTAAAGCTAATATTTTTGCATGAAGTTAACATAACAAAGCAAGAACATTACATTTAAAGCAAAAAAAAAATGAAAGATAAAAACAAGAGCTTTACCTAAAGAGTATGAAGTTTTACACCAAAATTAAAAAAAAATGGCTTTGTGGAGAAGAGAATGGCTAAAAGTTGATAAACAACAAGCCTTCTCTCTATTTTTCTCTAGCCAAACCGTTTAAAATAAATCAATAAGAAGAAAAGAAAAAAAAATTTCTTCCTTTCTCTTCGGACTCTCTTCCTCTCTTCTCCTCTCTATTTTTTCTGTGCTTGGAGAAAAATACTGAAGAAAAAGAGAAAAATTGCTGAAGAAGAAGACCTCGGGTTGTGCTATCTCCTTTTATCTTTGAAACTCTAGTCTTCTTTCCTCCCCATACAAGGCCCCCGAAAACAAGGAGCCGAAAGCTGACTAATGACCCCTCAACATTTTCACGTGAACTCTTTCTTTGTCCCTTCTCTCTTTTATTGGTTGTTCTTTGCTGGCATTAGTTTTGTGGTCCTTGCAGGGGTATTAGTTGGCGTTTCACGTGTTGGGGTGGGGCAGTTAAAAATGATGGGCTGAAAAGGAAAGCTTCCAAAAATGCATGACTTTGCCATAGTCTTTCCTGCCAGCATTGCTAGTACTGTCCCAAGGAAATGGCCAACCTAGACAAAGTTTGAAACTCCAACAGCAGCAATCATGTTCGGAACAACTTGCATTAGAATCTCAAAGCGAGAGGTCGGGTTGAGTGTAATCAATCTGAACTCCATTAGCTTCTGTTGCCTGCTTAAGCCTTTCAATGTTTTCTAGAGTGATGAAATAGCTCGCATCAGCAGTCTCAAATCCTTGCTCCCTTGCAAAGGCCTCGGCACCATCAAAGGCCAAATAAATATGAGGAGTCTTCTCCATGACTGCCCGCGCGACAGATATAGCATTAACAACAGTGCTGAGGCCTGAAACAGCTCCACGTTTCTTTGTCTTGCCATCCATGATGCTAGCTTCCATCTCAATCGTACCTATGCTAGTCAAAACAGATCCCCTGCCCGCATTTCAACAATCGTCCAAGGCGTGCTTATTGGATTTGAGAGCAGCGATCCCAACGTCAAAGCAATGACGGAGGCCGGCCTCTTCACACGTTTGTTCTTCCTACACCCACCACCGACGGGAACATTCCTTAAAGTGCCACCTCGAGTCCAATAACGCTTACAAGCCTTGCAAAACTGTCTTGGTTGTGATAAACTGTAGTTGTTGTAGTAGCAGAACTTTCGTGTTTGATGAATCACAGCGAGGACATTTTAGGGCTTGTTGATGTTGTTGTTGTTGAAGTTGTTGAGGTTGATGTTGTCAGCCATGACTGTTAACGCCTCTGGGTCTGCCACTGCATGCTCATTCAATGGCTCAATCCTCTTCTGACCTAGCTGCCATTGTTGAGTTCTCTGAGCTCTGCAGCTTCTCTGTCTTTACATTACTGGAAGCGTTGTTGTTCCCTACAGTGGCCATTGCTCCAACAAAAACAGAACAGCTAAAGAAGACAAAACCCAATCCTTGGAAACCGCCATTGCAGCTTTGGACTGCTTCTTCGTTAGTTAAAGGCTTTTTCTCTCTATCTCTCTCGTTTTCTCTCTATCCAAACAGACATCTAAACATAAAAGAAACTAACCAGGAAAAGCTAAGAGAGAGGAAAGAGAGACCAGAGAAAAGAATAAAAAGGAGGAGAAGAAGAAGAAGCGGAGCTGGTCTTGGTGACGTGGCTGTTTGTTGCTGAAACTGTTGTTGGCTCGAGCTATTGTTGCTGTAACGGTTGCTGTGGTGGCTATCCCCTCCACTGGTTTGGCATTCACGGCTGTGGTGAGTGCTGTGGTGGATGAGGAGAAGAAGGCCGGTGTTGCATTTGCTGCTGCTCATTGCGGTGGAGCAGCGGTGGCGTGGCTCTTGGCGTCGGGGATGGGTGGCGTGGTTGCTGGTGGTATAGTGCTGCCAATGCTGCTGTGGTTGCAACTACTGCAAGCGTGAAGGCTGCTAGTGCTGCATGGAATGTATGTGAGGCTGCGGAAGCTATCCCTGTTGCTGCTGTATTGTTGGCCTGAGGGCGGCGTTTGGAGGAAGCCGTGGAAGGAGTTGAGGAGAAGCGGTGGCGTGGTGGTGGATGTTGCTGGAACAGCCAGCTCTCACGGAAAACTTTGGTTCGATAGTAGGAATTCATTGCGAATGCAGCATGAGACCGGACAGTGTTGGGATCATAGCAGGCTCCACCAGCCTGAATTGGTGTACAATCTATTCCTTGGCCACATGCATAATCCATGTTTGATTGTAGCTAAGCATCACTGGCATCAGCCTTTGGAACACACAAATTCTTGCTCAATGGTACTGGAGTTGCTGGGGATGGATTTTATTATGTATATACATATATATTATATAAATAAATAAATATATACACATATATAAATATATACATACATATTTATGCGTGTATATACGCATATAAATATATATGTATACATATAAATATGTATATACACATTTAAATATATATATATATATATACATACAAATATAAATGTACACAATAATATAAATATATATATACATATGTATATGCATACATAAATATATACACATGCATATAAATATACATGTATACACACAAATATGTGTACATATACATAAATATATATATATATATGTATACATATATTTTTTGCTTGATGGCCGAGTTCGGTTGGTCTTTAGCTTGCTTGACTTTCCATGGAACCGAGTTGACTGGTTGATTTTTCTATTTTAGGTTCGAAATTACCTGCAAAGTAACGGGATTAAATTAAAATTAAATAAGGTAATAGGAATAAATAAAAATAAACTAAACTTAAAAAGGAAAAATAAAATTTGAAAATGACTAATTAATTAATTGACTAATTAACCAATTAATCAGTTAATTAATTTAAAAATAAGTGTCTACAAGAAATATAATTTATTTTTTGATAGATACGTTAGAAAAAATTAGGGCAAAGAGAGAGACTAAGGAGTTTATGATACTGACCAAAATATACACGGCGTTGTAGAAAGGAAAGCCCACATGTACTTAGGAATGTCGAAGTTGTGAATATAATTCCCCAACGGCATTTCTATCTGTTCCAATACTATAAACTGCTAACTGGGGACATCGACGAAGCAGATCCAAGGCAACATCTGGTGAATTCAAAAGAGATAATAACTTGTGAATATATATTGTCAAGTCTTCCTTAAGTCGATTAGTTAAGAAGAAAGTCGATCTTACCAAAATTTTTGTTTTCTATACAGAAATAGATGACTTTGTTTGCACGAGTTTGGTTTTGTGATGAATCATGTCTCTACGGCCATATAGACATGCCGTTTCAAGGGGAATTTCATTATGGTCATCCTCTGGAATAGTGAGTAATTCCTTGTTCTTTCGGACCAACTGTTCTGCGATCTTTATTTTTCCTTTGTACATTGCAGCACAATGAAGAACTGTGATCCCTATAGGACTCTTTTTTTCCGAGTCTTCTTTTGACATATGGCGTAAAAATTCGTCGACAATTTCCGACGTACTGAGGGTTGTAAAATGAATAGCAAAGCGAGTGTTGTTCCTGATAATTCTTGAATCTATTAAATCCGGATGCTCGGCCAAGAGACGCCTCACGCTATTCAAGTTTCCTCTGCAGATTGCCTTGATCAAAGCAATACATTCGACATCCCAAACCTCGGCTACAGCTGCCAACACTTTTGATATTTTCAAATCTATATCTATAATCTATAATTTATAATATATATATATATATACATATATATATATATATAATTATGAGTTTTGCAAAAGTTTTGATTATTTTAAATACCTATTTTCCTTTAAATGTTTAAAAAATGTCATTAGTTTAAATTGGATTTTTCCTTTTACATTTTAGTTTTTAAAATTAAAAATTGGACTTTGCCTTTTTTTTAATATTCTTTATATCCATGATATATTTAAATAAATACCATCAACTTTAATATAGTTTAATTTAAATATTACTCTTATACAATCATCCACTTTAATGTAATTTAATTTTTTAATGTAATTTCATTTAAACTTTACTTTTTTGCACATCATTTTACAATACTTAAGAACAAAGTAGTTTAATTTAAATATTAATACACATTGTCCACTTAATTATATACACTAATATATTATTTTTAACCAATGTGTTTTGCAAAAGTTTTGATTATTTTAAATACCTATTTTCCTTTAAATGTTTAAAAAATGTCATTAGTTTAAATTGGATTTTTCCTTTTACATTTTAGTTTTTAAAATTAAAAATTGGACTTTGCCTTTTTTTTAATATTCTTTATATCCATGATATATTTAAATAAATACCATCAACTTTAATATAGTTTAATTTAAATATTACTCTTATACAATCATCCACTTTAATGTAATTTAATTTTTTAATGTAATTTCATTTAAACTTTACTTTTTTGCACATCATTTTACAATACTTAAGAACAAAGTAGTTTAATTTAAATATTAATACACATTGTCCACTTAATTATATACACTACTATATTATTTTTAACCAATGTGTTTTGCAAAAGTTTTGATTATTTTAAATACCTATTTTCCTTTAAATGTTTAAAAAATGTCATTAGTTTAAATTGGATTTTTCCTTTTACATTTTAGTTTTTAAAATTAAAAATTGGACTTTGCCTTTTTTTTTAATATTCTTTATATCCATGATATATTTAAATAAATACCATCAACTTTAATATAGTTTAATTTAAATATTACTCTTATACAATCATCCACTTTAATGTAATTTAATTTTTTAATGTAATTTCATTTAAACTTTACTTTTTTGCACATCATTTTACAATACTTAAGAACAAAGTAGTTTAATTTAAATATTAATACACATTGTCCACTTAATTATATACACTACTATATTATTTTTAACCAATGTGTTTGGAAAAATAAATAAAATATTGATTAAAACAATAGTAAACATATATATCTAAGACTATATATAAAGATAACTAGCATTTATGAAAATACCTAGGGCTGCAACTTGGGTTGGGTAACCCAAGAACCAACCCAACCCAACCTTAATGGGTTGGGTTGGATTGGGTAAAAATCAATATGGGTTAAAATGGGTTGAATAATCCGTGGGTTGATTATAAATTGGATCGGATTGGGTTGGGTAAGATGGGTTAATGGGTTACCATGTAACTAAAATTTTTTTCAATTTTTTTCATCAAATTTTTTGAGGTAATTTTATTATGGACCATAATCCTTATAATTTGTATTAATATAACTTACTATATAACGATGGAATTTTTTTCTCTAAAAAAAATTAAATTTATTTTTTCTCCTTTATCTTTTACGTAATTTTATTATGACCTAAGTATTTGAAAATTCTATGTCTATAGCATCATGTCGTTAGAAGTTCAAACTTACATAATCATATGTTGAATTGAAATTTCTTAAAAATCGAACCATCTTTTTTGGTCTATCAGTATCTTACTTCTTGAAAGATATTATATGTGGGAATAAAACTATAGGTCAGTGAGGGTCAAACATAAAATTTAAAACATAATACTCCCTCCCTTATCTTTTGTCCCATTTACTTTGCATAAATTTTTAAAAAAGTAGTCAAAAATTGTTAGTTTTCAAAATTGTCCTTGGTATTTGTAATTTTTTTTTTGGATTTTGTGTAGTAATATGAGAAAAAGTAAAGATAGATTTGAAAATTTAAGTATATTTATTATTTGTTTATGATAAAGAACAAATAAATTATAACATCTAAAAAAATAAAGATAAACAAATAAAAAGAGACAGATGGAGTAATAATCACTTTTTGTTTGGATAAAATGTTAGACTTTATTCCAAAAAAAGTAACAAAGCCGGCTATACTTAGATATTTTTTAGTATGTACAACGTAGATTTACAAAGAATAACAAAAGACTAACTAATCAAACATATTATCTCCAAGTCCCCAATTATGATAATCACTTTGATTTGTTTGCTTTTTTTTTTTGAAAAATAAATATATGTTTAATTTTCAAATAAATAACAAAAACTATAAAGTAGAATTCAGAATGGACATAAATAAATACTACTAGTTTTTAGCCAAGGTGTAAAGTGTAAAAAATTATCTAATTAATAAAAATTTTGTGTTTTGGCCAAGGTGTAAAGGGGAAAATTTTTTTCTATAATTTTATTTGTAATTTCGGCACATTTTATGCATGTTATCAAAAATTCTAATAATTTATTATATGAATCAATGAAGGGAAAAAATTTTGTATATAAATAAATAATTTAGAATGAGATAATTTACATGACAAGAAAGTGAAAAAAAAAGGGAGCTCTTTTATTTATAGAATCCGTAGGTCAACCTGACCTAACCCATGTTAACATGGGTTGAGTTGGGTTGGGTACAAATTAAAGTTGGATTAATTTCTCACACAACCCATTATAAACCACATTATATTGGGTTGGGTTGGATTTAGACCAACCCAAAAATTTTGATCCGAGTTGCAACCCTAAAAATACCCTTAAAGATTAAGGGATATTTGTAATAATATATCTAATTGCAGCAAACATAACATTAGATGAGACTTTTTTAAAAGAAATATTATTATTAATAACGCATTGTATCACATATAGTTTTAATCAAAACAATAAGAAGTGTCAATTAAAAAATGATTAGATTATTAATAGATTAGTTATAAGTATAACTAATTTTTATATTTCATCTTACCACTTGTTCTCGGATTAACAAAGATTATTTCATAAATAATTTGATCATGAACAAATATTAACATAAAATTATGTATTGCCTTAAAAAAACCATTAAATTATGTATTAGTAAATAAAATAATTATTTGTATTATCGATCAATTCGATTTGTTTATAATGATAAATATTTAAATGGATTTTAATTTATTAAGTAATTTTTCTCATATAGATATTAATTAATTAGAATATATAAAACATTCTTAGAGAATCAAACTTTTGAAAAGTTTTTTTATATGTAAATAAAATGAATAAAAATCCTCCACTCCATATCTTAATGTCCTACTTTGTACCCCATATACCATAACTCCTCACGTGTCCCATTCACTTGACTCATCTTATTTCTTGTTTAATTTTAACAAAATAAAAAAAGAAAAAAATCATTATCTTTTATAAATTTTGTAACCAAAAAAAATTGAAAAATTTTAATTTGGGACTAAATTTTTGTTATAGATAATTTTTTTTCTTTCTAGAATAATTTTAGAAACTTTTGTTTAAAAAACCCCTAAAATCAAATAAGAAATAAATAGTGTTAAGTTAATGGAACATATGATGTGTTTTGGTGTATATAAAGTACAAAGTGAGCACTAAATTAAAACAGATAGTTTCCAGTCAAACAAAACTTTGGTGAGAAGTTATAGTCATCATATATAGCTTAGCTGGTTATAATTATTTGTAAGGAGAGAGGGACCTGGTTCGGCTGTCGATGCTTGGGCAGGCACAACTGGTTTCGGTTTGCACAAGTCGGCCAAAGTACTCCATGCATCTGTGGCGGCGGTCTTCTCTCTGATCCGAGCAAGTAAATTTGGAGAGCATGAAATCTGAATTGCGTGTAATGCAGCCGCATTCTTCCTTCTCCAAGCCTTATAACCTGATTCATCTTCTTCAGCTTTTGGAGGTTCAGTCTCGTCTTCCACAACTTCTCACAGATCTTGACCCAGCAAATAATTTTTCATGCATGCTCTCCAGTTTTCATGATTGTCTGCTCTAAGAAGTTCGCCGACAATATTGCTGGATCCCATCGTAATACCTAAATCTGTTAAGTAAATACAATTCTGCTTCCTTCAATTCTTTGACGACAGTATATACGATCTTAAATAGTAAAAAGAAAATTACTTCCGCACTCGCATATTCCTTACTTTCTTTTTACTGCTGCTTGGGATAAAGGGTCAATATCTTTCAAGGATTATTTTGAACCAGATGGTTTTAAGCACAAGATAATTAACTTGAAGAGAGAAAAAGTGAAAAGTTATTCTTTTCTTCTTCTATCTCTTTCTCTTTTTTTAAGATTCTTTCTTTCATTTTGGAGAATAGATTTTCAATGTTTATAAGTACGTAACTTATGATTTTTCATATACTACGACGTGATTTATAATTATTACATGCATGTGAGATAATTTAACTTTAAATTCAAATTTTTTTAGAAATTTATCAGAAATAAGAATTAATTAAAAGATCCTCATTAAAAATTAGAATTGAAATTATATATTACTATATAATGTAATATTTAGCTATAACATTAATCAAATATATCTCTTCCCAGTGATTCCACATCTGAAAAGATATATACATTAACGTAACATTACATACACACGCATCAAACCAGTAAAAAGTTTAGAACAAAAATTAATATAGCTGAGAAATTTCCTCCATCGAGTTTGAATGTTTAAAATTGAATTAAAAACAAAGGACTGTCCACGAACCTGGGACCTACAAATTTGGGCCGGGCATTAGATAAAGATTGATTTGAGGTTCAGGTAGGGTTCGGGAAGCTATTATTATATTAATAATAAACTATATATTTTAAGAATATTAATAATTATGTTTCTAGTAGTATAATTAGGCTTAAACAAGTTCTAATGGTCAAACTCAAACAAAGAAGAGGAATGATTAGTATCTTCAACACTTAGCATTTAATTTTAGTGGCTACAAATTTTTCGAACTTTGAAAGAGCAATGATTCTTAAACTTACTTGTTAGTTACTAATTAAACTAAGTTTTAAACTCAATTATTATTGTAGATCTTCCACATTATGCGTAGCGTTGATACCAGGAATCAGAGCACTGCAACTCAAGCACCAGCAGCAGTTTCTAGACGCCTTGGCTCTATTAAGGCATATTTGTTGTTGAATCCATTATTCATATAAAATTTGTTGTCGAATCCAAAACAAGCTATAGCCCAATTAAGGCATTAATTAATATATATAGTAAGCAAATAGGGAAACTTCAAGCACCAGCAGCAGTTTCTAGACGCCTTGGCTCTGCTTCTGCTTCTGCTTCTGATCTGCTGGAGCTGGAGCTGGAGCTAGAGCTGGAACTAGAGCTTCTGCTGGGGCTGGATCTGATGCTTCTGACAAGGTAGCCTTCTTCCCAGCGTTTGAGACAGTCTACAGAACATCATCAGCCTTCACATTGCCTTTCACTGTCACTTTCTTATCCATTCCAAACCTGACAGGATAAAGAGTTTAGAAAAAGATATTGGCAGCAGAAAATTCCCTTAATTACTTATTTATATTTTTTAAATAGAATGCTAAAGATTTGTCCCCATGGACCTGGCCAACCTTCAGCCAAGCCATAGACAGATTTAAGACTCGGGTATAGTATACAATCTGTTTATTAGTCTAACAATTAATTTAAGATGATTAGGACTAAGCAAATGTTCTAATTAATGGATCCAATTCTGTCATCATAAGGTGTTAATGAGGCCAGACCAGCACTTCACCTAAAACAGTTTCATGTCAAACAAACCTCTGCAACTTATAAATTAAGTTCATGACAAGCCACCAAGCAAAACGATCTTTGGACCAAAATTACTATTAAACAAAGGGTTACGGTATACCTTCCATGGTTTCTAAAGCTGTCCTGATAACTCCAACACAGCCTTCACATGACATGCGAACCTTGATGACAACGGTCTGCACTCGAACCAAAAAAAAAATATTCAAAAGGTTAATTAGTTTCTTCAAAAGCCACCGATATATATATATATATATATATATATATATATTTCTTTTTCTTTTCCTTTTGCCATTCTTCAAACAAATTGTTTACTCGAAAAATGAGAACATATAACTCAAAGAAGATGAACATAATAGCAAATTACATGTACATAAATTAAAAGGCAAAAAACAGAAAACACAAAAGGCTTATATAATGACTATAATTCAAGATTTTGACAAATTGCAAGGGTTTGGAGTGAGACACCCGATAGGACAAAAGGATGGTCCTATGAGTGTGTATGTTTGATTGTTTGCTTGATTATTTGAAGGCTTGCTTGGAGATTGGTTTGGTTTGGTGAGGATTGGAGCTAGAGTACTCATGTTTGTTTGGATAGGTTTGTGATTGTCTGTTTATACATTCAAGATTGGTTTGGGTTTGATTGACTTGGTTGACCAGATTGAGTTGTGAGTGAGTGCTTGAGTGGATTGATTAGATTGATTGTAAAATTTCCTATAACTATTAGATCTTTCCTCCCGTCTATGGATATAAGTAAGTTGAGTGTTGAATTATATATAATTTCTTGTGTCTTTTTTTCAAAAAAAAATTAGAAAGTTTTATTAGAGAGAAAAATTAAAACTAGGCAAGTATATTACTGCTTCTGGATTCGCCAAGTTTAGCAAGGGAGTCAGCGAAAGAATTTGCTTCCCTAAAGACATGAACAGAAGAAACATGACCAATGATAGATAACAAGTTTGTGTGGATGATTTATTACTTTAAAATGCTTCTGCTTGTGTTATTGGCTAGATGGTTGATTAATTAGGGTTTGGGACCTAATAAGTGAGATCAGAATAAGGTTGTAAGATTACTTGAATTGGTTTGATGAAGACACAACTCCAAGTTGGAGCTCAGTTCAAACTTGCGACAAGAATGGTGAAGCTTGATTACAACTCAATTAGAATTGTGTTTAAGATCATGGTGATGAAGACATTTACTGTTCGTGCTCAAATTGGATGTGGATGGAAAGGAAGATCAGATTCAAATTTGTTAGATCATGCTATAGTGAAGATGAAGCCACACAAGAAGATTGATATAAGACTTTTATCATAGCTAGAGTCAAACTTATCCAGATGATTGAAGAATTGAACATTGAACATTGAAAATTTGAAGGAAGTTGCGTTAAGGTGGAGATAGCTAGGATTTTTGACTCAAATTCAAGAAGATTTGATTGGGAGATCGATGAAAGTCTGAAGCTCAAATATCGATCTCTTAGATCTCTTAGAGTTCAAATATTCATCTGTCATTCAACCTCTTGGACAAGGCTAGAAAATCTAAGCCTTTGCGAACAGAACCGAGTAATTAGTATCTTCAACACTTGAGCATTTAATTTTAGTGACACACCCGGACCTAGCACGACTTTTTTGTACGAATGAAATGGTACAAGACGACGTATTAATTAAATAATGGGTCGGTCCGGCTGTGTCAAGTCAGAAGAGAAGTTAAAATTAGGATAAGACGGAGTTTGAAGATAAAGTAATTAACCGTGCATGAAAATTAGTAAATGCCAAAAGACCTCCAAATAAGTCCCTAGAAATTTATTATGGACCCCATTGGCACAAGAAATCAAAGGATTTAGCCAACGGGTAAAAATGGAAGAAAGTTGAAAAATGAGAAAAAGTTTGACCCGGGGCCCGAGTGGACCCGGCGTCGGGCTCCCCTATAAATAGGGGAGGGGCCGAACCTTTTCTTTCTTTTTTTCCTTTCTTTTCTTTTCTTTTCCTTTCTTTTTCTTCTTTTCTCTCTGGAGCCGACCGGAGGCATTTTGGACAATTGGCAAAGTGGGACATGCCCGGCTATAAGATCAAGGTGAGTTTCCAGTATGTTGTTCTTCTCACCTCGATCTACGTTATGTTAAGTTTGCACGCACAGCCATGCATCGGTTAAGCCTAGATCCAAGTTTTCAGCTTTTGACCGGATTAGATCTTTAAACTCAAATAAGTGGATTTTGGGCCGGTGGAATAAGGTGAGTTTTTATGGACCTAGTAAATGCTAAAAGACCTCCAAATAAATCCCTAGAAATTTATTATGGACCCCATTGGCACAAGAAATCAAAGGATTTAGCCAACGGGTAAAAATGGAAGAAAGTTGAAAAATGAGAAAAAGTTTGACCCGGGACCCGAGTGGACCCGGCGTCGGGCTCCCCTATAAATAGGGGAGGGGCCGAACCTTTTCTTTCATTTTTTTCTTTCTTTTCTTTTCTTTTTCTTTCTTTTTCTTCTTTTCTCTCTGGAGCCGACCGGAGGCATTTTGGACAATTGGCAAAGTGGGACATGCCTGGCTATAAGATCAAGGTGAGTTTCCAGTATGTTGTTCTTCTCACCTCGATCTACGTTATGTTAAGTTTGCACGCACATCCATGCATCGGTTTAGCCTAGATCCAAGTTTTCAGCTTTTGACCGGATTAGATCTTTAAACTCAAATAAGTGGATTTTGGGCCGGTGGAATAAGGTGAGTTTTTAATGGGTTATAGTATTCACCTTATTCTACGTCCCATTCCGTTTTTACACATTTCTGTGCACCGGGTGTGAGTAAATCGGAGATTTAGTCAATTTGGGCTAAATCTCAGTCTACGGGAAAATTGGACCGGTGTTTCTCGTTTCTGCCTCGGCATATCCGTTGTGGATGCCATGAGGATCGCCTCTCTAAGTTTGTACGTTGAAAGGAGGAGAAACGAGTGCGAAAACCGGGGAAAAGACCGGCCGAAGAACTGGCCGATCGAGTCCCTGTTTAGATATTTTTAATATATTATTATTATATTAAAAGATATTTATACATTATATTAATATATTTTAGATATTTATATATAATATTATTATATCTTAGATATTTATATATTATATCATTATAATGTATAAATATCTCATAGGTGGGCTTTTTGAGCTCGATTTCGAGTAGAATTTGGCGCAACCCGTGTGGGGCCCAGCCCAGTCCGGGTGTGGCGCCCACGGGCCCCCGGGGGTATTTTGGTAATTTTTCACCGAGAGTCCGATTTTAGCCCCGAAACCTCCCGGGCACTTTTCTAAGTGTCGGGCCCGGCCCGAGTGGCCCATGGACCCCCAGGGGTATTTTCGTAATTTTTCACCAAGTGTCCAACTTTTACCCCGGAACCTCCTGGACACTTTTCCAAGCCCCGAATCTCATTCAAGCCTAGTTGTAGGTCATGTTAGAGCCTCATAGGTGCATTCATAAATGTGATTATGAATGCTAACGTATTTCCGTGTGCTAGGGCTCCGGGTGAATCGAATGCGGCGATGCTCCGGAGGTTGAGCTACATGGAGCGCTTGGGAGTATACGAATCTCCCAATACTGTGAGTGGCTTAGTTTTCAGTGCTTAGCCACTAGGGCAAAATGTTTTAAAAACATAAATTGTTTTAAAAAAAAGGTTTACAACTGTTTTGGGATAAGGGTAATCCACGACACACACCCTTTTATTTTGTGATACGCCCATTTATGGGGGTGGGATGATTTTAAAAATATAAAGTTTGTGTGTGTTTACATGTTTTAATATTTATATAAGAAATATTATTATTATTATTAATATGATATTTGGGGTACGATGCCCCTGGAAGAGGAGTGATTGAGTGGGATTCCTCGGGGCTCCAATTTGCGGGAGCGTGGACCGAGTTTGAGAGCATGTATGATACTCAGCCGTGGACCGCCTATCGAGGGGCACGGTGAGTCGAGCCTGGTTGGGAGAGGCGCGTAGGGAAACTCGCCAGAGCTCCAGTTCACTGCGTTCCACCACAGTGAGGCACCACCGAGGGAACGGGCTAGTGTATGAGATAAAGAGAAAATGAATATGAAGAGAAAAGAAATAGCCCTCGGTGCAGTAAGGCATACGACCGGCCAGTCGTGCCTTCAGTGTATTAGGTGCCAGCCCACTAGATTATAATTATTTTTAAAGGCTTTAAATTTAATACTCCTTGGAAGGATTTTAAAAGAGATTTTGAAAACAAAATTTATTACATTCACTTCTGTAGAATTTGATACAGGAAGTGTTGAAAACAAAGTTTTTAATTTAAATTATTTTATTTGTTTTAAGGTATTTTCGATTACCCTGTTTTCCCTAACCCTGATGGAGACCCATTGAATCTCTGTCACTCACCTGTATTCCATTGTGATGGATGCAGCTTCGCGTACGGAGTCAGCCATTAGAAAGGAGGCTCACTAGAAGGCGTCGGTGGCTTAGGCTTAGAAGTTTCCGCTGTGTAGGTATTCTTTTAAATTAGTCCACTGGTGTTGCTTATAATTAAATATTTTATTAAATGATTTCTAATTAAAATTTTAGTTTTGTTTGCAGCGATGGTATCCATTTCAATGCCTTGCGGTGCCTCGAATGCGTGGCTGCAGACACGTACTTTGAGGTAGCGCGACGGTTGCCACGTGGTCGACCCGGTGTGGGTCGGGGCGTGACAATTTGATTGGTATCAGAGCATTTAAAAGATTCTAACTGATTTCAAAAACTATAAAGTATTTTCAAAGTGTTTTCAAACGTTTTCAAATGTTTTTGAAGCCAGTGGATTAAATAGGGTTAGAACTCAAGAGTTCGAGTATGTATCTACTCATAAGCGTCATGAATGATCCAACCTACTCTTAGAATACCTTCTTTAGCAGCAAGCCACCATATAGAGTTCTCGAGTGTGGTATTAAGTGAGAAGACATCACGACCACCTTCTTCCTTGAGATTCGTGCAAGTAAGGCACGCTTTCCAAGAAACTCCCCAAACTCAAATTTTCAATTTTCAATGTTCCTTCTACTCGATAGCCAAACTGTGCAAGGGACGGTATTTCCCTTGAATTGATGAGATAGATGATGTCTCATCTAAATCCTTCTTGAAAGCCTAGTTAGAGGCTTACCAATGGAAACTGGTTCGATGCCCACAACCTTCGATGTTCAATCCTTGAAGTTGTGAACATTGAGACTCGCTAGTAAAGCAGCGAGTGTCCAGCGTAAATTAGATGCGTTGCCCCAATTCTTTACACCAGTGATGTGTAAGACTTGGGAAGAAATGATGCGATTAGAACGAGGCAAGGGGCCAAGGTGGGTATACTGTGCGTGAATGCTAACCTCACTTCTCTCGTTTTCTACCCCGTGGATGTGTAGCCTTAGAGAGAGAGTTGGGTTAAGATTCAAGAATTTGAAGGAATCAATCACGGAGGATGTGGTTGACCCAAAACCTCAGAACGTGAGATGAATCATCTGGGTAACCAGATGAAGGTAATCGAGGAGAAGCATCCAAGGAAATTGGAAGAGAAAGAATGAGCCCAAGATCACGAAAGGTGAGATATGGGAAGATTATTTAAGGATGTGAAGGGATTGATAAGAGAAAATCTTAAAGGATTTAAGGATGGCAAAAAGGAAGAGTAAGGAATGAGAACAAAAGAGAAGTCATTTTTGGGAAACGATGAGAAAGAATAAGACAGTAATGACAAGATGGAAAATGAGGAAAGAATGAAAAGAGATCACATCCAGGTGGTCAACGAGTAGTACGTTCGTTACTACTTGTTCGACCATTGGATACCAATGATGAGAAGGATAATGAATAAAAGAGAAAGGAAATGAAGATGGAGGAAGTGGAATAAAGAAAGTAAGGAGGAGGAGACCCCCAAAAGATAATAAGAAATGATTTTGAACAAAGTGAATGGGAAGAAAACAAGCGAAGAGAGAGTGTAACGCACAGCAATGATGGGAATGTCGGCATTCGTGTTAATCGAAGGCACGAAGGGAATTCGCTCCGATATTGTGAAGTCATCAACAGATGGAACTGGTGAGAAAGAAGAAGAGGAAGGGAGAAGAAACGCGAACCTTTAAGCAAAGGACAAAGAGATGTCGTGATGTAGTGCGGAGGCTTTCTTAATGAAGAAAGAAAGCATGAAAACCCTAGGTAAAAGAAGATCCTAGGTTAATAAAAAAAGAACAAGGCCTAAGAAGAAAGAGAGACTTAGTTCAGTTGATGAACTAAGTTTTGGTTAATTAGGAATAGAGCCTTAAAAGAAGAAAAGTATAACACATCACTAGAAAACTATAACTTTAATTAGCAATAATGTCATAATGAACCATAGGTTAATGACTCCAAATGGCTGACCAAGATTAGTAAATGAATAAGACTAGGAAATTAGGGTTAGAGACAAAAACCTAGATAGGTAACTCAGAGATAGATTAAAGAAGAGCATAAAAAGGGGATTAAAAGAAGTATAGAAAGAGGACTAAGAAAAATCTAGTAAAAGAAAGTGAATAAAAGACTTAGAAACGGATGTTAGTTAAAGAGAGTTGAGCATAATGGACCCCGAACTCGAGTCAAGTCAAGGCACTACATCATAAAATGAATAAATCAAGGAAACAAATGAGTAAACAAGGATTATCGGAGGCCAGAACCAAGAAAGAGAAAAACGGGGTAAAGGATATAAATTGGTGAAAGGAAGAAGAAACCCCCAACTATTTGATTTTGGGAAGAAGATGACAGAAGGATTAAGAATGGGAATGGTGAAAATAAGGGAAAGGAAAACCCTGATTAGTTAGATGATAAAAGAAGAGATAAAGAGGTTGGATAGAAAGAAAAAAATTGGAGAAAACATAAGAGAAGAAGCACTCGTAGGAAACGAGTAGATGGACATGATGCTATCTTAATGGATGACGGGTAAGGATGATATCAATGAAAGGTAAACGAAAGAGACGAAGAGAGAAATAAGAAGTGAGGATACCAAGATATGGTAATACAAACAAGAGAGAACGAAGGATAAGAATAATGATGATGATGGGAACTTTAAAGATAATCAAACATAGAGAACAAGGAAAGTGGATCGACCTAGTCAAGAGTCGAAGAAAGAGTGAGGATAAGACGAGAATGAATAAGAGAATGATTAAAACTGGAGAAGACAAAAAGGTGATTAAGTAAAAACCAGAATAATGGTTGGAACCGAAGGAGATAAAAAGGATAAGGACCAAGAAGTAAAGTGAGATAGAAGGAATTAAGAGAATAAGGTGGAGAAATATGAAGGATAAGTCAGATCTTTAGAAGGAGGGGAGTAAGTTAATTTTGAGGATAAACTCCCCGAAGAATGGTAAGTGAAGAAAGGATGTGGGAGATGAAGTTAAACCGAGCTAAGATGGAGTCAGCTTGGCGTGGGCAAGACAGAGAGGTAATGAAGATAGAGAAAGGTGTTACCTACGATAAATAAACCATGACATCGAAAGACAAAGAAGAGATATCAATGGATTAAGAGCCGAAGATGGCTAAGAGAAAGGAAACCCATATTGGTAAAGCAAGAGATGAGGAAACTGAAACAGAAAAGGGGACAAGAGAGAACCCCGAGTACGTAATGGAAGGAGTACAGGAATAAGGAGAAGAATTGATTAAGCTCATGAACTTCTATGAGCACAGCCAGTATGAAGAGCATAAAGGAAATTCTAACACCCAAGAGAATCAAAGGTGTTAGAAGAAAGGAGGAATAAGGATGATAATGATGAAGAAAGTCAGAGAAGGAAGCGAAGAGGGAAAAGACGAAGTCAAGGTAAAGGAAATATGGGACAAGACGTGAAAGATCACGTAAATCAAGGTTAAGGAATATGAAGAAGTAAAAGGGTACGGAGATTGTGAAAGCCCTAACGATGCCAAAGAATGGCAATGGACCCAAGATAAGGGTAAGCCGAGTGAAGAACGAGATACCTCAAGAGAGAATAATGCGAAGATAATGAAGCCACAAGGGATACCGCAAGGTTTGACATGCGTGATTGGCCTGGTCTCGTGTTGACGAGAGGCAAGAGAAATGGTATGGATGGGTATGAGGTCAAGGCTCAAGTGTGATGATCTGGGAGCCATGTGAGGCGTCCCTATGAGAGAAAGGATCAGAGATCGAGATCTTGAGGATCTCTGTGATGACCACTCGAGAGGATCGGCCCAGTGTGTGATTTGGGGTGTGCGTGAGGCCACCCAGAGTTCTCTATCCCGGAGAGGATGAGAGATGTGATATGATGGGCCGAGGGCCCTATTTGTGATTGTGATGGGCGGTCAGAGAGTGGGTCTGATTGTGAGAGTCGAGAGGGCATCATCTCTGATTCCTCAGTATGATATGGCTGAGTGTGGGCCAATATGTATTAGAGCTCGACTCATACGCCATGAGAATTGAATGAAAGAAAAGTAAAAGGGAGAGAACAAAGTAAGAGATGAAATGAGAAGCGAAACCGAGGTAAGGGGGAAAGATAATTAACTCACCGCATCCTCGCCGCGGAGGTGAGGGAGTTAAGCGAAGGTCTTTCCCCATAACTTCGCTACAAGGATGAGTACAAGACCACGAGACGACGAGCAACGCGTCAAATGATGGCCTCGAAGCGAGAGGCAATGGTAATGAAAAAGGAGGAGGAACTCCTAAGAAGAGTAAGAGGTGAGGAACCTCAGAAGAAACAAAAGGATAGTCTCGTCAAGGGAGACTTGAAGGATGAGACAAGAACAAAGCGAGAGGATCAAGCGAGCACAACTACAGCAAAAGAAGGACCTCCAGAGTTCATAATTAAAGTAAAGAGAGCCTAACCCATGAATAGGTAAGGGTAGGCTATGTTAAAGAAAAGATGAGGTTCAAACTCAAGAGTAGAACGGCGATGGAGCCACTCTTGAGAAAGAGAATGATCAGAGTGCGCAGCGGAAGCGCGGCGAACTTCAGCAACGAATAGTGATGCTAACACTATTCGAAAACGAAAAGAGAGCTTCGAATGGAAGCCAAACCTCCCCAAGCTACTTTGTTTAATTTCGAGGACGAAATTTTAGAAGGAGGGGAGAGTTGACACACCCGGACCTAGCACGACTTTTTTGTACGAATGAAATAGTACAAGACGACGTATTAATTAAACAATGGGTCGATACGGCTGTGTCAAGTCAGAAGAGAAGTTAAAATTAGGATAAGACGGAGTTTGAAGATAAAGTAATTAACCGTGCATGAAAATTAGTAAATGCCAAAAGACCTCCAAATAAGTCCCTAGAAATTTATTATGGGCCCCATTGGCACAAGAAATCAAAGGATTTAGCCAACGGATAAAAATGGAAGAAAGTTGAAAAATGAGAAAAAGTTTGACCCGGGGCCCGAGTGGACCCGGCGTCGGGCTCCCCTATAAATAGGAGAGGGCCGAACCTTTTCTTTCATTTTTTTCTTTCTTTTCTTTTCTTTTTCTTTCTTTTTCTTCTTTTCTCTCTGGAGCCGACCGGAGGCATTTTGGACAATTGGCAAAGTGGGACATGCCCGGCTATAAGATCAAGGTGAGTTTCCAGTATGTTGTTCTTCTCACCTCGATCTACGTTATGTTAAGTTTGCACGCACATCCATGCATCGGTTTAGCCTAGATCCAAGTTTTCAGCTTTTGACCGGATTAGATCTTTAAACTCAAATAAGTGGATTTTGGGCCGGTGGAATAAGGTGAGTTTTTAGTGGTTTATAGTATTCACCTTATTCTACGTCCCATTCCGTTTTTACACATTTCTGTGCACCGGGTGTGAGTAAATCGGAGATTTAGTCAATTTGGGCTAAATCTCGGTCTACGGGAAAATTGGACCGGTGTTTCTCGTTTCTGCCTCGGCATATCCGTTGTGGATGCCATGAGGATCGCCTCTCTAAGTTTGTACGTCGAAAGGAGGAGAAACGAGTGCGAAAACCGGGGAAAAGACAGGCCGAAGAACTGGCCGATCGAGTCCCTGTTTAGATATTTTTAATATATTATTATTATATTAAAAGATATTTATACATTATATTAATATATTTTAGATATTTATATATAATATTATTATATCTTAGATATTTATATATTATATCATTATAATGTATAAATATCTCATAGGTGGGCTTTTTGAGCCCGATTTCGAGTAGAATTTGGCCCAACCCGTGTGGGGCCCAGCCCAGTCCGGGTGTGGCGCCCACGGGCCCCCGGGGGTATTTTGGTAATTTTTCACCGAGAGTCCGATTTTAGCCCCGAAACCTCCCGGGCACTTTTCTAAGTGTCGGGCCCGGCCCGAGTGGCCCATGGACCCCCAGGGGTATTTTCGTAATTTTTCACCAAGTGTCCAACTTTTACCCCGGAACCTCCTGGACACTTTTCCAAGCCCCGAATCTCATTCAAGCCTAGTTGTAGGTCATGTTAGAGCCTCATAGGTGCATTCATAAATGTGATTATGAATGCTAACGTATTTCCGTGTGCTAGGGCTCCGGGTGAATCGAATGCGGCGATGCTCCGGAGGTTGAGCTACATGGAGCGCTTGGGAGTATACGAATCTCCCAATACTGTGAGTGGCTTAGTTTTCAGTGCTTAGCCACTAGGGCAAAATGTTTTAAAAACATAAATTGTTTTAAAAAAAAGGTTTACAACTGTTTTGGGATAAGGGTAATCCACGACACACACCCTTTTATTTTGTGATACGCCCATTTATGGGGGTGGGATGATTTTAAAAATATAAAGTTTGTGTGTGTTTACATGTTTTAATATTTATATAAGAAATATTATTATTATTATTAATATGATATTTGGGGTACGATGCCCCTGGAAGAGGGGTGATTGAGTGGGATTCCTCGGGGCTCCAATTTGCGGGAGCGTGGACCGAGTTTGAGAGCATGTATGATACTCAGCCGTGGACCGCCTATCGAGGGGCACGGTGAGTCGAGCCTGGTTGGGAGAGGCGCGTAGGGAAACTCTCCAGAGCTCCAGTTCACTGCGTTCCACCACAGTGAGGCACCACCGAGGGAACGGGCTAGTGTATGAGATAAAGAGAAAATGAATATGAAGAGAAAAGAAATAGCCCTCGGTGCAGTAAGGCATACGACCGGCCAGTCGTGCCTTCAGTGTATTAGGTGCCAGCCCACTAGATTATAATTATTTTTAAAGGCTTTAAATTTAATACTCCTTGGAAGGATTTTAAAAGAGATTTTGAAAACAAAATTTATTACATTCACTCCTGTAGAATTTGATACAGGAAGTGTTGAAAACAAAGTTTTTAATTTAAATTATTTTATTTGTTTTAAGGTATTTTCGATTACCCTGTTTTCCCTAACCCTGATGGAGACCCATTGAATCTCTGTCACTCACCTGTATTCCATTGTGATGGATGCAGCTTCGCGTACGGAGTCAGCCATTAGAAAGGAGGCTCACTAGAAGGCGTCGGTGGCTTAGGCTTAGAAGTTTCCGCTGTGTAGGTATTCTTTTAAATTAGTCCACTGGTGTTGCTTATAATTAAATATTTTATTAAATGATTTCTAATTAAAATTTTAGTTTTGTTTGCAGCGATGGTATCCATTTCAATGCCTTGCGGTGCCTCGAATGCGTGGCTGCAGACACGTACTTTGAGGTAGCACGGCGGTTGCCACGTGGTCGACCCGGTGCGGGTCGGGGCGTGACATTTAGTGCTTACCCGAATGACAGGATTTTAGAACTTCGAAATGATTCTTTCGAAGTAGAGAGATTGAATTATTTTTTTAATTAGTTTTTCCTTTTAATAATTCTTAAACTTACTTGTTAGCTACTAAATCGAGTTATTAAACTCAATTATTATATTTGGCCAAAAAAAAAAGAAAAACTCAATTATTATAAATCTTCCACATTATGCGTAGTTTTGATACCAGGAGTCAGTGCATGAAAATTAAAACTAAGGTATTGGAATGGTTATCTTAAGTGTTTTGGAAATGCATGACATGTACACTTGGCATTTGATTATGATCATGATGATAAACATTCTTGCGGAAATAAGGAATAAAATTTTTGTCTGTTTGGAAGTCAGCATTGACCCATCAAGTCTCCATTTCTAAATACCTATAGCCTTTAGTCGTTGCCTTCTTATGAAGGCAAAAATGGAGGAGCGTAAAATTGAGAATACAAGGTACAATTAGTATATTTTTGGCAATCCATCCTATGAAAGAATTCACAATAACAAAGCCCCCCCAATACATAACCTATTCAATTAACAACCACGACATAGTTAATATTGTAGCATTTTACACTAACAAACATAGGCATAATTGCTATATCAGCCAACTCTTCATTTTCCTATCAAAGATTCCTGGTCCATAAGTAGAGATAATCATCCTCACAAGGAGAGGGAATTGCAGCCAGATGAAGAGGGAGACTGGAATGCTAGCAAGCAGAACGATTGGAATAACTATTGCCAACTGGCCATTTAGCATGATAATAGCAGTTGAAGAAAAAGCTACCATCATTGTTGCAATGGAAATGAAGAGGGAGGAAAGAGCGATAATCACTTTGGTGGGCAATGATTTTAAGAAATCATTTGCTGTGTAGCGAGATGTGAGAATACCGACGAACATCAAAATAGTTCATCAGGAGTTTTTCCTCTGTTGTTCCCATGCTTTTTCATTGCAATTGGTACAATGCTTTCCACCTCCTGTATTGATTCATACCCAATAAAATGTAAACTATTACATAGTCCTTTTTTTATCCACCCATTTGTAATATATGTATGTATGTATTTGATTACCTTAAACCATTGTAGTTCTCTTCGCATTTGCAGCGCTGCTCCTGATATCTGAGCAAGCTGAGAGTAGTCTGATAATTGCCCTGCCAAATGAAAGATGTTGTTGCTTTCGTTATTACCGTAAGTAGTGAACTCAGTCTTCATAAAATCCAGCCCATAGATGAGGCTAAAAGATTTTTCTAGACGTTTTGCAACTGCACACTCGAATATGTTTCTACCATTGCGGTCAATAACCCACAATAAATCCAGATTGGCTTTAATGATTTGAGTAATAAACTCCGTCATCCCCTGTTGAGCAGCGTTGCAAATTGCATCGCCCACACCATTTTGTATCAATTTGTGAAGCATCTAAACCAACAATCGACTCAGATATCAAAACTAAAAGCTCATGGGCATACGAATGGCTTAGCTTCAAATCAGATATCTGCTTGATTCCTAGTTAAATCAAGGTTTAACTAATAAATTTCATGAACAAGTGTAAGGAACAAGAAAGAAAACAACTTTGCGGCAGATATGTAACATACCAAAGAATGTTGTGACGTTTGACCACAATCCAACTAATTTCCCCGCAATTGCAATAGTTGAGAAATGTATGCGCATAAATTTTATTGTAGAATTATAAAACTTTCAAAATTTTGTTTTGGCTCTCCGGACCACGCATAAAAGTCTTTGATGTGTGTCACTCAGAGATCTATAAGTAACCAACATGAAAAACTTTTAATTAAGTTTTTACAACTTTTAATTTATTTTATTTTCAAAATTGGAGTAATTCCTTCTAAATACATCAGGAAGTGAAAATGTTGAAAATTTCACTAACACTACAAGATAATTTTATTGATACAAAATAAATTATCAACTGGCAATATATATATACTTACTATTAATTTTATCCCCTAAAAGCTATATTGATTTTGGAGGGGACATTTGCTCCTTTCTCATTGGTTGTTGAGAAATAAAGTGTACCATACATGTTATTGTAGGGATTATTGCTTTGAAAACAGTATAAAACATTAAACATCATTTACACCTTTTTTTCTGGAAAAAAAACATTTATTCCCCTCATTGCAAAGTGTTTGTTATTTATTACGGGTTATTATTCTTTTTTGTAATTTGGAAATTGCTTTTCATTAATTAATAAATATTATTCTTAAAATAAAAAGGGGAAAAACCTCTCTTATTAGCAGCAGTGTAGCTTTTTTGTATGAAAAAAACACAAATATAATGAATTAAATGATGCCTAAAGAAACGAAATCCCTAACCCATTCCTATTCTGCAATGAATCTTTGTTTTGTGAGGAAATTGAAAGGTTTGCGGGAGAGAAAAATGGGGAGGTTAATGTTGGGTCATCCCGATGATGATGATGAGGAAGAGCGATTAATTGCAGAGCATTATTTGGTGACCAGGTTCAGTTTTTGCTTTTGGAATTCGAGGTGCCAATTTTAATTGCTATTGTTAATGAAATTCATGTATTTGTTTTCGTAGAGAATGACTCTTCCTATTTTTTTTCTTACTTTCTGCCTGTTTTCAATTCGTTCTTCCTTTTTCCTAAGTTCCTTTTCTGGAAATTCCATTTTCTCCATTGTTATTTCAGGTATTTTGCTTGGCTTTATGTGATTTTTCTATTTCGGTTGTATATTTTGCTTAAATTACATAGCCATGGGTGATAAAAGCTTTTGTTTTCCGTTTTAAATAATTGTTAATCTATAGTTTCCACCCTTTCCTTGCTTCCCATTGTCAATTGATGTTTTGATAAGTATTTGATTTCAGGTTTGTATATATATATATATATTGTATAATGAAGTGTTTACTGTGCTTGACTTTTGGTATTGATGGATATCTATTTGTAAGTGCCAAACTAACGAAACTATAACAATTTTGTGAATTTGCTCTTTTCAAATGATGAATAATGCACTATATGAAATTCTATTGTATGTGAAAATATATGAGGTAAATTTTGAAGGAATTCTCTGAGTTAATAGATGAACTATTGTTCTATTGGTAACTTCTTCAAATTTAGTTTTCTTTAAAAAAACAGATTGACTGTATGCTGAACTTTATGAGCTGGAAGTGTAAGAAATTGTTTGCAGTTAAGAGATGAACTGTTCTTCTTTTGCCACTATGTTCAAATCTATAGTAATATCCTATGATATTGCTTTTGGTTGTTTAGTTTCCTTCATTATTGGCTAATTATAATATGCTTGCACATGCCTACGCCTTATGACTGTCAATATGCAGTTTGAAGGACTCCAACTGTTTGAGGCTCCCATTCAAAGGTAATGATGTCAAATTTCTGATCACATTTGAACTGCATGGTTTTTAAAATTGTCCAAAACATATTATGTTATTATGAAGTATTTGAAGAAAAGTAGCTTATTTAATTTGTTTTGTTGTGCTTTTCTGTTAGAGTGTTTGAGAATGCCTAGAGTACGCCGTGTTAGGGAAGTTCCTTCAGTACCTGTAGTTACTAGGGCAGAGGCAGAGTCTAATAGAAGAATTCGTATGGAAATGATTAGATCTAGGAGATTGCACGATAGACATAGGGGTGAAAATGTTAGCACAAATCAATTGATGAATAGTAGAACTAACAGAATTAGGATAGAAAATCATGATGGAATGGTTATTGCAAATAGAGCATTGTTTGCTCATACTAGATCACATTCAACTGTGCTAAGCAATGGAGAAGTGCGGACTGTAACTACACAGTGTACGGTTAGTAATGAACTTAGAGATGTTGGAATTCAACTGAGTAGTGGCGGAGTTGCTAATTCCACTGGAGTTCAGTGTAATGATGGCTCTTCAACAGTTAGAACAGAGCATATGTTTGACCAAACATCAAGTGATATGGAAATAGATGATGACTTGCATGCTGTTGAAAACCAACAAAATAAAGATACTCCCGAACAACATCCCCTCTGTGTTACAGATGTGGCTGTCAGCAATGAACACACAAGTAAGAAACAACAAGCTTCTATAATTACCAGCTTTTATACAATTCGATAGATAATTTCATTTCAATTTTTGCCATTTGTTCAGGAAAATGTTTTGAGGCATTAAATTTGGGTGGTCCGGAATACCAATGTACCTTTTGTGATGCAGCTATGTGGTATGAGGAAAGGGTTGATCCCTCAAAATCTACTGCGAATCCTCTGTTCAATTTATGCTGCAAACAAGGTATGATTAAACTCCCACTTTAGAAACCTACACCCCCCTTTCTAGCAGAATTACTAGATGCAGCCAATGGGTCAAGGAGTGCAAATTTTCGAGAGAACATTAGAATTTACAACTCTCTCTTCCAATTTACATCAGTGGGTGCAGTTATTGATAATTCAATTAATAAAAAAGCTGGACCATATGTGTTCAAACTCTCAGGTCAAAACTACCATAGAATGGGTTCACTTCTACCAATGCCTGGACACAAACCAAAATTTACTCAGCTTTACATGGTTGAATCAGCCAGTGAAGTAGCTTTAAGGATGTCTTGCTTCGAGTCAGATGATGGTATTCGATTATTGGATGAGGGAATTGTATATGGGCTAAAGAATATGTTAGATGAATGCAATGAGATAGTGAAATTCTTTCGATTTGCAAGAGATATGCAGAGGCAGTTCATTGAGGTACCGATTAGAATTAGGCTTCTTGCAAGCCGTGGACGAAAAGACTACAATTATTCTGCTCCAAGTTCTCCAGAAATAACTGCTTTGATAGTTGGTGATATTGGTATTAGCGATGCAGGCAGGGATATAATAGTTGAACATAGGGAGGGAGGATTGAAGAGAATTAGTGACTTGCACCCTCTGTTCATGCCTCTCCAATACCCTTTATTATTCCCCTATGGAGAAGATTGTTTCCATCTCAATATCTCATATGCAGCTTCTCCAGTGCGAGAAAAATTAGGAAGGCTTTGTTTAACTATGAGAGAGTATTATGCTTATTTAGTGCAGCAAAGAAATATTGAAAATAATACTTTATTACGAGGAGGCAGATTATTTCAACAGTTTATAGTTGATTCTTATGCAATAATTGAGGAAACTAGACTGCGATACTTAAGGCAGCACCAATCATTACTAAGAACAGAGATGTACAAGAAAGTTAGAGATGCAATGAATGAACAAGATATGCATGCCAGTTCTATTGGAAAGCGGATAATTTTACCTGCAAGCTTCATTCTAGGACCAAGATATTTGTTTCAGAAATATCAAGACGCTATGGCAATTTGCAGATTTCATGGATATCCCAATTTGTTTATTACTTTCACTTGCAATCCTCGCTGGCCAGAAATCCGAGATGCCATAAAAAATATTAGGGGACAGCGTCCTGAAGACAGGCCTGACATTGTTACAAGGGTTTTTCATATGAAGTTGAAACAGCTTATGGATGACTTAACAAAGAAGAAGCACTTTGGCCCAACAAAAGCAGGTCAGTAACAAAAATGCCATGCAATAGCATAAAAAACCATTGATATGATTATGTTTATGTTTATGCATGTAAGTCATTCGATCACATTGAAATACATTTACTATGACATTGTATAACCTTGAACATGCATAATTTTTTTTTAAAATGAAAATTTTATTAATAAAGAAAAAATATGGCATCTGTATAAGAATGTTTATGTGGTTTTTTTGCTGTTTCAGAACTTTGTAATATGATGTACAATATTTTATTGTTTTGAACATTGCTTCTGTTTGTTTTGTGCAAAAGTGGTAAATGAATAAAATCTGAAAGTTTTATATAATCATATAGCATATCTACAATGAAATATAATAGATATTTGTTACCATAATGAATAGCTCTATATGATATCAAAATTACTACTGCACCGGTGGTAAAGCTCTTGGATAATCTTTTCCATATAATAATAGTTGCAAGTTTAAGTTAAAAATCTTTCAACAATGACTACAATTTTATTATAGCAATCATTCATAAACAACTACAAATCTTAGATGTCATGTTTCTATGTTCTTTTCACAGTACATGTGCTAATCTTATGTTTTCTAAGTAGTTAATATGCATTTGTTTAAGCAAGTTTAATGCAAAGATTAATGAGTACCACTAATATTTGTGAGCGTTAGCCAATAAATTAACCTACGTATTTCACTTCATCAATCTACTGTCATATCCCTTTAATACTGTGAAATTCTCTTTCTGAATTTGATAACAATGCTGCTTTTGAAAATTGATTATTGTAGTTGGATAATTCTCTTTCTGAATTTGACAAAAACGCTACTTTTGAAAATTGATTATTGGAGTTGGATAATAATCGTTTCCACTGATTCCTTTCACTAAGATTTCTCTGCTTATTTAGTTGCTTCAGTTAGTTATATAGTTTAGATTTCTCCCTACTTTTTGTATATCTACAAATATTTCGTTACCAATCTCAATATAAGCAAAGAAAGTATAGCATCTTTGTATACATGGTTTGCTTTGAAACAAAAAATACCGTTACTATTATTTCTTCATATAACTTCTTCTTCCATGGATATTTCTTTTGCTACCAAAATCTTTTAATAACTCTTATGTGTTTAAATGCATGAAATAATATTCTCATGTAAACATTTCTAAAACAAAAAAGGTAACAATTTCTTGAAAAAGGAGTTTGCAACTATAAAACTTTTTTATACCTTATTCTTTCATTTGTTTTTCTTCTTGCTACTGGAAACGTTTAAAAAAGTTTAGTGGTGAATATATGTAAATATGCATTAACACTGTCAGCTATTGTGTCTTTTGGAAAGAAAACAATTAAGGAGAAAAAAAATTTACCAACACAGCTCTGGAATTGTTTAATACATTCATGTAATTTACTATATCGTTGATAAATACTTCATTCCAGATGAGTATTTTCCTCCATTTTACTGTTTTCCATATATAATCTCTTATACCTAACATTTTTTTTTGAGAAAAAATGAACTTATATTGTAAACTTGCTGCAGTTATGATTTAGAATTTTAATATATGAAAACTCAAGCTTATTGCACAATAATAATCGTTCTTAATCCATTTTAATGTCTTACTGATTTTTTCCCACTCTTTTTGCTCCTCTCTGTTTGTTTTTGTTTTTTTCAAAATTTTGGAAAAAGTTGTTTACACAGTAGAATTCCAGAAGCGTGGTCTGCCCCATGTCCACATTTTGCTATGGTTAGAAAGGAAAATTGCTTTGATGACAGCAGAGGAGATTGATAGAATAGTCAATGCAGAATTACCTGATAGAGAAAGTGATCCTACAGGATATGCCGCTGTAAGTGCATTTATGATGCACGGGCCATGTGGTTTGGCAAATTTAGCAGCCCCATGTATGGAAGAGGGCAAGTGTAAGAAGTTCTACCCTAAGCAGTTTCGCAATTCAACAGTTATAGATGAAGACGGTTTCCCACAATATCGTAGAAGAAACAACTCGGCCACTGCACTACAGAATGGTATTGAATTAGATAACCGTTTTGTTGTTCCACACAATGTAGATTTGATTGTTCGTTATCAAGCTCATATCAATGTGGAGATTTGCAATAGAACAAGAGCTGTGAAATACCTTTTCAAATACATAAGTAAGGGTCCTGACAGAGCAAGAGCTATGTTTGAAGCATCCTCATCATCAAGCACAATTGATGAAATCCGCAATTATTTAGACTGTCGTTATTTGTCAGCATTTGAAAGCTGTTGGAGATTATTTGAATTTTGCCTCCATCACAGGAAGCCTTCTGTTCAAAGGTTGTTGCTGCATCTACCTGACGAGCACAATATATACTTCAGTGACAGGCAGACAATTCCAGGGATTGTATATACTCCAGATGTTGAGAAAACTATGTTCACAGAATGGATGGTAAAAAACAACGAAGACGAGCGCGGAAGATCGCTTCTTTATGCAGATTTCCCAACAAAATTTACATGGCATCAAAAAGAGAAGAAATGGAAGTATAGGATGAATGGAAATTCAATTGGAAGAATAATTTATGTACATCCAGCATCGGGGGAGCTGTATTACCTGAGACTAATGGTAAATGAAATCAGAGGAGTAAGAAGTTATGAAGAATTAAGGACAGTGGCTGGTGTAATACATGCAACTTATAGAGAAGCCTGCTTTGCTATGGGAATACTAGGAGACGATACAGAATGGACTCTAGCATTGACACAAGCTGCACAATGGGCTACTGGAGGACAATTAAGGCAACTTTTTGTCACTATAATCCTATTCTGTGAGGTTGGAGACAAGAAAGCTTTGTTCAATAACAATTGGAAGTTACTTACAGAAGACATACAATATAGACTCCGGAGATCTTTCAATATGCCAAATTACAACATTCCGGATGACTATTTGAAAAACTACCTTTTGGTTGCACTTGAAGACATATTAAACAAGCACTCTTCATCACTGGAAGACAATGATTTGCCTCAGCCTCAGGTATTGAACTCAACAAACTTTTCTGACCGTTTGTTCCAAGAAGAATTAAACTATGACATAAATCAATTGCAGCAAGACCACTTTTCTATGCTGTCAAAACTTAATTCTGAACAGCTTGCAGTGTATAATAAAATCCAAGATTCTGTGAACAGCAACAAAGGAGGAATGTACTTTGTTTATGGCCATGGTGGGACCGGTAAAACTTTTCTGTGGAATACCATCATATCTGGGATAAGATCTGTTGGGAAAATAGTACTGGCTGTTGCTTCGTCTGGCATCGCGTCACTTCTCCTTCCAGGTGGCAGAACTGCTCACTCACGTTTCAAGATACCAATAAACATAGAAGAATGTTCTACATGCAGAATAAGCAAGCAAACCCAACTTGCAAGATTGATTATTCAATCTACCCTGATTGTGTGGGATGAAGCTCCCATGATTCACAAGCATTGTCTTGAGGCATTGGACAAGACTTTACGAGATCTGCTTTCAGATTCCCGTGCTGATGCATCTACTAAGCCTTTTGCAGGAAAGACAATTGTACTTGGTGGAGATTTTCGTCAAATTTTACCAGTTATTCAACATGGAGGTAAATTTGATATCATCAATGCAACCATAACCCAATCATACCTGTGGAAAGAATGTACAGTTTTTATGCTTCAGACAAATATGAGGTTGAAAAAAGACAATCTTGATCAGTTAAGCAGAACTGAATTGTCAAATTTTGCTGCATGGTTGTTGGAAATTGGAGATGGTACAGCTACTGCCATTGAGAAAAATGCAAGTCTTGAAGAACAGGGAGAAACAATAGAAATTCCAGAAGAGTTTTTGGTTGCTGATTTGGGAGATCCAGTTCAATCAATCATCGAAGCTGTCTACCCTCAATTTGAAGTCAATTATGCGGAGTCTGAATACCTGAGAGACAGAGCAGTGGTTACACCATATAATGAAACTGTTGACACATTAAGGTGCTGTTTGATAAAACTGAAGTAATTAAGCACTGAAAATTAAGTGCTGAAAATTTTTTCTGAAAATTTTAAGTACTGAATTTATTGTGTAAAAATTGTTTGATAAGTTATTATGTTTGAACAAATTTATTTTTGAATTATTATAAGAGAAATAAAATTTTATGAAAACTAAATGCATTGATAATTAATAAAAAGGAAAGAATAGTGGTTAAAAGGAAAGAATACAACATTAAATGTAATTAATGTATGATTTTTCCTTAAATGGAATTGTTGAATGAAATAAGTAACCTAAGAGCTACTTATTATTTTCAATACTTTTTCATTGAAAGTTTCCAATTAAGTGGTTCTTTAACTTTTATTATCAAACACATTGAAAAAATTAAAGTATTGAAAATTTTTATTTTCAATGGTTTGAAATTTTTCAATGGTTAATCAAACAACCCCTAAATGAAGTTCTCATTCAGAAAATTCAAGCTCCAGAAAGATCATATTTAAGCTCAGACTACATTTCCAAAGCTTCAACATCTGCAGAGGAAAATGGCCAATTATACTCAGTTGAATTCCTAAATGCATTAAAGATAACAGGTATACCCAACCATGAACTGAACTTGAAATTAGGTTCTGTCATAATGTTGATGAGAAACATAAGCCAAGCAAATGGTCTTTGCAATGGCACTAGAATGATAGTTACACAGCTATGTTCTAACATCTTAGAGGCTAGAATTATTTCAGGTTCTAACATAGGAGAGAAGGTTTATATTCCCAGAATAATTATGCCTGTGCAAGACGCAAAATGGCCATTTATTATGTGTCGTAAGCAATTCCCTGTTAGGCTTTCGTATGCAATGACAGTAAATAAAAGTCAAGGCCAAACTCTAGAAACTGTAGGTTTGTACTTACCAAGGCCTGTATTCTCACACGGACAACTTTATGTAGCGTTGTCAAGAGTAACCTCTGCAAAAGGATTGAAAATATTAATTTTAGATGATGCAGGGCAGAGATGTAATAGAACAAGGAATGTAGTGTACAGAGAAATATTTGATAGCATATAAATAGTCAGTTTTGCACCTTTATAAATGTATCTCTGACTTTCCTAAGATATTTTATCAAATATTGAAATTCTATATATCATGAATAATATGTATATCATGATAGTGTTGTTATAATTCTTCTATAAATATACTCACTGCTTCAATAGTAAAACCTACATAGTGTTTCAGTATCCCTGCATTTTTTAAAGCATTGAAAAAAAAAACCCGAGCAACTTCATCATCCAGGTTAGTAACTTTATATTTTTTTTACAAATTCAACCAATATACAGAATATAGACTGACACCTACTTCAAATATTTTGCAGCTGTTAGACAATGAGTCTGAAGCAAATCTCACAGTTAAGACCTCCTGGCCAAAACCAGATGGTCAAGATAAGGATAACAAGGATGTGGAATTGTTATGTCCCAACCAAAGACAAAAATGTTGGAATTGCATTCCTGGCAGTAGATTCTGAGGTATAACTTTCATCAATAATTACATTATATCTATATTGTTTTTTTTTTTAGCCAAAGTTTTAAAAACCTTCCTTACAAAATCAACATCCATTATTACTATTTTGAAAAAAAAAGAGAAAAAATAAACCACAATGTCTTTTACTCGCAATTTATATAGGGTGATGTCATACATGTTCAAATAAAGGAGCATGACTGCCCCAAATACAGAGACAAACTCATTGAGGGTTCGCTGTATCAGCTATCAAGATTTAAAGTGGTGGAACCAACAATTAGAAATTTGTCAACCATGAGAGAATATGCTATCTTCTTCACCTCAAATATTGTGTGCACATTGATTTCTGATGACCCTACACCATACCCAAGATATTGCTTCCAATTTCTTGATATGGAGAAAATGTTGCCATACGCAAATACTGATAAGTATTTAACAGGTACAAACAACAAACCTTCTATACTGAATAATGATCTTATAATTACAACTTTGCCTCAAAGTGCTAACTCCAATTCCTTTGCAGATGTTATTGGCACTTTAATCTCTATAAGCCCAAGAACCACTGTCCAATTGTCAAAGCATGATAGAACAGTAGACAAGAGAGATTTGTTTATTACAGATTCTGGGTAAGATAAAATTACAAAATCACAATCACACACACATATATACAATTTCGAATTTTGTCCTTTTCAATTATTTAACACTGAAATAACAAATTACTTATTAAAAAAAAATTCCAGTGGACAGGAACTCAGGATCACCATATGGGAATATTGCTTCCCTCAGTTTAACCCGGATCAAATGCAGCAAATGCAACCAAGGCCTATTCTCTTACTTGCAGGAACAGCTCTGAAAACATTCCAAGGTAAGTTATATAACTACACAATTATTTTTTTCCCATTTTTAAACAAGAAATGACAGTAAAGTAAGAAAGGAAAAAAATTAAAAAACAGGCAAAAAAATATTGTTCCCATTTAATGTTGTCAATGCTATACAGATATTCCATATCTGGCCACCACTTCTGCAACAAAAATATATGTGAATCTTGATATCCCAGAAACAAGAGCTCTCAAACAAAGGTAACATATCTACCCATTAACTTTCAATACTCAACTTCACATATATTATGTTAGAGACTCACATAAATAACTATGACAAAAAAAAAGGGAAGGAGTTCAGAATCTGCAAGTGCAGCTGCTACCACCAGCAAACCAAGGTCCTCCATTGCATGAGAGAATTCAACAGGCACAATATACCACAATTACAGAACTATTGAATTTCAGCCCAGCAGCTGTAGGAGTAAGTTTGGTTTCTTTTGTTCAACAAAATCCTAAATCAGAGCAACATTTAATATATATTCTATGGCATTATCTATTGAATAATCTACATATTAAATTCTTGCAGCAAAATCTGTATAAGTGTGATGTAACCATTGAAGAGATTGATGCATCGGAAGGATGGTTTTATTACTCTTGCAATATTTGCAACAAAGGTCTGAATAATAATAAAGAAGGTGGTTACACTTGCAACGACCACGGTCCAAGAATTCCAAAGGCAATGTAAGTATAGCTAAGAACCTTTTTAACAAGAAAATTACCAAAAAAAAAACCTTACATCTAATAACAATCCTAAATTCTGTGCCTATATTGCAGCATGAAACTCTCTATGTTAGTGAAGGACAAGACCGGTCAGATGGAGATTACAGCCTTTGACAGGCATGCAGAAGGAATGACCAACATTAACACATCTTTGTTGCAAGCTACAGAAGACATATCGAAAACTAAGCCACCAGAAAAATTAATGAGAATAATTAACCAGAAATTCACTTTGACTGTTGGCCTGTCACAAAAAGCATTTGAAGATGATGTTCTGACATACAGAATTTATAGGGCAGTTCCAACCAAAGAAGAAGGTGAAAGCTCGACACAGAGCCAAATTGAAGGCTCCACATCACAATCTCAAATCCTGGAAGACAGTCTGCAGAATGAAATCTTCACACAAACTCAAGAATCAATGATGCAAGTGACAAACATGGCAAAGAAATCAGACAACCAAAGCTCTAGCCCAGCAAATATAGAAACAGGACTCGAAACTCTGCCATCAATAATCAAGCCTAACATTCCTGAAGGTCTATTCCCTGAAAATTCACCAACCAAGAAACAGAAAAGCTAAGGTATGAGTACTTTTAAATGACACAACATAAATAAACTAAATTATACTAATAACATACACTAACATTAAAAAGAAATATTGCAGGAACAAACTCAACCTGAACAGAAGTCAATGGGTAGCAGCAATGCGAAAAGTGGACATCATCAAGCAAAACATTACTGAATAACCTTATTACTTTTTGCATATCTATTTCATAGACAATATTTTGTTTTCCTGCACTATTTTCAGTATACAAGGATATTTATTAATAACTCCTTCTTAGATTAAAGAAATAAATGAAAAAAAATTATTCCCAAAACCCGCAGCGACAGCGCGGGTCCACATGCTAGTTATATATAAAGCTGACCACATGTGAAATCCCCAAAAAGACCCTTTGATTATTGCTCTCCTCTCAATTTAAATGTCTTTATTTGTCATTTCCCAATAAATTCCCAAAACAGCCCTTTGAATTTTCCTGGGCTTTTAATTTAAATGTACGTATTTCTCATTTTAATAATAAACATCAGAAATAACATCAATTATGGCTATTAATGTATCTCAATATTTTAATACACTTTCATAGTTAAATTTTCAAAATAGCCCTTTAATTATTTCTATGCTCTCAATTTGAATGTACTTATTTGTCATTTGCTAATGAATATCATACATCACAATAACATTGATAAGTGCAATTTTATAGTACTCCTTATCCACAATATTTGTCACTTTAAGATTTTACACAAAGATTAAGAGTGGTATTAAAACTCTTAAAATCTTTAAAAATGTTATGGAATTATGGACTTAAACACCATAGGTCCATTTGTAATTGTTTTAAAGACAACAAATCAATCAAAAACCAATCAAAGAGTGAATTAAGGAATCAATCAAGAAGGATTGAGGGAGAAGACCAAGCAATCAATCAATCAATTCATGCGGTGTTTCCCATTTTGTAATATACTATCTTGTATGAGAGGAGACTCTCCACTATAAATAGAGAGCCACTTTACCCTCATTGCTCATCCTATTCACAACTGATTAATAGTTGTACTCTCTCCTTTTCTCTCAATAATAAAATTCTCTCAAGTTCTCACCCTCATTTCTTATTTTTTGTTCTTACTGTTCTTTGAGTTACATTAGTTTTATAACAAAACAAAAAATTGTGAAAGAACAATTTCACTGTTCCATTAGGATGATTTATTCCCATAAATACTCTCTTTTTAATGTTTTATAGAATCAGTTTAGAAGGAGAATGGTAAAATTGGAAAAGAAAATGTAATTCATACTTTATAGAATTCTTAAAGGGTGAAGGCTATAGTCAGCCCCCAAAATCAACCCCTTTAATCATAGCCATCAGATATAATAGTTGTTTAACAACCATTAGATGTGGGTACTTTATTGTTAGAGTTTGAATTTAGAAAACTTGTTTAAAAGGTTACCATTTTTATTTGATTTATTTTGGGTGTAATTAAATCATTATATAATTCAATCCTTAATTTTAGAAAAGTCAATCTCCTAAAATTTTGGAGATAATTACGTAAAATCACTTTTTAAACTTTAACCAGGCAGAAGATATTGAAATCGATTTTGATCCTTTTATAAAATCTATTTAATTGTATAGAACCGATTTTAATTGTATAGAATCTATTTTGAAATATGATTTTTTGTGTACATTTTATGGAAGTCATTGAAATCGTGTGATTATTTTATATCGAATTTTCGAAAAGATTAAATGTTTAGGGTATCACATTGATTTATTGTTTTATAACCAACTATTGGTATCTAAGATAGCATCATACCTATGATATTAGGTTGTGTTGTACTTTTAATAGATGCTAATTGTGTTAGAATCGATGCTATCATATAGATTTGTGTTTTCTTTTTTCCATATTGATTCTATCCTATGGATTTATGTTTTTTTTTCCATAAAATAAATGTAGTTAAATTGTTTATGAATATTTCAATCCTAGTTTATAATATGTAAATAAGCTTTTCTTAGTTTAGTTTAACTATGTTTGTTTTTTTTTTCTTTTTATTTTGATGATATTTCTCAGTGCGAGTTCAAAAGTCTTCTCAGTGCGAGTTCAAAAGTCGTGGAGTTCATCGATAATATTCTAATCGAATAAATATTTAAATTGATTTTACGAGGATGCCAATCGAGTATGTAATAGTAGCTTGCAATTTTGTTCTTAAAATCAATTCTTGACTTGCAATAACTCGAGTTTCCCATATTTGATCATATTTGTAATCGAGTTTGAATATGTTTAAAATCAATTTTGAGAGTTTGTAATCGAGTTTGAATATGTTTAAAATCGATTTTGAGACTTTGTAATTGAGTTTGAAACTGTTTTGGATGTAATCAGACATCGATTGATCTTTCAATCGTTTTGCTCATAACCTTATTCAAGTATATAATTTGTGAAACCTAGCCATCCAATAATTACATTCATTTGACCATAAAATTGAAAATTGTTTGAAAACTTTGTGTGACTTCTATCAATTTGAAAATGAACAATTATCTTAAGTAATTATGCTCATGATTAATGACATACATTCATTGAGGCACAACATATATACAATGACGGATGGTAGTAATGCTTTGGCCCCCCAAATTTTAAAATTCCTATTATTTTTTACATGTACTTACTATATATTTTTGTGTGTGTATACACACACACACACACATATATATATATATATATACACACACACATTAAAAATCTTACATTGCCTCTGCCTCCGCTAAAAATAACTTATTTCAAATTGGCCCCTCCAATACCTTAAACCAAAATCCACCACTGCATGTATATTTTTTAACCCTATACTGATTATCTTAGGTGATGACCGTTGCTATTTACTTTTTCATCGGCAGTCAATTTCGCACACAAAGAGGTTACAATTCTCCAACCATTAGGCGTGTGAGATTGTATATAAGTAGTATTTTCCTATGAAGGAGGCATTTCGAAGTTATTTAAAATAAGTATAGTGTTTTCATTCAGATAAGAGAAAATTGTTGTTATCATCATATGTTTTACTTTTTTTTTAAAAAAATCGTTACTTTTGATTTGCCAAAGGTATGGTTTCTTGCTGCCTAACATAACGTGGCATGCAGTCAATAGTGGTGGTGCTTTTTAAACCGAGATATGCATCATAGACCACTTGGGGTAATTCAATAGCATATTGAGGGTATTATATGCTATACACTTTATATTTCTATAGAAGTTGGTACGAGGGAAGCTCTTTGAGATTTGAAGTCGAAGACTTCAACTACAAGGAGAAGAATTGGCGGTGAGATAGGCACTTAAATCTAAAGAGTAAATTGATTGCATTGAAGGAGTTCATTAGATCGTTATATTAGATAATTGGATATTAATTTATTGTAATTGACAAGATTTTCATATTAGTTTATAGTTTCTGTTATTTTTTTATTTATTGTGTGTTAGCTATTTGGGGATATATATATATATATATATATAATGTAAACAACATTACAACCTTTTATGATGGAAAATACTGGTACAATCGAATTTGAGAAGAATGTTAAAATCGAATAAATGTTTAAATCGATTTTACGGAGATGTAAATCGAGTATATAATGGTGGCTTGCAGTTATATTTTTAAAATCAACTCTAAACTTGCAATAAATCGAGTTTTCCTTATTTGATCATGTTTGTAATCGAGTTTGAATTTATTTAAAATTGATTTTCAAGTGATTGTAATCGAGTTTGAACATGTTTTGGTGCAAACTATTAATATATTTTAGTATTCAATATTTATATTAGGAAGTAAATGTTTAACAAATAATTGACATTGACATGGTGGTTAGGGTATTTAGTTTTATTTTAAGTGGTGGAGGGTTCGAATATTCTCGGTTGCAATTAATTTATTGACTAATATTATACTCAAATCTGGCATGGTTATAAGTGTGATGATGAAATTAAGGAAGATGATATGAAAAACAAAAAAATAAAAAATAAAACTAAGAATTGAGCAAAAAAAAAAGGGATTGGAAGAGAACTGAATTTACTCCAACTTTTTTATTGAATCCGCTAGTGTTCTATTTTTGCTTTTAATATTTTGAATCCGCTAGTGTTCTAGTTTTGCTTTTAACGTTGATTGATTTTTGGTTTTCTTTCTTCTAGTATTTATTTTCTAGTTGGAGTCTTTCGCTCATGTTTTTTATTTTGTGTTGGAGTCTTATTCTCCATTGGACTATTTTGTGTTCTTTCTCAATAAATTATTTTTTTATGGGCCTTTGAAAAAAAAAGAATTGAACGAGAAACAAAACAATTTAAAAAGTTTCTCTTGTTTCACCAAAAAAAAAAGAAGAAAAGTTTCTCTTACAACCTATTTGACTGGTTGCAAGTTTTACCATAAAACCTTAAATAAAATCATATTTAAATCTAATAGCTAATAAAACAACCGTCACATCTGATGACTATGATTAAAGGAGCTGATTGAGGGGCTGACTAAAGGTTTCACCTTATATATTTATGTAGTTTAATTTAGAAATATAATTTATTATTTGATAGATAAGTTAGAAAAAATTAGGGAAAAGAAGTATCTTATAATTAATAAATATCAAGTTAATTAAGAGAGAAAAGGAGTTTATGATAGTGACAAGAATATACCCAGCGTTGCCAAAAGGAAAGCCCACTTGTACTTAATTAGAAATGCCGAAGTTTGACGCAATAATTCTGTAACAGCATTAATTTCTAATTGTTCCATAAACTGCTAATTGCGGACAATGACGTAGCAGATCCAGAGCTACATCTGGTGAATTAAAAAGATAATTATAACTTGTGAATGGGTCAAGTTTTCAAGCAGGAGAAGAAATTAAGAAGAAAGTGGATCTTACCAAAAGTTTTGTTATCTATACAGTAACATATGGCTGAGTTTGCATGAGGTTGGTTTTGTGATGAGAGTAGAAATTCTGGTGCAGTCATTGAGTATAGATAATGAATCATATCTCCATGGCCATATAGACATGCGGATGCAAGGCGAATGTCATTATCGTTATCTGGAATAGTGAGTAATTCCTTGTTCTTTCGGATCAAGTGTTGTGCGATCTTGGATTTTCCTTTGAACATTGCAGCAGAATGAAGAGCTGTGGTCCCTATATAAATCTTTTTTTCCGAGTCTTCTTTCGACATATTGCGTAAAAATTCGTCGACAATTTCCGACGTACGTACAGAGGATTGCAAAATGAATAGCAAAGCAAAGGTTGCTCATGACAATTTGTGCATTTATTAAATCCGGATGTTCTGTCAAGAGACGCTTCATCGTATTCAAGTCACCTCCGCTGTAACACCTGTTCCGCGAATTTTTCAGTTGCCCGCTTTATGAATTGCGGGAAAAGTTCGAACTGGTATAGTTTACAAATAATAAAGAGTTTGAAATTTTTGTGACGCGTAAAATAACTCAATAGGCCTTGAAAATAATTTGGGACAGTGTATAAGGTTTGGCACTGACTAGGGACATAAGTGGAATTTTTAAATTTTTCGGGGGTAAAATTGTCTATGGGGGCAAAATTATCATCTTACCTTAAGATTTTATTTGGTCATGTGCCTTGGCCATATTTAGGGCCATGGCCGGCCATATCTTGGAGAATTCAAGAAAATTCTCCACCATTCTCCAAATTTCTCTAACTTTCTTCATTTTCTCCATTTTCATCAAATTTCTTCTACCTTAAAATCTCCTAGTTTAATCCATCAAAACCCCTTCAAGTTTATAGTCACATTAAAGCTCTCAACAAGCCCATCAATAGCACTCTATCAATTTTGAGGAATTTGGGCTTGGTTGGAAGTAATTTGAAGAAGAAAAACTAGGGTTCATGTTGAACTTGGAAAAATCATAAGGTAAGCATACGTAATTTTGAATTACGTTATGGATTTTGGCATGCTCATCATGAATATTAGGTTAATTTGGCATAAAATGTGAATTTTATTTGTGATATTTAGGAAGAAAAGAATTGAATGATTATGTTATGAAACTTTTTATGAAATATATGTGTATTAAAAGAATTTATAAGTTGAATTAAATTAGTGTGTGAGAATTAAATTGCTAGGATTGGATTTTTGAATGAATTAAATAAAGAATTTACAACATAAAAGTATGGGTGCCGAAAATCTTAAAGGAAAATATTATTATTCCCAATTTGTAAGATTTAATTAGTTTGATTATATTTTTGTAGTTAAAGGGTAAATATGAAGATAGAAAATTTACAGATGAACAAATACCAAATTAGTAAAATTAGGAATATTGGCTGAAAATTTTGAGGTGGAATGTCACGCCCCGACCCGCAGGTTCGGCCACGTGACAACCGCCGTACCACCTCGAGATGCGTGCCTCGTCAGGCGGGCAACCAAGATGATACAAGGCTTAAAAATAAAGGATATTCGAGCAATATATGAAAAACATATTAAATTATCATAAATAATACAGTTTCAAAATATTTAAAATATATATCACATCTTACAATATTCCATGCAGCGGAAAATATTATTTAAATCCACAAATGTATAGGTAAGATGTAATAATATCCCGAGCCAAGTAACACAAAGCAAAAGGGTGGCACCTACATAATCGTGTCCACAGAAACGAACTGGGATCACTGGCCACCAGGACGTCCGCCGTCCAATATCTGATGATCTGAGAACAAAAGTGAATGGGGTGAGTACATAATCTTGTACCCAGTGAGAGACTCGGTTATAAAGACCGATCACCTCAGACTGGGGATATGAAATAATCCAAATATCAATTTAATAAATCATTTACTGAAATATAGTAAATCCCATACCAAATCAAATATCAAATATCAAATTCATAATAATATTTACATAAGGGCTGGCATCTGAAATTTGTCCCAATAAGGTATACCCGTGCACTGGGGTATCCACTGGACCGTCAAGGGTTACTTTCTATTTTAAAACATTTACTTTATTCTCTGGCCCATTCCCTTGACGTTTGCCATACTGTGGTGGAACACAGCATCTGAAGTCCTGGCGAGTTTCCCTACGCGCCTCTCGCAACCAGGAGCGACTCACCGTGCCCCTCGATAGGCGGTCCACGGCTGAGTAACACGCATGCATCTCAACTCGGTCCACGCTTCCACATATTGGAGCCCCGAGGACAATACTCAATCTCTCATCTCTCAGGGGTATCATTCCCCAATAATAATCAATAATTATATTAATTTCTCAGGGGTATCGTTCCCCAAACCATAAACAATAATAATTTCAATATATCAAATTTATTGAAATTCCCACCCTTAAAATCATTTGTAAACTCAGTGTGTGAGGGTGGACAATTCATACCCCAAAACATATATAAACAATTTAGTAAAGCATTTATAAATAAATTTGCAAACGGTTAACCCTCAATGGTCAACCATTATAATCCAAGCCACTCACAAGTGAGGAGAGTTGTATACTCCCCGATTACCCACGTATGCCTTGGTTCAAATTGCTACCGGTCCAAATCTCGTACGATCACGTACCTAAATAATCAAATTAAATTCTAATTTGATTAATAAAATATTCAATCAATGTTCAAATCATAAATCAACACCAATTAAAGGTCTCGGACTAAAATTGATAAGTCCAGAAGTCAATTGGAGCTAATTGGAGTCAATTGGGGTCAAATGGGGTCTAGGGTTGCAAAATTACCAAAATACCCCTGGTGCTACAGTACCCTTGCCGACAGTGATGTTCCGGCGCCGGAACTAGTCAGAACCGGCGCCGGTTCTGTTCTGGAATTAAGGCCGAGTTTCAGCCATAATCTTTTTCAGCTCGATTTAAGTTCAATTCACAACCAATCCGCATCAAAATTGAAACACAGCATGATAAACACATGATCTATGGATTTACAGCTTCAAGAACGGAATCAAACAACCAATCATGCTCGAATTTTGAATTAAATCACTGAGAGTTGACTTATCTCGGACAAAACAGAAATATCAACTTCAATCAACGAAATCTCTTAGCTCAGACCATGAAATCAAGCGTATAAACTATCAAATTAAAGCTTGATGAGTCTAGAACAACATACCAAATTCTCAGCCAAGACGCACGGTTGAATCAAAAGATATGAGCTGATGAACAATCTGTCGCCAAATTTCCAGATTTCTAGATTTGAAGATTTTCTTGATAATCTTGGTGTTTTGATCATCAAGAAGACAAGAGAAGTTGATATTGATGTTTGATTAAGTGTTTGAAAGGAGATTGAGGTTTTGATTCAGAAGAATCGAGAGAGAGCTCGGAGAAAATTTGAAGAACAAAGAGAAGAAATGAAATTGGGGGTTCTCGGGTGAGCCGAGACCCAATTTAATCGACCAATTCCGGCGCCGGTATTGGTCAGTTCCGGCGCCGGAATCAACAGAGTCAAGTTGACTCCGGTCAACTCGGTCAAACATCCTTGGAATCCGTGCCCAAGTGGGACCCACATCTCGGAACTTCAATTTAAGGATTTTTAAGCTTGAAATTGAGCTAAATGATGTTTAAAACATCCATGAGAAGTCAAATTTGATATATAGACAAGACAGAAATTCATAATCATACAACTTGACACGTGCGGAGTAGGTCCGGGCGTGTCAACTCTCCCCCCCTTACAAAAATTTCGTCCCCGAAATTTAAACAACTAATTAACAAATAAGTGGGGGAAATCACGTCTCATGTCATTCTCGGGCTCCCAAGTCTGCTCCTCAATCTGCGAGCTTTTCCACAAAACTTGCACCAAAGGTACCGATTTATTTCTCAAGGATCTAACCTCTCGATCCAATATGGCTATAGGTCGAACTCTGAAGCCTAAACTTTTCTTCAGCTTCAAAGGTGGTGCTTGAAGAACATGTGATGGATCAGGTACATATTTTCGGAGCATAGATATATGAAAGACATCATGTATCCGTGCCATATCAGGTGGCAACTCCAAGCGATACGCTACCGGTCCAATTCGCTCAGTGATGAGAAATGGACCAATGTACCTCGGATTTAGCTTTCCAGCCTTGCGGAAACGAATAACACCTTTCCAAGGTGAGACCTTCAAAAACACTTGATCTCCCACTTGGAACTCCAAAGGTGTCCTCCTCCTTTGAGCATATTTTCTATCTCGATCTTGGGCCGCCTGAAGTCGTTCCCGAATGAACTTAACCTTTTTAGTGGTGAGTTCAATCTCTGCTTTGTCGAAGATTCGGTTCTCACCCACTTCATCCCAATACAACGGGGTTCTACATTTCTTTCCATACAGAGCTTCATATGGAGCCATACCAATACTAGATTGGTAACTGTTGTTGTAAGCAAACTCCGCTGCTGCAAGATACGTGTCCCATCCACTAGAAAATTCAAGTGCACATGCTCGCAACATATCCTCCAATATCTGAATAGTACGCTCTGACTGTCCATCAGTCTGTGGATGAAAAGCAGTACTAAAACGAAGTTGAGTTCCCATCGCTTGTTGAAAGCTGTCCCAGAACTGTGAGGTAAACCTCGGATCTCTATCAGAAACAATAGAAGCTGGGACTCCATGAAGTCGAACTACTTCATTCATATAAAGTTGGGCTAACTGGTTCACACTCCATTTCATGTTTACAGGAAGAAAATGTGCTGACTTGGTAAGTCGGTCAACAATCACCCATACCGCATCAATTCCACGTCTAACACGCGGAAAGCCAGTCACAAAATCCATGGTGATGTGCTCCCATTTCCATTCGGGAATCTGAAGAGGTTGAAGTGTCCCGAAAGGCTTTCTACGTTCAGCTTTCACTTGCTGACACGTCAAGCATCTCGCTACAAATTCAGCAATTTCTCTTTTCATTCCAGGCCACCAATAATGATCTTTGATGGTTCGGTACATCTTGGTGCTACCTGGGTGCATAGCAAACGGAGAAGAATGAGCTTGTTGAAGAATAGTGTCTTTAAGATCAAGATCATGTGGCACACAGATCCGATTTCGGAATAGCAGAATTCCATCACTGCGAACTGAAAACTCAGATGGTTCTCCCAACTGTAACTTCTGAAGTTCATGCTGCAGCCTCAGATCGGTCTTTTGGAGATCATGAATCCGATCATCTAGCACTGGCTTAGCTAGAATTTGGGCAATTAGTGCACCATCATGAAAATCATAAGCCAATCTGGCTCCAGTTGATCTCAACTCCACCAACTCTGGCAAATGAACATCTCTAATCGTCGCCAAGGACGTAACTGTACTTCGGCTCAAAGCATCAGCAACAACATTTGCTTTGCCGGGATGATAATCGATTATGAGATCGTAATCCTTGATGAGATCTAACCATCTCCTTTGTCGCATATTCAATTCACGCTGAGTCATAAAGTGCTTGAGGCTCTTGTGATCAGTGTAGATACGACAAGTTTCACCATATAAATGATGACGCCAAATCTTCAAGGCGAAGACAATGGCAGCAAGCTCCAAGTCATGTATTGGGTAATTAACCTCATTTGGCTTCAACTGACGAGAAGCATAAGCAATTACTCGCTCGTCTTGCATCAACACACATCCAAGTCCGTTGCCTGATGCATCAGTGTACACAGTGAACTCCTTGCCGCTCACAGGTAAGGCAAGTACCGGTGCGGTCGTCAATTTATCCCTCAGCTTCTGGAAACTTTCTTCACATTCATCTGACCAAACAAACTTAGCGTTCTTGCGTGTCAGCTTGGTCAATGGTGCAGCTATCATGGAGAATCCATCCACAAATCTCCGATAATATCCAGCTAATCCCAAGAAACTTCGAATCTCCGTAGGAGTTGTGGGACGTTTCCAATTGGTGATTGCCTCAATCTTGCTGGAATCCACATATATACCATCCCTAGACACAACATGTCCAAGGAATCCAACTTGCTGCAACCAAAACTGACATTTGGAAAGCTTAGCATAAAGCTGATGATCTCGAAGAGTTTGCAACACAATGCGAAGATGATTTGCATGCTCCCGCTGATTCCTTGAATAAACCAATATGTCATCAATGAAGACGATGACAAATCGATCTAAATACTGATGGAATATGCGGTTCGTCAGATCCATAAATGCTGCTGGAGCGTTGGTAAGTCCAAACGACATCACACAGAACTCGTAATGTCCATATCTGGTACGAAAAGCGGACTTATGGATATCTTCTTCTCGGATCTTCAACTGATGGTAGCCTGATCGCAGGTCAATCTTAGAAAACACTCCGGCTCCTCGAAGTTGATCGAACAAATCATCAATGCGAGGTAATGGATATCTATTCTTCACGGTCACCGCATTCAGCTTGCGGTAGTCGATGCAGAGTCGCATGGAACTGTCTTTCTTTTTCACAAACAAAACTGGGGCTCCCCAAGGTGAAGTACTCGGCCGAATGAATCCTTTATCCTGCAATTCGGCGAGTTGTTTCTTCAGCTCAATCAATTCAGTAGGTGCCATTCGATATGGAGCCATAGAAATTGGATCCGTACCGGGATAAACTTCGATCGGAAAGTCAAAGTCTCTCTCTGGTGGCAAACCAGGTAATTCATCAGGAAAGACATCCGGAAATTCATTTACTACCGGAATATCATCAATGTTAGGTTCTTCCACGGACTTATCTACTACATGGGCTAACACAGCTTTACACCCTTTGAGTAGTAGCTTACTTGCTTTAACGGCAGAAATGACATTCGGTGTGCCTCTGCGCTCACTGTAAAAATCAATCATGCTGCCGTCAGGTCGTGGAATTCTCACCAAATGGTGCTCGCAAAAGATCTGAGCACGATGTCTCCCAAGCCAATCCATTCCCAAGATGGCATCGAAGTCAGACATTTGAAGTGGAATTAAATCTGCTTCGAAAGTCAGGTTTTCCAGCTTCACTGCACATCCTTTGTACACCGTATTTCGAACCATTCTCTCACCCAACGGTGTATTCACCAACAGCTCATACCCCAAGGGCGATAACTCTCGATCCGCATGCACAGCAAACTTTATATTAACATAGGACAAAGCAGCTCCAGTGTCCATAATCACATATGCCGGTTGATCGAAAATAACTACAACGCCTAATGTTCAAAAATTTTCTAAAGCGGTTACTTTAACTCGGCAAGCAGTTACGAATACGATAACATCTTTATTCACAAAATATAACCATCCATGAATATTTAAATATTACTTACCGGTGACTACATCAGGACGTGCATCAACGTCCTCCTGCGACATGGCATAAACGTGTGTATGTTGTCGCTGCTGCTGTTGCTGTGGGGGTCGTCTCGGAGTTGCAGAACTACTACCCATACCCGAATGCTGCTGAGATGTAGAAGGTGCGGCGAAAGAATGTCGTGCAGGTTGAAACGGACGATAACCTCCATAATTGCTCGGTCTAACTGGAGGCTGACTAAAATTCTGTCTAGGTGGCACAGAAGTAGTAGATGGACATGTACGTGCCACATGACCCATGCCTCCACACCGAAAACATCGAAGTCCAGCCCTACACTGGCCAGAATGAAAACGCCTACAGTGTGGACATCGAGGTCCAGACTCCACTCTTTTCTTCCCAAACCTTCCTTTACTCATGGAACCAAATCCAAGCTTCTCTTTTCCTCGACCACCTGATGGAAGTGGTGGCAGAGAAAGTGACATCTGTGGTATTGGGGACTCAACTGTACCGTCCCGAGATATTCCTCCATGGGAATATAAACTCTGAGTCTGTTTCTGCTCCGGGTTCATCAGTACGTCATAAGATCGTTGACCACTCGAACTTGATCCTCCTGGTCGACGTTGAGCAATCATGGCTTCAGCCCACAATGCATCCTGTCTACACTGCTCAAAGGTGGCTTTGGAAGTAGGCTTCATCATTTGTACTATCTCCCATCGAAGTCCATTAACAAACTGAAGACAAAGGGCGTCTTCGGTGATGGATGGAAGATGGTGTGTAAGTCTCCGTAACTCTGTCTCAAACTGCTCGACAGATCTATTACCTTGCTCCAATCGGAGAAAATCACCATATCGCCTCAACCTCGTCTCTTCCGATATAAACCTCTCTCGGAACTCAGTAACAAATGTCTCCCATGTCACTGGTCCAGTAGCTCTGCTCTCGAGATTTGTCCACCAACTCAGTGGCTGTCCCTGAAGATATCGAGTAACCACATTCACTCGCTCCTCCGAGGTCATACCCAGACCCTGTGTGTTCTTTGTAACAAAATGTAACCAATCCCACGCTGCATCAACGGACGTGTCGGAAAGTTTTGGGGTGTTTAGTCCCTTCATAATGGTAAGGAACTTCACCATGCGATCCTCTGAAGAAATGGGACCAGCAGAAGTGCTCGCTGCACCGCTCTGTTGAAAGTGCGGTGGCATCGGTGGCGATGGTTGTACAGGTGGTGTAATACCAGTAGTCGGTGGTGCACCAGTAGCCATTTGTGACGAAAAGAATTTACTTGCCCAAGTATCAAACATGCGCTCAACATCAGCGGACGTAAACAACACCGGCGTGGCAGTCGTCGGAGGTGGGGGTAGTGGAATTTCAGTGTGATCATCCTGATGATGCGTCTCATCAACAGGTGGAGTAGGTGATACAGGTTCGTCCGGAATCTCAGTAGTCTCCGGATCTACAGTAGGCTGTATCACAGGCTGCCTACGTGGTCGACCTTTCCTCCTCGATACAGAGGGATCAGGGGTAGGAACGGAAGGATTCGGAATACTTCTCCTTCTAGGTGGCATGGTGAAACTATACATAAAATCTAAGTCAAAAGACGAAAATATTTAACCCCAAAATCATACTCTCTACATTTAACCCCAAAATCAAAAATCTCAAAATTATATAAACTGCTTGGCTCGGTATAATATAGACATATAATATATTTTAAAATTTGCTCTGATACCAATTTAATTGTCACGCCCCGACCCGCAGGTTCGGCCACGTGACAACCGCCGTACCACCTCGAGATGCGTGCCTCGTCAGGCGGGCAACCAAGATGATACAAGGCTTAAAAATAAAGGATATTCGAGCAATATATGAAAAACATATTAAATTATCATAAATAATACAGTTTCAAAATATTTAAAATATATATCACATCTTACAATATTCCATGCAGCGGAAAATATTATTTAAATCCACAAATGTATAGGTAAGATGTAATAATATCCCGAGCCAAGTAACACAAAGCAAAAGGGTGGCACCTACATAATCGTGTCCACAGAAACGAACTGGGATCACTGGCCACCAGGACGTCCGCCGTCCAATATCTGATGATCTGAGAACAAAAGTGAATGGGGTGAGTACATAATCTTGTACCCAGTGAGAGACTCGGTTATAAAGACCGATCACCTCAGACTGGGGATATGAAATAATCCAAATATCAATTTAATAAATCATTTACTGAAATATAGTAAATCCCATACCAAATCAAATATCAAATATCAAATTCATAATAATATTTACATAAGGGCTGGCATCTGAAATTTGTCCCAATAAGGTATACCCGTGCACTGGGGTATCCACTGGACCGTCAAGGGTTACTTTCTATTTTAAAACATTTACTTTATTCTCTGGCCCATTCCCTTGACGTTTGCCATACTGTGGTGGAACACAGCATCTGAAGTCCTGGCGAGTTTCCCTACGCGCCTCTCGCAACCAGGAGCGACTCACCGTGCCCCTCGATAGGCGGTCCACGGCTGAGTAACACGCATGCATCTCAACTCGGTCCACGCTTCCACATATTGGAGCCCCGAGGACAATACTCAATCTCTCATCTCTCAGGGGTATCATTCCCCAATAATAATCAATAATTATATTAATTTCTCAGGGGTATCGTTCCCCAAACCATAAACAATAATAATTTCAATATATCAAATTTATTGAAATTCCCACCCTTAAAATCATTTGTAAACTCAGTGTGTGGGGGTGGACAATTCATACCCCAAAACATATATAAACAATTTAGTAAAGCATTTATAAATAAATTTGCAAACGGTTAACCCTCAATGGTCAACCATTATAATCCAAGCCACTCACAAGTGAGGAGAGTTGTATACTCCCCGATTACCCACGTATGCCTTGGTTCAAATTGCTACCGGTCCAAATCTCGTACGATCACGTACCTAAATAATCAAATTAAATTCTAATTTGATTAATAAAATATTCAATCAATGTTCAAATCATAAATCAACACCAATTAAAGGTCTCGGACTAAAATTGATAAGTCCAGAAGTCAATTGGAGCTAATTGGAGTCAATTGGGGTCAAATGGGGTCTAGGGTTGCAAAATTACCAAAATACCCCTGGTGCTACAGTACCCTTGCCGACAGTGATGTTCCGGCGCCGGAACTAGTCAGAACCGGCGCCGGTTCTGTTCTGGAATTAAGGCCGAGTTTCAGCCATAATCTTTTTCAGCTCGATTTAAGTTCAATTCACAACCAATCCGCATCAAAATTGAAACACAGCATGATAAACACATGATCTATGGATTTACAGCTTCAAGAACGGAATCAAACAACCAATCATGCTCGAATTTTGAATTAAATCACTGAGAGTTGACTTATCTCGGACAAAACAGAAATATCAACTTCAATCAACGAAATCTCTTAGCTCAGACCATGAAATCAAGCGTATAAACTATCAAATTAAAGCTTGATGAGTCTAGAACAACATACCAAATTCTCAGCCAAGACGCACGGTTGAATCAAAAGATATGAGCTGATGAACAATCTGTCGCCAAATTTCCAGATTTCTAGATTTGAAGATTTTCTTGATAATCTTGGTGTTTTGATCATCAAGAAGACAAGAGAAGTTGATATTGATGTTTGATTAAGTGTTTGAAAGGAGATTGAGGTTTTGATTCAGAAGAATCGAGAGAGAGCTCGGAGAAAATTTGAAGAACAAAGAGAAGAAATGAAATTGGGGGTTCTCGGGTGAGCCGAGACCCAATTTAATCGACCAATTCCGGCGCCGGTATTGGTCAGTTCCGGCGCCGGAATCAACAGAGTCAAGTTGACTCCGGTCAACTCGGTCAAACATCCTTGGAATCCGTGCCCAAGTGGGACCCACATCTCGGAACTTCAATTTAAGGATTTTTAAGCTTGAAATTGAGCTAAATGATGTTTAAAACATCCATGAGAAGTCAAATTTGATATATAGACAAGACAGAAATTCATAATCATACAACTTGACACGTGCGGAGTAGGTCCGGGCGTGTCATGGAATTTGTATAGGAAACTTATGAAATTGAATGGAATTGATGAAGGAAAAATATATAGATTTGTTAGGAAAAAGGGAGAAACCAAAAGTTTAGAAATTAGTCTTGCATTTCATGTATTCATGCATATAGGTTAGAAATTGTGTAATGTTTAGTAGTTCATACTTGAAAGCTGCCTGGTTGCTGTAGGAAAAAAAAATGTAAAATTTCTATTTTAGCCTTGCGGAATTTTGGAGTGTATTCCAACGCAATAGAATGCATTTCAAGGATTCGTGGAGGTTGTTACGTGTTCGATTATGGTGTCGGGGCGTGACAATTCAATTGGTATCAGAGCTTGAGGTTTCAAATCGAAATTTCAGTACTGTCAGTGCCGGTGGGACCCGGTCAAAGTTGGTCAACTTTGGTCAACCTTGGTCAAACTTTTAGAACATGCATATTTCATGTAGGATTAGTTATTTTGAGCCTAATGCCCTCCTTTATAGATCTCACGATGCCACCACGACGACAATGCGGTTGTGGTCAGCTAAGGGGGAGATTGCCAAGGCTGAGTCAAGTTGGGCAACGTTCTCTTACTCCCCCGAGAAGGAACCTATGGCATCTAACATAGGTTCACATGAGCCACCACTACCCCCATCACCACCTATTCCTCCTCCTCCTGTAACTATAGCTCCACCATCTCTATAACAACCCCCTCCTGAATTTTATCAGACATTCATGGCAGTTTGGAATGCGGTGGCAGCTCAATTCCAACATGGACAGGCACCCGCTCTAGTTCACCCCCCACCACCCACACAAGTAGATCCACCTCCATCCAACTTTGATATTGCAAGGAAGATGAAATCAATTCTGGATCTGAGGTGTGAACCGTTTAAAGGTCATTTAGATGCGATAGTAGCTAAGAATTGGATTAGGAAGATAGATCGGACAATGACCGATCTAAAGTTGAATGATGATATGAAGTTGAAAATAGTTACTCGAATGCTTGAAGGAGTAGCAGAAAAGTGGTGGGAGAATGTAGAGGCACGGACCACTACTTCAATCACGTGGTCAATGTTTCTTGCTGAATTTGATGCTAAATATTATACTCGCTTCCATCAGAAAGAGAAGCGGGAAGAGTTTATACAACTGCAACAAGGAAATTACTCAGTGGAGGAATTTGAGGCGAAATTCAATGAATTACTTCCTTTTGTGGGAGACATGGTCAAGAATGATTGTGATCAGGCGTCATTCTTTGAAGCTAAACTAAGACCAGAGATTAGGGAGCGGATGCCAGTGACAGGTGAAGAAAGTAGCAAACATGTCATCCAATTAGCCTTACGTGCAGAAAAGTTGATTGCTTCCAAGGGGAAGATAGTTGCCACAGAGACTTTCAAGAGGAAAGAAGCGGGATTTACTAGCTTTCACCCCTTCAAAAAAGCTAAAGGTATTACTATTTCAGGTAGTGCCAGTTCAGTGGGTTCGGTGAGGTCACCGCCTCAACAACAGCAAAGGCCAGTTAGTTCTGCTCCCAGTGCAAATGTGGGTAAAGGGCAGAGTACTTTTGATAAATGTAGAAAATGCGGAAAGCATCACCTTGGCTTTTGTAGAGAACCATTAAGGTGTTATCAATGTGGGCAAACCGGCCAAATGCGAAATGCTTGCCCTGAACTTGGGCAAAGAACTGCGGGTACTCCATTTCCTTCAAGTCATACAACTGGTCCGAGAGGAAGGCCACCTCAATCACAGCGGCCTAATGTTGGGAATAGGATGGGTTCAAGGAATACTATACCAGTTCAATGAGCACAGCAACCTCAGACTCGAGTGTTTGCTTTGACAGAAGAAGAGGCACAAGCTAGGCCAACCACCGTTACAGGTACTGTGACTATCTTTGAGTAACCTGCACATATTCTTATTGACTCTGGTTCAGATAGATCATATGTTAGCACTTCATTTGTGGATGCATCCAATAGAAATTTATCACCGTTAGACACAGAAATATTAGTGAAAACCCCATTGGGATAGGAGGTGATTAAAAACACAGTTTACAAGAGGTGCAATATAAAAATTGGTGAAAAAGAATTTTTGGCGGATTTGATTCCCTTGGATGTGGGTGATTTTGATGCAATAATAGGGATCGATTAGTTGGAAACCCATCGAGCTAAGGTGGATTGTTTTACCAAAGAAGTAACATTTAGAAAACCAAATGAGCCAGAGGTAGTTTTTACAAGTGAAAGGCGAATACTACCTACTTGTGTTATCTCAGCAATTAAAGCTAAAAAGTTAATGCAAAGAGGATGCCCGGCATACCTAGCCTATGTTATTGACACATCTAAACCTGAATCTAGATTGGAGAATGTCCGCGTTGTGAATGAGTTTTCTGATGTATTCCCTGAGGAGTTACCAGGATTACCCCCCAAACGGGAATTTGATTTTGCCATTGATGTACTCCCAGGAACCGCACCCATTTCCATCCCACCATATAGAATGGCACCAGTTGAATTGAAGGAACTGAAAACTCAATTACAAGACTTGGTTGATAAAGGTTTCATTCGACCTACCACTTCGCCTTAGGGTGCTCCAGTCCTATTTGTGAAAAAGAAGGATGGTACCTTATAGTTGTGCATTGATTATCGCCAGCTGAATAAGGTGACTATAAAAAACAAATATCCTTTACCCCGCATAGATGATTTGTTTGATCAGCTACAGGGTGCCACTGTATTTTCCATGATTGATCTTAGATCGAGGTATCACCAACTGAGAATCAAAAAATCTAACATTCCAAAGACTGCTTTTAGAACCCGATATGGACATTATGAGTTTCTGGCAATGCCGTTTGGGTTAACTAATGCTCCTACAGCTTTCACGGATTTGATGAATTGAGTATTTCATTATTTGGATAAGTTTGTTATTATGTTTATTGATGATATACTGGTGTATTCTAAAGATGATGCAGAGCACATGCAACATTTGAGAATTGTGCTACAAACATTGCGTGAGAAGCAACTATATGCCAAATTTTCAAAATATGAGTTTTGGCTACGAGAGGTGGTATTCTTGGGTCATGTGGTTTTTAGAGCTGGAATATTTATGGACCCCAAAAAGGTTGAAGATATACTGTAGTGGAAGCGACAAAAAAATGTCATTGAGATTATAAGCTTCCTCGGCCTGGCAGGGTATTATAAGAGATTTGTCGAGGGATTTTCCATAATAGCAGCTCCATTGACTCGACTTACTCGCAAAGAAGTCAAGTTCGAATGGAATGACAATTGTGAAAAGAGCTTCCAAGAGCTCAAAGATAGATTGACCTCAACCCCAGTGCTTACACTGCCCTCCAATGGGAAAGAATTCATAGTTTACAGTGATGCTTCCAAACAGGGATTAGGTTGTGTACTAATGCACAATGGGAAGGTCATTGCCTATGTTTCAAGGAAATTGAAGAAACATGAATTGAATTATCCTACCCATGACTTAGAATTGGCAGCTGTTGTGTTTGGATTGAAGATCTGGAGACATTATCTTTATGGTGAAAGGTGCAAAATATTCACTGATCACAAGAGTCTAAAATATTTTCTCACCCAAAAGGAGTTGAATTTGAGACAGAGACGATGGTTAGAGTTGATCAAGGATTATGACTTGATTATTGATTACCATCTTGGAAAGGCGAACGTGGTAGTTGATGCTCTTAACCGAAAGTCAAACACTACACTGGCTTCGGTAAGAAGGTCACATCTTCCTCTTTTATTAGAAATGAAAGTTACGGGTGTTTAGTTAGAAGATACCGTAGATAGTGCCTTAGTAGCTAGTTTTGTGGTGCACCCCACTCTAGTTGAGCAAATCCTAGAGCTATAGAAAACTAATGCGAAATTAAAGCAAGAAAGTTAGAAAATACAAAGTCATGAAAGTAGTATGATGCAACTTAGAGAAGACAGTGTTTTAACAATGAATGGTCGAGTATGTATTCCAAACGATGTTGAATTGAAAAAGGCTATACTAGAAGAAGCTCACTCTTTAGCCTATGCCATGCATCCTGGAAGCACAAAGATGTATAGAACTATAAAAGGGAGCTATTAGTGGCCGGGAATGGAAAGGGAAATAGTTGATTTTGTTGCACGATGCCTAGTATGCTAGCAAGTAAAAGCTGAACACCAAAAACCAACGGGTGTTTTACAACCATTACATGTTCCAGAATGGAAATGGGAACATATCACTATGGATTTTGTGCTCGGGCTACCTCGAACACAGCGTGGCCATGATGCTATTTGGGTGATTATTGACCGCTTGACAAAGTTCGCCCACTTTCTTGCCATCCACAGTACCTATTCCCTTGACAGGTTAGCTCAGCTGTACATTAATGAAATTATTCGATTGCATGGTGCCCCCGTATTGATTGTGTCAGATCGAGATCCCAGATTTGCATCTCGATTTTGGCCTAAACTCCAAAAAGCTTTGGGTACTAGTTTGAAATTTAGTACAGCTTTCCACCCCCAAATAGATGGACAGTCAGAAAGGACTATCCAAACATTAGAAGATATGCTTAGAGCTTGTGTGATTGACTTTTCTGGAAGTTGGGATTAGCGCTTGCCATTAGCAGAATTTGCTTACAACAACAGCTACCAAGCTAGTATTGGCATGGCACCATATGATGCGTTGTATGGGAGAAAGTGCCGGACACCAGTATGTTGGGATAAAGTTGGTGAGCGGAAGCTCCAAAGTGCTGAATTGATTGATCTTACCACATAAAAAGTTCAAATTATTCGGGAAAGATTAAAAATGGCCCAAGATCGACAAAAAAGCTACGTGGATAACCAGCGACAAGAGCTTGAATTCCAGGTAGATGACATGGTATTTCTGAAAGTCTCACTTTGCAAGGGCATTATCAGATTTAGAAAGAGAGGAAAACTGAATCCTCACTACATTGGGCCATTCAAAGTGATTGAACGAATCGGTCTAGTTGCATATAGACTAGAGTTGCCTGCAGAACTAGAGAAAATTCATAATGTGTTCCATGTATCGATGTTGAAGAAGTACGTTCCCGATACCTCTCACATACTTGAAGCTCCTCCGATCGAACTCAAAGAGGATTTAAACTTTGAAGTACAACCAATACAGATTCTCGACAGACAGATAAAGATACTAAGGAATAAGAATATTTTGATGGTTAAGGTGTTATGGAGAAATTCTCAAATTGAAGAAGTCATGTGGGAAATCGAAGAACTGATGAGGAGACAACACCCACACCTATTTACCACTTTAGGTTAGTAGAAATTTTGAGGACAAAATTTATTTTAAGGGGGGGGGGGAGTAGGAGTAACACCTGCTTCACGAATTTTTCAATTGCCCGCTTTATGAATTTTATGTTAGTAGATAGTATCAGGCATTTCATAATCTAGAGTATGAAAAATGTTATAGTGCAAGATGGGTAGTTAAGAATTTTGGTGAAAAATGCGGGAAAAGTTCGAATTGGTATAGTTTACAAACGATAAAGAGTTTCAAAATTCTGTGACACGTAAAATAACTCAATCAGCCTTGAAAATAATTTGGGACAGTGTATAAGGTTTGGCACTGACTAGGGACATAAGTGGAATTTTTAAATTTTTCGGGGGTAAAATTGTCTATGGGGGCAAAATTATCATCTTACCTTAAGATTTTATTTGGTCATGTGCCTTGGCCATATTTAGTGCCATGGCCGGCCATATCTTGGAGAATTCAAGAAAATTCTCCACCATTCTCCAAATTTCTCTAACTTTCTTCATTTTCTCCATTTTCATCAAATTTCTTCTACCTTAAAATCTCCTAGTTTAATCCATCAAAACCCCTTCAAGTTTATAGTCACATTAAAGCTCTCAACAAGCCCATCAATAGCCCTCTATCAATTTTGGGGAATTTGAGCTTGGTTGGAAGTAATTTGAAGAAGAAAAACTAGGGTTCATGTTGAAGTTGGAAAAATCATAAGGTAAGCATGCCTAATTTTGAGTTACGTTATGGATTTTGGCATGCTCGTCATGAATATTAGGTTAATTTGGCATAAAATGTGAATTTTATTTGTGAAATTTAGGGAGAAAAGAATGATTATGTTATGAAACTTTTTATGAAATATATGTGTATTAAAAGAATTTATAAGTTGAATTAAATTAGTGTGTGAGAATTAAATTGCTAGGATTTGATTTTTGAATGAATTAAAGAAAGAATTTACGACATAAAAGTATAGGTGCCGAAAATCTTAAAGGAAAATATTATTATTCCCAATTTGTAAGATTTAATTAGTTTGATTATATTTTTAGAGTAGTTAAAGGGTAAATATGAAGATAGAAAATTTACAGATGAACAAATACCAAATTAGTAAAATTAGGGATATTGGCCGAAAATTTTGAGGTGGAATTTGTATAGGAAACTTATGAAATTGAATGGGAATTGATGAAGGAAAAATATATAGATTTGTTTGGAAAAAGGGAGAAACCAAAAGTTTAGAAATTAGTCTTGCATTTCATGTATTCATGCATATAGGTTAGAAATTGTGTAATGTTTAGTAGTTCATACTTAAACACGGGAATATATCCAATATTCGATGTTGTATATAGGCACTGCACAAATCAAAGGAAAACAAACCGCAAACGAGGATCAAGAACACCTTAGTTGCCGAGAACAGCGAGTGGATGACTAAGTCAAATTTGCCTTTATACTTGATTTATTATTTTTGGATTCAATGCTTTGGTTTACTTGGATTTCTCAAATTAAAGTATTGATAAATGGTTTATGAAATTGTATGAAATGCTATTGTGTGAAGAGGAAATTTATTTCCTAAATTATGGATTGAGAAAGGAACCTATGCTTTGGAAAAATGTTGATGCTAGTATCTTGTGTGATGAAATGGTATTGTGGAAAGGCCATCTGGGTCGTAAGCTTGTTACTTGCAGCAGCCCGAGGAGGGGAATCTACCGTTATGCAGTAACTAAGTAGCTCGCAGACCACCTTTTGAGGGGCGCGGGTGACTGTGGTTTAGCCTTGGATGGGAGGTGCGGAAGGAAACCCACAAGGCATTTGTGAGTTCATTCTACGGCACTACCGGGCAGAATGGAACTCAATTACCCAGTGTCGGCCTCAGGCCAAGGCGACAGCTTGGGTAGAGAAATTGACGGACAGTACCTTCTACCCATGGGCCTATTTTCTCGAAATCTCGTTTCCTATTGGTTCCTTTATATCATTTTGAATATTTGAATTATTAAAGTATTTGAATTTATTCTTATTTGTGGTGAACTTCAATATTTCTATAAATATTTTTACTGGTTATCCACTCATTGAGTACGTAGTACTCATCCGTGTTTTTAATAAAACCATTTTCAGGTAGTAGACATTCTCAGCGTTGGTAGAAAGGTTACGGTGGCACAAAGGTCCCATACTTAGGAAGAGTTTGACCAAGGAGGTAAAAAGTCAACTTTTTGTAATATTTTTCAAAAATTCACGTAGGTCCCACTGAGGGTATATATGACTTTTATACTATCCAGTTATCTCCTTTATGCATCCTAGAATATTTGAAACTATTGTGGTAATTTTCTGAATACCATAAGTCTGGGAAAATATTGTAGAAAGATATGTCGTAGAACCAAGTGGTATTTTCGTAAATAAGTGCATGTTTGCAACTCAAATTTTTATCTCACTACTTGTTATTATATTTTTGCACCAAGTAATCCTATGTTCTTATAAACTGTTATAATTTGAAAACTGCCTGGTTGCTGCGTGAAAAAAAAATGTAAAATTTCTATTTTAGCCTTGCGGAACTTTGGAGTGTATTCCAACGCAGTAGAATGCACTTCAAGAATTCGCGACGGTTGTTATGTGTTCAATTATGGTGTCGGGGCGTGACATTCGCAAATTACCTTGAGCAAAGCAGTACGTTCAACAAGCCAAACCCCAGTTGCTGCAAGTGCCAAAACTTTCAATATTTTCAATTTTTAATCATAACAACAAGGGAGAGTTAAAAGTGATCACACTATTAAATAGATTAGTAGGTAATTTAATTAAATTTTATGTTTCATCTTATCACTTTTTCTTGGGAACTCTTACAAAGTTGTTTTCCATATTCAACAAATTAAAAAGAAGGTAATTTTATGCATCCATTAATATACGGACACCTCACTTTATATATATATATATATATAAAAGTTAATACATAGGAGTTGATCATTAACAAAGATTAACATAAAATTAAGTATCAATATAAATAAAATAATTTTGATTAAGAAAGATTAGAAGGTCTATCAATTTGATTTGTTTATAATAAATATCTATATATTAAATCCTACTCTCACATTAAATGGCAAATAAAATAATACAAAATTTGAGTAAACAAAAATACTTTTTAAACTTAATTAATAATTAATAATAATCAATAACATTAGTAAACTTTCATCAAACAACTGAACCACAAAAGACAACACTTAAAGTTGCAATGTGCTGAGGCCTAGAGTTAATTGGTTGGAGAGGCATATCGATGTTATAAACTAATTTCTCAAATGATGTTGGCATGGATTTAGTAAATAAACCTATTATTGATGAGCGAATTTATTTAACATTAATTTGTCGATTTTTCTAAAGTTCATGAGTATAGAAAAATTTTGACAAGATCTGTTTGATCCTATCACCCTTAGTACATCTTTCTCTGACTTGTGCAATATAAGCAATACTGTATCCTCATATATTCTAGTGGGAGGATCTATAACCGATTTGAATTCACACAAATATCGATATGTGATAGAACTGATTTTAGCCAGACACAATCTCTTCCAACCTCACAAAGAGTAATAATTTCAGAATGGTTGGAAAATGTAACAATTAGTGTTTGCTTTTACAAAACGCTATGAAATGGTTGTGTCACTGAGTAAAATAGATAATCGATTTGTGAGTTAGCTTTGTGCAGATAAATTTTGACACACCCGGACCTAATCCAACTTTTCCGTACCAACGGAACAGTGTTGACGGCGTATTAATTTGAACAATACGTCGGTCCAGATGTGTTTGATTATGAAGAAATGTTAAGCTTAAGATAAGACGGAGTTGGAAGATGAGGTGATTGACCATGCATGGAAGCAACTAAATTCCAATTGGACTTTCTCTAAGTCCATAGCCAATGGATTGGATATCCATTGGTGTAAAATTCAGCGGATTAGGTCAAGGATCGAGATTAAGAGAAGTTGAAAAGAGGAGAGAAAGTCTGGCCCTGGGTTCAAGGAGGCCCGATGTCTGGCTTCCCTATAAATATAGGGAGGCCAAGCCTCTCCCCTTTCATTTCTCTCTTTTTCTTTTTGTCATGCCCCGACCTGCCCCTAGCCGGCCACGTGGCAACCGCCGTGCTATCTCGAAGTACGTGTCTACAGCCATGCATCCGAGGCACCGCAAGGCATGAATCGAGTATCATCGCTGTAAAACAAAACTAAAACTTTAATTAGAAAACATTTATAATAATAAATAAAAGAGTACCAGTTGACTAATTTAAAGGGATACCTACGTAACGGAAACTGCTAAGCCTACGCCACCGACGCCTCCTAGTGAGCCTCTGATCTATCTGCTGACCTCTTACGTGAATCTGCATCCATCCACATTAGATATAGGTGAGTGACAGAGGTTCCATGAATCTCCATCATGGGTTAGGGCAAACAGGGATAATCCAAACATAATAATTATAAAATAAATAAATTTTCTTTTCAAAACATCTTTTCAAATTCTCCAATCTGAAAATTTGATTTCAAACCTTTAAAATAAATATATAAATAAAGTGTGCTGGCTTCAAATATATTGAAAGCATGACTGGCCGGTCAAATGCCTCACTGCACCGAGGGCTATCACTTTTCTTTTTAAACCATTTTCTCTTTTTCTCTTTCTCTAGCCCGTTCCCTTGGTGGTGCCAGACGCTATGTTGGAACACCACTACATCGAGCCCTGATGAGCTTCCCTACGTGCCTCTCCCAAGGTCTCCACTCACCGTGCCCCTCAAAAGGTGGTCCACGTCTACTTCACTGCATGCCTCTCAACTCGGTCCATGCTCCTTCAAATCAGAGCCCCGAGGAACCACTCTCAATCGCTCATCTTACATCCCATCCATATAAATATAATATATATATGTATAAAACATATATATTTAAAACATATAAACACACACACATAATCTTTACATTGTTTTTTGAAAATCATCACACTCTCTACATGGGCATATGACCAAGCAAGTATGTGTGCGTGTGGATTCCCCGTATCTCAAATCTTTTGAAAAAAATTTATGTTTTTAAATCTTTTTAAAACCTCTGGCCCCAGTGGCTAAGCAGAGAAATCTAAGCCACTCACAGTGTTTGGAGGTTCATATACTCCCAAATGATCAGTGTAGACCAACCTCCGGAACATCGCCGCACTCAATCATCCGAAACCCTAATACACGGAAATGCGTGTTAGCACTCATAAACAATTTTGAATGCACCTGTGAGGCTTTAGCATGACCTAAGAAGGTGTTTGGATGTGTTTCGGGGCTTAGAAAAGTGTCCGTGAGGTTTCAGGGTCAAAATCGGACACTTGAAGAAAAATTACAAAAATGCCCCCACCCGTAGGCCTCCCACACGGACTAGGCCTAGCCTGGCATCGTTTTAGACCCAAAAGGCCTCGCCCGATCGGGTTTAGGCCAAGTCCCGGACAGGACTTGGTTGGCCACCCACTCCCGCGTGGGAATAGGTTGCCTCCCCCAAGGGAGTGGCTCATCTCCTGCGCAGGAGATGAGACAGGGGCTCTGGATTCGAGCCCCCACCTCGATTCTCGTGTTGTCCGACCTCCGTTTGATGTGAAAACTTAGACGGACTACCCTTACGCCATCTATGACACGTTTACAGAAAGAAAAACGAGAATCAGAAGCTCAAAGTTCCTAGATCTCGAATCTAAGCTTAAAATTTAACTAAAAGCTAAACCTAACTTTGAGCTTAGATTTCTCCTAGACCGATGCATGGAAATACGTGAAACCTTAATGGAATGCAGATTAAGGTGAGTAGAATAACATATTAGAAACTCACCTTGGTCCTTCTGTCGGATTGTCTGGATTGGCCAAAAGTCCAAAATTGCTCCGAGAGAGCCAATGAGAGGAGAGGAAGTGAGGGAGAAGAAAAATGAGAGGGGGAGAGCTTAACTCCCCCTATTTATAGATAAGCTCGACACCGGGTCTACTTAAATCCTGGGTCAAACTTAATTCCCTCTTTTTCACCTCTTATAATCTTGATCCTTGGCCTGATCCACCAACCAATTCACCAATGGACGTCCAATCCATTGGCTATGGACTTAAAGAAGTCCAATATAGGCTTCCAAGCATGGTCATCTGTCTCATCTGCCAACTGCGTCTTCTCTTAAGCTTAACTTCTCTTTTTAATTAGACATATCCGGACCGATATATTCTCAAGTTAATATGTCATCTTATACTATTCCGATTGTACGAAAAGTCAAATTATGACATACCCGGATCTAATATGACTATTTCGTACAAATGGAATAGTGTAAGACGGTGTATTAAGTGAACAATACGTCGGTATGGATGTGTCTAATTAAGAAGAGAAGTTCAAATTAGGATAAGACGGAGTTGGAAGATAAAGTAATTAACCGTGTATGGAAATTAGTAAATGTCAAAAAGACCTCCAAATAAGTTCCTAGAAATTTATTATGGGCCCCGTTGGCACAAAAAAGCAAAAGATTTAGCCAATGGGTGAAAATAAAAGAAAGTTGAAAAAGGGAAAAAAGTTTGACCCGGGGCCCGAGTAGACCCGATGTCGGGCTCCTCTATAAATAGAGGGAAGCCAAAGCTTTTCCTCATTTGTCTTTTTTCTTTTTCTTTCATTTTCTTTTCTTTTCTCACTGGAGCCAAACGGAGGCATTTTGGACTTTTGGCAAATCCGGACAATCCGGCAGTCAGATCAAGGTGAGTTTCCAGTATGTTATTTTACTCACCGCGATCTACGTTATATTAAGTTTGCACGTATTTCCATGCATCGATTTAGCGTAGATCTCAGCTTTTAGTTTTTTGACCGGTTTAGTTTCTAAACTCAAATCGGCGGATTTTGGGCCGGTGAAATAAGGTGAGTTTTTAGTATGTTATAGTACTCACCTTAATCAGTTCATACTCCGTTTTCACGCATTTCTGTGCACCGGTGAGAGTAAATTGGAGATTTAGTCAATTTAGGTTAAATCTCAATCTTTACGAAAATTGGACTGGCGTTTCTTGTTTATGCCTTGGCGGATCTGTCATGGATGCCATGAGGACCGCCTGTCCAAGTTTGTAAGTCGAAAGGAGGAGAAACGAGTGCAAAAACTAGGGAAGGGACTAGCTGAGGAACAGGCCGATCGATTCCCTATTTAGATATTTTTATATTATATTATTATATTTAAGATATATATATTACATTAATATATCTTAGATATTTATATATTATATCATTATAATATATAAATATCTCGTAGGAGGGCTTTTTGAGCCCAATTTCGCATAGAACTTGGCCCAACCTGTGTGGGGCCCAGTCCAGTTCGGGTGTGGGGCCCACGGGCACCCGGGGGCATTTTGATAATTTTTCATCAAGAGTCCAATTTTAGCCTCAAAACCTCCCGAACACTTTCCTAGGCCCCGAATCACATTGAAACCCAGTTTTAGGTCATATTAAAGCCTCGTAGGTGCATTCATAAATTTAATTATGAATGCTAACGTATATTTCCGCGTATTAGGGCTCCAATTGAATCGAATGCGGCGATGCTCCGGAGATTGAGCTACAAGGAACGCTTGGGAGTATACGAATCTCTCAATACTGTGAGTGGCCTAGACTTCTTTGTTTAGCCATTGGGAACAAAGGTTTTAAAAGTGTTTTAAAAACATAAATGTTTTTAAAGGTTTTGGGATACGGGAAATCCACACACACACAGTTGCTTGTTGATATACCCACCTAGAAAGTGGGACGTTTTCAAAGGAAAAGATAAAGACCTCTGTGTGTGTGTTTATATTTATGTTTGTCTGTTTGAAATATATTTGTATTTTATATATATATGAAATATTTTTATTATTATGATTTATAAGGGTACGATACCTTGGAAGATGAGTGATTGAGTGGTCTACTGGTGGTGGTGGGCTGCGGTCCAACAGCCAACAGCTAGCAGCCCACCACCACCACTAGCAGAGGCTCCTCGATGCTCCAATATATGCGGGAGTGTGGACCGAGTTGGAGAGAAATCATGCAAAATTCTCAGCCGTGGACCGCCCATTTTATGCATATATATCTATTTATTTAGAGTGTTTTCAAAGAGAGTTCTCAGTTAGAGAACTAGAAAGAGATTTTGAAAAGAAAAATATTTATTTTATTATTATTTTATTTTAGATTTCCCTTAATTGCCTTAACCCCGATGGAGATTCATAGAACTCTGTTACTCACCTATATCCATGTCGGTGGATGCAGATTCTCGTACGGGGTCAGCAAATAGAATGGAGGCTCACTAGGAGACATCGGTGGCTTAGGCTTAGTAGTTTCCGCTATGTAGGTATTCTTTTAAATTATCCCACTGGTACACTTTATAAGTTAAATATTTATTTAAATGATTCTAATTAAATTTTAGTTTTGTTTTACAGCATTGGTATCCATTTCTATGCCTTGCGGTGCTTTAGGTGCGTGACTGGCCAGCACGTACTTCGAGACAGTACGGCGGTTGCCACGTGGCCTACCCGGGCGGGTCGAGGCGTGACAACTTTAATGGTATCAGAGCATTTAAAAGATTCTGATTGTTTTCAAAAGCTACAATGTGTTTTCAAAGCCAGTGGATTAAATAGGTTTAGAACTCCAGAGTTCAAGTATGTAACTACTCGAAAGCATCATAAATTATCAAACCTACTCTTAGAATACATTCTTTAGCAGCAAGCCACCATATACAGTTCTCGAGTGTGGTCTTTAGGTGAAATAACACCACGACCACCTCCTTCCTCGAGATTCGTGTAAGCAAGGCACGCTATCTAAGAAACTTCCCAAACCCAAATTTTCAACTTTTAATGTTCCTTCCTACTCGACAGCTAAACTATGCAAGGGATGGTATTTCCCTTGAGATGACGAGATAGATGATGTCTCGTCCAATTCTCCAAGAAAGCCTAGTTAGAGGCTTACCAGTAAGTGAAAACTGGTTCGATGCCCACAACCTTCGATGTTCAATCTTTGAAGTTGTGAACATCGAGACTCACTAGTGAAGTAGCGAGTTTGAAACTTAAATTAGATGCATTTCCCCATTCTTTACACAAGTGACGTGTAAGAGTTGGGAGGAAATGAAGCACCTAGAACGAGACGAAGAGCCAAGGCTCATCTTGGCCTAACGTGCGTGAATGTGAACCTCACTTCTCTTGCTCTCTACACCATTGGTGTGTAGCCTAGGAGAGAGAGTTGGGTTAGGATGAAAGAAATCGAATGAGTTGATCACGCAGGACGTGGTTGACCAAAATCCTCAGGACGTGAGATGAAGCATCCAGGCTAAAAGATGAAGGATCGAGGAGGAGCCCATAAGGAGCAAGAAAACCCTTGGCGGCTAAGGTTCGAGGAGTGCTGAAGTGCACCGGTGGTCGAACGCCTAGGCCTTGGGGTAGCGTGTGAGGTGGTTGGGCTTGACCCAACACTGTGGTGAGCCTGGTGGGATGAGTCTATAGGTTGGCAAGTCTGGTGGGATGAGCCCATAGATTGCCTGGATGATGCTTCTAGAAGTCGGCAAAAGGTGAGAGAAGAGTTGCAGCAAGGACTAGCTTACTTCTTTTGTACTTACACAGTGATGTGTAAGTGGTGAAAGAAAGGGGGGTATTGGTGGACAAACGAGAGCCCACCTGGAATCAATTGAAAAGGAGTATCCAAGGAAATTGGAAGAGAAAGAGTGAGCCTAAGACCCCAAGGGGTGAGATGTGGGAAGATCACTTGAGGATGTGAAAGGACTGATAAGAGGAAACTCTAAATGATTCAAGGATGGCAAAAAGGAAGAGTAAGGAAGGAGGAACAAGAGAGAAGCCATTCTTGGGAAATAATGAGGGGGAATGAGGCAAGGATGACAAAATAGGGAATGAGAGAATCTTTTTATAATAATAGCATTATGAAATGCATCAAAGCAACATGGCCATCGGGCCAACACACAACCAACACAATCGGGCAACAGCAATCACCATCGTAGCCACATCGGCTAACCGAACCTTCCCACACGTAGCACTACTTGAGGGCTAAGAGGGCAGCCCTAGATGAACCGTGGTGCTTTTCCAAGCCAAGGAGCCGACCTACCATCGGGGTCTCCGGACTCCTCCCCCCTAAAGAGCTAACGGGATTTTATAGCTCACACACGAACAACCGTTCATATGTTCGAAACAGGGACTGGTTTTCCCTAATGCAACGATGTGCCCATCATTTAGCCTCAATCGCACCATGGCTCAACAACGTTGGCCAAGACTTTGCCTCATCCTATCATGGCTCAACAACGTTGGCCAAGACATTGCCTCATGGGTAGGAGGGGGTCTCCTTGCTAGTTTCCCCATGCCCTGCGGGCTAGCTTGGTGGTGTGATAGTCTGGAGCCATTGTGGCTCGTGACCTTGAGATTGTGCCGTGAGGCTTATGGCCTCGCAGTTGTGTGGCATTGTAGCCTTGAGCTCGTGCTAGCTCGTGGCATTGTGGTTTTGGGACGTTGTGACTTGATGGCCGTATGGCCGTGTAGCTTTGTGCTTTTGTAGCATGTTAGCCAAAAGCCCTTGTGGCCGGAGGCTTGTGGGTTTGAGCCTTGTGGGCGTGTAGCTCCTTGGCGTTGTGGCTGTGTTGGCCGAGTGGCCGTGTGGACTAGGGGCAGAGTGGCCTCGTACCCTTGTTGCCTCATGGCTTCGTGTTGCTATCGTGTGGCTTGCTTATTGCCACGATATCGTACGAATGTGTGCTAGACGCTTCAAGCCAGTTGGCTTGTTGCCTCAATGGACCGAGTGAAACCAACATCTTCTCGATTCTAGACGAGGGTGTCTTGGTGCTAGTTTGTGCTTGCCTTGTGGGCGATCCTTGTGGCTAGGAAAGCTAACCACGTGTGATGTGCTTGAGCAGAACCAAGCAACTCTAGGCTGACTTGATCGGGGGCCGAGTAAAGTGCCGCATGGTCTAGCCAAATATCGAAGGAAAGGCTTGCCTATAACCCGAGTCAAGTGCCGCACGGTCGAGCCAGATATTGAGGGAGAGGCTTGTCCGTGACATTTGGTATCAGAGCACGGTTGATTGTTGCTAATTTTCAACACAACCAGGTGCGTGGGACTTCGGATGAATGACCAAGTCGAAGGCTCAGGTGAAAATGAGCCAGTTGGGACCAAGATGGTCGATTGAGCTAGTGATGCTCGAAGAGACTGTGGCCACCATCGAGGTTCTGATGGTTTGGCGTGATTGGTGTGGAGCCATCGAGACAACCTTGAGGGAGTTGTCCGAGGCCGTTGCAACTTGGTTGGACAGACCAAGGAGGCTTTGCACTTGATGCAAGTCAAGATGGAAGAGAAATAATTCCCTTGTGTCCAGGGATATGAGTAGCACTATGATGTGCGAGATGCTAATGTTTATAGCAAGTGGCAATGTGTGGAGGTGGGTGCCTAGAGTTGGTGCACTAGGTCCCTCCTGGGTTTGTAGTCAGAGGACTCAAACCGTGGTCAGATGTGCTGACGGTGGCCAAGTGAATGGTCGGAGGTCTGAGTCAGAGGGCTCAACCCGTGGATGTGGAAGACCCGAGTGAGCTTAGGCTCTCGGAGGCATGTCCTTGACGTGGTCCCGGAGGACCCGAGTGAGCTGAGGCTCGCGGAGGCATGTTCTTGACGTGGTCTTGGTCAGGGTGCCAACTAGCCCTAGAGTGGGTGAAGTTCGGGCCTTGGCGTGGAATGGTAATTGTCACGCCCCGACCCGCAGGTTCGGCCACGTGACAACCGCCGTACCACCTCGAGATGCGTGCCTCGTCAGGCGGGCAACCAAGATGATAGAAGGCTTAAAAATAAGGATACTCGAGCAATATATATGAAAACATACGAAATATCATAACTAATATAGTTCAAAATATTTTAAAATAAAGTATTGCATCTTACTGTACTCCATGCAGCGGAAAATAATATATAAATACATAATTGTATATATATAAGATGCAATAATACTCCGAGCCAAGATACACAAAGCAAAATGAAGTGGCACCTACATAATCGTGTCCACAGTACCGTACTGGGATCACTGGCTACCAGGACGTCCGCCGTCCAAAGACTGATGATCTGAGAACAAAAGTGAATGGGGTGAGTACATAAACATGTACCCAGTGAGAGACTCGGTTATAAAGACCGATCACCTCAGGCTGGGGATATGAAATAATCCAAATATCAATTTAATAAATCATTTACTGAAATATAGTAAATCCCATACCAAATCAAATATCAAATATCAAATCCATAATAATATTTACATATGGGCTGGCATCTGAAATCGTCCCATTAAGGTATAGCCGTGCACTGGGTATCCATTGGACCGTCAAGGGTTACTATATACTTTTAAAACATTTTTACTTACTTTACTCTCTGGCCCATTCCCTTGACGTTTGCCATACTGTGGTGGAACACAGCATCCGAAGTCCTGGCGAGTTTCCCTACGCGCCTCTCGCAACCAGGAGCGACTCACCGTGCCCCTCAATAGGCAGTCCACGGCTGAGTAACACGTATGCTCTCAACTCGGTCCACGCTCCCACATATTGGAGCCCCAAGGACTATGTTAAATTTCTCATCTCATAGGGATATCGTTCCCCATATAAAAATTCAATAATATCAATCTTTCAGGGGTATCATTCCCCATATTATTAACTGTTGGCTGTTGGACCGCAGTCCACCACCACTACTAATTTACCACATATATTTTTCAGGGGTATCATTCTCCATATAATAATCAATAATATCAATAATATCAATTTATTGAAATTCCCACCCTTCAAATCATTTATAAACTCAGTGTGAGGGTGGACAATTCATACCCCAAAACATATAAACAATGTAATAAAACATTTATAAATAAATTTGCAAATGGTTAACCCTCAATGGTCAACCAATATAATCCAAGCCACTCACAAGTGAGGAGAGTTGTATACTCCCCGATTACCCACGAATGCCTTAGCTCAAATTGCAACCGGTCCAAAACTCGTACGATCACGTACCTAAATAATCAAATTAAATTCTAATTTGATTAATAAAATATTCAACCAATGTTAAAATCATAAATCAACACCAATTAAAGGTCTCGGACTAAAATTGACAAGTCCAGAAGTCAATTGGAGCTAATTGGAGTCAATTGGGGTCAAATGGGGTCTAGGGTTGCAAAATTACCAAAATGTCCCTATTGCTACAGTGTCCAATTAGCTGGTGGCTCACTCCCGGGCGAGAGTGAGCAAGAATGGGAGAAATCTCCCACAATTCAGCAGCTCCTGCGCGGGACTCATTGAGTCCGGCGCGGAAGTTGTTCCCAGCGCATGGCCGTCAGCGGCCATGCCCCAAATTGAGCTCCGTTTGAGTTCGATTCTCAACCAATCCGCACCAAAATTGAAACACATCAAGTTAAACACATGATCTATGAATTCACAGCTTCAAGAACTGAATCAAACAACAAATCATGCTCGAATTTTGGATCAAAACATCAAGAGTTGACTTTACTCGAACAAAACAGAAATCTCAACTTCAATCATCAAATTCTCTTAGCACAGACCATGAAATCAAGCGTGTAAACTATCAAATTAAAGCTTGATGAGTCTAGAACAACATACCAAATTCTCAGCTAAAACGCACGGTTGAATCAAAAGATATCGGCTGATGAACAAACTGTCGCCAGATTTCCAGATTTTAAGATTTGGAAATTTTCTTAGAAATCTTGATGTTTTGATCTTTGAGATGGCAAAAGAAGTTGATATTGATGATTAATGAAGTGTTTGAAGAGGGATTGAAGTCTTGGTTCAGAGAGAATTTGAAGAGAGAGATCGGAGAATTGAAGGAGGAGAGAAAATAGGAAAATGGGGGTCTCGGCCATCCGAGACCCCATTTAAATTTGACAGGTCCGGCGCCGGACCCGACTAGGTCCGGCGTCGGAGTCAATCTTTCCACAGTTGACTCCGATCAACTCACATCCAATTGCCTCGGGTCTCGATTCCAAGTGGGGCCCACATCCCCGGACTTCAATTTTAGGGTTTTTGAGCTTGAAATTGAGCTAGATGAAGTTTGAAACATCCACGGGAATCAAATTGGGTAATTTGACATGACAACAATACGTAAATATTCAACTTGACACGTGCGGACTAGGTCCGGGCGTGTCAGTAATACATTGGATGTTGGATAGACTTTGGTCGAGGCCAAGTCCATGTTAGTTGTGCCATTGGTGCCCGAGCCGCGAGGTTCGAAGGGGCACGTGTTGCCAAGAAGTTGGCGAACTATTGTTTGAGTTGAGATGATACTTTGGGGCTATGCACACCGAGTTGGAGAACAACGAGGTGTCCATGGTCGTGTGATGATGCGTGTTTGTTTGGAGATGCCAAGCTGTGGTGTCACTCCAAGTACGTGGACGAGATGGGCTCTGTCAAGATTTGAGTTGAGTGGAAGCAAGAGATGTGGAATCGATGCTTCGTGAAGATGTGGAGTACGTGGTTCGCAAGAAGATGTGAGGTTTGAGCCAAAACCGGATAGATAGGGGAACTATGTGCTAGAGTTCTCCGCTTTGATGCTGGCCATTCGGGACATGGCCAAGACAAGACAATGTCGTCTACCTTTTGAAGATTTGAGCTAGGAGTGAGCTCGGTGGATAGATGGATCGAGATGTATCCGTGGTTGTGATGGCCGCTGTGTGCCTCAACAACGATACTAGTGGTGATGCTTAGGACGGGCAACCCATTAAGTGGGGGAGTGCGAGATCTGTGTTAATGGAGTTTGAGGGAATGTTACCCGACATATTTGTGGTCATCTAGTTCGATGACGTTATGGTGGATAGTTTGGCCTTGGAGGAAAACCAAGGACATTGGAGACAAGCATTTGGGAGGCTTTGAGTCAGCCTGTTGTATGTGAAGTGGGATGAGTATGCTCTTGTTCGAGCGAATCTGGTTTCTTGGCGACATAAGTGGTGTGATGAGTGTCAAGAGACCTTTCATAGAAAACCATGTTCCTATGTTCCAGGAGTGCTTTTGTTCGAGGCTGTAGATCGTGTGGTGGAGTTCCTTCCGAGTTAGCCAAATATCGAAGGAAAGGCTTGCCTATAACCCGAGTCAAGTGCCGCACGGTCGAGCCAGATATTGAGGGAGAGGCTTGTCCGTGACATTTGGTATCAGAATAATGGTTGGAACTGAAAGAGACAAAGGGATGAGAACGAAGAAGTAAGGTAAGATAGAAGAAATTAAAAGTATAAGGTTGAGGAATATGGAGGATAAGTTAAATTTTTTATAAGAAGGGGAGTAAGCTAACTTTGAGGATAATCTCCCCGAAGAGTGAAGAAAGGATGTGGGAGAAAGAGTTAAACCGAGCTAAAATGGAGTTAGCTTGGCGCGGATAAGATTGTGAGGCAATAAAGGATAAAGGAAGGTGTTGTCCGCAATAAATAAACCATGGTATTGAAAAACAAAGAAAAGATATCAACGGATTAGGAGCCAAAGATGACTGAGATAAAGGAAACCCACATGTGAAAAGCAAGAGATGAGGGAACCGAGATAGAAAAGGTGATGAGAAAGAACTCTGAGTACTCAAAGGAAGGAATACGAGGATAAGGAAAAGAATTGATTAAGCTCATAAACTTTTATGAGCACAACCAGTATAAGGAGCAGAAAGGAAATTCTAACACCCAAGAAAATCAAAAGTGTTAGAAGGAAAGAAGAATAAGGATAAGGATGATGAAGAAAGTCAGAGAAGAAAGTAAAGAAAAGGAAGAATGAAGCCAAGGTGAAGGGAACCTTGGGTAAGACGTGAGAGATCACGCAAATCGAGGTAAAAGGATATAGAAAGAGAAAGGATACGGAGATGACCCTAAGGAAAAGGGTATGGAGATAATAATAGCTGCAGATGATGCCTAAGGATGGCAATAGACCAGAGATAAGCTTAAGTTGAGTGAAAGGAACGGAAACCTCGAGAGAGAAACACGAAGATGAAGGAGCTACAAAGAATGCAGTATGAGTGTGATACGCGTGAGTTACATTGTTCTGCACTGATGGGAAGACAAGAAAAGGTGGACCCCACAATGGACATGGGTGGATGGAAAGGAAAAAAAAAGGTTAGAAAAGAGGATAAAGAAACCCCCAGAAAGTACTGTTGATGAATGGAGGAAAAGAAAGTTGTAGTGAAGGGAAACACGAAAACAAAGAGCTCGCAGCGATCACGACATAATGCGATCGGCTACATCCTGTGTTGACGGGAATTTCAGTGGGGAAAGAGAGCCCTTTTTAGAGGCCTAAGAGGCCCAAGAGGCATAAAAGACAGGAGAAAAGCCTAAAAGGCCAGGGAAATGGCATGAATGGGTATGCAGTCGAGGCTCAAATGTGATTGACTTGGGAGCCATGTGAGGCGTCCCTATGAGAGGAAGGATCAGAGATCGAGATCTTGAGGATCTTTGTGATGACCACTCGAGAGGACCAGCCCAGTGAGTGATTGGGGTGTGCATGAGGCCACCCAGAGAGGATGAGAGATGAGATGTGATGGGCTGTGGGCCCTGTATGTGATGTGATGGGCCGAGGGCCCTATGTGTGATTGTGATAGGCAGTCAGAGAGTGGGTCGAATTATGAGAGCCGAGAGGGCATGATCTCTAATTCCTCAGTTATGTTATGGCCAAGTGTGGGCCAGTGTGTACAAGAGCTCGGCTCATACGCCATGAAGAGAGAGAATGGAAGTAAGGGACGAAACGAAGAAGCAAAACCAAGGTAAGGGGAAAGATAATTAACTCACCGCATCCTCGCGCAGAGGCAAGGGAGTTAAGCTAAGGTCTTTCCCAATAGCTTGGTTACAAAGACGAGTACAAGACCACGAAACAACGAAGAATGCGTCGGAAAATAGCCTAGAAGTGAGAGGCAATGGCAATGCAAAGGAGAAGAGAGCTCCTAAGAAAAGTAAGAAGTATGGAACCTCAAAGGTAACAAAAGGATAGTCTTGTCAAGAGAGACTTGGAGGATGAGACAAGAACAAAGCGAAAAGATCGAGTAAACATGACTGAAATGAAGAATGGCTAACCCACAATTGGATAAAGGTAGGCTATATTAAGCAAAGATGAGGTCCAAACTCAAGAGTAGGAGGGCGATGAAGCTACTCTTGAGGAAGAGAATGATCAGAGTTCGCAGCGGAAGCGTGGTGGACTTGAGCAGGGAATAGTGATACGAACACTATTCGAAAACGAAAGGAGGGCTTCGAATGGAAGCCAAACCTCCCAAGCTACCTCATTTAATTTTGAGGACGAAATTTTTAGAAGGAGAGAGAGTTGACACACCCGGACCTAATATGACTTTTTCGTACAAATGGAATAGTGTAAGACGGCGTATTAAGTGAACAATACGTCGGTCCGGATGTGTCTAATTAAGAAGAGAAGTTCAAATTTGGATAAGACGGAGTTGGAAGATAAAGTAATTAATCATGCATGGAAATTAGTAAATGCCAAAAAGACCTCCAAATAAGTCCCTAGAAATTTATTATGGGCCCCATTGGCACAAGAAAGTAAAAGATTTAGCCAACGGGTGAAAATGAAAGAAAGTTGAAAAAGGGGAAAAAGTTTGACCTGGGGCCCGAACAGACTCGATATCGGGCTCTTCTATAAATAGAGGAAAGGCAAGGCTTTTCCTCATTTCTCTTTTTTCTTTTTCTTTCATTTTCTTTTCTTTTCTCTCTGGAGCCAAACGGAGGCATTTTGGACTTTTGGCAAATCCGGACAATCCGACAGTCAGATCAAGGGTGAGTTTCCAGTATGTTATTTTACTTACCTCGATCTACCTTATATTAAGTTTGCACGTATTTCTATGTATCAGTTTAGCGTAGATCTCAGTTTTTAGTTTTTTGACCGGTTTAATTTCTAAACTCAAATAGGCGGATTTTGGGCCGGTGAAATAAGGTGAGTTTTTAGTATATTATAGTACTCACCTTAATCTATATCATACTCTGTTTTCACGCATTTCTATGCACCGGGCGAGAGTAAATTGAAGATTTAGTCAATTTAGGCTAAATCTCGGTTTTTATGAAAATTGGACCGGTGTTTCTTATTTCTGCATCAGCGGATCCGTCATGGATGCCATGAAGATCGCCTGTCTAAGTTTGTAAGTCGAAAGGAGGAGGAGAAACGAGTGCAAAAACCAGGGAAGGGACTGGCTGAGGAATAGGCCAATCGAGTCCCTGTTTAAATATTTTTATATTATATTATTATATTTAAGATATTTATATATTATATTAATATATCTTAGATATTTATATATTATATCATTATAATATATAAATATCTCGTAGGAGGGCTTTTTAAGCCTAATTTCGCGTAGAACTTGGCCCAACCCATGTGGGGCCCAATCCAGTCTCGGTATGGGGCCCGTGGGCCCCCGAGGGCATTTTGGTAATTTTTCATCTAAAGTCCAATTTTAGCCCCGAAACCTCCCGGACACTTTCCTAGGCCCCGAATCACATTCAAACCCAGTTTTAGGTCATATTAGAGCCTCGTAGGTGCATTCATAAATTTAATTATGAATGCTAACGTATATTTCCGTGTATTCGGGCTCCGATTGAATCGAATGCGGCGATGCTCCGGAGGTTGAGCTACAAGGAGTGCTTGGGAGTATACGAATCTCCCAATACTGTGAGTGGCCTAGACTTCTTTGTTTAGCCACTGGGAATAAAGGTTTTAAAAGCGTTTTAAAAACATAAATGTTTTTAAAGGTTTTGGGATACGGGAAATCTACATACACACAGTTGATTGTTGATATACCCACCTAGAGAGTGGGATGTTTTCAAAGGAAAAGATAATGACCTATGTGTGTGTGCTTATATTTATGTTTGTCTGTTTGAAATATATTTATATTTTATATATATATATGAAATATTTTTATTATTATGATTTATAAGGGTACGATACCCTGGAAAATGAGTGATTGAGTGGGCTAGTGGTGGTGGTGGGCTGCGGTCCAACAGCCAACAGCTAGCAGAGGCTCTTCGATGCTCCAATATATCCGGGAGCGTGGACCGAGTTGGAGAGAAAGGATGCAAAATTCTCAGCCGTGGACTGCCTATTGAGGGGCACGATGAGACGAAACCCTGGGAGAGGCGCGTAGGGAAGCTCACCAGGGCTCCGGTTCGCTGTGTTCTACCATAGCGAGGCACCACCGAGGGAAAGGGCTAGAGAAATAGAAGAGAGAAAATATTTTTAAAAGAGAAAAGAAGTAGCCCTCGGTTCAGTAAGGCATAAGACGACCAACGGGTCGCGCCTTCAGTATAATAGAGATGCCAGCCGATTTTATGTATATATATCTATTTCTTTAAAGCGTTTTCAAATAGAGTTCTCAGTTAGAGAACTAGAAAGAGATTTTGAAAAGAAAAATATTTATTTTGATTATTATTTTATTTTGGATTTTCCTTAATTGCCCTAAACCCGATGGAGATTCATAGAACCTCTGTCACTCGCCTGTATCCAATGTCGATGGATACAGATTCGCGTACGGGGTCAGCAAATAGAATGGAGGCTCACTAAGAGATGTCGGTGGCTTAGGCTTAGTAGTTTCCGCTGTGTAGGTAATCTTTTAAATTAACCCACTGGTACACTTTATAAGTTAAATATTTATTTAAATGATTCTAATTAAATTTTAGTTTTGTTTCACAGCAATGGTATCCTTTTCTATGCCTTGCGGTGCTTCAGGTGCTGACTAGCCAGCACGTACTTCGAGGCACCGCGGTGGTTGCCACGTGGCCGACCCGGGCAGGTCGGGGCCTGACAAATTAGGTCCGGGTGTGTTACTTTTTCTCTCATTTCTCTTTTTTCTCTTTTGCTTTTTGGAGCAACTTTGGACTTTTGGCCGATGTGGACAAATCGACTGACGAATCAAGGTGAGATTCTAGTATGTTTTCTACTCACCTAGATTTACATTATACTTAGTTTGCACATATTTCCATGCATAGGTCTAGGAGAAATCTCGGTTCAAAGTTTAATCTAGCTTTTTAGCTAGGTTTAGATTTAGATTTTAGATCTAAGAACTTTGAGCCAATGATTCTCCCTTTTTTTTGGTAAACACATCGTAGGAGTTGAGGGCATTGCATGTTTCAATTTTCGGGCGAAACCGTGACGCAACGGGCCTGAAAATCGAAAAAATGCCTCAGTTTTCAAGCTCCTAGCTCACCTCCCACACCGGAGTGGCTCAATTTTGTTGAGTCTCGTGCGGGACTTCGTCCAATCCCGTGCGGGAGTCAATTTGTTCTGGGGGCAAAATCATAATTTTGCACTAAGTGTTTGATTTTGACTCGAAACCTTCCCAGACACTTTTCTAAGCCCCGAAACACATCCAAACATCATCTTGGGTCATGCTAGAGCCTTATAGGTGAATTCATAGATTGATTATGACTGCTAACACGTATTTTCGTGTAATTAGGGTTTCGGACGATCGAATGCGGTGACGTTCCGGAGACTAATCTTCATGGGACAATTAAGAGTATACGAACCTCCCAACACTGTGAGTGGCCTTGTTTCAGTGTTTAGCCACTTAGGGGTAAACTTTTTTAATATTCTTAAAATGTTTTAATTAAATGTTTTGGGATTCGGGTATTCCTTCACAGCGCCACACACGTTGTTATATACCATAGGAACGAGGGTTTTGAGAAAATTAAATTTATAAAATGTATGTATGTATGTATGTATGTATATATGTTTTTATATTAAAATATGAAAGGTATGACATGAGTGCCCGACGGCGCATGATCATACATATGAGAGGACTCGATGAGACTCGGCGCTTCATATGATGAAGCGAGTGGACCGAGATGGAGGATGCATGCGAGGTAGCCGTGGACCACCTTTTTGAAGGGCACGGTGAGTGTATGACCTGGAGTAGAGAGGCGAGGAGCGAGACTCGCCAGGGCTGATGTAGTTGCGACCACCAAGCGAATGGCACCGTCGAGGGAACGGGCTTAGGGAGATATACCTGTATCTTTATATATACATATATATAACTAACTTCAAAAGAAAAGAATATAGTTTCCTTATTAAAGGAAAGTTTTAAAGAGAAAAGAAAATAAATAGCCCTCGACGATATGAGATCCTCGACCACAGCCAAGGTCGAGCCTCGTTGTGTTTCATGGCCAGCCCATAGTTAGATGTTGTTATTATTATTATTATTGTTGTTGTTGTTGTTGTTGTTGTTGTTGTTGTTGTTGTTTTCCTAGAAAGGATTTGGGGGAAAATGTTATGAAAAGAGGTTTTAAAAAGAAACATATAATGTTTTCTAAATTGTTTTAGAATTACCCGAACTCCCAAACCTATTTGACTTTGCATTGAACCTCTGTCACTCACCTGTATCCAATGTTTTTGGGTGCAGTACCCACGTGCGAGGACGCTAGATGGATCGGAGGCTCATAGGAGTGGTTGGTGGCTTAGGAATTAGTATATTCCGCTGCATAGGTTATTCCTTAAATTAGTCCACTGGTGCTTTTTTTATTATTTATTATTATAAATGTTTTCTAACTAAATTTTAGTTTTTGATGGTTTTGCAGTGACGATACTCTTTCTATGCCTTGTGTCATCTCGGATAGACCGCCTTTCATGGCATGCATCTCAAAGTGGTATAGCGGTTGCCACACGACCAGACCTACGGGTTGGGGCATGACAAATTTGTATCTTGCATTAACATATCGTACTATAAGTTAGAGTTAGTAGTTTTTTTTTTCTTTAAATTAACTCCATATTAGTGGTTCTGTGGAGATAACGTCACATATGTATAATTTCATTCCAATGTTATATATTGAGATGTCTGTATATCAATAGTTGCTACATACATCTCTATTTATATTGAGACTTTACAAGATAATAATATCTGTAATGAATGAGAATCCTAAATAATGTATCATTAACAATGGTTTAATTTAACGATGTGGTTTCGAGTTCGTTTTCTTTATAACATTGAGATATACTTTATGAAAAATAAATAATTAAAATATTTAAAATAATAGAAGTCAAAGTAATCTGGAGGCAATTGAATAGCGTGTAAAGCAGCCGCATTCTTCATTCTCCAACCCTTTGGAGATTTAGTCAGGTCATTCACAATTTTCCAGAGATCTTGGCTCAACAAATAGTATTTCATGCAAGCTCTCCAATTTTCATGATTGTCTTTTCTAAGAGGCTCAGCAATAATATTGATGGGATCAATATTTGTCGCCATACTTAAATCTGTTAAAAACAAATGAATTTGACAATTATAAACCTAAGAAATTCTTACAAGTTTCTCAATTTTGGGAAGACAATTAAATTTGATTCACAAACTATACATAGCTTGCAAATAAGTGGGGAATATTTTCGGTGAGACAAAGGGGAAAATATAATCAGGAAAAGAAACAGAATCCTTGTTCAGAAAATTACCTGGGTCCACTCTCCCCACTGCTGGCTAATATTTCTGCGAGGACAAAGACTAGAATGAATCATTATGCGAAGAAAACTTAGAGAAAGAAAAGAAAGAGCTGAGAGAGGACGGGGAAAGTGCAAAGTAAAACGAGCAAAACGATCTTGTTTATGAATCAGTTAATTGTTATGGTCGAGGGTGTCAAGCGGCTAGTATCTTTTGCTGATATTTTTGTTTGGGTCGAGCTCAAGTCAACTAGTTGAGTGTTTGAACTTTAGATACTGTGCACAATGACGGACCAAGAAAAGTCCAAGAAACTATGTAAGCTTATTGCTTGACAGACAAGGCTTAAGGCCAATTAATTGGTTCATTTTTAAAAGTGAACATTTTTAAAACCCTCTGCCCCACGTTGTCGCCATGGAAAGAAGGGTTGTTGTCAAGAGAGGATTTTAATTGGTGGAAGTTCAAGTTCATTTTAGTTTGAAAATAGGCATTCCACCCAAAAATATTAATTTAACAGGCCATATGGCTGTTAAAAAACTGTTAGATATTCACATAATATCAAATATGTCCTTATTTATTTATATTAGGGTGAAAAATGTAAATCATCATTTTTTAAGGAAAAATGCTTGGACTATTTGAAAAAAAAAAAGTTCCATTCAATAGCCGAACTTATCTAAACAGAAAAAAAAAAAGAAAAAAGAAAAATTAAGAAAGAAAATAATTGAAAAATTATGTGGCAGAGGAAACGACCCATAAAATTTTCATAAAACTCTTAATTTTAACCTTCTTTCAAAGCATAGCTCTTTTACATTTAGAGCCTATTCAGTATGGAGATTTTAATCTATTTTCCCTAGAAAGTAAAGTGATGGAATCATTTTTTATAGTTTGGTATGTTTTAAAATTAAAGAAAGTTGTGGTCCCTTTGGAATTACTTTCCTTTATTTTAGGGAAAGTGATTCTAAGGAAGGGAGGTGGGAAAGTGGATTTTCTGAAGTAAGGGAAAGTACTCTCCCCAGAAAATTTTTCTAGGAAAAGTTCCAAACCGACTTTAGTTGATTGTTCTCACATGATTGTAATTTAAGAAAATAAGAAATGTGAGAAACTCTAGTTTGACATTAGGTTGTAATTTCAAAAAGCTCGGTTGTAAAAAGTGCTATTAAAAAATATTTTTTAAAATTGATATGAAAAAATACGGTTAAAATTTTTAAATGTTTGACATTATTGTGAAAAATGTGTGTTCTTATCTTAAAAGTGCTTTTCAAACTTAAAAATTCCTATAAATATGTATTAAAAATACTACCATTAAAAAAGTGTGCTTCTCCATTCCATATTTAAATTTGTTTATTCTGTTGAAAAAGAGTTCAGAGACATAAATTAGCATGGTAGAAGCTCAAATTTGTCTCTGCCATCAAACAATTGTTTATCTTCAAAGTTAAATGTTAATTTTTTAAAAATTTTGTACAAATTTTTTTTTTAATTTTTTTTGAAGCCTACAAATTTGTTTTAAATTTAGTCTGTTTGTCTTAATTGATGTACCAAAATTTTTAATTATCAATTTAGGAATAGGCAACAACTAGGAAATTGCCTATTTGACCTATCACTTTAGTACCATTTTGATCCACTAAAATCCTACCTTAATAAATGTCATAAAATTTATGACTTATCCTCTAAAGATTTGCTTTTAAAATTTGTAACTAAATTTGTATCACATCAAGTGAGTTAAATTTTGTGACTAAACTTATACCATAGTTTTCCAATAGAAAATCCCACTTACCCTTTAACTTTACAGTTTATGGTGGTGATAGTGCACCCCTTCACACCAGTTGTACATCACAATTTTCTTTAATTCATATAGGAATGCATACGGTCATTTTTTATGATGGTACAATCATTAAAAATTAAAAATTCTCACTACTCGCACTGCACAGTTACTAAGGATATCTATTGTGATTGGTCCGATAGAATATAACTGTATGATTGTGATTATAAGAAAAGTAATTGAAACTTTGCAAATGATATTCTCCTAATCATAATATATAAGATCATTGTTTTTTATTTAAAATATCATTTAATTAAAGCCACACATCATTTCAAACTCCTTTTTGTCTTATTTAATTAAAAAAATAATGAAAAATAAATATCAAGCACATGCGACTCAATCATATTCTCTTCTCATTGTTTAGTAGTACATATGTCCGATAAAAATTGTCACTTATTGACTTTGCACGAAGTTTTAGGCTATATTTGGTAGGCTATATTTGGTATATGAAAAATTTCAAGGAAAAAAAAATACTTAGGAAAATTTGAAAGAAATGAAAATCAAGAGAGAAAATTCAAAATCCTTACTTTGTTTGGTGTTAAGAAAAATATCAAGGAAAATAGTAGAAAAAATATTTTCTCATCTATGTTTGGTTCATGGAAAATATTGGGGAAAGGAAAACATGAGAAATAAGTTATTTAACACTCAAAGAGATGAAATTAAGCTCATGATTAGCTTAGTTTTACCATTCTGACATATAATTCTTTCCAAAGAACTTCTTTTTTCATTTTGAAAGGCAAGAAAATGGTTTTATTAATCAGCAAACAAAGGCCATGGCTATAAGAAGAGCACTGGAAAAGTGTAATTAAAACTCCACAGCCATAGCTGCACAAAAACCACAATTTCTTTGTTCAGCTGTCACTGGAAAAGTGTTATTAGATATAGTTCCATAACGGCCAGCATGGCCACTTGGTAGGATATGACATGATAAATGCTGCCCCAAAGAAAGCAGAGAATGTTCTTGTTGGCTCCTGAATACCATCTTCTGTGCCAGCCACCTATATTTATCATCAACAATATCACAAAAGCAAAAATCAAAACTTACATACTCGATTATAAATGCAGAAGGAAAAATTCTTAATAATCTACTCAAGTCGAGCTATATCTCATGATGACTCTGACATTGTTCATCTTATCCATTGACAACTTCATAAATTCAAGGTACTTCTGATGTGTACAAAACTTCAAGATTGTCAATAAAATATACCTAATCGAGATTTTTCTGCAAGAGAACAGAAATCAAGTAGTAAAGCTTGGAGTATTCCAAGATATCGATCCCACGAGGACTTGAGAAAACTAACAACCTAATTCTAGCAAAGTTTGTAAAGAAAACAACTGAATTTAATGAAATCAAATTGCAAACAATTAAAGAGCAGATGATTGTAGAAATTAACTAAAGAAACAAAGATTAAATAAGTAAGAGAAATCAATAGAATGGATGTGAGGGTTTAGGCTTCTCTTCTAGGTATTTAATCCAGTTATGTATGAATTTAATTATCAGGGTTAAAATAACAATCGCTAATCTACTTAGGAGCCCTCTTAGATCATCCTAAGCTTTCCTAACTAAGTGATTACCACCTCTCAGTGCATAAACTAATTAGCTAAAAACATTAAGAACCTTGGATTATAATTGAATCAGTTTCTCCATGACCCTAATTCAATTATGGTTATCACAATAAACTGAATTACTCTCGTATCCAATTAGATTGTGTCTATTTTCCTAGAGCACGAATTATATTTCACCTCTCAGTCCTTCATACAATTCCAAAGATCTATTCTATGTTGGCCAGACATAAAACGCATTAAGAACAAAGAAAACAGATTTAACCCAGAAAATCAATCCATATAATAATTGAATTAAAATCCCTAGAAGATATACCCAAATCCCCAACAAAGAATTTAGCAACTCATATCAAAGAAAATAAACAATTGTATTAAAGAAGAAATTAAAGAAGAAAATCTCCCAAGTTGACAAAGTTGCTCCCTTGAGTGCTTGCTCTCCAAAATCTTCTGAAAAGTATCTATCGTTTTCTAAAAACCCTAAACTATGGTATTTATATTAGAGAGATTACATAAAATTAGGAGATTAAGTCGAGTTGGACTCAAAAACATAGAACCGGCGCCGTTTCTTGATGCACACTATCGCACTTTTCGGCTCAGAAATGGCCCCGTTTCATATATGATATCCCAGCCATTTCAGGTATGAAGTAGGGCCGTTTCATATATGATACGTCATCCCTTTCATGTCTGCTTCAATGTTTCTTCATTCTATGCGTTTCTCTTGAACCAAACTTCAATCTATTCATCCTTTTTGATCTTTTCATCCCAAATCTCCTTTGTTTTCTTAAATTTTCACCATAAAGCTTTCCTACAAACAATAAGATAAAAGTGAGAATAATAGATATAGAATGAGCTATAATATTAGCAAAGATCATCCAATTAAACTTGTAAATAGCTCATAATATAGGTATAAAATACACCTATCAAATTCCCCCACACTTACCTCATTGCTTGTCCTCAAGCAATATGTATATATCACTCTAATATATTAACTAGTCCTAAAACAGAAAACAATTCCACTTTCGTAGGTGTACGGTGACATTTAGCGTATGCCACAAGCCTTTAAACCCCTAGGTGTCCCTAGTGGAGGAGTTATAGTCTCCTGAGGGTTTACCGGAACGATACCTACAAACATGTTTGAAAAACATTGGTTAGCTTCAAATTAATAATACAAGATATATAAAATTCAAAGTACCAAATTAAATTGCTAATAATCAAGCACATAATATTTCATAAGCAAATTACTTCACAATCTAAACATGCAAACACTATTCAACATCATTCACTAGGATCAAACACTTTAAATTGACTAATCTCTCACAAGTGGTCACTCAATCTCTCAAGTGTTTAGAAGTTTTTACGGTGAGTTGCTCTCATCATCTTCTCATGAAATTGGACTTACCATAAGCTTGAAAAACATCTATTCTCCACTACTCCAATATATACATACAAGCAAAAATCAAAAGGTCTTCATAATCAGGGTTGTAATGGGGCCAAAAGGGAATATCAAAGGTTCATGAAGAAAAGGATAAAGGGAAAAACAAAATATTCAAAATTAGTAGAGTAAGGAAATCAAGAATGTCTAGAATATCTTGATCAAAAATTACTCCAACCAACATCTTAATATTTTGCAAAAAGCATCATCCTCTTTCTTCATTCTTTTAAGCTCAAGAATTACATGCCAATCAGCTTTCAACTCTCTTCTTTTTTTTTTAAGACAAAATTTCAAACTTTGTGCCTTTCTTTTCATTTTTTCAATTGGTAAGAATTCTCCCTTTTCTTTTCATCACCACCTCATACACACTACCATCTCCCCCACACTTATTCTTTTGCAATCAATCCGAAGAACAACAAATAAAAATAAGTACTTCTCTACTAATCATGAATTTCAAAGGATCCAAACTTGTTTTTCTCAATTTAGGCTCAAGGTTCTTTAGATAAGGCTATGAAAGAAAAAGCTAAAGATATCACAATTAGGCTCAAATGGGCTCACTAATGGATTAATGTATAAAGGGTAGCCTTTTTGGCTCAAATGAAAATCCTAAAGACCTTTATCTTAATGCTTGCATATATATTAAAAACATGTAATCTCAAAAAGATAAATCTCAAGTTCTAGAAGTCCAAAATCATGGAAGGCATAAATATCAACAAGAAAAATATGGCATGAAGGCTCAAAATCTCACTAGGTAACTCAAGTCAATTCCAAGCATTCTTTCCTAACAAAATCAATCTCCTAGCATTCACAAAATCTAAATCATGAAGTAATCACTTAATTATATTTTGCACTCAAAAATCAACAATTAATTCAACACTAAGAAAATTATATACTCATATCACCAATCCAAAGTAACCAATAAAATCAGAAAATAGTTAGAAAAATTGTGACAAAACTTTCACAAAAAAGAAAAAATCAGAAATTTCGAAAATTTCAAAGCCATCCCCCCACACTTAGAGCAATATTGTCCTCAATATTGTGCAAAAATAAAAATAGATAAGAATTCAGAAACTCCCTGAAAAAATTGTTAGATGAAACAAAGAATTCTGAGTACCAATCCATCCAAATCACTGCACAAATAAAAATCATAAAGTAAGTGTATGAGTAAGTATGAAATTAAATGAAAATTAAAATTAAGATTAAGAAACTCAATTAATCTAAACTACATGAGAATTAGATATTCAAAAATTCACCCCCACACTTAACATGAACAATATCCTTAATGCAAACACATTGATAAATAATCAAGAAAACAAAAAGGATAAAGAATACTCCCTTTGCCCATGAAAAGTTATTGAAGTAAATTTAAGAAATCTAACAAAAATTACCTACAACAAAAAATTAAAATAAATGTTAGTAAGTAGAAAAATAAATAAAATAAAATAAAAATTAAACTAAAAGAAAAGAAAAGTTAGAATATTGGGTTGCCTCCCAACAAACGCTAAATTTAAATGTCTATAGCTAGACATTGTTTTCCAAAGAAGGTCACGTAATTCCTTGAAAATTATGTGGGGGTGATCCACACAATTTATCTCGTTCTCTAAGCACAGATATGGCCTCTTTGGACTCCTTCTTACCTTTTTCCTTAGGTCCTGCATCCAAAAGCATATGATCATCATTAAAATATTGAATTGGCAAAGGTTTAAAAATCTGAAATACTTCCCTTTCATTGCCAATTCTAAATGTGATCTTTCCCATTGGCACATCAATTAAAGCTCCACTTGTTGCCAAGAAAGGTCTTCCAACAATCACGGGAACATCAACATCATATTCAATATCCATTACAAGAATATCAATGGGAAAAATTAATTTTCCCACTTTCACAATAAATCCTCCACAATCCCCACAGGATATCGAATTGACCTATCTGCTAATTGCAAAGCCACTGTAGTCGGTTTTAGTTCTCCAATTCCAAGTTTCTTGAACAAAGATAAAGGCATCAAGTTAATGCTTGCTCCTAAATCACAAAGACAATTGTAACTATTTGAAGAACCAAATTGACAAGGAATGATAAAACTCCCTGGATCCTTTAACTTAGGAGGTAGTTTCCTTTGAAGGATTGCACTACATTCCTCCGTTAAAGGTACAGTTGCAAACTCTTCAAGCTTCTTCTTATTTGAAATCAATTGCTTCAAGAATTTGGCATAAGTGGGCATTTGCGCTAAGGCTTCAACAAAAGGGATGTTGATCTTCAATTTTTGAAGGAGATCCATAAATCTCTTGAATTGGCTTTCATCTTGCCTTTTCTTCAGCCTTTGAGGGAATGGAATTGGTGGAACATAAGGTTTAACCTCGGGTTCAGGTTCTAGGACAACTCCAAGGCTATTTGTTTTCTCCTCCGGCACCGTTTCAGCTTCGTTTTCAACAACAAGATGCTTCAGGGAAGTACCAACGCCGCTTGTTACTAGATCCAGCCCCGCTTCCTTACCGTAATCGGTGTTTTTGAACTGACTCCCAAAATCGGCACCGTTTCTTTCCACTTCTAGCGCCGCTTCAGCTCTGCTTTGCCCACTGCTATTTTGTCGCACAACACCAGCGCCGTTTCTTTCCACTTCTGGCGCCGCTTCTCCACTACTTTAAAAAATCTCCTTTGCAGCTCCCAAATCCTTTTGTACAACCTCATGCTTCTTTCTTTTTGAAGGATTATCAAGTATCTTGCCACTTCAAAGTGTGATTGCCATAACGTGTTCCCTCGAATTGATTTCCGTGTTGCTTGGAAGTCTACCTTGACCACGCTCACTAAGTAATTTCGCCATTCGACCCATTTGAACTTCAAGGTTCTTGATAGCAGCGGTATGAGAGTCAACAACTCTATCAAGTTTTCCCAAATGATCTTCAATTATATCCAGCTTATCAAGCTTTTCAAGCTTTGAACCAAATTGCGTCATAAAAGCTTCAAGCTTATCCTCAATACCAGAATTTTGTGCAGACAATTGAGATTGTTGAGGATGAGGCCTTTGTAAGATGGATAGAGCTCTATTGGCAGCACCTTGATTAGACCAAGAGAAATTCGAATTGTTTTGCCAAGCTGGATTATAAGTAGGTGCAAAAGGATCATTCCTGACACCTTTTTGTCCTCCATAAGCACCCATGTAATTCACATTCTCAGAACACTTTTCTTCTTCATCACAAGGATTCTCATTCATACAAAATTTTGGAGAATGGCCATACATACCACAGCGAAAACATACCTCCGGTTTCTTTGGCTTTTCATCTAGAACCACCTTCATAATCACATCCATTTTAGAGGCAATGGCATCAAGCTGATTTTGATTTTGAGGTTGATAGGCGCTTGATCTCGATTTCTTCTTCACCATTCTTTGTTGAGAACTAGCAGCCAAAGATTCAAACACATTCTTTAATTGTTCAGCAGTCCTTGTAGAAATATACCCTCCAGTGGCATTGTCTACAGAAGATTGATATTCAGCATCCAAACCTTCATAGAAAAATTCATAAAGAAGATTGATTGGATAGCCATGATGAGGACATTGGCACACCAATCCCTTAATTAAATCTGTCCCAAGCATCATGAAAAGTCTCATTCTCTTCTTGTACAAAGTCTTGGATCTTCTTTCTCAATTCACTTGTCTTCCTAGGAGAGTAAAATTTACGAAGAAAAGCATCAGTTACCTTCTCCCAAGAATCAAGAGAATTCTTTTGTAAGGTTGACAACCAACTCTTCACTGCTCCTTTCAAACAATAGGGAAAACATCTCATCTTTAATTCTTCTATTGAGATATTGGTGAGTGGAAGAGTAGCCACTATGTCATGCAATTCATGGAGAAAATTGAGTGCATCTTCCGAAGGCAGCCCATGAAATTGAGGAAGAATGTTCAGCACTGTGTGTTTCAACACATAGTTCTTCGCTCTGTCAGGAAGTCGAATGCATGATGAATTATTCCCCATCTTTGGTCGTTGGATGTCTGCCATTGGATGAGTAATTGGAGCTTGAACATTCTGATTTGCAGGTGGATTATTGTTAGCTTCAGTATTGGCACCTTGGGGCTGATTGTTAAGTGCATCGTTGACTCTATCGTCAGCCATCTCTTTTTCTCTGAAAAGTCTCCTTTCTACTCCTTGAAGTCTCACAAGTTCAGCTCTGAGTTTCTTTGCTGATTTTTCTATTTCAGGATTCAAGGAAACTTTCGAATTTAATCCTTCAGTTCGTCGAGTCATAAACTACCTAAGGAACAAAGAAAAGAAAAGGTAAGCTAAATTAAATTAAAACTAAAAACAAAAAATAAAATTAAAATTACTAGAATTAAATATATTAGCAATCAAATCAAGTCCCCGATAACGGCGCCAACTTGATCGAGATTTTTCTGTAAGAGAACAAAAATCAAGTAGTAAAGCTTGGAGTATTCCAAGATATCGATTCCACGAGGACTTGAGAAAACTAACAACCTAATTCTAGCAAAGTTTGTAAAGAAAACAACTGAATTTAATGAAATCAAATTGTAAACAATTAAAGAGTAGATGATTGTAGAAATTAACTAAAGAAACAAAGATTAAATAAGTAAGAGAAATCAATAGAATGGATGTGAGGGTTTAGGCTTCTCTTCTAGGTATTTAATCCAGTTATGTATGAATTTAATTATCAGGGTTAAAATAACAATCGCTAATCTACTTAGGAGCCCTCTTAGATCATCCTAAGCTTTCCTAACTAAGTGATTACCACCTCTCAGTGCATAAACTAATTAGCTAAAAACATTAAGAACCTTGGATTATAATTGAATCAGTTTCTCCATGACCCTAATTCAATTATGGTTATCACAATAAACTGAATTACTCTCGTATCCAATTAGATTGTGTCTATTTTCCTAGAGCACGAATTATATTTCACCTCTCAGTCCTTCATACAATTCCAAAGATCTATTCTATGTTGGCCAGACATAAAACGCATTAAGAACAAAGAAAACAGATTTAACCCAGAAAATCAATCCATACAATAATTGAATTAAAATCCCTAGAAGATATACCCAAATCCCCAACAAAGAATTTAGCTACTCATATCAAAGAAAATAAACAATTGCATTAAAGAAGAAATTAAAGAAGAAAATCTCCCAAGTTGACAAAGTTGCTCCCTTGAGTGCTTGCTCTCCAAAATCGTCTGAAAAGTATCTATCGTTTTCTAAAAACCCTAAACTATGGTATTTATAATAGAGAGATTACATAAAATTAGGAGATTAAGTCGAGTTGGACTCAAAAACATAGAACCGACGCCGCTTCTATACAATTCCGGCGCTGTTTCTTGACGCACACTATCGCACTTTTCGGCTCAGAAACGGCCCCGTTTCATATATGATACCCCAGCCGTTTCAGGTATGAAGCAGGGCCGTTTCATATATGATACATCACCCCTTTCATGTCTGCTTCAATGTTTCTTCATTGTATGTGCTTCTCTTGAACCAAACTTCAATCTATTCATCCTTTTTGGTCTTTTCATCCCAAATCTCCTTTGTTTTCTTAAATTTTCACCATAAAGCTTTCCTACAAACAATAAGATAAAAGTGAGAATAATAGATATAGAATGAGCTATAATATTAGCAAAGATCATCCAATTAAACTTGTAAATAGCTCATAATATAGGTATAAAATACACCTATCAATACCTGCAATTGATTTGTCACCATAATCCACCTCTCTCGTATGCTCATTAAACACTACGTTTTCCAACATTGCAAAAACAAAGAATTAGATCAAACTGAGAACAATGATCATATCCCAAGAAAGGTTCGGTACTGTTCTTATGACCCAGTAAATTAAAAAAGGCTACTACTTCTGGTAGCATAAAAGCCATTAGTTTATAACTCAATTACAAGCATAACCACAACAAAATAGTCAGCTTAAATACATCAGTATGAAATCAGAGAAGAAATCTTACATTACCTAGACTGGTGTCAACAATGTCAAGTGCCTCCTGATTGGTAAGGTGTTCCCATAGACCATCTAATGCAAATATAAGAAATTGATCCTCCGGATGGAGTTTCTACACTGATATTGCTGGCTCAGCTTGTAGAATTGGTTTCTCAAATGATTCTGGAACTCTGAACTTTGGTAGTAAAGGTTCTTTGTTGAATTCTGGGCTTTTTAGATAAGCATCATCAATGGATCTTGAAATCTGTCACATAACAAAGTTTGGTCATGCTAATTCTCTATCAGATTGATATTAAGTCCAGTGTCAATCCCAACTTTGGTAATAGGAAAAATTTGCTTACTTTATCTTTTATTCTAAAGAATTAAAGATATATAAAAGTCATTCAATCATGCAGACAACATAATGCTTTTTAAAATTTGCTTTCTTTTCAAACAAGATCCTAACTTTAACTAAAAAGTCTTCTCAAGAACTCAATTTTAATTATATAATGCACCACAGAGTCAGCATACATTACCATATCAATTTAATAAACCTTAAATTCACTTCAATTTTACCTTCCACATATCTCCAACAAATAAAACCCAAAATTTTCCCCTTTTCCCTTTGAAACAAAACGTCAAAACCATCCGTAATTCTTTCCAAGAGATGAATCAAAGAAACAGTACCTCGTATGAGCATCAAGCACCACAACAGCAATCCCTCTATTGTGAATGACACACCTTGACCTAATACGACTTTTTCGTACAAATGGAATAGTGTAAGACGGCATATTAAGTGAACAATACGTCGGTCCGGATGTGTCTAATCAAGAAGAGAAGTTAAAAGTAGGATAAGACGGGGTTGGAAGATAAAGTAATTAACCGTGCACGGAAATTAGTAAATGCCAAAAAGACCTCCAATTAAGTCCCTAGAACTTTATTATGGGCCCCGTTGGCATAAGAAATCAAAGGATTTAGCCAACGGGTGAAAATAAAAGAAAGTTGAAAAAGGGTAAAAAGTTTGACCCGGGGCCCGAGTAGACCCGGTGTCGGGCTCCTCTATAAATAGAGGAAAGCCGAAGCTTTTCCTCCATTATCTTTTTTCTTTTTCTTCATTTTCTTTTCTTTCCTCTCTAGAGCTAAACGGAGGCATTTTGGATTTTTGGCAGATCCGGACAATCCGGCAGTCAGATCAAGGTGAGTTTCCAGCATGTTATTCTGCTCACCTCGATCTACTTTATAGTAAGTTTGCACGTATTTCCATGCATCGGTTTAGCATAGATCTTAGTTTTTAGTTTTTGACCGATTTAATTTTAAAACTCAAATCTACGGATCTCGGGCCAATAAAATAAGGTGAGTTTTTAGTATGTTATAGTACTCACCTTAATCTACGTCATACTCCGTTTTCACGTATTTCCATGCACTGGGTGAGAGTAAATTTGAGATTTAGTCAATTTAGGCTAAATCTCGGTTTTATGGAAATTGGACCGGTGTTTCTCGTTTCTGTCTCGACGTATCCGTTATGGATGCCATAAGGATCGCCTGTCTAAGTTTGTATGTCGAAAGGAAGAGAAATGAGTGCAAAAACCGGGGGAGGGACCGGCCGAAGAACAGGCCGACTGAGTCCCTGTTTAGATATTTTTATATTATATTAATATATTTTAGATATTTATATATTATATTAATATATCTTAGATATTTATATATTATATCATTATAATATATAAATATCTCGTGGGAGGGCTTTTTGGGCTCGATTTCACGTACAACTTGGCCTAGCCCGTGTGGGGCCCACGGGCCCCCATGGGTATTTTGGTAATTTTTCGTCAAGAGTCCGATTTTAGCCCCGAAACCTCCCGGACACTTTCCTAGGCCCCGAATCACATTCAAACCCTGTCTTAGGTCATATTAGAGCCTCGTAGGTGCATTCATAAATTTAATTATGAATGCTAACGTATATTTCCATGTATTAGGGCTCCGGTTAGAATCCAGTGCGACGATGTTCCGGAGGTTAAGCTACATCGAGCGCTTGGGAGTATACGAATCTCCTAATACTGTGAGTGGCCTAGACTTCTTTATTTAGGCACTGGGCATAAAGGTTTTAAAGATGGTATTAAAAACATAAATGTTTTCAAAGGTTTTGGGACACGGGAAATCCACACACACAATTGCATGGTGATATACCCAAATAGAGAGTGGAATGTTTTCAAAAAGGAATATAAAGACTTATGTGTGTGTGTTTATATGTTTTAAATGTATATGTTTTATACATATATATATATATATATGAGATATTATTATTATGATTATTGAGGGTATGATACCCTTGGGAGATGAGTGATTGAGTGGGTTCCTCGGTGCTCCAATATATGCGAGAGCGTGGACCCAGTTTGAGAGCATGCATGGGACTCAGCCGTGGATCCCCTATTGAGGGGCACGGTGAGTCGAGACTCTGGGAGAGGCACATAGGGAAACTCGCCAGGTCTCGAGGTAGCTGTGTTCCACCACAACGACGGGCACCATGATAGGTGTAATTTATACCTATATTATGGACTATATTAGAGTGCTTTTGATATATTTTATTTATATTTTATAGTTCATTTTACATGATTTCTTCTCACTTTGGTTAATTGCTTATTTTGAAGGAATAATGCTTAATTTTATGGGAAATTAGAGGAATATTGGAAGGAATTTGGATGAAGCCTTGCAACGTGGGAAAAATCAAGATATTGGCTGTCCAAGCAAGTCAATTGGTCAAAAAGAAGGAATTTAAAGCCATCCATTTGTTGCCACATAAGCCTTGATGAGAACAAAAGTCACGTGGAGGCCAAAAAGCAAGAAGCAAGTCAGCCACATAATTGGGCCTATTTGGTGAAGGTGACGTGGGAAGCAATTTGGAGAAGCATGAATTGAAGCAAAATTTTAGCAACTGAGTCGCACACAAACGGCGCCAGACCATGACATAAGCGGCGCCGCTTCTTATTTTCAGCAAAATTCTTCCAGTTACGCCTCGGATTTGAAACGGCCTCGGAACATAAGTGAAGTGGCGCTGTTTCTTCTCCGCTTACCAAGCTTTTACACGCCGAATATTGGACCAAGCAGTTGGGCTTTGAACTCATGTGTTTTATTTTAATTAAATGTCCAACTAGAATTAGAATTCTTATTCCTTAGGTCATGTAAATACCCTAGTTAGCTAGTATAAATACTTTATTTTAGACCTTAGAAAAAAAGACTCTTGGAGACTCCCTTTTGGGAGAGGAAGATTTTGGAGAGCAAGAGCTCAAGGGAGCAGACTTTGTCTTCTTTGGGAGATTTTCTTATCTTTATTTTCTTCTTTAATGCATTTATTTATTTTCTTTATTTTCTTTATCTTTAATAGTTAAATCTCTTGTTGAGGATTTGGGTAGATCTTCTAGGGATTTTAATTTAATTATTGTATGAATTGGTTTTCTTGGGGTTAAATATGTTTTCTTTGTACTTAATTCCGTTATATGCCTGATCACCATATAATAGGTTTTTGGAATTGTATGAAGGACTGAGAGGTGAAATATAATTCGTGCTCTAAGGAAATAGACACAATCTAATTGGATACGAGAGTAATTCAGTTTATTGTGATAACCATAATTAAATTAGTTTCGGGAGAACCTGATTTAATTATTAATCCTAGGATCTTAATGTTCTTAGCTAATTAGTTTATGCACTGAGAGGTGGTAATCACTTAGTTAGGAAAGCTTAGGATGATCTGAGAGGGCTCCTAAGTAGATTAGTGATTATTATTTTAGCCCTGTTAACGAAATTCATACATAATTGAATTAAATACCTAGAAGAGAAGCCTAAACCCTAACGCTTTTAATATTGTTCATCTTTTTATCATTGTTCTTTTGTTAATTAGATTAGATTATAATTTCTTGCTTTTATTCCTTGCTTTTATTAAAATTAGATTTTCTCCTTTATTAAACTCTACTAGAATTAGGATTTAGTAATTCACAAGTCCTCGTGGGTTCGACCTTGGAATACTCCAAGCTATATTACTTGATTTCGTACTCTTGCGAAAATTCCAGATCACACCATCGAGGGAACGGGCTAGAGAGAGAGAAAATGTGGAAATGATTTAGAAAGAAAAGAGATGGCCCTCGATGCAGTAAGGCATACGACCGACAGGTCGAGCCTTCAGTATAAAAGAGATGCCAACCCATTTGAAATATATATATATATATATTTTAAGAGATTTAAAAGATGGTTCTCGGTTGGAGAACTAGAAAAGAGTTTTGAAAAGAAAAATATTTATTTTATTATTTTTTTAAATTGGACTACCCCTGTTTTCCCTAACCCCGATGGAGAATCATTGAACCTCTGTCACTCACCTGTATCCAATGTGGATGGATGCAGATCCGCGTACTGGGTCAGCAAATAGAATGGAGGCTCACTAGGAGGCGTCGGTGGCTTAGGCTTAGTAGTTTCCGCTATATAGGTATTCTCTAAATTAGTCCACTGGTATTACCTTTAAAGATTATTTTTTTATTAAATGATTTTTAATTAAAGTTTTAGTCGCTTTGCAGCAATGGTATCCATTTCTTTGCCTTGCGGTGTTTCGGGTGCGTGAGTGGCCAGCACGTACATCGAGGCAGCACAGGGTTGCCACGTGGCAGACCCGGGCGGGTCGAGGTGTGACAACTTTAATGGTATTAGAGTGTTTAAACGATTCTGACTGTTTTCAAGACTTATAAAATATTTTCAAAGTGTTTTTGAAGCCAGTGGATTAGATAGGTTTAGAACTCCAAAGTTCAAGTATGTAGTTATTTGAAAGCATCGTAAATGATCAAACCTATTCTTAGGTACCTTCTTTAGCAGCGAGCCACCAAATAGTGTTCTCGAATGTGGTCTTAAGTGAGAAGACATCGCGACCACCTTTTTCCTCGAGATTCATGAAAGTAAAGCACGTTTTCCAAGAAACTCCCCAAAATCAATCCTTCAGCTTTTAATGTTCCTTCTACTCGATAGCTAAACTATGTAAGGGACAGTATTTCCCTTGAGATGATGAGATAGATGATGTCTCATCCAATTCTCCAAGGAAGCCTAGTTAAAGGCTTACCAGTGGAAACTGGCTTGATGCCGGCAACCTTCGATGTTCAATCTTTGAAGTTGAGAACATCGAGAATTGCTAGTAAAACAGCGAGTTTGAAACTTAAATTAGATGTGTTTCCCCCATTCTTTACACTAGTGACGTGTAAGACTTGGGAGGAAGTGAAACGGCTAGAACGAGGCAAGGCGCCAAGGCTCATCTTGGCCTAACTTGCGTGAATGCTAACCTTACTTCTCTCGCTCTCTACACCGTTAGTGTGTAGCCTAGGAGAGAGAGTTGGGTTAGGATTGAAGAATTTGAGGGAGTCGATCATGGAGGACATGGTTGACCAAAAACCTCAGGATGTGAGATGAAGCATCCGAGTAAAGGGATGAAGGATCGAGGAGCACCTCACAAGGCAACAAATGGAAGAATGAAAAGGGAGGCCAAGGAAGAGATAGCCAAGTGAAGGAATCACCAAGGAGCCCACGTGGAGCAACAAAACCCTTGACTGCTAGGGTTCGAGGAGTGCTACAGTGCTTTAGTAGTCGAACGCCTAGGCCTTGGGGTGGTATGTGAGGTGGTTGGGCTTGACCCAACACTGTGGTGAGCCTGGTGGGATGAGTCCACAGGTTAGCAAGTCTGATGGGATGAGCCCACAGATTGCATGAATAATACTCCTAGAAGTGGGCAGAAGGTGAAAGAAGTTGCAGCAAAAACCGGTTGATTTCTTTTGTACTTACACAGTGGTGTGTAAGTGGTGAAAGAAAGGGGGGCATAGGCAGATGAAAGAGAGTCCATCTGGAGTCAATTGAGGAGAGACATCCAAGGAAGTTGGAAGAGATCGAGTGAGTACAGATCACGAGAGGTGAGATATGGGAGAATCACTTGGGGATGAGAAAATGATTTATAAGAGAAAACCCTAAAGAACTCGAGGATGGCAAAAAGAAAGAGTAAGGGAAAGAAGAATAAGAGAGAAATCATTCTTGGGAAATGATGAGGAGGAATAAAGTAAGGATAACAAAATGGAGAATAAGGAAAGATTGAAAAAAGATCACATCCAAGTGGTCAGCGAGTAGTACGTCCGTTACTACTTGCCTGACCATTGGATACCAATGTTAAGAAAGGATATCGGAGAAAGAAAAGAAAGGAAATGGAGATGGAGAAAATGGAATGAAGAAAGAGATAAGTTAGAAACGTCCATTCTTAGTGGGATTAAAGGTGATGAACCCCTCATTAATTGATGGATAATGAGAGAAAGAAGGAGGAGACCTCCAAAGGATAACAAGAGATGGTTCTGATGAAATTAATGGGAAGTAAGCACGCAGAAATAATGGGATGCACGGCAATGATGGGAATGCTTGCATGTGTGTAAATGAAGAATATGAAGAGAATGTTCCTCAGAACTGAAAGGACATCACCAGAAGGAACTGGTGAGAAAGAAGAAGGGGAAAAGAGAAAAAAAAGCACACCCTTAAACAAAAGATAAAAGAATGTCGTGATGTAGTGCGAAGGCTTTCCTAATAAAGAAAGAAAGCATAAAACCCTAGGTAAAAAAAGATCCTGGGCTAATAAAAGAAGAATAAGGCCTAAGAAGAAAGAGAAGCTTAGTTCAGTTGATGAACTGAGTTCTGTTTGACTAGGAATAAAGCCTTAAAAGAAGAAAAGCATAACACATCACTAGAAACTATAACTTTAATTAGTGATAATGTCATAATGAACCATAGATTAATAGCTCCAAATGACTGACCAGGATTAGTAAAAGAGTAAGACTAAAAAATTAGGAGTCAAGACAAAACCTAGGTAGATAACCTAGGGGTAGTTTAAAGAAAGCAAATAAAAGGGGATTAAAAGAAGCCTAGAAAGAGGATTAAGGAAGATACAGTGAAAGAAAACGAATAAAAGATTTAGAAACGGATATTAGCTAAAGAAAGTCGAGCATAATGGACCCCAAACTCGAGTCAAGCCAAGGCACTACATCATACTACGAATAAGTCAAAGAAAAGAAAAGAATAAACAAGGATTATTGGAGGCTGGAACTGCAGAGAAGAGGAGTCAAGAGTATGAAAGAAAGGAAGAGGAAGGCCCCGACTACTTGATTGTGGAAGAAGAGAACAGAAAGGTTAAATGTGTGAATTGGTGGAAAGAAAGGAAAGGAAAACCCATGATTATTTAAGTGATAGAAGAACAGATAAGGAGGTTGGATAGAAAGAAAAATTGGAGAAAACATAAGAGAATGAACACTCGTAGGAAACGAGTGAAGGGAGATGATCGTATCCTAATGGATGATGGGTAATAGTGGATGATGTCAGTAAAGAATGAATAGAAGAAAAGGAAAGAGAAATAAAGAAGTGAGGATACCAAAGCATGATGGAGTAAACAAAATGAAACAATGATAATGATGAGAATAATGGTGATGATGGAGATTTGAAGAATAATCAAACCCAAATGATGAGGAAAGTGGATCGACCTAAGTAAGAGTCGAAGAAAGAAGTGAGGATAAGGCGAGAATGAATAAGATGATGATTAAAACTGAAGAAGACAAAAAGGTGATTAAGCATGAACCAGAATAATGGTTGGAACTGGAGAAGACAAAAAGGTGAAGACATGGCAAAGGAGTGGAATAAAAGGAATTAAGAGTAAGGAGTTAAAAGAATAAGGAAGATAAGTTGAATTATTAGAAGGAAGAGAGTAAGCTGACTTGAGGATAACCTCCCCGAAGGATGATAAGTGAAGAAAGAATGTGGGAGATGAAGTCAAACCAAGCTAAAATAGAGTTAGCTTGGCACGGACAAGATTGTAAGGCAATGGAGGATAAAGAAAGGTGTTGTCCGCGATAAATAAACCATGGTATCGAAAGACAAAGAGACAAATATCAAGGAATTAAGAGCCGAAGATGGCTGAGATAAAGGAAACCCACATGTGAAAAGCTAAAGATGAGGGAACTGAGACAGAAAAGATGACAAAAGAAAACCCCGAGTACTTAATGGAAGGAGTATGGGAATAAGGAGAGAACTTGATCAGGCTCATGAACTTCTATGAGCACAGTCAGTATAAGTAGTAGAAGAAAAGGAAATTCTAATACCCAAGAGAATCAAAAGTGTTAGAAGAAAAGAGGAATAAGGATGAGGATGATGAAGAAAGTCAGAGAAGAAAGCAAAGAAAGGGAAGAATGAAGCCAAGGTAAAGGAAACCTTAAGTAAGACGTGAAGGATCATGTAGATCAACGAAAAGAAGTGTGAAAAAGAGAAAGGATACGGAGATAACCCTAAGGGAAGGGTATGGAGATTACAAGAGTTACAAGTGATGCCTAAAGATAGCAATGGACCAGAGAGAAGATCAAGTTAAGTGAAATGAGGGGAAACCTCAAGAGAGAAACACAAAGATGAAGAAGCTGCAAAGAATGCAATGTGAGTGTGACGAGCATGAATTACACTGTTCCGTGTTGACTAGAAGGCAAGAGAAATGTGGACCCCACAATAGACGTGGGCAGATGGAAAGGAAGAGAAGAATAAAGATGGGGATAAGGGAACCCCAGATAACATTGTTGATGAAAGGAGGAAAAGAAATCAACCATTAGCAAAGAAGCTAATGTGAAGGAAGGAGGTCGGAAGTAAAAGAAACACCCGACACCCCCGGAATTGGGTACCTCAAGAAAATAAAAGTTAAGGAAAGCCTAAGAGGCTAGAGAAATGGCATGGATGGGTATGAAGTCGAGGCTCAAGTGTGATTGATTTGGGAACCATGTGAGGCGTCCCTATGAGAGGAAGGATCAGAGATCGAGATCTTGAGGATCTCTATGATGACCACTCGAGAGGACCGGCCCAGTGTGTGATTGGGGAGAGCATGAGACCTCCCAGAGTTCTCCATCCCAAAGAGGATGAGAGATGAGATGGGCCGTGGGCCCTGTATGTGATGTGATGGGCCGTAGGCCCTATGTCTGATTGTGATGGACGGTCAAAGAGTGGGTCAGATTGTGAGAGCCGAAAGAGCATGATCTCTGATTCCTCTATTGTGATATGGCCGAGAGTGGGCCAGTGTGTACCGGAGCTCGACTCATACGCCATGAGATTAGAAGGGAAGTAAAGAGTGAAAATGAGAAACAAACCAAGGTAGGGGGGAAGACAATTAACTCACCGCATCCTCGCCGCGAAGGCGAGGGAGTTAAGCTAAGGTCTTTCCCAATAGCTTGGTTACAAAGACGAGTACAAGACCACAAAACGACGAGGAATGCGTCGGAGAATAGCCTTGAAGTGAGAGGCAGTGGCAATGCAAAAGAGAAGAGAACTCCTAAGAAGAGTAAGAAGTGTGGAACCTCAGAGGTAACAAAAGGATAGTCTCGTCAAGAGAGACTTAGAGGATGAGACAAGAACAAAGTGAGAAGATCGAGTAAACACTACTGAAGTGAAGAAAGCCTAACCCACAATTGGATAAAGGTAGGCTATATTAAGGAAAGATGAGGTTCAAACTCAAGAGTAGAAGGGCGATGAAGCCACTCTTGAGGGAGAGAATGATCAGAGTGCGCAGCGAAAGTGTGGTGGACTTAAGCAGCGAATAGTGATGCGAACACTATTCGAAAATGAAAGGAGGGCTTAGAATGGAAGCCAAACCTCCCCAGGTTACCTCATTTAATTTCGAGGACGAAATTTTTAGAAGGAGGGAAAGTTGACACGCCCGGATCTAATACGACTTTTTCGTACAAATGGAATAGTGTAAGACGGCGTATTAGGTGAACAATACATCGATCCGGATGTGTCTAATCAAGAAGAGAAGTTAAAATTAGGATAAGACGGAGTTGGAAGATAAAGTAATTAATCGTGCACGAAAATTAGTAAATGCCAAAAAGACCTCCAATTAAGTCCCTAGAATTTTATTATGGGCCCCGTTGGCACAAGAAATCAAAGGATTTAGCCAACGGGTGAAAATGAAAGAAAGTTAAAAAGGGGAAAAAGTTTGACCCGGGGCCCGAGTAAACCCGGTGTCGGGCTCCTCTATAAATAGAGGAAAGCCGAAGCTTTTCCTCATTTCTCTTTTTTCTTTTTCTTTCATTTTCTTTTCTTTCCTCTCTGGAGCCAAACGGAGGCATTTTGGACTTTTGGCAGATCCGGACAATCCGGCAGTCAGATCAAGGTGAGTTTCCAGCATATTATTCTACTCACCTTGATCTACGTTATATTAAGTTTGTACGTATTTCCATGCATCGATTTAGCATGGATCTGAGTTTTTAGTTTTTAACCAGTTTAATTTTAAAACTCAAATCTACGGATATCGAGTCAGTAAAATAAGGTGAGTTTTTAGTATGTTATAGTACTCACCTTAATCTATGTCATACTCCGTTTTCACGTATTTCTGTGCACCGGGTGAGAGTAAATTTGAGATTTAGTCAATTTAGGCTAAATCTCAGTTTTACGAAAATTGGACCAGTGTTTCTCGTTTCTGCCTCGGCGTATCCGTCATAGATTCCATGCAGATCGCCTGTCTAAGTTTGTACGTCAAAAGGAGGAGAAATGAGTGCAAAAATCAGGGGAAGGACCGGCCGAAGAACAGACTAACCGAGTCCCTGTTTAGATATTTTTATATTATATTAATATATTTTAGATATTTATATATTATATTAATATATCTTGGATATTTATATATTATATCATTATAATATATAAATATCTCGTGGGAAGGCTTTTTGGGAAAGATTTCGCATAGAACTTGGCCCAGCCCGTGTGGGGCCCAACCCAGTCCGGGTGTGGGGCCCACGGGCCCCAGGGGCATTTTAGTAATTTTCCATCAAGAGTCCAATTTTAGTCTCGAAACCTCCCAGACACTTTCCTAGGCCCCGAATCACTTTCAAACCCAGTATTAGGTCATATTAGAGCCTCGTAGATGCATTCATAAATTTAATTATGAATGCTAATGTATATTTCCGTGTATTAGGCTCCGGTTAGAATCGAGTGCGGCGATGCTCCGGAGGTTAAGCTACATCGAGCGCTTGGGAGTATATGAATCTCCCAACACTGTGAGTGGCCTAGACTTCTTTGTTTACCCATTGGGCACAAAGGTTTTAAAGATGGTTTTGAAAACATAAATGTTTTCAAAGGTTTTGGGACACGGGAAATCCACACACACAATTGCATGGTGATATACCCACATAGAGAGTGGGATGTTTTCAAAAAGGAATATAAAGACTTATGTGTGTGTGTTTATATGTTTTAAATGTATATGTTTTATACATATATATATGAAGTATTATTATTATGATTATTGAGGGTACGATATCCTTGGGAGATAAGTGATTGAGTGGGTTCCTCGGTGCTCTAATATATGCGGGAGCATGGACCGAGTTTGAGAGCATGCATGGGACTCAGCCGTGGACCGCCTATTGAGGGGCATGGTGAGTCGAGACTCTGGGAGAGGCGCATAGGGAAGCTCGCCAGGTCTCGAGGTAGCTGTGTTCCACCATAGCGATGGGCACCACCGAGGGAACGGGCTAGAGAGAGAGAAAATGTGGAAATGAATTAGAAAGAAAAGAGATAGCCCTCTGTGCTGTAAGGCATGCGATCGACGGTCGAGCCTTCAGTATAAACGAGATGCCAGCCCATTTGAGAGATATATATATTTATTTATTTTAAGAGATTTAAAAGAGGGTTCTCGGTTGGAGAACCAGAAAAGAGTTTTGAAAAGAAAAATATTTATTTTATTATTATTTTAAATTGGACTACCCCTGTTTTCCCTAACCCCGATGGAGATTCATTGAACCTCTGTCACTCACCTGTATCCAATGTGGATGGATGCAGATCCACGTACGGGGTCAACAAATAGAATGGAGGCTCACTAAGAGGCGTTGGTGGCTTAGGCTTAGTAGTTTCCGCTGTATAAGTATTCTCTAAATTAGTCCACTGGTATTACCTTTAAAGATTATTATTTTATTAAATGATTTTTAATTAAAGTTTTAGTTGCTTTGCAGGGATGGTATTCATTTCTTTGCCTTGCAGTGTTTTGGGTGCATGAGCGGCTGGCACGTACTTCGAGGTAGCGCAGCGGTTACCACGTGGCCGACCCAGGCGGGTCAGGGTGTGACAGTGAACCCGTCCTAACTGATTCTCTACTTTTGTTGTAACATCAACATAAAATGCTCGAGCTGCAAGTTTCACCAACCTATTATGTTGCCATGTCCCATTCAAAAGACCTTTTTCTTCCTCAAATTTTAATGTGCTAGAGAGCATGCAGAAGTTATTGATCAGAATATATGCTTCAAAAAACATGTACCGATGCAAAACAATAAACTCTGTCATACCAATATTGTTAGGGAAGATTCTGATGACAACAAGTGAGCTCGGGCTGAGAGCAACGCTGGGGGGTTGTTGACCGGAGAAGGGAGGTTGCGATGGGCACGGTGCTTGGTTTGCTGCAATTGCAAGTTGGACAGTTGATAGCTTGGTCGTCCCCCGCTGGTCGGTCAGTCGGGACAGAGAGATGATGAAACTGAGAGAGGAGAAAGACAATAAACTTTCCCCTCTTTTCTACCATTTTCCCCATTTTTTTGTAAGGAAATTGGGGGAAAATTTTAATTCTATACTTTACCCATTATTTTCCTTATTTTAATTTTCCTCCACATTTTCCATGTTAACCAAACGTTCTAAATTAAAATTCAAGATTTTGTTTTCCTTTCCATAGTATTTTTCCTAGTACCAAACTAAGCCTTAGGTAATGAAAATGTTACGAGATAAAAGTATGATTGAACATTTTTATCCTTGAAAATTAAAAACTTTGAAATTGACTTTTTAAAAAGGTTTTAATAGTGTGGGGTAAAAGAGAAAATATACATATTAAAATTTTTTGACTTTTGTTTAGTGACATATTGACTGGAACAATTTTAAGAATTGAAAGTGACAATTTAATTGAATTAGAGAGAGTAATAATTTACTAGGAAGGTTACCTTCTTTCCCAAATCTCATTCCTTTTCCACCCTTCCCTCCCTGTCCTCCTTCCATCGACAGATAGAAAGAAAGAGAGACGAAACAAATCTAGATCTTAAAAACATATTTCTGTTCAAAAGAATTTGAAACTTTTTTGTCCTCCAAATGTTTTCTCTAGAAAAACAGGACACTTTGCAAAACATGAAATCAGTTGAGATGATGCAAGACATGACTCTCGCTCAGGGATTTTCGACTCTATTTTCTCTCTTGACGATCAACAGAAGCTAATAGAAAGTTTACTAAGTAATTTTCATATGAAGAACACAGAATACTGTTATAGAGAGAACAAACTTTCAACAGTAAGAAGAAGCACCCACATATAGCAACCCAGAGATAACAAACATGAAAAGTGTACTTAGTAGAATATTGAGTACATAACAGAGCTCCAATAACCTATTCAATTAACATCCACGACAAAGTTGATATTTTAGCATTTTAAACTAACAAACATGGGCATAATTGCTATATCAGCCAATTCTTCATTTTCCTATCAAAGATTCCTGGTCCATAAGTTGATATGATCATCCTCACAAGAAGAGGGAATTGCAACCATATGAAGAGGGAGACTGGAATGCTTGCAAGCAAAACGATTGGAATAACTATTTCCAACTGGCCATTGAGCATGATAATAACAGTTGAAGAAAAAGCCACCATCATTGTTGCAATGGAAATGAAGAGGGAGGAAAGAGCGATAATCATTTTGGTGGGCAGTGATTTTAGGAAATCTTTTGCTGCATAGCGAGACATGAGAATTCCAACAGACGTCAAGACTGAAGTGCATGAAGCAAAGAGAGCAATTGCATCCGATATCACAAATACCTTAAGGGTGCGTTTGGTTGGGGTGATGTTACATTACCTGTGGACATAAGATTACCACCACATTACCTAGCAATGTGATGTCCTGGTGATATGTGCATTTTGTGTTTGGTTGGAAAGATGGACATCTTAGATTACTATGTTTGGTTGATGTGGGAATATGACATATATAAATGACTATTTTACTAGTTTACCCTCACTTATATAAAAAACTTTCTAAACTTATATTCTAATTAAATTAATATTTTAATTAAATTAATATTCTAACTAAATTAACATATTTTGAAACTATTAAACAAATTCAATAACGAAAAGTAAACATTAACAAAATAAAAAAATTAACAATAAAAATAATAATTTGATAAATAAGATTTATAATTGACAAATATATAAAGATACAAATAATCTAAAATTCCTTCAATTAAAATTATCAATTATTTTTGGTTTAAATATAAATATTGTCAAACTAAAAAAGAATATCATTATTTGTTGGTATAATGAGAAATAAGTGAGGGTAAAATAGGAATATTGGAGTCAAAAGGGTAGGACATGTAACATAACCTAAGAGGATGGTGGTAATCACATTCCCACGCATATGACCACCTCTGTGGTAATCATATGTCCTCTGACACTATTGTCAGAGCAACCAAACGAGGACATATAACTTGACATGGTGCACATTCCCACAGGGAATGTAACATGACCCGAACCAAACGCCCCCTAAAAGCTTTTCTCGTTAAGAGTAAGGGAATACCGGTGTCTTGGTTGTTGCCTCCAGGAACAGTGTAAAGAGCAGCAAACATGATAGTGATGATCAGAGTGCCCACAATTATGGATGATTGAGCTATATCTTTCATCCATTTCTCCCCTTCTTTCATCATATCCGCGTGGCTTTCCTTAAATAATTCTTCTGCAGTTTTCCCACTTTTATTCTCATAGCATTTATATGCAGTTGGTAGTGGTACAATGCTTTCCACCTCCTGTATTAATTCATACCCAATAAAATGTATACTATATTAACAACTTGTACAAGAAAGGGAAGTGTTTTCTTTAAATAGACTTAAACAAGAATTCAAAAGAATTATGGATATATATAAAACTAATTACTTTTAACCACTGTAGTTCTCTTTGCATTTGTAGAGCTGGTCCTGAGATCTGACCAAGCTGAGAGTAGTCTGATAATTGCGCTGCCAAATGTAAGATGCTATTGGCTTCGATATCACCGTAAGTACTGAAATCGGTCTTCATAAAATCTAGCCCATAGAAGAGGTTAAAAGTTTTTTCTTGACGATTTGCCACTGCATACTGTAATATGTTTCTACCATTGTGGTCTTTTACCCACAATAAATCCATATTGGCTTTAATGAGGTGAGTAATAAACTCCGTCATCCCTTGTTGAGCAGCGTTGAAAATTGCATCCACACTATTTGTAGTTATTTGTGATTCATCTAAACCAGCTATCGTCTCAGATATCAAAACGAGAAGCTCATGGGCATACGAATGGTTTAGCTTCAAATCATATGTTTGCTTAATTCCTAGTAAAATCAAGTTTTAACAAATGAATAATTTCTTAAAGTAGTGTAAGGAACAAGGAAGAAAACTACTTTGCAGCAGATACGTAACATACCGAAGAATGTTAGGACATTTGACCACAATCCACGTAATTTCCCTGCAATTGCAATAGTTGAGAAATAAATGTGCATAAATTTTATTGTAAAATTAAATTTTCAAAATTTTAATTTGGCTCTCCACACATAAAAACCCTTGATCTGTCACTTAGAGATCTATAAGTAACCAACATGAAAAACTTTTAATTAAGTTTGGCTAATTGCTCAATTTAGGAACTGAACTTTTGTAATCTACTCAAATAAGGATCCAAACAAATAATTGGCTCAAGTTAGGAACCGAATTTTCAAGATATACACAAATAAAGACTTCAAAAAATAATTGCAATAAATTAAAACTTAAACTTAACAATTTGTGATAAATTAAGTCCTCCCTAGATGAAAAATCAGCCATTGTCATGCATGTACGTTAAGTTTGATAGAAAAATAATGTCATTATATTAATTAAAAATTAAATAATATTAATCAATCTAATAATTATACAGTAAATACAATACACATGATATGATATAAAATCTTGTGATTAAACTTTTTTTTTTAATACAGTATTGTGTTTATTCTAAATTTTGACAAATTGGTAAAGAATTTTTTTCTAAAATCCTACAATAAAATATTTTTAAATTTTAAACCTTACCCTTCAAATTTTTATTTGAAGCTAAACTTTGTTAAAAAGATCTTTAGTCATAATAAAAAATCAAAATTACATGATTATAATATGTATTATCTTCTTAAAAAAGTTCTCAAATTTTCTACTTAATGGGTGCTAGGGTGGCATGATATAAAATTTTGTGATTAAACTAATTTTTTTTAAATATAGTACTGTATTTATTCTAAGTTTTGACAAATTGGTGGAGATTTTTTTCTAAAACCCTACAATAATATATTTTTAAATTTTAAACTTAGCCTTAAAATTAAAATTTTTTATTTAGGGTCAAACTTTGTTAAAAGGATATTTAGTCATAATAAAAAATCAAAATAACATTATTATAATCTGTATTGTCTTCTCAAGAAAAATTCTTCTCAATTTTTCTACTTAATAGTTGCCCTATGACACCTACTAGCTTTTTCCTTGTTAGATTAATTAATATTGTTTAATTTTGAATTAATATAATGACGTCATTTTTTTTGTCAAAATTAACGTTCACGCATGACCAGGGCATATTTTGCATCTAAGGAGGACTTAATTTGTTTAAAAAGGTAAAAGGAATAGTTGTTGAAATAGAAAGGGGAATGTTTAAAAAGAATAAAATTGGTAATAGTGTGTAAAATACATTATACTAATGTGGAATTAAGTTGACATTACACTAAAAATAGACAAAAGTTGATTTATTACGCTATTGGGATATTTTTAGCCCACCAATACACCTAATGCTAATTCCCTTAGTTTTACTTGAGGCTCTCACACCAACCTGATTTTGTTGGTTCCAAAAGCATCATCTATACATCTATACATCTATATGTACATCTATACATTTATAGATCTATACATTTATCTAGACATCTATACATCTATTTATACATCTATGTTAATTCTATCCCTTGGTGGTCCCATAAGCTTACAAGTGGCGCTATCTACTTTCTCCATTTGAGAACTTTGTGAACTTTTGTATGTAGAGAGTTGGATATAAATATTTCTTTTAAAAAATTTACAAATTTAAATATTTTCATTTATATTTCATTTTTTATTATTTATTATTATCATGAAACTGAAAAAAAAAAGAAAAAAAGAAAAAAAAAAGATAGACTTTTAAGAACGTAAATAGACACTGAATCGACGTCTTAGCTTATCATTCTATATTCTCCCATCATCTTTTACATTTTCCTTTTTTATTTGTTGCTTCTGCATGTTTGGTGGTTTATGAGAAGAGAAAGTAGCAATTGAGTCTCCCTCTCCCCTTAATGGCTGCTCTACCTTTCACCAAACGGTAGACTTTCTTTTTTTTTTTCCTCATATTTTCCTCCTCCTTTTGTATCTCCTTCTCCTGAATCTTTTTCGGTTATTTTTAATTAATTTTTTGTGTTGAAGAATTCAGGACTAGAAGTTAAGCTTTTTTCTTTTGGATGAACCGACTTGGATTGGACCCATGGCCTGAACTGAAAGATAGAAGTGGCTGGCCTGATTTCTCTCTGCTTCTCTGCTCTGACAATTCGCAAGGCAAAGGCTGGCCTGCGAAATAGCCATCGGAATTAAGCAATGCAATCAATGATTGGAGAGAGAAACACAGGTGAGGATGCAGATTGGCTTCTCTAGGTATTCTTTGCTGATGTTAGTGAACTTGAGAGAGACAAGGACGTCATCAGGTTTCTCTTTCTCTCTCTCTCTTTTTTTTTTCTTTTTGTTTCTGGAATTACTATTATTATCATTTTTTGGGGGGTTAATTTGTGCTTATTCATGGGATTCATGGGATCCTTTGTAGTTTGACGTGTCTTAGCTATCAAGTTTATTCTTTGATAATTTTATGAAATATATGAATCGGGAAAGTTTCAATTTTTAATAGCATTTTTCTGAAGTTGTTTTCTTTATATAAACTTTAAGCTCGAATGGCATGCTTTTATCATTTGGCTGAATCGGGTAATTTTTAATTTTTGATATTTATAACTACAAAGAAAATGCTTAGTAAAGAATTTTGGCTTAATTTTACAGTTGAATTTTGATAGATATTCTTTTGTATCTGATGCTTTTGGAGAATTTCTAGATTGCACCCTTTTACATTAGAATTTTTTATATAGGTGAACTTTTCAAAATCATAGTCAAGTAAGTTTAGAGGCGTCAAATCGGGTTGATCGGATAGGTTTCGAGTTCGGGTCAATCAGGTTGGGTTAGTTTGGGTCAAAAGAGGTTTTCGGGTCATTTCGAATTTCAGGTCATTCGGGTTCAGGTCTTTCGGGTCTCGGGTTTTTCGGGTTGACCATCGGGTCTTTCGGTGTAACACCTGCTCCGCAAATTTTACAGTTGCCCGCTTCATGAATTTCATGTTAGTAGATAGTATCATGCATTCCATAATTTAGAGTATGGAAAATGTTATAGTGTAAGAAGGGTAGTTAGGAATTTTGATGACAAAATGCGGTAAAAGTTTGAACTCGTATAGTTTACAAATGGTAAGGAGTTTAAAAATTCTGTTACGCATAAAATCGCTCGACAGGGCTTGAAAAATAATTTGGGACAGTGTATGTGACACACCAGAACCTAATACGACTTTTCTGTACAAACGAAATAGTGCAAGATGACGTATTAATTCAACAATATGTCGGTCCGGATGTGTCGAATTAAGAAGAGAAGTCAAGCTTAAGATAAGATGTAGTTGGAAGATGAGATTGGAGACCATGCATGGAATCACTAAGGTGGACTTCTTTAAGTCCATAGCCAATGGATTGGACATCCATTGGTGAATTGGTCAGTGGATCGGGCCAATGATCAAAGTTTTGAGAGGTTTAAAAAGAGAAGAGAAAGTCTGGCCCAGGGTCCGAGTAGACCCAGTGTCAAACTCCCCTATAAATAGAGGGAGGCCGAGCCTCTCCCTTCATTTTCTCTCTTTCTCTCTTCTCTCCTTTCTCTTTTCTCTTAATTGCTCTTTCGGAGCAATTTTGGACTTTTGACCGATCCGGACAAACTGACCTCAGGTTCAAGGCGAGATCTTGGTATGCTATTCTTAACTCCTTGATCTGCGTTTTTCTAAGTTTTCACGCATTTTCATGTATTGGTCTAGGAGAGATCCAAGCTCAAAATTAGTTTTAGCTTTTTAGTTAGATTCTAAGTTTAGATTTGAGATCTAGGAACTTTGAGCTTGTGATTCTCATTTCTGCTCCGGTAAACGCGTCGTGGGAGGTACGAGGAACGTACGTCTCAAATTTCACGTCGAACGATGAGCCGAGGAGCTCAAAAATCGAGGAAATGCCTTGGTTCCCGAGGCCAGGCCGCGGCTCCCGTGTGGGAGCCGAGTCTCTCCCGCGCGGGACTTAGGCCAGTCCAGCGCGGGACATGGCCATTTTGGCCCAACCGCGCGGGTGGGCCTTGTTGGGCCCAAACCGAATGGGGCTCGGCCTAACCCACACGGAAAGGAACTTTTGGGCCCAGAATCAAGCCGGGCCTAACCCAGCCACATGGGAGGGCTTGCCTGGCCCAGACCCGGGCGAGGCACCACCGAGGGAAAGGGCTTGAGAAAGAGAAAAGAGAAAGTGTTTTAAAAAGAAAAGAGATAGCCCTCGATGCAGTGAGGCATAAGACGATCGACGGGTCACGCCTTAAGTATGATAGAGATGCTAGCCTATTTTATGTATATATATATATATTTATTTATTTAAAGTGTTTTAAAGAGAGTTCTCGGATAGAGAACTAGAAAGAGGTTTTAAAAGAAAATTGTTTATTTTATTTTTATTATTCTACTTTATTATACTTTGGATTTCCCCTGTTTTTCCTAATCCCGATGGAGATTCTTAGAACCTCTGTCACTTACCTATATCCGATGTGGATGGATGCAGATCCACGTACGGAGTCAGCAAATAGAATGAAGGCTCACTAGGAGGCGTCAGTAGCTTAGGCTTAGAAGTTTCTAAATTAGTCCACTGGCATTACTTGTAAAGTCAATTATTTTATTAAATGATTTTAATTAAAGTTTTAGTTGTTTTACAGTGATGGTATCCATTCTATGCCTTGCTGTGCTTCAAGTGTGTGACTGGCCAGCACGTACTTCGAGGCAGTGCAGCGGTTGCCACATGGCCAACCCGGGCTGGTCGAGGCGTGACAGTATGGGGTCTAAGACTGACTAGGGACATAAGTGAAATTTTTAAATTTTAGGGAGTAAAATTGTCCATGGGGGTAAAAGGGTCCTTTTGCCATAAGATTATTTTGGTCATGTACATGGCACATGACCAATGGCCATATTTAAAGGCCATGGCCGGTCATGTCTCTTGAAAATTCAAGAGACTTCCACCATTTTCTCCATCATTCTCCAAACTTCTCCATTTTTCTTCAATTTTCACCAAACTTTCTCTCACCTTGATTTCTCCTAATTTAATCCATCAAAACCCCTTCAAGTTTATAGTCAAATTGAAACTCTCAACAAGCCCATCAATAGCCCTCTATCAATTTTGAGAAATTTGAGCTTGGTTGGAAGTAATTTGAAGAAGAAAAATTAGGGTTCATGTTGAAGTTGGAAAAATTATAAGGTAAGCATGCCTAATTTTGAGTTATGTTGTATATTTTGGCATGCTCATCATGAATATTAGGTTAATTTAGTGTAAAGTGTGAACTTTATTTGTAAAATTTTTGGAAGAAAAGAATGATCATATCATGAAATTTTGATTCATGAAATATATGTGTTAAAAAAATTTATAAGTTTAATTAAATTAGTATGGAGAATTAAATTACTAGGATTTGATTTTTGAATAAATTAAAGAAGGAATTTACAAAATATATATATATATGTATGGGTGCCAAAAATCTTAAAAGAAAATATTATTATTTCTAATTTGCAAGATTTAATGAATTTGATTATGTTTTTGGGGTAGTTTAAGGGTAAATATGAAGATAGAAAATTTAGAGATGAACAAATACCAAAGTAATGAAATTAGGAACATTGGCCAAAATTTGAAGTAAAATTGTATGGGAAATTTATGAAGTTTGATGGAAATTGATGAAGGAGAAATATATGGGTTAATTAGGAAGAAAGAAGAAATCAAAGAAAATTAGTAATTGGTCTTGCATCTCATACATTCCATGCATATAGATTAGAAATTGTGTAATGTTTAATAGTCCATACTTGAACATTGGAATGTATCTAACATTCGATGTTGTATCTAGGCACTGCACAAATCAAAGGAAAACAAACTGCAGACGAGGATCAAGAACACATCAGTCGCCAAGAACAGTGAGTGGATGACTAACTCAAAATTTGCCTTTATACTTGATTTAATATTTTGGATTTAATACTTTGGTTTGCTTAGATTTCTTAAATTAAAGTATTGATAAGTGGGTTTATGAGATTTTATGAAATCCTATTGTGTTAAGAGGAAATATATTTCACAAATTATGGATTGAGAAAGGAACCTATGTTTTGGGAAATGTTGATGCTAGTATCTTGTGTGATGAAATGATATTGTGTAAAGGCCATCTGGGTCATAAGCTTGTTACTCACGGCAGCCCCAGGAGGGGAATTTACCGTTACTGCAGTAACTAAGTAGCTCACGGACCGCCTTTTGAGGGGTGCGGGTAAGTGTGGTTTAACCTTGGATGGGAGGCGCAGAAGGGAAAACCACAAGGCATTTGTGAGTTCGTTCTGCGGCACAGCCGAGCAGAATGGAACTCAGTTACCCAGTGTTGACCTCGAGTGTGGAGACCCGGCCCAACCTGTAAGGTATTGTCCGCTTTGGCCCGAAGCCTCACGGTTTTGTCCCAATCAAAAGGCGCCTCACAGGTAGAAGGTGGGTCTCATTATATATATCACATTGAAATCCCATATCCTAACGATGTGGGATATGGGATTTCAATGTGATATATATAATGAGACCCACCTTCTACCTGTGAGGCGCCTTTTGATTGGGACAAAACCGTGAGGCTTCGGGCCAAAGCGGACAATACCTTACAGGTTGGGCCGGGTCTCCACATTGGGCCAAGGCGACAACTTGGGTAGAGAAATTGACGAACAGTATCTTTAACCCATGGACCTATTTTCTGGAAATCTCCTTTCATATTGGTTCCTTTATATCATTTTGAATATTTGAATTATTCAAGTATTTGAATTTATTCTTATTTATGGTGCACTTCAATATTTCTATAAATATTTTTACTGGTTATCCACTCACTGAGTACGTAGTACTCATCCATGTTTTTAATAAAACCATTTTCAGGCAGTAGATGTTCTCCGCGTTGGTAGGAAGGTTGCGGTGGCATAAAGGTACCATACCTAGGAAGAGTTTGACCAAGGAGGTAAAAAGGTCAACTTTTGTGTAATATTTTTTAAAAATTCACGTAGGTCCCACCGAGGGTATATATGACTTTTAAACTATCCGGTTATCTCCTTTAGTATGTCCTAGAATATTTGAAACTATTGTGGTAATTTTCTAAATACCATAAGTCTGGGAAAATATTGTAAAAAAATATGTCGTAGAGCCAAGTGGCATTTTCGTAAATATGTGCATGTTTGCAACTCGAATTTTTATCTCGCTAATTGTTATTATATTTTTGCACCAAGTAATCCTATGCTCTTATAAACTATTGAAACTTGAAAACTGTCTAGTTGCTACGTGAAAATAAAATGTAAAATTACCATTTTAGCCTCGCGGAACTTTGGAGTGTATTCCAACACAGTAGAATGCACTTCTAGGATTTGCGGCGGTTGTTACGTGCTCGATTAAGGTGTCGGGGCATGACATTCGGGTTACAGATTTTTTGGATTTTATGTCATTTGGATTCGATTTTTTCGGATTTAAGTCTCGAGTCATTCGGGTTCCCAATTATTTTAAATTGAATTAAAGTTTTGATTTTACAAATTAATACTTAAGAGATATTTTATCAAAAATATTATTTACTGTATTAAATTTGTTATAAATTGTAATTAAATTAATTAAATTGTAATGTTATAAATATATTAATTAAATTAGTAATATTTATAACTTTTTTTTAAAATTTTCCTATAAATCATCTATAGTTTTAAATAAAATAAATATTTAAGTTTTTATTATTTACTAATTCATTTCTAAATTATAATTGATATATAATAAATTCATGATTCATAATATCATTACTCTATAATTATGAATTGTCCGTCGTACAATCACAAACTAAGGGACCAAAATTTTGATATATAATTACAAACTAAGGAGTCAAAATTTTGGCATACAATTACAAAATTTATCAGTTTCCTCTTATGGAATTGAAAATTCAAAAGCATTTGTTTGGTCCATGAATAGGATAGTCAAAAAGGAATAGCCAGGAGCCAATAGGCCATCCGGACTGTCATACAGCTATGGCCACCATGAACCACGAATCTTAGTATCTTATTATCTTAGTGCTAATGACTTTATTTTGTTCTTTCTTTTCTAAAACTTGTATATAGACTATACTTTATAGTGATTAGTGATTACCATCACCTACTTCTGCATAATACAACAACTTGCACACACACTACATTTGGCATTCTCATTAAATTATTTGTTTTGACGAGAACTAAGTTATAAAGAGAAAATATATGACAACATATTGAAATTTTAATTTCAAATTTTCAATGTTTAGATTTCTTTTGTTGGATAGATAATTCACTAATTTGATATGAACATTAGTAATTTATTAATACTACTATAATTTATAAATTTTCTTAGTTAGAATGAAAAATTGTCATTCATGTGAAGAAGTTTATTTCCTGATTTGATCAGTAATGATGAAATTAACATGGTCTTTTGTAAATTTTCAAATTTTCCTTAATAATGTTCATAATTAATATTATTAAATTTAAGTAATAATATTCTATAAATTCATATAATTCAATCATAATAATAAAATTTAAAAATTTAATTATGAAAAATATTTTTTAAATTTCACTTTGATCAAAGTTTTATCAATTATTTATTTTTATTTTCTTTATGAAATTTATTTATTAAATTTGAAGTTTAGGAGGTATATAAAATTACTTCATATGTCCCTATTTGTCTATCATAATTAACTGTTTCATACAGGGCCAAAAAAGTAGTTATGGTATAAAATTTCATACATATTTACATTGACTTTCTTATTTTATCCATATCTCTCTTCCTTTTTAATTCTTTCTTCTATTTAAGAAAAATATTCATTTAAGAGACAAAGAAAGTAGTTTGAAAGGGTAATTTTGGAAAATTAGTAATTAATGTTAGGATATAGATAGATAAAAAGAGAGAAATAAAACTTCTAGAAACTAATAAAGCTTTTAGAAGGGAGCAGATAAATAGGGACAGAGGGAGTATTTCATTAGTCTGTCAGATTTTTTTGGGTTAGATTCTCGGTTGTTCGGGTTAGGTTCTCGGGTCTATCGGGTTTTAGGTCAATTGGGTTTCAGATCAGTCGGGTTCGGGTCATTTACTTTTTTTGTCAAATCAAGTCGGGTTAGTTTCGGGTTGGGGTCGGTCGGATCGGGTTTTCAGGTTGAGGTCAGCTTTTGACAGCTCTAAGTAAGTTGTATCAAAATTAGTGAAATCCTTGAATCCACTACTTACTAAAGAGCGGCATTAAGGACTTCAATATAAGTGTATATTAAGGACTTCAAAATTCTATTAGTTGAAGCCTCATGGTGTGAGAAGTTTTAGGGCATCGGATGCTGTATACCCACCCATCCAATGCATTGATGATGATAGTACTCAAACTTGAAATCCTAATTTGTTCTTAGAGATAATTTTGATTGAGTTATAATATGTTTTTGATATAAGAAAAAAATGCAAAGAGGCAGGGGAAGGATGAAATCCAAGAATCATTTCATTAGTGGAGTTGAATGTTCCAGGAAACCAACAAGCCCAACTCATACAAAGAGCTTTTTTCAACCCTTACTCCCTTTTGAGGACTTCTTTTTAAGTGAGCACATCTTCATCTCTCATGGATGAGCAATATATAATCTTCTTCTTTCTTTAAGCTGTTTTTTTCATCATACTTTCACACAACTATAATGTTGCAATTCATTCAATTGACGTTGCTTTGCTTTCAACTGCAAAGTTAAAAGCTGTCGATTAATGCTTCCTTCCTATCATTTCGAGTGGCCACACTTGATTGTCGTTTAGTCTCTGCTTAGCTTATTTTTAATGTTGTATTCGTAAAATTTTATTACTAATATGTGCTTTAAAGTAAGAGAAAGTTTCTTGCTCCTCACATAATGTTTCTTTCTTGCCACTGCTAATAGATGGTCGTGCTTCAATTCATTTCTGTGGCATGAATTGTGGACAACCCAATCTTTCAAGAGGTAATAACTAGCCTTTCCTAAGTATTCCTCTAACCAATTCTAATTTGGATTTTGTTTTGGATTTTTTTGAAAAAAAATTAGGAAAGATAGCTGTTCTTCATTGGTACTTACTCTTTTCTTTAGTTTTAATATTGTATTGCATCCATCTTGCAAATTTTATTGCTAATAGGTTCATGTGCTTTAGATTGAGACTAACTTTGATCCTTTAAAGTGGATAGGTCCATTTTGCAATTTTAAGATGCATGTAAGAAAGGTTGGCAATTGAAAAAAGGAAAAAAGAAGTTGATTTGCCATCTGCCCCTCTTGGCTTATATGCGATACATTCTAGCATTGAATTCTCCAAATTTTACAGTCTCTTCTTTGCTTGCATTTTTTTGGGGCTGTATTCCATTTTTAAATGCTGAATTTTTAATCTTTAGATTGAGTTTATTGTTCTGCCATTCTCTACTAAATCTTTCACCTCGCATGGTATATCTTGAGGGTATTAAAGCGACATTCAATGTTGAAAAGATAGTTTCCCCTTCCTTTGTTTTTGAATCTATTACTCACTCTGATGAGATGTCTAACAATGTCTCAAATAACATTGCAGGTGGAATTGGAATATCGTATTGAGAGATGTGCATTTTTTGTTTGAAGTTGAGCAATCGTAGAATCATATGACATCACTTCTTAACAATTACATTAAAACAATGCCTTAAGAGTTTTGCTTCAAGCTCTTTTGTCAAATGATAATGAAAAAGCTTCTTTTTTATCAGTTTTTTTTTACTCCAAGAGTTTGAAAGTTTTTTTATACCCATGAAAAAATTGAACAAAGATAAGGAACTTCCCAATGAAACCACATATACCAAAAGTTGATAAACATCTCTCCACCGTAACTATATTTGCTATGCTATATTTTTATGTTGACAGACATTATGTTAAAAAGTGTTAAGAAATCATTGTTATTATAGATCTATATTTACTATTAGACACAACAAACATATTCAATCAAGTCTAGCATATAGCTACAGTGTTAGCACTGAGCACCTTACTAGTTTTAATATTAAGTTTGATCATAATACCGACGATTTTTACGTTAGTTCATACCTTTAATATATGAACACTTTTAATATTATGAATACATCAATGAACATACCTTCCAAGATACAGCTCCATGTTGCCTGTTGATCTTGTTCGTCAGTATAAATGCGAATATCATCAATGGAAGCATCAGGTTTTTTTACCTTCAAACCTTTAAGACAATAAAAAATATTAGTGTTATTGTTTCACTATGTTGATATTAGAATTTAGACTCTAGACTGCAAATATATTTTTCGATTGCTGCCAATGAATAAAGAATCGGATCGGTTCTTGAACCAATTGGTCGATTGGTTCACTGTTCAACGAGTTCAACCTATTAGTTCAATTAGACAAATAATTTAATTTTATTAATTTCTTAAAATATTAAAAAAATTGAAAAAAGAAAAAAATCAAAAAATTCCTAAAAAATAAGAAAAGTAAAAAATATTAGTGCATCACATAATGTAAATAAATATTACAAATTATTTTACATCACAAATTAAATTTTTATTATGGGAGTATATTATAATAAAAAAGTTAAAAATTTAAGCTCCAAATTTCAAAATTCAATGTCCAAACATAATAAGAAAATTAGAATTTGGGCTTCTTATTAATTTGAGCTTCTTTTGAATTTATGTTAATCAATTAAAAATAGCTTAAAAATAAAAAAAATTAAATTTTTGGTTCAATCAGTCCAACCGGTTCAACGATTTTTGGTTCAAAACAATTCAAACTAAATCTGGTTTTACAACCCATAAAGGACCGGACCTATTGCCAGTTCCTAGTTCAACCGATTGAACCGGCTAATACGGTCCGATTTTTTATTCATTATTTGTTGCAACTAATATGAACAATTATCAAAAATAAAATATTCATTTTGCTAAATATCTAGGATGACTGCTTTCTCTAGCCTATGGCTTAAAGGAAAAATTAGTTGTCGAACTATGTCAAAAATATATTAAATAAGCGGCTAAAGTCGGCTAAATTAAACTATTATTTAAGTCAATATAACCAACTAAATTTCATTTTTTGTTGGGATGTAAAATCATGACCGGCAAACAGTCAAATTAAATTAGAAGGAAAAATAATGTATCAAACGTGATATTTTTCATCAGATTCGAGTAGTTTGATTTAAAAAATTAGAATTTAAAAGTAATTGAAATAATAGATAACGGATTTATTTGACAATTTTGATATAATTTAAAGGTTAATTTTGCCTTTAACTGAAACCAAACACTTCTTTTCTTTGATATATGAAAAAAAAAGTGAAAAAAATTATTTATATATATTCTCATCATCATTATACCAAAGATTTCATTTATATATACTAATAACTCTCTGTCACATGCATTGCGCGTGATATAATGCGTTGTTCATAATAACAAAAAAATGAATAAATAATAAAAAATTTAGAAAAATAAACTAGATTAAAGTAGATGATAATTAAACTCTAGATAAGTGAAATTCAAATTTGATCAATTACATGAAATTGAATGATAATTAAACTATTTTCTTTAAAATAATATGGTTCTAAGTTAATTATGATAAAAGTAAAATTGGTTAATTACTAACATCATTTAATAAATAAATAATAACAAAAATTTAAAAATTAAAAAAAAAACTATATTGGTGGATGACAATTAATTAACCTATAGAATAATCTTCAAATTAAACTACATGAAATTTAATTAATGATAATTAAACTATTTTCTTCAAGATAATATGAGAGTAAGTTAATTATGATGAAAGAAAAATGGGTTAATTACTATCATCATTTAATAAATATATAAAAAACTATTTAACAAAAGATATATAAAGAGTTTTAAATTAACTCAACAATATCAATGATTTCTTAAATATGTTAAAAAATAAGGGTATTTTAGGTGATTTAAAAGTTTTACAACATTCATACTTTATATACATATATATATATATATATGTAAAGAGGAAAAATATTTTTTAAAAAATTGATTCTGTTAAATTTCCTCAAAATCATATGTTACTAAAAACGTACAAAACTAAATTAAAAGTTTGGCAAAATTGAGAAAAAAAAAAGGAAACGAAGAAAAAACCGGTTTTGAATTATATATTTATGTAGTTTAATTTAGAAATATAATTTATTATTTGATAGATAGGTTAGAAAAAAGTAAGGCAAAGAAGTATCTTATTATAATTAATAAATATTACGTTAATTAAGAGAGAAAAGGAGTTTATGATACTGACAAGAATATACACAGCGTTACCAAAAGGAAAGCCGACTTGTACTTAGGAATGCCAAAGTTTGACGTGATAATTCCCAAAGGCCATTTCTATCTGGTCCATAAACTGCTAATTGGGGACAACGACGGAGCAGATCCAAAGCAACATCTGGTGAATTAAGAAGATAATTAACTTGTGAAAGTCAATTCTCAAGTAGAAGAAGAAAGGGAGTTATAATTAATTAATTGAAGAAAGTATTACCAAAACTTCCGTTTACTATGCAGTAACGTATGGCTGAGTTTGCATGATGTTGGTTTTGTGGTGAGAGTAGAAATTCTGGTGGAGTCATTGAGTATAGATAATGAATCATATCTCTATGGCCATATTTACTTGCCTTTACAAGTGGAATTTCATCTCCGTTATCTGGAATGGTGAGTAATTCCTTGTTCTTCAGGATCAAGTGTTCTGCGATCTTGGTTTTTCCTTTGTGCATTGCAGCAGAATGAAGAGCTGTGCTCCCATTACTCGTTTGTTCCAAGTCTTCTTTCGACATATTGCATAAAAATTCGTCGACAATTTCCGACGTACTGAGGGTTGCAAAATAAATAGCAATGCGACAGCTGTTCCTGACAATTTTTGCATTTATTAAATCCGGATGTTTTGTCAAGAGACGCCTCACCATCTTCAAGTCACCTCCGATGATTGCCTTGAGCAAAGCAGTACGTTCAACAGGCCAAACCCCAGCTGCTGCAACTGCCAACACTTTCAATATTTTCAAATTTTAATCATAAACAAGGAAGAGTTAAAAGTGATCAGACTATTAAATAGATTAATAATAATAGGTAATTTAATTAAATTTTATATTTCATCTTATAACTTTTTCTCGGAAACTCTTACGTACAAAGTTTTTTTACATATTAAACAACTAATTAAAAAGAAGGTAATTTTATGATACATCCGGACCTAATACGACTTTTTCATACAAATGGAATAGTGTAAGACGGCGTATTAAGTGAACAATACGTCGGTCTGGATGTGTCTAATTAAGAGGAGAAGTTCAAATTAGGATAAAACGAAGTTGGAAGATAAAGTAATTAATCGTGCATGGAAATTAGTAAATGCCAAAAAGACCTCCAATTAAGTCCCTAGAAATTTATTATGGGCCCTGTTGGCACAAGAAATCAAAGGATTTAGCCAACGGGTGAAAATGAAAGAAAGTTGAAAAAGGGGAAAAAGTTTGACCCGGGGCCCGAGTAGACTTGGTGTCGGGCTCCTCTATAAATAGGGGAGGGCCGAAGCTTTTTCCTTCATTTCTCTTTTCTTTTTTCTTTCTTTTTCTTTCTTTTCTCTCTAGAGCCAAACGGAGGCATTTTGGACAATTGGCAGATCCGGACAATCCGATCCTCAGATCAAAGTGAGTTTCAAGCATGTTATTCTACTCACCTCAATCTACGTTATATTAAGTTTGCACGTATTTCCATATATCGATTTAGCGTAGATCTCAGTTTTCAGCTTTCGACCGATTTAAATTTTGAAACTCAAATCGGCGGATATCGGGCCGGTGAAATAAGGTGAGTTTTTAGTATGTTATAGTACTCACCTTAATCTACGTCATACTCCGTTTTCACGTATTTCTATACACCAGGTGAGAATAAATCGGAGATTTAGTCAATTTAGGCTAAATCTCGGTTTTACGAAAATTGGACTGGTGTTTCTTGTTTTTGCCTCGGCGAATCCGTCATAGATGCCATGAGGATCACCCGTCTAAATCTGTACGTCGAAAGGAGGAGAAACGAGGGTGAAAACCAGGGGAAGAGATCGGCCTAGAAACAAGCCGATCGAATCCCTGTTTAGATATTTTTATATTATATTATTATATTTAATATATTTATATATTATATTAATATATCTTAAATATTTATATATTATATCATTATAATACATAAATATCTCGTAGGAGGGCTTTTTGAGCTCAATTTCACGTAGAACTTGGCCCCAACTCGTGTGGGGCCTAGCCCTGTCCTGGTGTGGGGCCCACGGGCCCCCAGGGCATTTTGGTAATTTTTTGTCTAGAGTCCAATTTTAGCCTCGAAACCTCCCGGATACTTTTCTAAATCCCAAATCACATTCAGGCCCAGTCTTAGGTCATATTAGAGCCTCATAGGTGCATTCATAGTTTAATTATGAATGCTAACGTATATTTCCGTGTATTAGGGCTCCGGTTGAATCGAGTGCCGCGATGCTCCGGAGGTTAAAGTTACATGGAGCGCTTGGGATCATACGAATCTCCCAATACTGTGAGTGGCCTTGTTTTCAGTGCTTAGCCACTAGGGACAAATGTTTTTAAATGTTTAAAAATATAAATTGTTTTAAAAGGGTTTACAACTGTTTTGGGATAAGGGTAATCCACGACACACACTTTTTATTTTGTGATACACCCATTTAGAGGGTGGGATGATTTTAAAAATGTAAAAGCTTGTGTGTGTGTTTAACGTTTTAAACATATATGTTTCGTGAGCATATATATATGTATATATGATGAATATATAAATGGGATGCGAGATGAGTAATTGAGTGGCTCTTCGGGGCTCCAATATATGTGGGAGCATGGACCGAGTTGGAGAAACATGCTTGATTCTCAGCCATGGACCGCCTATCGAGGGGTACGGTGAGACGAGACCTTGGGAAAGGCGCATAGGGAAGCTCGCCAGGGCTCCAGAGCTATGTTCCACCACAGATGGGCACCACCGAGGGAACGGGCTAGCGGAAGAGAAATTGTGAAAGTGTGTTTAAAGAGAAAAGAAATAGCCCTCGGTCCAATAAGGCATACTACCGGCCAGTCGTGCCTTCAGTGTATTTGATGCCCGCCCATTTTAGATATAAATTATTTTATAGGTTTTAAAAATCAAATTCTCACCTGGAGAATTTGAAAGGAAGTGTTGAAAACAAAGTTTTTATTTATTTTATTTTATTTATATTATTATATTTTGGATTACCCCTGTTTTTCCTAACCCTGATGGAGATTCATTGAACCTCTGTCACTCCCCTATATCCAATGTGGATGGATGCAGATCCGCGTACGGGGTCAACAAATATATTGGAGGCTCACTAGGAGACGTCGGTGGCTTAGGCTTAGCAGTTTTCCGTTGCGTAAGTATTCTTTTAAATTAATCCACTGTTGTTGCTTATAAATTAAATATTTTATTAAATGAGTTTCCAATTAAAATTTTAGTTTTGTTTTGCAGCGATGATATCTATTTCAAGCCTTGCGGTGCCTTGGATGCGTGGCTGCAGACAAGTACTTCGAGGTAGCACGACGGTTGCCATGTGGCAGGCCCGAATGGGTCGGGGCGTGACAACTTTAATGGTATCAGAAGATAGGCTTAGAACTCCAGAGTTCGAGTATGTAGTTACTCGAAAGCATCGTAATTGATCAAACTTACTCTTAGAGTACCTTCTTTAGCAGCGAGCCACCAGATAGTGTTCTCGAGTGTGGTCTTAAGTGAGAAGACATCACGACCACCTTCTTCCTCGAGATTCATGCAAGTAACGCACGCTATCCAAGAAACTCCCCAAACCCAAATTTTTAACTTTTAATGTTCCTTCCTACTCGACAGCTAAACTATGCAAGGATGGTATTTCCCTTGAGGTGACGAGATAGATGATGTCTCGCCCAATCCTCCTTGATAGCCTAGTCAGAGGCTTACCAGTAAGTGAAACTGGTTCGATGCCTACAACCTTCGATGTTCAATCTTTGAAGTTGAGAACATCGAGACTCGCTAGTAAAGCAGTGAGTTTGAAATGTAAATTAGATGCGTTCTCCCATTCTTTACACTAGTGTCGTGTAAGAGTTGGGAGGAAGTGAAGCGGCTAGAACGAGGCAAAGGGCCAAGATGGGGCCTCACGTGCGTGAACGCTAACCCCACTTCTCTCGCTCTTTACACCATGGGTGTGTAGCCTTGGAGAGAGAGTTGGGTTTGAATGAAAGAAATCGAAGGAGTCAATCACGGAGGATGTGGTTGACCAAAAACCTCAGAACGTGAGATGAAGCATTCGAGTAACCAGATGAAGGATCGAGGAGGACCTTACAAAGCATCAGATGGGAGGTGAAGTGAAGCGATTGCCGAAGACCCCACAGGTTGGCAAGTCTAGTGGGATAAGCCTACAGCTTGCCTGAATGATGCTCCGGGTAGTGGGCAGGAGGTGAGAGAAGTTGCTGCAAGGGCTAACTGACTTCTCTTGTTCTTACATAGTGGTATGCAAGTGGTAAAAGAAAGGGGGTATTGTTGGACAAAAAGAGAACCCATTAGGTCAATTGAGAAGAAGCATCCAAGAAATTGGAAGAGATTGAATGAACCCAAGATCGTGAGGGATAAGATAATAGAAAATCACTTGAGGATGCAGTAAAGATTGATAAGAGAAAACCCTAGAAGATTCAAGGATGGCAAAAGGAAGATTAAGGAAAGAGGAATAAAAAAGGAATAAAAGAGAAGCCATTCTTGGGAAATAATAAAGAGGAATAAGGCAAAGATGACAAGGTGGAGAATGAGGAGTGAATGAGAAGAGATCACATCCAGATGGTTAACGAGTAGTATGTCAGTTCCTACTTGTTTGACCATTGGATACCAATGTCTAGAGAGGATATTGGAGAAAGAAGAGAAAGGAAATGAAGATGGAGGAAATGGAATAAGGAGATAGATAAGTTGTGAACCTCCACTCCTAAGAGATTAAAAATGGTGAAACCTTCACTATTGGGTGATAAAGAGAGTAAGAAGGAGGAGACCTCTAAAGGATAATAAGAGATGATCTTGATGAAATTAATAGGAAGTAAGCACGTGGAAAAAATGGGATGCACGGCAATGATGGGAACGCCTGCATGTGTGTAAATGAAGAGTATGAAGAGAATGTTCCTCAGAACTGAATAGACATCACCAGAAGGGACTGGTGAGAAAGAAGAAGGAGAAATGGGAAAAAGGAACGAAAAGCACGCCTTTAAACAAATGAGAAAGAAATGTCGTGATGTAGTGTGGAGGCTTTCTTAATGAAGGAAAGAAAGCATAAAAGCCTAGGTAAAAGAAGATCCTAGGCTAATAAAAGAAGAATAAGGCCTAAGAAGAAAGAGTGACTTAGTTCAGTTGATGAACTAAGTTTTGTTAACTAGGAATAGAACCTTAAAAGAAGAAAAGTATAACACATCACTAGAAAATTTTGACTTTAATTAGTGATTATGTCATAATGAACCATAGCTTAATAGCTTCAAATGACTAACCAGGATTAGTAAAATAATAAGACTAGGAAATTAGGGTTAGAGACAAAACCTAGGTAGATAACCTAGGAATAGGTTAAAGAAAATGAATAAAATGGGATTAAAAAAAAGCCTAGAAAGAGGATTAAGAAAAATCTAGTAAAGGAAAGTAAATAAAAGACTTAGAAACGGGTGTTAGCTAAGGAAAGTCAAGCATAATGAACCCCAAATGTGAGTCAAGCCAAGGCACTACATCATAAAAAGAATAAGCCAAAGAAAAGAAAGGATAAACAAGAATGATTGGAGGCCAGAACTGAGGAGCAAAAAGGGGTCAAGGTTATAAATTAGTTAAAGAAAGAAGAAACCCCCGACTACTTGATTGTGGAAGAGGAGAACAAAAGGGTTAAAGTGTGGATTGGTGAAATGAGAGGAAAGAAAAACCCTGATTATTTAAGTGATAGAAGAAGAGATAAGGAGATTGGATATAAAGAAAAATTGGAGAAAACACAAGAGAAGAAACGCTCGAAGGAAATGAGTGAATGGGGTAATTATATTCTAATGGATGATATCAGTAAAGAGTGAATGGAAGAGAAGGAAAAAGAAATAAGAAGTGAGGATTCCAAGGTATGGTAATACAAATAAGAGTGAACAAAGGATGAGAATAATGATGATGAAGGGAATTATAAGGAGATTACAAATCCAATTGATGAGGAGAGTGGATCGATCTAAGAAAGTGTTGAAGAAGAGAGTGATGATAAGACAAAGGATGAATAAGATGATGACTGAAACTGAAGAAGACAAAAAGGTGATTAAGCATGAACCAGAATAATGGTTGGAACCGAAAGAGATGAAAGGATGAGATCAAAGAAGTAAAGTGAGATAAAAGGAATCGAGGTTAAGGAGTCAAGAAACAAAAAAGATAGGTTGAAATTTTTAGAAGGAGGGGAGTAAGCTAACTTTAAGGATAACCACCCGAAGAATGATAATTGAAGAAAGGATGTGGGAGATGAAGCTAAACCAAGCCAAAATGGAGTTAGCTTGGCACGGACAAGATTGTGAGGCAATGGAGGATAGAGAAAGGTATTGTCTGCGATAAATAAATCATGGTATCAAAAGACAAAGAAGAGGTATTAAGGTATTAAGAGCCAAGGACGGCCGAAATAAAGGGAAACCCATATGGGAAAAAGCAAAAGATGCGGGAATTGAGACAGAAAGGATAACAAAAGAGAACCCCGTGTACTCAATGGAAGGAGTACGAGGATAAGGAAAAGAATTTGATCAAGCTCATGAACTTCTATGAGCATAGCCAGTATGAGGAAAAGAAAGGAAATTCTAACACCCAAGAGTATGAAAAGTGTTAGAAGAAAAGAGGAATAAGGATGAGAATGATGAAGGAAGTCAGAGAAGAAAGTAAAGAAAGAAAAGATGAAGCCAAGGTAAAGGAAACCTTGGATACGACGTGAAAGGTCATGTAAATCAAGGTAAAGGAGTATGGAGAGGAGAAAGAATATGGAGATAACCTTAAGGAAAAGGGTATGGAGATGACAAGAGCTTCAAGATCATGCCAGGAGATGACAAGAGCTTCAGGATCATGCCAAGAGATGGCAATGGACCAAAAAGAAGATCAAGTTAAGTGAAAGAAGGGGAAATCTCAAGAGAGAAGTATGAGGATGAAGAAGCTACAAAGGGATGCCGCATGAGTATGACTTGTGTGAAGTACTTTATTCCTTGTTAATGAGAAGGTAAGAGAAAATGTGGCCCACAATGGACGTGGGCAGATGGAAAGGAAGAAAAGGATAGAGATGGGGATAAGAAACCCCAGATAACACAGTTGACAAAAAGAGGAAAAAGGAAGGCATAGCAAAGAGAAGCACAAAGATAAAGAGCATACAACGATCGACTATGTCCCGTGTTGATGGGAATGTCAGTGGGGAAAGAGAGCCCTTCTTAAAGGCCTAAGAGGCCCAAGAGGCATAAAAGAGAAGAGAGAAGCCTAGAGGCTAGAGAAATGGCATGGATGGGTATGAGGTAGAGGCTAAGGTATGGGTGAATTGGGAGCCATGTGAGGCGTCCCTATGAGAAGAAGGATCAGAGATCGAGATCTTGAAGATCTCTGTGATGACCACTCGAAAGGACCGGCCCAATGTGTGATTGGGGTGTGCATGAGGCCACCCAGAGTTCTCCGTCCCAGAGAGGATGAGAAATGAGATATAATGGGCCGTGGGCCCTGTATGTGATGTGATGTGATGGGCCGTGTGCCCTATGTGTGATTGTGATGGGCGGTCAGAGAGTGGTTCAAATTGTGAGAGCCGAGAGGGCATGATCTTATTCCTCTGAAATGATATGGCCGAGTGTGGGGCTTAGTGTGTGCAAGAGTTCGACTCATACGCCATGAAAAGGAGAATGGGAGTAAGGAACGAAACGGAGAAACAAAACCAAGGTAGGGGGAATGGCATTTTACTCACCGCATCCTCGCCGTGGAGACGAGGGAGTTAAGCTAAGGTCTTTCCTAATAGCTTGGTTACAAAAATGAGTACAAACCACGAAACGACAAGGAATCGTCGAAGAATAGCCTCAAGTGAGAGGCAGTGACAAGAAGAAAAGAAGAAGAGACTCCTAAGAAGAGTAAGAGGTATGAAACCTCAGAAATAACAAAAAAGATAGTCTTGTCAAGAGAGACTTGGAGGATGAGACAAGGACAGGGCGAAAGGATCGAGTTAGCACAATGGAAGCAAACCCATAAATAGGTAAGGGTAGGCTATGTTAAGGAAATTACGAGGTTCAAACTCAAGAGTTAAAGGACGATAAAGCCATTCTTGAGAAAGAGAATGATCAGAGTGCGCAGCGGAGGCGTGGTGGATTTCAGCAGCGAATGGTGATGCGAACACTATTCGAAAACGAAACGAGGGCTTCGAATGGAAGCCAAACCTCCCCAAGCTACCTCATTTAATTTCGAGGACAAAATTTTTAGAAGGAGGGGAGAGTTGACACACCCGGACCTAATACGACTTTGTCATACAAATGGAATAGTGTAAGACGGCGTATTAAATGAACAATACGTCGGTCCAGATGTGTCTAATTAAAAAGAGAAGTTTAAATTAGGATAAGACGGAGTTGGAAGATAACGTAATTAACCGTGCATGAAAATTAGTAAATTCCAAAAAGACCTCCAATTAAGTCCCTAAAAATTTATTATGGGCCCTGTTGGTACAAGAAATCAAAGGATTTAGCCAACGGGTGAAAATGAAAGAAAGTTGAAAAAGGAGACAAAGTTTGACCCGGGGCCCGAGTAGACCCGGTGTCGGGCTCCTCTATAAATAGGGGAGGGCCGAAGCTTTTTCCTTCATTTCTCTTTTCTCTTTTCTTTTTTCTTTCTTTTTCTTTCTTTTCTCTCTGGAGCCAAACGGAGGCATTTTGGACAATTGATAGATTCGGACAATCCAGTCTTCAGATCAAAGTGAGTTTCCAGTATGTTATTCTACTCACCTCAATCTACGTTATATTAAGTTTGCACGTATTTCCATGCATCAGTTTAGCGTAGATCTCAGTTTTCAACTTTCGACCGGTTTAAATTTTGAAACTCAAATTGGCGGATATCGGGCTGGTGAAATAAGGTGAGTTTTTAGTATGTTATAGTACTCACCTTAATCTACGCCATACTCCATTTTCACGTATTTCTGTACACCGGGTGAGAATAAATCGGAGATTTAGTCAATTTAGGCTAAATCTCGGTTTTACGAAAATTGGACCGGTGTTTCTCGTTTCTGCCTCGGCGAATCCGTCATGGATGCCATGAAGATCGTCTTGTACGTCGAAAGGAGAAAAAACGAGTGCGAAAACTGGGGGAGAGACCGGCCAAGAAACAGGCCGATCGAGTCCCTGTTTAGATATTTTTATATTATATTATTATATTTAAGATATTTATATATTATATTAATATATCTTAGATTTTTATATATTATATCATTATAATACATAAATATGTCGTAGGAGGGATTTTTGAGCCCAATTTCACGTAGAACTTGGCCCAACTCGTGTGAGGCCCAGCCCTATCCTGTGGTGGGCCCACGGGCCCCCGGGGGCATTTTGGTAATTTTTCGTCTAGAGTCCGATTTTAGCCCAGAAACCTCCCGGACACTTTTCTAAGTCCCAAATCACATACAAGCCCAGTCTTAGGTCATATTAGAGCCTCATAGGTGCATTCATAGTTTAATTATGAATGCTAACTTATATTTCCGTGTATTAGGGCTCCGGTTGAATCGAGTGCTGCGATGCTCTGGAGGTTAAAGTTACATGGAGCGCTTGGGAGTATACGAATCTCTCAATACTGTGAGTGGCCTTGTTTTCAGTGCTTAGCCACTAGGGACAAACGTTTTTAAATGTTTAAAAATATAAATTGTTTTAAAAGGTTTTACAACTGTTTTGGGATAAGGGTAATCCGCGACACACACTTTTTATTTTGTGATACACCCATTTAGAGGGTGAGATGATTTTAAAAATGTAAAAGCTTGTGTGTGTGTTTAACATTTTAAACATATATGTTTCGTGAGCATATATATATGTATATATGACGAATATATAAATGGGATGCGAGATGAGTAATTGAGTGGCTCATCGGGGCTCCAATATATGTGGGAGCGTGGACCGAGTTGGAGAAGCATGCTTGATTCTCAGCCATGGACCGCCTATCGAGGGGCACGGTGAGACGAGACCCTGGGAGAGGCACGTAGGGAAGCTCGCCAGGGCTCCAGAGTTGTGTTCCACCACAGCTGGGCACCACTGAGGGAACGGGCTAGCGGAAGAGAAATTGTGAAAGTGTTTTTAAAGAGAAAAGAAATAGCCCTCGATGCAGTAAGGCATACGACCGACCAGTCGTGCCTTCAGTGTATTTGATGCCCGCCCATTTTAGATATAAATTATTTTAAAGGTTTTAAAAATCAAATTCTCACCTAGAGAATTTGAAAGAAAGTGTTGAAAACAAAGTTTTTATTTATTTTATTTTATTTATATTATTATATTTTGGATTACCCATGTTTTCCCTAACCCCGATGGAGATTCATTGAACCTCTTTCACTCATCTGTATCCAATGTGGATGGATGCAGATCCGTATACGGGGTCAGCAAATAGATTGGAGGCTCACTAGGAGACGTCGATGGCTTAGGCTTAGCAGTTTTCTGTTGCGTAAGTATTCTTTTAAATTAATCCACTGGTATTGCTTATAAATTAAATATTTTATTAATGAGTTTCTAATTAAAATTTTAGTTTTGTTTTGCAGCGATGATATCTATTTCAAGCCTTACGGTGCCTCGGATGCGTGGTTGCAGACACGTACTTCAAGGTAGCGCGGCGGTTGCCACATGGCTGGCCCTGGCGGGTCGGGGTGTGACATTTTATGCGTCCATTACTATACGGACACCTCACTTCATATATATATCTTAATATATATAAGTGTAAACTTCTTTAGTTCTTGGCCCAAAAAACAAAAAAAAAAACTTCTTTAATTCAAAATTGATTTACTTTAATACCCTTCAAAAGTTTCTCATAGTTTTATTAAATTTAAAGGTATAATAGGTATTTAACAAAAAAAAATTTAATTGTTTAGTTTAAAATATGATTAATAATTATAATTTTGAAATTACATTAATATCCTTTAAAATAATCTTATACTTTTAAGAAATTGAGAGGTGTCATAGGTAATTAACAAATACAATTATTTATTTATCTATTTTAAATATTGTATTAATAACATACAATTCCTAATTAAAAAAGGATTATGATTAGCCCTATATATAGACAAATCTAAAAACAAATCTAAACATTCATAATCATGATATATCTTATTCTTCAATATATATATATATATATATCTTTCTTCTACGTAAAAGTGAATACTTCTTAAATGGCACATTGAAATACGTTAATACCCTTTAATCTTATATTATATAGTTATGGGTATAATAGGTATTTTATAATTTAAATATTAAAATTTAAATTATTAATACTATTATTATTAATTTTTAAACATAATTTTACATAATTTGCTATATTTATCTAAATAATCTTTAGAATATTAATTTAAATTAGTATGAATTGTTAATTTTATAATTCCTACTTCAAATAGAACTCCAATTATCCACCGTATATAACATTCATATTCTAATATCTTTCCAAGTCTCAACTTTAATTAACTTTTAGCATTTTAGTTACACAAAGATACTAAGCTTTTTATTTTAATTGAATTTCGCTATAATTTTCTTCTTTTCTCTTTGATGGTTTAGATTGATGGAGGATTTCTCATGGAATTCATCAAAAATAGGGTGTTGATACTTTGGTTTGGGCTTTTTTTGGTGGTGTTCATGTAATCCAGAAATGAATCCATGAAAACTCTCTTTGATTCTGATTGACTGATGCAAGCTTAAAAACAACCATGCAAAGTTAGATTCAAAGTTATATGTGTCTGATCATTTCATCAGGGCAGTCTTTCATTTGGATTCTTCGTTATCACATTTTCACTTAGAACATTATGATGACCCTTTGACGAACTAACATTCTGTCCTATTGGTAATGGTAAATAACATAGCGAGAAAGATAGATAGATTGCTTTCAAAATGCAGTTCAAGGAGATAATAATTTCTTCTTTCTTTGGTTAATAGTTGGCCTACAGAATGAATTTGGAACTAACATATATGGTCTTAACGTTCATCTATGTTTCTTATATAAGTACTAAATATGATTTCCGGTACAACATGAGTCTTTTCCTCTCTCCATTGAAAAACAAAGATTGTAGATTCAATGGTCAAATCATATTTAAGTTCCATTTGTCCTTTTCAGGCCCAATAACAAGCGATAGCCTAGATTATGAGTTCCCCATTTAAAGGCCAGTTAAGGTACCCGATGAATTTTGACTTTTGCGTATTTAGCTACCATTCATAGCCCAAGCATTAGTGAAACAAGAAATGAGCCCATATCTATGCAAGATTTAATATTTTTTTTGAAACTACAAATTTGTAATGGGGACTGTGTATAAATACCTAATTAAGAATCATGAATTTTTAATGGAGGACTGTGTATAAAATTTTAAAATTATTCTTTCTTACCCTTACTTTCAAATGAGTACAGTGCATAAATACTCAATATGAACCGTGTACAAATAATCAATGAGGGATCATATCTTTGATAGTATACAAAAACTTAATTTGAGATTATAATTATGACTTTTAAATGGAAACCATGAACTGCATTTAAAAGTTGTTTTTTTAGGGACTATGACTTTAAATGGAGACTGTGTATAAAAATCTAATTGGGGATTATGACTTTTAAATGAGAATCATATACAAAATTTAAAATTTGTTCCTTTTTTGGGGACTATGTACATTTATGTATAAAGGACCGTGTACAAATATTCATTTGGAGATCGTAACTTTTAAACAGGGATTATGTACAAACATTCAATTGGAGATTATGAGTTTTTTATGAGATCATATATAAGATTTAAAATATGTTCATCTTTTGGGGATAATGAATTTTAAAAATGGATCATGTACAAATATTCAATTGAGGATTGTGACTTTTAAATAAAAATCATGTACAAAATTTAAAATTTGTTCTTTTTTGGGGACCAAAAAGAAATATTAGATTGGGGATCCTAACCTTTTAATGAGGATCTATACAAGATTTGAAATTTGTTCATTTTTTAAGGGATTGTGACTTTAAATGGGGACCACGAGTGTACAAAAATTTAATTGGGGAACATGACTTTTAAATGGGCACTGTATATAAAATCTAGAATTTGTTAATTTTCTAGCGACTGTGTACATTTACTTAAGTATAAAGGACCGTATACAAATACTCAATTGGGATTGTAACTTTTAAATAGAGACAGTATGCAAATACTCAATTGGAAATTGTGTCTTTTTAATGGGGATCATGTATAAGATTTAAAATTTATAAATCTTTTACGGATCGTGACTTTTAAATGAGAATCGTATATAGATATTCAATTAAAGATCGTGACTTTTAAATGAAGATCCTGTACAAGATTTAAAATTTGTTCATGTTTTGAAGACTGAGTTGTAAATGGGAACTATGTAGAAATACTAAAATGGGGATCATGACTTTTAAATAGGAATCGTGTACAAGATTTGAAATTTGTTCATTTTTTAGGGTTAGTGACTTTTAATTAGGGACCATACACTAATACTCAATTAGGAATAATGACTCTTTAATGGGATCATGTATAAGATTTAAAATTTCTTTCTTTCTTGGGACTATAATTTTTAAATGAAAATTGTGTAGAAATACTTAATTGGGGATCATGATTTTTAAATAAAAACCGTGTACAAAACTTAAAATTCATTCATTTTCTACAGACTGTGACTTTTAAATGGGTATAACTTTTTTAAGATATCAAATCGATTTTTTTCATAAATGTTGGATCTTGAATTGAGATATCAGTCTAATATTATTAATACAATTTAAAATTTATTTCTTTTATGGGGACTTTGTACATTTACTCAGAGTGGATTGAACAATTTAAAATTTATTTCTTTTATGGGGACTTTGTACATTTACTTAGAGTGGATTTAAGTTTTTTCAGACACCAAATCGATATTTTCTGCAAGCATTGGATTCAAAATTGAGATATCGATCTAATATATATTATCCATATAAAACTAATTGAACAATTTAAAATTTGTCTCTTTTCTAGAGACTATGTACATTTACTTAGAGGGAACCGTGTACATATACTTAATTTGGGATCGTAACTTTTAAATGGGGATCATGTATGAGATTTAAAATTGAATTTTTTTTAGGAACCATATATAAATAATAAAATGGAGATTGTGACTTTTTAATGGAGACCATAGACAAGACTTGAAATTTGTTCATTTTTTATGGATTGTGACCTTTAATTGTGGAGCATGTAGAAATACTCAATTTGAAATTGTTACTTTTTGATATGGACTATATATAAGATTTAAAATTTATTTACTTTTTAGGGATCGTAATCTTTAAATGTAGACCATGTAGAAATACTCAACTGTAGATCATTACTTTTTAATAAGGAATATATATAAGATTTAAAATTTGTTCATTTTTTAGGGTTTATGACTTTTGAATGGAGATTATATACAAATACTTAAATTAGGGATTATGACTTTCTAATAAGACCGTGTATAAGATTTAATATTTTTTTCTTTCTTGGGAATGTACTTTTAAATGGGAATCATGTACAAATATTTAATTAAAAATCATGACTTTTAAATTGGAACCGTGTACAAAATTTAAAATTCACTCATTTCTAAAGACCGTGACTTTTAAATGGGTGTAAATTTTTAGAAGATTAGGTAGATTTATTTGGGAATATATCAAGTATATTCTATTATATCTACTTTATACATAATTTTATAAATAAAATGAAATGGAATATAAATAAAATGGAATGAAATATATATAATGTAATTTCTACTAATTACATTTTATGAAATGAAATGAAATTAAAATTTAATATTAAAAATAAGAATAAATACCCACGTGCGTAGCACATGGCAAGAAACTAATATATATATATATATATATAAAAGTTAATACAAAGGATTTGATCATTAACAAAGATTAACATAAAATTATGTATCACTATAAATAAAATAATTTTGATTAAGAAAGATTAGAAGGTCTATCAATTTGATTTGTTTATAATCAATATCTACATATAAAATCCTACTCTCACATTAAATACCAAATAAAATAATACAAAATTTGAGTAAACAAAAATACTTTTAAAACTTAATTAATAATTGATAATAACCAATAACATTAGTAAACTCTCACCAAACAACTGAACCACAAAAGACAACACTTAAAGTTGCAACATTTAGAAGCTGAGGCCCAGATTTAATTGGTTGGAGAGGCATATCAATGCCATAAACTAATTTCTCAAATGATGTTGGCAAGGATTTGGTAAACAAACCTACAAGATTATTGATGAGCGAATTTATTTAACATTAATTTGTCGACTTTTCTAAAGTTCATGAGTATAGAAAAATTTTTGACAAGATATGCTTGATCCTATCACCCTTAATATATCCTTCTCTGACTTGTGCAATATAAGCAACATTATCCTCATAAATTCTAGTGGGAGGATCTATAAGTAATTTGAATCCACAGAAATATAGATATGTGATATAACTTATTTTAGCCAGAGAATCTCTTCCAGCCTCATAAAAAGCAATAATTTCATAATGATTGAAAGATGTAACAATTAGTGTTTGCTTTATAAAACGCTATGAAATGGTTGTGTCATTGTAGTAAAATAGATAATCGGTCTGTGAGTGAGTTTTGTGTGGATCAATTTGTATTTTGCATCAACATATCCTACTAAGTCAGAGTTAGTAGTTTTCTTAGAATTAACTCCAAATCAGTGGTTTTGTGAAGATAACGGAGCATATATATAATTTCATTTTAATGTTATATATTGAGATGTATGTATATCAATATATAGTTGCTACATACATCTCTATTTATATTGAGACTTTACAAGATAGTAGTATCTGTAATGAATGAGAATCCTTAATAATATATATCATTAACAATGGTTTAATTTAACGTTGTGGTTTTTGAGTTCCTTTTTCTTTATAACATTGAGATATATTATTTCATGACAAATAAATAATTAAAATATTTAAAATAATAGAAGTCAAAGTTCAAAAAATTTCACTAAAAGATGTCAACATGTGAAAATTATTTAAGTGGGGAGAGGGAGTATGAATATCATAAAAAGACATGAATAAACGATAAAACTTCCTTTCACAAAAAAGAAAAAAGATAAAGATAAAACTAAAATGTTTCACAGTGAAACCTGGTTCTTGTGCAGGCTCATCAGCTGGTGTTGGTTTACACAAGTTGGCCAAAGTATCCCAAGCAGCTCTGGCACTGGTCTTTTCTCTAATCTCAGCAAGTAAATCTGGAGAACATGAAATCTGAATTGCATGTAAAGCAGCCGCATTCTTCATTCTCCAAGCCTTCTTCATTCTCCAATCCTTATGAGATTTAGTGTCGACATTCACAACTTTCCAGAGATCTTGACTCAACAAATAGTTTTTCATGCAAGCTCTCCAGTTTTCATGATTGTCTGTTCTAAGAGGTTCAGCAACAATATTGATGGGACCAATACTTGTCGCCATACTTAAATCTGTTAAAAACAAATGAATTTGGAAATTATAAACCTAAGAAATTCTTACAAGTCTTTTTTTTTTTTTATAAACAGGAGGGGGAAGGAGGAAGGCCTAAAGGGAGTGGGATGCAGGGGTCGAACCCCTGCCTTGGTAACCTTCCTAGCCTCTTTCGCCACTAGGTCAAGAGGTGGAGGTCATTCTTACAAGTGTTTGAACTTTAGATACTGTGCATAATGACGGACCAAGAAAAGTCCAAGAAAGTAAGAAACTACGTAAGCTTATTGCGTGACAGTTGAGGCTAATTAAAGCCCAATTAATTGGTTCATCGGGTCGTTGTCAAGAGAGGATTTTTATTGGCTTAATACATAGCCCTTGAACTTATATAAAATTGTCGTTTTGGTCCTTCAACTTTTATTTTGAAATTTTTTGTCCTCAAACTTTTATTTTGTACACAATATAGCCCTTGGTGTTGACGTAACCCAATGAGAAAATTTCACGTGTCAATACATAATTAGATCACTTCAGCATCATTACAAGAAAAATTGTCGATTTCCACAAAAATTCTCACGGGAAAAATTTTCTTAGGCACCTTATACCCATGGAAAAAAAGGTGCGTGGGAAAATTTTTTCCGTGGAAAAGAGTGTTTTTCAATAGAAATTTTTCGTGGGAATCGGTCATTTTTCTTGTAGTGCACCAAGGGTTACATTGTGTACAAAATAAAAGTTCGAGGGCAAAAAGTTCCAAATATAAAAGTTAAAGGGCCAAAATGACAACTTTGTACAAGTTCGAGAGCCAAAAATTCCAAAATAAAAATTAAAGGGCTAAAACGACAACTTTGTACAAGTTCAAGGGCTATTTTCTGTATTAAGCCGATTTTTATTGGTCGAAGTTCAAGTTCATTAGTTTCAAAAATAGACATTCCACCCAAAAAATATTAATTTAATAGGCCAATTGATGGCTGTTAAAAAACTGTTGGATATTCACATAATATCGAAAATGCCCTAATTTATTTGTATTAGGGTAAAAAATGTAAATCATTATTTCTTAAACGAAAAATGCTTGGACTAATTGAAAAAAAAAAGTGCCATTAAATAGCCAACCTTTTCTAAACAGAAAAAAAAATGAATAATTAGAAAGAAAAGAATTGAAAAATTAGGCGGAAGAGGAAACGACCCATAAAATTTTCATAAAACTCTGGCCTTGCTTAGTAGAAGAGAAAAGTGGAGAGATAAAAAAGTTAGAAGGAAAAAGTGGAGAGAAAATAACATTTGAAGTAGTTGGTAGAAGAGAAATTTGAGAGGAAAGAAAATTGAAGAGATGAATGTTTTCTTTCATGCTTCATATTCAAAATCTCTCCAAATTTGAAAAGAAAAATAAAGAGAAAACAAGTTAAATCTAATTAATTAAGGTAAAATTACTTATGTCTCCTTTATTATCGAAAATATTCTAATATATAACACTAGTACTTACTAACATACTAAATAAAGGATATGATGGTAAAAGTATATTAAATTGATTTTTTCTCTTCTCATTTTTCTCTTCTACCAACCAATGAAAGGAAAGAAAATTAATTTTTTCACTCATTTTTCCATCTTTCTTACTAAGCATACTAGAGGAAAATTAATTTTATTTTCTATCTTCTCACTTTTCTCCTCCTCCTATTTTCTTTCTTTTCAATTTTCCATCTTTCCTACCAAGCAATGCCTTAATTTTAACGTTCTTTCAAAGCATGGCTCTTTTACATTTAGTTGATTGTTCTCACTTGATTGTAATTTAAGAAAATAAGAAATGTGAGAAATTCTAGTTTGATATTAGGTTGTAATTTCAAAAAGTTCGGCTGTAAAAAGTGCTTTTAAAAAGTATTTTTTTTAAATTGATTTGGACAAATATGGTTAAAATTTTTTAGTGTTTGATATTATTGTGAAAAAATTGTTTTCTTATCTTAAAAGTACTTTTCAAACGTAAAAGTACCTACAAATATGTATTAAAATACTATTATAAAAAAAAAGTGATTCTCCCTTCCATATTTAAATCTGGTTATTCTGTTCAAAAAGAGTTGAGAGACATAAATTAGCATGGTGGAAGCTCAAATTTGTGTCTGCCATCAAACAATTGTTTATCTTCCAAGTAGATCTGTTTAAGGACCGGGCTACCCGTCCAAGCCCGTAGGCCCCCCAGATATTTGGGAGGGTTTGGACAAGATTTTTAATTTCGATGGCCGAGCTTAGACAAGATTTAAAAGTCCATTTAACAAACGGGCCGGGCTTGGTCATAGGCAAAAAAATCAAGACCCGGCCCGCCCAACTCGAATTACTATTCATTTAATATAAATATATTTTTATATATTTATTTTATCTATTAATGTGGTGTTTTCTTTTTTTTTGTGTATATGATATTGATATTTTCAAATATTATTAGTATTTAAACTTTGTTAACTTTGTAAAAATTATTTTAGATGATTTTTTAAAAATGTGTTGATTTATTTTTATTTATATCATAAATTAATATAATTTAATTTTTAAAATTAGTGTACAAAAAAAAAACGGGCTTTTGGACGGGCCTCGGACTTACAGAAATATTTTAGGGCCAAAATTGGACAAAGGAAGAGGCCCGTTTATTTGGGCCAGGCCAGGCTTGGACAAGAAAATTTCTCATAAATTCTTGCTTGGGCCCGGCCCATGGACACCTCTACTTCCAAGTTAAATTTTATTTTTTTTTAAATTTCATAGAAAATTTTCTTTTATTTTTTTTGGAGCCTGAAAATTTGCTTCAAATTAGTCTGTTTGTCTTAATTGATGCACCAAAATTTTTAATTATCAATTTAGAAATAGGCAACAACTAGGAAATTGCCTACTTGACCTATCACCATGGAATAAAAAACAAGACCGGACCGACCGGTTAACCGGGAACCGGCCATATGTTCGGTCTGTTAAAGGCCATTAACCCGGGTTTATAGTGAATCGTTTTTAAACCGGTTGAATCGATGAACTGGTTGGACCGGTTTAGTAAAAAATCTAAATTTTTTATTTTTCTAGTTATTTTTAATTGACTAACCCATATCCATAAAAAGTCCAAATTAATGAGAAGTCTAAATTTTAATTTTTTTTGTTATGTTTGAACTTTTGATTTTGAATTTTTGACCTTAAATTTTTTATTTTTTTATTTTAATGTACTCCTATAATAAAAATTTAATTTGTGATGTAAAATAATTTGTATTATTTATTTATATTATGTGATGTACTAATATTTTATACTTTTTCTCATTTTTTATGAATTTTTTAATTGAAAATTTGAAATTTAAATATTTAAAAAATTAATAAAACTAAAATATTCATATACTCGGTCCAAACGGTTCAACCGGTTAAACCCGCTGAACCATTCAATCTTTAGTCTCACCGGTTTAAACACTGGTCCGATTTTTTATTCATTGCCTATCACTTTTGTTCCACCATTTTGAACCACCCAACTTAGCACAATTGGAACCATTAAAACCCTGCCTTAATAAATGTCTTCAAATTTATGACTTATCCTTACAAGATTTTTTTTTATTTTATGATTAAATTTGTATCACGCCGATTAAATTTTGTGATTAAACTTGTACCACAGTTTTCCAATAGAAAATCCCACTTACTCATTAACTCTACAATTTATGATGGTGGCGATGAGATTATCCACTCTTACCCCTTCCCATCAATTGTTCATCACAACTTTCTCTAATGTATAAGAATGCATCTCACCACAATTTACACTTAGAGCTATTTTTTTATGATGGTTAGCGATGTCAATTTACCCCATATCCAATGGGAAACCCGACTCTTCGTCCCAACAGGGTTGGGGACAAGGATCATTTTTGAGGAATGGGGTCGGAGATGGGGAGGAATATTCATTCCTCGTCAGGGACGGGGACGAGGAGTATTCTCCTCGCCCCGTATCCATGCCCGACCCCATCCCCAATTTTTAATATTATTTTAGTTATATGTATATATTATGATTATTTATTATTAAAATAAGGTAGTTTTATAAAAAGTAGAATACTTTCTTTGGTTTTTCCTAACCTAGTTGCTGGCTCTCTTTTTTCTTTCTTATTGCCGCGCTCCAAAAGCTTTCACAATTTGGTTAAATAAAATTGATTCTTGATGTATTCCATTGTAGACTCATTTTCTGTTCAAATTGATTGGGTGTATTTTGAAACCATGTTTGTAAAATTTTCACGGGAATTTTTTATGTGATAAATTAATAGAACGTGTTTTAAATATATTATTTTATTTATAAAATAAGGGATTCCCCATCTTTGCAGGATTCGTGGGGTAGGGGACGGGGCACAAATCTCTCTTCGAATCCCGGATTGGGGTAAGGGATGGCGCTCTTAAAAAAATTCGGGTTCTGGGCTGCGAACGTAGAGTACTCCTATGCATATTCCCCATCCCGTTGACATCCTTAATTGATGGCACAACCAATGAAAATTAAAAATTCTCACTGCTCTCACCGCACATAATTATTAAGGAAATCTATTGTGATTGGGCCGATAGAATATAATTGTAGGACTATGATAGGATTATAAGAAATGTAATTGCAAGTGACGTTCTCCTAATCATAATATATAAGATAATTATGTACAGAAAAAAATATATGAGATAATTTTTTTATTTAAAATACATTTAATTAAAGCCACACACCATTTCAAACTCCATTTTGTCTTATTTAATTAAAAAAATAATGAAAAATAAATAACAAGCACACGCTACTCAATCATATTCTCTTCTCATTGTTTAGTAATAATTTCCTGGAAAGGTTGCCTTCTTTGCCAGAAGATCTCATTCCTTTTCCACCCTTCACTCCCTGTCCTCCTTTTATCGAAAGATAGAAAGATAGAAAGAAAGAGAGACGAAACAAATCTAGACCTTAAAAACATATTTCTGTTCAAAAGAATATGAAACTTTTTGGTCCTCCAAATGTTTTCTCTAGAAAAACAGGACACTTTGCTGAACATGAAATCAGTTAAGAGGATGCAAGACATGACTCTCGCTCAGGGGTTTCTCACTCTGTTTTCTCTCTTGACGATGAACAGAAGCTAATAGAAAGTTTACTAAGTAATTTTCATGAAGAACACAGAATACAGTTATAGAGAGAATAAACTTTCAACAGTAAGAAGAAGCAGCCATACATAGCAACCCAGATAACAAACATGAAAAGGATACCAACTTTCCGATTTCGGGACAAAAATTGAATTTGTTTGATTCTCAAGAGAATATGAGCAACTTACTTGGATAAGTAAGAAAATGAGTCTTCTGCTTCTTCAATTCCTCGATCGGTAGAGGGAGAAAGAGAGAACTTCTGCAGTTGCTAATTAACGCTCTATAACTGTTCTTTTTGGCTCAACAGATTAGATTTCTCACTTTTCAGTTTGAATTGCAGACATATAGTAATAATAATATAGTAATTATAAAGACAGCTTTAGTCTTGGGTCTATTTTTAATCATGTAGCCCCAAAAAAAAAAACTTTTAGTTTTCAATGACTAAATAGTGAAAGGTTGTTGACATGGTTTTCTAACAGACAAGAAACAGAGTACACAGCCAACAAATATTGAAAATAGGAATCAGAGTCAGTTCATAGTGTTGGTGAAGATGTTTTAAGGACACTGAAATGTATACTGTTATTGTGTGGAGGAGTGAAATTTACGGTTCTGTTTTACTTGAATGCAAGAAGAGCAATTGCCATTCCATTCTGGTTTCCCACAGCCTTAAACTTTTGGAAAAATAGTCAATCCTCACTTGCTGGTTATTTAATCACTACTACAACCTGTAGTTCTAGAGTGGAGCACAGACCATGAAACAGGAGCAAATTGGATTAAAAAGTATACTTAGTACATCTTTGGCAATCCATCCTATCCAAATTAGGGAATATTGAGTACATAACATAGCCCCAATAACCTATTCAATTAACATCCACGACAGAGTTGATATTGTAGCATTTTACACTAACAAACATGGGCATAATTGCTATATCAGCCAACTCTTCATTTTCCTATCGAAGATTCGTGGTCCATAAGTTGATATAATCATCGTCACAAGAAGAAGGGAATTGCAACCATTTGAAAAGGGAGACTGGAATGCTGGCAAGCAAAACTATTGGAATAGCTATTATTTCCAACTGGCAATTGAGCATGATAATAACAGTTGAAGAAAAAGCTACCACCATTGTTGCAATGGAAATGAAGAGGGAGGAAAGAGCGATAATCAATTTGGTGGGCAATGATTTTAGGATAGACCGAGGATTGAGGGAATAGTACGGTAATTTAGACAACAGTTGAATATGGATCACAGTTGTTAGCACACTAAAGCACCGTCTTAAATTAAGCCTAAGTTAGCCGAATTAGACATTGCCTTGGCATGGCAGAAGAAAAGACCCGAAAAGTCCAACACTACATTTCTGACCGAAGCCATGTTAAGGGTCCCCTGGTGGACATTATTGACCCATGCTCAGGGATAAAATCCTGTGCAGGAAAAGCTTTGCGTCACTCAGTAGTCTATCAAACTCACACACATCCGCATGCCAGTTCACACTCACAATTTTTTATATTTCCCAGTGGGCAATAAATAAGAAATAATATTTGAGTTAATCTGAGTTAATGAGGGCAAGTGGCAAAAGTCAACTTGCGGCAAAGTGAGGAAGGTTAAAGAAATTATTAGGTAGGTCGGGTGTACCATATTATTCATAGATCTGACCAGTTAAATTATGATAATTCAATGATTTTGACACATTTATTAAAATCCTACCATAATTATAGCCTAAATTTAAGGACTTACCCTTTCAATTCTCCTTCTTTGTAACGTGTGGCTAAACCTTTGTTAAATTAGTGTCTTAATTTAAAAAAAAATTTTGAGTTGACATAAATTTATTGGTCAGGCCTATGAATAATATGGTACATCCGGCCTACCTAATAATTTCTCGGAAGGTTGCTTGTTAATACTTGCAGCGCAGGTCAATGATAATGCAATTCCAACCAACTGTATAAAAAACGGCACAGAGAAGCCAAAAAATCCGTTGACTTTTTCCCCAATATGGGTTGTAAAATAGTTGGCACAGAGAAATTTTCAAAACAAAGGAAACTTTTGCATTTTGTTCGCTTTTCCTTTCAATTTCAACAAAGAAGGTAGGGTCATGGTTTTCATGGGTTGTAAAATACTCCATCTGTTATTATTTAACTGTTACTTGTTGGTCAAATTATTTTAATTTTAACCATTATTTATAATAAAATTATTGTTATGGAATAATAGATTTTCACATCTCAGGCGCATTTATCTTGTCTAGAAGACAAGCCCATATTGAAGGGAATTAATGGAGAGAGAAAATCAAGGAGAATATATTTAGGGTTTTAGGAATTGCCACTTTACTTGGCCTGGAAGTAAACTTGGCTTGCAAGTTAGGTTAAACCTATGTTATTTGTAAAGGGGTTCTCCAATATAAATAGGGAGCCCCTCCACCCTTTGTATTCATCTCATCTCATACAGAAATCTCTCTCAATAATATTCTCTCTATTCTCTCCATATCTTATTTCTTGTTCTTATTTGTTCTTCAATATTTCAATATTTCATAACACGTTATCAGCACGAAGAAGCTCTCTTAAGGTCTGATTCTATGGTGGAAGGTCAGATCTCTCCATACTTATTTTTATTCAAATTATTTCGTTTCAATTCTTTATTTCCATTATACTAACATATGTTATTCTTGACAAGTTAAACCCTATTGATTTTAATCTCAAGGGTTACGATTTATTTTATGTTGGATGACACCAGAAGCTGTCATACTAATATTGGGAATATTTTCCTTTATATCAAAACCTGAAGTTGTGCAAAATTTCATATCACAACCTGAAATTATGTGAATTCTTTATTGACACCTGAAGTTGTCAAATTGGATCTGGTTATTTTATTATTGACACCTGAAGTTGTCATTATTAATTTCTTGGAACCATCTTTTATAAAGTGATGGCCAATTAATGTTGAAAAATCGAAATTCCAGATCTTGGATGTGAGTTGAAATAACCACTTATCCTGGTGCCTTGACATTGAATTGCACCTTCAAGGCCAAGGTCTTGCTACTACTATTGATAAAAAAGACGATGTTAATGACAAAGACAAAGCAAATGCTTTGATCTTCATTCATCGATATTTGATCGATAGCCTGAAAGTCCAGTACTTGTCAGTGCGAGATCCATTAACTTTATGGATGAGGTTGAGAGAAAGGTATGATCATACCAAGACTGTTATTCTCCCTCAAGCACAATATGATTGGCAAAAATTTGAGATTGCATGACTTTAAGTCCGTATCCGAGTATAATTCGGTATTATATGATATTGTTTCAAGGCTTGAACTTTGTGGAGTTCAACTCATCGAGGCCGATCTTTTAGAGAAAACAGTTTTCTACTTTCATGAATTGATTTCTGTTCTCTTGACTATTAAGCAAACTAATGAGTTGCTACTTTAGAATCATGAATTAATACCTGTTGATTCTAAGGCATTTCCTGAAGCAAATGCTGGAGAGAACAAAATTATTGGCCGTTTTAGAGGCCGTAAGCACAGGTGTGGGAATTTTCCCCGAAAAGGTGCTGGGAGAGTAAATCGTAATGCAAATAACTCCTTAAACAATCCTAGAGGAAGAAAGCCCATGAAGAAACATGGTGAAAATACTTGCAACCACTGTGGAATGGTTGGACATTGGCCACGTACTTGTCGTACGGCTAAACATTTGCCTGATCTGTATTAACCTTCTTCTCGAAAGGATAAAGGCAAATGTGTTAAGACCAATGTCATTAAGAAAGACCAAAATTTGACTGATGCTTAAGTCAACAATACTTTGGTCTAAGAAAAATCTTATGAACTTTTTGATTTTCTTGAAAATCAAGATGGATATGGAAAGTTATTTGAATGGTGGAAGACTGCTCAAATTCAACTTTATTTTGAGAAATTGTTCTCTCTTTGGGTGTAAAAGTCCCCAAAGAAATTTATGTTTTCCATATATTTGGGTAGAGATATCCCCAAAGAAATTTGGAATGTTATCAATTATTAACAAAAGGGTATTATTATCCCTTTGTATATTCTTTGATATTTGACACCTGAAGCTGTCAAATAACAAGTGCAAAAATAGACAACATTGAGAAAAAGTAAACAATTTGCTTACTTAACAATGCTCATGCTGGGTAAACCTCTTGACACCTGAAGTTGTCAATGATTTGATATTTAATTACATGTCTAGGAAAATTCTGTCTAAGGAGTGTGGAACTTAAGTGGGACCGTTTGTGACCCCTCCATTCTTTCCTGGGAATTTACCTGGTGTAATTTTATATTAGTTTTGAAATTATTTACCCAAGGATTGTTTTGTGTATTAGATACTTGAAGTTGTTAGTACAAGTTGATTCCAGAAGTTGTTAACAAAATGCATATGGGAAACGAAAAAGAGCAACTAATTTATTTATTTGATAGTGCTACAACACATACTATGTTGTGTAATAGAGAATTTTTCTCAATTATGACATTATGCAAGGCAAATGTACATACCATAATTGGTCCTGTTATAGATGGCTATGGCAACGCCACAATTGTTTTGTCCAATGGTACTATCTTGCATATAGAAGATGCATTACTGAGTGGTAGATCAAAGAGGAATCTACCTAGCTATAAAGATGTACGCCTTAATGGGTATCATCTCGAAACAAAAATGAGCAAAACAAAGATTTTCTCTACATTACTTCTTACAAGATGGGCCAGAAGACCATCAATGAAAAGTTGGAAGTTTCTAACAAGGGATTATATTGTTTCCCCATATGAGCTATAGAATCACATGCTATTATGCCCTGGAAACTAGTAAACCCTGATGTGTTTAGACTTTGGCATGATTGCCTTGGTCATCCAGGAGTTACGATGATGCATAGAATCATCAAGAATACTAATGGACATCCTTTAAAACTCAAAGTTCCTATTGTCCAAAAAAATTGTATTTGTGAATCTTGTTCACAGATAAAGCTCATTACTAAACCTTCAATTACAAAGGTTGATAATGAATCACCATCATATTTGTAGAGAATTCAAGGTGATATTTGTGGACAAATATAGCCCACAAGTGGACTATTTTGATATTTTATGGTGGTAATGGACGCATCCTGTAGATGGTCTCATATTTGACTACTATCCTCGTGCAACGTCACATTTGCACGTTTGCTTGCGCAGATTATTAAAGCTTTGGGCATATTCCCTTGATTATTAAATCAACAGAATAAGAATGGATAATGTTGATGAAATTACATCAAAAAGCTTTGATGCGTATAGTACAGCATTAGGAATTGAGGTTGAGCACCTAGTTCCACATATTCATACTCAAAATGGATTGGCAGAATCCTTGATTAAACGGATTCAAATAATCGCCAGAACTTTGTTGGTGAGAACAAAACTTTATTCTTCAGTATGAGGCCATGCAGTTTTGCACGCTGCAGCACTAATTAGATTAGACCCTACTGGTTCTCATTCATATTCCCCCCTTTCAGTTAGTATTGGGCCAGAAGCTCGATATTTCACATCTATATACCTTTGGATGTGTTGTGAAAGTGCCTACAGCACCACCTCAAATAATTAAAATAAGCCCCCAATGTTGTTTGGGCATTTATATTGGGTTTGACTCACCGTCCAATATTAGGTTTATTGAACCATTGACGGGAGATTTATTTACCGCTAGATTTGCGGATTGCCACTTCGATGAGACAATATTCCCATCAATGGGGACACCAAAGGCTTTCATAGATGGAAAGTAGAAAAATGTTGAGATTTTCTCATGAAGTGAGAAAAATTTGTCTCATTTTGACCCAAGAACTCTTGAATGCGAAAATGAGGTGAAAAGATTGATTTATTTGCAAGCTATGGCTAATAGATTGCCTGATGCATTTAATGATACTGCTAAAGTTACAAAGTATCATATTCCGGCCATGAATGTTCCAACTATGATAGAGGTTCCAGTAGAACCATCAGAAATGGATCTATAAGTCCCGCACCTGAAGTGTGGTAGACCGATGGGATCAAAATATATAGTTCCTCGAAAAAGAAGGGGGAGGAATTATGAATCTACTCTAAATGAGCATACTAATCTTTCTCGAGGAAAACAAGTTGCCCCTGAAATGGCATAACATAATGCTCAGAGAGAGCACATTGCCCCTGAAGCGGCACAAAATCATGAGCACATTGTCCCTGAAGTGACACAAACCCATAAAAAGATCACCAACTCTGGGAATACTGAAATTTTCAGAAATTATTGTAATAAGATATGGGATTGGAATGAGGTTATCATCAATAATGCATTTGCTCTCATAATTGCTCATGAAATTATGAATGATGATTATGAACCTCGGTCTATAATCAAATGTCGTCAAAGACACGATTAGCCTAAATGGGAAGAAGCAATCCAGGCTGAATTGAATTCCCTTGCCAAACGTGATGTTTTTTGACCTATTGCTAAAACCCCTAACAATGTAAAACTCGTTGGATACAAATGGGTCTTTGTCCAGAAATGAAATGAGAAAAATGAGATCGTGAGATATAAAGCCCGACTCGTAGCCCAAGGATTCTCTTAAAGACTTGGGATAGATTATGATGGGACTTATTCACTTGTGATGGATATAGTTACCTTTCCTTTCCTCATAAGTTGGGTTGTCTAAGAAAAATTAGACAAGCGTCTTATGGATGTTGTGACGGCATACTTGTATGGTTCATTAGATTCCGACATTTATATGAAAATTCCCGAGGGATTAAAAATGCCTGAAGCATACACTCCCCGCAACTAATTCTCGATAAAGTTGCAAAGATCTTTGTATGGGTTGAAGCAATCCGGCCGCATGTGGTATAAACATTTTAGCGACTATCTAATTATAGAAGGATACAGAAATGATCCCATCTACCCATGCGTGTTTATTAAGCAATCTTAAACCGGATTTGCTATGATAGCAGTTTATGTCGACGATATAAATTTGAATAGAACTCCTGAAGAGTTATCTAAAACTGCTGAATATTCGAAAAAGGAGTTTGAGATTTGGGTAAAACCAAATTATGCCTTGGTTTAGAGCTTGAGCATAAATCAAATGGAATACTTGTCCATTAGTCAGCATACATAGATAGATTGCTTAAACATTTTTACATGGACAAGGCTCACCTATTGAGCACCCCTATGGTTGTAAGGTCTCTCGATCCCCAAACGGACCCGTTTAATCCTAAAGAACCTCATGAGGATATATTTGGTCCTGAAGTACCATATCTTAATGCTATCGAGGGATTGAAGTACTTGGCACAGTACATGAGATCGGATATCGCTATTGCGGTAAATTTATTGGCATGTCTTAGTTTTGAGCCAATTCGGAGACATTAGAATGGAATTAAACATATTTTCGTTATCTCCGAGGAACCATAGATTTGGGGTTATTTTACTCTTAAGAAAACCACTAACTCTGGATTAGTGGGATATGTTGATGCGAGATATAAATTTGATCCGCACAAGGCTCGCTCTCAAACCGGTTATCTATTTTGTTATATTGATACAGCCATATCTTGGCGTTCCACTGAGTAATCACTTGTAGCTACATCCTCCAACCACTCTGAAATTATTTCCCTCTATGAGGCCGGAAGAGAGTGTGTTTGGTTAAAATCTATGATATCACATATGATAGTGGATTGAAACCGGTTATAGATTCCCCTACCATAGTTTATGCAGATAATGCTGCTTGTATTGCACAAGTAAAGGGAAGGATATATTAAAGGTGATAAGACCAAGCACATCTCGCCGAAATTTTTCTATACTCATGAACTCTAGAAAGGTCGACAAGTTGATGTTAGACAAATTCGCTCCAACAATAATCTTGCTTATTTTTACCAAGTCATTGCCAACATCAACATTCGAGAAACTAATCTATGGCATTGATATGCGGCGAGTCAATAAGATGCAAGATTAAAAACCCCAGAAAAGGTTACACATATAGATCTTAGAAGTGGCAATACTAAGAGGCCCTAGAAGAGGCAATAGATAGAAGCCCTAAAAGTGGCACTAAATAGATATCCCAACTATGATTGTTTGAGGGGGAGCGAATTATAGACATAGTGCGTTGTACTCTTTTTCCCTTTTGTCCGGCTTTTGTCCCACTGGGTTTTCCCGGCTAAAGGTTTTTAATGAGGCAATAATAGCACATCTAAATGTCCTGAAGACACATTAGACGAATTTAATTGCTCTGTACTCTTTTTCCCTTATGATCGAATTTTTGTCCCACTGGGTTTTTTTTCGACTTAAGTTTTTTAACGAGGTAGTAGCTATACGTCTAATAAGGCCATTCATAATGGTGTTTAGTCCAAGGGGGAGTGTTATGGAATAATGGACTTTCACATCTCAGGCCCATTTATCTTGTCTAGAAGACAAGCCCATATTGAAGGGAATTAATGGAGAGAGAAAATCAAGGAGAATATATTTAGGGTTTTAGGAATTGCCACTTTACTTGGCCTGGAAGTAAACTTGGCTTGCAAGTTAGGTTAAACCTATGTTATTTGTAAAGGGGTTCTCCAATATAAATAGGGAGCCCCTCCACCCTTTGTATTCATCTCATCTCATACAGAAATCTCTCTCAATAATATTCTCTCTATTCTCTCCATCTCTTATTTCTTGTTCTTATTTGTTCTTCAATATTTCAATATTTCATAACAATTATAAAATTATAAATTTTTAAAAATAAAAATCTTAAACTTTTCAAAATATATTTTTTGAACGTTTAATTATATATATTTTTTATAATTAATGATCAAAGTTGAGATGATTTGACCAAAACATAACAATTAAATCGTAACAGAGGAATAGTTGGCACAGAGAAATTTCAAAACCAGCAGTTGCCTTCTTTGTTTGCTTCTACACGTGATAAATGATGCCTTGCTGTTGCTGTCCGTTTATTTAAAGAAGGGAAAATGATGAAAAGTATAGATTGTATTCGAACGTTGTGATCTTTCGGTGTTTTTGGTTCGATTCCATCGCAAATTCCAAATTTTGATGTTGAAAGTTTGACCAATCCTGAATCATTTTATCACATTGCTTTCATTTCATCGCTCTTGTTGAGTAAAAGTCCAACAGTGCTAACTCAGGCCATACAACCACTCGGTCCAGGCCTAGGACCTGGCAGAGCCAACAATGAATCCCATCAAAGGAGATAGCCCAATAAGGAAAGCCCAAACTCTAATCTCATGTAAAGCCTACATGTAAGCACTATATATATATGCATAGTACCATGCAACGAGATACCAGATTTCTCTCTTCAAGCTCTATTCCTCTAAATATCCCTAAAACCCTTATTGACTTAAGCATCGGAGTCGGATCAAGCGGCCAACTGCCGGTCACCCCCTTCACTGTTTCCTACATCTTCAAGTCGCTGCCGACTAGCCAAGGTTCACGTTCGAGGTCTCAGATTTCCATACCTCAACAGCTCTATTACAGCAAATAAAGAGAGATTAAATATGCCAAAAGCGACAAATTATCTTTCCTGCAATTAACAATGGATCAACAAATTATCTCTGATCTCCATGGCTAATGATCCTCGTTAAAAACATTGAACTTTCTAAAATTTGAATTTTGCTCTTACTATTTCTATCATTGAGACTTCCTTTGGTTTTCAATGAAGGAGGCCGTTGCTTTATATATTGGCAGTGGGTTTGTACACACAAATTTCGTGTCTGAAAATTAAGTGAACAAAATTCAATTTTATTAATCGGAAAATTAGTACAGGAATTTAACGGGTACAATTTCTGTGAAAAGAATCCTCTGATTCGATCTCCTTGATGACAAAATTTTCATGGGCCTGAAGGCTTGATCCCGATGAAGGATTTTTGATTTCTCTGAACAGCTTTGATTTTGACGTGTAGATCTTCAAAGAAAACTTGTGATTCTTTGTAAATCAATGAGATTTGGTAGATCTTTAGCAAGACAGTCAAAGACTTGTTGTCTTTTTGTTGATCAGTTGGATTTTGGATACTTCTTGTCTTTTGGTTGATCGGTTGGATTTCGGAGACTTGTTATCTTTCGGTTGATTGGTTGGATTTCGAATTGTTGTCTTTCGATTGATCAGTTGGATCGGTTGGATTTGATTTTGACAAATCTTCAAAGAAACTGCTGCAGACTTGTTGTTTCTTCTTGATTTGACTTGGATTTGATAAAGAACTTGGATTTGATCACTTTTCTTAGAGACTTGGGAGTCTTGAAATGAATTTTGGAGACTAGGAGATTTCTGAGGCTAAGGTTTCCGCTTCCACTGCTTGGCTGTGATTTAAGAACTGAAAACTTCTTTATATAGGAGTGGCCTAGGGTTTTGGTAACCCTAGATGTGTAGTATTGGGCCAGTAGTACTGGGCTACAAAACTACAACCCAATTGGGCTTGCATCAGAATTAATCCAAATTATAACTTTAATGGATCAAGCTTGATGAATTTAATTTAACCAATCAATTTTAACTTGGCCAAATTTTCATTGTCTACAAATGGCCCCACTTCAAGGTTTGTATGTGTGCACACTTGTTGTGGAGTAAATACGAGCCTTGAAGTCCATTGAAAATTTTGACAGTTGAAGGAGTGCCAAATTTGGACCTCAACCTTGGAAAATTATCCAAATACTTGAAGATGGCAATCACGGGATCAAGAAGTTTTTTTTTTTGCGACTGAACTTAGGGTGAAGATTTTCCCTAAGCTGCCTACATACCTCCTTAAAAGAAGGATCAAGTTATGACGTAGTTCATTTTTTTTTCTTTTTCTTTTTCTTTTTGGATTTTTTTGGTGCAGTTTAGGCTCGTGCTTAGGAGCATAGCAAGAATTATTTCAAGAATTTCTTCCAATAGATTCTCTTTTCAAAACTCCACAATCTGAAGTTCTGCGAGCATTAGTTGTCACGCCCTGACCCGAAAGGGTCGGTCACGTGGCAATAGCCGTGCTACCTCGAAGTATGTACCAGCCAGTCACACACCTAAAGCACCACAAGGCATAGAAATGGATATCATCACTGCAAAACAAAACTAAAACTTTAATTAAAAATCATTTAATAAAATAATTAACTATAAAAGAAGTACCAATGGATTTATTTAAATGAAAACCTACGCAGCAGAAACTACTACTCCTATGCCACTGGCGCCTCCTAGTGAGCCTCTGATCTATCTGCTGACCTCGTACGTGGATCTGCATCTATCCATATTGGATACAGGTGAGTGACAGATGTTCAATAAATCTCCATCAGGGGTTAGGGAAAATAGGGTAATCCAAGACATAATAATAAAAATAAATATTTTGTTTTCAAAACTTCCTTCAAATTCTCTAGGCGAGAATCTTCTTTTAAAATAATCTAAATAAATAAATATATACATATCTAAAAAGGGCTGGCCTCAAATCCACTGAAGGCTCAACCCGTCGATCGTATGCCTTACTGCACCGAGGGCTATCTCTTTTCTATATTCAAAACATTTTCATATTTTCAGTCTCTAGCCCATTCCCTCGGCGATGCCAATCGCTGTGTGTGGAACATAGTCAAACAGGAAACGAGCCCTGGCAAGTTTCCCTATGCGCCTCTCCCAGGATCTCTCACGCACCGTGCCCCTCAATAGGCGGTCCACGGCCACGTAGCTGCGTGCACGTGTCTCACTCGGCCCATACGCTCCCTCATATCGGAGCACCGAGGACTACACCGTCACTCATCTCGCTCCCCTCCTCATCAAATATCATATATAAATATATGTATAAAACATATATATTTAAAACTTATAAACATAAACATAAGTGCACACACATAAATCTTATACTTTTTCTTTAAAAACGCCCCACTCTTTATGTGGGTATATCATCAAGCAAGTGCGTGTGCATGTTGATTCCCGTATCCCAAAACATTTGGAAATCATTTATATTTTGAAAACCTTTTTAATACCTCTGGCCCCAGTGGCTAAGCAAAGAAATCTAAGTCACTCACAGTGTTGGGAGATTCGTATACTTCCAATGATCCACGTAGCTACGTCTCTGGAGCGTCCTCGCACTATATCGTCCGGAAGCCTAATACACGAAAATATGTGTTAGCATTCATAATCAAACTTATGAATGCTCCTATGAGGCTCTAGCATGACGTAAGAGGGTGTTTGGATATGTTTCGGGACTTAAAAAGAGTTCGGGAGGTTTCGGGTCAAAATCGGGCCCAAGGGCAAAAATCACAATTTTACCCCAAGGGTTTGGGCCATTCCCCAGCGGGACTAGGCCTGAAAGGTCACTTCCGTGAGAAAGTGACTCTGCTCTTGCGCACTAAGCCTAGGGAACCAAGGCTTTTCATCAGTTTTCGAGCCCCTCGTCTCACCGTTCGACCCGAAAATCGAGATGAACATTCCTCGCACATCCCACGATGCGTTTACCCAAGCAAAACGAGAATCACAAGCTCAAAGTTCCTAGATCTCAAATCTAGACTAAAATCTAACTAAAAAGGTAGACCTAGCTTTGAGCTTAGATCTCTCCTAGACCGATGCATGGAAATGCGTAAAAACTTAGTAAAACATAGATTAATGTGAGTAGCATAACATATTAGAAACTCACCTTGATCCTTAGGTCGGTTTGTCCGGATTTGCCGAAAGTCCAAAATTGCTCCGAGAGAGAAAATGAGAGGAGAGGAAGTGAAGGAGAAGAGAAATGAGAAGGGGAGAGCTTAACTCCCCTATTTATAGGTAAGCCTGACACCTGGCCTACTGAATCCCAAGGCAGACTTTATTCTCTCTTTTCCACCTCTCATAATCTCGATCCTTGGCTTGATCCACGGACCAATTCACCAATGGATGTCCAATCCATTAACTATGGACTTGAAAAAGTTCAATTAATGTTTCCATGCATGGTTACCTATCTCATCTTCCAATTGCATCTCATCTAAATTTTCACTTCTCTTCTTAATTTTACACATCCGAACCGACGTATTATTGAGTTAATACGCTGTCTTACACTATTCCGTTCGTACGAAAAAGTTAGATTAGGTCCGGGTGTGTAACTCTCCCCTCCTTTTAAAAATTTCATCCTCAAAATTATCGAGGTAGCTATGGGGAGATCTGGCTTCTTTTCTAAGCCTTTCTCTTGTTTTCGAATAGTGGTCGTACCACTATTTGCTACTGACGCTCACCAATTTGCGTCTTAATCTTTTTCGATCATGCTTTCTCGAGAACGGCTCCATCTTTTCCTTAATATAGCCTAGCCTTACCCATTCATGGGTTAGGCTCACTTCACTTCAATTATGCCTGTTGGAGGTTCTTCCTCCACTTTAGCTGTTCTTACTCGATCCGTTTGCTTGTCCTCGTCCTTTTCCCAAAGTCTCTCTTAACTAGACTATCCTCTTGTTACCTCTGGGGTTCCACACCTCTTACTCTTCTTAGGATTCTCTTTTCCTTTTCTTTGTCATTGCCTCTCACTTTGAGGCTATTCTCCGATGCATTTCTCATCATTTCGTGATCTTGTACTCGTCTTTGTAACCAAGATGTCGGGGAAGATCTTAGGTTAACTCTCTCGCTTCCACGGCGAGGTGTGCGGTGAGTTAATTGTCTTTCCCTTACCTTTATCTTGCTCCTCTATTTCGTTTCTTGCTTCTATTTAATTTCTTTCTAATCTTTTTCCATTCTAATCTCATGGGATATGAGTCGAGCTCCTGTATACATTGGCCCACTCTTGGCCATTACATATCAGAGGAATCAGGGATTATGCCCTCTCGGCTCTCACAATCAGACTCACTCTCTAACCGCCCATCTCTATCTCAAATAGGACCCCTGGCCCATCTCATAACATCTCTCATCCTCTCTGGGATGGAGAACTCTGGGTGGCCTCATGCACTCCCCAGTCACACCCTGGGTTGGTCCTCTCGAGTGGTCATCTCAAAGATGCTTAAGATCTCGATCTCTGATCGTTCCTCTCATGGGGACGCCTCACATGGTTCCCCAGTCACTCATACTTGAGCCTCGACTTCATACCCATCTATGCCATTCCTCTGGCCTCTTAGGGTTTTCTTTTGTTTTTCACTCCCTTGGAGTGCTTACTTTATGAGGTGTCACGTGTTTCTCTTTTCTATGAGCTCCTTCATTCACATTAGCTTCTTTGTTAATGGTCGATTTCTTTTTCTCCTTTCATCAACAATTCTTTCTGGGGGTTTCTTTATCCCCTTATCTATCCTTTTCTTTTTTTTCATTCGCCCACAGTTCATCGTGGGGTCCACATTTCTCTTGCATCCCTGTCAATACGGGACTACCTAAATCATGCACATTGAAATCGTGCAGTGTTATTCATAGCTTCTTTTAATCCTCGTGATTCCCTCTCTTAGGGTTTCTTGCCCCTTTCACTTGATTTGCCTATATTTTGGGTCTATTGTCATCCTTTGGCATCATCTGCAGCTTCCGTCATCTCCATACCTATTCTATCAGGGTTTTGAGCTCTCTGCTACTTTGTCTTGCCTTGGTTTTCGTGATCTGTCATGCCTTATACCAAGGTTTCCTTTACCCAAGCTTCATTCTTTCTTTTCTTTGCTTTCTTCCTTGGCTTTCTTTATCATTCTCATCCTTATTTCTCTTTTCTTCTAACACCCTTGCTTTTCTTAGGTGTTAGAATTTCCTTTCTTCTTCTTATACTGGCTGTGCTTATTGAAGTTTACGAGCTTGACCAGTTCCTTTTCTTATCCCCGTACTCCTTTCATTGAGTACTTAGGGTTCTTTCTTGTCATCCTTCCTGCCTTAGTTCCCTTATCTTTTGCCTTTTATATGTGGGTCTTCTTTTATCTTAGCTGTCATAGGCTCTTGATCCCTTGATATCTTTTCTTTATCGTCCACATTAAAGTTCATTTGTCGTAGACAACTCCTTTTTCTACCATCCATTGCCTCACAATCTTGTCGGTGCTTAGCTATTTCCATTTTAGCTTAGCTTAACTTCATCTCCCACATCCTTTCTTCACTTATCATTCTTCGGCGAGGCTATTCCTAAAGTTAGCCTACTCCCCGCCTTCATGATTTTCATTTTATCCTTATATTCCTTAACTCCTTACTCTCAATTCCTTCTATCCCACTCTTTTACCATGCTTTCACCTTTTTGTCTTCTCCAGTTTCAATAATCATCTTACTTACCTTCACTCTTTCTTCGACTCTTTCCTAAGTCAATCCACTTTTCTCTTCCTCTGTGTTTGATTATTCTTAAAATTTCCATCATCATTATTCTCATCCTCATCCTTTCACCCTTCTTTGCTTTTCCATACTTTGATAACTTCACCCCTTTATCTTCCTTTTTTCTTCTTTCTTTCTTTCTTTACTTGTATCATTAGGGTAGACAAGTAGTGTAAAGCTTACTACCCGTCATCCTTTAGGATATAATCATCCCCATTCACTCGTTTCCTTTGAGTGCTTTTCTTCTCTTTTCTCTTTTCCAATTTTTCTTTCTATCCAACCTCCTTATCTTTTCTTCATAACTTAAATAGTTGGGGGTTTTCTTTCCTTTCTCCATTTCACACTCTTAACCCCTTTTTATCTCAATAGTTCTGGCCTCCAATCATTCTCATTTATTCTTCTTTCTCTTCAACTTATTCGTAGTATGATGTAGTGCCTTGGCTTGACTTAAATTTGGGGTTCATTATGCTCGACTTTCTTTAGCTAATATCCATTTCTAAGTTTTTTATTCGAGTTGTATCACTAGGTTTTCTTAATCCTCTTTCTAGCCCTTTTTAAACCCCTTTTTATTCGCTTTCTTTAACCTATCCTTAGGTTATTTGCCTAGGTTTTGTCCCAAATTCTAGCTTTCTAAGCCTTATTCCTTATTAGCTCTACCTAGTCATTTCGATTTGATTAACCTATGGTTCGTTATGAAATTATCGCTAATTAAGGTTAAAATTCTCTAGTGATATATTATGCTTTTCTTCTTTTAAGGCTCTACTCCTAGTTAAACAAAACTTAGTTCACCAGCTGAACTAAGCTTCTCTTCCTCCTAGACCTTATTCATCTTTAATTAACCTAGGATTTTCATTTACATATAGTTTGTGCTTTCTTTCTTTATTAAGAAAGCTTTCGCACTACATCATGACATCTTTTTATCCTTTGTTTAAGGGTTTGCTTTCCCCTTCTTTTCTAATTTTCTTTCCAACTAGTCCTCTCTCACCAGTTCTTTCTAATGATGTCTTCACAACTCTTGAGAAAGTTCTCTTCTGTGCCCTCCGTTTGCACGCATGCAGGCATTCCCATCATTGCCGTTCATTACACTTTCTCCGCTTGCTTACTTCCTGTTGAATTTGTCAAGGTCCTTTCTTATCATCCTTTGGGGAGGAGACCCCTTGGGTGTGGAGGTTTCTAGCTTATCTTTCTCCTTATTCCGTTTCCTCTATCTCCACTTCCCTTCTCTTGATATTGGTATCCAATGGTCAGACAAGTAGTAACGAATGTACTATTTGTTGACCACATGGATGTGATCTCTTTTCTTGCTTTCCTTATTCTACTCCTTAGTTTCCCTTAGCATTGGGATCCAAGGCAGAATGCATAGTGTGGGGTCCACTATGCATCCATCATACGGATACGAGGTCTTTTTCCATTCCTGATTCTCCGTCTTGTCATCCTTGCTTTATTCTTCCTCATTGTTTCCCAAGAATGGCTTCTCTCTTGTTTCTCTTTCCTTACTGTCATTTTTGCCATTCTCGAGTCCTTTAAGGTTTTCTCTTAACAATCTTTGCCACATCCTCGAGTGACTCTCCCTTGTCTCACCTCTCGTGATCTTGGGCTCACTCGATCTCTTCCAATTTCCTTGGACGGTCTTCCTCAATTAACTTTTTCCTCTATAGTTATTCGTCTCCTATTTTGGAGTTCTTGGGCACCAACCCTTTAACTTCAGGTGGTTTCTCTTCCTTCCACCTCCACCGCACTTTCCCTCAAGACCTACACACCTATGGTGTAGAAATGAGGAAGTCAGCTAGCCTTTTATTGCAACCTCTCTCTCAGTTTCTACTCACTCTGGGAGCATTCTTCAAGCAATCTGTGGGCTCATCCCTCTAGATTCGCCAACCTATGGGCTTATCCTTCCAGGTTTACCACGGTGTTGGGTCAAACACAACCACCTCAAGCATCGTCCTAAGGTCCAAGCGTTCGAGTGCCATCACATTGCAACACTCCTCAAACCCTAGCACCAAGGTTTGTCGCTCCTAAGAGCATGCCTCTCCAAGTCTACACGTGATTGGTGTAGAGTGTGTGAGAAGTTAATTCACATTGTATGGGTCCGTTGCCAACCTTCACACTTGGCTAGCTCTTCCTTGGCTTCATTTTTTCATCCTTCCATTTGTTGCTTTATGAGCTTCTCGCTGTCCCTTCATCCTTTTGCCCGGATGCTATATCTCACATCATAAGGTTCATTCAACCTCGTCCTCCATGATCTCGTATCCTTCAACTTTTTTTCTCCTAACCCAGCTTTCTCTCATAGTCTACACATTAATGGTGTTGAGAGTGAAAAAGTTGGCTTAGTCTTTATGCACGTCAGGGCCATCGTTGCATCTTGCAAAGCCCTTGTTACTTCGTTTCCTCCTATATCTTACACACTACCAGTGTAAAGAATGGGGAATTCACAATTGGGTCGGGTTAGGTGTCAAACTCGCTTCGTCACTAGCAAGTCTCGATGCCCACTACCTCAAAGGTTGGGTATCGAACCAGTTTCTTCACTAGTAAGCCTCTGAATAGGCTATGGTTGAACGAGATATCACCTACCTCATCATCTCAAGGGATTTACCATCCCTTGTTCGGTTTAACTGTCGAGTAGAAAGAACATTAGAAGCTGGAGAAGTGGTTTTAGGAGATTTCTCGGAAAGCTCACATTGCTTTCACGAATCTAGAGAAAAAGGGTGGTCGTGACGTCATCTCACCTAAAAACCACACTCGAGTACTCTATATGGTGGCTTGCTGGTAAAGAAGGTATCCTAAGAGTAGGTTTAGACATTTATGACGCATTCAAGTAACCATGTACTCGAACTCTGGAGTTTTAAACCTAAGTAATCCACTGGCTTCGAAAACGTTTGAAAACACTTTAAAAACATGTTATAACTTTTCAAAACATTTAGAATCATTTAAACACTCTGATACCACTTAAATTGTCACGCTCGACTTGGAGGGGTTGGCCAAGTAGCAACCGCCATGCTACCTTAAAGAACGTGCCGACCGGTCACGCACTTGCAGCACCGCAAGGCATAGAAATGGATATCATCGCTGCAAAACAAAACTAAAACTTTAATTCAAAATCATTTAATAAAATAATTAACTAAAAAAGAAGTACCAGTGGATTTCTTTAAAAGAAAACTTACGTAGCGGAAACTACTACTTCTACACCACCGACGCCTCCTAGTGAGCCTCTGATCTATCTGCTGACCTCGTACGCGGATTTGCATCCATCCACATTGGATACAGGTGAGTAACAGAGGTTTAATGAATCTCCATCAGGGGTTAGGGAAAACAGGGCAATCAAGATATAATAATAAAAGTAAATATTTTGTTTTCAAAACTTCTTTCAAATTCTCTAGGCCTCAAATCCACTGAAAGCTCAACCCGTCGGTCGTATGCCTTACTGCACCGAGGGCTATCACTTTTCTATCTTTAAAACATTTACATATTTTCAGTCTCTAGCCCATTCCCTCTGTGATGCCAATCGCTGTTTGTGGAATATAGTCGAACAAGACACGAGCCCTGGTGAGTTTCCCTACGCACTGTGCCCTCGATAGGTGGTCGATGGCCACGTAACTATGTGCAGGTCTCTCACTCGGCCCACAAGCTCCCTCATATCAGAGCACCGAGGACCACACAGTCAATCATCTCGCTCCCATCCTCATTAAATATCATATATATATATATATATGTATAAAACATATATATTTAAAACTTATAAACATAAATATAAGCACACACACGTAAATCTTATACTTTTTCTTTGAAAACGCCATACTCTCTATGTGGGCATATCATCAAGCAAGTGCGTGTGCGTATGGATTCCCCGTATCCCAAAACATTTGGAAATCATTTATATTTTGAAAACCTTTTTAAAACCTCTGACCCCAGTGGCTAAGCAAAGAAATCTAAGTCACTCACAGTGTTGGGAGATTCGTATACTCCCAATGATCCACGTAGCTACGTCTCCGAAGCGTCGCCGCACTCGATCATCCGAAACCCTAATACACCGAAATATGTGTTAGCATTCATAATCAAACTTATGAATGCACCTATGAAGCTCTAGGATGACCTAAGAGGGTGTTTGGATGTGTTTCGGGACTTAGAAAAGAGTCCGGGAGGTTTCGAGTCAAAATTGGGCGCTAGAGTGAAAATTACGATTTTACCCCCAGGGTTTGGGCCACCCCGACGCAGGACTAGGCCTGAACCCGCACAGGACTCGACCTGAAAGGTCACTCCCACACCAGAGTGACTCGGCTCCCGTGCGGGAGCCTTCCCCAAGCCTCAGGAACTGAGGCTTTTCTTCGGTTTTCGAGCCCCCCGTCCCACCGTTCGACCTGAAAATCGAGACGGACATTCCTCACACCTCCCACGATGCATTTACCGAAGCAAAAATGAGAATCACAAGCTCAAAGTTCCTAGATCTCAAATCTACACTAAAATCTAACTAAAAAGCTAGACCTAACTTTGAGCTTAGATCTCTCCTAGACCGATACATGGAAATATGTGAAAACTTAGTAAAACGTAGATTAAAGTGAGTAGAATAACATATTAAAAACTCACCTTGATCCTTCGGTAGGTTTGTTCGGATTTTCCAAAAGTCCAAAATTGCTTCGAGAGAGCAAAAGTGGGCAAAAGAAATAGAATTTATTAGGATAGATTCTCAGCCAATAGATTTGCTTCAAATTCTTAAAGGGGGCCCATAGTTTATCCATTTAAATTACTAGTCTTAAACTAGAAAGCTTTTTCTTAAATATAAAAGATGATATAAATATAAATATTCAAGACATAAAATTAGTAATTATTTAATTAGTATATAAAATATATTTGTAGTAAATTAAAATAGTCGGGCCGGGCCGGGTCAGGCCTAGTTTTTTTGTGTATAACCAAGCCTGGCCCGTTTTTTAAACGGGCTTTGAAATTTTGTCCAAGCCGGGCCCTCAATGTTAAATTCCTTGTCCAAACCCTCCCAATTATTGGGCGGGCTTACGGGTTTGGGCGGGTAGCCCGGCCCTTGGACAGCTCTAGCTGTGATTTAAGAAGTGAAAACTTCTTTATATAGGAGTGGCCTAGGGTTTTGGTAACCCTAGATGTGTATTATTGGGCCAGTAGTACTGGGCTACAAAACTACTACCCAATTAGGCTTGCATCAGAATTAATCCAAATTACAACTTTAATGGATCAAGCTTGATAAATTTAATTTAACCAATCAATTTTAACTTGGCCAAATTTTTATTATCTATAGGGTTCTCTAGCTGTATACTGCCTGAGAATTCAAAACGGTACGATCAATGGAATTTCGAGAAAAGGAATTGGAAACGAAAAAACAGGCATGTCTATTGTACAAATTGCCCCTCAACTTTTGACAAATCGAGTGGATAAATCCTTAAACTTTTAATTTGGCCAGTTTAACATGTGAACTCTCAATTTTGATCAATTGAGCTCAAAGTTGGATGGAAAATGCTGATTAGGATAACGGGCCCGTTCATCCTTTGCCATGTTAGCAGAATATGGCACCTGGTAAACACACGGAAATTCCATGTGGAATTATAAAATAAAAAATTATTTAAAGAAAAAAGTTGCGTCCATGTGAAAAAAAAAGTTTTTCATTTTAAATAAAAAATAAAAACTCTATTCCTCACAGGCTAGGCTTCTTCTTCTTTCTTCCTTAGGAGAAAATTTTCGTTGGAGATTTTCAATCGAAGAATGAAAGAAAAAAAATGGAATTAAAAAAGAAAACATAAAAACCGCGGTGGAAAAATGAAAAAGATGGAGAAGAAAGACAGACCGACAAAAAAAAAACCATTCATCTGAAAAAGGGGAATTATCATTAGGTATATTGGTAGTCTAAAAATGTCATAATGGTGTAACGAGCCGATTTTTGTCCATTTTTAGTGTAATCTATACTTCTATATAAATTCTATCCCATAGCAAATTCTTTTTATAACTCTCTAATCTAGCATGTGGTAACTCTTTTATTAAACTATGTGGTCATTTCACACTAAGAAAATTAATGTTATATAGAAAAGTAATTTTTACCATCTTAGTTGGGAATGTGTGATTTTAGGAGGTGGATTATTTTGTAATTTTCATCCCAAAAATTCTTTTGTATAATAATTTTTCTATTTTTTGAAAATAATTAAATGTGAGTAATTAATTCAATGTCCTAAAAGTTGTGCTAATATTTATCTTTTTTTTTAACCTTCTACTTTTCTTTTATTTTCTCCTATACATATAAGTTAATTTTTTTAATTTTATTTAATTATTATTTGTTGAGTTTTTTCTTTTCTCTTTTCGTTTTGTTTTTTCTTCATCAATCTATCAAATGAATTAATGTTTTGGCCAAAGAAAAGAAATTAGTTTTTTTTTCGAGAGAAAAAGTCTATATTAATAATTGTGGTATTGATAATTACATAATAAAAATTATATGATAAAATTTCATATAACTCGATAGCGGGGACTTATTGTCTAGTATCAATTTAATTCCTTAATAGTGTAGTAAAATTTTACACACTCTACCGATTTTATCCTTTTTAAGCATTTTCTTTTATTTTTAATAACTATTATTTTTCCTTTTTTTAATGAATTTTTGGCTTTTTATTATTACATTAAATTTTATTTTTAATACTTTACCCAATAAATTCATTAAATAAATTTTATAGATTTTACCCATTTTATGTTTTTTAAACATTTCTCTTTCTTTTTTAATACCTATTCTTTTTATTTCGTGATGAATTTTTAGCTTTTTCATTATTATTACATTAAATTTTATTTTTAAATTAATTTATAATAGCTTCAAATATAATGAAAAAAAAAGAATTGAAAATAAAATGAAATTGTATCATCCAATGAGGTGCCGACGAATGGCAACGCAAAACCCATCTCCCCCCAAGCGTGATTTTTTCTTCCTTCTTTCAAGACACCACGGATGAAATTTGAAGCATAACCAAACCAATTTTTCTGCTATTTTACGTGGGTTTCTACCTGGAATGTAGAAACTCTTTTGGCCTCCGCTCTTCTCACAGCCGAACCAATATTCCTCTCTTTCGAAAGCTTAACCATCCGGCCACCTAACCCAGAAACTACCTCCTCCTCCGCCATTCTTCGACGCTGGCCGTCATGGTCGGAGCTTCAAATGCTTTAAAATTTCCGGATCAAACGTTTTCCAAGACTCCACTACCCCTCGGTTCACGCCGGAAACCGTTTCTTTCAATCTCACACTCGACAATTTGATGAGCAGCTCACTTGAGTTTTTGCTAGTTAACTCGACAAAGGAGACATTAGAAAGACTCGATTAAGCTATTCGATGCTTGCCGACTTTGCTTGAAGCCCTTCATCGATCCCATGTCTTGCCAAAAAGGTCATGTCTTCTGCAAAGAACGTATTCTTGAATGCCTTTTAGCCCAGAAAAAGGACATCCAAAGGTATCCTTTACTCAAAATACTGAATTTTTTTTTCTCTTTTGCCAATGAATACATAATGAAAATAGGTGTTTTGTATCAGCTGGACTCGTGGCTCCTGTTTTCGCTTTCGCTCTGTAATAGAATTGAAAGGGGAAGATACAAAACTGAATGGTAGTTAAGAAGTTGGTTATTGCAGAGATTTAAGACTCTTTTGCCTTTTATAAACTTTTTGCTTTGCAATTTGAAGGCTGCTGAAATTTTGTATGCTTGAAATTTCATCCACGGTATCTTCAAAGAATTAGGAAGAAAAATTAAGAAAGAAGCAGGCGAGATGTGTGAAAAGACAAAGGATTTTTTTTTTTTGTAACCATAGGTGTTTTACTTTTTCTTAAAATTAAATTTAGTTTTTTAAATAATTTTTTATTTTTATTTTTTAATTCCACATGAATTTCCACATGTTGGCCACGTGGCATTTTCTACTAACTTCGCAGAGGTAGACAGACTCATTATCCCAATCAGCATCCAATCTGATGTTCAATTGACCAAATTTGAGAACTCATATGTTATATTGACCAAATTAAAATTTCAATTGGCCAGGCAGAGATTACCTCACCAGCTTCTCCTTTTCGGACTCCATCCTTGTAATCTTTGTTACAAAAGTGAAGTGAAAAAAAGCATCGGTAGAGAAATGGGTGAAGCTCTACTGCAAAAGAAAAAAAAAATCTGATAATGAAAACAGAAAATCCAGTCTTTCTTTCTTACTTCTAGAATAAAGGAGGATCTCCATTCCATCCTGCTAAGATCCTCCATTCCATCCTGCTAACATTGATGAGGGACGGAACCAGGATACGGAGGGGTAGGCTAAATGGGTATGCTTAGTTTGAGTCAAGATATGGTTGAAACTTAAATCCAAGTCGATTGTATAAATTACTTAATAAATTTATAAAATTATTTGACAAGATTGCAGGCCCATCTACTTATAACTTACCAAAGATTGCATGTCCGTCAGCAGTTATGCAGGGAGGGAGGTGTTGGCCTCTTGGCCTCTGGCTTTGCAAAATGCACTTTTCACCCATAGGACCATCCCTCATCTCCATTCACACATCTTCATTGGCAAGTTCTGGCTTCCAAGAGAAAGATTCACCTTTTTTGTGAAGAAGGGCTATTAGTTAAGCAGCAGAAGAGGAAAATTCTTTCCATGGCTCATGATCATCTAGAAAAACCTCAAACATTCTTATTTGGGAAGTCTACTCTTACTATATCACTGAGACCTCCAGTTTTTAACAAAAGGGCAAAAGTTTGAAATACAAACAAAGTAATAGTTCTTCTAATTTGGCAATCCATCATAAAACCGATTATAGAATACTGAGCACATAACATAGTCACAATAACCTATTCAATTAACGTCCAAGACAAAGTTGATTGCAACTTGAGATAGTCAAAATTGCTATATCAGCCAATTCTTCATTTTCCTTTCGAAGATACCTGGCCCATAAGTTGAGATAATTATCGTCACCAGGAGAGGGAATTGCAACCAGACGAAGAGGGAGACTGGAATGCTAGCAAGCAAGACGATTGGAATAACTATTGCCAACTGGCCATTGAGCATGATAATAGCTGTTGAAGAAAAAGCTACCATCATTGCTGCAATGGAAATGAAGAGCGAGGAAAGACCGATGATCATTTTGGTGGGCAATGATTTGAGGAAGTCTTCTGCTGTATAGCGAGATGTGAGGATACCAACGAACATCAAAACTGAAGTGGATGAAGCAAAGAGAGAAATTGCATTCGTTATCACAAATACCTTAAAAGCTTTTCTTGTTAAGAGTAAGGGAATGCCCGTGGATTGGTTGTTGCCCCCGGGAACAGTGTAAAGAGCAGCAAACATAATGGTGATGATTAGAGTGCCCACAATTATGGATGATTGAGCTATATCTTTCATCCATTTCTCCCCTTCTTTTACCAACCCTGCGTGGCTTTCACGAAATAGTTCATCAGGAGTTTTCTTATTTTTATTCGCATGGTTTTTCATTGCAGTTGGTACAATGCTTTCCACCTCCTGTATTGATTCATACCCAATAAAATGTAAACTATTACATAGTTCTTTTTTATCGACAACTAACTAACAAGAATTTATATTTATATATATATATATATGACTACCTTAAACCATTGTATTTCTCTTTGCATTTGCAGCGCTGCTCCTGAAATCTGAGCAAGCTGAGAACTGTCTGATAATTGCCCTGCCATATGTAAGATGTTGTTCTTTTCCACATCACCGTAAGTAATGAATTCAGTCTTCAAAGAATCATCCAGCCCATAGATGAGGCTAAAAGTTTTTTCTTGACGATTTGCAACTGCGCACTGGAATATGTTTCTATTTTTGCTGTCAGCTACCCATAGTAAATCCAGATTGGCTTTAATGATATGAGTAACAAACTCCGTCATCCCTTGTTGAGCGGCGTTCAAAATTGCATCGCGCACACCAGTTGTAGTAATTTGTGAAGCAGCTAAACCAATTATCGCCTCAGATATCAAAACCAGAAGCTCATGGGCATAGGAATGGTTTAGCTTAAGATCATATATTTGCTTGATTCCTAGTTAAATCAAGGTTTAACTTATGAATAATTTCTTAAAGTAGTGAAGGAACAACAAAGAAAACTACATTGCGGTAGATATGTTACGTACATACCGAAGGATGTTAAGACATTTGACCACAATCCAAGTAATTTCCCTGCAATTGAATAGTTGAGAAATGTATGTGCATAAATTTAATTGTAAAATTAAATTCTCAAACTTTTATTTTGGCTCTCAACACATAAAAATCCTTCATCTATCACTCAAAAATCTATAAGTAACCAACATGAAAAACTTTTAATTAAGTATGTACAACTTTTATTTCTTTTATTTTCAAAATCGGAGCAATTCCTGTTAAATACATCAGGAAGTGCAAATGTTGAAAAATTCACAAACACTACAATAATTTGGTGATAATGTGGCAATGCCACATCATGCAAAGTGGCATATTGGGTGATGTTACTATATCTGCGGATCAATTTTTTTTAAGGGTTTGGTGACTGAAACATTGAATTTTACAAAGATAAGTGACTAAATCGTAAGTTTTTATAGTTAAATGGTCAAAATCGAAAATCTTTAAAAGTTAAGTGACTATTTATGTAATGTATCCATACATCAATGAATATACCTTTTAAAATAAAGCTCTTCGTTGTGTGTTGATCTTGCTCGTGAGTATAAAAACGAATATCATCAATGGAAGCATCAGGTTTTCTAACCTTCAAGCCTTTAAGACAATAAATAATATTATTAGTGTTATTGCTATATTCATGATGATATTAGAATTTAGAATTTAGAATTTAGAATTTTTAGACTGCAACTATGTTTTTCAATTGGTGCAACTAATATGAAAAATTATTAAAAAAAAAAATTCACTTTGCGAAATATATATCTATGACCACCTGATTCTCTAGCTTATGGCTTAAAGTTAAAATTAACCGTCGAACTATGTCAAATATATATTAAATAAGCCGCTAAACTATTATTTAAGGCAATGTAAGCACAAAATTTCATTTTCTGTTTGGGATGTAAAATCATGATTGGCAAAAAGTCAAGTTAAATAATTAGAAGGAAAATAATATGTCAAACATTTGATTTTTTTATCGAATTCGAGTAATTTGATTAAAAGTTAAAATTTGAAAGTAATAATTGAAATAATATATACCTCACGATTTCTTTGACAATTTTAGTATAATATTTCGGGGGCTAATTTTGCCTTTAACTGAAACCGGGCTCTTCTTTTCTTTGATATATGAAAAAAGAGGGAAAATATTTTTTTTTATAAAAATCATTGTGTTAAATTTCCTCAAAATAATATGTTACTAAGAACGTACAAAAATAAATTAAAAGTTTGGTAAAATTGAGGGGCAAAAAATGGAAACGAAGAAAAAAAACCTGTTTTGAATAAATATTAATGTAGTTTTTTTTTTGGCCAAAATATATTAATGAAGTTTAGAAATATAATTTATTTTTTGATAGATACGTTAGAAAAAATTAGGGCAAAGAGAGAGACTAAGGAGTTTATGATACTGACCAAAATATACACGGCGTTGTAGAAAGGAAAGCCCACATGTACTTAGGAATGCCGAAGTTGTGAATATAATTCCCTAACGGCATTTCTATCTATTCCAATACTATAAACTGCTAACTGGGGACAACGACGGAGCAGATCCAAGGCAACATCTGGTGAATTCAAAAGAGATAATAACTTGTGAATATATATTGTCAAGTCTTCCTTAAGTCGATTAGTTAAGAAGAAAGTCGATCTTACCAAAATTTTTGTTTTCTATACAGAAATAGATGACTTTGTTTGCACGAGTTTGGTTTTGTGATGAATCATGTCTCTACGGCCATATAGACATGCCGTTTCAAGGGGAATTTCATTATGGTCATCCTCTGGAATAGTGAGTAATTCCTTGTTCTTTCGGACCAACTGTTCTGCGATCTTTATTTTTCCTTTGTACATTGCAGCACAATGAAGAGCTGTGATCCCTATATGACTCTTTTTTTCGTAGTCTTCTTTTGACATATGGCGTAAAAATTCGTCGACAATTTCCGACGTACTGAGGGTTGCAAAATGAATAGCAAAGCGAGTGTTGTTCCTGATAATTCTTGAATTTATTAAATCCGGATGCTCGGCCAAGAGACGCCTCACGCTATTCAAGTTTCCTCTGCAGATTGCCTTGATCAAAGCAATACATTCGACATCCCAAACCTCGGCTACAGCTGCCAACACTTTTGATATTTTCAAATCTATATCTATAATCTATAATTTATAATATATATATATATATATATACATATATATATAATTATGAGTTTTGCAAAAGTTTTGATTATTTTAAATACCTATTTTCCTTTAAATGTTTAAAAAATGTCATTAGTTTAAATTGGATTTTTCCTTTTACATTTTAGTTTTTAAAATTAAAAATTGGACTTTGGCTTTTTTTTTAATATTCTTTATATCCATGATATATTTAAATAAATACCATCAACTTTAATATAGTTTAATTTAAATATTACTCTTACACAATCATCCACTTTAATGTAATTTCATTTAAACTTTACTTTTTTGCACATCATTTTACAATACTTAAGAACAAAGTAGTTTAATTTAAATATTAATACACATTGTCCACTTAATTATATACACTACTATATTATTTTTAACCAATGTGTTTGGAAAAATTAATAAAATATTGATTAAAACAATAGTAAACATATATATCTATGACTGTATATAAAGATAACTAGCATTTATGAAAATACCTAGGGTTGCAACTTGGGTTGGGTAACCCAAGAACCAACCCAGTCCAACCTTAATGGGTTGGGTTGGATTGGGTAAAAATCAATATGGGTTAAAATGGGTTGAATAATCCGTGAGTTGATTATAAACTGGATCGGATTGGGTTGGGTAAGATGGGTTAATGAGTTACCATATAACTAAAATTTTTTTCAATTTTTTTCATAAATTTTTTTGAGGTAATTTTATTATGGACCATAATCCTTGTAATTTGTATTAATATAACTTACTATATAACGATGGAATTTTTTTCTCTAAAAAAAATGAAATTTATTTTTTCTCCTTTATCTTTTATGTATTTAATTTTATTATGACCTAAGTATTTCAAAATTCTATGTCTATAGCATCATGTCGTTAGAAGTTCAAACTTACATAATCATATATTGAATTGAAATTTCTTAAAAATCGAACCATCTTTTTTGGTCTATCAATATCTTACTTCTTGAAAGATATTATATGTGGGAATAAAACTATAGGTCAGTGAGGGTCAAACATAAAATTTAAAACATAATACTCCTTCCCTTATCTTTTGTCCCATTTACTTTGCATAAATTTTTAAAAAAGTAGTCAAAAATTGTTAGTTTTCAAAATTGTCCTTGGTACTTGTAATTTTTCTTTTTTGGATTTTGTGTAGTAATATGAGAAAAAGTAAAGATAGATTTGAAAATTTAAGTATATTTATTATTTGTTTATGATAAGCAACAAATAAATTATGACATCTAATAAAAGAAAGATAAACAAATAAAAAGAGACAGGTGGAGTAATAATCACTTTTTGTTTGGATAAAATGTTAAACTTTATTCCAAAAAAAGTAACAAAGCCGGCTATACTTAGATATTTTTTAGTATGTACAACGTAGATTTACAAAGAATAACAAAAGACTAACAATCAAACATATTATCTCCAAGTCCCCAATTATGATAATCACTTTCATTTGTTTGCTTTTTTAAAAAAATATATAATATATGTTTAATTTTCAAATAAATAACAAAAACTATAAAGTAGAATTCAGAATGGACATAAATAAATGCTACTAGTTTTTAGCCAAGGTGTAAAGTGTAAAAAATTATCTAATTAATAAAAATTTTGTGTTTTGGCCATGGTGTAAAGGGGAAAATTTTTTTCTATAATTTTCTTTGTAATTTCGGCCCATTTTATGCATGTTATCAAAAATTCTAATAATTTATTATATGAATCAATGAAGGAAAAAAATTTTGTATATAAATAAATAATTTAGAATGAGATAATTTACATGACAAGAAAGTGAAAAAAAAATGGGGCTTTTTTATTTATAGAATCCATAGGTCAACCTGACCCAACCCATGTTAACATGGGTTGAGTTGGGTTGGGTACAAATAAAAGTTGGATTAATTTCTCACCCAACCCATTATAAACCACATTATATTGGGTTGGGTTGGATGTCACGCCCCGACCCGCAGGCTCGACCACGTGACAACCGCCGTACCACCTCGAGATGCGTGCCTCGTCAGGCGGGCAACCAAGATGATACAAGGCTTAAAAATAAAGGATATTCGAGCAATATATGAAAACATATAATATCATCATTGATAATACAGTTTCAAAATATTTAAAATAAAGTATCACATCTTACTGTGTACCATGCAGCGGAAAAATATTATTTGTAAATACACAAATATATATATATGTAAGATGCAATAATATTCCGAGCCAAGATACACCAAATAAATGAGGTGGCACCTACATAATAGTGTCCACAGAGACGAACTGGGATCACTGGCCACCAGGACGTCCGCCGTCCAATGTCTGATGATCTGAGAACAAAAGTGAATGGGGTGAGTACATAATCATGTACCCAGTGAGAGACTCGGTTATAAAGACCGATCATCTCAGGCTGGGGATATGAAATAATCCAAATATCAATTTTAATAAATCATTTACTGAAGTATATGATATCCCAAACCAAATCAAATATCAAATCCCTAATCATATATACATAAGGGCTGGCATCTGAAAATCGTCCCAATAAGGTATACCCGTGTACAACGGTATCCACTGGACCGTCAAGGGTTACTTTATACTTTTAAAATATTTTTCTTTACTCTCTAGCCCATTCCCTTGACGTTTGCCATACTGTGGTGGAACACAGCATCCGAAGTCCTGGCAAGTTTCCCTACACACCTCTCGCAACCAGGAGCGACTCACCGTGCTCCTCAATAGGCAGTCCACGGCTGAGTAACACGTATATTCTCAACTCGGTCCACGCTCCCACATATTGGAGCCCCGAGGACTATGTTAAATTTCTCATCTCATAGGGATATCGTTCCCCATATAAAAATTCAATAATAATATCAATCTTTCAGGGGTATCATTCCCCATAATATTAACTGTTGGCTGTTGGACCGCAGTCCACCACCACTACTAATCCACCACATATATCTTTCAGGGGTATCATTCCCCATATAATAATCAATAATATCAATAATATCAATTTATTGAAATTCCCACCCTTCAAACCATTTATAAACTCAATGTGTGAGGGTGGACAATTCATACCCCAAAACATATAAACAATTTAATAAAACATTTATAAATAAATTTGTAAATGGTTAACCCTCCATGGTCAACCAATATAATCCAAGCCACTCACAAGTGAGGAGAGTTGTATACTCCCCGATTACCCACGTATGCCTTGGCTCAAATTGCTACCGGTCCAAATCTCGTACGATCACGTACCTAAAAAATCAAATTAAATTCTAATTTGATTAATAAAAATACTCAACCAATGATCAAATCATAAAATAATACCAATTAAAGGTCTCGGACTAAAATTGACAAGTCCAGAAGTCAATTGGAGCTAATTGGAGTCAATTGGGGTCAAATGGGGTCTAGGGTTGCAAAATTACCAAAATGCCCCTGGTGCTACAGTAACCCTTGTCGGCAGGTGGCTCACTCCCGGGCGGGAGTGAGCCAAATCGGGAGCAAGTGCCAATTTTAGGCAGCTCCGGCGCGGGACCTGCCAGGTCCGGCGCGGGACCTACTGCCAGAAAATGGCCAAATTCGGCCAATCATGAAAACAAGCTCGGTTTGACTTCGATTCATCACCAATCCGCACCAAAATTGAAACACAGCAAGTTAAACACATGATCTATGAATTCACAGCTTCAAGAACTGAATCAAACAACAAATCATGCTCGAATTTTGGATCAAAACATCAAGAGTTGACTTTACTCGGACAAAACAGAAATCTCAACTTCAATCATCAAATTCTCTTAGCTCAGACCATGAAATCAAGCGTGTAAGCTATCAAATTAAAGCTTGATGAGTCTAGAACAACATACCAAATTCTCAGCCAAAACGCACGGTTGAATCAAAACATATCGGCTGATGAACAAACTGTCGCCAAATTTCCAGATTTCAAGATTTGATGTTTTCCTTAGAAATCTTGATGTTTTGATCTTTGAGATGGCAAAAGAAGTTGATATTGATGATTAATGAAGTGTTTGAAGAGGGATTGAAGTCTTGGTTCAGAGAGAATTGAAGAAGAGATCGGAGAGAAAATGAAGAAGAGGAGAAAATTGAAAATGGGGGGTCTCAGCCACCCGAGACCCCTCATATAATGACGGGTCCGGCGCCGGACCCGACCAGGTCCGGCGCCGGAGTCAACATTTTTGTAGTTGACTCCGGTCAACTCGGCCCAATTTTCCCCGGTTCTCGATTCTAAGTGGGGCCCACAATCCCGGACTTCAATTTTAGGGTTTTTAAGCTTGAAATTGAGCTAAACAAAGTTTGAAACATCCATGAGAAGTTCAAATTTGATATATTGAAAAGACAACAATACATAATTATTCAACTTGACACGTGCGGACAAGGTCCGGGCGTGTCATTGGATTTGGATCAACCCAAAAATTTTGATCCGAGTTGCAGCCCTAAAAATACCCTTAAAGATTAAGGGGTATTTGTAATAATATATCTAATTGCAGCAAACATAACATTAGATGAGACTTTTTTAAAAGAAATATTATTATTAATAACGCATTGTATCACATATAGTTTTAATCAAAACAATAAGAAGTGTCAATTAAAAAATGATTAGATTATTAATAGATTAGTTATAAGTAAAACTAATTTTTATATTTCATCTTACCACTTGTTCTTGGATTAACAAAGATTATTTCATAAATAATTTGATCATGAACAAATATTAACATAAAATTATGTATTGCCTTAAAAAAACCATTAATTAAATTACGTATTAGTAAATAAAATAATTATTTGTATTATCGATCAATTCGATTTGTTTATAATGATAAATATTTAAATGGATTTTAATTTATTATGTAATTTTTCTCATATAGATATTAATTAATTAGAATATATAAAACATTCTTAGAGAATCAAACTTTTGAAAAGTTTTTTTATATGTAAATAAAATGAATAAAAATCCTCCACCCCATATCTTAGTGTCCTACTTTGTACCCTATATACCATAACTCCTCACGTGTCCCATTCACTGGACTCATCTTATTTCTTATTTAATTTTAACAAAATAAAAAAAGAAAAAAACCATTATCTTTTATAAATTTTGTAACCAAAAAAAATTGAAAAATTTTAATTTGGGACTAAATTTTTGTTATAGATAATTTTTTTTTTCTAGAATAATTTTAGAAACTTTTGTTTAAAAAACCACTAAAATCAAATAAGAAATAAATAGTGTTAAGTTAATGGAACATAATAAGAACTAAATAGTGTTAAGTTAATGGAACATATGACGTGTTTTGGTATATATAAAGTACAAAGTGAGCACTCAATTAAAACAGATAGTTTCCAGTCAAACAAAACTTTGGTGAGAAGTTATAGTCATTGTTGAGGTATGGAAATCCGAGACCTCGACGGGAGTCTGAGCTAGCCGATAGCGACCTGAAGAGAGGAAAAACAATGAAGAGGGTGACCTGCAGATGGCCGGTTGATCCCACTCCGATGCTTAAGTCAGCTAGGGTTTAAGAGAGGTTCTAGGAGAATGGAGCTGGAAGAATGAATCTCATACCTGGTTGCATGGTACTGTGCATATATATATAGTTTACATATGGGCTTTGCCTAAGCATGGAGTCTGGAGATTGGGCCTTTCTCATTGGGCTGTCTCCTTAGTGGGATAGTGGCTGGCTCTGCCGAGTCCAGGTCTGGGCCGAGTGGTTATGAGGCCTAAGCCGGACGGTTGCGAGGCCCAGTCGAGTGATGATGAGGTCTGGGCCGACAGCCTTAGATTGGCACTGTTGGGCTCTTACTCAACAAGTGCCCCCAGACGCGGAGACGAGTACAAAGTGGTCGACTGCGTGGCTAGAGTAGAGTCTTTTGTTGTTGTCGGGTGGTGGAGTGTATGTCGCCTGCTTTGAACAGTTGTGGCGGGTGGGCTTGTCGGTTGTGGTTCGAAAGGTGATGAAGGGAGTCGTCTGCTCAAGGCTCTTTGTGGAGGGCGGGCGGGTGGGAGACAGCTGGAGTCTCGTGGCACGGGGTGTGTGCGGGCAGGGAAATTTTGATTTTCAAGAACCACGTTTTGAGAGGGAAATTGGAGGTTTTATTGATTTTGGGTGCCACGTGTTGCCTCAGGGCGAAAACCGATGGAGGTATAAATGCCTTTCTCTCTCTTTGGGTCTTTTCATTTTCAACTTTGCTAAAGATTTTTACGACTCTTTGTTTCTTTTTCTCTCTTTTCTCTCTGCGTTTCTGGGTTTTCTTTCGGTTTCTTGAAGTTTCTGTCACGATCTCGGTGTTGTGGTTGAGGTCGAAGATTCAGTTCACCACGTCGAGGGATTCTTCTACGGCATTCGGTGTCGGTTGTGTTCGTGGCTAAGAGTTTCGGTTGTTAACGGCTATTCGAAGACGAACAGTTGCTTGGTAAGTTTGTGTTTTTCTTTTTGGGGTTTTCTTTTGGGTTGAAGCATGAGTAGCGAGGGTGAGAGTAGTGTTATGGGAATCAGTGGCGTTCGAATGGGGGAGGAAGATGCCGTTTCTAGCGGTAGCCGGTAGGTTTCTGGGCACAGTATCGCCGGGGAAATGGCGGAGGTAGCTGAGGAGGTGGTGGCTACCGGGCCCGTGATTCGTGACGGTGGGCCCACTGCTTCCGTTTCTGGCCATGTGGAGTCTGGCCCGAGCCCGAAGAAAAGAAAGGTTCCTGCTGGAAAGGCCAAGGGAAAAGCACAGGCCGCAGAGGAGCCGGCAGATAAAGATGCGGCTGACCACCTGTCTGTGTACACGGGGGATGATTTGGGTGACGAGTACCGGGCTCGGTTACTGAACATCCCGTCTTTCTTTGCCATGGGTGGCTATCAGTTCAAGGTTGGTCCCGTTGGTCTAAGGCCAGGGTATGTAGGAGACGGCGGGAATGCAGTCGTCTTCTATGAGGATTTATTCTTTGCGGGTTTCCGGCTGCCGCTTAATGCATTCTTCACCGAGGTGGTAAAGTACTACCAGATTGCACCGAGTCAGCTGATTTTAAACTCTTGGCGGATGGTGATCTCTTACCACTTGCTGTGCGCCTACAAGGACTGGGAGCCGTCCTTGAATGTGCTGCGGGAGCTGCTCAGTGTGAAACGGGCAGGGAGTTTCCTTGCCTTATATGCTAGAAAAGGGGTGAAGTCTCCTTTTAACTTTCCTGATACCAACAGAGACTGGAAGAATAAGTATATGGTGGTCAGGAAACCAGACGACGCGGAATGGGGTTGCTCTATGGAGTGGGTGGCTCACTCGGCGGAGTCTATAAGAGTCCTAGCCACCCGGCCAGCTATGTTGACGGATGCTGAGCGGGCCTAGTGTAAATACTTAACCGCTAAGGACCGTCTAATAAGGTGTGCCGATTGCGCACATTGCAACCGCTTGTACTCCTCCGGGTTGAGTGGGTACGAGAACCACCACGAGTACAGGGAAAATAATATTCCTCTAAGTGTGGGAACGGAGACACTGGAGAGGATAGTGAGGATGTTTAACCCGGAGAGGGCTGCAGCCAGAGGTGAACAGCCTCTATTTTCATCTTCAGGGGAAGAGGGTGGTTCCCAACAGCCAGTCGTCGAGGCTGAGCTACCTGCCGCGACTGCTGCCATCCAGCCTGCTGCGAGCCAGGAGCCTGCTTCCTTGGGCCAAGGGAAGAAGACGGGTGGAAGGAAAACTATGGCAAGGAAGTCTGTGGCTCCCAGGCCAAGTGTTGTTGAGGCGGCGCCCAGTACTACGCCGGGTGCTACAAGTCAGGGGTTGCGGGCTGCTCCCATGCCTACCTCTGTTCCTCCGACAGTCTCCGACGTTGAGCCTTTAGTTCCCACTGCTCAAGCAGGTAGTAGTGGAGTTGAAGTTTTTGTGTAGGTTGTCCGTAGGTTGGTGAGGGGGTAGGACTTGGGTTTATGGTGGTGTGCGTTCGTTAATTCCTTGGTCTACATGTGGGTAATTGTTGATAACTTTGCTTTCTACTTGCAGCCACCATGCCGAGGACTGGGCTCAATTTCTCCAGTGCGGACATTCTCAATGCCGTGAGGGGTGCTACTGGCCAGGCGTCTGAGGGCCAGAAGAGGAAGTCAGGTGATAACAGCGCCCAGGCTCCTGCTGCTAAGAGGGCCACCACCAGTGCTGTCCCCGGTGCGGGATGCTCCATGGCCACGGTAGCCTCCCGAGGGGTGAGGAGTCACTCCAACGTTCGCATCCACAGTTTCGAGAGGCATGCGGCTCCTCACCCAGCCCACGTGCCTTCCACAACAAGTGCTGCTCAAACACAGGGCCAACATCAGCCTTACACTGGCCATACCTCCACCCCGATGACGGGTGGGTCTAGTTCGAACGCACCGGTGGGTCCTTCAAGGCAAGAAGAGACGTCTGCTCCGGCTGCTGCCATGCCGCCGTCTGCACCTATTCCCACTCCAATCTCAGCCCCAGGCGCCTCCACTGTCCCCGAGCAGGCTGAGGATGACTATGTGCGGGTGCGTGGAGGGCGGGTGTTCCCGTTTACCGTGGATGGGCACCTGGAGGGGCGTCGGAGCATTTTCACCAATCCCCTATATGCGGCTCAAGAGGCACTCATCTTCAGAAGCCCTGTCGATAGAAACTATGTCGAGGGGCGTTTGGGGGCTGCCGACTGCCTGATATCCGCGGCTGCCTTCCTCGAGCAGGTTTGTCTTCGTGCCTTTTTCAAAATTAATGCTGTGGCGTTGTGGATGTTGACCGTGTTCTGACCCTGCTTTCTTGTAGGGACGAGTGATGCTTGCCGCGGGTGTGAGGCATCAAGAAGTGGCTAGCCGGGAGGCCCAGAACCGGATAAGGGAGCTAGAGGAGAGGGTGAGGCTGGCTGAGGACAATTACGCGTGCCTCCATGAGCGCCGATATTTTGACGCATGAAGGCGGCCCAGGCGGAAGCCAGTGAGCTGAGGATTGCAAACAAGACACTGAAGCAAGAACTGCGGGTGGCTCATGGTGCCGCGAAAACTACCAATGGTGAGTCCGCTAAGAAAGATCAGCGCCTTGAAAATATGCGGAAGGCCTTGGACAGGGTTCGCGCCGAGAGGAATGGGCTGAAGGATGAGGTTGCCGCCAAAGATAAGGACAAAAAGGTGGTGGCGAGTCCTTGGCCACTGTGCAGGAGCAGCACGCGAACCTTCAAAAGGATTACGCGGCATTGGAGCAGCAGCAGGCGGGCTACGTCTTGCAGCACTCGGCGTTGGAAAGGGATCACGCGGCTCTGAAGGGAGAGCATTCGGCGCTACAGGTATGTGACATCCCTTTGTCTTGGAAGATACATGAGTTTGCTGTTTTTCACGGTGTGGTGTTTTGTAGGTGGCACACGACATACTGCGGGCCACCCATGCGTCGTTGGCGGATGACATGCGCGCCCAAGTGGAGGCCACAGTGGCTAGCGTTGGTAGTGTGGTGATGGAGCAGGTGCTTAGCCGTCTGGCTATCTTGCACCCGGAACTGCAGTTCACTACTGCTAGCCTGCTCGAGCCTGTGGAAGCGCCGTTGGCAGGCGCGGGTGTTGGGGGCTCTGCCTTGGAGGCTATCCCCTAGGGAGATGAGGCGCAGACAGAAAGTGAAACTGTTGACGACTCCGCGGCTGTGCCCACTGCTGAGGTGGGTGCTGATTCGACGACTGAGGTGGTCGGGGAGGAGGTGACCAATGAAGGGGGTGAGCAAATTGCTTCGACTGAGGATGTGCAGCCTCACGCGTCCAAGGAGGCTCCTATGGTAGATCAGACGGCATCAGGTGCAAGGACTGTGCCAAGTGATGCTCCTCCCGTGGAAGCTGTGCCCCCTGCGGATGAAGTCCCCCTCCCGAGTGATGTACCCGCCGTGGAGGTTATACCAGTCGCAGAGCAGGTTGTCCCGTCGAGTGAGCCCCCTCCAGTAGACGGCGGTGTTGCCCAAGGTGGGGATGGTGTAATCGCCGTAGATTAGGCTTTTTACTTTTGTACATTGTTGTGGGTGATGTGGCCCACTTGAACAAATACCTTGTAATTAATTGTTGGGAATGGAGGCATTCCCTGAGCATTTTTGCGATAATACAAGTATATCCATTTCTCCTTATCTGCTTTATGGGAGTGTAGATAATTGTTGTTGTTTGCGATTTGCCTGTTTTTGTAGTGATTGCATGTTGAGTTATATTTACCTGTGTATGATAGACTTGCAATATTCGTATCTAGGGTCTGAAGTGTTTGGTAAGGATGAGTCATCAGCTGTGCTTCTTTCTTGAGAGCGCGGTCGTCCGCGTGGGAGGCCTGGCGACTGGTTCGGCGTTGGGTGCCTACCCGTCGAATACCTCGTTTATCGTAGAGGGATGAGTCGTCGATCGTGTCTCTTCGCTGAGAGCACGCTCATCCGTGTAGGAGGCCTGGCGACTGGTTCGGCATTGGGTGCCTACCCGTCGAATACCTCACTTATCGTAGAGGGATGAGTCGTCGATCGTGTCTCTTTCCTGAGAGCACGCTCATCCGTGTAGGAGGCCTGGCGACTGGTTCGGCATTGGGTACCTACCCGTCGAGTACCTCATTTATCGTAGAGGGATGAGTCGTCGATCGTGTCTCTTTCCTAAGAGCACGCTCATCCGTGTAGGAGGCCTGGCGACTGGTTCGGCATTGGGTGCCTACCCGTCGAATACCTCATTTATCATAGAGGGATGAGTCGTCGATCGTATCTCTTTCCTGAGAGCACGCTCATCCGTGTCCCGTGTGTTGTATTTCATATGTCGTTCGAGTACATGTAGCTTGTAAAAGGAAAAATTTTGGGAAGGGAGGCATGTAGAAGCGGCGTCAACGTGTCTTTGTATTACTTTGTCTTTGAAATTGCTGTTTATAACAGAATGAGAAATTGCTGTCTTAGTAGACTATACAATTGGAAGATGAAAATGTACTGTCAAAAGAACAATAATTCGTGTATTATGGACACAACAGCTAAAAGTAAAATTTCTTTAAATGGACAGCATTCCAAGTTCGAGAAATGGGCTTCCCTGCAAGATCGTGTAGCTTGTAGGCTCCCTTGCCAATGACTTTGTCCACCTGGTAAGGTCCTTCCCAGTTAGGCGACAGCTTTTTCCTTTCTCCAGCGGGCCGACTGGCTTCACAACTTCGTAGTACAAAATCACCCACTTGGAATTGGCGATTGTGCACTCTTGTGTTGAAGTATCGGGCAACTTGTTGGGACCTGTTTGTCGCCTGGATCTGTGAGCTGAGCCTGACCTCTTCCAGTAGATCGAGATTTAGGCGGAGCTCCTCCCTATTCGTCGATTCGTTGAAGTTGGATACTCGGAAGATGGGGAGGCCTATCTCTGCAGGTATCACTGCCTCAGATCCATATACCAGGTTGAAGGGGGTCTCGCCTGTTGTGGTACTGGCCGTGGTTCTGATGGCCTATAGTACTTTCGGAAGCTGTTCTACCCACGCCCCTTTTGCGTCATCAAGCTTCTTCTCCAAGGATTTTACTATCTTCCCGTTCATAGCTTCGACTTGCCCATTCGCCTGTGGGTGTGTGACCGAGGCTGCCCTTAGACTGATGTGGAAATTGTCGCAGAGTTCTTTGACCTGTTTTCCTTGAAGTTGAGTGCCATTATCAGTGATTATGGTGTGTGGAACTCCAAACCGGCAGAGGATATTCTGCCAGATGAATTTTTCTACCGCCTTCTGAGTGATGGCCGCGATTGCCTCAGCTTCCACGCATTTGGTAAAGTAGTCGCAGGCCACTATCAAGAATTTTTTACCTCCTGTTGCGATTGGAAAGGGACCCACAATATCTATGCCCCATTGGGCAAAAGGCCATGCTGATTTTACTGGATTCAGCTCCTCTGCCGGCTGTATGTTGATCTTGGCGAATTTCTGCCATTTCTCACATTTCTTGACCAGTTCAGCAGCGTCGCTTCTCATAGTTGGCCAATAGAAGCCCTGCCGCATGGCTTTCTGTGCCAGTGACCGACTGCCCTGGTGGTTTCCACAGACTCCTTCATGGATTTCCCTCAGCACATACTCAGCGTTGTTTGGGCTGACACATCTGAGAAGGGGAGCATTGAATGACTTCTTGTAGAGTACGCCATCCATCAAGATGTACCTGGCAGCCCTTTTCTGTATGGCCGTTGCCTCTGTTCGGGATTGCGGGATGTCCCCTTGCAAGAAACGGATGATGGGAGTCATCCAACAATTCTGCTCGGTGCTCAGCTCATGGACGTCTGATGACCCCTGCCTGGTCGGGTGATCAACGTATTCGAGAGTCGTCTTGCCTCTAATGGTGGAACTTGCGGACGCTATTTTGGATAGCGCATCAGCTCGAGCATTCTCTTCTCTGGGAATCTGGTGGAGGGATATCTTTTCAAACTTGGCCCAGAGGTTCTGGACTGACTGATGATAATCGGCCAGGTTGGGTTCTCGAACCTCGTACTCCCCCAACACCTGCTTGGCCACTAGTTGGGAGTCCGTGTTAATGTGGACATGTTTGACTCCCATTTTCACAGCCAAATTCAGCCCGGCGATCAAGGCCTCGTACTCGGCGGCGTTATTGGAGAGTGGGAAGCCAAACGTCAGACCGTATTGGTACTCTTCTCCTTCCGGGCTCGTTAACAGTAAGCCAGCGCCACCGCCTTCCTTAGTGGCTGAGCCATCCACAAATAGTGTCCAGAGTGTATCGGATGGTGTGGGTGCTGGACTGGGGGGTTCCGTCTGGCTGAGGACGGAGGCATCCGGTAGATTGGCCAAGGGGAGATCGGGGAGGACCGTGGGCTCCTTGAAAGTGCATTCGGCCATGAAGTCGGCAAGGGCTTGTGCTTTGATGGCTTTTCTGTTCTTGAACTCGATGCCAAATTCACTCAGTTCAACGCTCCATTTGACAAGCCTGCCCGATATGTCTACCTTGCTCAGGATTTCCTTGATTGGCTGATCAGTTAGAACTGTTACTTTGTGAGACTGGAAATATTGCCTGAGTTTGCGGGCCGCTATCACAAGGGCGTAAGCCAATTTCTCTGGACGGGTGTAATTACACTCTCCCCCTTGGAGTGCGCGGCTTACATAGTAGACGGGGCAGTCTTCATTGTCCCTTCTCCTGACGAGGACGGCGGCAACAGTCTTGTCCGAGGTGGCTAAATACATGAACAGCTCGTCCCCGGTCTCTGGCCGGCTCAAAAGAGGTGGAGAGCACAAATACTGCTTTAACTGTCCGAATGCTTCTTGACACTCAGCCGTCCATTGGAATGGTGTCCGGGTGGTTCGGGTGGCTTTGGATCTGATGACCTTAAAAAATGGGAGGCACTTTTCAGCGGACTTCGAAACGAATCTGTTAAGAGCTGCTACCCTGCCGGTCAGCACCTGGACCTCTCTCATGGTTCTTGGGGGAGGCATGTCGATGATGGCCCTTATTTTTTCTGGATTGGCCTCAATTCCCCTCTGGGATATCATAAATCCCAGAAATTTTCCAGCTTCCACACCGAAAGTGCACTTAGTTGGGTTTAACTTCATCCCATACTTTCGCAGTGTGCCAAAGGCTTGGGCCAGGTCATTAAGATGCTGCTCGAAACTGACGCTCTTGACCAGCATGTCGTCTACATACACCTCAATGGAACTGCCAATCTGCTCCTTGAAGATTCTATTCACCAGGCGCTGATAAGTGGCTCCCGCATTCTTCAGTCCGAATGCTACGACATCATAGCAATACAGGCCGTCTTCCGTGATGAAAGATGTTTTTTCCTGGTCTTCTCTAGCCAGTGGGATCTGGTGATAGCCTGAAAAGGCTTCCATGAAACTTAGATATCTGTTCCCTGACGAGGAGTCGACCAACCTGTCTATCGAGGGAAGCGGAAAACTGTCTTTTGGGCAGGTTCTGTTGAGGTCAGTGAAGTCAACACACATTCTCCATTTGTTGTTTGATTTCCTCACCAAGACCACATTAGCAACCCATTCGGGGTAATGGACTTCCCTGATGAACCCAGCCTTCATCAACTTGTCGACTTCTTCACGGATGGCCGTTATCCTTTCTGGAGCGAATTTTCTCTTCTTCTTCTTTACCGGCTTTGCTTTGCTACTGACGTTGAGCTTATGTTCCGTTACGGACGGATGGATCCCAGGCATGTCGGCTGGTGTCCAAGCGAACACGTCAGCGTTCTCTTGCAAGAATGTCATCATAGCTTCCTGTTCTTGCGGGGTCAGTTTAGACCCTATCTTGGTTGTCTTGGAGGGCTCTCCTATCCGGAGGCATATGTCCAGGGTTTCTTCAACTGGCTGTGCTTTGCTCAGCATTTCCTCGTCCCTGGTGTCCAGGACGTCAAGTGACAGCCAAGCCAGGATTTCAGTACCGCATCCGGCACCACTCGTTGATCCCACTTCCCAATTCAGCGTTTAATTTCCATTGGTTGGCAGGAGTCTTGCCCCCCAGTGTGAACTGTGGTCCATGAGGCTTGCCCCCCAGTATGGGGTTGAGTGGCCAGGGCTAACATCTCGTCTCTGGCGTCGGCAGCCTTCTTCGCCATGACTAGGGATAATAGGTGGCACTGTCGGGCTTGGTGTTGATTCGACTGCATGTAGCCAATCCCGCTTGGAGTCGGGAACTTGACTTTTAAGCAGTAGACGGCGTCAACCATTCTGACTCTCTTCATCATGGGACGTCCAATTATGGCATTGTACGCTGACGGCTGGTCTACTACAACAAATGTGTTCATGATGTTGAGCACATGTTTCCCGTCGCCTAAGCAGATGGGAAGTCTTATCATCCCCTTGACCGGTATTTCGTTGTTCCCAAATCCGTAGATTGGTCCTGTCGGCAATAGTTGGTCATCCGTCAGCCCCATATCCTTGTAGGTCCTATAGATGATGGCGTCGACTGCGCTGCCATTGTCAACCAGGATTTTGTTCACCTCAAAGCTGCCAATGATGGCCTTGACCACAATGGGGTCATTTCCTGGGTCCTGGAACAAGTCGGTTTCGTTTCTGGAGAAAGTGATGGACCAGTCTTCTTCCTCATGTTCTGTTCGGGGGGGTGGGGCTTGCAAGCCAATGTGGCATACACTGCACAAATGAGCTTTTCTCTTGGATTGGGATTCTGCCCAGTCTTCCAAGGCCCCAACAATAGTGTTGATTACGTCGCGAACAGCCGGCGTGACTTGTTCACGTCGCTCTGGGCGTTCCGCCGGTTGATTGGTATCCTGGGCTGGCTGCGCATTCTCTCTTTGGACGAAATTTCGAAGATATCCTCGTCGAATCATATCTTCGATTTCGTTTTTTAGATCCCAACATTCTTCTGTAGTATGGCCTCCGTCATCATGGAATCTGCAGTATTTATCAGAATTCTTCCCGCCTTTCCTGGGGTTTCTCAACCTTGGAGGCCATTTCATTTTGTTCGCCATGTCTCCATTGGAGATGTTATGGAGAATTTCCGTGCGGGAGGCAGTGAGTTGAGTGTACTCGGCTGCTAGGCAAGGAGGGGGCCGGTCTCCTCTCTCTTGATCGCGACGAGGGGCCTCAGACCGTAGGCTCTTACTCTCACCTTGTCGATTGCCTAGGTCTCTTCGTCGAAAGCCCCTGTCGCTTCTCTGCTGTCAGCCTTCGCCTTGGCGACCGTCGTCTTGTCGAGTACGCTCCTTGGCCATGTCTTGGCTCTTTCGATAAAGTTTATCGGTTTGGATTTGGTTTTCTTCAACATCAGCGTACCTCTGTGCTTTGTCAAATAACTGATGTAGATGATGAGGTTTATCCTCGGAGAGTGCGTATTTGAGGTGTTCATTACGCACCCCCGCTACGAAAGCTGTTGTAGCAAAGTCAACTGTTAACTCCTCAATCTCTGTGGTGGTCTTTTGAAACCTTTCCACGTAAGATTTGAGTGACTCCTCAGGCCCTTGTCGAATCGCCATGAGGGCCACTGCTGTCTTCCTCTTCTTTCTCAGGGCAGAAAAATTGCTCAGGAAGGAGATGCTCAATTGAGTAAAGTTCACGATGGAACCTGCCTTCTGTCTGTAGTACCAGTCTCTTGCCGTTTTCTCCAGGGTGCATACAAACACCCGGCATTTCAACGCGTCGCTGGCTCTCTTGAGATCCATGAGGTTGTTGTAGGACGTAATGTGGTCCTTTGGATCACTCGTCCCATCATACTTGAGCTTTGGGATCTTGAAGCCGTCTGGGACGTCTTCTTGCTGGATGGCAAGAGAAAGAGGGCTGTCATCCGTGCTTAACCATTCTAAATGGTCCTTTTTGCTCTTTTGGAGATTAGTCTCCAGGGCCTCGGCAAACTTGTTTTCTAGTTCTGCTTTGAGGCCATCCAATCTTTCCTCCAATTGCCTCTCAGTATAGAGGGAGGTGCCACCTGATCTTGCCGTGTGGTCAGGCCCCTCTGCCCGCCGCCTCTTTTCACCCAATATTGTTACACTGTGGGTCGACTCCTCGGGGGCAAGTGGGACCGGGCTTGTTGCACGTATTCTTTGTCTTCTTGTAGATCTGTCCTCTTGTGGAGAACGTGCGCGCCCTGGCGAAGATCATGCATGTCCTTGTGGGCCCCCGTCTCTACGTTCTCGTTCACCCCTCGGAGCATCGTTGTTCGGTTCCTGGGTTCGTGGAGGCCTTTGTGTGAGGTTGGCCACCACTGAGCGTAACGCGGTCAGCTCCTTCTCCATCAGATCATTTTTCCGTTGGAGCTGAGTCACATATAACATAAAGTCATCATCTTGTGGGGTTTTGTGGCTTCTACGGCCATCTGGGCTTACCCGTTGAAGGTAAGCTGGTTGGGAGGAGGAGGGGGTTGTATTATGAGCGTCAGGGAGGAATGAAGCGAAGGAAAGGTGGCGTCTTGCCACAGGATCGGGCCCGGAAGGGTCGTTGTTTTCTGGGGAAGGACGAGATTCTTGGGCTAAAAGGTTTGTGGTGGGGGAACTCCATATATCTTGGCTCACGTTCCTCCTAGAAGGCAACCCGCTTGTTTCTTCAGGCGTGGACATGGCTTTCTCTAGATTCCCACAGACGGCGCCAATGTTGAGGTATGGAAATCCGAGACCTCGACGGGAGTCTGAGCTAGCCGATAGCGACCTGAAGAGAGGAAAAACAATGAAGAGGGTGACCTGCAGATGGCCGGTTGATCCCACTCCGATGCTTAAGTCAGCTAGGGTTTAAGAGAGGTTCTAGGAGAATGGAGCTGGAAGAATGAATCTCATACCTGGTTGCATGGTACTGTGCATATATATAGAGTTTACATATGGGCTTTGCCTAAGCATGGAGTCTGGAGATTGGGCCTTTCTCATTGGGCTGTCTCCTTAGTGGGATAGTGGCTGGCTCTGCCGAGTTCAGGTCTGGGCCGAGTGGTTATGAGGCCTAAGCCGGACGGTTGCGAGGCCCAGTCGAGTGATGATGAGGTCTGGGCCTACTGCCTTAGATTGGCACTGTTGGGCTCTTACTCAACAGTCATCATATATAGCTTAGCTGGTTATAATTATTTGTAAGGAGAGAGGGACCTGGTTCGGCTGTCGGTGCTTGGGCAGGCACAACTGGTTTCGGTTTGCACAAGTCGGCCAAAGTACTCCATGCATCTGTGGCGGAGGTCTTCTCTCTGATCCGAGCAAGTAAATTTGGAGAGCATGAAATCTGAATTGCGTGTAATGCAGCCGCATTCTTCCTTCTCCAAGCCTTATAACCTGATTCATCTTCTTCAGCTTTTGGAGGTTCAGTCTCGTCTTCCACAACTTCCCACAGATCTTGACCCAGCAAATAATTTTTCATGCAAGCTCTCCAGTTTTCATGATTGTCTGCTCTAAGAAGTTCGCCAACAATATTGCTGGATCCCATCGTAATACTTAAATCTGTTAAGTAAATACAAGTCTGCTTCCTTCAATTCTTTGACGAGTATATACAATCTTAAATAGTAAAAAGAAAATTACTTCCGCACTCCCATATTCCTTACTTTCTTTTTACTGCTACTTGGGATAAAGGGTCAATATCTTTCAAGGATTATTTTGAACCAGATATGGTTTAAGCACAAGATAATTGACTTGAAGAGAGAAAAAGTGAAAAGTTATTGTTTTCTTCTTCTGTCTCTTTCTCTTTTTTTAAGATTCTTTCTTTCATTTTGGAGAATAGATTTTCAATGTTTATAAGTACTTAACTTATGATTTTTCATATACTACGACGTGATTTATAATTATTACATGCATGCGAGATAATTTAACTTTAAATTCCAAATTTTTTTAGAAATTTATCAGAAATAAGAATTAATTCAAAGATCCTCATTTAAAATTAGAATTGAAATTATATATTACTATATAATGTAATATTTAGCTATAACATTAATCAAATATATCTCTTCCCAGTGATTCCACATCTGAAAAGATATATACATTAATGTAACATTACATACACATCAAACCAGTAAAAAGTTTAGAACAAAAGTTAATATAGCTGAGAAATTTCCTCCATCGAGTTTGAATGTTTAAAATTGAATTAAAAACAAAGGATTGTCCACGAACCTCTGGGACCTACAAATTTGGGCCGGGCATTAGATAAAGATTGATTTGAGGTTCAGGTAGGGTTCGGGAAACTATTATTAGATTAGTAATAAACTATATATTTTAAGAATATTAATTAGGCTTAAACAAGTTCTAATGGTCAAACTCAAACAAAGAAGAGGAATGATTAGTATCTTCAACACTTAGCATTTAATTTTAGTGGTTACGAATTTTTCGAACTTTGAAAGAGCAATGATTCTTTCGAAGTGCAGCAATTGAATTTTTTTTTTTTTTATTAGTTTGTGTCCTTAGACAATTCTTAAACTTACTTGTTAGTTACTAATTAAACTAAGTTTTAAACTCAATTATTATTGTAGATCTTCCACATTATGCGTAGCGTTGATACCAGGAATCAGAGCACTGCAACTCAAGCACCAGGAGCAGTTTCTAGACGCCTTGGCTCTATTAAGGCATATTTGTTGTTGAATCCATTATTCATATAAAATTTTTTGTTGAATCCAAAACAAGCTATAGCCCAATTAAGGCATTAATTAACATATATAGTAAGCGAATAGGATAATTTCAAGCACCAGCAGCAGTTTCTAGACGTCTTGGCTCTGCTTCTGCTTCTGATCTGCTGGAGCTGGAGCTGGAGCTAGAGCTGGAACTAGAGCTTCTGCTGGGGCTGGATCTGATGCTTCTGACAAGGTAACCTTCTTCCCAGCAGTGTTTGAGACAGTCTACAGAACATCATCAGCCTTCACATTGCCTTTCACTGTCACTTTCTTCTCCTTCATATCTATATCTAGCGATTCCAAACCTCACAGGATAAAGAGTTTAGAAAAAGATATTGGCAGCAGAAGATTCCCTCAATTAATTATTTTTATTTTTCAAATAGAATGCTAAAGATTTGTCCACATGGACCTGGCCAACCAACTTCAGCCAAGCCATAGACAGAGATTTAAGACTCGGGTATAGTATATAATCTGTTTATTAGTCTAACAATTAATTTAAAATGATTAGACCTAAGCAAATGTTCTAATTAATGGATCCAATTCTGTCATCATAAGGTGTTAATGAGGCCAGACCAGCACTTCACCTAAAACAGTTTCATGTCAAACAAACCTCTGCAACTTATAAATTAGTTCATGACAAGCCACCAGGCAAAACGATCTTTGGACCAAAATTACTATTAAACAAAGGGTTACGGTATACCTTCCATGGTTTCTAAAGCTGTCTTGATAACTCCAACACAGCCTTCACATGACTTGCGAACCTTGATGACAACGGTCTGCACTCAAACCAAAAAAAAAAAAGCTAAATCAGAAGGTTAATTAGGCTATGTTTGGTATGAGAAAATATTTTCTGTTTTCATTTTCTAAAAAATACAAAGAAACTACCATGTAAGATATGTGTTGTGAGGGGAAATGTACATATATTTTAGAAAATGAAAATGAAAATGGTTCTAGAAATGAGATTAAAAACAAATTATTCTCAATGTTAGTTCCATTGTTATTTTCATTTTCTAAAACATACATTTATTTCTATAAATTACACATATCTATATGGTGATTTCTTTGTATTTTTTAGAGAATGAAAACAGAAAATGTTTTCATGTACTAAACATAGCCTTAGTTTCTTCAAAAGCCACCATATATAAATATATATATATATATATATATATATATATCTAACATACAATTCTTTTCCTTTTCCTTTTGCCATTCTTCAAACAAATTGCTCACTCGAAAAATGCGAACATATAACTGGAAGAAGATGAACATAATAGCAAATTATATGTACATAAAGTAAAAGGCAAAAGACAGAAAACAAAAGGCTTAGATAATGACTATAATTCAAGATTTTGACAAATTGCAGAACCATGTTAGGATTTTTGACTCAAATTCTAGAAGATTTGATTGAGAGATTTTTTAGAGATATTGCTTGATGGGTAAGAATACTTGTTGGCCAAAAAATCTTAGGTTTTCTTGTTAATCAAGTAATCGTAAGTATAAATAATGAGGGTCTCATTAGGGTTTGATAAGATAGAAAGATGAAAGTAGAGTTATAGGGTTTGGAGTGAGACACCCGATAGGACAAAAGGATGGTCCTATGGGTGTGTATGTTTGATTGTTTGCTTGATTATTTGAAGGCTTGCTTGGAGATTGGTTTGGTGAGGATTGGAGCTAGAGTACTCATGTTTGTTTGGATAGATTTGTGATTGTTTGTTTATAGATTGAAGATTGGTTTAGGTTTGATTGACCTGGTTAACCAGATTGGGCCGTGAGTGAGTGAGTGCTTGAGTGGATTGATTAGATTGATTGTAAAATTTCTTATAACTAGTAGATCTTTTCTCTCATTTGTGGACATAGATAAGTTGAGTGTCGAACTATATAATTTCTTGTGTCTTTTTTAAAAAAACAATTTAAAAAGTTTTATTAGAGAGAAAAATTAAAACTAGGCAAGTATATTACTACTTCTCTGGATACACCAGTTTAGCAAGGGAGTCAACGAAAGAATTTGCTTCCCTAAAGACATGAACAGAAGAAACATGACCAATGATAGATGTCACACCCCGATCCGCCTGGGCCGGCCACGTGGCAATTGCCACGCTGCCTCGAAGTATGCGCCGGCCGCTCACGCACCCGAAGCATCACAAGGCAAAGAAATGGATACCATCGCTGCAAAACAACTAAAACTTAATTAAAATCATTTAATATAATAATTAACTTTAAAAGTAATGCCAGTGGACTAACTTAAAGAATACTTACACAGCGGAAACTACTAAGCCTAAGCCACCGATGTCTCCTAGTGAGCCTCCATTCTATCTGCTGACCTCGTACGCGGATCTGCATCCATCCACATTGGATACAGGTGAGTGACAGAGGTTCTTAGAATCTCCATCAAGGTTAGGGAAAAACAGGGGAAATCCAAAGGATAATAATAAAATAAATATTTCTCTTTTGAAAATCTCTTTCTAGTTCTCTAACTGAGAACTCTCTTTTAAAACACATTAAATAAATAAATAAATATATATGTACATAAAATGGGCTGGTATCTCTGTCATACTAAAGGTGCGACCCGTCGATCGTCTTATGCCTCACTGCACCGAGGGCTATCTCTTATTTTTTAAAAAATATTTTCTCTTTTCTCTTTCTCTAGCTCGTTCCCTCGGTGGTGCCCATTGCTGTGGTGGAACACAGCGCTCTGGAGCCCTGGTGAGCTTCCCTACGCGCCTCTCCCAGGGTCTCGACTCACTGTGCCCCTCGATAGGCGGTCCACGACTGAGTATCATGCATGCTCTCCAACTCGGCCCACGCTCCCACAAATATTGGAGCACCGAGGAATCCACTCAATCACTCATCTCCCAAAGGTATCGTACCCTTAATAATCATAATAATAATATTTCATATATATATATATATATATGTATAAAACACATACATTTAAAACATATAAACACACACACATAATGACACGCCCGGACCTAGTCCGCATGTGTCAAGTTTTATATTTATGTAAATTATTTAGCCAAGAGACCAAATTAGATTTTTCATAGACGTTTTGAACTTCCTTTAGCTCAATTTCGAGCCTAGGAGCTTAAAATTTTATCCGGAGTTGGTGGAGTCCTTGGGCACGAAGACCGAGGCAAGAAGGCTAGGTTGACTAAAAGTCAACTCATGGTCAGTTGACCAATGGTCAAACCAGATGGGTCAAGATCAACCCAATTATTACAAAAGTGGTGGTCGGCAAGCTAACCACCACATTTGCTTATTTCTTCTTCATTTCTTCTTTCCTCTTCTCCATTCTTCTCCTCTTCAAGCTCTTTCAATTTCCTTTAAATTTCCAGCCTTCAATCCATCATTAAACACTTCATCAATCATCAATAACAACTCCTTTAGCTTGTTTGAGAATCAAAAACACCAAATTCATGAAGAATTTTCGAAATCCAGAAATCTGTCAAACTGTCGACAGATTTTTCATCAACTCATGACTTTCAATTCAACCGTGGGAATTGGCTGGGTTTTGGTATGTTGTTCTAGACTCATCAAGCTTTAATTTGATAGCTAATATGCATGATTTCGTGGTCTGAGCTAAAAGTTATGCTAATTTGAAGTTGAATTTCGCTGCTGCCCAGAAAATCTGCACACCTTGCTGTTTTGCTTCGAATTTCTTGCTGAATTCATTGTTTAATTCCGTTTTTTTTGCTATGGGTTCAAAGATTATATATCTAAGATTACTTGTTTCAATTCTCATGTAATTTGGTGGAGAATTGAAGGAGAATTGAATTTAGGAATGGTGCAACCAGATTTTTCTGGTTGCTGAAGCAAATGTGCAACCCAGATCCATTCGGATCTGGGTTGGACCCAGCTGATTGGGTCATTCCCAATTTGGGTCCTAAGGTGCAAAACGGTCATTTCGCGGCCCTAGGTTCCAATTAATTTATGATAGCTTCAATTAAGTTATGGACTTGCCCAATTTTACTCCGAGACCTTAGAAACTCTAATTAGATTTTACCTAGGTGTTTAATTTTTAGTCAATTACCTTTATTAATCAAATTAGATTTTTAATTTGATTATTTAGGTACGTGATTGTACGAGGTTGGAACCGGTAGCAATTTGAGTTTAGGCGTTCGTGGGAATTTATTGGGAGTATACAAACCTCCCTTACTTGTGAGTGGCTTGGATTATATTGGTTGACCATTAAGGGTTAACTGTTTTCAAATTTCTTTATAAATGCTTTATTAAATTGTTTTTATATGTTTTGGGGTATGAAATATCCACCCTCACACACCAAGTTTACAAATGATTTAAAGGGTGGGAATTTCAAATATTTTTATAAATTGATACTATTGATAATTGTTTGGGGTACGATGCCCCTGAGAGATGAGAGATTGAGCGGGTTCCTCGGGGCTCCAATTTGCGGGAGCGTGGACCGAGTTTGAGAGCATGCATGATACTCAGCCGTGGACTGCCTATCGAGGGGCACGGTGAGTCGAGCCTGGTTGGGAGAGGCGCGTAGGGAAACTCGCCAGGGCTCCAGATTGCTGTGTTCCACCATAGCAAGGCAAACGTCAAGGGAATGGGCCAGATAGCAAAGAAAAGTGTTTTAAAGTATAAAGTAACCCTTGACGGTCCAGCGGATACCCCAGTGCACGGGTATACCTTTTTGGTACAATTTCAGATGCCAGCCCATTTGGAAATATTATTATTGATTTAATATTTGTTTTGGTGTGGGACTTCCTATAATTTTAATAAATGGTTTATTAAATTGATTTTTGGATTATTTCATATCCCCAGCCTGAGGTGATCGGTCATTATAACCGAGTCCCTCACTGGGTACAAGTATATTGTACTCATTCCATTCACTTTTGTTGTCAGGCCATCAGGTTTCGGACGGCGGACGTCCCGGTGGTCAGTGATCCCAGTACGACACTGTGGACACGACTTTGTAGGTGTCACCCTTTTTTCCCTGTGTATCTTGGCTCAGGATATTAGTGCATTTTACATATATATTTATGTATATATATATTACTTTCTGCTGCATGGAGCACCGTAAGACGTGTCACTTTCTTTTTAAATATTTTTGAACTATATTATCTATGATATTTTCGTATGTTATCATATATTGCTTGAATACCCTTTATTTTTATGCCTTATGCCATCTTGGTTGCCCGCCTGACGAGGCATGCATCTCTAGGTGGTACGACGGTTGTTACGTGGTCGGGCCTGCGGGTCGGGGCGTGACACATAAGTCTTTATATTAATTTTTAAAATATCCCACTCTCTATGTGGGTATATCACCATGCCAATGCATGTGTGTAGATTTCCCATATCCCAAAGCTTTTGAAAACATTTATGTTTTTAAAACCTTTGTGCCCAGTGGCTAAACAAAAAAGCCTAGGCCACTCACAGTATTGAGAGGTTCGTATACTCCCAAGCGCTTCATGTAACTTTAACCTCCGAGCATCGCCGCACTCGATCATCCGGAGCCCTAGTATACGCAAAACCGTGTTAGCATTTATAATTAAACTATGAATGCACCTATGAGGCTCTAGTATGACTTAGGACAGTGTTTAGAATTGTTTTGGGAATTAGAAAAGTGTCCAGGAGGTTCCGGGGTCGAAATCGGACACTTGGAGAAAAATTATGAAAATGCCCTTAGGGTCCCATGGGCAGCCCATGCGGGCTAGGCCTGGTCGCAGCTTGGGCTAGGCAGGCCCTCCCACACGGACTTTTTCCCCTCTTTGAAATCTCTCATAATTTCGATCTTTGGCCCGATCTACCAACCAATTCACCAATGGACGTCCAATCCATTGGCTATGGACATAAAGAGGTCCACTTTGGTTTCCATGCACGGTCAATTGCCTTATCCTCCAACTCCGTCTTATTTTAAGGTTAACTTCTCTTCTTAATTAGACACATCCAGACCGACGTATTGTTGACTTAATAGGCCGTCTTACACTATTCCGTTTATATGGAAAAATTCGATTAGGTCCAGGTGTGCCAATAGATAATAAGTTTGTGTGGATGATTTATTACTTTAAAATGCTTCTTCTTACATGATTGGTTGGATGGTTGATTAATTAGGGTTTGAGACCTAATAAGTGATATCAGAGTAAGGTTGTAAGATTACTCGAATTGGTTTAATGAAGACATTACTCCATGTTGGAGCCAAGTTCAAACTTGTTACAAGAATGATGAAGCTTGATTACAACTCAATTAGAATTGTGTTTAAGATCACGGTGATGAAGACATTTACTGTTCGTGCTCGAATTAGATGTGGATGGAAAGGATGATCAAATTCCAATTTGTTAGATCATGCTATAGTGAAGATGAAGCCACACAAGAAGATTGATATGAAACTTTCATCGTAGCTAGAGTCAAACATATCCAAATGATTGAAGAATTGAACATTGACAGCATGTTTGGTTGGATGGAGTTGCATTGCAATTTCCTAAGAGTTTGTAATGCCTCGGTTTGGTTCAACAAATAGACAGATCAGTGAATCAGTGAATTTCAATTCAGGCCCAATTCAACAAAAGTGTTGAACTGCAATTCAGTGGTCCACCCCCGAAGTGCAATTCCGTGCAAGAGGGAATTCACTTAGAACATTTTAGACCATTTTGTCCCCATATATTTTTTAAAATTCCAAATTTATCCTGACAAGGGAGACAAAATTGGCTAATCCACCGGCAAGGGAAAATCGTTATGAGATATTTGACATTGAATGACGAATTCAAATAGAGCATATAGATAAACCATCAATGGCTTTATCAAGATTGTTGGTTGTTGTTCTTGGACGTTCCTTTTGTCTTGTTAGGTTTATGATTATGTTTGACATTATAAGAGGAGTGAGATTTCTTCTGAGATGGCAGAAGAGAGGCTAGCGAAGCAACTTGAGTTCAACCATGAGGGACGGTGGGTTTGGAACGGAGTACTTCTTGTTTTTGTTTAAGGGTTTACCTCGGGAGATAGATTTTTGCATTTGAGGGATATGGTGATCGACAATTTTTTCAGCTGTTCATTTTCCGGTGATGGGTGCAACAAAAGGAAGAAGAAGAGAAAAAAAGAAGAAAACAGATGGGGCGTATACTTGTATTTTAACATCCATGCCTTCCCTATTCCTTCTCTATTTGGAGGTTCAACCAAACTAGGTAATATGACCAAATTTTAAAGTCAATTCCCTCTATTTTCAATTCTTTGTCAATGCAATTCAGTCCCTATTTCCTTCATCCGAACCAAACATGACTTGAACATTGAAAATTTAAAGGAATTTGAGTTAAGGTGGAGATTGCTAGGATTTTTTACTCAAATTCAAGAAGATTTGATTGGGAGATCGATGAAAGTCTTAAGCTCAAATATATATCTCTTAGATCTCTTAGAGTTCAAATATTCATCTGTCATTCAACCTCTTGGACAAGGCTAGAAAATCTAAGCTTTTGTGAACAGAACCGAGTAATTAGTACACCTTCTGTCCCTATTTAACTGTCCCTTTTTGGTTAACTTACCATAACTTTGACCATTATTTGTGATAAAATTATAAAGTTATAAATTTTTTGTAAATAAAATTTTAAAAGTACAAATCTTAAACTTTTCAAAATATATTTTTTGAAAATTTAGTTATATATAATTTTTGTAATTAATGGTCAAAGTTGTGATAAGTTCACCAAAAAGGGACAGTTAAATAGGGACAGAGGGAGTATCTTCAACACTTGAGCATTTAATTTTAGTGCCTACCCGAATGACAGGATTTTAGAACTTCGAAATGATTCATTCGAAGTACAGCGGTTGAATTAATTTTTTTAATTAGTTTTTCCTTTTAGTAATTCTTAAACTTACTTCTTAGTTACTAAATCGAGTTATTAAACTCAATTATTATATCTGGCCAAAAAAAAAAGGAAGAAAAACTCAATTATTATAAATCTTCCATACATAATGCGTAGTTTTGATACCAGGAGTCAGTGCATGAAAAACTAAGGTATTGGAATGGTAATCTTAAGTGTTTTGGAAATGCATGAGATGTACTCTTGGCATATGATTATGATCATGATGATAAACATTCTTTCGGAAATAAGGAATAAAATTTTAGTCTGTTTGGAAGTCAGCATTGACCCATCAAGTCTCCATTTCTAAATACCTATAGCCTTTAGTCGTTGCCTTCTTATGAAGGCAAAAATGAAGGAGCGTAAAATTGAAAATACAAAGTATAATTAGTATATTTTTGGCAATCCATCCTATAAAACAATTAACAATAACAAAGCCCCCCAAATACATAACCTATTCAATTAACAACCAAGACATAGTTAATATTGTAGTATTTTACACTAACAAACATAGGCATAATTGCTATATCAACCAATTCTTCATTTTCCTATCAAAGATTCCTGGTCCATAAGTTGAGATTATCATCCTCACAAGGAGAGGGAATTGCAACCAGATGAAGAGGGAGACTGGAATGCTAGCAAGCAAAACGATTGGAATAACTATTGCCAACTGGCCATTTAGCATGATAATAGCAGTTGAAGAAAAAGCTACCATCATTGTTGCAATGGAAATGAAGAGGGAGGAAAGAGCGATAATCAATTTGGTGGGCAATGCTTTTAAAAAATCGTTTGCTGTGTAGCGAGATGTGAGAATACCGACAAACATCAAAACTGAAGTGGATGAAGCAAAGAGAGAAATTGCATCCGATATCACAAATACCTTAAAAGCCTTTCTTGTTAAGAGTATGGGAATGCCAGTGTTTTGGTTGTTGCCTCCAGGAACAGTATAAAGAGCAGCAAACATAATGGTGATGATTAGAGTGCCTACAATTATGGATGATTGTGCTATACCTTTCATCCATTTCTCCCCTTCTTTTATCAAATCCACATGGCTTTCATTAAATAGTTCATCAGGAGTTTTTCCTCTGTTGTTCCCATGCTTTTTCATTGCAATTGGTACAATGCTTTCCACCTCCTGTATTGATTCATACCCAATAAAATGTAAACTATTACATAGTCCTTTTTTAATCGACCATTTGTTAGATGGCTAATTGTATTCTTCATAAAGAATACAACTAACTAACAAGAATATATATAGATATATGTGATTACCTTAAACCATTGTAGCTCTCTTTGCATTTGCAGCGCTGCTCCTGATATCTGAGCAAGCTGAGAGTAGTCTGATAATTGCCCTGCCAAATGAAAGATGTTGTTGCTTTCGTTATCACCGTAAGTAGTGAACTCAGTCTTCATAAAATCCAACCCATAGATGAGGTTAAAAGTTTTTTCTTGACGTTTTGCAACTGCACACTCGAATATGTTTCTACCATTGTGGTCAATTACCCACAATAAATCCAGATTGGCTTTAATGATTTGAGTAATAAACTCCGTCATCCCCTGTTGAGCAGCGTTGAAAATTGCATCGCCCACGCCATTTGTATCAATTTGTGAAGCATCTAAACCAACTATCGACTCAGATATCAAAACTAAAAGCTCATGGGCATACGAATGGCTTAGCTTCAAATCATATATCTGCTTGATTCCTAGTTAAATCAAGGTTTAAATAATGAATAGTTTCTCAAGGTGGTATAAGGAACAAGAAAGAAAACAACTTTGCGGCAGATATGTAACATACCAAAGTGTAGATGTTGATTTTTGTCAACATTATAAATTTCATATAACTGATGGTGTTGATCCAAGATGCGTGGCAGGGTCTCAAGATCAACCCCATCATGGGATGTGCTGGAGGGTTTGGCTTGGAGGCTCAGACTAGGAGGTAGTTGGGAACCCCTCCTAACCTTTCCCTGATGAGAGAGTGATGTCACCCTCCTTACAACCCCTCCTAACTATGCCAGTTTATTTTATTCTTAAATAAATCATGGGTCCTCATTTGTAGCACATACACTTCCACTATCCTATGATTTACTCATCACTCACCACCCATAAAACCCACTATCCCACGTTCTTATAAACAGGACTTGTTTGAAGTAACTTCCAGATGGCGGTTAATCATTTTGCCTATAAATAGTCTTCCTCTGACACTTGAGAGGATGGATGAAATTTTAGCCAAAGAACCTATACATTTGACATTCCAAAAGCTCTGAAATCAAACTACCCTACAAATTTCAAGTCTCTAGCCTTCAAAAGCTGAAACCACCACCTGCCACCACACATTCATCTCTCAGGGTCTGCTCCGGTCTTCCTCTCCGCCCCCTCTTGCACCTCCTTACGGTGTCTGTGACGTTTCCTCACCTTTCAATCAAGAACCTGTTCCACATTTTGGCGACTCCACTGGGGAGGAGCGATCACAGAAGCGGTGCCATACAGAAACCGTGAGCGACAATGAGTGACGATAACTCTACAATTCCTTCTTATATTGTTGAAATTATGAGCATGATGAAAGCCAACAATGAAAAAATGGCTGCCATGGAAGAAAGGATTGCTCAGTTGTCTCAGGCAGCCAATAAGGGAGATACAGGCGATAATGAAAAGGGCCCAGACGTTGCTGCAAACTGTAATGCAGGTGGAGACACGTCTGAAGCTAACAATGATAGACCAAATGATGCCCAGAACCAAGCCCTTGCCATTAACCCTGGTACTTCCAATGCAGCTAACATGGATACCAACACTTACATTACCCGAGAAGAGCTTCAACAGTTACTGGAACAAAAGAATAAAACCCTTACCTTTTCTGAGTTTGACCTTAAGCTCCCCTATCCAGCCAGAATTGCTGCCAAACCTTACCCCAAAGACTACACCAGCCCGAAATTCAAGCTGTTTGATGGAAAGAGTGGGGATGCTAGGGAGCATGTCATGAAATTTGTGGAGACGTTGGGGGTTGCAGGTCTAGATGATGATTTGAAATTAAAAGAATTTTCTAAGTCCTTGACAGGCAAGGCATACACCTGGTATGTGAATTTGATCCCCGGGTCTATAGAGTCCTGGAAACAGATGTGCATGCAATTTGGGGAGAAGTTCTTCTCTACCCAAGAGAAGGTGACACTTATAGACTTGGGGAGGGAATACCAGAAGTCCAGGGAGGACCTTATGGAATACATCCAGCGATTCCGGGAGAGGGTGTTGGATATTCAAGATGCGCATGATGAGAAGGAGTTGGTGAAGGTGTGCATACAAGGAATGTTTGATGAATACCGTGTGCACCTGGAGAATTTGTCCCTTCCCACTTTTGCTACTCTGGTGGAAGCAGCCCGCAGGACTAATAACACCGTCCAAAGGCAGAAGGAGTCAAACAGGTATAGAAGAAATGCTCCCGCGGTGCATGCTATTCAAGCTGGGGGAAAGGAAGATAGATCTGTGAAGCGTCCTAGGAGGGACTTCCAAAGGAGAGACAATCAAAGAGATGATGCACCACCTTTTCCTGTCCCAGTGGAAAGGGTGCGTGCTCTCTTACAAGAGTGGATAAGAGATGGTCAAATTAATCTTCCTGATGTTCCTCGACCTCCAACCAATCAAGAGAAGTCTGACCCAAAGTATTGTGACTACCATCGTACGGTCAATCACCCCTTCGCTGAATGCAGGAACATGCGAAGATTAGTCCACAGAAGGGTGCAAAGGGGGGAGATAGTTATTAACACTGCAGGAGTCCAAATCAACCCTTTGCCTGCTCATAGGGCACAGGTGAATGCAATAATTCATTCCCTCCATGATGAATCACAATTGCCACAGGATGAGGATGCACGTGTTGCAGCCTTGGTAACCTCCTCCATAGCAACCTCTTTGTTAAAAACCCCGAATGTTAGATGTTTCTTCGATCAGTTGGGTTTTTCAGAGGATGCAAGAAAGGAAGCTGCTGAGACATTAGTGCAGGTAGCAGATAAATATCATGGAGAGGGAGGTTTGGTAGATTCAAAAATGAAGAGGATGGCTAATACATATAAGAATGCTGTTGTGTTCACTGAGGCAGACATGTGTACTTCACATCCCAATCACAACAAGCCTCTATATGTGGAAAGTGTCATCAATGGGATGCCAATCAGAAGGACATTTATAGATGATGGGTCTGGAGTGAATCTTATGCCATTATCCACCCTCCGTGCTCTTGGCATAGATGAGGCAAGCTTGCGCCACCCTATGACCATCAATTCGTTTGACAACACTAGGACATGTACTCTGGGTTGTGTTATAGTGAATTTCAAAGTAGGAAATATTCAAGAGCAGACATGTTTCCATGTAGTGGATGCAGATGTAGCGTACCATGTACTCGTGGGCAGAAAATGGCTGCACTGTCATTATCTTTTACCTTCCACACTTCATCAATGCATTAAAGGCTACTGGAATGGTAAGGAAGTATTCATACCAGCTACAAAGGCACCTTTTGATAAGAACGAGGTTAGATATGCTGAGGCCTCTTTCTTTGATGAGATGGCTGAAGAAGGAGAAGGAGCCCTTTCCAGACCGGTGGGGGTGAGAATGCCATGTTGGAAAGAGTACACTGAGGTTGAAAGCTCTCATACTAGTTTTAAGCGCACCAGGCGTGGTGGAAAGAGGAGACGTGGAAATCATTCTGGAGGAAGTATGACTGTTGGAAATAATGGAGGCATCACATCCAGTGCTAGGTCTGATGGCAAGCTTGTCTATTATTTATGAAGGTGCGCGGGGTGTGAGGGAACCTCTTCCCTTCACCCCGAGCCACAACCTCCAGATAGAGATTTGAATTGTTTGAAAATAGAGTCTGCCAATGAAGAAGTACTTCCAGCCCCGGAGACATTCCAAGACAAGCCTAAACCACAAGGTGATGAGTTAGAGGAGATAAACATGGCCCTTGAGGGAGAAACACCCAAGTCTTTGTTTATTAGCAAAAGTGTTACAGGAGAACAGAGAGATGCACTGCTGGATTTACTTAAAGAGTATGAAGATGTGTTTGCCTGGTCATATGAGCAAATGCCAGGTTTAGAAGAAAGCTTGGTGACTCATGAGTTACATGTCTCTCCTAGTGTTAAGCCTGTGAAACAATCAGCCCGGGTATTCAGGCCTGAGATAGAAGTAAAAATTAAAGAAGAGATTGATAAGTTACTTCGAGCAGGGTTTATCAAACCTATCCACCATCCCACTTGGTTAGCAAATGTAGTACCAGTGAAGAAGAAGAATGGAGCAATCAGGGTGTGTGTAGATTTCAGAGATTTAAACAAAGCATGCCCAAAAGATGATTTCCCCCTTCCTAATATAGATACCTTGGTAGATGCTGCAGCAGGTCATGAAATGTTCTCTTTCATGGATGGTTTCAGTGGGTATAATCAGATCAAGATGGCCCCAGAGGATGCAGTGAAGACAGCTTTTAGAACCCCCTTTGGTAACTTCTACTATGTTGTGATGCCTTTTGGATTGAAAAACGCAGGTGCAACTTACCAGCGTGCTATGACAACTATATTCCATGACATGATGCATGAGTGTATAGAAGACTATGTTGATGATATAGTAGTGAAGTCTAAAAAGGCATCTGATCACTTATCTGATTTAAGGAGAGTATTTGAAAGGTGTAGGAAGTATAGGCTGCGCATGAACCCTCTAAAGTGTGCTTTTGGAGTGACATCAGGAAAGTTCTTAGGGTTTATGGTTCACAGGAAGGGGATTGATGTTGACCCAGTGAAAGTGAAAGCTATTCAGGAGATGGTACCTCCAGTTAATCAGAAGCAGCTGAAGAGTTTACTTGGGAGAGTGTCATATATTAGGAGGTTTATCCCAGCCCTTGGGGAAATCATAGTTCCTTTTCAAAGCCTCTTGAAGAAAGGGGTTGCTTTTATATGGGGGGAGAGTCAGCAGAAAGCTTTTGAAAGGGTGAAGGAGGTCTTGTCTTCCCCTGCCACCATGACACCCCCTGTCAAAGGTAAGCCTATGATGCTCTATTTAACATCCACTCATTACTCCATAGGTGGTTTACTTGTGCAAGAAATAGAAGGGGTAGAAAAGCCGGTGTACTACTTGAGTAGATGTTTGCATGGGAGTGAGCTCAATTACCCACCTATGGAGAAGCATTGCTTGTCACTAGTGTTTGCCACACAAAAACTACGCCATTACCTCCTTGCCCACAAATTAGTAGTGGTGACAAAGTCAGATCCTATTAAATACCTACTTGCAAGGCCTGCTCTATCAGGAAGGGTGGCAAAGTGGTTGCTCATGCTAGGAGAGTTTGATATTTCTGTTATGCAACCCAAGGCAATCAAGTCTCAAGCATTGTCTGACTTATTAGCATACTTTCCTGCCCAATCTGATGAAGAGCTAATGCTAGACTCCATACCAGGAGAGTTCTATAGTGAAGTATATTATGCTGAGTTATGTGGAGAGTGGAAATTGTATTTTGATGGGTCTGCAACTGCCAACGGAGGAGGTGCTGGGATTGTCTTGATTCCTCCTGAGTCAGAGCGTGCGTATGAAGATGTATTGTCTATGGCCTTTAAATTGGATTTCCAGTGCACCAACAATCAAGCAGAGTATGAAGCACTAGTATTGGGTCTATACACTGCTAAAATCATTGGGGTGTGTGACTTATGTATCATCGGAGACTCTAATTTGGTAGTGAAGCAAACCAATGGAGAATTCTCATTGAAAGAACCTACGCTGGCCCCTTACCGTGACCTAGTACGGTCTTTGATGGATAAGTTCCAATCAGTAAGGTGTGAGCACAGCCCAAGGTCATCTAACAGATATGCAGATGCTCTTGCCACTTTAGCTTCTAAGATCAGCATGCCTGAGAAAGAGCACACGATATCCATCTCGGTGAAAAGATGGTCTGTGCCTGGTCCACTTACTCTGTTGCTCCAGCCCCATGAGAATGAGGTAGGAGAGGATTGGCGCACTCCTATCATACAACAACTCAAAGGTGGGAGTTCTGCTGCCCTTCCTTATCTCAAGAGGTATGCTATGATTCAAGGAGTTTTGTACTATGTGGGTACTAATGGGGTGTTAGCAAGATGTATTTCTAAACAAGAGGTAGATGAGAGGCTTAAGGCAGTGCACAAACAATGGTGTGGACATGAGGGACCACCATTATACCGTAGAATACAAAGAGCGGGGTATTATTGGCCTACTATGAGTAGGGATGCTGCACATGTGCAAATGGCGTGTACTAAGTGTTCTGAGCCTCCAGATGTAGATGAGTGTCATTTTGTAGGTAGTGTAGGTGATTGGCGGAGACCATACATTGAGTATTTTCAAAATGGAGTTTTACCCACCAATTATCGAGATGCAAGAAAGTTGAAGAAGAAAGCTGAGAGATTCTTTCTTAAGGGAAGTGAGCTATACAGAACATCATTTGCAGGGTCTCCTCTAAGATGTGTTTCACCAGCTGAAGTTGTTCCTTTGTTAGAGGAGGTACATGGAGGAGCCAGCGGAGAGCATGAAGGGGGTAACAGATTGTATAAAAAGCTGCTAGACTTAGGCTATTATTGGCCTACCATGGAGACAGATGCCTTTAGTCATGCCAAGAAATGCCATTTGTGTCAAGTTTATGGGAATGCCATCCACGCCCCAGCAGTAGAACTTCACAGTATCACTACCCCATGGCCCTTCCATACTTGGGCATTTGATCTGATAGGTCCTATTAATCCACCTTCTAATGGACGTATATGGATTTTGGCTGCAACGGAGTGTTTTACCAAGTGGGTAGAAGCAGTCTCTTTGAGGAAGGCAACAGGGCCAGTGGTGGCGAACTTTATCAAGGAGAACATCATATGCAGGTTCGGCATACCAAGGCGCATCATCTCTGATAATGGCACCCCCTTTGTGAACTCCAGTGTGAGAAAATTGTTGGGTTTGTATGATGTTGATCATGTAAAGTCCACACCATACTATCCACAAGGCAATGGCCAAGCAGAAGCTACAAATAAGACCTTGCTCAGGGTGTTGAGTAAAATGGTGCATGATGATCCTAAGGCATGGCATGATGCATTACCAGTAGCATTATGGGCCTATAGAACATCCAAGCGAGGGCCTACCAAAGCTACCCCCTTCTCTCTGGTTTATGGGGCAGAGGCTGTTGTCCCACCTGAGATACTTATTCCCTCTGCAAGAATGGCTATAGATGTTGGTTTGAGTCATGAGGAAGCAAGGAAATTGGAGTTGGAATCACTAGAAGGGAGGAGAGAAAAAGCTGAGCAAAACTTAGTTGTCTATCAAAGGAGGTTAGGCAGGGCATATGATAAATTGATGCGGAAGAGAAACTTTGAAAAGGGTGACCTAGTGCTTCGTGCTGCAGATTATGTAATGAGAGGCGCTCCCCCTCCTAACAAGTTCAGTCCTAAATGGGAAGGACCATATATAGTACATGAAGTACATGAGAGTGGATATTGCACATTGCTCAACCCCATGAATGACAATGCTGTCACATCTCCTATTAACTTTCAGTACATCAAGAAGTACCATGTATGAAATTTCTCTCTTCAATGTCTATCTTTTAGATTACTTATCATGTACAGAAAACTTATGCATGCAATGAATCCTAGCCATATGTAATATTTCCATACTTAACTATGGCTCTTTGTCAATATTCACAAGTATATAAGTTGTACTCATGGCCTTTGACGCCAGTTGATTTAATGCATGCTGGCCTTGGTAGCCCATCATTTAATGCATGCAAATACTTAAAAGTGGTGTGAGTGCACCTCCCTACTAGGGGCAAGAGTGCACCTCCCTAGCGGGGGCAGGAGTGCACCTCCCTAGCGGGGGCAGGAGTGCACCTCCCTAGCGGTGGCAAGAGTGCACCTCCCTAGCGGGGGCAAGAGTGCACCTCCCTAGCGGGGGCAGGAGTGCACCTCCCTAGCGGTGGCAAGAGTGCACCTCCCTAGCGGTGGCAAGAGTGCACCACCCTAGCGGGGGCAAGAGTGCACCTCCCTAGCGGGGGCAAGAGTGCACCTCCCTAGCGGTGGCAAGAGTGCACCACCCTAGCAGGGGCAAGAGTGCACCTCCCTAGCGGGGGCAAGAGTGCACCTCCTTAGCGGGGGTAAGAGTGCACCTCCCTAACGGGGACAAGAGTGCACCTCCCTAGCAGGGGCAAGAGTGCACCTCCTTAAACGGGGGTAAGAATGCATCCCCTGAGCATTACTACTATATACATATACATGTAAAATAAAATACATAGTGAATGAAGGTAGCATAAAGTGCATATTTAAAAATCTCATGTCCTACGAAGAAAAAAAAAAGGAGTACAATTGTGCAAAAAAAAAAAAAGAAATTTAGGATATCCCATCTTTCATAAAAAAGCTATGTCCTAGCCAAGAAAAGGAAAAGGAGAAGCTGTGTCTAATCGAAAAGCAACAAGAATGTCAGATGCTACTTTAACTTGTGCAATTCCCTCATGAAGTAGAGCTCTAGCTCGTTGTAGTTCTCTCTCACGAGCATCAAGTTCGGCTCTAGCTCGTTGTAGTTCTCTCTCACGAGCATCAAGTTCGGCTTCTTTCAGAGAAAGTTGTGCCATTGTTTCATCTGGCTTCAAAGACCATGCGGCAAGTGTATCTTCGAGTCGTTTCTTATATTCATCAAGAAAGTCCAATTTAAAGCCAAGAGTAATGCAGTTGTCAAGATGTTCCAAGATCAGCTTCAAATCCTCTGAGCCAAGATCCTTGCAAGGTGCATGGGCAGTGCAAAGGGCCACTCCGAGGTCATTCAAAGCCTCAACAATGTAGTCATTTCTTCTTTTCCCTTTAAGAGGGCAACTACTCCAGAATTCACCTCCCGTGGCATATGCTTTCTCTAAGAAAGCAATGTATTTCGACTGCACTGAGAAACCATGGAAGTCTGCGAACTCAGTCCTAACAGCAGGAGGAGAAGGAGTAATAGGAGGAGTACAAGAAGGAGTGATAGGGTTGGCAGACACTTCTATGTACTCCTCTCTTACTGGGGAGGAAAGACAGGCCAAAGGGATAATGCCCCCTCTAGGAGAGACATTTCTGATGGCCTCAGCTGTTCGGGAATGCACAGCGTCAATGGTAGTGATAACATTCAGAGCCTTATCAACTGCATCAGAGACGCTGATAGCTTCATCATCATCATCATCATCATCATCCACTAAATGGATCTGTTCTCTCTGTCAATGATAGCATTAATGTCAGTGGGGTATCAAATCAATAAGAAAAGTAAATACAAGGATAGAAGAAGTGTTTGCAAAATATTGTTCTTATGCTAACCTGAGCATTTTGACGATCTCTTGAGTAAGGAGGCCCATAATCTTCATTGTCGGAGTCATCATCGGAATGGTGCAAATCATCCCTTTCACTTCCGGTCCCACTATCATTATCATCACTGGCAACAGCATTAATGTTGATGATCTTAGTAGTTCTAATGGGCTCACCCACTTCATGAATTGAAGCATAATCTTCAGCATCTTCCACATCATCAGCACCCTCAACATTCTCTGTACCCTCAACATCCTCAACACCCTCTGTGGCATTATCCTCAGCATCACCTTCATCATGGGTATCAACATGAGGCTGCGTAAAAAAAAAAAAAAAAACAGCACACATGAGAATATACAACTGAAGTATAATGGTACTAATAAAGAAAGACTAGAATTACCTGCTTTCTTTTCTTGGACCTGGGTGGAGTAATTTTGCGAAGTGAGATGTCATCTCGTGCCACGCGTTCAACCACTAACTTTGTTCGAAGCGATGAGTTATGTTTACAATATTGGCGCCATCGAGTGTAACACTCACCGTAGAAGGCTGACCACCCATTGCTATAATAACCTCTTCTACTAGAAGGAGGCATGAGGATTCTTGCACGGGAAGGAAGAGTCTCTCGGATAAACGACTTCATACATGGAGAAAAGTCTTGTGATGTATGAGAAGCAGGAGGTACACCTTGGTCGAGACCGAATTGACATGCCACTCTAAAAGGTGAATACGACTCCGTAGATGCTGCCCATTGTCCTGTTTTAGCCCCTGATGTAACTTCAATCACAGCAGGTAAACTCTGCCTATAGACCCACTGGTGATAGTTTTCACGTGGTATCGAGCTTTTTTCAGGATAATGATCCTTGGGATTACCAAAACCACCCAAAGGCTGTGTATAAGGCCTAGCATGGAAGCTCTCTGGTTTATCTATCACCGAAAGAATCCTGATTTTGCTCTCATACCGACACTCATGCCAAGCCCAAGCCCTGTAGTTATGTTGGGAAGTCTCAGGATTATAAATCTGGTTGTTTGGCGCAGAAATAGGAAACCTCTCCCATAAACACATCTGAATGAAAGGTGCATCAACGAATGTCATCACCGAATACCTCCCTGCTGAAAGTCTCATCTTCTCATGAATCAGATCTAGGCGTCTATAGAGAGAGCCCAAATAAATTGGCCCTAAAGGGTAGCGCACACCTTGTGACAATCTTATGGCGATAGGGATAAGTGCAGGAGAAATCCCAATATCTGGACACCCAGGAAGCACATACCTGGCCAGCCACAACAATAAGAAACATGCAAGCTCATGGTCAAGGAGTTCAGGTTCTTGCTTTTCCAGAAATAAAGTCACCCAGCTAGTGAACCCCCGAAACTTGCCTTGCTTCCTTAGTGAATTGATGAGCTTTGACTGAATTGCCAATTCCTCTGGAGTAAGGGTGATGTCAAAAGGATCATGATCACCGATCAAAGGAAGCCCCAGCAGTATGCTCACATCTTCAAGGGTAAATGTAAATTCCCCCCAAGCTGTGACCATGGTATGGGAGTAGCTACTCCACCTAGCAAGTACGGCCCGCCATACTTCCATCTTATCATCCTTGATGTCTTTTACTGTGGGAAGTTTAGAAGTTATTCTAACCGCATCAAGTATCCCAGCTTTTTCAAGAGTATCTATATGACTTGCATCCCTTAACATTTTCGCCACCCATTCTGGCCATCCACCGATATCCCAACAACAACCAAATTTCAGTTTGGACAAAGGCAGCTCACCACGCTGGAAAGTAAACCACAGAACAGTTTCCCCTGGAATGTACCCTCTCGCTCCGTCCCTTACCTCTGGCAGAATAAAATGATAGACATATCCTTCTTGAGCAGCAGGATGAGTAAGATACTGACGAGATTTACTGAAGAAAGAGATAGCTGCCTGCTCAGTCATTATTCTATCACTCCAGTCTTCAGGTACCTTCGGTTCTTCTTCATCACCCTCAAGGCCTGAACGCTTCCTTTTCCGAGCAGAAGGGTCAGAGTCAACTTTGGGTCTATAATGCTTCTTTGCTTTCTTCTTCTCCTGTGGAAGAATTGAAGAATGGAGTCCCATAGTTCTTGCCATGAGTTCGCACAAGTCTGGGTGAGAATGGTCAGAAGCGACAGTGTTAGATAAGTATATATATTCCAAATATAGATATATATATATATATATATAAATTTTCGAAAAAAAAAAAAGAGAAAAGAAGAATTTTTGAAAAAAAAACAAAAAAAAAGAAAGAAGAAAGAAGAAAAAAAAAATTTTAAAAATTACGATGATTAAAAAAAAAAAGAGAGAAGAAGAAAAAAAATCTTACTTGATTTGATGAAAGCGTAGAGGAGCTCTTGAAAACTGAGTTCTGAATTTGCTTTGAAAGGTTTCAAAATGACTATGAGAAAATATCAAAGATCAAAGAGGTTATTTATAGGGATTTAGTGTCCTTGTTAAAACAGAATTCTTGTTGTCTAAGTAACTTGCTAAACAGTTGTCCTAATGGGAGCAGGACTCCTTACGCGCGCGGGATTCACTTGCTTGTGCGGGGTTTGGCTGCCCCTGCACTATGCGCGGGCTTGGCTGCCCTTGCGCTGTGCGCGGGGCTCGGTTCCCCTGTGTGTTCGCTGGGCTTGCTGCCCCTACGCATCCGCGGGGCTTGCTGCCCCTGTGCATCCGCGGGGCTTGGCTGCCCCTGCGCATCCGCGGGGCTTGGCTGCCCCTGCGCATCCGCGGGGCTTGGCTGCCCCTGCGCATCCGCGGGGCTTGCTGCCCCTCCGCATGTGCGCGGGGCTTGGCTGCCCCTGCGCATGTGCGCGGGGCTTGGCTGCCCCGGCGCATCCGCAGGGCTTGCTGCCCCTGCGCATCCGCGGGGCTTGCTGCCCCTGCGCATGTGCGCGGGGCTTGCCTGCTCCTGCGCATATGCGTGGGATGCTTGCCCCTACAAGCATGTACGGGGTTTGCCCGGTTTACGTACCTATGCGAGGGTTTGCTCCCTCTGCTTACCTTACCGTACCGCGGGGGGCTTCGGCCCTCACTCTCCGCTTCAACCACAGACCTCCATTTTTTTCTCAAAAAAAAAAAAATGCTTATCACCTCATATTGCGCAAGGATGTAAAGACATGCCATAATATTACATACTTTCTTATTATCACATGCATAAGAAATTCTAATGTTTAAATTCCTTATGCAGGGGGCAAAATGTAGATGTTGATTTTTGTCAACATTATAAATTTCATATAACTGATGGTGTTGATCCAAGATGCGTGGCAGGGTCTCAAGATCAACCCCATCATGGGATGTGCTGGAGGGTTTGGCTTGGAGGCTCAGACTAGGAGGTAGTTGGGAACCCCTCCTAACCTTTCCCTGATGAGAGAGTGATGTCACCCTCCTTACAACCCCTCCTAACTATGCCAGTTTATTTTATTCTTAAATAAATCATGGGTCCTCATTTGTAGCACATACACTTCCACTATCCTATGATTTACTCATCACTCACCACCCATAAAACCCACTATCCCACGTTCTTATAAACAGGACTTGTTTGAAGTAACTTCCAGATGGCGGTTAATCATTTTGCCTATAAATAGTCTTCCTCTGACACTTGAGAGGATGGATGAAATTTTAGCCAAAGAACCTATACATTTGACATTCCAAAAGCTCTGAAATCAAACTACCCTACAAATTTCAAGTCTCTAGCCTTCAAAAGCTGAAACCACCACCTGCCACCACACATTCATCTCTCAGGGTCTGCTCCGGTCTTCCTCTCCGCCCCCTCTTGCACCTCCTTACGGTGTCTGTGACGTTTCCTCACCTTTCAATCAAGAACCTGTTCCACACAAAGAATGTTATGACGTTTGACCACAATCCATGTAATTTCCCTGCAATTGCAATAGTTGAGAAATGAAATGTATGTTCATAAATTTTATCGTAGAATTAAAATTTTCAAAATTTTGTTTTGTCTCTCCCGACCACACATAAAAGTCTTTGACGTGTTGCTGAGAGATCTATAAGTAATCAACATGAAAACCTTTTAATAAAGTTTTTACAACTTCTAAATTTTTTTATTATCAAAATTGGAGTAATTCCTTCTAAATACATCAGAAAGTGAAAATGTTGAAATTTCACAAACACTACAAGAAAATTTTATTGATACAAAATAAATTATTAACTGGCAATATATATAAAGCTGACCACATGTGAAATCCCCAAAAGGACCTTTGATTATTACTCTCCTCTCAATTTTAATGTCTTTATTTGTCATTTTCATTTTAATTCCCAAAACAGCCCTTTGGATTTTCCTGGGCTTTTAATTTAAATGTACGTATTTATCATTTTAACAATAAACATCAGAAATATATAACATCAATTATGACTATTAATGTATCTCAATACTTTAATACACTTTCATAGTTAAACTTCCAAAATAGCCCTTTAATTATTTCTATTTTGTGTACTTATTTGTCATTTGCTAGCTAATGAATATCATACATCACAATAACATTGATAAGTACAATACTTTTATAGTACTCCCTCTTATCCACAATATTTGTCACATTAAGATTTTGCACAAAGATTAAGAGTGGTATTAAAACTCTTCAAATCTTTTAAAATGTTATGAAATTATGGATTTAAACACCATAGGCCCATTTGTAATTGTCTTAAAGACAATAAATCAATCAAAGACCAACTAAAAAGTGAATTAAGAAATCAATCAAGAAGGATTGAGAGAGAAAATCAAGCAATCACTCAATCAATTCATGTAGTGTTTCCTATTTTGTAATTTACTACCTTATATGAGAGGAGACTCTCCACTATAAATAGAGAGCCACTCCACCTCATTTCTCATCCCATTCACAATTGATCAATAGTTGCACTCTCTCATTTTCTCTCAATAATAAAATTCGGTGAAAGTACACAATTGGTCCCCCTACTATAGTGAAATATTCAATTTAGTCCCCCTACTCTAATTTTCTTCAATTTGGTCCCTCTACTATCAGAATTGAACTTTACTAGTCCCTCTCTATCAAATCCCCGTCAATTTGCTGACGTGAACTTAACGTCTGCCACGTTGTTGACGTGGCACCTACGTGTCATATGTCACATCAGCTGACAGGTGGCGGGCCCTTTATTAATTATGCTTAAAAGGTAAAGGGACTAAATTGCCTAAAAAATTAGAGTATGGGGACTAAATTGAACATTTCACTACAGTTAAGGGACCAATTATAACTATTTTCTTAAAAATTTAATATCAATTATATGAAATAATTTGATTTTTTATACAAATTACATTATCATTATATTTACTTATGGAATTAATGTCTTGAATTAATATATTATATAATAAATTATCAATATAATAATCTATAAATAATATAATATATAGATATATTTATATATATATCTAGGGCGGGACAACTAAACCCACACTAGTCATTTCTGCAGTTACATATTATTTTTCATTTCTTCCTCAGTTCTTCATTACTTGCATATTTGCGTCCAAGACAAAGACCATGACAAACTTATTAATATCACTATAGAATTTCAAATGCAAAAAGTAATAAAAATAATATTATAAAGATATGTAATTATATTTTTCTACAATTTATATTTATTGATTTAAGTTAAAAATTAAATAAATGAATAAAATAAGTATAAAAGTAAATAAGTAAATTGAAAATAAAAGAAAAGAAAAAATTTTAGAAATAGAAAATTATACTGCATATAATCTTATTGAACAATAAATATTGGAGTTTTTAATTATTGGTGAAACTAAGGAGACAGGGCCGACCTACGAGATATTACCCATTTTGACTCGAAGGTCTCACGGTTTTATACCATACAAAAGATGCATTGTAAGTATTATGTTAGATTTCTACTTATATACTACAATGGATTCTAGAGAAGGCAAAAATATCCGTCATCGACGGGTTCTAACCTGACTCAAATGGATAGGGGCGTCTTTTTATTTGAGATTTTGAGTATTAGATCAAGGCATGGTCAGGGTTTTTTGATTGAATGGTCAAAGCGGTGCAGAGCAGGGGTGGGTTTAGTTGTCCCACCCTAGATATATATAAAAATATATATTGTATTATTTATATATTATTATATTGATAATTTATTATATATTTAATAAATTAATTCAAGACATTAATTTTATAATTAAATACAATGATAATGTAATTTGTATAAAAAATCAAATTATTTCATATAATTGATATTAAATTTTTAAGAAAATAGTTAAAATTGGTCCCTTAATTATAGTGAAATGTTCAATTTAGTCTCCATACTCTAATTTTTTAGGCAATTTAGTCCCTTTACTTTTTAAGCATAATTAATAAAGGGCCGGCCACTTGTCAGCTGACTTGGCATATGACACGTAGGTGCCACCTCAGCAACATGGCAGACATTAAGTCCACGTCAGCAAAGTGACGGTAATTTGACGGAGAAGGACTAGTAAAGTTCAATTCTGATAGTAGAGAGACCAAATTGAAGAAAATTAGAGTAGCGGGACTAAATTGAATATTTCACTATAGTAGGGGGACCAATTGTGTACTTTCACCAATAAAATTCTCTCAAGTTATCTCTCATATTTCTTGTTCTTTGTTCTTGCTGTTTTTGAGTTGCATTAGTTTTATATCAAAGCAAAAATATTGTGAAAGAATTTCACTCTTCCATTAGGATGATTTATTCACAGAAATACTCTCTTTTTAATGTTTTATAGAATCAGTTTAGAAGGAGAATGGTAAAATTGGAAAAAAAAAACATAATTCATACTTTATAGAATTCTTAAGTGATAGATGATTTAGAATTATAAACTTTTCCAAAAGTGATAAATATTGTTGACCAAAGGGAGTATCTTATTAATGTATTTATTAATGAATTAAAAGCAACAAAATGTTTTTCCTATCTTAATTACATCTAATTTTGTAGTATACTATAATAAAATAAAAATAAAGTGTCCTTTATTATTGTAATATGATTACAAAGAGGAGAAGGGAGAGGCCAAACTAATTGAGAAAGACATATCACATATGGTAGTATATGATTTTGTATGTAAGTTAATATGTCTGTTTGCTTTGAAAGATATACTATTAATTTTTATTATTAAAAAATTATATTCTACTATATTGTTAGTTTATTTTAATAAACATTAAGGTGGCCCATGTAATGGGTTGGCTTTACTATTAAAAGGCTCATATGATGGACATTGGGTTTAAGGAATTAAAACCCTAGGGTTTTCTATATAAATAAGGATTAAACCCTCTCCTCTCTCTTCATAACATAACATAAGATAAGATAACTTGATCCCCAAGTTATCAGAAAAGCACATACTTCTCATCCATCAGAGAAAACCTAAAAGAAGAAGGAAGAAGGGGGAAAATCCAAGAAGATCAAATCCTTTATTCAATTGTGGTTTTGTTCAATTAATTGTTTAGAGCTATGGATCAAGGTAAGTGCTCTTAATTTCTGGTTAATTGAATTCTTATTTGGTTGATTCTATGGGATAAAAGATCCTATATAAATGTTAATTCATTTTTTCTATCATAGTATATTTGAAAATATGCTTACAATTGGTTTCAGAGCTTAGGCTATAAACCTATAGAATCACCATTAAAGATTATTATTACTATTATTGGTGTTCTTTGTGTTCTTACAATTTTAGAACACATTAAAGAAATTATTATTTTAATGCTTCCGCTAAAACTTTTTACAAGAATTAAAGTTTATAATTTCTTGTGAATGGATTTTTGTTTTCTTGCAATTGAATTGTATTTTTATTTATTTATTGCAATTTATGATCAATTGAGCAAAAGGTGTAAAACCTATCATAGGCTCCATTGAATAAAAGTATATATATTAAAAAAAAAATTAGTTGGTAATATGAATTTTATATGCCATGTGTGACCATGATAATGGAATTGTAAGGAAAAAAAAAAATTCATTGCTATTTTCCATAATGAAAGTTTTATTTTGGGATATTAAGGATGGTTAATTAAATGTCTATTGTTTGTAAGCTTGTTAGTCACCAAAGTGGCCTTGCTTGAAAAGGTGTTTTAGACATTTAATTATGTAGATTGGCTTTCAATTATTCATGTATTGATGCCATTAAATGATATTAAATGAATGGATAATTGAAATTCATTAATTATATTGCTAGGAGGTCACCCAAAAGTGGACCATTGCTTATGATTAGTGATAATAAAAGAGACTAATTGATATACTTGGTGAATATGTTTGTATATCCAAAGATGACTTGCATATTTATTTGAGTATGTTTTATTATCTATTAAAGTTTATTTGAATTGGCATCATTATAGATTATGTATTTTAGGTATCACCCAAAGGTGAACTCAAATGCATATTTAAAGTTATTATTAATTTGTCTAAATCCTTTAAGGTTACTCAAAACATTAATGTGTGAGCTTGTGTTTGCAGCAAATAACAACTTGTTCGCTATGGGTAATGGAGTTGTCAAGTTCAATGGGCTGAACTATGGGGATTGGTCTGAACAAATCCAGTTCCATCTGGGTGTTATTGATTTAGATCTAGCCATAATTACGGATGAAAAGCCTGCAGCCATTACGGAGGATAGTACAGCTGATGACAAGTCCTTTTATGAGGCTTGGGAAAGGTCCAATAGGCTGAGCTTGAACTTGATGCGAATGTCGATGGCTGAAAATGTTAAGCCATCAATGCCCAAAACGGACAATGCACGGGAATTTATGCAGAAAATCAAGGAATACTCTCAATCGGACATAGCTGACAAGTCCATTGTTGGGAGTTTGATGAGTGAGCTGACGACCAAGAAATTTAACTGGTCACAGCCCATTCATGATCATGTGACGGGAATGGCAAATCTAGCGGCTAAGCTGAAGTCGTTGGGAATGGATGTAAGTGAGTCTTTTCTTGTTCAATTCATTATCAACTCACTTTCTCTAGAGTTTGGCCAGTTCCAAGTGAATTATAATTCACTTAAGGAAAAATGGAACTTTCAAGAAATTAAGGCCATGTTGGTTCAGGAGGAAGGGAGGTTGAAGAACATAAAGGAACAGACTGTCCATCTCACGATTCATAAGGGAGATAGCAGCAATAAGGCTAAACTGGGTGGCAAGGACAAGAAAAGGGATAAGGCTCCTCTGAAAGTTAAGGAGGGCCAAGTCCATAAGGAAGTGAGATGCTTCTTCTGCAAGAAGATTGGTCATCTCAAGAAGGACTGTCCAAAGAGAAAGGCTTGGTTCGAAAAGAAAGGTACATATTATGTTTCAGTATGTTTCGAATCAAATCTTATTGAAGTACCTAGTAATACCTAGTGGTTAGATTCTGGTGCAACTACTCATGTGTCACATGTAATGCAGGGATTTCTTTCAATCCAGCCCATAAGCGGGAATGAAATGTTTTTGCATATGGGGAACAGAATGAAGGCACGTATAGAAGGAATTGGGACTTACAGATTGATCTTTGACACTGGTTGTCACCTAGATCTAGAAAAGTGTCTTTATGTTCCTGAATGTGCTAGGAATTTAGTTTCTGTTGGAAAGTTGGATGATTTAGGTTTTAACTTTAAGATTGGAAACGGTACTTTTTCATTATGTAAACAAAAGTACTTTTATGGATTTGGTACTTTGATTGATGGTTTATATCGTTTCAATCTAGATGATAATTTTGTTGAATCCTTATTTCATGTTGATCACAATATAGGTAGTAAACGTAGTGCACATAATGAATACTCTGCTTTCTTGTGGCATCAAAGATTAGGTCACATATCCAAAGAAAGGATTTTGAGGTTAGTGAAAAGTGATATCTTACCTCACTTGGATTTTGCTGACTGGGATGTATGTGTGGATTGCATTAAAGGAAAGCAAACCAGTCACATATCAAAGAATCCAGCCACAAGAAGTAGTCAACCTCTTGAGTTGATACACACTGACATTTGTGGTCCTTTTGACACTCCATCATGGAATGGTAAAAGATACTTTATCAGCTTTATTGATGACTACTCACGGTATAGTTACATATATCTTCTGCATGAGAAGTCTCAATCAATAAATGCCCTTAAGGTATTTATTGATGAAGTGGAAAGGCAGTTAGATAGAAAGGTAAAAGTTGTGAGGTCAGATAGAGGAGGTGAATATTATGGAAAATATGATGAGAGTGGACAATGTCCAGGTCCATTTGCAAAGTTCTTTGAAAGTAAGGGCATATGTGCACAGTATACAATGCCCGATACACCACAACAAAATGGTGTAGCTGAAAGGCGGAACCGTACTCTTATGGACATGGTTAGGAGTATGATGAGTTACAGTACTGTACCCATATCCTTGTGGATGCATGCATTAAAGACTGCTACATATCTGCTTAATAGGGTTCCTAGTAAGGCAGTTCCTAAGACTCCTTATGAACTGTGGATAGGAAAGAAACCTAGTTTGAGGCACCTGCACATTTGGGGTTGCTCAGCAGAAGTAAGAATATATAATCCACATGAAAAGAAGCTTGATGCAAGAACCATTAGTGGTTATTTCATTGGCTATCCAGAAAAGTCAAAAGGTTACAGATTTTATTGTCCTAACCATAGTACGAGAATAGTTGAGTCTGGAAATGCACGGTTTATTGAAAATGGTCAGTTCAGTGGGAGTAGAGAACCACGAAAGGTGGATATTCAAGAAATTCAGGGTGAAAACCCTACATCTAGTGCTTCTCCCGAAGTTGTTGTTCCATTTGTTGTATCACAGTCACACAACATATTGAAACAACAAATAAATGTTCTAAACCCACAAAACGAACATGTAGGTGATGATGTTCCTAATCAACAAGAGGAACATGTAAATGATGAACCGGTAAATGATGCACAAGTCGAAAATGAGCAAACAGTGAATGAATCACATGAAATGGCATTAAGGAGGTCTGTAAGGCAGAAAAGATCATCCATTTCAAAAGATTATGTAGTTTACTCACTTGAGCATGAATGTGACTTGAGCATTAATGATGATCCAGTCTCGTTCAAACAAGCCATGGAATGTGATAATTCTGGAAAGTGGTTGAATGCAATTAAAGAAGAGTTGAAATCTATGGATGACAACAAAGTCTGGGAACTAGTTGGGTTACCTGAAGGTTCAAAACGAGTCGGTTGTAAATGGGTCTTTAAAACCAAACGTGACTCGAAAGGTAACATTGAAAGGTATAAGGCTAGACTTGTTGCCAAAGGTTACACTCGAAAGGATGGCATTGACTATAAGGAAACCTTCTCTCCAGTTTCAGAGAAGGACTCCTTAAGGATTGTTATGGCTTTGGTGGCTCATTATGATTTAGAGCTCCACCAAATGGACGTAAAGACTGCTTTTCTGAATGGTGACTTAGAGGAAGAAGTTTATATGGATCAACCAGAAGGTTTTTCGACCACAGGAAAGGAAAACTTGGTGTGTAAGTTAAAGAAGTCAATATATGGACTGAAACAAGCTTCCCGACAATGGTATCTTAAGTTCAACAATACCATTAAGTTGTATGGTTTTGTAGAAAACACTGTTGATCGGTGTATCTATATGAAGGTTAGTGGGAGCAAGTTCATTATATTAGTCTTATATGTTGATGACATTCTTCTTACTGCAAATGATGCTGGTTTGTTACATGATGTAAAGATGTATCTCTCTAACAGTTTTGAAATGAAAGATATGGGTGAGGCATCCTATGTGATAGGAATAGAAATATTCCGTAATAGATCACAAGGATTGTTAGGACTGTCTCAGAAAAGTTACATCAATAAGGTGTTAGAGAGATTTAGAATTGAAAAGTGTTCTGCTGGAATAGTTCCAATTCAGAAAGGGGACAAGTTTAGTCAAATGCAATGTCCTAAGAATGATTTGGAATGAAGGGCTATGGAATCTATTCCTTATGCATCAGTGGTTGGGAGTTTGATGTATGCTCAGACATGTACTCGGCCGGATATCAGTTTTGCTGTGGGAATGTTAGGCCGATATCAAAGTAATCCCGGAATAGATCACTGGAAAGCTGCAAAGAAAGTCCTTAGGTACTTACAAGGCACCAAGGATTATATGCTCACGTACAGGAGATCAGATCACCTTGAAGTGATTGGTTACTCGGATTCAGACTATGCTGGATGTGTGGACTCAAGGAAATCCACATTAGGTTACTTGTTCCTATTGGCTGGAGGGGCAATATCATGGAAGAGTGGTAAGCAGTCTGTCATTGCTACTTCCACTATGGAGGCTGAATTTGTGGCATGCTTTGAGGCCACTATTCATGCATTGTGGTTGCGGAACTTTATCTCGGGGCTTTATGTTGTTGACAGCATAGGTAGGCCGCTGAGAATTTATTGTGATAATTCTGCAGTTGTCTTCTTCTCTAAGAATGACAAATACTCGAAAGGAGCTAAACACATGGATTTAAAGTATTTGTCTGTGAAAGAAGAAGTGCGGAAACATACAGTGTCTATTAAGCATATTGGTACTGACATGATGATAGCGGATCCATTAACTAAAGGATTACCGCCCAAGATTTTCTCTGGCCATGTTGAAAATATGGGCATTATAGAAAAGTCCTTGTTAGCATTATAGTTTGTTATGTATATATACATAAAGAAAACTTGCTTCGTTTGTTATGACACTGGATGAATTCATTTAAAGTTATATTTATGTTTCTGCTTATTACTTCTCATCCACATTAGGTTATGTACATGTATTGCTTGTGTGATGAATAATTGTGTCTTTAAGGACATTAAAGTTGAGGATTACAGTTTTTCTCAATTATGGTTACTCTCAATTAAGGCTATTCTGACTTGAGTTAATTTTGTGATACATGGAAGGAATCAAGTTGTTATATAATTTGTGACCGTCATGATCCAATTAATTCATTTCAGTTAAGGACGATGACTTGATAAATTTCAATGTATGGTGCGCACTTATGGTTGTTGAATCTTCAAGTCATCACATGGGCTAAGTGGGAGATTGTTAGTTTATTTTAATAAACATTAAGGTGGCCCATGTTGTAGACACCAATTTTTGGCTTAAAATACCAAAGTCTAACTTTTTTTTTTTAGTCCAATTTTGTTCTAACTTCTAATTCAATTGGAAGCTAATCGATGTTGATTTTTTTAAGTTGAGAATGAAATTGAATTAGATAGTAATTATAGGAAAGGAAATTGTTTTTATTTATGTTCTCATAAAAATACAAAATAAAAAAAAATTAGAAAGTTAAAAAATACAAAAAAAATCTAAAAATTAAAACCACAAAAATAGATAGGAGAATGAAATATGGTGGTTTCTATTCTCCTCAAATTTTGCCTTACTCTTCTTGTTCTCACACTCTCACTTGTTCTCTTTGTGCTTCCAATTTAATCATCACGTGTTGCTCATTCTTCCACCTTATTTGCATCATGGCAAAACATCAAACAGCCGAAAAAAAAAGAAAGTCAAAAAAGGATGCAAAGAAAGTCAAAAAAGGAACCAAAGAAAAAATGTAGAAGGGGGGACCCTAGGAGCTAGTTGAAGAAAAAAATGCCGGCAATATGAGAGAGTGAGGAGTAGGGAGCCGACATCCTAATAAGAAAAAACTAGGGTTCACATTCAAATTTGTTTTTTTTTTTTAATTTGGGAGTCTCTTTGAAGGGAAAGGAGATGGAAAAAGGAGTCGAAGTCAGTGGAGAAGAAAAAAAAAAGGGGAGACAAACGGGGGCCAAGCAAAGAAAAAAATGTAAAGAGGGGGACCAAGCAAAGAAAAAACGTAAAGAAGGGGACGGCTGAAGAAAACAACAAAGGGGTCAGGGGTGTTTGAAACGCATAACTCTACATCATTTGGGAGGATGAAGACAAGAGTGGTTGAAAAAAAAAGGGTAGAGAAAGAGACCATTCGGAAGAGAAGACAAGAGTGGTTAAAAAAAAAGTAGAGGAGGTCCCCATTTTGTTTTTTTCTTTTCGGCAAGATTAGGAGCATGTGGCTGTTGTTGCAAAGGCTGCAGATAAAAAGGGGACGGCTGAAAAAAAGAAAAGAAAGGGGAGAGCTCTGCAGGAGGAGGAAGAGGGGAGAAGAGCGAAAAAAAGAAAAGAAATGGGAGAGCTCTGTGAGGAAGGGAAGGGATTTTGAAGAAGAGATTGCAAGAAGAGATTGCAAGAAAAGATTTCTGGAGAAAAGAATTTTTTTAAAAAAAAAAAAAAGAGAAAAAAAGAAAGAAGAGGAGAAAAAAGAGAAAAAAAAATCTTTTTGTTAAAAATCAGAACACAAAAGAAAGGGAACCAAGAAATTTGATTTTTAGGTTCTTTTCAACAGTTGTTCTAAAAAAAACACTTTGAGGTTTCAAAACGTTTTCTTCTTAAAAGATGGGATATTTTCCTCGGTTTCAAAACGGTTTTTGAAGGTTTGAGTCCCAACTAGAAATGAAGAGGAAGAGAAGTGTTGTTGACGAGGAAGGCTGCTGGTGGCCGAGACCGGTGAAGTTAGAGGGGAGGAGTTAGCGGCTGAATTTCTTTTCGTGGAAAGGATGGGGTCGGCGGCTTGAAGAGAGGAAAAGAACGAAAAAAAAAAGAAGAAAACCTAAGCCAAAACACGTCATCATCCACCGTGTGGGGTAAAAGAGTTTGACTTTTGTTTCCTTTTTTTTCTGATTCACGTGATGTTTACTTGTTTTGGGATTGTCTTTATTAGGCTATTAGTTGCAATTGGATATCTGGGCTTTAATGAATGTTTGTATTGGGTTCGAGGGTTATATTCTAAATTGGGCTTTAGCAATTATTGTCTTGGACTAATATATGTTGTGGGTATGTATTGTATGTTTTTATTGGGCTGAGTGTGTCTAGTTGATTTGGGTTTTAGTAAATACATGTGCAGGGCTTATGTAATTAGGTTTAGAATAGGGCTTGTACATAGATTTAGTCTAGATTAGTTGATTTGGGTTAGCATCTAGTGAGGTTTTAAATTGGGTTGTAGAATAATATTGATGAAAAATGAAAACAAAAAAATAAAAATGTTTAACTAAATGATGATTAATTATTAGGGGATTATGATGGCAATTTCCCTAATAATTTGTCTATGGTAATTTCTAAAAAGGTTAAAGAAAAAGAAAAAATGATTAACTAAATAATGAATGATTATTATTGAGATTGTGATGGCAATTTCTTTAATAATTATTCAAAGGTAATTTTAAAAATACAATTAAAAGAAAATCCAAAAAAAAATGGTTGGTTAAATAAAGAATGATTATTAGGGAAATGGTGATGGCTATTATTCCTAATAATTATTCGTTGGCAATTCAAAATGTTTGAAATATAAAAAAAATGTGTTCAAGAAAATCAAAGAAAAATTTGTCTTTTAATTATCCCCTTAAAGTCAAAAATAAAAAATGTGCGTGTCTTTTTGAGTTTAATCATCAATAAATATAATTGCTAAAAGAGGCAATTTCTTCTGGTAATTATTCTAAAAAAATTAATATCAATGGTTAAAAGACTTAAAAAATTGAAAACACATTATTAAGGCCTAATTAATGTTTAATTGATCGGTACCGTCTTTTGACGGGCGTTGTGGGGGTGCTAATCCTTCCCCATACGTAACCGTACTCCCGAACCCAATCTCCGATTCCGTAGACCGGGACCTATCTAGCTTGATACGCCATTTCACGGCCAATGTCGGGTTAGATAGATTCCTAAAAAGGTGGCTAACCCACCTAAACAAAGAGGTTAGTGGCGACTCCTATTTTTATTTCGTCCCAATCACGTCGTCCTCGGAAACGTTGCGACACATGTAATGGGTTGGCTTTACTATTAAAAGGCTCATATGATGGACATTGGGTTTAAGGAATTAAAGCCTTAGGATTTTCTATATAAATAAGGATTAAACCCTCCCCTCTCTTTTCATAACATAACATAAGATAAGATAACTTGATCCCCAAGTTATCAGAAAAGCACATACTTCTCATCCATCAGAAAAAACCTAAAAGAAGAAGGAAGAAAGGGGAAAATCCAAGAAGATCAAATCTTTTATTCAATTGTGGTTTTGTTCAATTAATTGTTTAGAGCTATGGATCAAGGTAAGTGCTCTTAATTTCTTGTTAATTGAATTCTTATTTGGTTGATTATATGGGATAAAAGATCCTATGTAAATGTTAATTCATATTTTCTATCATAGTATATTTGAAAATATGCTTACATCATTTATATATAAATTTCCTTGAAAAATAAATATGATATGACTATATATGACAATACTATTTTGGGTAAACAATCCGCAACGTACTACAACACGGATTTCATTGCTATAGTTTTAATTGTATTATTATTAAGTTTGATGCCAACAGATTTTATATATGTCACTTCATCATAGGATTCATACCTTATAATATAAACATTTTTAAGAATATGAATACACCAATGAACATACCTTCTAAGATGAAACTCTTCGTTGCTTTTTGATCTTGTTCGTGAGTATAAATACGAATATCATCAATGGAAGTATTGGATTTTTTAACCTTCAAACCTTTAACACAATAAATAATATTAGTGTTATTGTTATATTCATGATGTTAGAATTTAGATTGCAAATATGTTTTTCAATTGGATTATAAAAGTAAAATTTTCATTTTGCTAAATATCTAGAGCCACCGCTTTCTCTAGCCTATGGCTTAAAGGTAAAATTAGCTGCCGAACTATTATTTGAGTCAATGTAATAAGTAACCACCCAAATTTCATTTTTGTTGGGACGTAAAAAGATCGCGCCAAACAGTCAAGTTAAATTAGAAGGAAAATAAAATCAAATATGATATTTTTGATTCGAGTGATTTGATTAAAAAAATTAAACTTTGAAAGTAATTGAAATAATAGCTCACGGATTTATTTGACAATTCGAGGGCTGATTTTGCCTTTAACTGAAATCAAACTCTTCTTTTCTTAATATATGTAAAAAGTGAAAAAAATTATTTTTATATATTATCACCATCATTATACCAAAGATTTCATGTGTGTATATATGTATGTATGTATGTATGCATTGTATTGTATCAAGAAAGACAAAAACTTTAAATGATTCTCTGTTAAATTTCCTCAAAATCATATTATACCAAAAACATAAAAAATAAAAAATAAAAAATAAAAACTTTGGTAAAATTGAGAAAAAGAGGAAATAAAGAAAAATTTAACTGAAATCAAACTCTTCTTTTCTTAATATATGTAAAAAGTGAAAAAAATTATTTTTATATATTATCACCATCATTATACCAAAGATTTCATGTGTGTATGTATGTATGTATGTATGTATGTATGTATGTATGTATAAAGAAAGACAAAAAATTTAAACGATTCTCTGTTAAATTTCATCAAAATCATATTATACCAAAAACATAAAAAATAAAAAATAAAAACTTTGGTAAAATTGAGAAAAAGAGGAAATAAAGAAAAAAACCTGTTTTGAATTATATATTTATCTAGTTTGGAAATATACTTTATTTTTTTATATAGTTTAGAAATAAGAATTATCTTGTAATTAATAAATGATTAAGAGAGAAAAGGAGTAATGATACTGACAAGAATATACAGAGTGTTGCCACAAGGAAAGGTCACTTGTACTTAGAAATGCCGAAGTTTGACGTGATAATTCTCTAACGGCATTTCTATCTGCTCCATAATAAACTGCTAATTGAGGACAACGACGGAGCAGATCCAAAGCAACATCTGGTGAATTAGGAAGATAATTAACTTGTGAATGTCAAGTAGAATAAACAAAGAGAGTTCGAATTAATTAATTGAAGAAAGTCTTACCAAAACTTTTGTTTTCTATACAGTAACAGATAGCTAAGTTGGCATGATGTTGGTTTTGTGATGACAGCAGAAATTCTGGTGGAGTCATGGAGTATAGATAATGAATCATATCTGTATGGCCAAATAGACATGCCTTTGCCAGCGGAATTTCATTTCGGTTATCTGGAATTGTGAGTAATTCGTTGTTCTTTCGGATCAATTGTTCTGCGATCTTGGTTTTTCCTTTTTGTATTGCAGCAAAATGAAGAGCTGTGATCCCCGTTCTACTCTTTCTTTCCGAGTCTTCTTTAGACATATTGCGTAAAAATACGTCGACGATTTCCATCATACTGAGGATTGCAAAATGAATAGTAAAGCGAGTGCTGTTCCTAACAATATTTGCATTTATTAAATCCGGATGTTCTGTCAAGAGACACCTTACTGTATTCGAGTCGCCTCCGCAGATTGCCTTGAGCAAGGCTAGAGAATGAGTGGTACGTTCAACATGCCCAACCCGAGCTGCGAACACTTTCAATTTTTTCAAATTTTAATCGAAAGAGCAACAGAAAAACATAACAGCACCATCAAAGCAAACAAAGACAAGAGCACAGACAAGCGTACAAACAAGCAATATCAAAAGCTAGCTAGAGCAACAAAACAACACGAAGAAGAGGAAAACACCAGCACAACAGGAAAAGGAGAACAATAGGAACTGCACCAAAATCCAGACCGGCGAACAAGAAGAAACATCTTAATTCATGAACAAAACCAACTGCTCTGTCAAATCCCATTAAGGCAAGTGAAATGGCCACATCATTGCAAGCTCTAAGGACCTTCAAATTTTCCAAATTGATCCAACGATTGCCATCTTTAAGCTGGAATCTTTTTTTTGGCTGCCATAATCATTCATCAGTTCAATAAATTAATTTCCATAACTCATCCTTCATACTGTTAGGTTTCAAACCTCAATCAACCAACCATCTCACCGACCACGCAAGTGAAAGCATAATCAAATAATAAATCATGAACACAAGACACAAGAAATTAACGTGATTTGACACTCAATTTACCTATGTCCACAAATGGGAGTAAAGATCTACTAGTTATAGAGATTTTACATCAATCAATCAACCAATCTAGCACTCAATCACTCATCTAATCAATCAAACAACCACAAACCCAATCAATTATGAGCACTCTTAGTTGGTCTCAACAAACCAATCAACCAATCTTCAAGTCAAACAACCAAACAATGAAGCATACATACCCATAGGACCATCTTTTTGTCCCATGAGATGTCTCACCCCAAAACCTTATAATTCTTTTTATATATTTCTCTCATACCAAACCTTAATGAGACATTCATTATTTATAACCACACAAACTTGATCAACAAGAAATTTTATTCTCATTATATTTTTTGGTCAATAAGTATTCTTACCCATCAAGTAATGTCTCTAAAACAATCTCAATTAAATTAATTCTTAGAGATTTGAGTCACTAATCCCAACACATACTTACTATCTCAATTCTCAACTTTTCTAAGTACTAACTATGTTAGGTCTCAAACCCCAATCAACCAACCATCCAATCAGCCATGTAAGCAGAAGCATAATTAAATAATAAATCACCCACAAAAGACATAGAAATTACGTGGTCTAGCACTTAACTTGCATATGTCCAAGAATGAAAATAAAGATCCACTAGTTATAGAGAATTACAATCAATCAAGTAACAAACCAATTCACTCAAACACTTACTATGAAACCCAGGCTTTTACCATACTTTATGTGCCAATTTGAACCCTAAAGAATAAAGGTTAGTACATGAATTTGTCCCATGGGATGTCTCACCCCAAAACCTGAACGTGTAAGAGTTTCGAGAGAATTTGAACTTTCGAGTTAATGCTGAAGCTCAAGAAGTAAATTAGAAATGATATTGAGGTATATTGGTATAAAGCATGATTGAGAAAATTGATATAATGAGTACTTGAGGATTAAATGTAAGTAAACCCTAGGTAAACTTGAGAGTTTATGTTCCTTGACCTTATCAACCTAACCTGGGCCATTGGGGGAGAGAATTGGACCTAGTATGAACCAATTAAGTGTAACGGAAGTATATTAGGGTTTGGAGGAAGGATTAAATTGATTTAAGATCGAATTTCAATGAATCAGAGGCTTAATCAACATCTAGCATCAAACTATACATGAAATGACATTGTAGCTTTGTTTGGGTACCAAGAAAGTTTGAGAAAAGAGAAAAAATTTGGTATCTAAGACCTAGGCAAGGTTCGTAGCTAGAGCATGCCATAACTGGCACCAGATCATGCCTTTAAAGGTTCAGGCTTGGTCGAGTCACCCATTTCTTCTTCTCTTATTCTTTCTTCTTCCTCTCTTCTCTTCCACCCAAACCACCCTTAAACACTTCTATATAATCCTCTAGTCTTATTAAACAAGGATTTTAAGAGATAATCAAGAAATTCAAGGATTGGAGTTTTGGTGTATAAAAAGAGACATTTTCTTCAAACACTTGGATCTCTCAATCTAATTGATGGATTAAGGTTGGTTTCTAGTATGTTATTACTTATCTAAAACTTCAATTTGCCTATTTGCTTACACAAATCCATGCATTGGTTTGGGAGAAATCTTACCACAAGGTTAAGTTAGAATTTTTGGGCTAATTTGGGTGCAAATTTGATTTTTGACAATTTTAAGCCATTGAATTAGACTTTTGAAGCTATGATCTTGTTGTGGGAGTTGTGAGAATTGCATATCTAGGTTTGTAGCAAGATTCATGGAGAAATTAAGGAGTAATCAAAGAGAGAACTGGGAGGAGCATTCTCGATTAAGAAACCCAAGCAAAATTGGCAACATTCTTTGCATAAACCGGTGCTAGTCTTTGCCTCCTATGGTTGTTTCTAAACTTTAAGAAGGGGGGCATATGCTGTAAAGAGTGTGGATCAGACCTTGATGGTGGTAATTTTGTATTTGTATACTTTTAACTAGACCTGTCAATTTTGGACACGACATGGAACGGTACGAAGTTAACCGTGTTCATATTTAACCTTAGCGTGTTTCATGTTTTAATCGTTTCAACATGATTAAGATTAACATGTTTTATATCTTAAGCGTGTCAAACACGATTAAAATCCGTAAAACACATTAAACATGACTAATTAATTGGGTTTATCTATTACACGTTTAACTGTTTACAAGACACGTTAAACACGATAAATTAACTATTAAAATACCTTTTTAACCTTTGATATATTAAAAATATAATATATTAAATTTTAAGTAAATTTATATCATAGGGTTGATATAGTAATATTATATAATCTTATTTTTAAATTAATTTTAAAAATTATATCAAATTGTGTAATCATGTCGTGTTGTGTCATAACGTGTTAATCATGTTAACCGTGTTAATCGTATCGTGTCATGTCATACTTTAATTAAACAGTTCCATATACGTGTGTTATACCCTTGACACGAATAGTTATTCGTGCCGTATTCATGTATGGCTAAATGTCTATTAATGGCACACATTTACACGATATAAATACGACACGAAACACAAATTCCTAGGTCTACTTTTAACCCTAAATTAACTCAAATCAACCCAAAACATTCCCTAAAGCTCTAAATCAGTTCGGAACTTTATTTTATAAAGTAGAGTCTTATAGGTGAATTTATGAAATGTGTTTTCCTGTGTAATCAGGTGCCAATCGATCGAGTGCGAGGATGCTCTAGTAACTGATTATGGTGTAATCAGTGAGAATACAAACCTCCTAACACTGTGAATGGCTTAATTTCAGTGTTTAACCATTTAGGTCTAAATGTTTTAATATTTGGGTAAATTACAAATTTAGTCACTTAACTTTTAGAGATTTTCTGTTTTGGTCACTCAACTAAAAAAAGTTACGATTTAGTCACTTAACTTTGTGAACATAACTATTTTGGTCACCCACCTCTTAGAAAATGATAGTTTGATGATGTGGCATAACCACGTCATCCAATATGCCACGTGGCATGGCGATGTGGCATACCACATCATCCAAAAGGTCATTTGGCACGATGATATGGCAATGCCATATAATCAAATATGCCACATGCATGACATATTTTATATTATGACGTGGCAATGCTTTATTTATGATTATATTTTATATGTTTGGATGTGGCCCATGTGAGGCAACTGTCTCAGGGCTTAAGTTATTGAGCATGTGGATCCAAGAGTGACGATGGTAGCATTGAGGTAAGTAGCATGCTGCCACCCTTCGCAAGGTGATAGGTGTATTTTATACCTATATTATGAGCTATTTACAAGTTTAATTGGATGATCTTTGTTAATATTATAGCTCATTCTATATCTATTATTCTCACTTTTATCTTATTGTTTGTAGGAAAGCTTTATGGTGAAAATTTAAGAAAACAAAGGAGATTTGGGATGAAAAGACCAAAAAGGATGAATAGATTGAAGTTTGGTTCAAGAGAAGCGCATAGAATGAAGAAACATTGAAGCAGACATGAAAGGGGTGACGTATCATATATGAAACGGCCCTGCTTCATACCTGAAACGGCTGGGGTATCATATATGAAACGGGGCCGTTTCTGAGTCGAAAAGTCCGATAGTGTACGACATGAAACGGCGCCGGTTCTATGTTTTTGAGTCCAACTCGATTTAATCTCCTAATTTTATGTAATCTCTCCAATATAAATACCATAGTTTAGGGTTTTTAGACGTACCAGAGAGATATATTTTTCAGAAGAGAGGAGCAGTCAAGTCTTCAATTTGGGAAAAATTGTTCTTTCTCTTTACTTGTGATTTTTCTTTTATTTAATGAATATGTCTATTTTCTTTGATATGAGTAGCTAAATACCTTGTTGGGGATTTGGGTAGATCTTCTAGGGATTTTAATTCAATATTTGTATGGATTGATTTTCTGGGTTAAATTTATTTTCTTTGTTCTTAATGCATTTTATGTCTGGCCAATATAGAATAGATAATTGGAATTGTATGAAGGATTGAGAGGTGAAATATAATTCGTGCTCTAGAAAAATAGACACAATCTAATTGGATACGAGAGTAATTCAGTTTATTGTGATAACCATAATTAAATTAGGGTCATGGAGAAACTGATTTAATTATTAATTCTAGGATCTTAATGTTCTTAGCTAATTAATTTATGCACTGAGAGGTGGTAATCACTTAGTTAGGAAAACTTAGGATGATCTGAGGGGCTCCTAAGTAGATTAGTTATTGTTATTTTAACCCTGATAATTAAATTCATACATAATTGGATTAAATACCTAGGAGAGAAGCCTAAACCCTCACATTCATTCTATTGATTTCTCTTAATTATTTAATCTTTGCTTTCTTAGTTAATTTCTACATTCATCTTCTCTTTAATTGTTTGCAATTTGATTTTATTAAATTCAGTTTTCTTTACAAACTTTGCTAGAATTAGGTTGTTAGTTTTCTCAAGTCCTCGTGGGATCGATATCTTGGAATACTCCAAGCTTTACTACTTGATTCTATTCTCTTGCAGAAAAATCCCGATCACAAGGCTCAGGTGAGCATGAATAAATAGCATGTGATCATCCTTCCACGAGGCCTATGTGAGTGTGATCCAATAGCCTTGCATTTCTCGGATGCGTGTCTGTGCCTACATACTTCGAGGTACCACGGCATTTAGCATGTCATTAGACCGAAGAGTCGAGGTGTGACACTCACTCCAAACAATCATGAGCACTCTGACTCAGTCTTAACACATCAAACCAATCTTCAACAAAGCAAACCAATCTTCAGTCAATGAAACAAATTTACATACCTATAGGACCATCCATTTGTCCTATGAGATATGTCAACCTAATAACCTATAATCCTACTTACATGTTTTTCTCATACCAAATCCTATTGAGACTCTCTCTCTATTTATATCCCAACTTATTTGGTCAATAAAAAAATCTAAGAATGTTCTAGTAAACAAGTTTCTTACCATCAAAAAATATGCATAAAATATCTCATTCAAATCTTCTTAGGAATTTGAGTCACTAACTCCAACAAACTCAAAATCTCAATATGAGGAACCTATTAAATCAGCTGAGCGAGACTCGCTCCCTTATTCTTCCCCATGAAACTCAGCCTCACAAAAGGCATGCCAACAAATTCAATTTTCATTAATGGAATCATAAAAAGGAAGAATACCTGATAAAAAAAAAGTTCCAAATCTTGTCCAGAGGACTTTTGGAAATCCCCTGAAAGAATCCAAGGCATCTCAAATTGATTTCTGATTCCTTTTAATTCATCCTACAGCTCATTCCTTTCTTCATCATCATTTGGAGCGTATGTGTTCCGTAAAATACACCATCCACTTTCCTATAACAAACCCAAAAAGAAACTAAATTTATGGAAGTTGTGGAGCGTATGTGTTCCCTAAAATACACCATCCACTTTCCTATAACAAACCCAAAAAGAAACTAAATTTATGGAAGTTGATAAGGATAAAACTCCAAACCGGCAGCACACTCTAACTAAAACTCGTTTGTGATAAACATTTGTATTTATCTTTCTAACCTATTGTAATCTATATTTTGTGTACTCTATCTCTTACACTTAGATTATAAATACGATTCCACTCTTACTAGAATAATACGTGAGATATACCCAACAATTTACCGTTTTACACTCTTTTTCGCATGAAGACAAATTTCCCTCTTGACGATCAGCTATATATGATTGATCGGCTAAAACTCCTTTGTGATTAAATAGTTGTATATATTTATCTTTCGCACCTAATATTGTAAGAGTTTAATTAACTTATATTAGGATGATTCTAAAAAGTGACTTTTTAGGCATCTAATAATTAAACGACACTTCATTGATTTTAAAAGACATTAAGATTTTAAATATACATTTACCCTTATCAAATAATTTTTTTAGAAACAGAAAAAAGGGTTTTTTATAACAAAATTTAGCCCCAAATTAAAATTTTTCTATTTTTTTAGGGTAAATTTCAACCCATGTTAATTTATTATTATAGGGTTTAGTTTAAATAAAGAAAAAAAAAGTTTATGAATTAATAAGAATTGATTTCGTACACATGGGTATAAAATAATTGTGGTATACCTTTTAAAAACTATGAGATGTTAAAATGCTGTTGGATGCCTAAAAAGCTATTTTTTAAGATAATTCTTATGTAAGTTATACTCATATTTTAATCTCTATCTTGTGTACTTTATCTCTTACACTTAAATTATAAATACAACTCTACTCTCACTAGAATGACAAAGAGATTCACCCAACAATTTACCTTTTATAGAAGTGATTGCATATTCAAGCATAGAAATTAGAGGTAGAGAGAAACATTTCTTTTTCTTTTTAAATATGATGAACTCATCTCTCAAATTTACAATCGAAGAAAAATAATTTTTTGGACAATCCAAATGGTGAAAACATGAAGAAGATTGTGGAAAAAAAAACATACCCAAAATCCCACACCATCCAAAGGTGGATGGTGGCGGAACTGTTCAGCGGTTTTTTAAATTTTGAAAACTTTTAAAGAAACCCTATTAGAGGAATGGAGAGGAGAGAAATCCCGCAAGGTTATCTACAAGGACTCTTCCAATAGGACAACTAGGAAATCATGTGTCAAGTGCTTCCTCAAGCTCGATTACCATCAGCTCTCTCCATAGCAAGGACAAGAAAATCTCTGCTTGCAAAACTACCAAGGAGAAGCTTGAGGAGATGAGTGGCTGAAGACCAGAAAAAACACGTTGTTTTCTACAAAGTTAAAGGATTGAGATCTAGGGGTTGATATTTTTCAAGAATTAGAGCTAGGTTTTAATCGTTAAAGTGCTTTATGCTTTGTTCTTATTATGGTAAAATTTGGATTTGTTGAATTTTTTTCTTCAGCCGAGTTGGTTAGAGGTTGAAGAATTCATGCTAGAAATCTCAAATTCAATCCTCCCATTCTTCAAGTAAGTCCCTTTTCTACTTCCTATGTACCAAAAAAAAGTTGAATCCATTATTCGTTCGTCAAAAAATTATCAGGTTTTTTCTGTTATTATTATTCAATATATTTCTAGGAAGAAAAGAGAGCAATAAAACCATAAAAGATTAGAAAGATATATAGTAAGTTTTTAGTATTTTAATTAAAATTATATGTGATTGCAATTTTTTTTTTTAAGTTTTACAGCTCGTGGAAATGTCATGTGTAAGTCCAAAATGCCACATCAGTGCCAGCACAATGACCAAACGGAGCCATCTGTCATTGTAACTTTCCATCCAATTTAGAGTTTAAATGTCCCAAAATAAAATTTTGAAGGTGCAAGTATCTCAAATAAAAGTTTAGGGGGTAAGCTGTTTCCTTTCAGTATAATTTAAAGGCTAAGTTGGATATTCAGGCGAATTTTTAAGTGCAAAACACATAAAATTGAATGAACAACCAGCAAAGCTGAGAAACCTAACATTTGTTTTGATTCCAAATTAACATGTTGTAATTAAGAAATTAGATTATTTATCAATAAAAAATAATTGGGATTCCAAAAGGATATAATGTAAATAAAGATCTGGTTGTAAGTTGTAAATGGAGAGGAACCTGGTTCTCTTGTTGGTTGTTGAGCTAGTATGGGTTTACACAAGTTGGCCAAAGTATCCCAAGCATCTTTGGCACTAGTCTTTTCTCTAATCTCAGCAAGTAAATCTGGAGAACATGAAATCTGAATTGCATGTAAAGCAGCTGCATTCTTCATTCTCCAAGCCTTCTTCATTCTCCATGCCTTTGGCAGTCTAGTGTCGCCACTCACAATTTTCCAGAGATCTTGACTCAACAAGTAGTTTTTCATGCAAGCTCTCCAGTTTTCATGATTGTCTTTTCTAAGATGTTCGGCAACAATATTGATGGAACCAATACTCGTCGCCATACTTAAATCTGTTTAAAACTAATGAATTTTGACAATTAGAAACATAAAATTAAATTTTGGTATTTGGGGACAAAAATTCAATTTCACTCAGAAACGTTAGAACGAGCTTGCTTGAATTCCATGAAACAGCTTGACCAAAAAAAAATCCATGAAACAAAGTAAAAATACTAAACTTACAGCAGCTATTAATAAAGTGATCAATCTCCTTCCCTCAATTCTTTGGTGCAGAGCTAGCAAAATAATAATGAATCTCCTTCTGTTATTTTTTTTTGAAAGGTAAAAAATTCTTATTGAAGGAATAAAAGAGAGTACATCAAAGCGCTGCAAGAAGAAGCATGTAAGCGACAAACGACCAGGTAGAGCAACCAGAGGCATTCCATGCCATGCCAACAAGAGAAGAACAACAAGAACAAAGAAGCAAAAGGAACAGAAGCATCACAAGGTCAAAAAAGGGCAACAGCCAAGAAAGCATTGATCCAAAAAGAGGTAAAAAAAAATGCAACAGCCAAGAAAGCATTAATCCAAAAAGACAAAAGCAACAAGGAGCAGCAGGGGCGGACAAAGTTGGTTTAAATCTCCTTCTGTCATTGATTCGGGTTTTTAAATCCTGACAACGTTGGTTTCATATTCATTACTTTCTTTTTACTCATAATAATCAGGATGGCTAGTCATTAATTTTTATAATGAAGGTGACCATATACTTTTGTTTAATACATTGAAATTATGATTTTGAACCAAATGGTGTCTTTAGCACATGACTAACTTCAAGAGAAATCCGTCTTCTGCTACTCTTTCTGATCTTTTTTAAAGTTCCTTCTTTCGTTTTCTTTTTCTTTTTCTTTTTCTTTTTCTTTTTCTTTTTCTTTCTTTTTTCGTTTTCATAACAAGAAAATCCTTTCCCATGCTTATATGTATGATTTTTCCTTTTTTTTTAAAAAATTCATTATCGCATTATTTGTATATCTTATTGATAGGTATATTTTACACCAATGATTTGGGCTACTTTAAAGTATTTTATTAGCTTTTTTGTTATATTTATAGTCCATATTTCATGATTTCTTCTCCCTTAAGTTCTTTGGTTGTCTTGTAGATAATATTAGTTTAATTTGAGGAATTTGATGGACTTCACGCTTTGAAGATTTAATTGGGCAATTAAAAGTCTGGAAGAAATTTTTGAGGAGTGTGCAACGTGCGGTTGAAGTTAAACTAGCAAAGCCAGTGGAATAGTCTAAACAAGTCTTGGCATCATGTGCATGGAAGCTAGACAAGAGTCACAAGACTAAAATGTGGTCCCACGTAAAAGAAAGTCACGGCACCAAAGCATGTTCTGGTGAAAACAGAGTGAGGAATTCAAGTCAAGACAATGTCAACATGGGCCATATCAAGTGAAGAATGAAGTCCGAGTACATTGTAATTCCTTAACTTAATAGAATTTTTAGACACTTTGGTATAAATACTCAAGTTATTTTTTTTTTTAGAACTTTTGCTACTAAAAAGAGTTAGAAGCAAGTTTTGGACTTTCTCTTCTACTTTGTTCCTATACTCTTAATTTCTTTATGCAAAATTCAATTTCTTTAGATTTTTAGTCAATTATGTGTAACTAATTCCCTAGTTAGAGTTAGGGATTAGATTTTATTCAATTATTCAATTATGAATGCATGATTAATTATTGTTTTGGTTGAATTTATTCTTCTTGATCTTGAATGTTGAATTTGTGCCTGATCAACATTGATTCAATCTTAGGAATTGTGTAAAGAACTGGGAGGTGAAACATAATTTGTGCACTAGGAGAATAAATAGTCTAGATTTAGAGATAAAGATATCCTAAATTAAGGTGATAACTTTTAGATTATTTATTCTTAATGAGTTTAATTAAGTTAATTATACACTGGAAGGTGATAATGCTTAATTAGATATACCTGTATACCTTGGGAGAGGATATAAATACCTTAGAGTAATCGTTATTTCAACCTTTATAATTAATTTTGTGTTTGTAGTTGAATATCTATATAAGGGAACCTCAAAGCTCTAGTGTCACAGACTAAGCGTGTCACTTGATATCTAGCTTGCCGGTGCAGCACATGGATGGGCTCTCCTAAGCAAGTTAGAGCAAGCACACAACAAAGTCATACATTAGATCAATGCCCACAACTATAGCTAGCCCTCGGGGCAAGCGGATTCTAGCACGGAAACCCTTCTAGCCCTGAGGATAAATTGGTTTTATTAATTAATATCGACATGGATGACAACAAAGTAACAAGGTTTACCATCCCACTTGCGGACCAAGAGGGTAGCCCTAGGTGTTAAGCTCAATACATGTAATGCCTAGCCTCAAATTAACTTGGATTGGAGTCATAGGTTAATACATTGAAAAAATTTTCATAACATGCATGCGAAAATATTCTTAGGGGAATTAGAAACAATTTTTACCTAGCAAAATTTTTCTCATTTCAAAAAATTAAGCTTCAAAATATCTAGAGCAAAATTTTGACTTAGGAAGTAAAAAGTCAACTTTTTGTATTATTTTTCAAAAATTTGTACACCTCCTTGAGGGCATAAATGACTCTTCAAACAATCCAGTTATCTTTTTTGGTATGTCCTAGAATATTCGAAACTATTATAACATTTTTCTGAACGTCCTCGTTGATGGAAAATATTGCAGAAGAAAATGTCGCAATATTTGATGGTATTTTCGTAAATAAATGAAAAATTTTAAATTGAATTTTTAATCGTTGAAATTGATTTTTACTATAGTATTGGAGGACTCTCTGATGTTATATACTATTCAAACTTAAAAACTGCCAAGTTACTGCGTGAAACTATTGGGTGAAAATTACCATTTTACTCTTGGACAAGTTTTAAATGCCAAAATAAGGCAATTGCTTCCAATAACCTAATGACTTAAATACTTTGATAAATTCACCTCATTTTTGTAAAACTTTACCAATTGATTTTATTTTTGAAATCCTTTTATTTTATTCCAAATTTCATAATTTCTATTTTGGACACAAAGGTAATTTTAAAAATTTAACAAGGACATTTCTGTAAATTGACCTATTGAATGGTCTAGAATTTTGAAGACAACTTTTTTTTTAGCTTTCTTCTTCCTTTTTTCCTCACCATAGCCGAACCTTCCTAGCCAATTTTCCTCCACCATTTTTCATCTCCAAACTTCTAGTTTCTTCCATACAAATCTCTCCCACCAAACTACACCAAATTCCATCAAATTTTCCCAAGAAAATTCATCACTTCAACTCACAAACAACATTTTCATTAAGAAAATTTGAAGAAAAACTTTGCAAATTGCATCAAGTGTATAAGTTTCAAACTTTCATCAAAACTCAAGATGTGTTTTCATTTTCTCCTATTTCTTTTACAATTCTAGCCATGAAATGATGAATATTAAGTTTCATGCATGAAGATTTTGCATTCTCTTTAATTCATTGTTAGTTTATGGCTCCAAACCTTCATAATATTTATGCTTCATGAGGTTAAGGTACAATTAGAGGATGGAAATGTTGAGGTAATCTCTTGAACATAGGAAAACTTAGATGCATAAAGAAAAAAACTAATTTGGCAATTAAATGGCCAATTTTCATAAGAATGGCATTATATCATCCTAGAGAAAGTGCCATATTTTTGGTAATAGCCATAGGGTTTTGTTCCATAAATGGTAGTTTGGCAATATTAGAAGATTATGTGAATCAAAAAATTGGTGGAAAGAACAATGGTTCACTACAAGAAAAAGGCTAAATAGCCACGGAAAACAGGGACGGATTTTTCCGTCCCTAATTTACCAACGGAATTTGCAACGGGAAAAAAAATCCGTCCCTAAATCCGTCGCTAAAGAGTAGAGTGGAGAAATAGGGACGGAAAAATAATCCGTACCATAATCCGTTGGAAAATTAGGGACGGATTTAGGGAGGGAATAAGTTAGGGATGGAATTAGGGACGGAAATTAGAGCAAAAACAATGAAATAATTTTGGGACGGTTTTAGGGACGACTTTAGGGACGTATTTAGCGACGGTTATGGTGAGATAAATTGATGAATATATGCCTTATTTTTGGGATGGTTTTAGGGACGGATTTTGAAATCCGTCCCTAATTCCGTTCCAAATATCAGCCAAGGAAAAAATTATATATGGCTAGCCAAAACGGTGCGTTTTGACTGGCCATGTTTTTAGGGTTCTGCACTTAGCAGAACCCCTCATTTTCTCCGCCTCCCTACCCATCTTCTTACTTCTTTCTTCTTCATTCTCTCAATTTTCCCATAAGAAAATAGTAGTAAAAGTCAAGTTTTGTGTTGATTTGGTGGAAATCAAGGTAATATCTTCAAATCTCTTTGTATATGACTTTATTTTGATGATTAACATATGTTATAAATTAAGGAATTAGATAATATTCAGATTTTGATGATTATTTTTAAATTTGAATGTTGAGTTTTGGTGATTTTTTCCATATATATTAGTGTAAAAGTGTTAGATTTCTTTGAATGTTAATTGATGAGGGTTGTAAAATTGTTAGATTTCTTTGAATGTTAATTGATGAGGGTTTAGGTTTATTGTGATGCTTATTAATTTTATTATGTACGTTACATAAACTAATTAAAATTGAATTACATAATTGTCAGTTTATTTGTGATTGGGTTTAGGTGTAATATTTATTTCGTTGTGTATAATTGTTTTTATTAATTGTAACTTAGTATTTGATATTAATACGATTCACATTTCGATTATTGTAATTGTAGAACTTTGATTGAATGGAATTACTTTTATTGCATTTGTTGAGTATTATTTAATTGCAAGAGCTTACATTAAGTATCTTGTTTTATATTGTGTGCAATGTAGTTTTTATTTCGCTCAAAATGACCAAATATAATTGAGTTGAAAAATGTAAAAGGAACTTCTTCATATATTTCATAATTCATTGTAGATTTTCATTGCAGTTGTTAACAGTATCGAATAGGGTTCGAGGATAGTAATCGAACTAAATTTGTGCGATATTTGACAGGAGAAATGGAAGAGTTGATATGCAGTCGACAATGGATGTATCATCGGAAAGAACCAGGAAAGAAGGGTGTAAGCGACGAGTTTATAGCTGGTGTTGGAGAATTCATTAGTTGGGCATCAAGTCAAGACGCGTCTTGGAAAAATGGAGAAAAAATTCGTTGTCCCTGCACTAAGTGCAATAATATGCACTTCTTTTTACCAATGAGGGTTGCACAACACTTAATACTACGTGGATTTAAGGAGCATTATTGGAATTGGGTTAGTCACGGAGAGCCATTGTGTAGTATTGAAAATAACGAGCAGCAGCAACACGAACAAGTGTCATTACCGGATGAGATGTCACATTGGGGTTGCTATGATGACATGACATGGGATCAGCGTATGGTTTTTGATGCTGCACGATCGAGCTTTGCCCAAAATAATGAAGACGAGCCCGGACCCAGTGGAGAAGCAGCAAACCAGTATGGATATGAGCAAGATCCATTCACAGAGCAACCTGTGACACAGTTGGACGACAAGTGGTTTGACATCGTGCAAAATGCGGATCGGCCTTTGTTTAAGGGGTCTAGTGAGTCACAGTTGTCTTTTGCTTCCACCTTGTTAAATGGGAAGTCGGAGTTTAACTTGTCCGAAGGTGCATTCAATTATTTTTGTGATGCCATCAGGAAAGATTGCCGGAGGAAAATAACTTTCCTCCAAACTATTATCAACATAGGAAAACCATCAATGAATTAGGTTTACCTGTGGTAAAGATTCATGCGTGCAAGAATGGGTGCATGTTGTACTGGAAGGAAAATTCAAACTCTGATTGCTGTCGGTTTTGTGGTGAACCTAGATTCAAGGACACAAGTCGACGTGGGGATAGAACTCGTAAAAGAATTCCAACAGCCATTTTGAGATACTTGCCACTGACTCCCCGGTTGCAACGGTTGTACCATACCGCAGGCATAGCTGAACAAATGACGTGGCATGCTACACATGAAGCTCAAGATGGGGTTATGTGCCATCCATCCGATGCCGAGGCATGGAAGCATTTCGACAGGACATATCCTGATTTTGGTTCAGAAGCTCGAAATGTTAGATTGGGATTATGCGCAGATGGTTTTGCACTGCATGGGCAATTCGGAAGGACCTATTTTTGCTGGCCAGTTATTGTAACTCCTTACAACCTTCCTCCGGGTACCTGCATGAAGAGCCCTTACATGTTCTTAACATTGATCTGTCCGGGTCCAAAAAACCCGAAGAAAAACATAGACGTATTCTTGCAACCTCTGATTGATGAATTGAAGCAATTGTGGGAAGATGGGATCTCGACATACGATGCTTCGAGGAATGAGCATTTTCGCATGAGGGCTACTCTTATGTGGACCATTAATGACTTCCCCGCTTATGGCATGCTATCCGGGTGGAGCACCGCTGGAGTATTAGGATGTCCTGTTTGTATGCAGGAGAGTAGAGCATTCGTGCTTCCACATAGTAGGAAGGCGACTTATTTTGATTGCCACAGGTGCTTCCTTGACTCGGATCATCCGTATAGGAAGGATAAGAAGTCTTTCCGCCGTGGTCGAGTTGAGAGGATGGCTGCACCACCAAGGTTGACAGGGGAAGAAATATATGGACACGTTTGGCATTTGCCCACAGCTATGGATGAGCCAATTAATATGCCTGAATATTATGGCACCCATCACAAATGGACTAAGAGGAGTATTTTTTGGAATCTTCCTTATTGGAAAACAAACTTGATCCGCCATAACCTTGATGTTATGCATATTGAGAAGAATATTTTTGATGCAGTGTTCGGAACTGTCATGGACTTGAAAGGAAAATCAAAGGACACTTTAAATGCTAGAAAAGACATCAGTGCTATATGCTTTCGAAGTTCAATTGCAGTTGATCCTGAAAGCGAGCAACGCACCAAACCTAAAGCTGTCTATAATTTGTCCAAATCACAGAAGACAACTATTCTGAGATGGTTGAGGAATTTGAAGTTTCCTGATGGGTATGCCTCAAATATTGGGAGATGTATTGACATGAATGAAGAGAAGGTTTCCGGCATGAAGAGTCACGATTGCCATGTCTTTATGCAGAGACTGCTTCCGATTGCATTCAGAGAGATGTTGCCTCCTAGTGTGTGGAACCCTGTGACCGAACTTAGCCTCTTTTTTCGGTGCATATGTTCGACTATGCTGGACATTAATAAGGTTCGAGATTTGAACAAGAAAGTTCCGATCATTCTTTGTAACTTGGAGAAGGTCTTCCCTCCATCCATGTTCGATTCAATGGAACACGTGGTTGTTCACTTGCCGTACGAAGCATTAGTTGGAGGGCCGGTTCAATTCCGATGGATGTATCCCTTTGAAAGGTAAACTAACAACTTCTTTATTTTGAGGACACCTGATAATTTGAGTGTTCATAATTTTGTTGAACAATGTGTATACGTGCATCCTAATACATATTTGTTTAATTGAATTCATATAGGTTCCTTCACCAACTAAAGAAGTCAATTCGTAACAAGGCTCACGTCGAAGGATCAATTTGCGAAGCTTACATTGCACAGGAATTTAATTACTTCGCGCAAAATTACTTTCATTCGGACGTGTATTGTCACACGAAACGACCCAGGCGCAATGATGAAGGATTAGCCAATGAGTCTCTCAAACCGTTTTCCATTTTTAACTATCCAACCCGATTTCAGGGTAAGGAGAAAACGAAGTGGCTTGGTGAGAAAGAACAACGTGTAGCGCATACGTATGTTTTGCGAAATTGTCCGGAGGTGCAACCCATCCTTAAGTAAGTTAATTGCAATTTTTCACAACGAAATCGTTTATTTCTTTATATGTAGTTTGTTTCACTTATACCGATTTGTTTTTACCCCAGCTCCTTTGTCCAATATTATCAAAATGATGGATTCGATCAGCGTACCATTGATGATTCGATTGACGCCCATTTTGCCGATTGGTTCAAGCGATATGTAAGTATAGTTCGATTTTGATAATTAAACTGTTTAGATAGTTATAAAAACATAAGGGTATTTGTTTGATTATTCTAACTCCTGGGTTATCACATACAGCTTGATGCACCGGTTAATCGAGCAAAGCATATTGATGATTTGCCGGTGCTTATGCTACTTGCTTGGCCACCTTCAAGGAAGGCAAGCTCTTGGCCCGATGTGTTTATAAATGGGTATAACTTCCACACTCTTCAACGTGGAGCTGGCAAAGCAACAATGAATTGGGGTGTTTGTGTTCGAGGCACAAATACGGACGATCCTTCCACCAGTTATTATGGCCTCCTGAAAGATGTTTTGGTCCTTGAGTATAATTCTTCAGACAGCATGGCCATAGTTGTTTTGTTCGAGTGTGATTGGTTTGACCCTATCAACGGAATGAAGGTTCATCAAGATTACAAGTTGGTTGATGTCCATCGGCAAAAGATGTATCATAAATATGATCCATTTGTTTTAGCACAACAAGCCATTCAAGTTTACTTCTGTGATTATCCGGGAGCTAGCAGAGACAGAGCTAATTGGTTGGCCGTCTGTGAGACAAAATCGAGGAGAGTTGTTCATAATGTTACTGAAGAAGGTGAAGATGATGCTCCATACCAAAATGAAGAGATCGTGCAAACCCCAGCTATTACCACTAATACAGATGCAATACAATTGTTTGACATGGCTGGTATCAACTTAGCTGTTGACTTGGGGGAGCTTCAACCAATCGCGGAATTAGACGACTCGGAGGATGAGTTCGATTCAGCAGAATCAACAAGTTGCTCCGATGACACTGATGATGATGTTGGATATAATCCAAATGAATTTTAACTTGCTTTGTACTTAAACTGTAATGTGGAGATGCCATAATTATATTTCGCCAATTGCATTAGCAATATGTTAAGTGTTAAGTTATGTACAAGTTCATGCAATCCTCAACTTTTACTAATTCCCCAATTACTTTAAACATAAATCTTAATATGGCAGTGATGTTATTATAATTATATGGTGCGAAGGGAATAAACTAATACCCACCTCGACGTAATTCTACAAAGATTTCATGAAAACAAATTAGGGACGGATATAGGGACGGATCTTCCGTTTTCCGTCCCTATATCCGTGTCTTAAATAAGTCATTTCATATTACGCTCAGCAACGGTTTTAGCAACGGAAATAGCTAAAACCGTCCCTAAATCCGTTGAAAACTTGTCTGACCAATTGAATATTAGGGACGGTTTTAGGGACGGATTTTTAGAATCCGTCCCTAAATAAAGGGTTTAAACCCTAAATCCGAAACCCTGAATTAGAATTGCCGTCCCTAATTCTGTCCCTATTTATTGATCTTAGGGTTTAAGAACATTTTGGCACCTCAAACCCTACGGTTTAATTGTATACCGTCCCTAACAACAATATCCGTCCCTAATTCCGTTGCTAAAGCAATTTCCGTTGCTATAACCGTTGCAACTCATCAATCTCGTATAATATCGATAGAAGGACTAAACCGGCTCATTCGTCTTTCAATTTACCATTCACCAACTACAAGCTATCAGAGGTATGTAGATGAGAGTATTAGAAAGTTGGATCGCTTATCGGAATCGTCTATAATATTTAAATTTGTTTGGAACGAAGAGTACTCGATGTGTTAGTAACATAACTATAGTACTTAACAAATACGTTTGTATATTTCATATAAAACCTATGTGGTTTAAAGTTTACACATAGGTAGTGGGTTATTTCGACCAAATTGCATATATAATTGAAAGTAACTGTCCCCGTTCTTCATTTAATTCGAAATCGGCCAAAAAAACCGATTTTTCATACTTGGGACGGATAAAACCGTCACTATATCCGTCTTTATATTGTTCATCCCTCCCTATATCCGTCCCTACACGACAATTTATCATTTAATTTATAACCTTTTAGGGACGGAATTAGGCACGAAAATTAAAAATTCCGTCCCAAAAACCATCCCAAAAATAAAAAAATGGCGCGTGATTTAACCCGCCAATTTTTTTTACTTAGATTAGGGTTTTAGGGTTTAGGGACGGAATTTTTAATTTCCGTGCCTAATTCCGTCCCTAATCAAAAATAATTGGCGCGTTTGTTCCCCCCAATAAATTTTGGCTTTTCATTAGCAACGGTATTTGGGTCGGAATTTTTGAAATTTAAAATTCCGTCCCAACATCCGTCCCTAAATTGAGCACTATTTCGAATTAATTTTTTTAAATATCGGTCGTTTAGGGACGGAATTAGGGACGGATTTTTAAAGTCCGTCCCTAACTCCGTGCCAATACGTTACCACTTTTGGACGGCTCTCTGGATTCCAGCCGTACTTTAGGGACGGATTTAGGGACGGATTTTGAAATTTTCATTAATTTAGGGACGGATTTAGGGACGGTTTTTTAATAGTCCGTCCCTAACTCCATCCCTAAATCCTACGCCCTTTCAAGCTTCAGTTGTTGACAGCTGTTACTTAGGGACGGATTTAGGGACGGATTTAGAAATATCCGTTGCTAAATCCGTCCCTAAATATCCGTCCCTAAATCCGCTCCAATTCATTTAATGTAATCGGGCCGACGACCCTTTCCCCCCATTTCTTTCTTCTTCTTCTTCTTCTTTCTTTCTTCTTCTTCCTTCCTCCGCCCCCACCCCGCGAGCCACCGTGCGCAGCGCCCTCCTCCTCGCCGTCGGCCGCCATTTGGTCCGTCACCAACGGAGGTTCTCTGCCTGTGATTGCCGGCGACGTTTTTTCGGTTCAAATCCGGTCCAATTCCGTCCAATGACGGTAAAATTTAAGTTTTCTCTTAGTTTTGTTAATTTTGGTCTAATTTTAGTTTTGTTCTCATTGTTTAATTGTTTTAGTGTTCATTATTTTGTTCTCATTATAATTACCTTAATTAGTATTATTTGTAAATATATTATAATTAGTAATAAAACTACTCATACTCTAATTAGTATTATTAGTTAAAATATTTGATAGTTTGGTAATTAGTATTATTAGTTTATAAATATAATAAATAGCAATAATTAATACTAATGGTTCAATTAGTATTATTAGTTTGAATATATAATAATTACTAATTACTCTAATTAGTAATATTTGTATAAATATCTAATAATTAGTTATCATACTAATTAGTCTAATTAGTTTAATTAGTTTAAGTCAAGAATACTTTGTAATACTAATAATTACTCTAATTACTTAAATTAGTGTAACTAATGTCATAATTTGTAATGTTACTAATTACTCTAATTAGTACCATTAATTTATAGATATAATATTTAGTAATTATACTAATTAGTCTAATTACTCAAATAAGTTTAAATATTATTAATGATAAGCCACAATTTTGTAGACTTCACAGCACGATGATCATCCCTCGAGTTCCGGTCGAGGACGAGGTCGAGGTCGAGGCCGAGGTCGATCGGCCAGTTCTGGTCGAGGGGGCTCCGGGACTCAGTCACACCATTCCGGATCAGGATCTCCCTCAGTTGGTCATCCTGCTTCACGATTACCACCACCTCCACCCACCGTTCTACCTCAGGAGACGTTCCCATCCCCACCTGTTCCAGCTTCGCAGCATACACAGGTGCTTTTCAATATTTATTCACCAAAATTGATTAACTGTCATGAATGTTCTTATATATAATTAATTAAACTAACAAGTTTGTTATAATATTTCGTACTTAGCCGACGTCTGCATCAACGGTTCGATCTCATTCCCCATCACTTCCGTTGCTTCCGGATATTGGTCTCCACTCCTCCATCCCTACATCTAGCCATGCTCCTCCAGCACAGAGTTATGGTGCATCTCCATCTCCATCTCCACCGCCAGTTCAGGAGGTGACAGTCGACGGATTGACATACCGCCTTGTGCCGCCAGCACAGACGACTGCTTCACAGGGAGCCTCCTCTTCCCACACTGCCCCGTCGTCTTTCATGCCTACACCTACCTTCCAGCCCTCCCAGCCCTCCCAGCCCTCCCAGCCCTCCCAGCCCTCACAACCCTCCCAGCCCTCGCAGCCCTCACAGTCCCCCCAGCCAGCCCAGCCAGCCCAGGCCGCCCAGCCATCTCAGCCTGATGTGTCCGGCCCATCTCAGCTAGATCCCCCGACACCGATGACAGTGGCCCAGATCTACGAGTAAAATCTTAACTTTTTTTAATTTTATAATGATTCCTTTGCTATATTTACTTGTTTTTATTACTAACTACCTTTGATAATGGAATTTTGAAGGGATGAGAAGACAAACAAAAGGGCGAAGACAGAGATCAAGCATATCATCTACGGACATTGGATCGAGCCGTGGTTATCCTGGATGAAGGTTCCGCACGAGACGCGCACCCGTATGTTTGATTTATGGATGGTAAGTCATAACCTACATTAATTATTTGTTTATTCATATAATTTAATTTTTACATTATTATTATTTGAATATTTTATTTAATAATTATGGTTACCATTGCTTAATTTGTTTAATTGAATTATGACATTATTATTTGCGCACTTTCATTATTTCTTTCAAATTACAGAGGCATTACTCGTTCCCCGCCGAGGAGCGGAAGGCGGCGCGGGCCTTCTTTGATGCCACAGCCGGCAAATTCATCAGGCATGAGTTCAGCCGGGCTCGGCAGATACGTAGGGCACCTACTTGGACTTCAGACCATGTCTGGGACCGTCTCTGTGCACAGTGGGATGCCGACCCTGCTTTCAAGCTTCACAGTGAGGTGAACAAGAAGAATCGCAGCACTGAGCAGGCGATTGTCTATAGAGGTGGTAGTAGGGGCACCACATTCCACTGGTCCGATTTGGTAATAATTAAATCCATATTTTATTTTGCTTTAGTTTTTTATTTCATACATATTTTTCTTATAATTATTTAACACATTTTTTGCTTTTGTAGGTTAAGGAGGCGGGTGGTGATCCCGGTCCTGACAGATTATTCGGCAAGCTGTACAAGACCAAGGCCGGTGATTATCCCGAGGGTTGTGCCAAGACCATTGCTGTAAGTTTAAGTACTTAAATATATAATTATTGAAGTTAAAGTTTAAGTAATTATAACTCATTATATATAATCATCTTAAGTAATTACTTATACAATTGTAACGTTAATTTAGTTTATTCTTATATAATTATTCAATTTAAAATAAGAATATTCGATTAATCCTATACTTCACACACCTGATAATTTAATTTATATTCTTTCTTTTAGGAGGATTATGATCGAGCGATTGCGGAGGCACGTGCACGAGCTGCCGATGACTCGGAGGTCAACCCGCATACGGTCTTTCAGGGGGTAGCGGGTGGCGAACGCGATCGGATGCTAGGGTACGGCAACTTAGTTCACCACCCCCAGTTTCAGGCCGACTCTTCTTCCATCCCATCTCAGTCGCAAGAGAATATTTCCTTGCGACAACAGATGGCCGACTTGCGCTCCGATGTCGATAGGAGGCTACAGGAGGCTACGTAGGAGTCTGCTCGACAGTTGGCTGAGAGAGATAGAGTGTGGGAGCAACGATTACAGCAGATGCAGCAGCTCATAGGCCGTTTTCCTCCTCCTCCTGGAGCTTCGCATCCGACAGACGAGCCACCTCCGTACGCTCAGGCTAGGAGCGGAGAGTCTATCTCGCAGGTACAGCCTCAGCCCCAGGACGTCCATCATGCGGCCCATCAGGGCGATGCCGAGGCCCGGGGCGAGGGCGAGGGCGAGGGCGAGGGCGAGGGCGATGTCGAGGCCGGGGATGACTTCGATGAGATTGCCTCCCATTTAGGTGATTTTTAGATTTTTTTTGGACATTTCATGTATATAACATTTACAGTAAATATATAAAATTATAATTTATTATTCATTTTCGTCTATTTTAATATTATTTTATATAGTAATAATAATAATAATAATAATATTACTAAATATTAATAGCACTAATAATAATAATACGATTAAATATTATTATTATTATAATTATATTATTAAATATAACAAAACTATTAATAATATTATTTATTATTATTATTACTACTAATTCATAAAAAATTAATACCCCCCCACTAAATATATAAAATATTATTTCAAAAAAATAAATTTTTTTTACATTTTCCGTCCCTAAAACCGTCCCTAAAGGATAAAAAATAAAGCTGAAACCCTAAAATCCGTCCCTAAATCCGTCCCTAAGCTAAAATCCGTCCCTAAATCAGTCCCTTTCCATCCCTAAAAGCGTCCCTAAAGCACTCCCAAAACAAATCCGTCCCTAAATCTGTCCCAAAATCAGTTCATAAACCTTTCAGCTAGTACTTTTAGCTACGGAAAAAACCGTCCCAAATTCCGTTGCTATTTCCGTCCCTAATTCCGCTGCAACGGCTGCCTATCCGTCGCAAAATCCGTTTCAAATGTCATTACCTTGTCTCATGTCTTCCACCGAATTTAGGGACGGATTTGTCTTCCGTCCCTAAATATTTAGGGACGGATTTTATTATCCGTCCCTAAATATTAGGGACACGCGTATAGGGACGGAAATAAATCCGTCCCTAAATCCGTTGGAAAGGCTTTTAGGGACGGAGTTTTCATCAAATTCCGTCCCTATTGACGTTCCTATGGACTGTTTTTCTAGTAGTGGTTAAGGTAGTTGTAGTGAAAACTTACATTATGGCCTAAAGGAACCTACATTGGACAAGTACCATAAGGAGACTTAGTTAAATGTCATTCAAAGTACTTAGTTAAATGCCATTCAAAGTTTGTATAAGTCACAAGTGTGATAAGAAATAAATGTGGATAGTTAGTGTAATTAAACAAACCCCATAGTGAAAAATGGCCATTTCAAGCTTATGGAAAGAAATACATTTTTGTCACCAAACCACAATATAGGTCTCCAAGAAATTGAAAAGACCAAATTCCCCATCTCAAAAACCCCAATGTCGAAAATCACCTTAGGTAGGGGTAAAATTATCCAACTTTTTCGTTTTAAGCCTTTAGGCAAATGAGAAATTCCTACAAGCACTGTTTATCGAAACGAACTTGCTCATACCTTAACAGCATCATTTAAATCACTAGAACATAATTTAGGCACCAAGTACCTAAATTGGCGAACTAGTTAAGTAACAAGTCCACATTACCATTTTCCCTATCATAGTTTGTGTTAACACTTTAAGTAAACAATTGTATAGGTGGTGAAACTTCTCCAAAGAGAAAGGAAAGAGAGGATTAAAGGGAGTGCACACACCCTCCCTATACTAGTGAGCGAGACTTGTTTGACATAGAGTTGACTTTATGAATTTCTATTACATTTGCTTGCTATGATTTTTAAGTGCAACAAGTTCATGTTTTATGAATATCAAAAAATGAAATCTTGTTATAGATGTGAAAATTTACATGATTTCCATTGAATAGACTTATTTCAAAATTTTAACAATTTGATACCTATTTATATGTTTGTACTGAAATTGCCTTAAGTCATATAAATGACCATTTGATCAAACGACATAGTGAGAACATTATTGCTACTTGGTGTTTCTTATTTTGGACGGATGAGTAAAGGTCACTGCAGTTGTATACACCCTTTTATTTGTATTTATTTTATTTTATTTGATTGTTTCATTTTTCCAATTCAATTTCATTTCTTATAATTCTCTCTTTGATTATATATTTTCTTCTACTATTACTTTTCCTCTTACTTTTCTTTTACTTTATTTTTGAGATTCATTGCTGAAATGGATTGATCGTTGACTCGACATGCAAAGTATACAATGAGAGTGGACTAGGTTGCCAATTGGACAAGCTCAAAACAGCACAGTTCTTTTATTATTGAATTAGACCTAATGTCTAGTTACACTCATCACACCCAAAACCCAGTGCATTCACAAAGCAGGCCCCAAAGTTTGGCCTCAAAAGCAAAAAAAAAAACAAAGGAAGCACCAAAATGATGCCGTGCTAGAGTTAGTTGCCAAATTCGGCAAAACAGCAACAAAAATGAGCAATCTGAGCAGCCAACCAAAAAAAAGAAATTTGCAAATTGGGCAAGATAGCTGGTAATTTGAGCCTTATTTACACCGGATTAGCTGCAAAACAGAGGAGCAAATAGAATTAGCAACTTAAACAGGGATAATACAGAGCAATTAAGCAAACACAAAGAAAGGAACTCAGCTTAATGATGGATTTGTCAAGTTAATTCATGAACTTGGTCCCCACTCTAGTGATGTCAGACGATTTCCCTTCTCTCCCTTCATCAGCAACAAGGGAATATCTCACATTTTTGCTGCACTTAAATTCTTGTTCCCCACGAACCAGCAATATTACACACAACATGTTCTTCCCACGTACAAATTACAGCTCATAAGAAAATGCACATGTGCAAGAAGATTTTTACTCAGCATACAAGAGCTAATAAAGATTCAATTTTACTGAGTAAAATATCGGGTTTTACCTGAATGAAGACAGGCCGTAGGATGACATAGAGCATGAACTCTCCACCTCTGATCAAGAACCCTCCTCCAAGTTTCATAAGGCCTTCACTCAGCCCATAACCTGCAAGAAAGAGAATAAAAACACAAAAACAAGCAATCCAAGCCATCGATTATAGGGTAGAGAACTTATTTCTAACCCTTCGATCAACTTTTCCCTACATATAAAAGCCATCATTTCATACTGTTAAGATGGAGGCCGCAATCCCCATTTTAAAAAAAATTAGGATTTTCGCAAGAGGTTTTCATTTTTTGGAAACTGAGTTTTTAAATAATAAAAAAAAGAGCTTTCATAAAGGAATTTTATGAAGAAATCGGAAAGAACCTAAAAGAAAGGAGACTGAAAAATTAATTTTGGGATCTTCTTTCCATCAACGTTCTTAAAAGTTTAAGGTCTCAAAAAAAGAAAAGAGAAATTAGGGATTTCAATTTAGGGGTTTTCAATAGAAATCTCGGATTGAGGGTTGTTTCTGAAAATAGAAGGAAGGTAGTGATGTTAGGATTGGTAAAAAAAGAAAAGTTCCTGGTGCAGTAAAATCTGTTGCTCGGGAGGCCAAGGCCAGCACCCAGCCGACGAGGTTAGAGGAAGGGGTTCAGGTTTCGTTTCGGGAGAAAGAACGATCGTTGACTAACAAAGGACATTCTAGCTGTTTGTGGTAAATGCTTGAATATTTCTGTTTTTTGCAATTCATGTTGTACACTACATTATTACTTTCGGGTTATATGTTTGGGCTGAAAGATTGTCCATTGAATTGAATTATTAATTATTTGCTTGGTTCATGTTGGATTATCAATGTGGCCTGCTAGCTCTGGTATCCTATTGGGTTATTAATTATTAATTTTGAACATGTTTGTTTGTATAATTGCTTTAAGGTTTTATCCATTGGCGTGGGGCTTGATCTTTTGTTTGGATTTATTGCATCAACTGTTGGATTGAATGGTTTGTTTACTCAATGGGCTAGTTGATAACTTTTGCTGGGCTACTTTCTTGTCAAGGAATTGGGTCAGGACTCATTATATGCTTAGTTTTGGGTTCTGATCTAATGGTTATATTTGATGGTTGTTATAATTAGAATTGGGCAATTATGTGAATCCACGGATCAGATCAAAATATATTCATTACTGTCTAGCAATTTCATGTCTGTAAGTTTGTATCCATGTCATGATTAGCTAATTAGTTTCGTGATTTCCTTCATCTCATTCCATATTAAATTATTAATAATGTAATAGTTTTGTTCGACTTACTTTAATTAAACAGTTTCATAATTAATCTTTTTTTTTAATTCTCACGTTAGCTTGATCAGTTAAATTTTATAGTTATATATTTTAATTGGCATATTTTGTATTTTCCATTTACATTTTAGTTTTAGGTTCATCTCATTATATTATGCCATTTTAAGATTAAGGCCATTTCTAGTTCATCTTTTCAGAATTCTGATTGGGCATAGAAAGTTTCCAATAAACCAATTTCCACCAAATTTCAAAAAATACAAAATAAAAATGATTTTACTCATATTTCAAAAATGGCATTATCATATCATGTTCATAATTTTCCCCGAAATTTTAAAAAGTTTTTTTTTTAATTTCATTTCTTCAAGAAAACCCTAAAAAATCCTTTTAAAAGAAAATATCATTTATTAGCAAAAGGAATTTCAATTCCGACATAAATTAAAAAAAATCTAAAAATGGCTTTTTTAGGAAAATCTCAAACTTAATCAATAGTTGAGGTTTTCTTACAAAATTAAACTTTGGTTAGTTTCTTTAATCAAAGTTTTAAAAATGAGATCCAAAAATAAAAGGAATTTAATTATTCCGACATTATTTTCAAAAAAATCAAAAAAATGTTTTGAAAGATTTCAATTAGGCCCTTACATTGAAGTCTTTCTTATCAAATCTTGCTTTTGATAAAAAATATATTATCAATGAAAGGAATTTCATAATTCCAACATTAGTTTTAAAATCCAAAAATATTTTTGGAATGTTTCAATTTAGTCCTCAACGATTGAAATCTTTCCAAATTCAATCCAATCCTTTTTCAAAATCTTTAATTTTCTTCAAATTGAATTTATCACTTTAACAAATTTCTCACTTCAACATTTTGATTTTTAAATTCTATTTTTTTTTTTGAACTTCCCAATCCGACCTTTAAACATTGGGCCTTTTTAACCAAATTTCAATACGAATCTCACTAAATTGAATTTTCTTTAAGGGTGAATTAACCCATAATAAAAGGAGTATTACTCTAACATTTTAACTTTTAATTTCTAAATTATTCTTTTCTTCTTGAAAGCATTTTATCATTAGCCCTAAAATATTTTTAAGACTTTTATGGTACCGATTTTCGGGCGTTTCGGGGATGCTGATTCTTCCCCAAACATAACCGACTCCCGAACCTAAAATCTGTTTTCGTAGACCAATACCTGTTTAACCTAAAGGTAATCTTTGTAGATTATGTTAGGATAAATGGAGTCAAAGTAGGTGGCTAACCAACCTAAATCAAATGATTAGTGGCGACTCATTTTTCTCCCTTTTCCTTTTCTTTCAAAATCTTTAAACGCCTTTTATTCCTGAAAAACGCTTTTAGAAGACGTTTCGACAACAGTGGCGCCTCTCACGGTCCGACCTTATAGAGGCGCCGTGAGTAGGCTTTCACTCCCACTTAGGTTGGATGGTAGAAGTGTCAAAAGCTAACCCGACTTGAGAAACCCGCCCAACCTGCCCGAATCTGAAACTAACCCAATTGACCCGAAACCCGATTAACCCGAAACTTGACTGACCCGAAACTCGATTGACCTAAAACCTGTTTGACCTGTAACCCGTTTAACCTAAGAGGCTAATTCGAAATAACCTGAAAACCTATTTAATTAATATTTTACCTTTTCATTCTTAAACATTATCAAATTTATTTAATAAATTTGTTAAAAAAATAAAAATAAATATCTTGTTAAATTTAAATTTTTATTAAATTGAAATAAAAACATATTTCATATTCCTAAATTTTAATATTTATCCTATAATTTATAAACTATAAGTTATACTTCAATATATCCTCTATTATATTATACTTTTAATAAGAGATAGAATAATATATTGTATATATTTGAAGAAATCTTCTAAATCCTTATCAGATGTAACGTGTCATAAGTTGATATAATCCCATTATATTTATAGATTTAATACTTTGATTTATAGATATGTGTTAATGTGTTATATAAATCTATCATATATATATATATATAAGTGTGAGTTGGGTAAGAGATTTATTTCTTAAATATCATTTTTGGGCTCTACCTTTTGTATTGAACTTTTAAAAGATTTGGGTTCTACCTTTTGTATTGGACTTTAACAAAAAATAATTAAAAATTAAGATTTTCAAGAATTTTTACTCATTGGCGTTCAAAAATACCGTTGGTTAAATTGGGACAATTAAAAATTATAAAATATCATAATCCATTGTAATTTAATTTAAATATCATTCTTATACACATTGCTTTACAATATTAAAAACAAAGTAACTTGATTTAAATATTACTCTTATATAAATTATTATAATCAAATTTATTCAAAAAATAAATATAATAATAAATAAATTGGAGGAGATTCTTAAAAAATATATTATACTAGTAATTATTAATAACACATTGTATTACATGTCATGCACGTAACACATAGACTAATATATCATAAGCCATTGTAATTTAATTTAATTATCATTCTTATACATATTATTTTACAATATTAAAAACAAAGTAACTTGATTTAAATATTGCTCTTATATAAATTATTATAATCAAATGTATTCGAAAAAATAAATGTAATAATAAATAAATTAGAGAAGATTCCTAGAAAATATATTATACTAGTAATTATTAATAACCCTTTGTATTACGTGCCATGCACGTAACACAGAGACTAATATATATAAAAGTACGAATATTTTTAAAACTTTTGAATGGCCTAAAATATCTTTTTTCTTTTTGTATATTTCAAAAATAGCATTAATATTATTGAATCAAATTAAAACTCTTCATTTATCTTTTACTAAATGTTATATATATATATATATATATATATTAAATGATGATAGCAATTAACAATTTTTTTTTCATCATAATTTACTTATTACTATATTATATTGAAGAAAATGGTTTAATTAGAATCCAATTTCATGTAATTTAATTTAAAGCTTACTTTATAACTTAATTATCATCCACTTTAATATAATTTATTTTTTTAATTTCTTTAATTTTTTATAACGCATTGTATCACGTGCAGCACACGTGACAGGATGACTAATATATATAAAAGTGCGAATATTGTTAAATCTTTGAATCGCCTAAAATATCATTTTCTTTTCTATATTTCAAAAATGTCATTGTTATTGTTAAGTTAAATTAAAACTCTTTATTTATCTTTTATTAAATATTTATTGAATGATAATTGTAATTAACTAATTTCACTTTCATTATAATGAACCAATTATTATATTATCTTGAAAAAATAATTGAATTATCATCCAATTTCATATATGTAATTTAATTTTAAGTTTACTCTATATTAATTTAATTTGTTTTTCTAAATTTTTTATTTTTTAATTTTATTATTATTATTAATAACACATTTAAATGACATGGGTTTTATTATTATCTGTTATTGAAGAGTTAACTTATAAATTTTATTTTTTAAAAATAAATAATTAGAAACTCAAATGAAAATGATTCATGGATTAATTTGAAAACCCGAATCGAACTCATAACTCATGTCAAAATGATTCGATGAACAAATCTAAAAAAACTTGAAATCGAATGACCCATGGGTCAAACCCGAAAAACCCGAGTCAAAATAACCCGAAACCTAAATTACCCAAGCTCCAAACCTGAAAAACCTGAACCCAAATGACCCGAAACCTGAATGACCCGTAACTCGATTGACCTGAAACACATGTGACCCGAACCTGAATGACACGAAACCCGAATGACCCGAAATTGTCTTTAGGTCAGATTAACCCGATCCGATTGACCCAAACTCGTAACCCACCCAACCCGTCCATTTGACACCTTTAGTGGATGGTATAGGGGTTTTGCGCGCACTGAGATAATGATTATGCGACCCTAGTGGGAGTACTGTGGACATAACCACGTACCACCCATAGTGAAGGCCCATGTCAATGCCGAGTAAAGGGCTTTTTGCTTTCTAAAGAAAGAAATAAGAGAAAATTTCCTCGGCGGGCTTAAATCTCATCTTGGTAGGGTGAGGTTTAAGCAATGTGTTTTGACGAGCCCTTTAAATTCTTATATTTAAATTACTAATTGGAATTTCGTAAAATATCAAAGTATAAACTTTATACCGAAAATTTTACTTAAATTTCTCATAGTTTACTAAAAAAAAATTATTTTATGATGTGATTGCGTGTTTGTGTTGTATTTTATGGTATTGTCTGACTCACTAGGTATAGAAAATATACTCATCCTATTTTCTTTATAAAATTTTTCAAGTCGGTAGTGGTAGATAAAGAATAGACTATATAGAGGAGCAACTCGATCGAAGCCAATTTTTTTACCAAGTATGTGGTCAAGTTTTTGTAAATTAGTAATGGATCCACGGGCAATATTTTGTTATTACTTACTTTTAATGTACTTAAATACTTAATGAAATATTTTCCTTAGTATATTTTATATAAAAAAAGAAATTATTTCATCACTGTATAATACTTTTATCTTTCTATGTGATTTAATATGCATTTTATAGAATTGATAAACTCTATTTAATCGCAATTGGATTGTGAGAACCACAAGCCTTGCGTGCTTGGAGTTTCGGGTGAGCGCACCATTCGAAATTCTTAGTACGCAGCGATTGTCATATTTCGACCCCTTCAGGTCAGGGTATGACAATACATACCTTAACCAGTGAGATAGTTCAACATCTACTGATTGCTTACCCCCTAAAGAGCTAATGGGACTTTACAAGTATATTACTAAGAATGATAGGGATGTTCGAAATGAGGACGCTTTTCCTAGATTACAAAAGATTACCCATGACTAGTCCTCTACCAGACCATGGCCCTATACAAGGTTGGCCAAGGTGTCGCCATGACATCCTTCCCCACTTAATAAGTTTACACTTTTGTTAACTCGGTGGCTAAAATTTCTACAATCTTCTATTGGAAGCTTGTAGATCTTGTACTCTTTCCCAATTGACTTTTTATAGACCTAAACCTTCCCATTTAGCAAGGAATTATTGAGCGGGTCTCTTTTTAAACATAATAGTTCTATCGACTAGGATTTCCTTGACATGCCATTCTAATGGTGGTTTGGTACAAATAATTGTGCTGGTGGATTGGCTCCAACTAAGGTCTTTCAGATTGGCATGGAATGGTTTCAAGTTGCTCACATGGAATACTGGGTGAACTTTCATCCAAATTAGTGGATCAATCTTGTAAAATATGTTCCCCACCTTGGCTATGATGAGAACCGGACCCTCTTGTCTATACACTAGCCTGCAGTTTTTCTTTTAAAGAAAATGAAGCTATTTTGGAACCAATTTGTCATGCCCATTCGGCCATGCGACAATTGTCGTACCACTTTGAGATGTGTGCCATGAAAGGCGGGCTATTCGAGATGGCACAAGATATATAATGAGTATCTTTGCTACAAAATAATTTCTAAAATTTAATTAGAAGACATTTATAATAACTATAAATCATTTAATAAAACGGTATAATTAAAAATAGAGTACCAGTGGATTTGCTTGAGGAAATACCCACGCAGCAGAATATACTAACTTCTAAACTGCTGAGTTGCCAATAAGCCTCCGGACATCTATCATCCTCGCATGTGGAAACTACATCCAACAAATATGGCTACAGATGAGTGACGAAGGTTCAATGCAAAGTCAAATAAGGTTTGGGGAGTCGGTTAATTCTAAAACAAGCTATAAAACAATTATATTCATCTTTGGAAATCTCTTTCTAAAATAATTCCCCCAAATCCTTTCTTTAATTCAAACAATAATAATAACAATAATAACAACAACAACAACAACATTGAGCTGGCCATGAAAATACTTCGAGGCTCGACCTTGGTCGAGGTCGAGGATCTCGTATCGTCGAGGGCTATCTTTTCTCTTTTCTTTTCTTTTCAAAACAAATCCTTTTTCTTTTTCAAAATCCTTTCTTATAAAAAATATATACATATATATATATATATGTGCATTTCTCTCTAGCTCGTTCCCTCGACGGTGTCATTCGCTGTGGGTGGAGCACAGCTACACATAGCCCTGGATGAGTTACCCAACGCACCTCTCAATCCCAGGTCTCCCCACTCATCATGCCCCTTAAAAGGCAGTCCACAGATAGTTATTAGGATGAATGCTCTGTTTTAGTCCACTAGCTCTCATAAAGAGCACCGAGCCCATATAGTTGACGAAGCATGCCGCAGTGCTTAACAAATTAACCTCCTCTCGAACTAACTAATGTAGTAGGATAAGTAAGGAATTATCCCACAGAGAGCTATTGGTTGAATTTTTCCTTTCTTCAAAACAAGTAAATGTAAAAAGTGGGTTTGATTGAAATTGAGAACTAATAAGAATTCAAATAAACAAAATTAGAGAAATAGATGATAAGAAATAAATCAGAATTAAAGATCTTCAACCTAATGTTTGGGATGCTTACAAGATATTTGATCCTTGGTTCATCAAAAGATATAGTTCTAACATAATTGTATTAACTAATCAAAGAAAACCCAATATTCTCAATGATTTCATTAATCCTAAAGCTAGATATACTGTTACTCATGTTTCACAAAATATTACTCAATCTAATACTTAAACCAAAACCCCAACAGCCCGGTTTCAAGAATTAGAAAGCATTAATAGCAAGATCAATATAAGTTAATCAATATTAGAAATCTACCCAGCATAGATTACTCAATAATCCCCTTGAATTCCTTTGAGTAGGGCGTCCTATTCAATTGCTACTTATAACTTGATCAAATTCGATTAACCAGCACGAATCTAAACAAGAATAGCAATATTTTTAATTATAAGATTGATTATTGCGCACTAACCAAACAAACAAACAAAAGATTTATAAACTAACAAACAAGTTTACTTTAGAGTAAAGAATTCAAGGAACAATTATTCATAAAACTATATTAAGTATAAGAGAACCTCACAAATACTTAGGTAAGCATCCACTTGAACACTAGATTGAAGAAAAGATGTTTAAGCTGCTGTGAAAAATAAAAGTTCTCAAAAGTATGACGAAAATTAACTCTCTGAGTCCTTTCTAAGTGTTTTAAAAAGAATATATATACTTAGGGTTTCTAACTCCTAAAAAATCTCTAAAGGTCTTCAATCTTGTGCTTAACTCTTATTCCTTTAATCCTCTTTCAATTGGCTTTGATATGAAATTCTTCAGCCCAATCAATCATTCATTCTTCTCTTTGAATCTTCCTTGTTTTGGGGTTAAATTAAAGAAACTTTAGATCCAAGGAACTTCAAGAGGCAGCTAAGAGGAGTTGGAGGATCGGAGAACTGAACTCGGGCAAATTGGTGCAATCCCATGTCCGGCCTGCCTTGGCTAGAGCTCTAGCCGACCGGCTAGCCAATGTCAGAAGCACTCTTCCTCGACCAGACTTCAGGTTGGGGCCAGCCAAAATATGGGCTGGGGCCGGCCATTATCAGACAAGCAATTATTGTGTTTTTGGTCCTCTTTGCCTTGGTTTTGAATGCTTTTCTTCCAATCTTTCAAATGCACCTATAACAATGAAAAACATGCAATTAGCTTAAGTTTAGAAGAATAGTTGCTCTAAATCAAGATGAATATCAATAAAAAATATAAACAAAATGGCAACTAACAATAGTCCTCTCTGGGACTTCGTCTCTCATTTTGTATGATCGTGCCCCGTCGAGCACTCCTCTCATACCTCACACATATATTTAAAATATAAACATACATACATACATACATGCATTTTCATAAATTAAATTTATCTTAAAACATCCCGCCCATGTGGCTTATCATCACATGTGTGTTGGTTTGAGGGCACACCCGAATCCTAAACATATGATTAATTCATTTATAAAATAATAAAACATTTAGCCCTAAATGGCTAAACACTGAAACTCACAATATTCGAAGGTTCGTATCTCCCAAGATTTCCCCACGAAGATTATACTTCGGAATGTCTCCACACTCGATCGCCCGGAACCCTAATTACACGCAAAAAAGTTAGAATTCTAATTCAAACTCTCCTAAATGAATACGAGGCTCTAATGTGCTAAAAATAAGGTTTGGAAGTGGTTTGGGGCTTAGAAAAGTGTTCGAGAAGGTTTCGGGTCAAAATCAGACACTTGATACAAAATTACCAAAATGCCCCTAGGCTTGGGGTGTCTCCTGCGCGGGACCTGGTATGTCCAATCCCATGCGGGAGCCGAGATAGTAAGCTCAGGAATTGAGGTTGCTGTTCGGTTTTCAAGCTCATTTCTTTGTTGCTTGACCTACAAATCAAGACAGGCAATCCTTGCAACATCCACAACAACTTCACCGAAAAAAATCGAAATCATCAGTTCAAAATCCTTAAATCTCAAATTTAAACTTAAATTTAACAAAAAAGAGAAGCTTACCTTTGAACCGAGATTTCTCCTAAACCAACGCATAGATTTATGTGTAAAGCTAGGCAAATTAAAGATGTAGGTGAGTAGAATAACATATTAGAAACTCACCTTGATCCGTTGGTCAGATTGTCCGGATCAACCAAACGTCCAAAATGCCTCAATGAGAGAAAATAAGAGAAAAGATAGAAAAAGAGAAGAGGGAGAGAAGATAGTGAAGGGAGAGGCTCGGCCTCCCCTATATATAGGGAGGCCAACATTGGGTCTACCTAGACCCAGACTAGATTTTCTCCCAAATATTCAATCTCTCCAATTCTCGAGCTTTGCCTTGACACTCTAACCTTTTGCACCAATGGGCTCTAGAACTATTTGCTATGGACTTAAGGGAGCCCAATTGATGTTTAGTTGTTTTCCATGCATTGAGATTTCCTCATCTTCCAACTCTACCTTATCCTAATTTTAACATCTCTTCTTACACTTGACATATCTGGACCAACGTATTGTTCACATTAATATGCCGTCTTTTACTATTCTGATTGTGCGAAAAAGTTCAATTAGGTCCTGGTGTGTCACAATTTTACAAGCACCATGTCCCCAACTTGGAACTGTTGAGCTCTTCGACTTTTGTTTACCCACCTCTTCATTTGTTTAGAGGCTTTTTCTAGATAGGTCTGAGCAATCTCCATGTTCTGTTTCCATTCTTTGGCAAAGCTGAATGCTCATGGGCTTTTTCCCGAATATGGCTCGATCATGGTGTGGGGTAATCGGGGCTACTATCCTGTCACAATTTCAAAAGGGTTTTTTTAGTAGAGGAACTCTTTTGAGAATTAAAGCATAATTGAGCAATATCCAGAAAAGAAAGCCAATTTCTCTAGTTGGCCTACACAAAGTGTCTCAAGTACTACTCTAACAAAGCATTGAATTGCTCAATTTGCCCATCAGTTTCAAGGTGATAACTCGAGGATATATTGAGCTCCGACTTCAATATCTTGAAAAGTACTTTCCAAAAGGATCCTATGAACCTAGTGTCCCTGTCACTAATAATACTCTGTGGAATACCCAATACTTCACTAGGTGCTTAAAGATCAATCGGCCTATGTCTTCCGCATTGCAATGTTTTGGCACTGGGATGAAGGTAGCATATTGGAAAACCAATTTGTCACCACTAAAATACCTTCAAGTTCACCAATTTTTGGCAAATTTGTAATGACATCAAGTGATATGCTCTCCCAAGGCCTCACAGGGATTAATAAAGGCTCAAGCAGCCCAACTTGCTTTTGCTTGTCTACCTTGTCTTGTTGGCAAATAAGGCATGTCTTAGTGTAGTCTGTCACACCCCGACCCTGAGGTTGGCCACGTGGCAGCCGCCACTCTACCTCGAAGTACATGTCTACAACCACGCACCTCAAAGCACTGCAAGGTATAATTTAGATATCATCATTACAAACAATTTAAAACTTGAGTTGAATTAGAAATAATTTTTATAATAGAAAAAGATTTAGTAAAGTAATTTAAATTATAATGAGTATCAGTGGAGTAACTTAAAAAAATATGCAAGTAGCAAAAATAGAAGAACCCCTAAGGGTCATTTGTCCAACTAACTATCCTCATATGTAGAAACTGCATCCAACAAGTTGGCTATAGGTGAGTGATAGAGGTTTAATGAGCATCCACTAAGAAGAGTGATAGAGGTTTAATGAGTATCCACTAAGGTTTGGAAAACATAGAAATTCAAAAGAAATTATAAAACATTTATTTTGCTTTTTTTTAAAAAAATCCTTTCTTAAAACCTTTTTATAAATTATTAAAGGAATAAACTAAACTAAATAAAATAAATCTCAAATGGGCTAAACACTAAAGGCTAGACCCATCGATTGTATGCCTTACTATTCCGAGGCCTATTTCTTTAACTCATAAATATATTTCACATACTTTCTCTCTCTAACTCGTTTCTTCGATGGTGCCATTCACTGTGGGTGGACACAATTACACATAGCTCTAGCAAGTTTCCCTTCGTGTCTCTTAATCCCAGGATCTTCTGATCACCGTGCCCCCTCAGAAGGTGGTTCATGACTACTTGGTCGAATGGATGCTCTGGTCAGTCCACTCACTCATATTAGAGCAACAAGTCTCTATCTCATTTACCGTACCCCCTCATTGGGTGGTGGCGGTACATCGTCATACTTATCTCTCATATAAATATGTAAATATAATATATAGTCATGCACACAAATTCTTTATGATTTCTTAGAATCATCTTAAAACATTTATGAAACATTTTATAAAACATTTTATATTTAAAACACTTTAATGGCATTTAACCCTAATGGCTAAGCAATGAAATCTAAGTCACTCATAGTATTGGGAGGTTTGTATACTCCTATGAACTCTCGATCTTAGAAGCGTCACTGCACTTGATCGTTTGAAAACCCTAGCACATAGAGAATCATGTTAGAAACCTAATTTGAAACTAAGATGCAACTAAGAGGTTCTAGGATGCCCTAATGTAGGGTTCAAAAGAGGTTGTGGAGGTTCGAAAGTGTCTCAGTTTGGCTTGAGGTCGAATTAGGGTTTCAAAGGTGAAATGATAACTTACCCTCAAAAAGGCACAACTGGTGTCGATCCATGGGTGATCCAGCATCGGACATCTTCAATGAAAAGCCATTCATGGCCAAATGACACATCTGATCCAAGATCTAAGCATAACCGGCGCCAGTTATGTTTTGGGTTTCAAATCCAAAATTGCTTCAATCTTTTCCTAGCTCAAATACGATATGTTCGTCCTCAAATTTGGCTACCCTTCAACACCTAAAACAAACCTATAATTTTAATTAACCAAAACATCAACTCCAAACTCATCAATTTCTAACCTAAATTCAACTAACACTTAAAAACTAACACCTAACTTCAAAAATCTAAAACTCTCGGCCAAGTGCGTGGATTGATGCAATTAAACATGCATTGGAAAGCTTAAAGAGTATAAAATAACATATCTAAATTCTAGCCGCATCCACTGCCGAAATTGGGAGAACCGACCCAATCTTCCCGATGATTCTAATGGCTCTTAAAAGCACCGATTTCCAATTTTTTTTGTTTTCTCTTCAATTCTGAGCTTATAGAGGTTAAGGAAATGATTTGGGATGTTTAAAAGAGTGTTTAAAGGGTGGTTGAAGTGGTGGTTTTAGGTGGACGATGCAGAAAAAATCAGATGAGGAAGAAAGAATAGAAAAAAAAAATAAAATTGGAGGTCTCGGTTTACTCTCGGCCTATATAGGGTCAATTCAATGCCGATAATGGACAATTTTGGTACCGGTTGTTGTTGAAATATGTTTCTCCATTATTTCTCTCTCTCTTTTCTCGAACCTTCTTACGCCGACCTTCAAGTCTGGTGTAGGCTCACTTCTATTCAGGCGTCAAAAGTTCTCTTAGCCTCCATTTAGTTCATTTCATTTTTGATTCCATCTAATCACATTCCCGAACCTCAATACCCTTCTTCCATTCTTTTTTAAGCCTAGCTACTTCTTAATTGAAGTCCAATTATGTCACATGCAAGTTTCATTGCATGTATATGGACTTGATTAGGGTTAGGGTTCATGCACTATCTAATTCCTTGTCTTCCAACTCGGTCTTAGTCATATCCTTGATATCTTCTTTATCATGACACACCTAGGCTAATGTATCTTTCATATTAATTCACCTTCTTCAACTATTTCGATAGCATCGAAAAGTTTAGATTAGGGCTGGGTATGTCCTAGTTCCTCACATCTTCTCACGCACAGGGTTGGTAGTAACTTTCTTGTAACGGTACAAAAGTTTTTTGCCACTTCAGATGACTCGACTAGAGGATATCATGGCACTCTTACATAAGTTTCCTCCTCAACTCCCTCATCTTGGGAATAAATATCCGTGGCCCTTTTGTCTTCAAGACTTCGTTCTCTACCCAAAAGAACTTTGATTTGCCCTCCTCTGCTAGTCTCATAGAGGTAGTGGCCTAAGGATCACCTTTCGGTTCTTCTTGATCAATTCCCGAATGTTAGTTGTCACCTTACTAATTGCCATAGGGGCAATCAACAAAAAAGCGGCCAACTCCACCTTTCGACTAAAAGCATCGACTACTTGAGTAGTCTTCCCCATTTTGTAGTTAAAAGTAAAACAAAATTCGGCCAAGAACTCTTACAATTGAGCTTATTTCACTATGTGCTTTGGTTGGGTAAAGAAATAAATAACTACAGTGTTATCTGTTTTCACCACAAAGTTGCACTCCAACAAGTAGTGTTGTCACTGACACACCCAGACCTAATACGACTTTTTCATACAAATGGAATAGTGTAAGACGGCGTATTAAGTAAACAATACGTCGGTCCGGATGTGTCTAATTAAGAAGAGAAGTTCAAATTAGGATAAGACGGAGTTGGAAGATAAAGTAATTAACCATGCATGAAAATTAGTAAATACCAAAAAGACATCCAATTAAGTCCTTAGAAATTTATTCTGAGCCCCGTTGGCACAATAAATCAAAGGATTTAGCCAAGGGTGAAAATGAAAGAAAGTTGAAAAAGAGGAAAAAGTTTGACCCGAGTAGACTCGGTGTCGGGCTCTTCTATAAATAGAGGAAAGCCGAAGTTTTTCCTCATTTCTCTTTTTTTTTCTTTCATTTTCTTTTCTTTCCTCTCTGGAGCCAAACGGAGGCATTCTGGACTTTTGGCAGATCCGGACAAACCGGCCGACAAAACAAGGTGAGTTTCTAATACGTCATTCTACTTACCTCGATCTATGTTATATTAAGTTTGCACGCATTTTCATGCATCGGTTTAGCATAGATCTGAGTTTTTAGCTTTTGATCGGTTTAATTTTAAAACTCAAATCTACGGATATTGGGCCTGTGAAATAAGTGAGTTTTTAGTATGTTATAGTATTCACCTTAATCTATGTCATACTCCGTTTTCACGTATTTCCGTGCACCGGGTGAGAGTAATTTTGAGATTTAGTCAATTTGAGCTAAATATCGGTTTTACTAAAATTAGCCGGTGTTTCTCATTTCTGCCTTGGCGTATCCGTCATGGATGCCATGAGGATTACCTCTCTAAGTTTGTACGTCAAAAGGAGAATAAACGAGTGTGAAAACCGGGGGAGAGACCGGCTGAGGAACAGGCCGATTGAGTCCCTGTTTAGATATTTTTATATTATATTATTATAATTTAGATATTTATATATTATATTAATATATCTTAGATATTTATATATTATATCATTATAATATATAAATATCTCATAGGAGGGCATTTTGGGCCCAATCTCACATAGAACTTGGCCCAACTCGCGTAGGGCCCAGCCCAGTCTGGGTGTGTGGCCCACGGGCCCCGGGGGCATTTTGGTAATTTTTTGTCACGAGTTCAATTTTGGCCTCGAAACCTCCCGGACACTTTTCTAGGCCCCGAATCATATTCAAACCCAGTCTTAGGTCATATTAGAGCCTTATAGGTGCATTCAAAAATTTAATTATGAATGCTAACGTATATTTCCGTGTATTAGGGCTCCGATTGAATCGAGTGCGGCGATACTCCGAAGGTTAAGCTACATGGAGCATTTGGGAGTATACGAATCTCCCAATATTGTGAGTGGCCTTACTTTCAGTGCTTAACCACTAGGGACAAACGTTTTTAAATGTTTTAAATATATAAATTGTTTTAAAAGGTTTTACAACTGCTTTTGGAACAAGGGTAATCTACGACATGCACTTTTTATTTTGTGATACACCACTTAGAGGATGGGATGACTTTAAAACCTAAAAGCTTGTGTGTGTTTAAATGTTTTAAACATATATGTTTTGAATATATATATATATGATGAATATATGAATGGGATGAGAGATGAGTAATTGAGTGGCTCCACGGGGCTCCAATATATGTGGGAGCGTGGACCAAGTTGGAGAGGCATGCTTGATTTTCAACCGTGGACCGTCTATCGAGGGGCATGGTGAGACGAGACCCTGGGAGAGGCACGTAGGGAAGCTCGCTAGGGCTCCAGAGCTGTGTTCCACCATAGCTGGCCACCACCGAGGGAACGGGCTAGAGAAAGAAAAAATGTGAAAGTATGTTTAAAGATAAAAGAGATAGCCCTCGGTGCAATAGGACATACGATCGGCTAGTCGTGCCTTCAGTGTATTTGATGCCAGCCCGTTTTAGCTATAAACTATTTTAAAAAGTTTTGAAAATCAAATTCTCACTTGGAGAATTTGAAAAGAAGTGTTGAAAACAAACTTTTTATTTATTTTAAATTTTATTATATTTTGGATTACCCCTGTTTTCCCTAACCCTGATGGAGATTCATTGAACCTCTGTCACTCACCTGTATCCAATGTGGATGGATGCAGATCCACGTACGGGGTCAGCAAATAAAACAGAGGCTCACTAGGAAACGTCGGTGGCTTAGGCTTAGCAGTTTTCCGTTGCGTACGTAGGTATTCTTTCAAATTAATCCACTGGTGTTGCTTATAAATTAAATTTTTTATTAAATGATTTCTAATTAAAATTTTAGTTTTGTTTTGCAACGATGGTATCTATTTCAAGCCTTGCGGTGCCTTGGATGCGTGGCTGTAGACAAGTACTTCGAGGTAGCATGACGGTTGCCACGTGGCCGGCCCGGATGGGTCGAGGCATGACAGTCACACTCTCAAACAATAGACCACTGCAAGGAGCTCCTTCTTTTGAGCCATGTATCTTCTCTTAACTTTATTTAACTTCGTATTCTCAAATGCCACTAGATACCCTTCCTGAAGTAAAACACCACCCAAAACAAAATCTAAAGCATTAGTCCAAACTTCAAAGAGTTTCTAAATGTCGAGTAAAGCTAACACTGGGTCTTTCATCATGGCCTCTTTCAAATTTAAGAAAGCTTTTTGGCACTCATTACTCAATTTCCACTCATGCCTTTTCTTAAACAACTCAATGAGAGCTATAGCTCCTCATGAATACCACTCAATGAACCGCTTGTAATAGTTGGCTAGCCCTAAAAAAGAATGTAGCTCACTAACATTCTTAGAAGTTGTCCACTCTTTCATAGCTTTCACCTTGGTCAGGTCCATCTGAATCTGACCCTGTTAAATGATGTGGCCTAGAAATTGAACATGGGTTTAGGTAAAGGCACACTTCTCTTATTTCATATATAATTGATTGGCTTATAACCTTTCAAACACTTGCTTCTAGTGCTCTTAATGATCCTCCAAAATAGAACAATACACCACAGTGTCATTCAGGTAAATGACAACAAATTTGTTAAAAAAGTCATGGAACACCTAGTTCATAAGAGTGCAAAACATAACAGGAGCATTAGTTACACCAAAAGGCATCATAAAGAATTCAAAAACTCTATACCGAGTTACACAAGTAGTTTTGGCTCATTACCTTCTGGATTCTAACTTGGTGATACCATAAATTTACCTTCAAGAAGTACTTGGCATGGCTCAATTGATCAAACAAATTGAAAATGAGTGGAATAGGATACTTGTTCCTCACTGTCACTTTATTTAAGGCCTAGCGGTCTTCACATAATCTTAAACTCCCATCATGCTTCTTTTGGAATAGCATTGGAGCTCCAAATGGTGCTTTGAAGGGCCTAATGAACCATACTTGCAATAGTTAATCTAAATGCTTCCTTAATTCAAAAAACTCAAGAGAACCCATTCTGTACAGCCTCTTTATCGGAGGCTTAACTTCTGGAAGAAACTCTATCTCATGATCCACAGCTCACCATGGCAACAACGTCTTAGGCAATTGATCAAGCATCATATCTTTAGACTCCTTCAACAATGACTCTACTATAATGGAGGTAGCTTCATGTTGATCTTTGTCTTTATACATGGGCACGACAGTGTATGATGGTTTAACCCTTTTGAAACCTTTCATGAATTGTAAGGCTGAGATCATATTATTCCCACTCTTTGGAAAAATGCTTACTGGTACCATACATAGATGATCTCCCATGAATAATAAGCAACTGGCCGTATGTATCAGGATTGCTCGAGCCAACATCATGAAATCCAATCCAATGACAATATCAAAGTCATTCATAGTGGACACAATGAAATCTATGCCTCCTTCCCATGGCCCAAGTTTGGTCATCACCTTTTTGGCATTTCCATAGATAGATGAAGCCTTCGAGTTAACTGCCTTCATTTGCCCTCATTCTTTGTTAATCTTTAGGCCATATCTTTTAGCCTCTTCTGGGGTGATGAAAGTATCAGTTGCTCTTTTGTCTATCACGACCTAGTGGCCTTCTCTTTCAATATCAAATCTGCATACATGAGGCCCCTTTGTCGATTCTTTCTGGGATTAAGCTAATTAAGGGTGGAGGGGATTAAGAAACCATATTGATCCATCCTAGTTGGTCCTTCCTCCACTTCCTCATTATTAGGCTGGGAGAAGGATGCTTCTTAAGTGGATTCTTCTAGGGCACTTAATACCTCTCGGTGTAGGCACTCTACAACTCTATATGACCCACTGCAAAGGAAGCAAGCCAATGGCTTTGGCTTGATATTATAAGCACCAAAACTCTTTGATTATGGGGAATCTTTAGCCATTGCCTGTTTCTTCACTCCCCCAATTGATGGTTTGCCCGTTTTAGGCACCTTTCCCTCAGCACTTACAGTAGAACTGTTACCATTGGAATATGGGTTCTTCCATTTTAGTGAACCATCATCGCATTCATTAAGACATTTTGCGACCGTCATAGCCGTGGCTAACTTTTGTACCCTTTGTCTTTGTAGTTTATTTCTAACCTATAGCTTCAATCCTTCCATTAAATAAAAAATCTTGTTGTTTTCAATCAAACCCCTGATATCTAGAATCAAGGTTAAGAACTCCCTAACATAATCTTCCACTTACCTCGCTTGTGCCAACTCCCATAGCTTGTGACGAGCCATGTATTCAACATTCTCAAGGAAGAACTAGTTCTTAAACTCTTACATAAGATCAACCCAAGTCTTGATGGGGTTTGCGACCTAACAGCTAAGATATGACACTAGCTTGGTCCGAACTCCAACAAACGAAAGGAACAAAAAATATGAAGGCTTTGTTGCTAGGGTAGCTACTATGATGACTTGAACGGTTTTGGGGTGGGTTTTATATAGGGAAGGTAAATCTTACTTGTTGCAAAAGAAACCCCAAACCTAAAAAAAAAAAGGAAAACCTTTTATGGATGTGGGATCAACACTTTCCATTTTCGCTCAAAATATTTCTTCAACCACAAGAAAAATAGTAGAGTTCCATAATAATAAACAATCATAAACAAAATTAGGTATAGTGAGAAATCAGGGTTTGTAGTATACTTGGTTTTGGGGCATGTATTGAGACAGCCTAAGCTAAACAAAGCCAGAAGACCCCAAAAACCAGAAAGTTTTATCAAAGTTTTGATGCTTTCAGTATGCCAAAGGCATTTCATATTTATGTTTAATATGATTCCCAAACAAAAGTATTTTATTTTAAGGCAGAGCATGCAACAGCAACAAATAGGACGATAATAAGCATAACAAATCGGAATCCAATTATACTTCTTGGCAGGCTACAAGATGGCTAGCTAATTAGCGTGAACACTTAATGGTCCACATAGTTGATACGTCAGCAACTGTTAATACTTGGAATAGCTTGGAGTTGGAGCCTATGGATACAGTTATTGTTGTGTTGTTCAACTCTTATAAAACATTTCACCAAATCGAAAGATCTTCAAAGTTTGCCTAGGATCATATCTGCACGTCCAAATGAATTTTAATACTTAGGTCAGTTAATACTATATACAAATATTATATATATATATATATATATTAATGAGATCGCGGACGGATTGACAAAAGCGGTGGTGGACCATGAAAATGATCTTATAGTTTTCTACTTCCAAGTTGAAGGATGTGGTTTTCTTTACTTCTTTACACCTCTCTTAAGGATGCAGTTTCCTTGTGTTTTTCTTTGCCTATATTTTAGCAACAGAAGAACTTAAACCCAATCTACCATGTCGCAAAAGCAAACCATATTCATTTTCCTATCCACTTTAACCATCAAGACAACATTGAAAGATTTTCAAGCTTGCCCTAACTATGGCAGCAACATATTTGATCCCAAATCCTCATATTCATTGCCAAATCCTGTTACAATAGAATTCACACCCAATGTTTTAGACCTTGTTCCGTTTCTAAGTTCTTTTGGAAGTAATATGTCATGCCAATCATCAATCCGCTCCACATTACAAATTTCTTTTAAAAAATTATAATCTTATCAATGTTAACGCACGCACAAAAAAATAAAAGAATTCCCACCAATTTCAATTTAAAGCATAAAAGAAATCTATGAGGACATGGAGAAAATATACAATTTGGAGAAGAGTATCAAGCTTGCCAGGATTTTAGCTAAGTAGAAGTCTTTATGCATACCATTTTTCTTTTTGAAAGAAAGTAACGTAAGTGTGTTCAAAGCCAGTGTCAACTCATTCTTTAACCCACTTTGAAGTGCTAGAAAATATATATGTTTAAACCAATCAAGTATGTTATCTGGAAACTAAGTTTTATTCCTTTGATCATAGAAAGTCATTAGACTTCACATTTTAGCTGCCACCCTTTGTTCTTTATAAAAGCTCCAAACAATAAGCACTTTGGAAAGATGAACATGAATTTTTAACTGAAAGGTCATTTCCAAATTCAAGCAACATGCTTAATTAAACCAAAATATGACCAATAAACTATACGAAAATAGAGTCAATTATAACATTAACAAGATTCTAGCACCTTTTCTGATAGCAGAGTTAAACCAAAGGTCATCCTTAATACCATAAACTCGTCAAATTAACAGAACCAATAGCACGGCTATTGCAAGTACCAAATATTTAGCACATTGAGGAAGTAAATTAGCTCATCTTAATAAATCTAAACATACCCAATGGGCATATGTACTTGTGCACACTTATTAGATCCCCTCCACAAAATTAATAAGATAATGAAGAATAAGAACAAAGTATATTACAATTACGAACTACTTCTGGTTAATTTTCAATATTGACATTACTATATCAGGCTGAGATCCTCGATTACAAAAAAGTCAATAGTCCTTCATTAACTAATTAGTCCTTTTAGTGACACTACTAAGATGAGGTGAGGTGAATTTTGTGCTTTAATGGATTGTACCACAATTTAGCATGGCCTTAAGTATAAGCTGCAGTAAGGTGCATTTGTCCTATATAGATTAGAGAAAACTGCAGTGGGCAATAGTAGGGGAGGGATTGTGGTAGGTAATCTCACCATCACCATAGATAATCTCACCGCCATCGTTAAAGGTTGTGAAGTTACTAAAGGGCCCTAAGTTTGAGACTTAAGATGGACTTATCCCTTCCGTCGAAAGCATTAACTCTACCAAAAGCAATTATTGATCCCAATTCCTAAGCTAGAATTTCCTAAAAATTGGCAAACTAGGTCACTTTACACTCTAAAAGCACAAGGCCTGAGATTAACACAATTGAATCTAACATCTATCCATAATCTATAAATCTAGAAGCATTAGAGGTATGAGAGAATAAAGAAAGGGCATAGACTATGAAACTTCTCCACAATTGCAACTAGAAGTGTTAGATGGGTAGGTTGGACGGGTTATGGGTTCAGGTCAATCGGATCGGATTAGTTTGATCCGAAGAAAATTTCAGGTTAATTGGGTTTCGAGTCATTTGGGTTTGGGTCATCTGAGTTTTAGGTTATTCAGGTTTCAGGTCATTCTAGCTCTGGTTTTCTAGGTTTGGCCCTCGAGTCATTCAAGTTTCATGTCATTCTAGTGGGGTTTTTCAAGTTTGACCCATAGGTAATTCGATCTTGGATTTTTCAAAATTGTTCGTTGGGTCATTTTGACACAAGTCATGATTTTAGTTTGGGTTTTTAGGTTAATCCATTGATTGTTTTCATTTGAGTTTCCAATTATTTATTTTATAAAAAATTATATTTATAAGTTTCCAATTATTTATTTTATAAAAAATTATATGTATAAGTTAACTCTTCAATAATAGATTGAGTAATCAACTAATTAAGTCAAGCAATTATTTACTGTCATCTGTCAACATGCTTATATATTACATACCATTAAGCTTGTAATTTGTAAATTTTAATTCTTAAATAACAAATTAGTAAGTAGCTTTTCAATCTTCAATTTATCATGTTTGTTTTTGACATGCCCGGACCTAGTCCACATGTGTCAAGTTGTGAGATTTGTGTAAAGTTATAAAGTTTTACGTTGAATTGAAACTTATTAGTAATATTTTAAACTTCCTTTAGCTCAACAACTAGCTAAGAAACCCTAATTTGTAGTCCAGAGTCGATTGGGTGCACTAGGGGTCTAGAAACCGAGGCAATTGGGCTAAATGGGAGGTCGGTTACCCAACCCCCCATTGGAACCATTTTCTCTTTTCTCTTCAATCCCTCCGAACTTTCTCAACTTTCCACCATTTCCATCATTTCAATCCACCTTCAAGCACTTCACTAAACTTCATAGACAACTTCTTTAGCTTCCTTGAAGATTAACAACATCAAATTCACCAAGAATTCTTAAAATCTTCAAAGTTGACAACTTGGAGTCATTTTGTTCTTTGAGCTATATCTCTCAATCCAACCTAGGCTTTGGCTGATTTCTTGGTATGTTGTTCTAGACTCTTTAAGCTTCAATTTGACTGCTTATTTGCTGGATTTCGTGGATTGAGCTAGGAGAAATGTTGAATTGAAGATCAAAGTTCAATTTTGTTCAAGACCAATTGCACCCTTAGACTTTCAATCCGAATTTCATGTATGATCAGCCATTTAATTTAGTTTTTGAAGCTATAGACTCTTAGTTTAAGTGTTAAAGTGTGTGTGTTTCGAATCTCATGTTGATTGGTGCCAAACCGAACTCAAACCTAGGTTAGGAAGTGGAAGGCTCGTGTCTCAACCAAGGCCAGAGACAGATCCGGTGCCGGATCCATTTGTGTCTGGCGCGCCAAACTCGGTAAATTGGGAGAAATCTCCCAATTTCAGTCACTCCGGCATGGGAGTGAGAAAAGGGGGTGCCGGACCTACACTGTAGCAGGGGTAATTTGGTCATTTCACCTCCCTAGACACCAATTGACTATAATTAACTTTCGGACTTATCCAATTTAGTTCCGAGACCCTAGAAACCCTAATTAGAGCATGTGTTAATGTTTAATTGCTAGTCAAATGCCTATATTGATCAAATTAGATTTTAATTTGATAATTTAGGTACGAGATCGACCGTGGACTTAAGCGAAGAGCCAAGTTTGGGAAATTAGGGAGATTATTTGGGAGTATACTAATCTCCCTATTTGGTGAGTGGCTTGGCCATAGTGGTTAACCACTGAGAGTCAACTGATTTCAAATTGATTTATTAAAATTGTTTGATAAAATGTTTTATAAATGGTTTGGGATATGGATAGGCCACCCTTACACACGAAAGTTATAAACTGATTTAAGGCTCCCTTTGTTAACTCTGGACGATTGCCTACAATGAGAAAAAGCAGCCCTTGCTACATGATCAGCCACCACAGCTTAAGCAGTCAACCACTGCCCCCTCCCTATCTAGTGAAAAAAAAGCAACGATTGATTGTCCAGGTAGGACAACCTCACAGCAGCCGTAACACCCCTTTGGTAACACTTTCTTCAGTGAAAAGCTGAAAAAAGCGCTTTTTCGCACTGCACTGAGTTAGCAAAGGGACCCTAAGGGTAGGACTTAAATGATTTTAAATTGATATTATAAATTGCTATTGATGATTTTTATGGGAGATGAGAGATTGTGAGGACTCAGTGCTTTATTCGAGAGTGTGTGTGGACCGAAACAGAGCATACATCTGAAGAAGTAACCGTGGACCACCTTCAGAGGGGCACGGTGAATGGGGAGACCTTGGGTCAGAGAGGCACATAGGACATCTCACCAAGGCTATGGTAGCTATGACCACTCACAGCGAGGGCAACGTCAAGGGAACGGGGTTGAGATTGACATTTGGATTTTTATGAAATATGAGAAAAAGACCTTGACGGTCCGATTGGTCACCTGAGTGCACTGGTGGACCTTCGGACGATTTTTATGTGCCAACCCATTTGATACACTGGATTTGTTTTGGTTTGGGGTTTCGTATACGTTTTTGAAGTAATGGTTTTATTAACTTGTTTTGGTATTATTCATATCCTGAGCTTAAGGTGATCGGTCATTATGACCGGGTTCCTCACTGGGTACATATATATTTGTACTCGCACCCTCACTATTATTTTTGTAAGACCTCCGGTGGCCGACGATTGCCAGTTTGGTGGATAGTGATCCCTGTATATCACCAGACCATGATTTTGTAGGTTCCACCTGGACCCTCGTGACTCCCTAACTCGGAATAGTAGTGTGTACATGTATATATGTCTTGTGTTTTCCGCTGCACACTGTCACCGCAGTGTATGCTTCGTAAATGTTAATATTTTATTATCTCTATAAAACCTTTGATATATATAGATATATTACGTGTTACTAATATTGCTCGAATACACTTTTGTCTTGCCTTGTGCCACCTCGGATAGCCCGCCTTTCATGGCTCGCATCTCGAGATGGTACGGTGGTTTTCACGTCCCTGGGCCTGCGGGTCGGGTTGTGACAGTTCTTTCCACTCTCCACTTCCTATTTCTAATTCAATAGCATATTTTAATTTATTAAGTTGAATCAAAGTAAGTAAGTAATTAAAAAATAAAATTATGTGTATTTACTTTTTAATACCATTTATACATCACATTAACACATATATAAATGATAAATCAAATTAAAGTATTAAATTTATAAGTATAATAGAGTTATATCGACTTATAATTTATGAGACGTGTGACATGTCTCATGTGACATGTCCACGTTCATGTAATAAGGATTAACGAATTTCTTTATATATAAACTATCTATCGTTTTATCTCTTATTAAAAATATAATATAATAGGGGATATATTGAAGTATAACTTATAGTTTATAAATTATAGGATAAAGATTAAAATTTAAGAATATGAAATATGTTTTTTTTCAGTTTAATAAAAATTTAAATTTAATAAGATATTTATTTTTTTTAACAAATTTATTAAATAAATTTGATAATGCTTAAAAATGAGAAGATAAAATATTACGTAAATAGGTTTTCAGGTTATTTCGGGTTAAACTGGTTTTGGGTCAAACAAGTTTCGGGTTAATTAGGTTTCGAGTCAGTTGGGTTTCGGGTTAATCGAGTTTTGGGTTAATCGGGTTTTGGATTGGTTGGGTTCAAGTCGTTTACTTTTTTTTTTCAAATCGAATTGAGTTATTTCAGGTTCGGGTCGGTTAGGTAGATTTCTTAGGTTAGTCAGCTTTTGACCCCTCTAGTTTCAACTTATAACAGCAACATCTAACATTTTCCATATTCAAGTGAAAAAAAAAAGGCTTAAATAAGTATAATGTGAAAGGAACACCTAATCGGCGATGAAACAAACCGCCCTCGTTGAAGTACAAGGAAGATCTAAACTGCAAAGAGATAAGCAATGCTAGCCTAGAAACTCCAAATGATGTTTGGTTCGTTAGAAAACTAGAATCAGAAAATCATAATTGAAGTAAAGATACATTGAAGAATGATTTTGATTAAACAAGAGAAGAGAGAGCGGCAATGTTGAAAAGAGATCGAAATGTGATTTTGATTTAGATCTAGAGCCTAAACAGAGGTGAGGATTGTAGCAGAAAATCAGCAACGAGAAAATGGAGATCGATTTTTTTCTTTTGGGAGAGAAAAATAGGAAATAGTTTTGTTTAAGGATGGGCTTCTTGAATTGGTGGGCCATAAATTAAAGTCTTGGGTTAGAATCTTTGCACCACTAAAAATGAACTGAATTCTGGTTGTTTTGGTTGTGCCTTAAAAAATTAAAACTTTTTTTAGAATGGGCTCTGTTTGAAGAACCCTCGTAATGTAGGTGCCGACAAAAATCTATTCTCTTGTAGTGGGATAAAGGGTTTGGTGCTGTTTGATTGAGTTATGAAGGCTCTAGAAAGGGATGGAAGGAGGTTTTTTTTGTTTTTAGTGTACATCTTGATTTCCATTTTGTGGTGGTTGTTTTTTTCTTGCCTATGTTTTTTTACTGTTTTGATTTCTTGACTTTACTGTCCTCTTTTCTCCAAACTAGATCTTTTCCCAATTTCCTTTTTCTAACTATATTGCCTTCTGCTTTTCACAAGAAAATGTTATATAAATATATAAATATATAAATATATATAGATATATATGTTAACTCATAAAAAGTATTGTGTTTTGGTTTGATGAGGAAATAGCTTGTCTATGTAGGAAAATAACTTGTGTACATCTCAAAAAAGAGAAATGATCCCACGGATTCGGTTTCGTGGGAGTTATCATGAAACTAAGACGTGACACTAAGTTTAGTCGCTAATTTGAAAAAGTTTAGTCCCAAATAAAAAATTTTAAAATTTTCTAGGGTAAATTTCCAGTTAATGACATTTATTGGGGTAGGATTTAGTTTAAATATGTAGCCATAATTATACTACTTCTTAGTTCTGCGATAACTCTCACGGAATCGAGTCCGTGAGATTATCATTAAAAAAAAAGCTAGAGCATGCAACATCGACAAAACAAGAAGCTAACAGTCAATTTTGTGAATAGAACCGAGTAATTAGTATCTTCAATACTCGAGCATTGACAATTGAAAAACAATCAAATTGTTTTTTTTTTCTCTCTCCACGTGGGAGCGGTCCCTCTCTTGTTTGGGAGTTTCTCTGGGTCTTCTCAGGTAATTTTCTTGTTTTTCTTCGCATCTTTCTTGGGTTTTGGTGCTCTTCGATCCCTTGTTCATGATTTGTTCTAGACTTTTCTCAAGTTTATGAGCAATTTTGGAATGTCATTGTCTTAGATTGTGGTTGTTTTAGGTTGAATCATCCTTTCTTGGCCTCTCTGTTTTTCTAAATTTTGTAGATCTAGTAGGTTTTCTTGTTCACTTTTCTTGGGTTTAGGTTTTCTTGTTTGCGTTTCTTGATTTTTAGGTTCTTGTGGCAATCATTGGTAGGGTTTTATAGAAAATCCATACTGTGTTAATACCTAATAGTTTTCTTTAACTTAAGTCGATTTTTAGAAGTTTGGCATAGTCGTTCTAATAGAGATTGAGTTGGATGTAAACCCAAAAATTGCTGTGGAATCAACAAAAAATATTTTGATTGGGAAGGTGATAGCTGATAAATCGCTCAATCGGAGAGGGGTAATTAGGGTTTTGAGAGGAATTTGGTCTGCGAAGGAAGTTAAGGAGATAAAGGACGTGGGTAACAGCTTGTTCGAGATCTCTTTTGTAGATGAAAGGAGTATGGAACTAGCGTTGAGGCAAGGTCCATGGTCAGTTATGGGTCATAGTATCAACTTACAGAAGTGGGAAGCCAGTAAAGCGATTGGAAAAATAGGGTTTGATTGGATGGAATTCTGGATTCAAATTCACAATCTACCGTTGGAGATGCAAACAAAAAAGAATGCAGAAAAGATTAGGAGTGTCTAGGGAAGGTTATTAAAGTGGAAGACAATTTTGGAAATGGAGGCCTAATAAGAGCTTTTTTGAGGATTCGAATAGCAATGGATGCGAACAAACTGCTGCAGAATGGGTTTTGGGTTCCAAGAAAAGAAAGAGAAAGATCTTGGGCAGCCATAAAGTACGAAAAATTAACAGACTTCTGTTTTGATTGTGGGTGTTTAGGACATGTCAAAATAAGTTCTACAAAAGGGACTAAGATTCTGAGAACAGATGGGGGGAGGAAGGCTTTGGAGCTTGGATGAGGACAGCACCAATTAAAGATGAAGAGAAGAGTCCAATACCCCAAAAGAGGTTGATTATTCTTATGGCTGAAGGAGAGCATCCCAGAGCAGGAGAGAAGACGGAGGGGAGAAACATAACTAGTCATAAGATGTGAATAGGAAAGGGGAAGAATCAAGTACTGAAGGAGCCAAAGAGGGTGAGAAGGAGGTTGTAAGAAGAAGAGAAGATAAGGAGAAAGCTATCAGAGGGGGAGGCAGGTTGGAAAAGGAGAATGAGATTAGGAAAAATGAAGAAGAAAGGCTTTATGGAAACCTTCGGATCTGAAAAAGAGGAATAGTAGTTTGAGGTGTGTGGAAATGGGAGATAGCAGTTTGAAGAGTTCAGAGAATGGGGATTATTAGAGAGTTCTCTCGAATAATGAGTCCCTGGTAGAAAGGCAGTCTGATGTGAGAAGGGAGGAGAGAGGGGATGGTGTAGATAAGGAAGAGGATATTATGGTAGAAAGGGAAATAAATCTGCAGTTAGTTGTCAGTGAAATTTAAGAGCCGGAGCAAAGCATAGACAATAGTTGCAGGGAGTTGGCACTTAGAGAAATTGATATAAAAGAGGAGATAGGGCTCAGTCAGATTTTTTAGGATTTAAGAATACGGAAGAGAAAAGCTTATTAGTGGTATGACTTGGAAAGAAGCTGTAAAAACCCAAGACACATGGAGATAGTAACAGAGAATATAGAGGGCAAAGTGAGAGAAGAGCTACTCTTTGACAAAAATGTAGAGAATCATAAACATAAAGGAAAAGAGGAGGTTAGCTGTAGAAGAGGGAAGGTAAGGAGACTGTTCATGAGAAGAAACAGTCGAGCTAATATGAGTAGAAGGAAGGGACTGAATATGGGGGCAGTTGGTGATAGAAATCTAGTAAAAGTTCAAGTGATTGAGGAAGTAGTAGTGGAAGATGACAATAGTAGCTGGTGTGTTGTTCAGAGTTTTACAACTGAGGGCTCTAGTGGCTGTCCCGCAACAGCCACTCTGGATCCATGAGGCTCATCTCTTGGAACTGTCAAGGTGTCGGATCAGCCTTGACAAGTCCTGCTCTTCAGGAGCTAGTAAGAGGGAATGATCCAAGTTTGTTGTTCTTAATGAAGACAAAAAATAAAGAAGACAGACTCGAAAGAATTAGAGGTAGACTAAAGTTCGAGAAGAGATGCTATGTTGAGCCAGAAGGATTAAGTGGTGGCCTCGTTCTTTGGTGGAAGAATCATGTACAAGTAAGTATCAATGGAATTTGCAAAAATTGTATTGATACTTGGGTAAAGGATTCAGATAATGGAAGGAAGGTCAGGATTTTATGGATATATGGACCCCCGGATTTCAAAGAAAGACAACAGGTTTGGGAGCTAATTAGAAGTTTGATTAGGGATGAAAAGTTACCGTGTATGTGTGTGGGGGATTTCAATGATATCCTTTATCAATATGAAAAAGAGGGTGGAAAAGTCAAAGCAGATAGGAAGATACAAGGTTTACAAAGTATGTTGGATGACTGTGCTTTAATTGATTTACATTTTAAAGGACAGAAATTCACATGGTTTGGAAAGAGAGATGGAGAAATCATCAAGGAAAGGCTAGACCAAGCAGTGGCTAATATAGAGTGGATAGAGGATATGCCTAGAACCTAAGTTTTCAATCTTCCAGCCCTGGGATCAGACCATGCCCCAGTCTTGGTGGATACCAATTTCTGTGATAAAAAAGCCTCAAGAAATTTCAAATTTGAAGTGATGTAGGCAGAAAATGCTGAATGTGAAGCTATTGTGATGAAAGGTTGGCAAGAGAAGTATGGGGGTTCAAAAATATATCGGCTTGAGAGAAAATTGGGGAAGGTGAAAGATTTACTTGTTCAATGGAGTAGAAGATCCCATCCGAATAACAGGAAGGTCATTGCTGAGTTGTCCAAGTAGGTAGCAGTTATTCAAGACAGGAAAAATACCAAGGAGGCCTGGGATGAAATGAAAAATATTGAAAATGAGCTTAGCAATATTTGGAAGAAAGAGGAGATGTATTGGTTTCAGACGTCCAGAGTTAAATGGCTTACATATGGTGATGAAAATACAAAGTTTTTTCACCAAGCCACATTGCAAAGGAGCCAGAGAAACAAAGTGTTGAAATTAAAAACTGACCATGTGAGATGGATTGAAGAGGAGGAAAAGATCATGCAACACTTTGTTGAGTATTTCAAAGATTTATTTCGAAGTGAGGGTAGTAACAGCTGGGATGGAGTGCTAGAATGTGTGCCCTGTTTGGTTAATGCAAGTATGAATAAGAAGCTAGCATAGATGGTTACTGAAGCAGAAATCACTACTGCTGTTTTTGAATTAGGAGCTTTCAAAGCTGCGGGTCCTAATGGTTACAATGGGTTTTTCTATCAAAAGTATTGGGACATTGTGAAGAGAGAAGTGATTGCGTCAGTATAGAATTTCTTTCTCGATGGAGCAGAATTAGGGGAGATGAACAATACTAGTATTGTTATGATTCCCAAGACTCAAAATCCAGAGGACGTAACTCAATATAGGCCTATCAGTTTGTGCAACTTTAGGTATAAAATTGTATCTAAAGTAATGGCAAATAGATTGAAGCCGTTCATGCAGGAACTAATCTCTCAAAACCAATCAGGTTTTATAGAGGGTAGACAGATACAAGATAACATCTTAGTTGCCAATGAGGCTTTCCACTATTTGAAGCTTAAGAAGAAGGAGAAGAGATTTGTAATGGGGGTAAAGGTGGATATGAATAAAGCTTATGATAGAGTAGAGTGGAAGTTTTTAGAGCCTGTACTTCTAAGAATTGGTTTTAGTAGACAGTGGGTTAGATGGATTATGCAGTGTGTTTGTTCTGTGACCTACAATATGATTATCAATGGTAAGACCACAGATAGTTTTAGTCCAACTAGAGGTCTAAGGCAAGGGGATCCTTTATCTCCTTACCTCTTTCTCTTTGTTATAGATGTTTTGTCTCGGATGATTCAAGCAGCCACACACTCCAACCAAATTCAAGGGATCAAAATGCGTAAGAGTGCTCCTATTCTATCTCATTTGGTTTTTTGCTGATGATTCTTTATTTTTCCTAAAAGCAGATAAGAACAACTGTGCAGATTTCATTAATTTGTTGAAGAAATATTGTGATGCCTCAGGGCAAATGATCAATTTTCAAAAGTCTAATGTTGTTTTCAGTAGTAATGTTAGTGAGCAGATGCAGAGAGAATTGGTAGATTTTATGGGAATAAAGCTGACTTCCAACCCAGGAACATACTTAGGAATCCCATCTATATGGGGGAAGACTAACTGTGTAGCAATGAACTTTCTAAAGGAAAGAATTCTAGCAAAGGTGCAGACATGGAAGCACGGATTGCTGAGTCAAAGTGGGAGAAAAGTGTTGATAAAGGCAGTAGCACGTGCTATTCCTACTATACCATGTGATGTTCTAAGGTCCCAAAGAAGATTTGTAACGATATTAATGGGGCTTTGGCCAGATTTTGGTGGGGACAGAAAGAGGATGAGAGGCGGATTCATTGGACAAGTTGGGAAAAGTTAACATGGATGAAAGAGAAAGGAGGAATGGGATTTAAATACCTCAATATCTTTAATAAAGCATTGTTAACAAAGCAGTGTTAGAGACTTCTTAACAATCCAGACGCATATTTGGCACAAATAATGAAAGCTTTATATTTCCCACATTTTTCTATGTTGGAGGCAAGGAAAGGAGCAAGGGCGTCCTGGACTTGGGCAAGCATTATAGAAGGTAAGGATGTAGTTAAGGACAATATTCAATAGCTCATACTAAATGGGGAAAAAGTCAATATTTGGGATGATAAGCGGATACCTGATTTGGGGTCCATTAGCTTGAAGGAATGGGTGCAGCAAAGGGATGGAATGCCAGTCAAAGTGAGTGAGCTAATTGATGAAGTGAATGGGATGTGGAAAAAAGATGTTATTGACCAATACATGGAAGAAGAGGTTGGAGCTGCTATATTGAGAATTCCTCTTAGCAGATATGGAGGACAGGATCAGGTAATATGGCCAAAGAATACTAATGGTGTATACTCAATTAAGTCAGGGTATCATGAAGTCAAAGATAAGGAGACGACAAGGTTGAATAAAGGGCCATCATCATCCCATCAGGTTGACAAATCAGTTTGGAAGTAGATTTGGAAAATCCCTGCCCCGACCAAAGTTCAGAATTTTATATGGAGAGCATGTCATAATGCAGTGGCCACATATAGGAATTTATGGTCAAAGAAGATTGTACAAGAGCCACTATGTCCTTTCTACCAGATGGAACCGAAAACCACAGAGCATATGATGTTGACTTGCAATTGGGCGCAGCAGGTATGGTTTATGTCTCCTTTGAATTATAAGGTGAGGATAGGAGAACTGACAACTTTTGATGAATGGTTGAGGAATATTTTTGAACAGCAAGTAAGATCAGTAGATAACAAACAATTTTGGATAGCCTGTATAGCTTTTTTGTGCTAGAATATTTGGAAAGAAATGAATGATACAATACATAGGAGAAGGAGTCCGAATGATCTAGAAACTGTAAATAGAGGTGTAATGGCTATAAATGAATTTTGGTATGTTGAAGAAATAAAGAAAGAAGGTAATAACTTGGGTAGGGTAAAGGTCAACAAAGATTGTTAGGAACCACCTGAAGGGGATTGGATCAAAATAAATTGCGATGGAGCTTGGGATGAGAAAACAAAGGATGTAGGATTCGGTGTTGTGGTTAGAAACAATATAGGTGGAGTTGTTCTAGCAAGAGGAGGTAAGTTTAAAGCAAATGACAGTGTTACTGCAGAATCAGAAGCAATTAGACAGGGACTGAATTTAGCAAAGGAGTTGAATTTCAACAAGGTCATAGTAGAAACAGATGCTGAGTGTGTGTACAGGGAAATCATAGCTTATAGCAAGATATGCAAATGGTGGATTAGACCTATTATTGCGGATATCAAACGAATAAAGCTGGAGTTTGAGGAGATCAAGTGGAACTATGTGAAGCGAAAAGCAAATATGGCAGCAGACTGGATAGCTTGCCACTGTAGGAAAAGGATGAGCGTTTTTAACTGGGCACAATTGCCCCCATCCTCACTACAACATATCTTTGATAAGGATGGAGTCCCTGCTCCTCCTCCTTAGTTTTAGTTCATGTAAACCTTCTGATTGTTTTCCTCCTTACTACTTTTGTGAGCCAGCTTCTGTGTTGTCTCTATGAGGCTGAGGAGTGTTAGTCTTTTGTATTGCTATTTGTTGATTTGTTAATAATAGTGAGTTTTCTTTGGCAAAAAAAAAAAAACACTCGAGCATTCAATTTTAGTGCTTACCCGAATGACAAGATTTTAGAACTTCGAAAGAGCAATGATTCTTTCGAAGTACAGCGATTGACTTATTGTTTCATTAGTTTTTCCTCATAATAATTCTTAAACTTACTTGTTAGTTACCAAATTGAGGAAGGGATCAATTAATCTCATCTGTGCCCAGCCCAAGGCGAGCTATGAATTGAATCTCATATTGTGTGCCGAGGCGCTTTCGTAGACAAGGCTCGTTCCGTACTTGATTTACGAGCTCGTGTACTAAACGAGCGTTAGACGTGTACTAAACGAGCGTTAGAGCGAGCGAGTGAAGCCTTCAATTTATTGGCTTCCTCCCTTTTTCCTCACCCTACTCTTTCATTTCCGCTTAAGCTTCCTGGGGGATTAATTGATTGGATACCCGAGAACCATAATCTTTCCTAATCCTAAACATGTAATTTAAAAAGTCTGGTTTGGTTTGAACGAATTTCTCGAGATTACGAAGCTTGAATCATCTTCCATTCATCGTCACTGGCATCATGTACGACCCTGTCACTAGATTTTTCTTTTACTTTTGAACTTGACTTGAATAAAAGCGCATAAGATAAGCCGTCGCTGGAAATTTTCTCTGGTCAATCCATATTATGTAGCGAAAATCAGACGAAATCATTGTTTCTTAGGGATCTTATGACTCGCTGATAGGCGCAAGTCTCTCTCGTACTGAGTCGATAGATAGTATTCAGATACCGTCGGTAGCTTCTTAGAGAGAGTGGTTTGCCCTGTGGATAAAACACAAGACCCCGGATACGATGACGGTGAAAAATGATAAAATTTGGATGAAAGCCATCATGGACTAAGGCAGCCTCTATTTTTCTTTCGATTCCCCTTTGGACGCGAAGTGTTTCCGAAATTTTTTCTAGGGCGGAATCTTCACTGAGGGTATTTATCAAATAACGATCCCTTAATTCCTGTGTTCTTTGAGCATCGGTTAATAAGGGATTTTGTAATTCGGGAATCTCCGGTGGTGGGAGATCATCTTCAGCTGCGTGATCAGGTCTTAGAGAATTTCCAACAATAGGCGTGGATGGTGGTCCGTCCACACTGATTTCGAAAAACGACAAAACCCAGTTTATAAGATTAATAAAGAAATTTAGCCAAAGGATGCCCCGAAATTGGGACCATAGCAAAGAAAGGATCCTTCCTATGACCCAATTTACAAAAAAGGGGACCGGCCCCCATGTAAAAAGGGAAAAGATTAAGCTCCCCTTTTGTAAAAGTGATTGTAGTAATTCTGGTTTTATACTATTTGGAATAGCTCTCTCATATTGAGAAATTTTGTCTAATGGCATTCGATCACAGAATCCATTGATAGCAGCATAAATGACTAGAATTTGTTTTTCAATTGGCAGTGGTTATGTTAAGTGTTTTGGAATTGAAATGCATGACACTTGGGAATATGATCACGATGATAATTAAACATCCTTTTGGAAATAAGGAATAAAATTTTAGTCTATTAGGAAGTCGGCATTGACACATCGAGTCTCCATTTCTAAAATTACCTATAGCCTATAGACTATAGTTGCCTTGCCTTCTTATAGAGGCAAAAATGAAGAAGCGTAAAATTGAAAATACAAAGAATATCTAGTACATTTTTGGCAATCCATCCTATAAAAACAATTAACAATAACAAAGCCCCAGTAACCTTATTCAATTAACATCCACGACAAAGTTAATTGCTATATCAACCAATTCTTCATTTTCCTATCAAAGATCCCAGGTCCATAAGTTGAGATGATCATCCTCACAAGAAGAGGGAATTGCAACCAGATGAAGAGGGAGACTGGAACGCTAGCAAGCAAAACGATTGGAATAACTATTACCAATTGGCCTTTGAGCATGATAATAGCAGTTGAAGAAAAGGCCATCATCATTGTTGCAATGGAAATGAAGAGGGAGGAAAGAGCGATAATCAATTTGGTGGGCAATGATTTTAAGAAATCATTTGCTGTGTAGCGAGATGTGAGAATACCAACGGACATCAAAACTGAAGTGGACGAAGAAAAGAGAGAAATTGCATCCGATATCACAAATACCTTAAACGCTTTTCTTGTTAAGAGTAAGGGAATGCCGGTATCTTGGTTGTTGCCACCAGGAATAGTGTAAAGAGCAGCAAACATAATGGTTATAATTAGAGTGCCCACAATTATGGATGATTGTGCTATACCTTTCATCCATTTCTCCCCTTCTTTTATCAGCTCCGCGTGGCTTTGATTAAATAGTTCATCAGGAGTTTTTTCATTTTCATTCCTCTGCTTTTTAAATGCAGTGGGTACAATGCTTTCCACCTCCTGTATTGATTCATACCCAATAAAATGTAAACTATTACATAGTCCTTTTTTAATCGACCATTCCCAATACAACGTAAACTACTACATCAACAACTTGTAAGTACATATAATAAAAGAACTGAACAACATAAAAAGTTTTAAAAGAATTATGGATATAGTATATAAAACTAAGGGTTAATGTTATGTTTGGTACCTGTACTTAACTAAAAAGTTCTAATGCAGTACCTCTACTTTAAAAACCTCCAATGTGGTACCTCTACCATTATTTTGTATATTAATGTAGTCTGAATATAGTTAACACCGTTAACTCAGTTAGATGACATTATCAATGATTTTTATTTTGACGAGAAGAATTTTATTTTTTTGCTGGACTTTATGAATGTTAACGTACGTTACTTTAAAAGAAAAAGTTTTTGTTCTTTGCCACATTGAAATTTATAAAGTCTCTGAAAGAAAATCTGAAATGTTTTTAAACCAAACTTCTTGTTGGACTTTATCATTTTTTTTTTTTGACGTGAAAGAATTTTTGTTTTGTTGGAATTTATGAATGTTAAGTTTCTATTTTATTTTGAATACGCAGTAAAGTAACAACAAAATTTTTCTATTTTTTCAATTTATTTCAAGGTTTTTTTTTTAAGTTAAGCTAAAATCCCACTCCAATAAGATTACTACACTTGGTGTCCATTCAGAAGATGCCATGTCATCACTTTATACCACATGTCATCTTCTGAGTGAGTGTGAATCATGTCATCTAACGGAATTAACGGTGTTAAGTGCTTGGACAATATATAAAATAATAGTAAAGGTACCACATTAGAACTTTTAGTGAAGTACAGGTACCAAATATGACATTAACCCAAACTAATTACCTGAAACCACTGTAGTTCTCTTTGCATTTGCAGTGCTGCTCCTGAGATCTGAGCAAGCTGAGAGTAGTCTGATAATTGCCCTGCCAAATGTAAGATGTTGTTGCCTTCACTATCACTGTAAACAATGAACTCGGTCTTCATAAAATCCAGCCCATAAATGAGACTAAAAGTTCTTTCTTGACGACTTGCAACTGCACACTGGAATATATTTCTACCATTGTGGTCATTTAACCACAATAAATCTAGATTGGCTTTAATGATTTGAGTAATAAACTCTGTCAACCCCTCTTGAGCAGCGTTGAAAATTGCATCGACCACACCATTTGTTAAAATTTGTGAACCATCCAAATCAACTATCTCATTAGATATCAAAGCCAAAAGCTCGTGGGCATACGAATGATTTAGCTTCAAATCATATATTTGATTGATTCCTAGTTAAATCAAGGTTTATAACTAATGAATAATTTGTTAAAGTAGTGAAGGAACAAGAAAGAAAACTACTTTGCGGCAAATACGTAACATACCGAATAATGTTAAGACATTTGACCACAATCCAAGTAATTTCCCTGCAATTGCAATAATTGAGAAATATATATGCATAAATTTTATTGTAAAATTAAATTTTCAAAATTTTATTTTGGCTCTCTACACATAAAAACCCTTGATCTGTCACTCAAAGAACTATAAGTAACCAACATCAAAAACTTTTAATTATGCTTTCGCAACTTTTAATTTTTATTTATTTTCAAAAATGGAACAATTTCTTCTAAATACATCAGGAAGTGAAAATGATAAAAAATTCACAAATACTACAAGATAATTTTATTAATACGAGATAAATTATCAACTGACAAAACCCTAACTTACAGTTTTAAGAGGCTCTCACGCCAACAAAATTTTATTGGTTCCATCATTTTAATATCTCTCTATTATGTGAGTGTCAAAACGTCTACCGTGGGTACGCCCGACTGAGCTTGAGACTTAAGATTTGATAAAGGAGTCGCCGCCAATCTTTTCATAGGTATGATTGGACACCTATTATGATTCCATTTGACTTAGTCTAAATCTAAAGAGATCACCCTAAGTCAAACAGGATATAGTCTATGAAAACAAAGCATTTTAGGTTTGGGAGTCGATTATGTACGGAGAAGGATTAACATCCCCATATTGCCCAGAAATCGGTACCACAAAATTCTTTTAAAAATTATTTAATTTAGGGTTAATAATAAAACGTCTCATTTTGGATAAAATTGAGATTAGTTCAAAGAGAAGATTTAGAAATTGAATTTGAATGTCAGAGTCAGACTCCTTTGAATGTTGATTATTGACTCCCTTTAAAATTCGATATTTGAAAAAGGATCCGATATTGGAAATTGATCGCACAAAATATGGTTTTGATTTAGAAAGACCTTAGTTATTCAAGATTTAATTAAGGCCTTTCAAAAAACTTTTGGGTTTTAGAAATATGAAGATAAAAGATATGTCGGAATGAACATTCATTTTATTGTAGGTGGATTTACCATTTTGGAAACGAATGAGATCCGATATAGGATTTAATTAAGAAAGCTTCAACTATCAAAAGGTTAAATTGAGAACTTTAAAAAATACTTTTGGGATTTTGAAAATCGAAATGTAAGAATGGATAGTTCCTTTTGTTGAGAGATGAACTTTGACTATAGATTGGATTTGAAATGAGATTTGATTTGATCTTGAAAAGTTCCAATATAGGATCAAATTGAGATTTAATTATAAGATCAGATTGAGAACTTTGAAAAAGCCTTTTGGATTTTTGAAATAAAATGTCGGAATGAATAATTCCTTTTTATTGATAGAAAAAATTTAAATAAAAATAGGATTTAAAATGGGATTTGATTAGATTTGGAAAGACTCAAATTACTAGAGATCAAATTAAAATATTTCGAAAATAATTTTTAGATTTTTTTTTTGAAATTAATGTTGAAATTAAAGTTCATTTTATTGATGATTGAATTTTGGTTAAAAAGAAAATTTTATTATTTGATAATGGTTCCGCTTGCATAAATAGTTAGATTGTTGGTTAATTGAGGTTTGAGACTTAGTGGTATCAGAGTAAGGTTCCAAAGTTATGCGGGTTTGACAAAGACACAATGCCAAGTTAGAAGTCGCGACATGAGAGGTTTCTTGGTTAGAATTCAATTAGAATTGTGTTCAAGATCATTATATGATGATATTCACTTGTTCGTATTTCAAATCGGACATGGATGGAAAGCAAGATCTGATTCAGATTTGATGATTGAAGATGATGCAGTGAACATGAAGACACATAAGAGAAGACTAACCTGAGACTTTCATCATAAGTGGAGCCAAGTATATCCAAATATAGATTGAAGATTGAAGATTGAAGATTTGAAAGAATTTGAGTTAAGGTGGAGATTGTTAGAATTAATGGCTCAAATCCCTAGAATATTTAATTGAGAAATTTTTTAGAGATATTGTTTGATGAGCAAGAAGACTTGTTAGCCAAGAAATCTTAGATTTTCTTATTAATAGAGTAAGGATGGATATAATTATAGAGATATCATTAGAGTTTAGTATGAGAGAAAGATATAAGTAAAATTATAGGGTTTTGGGGCAAGGCACCACGTAGGACAAAAGAATGGTCCTATGAATGTGTATATTTGAGTGTTTGGTTGATTAGATGATTGTTTGAGGATTGATTGATTAGTTTGTTTGAAGATTAGTTTGGTGTGTGAGAGACCGAGTGAGAGTGCTCATGATCGTTTGGTTAGTTTGAAGATTATTTAATTGATTAGATTGGGTTGTGAGTGTGAGTGATTGATGTAAGATTGATTGTTGATTGTAAAATTTCTATAATTAGTGGATCTTTACTCTCATATGTAGAAGTAGACAAGTGTCAAACTACGTAATTTCTTATATTTTGTGTGGATGATTTATTATTTGATAATACTTCCAGTTACGCGATTGGTTGGATTGTTAGTTGATTGAGATTTAGGAGCTAATAACAACCCTTTCTGTCGGCTCTAGCTCCTTTCCTCTCACCTAATAAATGTTTAGCATTTTGCTTCTGGATCATAGTAATGCATATTGCTTCTTAAATCTTCATATGGTTCTCATGGTTAGTTTGTTACAACTTATCTGTTTCATAAGTTTGAATCTGTATTATATGCTATTTTTCTTACCGGCTTGCTGCATTTCTCTTTGGCGGTGACGCTCAGAAATTCCAAAACTTATATTAGTTATCTTATTTGTTTTGATCTACAGCTAGGTTTGCAGCATGTCTTAGAACTTTCGATATTTGCTGTGATGAAAGCATGAAAGCTGAAACAAATAAGTTGTAAAATAAGTTATTTACAATTAAAAATTGTTCTATATTTATTTTATATGTGGTTACGTTTTCATTTTTCCTTTTCTTTTTTTAAACTACCGACATTATTACATTTTCAATTTCCTTCTGCTTTACCTATCTCAGTATCATGGGTAACTTAAATTTCCCTTTCATCTTTGCCTCGGCTCATAGGTGTTATATGTGTTCTTCAATTGAAGTTTTCAATTACTTTTTTTTTTTCTTAATTTTATAAAGGAACTAATTCAAAATTTATAATTATATACTTGTTAAGTTTGATAATGCCGATAGCTTTTATGTCACCTTTTTACCTTTATAATAAACATTTTTTTTGTTACATTTTAATGTAAACACTTTTAATAATATGAATACATATTGAACATACCTTTCAAGATAAAATTCTTTGTTGCCTGTTGATCTTGTTCTTGAGTATAAATACGAATATCATCAATGGAAGCATTAGGTTTTCTAACCTTCAAACCTTTAAGACAATAAATAATATTAGTGTTATTGCTATATTCATGATATTGGAATCCAGAACTTATTAGAATTTAAACTGCAAATATGATTTTCAATTCATGCCATACTAATATGAAAAATTATAAAAAATAAAATTTTCATTTTGCTAAATATATATCTAGGACCACCGCTTTCTCTAGTCTATGGCTTAAAGGTAAATTAACTGTCGAACTATGTCAAAAATATATTAAATTAGCCCCTATAGACTCCTATTTAAGTCAATGTGATCACCAAAATTTCATTTTTTGTTGGCTTAAGTTATAAGAAAATAAAATTAAATATGATGCTTTCATTGAATTCAAGTAATTAAATTAAAATATTAAAAATTTAAAGTGATTATTTGAAATAATAGCTCACAAATTTATTTTACAATTTTGGTATAATTTTGAGGGCTAATACCTAATTTTGCCTTCAAGTGAAACCAAATCTCTCTTCTTTTCTTTGATATATGAAAAAAATTAAAAAAAATAAATTAAAAGTTTGGCAAAATTGACAAAAAAAAAGGAAATGGAAGAAAAATAAAAACCTGCTTTGAATTATATATTTATCTAGTTTAGAAATTGATAAGGATTATCTCATAATTAATAAATATTAAGTGAATTAAGAGAGAAAAACAGGAGAGTGATGATACTGACAAGAATATACACAACGCTGCCAAAAGGAAAGCCCACTTGTACTTAGGAATGCCGAAGTTTGATGTGATAATTCCTTAACGATATTTCTATCTGCTCCATAAACTGCTAATTGCGGAGAAGGAAGGAGCAGATGCAGAGCAACATCTGGTGAATTACAATGATAATTATAACTAGTGAATGTTCCAAGTTTTCAAGCAGAAGAAGAAACAAAGAAGAAAGTCTTACCAAAACTTTTGTTATCTATACAGTAACAGATGGCTGAGTTTGCATGATGTTGGTTTTGTGATGAGTATAGAAAATCTGGTGGAGTCATGGAGTATAGACAATGAATCACATCTTTATGGCCACTTCTACATGCCTTTACAAGTGGAATTTCATTTCGGTTATCTGGAATAGTGAGTAATTCCTTGTTCTTTTGGATCAAGTGTTCTGCGATCTTGGTTTTTCCTTTGTGTATTGAAGCATCATGAAGAGCTGTCCTCCCCGATTTATTCTTTCTTTCCGAGTCTTCTTTCGAGATATTGCGTAAAAATTCGTCGACGATTTCCAACGTACTGAGGATTGCAAAATGAGTAGCAAAGCGACTGCTGTTCCTGACAATTTTTGCATTTATTAAATCCGGATGTTCTGTCAAGAGACGCCTTACTGTATTCAAGTCGCCTCCGCAGATTGCCTTGAGCAAGTCCAGAGAATTATTAGTTCGTTCAACAAGCCCAACCCCAGCTGCCAACACTTTCAATATTAATTTTCAAATTTTAATCAAAACAACATAAAAATTAATTATTCAAGAAAACCCAAGAATATATAAATTATAAGAAGGAAATTATGTAAGTTGTAAATATGGAGAGACCTAATTCTCTTGTTGGTTCTTGTGCTGCTTTTGGTTTACACAAGTTGGCCTGCTTTTCATAGTTGTCTTTCCTAAGAAGTTCACCAATGACGGAATAAGTACTTCTCTCCATACTTTAATCTGTTAAAAACAAATTAATGAATTTGACAATTACAAACATAAACTTAAATTTTGGGATCTGAGGACGAAAATTCAATTTGACCCGGAAAAGTTAGAAATAGCTTGCTTGAATTCCATGAAACAAAGTAAAAATACTAACTTACAGCAGCAATTAATAAAATGATCAGTCTCCTTCCCTCAATTCTTTGGTGCAGAGCTAGCAAACAATAATGAGTCTGCTCTTGTCATCGATTCAGGTTTAAATCCTGACAATATTATGATTTTATATTCGTTACTTTCTTTTTACTCATAATGGGGATGGCAGCTATTTTGAATAAAGTCACTGACAATATATATTTTGTTTAATATATGAAAGAACGATTTTGAACCAAATGATTCATTAGCACAAGACAAACTTCTAGAGAAAACTTTTATCTGCTTCTCTTTCTGATCTTTTTTAAATAAGTTCCTTCTTTCTTTCTCTTTTTCTTGTCCTTTTTCTTTTTCTTTTTCTTTTTCGTTTTCATAACAATAAAATCCTTTTCCATGTTTATAAGTAAAGTATATATGTATGATATTTTTCCTTTTTTCTTTCTTTATCTCATTATTCTTCTATTTATTTCCTCAAAAATTAATATTTTTAAATAAATCAATAAATATAATATAGCAAAAATTAGGTATATATAACTTTTCCACATTAGTATTATGCCTAATGGATGATAATTATGAAGTTGGTGCAAATATATATATATATATATATATGAAAAATTATATTATCCACGGACAGTGCAGTTTTGAGACTCCACAATTAGGATTAGATGGTTGATATGTGTTTTTGTAGGGTATATTTTTATATATTAATTAATTAATTGAATAGTGGGACATATGTCAATCATTTAACCTTACTTGTGGAGTCAAAATTTTACATTGACAATGTATGAAATAATAGTCCTATATATATATATATATATATATGTTGACGTATTGCAGCTCAAAAAAGAGCTCAAGTCAAGAGGGCAAAAAAAAGTCATAGCCTTATATATATCATCTTGCTTTTGTAATACTCAAATTAAAAATAATATATATATATATATATATATATATATACACACACTATGTAAAAGTATATATTATATTAAGCAAATTAAATAAGGAAACTTCAAGCACCAGCAGCGGGTTCTCCTTTGTGTAGCTGTCTTCCCAGTCTGCAGAACATCATCAGGCTTCACGTTGCCGTTCATACTGCTACTTTGTGCTCCTTCATCTCTATATCCACCAATTCCACACCTGAAGATATATGTAAAAGTTTAGGGGAAAAAAAGGATGTTTGCATAGAATTCACTTAATTGAATGTTTAAGAAAAATACTATAAGACTTGTCCAAGATGGGCCTTAGATAAATAAAATCATAGAGATTTCAAGGTATGGCACGGGAAGTTACCATGTTAAATTCTATTAATACATAGGAGATAGGAAAAATACCTAATATGAGTGGGGGGTCTTCAAGTCGAAACCATGTCGCAAGTGAATTCTGATCTCTAGTTATCTCAACTAGAAGGGGAATTCAGAAATCACCGATTAACTTCCCACTTGACCCAACGAATAATTTTTGGTGCAAGCTCTCCAGTTTTCATGATTGTCTTTTCTAAGAAGTTCACCAACAATAATATTGCTGGATCCAATATTGATCGCCATGCCTGAATCTGTTAAAAACAAATGAATTTGATCATAATTATATCCATGAATATCGCTACAAATTTCTCTATAATTGGGTGTGAAAATTGAATTTGATTCACTAGCTTGCTTGAATATAAAACCACGTTAATAAAATACTTATAAACTCACACTAGAAATAAATAAAATGAGTGATCTACTTCCTTCAGTTATTCGGTGGGAGCCCTACAAATAAAATAAGTATAAAGGATTCAAACGTGACAATCTTAAATAGTAAAGAAATGGTCTCATATTCTTTGCTTTCTTTTTACTCTCTGATGGCATAAAGAAAGGGTCAATATTTTAATATCTTTAAAGGGTTATTTTGAACAAGATGGTTTAAGCACAAGACAAACTTGAAGAGAAGAAAAGTGAAATTCTTTTCTTCTCCTTCTCTCGTTATCTTTTTCAAAGATTCTTTCTTTCCTTTTAATTAGAACCATTCAAATTCACTTTTCCACCGAATCTTCCTTATTTTAAATATGCTCAAATGGGAACTGGGATAGGATCAGGGAACGAAACAGTGGATTAAAATATGAAAGCTCGAAGAAAAAGAGAATCGGGCATTTTCAGTTATGATTTTCCATGCTATAATGTGATGTACGATTATTACAGGCATGTGAAATTAGTTAAATTTTTATGATACAATAACACAAACCTTAGATTTACTTTCAAAATATTAAATTAATTAATTTTTAAATTCAAACATTCACAACAAGAAATTAAAGCTTAGACCACGATAAAAGTCGTGGCTTAAGGTTCCTTTATCATCATCTTAGCTCACATCAACCTATGGTCACGACTTTAAAGTCGTTGCTAGTTTGTCGCCATAGACTTTGTGATCTTAGCCATAAATTAAGAACTTAAAGTCGTGACCTAAGGCGAAATGTCTAAGACCACAACTAGCTAAGTCGTTGTCAAAGATAAAAATTCTAATGCCACAACTAACTAAATCGTTGTCAAATTTAAAATGCTTAAGACTACAACTAAATAAGTCGTTGCCAATAGCCTTAGATTAATATTAATTAATTTGTTACTAACCAATGACTTTTCCCACATTTTCAATATTGATTAATATTAATATAAAATAAAGAAAATATATAATGGAAAATATTGAAGAATATTCTTATTAACAATTAAAATTTCAAATGTTTAACATAGTGTACAGTTGCAATACAAGTTGCATATGGCCTAAAAATAAAAATATGTTGGAAAGGAAAAAAACGATATCATATTTTCCCTAATCATCAAGTTTCTTCTTAAGCTCCATAAGACTTGTAGCCCATGCAATCGGCTTGGGGCAGTCTGCTACAATGCTAAAGTTGATACTTGCTCTTCTTGTCTATCCCTATTTTCAGTTGAAAATCAATTCACTGCAATGATAATGTAATGAAAATCAGTCAACTGAAAATCAGCTTTTCTTATACACACATATGCCAATCATAATGGATAACCTAAGAGCAAAGCACTTATCATCAATGTAATGAAAGAAGTACAAAAACAGTACAACTTCAAGAGTAGGACACTACCTCAGTTATGGTGTGAACTGGGTTGGCATGAAGATGATGATGTTGAATGTATCCCTCATAGCATTTGTTGCATACGCAAGGTGAACATCTCATCAAAACGTTGCACAAGCCTTTCCTGCACTTGCTGCTCAACAAGTAGCTCCAGTCGATCCTCTAACCTTTGTGCAAGTCTTTCCCCCACTTGTTGCTCGACAAGTAGCTCCATTCGATCCTCTAACCTTTCCCGTTTCAATCGCTCATCCTCTAAGTTTTGTTTGAGGCCATGTATCTCTTCTTCAAACTGTTTTTCATATTAGAGGTTGAATAGCCCTTGGTTTGACCTTTCCACCCACTCCCCTTGCCACGAACATAAAAGGACCTTCGGCCAAAAATCTTCTCTAGCATATCCTCTCTAGACATAAAAGGCTCATTTTCTACATATTCCATAAGTTGGCCCTATATGATATAAACCACTCTTGATTCATAAATCTTGTATAGAAGTATTTATTTAAACTCAAAACAATAGTGATGACAGGAAAGCACTTACATGAACTTGTTGGGATTTTTCATCAGCCCACACAATCTCACCTTTTGCCATTTTCTTCGTATGCTCACATAACCATATAGAGGCAGGATCAGGAAGTTCTTTGGTGCTAGGATCCCTTTGCCATATACAATAAATTTTACACAATTAAGAAATCAAAGTTCAATTCTAGGCACTTAAGAAAATTTAAGTTTTGAAGTCACCATTTACATGTCACATACCAGAGAATGTCCAATTGATATCAAAATAGAGAGAAGCACACACAAAGAATCTGCATAATGGCCTTAGCTATTTGTTGAGATATATTCTTGACAAGTCCAAATTTTAAAGGCCAATAATTAAAATCATCTAAAGGTTGGACTAGTTTGAGACATTCAAAGTAATCATAAACTGTAAAGAATTTAAGCCAGTCTTAATTTGGTATACTTGATTAAAATAAGGTAGACATGATGATTTACCTGGTTGAAAATAAACAAGATTCAACTTAATTAAAGATAAACAAGGCCTAGCTTATTCAAGCAAGGTACTAGCCTGTATTCAATCAAGCGAGATAGTTGCTTGTATTCAGCCAAGCAAGATATTAGCTTGTATTTAATCAAGCGAGATAGTTGCTTGTATTCAGTCAAGGAAGGTATTAGCCTGTATTCGGCCAAGCAATATATTAGCTTGTATTCAATCAAGCAAGATAGTTGCTTGTATTCAATCAAGCAAGGTACTAGCTTGTAAAATATAGGCAATGCTTGCTTGTATTCAGTCAAGCAAGATATTAGCCTGTATTCGGCCAAGCAATATATTAGCTTGTATTCAATCAAGCAAGATAGTTGCTTGTATTCAATCAAGTAAGGTACTAGCTTGTAAAATATAGGCAATGCTTGCTTGTAATATATAGGCAATGCTTGCTTGTATTCAGTCAAGCAAGATATTAGCCTGTATTCGGCCAAGCAATATATTAGCTTGTATTCAATCAAGCAAGATAGTTGCTTGTATTCAATCAAGCAAAATACTAGCTTGTATTCAATCAATTAAGGTACTGACTTGTATTCATCAAGCAAGGTACTAGCTTGTATTCAGTTAAGCAAGGGGCTAGCTTGTATCAAATAAAGTACTAGCTTGTAAAATATAGGCAAGGCTTGCTTATATTTTTACAGGTAAAGGGAGCTTGTATTCAGTCAAGCGGGTTAGTTGCTTGTATTCAGTCAAGCTAAATTTGATCGAAGACAAGCGAGACTTGGCTTAGTAAGATACAATAAGGCTTGTTTGAAAACAAGTAAGGTGAATACAAGCAAGATAGTTTGCTTGCATTCAATCAAGTAGGTTGGTTGTTTGCTTAACCGATTTTACGGTTAATAAGCATGAGAGAATCAACTTGAATAAATTTAGTTCAAGATAAAGACTTAATAGTTGAAGTCAAATTCAATGTAAGCTTATTGAGACGGGTTGTTTAAATCTTATCAAAAGACAAGCTTGACAAATTTTATCAAGAAACACCCTTGAGATATTCAAGGTTCGGGCAAAGACTTAACATTTTTTCTTTTATGTTTTGTTGTTATCTTTGCAGGTATTCAAGATGAGAAGTTAAGGGCGGTTATCAAAATTCAGTTTAAAGAAGTTACCAAATTAAAAGATAGTTTCTTCAACAGATGAGAATGAAGTAACTGCAAGCTACACGTGGAAAGATTTAAGAGATTCGAACCTAGTATAAATACAGGTTCTGAAGAATGAAGAAGGGTTCCAGAAACCAAGAATCAAAAGCTTTTGTTATTTTAGCCATGTTTTTCCGTATTTTCTCTTTTTAGTTTTCCTTAGTTTGTAGTTCATAGCATAGTTAGCTTCTTAAATTTCAGCATTGTATCCCCTTCTCCGCTGTAGTTATCGGAGTTGAGAACTCTTTAGGTCGTTTGATCTAGGCAATTACGGTGATTTCAGATTTTATCTTCAACAGATTGGCACACCCAGTGGGACAAGTTGGGAAGTTATGCCGAAAACAAGGAGTCAGTCAAGCCACACTCAAACTTTGGAAGATGATTCACGTCCAGAGGGAGAGAACGTTGTTGGAGATTGTTCACAACTCGGTGCTCAAGTGAATCAACAAGGTCAGGACCAAGGCGAGCAACCAGAAGTCTTGACCCAAACAATGCTAATTGAAGCCTTTCAGGGGGCTTTGTTAAGTATTGTTCAGCGAGGCGACTGCATGGACATGGTATGTAATGCTATCACCTCTTCTATTGAAACCGCTTTTGAAAAACATAATCATACTCTGGTTGATGCAATGAATATTTTGAACCGTAATGTGACTAAGTTGTCAAATGATATATCTATGGTTCCACAAAATAGCCAACCCAGGAATTTTATGGCTAATCAGGATGTTCATAACAGGGTTGTTTTAAGACCACAAAGTGAACCAGAAAGACGTGGTGGCGTTCTAAGGATTGAACCACCACCCCCTGTGTATCCTCAAGCCACTATGATTCAAGGCTTAGGTCTTGTTGATGTCAGTCAAGTTAGGATGGTTGAAACTAGGACTAGAGCATTGAACCATGATATTAACCAAGGTATGAATCGCAACCAGGTTTAAGATGTTAACCAACAAGAAACGGTTGCTAATCAACCACAGGTTGCTCCTCAGGATAACCCACCTCAGGCTAACCCACCTCAGGCTAACTTGAACCCAAATGTAGATGTTCAACAAAACCATGGCTTAGGCGTACAAGGTAATCAAGGGTTAGGAGTTCAACCAAATCAAGGCTTGGGGGCACAAGGAAATCAAGCTATAGATGCTCAGCCAAATAACGGCATGGGGGCACAAAGAATTCAAAACTTAGGTGCACAACCAAATAAGGGGTTAGGTGTCCAGCCAAATCATGGCTTAGGAGGACAAGTTAATCAAGGGTTAGGAGTTACAATGAATGGAGGTAATGGATTTCAACCTAACTTAGTTCAAGGAATTCATCCAAACCAAAATTACGGATTTGGTTTAGGTGCTCAACAAAACTTAGGTGGAGGAGTTGGTTATGAATTTGGGAACCAAGCATATCAAGCTGGTCAGTATGTTCATCCCAATTTTCAATTCAATCAAGCTTTCAATCAATATCCAAACCAAGCTGGCTTGTTTCCTAACAATGTTCCTTTACCGAATCAAGGCTGGGGGCAACCTCAAATTGCTAATCCATATTATCCTCAAGGCCATCAAGGTTATGTGCCAGGTGTTGGTCAAAATCATTTAGATCCAAGATTGAGAGAACAAGTACAAAACTTGATTCAAGAACAATTTGGATATGGTTTAAGGCCTTTGCTAAGGCCAACTTATCGAAAACCCTACCTAGATTGGATTGATACAATGTATCCATTGCCTAGGGGTTATAAGATTCCTGAATTTTCAACCTTTTCAGGTGAAGATAATCAATCCACCTTAGAACATATAGGAAGATTCACAATTAAATGTGGAGATGTCAATGACTTCATTAGACTCAGGTTGTTTGGTTGTTCTTTGGCTGGAGTAGCCTTCAATTGGTATGTTAGTCTACCCCCGAATTCAGTTCAAACATGGAATCAATTAGAATCTATGTTTCATAATCAATTCTATAGAACTGAACCAGAACTGACTATGGCTGATTTAGCCAAGATTAGGCAAAAGCCCGGTGAAAAGGTTGAGGATTTTATAGCTAGGTTTAGAAATGCCAAGGCCAAAATGAATGTGCAATTACCTGAAAGAGAATATGTTAGCATGGCCCGTAGTAGTTTGAATTTTGAACTAAGAAAGAAATTTGAAGACAGGGAGTTCACTGACTTATTTCAACTTGCAACCTCTGTTTCTAAGTATGAATTTTTGCTTAAGGAAGAAGAGCAAAATGAAGGAATTTCAAAGGCATCTTATTTCATGCCTAATGAAGTAAATATAGGTGATCTAGATTTTGAGAGTGATGAAGAACTTGAAATAAGTTTGGCTGAGTTAAGTCTCACAAATCCTCATGTCTGTCCTGCTTCAAATAAGCCTGACCCAAATAAGAATCTTAAGAAACTAGTTGCGAAGAAAACCAATCCAAAATATGTTAATAGGCAATTTTCTTTTGATTTAACTAAGGCTGAACAAATATTTGATCAGCTCTTTAAAGATAAGAAAATCAAGCTTCCTGAAGGTCATACTATCCCTTCTATTGATGAAATCAAAGGCAAACGATATTGTAAATGGCACAATAATTGGTCACATAGTACTAATAGTTGTCTTGTTTTTCGTCATACTATACAGGATGCTATTGATGGAGGAAAGTTGAAGTTCCCTGAGAAAGGAAAAGAAACAATGTTGATAGACAGGAATCCATTTCCTACTGGAGTCTCAATTAACATGAATTCTCCCGATCTTTCCAAGTTAGTTGGAAAAAGACTTAAAATAGTCCTAGAAGATGAAGAAGCTAATGTTGTGGCTAAATAAAAGATTGAAGTGACAAAAGAGAAGATTGTAGAAATAGTTAGTAAATGCCTAGCTGATTGTATGGAGAAACAACATTGTCCAAAAGCTCAAGTTCAACCTTTGATCAAAGAAGAGAGTGGTTTGCCCTCATTTGCTTCAATCATGAAACAACAAGAGCAAAATAAAGAAAAAGAAACAGTCAAGGTGTTGAATCAAGTTGGTCATAGCATGGGAGCATTCAACCAAGCAAAAGGCAAGGAAGTTATAATGGTCCCGCATATTGGAATGTTGCAATCTAATGTTGATTCCTAAAGTGAAGTCATGTTTAAACCTTATGCTGGTTATCACCAATCAAGCAAGTTTGTGGGTGATGGTAGACAACCATATCTTAAAGAAAAAAGGCATGTTTGGGCTGATGAAGAAGAGGGATTTTATGATAATCTAGGCCAATACTTTAACAACTCTGGGTCATCTAGAGGAAGTTATTTTGGTCGTGCAAGAGGAATGAGAGGAAGAGCTGGGTGTTACATTTACTCTTATCGAGGGCGTGCCACTTGGAGAGAGAATCTTCATTATCAACCTTATGAATATAAAGCTCCTGTTAACCAAACATTTCAATCTTAAGCCAGGGGATGTATGTCTGGTGAACAAGTTGAAAGTGCTATCACAAAGGCTAAGGTTGATGTGGGTCAAAGGGGTGCTCATTCTTTTCATCCAAAGATAAAGGTTGATGTTAGTTCTTCAAGAATATCAAATGATCAACAAAGTCCGAGATCTAATGTGTGGATAAGAAATGAAGCTCAACCTAATATTCAGAATGAGAGAAAGCCAAAATCTTTCAAAATCCCAGAAACACCTGTGGATGAATGGTATAGTAAAGTTTATCAACCTCCTGAAAATTTTGGTCTTCCTCCATATCAGGATATGTCTAGGAGTCAAAAAAGAAGGTGGCAAAGGTTTAACCAACAAGCTAAACAGAGGCACATAGAAGTTGCTAAGGAGTGGGGTTTGACAGGAAAAGCATTCCTTCAAAAAGTTCCATTTGATGCTGAATCTGCCTCAGATTCTGTCATGCAAGAAGATCATCCTGAAGATGACTATGCTGAAAATAGTAGAGAAATTGAAGCAAAAGAGGAAAAGAATAAGCCTAAAGATAGGTTTGACAGAAAGAAAAGAGATTCTGACGAGGAAGATGAAATTTCAAGCCATTTGAAGAAGTATCCTTCCAACATGTCAATCAACTATCTTTTACCACTAGGTTTAAAGGCTGAAAGGAGTCAAGAAGTTATACAAGAAAATCAAGATGGATTTGAAGAGATGAATTCTGGTGATACAGCTGAATTGAACTTTCAGGATGATACTCAAGATCAAGGAATGAATGAGTTGCTTGAGCAATTTAATGAAGTGACTTTAGAACATACAAAGGAGTCATGAACAACTAATGAAGCTGGGAGTTTGGTTCTTAGGTCAAGAAGGGTTACTTTCCTTAGGCCACCAGTTAAATTAACTCAGCATCTGAGGCCTCTGTACATACGTGCTCGGTTGAATGGTGTTCAAGTTAGAAGAATTTTGGTGGATAATGGAGCTGCAGTTAATATCCTTCCTTCAAGGACAATGAGAAGGATTCATGCTAATGAAGGTGAATTGCTCCCTACAGAAATTATAATTTCGGGCTTTGATGGTGGAGTAACACAAGCCTTGGGAATCTTGCCTGTGGATTTAGAAATTGGCAATATAAATATGACAACCATCTTTTTTGTCATTAATTCAATCACTTCCTATAATGCCTTATTAGGGAGAGATTGGATTCACTCTAATAGCGTGATTCCTTCTTCATTGCATCAGTTTTTGCTTATTTGGAAGCGTAATGGAGAGGTTGAAATAATCATGGCTGATAATAGACCTTTTACAGTCAATGCAAGTAATTTGGATGCCCAATTTTATGATAATATGTTTGGTCCTTTGAGACTTGAAGAAGGTACCAACAGACAAGATGCAAGCGTTTCAGCCTTGATTGGTAATTCTTCAATTTCTCCACAAGCAATGGAGGCTATTTTGGATTCATTAAGACCATCATCTGTGGTCATTGAAGAGCTAGATTGTGAAGATGATAGGGAATCAAATTAAGGATAAAGTGAAATTGTCCGAAATTTCGGCTTTATTTAGAAGATTGCACAATTACTCAGTTGAAAAAAAGTCATATAACATAGTCGTTTCAGCTACGGATTGCATTATGGAAGTAGATGAAAAAATTGAAAACATAGAAGATGTTAAATTTTTTGGAACAGATAAGAGAGAGTGGGAAAAGATGGAAACTCAAGATCCATTGCTTGAAGTGAACTTGGGTGAATGAGAAAATAGGCCTACCTTTATTAATTCCTTGTTACCTGAAGAACAACAAAGAGAGTTAATTTCTTTGTTGAGAGAATTTAAAGATTGCTTTGCTTGGGAATATGATGAGATGCCTGGTTTGGATAGACACTTGGTTGAACACAGACTTCCTATAAAACTAGGCATAAAACCTTACAAGCAAGCAGCTAGGAGGGTAGCACCTGATGTTTATCCTAAGGTGAAGGCTGAGATTGAAAAGCTTCCCAAATCAAACTTCATTCGACCAACCAGGTATGTTGAGTGGTTATCTAACATAGTGCCTGTACTTAAAAAAAATGGAAAGCATAGAATATGTATTGATTTCAGAAATTTAAATCATGCAACACCAAAAGATGAATACACAATGCCTATAGCTGATATGTTAGTAGATTCAGCTTCAGGTAATGAAATCCTATCTTTTATGGATGGATATTCTGGGTATAATCAAATTTATATAGCTGAGGAAGATATACATAAAACAGCTTTTCGTTGCCCGGGTGCAATAGGTACCTTTGAATGCGTAGTAATGCCTTTTGGTCTTAAGAATGCTGGAGCAACTTATCAAAGGGCAATGAATGCAATTTTTCATGACATTGATGACATTGCAGTCAAGTCAACTTGTTTTGAAATGCATTTGTCTAAATTAAGGCAAGCTTTTAATAGAATGAGATTTCATAAACTTAAACTGAATCCTTTGAAATGTGCATTTGGTGTTTTTGCTGGTCATTTTTTAGGCTTTCTTGTCCATAAGAAAGGTATTGAAGTAGATAGAAACAAAGCAAAAGCAATCTTAGAAGCTAAATCTCCAAAGACTAAAAAAGAACTCCAAAGATTTTTGCATCAAGTGAATTACTTAAGACGTTTTATTTCAAATTGTGCAGGCAAGATTTCGGCATTCACGCCGTTGCTTAGATTGAAGAATGAAGAAGAATTTGTTTGGGGAGATTCCCAACAAGAAGCCTTTGAAGAAATAAAGAAATACTTTGACACGCCCGGACCTAGTCCGCACGTGTCAAGTTGAATATTTATGTATTGTTGTCTAGTTAATATACCAAATTTGACTTTCCATGGATGTTTTAAACTTCGTTTAGTTCAATTTCAAGCTTAAAAACCCTAAAATTGAAGTCCGGGGATGTGGGCCCCACTTGAAAACAAGACCCGAGGCAATTGGTTGTGAGTTGACCGGAGTCAACTATGAAAAGCTTGACTCCGGCACCGGAGTTGGTCGGGTCCGGCGACGGACCCGTTGGTTTTAAAGGGGTCTCGGATGGCCGAGACCCCCATTTTTCACATTTCTCCTCTTCTTCATTTTCTTTGAGCCTTCTTCTTCAATTCTCTCTGAATCAAGGCTTCAATCCCTCTTCAAACACTTCATCAATCAACAATATCAACTTCTTTTGTCTCCTTGAAGATCAAAACATCAAGATTTCTAAGAAAATCATCAAATCTAGAAATCTGGAAATTTGGCGACAGTTTGTTCATCAGCTCATATCTTTTGTTTCAACCGTGCGTTTTGGCTGAGAATTTGATATGTTGTTCTAGACTCATCAAGCTTTAATTTGATAGTTTACACGCTTGATTTCATGGTCTGTGCTAAGAGAATTTGATGATTGAAGTTAAGATTTCTGTTTTGCCAGAAATAAGTCAACTCTTAAGGTTTTGATCCGAAATTCGAGCATGATTTATTGTTTGATTCCGTTCTTGAAACTGTGAATTCATAGATCATGTGTTTAAATTGCTGTGTTTCAATTTTGGTACGGATTGGTGTTGAATCGAACTTGAACCGAGCTTGATTTCGTGGTTGGCCGAGCATGGCCAAATTCTGGTGGCAGGTCCGACGCCGGACCTGGCAGGTCCCGCGCCGGAGCTGCCTAAAATTGGGAGAATCTCCCGAATTGGCTCACTCCCGCCCGGGAGTGAGCAGCCTGCCGACAATGGCACTGTAGCACCAGGGGCATTTTGGTAATTTTGGAACCCTAGACGCCATTTGACCCCAATTAACTCCAATTAGCTTCAATTGACTGCCAAACTTGCCAATTTTATTCCGAGACCTTTAATTGGTGTTGTTTTATGATTTGATCATTGGTTGAATATTTTTATTAATCAAATTAGATTTTAATTTGATTATTTAGGTACTTAATTGTACGAGATTTGGACCGGTTGCAATTTAAGCTAAGGCATTCGTGGGTAATCGGGGAGTATACAACTCTCCTCACTTATAAGTGGCTTGGATTATATTGGTTGACCATTGAGGGTTAACCGTTTTCAAATTTATTTATAAATGCTTTATTAAATTGTTTATATATGTTTTGGGGTATGAATTGTCCACCCTCACACACTGAGTTTACAAATGATTTGAAGGGTGGGAATTTCAATAAATTTGATATATTGATATTATTGATTATTGTATGGGGAACGATACCCCTGAGAGACTGATATCATTATTGATTATTGTATGGGGAATGATACCCCTGAGAGATTGGTATCATTATTGATTATTGTATGGGGAACGATACCCCTGAGAGATGAGAGATTTAGCGTTGTCCTCGGGGCTCCAATATGTGGGAGCGTGGACCGAGTTGAGAGCATGCGTGTTACTCAGCCGTGGACCGCCTGTTGAGGGGCACGGTGAGTCGCTCCTGTGTGTGAGAGGCGCGTAGGGAAACTCGCCAGGACTTCGGATGCTGTGTTCCACCACAGCATGGCAAACGTCAAGGGAATGGGCCAGAGAGTAAAATAAAAATATTTTAAAAGTATAAAGTAACCCTTGACGGTCCAGTGGATACCCTAGTGCACGGGTATACCTTATTGGGACGATTTCTGATGCCAGCCCTTATGTAAATATTATTATGGATTTGATATTTGATTTGGTATGGGATTTACTATATTTCAGTAAATGGTTTATTAAATTAATGTTTGGATTATTTCATATCCCCAGCCTGAGGTGATCGGTCTTTATAACCGAGTCTCTCACTGGGTACAAGTTTATTGTACTCACCCCATTCACTTTTGTTGTCAGATCATCAGACTTTGGACGGCGGACGTCCTAGTGGCCAGTGATCCCAGTTCGTCTCTGTGGACACTATATTGTAGGTGCCACCTCATTTTACTTTGTGTATCTTGGCTCGGAATATTATTGCATCTTACATATAAATTTGTGTATTTATAAATAATATTTTCCGTTGCATGGAGCACCGTAAGATGTGATATTTTATTTTAAATATTTTGAACTATATTTTATATGATAATTTCGTATGATTTCATATATTGCTCGAATATCCTTTATTTTTAAGCCTTGTGCCATCTTGGTTGCCCGCCTGACGAGGCACGCATCTCGAGGTGGTACGGCGATTGTCGCGTGGCTGAGCCTTCGGGTCGGGGCGTGACATACTTAATCAATCCACCAGTCTTGGTAGCTCCAACTAAAGGAAGACCTCTCAAGCTGTATATTTCGGCAACTGATGTGTCACTTGGAAGTCTACTAGCACAAGATGATGAGAAAGAAGGTTGCAGTAAAAAAAAATGGAAAGGGGAAGATGAAGAACACGTTCTGATTTGAAAGGAGTTTTTCAAGTAGAGAATGGCTGAAGAAATGAATGGGTAAGTGAAAAGTAAGTCAATGAAGATTATGACACATGTATGGGAAAGATTGATTTAAAAAAAAAAAAGAGGATAAAAGGTGAATAACGGGCTGGTGAGTGTATCCGAAAATTTGTTCTAGAAAATAAATAAAATATATCTTTGATATTATCAAAGACATATTTTGGGGCAAACTGTTGAGATATATTTTTGACAAGTCCAAATTTTAAAGGCCAATAATTAAAATCATCTAAAGGTTGGACTAGTTTGAGACATTCAAAGTAATCATAAACTATAAAGAATTTAAGCCAGTCTTAATTTGGTATACTTGATTAAAATAAGGTAGACATGATGATTTACCTGGTTGAAAATAAACAAGATTCAACTTAATTAAAGATAAACAAGGCCTAGCTTATTCAAGCAAGGTACTAGCCTGTATTCAATCAAGCGAGATAGTTGCTTGTATTCAGCCAAGCAAGATATTAGCTTGTATTTAATCAAGCGAGATAGTTGCTTGTATTCAGTCAAGGAAGGTATTAGCCTGTATTCGGCCAAGCAATATATTAGCTTGTATTCAATCAAGCAAGATAGTTGCTTGTATTCAATCAAGCAAGGTACTAGCTTGTAAAATATAGGCAATGCTTGCTTGTATTCAGTCAAGCAAGATATTAGCCTGTATTCGGCCAAGCAATATATTAGCTTGTATTCAATCAAGCAAGATAGTTGCTTGTATTCAATCAAGTAAGGTACTAGCTTGTAAAATATAGGCAATGCTTGCTTGTAATATATAGGCAATGCTTGCTTGTATTCAGTCAAGCAAGATATTAGCCTGTATTCGGCCAAGCAATATATTAGCTTGTATTCAATCAAGCAAGATAGTTGCTTGTATTCAATCAAGCAAAATACTAGCTTGTATTCAATCAATTAAGGTACTGACTTGTATTCATCAAGCAAGGTACTAGCTTGTATTCAGTTAAGCAAGGGGCTAGCTTGTATCAAATAAAGTACTAGCTTGTAAAATATAGGCAAGGCTTGCTTATATTTTTACAGGTAAAGGGAGCTTGTATTCAGTCAAGCGGGTTAGTTGCTTGTATTCAGTCAAGCTAAATTTGATCGAAGACAAGCGAGACTTGGCTTAGTAAGATACAATAAGGCTTGTTTGAAAACAAGTAAGGTGAATACAAGCAAGATAGTTTGCTTGCATTCAATCAAGTAGGTTGGTTGTTTGCTTAACCGATTTTACGGTTAATAAGCATGAGAGAATCAACTTGAATAAATTTAGTTCAAGATAAAGACTTAATAGTTGAAGTCAAATTCAATGTAAGCTTATTGAGACGGGTTGTTTAAATCTTATCAAAAGACAAGCTTGACAAATTTTATCAAGATACACCCTTGAGATATTCAAGGTTCGGGCAAAGACTTAACATTTTTTCTTTTATGTTTTGTTGTTATCTTTGCAGGTATTCAAGATGAGAAGTTAAGGGCGGTTATCAAAATTCAGTTTAAAGAAGTTACCAAATTAAAAGATAGTTTCTTCAACAGATGAGAATGAAGTAATTGCAAGCTACACGTGGAAAGATTTAAGAGATTCGAACCTAGTATAAATACAGGTTCTGAAGAATGAAGAAGGGTTCCAGAAACCAAGAATCAAAAGCTTTTGTTATTTTAGCCATGTTTTTCAGTATTTTCTCTTCTTAGTTTTCCTTAGTTTGTAGTTCATAGCATAGTTAGCTTCTTAAATTTCAGCATTGTATCCCCTTCTCCGCTGTAGTTATCGGAGTTGAGAACCCTTTAGGTCGTTTGATCTAGGCAATTACGGTGATTTCAGATTTTATCTTCAACACTATTGTAAGGAACAAATTAAAGAATCTGCATTCACACTTGAAGTTCTATAATATAAGGAAACCAGGGGAGGCATGTATGAATGTAATTATTAGAAGAGGTGGAACCAAAATATTAAAGCCCAGCTGCAGATAGCTAATAGTTTCTATACATATACACATACCCCAAAGGTAACGTATTGTCCTAACTAATGGCCAATCTAATTAAGAACAAGCAAAGTAAGTTGCATTTAATTTTCAGTGCTTACCAATGCCGTACTGCAAGAGACTTGGTTGAATACTCTACCAAATTGAAATTTGAAAGCTAAAAGCCGCAAATGAAAAATCCTGCACAAATAATGAAAAATCCTGCACAAATAATGACCAAAGTTTAGTCAAATTCTGATAGTCACATGTAAAGGCAGAAACAGAGTGACTTTCACAGTAAAATAAAAAAGAGTGATAGTCTCATGATCATAAAGAGACAAACGAAAATAATAACTAATAAAAATTGAAACAGTATCATACTTAAGAATTGTAAAAGGACAAAAAAAAAAGAAACAATATATAGGTGAATGATACCATACTTTAAACTAAGGACTATTCATATGTTGGCAGCCACATGCATCAAGTATCAAACAACATATATAGTATGACATTATTTATTGCTACCATTGAATCTTGTGAATCTATAAGGACAAACTTATCAAATCCTTAGTTTTGGTTCCATAATTTATCATTCTTTCATTTTCGCCGAACTTCAATGAACACTATTAGAACAAATGGATACTTATGAATAATTAGACAACATCAAAGTAGGGCAAGCCTTTAACAGGGCCTTCTAGTAAGGGCATTGTTTTCTTTTTTTCATTTTTTTTCTTCTTTTCTTCTCTTTTTGGGCTGGAGAACTAGAGATTTAAGCAAATTTGCATACTTATGAATTCAGTAGCAAATTATATTAAAGACAAAAGAATAATGATGGCGAACCAAAATGAGAGAAGCCTTACCAAATATGGTTACTTCAAATCTGAATTTGGATCTTCACTGATAACGAGAGAAAGAATCTTAAGAGCTAAAGAAATTTGAGATAGAAGAGAAAGAATACCTTTCGCAAATTAAAATCCCTTCAAAGTCCTCGATGACCACTTTGGATTGTGGAAATCTCAAAATCTGTCAAAAACAACAACCAAAATTTTATATCTTGTTGAACCTTTAAAAAATTTAAACACATGAAAGTATTAATTAGCTCATTTCATCATCGTTTTCAGTTCGATTCGTCATTTCGTTGATTGAGTTCTAAAAACATTGAATTAATTTTGTTTGGCTTGAGAGAAAATCGTTTGGTGCTTTATGAGGCAAAAGAGAAAATAACGATAACAGGGAGAGAAGACAAGAGAAATTTTTAATTTTGTTTCTCCTTTCTCGTTTTTGTTTGGTTGAAAGGTCAAATCGAGGTCTTAACTTTCCGAAAAATCTCAATTGGGTATCCAACCTTTCAATTTTGTCAAATAAAGGTCTAACGTTATCGAGTTGGGCCAAATAAAGGTTTTCAGTGAATTTTAACAGAAGGTGCTTTACACTCCCGATGGCAAACGCGTGACGAATTAGGATTCGGACACGTGTCTAATATTATTTGCAGAATTAATCTAAACCATTTATTATGTATTAACATAATTTAATTAACTAAACATTTTTTTCTTCTAATTTTTTTACTGAAAATAGAAAACCCAAATAGTTTTTAACCTAACAAAACCTAACCCTAGATTTCGACCCAAAAGAAAACTTGAAGAAATCTTCGGATTTTGATTTTTCATTTTGGCATTCATTTTTTTGATCCGAGGCATTGCTCTTTAATGGACTCCAACTCCTTTTCCCTCTCCCTCTCGGCTAATTTCTCCAACCGCTCCCCTTCTCGCATTTTGGCTTCTTCCTCTCGCTCATGTTCGCTTTCCCGCTCGCGGTTTCTACGTTCGGATTCGGGGTCTCTCACACGTTGCCTCTCACGGTCCCAGCGGTCAACAGAATCAAATGAGGGTTTAGGGGAAGGGGAATCGGAGTTACCATTGCTACTGTTGTTAGAGCGGTGAAGCTCTTCTAGGCGGCGCTTCTGTTGCGCGCTTGCTCTTCCAGGCGTTGAAGGGCCAATTGCTCAGCGCTATGCTTTAGTAAAAAACACGGGCTTTGGGTGTTTGGAATATTAAACAAATAGTATCGAGAACAGAATGGGATTAAACTTTTCTGGGAAACAAACAGTTAAGGTGGGATTAAATATTTGAATATTTGGATGTTAAAGCTGTTAGAATTAAGAAAGTTACCCCCCATCCCCTGGCGACCATAATTAAGAGTAAGCATAACCATTCTAGGGAACAATCGAATGCCGAATGCAAGTTCAAACTTTTTTTCCTTTTATTCTTTTTATTCTTTTTTTCCTTTTCTTCCTTTTTTCCTTTTTTCCTTTTTTTGTCTGAAAATAAGAGGATTAATATTTAATACCCAGCCGTTATACTTAACGGCGCGTCATCAGCACCGCCCAAAAAAATTCACTAAAGACCCTTATTTGAGCCAACTACGATAACGTTTGATCTCTATTTGACAAAATTGAAAGTTTAGGTACCAAATTGAGATTTTCCGAAAATGTCAAGCCTTGATTTGACCTTTTAACCTTTTTGTTTAGTGATGCGCAAAATAGGAAAAAAATTAATAAGAAAAAGGGGGACCTAGATAATGGGAGAACGTCATATAAATAAATATATATTTTATATATTTATATAATAAAGAAGTTAAAGTCGTGTGAGGGAGTGAAGTCCAAAGTCCAGGTAGCAAAATTCGTTGTTTAAGGAAAATGGTAGAGTGAAGAACAAAACGATGGTTGGATGGACCCGCAGCTAACAGTAAAAAAGGGGCCCATTAGCTTTTTAGCTAACGGCGGTCCAGTGAACCCTGCAGAATGTATTGAAGAAATATAATAGAATTAGAGAATGGCCGGGGGTTATTATGACCCTCGGAATAATATTGCTGCTGATTTCCATTTTTCTTGTAGTGAATAATAATTTAAGACCAAAAAATTTTACTTTTTAATTAAAAAAATAAAAAAGTAATTAAAAATATATATAGCAATTAATAAAAAACATTGTGATTTTTTTTCATAATTCTAATATTATGTTGGAATTCAAATTAAAATATGATATTTATGTATGATGACGACAAAAGAGAAGTCGTCATTAAAACTTTTAAGCATTTTTATTTAACCACGACAATCACTTGTCATAGTCTTTGACATTACCTAAAGCAACGATTTATAAAAGTTGTAGTTAATATTTGTTACTTTAACTCAAATTTCTTGTAGTGATTATTTTAGAAAATTATCAGAAATAAGAATTAATCGAAAGATGTAATGTAACGTTTCAAAATGAAGAAACTTTTCGTTTTATTACTATTCTTGTTTAGGGTTTGGAATTTTTGTATTAAAATTTTGTATTTAATTATTTACTTACATTTTGAGTGAATAATACCATTTCAATCTACAATAAAAAATTACAGGCAAGGCTATACGTACAATACTTTAGTGCACTTCTATATCTATAATAACAAAAGTCTTTAAAAATATAAACTCAACCAGAATGCACTACTTCAGCCAATTTAAATCTTTATTTAACGTAAAGTAAAAAGATCAATTTATCTTAGCCAAATGCACATTAAAAACTTTTATAAATACCCAAAACCTTATGGGAAATTAATATAGAAGACTTCCTACATTTTGTTCATGTCAAACTTATTGCAAATCTTGTAACCAAAAAAATTTATTGTGAATCCAAACATATAACCCATTTAAGTCCTTATATATTAAAAATTGACTTAAATATTGAAAAAACCCAAAATTTATTTTAAATAATCAATTTAGCCCCTTAACTCTTATTACGATAAAAAAAAGTCCTCAAACTTTGATTTAGAACCATTTTAACCCATGAACTTTTATTATCATAAAAAAAAACCCTCAAACTTTTGATTTAAAACCAAATTAGCCCTAGTGTAATTAAAGTAGTTCAAGTAGTCCACATGAATCTAACCAAATTCAACTTAACATGCCATGCCTCGACCCCGGAGGCCGGCCACGTGACAATCGTTGTGCTATCTCAAAGTACGTGCCGGTCGCTCATGCACCCCGAAGCACCACAAGGCATAGAATAAGTATTTTCGTTGCAAAACATTTAAAACTAAACTTTAAAGTAACACGGTGGGAGGACTCAACTAGGCGGTGGCCAGGTTATAATTCAATCTTCTCGGCCAGGAGTATTGGGCCACACAGGCGACCGAGTGTATGGTACCGGTTGTCGGGTCTTGTTTGTTCTTGCTCTCTGCCCACTGTAACCCAGTGGCCGGGTATCTCATACTGATGGCGGGGTACCCTCTACTCTTTCTACTGATTTCTTCTCTTGTCTACACTTTAATCGATTTCACCTCATTTTTAGTCCAAATTGAATCTTTCTCCCCTGAATTACCTAAATTACAAAACATCTCTAATTAGCTTGATTAAAGTAGATAAGTGCTTAAATCAAAGAGAATTCGATAACAAAATTATGAACAATTAAGCACTTACCAGTCATCTAAATGTGTCATATGCTGGCCTATAAAAGGATCTTGCTCATACTCAAACTCATCTACTGCTTCCCCACTAGGTCCAGCTTCATCTTCATTACGGTGGACAAAACTCGGGCATGTAGCATTAAACATCATACGCTAATCCCATGTCATATCTTCATAGTCACCTCAGTTTGTCATCTCAATTGGTAACGGTGCTTGTTCTTACTGTTGCTCATTACTTTCAATCCTACACAGTGGTTCACCATGGCTAACCTAGTTCCAATAATGCTCCATAAATCCATAGCGGATTAGATGATGTGCAACCTTAACTGGTAAAAAGAAGCGCATATTCTTACACTCTATGTAGGGACAACGAATTTTTTCTCTATCTTTCCATGAGGCGTCCTGACTCGATGCCCAACTAATGAATTCTCCAACACCTGCCATAAACTGTTTTGTCACACCTTTTTTTCCCAGCTCCTTCCAATTATACATCCACTGTCGGCTATTAATCAACTCATCCATTTTTTCTACATAAATATTTTAAATTGGTTCAATTAATATCCCAAAATATAATCGCCACTGTTAATAACTGAATCGAGCCCTATATTCAAATACTTTAAATGTTTTCTAACAGTTTTCAACTCAATTACATTCCGTATATAATTAAAGTAGGTTAACAACCAGGACAACAACCAAATGAATTGCTATATGTGGATATATATTAGGATTTGCATAACGACATTTCGATTAAATGAGTTTCAACTAAGTTTCAACGCATTTTTAAATACTTCGAAAATTTTACATCCTTAATATAATTAATTTCATAATAACAAAATTCAAGAAATGCATCACAATCAACATCAAGCTCAAAACAATAGCCAAAACCGATATATCATCTTATTAATATTAATATTACAATTATAACCAACACAATTAGAAATAACTCAACATTATGTCATATTCTTATGATTAATTAATATTAATAAAAAAAATAAACAACACATTCAACACAAACCCTAAACATTCAAGATCTAACAATTTTTACAATAATGTAAGCAACAAAATCACCAAAATAATCATTAAATTTTGACTAAAATCACCCTAAACCCAGTTCTAACATATGTTAATCATCAAAACGAAATCATATATAAAGAGATTCGAAGATATTACCTTGATTTCCACCGAAATCCACAAAAACTTAAACTTTTCTAGTGTTTTCTTAAGGAAAATGAGAGAAAATGAAAAAGAAATGAGAAGGAAAATGGAGTGGGAGACAGAGAAAATGAAAACATGGATCCTCTCCTTTCTTTCCGTCCCTAAAATCCGTCCCTAAATCCATTTCAAATTTGATACGGATTTTCAGACGGAATATATGTCTGTCGTCAATTTTTGTGTGCTGTTGGTTTGGGACGGATTTTGGCCCGGAATTTCTTTTCCGTCGCAAATTCCATCCCAAAATTTGGGACGGAATAAATCCGTCCCTGTAATCAGTCGCTATGCGGCATTTTTTTTGTAGTGGACGTTTATATCAAAAACAAGATATACATTTTGTAGATGTTTTCTTCCAATAGTCAAAATATTTTCCTTCCCATTATACAAATTTATGTAAATAATATGAAACCACACTACAAAAATAGATACAATCAGTTTCCACCTTATTTTATCTTATCCTACCCACCCATTGCAGCAAACGTACCCTAAAGGCGTCAACCACGGCCACACCAGCACGTTACCTAAATTGGCTTCAAGTCACTCCTCGTCAACTTACAAATTAGTTCATTTCTACCAAACAGGTCTTTGCCCACAGATTAGTACCTCCCATGGTTCCTAAAGCTCTCTTCACAACTTTAGTACAGCCTTCCCATGACATATGAACCTTGATGACAACGGCCTACATTCAAATTAACCTTAATAAATCAGGAGGAGGTTGATTATTTTCTTGCTATCAAGGAAAAGCCACCAATACTTACATACTACTATAATTCTTTTTATTTTCTCTTTGCAACTTCTTTTAAGTTCAAATCAAACCCATTGTTGATCCGAAAAAGACAGAGTACATTATCGTATAATAACACATATAAAGACGTCATCGTATAATAACATAAAGAGTAAAAGGAAAAGAGATATGAACAAAACTTAGATAACGATTATAGTTGAAGATTATGATATGAATTGCAAAACCTGTGACATGGGCACTAGCTTGGTCGAACTCAAAAACAAACGAGAGGAACGAGAAAATACGAAAGCTTTTCTTGTTAGGGAGGGTTGCTGCTGTGAAGACTTGATGAAGGCAAAGTTTAGTCGTCCTAAACCTAGAAAGGAAAAAAGAGGAAAAATTTTCGTATTTTCTTGTTACTTCCACTTTATGCATAGTTTCGATACCAAGAATCGGAACAGGAAGATGATTTGCAGCTTAAAAAAGAGCACAAGCCAAAAGGGCAAACGAGACATAGCCTCGTAGGAATCATCTGGCACTATAAAATTCACATTTTAAGGATAAAAAATGATTGATAAATTACCCAAGCTTAACTATATTGTTTTCTTTTTTTAAAAGGCCAAGGGAGTTTTAATTTTATTTCAGTAGAAAAAGGAGACAACAAATGCTCCAACGAACATAAAGCACAAAGTCACAAGAAAGGCAACAGGAAAATCAAACTAATCAAAAACTTGCAAAAGATCGTAAGTTCTTTCTACCCCAGACTTTGCAAGACCGTCAGCCAGTTGATTAACTATATTGTTAAGGGGAAATATATATAAAATTTCCTACAATATTTTATTCATATAAAATTTGTTGTTGAATCCAAAACAAGCTATAGCCCATTCGAGGCAGCCATTAACATATATATATAGTAAGCAAATAGGGACACTTCAAGCACCAGCAGCAGTTTCTGCACGCCTTGGCTCTGCTTCTGCCAGAACTGGAGCTTCTGCTTCTGCTTCTGCTGGAGCAGGAGCTTCCCACAAGATAGCCTTCTTCCTAGTGTTTGACCCATTCTGCAGAACATCATCAGCCTTCACATTGCCTTTCCCTGTTACTTTCTGCTCCTTCATATCTATATCTATTGATTCCAAACCTGAGGATGTAAATATAATTATCAACTTATAAGGGTAAGAGTTTAGAAAAAGATATTGACAGCGAAGGATTCCCTCAATTGAATTTAAAAATGAAAAAATTAAAGAAAAAAAAAAGAATGCTAAAGGATTTGCCTCAGTGGACTTTAAGATTCGCGTACGGTTCTGGATACAATTTGTTTATTATTCTAATGATTAATAATTTAAGATAGTTAGGCCTAAACAAGTATACTAATTAATGGATCCAATTCGATCATCTAAAGGTGTCAATGAGGCCAGACCAGCACTTTACCTAAAACAGTTTCAAGCCAAACAAACGTCTGCAACTTATAAATTAGTTCATGACAGGCAAACAGGCAAATAAATTATAAATCTAAAGATCTTTGGACAAAAACTATTGCTAAACAAAGGGTTATGGTATACCTTCAATGGTTTCTAAAGCTGACTTGACAACTCTAAAAGAGCATTCACATGACATGCAAACCTTGATGACAATAATGGTCAGCAGCAATCAAACCCAAAAAAAAAAGCAAAAGGTTAATTATTTTCTTCAAAAGCTTCCGATATATTTTAATTCTATTTCTTTCCCTTTTTCCATTCTTCAAACTTTTTTTTTCAAGACATGTAAACATATAACTCGAAGAAGAACATATTAGCAAATTACACACACATAGAGTAAAAGGAAAAAAGCAGAAAACAAAAGCTTAGACAATGACTATAATTCAAGATTTTGATGAATTGCAGAGCTTATTAATTTCAACGTTGAACAAAGCAAGAAGCTAATTGTTGAGGTATTCGGGAACCAGACCTCGAACGGAGATCTTAGTCAGCTGTCGGCGGCTTGAAAACCTTGAAGACTTGGGAAACAATAAGAGGGCTAACGGACAATTGGCCTGTTGATCCCACTCTGATGCTTAAGTCAGTGAAGTTTTAGGAGGGTTTTGAGGAATGTAGTAGTAGAGAAAAGCTTATTGGCACTTGATTGCATGGTAATATGTGTAATACCTGTTCTGAATTACTGTTTCTTCTAGTCAGTCCGGCATGCGTCATTTAGTAGGAAGACATGAAAAATATAGTTTAAAACCTTATATAAGTTATGAATAGGATATAAATGGAATTAAATAAATTGTTGAAGAATTAGTAGTAAAATTAGAAGTTTAGACTGAATTTACAAAAAATTGACAGAGAATTTTAAAATTTCACTGCCAATGGAATAAAAGGAAATTGTCTGAAGAATAAGAATATACACCGAAAATTTTACACTGACTTAGGATATAGATGGAATTTTAGTGATTGTTGGAGGACAAAATGGGAACTTAGGACAAAATTTCTTTTATGGATTTAACCATCTAGTGACAAGTGGCAAAACCTTATAAACCAATGGCTTGGATTTAGCCAAATTTCCTTGTCTTATAACACCAAAAATCCGGCCATGCATGATTAAAAATCTAGAAATTTCATTCAACTAATTTAGTTGTCTTCAACCTTGAGAAATGAAGAACACTTTCACCATTGTTGAACCTTGCAAGCTTCCTCCATAAAACACAAGTCCTAAATTCTCCAAACAAGCCTACTAAAATTACCTATCAAATTAAACCTCTTGATTAGCCCATCAACAATTCTAAATCAATTTCAATAAATTCAAGCTAAGTGAGGAGAAATTGCAATTGGAAAGTCTAAGGTTCTTGGTGGATTTTCACAAATCAAGGTAAGCATGCCTAATTTTGATGTTAGAATGTAGATTATGGCATGCTAAACATGAATATGAAGTCAATTTAGCTTGAACTTCCTTGTAGAAGTGTGAATCTAGAAAATTAGAAAAGTTATGGAGAATTTTTGAATTTAAGATCTTTAGGTCAAATTGAATTCATGGAACCTTAGGATTAAAATATGATGTTTATCGAAGCTTACTAAACTAGGAAATGTCATTAAATGACATTAGAAATGGGAGTTCTAATTTTTCAATAATTTATGCTGAAATTTACATGAAATATGACATTTTTGTGATTTTGGAATTTAAATTAAAATGTAGTTATTTTGGAGTAATTTTAATGTAACAATGTTAATGGAAAATGTTGGAAAAGAAAATTGTGGAATTTGGCTGAAATTTGAACAATGGCCGAAAATTACAATGTGTTATGGGCATGGGAAAACATTTAACTAGTTATGGAATGAATATGAATTTGAAAGAAAAATTAGTTAGAAGATTATTAGTAAAAGTAGAGATTAGTAGTAGACTACTAAATTAATGCATGACATTGCATGTAGACTAAGCTTTAGTCCAATTTAGCAATGATTTGGAAAACTAAATAAATTTATGGAAATTAGGAGTGCCTGCGCCAACAAGGAACAAAGAACAGGGCGAGGACGCCCAAGAGTAGCGAGGATCTCACTGTGAGTGGATAACTAACCTAAATCACTGTTTTATTGTATTTTTATTAAATGCTATTTTTCTGAAAATTATTTGTTACTTATATGTGATAAATGATGAGAAATAAAATGGCCCATGGAGTGTGATGGTAATTTATGAAATTGGTTTTGGAAAATATTTTATGGAAATTGGTTTGAAACAAATCTCTAATCATATTTTTGAAATAAATGGAAAAAGGTTTTATATGGTTTGAAATGTGCCAATTTGTAGAAATGAAACAAAGGGTTTATAAGCCATCACAATTCCAAAGATGTTACCATACGGTGGCCTCCAAGGGAGGAAATTTTGTTACTGCAGTAGCTAAGTAGCCACAGACCGTCTTTTGAGAGGCGTGGTGAGTGTGGTTTGTAGCTTGGCGGGAGGCGCGGAGGGAAACCCATAAGGTAAATTGAGTCCATCTTGTGGTATCCACCGTTCAAGATGGGACTTGCTACTCAGTTGTCTGCCTCGGCCAAGGCGACAACTTGGGTGAGGAATTGACGGATGAAATAGATGATATATGGGCCAAAGTTTGTGAACATTTTACCTTATTTATGTTTATGTTTGTGGTTTTATTAATGCTTATGGTTTGACTTTTATTGCCTTATGATAAATATCGTTTTTACATTGTTGTTTATATAATTGTTTTATCCACTCACTGGGTGACTCTGTTACTCACCCGTATTTTTAATAAAATATTTTTCAGGCTGTAGATACCAACCGCGCTCGTAAGTACGTCGTGGTGGGAAAACTGCTAGGCTTTTGGCTCAGGTTTGACCGAGGGTGCAAAAGTCAACTTTTTGTATTATTTTTCAAAAATTGGTGTAAGACCCACTGAGTAAGTAAATATCAGTTTAAGTAGCTACTTCACCGCTTTAGTGTGTCTAAGAATATTCGAAACTGTTACCGTATTTTTCGGAGTCCTGTAGCTTGGTTTAAATATATACGGAAAAATATGTCGAATATCTAATGGCAGTTTCGTAAATATCTTGAAGTTTTAGTGCTTTGTGTTTACATAAATTTTTCCCCATGACAGCCCGGCGCTTTACCTATTTTGAATTGCCTACATGTTAGTTAAGTGTTCTAACCAATGAACTGGATAAAAACTGTATGAAAGAAAAATCATTAAAATGACCGTTTTAGCCTTGCAACTTTCGAGATGTATTCTAATCTAATAAAATGCATTTTCAAGAGTTGCGGCGATTGTCACCTGCTCTAATAAGGTGACGGGGCGTGACAATTCGATTGGTATCAGAGCCTGAGGTTTGAAATCAGTTTTTGGTGAAATTTCGGTGTCGGTGGGCCCGAGTCAAATTTGGTCAAACCCGGTCAACCTCAGTCAAACTTGGTCAAAGAGTTAGAACATGCATATGTCATATAGATTTTCATGTAGAATTAGTTATCTTGAGACTGACCTTTTCCGATTCTAGATTTCGCGATGCCACCACGACGTCAGCGCGGTCGCGGCCGACCGAGGCGAAACTCGCCCGGTCAAACTAGGCGTGAACCACCTTCAACCCCGAGGGAGGACCCTACTATATCAGCTGCGGGTTCACATGAGCCTCCACCTTCTGCACACGAGGCGTCAGTGGCTCCTAGTCCTCCTCCTTCGGTAGTCCTGCCTCCTCCTCCACAACAGCCTCCCCCTGAGTTATACCAGACATTTTTAGCAATTTGGAGTGCCATAGCAGCCCAGGCACAAGGTGGACAAATGCCACTTGTAGCTCCTCCTCCACCACATGCACCGGTTAGCCCGACCTTTGCAGATTCGAGTATAGCGAAGCAAATGAAAGAACTCATTCATTTGAGGTGTGAACCATTTAAGGGTAACCTAGACACGGTGGTAGCTAAAAACTGGGTAAGGAAGATAGACCGAGCGATGACGGATCTCGGATTAAATGATGCTATGAAGTTGAAAGTAGCGACTAGACTACTCGAAGGGGCAGCAGAGAAGTGGTGGGAAAGTGTCCAGTCACGGACTACCACCACAATTACTTGGGCTACGTTCCTAGCCAAGTTTGACGCCAAGTACTTCACCCGTTTCCATCAGAAGGAGAAGCGAGAGGAATTCCTCAAATTGCAACAAGGTGATCAAACTGTGGAGGAATTCGAAGCAAAATTCAACGAATTGCTTCCATTTGTGGGCGATATGATTAAGGATGACCTCGATCAGGCGTCCTTCTTTGAGTCCAAGTTGCGACCTGAGATCCGCGAGCGGATGTCCGTGACTGGAGAAGAGAGAAGCAAACATGTCATCCAGCTGGCATTGCGGGGGGAGAAACTGATTTCTGCTAAAGGCAAGGCGCCTGTATCTGATGTTCAGAAAAGAAAAGGAGTCGGATTTTCGGGTTTTCCACCATTCAAGAGGAGTAAGGGGATTACCATATCAGGTGGTACTAGCTCCGTGGGATCCGTCCGAACGCCACCTTCACAACAACAAAGGCCGGTTGGCTCCATGACGGGTCCAGAAGCTAGAAGAAGGTCAGCAGCATTTGACCGATGTAGAAACTGCCGTAAGTACCACCCTGATCCTTGTAGAGAGCCGGTCCGATGGTTTAGATGTGGACAGACCGGTCACATCCAGAGTGCTTATCCCGAATTAGGGCAAGGCACTGTAGACACTACTCCAGCGACTCGTCCAGCAAGTCAGAAGGGCAGTCAACCACTGCAGCAAAGAACTGGCGTTGTGGGTAGGCCGAGTTCGGGTGCGAGGAACAATGCTACTCCAGGAGCATATCAGCCTCAGACGCGTACTCAGACTCGGGTGTTTGCATTGAATGAGGAGGAAGCACAAGCCAGACCGAATACAATCACAGGTACTATGACTATATTTGAGCAGCCTGCGCATGTTCTTATTGATTCTGGTGTTGATAGATCATACATTAGCACATCATTTACTCATGCATCCGATAGAGAACTATCACCCCTAGATGTAGAATTGGTTGTGAACACACCTTTAGGAGAAACAGTGATTAGAAGAACAGTTTATAAAGGGTGCAATGTTAAAATTGGAGAAAAAGAATTTTTAGCGGATTTAATTCCGCTAGACATTAGTGGCTTTGATGTGATATTGGGGATGGATTGGTTAGAAACACATCGTGCCAAAGTTGACTGCTTCACCAAAGAGGTGACATTTAGAAAACTGAGTGAACCCGAAGTAACCTTCAAAGGTGAAAGGCAAGTATTACCCACTTGTGTCATCTCGGCAATCAAGGCTAGAAAGTTAATCCAAAAAGGGTGTTCAGCATATCTAGCCCATGCAGTGGATACCTCTAAGGCTGTACCTAAGTTAGAAGATGTTCCAGTGGTAAATGAATTCCCAGATGTTTTCCCTGATGAACTGCCAGGATTACCTCCAAAGCGAGAATTCGATTTTGCTATTGATGTATACCCTGGAACCGCACCTATCTCCATTCCTCCATATAGAATGGCACCTACCGAGTTGAAGGAACTCAAAACCCAACTGCAAGAATTAGTTGACAAGGGTTTTATTCGACCTAGTACTTCGCCATGGGGAGCTCCAGTATTGTTCGTGAAGAAGAAAGATGGTACCTTGCGATTTTGTATTGACTATCGCCAGCTGAATAATGTAACCATCAAGAACAAATATCCCTTGCCCCGCATTGATGACTTGTTTGATCAACTTCAAGGTGCTATTGTCTTTTCCAAGATTGACCTTAGATCGGGGTATCATCAGTTGAGGATTAAGGAGTCAGACATCCCAAAAACAGCCTTTAGAACCTGGTACGGCCATTATGAATTCTTGGTGATGCCATTCGGTTTAACCAATGCCCCTGCAGCTTTTATGGACTTGATGAACCGGGTGTTCCATCCATTCTTGGATAAATTTGTTATCGTCTTTATTGATGATATACTAGTATATTGATCGGGGTTTTTTTCGCAAGAGTACGAAATCAAGTAATATAGCTTGGAGTATTCCAAGGTCGATCCCACGAGGACTTGAGAAAACTAACAACCTAATTCTAGCAAAGTTTGTAAAGAAAACAACTGAATTTAATGAAATCTAATTGCAAACAATTAAAGAGAAGATGATTGTAAAAATTAACTAAAGGAACAAAGATTAAATAATTAAGAGAAATCAATAGAATGAATGTGAGGGTTTAGGCTTCTCTTCTAGGTATTTAATCCAATTATGTATGAATTTAATTATCAGGGTTAAAATAACAATCACTAATCTACTTAGGAGCCCTCTCAGATCATCCTAAGCTTTCCTAACTAATTGATTACCACCTCTCAGTGCGTAAACTAATTAGCTAAGAACATTAAGATCCTAGGATTATAATTGAATCAGTTTCTCTATGACCCTAATTCAATTATGGTTATCACAATAAACTGAATTACTCTCGTATCCAATTAGATTGTGTCTATTTTCCTAGAGCACGAATTATATTTCACCTCTCAGTCCTTCATACAATTCCAAAGATCAATTTTATGTTGGCCAAACATAAAACGCATTAAGAACAAAGAAAACAGATTTAACTCAGAAAATCAATCCATACAAATATTGAATTAAAATCCCTAGAAGATCTACCCAAATCCCCAACAAGGAATTTAGCTACTCATATTAAAGAAAATAAACAATTGCATTAAAGAAGAAAGTAAAGAAGAAAATCTCCAAAGTTGACAAAGTTGCTCCCTTGAGTGCTTCCCTCTTTCGAAAATTATCTCTGGTCCATCTAAAAACCCTAAACTATGGTATTTATATTGGAGAGATTACATAAAATTAGGAGATTAAATCGAGTTGGACTCAAAAACATAGAACCGGCGCCGTTTCTATACAATTCCGGCGCCGTTTCAGGTCGACACTATCGCACTTTTCGGCTCAGAAACGGCCCCCGTTTCATATATGAAACCCACATCTGTTTCAGGCAAGAAGTAGGGCCGTTTCATATATGATACCCAAGCCACCTTCAGGTCTGCTTCAATGTTTCTTCATTCTATGCACTTCTCTTGAACCAAACTTCAATCTATTCATCCTTTTTGATCTTTTCATCCCAAATCTCCTTTGTTTTCTTAAAGTTTCACCATAAAACTTTCCTACAAACAATAAGATAAAAGTGAGAATAATAAATATAGAATGAGCTATAATATTAATAAAATCATTCAATTATGCTCATAAAATAGCTCATAATATAGGTATAAAATACACCTATCATATATTCCAAGGATGATGATGAACACTCACGGCACTTGAGGATTGTGTTGCAAACGCTGCGAGAAAAGAAGATGTATGCTATGTTCTCCAAATGCGAGTTCTGGCTAAAAGAAGTGGTATTTCTGGGCCACGTGGTGTCAGGAGCCGGTATATTTGTAGACCCCAAAAAGGTCGAAGCTATCTTGCAGTGGGAGAGACCGAAGAATGTCATCGAAATTCGGAGTTTCTTGGGTTTCGCCGACTATTATCGGAGATTTGTCGAAGAATTCTCTATGATTACGGCTCCACTCATTCGACTTACTCGCAAGGGAGTTAAGTTCGAGTGGGACAATAAATGTGAAAGGAGTTTCCAGGAGCTCAAAGATAGATTAACTTCCGCACCAATACTTACTCTTCCATGTAGCGGAAAGGAATTCACGGTGTATAGTGATACCTCCAGACAAGGATTGGGCTGTGTATTGATGCAAGATGGCAAGGTAATTGCTTATGCTTCTAGACAATTAAAGAAGCATGAGCTAAATTACCCCACTCACGACTTGGAGCTGGTAGCTGTCGTGTTTGCTTTGAAGATTTGGAGACACTACCTTTATGGTGAGCAGTGTCAGATATTCACCGACCACAAAAGCTTGAAATATTTGCTCACCCAAAAGGAGTTGAACCTGAGGCAAAGGCGGTGGTTGGAACTGATCAAAGATTATGACCTAATCATCGACTACCATCCGGGGAAAGCAAATGTGGTAGCCGATGCTCTCAGCCGTAAGTCATCAACTACCTTGGCTACGGTAAGGAGTTCATACATTCCTTTGTTGTTAGAGATTAAAGATATGGGTGTGCAATTAGAGAAAGTGGTGGATAATGCTTTAATAGCTAGCTTTGTCGTGAGACCCACTTTGGTCGATCGGATTCGAGAATTGCAAAAGACGGATGGTAGGTTGAACCAAGAATTTGGGAAGTTACAAAAGCAAGAAGATAGTCAATTCCAGCTTAGGGATGATGGAGTGCTAACCATAAATGGTAGAGTATGTGTCCCAAACGACCCAGAATTGAAGAAATCCATCCTGGAGGAAGCCCACTCTTCTGCCTATGCTATGCACCCAGGAAGTACCAAGATGTATCGGACCATCAAAGAGAATTATTGGTGGCCCGGTATGAAAAGGGAGATAGCCGAGTATGTCACTCGATGCCTGACTTGCCAACAAGTGAAAGCCGAGCACCAAAAGCCATCAGGTACGCTACAACCTTTGCCTATTCCTGAATGGAAATAGGAACATATTACTATGGATTTTGTGCTAGGGTTACCTCGAACCCAACGCGGTCATGATGCTATATGGGTAATTATTGACCGCCTTACCAAATCTGCACACTTTATTCCTATCCATAGTACATATTCATTGGAGAAATTAGCCCAGAAATACATTGATGAAATTATTAGGCTACATGGCGTTCCGGTATCCATAGTGTCAGATCGAGATCCCCGATTTACATCTCGATTTTGGCCCAAACTTCAGGACGCCATGGGAACTAAATTGAAGTTTAGCACTGCTTTCCACCCTCAGACGGATGGCCAATCGGAAAGAACTATCCAAACACTGGAAGACATGTTGAGAGCTTGTGTTATTGATTTTGCTGGAAGTTGGGATCGGCACTTGCCTTTAGTAGAATTTGCTTATAATAATAGCTACCAAGCCAGTTTGGGCATGGCACCATATGAAGCTTTATATGGGAGATGGTGTAGGACACTTGTATGTTGGAACGAAGTTGGAGAGCGGAAGCTCCACAATGTTGAATTGATCGATCTAACCACCGAAAAGGTCAAAATCATCAGAGAAAGGCTAAAAGCAGCTTAGGATCAATAGAAGAGCTACGCGGACAAGCGGAGGAAAGTCTTAGAGTTCCAAATAGATGACATGGTATTCTTAAAGGTGTCACCGTGGAAAGGTGTCATCCGATTCAGGAAGCGAGGAAAGTTGAATCCGCGCTACATTGGACCGTTCAGAGTGATTGAAAGAATAGGTCCAGTAGCTTATCGGTTGGAACTGCCACCAGAATTGGACAAAATCCACAATGTTTTCCATGTGTCTCTATTAAAGAAGAATGTGCCCAATCCCTCCCATATTTTAGAGACTCCTCCGATCGAGTTAAAAGAAGACTTGAATTTCGAAGTACAACCTGTTCGGATTCTTGATACCCAAGTGCGAGTACTTAGGAATAAAAACATTCCGATGGTCAAAGTATTGTGGAGAAATGCGCAAGTAGAAGAAGAAACATGGGAGTCCGAGGAGCAAATGAGGAGACAATACCCTCATCTCTTCACTAGTTCCAGTACGTGAAATTTCGAGGACGAAATTTATTTTAAGGGGGGAGAGCTGTAATACCTGTTCTGAATTACTGTTTCTTCTAGTCAGTCTGGCATGCGTCATTTAGTAGGAAGACATGAAAAATATAGTTTAAAACCTTATATAAGTTATGAATAGGATATAAATGGAATTAAATAAATTGTTGAAGAATTAGTAGTAAAATTAGAAGTTTAGACTGAATTTACAAAAAATTGACAGAGAATTTTAAAATTTCACTGCCAATGGAATAAAAGGAAATTATCTGAAGAATAAGAATATATACTGAAATTTTACACTGACTTAGGATATAGATGGAATTTTAGTGATTGTTGGAGGATAAAATGGGAACTTAGGACAAAATTTCTTTTATGGATTTAACCATCTAGTGACAAGTTGGCAAAACCTTATAAACCAATGGCTTGGATTTAGCCAAATTTCCTTGTCTTATAACACCAAAAATCCGGCCATGCATGATTAAAAATCTAGAAATTTCATTCAACTAATTTAATTGTCTTCAACCTTGAGAAATGAAGAACACTTTCACCATTGTTGAACCTTGCAAGCTTCCTCCATAAAACACAAGTCCTAAATTCTCCAAACAAGCCTACTAAAATTACCTATCAAATTAAACCTCTTGATTAGCCCATCAACAATTCTAAATCAATTTCAATAAATTCAAGCTAAGTGAGGAGAAATTGCAATTGGAAAGTCTAAGGTTCTTGGTGGATTTTCACAAATCAAGGTAAGCATGCCTAATTTTGATGTTAGAATGTAGATTATGGCATGCTAAACATGAATATGAAGTCAATTTAGCTTGAACTTCCTTGTAGAAGTGTGAATCTAGAAAATTAGAAAAGTTATGGAGAATTTTTGAATTTAAGATGTTTAGGTCAAATTGAATTCATGGAACCTTAGGATTAAAATATGATGTTTATGGAAGCTTACTAAACTAGGAAATGTCATTAAATTACATTAGAAATGGGAGTTCTAATTTTTCAATAATTTATGCTGAAATTTACATGAAATATGACATTTTTGTGATTTTGGAATTTAAATTAAAATGTAGTTATTTTGAAGTAATTTTAATGTAACAATGTTAATGGAAAATGTTGGAAAAGAAAATTGTGGAATTTGGCTGAAATTTGAACAATGGCCGAAAATTACAATGTGTTATGGCCATGGGAAAACATTTAACTAGTTATGGAATGAATATGAATTTGAAAGAAAAATTAGTTAGAAGATTATTAGTAAAAGTAGAGATTAGTAGTAGACTACTAAATTAATGCATGGCATGCATGGCATTGCATGTAGACTAAGCTTTAGTCCAATTTAGCAATGATTTGGAAAACTAAATAAATTTATGGAAATTAGGAGTGCCTGCGCCAACAAGGGACAAAGAACCAGACAAGGACCCCCAAGAGTAGCGAGGATCTCACTGTGAGTGGATAACTAACCTAAATTACTGTTTTATTGTATTTTTATTAAATGCTATTTTTCTGAAAATTATTTGTTACTTATATGTGATAAATAATGAGAAATAAAATGGCCCATGGAGTGTAATGGTAATTTATGAAATTGGTTTTGGAAAATATTTTATGGAAATTGGTTTGAAACAAATCTCTAATCATATTTTTGAAGTAAATGGAAAAAGGTTTTATATGGTTTGAAATGTGCCAATTTGTAGAAATGAAACAAATGGTTTATAAGCCATCACAATTCCAAAGATGTTACTATACGGTGGCCTCCAAGGGAGGAAATTTTGTTACTGCAGTAGCTAAGTAGCCACGGACCATCTTTTGAGAGGCGTGGTAAGTATGGTTTGTACCTTGGCGGGAGGCGCGGAGGGAAACCCGCAAGGTAAATTGAGTCCATCTTATGGTATCCACCGTTCAAGATGGGACTCGCTACTCAGTTGTCGGCCTCGGCCAAGGCAACAACTTGGGTGAGGAATTGATGGATGAAATAGATGATATATGGGCCAAAGTTTGTGAACATTTTACCTTATTTATATTTATGTTTGTGGTTTTATTAATGCTTATAGTTTGACTTTTATTGCCTTATAATAAATATCGTTTTTACATTGTTGTTTATATAATTGTTTTATCCACTCACTGGGTGACTCTGTTACTCACCCGTATTTTTAATAAAATATTTTTCAGGCTATAGATACCAACCGCGCTCGTAGGTACGTCGTGGTGGGAAAACTACTAGGCTTTTGGCTCAGGTTTGACCGATGGTGCAAAAGTCAACTTTTTGTATTATTTTTCAAAAATTCGTGTAGGACTCACCGAGTAAGTAAATATCAGTTTAAGTAGCTACTTCACCGTTTTAGTGTGTCTAAGAATATTCGAAACTGTTACCGTATTTTTCGGAGTCCTGTAGCTTGGTTTAAATATATACGGAAAAATATGTCGAATATCTTGGCAGTTTCGTAAATATCTTGAAGTTTTAGTGCTTTGTGTTTACATGAATTTTTACGTCATGACAGCCCGGCACTTTACCTGTTTTGAATTGCCTACATGTTAGTTAAGTGTTCTAACCAATGAACTAGATAAAAACTGTATGAAAGAAAAATCATTAAAATGACCGTTTTAGCCTTGCAACTTTCGAGATGTATTCTAATCTAATAAAATGCATTTTCGAGAGTTGCGGCGATTATCACGTGCTCTAATAAGGTGACGGGGCGTGACACTATGTATATATAGGGTACTTACGTGTGGGCTCTGCATGAGTGTGGAATTGGGCCTTCCTTGTTGGACCATCTCTTCTGGTGATGTTGGTGGTCGACTATGTTGAGTTCTGGTATTGGATCGAGTGCTTATGAGGCCTTGTTTGGTATTGTTGGGTCTTTACTCAACACTAACAGTCAATTCTATGAACAGATAGTTTGTAATCAAGTAATTACTATCTTCAACACTTGAGCATTTGATTTTAGTGCTTACCCGAATAACAGGGTTTTTTAACTTTGAAAGAGCAATGATTCTCTCGAAGTGCAACAATTGAATTATTTTTTTATTAGTTTTTTCGTTTAACAATTCTTAAACTTACTTATTAGTTGCTAAACTAAGTTATTAATTAACTCGATTATTATAAAGGCAAAAATGGAGGATCGTAAAATTGAAATACAAAGTATATTAGTGCATCTTTGGCAATCCATCCTATAAAAACAAATAGGGAACATTGAGTAGATAACAAAGTTGATATTGTAGAATTTTACACTAACAAACATAGGCATAATTGCTATATCAGCCAATTCTTCATTTTCCTGTCAAAGATTCCTGGTCCATAAGTTGAGATAATCATCGTCACAAGAAGAGGGAATTGCAATCATATGAAGAGGGAGACTGGAATGCTTGCAAGCAAACAGATTGGAATAACTATTGCCAATTGGCCTTTGAGCATGATAATAGCTGTTGAAGAAAAAGCCATCATCATTGTTGCAATGGAAATGAAGAGAGAGGAAAGAGCGATGATCAATTTGGTGGGCAATGATTTTAGGAAATCTTTTGCTGTATAGCGAGATGTGAGAATACCGACGAACATTAAAACTGAAGTGGATGAAGCAAAGAGAGAAATTGCATCAGATATCACAAACACCTTGAAAGCTTTTCTGGTTAAGAGTATGGGAATGCCGGTGTCTTGGTTGTTGCCTCCAGGAACAGTATAAAGAGCAGCAAACATAATGGTTATGATTAGAGTGCCCACAATTATGGATGATTGAGCTATATCTTTCATTCATTTCTCCCCCTCTTTTATCAACTCTGCGTGGCTTTGATTAAATAGTTCATCAGGAGTTTTTCCATTTTTATTCACAGGCTTTTTCATTGCAGTCGGTACAATGCTTTCCACCTCCTGTATTAATTCATGGCGATATAAAGTTAAGTGTATTCTTTAAAAAGAATACAACTAACTAACTAACTAACTAACAAGAGTTATATATATTACCTTAAACCACTGTAATTCTCTTTGCATTTGCAGTGCTGCTCCTGAAATCTGAGCAAGCTGAGAGGAGTCTGATGATTGCCCTGCCAAATGTAATATGTTGTTGCCTTCTTTATCACCGTAAGTAGTGAACTCGGTCTTCATAAAATCCAGGCCATAGATAAGGCTAAACGTTTTTTCTTGACGATTTGCCACTGCACACTGGAATATGTTTCTACCATTGTTGCCAATTACCCACAATAAATCCATATTTGCTTTAATGATTTGAGTAATAAACTCCGTCATCCCTTGTTGAGCAGCGTTAAAAATTGCATCGCGTGCACCATTTTTAAAAATTTGTGAAACATGTAAATCAGCTATCGTCTCGGATATCAAAACTAGAAGCTCATGTGCATACAAATGGTTTAGCTTCAAATCATATATTTGCTTGACTCCTGGTTAAATCAAGGTTTAAATAATGAATAATTTCTTAAAGTAGTGTAAGGAACAAGATTGAAAACTATTTTGCAGCAGATACATAACATACCGAAGAATGTTAAGAGATTTGACCACAATCCACGTAATGTCCCTGCAATTGCAATAGTTGAGAAATGTATGTGCATAAGTTTTATTGTAAAGTTAAATTTTCAAAATTTTAGTTTGGCTCCTCACACATCCTCAAAATCCTTGATATGTCACTCAGAGATCCATAAGTAACCAACATGATGAAAAACTTTTAATTAAGTTCTTACAATTTTTAAATTTTTATTGCTTTTAAAATTGGAGCAATTCCTTTTGAATACATCAGGAAGTGCAGTGAAAATGTTGAAAAATTCACAAACATTACAAGATATTCATTGATACGAAAGAAATTATCAATTGACAAAACCTTAATTAACTTTACAAGAAGGTCTCACACCACAATTTTGTTGGTTCCAAAAAGCATCTTTTTTTTTTTTGAAAAGCCCAAAAGCATCATTTTAATATTATAAGTTTGTTAATGCCAACAGTTTTTAAGTCCATTAATATATACCTTTAATATAAACACTTTTAATAATATGAGTACATCAATGAACATACCGTTCAAGATAAAACTCTTTGTTGCTTGTTGATCTTGTTCGTCGATGTAAATATGAATATCATCAATGGACGAATCAGGTTTTTTAACCTTCAAATCTTTAAGACAATAAATAATATTACGGTTAATGCTATATTTAGGATATTAGAATTTAGAATTTAGACTGCAAATATGTTTTTCAATTGGTGCAACTAATATGAAAAATTATAAAAAAAAAAATTCATTTTGCTAAATATCTAGGACGACCACTTTCTCTAGCCTATGGCTTAAAGGTAAAATTAGCTGTTGAACTATGTCAAAATTGTATTAAATAAGCCCCTAAACTATTATTTAAGTCAATGCATCCGTCAAAATTTCATACCATAAGGAAAATAAAATCAAATATGAGTTTTTTTATTCAAATTCGAGTAATTTGATTAAAAAAATTAACATTTTCAACTAATCGAATGTCTCACGGATTTATTTGACAATTTTGATATAGTTCGAGAGCTAATTTTGCCTTTAATTGAAACTAAATCTCTTTTTTCTTTGATATATGAAAAAAGTGAAAAAAAAAAGATTTATATATGTTCTCACCATCATTTATTTCTTGATAGATCAACACAAGAAACTATCTAGTTTAGAAATAATCAATTTCCTGATAGATAGTCTAGAAATAACTAGGGCAAAGGATTATCTTATAACCATTAATAACTATATTAGGCTAATTAAGAGAGAAAGTAGTGATGATACTGACAAGAATATACACAATGCTGCCAAAAGGACAATCCACTTGTACTTAAGAATGCCAAAGTTTGTCGTGATAATCTTCTAATGGCATTTCTACCTGTTCCATAAACTGCCAATTGCCGACAATATTGACGGAGTAGATCTAGGTGATAATCTTCTAATGGCATTATTTCTACCTGTTCCATAAACTGCCAATTGCCGACAATGACGGAGTAGATCTAGAGCAACATCTGGTGAATTAAAAAGATAATTATAAATGGGTCAAGTTTTCAAGCAGGAGAAGACATTAAGAAAAAAGTGGATCTTACCAAAAGTTTTGTTATCTATACAGTAACAGATGGTTGAGTTTGCATGATGTTGATTTTGTGATGAGAGCAGAAATTCTGGTGGAGTCATTGAGTATAGATAACGAATCACATCTCGATGGCCATATAGACATGCGGATGCGAGGGGAATGTCATAATGGTTATCTGGAATAGTGAGTAATTCCTTGTTCTTTCCGACCAAGTGTTGTGCGATCTTGGATTTTCCTTTGAACATTGCAGCATAATGAAGAGCTGTGGCCCCTGTAATACTCTTTTCTTCCGAGTCTTCTTTCGACATGTTGCGTAAAAATTCGTCGACAATTTCCGACGTACTGAGGGTTGCAAAATGAATAGCAAAGCGACTGTCGACCCTGACAATTCTTGAATTTATTAAATCCGGATGTTCTGTCAAGAGACGCCTCACGGTATTCAAGTCACCTCCGCAGATTGCCTTGAGCAATGCAGTGCGTTCAACTTGCCAAACCCCAGCTGCAATTGCATCCACAAATATACTGACGAGGATTAATTGATCATTAACAAAGATTAACATAGAATTATGTATCAATAAATAAAATAATTTTGATTAAGAAAGATCAATTAAAGGTTTATCAATTTGATTTGTTTAATTATAATGATGATTAATTAGAATAGAATAATTACATTCTTAAAGACTTTAATTAGACAATCAATTAAACTTTTATTTTGTTAAAAGTTTGAATTTATATATGCAATAAAAAAAACAACGAACTTCAGAAAAGTTATAGTCGTTAGCTTATATAAGCTGGTTGTACTTAGTTGTAAGGAAAGGGGGACCTGGTTGTGCAGGCTCAGGTGGTGTCGGTTTGCTTAAGTCGGTCAAAGTATCCCAAGCATCTTTGGCACTGCTCTTTTCTCTGATCTGATCAAGTAAATATGGAGAACATGATATCTGAATTGCATGTAAGGCAGCAGCATTCTTCCTTCTCCAAGCCTTATAACCTGATTCATCTTCTTCGGCTTTTGGAGGTCCAGTCTTGTCTTCCACAACTTCCCACAGATCTTGACCCAACAAATAATTTTTCATGCAAGCTTTCCAGTTTTCATGATTGTCCCCTCTAAGAAGTTCACCAACAATATTGATGGATCCAGTATTTGTCGCCATGCCTGAACCTGTTAAAACAAATGAATTTGATCACAATTATATACATGAATAACACTACAAGTTTCTCGATTTGGGTACAAAAATTGAATTTGATTCACAATCACAATTACTAGATATAAATAGCTTGCTTGAATTCTATCAAACCAAGTTAAAATGCTGAACTTACACTAGAAATAAATAAAATGAGTCTCCAATTTTTAGGTGGGAGCCTTACAAATAAAATGAGTATAAAGGATTCAAACATGACGACTACCTTAAATAGTAAAGGATTTTATTCCCTTTTTTGTTACAATTCAAGGAAATTATTTCTATGCAGATCCCATATTCGTTACTTTCATTTTATACTTCGATGGCATAAAGAAAGATTCATTTTATATTTTGAGTGTGTAAAGCATTCAAAGCCTAACTTGAAGAGAAAAAAGGTAAATTCTTTTCCTCTTCTCCTTCTCATTAATTTCTAAAGATTCTTTCCTTCCTTTCATTGCAGTATAGAAAAAAAAAAAAGCATTGATGTACAATTATTACATATGCATGTAAAATTAGTTTACCTTTTGTTAGCATTAAACCAAGTATCATTTATTTATTGATTATTTAGTTATATGTTATGGTGTGAGTGTTTGCGTGTGGTTAAGTCTTATATTTAACCTAGATATATAAGCATTATTTTGTGTGTTATGCGGCTGGTTTTGTTGTGGATCTAAAAAAACAAAAAAAAACTATTATGGCGGTGTACTTTTGTGAAAGTCAAAAAGTTGCTTTGATGATTTGATTTTTTTTTGAATTCCAACATTTGGTATCAAGAGCTAGAAGATCCTGGATGGCTGCAATCACGCAGTACGTGCCGTGTCCCGTCTTCAAATTTGATGGGAAGAATAATTTTCAAGAATGGATGGTCTAGATGCGGTTCTTTCTAAAATCTTTGGGTGTTTGGGAAATTGTTGAGCATGGAGTTATTGAACCTGCAGATGCAGAAAATTTGACAGAGGCGCAAAGGCAAGATCTAACTCATGCCGCAATAAAGATGATCTGGCTACTCATCATATTTTTCAGAGTGTTGAATTGTCTGTGTTCCAGAAGATTATTAATGCGAAATCATCAAAGGAGGCTTGGGATACTTTGCTTCAATCCTATCAAGGTGCAGAACCAGTTCAAAAGATGCGACTGCAGACGTATCGAAGACAGTTTGAGTTACTTCAACAGGAAAAGAATGAAAAGATTGTTTGATTATTTTATGCGCACTCAGAAACTTGTCAATAGTATGAGAGCAAATGGGGAAACTATTTCTGATGTTCAGATCATGGAGAAAATTCTTCATACTTTAACGGAGAGATTTGATGTTATTGCTACTATTGAGGGAGCGAAAGATCTAAAAACTACAACAATTGATGGTTTGCAGGGATCCTTAGAAGCACATGAACAAAGGTTAGATGAGAGATCAGCGCCGGTTGTTGAGCAGGCACTAAAAGCTCAAGCTGATGTGAAGAAAGAAAAAGATGAGTCAACAAACAAAGGTGAATTCAATCAAAGAAGAAACAGGAATTTCGGGCCTGGTCAGAGGCAAAGTGGACGAGCGAATCAAAATCGAGGTGATCAAAATCGTGATATGTCCAATGTTCAGTGTTTCAAGTGCAAGAAGTATGGGCATTACCAGTCAGATTGCAAGTCTCATATTCAGTGTCATAATTGCAAGAAGTATGGTCATTTGAGCAGAGATTGTCGTTCCAGGAGATCAGAAAACAGAGATTGTCATGCGAAAGTTGCAGGGAATGGTGGTGATAATACAGAAACTTTATTGATGGCCAGTTCTGATAGTCCAGAAGAGTATGATAGCCGGTGGTTACTGGATACAGGCTGTAGTAATCATCTTAGTGGAGATAAATCTTTATTTTCAGACTTTGATGATTCGTTTCACACATCAGTGAAACTTGGAGATGATCGGTATATACCAGTTTACGGGAAAGGTAAGATTGGCATCAAATTGAAGAATGGCACTCTCAATTATATTTCTGAAGTATTTTTCTCTCCAAAAGTCAGCCAAAATCTTTTGAGTGTGGGGCAACTGGCAGAGAAAGATTATGATTTGCACTTCAACAAACATGGCTGTACTATTTATGATGCAGAGCACTGGATGATAGCAAAGGTACAAATGTCCAAAAATCGTTTGTTTCCTTTGCAGATTAATTATGATGCACCTTCTTGCCATGTTTCAATAATTGGGGATGATAATTGGTTGTGGCATATGTGACTTGGGCATTTGAATTTTGGGAGTCTTGATTTTCTTGCCAGAAAGAAGTGGGTGTTTGGTTTACCAACTATTTCTGTTCCTAAACAAGTTTGTGATAGTTGTGTTTTGGGTAAAAAGCATAGAGAAGTTTTTCCCAAAGGAAAATCTTGGAGGACTAGTAGACCACTTGAACTTGTTCATTCTGATTTATGTTCGGTAGAAGTTCCTTCCAACGGTGGCAGCAGGTATTTTATTACTTTTATTGATGACTTTACTAGGAAGGCCTGGGTTTATTTTTTGAAGCATAAATATGAAGCATGTGATACTCTTAAGAGTTTTGTGGCTTATGTTGAAAAACAAAGTGGGTGTACTCTTAAAGTTTTGAGAACTGATAGGGGTACTGAATATACTGTTTGTGATGATTTTCTACGGAAACATGGTATTATGCATCAGTTGACTACTAGATACACTCCTCAACAAATGGGGTGGCTAAGAGGCAGAACAGAACTGTTATGGATATGGTGAGATGTATGTTGCATAGTAAAAATTTGCCTAAAAGCTTTTGAGCGGAAGCAGTTGCTTGTGCTGTTTATGTTTTGAACAGGTGTCCTACAAGGAGTGTTCGTGACAAAACTCCACGGGAAGCTTGGGCTGGTAAAAAGCCTAATATTGGGCATCTGAAGGTGTTTGGTTGTGTTGCTTTTGCACATGTGCCTGATGAGTTGAGAAAAAAGCTGGATGACAAAGCAGAAAAATGTATCTTTATTGGCTACAGTCATGAGACGAAAAGGTATAAGTTGTACAATCCAAAAACCAGAAAAATTGTTGTTAGCAGGGATGTCACTTTTGATGAAGATGGTGTTTGGGATTGGTCTAGTGAAGAAAAAGCTTCACTACCAAGTCCTGCAGCAGTTGTTAGTGGAGTTGATGATGATCCAGAGGCGGAGCCAGCTCCTACAAAAACTACTAGTCGCCCACAGAGACAACGACGCATGCCAACTCATTTGCAGGATTATGTGGTTGGAGCTGCTTGTGATTCTTTTGATGATAGTGATAATACTGTTTACTATGCTTTGTTTGCAGATTGTGATCCTTTGGGAGGATGCTGCTAATGATGATCTTTGGGTAAAGGCCATGAATGATGAGATTCATGCCATTGAAAAGAATGACACTTGGGAACTTACTACACTTCCCAAAGAGAAGAAACCAATTGGTGTTAAATGGGTGTACAAGATCAAGTACAAGCCCAATGGAGAGGTGGATCGCTTCAAAGCTCGCTTGGTAGCTAAAGGTTACAAGCAGAAGCCAGGTATTGATTATTTTGAGGTATTTGCTCCAGTAGCTAGACTTGATACAGTGAGAATGGTAATTTCACTTGTTGCTCAGTACAGTTGGAAAATTCTCCAGATGGATGTTAAATCTGCTTTCTTGAATGGTGTGCTTGAGGAGGAGGTGTATGTTGAACAACCTCCAGGTTATGTTATGAAAGGGAAGAAAGACAAGGTTTACAGGCTCAAAAAGGCCTTGTATGGGTTGAAACAATCACCTAGGGCCTGGTATACTCGAATTGATTCTTATTTTCTTGATCATGGTTTCCACAGATGTCCTTATGAGCATACTTTGTATGTTAAATCTAATTCTCAGGGTGATCTTATCATTGTATGCTTGTATGTGGATAATTTAATTTTCACTGGCAATAACCCAAATTTGTTAGTGAGTTTCAGGGAGGCCATGATTTCTCAGTTTGAGATTACTGATATGGGTTTGATGTCTTACTTCCTTGGTGTTGAGGTTAATCAGACAGATGCAGGGATTTTCGTTTCCCAGAAAAAGTATACAAGTGATATTTTGAAGAAATTTAGGATGGAGTCATGCAATCCAATTTTGACTCCTGTTGAAGATAGATTGAAGCTTGTGAAAAATGGTGGTGGTGAATTAGTTGATGCAACTAATTACAAGAGATTAGTTGGGAGTTTGCGATACTTAACAGCTACGAGGCCAGATATTATGTATGGGGTTGGGATAATTAGCAGGTTTATGGAGAATCCTCGCCAATCTCACTTGCAAGCAGCTAAGCGTATCTTGAGATACATCAAAGGTACACTTAGTGATGGTATTTTTTATTCATGTGCTAATGATGTGGAACTTGTTGGATATACAGATAGTGATTGGGCAGGTGATGTTGAGATGCGAAAAAGTACTTCTGGCTTTGTTTTTCATCTTGGGACTGGTGTGTTTTCTTGGTCATCAAAGAAGCAACAGGTGGTTGCTCTATCCACAGCAAAAGTAGAGTATATTGCAGCAGCAGGTTGTGCTACTCAAGCAGTTTGGTTGCGAAGAATGCTTGTTGAGTTGAAGCATGATCAAGTCCAGCCTACAAAGATTTTTTGTGACAACAAGTCGACGATTGCAATGACGAAAAATCCTGTGTTCCATGGTCGTAGCAAACACATTGACATCAAGTATCACTACATTCGAGACTTGGTGAAAGACAATGAGATTGAGGTTGAGTTTTGCTCATCTAAGGAGCAAGTTGCTGACATTTTTACGAAGCCATTAAAGGCGGATGTATTCTTGAAGCTCAAGAGGATGCTTGGCATGGTGAAATTTGAAGACTTGGTTTAAGGGAGGCTATGTTAGCATTAAACCAAGTATCATTTATTTATTGATTATTTAGTTATATGTTATGGTGTGAATGTTTACGTGTGATTAAGTCTTATATTTAACCTAGATATATAAGTATTATTTTGTGTGTAATGCGGCTGGTTTTGTTGTGGATCTAAAAAAACAAAAAAAAACTATTGTGGCGGTGTGCTTTTGTGAAAGTCAAAAAGTTGCTTTGTTTATTTGATTTTTTTTTTAATTCCAACACCTTTTATGATACAATCATACAAACCTCAGATTTACTTGCAAAATATTGAATTAATTTTCAAATTCAAACATTATTTTAGAAAATTATCAGGAATAAAAATGAATCGAAAGATCCTCATTATAACAATGAGAATTTGAAATTGATATTATGGGCTGGTTGATGAAGAGAGCTTCAAGAAGTTTTTTCTTTGACGCTAGCTGTTTCGTGGGCTTTTAACCGGGTAGGATTCCTTGACGACTCAAGCCAATGGCTTTTAACAGTCTCTTTGTCTATGTTTTGGTGGTTTGATGTGCGGTTTCTCTTTGGTGGGATCGGGCGCTGTTTCGTTTTACTTTTGTCCTGGGTGCATGTGGCTGGCCGGTCTGTTTTGAATTTGGGCTCTTTTTACTCTTTGTTGTGTCCTTTGCCGGTCATGGTTTGAGACTTTGAGGTGTCTGGGGTGCCTTCAATTGTTCGACTTTTTTTACCTTTTGTTTGTATGCTTGAATCTTACTTGATCATCTGGCTTTTGTTTGTACCATATTGATCCTTCTATTGGAATAAAATCTTCTTAGCCTTTCAAAAAAACAAAAAAACAATCAAAAACTAATAATATATTACTATGTAATATATTATTTAGCTATAACAATCAAACTAAATTCAAACAAGTATTAAATTAATTCTAATATATTGCCCTTTTTTCTGTACTTGAAGTTGTCAAGAACCGTCCAATCAGTCACACCATATGCTGCCATTTCTATGATGTACATTAATGGAGGAACTTTTCTTTCTATTACCATATATATTCTTGTTTTGGGTTTGGAATTTCGGTATTAAATTAATCTTGTTTTATTTACTTACATTTGGAGTGAATAACACCATTTCAATCTGCAATGAAAAACTTATCGATAAGGCTAAACGTACTACTTTAGTGCACTTGTATAATAACAATACTATTGTTTGATTAACCATTGAAAAATTTCAAACCATTGAAAATGAAAATTTTCAATGCTTTCATTTTTTCAATGTGTTTGATAATAAAAGTTAAAGAACCACTTAATTGGAAATTTTCAATGAAAAAGCATTGAAAATAATAAGTAGCTCTTAGGTTACTTATTTCATTTAACAATTCCATTTAAGGAAAAAATCATACATTAATTACATTTATTGTTGTATTCTTTCCTTTTAACCACTATTCTTTCCTTTTTATTAATTATCAATGCATTTATTTTTCATAAAATTTCATTTCTCTTATAATAGTTCAAAAATAAATTTGTTCAAACATAATAACTTATCAAACAATTTTTACACAATAAATTCAGTACTTAAAATTTTCAGAAAAAATTTTCAGCACTTAATTTTCAGTGCTTAATTACTTCAGTTTTATCAAACAGTACCTAAATGTCAACTTACTCTTTAAAATTAATCATGCATAAAGTCACTGAATTCACTACTTTAACCCATCATCCCACCAAGTGATCCATAAAATCAATAAATAAAATTGTATCAACTCAAAAGATTTTTTACAATTACTAATATCCTTTCCCCAAATATGTCCTAATTCAAAAACTTATCCTATAAATCTTATTTTTAATGTGGCTAAATTTTAAGATTATCTTGAGTTAGCATAATTTTATTGGTTAAATTATTCAATTAGTCCATGTATAATAGGGTTTTGTTCATTTTATTCCATATACTCTAATTTTGTTCAATTTAATCCTCTTCCAAAAGTGATAAATTAAGGACAATTACTAACTGTATCAATATATTCTGTTAAATCAAATAACGTGACACTGAGGTGGAACATACAATAAAATATTCTAATGAAAAGTTGATAAAGTGGCATCAATAAAGATTTAAATTTTGAATTTTTTTTAAATAAATCCAAGAATTTTTTTGGAAGAAAATGGATAGTAATTAGTATGTGAGGACACTTATTGCAAAAAAAAGTTGGAGATTCACATCTATACTGCACATATGAATGTTATGTGTCAACTTCTCATCAGTCAGGTCTTTGTATATTATCACTTTAACGTCATATCATTAGATTTAACAAAATCGATACTGATTATTCTTAATTTATCATTTTTACAATAGGACAAGGACCAAATTACACAAAATTATATAAAGACTAAAATGAACAAAACCCTTATAGAATAGGGACTAAATTTTATTGGTTGATCCCATAGATAACATTGTGGGTCCCATGTAATAATTCTTCTTTAATATAAAGTCAAAAGCTTAATTTATCATAGCCAAATGCACATTAAAAATTTTGTTAAATTCCCAAAACCTTAGGGGAAATATAGATGACTTCCAACATTTGTTTATGCCCAATTTGTTGCAAATCTAAATTCAAGCACCACCAGCAGTTCCTGCAAGCTTTACCTCTGCTTCTGACTGTAACTGGGGCTAGGGCTGGAGTTGGAGCTTCTACTTCCAATAAGGTAGCTTTCTTCCCATGAACTAGCTTTCTTCCTAATGTTTGACACGGTCTGGCTGAACATCATCAGGCTTAACATAGCCTTTCATGGTTACTACACACATATTCCAATAAAAAAAAAAAGGGAAAAAGAAAGGATTGCCCATGAATCTAGGGGCCTAGCCGACCGATTTGGGCCGGGCTTTAACTAGATAGAGATGATAGGTTTGGGTAATTAAGGTTCGGGAAATTATTATAACCAACTCCTATAGGAATAAATAGGGGGTAATTTAGGGATAAATATAATGTCGTTGGTTAAAGAGAGAGAGAGAGAGAGAGTTACAATATTAATGTCTATGTTATTCCTATAAATATATATATATATATATATATATTTTATTTAATTGGGGGGGGGGGGGGGGGGGGGGGGGTGTTGGTTATATATTAATGAGTTATACATATATAAGCTCCTCTTCCTAATTCCCTCAAACCCAAAATTTCTTCTACTTTTCTTGATCTCAAAATTGTTCTACTTTCTCTTTCATAGTTTCTTCTCTTATTATTTCCTAACTATTACAATCTTACACTTTTCTCAAAAATTTTAAAGCATATTTGAAGTGACAATCTTTGAGATTTTTGAAAAGCTTTTCAGTGAGATTAGTTCCTTATTCTTTTTCTTTAAACTTTTTATTTTGAAGAAATAAATTAGAGGTAAAAGTAACCTAAGTTTTTTATGTTAAAAAATATTTGACGATTCAATGTACTTTAACATGCTTCACAATGAGAACATGAAAAAAGGCGTACCATTGAAGGGGTGGGCACCAAAAGGAAAGAGAGAAAGAAAAAAATATGATGAGATAAATGTGTATTAACGTTTATTTTTTCAAAAGCCTTTTTAATTTCTTTTTCTTTTATATTTTTAAAGTAATTAATAAAAGAATAACTAAAGTTGGCTTAAATAAAAAAAAAGCCCTTTTAATTTCTTTTCTCTAGATTTTTAAATTAATTAAAGAATAGCTATAATGTTGGTATAAATAAAAAATAAAAAATAAATAATGAGAGAGAAAAACAGTGATGAGGTGGATGGCTTGTAGGAGAGCTCTTTGAGGATAAAAATAAAAGTATACGTAGATTTTCAAAGTAATTAAAGAATAAGTAAAGTTCGTTTAAATAATGTGACACCTGTACCAAATACCTGTCTCTTTCTGCTAATTTGAGCGTGCGTTAGTTAGTAAGAAAATGTGGAAAAGCCTCCCTTAAGTTATAAAAAGGACATAGATGGGATTAAGTGATTAATTAAGAATTAGTAATAAGGTTAGAAATTTAGACTGAAATTATTAACAAATGATAAGGAATTTGAAAATTTCGCTGCCAATGGTTCAAAAGCAAATGGTTTGAAGAATAGAATTCTATACTGAAAATTTTATTGCACTGGCTTTGAATATAGATGGAATTTTGGAATTTTTGGAGGGCAAAATGGTAATTAAAATTAAGGTTTTCTTATAAGAATTCAAGGATCTTGTGACAAGTGTCAAATAAGTAAGCAATGGATGGCTAGGATTGAAACAAATTCCATCATCCTTTTTGCATGAAGAATCCGGCCATGCGTAGAAAAACCTAGAAATTTCCATGCAATTATCTTTTGAAAATTTTAGGGTTCTTGGTGGATTTTCACAAATCAAAAGTAAGCATGCCTAATTTTGATATTAGAATGTAGATTATGGCATGCTAAACATGAATATAAGGTTAATTTAGATTAAAATCATTTGTAGGAGTGTGAATCTAGAAAATTAGAAAAGTTATGGAGGATTTTTCAATTTGAAATTTAGGCCAAATTTAGATTCAAGGAAGCTTGAGGTTGAAATATGAAGTTCATGGAAGCTTACTAAACTAGGAAATGCCATCAAATTAATTGGGAAAGAAAATTTTGATTTTTCAATATTTATGCCGAAAATTTCAAGGAAAATGACATTTTTGTCATTTTGGAATTTAAATGAAAATGTAGTTGTTTTGAAGTAATTTTAATGTGAATATATTAAAGAAAAATGTTGGAAAAGAAAAATGTGGAAATTGGGTGAAGTTGGAGCAAAGGCCAAAATTTTCAATGTGTTATAGCCATGAGAAATTTCCAACTTTCAATGGAATAAAATATAAATTTTGAAGAAAAATTGGGTAGAAGAATATTAGTAAGAGTAGTGATTAGCTATTGAATTACTAAATTATTGCATGACATGCATGGCATTGCATGTAGATCAAGCTTTGGCCCAACTTAGTAATAGTTTGGAAAACTAAATAAATTATGAAAATTAGGAGTACCTGCATCATCAAAGAATAAGGAACTGGGTGAGGACGGCCAAGAATAGCGAGGACCTCACTGTGAGTGGATGACTAACTCAAAATTGCTTTTATACTTGATTTAATAATTTTGGACTTAATGCTTTGGTTTACTTAGATTTCTCAATTAAAGTATTGATGAATGGTTTATGAGATTTTATGAAATCCTACTGTGTTAAGACGAAATTTATTTCTTAACTTATGGATTGAGAAAAGAAGTTGTATTTTAGGAAATGTTGATGCTAGTATCTTGTATGGTGAAATGATATTGCATAAAAGCCACCTGGGTCGTAAGTTTGTTACTCACGGTAGCCCCACGATGGGAATTTATTGTTACTACAGTAACTAAGTAGCTCGCGGACCACCTTTTAAGGGGCGCGGGTGAATGTAGTTTAGCCTTGGATGGGAGGTGCGGAGGGTAACCCACAAGGCATTTGTGAGTTCATTCTGAGGCACTGCTGGGTAGGATGGAACTCGGTCACCCAGTGTCGACCTCGGGCCAAGGCGACAGCTTGGGTAGAGAAATTGACGGACATTATCTTTGACCCATAGGCTTATTTTCTAGAAATCTCCTTTCCTAATGGTTTTTTTATATCATTTCGAATATTTGAATTATTAAAGTATCTGAATTTATTTTTTTGGTGAACTTCAATATTTCTATAAATATTATACTGGTTATACACTCACTGAGTAACTTAGTTACTCACTCTCGTTTTCATAAAACTTATTTTTCCAAGTTGTAGCTAATTGACCGCGCTACTAGGGTACGTTGTGGTGGGAAAGTAATTAGCACCTTGCACCAGTTTGACCAGAGGTGAAAGAGTCAACCCTTTTTGTATTATTTTTGAAATATTCGTGTAGGTTCCACCGAGTATGAAAATATCATTTTAATAGCCAGTTCTCTTCTTTAATGAGTCTAAGACTTTTCGAAACTGACGTGATATTTTTTTGAATTCTGGAAGTCCGTAAATAAATTCTACAAAAATATGTTGAAAAACCCAATGGCATTTCTGTAAATATTTTGAAGTTTATATATCTTATGTATAAATGAATTTTTATGCTATGGCTGTCACGCCCCGACCCGCAGGCCCGGACACATGACAACCGCCGTACCACCTCGAGATGCGTGCCTCGTCAGGCGGGCAACCAAGATGGCACAAGGCATAAAAATAAAGGGTATTCAAGCAATATATGAAAACATACGAAAATATTTTAGATAATATAGTTCAAAAATATTTAAAAAGAAAGTGACACATTTTATGGTACTCTATGCAGCGGAAAGTAATATAAATATACATAAATATATATGTAAAATGCACTAATATTCCGAACCAAGATACACCGAGCAAAAGGGGTGGCACCTACAAAGTCGTGTCCACAGTGACGTACTGGGATCATTGACCACCGGGACGTCCGTCGTCCAAAGCCTGATGATCTGACAACAAAAGTGAATGGAATGAGTACAATATACATGTACCCAGTGAGAGACTCGGTTATAATGACCGATCACCTCAGGCTGGGATATGAAATAATCCAAAAATCAATTTAATAAACCATTTACTAAAATATAGGAAGTCCCACACCAAAACAAATATTAAATCAATAATAATATTTCCAAATGGGCTGGCTTCTGAAATTGTCCCAAAAAGGTATACCCGTGCATTCGGGTATCCGTTGGACCGTCAAGGGTTACTTTATACTTTAAAACACTTTTCTTTGCTCTCTGCCCATTCCCTTGACGTTTGCGTTGTTGTGGTGGAACACAGCAATCTGGAGCCCTGGCGAGATTCCCTTCGCGCCTCTCCCAGGGTCTCGTCTCGCCGTGCCCCTCGACAGGCGGTCCACGGCTGAGAATCTTGCATGCTTCTCTAACTCGGTCCACGCTCCTGCAAATTGGAGCCCCGAGGAACCCGCTCAATCTCTCATCTCTTAGGGGCATCGTACCCCAAACAATTATCAATAATATCAATTTATAAGAATATTTGAAATTCCCACCCTTTAAATCATTTGTAAACTTGGTGTATGAGGGTGAACATTTCATACCCCAAAACATATATAAACAATTTAATAAAGCATTTATAAAGAAATTTGAAAACGGTTAACCCTTAATGATCAACCAATATAATCCAAGCCACTCACAAGAGAGGAGAGTTGTATACTCCCCGATTACCCCACGAATGCCTTAGCTCAATCTGCTACCGGTTCCAACCTCGTACAATCACGTACCTAAACAATCAAATTAAATCTAATTTGATTAATAAAGGCAATTGACTAAAAATTAAATACCTAGGTAAAATCTAATTAGAGTTTCTAAGGTCTTAGAGTAAAATTGGGCAAGTTCGGAAGTCAATTGAAGTAAATTTGAGTCAATTGGGGTCAAATGGGGTTTAGGGCTGAAAAATGACCATTTTGCCCCTAGACCCTAATTAGGGACTCTCCCAAAACAGGGAGGATCCGGCCCAGGGACACTGTTGTCCCTGGCCCGGACCTTTGCTGCACCTAGGCAGCAACAAGGCCGACTTCGGCCTTGCATCTTCTTTAGCTCGATTCGAGCTCAATTCAACTCTCGCTACAACACAAATGGCTTTTAGAGACAATGAAATTGAGGCATTTAACATATTTACCTTTAAATTATAGTTTTATCAAACAAATAAGTCATTTGTCTCTAAATGTAAAAATATCTGCTTCTAATGGACATTTATTTTTTTATTAAAATATTATAATTAATAACAAATTTTATTGAGGCAATTTTTTAGCTTTTAATTGTCTCTAATTATACTGTTGGTAATAGTACAAAAATCCATATTTTTAGAGGCAAATTAATATACTAGTAGAGACTTTATTTAAATGTCTCTAATGAAAAGCTTTATAGAAGCTAATTCGTAATTCTTTTAGAGGCCTATTTAAAAGTATCTAATTAAAAGCATTTTAGAGACAAATATAAAAATATTAGAAACTTTTATTTAAATGCCTCTATTGAAAAGTCTTTTAGTGACTAATTCATGATTCTTTTAGAGGTTTTTTAAAGGTTTCTAATTAAAAGTCTTTTAGAGACAAATTTAAAAATATTAGAGATCTCTATTTAAATGCCTCTATTAGAAAGCTTTTAGAGATAGATAAATATATGTTTCTATTTTAAAGTTATTTGCCTCTCATGCTTTATCATTTAAAATTTTTTTAAATGTAAAAATATTTGTAGAAGTTTATCACATTGATTATTATTAGATAAAAACCCTAGCCATCACTTCCTTCTCTCATTACTTTCTAGCCATCTTTTATTACTTCATCTCTCCCTTTATTTTTCTTCTGGTATGGTGGTTTAGAAAACAAAAAAGGCCAATCTCATTCGGTGCTCTTCACAAAAAGATCATAGGTACGTTTCTTCTTAGATAGTTAATTTTCTTTCTTATTAATCTCAAATAAATTTGGATGCAAAACAAATATTTTTGGGTGATCATGTAGTTGCGTTGTCTCATCACCATTGATTTTTTATAGGACAAAGCTTTTATCTAATTAAAGGATTCATGCTTAATTATGGGTAGAGATTTATAGTAAGCCACATTATTTGAATCATCAAGATCTTTAGAGTTTTTTTTTTTTGTTGCTGGTATAATTGAGAGTTGTTTTTTCATTTTTCTTTTTTTGGCCAATGGAGTTAGTGGGTTAGAATTCTTATACTCAATTGATTGTCAAGTATGATATGATATGAGATTTATTTTATATTTATATTTGTATTGACAGAATTTTAGATCTCATTATGAAAGAGAATAATGCTTAAATGGTGCTCGCAAGGTGTTTGTTATTGTGTAATTGAGAACAGTTTTGCGGTTAACATTTTTTTTTTCAAAATAGAAAAAAGGACATTAAAAGCTAGACTTCAACCTTCCCAATGGTATTCCAGTGCGACCATCTTTTGTGAAGCCTCAAGCCTGTTCGACCAAAGATTGAGCTGAGGAGAGAATTTGTTATGGATGAGGATCTTCCTACTATTTTGCTGATGGGAGGAGGGGAAAGAATGGGACCCATTGAGACTACTGCTTGAGCACTTAGAAATGCATAACATGATGAGTATCTTCAGAAGCTAGTAAGCCAAATCCTTGTAATTTGTGGTTGCAACAAGAAGCTTGCCGTTAAATTGCCTACGATTTTCATGAGCTGGTTAGGTAGAGAAATTTTGTACCCTATTACTCATGCACGGCTTGATTCTAATTCTAGTAGAAGAAATAAATCTTTCTTTCTTCCCTTTTTTTTTTCCCTCACAAGCCTTATGAAATGGTAATATGATTAAGCATAATCGACTACTCCAATTTTTTTTTTAAATTGTGTTGTATTTAATTTTTTTATATCGTACCTTAATATTTTGAATTTGTTTATGTTTTGTAATGGGTACATTGAGTAATAAATAATATTTTGGATTAGTTCTAGTTTATTTTTGGATATGTTAATTATATTCTGTTATTTTATTTTATACAATCATTTTTTATACAGTGTATATATAATATATTTAGAAAGAAATAATATGGATTGGATAAAAAAATTAAAAAAAAATATATTTAAGGGCAATTATAAAGGCTTTTATACATTTAATCCTCCTAATCTTTGTACTTGTTATATAGACAATTATTTTTGCCTCTAATTCCAAATTAAATTCATTATATAAATGTCACTAAATGTAATATTAGAGACACAAACATGTGTCTCTATAAGGAGTTATCAGGGGCAAATAAACTGTTGTTAAAGATCATATTTAAGAACCTTTCTAATTACCTCTATTTACGCAAATTAGAGGCAGAAGTATTTGTCTCTTAAAATTGTAATTAAAGACAAATAAATTTGTTTTTAATGGATTAAATAGAGGCAATAAATTAGTTGCTATAGAGCTCATTTAAAGACTTAAAAATTTGCCTCTAATTTGTGTATTCAAAGGCAATTATTTATTTGCCTCTAATAAGTCGCTAAATACAATTAGCGACTGGAGCATCCAGGACAGATTTTTTAAATGCCTCAATTTCATTTTGAGGCGAATAAATAAGGTTTAGAGATGCATATATATGCCTTTAAATCCATGTTGTGTTGTAGTGTCTAATGAACGTGAAATTTGAAACACATACTCCTCAACACTTAAACTAAGATTCCACAGCATTAAAAACTGATTTAAACAACCAATCATGCACGAAATTTGAATCAAAACTCTAAGATTGCAGAAATTTCTGGCAGCAATGAAAATGCAAATTCAATTGAGCATAACTTTCAGCTCAGACCACGAAATGAGGCGTATAAGCTATCAAATTAAAGCTTGATGAGTCTAGAACAACATATCAAAAACCCAGCCAATTCCCACGGTTGAATTGAAAGTTATGAGCTGATGAACAATCTGTCGACAGTTTGACAGATTTCTAGATTTCGAAAATTCTTCATGAATTTGGTGTTTTTGATTCTCAAACAAGCTAAAGGAGTTATTATTGATGATTGATGAAGTGTTTAATGATGGATTGAAGGCTGGAAATTTAAAGAAAATTGAAAGAGCTTGAAGAGGAGAAGAACGGAGAAGAGAAAAGAAGAAATGAAGAAGAAATAAGCAAATGTGGTGGTAAGCTTGCCGACCACCACTTTTGTAATAGTTGGGTTGACCTTTCGTCAACCCATATGGTTTGACCATTGGTCAACCGACCATGGGTTGACTTTTAGTCAACCCGGCCTTTATGCCTCGGTCTTCGTGCCCAAGAACCCAACCAACTCCGGATAAAATTTTAAGCTCCTAGACTCGAAATTGAGCTAAAGGAAGTTCAAAACGTCTATGAAAAATCTAATTTGGTCTCTTGGCTAAATAATTTACATAAATATAATACTTGACACGTGCGGACTAGGTCGGGCGTGTCAATGGCAGTTTGATGTTTTATCTATTTTGATTTGTTCGAATGATAGTTAAGTGGATTAACTACTTGGTACGATTAAAACTGTATGATGGGAAAATGTGTAAAATGACTGTTTTAGCCTTGCAACCCTTAGAGTGTATTCTAACCTAATAGAATACATTTCAAGAGTTGTGGCAATTGTTACGTGCTCGACTGTCGTGTCGGGGCGTGACAAATAATGAATGGAGAAAACCATTGTTGGGAGAGTTTTACCCCCATAGTGGGCCAACCCAGCTCGAAAGGAATTAGTCTTGAGCCAAAGGCGTATGATACCCTTACTTATACCAAAAAAAAGTTCGTTTAAATAAAAAATAAAAGCCTTTTTAATTTCTTTTTTCTAGATTTTTAAAGTAATTAAAAAATAACTATAATCTTGGTTTAAATAAAAAATTTTTAAAAAAATGAGATAGAAAAATAGTAATAGGGCGAATGGCTTGAAAAGAATTCTTTAAGAATAAAAATAAAAGTACGTATAAAAAAAGTGATAGTATCGTCTTTGCTTCTCTCTAACTTTATTGATTTCAAGAAATTTTATAGTACGTAAATAACTATTTAACACCACTTGCAAATTTAAAAAATTACTTTATTGATTTCAAGGAATTTTATATGTAAATAACTATTCAATACCACTTGCAAATTTAAAGAAATTAACATGAAAAAGTCATTTTGGATCTCTGTAAATGTCTTTTTAGTACACTATATATCCATCGTCTACCAAACAAAACATCATTGGCAACAAGATGATCCAATTAAGAAAGGAAATATGGAATATTTAGTTTTAAATTTCACAAAATTACATGAAGTCTTAAAAGACATAATTACATGTGTCAACTATACAATTAGTTTTAAACTTCACAAAATTTCAAAACATATATATTAATTATTAACTATTTACTAAATTTCTTTTTATACAATTAAGAGTGACTTTCATATCTTTTTTTCAGTTATATTGTTATGGCAACCCACGCATCGTGCAGAGTGTTATATATATACACACACATACATACACATATTTGATGTATAGGAAGTCAGAAAAAAGACTTATCTAATTAAGGAGAATGGAAGATTTCAAACTCGATACCTCATGTATAAAATATTGATAATGTTGCTAATGATATAATTAGGCCTAAATTACAAGTCCTAATGGATTCACTTCTAGAATTTAAAGGTGTCCGCCAGGGCAGACCGGCATGTTACCTAGATTAGTTTCAAGTCATTCCTCTTCAACTTACAAATTAGTTCATTTCAAGGAAACAAGCAAATAGACCTAAAATTGGCTTCACCCACAAATTAAATTAGTACTATATAAAAGGTTATTTTATATACCGTTCACGGTTTCTAAAGCTGTCTTCACAACTTTGACACAGCCTTAATTCCCATGACATGCTAACCTTGATGACAAAGGCCTTCATTCAAATTAACCTTAATAAATCAGGAGGAGGTTGATTATTTTCTTGCTATCAAGGAAAAGCCACCAATTATGTATACTTAGATACTACTATATATATTTCTTTTTCTTTTCGTTTCGCAATTGTGTACTAAGTTCAAACACATTGTTGATCCGAAAAAGACAGTAAATCATCGGATAATAACATGTATAACGAGTAAAAGGGGAAGAGAAATAGGGCGGAGCTGAGGCATATCAACTACCCCACTGAAATTTTCAAACCCCTTATATAATATATATATATATATATCTATAATTTTATATATGAATGTAATATTGATCCTACCAAAGAAAAAAGGTAGGTAGAGGGGGTCAATATGGAAGACACAAAAACCTATGTAAGGAAGGGTCCATATGATTTAGTACATAAATTTTATAAAATCAAAAAGCCCAAGTGAAAAAATAAATGTATAAGGCCTTTAGGAGCTGGCTCTTTTTATTTTATCCTTATTTGATTGTATTGTGGTGTAAGAGTGAGACAGTTGAAGGGTTAAGTAGGATCATTCATCATTTTTTCAGATAAAGCCCCCGAGCTTGTTGAGGAAGCTAAACCTAAAACTAACAACGTGAACAAAGTGAGAGAAAAACGAGATAAGAGAGGAAGTAAAGTGAAAGTAGAGAGACCAGAAGAAAATTCAAGGTCACTATGAGGCTTTATCTTTTAAAAAAAAAATTTCATGTGATTTTTTCTAGGACACAAACAAAAAAGGTTGACGGAGTGTTTATTTGAAGAATATTAAACTTCAAAGGGAAGAGAAGAAAATACTTGATGAGTTGAGGTATTTTAATAAACTTTTGATATCGATAAATTCTTTAATTGTGATTGTCATTATTTAATTTTGTTTGTGCTAGATTTATATATTGATTATTTAGTAGCGTGATATAAAATATTGAATGTTTGTTTTAGATGAATAAAATGTTTGTTAATTATAAGATGAATTGAACGTTTGAGTTATTAATAAAAATGAAATTATAGTGTAAATTTAATTTTTATGATAATATAATTTATTCAATTATTTAAATTTTTAAAAGAATACTAGATGTTAGATGTTGGAAAGAAAGAAAATATTTGTTATTATTGTTACTTTTTAATAATTCAATTATAATTACACTATTATTTTAAAATTTTTTATTAAAAAATAGTTGTTTCTTTTAATTTTAGATAATGGAAAGATACTTCAAAAAAAAATCAATATTGGAGCAATCAAATTAAGTTTAGAAGGTGGTCATCAAGAAGATACACAAAAATATTCAAAGCAAGCTTATTTTGGATATTACATATATCATGTATAAAATTTTAGCTTAATATACAAAATAGTTATCAAACTTATACAAAACTGTCGTTTTAGCCCTTTAACTTTAATTTTGGACATTTTGACTTTCGAATTTTTATTTTGTGAACAATGTGACTCTTAGCACTAACGTGACATAAAAAAAAAATTCACATGTCAATATTTGAAGGTTACATCAGTGTCAAGGGTCACATTATTCACAAAATAAAAGTTCGATGGTCAAAAGTTTCAAAATAGAAGTTGAAAGGACCAAAACAATATTTTCGTACAAATTCGAAAGTTGTTATATATATTAAGGCATAAAATTTTTATGTTAAATAATTTTTTGAACTATGATATTATTATATTAATATATTAACCCCACTGAATGAAATTCATGGCTCCGCCACTAAGAAAGGAAGAAATTAAACTTGGATAACGATTATAGTTGAAGATTTTAATATGAATTGCAAAACCTGTGACATGGCACTAGCTTGGTCGAACTCAAACAAACGAGAGGAACAAGAAAATATGAAAGCTTTTGTTGTTAGGGTTGCTGCTATGACCTATGAAGACTTGAAGGCAAAGTTTACGCGTCCTAAACCTAGAAAGAAAAAAAGAGGAAAAGCTTTTGTATTTTCCCTTGTTCCTTCCGCATTATGCTTAGTTTTTAACTCTTTTATACCAGGAATCAGAACATGAAGATGTTTTGCAGCTTAAAAAAAAAGCTCAAGCCAAAAGGGCAAAACAAGACATAGGCTCTCTTTGGCACTGCAGTGGGGTTTGCTTATGTGGTAACCCCCTAAACGCACCATACCATGGTCGGAAATCTCCATTCCCACCGCAGCTCCTTTTTCAAAAATTTCTCACGCTTTTTGTTTTTCTTTTTTTTTTCTTTATTTTATATTTTCATCTCACCGCCGTCACCGTTATTTTATCTTAACATTGATTTTATCTTCAACACTACAATTCTAATCCCACCATTAAAGTAATTAATCTTAATATTTCAATTTCAACCAAAGCTAATCTCACAACTTTACCAAAGGGAACATAGCCTTGTATAGGCTGTAGGAATCATCTGGCTCTGTAACTCACATTTTAAGGGGAAAAAAAGGATAAATGATGAATACCCAAGAGCTTAACTTTTATTGTTAAGGGGAAATATATATAATTTCCTACATTATATTCGTTTAAAATTTGTTGTCGAATCCGAAGCAAGCTCTAGCCCATTTAAGGCATTAACATAATTAGTAAGTAAATAGGGGAACTTCAAGCACCAGCAGCGGTTTCTGCACGCTTTGGCTCTGCTTCTGCTGGAGCTGGAACTGGAACTTCTGCTGGAACTGGAACTTCTCGAACTTCAACTTCTGGAACGTCTGGAACTTCTGGAACTTCTGCTGGAGCTAGAACTGGAGGTTCTGCTTCCCACAAGGTAGCCTTCTTCCCAGCGTTTGAGACAGTCTGCAGAACATCATCAGCCTTCACATTGCCTTTCACAGTTACTTTCTGCTGCTCCATATCTATATCTAGCGATTCCAAACCTGACAGGATAAAGAATTTAGAAAAGATATTGGCAGCAGAGGATTCCCTCAATTAATTATTTATATTTTTTTAAATAGAATGCTGAAGATTTGTCCCCGTGGGCCTGGCCAACCAACTTCAGCCAAGCCATAGACAGATTTAAGATTCGGGTATAGTACAATTTGTTTATTACTCTAATAATTAATTTAAGATAATTAGGCCTAAACAAGTATACTAATTATTCATGGATCCAATTCTGTCATCTAAAGGTGTCAATGAAGCCAGACCAGCACCTTACCTAAAACAGTTTCAAGTCAAACAAACCTCAACAACTTATAAATTAGTTCATGACAGGCAAAAAGGCAAATAAATTATAAATCCAATGATCTTTGGACAAAAACTGCTACTAAACAAAGGGTTATGGTATACCTTCCATGGTTGTTAAAGCTGCCCTGACAACTCCAACACAGCCTTTACATGACATGCGAACCTTGATGACAACGGTCTGCACTCAAACCAAAAGAAAAAAAAAATAGCGAAAGGTTAATTATTTTCTTCAACAGCTACAGATATATCATAATTCTTTTTCTTCTCCTTTTGCCATTCTCCAAACAAATTACATACACAGAGAGTATAAGGAAACGACAGAAAACAAAAAGCTTAGATGATGACTGTAATTCAAGATTTTGATGAACTGCAGAACCTGAGACATGGCACTAGCTTGGTCTGAACTCCAACAAACGAGAGGAACAAGAAAATACGAAGGCTTTGTTGCTAGGGTAGCTGCTATGACGACTTGAAGGGTTTTGGGGTGGGCTTTTATATAGGGAAGGTAAAGGTTACTTGTCGCAAAAGAAACCCTAAACCTAGAACGAAGAAAACGGAAAAGCTCGTGGATGTGTTGTCACAAAAGAAACCCTAAACCTAGAAAGAGGAAAACGGAAAAACTTGTGGATGTGGAACCAACACTTTCCATTCTCGTTCAAAAGATTTCTTCGAGCACAAGCGAAACAGTAGAAATCCATAATAAACAACTATAAGCACAATTAGGCATAATAAGAATCTCGGCTTGCAGTATACTCTGTTCTTAGGCATGCACTGTGATGCCAAAGCCAGACAGAGCCAGAGGACCCCTAAAAGCCAAAAAGTTTTATCAAGGTTTCGGTACTTTCATTACTCCAAAAGCATTTTCCCATTTATGTTTAATATATGATTCTCAAATAAAAGCAGTACTAACGTGTAGTTCTTGCATAATATTTTAACGTACAGCATGCAACAGCAACAAATAGGAAGCTAACAGTCAATTCTGAATACAACCAATTCATCTGTAAGCATGTCTGATGAATGTGTTGATTTCTGCAGTTTCTTGGTTGCTAGTGTAGTTTCTTACATAATTTTAAGATTCCTTCATTTCATTATAAAGACTGTCAAAGGAATAGCCACAAATACTTCTTTAGTATCCAGGTCTGTTTCACCCTGGTAAGGACCTTTATCTTTTTCAAAGAGAAATACAAGAAAATATCTGGATTGACAGTGATTGACAGTAGGAAAGATCACAAGAAAATCATCCTCCATTCTAGTAACAATACAGAAATTCAATGACAAGCATCCAAAAGCTTATTGTAGCTTCCTTGTTCAAGGAAGTTTATATATCCTACAATCCATGTGACATTGTAACAGGTTTAACAAGTTATAGCACATAAACCGATTAAGCAGACTGGTAGACATTAAGCTGCAGCAACAGGTTCTGCTGGAGCTTCAGCAGGCTTTGCCTTGGCTTCCTCTGCAGGCTTTGCCTCCGGTTCTGCTGGAATTTCCGTTTCCCAGAAGGCAGTCTTCTTTCCAGTCTTTGATACAGTCTGAAGAACTGCATCAGGCTGGACATTGCCCTTCACGGTCACTTTCTGCTGCTCCAAATCTACTTCATATGATTCCACACCTGAGTGTTTTATGAGAAAATATAGATGTTAGTTATCAAACCAATTAAAAAAAAAAAAGTATCAGCAATTGAATATGAATGATGGCATGTCTACTGGAGAAAAGTGAGAACATAGATTTCGATTAGAAATTCACCACCTGGGTGTAAAAAGAAGCTAAATCCTTCACCAATTGACAACCAAGGGAAAAAAAAGGCAGAATATCTAGAATTATTATTTAAAGGAAAGGAAGATGGTAAATACAAAATTATTTTCAGATCATCCTCTGCCGTTATAAATCATTATTCACCCTTTTGCTGAATACAAGGACACTAGAGCCAGACCACGGCCAACTTAGCTTTAGATAATTTTGAGCACCAAAGTTGATCATGTGAAAAGAACAGGGGTAACTAGAATGGGTTAGAACAAACCTTCCATCTTTCCCAGAACTCTCTTAACAGCTCCAACACAGCCCTGGCATGACATACCAACCTTGAGAACAACTGTCTGCAATCAACCAAGACGAATATGCAGTTAATAGCATTATAAAAGGGAACCTTACAAAGCTATCTTCGACAACCATGAACTACAATAAGACTAGGAAGAGACAAAGCATTGGATGCATCCTCATTGACAAAGATAATCGAAAACACTAACAGCATACTCAGATGTCTGTGATGACAATCAGAGTTTGCATCCTTTCATTTATAGCATAAAATCCAGCTCACAATGAAAGGCAGCACTTGCAGACCAATAAAAAGTCAACTCAATGTAAAACAGGAAATAAATCCCAAATTCAAGGACCAAACAAGTCTAACTGATAAGCCATATTACCATATAGAGATTTATGAACATGGACCAATATATGAACATACCAAAACCATCTGTATTAGCTGTCCTAGCTGCTTATCAAGTTAAATTAACAACTGGCATGAAACTTTCAACTAAATTTTCGCTACTTTTTCCAGCTAAAAGTTAACTAAAAATCCTAAAAGGTTAATCTTTTTGTCAAAGATAATGTATTCAATCAACCATGCACACCACAGCATTCAAATTTCAATACCCAAATCAGTAAAATTTCTTCTTTTTCTAGTTTCCAGTTTTGTCAATCATTTTCCGCTTTACCTCTGAAACCAAAAGGAATACCAAATCAATCAAAAATTCAATACCCAAATCAGTAAAAAGGGTAACAAAAAAATTGATCATAAAGAATTAGTCTTTCCTCCAAAATTTTCAATCCAAAAACTCAGATAAACAACTAACCCAGATAACAGAAAGCAAGAACAAAATCAATCTATAAAATCTACAAGCACATACAAATACCCAAACAAAAGATTCTAAGCATTCATCCTAAAGAGAGGAAAACATAAGTACAATCAATTCAGGAATTGGAAAGATGGAATTTCGAAATAGAAAAAGAAAAAAAGGTTACCTGAGACATGGCTTCTGGCTTTTGGAAATAAAAACAGAGGAAGAAGAAGATTTTGATGGGCGTTGAGTTTTGGGTCTAAAGGGGGTTCGTAATTTATAGAAACTAGAAAGAAAGAATCATTCGTAGGCGGTGGTGGCTCTGGACCATTTTCAATCTTCAACGTTACGTCCAAACCACGCGCTTCTCCATTTTCGTTTTGGCTTTTGTTTCTTCTAACTTTTTTTTTTTTTTAATTTTGAAGAAAATGTTGGTTGGCTCTTTCTTCAGTTATAACTCTTTTTTTAAAGTATATTTTAATTAATCCTAAAACAGGGTCTCTTTTTCTTTTTTTTTTCTTTTTTGATATAGTCTGTATTTCTACGAATTATTTTCTGGCATAATTTTTAAAGTATTTAATATCATATATATATTTGCTTCTAACATGTGAAAGTTATACTATGCATTTCCTATATCTTTTGTCCCACTCACATAAATTACGTAATATTCGATTACTAGTTAATTTCAAAAAGTTTTGTTCGATGTTGACTTCTTCATTCACTTTTTAAATACATAAATCATATATTTTTAATTTTTCTTTATATTTGAGAATATTAAGAAGTTGGATTGTGTAAAAGAAGTTTAATGTCTTTTAAGTAAGGTCTCGGATTTGAGTCTTATCACTTGTGAGTAGAAAAAACAGATTTGAAAGAACTTCTTTCATTTATGGTCCGACACGACTCGAATAAAATTAGTCGTAGACCATTAAATAAATATGATCAAAAACAAAATATTGAGAATTAAACTATTACTATTTATCTTCCAAAAAGTGGAGAATGCATGGCTATGGTTTAAAAAATATATATAACATTAATTAAATTTTTAAAAAAAAGTTTCGAAAAGTATGAATCAAAATTTAATTTTAAATTTAATTAATTGCCTTAAATATATAAGTGTTGCTTTTTTTATGAAGAAAATGAATTTTCATTCATAAAATCGTAAGTATTATTATAATAATAATAAATTGGAAAAAAGTCTTAACTCCTCCCTTAATAGATCTTGTTCTTGTTTTGTGTCTCAAGTCATCTTCTTGATTATGAATCTCAAACTTTCTTTGTACGTCTCTAACTTATATGTGCCAATATTAGTAAAAAGAAATTGGTTGTAGAGCATCCACTACTATTCTCCATCTCAAATCATAAGATAAAATGATTATTATCTAATAACTTGGATTAGAATAATTATTAAAATATCAAGAAATCTATTTTGCGTCCGGCCAATCATTCAAATTTTAAGATGAAGATGATGTACCTTCAAAACTAGAACTCAATTTGTTAGTAACAATTCACGACTCCTATTGATACACCCGGACCTAGCACGACCTTTTCGTACAAACGGAATAGTACAAGATGGCGTAATAATTAATTAAAATGTCGGTCCAGCTGTGTCAAGTCAGAAGAGAAGTTAAACTTAAGATAAGACGGAGTTGGATGATGAGATGGTGACCATGCATGGAATTACTAAAGTGGACTTCTTTAAGTCCATAGCCAATGGATTAGACGTCCATTGGTGAATTGGTCGGTGGAACGGGCCAATGATCGAAATTATGAGAGGTTTCAAAGAGGGGAAAAAGTCTGACCCGGGGTCTGAGTAGACCCGGTGTCGGGCCTTGCTATAAATAGGGGGAGATGAGCTCTCCCCCTCTCATTTTCTCTTCTCCTTCTCTTCTCTCCTTGCATTTGCTCTCTCGGAGCAATTTTAGACTTTTGGTAGATCCGGACAAACCGACTGCAGAATCAAGGCGAGTTCTTGGTAAGTGATTCTTAACTCCTTGATCTACGTTTTATTAAGTTTTCACGCATCTCCATGCATTGGTTTAGGAAAGATCCAAGCTCAAAGTTAGATTTAGCTTTTTAGTTAGATTTCTAGCTTAGATTTGAGATCTAGGAACTTTGAGCTTGTGATTCTCGTTTTTGCTTCGGTAAACGCATCGTGGGAGGTAAGAGGAACCTCCATATCGAATTTCACGTCGAATCGTGGACCGAGGAGCTCAGGAACCGAGGAAAAGCCTCGAATCTCGAGGCTGGAGGACAGCTCCCGCGCGGGAGAGACCCGCTGGCCGAGTCCCGCATTGGACTTGGGCCAGTCTCGCTCGGGACATGGCCAATTTGGCCCAACCACGCGGGTGGGCCATTTTGGGCCCAATCCGAAGGAGTGGGCATTCCAGCCCAAATTTCAGGCTGGGCCTGACCCAACCTCGGGGGTGGCCAGACCAGCCAGGCCCAGACCAGCCAGAGTTGGCCGCCCATGGACCTCCAGGGGCATTTTCGTAATTTTCATCAAGTGTCCGATTTTTACCCCGAAACCTCCCAGACACTTTTCTAAGCCCTTAGTCACATTCAAGCCCAGTCGTAGGTCATATTAGAGCCTCATAAGTGCATTCATAAATTTAGTTATGAATGCTAACGCATATTTCCGTGTGCTAGGGCTACGGGTGAATCGAGTACGGCGATGCTCCGGAGGTTAAGCTATATGGAGCGCTTGAGAGTATACGAATCTCCCAATACTGTGAGTGACCTAGACTTCTCTGTTTAGCCACTGGGAAAAAAGGTTTTCAAAATGATTTTTAAAACATAAATGTTTTCAAAAAGGTTTTGGGATACGGAAAATCCACACACACATACAGTTGCTTGTGATATACCCATATAGAGAGTGGGATGTTTTCAAAAAAAAAGAAATATAAATACTTATGTGTATGTGTTTATATATTTTAAAAATGTATGCTTTGTACATATATATAATTATGAAAATTATTATTATCATTTTTAAGGGTGCGATACCCTTGCGAGACGAGTGATTGAGAGAGATGCTCCTCGGGCTCCAATTTATGGGAGCGTGGACGAGTTGGAGAAAAGCATGCTAGATTCTTAGACGTGGACCGCCTATTGAGGGGCACGATGAGACGAGACCTGGTTAGGAGAGACGCATAGGGAAGCTCGCCAAGCTCTATTTTGCTGTGTTCCACCACAGCGAGGCACCACCAAGGGAAAGGGCTAGAGAGATAGAGAAGAGAAAATATTATTGAATGAGAAAAGAGATAGCCCTCGGTGTAGTGAGGCATAAGACGACCGACGGGTCGAGCCTCCAGTATAAAAGAGATGCCAGCCCATTTGAGATATATATATATATATATATTTATTTTATTTAAGATGTTTTTAAAAGAGGGTTCTCAGCAAGAGAACCAGAAAATAGTTTTCAAAAGAAAAATATTTATTTTATTTTATTTTATTTTGGATTTCCCTTATCCGCGTTAACCCAGATGAAGATTCTTAGAACCTCTGTCACTCACCTGTATCCAATGTGGATAGATGTAGATTTGCGTACGGAGTCAGCTATAGAAAAGAGGCTCACTAGAAGACGTCGGTGGCCTAGGTTCAGTGGTTTCCGCTGTGTAGGCATTTTTTAAAATTAATCCAATGGTGTTGCTTATAAATTAAGTATTTTATTAAATGATTTTTAATTAAAATTTTAGTTTTATTTTGCAGCGATGATATCTATTTCAATGCCTTGCGGTGCTTCTGGTGCATGACCGGTCAGCACGTACTTCGAGGTAGCACGACGGTTGCCATGTGGCCGACCCCGGTGGGTCGAGGCGTGACACCTATAATTTAGAAAGGTTCCACATCATACATGAGACGTGGAATTGCAATAAATATTTCACTTTCCTTTTTCCCTTGTCTTGATTAGAGAAATTAAAAAAAAAAATACTCCATCCGTCTCATTTTTTTGTCCATCTTTTATGTTTTTGAAGTCTCAATCTATTTCTCCCTTATCATAAGTAAACAACCACTAAACTTTCATTCTAAATTCTACCCCTTTTTTTTCTTTTATTACTATCACATCATTATACAAAACCGCAAGAACATTTACGCACATCAAAGATAACAAGCAATTCAACATAATTCAATAATTTTTTTTTAAACTTTGTGAAAGTCAAACGGAGACAAAAATTTAGGGACGGAGGGAGTAAGAAACATTTCGGCCCATTCAATCTACACAATAAGTTAGAATCAAATCACAGTACTGATGAATTTTGGTGGACAATATGGGTTATTGCCACTTTCAATGGATTACATAATTAAGTTTGCATGTATGCATGACCCATCTCTCTTTTTTGGTCTATGCAACATAGGGCAAAAATTTCTTTACATGAAGCTATATTTTGATAAATAATTCCATAGTAAGATGCTTTTGTCTTAATTTGTTGGAGAAATGATCCAACGAAACCGGTTCAGTAGGAGTAACCATGGAACAAAAACGTTTTACGAAATTTAGCTACTCATTTAAAAAAGTTCAATCTCAAATAAAAATTTTACAAAATTTCGAGATAAATTTCAAAATCTATGACATTCATTTTGGTGACGTTTAATTTAAATATGTGACTATAATTGTGTCACATCTTAATTTTGTCGTAATTCCTACTGAATTTGTTCTGTAGGCTCATCATTCTACCTTCTAGTAGATTTACCGTTGTTACAAACATCAATTAGTTTTTACATTTCAGGTTGGTTATCAAGATTTTTTAAACCTTTAAAAGGACACAAGAAAATTTGGTGACCAACTCTTCGATGTGCTAAAATTTTAGTTTATTTATCCAACATTTGCTCTTATGGATTTGATTTCATGAGAATTATCACAAACTGAAAACAAACAGAGTAAACGTGGCATATGGTATAACTATGAAATTTTGATTAAAAATAATTAAACAGATATTTAAATTAAAACCAACATGCAATATATATATATATATATATATTTAACCAACTTATATAACCATGGGAACAAGAGAAAATTTTTAGTTAACCAAAATATCTTTTTAAACAAAGCAGCGTGAAAAGTAAAGCCTTCCCAATAACAAACCCACAATGGGATCGAATTTGTTTTCTTACCTTTACCGAAATTACCGTCGTCATTGCCTCAACCATTACTTGTTGGTCTCTTTATAATGTATATTTAAAAAACTATACCCGGCTTCGTTTGGCCTACGGCTAAAGTTGTAGATTGATTACGTCAATAACAAAGGTTCTACTTAACCTCTAAAACCTTGTTATAAAAATTAGTTGTGAATGCCATTTAAATTAAAAAAGAAAAAAACTATATAACAGAAACTTAAAAAATAGAAAGAAGAAAAAGAAAAAAGCATTCGTAGTGAACTATCGCGTTAGAAGTGGTTGGGTTAGGGGGCCCAAATTTGAGTGTTTGGTAAGTTTTCTTCCAAGAAATAATAGCAATACAATTAAAAGAACAGAAGTTTCCAATGAAGAAATAGTACAAAAATCGTACTTTCCTAATTTCTAGTAGTACACAACGACTTTGTTGGTAGTAGCAATGAATTTTCTTGTTAGATTTTAAGTAGTGGAACTCTGAATCAGGTCGATAATTATACAATTATTATATGACATTTAAAGTGTCATCGCATATATGTATGTTCTTCCAAAAGTTAACCCAATCATCATATATTAAACGGAAAAAAAAAAGAAAAATTATTAAACATGGGATGGTTTATTAGAAATCTGATTAAAAAATATAAAGTTTTATATGGTTTGAAACATAGATATCAAAACTCTTGGATGAATTAATTAGATGTTGAGTGAACTGTCAAGTGATTCACTGTCATAATGATTATATACATATATATTATCTCATCCGATGTTTATCAAAATCGGGTCGGATAGTAATTTGATAGATAAGGTATTGAATCATCGGATTAATGTTCAATCGTTAGGTTAATAAGTGAATCATATATTTAATTTTTTATAAAAATTTTATTTAAATATATATAAAATAAGTAATTATCTAATTAAATAATTTTATGCATTTATTCTACCATATGAGCTTTATTCCTTTGAGGCCAAGATTCAGTGCTTGTTTGGTCGAATTCCAAAGCAAGCAAGCAATAAACTGTAAACGGGCTTTTGTGAGGTATCAATTGGGCTGAGAAAGTCCTTGTTGTTACATACCTCGTTGGCTGGTAATGGTATGGCGGTTACATTCCCTTATGCTATGTTTGGTTTGGAGTAAATGGAGGGAGGGATGCATTAAACCCCTCCAAACTCCAAATCCCCAAATTGGGGTTTTTTGGAGGGTAAAAAATTTTATTTCAATTTTATCCTCATGAAATTAATAAACTTTCAAAATTATCCTTAACTAATTTCAATAATTTTTTCCACTCCATGTTTTATTTTATTTTTAGTATTTTTTACTTAAAAAATATATTTATACAATAAACTAATTTTTTTGTTCCTTTTAATTGTAAGTTCATTTATTTAGTATAAAAAGAACAAGAAAAACATATTCCATATAAGTTTTTTTATATAGTTCAGTAAAAATTAACTTTATTTTTACAAAGATTAATTTCTACATAACAATAAATAAATTAAAATATATAAAAATAAAAACGATTACATTGTAAAAAATTTTATATATAGGGATAAATTAGTAAAAAATTACACTAAACCCCTCCTTATTCCTCTTTCAACCAAATAAAAAAAATGATGAAATTAATACTTCTCTTCCCGCTTACCTCCCCTTACTCCCCCTCCCCTTCCCCCTTTGAACCAAACATAGGCTTAAAAAATGGTATGATGGTTACATATGGTCAAACGTTGGGTGAGAAAGTCTGGCAAAAATGTCAAGGAAACCCACTCGGATTTTCTTTTCATGTATAGGGTGATGACTTCAAGGAGATCATTTATGGTGAGGTCAGAAAAGGTTATATAATTTGACAGTTAGATATGGATAGAATAAAAAAAATCGTTAGATGTTGATAATTTATAATGGACCAAAAAAAGGATAACTGTGGCCAAAAAAAAAGAAAAAAAGAAGGGTGACCGGTTGTAAAAATATAAAGTTAAAAATAGAGGTGTCCATGGGCCGGGCCAGGTTCGGGTCGTACCAAAACAAGAATGTGAGAAATTTCCTTGTCCAAGCCCGGCCCAGCCTGACTAAATGGGCATCTTCCTTTGTCCAAACCCGGCCCTAAAATATTTCTATAAGCCCGAGGTCTATCCAAAAGTTCGTTTTTAAATTTTTTCATACACTAATTTTAAAAATTAAATTATATTAATTTATAATATAAATAAAAATAAATCAACACAATTAAAAAAATCATCTCAAATAATTTTTACAAAGTTAACAAAGTATAAATACTAATAATATTTGAAAATATCAATATCATATACAAAAAAAAAAGAAAACACCACATTAATAAATAAAATAAATAAAATAAATATATAAAAATATATTTATATTAAATGAATAATAATTCAGACCGGACCATGTCTTGATTTTTTTGCCTATGACCAAGCCCGGCCCGTTTATTAAACGGACTTTTAAATCTTGTCCAAGCCCGGCCCTCAAAATTAAAAATCTTATCCAAACCCGTTCAAATATCAGACGGGCCTACGGGTTTGGACGGGTAACTCAACCTTTAAACAGCACTAAGAAAAAATGAGGAAATGACTTTGAAAAACATATCCATTAGTTCTTATTTAACTTTTTTTATTAAAATTTTTTTCTTGTCACGTTACTTTCTTGTTATGTCAATTGTTTTGGTTTTCCTTTTTCTTTTTATTTTTACAGAAACTTTTGTTTTATAAGTTTGAGTGTCTTTCACTTTTCTTTATCCCGCCACTTTAATTTTTTTTTTCATTTCTTCATCTTTTGGTTTATTACTAGTACTTATTTTATTTTATGCAGTATATATTTATTATTTCTATATAGTATTGTTTTGGAAGGAAAAGATATTAACTCAATTAATTTAAAATTATATACCCCCTTTATACTAGCATTAAAATTGAAATATAAACAAGATTAATCACTTCTTGTAATTTAAAATTTATTTTGTGGACTAATAATATTGAACTATTTTTATTTTAATTATGGGATACATTCTTATGACTTATAATGTAATTCTCATTATTTAGTAATTTTCTTTGTATAAAAAATAAGTAAAACTTTTTTAGCATTATATTAAAGAAAAATTTTTCAATACATAATTAAAACTCTAGCATGATAAATTTTAAAAAATTTTACAATTAATATGATAAACTAATAAACATGAAATACTTACTATTACACTAAAATACATTATATGTAGCATTTACACTGTTTTCATTTTTTTTAATTTAAAAATTTTACTTACATATATTTGATTAATTCTTTATTAATTTATACTCATAGACATTAATATAGTGTTATATACTTTAGGCTATACTATCAGAAAATGGGCGACTGAAAAGTGGAATTAAAGAGAGAGGGAAATTTGTAAGCTACAGAATAAAGATGGGTAAAAGTACCTCACAAGTCCCTCTACTATAGGAAAATGTTCAATTTAGTCCCTATACTGTAATTTTGGTCAATTTAGTCCCTCTACTATCAGAAATTGAACAAATTAGTCCCTCTTACAAAAAAAATCAACTTTGACTATTCAAATTGATGATGTGGCAGTGCCACATCATCACAGTGCTGACGTGGTAGTGCCACATCATCACCAATGCTGACGTGGCATGCCACGTCATCAATGTTAATTAATAAAATTTTTAGAGGGACTGATTTGTATAATTATAAATAGTATAGGGACTAAATTGAATAAATTTATATAATATAGGGATTAAATTGAGCAAAAATATATAGTATAAGGACTTATTAGAAACTTTAACATCCATACTTGAAAAGTTTTTCTAAAATTATATACAAATTTATATAGTATAAAATTATTAATTGAATGTGTTTTTATATAATTAATGATAGAAAATGGAAATAAATTAATAAATCAAAAGTATTATACCGTGTTATACTTTTTTATTATAAAAAATTGAACATTGGTTATTAATTTATTTATTTCCACTTTCTATCATTAATTATCATTAATTTTTACTTCCACTTTCTATCATTACTTTTTACTTATTTAAAAATTAATTTTCATACATTTAAAATTTAAAATTAGTAAAAATAAAGAAAACTATAGTTAAATTCAAATGTAATTTTATTTAATTTTTAATAGTTTTATATGTAGAATTTATTACAAAATTGACTACTAGAAAAATAAAATCAATTTTAGTATTATATATAAAATTAAAATAAATTCAAGTGTTAAGTATTATATAAAAAGGCACATGTTTTAAAAATATTTATTTAGTTTTTATTTTTCTAATAGAAGAATGTGAAGTACTTTTATAAAAAAAAATTGAAAAAAAAATTGTTTATTATAATCATATTCGAAATATATATAAAGTTTATTAATTTATTTTTACTTTCTTCCTATCATTCATGACATAAAAATATCTTAAATGATAATTATATCTACTTACAATAATTTAAGAAAAATTGTTCAATATCATATTATATAAATAGATACGTGTTATAAAAATATTTGTTTTGATTTTATTTTTCTAGTAGTCAATTTTTTAATAAATTCTACATATAAAACTATTAAAAATTAAATAAAGTTACATTTGAATTTAACTATAGTTTTCTTTATTTTTACTAATTTTAAATTTTAAATGTATGAAAATTAATTTTTAAATAAGTAAAAATTAATGATAGAAAGTGGAAGTAAAAATTAATGATAATTAATGATAGAAAGTGGAAATAAATAAATTAATAACTAATGTTCAATTTTTTATAATAAAAAAGTATAGCAAGGTATAATACTTTTGATTTATTAATTTATTTCCATTTTCTATAATTAATTATATAAAAACACATTCAATTAATAATTCTATACTATATAAATTTGTATATAATTTTAGAAAAAATTTTCAAGTATGGATGTTAAAGTTTCTAATAAGTTCTTATACTATATATTTTTGCTCAATTTAATCCCTATATGATATAAATTTGTTCAATTTAGTCCCTATACTATTTGTAATTATACAAATCAGTCCCTCTAAAAATTTTATTAATTAACATTGATGACGTGGCATGCCACGTCAGCATTGGTGATGATGTGGCACTGCCACGTCAGCACTGTGATGATGTGGCACTGCCACATCATCAATTTGAATAGTCAAAATTTATTTGTAAGAGGGACTAATTTGTTCAATTTCTGATAGTAGAGGGACTAAATTGACCAAAATTATAGCACATGGACTAAGTTGAACATTTTCCTATAGTAGAGGGACTTGTGGGGTACTTTTACCAATAAAGAAGAGAAAAAGAAGACACGGTGGATGACTGCTATTTTTTTATTTTAATGACAAGCCTAAAGGCCAAAACTCACATTGACGAAAGTAGGGTAAAAACTAAAGTAACTTTTCTCTCTCCTTTTGGTACCGGTATTTTCAGTTAAAGGTTTCAACTTATATTATATTAATTCCATCTAAGGATCCTTATTTGTCCATTAAGATCCAAAGGTCCAAATTAAAAATAACCTAACTTTCACCGCACCACAATTGGCCTTATCGTAGCAGCCACTCATGTATAGCATTAAAGTTTGGCCACAACCACATCTTTTTACCTTAGTACCCTTGAGATATTGATTTATTGGGATATGACCCCATAGATTCGAGACATTATTTTTAAATTCCAGGATTTTGAAGTATTTTTCTATTAAGCATCTCCATATATGCCTTTGTTCGAGAGCTTACACTTCCCCCTATCTTGAATATATACTAATGCCATGTTCGAAAATTGATTTCTCAATATTGTGCCACAAGATTCACAAATCCTTATTCCAACAGCTTTATACTAAAGAAGAATCACTCTCCTCAAAAGTCGAAAGTGTATCTTCCACGTGTTCTTTCTTCTATTACTCTTTTCTTATCTTTGACGCAATACTTTCACTTTACTAAATCAAAGGGAAATGTAGTGGTTGACATCACTTAATTAATCTCAAGTTACTCTTGAACAATAATTTCTTTTGGTATCTGTTTAACTAGATATCACACTTCTTCAAAATAGTCAACAAATGCACAACTTTTATCCTATGTCTAACTAATTCAAAATTGAGTCGTTTCATACTCTAAACATAGAAAAATTCTTTCAAGTTTATTTTTTACATTTAAAAGACTTAAATCAGAGATCTTACTTAATTAAGAGAAACCAAACTCCTATTCGACCCAACAAACATTAGTTACCTTCTATACATCCTTAAAAAGGAAAAATGAAACAAATAAATATTAAAAATCAATTACTTAAAAGTGCGGTCATAATTGTCACAGTTTAAATAGTTTAATTAAACTCAATTATATGCTTTCTTGTTTTCCGAGTACTTGAGTCAAAGCCCTAAACTCAAGAACACAAACTAAGTTTCATTGACACCTAATATATGCTTTCATGCAACGTACATAATTTTTTTTTCCTATATTAGATGATAGGCTACACAATAGGGAAGCAACCATCCCCAACCGCATAAGTCTCAACTCACCCAACCCAATATTTGAACTCAAGACCTCCAACCAGAAATTTCAAACTCTAACTAGTTGGGTGTCCCCTTATTATTGTAGGGAAATCGAGAACAAACAAATGTAGCGAAAAAATAAAATTTTGGTTCCCACCAGGACCCATGCGGAGGAGATCCCAATCAGTGATAGAAATATTATCTTATTTATGTGATGATATCACAAACTGAAGTTGGATAGAATCAAGCTGCAACGAAACCTCCTCAGATCTCGCCTTTATGGTATCTACACGATCAAGCAATAACCAATCTTCGTCTCATGAAGAGTAGGAATAGAGTTTTCTCTCTGCGTTTTGTGCTAGCAAACGTACAAAGAGTTGTTTTATGTTTTAATGGGAAAAGCTTTAAATTATGCGTGTCTCACACTCCTTTTATATTTAGGTTAAAACTTTTTTAACCTAATTAGATTTAGATTAAACTTTTAATTCATTTAGACTTTGGGCTAACCCGTAATCAAGCTGATAAGGCCATATTTAGTGTATATTTAGTGGCTAATTTGATATATATTTTAGTACTTTTCTTGTGGACTCCAAACCAGTCCAATATTGTACTAAGCTTCCGATATGAAATTCCTTGGGATGTTTAAATACAATTAAAAAAAAATCTTCTAAGCATGATCAGGCGTAATTAAGTCTGTATTAGACTTAGAATTTTTGAGATTAATGAGGGACAAAATTGACTTTTTGGCAAAGGGTATAAAAGGGGGGGAGATGGCTTGAAGAAGAAAAATTTTCTTCTTCTCTTCTCCTTCACCCGTTTCTTCCCCCATTTCCACCAAAATCTTCTCTTCCTTATAACTTCTTCAATTCTCAACCAAATCAAGCAAATAAATAGTCTAAATCATAGTATTTTCTGAGCTCTACGCGATGATAGTGGCGATTCTTGGAGGGGAGCAAGGATTTGAGCTCAATGGGCAAGAGAAATTTCGGGATTCTTTGGAGATTTGGAGAGGATGAGCTCAAATTGGTTTGAGCCACTTAGGTATGTTAATCTACCCTCCATAAGCTTTCAATTGATGTAAGAAGTATATTAATTGGTTGAGTGGTTGTTGAGTTCTTTAAATTTGAAGAAAATGGGTATTATGAGTTAAATTCTTGGATTTAAGTTTAAATGATTGTTTAGTGAGGTTGTGATAGAATTATGTAGTGTATTATGGTTGGAAGAATGTTGTTTTTAGCTTAGGAGAGCAGGAATTGAAGTTTTGTGAGGTTAGAAGTCAAATGCAAAAATTCTGTTTTGGGATGAAATTCGAACCTCTCTGTTTTTATGGATTTTGGCTAGGCAAATGATCCCCGTTTGCCATGAAATTTAATCTGGAGAATCTTTGATGTGTTAGCTACAACTTTTGTTCATAAAACCTTGCTCAGAAATGCCTATATTTAAAAATATAAATTTTTGAAGTTTCTGTCGCCTGGAAAACGTGAAATTTGACGACAGCAAATTCAATTCAATTTTCTACTTAGATAGAGTGAGAATTAGAGTTTGGCATAGAAGAACTTATTGAAGTAGATTTTTAGAGCTTTCCAACGGTATATTATATGCCTTAATCCAAGTTCTAGAACAAAAGTTATGGAATTTTGAAGTTAGGGCAGAAAATCTGCAGTATTTTTCGGGTTGACCGGAAATCTGGAAATTTTCCAGATTCCGGTGACCGGCCGGTCAACAGTGACTGGCTGACTAGGTTCCCAATTGACCAGTTGACTTTAACTTCGACCGGTTGACTTTGACCGTTGACATGAAAGTTGACTTTTTCCGATTTTGATCGTTTTCGATCTCGGCTTAGTCTAAAGCCATGCCAGTGTATATTAGAGCCTATTTAGGTTATTCTGAGTCATCAATCAAATATGTGAAGTTTAAAAATGATTTTAATGAGATTCATTTGCAAAATTAGGAGCACCGGCGAGGGATCGTGACGAGGGCTCCTGCTGTGCAGTTGGGTTAGCACGGAAGTATACTACTTTGCCAGTCTGTGAGTGGTTTGGCCTCAATGTTTAGTGACATTGATGGCAAATGCTTTTAATTGTTTTAATTAAATGTTTTATTGTTTTGGGGTATGATGTACCACTGCACAAGTATACACTTTTCTGAGGGCGGGTAATATAGCATATATATGATGATATAAATATATTAAAAATGATTTTATGTAAAATCGGTCGTGGCGTAATGGGAGTCCGTATGTGACTTGCCCGATCGAGGTATCTTGATATAAACCTAATCGCGGCGTGATTACGGTCCGTATGTGACATGCCCGATTGAGGTATGATGTTAGTCCATGAGGGACTGCCTATGGGGGGCAAGTTGTGCTAGCTATTGATGGCTTGTGGACGCTCCGTTGGGGAGGCACAAGTGCATCCTCCTGGGATTGTGAGGCGCGGAGGGTGACACGCCAAGAGCACTTGTAGTCATTACGATGACGAATGGAAAACGTTGGGAGATTAAGGCATAGAGTATATATATATATATATATTTTAAGTAAAATTAAAGGATGATTTATGTGAATTTCTCCCAACGGGTTTTCGAGAGCTCATCGACGGGTGAGACTCGGTCTATTTATGCCGCCCTAATTAAATTATTTTGATATAAATGATTTTATTGGTGGGAATTATTTTATAAAAAGAAACTGATGATTTCTAAGATGATTTTTGGTATTATTATATCCCCCACCATCTTTGGTCTTTTACATTGTTTCCCAACCACAACACTGAGTCCGTTGACTCACCTCGTGGTTATTTACATTTTTCAGGCATTGTTGTTCATTGAGGAGTAGTTACCTCGTAAGCGTGTGGATAGGCTTCCAGTTTGTGTAGGTATTTTATCCATAGAATTAGCGATCCACGTGTATTTTAAATTCCGCTGTGTATTGTTTTGATTTTATTCCGCACAATTGTAAGCTCACTCTGTTTTGATATTTTGTCATTGGGGGACTTTATTACTATAATTGTGTTATTTAAAGATATTATTTTTACATATATAAAAATATTGTTTTATGAAATTGATATTTGATATTTGTTTTATGCTGTGAATACTATGCCTTGTGCTGTTTGGATGCGTGGGTGTACACACGTACTTTGAGGCAGTACGGCGGCTGCCACGTGGCCGAGCCTGCGGGTCAGGGCGTGACAGTTTGATTGGTATCAGAGTGAATCGTTTTTAAAATGCTTTTAAAAACATAGTGGATCACTTTAGGACGTAAAGAGTCGGTTCAGGTACTTGGGTACCTAGTGAAACCAATTCCTTAGTCATCTTAGTTTTTGTAGCTAAAGAACTAAAGTTGTTATTAGAAATATGCGCTACCCAAGCTATGACACGAGTTTGAATGATCTCATGAGTGAGATGAGATGTGTTGAGTCCGTGTGAGGACTATTTAAGGTCATGAGCTTTGGAGGGGTAGCTATGCGTTTGTAAAGAAAGGCGAATATGGTTGAGGGTGAGATACAAACCCTATTATGAGAGTGATTAAAATTCAATTGAATCAACGGATAAGGAATTTGTTCCTATCCTAGAATTACATGTTTATAGAGCCAAGACATGGATCTAAGTACTCCCAAAAGTGGGATGAAAAGTCTATTAACTCGGTGTAGAGTTATCAAGTGACTGGAAGTCTGAAGCGACGTTGATGTCTTTGCAAGTGAAGGCAAAGATTGAAGGGTTGGAATTGAACCCTAAATTGAGTTTTGGAGTGGTGTGAGTGTCTTTGCGAGAAGGCACAAAACTCGGATTAAGGGTTGTACTTAAGTGAAATTTTGAAGAATTCCCTTGTGATACAAGTTGTGAAGAGATTGGAGAATTGTTTCTATGATTGTGAAGCAATCTCGTGTGCTTCCTTGGGGAGGCAATTGATTCAAGAATCGGTGTTGGGGATTGTGAAGTATAAATTGACAAGGAAATGTTTTAAAGGAGTATTAAGTATTGTTGGGAGAGAAGTTGACTTGGTAAGTAAATGAAATGTGAAAATTGAAGGCGAAAGTAAATGGTGTATAACTTGACTTTCCTTGAAAGTCAATTGACTACCATTGGGATGTTCTCCTAACCTTGCGAGAACACTGGTGGTGTGATTAAACCCTTAAATATGTAAAGAAGGTTATGGTTATAGAGTCACAGTTCCCTACAAGGCGAGAATGTGTACTCCGAGAAGTATGGTGAGTAAGTAAAGATGTTTGAAAGGTGAAGTAGGTATGAAAAGATGAAAAATGTGGAGAATGTAGTAAATTGAAAAGATAATTGAAAGTTATTGATGATGGGAGATGTTTTGAATGTTGCTTTGATGTGAAGTTTCAAATGAATTGAAAATGTATAATGGTGAAGTTGGTGAAAGAAAGTAAATGGACAAATGACTAATAAAATATTAAAGCAAATAAAGTGAGACAAATTGGAAGATTTGAAAGGAGGAAGGAGTTAGAAAATTGAAAGTTTAATTGATCAATATGGAAGTGTAGATGCAAAACTTGTGAAGAATGGCGATGCCATACTTAGTACGGATCGGATGGAGAAGTGTAGCACATTGGAAAATTGTGCCACTAGAAAATGAAATTTCAGAAGTCAACCAATGAATAGTTTGGTTGTCGACAAGCATCAAATATTACCGTCCAGAGTGATATTGGCACTAGAGACAAGTAAATTACACCATGAAAGATTCACTATTTGTTAGCACATGTCATCTGTGCTTAAATTATTGAATCGAAGTAAACAACGTTGAAGTGAAGAAAGAAATTTTTTATGTTTTTCCGGAGGAACTACTAGGGTTACCATCGGAAAGAGAAAATGGAATGTTGCAATTGAATTGCAACTAGGTACGGATTCAATTCCCTATTAATCCGTATCGAATAAACCCAGGTGAAGTAGTAAGGTAAAGAAGTTGGTTAAGTAAATGGAGAAAGGAGTTATACGGTCGAGCATTTCGCCATCGAGTGCTCTGACTAAATTATGAAGGAAGGAAAGTTGAATTTCCTTGACTTTGTATCGACTGCCAATAGTTGAATAAAGTCACAGTCTGGAATCAAGGAGAGTAACAATCTTAAGATTGTTTCTTAAATGTGATATGGTCATTATGATGGTTGACGAATTGGGTGTTCCAACCATATCTTGATCAACTTGTCATTAATATCGTTGATGACACCTTGGTCTATCTAGAAATGGGTGTGAGTATGTTTAACATCTCCGTTTTGTGTTGTAATTAAAAAGGAACACCTACTGTACATCGAACTATACTAACATCAGTTTGGTTACAAGTAAGTCTTTTCTTGGATTAATTGGTGATTGAGAAAAGTATCTTGTGGGCCCATAACCCACAGGTCAAGCTACTCTTAATTCAAGATAGCTTAACGGTGCCATCGAGATTTGTAATTTTCTCAAGTTGGCAAGTAATTAACAGAGGATTGTTTGAGGGATTTTTCTCTGATAATTGAATGATCTACTAGCTTAAATCTCAATAATTAAGTTTTGGTGGGATGAAAAAGTTAAAGGTGGTTTCAGAAGTTTGAGGAAGTTTTGACTATATCCCTAATGTTTACTTTGCCAGTCTCTGTTAGAGGCTGTGCAGTTTACACTAATGTGACCGGACTAAGTCTTTGACATGTCCTAATGTAAGATGGTGAGATGGTAGCTTATGTTTCTCATCAGTTGAGGAGGCATAAGGAGAATTATTCAGTGCATGACTTAAAAGATTGCAGCCGAAAACTTGTACTTAAAAGTGCATCTAACTTGTTGCACAGGAAACGTGCTATAATTAAATTGATTGTGAAAGCTTGAAGTGATCTATGTCACGGAGAGATCTTAACTACGTGATAGAAGAAATGGTTAAAGTTGTAATAAATTGTAAGTTGGTGATTGATTATCAACTGAACAAGTAAAGGTGGTGACTGACGTGCTGAACCGAAAGGTTCTTTTTCTTCATGGATATCCATATTGAATGTTGTTACTGTTGTTGGAAGAGTATTCAATGGAGTTAATTTGAAACACTAATAAATGTGGTGGCTTGATTGCTCAATTCACTGTCTTATCGTGGTTGATTGAGTAAATTAGAATATTTCGGAGAATGATCCTAAATTGAAAGTAAAAGGTGAAAAGTAATGAAAAGAGATAAACAAATGGAGTGTGAATACTTGAACTAGTAAGTGAGGAATGAATAATGATGGAGTATTGCTCTACTGAATTAGAGTTTGTGTTTTGAATGATGCGGAATTTCGGAATGTAAATTGTGGAACAATATGATTTCTCCACTTTTACGATGTGTTGTGGTAGTCTGAAAGAATAATGGTATATTAGAGGTGTTGTTGGTGGTTGAAATTGGAGGAAAAGTAAAGAGTAAGTGAATAAGTAATTGATGGGTTGACATGTTAAAGATCGATCTTGAGAAGCCTATTGCCACAGTGTAATTGTTGTGTGATTCTCGAGTGAGAGAAGGGAAATGTATTGCCATGGAATCTTGTGAATTGTGTTACCTCATGTTTTGAGGTTGTGGTGCGATTTGGGTGATTTGAGGAATTCACTCAACCGGCACATATTATGTATAGTCTGGATGACATACATTTTTGAGCGGTTGGCTCAGTTGAGTGTTGATGAAAACAAGGTTTCTATGGTGTTATATATGCACTAGCGATTTCATATTGAGGTTTGAGCTTGAACCTCGATTTTGAACAAACTGTTGGAGGCAATAGGAGGAGAAATTAAAATTTTAATGTTATGTTCTGTCCTTGAAGTGATTGACAAGTGGAGAGAATTATGTAATTGTTGCCAAATGTTGTGTTGTGTAGTTATGCTATCAACTCTAGAAGGAGTTGAGGTGTACTTGCTGTTGGCAAGGTGGCCAATAGCAACCATTGTCAGATTGACATTGGGGAAGAGTGATGTGCAGAATTTTTGCATTTGACTTCTAACCTCACAAAACTTCAATTCTTGCTCTCCTAAGCTAAAAACAACATTCTTCTAATCACAATACACTACATAATTCTATCACAACCTCACTAAACAATCATTTAAACTTAAATCCAAGAATTTAACTCATAATACCCATTTTCTTCAAATTTAAAGAACTCAACAACCACTCAACCAATTAATATACTTCTTACATCAATTGAAAGTTTATGGAGGGTAGATTAACATACCTAAGTGGCTCAAACCAATTTGAGCTCATCCTTTCCAAATCTCCAAAGAATCCCGAAATTTCTCTTGCCCATTGAGCTCAAATCCTTGCTCCCCTCCAAGAATTGCCACTATCATCGCGTAGAGCTCGGAAAATACTATGATTTAGGCTATTTATTTACTTGATTTGGTTGAGAATTGAAGAAGTTATAAGGAAGAGAAGATTTGGGTGGAAATGGGGGAAGAAACGGGGTGAAGGAGAAGAGAAGAAGAAAATTTTTCTTCTTCAAGCCATCTCCCCCCCTTTTATACCCTTTGTCAAAAAGTCAATTTTGTCCCTCATTAATCTCAAAAATTCCAAGTCTAATACAGACTTAATTACTCCTGATCATGCTTAGAAGATTTTTTTTTAATTGCCACTCTATGTGGAGCTTTGTATGAGAAGAGTGTGTTACTCCATTTTGTTGAGACAAAGTGGAAGAAAGGCAAATGCTCAGTAATGAGAGTTGTCGAAGTTAATGTGAAGAAACGAAAGTCGATTATGATAGATTGAAGGTAGATTGAAAACGATGGTGATTAAAGTGGTAGTAATTAAAGAGCGAAGTTGGAATTTGGTGTAAGAGGCTAAGTTACCTCAAAATTGTATTGGCAGAAGTGAAATTGTGAAGTTGAGAGGAAACTGGGATCAAGATTTCCAGAGATGTAAATCTATTGTCTTGAATACACATTGGAAGTTGAATGAGGTTAGATCAACATGACCGATTTGTGGAGTGAATGGAAAATCTGTTGGAGTAAGTATTGTCGAAAAGTTGTCGAGCTTGTTTTGATTCGGAGATGGGATGAGACGAAACTATTCCTACTCAATTGATACTTAGTCCTTGGAATTTCGAGGACGAAATTTTTATAAGGAGGGGGAGAGTTGTGGACTCCAAACCAGTCCAATATTGTACTAAGCTTCCGATATGAAATTCCTTGGGATGTTTAAATACAATTAAAAAAAAATCTTCTAAGCATGATCAGGCGTAATTAAGTCTGTATTAGACTTGGAATTTTTGAGATTAATGAGGGACAAAATTGACTTTTTGGCAAAGGGTATAAAAGGGGGGGAGATGGCTTGAAGAAGAAAAATTTTCTTCTTCTCTTCTCCTTCACCCCGTTTCTTCCCCCATTTCCACCAAAATCTTCTCTTCCTTATAACTTCTTCAATTCTCAACCAAATCAAGCAAATAAATAGTCTAAATCATAGTATTTTCTGAGCTCTACGCGATGATAGTGGCGATTCTTGGAGGGGAGCAAGGATTTGAGCTCAATGGGCAAGAGAAATTTCGGGATTCTTTGGAGATTTGGAGAGGATGAGCTCAAATTGGTTTGAGCCACTTAGGTATGTTAATCTACCCTCCATAAGCTTTCAATTGATGTAAGAAGTATATTAATTGGTTGAGTGGTTGTTGAGTTCTTTAAATTTGAAGAAAATGGGTATTATGAGTTAAATTCTTGGATTTAAGTTTAAATGATTGTTTAGTGAGGTTGTGATAGAATTATGTAGTGTATTGTGGTTGGAAGAATGTTGTTTTTAGCTTAGGAGAGCAAGAATTGAAGTTTTGTGAGGTTAGAAGTCAAATGCAAAAATTCTGTTTTGGGATGAAATTCGAACCTCTCTGTTTTTATGGATTTTGGCTAGGCAAATGATCCCCGTTTGCCATGAAATTTAATCTGGAGAATCTTCGATGTGTTAGCTACAACTTTTGTTCATAAAACCTTGCTCAGAAATGCCTATATTTAAAAATATAAATTTTTGAAGTTTCTGTCGCCTGGAAAACGTGAAATTTGACGACAGCAAATTCAATTCAATTTTCGACTTAAATAGAGTGAGAATTAGAGTTTGGCTTAGAATAACTTATTAAAGTAGATTCTTAGAGCTTTCCAACGGTATATTATATGCCTTAATCCAAGTTCTAGAACAAAAGTTATGGAATTTTGAAGTTAGGGCAGAAAATCTGCCGTATTTTTCGGGTTGACCGGAAATCTGGAAATTTTCCAGATTCCGGTGACCGGCCGGTCAACAGTGACTGGCTGACTAGGTTCCCAATTGACCAGTTGACTTTGACTTCGATCGGTTGACTTTGACCGTTGACATAAAAGTTGACTTTTTCCGATTTTGATCGTTTTTGATCTCGGCTTAGTCTAAAGCCATTCCAGTGTATATTAGAGCCTATTTAGGTTATTCTGAGTCATCAATCAAATATGTGAAGTTTAAAAATGATTTTAATGAGATTCATTTGCAAAATTAGGAGCACCGGCGAGGGATCGTGACGAGGGCTCCTGCTGTGCAGTTGGGTTAGCACGGAAGTATACTACTCTGCCAGTCTGTGAGTGGTTTGGCCTCAATGTTTAGTGACATTGATGGCAAATGCTTTTAATTGTTTTAATTAAATGTTTTATTGTTTTGGGGTATGATGTACCACTGCACAAGTATACACTTTTCTGAGGGCGGGTAATATAGCATATATATGATGATATAAATATATTAAAAATGATTTTATGTAAAATCGGTCGTGGCGTGATGAGAGTCCGTATGTGACTTGCCCGATCGAGGTATCTTGATATAAACCTAATCGCGGCGTGATTACGGTCCGTATGTGACATGCCCGATTGAGGTATGATGTTAGTCCATGAGGGACTGCCTATGGGGGGCAAGTTGTGCTAGCTATTGATGGCTTGTGGACGCTCCGTTGGGGAGGCACAAGTGCATCCTCCTGGGATTGTGAGGCGCGGAGGGTGACACGCCTGGAGCACTTGTAGTCATTACGATGACGAATGGAAAACGTTGGGAGATTAAGGCATAGAGTATATATATATATTTTAAGTAAAATTAAAGGATGATTTATGTGAATTTCTCCCAATGGGTTTTCGAGAGCTCATCGACGGGTGAGACTCGGTCTATTTATGCCGCCCTAATTAAATTATTTTGATATAAATGATTTTATTGGTGGGAATTATTTTATAAAAAGAAACTGATGATTTCTAAGATGATTTTTGGTATTATTATATCCCCCACCATCTTTGGTCTTTTACATTGTTTCCAAACCACAACACTGAGTCCGTTGACTCACCCCGTGGTTATTTACATTTTTCAGGCATTGTTGTTCATTGAGGAGTAGTTACCTCGTAAGTGTGTGGATAGGCTTCCAGTTTGTGTAGGTATTCTATCCATAGAATTAGCGATCCACGTGTATTTTAAATTCCGCTGTGTGTTGTTTTGATTTTACTCCGTACAGTTGTAAGCTCACTCTGTTTTGATATTTTGTCATTGGGGGACTTTATTACTATAATTGTGTTATTTAAAGATATTATTTTTACATATATAAAAATATTGTTTTATGAAATTGATATTTGATATTTGTTTTATGCTGTGAATACTATGCCTTGTGCTGTTTGGATGTGTGGGTGCACACACGTACTTCGAGGCAATACGGCGGCTGCCACGTGACCGAGCCTGCGGGTCGGGGCGTGACATTTTTGGTCTAGATTGATATGAAATTCTTGATATTTCTTATATTTGATTTATTGGCTTGTAGGTGATGAATTGGCTTAATTTTGAGAGGTTTATGGAATTGAAGCTTTAAACACTTGAAGCATGGCTTGTGCAAATTGAAAATAAGAAAGTGATAAGTTCAAGTGAAAAGAAATAGATCTGGTCAAAGGATGAGAAAGCCAAAGGAGCAAGGAAAGAATTCAAGTCAGCCATGTTATGCTTATGTCATATAATCTTCATGCATGTGAAAGTCAATTTGGCTAAAGCTAAAGTCAGCTTGAAGTTTCCACGTATGGCATTATGTTAGTGAAACAAAAAGCCACATGAAGGAGGTGAAGGAAGATTACAAAAGAAATAAAGAAGAAGGATGACTCCCGCGCAGGACTTGCAAGAGTCCAACGTGGGAGACGTTGTTATCATGCCGGGGAAATCAAGTGCAAAGGCGTGCTACAATTAAGGAGTCTCCTTTTGCTTATTTTCCAAGCAATTATTTGTAACCTAGCTAGCTACTAGTATATATACTTATCCTGAGGTTCTCTTAGGGTGTCTTGGATTTTGTATCTTAGATCTTATTTTACTTTAATTTATTCTTATTTTATGAGTAGCCAGTTCCTTAGTTAGGGTTAGGGATGTAGCTTGTTTGGATTTTTAATTATCTATGCATATTTTGATTATTTTGATTATTCATGGTTGAATTTATTCTTCTTGTTCTTAATTCTGAATTTATGATTGGCCACTATAGATTCACTCTTATGGATTGTATGAAGTATTGAAAGGAGAAGTATGATCAGTGCACTAGAAGAATAAACATTGTAGAGTTAGAGATAAAGATATCCTAAATTAGGGTAGATTACTTATGCTTAATGAGTTTGATTAGGTTGAATTGCACATCGAGAGATGGCAATTGCTTAATTGAATATACCTTTGTACCTTGAGAGAGGACATAGATACATTAGTGTAATCGTTATTTCAACTTGAATAATTGAATTTGCATTATAATTAATTATTCTTTACAAGTGAACCCTAAAGCCATAATGTTTTCTTTTTATCTAATTTTTCCTTTATTTAATTAGTTGTTTTCATTAGTTAATAATTTAGTTTCTCTCTTATTTAATTTTATTTAATAATTTGCTTTAGCTAAAATTAATTAAAATAGTAAATATTAGTCTTTGTGGGAACGATATCTTGGAATACTCCTTTTTCTATACTATCTCAATTCTGTGCATTTGTAGATTAAGGCAACCACAGGCCCAAGTGATTTGTCTTTGGGTATAACCCAACAATCTCCCACTTGCACTAAGACGAATTACCCATTATCTAAATTTATAAACTCCATTGCGCTTTCGATCTTTGTGTACGACCCTATAAGTTCTTGTAACGTTAGTAGTGACACTAAAACTATTTTAACCATCACAAGCCATGAGCGGTGTCTACCAACACATCATTGCTATCTAAATCATAAGAATATCGTGATTCGATACAACCTTATCCGTGATTAATGTCACCGTATAGTTTAATCCCTTTGTCCATGATATCTCGATTGAACACAAGTCACAGAATGTGTAATACTTGTATAGTTCAATCAATATGTTTCTTGGTTTTCGAGCAGACTATTCAAAACAAATCCAATTGATATCTCATATCAATTCATTTAATCACTTCCATGCATTTTACTCTCACTCAATCAAGGGGCCCAAGATATCACTCTTGTTATATAAGAGGGACAAATTCTATCTTGATCATGCATATTCCTCTGCATGATTTATTGCATACCCAATTATGGCCTTTATAGTCCACCCTGTTATGAGTGTTGGTTTACCGTAGTAAAGTACACAACTCGTCATGTAGGAATTTATGGTGATCTCAAATCTAAGGATCACTTATACCATTATCACTCTGAGAACCACTTATGATACTCATATAACAATCCATGCAATGTTCTCAATACAGGCCGGTCCAGTGCATAAATTCTTTAACATGTACTATATGCTAACTTGATAGCTTATATCCATGACAACTTTTTGTTATCAATCACTACACATACTAGTCTCCATGTATTATTGTTATCCCAGTTCACAATAATACTTGACTAGGGACATTTAAGAATAATTCATAATTATTCTAGGGACATTATTATGATTATTTATATTACGTAGGTATCAAATAACAATAATAATGAAATTATCATTTAATAAAATGCAATACTAGCATGATAAAATGTTTATGAAAAACCATCATCATATAATAGGTTTTACTGTATACACTAATAATCCTATATCCAATCACTCATGTATCTAATACCAGATGAGCTATTGTGATGATCATGTCTCTGCTGTGTCAGAGGTTTCGTCAATGGATCGGCGATGTTATCATCAGTTGGTACTTTACATATCTTCAAATCTCCCCTATCAATGACATCTCGGATGAGATGGAAGCACCGAAGTATATGTTTGGATCGTTGGTGAGATCTGGGTTTCTTAGCTTGTACAATAGCCCCACTGTTATCACAATAGAGCTTTATACAATCTGCAATGCTAGGTACAACCCCAAGTTTAGAGATGAACTTCTTGATCCACACAGCCTCTTTTGTTGCTCCGTCAGCAGCTATATACTCAGCCTCTATTGTAGAATCGGCTACTGTGTCTTGTTTCGAACTCTTCCAGCTTACAGCACCACCATTTAGGCAAAACACATACCCATATTGCGATCGAGAATATCTTTGTCGGTTTGACAAGTCGCATCTGTGTAACCTCTCACAGTGAGTTCCTTTTCACCTTCATATATCAAGAAAGTATCCTTAGTTCTTCTCAAGTATTTAAGGATATTCTTGATAGCAATCCAGTGACGCTCACTGGATTAGTTTGGTAACTGCTCGTCATGCTTAAAGCATACGAGACATCTACACAAGTACATAACATAGCATATATGATAGATCCAATACAGATGCATATGGAATCTTACTCATACGTTCTCTCTCATCCTGTTTCATAAGACACTGATCCTTCGAAAGAATAACACCATGTGTCATTGGCAAAAATCCTTTCTTAGAATCCTGCATGCTAAACCGTTTTAGCGCTTTGTCTATGTATATACTCTGACTTAGGCCAATTAACTTTCTAGATCTATATCTATAGATCTTAACATCTAATATATAGGTGGGTTCACCTAAGTCCTTTATAGAGAAACATTTCCCTAGCCAAGTCTTTACAGACTGTAGAGTAGGGTTGTCATTCCCAATGAAAAGTATGTCATCTACATACAATACTAAGAAGACAACTGTGTTCCTACTAACCTTTTTGTAAACACAAGGCTTATCTTCATTTTTGATGAAATCAAACTCTTTGATTGCATCATTGAAACGAAGATTCCAACTCCGAGAAGCTTGCTTCAATCCATAGATGGATCTTGTAGCTTACAATTTCCTAGCATTTTCTGGAATGACAAAACCTTATGGTTATGTCATGTGCACATCCTCTTGAAGATTTCCATTGAGGAAAATGGTTTTGACATCCATTTACCATATTTCATAATCATGGAATGTAGCTATCGTAAGCAAAATCCGAATGGATTTAAACATAGCAACTGGTGAAAAGGTTTCATCATAGTCTACACCATGAATTTTTCCAAAACCTTTAGCTACCAATCGCCCTTTATAGGTATGTACGTTTCCATGCATGTCAGTTTTTTTCTTAAAAACCCACTTACACCTTATAGGTTTGCCCTTTTAGGTAGGTCAACCAAAGTCCAAACTTAGTTGGCATATGTGGATTCCATTTCGGATTTCATGGCTTCAAGCCATTTCTCGGATTTTGGACTCGATACCGCATCTTGGTAGGTAGTAGGCTTATCTTGATCCATGAATAGAACATCACCATGATGAGTTATGAGCGATGCATATCGTGCAGGCAAACAGTGTGTTCTAGAGGACCTACACAACAGTTGTGTTTCTTGAGTAGGTTGTTCCATGACAACTTGTGGACTCTGCTTGGATTCCATCTGAGGTTTAGTATCTTCTTGTTGAACTTAAACTTCTTCAATATTTTGTTGTTGATCTTGAACTTCTTCAAGATCAATCTTGCTCCCACTTCTTTTTCTAGAAATAAATTTTCTTTCTAGAAAAACACCCGTTCGAGCAACAGACACTTTGTTCTCTATGGGATTATAGAAATAATATCCTTTAGTTAGCTTAGGATACCCAATAAAGAAGCACCTTTCAGATTTGGGTTCAAGTTTATCTAATGTTTGGTGTTTTACAAAAGCCTCACAACCCCAAATCTTCATAAAAGACATACTAGGATGTTTCCTAGTCCATATCTCATATGGTGTCTTTTGAATTGATTTAGATGGAACACAGTTAAGTGTAGAAGCAACAGTTTCTAATGCATGTCCCCAAAAGGAAACTAAAAGATTTGCATGACTTATCATTGGTCAAACCATATCCAACAATATTTGATTCTTTCTTTCGGAAACACCATTCCATTATGGTGTAGCAGAAGGAGTGAGTTCTGAAACTATTCCACACTTCTTCAGATAGTCACGAAACTCCTAGCTTAAATATTCTCCACATCGATTAGATCGAAGTATCTTGATATTTTTGCCACGTTGGTTTTGTACTTCATTCTTAAATTCTTTGAACTTTTCAAAGGCTTCATATTTGTGTCTCATAAGATAAACATATCCATATCTACCAAAATCATCAGTAAATGTAATGAAATAATGAAAACCAGCTCTAGCCTATTTATTTAATGGTCTACATACATCTGTATGTATAAGGCCCAATAAAACTTTCGTTGTGGTGGAACACAGCCGGTTCCCTCAGTGGTGCCCATCGCTGTGGTGGAACACAGCTACCTTGAGCCTTGGCGAGCTTCCCTACGTGCCTCTCCCAGGGTCTCCACTCACCGTGCCCCTCAATAGAAGGTCCACGGCTACTTAGTTACGTGCATGTCTCTCAACTCGGTCCATGCTCCCTCAAATCGGAGCCCCGAGGAAACCTCTCAGTCTCTCTCTCGCATCCCATCCTTATATTTATCATATATATATATATATATATGAATACAAAACATATATATTTAAAGCATTTAATACACACACAAGCTTTTATATTTTTAAAATCATCCCACCCTCTAAGTGGGTGTATCACAAAATAAAAGTGTGTGTGGTGGATTATCCTTATCATAAAGCATTTGTAAAACCTTTAAAACAATTTATCTTTTGAAAACGTTTTGCCCTAGTGGCTAGGCACTGAAATCTGAGCCACTCACAGTATTGTGAGGTTCATATACTCCCAAGCGCTCCATGCAGCTTTCACCTACGGAGCATCGCCGCACTCGATTCATCCGGAGCCCTAATACACAGAAATACGTGTTAGCATTCATAATTAAATTTATGAATGCACCAACCAGGCTCTAGTGTGACCTAAGAGGATATTTAAAAGTGTTTCGGAGCTTAGAAAAGTGTCCAAGAGGTTTCGAGGTAAAATTCGGACACTTGAAGAAAAATTACTAAAATGCCCCTAGGGGCCCGTGGGCTAGGCTTGGCCCGGCCCTGGTCTGGGCCAAGCAGGCCCTTCCCATGTGGACTAGGCCACGCATGGGCCAAGTCCCGCACGGGGAAAGTGGCTGCCGCCCATTCCCGTGAGGGATTGGCCAAGTCCCGCACGAGACTTGGCAAAATGGGTCACTCCCGCGCGGGAGCCGCGTGTTTGCCTCGGGAACAATGGCTTTGCCTCGATTTTTGAGCCTCTCGATCCATGGCTCGGCACAAAATTTGAGGTGGATGTTCCTCACACCACCCACGACGTGTTTACTGAAAGAAAAAACGAGAATCACAAGCTCAAAGTTCCTAGATCTCAAATCTAAGTTTAAAATCTAAGTAAAAAGCTAAACTAACTTTGAGCTTGGATCTCTCCTAGACCGATGCATGGAAATACGTGAAAACTTAATAAAATGTAGATTAAGGTGACTAGAATAACATACCAAGATCTTGCATTGATCCATCTGTCGGATTGTCCGGATCGACCAAAAGTCTAAAATTACTCTAGAGAGAAAATGAGAGAAGAGGAAGAGAGGGAGACGAAAATGAGAGGGAAAGAGCTTATCTCCCCCTATTTATAGATAAGCTCAACACCGGGTCTACTCGAACCCCTAACCAGAATTTTTCCCCCCTTTGTAACCTCTCACAATCTTGATCTTTAGTCTAATCCACCAACCAAATCACCAATGGTCCTCTAATCCACTGGCTATGAACTTAAAGAAGTCCAAATTATGTTTCCATGCATGGTCACCTGTCTCATCTTCCAACTACATCTTATCTTAAGCTTAACTTCTCTTCTTAATTAGACACATTCGGACCGACGTATTGTCGACTTAATACGCCGTCTTACACTATTCCGTTTGTACAGAAAAGTCACATTAGGTCTGGGTGTGTCACCAAGAGCCCATCTTTATGGAGTCTTGAGATGCATTTCTCATTTATATGGCCCAAGCAACAACGCCAAATGTAGGTTCGATTAGAATCATTAGATTTAATCCTTTTAGTATTTATGTTAAAGATAGGCATATCTAAATCTAGGACATAAAGACCATTAATTAAATGTGGACAACCATAATAGATATCATTGAAATAAATAGAACAACATTTGTTCTTTATAACAAATAAAAAACCCAGCTTGTCCACACAAGCAATATAAATAAAATTTCTCGTAATGGTAGGCACATAATAACAATCCTTAAGTTCTAACTCAAGCCCAGTGGCCAAAGATAAAGTATGTGTTCCTACAGCTAAAGTAGCAACTTTTGCTCCATTGCCAACTCGTAGGTCCACATTGCCCTTAGCTAATGTCCTACTCCTTTTGATTCCCTGCACATTTACACAAATATGAGAACCACACATGGTATCTAATACCCATGATGTAGAAGTAGATAAATTGACTTCTATAACATAAATACCTAAAGTAGAAGTCTCACTTCCCTTCTTCTTCTTCTTCTTTAACTCTTCTAGATAAACCTTGCAGTTTCTCTTCCAATGGCCAGTCTCACCGTAATGGAAGCAGTTCCCTTCCTTAGCCAACCCACTTTTAGGTTTCAGTACAAGAGCAATTTCCTTGGACTTGCCAGTGGTTTTATTGTTCTTGCTCTTTGGCTTAAATTTTCCCTTGGCCTTTTTCTTACCCTTTTAAACTATCATAATGGTATTGGGTTAGCCTTTTTCATGTTTGCTTCAGTAGTTCTTAACATGCCAAGCAACTTTGGTAAAGGTTTGTCAATTCCATTCATGTTATAATTCATGATGAATATATCGTAACTCTCAGGCAACGATTACATAATTACATCAGTAGCCAACTCTTGGCCTAGTGGAAATCCCAATCTATCAAGGCTCTTAACATAGCCTATCATCTTTAGAACATGATTTTCCAACAAGAGTTTCTTCTGCCATTTTGCACTGAAACAGGGCCTTAGAGACATCATATCTCTCTTGTCTCGCTTGCCCGCATCATCTTGATGCTTCTTGTAAGCATCTTCTTGATGCTTTTTGTAAGCATCTTCTTGATGCTTCTTATAAGCATCTCTATCAGTCCTTGATGCATTAGCAACAGGTGCCTCATCAGGAAGGGGTTCCTTAAGGACATACAACTTTCTCTCTTGTTTATGGACTATCTTCAAGTTTTTGTACCAGTCCAGAAAGTTTAACCTGTTCAACTTGTCCTTCTCAAGGACAGATCGCACTGAAAATGTGTTGGGTGTGTTTGATGCCATGGTAATCTATAACGGGAATATGCAAACTAAGTATCATGCTTTTCAATAATTTAATTTGACAATTTAAATTAAATGATACTCCCACTATTTTGTTCGAATTAATAACCCTCACTATTAATTTAGAAAATCCTACCTTAGAAATTTCTGGTGGACCAAGATCCATATTTCCTAAATCTTGAGTCAGCTTTGACTGATCACTCAAAACTCGATTATTTAGGTAGGCAACTCTTGCCAATTGCATCACATGCAACTCTTGGATAGTTAGGTTAACAACTCTTATTTTAATTAATCTTATGAACTACCTAACTTTTTACCTCTAGGTCCCCAATCCTATTGAGATGGCCTAGTTAAGTCACACCCAATATTAGCCATTTGGATATCACTATTATCCTATCAAGTCTTACCATGATAGAAAATATGTACTTTGCTTAGGCAAACTTACATATATTCGATCTAGGCATTAACGGAGGCTATACATTGGAAGGCATTTAACTTAATATTTTTCTTTGAGAGAATTTGATATCATTAATTTTAATCTTTATTATTTTAATTTCACAAATTGATCTTATCAATTACCAATAAGCATGCATCCATTTTAATCATGTATCTCATACATTAAATGAATGTAGAATAGTAAATGTGACATAGTTATAGCCCAATCTACATCAATTCTCTCAAACGATAAGAGAATTGACAAGGTCAACCTAGGGATAATTCTAGCTTCTCCAAGCTCCACCTTGTATAGCCACCATATCCTTATCTCCTTTGATTAAGCACCTTCTTCCCTAAAACTGTCCATTTCTATACAAGAAATATGATGGAAACCTCGAGTTACATTCGAGGGGAGTAAGGTGAGAAGGGAATGTACAATCTAAATATTGATAGAAAGGCATGACACGCATGCTGTATTTAAAAAATTTACAACCTTTGTAAAACCTATGGTCATAGGGCTATAACTATGCACCATGCTCAAAGAACACAATCAACATGCTATTCACAATAGTATAACTATTTATAAGATTTTAAACCCTTTAAAATGATCTTATTATTAACTAATATGTTTAATATGGGGTTACGAATTAACACCCTGCACAGAGAAAATACGGCGGTCTTTTAAGAAAACCACCAACAGTTGGTGTCTTTCCGTGTCACAAGCTATTTCAGGATAAAAACCTGAAATTCTAAGTTTTTGCCTAACTCTTGGGCATAGCTGAATGCAATCTCTTAAGTCAATATCTGAATGTTATTCAATTTGACAAATCAAACATGTCATACACGTTAAATATATTAAACACATTAGGGCTTTAAAACCGAAATAATATCACATATCAATTTCAATACAAAACAATATATATATAACATCTCATGTATAAATAAAACTGATAACCAGAGACCATGCTTTTCAATCAATCAAATTAGGTTCCACAAATTGCTCTTGATACCAATGAAAAGAAACCGAGAACAAACAAACGCAGTGGAAAAATTGTATTTCGTTTCCCACCAGGATCCATATGGAGGAGATCCTAATCAGTGATAGAAATATTATCTTATTTATGCAATGATATCATAAACTAATGCTGGATCGAATCAAGTTACAGCAAAACCACATCAGGATCTCACCTCTATGGTATCCACACGATCAAGTGATAACCAAAATTCATCTTATTAAGAGTAGGAATGGAGTTTTCTCTCTGCGTTTTGTGCTAGCAAATGTACAAAGAGTTGTTTTGTGTTTTAAAGGCAAAAACTCTAAATTATGCGTGTCTCACACTCCTTTTATATTCAGGTTAAAACTTTTTTAACCTAATTAGATTTGGATTAGACTTTTAATCCATTTAGACTTTGGGCAGACCCATAATCAGGCCAAGTGATTTGTCTTTGGGCATAACCCAAGAATTATAACATACGTATTGTTTCATTCATGATTGACATACATATTTTCAAATAATTGTCCATACATACTTATTGGGTGTTTGACCTAGCTTCTTGAAATTCTTTTCTACTAAGCTGAAGTTATGTGTTTGGGTGTATGACTTTTAAATTTTTTAACTTATCAGGGGTAGGGGTACTAACACATACAAGATATGTACTGGATGAAGTGGGATAGCCTTTGTTTATCGAAATTGGACGGGGGACTTGGTTTCCATGATTTTGAAGCATTCAATCTGGCTCCTTTGGCTAAACAAGGGTGGCGCTTCATGCATCATAAAACTTCTCTTTGTTATAAAGTTTTTAAGTCCAAATGCTTCCCATATTCAGAGTTTATCGATGCAAAGTTATGTAATGATCATTCGATTCTGTGGCATACCTTATTGAAAGAAAGGAGGTTTGGATTGATGGCTCTCGATGAAAGATAAGGAACGGTTTGAGTGTCAATATAATGGGGCATTGATGGTTGAGTAAACCACCTTTTCATTCAACATACATATAAGAAGGCTGTCTTGCTTGTAATAGTGTAACCGAATTGATCAACTAAGAGGAGTAGAATTGGAATGAATATTTTGAATGGTGTTCAATTAATAGGATGCTTTGGAAATTTTAGATATACCACTAGAATCACGGGTATGGGATGATCAGTTGTGCTAGACGATGTCAGGCTTGGGAAGATTTTCGGTTTAGTCAACCTATTATATGGCTTGTTTGGTTTTGGGTTATGAGGATGAGAACATGCAGCTACATAATCCGATCTAGAAGCAGCTTTAGATGTCTAAGGTGGAGCCAAAAGTCAAGTTCTTTGGTTGGAGGATTATGCAAAATATTCTACCAGTTATGAGCGTACTTTGAGCTCATCATATGGAGGTTTAGGACTCTTGCTCTGTGTGTGAAGGTATCGAGGAAACGCTTTATTTCTTTTTTGAGTGTAGGCTGGCGGTGAATGAATAGGCTGAGGTTGAAGGATGGGTTCGTGTTGAGGACCTTTTATAGGACCTGCACTGATGGACAGATGGCCGGAATGGGCCTTAGGATAATGACCTGCAAGAGAGAACACAACAAAGGGGAATCGGCCTTAAGCCGGTAGATCCCTCTCCGATGGTTAAGTTAGTAGAGGTAATGAGCCAGAGAGAAATATGGTAGTTTTGTGTGTTTTGTTGCCTTACCATGCATGCTTTGAGATTTGTTTTATATAGGCAGCTTGTTGGGCTGTACCGAGCAGGCCGTTGGTTAATCATAGGTCGGCTAAGTGATTTGGGCTTTGGTCAGTCGGCCCAGGATCGTAGAGATTGGGCCTTGTTGGGTTACAGATTGTGCTCAACAAGTGCCCCCTAGGCGGCAAAGCGATTATAAAGTGATCGGTTTGACAGTTGTAAGGGACGTGGTTAGAGAGAGGTTGGGCGACGGAAGGGGGTATTGTTGGCTGAAGATCATTGGTCGGCTGAAAGGAAGGCTGGGGTTACAGTTGAGTGAAGGGGAAGGGTTGGAAGGGTTGAGAAATGAGCGGGAAATGGAAGAGACGTGGGATAAGTGGGTCCCGAGAAAATTTCAAAGGGATTTATGGAGGTGTCGATTGAGTTTTCGAGGTGCCACGCGTCAACGCAGGGTTAGCGGACGAAGGTGATATAAATATAATTATCTCTCCCCATCAATCACGTTTCGCAAAAATTATCTGGCTTTTGAAATTTTTGCTGGTTTTCTCTGAAGTTGTTCGTCTTCCAGAAGAAGGTCGGTGGTCATTCGGCGGTTTGTCATCAGTTTTTCGGTGGTGAACGACAGACTTCTTGCATTAGTAAGTCTGATTTTGTTTTGTTAAGGTAAAAAATGGCAATTAGCGAGGGTAGTATGAGTAAGTCTAGGGAAGATAGTGGTAGGGCGTTCGCCGGGGAGGAAAGCGCCAAGGAGAGTGCGAGCCATTCGGAAAGGATGGCCTCGGGGGAGGGGAGGGTAGCATCGGGCAAGGGTGGCGGCAGAGGTACGAGAGCGGGCGCAACGATCAGGCGTCTGAAAGGGAAGGCACCGGTGGAGGAGGATGAGCCGGCCGATGAGGAGGAGTCGCGGCACCGTACATTGTACTTGAACTGTACGGTTAGGGTGGAGGACGAGGAGAGGGCCGGGGTGGTGATCGAGGAATGTGGGCTCCGCGCATATAAAGTGGCGACAATAGAGCCAGACCGGTGGCCAGGAATGGTGACACAAGACGGCAATTGTGCCTGCTTTTATGAAGTAGCCTTTAGGGTCGACTTTAGGGTTCCGGTGCCGAGGTTTTACAGGGAGGTGCTGCACTATTATGGTATTGCCCCCAGCCAGTTGGTGATTAACTCCTGGCGTATAATAGTGTCTTTTGCAGTCGTCTGTAGGTACAAAGGATGGGTATCGACTGTAGGAGTGCTAAGGACACTTTTCAAAATAAAGTTCCAAGGGGGGTTTTACATATTGTATAGCCGGCGTAAGAAGCAGCACAACTCGTTCCAAGTACTCGATAGTAACAGAGACTAGAAGAAACGTTACTTCGGGGTAAAGATATCGGCTGAGGAAAAGTGGGGTTTCTCGGTTGAATGGGTGCGCCTGAGCGAGGACGTGTTAGAGGCGCTCAATCGAGGCCCCAGTTTGGCGATGGATGAGGTGAAGCAAGCGTTGTACTTTTTCGAGAAGGAGCTGAAAATCAACTGCTACGACTGTGCTCACCCAGCAAGGCTAGTCGACTGCGGTTTAAGTCCCCCAGGGACTGGAGGGAGAGCCAAAGTGGGCTACGGACCGCTCGATGTGGGGATAGAAGTATTAAGCGTGATCCCTCCAATGGGTGAGCCAGATGCCGTCGGTACATCTATGCCTCCTGCTGTCGTGCCTGCTCTGCCCGCCGCACCTCAGTCGCCTGAGAGAAGAGTGTCGTCGTCGGCACCTGTGGCAAGGTCACCTGTAGTCGAGGCGTCAAATGACCCTATATCAGGTAGTCATTGGGTTGGGGGTATTTAGGTTCCTTGAGTCTGGGAGGTGAGAGTGAATTTAACTTAACTTCTTTATTAATAGATCCTGAATTAGCTCTGCCGTACTTAGAAACGTCCTTTGGGAGTTTACTCGATATTGTAGCTTGAACTAACTTAATCTTCGTGGCTTCCAACTGTTTACAGACTGATACTTGTCGCCTATTGCAGGTCTTGAAGAAATGCCTGTTAAGGGTGGAGACGGCAAGAATGGGTTCAGCGCCTAGGACTTCGCGCGCATAAGTAGAGGAAAACCCTCTTCTCATAGGCAATGAGGGAAGGGTAAGGGAAAGGGCGCCGCCGTCGCGTCTCAGCCTTCTGTACCCTCCGTCGGCCAAAGAGCTGCAACCGCCGGTCCTGGGGCAAGTGCCGTCGTGATTCGAGAGGCGGCTCCAGCACGAGAACAGGGAAGCTCTGCCGCGGGACAGAAGAGGGCGGCAGCACCGAACCCGTGGGAAGAGGCTGCCCACAAGCCTATAGCTGGCGGTAGCAGACAAAGCTCTCATCAAGGCGTCCCCAGCGCCGGTAGGGTTCAGGCGACCGTGGCCTCTAGAGGCCTTGGTCAGAGTGCCACAGGTCAGGGGAGGCTAACTCATATGGCCACCCTAGTGGAGCAAAGTAGCGCTGAAGCCCACACCTCAGGCGCCAGGCTACGGATCGAACTAGAGGCACCCAGCATGTATGGGGGAAGGGTGTGCCCTTTCTTATATGATAACGCACTGTTTACGAAGGACAGCGCGCTGACGCAGCTACATGTCGCTACTGCCTACGCCCTGGAGTTGGTAGAGGGGGTGGATCAAGACTACATGCGCTACAAGATGAGCGCTATGGACTGCTTCGTGTCTGCAGCAGCCTTCCACGAGAGGGTAAGCAAACTTGATAAGTTCAGGGTAGCCATGAATAAATACTAACAACGCGTGGGTGTCCACAGAGTCGAATGCTCAATACCGCCGGTATCTACCATCTGAAGGCTGACAAGGCCAAGGAGAAAGCCGCAGAGCAGGTGCAGGTGGCACAGGCGGCAGAGATGGAGAAGGCGAATGATGAGTTGGCTATGTCCGAGCTTAAAAGAAAAGAGCTCCAAGAGTAAGTGAAAAAGGCCAACGAGGATATGGCGGCTGCTGGTCGTCGCTTGTCAAAGCAAGATGAGGAGTTGAAACGGGTGAAGGCAGAGTTGGAGCGCATCCAGCAAGAGAGGGATAGCCTTCAGACTCTGGCTTTAGAGAGAGAAAAGGCTCTGAAGGCTGCAGTAGAAGAGGAGAAGACCACAGTCGGCAAATTGAAGGAGCAAGAGGTAGAGGCGGCGGCTCTTCAAGTAAGACTTGTTGTGATTACCTCTAGGATTTGACCGAAGTGTAGAGATTGGTTGTAGTAACCGTTCTTGGTTTTGTTATACCTGTCGCTTGTAGGCTCGGCTCAACGGGTTGGCGACTGAGCATCAGGAGCAGATGGAGGAGAAGCTGGGGGAACTTGAGGGAAGTATGAAAGATTATGGGGAGTTCATCCAGCAATGGATGATCAAAAAGATTGTGGAGGCGTTTCCCCAAGTGGACACCAGTGGGATCGACTTCACTATTCCCGACGATGAGGACACTCCCATAGAGGTTCCCTCTGAGGCGGGTGTGGCTGAGGCGGATGTGACTGAAGCTGTTACTCAAACAACCACAGATGAGGTGGTAGTGGTAGCCGATCCGGCGCCGACACTTGCTCAGGTGGATACCACTCCCTCAGCAAATCCGACAGCTGAATGAGAGGCGCCAGTCGTCGAGGCACCGGTTGTTGAATCAACTCAACCTGCTGAAGGGGGTCAGGCGGAGGAGAATGTGGGTAGTTAGGCGATATGTGTAAATATAGGCGGTGACATAGCCGCCTACTACAGAACTGTATAGATACATTTTAAGAAATGATATTCTTTTTCTGATGGAGCCTAACGCCGTGATGGTTATAACTTGTTTTAGTCGCTTGTTGATCGCATGTAGTCTACCCTAATCGTCTATGACAGTCGATATGACAGTAGTTCGTAGTTTTAATTATTTACATACGTAGCCCGTTCACAAGTCTAGAATTGTAACGGTATTGATCAAATTGGTAAGTAGATAACCGTGTGTACTTATATGTCAATTGCAAGAATATGTCGATTGTAGAATATTCAACAAGTAGCTCGATAAATTTAAGTGGCTTAACTCATGTCGCTTGAATGAATGTTAATCATAACAAAAGCATTGTAGATTGTAGAGTGTACAACAGCATTAGGACTTAAGCTTAAAATGTAGCTCATCCTCGAATGTAGCTTGACTTAAAAGTAGAATTTCTTCAGGTGTACAACATTCCAGGCTCTCGCAGTAATTTGCCGGCCGAGTCTTTAAGTCGGTAGGCTCCCTTGCCCAATATTTCAGCGATCACATATGGGCTTTCCCACTTAGGAAATATTTTCTTATGTTCGCTAGCGGGTCGACTTGCTTCGTAGCTTCTAAGAACAAAGTTGCCCACTTGAAATTGTCGAGTAGACACCTTGGAATTAAAATATTTAATGACTTGCTGGGATCTGTTGGCTGCCTGTAACTGAGAGTTTAAGTGAGTCTCCTCCACAAGGTCCAAATTCAAACGAAGTTGGCTGTCGTTGGTAGAGTCGTCGAAGGTAGACACACTGTAGGTGGGGACCCCAATCTCGGCAGGAATAATAGCCTCCGAGCCGTACACCAAATTGAATGGGGTTTCGCGTGTAGTAGTGCTGGCTGTAGTCCGGATGGCTGAGAGTATCTCGGGTAGTTGTTCGGCCCATTCTCCCTTAGAGTCGCCCAACTTCTTCTCTAAGGCTTTCACTAGTTTACCGTTCATGGACTCTACCTGTCCGTTGGCTTATGGGTGTGCGACTGAAGCGGCTTGTAGATAAATAGAAAAATTATTGCATAAGGTTCGGACCCTGTCGCCTTGTAGCTGTGTGCCATTGTCGGTAACTATAACATGTGGGATACCGAAACGACAGATGATGTTCTGCCAAATAAATTTTTCAACTGCTCGCTGAGAAATGGAAGAGAGGGGTTCTGCTTCAACCCACTTTGTAAAATAGTCACAAGCTACTATCACGAACTTTTTACCGATGGTTGCGAGAGGGAACGGTCCCAATAAGTCAAGTCCCCATTTGGCGAAGGGCCATGTGGAGGGTATTGAATGTAGCTCTTCAGCCGGCTGCCTCAGGACTTTGGAGAATTTTTGACATGTTTCACATTTCCTTACAAATGACTGAGCATCCCTCCTAAGTGTCGGCCAGTAAAACCCCTGTCGAATGACTTTCTGAGCCAACGTTCTTCCTCCCTCGTGATTATCGCATACACCCTCATGAATCTCTCGGATGATATAGTCGGCTTCCTGTCTGTCGACTCATCGTAGTAAGGGTTGAGAGAAAGACCTTTTATAGAGTATGTCGTTCAAAATAACATATCGGGCTGCCCAACGTTGTAGAGCTGTAGCTTCGGTTCTGGATGCAGGTACTTGGCCTTGGAGGTATCTGAATATGGGGGTCATCCAGCTGTCCTCGTCATTTATCTGGTGAGTGATCAATTGGAGTAGATTAGAGGGGCTAGAAACGTGCTCCAGGATGACCTTGCCGCGGATGGTCGAGCAAGACGAGGCTAGCTTCGACAGTGCGTCTGCCCGATTGTTCTCTTCTCTTGGGATTTGGTGCAGAGATATGCTGGCGAATTTAGACCATAAGTCCTGCACACTATTATTGTAGCCGACCAAATTGGGTTCTCGCACTTCATACTCGCCTAGTACTTGCTTTGCTACCAACTGAGAGTCGGTATTCACCTTTACATCTTGCACACCCATGTTAGCAGCCATACTCAATCCGGCTATCAGAGCCTCGTATTCTGCAGCATTGTTGGACAGTGGAAAGCCAAACGTCAGGCCATATTGATATTCTTCTCCGTCAGGGCCGATTAGAACAAGACCTGCACCTGCCCCATCTTTGACCGACGAACCATCGACAAAGAGGCACCAGGGCTTTTTGTTGAGAGTTGCTTGACCGACGGTGGATGAGTTGGGCTGTCCGTTGAAATTAGGATGTGGGATTACAGGCGGTAGGTTAGTCGGCCCACTGAAAGTACATTCGGCGACGAAATCAGCCAGGACCTGCGCTTTAATGGCCTTCCTGTGCTCGAACTCAATGCCGAATTCGCTCAATTCTACACTCCATTTAACTAAGCGGCCAGATAAATCGACCATGGTTAGTATCTCTCGGATCGGTTGATCGGTCAAGACCGTGATTTTGTGGGATTGGAAGTACTGGCGTAGACGTCGGGCCGCGGTCACCAAAGCATATGCAAGTTTTTCTGGCCGACTGTAATTGCATTCTCCACCCTGAAGTGTGCGACTGACATAGTAGATAGGAGAGTCATTTTGGTCTTTTTTCTTGACCAACACGGCGGCTACTGTTTCATCGGAAGCTGCTACATACAAGTACAAGTCATCACTGGGCTCTGGTCGACTCAATAGTGGTGAGGAGCTCAAATATCGTTTCAGTTGGTCGAACGAGTGCTGACAATCATTCGTCCAGGAGAACTGATTCTTTGTCGTCTTAGTCCGAAGGATTTTAAAGAAAGGCAAGCACTTATCCGCCGACTTCGACACAAAGCGGTTCAACGCTGCAACCCGGCTAGTCAATACTTGCACTTCTCTGACGATTCTTGGAGGTGACATGTCGACAATAGCTTTAATCTTTTCATGGTTGGCTTCTATTCCTCTTTGGGAGATCATAAACCCCAAAAATTTACTTGCCTATACTCCGAAAGTGCACTTTGCTGGGTTTAGCTTCATGTTATACTTTCTGAGTGTGTTGAAGGCTTGGTTCAAGTGGTCCAAGTGTCGGTCAAAGGTAGTGCTCTTGACCAACATGTCGTCAACATACACCTCTACTGACTTGCCAATTTGCTCCCTAAAGATACGGTTGACCAGCCTTTGGTATGTCGTACCGGCGTTTTTGAGACCGAACGCCATTACATCATAGCAATAAAGGCCATCTTCTGTGATGAAGGGGGTTTTCTCCCGGTCCTCCTTGGCCATAGGGATTTGGTGGTAGCCAGAAAAGGCGTCCATGAAGGTGAGATATCTGTTGCCGGACGACGAATCTACAAGTCGGTCAATAGATGGGAGTGAGAAACTATCTTTGGGGCAGGCTTTGTTTAAGTCTATAAAGTCGACACACATCCGCCATTTGCCTGTTGGTTTTTTTACCAGTACCACATTGGCCACCTACTCGGGATAATGAACCTCTCAGATGAACCCTGCCCTCAGTAGCTTGTCGACCTCTTCTCGTATGGCTGATAGTCGGTCTGGGGTGAATCGTCGTTTTTTTTGTTTGACCGGTTTTATCTTCGGATCAACATTCAGCCGGTGTGAAATTACTGAAGGATGTATGCCCAGCATATCGGTTGGTGTCCAGGCAAACGCGTCGACATTCTTTTGCAAAAATTCGACTAATAATGACTGTTCTCTAGCAGTAAGTTTAGAGCCTATTTGTGTCACCTTGGACGGCTCACCTTCATTGAGAGGGATGCTGAGGGTTTCCTCAACCGGCTGTGGCTTGTTTAATGCCTGTTCATCCCTCGTATCCAGGATTTCGAGGGATAATTCACAGTTGCTGACAACTTGATTCACGGATTCCCCAATGAGCATACTCAATTCCATTGGTTGAGACTGTTGCCCCCCAGCCGAGCCTTCTGCCAAGGCTGCCAATTCTTCTGTAGCTTCGGTGGCCTTCTTGGCCATGACAAGTGATAGCAAGTGGCACTGACGAGCCATGTACTGGTCAGTTTGCATGTAGCCTACACCACTCGGGGTAGGGAATTTTACTTTAAGGCAATACACGGCATCCACCATCCTTGTGTATTTCATCAATGGTCGACCGATTATTGTGTTGTAGGCAGAGGGCTGATCTACAACAACAAAGATGTTGATGACATTCAACACATGCGCACCATCGCCTATACAAATAGGTAGCTTGATCAATCCTTTAACTGGGATTGGGTTATTGCCGAAACCATAAATGGGCTTAGTCGGCTCCAGCTGGTCGTCTTTGAATCCCATACTCTTGTATGTATTGTACAGGATAGCGTCGACGGCACTGCCACTGTCGACCAAAATTTTGTTAACTTCATAGTTTCCAATGATCGCTTTAACGACGATAGGATCGTTGCCCTAGTCTTGAAACTGCTCGGTTTCATCCCATGAGAATGTGACAGCCCATCCGTCATCTACCTCTTTCTTTGGGGGAGGGGCCTGCAACCCCAAGTGACATACACTCCGCAGATGAGCCTTTCTTTTAGATTGAGAGTCGGCCCACTCCTGAGTGGCGCCGAGAATAGTGTTTATGACCCCATGCACAGCCGGTCGCTTATGTTCGAGACGTTCAGGCCGCTCTGTAGGTTGAATCTCTCTATCTGTCTGTGTGGAGTCTTTCCTGATGTAGTTCCGGAGGTACCCCCACCGAATCATGTCTTCTATAGCATTTTTCAAGTCATAACATTCCTCAGTGGTGTGGCCTCTATCATCGTGGAAGGCACAGTATTTAACTTTGTTTTTCACATTCTGATTGGGTTGCTTCATTCTTCGAGGCCACTGGATTCTGTCGGCCATTTCTCCCCGAGAGATACTATGCAGAATATTCGCGCGAGTAGCATTGAGTGGGGTATACTCTTTTACTCGGAATGAGACAGGTTGATTCCGTCTGATTTGGTCATTCCTGGGAGCCTCCGGTCGAAGGTTCTTTCCGTCTTTCTGAGATGAGCCTCTCCCACGTGGCTTGTAGCTTCGGTCCTCTATATTAGGACGACTGTCATACGTGGGACGGGTGTGATCTCTTCCCTTAGTATCCCTGGCCGCCTCTGAGGGTCGTCTGTAGAGCTCATCTGGAACATGTTTGTTTTCCTCTAAGTCTGCGTATTTTTGCGCTCTATTAAACAAGTCATGAAGTTGCTTCGATTTGCTATCCGTGAGAGAGTACTTCAAGTATTCATGCTTAACCCTTGCAATGAAAGCGTCGACTGCGAAGTCAGTAGTCAACTCTTCGATGTCGCCTATTGCCACCTGGAATCGTTCTATGTAGCTTTTCAACTGTTCTCCTGTTGCTTGTCGAATTGCCAATAATGAGGCAGCAGTTTTGGTCTTCCTCCTCTGACTGGAGAAATTGTTCATAAATGCCATGCTCAGTTGCATAAAGTTGGTGACCGAGGCAGGCTGTTGCTTGTAATACCAAGTGTGTGCTGCCCCCTCAAGCGTACAAACGAAAGCTCGACACTTCAGGGCGTCTGAGGCCCCATATAACCCCATTAGGTTACTATATTGTGTAATATGGTCCTTGGGATCACCCTTACCATTGTATCTCAACTTCGGGACCTTGAAGTTAGGTGGCGTTTGCTCTTGGTGAATGCATAATGCGAGCGGATCTTGCTCCTCATTCAGCCATTCCATATGATCCTTTTTGGTGAGGTTGTTGACTTCCAAGGCTTTAAGCTTATTTTCAAATTCAGCATTCAGCCCGTCCAATCGGTCCGAAATAGGCTTCTCAAGAGAGGCTGCTCTTCCTTTGGACGGCTGTGAGGGTTCCGGGTCTTGGTTTTCTTCCGGTTCCCGCACCCGTCTTGGTGCTTCTACCGTCGCACTATGGGCAGACTCAGTCAGTGTTTGTCGAGTGGGAGCCTGGGTGTGTTTGGTTGAAGATTCTCTTTGTGGACCTGGCGCTTGACCGTGACATCTGTGCCAGTTTGATCTGGGGGCGGTTTGACTAGTTTCAAGATGCAGTCGCTGATGCGACTGCTCCTGATGTAGCTCTTCCTCATTCGGCCGAGTGGCTTTCAAATCAGCTATTGTCCTTTGTTACTTTTCCACCAAAGTAGTAAGCTCATCCATACGGGTTTGCATATGAGCGAAGTAGGACGTTACGTCCATCACTTGTGGCATTGTTTGCCCCCCAGGTGTAGCTGTGTTCAACGCGAATACCAAAGGTATCTGTTGGGATGATGAAGGATCACGTTGGGCAGCTGGAAAGGAGAAAGAAGGAATGTTGGTGGCCGGACTCTCGGCGTTGCTTCCTTCCCCTAGGAATATACTGCGTCGGACTGGCATTTGAGGTTGTGTTCTCCTCTGGTTGGTATCCCGAAGCTGGCTATTATCATTGCTCTCCGGTGAAGCCATGGCCACTGTCGTTCCCACAGATGGCGCCAAATGTTGAGGACCTTTTATAGGACCTGCACTGATGGACAGATGGCCAGAATGGGCCTTAGGATAATGACCTACAAGAGAGAACACAACAAAGGGGAATCGGCCTTAAGCCCGTAGATCCCTCTCCGATGGTTAAGTCAGTAGAGGTAATGAGCCAGAGAGAAATATGGTAGTTCTGTGAGTTTTGTTGCCTTACCATGCATGCTTTGAGATTTGTTTTATATAGGCAGCTTGTTAGGCTATACCGAGTAGGCCGTTGGTTAATCATGGGTCGGCTAAGTGATTTGGGCTTTGGTCAGCCGGCCCAGGATCGTAGAGATTGGGCCTTGTTGGGTTACAGATTGTGCTCAACAGTTCAGAATTTTGTGGAAGAATGGCCTAATTCAACAGATTTTTAGTTGAACTTTTTCATGAAGGCTGAGCAACAACGGAGTATGGAACTGGCTCTTATCATTCTTTGGTGTATGTGGAATAACCGAAATAAATGCATGCATGAGGATGTTTGTTGGTTGCCAGGCCAGTTGGTTTTGAAAGTGCATAGTTGTTTGCATGATTATGAGGATATCATGTCTTGTCTATATGGTGAACAACAGGTCTCTTGCAGGCTTTCCACTATTCCAAGATGGCATCCCCAGGAGGCAGGTATTTTAAAACTCAGCACAGATGTGGCGTAAAATAATAGTTCTAAACAGGCTTCACTAGGAATAGTGAAGAGAAATGTATGGGGGGACATTATTTTTTGTGGTGTCTCTCAAGTGTCAAATATTCCTAGTGTTTTGTATGCGGAACCCTTAGCTATTCTTTTCGGTCACAAAATCGCTTGGGAAAAAGGTTGCATGGAGATCCAGGTGGAGACTGATTCTTTGATGCTATTTATTGAGGCCCGTCGTGAGGAACCATCTCTTTGGGATGGAGAGCACCTGATAGACTAGATATCTGAAGCAATCATAGCATTTACTTCTCGTTCTTTATCTTTTATAAAGAGGGAGGCAAATAGTTTGGCACATGCCTTATCTAAATTAGACTGTATGGAGGAAGATTATAGAGTATGGGTGGGACACCTACCTGACAATCTGTATAATCCTAATACAGTTTAATTAATGAAATATGCCTCTTCTCCTTAAAAGAATATATATATATATATATATAGATAATTGTAAACTTCTTTAATTCAAAATTGATTTACTTCACTATCCTTCAAAATTTGCTCATAATATAATTTTGAAATTGCATTAATATCCTTTAAAATCATCTTATACCTTTTAATAAATTAAGAGGTGTTATAGGTAATTAACAAATACAATTATTTATGTATCTATTTTAAATATTATATTAATAATATACAATTCCTAATCAAAAAAGGATTATGATTAGCCTTATATATAGACAAATCTAAAATCAAATCTAAATATTCATAAACAAGTAAAGGTTATAATTTTGTGGAACATTAATTTTGTTATATTTTACTTTAATTTCTTATATTTTACTTACAATTTCCACATTCTCAACATTAAAGATCTATATTGTAAGACATTAAAGATCTATTTTGTCAGGATCATATCCTCGTGAAGTTTCTGCTTTTACCAATCAATTGATCAAACCCTGCCCACAGTAGAAAAAAAAAGGTAAAAACAACTAAAGTGAGATTTTGATCGAAAATAACCCGCTTCTTTCTAAAATTACTATATATTAATACTTGTATTAGAATTTTGGAAATAGAGGTTTTCAACCCCACATGCAGAGTTATCCATAAAGTCCCTATTTTCTGGTTTAGTCCTCCTCTCTATATTTGTTCAATTAATTTGTTTCTCCCTCAAATGAGCTAGTTATGTATCAAATTTGTTTATCTATCGCAACTGTTATTTTTTTTCATAATTAATGACTTACTATATTTCATTGTGTAATAGGTCATTTGTTATACAAATTTGTTGATTGAAGAAAATATGATAAAAACACGAGGTTTAAAATATATTTAGTTGAAAATTTTTTACTAATATACAGATATAATAATAATAATAATGATGATGATGATGATGATGATGATGATGGTAATAATATGTGTCTTTACTTTTTTTTTATAAATAAAAATGACAGAGCAAGAGAGTACATTTAATTAATGAAGACATTGATAGCAAATTGTTTAAAAAAGGATTTTCTTAAGAAAAAAAGAAGAAAGGTTGATTGGTTATGTATAGCTTTATCTTCTTCTTATGAGAAAGAAGATAAATTATATATCATTATTTTAAGTTTTAACAAAATATTGTAAAAATTAATTCTAACTAAATATTAAATTTTATATTTGTGTTTTATATCTGTTTACGGAAAAAATGTATACACCTTCGATCTGTCCATTGAATAAGTTGAAAAGTATTTCCCACTGTAATTTTTGTGGTGCATAGTTGAAAACAAAAGTAAATTCTATTATCGTTGACCTTTCTCATTAGAGACATTAGAAGGAAGAGATGGATATCAAACCTACAGAAGAAGGGCAAACGATTCTTCAGTCCAAATAAGGAAAACAAATTATATACCTATACAAGTATATATGTAAAGGGCATGACAAAGTTTATGTCTATATTACACAGATGACGAGAGAGTGTGATTGATGAAATCAAACAATTTCAAGATGCAAGATGGGTTTCTCCTCAAGAAACCATGTGGAGAATATTCCAATTTGAACTAAATGAGATGTGTCCTCCAATAAAAAAAACTTGTAGTTGCATCTCCCTAATAAGCAACCTATATGTTACAGAGAAAAGCAAAATCTGCATAATTTCTTATATTAGGAAAATGTGATCAAAACAATGCTTATACAATATTTTGAAAAATATACCAGTAACAGAATTGCAAGACAATATCTATATAGAGAATTTTCAGAGCACTATGTATGGAAGAAGAAAGAAAGAACATGGACAAAAAGACAAAATTATAGAATTGTGATTGGACGCATTACCAATGCAAATATAAAAAAAGGTGAAAGATTCAACCTAAGACTTCTGCTTAATCATATTAGAGGGCCTACTACTTTTGAATATTTATATACAATTGATAGGATGTGATATTATTCATTTAAAGAAGCAGCTGAGAAAAGAGGACTTTTGGAATAAGATGGAAGTGTAGTAGAATGCTTGACAGAAGCAACAACATATCAAATGTCCATTGCTCTTCAAAAATTGTTTGCTATAATATTGTACCATTGTCGTCCTGCAAAATGTAAGAGGACTTTGGGATAAATTTTGAAGCAATGTGTGAAGATTTCCAAAGAATTCATCATCATGACATATCCAAATCTAAAACTTTGACAAAATTCAATTTCTTTTTACAAGGTACATAACTTTTAAAAATAGAACTTCTATTTTCTTTTATTTTAATACCTTATTCACGCAATAACGATAACATGATCATATACTAAATTGGTTTTGATTATTTAAATGTTAAATTTTAATAAAGAACCTTTGCATCGCACGATATAAAATTTTTTACCTTATTCTTTACAAAGTAGAAGTCTCGATCTTTATTTTAATGTTTATTTTCATTTTTTCCTGATTTTGATAAATTTGGATTAATTACTCAAAAAAATCTGACATTAATTAAGATAGATAGAATTCGCTTACTTGCTAGGGGTAGAAACAAAGAGTAGAAATTGTATAGATGGAGAGTAAATTGAATCAAAAAATTATTTACTAAGTCAAAGTCCTCCATGGACCATGGCAGGACCAATTATGGAAAATCCAACACACGGCAATAATGTGTTAATCGAGATTCATGAGAGGTCATGATATTCATAAGCCACTTTACACCCATCTAAGTTGTACAAAGATAGCCGTAAGTGGTGTTTTTTAAGGAAAAAACACTTGCACCCATTTAAGTTTACGGCAATAGTCGTAAGTGACGTTTTAAAATGAGAAAAAACTTTACGGCGATTGCCGTAGCCGTGGTTTTTTTTTTTTTGTATTATGCAGTATTACAATTTACAAATATATACATTTTATTGTCATTTCTTTTAATTTTAATTACAAATTAATCCTACTGGCTAACACCAAAACCCTTTAAAAAATTAGCTTACGTTGTAATAAAATTTCCTAACTGCAAATTCTACATAATTTAAGGTGTTATACATGTCTTATTTGCTTTTATATTTCATTTTTTATTTGTAAGTAGAATAGGACTCCATTCGTAGCTAAGCTATACATACTGTTATATGTAGCTCCTTTTATGTGCACACTTTATTTTTTCAGGGAGCCAAAATCTACAAAGTAGGAAAAGGATGACGTGTTTTTGGTTTTAGCATTTTTTTTTTAATGACTTCTACTCGAATTCTTTTAAATATATACATTATATTTTTTTACTTATGTGCTTTTAATTTTTAAGGTATGGGAAAAAAGACCATTCGTGATTATGATCTACCATCCACTACTAGAAAAACAGTCCATAGGAACGGAAATAGGGACGGAATTTGATGAAAAATCCGTCCCTAAAAGCCTTTCCAACGGATTTTGGGACGGATTTATTTCCGTCCCTATACGCGCGTCCCTAATATTTAGGGACGGATAATCAAATCCGTCCCTAAATATTTAGGGACGGAAGACAAATCCGTCCCTAAATTCGGTGGAAGACATGAGACAAGGTAATGACATTTGAAACGGATTTTGCGACGGATAGGTAGCCGTTGCAGCGGAATTAGGGACGGAAATCGCAACGGAATTTGGGACGGTTTTTTCCGTAGCTAAAACTAATAGCTGAAAGGTTTCTGAATTGATTTTGGGACGGATTTAGGGACGTATTTCAGCGTAGGGACGGATTTAGGGACGGATTTTAGGGTTTCAGCTTTATTTTTTATCTTTTAGGGACGGTTTTAGGGACGGAAAATGTAAAAAAAATTTATTTTTTTGAAATAATATTTTATATCTTTAGTGGGGGTATTAATTTTTTATGAATTAGCAGTAATAATAATAATAAATAAAATTATTAATAGTTTTGTTATATTTAATAATATAATTATAATAATAATAATATTTAATCGTATTATTATTATTAGTGCTATTAATATTTAGTAATATTATTATTATTATTATTATTATTACTATATAAAATAATATTAAAATAGACAAAAATGAATAATAAATTATAATTTTATATATTTACTGTAAATGTTATATACATGAAATGTACAAAAAAAAAAATCTAAAAATCACCTAAATGGGAGGCAATCTCATCGAAGTCATCCCCGGCCTCGACATCGCCCTCGCCCTCGCCCTGGCCCTCGCCCTCGCCCTCGCCCCGGGCCTCGGCATCGCCCTGATGGGCCGCATGATGGACGTCCTGGGGCTGAGGCTGTACCTGCGAGATAGACTCTCCGGTCCTAGCCTGAGCGTACAGAGGTGGCTCGTCTGTCGGATGCGAAGCTCCAGGAGGAGGAGGAAAACGGCCTATGAGCTGCTGCATCTGCTGTAATCGTTGCTCCCACACTCTATCTCTCTCAGCCAACTGTCGAGCAGACTCCTGCGCAGCCTCCTGTAGCCTCCTATCGACATCGGAGCGCAAGTCGGCCATCTGTTGTCGCAAGGAAATATTCTCTTGCGACTGAGATGGGATGGAAGAAGAGTCGGCCTGAAACTGGGGGTGGTGAACTAAGTCGCCGTACCCTAGCATCCGACCGCGTTCGCCACCCGCTACCCCCTGAAAGACCGTATGCGGGTTGACCTCCGAGTCATCGGCAGCTCGTGCACGTGCCTCCGCAATCGCTCGATCATAATCCTCCTAAAAGAAAGAATATAAATTAAATCATCAGGTGTGTGAAGTATAGGATTAATCGAATATTCTTATTTTAAATTGAATAATTATATAAGAATAAACTAAATTAACGTTACAATTGTATAAGTAATTACTTAAGATGATTATATATAATGAGTTATAATTACTTAAACTTTAACTTCAATAATTATATATTTAAGTACTTAAACTTACAGCAATGGTCTTGGCACGACCCTCGGGATAATCACCGGCCTTGGTCTTGTACAGCTTGCCGAATAATCTGTCAGGACCGGGATCACCACCGGCCTCCTTAACCTACAAAAGCAAAAAATGTGTTAAATAATTATAAGAAAAATACGTATGAAATAAAAAACTAAAGCAAAATAAAATATGGATTTAATTATTACCAAATCGGACCAGTGGAATGTGGTGCCCCTACTACCACCTCTATAGACAATCGCCTGCTCAGTGCTGCGATTCTTCTTGTTCACCTCACTGTGAAGCTTGAAAGCAGGGTCGGAATCCCACTGTGCACAGAGACGGTCCCAGACATGGTCTGAAGTCCAAGTAGGTGCCCTACGTATCTGCCGAGCCCGGCTGAACTCATGCCTGATGAATTTGCCGGCTGTGGCATCAAAGAAGGCCCGCGCCGCCTTCCGTTCCTCGGCGGGGAACAAGTAACGCCTCTGTAATTTGAAAGAAATAATGAAAGTGCGCAAATAATAATGTCATAATTCAATTAAACAAATTAAGTAATGGTAACCATAATTATTAAATAAAATATTCAAATAATAATAATGTAAAAATTAAATTATATGAATAAACAAATAATTAATGTAGGTTATGACTTACCATCCATAAATCAAACATACGGGTGCGCGTCTCGTGCGGAACCTTCATCCAGGATAACCACGGCTCGATCCAATGTCCGTATATGATATGCTTGATCTCTGTCTTCGCCCTCTTGTTTGTCTTCTCATCCCTTCAAAATTCCATTATCAAAGGTAGTTAGTAATAAAAACAAGTAAATATGGCAAAGGAATCATTATAAAATTAAAAAAAGTCAAGATTTTACTCGTAAATCTGGGCCACTGTCATCGGTGTCGGGGGATCTAGCTGAGATGGGCCGGACACATCAGGCTGAGATGGCTGGGCGGCCTCGGCTGGCTGGGCTGGCTGGGGGGACTGTGAGGGCTGCGAGGGCTGGGAGGGCTGTGAGGGCTGGGAGGGCTGGGAGGGCTGGAAGGTAGGTGTAGGCATGAAAGACGACGGGGCAGTGTGGGAAGAGGAGGCTCGCTGTGAAGCAGTCGTCTGTGCTGGCGGCACAAGGCGGTATGTCAATCCGCCGACTGTCACCTCCTGAACTGGCGGTGGAGATGGAGATGGAGATGCACCATAACTCTGTGCTGGAGGAGCATGGCTAGATGTAGGGATGGAGGAGTGGAGACCAATATCCGGAAGCAACGGAAGTGATGGGGAATGAGATCGAACCGCTGATGCAGACGTCGGCTAAGTACGAAATATTATAACAAACTTGTTAGTTTAATTAATTATATATAAGAACATTCATGACAGTTAATCAATTTTGCTGAATAAATATTGAAAAGCACCTGTGTATGCTGCGAAGCTGGAACAGGTGGGGATGGGAACGTCTCCTGAGGTAGAACGGTGGGTGGAGGTGGTGGTAATCGCGAAGCAGGATGACCGACTGAGGGAGATCCTGATCCGGAATGGTGTGATTGAGTCCCGGAGCCCCCTCGACCAGAACTGGCCGATCGACCTCGGCCTCGACCTCGACCTCGTCCTCGACCGGAACTCGAGGGATGATCATCGTGCTGTGAAGTCTACAAAATTGTGGCTTATCATTAATAATAAACTAGTTTATTTCAATTTTGTATTAGTTTTAAAATTATGTAATTTTATAATTACAACTAAGTAAGTAATTTGAATTAAATAAATTATTTAATTAAAATGATTATTGAATAGTATTATTAAGTAAATATAATTATATTTAGTTTATTCATTGATTTAGGGAAGTAATTAATATTATGATTTAAATATTTGTAATCTAATTTACCAAATATCCTTTTAAACTTATTCAACTTATTAAAGTAAGTAAACTAATTAAAAACTAACAAACTTATTAGACTTAAATACTTAATATTTAAACCGAGTTAACGAATTACTTATGATTTAATATTTAAAGTAATTCAAGTAAGTAGTATTAAACCCTTAAACTGTTTAATAATTAAATCCATATTGTTAAACTAATTAACATTGTTTAAGTATTTTAAGTACTTATGATTTAATATTTAAAGTAATTCAAGATATATTACTATTTTATGTTTGACATTGTTTAAGTAATTATACTAACTACAGTAATTAAACAAGTAATTATATTTTAATCAATATTTAATATTTAAACTTATTAAATTAACTAATATGAGTTAATATTTAAACTTATTTGAGTAATTAGACTAATTAGTATAATTACTAAATATTATATCTATAAATTAATGGTACTAATTAGAGTAATTAGTAACATTACAAATTATGACATTAGTTACACTAATTTAAGTAATTAGAGTAATTATTAGTATTACAAATATTACTAATTAGAGTAATTAGTTTAGTATTACCCTAAACTAATTAAACTAATTAGACTAATTAGTATGATAACTAATTATTAGATATTTATACAAATATTACTAATTAGAGTAATTAGTAATTATTATATATTCAAACTAATAATACTAATTGAACCATTAGTATTAATTATTGCTATTTATTATATTTATAAACTAATAATACTAATTACCAAACTATCAAATATTTTAACTAATAATACTAATTAGAGTAATGAGTAGTTTTATTACTAATTATAATATATTTACAAATAATACTAATTAATGTAATTATAATGAGAACAAAATAATGAACACTAAAACAATTAAACAATGAGAACAAAACTAAAATTAGACAAAAATTAACAAAACTAAGAGAAAACTTAAATTTTACTGTCATTGGACGGAATTGGACCGGATTTGAACCAGAAAAACGTCGCCGGCAATCAGAGGCAGAGAACCGCCGTTGGTGACGGACGAAATGGCGGCCGATGGCGAGGAGCAGGGCGCTGCGCACGGTGGCTCGCGGGGTGGGGGGGGGAGGAAGGAAGAAGAAGAAAGAAAGAATAAGAAGAAGAAGAAAGAAATGGGGGGAAAGGGTCGTCGGCCCGATTATATTAAATGAATTGGAGCGGATTTAGGGACGGATATTTAGGGACGGATTTACCAACGGATATTTATAAATCCGTCCCGCATTCCGTCCCTAAACTAAATAAAAAATAATAATCCGTCCCTAAGTAACAGTTGTCAACAACTGAAGCTTGAAACGGCGTAGGATTTAGGCGCGGATTTAGGGACGGATTATTAAAAAACCGTCCTTAAATCCGTCCCTAAATTAATTAAAATTACTAGATCCGTCCCTAAATCCGTTCCTAAACTACGGCTGGAATCCAGAGAGCCGTCCAAAAGTGGTAACGCATTGGCACGGAGTTAGGGACGGAAATATACAATCCGTCCCTAATTCCGTCCCTAAACGACCGATATTTAAGAAAATTAATTCGAAATTGTGCTCAATTTAGGGACGGAATTTTAAATTTCAAAAATTCCGTCCCAAATACCGTTGCTAATGAAAAGCCAAAATTTATTGGCGGGAACAAACGCGCCAATTATTTTTGATTAGGGACGGAATTAAGGACGGAATTTAAATAATCCGTCCCTAAATCCGTTCCTAATCTAAGTTAAAAAAATTGGCGGGTTAAAGCACGCGCCAATTTTTTATTTTTGGGACGGTTTTTGGGACGGATTATTTAAATTCCGTCCTTAATTCCGTCCCTAAAAGGTTATAAATTAAATGATAAATTGTCGTGTAAGGACGGATATAGGGAGGGATGGACAATATAAGGACGGATATAGCAACGGTTTTATCCGTCCCAAGTATTAAAAATCGGTTTTTTTGGCCGATTTCGAATTAAATGAAGAACGGGGATAATTACTTTCAATTATATATGCAATTTGGTCGAAATAACCCACTACCTATGTGTAAACTTTAAACCACATAGGTTTTATAAGAAATACACAAACGTATTTGTTAAGTACCATGGTTATGTTACTAACACATCGAGTACTCTTCGTTCCAAACAAATTTAAATATTGTAGAGGATTCCGATAAGCGATCCAACTTATCGGAAACTCTCATCTACATACCTCTGATATGTTGTAGTTGGTGAATGGTAAATTGAAAGACGAATGAGCCGGTTTAGTCCTTCTATCGATATTATACGAGATTGATGAGTTGCAACGGTTATAGCAACGGAAATTGCCTTAGCAACGGAATTAGGGACGGATATTGTTGTTAGGGACGGTATACAATTAAACCGTAGGGTTTGAGGTGCCAAAATGTTCTTAAACCCTAAGATCAATAAATAGGGACGGAATTTGGGACGGCTATTCTAATTCAGGGTTTTGGATTTAGGGTTGAAACCCTTAATTTAGGGACGGTTTTAGGGACGGATTAGAAAAATCCGTCCCTAAATCCGTCCCTAATATTCAATTTGTCAGACAAGGTTTCAACGGATTTAGGGAATGTTTTAGCTATTTCCGTTGGTAAATCCGTCCCTAATTTGTTTTAATGAAATCTTCGTAGAATTACGTCGAGGTGGGTATTAGTTTATTCCCTTCGCACCATATAATTATAAAAACATCACTGCCATATTAAGATTTATGTTTAAAGTAATTGGGGAATTACTAAAAGTTGAGGATTGCATGAACTTGTACATAACTTAACACTTAACATATTGCTAATGCAATTGGCGAAATATAATTATGGCATCTCCACATTACAGTTTAAGTACAAAGCAAGTTAAAATTCATTTGGATTATATCCAACATCATCATCAGTGTCATCGGAGCAACTTGTTGATTCTGCTGAATCGAACTCATCCTCCGAGTCGTCCAATTCCGCGATTGGTTGAAGCTCCCCCAAGTCAACAGCTAAGTTGATACCAGCCATGTCAAACAATTGTATTGCATCTGTATTAGTGGTAACAGCTGGGGTTTGCACGATCTCTTCATTTTGGTATGGAGCATCATCTTCAACTTCTTCAGTAACATTATGAACAACTCTCCTCGATTTTGTCTCACAGACGGCCAACCAATTAGCTCTGTCTCTGCTAGCTCCAGGATAATCACAGAAGTAAACTTGAATGGCTTGTTGTGCTAAAACAAATGGATCATATTTATGATACATCTTTTGCCGATGGACATCAACCAACTTGTAATCTTGATGAACCTTCATTCCGTTGATAGGGTCAAACCAATCACACTCGAACAAAACAACTATGGCCATGCTGTCTGAAGAATTATACTCAAGGACCAAAACATCTTTCAGGAGGCCATAATAACTGGTGGAAGGATCGTCCGTATTTGTGCCTCGAACACAAACACCCCAATTCATTGTTGCTTTGCCAGCTCCACGTTGAAGAGTGTGGAAGTTATACCCATTTATAAACACACCGGGCCAAGAGCTTGCCTTCCTTGAAGGTGGCCAAGCAAGTAGCATAAGCACCGGCAAATCATCAATATGCTTTGCTCGATTAACCGGTGCATCAAGCTGTATGTGATAACCCAGGAGTTAGAATAATCAAACAAAAACCCTTATGTTTTTATAACTATCTAAACAGTTTAATTATCAAAATCGAACTATACTAACATATCGCTTGAACCAATCGGCGAAATGGGCGTCAATCGAATCATCAATGGTACGCTGATCGAATCCATCATTTTGATAATATTGGACAAAGGAGCTGGGGTAAAAACAAATCAGTATAAGTGAAACAAACTACATATAAAGAAATAAACGATTTCGTTGTGAAAAATTGCAATTAACTTACTTAAGGATGGGTTGCACCTCCGGACAATTTCGCAAAACATACGTATGCGCTACATGTTGTTCTTTCTCACCAAGCCACTTCGTTTTCTCCTTACCCTGAAATCGGGTTGGATAGTTAAAAATGGAAAACGGTTTGAGAGACTCATTGGCTAATCCTTCATCATTGCGCCTGGGTCGCTTCGTGTGACAATACACGTCCGAATGAAAGTAATTTTGCGCGAAGTAATTAAATTCCTGTGCAATGTAAGCTTCGCAAATTGATCCTTCGACGTGAGCCTTGTTACGAATTGACTTCTTTAGTTGGTGAAGGAACCTATATGAATTCAATTAAACAAATATGTATTAGGATGCACGTATACACATTGTTCAACAAAATTATGAACACTCAAATTATCAGGTGTCCTCAAAATAAAGAAGTTGTTAGTTTACCTTTCAAGGGGATACATCCATCGGAATTGAACCGGCCCTCCAACTAATGCTTCGTACGGCAAGTGAACAACCACGTGTTCCATTGAATCGAACATGGATGGAGGGAAGACCTTCTCCAAGTTACAAAGAATGATCGGAACTTTCTCGTTCAAATCTCGAACCTTATTAATGTCCAGCATAGTCGAACATATGCACCGAAAAAAGAGGCTAAGTTCAGTCACAGGGTTCCACACACTAGGAGGCAACATCTCTCTGAATGCAATCGGAAGCAGTCTCTGCATAAAGACATGGCAATCGTGACTCTTCATGCCGGAAACCTTCTCTTCATTCATGTCAATACATCTCCCAATATTTGAGGCATACCCATCAGGAAACTTCAAATTCCTCAACCATCTCAGAATAGTTGTCTTCTGTGATTTGGACAAATTATAGACAGCTTTAGGTTTGGTGCGTTGCTCGCTTTCAGGATCAACTGCAATTGAACTTCGAAAGCATATAGCACTGATGTCTTTTCTTGCATTTAAAGTGTCCTTTGATTTGCCTTTCAAGTCCATGACAGTTCCGAACACTGCATCAAAAACATTCTTCTCAATATGCATAACATCAAGGTTATGGCGGATCAAGTTTGTTTTCCAATAAGGAAGATTCCAAAAAATACTCCTCTTAGTCCATTTGTGATGGGTGCCATAATATTCAGGCATATTAATTGGCTCATCCATAGCTGTGGGCAAATGCCAAACGTGTCCATATATTTCTTCCCCTGTCAACCTTGGTGGTGCAGCCATCCTCTCAACTCGACCACGGCGGAAAGACTTCTTATCCTTCCTATACGGATGATCCGAGTCAAGGAAGCACCTGTGGCAATCAAAATAAGTCGCCTTCCTACTATGTGGAAGCACGAATGCTCTACTCTCCTGCATACAAACAGGACATCCTAGTACTCCAGCGGTGCTCCACCCGGATAGCATGCCATAAGCGGGGAAGTCATTAATGGTCCACATAAGAGCAGCCCTCATGCGAAAATGCTCATTCCTCGAAGCATCGTATGTCGAGATCCCATCTTCCCACAATTGCTTCAATTCATCAATCAGAGGTTGCAAGAATACGTCTATGTTTTTCTTCGGGTTTTTTGGACCCGGACAGATCAATGTTAAGAACATGTAAGGGCTTTTCATGCACGTACCCGGAGGAAGGTTGTAAGGAGTTACAATAACTGGCCAGCAAGAATAGGTCCTTCCGAATTGCCCATGCGGTGCAAAACCATCTGCGCATAATCCCAATCTAACATTTCGAGCTTCTGAACCAAAATCAGGATATGTCCTGTCGAAATGCTTCCATGCCTCGGCATCGGATGGATGGCACATAACCCCATCTTGAGCTTCATGTGTAGCATGCCACGTCATTTGTTCAGCTATGCCTGCGGTATGGTACAACCGTTGCAACCGGGGAGTCAGTGGCAAGTATATCAAAATGGCTGTCGGAATTCTTTTACGAGTTCTATCCCCACGTCGACTTGTGTCCTTGAATCTAGGTTCACCACAAAACCGACAGCAATCAGAGTTTGAATTTTCCTTCCAGTACAACATGCACCCATTCTTGCACGCATGAATCTTTACCACAGGTAAACCTAATTCATTGATGGTTTTCCTATGTTGATAATAGTTTGGAGGAAAGTTATTTTCCTTCGGCAATACTTTCCTGATGGCATCACAAAAATAATTGAATGCACCTTCGGACAAGTTAAACTCCGACTTCCCATTTAACAAGGTGGAAGCAAAAGACAACTGTGACTCACTAGACCCCTCAAACAAAGGCCGATCCTCATTTTGCACGATGTCAAACCACTTGTCGTCCAACTGTGTCACAGGTTGCTCTGTGAATGGATCTTGCTCATATCCATACTGGTTTGCTGCTTCTCCACTGGGTCCGGGCTCGTCTTCATTATTTTGGGCAAAGCTCGATCGTGCAGCATCAAAAACCATACGCTGATCCCATGTCATGTCATCATAGCAACCCCAATGTGACATCTCATCCGGTAATGACACTTGTTCGTGTTGCTGCTGCTCGTTATTTTCAATACTACACAATGGCTCTCCGTGACTAACCCAATTCCAATAATGCTCCTTAAATCCACGTAGTATTAAGTGTTGTGCAACCCTCATTGGTAAAAAGAAGTGCATATTATTGCACTTAGTGCAGGGACAACGAATTTTTTCTCCATTTTTCCAAGACGCGTCTTGACTTGATGCCCAACTAATGAATTCTCCAACACCAGCTATAAACTCGTCGCTTACACCCTTCTTTCCTGGTTCTTTTCGATGATACATCCATTGTCGACTGCATATCAACTCTTCCATTTCTCCTGTCAAATATCGCACACATTTAGTTCGATTACTATCCTCGAACCCTATTCGATACTGTTAACAACTGCAATGAAAAACTACAATGAATTATGAAATATATGAAGAAGTTGCTTCTGCATAAACTCAATTATATTTGGTCATTTTGAGCGAAATAAAAACTACATTGCACACAATATAAAACAAGATACTTAATGTAAGCTCTTGCAATTAAATAATACTCAACAAATGCAATAAAAGTAATTCCATTCAATCAAAGTTCTACAATTACAATAATCGAAATGTGAATCGTATTAATATCAAATACTAAGTTACAATTAATAAAAACAATTATACACAACGAAATAAATATTACACCTAAACTCAATCACAAATAAACTGACAATTATGTAATTCAATTTTAATTAGTTTATGTAACGTACATAATAAAATTAATAAGCATCACAATAAACCTAAACCCTCATCAATTAACATTCAAAGAAATCTAACAATTTTACAACCCTCATCAATTAACATTCAAAGAAATCTAACACTTTTACACTAATATATATGGAAAAAATCACCAAAACTCAACATTCAAATTTAAAAATAATCATCAAAATCTGAATATTATCTAATTCCTTAATTTATAACATATGTTAATCATCAAAATAAAGTCATATACAAAGAAATTTGAAGATATTACCTTGATTTCCACCAAATCAACACAAAACTTGACTTTTACTACTATTTTCTTATGGGAAAATTGAGAGAATGAAGAAGAAAGAAGTAAGAAGATGGGTAGGGAGGCGGAGAAAATGAGGGGTTCTGCTAAGTGCAGAACCCTAAAAACATGGCCAGTCAAAACGCACCGTTTTGGCTGGCCATATATAATTTTTTCGTTGGCTGATATTTGGAACGGAATTAGGGACGGATTTTGATAATCCGTCCCTAAAACCGTCCCAAAAATAAGGCATATATTCATCAATTTATCTCACCATAACCGTCGCTAAAACCGTCCCTAAAACCGTCCCAAAATTATTCCATTGTTTTTGCTCTAATTTCCGTCCCTAATTCCGTCCCTAACTTATTCCCTCCCTAAATCCGTCCCTAATTTTCCAACGGATTTTGGTACGGATTATTTTTCCGTCCTTATTTCTCCGCTCTACTCTTTAGCGACGGATTTAGGGACGGATTTTTTTTCCCGTTGCAAATTCCGTTGGTAAATTAGGGACGGAAAAATCCGTCCCTGTTTTCCGTGGCTATTTAGCCTTTTTCTTGTAGTGATCTTTACAAGTTGATCCTATTGAAGACAAAGAAGAAAATTGTCGAGAAATATTAGAAGAGCTATCAATATCAATTCCTCATGCATATTACGATGCTGAAACAAAATTGAATCCCGAACAAAAGCAAGCATTCAAGATTCTAATGCAAAGTGTGAACTCAAAAAAAGGTAGTGCTTTCTCTATCGATGGACTAGGCAGCACAGGATAAGCATTCCTTTATCATGCCTTACTTGCAGAGGTGCGATTAAGACACATGATAGCAATAGCCACAGCAACATGTGGTGTAGTAGCTACAATATTGCCTGGTGGCAGAACAACACAGTCTTGATTTATTTTGCTATTAAATCCTAAAGGTACAGATTATTGCGATTCTCCGAACAAGATGGAATTGCTAAATTATTACGAACGGCATCCCTAATTATATGGGATGAAGCACCTATAGTAAAAAGATTTCTCATTGAAACAGTTGACCGAAGTTTGAGATATATATATCATGGATAGATTAGACATTTTAGGAGGAAAAGTAATTGTTTTTGGAGGGGATTTTCAACAAGTCTTACTGGTTGTTCCAAATGGTTCAAGAGCGGAAATAGTTAATTCAAGTTTAGCAAATCTTATTTGTGGAGTTAGATTGAAAAACTAAAGCTCACAAGAAACTAAATCTTATTTGTGCATCAATTATAGTTGCTTCAGCTATTAGAAAAGCCAAGCAATTAAGAAAATGGTAAAAAATTATTTCCTCTAAATAATATAATTGATCATTATATTGTTTTTTATATGCTAATATTATCCTCTATTTTTTAGTATATCGGATTACCATAAGAAAAACAATGAGATAACATATTCAATTCCTGAAAAAGGAAGTGGAGGGTGTTGATATCACTTCAGAATAACTCATCGATCCATCATTTAAATCGTCATCTGTTTCGAAGGTATATAATTGATTTTGTAAAATAAAACAAATTGTACGTACTTCCTTAACATTGATAAAAAAATTATTTCTTATAATTTTCCAGGATACTTTGTTCTCATTCAAAACAATTGTGACGGATATAGCTAATAAAGATAAACCATATGTTTAATAATTAAATTTATTATATTTTCTTGTAATAAAAAATTATATACATATACATACATGCACATTAAATGTATTTTCGTGCTTCATACCTTGGTGTATAATTAGTTATTTTTTGGCACTTCTCACACCATGGGCTGCTATCATGTCGAATTTGAATCTTCTTGTTGCATTCATTGCATGCATGATTTTAGTAGATTTATTCCTTTCAATCGTTTCATTAAACTAATGTTTTGTATTTATTTTCAATAAAATTTTATAACTTTATTGCCATATTATGTTCCTATTGATTATGTTATGTGAAATAAAGATATACTTTAATATCAAACATTAAAAAAAACTTACGTGCAACCCACGTGTCAAAGTAACTAGTGTGTGTGTATATATATATATATACACACACACACACACAAAATATATCTATACATCTATACAATATATAAAGAAAAGGAAATTTTACCATTGGAGGCATATGCCACCCCCATTGGTTAACTCCTTTTTTTTATAATTTTTTTACTTTTATAATTCTTTTTTATTTTTTTCTTTTCTTCTTTCTTTTTTTTTATTTTTAATTTATTTTATTTTTAGTTTATTCTTTAACTAATATTTTCTTTTTAAATGGGCCTACAAAAATATTTTGAGGTTTTTTTTAAAGAAAAACTTTAAGAGAATTCTTTTCTATTTTTTATATTATATATCATATTAAAAGTTATTTATTATTAAAAAATTTACTATTTGATATATATTTCTATTTATTTGTTGATTAATATTTTCAATTTAGATATAAATATATATATATATATATATATACAATATTTGATATAATTTATTTTATTTATTAGTTGATTAACTTTATTTTAATTTTACTTTACTTTTATGTTTTTTAACACATAATTGAGTTATCGACTTTTATCATTTGATTTTGGGATCAACTATAATTATTCTTTTGAAATACTTTAAAAACTTATAAAGTTTTTAAATATGCCTTCATATTTTGTTAAATTTTAATTTAAAAATCTAAAATCTAAAAATCTAAAAATCTAAAACTAAAATCTAAATCTAAAAATCTAAAAACCCAAATCTAAAAACACTATATAAAAGCAAAGATTTAATGTGATCATTCGGGGTGCCAAGTCATCCCTTGATGTGATTTTTTATTTTTTACACTTTTACTTTCTTTTCTCAATTTTTTCATAACCCATTGGTGTTTTTTTTTTTTTTTACTTTCTTTGTTTTAATTTATTTTTAAAGGAATTTTTTCTCTTTGATGGACCTACTAAAATGAGTTGAGTTTGATGATTTTTTTTATTTTAAGAAAATTCTTTTATATAGTTTTATACTATATATGTTATTAAAATTTATTAATGTTAAAAATTCACTGTTATATATTATTTATTAGTTAATCAATATTTTCAACTTATATATAATATTTGATATATGTAATTTCATTTATTAGTTAATTAACGTTATTTTTATAACTTTTATTTTCTTGGGACACGTAATTAAGTCATGAATTTTTATTTCAATTACTTTCTTGAAATGTTTTAAGAATTTATCAATCAAAATGTGTTTGGTAACATATGATGGGATGAAACAATATAAAAAACTTATAAAATTTTTAAATATGCCTTAAAAACTTTTAAAATTTTAATTTAAACAATAAAAATATTGACCCCGGGGCAAAGCCCGGGGCAACATCTAGTAAAGATTAAAACTAGTATATATAATAGTTAACATGTAAAAAGTAATGCATTTTTTCAAATATTTATACAAAAAGAAAAAAAAAGTCCTTTTTCGTAATTTAAATATTTCATAGTAATTTTATAATATTATTACCAAATAGCTTTCTATATCTTATAGCACTTTTATATTAAATTTACCAAACGCTATTTTAATTTTTTCAAACAGTACTTATAGAATAGCTCTATGGAAACAACACTTTTGCCAAAAACTTCAACCGAGCCAAACAGACCCTTAACATATTAAATGGCTCTGCATATTTATCTACCAAAAGAGATTTGTTCAATCAATTACTAATACATATAGATCGAATAATTAATTATATAATTTTCTTTTTTTTCTTGGGTGGAAACTCTATAAGTTATAATTATGTCTAAGGGCAAATTAAAATGAAAGAATTGAAAAATTATATAGGACTAAAATGTGAAACAAGAAAATAAAAAGTGAAAATGCAACATACTTGAAAAGTTATCAACCGCATACTGCTTGTATATAATAGTACAAAATTAGAGGTGTCAAATTGGGTTGATCGGGTAGGTTTCGAGTTCGGGTCAATCAGGTCGAGTTAGTTTCGGTCAAAAGAGATTTTTAGGTCATTTCAGATTTCGGGTCATTTCGGATTTCGGGTCATTCGGGTTCGGGTCTTTCGAGTTTCGGGTCTCGGGTTTTTCGAGTTTTGTCCTTGGATTTGTCGGGTTTCAGGTCATTAGGATTTCGGATTCGGGTTTTTTGCGTTTGACCATCGGGTCTTTCGGGTTATAGGTTTTTTGGATTTTATGTCATTTGGATTCGATTTTTTCAGATTTAACTCCCGAGTCATTCGGGTTCCCGATTATTTTAAATTGAATTAAAGTTTTGATTTTACAAATTAATACTTAATAGAGATTTTATCAAAAATATTATTTATTAAATTTGTTATAAATTGTAATTAAATTAATTAAATTGTAATGTTATAAATGTTTTAATTAAATTAGTAATATTTATTCTTTTTTAAAAATTTTCCTATAAATTATCTATAGTTTTAAATAAAATAAATATTTAAGTTTTTATTATTTACTAATTCATTTTTAAATTATAATTGATATATAATAAATTCATGATTCATAATATCATTAATCTATAATTATGAATTGTCCGTCATACAATCACAAACTAAGGAACCAGAATTTTGATATACAATTACAAACTGTCAAAATTTGACATACAATTACAAAATTTATCAGTTTTCTCTTATAGAATTGAAATTTAAAAGCTTTTATTTGGTCTATGAATAGGATAGCCGAAAAGGAATAGCCATGAGCCAATAAGCCATCCGGACTGTCATACGGCTATAGCCACCATGAACCACTAATCTTAGTATCTTATTATCTTAGTGCTAATGACTTTGTTTTGTCCTTTCCTTTCTAAAACTTGTATACAGACTATACTTTATAGTGATTAGTGATTACCATCACCCACTTCTGCATAATACAACAACTTGCAGACACACTACATTTGGCATTCTCATTAAATTATTTGTTTTGGCGAGAACTAAATTATAAGGAGAAAATATATGACAACATATTGAAATTTTAATTTCAAATTTTCAATGTTTAGATGTTTTTTGTTGGATAGATAATTCACTAATTTAATATGAACATTAGTAATTTATTAATACTACTATAATTTATAAATTTTCTTAGTTAGAATGGAAAATTGTCATTCACGTGAAGAAGTTTATTTCTTGATTTGATCAGTAATGATGAAATTAACATGGTCTTTAGCTTATACACCCTAATACGACATTTTCGTACAAACGGAATAGTGTAAAACGGCGTATTAACACAATAATACGTTGGTCCGAATGTGTCTAATTAAGAAGAGAAGCTAAGCTTAAGATAAGACGGAGTTGGAGGATGAGACAATTGACCATGCATGGAAACACTAAAGTGGACCTCTTTAAGTCTATAGTCGATGGATTGGATGTCTATTGGTGAATTGGTCGGTGGATTAGGCCAATGATTGAAATTATGAAAGGTTACAAAAAGAGGAAAAAGTCTGGCCTGGGGTCCGAGTAGGCCCGGTGCCAGGCTTGCCTATAAATAGGGGGAGTGAGCTCTCACCATCTCCCATTTCTTTCATTCCTCTCTTTCTCTCCTCTTATTCGTTCTCTGGGAGCAATTTTGGACTATTGGTCGATGCGGACAATTTGACCGAAGGATCAAGGTGAGTTTCTAATATTTTATTCCACTCACCTTAATCTATGTTTTTCTAAGTTTTCACGTAATTCCATGCATTGGTCTAGGAGAGATCTAAGCTCAAGCTTTAGTTTAGCTTTTTAGCTTGATACTAGTTTAGATTCAAGATCTAAGAACTTTGAGCTTGTGATTCTTATTTTTCTTTCAGTACATGTATTGTGGACAGCATGAGGATCATCCGGCTAAGTTTGTACGGCAAATAAAGGTCAGACGGCATAAAAATCGAGGTTAAAAGCTTGGTTCTACTCCCGTGAGGGAACCGTGCAGGTCCCTGTGGGAGTCATGCACCGTGCAGCTCCAGTGCGGGAGCCGTGCAGGTTCTGCACTGGAGCTGTGCAAGTCCCATGCGAGAGCCGTGCAAATCCAGTGCAGGACTTGGCCCAGTTCCCGCGGGAGTGGCCCTTTTAGGCCCAAAACAGTGCCGGGCCGAGCTCAGCCCACATAGGGGGCCCACGGCCATTAGGGGATTTTGGTAATTTTTTTCAAGTGTCCGATTTTGACCCCGGAACCTCCCAGACACTTTTCTAAGCTCCGAAACACTTCCAAACATCATCTTAGGTCATGCTAGAGCGTCGTAGGTGCATTCATAATTGTTTATGAATGCTACCACACTTTTCCGTGTAGTAGGGCTTCGGAAGATCGAATGCGGCAATACTCTGGAGGTCAAGCTACATGGAACGCTTGAGAATATACGAACCTCCCAATTCTGTGAGTGGCCTAGACTTCTTTGTTTAGCCACTGGGCACAATGGTTTTAAAAAGGTTTTAAAAGCATAATTGTTTTCAAAGGTTTTGGGATACAGGAAATCCACACACACATTTGCATGGTGATATACCCACGTAGAGAGTGATGTTTTAAAAGAAAGTATAAAAACTTGTGTGCGTGTGTGTGTGTGTTTATATTTATGTTTATATGTTTTAAAGATATATATTTATAATATATGATATGGATGGGATGCGAAATGAGAGACTGAGTGGGTTCCTCGGTGCTTTAATATGCGGGAGTGTGGATCGAGTTGAGAACATGCAATCAAGCAGCTGTGGACCGCCTTTTGAGGGGCACGGTGAGTAGAGACCCTAGGAGAGGCGCGTAGGGAAGCTCGCCAGGGCTCAAGGTAGCTGTGTTCCACCACAGCGATGGCACCACCGAGGAAATGGGCTAGAGAAAGAGAAAATGTGAAAATGTTTTAAAAGAGAAAAGAGACAGCCCTCGGTGTAGTAAGGCATAAGACGACCGGTGGGTCACGCCTTCAGTATGATAAATGCCAGCCCATTTAAGATTTATATATTTTATTTATTTAAACTGTTTTAAAATAGAGTTCTCAGCTGGAAAACTAGAAAGAGATTTTAAAAGAAAAATATTTGTTTTATTATTATATTTTTGGATTTCCCTTATTTGCCCTAACCTCGATAGAGATTCTTAGAACCTCTGTCACTCACCTGTATCTAATGTGGATGGATGCAGATCCGCGTACGAGGTTAGCAGATAAAATGGAGGCTCACTAGGAGGCGTTGATGTCCTAGGCTTAGCAGTTTCCGTTACGTAGGTATTTCTTTAAGTTAGTCCACTGGTGTATTACTTTTAAAAGTTAATTATTTATTTAAATGATTTCTAATTTAAATTTTAGTTATTTTGCAGCGATGATATCCATTTTTATGCCTGGCGATGCTTCAAGTGCGTGACTGGTCAACACGTGGCTGGCCTGGGCGGGTCGAGGCATGACATTTGCAAATTCTCAAATTTTCCTTAATAATGTTCATAATTAATATTATTAAATTTAAGTAATAATATTCTATAAATTCATATAATTCAATCATAATAACAAATTTTAAAAATTTAATTATGAAAAATATTTTTTTAAGTTCACTTTGATCAAAATTCTATCAATTATTTATTTTTATTTTCTTTATCAAATTTATTTATTAAATTTGAAGTTTAGGAGGTATATAAAATTACTTCATCTGTCCCTATTTGTTTGTCACAATTAACTGTTTCATACAGGGTAACAAAAGTAGTTTTGGTGCAAAATTTTATATATATATTGACTTTCTTATTTCATCCATATCTCTCTTCCTCTTTAATTCTCTCTCCTATTTAAGAAAAATATTAGTTTAAGAGAGAAAGAAAGTAGTTTGAAAGGGTAATTTTAAAAAATTAGTAATTAATGCTGGGATATAGACAGATAAAAAGGGAGAAATAAAGCTTCTAGAAACAAGTAAAGCTTCTAGAAGAGGCAGATAAATAGGGACGAAGGATGTATTTCATTAGTCTATCGATCGGGTTCTTTCGGGTTAGATTCTCGGGTTTTTCGGGTTAAGTTCTCGGGTCTATCAGATTTCGGGTCTATCAGGTTTCAGATCAATCAGGTTTAAGTCGTTTACTTTTTTTGGTCAAACTGGGTCGGGTTAATTTCGAGTTTGGGTCGGGTTTTCGGATTCGAGTCAGCTTTTGACAGCTCTAAGCACAATGCAATGCAAAGAACCATCATGAACAGCCTGATCCCTTTCTGGTCCATGCTAATAGAGCAAATTTGCTTTGTTGCGAAAGATGCCTCTCAACATTACATCCCAAGTGTCTTCACAAGGAAGTAAGATGCCTCTCAATATTCCATTTTGTTTAAAAAATTAATCAAAATTTATTTTATTTTATTTTATTTTCATGATTAATTACTAGTATATGTCAAGAGGATTAATTTATTGGGACTGTAGAGCATTCCCCAACATTGTTCAAAGTATTGTCTACAATAATTGGTAATGAATTGGTTGTTAATTATCTTACTTTATTAATTTTATTTTGTTCATAGTCTTAGAACAATTTTGGAGATGATATCAACAATTTCTACTTGTGCACATTAAGGTAATATAAATAATTAATTAATTCTTAATTCTCATATTGTTACACTAACAAGCTTTTAATATTTCAAAATTTTCATTTAACTTCACTCAATATTGCCTTCTAGGTTGCATGGGAGAAAGTCACTATGATCAAAATGGCATCGAATGAATCCTCAGATTTTCCTGATCATGTGGCTAGTGATTCAATCGGTGGACCAACTAGTGGCGATGTGGATTCAAAAGCACCATAGTGAGGCAACAAAAAGCCTTGGCGATGCTTCCTAACTTGATCATGAGCCCTTCGAAAAACCAATGATTGTTTTCCGAGTGATTACTTGCGATGCTAGAGGAGGAGATAATAACTTTGTTGATCTCAACAAAGGCTAAAAGTTCATTTGGGATTGAGGTTAGCTTCCCAAAAGCAACTTTTGGCTGCACCGCAATCCCAAACAACTTCTGGTTTGTGTCAAACTTTGATTTTGACAAGAGAAGTAGACACAAACTAGCCCTCATGGTTGGTTGCAGAAAAGCATTGCATCCAACAGGTCCTTGCAAAGCTGAAGGCTGAAGCTACTATATATTTGGGTTGTTCAAGAATTCAACAGCAATTATATATATGTTCGCTTCTCATCACTACCTTGTTAACTGCTAAGCTTTGATCTGATCCAAACTCCCATGCAATTTCAACTGAATTTTCTTTGATGCATTAATCTCATCAAAGTATAAAAATTTAGACAGCAAGTGCAATTTCAACAAAATTTTATTATTTACTGTGAATTATTTCATGCAAATTCAATATGTAAAATCAAGTGACTTGTTATTTTTTAATGTCCAAGAGTGAAACTTGTTATTTTATTACACGTATTCAATGTTTGCATTTTATACTTCTTATGTATTTGATATATTGAAGGAGTTAGAGATCAAATGCCTAGACCTAATATAAAGGAGTAAATTTTTTTTTTCTGGTGACAGGAGTAAAAAGTTTAATATTCCAAGGATAGGTCAAACTTTGAATCCCATATAATTTAGAATCCGGTTGGTATTGCGTTTACATATCAAAATTTAAGACAACTGATTCCGATTGAGCCGAGTCTTGCACATGAAGTTTAAGGTCCGTACCCAAATTTTAACTTCTATTATTTTGATATACGGCTCGGAAAAAATTAAGAAATGTTTCCGTCTTTGTTGTATTGTAAAGACAACTCAATCATATAACCAAAAAAAAAAAGAAGACAGCTCAATCATATACTGGCAACGCTTTATCATGAACAGAAAGCAACAAAAAACGGACTTTCTCCACACCTGAGAATTCTCTCTCCTTATGAGAAGCGGTTACTCCATCTGAGTGTTCCTCTTCATGAGGTTGCTAGGTTTTCTAGGGTTTCTTTTGGTTTGATTTGCTTTCTTCGCCATTTTTTCTTTCTGTTTCGTTTTTTGCCTCATTTGTTTTTCATTTGGTCTTCTTCTTTGTCTAGGTCTAGGTAATTTGGGCATTCTAGGCCTAGGTTTAGGTGACTATTCTGGTTTTTTGGCCTCGCATCTATTCTTGATCGAGTCGGTTCTTGTTTGCATTTCTTGGTTTTTAGGTTTCCTTACTCGTTTCTTTTATGGATTTCATATTAAGAATTGCGCCATTGACTGGGTAATAGAAGACTCTGACTCTGTAACCATGCATCCAAATTAGGAAGATAATTTATGATTCCATTGCACCCTTTGGAAAGCTCTAAGGAAGATGGAGGAAGAGATAGGAATTTTTCTTGAAATCAAAGAAGAAGCTGAGGGGGAGGTACAGAATATGTTGTTAGGGATGGCAGATCGTCAACTGAACAGAAGAGGAACGATTAATGTTTTGAAGTCAATTTCGTCACCAAGAATTATGATAGGGGTGAGAGAAATCTGCTCCAATCTATATGCTCTGCACTTTATTGATAGAAAAGGAATGGAGGAAGCTTTAAGATTGGGTCTTTGGTCAGTTATGGGATATTGTGTGAACCTAAGGAATGGGAAGCTGATAAAACGGTGACAAATATTGATTTTGGGGAAGTCCACTACTGGGTACAGAGTCACAATTTGCCTTTGGAGTTGCAGACGGTTGGGAATTGCTGGAAAATTGGAAGATCTCTAGGAAAGGTTTTAGAAGTAGAAGACCTAACATGGTCGAAAGGAGGAGGCAAAGGTTTCTTAAGGATAAAAGTGGCTATTAGAAGTGGTCGGCTTTTGGTAGGAGGTTTTTGGGTCCTAAGACAAGAACTCGGTAGATGTTGGGCAAAAGTGAGATATGAAAAGCTTGCAGATTTTTGCTATGGCTGTGGAAGGTTGGGTCATGCAGAGAAGAACTGTGACAAGCAAAGAGATTTACAAATTGAAACAGTTGGAAAAGAGAAATATGGGTCTTGGATGAGAGCAAATCCAGTACGAGTTTAGGAAAAAAGGGAAGGGAAGATGATGGATGAAGAGGAAAACAGGAAATTAGAGGAAAAGGTTGCTAGCAATTTGATAGATGGAAGAAATATAAAAGAGAAGGAGGTTATGGTGACAGAGAGGCATGGAAAGGAAGCATCATTTCAGCCACAAGAAACAGGAAGAGACAGAAATAGATGGAGTTTAGAAAAGGGAGAGCACAGCCAACAAGAGAAAAGGTTAGAAACTGCCACTGTTTTGCGCAAAGTTCATGAATACAATAATTGTGTCAATAGTGATGGATATCAACCAATAGTAGTGACTCAATACCATATAGCACTCCAGTAAAGAATACATTAGCAGTGTCTAGTTACAGTGACACCATGAGAAATCAAAATCCTACTCCACTGTCATATAGTAAGAAAACCATCACCTTTTCTATTCAGATAGCAAAAGGAGCAGGATGTACTACACGTAAAATTGAGAATTGTTGCTTGGAGGGTAGGACAGAACTAGTGGATAGATTTGAGGAAGCTACAAAGTAGAACTATGAAATTAAGTCGGCAAAACAAGCCCCAGGTTGTAATGAACTGCTTATGTGGTGACTTTACCAGCAAAAAGAAAAGAAACAGGAGAAGGCGAGTTGATAGAGACTATGCATGTGCAGAATAAATGAGAAATAAAGACTAGTCTAATACCTATCTTTAACAAGCTTCAACTCAAAAGAAATATGAACAAATTAGAGTGGGGAAATGACATGGAACCTAGACAGAAGGTACGGCTAGTGATGATAGATCAGATGTATCAAAAGGTGTTTGCAGAAGATAAAGAAGAGATTGAATTTGAGTAAGTCATGAAGTTCATAACAAAGGAACGGGGTAGTATAGTTTGTGGCAGAGGGAATAAAACATTAAGGAACAGAAAGAGAAGAATGTTTTTTAAAAGGGAAAAAGAAAGAAGGCAGATATGGTAATACGAGAAGGAGATGGATTATGTGAGGTACCAATAGCTATGGAAGGCGAACGGAAGTTGGGGAGAATGGATGCGAAAGAGTTTGCGTTGAGAGATATAGAGGGTTTAGGAGGCTGCACCTTAACAGCCCCAACATAGCCATCAGGTACATGATATGGAACTCTCAAGGAATTAGACCATCCATGACAATTGAGGCACATAAGGAAATAAGGAAATGTCATGGTCCCAAGATTCTCTTTCTTATGGAAACAAAAAATATGGAAGAGAAACTTGAAAAGGTAAAGAGGAGTTTGAGATATCAAAAAAGCTGCTATGTTGAATCGGAGGGATTAAGTGATGGGTTAGCTCTTTGGTGGGAAGAAAGCATAAATGTGGAGGTTATTGGAACTTGTGAAAATTTGATTGATACAAGAGTTGAAGATGTGAATCAAGAACTGAAGTGTATAATATTTTGGATTTATGGCCCACCAGATTATGATGAGAGACAAGAAGTTTGGGATATGCTTATTGCAAGATCTAATGAAGTTGATGAGCCTTGTGTCACGCCTCGACCCGCTCGGGCCGGCCATGTGGCAATCACCATACTACCTCGAGATACGTGCCATAAAAGGCGAGCAGGTGAGTGACAGGGGTTCAATGCAAAGTCAAATAGGTTTGGAGAGTTTGGGTAATACCAAAATGATTCAGAAAAGATTATACGTTTCTTTTAAAAATCTCTTTTCAAAACATTTTCCCCAAAATCCTTTCTTGGGAAAACAATAATAATAATAATAATAATAATAACAACATCTAATTATAGGTTGGCTGTGAAAACCAACGAGACTCGACCTTGGCCGTGGTCGAGGATCTCGTATCGTCGAGGGCTATTCCTTTTCTTTTCTCTTTAAAACTTTCCTTAAACTATATTCTTTTCTTTTAAAAACTATATATACATTTATACACACACACACACACATAGAAAGATATAGATGTCTCTCTCTAAACCCGTTCCCTCGACGGTGCTAGTCACTCTATGGTCCCAACTACGTCAGTCCTGACGAGTCTCCCTCCGCGCCTCTCTACTCTAGGTCAATACAATTACCGTGCCCCTTCAAAAAGGTGGTCCAGGGCTAACTCCACATGCATGCTCATCTCGGTTCACTCACTTCTTCAGATGAAGCACCAAGTCTCATCGAGTCCTGTCGTATGTATGATCATGCCCTATCGGACACTTATGTCATACCTTTCATATATAAATATAAAAACAAACATACACCTTATAATTTAATTTTTCTCAAAACCCTTGCCCCTGTGGCATATAACAACGGGTGTCGCGGTGTGAGGGAATACCCGAATCCCAAAACATTTAATTAAAATATTTTAATAATAATAAAAGCATTTAGCCCTAAATGGCTAAACACGGAACACAAGGCCACTCACAGTGTTGGGAGGTTTGTATACTCCCAAATGTCCCACGAATCTCCGGAACATCATCGTACTCGAATGTCTGGAACCATAATTACACGAAAATAAACGTTAGCATTCATAATAAATCTTATGAATGCACCTATGAGGCTTTAATATGAACTAAGATGATGTTTGGATGTGTTTCGGGGCTTAGGAAAGTGTCCGGGAAGGTTTGGGGTCAAAATCGGATACTTGACAAGAAATTACAAAAATGCCCCTAAGGGCTATTAACGACTCCCGCGCGGGACTGCAGCCACTCTTGTGCAGGAGTGGGTCGGTTCCCACACCGGAGTGAGCGTGGGAAGTGACCCAAAAGGCTCAGGATTCAAGCCTTTGCCTCGAATTCTGTGCCATCCAACCTCCTTTTGATGCGTAAACTTGGACAGGCAATCATCACGCCATCCACGACAAATTTACCTAAAGAAAAACGAGAATCATCGGCTCAAAGTTCTTAGATCTAGAATCTAAAACTAAATCTAGCTAAAAAGCTAGACTAAACTTTGAATCGAGATCTCTCCTAGACATATACATGGATTTAAGTGCAAACTAAGTATAATGCAAATCTAGGTGAGTAGAATAGCATACTAGAAACTCACCTTGATTCGTCGGTCGGTGTGTGCAAATCTGCCAAAAGTCCGAAGTTGCTCCAAAAGAGCAAAAAGAGAGAAGAAAAATGAGAGAAAAAGAAAAATGAGGGGAAAAGGCTCGGCCTCCCCCTATTATAGGGAAGCTTGTCACCGGGCCTACTCGGACCCCGGGCCAGACTTTCTCTCCTCTTTTCAACTTCTCTTAATCTCAATCCTTGGCCTAATCTCTGACTTTCACACCAATGGGTATCCAATCCATTGACTATGGACTTAAAGAAGTCCAATTGGAATTTAGTTGCCTCCATGCATGGTCAATCACCTCATCTTCCAACTCCGTCTTATCTTAAGGTTGACTTTTCTTCATAATCAGACATATCCGGACCAACGTATTTTTCAAATTAATACACCGTCTACACTGTTCCGTTGGTACAGAAAAGTTGGATTAGGTCCGGGTGTGTCACCGTGGATGTGTGCAGGGTGACTTTAATGACATTTTATATCACTATGAAAAGGAAGGGGCAAATATGATAGCAGAAAGGAAGATTGTAGGTTTCAGAAGATTGGTGGATAGTTGTGGGCTCATGGATTTGCACTATCAAGGTCAGCAATTCACCTGGATAAATAGACGAAATGGTAATCTGATAAGAGAAAGAATTGATAGAGCTCTAATGAATGTCCAGTGGTAAGAAAGCTTCCCTAGAACATAAGTTTTTAATTTACCAATCATTGGTTCTGACCATGGTCCAGTGCTTATTGATTCTGCTTTTTCGGATGGAAAGGCAAAGAAAATGTTCAAGTTTGAGATGATATGGATAGAATGTCACACCCCGACCGGCCCGGGTCAACCACGTAGTAATCATCGCGCTGTCTCAAAGTACGTGCCAGCTGGTCACGCACCAAAAACACCGCAAGGCATTGAAATGGATACCAATGCTGCAAAACAACTAAAACTTTAATTAAAAATCTTTTAATAAAATAATAAACTTAAAAGTAATACCAGTGGATTAAATTAAAGGAATACCTACGCAACGGAAATCGCTAAGCCTAGGCCACCGACGTCCCCTAGTGAGCCTTCATTCTATTTGCTGACCCTGTACGCGGATATGCATCCATCCACATTAGATACAGGTGAGTGACAGAGGTTCAATGAATCTCCATCGGGGTTAGGGAAAACAGGGGAAATCCAAAATAAAATAATAATAAAATAAATAAATTTTTTTTCAAAATCTCTTTTATAATTCTCCAAACGAGAATTTGATTTAAAACCTTTAAAATAAATATATACTAAACGGGCTGGCATCTAATACACTGAAGGCAAGACTAGTCGGTCGTATGCCTTACTGCATCGAGGGCCATCTCTTTTCTCTTTAAATACACTTTCACAATTTCTCTTTCTCTAGCCCGTTCTCTCGGTGGTGTCTATCGCTGTGGTGGAACACAACTACCTTGAAACCTGGCGAGCTTCCCTACACGCCTCTCCCAGAGTCTCTGCTCACCGTGCCCCTCAATACGCGGTCCACGACTGAGTCTCATGCATACTCTTAGCTCGGTCCACGCTCCCGCATATTGGAGCACCGAGGAACCGACTCAATCACTCATCTCTCAAGGGTATCGCACCCTTAATAATCATAATAATAATATTTCTTATATATATTTAAAACACGTAAACACACATAAGCTTTTATATTTTTAAAATCATCCCACCCTCTAAATGGGTGCATCACAAAATAAAAAGTGTGTGTCGTGGATTATCCTTATTCCAAAACAGTTGTAAAACCTTTTAAAACAATTTATATGTTTAAAACATTTAAAAATGTTTGTCCCTAGTGGCTAAGCACTAAAAACAAGGCCACTCACAATATTGGGAGATTCGTATACTCCCAAGCGCTCCATGTAGCTTAACCTCCAGAGCATCACCACATTCGATTCACCCGGAGCCCTGGTACACGGAAATACATTAGCATTCATAATTAAACTATGAATGCACGTATGAGGCTCTAATATGACCTAAAATTGGGCTTGAATATGACTCGGGGCTTAGAAAAGTGTCCGGGAGGTTTTGAGGCTAAAATCAAACTCTTGGTGAAAATTACGAAAATACCCCCGGGGGCCCATGGGTCCCACACCCGGACTAGGCTAGGCACCACGTGGGTTGGGCCAAGTTCTACGTGAAATTAGGCCCAAAAAGCCCTCCTACGAGATATTTATATATTATAATGATATAATATATATATATAAATATCTAAGATATATTAATATAATATATAAATATCTAAAATATATTAATATAATATAAATATATCTAAATAGGGACTCGATCGGCCTATTCCTCGATCGGTCCCTCCCCCAGTTTTCGCACTCGTTTATGCTCCTTTCGACGTACAAACTTAGACAGGCGATCCTCATGGCATCCATGACGGATCTGCAGAGGCAGAAACGAGAAACACTGATCCAATTTTCGTAGAACCGAGATTTAGCCTAAATTGACTAAATCTCCAATCTACTCTCACCCGGTGCATAAAAATACGTGAAAACGGAGTATGATGTAGATTAAGGTGAGTACTATAACATACTAAAAACTCACCTTATTCTGCCGGCCCAATATCCATAGATATGAGTTTTAAAATTAAACCGGCCAAAAATTAAAAACTCAGATCTACGCTAAACCGATGCATAGAAATACGTGCAATCGAAATAAAACATAGATTAAGGTGAGTAGAATAGCATACTGGAAACTCACATTGATCTGACTATCGGATTGTTCGAATCTGCCAAAAGTCCAAAATGCCTCCGTTTGGCTCCAAAGAAAAAGAAAAGAAAATGAAAGAAAAAGAAAAAAAGAAAAGAGGAAAAGCTTCGGCTTTCCTCTATTTATAGAGGAGCCTGACATCGGGTCTACTCGTACCCGGGGTCAAACTTTTTTCCCTTTTTCAACTTTCTTTCATTTTCACCCTTTGGTTAAATCCTTTGATTTCTTGTGCCAACGGGGCCCATAATAAATTTCTAGGGACTTAATTGGAGGTCTTTTTGGCATTTACTAATTTCCATGCACGGTTAATTATTGTATCTTCCAACTCCGTCTTATCCTAATTTGAACTTCTCTTCTTAATTAGACACTCTGGACCAACGTATTGTCCACTTAATACGCCGTCTTACACTATTCCATTTGTGTGGCAAAGTTGTATTAGATCCAGGTGTGTCACAGAACATGAAGAGTGTGGAGCTAGTGATAGAAAACCACAATATCCTCATCCCACATCAGTACAAGAAGGCGGGCATTGATCCGATAAGTGGCTGGCTACCATACTGTGAGGTCGCTTGGTAGCTTACTATTATTAAAGATGGGTAGAGTGCACATTTTACTGACTCGAAAGCTTTTCAATTGGTTTAAAAACAAAAAAATTGTAAACTGATGAAAGAGGGTTTTCCCAAATAACAGAAACATGATAGCAGAAATGATGAAAAAAGTGGCAGAGATACAGAATGAAGAAGCCTCAATCCAGTGCTGTGAAAGAGTTCAAGAACTAATCAAAGGAATGAAGGATGTATGGGATAGAGAGGAGAAATATTGGCCCTTCTCTCCCTAACCACAACTTGAAGCCCTCCTCTTACCATAGCTGTAAGCCCTGGATCAAACTTGGGAGCAACCATGGGTGACACAAGCTCAAAATCGAACCGGCGTAACACTGCGAGGGCTACCATTTTCATCTCTACTAATGCTAATTCTTTTCCTAGGCAAACCCTTACCCCAGCTTGGAAAACTGGGTACTTGAATGGAGATTGTGGACAAAATGTGCCATCTTCTTTAAGCCATCTTTCGGGTTTAAATTCGATGCAATCTGAACCTCAAATGTTTTCCATCCTCCCCATTGCATAAGGATGGTATGTTACTCTTGTCCCTTTTGGAATGAATGTTCCATCAGGTAAAATATCATCCTTCCAACCAAATTTTGAATCAAATTGTACAGGAGGATATAGTCTCAAGCTCTCATAAACCGCGGCGTGTAGGTAATGCATTAGCCTTATCTGACCATAGCTCGCGAATTCTCGATCCAAGGTTTCCATGAATTCATCTGATTCATTTCGGATTTTCGAGATGGCTTGGGGGTGGTTAGCTAGTAGCCAGAAGAATGTGGTCAATGCAGAGGCCATGGTGTCAAGGCCTGCTAAGATGAAGCTTACAACAATGTCTCTCAAATAAGAGTCATCATTAATGCAGGCCATGAATCTTGATAGAAGATCTTTATGCGTCGAAAAACCAAGTTTCCGCTTTTGCAGGATCACCTCATTGGCAAGCACATTGACAACTTTAATTGCCTCCTTGAGTTTCTTCTCAGAGCCTACGTCGAAAAGCCTCTTGATCTTTCAGAGCAATGGCAGTGGCGCCATTGCTCTCTTTGCTGATAACTTTGAAGCTAGATCAGTGGCGACCGCGAATTCAGATATTGGCAATGATGATTCAAGACAACCAGGGTCTAGTCCAAACGAAAACTTGCAAACATTATCGAAAGAAAATTGTCTAAAAACATCTTGCAGATCCAAAATGCTACCATCTTTCCCGGAAACTGAAGACAAGAGAGGGAGAAGCCGGTATTTGATCTCTGTCGTGATGATCTCAAATGCATAGGCTTTGATAGAGATATTTGCAAGCTCCAGGCTAGCCATTTTCCTTTGAAACATCCACAAATCTCCATCTACGTTGAAAATTCCTTTGCCTAAGAAGTCACCAAGGATCATGGAGAAAGTTTTTCCTTTCGGGTAGTTATCGAATCTAGTTTTATGTATTCAACATTTTCTGGATTAGCTGTGATTGTGTTGTTCAAAACATGAACATGAATCGTTTGGCTTGGAGACTTTTGGAGAAGATATTCATACCAATCAGAAAGATTGTTGAATTCTTTGGACCAATTTGATGAGATGTAGCGATGGCAAATCTCACAACTACACCCAACTCTCTGTCTTAGTAAATTAATTAAGACAGAGAATATAAAGAAGAACAAGAAGAAGAGAAGGCCGAAATATTTTTGCATAGGCTCCATATGTGAATGACTTGAAACTGATCAAAACTAAAAGGGAAGAAGAATCAGAAGAAGTCAACAAGAAGAATGAAAACTGTAGGCACATTCAATGCCCTCTAATATTTATAAAAGATTTTAAATCTTATCTATCAAAAATTGTTATATTGATTTGTTTTGTGAGATGTTGCTTTCATTTGGCACTAGAGATTTTACTTGCATCATGTTTTAAAAAACTTCACCTCTGCACTTTTTACAGTCCCCATATCTTCATTTTTGTTTTGAAAATATTAAGGTTAGGTTTCAAAGGGTTAAAAGGCGACAGCCCTTGAACTTGCCAGTTATCTGTTTTGCCCTGAACTTTCTAAATTGCTCAATAGACCCTTTTGGTTACTAGAAAAGTGCAATTTAGTCCAATTTTTAACTTTCTTGTAACCCATTCTTCTTTTTTCCTTTTTTTTTTGGTGCAAAAAAAGTTTAAGAGCAGCCAAACATGGAGGTTAACCTGTCTTACTTGTCAACCACTTTGAGGGTTTACAAACTCTAGTTTTTTGAAATTTTTCGAATTTACAAATTATCTATCAAAAAGGGTTTATGAGAACTCAAACCCAAATGCCTTTTATAATTGGTCCACACTCTTATCATTTTGGTCAACCTTATTGGCTTCTTGCAACCCATTCATTGACTTATTCAAGCATCTCAACTATTGTTACTTTTTTAATGCAAAAAGAGCGGTCAAAGCAGCCTAAGTACAAGCACAATGCCTAACAAAATCTACAATGTCCTCCTCCAACAATCTATACATAAACTAGATGGAGGGAGATTAAACCGTAAATCCCAAACCACCATCACGTGCTTTGGTAGCAGTTGAAAATCACTAGAAAAGTTTGCTTCCTGATAAGTGTACAAAAATTAACAATTAGCATAGAAAATCCAAACTCATGAGATATTACAACAATTTGATATTATATTTTCTTTTCGAAACAGATATAATAGTAGTTTTCTATTTTTGGAATATTGGACCATTTTGGCATTGATGAAGAATGATTGGAGAAGATCCTCTCTTGAAAAATAATTTATAATTAGATAAAGCTATTATATCAATTATTAATTGGCAAAAAATAGATGAAAGAGTCACAGAACTCGCATGATTCCGTTCGATGGTTCGTGGCCATCATTCACCCTAGGACATTGGAACACCCAATAATTGTTACACTGTGGGATTTCTTAGATTATGAGATTTCTTGTTAGAAGTCTCTAGTTCAAATCTTAAAATGGATAAGGTGACATTTACACTGTGTTTGGTATGAAAGAAATAGAAAGAAAAGAAGTGGTGTGGAAAGAAAGTGAGTGAAGAAATATAATTTTCCTTTGTTTTGTGGGATGAAAATGCAGCTAACGAAAGAAATAAGAGAGTTTATTTTTTTAGAAATCATTTTCGCCCAAATTGGGTGGAAATAAGAAGGAAAGAAAATGGTTGTTGAGTCTAACACATGAAAATGACAATTACATCCTTAAAATTTATTTCTAACTACAAATTTATCATTACAAGTAAAAGATATTGAAAATAAATTTTTAACTAAAAAGTAAATAGTGATAAAATTGTCATATTAATTAAAATAAAATTCTTTTCTTTCCTATTTCTTTATTACACCAAACAAAGGAAATAATTAATTTTTTTTCTTTCCTTCTTATTTATTTCCTTACTACTAAACATGAAGAAGGAAATTTAAATTTCTTTTCTTTCCCTATCTATTTCCTTATTATTTTCTTCCCTCCTACCAAACATAGGCTATGGATTGCAGGAGGGTTACCACCTGTTCTGTAACCTACCATCTTAATATATATTTACAAAAAGCGATGATTACTCCTCAATCTGAGATTCAAATTCTAGAGTTATCACATTTTCCCTTCCTCAAATTTTAAGTGAAAAGAAAATTGCAAATCTATTATATTTTTCTTAAAAAGTTCATGTTCATGATTAATTAGGAGTGTAATCGAAAGGAATCGAGTTGCTCCATTATCTAGCTCAAGCTCAGCTCCAGTTCAATGGGGCCTTGATTGAACTCGAGCTCGACTCGATTAGGCACGATTCAGATATAAAATTTAGATATTCATAAATAATATATACTCGATTCAGCTCAACAATAAACGGATTAAACTTGAGTATTCACTGAGTCAGCCTGAGCAACTCCCAAGAAACATGACTCATTTACACCCCTATTCATGATTCCTTTATGGATTGGGATTAAAATTCCAGAACTCTCACATTTTGAATTTCTTTCATTTTTATGAAAATGACACATTTTTACTCCTCGATTGGTACCAATTCTTAATCTACAAACCGTGAAAAATCTGTAGGACATGAAATGGGTATTGGCTTTGTAAGGTCACAATCTATTACTACCTTAACATTGTTGTTTACATTTGACATGAAATATCTCAATCTCTTCAACATACACATACGTCATTGAATAAGTAACTGAAACAACAACTCAAAACCCATGTGCAATGTTTTCATTTTTTATTAGATTTGGTTGGGACCCTTTGAGTTTTCATTGAGATCTTGACTAGGACAACGTGCTTTTTTTCGGTCCATGTTGCAACAATTGACTGCTTCTTTAGATTCTGCCCTAAACGAAAACAAGCTGGTCCAGAAAAGTTGTCGAAACGGATCCTAAAAGAAACATGAAATACTAACCTGGCCCATTCGGTCTAGCACTATTAGAAAATTTTTGAATTTAATTTGTTATTGAAATAATAAATACTCTCTTGTTGTGGACCTCAAAATTAACATGTTAAATATTGAGAAAAACACTTTGGATTCTATTTGATTATTCGGGTTTGCAACGGCACAAACTCATTCAGCATGTAATTAGTAGAAATGGGTGAGTAGGAGGGTGAGGTAAAGGTATAGATCGCTAGTTTAAGAATTTCAAAAGAAAATAGATAAGTAAATTAATAAATAAATAAATAAGTACTTCCTTGTTCCTAATTGAATATTCATTTTACTGTTTTAGAAGAGTAAATTGCATCAAGAATCCTTAAAATTTACTTAAACTCTATTTTGGCTCTTACAAAATCAAATGTTCTATTTCGGTGCCTAAAATTTGAAATTCAAACTGTTTTGATCCCTATAATTCAAAAAGTTCTTTCTTTTTTAAATCAAATCATTTTTATCCTTATGTTTTTATACTTTAATAATTTTTAATTTTTTAATATAATATATATTTAAGATATAAGTTAATAAATCTTAATTTAAAATTAGTATCATATTAGAAAATGTATAGTAAATTGGCACTTGCATATAAAATTAATAAAAATACTAACAAAAGACCCAAAATGATTTGACTTTCAAATTTTAGGAATTAAAATAGAACGTTTTCAACTTTATGGACCAAAATAGAATTTGGGTTAAATTCTAGGACCGGTTATACTATTTACTCATTTTAGAGTGTTTCAATATTATATTTATTTTTCTAAATTGAAAGCACTTGTTCACTCATTTATCTTTTATTTAATTATCAATTTTAGATGGGATTGCAATTTTATACTTATTGCATTTCAAAGGATCTATAAAAATTAATATGTAATCAACAAATATCATTTTTCCTAAAATTGCGTCAATTACAAAATAAAGATTTTAAATGAAACGAAGGGAGTATATAATAAAATATTAATGTTTTAAAATAAAATAAAACATAATTTTAATCATTAAGTTTCTAGGTCTGATTGAACTCGAACTTGGAAATCCATGTTCAAGGCCCAGTCAAAATTAGGCTCGAGCCTTTTACTTCCTTTCCAAGGCTAGAATTTGGTTTTTTTTTTAAAGAAAAATATTACTGTTTAACCCACAACTTTATCGATCCATTTTCGTGTCTCCATGTTGTACAAATTTTAGTTACAAGCTAAAAAATTTTGATTTACATAGTAACTCCTAAATTTTGGAACATACATTGTGATAGAGTTTTAGATTAAAAAAAAATGTGATTATAATTACACTACGAAAAGAGTGACAAAAGTAATAACTTAAGTAACATATCTTGTTATTCTATCCGTCCTTTTTTATTTATCCCCTTCTAGAATCATTACTTGTCCTTTTTTATTTATTCTTATCCAATATTAATTATTAGTTTTTTAAAATTATCCTTCTAAACTCCTCTCTCTCTCTCTCTCTCTCTCTCTCTCTCTCTCTCTCTCTCTCTCTCTCTCTCTCTCATGAATCTTTTTCTTAAATATAGTCAGAGTCCTCTACTTCTAGTTGGAATTAAAGGGGAAGAGAGAATGAAAAGGGGAGAGGGATAGGGACAAAATATTAAAGTCAATGTAAATATATATAGAATTTTGTACCATAACTATTTTTCTTACCCTGTATGAAACAGTTAATATGGACAGATGAAAAAGGACAGAGAGAGTATTTCATTGGTAATGAGTAATTTTACTTTATTTTAATAGCTCTGGTAATCTTTCATGAAGGAGTTTCAATAATATAACTCATAAGGCCGTACTCATAAGAAGGATAGATATATAAAAAAAAAAAATGTCTCCAATTGAGATTAGCTCTAGTGGTATTTAGAAATTATCAAATCTATTGTTAGGTTTCATTGTTCAAGTTTAAGATAAAACAAACTCATTCAGCATATAAGTAATAGGAAAGATGAGATAAGGATATATATATATATATACATATATATATATATATATTTAAATTTATGGCCAAAATATATGAGTTTTATTACCAAGAGGCGAAGAATCAATACAAGAAATAGAGATAGATCAGAAGGAAAATGACCATACTAAAAGAAGGTCTTTCCTCTAATCAGTACAAAACTGAAAAGCCTGGGGATGGAGGAAGCCCATCTCCGCTCAAGATATGTACCAGAGAGGATGGGGGAATTAATATCCAGCCACGTAAGCTTATCGTCTTTCTTGACTGATCAACAATCCAGTCAGTAGCCATGTTGGCTTTTCTGTTGATACATCAAAACTCAACTGCTTCAAATAAGCCAATCAGATTCCTTATATCCCTTATGACAGTCTCAATGCTCCAATCTTCCCCTTCTTTATTCCCTTATAAGCTTTTGTGTAAAATCTCTGAATCTATTTCAGCCACAATTTTCTTGTATTTTCTTGATGTTGCCAAATCTACACTTGCTCTCATTGCCAAGGCCTCAGTTAGTAATTACAAAGTTTGTTTCTAGACTCCGATTGCTTCCATCCACTAGCTCTCCCTTCTCATCTTTAACTACAACTCCTATTCCAACTGACTTATCCTTCTAGCTGTATGCACCATCAACATTTATTTTCAACAATCTAGTTTCTGGCCTCTCCTAGCTTTCCCCTTTATTCATTCTTCCCTTAACAAATTCCCAATCTTTTCCTTGCTTCAGGCCACCATATATTCATTAGTTATAGATCTAATCTTGTTGACAGTTCTAACTACTTTTCAAAGTTTCTTCTTAAAAGCAGTCTCATTCTTTCCTTTCCAAATACACCAATAAGAATATCCTATTAATGTCTGTAAATATGCTTTATGTTCCCCTTTTATTCCCTTCATACTCTAACACTTTCTTTAGCCATCTATTTATTGTCGTTATTTCTTCTTCGCTAACTTTATAGTTGACCTCGAGCCCAAACCATACCTGAGTAGCCCATTCACAAGGTAAGCAAGACATGCTCTATAGTTTCTTCATGAGCTTTACAAATGCAGCATATAGGATCTTTTCTACATTTCTTCTTCCACAGATTTCGGCTAGTAGCAAGTGCATTGTTACGTGCTCTTCATGTGAAATTTCTTATTTTATTAGGAACTAGTAGCTTCCAGATATTCTTCCAAACTATGCTGTCCACAACTTCTGTGGCGGAGAGACCCTTTGTACTTTTGCCATCTTTTCCTTTCAACGTAACATGTTCTGATAGAATATGTCCCATCTTTGCTATGAAGCCATACTATTTTTGTTTAGTCCTTCACTTCTACATACAGGCATTCTTTGAATTGAATTGACCACCTTCTCGAGCACCAGTTCTTTAAAATTCTCCAACTTCCATATGTAGGTCTTTTTATCCATCAGCTTAAATATCTGTTGAGGTAACTATTCCCCTTCTTTCAAGATATTCCTGTCTCCCAAAATACCAATATCTTTAATCCATTTATCCCTTCAGATGTGAAATTCTTTTCTTCCTGCAACTTGCCACCAAGCTTGATCTTTTATTAGTTCCCTTCCTTCTAGTATGCTCGACCAGGCCCATTATGCTCTTCCTCCCTTCATGCTTCCATTATTAAGTAGTTAGGAAAATAGATTGATTTTAAAATTCTGACCGAATAAGCTTCTAGATTTTCAATGAGAGCAAGTGTAGATTTTTGAACCCAATTTTCTTGTATTAAAATAGTAATTACAAAGTTTGTTTCTTGTATTCCCAACTTAGCAAGTTTGTTTCTAATCTCAACACCTTCAATGTAGCATATAATAAATTTCTTATTTATTTGCTCTTCCTCTTCCATCCAGGTCCCATCTTTTGCTTTCAAACTTAGGATTTTATTTTTCTGCCTCCTCTGGAGTGTTGTTGGATGAAAAAATTTTGTGTTATCATTGACACGCCCCGACCTAGTCCACACGTGTCAAGTATTATATTTATGTAAATTATTTAGCCAAGAAATCAAATTAGATTTTTCATAGACGTTTTGAACTTCCTTTAGCTCAATTTCGAGTCTAGAAGTTTAAAATCAAGTCCGAAATCGAATTGGGAATATTTGGGCACGTGGATCGAGGTGATTTGGGGCCATCTTGACTGAAGTCAACCCAAAAGGATTGACTCCAGCTCAGCTGACCAAAAGGGAGGTCGGTTACCCGACCCCCCTTTTGGTGCCATTTCTTCCTTTCTTTTCCTTTTCATGTTCTTTTCTTCTTCTTCTCTTCGTTTCTTTCTTTCTTCAAATCCTTTCAATTTCCTTTAAATTTCCAGCCTTCAATCCATCATTAAACACTTCATCAATCATCAATAACAACTCCTTTAACTTGTTTGAGAATCAAAAACATCAAATTCATGAAGAATTTTCGAAATCCAGAAATCTGTCAAACTGACGACAGATTGTTCATCAGCTCATAACTTTCAATTCAACCGTGGGAATTGGCTGAGTTTTTGGTATGTTGTTCTAGACTCATCAAGCTTAATTTGATAGCTTATATGCCTCATTTCGTGGTTTGAGCTGAAAGTTATACTCAATTGAATCTGCATTTTCGTTGCTGTCAGAAATTTCTGCAATCTTAGAGTTTTGATTCAAATTCCTTGCATGATCAGCTGTTTAAATCAGTTTTTGATACTGTGAGATCTTAGTTTAAGTGTTGAGGAGTATGTATTTCGAATTTCACATCCATTGGAGTTGAATTGAGCTCGAATTGAGCTGAAGAAGATGCTAGGCCAAAGTCGGCCTTGCTGCTGCCTTGGTGCAGCAAAGGTCCGGGCCAGGGACAACAGTGTCCCTGGGCCAGATCCTCCCTGTTTTGGGAGAGTCCCTAATTCGGGTCTAGGGGTAAAATGGTCATTTTGTAGCCCTAGACCCCATTTGACCCCAATTAACTCAAATTTACTCCAATTGACTTCCGGACTTGCCCAATTTACTCCGAGACCTTAGAAATTCTAATTAGATTTTACCTAGGTGTTTAATTTTTAGTCAATTACCTTTATTAATCAAATTAGATTTTAATTTGATTATTTAGGTACGTGATTGTACGAGGTTGGGACCTGTAGCGATTTGAGCTTAGGCGCTCGTGGGAATTTATTGGGAGTATACAAACCTCCCTTACTTGTGAGTGGCTTGGATTATATTAGTTGACCATTAAGGGTTAACTGTTTTCTAATTTCTTTATAAATGTTTTATTAAATTGTTTTTATATGTTTTGGGGTATGAAATGTCCACCCTCACACACCAAGTTTACAAAAGATTTAAAGGGTGGGACTTTCAAATATTTTATAAATTGATATTATTATTATTAATTGTTTGGGGTACGATGCCCCTGAGAGACGAGAGATTGAGCGGGTTCCTCGGTGCTCCAATATATGCGGGAGCGTGGACCGAGTTGGAGAAGCATGCAAGATGCTCAGCCGTGGACCGCCTGTCGAGGGGCACGGTGAGACGAGACCCTGGGAGAAGCGCAAAGGGAAGCTCGTCAGGGCTCCAGGTTGCTGTGTTCCACCATAGCAAGGTAAACGTCAAGGGAATGGGCCAGTGAGCAGAGAAAAGTGTTTTGAAATATTAAGTAACCCTTGACGGTCCAGCGGGTACCCCAGTGCACGGGTGTACCTTTTGGGACAATTTCAGAAGCCAGCCCATTTATTAATATCATTATTAGTTTAATATTTGTTTTGGCATGGGGTTTCATATAATTTTTAGTAAATGGTTTAATAAATTAATTTTGGATTATTTCATATCCCCAGCCTAAGGTGATCGGTCATTATAACCGGGTCCCTCACTGGGTACAAGTATATTGTACTCACACCATTCACTTTTGTTGTCAGGTCATCAGGCTTCGGACGGCGGACGTCCCGGTGGTCAGTGATCCCAGTACCACACTGTGGACACGATTTTGTAGGTGCCACCCATTTTTGCCCTGTGAATCTTGACTCGGAATATTAGTGCTTGTTATATATATATATATATAAATGTATATTATTTTTCCGCTGCATGTTGCACCGTAAAACGTGTCACTTTCTTTATAAATATTTTTAAATTATATTTTCTATAATATCTCTTGTATGTTTTCATATATTGCTCATATACCCTTTTATTTTTTTGCCTTGTGCCATCTTGGTTGCCCACCTGACGAGGCACGCATCTCGAGATGGTACGACGGTTGTCACGTGGCCGAGCCCGCTGGTCGGGGCGTGTGATCAGGATTTTTCGCAAGAGTACGAAATCAAGTAGTAAAGCTTAGAGTATTCCAAGGTATCGATCCCACGAAGACTTGAGAAAGCTAATAACCTAATTCCAGTTAAGTTTGTAACAGAAAGCAACTTAAATTGAAGAATTTATGTGGTAAATAATTAAAGAAAGATGATTGTAGAATTAATTGATCAAAACGAAAATTAAATAATTCAAAGAAATCAATAGGATGGGATTGAGGGTTTAGGCTTCTCTTCTAGGTATTTAATTCAATTATGTATGAATCTAATTATCAAGATTAAAATAACAATCACTGATCTACTTAGGAGCCCTCTCAGATCATCCTAAGCTTTCCTAACTAATTGATTACCACCTCTCAGTGCATAAACTAATTAGCTAAGAACATTAAATACTTTGGATTATAATCAAATCAGTTTCTTCATGACCCTAATTCAATTATGGTTATCACAATAAACTGAATTACTCTCGTATCCAATTAGATTGCGTCTATTTCCCTAGAGCACGAATTATATTTCACCTCTCAGTCCTTCATACAATTCCAAAGATCAATTTTATGTTGGCCAGACATAAAAAGCATTAAGAATAAAGAAAACAGATTTAATCATAGATAATCAACTCATACAAGTACTGAATTAAACCCCTTGAAGATCTACCCAAATCCCCAACAAGAGAATTAGCTACTCATAATTTGAAAAGAAAACAAATTCATTAAATAAAAGCAAAGTAAAGAGATAGAACAATTTTTCCCCAAATTGAAGACTTTACTGCTCCTCTCTTCTGAAAAGTATCAAAAAGGTGCGTCTAAAAACCCTAAACGTTCATATTTATACTAGAGAGATTACATAAAATCGGGAGATTAAGAGACTAAGTCGGATTGGACTCAAAAGCTCAGAACCGGCGCCGCTTCTAGTCGCGTAGGAACTGAAGCTTCTTCCTCACAAACGGCGCCGTTTCTGTCATGAAACCCTCACCATTTCTGTTCGATCAAGCCATTCTCCAAGTCTTCTACTTCAGGCGCCGTTTCTTGCATGAAACCTTGCCCGTTTCTTGTTTTCTTCCACTTTCCTTGACTTTCCGAACTTCTATCGATTCAAGCTTCACTTTAATCATCTTTTTCAACCATTCCAGCTCCAAATTGCTCCCATTTCTCCTCAATTTTCACCATATAGCTTTCCTACATACAATAAGACAAGAGTGAGAGTAAAGATAAAGAATTAAGCTATAATATTGATAAAATCATTCCATTATGCTTATAAAATAGCTCATAATATAGGTATAAAATACACCTATCAAATTCCCCCACACTTACCTCATTGTTTGTCCTCAAGCAATATGTATCACTCTAACATACTAACTAATCCTAAAACAGAAAATTATTCCACTTTCGTAGGTGTACGGTGACATTTAGCATATGCCACAAGCCTTTAAACTCCTAGGTGTCCCTAGTGAAGGAGTTATAGTCTCCTGAGGGTTTACCAGGACGATACCCACAAACATGTTTTGAAAAACATTGGCATACTTGAAATTAATAGCACAAGACACAAAACTCAAAATATCAAATTAAATTGTTAACCATCAAACACATGATAATTTGTAAGATCATTACCTCATAATTCAAACAATGCAAGCACCAATCAATTACTTTCACCAAGATCAAATACTTCAAATTGACTAAACTCTCACAAGTTGGCACTCATTCACACAAGTGTTTAACAATTTTATGGTGAGTTACTCTCATCATCTTCTAATGAAATCAGACTTACCATAAGCTTGAGAAACATCTAATCTCCACTACTCCAATATATATACACAAACACAAATCATAAGGTCTTCAAATTAGGTTGTAATGGGGCCAAAGGGAAATTGATTTAGGCTCATGGAAGAAAAAGGAATAAAAGATAAGCACAATTAATCCAAGATTAGTAAATAAACTAAATCAAGAAAAAAACGGGATATCTCAATCAACTTAATCAACCAATTCTTCTTTTAAAATTGTAAGTACAGAATTTCACCTTTTTCTTCTCCCAAAATCAAGAAATTCATGTCAATTTCGTTTTCATCATTTTTCATTCTTCTTCTTCTTCTTCTTCTTTTTTTTTTTTTTGAAAAGAAAACAAACGAAATTGACCCAACAAATATACATTCCACTAACAATATCCCCCACACTTTATCTTTTACAACCATATCCCAAAGAATCTCATACATCAAACAAGTATTTTCTACTAATCATGGATTCCAAAAGGGTCCATACTGTTTTTCTCAAATTAAGCTCAAGGTTCAATTCTTTTGATGGGGCTATGAAAGAAAAAGCTAAAAGTATTTCAATTAGGCTCAAAGGGGCTCACTAATGGATTGATGCATAATGGGTTGGCTTTTTTGCTCAAACGAAATATTCTAAAGACCTTAATCTTAATGCTTGCATATATATTAAAACATGTAATCTCAAAAAGATGAATCTCAAGTTCTAGAAGTCTCAAAATCATAGAAGGCATAATTCTCAAAGAAAAATAAGGCATGAAAGCTCAAATCCTCACAAGGTAACTCAAGTCAATTCAAAGTATTTTTCTCCTAGCAAACACAATCTCCTAGTACTTACAAAATTCAAATCAGAAAATAATTCCTTAACTCAAATCATGCATTCAATAATCAACAATTAATTCAATACTAAAAGAATTATGAACTCATACTATCAATTCAAAGCAACCAATGTAAGAATGTAACAACTAATGGTTAGAAAAGAAGATAATTCACAAAGAAAAATTTGAAAAGTCAAAATTTCAAATCCACCCCCCCACACTTAAAACAATATTGTCCCCAATATTGTGCAAAAATTATAAAGAATAGAAAAGGAATCGAAAACTTCCTGATTTTGAAGAAAAGGAAAATTCGATGACGAATCTACACCCAATTTGTTGCACAAAAGCACAAGACCTAAGTGTGAAAAGAGAGAAAATAAAATAAAGTTAGAAAGAAAAATTAGTACAAAAATTAATACAAAAATTGAAATTAAATTCAATGAGGAGAACGAGAAGAAAGACGATCTATAATCGTCTGTTTGCGATGAGATTCTTGGACGAGATAAGAATTGCGCAATTTGGCCTTCTCCAATTCTCTTTTCAAAAACTGATTCTCTTCTTTCAATTCGTTCAGGACACGCTGCAATTTCTTAAGATCCACTTGCATATGCTCAATGAAAAGACATATGTCTTGCTCGAACTCTTCCAGCAAGGGGTCTTCTTCCTTTTCCATTAAATCTTCTTCTGGTTCTTCATCCGAAACTTCCATGGTGAGAATTAATGTGTCCTCATCTACTTGCTCTAAAGTAACTTTCTCATGAGAAGTCTTTTGTTTAGGAGAAGGTATCAAAGAAGGCAAAACTTCTTTCAAATTAGGTGCCATTGAAGAAATCAAGAGAAAATAAGAAGAGATATCAGAAAAATAAATTGCAGAAAACTAGTGAACTAAAGTTTTGAATTCAGAGTTGTAGGATAAAAGTTGTGTGAATATAAAAGAGCTTTTATATTGACTTCGAATCCTACTTCTCATGCAAAAAGGAATTTGATTAAAAACTAAAAACTAGTTCACTTAAAATTTAGTCCTATCCTCAAAAGAATTCAACTCCAAACTAAGTTAGAAACAAAATAAGATAAAGTCAAAATAAAAACGAAAAATAAAAAAGATAACGAAAAATAAAATACAAAGTAAAGTCAAATCTTTTTGGAATTGGAACTTAAGCACCAATGTTGACTTTAACCACTGAAATAACTAAAGAAAATTAAATAAAGTCAGCAAATATTAAATACAATCAAAGTTATCAAAGCAATTAAAAATCCGTACACAACTAAAATTTAAAATCAAAGTACATGGGACCACAAAATAAATTAACAATACTGAAATATAAAATGCATGAAAGTCTAATATGCATGCTACCTACGTAACTAAGAATGCAACATTCATGTACAGCCATAATCACTGAGGTGGCTGTGGTGGAAAACCATGTTGAGCCAAATATCCCCACAATCGCTCCCAATTAGCTTCTTGAGCCTGATGATTTGCAATAATTAAAGCCCTCTGATCATACAACTCATTCTGGAGTCCCTCCACTGCTTCAGCAATTCTTCTGTTAAATCCTTTACCCAACGGAATGGATGGAACAGCTTGAGTTGATGGACCAGCTTCAGCTTCAGTTTCCTCGACTTCTTCCTCAGCTTCATCAGATTCTTCCACAGTCCCTATCTTCTTATTCTTTTTCCAGATTCCTCTCTTCTTCTCATATCCTAATGAACTCATGTGAGCCTTGTCAACAAAATGATGATTTCCAGTATTTGCCACCACTGTTTGTGAAACATCAATTCCCAAACTCCTAATCATCTGACTAATCAAAACTGGAAACACAAAGTGTTTTGTTCTATGGCCTGATCTCACAACAGTACTCATGGCTCCAATCATCAATGAGGAAATTCTCACAGGTTCAACACCCAAATCATGATATAATAAATCCAATAAGTACAAATCCTGAGTTCTCACCTCATTCTTTCCACTGGATTCTGGCACCAAATTGTGAGCAAAGATATACACTATCAACCTCTGCTGAATACTTAAGTCTTTTGCTAAGACTTTGAACACTGGTAGCTGGCCTTCCCTGACTGTTTTCTTCTCATAGAGAGGAACTTTAAACCGTTGAGCAGCCACTTGTTTGGTCCATTCCTTGTGATCAGATGGAACTCCAGCAGCAAGTGAGAGTCTCCTGCCCCCATGAGGAAATTGAAGATGGTCTTCAATCCTTCCTTCAGTAATGACCATCTCCCTGCCTCGCACAACTGACACCAGTTTTGTTGGTCCTTTTTGCTTCTTATCCCGCATATTAGCATAAAACTCCTTGACCAATTCGGGATAATATTCTCCACCCAAGGTCAGTAATCCTTCCCAGTGGAATTTTGCAAGCCTCTCACCCAATGAAAACTCTGCTTCTATCTCATCATGCACTGCTTTCTCTATAACAAAGTCCCTGTTCTACATTTTATCATACCATTCGACACTTTCTACTGAGACAAACCGATCGTCAATCATAGGGACTAACTCCACTACAGGGGGAGCTTGAGGTTGCGGCTGTCGTGAAGAGGATGCACCTTTTCCTCTTCTGGCAGTAGCACTCTTAATTCTTGGAGCCATGACAGAGTCAAGAATTCAACAGAACAGCACACAAACAGAGCAGACCGAAACAGACAACTCAGCCAGAGAACCACAATAACAAAATCAATCTCAACAATCAAACCCAATGCAAAATTCGGCAGTCTAGACAACCCAATCAATGCAATTCCCACTAAACTCTCGGCAGTGATCAAAGTAAAACAGAGCAAAACTACCAATCAAACCACCTTGCAACTTTAGACCCGAAAATGACAATAAAAGAGAAGAATGTACCCTCTTTTCACCATTTGAAGCCGACGAGATAACCCCACAATGCTCTGTTCGGTGGCCACTCTTCAATCGTGAAATGAGTTTCGGGTTAGGCTAAGAAGATGACAACTTTGAGTTTTAAGCCATGGGTAAGGTGCTTTTGGGTTGATGTTGCTGTTCTAGTGGGTAGAACGAGCTTCAAAGTGTTAACAATGGAGGAAAAATGGCAAAGGATGGTGAGAGGTTGAAGAAGACTTGGTGCAGCTGTGAGAAGAAAACAGAGGAAATTTTGTGTTTTCTGCAAAATGGGGCCAGGGTTAGGTTTTTGACTTGGTCAAAGAGGGCAAAACAGCACCGTTTCACTCATGTAAGCACGGAGAAACAATTCTGGAGGTATGATCCGGCGCCGTTCTACATTACAAACGGCGCCGTTTCTTTGCGACGATTTTGAGCCTCTCCTGATCGTGGACATCCGGCGCCGTTTGTTTTCATAACTGGCCCCGCTTCAAGTCTGCAGCTTGACAACTTTGGTTCTTTGTTTTCCAGACTAATACCGGCCCTCTTTCTTGTATGAAACGGCGTGTTTTCCATGTACCGGCCCTGTTTCATAATTAAAACGACGCCGCTTCAGAGCCTTAAGCGTGATTATTCACGTTTCGGATTTTCTCTCTCTTCAGACCCCTGTTTCACTCTATAACCGGCCCCCCTTCTGTCTTGGGCTTCAAAATTACTTACCCTCCTCTATGATTAATGGCTTTCCATGAATGCAATGTATGTTTGCCAAATAATAACAATGAATTCACATGCAAAGGAATTAAAAACAAGCAAACAATCAATTAAAACATAAAATTTCGAAAATTTGATTGAACTTACCCCCCCCCCCCACACTTAAAAATATACATTGTCCTCAATGTATACAAGTAAGTGGCAGCAAAAGCTTGAGCTTGCTCAATAATTGTACCTGCAAGAAAAAATAGGGACAATGAGAATAAATTCACAAACTTTCAAAATAAAAGAAAATAAAAGGAAAGAGAAAGGTAAGAAAAATATTGGGTTGCCTCCCAATAAGCGCTTGTTTATAGTCATTAGCTTGACTATTTGCAAAGAAGAATTAATTATCAAAAGAGATCACATGGACTTGTTCCACATGATTTCCTACAAAATAGTGCTTCAGACGTTGTCCATTCACCACAAAACGTTCTCCTTTGTCATTTTCTACTTCTATTGCTCCATTGGAATACACCTTCGTAATCGTAAAAGGTCCAGACCATCGCGATCGCAGCTTTCCTGGAAATAAAGTAAAACGAGAGTTAAATAATAAAACTTTCTGACCCAATTTAAACTCCCTTTTTAGAATGATTCGATCATGAAAAGCCTTGGTCCTCTCTTTGTAGATTTGTGCATTTTCGTACGATTCTCTTCTCATCTCATCTAGCTCATTCAGTTGGAGAAATCTCTTTTCACCACCAGCCTTATAATTATAGTTCAGCTCCTTGATTGCCCAATAAGCCTTGTGTTCCAACTCCACCGGTAAATGACATGATTTACCAAAAACTAGTCTGAATGGAGACATCCCCAAAGGTGTCTTATATGCTGTCCTATACACCCAAAGAGCATCATCCAGCTCCCAAGACCAGTCATTCCGAGGCTTATTCACTATTTTCTCCAAGATGGACTTCAATTCTCGATTAGAAATTTCCACTTGACCACTGGTTTGTGGATGATATGTGGTTCCAGTCTTGAAATTACATCCATGCTTCTTTAAAAAGCCTCGAAATTGAGCATTTTGAAAGTGCACTCCATTGTCGGTGATGAATGCTTTAGGAACTCCAAATCTTGTGAAGATATGCTTCTTCACAAATTTCACCACACTAGATGCTTTGTTATTTGGCAAGGCTGAAGCTTCAACCCATTTGGAGACATAATCGACAGCCACCAAGATGTATTCGTTATTATTAGACTTAGGGAATGGACCCATAAAATCTAACCCCCAAACATCAAAGATTTCGACTTCAATGATTGCTTGTTGAGGCATCTCTTGTCGTCTGCCAATTTTCCCGGTTCTTTGACATGGATCACAGCCCATAATGAAGGATTTAGCATCCTTGAATAACGTAGGCCAAAAGAATCCACATTGAAGAACTTTAGCAACAGATCTATCGGGTCCATGATGTCCTCCATATGGTGATGAATGACATTGATGAAGAATCAATTGCATCTCTTCTTCTGGCACACATCTACGAATTACTCCATCACCACATCGTCGAAACAGTAAAGGCTCATCCCAATAATAATAACGAATTTCAGCAAGAAATTTCTTCTTTTGAGGAAAATGATGCCAGCCACCAAATAGTTCACATAATCAGCATACCAAGGAGTAGATTCATGAACCATCCAAAGTTGCTCATCTGGAAACATGTCGTTGATTGGTTCATCTCGCTCTTTGATTTCAGGCTCCAATCTAGACAAATGATCAGCCACAAAGTTTTCTGATCCCTTTTTGTCTTTTATTTCCAAATCGAATTCCTGTAAAAGACGTATCCAACGCATCAGTCTAGGCTTGGAATCCTTTTTGGCAAATAAATACTTAAGAGCAGAATGATCAGTGTAAACGATCACTTTAAAAACTAAATAAGAGCGAAATTTGTTAAAAGCAAAGACAATAGCCAAAAGTTCTTTTTCATTTGTCGCATAATTGATTTGAGCTTCAGTAAGAACTTTGCTGGCATAGTGAATGGCATGTAATTTCTTGTTTTGTCTTTGGCCTAAAACAGCTCCTATGGCATATTCACTAGCATCACACATGATCTCAAAAGGTTGAGTCCAATCGGGAGTAGCCATAATTGGGGCCGAAATCAGCTCCTTTTTGATCCTATGAAAAGCATCCAAACAATCATTAGTGAAATTAAATGGAACATCTTTTTGAAGTAATTCACACAAAGGCTTAGTGATTTTAGAAAAATCCTTTATGAAGCGCCTATAAAAGCCAGCATATCCCAAGAAACTTCTCACGGCTTTGACCGATGTAGGAGGAGGCAATCTTTCAATGACTTCAACTTTTGCTTTGTCCACTTCAATTCCTTTTTGAGATATTTTATGACCCAGAACAATTCCCTCTTGAACCATAAAATGGCATTTTTCCCAATTAAGCACCAAATTGGTCTCCTCACATCTCTTCAGAACCTGTTTCAAATTCAAAAGACATTCGTCAAATGAGTGACCAAAAACAGAAAAATCGTCCATAAATACCTCAATTGTTTTCTCCACCATGTCGGAGAAAATAGCCATCATGCAACGTTGAAAAGTAGCAGGGGCGTTGCATAAACCAAAGGACATTCTTCTGAAAGCAAAAGTCCCATAAGGACAAGTGAAAGTAGTCTTCTCCTGATCTTCAGGATCAATTGGTATTTGGTTATAACCAGAATAACCATCAAGGAAGCAATAGAATGCATGACCAGCTAGCCTCTCAAGCATTTGATCAATGAAAGGAAGGGGAAAATGATCCTTCCTTGTTGCTGCATTTAGCTTACGATAGTCTATGCAAACTCGCCATCCGGTCACAGTTCTTGTAGGAATCAACTCATTTTTTTCATTGGTAATTACGGTCATTCCTCTCTTCTTAGGTACAACCTGCACAGGACTAACCCAAGAACTATCAGAAATCGCATAAATATTACCAGCATCTAAAAGTTTAAGCACCTCATTCCTAACTACTTCTTTCATGTTAGGATTCAAACGGCGTTGACTCTCTACAGAAGGTTTAGCATTCTCCTCCATCAGAATTTTGTGTGTGCAAATAGATGGACTAATCCCTCGAATATCAGCAATTGACCAAGCAATCGCTAAACGATGTTCACGAAGAACTCGCACAATCTTTTCTTCTTCAATTGCTTTTAAAGATGAGGATATTATCACAGGGAAAGTGTTGGATTCACCTAGAAAGGCATATTTAAGATGTGATGGCAATGGTTTCAATTCCAATTTTGGTGGCTGTTGTGTTGAGGGCAAAGGTTTAGGTTTTCCTTCTCCTAAGTCTTCAACGACTTTTGAAAATTTATTCCTAATTGGTTCACCTTCTATCCTATAAGCACACACCAAAACATCTTCCTTAGTCTCATCCTCACCTAAAGCAATACAAGATTCTAAAGGATCATCATAAGTTATCCGAGGTAATAGGTCCTGAACTATAGAGTCCACACAATCAATCCTATAGCAATGGTCATCTAGAGTTGGTCCTTTCAAAGCCTTGAAGACCTTGAACTCCTCTATTTCATTACCAATCCTAAAGGTCATTTTTCCAGCTGGAACATCAATCAATGCTCCACCAGTGGCCATAAACGATCTACCTAAGATAATAGGCACATCAATATCATATTCCATATCCAAAATTAAAAAGTCAGCAGGGAAGATTAACTTCCCCACTTTAACCAACAAATCTTCTACTATTCCAATTGGATATCGAATAGATGGATCAACTAATTGCAAAGCCACTGTGGTTGGTTTCATCTCTCCAATTCCAAGTTTCCTAAATAATGATAAAGGAATCAAGTTAATGCTTGCACCCAAATCACATAGACATTGATAAATGTTAGTAGAACCAAAATGACATGGGATAATGAAACTCCCTGGATCCTTCAGCTTAGGAGGTAATTTTCGTTGAAGGATTGCACTGCATTCCTCATTCAAAGGTACTGTTGCAAATTCTTCCAGCTTCTTCTTGTTAGAGATCAAATCTTTTAAGAATTTGGCATATGTAGGCATATTAGCAAGAGCCTCAGCAAATGGGATGTTGATTTCTAACTTTCGAAAAATATCCAGGAACCTCTTGAATTGACTTTCATCCTTCCTCTTCTTCAGCCTCTGGGGAAACGGAATTGGTGGAACATATGGTTGGACAGATGGTTGTGGCTCCAGGGAAACATCGGCGCCGTTTCTAATAAATTCCGGGGCCGTATCTGAACTGGCAGGAAGCAGTGAAGAAGTCGATGTAGTTACGGCGCCGTTTTTAACATCAAGCGGTGCCGTTTCTTTCTCAACAGCAACGAGACTTGGACTTTGTCTACTTGAACCGGCGCCGTTTGTATTCATAACCGGACACGTTTCAAGTCTGCTCTCACCACTTTCAATTTCTGCTTCAGGGACTTCATCAGTTGCCACTCGGTTATTTGCTTCTGGTGAATCTTCAAGCAATTTTCCGCTACGAAGTGTGATAGCCATCACACCTTGCCTTGGATTAACTTCCGTATTACTCGGGAGTTGCCCTTGCCCTCGTTCATTCATAGTTTTTGCCAATTAGCCCATCTGAATCTCAATATTTTTAATGGCTGCTGAATGAGAATCAACAGTCTTCTCCAACTTGTCTATTTTATCAAGCTTCTGAAGTTGTGAAAGCTGAGAGCTGACTTGAGTCATGAAAGTTTGAAGCTTGTCTTCAATTCCATTGTCTTGTACAGTTGGTTGAGAATGTTGTGGGCGCTGTCTTTGCAAAAGATTTGGAGGTCTATTAGCAGCACCTTGATTGGACCATGAAAAATTTGGATGGTTTCTCCAAGCTGGGTTATATGTAGGTGCAAAAGGATCGTTCTTACTCCCTTGCTGTCCTCCATATGCACCCATATAGTTAACATTCTCTGAATATTCATCATCTTCTTCACCAGGATTATCATTCATGCAATATTTGGGAGAGTGGCCATACATACCACAGCGGTAGCATGCCTCTGGTTTCTTTGGCTTTTTGTCAAGAAATACCTTCATCATCTCATCCATCTTAGTAGCTATTGCATCCAATTGACTCTGATTTTGAGGTTGAGATGTGCTTGATCTGGATTTCTTTTTCACCATCCTTTGTTGAGAACTAGCAGCCAAAGCTTCAAAAACATTCTCCAATTGTTCAGCAGTCCTTGTTGTGATATACCCTCCAGTGGCATTGTCTACAGAAGATTGATATTCAGAATCCAAGCCTTCATAGAAGAATTGATAAAGAAGATTGATTGGATAGCCATGATGAGGACATTGGCACACCAATCCCTTAAATCTATCCCAAGCATCATGAAAAGTTTCGTTCTCTTCTTGTACAAAATCTTGGATCTTCTTTCTCAATTCACTTGTCTTCCTAGGAGAGTAGAATTTACGGAGAAAAGCATCAGTTACCTTCTCCCAAGAATCAAGAGAATTTTCGTGCAAAGTTGTCAACCAATTCCTTGCTGGTCCTTTCAAGCAATAGGGAAAACATCTCATCTTCAATTCTTCTATTGAGATATTGGTGAGTGGAAGTGTAGCCACTATATCATGCAATTCTTGGAGAAAGTTCAGTGCATCTTCCGAAGGCAGACCATGAAATTGAGGAAGAATGTTCAACACCGTGTGCTTCAACACATAGTTCTTTGCTCTGTCGGGAAGTAGAATGCATGATGAATGGTTTCCCATCTTTGGTCTTTGAATGTCTGCCATAGGATGAGCAGGTTGAGCAGCAGGTTGAACTTGGTTTCCTTGATTTTCTTGATTTGCTGGTGGAGTATCATTAGCTCTATTGTCAGCCATTGTTAGGACTCTCCTTTCTACTTCTTGAAGTCTGACAATTTCAGCTCGAAGTGATCTTGCTGTTTTCTCTAGTTCAGGGTCCCAAGGAACTTCTGGATTTAATCCTTCAGTTCGTCGAGTCATAAACTACCTAAGAAACAAAGAAAAGAAAAAGTAAGCTAAATTAAATTAAACTGAAAACAGAAAATAAAATTAAAATTCTAGAACTAAATATATTAGCAATCAAATCAAGTCCCCGGCAACGGCGCCAACTTGATCAGGATTTTTCGCAAGAGTACGAAATCAAGTAGTAAAGCTTGGAGTATTCCAAGGTATCGATCCCACGAAGACTTGAGAAAGCTAATAACCTAATTCCAGTTAAGTTTGTAACAGAAAGCAACTTAAATTGAAGAATTTATGTGGTAAATAATTAAAGAAAGATGATTGTAGAATTAATTGATCAAAACGAAAATTAAATAATTCAAAGAAATCAATAGGATGGGATTGAGGGTTTAGGCTTCTCTTCTAGGTATTTAATTCAATTATGTATGAATATAATTATCAAGATTAAAATAACAATCACTGATCTACTTAGGAGCCCTCTCAGATCATCCTAAGCTTTCCTAACTAATTGATTACCACCTCTCAGTGCATAAACTAATTAGCTAAGAACATTAAATACTTTGGATTATAATCAAATCAGTTTCTTCATGACCCTAATTCAATTATGGTTATCACAATAAACTGAATTACTCTCGTATCCAATTAGATTGCGTCTATTTCCCTAGAGCACGAATTATATTTCACCTCTCAGTCCTTCATACAATTCCAAAGATCAATTTTATGTTGGCCAGACATAAAAAGCATTAAGAATAAAGAAAACAGATTTAATCATAGATAATCAACTCATACAAGTACTGAATTAAACCCCTTGAAGATCTACCCAAATCCCCAACAAGAGAATTAGCTACTCATAATTTGAAAAGAAAACAAATTCATTAAATAAAAGCAAAGTAAAGAGATAGAACAATTTTTCCCCAAATTGAAGACTTTACTGCTCCTCTCTTCTGAAAAGTATCAAAAAGGTGCGTCTAAAAACCCTAAACGTTCGTATTTATACTAGAGAGATTACATAAAATCGGGAGATTAAGAGACTAAGTCGGATTGGACTCAAAAGCTCAGAACCGGCGCCGCTTCTAGTGTCAACCGGCGCCGCTTCTAGTCGCGTAGGAACTGAAGCTTCTTCCTCACAAACGGCGCCGTTTCTGTCATGAAACCTTCACCGTTTCTGTTCGATCAAGCCATTCTCCAAGTCTTCTACTTCAGGCGCCGTTTCTTGCATGAAACCTTGCCCGTTTCTTGTTTTCTTCCACTTTCCTTGACTTTCCGAACTTCTATCGATTCAAGCTTCACTTTAATCATCTTTTTCAACCATTCCAGCTCCAAATTGCTCCCATTTCTCCTCAATTTTCACCATATAGCTTTCCTACATACAATAAGACAAGAGTGAGAGTAAAGATAAAGAATTAAGCTATAATATTGATAAAATCATTCCATTATGCTTATAAAATAGCTCATAATATAGGTATAAAATACACCTATCAGCGTGACAATTATCCCTTACTGATAGCCACTTTATCCTGGACCTTTAGAGCCAATACATGTCCTCTTTTTTCCATGTTGCACTTGAGGCCTCCACCACTCTCTTTATCTCATTATGTTCCTCCTTCAATCTTCACTTCATTTTGGATGTTTACAATTTTCTTTGAGTTTTCCTATATCTCTTTTCTGAATATAGGCACTAATTTTTTGCTCTAAGCAGTAACTTGTACTTCACATTCTAGATCCTTTAGCCTTTATACTCTACCTATCCATGATAATTTGACCACACTCGTTTTATTTTGTCTAAGCTAGCTCAAATTTAAGAGCCCACTTCCTTTTGATCTCCTTAAAATCAGTATCCACCAAAATTAGCACATGGTCCGACTCTATTACAGAGGAATTGAACACTTGTGTTCTGTAACATGTTTCCATCCACTTTGTGTTCACCATGGTTCTGTCCAACATCTCTTTTATGATCTACCCATCCCTATTACCCATCCAAGTAAACTTCTGCCCTTGACAATAGCGATCCACCAAACAATAGTCTTCTACTAATTTTCTAAAACTCTTGATGTTCCTAGCAATCTTCATATTTCCTCTTATCCTTTTCATAATAATGGAGAATTTCATTGAAATCCCGTACATAAAGGTTCAGCTTTGTTTCTAATCAATTCCCATGTTTCTTGTCTTTCCTCAAGAGTAAGAGAGCAATAAACTCTGCTTGTTATTCCTACTTCATCTGTCATTAGTGAGTCTATGCATTTCTTACAACTTTCTAGAATCTTCACTCGAATCTTATCCTTCCACCACAAAGTTAGTCCTTCACTTAAACCTTTAAGTTTCACTTGGCAATATTTATCATATTTCAACCTTTTCCTTACCTTTTCAACTTCTCCTCCCCATTGTTTGACTCCATCAGAAACACCATTTATGGGTCACTTTTCTTTCGTAGCTCTTTAAGAGCTTGAAATGTCAAGGTTGACCCAGTACCTTGATAGTTCCAAGATATTAGCCTTAATGGTCCAGGGTGGTTGTTAAAGGATATCCTCCAGGACCTTCAACTCCTTCTTCATAATAAACCTTTATTCCCTTTTCCTTTTAATTTTTTCTATTTTCTTTCATCCTGTCCTAAAGTTTTCCTCATTTCTACCTTCTTCTCTATCTCTTTCACTCTCCTATCTTTGTTTGGATTTTCTTTTTCTCCATTACCTAGCTCATATATAAGATTTCTCTTTATTTCCACTATTCTGTTCATTCTCTTTTTCTTCTTCCAAGATAACCATCCTCCTAGTTCTCCATCTCCCTCATGTATTATTTTCAAGTTAAGCTTTCTAAAAACTTTCGTTAAAGTAATCTCTGGCGAAATAATAGTTTCCACCACTTCCTCCACTACCTCTACCTTTTCTCCCACCATATCTTTTGAAGGTAGTTCTACTGTAGAGCCTATTTCTCTTTTATTATCCCTAACCTCATATCCATCATTTTTCACCTCTCTTAAATGTCCACTAATAGGGTGGATAGGGGTGATAGCTTTACTATAGTATGAAGGTGGATAATTCTTTGTTTGTTGGGTAACAAGTTTGGATCATATCAAGCTGCTTCTCTTATTCTTTCCTACTTTCTTCACTATTTCCATTTATATTTCTATATTTTTTTTCTTCTCCTTATTTCTATAACTTATATTCAGATCAGTGAAAAATTCTGTTTCATGCCTTTGCTCGAGAAGACTTTCCGTCCTACTAGAACGGCAGCTTGTTGATTCCTCGGTTAAACACACATTTTTTTGGGTTTGTCTATTTATCTATTTCCGTCTCATTTGCTCCCATTGTTCCTCTATTATCACATCCTTTCTTTCGCAATTCTTATGTTTCTAAATGTAGTTTAGTATTCTTCATCGTGCGTCACCCTCGTGGTCATCTCCATCATTTTCCCCTTCATTTATCTTATTCCATTTTGTTCTACTGCTCTTTACGTCCCTCCATTCAACTTGCATATTCTTTATTCGTTTATCCACATTCATCTCCTTCATTTTTGGTATAGCAACTCTCATCCATGGCCCATACAGTCCCAACTTTCCCTTCAATTGTTTCTTACCTACAGTTCTTCTTAACACAACATAGCCTACTGCATCCAAAACATATATTTGCCAATCTCTTATGTTTTTTCTCTGCCTAAGTTTTCCTGCCATTCTTTCTTAGAATCCTGACTTTAATGACTCCACACTTCTAATTGCAACCCTAATTCGTAAAAAACTTTGCCCTATACCTTCCCTCAATTTAGATCCTTTATCTCCACTAGCCTACCCAGAGTTCTTCAAATTTTATCAGGGTTGACACACCCAGACCTAATGCAACTTTTCCGTACAAACGAAATAGTGTAAGACGGCGTATTAAGTCAACAATACATCGGTCCCAATGTGTCTAATTCAGAAGAGAAGTTAAGCTTAAGATAAGACGTAGTTGGAAAATGAGACAGGTGACCATGCATGGAAACACTAAAGTGGACTTCTATAAGTCCATAGCCAATGGATTGGACGTCCATTGGTGAATTGGTCGGTGGATAGGGCCAAGGATCAAAATTATGAAAGGTTTCAAAGAGGGAAAAAGTCTGGCCCGGGGTCCGAGTAGACCCGGTGTCGGGCTTCCCTATAAATAAGGGGAGATGAGCTATCCCCCTCTCATTTTCTCTTATCCCTCTCTTCTCTCCTCTCATTTGCTCTCTCGGAGCAATTTTGGACTTTTGGCTGATCCGGACAAACCGACCGCAGGATCAAGGCGAGATCTTGGTATGTTATTCTACTCGACTTATTCTACATTTTATTAAGTTTTCACGCATTTCCATGTATTGGTCTAGGAGAGATCCAAGCTCAAAGATAGTTTAGCTTTTTGGTTAAATTTCTAGCTTAGATTCGAGATTTAGAAACTTTGAGCTTGTGCTTCTCGAATCTGCTTTAGTAAACGCGTTGTGGGAGGCGTGATGAACATCCGTCTCGAATTTCACTTCAAACGGTAGACCGAAGGGCTCGGAAACAGAGGAGAAGCCTCGGTTGCTGAGGCCCCAGACTGGCTCCCGTGCGGGAGAGACCTGCTGGCCAAGTCCTACATAGGACATGACTTTTTTGGCCCAACTGCGTGGGTGGGCCTTTTTTGGCACAAATCCGTGGGGGGCGGCCCAATTCGCACGGAAGGGGCCTTTTGGCCTAGAATCTGGCTAGGCCTGACCCAGCCACATGGGAGGGCCTACCTAGCCCAGACCAAGGCTAGGCTGGGCCAGAGGGCCTATAGGCCCCCAAGGGTATTTTCGTAATTTTTTCTCAAGTGTCCGATTTTTACCTTGGAACCTCCCGGACACTTTTCTAAGCCCCGAATCACATTCAAGACCAATCTTAGGTCATGTTAGAACCTCATAGATGCATTCATAATTGTTTATGAATGCTAACACGCTTTTTCGTGTACTAGGGCTCCGGATGAATTGAGTGCGGCGACACTCCAGAAGTTAAGCTACATGGAGCGCTTGGGAGTATATGAATCTCCTAATACTGTGAGTGGCCTAGACTTCTTTGTTTAGCTACTGGGAACAAAGGTTTTAAAAATGTTTTTAAAATATAAATGTTTTCAAAGATTTTGGGATACGGGAAATCCACACACACACACAGTTGCTTGTTGATATACCTACCTAGAGAGTGGGACGTTTTCAAAGAAAAGAATAAAGACCTATGTTTATGTGTTTATATTTATGTTTGTATGTTTTAAATATATATATATGTTTTATATATGAAATATTATTATTATGATATTTGAGGGCACGATACCCCTGAAAGATGAGTGATTGATAGGGTTCCTTGGTGCTCCAATATATGCGGGAGCGTGGACTGAGTTTGAGAACATGCATGAGACTCAGCCATGGACCGCCTATCAAGGGGCACGGTGAGCAGGGCCCTGGGAGAGGCTCGTAGGGAAGCTCGCCAAGGCTCCGGAGCGCTATGGTGGACACCACCGAGGGAACGGGCTAGAGAAAGAGAAAAAAGAAAATGTTTTAGAAAGAAAAGAGATAGCCCTCGGTGCAGTGAGGCATAAGACGACCGACGGGTCGTACCTTCAGTATGATGAGATGCCAGCCCATTTTATTTATTTAAAGTGTTTTTAAAGAGAGTTCTCAGCTAAAGAACTAGAAAGAGATTTTGAAAAGGAAAATATTTATTTTATTATTATTTTCTTTTGGATTTCCCTTATTTGCCATAACCCAGTTGGAGATTCTTAGAACCTCTCCCACTCACCTGTATCCAATGTGGATGGATGCAAATCCCCATACGAGGATAGCAGATAGATCGGAGGTTCACTAAAAGGCGTCGGTGGCTTAGGCTTAGTAGTTTTCGCTTTATAGGTATTCTTTAAATTAGTCCACTGGCATTACTTTTAAAGTTAATTATTTTATTAAAATGATTTTAATTAAAGTTTTAGTTGTTTTGCAGCGATGGTATCTAGTTCTATGCCTTGCGGTGCTTCTGGTGCGTGACCGGTCGGCACGTACTTTGAGGCAGCGCGGCGGTTGCCACGTGGCCGACCCGGGCGGGTCGAGGTGTGACAAAGGTTCTCTTTTGTACACAATTCCAGCAGAAGATCATGTATCTGAATCCAAAATTATACTTATGAAAATCGATCTTTTTCAAAACTTGATCCATCATCCACTTCTTTAGATTCAAATAATAACCATTGATTGTCCAAGGGCCCTTTTTCAGCGTTTCTTCCATTGCTCCCCTCGAAGTAAAGCAAACCTTAAAGATATTACTCTCAAAACCCCTAATTTCTTATACCCCTTTTTGACTCTAAGTGCTACACATTGGCCCTAGAATCCCCCTTTCTGTTTGGGATTTTATCAGCAATCGATTTCTTTACTAGCATGTACTTGACGTTCTCCCCTAACTTCAACCCTCCATCCTCAAATTTGATCTCCATTTCGTCCATCCTTAGGTTGAAATCAAGAATTCTCAAGTAATCGTAGGTCTAATTAAGATTTAGTAGAAAAATGGAGATTAGGCTAGACTAATTCGCTTCTGAATCCATTAAAAATGAAATGCAACTTTATCCTAAAAACAAACCCTAATTAGCTTTAAACCAAGAAAACATAAAAATCAAAAGAAAAAAAAACTCTAAAAATCGAATGAAAAACAAACAAAAAGGCACTCAAAAGAAATGTAATCATAGAAAAAAACCTAGTGAGTGAGAAGAAACGAAAGAAAGACTTGAGAAGAAGAAAATTGCCAATTAAAGAAAAGAAGAACACTTCGAAATAATGGGGTTTTGTGAGGAAAAACTTAGAGGATCTCCCAATTTAGAGAGAGATTTTTTTTTTTGAGATAAGGATAGTTTAGAAATTCGAAAAAAGAAAAGGTTGGAAATTGAAGAGCTAAAAGGATAAGGGAATCCAAGATTTAGCCTAAAAAGTTTATCCGATTTCTTTACAAGTTGAATTTTTTATAAGTTTAAGGTTTGAGTCTTAGTTCTTATGTAGCACCTGCTTCGCGAATTTTACAATTATCTGCCCCATGAATTTTATGTTAGTAGATAGGATCATGCATTTCATAATCTAGAGTATGGAAAATGTTATGATGTAAGAAGGGTAGTTAGGAATTTTGGTGAAAAATGCGGTAAAAGTTTAAACTAGTATAGTTTACAAACGGTGAGAAGTTTGAAAATTCTGTGACGTGTAAAATAACTCAATAGGGCTTGAAAAATAATTTGGGACAATGTATAAGGTTTGGGACTGACTAGGGACATAAGTGGGATTTTTAAATTTTTCAAGGGCAAAATTGTCCATGGGGGCAAAATGGTCATTTTGCCATACGATCTTATTTGGTCATGTGCCATGCACATGACCAATGGCCATATTTAAAGACAGTGGCCGGCCAAGCTCTTGAAATTTCAAGAGTCTTCCACCATTTTCTCCACCATTCTTCACTTTTTTACACTTTTCTTCCATTTCCACCAAAAATTCTTCTACCTTGATTTCTCATAATTCAATCCATCTAAACCCCTTCAAGTTTATAATCAAATTGAAGCTCTCAACAAGCCCATCAATAGCCCTTATCAATTTTGAGGAATTTGAGTTTGGTTGGAAGTAATTTGAAGAAGAAAAATTAGGGTTCATGTTGAAGTTGGAAAAATCATAAGGTAAGCATGCCTAATTTTGAGTTATGTTGTAGATTTTAGCATGCTCATCATGAATATTAGGTTAATTTGGCTTAAAATGTGAATTTTGTATGTGAAATTTAGGGAGAAAAGAATGATTATGTTATGAATTTTTTATTCATGAAATATATGTGTTAAAAGAATTTATAAGTTGGATTAAATTAGTGTGGGAGAATTAAATTGCTAGGATTTGATTTTTGAATGAATTGAAGAAAGAATTTACAATATAAAAGAGTGGGTGCCGAAAATCCTAAAAGAAAATATTATTATGGCCAATTTGTAAGACTTAATTAGTTTAATTATATTTTTGGAGTAGTTTAGGTGTAAATATGAAGATAGAAATTTTAAAGATGAACAAATACCAATTTGATAAAATTAGGAATATTTGCCGAATATTTGAAGAAAAATTGTATGGGAGATTTATGAAATTGAATGGAAATTGATGAAGGAGAAATATATGGGTTAATCAAGGAGAAAGAAGACATCAAGGAAAATTCGTAATTGGTCTTGCATTCCATGCATATAGATTAGAAATTGTGTAATGCTTAGTAGTCCATACTTGAACATCGGAATAGATCCAACATTCGCTGTTGTATATAGGCGCTACCCAAATCAAAGGAAACCAAACCGCAAACGATGATCAAGAACACATCAGTCGCCAAGAACAGTGAGTGGATGACTAACTCAAAATTTTCCTTTATACTTGATTTAATATTTTTGGATTCAATGCTTCAATTTGCTTAGATTTCTTAAACTAAAGTATTGATGAGTGGATTATGAGATTTTATGAAATCCTATTGTGTTAAGATGAAATTTATTCCCTAACTTATGGATTGAGAAAGGAACCTGTGTTTTGGAAAATATTGATGCTAATATCTTATGTGATGAAATGATATTGTGAAAAGGCCATCTGGATCGTAAGCTTGTTACTCGCGGAAGCCCCAGGAGGGGAATTTATCGTTACTGCAATAACTAAGTAGCTCGCGGACCGCCTTTTGAGGGGCACGGGTGAGTGTGGTTTAGCCTTGGATGGGAGGCATGAAGGGAAACCCACAAGGCATTTATGAGTTCATTCTGCGGCACTGTAAGGCAGGATGGAACTCAGTTACCCAGTGTTGGCCCCGGGCCAAGGCGACAGCTTGGGTAGAGAAATTGACTAATAGTATCTTCGACCCTTGAACCTATTTTCTGGAAATCTCTTTTCCTAATGATTCCTTTAGATCATTTTTGAATATTTGAATTATTAATGTATTTGAACTTATCCTTATTTCTGGTGAACTTCAATATTACTATTAACGTTATTATCGGTTATCCACTCACTAAATACTTAGTACTCATTTGTGTTTTATCTTAAAACCATTTTCAGGTAGTAGACATTTCTCGCGTTGTTAGGAAGGTTGCAGTGGCAAAAAGGTCTCATACATAAGAAGAGTTTGACCAAGAAGGTAAAAAGTTAACTTTTGTGTAATATTTTTCAAAAGTTCACGTAGGTCCCACCGGGGTATATATAACTTTTAAACTATCCAGTTATCTTCTTTAATGCGTCCTAGAATATTTGAAACTGTTGTGGTAATTTTCTGAGTATCATAGAGCTGGGAAAATATTATAGAAAAATATGTCGTAAAATCTAATGGCATTTCAGTAAATATGTCCAAGTTTGCAACTCAAATTTTTATCTCATGAATTGCCGTTATATTTTTGCACTGAATGATTTTATGTTCTTATTAACTGTTAAAGCTTGAGAACTGTGTAAATCCTACGTGAAAATGAAATGTAAAATTACCTTTTTAGCTTTGCAGAACTTTGGAGTGTATTCTAATGCAATAGAACGCACTTCAAGGATTCGCGACGGTTGTTACATGCTCGATCACCTTGTCAAGGCGTGACATCTTATGTTACCTCTCTCCAAAAAAGTATATATTTGCACTCAATTATTTTTCATATATAGGCCGTATTCAAGGTCACATAATAGTTTCCCTTTTGGGCATAAGGCAACTTTTTTAGTTTCTATAATTACACTGTAAATAAAAAAATGGCAAATGCTATAGTTTTCCAACCATGGTTTTTTTTGCAAACGAGTATTATAAACATGCCATCTACTTGGTGATATCAACCATTCAAACAATAATAAGAATTTTATTTTTTTATTTTTTTTATTTTTATTTTTATTATTTTTGAATGAATCGTAGATAAAAAAAATTTAAAATCGTAAGTTCGAGTCATATATAGTGCTCCTTTTTGGTAAAAAAATGATTATTATATTCTTTGATAGCAAGACACTTGGACTACTATCAAAACGCATTTAGATAATAATATCGCATGATTAATCAAATGGTTAAATACCTAAATTGGCTTCCTAAATTATATCTTTTTAAATATATTGGCCCCTAAACTGTTATTTGAGACAATTGACCCCTCAAACTATTATTTTGAGATAACTAACCCCTCAAAACTATTAGTTTGAGATAATTAACACCTCAAACTTAATAATTTGGGACAATATAACCCTTGAAATTTCATGTAATATAATCATTTGGGAGGTTAATTGTCCCAAATAAAAGTTTAGGAGCTAATTTACCCTTTTTGGTATAATTTGAGAGCCAATTTGAATATTTAGCCTTAATCAAACTATTGAACAATCAATGGTATAACTTATCTGTTTTTTTTTTTGAATAATCGAACTATTAAAAGTTCAGATCTCAAGTTCTAGCAGTTTAATCATGTCTGAATTAGTTAATTTTATGTTGGATTTTATAAGCTATTCGTTGATTCGTTAATTGATTTAATTTATATATTTAATTTAGTTCATTAATTTACATGTTAATAATTACAACCAAGTTTCTAATATTAAGAAAACTCATATATCTCCTTTTTTTTTTCCAAAAGTTAAATTACAACGTTTGTGATGTGACCATCATAGTCATGTTAAAATGATGATCAATAGTGAGGGAAGACAGATGTGAGATGAATGTTTAGAGTACTTCCAATGAGATAAATATGCATAAAAAATTAAAAGGAAAGATGATTGGAGTGTGGGTCTTTTTGCAGGCCGGTTGGTCATGCTTCTATCTATTCTCAGCATACTGCTATTATTGGAAAAAATTTGATTTGATAAGCTTGTCGTTGAATGGGGTCTGAAATTGCTGTTCATTGTTTGTGAAAATGGGGTCTCTCTTATTTACCCATCTCTCAGTACTCTTGATTCGTGTTGCAGGCATAGTACTCTTGTCAACTTTTTGCAACCAAGCAACTAAGTTTGATGATCTGGAGACACCAAACTTAGCTAGAGAGTCAATAAAGAAATTAGTCTCTTTAAATATATGGACAAAATACATACAGCCAATAATATCTAACAAGTTTGAAAGCCTATTGAAAAGATCATGTACTCTTGCCAACTTGATTCAGGTTTAATTTGTGGACGATGGAGGAGGAGCGTCTTCCAAATATACCCTAGTTATGTCCCATTTGGTAACTGGCTAATGTCATTTTCTACATATATTGTTCGGCTCAGTATACATTTTCCTTCTTAAACTATTTATAAAGTGACAATTTGACCCTTTAACTTTCTTTTTTTAACAATATCGTCCTCAACGCTAATGTGATGTACCCAAACATTGACACATGAATTTTTTATGTTACACCACATCAACACAAAGAGTTGCAATGTTTAAGGAAAATTGTATAAGGATGAAATTATTCAAAATAGAAGTTGAAAGGTCAAATTGTTTGTATGTCAATAGTATGAGGGCCAAAATCGGTATAAACCTATATTGTTCACTCCTTCAACGTTCAAAGATGTCATCACATCAGGAAACTCCATGCCCTTTCTTTCATGACCCTTTCCATTCCTGGATCTTCTTGAATTCCAAGTACGCTATGTTGCTATGCCATTTGTGTCTTATTGGTCGGTGACTGATTTAGCCATTTGTGTCTTATTGGTCATTGATTGATTTAGCGTCGCAGCTGAACATTGACAAGCTTGGAGGGCTTTATATCATGGCTACTTCCATCTAGAAGTGAATAAATCCATAAAGATTAATGTTGTTGATGAGATGGCGGTCGTAAAGGCAAACTTGGTATGGCAAGAGGGTGATGAGAAAAATACTTTACCTCCGTCCTTTCCACTCTCTTTTTCCTTTACCCTTTTTTTCCTACCAACCAAACATTGTGTTACCGCACAAGGAATCACAAAGCCAGGTACATGGGAGGAAGTGAGAATAAACATCAAGCTCACATCCTATGTAAAAGTATTGTGAAGGAAACACCTTCCAAGCCATATTATTCATTACCAATTCGTCCAGATAGAAGTAAAAATCATTAGTTACGCATCAAACATTCCTTCGAAGCATAGTATAATCACACAGCAACTAGAGAAGTGGTGGGTGCATGGTTTAAGAAACCTTTTACGTATGCCAATTGCTCACAATAGTCAATAAGCCTTCTCACCTATTATCAAAGACAACCTAAAATCGCAAAGAACAGACGTCATTCATGTTTCTGAGAGCGCAAGAGCCAATTAATGGCCATAACTGTGATAATGCCTAATATTACAGTCCAGTCTCCAAAGTGTTGGCCTGACTGGGAAATTTTACAGTCCTCAATTCCAACCTAGTCAGCATCAACAAATGACAATTATTGAGCCTTGCTAGTACCATCATCCATTCCATGTTCTCGGGAAATCCACAGCAACTTTTAAAGTAACTTCTCAGCAATCCTTTGGTGAGAGAAAGACAGAAACCCAGACAGGCATAATAGAAAATATGTCCAGTAAGAACAGGTTTCGTGAAATTCTTCACAAGCATTAGAATTTAGTGATTTGCACTATTTCAAACGGAAATGGATGCAGAATATCATCCTCACAATGGATATGGCCATTAATTCCACCAAGACAACGATGCAAGAAATTCTGATCTGCTCCTATTGACAGAGGCATTTAAGAATACCGGAATCATCTCTGGTGGTGGGAGAGTAGTAAATTTCCAGGGCTGACACCAAGTTGAGCACTGTCTTAGGCCATATTAATAGGTTTATTTTACATTTTTAAAATGTGTACATGCATTGCAAATAATGAAAACTAAAATTTCACCCTCTAAACTACAAAGGATCATCAAACCATGAGCAACTAAGCTTAAAAGTCGAAGCTTAGCAGCTAGCTAAAAAATGTTATTGACCATTGGAAAGGAGAAGAAACAGCAGTGCTTCATTAAAAAACAAAAAAATTCATATTACGAGAAAAGGAAAATGCATGGGGAATTCAACTGGAAGATAAATGCAGAAAAAGCCACGTGTACAAAGGAAGCAGGATTCTCTAGCTAGCCTTTTATTATCTACTAGCAAATGGCCCGCGCACTTCGTTGCGAGAAATTAATATGTACATTTTATATAGATAATCGTATATATTTATATGTATATTTATATATGTATGTATTTAAATGTGTATATGTACCATAAGTAAATTAATGAAAAATTGTGCATATACAACATATATATAGTTTAACACTAAAAAAATCTCAAAACCATATAAAATCCCAAAAGGACCAAAACTCAAGTATAAAAAAATCCAAAAAAAAATCCAAAACTCAAAATCTATAAACTTCATCACTACTTCCATAGATCTCACTAAAACATATTAAAATATCAAATAAGTTTCACTTAACCTATTTCATAAATAGCCTAAAATGATCTCAAAGTTAAAAAAATGATGAGTAATTGTCATTTCTAACTCAACTTTAAGTAGTATTATATGTATGCATATATATATGTATATTGTATGTATTTATGTGTGTGTGTATATATATATATATATTAGTAGCATTTATAATACATAATAGTTTTTATATATAATAATATAATAATAATTGTGTATGTTTATGGGGTCTCACCATTTTAAGAATAAATTAAAAAAATAGTGGAACGTAAAATGATTAAAAGCCCATAGTAGGAAATAGATAAAAAATGGGAATTTGAGATAAAATGGGCAATTTTGTAAACTCACATAATTTCTTTTATATAGTAGTATAGATTTACCCACCCATTCTAGATTCTTCCACACCAATAAAAATAAGCCTCCTGACTTTTTTTTCTCCCTAACCAGCCATCTCTTCTATCTTGATCCACCTACGTCCTTTTTTTTCTTTTTTGCTACCAAAGAGCCAAAACAACATCGTTTTGACATTGCCATTTTAAAAAAAAAATGAAAAGCAAAAAAAAATAGAGCAGCCGACGTGGCATAACTCCCAAGTCACCTTTAGGATTTCCTCTTTATAGTAAGCTAGCAATAGACCCGTACTTCGCTGCAGGCGCGAGAATTAGCATGTTAATTATATATAGATATTATATAATTTTATGTAAATATATATTATAAGTAAATTTTTGGAAGTTAATACATATTGTAATAAAAAAATGAGTACATAAATAGAACTCAGGAAAATAATTAATACTTATAGTCAATATTACAAAATCACACGACAATATTACAATACTAATTTTATACGTATTATTATATTAATAATTAATATTAATTAAATAAATTATAATTAAAATATTAAAAAAATATAGTGAAAAATATATGATATATAGATATATATATATAATATATAATATTTAAAGATATTAATATATAAAAATATATAATATAAAAAAATTTAATAAAATATTAGTTTTTTTTTGTTAGTGGAATGTGGGGTCCACGTTTTGAAAAGAAATAAAATTAAGAAAAGTGAAATGACTAAACTATCCTTACCTTTTAGAGTGAAATTGATGAGAATGATGATAAAAAGGGTATTTTTATAAATTCACATATTTTCTTTATGTTTTAGTATAGATATCTAATACCATAAACACATATGGTTTCAGAGTTAAAGAACAACTTTCTACAATACCTTTTAAGATTTTATATACTTGTACATGCATACATACATACGTTATATATTGAGACCCACACAGCTGCACACACATAATCTTTAAAAAGAATATGCTGAAACTTTAGTGGCTAACCAAAAAAATGACCAAAAAGAAAATTAATAAGAAATCTTTTTTCTTCATTCAATTAATAAGAAATCTTCAATTCAAAAAAGTTATTATAGTTCATTAATAATACATTAATACTAAGTATAATTTAGTATTACTAAAATAATTTGTAAATTATATTATACTCTCACAAAAGTAATTCATGAAAAACATAGCCCATGTTTGAGCTGCATATGCAATAAAAAATCACAAAGTTTCTAAATATCTTATGGAGGGACCAAATCCTTGAAGAAAGGAGTATCAGATATCTAAAACAGAAGATACAAGAAACTTCAAGTGATCTAGTTTCACGGCATGTAATATAGATCAAATTCTAAAAAATTACAGAATAATTTTTTCCATCTTAGTGCATATGGTAACTAACCAAGACACATATTGAACAAAAATCAACCAAAAGAAGAAACGTAAGCTCTATAATTTAGGAGAAAAGAATTCCTAATACTCAGATGTCAAGTAAAAGGTCTATCCATGGGCCTAATAACTGTTATTGTCATGTGACATCTTTTCGTCAACACAAGGCCTATCTAAGTACAAATCATAAGATAAGTGCTTATATGGGTACTGTAAAAGAATGGTTGCTATTTAGAAAAAGTAAGAAAATTCAGGGACTTACTGAGTATTTTAGCCAATAAAAACAAGAGCTTCAAAATAAACAAATTTGACATGGGGTCACAATTCTACAACCATAGATACATAATCACAGAATCTACAATCTGTAGATGCCGGACACAAGTACACAATTGATCCACTTTATGTATGGTCAAGATGCATGCTTTATATACAACTATTTTGCTCCCAAATGTAATATCAACAAGATAGAAAAGAAATTATCGAAAACTTGTTTGCATAATAGTTGAGTTACTGATTAATTGACATAATTGAGTTTTGCACGAAAAACAACTTAAATTGAATCATTTGCAACTGATTTCAGTAACAACTGAGCAAGTCAAACTTAAATTAACATACCATCCATAGAAAAATCTAACTGGCCACCATTAAGTTGCCAAAGTGAATATGAAAGATCACTTTGTTTCAATTTGACTAGCATTTTTCACAAAAGTCCGTTTGGTACTTCGTAAGGAATTACTCTGCATGCAAAGTAATTCCCTACAAAGTTTAAGGCTATAATCACTTTGCATGTAAAGTGAGTTTGCAATGTTTGGTTTAGCACATAAAAGTTTAATTAAATTACATGCAAAGTTTTTTACAATGTTTAGTTAAAATACACTTTCCCTGCAAAGTTTATTTAAATCTCAAATTTATCCTTCTATTTTATATCTTTTTTAAAAAATAAGGGATAACAAAGTAATTTAAATGCGATGTAAAATATTTTCACACCTCCCTCCTGTGCAAATACTTTACCTGGTCAAAGGTAAAGTGATTGCAATTGATCATTTATTTTGCATCCTTAAAATTGAACCAAACGTGGTAAAGTTTTTACAGCCTTTAACTTTGCATGCACAGTGATTAAATTACATCAAACCAAACGCACTCAAAGCTTAAAACATTTTTATATGTGATATACAATTAAGTATTACAAGTAATAATTTTGTAAATGGAAATACCATCACTATTATGCATGGCTTTTTACTATATCATTGTTACATGCATTAAGAGGACATAATTCAAGATATATGAATCAAAATGTAACTATCTAACCTTCAATGTGTTTTCTTAATCTATAATGTCATGAAAGCATAAAAGTATTGTACAAAAATTTGTCTGTAATTTATTTAAGGTAGGGTTTGGATAAGTAGGATGACCTTCACTTTTGGAAGTTTTCTTGAAACGTGACAAATATCAACAAAAAACTCAAAATGTAAAAGCTGCAGCTGTACAAAATTGATCATACCTTCTTGTTCGAAACCCAGATAAGCAGATTAAACTCCCGCATATATCAAGGAGAAGCTTCGATGATACAATCCCCAAGGGTAGAGGGCTTCTTTTTGTCAACCTCCAAGGATGCAAAAAGCCAAACAAAAATGTCAATAGATGCCTAATTATGATAGTTTAGTTTCCTCGAACTTAAATCCTGTCAGAATAGTGTGCAAGCAGACCTACCCTGTGAAGCAAAACTTAATCTCAAAAACAATCCTAAAAATTCAAACTGCTCAATCTGAACCAGTGTATAAATTGTTTCCAGTAGACATTGGACCTCAAATTCTCTTAATGGAGTCCATATATGCTCCTGATATTGCCAGTCTCAGTTTTTTAAGAAAGTTATTTTCACAATCACTAATTGAAGATGCAGAAGGCAAAGCAGTAGCTATAAGAACAAAATTCTCACCGTTTCCGACATCAATTTCATATAACTCAGGGAAAACCTCCCGAAAATCATGTACTAATGTCTCATAGAACAACCTAGTTGGAGGGATCACATTAATTACAAAAATTCCAGATTTAGAAAGAATTGTTCTAGCAGCCAACAGAACATCTTTCCTAATGAACTCCAAGGGGGGAGCAATAACCCCATTTCTCACATCAGTAGAATCCAGATCAACCATAATAACATCAAACTGAGGACCAATATGACCAACATCTTCATCAACACTATCTCCACAAGCAACTTTCTCCATAAGTTCCATACCACATCCGAGACAAACCCGAATAAAATCCCCATCCTCCAACCCAAAATACTTCCGAGCAACCCTGAGCACCTCCTCATCAACCTCAACACCAAGAACCTGAAAACCTAATTTTGATTTCAAAAACCCAACGAGAGCACCACCTCCAACCCCAAGACATAAAGCTTTTGGCCTAATTCCAGCTTGGAAGAGCTCTTCAATCCAAGAACCGATCAAAACAAGACTAGCCACCATTGGCACCAGATAAATATGCACCAAAACCCCCAAATCAGGCCTAAAATCTATATTATTTCCTCCTATTTCAACTAAATCCAAACAATTAACCGTCTGGGGCACGATCCGAATCTCCGTTTGAACCAAATTAGGCATCCTTTTAAACCTTAATCTCCGCCTAAATTCCCTTCCTTGATTAGTAGTCTCTATCTCAACATCCTCAACAAGCATTTCACCAACAAAATTCCCGACACATTTCTGTAAAACTAAGCTAGAAATCACACTATCCTCATAACTCAAAATTGGTACTTCCGAATTTCCACTTTCAAGATAATTTTTAGGACACAAAGCAATTACCAGTGGCTTCAGCATCACTTCAAGGTTGCTTTTCGACTTAGAATCGATCGGACGGCGGTGGACGGAGGGCGGATCAGGGCTGCCATCAATGATGGGTTGTTGTCCGATTAATATTAGGCGTTGGACGTTGGGGGAGGTGAAGAGGAGTTGCAGGTGGCCGGACTCGGTGGAGAAGACCCAGTCGGACTCGCGGTGTTTGGGGACGAACATGGCGGCAATATTTGGAGTAGGCAGAGAGGAGGAGGAGGAGGGGTCGTTAGTGGATGCGATGGTGGGGTCGACCGGTGAGTCGAGGACGGCGATTCGGATGAGCGGGGAAGAGAGAGAAGGATTGCGGTTGGGGTTGGGGATGGTGAAGGAGATGAAGCGGGAGGGGTGGATGGTTTCGAACATGGAGATGTCTAGGGCCATTCTAAGTTTGGAGGTTTGGCTTCTCGGAGTAATTGGATTTTTGCTATTTGTTATATGGCGGCAAATATCCCACCAGCGCGTTTGGTACTTTGCATGTAAGAGAAGTAAAGTTAAAATCTCAAATAAGGCCCTAACGTTTTATAAAAGTCTCAATTTGGATCCTATTCTTTCAATTCGATTAAATGAGGCCTTAACGTTTGTGAGACGGGTCAAATAAGAACCCAAAGAGGATAATTGACAGCGCATTTTGACCACGCGCAGTCAACTTTAATAGAGGTATTTTTTTCTTTTTTTTATTTTTCTTTTGGTTCTCTCCTCTTCCGTTTCTCTTTCTAACTTTCTTTTTTTTTTTCTTCCCTTCTCACTTCAATACAATACTACCTAAGAATCACCCTCTTACCACCGGTGTAGCCTAGATTTCAATTGCTTATTGATGACAACAATGGTCTCTTCTTGTTAGAATTACTCCAAAATTTTGAAACAAGCTTATCTTTTTTTTTTTTTGAAAATTCCGGTTTGAGAGTTTGGGGTTAATTTCACACAATCCCAATGGTGGAAATGGGGGAATAGGGGAACAGAACAACATACTAAAAGATCAAGGCCATCCAACGGTAGACATAACCAAATCGGGGTTTGAGAATTTGGGATTCAAAGGAAATTTATGAGGTTTTACAGTTATTTGTTGCGGAAACCAAGTCTAGAATCATGTTTAGGAGATGGAGAATGGTTGATCTGCATTTTTTGGGTTTATCAGAGTATGTTTTTGGTGGTCAACGGTGGTCAACTCCGACGGTGGTGGTGGCAGACGGCGGGGACTTCGCCGGATTCTGGTTGGCTAACAGGGAAGAGAGAGAAACAATAAAATTTAAAAACTACATTATATCTATAAACATTTAACGACTTAGATTAATTATTCAATATCATTTGACACGTATCACAATCTTAAAGTATATAACTGCCTTACTTTTAGCGTGGTTAACACGCACAGTTAAAACTGACATCAAGTCCTTATTTGACCCTTCCCGCAAATGTTAGGGTCTTATTTGATTGAATTGAAAGAATATGGCCCAAATTGAGACTTTCGTGAAATGTTAAGGGCCTGATTTGGGATTTCAGCCAAAAAGTAATTTGTGTATAATTTAGGTTGAAATCACTTTATATGCAAAATGAATTTACAGTATCTAATTTAGCAAATAAAAGTCTCACATAAACAGTTTTAAAAAAAAATCTTACATAAACAAACAAATAATTGGTTGATTCAAATGGTTTGGTATTTATTCCTTTTAAATAAGATCTCAAGTTCGAGTCTTGTAAATGCCTTGGTACTTCTTCAAGGCATGCTTTATTCTTATATCATCCAATTTTTGTATAAGAATTATAACATTTGATGGTAATTATTTCGTCAATTATTTTGTTGATTTGTTTGGAATTTTGCAGTTAAATTGTAACGATCCCGACGCGAAGCGAGGGTTTACACCTAGTTTTAATTAAATTATAAGCAAAGTCTTTTGTAATGTTTGGTTAAAATATATTTTTCCTACAAAATTTATTTATCTCAAATTTACCCTTTTGTTTCATGTCCCTTTTTTAAAAAAAAAAGCAAATGATAATAAAGTAATTTAAAATTTTCTGAATTTTCACAGTTAAGATACAATCAGTAATCCACTTTCACACCTCCCCTAGCTCTCCAATGCATTCACTTTCCTCGGTCAAAGAAAAAATGATTGTAATGGACCACCTACTTACATCGTTAAAATTAACAACAAACATTGTGAAGTGTTTCATATCCTTAATTTTACATGTAAAATGATTAAATTATATCAAACCAAACATGCTTTACGGGTTGAATTATCTGATCTGACGTTTATGGACCAAGTCTTAAAATGTTTAGAGCTTTTTAATTTTTTTGTTTGCCACAAATAAAAGGTTGTATTATGATTTAATTCTTATTAAGTGTATTGGGATCAGCATAAAGAAAATTTGGTGTTATGAAAAAAAAAAAATTGAATGACAAGTGTAATGGCAGAGATATTTCTAGTTTGGCATAATAGATTTAAATTGTTTTTTCGTTTTTGCCTTTATCATTCAAAAATCTATTTCTTTTCTTTTCTTCAAGGCTTTTCTTTTCTTTTCTTTTCTATAATTTAATTAAATTTTTCCTTATCTTTTATTTTCTTTAATTTATTTCTTTTCTATTTTTAGTTTTTAATTTTATTTAATTTTTTATTCTTTTCCTTTGGACTACCACTTCACCACTCAACCTTTTCTTCTTTATTTTTTTTTTGGCCTTAATATTCCATTTGTTTTCAATTTCATTTTATTTTGTCTCTTCCATTTTTTGTTTTCATTTTTTATCTTTATTTTTCTTGGAGAATGACCAATCTCTATATATAATCTATAATATCTACCCTTTATTTTATAATCTATATATAACTTATTGACTACTACTAAACTTATTATAAAAATACTAACTAATTAGATTACATATAAATATTGATGAGATTTTAGTTTGATGAAATAATTTTTATTTTATTTTTTAGGATAGTACAATGAAACTTCATTATATCAAATTAATTTCATATAAGTTTCTTTTAATGTAAGAAAATGTTGTGATATTATATATTATATATATAATATTTTTCTTACAAAATATCTTAAGTTATTAATATGTAAAATAATTCATAAATTTATTAATGTATTAAATCTGGAATCAAAACACGTTAGATCAAGATTAAACCTGTCAACTAAGATAAAATATCCTACAAAATTTCTTGGTATAATAAGAGTAATTAGGTATATATTTATTTATCTTATATATACATTTGTTTAGATTCAACGTATATATTATATAATAACTTAGATAACACATTTATTATAATTTTATTGATATTAACAAATCAAATTTCAACTTATTCATTAATAAATTTTAATTTTATAATAATAAACATTATTGATTAAAGTTTAATACAAAATGAAATTAGAAACCAAAAGCTCATAGCCTAGGCAAATGAAGTAGACGAAATAAGAGACTCAACCAATTATAATAAAAAAGAAGAAAAAAAGTTGGTAAAAAAGTTACATCATTGACTTATATCTCTTTGCATTTTTTTAAAAAGGTAAAATAGACAATTCACTAAGAATCCATCACACTCAAGTGGAAATATCTCTGCCATTACATCTTCCTCTCTTTTTTTCTTTTCATTACACCAAATATTCATTTTTCCTTTCCCAATACACTTCTTTGTATTTAACCCTTGTATTATTGAATTGAATATGGTAAAAGTCAATTCAATAATAGTGTTTACAAGTATCAACTACAAGAACAAACTACTCAACTGAAGTAGGGCTGTTCAAGCAACCCGAAAAACTCGATAACCGAATCGAACCGACAACTAGATTAGAGTTTTGGAATGTTCATATAAAAACCGAATGAACCGAATGAAACCCGAATGAACCGAATAAGTTAAAATTTTAAAAAATACTTGATTTTATTAGCCTAAAATTAAAAGATCCAAAATTTTTATAATCTTATTTGAGCTTTTATAAAAGAAAAAAGTTCAAAATTGAATGGATTTCAACTACCCGAAAACCCGCAAAAAAACCCGAACTGAACCGAAGCGTTAGGGTATTAAAACCTTAATATTCGAACCGAACCGAACCGTTTACACCCCTAAACTGAAGTATAGCTCAGTACAAGACTTTGCCAGAGTCTCCTAACCTACTTCTCTTTCTATATACTAATTATGAGGTACTAGAAGACCATCCTTGTTCAGAATATGAACAAGAGACAATGGTGGCCTATTGACCCACTCAACAGAGTTCATAAGAGACAATGGTGGCCTATTGACCCACTCAACAGAGTTCATCCCCTCTCTAGTGTGCTGAGCAATCTAGTCATTAGTTATATTCGCCTTTCGCTTCACAGCTTGAATCCTACATTCCTCAATCAGCCTTATTAATCTTCTGATATCCTCAATTGCAGGAACTATCTTCCAATTCTAACTAGAGCCTTCCATTTTAACTACCATAACAACTCTTTCATCATCACTCTTTTTTTATCTACCTGTATCTTTCTACTCATACTATCTACCATTTTCCATTTCTAATCCCTTGTTATTACCCCAATTGTTGCCTTGTCATTTCTCATATTAAAAGCTCCATGACAATTGATCTTGATCTAATCCGTATCCGATTTAGTCCAACAATCTTCCCTTTCACAACTTTTCCTCTTCATCCTGATTTCCCCTTTCTTCTTAATCTTAGTCAACCATGCATTCTCCAATTGCTCCAGAAAGTTTCTATATAACCACCTCAACCTCTACTTCTTTATGCTTGAATATCACCTCATATCTGCTCTTCCATATATGCCAATATCTGAAAGCTATATCAATTTTTTTGTCCATACCAACAGCCTCCATGTACAACATATTCATCAGCCATTCCTCTACCCTCTTAGTCTTTCCTTTTTCTACCTTAATACCACCATTGCCACAAACCATACGGTTTTCACCCAATCACACCCAAATAGCATGTGCTTCACTATTTCCTCTTCTTGTCTACAAATATTACACGTTGAACTATCTATTATTCTTCTTTTACAGAGGTTGACTTTTGTTGCCACTGAGTTTGTACATATCCTTTAAAGAAAGTGTTTTATCTTCGATGGCACTTCAATGCTCCAAATAGTCTTCCAAAGTTTCTTATCTACTATGTATAAAGAACTTGCTCTAGTCACTCCACTACTCTTCCTTTCTTCCCTTACTACAAAATATCTAGATTTTGCTATGTATTTCCCATTCCTTTCAACCGACCAAACTAATCTATACTTCCCATCATTGATGCTAACTACGATTCTATGTGACACGCCCGGACCTAGTCCGCACGTGTTAAGTTGTATAATTATATATTGTTGACTTGTTAAAATACCAAATTTGATTCCCATGGATGTTTCAAACTTCATCTAGCTCAATTTCAAACTTAAAAATCTTAAAAATTGAAGTCCGGGGATGTGGGCCCCACTTGAAATCTAGAAACGAGGCATTTGGAGCTGAGTTGACCGGAGTCAACTCGGATTTGGTTGACTCCGGCGCCGAAGTTGCTCGGGTCCGGCGCCGGACCTGAAATTTCTATAAGGGGTCTCGGCTGCCGAGACCCCCATTCTTCACACTTCTTCAATTTCTTCATTTTTCCGAGCCTTCTTCTTCAATTCTCTCTGAATCAAGACTTCAATCCCTCTTCAAACACTTCATCAATCATCAATATCAATTTCTTTTGCATCCTTGAAGATCAAAACACCAAGATTTCTAAGGAAATCATCAAATCTAGAAAACTGGAAATTTGGCGACAGTTTGTTCATCAGCCGATATCTTTTGATTCAACCGTGCGTTTTGGCTGAGAATTTGGTATGTTGTTCTAGACTCATCAAGCTTTAATTTGATAGTTTACACGCTTGATTTCATGGTCTGTGCTAAGAGAATTTGATGATTGAAGTTAAGATTTCTGTTTTGTCCGAGTAAAGTCAACTCTTGATGTTTTGATCCAAAATTCGAGCATGATTTGTTGTTTGATTCCGTTCTTGAAGCTGTGAATTCATAGATCATGTGTTTAACTTGCTGTGTTTCAATTTTGGTGCGGATTGGTGTTGAATCGAACTCAAACCGAGCTTGATTTCATGGTTGGCCGATCATGGCCCTTTGTTGGAGACAGGTCCGGCGCCGGACCTGGTGTGTCCCGCGCCGGAGCTGTTGTTTTGTGGGATTTTTTCCCATTCGGCTCACTCCCGCCCGGGAGTGAGCAATGTGTCGGCAAGGGTACTGTAGCACCAGGGGTATTTTGGTAATTTTGCAACCCTAGACTCCATTTGACCCCAATTGACTTCAATTAGCTCCAATTGACTGGACTTGTCAATTTTAGTCCGAGACCTTTAATTGGTGTTGTTTTATGATTTGATCATTGGTTGAATATTTTTATTAATCAAATTAGATTTTAATTTGATTATTTAGGTACGTGATCGTACGAGTTTTGGACCGGTTGCAATTTGAGCTAAGGCATTCGTGGGTAATCGGGGAGTATACAACTCTCCTCACTTGTGAGTGGCTTGGATTATATTGGTTGACCATTAAGGGTTAACCGTTTGCAAATTTATTTATAAAAGCTTTATTAAATTGTTTATATATGTTTTGGGGTATGAATTGTCCACCCTCACACACTGAGTTTATAAATGATTTGAAGGGTGGGAATTTCAATAAAATTGATATATTGATATTATTGATTATTGTATGGGGAACGATACCCCTGAAAGATTGATATTATAGTTGATTATTATTGGGGAACAATACCCCTGAGAGATGAGATATTGAGTGTAGTCCTCGGGGCTCCAATATGTGGGAGCGTGGACCGAGTTGAGAGTATACGTGTTACTCAACCGTGGACTGCCTATCGAGGGGCACGGTGAGTCGCTCCTGTTTGCGAGAGGTGCGTAGGGAAACTCGCCAGGACTTCAGATGCTGTGTTCCACCACAGTATGGCAAACGTCAAGGGAATGGGCCAGAGAGTAAATAAAAATGTTTTAAAAGTATAAAGTAACTCTTGACGGTCCAGTGGCTACCCCTATACACGGGTATACTTTATTGGGACGATTTATAGATGCCAGCCCTTATGTACATATGATTATGAATTTGATATTTGATTTGTTTTGGGATTTCATATATTTCAGTAAATGATTTATTAAATTGATATTTGGATTATTTCATATCCCCAGCCTGAGGTGATCGGTCTTTATAACCGAGTCTCTCACTGGGTACAAGTTTATGTACTCACCCCATTCACTTTTGTTCTCAGATCATCAGACTTTGGACAGAGGACGTCCTGGTGGCCAGTGATCCCAGTTTTTCTCTGTGGACACAATTATGTAGGTGCCACCTCTTTTGCTTGTGTTACTTGGCTCGGAATATTATTACATCTTACATATACATTTGTGTATTTATAAATAATACCTTCCGCTGTATTGAAGTACCGTAAGATGTGATATTTTATTTTATTTTTATATTTTTAACTATATTATCTATGATATTATTGCATGATTTCATGTATTGCTCGAATATCCTTTATTTTTAAGTCTTGTGCCATCTTGGTTGCCCGCTTGACGAGGCACGCATCTCGAGGTGGTACAGCGGTTGTCACGTGGCCGAGCCTGCGGGTCGGGGCGTGACACTATGAACTACCATTTTCTCTTCTTCCGTAATCCAATTTCCAATTGCTTCACCACCCCATTCCCCTGTTCTCTGATGTATCCATTAAGCCACTTTTTTTGAGAAATAAGTAGCAGCAACACGCACAGGATTTAATTTTCCCCTTTTTAGCCCAGGTGCCCTCCATGACATCCTGCCTTTTAACAGATTCTTTTCTTCTAGCAAACTAGCCCAAGACCATGATGGTTTTACTCCTTTTTTTGCCTCCATCAGTAAGCATCATAGAAAGTATAGTCTTTTTAGAACCTAAGCCCATAGTGCATCAGTGCGCATAACCAATCTCTAATATCATTTTGCTAGAATTGCTCTATTAGAAGCCTCTAATTCTCTAAAACGTAAACCTCTTACCCTTTTTCCTATTTTCATTTTATCCCAGGTAGCCTAATGCACGCGTATTCTCCCTCTTATTACTCCACCAAAATCTGGCTATCCCTTTCTATATTTCATCACAAAGTTTCATCGATAAATTAAAGCAAGCCATAAAGTAAGTTCATAGCAAAGACTACTATTTTTAGCAAGACCTCTTTACCAGCCATGCATAGACAGAGTTTTCTGTTTCCAACTTTGCATCTTCATAAACACCTTGTCCCTTACATGTGCCATAGTTGTTGTTTCTGTTCTCAACCGCAATGAAGGTATCCCTAGATAGGTGCCTAGATTATTTACAATTGGAATATGGAATTTGTCAACCATCTACTTCTTCAAATCTACATAACATTGGAACTAAACACCATACTTCACTTCTCTAAGTTCATCATCTGTCCAGAAGCTTGAAAGTAACTCTAAATAATACTCAACATTTTCTCACTGTTGTTTACATTTGCCTCCAAAAAGAATAAGGAGTCGTTAGCAAAAAGTAAATGTGTTAGCACAAGACAATGTCCAGTCATCTTAATGCCATTAGTGGCCTTAAGAATCATTCTAGATAAAACGTCGACTACCATAAAAAAAGCAAATAAGGTGAGAGTAGATCCCCTTGTCTAAGACCTCGCTAGGAAGGAATTTAGTAGATGGTGTTGAGGCTCTTTTAGCTCAGCTTAGTGATCTGCAAGATAAACCCAGTTAGAGGGCACCGAAGGTGGTCCTCCGGGGCGCACTCCGACGGTCAAGTCAGTAAGATAGTAGAGAGACATGAGAGCAAGAGTAGAGAGAGTAGAAGAATGAGACCTCCCTGGAGAATGAGAGAGTTGGCCTTTTATATAGGCAGCTGATCGGGTTGTACCGAGCAGGCCACTGGTTGGTCATGGGCGGGCAGCTCGTCGGGCTGTGCAGAGCAGGCCGCTGGTCGGTCATGGACAAGCAGCTCGTCCGGCTCGGCAGGCAGCTCGTCGGGCTGTGCCTAGCAGGTCGCTGGTCGGTCATGGGCAGGCAGCTCGTCGAGCTGTGCCTAGCAGGTCGCTGGCCAGGTCCACCCCAGTCAGGCTTAAATAAATTATACTCAACAGATGGCTTACCGTTAACAACCAAAGAATAAGACATTGTAGAAACACATTCCATAATCAAATTGACCCATTGGACATCAGTCCTAACTTCAGCATCACATCTCTAAGGAAGTCCCACTATACTCTATCATATGCCTCATTCATATCAACTTTCAGCACCATCTCACACTTATTCCCCATATTCCTCAACCTTAGATAATTGGAAAACCTTCTCAGCCACAATCACATTATCATGAATTTGGTTGTTAGCTACAAAAGCACTCTGGTTCTTACTTATAATCCTTCCCAGCCAAAGTTTCATCATGTTTACCATTACCTTTGCTATTACTTTGTAAGCATAGTTACAAAGGCTAATGGTCTATATTGGGAAACGGTAATTGGACCATTTACCTTAGGAATAAGAATAATATCAGTCTTATTTAGCTCTTTAAGCATTCTCTCATTCCTAAAAAATCTTTTTTCTGTCTCTACTACATCTGCTTTTATAGTTTCCCAATATTGCTGAAAGAGGAACCCATTAAATCCATCCCGACCAGGTGCTTTGTAGTGTTCTATTTTGAACACCGCTAATTTAATTTCCTCTTCATTCACTTCTCTTATAAGCTCTGCATTCGTCTCTTTATTTACCAACACTGGTACTACATCAACACATTGCCCCAATTCCTGCTTCCTGCCAAAGTGAATAGCTTTTTATTAAAAAAAAAAAAACTAAGAATTCTTCAAGAATTTCATCCTCCACCTCAATCCAATCCCCATTTTTCCTTTTCAATCTAAGAATCGTATTCATCTGTCTCCTTATTCTTGTCACTTGATGAAAGTATTTTTAATTTTTATCCCCACTCCTAAACCAATTTGTCCTAACGTTCTTAAACCAATACATTTCCTCCTTTCAAATCCCTTTTAACTGTTCCTCAACTTCCCTAAGCTTTGTACCCATCCTCTCTTCTTCTTTTTTCTTTTGAATTTCTGCAATCTCTTCCATGCACCTCTTTATACCTTTCCTATTATTGAACACTACTCCTCCGTTCCTAATTGGAAGGGAATTAGGAACGGAAAGTTTTTTCCGTTCTAAATTCCGTTGCTATATTGAAAGGGAATTAGGAAGGGATATTTTTTCCGTTCTAAATTCCGTTCCTAAATTGAAAGGGAATTAGGAACGGTTGAGTGTTTTCCGTTTTAATTTCCGTTCAAATTTCCAATACCGTTTAACGTGAACAGTACTCTAATCCAAAATTCTCTAAATTTTGCAATAATTGATTGTGATTTACAAGTTAGAACAATAAAAGCAAAGCTATGGGCAAGCAAAGCAAGGCTACCCCTTGTATGTTCATAGTTCCTATTTCCAAACATTGGTTCAATTGATTTTGGCAGAAGACACGGTTTTGTAATCAACTTGATTAAGGTGCTGTTTGGTAAACTGAAAAAATTAAGTGCTGAAAAATAAGTGTTGAAAATTTAAGTACTGAATTTAATAAGGACTGAATTTGTGTATAAAAATTGTTTGATAATTAAATATTGACTATAAATAAATTGTTTGATATCCATAAATGTTGAAATTTATTTGAAATCATTAATAGCTAAAATAAAGGTGATTTATTATAAAAGGAAAGTTTTTTAAACTTAGTATTTAATTTTTTCACCATTCAATAATAAGTAGGTCTCTACCTACTTTTTAAATTCAACACTTTTTTGTTGAAAAAATTCATTTAAGTTGTGGCCTACAAAATTTATCAAACATGTTTAAAATCGTAAAATGTTGAAAATTTTCATTTTCAACAATTTAAAAATTTTCAACAGTTTATCAAACAGCCCCGGTGCTGTTTGATAAAACTGAAGTAATTAAGCACTGAAAATTAAGTGCTGAAAATTTTTTCTGAAAATTTTAAGTACTGAATTTATTGTGTAAAAATTGTTTGATAAGTTATTATGTTTGAACAAATTTATTTTTGAACTATTATAAGAGAAATGAAATTTTATGAAAACTAAATGCATTGATAATTAATAAAAAGGAAAGAATAGTGGTTAAAAGGAAAGAATACAATATTAAATGTAATTAATGTATGATTTTTTCCTTAAATGGAATTGTTGAATGAAATAAGTAACCTAAGAGCTACTTATTATTTTCAATGCTTTTTCATTGAAAATTTCCAATTAAGTGGTTCTTTAACTTTTATTATCAAACACATTGAAAAAATGAAAGCATTGAAAATTTTCATTTTCAATGGTTTGAAATTTTTCAATGGTTAATCAAACAACCCCTAAGTCTCATTCAATTCCTTTATTCTTTTAGTAGTTTCTAAAATGGTTGAAATTAGTAAGATAGTGACCAATAATTCTATTATTTTATTGCTCTCTGAGAGTATCAGGCTGACAAATATCATTTTCACTTCTCAGAATATCCGAGATGTATTTTTCATAAATGCTTGACCAATGTGGTTCTTTCCTTTTACCAGGTCATAAACCTGTTCAACTCCTTTGGTTTTATAGTTTTTGGATTAAAACAAGCTTAAAATACAAAATTAATTAGAGGGTGAAACTTGTCTTTTCAATAATCATACTCAAGATAGAAAAACTCATGTGACCCTTTTGATCCCAAAAAGAAAAGAAAAGAAAAGAATGGTTCATGTGCCCTCACCTTTACATATTCCCTGTTAACGGGCATATTAAGGCTAGACGTTAAGCATTAACTAACCCCATTACCAGGAGATGCTTGCTAGTGCCAAAAATGTCTTGGCTGTTTTCATTAGAAATCGAATATCTTGAAATGTTGTGGAAGCAGTAAATTATAGTCAGGAAATAGCATTATTCACTCTATATATATGATCTTTCATCTTCATTCTTATTGACAAAAGTTATCTTTCTTAGCTATCTCTAGTTATTTACTGCAACCAAAGAGCACTGGTCAAATCAATTGTCACTTCCCATTCTCTGTCTTTTGCTCCTCCTTTCATTTAACTTTGGTATTCTTTATCTACTTGGCATTTTTTCTTCTAATTTGCATCCGAAGCCTAAACTTTGTCCTATCATACATTATTGTCTTGTCTTATAGACATTGATCAATGCCAAACTAGGATTGGATTCCTTTATGTAATTTGCTAATCTTCAAATCAAAACTTGAAATGGATTTCCTTTCAAATCAAAAGTTCTGATGATCTTCTGTTCTAGTAATTAATAAGTGCTGGAATTTTTCAATTTGCTACTGAGAAAATTGATCAGAGCTTTAGTATTTATTCTCATGCCTTTAGTTTTTATTTTGCAAAATATTTTACCGAGATTTGTACAAGGTAATTTCTCTTGTTTATCAATGGTTTGAACTGGAATCTGATTCAACATTTATGAAAATTATGAACTTTTTCTTGTGTTCAAAAATTGATAACCATATTTAGATCGTAATTTTTCTTGTGCTATTTATGTAGGGGGACTGCTAAAACTGGCCAATGGACAGGTAGAATCAGAGTAAACCTGACGTACTATTTTTCCATGAAACTTCCAAATTGATCATAACATTTCCTTGTTAATTTCTCCTGTTTAATTTACAGGCCAAAACATGGTGTGTGGCAAGACCTTCTTCAAGTGACACAATACTTACTGCCAACATAGACTACGCCTGTTCTCACTTTGGAACTATGGGTTGGAACTGCAGCATGATACAAGAAACTAGAGCCTGCTACATCCCCAATACTCTCATCAACCATGCATCTGTTGTCATGAATTACTACTACCAAACCAGTGGCTGTCACATCTCTGACTGTTACTTCGGTGGCTCTGGTTTGATTACTGCCTCTGATCCAAGTAAAAATTCTATTCTTCTAATTTTCTCTTAATAGCCACGATTTATATGTTCATATAACCAGGGATTTCATGTTTTATTTGATTGTTCAGTTGAAGCTCATCTTTGCACTTGTGTAATTGCAGGCTATGGAAGCTGCCACTACGCATAGGACTCTTGAGATGCTCTAACTATATTTGAAGCCGATTTGGTTTAATTAGTTTGTAATAAAAATTGTAGCCAAAGTCGTTATACTCCTTCCATAGCCTTTTATTCAGATTAGTTGGATCCACGAGTTTCTTTTATGTCAAATTTATATGTTTTATGTACCAAGTCACGGAAAAAAAAAAAAGTTACCTTTCAAATTCAAAGCAATATCCATTTACCTTATGGTGCAAGGAATCGCCACCTCTAGCCTCTACCACGTTCCTTGGCCAGAACTATTCTGAAAGAAAAAAAAAATTGAACCTGTGACATGTATCGTGTGCAAGTCAGTATTTGGTAATTTAGTGATAAAATAAAATAAATTACTACTAGGCATCAAGAAGTCAAAGAAAAATTTATATTTATACATAGAAGAAAAATCCAAACCAAGGAAAAGATTAAAGAGAAGATGTCAAGTAGAGGAAGATGATCCACCAGTAGCAAGGGGTGGCTCTCCACCCAAGATGTGGAAGAGGAACGGCAAAGGATGGCGACAGAGAGGACAGTTTTCGTTGCGGCGCAACCAATGGATGAGGCAGTGGCGATGGTACATGTGCGAACACGGTAGAGTAATGACATGTCGACCGTGCACTTTCTCTAAGCAGATAGCACATAGTTCCTCAGGTTCTTTGTTGTCGGCAGGGGTATTCACTATCACGGTGCAGCTATCCTCATCTGACTCCAATAAGTGATCGATTAGTCTCCGGGATTCACGATGCCAAACCTTGTTTACTTGTTTTCTGTAACTTCCATAGATTTTTCGTGAAACATAATCTTCATGGCTATGTTTCTCACACGAGTACATGACTTCTTTCAAGATTTTGTTGATCTCGAACGGAAAGAGACCTCCTGTTTCTACTTCCGCCAACGGAAAGAGAACCCTTATTTGTACTTTGAATACAAAACTGAGTGTGCAGCCGTTGTCCGTCATCTCCTCCTTGAAATTAATCAATGTTATTCGATCTCGAAAGATAGTTTAACAAGAAATCAGCCTTTAGCATAGTGCTTTTATAGACACGTAACTCATACTAATCTTAGTTAGATTAGGATTTAGGATATGTTGATAAAGGATTTGGATTTGGATTTGGAAAACGAAGTCTGCTTGAAAGCATTATCTGTTAAAAAGTACAATAAGCACTTGATATTTTGTAACCCTTCCTTATTTATCGCAAAAACATAAGTAAAACAATGAATCATTCAACATAGTGCAACCACTGCACTGATAACTAAATAGAATTTAATTATATATTTGGTATTGACTAAAATAAGGAACCAATAAAGATCACAATCCCATTCATCAATTCTGGTGATAATGCCAGTAAGAAAAGGTATTAAAACTAAGTGTACCGAAAAAGTATCACGCAAAACTAAACTATGATTAAACACACATTAAACATTAAACATGATTCAAAACTTCAAAACACCGTACTTTACAACCATCCGCTTGACCGGGCAATGAGAAGCCCAAGCATTGGCCCCCCAAATTTTAAAGATCTTTAGTACTACTTCTTAGTAGGCAGGCCCAAATTAGTGGGTCCAAATCAAGATCATAAGCCCATTAGGCATAACCTATTCATTCATTGTGTGTTAGGATTCAAGACATCCATCCATACATAGGTCATTAAATTCCTTTAATTATTGGCTAAATACCTAAATTGGCCCTCAAACTATACCAAAATGGACAAATTGGCCCCTAAACTTTTATTTGGGACAATTAACCCCTCCAACTTTCATTTTGGGACAATTAACCCCTCAAACTTTATTTTTCAAAGGAAATTTCTATTGAATTAAGGGCTACTTTGTCCCTAAATAATAATTTTGAGGGTTTAATTGTCCCAAAATAATAATTTTGGGGGGTTAATTGTCTCAAAATAATAGTTTAAGGGGGTAATTGTCCCAACATAATAGTTTGAGGGGTCAATTGTCCCAAATAAAAGTTTAGGGACCAATATGTCCAAAAATGTATAATTTAGGGGCTAACTTGGGTATTTAGCCTTTAATTATTCCACAATACATATATATATATATATGTTCACAATATCTTATCTCTGTTCCTAACTTTAAAATGTACAATTAATACAGCCAAAAGAGAGAGAATATTGTCTATAAAAATACTCATAATTTATGAAGGAAAAATATTTTATAAAATTTAGAAAATAAAAAAAAAGAAATTTCATTTAATTATCTTATATAAACTTATTATTATACTTATAAACATAGACTTATCAGATAAAAGAAAAACTTACAAAGGGATAATCCAAGCAAACAATTAAGAAAAACCAGCAATTCCTCGTTTGCAAAACACCCTTGAAAAAGCAAAATTAAAAGTAGACTTATCAAATAAAAAAGAAACTTACAAAGGAAAATATAATCCAAGCAAACAATAAGGATTTGAATCAATCAATCATACTAGTACTAGGAAAAGATTAAGCGCAAAGATAGGGAATCAACCAGAAGAAGAAATTAGAAAATGCACCATTTGCGAGTGGTCGGTCTCCCTTAATTGCCAAGAACTTGGACGGCTTCCTTGATTCCCAAGAACTTGTAGGGGAAAGGATGGCGGCAGAGAGGACAAATTTCTTTTCTGCTCAACCATTGGACAAGGCACCCATGATGATACATGTGCGAACACGGTAGAGCGACATAATGGCCTCCAAATTTCTCCAAGCAGATGGCACATAGCTCCTCAAGGTCTTTGGCGTCACCACTCGCACTCGCTACCGCAATGCAGCTATCTTCATTTGACTCCGATAACTGATCTATCAGTCCTGATATTTTAAAGAACAACTCCCCGTCTAATTGTCTTTTGCAACTTTTATATGCTTTCTGTATAACTTCCCTATGCTCGCGGTTCTTACACGAGTGATCGATTCGCTCCAAGGTTATGTCCACCGCCAACGGAAACAGATCTCCTTTTTTCACTTTTAATACAAAGCTGATTTTACAGTCAAGCTCCGTCGTCATGCTGAAATTTTTTTCACTTTTCGTTCACAGCCTATGCTAGTGTGATACTACTGCTTAAGTGCTTTTATATACCTAAATTCAAATAACAATCATACTTGAATTAGGATTTTTTAGGATTTTTTTTAGTGTAATTGAGTAAGGACAAAGAAATCCCTCAAAATTTTGTTTAATTTGAGATCATCCAACAATTTTCTCGTGGCTTCCACGGCCTTTCGTAATTTTTTTTTTCACCAAAATGCATTATTTTTTTTTATTACTCGTGACGCCTTAGAAGTACATGGGAGATCCTCGTTCTTGTTAAAAGTGGACCCTAAACACGGAAATTGAGCTTTACCTAACCCCTCAATCTGTTGGGAAACGATTCTGCTAGGGAACTAAAGGCAATATTCTGCTACGAGCTACTTCCGTAAGCAACTTCACAGCAACGTCAATATCATCTTGACCGGTAAGAAATACTAGAACATCCCCAGCTGGTTCCTAAGCACATATAAATATATAGATAAGAAAAGTTTGTGGAAATTAACGCCTTCATCAAAAGACTTGAACATATAGTTATTGAAACATCTTCACGTGGAAGAACATATAGTTATTGAAACATCTATAGTTCTTGCAATATAAAGATTCTTGGTACTTTTTTCCAGCAATGGCAAAACACTAAATGAGTGCAAAGTAGGCTAGACTATGTCGTTAAAGAATTCTTTCAGACAAATCGCACTTAAACAATCATTTACCATCATGGAAATACCTCCAAGAAACTATCAAAAGCTAACAGTTGAATTGTATCCATTCAAAATGCATACATATAACGCAAAATTGAAAAAGTTACAGCAATCTTCAAAATACCCGGTCATGGATCAATAGCACTGTTGAAACAGCAGCCTGAACATAGTCTTGGACGGGATGGTCCTCCGCATAATGAATTTGTATATTAAATCTTCTACCCTGAAAATGGAGTGCAAAAGGAAACCTAATTTTGTTGGTCCAAACAGAATGGGACATAAAAGAAGCAGCTTTTAAAGAATAACTTCCATCAAAATAACAAACAAGTTGCCATCAAAAACAACACTTCTATGCTTGCATGTGTTTAAAAAGTCGCAGAGGGCAGTGATACTGTCAATGACAATACCTCAAGGACAGCAGGCTCCAACCTTAATTGGTGTAAGTTCCTCCCCTTCTGGTATTTGGTGCCTTCTGCTAATTTACATCAAATATTCAAGATGTTACGGCCAAATCTAGAAACTGGTGTTTTTATCAACTAACTGGCTGGATATCAAAACCAACCTTCACTCAATAGCTTGACAAGAACTACTCTAAACGCTCTAGAATGAGAGAATACTTCAATAAAATGCAGAGAAAGAAACCTGGACTGGAAGAAATTAGACATTGATTTCGCTTCAATTATAGCAGAAGATATAATAAGGCGCAGCTCAGGTCGACGCTTTTGGATCTGAATTTGCAGTGTTTAAGATTTGATATACAGGACTTATAGGGAAAATGAGTTGGAAATCTCCTAGTCTTTCCTACCACCACTGAAATGCCAGTCGCAAAGTATTACCTTTTTCTGAAGGCCAAGTAAAATGTCTGTTGAAATGGATCTTTCATGAGCTTCATCAACCATAATGACACTGCCAAAGTCATTATGTTGCAAGATAAGAGTAAGAACATAGTTACAGTAAATTTGTAATGAAGCTAAAGAACGATAGTGTGTATTCATCAAAGAGGATAGCTACACTATTTGAAAACTTCTCCAATCTTAGCCAATACCTGTATTTGGTCAAAAGAGGATCATCCATCATTTCTCTAAGACTCCATCTGTAAGAAAATTTTATCCTATTAGAATCCTGCACTGCCAAAATGAAACAACTCTCAGCATCTCAGCATCATTTGCACGAGTGCCATTCGAAAGTATCATGTGCAATGGAGACCCCATGTGCTGTTCTTCTTCCTTTTCCTCTAGATTGTCTAACTCCTGTAATTTTTGAAACCTATTAGCAATAGAGCTATAGATGGATCCGAGCGGGTAGGGCCTAGTTTTTCCTTCCATATCGTTTTACTCTTACCTTTCAGGCCTTGACCACTATCTGTAACCAATGGGTCACTAGAACCACTACTAGAAAAGTAGTCTTTAGCAACCACTTTTCGTAACAATCAAAATTATTGTTGCGAAATGTCTTATTATTAGCAACGACTTGTAAAAGTCGTTGTGAAATTTGATTCCGAAAGTAATTTATGCAACGATATTTTTTTATCGTTGGTAATACTTTCGCTATTAGTAACAACAAAAAATGCCGTTGCGAAATGTCATAATATTGGCAAGAACTTTCAAAAGTTGTTACGAAATGTCATTGTATTAGCAACGGTATGTAAAAGTCGTTGCTAAATTGAATTTTGTTTACATCTTAGGCAAGGACATTTTTTAAGTTGTCAATATTCTCTATATTCGTACCAATAAAAAAAGGTCGTTGCCAAATGTCATCATATTAGCAACAATATTTTTTATCGTTGGCAGTGATTATTACTATATTAACAACGATTTATAAAAATCGTTGCAGAATTAAATTTATAAAGTATTTAGACAATTACGTCTTTTTTCGCTGGTAATACTTTTTATATTCATACCAACAAAAAAATGTCGTTTGTCAAATGTTATTGTATTGGCAACTACAATTTTTATCATTGGCAATATTTGTTATTGTATTGGCAACGACTTATAACAATTGTTACGAAATTAGATTTGAAAATGATTTAAGTAATGACATTTTTAGTTGTTGGTAAATCTTCACATTATTTAAAATTTTAAAAAATAATATTACGAAATCTTATTATTATATTTTTTAAAAAAATTAAAATTTTTAATCAATTTCTATAGTTATTACTTTAAATTTTTAAAAAAATTATCTAATAATTTTTATAAGACAATTTTTTTTTTTAAAATGTTTAATTCACAATCCTTATTTTCTTAGAGAAGTCATTTAGAAGAACAAGTCTTAGGTTGTATGAAAATATACTATGTGGGGTGGATTATAACTTTTTTGGCTTCATATTGATTAAAACGCTTTTTTAACTATTTTGAAAATCAATTTTTTGGTTTATTAATTATTTTATATTTATGAAAAATATAAAATATTTATTTTAATTAATTAATTAATATGTATTCATGGAAGAAAATAACATTTATCTCACAACTTAAAAAGATTGGAAAAAATCTGTAAAATTGAACAAATTATCAACTTCTTCCATTACTTAATATTCAATATGAAAATATAATACAAAGTCTAATAAATATGACTAGAAATAATCTAAAAGTGTTTTCCCAACAAAGCAATCTTAATTAATTAAGCATTTCCCTACAATACAAAAATCAATTTAATACATATTAGAATATGTAAGTTTAAAAAAATCATTAGAATGATATTAAAAATCACACAATTGATTATGTATCGAATCATGATAAGGCATTTCAATCAATTGAAAGCTCGAAAAATTCTCTGAGTTGCCAAACATTTCTGAAATTGCCTTTTAAGTTGCTCTTGAACATCCCTCATTATTGGCTCTGTAAGTTCCTTAGTTAAATCCTCCCGTAGCTTTTGCTCATGTTTCGCTCGATTTGTCTCTAGAGTTTCAAGCTTTCCTTCAAGTTAGGAAAAATCGATTTAATACATATTAGAATATGTAAGTTTAAAAAAAATCATTAGGATGATATTAAAAATCACACAATTGATTACGTATCGAATCATGATCAAGCATTTCAATCAATTTAAAGCTCGAAAAACTCTTTGGGTTGCCAAACATTTGTTGAAATTGCCTTTTAAGTTGCTCTTGAACATCCTAATTATTTGCTCCATAAGTTCCTTAGTTAAATCCTCCTGTAACTTTTGCTAATGTTATGCTCGGTTTGCCTCTAGAGTTTCAAGCTTTCCCTCAAGTTGGGTGTATGATCATGAAGTTTTACAATTTTTTGCTGGTGCTATTGCTTTAAAATCTCACAATCATGTTCCTTTTTTGTGATTTCCTTCTTGCCATACCTAAATCCTCATCTATATCCTGATATAGTGCTCATGGCTTTATCATACATCTGTTCTTTAGTCATCGGGATAGCCCCTTCGTGTTTACTTTCCTCCACAATTTTTTTTTAACTTTTCCTATGTATATAACAACAATTTGATCAAGAACTTAGAAACAAAAATAATATTTAACTAAACATATACAACAATTTAAGCAGAGTAAAAAGTATACCCCTATTTCTTTTGATTGATCGTCTGCCCATTCATAATTCCATACTGCATCTTTCCGAGCATGTTGTCTAAATCAAATATAATCAGGCGAGAACTTGTATTCAATTTCAGCATTCACCTATAAAATGTATAACAAATTAAAGATGACCTCAATGTAGCTAAATAACCTTCAATCAAGTTTCTGTGTGGTAACAAAGAGGGCAATTTTGCTTGTAGTGGCTGTTGTTGTTCTAGAAAGCCCTTCTTTGCCTTAGAAATCAACTTGGAATCATCCTAAACATGCATCCATATAAAAAAGTTGTTCTTGCAAAATCAAAAACAATTCATAGCTACTTAATGCATAATCAATAGCAATTTTAGGAAGACAATGAACCATGAAACTAGAAACTTTTAGAATGCTGTCTTTGTGAAAGAAAATTTCAAAATATACCCAAATGTGATATTAATCTAAGAAAAATTCTAGATTGATACTTTAACCCTTAAAGTACAACATACTAAAACTTTAACTCAAAATTCAACCTACAAGTGCCTCAAAATAAATACCAAACTTGACATACAACATAAGCTTCCAGTAAACTGTCTTTTGTACAAGAAAATTTCAAAATATATTCAAATGTGATTATTAAATTAAGAAAATTTTCAGATTTATACTATAACCCTTAAGCTACAACATACTAAAAGTTTAGCTCAAAATTCAAACTATAATTGCTTCAAAATTGATCCCAAAATAGATCTAGAACATAAGCTTTCAGCATGCTGTCTTTGTGCTAGAAAAATTTAAAATATATTTAAATGTGATTATTAAACCAAGAGAATTTTCAAATTTATACTATAATAATGCTTTAATTACAACATATTACAAATAGAGGTGTCAAATCGGGTAGGTCGGGTAGGTTTTGGGTTCGGGTCAATCAGGTTAGGTCAGTTTGGGTTAAATGAGATTTTCAGGTCATTCGGGTTTCGGGTCATTCGGGTTCGGGTCTCGGGTCATTCGGGTTCGGGTTTTTCGGGTTTTGTCCTCGGGTTTTTCGGGGTTTGTCGGATTTCGAGTCAGGTTTTTCGGGTTTGACCATCGGGTTTCAGATTTTCTAAGTTTCATATCATTTGGATTTAGATTTTTCGGATTTAACTCTTAAGTTTTCAATTATTTTAAATTAAAATAAAGTTTTGATTTTAGAAATTAATAATTAAGAGAGATTTTATCAAAAACATTATTTATTAAATTTGTTATAAATTGTAACTAAATCAATTAAATTTGTAATGTTATAAATGTATTAATTAAATTAGTAATATTTACTTATTATTGATATTTTATTTTAATTATTTTATATAATATTGATAATATATTGTTTGTTGAATTGTTTATATATGTTTAATGTTAAAAAAATTGCTTAAAAATTGATTAATGAATATAATAAGGTAACCTTAATGTAACATTCATTAATAATTGATTATTTTTTATCTATATTATATAAAATCACCTTAAGTAACTATTAACTAAGAAGCATTTCTGAGAGTGATATCATACATACTAAATTTATTTATTAAATTTGAAATTTAAGAGATATATAAAATGATTTCATTAGTCTGTCGGGTTTTTTCGGGTTAGATTCTCGGATTAGTCGGATTTCGGGTCAATCGGGTTTCGGTTCGGTCGGGTTCAGGTCGTTTACTTTTTTTGGTCAAATCAGGTGGGGTTAGTTTCGGATTCGAGTCAATCAGACCGATTTTTCGGGTTCGGATCAACTTTTGACAGCTCTAATTACAAACTTAGCTCAAAATTCAACCTATAAGTGCCTCAAAATGGATCCTAAAATTATGCAAAAATTGAAATTTACTTTGCAAAAAATGACCCCAAAAAAAAACATAAACTAAGCTATACCGAATCGAATCCGAGTTTCATATGGCTGAATCAAGCCAAACCTAGTCCTTTCTCTCACCGTTTGCCCCCTCTCGCTCATCCGTTTCTGCATTCCTTCCCATGGATCGTTCATCTCCATTGTTTATTCAGACGACCAAGACCGGATTTAGCATTTCCAACCCACCCTTTCTCTACGCCCTCTCTCTCTTCTTCCCCTCATCTCTCTGTTAATTTTCTTCTTTAAGGCCAATAAAGAATGAATTAGGTGGACATATCTTTCGACTTAATTTATTCACAAGTCTTTCAAATCTTTCGATAACTCGGTATCCAGAAGTAAGGATTTAAATCCAAAGCTTCAATTGGCTCAATATCCTGCTGACGAAAAGGTAAATACCTTTCCCTCTCAGTTTTTGCTCTTTGTCACTTCCTCACTCCTTTTTCTCTGTTCTTATATTCTCTATTTGGCGATACAGAGAATGATGGGTTCATCCATTTTCACAAGTTCTACTTTAAACCCTAACATTTTTAGACAGGATTTGGACAAGAGATCAGTAGTAGAAAACTTCTTGGAGCCCTCGGATTATATTCATTATAGTTCTGGTAAGTTTTTTTTTTTAATTAAAATTTCGGTTAATTATTTCTTTTATTTAATTAGCGTATATATTGCATACATATGTTTTTGATAGATCCAATTCAAGCACATGGAATTAACGTCATTATATGATTTATGAGGATTCCTCATAAAATTGAGTTGTAGTCGGGGTAAAGTCCATACCTAGCTTAATTAAATAGCTGAATAATATTCTGTTAGGGGCTTATTATTGTAAGAGCTAGTACCTTTTAATACAGTTCTGAGTTCATAGAGTTTGGTTCTTTTCAATCCAAAACTATTAAAAAAATAAAGCATGGTTTGGATTCAAGTTAAGAACATGCTTGAATGCCTTGTTAACCAAAAAAGAAAAAAGAAGTGAGATTCTTTTTGTTTACGTTAAATTTTATACAAAGTGTAAAACAAAAAATGGTGAATTAATTTTAATCAATTACCTTAAGAATTCACTATCCAACTGACCTCAAGTGCTGGCTCTATGGATGCACTATGGCGTGGTTGCTAATAAGTGAAGATTGAAAGCCCATTTACTAGAAACTTTAGCTGATGTTTCTGTTGAAAGATTAATTATTTTTAATTTTCGTTCATTTTTTTTCAGGTTAGATTAGTCAATGCAATCGGTGCACTGATCAATTTATTGCTTGAAATGTGACCTAATATCCTTTAGTTTATTTCGTATTGTGTCATTGACACTCTAATATAGTATTATTTAATTTAATTAAATTAATTAAATCAGATTGCGGTAGATCATCACAATCCGACAAGGCAATATATAATACTAGTACTAGTCTAATAAACTAAACTCATGTTTATGTTTATGGGCAAGTTAAAGGCATGCAATATTTTTTAGGATTAAACTAATAATAAGAGTGGGGATGGGAGAAAGGCCTAGTGTTGCGTGTTCTTAAGGTATGGACGGCTTGGTGGTTCATGTTGCCTTTTGAGAGGAACTTTGTTTTTTATTAGTTTCTGAGCATACAAAAGCAGGGAAGTTTCTTATCCTCCCTATGGGTTTTCACACATTTAGTTACACGTAGAATCTGAAAATGACAAAGTACTTAATACCATATCATTATTGTTATTAGCCCCCGGCCCAGTAATTGACATATTTACAATCATCTCTACATGTCTAGATCTTTAATTATTATTTTCCAAGATTAAGGTGTAGGCAGATGATATCTAATGGCAAAAAATCCTCTTGATTTCTTTCATTTATCATGGTTCAACACAAATTGAAGTTTTTTTTTTTTGGGAGCAGCATGAGTCTTGCAGTTTCCATGATCACATAAGAAAGGTAAGAAGTCACCTTTGGAGCACCATCATTTTGTTCATCCATCTGTCTTACGATATTTTGCAAACTAACAGCACTCTTTACTCCAGATGTCACAAAAGAATTTCATAAAGGTGCTGTATACCCAAATTTGGGAAAATTGCCCGATTTTACTTTTGAAGATGTAGATCATGGGATTTGCAAGTATCTTAGTCACCTGCAGAAGAAGTTCACAGGCACATATCTGGTTCCAATGTCAAGGTTGCAACCAATTTGTTTCTGGTTTTCTCAAGATATACATGTACTGCCAATTTGCTAAATGACAAGAGTTGACTTTGTGCATGATTCAGTGTCCATTACTGCGTTATCAAGATTGAGAATTTAATTTGATTTCATTGGTGGATTATTAGCTTACTGTGGTTGTTTATACCAGAATTTTGATTATGTTCTGCACATTTGTGGAACCTTCATCAAAATTCAATTGTAGCCTACTTTGATACTATTTAACCTGCATATTATGGTTTGTTCCAGATATCTTGTTTCTGGTCTTGAAGCCAAGGTTGTGGCCATTATAAACTTTCTCCTCACATTAAGGATGCTCTGGATTTGACTTAATCTCAGCTACAATGTAATAATACAGGTATAAATTTACATTCTTTATTGAAAATTCTGGGTGTTGACTCCTTGTAGTTGAGAAAAAAAGTTTTTTTCTTTTTTGAAGGAAAATAAGTTTTTCTTGTCAGTGAAATGCATATGCTGGTGTGATTCTATTTAATGCCTTATTCTAGCAGTACTCCTTAGTTATACTATAATAAATTTGAAAATTTATATCCTTACTTTCCCTCCCCCCCTCTCTACCTTTATAATTGAAGATGGATGTGACCATTGTAGACTGTATAGCTAACTAGTTTCCATTCTAGAACATTATCTTCTCTTTCTAGTGGCAAAAGAAACTACATGTTCATTGGAGCCAGAGAAAAATGATGAGCTTGCTCAAATCACGTTAGTTTGAGTGTCGAATGATGAGAGCTTAAGGAAATGGAAAAGCAACTGCTTGGAAGTGTGGATATTGACAACATAGGAGGTACTTATATTTTCACCAATTAATAAATTTGTGGCCTTGCAGATTTGAAAATTTTTAATTTCCTTTCTCTCTTTTTAATCTGTTTCTTTTTAACTTTCATTGTCAAATCTGTTGCATGGTCATTATTTGAGGGTAAAAATTTCCAAATTTCTGAATCAAAGCTTTTCATATTGATATTATTAACTGCTAGCTTTATATATTGATGATAGTAGTCTTCCATTGTCATCATTGAGAAGAAAAAAATAGAACTTTATCGGTTACTAGATTAATACCATATATATTTAGACTTTGTTGGTTTTCTAATATCTCCTTGGACTCATATATTAATTACATTTCCATTGTTGAGAAATAAGAATTCTGGAATTTTAAATATACCAATCATGATTCAACTTTGTTCTGAGTTTTGCTGATTCAATTTTAAATACACTAAGAATTAGATATACATATACCGGAAGGATAAAACCATTAAAGCCTAATGGAGTTTTTAATTAATCAGTGTTTAAGATGCCCCCAACTCCAGCTGAACATCGAAAGTTCAAAACATTGGGAGGAAGAAAGTTGTGTTCTGCTAAAGTAGATAAAAGTTCATGAACTTTTAGGTTCATTTTCAAGTCTGTATATGAATGCTCCTCTGTTGACTGTTATATGTAGTGCAAGGTCATTTATTTTCCTTATTGAACAAGAACAGGCTTAGTTAGGAAACATGTGGGCCTTGCTTAGTTCATATTCTAGAATATCTGTTTCTTGCTTTAAATGGTGCCTTATTGCCAATTGAATTAATTAAGAAATTTTCTAACAAGTAATCAGGTTAATGCTTATGAGAGATCCAATCGAGTATACAACTACACTTTAGATTCGTCTGGTCCTGTCTATATCACTGTTGGTAGTGGTGGAAATGAAAAGAACTTCAAGCTTAAGCATGCCGATGAACTGCTCATATTAATTACATTCGCAACAGATTCTATGCTTGTTATTTTTTTGAACCTAACGTTTAAGTAGTCATTAAGTGTGCTATTATAGATGTAGATGGTGAAAGCTTCTATATTGTTAATCTTTGTGTCTTTAAAATTGTTGTTCTTGTAGTGGAGAAAATTCTGGGTGTTGACTTCCATAGTTAGAAAAATAAGTTTTGTTTTTTTTTGTTAGTGAAATAGATATGCTTCTGTGATTCTATTTAATTCCTTATTTTAGTAGTACTTATTTGCTATACTATAACAAATTTGAAAATTTATATCCTTTTTCCTTTTGAATTGCAACCATGTCAGGTTAATACGGTAAAGGATGATGGCCATGTTTATTTCATCGGGTTTCTTAGTAGTGTGGAAGCATATTCTAAACAGCTTGCTATGGCTGCATTTGTTTTGGCTATCATTGTGGATGGGCATAGACGGGGCCAGGAAGCCTGCACTGAAGCAAAGTTAATCCATGAATGCTTCAAGTGCCTTCATAGTGCCGTGCGAATTGATGCACTAACTGAACCCTTATTCCTTAAGTGGATTTGCTTGTATCATGATTTGAAATCACAGAGGTATAGTTAAGAGTCTTGAGATAGATGGAAATGGGAGGAAGATGATCTTGCACAGGGTGCCTGTGTGTATAATGTCCAAGGATTTCACTGTAATCATTGACAACATAATATATTCATTTGCATATTAAATAAAATATTTAGTTTCGAATATTTATTTTTGCGTCAAGATTGTCGTTACTTTAGGTAATTAGAAAATTTGCAACCAAAATTCTATTGTTACGTAAATGTTTAGCCAATAGTATTTAATCGTTGTTAATAATGAATCGCAACCAAAAATTTGTTGTTACAAATATTATTACGTAACCAAATAAATATCATTGTAAAAAAATTTTACAGCAATTCGTAACCAATAATGTCGTTGTAAAAATTATTTTGCAATTAATTTTATATTGCTACGTAAGCGTTTTCTCAACTACATTAAATCGTTATTAAATGTGATTTGCAACAAACTAAATTTCATTACAAAAATTAGTACACAACCAAACAAAAAATTGTTACTAAAGATATTATGCAACCAAAATCTTATTGTTACGTAAGAATTTTCACTACGAAACTTAGTCGTTACTAAATGTATTTTGCAACAAAGTACATGTTGCAAAATTTATTACGTAACAAAAAAATTATCGTTACATAAAAGTTTTGGCAACAACAAAATATTGTTACGTAAGTGATATAATAACCAATTTATATCGTTGCTAAAATAGCTATTCGCAACGACATTTATTTGTTATCAAAAAATTAATTTCTTTCGCAACGATAAAATGTTGTTTCTATAAATATTTTCGAAACGAGGGAATATCGTTGTAAAAAATGATAATTTTTTAACAAAGACAAAATATTGTTTCAACAAATATTTTCGAAACGAGTGAATGTCGTTGCAAAAAGTGGTAATTTCTTTAGCAACGATAAAATATTGTTTCGATACATTTTATCAGAAACGACAATGGATAGCACAAAAGTCGTTATGTTATGTCTTTAACAACGGGGTTAATAGTAACGACCCTGCAACGACAAAAAGCCATTGCGAAAGGATTTTGACAACGATAAAAGGACTTTTAGCAACGACTTTTGACGTTGCTAAAGACCCATTTTCTAGTAGTGAACCTTGGTTTGGGCTTCTATTTTCTATGGTTTGAACTCTCTTCTTTTTTGTTAAAGCCCTCTAAATCCACTTGATTGTTTTTTTCACCTCGTATCACGTGACGTCGTCTAGAAGTTTTCTTTTCTACTACCTGCCACCCATCCTCTACGTTAGACTGAGACATAGTTTTTTTTTTGGTCAGAGACTGAGATATAGTTTCTTTCTTAGTATCTTCTGAACTGGGGGTGGTTTGGAACAGGGCACTCATCTTTGTTATGACCAATTAACCCACATCCAAAACAGAATTTTGTTTTTAATTCATAATCAATAAGCTGTTTTACAGGAAGATTAACTTTGATCAATAGAGCCAGGCTGAATTTACAAAGATGATTTCACCCAAGACTAACTTTCCTAGATGCCCAATGAAGAAAATTAAATAAATTAAGTACCGTTACGACTCATCAGTACCTAATACAACCTATGATATTCTTCTGCCCTGCTTCCGACTTTTTCAAACCAAAACTCGAAACTTGAAAATCAGGACCCATGCAAATGCAGTATTAGAATTCATGGAATAAAAACACAATCACAGCTTGCAAATATACATATTTAGAAGCTAAATAATCCCACCTACTAGTTTTGGTACACAGAAATGCATGTTAACTTTCTAAACCCTAACCTTCTTTTCCAAATAAAGAGCACAGTCTCCTTTACAACATAAGGGACGTGAAACAAAGTCTCATGCAAATGATGATGTAGCCCGGAGGACGTCAAGGATTATAAACCATATAAAAGTGGCCTTAATACGAGGTAAACCACTAAAAAAGCGTTGGCCTAATAGTTAAATTAGCCCTCAACCTTTCACAAATGAACCAAATGTATGCCAAACCTTTTTTTTGACCCTAATTGGCCCTCAACCTTTTATTTTGAACCACTTTCACCCAATTTGGACGGTAAGACTAACTTGCCGTTTAAATGCTGAGATGGCACTGCCATATCATTACTTACGTGGCTTTTTTAATTTCCACGTCAACAATGAGATCTATATGATAAAAAAATAAAAAAAAGGGAAAAAAAAGTTTGATCAAAAGATTTTATTTCAAAAAATATATGGAAAGCCTTCAAAATCTTGAGCATGAGAGTAAATCCGTCATCCATTTGTTGACGTATGAGCTGAGTTTCATTCCTCAACTTGTCATCTAATTGTTGGACTATGAACTGAGTTTCTTTCCTCAACTGCTCACACTCAAGCGCGATTGCTTCAAATTTTTCACGAACTTCTCTTTGCCCTTCCCTTATCATCTTCTATTCTCCGTTGATCTCGCTCGTCTCCTTCTCCTGTTTCAAACTCACCTTCATAGCCTTCACCTTTTTCTGTCCAAAACCAATTATTACTATTACTCAATAAAACTCTGAAATTGTTAAAAAGATTAAAATAAACAATTGCAAGCATAGGGAAGAAATTAATTACAGATCTGAAGGGTCACTTTGCCCAGCAAATTCTACGGCCGAAGGAAGACATACAACCCTTGGAATTCATCAGTCCTCTCATTTCCTTTGATTTGGTCGGAAAACAAAAAGGGAAGCTTCTAACAATCTCGCACCATGGATTTAATTTTTCGTGGAAGGCTTTGGAGAAGTTTGGAGGATCCGAGCGATGGAAAGGAAGAATAAGGAGAGGAGAATCACAAACTTGAAAATAGGCTTGATCTAACGGTGGATGAAGTAGATCAAAGAGTTTATACGTTTTGGATTTTCTTGGATTTTGGAGGAAAATAGAAAATTTTGAAAAAAACTCAGGCCGGAAGCATATATAGGAGATTAGAAAAAGATAGTCCTGGAAGGATTTTGTTGGATCCGATGAGGTGGGCGGCAGTCGACGATTGGCTTGCTCATCGGAAAACTGGGCTTCAAAAAGAGAAGAACTTCTTTCTTGTACCGGTGAGAGAAAATAAATAAAAAATAAAATAAAAGAAAGGGTTAATTAAAAGACGAGGAGAGAGAGAGAGTAAAAGAATTTAAAAAAAAATGAAAATGAAAATAACTTAATACGAATTATTTAGAGATAAATATTTATCTTTTGTCTAGTGGGTCCCATAAGTTGACTGAGGGATCTATTTGAAATTGAAAAAAGCCACGTAAAATGTTTTAACGGAGCCGTTTAACATTCCGTCCAATTTGGGTGAAAATGGCTTAAAATAAAAGGTTGAGGGTCAATTAGGGTCAAAAAAAAGGTTTGGCATACATTTGGTGCATTTGTGAAAGGTTGAGGGCTAATTTGGCTATTAAGCCAAAAAGCTTTCATATAAACTTCACAAGACAACAAGATTTCTTTCATCTGGAAGAGAGTTATGGATGTAAAAGGTTGGTATATAATCAAGCCTTGTTTTGATGCAATATTCGCCTACATGCTATTGGATTCAATATATCTCCCAGCCAAAAACTAAATAACTAAGCTTTCCAAATACTTATAGTGTTATTGACGAGGAACCAAACCTGTAAACAACTCCAATGTTTGAAGCCTGGCACTGTATCTTCAGAACCTAAAATCAGACATATTAAACAACCAAATTTCATTATAATCAACTCGGTTCCGAAATATAACTAAAGTAGTTTTCAATAAATCAGTTCAAGCGGTAAAAAGAAATTAATTAGACAACATTGACGGGGCAACACAGTTTCAAGTCATTTTCATTATTCAATGAACATAAAAAAAATTACTTAGAGATGATCGCCCAACCACTAGCCTTCGTTTCCCTACCAAGTAAGATCTCCAATTCCTCCATAGGATCCCTCGTAAACTATTCTATCAAAACGAAATTCGCTCTGAGATGAATGAATTCGATTACTAAGTGTAAATTCTCAGCCTTCCTATCAATGGCCCCTACCGACCCTGGAAAAGAGAAAAGCTCACAAGAAACCCTAAAATCAAGAAATACAAGGGAGAAAACCTTAAAACAACAACAAGAATAGAATATTCAGAGTTCAAATAATTGAAAGATGATTCTGATTTTGCTGCCAATTCTAAGAAAAAAGAAGAAAAAAATGGTGTAATTTGGAAAAGAGACACCAATTCAAGGTCGCGACTCTGAGAAACCTTAGAGAGGACACTTTTCTTTTTTGGTTATATCAGAGAGGATACTTAGAAAGAGAAAAAACTAGGTAGTCACTAGTCAGTGTAAATAAATCAAATATTATTTTTCTCAGAAAAATGGGAACATAGCTAGGTAGTCAATGGAGGGTTGGATTTGGTGGAGCCGCCAAGAGAAATGGTTGTAAAAATCGGACCGGCCCGGCCGTTCGGATCGGTTCAACCGGGATCCGGAGGGTCATTAGGTCCGGAAAAAGGCGGTGACTCGGGATAAGGTTAACCCGGTCAAACTCGGTCAAAATCCAAAAAAACCGAGATCGGTTGACCCGAAAAACCCAAGAAAACCGAAATTTGAAATCAGAAAAAATAATTTGAAATTTTGAACAAAGACTCTAAACTGATTTGTAAGCTTATCCGAATGGTGAACTGGAAGTATAGGAGGTGGAGAACAATATACCCCAAAACAAGCATCATCCAACGGTTGGCGACCACTAATCGGATTTTAATAAGTTTAGTGAATAGTTGGTATTTTGTGAAGAAAAAAAAAGAGAAGTTTTGGAGGAGAGTGGATTACAAAAATGGAAAGAGGAAGAGAAGAGGCATTTGTGGTTATTTTTTAGGACTTTTCGGACAGCACCAAGGGGAAGAAGTCGGTCTGCGTTGAAAGATTTGGAAGGTAGACGGGCTGGCTACGTTGAAAGCTCGAGGGGGAAGGAGATCTGACAGCTTAAGTGGGGAAGGAGATAAGCACGTTAAAAAGAAAAGGAGTTTTCAAATATTTTAGTAGATGTTAAAAAGACATCTTCCTTTTGTCAGTTTCTGTAGCATAAACTAAAAGCAAGGAGAAGGAAAACATAAGATAAAAAGAGCTTTATATAAGTGATGACTGATGATGTCAGCATAGTTGACCCGGGAGTTTGACCCGATCAAACCGATTGACCCGCGACCCAGTAACTTCAACTGGTCATGATCCGGGCCGGTTTTTATAACATTGCCAAGAGAGGGAAAGAATTGAAAATGAAGTTTGACCTTGGGTGTTTAATTAATGGCGTTAGTTGATTTAGTGGTAGTAATTAGATTCGGTCCAAATCGAAACAACTCGGCGGCGGCGGGTACTGAGTACAACATTCTCTATTATAGTACTACCACTACTTTTTTTTTTTTGGTTTTCCATCCAATATTCGGACCTTTGTTCCAACTAATCCAGATCCGACCCGTGTCGCGCACCTGAAATGACGAGTGAGTCTACCAATGAGGGTTGCTACCAGAACTACAAAATACAAACTTATTTTATTTTATGTTTAAATTATAGTGTCTGTATAATTATTAATAATACATAATGATCTATTAATTACTACAAATTTACTACTATAACCAAATTAATTCAAGTTAACAATCTTGGATACCAAGGAAACTAATAAAGAAAAAGTTCCAAGTTATATTTATTTTCTTATTATTATTTGGTTTAGTTAATTAAAGGGGAGTTACTTTTGTGTTAAGGTTTTGACAAAGTGTTTAAGATATGTTGAGTTGAGTGGAAAAAATTAATATACTTCTAAAATAAAATCTCGTGTTTTGAGTATTGTAAATATAGAAGACAAACTTGAGATAACTTTTCTATTTGAGGTTTAAGATAACTTAATTTTAAATTAATCAAATTTCAATGTGATTACTAGACACAGAAAAATATGATAAAGAAAAAAATAAGGTCCAAATGCCAATTGAATGTTAATTCCAGTCAACATCTTGCTTGCTTTTATAGTTTCTACACTTAAACCTTCTAAGTTTATACCTATTTAGGAAAATGCAACAAAGATTAGCTTTCTCCACTTTAAGAATGTTGCTCTAAGTTGTTTAGTTCTGCATTTCAGAACCTTAGTCGAGAAACAATGTGTTTAAACCATTAAAGCAGTATGAGTAGCATGTACTAGGGGAAGGAAAGCGAGGGGATGGATTGACATCCGGAGTGATCCTGAGTAAGGATCGGAAGAAGATCAGCTGCCAATGCAAAGTCCGCTTAGTTCACAACTCCGAAAGCTGAGGGAAACAGGGAAGGTTAATTCAATTTTGTCAAACCTCCTCCAGCAGCCAATTATTTTTCAATTGTGAAAACTGCTGATTCGAGAACAAGAACAGCTTCTTCCTTGTTACAGCTACCAAACTTACAGAACGCATCGCTTATTCGCTTTCATTACGGTTTCAGTGAAAAGAAACTACTTTAGCTACGAAAAGTTATTTAAAAAAAGAGTTCCACTTGACTTTCAAGCCAGTTTCTGGGATTGATCAATCAGTAGTGGAATCGGTTGCTCCCTCATTGATTAAGTTCCCTGTCTCTCCTCTTCGTCAACTGATCGATCGCTTCGTCTTTCAATTATGATTTGTTTGGTACACGAGTGGACCATCAAATACGAGAATGGGACTAAAAGGAGCTAATCTCGCTCTTTCATCAAAGCCCAGACATTTTGATTATTCATCTCGTGAAAGCACTCATGGAGGTATTTCTGGTACCTTTTTGGTTGGTTTCGATCTGCCTCTTCACTTAGCGTCAAAATGGTAGTAAACCCTTTATGGATCACTTGAACAAGCAACTCTGTCCCAATAGTTCTTCCTTTCCCATCGACACATCAAAATAGCTTAAGAGTAAGGTATCACCCTTTTACTGGCCTTGTATGGAAAACTGGGAAAAGAGGCTAGCTATGTCATCATTCTGGAATTAGCAAGTAGATTGGGCGAGAGATCATGATCAAATTATGTACGGTCCAGTGGAGGCAGGAGTTAGGCTGGGGCTTGAAGTAACGGCCACGGAGACTAATCTATGAAAATAGATTATACTATCAATGCACGATATTGGTTTTCATTTCCCTTTTTGCTCCGCCTCTTCTTTTTTCCTTTTTATTTTGTGGTGTGGTGGTACAGTTAAGGTATGATAGATTGATAGGTGTTTCATTTATTACTGATTGGTTCACCTAATGCTAACCTTTTGGCCTTAATTATAAAATGTAGCTTAATTTCAATCACATCTTTGATTTCAATTGAATAGCCAAATTGTCATCTACCTGGCAGGTTACTTCGTTTATTGTCTCTACTCTTTTGGTCATACTTTTGTGGCTTTGTAGCCATGGATAAGTGTAGATGCTCCTAATAAAAACCCCCAGTTCTTTTTCTTTCATTGCAGCAGATATGTTTAAGCATCAATTAGTGCAAATGTGAGTTTTGCAGCCTTACCCAGAATTCTATTCTTTGCAACATTTCTTGCTGTTATATATTTACAGTTTCCATGACTAAAATATGATCATGTAGTTGTGAGTAACTCTTTCCAAATGCAAGGAAAATGTTAGTTGCCTTTCAAAAACCTTGCCAAAGGATCATTCAAAGCAATATCAGTTTACCTGCATATTTCTTCTTGTAGAGGTACAGTAGTAGTCTCTACTCTGGTAAGGATGGAGACACAAATTTGATCCCTTAAGTGCATTTGTTGGTGTCCTAAAGGGATTAGTATGAAGCTATAATCAGGAAAAAAAATCGTAGAAGAAGAAAAGAAAACTTATAATGTCTTTTCTTTTTAAAAGAAATTACTACTACTACCTACTGTAGACACTTATTTTTAACCTTAGTTAATTAATTAATTAATTGATTGATTAATTAATTAATTGGTTATCAATAAATTTTTATTTGCTGCCTCCTTTAGCACATTTTTATTTTTATCTTGCAGGAGATTTTGAACCGAGACCGAGGAATCAAGATCGAGTCAATCAATTAATTGGAGTCAAGACCGAGGAGGTTTTGAACCGAGATTTTGGCCCGCATTTTCACCTCAGCCACTGCCCGAGAGAATGCAGTGGAGCAACCACCGAAATACTTTGGAAGATGGGTGGGGACATACCAAAAACAAAAAAAAAACGTTTTCATAGTAGTGTGGGTCCTCGTTGTTAGGTTTGGGTTTGGTGAGTGGGCGAGCATGACAAATTTTCATGCACCAAGTTAGCGCATTTGGGTTGTTCACCAAGTGCTACCAATGGCCACCGCTGCTGGTACTGAAGATCAATGAGATTCCAACCAAAACCACGCCACCCTCAGGCCAGCAAACTCACGACAGCAGCCACCACCGCACGGCCCTCCTCCATGCGAGCCACAGCAGCTACTCGTCTCCACGTCAGCAGCAGCCACCAGCCTCGACCAAAGCTGCACGACCCCACTGCCATGCAATACCCATCAGCCGTTGTAGCAGCAGCAACCACAGTAACAACCAGCAGCCACGCCACCGTTGTAGCAGCAGCAACCGCAGCAACAAAGCAGCCATGACAACCACGGCAGTAGCCCCAACAGCAACAATGGCTCGAGTCTACAACTGCCACAGCAGCAACAAAGCAGCCCCGCCACTTCGTTCCCATGCACGCCACCATGCAGAACTAACTGCCATGCAAGATAGCTGCCACGGCAGCAGCTACCGCAACAAGCAGCGGTAGCGACGGCAACAAACAAGCGACCAGTCAACTCCTCCATCACTCCTCGGCCCAGATACTCCTGCCCACCCCCAAGCTCTTACGCCTTCGCTTCTGCAGAAGAAGCCGCAGCTGAGCGACGCCGCTGCAAGTGTCGTTTGCGAGTAGAACCACCTCTACACGCCCTCCGTGCAGCCACAGGAGCTCTTCCCAGCAACCATCACAGCCGCAGCACTCAAAGCTTCCTTAGCAGCAGCTGTGACAACCTCGACGACCTCCACCTCTTCCACCGAGTTGGTTTTCTTGCACAGCATGCACTACTCGTCACAGCAGCAAGCAAGCTTCAAACAGCTCCAGCTCCCATGCATATATCTAACCCGCTCCAACCAAGACCACGCAACAAACCTCAACCCGTTTGGCCACTCAGCCAGCAGGTGAAACATCTTCACAACTCTCTTCTCCATCACGTAGAGCCACTAAGTGCAGCCAACCTTGTCTCCACCAAAAGGATTGCCCATGGCTACTCAAGAAATGTCTCAGCCTTCAAGTTCTACTCAACCACCATCATCGGCCTTGCAAGAAACCACTTTTCAACCATTTGCAACAGTAAGGCCTTCACAGGCATCGGTCCAAGTAAAAGAAACAGCAACTACTGCAGCGGCTACAAAAACACCTTCAGCACCACAAAAGCCCAAGGAAAGGGAAGAAAGGAAGAAGGAACACAGAAAGGCAAAAACAAAGGCTTCAACTCATGAAGTCAGAGCAGAGGTTGATAGAGGGCATATCGTCGGCTTTTTTTTAAAATTGTCAGCAACCCATAACGCCAGCTACAGATCTGTCAATACAACCCATAACGCCCATCCACCATTATTGCCAACCCATCTTCAATCATGCTCATCAGCACAATAAAAAAGGACTCAAATCATTTTCAATAAAAGGGGGATTCCATTCGGCTATAAAAGAGGAGAGCACGGAAAGAAAAGGGAGCTTCAGCCATTCTTTGAAAAATTGAAAAGAAGAAACAGAGAGAAGACAGAGAAGGAGAGTGTAGAAGGCTGGATTGTTTTTCTTCAAGCACAGAAAAAATATAGAGAGAGGAGAAGAGAGAAAGAAAGTCCGAAAAGAGAGGAAAATTTTCTTTTCTTTTTTTTTCTTTTTTCTTCTTCTTGATTTATTTTAAACGGTTTGGCTAGAGAAAAATAGAGAAAAAAGGCTTCTTGATTATCAATCTTGACCATTCTCTTCTCCACAAAGCCATTGTTATCTTTTTTAGTTTTGGTACAAAACTTCATCTTTTTAGGTAAGTTCTTAGTTTTATTTTCAAGATTATTTCTTTTCACTTTAAATACAATATTCTTGCTTTGTCTTGTTAAATTTGTATATGAAGTGTTAACTTTCTCTTTTATGATAATATTTATGATTTACAAAGCTTTTGTATATTGCTAAATAATTTGCTTAGTTTAATATATGCTCCTAATATATTCAAGATGATTTTTTTTACTTGCTTATTTATTTTATGTTATTTTTTATTAAATGCCATTTCTCTTAACTATTTACATGATTATGCAAAAAGTTCCTAACTTTCATTGTTTTGTATTCTTGTTTATTTTTTTTTTTTAAACTTGCTTTACCCATTCCATGTGTTTGTTTAGTTGAAAGTCTTAATCTTGATTAAAAAGATTGTATTTTTGAATTTATATTCACATTCTTGTTTGATTAAAAACATAATCTTGATTATAAAGATCATAACTTTAAGTTGATTAACTTGTTTGCTTAGTTAAACGTTAAGTCTAGGATTAAAAATTACACCTTTTTGCTTGTGGATATTTTTGTCTGATTAAAAACGAAAGCTTGGTTAATAAAAATTGAATCTTTAAGTTTATCTTATTTTTTATTATTTTTATTTATTTAAATAGAAATAATCTTTGATTTTAAAAAAAATTGAATTTTTAAACTTATATAAATACATGTTTAGTTTAAGATTTAAATTTTTTTATCATGAAAATTATCTTTTTGCCCTTGAATATGTGTTTTGTCTAACATAAAAATTTATGTTTGCATATAAAATTACATCTTTGCCCTTATGGATATGTTAGCTTAATTAGTAATTACAACATATGTTAAATTACTGTTTTGCCCTTTTATGTACGCTTTTTAATTAAAAATTTAATCTCGCATGTAAAATTACCCTTTTGCCCTTGCATGTGTTTTTGCTTATTTAGTAATTGTATCTTGTATTAAGTTGCCTTTTTGCCTTTGTATGTATGTTTGATTAATTAAAGGTTGAATCTTATATGTGAAATTACCCTTTTGCCCTTGCTTATATATTTGTTTAATTATGAGTTGAATTTTGTATAAAATTACATACTTGACCTTGTATATGTGCTTGCTTAAATTAAGCTTACTTGTATGTGTTAAATTAGTTGTCGTGCAATTTGATCTTGTAAAATTAAATTTAAATTCTCATGTTTTATTTATTTATCATATTATATTGTGCAATTAATTGTGTATATGTGCTAACCCTTATTCCTTTGTCCCATTCATGCATAATTAAGTTTAGAACATTAATTTTCAAAAATTCATATGCATGGGGTGACCGGAGGATGCCTCGGGAGTCTGAGGTATCTAAAGGTTTTCTCCGATGAGATGTTTTCTCAGTGTCTAATCGGGAGTCCGATCGGGCCCGGGAGAATTTTTCATCCCTTTAAAATTAAAAAATATGTTTTTCATGTAATTTTCATAAAAAGCGTGCATTATGTTTATGATTTTCTTTAATTTCTTAAAATTTGCGAATGAACTCCAAAAATTTTCTTTTTACAAAAAGGAATGTTAATTCCAAAATCTTTTATTTATTTTATTTTTACTTTTATGTTTTATTTTCGTTTTATTTTAAGAAAATCTCTTGCTTAAGAGGCCCAATTAAATTAAAAGGAATGTTTATTCCAACATTAATTTCAAAATATGTTTTAGAAGTTCTTTGAGAGATCTTAACTACCCAATTATAGTTAAGGCCTCTCAAATTAATTCAAATTTTGTTAAAAAATCACTTTTAACATTTCTTTTTTTTATTTGAAAGGGAATATTCATTTTCTTTTGACCTTTTTTTTAATTTTCCAAAATACCTTTTTGGAAGAACTTTAGTATATTTAATTAATTAAGACCCTTTAAGGAAACTTCATTTTTATCAAAACGCATTTTTAACTCCAATAAAAGGAATGTTTATTCTTTAAATCTTTAAAATTCTTTCTTCAAAATTAGTTTTATTTGATAAAAAGGATATTCATTTTTTGAGAGGTCTTAATTTATTAAATTTACTAAGGTTTTCCTACTAAACTAAATCTTTGTCAAACTATTCCCTTCATCAAATTAAAAGGAATACTTATTCCGACATTGTTTCAAAATTAAATCTTTCTAAGAGATTTTAATTTAAGTAATCATAATTAAAGTCTCTTAATATAAATTTCAAAGCATGAATTTGAGGATGTTTATCCCAACTTTTTAGCAAAATGTTTTCTAGAAGGTTTCAATTAATATTCTCATAATTGAGACTTTCTAAAATTAAAATTAAACCTTTGTTTTTCAAAAGGATATTTATCCTCATGTTTAAATTTGACTTTGATTTTTGAAGAATACTTATTTCTATTTAGAAATTGAATTTCCATTCTAAGTAGGAAATTTCTTCAAATTCAAAATTGGGCTATGGATTTTCACATCAAAAGGAATGTTCATTCCGACATTAAGTCTTTAAATTTCGAATTTAGTTTTTACAATGGGATGCTTATCCCGCATTAAAAGGGATATTTATTCCGACATTTAAAATTATGTTTTTTTTTTAGAATGATTTTAAAACATTTTATTATCATTTTCCAAGTAAAATATTTCAAGGCTTTTGTGGTACCGATTTCCGGGCGTCTCGGGGGTGCTAATCCTTCCTCGAGCGTAACCGACTCACGAACCTAAAATCTTTTTCGTAGATCAGTTTCTTTCCTTAACTTGACGTAATCTTTCTAGATTTACGTTGGGTTAAACAAGTAGGTGACTAACCACACCTATTAAAAATAAAAGGTTAGTGGCGACTCCATTTGTTTTTAGACTGTTTAGTCCCAAATATTTTTTCACGCCATATCATTTATCGTCGGAGCGGTAAAACGTCTCGACACCTACAACTTATGTGTATATATATCTATATATCTATAAGTCATGGCCACACATATATAAAGGATTAAGAGCAAAGATAGAGAGAATCAACCAGTAGAAGAAAATCCACCATTCGCAACTGGTGGGTCTTCAAAAAAGTCGTCCGGGACAGGAAGGCGGCAGAGAGGACAGTTTTCCTTTTTGCGCAACCATTGGACAATGCACTCTCCTGATGGTACATGTGCGAACACGGTAAAACAATGGCATATCTGATCTGCACTTCCTCCAAGCAGATGGCACATCTTTCCTCTTTCGGGTCGCCACGGGTATCCACTACCAGAGTGCAGCTATCCTCATCTAACTTTGTTAACTGACCGATGAGTCTTGGCAGTTCATTAAACAAAACTATGTCTGCTTGGTTTCTGTAACTTATATACGTTTCTCGTGGAATTTCCTTATGGTTGTGTTTCTCACAGGAGTACATGACTTGCTTCAAGATTACGGCGGCGTCCAAGGGAAATTGATCTCCTTTTTTCACTTCGAATAAAAAGCTAATTGTACAGCCTTCGTCCATCTTTTCAGAAATCCCTAAAACAAAATATTTTCCCTAAAATTAATTAACGATCTTCTCAAAAGACAATGGTTTTGGTGAGAGTGAAACCAGTCTTCAGCAGATTACTATTATATACCTAACTAATCCTAATTAGATTAGGATTTGGATTTGTATTTGTATTCTTTAGTGTAATCTTTTATATATTAGTATTTTTATTATTATCTTATCTTATATATCTTTATATATAAGAGCAAACAAATATAAGCCCAATAATTGATATGGCATATTTATCTTATTGCCATGTGTCAATCACTTGATTCATTTTAGAGGATCGACATTTTATTATTTAATTAATAATTAATTAAATTAATAATAGATTTTTTCAAAAGAAAATTAATAAAAGATTTGAATTTTACTTAGATATATCAATATTGTCAAGAATAATCCCTTATTTTTAAATATCTTAATATTAATTATATTTATCTCCTAATTTTTTTAATTTAAAAATGAAATCTATTTTCCTAAAAAAATGAAATTCATTATTTCATATCACATTTACAAGGATCTGAATTATTGAGTTAGGAAAGAAAATATTTAAAGAATAGGTTTATCCAAGTTTAAATTTAATATATATATATATATATATGGCTAAAAGGTCAAATTAAGGCCTTAACTTTCTGAAAAATCTCAATTTGGTACCCAACCTTTTAATTTTATCAAATGAAGGCCCAAAGTTTTCAGACTGGCTCAAATAAGGCCTTCAACGGGATAATTAACAGTATGTGTACAACACGCACCATGAGTTTTAACCAAACTTTTTTTATCTGGTTTTCTTCTTTGCTAAACCCAGCCGTTTTTTGTTTCTTCTTCTTTTTTCTCATTTCACTTTCTCTCTCTAATTGTCTTTTTTCTCCTCCTTTCTAGATTTGCTTTGTTCCTACTTTGAAACTAAACCCATGCAAAAATCTTTCACATTAGTTTATTTTTCCTTTTGGATTTTAATCAAATCTAGAAAACCAAACAAAAGCAAAAACAAAGAAAAACCCATTTTTTTCCTATAATTTTTGGGTTGAGAGTTTGAGATATTTTTCGCACGATCCCAACGGTAGAAAGGAAGACTTAAGAGAGGAAAACAACATACTAAAAAATTAAGGCCATCCGACGGTGAAAATGACTGGATCAAAGTTTGAAAATTTTGGTTTCAAGGTAGATTTTTTAAGTTTTGGATTTTTTTTTGGGAAAACAAAGCCTAGAATCGTGTTTTGGGGCTGAAGAATGGCTAATCTGTGTTTTCTTTTGTTCATCAGAGTATGTTGACCGGGGGTGGCGGTGGCAAACGGTGGTGGCGATGGTGGCAGACAACGAAAAAGTCACTGGAATTGGGTTTGCTCTTGAGTGTTCTTGCCTTTAGGTGAGCTAGAGAGAGAAACATAAAATATTAAAGCTAAAATGTGTTAATTAAAATTTAATGGTTCAGATTAATTCTTCCAATAAAATAGGACACGTGTCATTATCTAAATGTATATAACACGCTATTCCCTCAGCATATTAAGAATGCTCAGTTAAATTTGACTCCAGACCCTTATTTGAGCCAACCCGAAAACGTTGGCCCTTGATTCGATAAAATTGAAAGGTTGGGTACTAAATTGAGATTTTTCGGAAAGTTAAGGCATTGATTTGACCTTTTAACATATATATATATATATATCCATAATGAATACCCAAGTTTTATACTTTTTTCGACACATTAGTCCCTAAACTTTTATTTGGAATAATTAACCCCTTAAATTATTATTTTGGAACAATTAATTCTTTAAACTATTATTTTGAAGTAATTAAGCCCCCCAAAACTATTATTTTGAGATAATTAAGCCCTCAAATTATTATTTTGGGATAATTTAACTCTTACTTCAGTGCAACCCTCCATTTGAAATTGTCTCAAAATAAAGTTTAAGAAGTTAATTGTCCTAAATAAAAGTTTACGAGTTAATTTGTCGTTTTTGTATAGTTTAATTGCTAATTTGGGTATTCAAAGTAATCTGATATCAAATTTGAAATCAAAATTTAGAATTTAGAATTTATAATGATCTAACTCTTATTAATCATGATAGTTTCCAATGTAAAGTTTGTAAAGAAAATTTATTTACTCCTATAAAACTTTCTTTGCATTGCTTTAGTGTGAGGAAAGTCTTTCTTATTTGTAGCTTATTCTATATCTGTCATGGATCTGGCAAAGGCGTGTTAAATTAAATTCAAAGATTTATCTTCCAATAGTCCTTTAAATATTCCTTTAACACCCAACCTGCCAACTAGACTGTCTTTGCTATCAGAAAATTACCTTTGGATAAGGTTAAGAGGTATTAGGAAGATGTAATTGCCCTGCACATGTAGCCACATCCTTCCGACGCTTTTGTGGTGGCGTTGGTCGACGTACAGCTCAAGTAAAGAAACGGGCCTCTAATGGACAAGGTCACTGGCACGTAAAATTTCTCAAGTTTATTCTAGATGAAGGAAAAAATGAGGATCCGAATGTTTCGAGGTTTCGGATTACGAAAGCTCTTAGAGAGAAGCTCAAGTCAAACGGTATTGAGTCCTTGTTTCCGATTCAAGCCATGACTTTTGATATTATTCTTGATGGCACTGAATTGGTTGGGCAGGCACGAACTGGTCAGGGCCAGACACTGGCCTTTGTGTTGCCTATATTGGAGTCTTTAACAAACGGCTCTGCAAAAACATCAAGGAAGACTGGATATGGCAGGGCACCCAGTGTTTTGCTACTTTTACCTAGCTACCTGCAGGGATTGGCTAGACAGGTATTTGATGACTTTGAAGTTTATGGTGAGGCAGTGGGGCTGACATCATGCAGTTTATATGGAGGAGCACCTTACCACACCCAGGAGATGAAACTGAAGCGAGGGGTGGGGTTGATATAGTCGTTGGGACACCTGGCCGTGTAAAGGACCACATTGAGGGGGAAATATTAACTTAGGTTTCATTGAAATTTCGAGTGCTTAATGAGGCTGATGAAATGCTGTGAATGGGATTTGCTGATGATGTTGAGCTTATCTTAGGCAAGGTAGAGGATGCAAGTAAAGTTCAGACAGTTCTCTTTAGTGCCACCTTGCCAGACTGGGTGAAGGGCATTGCTGCAAGGTTTCTTAAAACAAGTAAGAAGACTGTAGATCTTGTTGCTAATGAGAGGATAAAGGCTGGTGCCAACTTTAGGCATATTGTCTTGCCAATTCCCAAGTCGGCAAGGTCCCAGCTGATTCCAGATATCATTCGTTGTTACAGCAGTGGTGGAAGTACTATTATTTTCACTGCTTGTGAGCTTTCTGGTTTGTTTCCTGGACACGGGTTTTGCATGGGGACATACAGCTGGCCCAACGTCAGGTCACCCTTAATGGATTTCCGTCAGACAAGTTCTTGACATTAGTGGCTACTGCTGCACGTGGAATTTTAGATATCAATGATGTGCAGTTAATTATCCAGTGTGAACCTTAGCATGATGTAGAAGCCTATGTTCGTCGGTCTGGACTAAGAGGAAGAGCAGGCAATACTGGTGCTAAATCTGCCGGTGTAGAAGCAGCAAAAACAATAACCTAAGTTTCTGACAGAGTAATTCCGTAAGCTTTGTAGGTCAAACAGCCCTACATTTCATATTCAGGTGCAGGAGAGGGTGGAATCTTACATTGTTCCTGCAGCCAGCAGTTCGAGTGCAGATGTGAGTTTTCCTTCTCCATCAACCTTATAGCCAGCCCGAAGTTAAGAAATTTTAGGATAGTTAGATTATATATCCTAGTCAAGTAGAACACTAGTAGTAGCCTTTTATATCTCTTCGAAGAAAGAGTGTTATTAATTCCTCTGGCTATCCCAATGTAAGTGATCCTGGGTGCCTCCTTGGCCTTGTTGGCCGGTCCAATTTCAGTTTAATGTTTCACTGGCCTGCATAATTAGTCAAGGAAAAACAAGATGCATCAGCTAAACTTGGACGATCAAACATGATCTCAATTAGAAATTCAAAATTTCCTTGAATGCTTTCATCGATTCTGTTTTCAGGAGATTCCTTAAGGCCTATTTTAGATGGGAAGAATACTGGAGAGGAGACCAAAGGTTAATCTGGATACACCCTATAGATACGTTCAGTGGATGGCCCATTTATTTAACTTAATTAAGCTCAGTTGTTGTTTAATTGGAATTAGTTAATAATCGTTTTGTTGTTTAATTAGAGCCAGTTATAGTGGTAATTAAAAATTAGTTATCGGTGGGGTCCAGATACATCGTATATATGCTCTACTCTGTTGAGTCTCTTCTAGTATCTCTTTTCAACCTCTCTCTCTCATTTTCTGAATCTTTTCTATCTCCCTCTTTCTTCTTTCTTCTTTCATCGAATCGAATCTTTCAGTTACTGTCATCAAAAACCAGTAAAGAATGGAGCAAGAAAGTTCTTCCGATGAGGACAAGAGCTTCCTGAACTACTACGATCAAGAGTTAGCCACGAAGTTACTCAAAAAGCACGAAGATGGAAAGGTCCGGCGAACGAGCGAGCTCCGTTACTATCCCGAGAGCAGTATCCTGACCGGAAAAGGATACGACAGGGACGGTCAAAGAAAATTCTTTGAACTCAAAGCGGAAATGATTGGTTAGTATAATTTTCTTTCTTTTTCTTTGATTTGACAACAGCGAAGCAACGTAATTGTCATTTTCTTACTTTCTTTTTCTTTGTCTTTCTTTTACGCGTCGAAGATTCTCCTTCCACCATTTCCAGTACTTCCAGCGACTGGAAAGAAACTGTTCTTATCACAGAATCTTATCTTTCTCCATTCCGAATTCTGAGATTGAAAGGTAAAGGAGATGAATTATCACTTGTCAGAAAGTGTCTGAAACTCTTGTTCTCTTACATTCTTGAACTCGGTTTTTACTTTTGGAAGATTTTTCCTTTGTGTATGTGAGTGCAGATCAGATGAGTTCAATGAAAGAACACGAGTGGCTGAGTGAACTCGGATTGAGTTCCACCAATCTTGGCTGTTTTGTGAATGGCAACTGGAAAGCAAGCGGGCCTATCGTTTCAACACAAAATCCTGCAAATAATCAGGTGCGTTTTGTGATCATTGATAGTGATAGAATAGTTTCCTTTTAGTACTAGCAAATAGTAATTATCATGGCAGTCTTGTATTTTTGATCCACCTATAAATTACACTAAGAACAGCAGAACACAAACCAATGTTAAGGCCTTTTGTTCTTGTGCTATGGAGTGGCAACACGGCAGTTTGCTTCATTTCAGTTTCTTTGACAACATCCCTGTATCTATCTCTATCTCTATGGCTGCCTTTGAATAGCATTACTTTCAGCAATTTACTAGTTTCTCTTTTACTTATATGTATACTGCAGTTTATAAGCCAATTGCTGGTTACAGAGTATAAAAATTAACACTTGATCAGGCGTTACCTGTTCTCAAATTAGTGTTTAGTGTTATTTTGATGTTATTGATGCAGGATATAGCTGAAGTTAGGGAAGCTTCCTTACAGGATTATGAGGAAGGAATGCAAGCCTGCATTAAAGCAGCAGAGATTTGGATGCAAGTAAGATGACATAATTACCATAAACTTTATACTGTTGAAAAGATACATTTATTCCTTTTTGTCTTTTCAGGTTCCTGCACCAAAGAGGTGTGACATAATTCGGCAAATTGGTGATACATTCAGAAGCAAACTTCAGCAACTTGGCCGCCTTGTTTCACTGGAGATGGGAAAAATTCTTCCTGAAGCCATTGGAGAAGTTCAGGTATGTATGCCATATTGCAACTCCGCCATAAATCATGTTGTTTCTGTGTTAATCTTATTGTGTCCCGCAGCAGCTATGCTATCATGATGTAATATTCCTGTAACTGTTTTTTATTGAATGGCTAAACCCTGTTGTTTTACCGGTTCATTCTCCAAAGCTTTTATAATGCTAATAATCTTGCTAATCTTGCAGGAAATAATCGACATGTGCGATTTCGCCGCTGGGTTAAGCCAACTAATTAAATAAACCTGCAAAGCTTTCTGAACGTAAGTCTATACATTCATTTTTACTTTATCAATCTCGTTGTGGTTGACTAGTGCTAAAATGATTGGTTCTGTTTTTAACAGGTCCAGATCACATTGTACTCAAGGTGAGCTACATGTTTAAACTTTTTGAACCTTTCAGCATGGATGAACTCTGCTACTAACATTATGCTCACAATTTCTTGAAACAGATTTGGCATCCACTAGGGATAGTTGGTGTAATTACAGCATTCAACTTCCCTTGTGCCGCCCTCGGTGAGCTCCATCATTTTTCTTTTCTTGCTTATATTGCTTCTTGTGGGTTTTTGTTCTATTGAATTCTTGTCTAATGTTCACGAAAATTGGTTTTCATTTAATCAAAATAAAAAACAAAAGAAAAAAAATAATGTTATAGTAGAGCACATAACCAAATTATACTGAGCTTGCTGTTATATTTATATTGTAATAGCTGTTCTATTTATATATTTATGTTGTGTATTACGGATTGCTTCCATTGCGCTTGTGTGTGGAAACTGCGTTGTGTGGTAGGGCTTGATGTTAATGCCTTCTAAGACTATTAGGTTTTATGCTTGAGGGAATATTTATGCCATTCAGTTTATATATTAGCTTTGCAGGTCCACGCCTAATAATTAATCATAAATTCTGGTTATCTTAAGCCATAGACATTGTTCATATCAGTACTATGTGTTTTTTTTATCCCGATGGAAAACTCCTGGCAATATTTTTTAAGATTGAAATCACTTTTCGTGTGCATTAATGTTCTATATGTCTTTGGATAGCCTTTGCTGGAACTTCACCATCATGCCATGGTGAAATTCTAGCGTTTTGTTTCTTATTAAGGACCATTAATATGTACTTCATTGCTCCCCTTGAACTGTAAATAGTTGAATGTTGTTGTGCATAATGAGAAAATTAAAGTTCTAGAAGATTGCACAATTCTTTTAGTTTTCCGCATCTGGTATTGATGCATAAGTATAATCTCATCCTTATAGGCAGCTTGCCATTTAACAAATACAGTCCAATGCATAATCTGCTTTTCCTTCATAAATTTTCCACTTGGTTCAACTCTATTTGTGACCTTTTCTTGTATGTGGGACTCTCTATCTTCTTGGGTAGATAATCGATAAACAAGATTTAGGTTCGTTTCCACAAGTGGACTTACAAACTTGTGCTTGAAAACTGTCTTGACTTGTAGGAAAGGTGCTCCTACCGCGCCTTTGGTGACCATGGCAATAACAAAGCTAGTGGCTGGAGTTTTGGAAAAGAATAACTTACCAGGTGCCATATTTACATCAGTCTGTGGTAGTGCTAAAATTGGGGAAGCAATAGCAAAGGATGCCAGGATTCCTCTAGTTTCCTTCACTGGGAGTTTGAAGGTGCTTCTTCTTGAATTTTGTATTAATTGTTGTATATTCAAGAAACATTTCAAATTTGATAGTTTTCTTGATGCATATCAACTAAGAAGAACCTTTGTCTCCACGCCTATTAGAATACATGCATACTTTCAGCACCTTTACCAAAATTTAATCTGAATTGCACATTTTAACTGCAGGTTGGTTTGAAGGTACAACAAACAGTAAACAAGAGATTCGATCGGTAAATGCTTACTTGAGCTAGCTGGCAACAATGCAATAATTGTTATGGAAGATGCTGATATACAGCTAGCTGTTCATTCTGTATATGTTGCTGCTGTTGGTACTGTTGGTCAGCGAAGTACTAGATGCCATAGACTGGTACTTTTAATCATGTGAATTTATAGATACACTGACTGCTGCCGATAGTGTATGCTGAGTTTTCTGTTTGCTTGTTTTGAAGCTCCTTCATGAAAGAATATATGAGACGGTACTTGACCGGCTAGTTGATGTGTACGAACAAGTTAAAATAGGGGATGCACTAGAAAAGGGTACCTTGCTTGGGCCACTACATACTTCTTCATCAAGGAGGAACTTTGAGAAAGCAATGGAGATTATCAAATCACAGGTATGTTCTTTATTTATTAATTGTTTCCTCTCTTGCAACTCATTCAGCCCACCCATGTCTACACAATTAACTCTTAGATTACAAAGTAAGACTTAAAGGTAGTCTCATTTTTCCGTGAATTCATTAGCACTTTCTTGTGATGTTCCCTAGGGGGGCAACATTCTCACTGGTGGCGCTCTGATAGAGTCCGAGGGAAACTTTGTGCAGCCTACAATTGTTGAAATTTCTCCCAATGCCAATGTTGTTAAAGAAGAGTTGTTTGCTCCAGTTCTCTATGTCATGAAATTCAAGGTAGCCTCTTCACTTCCTGTTGTGGATTGGGTTGATTATGGTTACTCCACGCCATGTAGAAATCCTGTCATGTTTAGATGTTTTGCAAGGAGCTCCTCTCTTGAAACTTAAGTAATTATGCAGACTTTGAATGAGGCAATTGACATAAACAACTCTGTTCCTCAAGTACTAAGCTGTACTATCTTCTCACGTAACCCTGAAGTACTCAAATGGACAGGGTGAGTCTCTCTACTAGGCATCTTGTTCATCCATAAATTAAAAGAATTTTTTTTGGGTTCATTTATTGACATCCTATTACAAAAATAAAAACATGAACATCAACTGCATTAAACTTTAGATCATTGATATTTCTTTGGCTTTCTATTTGCAGGCCTCAAGGATGTGACTGCCGCATTGTTAACTTGAACGTACCAACCAATGGCACTGAAATAGGTGATCCTTTTGGTGTTGCAAAGGCTACCGGAGGAGGACGTGAAGCTGGAAGTCACTCCTGGAAACAGTATATGCGATGCTCAACCTGGTAAACTTGGCTTTTTAATTCCAATACCGCTCATTTAATTCCAGTACTTCTTAATAAGCTGATCTATTTCCTTTGACAGCACAATTAATTACGGAAGCGAGTTACCTCTGGCTCAAGGAATCAATTTCAGCTAGGAATGCATTGAGCCCTTTTTTTCCCATTTCAGTTCTGATATTCTTTTTTGCTCAGGACTTAGAAGCCAATTTTGCATTTAGCCTTCTGCTGTAAAAACATTTTCTTGTTGTAAACATTTTTCTCCCTTTATTTTCAATTTGCTAACTATAGTAACTGTTCCTACCAATATTCCCACAACTAGGTGGCTTCAAAGCAATGAAAAGAGAATCCTGAAATTTTCAGTTATCCTTTTGAATAAATTGGGGTTTTTACTTGTATTAACTCTCTAGTTTCCAAATATTCTCCTGTTTGGTTCTTCCTCCTATTTTGATGAACTTACTTTGGAAAGAAAAGGACTTGCTGAGTGTGCTGCAAAGTTCGTCAATGAAAGCCAGCAAACATGAATGTTGTTGTCCACTATGGCCGTGATGCAGCTTCACGTGAAGAATTACTCAATTCTTTTGAGAAATTATTCGTAAAAACATGAAATTTTTCTAGAAATTAAATATTTTTTGTAATTAAAATCAATCAAAGAACAGGAAAAGACTAACCTTCAGATTTTGTTTGATTAGTTAGGTTTTTAATCATGATTTATGATACACATTAGTCCACGGTTGCGGAATATCTCTTGTTTAATCCTTTGATTAGACAAAAAATAATACCAATAATAATAAAACAAAAGAATTATTATTGGGAAAAAAAAAACGTTTGCGGATTTTAGAACTCTAGCTAACTCGTTTTACAATTTCATGATGTTGCAGAGGACTTGATGCATTGCAAATCCATTATCCCGCGATTCTGCACTCGCCGCAAACATTGAATATGCTTGCAGTCAATTAGATTGTCGTTTGATTCAACCCGATGGTCCTTGCTTCGAGCCAGATACCCTGCTGCACCATGCTTCATTTGTGATGGATTGGTTGTTAGGGTTAGTGACTCAAATTCTAGAAAACTTGATTGGAAGATTTTTTAGGAATATTGCTTAATGGGTAAATAGACTTGTGGATCAAGAAATCTAATGAGAATAGGATTTCTTGTGGACCAAGTTTGTGTGAGTATAAATAGTGAGGGTCTCATTAGGGTTTACTATGAGAGAAAGATATAAGTAGAATTATAGGATTTTGGGGTGAGACATCCTATAGGAAAAAAGGATGGTCAGGATGGTCCTATGGGTGTGTATGATTGTTTGATTGTTAGAAACCGAGCGAGTGTGCTCAAGATTGTTTGGATGGGTTTGTGATTTGTTTGGTTGATTAGATTTGATTGAGTGATTGAGTACTTGTAAGATTAATTGATTGTTGATTGTAACTCTTATAACTAATGGATCTTTTCTCTCATCCGTAGATGTAGGCAAGTTGAGTGTCGAACCACGTAAATTTTTTGTGTGCTCTTTAGATGTTTTATTGTTTGATTATGCTTCCGTTTGCGCAATTGGTTGGATGGTTGGTTGATTGGGGTTTGGGACCTAACAAGTGGTATCAGAGCAAGGTGATGAGATTGCGAGGATTGATTTGATGGAGACACAACGCCAAATTGGAGCCATGTTAGAAGTCGCGACTTAACTTGGTTAGAACTCAATTGGAGTTGTGTTCAAGATTGTGGTGTTGAAGATATTCGCTTGTTCGTGTTCAAATCGAATATGGATGGAATGCAAGATCGCATTCGGATTTGATCGTTGAAGATGATGCAGTGAATATGAAGATACATAAGAAAAGATTACTATGAGACTTTCATTGTAGGTGGAGCCAAGCATATCCAGATGATGATTGAAGAAATTGAAGATTAAAGATTTGAAGGAATTTGAGTCAAGGTGGAGATTGTTAGGGTTAGTGACTCAAATTCTAGAAGAATTGATTGGAAGATTTTTTAGGGATATTGCTTAATAGGTAAATAAACTTGTGGCCAAGAAATCTAATGGGAATAGGATTTCTTGTGGACCAAGTTTGTGTGAGTATAAATAGTAAAGGTCTCATTAGGGTTTAGTATGAGGGAAAGATGTAAGTAGAGTTATAGGATTTTGGGGTGAGACATCTCATAGGACAAAAAGATTGTCCTATGGGTGTATATGATTGTTTGATTGTTAGAAACCGAGCGAGTGTGCTCAAGATTGTTTGGATGAGTTTGTGATTTGTTTGGTTGATTAGATTTGATTGAGTGATTGAGTGCTTGTGAGATTAATTGATTGTTGATTGTAACTCTTATAACTAATGGATCTTTTCTCTCATCCGTAGATGTAGGCAAGTTGAGTGCCGAACCACGTAAATTTTTTGTGTGCTATTTAGATGTTTTATTGTTTGATTATACTTTCGTTTGCGTGATTGGTTGAATGGTTGGTTGATTGGGGTTTGGGACCTAACATTGGTACTACCAAGCCAACGGTAGGCACCTTTCTACTTGTGATTTTAGAAATTCCGGTCTAGTCTCTTTGACTGATCCAAGTAAGTGGACAATTTTGAGCTCCTACCATTCTTAACAGAACTAGTTTTCTGATCAATTAACTTCCTGGTCTTATACCATTTTGCAGGTTACGGTAATTGCAGCTTTGAAAGCGGTAAATTAGCTGCCATGTTTAGAGAATCTGGCTCTAGCTTTGACATTGAAATATCCTGATCCATTTGCCTAAAGAATTTGTTTAATCAATAATTATTGCTAATAAAATTAACTTTTGCAGATGGAGCTCTAGCAGAGCAAGAACCATCGATAATTTCATGCAATAACATGTTAACATTTCAGTAACTAGTGAAGCTAAAACCAGTGGAATCTATGATTATTAAGATATTGTGTTGTTGCAGGGAACTTGGTGTGTGGCAAAGCCTGGAACGAGCGATGAGGTGCTGGAGCAGAACATCAACTTTGCCCGCAACCAGGTCGACTGCAGCCCGACTCATGTTGGCGGTCCGTGCTTCTATCCAACCAACCTCATTAACCATGCCTCCTACGCCATGAATCTTTACTACCAGATCACAAGCAGAAGGAACTCCAGTTGTGATTTCAGGCAGATCGGTCACCTCGTCTCCAGTGATCCAAGTAAATCACCCAATTCTTTTAATTACAAAAATGGGAATCCTTTTTCCAGCTCTTAAACTTGTTCGCTCCTTTGGTTTTATAGTTTTTGGGTTAAAACAAGATTAAAAGACAAAATTAATTAGAGGGTGAAACTTGTCTTTTCAAGAATCATACTCAAGAGAGAAAAGCTCATGTGCCCCTTTTGACCCCCAAAATGAAAAAAAAAAGGTCATGTGCCCTTAGCTTTACATATTCCCTGTTAACACATTAAGGCTAGACGTTAAGCATTAACTAACCCCATCACCAAGCAGGAGATGCTTGCTAGTGCCAAAAATGTCTTGGCTGTTTTCATTAGAAAACGAATTTCTTAAAACGTTGTGGAAGCAGTAAATTATAGTTAGGAAATAGCATTATTCACTTTATATATCTGATCTTTCATCTCCATTCTTATTGACAAAAGTTATCTTTCTTAGCTATCTCTAGTTATTTACTGCAACCAAAGAGCAATGGCCAAATCAATTGTGTCACTTCCCATTCTCTGTCTTTTGCTCCTCCTTTCAATTAACTTTGGTATTCTTTATCTACTTCCTTGGCTTTTTTTCTTCTAATTTGTGTCCGAAGTCTAAATTTTGTCCTATCATACATTACCCTTTCTAATTGTCTTATCTTATACACATTGAGATCAATGCCAAACTAGGATTGGGTTCCTTTACATATTCTGCTAATCTTCAAATCAAAACTTGCAATGGGTTTCCTTTCAAATCAAAAGTTTTGATGATCTGCTCTATGTTATGAAATTGTAGAGTTTAAGGATTGCAACTACATATTATTATATGGCAATTCTTATGATGGACTCTAATTTTTCAGCATTTTCCTACATTTCTTTAGGTTTTGGACCAGTTTGAAAGCCCCGGATCCATCCCATTTTGAGCTTCATCTTTCTTCGATAATCTTCTTGCATTCCTCAAATTCAGCTCATAATACTTCAAACTTGAACCTCCTTGGACACCTTTTATCCCTTAGTTTTGCATTTAAAACTATAGGGCCATGGTCAAAACCTATTGGCAGATTTTAGAGCTTTTAATTAATTAATTAATTGTTTAAAATCTTATTTTCATTTAATTTTAATTATAAAACATAGTACTTCTTTTCATAAAAATTGAAAATATTTTTAAAAGTTTTTTAATTTTAGTATTATACTCCCTTCATTCCAAATAATTGTCCGATTGGTAAATGACATAAAGTTTTAAAAAAATGGTATTTTGATTAGTTACTTTTCAATTTTATCATTTGAAACTAGAGAAAATGTCGAGTCCCACTGAAAATTGATGTTTAAATAAAGGGTAAGGTTTTAAAAGCACTTTTCATTTTAGAAAAGTGGACATTATTTTGAAACATCCTAAAATAGTAAGATGAATATTTAATACGGAATAAAAGGTGTAATAAGTTTAGGTTTCTTTTGTCTGAAAAATCAGTAGAAGAGAGGAAAGTGAATGGAAAAAGAATAGATGAAAAAATAAAAATGAATGAGGAATATACGGGGAGTACATTTCCCGACCCCGACCCCCACTCTGTGCCCCAGTCTCTATCTCTGACTCTATCCCAAGGCCCAGGGAAGGTTTTTTCCCATCTCCAACCCCATGGGGAATTTGACTAAGATGGGAAATCCCTTATCCCTGATTACGTGTATATATATATATATGTATATACAAAATAATTTTTGTTATTAAAAACATGTTTTACTATATTTTATTTTAAAAAAATTTCATAAAATATTTACATAAACATAATTAACAAAATAACCATGTCTTTTTGTAAGTAAAATTAGTTTTATTATTTGGTTTTCATTTTAGATTTATATATAATGATATATTGCATAATATATATATATATATATGTATATACATAGACACACACACACATATCTATACATAATATATATATATCTATATATATATATATTATAAATAGGATAATATATATCTATGATAATATATATATATATATACACATATATGTTTATTTATACTTTTTTTTAAAACTTATATCTATATTACTAATAAACATAATATATATAATATATATATAATTAAAAAAGAATTTGGGGAGGAAATTAAGGACAGGGATGGGGCAGGGAGGGTATTCCCTATCTCTATCCCTAACGGGAAGTTAAAAGAAATCCCCATCCCTGCACCCAATCCTAGAATTTTGTCTCTGTCCTCGACTCGGTCGGGGCAGGGAATCGGGTTCATTACCAAGGGTAGGGTGAAGTGACATCCCTAGTTTGGTATAAATAGGGATGTAAATGATACACCTATACTCCTAAGCTACTCGGGTTCGACTCGAAAAAAACTCGAATTCGGCTTGGTCATTGTCGAGTCGAGCTCGAATAGCTCGAGTAATGGAGCGAGCCGAGTTCGAATACCCCATTACTTGGCTCGAGTGCTCGTCGAGCCTAATCGAGTACTTGTGTGTATATATATTTTTAATATTTTAGTTATAAATTTACTATTTTAACCTTTATCGAGCCTAGTCGAGCTCGAGTATGGTAAAATCAACTTTTTTATCAGTTATCAAGCTTAATCGAGCCAAGTTCGAGTAGCTCGATTTATGTGATGAGTCGAGCTCGAACTTTAAAAATAGAACTCGATCGAGTTCGAGCCGAGTGTCAAGCTCCGAGTTTCGAGTCGAGCTCGAGCTCAAGCACCCCACTGCTCGGCTCGAACTTGATCAATTAAGCTTGCACTATGTATTCAATGCACAAAAAAAATAATGGAAATTTATACTGGCTAATGGTACGCGCCACATTGGCTTGGGCGCCCTTGAAATTGTAAAATTACCCTTATGTGGTGCTTGGTTCATCGTTATTGGAGTGGTAATTGAATTATTATTGTCAATTTACATCAATAATAATGAATGACCATGTTTGGTTGGCTTTTTTTTTTCTCAGTAAGAGAAAGCTTTATTGCATCATTGAAAAAAGCTATAGCACATAGTTTTGGACATTGTCCCTAAGATTACAGAAACTATTAATGTGGCCATTGTCCTTAATATTACAGGCCCTTTGGTATGTAATTCCCATTTTATAAGCCATAATGGATGATGAAATAGAAGGGATAGTACCAAATGTCTTAAAGGAGGTTTCCATATGAGTGCTGTCTTTAACCAATGTGTCCGCGCACATATTCCCTTCCCTACACGTATGTTCTGACCTTGTTATGTTCAAGTGGTCCATAAGGTACATGCAATAATAAAGGAGATTAATAAGTTCATGTTTGACTTTAAAGTGGTTATTGATAAGATCTATGACAAGTTTACAATCAGTTTCAACAATAACATTATTGAAATTGCTATTAACTGCTAATCTAAGGCTATCCCGAATGGCCCAAAGTTCAGTAGATAAGCTGGTATGTAACCAATGTTTCTTCGAAATCCCATGATAAGATTGCCTAAGTTGTCTCTAAAGAGCCCTGCCCTTCAACTTTGTATAGATTAAAAAACTGGACAAAGCCATCAGTGTTGAGCTTGATCCAACTGTTGGATTAGGGGGGGGGGGGGGGATCTAACCAATATGAAAGGTTTCCATGTTTGTGTTATTATTCTTTTCATCTTGGTTGGCATGAAATTCAGCTACTTGCTCTTTGATGCTTTGTTAATAGCTTTTGTTGGAAGGACTTGCCTTCTAAACGCCATTTTGTTCCTTTGAACCCAGATGTTCCATATAGTGATTGGGGACACAAAGTTCCAGGGAATGTTAAAGATGGGAGAGGGGGAATTATCCAAGCAATTCTTCCTCAACCGCCCCTTGAAGTCAAGTTGAAAGGAAACTATAATAGTGCTAGGCAAGCTTAGAGATCTCCACACCCTTAAAAAGAATATACATTTTCTAAAAGGGTGATTAATAGATTCTTTGGCCTTAGAGTAGTAGGGACAACTTGAATTAACAGTGATTCCTTTGTTTGCGATGAAATCTCTTGTAGCAATTTTTCCTAAGATAGAAGCCAAAAGAAGTTTTTGATTTTTGGTATAGTAGGGCATTCCAAATCCGATTCAAATTAACTTTTTGCTACAAGGATAGTCCTTTAGTAAAAGTATAAACATCTTTTAGAATAAAGTTTTCTTTGATATTGGTCATCCAGGCCACCACATCTCTTTCTTGTTTATGTTTCGAATAGGGATAGCTCTCATGATGTCAACAATGTGTTAGGGAAGATTGAAACAGATTTTTGAAAAATGCCAATTTCCCTGTTGATCAAGAAAAAAATTTAGCATTTGCCTTACTTTCTTTTTTGGTTAAAAGCCTCACCACCATAAATCCCAAAGTCCCTTTACCAGTTTAGTCATCATATCAAAATTCGACTACTTCACCATTCCTCATAATCCATCTAGTTCCTTTGTTGATGATTTCCTTGCTAGTAGAAATACTTCTCCAGAAAGGGGAAGAAATGGATGGTTCTCTATAGGGATGGTACTCTATGTGGTTTTAAGTATCTGCTTTTAATGACTTCGACCCAAAGTTCTCCATTGTTGTTGGCAATATTCCAAGCCAGTTTAGCCATGTAAGGTAGATTAAAGTGTGTAGTCGAATTGATGCCAAGTCCCCCATAGTTTTTAGTTTTTGTAACATCTTCCCAATTGACTAGATGAAGCTTCCTTTTGGTATCCGTGCTACCCCAGAAGAAATTTCTACAGGTTTTCTCGATTTGATTCAGAGTAGCTGTAGGGAGAAGAGCCGCTTGCATGTAGCAAGTGGGAATGGCTATCAAGAAAGAATTAATGAGCACCGTTCTACATGCCTTGGATAGAAAATTAGATTTCCATCCAGCCAATTTAGTGTGATCACTCTATCAATAATAAACTAGTAACTCTATTTATCAGGTCTTTTGTAGGGTATGGGAAAACCCAAATACTTTCCAATGTTATGAACTTATTCAAAACCTAAGTTGTCAACAATTGCATTACAAAACATTAGTTCTGTGTTTTTGGGGAACAAATTTTTTTATTTTGAATGCTTACAAGCTGAACAAAAAGAGAACAAAAGTGATCAAGAACATTTTTAATTGAGACATAGTTCTGTATAAAAGCTTTGGCCATTAGGATAAAATCATCTAAAAAAAAGGTGGGTAATCTAAGAAGCATCCCTAGCAACATTGAAAGTATCCCACTTACCTTTTGCTTGTTCACTATTGATAAGAAGGGATAAATATTGCATGCAAAGAACGAAAATGTAAGGGGAGAGAAGGTCCCTTTGCTTAATTCCCCTTTGAACTTATGAAAGAATCACTTTTTGATCCGTTAAAGAATACCAACATTTTAGCAGAGCAAATGCAACGCATGATAATGGAGATGTGCTTGCTAGGAAAATTTTAAAAAGTGAGAGTCTCTTTGATAAAGCTCTACTCCAATCTATCATAAGCTTTGTCTAAGTTGAGTTTGAAAAGCATGTAACCAACTCTTCCTCTTTTGAACCTCATGGCATGAACAGTTTCCTGAAGAATAATAACGTTGTTGGCACTTTTCCTTCTAGGAAGAAAGCTAGCTTTATTTGAACCTATGCTATTTTTTAGGATGGATCAAAGCCAAGCAAGGACGTGACCCACATAGCTTGGTTACCAGAAATTCTTGTTTCCACAATAAAGAGGATTAGAAGCTTGTGAATCCTGACAAAGTCCAGACACGTTTGCTTAAAATTATGATTAGCCACCCCAAGACAGTTCCAAATGAGAATTTTTATCATGGCTAAACAATTGTCTTCCAGTCCCTAAGAAGATACAGCTAACTCAGGGTTAGTTTCCACATGTCTATCTACCTTATACATGAAGTTGGCATTCAAGTGACATTCAGGGATCACTACTAGATTGTGTGTCAGTCTCCGTTTTCCTGGCTCTTTGTAAGATCGAACGATAACTTTCATCTCCTTCACCCCTAGCAGCACTTGTATCAATTTTAGAAATGGTAGTTTCTATTGAAGATCACCCTGAACAGAGAGTCCACTATCTAAGGCTGCTTTGTGGGGACTTTTGCTTCCTTTATGACTCTTTCGTTTGTTTCTAGAAACTTTTCTTCTACCTTTTTTTCATCATTTTTTTTTCTATTCGGTGTACTTTAGAGATTGGCCCACTGAAGTCAGTAGATGGAGGTGGTGGTCCAAGACAATTGGTTGTTATACCGCCACCATGTTGTTCCATGTGTTACTAAGGGTAAGCGGAGTGCTTGATTGGTTCGAGATTTCTAAGGGATTCAAGAGGCTTTTTGTCTCTTGTTTCATAAGGATGAAGGTGTCTTTGTGGAAAAAAATTATTTTAACGGACCTTGTTTGCCAATTTAGTTCTTCATTACAAGATGAGATTTCATAGCGATATTTGATTATTAGTAAAGAAGATAAGGTGCGTTCTGGTATTGAGATAGAATTAGGAGAAGCAACTTCTAACACAAGTTTGTCCACAGTATCGTTTCCATGGCACCAATTCCCAATGTAAAGTTGTCATTTCTTATCTGCTTCCCAGTCAATTCTTGTTCAGATGAGCAAAATAACTTTTGATAGATGTCATTGTTTGTTTAAGTTACCAAATGTCTGGAACGAGAGGATTGGTTAGGAACGTTTTAGGTGTTTGTTATAGCAATTCTTTATGTCTTTTTAGTAGATGTTGTTGTTGTGCTAGGCCCAGGTGTCTTTTGTGGGCTAACACTTATGGGTTCATTGCAGATTCAATTCTAGGCCCATGATTTGAAAAATTTGTATTTGCTTTTTCCCTCTAGTGTTTGAACTCACCGACTGTCTGGAATTGGCTGTTCTATTTCTCTAGCGACTAACCATTATCTATGGACCATAGCTGGAATCATCATTGTCATTTATTACTTTTTCAACTAGATTGTCTTCCCCCATAATGGAGGTTTCCTTAGAAACCTCTTGACTTTTTGTTACCTTTCCTTTGGTTATTTCCTTTGAAAAAACCAAGCAATTTGGTTGGTTATGGTCGATACATCTACAGTTGAAGTAGATGCCAGAGACTATCTCATACATGATCGACTGCTTATATCTACCCATCTTAATCATATGGATTAAAGGCCTATCCAAATCAACTTGAAGACATACTCCAGCATACTTTCCTCTTACATTATTGGCAGTAGCAGCATTGATCCTGAAGAGGACTTCTAATTGATTTTCGATCCTTGTTAACACTTGTAGGTCAAAGAATTCAATAGGAAGTCCTGGAAAGTGAGCCCAAACAGCCGTAATAGTAAATGTTGCTTTTTTCGGCTTGAATCCCAGTTTTTATTGTCTAATAGATAAGAAGTACGGGCCAATAAACTAAGGCACTCTGAACATAACCTTAAGAAAATCTTCCCTTCAGTGGAATTTGAATAGAAAAAAGTCACAACCTAAATCTATACATTCCATCCTTTGAACTAGTTTCCATTGAGCTTTGACTCTAGGAAATAATAACTTATATCCAACGTTTTCTGCATAATTTTTAACTATGATGGAATTTACCCAAGGGATCCTGATTCTTCTTTTTTCTTCTATGGATAGTGTTATGGACACAATGCCCTCTTTATTCTCTTTATCATTTTCTGAATTAGAGATGTCATTTAGGAAGTTAGGATTACTGGTATAGGAAAACTAAGCTTCCTTTTGATTAGCAATCAACATGTCTTTGTAGGAGAATGTTGAATGGTTATTAAAGGGGGTGGTTTCGCATGGTTCTCCACCTCCATGTTGGCATTAGTAAGAACCTCAGTGGCTATATCACTAACTTCTATAGGCACAAGAGCATTGGAGGATTTCTTCATCCTTTTAGATGAGCGAATATTGTCTGTATTATCAGAGTTGGGATCCGGTGGTTTAGGTTGTTTCAGTCTGCTGGGCTGAGAGTAATGAGGGTTAAACGGTAAAGAAGTGACACGCCCGGACCTAGTCCGCACGTGTCAAGTTCAGTATTTATGTATTTTTGTCTAATCAATATATCAAATTTGATTTCCCATGGATGTTTTAAACTTCATCTAGCTCAATTTCAAGCTTAAAAACCCTAAAATTGAAGTTCCGAGACATGGGCCCCACTTGGAATCGAGTCCGAGGGCATTTGGGCCGAGTTGACCGGAGTCAACTCAGCAAAAGTTGACTCCGGCGCCGGACCTGGTCGGGTTCGGCGCCGGACCCGTCAATTACATAAGCGGTCTCGGCTGCCGAGACCCCCATTTTTCATTTCTCTTCAATTTCTTCACTTCTTCGATCTCTCTCTTCAATTCTCTCTGAACCAAGCCTTCAATCCCTCTTTAAAAACTTCATCAATCATCAATATCAACTTATTTTTCCTTCTTGAAGATCAAAACATCAAGATTTCTAAGGAAATCATCAAATCTTGAAATCTGGAAATTTGGCGACAGTTTGTTCATTAGCCCATATCTTTTGATTCAACCGTGCGTTTTGGCTGGGAATTTGGTATGTTGTTCTAGACTCATCAAGCTTTAATTTGATAGTTTACACGCTTGATTTAATGGTCTGTGCTAAGAGAATTTGATGATTGAAGTTGAGATTTCTGTTTTGCCCGAGTAAAGTCAACTCTTGATGTTTTGATCCAAAATTCGAGTATGATTTATTGTTTGATTCCGTTCTTGAAGCTGTGAATTCATAGATCATGTGTTTAACTTACTGTGTTTCAATTTTGGTGCGGATTGGTGATGAATCGAACTCAAACCGAGCTTGAAATGATGCTTGGCCGAGCACGGCCCTTTTGCTGGAAACAGGTCCGGCTCCGGACCTGGCAGGTCCCGCGCCGGAGCTGCCAATTTTTGGGATTTCATCCCATTTTGGCTCACTCCCGCCCGGGAGTGAGCCACCTACCGACTTGGCACTATAGCTTAAGGGCATTTTGGTAATTTTGTAGCCCTAAACTCCAAATTAGCATCAATTAATTTCCGGACTTGTTCAATTTAGTTCTTGGACCTTGGAGACCTTAAATAGGTTTTGAATTATGATTTAATTGTTGGTTGAATGTCCTAAATAATCAAATTACCGGACACTTTTCTAAGTGTCGGGCCCACGAGTGGCACATGGACCCCTAGGGGTATTTTCGTAATTTTTCACAAAATGTTCAATTTTTACCCCGGAACCTCCTGGATACTTTTCCTAGCACTGAATCACATTCAAGCCCAGTCGTAGGTCATGTTAGAGCCTCATAGGTGCATTCATAAATGTAATTATGGATGCTAACGTATATTTGCATGTATTAGGGCTCCGGATAATCGAATGCGGCGATGCACCGGAGGTTAAAGCTACATGGAGCGCTTGGGAGTATACGAATCTCCCAATACTGTGAGTGGCCTAGATTTCTCTGTTTAGCCACTGGGAAAGGGGGATTTAGAAAATGATTTTAAAACATAAATATGTTCAAAACGGTTTTGGGATATGGGAAATCCATACACACACAATTTATTTGTGATACATCCACACCGTGAGTGGGATGTTTTAAAAAGAAGCATAAAGACTTATGTATGTGTGTGTGTGTGTGTGTGTGTTTATATATTTTGAAAATGTATGGTTTATATACAGATATATATATACAGTTATATATATGTGGTGGATTAGTGGTGGTGGTGGACTACGGTCCAACAGCCAACAGTTATATATATATGTGGTGGATTAGTGGTGGTGGTGGACTACGGTCCAACAGCCAACAGTTATATATATGTGGTGGATTAGTGGTGGTGGTGGACTACGGTCCAACAGCCAACAGTTATATATTTGTGGTGGATTAGTGGTGGTGGTGGACTACGGTCCAACAGCCAACAGTTATATATATGTGGTCGTGGTGGACTGCGGTCCAACAGCCAACAGATTGTAAAGGCTCCTCGGGGCTCCAATATATGCGGGAGCGTGGACCGAGTTGGAGGAGGCATGCATAATTCTCAGCCGTGGACCGCCTATTGAGGGGCACGGGAGTGAGGCCTGATTGCGAGAGGCGCGTAGGGAAACTCGCCAGGACTGCTGTGTTCCACCACAGCGAGGCAAACGTCAAGGAAGTGGGCCAGAGAGAAAAGTAAAAATATTTTAAATGTATAAAGTAACCCTTGACGGTCCAATGGATACCCCAGCGCACGGGTATACTTTATTGGAACAATTTCAGATGCCAACCCATTATATGTATATATATTTATTTATGGATTTAAAGTGCTTTAAAAGAGGGTTCTCAGCAGAAGGACCAGAAAAGAATTTTAAAGGAAGAATATTTGTTTTATTATTATGTATTTTATTTTATTTTGGATTTCCCTTATCTGTTCTAACCTATATGGAGATTCTTAGAACCTCTATCACTCACCTGTATCCAATATGGATGGATGTAGATTTGCAAATCGAAGTCAGCTAATGAATTGAGGTTCGCTAGGAGGCGTCGGTGGCTTAGGCATAGAAGTTTCTGCTGTGTAGGTATTCTTTAAATTAGTCCACTGGCATTACTTTTAAAGTTAATTATTTTATTAAATATTTTCTAATTAAAGTTTTAGTTTTATTTGACAGCGATGATGCCCATTTATGTCTTGCGGTGCCTTAGGTGCGTGACTGGCCAGCACGTACTTTGATGCAGCGTGGCGGTTGCCACGTGACCAACCCGGGGCGGGTCGGGGCGTGACAAGAAGAGTTAAGGGTCATTGAGAGAAAGCCTCAAAACTTGCTAAATTGCTTTTGTTTCTTATGTTTGGTTGGCTTTAACATCATAAGAATGATAATACGAAATTATCATTAGACAAGGAAAATGGCCATTGGAGTGGCAATTCAATTACTAATCAGTATTCCGTTCATCCTTTTTTATCTGTTCCTATTAATTGTTTCACACATGACAATAAAAATATCTATGGTGTAAAATTCTATATATTTACCTCGACTTTTCTTTTTTGTCCCTATCTCTCTCCTCATTTATTCTTTCTGACTGCATTTACATAAAAAGACTTATTCAAGTGAAAAAGAGGAGTTTGGAAGGGTAATTTTAAAAAAACTAATAATTAGTATTGGGATGGAGACAAATATAAAAGGACAAACAAAGGTTCTAAAAGGGGCAGATAAAAAGAGACTGAATGAGTATTTCTTAGTGATTTTGAAATTACATTGATCATTGTGATAACTAAATAGAAAATAAACTAATTCTCATTCATTTTTTATTGCCGATCATTAAGATGGTAATATCATCCTCAACAATAATAACAAGGCTTTGCTTAAGCAATGCTTAAGGCATTGGTTAAGCTCAATTAATAGGGATGAAAAGTAACATCGAATTTTGAAACGGTAATAATTGTTATAAGAAAAAATTTATATGACAAAAATGTCCTTAGATATATAGTGAAAAGAAAAAATTTCTTATTTGTGGCTAAATTTTATCAATTTGTGATTAAACTTTGACAAATTTGTTAAAATTTTTTTCTTAAAACCCTACGAGAATATATTTTAAATATTAAAAACTTACCCATAAAATTAATTTTTTATTTGAGGATAAATTTATAAATTTGAGGCTAAACTTAATTAATGGTATTACTATCTTTAAACAATAGTAAAAGTGTAAAATAAATGAAGAGCACATAAAATAAAGCAATTATGAAGTAATAATTACTTGCTTAGGTACCCGTTAGTAATTTTTAAATAATAAATTACCTGAACCAAATGCTCCATTATACCTTAAATTTCAAATTGTTCCCTTGAAAGTAAAATTTTATTAATGGGAATTTTACTTCACCCTAAATTACATGCCAAAATCCACCTCTATTATTTATATCGAGACGTATAAATATCGAATATCTGATGTATCGATGAATGTATTGATATTCAATCACAGATTTACTTATTTGTGTTTGTTGAATATAGTAGTCTAATAAGTCTCTATTTAAGTCCACTCCATAATGAATATTTTGAAAGAGAAATTGCATAATATTTTGAGATGATTAATTTTTTTCATGTGGACCCATCCCATCAAGGATAATGATCTACCTAGAAGGAGTGAGGTTTCAAATTTGAAGTTGGAAGTAAGGGTCTCGAACTTGAAATCTCTTCAAATCGAATTTCAATCTCTAATCATAAGGATATTAACTAATGATGTAAGTTTAGTCTATATATTTTTAATTTTTCAATGATGTTATTTAGAGTCCACTTGATATGATAGACATTGCGATTGACGTATTAAAAATGACTTTCCACTTCAAACGCAAATACGCAATATAAAACGATTTTTGGTTCGTGCCAAAAGTTAATTTTGATAGCAAGAATCCATTTAATCCAAGAAGTTTATATTTAGATACTTTTGTACTTTAAAAACACTTTTAAGTTAAAATCACATTTTTTTACACTAATACTAAACATTTAAAAACCTCGCCTTTTTTTAGCAGCTCCCCCCACGCTTCCCCTATTCGTTTCTCCTTAGTTTTCTAGTTTTTTTTTTGAAATTTTCTAATTTCTCCTCCTTGGTTATCATCGTCAAGAGAGAAAACCAGAGGAGGGGGGGGGGGTCTGATTCTAGATTTATATTACATATTATTTCTTTACTTAGAATAAGGTCTCAAGATTTAGATATTTAGGGTTTAATAGTGTTTGAGTTGAATCAGTTTGTGAGTTCGTGTATTTAATTTGCAGTAGATCAAAAACTATTAGCCTTGTATTATTATGATTTTATCTTATGATTTATGGATCCATCAAGGAGATCCTCGAATCAATCATTTTCTCAAATTAATTAATTTATAAATGAAAGTTTTCGATTGGAAAAACACATCAAAGCGAAATGATGAATCTACTATAATTTTCAATATCATCAATATTATTAATGTAATTTCATTTTAATAAATAAAATTTTTATAATAATTTCAAAAAGGACTTCCTTTTTTTTTTTTACATTTTATTTTACACAAACGTATATTGAGTCTTTTTCAACAACAATTGCAAATTAAAGGTCTTACCTTTTTTACCTTCCATAATTTTATTTTTAGCATTCATTTTCCCATTCTCCTTCATGACGTCAAGACTTTAGGCTGCGTTTGGTTGGGTGGTGTTACATTATTTGTGGAAATGTATATCATGTCAAGTTATATGCCATCGTTTGCTTTCTCTAACAATAGTGTCAGAGGACATGTGATTATCACTAAGGTGTTAATATGAATGAAAATGTGGATATTACCCCCTTCTTAGGTAATGTTATAGGTCATACACTTTTGACTCTAATCTTTCCATTTTACCCTTACTATTTTATTTTTCGATCCATGCTGCCCTTATATTAATCTCAAAATATCAAAAATACTAGTTGCCAGAACAAATTATTACTTTAATGTTAATTTTTATATATTTGCTAATTACAAATCCTATTTAACAAATTATTACTTAATTATTTGATTTTTTGTTTTATTAATATTTACTTTTTGATATTGAATTTGTTTAACACCCTAATTCCCTAAAGTATTAATTTAGTTAGAATACAAGTTTAGAAATCTTTTTATATAAGTGAGGACAAATTAGTAAAATACTCATGCATGTATGTAATTTTCTTACATCAATCAAATATGATAATCTAAGATGCACATCTTTCCAATCAAATACAAAATGTACATATTATCAGAAAATCACATTACTAGGTCATGTGGTAATAATTTTATGTCTATAATATAACATCATCCAACCAAATACATCCATGTGATTATCATAGTACACGTGTTCCTAATATATAAAAATGGTTGCACGAAATCCTAGCAGCCAAAGCGTCACGAATAAAAGAAACGAAAAGAAAAGAAAAGGAGAAAAAAAATGTAGGAGGGAAGAACAAATGGCGGCAAAACAAAACCATCCAAAAAGAATTAAAGAAAATAAAAAAAATTCAGCCTAAAACCCCAAAACCTAAAACGAAAGCCAAAATACGTAAAATCTCTCCCGATTTATGTTACTCTTCCCCCCAATTCTCTCTTATTTTCTTCCTCAATCTTATAATCACTTTTAAGATCGTTTCAATAATAAAGGTATTCTTTGATTTTATTTATATTTTGATTAATTTCTTTCGGGGAATGTTCGATTTTTTTAATATATATTTTGATTAATTTGTTTTATTTTTGTTTGGCTGTTGAGAAAATGGAGGGAGTTTGAAAAGAAAGTAGTGTTCTTTTTGTAGAGATTTATGATTCTTTTAAAATGTATACACCATTAGTCATTGCTTGGTTGTTGGGAAAATGGAGGAAATTTTGGAATGAAGTGGATTTAAGAGTATGAACTTTAAGAATCCTTTCTATTTATTTTCTTTGATTAATTTTATTTTATGGTCTTTCAAAAGTGTTTCATCTTCTATGAGTTTAATCCTTGTTTAGATGCTGAGTAAATGAAGGCAATCTGAAAGCAGTACTCGTCAATGTAAAATCTCAGATTGCTTTTGCTTTTATGGAATGTTATAATGTATTTTAAAGGGACTTGATACTTATGTTTTTGCGAGAAAATGGAGGAAATGTGAGAAGGAAGTAATAGTCATGAGTGTAAAATATATATTCTATGTTAAATATGCCTGTAATGAAATGTTTATTGAATAATTGTTTGATTAATCTTTGGCAAAAAAAAAAAAGTTTGATTAATCAATTGCTATTTATGATGAATTATTTTCATGAGACTTTTACTTATAAAGTTTGTATTAAATGCGCGTTTGCTGTAAAGTTTTGTATGTTTATTGGACAATAGCTGTGAAAATTTCTTAAAAGATTTGTCTATGGGATGAATCTATGCACATATGTTCGTAATATTATAACAACTTCCTATTGCTGCCAACATATATGATGATTTTGTGTTGCTGTGGGGTTTTGCTGAAGTTTACCAGTGGAATTTGCAATTAATAGGATTTACATTTTAGTAGGTGGCCGCATGTAGCTTTTGATAATTCTTAGCTTTGGACAATTTTTTCTTGATGAGCAGATCCTATGAATTTGTAAATAGCTTTATTAGTTGTTCTGACTTGTAAATGAGTTCCATCTCTTGACATAAGTGATCTGATTTACCTTGCTCTTCCTCTGATGTTGTTTCATATAAAGGGTGAGGATCAACTATTTAGCAGCCCATCTTTAAGCCAGCTAGAATTAGGCTAAACATTCTATCATAAAATAGAGTTTTAGTTTAATTAACGGTCAAAACATTTTTTTAGTGAAAATTAGGGATATTAGGCAAAGTTGATTCTTTTGTTACTCAATGTGGTAAATTGATATTTCAAGATGTGCTCTGATCTAGCCAATACTCAGAGAATGAGTTTATGATATAAGTTCAATGTTGAAGATATGGGAATTGTAAATATGGTTGAAAAAGGGAATTGTGGTGTTTGGGCTTTTGGATGTGTTATAACAAGGGAAGAAAGGAGGAAAAAAGGACCAATGCAGGGAACTATTAATAGGCCCTCTGGAGTAACCTTGATATCTGTCTCGTGTACATCCTATAAATGTTACATGTGATTTATATATTTGAGTGCTCTGGTAGGAAGCCTTGCACGCCGCTTTGGTAGAGTTGATTTGTTTAGAAATAAAACTGGAAAGATATAGAAGCTCAGAGATAACTGTCATTATAGACTAAATTGTTTAGAAGTATGTTACTTGTTTTCTCAAATATTTATCCCTTAATTTTGTCTGCGTGTTTTTTGTCAGTTTGTTGTCTTCACGTGTATGTTTTATCTCAGCATGCATGCTTGCTCAAGCTTCTCTAGGTCTGTCTTTCACCGTGGCTTAATACTAGCTGATTGGAGACAATGTTGTTTTGGGATTAAGGTCTCATTAGTCTAAAATATTTTAAAATTCAAATTTTAGCATAAAGGTTTTTTAATTTGAATTTTATAGTACATATTTATGAATTTTTTGGGAGACTACTTGAGACTTTAAATCTTTCCATATTTATATATTTCCCATACATAGTTCTTAGGAATTAATGTTCACAATCTTGAAGGATTACCATAGAATATTTGGACCTTTTAGGGTCAGTTGGCTGGGTGCCTTGGAAACTCATTGGAAGAGATGGTGTAGATTGGCAACCTCGGATATGTTTGAATTTATTATATAGACATGGCTAGCTTCTGCATTTCTGCACTGCCAACTGCCAAGAATCACCACAGCATATTAGTTTGAATGGCAATACTGGGCCAAGTTTGATGACACAGCCTCAGGGGTAGCTATTTATTGTCAAGTACTGCATGGTTGACTTTAAAATGCCATATATGTGTTTTCAAATGATCAAAGATGATGAATCAGTGTTTGCATGCATGCTAAGTGACACATATAGTGCAAAACATGACTTGTATCTTTTAGCTTTGAAGAGTGGATTATCAAAATGTGCTAGTTGATGGCAGGTTTTTTGATAATCACTAAGTTATTTTTCCAATTTACTTCTCCCTTTTTTCTAGATAAGTTCAAAGGAAAAGTGTGTGCAGAAGAAACCTTTTGTTCTACTTTTCAAATAAGTTTGATATCTGAAGTTGTTTTCTGTGCAACTGGTTATCCATTGCTTAAAAGCTCTTGACTGTTGTTGGCAAGGTTTTTGCCTGTTCCTTTTTTGGCGAATCTATGAATCATGTTCCTAAAAATTTCATCTTGCAATTAGGGAGAAGGTTCTAGCCTAGGGAGATCGTTTCAATCCTTCTAGGGAACTTTAATTCACTAAACCTCATAAAAATATATATTAACTATTGAACTTGTCAATGTCCTAGGTGGTTATCATTTTAGATGTCGTTTTGGGCATTGAAGCAACAGCGTTATTTATGTTGGCGAAATTGGTTTGCTGTCTTTGGTTTCTAACAAATTCCAATTTGTGAATAAATATGTATTACCGTTTTCGAATATTTGTCTTTCATATCCCCAGAATGAGGCTGATGTGAGGTATTAGTATTGTACATAAATGTATTAAGTTTGAGGTTGATTTGGAGGGTGAATTGTTGTGATCATAAAATATTTTTGCGATCATTAATTTTCTTGGAAATACACATCATATTCAGAATTTAGTGCCCTTAGCATATTGGGTGATAAGAAGACTTTTATACATTAGGCTAACAAGTATACTGCATTTATTATATTTTTTACATGTTATAAGCATAAAATATATTCTAGCATGTTGAAATATTTGACCATCTGATTCTGAAGGGTCAAAGACTTCATATCAGTAGAGATGGTCTGGTAGTTTTTTGGAGAGAAATGTCTGTACATGCTCAGAGGTCGATGTAAAATTAATAATGAAATGTTGGAATTGGATGTCCCATAAGTTGGTAAGCGATAAGAGTTGGGAACGGAGATGGTAGAGGGGCTCAACTGAAATAGTAGCGTAAATGAAGTCCAGGGAGGGTGTATGTTCTGGGACTGTTATGTTATATAGTTGTGCTTATATTCAAACTAAGTTTAAATAAAACTAATAAACAATCATGTTTTTTTACCGGCATGTTTAGAAGCTTGCTGGAATTTGTTCTTCGAAGGCTGTAGTTAACTAGTAACAAGAATTTGTTTCTTTCTTCATTGGCAGTTAATTTATTCTGTTCTTTTCTCTTCCCATTTTGGTTGAGTCTTTTCAATTGATGCACTGGTAAAATTAATTAGTTACAACTGTGACTTTGATAATTGATTATTTGGACCACATATTGCTTGTGGAAGGTTTGTTCAGTTTATAGTTGACTAAGTTTCAAACAAAAACTCTCTTATTGTTTGTTCGGTTATTGCTTTTGCTAAATCCAAGGTTTTGCAATAATGGTTCTTGGGATTTGAAGCATTATTTCCTTGAGCACTAAATCTGTATTATAACAAGCTGTTGATCTCCTTTGTAGAGTACGCGGTACAAGCCCTGAGATAATTTAATGCTTGATCATCTGTTAAGTGACTTATTGTTAATTCATGGAGGTTACACCTGCTGGATGCGGAAATCAAACCCTACAAGAGCATACTTGCAGCGTAGGCCGACTGTCCGGTTACATAATTGGCAAAGGAAAATTCGGAAGTTGCACCCAGTGCTTCTTTTCTGGATGTTGCGTTTGGTAAGTTTCCATCAGCTTGTGGCGTTACAAACATATTCCAATAATGCGTATTTGTTTCTTCATCATCCCTGTTAGTCTACTGAACTAGTTGAGATAGTTTTCTTGCTTAAGCCCTTCAGAATTAGTTTCTTATCCTTTTCTTCAGTAAATATTTGTGTTGTTTTTGCAATTAAAAAGAAAAAAAAAACTAAACAACCGGCAGAATGATCCCATGAGATTATGGTTATCCAAAAAAAAAAAAAAAAGAGATTGTAGACTTATGATAACCTTTTCTTAATGAAATTCTTACGTCTTTAGATTGGAGGAACCTAATTGTCAACAATTTTGGTAGACATTTTACACAGACAAACACTCAGGCTAACTCTATGACATATATGTACATGCAAGGGTAAATGTGTAAAAGAAGGGGAATCTTTGCTGGGTATATATTGAAGAATGGCTCTTTTTAGAGCAAGAATTGAAATAATCATTACAGTTTTGATTAATTGACATTCTACATCCCACTTATCAAGGGATTTAACGTTTCACTAAAAAATTTTTTTCTTCCTGCTGTGCTAACATGGGTTGAATGCATCTCATGTTAGACAAAGAACAATTGTGTACAACAATGAGTTAGTAAAAAAATTTTCTTCTCTGCTACGTCAGAAAATGTCGTTGCCTTTATGGATAGTTGCTGGTTGGTACCTTTTGGTAACAATCACCGTTGTGTCATGGCCATTATTATCTCTCGTTTTCGGTTTTTGTCTTGGCCAGCTTACTTGCTGGAAAGTGCAACCTGGCCATAAGAGGTCTGGGTGCTCGTGTTTTTTGGTCAAATCCCCTCACACAAACAAATCCTGCAAAAAGTTATACAGTGTTAAAAGAGCATTGGTCAAAGCATGATAAATCTTGGAGATAAGCATGGATATTACTGGTATTTAAAAGAGTGGAACATGGTTCAACTTTAATTCACTGACATATATATTGCAATTTTATTGCTATGTTTGCAGAAGGTTGTTGAACCAGGGATGTCTTACGATAGCTATTTTCGAATTTTAGGAAATTTATTTAACATCTGGGCAGCAGGCTGAGCGAACTTTTAGGAATATCTATGTTGTAAACAACAGCCAATTTAAGTAAGTTTTATGTCATAGGCATGAATAAAGTTAAAACAATTAGTGCAAACAATTTTCTACAGCTAGCAACGAATAGTTCATTATAAGAATGGATTATTTAATCATGACTAGAATGTATTTAGTTTCTTGAGCTTTAGTGTATGGTAAAATAAATGCCATTGATAAATACATAATTATTGCAATTGGTGTTTATTCAATGAGTTGTAAATTGTGAAAGTTGAACCTAAGCAAATTACTTGAGAGTGGAACATTCTGTAAGAGATTGGCTTACATCTTTTGAACACCATAAATCTTAGTCAAGTTCTAGGAAGTTTTTAAAATTTGATGAGAATATGCAAATCACTAACCTTAACATGTGGATGATGAGTGAGTTGGGACCCAAGTGCCATACTCAACAATGTGGTTAGCAATTATGCAATTAACTCATATGTTACAATTTGTATATGCATTTGCAACCCTGAAAAACTAGACATTTTTCCTTATTGCAGCAGAGAGTGGAGTTTAAATTAGGAGCTACTGATGATGTTTTCTTCTTCCTGCTTACAGGCTTCGTGTAATTCTTTGTCAGGTGCAAATCTCCTCTTTCTCTCTTTCTCAATTGTAGTCTTTATATTACTAAAATTCTGTTTAAGTTGCACAATTCTTATACCAACATCTGTCTGTGCAAATTTACTGTGGCATTAAAGCACAGTATTCGTCTCCTTTTCTCATTCTTTCAGATCATTTTAAAGCCTATTTTCCTTTCATTTCTTCTTTCCTTTGCTTAGCTAAAATACATGCAAGTAAGATTTTTGAACTTTTATCATCAGTTCCAGATCAGCTTCCCTCCTTTTCAGCTTATTTGGCTCATTATTCTATAAATCTCCAGCTACGCATGCATGACTGGCTCATTATGGATGGAATTGCAGAAAGCATATCTACATCTGCCTACCACCATGTTGTAACACATCTTACACTTCTGTTTTTTCCTTTTATCATCAAAATAACTTGTTGGTTGGTTGCATTTCTCCCATAATGCATCTCTTTTTATTTTTTGTGATCAAGAGAAAAAAAGGGTCCTAGTGGGAAATCATTGGTGTATTCTATTTCTATATAGAACTTATTCTATGATTTGTATGAATGCCGAGCCTAAGCGTAACCAACAAGGTAATAGTTTCTGTTGCATTTCTATCGGATGTGCTAGCCTAACGAGAAGCCATTTTTTGCTCCATGTAGATATGGTTATTCAATGATTAAAAGTACCATTTCATACCTTTCCAAAAGCAGTACTGGATTCCCTCAGTTGAAAGTCCTGATAGACATGGAATACATTTTGTAAGTGGCCTTCTTCCTTTATCACTGTATCGGGGTAGCAACTTTAACGTTCAAAAGTTCAATGGGGAATTTCTTACCTTTGAATATTGATGACACAGATGTTCCAAAGTACACGGTCCGTCTGGGTAAATTCCATATCAATTTTCTTGGAACATCCATCGGCTTGAGGCTTGATTCATGATCTGCGAAGACCTGTGTAGTAATAACAACTTCTTTTATAAGCATCTAGTTATCCAATGATCTATGCTTGCTGGGCAGTGTAGGAATCTATAAAACATCGGTCTTAGAATACTGAAATATAATATTTATCTAGTCTAGAGTAGGGTCTTGCTTTTCCAGATGCCACTTAACTCTCCTTATTTTGAGTTCTCTAACAATTAGAGTTGGCAATAGCTTGAATATTATTACCTCATTAACTTGAAAATATGTTCCATTTAGGGGAAAGCTTCCTCTCATTGCGGTTCTACATGGTATCTGTGCACATTGCGGTGCAAATATTAGTAAAGGATTTAAGAGGTATTGGCATTTTGTGCTTCCGTGACATCAATTTATGACTAAATCTTGCTCACCAAGAGTGTTCCTCGGACTGTTTGTGCATTAGCTTCTCTTACACTATTGCAGGCAAAGCAGGTCTTCTCATTACACAATCTTCCTGATTCTTGGGACCCACAGCTTTGTTCAGGTTGTTGAACTGAATTTGCAGTTTCACCTAGTAATTGCATGTTATAGAAGCTTATCTAATCAGTTTTGCAATAAAGCAAGCAATATAGTTTTTCACAAGCACTTGTTAGTGTGTACTTTAAACTCTGACGATCATGACATCCTAATAAGACATCTGCAAATGCATGGTGTGATCTTCACATTGTATCATATATCATAGATGGTGTTAGGTGCTGTTTTGCCATTCTCCGAGTAATATACCCCTTGATACGTTACAGAGGTTTGTTCTTACCTGGTGTCCATATAGCAAGAAGGTAGGGGCTAGGATCATCTGGTTCCCGCCTTTCCATCTATAAGTTTTATGAAGATGGAAGTTAGAGAAGTATATTATGCATAAACTCTGGAAATTTTGAAGAACTTAAGAACTTACCCCTTCCAAGAGAGGATGCTTATCGGGAAGTTCATATCTGCATCATTGCAACTATGCATTAGAATGTGTTGTGTAGTGTTTTATCATTGTGAGTTGACCAGAAAGTCTAACTTTTAAAGCAATTTTCAGGTATAACTGTTCTTCAATTTTGATAGGGGAAAGTTAGACAAATGTTGAATTTACTGATGCCTTGTTGGAATAATTTTTTCCTAGGTCCTTAGAGCTTTTATGAGCCATTTTCCATCTATGAATTAGCCCCTTATGACCATTAATATTAGCAGGTTTTTCATTATTATACATTTGGTATTTTGGTAACATGATTACAAGGAAAATATCCACTTACACATAGTGCTCTGTTCGTAGCCTGCTCACATTCTTCAATTTGGGGATAGGTATAGAAGCAGCTTCAGGATTCAAAGCTACTAAAGCCTTTGACAAGTCACCTTCTTGAAGCTGCATATAATGCTGTAGATTTGCTGTGAACTCTTCAATATTGAGTTTTATTGTGGGAATTTCATCAGGATCCTCATAGCATGCATCTTCAATGTCACTCTGTAATTCTTCTGTGTGCTCGGGTTCTGGTGTTGCCGGTTCTTCAATGATAGGTTCATGGTTGCCATTGTTAGGCCCCTCTCTAAGCATGTTATGATCTAGTTGAGGTAATGGCATTGGATTGACAACTCTGCCAGTGTTGTTCTCAGTCATAATTGGAATAGTTGAACTTGTTATGCTCTTCTCTTCTGTACCTGGTAGTGCAAGCCTTGCACTGCATCAAAGAAAGTTGACACATAAGTAAACATGCAGCTCATCCTTTTGAAAGCCAGGTAGATGGTTTTAAGAACATCCAGCCTTCTGTTTTCGCTTTCTCATCTATCTAATTCTCCGGAGTTCTTTCTTTTCAAGCACATTAACATGTTGTCCGCCCATTGTTCTTTCCTTGACAATTGCAGTGACAGATTGCAAAGTTAGCTACAGTTTTGTTCAAACTTGTTTAGAGTCGTTTTTGAATTTCTATGTAAGTGTTTTCAAATACGAATATAGTATTTTGAAATTTGGTCCAAGGGTGCATGCATTGCATTTTATAATGCTTCAAAACTATTGACACATTAACATTTTTAACTCTATTCCTTGAAATATTGTTAGCACTTTGTGTTTGTTTTCCTGTCCTGGTGTGATATGCCCATTTTGAACATATATTGAAAAAAGGTATAGACATTTTTGGGCATCTGAGAGATTTGAGACTAGTCCATCCTGTATTAAGGTAGATTAATGACTCCCTTTATGTTTTTGATACAAGTAATATGCTTCCCTTCAATGGGAATGCTCGTCGCTTTGTAAGTATCCACAAGATTGTAGATCCAGTTAGATGTCAGTTGCAGTGATCGTGTGAATGCAGCAATTCAATATTTATATTTATTGTGCTTATCTTTACTTGGATGGTATAATAAGACCTCTACTGCCTTATGTAACAGATTACAGAGGCAACTGTTGGATGCTAATAGAAGTTGAAGCCAAGGGTTTGGCAGGTTAAAATTTTTTCTAAGTTGTCCACTTGTTTGGCATATGCTCATGCAGACAACAAAGTACAACACAATTAACAATTATTAATCTGTATCGAGCAAAGAAAATTTCAAGACTTATTCTGATATTCTTGCTTGTATTCTTTCTATCTGCCTGAGTTATGGTGTTATAAACACAATTTGAAAATAGGCTAGAGACTAACCTTGCAAAAGCACTTGCAAAGTGCCTGCACTCCCCTCTCATTGGACATGCATTACAATTTGGTTTACTCTTTGTGCAAAAAACCTGCATAACATGTTAAACCATGAACATATATATGCTCTTTGAAGGCCTTATTGCAAAATATGATTTTCATGTGTGGCATTGATGAAAAAATGAACCTAATGAAATACCTTTCCAAATGTGATCATTTGATAATGTAGTTCATACCTGTTATCCAATAGCACATGAATCAGTAAAAAGTTTGTATCTAGTAAGAGCAGCATTTTTCTATTTGTGAATACACATGTATTTGAAAAGGGTTTATGAGTTTACAATGTTAGTTGATCTAGTTTGCACAATCTTGGCCAGAGATATTTCTGAATTGACTCCAGTATTGGATACCTAAGATGAACTTTATCAGCATCTGTAGGAAAAAAGAATGAATCTAAGGTTGATTTGTTCAGGTCTAAATACTCACAATTCTAGGAGGTGCAACTGTAGTGATTCAGGCAGTGGTTGGAGAGGAACCCATCCCAGCCTAACTGCTATTCGTCCAACATTTGTGTCAACCTTCACAAATGTGAATGTTTTGCATTGGATGTGGAATTTGTTCATCTTAAACTAGAATCGTAGGTAAATCTTAATTGCGTCTTACCGGAAAAGCAAGATGGTGAAGGGTTAAAAGGCGCACGCACTCCACACTTTTCAGCCCCAATCCCCGTATGCTTAAGAGATACTCCCTGTAACATAAAAAGTTTTATGATGCCATAAACATAAACTACTTGGACATAGGAGATTAATTATTATTTCACTCTGGATCAGTTTATGCCATGAATAGTCTTGTTGTTTATGAAGGCAATAACTGTAGATATTTAGGAATTCACAGTGAAATTATAGATGGCTTACTTTGCTTGATCAGGGGGAACATCTCTTAACCATTCGAGATCAATGCTTTCATGGTCTCTAACCAGTCGGTTCAAGAATTCCTGCAAAATTTATTTGAAGTAGTTAAAAATATGCTGTAAAGGTCTTATAATGATCAGAAGCAGCTGAATTCATTGCACATGCCTTGATTCGTTCTGCTAACATGTTGTTCATCCCTCTTTCTTTGATGGCATTAGAAACCTCATTAACATCAGCTTGTCTCAATGCTTCATAATCCAGGGAATCCATGGTATCTTTGCTTCTTTCTTTTTTTGAACTATTGGCCTGCGCCTGTTTTCTTAATGCATCCCAGTCAGTTGCATTATTTCTCTCTTCTTTAGCCTTTCTTCTTTTTGGCTTTAAGATGCTACTGGTCCCATGTTCTCCAGAAGAATGCATTTGCTCCTTCGCATTGGATTGAACCTCTCTGTTTTGTATATCTTTGCCCTTATTCAATGCTGACATTCCCTCAATATCAGAAGATCCTGCATTAAGGGGATTTGCAGCATGTAATGATGTACTTTTCTGCAGCTTAGGGACTGCATTGGAGGTTTGAAACATTGTGACTGATGCACTTTCTAATTGGATGATCTTATTCCCCTTTTCTTGATGATTATTGCAGTGCTGATTACTTTTGGTATGAGATCTCGGCTGAAAGTCTTCTCGTTGGTGCATTATATACTCCCTTGACAAGATATCCAAGGCTGTTGTGGCCATGTCTTGACAAATAGACTGTCCATTTTGTTTGACTGTGTAATGTCCTAGTTGTTTTGACTTGTTTAATCCGAAAACAGTTGAAGCCCCAGAAGACATGCACTCTTCACCACAGGGTTCAAGAACCTCAGCTTCCTGTGCTTTGGACTCCAAAGTCATGTGCTGCGGATGGTTACTCATACTAACTGCTGGTACCTGCACTTGTTGATTTCTAAAATGGATAGCTTGATTGATTGAGGAAAACCCTCTGAGGCTTTCTTTTGTTTCCAACCTTGACATCTGTCCATTTTCTGAAACATCCGGTTGTTTATTAAATCCTTCATAAAATCCCAAGCTCCCACTTACACAATTGTAAAGTTCTTCAAATGAGGCATTCTCCATCTGGTCAATGGTTGAACCATGAATGTTGTTGAATTTGCAGCCACTAGCAGGATCTTCTGTTTCTGAGTGGTAGCCCAAGTAGGATCTGATTCCTACGTTTGCTTGAATGACAGAGGAATCAAAAGAACCTTGTGATGACAGCACTTCTTCCTCCAAGCTCTGACAATGTGCTTCTGTGAAGGTTGTTCTATCTATGCGTGAGTTCTCACTGTTCTTTTGATAATCTGTTGACCCATTGAGTGTGATGGAGCTTTGGCTTTCAAGTGGATGACTGAATAGATTTTCATGCCATTTTATGGTTTCATTTGCATTTGGTTCGCAGACTTCTGGTTCTTCAATTAGTATTTTTGCCTGATCTCCATTGCATTCACTCTTGTATGATGACTTTAAAGGAAATCTCGCTGCTAGAGACATGAATGCAGAGCTGCACATTGTGAAAGCAGGAGATGGTTTATTTGTACTTCAGGCTTAAGTTTGAAAATAGGAGTTCAGTATGTGGTGAAACTAAATTTACCTTGAAAGGTGATCTGAGACATTTTGAGTTAGGAAGACCCCTATTACAGAATCCACCACAGAACCCTTCCATTTTGAGAAGCGCCTATCTCCTGCAAGGTTTTATGAAATCTTTGGTAAGCATACATGCAGCCAATATTCTACATGACTCAAGTGAAGACTATATGCTAAGAACTAGGTTGTGGAAAATTCAGGTTGATTGATACAACTTGTTACATTTGAGCTGCACAAGAAAGCCACTAAAAATTCAGAGAGTGCTCATGTCTAAGTTTTTATAAATATGCAGAAAATTTATTGAACCCATCATAGAAATATATAGCATCCTATTATGGCAGTCTGGTTCAATTGTTCCAAGTTCCTACCTTGTTTGACTGAACTGCAGCTTTACACTTCTAGTGCTTAGATACAATGTAGTATCAAATGTAGTGTAAGTGGTTTTGTTGAAAAATGGTTCTAGTAGATCTAGAACAGTTTATATCAAGCTAGCTTGGAAATTGGCAGGAAATATAGCTGATAAGTTATTTTCTTTCTTTCTTTCTTTCTTTCTTCTTTTTTTTTGCTCATCATCCTTTTATGCTGTTTATGGTAGTGCATCTTTTGATTCAAAGCAATGCATGTGCACTCTCATACGAGTGGTTTTTGTTGTGTAACCCCCTTTCCTCCCTGGTTAGGTACATACAAACACTTCATGGTTGTAATCTGGCACTGCATTTTGTATTATTTGCGCAATTTGAAAGTTCAAGATTAAATGTTAGTCACTGAGAGCAGGCGCAGAAAGTCCTTGCAGTAGTAAGAATAGTAGGGCAAAGCATGTTAAGGGGCTGTACCTTGTACAAGATGCATGCGTGCTATGAATGAATCAACTCTACCATGAAAAACTCTCCTTTCTTCTTCCCACCATTGTTCCTTCTCCTTATCTGTACTTCCGACATCTTCTCCCTCTTTCCCCATCAACAAATTCCATATCCTGTTTGTCTCTGGATCAAGGTCCACTTTAGGTCGTAGTTTTCTTTTCTTGATAAAATCAAACCCATCATACGGGACAACTGTGCCAGCTCCTTGGTATACGACAAGTGCATTCTGTGCTTCTGCTTTGGATTTTTTCCTTTCATCGAGAGTGATGCCCTTGAATATGTTAATTATCTCCTCAATGGGAGAGATGAATACCTGTTTTGGAGGTCGCCCTGCATTATTTACCCCGGAAGAGTCGATATGGTAATGGTTAGTAGAGTCAGGAAAACTTGGTAGACTGAGTACTTAAGTATAACAGTTGATGGAAGGTTGATGGAAGGATAAAGATTTTCTTAGTACCTCGTGCTTTGGTAGGCTGCTGATACTCATGCAGTTGTTTCTGTTCTTGCAGCAGCTGTCCTTTTCTGGATGGAACTCTTCTGGATAGACCAGGCTCTCTCTTTTTATTTTCTGAAACGTTGTTATTGGATGTTTTCCTGACTGACCAAAATTCTGGGAGAGGGGCTTTCTCCGGGGTAGTTGGTAGAAGATGGTTGCAGTTATCAATTGCAGCTAAGTTATTTTCCATGCCTGAATGCAGTTGGAACAATATATGTTGCTTTGAAGAAGTTAGACCAGCAGCTGTAGAGTGAGCATACCTGTCACCTATGAGTTCACTATCCCCACCACTTTTTCTTATGGCTATGTTATCACTTTCGCTACGAGGGTCAGATATTCCACCAGCGGCCAATGATGTGAATTCTTTTGCATTAACACTGTTTGTGCCTTGTATTCGAAGTTGTCCTGAACCATACGACATCCCATACTTCATCGGATGAATGCATTCTAGGGATTCATCATGGATTTTTGTTCTTTTGACAGCCTCTAGAAAACCTGCATTGGCAATGCTGCCATTTCTATAACCTTCATTTATCCCAAATATCCCTTCGGATAACAATGAACTCATTGAACTCGATGTACAAAATTGTCCCTGCTCAATAGACCGAGAGTGATCTCTCTTGGATCCCCTACCTTCATTAGAGTTGGGCAAAACTGTTGGTACTGATTGAGGGCATCTTTCAAACATTAGTTCATTGGTCCCATTAGTACTTGCCCAATTGTCCTTTCCTTGGAAAAAAAATTGGCTAATTCCTTTTGGATGGGTATTTTGTTGTCTGAAAGTGTATCCATTTCTGTAGCTTTTTTGGCTCAAATCAGCATCATCTGTGTTTACATTCCTTGCAATGACATTTATATTTTCCATTTGCAGGTCCTTCGGTTGAAGTTGTGAGGCTGCGGCAGCTGGGGTACATGGCATTGATATGTGGGCAATTGGCATCATGTTTTTCAAGGTGTGACTACTTCCAGTTTGTGGTAGGTTTTCCAAAGCCATCTGTTGACTGGTTTGTGCAGATGATTTTGTTTTAAACCCACTATCTTCTACATTCTGCAAAACAATGTCTTGAGGTTCAGAGGACTTACTTCCCTTTAGCATCTCATGGGGATTAATTATTTCTGCCACACTTTCATTTCCAGTGTTTTCCAAATCAAAATTCAATGCTCTTCGGCAGGATTTTGCAGCAGGCACAGCATTTGGCTGAGTCTCCTTCATACCATCTACTTGTTGAGGGGTTGATCCCTTTATGCTGTTTTTGCGGACATACTTCCTTTTTCCAGCTGGTCTAGCACTAGGATCAGCATCCCTTGTACAATCTGCTTGCTCAATCATTGATTCTTTCTGGTTTTCCTTGTGCATGTACTCCCCCTTTTCAGCTGTTCCAGTACTAGGATCAGATTCCTTTGTAGAATATATCTGTTCACTTGCTGATTCTTTCAGGCTTTTCTTGCGTACATACTTCCTCTTTGCTGGTGTTTGAACACTTGGGTCGGACTCCTTGGTTGAATCTGCATTTTCATTTACTGTGAGGCCTTTCCTGCGTACATACTTCCTCTTTCCATTTGGGTTATCATTGGAGTTAATGTTTTTTGCAGTAGCTGACTTTGGAGCCCTTTTGTGTTTGCCTTCGACAATTACCTTGGGCCTGTGTTTTCTCCGTTTAGGTGGTTTCTGCTGTGGTGTCGTGTTCAGATCTATGCATTGGTCAGTTCCCCTTTCGGAGTCCTTTTTTTCCTCCATTGGTGTCGAAATGATGGCAGATGATGAATCAACAATGTTCTGCAAGAGTTCACAATTCTGTTGAGGAACTTCTTTTCCACTGGATGCAATTACACTTTCATGCTTTTCCTTCTCAACAATTGAGCTTTCATCTGATACAGAAGATGATACTGGTGCTGTAGAAAGCTGCTTGTTCTCCATCATCTTGGTTTGATCTGGTGCTGCTGGTGTGGAATGGAATGAGGTGGTGATTTGGTAGGCTGCATCAACTTCTGTCTGTGGTGGTGAGTTCAGATTATACATTGGTTTGTAAGGTATAGGAAAACCATCTGCAAAAAAGGTCCTTTTCTCAATAGACAGTCAATCAATGACAACCGTTCGACACTATTTCTATAGCACCATAGTAGAAGGCACTTGGTGTAACCAATTTGAAAATAACACACATGAAGAAGGCCTCGCCGATGAATAGTACATAAAAAATTTCTAAATTCTAGTAGCGGCATAATAATTATAGGCTGCAAAATTTCCTTTGCATGCAAAATATCCAAATTCATATTTCTTCAAACAACTAGTGAAGAGGTATTGCTTGCAGTTACATGCAGATTACTTTAGTCAGGTACTGCAACATCAATTTGCTATGGCTTCTAAATATCTTATTAATATATTTTGTTTCCGGAAAACATGCAGATTCAATGAAATCTTAGTTGCATAAACTGTCGTCAGTTGCATAAAAGTTAAACAAATTTAATCACTTACACTGAGGCATTTGGTGGTGGAAGGTGTCATTATTTCTCAAAAGGGGCAAACTTGTGGATTGAGTTTGGTTGGAAGACAGGAAATTATTTGAGCTGGACTGTTTCCAGTTGTCTGCTTGCGAATGCAAATTTGCAATGGGCCCAGTATTTGGTCTGCTTATGCTCGGAGTAGTGTCTGCAGAGGCAAAACCAGTGGCATTTCTGGTTGCCAGAAGATTTGCCAAGGTATTATTGTTCCATCCCCTTCTTTCATTTTGATGAGCCTGTGTGTAGGAACCTGCAATGCTATTTATCATTCTGTTCTTCTCTGCCAATTTCATACTACCTACATAATCCCCTCCTCTCTGAGCCAATTGTTCAATTGGGTTGAAATTCTGAGCAATTCCATTGTAATTTGGGATATCTTGTACACATCCTGCGGCAAATCCAGCCAATTCCTGCCGATTTCCTCTTCCAAGTTGGTTCCCTTGCCCGTTCGCCAGAATGGGATTTGATCTTGTTGGAATGGGCTTTTGTGGTGTTACCGGTATCCAAGAACCCGAAAACAGAAAGTCATTCGCTTCTGGAATTGAGAATTCCTGTCCAAAATTCATCCTGGAATTCATGCAAGCCTGCTAACAGTCCCGCACTTTCTTCCACTTTCTGTTCTTACAGCAGATGCCTTATTAGAAGCTCGAATTCCAGAAAACTTTCTACAAATCACCGAAATTCGAGTTTATTAAACAACTATCTCCTACCCCATTGGTTCAAACTATCCTGCCAAATCTTCCAATCCTCCACCTAACATGCCCAAAGCATCAAACAACCCAGACAGACCTGAAGGAAGTCAGACAAAAAGAAGATATTAATTCTCTTAGGTGGAAAACAGGTTAAAACAAATCAGCATCTGAGTTATAAATGCTTTAAGGCCATTTTCCAGATATTTTCCAACAAACCAGCTCAGGCTTACCATTTCCAGCCCTGGAAAAACATGGAAACCATGAATAACTATAGAAATGAAACAAAGCAGAAAAGTCACGGTAATTAATTTGTTGTGAAGAAGATAGTTTTATCCCAAAAAATATTTGACTGAATTAATCTGTATTAAATGGGGCTGGATTTGTTAACTAAAAGATATTGCAATATCTTCAAAGAATCTTGTTGATATTTGAAAGAAGAAAAAAAAAAGAAAAAAAAAAAGGGCGGAAATGTAACAGCTGACTGAGTTTTAAAAGCAATGTGCATGAACCAAGTTAAAACAGTAAATAAATGTTAAAAAATAAATAAATTTTCATTTGTAGCTAATCTCACCGATTTGTTCCTTTGGAGGTCTGCTTTGCTTTCAGAGCCTAGTCAATGCCGGAAAAAACCAGTCAGTTTCTATGGCAAAACAAGAGAGAGAGAGAGAGAGAGAGAGAGAGAGAGAGAGAGAGAGAGAGAAATAAAAGAAAAAGGAGGAAGGAAAGAAACAAATAGATAGACTAATATTTATTTTTGTACAAAAAAAGTTATAACCCACTTTATGGGCACTCCTTTTGTGTTTTTATGAAGGGGCGCTCCCGTCCGAAGTCCTAAATAGTTATTGTCGTGATAAGCTTGTACCACCTTTTTTTTTTTTATGGGTTTGTTTTTCTTTTTTTTTCAATAAAAACTGAAAATTATAATAAATTTAAAGATGTCTTCTTCGTTCACTTGAAGATCTAAATCTTATTTCATGACACAAATTATCTTGTTGATTATTTGAAATCTCAAACCTTCTTTATATGTCTTTAGTACATCTATCATTTTTTCGTTTTCGTTTTATTGTATTATTCCCAATCGGAAGTTTTTAATAATAATGGTGATCCTAATCGTTGTGTTATAGGTTTGTTTTTCTAATTTCATTTACTTTTGCCTAATTTGAGAACCTTGGCTTCCTTGAGCACGGGGCAATAATTTACAGTCCTATAGTGGTCCCAATTCTCATTATTATTGTTATGAAAACATTTAACACTTTCTTATGGTCAGTATAAACAAAGTGAAAGGACTAAACTGTTATCTTGCTTGTTACTTTTGCTTGGAAATAACATTTTTATTCATATCTTCTAGTGTTCTTTTTTTGGAAAACTTTTATATTTATTCTTAATTAACGTGTGAATTTCATTTTATTGAATTATTATTTTATATACATTATAGTGATGTAACATGATACGGTAATAAATATACCCTGTTATTATATACCGATTGAGAAAAATCGATAATTCCTGTGATATTACATGAGATAATTTTCCTTAGATTTTGGATTCATGATTGTTATTAATTTTTTCAATATTTTTATTTTGAATTATGAATTTGTGAAATTTTTGTTGAATAAGATTATGCGTATGTTAAAATTATCATGATTTTAATAGATTGGTGTTTGTCTAATTAGAAAAGTTATTATTTTTAAAGAAAATATGAAACCCTAAATGGCATGTGACAAAGCTATACAGTGGGAAACAGTATTTTTCCATCTTTTCCAAATTCTCATTAGGAATGTAACAAAAAAAATAAAAATTCTTATTAGGAAAGCATGATAATTTGATAGGTTAACACCTGTAATTTTATTTACCCAAAAAGAGGTGCCCAAATCCATATATGGAGTCATTTAATTTTCTTACATGCATGAAATTTTTCAAGACCATGTCATTGAAATTCATTTAAGGAAACAAATCTTCGTTTAATTAAAGTAAATTTTGGAGGTGAAAACGGTAGACAGTATAAATTTGATTCATTGATTTTGGAATGTTTTCTTTTTGAGTAATTAATTAAAGAAAAGTATTTCTTAATCCGTCTGTATTTAATCTGTCTAAAATTCTCCTGACATGACTTCCTTTATTTATCAAATTTTTATAATTATCATAAAAGTTTAATTTTACATTTAATAAAATTTTATCTCATATTTAAAAAGTTATCTTATTTATAAGATAAGTTTTTTTTTTTAACTATAATGAGAGTTTTGAAAAAAAGAAATGGAACCTATCATATCAAACGGCTTATAGACAGAATGAATTATAGATAGATTAAATAACAAAACTTTAATTAAAACCGCAGTTAAAACATTTTTAATAAAAAAAATCCACAAATTTTTTGACGGTTCAGATCAAGCGTATTTTAGTAAGTTCCCATATATGATCAAGGGTATTATAGTAGTTTCACACTCGCCTGCCTGGTGTGAGTAAAACACGTGGTGGTTTCGGTCCGCATGACCTAAACACGTGACGTAGGAAGACTTTGCCCTTTTTCGTGAGTGTGTTTTGGCATTAAAATTGGTGCAGCGAACAAACAAAGAGGCGCCCACAAGAAATTAAGAATAAAAATAAAATAATAATAAAAAAATAGAATTGGTTGGTAGTAAAAGTAAAAGGTGGAGAGAATCAGAGAAAAATAAAGGAAAAGAGTGCCCTGAATAAAAACTTGCATGAAGAAGTAACGTACAATATTCCCTTTCTACGTTGAATTGCATGCATGACTGATGGATTTTATTTAGTAGATTTATTTATAAATTTGTTTTATTATTTTTGTCTCTATTAGAGTTTAATCTTTATATGAGGATTTTTGGAGCAAACCTCTATTCTAATTTTGCATAGATTTTATTCACGAGTGTCTCAGCGATACTTCTTTCGTACTTTTTTATTTATCTCTTTTAGAACATTTATTTATCCATTTTATTTGTTATTATCTTAATATTAATTCTTTATTTTTTTTAATTACCCTTTTAAACTTATCAATCGCTCTTGAATGAATTTTTTTTTTCTTAAATGTAGTCAGAGTCATCTACTTCTAGTTGGAATTAAAGGGGGGGGGGGGGAGAGAGAATCAAAGGAGGAGGGAGACAGAGATAAAATAGAAAAATTAAGGTCAATATGTATAGATTTTATACCATAATCGTTTTTCTTAAGGACAGATAAAAAAGAGACTAAGATAATATTATTTGTTACTCCGGTCTCATTTATTTGTCCCTTATTAATTTTTACAAAGTTTAAGAAAAAATGTTAAATTATATTGTCATCCTCGATGTTTGTGAGCCCTTTTGAGGTTTTTATGTAATGATGTGATAGTAAAAAAAATGATAAAATTGAAACTTGAAGTGTGAGAGACGGGCCATAAAGCCGTTTACTGGTTCGGTCACCCACTATGGATCCGGCCACTAGTGTCAACTCAATTGGTGAGAGGCGTGTGCATAGGAGCAATAAAATCCTTGGTGGCCTGGGTTCGAGGAATGCTGCAGGCACGTTGGTATTCAAATTTGCAAGGGGTAAGGGATAATACCTTAAGCAGTGGTGACACTAGTGGTCGAGTCCGAAGTGGATGACCGGACCAGTAAAAGACTCTGTGGGTCCGTCTCTCATATGAAGTTTATTTGTTATTTATTTGTGATAATGGAGAAATAGATTGAGACTTTCCGAAAGAGGAATGATGAGTAAACAAAATGAGATGGAAATAGTAAATTTTTGTTAGTTAAAGTATTGTTGGTTATTATAATGATTTAGAAATCTATTTTTCATGAGAAATTATGATATAATTATTATATACTCCATCCGTTCCTTATTATCTAACCCCAACCTAATGTTCTTTTTATTTGTCTTTTTATGGTTTTAATAAAGTATTAATTATTCATTTCCAAACTTACCTTTCTTTTGAATTGTAAGAACTATTAAATATAGTAGTTGTATATTAAACCAACTAACTTATAAAGAGGAGAGAGAATGAAATAGGCTTAGGGTAAATTTGGAAAGTGAAATAAAATTTGTATAGAATTTTGTTACTTAACTAACTTTCTTAATAGAAGATATTCGGTTATTGGGGTTAGATAATAAAGAACGGAGGGGGTAGAATTTTTATCATTCGTTTGGAATTAATCACCAATATTATGCTAAATCAACAGTTTTATCCATGTTTCTTTTTTCTTCATGATTTTGAAGGGAATATTTGCTCTAATTTTGCGTAGATTTTATTGACAAGTGTCTTAACGGCAATTTTTAAGGTGCTATTTGTCATTTTTTTTGTACTTAATACAATTTTTGTCCATTAAAGTGTAATTGACAGCTATTATAATGATATGTCTATTTTTTCTCATAATTTTAAAATAGAACTTTTGTTTTGATTTTACGTAGATTTTATTGATCGATGAGTGTCTTAATAATGTTTTTAAAGGTAATTTTTTGTTATATTTTTATATTTAATATACTTAATTTTTCAATTAAAGTGTTATTGATTATTAATATGATTTATAAATCTATTTGCCATGAGAAATTATTTTAAAATTATTAGATAGACTCTTTCTATCATATCATTCATCATGGACTCAACCATTAATGTTACTAGATATATTGCCCTCACTTACATTACGGGTATTATAACATATACAATTAAATATATAAGTATATAATAATAATTTGAGACGTTAAAACTAAAAGATTAATTTCACTAAAGTCATAACTAACCTTAGCCGCCGCCCTCTTTTTCTCCCTCTCTTCTCCACAGTTTTCTTTGTCTTTTTCGTTTACTCCTCTTCCTCCTTGATTATTATCGTCAAGGGGGAGGAGGGAACCTGGTTTCATATTTTATCATAGTTTTCTTCACTTTTGCTTGAATAAGTTCTAGATCTTTTGATATAGGTATTTGAGTCTCAGTTTTAACAGAGTTAGTTAATCAGTTTGTTGAGTTAGTTTGGTTCAGTTTGTCTTTGAGTCGGTTTACAGTGGATCTAAGATTGTTAACCTTAGATTATGATGATTTTGTTTTATGTCTTATGTGACACACCCGGACCTAGTCTGCACTGTCAAGTTGAGTATTATTGTATTGTTGTCAAATCAATATACCAAATTTGATTCCCATGGATGATTCAAACTTCGTTTAGCTCAATTTCAAGCTTAAAAATCCTAAAATTGAAGTCCGGGGATGTGGGCCCCACTTGAAATCGAGAACCGGGGAAAATTGGGCCGAGTTGACCGGAGTCAACTCATAAAAGGTTGACTCCGGCGTCGGACCTGGTCGGGTCCGGCGCCGGACCCGTCGGTTATATGAGGGGTCTCGGCCACCCGAGACCCCCCATTTTCATTTTCTTCTCTTCTTCATTTTTCTCCGAGCCTTCTCCTTCAATTCTCTCTGAACCAAGCCTTCAATCCCTCTTCAAACACTTCATCAATCATCAATATCAACTTCTTTTGCCTTCTTGAAGATCAAAACATCAAGATTTCTAAGGAAATCATCAAATCTTGAAATCTGGAAATTTGGCGACAGTTTGTTCATCAGCCCATATCTTTTGATTCAACCGTGCGTTTTGGCTGAGAATTTGGTATGTTGTTCTAGACTCATCAAGCTTTAATTTGATAGTTTACACGCTTGATTTCATGGTCCGTGCTAAGATAATTTGATGATTGAAGTTGAGATTTCTGTTTTGCCTGAGTAAAGTCAACTCTTGATGTTTTGATCCAAAATTCGAGCATGATTTATTGTTTGATTCCGTTCTTAAAGCTGTGAATTCATAGATCATGTGTTTAACTTGCTGTGTTTCAATTTTGGTGAGGATTGGTGATGAATCGAACTCGAACCGAGCTTAATTTGGTTGATGGCCGAAAACGGCCAAAATCTGGAGACAGGTCCGGCGCCGGACCTGGCAGGTCCCGCGCCGGAGCTGCCTAAAATTGGGAGTTTCTCCCGATTTGTCTCACTCCCGCCCGGGAGTGAGCCATCTGCCGACAATGGCACTGTAGCACCAGGGGCATTTTGGTAATTTTGCAACCCTAGACCCCATTTGACCCTAATTAACTCCAATTAGCTTCAATTGACTTCCAGACATGCCAATTTTATTCCGAGACCTTTAATTGGTGTTGTTTATGATTTGATTATTGGTTGAATATTCTTATTAATCAAATTAGATTTTAATTTGATTATTTAGGTACGTGATCGTACGAGTTTTGGACCGGTTGCAATTTGAGCTAAGGCATTCGTGGGTAATCGGGGAGTATACAACTCTCCTCACTTGTGAGTGGCCTAGATTTCTCTGTTTAGCCACTGGGAAAGGGGGATTTAGAAAATGATTTTAAAACATAAATATGTTCAAAACGGTTTTGGGATATGGGAAATCCATACACACACAATTTATTTGTGATACATCCACACCGTGAGTGGGATGTTTTAAAAAAAAGTATAAAGACTTATGTATGTGTGTGTGTGTGTGTTTATATATTTTGAAAATGTATGGTTTATATACAGATATATATATACAGTTATATATGTGTGGTGGATTAGTGGTGGTGGTGGACTACGGTCCAACAGCCAACATTTATATATATGTGGTGGATTAGTGGTGGTGGTGGACTACGGTCCAACAGCCAACAGTTATATATATGTGGTGGATTAGTGGTGGTGGTGGACTACGGTCCAACAGCCAACAGTTATATATATGTGGTGGATTAGTGGTGGTGGTGGACTGCGGTCCAACAGCCAACAGATTGTAAAGGCTCCTCGGGGCTCCAATATATGCGGGAGCGTGGATCGAGTTGGAGGAGGCATGCATGATTCTCAGCCGTGGACCGCCTATTGAGGGGCACGGGAGTGAGGCCTGATTGCAAGAGGCGCGTAGGGAAACTCGCCAGGACTGTTGTGTTCCACCACAGCGAGGCAAACGTCAAGGAAATGGGCCAGAGAAAAAGTAAAAATATTTTAAATGTATAAAGTAACCCTTGACGGTCCAATGGATACCCCAGCGCACGGGTATACTTTATTGGAACAATTTCAGATGCCAGCCCATTATATGTATATATATTTATTTATGGATTTAAAGTGCTTTAAAAGAGGGTTCTCAGCAGAAGAACCAGAAAAAAATTTTAAAGGAAGAATATTTGTTTTATTATTATGTATTTTATTTTATTTTGGATTTCCCTTATCTGTTCTAACCCAGATGGAGATTCTTAGAACCTCTGCCACTCACTTGTATCCAATATGGATGGATGCAGATTTACAAATCGGAGTCAGTTAAAGAAATGAGGCTCACTAGGAGGCGTCGGTGGCTTAGGCATAGAAGTTTCCGTTGTGTAGGTATTCTCTCAATTAGTCCACTGGCATTACTTTTAAAGTTAATTATTTTATTAAATATTTTCTAATTAAAGTTTTAGTTTTATTTGACAGCGATGATGCCCATTTAAGCCTTGCGGTGCCTCAGGTGCGTGACTGGCCAGCACGTGCTTCGAGACAGCGGGGCGGTTGCCACGTGGCCGACCCGGGACGGGTCGGGGCGTGACATTATGGGTCAATCAAGGAGTATTTCGAATCAGTCACTTCTTTTTCGCTGATAAAAGCCTTCGGTTGGGAAAAACACGAAGCAAAAGTAAAAAAGTGATGGATGTTAGAGACTCATGATGAAGGTTCAAAATTCAAAATAGTCGGCAAGATGGCTCGAGTTATGAAACACGATCCAGATCTACAGGATAACAAGTTTGAATATATTATTTTTAGGTTTTTTAGTATTATGTATGTAATTTCATTTGAATGAATGCAAGTTATATTTTCTTCAATATATATATATATATATAAGTATATAAGCATATCTTTCCTGTTGTATTCTTTTAAAGAGGAAAAACTTATGATGTAATGGAAAATTAAAAGTAGTTTATAATGAAATCAGTAAGTGAATTAAAAAATATATTAACTAAAATTAAAAAATAAAATCAAAAAATTGATCTGATTTGAGGGAAAAGAAAGAAAAAGAGTCGAGGAGGAAAACAAAAAAGTTAAGGAGAGAGAGATAAGAACATAAAGAGAGAAAAATTAAATTAATAATTCATATAACTATTTATTTTAATATTTACTTTAATGCATTTATTTTAAAAGGTCTTTTTTTTCTTTTTATTTTAAAAGGCCATTAGTGCATTTCTAAATATTAAATATATTTTGAAAAAAATTTAAAAATGCCATGTGACATCTCCTATGAACCTCATTAGGAGATAACTTTTAGATAGACGAAATCATATGCACTTGTCGGTAATGTTATGGGTTATTATATAATACGAAGGTAAATATAATTTATAGAAATGATTATATTATATTAGTAACTTAAATGTATGATAAATTCGAGAAAGAATTGCAAAATTAATATTAACAAGAAAAATAAAACTAATAAAAATTTCACTCATTAGTCATTCTTTTTCTTTTCTTTTTCTCCTTATTTTTCCGTTTCTTTGCATTATTTTATTTTTTTATTTCTCCTTTTACTTTTACATAGGGTTCTTTATCTTAGTGAAAATGATTGAATTTAAATGTGTGGAAACAATTAATTACAAATAAAAAGGGGGCATGAAAGTACATGTAGAACAATTTATATAAATAAATGGAAACAATTAAGTGCATTACTATCTCATAAAAAACAAGAAATTTTTTAAAAAAATTTTGAGGAAAGTGAAAAATCATAGGTCAAATATATTAAATATAATCAATTTTCTCTCTCTATCCCCCCACAAATACAATAAATAGCTCTCATAAAGTATTTAATATTCTTCAAAAAATAATAAAATTATTTTCAAATTATCTATAATTATTTTTCTCTCTCCTTTTATCCTACATAGTACTCTTTATGGGCTCCACAAGGCATTCCTTTACTTCAATGGTATAGACAAGATTGATATGGCTGCTCTATTGTTGTGAGTTAACATGTACATTGAAAGGTAAATATAATTTTTTCTCCATATTTTGCTTTAACCAAATGTCAATTTAATAAAAAATAAAAATAAAAATTTCATTAATTAATAAAAGATTATATCAAATTTGTAATACCCGTTCTAAATTACTGTTTCTCTTAGTCCGTCCGGCATGCATCATTTAGTAGGAAGACATGGAAAATATAGTTTAAGCCTTACATAAGTTATGAATAGGATATAAATAGAATTAAATGAATTGTTAAAGTTTAGTAGTAAAATTTGAAGTTTAGATTGCTTTTACAAAAAATTGACAGAGAATTTAAAAATTTCACTGCCAATGGAATAAAAGGAAATTGCATGAAGAATAAAAATATACACTGAAAAATTTTATTACACTGACTTAGGATATAGATGGAATTTTAGTGATTGTTGGAGGACAAAATGGGAACTTAGAACAAAATTTTCTTTTATGGACTTAACCATCTAATGACAAGTGGCAATGGCTTAAAAATTGATGGCTAGGATTGGAACAAATTTCATCATCTTCCACCCTTGTAGAATCCGGCCATGCATAAGGAAATGTCTAGAAAATTCAACAATTTTCATTGTTGTCTTCAACCTTGAGAAAAAGGAAGAACAAACTCCATTGATGAAAGCTTGCAAGCTTCCTCCATAAAACACAAGTCTTAAATTCTCCAAACAAGCCTATTAAAATTACCTATCAATTTAAACCTCTTGATTAGCCCATCAACATTCCTAAATCAATTTCAATAAATTCAAGCTAAATGAGGAGAAATTGCAATTGGAAAGTCTAGGGTTCTTGGTAGATTTTCACAAATCAAGGTAAGCATGCCTAATTTTAATGTTAGAATGTAGATTATGGCATGCTAAACATGAATATAGGGTCAATTTAACTTGAAATTACTTGTAGGAGTGTGAATCTAGAAAATTAGAAAAGTTATGGAGAATTTTTGAATTTAAGATTTTTAGGTCAAATTGAATTCATGGAACCTTAGGATTAAAATATGAAGTTCATGGAAGCTTACTAAACTAGGAAATGCCATCAAATTACATTAGAAAAGAAATTTTTAATTTTTTAATATTTATGCCGAAAATTACAAGGAAAATAGCATTTTTGTCATTTTGGAATTTAAATGAAAAAGTAGTTGTTTTGAAGTAAATTTGATGTGAAAATGTTAAAGAAAAATGTTGGAATAGAAAAATGTGGAAATTGGGTGAAATTGGAGCAAAGGCCGAAATTTTTAATGTGCCATAGCTATGGGAAATTTTCAACCTATAATGGTATAGATGTGAATTTTGGAGAAATTAGATTGGAAGAATATTAGTGAAAAATACTAATTAGGAGTTAAAATTCAAATTTAGTGCATGGCATACATGGCATTACACTTAGTCTAAGTCTTAATTAAATTTAGCAATGGCTATAAAAACTAAATGAGTTTATAAAAATTAGGAGTCCGAGATCAATCAAAGAACAAGGAACCAGTCAAAGAAAGTCAACGACACGCCCGGACCTAGTCCGCACGTGTCAAGTTGAATATTTATGTATTATTGTCTTGTCAATATACCAAATTTGACTTCCCATAGATCTTTTAAACTTCATATAGCTCGATTTCAAGCTTAAAAACCCTAAAATTGAAATTCCGAGATGTGGGCCCCACTTGAGCACGGATCCCAAGGAAGTTTGACCGAGTTGACCGGAGTCAACCTTGACTCGGTTGATTCCGGTGCCGGAATTGGTCAGAACCGGCGCCGGAACTAACCTATTATAATGGGTATCGGCTCACCCGAGACCCCCATTTTCATTTTCTCTCCTTGTTCTTCATTTCCGAGTTCTCTCTTCCAAATTATTTCGAATTAAACCCTCAATCTCCTTTCAAACACTCAATCAAACATCAATATCAACTTCTTTTGTATCCTTGAAGATCAAAACACCAAAGTTTCCAAGAAAATCACCAAATCTAGAAATCTGGAATTTCAGCGACAGTTTGTTCTTCGAGCTATATCTTTTGATTCAACCGTGGGTTGAAGCTGGGAATTTGGTATGTTGTTCTAGACTCATCAAGCTTTAATTTGATAGTTTATATGCTTGATTTCATGGTCTGTGCTAAGAGAATTCGTTGATTGAAGTTCTGATTTCTGTTTTGCTCGAGATATGTTAATTCTTAGTGTTTTGATTCAAAATTCGAGCATGTTTAATGGATTGATTCCGTTCTTGAAGCTGTAAATCCATAGATCATGTGTTTAACTTGCTGTGTTTCAATTTTGGTGCGGATTGGTGTTGAATCGAACTTGAATCGAGCTGAAGAAATTGGAGGCCGAAACTCGGCCTTAAATCCAGGATAGAACCGGCGCCGGTTCTGGTATGAACCGGGGGCCGGAACATGAATATCACTGTTGGGCAATTTTTTTTTTCCCCAATTTGGGTCCAGGGGCAAAATGGTCATTTTGCAACCCTAAATTCCTTTTGATCCCATTTGACCCAATTGACTTTAATTAGCTTCAATTGGCTTCCGGATTTACCAATTTTATTCCGAGACCTTTAATTGGTGTTGATTTATGATTTGATTGTTGGTTGAATATTTTTATTAATCAAATTAGATTTTAATTTGATTATTTAGGTACGTGATTGTACGAGTTTTGGACCGATAGCAGTTTGAGCTAAGGCATTCGTGGGTAATCGGGGAGTATACAACTCTCCTCTATTGTGAGTGGCTTGGATTATATTGGTTGACCATTGAGGGTTAACCGTTTTCAAATTTATTTATAAATGCTTTATTAAATCGTTTATATATGTTTTGGGGTATGAATTGTCCACCATCACACACTAAGTTTATAAATGATTTGAAGGGTGGGAATTTCAATAAATTATATATATTGATATTATTGATTATTGTATGGGGAACGATACCCCTGAGAGATGAGAGATTGAGCGTTTTACTCGGGGCTCCAATATGCGGGAGCGTGGACCGAGATTGAGAGCATGCATGATACTCAGCCGTGGACCGCCTATCGAGGGGCATGGTGAGTCGGGCCTGATTGCGAGAGGCGCGTAGGGAAACTCGCCAAGACTCCAGAGTGTTGTGTTCCACCACAGCAAGGCAAACGTCAAGGAAGTGGGCTAGAGAGAGTAAAGTAAAAATGTTTTAAACGTATAAAGTAACCCTTGACAGTCCAGTGGATACCCCAGCGCACGGGTATACCTTATTGGGACAATTTCAAATGCCAGCCCATATGGAAATATTATTATTATTGATTTACTATTTGATTTGGTTTGGGATTTAATATATTTCAGTAAATGGTTTATTAAATTGATATTTGGATTATTTCATATCCCCAGCTTGAGGTGATTGGTCTTTATAACCGAGTCTCTCACTGGGTACAAGTATATTGTACTCACCCCATTCATTTTTGTTGTCAGATCATCAGTCTTTGGACGGCGGACGTCCTGGTGGTCAGTAATCCCAGTACGTCACTGTGGACACGACTTTGTAGGTGCCACCCCTTTTGCTTTGTGTATCTTGGCTCGGAATATTATTACATCTTACATATACATTTATGTATTCATATAATATTTTTCTCTGCATGGAGCACCGTAAGATGTGACACTTTATTTTGAAATATTTTTGAACTGTATTATCTATTATAATTTCGTATGTTTTCATATATTGCTCAAATATCCTTTATTTTAAGCCTTGTGCCATCTTGGTTGCCTGCCTGACGAGGCACGCATCTCGAGGTGGTACGGCGGTTGTCGCGTGGCCGAGCCTGCGGGTCGGGGCGTGACAGTCAAGACTAGCTCGGAGAGCACAGTGAGTGGATAACTAACTTAAATTACTGTTTTATTGTATTTTTATTAAATACTATTTTTCTGAAATTATTTGCTATCTATATATGTTAAATGATGGAATAATGAGAAATATATGAAATTGGTTTTGGGAAATATTTTGTAAGAATAGTTTTAAAACAAATCTCTATTCTTGTTTTTGAAAATAAATAAAAAAAAAGGTTTTACATGGTTTGAAAAGTGTCAATTTGTAAAAATGAAAACAAAGGGTTTATAAGCCATCACAATTCCGAGATGTTACTATACGGTGGCCTCCAATGGAAGAATTTTATTACTGCAGTAGCTAAGTAGCCACGGACCGTCTTTTGAGAGGCGTGGTGAGTGTGGTATGTACCTTGATGGGAGGCGCGGAGGGAAACCCGCAAGGTAATTTGAGTCCATCTTGTGGTATCCACCGTTCAAGATGGGACTCGCTACTCAGTTGTCGGCCTCGGCCAAGGCGATAACTCGAGTGAGGAATTGACGAATGAAATAGATGATACATGGGCCAAAGTTTGTGAAAATCTTGCCTTGTTTATGTTTATGTTATGGTTTTATTTATGCTTATGGTTTTGACTTTTATTGCCTTATAATAAATATCGATTCTTGCATTGTCGTTTATATAATTATTTTATCCACTCACTGGGTAACTCTGTTACTCACCCGTGTTTTAATAAAATATTTTTTTAGGTTGTAGACATTAACCGCGCTAATAGGTACGTTGTGGTGAGAGAACTGCTAGGCTTTTGGCTCTAGTTTGACCGAGGGTGAAAAAGTCAACCTTTGTATTATTTTTCAAAAATTCTTGTAGGACCCACCGAGTTAGTAAATGTTGGTCTAAATAACTATTTCACCTTTTTAGTATGTTTAAAATATTTTGACACTGCTACCGTATTTTTCTGAATTCTACAGCTTGGTTTAAATATTCACAGAAAAATATGTCAAATATCTAATGGTATTTTTGTAAATATCTTGAAGTTTTGGTGTCTTATGTTTACACGAATTTTTATGCCGCGACAGTTCAATATTTTATCTATTTTGATTTACCTGCGTGTTAGTTAAGTATTTTAACTATTGAACTGGATGAAAACTGTATAAGAGAAAAATTAGGAAAATGACCGTTTTAGCCTTGCAACCATTGGGGTGTATTCTAACTTAATAGAATACATTTCGAGAGTTGCGGCGATTGTTACGTGCTCGACCATGGTGTCGGGGCGTGACAAAATTTCTGTCTTCCTCCCACAATATAATAAATATACCTTACAAATTATTTAACATACTTAAAAAATAATAAAAATTATTTTCAAATTTCCCTATAATTACTTTTATCTCTCATCTAATCCTACATGGCACTTCCTATAATCTCCATAGGACATTCTTTTTCTTTAATGGTATAGATAGACTAGAGGTGCGCCCGTGCTAGCGCCGTGAATCTATGTAAAATTATAATATATTCTTCTTATTTGTGGGAATTATATGGTTTTAGTACTAGGATTATATATACAATTAAGTTGTACATATATATGTATTTAATAATAATCGTATAAATTTCACAATTTATTGTTTTCTAAATCTAATAATAGTCATATAATATTTAATAAACATTCTTTCTATGTTTTATATATATATTTCGTCTTTCATTTTTGGGATCTATTTTTCATCTTTTATTTTAATTTTTGTTTTGAAGAAATAATTAAGTGGTAGAAATAACTTAAGTTTTTTATGTTAAAAAATATTTGACGATTCATTGTACTTTAACAACTTCCACAATGAGAACATTAAAAAAAGACTGACTATCAATTAGGGATATCAACGGGACAGGAAATATACCGGGGGTATATTCCTTGTCCCCGACTTCAACTTTGAGAACGTGTCCCCATCCCCGACCCTAACCCTAAGTTCGGGGAGAGATTTTTCCTCGTCCTCGACTCCACTGGGAATTTGACGGGGTTAGGGAATCCTCATCCCCGTTATATATATATATATATATATGTATATAATATTTATTTTATCTATAATATATATAAAAGTGTTACTTGGTTAAAAGGTTTATACCTATTAAATATTCCCTTTGATTTAACATATTTCAAAAATGCCACTGGATTTGGGCTCTACCTATTATAATGGGCTTTGGATAAGAGATTTATATCTATTAAATATCAATTTTTCTTTAACATATTTCAAGTGCGATTTCGGTTTTACCTATTATATTCGACTTTTAAAAAACAAATAATTAAACATTAAGATTTTAAGGCTTTCCATTGATTTAAATTGAGTTTTACACAATTAAAAAATACAAAATGTTATAGGCCATTGTAGTTTAATTTAATTATCATTATTTATACACATTATTTTACAACGCTAGGAATAAAAAAATTAATTTAAATATTACTCTTATATAAATTACTGTATTATCTTTAATTAAATGTAGTTGAAAAATAAATATAATAATAAATAAATTAGATGAGATTTTTAAAATATATATTATTAATAGCACGTTCTATTAGGTGTAATACACGTAACACATATATAATATAATATATATAAAAGTTCAAGTTGGATAAGAGATTTACTTCATCTTAAATATCAATTTTTCTTTAACATATTTCAATAATGCCAATGGATTTGGGTTTTGCTTTTTACACGAGACTTTTTTCAAGAATGTCATCGGCTTAAATTGAGTTTTACATAATTATAAGGTACAAAATTAAGAACTAGATGTGTAAAATGAACGGGTTAGGTAAGTTATAGGTTTGGGTCAGATTGGTCCAAAGAAATTTTTAGGCCATTCAAATTTCTGATCATTCAAGTTCGAGTTTTCGCGTCATTCAGGTTCAAGTTTTCACGTTAATCGGTTTTGAATTTTTTCTGGTTTGTCCCTTGGGTTTTTTAGTCATTTAGGTTCGAGTCTTTGGGTTTTCGATTATTTAAATTTGTATGTCAAGTTATTTCAGATTAGTTTATCGGGCTTTATAGTTAAACTCTTGGGTCAATTAGGTTTTGGTTATTCGGTTCTCATATTAATCGAGTTTCAAATCAATCAAGTTCAAGTTGTTTATTTCTTTCAAAATTCAAATCGAGTTAGATTAATTTTGGGTTCGGATCGGTTAGATGGATTTTTTGGGTTAGCATAACGCGTTGTATCATGTGCGATGCACATAACATTGAGACTAGTATATGTAAAAGTGTGACTTGAGTAAGTGCTTTATACCTATTAAATATCCTCTATTCTTTAATATATTTCAGAAATGTCATTGGATTTGGGCTCTACCTTTTACATTGGGCTTTTAAAAACTAAATACTTAAACATTGAGTATTAAGAGATTTGTTTCCCTTTAAATATTCATTTTTCTTTAACATATTTCAATACTATACAATTGGATTTTGGTTTTATCTTTTACATTAGGTTTTTAAAAAATAAATAATTAAACATTAATATTTTAAGGACTTTTACTCATTAGTATCTAAGAATGCCATTAGTTTAAATTGAGTTTAAACTTAGGATTTTAAAGGACATTTACTCATTGGTATTAAAGAATGGCATCAATTTATATTAGGTTTTACACAATTAAAAAATTCACAATTAAGAATTAGAGGTGTAAAATAGACGGGTTAGGTAGGTTACAGGTTTAGGTCAATTGGCCCACAGAAATTTTTGGACATTTAAATTTTAGGTCATTCAAGTCAATCGGTTTTGGATTTTTCCGGTTTGACTCTCAAGTCTTTCGAGTTTGGTCCTTGGTTTTTTGAGTCATTTAAGTTCGAGTTTTTATTTTCAGTTATTTAAATTAGCATGTCGAGTTTTTTGGATCAATTGGTTTCGAATCATTCGGTTCTCGGATTAATCTGATTTCAGATCAGTTGGGTTTAGGTTGTTTATTTCTTTCAAAAATCAAACCAGATTAGATTAATTTAAGGTTCAGGTTGATTGGACGAATTTCTTGAGTTAGTATAATGTGTTGTATTACGTGCGATGTACGTAACACTAAGGCTAATATAATTAAAAGCATATCTTACTATTTTATTGCATAAAAAATTCATAAAAAGTTTACATAATTATAATATAAACATTATTAATAAACATAATAATTAGTTTTTTTAAGTCAAATTAGTTTTATTACATGGTGTTTATTTTAGATTTATATATTATTAATGAACATGATATAGTATATATAATATAAATATGATATATACAATATTTATATAAACATAAGAGTAGGGATCCACTTATACCCGATGTAAAACTTTTAGTTTTACACATTTTTTTATAACTCGACCTATGATTAATATTTTAACAATCCGACTGTTGTATTTAACGATATATTCGAATCTATCATGCACATAAAATTTCAAGTCAATCCGATTATGATATCAATCTAAACTCTAACATTTTTTTTATACTTTTAATATATGTTTAACGGCAGAAAATTCTATCGAATTAAAACATATGATAGATATTTTAAATTAACTTGAAATTTTGTATGCACGATGTACGTAAATAAAGCATAAAATTCAAAGATTGGATAAACCAAATTTTTTGACACGCTCGAACCTAGTCCGCACGTGTCAAGTTTTATATTTATGTAAATTATTTAGCCAAGAGACCAAATTAGATTTTTCATAGACGTTTTGAACTTCCTTTAGCTCAATTTCGAGCCTAGGAGCTTAAAATTTTATTCGGAGTTAGTGGGGTCCTTGGGCACGAAGACCGAGGCAAGAAGGCCGGGTTGACTAAAAGTCAACCCATGGTCGGTTGACCAATGGTCAAACCAGATGGGTTGACCAAAAGGTCAACCCAACTATTACAAAAGTGGTGGTCGGCAAGCTGACCACCACATTTGCTTATTTTTTCTTCATTTCTTCTTTCCTTTTCTCCGTTCTTCTCCTCTTCAAGCTCTTTCAATTTCCTTTAAATTTTCAGCCTTCAATCCATCATTAAACACTTCATGGATCATCAATAACAATTCCTTTAGCTTGTTTGAGAATCAAAAACACCAAATTCATGAAGAATTTTCGAAATCCAGAAATCTGTCAAACTGTCGACAGATTGTTCATCAGCTTATAACTTTCAATTCAACTGTGGGAATTGGCTGGGTTTTTGGTATGTTGTTCTAGACTCATCAAGCTTTAATTTGATAGCTTATATGCATGATTTCGTGATCTGAGCTGAAAGTTATGCTAATTTGAAGTTGAATTTCGCTGCTGCCCAGAAAATCTGCACACCTTGCTGTTTTGCTTCGAATTTCTTGCTGAATTCATTGTTTAATTCCGTTTTTTTTGCTACGGGTTCAAAGATTATATATTTAAGATTACTTGTTTCAATTCTCATGTAATTCGACGGTTGTCACGTGGCTGGGCCTGCGGGTCGGGACGTGACATTTTTATCATACGTTAAGTTATAAAAATGTGTAAAGTTCTTAATTTTACATCGCGTGTAAATGATTCCTCCTCTAAACATAATATATATCTATCTTATTTTATGTTGCATATTATATCTATTTTTTAATAAACATAATATATATATATATTATATAAAAACTAAAAAAATCGAGGACGGGGAAGGGGCAATGAGGGTATTCCTCGTCCCCATTAGAGCAGGGAACGGGGTTCCACGTGAGTCTGGGGCCAATTGACATCCCTACCATCAATGGAAGGAGTGGGCACAAAATTGGAAAAAAAAAGAAAAGAAAAATGATGATTGTGGGTTGACAATTTATTTTCTCAAAAACTCTTTTAACTTTTGTTTAAGATTTTTAAAATAATTAAAGAATAATTAAAGTTGTTTTAAATAAAAAAAATTAAAAAATGACTAGAGAAAAATAATGATGAGGTGGATGGCTTGAGGAGAGCTCTTTGAGGACAAACTTAAAAGTATGTATATATATATATATATATATATATATATATATGTATATATATATATATGTATGTATAGATGTCAAATGAGTAATTTTAAGGCAAAAAGCTCATATCAGTATCTAATCTTTAGAGCTTTTTCTTATTTAAGGACCTAATAATTATTACAAATCAGAACCAAATGTTTTCGGGTCATAACAAATAAAGACATCAGGTAATAGAAGTCTGATTGTTCAAGACATGCTCCATTAAATTATTAACGGTGGACATGTGGCATTTTTTGAATGGTTGAATATATAAAAAATTACGTAAGAAATAACCAAAATAAAGATATTTTTAAAAAATTGAAAAAAAATAAACGCTTCTTTTCTTCCCTTCCCAACGTCTTCCTTCTTTATTTTTGGCTTCAACTTCCCAAGATAAGTTCACATAGATTTCATATTTGGAAAAAAAATTTCCCTATCAATCTTCTCGATTGAACACCGACGGCTTCAAGCACGATGAAATTGGAATGTGATTTGTTGAAAAAGGTTCTCGACCAAGAGTGGCATTCCGTTTTAGCCCAGCAGTGCCATTGGTGGATGTTGGCTCGCCGAGTCTCTCCTCCACGATCCATTGCTGATCACCTTCACCGTACTTTGCTGTGGAGAGAAAAGATGAATGGGTACTTGAATTTGAGAGAGGCACAGAGAGTGGTTGTTTGTCTGTTATTTTTTGTTTAGATTTATGGTTGGTCTTCAATGGTTTTTAGGGGAATTGTTTTCTAATAGAACCAAGATTCTAGGTGGAGGAATCTTTTAGTAGAACGAACTGTGGATATGATGAAAATAGGGTAAGGAAGAAGAGAAGTTGTTTCAGGAAGAGTCGATTGGAGAATTATGTTTCATGGGGTAAGGAAGAAGAAGAGAATTATGTTTTACTATAATTTATTTGTTGGATCAGGGAAGTGGGATGATGTAAGAAGAGTGCAGCAAGCGAGGCAAAGGAGGAAGGAGATTGGCTTTCAAACGTTTTCATCATTTTAGAGATGAGCTTTGTTCTTGTGGACATTTTTGGTAATTACAAGGAATGAAGTATTCGTAACTTCCTTTGCAACCGGAATAATAAAATATAATCGACTCAAAATGCTTTGAGATTGCGGGTTTTTAATAGTATTGAACTGGTGAAAAAAAAAACACAACTATATTACGGCTATCTCTATTTTTTCTAATAAGATTAAAATAATAAATACAATCTCTTTTTTATAAAATTTATAAAATGTGATTGACTTGTTATTAATTATTTTTCATCATGATACTAATGGATAAATATTTTTGATAGATCGTTCTTTTTTGAAAATTTTTAAATTCATTTTAGAATCTTTCTGATCAAATTTTAAAATTTGATTTCACATAATTATTTCTAAAATTTTAAGAGATTGAGTTGTTTAAAATTAAAGATTGAATTATATAATGATATAATTACATTCAAAGTAGGTAACCTATAACCGTTTGAACAAATTTTTTAAATTCAAACTTTAACAAGAAAGTATCCTCATATTGATAAATAATTGTCATATTTTACCACTATGATTAAAGAAACTGATTGCAAACAAACTAAAAGTAGGTTGATTAAAGGTTCCATCTCTATTTAAAATATATAAAATATTTGAGTATATTACACCTTTACATGGATATGCAGTATTAATGCGGAGCTAAACTCATTGTTTTAATAAAGGATAATGATGAAACCTCATTTTAGAAAAAGACATCTCGAGGCGGCTACAACTTTTTCTTTTTTTAATTTCCTAGTTGGATAATTGGATTTTGACACAAATTTCGTGTTCAACAATTTGGATTTTTTATTTTTCCTTTCTTGTTTGCTTTTCTCTCTACAATCATTTCATTAGTTTCTTTCTTTGCTTTAACTGCCATGTGGCATACTCATACGAGATGGCATGGCTTCTGCAACATGAAAATTCCTAATGTCCTATGCTATTAAATATTTTTATTTATTTATTTATTTATTGTTTATAAAGCAAATAGTCAAATACTAACGCCGGCACTTATGTACCCGATAAGTACTACTAAAAGGGAGATTTAATGTTACTTTTTATTTGTTATAAAATTCTATAAAAAGTTGACATATAATGATTAAATTACAATATTATCTTTTACTACTTTATATCTATTTTCTTTCCAAAATGGGGATATCAAAAGTTTTGATCCTCTATTTTTAATTTTCCCTTTTTTTACTGTTTGAGATAAAGTTTAGCTCCAAATTTTTTTTAAAAAAAATTTAAGGGTAAGTTTTAAATTCTAACCATTATTGTTGTGAGGTTTTAGGTTTTATTTCTTCAAGAAATGACCGAGAGAATAAATAAATTTTAAAAAGATTTTTTGTTCAACAATTTGTTAAACAAACACAAAAGGATATTTTCGCCATAAAATGGTTACACTTTTGAACTTTTTCTCATGGGACCACTTTATTTGTTTGGCACAAAGTACCAAAATAATTTAAAATTTGTTTTTGACAGATATTGGGATGTCTTTAAAAGTACAAACCTTAAATTTTAGTTGCTGATTTCAAAATTAAATATTCACTTTGTAAATGACAATTTAAGATAAAATATATTCCCTCTATCCTTTTTTATCTTTTTTTAGAAGTTTTGTTTGTTTTTTTTTTTTTTCTCTAATCTAACATTAATTATTAATTTTCATCCTTACCTTTTCAAACTTTTTTTCCTCTCTTTTAAATAAATATTTTTATTAAATAAGAGAGAATTAAAGAGAAAAAGAGATAGGGATAAAATAGAAATGTCAAGGTAAATATGTATGAAATTTTGAACCTTAACATTTTTCTTACCCTATGTGAAATGGTTAATAGGGACAGATAATAGGGATAGATAGAGTAATTTTTATAGTTACCCTTTCAAACTTCTTTTTCTCTCTCTTAAATAAATACTTTTATCAAATAGGAGAGAGAATCAAAGATAAAAAGAAATAGGGATAAAATAGGAAGGTCAAGATAAAATGTATGAAATTTTGAACCTTAACTAATTTTCTTACCCTACGTGAAACGATTAATGGGAACAGATAAATAGGAACAAAGGAAGTATTCTAATCGTTGACTGTTACACTTATATTTGTCAAATGTCCATCATTCATGTTTTTGTTCCATATTAAATGTCCATCATTCATGTTTTTGGTCAATTGAGCTCAACTTTAACCATTATTTATGAACAAAATTCATAGAATTAAAATTTCAAAAAATATATTTTTATAATTCAAAGTTTACAAATATTATTTTGTAAAAATTATGGCTTTATATTTTTGTGAAAAATAATGGTTAAAGATGAGTTCTTTTGATAAAAAAAGTCAATGGTGGATATTCAACATGAAATAGAGGAAGTATGATAATTAAAAAGCTCTCATAGTTTCAAATTGCTGTCTTTTTTTATTTGAGATTGATCAAAATTTCATGTTTTCAAAACACCTTATATATATATATATATATATGAGAGTGGAAAAAAGACTATGATATAATAATAGTTTAAAATCTCCTAAAGAAACATTACTCCTTCCATTTAAAAAAAATATATCATTTTTTAATTTGGCATATGAATTAAGAAATTTTAATATCTAGAAATAAATTTTTTCTTATGTTGAATTTACTTTTGTATTAGGATTATATTGACCCTATTAAAACATATACTCCCTCTCTCTTACAAACAATTTTCATTCAATGCAATTAGTTACAAAGAAGATGGATAAAATTAAAAAAGTAACAATTAATAAAATATAAAATTTTTAAAACGATACTTATTGTTGAACAAAAGAAACGACACTTATATTAGAATAAAGAGAATATTCTTTACGAATCGTAAGGTAAGACAGTTGAATATCTTTCGGTGGATTTTGTAGTATCTCAAAATCACTATCCATTTGACATTCTGACTTCAAGATACCTTTACAGTCAATTCAAAAAGGTTCAATGGGTTGACTCTGATTATTTAATTTAATAAACGTTTAACGTTTATGATTAATCGAGTTCAAGTTGTTGACTTTTCTTCAAACGACAAACGACAATAAAAAACAAAGTAAAATTTTAACACTTAAGTGGGTGTGATTCCCAAGAAGACCCTCTTTCTTTTTGTTGACAATTTTACCAAGCATAGCTTCACACACTTTTAGAAAGATTCATTTCCGATGATTGTTGTATTAACAACATTGACAAAAGTGAATCTGTACCATGATGTGATAGGAAAAAAAACCCAAATTAATTAAATTGTATTGCATGAGTTATGGGAGGACATTAGAGTATTTGATTCTACCATCCAAATGATATTATTCTACTTTTATTTACGATCTTACCATCTTACTATTAACTTATTAACTGACCACATATTAATCCAAGTAAGTTTATTGGAAAGTTGAATCTGTTTGGTCTAGTCAAATTTAAATTCCTTTTTTGTATTTTAAGTTATCTCGATTTGATTCATGATTATTGAAATTAAGAGTTCAACATTGTAATTCTTGACAATTTGCTCCATTTGATGTGTGGACAATTAAACTAAATAAGTTATAAATCCAGGATATGGACCCAAATATATTAATTGTGCAACTTGAACTGAAGTTGAATTGAATCCATTGTGATGTTTGATGTTGAATTGGATAAGTTTAAATTATGAATTGAGTTAGTTGATGTTTGGAGAAACAAAATGATGAAAATTGTCAAGATCGAAACCCCATGTGATGGTACGATGCTGGTTATGAAGTGGAACAGATGCCAAACTCTCATTGACTATGGAGGAAGTTAGGGACCATAAGAGCCTTGGTGCTAGACCACTATGAAACCGATGATGGTCTGGGGCTTTAAAGGTCGAGCCAACCCCTGTTCCTTTATTTCTTTCTTCTCTTTTCCTCCCATCCCTCTTCCATTTCAAAACCTAGACCCTCAAAACCCTAAATTAAACCTTTTAATCATAGAAACTCAAGATGAACGTCTTTATGTCACATTTGAGTTCAGAGATATGTCAACCAACGCGCTACCTCGAAGTACATGCCCGCAAGCATGTATATTGATGCAACGTAAGGCATTTACAAGAATTGAAAACCAATACAAGGTAAAATGCTATATATTGATAAAATTTGAAAACTCTAGCATATGTAAGAGTAAAATATTTGAAGTTAACGCATTGTTCAATAAAAGCAATAATGGAAGTCACAAGTCTCCAGTGAATCACTACATAAATAAAATTGACCTTTAGATATTTAGATAGATAGATAGAGATAACAGACAAAGTACCCAACGGCCCCTAACTCTCAACAATGTGCATATTCATAATCGTACAAGTTTGTTCCTTTGACATTACCTTCATTGTGGATAGCCACAACTACTATCTCTAAGTGGGTTACCCTATGCACCTCCTTTGCCCGAGGCTCACTCACTCGTACCCTCTAGTTAGGCAGTCCAAGGGCTACAATACAAAATTGATGCTAGCACCCTTTTAGGTCATCGTACTCTCACTCTCGAGCACCCCAAGACTAATGCTTCCCATGGGCCTCACTATAACATAAAAAACACACACACATGTATGTATGTATGTATGTATCACTTATCATGATCATTAATAATAATCCCACCCACTATAATTTGTGTATCACATGAAATCGTGTGTGCTTGGGACTACCTATATTCCGAAACATTATAAAACATTTAATTTAAAATAATCAAAATATTTAACCCTTAGTGATTAACATTGGGGTCGAACCAGGAACCACTCATAGTTCATACTCCCACCTAATCCCTTTGATTGGTCGTTGGAGCTTTGCTGCACATTCCCGTCTCGGTAGCTAAACATGTAAAATGATAAGAATTCGAACCCAAATATAACTTGAATCTAGGATACCTCAACAATGCTTAGAATACGTTTACAGAAGTTCCTAGGGTTTCCAGATGATTGGTTTGGGGTCAAATCATATCAAGTTCAAAATATCGACAAAATCAGAATTTGGGTAGACCATTGCACACAACTGGTGTCGATTTTCTGCCCAGATCAGTGCACGACTCGGGTCACAAAGCAAAATCCAAGTTTACAAGTACAACGGGAAGATACTTTTGAATCTACTTAATTTTTAGTATTACCGATATAATTTTATTTGAATGAATGAAAATCACATTTTTTTTCAAAAATATCTCATTATAAAAATTCAAAGGATAATTAATTTACTAAAGGAATTATCACTAGGTATTCTATAACATGAAATTTGGAGAGAAAAAGTTTTTAATGTCTTTCCTCTTTACCTTTGGTAAGGTGAAAAAAGTAAATGTCATTTCTTTTTTGCAAATTTTATAAAGTATTTATTCCTTTTTAATAATTTTTTTTATCTCTCAACAAAATTATTTTTTATGACGTTAAGTAAAGCATTTCTTATACATTGTTCTTTTTCTGAAAATTTCCCAATTTAAATTCTATTGAATCTAATTTGATTTTAAAAGGTCAACGACCCAAACTTTTCTACCGACGAGACAAGGTTCATGGCCTAGCTCTTTTAGACTATTATTCGTTGCCAATTTGCCTTGACGTGTCTCTTGTGGAAAACGTAGAAGATGTGTGTGTACCAGTACCAATGATACAATTTCCATTAATTTTGCATGATGTCGATGTATTGTTTAATTAAATATATACTTTTAAAACATTTTTTTCCCATTTTCGTTGTAACTTCGTGATCAAGGATGAGAATATTTGAATTGATTCCCTTTCAAAAATTGCATGAGTAAACAAATTGTAGAGCTTGATTTCTCATATACCTGGCTTGGATATGGTTTCTACAAGCCTAAATTAGGCCCAATTAACTCATTTTAAAAATATTATTATAGTTTGCTGAGCAGCGCAACCAGCGGGCTTAGTCCAAACTTGAAAAGTTCCATGAACATCTCAAGATTCAATTCTTCCGAAGAAAATATACTCAGAAGAGATTAACTATGTATTAATCAAAGTGATGTCAGCCTCTACTAGTAAGGGTGAGGACACAAATTCCTCCTATAGAAATATACTTGTGGGAGTATTTTATCTCTTAAGTTTCCAATTCGAAAGGAATAGGTTCCGAGAAATTAATATATTAAATCCAATCCGTTTGCCATGTACAAACACTCTAAGGATGGCAACAATTGGATGTTAAGTGGATATCTGTCTCATTCAAAATCCTAAACCATTTAATAAATGATTTTGGGATGATTTTGGATAATAAAATCATTATTTGTCACGAATTTCAAGTGATTCGATTTTATGGTCTCGGATATTCGTTATCCAAAATTGTTTAAGCTAAATAGTTTTGGATAGTGGATATCCACTTAAAAACCATTTAAACTCCATTAATTTGTAGCCCATTTACCCATAAAAATCTATTCCAAAATTACTTATTAGAAAGTAAAAAACTAAATTAAAAAAATAATATTAAAACATAATGGCATGAAACCCTATATTCCTCCACCCATTTGGAACTTTGTAAACTTTATATATATTTATTTTTTTAAGTTTGTCTTTGCATTAATTATCATTTAATTTAGTTATATGTTGAAATACTTAAATTTAATGATTTTTTTTTTATAAATTTTGACTTAAAGATTATAATTTTAGATTCGGATTCGGTTTTTAGGTGGATATCCGTTTATCCACTTAAGTTAAACAATTATGTAGTGTAGGTTTGAATATTATTAAACGATTTCGGCAAGAATTCAGATATTAGATCTAAAAGTTAAATGGTCTTTTACGTGAATTTAGATAGTGAATAATTAAACAGTTTTGGTTATAAATAATAAAAGTTAAGCAGATATCCAAACAACTATCAACTTGTAGTTCGATATTTACAGGAATGTCACTTAGATTTAACTCAACCAATAAGGGTTAGTGGACGATCCTAGTTCTGAGCTATTTAAGCTTTCGGGTTGTAACCCTTTAAACTTAGTTATTGGGCCCTAAAAGTATAAACGGTTTTTGTTCTTCTATCGTTCCCACCGTGCTCACAACCCGGCTGGCTTGCCAGTGGCAGTGAGAATTCCTCCGTTCCTTGATCAAAGACTTGGTCACATGCGAAATCTATTGCCATTTCATTTTTGCTTTTAAAATCTTTAGCTCAAAATTTTATTTTCTTTTCTTTCTTCCTTTTTTTTTTATTATGTGTGTGTACACATAGACACCAGTAAAACATGGGAGAAACACCTTGTGAATTTTTAATCACACCCTAATAGGAATATAAATATATTATAATTTATGTACAGATAGCTTATAATTCAAAGCTAAACGGGTTTTTAGGCAAGCACCCACTAGGTCAAGCTTGATCCGACCCGGCCCATAAACATACAGAGCCAAAAATATATGCCCATTGTAGTAAAGGTAGAATCGTGAAAGCAAGCAAGAAAGGGACAAGAAAAATGCTGGGAGTTTCATTACGCAATTATTACAAGTCAAGAAAGCATCAAAAGTACGAACCAATGTAAAAACGACAGCCATGTTTGAGTTGTTTGGTTTTTTCTCGTCTTTCTTTGTTTAATCAGAGAGTTCGGTTGGGAAAACTCTATTTCTCCGTGTGCATCTCCCACACTTTCCATCAACTTAAATCCAACAAGTTACGATGGAGTTTTGTTCCACGTTGATGCCTTGACAACCGTAATTTTTATTTTGGGTTTAGACATGTTATTTTAGGGTCTGATTAACGTGTGTCTATAATACTGTATAATGTAGATAATTCGTTATTTTAAAAAATAATCGATTAAGAAAATATCTACATGTGAAAAAAAAAAATTGGTTACAACACAAGAATAATATTTTCAAACATTTTAGACATAATTATCTTTTTAAAGAAAAACATGATAAAAAAAGGTCAAAAAAAAAAATAGAGGCGTCATCACTGATGCTTCTAAGTGTACGATTATTTTGAACAATGAACAAGGTAGTCAACTTTATTTCCAAAAAAAAAAGTAGTCAAACTTCTAGAGAAATTAATATCACATAGACTCACTTTATCATGTTAGTGGTAATTTTAACTATTAAAATTGTATCAACTCAACGATTTCCTTAGGTTAAATGCTTAATTTGATGCCCAACGTTTGCGTGTTCACTCGATTTGGTGTCAAACCTTTCAAAGTGCTTAAATAGATGCCTAACGTTTCCAAAAGTGTTCAATTAAGGGTCAAGTGTTAGTTTTAACGCTGCATGGTTTAGACGTTTGGCAGTGAGCACGTGAACCAATCAAAAAAAGACATGTGGATTTCCAAATAATGAAAACTTCAGCTGTTTTTGGGTTAGTTTCAAACTGGGTTTTAGGGTTTTGTAATTTTTCTTTTGAACTTTCTCAAAAAACAAAAATTGCAATTGTTGGTATGTTTGAACACTTTGAAACTTCGATTACTTCCCTGCAATCAAAACCCTGCAAGCAAAAAACATTGCGAAGATCAGCTAAGCACTCGTCTGTGACTTTGAAGGAGCGAAGAACACTGTGGAGCTTTCCCCATCTCTTTAATTCGAGGTATGTACGGTTTAAATATAGTTTTGATTTTGAATTTCTGTGTTTATGGGGTTATTGGTTTTTTATTCTATTGTTTGCATAAAGGGAATTTGACAGATTTTGAATTTTAGGGTTCTGGCTTTAGGAATATGACAAATTTTGGAAAAATTTTGGGGATTTTACTTAAATTGGTATAGAGGTTTGTTAATTCATATAATTTAGGGTCTGTAACTGTGGGTAAGCAAATAGGTTTCGGTGTTATGAACAAACACTGATTTGCAGTGTGGTTTGTTGTGTTGTTTATGGTTTAGGGTCAAATCAGGGTCGAACCTTTTCGAAAGCTTCTAAAATGCATGTTAATTGTATCCTTTGTTGTCTGTACCAGAATACTATTAATTGTGACGATAGTTTATGACATTGTCTATCTGTTTGTTGTTCTAATTATGTTGTTTGTATATATTGGCCAAAATTTTGATTTATTGTATATGTGTTTTTGCAATTCTGTACAGAGAATGGCATTTTTTGAGGGCCTAATTAGATTTCATTATGAAGGTAAATTTGTTGGTGAGGGTTCAGAGTTAAAGTATGTTGCTGAAGCAGTAGATGATCTTTACTGGGACCTTGATATGCTTAGTCATTTAGAGTTATTAGGGTTATTGAAAAGATCCAAATACAATGGTATCAATAGGATGTTTTACTTGATGCCAGGGACTAGGTTGTGTGATGGACTTGTGTTAATTGATTGTGATAAGGTTGTCATAGAAATGGCTAATAAGTTAAGGAAACATGGTGAGATTGATATATATGTTGAGCATGAGATTGATGAACCACTATCCCCTGTACGGGAAATTGGATATGAGGTAAATAAAGCTGCTAAAATGATGCTATCAATGAGGATGGGTTAGGAAACATTGATGAGGGTGTAGGAAACGCTGATCAAGGAGATATCAATCCTACTAATGATGAGGGTTTAGGGAATGTTGATGAAGAAGATGGAAAAAATGCAAATGTTGAGGGTTTAGGGAATGTTGTTGAGGGAGATAGAGCTGTTGATGATTCTGGTTTAGGGAATATTGATGAGGGAGATGGAAACATTGTCAATGAGACTGGTTAAGGGAATGGTTTAGGGAATGTTAATGAGGGAGATGGAAACTTAGATGATCTTGATGTTCTTTCGAGGTTTTTTGTGAGTGTACCATTTACGAGTGGCTGTGAAGACAAGGAATTAGCTCAAGCTAGGGTTGAATTTATGAATGTCAGGAATGAAATCAGAAGAGAGAAAGTGAATGTGAATACAGTTGGTTGTGGTTCTAATGATGAAGCAGGTAATGAAAATCCCGAGACAGGTTGTCCGAATGCTGAAGGAGGTGAGAGTGGCTACCAGACAGAGTATTATGAATCTGATGAGATTGGTGATATAGTTACTGATGAAGAGCAGATGGTTGATGATGCAACAAGGAGGAAAAGCAAATATCCTAGCTATAATGCATCAGCAGCCATCCCAATGATAGAGCGTGGGATGTTGTTTGAAAGTTCTGAACATTTTAAACGTGCAGTTTCATTGTATTCAATCAGGACCAAAAGGGCAGTCAAGTGGGTTAAAAACTGCAAGACCAAAATTATGGGTAAGTGTGTTGATGATAATTATTCTTGGGTCATTTATGCTGCATATGTGAAAGGGTTAAATTCATTGCAAGTCAGAACTTTTAATGATAAGCATGACTGTAATAGGATTTTCACCAATCCTAGGATGTCCACAAAGATTATGGCAGAGTTATATGTTGATGATCTTCAAAAAAATCCTTTCATGAAGAATTTAGACATGAAGACATCAGTTAAAGATAAATTTGGGCTAGATGTTAGTATTAGTATGGTCAGGCGGGCAAAGAAAGATGTGAAAGATAAAATTCTCCTAAACTATCAGAAGGAATTTGGCCATCTCAAGGAGTATGCTGCAGTGATTAGACAAACCAACCATGGCAGCTCAATATCTATACAATTGAAGCATCCAGTTACAATTTCTCCACCTCTTTTTGAAAGGTATTATATATGTTTTGATGCACTTAAGAAGGGGTTTAAATATGGATGTAGACAATTTATAGGTTTAGATGGTTGTTGGTTAAAAAGTTTAACACAGGGAGAGTTGCTATGTGCTGTTGGGAGAGATGTAAACAATCAAATGTTTCCAATTGCTTGGGCTTTAGTTGAGGTTGAGTGCACTTTTTCATGGAGATGGTTTATTGGGCTGTTGATGGAAGATTTAAATATTGGAAATGGCCAAGGATGGGTACTTATGACAGACCAACAGAAGGTGCCTTACTTATAATTTCATTTTTCATTTTATGTTGCATTTAATTGTTTTCTAAATTCAATCTAAATTATTTTCATTTATATTAATTAATTATATCATTTTTTTACAGGGACTTGATGTTGTTATACGAGAAATGCTTCCATTAGCTGAGCACAAATTTTGTGCTCGTCATATGTATGTGAACTGGGCTAAGAATAATAACAGGGGTGAAGAACTTAAGCAAGCTTTTTGGAGAATTGGCAAGGCTCCAAATCCTCGAGTGTTTAATGAAAGACTTAAAAAACTAAGGGAAAATCATCCAAGAGCTGCAGATTGCATTGAAGCTACACCTGTCCAACAATGGTGTAGAGCTTTTCAGAGAATTGACACCCTTTGTGACTGTATAGATAACAACATGTGCGAGGCCTTTAATGGTAGTCTCTTGCAAGCTAGAAAGATGCCAGTTCTTTCTTTGTTTGAAGCAATCAGAAGAAGACTAATGGTCAGAATTGGGGAGAAAAGGAAAGACTGTAGTAAATGGAAAGGGATAATTGGGCCAAACATTTGGTCCATCATTAGAAAAGGGTCAGAGATAGCTGATCACTGCACTGTTCATTTTAATGGATTACATGGTTATGAGATTTTGCAAGGTGAAGAACAATTTGTTGTTGATTTAAATAACAAGACATGTAGCTGTCGTAGGTATACAAGTTCTGGTATACCATGTGCACATGCCATATGTGCAATAAGGGATAAGAAGGCAAATGTGGAGGATTATGTTTCAAGTTGGTATCACAAAGATGTGTACATGGTTGCTTATGGATTTCCCTTACAGCCAATGCCTGGTCTCAAGGACTATCCTGAAGTTGATGATGGATCCGAAAGAATACAACCACCAGAAGTAAGAAAAATGCCTGGCAGGCCCAAGACAGCAAGAAAAAAAGACCAAGATGAGCCTAAGAAGAAGTCCACAACTTTAGAGCCGAATCTGTAGAGGAAAGGCATGGTTATGACATGCCAGCTATGCCACAAAGAAGGACATAACAAAAGAGGGTGTCCTTTTAAGGGTAGAGAGGTAAGTTGTTACTAATTTGTCTTTTTCTGATTTAAATCATTTCACTGTTCAGTCACATGGGTTGCCTGGCCATTTCATTTCTTTTTATTAATGCTGTATTAATGCTTTAGGTTTTGGTTTAACCTTATTATATTTCATTTGCATTTGACAGCCACCAGAATCTGCCCCACGACGGTCTGCTTCGACCTCAGCTGCAAATATGCCTATAAACCCTGAAATTTCTGAAAGCAACCAAGATATATCAGAAAGAACCCCACAATCCCAAAAAAAGAAGCTAACACCAAAAAGAAAAGGTGGATGTGCTGCTACATCTATTTCGGCTACTACAGCTAAATCACAAGCACAATTCACAAGTATGGCGCTAAAACCAGGATGGTACCATTGATGTGTGAATGTGGTACCATTTATGTGTTAATGTCAGTCTTTATTAATCATGCTTCAGCTTGTTTATGGTAGATTTTTATGTTTTCAGTTTATGGGCCATGTATATTTATTTCAATTCTTTTCGTTATGATCTAGGATTTGGATCTGCTTCTTGTTCTGTTTCATTTGTTGCTGGAAAGGGAAATGCATCTGCAACAGTATCTGCAAATGAAAATGTTCCTTTTCCTGCCCAACAAAATGCACCAAATTCTACTCCACAAGATGCAAGCTTTTCTGTACCACTGGCTATAACAGTTTCTACTCCACAAGCTGCAACAGTTTTTGTTCCACAAGCTGCTCCTGTCTATGCTTCACATACTGCTCCAGAAAAAGTTCAACAACATGTTCCAATTTCTGCCCCAAACCCTCAACCTGCAAAAGCTGCTAAACCTCCAAGGAGCAGAGCCTCACAACAAAGAGTTGCTGGAAGGGTCATTGTAGATACAGATGGTAGGGTTATTGGCAACACAGATGCTAGCATAAGAACAAGCCCTAGATCAAGGGCAAAGTTCCTTGCATCAACTAAACATTCTCCATAGGTCAGTGCATCAGTCTCTCAAACAATTTCAAGCACCAGTAGTGGAGGAAGCACACACCCTGCACATATTCCTACAAGGAGCAGTAAACGAAAAAGAATGGAGGGAATAGGGTTATACACAAATGAAGAGACGGGGATGCAAATACTGAATGTGAGTTATTATATGACAGCTTGTTAGAATGTTTTGACTATTTAGGCTTTTAACTTTTATATAACCTTTGTTAATGACAGCCTGGAAGACCAAGCAAAAAGATTATTTCCTATGGGAACAAATCAAGCAAGGATAAAACGAAAGGCAAGGATGGAGCTAGTGGAACTCAGAAGTCAAACAATTCTTCAAATGCCACCCAGAAGGGCAAAGAGAAAATTCCATGGAAATTGTAATCTAATGTTGAAACTTGTTTAGGAGTTGATTGTTAGAATGTTTATATTGATGAAGTCTATCATAATGTTAATGATATTTAGCACATTTTTAACTATTTAGGTTCCATGAAAATGACATTATGTCTCCTTAGAGGAAGCCCTATATTTCTGGTCATAGCCATGGAATTTTATTACATAAGTAGTAGTTTGGCAATATTAGAAAGTGTTGCGAATCAAGAAATGATTGGAAAGAAGTTTAGGAGTAGTAGTTGTAAAGTAAACTTACCTTGTGGTTAATAGTGGCCATCTTGAGCAAGTGCCACCTGGGGCATTGGTTAGATACCATACAAGAGTGGCACAGATCATAAATAGGTGCATAAATGAATGTAGGGGGTTAGCACCCTTAAGCAAACACCCTATCTAATTAGAACCCTTCCAAATGGGGTGAATTAATGCATTTTTCCACCCAAAATATGATGTAGGTGTTAAAATACGACCATTTCTGGTGTACGATGTCCCTACGACGTGCTTAAACTGTAGAAATTGAAATCACGGAATTCCCACCCCTCTAACTTACCTAACTCGAAATTCACCTATCCTAGGGGCAAAATCGTCCAACTTTTTCGTTATAGGGAGTTAGCCCAAACGAAAAGTACGTGCAAGTATCATTTAGTGAAACAAACTTGCTCATACCTTAAGAACGCCTATAGGATTACTAGAACTTGATTTGGACCCTTAGGTTCCCAATTGGTACATTTAGCCTATAAAATTTCCCTGTTTTAGTAGTTAAAATTGTCTTAGTATCCTCAGATCCGTCAACGGGTAAAGGCATGTACGTCGACGGCTGAGTGAGCAACACGATTGATCCGGAGATAGAAATTTCTACCCGTCGACGTGCATGTATATACCCGTCGACGGGTAGGCGGTCAGCTTAATTTTATTACAAGTCAGAAACTTTTGACCGTTGACGGCTAAAAGGGTGCTGTCGACGTCTCTGCTTATTCTAAAATTGTCTTAGTATCATCAGATCTGTCGACGGGTAAGGGCATGTACGTCGACGGCTGAGTGAGCAACACGATTGATCCGGAGACAGAAATTTCTACCCGTCGACGTGCATGTATATACCCGTCGACGGGTAGGCGGTCAGCTTAATTTTATTACAAGTCAGAAACTTTTGACCGTTGACGGCTAAAAGGGTGTCGTCGACGTCTCTGTTTATTCTCTTAGCCCAAGTTACCCGTCGACGTGCGAACCCTTGCCCGTTGCCGGATACCTGAATGGCTTGAATTCTATCGAAGTCAGAAACTTTTACCCGTCGACGTGTAGGTAGTTAGACGTCGACGGGTGCATGAATAGGTAAATTTCACCGAAGTCAAAAACTTCCCTCCGTCAACGGTTATGTTGGGGAACGTTGACGTCTATGATTGATTACACCCTGGAAATTTTAGCCGTGGACGTCCACTCCTTAACCCGTGGACGGATGTTTTGGTTTTTGAAAACAGTAGTCACCGAACCTCTTACCCGTCGACGGTTAAAGGGTTACACGTCGACGGGCATGCTTGTGAATTCTCCTTATACCGTACCCTGAATTACTCAGTAGTTTCTGGACTTTATGAGTAAAGTTTTCTTTTATATAGTCTTGTCTCACTCATTGAGCATTCAACCATATGCTCACCCTAGTTTCTCTAAAATCCATTTTCAGGTTGAAAGATTGTAGAGCCTGTGATTGCTATTTTACTTCTATTTTTCAATATCAAAATGAGAATAATTGATATATATGCATTATCATCAAAACAATAGGAAACAGGGCAATAGTTATAACGAAGACTATTACTTATCATTAAAATACTAGCAGTGTTGGAAGGTTATACAACCTAATAATGGACTTTGCAATAGGTATAAAAAGTTCTACATTTTAGGTAAGGCAAGTTACTTTTTCCCTACGCCTTTTGAGCCACTAATTAACACTAAAATTTGTACAATAATAAAGCCACAAGCTACTACAACATATACACATTTCCTTCCCCACCTACAACCAGCAGTTTGCTTTCCTATTTCATAAGCTTCTTTCAATTTTTGCCTCATTGTTGCAACTTCCTTCTTCAAAGATAGGTTTTCTTCAATAATTTCTGCTTCTAACATCTCCACAGCATTATTCTTCAACTCTGCAACTTCATTCTTCAACATCTTCACATTTTCATATAAACACCTCTCTCTCCTTCTAAGTTCCATTATCATCTCTCTTGCTCGTTCAGGGAATATAGGATCATGCCATGTATGGAAGCCACAATTATAACCCTAAATCACATATATCATTTCAATTCAAACATCTCGAAATCTTAAAATCTTAAAACCTTAGACATTGAAATATACGTTTACAGGGAATTGGTGGCATCCATAGAACCGTCTACCTGGATTCTGATCAGTCCAAGAACACCACCTAGGTGCCTTCAAATTACAATAACAATAAACTTGACCTCTTTCATACTCCCATTCAACAGGACAAGTTGCTGTTATCAGCTTGTATCTCTTTACATCTAATCCTAATCTTCCATTCCTATTTCCACTGTTAACAAAATAATTTAACAACGAAGCATTCAATCAATTTACAACTTGAGAAATTTACCACATTATGAATTAATTAAAGCTAAACTGATCAAACGAAACAAAACCAAACCCATATCGATTAACAGATCATGATTTCAATAGTGCTAAACCCATATAAATTATTTAACCATATCTATACCCAAATAGAAGAAAAATATTATAATGACTGAGATGAAATTTATAATTTCACATAAAACCTTACCTTGATGAACTCCCCCTTGATGAACTCATCTTCTTGCCTGAAACCCAAAATCCTTTCCCAACGAATCCAGCCACTTTGCCTTTTTGCTAACAAATCGGTTCACTTCAGCATTTGCAAACCCAGGAGAAAGCAAGATTTTCTCTTCTTTTCTAACTCCCACGCAAGCTTCAGCTCTATTTTGAAGCATTTGAAAAGCAAAATAACCATTAGATATCATAAAATTTAAATAACAAAACTAATAAACTAATGGGCTAAACGGCAAACGTTAGAATTGCCGGCGAGTGTGCATCACGCAGAAGGAAATTTGCATTTAGGCCCTTAATTGAACACTTTTGGAAACGTTAGGCACCTATTTAAGCACTTTGAAAGGTTTGACACCAAATCGAGTAAACACGCAAACGTTGGGAACCAAATTGAGCATTTAGCTATTTCCTTATAATGACTAAAATACTATCTCAATAATATTCTAAATTTTAAGATTTATCTTGTAAATTATACTTTTTAAAACTTATGATTGAAAGTTTAGCTAAAATTTATGAAATTATTTTAATTGTGCATAATTTTAGTGATTACGACCATGTAGTAGACCGACCATATGTAATAATTTCTTAAACTTCGAACACTTTAATATTTTCCTTTTTGTAAAGGTGAAGGCTGCCAACCGGCCACTGTGGTCAGACCTTATGTACGGACCACAGTGGTTGGACGATTATGCCCCTCCTATTTTAAACTTATTTCTTTTTTTTTTCAATTTTAATTAGTCTAAATTTGAAAAGAAAAAGAAGAAGATCCAATTCCATGATTTAATTATGAATTATCCATCCCCAATCATTTCTTCATTATCTCCAAAATAGTCTTAATCATCCCCGAAATATTATAGTCTTCATCCCCAAAATAGTCTTTATCATCCCAAAACAAGAAGACCCAATTCCATGATTTAATTATGAATTGCCCATCCCCAGTCTTTTATTCATTATCCCCAAAATAGTCTTAATCATCCCCGAAACATTATAGCTTTCATCCCCAAAACTTTTAAATTTGGAAAAAATAAATTTAGCCGAATTCCCCCAATTTAATTATAAATTATGCATATATTTAATTAATTGACTCATTCTATTGGTCAATTTTTTCAATTATTTCCATTTTATAAAAACCAAGGATCCATCCCTAATCTGTTCTCCATTATCCTCAAAATAGTCTTAATCATACCCGAAATATTACATTCTTCATCCCCAGAATAGTTTTTATCATCCCAAAACAAGAAGACCCAATTCCATGATTTAATTATGAATTACTCATCCCCAGTCTTTTATTCATTATCTCAAAACAGTCTTAATCATCCCTGAAACATTACAGTCTTCATCCCCAGAATAGTCTTTATCATCCCAAAACGTTATAGTCTAAATTTGAAACAAAAAAAAGAAGATCCAATTCCATGATTTAATTATGAATTATCCATCATCAATCATTACTACTCTTCCCCAGAACAATCGTGATTCAATATTAAGAGATGAAGTAAGATACGAAAATCAAATACCCGATGAATTTTGATCGGTACAGTGACAAACTTCTAAGCGATTGCGATGAACGGACGGTTGCCGGAAAAGACTCTTAAAATGAAAAAAAACAAGACGACGGGACTGGGGTAAATATGAAAAAAGAAGTTACTCACAAAAGTAAAAAAAAAAATTAAAACTGAAAAAAAAAAGAAATAAGTTTAAAATAGGAGGGGCATAATCGTCCAGCCACTGTGGTCCGTACATAAGGTCGGACCACAGTGGCCGGTTGGCAGCCTTCACCTTTTGTAAATATTTGGCACCATTCATATATAGTACTCCATTCATTCCATAATATTTGTTTCCTATTGACTTTCACAAAATTTTAGAAAAAGTGGTTGACTTAAGTCTAATTATTTTATTATCCTTAATTTTTGTAAGTGTTTTCGAGAGTTTGTGTAATGATGTGATAGTAATAAAAGAAAAGGAATGATAGAATTAAGAATTAAAATTTATTGGTTATTTATTTATGGTAAGAAAAATAAATTGGAACTTCCCGAAAAGGAAAAATGGATAAATAAAAAGGGACGAAGGAAATATTATATAAGAATTAAAATTCAATCAAGACTTTCTTCAAAAAAAAAAATCCAATCTAGACTGTCTATAAAATTATGGTTTTATACCATACAATAGTAACACAACACACCGTTTTTCATTTTTAAACTTGTACAAAATTTTATGATAGATTATATTGTATACAATTACTTCACTAAAAACCTTTCAAAAAAATTTATTTCACTAAAAAGCTCATTTTTTAGCCACAAGTTTAAAAAAAATAGGGTTTATATGATAAATCCTAAAATTTGGGACATTATTTGGATAGGGTTTAGTAATTGTAGGAGAATTTTTGAACTTTTGAGAGAAAGGTAGAAAAACCTTTTGTGTCACGCCCCGACCCGCTAGGCCACGTGGCAACATCCGTGTTGCCTCGAAGTACGTGCCGGCTGGTCACGCACCAGAAGTTCCGCAAGGCATTGAAATGGATATCATCGTTGCAAAACAACTAAAACTTTAATTAAAAACCATTTTAATAAACTAATTAACTTTATAAGATGTACCAGTGGATTAATTCAAAAGAATACCTACACAACGGAAACTACTAAGCCTAAGCCACCGACGCCTCCTAGTGAGCCTCCAATCTATTGGCTGACCTCGTACGCGAATCTGCATCCATCCACATTGGATACAGGTGAGTGACAGAGGTTCAATGAATCTCCATCAGGGTTAGGGAAAACAGGGGATATCCAAAGTAAAATAAAAATAAAATAAATAAATTTCTTTTCAAAATTTCTTTTATAATTCTCCCAAAGAGAATTAGATTTAAAACCTTTAAAATAATTATATACTAATGGGGTGGCAACTAATACACTGAAGGCACGACTGACCGGTCGTATGCCTTACTGCACCGAGGGCTATCTCTTTCCTCTTTAAATAAATTTTCAAAATCTTCTCTTTCTCTAACCCGTTCCCTCGGTGGTGCCTCACTGTGGTGGAACACAGTGATCTGGAGCTCTGGCGAGTTTCCCTACGCGCCTCTCCCAACCAGGCTCGACTCACCGTGCCCCTCGATAGGCGGTCCACGGCTGAGTATCATGCATGCTCTCAAACTCGGTCCACGCTCCCGCAAATTGGAGCCCCGAGGAAATCCCACTCAATCACTCCTTTTCCAGGGGCATCGTACCCCAATAATCATAATAATAACAATAATATTATTTCTTATATAAATATTAAAAACATATAAACACACACAAGCTTTTGTATTTTTAAAAAAATCATCCCACCCTCAAAATGGGTGTATCATAAAATAAAAAGTGTGTGCCGTGGATTACCCTTATCCCAAAACAGTTGTAAAACCTTTTTAAAACAATTTATATTTTGAAAACATTTTAAAAACATTTTATCCCTAGTGGCTAAACACTGAAAACAGGGTCATTCACAGTATTGGGAGAATCGTATACTCCCAAGCGCTGCATGTAGCTTTAACCTCCGGTGCATCGTCGCATTCGATTATCTGGAGCCCTAATACATGGAAATATACGTTAGCATTCATAATCAAATTTATGAATGCACCTATGAGGCTCTAACATGACCTACGACTGGGCTTAAAGGTGATTCGGGGCTTAGAAAAGTGTCCAGGAGGTTCTGGGGTAAAAATTGGACACTCGGTGAAAAATTACGAAAATGCCCCTGGGCCCATGGACCGGCCACTCGGGCTGGACCCGGGACATAGAAAAGTGTCCGGGAGGTTTCGGAGTTAAAATCGGACTCTCGACGAAAAATTATCAAAATGCCCCCAAGGGCCCGTGGGCCCCAACCCGGACTAGGCTCGAAATCGGACTCAAAAAGCACATCTATGAGATATTTATATATTATAATGATATAATATATAAATATCTAAGATATAATAATATTATATATAAATATCTAAAATATATTAATATAATATATAAATATCTTTTAATATAATAATATTATATACAAAATATCTAAACAGGGATTCGATCGGCCTGTTTCTCGGCCGGTCTCTCCCCCGATTTTCGCACTCGTTTCTCCTCCTTTCGACTTACAAACTTAGAGAGGCCATCCTTATGGCATCCATGACAGATACGATGAGGCAGAAACGAGAAACACCAGTCCAATTTTCCCGTAGACCGAGATTTAGCCCAAATTGACCAAATCTCAATTTTACCCTCACCCGGTGCACAGAAATACGTAAAAACGATGTGGGATGTAGATTAAGGTGAGTACTATAAACCTACTAAAAACTCACCTTAATCCACTGGCCCGAAATCCACTTATTTGAGTTTAAAGTTCTAATCCGGTTAAAAGCTGAAAACTACGATCTAAGCTAAACCAATGCATGGATGTGCATGCAAACTAACATAACGTAGATCGAGGTGAGAAGAACAACATACTGGAAACTCACCTTGATCTGATGGCCGGACTGTCCCGATTTGCCAATTGTCCAAAATGCCTCCGATCGGCTCTAGAGAGAAAGAAGAAAAAGAAAGAAAAAGAAAAGAAAAAAGTGAAGAAAGGTTCGGCCCCCCTCCACTATTTATAGGGGAGCCCGACGCCGGGTCCACTCGGCCTCGAGTCAAACTTTTTTCCCTTTTTCAACTTTCTTCCATTTTTACCCGTTGGCTAAATCTTTTGATTTCTTGTCCCAATGGGGCCCATAATAAATTTCTAGGGACTTAATTGGAGGTCTTTTTGGCATTTTACTAATTTCCATGCACGGTTAATTACTTTATCTTCCAACTCCGTCTTATCCTAATTTAAACTTCTCTTCTTAATTAGACACAGCCGGACCGACATATTGTTTAATTAATACGTCGTCTTTCACTATTCCATCTGTACGAAAAGTCGTACTAGGTCCGGGTGTGTCATTTTGAGTGAAATAATTGTGTATGATGTAGTTTATTGTAAAATTTTATAAAATTTTATAAAATTTTATGTGACATGTAGGTTATTGGAATGTATAAAACCATAATTTTTTATATACATTCGTGATAGAATTTTTTACTTATACAATTATGGGACTAATTAATGGGTAATCATGCGCCTTTTAAGCGACAAAAAATAAAAGGAAACATGTAATTAATGCATTATTTTATTAGTCCCTCTAGTCCATTATAATGATCGTTTTAGAAAAAAAATTTTGTTTTAAATTATCTATCATTTTAGAAATTCTATAAAGCATTAATTAATTAATTTTCAAGTTTACCTTTCTTTTTTTAAACATAACATTAATTACTAAAGAGAAAGTAAACCATTTTAATAAAATGATAAAATTACCCTTTTATCCCTAAGATGCTCGGAAATGGTTGAAGTAGTTGAATAGGAGAATTGCTATAACTATAGCCCCTTGGTAAAATTACCAAAGATGAAAATGATTTATTTGATATTATGGATGACTAGTTACATATGTCTAGATTTTAGTACATTTTAATACTTTCCTTAATTCTTGTATAAAATTTTAAAATGATTGTTATTATGGAACAAAGAGAATAAACTAAAAAAAGGCAATGTATTAATTAAAGGTTTCTTCCCCTTTTTGTACCCCTAAAGGGTGCATGAGGCACTATATAAAATTTTTTAATAATTGAATCACAATTATTCATATATTATTACTAACTATTATACATGATATATACTTAGAATCGATAATTCTTCAAAAAAATTTAGAATATAAAGAATGGCAAATGCTTAATTTTCTTTTGACATTACAAAAAAAGGAAAATTGAACTTTCATTCATGAAAGCAAAAGTACATCGTTAACAATAAATACTACATAGTAAATTGAGAAAACTTTTTAAGCTCAAGTAGTTAAAAAACAAAATTTTATGGTACTTGCTACTTCATATTATATCAGAAGACAAAAGTGAAAAAATAGCAAAGAAATAGTACTATTTTGTTACGTCATTATTTTGTTACGTCCTGATCCGCAAGCTTGAGTACAAGATAGTCGTCATATTAACTCGAAGTATGTGCTGATTATCCACCTCTCGAAGACAACATGACATTTATCAATATATATAATAAAAAAAAATCAAATATCACAATAAACCTCAAAGGTTATAATAATAATAATATCGGTATACTATAGAAAACATTATAACACCATCAATATAGGTAAAATCCCCAAGTTTGAAATATCATGAAACACAAAAATCTTATGACAGACTCTGATTTTCTTTGTACCTTTAGAACAGTAAAGAATAGGTGCTTGGTATGGATAACCTTAAAGATATGATGAGACGGAGACGGAAGATTAGATAAATGATAGTGCATGCATAGGTAAGACAAAACCGAGAACCTAAACCTTGTATAGGTCTGTATACACTCTGAGCTCGTATGTGACCTTATCAAACATCAATTGGAGGCTTTAAAGACATCTAGCGCCGGACTTGGATCTCGGGAAGTGTGTTCTTTAGGAAGAATTGAGAAAAAGGGAAAAAAATGGGAAGTTTGACATCAGACCTACACGAGTCCTACGCTGGACCTGTCATTATAAAAGGGGGCCGAGCCTTTCCTCTTTTAATTTCTCACCTTCTCTTCTATTTTCTTTCTCTTTCTTCCTCCTCTTTTCTCCTCCACCATAGCCTCCTAAACCACCACGATAACCGCCTCTTAAACACCTTTTTAAACATCTCTAAACAAACCCCAATGCTCTATAAACAAAGATTGAATGAGAAAATAAGAAAATCTCAAAAGGATGTTTTGATGAGCCATTGGAGTCGTTTTGGAGCTTTGGCCAGATCTAAGAATTCAATCAACGGATCAAGGTGAGATTTTAGTATGTTGTTCTAGCCTCAAGCTTTAAAATACCTATTTACTTGCCTTAATCTATACACTAGATCAAAACTTATTAAGTTTCGAAGTTAGGTTTTGGTTTTTTAGGTATTAAATGGAGTTAGGTTAGAGATTTGTGAATTTTAGAGGGACAAATTGGATTTTTTTTTGTTTTAGTAAGTTTATTGTGGGTGTTTTGAAGATGTTGTGTCTTGATTTGTAACTTGATCCATGGAGGATTAAAGGAGAAATGAGCTCAGAAATGGGCAAAAAAAATCCTATTTTCGGGTTTCTGGGTTAGCCTCATAAGCAGGGCCAAGCAAGACCCACATGGGAGTCAAGATTTGGTGGCAAAATGGCACCCTCAACCTAGTTGGGCACAAGACCTAGTCAGTCTTGCCCAAGACCCGTCCTGGCCACCAGGGGCATTTTAGTCATTTTTTAAAAAACCATTTTTTAACCTGAAACTTCTCTATATCACTTCCAAACCCTAATTTTGAGTAGCTTAGAGCCCTAAAAACAATTAGATAAATGCTCCTAGTGAGCATTTGAATGTCTCACCCTAGGTACCTCTAAGCCAAGAGACCCACTCATCTGTGCCTCCCCTATGGATAGTCCACAAGCTACTAACCACTCATTTGAATATCTCAAGGAATGAATCATAGGCTACTAAATTGCTAGCATTTGCCCTTCAAGGGCTGGCCACACATGGACCCTCATCACACTATGATCAGGTTCACATAAAAATCATGAAAAATATCTTTATATCTCACATATACAATATATGTATATATTACCTACGCAATTTAAAACATTTGTGTCTACTTATGTAATGGATAATTGTATCCCAAAATAGTTTAAAACATTTATTTCTAAAACAATTATAAAATACTTTACCATCAATGCCACTAGACATTGAGGCTAAATCACTCATTGTACGATAGAGTAGTGTACTAATGCGCTAATCTAACTGTACAGCAGGAGCGTTATCACAATTCTACATCGGTGTTCCTATTTTGATTAAATTTCCTGTTTGAAAACATTTTCAAAATGAAAACCATGCTTTTGTAGACTCAATTAGCCTAAACAGCCTTCTATCGGACCTAAGAATGGTTTTAGGCTAAATCGGGATCAAATTAGCTTAAAAACGACAAAAGTCAACTTAAAGTTAACTGAACGTCAACACTGGCCAACCCACATCACCGATCATGCACCCATCCGATGCTGATTTAGCTTTCTAGAATTCACTTCATTCCATTAATGGTTATCCGACACTAGTTTAGCACCTATCTGACGCTAGTTTGACCTTTACACCTTTTTGCCATTAATGTTATGGTGTCGATCTAGCACCTGTCCAATGCCATTTTAGTCAAACAGGAGACTCAGTCCTGATTTTGGGGGATTCAGCACCGATTCTAGACATATTCGATGCCGGTTCTACTTCAACCACCAAATTTGGTGGTTCTCCACCATTCTTCGCCTTGCAAAAGGCCAAAATTTCCACTTCCAATCCTTCAAACAACAAATAAAGACTATAGTACACCATATAATTTAGCCCCAACACCTATAGTAACCAATTCAACTCCAAATCAAACCCAACATTCAAAAATAAGCTAAATTCTTCAAAAATTCGTAACTTCCTCAATGATTCATCAATTTAACATGCAAAAGCATGTATTGAATTCTCTTTAAGAGCTTAATAACATACCTACTCCGTTTAGCTCAAGACTAACCAAATTTCTCCAAGCATTTCAAAAGATCCAAAATTTTCTTCAACACTGAGCTCAAACCTTCCATTTTTTTAAGAAACAAGTACCACCATTGTGTAGAGCTTGAAAAATACTCTGATTGAGAGTATTTGCATGTCCAAATTAATTTTGATATGAGGGAGAAACTGAAGAGAGAAGTTTTAAGTGCTAAAAGCTTCTTAAAAAATGAGAGGGAGGCTGAAAATTGAAAGAAAAAAAGGAGAATGGAGGAAGCTGTTGGCTTCCTCAATCAACTTCTTCTATCTTTTATACTTCAAAGTGAAATCCACACTTTGCCCTTTGACCTTTCTAGTCATATCAATTCACCCTCCATCATTTCCATTCCTTCATAAATGTTTTCAATTACATCCAAATCTTTTTCAATTAACAATAATTGGGAGTTAAATATAATTTAATTGGGGTTAGGGTTCATAACTTTTCCTAAAATTTTGTGCTAAATACAAAATAGATGGAGTTATACTACTTCATCCATTTGCTATATCCTACTTGATGTGATGCGTTTATAACCACTAAATCCTAACTCAGTAATTATCTTAAAATTTATGATTTATAAAGGTTTATTTAATAATAAATTGCAAACCTAAGTATCAAAAAATTATGTATTGAATTTTCATTATTGAATTTGATAAGTATATTGTAAAATCCTGATCGAATTGTCATTGAATACAAATATATTATTTGATAGTGATAAATGTTTTTTTTCCCTTATTATAGATATTATATTATTCCAAATAAAGTCAAAGTCATAATATTTTCCAACTCTACAAGGAAAGTTTTATAATTAAACTTCAAAATATAGTTTAGTCTAAAGAAAGTTTTTAAAATTAAAATTATTTAATATTTTCCAAGTAGGAGGTTACTCATTACGTATTTAACCCATTCAACATATTCTTTGTTTGGAAAAAATTCTATTAGGCAAAGCTTAAGAAAAGTTGCTTGGCGTAAGGAATGACAAAAATTGTCTTCACCTACCGCGTTCCATAAAAGCATCAAATAAATCACTTCCAACGCATAATATTCGGCTAACCCACCAAAAAGAACCTTTATTATTATTTAAGGAAAATAAACATGATTTTACCAAAATACCCTCACTTTCCCAAATTCCCACGTGTCATCCTAACCAGTAAGCACGTAGGTCCACCGAAACTAAATCCTACAGCTTCCCTTACTATATCACTAGAAAGGTCATTAAACATTGATATCTCCAACTTCCCTGCGAACACGTGATCTAGTATTTTATTTTGACCTGCACGTGCCATTACCTTAATTTTCTAAAACGCAATCGATTAATTTACATTTATGCCCTTGGTTAATTATCTACGTATAAATAGTGTTGGTAAGTTCCCGATTAAAGCCTGGTTTGGTATTGTATTTACAGTTGGAAAATTTTCAAATTTAAAGAGGTATTTTTAAGAATTGTTGTGAAAAATACTATTGAAATTTTTTTTAACGTTTGACATTGCTATAGAAAAGTATGATTTTCATGATGTAAAAGTACTTTTTAAATACAATGTCAAACTGTTCTTTATTTATACCAAAATTCTAATTTTTAGGTTATGTCGCTTTTCGCTGTTAACAAAGCTTTTGATATAAATTAAAACAAGTTTAATATTACATTAGCGGTGAAAAGGAATTTTTTTATCCTTAAATATAATGCCAAATTAGCTTTAAATAAAACTAGGATACTTAGGGATTGTTTGGTATATCGGTTTTGTTTTCTTTTTCGTTGTGTTATCAACTTTTTAAAAATAAAAATATGTTTTGATATATAATTTTATTGTTTATTTTTTGATGAAAATATATTAAAAAAACTAAACATTTATTACTTAGGTATTGAAGATGCCATTAAAAAGTTATTATTTACTTGTATTATGAAAATGTTTTAAAAACATATGAAAATATAAAATTTCTGCTTTCACTTTTTTCTGAAATATGGAGTCTGTTTTCAAAATTTTGAAAATGAAAATATTCTACCAAACGTGTTTTCAACTGTTTTATTTTCAAAATATGAAAAATGGAAAAAGAAAACAGAAAACGAAAACTATGCCAAACGAGCTCTTTGGTTGTAGTTTTACTATCTTTAATCTTTAGGTAGGGTTCAAACAATAACCTTAGAATACGTACCTTTTAACCTTATTTAAATCAATATAAAATGAATTTTTAATATTAAATTTTAGTTTATATTTAATATTATGTGTGTAAATTACTTATAATTAATGTAATACTTATTAGAATATAATTAAATTATGATTTGTAACTTTAATTTATTTTATTATGATGAGTTAATTTAATTTATTTAATCATGAGTTAATTATAATGCAATAAGAAAAATTATTCAAATATTTATTGAGTCGTTCTAATATCTTAAAAGATGACAAAATTGAGGAACTATGAGATCAAAAAATGATTCAATGAGACTGATTATGTGAAAGTTATCACAGAATCAAGATATGACACTTAAGTTTAGCTACTAGTTTAAGAAGATTTAGTCCCAAATAAATATTTTTAAAATTTTCAAAATAAATTTCAATATTTATGATATTTATTATGATATGATTTAATTTAAATTTGTGACTCCAATTATGTTATGTTGTATATTACCATCGCTCCTAGTACCTCAAAATAAATCGGTTACCTACCAATTGCCATTCCCATAATACAACGAGGCCATATTTGTCATTTTATGAAGAATCCGGAAATATTTTACCAACTCATTCTCCTGATGGACCCCGCTACCTCTCCTTTTCGCCGTCAAAGAAAAGAAGGGAAACAAAATTTGTATAATGAGAGCTGAAAATGTGTCTAAAAGGTGTGCGTAGGATAAGAGCGTGTGCCTCAGTCGGCGTATGTTAGTGAATATAGTTCGGTGATGCTTGGAGTATTGTGCGCGCGACCTCCCAAGCCTTGGATCCTCAGCTCGCTCTCTCTCGTCGCCCACGGTGGCGGCTCAGCGGCTCACCACCACGACAGCCGCCTACTGCAGTGGCCGACGACACATTTATCCGACTTATCGGCAGATAATCGGCGTTGTCGGCACCACTCCACGGCTTGCCGTCTCGGTGGCTTAGAGGGTGGTGCTGCTTCTATATGGCATGCGATCTTGCCAAGTGGCGGTGGCGGTGGCGGACAAGGTCGGACGAGAGCGGAGGTGTGGAAGAATGTGGAGAGGAAAGGAGAAGGGTCTTGGAATGTGGCTTGGGATGCCAGGCCGGCTCGGTGGCTTCACCGGCCCGACTCTGCTTGGCTTCTTTTTGGAGTTTGCGCTTGTCTAGCGCCGATGATTGAATTTGTGGACGTTAATCCCGATGTTGATGACAGAACGGAAGGCAAAACGGAAGGCGCCGAATTAAATTTAATTGATAGCTTGAGTGCCGATGATAAGAGTAGCAGTAGTTATTCTTCTGCTGTTGCTGCTTCCGATAATTACAAGGTTACAGGTAAGCTATAACTAATTAACAAATTTTCGTCAGTTTTATTTTTTTTTATTAAAAAACAAAGTTTAATGTTTTTTTGATTGGCACTTGCAGGGATTTTGGCGGATGGACGATGTCTTTTTAGAGCAATAGCTCATGGTGCTTGCCTGAGGAGTGGGAAAGAAGCTCCTGATGAGAATCGTCAAAGAGAACTGGCTGATGAATTGAGAGCTCAGGTAAGTTTAGGTGAGGTTCTTTAGTTCAAGTTCAATATTATTGGTAAATTCGTCTTTTTTTTTTTTTCGTCGAAAAAAGTTTAGGTGAGGGAGGCTGCCCAGTCTAGGGTCAGGTATGCCACAAGTCTCAGAAAGGGCTGAGGCTTGTGGCATGCCCTGATTGATAGTGGTACTTATAGATCACTCATCAGTGAGGACCATTGGTAAATTCGTTATAATTTGGGATTAGGAGTTATAGTTGAATGCTTAATGTGGGATTAATATTGGATTACAATTTTGACATGGAGCGCCAAAAGTTTGTGAAAAGCTTGGGTAAGGTTCCTTAGGTCTAAGTTCATTATTACTGTTAATTTTGTTTTAATTCGGTATTAGGTGAGGTTCCTTAGGTCAAGTTCATTATTATTGTTAATTTCATTTTAATTCAGTATTAGGAGTTAAAGTTGAATGCTTATTGTGGGGTTAATATTTCATAAAAAATTTTAATACATAGCGCCAAAAGTTTAATAAAAGTTTGGGTGAGGTTCCTTAGGTCTAAGTTTGTTACTACTGTTAATTTCGTTTTAATTCGGTATTAGGTGAGGTTCCTTAGGTCAAGTTCGTTATTACTGTTAATTTCGTTTTAATTCGATATTATTATTGTAGGAGTTAAAGTTGAATGCTTAATGTGGGCTTAATATTGAATTAACAATTTTACCATGTAGCAGGAATTTATTAGCGAGTGTAAATGTAACACGAATTTCTCCTACGAATTTCTAAACAAGTCTTATTAGTGGTTGAATCGGGTAGAAGGCTCTGTTTACATGTAAAACGAACTTCACCTAAGAACTGTCAAATAAGTCTTATCATTAGTTTGATTGGATAGAAGGCTGAATCTGCTTGTGAATGTAAATGTAAAACGAACTTTATCTAAGTGTTGGAAATAAGTCTTACCATTGGTTTGATATGATAAATATATTTTAGCATGTTGCATGAATTAATTAGTGAATGTAAATGAAAAAGGAGCTTAGCATGCGAAATTCCAAATAAGTTTATTGGTTTAATTAAATAAATTTTGCTTATTGTAAGCCAGAAATTCTAAATAGGATTTAAAATATTCCTTCAAATTCTCAATTATGTAGGTTGTGAATGAGCTTTTGAAGAGGCGAGGAGAAACGGAATGGTAAAGCTTTTTCTTTTCATTATATTGGAATGTGGATACCCTTGCTTTAATACTTTCACGGAGTATGAGTGTGTTACTTACCATATGGTTGTTTTTATACTTTATTTTTCTGGGGGAGTGCAGGTTTATTGAGGGAGATTTTGATGCTTATGTCAAGGAAATTCAGCAGCCTTATGTTTGGGGTGGAGAGCCTGAATTATTAATGGCTTCTCATGTTTTGAAGTGAGTTCTTGCTATTTTCTCGTTTTCCATTTTTTCTATTTGGATTTTGACTCTGAATTCCTTTGTAATATATTTTATGCAAGCAAATGAAAAAGTTAGGCGATTGGTTCATATGTCAATACTATATTGATGGATATTGTAATTTCATCATTAATTTCAGAAATGGTCTGCCACTATCGGTGACTCGAGTTGTCATACCAGTCATAATTAGGTTATTCCGAGGAAGATATAATCTTCCGCCAGGCTGAAGTCAGATCATTGTTTATCATGTATTCACAGAGCTTCCATGCTGATGCAAGCATGTTAATTTGCATATTTTGTGTAGAAATTAGGTTCAACCCACTGTTTGATAGTTACAGCCCCAGCTTTTGGCTGTTGGTCCATGTTGTTGCTATATGCTTTATGCATAGAATTATGCTGCAGTCCTTTTGAATGATGTCAAAGCTAAACAGGAATTGTTCTCTTCCTACATACTGTCCAAAATATGTTTTCACCAAAAGCTAGGAGTTGAACTTTGAACTTGAGTGCCATGTTTAGCTTTTATTTGTTTTATTTGTCCATGTGTTTTACTTGACTTCTTTATTTGACATCCCATTTCCATTCAATGGGCCCAGGACACCAATTTCAGTCTACATGATTCACAGAAGCTCTGGTAAATTAATAAAAATAGCAGATTATGGTGAAGAGTACCAGAAGGACAAGGTGAATCCCATTAATGTGCTGTTTCATGGGTATGGTCACTACGACATATTGGAGTCGTTGCCAGCGCAAATTTGTGAGCAAGTAAACATGTAGAAAGTTGGCTATCTATATCATTGTGATTGCATAAAAATAAGCTTAGGGAGGGCTTATTTATATGATGGATTAGCTCCATCAAACCAAGAACTTGTCTCAGGTTGATAGATTGGCTGCAGCCTCCTCAGCCTTTGCAATAACCTCAATACAGTTTTGTAGTTTTGTCATGATTGTTTCATGATTTTTAGAACTCAATTCAATACATCAAACTGGTGAAGCATTATAGTTGTTTCAGTTTTTCTGCAAAAACAATGATTGTTTCTTTTTGGCAGAAAATCTTGGGAAATTGAAATATGTTAACCCTCATTTCAGCTTTGCTTTTGAGTTTTGAGTATGCTTTTGCTTTGTGTATAATTTTTCTTCTAGTTTGGATGGTCAACTTTCTTAAGCTCTAGCCTAAAGAGAACATTTTAGTCTAAACAGAATGCCTGATCATAAGCATGGAATTGCTGAATCCTTGGCTGTTCTCCTTTAGCCTAAACATGTGATCTCCTTTAGAAATGATTCAGGGAAACAGATTCCTACATACCTCAGTGCAGGGAAGAAGAGCCAAAGGAAGTGTGGCACTCAAGTTTGTGGTGGAGGAGATTTGATTTAAATGGTGAAGATTTAAAGGTCCCTGCCCCCCCACTAAAAAGGAAAAAGCGGTAGTTGATGTGGGTTAAAGTTGAAAGGCAACAAGCCATAGAGATGTTATGGCAGCATGCAAATGTTTTGGAAAGGCAGTTAATGACTGAGGATGTAGTATTGTTTTTGTTTCAACTTGCTAGTGAAAGTTTTGAAACAGTGAGGAAGACAGGTGGAATCACTTTGTTTTCTTTTGCTTTCCATCCATTGGAAAAGGGAACTACTACTTTGGAAAGTAATGAAGTATGTGAGCTGTTTTGCCATCTCATTAATTCTCCACTTTGGAAGAAAGGACAGAGCAGCCGGTACCAAAAAGAATAGGGCTATGTTTGGTACATTAAAATATTTTCTGTTTTCATTCTCTAAAAAATATAAAGAAATCACCATATAGATATGTATAATTTATAGAAATGTATATATGTTTTAAAAAATAAAAATGATAATGGACTTAAAATTAAGAACAATTTTTTTTAATCTCATTTTTAGATCCATTTTTATTTTTATTTTCTAAAATATATGTACATTTTCTCTTACAACACATATCTTATATGATAATTTTTTTGTATTTTTTAAAAAATAAAAATAAAAAATATTTTCTCATACCAAACATAACCTAAATGTTTATACAAACCATTTTTTACCCTTTTTTAAAGGTATAATAAATAAATTAAAAAAAAAAACAGAGAGTGTGACAAGGAGAAAGAGAAAGAGAAAGAGTGTGACAAGGAGAAAGAGAACGTTTTCCTCTTCCTTTTCTTTGATTGTTGTTTACAATTTTACATGGTCCGAGATTCAGGAGCATAAAAGAAGATAAGGGTTAATAAATGCTCTACTTCTTGTATTTCTTAAGATGAAAAAAATGTTTTCCTTTTTTTTTAAAACCGTAAGAGAGATTTTGAATTTAAGATTTATAAATTCTAATTCTAACCATTAGTCATTTCAGATGGAGGGGAATTTAGAAAAAAAAATTGTTTATTTTATAAAATGGTTTAATGTCTAAATTAGTCCTTGAATTATGTCAAAAAGGATAAATTAGTCCCTTAACTTTTATTTGAGATAGATTGATTCCTGAATTTTTATTTTAGGATAGATTAATCCCTTAACTTGATAGATTAGGACAAATTAATTTTTAAACTTTTATTTTAGAACAAATTGATTCTTGAGTTTTCTTTAGTCTTTTTTCGTTTAGGATTTATTTGTCCCAAAATAAAAGTTAAGGGACTAATTTGTCTCAAATAAAAGTTGAGGGATCCATTTGTTCTTTTTGGTATAGTTCAGGGACCAATTTAAACATTAAACCTTTATAAAATAGAGGTATCAAGTACACGTACTTGTCTAATTATTAGAATGGTTTGTTGATAGGGTATTAAACTTGTAATTTTAGTGATCTGAGTTTAAATTTTGTAAATATGATCCGTGCATAGAATGTTTAATTTGTAGTTTTAGTAATCTAAATAAAGATAGAAAGAAGAGGAAAGAAAGTAAAACTACATAAATAAGAATAATAAAAAAAAGAATAATTACTAATGAACCAACTGCTAAATCAATTTGAAATTAATTTAAATTACTTTTTCTCACTATTTTAAGTTTAAAATCAATTCTCACGTACATATATCCCTTGTTTGTTTTCTGAATTTGAAACTTTCAAGATAAATTCTCAAACTTTAACTAGGTGTTAAGGATGATATTCCTAATATTTTGTTTTAATTTATGAATATATATGTATTTTTGAAAATTATGAACACATTATATTAGCTTTTGCTAGAATACAAAAGATCATTCATTTGCAAAAAAAAAAATACTGAATTATCTTTCCAATTTTCTCTTTCACTTTTTTTTTCTCATTCGCGATTATAAAATTAAAACTTTTTTCTTCTTTGTTTCAATTAAATTAGATGATATTATAAATTTTTTATTTTATAAGTCAAGTCAAGGAAAAATAAAAAAAAATTAAATACATTAAGAGCCGTTTGGTACAATGAAAAGTTAAAATTTTTCATGGATTTTAAAAGATTAAAAAGACTTTCCCTAATTTGATATATTTTAAAACCATAGAAAGTTGTGGCCCTTTGGAATTACTCTACCTAACATCAGGAAAAAATATTCTAAAGAGAGGGGGTGGGAAAGTGGATTCCGTGATATAATGAAAAATATTCTTCCTATAAAATTTTTTAAAGAAAAGTAACAAACGGGCTATAAAAAGTTTCCTTTAACTTGTATAAAATGTGATTGTGGTGTTGACCTGAGGTGACATTTTGAAGTGGATAAATTATTTAATACGTCTTGGTTATAATTACATTCTAAAATAGAACTAGATATAGTAATATATACTAGATAGATTTTTTTATATGAACTTTGCTAAAATGTATGTACTAATTATAGTATCTAACTGAAATTAAATAATACTTTTATTTCAATTTCACAACAAACTATAGATTCTTGCACTTCAATAGCAGGACATTGACCAGTAAACTGACTGAAAATCATAGAAAACTTTTGATGCATAGCTCACAGCTTCCTAACCAAGAGATTCACTCCATATTTAGGCTCTATAATCAGACTCAGAGATGGACAATGCCTGTATTTTGGGGAAGGAGAGAATGTGAAGTTGGACAGAGCAAGAGCAACAAGTAGCTTGAGTTCTGTCAGAGCAAAATGCTGTCCCAAACATATATGGGGTCCGAATCCAAAAGACAAATATACATGAGGAAGCTTGCAGGCGCCATTGACTCCATTGGCAAACCTTTCAGGATTGAATTTGTCAGCATCAGGACCCCATATTTCAGGATCATTGTGAAGTGTCACCGGCATTAACCAGATATTAACTCCTTTGGGCACATGAAGATCTTCGAATTTCATATCTTCCAGGGCCTCCCTCGATATAATAGCGCCAGGAGGGTAGAGCCGAAGTGTCTCAGTGATCACCATGTTTAGCTGCCATCAATTCAGAAATATGGTTTCAGGACTTTTGTCAACAGAATGAGTGTCTAATTCTAATTGCATGAAGGTCGATTATGCTTACTGTTTTCATCTTACGGATCATGTCAGCATCTGGAATTTTGCCTCCACAAATTTCAAGGACCTCTGCACGAACTTTGTCTTGCCAAACTGGGTTCAAGGCCAGCAGCAACAAGGTCCAAGATGCAGTAATTGCAGTTGTTTCGTACCCAGCAAAGTAAATGTTCTTGCAATTGTCAACAATGAAGTTATCTGTTGCATCAGGGCCTAAATCACTACTTTTAGCACCTTTGAGGATCATTTGTAACAGGTCCTCCCTTGATGTTTCTTCCTTGGTTTCATATACAGCCGTCAGGATTAACTTGCGAACTTCTTTCTCCAACCTCCATATTTCCCTGTTGCTCTTGGTTGGAAGATACCTGGAAAGTTCCAAATTCAACTATTTTTTGTCAATTTCTAATTGAATTGTCCAATTCAACAAGTAAGGAAAAGTTTGGGTACCTCATTACAGCGAACCCATTAGATATAAATTTTTTAGACATGGCTTCTTGTAGAGCTCTAATCTTGAAGAAGATCGCCTCTCCTTTGGAGTAATTGCTTCCGAAGCAAGCCCTTGAGATAACATCTCTTGTAAACCTTCTCAAACAATCGTCTACCTTAATGTCTGCAACTCCACCCTGATCATCAATCCTGCTTTTCCACCCGTTCACAACCATAACAGAACAGTCTGCCATTAAGCTTGTCATACCCTACAAATATTGCCAGAATAGTTAAATTATTCAGACCGGCAATGGGTACATTCTAGGGCTTAGAACTTGAGATCTCATATTGCAGGTTTTGAGTTCAAATCAGATGGATAGAATGTTAGGAAAATAATGAGAATGAGAAAACATTAAGTGGCACTAGTGTTGAATTTCATAAAAATATGTATTTTGTAGAGTCCAAGGTTTTAATATGTAGTATACCTTGACCTTGTCCATGTATAATTCAGGAGCAATGATTTTCCTTTGATGTGCCCAAAGTGCACCATTCGAAGTTAGAATGCCCTGGCCAAGCAGGGGACCTCGTTCCTTTTGTTGGTAGGTAGGATTTCCCAAGTCGATTGAAGTACATGTAATTATTTCCTTAACCATATCAGGATCAGTTACATACAAAATCTGCTTGTTGATTAGTGAAAACAAAAATGTTGGGCCTGCAAGAGAAAGGGTTCACAAATTATCACGAAAACAGCCTCTTGATGTCTGAAATTGGATTGCAAAGCTGTCAAATTTGATATTTATACCATATTGTGCTCTCCACTGTTCGAAGTAAGGAAAAACAGTCGAAGAACTATTGTGAGTCATCGGTTGTTCTCCTTCTTTGGGCAACATAGAAGCCTTGGATTGTGTCTTCTTCATGTCAAGGATGTTTCCAAGCAACAGAGTTGGATGGGGACCTTTGATTCCTTGCTTTATCAGCTTGGCACGAAGCTTTCCAGGCTTAAGAATCATGGAATCAACCAGGTTTAAGAACATGGCAATGAACCCAATTAGCAGACTTGTGCCTGTGATCTTTGCAAGCAGCAATAGCGACTCCATGGCTTCTAAATCTCTCTTAATTTAGTTTCTTTCTTTTTGTAATGGTGTTTAATCTTTTGATAACCCAATATATATATAGATTTGAGTGATGGGGACCGTTTTAGTCTTATGGTTTTGTAAGACTTTCTTAATGGCAACAAAAATAGGAATATCAAGAAATTCTAAAAGATGTTGAAACTTGAAAGTGTAGATTGTTTAACTTGCTGACTGCTTAAACTCAGAATCTTTTGGAATTTACAGAAGGTGAGATATTATTGCCAAATACAACAGTTTGAGGTTGCACTTTGTATGCTTATTTTTGTCCCCTTATTATAAATTCAGCTTCTTTTTTTCTCGTTTCATTTTTCTTTCTCTCTCTCAAAGTTAGTTTATGTTTTCATATATGCTTAGAGAGTTACTTTGAGTCTCCCGCCCCTTTTCCAATTAAAAAAGGTATGCTACTCCTTAGTTGTAATTGAAGGTGGAACATGGACGGGTCATGATCAAGTCATTCTGGGTAAGGTCAAGAAAATTTTTAATTATATATATAGTTTCCGATTATTTTGAGTTTAGATTTGATTTTTTTTTTTGGAAACAGTTTAGATCTGATATTTGAATAGTTAAGATTCTAGTAATTTCTAATTTAATTGATAAATTTATAAAATCAAATCAAATTGGATTTGATATCAAATTATCTATAAATGAAGTCAAAATTACAACCTGATCATAACAGGTATAATTAAATTCAAGTCGAGTCCGAATAACTCATGGTTTACTTGACATCCGTGGAAGGTCAAAATGTTTTTCTAAAAAATTGAAGACAATCAGTATTGTTGTTTTTATTGGAAAATGCGACGCAAAATATACATTCCAAGTAACGTTAATAAAACAGCGACAGAGAGAAATTGCTAGCGAAAATAGACTTCTAGCTTAGCCAAAATAGAAGTAGAATCCCAAAAATTCCAGACCGCCACAACTCTATACTATTACTATGATATTATTATTACATTAAAGTTTAATACCAACCAAAAAAAAAAAAAAAACAAAAATTCCTCTGTTGCACACATTTTATACTAAGAATTACTACTCTTTTGGTCTTTCCTGATAGCTCAAAGTTTTTTTGATTAGAGATCCTTTTGGGAGATTGATTGGCACCTTTACGGTGCAATTAAAAGTCTAAACGCTGTAACCGGATTATTCTCATAACTTTCTAATCTATATAGTAACTTTTTTATTTATACAGTAACTTTTTTAAAATTTCAATATTACCGGATTAATCTCATTGCTCTCTCAAACAGGGTCTAAGAGATTGATACGAGCTTGGAGCAGCAGACTTCACCAGCCCGCACGAGGAGCAACGACGAGTCCAGAAACCATCATGGGTCAAAGATTATGTCATGGGCTGAGGATGTATGGGGTCGTTGGGTAGTTGTTATTTGGATTCACGCCTATCATTGGCTCGTGATCCAATACAAGTAGTTTGTTATGAGACTATATATTGTATCGGCTCAGAGATGAATAACAGAAAATTGTTATCTTCCTTCTCATAATTCTTCTCTGCTCTTCCTTCTTCTCTTTCTTTCTCTTCTTCTCCCAATCTTCGATCTAGTCTATTGCTATCATTGGTGCTTTCGTTCTCCACCATGCCTCCCCAGAAAATTAACCTTGAAGAGGCTATCCTCCGCCTCACTGATACTGTTGAAGCTCTGCGTGTTTCACATCAGGACCTCAGCGCCAAAGTCGATTCTTCCACCCTTGCCCAGTCTTCTTCCATTCAAGACCTCCAGCTTCAACTGGCCAAGTTTGAGAAATCCTCCGCTTCCTTTCCTTCCCCTCCACCACCACCCCTTCCTCCCTTGCTTCCTACTCCCACCCTCGTTTCGCCTAGCTTGGCCTCTTCTGGGTCGTCCCAACCTTTCCCTGCTTCCCCCTTTCAGTTCAAAAAGCCCAAATTCCATCTTACACTTTTTGACGGTACCAACCCTCACGCTTGGCTTTTTCAAACCGAGCAGTATTTTTCCTTTTACTCCGTCACTCCCCATCAACGTTTAGCGGTGGTTGCTTTTTTCCTCACCGGCCAAGCACTTCCTTGGTTTCAATGGATGCACCGTAATAACCAGATTGTCGATTGGGATTTTTTCACTCGCGCAGTAGAGCTTCGATTTGGCCCCTCTATGTACCAAAACCCTCAGGCAGCCCTCTTCAAACTCCGCCAGACTTCTTCGGTCACCCATTATCAAGTTGAATTTGAAAACTTATCGAATCGGGTTGGTGGTCTTACGGATGAGCGTCTCTTGAATTGCTTTATTTCTGGATTACGGGTGGATATCCAACGTGAGGTGGTGGTTCTCAAACCTCAAACACTCACTCAGGCTCTGGCTATGGCAAAGTTGATTGAAGCCAAATTCGCCGATCACCGAAGCAACCATTGGAAAACCTCTTTTCCTTCCCCACCCCAACCTCCCCCACTCAAACCCACTTCTTCCACCATCCCTATTCGCCGCTTGACCCCCACCGAAATGCAAGCACGCCGTGCCAAGGGTCTCTGCTTTAATTGTGATGAGCCATATAAACCGGGTCATAAATGCAAGTCCTCCCCCTTTCTCCTCCTTCAAGTCGACGAGGATTCCTCTGGGGAATTTCACGCCCTTGACTCTCCCTCGAGCATTCCCTCCTTAACCGATTTACCCTTACCCCCTGCCCCACATACCTTCTCTGACCAAGAGGGCTCTGACTTTCAGGTCTCTTTTCATGCACTTACTGGCAGCTCCTCCTCTACGTGTATGAGATTACTGGGTTCTATTGCGGGTCATTGTTTCACTATTTTAATCGACTCTGGCAGTTCCCATAATTTGATCCAATCCAGGGTTGCCCATTATCTCAACCTCCCCATTCATCCCGCTCCACCGTTTTCTGTTGCCGTGGGTAATGGAGATACACTTCGGTGTTCTGGGGTCCTTCGTTCTGTTTCCTTGGAATTGCAGGGCCATGCTTTTCCTCTGGATCTTTTTCTTCTTGATATTCATGACGCTGATGTTGTCTTGGGAGTCCAATGGCTAGCTCAGCTGGGCCCGATATTGGCTGACTTTAGCCAACTGTATATGACCTTTGCCTTTGGTTCTGAGCTTATTACACTTTATGGTGACCAACCCCCTAAGGCCACTGCCTTGTCCTTTGGGCAATTCCGCCGCCTGTCCCATACCGACGGCCTTGTGGAGGCTCACCTCCTCTCATACAGCCCATTACTTGGCTCTTCCAAGCCTTCTGACCCTGTACCGCCAGCTCTCCATGCTCTTCTTCACGAGTTCTCCTCTGTCTTTGAGGTTCCCAAAGGGCTTCCTCCCCCACGAGCTTATGATCACCACATACATTTGTTTCCTAGCTCCCAACCGGTTAATGTACGACCATATCGTTACCCCCATAGCCAAAAGAATGATATGGAGACCATTATTACTGAGATGCTCCACGACGGTATTATTCAACCTAGTACCAGTCCCTTTTCCTCTCCGGTTTTATTGGTCAAAAAGAAAGATGGCAGTTGGCGGTTTTGTGTGGATTACCGTGCCCTTAATTCCATCACGGTCAAGGATCGTTTCCCCATCCCTACCGTTGATGAGCTCCTAGATGAGCTCCATGGGGCAGTCATTTTTTCCAAAATTGACTTACGTGCTGGCTATCATCAAATCTGGGTCTCTCCCGAGGATACTCACAAAACAGCGTTCCGCACCTCGGATGGCCACTATGAGTTCTTGGTCTTACCGTTTGGGTTGACCAACGCACCCTCTACCTTCCAGGCTGCCATGAACGATCTGTTCCGACCCTTTCTCTGCCGCTTTGTCCTCGTGTTCTTTGATGATATTTTAATCTACAGTCGTACCGAGAGCGACCATTGGGACCACTTACGCCAAGTCTTACAGACTTTAGCTTCCCACCAGTTTTTTGCTAAGCGGTCTAAGTGTGCCTTTGCCCAGTCTTCTATTGACTATCTCGGCCATTTACCATCTTTACAGATCAACAAAGTCTCAGGAATCTCATGACCCAATCCATGCAAACGCCTGAGCAACAAAAATGGCTCGTCAAGCTTTTGGGCTTTCAATACACTATTGTGTACAGACCAGGTCCACAAAACAAGGTCGCCGATGCCCTATCTCGCTCCTTACCTGAGGACTCCACGTACTGTGCCATTTTCGGTCCCGTCTTCAGTTATCTCGATCAGCTTCGCCAGTATTACCAGTCAACCACACAGGGCCAACAACTGTTACGGCGCATACAAGACAACCCTCATGAAAGCCCTGACTATAAGGTTACCGATGGCTTATTATTCAGGCATGGTAAGGTGGTTGTTCTCGAGAACCATCCCCTTCAGTCCACCTTATTGCATGAGTATCACTGTACCTTTACCGGTGGCCATGCTGGCATCGCTAAAACTCTGGCTCGCTTATCTGCCAACTTCTTTTGGCTAGGCATGCGTAAATATGTGGTAAACTTGTCTCTTCTTGTCGTACTTGCCAGGAAGTGAAGTATCTTCCTAGCAAACCCGATAGCTTAATGGAACCTTTACCTATTCCCTCTCATATTTGGCAAGATATTGCAATGGACTTCATTACTCATCTGCCGGTGTCTCATGGGAAGTCTACTATTTGGGTAGTGGTGGACAGATTATCCAAATACGCACATTTCGTTGCTCTGCCAGCTGGGATCTCGGCTCCTACCTTAGCTGCAGTGTTCTCTCAAGAAATAGGCAAACTTCACGGGGTGCCTTGATCTATTGTCAGTGATCGCGACCCTCTCTTCGTCAGTACCTTTTGGAAGGAACTCTTTCGTTTACAGGGCATTCAATTGAAGCTCAGTAGCTCCTATCACCCACAAACTGATGGCCAATCTGAGGTATTGAACCGTTGCTTGGAAACCTACCTTCGTTGTTTCGTTTCCGAACATCCTCGCTCTTGGGTTAAGATACTGCATTGGGATGAATGGTCCTATAATACCGCTCATCACTCAGCCATCTGCATGACTCTTTTTGAGGCCGTGTATGGGTACGAGCCTCCTAATGTGGCCTCTTACTTGCCAGGCAACACTAAGGTAGCTCAACTTGAAGAATCCCTATTAGAACGCCAGCAGCTTTTGAACTGCCTCAAAGCAAATTTGGCTAGAGCCCAAAACCGCATGAAACTGTAGGCTGACAAGGGTCTGCAAGAGAAGCACTTTAATGAGGGTGACTGGGTGCTCGTCAAACTACAACCGTATCGGAAGCATTCTGTGGTGCATCACACCTCTCCAAAATTATCCAAGCGATTTTTTGGGCCTTATCAAATCGTAAGAAAAATCGGTGTTGTTGCGTATGAGCTTCAGCTGCCACCTTCTTCCAAGATACACCCCGTCTTCCATGTCTCGTTGTTAAAGCCCTATCGTGGTAAATTACCAGCCACCATGACCCCTCTACCCTTGGTTAATGACGACGGTTATTCCTTGCTCGAACCTGAAGCTGTGCTAAACAAACGGTTCATTCAACGGGGCAACCAGCTGGTTTTGCAGTTCCTCATTAAGTGGAAGCAGTTAACTACTGCTGAAGCTACTTGGGAATGGGCCACTGACCTGAAGAAAAATTTCCCTACCCTTAACCTTGAGGACAAGGTTGACTCTGAAGGGAAGGGTATTGATACGAGCTTGGAGCAGCAGACCTCACCAGCCCGCACGAGGGAGCAACGACGAGTCCAGAAACCATCATGGGTCAAAGATTATGTCATGGGCTGAGGATGTATGGGGTCGTTGGGTAGTTGTTATTTGGATTCACGCCCATCATTGGCTCGTGATCCAATACAAGTAGTTTGTTATGAGACTATATATTGTATCGGCTCAGAGATGAATAACAGAAAATTGTTATCTTCCTTCTCATAATTCTTCTCTGCTCTTCCTTCTTCTCTTTCTTTCTCTTATTCTCCCAATCTTCGATCTAGTCTATTGCTATCAGAGATCCACCCCATACTTCGGCTTTTTGGTCAAACTCAAGGATGGAGAATATTTATATTTGGGTGAAAGTGAGAATATTGATACTGTCAAGTTTGAGAGTAAGATCTTGTCATCTTGAGTTCTGTCATGGCAAGTCTTTCGGGATTTAACTGGTCAGGACCCTAGATTTTAGGGTCCTGGTGGAGTATGACCGTTACTATCCAAATTTTAACTCCTTTAGGCACATGAATATCTCCAAATTTCATGTCAAAGCCTCCCTTGAGATGATAGAGGCGCCATCACCATGTTTAGCCGCAATATACAGTTTCTGGTTCAAAATGTTGAGTTGTGCATATATAAGTCTTTTAGTTTGAATGCCATATACGGTTTTTTTTTAATTATTTTCAGTGTTAGTCCCACAAGATTATGTGGCATGTCCATATAACGTCCACATGTTATTATGTGCAAGTTATTTGGGCCTATACTTTCATTAAAAATTTGTTTATACTTTTAGGGGGCGTTTGGTTCGGGTAATCTGAGATAACCTTGGTTATGTGATTAGCTCCATCGAAGATAACCTATACATATGACTTGAAAGATTACCAAATTGTGTTTGATTCAAATGTTAGATTAATCTGTTTGGTTGGGGGTTATGTTTTTTTGTCAAAATTGATATTTTACTATTATGTCCTCACTTAAAGACTTGTAGTTTATTTCTTTTTTATACTATGTATCCTATATTTTTCAAGTCTTTTTATTTCAACAATTATAAATGACTAACAAAACAAGTTTATCTTCGTTGAACTTAACAAAATAATATTTACTTGTTTCATTAAATTAAATTATGCCTAATTTACATAAGGAAAAAAATATATGTTTTATACTTGAGTCTTGTGAAAAAATTAATTGGGTAAGTCATATGCACAAATTATATAATTAATAATATTTCAATGATTATATGAGTTAAGTTTAATTATATTTATTTATGACAAAAAAATTATGTTTCTAGTTTAATTGAACTAACATATATTTAAATAGTTTTTTTAGTTAAAATATATTTAAATAGTTTAATAATTATTTAAGTTAAGTTTAATAATATGCTTCTTAAAAAAATACTTAAAAGAATGTTGTAATTCACTAATTACATTGGGTTATTGTGGTCCAAAGGAATAAAATAGTGACGGCAAACTAGGAAAAAATTTAAGATAACTTGGTTATCTCAGAATACCTAAGAACTTGGAGGTTATCAGATAATCTGATTTTGAGGTTATATCAGATAACCTGATAACTTTGGTTATCTCATTACCTCAAACCAAACAAGGACATATAAGATAATCAAGGCCAGATAACCGAGGTTATCCTAGATAACCCCCAACCAAACGGCCCCTTAAACTAATACCTAAGACGCTCACAAGCCCGCCCGTTTTAATATTGTTAAATAAAATAATAATGAAATTTTATTTAAAAAATAAAAGTTTAAACTTTTAAAGTCAAATAATTTAATAACATATCAAATTTAGATGAGTTAAAAAAAATCGTATTAGAGTTTTATAAGTTGAAATTAGGTTAAAAATAAATTCGTTAACTATATTATAAGTAATCTATCGTTTTATCCTTATTTATAAAATTAGAGATATGAGTTCATATGTTGACACCTATTTAGAGGTATTTAGGTATTTAAGGTTATGTTGGTGATCATAATCATCAAATTGTTGGGCCATTCTTTTTTTATTCGAGTCTTACTTTAATTAATGGGCCTCTCTATTATATATATGGATTTGGGTGTAAATTAGACTCAATTATATAGCTATTTCTCTTTTTCTTTTTTACAATAAATAAACTCAATTAAATCATTTATATTATTTAGAATTTAAATTTGTATTAATATGAAAAGTTATTTTTGAATAAAATATCAAAAGAGATAATTTTAGTAAAAGTTTAAATAATTGTTTTTACTCTTTCTTAATATTTATCTTATATTTTTATTTTATAGGTTAATTAACATTTAATTATTGCCTTTTAATTTTTTTCACACTTATTTGAATTTTTTTTACGTTTTGAAATTTTTTTTGCATCGAAGTTATATAGAGATAGTTTTAATTTATCATTACAATTATTAAAATTATCATAATTATATTCTCATTATTTTATACATATTATTACCTTAATTAATTTCTTGATTAATTTCGTTTTTCTAAGTATTTAACTATTTTCTTAATGTCACCTATTAAAAATATAATTGAATTTAAAAACTTTCAAGGGTTAATTTTGTTGCATAATTGTAACAATTAGAGATTTTTCTAATGCCTAAATGGACAATATTAATTATTTTTTGTTAGAAAATTGTGCTAAAAAGGTGGAAGTAGGACCCTCGCAGCCAATCACGAGTAGTCTTTGACCTAATTATAATAAAAAATTATATTTTTTGTTGTATAATTCGGGCTAGGTAGTTTGGGCCCAAGCTTAAAACATTAAGGCCAAGGGCCATCCAGGCTTAAAAATGCTTCCACGTGTAAATTTGGTTCGTGCCCTTAATAAAATGAATTCAGTGTTTCTATTAAAGGAATTAGAAAAAAATTACTTTACTCATTTGAAGAAATGAGAAAGAAAACAAGAAAATCCCCTAAATGAAAGGAGAAAAGTGAACTTATTTAGATGCCACTATAGAACTCCTTTGGTGATAAAATTAAAGGTATGTATGATTTTTTTTGAGGATATATAAAAGTATGTATGATTTATTTAACAACGAATATGGATTGATTTATGCAGACCTTGGTCACATGTTTAAAAGTATGGGTGGACATTGAATAAAAGTAAAGGTTGAATAATTAAGACGTGCTAGAATTAGGTAGGTAAGTGATTTGTTGATAACATGTGTCGCCCAGAACGAGGCCTGGCTCATGAGCACCTCCACCTTCAACTTTAATGGGGTGAAATTAATGGCCCTTCTTCTGTGCGTTTACTATTACTACTAACTTATCGATATCGTTGGCAGAACTTAGATAATTTTTTAGGTATTTTTTTATATTAGTATTCACTACAATCTTATCAAGTGCTGATTCACCAAGATATAGTTGGTAGAACTTATACATTGTGATATGTATAAAAATTCACATTTACTTCTAACAGAATTAAAAAATAATTGAAGTTTTAAAATAAATATTATGGTAAGATTTTAGAGAAAAAAAAGTGGATACAAGAGGAATAAAAAAAAAAGACAACTTAAAAAAAGTTAATAGAATCTTTTAATGAAGTAAAAAAGAGTTAACTAATTAATGGTGTGAATAAATATTTGGTAAAAGTTTTAGTAGATACTTACATAATAAATATCTAAAATAGAGAATCTAAGTTGTATGGATCTAGTTTGTCTTGACTAGGAGGCAGTTTCCTTATTTTCCCCCAAAAATGTCGAGAGAGAGAGAGAGAGAGAGAGAGAGAGAGAGAGAGAGAGAGAGAGAGAGAGAGAGAGAGAGAGAGATTGAAATAGTGATTTTACTTAAAAACTTCTACTTGCAAATCTGAGCCTAGACCTGGTGAATCTGAAACATGAATGATGGATTCTAATTGTGCGGCGAGAATCATGAGTAGAGCAAACCGATCGAGCCTATAGCTTAGGGAAAACAAAAATTTTGTCCTCTTTCCACAGCCTCGTCCAATTAATTATTAATTATTTCCTCTATTTTAAATTAATTCTCTATTTAATAAGTGGGTACAAAGTTTTAAGAAAAATAATATTTTAATAATTATTTTTTATTTTTATCCTTAAAAATATAAAAAATAACAATTTCACTAAAACTTGGTATTTAAATGAAGGGTAATATTATAAAAATATTTTTTATTTTAAAAAAGTAAATATTATTTTGAAATATTTTAAAATAGTAAGATGAACATTTAATATGAAACAAAGAGAGTAGTACTCTATAATTACAAGAGGCAAAACTTTGGTCAACTCTTTATTGTATTGTTTTCTCAATTTGTAGATAACAGGTATTTCCTTCAATAACACCAAAATCCAAAAACCCTACCATATACAAATTGAGGTACGTATTGACAATTAAGCCATACTATATAATCAATACCTCGCCGTATATATCATAACGTAAGGAAGAACAACGAACAAGACATGTCTTATGATTTTGTATCCCTCTTCAGAGGAAGTCGCTTAAGTCAAGCACAAAGGAAAATTCTAGTATCTTTTTTGTATTAAATTAGCACCGCTAAACTCACGAATTAAATTGTTTCCTCTAAAGACATTAATAATGAATTCACATGTTGATTCAGAGTTGTTTCACGACTTCCTTCTCTAAGTTTGGTGGCCGAAAGGTCTCCCAAAGACAATAGAAGCACTTGTAAACAAACACAAAAATAATAATAATAAAAATGTTACTTGCTTCGTGGGTAAGACAAGCTGTGTAAAGCATCGTTATGCTAAAACGTAGCAGGGTCGCATGAGAACGTGTTGCACCAAAGACAAAGATGAATGTTTAGATTTGATGTATTAAGAACCCGTTTGACATTGTGGTTGGACGTCAGAAAATTACTTTTCACCATAATCGCAATATCAAATAATTTTTAATTTTAATAAAAAATTAATTGGGATAGTAGAAGCTTATCCAACTTGAAAAATTACTCTAAAAGTGTTTTTGCATTAGAAAAATAACGTTTGATGTAAAATTATTTTAATTGCCCCTCATTTATTATGTTTAAAATGATTTATTCTTTTATTTTAAAAAAAAGTCCTTTTTGGATATTTTCAATTTTACACAGTACTTTTTTACATTCATGCCAAACATTCAAATGTTTTAAAAGCATTTTTTCACATCAATTCTCCAAAGTATTTTTTAAAAGTACTTTTATAAGACCAAACTTTTTACAATTGCAACCGTAATACTAAATTAGACTTAAATTAGATTGGATAAAATAAAAAAAGAAAATTATATATATTTTGTAATTTGGTTTGAAGAAGATTGATTCATTTTATAATAATCCTCTATAAAATGTAAATATATATATATATATATCTATATTTATAGTTATATAACTCCTATAAATCACACTATAAAACAGTATAATTTTTCATTTAAATATATATATATATATATTAATTTTCCTTTTATTCTATCCAATTTTATCCCATATACCAAATTGGCCCTTAGATTATTCTAATGATATTTTGAGGTGGGGTATTAGATTACCGGCAGCTAGTAAGACTGAAGCTGACCATCGACCTTTCAGTCTTTTTAAAATGCTTAAATGAGCAAATTAATTCCACGTTTTGCAAAAGATAAGGGCATAATCTTCGAGGTCATGACGTTGTAACGTTGAATCGGAGCGTTTGACGCTAATGACTCACTTCGAGGTCATGTTGGACAGAGTATGCAAAATAGAAATCCATAATTAATTGGTTCAAATAGTTTGACACTTATTTTTTTTAAATAAGATTTTTAGTTCGAATCTTATAAATAGAGAAAATCATTGTTAAAAAATTTATCTCTATAGTGGACCATCATGATAACTCAGAAAGCTTATTTTAAAGTTAAAGATCTAGCCATCTAGGAATACACTTGGTTAAAAATAAATAAATAAATAAACCAGACTCACTAATATTTAATGACTTGTCAGTAAGGATTCTTTCGACAGCATTGGTGGATGTAAATTGTTTAGTATATGAGTAGTAGTAATTGATTTTAGTTCTTACAACTTGTCCCATCCTTTTCCCCATTTACCTTAATTTAGAAAACGAGTAAAAGTAACTAAGCAAAATTTAAGCCTACAAGTTAAGTACTCAATTTAGTATTTGAAATTTTGGGATCTATTTAAATAAGATTCAAACAAATAATTGGATCAAATTTGGACCTAAACTTTTAAGATCCACTCAAATAAAGACTCAATAATTTACTTAAATTAAGACTCGAATTTTAAAGATTTACTTAAATAAGGACCTCAAAAAATAATTATGATAAATTAAAACTAATTAAACTTAGTAATCTCTCTCTCTCTCTCTCTCTCTCTCTCTCTATATATATATATATATATCTATACCTCTATACCATTACATTAAAGGAAAACTTTATGGAGGCTATATAGAGTGTCATGTAGGCAATATGAGAGAAAAAAAATAATTATAATTAATTTAAAAATAATTTTTATATTTTAAAGTGTATTAAATACTTTGTGTAGATTATTTATTGTAAATACATTTAACCTATTATTTTTCATTCCCTAAAAAAAATATGATTCTTCATTTTTCACAAGTTTTCTTTTCAAAATTTTTTTTGTTTTATGATTATATTTACCTCAAATGTTATTTAATTTATCATATATATACATTTAAATTTATTATATAATATAGTCTAATTTCGTGTCTATACCATTAAAGAAAGGAATATTTTATGGTAATCATAAAGAGTATCAAGTAGGATAAAAAATTGAGTAAAGAAAATTATATTTAACCAAAAAATATTTTTGAGGAAAAGTTTTGATTATTTAAGTATGCTAAATGTTTTGTATGATATGACCTTTTATTTTTTTGGTAACTAAAATGTTGACAGTTTTATTTTCTTGGTAACTAAAAGGTTGATGGTCATTCTTCTTCAATCAATGTTTCTGTAAATTTTTATCCACAACCTCCACCAAACCATCATTTTTCTTTTGAGATTTTTCCTCTTATAATTGTTATTATATTCAATGTAAAATGAAGAAAAAAGTATAATTTCATTTATTATGTTACCTTTATTATTGTAACCCGAAGCGAAATGAACTTACATTTATAATTGCTATTCGATGTACAGTTAAAAAAATAAATTAGTTTAATTTCATGTATTACATTATTGTTGAGACACATTTTCAACATGGTTAAAAGTATGGCTGTTAAGCCAAGTAAATACAGTTTAAAACTAATAATTAAATGTTAAATAACTCAAAATTTGGTAAAGGGAATGCTTGTTGAAAGTCATACTGAAAGTCTCTGTTACAACCTTAAGCCGAAAGTATTGACTACGGCTTTAAACCTAAACTTATTGTGACTTTAGGCCAAAAATATGGTTACAAGATTTATGTAAAAGGGGCATAAATTACGGCCTTATGCAAAAGACTTAGTTCAAGTTTTAGGCAATGGCCTTGGTTAAAAGTCTTAATTAAAAGCCTTATAAGCCAAAAAATAATATAAGGTTGAATTCAACCAAGCCTTGAGTGAAAGGGTATAAGGTTGAATTTAACTAAGTCGTGAAACGGTATAAGGCTGAAGGCCGAATTCAATCAGGCTTTAATTGAAACAGTATAAGGTTGAATTCAACTTAGACCTTAGGTCTTATAAGGCTGAATTCGACCTGGTTGTATAATTAAAAAAATGATATAAGGCTGAATTCGACCAGGCCTTAAATAAAATGCTATAAGGCTGAGGCCTTAAGTGAAATATTATAAGGTTGAATTCAACTTAGGCCTTAAGTCTTATAAGGCTGAATTCGACCTGGTTGTATAACCATTGACCAATAAATGGTATAAGGTTGAATTCAACTTATACTTTAAGTCTTAATTATAATTTAGGCCGAAAATACGGTCAAGTATGAAAGACTTAGTTAATTTGGATAAGTTGTAAGGCTGATAATAAGTTACGGCTAATTAAGAAATTGTCATTTCTAACTTAACCGTTTTTCTTTTAGGCTTTTCACATATGTTGCAGGTATATAAGACAGTTACCATGTTGCGGTTTAAAGCGGTTTCTACATCAGTTGGCTTTCTTCTAGAAGATAAAGACAAAGAGATAGTTTTCTTCAAGAAGATAAGATCAGGTTGTAACTGCTAGGACAGGTGGCAGGCCCTGACAGCCTACCCTCTACTATTAATATTAGTTCTAAACATGGAAGAAGGGTTCCAGAAGCCAACATTTGAAGCCTTTGTTATTTTCCTTTCATTTTTACACCATGTATTTCGCACTTTAGTTTTTACTCAGAATTTCCTTAGTTTGTAGTTTGTAACTTTCAATTTCAGACTTAAAATTTCCCCTCCTCTGCTGTAGTTATCAGAGGTGAGAACCCTTTGGTCGTTTGATCAGGTCAGATACGGTGCATTCTCAATTTTAGTCTCAATAGAAATTGGCACACCAATGGGACAAGTTGGGAAATCATGCCAAGAACCAGGAATCAGACCCAAGCTTTGGAAGACGATTCACGTCCAGAAGGACAAAATGTTGGTGGAGATAGTTCACAACATGATGTTCCAGCGACTCAATCCGGTCAAAGCCAAGGCGAACAACTTGAAGTCTTGACTCAGACAATGCTCATTGAAGCCCTTCAAGGGCTTTGTTGGGTGTTGTTGAACGAAGTGGTTTCAACATGAATACGGTATGTACTTCTATAAATTCTTCTATTGAAACTGCTTTTGAAAGGCATAATCACACCCTTGTTGATGCCATGAATATACTGAACCGTAACGTGACTAAGTTATCTAATGACATGTCTATGGTTCCTCAAAATGGCGGTGTGGTTAGACCACAATGTGGGGGTATTTTAAGGATTGAGCCTTGGGTTGGTGCTAACCAACCTGAACTACCACCCCCAATGTATCCTCAGGCTCATATGGCTGAAGTTAGGACTAGGGCATTAGGCCAAGAGTTTGAGCAAGGCCTGAACCGTAATCAGGTTCAAAATGTTAACAGACAAGAAATGATTACGGATCAGCCAGGGCTTCCCCTTCAAGGTAATCCAAATCCAAATGTTGGTGTTCAGCCAAATAATGGCACGGGGGCACATAATAATCAGGGTATTGGTGTTCAGCCGAATAACGGCATGGGGACACAAAATAATCAGGGTATTGGTGTTCAGCCGAATAACGGCATGGGGGCACAAAATAATCAAGGTATTGGTGCTCAACCAAATAATGGCATGGGGGCACAAAATAATCAGGGTATCGGTGCTCAACCCAATAATGGTATGGGAGTACAAGAAAATCAAGGTATAGGTGTTCAGCCGAATAATGGTATAGGGGTGCAAGGCAACCAAGGTTTAGGCACCCAGCCAAATCACGGTGTAGGAGGTCCGGCGAACATAGGTAATGGTGGTCAGCCTAACATAGGTCAAGGGGTCATGCCAAACCAAAATTATGGATTTGGCCTAGGTGCTCAACAAAACTTCGGTTTTGGAGTTGTTAATGGATTGGGGAACCAAGTAAATCAAACTGGTCAGTATGTCAACCCCAATGTTCAAGGCAATCAAGCCTTCAACCAATATCCAAATCACATTGGTTGGTACCCTAATAATTTTCCCTTACCGAATCAAGGCTGGGGGGCAACCTCCAATTGCCAATCCATACTATCCCCAAGGTCATCAAGGTTATGTGCCAGGAGTTGGTCAGAATAACTTAGATCCAAGGTTGGGAGAACAAGTCCAAAATTTGATTCAAGAACAACTTGGTTATGGCCTAAGACCTATGTTAAGGCCAACATACCGAAAGCCTTACCCTGATTGGATTGACACAATGTACCAATTGCCTAGAGGTTATAAAATCCCTGAATTTTCAACATTTTCAGGTGAAGATAATCAGTCAACCTTAGAGCATGTAGGAAGGTTCACCATTAGATGTGGTGATGTTAATGACTTTATTAGGCTTAGGTTGTTTGGGTGTTCCTTGAGTGGTGCAGCCTTTAATTGGTATATTGGTTTACCACTGAATTCAGTCCAAACATGGAATCAACTAGAATCTATGTTTCATACCTAATTTTATAGAACCGAGCCAGAGTTAACTATGGCTGACTTAGCCAAGATTAGGCAGAAGCCTGGTGAAAAGGCTGAAGATTTCATAGCTAGGTTCAGAAACTCTAAGGCAAAAATGAATATTCAACTGCCTGAAAGAGAATACGTTAGCATGGCTAGAAGCAGCCTAAACTTTGAACTTAGGAAAAAGTTTGAAGATAGAGAATTTACAGATTTCTTTCAACTTGCAACTTCTGTTTCAAAGTATGAATTCCTACTTAAAGAGGAAGAACAAAATAAAGTTGTTTCAAAAGCCTCATATTTCATGCCTAATGAAATAAATGTAGGCAACCTAGACTTTGAAAGTGATGAGGACTTTGAAGTTAGCTTGGCTGAAATGAATATTAATAATCATCATGTTTGCTCAGCCTTAAATAAGCCTGATCTAAACAAAAATTTCAAGAAGTTTGTTGGGAAGAAGCCTAATCAAAAATATGTTAGCAGGCAATTTTCCTTCAACTTAACCAAGGTTGAACAAATTTTTGATCAGCTTTTGAAAGATAAGAAAATAAAACTCCCTGAAGGGCATACACTTCCTTTAGTAGATGAAATTAAAGGCAAGCGATTTTGCAAATCACATAATAACCGGGTCTTATAGTACTAATAGTTGTCTTGTTTTTCGTCATGCCATACAAGATGCAATTGATGAAGGCAAATTGAAGTTTTCGGAGCAAGAAAAATACACTATGTTGATAGACCAAAACCCATTTCCTACTGGAATTTCGGTCAACATGAATTCACCAGATCTTTTCAAGTTAGTTGGAATGACACGCCCGGACCTAGTCCGCACGTGTCAAGTTGAGTATTTATGTATTGTTGTCTAGTCAATATACCAAATTTGACTTCCCATGGATGTTTTAAACTTCATTTAGCTCAATTTCAAGCTTAAAAACCTTAAAATTGAAGTCCGGGGATGTGGGCCCCGCTTGGACACGAGTCCCAAGGAAATTGGGCCGACTTGACAGGAGTCAACTCAGAAAACGTTGACTCCGGCGCCGGACATGGACGGGTCCGATGCCGGACCTGTAGCTTTTATATGGGGTCTTGGCCACCCGAGACCCCCATTTTCTCTTCTCTTCTTGTTCTTCATCTTCTCCGAGTTCTCTCTTGATCTTCTTCAAAATCAACCCTGTAATCTCTTTTCAAACACTCAATTAAACATCAACACCAACTTCTCTTGTCTCCTTGAAGATCAAAACACCAAAATTTCCAAGAAAATCACCAAATCACCAAATCTGTAATTTCGGTGACAGTTTGTTCTTCGAGCTATATCTTTCAATTCAACCATGGGAAGTGGCTGGGAATTTGATATGTTGATCTAGACTCATCAAGCTTTAATTTGATAGTTTACATGCTTGATTTCATGGTCTGTGCTAAGAGAAATCGTTGATTGAAATTGAGATTTCTGTTTTGCCCGAGTTATGTTAACCCTTAGTGTTTTGATTCAAAATTCGAGCATGTTTAATGGTTTGATTCCGTTCTTGAGGCTGTGAATCCTTAGATCATGTGTTTAACTTGCTGTGTTTCAATTTTGGTGCGGATTGGTTGTGAATCGAACTCAAACCGAGCTCGATTTGGTGCATGGCCGGTCACGGCCATGCGCTGGAGACGTCTCCCGTGCTGGACCTGATGAGTCCCGTGCAGGAGCTGCTAAATTTGTGGGATTTTTCCCACTTTGGCTCAATCATGCCCGGGAGTGAGCCACCAGCAAGTTAGGGTACTGTAGCATTAGGGGCATTTTGGTAATTTTGCAGCCCTAGACCCCAATTAGCTTCAATTAACTTCCGGACTGATCCAATTTAGTTCTTGGACCTTGGAGACCTTAAATAGGTTTTGTTTTATGATTTAATTGTTGGTTGAATGTCTTTATTAATCAAATTAGATTTTAATTTGATTATTTAGGTACGTGATTGTACGAGTTTCGGACCGGTAGCAGTTTGAACTAAGGCGTTCGTGGGTAATCGGGGAGTATACAACTCTCCTCTCTTGTGAGTGGCTTGGATTATATTGGTTGACCATTAAGGGTTAACTGTTTTCAAATTTCTTTATAAATGCTTTATTAAATTGTTTTATATGTTTTGGGGTATGAATTGTCCACCCTCACACACCAAGTTTACAAATGATTTAAAGGGTGGGATTGTCAAATATTTTTATAAATTGATATTATTGATAATTGTTTGGGGTACGATACCCCTGAGAGATGAGAGATTGAGCGGGTTCCTTGGTGCTCCAATTTGCGGGAGCGTGGACCGAGTTTGAGAGCATGCATGATACTCAGCCGTGGACCGCCTATCGAGGGGCACGGTGAGTCGAGCCTGGTTGGGAGAGGCGCGTAGGGAAGCTCGCCAGGGCTCCAGATTGCTGTGTTCCACCACAGCAAGACAAATGTCAAGGGAATGGGCCAGAGAGCAAAGAAAAGTGTTTTAAAGTATAAAGTAACCCTTGACGGTCCAGCGGATACCCCAGTGCACGGGTATACCTTTTTTTGGGACAATTTCAGATGCCAGCCCATTTGGAAATACTATTATTGATTTAATATTTGTTTTGGTGTGGGACTTCCTATAATTTTAATAAATGGTTTATTAAATTGATTTTTGGATTATTTCATATCCACAGCCTGAGGTGATCGGTGTTTATAACCGAGTCCCTCACTGGGTACAAGTATATTGTACTCACCCCATTCACTTTTGTTATCAGGCCATCAGGCTTCGGAAGGCAGACGTCCCGGTGGTTAGTGATCCCAGTACGACACTGTGGACACGACTTTGTAGGTGCCACCTCATTTTGCTCTGTGTATCTTGGCTCGGAATATTAGTGCATCTTACATATACATTTATGTATTTATATATAATACTTTCCGCTGCATGGAGCACCGTAAGATGTGTCACTTTATTTTTAAATATTTCTGAACAATATTATCTTTAATATTTTCGTATGTTTTCATATATTGCTCGAATATCCTTTATTTTTATGCCTTGTGCCATCTTGGTTGCCCGCCTGACGAGGCACGCATCTCGAGTTGGTACGGCGGTTGTCACGTGGCCGAGCCTGCGGGTCGGGGCGTGACATGGAATGAGACTTAAGATTGTGTTGGAGGGTGAAGAAACTGAAAATGGTCATGTCGAAGACGATCATGCTGAAGAGGACATACATAAGGCGGCTTTTCATTGCTCAGATGCAATAGGCATGTTAGAATGGGTAATAATGCCATTTGGCCTTAGGAATACCGGAGGTGGTTTTAAACTGAAAAGGTTAAGACCTTCACTGAATCCGGGTTCGCATGTTGAAATGTAAGTTCACATGTAAATATGTCCTTGATTTTTTATCAAAGACATATTTGGGGGCAAACTGTTGAGACACATTTTCAACATGGTTAAAAGTATGGCTGTTAAGCCAAGTAAATACAGTTTAAAACTAATAATTAAATGTTAAATGACTCAAAATTCGGTAAAGGGAATGCTTGTTGAAAGTCATACTGAAAGTCTCTGTTACAACCTTAAGCCGAAAGTATTGACTACGGCTTTAAACCTAAACTTATTGTGACTTTAGGCCAAAATTATGGTTACAAGATTTATGTAAAAGGGGCATAAATTACGGCTTTATGCAAAAGACTTAGTTCAAGTTTTAGGCAATGGCCTTGGTTAAAAGTCTTAATTAAAAGCCTTATAAGCCAAAAAATAATATAAGGTTGAATTCAACCAAGCCTTGAGTGAAAGGGTATAAGGTTGAATTTAACTAAGTCGTGAAACGATATAAGGCTGAAGGCCGAATTCAATCAGGCTTCAAGTGAAACAGTATAAGGTTGAATTCAACTTAGACCTTAGGTCTTATAAGGCTGAATTCGACCTGGTTGTATAATTAAAAAATGATATAAGGCTGAATTCGACCAGGCCTTAAATAAAATGCTATAAGGCTAAATTCAACCAGGCCTTAAGTGAAATATTATAAGGTTGAATTCAACTTAGGCCTTAAGTCTTATAAGTTTGAATTCGACCTGGTTGTATATCCATTGACCAATAAATGGTATAAGGTTGAATTCAACTTATACTTTAAGTCTTAATTATAATTTAGGCCGAAAATACGGTCAAGTATGAAAGACTTAGTTAATTTGGATAAGTTGTAAGGCTGATAATAAGTTACGGCTAATTAAGAAATTGTCATTTCTAACTTAACCGTTTTTCTTTTAGGCTTTTCACATATGTTGCAGGTATATAAGACAGTTACCATGTTGCGGTTTAAAGCGGTTTCTACATCAGTTGGCTTTCTTCTAGAAGATAAAGACAAAGAGATAGTTTTCTTCAAGAAGATAAGATCAGGTTGTAACTGCTAGGACAGGTAGCAGGCCCTGACAGCGTACCCTCTACTATAAATACTAGTTCTAAACATGGAAGAAGGGTTCTAGAAACCAACATTTGAAGCCTTTGTTATTTTTCTTTCATTTTTACACCATGTATTTCGCACTTTAGTTTTTACTCAGAATTTCCTTAGTTTGTAGTTTGTAACTTTCAATTTCAGACTTAAAATTTCCCCTCCTCTACTGTAGTTATCAGAGGTGAGAACCCTTTGGTCGTTTGATCAGGTCAGATACGGTGCATTCTCAATTTTAGTCTCAACAATTATTTTTATTTTTGTAATTTGAAGCATGGTAAGGGAGTTCTATTCTAGCCTCTCTCTCTCTCTCTCTATATATATATATATATATTAATTTTAACACCTAACATAATTACATAAAAGACCCTATACTAATTATTGTGGTTACAAGTTTAATGTCCTTTTTGGACTTTTTCTACTAGTTTAAATGCATATATATGAATTGTCAAGACTACCCCTTTAGTTATTCCTATATTTTAAAAGAAAATATCTATATTTGTCTTTTCCAATATAATAATTCTTAAAATGCCAACAATATTAGTTTTAATTCCTTAAAAAAAAAGAATTGTTTTTTTCCAATATTTAAAATTCCAACAATATTATTCCTTTGAATTCCTTTTAAGAAAAGAAATTGAAAAAAAAATCTCATAACCACCTATATTTTTAAAGGAAATGTTTTTCAAATTTTTTTAATTTTACTTGAGACAAAATCACAAGAATTTCATCATTCTTCTTCTTTAAAATTTATCTTTTTTTTTTCAAAAAAAAATTCTTCATTCTTTCATACAAAAGGGGAACAAGAAACCATTTCTCTTTTATGCATTTTTAGTATTTTATTTGTATTCTAGTACTTTATTTATATCTTAAGTCATTTGACTTTTGAAAAATGATAGCTTTCAAATCTTTTTAGTCTTATTTAAGATAAAATTAGAAGAATTATATCATTCTTCTTCTTTAAATTTTATCTTAATTTTTTTCTAAAATTCCTACACAATTTATTTTAAAAAAATCATTAATAATCATTTACTTCAATGATGTTGTATCATTTGTCATTCTCATTTTAGTCCTCTTTTTTTTTCTCAAACTTTTTCTAAAACAAGAGCTAAATGTTTAAAATTTTAAAAATTCTAAAAAATTCATATCAATTAATATTTATATTTGTACTTCTTAAAAGTCAATTAAAAGGAATTTTAAAGTACTATTTATCACTTCTTATTAGTCCTTCACTTTTTTTTTCAATTTAAAATAAAACTTTTATTAATTATATTAATTATTTTTGTTATATATAGATTATATTTTTTAAAGTATTTTCCCATGACATTAATTTACTCATATGTTAATGTGTTGTTTTGAAGATTGAGTAAATTACTTTTATTTTTTAATATTTTTCCCTTATTCCAAAATTATTCTCTTTCTCAAAGTCTAAAAGTCAATCCATAAGACCAAAATTTATACATCTATATCATACATTAAAAATAATTTCGAAAACATTTACGAATATTCATGTGCGAATATAATAAAAAGGAAAAGAAGTTCATTTTTAAAATTTAAAATAAAAATAAGAATTTAAAATTTATAAAAAATTAATAGTAATAATTAAAATGTTTTAAAAACCGGGGACGAAGCCCAGGAGCGTCTTCTAGTGTATATTAAAGTCCATATGAAAACCCCCAAAAGAACCCTTTGACTTTTCATATGGTGTCAAATTAATTATCTTTTTGGTCATTTCCTAATGATATATAAAATTTCTAAAATAACCTTCATATTAATTGCAACACCTAATGAAATTCCATAAAGAACCATATACTAATTGCTGTAGTCTTAAGTTTAATGCCCTTTTTGGTCTTTTTGTAATAATTAGAAATTTCATTTAAATTCTTACAAAATTTTGATACTTATTAAAAAAAAAACTCATTAAGACCAAACTATTTAAAAAAAGGAAATATATGTGAATTAAAAACTCTATTAAGATTATACTATCCTTATTAAAAAAAATAGATTATATAATCCTTAAAAAAAAGGGAAAGATGCATGATTTAAAATTAAAAAAAAAAGAAATAGGCATTAAGAGCATATATTTTTGAAGTAGGTGTGTTAATTTGGCTTTTCTAATATCTATTAATTAAATAAATTAAAGTTAACACTATTAGAAATTTCATTTAAATTTTTTTTAGAAATTCAATTCTTATAAAAAAATTAATTAAGATCGTATTATTTTTTTTAAAAAAGGAAATACTCATGAATTAAAAACTCCATTAAGATTATATTAAGATTATTCAAAAAATATATTATACAATCCTTAAAAAAAGGGAAATGTGCATGATTTAAAATTAAAAAAAAAGAAATAGGCATTAAGAGACTACTTTTTTTTTAAAAGAAAGACATTAACAGATTATTTCAATTGATTTATTGCTATTATATAGTCATGTAATCTTCTTTTTCTATAATAATATTATTCTTAATAATATTATTAAAAACATATATATTTTAACAAATATAAAGAATTTATTTTAATTTCATATAAATCTATGGTATTTATATAATTCATAACATTAGCACAAATCTAATCTAAATTTTTCATATATGCTTTAATAAATAAAAAAATATAATATATTATAATTTTACATAATCAATAATCATACGGCGTTAGCGTGGGTCAAAATTGCTAGTTTATGATAAATTAAGTCTTTCTTAGATGAAAAATTAGCGCTTGTCATGCACACATGTTAATTTTGATAGGAAAATAATTTCATTATATTAATTAATTTGATAATTATACATTAAATGCGATACACTTGTCATGATATAAATTAAATCTTGTGATTAAATCATTTTTTTAAATATAATATTGTGTTTATTTTAAATTTTGACAAATTGGTCGAGATTTTTCCTCTAAAACTCCATAATAATATATTTTTAAATTTTAAAACTTACCCTTCAAATTAAAATTTTTTATTTGGGACTAAGGATTTTTAATTATAATAAAAAATTAAAATCATATAATTATAGTATGTATTATCTTCTCAAGAAAAGTTTATCTTAATTTTTCTACTTAATAGGTGTCCTATAGCACCCGTTAATCTTTTCACTATTAGATTAATTATTGACGGATGCTACAAGTGTTATTTTTTGGCTGAATACCCAAATTAACCCCTAAACTATACCTATTAGGATAAATTGACCCCTAAACTTTTAGTTGGGATAATTGACCAATCAAACTATTATTTTGGGACAATTAACCCCTAAACTATTATTTTGAGACAATTAACCCCTCAAAAATATTATTTTGGGACAATTAACCCCCTCAACTTATTATTTTAGGACAATGTAACCCTTAAAAATTCAATACAATATAACTTTGTGGGGTTAATTATCCAAAATAACAGTTTGAGGGGTCAATTGTCCCAAATAAAAGTTTAGAGGCCAATTTGTCCTTTTTTAGTAGAGTTAGAGGGTCAACTTGGTTATTCAGCTGTTATTTTTCCTAAAGGCTGTTTTTGTAAGAAATTTGTCTCAAATTAAATTAATATTTAAAAAAAAATAGTTTGATTTTATTAACTAGATGATTAAGTTTTGACAAAATAACTACGTGGTCAAGTTTACTTGGCGGTTAGCGGTTAAGTTTAGGATTTTTCGCGTGTGTGTGTGATTGTGTGGTGTTTTATAAAAAATTAAAACAATTATTTAAAATTGTACTTTAGCTAGTTAATGCATCTGTTTAAAGGAACCGGCTTTGCCACCCCGATGGTGGTGGTCTTCAGATCCCACATCGACAAGTTGCGTGTGAGTTGAGTAGGTTATATAAGATTCTACGCTTAATAAAATCACTATGGTTTTGTTAAATGGTGTGTCTTGTCTCTGGTCAAAAAGCTATAAGCGTGCGTTGCGGGTATGTGGTGTGCTCTACGCGTGTCCGTGGATCACCCCGATGGTGGTGGTCTTCGGATCCCACATCGGCAAGTTGTGTGTGAGTTGAGTAGGTTATATAGGATTCCGGGCTTAACAAAATCATCATAATTTTGTTAAGTAGTGTGTGTTGGTCTCTGGCAAAAAAAAAGGAACTGGCTTTTTTTTTTCTTCTTCTTACTATAATATTATTTGTTTATTTCCGGTGCAGGTTGTTGATAACCCTCTCGTCTTAGTAGTGTTTGTCGGCTTATAGCTCCTTTCTCGCTTGGATTTCCTAGCTTGGCTTTTAATCGAAACTCTCGACTCTGCTGGCAAAATAAGAGCATCAAATTACTTTTAATTAAGGTTTAGAGCATAAATTAAATCATGAAAATACTACTTAATTACTGCTAGGAATCCAAACTGATTAATACTACTATATAATTAGTACAAAGTCCAATGACGCACTTCCTTCAAAAAAAAAAAAGTCCAATGACGCACTTTGAAGTTTTTAGTGCTCTCAGCCACTTGTGGATTAATTTTCGAAATGTGTTGTATTATAAATTTATAACGATAGTGGGATTAATTAATTAATTAAATTTTATTAAATATATCGATCAAGTTGCATGGTTCTCATTATGTCCAAATCAACGAATAGAACAGTCTATATAGACTGTTCTATTCGTTGATTTGGACATAATGAGAATCAATCGTCAAAAGACACCAAGATTCCATTCAATAAGTACTGATCGAACTTCAAAATGGGTGGTAGAAAGCCTTGTTGCTCGAAGGAAGGGCTGAACAAAGGAACTTGGAGTGTTATTGAGGACCAGATTCTGATAGATTACATCAAAACTCAAGGTGAAGGCAAATGGGGAAATATTCCCAAGAATTCTGGTAAGTACTTATAAGCTAGTAATATTCTACCATATTAAGTTGATTTTGATCCTAAATGACGAGTAGTTTTTCTCCATGGTAAAAATTACCGGTTTTGTATGTGTATGGTGCAGGCTTAAAGCGATGTGGAAAGAGTTGCAGGCTTAGATGGTTAAACTATTTGAGACCTGACATCAAAAGGGGTAATTTTTCTCCAGAAGAAGACGATCTAATCATTAGACTTCACAGATTGCTAGGAAACAGGTCTTTCTTTTTCTTCCTTTCACAAATAAAAAATATATGGAGTATATTCAAATGAAAGCCCCATAATTTTCTTGATCTCTTGTTGTTAATGTTAATGTAGCGGTGGTGTTTGCAGATGGTCTTTGATAGCAGGGAGAATTCCAGGACGAACAGACAATGAAATAAAGAATTACTGGAACTCAAGTTTGGGAAAGAAGGTTAGAGGTGAACAATTGAAGCAGTCAAAAGACAAGGCCGATGTAAGATATTCGGCTGAAACCCCAAAAAGCTGTATTGCAATTAGGACAATGGCGTCGAGGTGCTCAAAGTTTGTAGTAACCCAGGAGCAGCAGGAGCCACATAAAGCTCTAAACTTTGCCAAACTTGAACCCCCAGAGACCGGTGCAACTCCACAGTCTACCACATCAGGGAAAACTCAGTTTTCAGTAAACTTACCAGCAGCAGTAGAGTTTGACATAGGGGAGCTTTTAGTTTCTGATATCTCCGACTCAGAGTTTTGGAATTATTGTCAGCTTAATAACAACAGCACAGTCGAAGAAGCTGAAAGCATCGGTGTTGCCCGAAACACCTGCATTCCTTCAGATGAACACCTTCAATTTTCTCTTTTTGCTGAAGGAATGCTGAAAGATTGGATAAGAGATGATAGTAATTTGGGCTAAAAATAACTGAGACATATAACAAAACTAATTTACTATTAATTATGTTCAGTGTACAAATAAGTTCCTTTTCTCCCCCTCATCAATCTTCCTAGTTTTCAATTTTTTTAGTTTTCCAATTACCCCTCGGGTTATCATTGTCAAAGTGGAAGAGGGGGGGTGCTCTTTACTTTCTCTTTTACTGGAATAAAGTCTTAGATCTGTAGATGTGTTGAGTTTAATAGTGCAAGTCTAGTTAGTTTTATTGAATTGAGTCGGTTTCTATTTTTAGTTTTGTCTCTTAGTTTGTAGTAGATTGAAAAATTTTTAGCTCTTACCATGATGATTTTGCCCAATGATTATGAAAAGGTCTTTCAATCAGTCATTTTTTTGTCACCGATAAAAGTTTTTGTTTGAGAAAAACATATTAAATCAAAAGTCAGACAGTAATGAACGTATTAGACACATGAAAAAGGTTCACTAGTCAAAATGGTAGTTGATAATTAAGATGGCATCATATCTATTTTCAGTACAAAGGTGACTTCATAATTAAGGTTTTCAACTGGTAATTTTTCTCCTCCCTTTGTAATTAGTTTTCACGGCTTTTTTTTTTTTTTTAAATTTAAGGTAAAGATTTATTATAGAAAAATATTATAGCCAACCAACAAAACTTAAAGATCTAGAGACACCAATCTTGGCTAATGAATCCGGACAGAATTACTTCTATAAAAATATGAATAAAAGAAATATCACCAATAATACACAAAAGATTAGAAAGCCTGTTGAAGAGGTAGTTATATTTCCATGACCCAATGTTGTGATTCAAAATCCAAGAGATCACAGTCTTTCAGTCACTTTCCAAAATTAGTTTTCATGGTTAATTAGTCCAATTGTTTCCTTCATCTAATTCTATATATTCTACGATATTTCTTGTACCCATTGTCCAGTGGGACGGAAGAGTCGAGAAAAAAGAATCATACTATTAAGTAGCAATTGCCGTTTACGTAATTTGCAAGTACCTGTTTATGTACGTGATTCGGAATTGGACCCATCGGTTTTAATTTATATGTCAAGTCAGTATAATTTAAATTTAATTTTATTATAATAATAAAAATAAAAAAACAAAAAAGAGAAAAGGATTCTTAATTTTGGTCACAAAGTGCAACTTAATGAACAAAAATTTTTTTTAGCAATTTAATTTGTACATTTACAGGTATATAATATTTAGCGGTCATTAAACACATGATGGTAATCCTAAATAAAAAAGAACCATGCGTTGTTGAACCTATATAGCTTAATGCATAAAATTGTTAAACCCTAAATCCACACAATCATTAATTAATGTTTTCAAATATTTTACTATTGAAAATTGTTTGGCACATCTGTTTTGAGCATAAAAGGAAATTAATCAATGATGTTTCTTTTTGTTAAAATATTTAAGCTTGGGCGGTTGAAAAGTGAAATTTTTGTTTTTCAATCAGAAACGTGAGAGATAGAACAAATACATCTAGGGGAGATTGAACTAATGATATCTCACTTTTACCAAAAGAAATTGTTACCACCTTAACTAATATTAGCCGGTAAAATTAAGCAACTTATTTATTTATTTTTTTCACTTGTTCCCTAGACAACAGTTTAAGTTTCGTTAATGATTAACTTAAGACTTACATGATGTACATGATTCGTTTAAGGATTGTTAGGTCCCCACAGCAAAACAATCAACCTAAGAAATAAGTTCAAGTAAAAAACACATAAAGAATTTTCTTGTGAAAAAATTATGTAATTCTCTATTGTCAAATCAAACAATTATAGTCATTAATCTTTCCCAAACTCACTCAAAATCTAAACAATTTAACAACCCAAAACCCTTTATACTCAAGGGCTCTGTCACAAGATAGGTTTAACTCTAACGAAAATCTACACAATCACACACATTAAAACCCTAAACCAAAATGACTTATTTATACTAACATCAACTTGTAAACCAAGTAATTTTGCTAACCAAGTAATCTTCTAGAACTTAATCACCAAGCAAATAATTAATTGCCGTACTATTTTAATTTTAATTTAAGTCAAATCTTTAACAATCTCCACCTTGACTCAAATTCTCTTCACAAATCTAATTGTTCCACCTTTTTACTAAATATACGAAATTAACTTTCTTTGTTGTTGACGCATCCATATTCTTCTTAATTTTATGTGAACAAATCAAGTCAACTTCTCTAAGTGTGCAATCAACCAACTCATATAAATTCTTTGAGTTCTTCACTCCTTTTATCACAATCATTGAACATTTCGTGATCTTCAAACCTCTACCTCGACAAGAATATTTATATTCCAAACTGTCTGACTTTCCAAGCGAAATCAAATTTTTAGTAAATTTTGGTACATACCTCACATTACCAAGTTTCTTGATACTACCATCATACAAACGAATCTTTATAGGATCAACACCTTCAATTTTTTCTTTACAACCATTAGCCATGTAAATAGGCTTATCACACTACTCAAGCTTCAAAAATAATTTTTTCCTCGTGCAAACCTGCTCGGAACAAGCATATTAAACACTTACATATCTCTTGTATCCTTTTTCACTTCTTCCACCATCAAAATATCTTCATCATTATCATTAGCAAAAACATTAATAGATTTTTCACCACCTTTTCTTCTCATCCTCTTTTTCTTTAGACTTCATGAAATCTCCCAAATTTTCCATCTATTTCTTGGAGTAAGCCTTTATGTGTCCCATCTCATGACAACAATAACACTCGTTATCACTCCAATCTACTCAAGGCCTTGAACCCGATCTTCTTGTCCATCTACCACCATTCTTGTCTCTAACATTAGATCTTTCTCGCTCTACCACCAAAGTAGAATTTCTATCATCATCAGTCTTTTCAACTTCTTTCAATATATTATGTTCAGTGATAACTGCAATAACTTTGCTCACACTTAAAGAATTTCTACCAACCATCATGGGTCTAGTCATCACAGAATATTTTTCATCCAGAGAACAAATCAACAAGATGCTTTATTGTTTTCTCTCATGGTTTCACCAATACTCGCCAACTACGTCACCAAGTTGTTGAACTCATTCAGATGTGCCCTCAAACTTGTTCCAGTCTTCATCTTTAGCCTAAATAATTCCTTCTTCAAACACAATATAATTGTGATGGATTTCAATATATAAATCGATTCTAATTTATCCATCCTCTCCTTTGGGGATTCTAATTCAAAATATCATATTTAACTTTATTAGAAAGACTCAAACAAATTGTACTTACCGCTCTCCGTTGAATATTTCTTCATCTATCACTACAAGAAAAAGGCTAAATAGCCACGGAAAATAAGGACGGATTTTGCAACGGAAAAGAAAATCCGTCGCTAAATCCGTCGCTAAAGAGTAGGACGGGGAAATAGGGACGGTTAAATAATCCGTACCAAAATCCGTTGGAAAATTAGGGACGGATTTAGGGACGGAATAAATTAGGGACGGAATTAGGGACGGAAATTAGTGCAAAAAAAATGTAATAATTTTTTTGACATGAAAAAAATATATATGGCCAGCCAAAACGGTGCGTTTAGGTGATTTTTAGATTTATTTTTGTAGATTTCATGTATACAACATTTACAGTAAATATATAAAATTAGAATTTTTTATTCATCTATTTTAATATTATTTTATATAGTAATAATAATAATAATATTACTAAATATTAATAACAATAATAATAATACGATTAAATATTATTATAATATTATTATTATTAAATATAATAATAATAATATTTATTATTATTATTACTACTAATTCATAAAAAGTTACTAATAAATCATCACTAAATATATAAAATATTATTTTAAAAAATTTAATTTTTTTTACATTTTCCGTCCCTAAAACCGTCCCTAAAGGATAAAAATAAACCCTTAACCCTACAATCTGTCCCTAAATCCGTCCCTAAGTACAAAATCCGTCCCTAATTCCGTTGGAATGCTTGTTTGACCTTTGAATACTAGGGACGGATTTAGGGACGGAAATGGTTTATCCCTCCCTAAATCCGTCCCTAAATAAAGGGTTTAAACCCTAAATCCGAAACCCTAAATTAGTATTTTCGTCCCTAATTCCGTCCCTATTTATTGATCTTAGGGTTTAAGGACTTTTTTGGCACCTCAAACCCTACGGTTTAATTGTATACCGTCCCTAACAACGATATCCGTCCCTAAAACCGTCCCTAACGTAATTTCCGTTGCTATAACCGTTGCAACTCATCAATCTCGTATAATATCGATTGAAGGCCTAAACCGGCTCATTCGTCTTTCAATTTACCATTCACCAACTATAAGCTATCAGAGGTATGTAGATGAGAGTATTAGAAAGTTGGATCGCTTATCGGAATCATCTACAGACTTTAAATTTGTTTGGAACGAAGAGTACTCGATGTGTTAGTAACATAACTATAGTACTTAACAAATACGTTTGTATATTTCATATAAAACCTATGTGGTTTAAAGTTTACACATAGGGAGTGGGTTATTTCGACCAAATTGCATATATAATTGAAAGTAATTGTCCTCGTTCTTCATTTAATTCGAAATCGGCCCCTAAAACCGATTTTTAATACTTGGGACGGATAAAACCGTCACTATATCCGTCTTTATATTGAGTATCCGTCCCTATTTCCGTCCCTGTATGACAGTTTATCATTTTATTTATAACCTAATAGGGACGGATTTAGGGACGGAATAAGATAATCCGTCCCTAGCACCGTCCCTATAATAAATAATATGGCGCGTGATTTAACCCGCCAACTTTTTTTTTACTTAGCTTTGGGACGGATTTTGGGACGGATTTCAAAAATTCCGTCCCTAACCAAAAATAATTGGCGCGTTTGTTCCCGCCAAGAATTTTGACTTTTCATTAGGGACGGAATTAGGGACGGAATTTTTGAAATTTAAAATTCCGTCCCTATATCCGTCCCTAACTTGAGCATATTTTCGAATTAATTTTTTTCAATATCTGTCATTTAGGGACGGAATTAAGGACGGATTTAGGAATTTTCATTAATTTAGGGACGGATTTAGGGACGATTTGTCTATAATCCGTCTCTAAATCCGTCCCTAAATCCTACGACCTTTCAGACTTTAGCTGTGGACAGCTGTTATTTAGGGATGGATTTAGGGACGGATTATAATTTTTCGTACTTAATTAGGGACGAATTTAGGGACAGATCTAGCTAATTCCGTTGCTGAATCTATCCCTAATAATCCGTCCCTAAATCCGCTCCAATTCATTAAATATATTCGGGTCCAGCCCTTTCCTCCCCATTTCTTTCTTCTTCTTCTTCTTTCTTTCTTCTTCCCTCCTCCTCCCCCCCCCCCCCCACCCCGCGAGCAGCCATGCGCAGTGCCTCATCCTAGCCGCCGGCCGCCTTTTGGTCCGTCACCAACGGCGGTTCTGTGCCTCTGAATGCCGGCGACACTTTCCCTATTCAATCCCTATCAAATTCCGTACAATGACAGTATAATTTCATTTTTCTTTTAATTTTGTTCTCTTTGTTAATTTTTATTGTTTGTTTTGGTGTTTGCTAATTTGTTTGATACGTTTAGGGATGCATGAGATGTAACAATAATGTGTTTGTTAAAATGTTGAACCACTTTAAATATTAATTAGTATTATTAGTTTTAATATATATTAATTAGTAAAAATACTAATTAGTTTGAGTAATAATAGTTTAAATATATAATAAATAGTTTATTAGTTATATACTAATAAATATGAAATTAGTATATAATAAATACATTTTTAAATTTATAATAAAAATGTAATTAGTATTATTAGTTTAAATATATAATAAATAGTAATAATACTAATTACTCTAATTAGTATTATTAGTTTGAATATATATAATAATTACTAAGTACTCTAATTATAATTACTCTAATTAGTATTACTCTAAAAATATATAATAATTAGTAATATTCAAACTAATTACTCTAATTAGTTTAATTAGTTTAAGTAAATAATACTTTGTAATACTACTAATTAATCTAATTACCTAACTAGTTTAATTAGTTTAATTTGTTTGATACGTTTACGGTTATATAATGTCAATAATGTGTTTGTTAAAATGTTGAATAACTTTAAATATTAATTAGTATTATTAGTTTGAATATATATTAATTAGTAAAAATACTCATTACTCTAATTAGTATTATTAGTTAAAATATTTCATAGTTTGGTAATTAGTATTATTAGTTTATAAATATAATAAATAGTAATAATTAATACTAATTACTCTAATTAGTATTATTAGTTTGAATATATAATAATTACTAAGTACTCTAATTAGTATTTTTTGTATAAATATCTAATAATTAGTAATCATACTAATTACTCTAATTAGTTTAATTAGTTTAAGTAAATAATACTTTGTAATACTAATAATTACTCTAATTACTTAAATTAGTTTAACTAATGTTATAATTTGTAATGTTACTAATTACTCTAATTAAAATATTAATTAAAATATTATTACTTTGTTAATTACTGTAGTTAGTATAATTACTTAAATAATGTCAAACATAAAATAGTAATATATCTAATTAGTTTCAATATTAACTCATTAGAACAATGTTTAACTATAGTAATGTGTTAATAGTATAATAATTATTTAAAAATTAAATACTAATTTCTTAGTATAGTAATTTAATAATGTCAAACATTAAATGTGCAGAGCTCGGCACATACGTAGGGCACCTACTTGGACTTCAGACCATGTCTGGGACAGCCTCTGTGCACAGTGGGATGCCGACCCTACTTTCAAGCATCATAGCGAGGTGAAGAAGAAGAATCGCAGCACTGAGCAGGCGATTGTATATAGAGGTGGTAGTAGGGGCACTGTATTCCACTGGTCCGATTTGGTAATAATTAAATTCATATTTTATTTTGCTTAAGTTTTTTTTTCCAAAATATTTTTCTTATCATTATTTAACACATTTTTCGCTTTTGTAGGTTAAGGAGGCGGGTGATGATCCCGGTCCTGACACATTATTCATCAGGCTGTACAAGACTAAGGCAGGTGATTATCCCGATGGTCGTGCCAAGACCATTGCTCTAAGTTCAAGTACTTAAATATATAATTATTGAAGTTAAAGTTTAAGTAATTATAACTCATTATATATAATTATCTTAAGTAATTACTTATAGAATTGTAACGTTCATTTAGTTTATTGTTATATAATTATTCAATTACAATAAGAATATTCGATTAATATTATACTTCACACACGTTATAATTTATTTCAATAAGTTCACCACCCCCAGTTTCAGGCCGACTCTTCTTCCATCCCATCTCAGTCGCAAGAGAATATTTCCTTGCGACAACAGATGGCCAACTTGCGCTCCGATGTCGACAGGAGGCTACAGGAGGCGGCGCAGGAGTCTTCTTGGTTGTTGGCGGAGGCTGCACAGGAGTCTGCTCGACAGTTGGCAGAGAGAGATAGAGTGTGGAAGCAGCGCTCACAGCAGATGCAGCAGATGATAGGTCGTTTTCCTTCGCCTTCGGGAGCTTCGCATCCGACAAACGAGCCACCTCCGTACATTCAGGTTAGGACCGGAGAGTCCATCTCGCAGGTACAGCATCAGCCCCATGACGTCCATCATGCGGCCGATTAGGGCGAGGCCGAGGCCCAGGGCGAGGGCGAGGGCGATGTCGAGGCAGAGGATGACTTCGATGAGATTGTCTCCCATTTAGGTGATTTTTAGATTTATTTTTGTAGATTTCATGTATACAACATTTACAGTAAATATATAAAATTAGAATTTTTTATTCATCTATTTTAATATTATTTTATATAGTAATAATAATAATAATATTACTAAATATTAATAACAATAATAATAATAATACGATTAAATATTATAATAATAATATTATTAAATATTATAATAATATTATTATTAAATATAATAATAATAATAATAATATTTATTATTATTATTATTACTACTAATTCATAAAAAGTTACTAATAAACCATCACTAAATATATAAAATATTATTTTAAAAAATTTAATTTTTTTTACATTTTCCGTCCCTAAAGGATAAAAATAAACCCTTAACCCTACAATCCGTCCCTAAATCCGTCCCTAAGTACAAAATCCGTCCCTAATTCCGTCCCTAAGTATAAAATCCGTCCCTAAATCCCTCCCCCAAACAAATCCGTCCCTAAATCCCTCCCAAAATCAATTTTTAAAAACCTTTCAGCGATAACAGTTTTGTATGGAAAAACCCGTTGCAAATTCCATTGTTATATCCGTCCCTAATTCCGCTGCAGTAGTTGCCTTTCCGTCGCAAAATCCGTTGCAAATGTCATTACTTTGTCTCGTGTGTTCCACCGAATTTAGGGACGGATTTTATTATCCGTCCCTAAATATTAGGGACGCGCGTATAGGGACGGATTTATTTCCGTCCCTAAATCCGTTGGAAAAGCTTTTAGGGACGGATTTTTCATCAAATTCCGTCCCTATTTCCGTTGCTATGGACTGTTTTTCTAGTAGTGTATTATTACCTATCCATCCAGGCTTCTCGGTTTTAAAAGCATCTCCCAATCCTTATTGTACTAACAAATTATCAGTCACATTACTTGCCATATTTGAAAATTATTTGTGCCATTAAAACGTTTGATCTCAAACTTCAGTTCATTGATATTTATTATCTTGACTTTTGTTCTACCCAACTCTTATACCAATTGTTAGGTCCAACACTTAAAATAATCAACCAAACAAAGAAATAAAGTAAAAACACACAAAATTTTCTTGTGAAAAAATTCTAAAACTCTCCCTTATCAAATCAAACAATTACAATCACTAATCTTTATCAAATTCACTCAAAATCTAAAAATATCACAACTCAAAACCCCTTTCTTGTATCTAAGGACTCTCTCACGAGGTTGGTTTAAGTCTCTAAAAAAAATCACATAATCACACACACTGAAACCCTAAACCAAAATTGCCTTTTATACTAACCTAAACTTGTAAACTAAGTAATCTTCCAAAACTTAATCACTAAGCAAATAATTAATTACCACACAAATTTAATTTTAATTAGAGTCAAATCTCTGAAATGATGGATGTCTGATTTTGGTGAAATATGGGACGATAGCCTCTTTTTCTGATTTTGGCCTCAAAAAGACAAAAGGGAATTAAAAATTTTTTTTTCCATAAAATGGAATCACAAGGTTCACTACCCCGAGAGCAAACACAATCACAAAGGCATGATATGTACATACGTATGTATTCATATGGCTTTTCAATTATTTCTTATAAAATTATTTAATTTATTATGAACATAGTTTATTTAATTTATTATGAACAATAACATAGTTATGCTATTCACGTGCGTTCCGACGTTCAAGTCTCACGAGGATATGGATTTGCTTTGCTGGCTTACTTTGAAAATTATAATGAGAATTATTATATATAAACCAGTTTCAAACTTTGATTAGCTGTAACAACTTAGAGCGGCGATAATATGTGGAATCAATCAACATCTATTAAAAGAGTGTTGCAAGGCCATGTGAAGGTTGAAAATTTGGAGAAAATTTTCGCTCTACCAAATAGCTGTACGACCATTAACAATTTGCAATTTGAAGTCTGTAGCATATATTAAGGAGAATATACATATATATATATATATAAATATATGAAGGGATCCGCTTTTATCCAATGTAAAACTTTTAATTTTATACTTTTTTTTATAATTTGATGTACTATTATACTATTTTAACAATCCGACCATTAGATTTAACAATATATTCGAATTTATCATGCATGTAAATTTTAAATCAATCCGATTTTTTTATGATATCGATTTAGACTTCTACATTTTTAAATACTTTTAATATAAGTTTAACAGTGTGAAATTCTGTTGCAATAAAATATATACTAGACATTTCAAATTAACTTTAAATTTTATATGCACAATGTACATAAATAGAGCATGATATTTAATTATTGGATTAATTGAATATTAATCCTATATCAATAGAGCATGCACAATGTGTCCTGTTTTTATTTTTTAGTTTTTATTTTTTTGGTTCTTGATGTATCTATTTGGTTCCTTTACATCTTCTTTTGGTTGTTGATCAGCTGAGTTCAATGCTCTGCCACCTGGAATGTTGAGCTGTGGTCTTAGATCTCTTTATCAATAAAATTACTTGCTTTCCAAAAAAAAGTTATACAAAATGTATAAATCTCTCAATTTTACATCAGGTGTAAGTTGATTCCTCATATATAAACATATAAATATATATATATATAATTATTTATGTATATGATCAATTTACACAATGTAACATTTTTAGGTTTACACAAGCTCATATTTTACATTATTAATATTTGATTAATCTGATCATTTAAATTAATGTTCTATTCTCGCAAATTACACATGCCAAATTTTGAGTAGTTAATTGAAAGTATATAACTATTTATCCTATAGAAAAAAAACTTTAATTGTTAAATATGTATTAAAAATATTGAAAAAAAACAGAAGAATTCTTGATTAAGATCATAAAAATATATTGGATCGATTCGAAACTTTACGCATAAAATACACTCAAATAAATTATTAAATCCAACAGTCGTTTTGTCAAAATATTCATTGTGCATATACATATATATATATATATATATATATTATAAAAAAAATGTAAAATTAAAATTTTTACATTATGTGTAAGTTAATCTGGCCTCTATATAATATAATATTTTCCCCATTTTCAAGCTTCACTGATCTCACTTCTCTTCTTCTCTTTTCTTTTGGTTGTAAAGGCTCACCTTTCAATATTAATATTTTCTTCTATCCTTGGTATTTGTACATGAGATTTTTTTTATACACATACCAATCTGGGAAATTTAGTCTAATTAACTTCTGGCACATAATTAACTATTGTATATATTAATAATTTATTATTCCATTTTCTACACGAGCAAAATTGTTTAAACAAATCTCCACCTGCCTCTCTCGAAAAAGGGTACTGTCTAAAATCTATAACTAATAAAGAGAAAAAAAAGGGAATCAGTTCATGTTTCCGGGTTCATGTGGACACAATTTGAAAAGCCGCTAGGGTTTTACTTCCTCTATCCCAAAATAATTATCACTTTTAAGGATTTCACAAGACCAAGAAAAATAGGTTTTTTTTGTTAAGTTTTATACATTTTTCATTTACTTTTCTATATTATCTCTTATTTAACTTTTCTCTCACTTATGATCAAAGGAATAAAATAGAGAAGACATGCATTTAATGACAAAAGTAATTTTAGAAAACTACAATAATATTACATTAATTTTATAAAAGTGACGAAAAAAAATCTTAAAAGTGACAATTATTTTAGGACAGATAGAGTATAATTAAGAGTACAAGGAAGTTCAATTAAGAAAACATTAATGTGCTGCAAAAAGATAGAAATATTTCCTCAATCTAGGACTCGGTTTTGGGGATGTTCGATCGCTCAAAATGAAGCTTGTGCAATTTATTCCTCCCGGTTTACAATCTCACGTCTATAAGATTGTATATAATTAAGATTAATTTCTTCTTCATTTTTGTTTTTTAAGAACATGTCGAATCCTTTGAAACATTGTGCTCCAACCCAAAGTGAATAAATTGTAATTGAAGTATGAAGAAAAGGAAAAAAAATTTTTTTGGCTGGAAGAATCGACTAACTTGAACACCAAATGTCGAAATTAATAAACAACTTAACATTAATAAAGATATGATGATATTATTATTAATCTAACGTGGACTTCATGTATAAGAAATATAGCGATCAAATTTTACTAAAGGGATTTCTTTTAGTGGGCTTTTTTGTACTATTTTCCTATTACATATTATATTGGAATATATAAAATTTAAAGCATCGAAGGGTACTGGTGGTGACATGAGGAGCAATACTTTGGTTTAGCTAGGGGTATTTTAGGTATTTTAATATAAAAATATTTTTCATTTGTACATAAAAAGTAGGAAAAGATTTATTTGGAGAATGAGTATATTTTTATTTTCTTATATAATTTTTTTAATATAAGAAAATGTTTTTTTTTTCCACTTTTTAGCAAAAAATTGACTGATGATTTTAACCTTTTTACTAAAGAAAAAGAGAGCGAAGAAAAGGTCAAAAAATGAAAATAGATCTTGCAAAGTAGGATCCGGCCTAAAGCAAGATCTAAATTGTAAGGCCTCATTCTTTGTTAGCCAATATTTAAGGCCTCATCAAGGGAGGCCCACCATCTGCAAGAAAAGGAAAACCTAGACGCACAAAAATAGCCCAAAAGGCCTAAAGTGGTCATTGGTGTGAATACAAGGGAAAATGAATACGAGTGATTAACAATTGGTTAGTTCAAGCGATTTAATATTTATTTTTCTTTAATTAAAGTTTTAAATTCAAGTCTTGTGAATGAAAAATTATTATTAGAAGAGTTTTACCTCCATAGTGGGTCAACCCGACTTGAAAGCCACTAGTCTTGGATAAAAGGTTTGGGGAACTCTTGGTTAAACAAAAGAAAAAAACGAATATGAGTGAAGATACAAATTTGATCTTCCGGAACTACACTTGTTAAAAACTTTTACCTTTAATGTTCCCGAGTCGAAAGGAATCAGTTTTAAACTAAAATTCTAAAGATAACATTGGTTAAACAAAACAATGAGTCTAGGGAAATAAGCTTTGGTTTTGGTTAAGGTTGGGGTTGGGGTGTTGGGGGAGAATATTCAGAGGTAGTCATGGGAATTGGATTTGAGTGTTAGTAGATAGCATCATGCATTTCATAATGTAGAGTATGGAAAGTGTTATAGTGTAAGATGGGTAGTTAGGAATTTTGGTGAAAAATGCGGGAAAAGTTCGAACTAGTATAGCTTACAGAGGGTAAGGAGTTTGAAAATTCTGTGACGCGTAAAATAACTCAATTGGGCTTGAAAAATAATTTGGGATAGTGTATAAGGTTTATGACTGACTAGGGACATAAGTGAAAATTTTTAAATTTTTAGGGGCAAAATTGTCTATGGGGGTAAAATGGTCATTTCCCATAAAGATTATTTTGGTCATATGCCAATGGCCATATTTAAAGGCCATGGCCGACCATGCTCTTGAAAATTTAAGAGACTTCCACCAATTTTCTCCACCTTTCTGCACTTTTCTTCCATTTCCACAAAATATCGTTCTACCTTGATTTCTCCTAGTTTAATCCATCAAAACCCCTTCAAGTTTATAGTGAAATTGAAGCTCTCAACAAGCCCATCAATAGTCCTCTATCAATTTTGAGGAATTTGAGCTTGGTTGGAAGTAATTTGAAGAAGAAAATTTAGGGTTTGTGTACAAGTTAGAAAAATCATAAGGTAAGCATGCCTAATTTTGAGTTATGTTGTAGATTTTGGCATGCTCATATTATATATCTTATTAAAATTTATTTATTATTAAAGAATTTATTATTTAATATATATTTTTATGTATTGGTTAATAAATATTTTAAATTATATATATTGGATATATGTAATTTTATTTATTAGTTTATTGATAATATTTTTATAGTTTTATTTTTTAACATGAAATTAAGTCATAAATTTTTTTAATTAAACTTTTGGATCATGTTAGATTTTAAGATTTATTGTTTTAGATTTTAAAATTTAGGTTTAATGTACACCATAAAAACTTATAAAATTTCTAAATATACCTTAAAAATTTTTAATTGTAATTTAAAAGTTAAAAAAACTGACCCCGATCATAACCCGGGGCAAATTCTAATAATAATAATGAAAAATTCTCCCCTTTTTTGCAAAAAAAAAAAAAAAAACCTTAATCATGATGTCAATGGTGGCAGCAAGTTGTACGTGATCTGAAGTGCATTGACTTTTAACTTAAATTTTTTGGATTCAAGATGATAAATAGAAAAGGATAAAATAATTTTTTTTTTGAAATGGATGAAGTAAATTTTGTTAAACTTTTAAGGCCTGTTTAATATATGAAAAATTTCAAAAAAAGTAAAATACATAGAAAATGTGAAGGAAATGAAAATAAAGAGAGAAAATTTAAAATACTTGCCCTGTTTGATGTCGAAGAAAATATCAAGAAAAATAATAAAATATTTTCCCATGGATGGTTCATGCAAAATATTAGAGGAAGGAAAATATAAGAAATTCCAACCAAAGTTGTTTGTTTAACAAAGTACTATAGCACCGACTAGCTTTCTCAGCCCTTCCTTTTTACACTAGCACTGTCTTTAAAAAATTTCTCAAATTTCATATTCAAATAGATTTTGCATATTTTGTCAATTTGGAAGATGGCCTTTTTCGGTATCATTTGGTAAATTTGGCCACACAAAAAAGAGATGGTAATTTTCAGTAGGAAGGTCTTCGACTTTTCCAAGCTTATTTGCTCTATTAAGACCAGGTTATCTTGGTGGATTAAGGCTGACTTTGTCACGCCCCGACCCAGAATGTCGGCTACGTGTCAACCGTTGCGCTACCTCATAGTACGTGTCTGCAACCACGCACTCTGAAGCACTGCAAGGCATGAATTGAGTGTTTTTACTGCAAAATGATTACTAAAACTTTAATAATAATAAATCATTTAATAAAATGATTTAAATAAATAAAAAAAAAGTACCAGTGGATTAATTTAATAGAACATCTACACAGTGTAAACTACTACTCTTATGCCATCGACCTCTCCTAATGAGCTTCCGATCTATCTGACATCCTCGTACGTGGATTTGTATTCAACAACGTTGGTTATAGGTGAGTGACAGAGGTTCAATAAGTTTCCACTAGGGGTTAGGGAAATAGGGTAATCCAAAATAAATTTTATAAAACTATATTTTTAATAAAACTTAATTTAAAAATAAATATCTGAAATGGGCTGGCAATCAACACACTGAAGGCTCGACCCGTCGGTCGTATGCCTTATTGCACCAAGGGCTATCTCTTTTCTTTCTAGAACATGTTCACATTTTTCTTTCTCTAACTCGTTCCCTCGGTTGTGCCGGTCACTGTGGGTGGAGCACAGCTACACACGAGCCCTGGCAAGTTTCCCTACACACCTCTCCCAGGGTCTTTACTCACCGTGCCCCTCGATAGTCGGTCCACGGCTAACACACCCAGACCTAATTTGACTTTTCCGTACAAACAGAATATTGTAAAATGACGTATTAACTCAACAATACATCAGTCCAGATGTGTCTAATTAAGAAGAGAAGTAAAGCTTATGATAAGACGTAGTTGGAAGATGAGATAGGTGACCATGAATGAAAGTATAAGTTGGACTTCTTTAAGTCCATATCCAATGGATTGGATGTCCATTGGTGAATTGGTCGGTGGATTAGGCCAAGGATCAAGATTATGAGAGGTTACAAAGAGGGGAAAAAGCCTGGTCCGGGGTTCGAGTAGACCCAGTGTCGAGCTTATCTATAAATAGGGGGGAGATAAGCTCTCCCCCTCTTATTTTTCTTCTCCCTCTCTTCCTCTCCTCTTATTTGCTCTCTGGGAGCAATTTTGGACTTTTGGCTGACTCGGACAATTCCACTGAAGGATCAAGGTGAGACCTTGGTATGTTATTCTACTCGCCTTAATCTATATTTATTAAGTTTTCACGCATTTCCATGCATCGGTCTAGGAGAGATCCAAGCTCAAAGTTAGTTTAGCTTTTTTAGTTAGATTTTAAGCTTAGATTTAAGATTTAGGAACTTTGAGCTTGTGATTCTCGTTTCTACTTCTGTAAATGCGTCCTGGGAGGCAAGAGGAATGTCCGTCTCGATTTTCAGGCCAAACCATGGACCGAGGGGCTCGAAAACCGAGGAAAGGCCTCAGTTCCCGAGCCATGGCACCGGCTCTTGCGCGGGAGAGACTCGGAGAGACATTTTCAAGGCCTCCCGCGTAGGAGGCAAGGCACTCCCACACGGGAGTAGCCTGCTGGCCAAATCTCGCGCAGGACTTGGTTTGTCCCCCGTGGGTGTGGCCCTTTTCATGTAGGGCCCACTCCGAGCCTTAGGGGCATTTTAGTAATTTTTTGTCAAGTGTCCGATTTTGACCTCGAAACCTCCCAGACACTTTTTAAGCCCCGAAACACATCCAAACATCCTCTTAGGTCATGCTAGACCCTCATAGGTGCATTCATACTTTGATTATGAATGCTAACATGTATTCTCGTGTATTAGGGCTCCAAATGATCGAGTGAGGCGATGCACCGGAGGTTAAGCTACGTGGAACGCTTGAGAATATACGAACCTCCCAACACTCTGAGTGACTTAGATTTCAGTGCCTAGCCATTAGAGTAAAACATTTTCAAAAGATAAATTAATTTTCAAAGGTTTTATAAATGTTTCGGGTAAGGGTACACCCACTTAGAGGGTGGGATGATTTTAAAGAAAATATAAAGGCTTATGTGTGTGTATGTTTATGAGTTTTATCTACATATATTTATGATATATATATATATATATGGATGGGATGCGAGAAGAGCGACTGAGTGGGTTCCTCAAGGCTTCGATATAAGGGAACGTGGACCAAGTCTGAGAGGCATGCATGAGACGCAACCGTGGACCGCCTATCGAGGGGCACGATGAGCCGAGACCTTGCGAGAGGCATGGGGGAAAACTCACCAGGGCTAGAGTCTAGCTGTGTTCCACCACAGCGTTTGGCACCACCGAGGGAGGGCTAGAGAAAGAGAAAAAGACAAAATGGCTTTATAAAGAAAGAGAGATAACCCTCGGTGCAGTAAGGCATATGATCGGCCAGTCGCACTTTCAGTATATTTGAGGTCAGCTCGTTTTAGGTATATATTGTTTTAAAGGTTTTAAATCTAATTCTCACTTGGAGAATTATAAAGGAGATTTTGAAAACAAAATTTATTTATTTTATCTTATTATGATTTGGACTACCCCTGTTTCCCTGACCCTGGTAGAGATTCATTGAACCTTTGTCACTCACCTGTATCCAATGTGGATGGATTCAGATCCATATACGGGATCAGTAGATAGATCAGAGGCTCACTAGGAGACGTCGGTGACATAGGCTTAATAGTTTCCGCTGCGTAGGTATTCCTTTAAATTAATCCATTGGTATTGCTTTTAAAGTTTATTATTTTATTAAAAGATTTTTAATTAAAGTTTTAGTTGTTTTGCAGCGATGATGTCCATTCCTATGCCTTGCGGTGCTTCTAGTGCATGACCAATCAACACGTACTTTGAGGTAGCACCGTGGTTGCCACGTGGCTGACTCGGGTGGGTCAGGGCATGACAATGGCTACTTAGTTGCATGCATGTCTCACTCGGTCCACTTGCTCCTCTTATCGGAGCACCGAGAATAACTCAATCGCTCATCTCGCATCTCAACATCATAAAAAATATATATTTATTTATGTAAAACATATTGATAGGTGTGATTTACACCTATATTATGGACTATATTAGAGAACTTTTGATATATTTTATTTATATTTTATGGTTCATATTACATGATTTTTTCTCACTTTAGTTTAATTGCTTGTTTTGAAGGAATATTACTTAATTTAAGGAAATTGGAGAATTTGGAAGCTAAAAGACTGAAGATTGAGCTAAGCCACATAAAGCATGTATGGAGAAGTCAACTTGAAAGTCAAAAGCAAAAACAAGTCAGCCTAAGAATTGGAGTCACGTGATGGAGCAAAATAAAATAAGAAAGAAGAGTGAATTTGACTCCACAATGTGACCACACCATCTAATAAAAGGCTGGTGACGTGGCTTTGTGATGATGAAGTCCAAGCAAAGTTCAATTTAAATAAGACAAGAAGACCAATGAAATAAAGATAGCACTGGCAACAAAAATTCAAGGGCTGATGATGTGGCTTCAAGAGTTTAAGTTTAATTGGGATTAGTTCTACTTAACCTCCAAGTAGTCTTATGTAACCTAGCTACTACTAGTATAAATAGACACCTTAGGGTTCTTAAAGAGAGTCTTGAATTTGGTTTTAGATCTTGTATATTAGATTTTATACTCTTTAATGCATTTATTTATTTTCTTTATTTTCTTTATCTTTAGTAGTTAAATTCCTTATTGGAGATTTGGGTAGATCTTCTAGGGATTTTAATTTAATTATTGTATGAATTGGTTTTCTTGGGGTTAAATGACACGCCCGGACCTAGTCCGCACGTGTCAAGTTGTATAATTATATATTGTTGTCTTGTCAATACTCCAAAATTTGATTCCTATGGATGTTTTATATTTCGTTTAGCTCAATTTCAAACTTAAAAATCCTAAAATTGAAGTCCGGGGATGTGGGCCCCACTTGGAATCAAGACCCGGGGAAAATTGGGCTGAGTTGACCGGAGTCAACTCTAAAAATGTTGACTCCGGCGCCGGACCTAGTCGGGTCCGGCGCCGGACTCGTTGGTTTTAATGGGGTCTCGGATGGCCGAGACCCCCATTTCTCACATTTCTTCTTCTTCCTCACTTCTCCGATCTCTCTCTTCCAATTCTCTCTGAATCAAACTCTCAATCCCTCTTCAAACACTTCATCAATCATCAATATCAACTTATTTTGCCTCCTTGAAGATCAAAACATTAAGATTTCTAAGGAAATCATCAAATCTTGAAATCTGGAAATTTGGCGACAGTTTGTTCATCAGCCCATATCTTTTGATTCAACCGTGCGTTTTGGCTGAGAATTTGGTATGTTGTTCTAGACTCATCAAGCTTTAATTTGATAGTTTATACGCTTGATTTCATGGTCTGTGCTAAGAGAATTTGATGATTGAAGTTGAGATTTCTGTTTTGCCCGAGTAAAGTCAACTCTTGATGTTTTGATCCAAAATTCGAGCATGTTTTATGGATTGATTCCGTTCTTGAAGCTGTGAATTCATAGATCATGTGTTTAACTTGCTGTGTTTCAATTTTGGTGCGGATTGGTTGTGAATCGAACTCAAACCGAGCTCAATTTGGTGCATGGCCGGCGATGGCCATGCGCTGGAGGTGTCTCCCGCGCAGGACTCGACGAGTCCCGCGTGGGAGCTGTTAGATTTGTGGGATTCTTCCCACTTTGGCGGGAGTGAGCCACCAGCAAGATGGGGTACTGTAGCTTGGGGGCATTTTGGTAATTTTGCAGCCCTAAACCCCAATTAGCTTCAATTAACTTCCGGACTTGTCCAATTTAGTTCTTGGACCTTGGAGACCTTAAATAGGTTTTGATTTATGATTTAATTGTTGGTTGAATGTCCTAAATAATCAAATTACCAGACACTTTTCTAAGTGTCGGGCCCAGCCCGAGTGGCCCATGGACCCCAGGGGTATTTTCGTAATTTTTTACCAAATGTCCAATTTTTACCCCGGAACCTCTTGGATACTTTTCCTAGCCCCGAATCACATTCAAGCCCAGTCGTAGGTCATGTTAGAGCCTCATAGGTGCATTCATAAATGTAATTATGGATGCTAATGTATATTTGCATGTATTAGGGCTCCGGATAATCGAATGCGGCGATGCACCGGAGGTTAAAGCTACATGGAGCGCTTGGGAGTATACAAATCTCCCAATTTTGTGAGTGGCCTAGATTTCTCTGTTTAGCCACTGGGAAAGGGGGATTTAGAAAATGATTTTAAAACATAAATATGTTCAAAACGGTTTGGGATATGGGAAATCCATACACACACAATTTATTTGTGATATATCCACACCGAGAGTGGGATGTTTTTAAAAAGATGTATAAGACCTATGAGTGTGTGATTATATGTTTTAAATTAAATGTTTTATGTGAAATTATATATATATATATACATATATATATTAATATTATTATTGATTATTAATTGGGGAACGGTACCCCTGAGAGATGAGAGTTTGAGCGATTTCCTCGGAGCTCCAATATGCGAGAGCGTGGACCGAGGGAGAGGCATGTTTATGAGGTTCCCGTGGACCGCCTTTTTGAAGGGGCACGGTGAATATATATGAGGTTCCCGTGGACCATTTTCTTTTTGAAAGGGCACGGAGAATATACTGGCCTGGAGTAGAGAGGCGCGGAGAAAAGCTCGCCAGGTCAGAGGTAGCTGTGTTCCACCACAGCAGGGCAAACGTCAAGGGAATGGGCCAGAGAATAAAATAAAAATGTTTTAAAAGTATAAAGTAACCCTTGACGGTCCAGTGGATGCCCAGTGCACGGGTATACCTTATTGGGACAATTTCAGATGCCAGCCCATTTAGGTGTATATACGTTTATTATTGATTTTAAGTACTTTAAAAGTGGGTTCTCAGCAGAAGGACCAGAAAAGAATTTTAAAGGAAGAATAATTGTTTTATTTTCATGTATTTTATTTTATTTTGGATTTCCCTTATCTGTTCTAACCCAGATGGAGATTCTTAAAACCTCTGCCACTCACCTGTATCCAATATGGATGGATGCAGATTCGCAAATCGGAGTCAGCTAAAGAAATGAGGCTCATTAGGAGGCGTCGGTGGCTTAGGCATAGAAGTTTCCGCTGTGTAGGTATTCTCTCAATTAGTCCACTGGCATTACTTTTAAAGTTAATTATTTTATTAAATATTTTCTAATTAAAGTTTTAGTTTTATTGGATAGCGATGATGCCCATTTTTGCCTTGTGATGCTTCAGGTGCGTGACTGGCCAGCACGTACTTTGAGGTAGCACGGTGTTTGCCACGTGGCCGACCCGGGGCAGGTCGGGGCGTGACATTAAATCTATTTTCTTTGTTCTTAATTCCGTTATATGCCTGATCACCATATAATAGGTTTTTGAATTGTATGAAGGACTGAGAGGTGAAATATGATTCGTGCTCTAGGAAAATAGACACAATCTAATTGTATACGAGAGTAATTCAGTTTATTATGATAACCATAATTAAATTAGTTTCAGGAGAACCTGATTTAATTATTAATCCTAGGATCTTGATGTTCTTAGCTAATTAGTTTAATGCATTGAGAAGTGGTAATCACTTAGTTAGGAAAACTTGGGATGATCTGAGAGGGCTCCTAAGTAGATTAATGATTGTTATTTTAGCCCTGTTAACTAAATTCATACATAATTGAATTAAATACCTAGAAGAGAAGCCTAAACCCTGATGCTTTTAATATTGATTTTCTCTTTAATTATTTGCTATTGTTCTTTTGTTAATTAGATTAGATTATAATTTCTTACTTTTATTCTTTACTTTTATTAAAATTAGTTTTTCTCTTTTATTAAACTCTACTAGAATTAGCATTTAGCAATTCACAAGTCCTCATGGATTCGACCTTGGAATACTCCAAGCTTTATTACTTGATTCTGTTCTCTTGTAGAAAAATCATCGATCACATATCATATAAACACATACATATAAACCTTTATATTTTCTTTAAAAAGCCTCCCACTCCCTAAATGGATATATCATAAAATAGATGTGTGTGTGTCGTGGATTATCCGTATCCCAAAACATTTGAAATTCATTTTATGTTTTAAAAACATTATGAAAACATTTAACCCTAGTGGCTAAATAATGAAATCTAAGCCACTCACAGTGTTATGAAGTTTGTATACTCCCAAAGAATCCATGTAGATTTACCTCCGAAGCGTCACCGCACTTGATTGTCCCGAATTCTAATTACACGGAAATTCATGTTAGCATTCATAATCAAACTATGAATGCACCTATGAGGCTTTAACGTGACCTAAGATGATGTTTAGATGTCAAGCCCCGACCCGCAGGCTCGGCCACGTGACAATCGCAGTACCACCTCGAGATGCGTGCCTCGTCAGGCGGGCAACCAAGATGGCACAAGGCTTAGAAATAAAGGATATTCGAGCAATATATGAAAACATACGAAAATATTGTAGATAATATAGTTTAAAAGTATTTAAAAAAAATAAAGTGACACATCTTACGGTGCTAAATACAGCGGAAAGTATTATATATAAATACATAAATGTATATGTAAGATGCACTAATATTCCGAGCCAAGATACACAAAGCAAAAGGGGTGGCACCTACAAAGTCGTGTCCACAGTGACGTACTGGGATCACTGACCACCGGGACGTCCGCCGTCCAAGGCCTGATGATCTGACAACAAAAGTGAATGGGGTGAGTACAATATACTTGTACCCATTGAGAGACTCGGTTATAAAGACCGATCACCTCAGGCTGGGGATATGAAATAATCCAAAAATCTATTTAATAAACCATTTACTGAAATATAGGAAGTCCCAAACCAAGTCAAATATTAAATCAATAGTAATATTTCCAAATGGGCTGGCATCTGAAATTTGTCCCAATAAGGTATACCCGTGCACTGGGTATCCACTGGACCGTCAAGGGTTACTTTATACTTTTAAAACATTTTTCTTTACTCTCTGGCCCATTCCCTTGACGTTTGCCTTGCTGTGGTGGAACACAGCATCTGGAGCCTTGGCGAGTTTCCCTACGCGCCTCTCCCAACCAGGCTCGACTCACCGTGCCCCTCAATAGGTGGTCCACGGCTGAGTATCACGCATGCTCTCAAACTCGGTCCACGCTCCCGCAAATCGGAGCCCCGAGGAACCCGCTCAATCTCTTATCTCTCAGGGGTATCTGATAGGTGTATTTTATACCTATATTATGAGCTATTTTATGAGTATAATTGAATGATTTTATTAATATTATAGCTCATTCTATATTTATTATTCTCACTTTTATCTTATTGTTTGTAGGAAAGCTTTATGGTGAAAATTTAAGAAAACAAAGGAGATTTGGGATGAAAAGACCAAAAAGGATGAATAGATTGAAGTTTGGTTCAAGAGAAGTGCATAGAATGAAGAAACATTGAAGCAGACCTGAAGGGGATGACGTATCATATATGAAACGGCCCTACTTCTTGCCTGAAACGGCTGGGGTATCATATATGAAACGGGGGCCGTTTCTGAGCCGAAAAGTGCGATAGTGTACGACATGAAACGGCGCCGGAATTGTATAGAAACGGCGTCGGTTCTATGTTTTTGAGTCCAACTCGATTTAATCTCCTAATTTTATGTAATCTCTCGAATATAAATACCATAGGTTAGGGCTTTTAGACGAACCGGGTTAATACTTTTCAGAGGAGCTCAAGGGAGCAGACTTTGTCTTCTTTGGGAGATTTTCTTATCTTTAATTTCTTCTTTAATGCAATTATTTATTTTCTTTATTTTCTTTATCTTTAGTAGTTAAATTCCTTGTTGGGGATTTGGGTAGATCTTCTAGGGATTTTAATTTAATTATTGTATGAATTGGTTTTCTTGGGGTTAAATCTGTTTTCTTTGTTCTTAATGCGTTATATGCCTGATCACCATATAACAGGTTTTTGGAATTGTATGAAGGACTGAGAGGTGAAATATAATTCATGCTCTAGGAAAATAGACACAATCTAATTGGATACGAGAGTAATTCAGTTTATTGTGATAACCATAATTAAATTAGTTTCGGGTGAACCTGATTTAATTATTAATCCTAGGATCTTAATGTTCTTAGCTAATTAGTTTATGCACTGAGAGGTGGTAATCACTTAGTTAGGAAAGCTTAGGATGATCTGAGAGGGCTCCTAAGTAGATTAGTGATTGTTATTTTAACCCTGTTAACTAAATTCATATATAATTGAATTAAATACCTAGAAGAGAAGCCTAAACCCGAACGCTTTTAATATTGTTCATCTTTTTATCATTGTTCTTTTGGTTAATTAGATTAGATTATAATTTCTTGATTTTATTCTTTGCCTTTGATAAATTAGCTTTTCTCTTTTATAAACTCTATTAGAATTAGGATTTAGCAATTCACAAGTCCTCGTGGGATCGACCTTGGAATACTCCAAGCTATAGTACTTGATTTCGTACTCTTGCGAAAATTCTCGATCAAGTTGGCGCCGTTGTCGGGGACTTGATTTAATTGCTAGCTTTTTAGTTCTAGTAGTTTTAAATTTTTTTGTTTTTATTTTATTTTTATTTTTCTGGTTTAATTTTTCTGTTTTTAATTTTACTTTTATTTTTCATAGGAATTTTTCTTAGTTTTTTTTTTTTTTTGATTTTAGGTAAATATGGAAGATCCTTATGCAATTTTGCTCAATAAGTTGGAGGTGTTGGAGAAGATATTGATGGATGATGAAAATGAAGATTATTCGGAGAATTTGAGTTACAAGGGTGCCTACCGAGGACAATAAAATAGGTGGAATGGTTCTTTTGCGCCCACCTATAATCATTGGAGAGGTAATTCGAATTTTTCTTGGTCTCATCATGGAGCTACTGCTAGATCCTCTAGATTGCAAGGTTTTCAACAAAGACAACATCTTCAACCTCAACCATCCACACAAGACAATGGTTATGAGGACAAGTTTCTAGCTTTCATGACTCAAGTCAATTTACAGCTTTCACAGCTGCAAAAGCTTGATAAAATAGACCAGTTGGAAAAGATTGTAGATTCTCATTCAATAGCCATTAAGAATCTTGAAGTCCAATTGAATCAAATTGCACAATCCATTGCTGAGTGGGAGGATGAAAACGAAGAGGAATGGTACAGTGAGGATCCGGCCCCGGAATACATCAGAAGCGGCGCCGGAATTTCACGTGAAGCAATCTTGGAATGGAACGATGATGAAGCGGTGCCGGATGATGACAAAAACGGTGCCGATTCTGGAAATCAGAAATTTAATTACGCTTACGGCAATGAAACGGCGCCGGAAGACTACACAAGCGGCGCCGAAACTTCATTGAAGCTGGTTGCTGTTCGAAACAAAGAAGAAACGACGCCGAGAGAGCATATAAGATGGCCTGAACTTCCTTCAAAGCCTTATAATGAGGTCAAGCGTTATGTTCCACCAATTCCATTCCCTCAAAGGTTGAAGCAAAGGAAGATGGAGCAAGAAAATAGCTTAGAATTGAAGGAAATTATAAGTCCTAGCGAGGAACTTGAAGCTAAGCCACCGAATGATGTTCAAAATTCATCGTCCGAGTTGGACCCAATGACATCCATCACTGAATCCCCTCATGCTCTCAATTTGGACATGGAACCTTGTGTGTCACCCATCCTCCAACCTCAAAAGGACATAGCCACTAGTGAAGCATCCAATACTACATTGAAGATTGACAAAGAAAGGGAAGTATTTCAAAATTTTAAACCTTTGTCAATCCAATTCTTTTATGGTGCTAATACACTTTTATTTGTGGTTTCTTTGCATAAGGATAATTTGAGAAATTCCAAGGAGGATACTGCCAAGGCTATTCAACGAGATAAATTGTGGAACATATGGCAATATGATTTCACTGGAATTACGTGACCTCCTTTTAATGATAATGTCTAGCTATAGACATTTAAATTTAGCGCTTTGTTGGGAGGCAACCCAACGTTCTAACCTTTCTTTTTATTTTATTTTCATAGTTTTTAGAAATTTTATTAATCTTTGTTTAATTTTCTTTTGTAGTTCATGGTCTTGGATTTTCATATATTTTACCTCTCCAACTCTACAAGGATAAAGGGAGATTTCTCTACCCTTTTATTTTGCTTAATTGTTCAAATTTAATATTCATGTTCATGTTTGTGTAGGGGTGAATTTTTGAAAATCTAGTTTTAATTACTAACAATTTTTCTTATGTATTTATTGGAAACGATTTTGCATTTAGCTAAATTCTTACATGCATACATACTTTTCTTCTTGAGCCAAGAAACGTTGGGGGTTAAGAACAAGCAAAAAGGACCTGAAGATCAAAATTTGGAGCCTCAAGTAGCAGTGAGGATCTGGTGCCGTTTTCATTACATGTCCCAGGCTGTTTTCAGTTTGAGCAAATTTGATGGAGAAACAGACATATTCCCGCGCGGGGCTCATTACTATACGGCGCCGGAACCGTAACGTAACTCTGCTTGTGAAGCTGGGTGGAACCGAGATTTCAGTTGCAATGCTAAACACTTCTTCGTTGGGATTCGATGAATAGCCACTTTCATTATTTAAATCTCTTTTGTTCATCACACTCTCAAACTCAATCCGACATCTTTACCCACCATTGCCAGCACTTATTGGCTTTGGATTATGGAATAAATGTCAAATGGTTGCCACATTGGAAAATATAGAATATGCAATTGTTGTGGCAGCCATTGGACATGTGCTCAAATACAAGTTCATATCTTTCACTCCAAATTGATTTCAAAAACCAGTTTGCTCTTCCCCAATAATTTTGGCTTTATTAATTTCATGCATCCATATAGCTTAGATTAATTTAGTTTCTTAATTTTAATTTTCATTTAATTTCATACATACTCCTACACTCATTTTATGATTTTTATTTGTGCAGTGATTTGGATGGATTGGTACTCAGAATTCTCTGTTTCATCTAATAATTTTTTTCAGGGAGTTTCTGAATTCTTATCTATTTTTATTTTTGCACAATATTGAGGACAATATTGCTCTAAGTGTGGGGGGATGGCTTTGAAATTTTTGAAAATTTTTGAAAATTCTTTTGTTATAAAATTTTTCTAACTAATTTCTGATTTTATTGGTTACTTTAGATTGGTGATATGAGTATATAATTTTCTTAGTGCTGAATTAATTGTTGACTTTTGAGTGCATAATATGATTAAGTAATTGTTTTACAATTTAGGTTTTGTGAATGCTATGAGATTGATTTTGCTAAGAAAGAATGCTTTGAATTGACTTGAGTTACCTAGTGAGATTTTGAGCCTTCATGCCATATTTTTCTTTGATATTTATGCCTTCTATGATTTTGGATTTCTAGAACTTGAGATTCATCTTTTTGAGATTACATGTTTAATATATATGCAAGCATTAAGATAAAGGTCTTTAGAATTTTCGTTTGAGCCAAAAAGCCAACCCTTTATACATTAATCCATTAGTGAGCCCATTTGAGCTTAATTGTGATATCTTTAGCTTTTTCTTTCATAGCCTTATCTAAAGAACCTTGAGCCTAAATTGAGAAAAGCAAGTTTGGACCCTTTGAAATTCATGATTAGTAGAGAATTACTTGTTTTTATTTGTTGTTCTTTTAGGTTGGTTATAAAAGAATAAGTGTGGGGGAGATGGTAATGTGTGTATGAGGTAGTGATGAAAAGAAAAGGGAGAATTCTTGCCAATTAAAAAAAAATCTGAAAGTGTTGAAATTAAAAAAAAATGTTGAAAATTGATTGGCATGAATTTCTTCTTGAGCTTAAAAGAGTGAAGAAAAAAGGTGATGATTTTTGCAAAATATTAAGATGTTGGTTGGAGTGATTTTTGATCAAGATATTCTAGACATTCTTGATTTTCTTACTCTACTAATTTTGAATTATTTTGTTTTTCCTTTTATCCTTTTCTTTGTAAACATTCTTATCCTTTTGGCCCCATTACAACCTTGTATGAAGACTTTTTGATTTTTGCTTGTCTGTATATATTGGAGTAGTGGAGAATAGATGTTTTTCAAGCCTATGGTAAGTCCAATTTCATGAGAAGATGATGAGAGTAACTCACCACAAAAATTTCTAAACACTTGAGAGATTGAGTGACCACTTGTGAGGGAATAGTCAATTTGAAGTGTTTGATCCTAGTAAATGATGTTGAATAGTATTTGCTTGTCTAGATTGTGAAGTGATTTGCTTATGAATTATTATGTGCTTCATTATCAGCAATTTAATTTGGTACTTTGAATTTTATATATCTTGTATTATTAATTTGAAGCTAACCAATATTTTTCAAACATGTTTGTGGGTATCGTCCTGATAAACCCTCAGGAGACTATAACTCCTCCACTAGGGACACCTAGGGGTTTAAAGGCTTGTGGCATATGCTAAATGTCACCGTACACCTATGAAAATGGAATTGTTTTCTGTTTTAGGATTAGTTAATATATTAGAGTGATACATATTGCTTGAGGACAAGCAATGAGGTAAGTGTGGAGGAATTTGATAGGTGTATTTTATACCTATATTATGAGCTATTTTATGAGCATAATTGAATGATTTTATTAATATTATAGCTCATTCTATATTTATTATTCTCACTTTTATCTTATTGTTTGTAGGAAAGCTTTATGGTGAAAATTTAAGAAAACAAAGGAGATTTGGGATGAAAAGACCAAAAAGGATGAATAGATTGAAGTTTGGTTCAAGAGAAGTGCATAGAATGAAGAAACATTGAAGCAGACCTGAAGGGGATGACGTATCATATATGAAACGGCCCTACTTCTTGCCTGAAACGGCTGGGGTATCATATATGAAACGGGGCCCGTTTCTGAGCCGAAAAGTGCGATAGTGTACGACATGAAACGGTGCCGGAATTGTATAGAAACGGCGCCGGTTCTATGTTTTTGAGTCCAACTCGATTTAATCTCCTAATTTTATGTAATCTCTCGAATATAAATACCATAGGTTAGGGCTTTTAGACGAACCGGGTTAATACTTTTCAGATGAGCTCAAGGGAGCAGACTTTGTCTTCTTTGGGAGATTTTCTTATCTTTAATTTCTTCTTTAATGCAATTATTTATTTTCTTTATTTTCCTTTATCTTTAGTAGTTAAATTCCTTGTTGGGGATTTGGGTAGATCTTCTAGGGATTTTAATTTAATTATTGTATGAATTGGTTTTCTTGGGGTTAAATCTGTTTTCTTTGTTCTTAATGCGTTATATGCCTGATCACCATATAACAGGTTTTTGGAATTGTATGAAGGACTGAGAGGTGAAATATAATTCGTGCTCTAGGAAAATAGACACAATCTAATTGGATACGAGAGTAATTCAGTTTATTGTGATAACCATAATTAAATTAGTTTCGGGTGAACCTGATTTAATTATTAATCCTAGGATCTTAATGTTCTTAGCTAATTAGTTTATGCACTGAGAGGTGGTAATCACTTAGTTAGGAAAGCTTAGGATGATCTGAGAGGGCTCCTAAGTAGATTAGTGATTGTTATTTTAATCCTGTTAACTAAATTCATACATAATTGAATTAAATACCTAGAAGAGAAGCCTAAACCCTAACGCTTTTAATATTGTTCATCTTTTTATCATTGTTCTTTTGGTTAATTAGATTAGATTATAATTTCTTGATTTTATTCTTTGCCTTTGATAAATTAGCTCTTCTCTTTTATAAACTCTATTAGAATTAGGATTTAGCAATTCACAAGTCCTCGTGGGATCGACCTTGGAATACTCCAAGCTATATTACTTGATTTCGTACTCTTGCGAAAATTCCCGATCAGTATCGTTCCCCAAACAATAATCAGTAATATCAATTTATAAAATGTATTGAAATTCCCACCCTTTAAATCATTTGTAAACTTGGTGTGTGAGGGTGGACAATTCATACCCTAAAATATATATAAACAATTTAATAAAGCATTTATAAATAAATTTGAAAACGGTTAACCCTTAATGGTCAACCAATATAATCCAAGCCACTCACAAGAGAGGAGAGTTGTATACTCCCCGATTACCCACGAATGCCTTAGCTCAAACTGCTACCGGTCTGAAACTCGTACAATCACGTACCTAAATAATCAAATTAAAATATAATTTGATTAATAAAGACTTTCAACCAACAATTAAATCATAAAACAAAACCTATTTAAGGTATCGGAGTAAAATTGGGCAAGTCCGGAAGTCAATTGAAGTAAATTAAAGTCAATTGGGTCAAATGGGGTTTAGGGCTGCAAAATGACCATTTTGCCCCTGGACCCGAATTGGGGCAAAAATTGCCCAGCAGTGATGATCCGGCCCTGGTTCTTTGCTGCACTTAAGGCTGAGCTTCGGCCTCCAATCTTCTTCAGCTCGATTCAAGTTCGATTCAACACCAATGGACGTGAAATTCGAAATACATACTCCTCAACACTTAAACTAAGATTCCACAGCATCAAGAACTGATTTAAACAACCAATTATGCTCGGGATTCAAATCTAAACACTAAGGGTTAACATATCTCGTACAAAACAGAAATCTCAACTTCAATCAACGATTTCTCTTAGCACAGACCATGAAATCAAGCAAATAAACTATCAAATTAAAGCTTGATGAGTCTAGAACAACATACCAAACTCCCAGCCAATTCCCACGGTTGAATTGAAAGTTATGAGCTGATGAACAATCTGTCGCCAAAATTACAGATTTGTAGATTTGGTGATTTTCTTGGAAATTTTGGTGTTTTGATCTTCAAGGATACAAGAGAAGTTGGTATTGATGCTTGATTGAGTGTTTGAAATGAGATTGAGGGTTTGATTTTGAAGAAAATCGAATAGAGAACTTGGAGAAAATGAAGAACAAGAAGAGAAGAGAAAAATGGGGATCTCGGGTGGCCGAGACCCCATATAATTCGGTCAGATCCGGCGCCGGTTCTGACCAGTTCCTGCCCCGGAATCAACAGAGTCAAAGTTGACTCCGGTCAACTCGGCCCAATTTCCTTGGGACTCGAAACCAAGTGGGGCCCATATCCTCGGATCAATTTTAGGGTTTTTAAGCTTGAAATTGAGCTAAATGAAGTTTAAAACATCCATGGGAAGTCAAATTTGGTATATTTACTAGACAACAATACATAAATACTCAACTTGACATGTGCGGACTAGGTCCGGGCGTGTCATTGGATGTGTTTTTGGGTTAGAAAAGTGTCCGGGAAGGTTTCAAGTCAAAATCGGACACTAGGATAAAAATTATGATTTTACCCCTATGGGCAAAATTGAGTCCTGCGTGGGACTTGGCCTTAGGCCACTCTCGCACTGGAGTGGCCTGGCTCCACGTGGGAGATAAAACAAAGAGCTAGGGAATCGAGCTCTCTCCTCGATTTTCATGTTGATTATCCTCCTTTCGATGTGCAAACTTAGACAGGTGATTCTCATGCTGTCCATAACAGATTTACCGAAAGAAAAATGAGAATCACAAGCTCAAAGTTCCAAAATCTCAAATCTAAACTGAATTTTAACTAAAAAGCTAAACCTAACTTTGAGCTGAGATCTCTCCTAAACCGATGCATGAAAATGAGTGAAAACGAAGTAAAATGTAGATTGAGGTGAGTAGGATAACATACCAAGAACTCACCTTGATTCATCGATCGATTTGTCCGGATTGGCCAAAAGTCCAAAATGGCTCTGAGAGGGCAAAAGGAGAGAGAGGAAGAGAGGGAGAAGAGAGAAAAGAGGGGAAAGCTCGGCCCCCTATTTTTAAGCAAGTCCGTCACCAGGCCTACTCAGACCCCAGGCCAGACTTTCTCCTCTTTTTTTAACCTCTTCGATTCTCGATCCTTGGCCTAATCTGCTAACCTGTACACCAATGGATATCTAATTACTTGGCTATGGATTTTAAAGGAAGTCCAATTGGAGTTTAGCAATTTCCATGCATGGCTAATTACCTCATCTTCCATCTCCATGTTATCCTAAGTTTATCATCTCTTTTTAATCTGACACATCCGGATTGACGTATTGTTTTGAATTAATACACCGTCTTATACCATTCCATTGGTATGAAAAAGTTGGATTAGGTCCAGGTGTGTCAACTCTCCACACCGTCAAAAAATTTCATCCTCGAAATTTTCAAGGTAGTTGTGGGGAGATTTGGCTTCTACTTCAAGCCTTCCCCTTGTTTTTGAATAGTGATCGCACCACTATTTGCCGCTGAACTTTCTTGTTGCATTTTGATCTCTTCCAATCATTTTTTCTTAAGAACAGCTTTCTCGCTATTTTATTCTTGAGTTTGAACTTCATGTTATGTTTAGCAGAGCATATCCTTATCCATTCATGGGTTAGGTTCATTTCACTTCAGTTACATTACTTAGAGATTCTTACTCCATCTCAGCTGTCCTTATTCGATCCTTTCGCTTTGTCCTTATTTTCTCCTTAAAGTTCTTCTTATCGAGATTATCCTTTTATTACTTCTGAGGTTCCACTCCTCTTATTCTCCTTAGAAGTCTATTATTCCTTCTTTGACATTACATCTCATTCCAAGGCCATCCGCTGATGCATTCCTTGTGTTCTCGATGTCTTGTACTTATCTTTGTAACCAAGATGTCGGAGAAGATTTTAGATTAACTCATTCGCCTCTAAGGCACGGTGTGCGGTGAGTTAACTTTATCCTTCCCCTACCTTGGCCTTTCTTTTCTATTTTGTTTTTTTGGTTCTCTTTTCTTTCTTCTCGATATCTCTCTTTCTCATGACATGGGATGTGAGTCAAACTCTTGTACACATTAGCCCACTCTCGGCCATATTATATCGAGGAATCAGAGATCATGCCCTATCAGCTCTTACAATTCGACCAACTCTCTGATCGCCCATCTATATCTCATACAGGGCCCTTAGCCCATCCCATCTCATACAGGGCTTTTGGCCCATTTCATCTCTCATTTTCTCTGGGATAGAGAACTTTGGGAGGCCTTATGCTCTCCCCAATCACACTCTCGGTTGGTTATCTCGAGTGGTCATCTCAGAGATCCTCAAGATCTCGATCTCTGATCTTTTCCTCTCATAAGGACATCTCACATGGCTCCTTAGTCATCTGTACTTGAGTTTCGACTATATGCTCATCCATGCCATTTTCTTTAGCCTCTTCGGGCTCTCTTTTGTCTTTTACCTTCTTGGAGTATCTACTTTATGAAGTGTCACAATTTTCTCTTTCCTATGACCTCATTTATTCACTTTAGCTTCTTTGCCAACAGTCGATGTATTTTCCTCTTTTCATCAACAGTTGTTTCTGAGGTTTCTTTTTCCCCATTTTCTTTCCTTTTCTTGTATTCCCATCTATACGGGACTAGACCTATCGCGCACGTTGTAATCGTGCGGCATCATTTGTAGCTTTCTTTATCCATATTTTCCTCTCTCTTATGGTTTCTTTGTCCTTTCATGTCACGCCCCAACCCGCAGGCTCTGCCACGCGACAACCGCCGTACCACCTCGAGATACGTGCCTCATCAGGTGGGCAACCAAGATGGCACAAGGCTTAAAAATAAACGATATTCGAGCAATATATGAAAACATACGAAATTATCATAGATAATATAGTTCAAAAATATTTCAAAATAAAATGTCACATCTTACGGTGCTCCATGCAGCGGAAAGTATTATTTATAAATACTCAAATGTATATGTAAGATGTAATAATATTCTGAGCCAAGATATACCAAGTAAAATGAGGTGGCACCTACAATATAGTGTCCATAAAGACGAACTGGGATCACTGGCCACCAGGACGTCTGCCGTCCAAAGTCTGATGATCTGAAAACAAAAGTGAATGGGGTGAGTACAATAAACTTGTACCCAGTGAGAGACTCGGTTATAAAGACCGATCACCTCAGGCTAGGGATATGAAATAATCCAAATATCAATTTAATAAACCATTTGTTGAAATATATGAAGTCCCAAACCAAATCAAATATCAAATCCATAATAATATATTCAAATAGGCTGGCATATGAAATCGTCCCAATAAGGTATACCCGTGCACTGGGGTATCCACTGGACCGTCAAGGGTTACTTTATACTTTTAAAACATTTTTCTTTACTCTCTGGCCCATTCCCTTGACGTTTGCCTTGCTGTGGTGGAACACAGCATTCAGGAGTCCTAGCGAGTTTCCCTACGCGCCTCTCGCACTCAGGAGCGACTCACCGTGCCCCTCGATAGGCGATCCACGGCTGAGTAACACGCATGCTCACAACTCGGTCCACGCTCCCACATATTGGAGCCCCGAGGGAAACCACTCAATATCTCATCTCTCAGGGGTATCGTTTCCCCAAACAATAAACCATAATATCAATATATAAAATTTATTGAAATTCCCACCCTTCAAATCATTTATAAACTCAGTGTGTGAGGGTGGACAATTCATATCCCAAAACATATATAACAATTTAATAAAACATTTATAAATAAATTTGAAAACGGTTAACCCTCAATGGTCAACCAAAATAATCCAAGCCACTCACAAGTGAGGAGAGTTGTATACTCCCCAATTACCCACGAATGCCTTAGCTCAAACTGCAACTGGTCTGAAACTCGTACAATCACATACCTAAATAATCAAATTAAAATCTAATTTGATTAATAAAGGCATTCAATCAACAATTAAATCACAAATCAAAATCCATTAAAGGTCTTGGAATAAAATTTGGGTAAGTCTGGTATTCAATTGAAGTTAATTAAAGCCAATTGGGTCAAATGGGGTCTAGGATTGCAAAATGACCATTTTACCCCTGGACAGTGATGATCCGGCACCGGAACTAGTCAGAACCGGCGCCGGTTCTGTTCTGGAAATAAGGCCGAGTTTCGGCCTAAATCTTCTTCAGCTCGATTCAAGTTCGATTCATCACCAATCCGTACCAAAATTGAAACACAGCATGTTAAATACATGATCTAAGGATTTACAGCTTCAAGAACGGAATCAATCCATTAAACATGCTCGAATTTTGAATCAAAACATTAAGAGTTGACATATCTCGGGCAAAACAGAAATATCAACTTCAATCAACGAATTCTCTAAGCACAGACCATGAAATCAAGCATGTAAACTATCAAATTAAAGCTTGATGAGTCTAGACCAACATACCAAAATCCCAGCCTCAACCCACGGTTGAATCAAAAGATATGAGCTGATGAACAATCTGTCGCCAAAATTCCAGATTTCTAGATTTGATGATTTTCTTGGAAACTTTGGTGTTTTGATCTTCAAGGATACAAGAGAAGTTAATATTGATGTTTGATTGAGTGTTTGAAAGGAGATTACAGGGTTAATTTTGAAGTGATTCGAGGAGAGAGCTCGGAGAAGATGAAGAGTAGAAGAGAAGAGAAAAATGGGGATCTCGGGTGGCCGAGACCCCATAATAATCGGTCAGTTCCGGCGCCGGAATCAACCGAGTCAAGGTTGACTCCGGTCAACTTGGTCAAACTTCCTTGGGATCCGTGCCCAAGTGGGGCCCACATCTCGGAACTTCAATTTTAGGGTTTTTAAGCTTGAAATCGAGCTAAATGAAGTTTAAAACTTCCATGGGAATCAAATTTGATATTTTGACTAGTCAACAATACATAAATATTCAACTTGACACGTGCGGACTAGGTCCGGGCATGTCAACTCTCCCCTCCTTACAAAAATTTCATCCCCGAAATTTAAACAAACTAAACATCAAACAAATGGGGGAAATCACGTCTCATATCATTCTCGGGCTCCCAAGTCTGCTCCTCAATCTGCGAGCTTTTCCACAAAACTCTCACCAAAGGTACCGATTTATTCCTCAAGGATCGAATTTCTCGATCCAAAATGGCTACAGGTCAAACCCTGAAGCCCAAACTCTTCTTCAGCTTCACAGGTGGTGCTTGAAGAACATGTGACGGATCAGGTACATATTTTCGGAGCATAGATATATGAAAAACATCATGTATCCGAGACATGTCGGGTGGCAACTCCAAGCGATACGCCACCGGTCCAATTCTTTCAGTGACAAGGAATTGACCAATGTACCTCAGGTTGAGTTTTCCCGCCTTGCGGAAACGAATAACGCCTTTCCAAGGTGAGACCTTCAAGAACACTTGATCTCCCACTTGGAACTCCAAAGGTGTTCTCCTTCGCTGTGCATACTTTCGATCTCGATCCTGGGCTGCTTGAAGTCGTTCCCGAATAAACTTCACCTTTTTAGTGGTAAGTTCAATCTCTGCTTTGTTGAAGATTCGATTCTCGCCCACTTCATCCCAATACAATGGGGTTCTACACTTCTTTCCATACAGAGCTTCATATGGAGCCATACCAATACTAGATTAGTAGCTGTTGTTGTAAGCAAACTCTGCTGCTACAAGATATGTGTCCCATCCACTAGAAGACTCAAGCGCACATGCTCGCAACATGTCTTCCAATATCTGAATAGTACGTTCTGACTGACCATCAGTCTGTGGATGGAAAGCAGTGCTGAAACGAAGCTAAGTTCCCATCGCTTGCTGAAAGCTATCCCAGAACTGTGAGGTAAACCTCGGATCTCGATCTGAAACCATAGAAGCTCGGACTCCGTGAAGTCGAACTACTTCGTTCATGTAGAGCTGTGCTAACTGGTTCACGCTCCATCTCATGCTTACAGGGAGGAAATGTGCTGACTTGGTAAGTCAGTCAACAATCACCCATACCGCATCAACTCCACGTCTAACACGCGGAAAACCGGTCACAAAATCTATAGTGATGTGCTCCCACTTCCATTCAGGAATTTGAAGAGGTTGAAGTGTCCCAAAAGGCTTTCGACGCTCTGCTTTCACTTGCTGACACGTCAAGCATCTCGCTACAAATTCAGCAACTTCTCTTTTCATTCCAGGCCACCAATAATGATCTTTGATGGTTCGATACATCTTGGTGCTACCTGGGTGCATAGCAAACGGAGAAGAATGGGCTTGCTGAAGAATGGTGCATTTAAGATCAAGATCGTACGGCACACAGATTCTACTCCGAAATAGCAGAATTCCATCACTGTGAATTGAAAATTCCGATGGTTCTCCCAACTATAACTTCTGAAGTTCTTGTTGCAACCTTGGATCGGACTTTTGGAGATCACGAATCCGATCATCTAGCACTGGCTTAGCTAGAATCTGAGCAATTAGTACACCGTCATGATGATCATAAGCCAATCTGGTTCCAGTTGATCTCAGCTTCACCAACTCTGGTAAGTGAACATCTCTGATCATCGCCAAGGACGTAACTGTATTTCGGCTCAAAGCATCAGCAACAACGTTCGCTTTGCCGGGATGATAATCGATTACGAGATCGTAATCCTTTATGAGATCTAGCCATCTCCTTTGCCGCATATTCAACTCACGTTGGGTCATGAAGTGCTTGAGACTCTTGTGATCTGTATAGATACGACAGGTTTCACCGTATAAATGGTGACGCCAAATCTTCAAAGCGAATAGAATGGCAGCAAGCTCCAAGTCATGTACTGGATAATTGACCTCATTCGGTTTCAATTGACGAGAAGCATATGCAATTACCCTCTCATCTTGCATCAACACACATCCAAGTCCGTTGCCCGATGCATCGGTATACACAGTGAACTCTTTGCCGCTCACAGGTAAGGCAAGTACCGGTGCGGTCATCAATTTATCCTTTAGCTTCTGGAAACTCTTTTCACATTCCTCTGACCAAACAAACTTAGTGTTCTTGCGGGTCAGTTTAGTCAATGGTGCAGCAATCGTGGAGAATCCATCCACAAATCTCCGATAATATCCAGCTAATCCTAAGAAACTTCGAATCTCTGTGGGAGTTGCAGGACGTTTCCAGTTGGTGATTGCCTCAATCTTGCTGGAATCCACATATATGCCGTCCCTATACACAACATGTCCAAGGAATCCAACTTCCTGCAACCAAAACTGGCATTTAGAGAGCTTAGCATAAAGCTGATGATCTCGAAGAGTTTGCAACACAATGCGAAGATGATTAGCATGCTCTCGCTGGTTCCTTGAATAAACCAATATATCATCAATGAAAACAATGACAAATCGGTCTAAATACTGATGGAATATGCGATTTATCAGGTCCATAAATGCTGCTGGAGCGTTGGTAAGTCCAAACGACATCACACAGAACTCGTAATGTCCGTATCTGGTACGAAAAGTATATTTATAGATATCTTCATCTCGGATCTTCAACTGATGGTAGCCCAATCGCAGGTCAATTTTAGAAAACACTCTGGCTCCTCGAAGTTGATCGAACAAATCATCAATGCGAGGTAATGGATATCTATTCTTCACAGTCACCGCATTCAGCTTGCGGTAGTCGATATAGAGTCGCATTGAACCGTCTTTCTTTTTCACAAACAAAACTGGGGCTCCCCAAGGTGATGTACTCGGCTGAATGAATCCTTTATCCAGTAATTCGGCGAGTTGTTTCTTCAGTTCAATCAGTTCAGTGGGTGCAATTCGGTATGGAGCCATAGAAATTGGATCCGTACCAGGATAAACTTCGATCGGAAAGTCGAAGTCTCTCTCGGGTGGCAAACCAGGTAATTCATCGGGGAAAACATCCGGAAACTCATTAACTACCAGGATATCTTCAATGTTAGGCTCTTCCACAGATTTATCTACTACATGGGCTAACACAGCTTTACACCCTTTCAGTAGTAGCTTACTTGCTTTGATGGCGGAGATGACATTCGGTGTGCCTCTGCGCTCGCTATAAAAGTTGATCATACTGCCGTTAGGTCGTGAAATCCTCACCAAATTGTGCTCGCAGTAGATCTAAGCACGATGTCTCCCAAGCCAATCCATCCTCAAGATGGCATCAAAGTCAGACATTTGAAGTGAAATTAAGTCTGCTTCGAAAGTCAGGTTTTCCAGCTTCACTGCACAATCTTTGTACACCGTATTTGGAACCATTTTCTCACCCAACGGTGTATTCACCAACAGCTCGTACCCCAAGGGCGATAACGATTGATCCGCATGCACGGCAAACTTTGTATTAACATAGGACAAGGTAGCTCCAGTGTCCATAATCACATAAGTCGGTTGATCGAAAATAACTACCACGCCTAACGTTTAAAAAATTTTCTAAAGCGGTTACTTTTGCTCAACAAGCAGTTATGAGTACGATAATATCTTTATTCGCGAAAAAATAACTGTCCATGAATATTTAAATATTACTTACCGGTGACTACATCAGGACGTGCATCGGCGTCTTCCTGCGACATGGCATAAACCTGAGTATGTTGTCGCTGCTGCTGCTGCTGTGGGGGTCGTCTCGGGGTTGCTGAACTACTACCAATACTCGAATGCTGCTGAGAAGTAGAAGGTGCTGCGAAAGAATTTCGCACGGGTTGAAATGGACGAAAACCTCCATAGTTGCTCGGTCTGACAGGTGGCTGACTAAAACTCTGCCTGGGTGGTACAGAAATAGAAGATGGACATGCACGTGCTACGTGACCCATGCCTCCACACCGAAAACATCGAAGTCCAGCCTTACACTGGCCAGATTGAAAACGCCTACAGTATGGGCATCGAGGCCCAGACTCCACTCTTTTCTTCCCAAATCTTCCTTTGGCCATGGACCCAAATCCAGACTTCTCTTTTCCTCGACCACCTGATGGAAGCGGTGGTAGAGAAAGTGACATCTGTGGTACTAGGGACTCAACTGAACCGCCCCGAAATATTCCTCCATGGGAATATAAGCTCTGAGTCTGTTTCTGCTCCAGGTCCATCGGTACGTCAGAAAATCGTTGACCACTCGCACTCGACCCTCCTGGTCGACGCTGAGCAATCATAGCTTCTGCCTACAATGCATCCTGTCGACACTGCTCGAAGGTGGCTTTAGAAGTAGGCTTCATCATCTGCACAATCTCCCATCGAAGACCATTAACAAACTGAAGACAAAGGGCGTCCTCAGTGATGGATGGAAGATGGTGTGAATGTCTCCGTAACTCTGTCTCAAATTGCTCAACTGTTCTGTTGCCTTGCTGCAGTCGGAGAAACTCACCATATCGTCTCATCCCAATCTCTTCCGATATAAACCTCTCTCGGAACACAGTAACAAATGTCTCCCATGTCACTGGTCCAGTAGCTCGGCTCTCGAAATTAGTCCACCAACTCAGTGGCTGTCCCTGAAGATATCGAGTAACCATACTCACTCTCTCCTCCGAGGTCATACCCAGACCCTGTGTGTTCTTCGTGACGAAATGTAGCCAATCCCACGCTGCATCAGCAGACGTGTCGGAGAGCTTTGGGATGTCCAGTCCCTTCATGATGCTAAGGAACCTCACCATACGTTCCTCCGAAGAAATAGCACCAGCAGAAGTGCTCGCTGCTCCGCTCGGCTGAAAGTGCGGTGGCATCGGTGTCGGCATCGGTGGCGGCATCGGTGGAGATGGATGAACTGGTGGTGTAATACCAGTAGGCGGATATGCGCCAATAGCCATTTGTGAAGAAAAGAATCTACTGGCCCAACTGTCAAATATCCGCTCGAAATCAGCGGGCATAAACTGCACCGGCGTAGCAGTCGTCGGAGGTGGGGGTGGTGGAATATCAGCATGAGCATCCTGATGATGTGTCTCATCAACAGGTGGAATAGGTGGAATAGGCTCATCCGAAATCTCAGTGGTCTCCGGATCTACAGCAGTCTGAATCTCAGGCTACCTACGTGGTCGACCTCTCCTCCTAGGTACAGAGGGATCAGGGGTAGGAACGGAAGGATTCGGAATACTCCTTCTTCTAGGTGGCATGGCGTAACTATGAATAAAATTTAAGTCAGAAGACAAAATATTTCTATGCCAATCATACTCTCTACTTTTAACCCCAAAATCAGAAATTTCAAAATTATATGAACTACTTGGCTCGGTATAATATAAATATATTATATATATTAAAATTTTGCTCTGATACCAATAAAATTGTCATGCCCCAACCCGCAGGCTCGGCCACGCGACAATCGCAGTACCACCTCGAGATGCGTGCCTCGTCAAGCGGGCAACCAAGATGGCACAAGGCTTAAAAATAAAGGATATTCGAGCAATATATGAAAACATACGAAATTATCATAGATAATATAGTTCAAAAATATTTCAAAATAAAATGTCACATCTTACGGTGCTCCATGCAGCGGAAAGTATTATTTATAAATACACAAATGTATATGTAAGATGTAATAATATTCCGAGCCAAGATATACCAAGTAAAATGAGGTGGCACCTACAATATAGTGTCCACAGAGACGAACTGAGATCACTGGCCACCAGGATGTCCGCCGTCCAAAGTCTGATGATCTGACAACAAAAGTGAATGGGGTGAGTACAATAAACTTGTACCCAGTGAGAGACTCGGTTATAAAGACCGATCACTTCAGGCTGGGGATATGAAATAATCCAAATATCAATTTAATAAACCATTTGTTGAAATATATGAAGTCCCAAACCAAATCAAATATCAAATCCATAATAATATATTCAAATGGGCTGGCATCTGAAATCGTCCCAATAAGGTATACCCGTGCACTGGGGTATCCACTGGACCGTCAAGGGTTACTTTATACTTTTAAAACATTTTTCTTTACTCTCTGGCCCATTCCCTTGACGTTTGCCTTGCTATGGTGGAACACAGCATTCAGGAGTCCTAGCGAGTTTCCCTACGCGCCTCTCGCACTCAGGAGCGACTCACCGTGCCCCTCGATAGGCGGTCCACGGCTGAGTAACACGCATGCTCACAACTCGGTCCACGCTCCCACATATTGGAGCCCCGAGGGAAACCACTCAATATCTCATCTCTCAGGGGTATCGTTTCCCCAAACAATAAACCATAATATCAATATATAAAATTTATTGAAATTCCCACCCTTCAAATCATTTATAAACTCAGTGTGTGAGGGTGGACAATTCATATCCCAAAACATATATAACAATTTAATAAAACATTTATAAATAAATTTGAAAACGGTTAACCCTCAATGGTCAACCAATATAATCCAAGCTACTCATAAGTGAGGAGAGTTGTATACTCCCCGATTACCCACGAATGCCTTAGCTCAAACTGCAACTGGTCTGAAACTCGTACAATCACATACCTAAATAATCAAATTAAAATCTAATTTGATTAATAAAGGCATTCAATCAACAATTAAATCACAAATCAAAATCCATTAAAGGTCTCGGAATAAAATTTGGGTAAGTCCGGTATTCAAATGAAGTTAATTAAAGCCAATTGGGTCAAATGGGGTCTAGGATTGCAAAATGACCATTTTACCCCTGGACAGTGATGATCCGGCACCGGAACTAGTCAGAACCGACGCCGGCTCTGTTCTGGAAATAAGGCCGAGTTTCGGCCTAAATCTTCTTCAGCTCAATTCAAGTTCGATTCATCACCAATCCGTACCAAAATTGAAACACATCATGTTAAATACATGATCTAAGGATTTACAGCTTCAAGAACGGAATCAATCCATTAAACATGCTCGAATTTTGAATCAAAACATTAAGAGTTGACATATCTCGGGCAAAACAGAAATATCAACTTCAATCAACGAATTCTCTTAGCACAGACCATGAAATTAAGCATGTAAACTATCAAATTAAAGCTTGATGAGTCTAGAACAACATACCAAATTCCCAGCCTCAACCCACAGTTGAATCAAAAGATATGAGCTGATGAACAATCTGTCGTCAAAATTCCAGATTTCTAGATTTGATGATTTTCTTGGAAACTTTGGTGTTTTGATCTTCAAGGATACAAGAGAAGTTAATACTGATGTTTGATTGAGTGTTTGAAAGGAGATTACAGGGTTAATTTTGAAGTGATTCGAGGAGAGAGCTCGGAGAAGATGAAGAGTAGAAGAGAAGAGAAAAATGGGGATCTCGGGTGGCCGAGACCCCATAATAATCGGTCAGTTCCGGCGCCGGAATCAACCGAGTCAAGGTTGACTCCGGTCAACTTGGTCAAACTTCCTTGGGATCCGTGCCCAAGTGGGGCCCACATCTCGGAACTTCAATTTTAGGGTTTTTAAGCTTGAAATCGAGCTAAATGAAGTTTAAAACATCCATGGGAATCAAATTTGATATTTTGACTAGTGAACAATACATAAATATTCAACTTGACACGTGCGGACTAGGTCCGGGCGTGTCATTTCACTTGATTCGCCCTTGTCTTGGGTCCATTGCCATCTTTTGGCATCATTTGTAGTTTTCTTATCTCTATACCTATTCTGACACGCCCGGACCTAGTCCGCACGTGTCAAGTTGAGTATTTATGTATTGTTTTCTAGTCAATATACCAAATTTGACTTCCCATGGATGTTTTAAACTTCATTTAGCTCAATTTCAAGCTTAAAAACCCTAAAATTGAAGTCCGTGAGATGTGGGCCCCACTTGGTTTTGAGTCCCAAGGAAATTGGGCCGAGTTGACCGGAGTCAACTATGAAAATGTTGACTCCGGCGTCGGATAGGGACGGGTCCGACGCCGGACCCGTTGTTTTTATATGGGGTCCCGGCTGCCCGAGACCCCCATTTTCTCTTATCTTCATGTTCTTCAATTCTCCGAGAGACCTCTCTTGATCTCTTCAAAATCAAACCTTGAATCCCTCTTCAAACACTCAATCAAACATCAATATCAACTTCTTTTGTTTCCTTGAAGATCAAAACACCAAAGTTTCCAAGAAAATCACCAAATCTACAAATCTGGAATTTCAGCGACAATTTGTTCTTCGAGCTATATCTTTTAATTCAACAGTGGGAATTGGCTGGGAATTTGGTATGTTGTTCTAGACTCATCAAGCTTTAATTTGATAGTTTACATGCTTGATTTCATAGTCTGTGCTAAGAGAATTCGTTGATTGAAGTTGAGATTTTTGTTTTGCCCGAGATATGTTAATCCTTAGTGTTTTGATTCAAAATTCTAGCATGTTTAATGGATTGATTCAGTTCTTGAAGCTGTGAATCCTTAGATCATATGTTTAACTTGCTGTGTTTCAATTTTGGTGCTGATTGGTTGTGAATCGAACTCAAACCGAGCTCGATTTGGTGCATGGCCGGCGATGGCCATGCACTGGGAACAACTCCCGCGCCGGACACAGCGTGTCCCGCGCGGGAGCTGCTGAAATTGTGGGATTTCTCCCACTTTGGCTCACTCACACCCGGGAGTGAGCCATCCGCTGACTTGGCACTGTAGCATTAGGGGCATTTTGCAGCCCTAGACCTCAATTAGCTTCAATTAACTTCCGCACTTATCCAATTTAGTTCTTGAACCTTGGAGACCTTAAATGGGTGTTGTTTTATGATTTAATTGTTGGTTGAATGTCTTTATTAATCAAATTAGATTTTAATTTGATTATTTAGGTACGTGATTGTATGAGTTTCAGACCGGTAGCAGTTTGAACTAAGGCATTCGTGGGTAATCGGAGAGTATACAACTCTCCTCTCTAGTGAGTGGCTTGGATTATATTGGTTGACCATTAAGGGTTAACCGTTTTCAAATTTCTTTATAAATGCTTAAATTGTTTATATATGTTTTGGGGTATGAATTATCCACCCTCACACACCGAGTTTACAAATGATTTAAAGGGTGGGAATATCAAATATTTTTTTTATAAATTGATATTACTGATAATTGTTTGGGGAACGATACCCCTGAGAGATGAGAGATTGAGTGGGTTCCTCGGGCTTCCGATTTACAGGAGCGTGGACCGAGTTTGAGAGCATGCGTGATACTCAGTCGTGGACCGCCTTCGAGGGGCACGGTGAGTCGAGCCTGGTTGGGAGAGGCGCGTAGGGAAACTCGCCAGGGCTCCAGATGCTGTGTTCCACCACAGCAAGGCAAACGTCAAGGGAATGGGCCAGAGAGTAAAATAAAGTATTTTAAAAGTATAAAACTAATCCTTGACGGTCCAGTGGATACCCCAGCGCACAGGTATACCTTATTGGGACAAATTTCAGATGCTAGCCCATTTGGAAATATTATTATTGATTTAATATCTGATTTGGTTTGGGACTTACTATATTTCATTAAATGGTTATTAAATTGATTTTTGGATTATTTCATATCCCCAGCCTGAGGTGATCGGTCTTTATAACTGAGTCTCTCACTGGGTACAAGTATATTGCACTTACCCCATTCACTTTTGTTGTCAGATCATCAGGCTTTGGACGACGGACATCCCGGTGGTCCGTGATCCCAATACGTCACTGTGGACACTGTCGAGACGTTTTTACCGCTCCGACGATAAATGATATGGAGTGAAAAAATATTTGGGACTAAACAGTCTAAAAACAAATGGAGTCGCCACTAACCTTTTATTTTTAATAGATGTGGTTAGTCACATACTTGTTAAACCCAACATAAATCTAGAAAGATTATGTCGAGTTAAGGAAAGAAACTGATCTACGAAAAAGATTTTAGGTTCGTGAGTCGGTTACGCTTGGGGAAGGATTAGCACCCCCAAGACGCCCGGAAATCGGTACCACAAAAGTCTTAAAAATATTTTACTTGGGAAATAATAATAAAATATGTTTAAAATCATTTTAGGAAAAACATAATTTCGAATGTTGGAATAAATATTCCTTTTAATGTGGGACAAAAATCCCATTGAATAGTTAAATCCAAAAAATAAAAAAAAATAAAAAACTTAATGTCGGATTGAACATTCCTTTTAATGTGAAAATCCATAGCCCAATTTTGAATTTGAAGAAATTTCCTACTTAGAATGGAGATTCAATTTCTAACTAGGAATAAATATTCTTAAAAAAAAATCAAAGTCAAATTTAAAAATGAGGATAAATATCCTTTTGAAAAACAAAGGTCTAATTTTAATTTTAGAAAGTCTCAATTATGAGAATATTAATTGAAACTTTCTAGAAAACATTTTGCAAAAAGGTTGGGATAAATATCCTCAAATTCGTGTTTTGAAAATCACATTAAGAGACTTTAATTACGATTTCTCAAATTAAAATCTCTTAGAAAGATTTAATTTTAAAACAATGTCGGAATAAATATTCCTTTTAATTTGATGAAGGGAATAGTTTGACAAAAATTTAGTTTGATAGGAAGATATTTTGAAAAATTAAAAATTAAAAAAAAGGTAAAAGAAAATAAATATTCCCTTTTATTGAAAAAGAAATAAAAAAAAAAGATTTTGAAAGTGATTTTTTCATAAAATTTGGATTAATTTGAGAGGCCTTAATTATAGTTGGAAAATTAAGATCTCTCCAAAAACCTTTAAAACATGTTTTGAAATTAATGTTGGAATAAACATTCCTTTTAATTTAATTGGGCCTCTTAAACAAGGGATTTTCCTAAAATGAAATAAAAATAAAACATAAAAGTAAAAATAAAATAAAAATAAAAGATTTTGGAATTAACATTCCTTTTGTAAAAAGAAAATTTTTGGGTTCATTCGTAAATTTTAAGAAATTAAAGAAAATCATAAACATGATGCATGCATTTTATGAAAATTACATGAAAAACATATTTTTTAATTTTGAAGGGATGAAAGAATTCTCCCAGGCCCGATCGGACTCCCGATTAGACACCGAGAAAACATCTCATCGGAGAAAACCTTTAGAAACCTCAGACTCCCGAGGCATCTTTTGGTTACCCCATGCATATGAATTTTTGAAAACCAATGTTCTAATTTTAATTATGCATGAATGAGACAAGGAAACATGGGTTAGTATATATATACACAATTAATCACACAATATAAAATGGCAAATAAATAGGACATGGGAATTTAAAATCAATTTTACAAGATCAAATTGCATAGCAACTAATTTAACACAAATAAGTAAGCTTAATTTAAACAAACACATATACAAGGCCAAGTATGTAATTTTATACAAAATTCAACTCATAATTAAACAAATATATAAGTAAGGGGAAAAGGGTAATTTCAAATAAGATTCAATCTTTAATTAATTAAACATACATACAAAGGCGAAAAGGCAACTTAATACAAGATACAATTACTAAATAAGCAAAAATACATGCAAGGGCAAAAGGGTAATTTTACATGCAAGATTAAATTTTTAATTAAAAAGCACACATAAAAGGGCAAAATAGTAATTTAACATATGATATGATTACTAATTAAGCAAAAATATATGCAAAGGGCAAAGAGGTAATTTTATATTCAAGGGTAAAAAGGTGATTCCACATACAAACTTAATTTTTAATTAAACAAACATACAATCAAAGGTTAAAGATAAAATTAAATGAATATGCATACAAGGGCAAAAGGGTAATTTCACAAACAAGATTAAATTTTAATCAAACAAATAAGGATTTAATGACAAAAAGATAATTTAACAATGCCAAAATTAAGTTCTAAATTAAATAGACATTTACAAACATAAAAATATAATTTTTAACAACCAAGATTTGTTCTCTTTATTTAAATAAAAAAAATAAAATAAAAATAAACTCAAAGATTTAATTTTTATTCACCAAGGTTTTATTTTTAATTAAACAAAAATGTTTACAAGTTTAAAATTATAGTCTTTATAATTTAAATCAAAATTTTAACCCAAACAATCAAATTTACAACATTAAAGGTATAATCTTTATGGCCAAGACTAGATTTTTTTTTTCAAAGCAAGCAAGAATGAAAATAAACTCAAAAATGTAATCTTTCTAATCAAGGTTAAAACTTTTAATTAAATAAGCATATGGAACATACAAAACACGCTTCAAAAAAATAATAAAGTTAGGAACTTTTTACATAATCACATAAATAATTAAAAGAAAAGACATATTAACAAAAATAAAATAAATAAGTAAAAATGCATCATCTTAAATATTCTTAAAGCATGCTTTAAACTAATCAAATTTATAAATCATAAATATCAACAAAAAATTAAAGCTAACATTTTTTGCATGAAGTTAACATAACAAAGCAAGAACATTGCATTTAAAGAAAAAAAATGAAAGATAAAAACAAGAGCTTTACCTAAAGAGTATGAAGTTTTACACCAAAATTAAAAAAAATGGCTTTGTGGAGAAAAGAATGGCTAAAAGTTGATAAACAACAAGCCTTTTCTCTATTTTCTCTAGCCAAATCCTAAAAAAGAAAAAATGAAAGAAAGAAAAATGGAAAGCTTCTCTCTTTTTTTTTGGACTCTCCTTCTCTCTTTTTTTTTCTTCTCTGTTTCTTCTTTGTTTTTCTGTTTGAGGTCCAGAAAAATATGCCCTCTCCTCCGAGCTCTCTCCTCTCTTGTTCTTCTTGAAGAAATCTCCAGCTCCCCGTTGTGTGCTCTGCCCTTCCCTTTTTAAGGACCTCGAGGACAGCTATTTCTTTTAAAAGAAATAGCTGTCCTCCGGGTTGTCTGCTCTCCTCTTCAAAAGCTGTCCCACATGTTGCTGCAGATGGGAATCTTTCATTTTTTTATCCATGGTCTTGCTTCCTTTGTGCTTCATTGGCTGGGTCTTTAAATTTTCTATTATTTCTTTTTATTCTTGATGTATCCAGCTGGGAATCATTTGTGGGAATCGCATGGTGGGTGTTGGCGAGGTCCTCAGTTGCTTCCTTTCTCTGCTTCTGTTCCCTCTCAATTGCCTCACTCGTATCCTCATATGACCTTGTTCTCCTAGGCACACCGCTGCTTAACAGGGGGAGCTTACGGAACCAAAAGAATGATAAGACTTCGTTATCTCCACTGTGAATTATGTGAAACAAAGAACTGGAAATCAGGAAGTTGGACATGTAAACCACGCAGCCAGCTAGTTATCGGCAGCTTGTAACAGAGAGCTTGCTTACTGTCATTCTTGAGATCTATTTGAAGTCAAAAATTGAACCTCTCAACTTGTGGGAAGCAAGGCCGAAAACAGGTAGAGATATCTTTGAAGATGCATCAACACCACAGACTTTCCTCCCGCTAGAAGCGAGATACAGCAGCTGAGTTTTACTTCTAAAATTTGTCGCCAAAGAATGGAACGTCAAGAAAGATGCATCCAGATTTTGTAGTGTTGAGCCCATAGGTATCCTGTATATTGGGTACCAAGCCACAGAAATCCAACTTGCAGGCAAAAGATCACAACTACTATACATGCTGATCTCTGGAAATTGAGATGCAAGACCCATAATCTTGTCATATAAAGGTCTCCGATGACGTGGTTATTCTTGTTCAAAGTATTCAAAAACCAGCCGCCCAGGTGACCTGCCAACCTCAACTTCATCACTAGAGGAATTCATAGGAAGTCTGTTCATCCTCTGGGAGTTGTGCTGTCCCCATGGTCCATCAACACCATCTTTCAGTCTCCTGTCTGTTCCGCAGTCACTAATTCCAGCACTACTATTTTCCCTCGAAAACTCAGCATCACTATCTTCACTAGGCCTCCTCGGCCTATGTGGATCTATATACAATTGTATGCCTGACAATAAAGGAACATAGTATTGCTTAACAGAATCACTTCCTTTCAACAATAGCTAGCGGCGCTTCAACACCAAATACACTCTATTCACTAAAACTTTCCTACAGATCGCAAAGGCGATAATATGAGCCTCCATCCACTTCACGAGTTCTCAATCCCCTCAATTTTGCCTTGGACAAACACCGAGCTGGAACAGAAGGAGTGACTGATTCAATGAGCCGATCCAAATTGGTCAAATTGGCAATCTTTGGCGACGACGGCGAAGCGGAGCAGACCGAGTTAGGCTTCGACAATGTGGACTCGTCCGAATCCGTCCGAGCCTCAGCCATTGAATCGACCGAGTTGACTCGGCTCTCCATCTTTAACGGTCTCTATAGTTCCTTCTGCAACGGTCTCTGCTGTCTCTGCAACTGCTGCTGTTGCAATAACTGCTGGTGCCGCCTCACCGCCGGCGGGTTGTAGAATCGGTCCCCGTTGTGAGTCCGGCTCACCGCGAAGCCACCTGATGATCTCCTTTCTCGTGAACCGTCCTCCACATTTTCCTTCTCGGCCCTCCGTTGAGAGTGCAGTTTTCATGGTGGATTTCCGAGCAACCAAGAAGTGGAAACATGGGAGTTTGAATTTGAAATGAAAGAAATAATACAAGGACAAGAAAAGCTGGCAGTTAAGGCCATAAATGAGACATCATTTATTTGTTAATGGTGAAGAAAAGATGAGAACATGAAGGCATGAGACAGGACCAGAGAGTCCCAGGACGTGATATGCATGGCCTCTTCCTGGCTAGAGTGGCTGCCGTGGGAGTTGCTGCTGCTGCTGCAGCTGGGGCAACTGTTGTTGTTGTTGTTGCAGCTGAGAGAGCTGCTGTGATCGTGGAAGCTGCTGCTGTAGCAGCCGTGAAGATGAGCAGCTGCTGCTGTGGCCATATGGCTTGTCTCGGCGGCGACGAGCAGAGGAGTAGCGCCGGTGCTCTTCCACGGCAGCCGCTCACAAGCATGGGCAGAGAGCACAACTCACCATCTTCTCTTTTGCATGGCTTGTATGGGAGCATTTTTATTTTTCATGGTAAATGGTTTGCATGGAGGAGGAGTGTGCAGTTCGTGTGGGAGCATTTTTTTGTTTTGCATGGTGGTGGTTTCTTAGTTTATGCATGGCTTCTTTTGTCATTTTTTTTTTTTGCATGGTAAGTGGTCCCGACTTGGCTTTTGATATATATATATATGTATATATAATATACATTAATATATATGTATATATATACAAATATAAATATATTTATACATTCATATATATATATATACACATATATAAATATATATAAGTATATATAGATATATAAAAATATTTATACACACATGGATATTTATACATAAATATACATATGTATGTAAATATAAATATATAAATATATATACATATATGTATATATATTCGCACCATGATTGAATCGATTCGGTTGATTCCCAACTCGCTCGGCTTTGCATGGAAATTGAGTTGACCCACTTATCTTCCCCCTTTTCTTTTTTTGATTCGAAATTATCTGCAAGAAAATAAAATGAGATCAAAATAAAATAATAATAATAATAATAACAGTAATAGTAAATGACCAACAATAAGCTAAACTAAAAAGGGTAAGCAGAATTGAAACTTTGAAAGAGGGCAAATCAATTAATCAATTAAGATTAACTAGTTGACTAAAGCAAAAAATAAGTGTCTACAGTTGCCCCTCTTTGATTGTTTCTTAATGATCTAGAAGTGTAAGCTTCTGGATAATTGGGAAATAAGCAAAGATGTAGACACTCATTACTCAAACGTGTATTAAACAGTACTGGGGTTTTGAAAAAGATTACTCTTAACTGAAATGATTTTAAAATCGAGGAAGTTGTCCTAAACAGAACTAATTTTGAGAAAACCATCCTAAACAGAAATGATTTTTTTTATTTTATTTTATTATTATTTTTTTGTTTAGATTTTGAGGAAAATTGCCCTAAATAGAAACAATTTTGGAAAACTACTCTAAACAGAAATGATTTTAAATCTAAAGAAATTGTGCTAATTTTGCGAAACCACCCTAAACAGGAGTAATTTTAAATTTGGAAAAGTTGTGCTAAATTTTGAGAAAATCATTCTAAACAGAAATGATTTTGAATTTTGAAGAAATTGTCCTAAACAGAAACAATTTTGAAAAACCATCCTAAACAGAAATGATTTTTGAAGAAATTGCTTTTAAAAAAGAAACACTTTTGAGAAAATCATCCTAAACAAGAAATGATAACTTGGAATAAATTGCTTTAAAAAGAAATGCTTTTGAGAAAACTGTCCTAAACAGGAATGATTTTAAACTTTGAAAGACTTGCTTTAAAAAGAGATGCTTTTGGGAAAACCTTCCTAAACAGGAATGATTTTAAACTTTGAAATTCTTGCTTTAAGAAGAAATGCTTTTGAGAAAATCATCCTAAACAGGAATGATTTTAGACTTTGCTTTGAAAAGAAAATGCTTTTGAGAAAATCATCCTAAACAGGAACGATTTTAGACTTTGCTTTGAAAAGAAAATGCTTTTGAGAAAATCATCCTAAACAGGAACGATTTTAGACTTTGAAGAAATAGCTTTTGAGATAATCATCCTAAACAGGAACGATTTTAGACTTTGAAGAAATAGCTTTGCTTTTGAGAAAATCATTCTAAACAGGAATGATTTTAAACTTTGGATAAACTGCTTTAAAAGGAAATGCTTTTAAGAAAACCTTCCTAAATAGGAATGATTTTAAACTTTGAGTAAGTTGCTTTAAAAAGAAATGCATTTGAGAAAACCATCCTAAACATGAGAAAACCATCCTAAACAGGAATGATTTTAAACTTTGCTTTAAAAAGAAACACTTTTTGAGAAAACTATCCTAAACAGGAATGATTTTAAACTTTACTTTAAAAAGAAACACTTCTGTTTTTTTTTTTTTGAGAAAACTATTCTAAACAGGAATGATTTTAAACTTTGCTTTAAAAAGAAACACTTTTTGAGAAAACTATCCTGAACAGGAATGATTTTAAACTTTACTTTAAAAAAGAAACACTTCTTTTTTTTTTTTAGAAAACTATCCTAAACAGGAATGATTTTAAACTTTGCTTTAAAAAGAAACACTTTTTGAAAAAACTATCCTAAACAGGAATGATTTTAAACTTTACTTTAAAAAAGAAACACTTCTTTTTTTTTTTTTGAGAAAACTATCCTAAACAGGAATGATTTTAAACTTTGCTTTAAAAAGAAACACTTCTTTTTTTTTTCTTTTTTTTTCTTTTTTTTTGAGAAAGCTATCCAAAACATGAATGCTTTTTAAACTTTGCTTTAAAAAGAAACACCCTCCTTTTTTTTCTTTTTTTTTGTGAAAACTATCCTAAACAGGACTGATTTTAAACTTTGCTTTAAAAAGAAACTCTTTTTTTTTTAACTAAACTATCCTAAACAGGAATGATTTTAAACTTTGAATAAATTACTTTAGAAAGAAACACTTTTAAGAAAACTGTCCTAAACAGAAATGAATTCAGATCCTTCTCAAACAGATTTACCTTAAGTAAGAAAATACCTTAAAGGAATTTTGGAGAGTTACCTGAGGAGCTTCTTACACAAAACTAACCTCGCAATTTGAATTGGATTTATGCCTGCAATTTTTTAACAATGATAGGATGCATGATGAATGTTTATGAGGAATGATGCTAAAATGATGCATTTTGCTTGTTGATGCTTAAATGATAATGCTTTACTACTTTGCCTCAAAGGTTTCAAGATAGCCTTCTGGCTTGGTCCGATCTACATTCTTCGAAATTGGTGAACATCTTCTTGATACATCTTTTCTGGTATAAACATGCCCCAGACTCTTATTTCAAATCATTTTTGCCTAAACATCCCAGTTTGAGACAATTTCATTCACGTGTCACCTTGCTCTGGGCACCAAAAGTATGTTGTTGAGCTCATGTTTACCCTCACATTTCTTTCTTTTTTGTGTTGGGAGTTGACTTCAAATGTTATGGCATTCACTTACCTGTTTGCTCTCCCTTTCATGATGAAGAAATTATGCAATTCGTTTTTAAGGAGAAATTCATGGATCATCTTGAAGAAAAGCGATGCACAATATAGTAAATAGACAAACTTATAACAAGTCATGACAAGGATTTAACAAATAAGTTTATAACAAAAGAAAAAGAAAGGCATATGACCTTAAAGCGACGAATGCATAAATAACAAAAGCCGGTCATCTTGCGCCCTGCCTTTGATTGACCCATTGTTACTAGAGTGACGCTTGACAAAGTCTGATGATTTCTGATTACTTGGATCCCCATGGCCAAACAAGATCTCTTGTGCAAGTTGGGTACCCATCTTACTGTGCTTTCTCAACCTTCCTAAACCGCCTTTTCAGGTTTTCAGCTTAGGAACCATCCTAATTGGATCTGAACCGCCCTTTCGGGTTTTCGCCTCCGATCCCTCCTTTTCTTCTCTTTTTCGGACTCAAGCCGCCTTTTCAGGTTTTCAACTTGAGACGCTCTTTTCATTTTTTTTTTCATTTTTTGATTTTTTTTTATTTTTTGATTTTTTTTTATTTTTTCATCATTCATTTTTTAATTCTTCAGGTGTAGTACTTCTTCACAGCATCGACATTGATTGGATGTGGCAATTCATCCCCGTCCATTTCTTGCAAGATCAGGGCACCTCCCGAGAATGCTTTCTTCAGCACTAATTCTCCTTCTGTAAACTTGCGCGGACATACCTTCTTATCATATGCATGCATCATTCTCTTCTGATACAATTGACCATGGCAAAGTGCTTTGAGCCGCTTCTCTTCGATTAAGTTCAATTGGTCAAATCTCTCTTGCACCCAATCTGACTCTTCGAGCTTCAACTCTCTGTATATTCTCAAAGATGGGATTTCTACCTCAACCGGTAACACAGCTTCCATTCCATAGACCAGAGAATATGGAGTTGCCCCAGTCGATGTTCTTACAGTAGTGCGATAAGCATGTAAAGCAAAAGGAAGTAAGTCTCTGTCATTTTCTGAACAATCTTCTTAATGTTTTTGTTTGCTGCTTCGACCGCTCCATTCATTTTTGGCCGGTAAGGAGTTGAATTGCTGTGTTTGATCTTGAATTGGGAGCACACTGCATCGATCATCTTGTTATTCAAATTCTTAGCATTGTCAGTGATAATTCTTTCTGGTAGCCCATACCGACAAATGATGTCTTTTTTCACGAACTTGGTGACCACCGACTGTGTTACATTGGGATATGAAGCAGCTTCAACCCACTTGGTGAAGTAATCAATAGCCACTAGGATGAACTGATGTCCATTAGAGGCCTTCGGTGAGATTGCCCCGATTACATCTATGCCCCACATCGAGAAAGGCCAAGGGGACGAGATGACATGCAATGGATTATGAGGTACATGAATCTGATCAGCATAAATCTGACATTTATGGCATTTTTTGGCATGATTAATACAATCGGTCTCCATAGTCAACCAGAAATATCCCAATCTCATAATCTGTTTAGCCATTCTATGTCCACCGGAATGAGTTCCACAGATTCCACCGTGAACTTCTTCTAGAATCTTCTTTGCTTCCTCTGACTCTAGACATCTCAACATTACTTGATCTCTACTTCTCTTGTAAAGGACTTCACCATCTAAGAAGAAATTTGCCGACATTTTTCGGATAACTTTCTTGTCATTCTCAACAGCACGATCTGGATACTTTTAAAATCTGAGGTATTGGGCAATGTCATAGAACCAAGGTTTGCCATCATCCTCCTCCTCAACACTCATGCAATGTGCCGGGTGAGTCTTCATGTCCAACTTGATTGCTTCGATTTCAGCTCCTTTGAACATCGAGGCTAATGTTGCCAATGCATCGGCCAACTGATTGTCTTCTCTAGGGAGATGATGAAAGCTGATTTCTTCAAATTGCTCAATCAACTCCATGATGTACTTATGATAACGGACCAACTTTGAGTCTCGTGTTTCCCATTCACCTCTTAGCTGATATATCACCAAAGCAGAATCGCCATACACTTCCAAAGCCTCGATCTTTCTCTCCATTGCCATATGGATCCCCATAATTCAAGCTTCATATTCTGCCATATTGTTTGTGCAGTCGAAGTCGAGCCTTGCTGTTGCTGAGTCTTGATCTCCATTTAGGGATATTAGCACAACTCCTATTCCATGCCCCAGTGCATTTGATGCCCCATCAAAGTACATTCTCCATCTCTTATCTTTCTCTGATTCGGTGTGGAAGATTGCCATCAAATCCTCATCAAGAAACTCAAAGTTCATGGGTCCATAATCATCAATTGATCTATCGGCTATAAATTCAGCAGCAGTACTTCCTTTGATAGCCTTCTAAGAGACATGTATTATATCATATGCTGACAGTAGCACTTGCCAATGAGCTAACCGACCTGATAATGAAGGTTTTTCAAAGAGGAGTCTGATCGGATCTAGCTTCACTATCAACCCAGTGGTTTTGCACTGTCTTAATCTCTGAGCTGCCCACGCCAATGCACAACACACATTTTTATCTGAGAATACTTGGCCTCATACTCTGTGAACTTCTTGCTGACATAGTAGATCGCTTGCTCTTTCTTGCCGGTTTCATCATGTTGTCCCAACACGCAGCCCATATTATTCTCCAACACCGTCAGACACAAGATTAGAGGTCGATCCGGTACATGAGGTACCAACACTGGTGGGTTTGACAAATACTCCTTGACCTTATCAAAGGCTTTCTGACAATCTTCATTCCATTATTCCGCATCATTCTTTTCTTTTTGAGTTCTCGGAGGGGACAAATTTTGAATGGCTTTGATTTTGTCTGGGTCCACTTCAATGCCCCTCTGACTGACAATGAAGCCCAACAGCTTCCCTGACGTAACACCGAAAGTACATTTGGCCGGATTCAACCTCAACCGATACTTGTACAGCCTCTCAAACAACTTCCTCAGACCAGTCATATGCTCTTCTGGATTCTGGCCTTTGGCAATCATATCGTCCACATACACCTCGATCTCTTTATGCATCATATCATGAAAAAGGGTTACCATAGCTCTCTGATAAGTTGCCCCGGCATTCTTGAGGCCAAAGGTCATCATATTATATTGGAACGTGCCCCACATGGTGGTGAAAGCAGTCTTTTCCTTATCTTCTGGAGCTATTTTATTTTGATCGTACCCCGAAAACTGTCCATGAAAATGTTGCATGTTTAGCCGTGTTGTCGACTAAAGTGTCAATGTGGGGTAATGGGAAATTATCTTTTGGACTGGCTTTGTTGACATCTCGGTAATCCACACACATTCGAACTTTGCCATCTTTCTTCGGGACTGGTACTACATTTGTAACCCACTCAGGGTGAGTAGCTACTTCCAAAAATCCTGCATCCAGTTGCTTCTTCACTTCTTCTTTGATCTTCAGTAACATGGCAGGCCTCATTCTCCTCAACTTTTGCTGTACTGGCTTGAATCCGGGCTTGATTGGCATTCTATGCACTATAATCTCAGTATCCAGACCTGGCATATCTTGGTAGGACCAAGCAAAGACATCAGCATATTTCTTGAGTAATGACACTAGTTCCTCATTCTGTTCACATGTTAGGGAAGTGCCAATTTTAACTTCTCTCTTTTCATCATCATCACTCAAATTGATCAATTCGGTGGCCTCTTTGTGGGGCGAGATCTGTTTGTCTTCCCTTTCAATCAGTCTCATAAGATCAGGGGGAAGAGAGTAATCATCATCATCATTATTGTCAAAGTCATCCGCATTCATGAGCCGGTCGAAGTCGGGCTCGAGAGGACCCTCTTTGCTATCTTTGAATTCATCATTTGAGGTCATACGAGTCAAGGAATGATAAAGGAATATATATATATATATATATATGTATTTGATCCATGGATAAAGAATAAGAGGGAAGAACAAATAACAAGGATAAATAGAAGAAAGCACAAAGTCCAACGAATAGAATTATGATATGAGATATGTACATGACAAAGAGTTTAACAATGCACATGACAGAGAATTTAAGAATGCATAACATCAAAATTATGAATGATAGAGCAAATATGAAAGTAAAACCCATAACATATAAAGATCAACCACCGACACTCTTGGGCAGAAGTGTAGGATAAAAGTGTTCAAAATTGCCGAAGCTTATGATCTGTGTCTCAAAAAAACCTCCCAATTGTTCAAATTAGTCCCCAGTGCTATCTGCCGAAACCATGTTTTTCTGTTGCTTGATTCATCATATTCCAACACAGCTAACTCAGCATTAATAGCATTTACTCCATTCCTGCCATGATTAGGAAACAAATTTGCCCCTACACTCGGCTGCACTCCAGTATCAAAAGTCAAACGACCTTCCTTGATAATCCCTTGTACCACTTCTTTCAACCTCATGCAGTTTTCAATGCTATGCCCCTTGGCTCCTGAGTGATAAGCGCATGTTGCATTCTCATCAAACCACTTAGGATATGGAGGCTGTAAAAGGGTCGAATACTGAACCGGTTCAATCATCTTACTATTCAATAGCTTGGTGTATAGCTCTGTGTAAGTCATGGGGATGGGAGTAAATCGTTTTCTTTTCTTTGGTGGTTTTGGATTCCGGTTTTGGGTGTTTGGTCTTGGAGCAGTGGAAATGGTGTTGGACACTGGGTATTGGTAAGCATTTTGAGGTTGTGTATAGTTGGGAAGAGGATATTGGTAAGTGTTCTGAGGTGGTATGAAATTGACGGGATGGTATTGGCATGGTTGGCATTGGGGTTGTGGGTATTGTTGGTATCCTCCACATTTTATAGTGTTCACTCCGTCTTCCTCCTTCTTGGAACTCTCCTTGGCTACACTGGACTCCCCATCATCTAACTTACCAGTCTTGAGTGCATTCTCCACCATTTCTCCGATTAAGACCAAGTCAGTGAAACTCATGGTGGCGCCAGCTAGCATATGGCTATAATATGGAGCTTTCAAGGTGTTAATAAATAGCCATGTCATCTCTTTCTCAGTCAAAGGAGGCTGAATCTGAGTTGTCATGTCCCTCCATCTCTGGGCATATTCAGTGAATGACTCGGAAGACTTTTTCTCCATGTTTTGCAAAGTCAATCTATCGGGCACTAAATCCGTCATATGCTTGTATTGATCGATGAAAGCCCGAGCCAGATCATTCCAAGAGTGAATGCCCCGCCTATCCAACTTGTTATACCATCGTATTGTTGACCCAGTGAGGCTGTCTTGGAAACAATGAATCAACAGTTTATCATCTCGGGAATAAGCGGCCATCTTTCGGCAGTACATGGTAACATGGTCTTTAGGGCATGTAGTCCCTTTGTACTTTTCAAACTCGGGCGCTTTGAACTTCCTTGGGATCACCAATCCATCAACTAAACTCAACTCGTATGCATCAGTGGTGCCATAAGCATGAGTGCCCTCCATGGCTTTAAGTCGCTCCTCTATTTGATTCAACACTTTCTGGCTTTCAGCTTCGGCCATCTCTCTCTCAAACTGCTCGTTAGGCACAATCACGGGGTTGGCTGGGGCAAATCCAGGGACAGGAGGTGCCATGGTGTATGTGGGAGGAGTAATTTATGGGGTTGGCCTTGGAAGTCCTTTGCTTGTATTGAACATTAAAGGTATAAAAGGGTATATACCAGGTGGAGGCGGTGGGAAGGTGGATGTGATTGGTTGAGGAATTTGTGTTTGATTTCCTTGCAAAGGTATATTGAGTGCGGGGGGTGAGAGAGAGGTATTCATGGGTTGAGTTGTTGGAAGTATGTGTGGGGGTGTATTCTGGGGAGATTGCCCTTTGGAATTGTTGCCCGAGCTGGCCATGTTTTGTTGCCTCATAGTAGTCACCATTTCTGCTATCTGATCCAATTTCTTCTGCAATTCTTCATTTGCCTTCCTCAACTGCTCAATCTCAGTAGTTTGCTCTTCCATTACGATTTTGGACCGTAATCTAGTATTAGGAGGTGCTATCTTGAAACCCTTTGATGTAATCACAAGGATGAATCAGATTCCCTTTTTTATGAATGGAACGTATGTATGAACATGCTTGATGAAAATGCAACCATGGGATGCAAAAATAAGGGGAAGAAATGACAAAAAGGAAATGTTTTAGCTCTCCATTAAAATAAATTATATACATGGATGCACATATACAAGTACAGTATGAAGTAGAGTAAAGGGAAACATGTCAATGATTAGATGTAGATGCAAAAATGAATGGTTCACAACAATTTAACTATAAAGGATAACTGGTCATTTCTTCAGAACGAGGCCAAGAGACCAAATATCCGTTGACCCAAAGAAGGACCTTGTTCATCAGCCATGACTAATTTCCCTTTACAGTTATCTTGTTGCGAATGATTCTACGATGAAATGCATGTCATGTGATGATGGCAATAAAACGCAATGATCATGGATATTCAAAGCATGAACATGTATGAATGAAGCAAGGAAGAAAATTGACATACGATATATCATTGCAAAAGAAAACAGACAACATACATACAGACAAGGTGAGGAGGAGAATAGGAAAATTATACAAATAGCATACTAATTATGGAATAAGCATATATATACAGATAAAGTGAAAGAAAACAAACAGATTATGAAACGGATACATACAAATAAAGTGGGAAACAAACATATCATCATGAAATAAGTATTTACACAAAAAGGTGGAAGAAAACGGACAGTTTATACAAACAACATGTTATCATGAAATAAGAATATGTACAGAAAAACAGCATGACATCACGAAAAAATCAGACAAATAGCATGTCACCATGAAATAAGCAGATAAAACGAAAGGGATTGATAAAGGTAAGAAGTCGTCCCCCCTTTGTGCCCTAAGAAACCGGGTTTTCTCCAACGGGTTTGGCTCTATCTAGGTTAGACTTTGGGTTCTTCTACATGCTGGGTTTAAAGCTCTAGACAAGGGTACCCATCGGACAAGATGGGGTGGAGGCAACCCCGTCGCCCCCTCCTAAATAAAGGTGAAGTTCGGACTCCCGAACTTTTATGTTATGAATTGTGTCGTGTGTGAGGGAGGGACTTATACCTTTACCAATTGCCTTTCGGTGAAGTAGTGAACATTCGGAGAAGCAGAAGCAGGAGGCAGAAAAAATTTCACTATCACATGTCAACACACGATCAGTCCAATTCAAAATATAGGATAAATAATTAATATGATGAGATAAGCACAAATGGTAAACAAGATAGGCATACATGGCATACACAAGGAATTAAAACATGAAAAATACATATAATTGACTAAAAGGGCAAAATAGTAAAAAGCATACTAGCAGATCAAGACATACAAAGGAAATTGGAACATGCAAAATATATACAAGTAATTAAGACATAGGGCATGCTAGAGGATCAAGGCATAGGTTAAGAATTAAATCATGCAAAATATAGACGAGTAATTAAACACACAAAACATACTAGAAGATCAAAACATAAAAACATACATATAAATTGAATGTGAGATGCAATTTTAATAAACTCTTTTTTTTTTTTTGAAAAATCTTCCTCTTTTTTTTTTTCTTCTTTTCCCTTTTTTTGAAAAATTTTGAAACAATTATTGGAAAAAAAATTTTAATGCAAATGAATGATGCAATGCATGAAATGAAACTTAAAACATTTTATTATTAAACCCCAAATAAAACAAGACTTAAAAAGTGGCTTGACTAAAAAAAAATGTGTCCCCAGTGGAGTCGCCAAGCTGTCAAGACGTTTTTACCGCTCCAACGATAAATGATATGGCGTGAAAAAATATTTGGGACTAAACAGTCTAAAAACAAATGGAGTCGCCACTAACCTTTTATTTTTAATAGATGTGGTTAGTCACCTACTTGTTAAACCCAACATAAATCTAGAAAGATTATGTCGAGTTAAGGAAAGAAACTGATCTACGAGAAAGATTTTAGGTTCGTGAGTCGGTTACGCTTGGGGAAGGATTAGCACCCCCAAGATGCCCGGAAATCGGTACCACAAAAGTCTTAAAAATATTTTACTTGGGAAATAATAATAAAATATGTTTAAAATCATTTTAGGAAAAACATAATTTCGAATGTTGGAATAAATATTCCTTTTAATGTGGGACAAAAATCCCATTGAATAGTTAAATCCAAAAAATAAAAAAAAATAAAAAACTTAATGTCGGAATGAACATTCCTTTTAATGTGAAAATTCATAGCCCAATTTTGAATTTGAAGAAATTTCCTACTTAGAATGGAGATTCAATTTCTAACTAGGAATAAATATTCTTAAAAAAAATCAAAGTCAAATTTAAAAATGAGGATAAATATCCTTTTGAAAAACAAAGGTTTAATTTTAATTTTAGAAAGTCTCAATTATGAGAATATTAATTGAAACTTTCTAGAAAACATTTTGCAAAAAGGTTGGGATAAATATCCTCAAATTCGTGTTTTGAAAATCACATTAAGAGACTTTAATTACGATTTCTCAAATTAAAATCTCTTAGAAAGATTTAATTTTAAAACAATGCCGGAATAAATATTCCTTTTAATTTGATGAAGGGAATAGTTTGACAAAAATTTAGTTTGATAGGAAGATATTTTGAAAAATTAAAAATTAAAAAAAAGGTAAAAGAAAATAAATATTCCCTTTTATTGAAAAAGAAATAAAAAAAAAAAGAGATTTTGAAAGTTATTTTTTCATAAAATTTGGATTAATTTGAGAGGCCTTAATTATAGTTGGAAAATTAAGATCTCTCCAAAAACCTTTAAAACATGTTTTGAAATTAATGTTGGAATAAACATTCCTTTTAATTTAATTGGGCCTCTTAAACAAGGGATTTTCCTAAAATGAAATAAAAATAAAACATAAAAGTAAAAATAAAATAAAAATAAAAGATTTTAGAATTAACATTCCTTTTGTAAAAAGAAAATTTTTGGGTTCATTCGCAAATTTTAAGAAATTAAAGAAAATCATAAACATGATGCATGCATTTTATGAAAATTACATGAAAAACATATTTTTTAATTTTGAAGGGATGAAAGAATTCTCCCAGGCCCGATCGGACTCCCGATTAGACACCGAGAAAACATCTCATCGGAGAAAACCTTTAGAAACCTCAGACTCCCGAGGCATCTTTTGGTTACCCCATGCATATGAATTTTTGAAAACCAATGTTCTAATTTTAATTATGCATGAATGGGACAAGGAAACATGGGTTAGTATATATATACACAATTAATCACACAATATAAAATGGCAAATAAATAGGACATGGGAATTTAAAATCAATTTTACAAGATCAAATTGCATAGCAACTAATTTAACACAAATAAGTAAGCTTAATTTAAACAAACACATATACAAGGCCAAGTATGTAATTTTATACAAAATTCAACTCATAATTAAACAAATATATAAGTAAGGGCAAAAGGGTAATTTCACATAAGATTCAATCTTTAATTAATTAAACATACATACAAAGGCGAAAAGGCAACTTAATACAAGATACAATTACTAAATAAGCAAAAATACATGCAAGGGCAAAAGGGTAATTTTACATGCAAGATTAAATTTTTAATTAAAAAGCACACATAAAAGGGTAAAACAGTAATTTAACATATGATATGATTACTAATTAAGCAAAAATATATGCAAAGTGCAAAGAGGTAATTTTATATTCAAGGGTAAAAAGGTGATTCCACATACAAACTTAATTTTTAATTAAACAAACATACAATCAAAGGTTAAAGATAAAATTAAATGAATATGCATACAAGGGCAAAAGGGTAATTTCACAAACAAGATTAAATTTTAATCAAACAAATAAGGATTTAATGACAAAAAGATAATTTAACAATGCCAAAATTAAGTTCTAAATTAAATAGACATTTACAAACATAAAAATATAATTTTTAACAACCAAGATTTGTTCTCTTTATTTAAATAAAAAAAATAAAATAAAAATAAACTCAAAGATTTAATTTTTATTCACCAAGGTTTTATTTTTAATTAAACAAAAATGTTTACAAGTTTAAAATTATAGTCTTTATAATTTAAATCAAAATTTTAACCCAAACAATCAAATTTACAACATTAAAGGTATAATCTTTATGGCCAAGACTAGATTTTTTTTTTCAAAGCAAGCAAGAATGAAAATAAACTCAAAAATGTAATCTTTCTAATCAAGGTTAAAACTTTTAATTAAACAAGCATATGGAACATACAAAACACGCTTCAAAAAAATAATAAAGTTAGGAACTTTTTACATAATCACATAAATAATTAAAAGAAAAGACATATTAACAAAAATAAAATAAATAAGTAAAAATGCATCATCTTAAATATTCTTAAAGCATGCTTTAAACTAATCAAATTTATAAATCATAAATATCAACAAAAAATTAAAGCTAACATTTTTTGCATGAAGTTAACATAACAAAGCAAGAACATTGCATTTAAAGCAAAAAAATGAAAGATAAAAACAAGAGCTTTACCTAAAGAGTATGAAGTTTTACACCAAAATTAAAAAAAAATGGCTTTGTGGAGAAAAGAATGGCTAAAAGTTGATAAACAACAAACCTTTTCTCTATTTTTCTAGCCAAATCCTAAAAAAAAAAAAATGAAAGAAAGAAAAGTGGAAAGCTTCTCTCTTTTTTTTGGACTCTCCTTCTCTCTTTTTTTTTCTTCTCTGTTTCTTCTTTGTTTTTCTGTTTGAGGTCCAGAAAAATATGCCCTCTCCTCCGAGCTCTCTCCTCTCTTGTTCTTCTTGAAGAAATCTCCAGCTCCCCGTTGTCTGCTCTCCTCTTCAAAAGCTGTCCCACATGTTGCTGCAGATGGGAATCTTTCATTTTTTTATCCATGGTCTTGCTTCCTTTGTGCTTCATTGGCTGGGTCTTTAAATTTTCTATTATTTCTTTTTATTCTTGAGGTATCCAGCTGGGAATCATTTGTGGGAATCGCATGGTGGGTGTTGGCGAGGTCCTCAGTTGCTTCCTTTCTCTGCTTCTGTTCCCTCTCAATTGCCTCACTCGTATCCTCATATGACCTTGTTCTCCTAGGCACACCGCTGCTTAACAGGGGGAGCTTACGGAACCAAAAGAATGATAAGACTTCGTTATCTCCACTGTGAATTATGTGAAACAAAGAACTGGAAATCAGGAAGTTGGACATGTAAACCACGCAGCCAGCTAGTTATCGGCAGCTTGTAACAGAGAGCTTGCTTACTGCCATTCTTGAGATCTATTTGAAGTCAAAAATTGAACCTCTCAACTTGTGGGAAGCAAGGCCGAAAACAGGTAGAGATATCTTTGAAGATGCATCAACACCACAGACTTTCCTCCCGCTAGAAGCGAGATACAGCAGCTGAGTTTTACTTCTAAAATTTGTCGCCAAAGAATGGAACGTCAAGAAAGATGCATCCAGATTTTGTAGTGTTGAGCCCATAGGTATCCTGTATATTGGGTACCAAGCCACAGAAATCCAACTTGCAGGCAAAAGATCACAGCTACTATACATGCTGATCTCTGGAAATTGAGATGCAAGACCCATAATCTTGTCATATAAAGGTCTCCGATGACGTGGTTATTCTTGTTCAAAGTATTCAAAAACCAGCCGCCCAGGTGACCTGCCAACCTCAACTTCATCACTAGAGGAATTCATAGGAAGTCTGTTCATCCTCTGGGAGTTGTGCTGTCCCCATGGTCCATCAACACCATCTTTCAGTCTCCTGTCTGTTCCGCAGTCACTAATTCCAACACTACTATTTTCCCTCGAAAACTCAGCATCACTATCTTCACTAGGCCTCCTCGGCCTATGTGGATCTATATACAATTGTATGCCTGACAATAAAGGAACATAGTATTGCTTAACAGAATCACTTCCTTTCAACAATAGCTAGCGGCGCTTCAACACCAAATACACTCCATTCACTAAAACTTTCCTACAGATCGCAAAGGCGATAATATGGGCCTCCATCCACTTCACGAGTTCTCAATCCCCTCAATTTTGCCTTGGACAAACACCGAGCTGGAACAGAAGGAGTGACTGATTCAATGAGCCGATCCAAATTGGTCAAATTGGCAATCTTTGGCGACGACGGCGAAGCGGAGCAGACCGAGTTAGGCTTCGACAATGTGGACTCGTCCGAATCCGTCCGAGCCTCAGCCATTGAATCGACCGAGTTGACTCGGCTCTCCGTCTTTAACGGTCTCTATAGTTCCTTCTGCAACGGTCTCTGCTGTCTCTGCAACTGCTGCTGTTGCAATAACTGCTGTTGCCGCCTCACCGCCGGCGGGTTGTAGAATCGGTCCCCGTTGTGAGTCCGGCTCACCGCGAAGCCACCTGATGATCTCCTTTCTCGTGAACCGTCCTCCACATTTTCCTTCTCGGCCCTCCGTTGAGAGTGCAGTTTTCATGGTGGATTTCCGAGCAACCAAGAAGTGGAAACATGGGAGTTTGAATTTGAAATGAAAGAAATAATACAAGGACAAGAAAAGCTGGCAGTTAAGGCCACAAATGAGACATCATTTATTTGTTAATGGTGAAGAAAAGATGAGAACATGAAGGCATGAGACAGGACCAGAGAGTCCCAGGACGTGATATGCATGGCCTCTTCCTGGCTAGAGTGGCTGCCGTGGGAGTTGCTGCTGCTGCTGCAGCTGGGGCAACTGTTGTTGTTGTTGTTGCAGCTGAGAGAGCTGCTGTGATCGTGGAAGCTGCTGCTGTAGCAGCCGTGAAGATGAGCAGCTGCTGCTGTGGCCATATGGCTTGTCTCGGCGGCGACGAGCAGAGGAGTAGCGCCGGTGCTCTTCCACGGCAGCCGCTCACAAGCATGGGCAGAGAGCACAACTCACCATCTTCTCTTTTGCATGGCTTGTATGGGAGCATTTTTATTTTTCATGGTAAATGGTTTGCATGGAGGAGGAGTGTGCAGATCGTGTGGGAGCATTTTTTTGTTTTGCATGGTGGTGGTTTCTTAGTTTATGCATGGCTTCTTTTGTCATTTTTTTTTTTTGCATGGTAAGTGGTCCCGACTTGGCTTTTGATATATATATATATATATATATATATGTATATATAATATACATTAATATATATGTATATATATACAAATATAAATATATTTATACATTCATATATATATATACACATATATAAATATATATAAGTATATATAGATATATAAAAATATTTATACACACATGGATATTTATACATAAATATACATATGTATGTAAATATAAATATATAAATATATATACATATATATATATATATTCGCACCATGATTGAATCGATTCGATTGATTCCCAACTCGCTCGGCTTTGCATGGAAATTGAGTTGACTCACTTATCTTCCCCCTTTTCTTTTTTTGATTCGAAATTATCTGCAAGAAAATAAAATGAGATCAAAATAAAATAATAATAATAATAATAACAGTAATAGTAAATGACCAACAATAAGCTAAACTAAAAAGGGTAAGCAGAATTGAAACTTTGAAAGAGGGCAAATCAATTAATCAATTAAGATTAACTAGTTGACTAAAGCAAAAAATAAGTGTCTACAGACACGACTTTGTAGGTGCCACCCCTTTTGCTTTGTGTATCTTGGCTCGGATATTAGTGCATCTTACATATACATTTATGTATTTATATATATTACTTTCCGCTGCATGGAGCACCGTAAGATGTGTCACTTTATTTTTAAATACTTTTGAACTATAATATCTACAATATTTTAGTATGTTTTCATATATTGCTCGAATATCCTTTATTTCTAAGCCTTGTGCCATCTTGGTTGCCAGCCTGACGAGGCACGCATCTCGAGGTGGTACAACGGTTGTCACGTGGCCGAGCCTGCTGGTCGGGGCGTGACACATTCCATTAAGGTTTCGGGTTCACTGCTAACTTTATCTTCCCTTGGTTATCGTGATCTTTCATGCCTAATTCAACGTTTCCTTTACTTGATTTTCATTTCTTTCTTTACTTTTTTTCTTTTCTTACTTTCTTATTATCATCATCTTCATATTTCTTCTAACACCTTTGTTTCATTTAAGTGTTAGAATTACTTTTCTATCTTTACTTATACTAGTTGTACATGTGCTCATAGAAGTTTATAGGCTTGACCAGTTCCTTTCTTTATCCCCGTACTTTTTCCATTAAGTACTCGGGGTTTATATTTGTCATCCTTTCTATCTTAGTTCCAGCATCTCTTATTTCTTGTTTGTGGGTCTTCTCTACCCTAGCCATCCCCAGCTCTTCTTTCCTTGATATCTTTTCTTTGTTGTCCATATCAAGGTTTATTTGCCGCAAGACAATACCTTTCTCTACCATTCACCGTTTTCTAATCTTGTTCGCACTTGGCTATTTTCAATATACCTTGGCTTAGACTTCATTTTCCAAATTCTTTCTTCGCTTATCATTCTTCAAGTAGGAACTATCTTTAGAGTTAAGCTGCTCCCCTCCTTCTAAATTTTCAGCGTATCATTTTTATTCCTTAACTCTCTACACTTAATTCCTTCTATCTCACTTTACTTCTTCATCCTCATCCTTTTGTCTTCTCTGGTTCCAACCATTATTCTGGTTCACACTCGATCATCTTTAATTCTTACCCAAGTCACACCATTTTCAACCTTAATTGTATTTGTAATATCCTTTTTAACTCGGGTTATCCTCATGATCGCGGTCGTTCCTCATTTTTCCATTTCTTTAACCTCAATTTCTTCCCTCATATTCCAAGGTATCCATGCTTATATTTTCTTATTCTTCTTTCAGGTTTGTTCTCCTCTCACATTTGTAGGATTAACAAGTCGTGAGGTGTCCATTGCTCACCATCCCATACCAAGTTGGTACCTCTGCTCTTCCATTCTTTCTTTACTTGTACCTAGAGGGTAGGTAAGTAGTGAAAAGCTTACTACCCGTCATCCTTTAGGATTACCAACATCTCCATCCACTTGTTTCCTTCAAGTGTTTTCCTTTCTTTCCCCTTTATATATACCTTCCTGTTAGTTGCATTTTTAGTGATGCTTTTATGGATGATTCTTATGATTATATGCAACTAACTATTTAATTCTTGGCTAATTTACTTCTTTTATGTCTTAGGTGTCAATTGAGTGAAAATGATGAATTTGAAGTGTAAAGAAGCAAAAAAAGCCAAGTGCAAAAAGTTCAAAGTTGAGAATCCTGACAGTTTGGATAGATCTGAAAGATGCCTGATTTTCACCATCTTAGAGACTTCAATTGTCTTTGTATCTTCATGAAAGTTGTAAAGGACATCTTGGACTTTCCAGAATGCTAAAGAACCTCAAAATTTGAGTCCGTTTGACCCCTCAAATATTCGTTACTGAGGACTATCAAAGCCAACCTCATCTGTCATTGGCCGGCCCCAGCTAGAGCTGGACATGGGATTTCACCAATATTGTCCTAGCTCAGTTTTTCGAGCCTCCAATGCCTCTTAGCCTCTTCTTGATGTTTTTTGAACCAAAGTTTAGCTAATTTAGCTCCAAAACAAGGAATATTTAAGGAGAAGAATGAAGAATTGATTGGGCCGAAGAATTGATTGGGCCAAAGAATGAAGAATTTCAAGATCAAAGCTGATTGGAAGAAGATTAAAGGAAGAAGAGTCAAGCACAAGGAAGAATCTTTTAAAGATTTGTTAGGATTTAAACTTAGTTCTTATAGATACTCTTTTATTGGGGATAAACCCTAGTTTTTTCAGCTCATAGTTTTTATCTCTTAGTTTTTACCTTTGAGCTCTTAGATATTTTAGAGTTATTGGTTTTTGTTTTATGCAAGTTTAAGTTCTTTTCTCCGATCTAGTGTTCTAGAGGATGCTCTTCAACTATTGTGAGGTTTCTTATGCGTAATCTAGTTTCTTTTATAATTGTTCTTTGATTTCTTTGGTTTAAAGTGAATAATCTTGTTTGCTTACTTGTCTCTTGTATTTGCTTTGGTTAGTGGCCAATAATTACTTGTTTATGCAATAGACTTGCTAATCTATTTGAATTCGTGTTGTTTGTGATTTAATTAGATGTTAGTAGCAATGGAATAGGTTGCCTATTCAAGGGAATTCAAAGGGATTATTGAGAAGTTTATGTTGGATAGATTTCTAATATTGATTAACTCATATTAATCTTGTTCTTATTGCTTTCGAATACTTGAAACCAGGCTGCTAGGGTTTCGGTTTAAATATAAGATTGAATGATATTTTGTGAAACACGAGTAACATTATATCTCGCCTTAGGATTAATGGAATCATTAAGAATACTAGGTTTTCTTTGATTGGTTAATGCAATTATGATTTACTTTCTAAATCAAATACTATAAGTCAAATCTGTTTTTTAATTGAGTTTATTGATCCGAAATTTTCTTTTTGGGTCGACAACATGAAAGATAAATTTCTTCCAATTGGTGAGTTTTTTAGGAATAGAACATAATTAATGGAATATAAACCTTTATTACCTTGGCTCAATAGATAGTCGTCAATTTATTTTATATATATACATATATTTGGTTTCATTATTAAATATATTTTTAACATTAAAGACAAATGAATTGCAATTTCATAGTAGTAAAATACTACTCCAAACAAGGTTGATCTATATTCCTTAACATGTAAAAAAAATATATAAGTATATATTACTCAACTAATTATCTCTCTAAATTATTAATAAATCAATCTACATATCTCTCTCTCATCCTAACCTAAAGATTGTTAATTACTACTTAATTAGAAGGATAGAGTGCATGGAATGCAAACCAATAAAAAAGGAGTTTAAATTATATTAAAATCATCCTAAAAAGTTGTAGTTTAGGGTTTTGTTGAGGACCTTTTATAGGACCTACAATGGTGGACAGATGGCTCAATAGGGTCTCGGGATAATAACCTGCAAGAGAGAACACCGTCAAAGGGGAATCGGCCTTTTACCGATTAATCCCTCTCCGATGGTTAAGTCAGTAGAGATAATGAGTGGGGAAGAAGTGGAGTAGTGTTGTGTTTTTGTTGTCTTACCATGCATGCTTTGAGATTTGCTTTATGTAGGTAGCCTATTGGGCTGTTGTTGAGTACCAAAATAGACATATTTTCCTATGTTAATCTCTATGGATTTATACATTTCATTATATAAACTAAGCTTACTTAGCTTTGTTTCACTTTGTAGGTATCAATTGAGGTAATTGAGTGAAAATGATGGAATTGAAGTGAAAAGGACCAAACACAAATCAAGTGGGAAGACAAGATGTAAAGAACTCAAAGTTGAAATCTTGACAGATTGGATAGATCATAAATATGGCTGATTTTATCTATGTTCGAGACTTCAATTGTTTTTGTGATCTACATCAAAGTTATAGAGGACATCTTGGGCTTTCCGGAATGCTAAAGAACGTCAAAATCAGAGTTCGTTTGGCCCTCCAAATATCTGTTTTACGAGAGACTATCAAACTAAATCCGGGCCTGCCCGACCAATCCGTCGACGGGTAAACATGTAGACGTCGACGGCCAAATCTAGACGTCGACGGGTAGACTCTAGACGTCGACGGGTAGAAGTTTCTGACTTCGAACACTTAAAGATTGAATACTTAGACGTCGACTGGCAGGTATCTAGACGTCGACGGATCGATCGAGCTGGGAAAAATATGAAGAAAACAAGTAGAGACGTCGACGGGCAGGTATCTAGACGTCAACGGATCGATCGAGCTGGGAAAAATATGAAGAAAACAAGCAGAGACGTCGACGGGCAAACACTTAGACGTCGACGGCTAACAAAGTCAGAACGCCGACAGACCCATTTAAATGCTGTCATTCCACTATCAAACCCTTCAAAAACACATTCCGAAAATTCAGTGGAGAGGAACCATAACTAAATCTCAGAGTTGTCTCCCTCTTTTCCTCAAATGGCTTCTACTTTAGCTTATTTTATTCTTAAGATTCCTCACCTCAGATGGGAAGAATTATGGAGGAGCAATGGAGTGTGGGCTGGCAGCTGGAGACAGAGATCCGAAAATGTGAAGAAGCAGCTGGAAAGTGGAGTGGAGTCAGTCTTTAAGTTTGCATCTTTTGCTGGGTTTGAGAGAACTTATCATCTTGTAATTTTCGTTTAGCAAAACTCTATAACTCCAATCTATTATAAGATTCAATCACTTTGATCTGCATTTGTGAGATTCTTGTTCTTAATGCTTTCTTGTTCATTGATTGTTCTTCTATCTCTTGAGCTTTAAAGATGATTATCATGTTTATTATCTTGTCTTTTGGATTGCTGAGTTAATTAGTTGCAAATAATTGATTGAGTAGTTCATTAGCATGCTAATCTTTGAACTCCAAAGCTAGAGTTTGGTGATTTCTTAGAACTTGAGTAGCAAGAGGATGTTTTCACATCCAAAGAGATTTGAAGATGCAATTTGAATAATGAATGCTGGGTTTGTTATTGATTGTTGTTAGCTTTCATCTTTCACTAGCTTATTGCTTTTCTAGGCTTGAATTTGGATTGCTGGGATTCAAATTAGCCATAAGAGGAAGGATTAATAGTGAACCTGGATTCATGGTTAATCAACATTAGGAAAGATTCATGGATTTGAAGCTGGTTTCTAATCCATGGGGTTAACCAATTAATGAGAAGAATGTTTGGTCAGTGAATCAATGATCAAGTGCTAGGTTGAAAGATTGATCATATAATAGATTGGAGGTTTTATTTTATCATACATTGCATTATTATTACCATACTTGGTAATTCTTTATATCTTATTTCCAACACCAATACAAAACCCCCTCTTTAAATTATTGTTTAGTTTGATATAAGCTTTGTGAAAGTAATGATAAATTGGATAGCTCCTTGTGGGATCGACCCTTGCTTCCCTAACTACATGTTAGAGTAGTAAGGTTATTTTTGGTGCTTTGCAACACGCATCAGCTGTACTGAGTAGGCCGTTGGTTGATCATGGGTCGGCTAGATGATTTGGGCTTAGGTCAGCCGGCCCATGGTTGGAGGGATTGGGCCTTGTTGGGTTACAGATTGTGCTCAACAAGTGCCCCCCAGGTGGCAAAGCGATTATAAAGTGATCGGTTTGACGGCTGTAAGGGATGTGGTTAGAAAGAGTTTGGCCGACAGAAGGGGGTATGGCCGGCTGAAGAGCATTGGTCGACTGAAAGGAAGGCGGGGTATAGCCGGGTGAAGGGGAAGGGTTGGAAGGGTGAGAAATGAGCGGGAAATGGAAGAAACGAGATAAGTGAGTCCCGAGAAAATTTCAAAGGGATTTATGGAGGTGTCGGTTGAGTTTCTGAGGTGCCACGCGTCAACACAAGGTAAGCGGGCAAGGTGGTATAAATATATTTCTCTCTCCCCATTAATCGTGTTTTGCAAAGATTTTCTGGGTTTTGAAATTTTTCTGATTTTCTTTGAAGTTCCTCGTCTTCCAGAAGAAGGTCGGTGGTCCATCAGCGGTTTGTCATCGGTTTTTCGGTGGTGAACGACAGACTTCTTGCATTAGTAAGTCTGATTTTGCTTTGTTAAGGTAAAAAATGGCAAGTAGCGAGGGTAGCATTAGTAAGTCTAGGGAAGATAGTGGTAGGGCGTTCGCCGGGGAGGAGAGCGCCGAGGAGAGTGCGAGCCATTCGGGAAGGATGGTCTCGGGGGAGGAGAGGGTAGCGTCAGGCAGGGGCGGCGGCAGAGGTACTAAAGCGGGCGCAACGAGCAGGCGGCAGAAAGGCAAGGCACCGGTGGATGAGGATATGCCGGCAGATGAGGAGGCGTCGCAGCACCGCACAGTGTACTTGAGCCGTACAATGAGAGCGGAGGACGAGGAGAGGGCCGGGGTGGTGATCGAAGAATGTGGACTCCGCACATATAAAGTGGCGACAATAAAGCCAGATCGGCGGCCAGGAGACGTAACACAAGACGGCAATTGTGCCTGTTTTTATGAAGTAGCTTTTAGAGTCGGATTTAGGGTTCCGGCGCCAAGATTTTACAGGGAGGTGCTGCATTATTACGGTATTGCCCACAGCCAGTTGGTGATTAACTCCTGGCGTATAATAGTGTCCTTCGCAGTCGTCTGTAGGTATAAAGGATGGGTATCGACTGTAGGAGTGCTGAGGACATTTTTCAAAGTAAAGTTCCAAGGGGGGGTTTACATATTGTATAGCCGGCGTAAGAAGCAGCGCAACCCATTCCAAGTACCCGATAGTAACAGAGATTGGAAGAAACGTTACTTCGGGGTGTTGAAGCCTGTTGAGGAAGAGTGGGGTTTCTCGGTTGAATGGGTGCGCCTAAGCGAAGATGTGCTAGAGGCGCTCAATCGAGGACCCAGTTTGGCGATGAATGAGGTAAAGCAAGCGCTGTATTTTTTTGAAAAGGATCTAAAAATCAACTGCGACAACTGTGCTCACCCGGTGAGGCTAGTTGATTGCGGTCTAAGTCCAGCAGGGACTGGAGGGAGAGCCAAAGAAGGCTATGGCCCACTCGATGTGGGGATAGAAGTGTTGAGCGTGATCCTTCCAATGGGTGAACCAGATGCCGTCGGTTCATCTATACCTCCCTCCTTCGCGCCTGCTCTGCCCGCTGCGCCTCAGTCGCTTGAGAGAAGAGTGTCACCGTCGGCACCTGTGGCAAGGTCGCCTGTAGTCGAGGCGTCGAATGACCCTATATCAGGTAGTCATTGGGTTGGGGGGGATTTAGGTTCCTTGAGTCTGGGAGGTGAGAGTGAATTTAACTTAGCTTCTTTATTAATAGATCCTGAATTAGCTCTGCCGTACTTAGAAACGCCCTTTGGGAGTGTACTCGGTATTGTAGCTTGAACTAACTTAATTCTCGTAGCTTCAGACTGTTTACAGACTAATACTTGTCACCTATTGCAGGTCCTGAAGAAATGCCCATTGAGGGTGGAGACGGCAATAAGGGGTTCAGCGCCCGGGACTTCGCGCGCATAAGTAGAGGAAAGCCTTCCTCTCATAGGCAATGAGGGAAGGGTAAGGGAAAGGTTACCGCCACTGCGTCTCAACCTCCTGCACCCACCACCGGCCAAAGAGCTACAACCGCTGGTCCAGGGGTGAGTGCCGTCGTGATTCGAGAGGTGGCTCCGGCGCGAGAGCAGGGAAGCTATGCCGTGGGACAGAAGAAGGCAGCAGCGTCGAACCCGTGGGAAGAGGCTGCCCACAAGCGTACAGTCGGCGGCAGCGGACAAAGCTCTCACCAAGTCGTCTCCAGCGCCGGTAGGGTACAGGCGACGGTGGCCTCTAGAGGCCTCGGGCAGAGTGCCACGGGCCAGGGGAGGCTAGCGCATTTGGCCACCTTGGTGGAGCAAGGTACCGCTGAAGCCCACACCTCAGGCGCCGGGCTAAGAACTGAACTGGAGGCACCCAGCATGTATGGGGGTAGGGTGTGCCCATTCTTATATGATAACGCGCTGTTCAGGAAGGACAGCGCGTTGACGCAGCTGCATGTCGCTACTGCCTATGCGCTGGAGCTGGTTGAGGGCGTGGATCAAGACTACATGCGTGACAAGATGAGTGCCATGGATTGCTTCGTATCGGCAGCAGCCTTCCAGGAGAGGGTAAGTAAACTTAGTAAGTTTAAGATAGCCATTAATAAATACTGACAATACGTGGGTGTTTGCAGAGTCGAATGCTCAACGCCGCCGGTATCTATCATCTGAAGGCCGACAAGGCCAAGGAGAAAGCCGCAGAGCAGGTGCAGGCGGCACAGGCGGCAGAGATGGAGAAGGCGAAAGATGAGTTGGCCGTATTCGAGCGCAAGAGAAAAGAACTCCAAGAGGAGGTGAAGAAGGCCAACGAGGATATGGCGGCTGCTGGTCGCCGCCTGTCAGAGCAAGACGAGGAGTTGAAACGGGTGAAGGCAGAGTTGGAGCGTGTCCAGCAGGAGAGGGACAGCCTTCAAACTCTGGCTGCGGAGAGAGAAAAGGCTCTGAAGGCGGCAGTAGAAGAGGAGAAGGCCACAGCCGGCAAACTGAAAGAGCAAGAGGTGGAGGCGGCGGCTCTGCAGGTAAGACTCGTTGTGATTACCTCTAGGATTTGACCGAAATGTAGAAATTGATTGTAGTAACCATTCTTGGTTTTGTTCTATTTGTCGTTTGTAGGCTCGGCTCGACGGGTTGGTGGCTGAGCATCAGGAACAGATGGAGGAGAAACTGGGGGAGCTCGAGGGAAGCATGAAAGATTATGGGGAGTTCATCCAGCAATGGGTGATCAAAAAGATTGTGGAGGCGTTTCCCCAAGTGGACACCAGTGGGATCGGCTTCACAATTCCCGACGACGAAGATGCTCCTATGGAGGCTCTCCCTGAGGTGGGTGTGGCTGAGGCGATCGTAACTGAAATTGTTACTCAAACGGCCACAGGTGAGGTGGTGGCAGCGGCCAACCCTGCACCAACACTTGCTCAAGCGGAGCCCTCTCCCTCAGTAAATCCTGCGACTGAATCAGAGGCGCCAGCCATGGAGGCGCCGGCTACTGAACCGATTCAACCTGCTGAAGGGGGTCAGCCGGATGGGAATGTGGGTAGTTAGGTTGTGTCAATATGTAGGCGGTAATATAGCCGCCTAATCCAGAATTGTATAGATACATTCAAGAAATGAAAGTCTTTTTCTGACGGAGCCTAGCGCCATAACAGTTTAACTTGTTTCAGTTGTTTGTTGGTGGTCTGTTGTCTACAATAATCGTCTATGACAGTCGGTATGACAGTAGTGCGTAGTCGTTACTATTTGGATACGTAGTCCCGTTCGTAAATTGGTGAGTAGGTAACCGTGTATTTACATGTCGAGTGTAGAATATTCAACGAGTAGCTCGATGAATTTAAGTAGCTTGACTCATGTCGCTCGATGAATTTAAGTAGCTTGACTCATGTCGCTCGATGAATTTAAGTAGCTTGACTCATGTCGCCTGAATGAAGATTAATCATAACAAAAAACATTGTAGATTGTAGAGTGTACAACAGCAGCAGAACTTAAACTTAAAACGTGGCTCATCCACAAATGTAGCTTGACTTAAAAGTAGAATTTCTTCAGGTGTACAGCATTCCAGGCTCTTGGCAGTAGTTTTCCGGCCGAGTCTTTGAGTCGATAGGCTCCCTTACCCAATATTTCAGCAATCACATACGGGCCTTCCCACTTAGGAAATAATTTCTTATGTTCACTGGCGGGTCGGCTCCCTTCACAGCTTCTAAGAACGAAGTCGCCCACTTGGAATTGTCGAGTTGACACCTTGGAGTTGAAATATTTAACGACTTGCTGGGACCTATTTGCCGCCTGTAATTGAGAGTTCAAACGGGTCTCCTCCATAAGGTCCAAGTTCAAACGAAGTTGACTGTCGTTGGTGGATTCGTCGAAAGTAGACACACGGTAGGTGGGGACCCCAATCTCAGCAGGGATGATGGCCTCTGAGCCATACACTAGGTTGAATGGGGTTTCACCTATAGTAGTGCTGGCTATAGTCCGAATGGCCCATAGTATCTCGTGCAGTTGTTCGGCCCATTCTCCCTTAGAGTCGCCCAACTTCTTCTCTAAGGCTTTTACGATTTTACCGTTCATGGACTCTACCTGCCCATTGGCTTGTGGGTGTGCTACTGAAGCGGCCTGTAGATAAATAGAAAAATTATTGCATAAGGTTCGGACCCTGTCGCCTTGTAGTTGTGTGCCATTGTCGGTAATTATAACATGTGGGATGCCAAAACGACAGATGATGTTCTGCCAAATGAATTTTTCAACTGCTCGCTGAGAGATGGAAGAGAGGGGTTCTGCTTCAACCCACTTTGTAAAATAGTCACAGGCTACTATCACAAATTTCTTGCCAGCGGTTGCTAGAGGGAACGGTCCCAATAAGTCGAGTCCCCATTTGGCGAAGGGCCATGTGGAGGGTATTGAATGTAGCTCTTCAGCTGGCTACCTCGGGACTTTGGAAAATTTTTCACATGTTTCGCATTTCCTTACAAATGACTGAGCATCTTTCCTAAGTGTCGGCCAGTAAAACCCCTGTCGAATGACCTTCTGAGCTAGTGTTCTTCCTCCCTCATGATTACCGCATACACCCTCATGAATCTCACGGAGGATGTAGTTGGCTTCCTATCTGTCGACGCATCGCAGCAAGGGCTGGGAAAAGGATCTTTTGTAGAGCGTGCCATTTAAGATAACATATCGGGCTGCCCAACGTTGTAGAGCTGTAGCTTCGGTCCTGGATGTAGGTACTTGGCCTTGGAGGTATCTGAATATGGGAGTCATCCAGCTATCCTCGTCATTTATTTGATGAGTAATCAATTGGAGTGGATAGGAGGGGCTAGCAACGTGCTCCAGGATGACCTTGCCACGGATGGTCGGGCAAGACGAGGCTAGCTTTGAGAGTGCGTCTGCCCAATTGTTCTCTTCTCTTGGGATTTGATGCAGAGATATGCTGGCGAATTTCGACCACAAGTCTTGTACACTTTTATTGTAGCCGACCAAGTTGGGTTCTCGCACTTCATACTCACCCAGTACTTGCTTTGCTACCAACTGAGAGTCGGTATTCACCTTTACGTCTTGCACACTCATCTTGGCAGCTATACTTAATCCGGCTATCAAAGCCTCGTATTCTGCAGCATTGTTGGACAGTGGGAAGCCAAACGTCAGGCCATATTGATATTCTTCTCCGCCAGGGCCGATTAGGAGAAGGCCTGCGCCTGCCCCATCTTTGACCGATGAACCGTCGACAAAAAGACACCAGGGCTTTTTGTTGAGAGTGGCTTGACCGATGGTGGATGAATTAGGATGTGGGATTACAGGCGGTAGGTTAGTCGGCCCACTGAAAGTACATTCGGCGACGAAATTGACCAGGACCTGCGCTTTAATTGCCTTCCTGTGCCCAAACTCAATACCGAATTCGCTGAATTCTACACTCCACTTAACCAAGCGGCCAGATAAATCGATCCTGGTCAGTATCTCTCGGATTGGTTGGTCGGTTAAAACCGTGATTCGATGAGATTGGAAGTACTGACGTAGACGTCGGGATGCGGTTACCAAAGCATAAGCAAGTTTTTCTGGTCGACTGTAATTGCATTCTCCACCCTGCAGAGCGCGACTGACGTAGTAGATAAAAGAGTCATTCTGATCTTTTTTCTTGACCAACACAGCAGCCACTGTTTCATCGGAAGCTGCTACATATAAGAATAAGTCATCGCCTGGCTCTGGTCGACTTAATAGTGGTGGGGAGCTCAAATATTATTTCAACTGGTCGAACGAGTGCTGATAATCATCCGTCCAGGAGAACTGATTCTTTGTCGTCTTGGTCCGAAGGACTTTAAAGAAAGGCAAACACTTGTCCGCCGACTTCGACACAAAGCGGTTTAACGCTGCAACCCGACCAGTCAAGACTTGTACTTCTCTAACGGTTCTTGGAGGTGACATGTCAACGATAGCTTTAATCTTTTCCGGGTTGGCTTCTATTCCTCGTCGGGAGATCATAAAGCCCAAAAATTTTCCTGCCTCAACTCCAAAAGTACACTTTGCTGGGTTTAGCTTCATGTTGTACTTTCTGAGTGTGTTGAAGGCTTGGTTCAAGTGCTCCAGGTGTCGATCAAAAGTGGTGCTCTTAACCAACATGTCGTCCACATACACCTCTACTAACCTGCCAATTTGCTCCCTAAAGATGCGATTGACTAGTCTTTGATATGTCGCCCCGGCGTTTTTGAGACTGAATGCCATTACATCATAACAATATAGGCCGTCTTCTGTGATGAAGGCATTTTTCTCCCGATCCTCCTTGGCCATGGGGATTTGATGGTAGCCTGAAAAGGCGTCCATGAAAGTGAGATACCTATTGTCGGACGACGAATCCACAAGTCTGTCGAAAGATGGGAGTGGGAAACTGTCTTTGGGGCAGGCCTTGTTTAAGTCGATAAAGTCGACACACATCCGCCATTTGCCTGTCGGTTTCTTGACCAGTACCACATTGGCCACCCACTCGGGATAGTGAACCTCTCGGATGAACCCCGCCCTCAATAGCTTGTCCACCTCTTCTCGTATGGCTGATAGTCGGTCTGGGGCAAATCGTCGTTTCTTTTGTTTGACCGGCTTTATCTTAGGATCAACATTCAACCGATGTGAAATAACTGAAGGATGAATACCGGGCATATCAGCAGGTGTCCAGGCGAACACGTCGACATTCTTCTGCAAAAATTCTACTAGTAACGACTGTTCTTGAGCAGTAAGTTTTGAGCCTATTTGCGTCACCTTGGACGGCTCACCCTTTTTCAGAGGCACATTGAAGGTTTCTTCAACTGGCTGTGGTTTGTTCAATGCCTGCTCGTCTCTCATATCCAGGACCTCGAGGGATAATTCACAGTTGTTGACAGCTTGATTCGCAGATTCCCCTATAAGCATGTTTAACTCCATTGGTTGGGAGTGTTGCCCCCCGGTCGAGCCTTCTGCCAAGGCTGCCAATTCTTCTGTAGCTTCAGCGGCCTTCTTGGCCATGACAAGTGACAGCAGATGGCATTGACGAGCCATGTATTGGTCAGTCTGCATGTAGCCTACACCACTTGGGGTAGGGAATTTTACCTTGAGGCAATACACGGCGTCCACCATCCTTGTGTATTTCATCAATGGTCGACCGATTATTGCATTGTAGGCAGAGGGCTGATCCACGACAACAAAAGTGTTCATGACATTCAACACATGTGCACCATCGCCTATACAAATGGGTAGCTTGATCAATCCTTTAACCGGGATTGGGTTATTGCCGAAACCATAAATGGGCTTAGTCGGCTCTAGCTGGTCGTCTTTAAATCCCATACTCTTGTAGGCATTGTACAGGATAGCGTCGACGGCACTGCCACTGTCGACCAAAATTTTGCTAACTTCATAGTTTCCAATTATTGCCTTAATGACGATAGGATCGTTGCCTGAGTCTTGAAACAGCTCGGTTTCATCCCATGAGAATGTGAGAGTCCATGTCATCTACCTCTTTCTTTGGGGAAGGGGCCTGCAACCCCAGGTGACATACGCTCCGCAGATGAGCCTTTCTTTTAGATTGAGAGTCGGCCCACTCCTGAGTGGCACCGACAATAGTGTTTATGACCCCATGTACAGCCGGTCGCTTGTGTTCGCGACGCTCGGGCCGTTCTGTAGGTTGAGTCTCCCTATCTGTCTGTGCAGAGTCTTTCTTGATGTAGTTCCGGAGGTACCCCCGTCGAATCATGTCTTCTATAGGATTTTTCAAGTCAAAACATTCCTCAGTAGTGTGGCCTCTATCATCGTGGAAGGCACAGTATTTTCCTTCATTTCTCACATTCCGATTCGGTTGTTTCATTTTTCGAGGCCACTGGATTCTGTCGGCCATTTCTCCCCGAGAGATACTATGCAGAATATCCGCGCGAGTAGCATTGAGTGGGGTAAACTCTTCCACCCGGAATGAGACAGGTTGATTCCGTCTGATTTGGTCATTCCTGGGAGTCTCCGGTCGAAGGTTCTTTCCGTCCTTCTGAGACAAGCCTCTGCCTCGTGGCCTGTAGCTTCGGTCTTCTACATTGGGACGACTCTCATATGTAGGATGGGTGTGTTCTCTTCCCCTAATATCCCTGGCCGCCTCTGAGGGTCGTCGGTAGAGCTCATCTGGAACATGTTTGTTTTCCTCCAAGTCTGCGCATTTTTGTGCTCTGTTAAACAAGTCATGAAGTTGCTTCGGTTTGCTATCCGTGAGAGAGTACTTCAAATATTCATGCTTAACCCCTGCAATAAAAGCGTTGACTGCGAAGTCAGTAGTCAATTCTTCAATGTCGCCTATTGCCGCCTGGAATCGCTCTATGTAGCTTTTCAGTTGTTCTTCTGTCGCTTGTCGAATTGCCAACAACGAAGCAGCGGTTTTTGTCTTTCGCCTCTGACTGGAGAAGTTGTTCATAAACGCCATACTCAACTGCATGAAGTTGGTGACTGAAGCAGGCTGTTGCTTGTAGTACCAAGTATGTGCTGCCCCTTCGAGCGTACAGATAAACGCTCGGCATTTGAGGGCGTCTGAAGCTCCATATAACCCCATTAGGTTACTATATTGTGTAATATGATCCTTGAGATCACCTTTGCCATTATATCTCAACTTCGGAACTTTAAAGTTAGGCGGCGTTTGCTCTTGGCGAATGCATAATGCGAGCGGATCCTGTTCCTCGTTCAGCCATTCCATATGATCCTTTTTAGTGAGAGTGTTGACTTCCAGAGCTTTAAGTTTATTTTCGAATTCGGCCTTCAGCCCGTCCAATCGGTCTGAAATAGGCTTCTCTGGAGAGACCGCCCTTCCTTTGGATGGCTGAGAGGGTTCCGGGTTTTGGTTTTCTTTCGGTTCCCGCGCTCGCCTTGGTGCTTCTACCGTCGCACTATGGGCAGACTCAGTCGGTGTTTGTCGAGTAGGAGCCTGGGTGCGTATGACCGAAGATTCTCTTCGTGGTCTTGGCGCTTGACCATGATGTCTGCGCCAGTTTGATCTGGGGGCGGTTTGACTAGTTTCAAGACGTAGTCGTTGATGCGACTGCTCCTAATGTAGCTCTTCCTCGTTCGGCCGAGTCGCTTTCAGATCAGCTATCGTCCTTTGTTGCTTTTCCACCAGAGTAGTAAGCTCATCCATACGGGTTTGCATGTGAGCCAAGTAGGACGTTACATCCATCACTTGTGGCATTGTTTGCCCCCCAGGTGTAGTTGTGTTCAACGCGAACACCAGAGGTATCTGTTGGGATGATGAGGGATCACGTTGGGCAGTTGGAAAGGAGAAAGAAGGAATGTTGGTGGCCGGACTCTCAGCGTTGCTTCCTTCCCCTGGGAATATACTGCGTCGAACTGGCATTTGAGGTTGTGTTCTCCTTTGGTTAGTATCCCGAAGCTGGCTACTGTCATTGCTCTCCGGTGAAGCCATGGCCACTGTCGTTCCCACAGACGGCGCCAAATGTTGAGGACCTTTTTTAGGACCTACAATGGTGGACAGATGGCTCAATAGGGTCTCGGGATAATAACCTGCAAGAGAGAACACCGTCAAAGGGGAATCGGCCTTTTATCGATTAATCCCTCTCCGATGGTTAAGTCAGTAGAGATAATGAGCGGGGAAGAAGTGGAGTAGTGTTGTGTTTTTGTTGTCTTACCATGCATGCTTTGAGATTTGCTTTATGTAGGTAGCCTATTGGGCTGTACTGAGTAGGCCGTTGGTTGATCATGGGTCGGCTAGATGATTTGGGCTTAGGTCAGCCGGCCCATGGTTGTAGGGATTGGGCCTTGTTGGGTTACAGATTGTGCTCAACAGGTTTCATTAAGATAGTGATACATCATCTATTTTGAAAAATATCTATGTTTTAAATTGCACACATCCTCACCAAATTAGTTTCTTAACTTACCTTAATCTTGGTAATTAATATAATAAAAAAATCAATTAATTTCTAATTATCATATAACCTCCTCCCTCCCTCTCCCTAATCCATCCTTTTTTCATGTTTTTAGTTTTCCTATTCAATCCAAGAAAGAAATGGTATAAGAAAAAAAGGGTGAATCTTGCTCACAAGCAGTCATCCTTTAAGCTTCAAAATTCAGCAACTATAGTATTTTTTTTGCACAACTTCGGTCTATTTTCCACCAATATAACGAAGTTTAATTTAATCGGAATAAGAAATCATAGGGCGGCAGATTAAATCGAAAAATCAGAAATAAAGAAAAGAAAGGGCTAGGGAGAGAGAAAGAGAACGTGAGAGAGAGAAAGACAACAAGGAGAGAGAAGAGATTATTTGGTAATTAGTAATTAATTGATTACCTTTTTTATATTAATTACTAGGGTTAAGGTGAGTTAAAAAACTGATTTGGTGAGGATGATTACAATTTAAAACATAAACATCTTTTAAAATAAATGATGTGTCATTATCTTAATGAAATCCTAAAATATGACTTTTTAATATGATCATAATTAAACTCTAAAAAAAGACAGCTACCAATAAAGAAGCTTGCACGAATTAAGCATCGTCCCCGTGACAAACAAGAAGAAGAAAAGAATTACATGTTGTAACGAACGTCTGATCAACCTGCGCCAGCAGTATTGACATAGAATCATGATCTCCCAGAAATACCAAAATTTTCTTCTAATGTGCCCATATCTGGCGATATTCTGATCGTTCCTCTGCAAAATCTGTACTTTTCCTGGTGAAAACATATGCGTTGAGCCTGAAAGAAAAAGCCAAGGAACGATCAGGATATGAAATTTTTTGGCCAGAAACAGAACACATGCAGAGGAAGATAAAGAGCCGTACGTTGTAGGTTTATAAATTCTTACCGGTTTGCTTTTACTTGGTGCCTTCATTGGAACCTCGAAGTTTCCAGGGAAGAAAGAAGATGGTGGAATATCCCTGATTTCCTGAATTATTCCAAGCTGGGAACGAATCCTTTTTGGTGTCAACACCAGAGCATCAAACAGGCAAATGAAGAAGCTACTAAATCCAATCAACAAGGCTGTGAAGGTGATCTTGATGACAAGCAGGAATAGAAATTCCATGGCTGCTATACAGGATGATGATGATAGGTAGCCAGATAGAATTCTTGATAATGTTGAAGGGTTTAAATCGAGCCAAAATCTTTTATACTTTTACATGGTTGACGATTTGATGACTATAAATATAATACTACTATATAGAAACATTATTGGAATATGGTACTTCTTTTGTCTGAAATCAAAGAGGTAAAAGTAGTTGGGGTTTTCTGTATATACAGAAAATTAGGTGTCCTTTCATTTTCATTTGATGTAAAAACAGAAATTGAAAAAAAAAAGGGTGAAGAACATTTTTTTTAAAAAAAAAAGGGGCAAATTTTCCCTTGTGGTCCCAAACCTCTTATTTGGGTTCCACTTTAGTCCCTTATCTCTTGATTGTTTCATTTATACCCTAAACCTCTCCAGGGAGTTTCATTTTTATTCGTTGTCAAACAAACACGTTAACTTTGACAGATTCATCCACGTACAGGGACGAAGCCAAGAATAGAAATTGGGGGGGGGGGGGGGGGGGGGGGGGAGGGGACGGGAAGGAATTGAGGAGAGGGGGAAATTAAGGACAGATTCATCCACGTACAGGGACGAAGCCAAGAATAGAAATTGGGGGGGGGGGGGGGGGGGGGGGGGGGGAGGGGACGGGAAGGAATTGAGGAGAGGGGGAAATTAAGGTTAAGTTTATTTTTTCCTTTAGCATGACTTAAATTTAAACTATTAATAATAATTTGTTTTGTCATCAAATGGTATTGATAAATGATTACTATTCATATTTATTATAATATTAATTATGTAAAAGATTTTATAGCATGGAGGGGGAAGAAGAAAAAATTGTTGAAAGTAAAAAACATGTTTATACAAAACAAGTAAAATGTTTCTTTTTTGCTCCAAAAAAGTAATCAAAGTTTCTTTTAATATAATTAATCAAAAGTTAAATGAAAAGTTTAGAAAATCTTATTACAAATTTAAAAAATAAATAAAAAATTTAAACTCAAATATAAATTTTAGAAAATATTGGGACCTAGGAGGGGGAAGTAGAGATTAACTATAACATAATTTAGAAAACCTTTAGGGTCTAATTGAACTTTTATTAAATTCAACGGGTGCCAAATATAGATTTAAAAGAAAACAAAGAAAAATACCAGGTAGTTAAAGAGAATTTTGCCAAAGCTAGGTGGGGCCATGGTCCCCCTTCGCCCACCCTCGCTCTGTCCATGTCCACGTAGGATGACACATAAGATTCTTACCCGGACAGACAAAAAGAAAGTCTGCTCAACTGGTCAGCTTTCAAACAAACATGTTAATATCATTGGCTTGAAAAGATGAAAATGAGAAGTTTGTAACATTAATTAGTCATGCACTCGTGCTTCGCAGAGGATTTTATATTTTTATTTATTTAATTTTATTTAAGATAATTAAATATAAAAATCGAGATAAGAATAAAAATAAAAATATAATTTAATTTAATTTAATTTATTTTAATTTGTATTAAATTTACATTAATACTTTAACAATCATATTAAGATTATGAGTCATAATAATAGTGTAAAGTATAAGCGTTTAGCTTTCATACACTAACAATAGAGTTTTTTAACTCCACATGCAGTGTTAGGCAAATGACACATACTCTACTATTTAATTAATTAATTAAAAAATATATAAAAATATACTCTATAAAAATACATGTCAATCCTCTAACCCACTTGTAGAGTTAAAAAACTATACTATCAGTGTATGAGATAATTTTTCAAAGTATAATTAAGTAAAATAAAATGAGTTCAATTCTACCATGTTTAGATGATTGACAAAAGATGCCATCAACAATATTTTTATTTATTTTGAATTCTCAATATCTCTATTCATTCTAAATGGCATAAATATACAAACCTATTGTTAAAATTAGTAGTATTATATGTATGTATATATATATATATATGTATATTGTATGTATTTATGTGTGTGTATATATTGCTAGTAACATTTATAATATATAATAGTATTTATATATTACAATATAATAATGATTGTGTATGTGTGTGAGTCCCACTATTTTAAGAATATGGATTAAAAAATAGAATGTAAAATTACTAAAAGGCCATAATAGTAAATTGAGAAAAAAAAGAAATTTGAGATAGAATAAGTATTTTTATAAATTCACATATTTTTTTATATTTTACTAGATATATAGATCCCAGTCATCCCATTGGGTTTATATCTTTATACTTTGAATTTCTCTACTTCATCTGCCTAAATAATTTTGTTATTTCTTTGGTCCAAAGAAACTGTAATCCAAAATATAAAAACCAAATTCTAAAGTCATAATAGAAGGAATTATTTTGCCATTTATCCATTGATAATATATCCATTCATAATATATGGACATAACCTGACATATTTAGAATCCAAAAGGAAAATTCCTTTAACCAATCGATCTTGGAGGTAGCTCTTGGCCTCTGTGATGAGTAGGTTCTTAAATTGTTGAACTAGGAGCTAGCAATTGTGGGTAGTTGGGAGGTTGCACATGAAACAGCAATGATGATGCTTGGCAGCTTGAACCAGCAGTATAAGTCGCTGCTTGAGAAGGAGTAGCAGTTGTTGAAAAACCTTTGTTCTTACCCAGACCCTTAACCCTACCTCTGCCACTAGGCCCGTCATGTCCTCTAGTTTGTAAAGGTTCATTATTCGGTGATGACTATAATAAGGTCATTTGTGGAGAGGTAAAAAATTCATATATTCGTACCGTTGGATATGATTAAAAGAATATGAACCATGCATTAAATGCAAATAAGTTATTCTTGACTTGAAAAGTTCAATTGGTATGAAAAAAAAGTAAAGGTAAAATTGAAAAAGACAAACTTAATTATTTTTATTCAGTTTTTCACGTTTTACAAGGCAAAATTGTAAACTTTTCTCTCTTTACTGGTCAAACACGTTATCACATTATCAACACTATCATTCAAAACTTTTTTTTTTTTTGAGAAAACACAGTTGAAAATCACTTTGTCTAGGTTCTATATTATGATTTTTGTCTTTTAACAATAGATATTGTACTTATAATTGGGCTCTTGGAAAATAAGCTTCGATTTATTTTTCAGCCCTCAGAAAACAGACCTTACTTCAACTTTTGAGATCAATTATTAAGCTTTTAGAAAATAGAAAATAAAAGGTGGAATGAATGAGGTTTCAAACCTTAAAACATGCCGTGGATGGGGTTTCAAACCCTAGAGCTAAAACCCTAAACCTCACAAAATAAATATATTTATAATGAAAAAGGAAAAATATATATACCAAACAAATAAATGTATATATGAGGTAGTCACAAAATAGGGTAGAAATTAAAGGTACTAGTATTGAAAATAAATTAATTTTATGAATATAATTGTAAAATCAATTCTTTTTTTACAATTCTAATATACTTAAAAATAATATCTAGAATTTTTTTTGAAATAAAAAAGTTTTGTAATGAATGGTGTCATACCAATCAATTAATCACTGAATAAGTAGAATTAATTTAGTGAGATTGTTTTTGATGTCATGCGTAATTAAAATATAGTGTTGGATGTAATATGAGAAAGAAATTTTTGTGTTGATCGATATTTTGACAAAATTAACTTGTGATTTAGAGGTTGGGAGTCGCCTGAAGAGAGGTTACACAATTTGAAATCACATGCTTTTAGAGTAGAATATCTGAGAGACTTTAAAATTTCTTAATTTCTGATATGTTTCTTTTTTTTGTCACCCAAAAAAACTGTATATAGTTAGATAAATATCAAATTATATTTTGTAATCATATATATTGGAAATGGATGATTATTAAATTTGAAAAAGACATGTATATCTTAGATCCAGAAACAACATTAATAGTATGGGTTTTGAAGAATATATATATAAATATATATATACATATATATATATATATATAAAAGATTAAGATCTATATATAATTCCATATGCATTTTATTAATAATGTGAAATAATGATCAATGAATTGTAAATAAGTAAATGATTATATTTAAAGATGAGATGGTTAATTATGGATATTTTAGTTTTTATAATCTTAACCATCATGTGCATATATGGTTTAAGTGTTATTTTCTTAATAACAATTATATTATCTTAGTTTTCCGAGACTATTGTTTGATACAATTGTATCATTAGCCTTATATACATATATATATTTATATATATATATATATATATTTATTGGTCAAAGAGTTTATTAATTAGATTTTTTTTCTTTTACGAACTGACTTATTATAAAAAATTAAATTAATAATTGAAGGTATAAACTAAAAGATAAATGGTTAGATTCGAAGAAAACATATGACATAACAAAATAAGATGTATAAATTATTACATTAGTAATGGACTAATGGTCAATGACTTGAAAAGGAATAAATATTCAAATGATTAGATTTGAAGAAGATATATAATATAGTTAAATTTGGAGAAAACATATAATAGATTGCATTAGTAATGAATTAATGATTAATGAACTCATATTTACCAAATCACGAGTAGTAAATTATAAGTCATAAGAGTTAATCCTATAATCAAAACAAAATAAGTTCAATATTGTTATCTATTAAGTACATTTTAAATTACAAAGAGTAATTAATTTTGTTTATATTTCGATTATAATGCTCTCCCTAGTCCTATTTAACTATCATCTTTTGGTCAAATTAACTCTAACTTCAACCATTATTTGCAATAAATTTATAAATTTGTACATTTTTAAAAGTAAAATTTGAAAAATACAAATCTTAAATTGGGGGTTGGGGTGATGGGCGTTGTTGACGGATGTAAGAGTGGTGGTGCGGCAAAGATGGGCCAGCATTGAAGAAAATTTTTTTTTTTTCAGTTTAGGGCAATCAAAATTATCTCATTTAATGTTTTTTGGGAGGGGATTGAGCTTGGTGGCTAAGAATGAAACAGGATGATCCATAGATGAGCTGCAAATGAAAAGATTAAAACTGAGTGGGAGATGCTACCAGAAATTGAGTCAGGCTAAAATGTGAAACTACATAAAGGAGAAACTCATTAAGGATTCATTATAGTCTTCACTTAGCTTTCTTGGGAAGTTAAAAAAGTAATATGAAAGGCTGAAAAGGTAATTTGCCAAAAAAGTTGGATAATTTTTCTCTCTCCTCTTTGTAACTTGTATTTATAGATAAAAGGTCACAAGTGGAATTCTATTATTTATATCCAACTTAAAAGTAGCAACCTTAACTTAGCCTCACCGCAGCAGGCACCCATTATGCGGTATTGGAATCTAAATGCCAAGACAGAACACATATTTTAAGTTTGTAATTTTGCTCAAAAGCTGGAAAATCTTAAAAGTAGGAAGAATACCGTTTTTTCAAACCTATGATTTATATGTTTGCACAAATCTGGAAGCTGTTTGCTGCGGCAGTCATGGCATGTATCATACTTTGTCCCAATGAATAAAAAACCGAACCGGTAGTCGAACCGGTTGGTCATTCGATCACCGGTTTAATCGGTCTAATTGGTTCAACTGGTTCAATTAAATAAATAATTTAATTTTATTAATTTTTTAAAATATTAAAAAAAATAGAAAAAAATAGAAAAAATTCAAAATATTCCTTAAAAAATAAGAAAAAGTAAAAATATCAATTAAAAAAACTAAAAAATTAAAATTCGGATTGAACCTGTTCGCCAGTTCAACCGGTTCAAAGACGGTTCAATAATAATTCTATTTTATGATCCGGATCAGATCGGTCTTATGACCGGTTCCTAGTTCAACCGGTTGAACCGGATGATTCGGTCCGATTTTTTATTCCATGCTTTGTCCTGGAGTTTGACTACTACCCTGTAACAATTCCAAGGAATAGTATATTAAGGAAAGTTTGAAGATTACTTTTTATTATCAATAGAAAAACAAAAAAAAAAGAAAAAAAAAAAGGCTTACATCTGGCATCCACCTAATAACAAATGCATGAGAACATTTGGTGTTGCTTCCCCATTTCTTCCAATCCGTATTTATTCAAGATACACCAAAACTGAACAACATTCTATCAAATAATATTAAGAAAAAAAAAATCACGAATTATCACTCACTGGTAGTTGATCTCTTTGCATCTCAATTATGTTGGCATTATCCACGCTGCAAGGATCCTCAATTTTCAAGTAGCACACGTCATTTGCATTCCAGGCCTCTTTAATTTGGTTGAATTTTTTGGTTCATCTGCCTCCAATCTTCTCTTTTTCTGTCGCCTTCCTCTTTTGTGCCTAACTGCTAATGGACGTTTGCACAGTTTGATATTTGGAGTCTGGCCACATATCTTTGCCATTAATAGGCTTAATGACTTCGCGATATAAATTTTTGTAAGTTTCAACATTGTAGCACTCATGGACAAAAGCTCTCTGGTTTATCATGCTTGTCAAAGATTGCTGAGCACATGCGTGTGGACACGGAATTCCAGTCAATTGCCATCTCCTACAACACTAGTAGTTCTCCTAGTTTCAGCACAATAGTCACCCAACTTAGCATATTGTTCTCTTTCATGGCCTTCAATCAAACTCAAAGCGACTCAAAGCATTCTTTTTGCTCTAAAGGCCTTAGTCTTACTTACTTGAAACCTATATATTTCAGCCTTAATGGTAGCCATAAGCAGGTAAAGACCACCATGGATTTGACATAACCTCTCCACATAATGCTCCGTTAACCGTTTTACTGTTAAATATTTATTTTCAAAATCCTTACTACAACTGTGTGCAGGATTATATGTTCTAATTTGAATTGATTCTTCATTTTTTAATGCGGTAGCATAAATCTCCCATGGACATATAGCCTTGCAGTTTGCCCTAACTCTTCTTCCGTCATTCTTTCTTACTTCAATACTATACTTTTCAACTATTGAATACTGCCTTATAGCTTTCTTAAACTCCCTCAGTGATCTAAATAACATTCCAACTCTGAATTGTGGGGCTTTCATGACTGTCAATGGATGAAACTCAAGAAATTTTCTCTTTTCGCCATCACTATCACTATTCTCTGAAAGGCTATGAAGCTCATCACTTGGAGCATAATCTGAAAGTTGCTTAACAATAGCTTCATGCCATATTTGATCCATAATTATGTCATCTACAATAGGTTCATTACCACCTACGCCTCCAACATTTGCATCATCTTTATTAGTAGTAGATGGTACCATTGAAAGTCTACTTATTTCACTCTACTTATTTCACTCAGATGCTTTTTGTTACCCCTAACACCCCCAATCCCAACATTAACTTCCAGTAGAAAATCAGAATTTGAAATTTCATGGTGACTATCATGCAGTTCATCCTCACCATTTTTCTCATGATCAACCTTAGACCTACCTATGTGATCAATGCTCATTTCAATTACCAACCTCTTGATCAACTTCATTCCCTTCAAAGTTTTCACTTCCAAAACCACCATCGCCATCCTCGGAATCTCTAGCTTCATACCCATTTTAAATATCCCCAATAAGATGGTCCACTTGCTCTTGAGGCTTGTTAATACCTCCTGCCACAATTAACGGATGCTCATCGTTGTGATTGTTTTCCAAGCCTTGTTCCTCCATGGCAGCCGCAAAACTTTTATCCTCTAAATATATCTCAATTATTCTACCATCAGATATGTGGGCAACCATTTCAATCACATCATCATCACCTTTAATTTGCCTAATCTTCATGTCTAAATTACTTTCTAGAACCTTCCAAAAGTAATCTATAAATCCATCATAACCCAATATCATATCATTTTATCTGTTTCCAATAATGAAATTTGATCCCTACAAACCACCATCAAAGTGATCAACCTCCCCACCCAAATAAGTCCTATGTGGCATAAATATGAACCGTCCCCCCGTGATGATATTCCAATGTAAATAGTTCACTATTTCTACCTGTATGATATATTTACCATTTATAGAATAAATTAATAATCACTTTAAAAAAGTCATCTTTAAAGCAACCACATTAAGAATCGATGAAACCAACTTAAAAGAAGACAAAACCCAATTAATAGATCGACAAAATAGAATAAGTCTAAGCAATCGACAAGAACAATTGCACTGTAAAACTGGATTAAAAAAATTTCACATGAATAAATACTAATCAAACTATCTAATCATTAAGATAAATGAGAAAATTAAGACAACAACAAAATACACGTACCATATTTTCGATGGGGTCTCCACGACATTGCAACTTGAAGTTTGGCATTGAAATCTTTTTGATGGAATTAAATGATTCCAGAATTGTTTGCTTTTGAAACCACAAGTGTTTATATTTCTTTTTCCCCCTTGTTCGCTTTTGAAACACCATTGACGCTTTCATTTACCGATCAGAAATATGAAATTTGTTACTAATTTACATTTTTTTAGAAGATGAAAATTCGGCTGGTACATTTTAGCAGGACTTTAATTTTCCTCCCGATGAAGAGTCCAGGTAGGACTCTTATGTGTCATCCAACGTGGATTTTCTGTCAAAGTTAACAGAAGTATTTGAGAGTAAATCAAAAGGGAACACTCTTGAAAGGTTTAGGTTATGAATGGAACAATTAAAAGGTTAGGGACTAAAATAGAACCCCAAATAAGAGGTTTTGGACTATAGGTGAAATTTAGCTTTAAAAAAAAAAAAAACCATTCATCAAACAGAGTTTGAATTCAAATATACCATGAAGTGTGTTCCAGTGTTGGCGTTGGTTAAGGTAGAATCCCTTACAATTTTATGTTCTACAATTCTATAATTACGTCGTGTTTGTCCAATCGCGGAAAGGAATTTTGTGAAGTTTCGTAATTTAAAAATATGGATTTTCATGATGGATTCTACAAAATTCTAGATTGTAATCGCAAATTATAATACTCCATCTGTCTCTTTTTATCTGTTCATTTTTTCTAATAATTTTCCCTTTTTATCTATTCCTATCCCAATATTAATTATTAATTTTCAAAAATTCTCCTTCTAAGCTCCTCTCTCTTGAATGAATCATTTTCTTAAATACAATTAGAGTCAAAATAGAGAATTAAAAGGGAAGATAGATAGGGACCACTACTAGAAAAACAGTCCATAGAAACGGAAATTGGGACGGAATTTGATGAAAAATTCGTCCCTAAAAGCTTTTCCAACGGATTTAGCGATGGATTTATTTCCGTCACTATACGCGCGTCCCTAATATTTAGGGACGGATAATAAAATCCGTCCCTAAATACTTAGGGACGGACACAAAATCCGTCCCTAAATTCGCTGGAAGACAGGAGACAAGGTAATGACATTTGAAACGGATTTTGCGACGGAAAGGGAACCACTGCAGCGGAATTAGGGACGAATATAGCAACAGAATTTGAAACGGTTTTTTCCGTACGAAACTGTAATTATTGAAAGGTTTTAAAAACTGATTTTGGGAGGGATTTAGGGACGGATTTGTTTGGGGAGGGTTTTAGGGACGGATTTGTTGTTTAGGGACGGTTTTTGGGACGGATTTTATACATAGGGACCGATTTAAGGACGGACTGTAGGGCTTAGGGTTTATTTAGGGACGGTTTTAGGGACAAAAAAAGTAAAAAAATTAATTTTTTAAAATAATATTTTATATATTGAGTGATGGTTTATTATTAATTTTTTATGAATTAGTAGTAATAATAATAATAAATATTAGTATTATTATTATTATTATTGTATTTAATAAAATTATTATAATAATAATATTTAATCGTATTATTATTATTATTGTTATTAATATTTAGTAATATTATTATTATTATTACTATATAAAATAATATTAAAATAGACGAAAATGAAAAATAAATTCTAATTTTATATATTTACTGTAAATGTTGTATACATGAAATGTACAAAAATAAATCTAAAAATCACCTAAATGGGAGGCAATCTCATCGAAGTCATCATCGACCTCGACATCGCCCTCGCCCCCTCCCTGGGCCTGGGCCTGGGCCTCGCCCTAGGCCTCGGCCTCTCTATGATGGGCCGCATGATGGACGTCCTGGGGCTGATGCTGTACCTGCGAGATGGACTCTCCGGTCCTAACCTGAGCGTACGGAGGTGGTTCGTCTGTCGGATGCGAAGCTCCCGGAGGCGGAGGAAAACGGCCTATCATCTGCTGCATCTGCTGTAAGCGCTGCTCCTACATCTACCTCTCTCTGCCAACTGTCGAGCAGACTCTTGCGTAGCCTCCTGTAGTTTCCTATCGACATCGGAGCGCAAGTCGACGATCTGTTGTCGCAAGGAAATATTCTCTTACGACTGAGATGGGATGGAAGAAGAGTCGGCCCGAAATTGGGGGTGGTGAACTAAGTCGCCGTACCCTAGCATCCGACCGCGATCGCCACCCGCTACCCCCTGAAAGACCGTATGCGGGTTGACCTCCGAGTCATCGGCAGCTCGTGCACGTGCCTCCGCAATCGCTCGATCATAATCCTCCTAAAAAAAAGAATATAAATTAAATTATCAGGTGTGTGCAGTATAATATTAATCGAATATTCTTATTTTAAATTGAATAATTATATAACAATAAACTAAATGAACGTTACAATTCTATAAGTAATTACTTCAGATGATTATATATAATGAGTTATAATTACTTAAACTTTAACTTCAATAATTATATATTTAAGTACTTAAACTTACAGCAATGGTCTTGGCACGACCCTCGGGATAATCACACGCCTTGGTCTTGTACAGCTTGCCGAATAATGTGTCAGGACCGGGATCACCACCCGCCTCAACCTACAAAAGCGAAAAATGTGTTAAATAATTATAAGAAAAATATTTTTGAAAAAAAATACTTAAGCAAAATAAAATATGGATTTTATTATTACCAAATCGGACCAGTGGAATGCAGTGCCCCTACTACCACCTCTATATACAATCGCCTGCTCAGTGCTACGATTCTTCTTGTTCACCTCGCTATGATGCTTGAAAGTAGGGTCGGCATCCCACTGTGCACAGAGGCGGTCCCAGACATGGTCTGAAGTCCAAGTAGGTGCCCTACGTATGTTCCGAGCCCGGCTGAACTCATGCCTGATGAATTTGCCGGCTGTGGCATCGAAGAAGGCCCGTGCCGCCTTACGCTCCTCAGCGGGGAACAAGTAACGCCTCTGTAATGAAAAAGAAATAATGAAAGCGCGCAAATAATAATGTCATTATTCAATTAAACAAATTAAGCAATGGTAATAATAATTATTAAATAAAATAGTCAAATTGACACTCCCGGGCCTAGTCCGCACGTGTCAAGTTGAGTATTTATGTATTGTTGTCTAGTCAATATACCAAATTAGACTTCCCATGGATGTTTTAAACTTCATTTAGCTCAATTTCAAGCTTAAAAACCCTAAAATTGAAGTCCGGGGTTGTGGGCCCCACTTGAAAACGAGTTCCAAGGAAATTGGGTCGAGTTGACCGGAGTCAACTCAGAAAATGTTGACTCCGGCGCCGGACATGGACGGGTGGTGACTGAAATCTGCAAGTGTACAGAGTCAGTGTAGTAAATATAACCTCGGAGGATTCCAAGGGTCGATCCCACGGAGAACTAAATAATTGCTTGAGAATTAATCCTAGTGAGTCTTTAAATTGATTGAGTGATTAAATTGAAAGTAAATCTAGCTAATTGACAGAGAGCAAAATTAAATTATCAAGGAAAAATTCAATTGATGAGATTGTTGAGGCTTAGGTTTCTCCCTAGGTCTCTAATTAACTAGCATGAAAAGATTGTTTGGGTTAAATAGCAATCGCTAACCTAATTAGGGATTCTCTCAAATTCACCTAATCTTTCCTAGTTAATTGATTATCACCTCTCAGTGCATAATCTAATTAACGAAGAACATTGAGATCCTCGGATTTATGGCTATCACGATTAATCAAGTTATCTCTAACTTGATTTAAACTGTGTCTAATTCCCTAGTGCACGAGCTAAAATCCCCTCTCAGTTCTCTTAGCCCCTAATGTTGATTGTATGATGATCAAGCATATAATCAATAATAAAATTGAGGAAATTAGAATTAACCCATAATAATGAACAAATCAATCCATGCTAAATTAATCAATTCCCTAAGGATCAACCTAAACCCCAACTAAGGGTTTAGTTGTTCATGATGGAGTAAAACATCATAAATAAAATGAAATTAGTACAAGAAAAAGGATGAAGAGAAGAAATCTTGGAAGGTTTGCAACAGATTTCTCTCTGAGTTCCTCGTGAAAATTCCTTTCTCTCCTCTATTTCTTGTCTCTCTGCCGTCCAATCCTCCCTAGGGTTCTAAAAATGTAGTATATATACTTAGGGTCCCTTACATCAATTGAAAAGATCAAAAATTGCCAAAATTCTTCTTTCTCCGTGTATTAACGAATTGTCGACCGGGCCAGGTGCACTGCTGTCCCTGGCCCGGAATTCCTCTGCTACTACATTTGTTTCTCGGCCTATGCAAGTCCGGCCCAGGTGCAGCAGTGCACCTGGCCCGGAATTTCCCTATTTCTGGCGCCTCTCATAGCCTTTGTGAATCCGGCCCAGGTGCAGCAGTGCACCTGGCCCGGAATTGCTCTGTTTTCTCTTTTGTTTCTTTTTTCTTTGCACGAAAATCTCATTGTCATCAACATACAATGGAGACCTTTGCCCGGTTCTTGATTATCTCACTTGTCAAGGCTTCAATTCATCATTTCTTCACCCTTTCAAGTCCAACTTCACTCCTTGAATCCTCAAGTTATGAAATCTTTCCTTCAAAACAAACAATAACCATAAGTGAGGAAGATTTACACAAAATTAGCTTCAATCCCCCATAAATTACATAATTAAAGCTCTAAAATAGCTATAAAGATAGGTATTAAACACACCTATCAACGGGTCCGACGTCGGACCCGTAACAATTATATGGGGTCTCGGCCACCCGAGACCCCCATTTTCTCTTCTTTTCCTTGTTCTTCATTCTCCAAGCCCTCTCTTCCAATTTCCTCGAAATCAAACCTTGAATCCCTCTTCAAACACTCAATTAAACATCTACACCAACTTCTCTTGCCTCCTTGAAGATCAAAATACCAAAATTTCCAAGAAAATCACCAAATCTACAAATCTGTAATTTCAGCGACAGTTTGTTCTTTGAGCTATATCTTTTGATTCAACAGTGGGAATTGGCTGAGAATTTGGTATGTTGTTCTAGACTCATCAAGCTTTAATTTGATAGTTTACATGCTTTATTTTATGGTCTGTGCTAAGAGAAATCGTTGATTGAAGTTGAGATTTCTATTTTGCCCGAGATATGTTAACCCTTAGTGTTTTGATTCAAAATTCGAGAATGTTTAATGGTTTGATTCCATTCTTGAAGCTGTGAATCCTTAGCTCATGTGCTTAACTTTCTGTGTTTCAATTTTGGTGCGGATTGGTTGTGAATCGAACTCAAACCGAGCTCGATTTGGTGCATGGCCGGTCACGGCCATGCACTGGAGTTGTCTCCCGCGCCGGACTCAATGAGTCCCGCGCGGGAGCTGCTAAATTTTGGGAGTTTTCTCCCATTTTTGCTCACTCACGCCCGGGAGTGAGCCACCAACAAGATAGGGTACTGTAGCTTAGGGGCATTTTGGTAATTTTACAGCCCTAGACCCCAATTAGCTTCAATTAACTTCCGGACTTATCTAATTTAGTTCTTGGACCTTGGAGACCTTAAATAGATTTTGTTTTATGATTTAATTGTTGGTTGAATGTCTTTATTAATCAAATTAGATTTTAATTTGATTATTTAGGTACGTGATTGTACGAGTTTCGGACCGGTAGCAGTTTGAACTAAGGCGTTCGTGGGTAATCGGGGAGTATACAACTCTCCTCTCTTGTTAGTGGCTTGGATTATATTGGTTGACCATTAAGGGTTAACCGTTTTCAAATTTCTTTATAAATGCTTTATTAAATTGTTTATATATGTTTTGGGGTATGAAATGTCCACCCTCACACACCAAGTTTACAAATGATTTAAAGGGTGGGAATTTCAAATATTTTTATAAATTGATATTATTGATAATTGTTTGGGGTACGATGCCCCTGAGAGATGAGAGATTGAGCGGGTTCCTCGGGGCTCCGATTTGCGGGAGCGTGGACCGAGTTTGAGAGCATGCGTGATACTCAGCCGTGGACCGCCTATCGAGGGGCACGGTGAGTCGAGCCTGGTTGGGAGAGGCGCGTAGGGAAACTCGCCAAGGCTCCAGATTGCTGTGTTCCACAACAGCAAGGCAAACGTCAAGGAATGAGCCAGAGAGTAAAGTAAAGTATTTTAAAAGTATAAAGTAACCCTTGACGGTCCAGTGGATACCCTAGCGCACGGGTATACCTTTTGGGACAATTTCAGAAGCCAGCCCATTTGGAAATATTATTGATAGATTTATTATTTGTTTTGGTATGAGACTTACTATAATTTTAGTAAATGGTTTAATAAATTGATTTTTGGATTATTTCATATCCCCAGCCTGAGGTGATCGGTCTTTATAACCGAGTCCCTCACTGGGTACAAGTATATTGTACTCATTCCATTCACTTTTGTTGTCAGGCCATCAGGTTTCGGACGGCGGACGTCCTGGTGGTCAGTGATCCCAGTACGACACTGTGGACACGACTTTGTAGGTGCCACCCCTTTTGCTTTGTGTATCTTGGCTCAGAATATTAGTACATTTGACATATATATTTATGTATATTCAGATTATTTTCCGCTGCATGGAGCACCGTAAAACGTGTCACTTTCTTTTGAAATATTTTTGAACTATATTATTTATGATAATTTCGTATGTTTTCATATATTGCTCGAATATCCTTTACTTTTATACCTTGTGCCATCTTGGTTGCCCGCCTGACGAGGCACGCATCACGAGGTGGTACGGCGGTTGTCACGTGGCCGAGCCTGCGGGTCGGGGTGTGACAATTTGATTGGTATCAGAGCAAATTTTAATATATATAGTATATCTATATTATACCGAGCTGAGGAGTTCACATAATTTTGAGATTTCTGATTTTGGGGTTAGAATTAGAGGGTATGATTGGTATAGATATATTTTTCGTCTACTGACCTAGATTTTATGTAGAGTTACGCCATGCCACCTAGAAGGAGGAATATTCCGGATCCTTCTGTTCCTACCCCTGATCCCTCAGTACCTAGGAGAAGAGGTCGGCCACGTAGGCAGCCTGAGATTCAGCCTAGTGTAGACCCAGAGACCACTGCGATTCCGGACGAGCTTGTTCCACCTATTCCGCCTGTTGATGAGACGCATCATCAGGATGCTCATGCTGACATTCCACCACCCCCACCTCCGACGACTGCTACGTCGGTGCAGTTTACTCCCGCTGATTTTGAGTGGATGTTTGACACTTGGGCCAGTAGATTCTTTTCATCACAGATGGCCACTGGCGTACTTCCAACTACCGGCATTACACCACCAGTTCATCCATCGCCACCGACGTCGACACCAATACCACCGCATTTTCAGCCGAACGGTGCAGCGAGCACTTCTGCTGGTGCCATTTCTTCAGAGGATCGCTTGGTGAGGTTCCTTAGCATCATGAAAGGACTAGACACCCCAAAGCTCTCCGACACATCCGCTGATGCAGCGTGGGATTGGCTACATTTCGTCACGAAGAACACACTGGGTCTGGGTATGACCTTAGAGGAACGAGTGAGCGTGGTTACTCGATACCTTCAGGGCCATCCACTGAGTTGGTGGACCAATCTCGAAAGCCGAGCCACTGAACCAGTGACGTGGGAGACATTTGTTACTGAGTTCCGAGAGAGGTCCATATCGGAAGAGATGGGGATGAGACGATATGGTGAGTTTCTCCGACTGCAGCAAGGCAACAGATCAGTCGAGCAGTTTGAGACAGAGTTACGGAGACTTTCACATCACCTTCCATCCATCACCGAGGACGCCCTTTGTCTTCAGTTTGTCAACGGACTTCGGTGGGAGATTGTACAGATGATGAAGCCTACTTCTAAAGCCACCTTGGAGCAGTGTCGACAGGATCCGTTGTGGGCTGAAGCTATGATTGCTCAGCACCGACCAGGAGGATCGAGTTCGAGTGGTCAACGATTTTCCAACGTACCGATGAACCTAGAGCCGAAACAGACACAGAGCTTATATTCCCATAGAGGAATATCTCGGGGCGGTTCAGCCGAGTCCTCAGTACCACAGATGTCGCTTTCTCTGCCACCGCTTCCATCAGGTGGTCGAGGAAAAGAGAAGTTTGGGTTTGGGTCCATGGCCAGAGGAAGGTTTGGGAAGAAGAGAGTGGAGTCTGGGCCTCAATGCCCAAACTGTAGGCGTTTTCATTCTGGCCAGTGTAGGGCTGGACCTCGATGTTTTCGATGGGGAGGCATGGGCCACGTAACACGTGCATGTCCATCTACTACTTCTGTACCACCCAGGCAGAGTTTTGTCAGCCTCCAGTCAGACCGAGCAGCTATGGAGGTTTCCGTCCGTTTCAACCCGCGCGACATTCTTTCGCCGCACCCTCTACCTCTCAGCAGCATTTGGGTATTGGTAGTAGTTCAGCACCCCCGAGACGACCCCCACAGCAACAGCAGCAGCGGCAACATACTCAGGTTTACCCCATGTCGCATGAGGACGCCGACGCACGTCCTGATGTAGTCACCGGTAAGTATATATTTAAATATTCATGGATGGTTATTTTTTGAAAATAAAGATATCATCGTACTCGTAACTGCTTGTCGAGCAAAAGTAACCGCTTTAGAAAATTTTTTGAATGTTAGGCGTGGTAGTTATTTTCGATCAACCGGCATATGTGATTATGGACACTGGAGCTGCCTTGTCCTACGTTAATACCAAGTTTGCCGTACATGCGGATCGATCGTTATCGCCCTTGGGGTACGAGCTATTGGTGAATACACCGTTGGTGAGAGAATGGTTCGAAATACGGTGTACAAAGGATGTGCAGTGAAGTTGGAAAACCTGACTTTCGAAGTAGACTTAATTCCACTTGAAATGTCTGACTTCGATGCCATCTTGGGGATGGATTGGCTTGGGAGACATCGTGCTCAGATCTACTGCGAGCACCATTTGGTGAGGATTCCACGACCTGACGGCAGCATGATTGACTTTTACAGTGAGCACAGAGGCACATCGAATGTGATCTCTGCCATCAAAGCAAGTAAGCTACTACTCAAAGGGTGTAAAGCCGTGTTAGCCCATGTAGTAGACAATTCTATGGAAGAGCCTAACATTGAAGATATCCCGGTAATTAATGAGTTTCCAGATGTCTTTCCCGACGAATTACCTGGTTTGCCACCCGAGAGAGACTTCGACTTCCCGATCGAAGTTTATTCCGGTACGGACCCAATTTCTATGGCTCCATACCGAATGGCACCCACTGAACTAATTGAGCTGAAGAAACGACTCGTTAAATTGTTGGATAAAGGATTCCTTCGGCCGAGTACATCACCTTGGGAGCCCCAGTGTTATTTGTGAGGAAGAAAGACGGTTCCATGCGACTTTGCATCGACTACAGCAAGCTGAATGCGGTGACCGTGAAGAATAGATACCCACTACCTCGCATCGACGATTTTTTCGACCAGCTTCAAGGAGCCAGAGTGTTTTCCAAGATTGACCTGCGATCAGGCTATCATCAGTTGAAGATTCGAGAAGAAGATATCCATAAGTCTGCTTTTCGTACAATATATGGACATTACGAGTTCTGTGTGATGTCGTTTGGACTTACCAACGCTCCAGCAGCATTTATGGACCTGATGAATCGCATATTCCATCAGTACTTAGACCGATTTGTCATCGTCTTCATTGATGACATATTGGTTTATTCAAGGAACCGGCGAGAGCACGCAAATCATTTTCGCATTGTGTTGTAAACTCTTCGAGACCACCAACTTTACGCTAAGCTCTCCAAATGCCAGTTTTGGTTGCAGCAAGTTGGATTCCTTGGACATGTTGTGTCTAGGGACGGCATATATGTGGATTCTAACAAGATTGAGGCAATCACCAATTGGAAACGTCCTGCAACTCCTACGGAGATTCGAAGTTTTTTAGGACTAGCTGGATATTATAGGAGATTTGTGGATGGATTCTCCACGATTGCGGCACCATTGACTAAGTTGACCTGCAAGAACACTAAGTTCGTTTGGTCAGAGGAATGTGAAGAGAGTTTCCAGAAGCTAAAGGACAAATTGAAGACCGCACCGGTACTTGCCTTACCTGTGAGCGGCAAGAAGTTCACTGTGTATACCGATGCATCGGGCAACGGACTTGGATGTGTGTTGATGCAAGATGAACGGGTAATTGCATATGCTTCCCGTCAATTGAAGCCGAACGAGGTCAATTATCCAGTACATGATTTGGAGCTTGCTGCCATAGTCTTCGCTTTGAAGATTTGGCACCACCATTTATATGGTGAAACCTGTCGTATCTACACCGATCACAAAAGCCTTAAGCACTTTATAACCCAGCGTGAGTTGAACATGCGGCAAAGGCGATGGCTAGATCTCATCAAGGATTACGATCTCGTAATCGACTATCATCCTGGCGAGGCAAACGTAGTTGCTGACGCTTTGAGCCGAAATACAGTTACGTCCTCGGCGACGGTTAGAGATCTTCACTTGCCAAAGTTGGTGGAGCTGAGGTCAACTGGAGCCAGATTTGCCTACGATCATCATGATGGTGTACTAATTGCCCAGATTCTAGCTAAGCCAGTGCTAGATGATCGGATTCGCAATCTCCAAACGTCCGATCCGAGGCTACAGCAAGAACTTCAGAAGTTACAGTTGGGAGAACCATCTGAGTTTTCTGTTCGCAGCAATGGAATTTTGCTATTTCGAAATCGAATCTGTGTGCCGCACGATCTTGATCTTAAAGGCACCATTCTTCAACAAGCCCATTCTTCTCCGTTTGCTATTCACCCAGGTAGCACCAAGATGTATCGAACCATCAATGACCATTATTGGTGGCCTGGAATGAAGAGAGAAGTCGCTGAATTCGTAGCGAGATGCTTGACGTGCCAGCAGGTGAAAGCAGAGCGTCGAAAGCCTTTCGGGACACTTCAGCCTCTCCAAATTCCCAAATGGAAGTGGGAGCACATCACCATGGATTTTGTGACCGGCTTTCCGCGTGTTAGATGAGGAGTTGATGCGGTATGGGTGATTGTCGACCGACTTACCAAGTCAGCACATTTCCTCCCTGTAAGCATGAGATGGAGTGTGAACCAGTTAGCACAGCTTTACATGAATGAAGTAGTTTGACTTCACGGAGTCCCAGCTTCTATAGTTTCAGATCGAGATCCAAGGTTTACCTCACAGTTCTGGGACAGCTTTCAGCAAGTGATGGGAACTCAACTTCGTTTCAGCACCGCCTTCCATCCACAGACCGACGGTCAGTCGAAACATACTATCTAGATATTGGAGGACATGTTGCGAGCATGTGCGTTTGAGTTTTCTAGTGGATGGGACACATATCTTGCGGCAGCGGAGTTTGCTTACAACAACAGCTACCAATCTAGCATTGGTATGGCTCCGTATGAAGCTCTGTATCGAAAAAAGTGTAGAACCCCGTTGTATTGGGATGAAGTGGGCAAGAATCGAATCTTCAACAAGGCAGAGATTGAACTCACCACTAAGAAGGTAAAGTTTATCCGAGAACGACTTCAGGCAGCCCAGGATCTAGATCGAAAATATGCACAGCGGAGGAGGACACCTTTGGAGTTCCAAGTGGGAGATCAAGTGTTTTTGAAGGTTTCACCTTGGAAAGGCGTTATTCGTTTCCGCAAGGCGGGAAAACTCAACTCGAGGTACATTGGTCCATTCCTTGTCACTGAACGGATTGGACCGGTGGCGTATCACTTGGAGTTGCCACCTAACATGGCTCGGATACATGATGTCTTCCATGTATCTATGCTCCGAAAATATGTACCTGATCCGTCGCACGTTATTCAAGCACCACCTGTGAAGCTGAAGAAAAGTTTGGGCTTCAGGGTTCGACCTGTAGCCATATTGGATCGAGAAGTTCGATCCTTGAGGAATAAATCGGTACCTTTGGTGCGAGTTTTATGGAAAAGCTCGCAGATTGAGGAGCAGACTTGGGAGCCTGAGAGCGACATGAGACGTAATTTCCCCCATATGTTTGATGATTAGTTTGCTTGAATTTCGGGGACGAAATTTTTGTAAGGAGGGGAGAGTTGACACCCTCGGACCTAGTCCGCACGTGTCAAGTTGAGTATTTATGTATTGTTGTCTAGTCAATATACCAAATTAGACTTCTCATGGATGTTTTAAACTTCATTTAGCTCAATTTCAAGCTTAAAAACCCTAAACTTGAAGTCCGGGGTTGTGGGCCCCACTTGAAAACGAGTCCCAAGGAAATTGGGCCGAGTTGACCGAAGTCAACTCAAAAAATGATGACTCCCACGCCGGACATGGATGGGTCCGGCGCCGGACCCGTAACAATTATATGGGGTCTCGGCCACCCGAGACCCCCATTTTCTCTTCTCTTCCTTGTTCTTCATTCTCCAAGCCCTCTCTTTCAATTTCCTTGAAATCAAACCTTGAATCCCTCTTCAAACACTCAATTAAACATCTACACCAACTTCTCTTGCCTCCTTGAAGATCAAAATACCAAAATTTCCAAGAAAATCACCAAATCTACAAATCTGTAATTTCAGCGACAGTTTGTTCTTCGAGCTATATCTTTTGATTCAACAGTGGGAATTGGCTGGGAATTTGGTATGTTGTTCTAGACTCATCAAGCTTTAATTTGATAGTTTACATGCTTGATTTCATGGTCTGTGCTAAGAGAAATCGTTGATTGAAGTTGAGATTTCTATTTTGCCCGAGATATGTTAACCCTTAGTGTTTTGATTCAAAATTCGAGAATGTTTAATGGTTTGATTCCATTCTTGAAGCTGTGAATCCTTAGCTCATGTACTTAACTTTCTGTGTTTCAATTTTGGTGCGGATTGGTTGTGAATCGAACTCAAACCGAGCTCGATTTGGTGCATGGCCGGTCACGGCCATGCACTGGAGTTGTTTCCCGCGCCGGACTCAATGAGTCCCGCACAGGAGCTGCTAAATTTTGGGAGTTTTCTCCCATTTTGGCTCACTCTCGCCTGGGAGTGAGCCACCAACAATATAGGGTACTGTAGCTTAGGGGCATTTTGGTAATTTTACAGCTCTAGACCCCAATTAGCTTCAATTAACTTCCGGACTTATCTAATTTACTTCTTGGACCTTGGAGACCTTAAATAGATTTTGTTTTATGATTTAATTGTTGGTTGAATGTCTTTATTAATCAAATTAGATTTTAATTTGATTATTTAGGTACGTGATTGTACGAGTTTCGGACCGGTAGCAGTTTGAACTAAGGCGTTCGTGGGTAATCGGGGAGTATACAACTCTCCTCTCTTGTTAGTGGCTTGGATTATATTGGTTGACCATTAAGGGTTAACCGTTTTCAAATTTCTTTATAAATGCTTTATTAAATTGTTTATATATGTTTTGGGGTATGAAATGTCCACCCTCACACACCAAGTTTACAAATGATTTAAAGGGTGGGAATTTCAAATATTTTTATAAATTGATATTATTGATAATTGTTTGGGGTACGATGCCCCTGAGAGATGAGAGATTGAGCGGGTTCCTCGGGGCTCCGATTTGCGGGAGCGTGGACCGAGTTTGAGAGCATGCGTGATACTCAGCCGTGGACCGCCTATCGAGGGGCATGGTGAGTCGAGCCTGGTTGGGAGAGGCGCGTAGGGAAACTCGCCAGGGCTCCAGATTACTGTGTTCCACCACAGCAAGGCAAACGTCAAGGAATGAGCCAGAGAGTAAAGTAAAGTATTTTAAAAGTATAAAGTAACCCTTGACGGTCCAGTGGATACCCTAGCGCACGGGTATACCTTTTTGGGACAATTTCAGAAGCCAGCCCATTTGGAAATATTATTGATAGATTTATTATTTGTTTTGGTATGAGACTTACTATAATTTTAGTAAATGGTTTAATAAATTGATTTTTGGATTATTTCATATCCCCAGCCTGAGGTGATCGGTCTTTATAACCGAGTCCCTCACTGGGTACAAGTATATTGTACTCATTCCATTCACTTTTGTTGTCAGGCCATCAGGTTTCGGACGGCGGACGTCCCGGTGGTCAGTGATCCCAGTACGACACTGTGGACACGACTTTGTAGGTGCCACCCCTTTTGCTTTGTGTATCTTGGCTCGGAATATTAGTACATTTGACATATATATTTATGTATATTCAGATTATTTTCCGCTGCATGGAGCACCGTAAAACGTGTCACTTTCTTTTGAAATATTTTTGAACTATATTATTTATGATAATTTCGTATGTTTTCATATATTGCTCGAATATCCTTTACTTTTATACCTTGTACCATCTTGGTTGCCCGCCTGACGAGGCACGCATCACGAGGTGGTACGGCGGTTGTCACGTGGCCGAGCCTGCGGGTCGGGGCGTGACACAAATAATAATAATGTAATAATTAAATTATATGAATAAACAAATAATTAATGTAGGTTATAACTTACCATCCATAAATCGAACATACAGGTGCGGGTCTCATCCGGAACCTTCATCCAGGACAACCACGGCTCAATCCAATGTCCGTAGATGATATGCTTGATCTCTGTCTTCGCCCTCTTGTTTGTCTTTTCATCCCTTCAAAATTCCATTATCAAAGGTAGTTAGTAAGAAAAACAAGTAAATATAATTAAGAATCATTATAAAATTAAAAAAAGTTAAGATTTTACTCGTAAATCTGGGCCACTGTCATCGGTGTCGTGGGATCTAGCTAAGATGGGCCGGACACATCAGGCTGAGATGGCTGAGTGGGCTGGGCGGGCTGGGTGGGCTGGGGGGACTGGGAGGGCCGGGGGGACTGGGAGGGCTAGGAGGGCTAGGAGGCAGGTGTAGGCATGAAAGACGACGGGGCAGTGTGGGAAGAGGAGGCTCGCTAGGAAGCAGGCGTCTGTGCTGACTGCACAAGGCGATACGTCAATCCTCCCACTATCACCTCCTGAACTGGCGGTGGAGATGGAGATGGAGATGCACCAGAACTATGTGCTGGAGGAGCATGGCTAGATGTAGGAATGGAGGAGTGTAGACTGACTCCCGGAAGTAACGGAAGTGATGGGGAATGAGATTGAACCGCTGATCCAGACATCGGATAAGTACGGAATATTATAACAAAATTGTTAGTTTAATTAATTATATATAAGAACATTCATGACAGTTAATCAATTTTGATTAATAAATATTGAAAACACCTGTGTATGCTATGAAGCCGGAACAAGTGGGGATGGCAACGTCTCCTGAGGTAGAACGGGGGGTGGAGGTGGTGGTAATCGCGAAGCAGGATGACCGACTGAGGGAGATCCAGATCCTGAATGGTGTGACTGACTCCCGGAGGCCCCTCGACCAGAACTGGCCGATTGACCTCAGCCTCGGCCTCGACCTTGGCCTCGACCTCGACCTCGGCCTCGACCAGAACTCGAGGGATGATCATCGTGCTGTGAACTCTACAAAATTGTGGCTTATCACTAATAATAAACTAATTTATTACAATTATGTATTAATTTCAAAATTAACAAATTTTATAATTACAATAAGGAACTAATTGAATTAAATAAATTATTTAATTAAAATGATTATTGATTAGTATAATTAATTAAATATAATGATATTTAGTTTATTCATTGATTTAATAAAGTAATTAATATTATGATTTAAATATTTGTAATCTAATTCACCTAAATATCCTTTTATACTTATTCAACTTATTAAAGTAAGTAAACTAATTAAAAACTAACAAACTTATTAGACTTGAATATTTAATATTTAAATCGAGTAAACTAATTACTAATGATTTAATATTTAAAGTAATTCAAGTAAGTAGTATTTAATGTTTGACATTATTAAACTGTTTACTAATTTGACTAATTATTAAACCAATTAAAGAAATTAGTATTTAATTTTTAAATAATTATTATACTATTAACGAATTACTATAGTTAAACGTTGTTCTAATGAGTTAATATTGAAACTAATTAGATATATTACTATTTAGAGTAATTAGTAAATTAATGGTATTAATTAGAGTAATTAGTAACATTACAAATTATTTATTAGTTAAACTAAGTTAAGTAATTAGAGTAATTAGTAGTATTACAAAGTATTATTTACTTAAACTAATTAAACTAATTAGAGTAATTAGTATGATTACTAATTATTATATATTTATACAAATAATACTAATTAGAGTAATTAGTAATTATTATATATTCAAACTAATAATACTAATTAGAGTAATTAGTATGAATTATTACTATTTATTATATTTATTGCATCTATATTAGTGATAACTGCTGGGGTTTGCATGATCTCTTCATTTTGGTATGGAGCATCATCTTCAACTTCTTCAGTAACATTCTGAACAACTCTCCTCGATTTTGTCTCACAGACGGCCAACCAATTAGCTCTATCTCTGATAGCTCCTGGATAATCACAGAAGTAAACTTGAATGGCTTGTTGTGCTAAAACAAATGGATCATATTTCTGATACATCTTTTGCCGATGGACATCAACCAACTTGTAATCTTGATGAACCTTCATTCCGTTGATAGGGTCAAACCAATCACACTCGAACAAAACAACTATGGCCATGCTGTCTGAAGAATTATACTCAAGGACCAAAACATCTTTCAGGAGGCCATAATAACTGGTGGAAGGATCGTCCGTATTTGTGCCTCGAACACAAACACCCCAATTCATTGTGGCTTTGCCAGCTCCACGTTGAAGAGTGTGGAAGTTATACCCATTTATAACACACCGGGCCAAGAGGTTGCCTTCCTTAAAGGTGGCCAAGCAAGTAGCATAAGCACCGGCAAATCATCAATATGCTTTGCTCGATTAACCAGTGCATCAAGCTGTATGTGATAACCCAAGAGTTAGAATAATCAAACTAATACCCTTAAATCTCTACAAATCTCTAAACAGTTTAATATTTAAAATCGAACTATACTAACATATCGCTTGAACCAATCGGTGAAATGGGCGTCAATCGAATCATCAATGGTACGCTGATCGAATCCATCATTTCGATAATATTGGACAAAAGAGCTGGGGTAAAAACAAATCGGTATAAGTGAAACAAACTACATATAATGAAATAAACGATTTCCTTGGGAAAAACTGCTATTAACTTACTTAAGGATGGGTTGCACCTCCGGACAATTTCGCAAAACATACGTATGCACTACATGTTGTTCTTTCTCACCAAGCCGCTTCGTTTTCTCCTTACCCTGAAATCGGGTTGGATAGTTAAAAATGGAGAACGGTTTGAGAGACTTATTGGCTAATCCTTCATCATTGCGCCTGGGTCGCTTCGTGTGACAATACACGTCAGAATTAAAGTAATTTTGAGCAAAGTAGTTAAATTCCTGTGCAATGTAAGTGACACAAAGTGATCCTTCAACGTGAGCCTTGTTACGAATTGTCTTTTTTAGTTGGTGAAGGAACCTATATGAATTCAATTAAACAAATATGTATTAGGATGCACGTATACACATTGTTCAACAAAATTATGAACACTCAAATTATCTGGTGTCTTCAAAATAAAAAAGTTAGTTTATCTTTCAAAGGGATACATCCATCGGAATTGAACCGGCCCTCCAACTAATGCTTCGTATGGCAAGTGAACAACCATGTGTTCCATTGAATCGAACATGGCTGGAGGGAAAACCTTCTCCAAGTTACAAAGAATGATCGGAACTTTCTCGTTCAAATCTCGAACCTTATTAATGTCCAGCATACTCGAACATATGCACCGAAAAAAGAGGCTAAGTTTGGTCATAGGATTCCACACACTATGAGGCAACATCTCTCTGAATGCAATTGGAAGCAGTCTCTGTATAAAGACATGGCAATCGTGACTCTTCATGCTGGAAACCTTCTCTTCATTCATGTCAATACATCTCCCAATATTTGATGCATACCCATCGGGAAACTTCAAATTCCTCAACCATCTCAGAATAGTTGTCTTCTGTGTTTTGGACAAATTATAGAAAGCTTTAGGTTTCGTGCGTTGCTCACTTTCAGGATCAACTGCAGTTGAACTTCGAAAGCATATAGCACTGATGTCTTTTCTGACATTTAAAGTGTCCTTTGATTTGCCTTTCAAGTCCATGACAGTTTCGAACACTGCATCAAAAACATTCTTGTCAATATGCATAACATCAAGGTTATGGCGAATCAAGTTTGTTTTCCAATAAGGAAGATTCCAAAAAATACTCCTTTTAGTCCATTTGTGATGGGTGCCATAATATTCAAGCATATTAATCGGCTCATCCATAGCTGTGGGCAAATGCCAAACATGTCCATATATTTCTTTCCCTGTCAACCTTGGTGGTGCAGCCATCCTCTCAACTCGACCATGGCGGAAAGACTTCTTATCCTTCCAGTACAGATGATCCGAGTCAAGGAAGCACCTGTGACAATCAAAATAAGTCGCCTTCCTACTATGTGGAAGCACGAATGCTCTGCTCTCCTGCATACATACAGGACATCCTAGTACTCCAGCGACGCTCCACCCGGATAGCATGCCATAAACAGGGAAGTCATTAATGGTCCACATAAGAGCAGCCCTCATGCGAAAATGCTTATTCCTCGAAGCATCGTATGTCGAGACCCCATCTTCCCACAATTGCTTCAATTCATCAATCAGAGGTTGCAAGAATACGTCTATGTTTTTCTTCAGGTTTTTTGGACCCGGACAGATCAATGTTAAGAACATGTAAGGGCTCTTCATGCACGTACCCAGAGAAAGGTTGTAAGGAGTTACAATAACTGGCCAGCAAGAATAGGTCCTTCCGAATTGCCCATGCGGTGCAAAACCATCTGCTCATAATCCCAATCTAACATTTCGAGCTTCTGAACCAAAATCAAGATATGTCCTATCGAAATGCTTCCATGCCTCGGCATCGGATGGATGTCACATAACCCCATCTTGAGCTTCATGTGTAGCATGCCACGTCATTTGTTCAGCTATGCCTGCGGTATGGTACAACCGTTGCAACCGGGGAGTCAGTGGCAAGTATCTCAAAATGGCTGTCGGAATTCTTTTACGAGTTCTATCCCCACGTCGACCAGTGTCCTTGAATCTAGATTCACCACAAAACCGACAGCAATCAAAGTTTGAATGTTCCTTCCAATACAACATGCACCCATTCTTGCACGGATGAATCTTTACCACAGGTAAACCTAATTCATTGATGGTTTTCCTATGTTGATAATAGTTTGGAGGAAAGTTATTTTCCTTCGACAATACTTTCCTGATGGCATCACAAAAATAATTGAATGCACCTTCAGACAAGTTAAACTCCGACTTCCCATTTAACAAGGTGGAAGCAAAAGACAACTGTGACTCAGTAGACCCCTCAAACAAAGGCCGATCCGCATTTTGCACGATGTTAAACCACTTGTCGTCCAACTGTGTCACAGGTTGCTCTGTGAATGGATCTTGCTCATATCTATACTGGTTTGCTGCTTCTCCACTGGGTCCGAGCTCGTCTTCATTATTTTGGGCAAAGCTCGATCGTGCAGCATCAAAAACCATACGCTGATCCCATGTCATGTCATCATAGCAACCCCAATGTGACATCTCATCCGGTAATGACACTTGTTCGTGCTGCTGCTGCTCGTTATTTTCAATACTACACAATGGTTCTCCGTGACTAACCCAATTCTAATAATGCTCCTTAAATCCACGTAGTATTAAATGTTGTGCAACCCTCATTGATAAAAAGAAGTGCATATTATTGCACTTAGTGCAGGGACAATGAATTTTATCCCCGTTTTTCCAAGATGCGTCTTGACTTGATGCCCAACTAATGAATTCTCCAACACCAGCTATAAACTCGTCGGTTACACCCTTCTGTCCTGGTTCCTTCCGATGATACATCCATTGTCGACTGCATATCAACTCTTCCAGTTCTCCTGTTAAATATCCCACAAATTTAGTTCGATTACTATCCTCGAACCCTATTCGATACTGTTAACAACTGCAATGAAAATCTACAATGAATTATGAAATATATGAAGAAGTTCCTTTTACATTTTTGAACTCAATTATATTTGGTCATTTTAAGCAAAATAAAAACTACATTGCACGCAATATAAAACAAGATACTTAATGCAAGTTCTTGCAATTAAATAATACTCAACAAATGCAATAAAAGTAATTCCGTTCAATCAAAGTTCTACAGTTACAATAATCGAAATGTGAATCGTATTAATATCAAATACTAAGTTACAATTAATAAAAACAATTATACACAACGAAATAAATATTACACCTAAACCCAATCACAAATAAACTCACAATTATGTAATTCAATTTTAATTAGTTTATGTAACGTACATAATTAAATTAATAAGCATCACAATAAACCTAAACCCTCATCAATTAACATTAAAAGAAATCTAACAATTTTACAACCCTCATCAATTAACATTCAAAGAAATCTAACACTTTTACACTAACATATGGAAAAAATCACCAAAACTCAACATTCAAATTTAAAAATAATCATCAAAATCTGAATATTATCTAATTCCTTAATTTATAACATATGTTAATCATCAAAATAAAATCATATACAAAGAGATTTGAAGATATTACCTTGATTTCCACCAAATCAACACAAATCTTGACTTTTACTACTATTTTCTTATGGGAAAATTGAGAGAATGAAGAAGAAAGAAGAAAGAACATGGGGAGGGAGGCGGAGAAAATGAGGGTTCTGCTAAGTGCAGAACTCTAAAAACATGGCCAGTCAAAACACACCGTTTTGGCTGGCCAAATATATTTTTTTCGTGGCTAACATTTGGGACGGAATTAGGGACGGATTTTCGTAATCCGTCCCTAAAACCGTCCCAAAAATAAGGCAGATATTCATCCATTTATCTCACCATATCCGTCGCTAAATACGTCCCTAAAACCGTCCCAAAATTATTCCATTTTTTTTGCCCTAATTTCTGTCCCTAGTTTATTCCCTCCCTAAATCCGTCCCTAATTTTACAACGGATTTTGGAATGGATTATTTTACCGTCCCTATTTCTCCATTCTACTCTTTAGCGACGGATTTAGGGACGGTTTTTCTTTTTCGTTGCTAAATTAGGGGCGGAAAAATCCATCCCTATTTTCCGTGGCTATTTAGCCTTTTTCTTGTAGTGGACAAAATAGAAAAGTCAAAGTAAATATATATAGAATTTTACATAATAACTATTTTTATTATCCCATGTGAAACAGAGATAGATAAAAAGGGGTAAAGTAACTGATATACCCCGAATGCCATTAGAAGTATTAAAAAAGAGTTAGGATAAGATTTGAGATTGGCTTAATATCTGATTTGGTGTCTGAATTATATTAAAAAGATAAATTGGTTTATAAACTTTTATTTGAGACAGATTGATTCGTGAACTTTTATTTAAAGACACAAAAGCCCCCTTTGATAAAAGAAAACTTAACAAAAACCATCAAAAATTAAGAATTGTGGCTTTTATTTTTAAATTAAAAACTTGATGTGGAAAAGTTACATTAATGTTAGATAAGAGATTAAATAGTTGTTGTCAAGTTTTTGATTATACAAGGATTTATTTCCCAAAATAAAAAGTTTAGGGACCAATCAAATAAAAGTTTAGGGACTAATCTGTCTTTTTTTGCATAATTTAATGATTAAATTAGGTATTAAGCCATTTGAGATTACGTGATCAACTTAGAATTGGGTTATATGCACTTTGATTTTACATAGATCAAATCATGATTTTTCCCTAAAAGATTAAATATGTTAACTATATATATTAATTTTTTTTTACCACACAGGTTATTTAAATATTGATTATTACAAGCATAATTGACTAAAATCTCGTTTGGTGTTGCGCTTGAAGGTAAAAAAGTTGCTTTTCACTTCAAACGCAATCCCAAACAAATTTTAGTTTGTATCAAAAGTTATTTTTGACAACAGAAATCCACCAAACTTCAAAAACTATATATTATATTTTTTTGTGTTTCAAAAGTGCTTTTCAATATTAAATGACTAAAAATGTTTTGAATAATTTTTTATTTTTTTTTCAAATTTTATCATTTTTAGACATTTTACCTTTCTATCATACTTTTTCATAGCAATACAAAATACTTATCAAAATTTCCCATAACAACTCACAAAGCACTTTTTAACGATTCTTTTTTCAAACTGAGCTTTTTCAAACTACAACCGCAATACTAAATTTGGCCTTTTCTGAGAAAAATACCAAATTATATTTTTTATATACGAGTGAAATTAAAACTTAAAGTGAAAAATTAGGTGACCAACTATGAAATTTACCCAAAATTTTAATTCTGAATAATATGTATAAGACACTACAAGAAAATGGCCGAATAGCAACGGATCTTAGGGACAGATTTTTTCTGTCCCTAAATTTCCAACGGAAATAGGGGCGGAAAAAAAATCCCTTCCCAAAATCTGATACAACTGAGGAGGACAGAAAAATTAGTGACAAACAGAAATTCTAGTTCTATTTTCGTTGCAAAATTGGGATGGAAATACCAATGGAAAACTGTTGAAATGGAATTAGAGACGGAAATTTTGGGCAAAATCCATCAAAATCAGCCTCAGTTTTGGGACAGAATTAGGGACGGATTTTAGAACAGAATTAGGGACGAAAATTTTTGGGAAAATCCACTCGGTTTTGGGACGGAATTAGGGACGGATTTACACAATTTCCATCACAAAATCCGTTGCAAATTTTTTAGCAAAAAATAGATTTTGCTAGCCAAAACGTTGCGTTTTGGTTGGGCATGTTTTTAGGGTTCTGCTGTCTCCGCCTCCTCCTCCATCTTTCTCCTCCTTTCTCCTTCATTCTCTCTCATTTGCGATAAAAAAACAATAGAAAAGTTTAATTTTTGATCGATTTCAATGGAAATCGAGGTAATATATTCGAATCTCTTTGTATATGATTTCATTTTAATGATTAATATATGTTATAACTTGAGCACTTAGATAATATTTGGGTTTAGATGATTTTTGTTGAACTTTAATATTTATTTTGGTGATTTTTTTGCTTATATTACTGTAAAATTGTTAGAATTTTTTGAATGGTTAGGGTTTTGGTTTATTGTGATGGTTTTTTATGAGATTAATATAAAGTAAATAAAATTATATGACATAATATTGAGTTATTTTTTATTAGGTTGGATTGAAATATTTATTTTGTTGAGTATTGTTTTTATTAATATGTAGCTAGTAATATTAATTATAAGATGATATATATTTTGGTTTTTGTAATTGTAATTTGTTGAGTTTTTTAAGATTGAAATTACTTACATTAGGTATTCTATTTTATATTGTTTAGAATATAATTGCTGTTTACCTTAAATTACCAAATGTAATTGAGTTGATAAATGTAAAAATACATTTTAAGTATTTGATTTCATGATCGATTTAGTTTTAGGCTATGTTTGGGAGGGCAGTGAGATTGGTTCTGGTGCGATTGAAATAATAAGATTAGTTACTATACATGTGAGATTGAAATTGTAGTGGTGAGATTAAAATTAACGGTGAAAAAATAAGTGTTAGGCGTAACAGCGGTGGCAGTGTGGTGAAAATGTAAAATGACCAACAAGGATAACAATTAATAAAAAAGTCTTTTAACTAAAAGCTTAAAAAAAAAAAAGAAAAGGACTGGTGGGGAAATAATTCCCCACCGACCTCAAATGGAGCATAAAGCTCCAATTGGATTTTTGTTCCCCAGTTCGTTGGAGTACTTGCCACGTTGGCAAACTCCAACAGACTGGAGATACACTTAAGGCTCCAAAGGAGCCAGTTTAGCCCGTTTGGCCACCAAACGGATTAAACTGGTCTCCCAAACACACCCTTAATCAGTGGCAATTAAGGTTTGGTGATATTTATCAAACTAAATGAAAATATTTGACAGGAAAAATGGATGAGTTGATTCATAGCCGACAACGGATGTATCATCGGAAGGAACTGGGACAAAAGGGTGTGACTGACTAGTTTATAGCTAGTGTTAGAGAATTCATTAGTTGAGCATCAAGTCAAGACGGCTCTTGGAAAGACAGGAAAAGAATTTGTTGTCCCTACAATAAGTGCAATAATATGCACTTCTTTTTACCAGTGAAGGTTGCACATCATTTAATACTTCATGGATTTACAAAGCAATTGGAACTGGGTTAGTCATGGTGAACATCTTTGTAGGATTGAAAATAATGAGCAGCAACAAGAACAAGTGCCATTATCGGATGAGATGGAACACTGGGGTTACTATGATGACAAGACATGGGATCAACGTATGGTGTTTGATTCTACACGACCGAGTTTTGTCCAACATAATGAAGATAAAGCCGAACCTAGTAGAGAAGCAGCAGATGAGTATGGATATGAGCAAGAAACTAATTAGTTGATTTAATTGGATAAAAAATTGATTTTAAAAAGAAACTAATTAGTTCAATTAATTTTCTAATTAGTTAAATTAATTGGATAATTTGTTAACTAATTAAATTAAATATTTAGTTAAATAAGTTGATTATTTAAATTAATCTAGTTAATTAAATATTATTAATTGGACTTGGGGGAGTTATTTGATTAAAATAAATTAGTTAATTTGATTGGAGTAATTGCTTAAATTAGTTAGATAAGTTTATTCATTTAGGATTAGGAGTAATTGGAGTATATTAAATAAATATAGTTGAGTGAACTAAATATATAGCTATTTGATTAATTGGAGTTTAGGGTATTGGGTTTTGATTAAATATAAATAATTATTACATAAATTAACCACCAATATTAATCAGACAAAATTAAATAAATAGCTATTTGATTAAATACATTAAAACACCAATATAAATGAGACTAAATTAAATAAATAGCTATTTGATTAAATAAATTAAACACCAATATAAATTAAACTCAATTAAGTTGATTAATTAGAAGCCCCAAACATTAATTGGAGAATTGGGCCATAATATTCTTTTAATTGTTAAATTGTTAATTGAATATAGATGTTAAATTAACAATTATTTAATATAATTGCTAAATAACTAACTATTTAATATAATTGAATATTAATTTAATTGTAAAATTGTAATTAAGTGAATATAATTGTTATATAATTATTGATTGCAGTGATTATTTCATTAATTCTCCAATTTGTAATCGATTAGAAATATGTTAAATTAATAATGCGCGGATTTTGTAGGGATCACAGCACAGTCAGCAGTTGAGTTCTAATCGAGGTTGAGGTCGACAATCCGGATCTCAACACTCTAGATAGCCTATTTCACACAGAGCTAAGGCTCCGTCACTTAGTCACCTCAATCAAGATCTCCCTTGATCGGTCCTACTGATCCTCGATTATCGCCACCTCTACCGACCGTTCTACCTCAGGACATGACCCCCCCTCATCTGTTCCTCCATCGCATCATTCACAGGTGAATAAATTTGATTTATTTTTTAGATTGAATAAATTTAATTATTACATTTGATCTAAACTATAACTATAAACTAATATTATGATTTTATATGCGTAGAGGACGTCTGGATCTGCCATGTGAGCTCATTATCCATCGCTTTCGATGGTTCCTGATCTACGTCCACGTTTCTCTATTCGTACATCTATCCATGCACCTCCAGCTCAGAGTTCCGGTGCCTCTCCATCTCCTCCGCCACTTCAGGAGGAGTATGTGACTAGGGACAGAGTGACGTACCATATGGTGCCTCTGGATTTGACATAGGCTTACCAATATGCTCGGTCCAGCCGGCCTGGCTAGTACTCCTCCCACCTAACTAGCCCGCCCAGCCCTTCTCCAGTCGGCTCAGCCAGCATCCTTGACAACGATCACCTTGACCGTCATTTATGAGTAAAATCTACACTTTTTCAATATTAGGTCATTGTTAATTATATTTCAATATACTATTAAATTGTACAGAGATGAGAAGACAAACAAGAGGGTCAAGAAGGAAATAAAGCATATCATATGTGGTTACTGGATCAAGCCATGGTTGTCTTGAAAGAAAGTTCCGCGTGATGTCCAAGCTCGTATGTTCAATTCATGGATGGTAAGTTCAGTTATTCTAATTTTGTGTTAAAGTTTTAATATAATTATTTGTTTAATTGAATTATTACATAATGCAGTGTTTTTAAATATAATTAATTAATTAATTCATTTCCAAAGGTTTATTATAATAATTTGTTTAATTATTTCGTCATTATTTGGTTTAAAATATATTATTATTTCATTATTTCTTAATTTTTTAATCTAATGATTTGTTATTTCATATTTTGAACCAATTTGGTTTTAATTTGATTTGTTTAATTGAATAATTGTGTTAATATTTGTTTATCATATAATTGAATTAAAATTCTTAATGTTTCACTTTCATTAATTGCTTTTTCCATTACAGAGACGTTACTCCTTCCATCCGAGGAGCATAAGCCGACGTAGGCTTTTTCGATCTGATTGCTGGCAATTACATTAGGCCTCACTTTGGAAATGCCCAAAGACTACATTCGTGACCTGATTGGCTTTTGGATGAGGTTTGGACCCGTCTCTGTGATATTTGGGCATCCGACCCATGGTTCAAGTAGATCATTAGCAGAACAAGAAAAATTGTGACACTGATCATGCTACTGTGTTTTGCGGTGGTAGTAAGGGCGCTGCATTCCATTGGTCCAGTCTGGTAATAATTAAATCTCTATTTTATTTGGATTAAATTTTATATTTCATAAATATTAAGAATTTTCACTGTTTAAAATTTTTTTCTTTTATAGGTTAAAGAGAGGGATGATGATCCCGGTCCTGGAGCATTATTCAATAAGGTTTAGAAGACCAAGCATGGTGATTATCCCGAGGGCCGTGCCAAAGACACTGCTGTAAGTTTAAGTATATTCAATTAAGTAATTAATTATTTAAGTATATAATTTAAGTTAAGTATTAAGTAATTATAATTCATAATATATAATTAACTTAAGTGATTAATTAGTTGTTAATTTCCTTACGGTTATTGTTATCTGTTTCATTCAATTTACAATACAATTATCCGATTAATATTATATTATTATGTAATTAATTCAATTTATCTTTTTCTTTTAGGAAAAGTATGAGGCCGCACTTGTTGAGGTTGTTGCTCGAGTTGGCGATGCATCGGAGGCCAACTCGCATCGAGTATGGCAGGGTGTAGTTGGAGGTCAACAGTTAGGGTACGGCAGCCTCGTTCACCACCCACAATTTCAGGCTTATTCATCCTTCATCCCATCTCAGTCGCAAGAAAACATTTCGTTGCGACAGGAGATTGGCGACTTGCGCTCTGATATAGATAGGAGGATGGAGGATGCTGATAGGAGGAGGGCGGATGATGCACCAAAGGCAGCACGGATATTGGCAGAGTCCTTGGCCATGAGAGATCGACTATGGGAAGATCGATTCTAGCAGATGACGACCCATTTTCCTTTACCTCCTAGAGTTGTTTTTCGGGATGCCTAATGTCACTCCCCGACCCGCGGGCCCGGCCACATGACAACCGCCGTACCACCTCGAGATGCGTGCCTCAAAAGGCGGCTATACAAGATGATACAAGGCATAAATAAGGTGTACTCAAGTAGCATATGAAAACATATATGAAATAATATAGAAAATATCATAAAATATTTATATAATATAAGTGGCACGTTTTACCGTGCAAAGTATGCAGCAGAAGAAATAATAATTTAATAATGTGAACTACTATTCCAAAGCCATGATTCATAAGGGAAAATGGGTGGCACCTACAAAATTGTATCTGCAGTGATATACCGGGATCACTGTCCACTAGGACGCATGTCGTCCAAAGCCTGATGACCTGACAACAATAAGTGAATGGTGTGAGTACAATTATATATGTACCCAGTGAGGGACTCGGTTATAATGACCGATCACCTCAGGCTGGGGATATGAAATAATCCAAAACTCATTTAATAAACCATTTAGTAAAATCACATGAAATCCCACACCAAAACAAAAATCAAATATAATAAATGGGCTAGCATCTGAAAATCATCCCAAAGGTACACCTGTGCACTTGGGTGCCCCGATGGACCGTCAAAAGCCATCTCAAATCTCAAATCCTTTTTCTTTTTCTCTTTGGGCCTTTCCGTTGACATTTGCAGATGCCGTGGTGGAACACAGCTACATCGAGCCCTGGCGAGCTTCCCTACGGGCCTCTCCCAGGGTCTCTACTCATCGTGCCCCTCAAAAGGCGGTCCATGGCTACTTCTTTGCATGCCTCTCAACTCGGTCCACAAGCTCCCTCACATTGGAGCACTGAGGAGTTACTCAATCTCCCAGAGGGTCATATCATCAATAAATCATAAAATAACATTTTATATATTCTTTTGAAAATCTCACTCTTAAATCCATTTCTAAACTCGTGTGTGAGGGTGGACAATCCATATCCCAAAACATTATAAACATTTAATAAAATAATTAATAAAGCAATTAGAAAATAGTTGACCCTCAGTGGTCAATCACTTTAATCCAAGCCACTCACTAGTAAGGGAGAGTTGTATACTCCCAAATATAACCCTCGAATGCCCTAGCTCAAATGCTATCAGTCCGATCTTGTATAATCACGTACCTAAATAATCAAATTGAAATCTAATTTGATTAATAAAGGCATTTGACTAACAATTAAACATCACAACACAACTTTCTTAGGGTTTCTAGGGTCTTGGAACTAAATTGGACAAGTTCAGAAGTCAAACACGGTCAAATGGGGTTTAGCGTTTGCAAAATGACCAAAACGCCCTGCTACAGTGCAGGCTAGCTCTGGTCTTGGCTCACTCCCGCGCGGGAGTGACAATTTGGGGGAAAATCCCCAAATTTGGCTGAGTCCCACGTGGGACTCAATGAGTCCGGCGTGAGATTGCTCCCAGTTGTAGGCTAAGCTTCGGCCTCCTCTCTTCTCAAGCTTGGTTTCTTGACACTAATTTGCATGAAATTTGAAACACAAGCAGTTTTATACCTAAACTAAGGGATCATAGCTTCAAGAACTAAATTAAAAAACTAATCATGCACGAATTTCGGATCAAAACTCTTAGAGTCTAAGTGTTCTTAAGCAAAAACAAAATTTGATCTTCAATTCATCATTTCTCTCAGCTCACTCAACAAAATCAATCATATAAGCAGTCAAATTAAAGCTTAAGGAGTCTAAAACAACATACCAAAAGCTCAGCCAATTCCTATAGTTGAATTGAAAGATATAGCTTGCAGAACAAACTGTCACCAAGTTGGCAGTTTTAAAGATTTGGAGAAAACTTGGAGAATTTGGTGTTTTTGATCTTCTTGGAGGCCAACGAAGGTGATGGTGATGATCATTAGGGAGTTTGAAAAGGGATTGAAGTGATGATTTTGATGGAGAGGTGAGAGAATTTGGAGAAAGAAGAAGAAGAAGAGAAATGGTGCAAAATGGGGGTTCTCGGGCGACCGAGACCCCATTTAGATTTTATAGGTCCGACGCAGGACCCGACCAGGTCCAGCGGCGGACTCAACTTTTCCATGTTGACTTAGGTCAACATGGCCCAATTTACCTCGGTTTTTATGCCCAAGCAGGCCCGACCAACTCCGGACTATAAAATTAGGGTTTTTGAGTCCAAAATTGAGCTAAAAGAAGTTCAAAATGTCTAAAGGAAGTCCAAATTCATTTCTTGGCTACACAACTATATACAATTTCACAACTTGACATGTGCGAACTGGGTCCGGGCGTGTCACCTGAGCCATCTCAGCATGGTCAGGCTCGGACCGAAGAGTCCATCTCTCAGGCACATCATCGAGATAAGGACGTCTATCATGCAGTGAATGCGGGTGAGGGCGAGGGCAAGGGCGAGGACATCAATGAGTTTGATCCATTTGATGATGTTGGTCTTTAGATTTGATTTCAGATTGATTATGAATATACAATTGCAAATAATTATACAATTATAATTGATTCATATTTTTGTATATTTTGTGTAATTTCATGATGCTCCATAATAATAATAATAATAATAATAATAATTATTATTATTATTATTATTATTATTATTATTATGACAATAATAATTAATAATCATAAAGCATCAGTAAATAATAATTATTTTTTTCAAATTTTAATGAAATTTTTCGTCCCAAATTTTGTTTCTAACTAACTATTTTTCATCCCTAATTCCGTCCCAAAATGCGATTTCCGTCCCAAAAGTCAAATTTCGTCCCTAATTCCGTCCCAAATGTGATGCTAATGTGCTCTTCACAACTTTTTTGAGTTATTTTTCTGCCAGAATATTTTCGTTGCAAATTCCATCGCAAAAGCTGCTGCCAATCCGGTTCTAATTCAGTCCCAAAAATTTTTTTGTCTCTAAATTCGTTTATAAATGGCTTACTTTGTCACGTGAGTTTCATCGGTTTTAGGGACGGAAATTTTTCCGTCCCTATATCTTTGGAGTGAGCGTATTGCCCCGGATAATTTTCTGTTCCAAATTTATTTTGGGACAGATTTTCTTTAATTTTCCGTCCCTAAATCCGTTACTATATGTCTTTTTTCTAGTAGTGAGACATTGGCATTGCAAATTAAAATTCTGATCCCGTCCTTGACCCTGTATGAAGTTAGAAGGTTTGAAATAATTGTGGATAAAATTCTAATTAGCTATTATGGTGATGTAATAAGGAAACCTTTCTTTTCAAAAAAAAAGAAGGAAGGAAACCTTTTCCCACAAAAAAAATTGAGTTAATTAACCTTTTACCCATCGGATAATATGCATATATCTAATTGTCCCACATAGATTTTCTAGATTCAATTTCCAATTTATTGTTTTCCTTAATGTAGCCTCAAGCCCTCATTAAATATGCACAAGAAAAAAAAAAGTCTTCAACTCAACTAATCGTAAAGGATATGGGGCTACTTAGAAATTAAACTAAACATTTATTGCTAAGATATGCAAAGCTAATTCAAAGTCAATGAGGAATGGAAAACATCTCTCTCTCTCTCTCTCTCTCTCTCTCTCTCTCTCTCTCTCTCTCTCTCTCTCTCTTGGAATATGTATTTATACGGAATGAACACAGGGAGATAACCATATTCCATTCTTAAATTTTTTAACCAGCACCAACACCTATTAGGTTGAGCATAAGGAACTCAAAACCCCTTAAATAAGGTTTTCCGTTCAAATCTTGTGAATAAAGAAAATAAATTTGAGAGAGTTTCCTCCCATTTTAGGATTGTACGTGACTCTAATAGGTTTAATCATATATCGTTAAACGGACACGGATAACTATGATTATACCAAAAAAAAAGGATTTCTAACCAGCCCAACCTCGAGCTGGAGGAACCATGATCAACATTAATTTTCCACACCCCCTGAGGAATAGGAGGCCAAGAAATATTAATCCTCTTAGTCTTAGGTTTTTACGGAGAGAGAATGGACAAATCCTGTATTTTATTAGTTACTTCAAAAGTAATTGACCAATAAGAACAACAACCAATCAAGTAACTTATTCTTGGAACCTCCTTACTAAGAGATCAACTCCAAATTCAGGTTGTATAGCAAAAGCTGCACATGGAAGATGTCTATAGTTTGATGAGATGGACAATTTGAAGTTAGATAAAATTAGGGCCAGAAGCATCTTGAGTTCTACCATGGCTAGCTGCTGCCCTAAACATATACGTGATCCAATGCCAAAGGGTATATATGCATGAGGAAATTTGCATGCTTGTCTAACTCCATTCACAAATCTATCAGGGTTGAACTTGTCAGCATCAGGTCCCCATATGTCAATGTCTTGGTGAAGTTTCATAATTAGTATCCAAATATTAACTCCTTTAGGCACATCAATATTCCCAACTTTTATGTCTTCTCGTGCTCCCCTTAACACAGTTGAGAAAGGAGGGTAAAGTCGTAAAGATTCGTTGATCACCATTGTTAGCTGCCACATTTTGAAATAATATTAGGCAAATAGTGTTAAGATAATAAAACTTATTATTGAAAATAACAGGAAATCGGTAGATTTGTGTCGGGTTAATTGCTAGACTTACTATTTTCATCTGGCGAAGCATATCTGTACTTGGCAATTCCCTCCCACAAATCTGAAGAACCTCTTCACGAACTTTGTGTTGCCATTCTGGATGTAAGGCCAATAGCATCAAGGTCCATGTTGCTGAGACCGCAGTTGTCTCATAACCTGCCATGTATATGCTCTTGCAATTGTCAATAATGAAATCTTCCGTTGTATATTCTCCCAAATTATTGCCACTGGCACTTTGAAGAATCAGTTGTAAGAAGTCATTTTCTGATGCTGCTCCCTTTTTTTCATTCACCAACTTCAAAATCAATGTTCGGATTTCTTTCTTCAATCTCCATATTTTCTTGTTGCTCTTGGTTGGAAGATACCTGAAATTTTCAAAATTTAAAAGAACTCTCTAATCTTTTGAAAGGTCTCCATTAAAACAAGTGAAAAAAGTGAAAAGCCAAACCTTATTCCTGGTATTACATTAGGCAAGAAAGTCTTAATTACGATTTCTTCTAGCTCTATAATCTTTAAGAAAATCTCTTCTCCTTCAGCATAATTGCTTCCAAAAGATGTTCTTGAGATAACATCTCCAGAGAAGTTTCTCATATAACCATCAATTTTAATTTCTGCAACTCCGCCTCCATTATCAATCATGATATTCCACGAGTTTACTACTGTAGTTGCAGAGTCTGCTATTATTTTCATCATTCCCTACAATATTCCATAGCAAGCGTAAAATAATATCTAAAATAAGTTACTAGAATGATAGGAACCTTAGTTTAGCTTGTAGAAAGTAGAATACCTTGACTTTTTTCGTGGAGAATTCGGGAGCGATTATTTTCCTTTCGTGTGCCCATATCGGACCATCTGAATTTACTATGCCACGGCCAACCAGAGGGTCAACTGCTTTCTGGAAATAGGAAGATCGTCCCAAGTCCAATGAAGTACAAATGCTTATTTCTTTCACTAAATTTGGATCACTCACGCTCAAGACCGGTACATTACCTATTGAAAACATAAAAGTTGATCCTGGAAAAACTAAACTGATAAGAACCTGTTACCTGTGACAAGTTTTCATTTTCTTTTTAATGAAAAAGGATCAAACTTTGAATGTTAAATTTCGAGAAATTTATTACCGTACTGTTCTTTCCATTTGTCGTAGAAGGGATACAGATCCGAACAATTGTGGGTTATAACTTGTTCTCCCTCTTGTTTGGGTAACGTTGATCCCTTGACACGCATCTTCATTACATCACGAAAATTTCCAAGCAAGAACGATGGAGGTGGACCCTGGATTCCTTGTTCTCGAAGCTTGGAACGAATCCTGAAAGGCTTCAATATCAGAGCTTCCACCAAGCGAGTGAACAAGCCAACGAACCCAATTAACAAAATGGTAACCAGGATTCTAGCCGCCGAATAATCTTGCAACTCCATATGGGTCATTGGGTTGTAACTTGTAGTTACTCTGTTTCCTTTCCTCTGCTTCCTAGTAATATAGTTCGATCTTTTGAAATTAAAGAATTTTTGTTTTCTTATTTAGCTTGTAGTCACCAGACTAGTGACGAAGGAGGTTTATATATATTAGTTTTGCAGCTGAAATCTATAGCAGTTACAACTTACAAGAGTGTAAAGTGTGTGATCCAATATATTAGTATATTAAATGTTCTAGTTAATTACGTATAGTATATGATGTATATATTTTACAATATTGAAGCTTATCTGTCGTGTCAAACTTTTTAATACCCAGAAAAATATACATAAAAACGGAGCTTTATTGCTGGAAAAGTGCTGAAACAATTCATCTTTATTGTGTGTAAGACTAATAAGAAACCCTCAAAGCTTTTTGACAAGGAGATTTACCCCGTATTTAGGTTCTATAACCAAATTCAAACTTGGATAGTGCCTATATTTTGGTGAGAGAGTGAAGGTAAAGTTTGATATTATTAGAGAAAGAAGTATCTTGAGCTCTGACATGGCAAAGTACTGTCCCATACACGTATGAAGTCCCGTACCGAATGGCATGTAGACATGAGGAAGCTTACAAGCGCCACTAATTCCATTGGAAAACCTTTCAGGATTGAACTTGTCAACATCAGCTCCCCATATGTTGGAATCGTTGTGAAGTGTCACTAGCATTGACCAAATATTAACTCCTTTGGGCACATTAATACCTCCATACTTCGTGTCTTTGAGTGCCTCCCTAGTTATCATGCAGGCTGGAGGGTAAAGTCGTAGAGACTCGTAGATCACCATTGTCAGCTGCAATATATATGGTTACATATAACAAGATCAATTGAAAATTCTATAGATTCAATAGATTAGACATGGGATGTACAAATATTTTTTGCCTTCGACTTACTATTTTCATCTTGATGAGCATGTCGGCATCTGGTAGTTTCCCACCGGTAATTTCAAGAATTTCTGCACGAACTTTGTCTTGCCAATCTGGGTTTGAAGCCAACAGCATCAAGGTCCATGCTGCTGACACTGCACTTGTCTCATAGCCGGCGAAGTATATGTTCTTGCAGTTGTCAACAATGAAATTATCTGTTGCTTCTTGGCCTAAATCACTGCCTTCTGCACCTTCAATGATAACTTGTAGGACGTCCCTGTGTGAGTCGACTGTTGTTGCCTCTTTTCTTTCCTTCACCACCTTCAAGATTAAAGCACGGATTTCCTTCTCCAACTTCCACATTTCCCTGTTGCTCTTTGTTGGAAAGTAACTAAAAAAAAGTCCAATTCAATAATAAATTTATCAACGTCTCAATTAAATATATCTAAAAGTACTCAAAAGTCAAAATCCATGAACTTGAAGGTAGAAAAAAATTCGAACCGTATTCCAGGTATCCCCTGAAATAACACTTTCTTAGCCACATTATATTCTAAAGCTCTTAGCTTAGAGAAAATATCTTCCCCTTCAGCATAATTACTCCCAAAACATGCTTTTGAGATAACATCTCCTGAGAAGCTTCTCATGTAATCATCGATTTTTATGTCTGCAACTCCGCCTCCAGTTTCAATCTTACTCTTCCAAGAGTTGACGATCATTAATGCAGACTCTACCATCAATTTATTCATACCCTGAACATCATTTCAATGTTGGAAATACCAAAATACGAAAACAAGTTACTTTGTAAATATAAGACAGAATAATAATGATGTAATATATAAGGAAGACCATAGCGTTAACTAGAAATCATGATTCATTTACCGGGAGCTGATAATTCAATTAGTATTGGAACTGTAATGCTCTGGGGCCTAAGGACGCGAGGGGCTACAGCATTTTGACCTTTTTGGCACGCGGCAAGTAAGGAAAGAGGTCTAGCGGTCTCGATGAATTCTACCCTCTAGCCATCTCGGTCAAAGGTGGAATTCAAACATAACTACTTTTCTGGCCTAAATCATTTCCTCTAAAAATCTTAAGCTCAAATCATTAGTAGTAATTAACCAGAGTCCTTACAAAAACTTAATTAACTAGAGGGGAGATGAATTTTCTTGTGACTTACTCCCTCCTTTCCATAATATCTGTCGTTTTAAGGTTTTGTATAAGAATTAAGGTTATCATTAAAGATTCCTAGAATTTAGCTAAAATATTATGAAATGACAAGTTTACCCTTTTATTACTCTATTTTTAATAATAAATACTTTGTAGAATTTATTCAAAAAAAGAAGGGTAAAGTTGAAAACAATGTAATTAATGCTTCATAAAAGTCTTAAAGTAACAGATAATTTGAAAAAAAAAAATCTCCCAAAAGTGACAGATATTGTGGAAAGGAAGGAGTAATATCCAGTTTAATCCTTAAATTATACCAAAAATGACAGATTGATTCTTGAACTTTTATTTAAGATAAATTGTTCCATGAACTTTTATTTTGAGATAGATTAATCCTGAATGGAAAAAAAAATAAAGATCCTGAATGGAAAAAAAAAGAAAACTCAATGATCAATCTGTCTTAAAATAAAAGTTCAGAGACCAATTTGTCTCTAATAAAAGTTGAGAGACCAATATATCCTTTTTTGTATGGTTCAGGGATCAATTTGGGTATATTAAGCCATTTTCTTGTGGTGTTAGCAAAGATGAGCACTTTCGATGAATTTATATTAATTGGTTTAATACACAATTTAGTCCCTGAACTATATCTCAATTTAGTCCCTAAACTATACCAAAAAGGACAGATTGGTCGTTAAATTTTTATTTGAGTCAAATTGATCTCTGAACTTTTATTTTGAGAAAAATAGATCTTAAATGAAAAAAAAGAAAGAAAATTCAAATATCAATCTGTCCCAAAACAAAAGGTCAGGGACTAATCTGTACCAATCTGTTAAGTTTTTAACCATTAAGAGACAAATCTATTCCAAAATAAAAGTTTAGGGATCAATCTATCTCAAATAAAAATTGAGAAACCAATATGTCATTTTTAATATAGTTATAGCACCAATGTATGTATTAAATCAATTTATATTGAGGGCCCAGCTAGAAGAACACTCAGGTAGAAAATTTCCCTGGGAAAATATAAGCTAAAAGTTTGACTTTTTGATGCATACCTTGACCTTTTCCATGAAGAATTGAGGAGCAAGGATTTTCCTCTGATGTACCCATACTTCACCATTTGAACATACAATACCATCGCCAAGCAGAGGATTAAGTGACTTTTGTTGGTATGAAGGCCTTCCCAAATCAAATGAAGTGTATGTCGTCAAATCCTTCACCACTTCTGGGTCGTTGGTATGCAAGATATGCAAATTTGCCATGGAAAAGAAAAACGTTGGACCTGTAAACAAAGATTTTTTGCATGAAATTAAATTAAAAATTAAACAAATAAAGTCAACAGGATGTTCCAAAAAATTCTTACCATATTGTTCTCTCCATTTGTCCAAGTATGGAAACACAGCGGAAGAAGAATTGTGAGTTATAACTTGGCTTTCTTTTTCTTGTAGCAGCTTTGAGTTTTGATATCCTGTTTTGATCACGTCCCACAGATTCCCAAGCAATAACGATGGAGGAGGACCTCGGATTCCTTGACTTCGAAGCTTGGAACGAAGCCTTTCAGGCTTCAAGATCAGAGCATCTAACAGGATTGTGAATGCGCTGATCGATCCAAGCAGCAGAACAGTGACAGTCAGAAGCAGAAATAGCCATTCCATCTGTAACTCCTTTGTAAGTGTCGCTTCTTTCTGTTTTGGTCTTGCAAGTTTGGTTATTATATTTATATATTGAGGAAAAAGTAAAACCTAATGGTATTAAATAGTAATTCAGAAATGATCGTACTTGTCAGTTGTCCCACATTTTTGACCGGCATCATAACTACTTACCCATTTGTCTTAAATTCAATGAATGCCTAGTTGCCTACCTTTGACTTGGTAGGTATTTTTTTTAAATAATAAAATAAAATTTACTTTAGTGATTTTAAAGAAATGTTTTAAATTGTTATTTTCGCAACATGTCCAAACTAAATATTCTTAAAAATATTTTCTTTTACCAACAAAACTTGAAAATGTGACTTTTGAGTTAATGGACAAAAATATACGGTATTAATTCATTGAAATAAAGTAAATATTAATTAAAAAATAAAAAGAGTATAACTTATATTAGGATGATCCTAAAATGTGGTTTTTTAGGCATCCAGTAGTATTTAGACACTTCATAGATTTTAGAAGACATACCATAATTATTTTATACCTCTCTACATCAAATCAATTTTTATTAATTCATAAAATTTTTTTCTTTATTTAAACTAAACCCTATAACAATAAATATAACATGGGTTGAAACTTATCCTAAAAAAATAAAAAAATTTAATTAGGGGCTAAACTTTATTATAAGAGACCATTTTTTCAGTTTTTAGAAAAATTATTTGGTGAGAGTGAATGTATATTTAAAATCTTAATATCTTTTAAAATCAATGAAGTGTCAGTTAATTATTGGATGCCTAAAAAATCACTTTTTAGGATCTTCCTAATATAAGTTAAACTCAAATAAAAATACTTTGGCATGGATCAATTGTGTTTAAGGTCTTTTTCTTTACTTTTATTTTTCTTTAGATTCTTAAACGGACAGTTTTTTTTTTTAGTCTAATCAAAGGTATTTTTAGTTCGGGGATCTAAGATTAATTCTTTTTGAATTGAATTGATCTATTATAAAATTAAAACTTTTTTAATAATAATTTTTTAATTTATAAGATTCCAACTTAAAAAAATAAGTGTCAACTATTTAAATTAGTCAATTATTGATAACCGACAACTTTTTGACTTATAATAATACTGTCAACTTTACTTATTGGTGAGATGATCTTAAAATGAAACTTTGTTGGCTCCAGTCATATCTTGCCACCTAAGGAATTTTAAAACACTTGTAAATTTTACTTTACATTCACATTCACCAAGTCAACTTTTTAACTCATTTTCAGTCACCTAATTTTTGGTTAAACTACAACTAGTAATTAAATAAGAAAATGTTAGTTCTTAAACGTGGTTTAGATTTGAAGCCACAAAACTACCAAAATGGTTATGGTTTAACAAGAAAAAGAAAAGAAAAGAATCATTTTTTTGTGGGTAAGAAAAGGAGATTTTTAGATGTTGATTGCAGAAAGCATCGCCTTGTTTTTCCAGACACAATACAGTGATGCTGAATACTTGTGGGCAGCAAATGTTAATTGAGCATGTCTTTCCCTCAACTATCTAATTTTTTTGGGCTTAATATACAAAATAATCTTCATACTTATACAAAACCGTTATTTTGGCCTTTCAACTTTTATTTTAGAATTTTTGGCCATCGAACTTTTATTTTATATATAATATAACCCTTGGTATTAATTAATGTGGTCTAATCATATATTGACACGTGAAATTTTCATATGATACGTGAAATTTTTCATTACGCCACGTCAACACCAAGGGTTATATTATGTACAAAATAAAAGTTTAAGAGTCCAAAATTCTAAAATAAAAGTTAAAAGATAAAAAAGATAATTTTATACAAATTTGAAGACTATTTTATATATTAAACCTTCTAAGAATTCATCCACTCCAAAGCTAGCTTTTCCTGTGCCTTTCACCCAATCCTCTTCGGACCTCTTCCATACTTCAGTTTGCTCATTCATGGATTCTATTCCAGTTATTATGTTATATATGGCAGTAGCTCTCTATGAATTCTCCACTGCTACTTTCCATAGATCTCACTGTCCCTAAGGCATCTGGTTTCCTGTTGTTCATAATTGCATAACATCTTCCTTCTTTTGTGCCATTTTTTATATTCATCACTGTTGGGTCTACAGAAAGAAAAACAACAACGCAGGAATACATAATACCACCTAGCAAGCAACCAACCAACCGTAAATCTCAAACAAATTATCAAATGCAGTCAAAATAATCAATTTTCCAAGCCAAGCAACCAGATAGATATACCATAGGAATAATCACAAGCAATAATAAGAAAATAAATAATATCAATATTTACATATAAAAATCCTTCGAAGTGAAGGGAAAAAATCACTAGGCAAATCGGATAATAAATCCACTAAGAGAAATCAGCAATTACAAAATTCACAGCTTAGACTTTTTGCCCAAACCTTAAGATACAAGAAGTTGGAACAAACTACAACGATTTACTATTTCTTCAGAGCTTTCTAACTAGGAGATCGATTCCATATTCCGGTTCAGTAGCCAAACTCATACTTGGAGAATGTCTATACTTTGGTGATATGGAGAACGTAAAGTTTGACACAATTATAGAAAGAATTATCTTGAGTTCTACCAAAGCTAGCTGCTGTCCCAAACATGTCCGAGGGCCCATGCCAAAAGGCATATATGTATGAGGAAATTTGCATGCTCCAGTAACTCCATTGACAAATCTCTCTGGGTTGAATTTATCTGCATCAGGCCCCCATATATCATAGTCTTGATGAAGTGCCACAGTTAATATCCAAATATTAACTCCTTTAGGTACATCTATATGTCCAAATTTCATATCTTCCAGTGTCTCCCTTGAAACAGCTGAGATGGGAGGGTAAAGTCGCAAAGATTCGTTGATCACCATTGTTAACTGTCATATGTACGTCCAAGTAGTTACTGACAAATAATAAGGATTAAAATCTAATCCTGAAACTGATATAATTGCACCTAAAGTAGGTGATAAAAAAAGCTTTTTTTTTCCTCTAGCCGGGACGGTATTTACACAGTTGATTTACAGACAAGTAATTCGAACCCTACATTTTTGATAACCTGCACTACAACTTTGGCCTCAGAGGGGCTGGTTAAAAATGAAAATTGAACTCGAAATTTTATCCGGAAAAGACCCAAATTCAAAGCAGCCCAAACTAGAAAACGAATTCAAAGTGGTCCAATCCTGAACCTATTTGCCTCATCTAGCTGCAAAGTTTATGGGTGGAAACATTATTAGACTTACTGTTTTCATCCTGCGGACCATATCTGCATCGGGTAATTTACCTCCACAGATTTCAAGAACCTCAGCACGAACTTTGTCTTGCCACTCGGGATGTAAGGCCAAAAGCATCAAGGTCCATGATGCTGATACAGAAGTAGTTTCATACCCTCCCAAGTATATACTTTTGCAGTTGTCAACAATGAAATCATTCATTCCATAGTTGCCTAAATCAATTGTAGCAGTTTCAAGGATCAATTGTAACAGGTCCTTCTGGGATCCAGCTTCCCTTCTTTCCTGTACAACCTTCAGGATTAATTCCTGGATTTCATTCTGTAATCTCCACATTTTCCTGTTGCTCTTGGTAGGAAGATACCTGATATTTTCAAATTTAAAGCTCCGTCAAGTGTCAATTTCCTAGAATTTGATCTAATAATTCAATTAAAAGGACTAAAAAGGCCGAACCCAAATCCTGGTATCCCCTGAAGCAACGATGTTTGAATTGCGATTTCTTGTAGATCTTCAAGCGTTAAGAAAATCTGTTCACCTTCTGCATAATTGCTTCCAAAAGAAACTCGCGAGATAACATCTCCAGAAAACTTTCTCATGTAATCATCAATTTTTATATCTGCAACTCCACCTCCATCAGCAATCAAACTATTCCATGAGTTCACTACTGTAATTGCAGAATCCACCATTGTTTTCATCATACCCTACATTCCATTAGAGTGGCAACAAAATTCGCCATCAATTTGGTTAGATCTGATAAGTTTAATTGGCACTTTTAGCTTGAAGAATACACATACCTTGATTTTGTTCATGTAGAACTCAGGAGCTATGATTTTCCTTTGATGTGCCCATAAGTCACCGTTTGAATTTACAACACCTTGGCCAACCAGCGGCTCAAAGGCTTTCATTAGAAAGGTAGATCTTCCTAAGTTCAGTGAAGTACAAATGCTTATTTCCTTCACTAAATTTGGATCATTGACGCACAAAACCGGCATGTTGCCTACTGAAAACGTATATGCTGATCCTGGAATACAAAACTCACCAGAAGTTTAGAATCTGTATCAAAAACATAATTAATCAATTCTAAGTATTGAAATTATACCGTATTGTTCTCTCCACTGCCTGGAGAAAGGATAAAGAACAGAGGAACAATTGTGGGTTATAACATGGTCTGCTTCCGGGACTAACTTTCTTGACCCCTTGTAAGGTATCTTCTTTACATCAAGGAGATTTCCGAGCAAAAAAGATGGTGGAGGACCCTGGATTCCCTGTTTTAGAAGCTTGGAACGAAGCCTTCCAGGGTTCAATATCACAGCATCAAGCAGCCTTGTGAGCACTCCAATGAATCCAAGCAATAGAATTGTGGCAAGCAAAAGGAAAAACTCCATGGCTTCTACCTCTCTGTTCCTCTGTTTTTACCGAGAGTTCTGCGTCCACGAAGTTTTATTTGATTCAAGTTCAAACACTATAGGTCAACATAAAATGCAGATTTACATTTACCCAACCCATTTCTTAGGATCTTCCGGCCTGCCCTGTTCATGAAGACAGCTCTGCCGATAATTTAAAAAAGCCATTAAACTAAGAAAAAAGGCAACGTTATCACGTGAAACCGGTCATTCAAGACTCCGAAAGGTTATTAAGATTTTTAAATTTGTAGGTTTTGAAGTTTTATTATTTAATTAATGTCCCCAAGGTCTTTAAATCATGTGCTCAATTATTCCGAGCTTAGGTTTAGTTTGGCACACCGATGAAATTAATTCGGATGAAGAATAAAATAGTAAGATTAGTTACAATAATACTGAGACTGAAATTATAGTGGTAAAAATAAAATCAATATTGAAAAATGGGATTGACCATCCTAATGAAATGAAAATGAAAAATGACTATTAAGAGCATTAAATTTTTCTCTCTCTCACGTGGGAGCATCTCTCTCTAGAGTCTAGAGAGTTTTTCTGAGTCTTCTCAGGTAAGCTTTTCAGTTTCTTTCTTATTTTTCAATTTTCTTGACAGTTTTTTTGTTAAGTTTCTATTGTTTTTGATCAAATCTTCTGTGATCTAGTCAATTATAGATCCAATTTTGCTGCATTTGAGTCTTAGATTGTGGTTGCTTAGGAAGAATCATCCTTTTTTTGGCCTCCATTTTTGTCTTATTTGTAGAGCTTATAGGTTTTCGTTCTTTGCTTTTCTTGTTTTTAGGTTATATGGCAATCATTGGTAGGGAAATAGAAAATTCGTACTATGTAAACAAATCTAAATCCTAGTTATACAAAGAGTCAGTGTTAGGAGAAATGGAGGTAGAACTTGAGGCGAGTTCAAAGTCTGTTACGGCGATAACAAAGCACACCTTAATATGCAAGGTGATGGCAAACAAGCCTCTGAACCGTCGGGGTGTTATAGGCGTTCTGAGGGGTATTTGGTCATCAAGGGAACTTATAGAGATTAAAGATGTAGGAAGTAATCTGTATGGGATTTCGTTTGTGGATGAAAGAAATATGAATCTAGCAATTGCACAAGGACCATGGTAGGTGATGGGTCACAGCCTTAATCTTTAAAAATGAGAGGGGAGCAAAACAATTGAAGAGGTAGGGTTTGAGTGGATGGAGTTATAGTACAGATCCATAATTTGCCATTAGAGATGCAGACAAGGAAGAGTGCTGAAAAGATTGGGAGTATACTAGGAAGGCTAATTGCAGTTGAAGATAACATAGAAAACAGAGGACTAAGAAGGGCATTTTTGAGGAATAGGGTGGTGGTTGATGTAAATAAACCTCTGCTAAATGGGTTCTAGGTGCCAAGAAGTGACAGAGGGAGCACATGGGTTGCAATTAAGTATGAAAAACTAGCTAACTTCTGTTTTGGATGTGGATGCCTGAGACATGTAAATAAATTCTGCAGGAAGAAAGAAACAAAGGAAAAGAGATTGGGGGAAGAAGACTTTGGGGCTTGGATGAGAGCTGCATGAATAAAGGAAGTAGAAAAAGGGCAACAAATGGAGAAAGAACAAGTGATGCTCAGAACAAACTGGTTGCAAAGTCATAAGAAGAACCTAGAAGGCAATGAATGGGTTAAAAAACAAGCGATTGACGTGTAGAAGGAAGTAAGTTTAAAGTTGAGTGGAGAGGTTGTAAAGGCAATGGAAGAAAAGAGGGTAGAGAAAGGAAAAGGAATTGTAAGAGCAGAAGAAGGAGATATAAGGAGGAGGGATGTGAACATAGAGGATCTATGGAAGAATGGAGGGAAAGAACAGCAACACCAAGGATATAGGGGGAAAGATTTAGTGAATAGATATGGAGGTGAAAATGTGGCTAAGTTAGCTGGTATAGGGGAGTAGAAATGCTCTTGTGAGAGTAATAAACTTATTGTAGAAGGAAGTAGAGAAGGGAAGAAAGATAGGTCAGAAGAGAGAGTAGAAAATGAAGAAATGAAAGTTAGATGGGGTAAGTAACAAGTTGGAAATGGTTTTATACACTGCAGAGGAAAGAGTGGCAAAAGAAAAGAACAAAACCAAGGAAAGGCAGTTGATGGAAATAGAGATACAAGAGGAAAGGGCCTCAGTAGAATTTTCCAAGACTTGAGAATAAGGAAAAGAGAGTTGATTGGTGGAATGAGATGGAAAGAAACTGTAAAAATCAGAAAAGAATAGAGATAATAATGGGGGCTGATGATAGGGCTGTTCAAGTAACCCGAAAAACCCGATAATCGAACCGAACTGATAACTAGATTAGGATTTTGGAATGTTCGTATAAAAATCGAATGAACCGAATGGAACCCGAATGAACTGAATAAGGTAAAATTTTAAAAAATACTTGATTTTATTAGCCTAAAATTAAAAGACCCAAAATGTTTATAATTTTATTTGAGCTTTTATAAAAGAAAAAAGTTCAAAATTGAATGGATTTTAACTACCCGAAAACTCGAATCGAACCGAACCGAAACGTTAGGATATTAAAACCTTAATATCCAAATCGAACCGAACCGTTTACACCCCTAGCTGATGAGAGGTGTAGAGGATCGGATATAGAGATTGTACATAGGGTTAGGACTACAACTTGGATCAAAATCTTTGGGTTGGTTCAAATCCAACCCAACCCAATATAATGTGGTTTATAATGGGTTGAGTAAAGAATTAATCCAATTTTTATTTGGACCCAACCCAATCCAACCCATGTTAACATGGGTTGGGTCGGGTTGACCCAGGGTCCTATAAGTAAAAAAACTCTTCTTTTTTTTTTTCACTTTCTTGTCATGTGAATTATAATCTCATTCTAAATTATTCTCACCTTCCTATTAATTAACTCTTTTTTTTAACTTTCCTTTTATAATTTTTAACTATTATAAATTTTTTTCTTTTCTTCTTTATTCTTTTATTTTTAGTTTATTCTTTAACTAATATTTTCTTTTTAAATAGGCCTACAAAAATATGTTGAGTTTTTTTTTTAACTTTCAAAGAATTCTTTTTTTATATTATATATCATATTAAAAGTTATTTATTGTCACGCCCCGACCCGCCCCGGGTCGGCCACGTGGCAACCGCTGCGCTACCTCGAAGTACGTGTCTACAGCCACGCATCCGAGGCACCGCAAGGCTTGAAATAGATATCATCGCTGCAAAACAAAACTAAGATTTTAATTAGAAATCATTTAATAAAATATTAAATTTATAAGCAACACCAGTGGATTAATTTAAAGAATACCTACACAGCGGAAACTACGTACTAAGCCTAAGCTACCGACGTCTCCTAGTGAACCTTCAATCTATTGGCTGACCCCGTATGCGGATCTGTATCAATCCACATTGGATACGGGTGAGTGACAGAGGTTCAATGAATCTCCATCAGGGTTAGGGAAAACAAGGGTAATTCGAAATATAATAAATTAAATAAAAAAAATAAGATAAATAAACTTGTTTTCAAAATCTCTTTTGTAATGCTCCCAAGGAGAATTAGATTTAAAACCTTTAAAATAATTATATACTAAATGGGTTGGCACTTAATACACTGAAGGCACGACTGGCCAATCGTATGTCTTACTGCACCGAGGGCTATCTCTTTTCTTTCTAAAACATTTTCTCATTTTTCTTTCTCTATCCCGTCCCCTCGGTGGTAGCCAGCTGTGGTGGAACACAGCTCTGGAGCCCTGGCGAGCTTCCCTACGCACCTCTCCCAGGGTCTCGTCTCACCGTGCCCCTCGACAAGCGGTCCACGACTGAGAATCTAGCATGCTTTCTCCAACTCGGTCCACGCTCCCGCATATATTGGAGCCCGAGAAACCACTAAATTACTCATCTTGTTCCTTTTCTCATTTATTCACCATATATATATATATATATAAATTGAAAACATATATGTTTAAACCTTTAAAAACACGCATGCTTTTAGATTTTAAAATCATCCCACCCTCTAAGTGGGCGTATCACAAAATAAAAAGTGTGTGTCGTGGATTACCCTTATCCCAAACCAGTTGTAAAACCTTTTTAAAACAATTTATATTTTAAAAACATTTTGTTCTTAGTGGCTAAGCACTGAAAATAGGGCCACTCACAGTATTGGGAGATTCATATACTCCAAAGCGCTCCATGTAGCTTAACCTCCGGAGCATCGCCGCACTCGATTCACCCGGAGCCCTAGTACACTGAAATACACGTTAGCATTCATAATTAAATTTATGAATGCACCTACGAGACTCTAATATGACCTACGACTGGGCTTACATGTGATTTGGGGCTTAGAAAAGTGTCCGGGAGGTTCCGGGGTAAACATTGGACACTTGGTGAAAAATTACGAAAATGCCCTTAGGGGTCCATGGGCCGCCAACTCGGGCTGGGCCCTACGGGTCTGGCCAGGCAGGCCTCCCCCCGTAGTTGGATCAGGCCCAGCTGAAATCTGGGCCCAAAGGCCCAGCCCCTCGGATTTGGGCCTAAAATGGCCCACCCGCGCGGTTGGGCCAAAATGGCCATGTCCTGCGCGGGACTGGCCCAAGTCTCGCGCGGGACTCGGCTAGGTGGTCTCTCCTACGCGGGAAAGACGCGGCTCCCGCGCAGGAGCCGCACACCAACCTCGGGATCCGAGGCTTTTCCTCGGTTTCCAAGCCCCTCGGTCCACCGATCGTGGTGAAATTCGAGATGGAGGTTCCTCTCACCTCCCACGACGAGTTTACCGGAGCAAAAAAGAGAACCACAAGTTCAAAGTTCCTAGATCTCAAATCTAAACTTAGAATCTAACTAAAAGCTGAACCTAACTTTGAGCTTGGATTTCTCCTAGACCAATGCATGGAAATGCGTACAAACTTAGAAAAAATGAAGATCAATGAGTTAAGAATAGCTTACCAAGAACTCGCCTTAATCCTGCGGTTGGTTTGTCCGAATCGGCCAAAAGTCCAAAATTACTCCGAGAGAGCAAATGAGAGGAGAGAAGAGAGGGAGAAGAGAAAATGAGAAGGGAGAGCTCATCTCCCCCTATTTATAGCAAGGCCCGACACCGGATCTACTCAAGCCCCAGGCCAGACTTTTTCCACTCTTTGAAATCTCTCATAATTTCGATCATTGGCCCGATCCACCGACCAATTCACCAATAGACTTCCAATCCATTGGCTATGGACTTAAAGAAGTCCACTTTAGTGTTTCCATGCATGGTCACCAATCTCATCTTCCAACTAAGTCTTGTCTTAAGCTTATCTTCTCTTTAGACTTGACACAACCGGACTGACATATTGTTTAATTATCGCATCACCTTGTACTATTCCGTTCGTACCAAAAGTCGTGTTAGGTCCGGGTGTGTCATTTATTATTAAAAAATTTACTATTTGATATATATTTTTATTTATTGGTTAATTAATATTTTCAACTTATATATAAATATATAATATATTTTATGTATTAGTTGATTAACTTTATTTTAACTTTATTTTAGCTTTATTTTAATTTTATGTTTTTTAACATATAATTAAGTAATTGACTTTTTATCATTTGATTTTAGGAACAATTATAATTATTCTCTTGAAATATTTTAAAAATTTATAAATTAAAAATGTATTTGGCACATATGATAGGATGAAATAATATAAAAATATTATTTTTATAACTTTTATTTTCTTGGGACATGTAATTAAGTCATGAATTTTTATTTCAATTACTTTCTTGAAATGTTTTAAGAATTTATTAATCAAAACGTGTTTGGTAACATATGATGGGATGAAACAATATAAAAAACTTATAAGATATTTAAATATGCCTTAAAAACCTTTTAAATTTTAATTTAAAAAAATATTGACCCCTGGACGAAGCCCAAGGCAATATCTAGTATCTTTCAAGAAGTAAGATATTGGCAGACCAAGAAAGATGGTTCAATCTTTAAGAAATTTCAATTCAACATATGGTTCTGTAAGTTTAAACTTCTATAATACCATGATGTTGTATAGACATAAAATTTTTAAATACTTGGGTCATAATAAAATTCCATAAAAGATAAAAGACAAAAAATAAATTCCGTCTTTTTTTTTCAGAGAAAAAAATTCCATCATTATATAGTAAGTTATATTAATACAAATTACAAGGATTAGGGTCCATAATAAACTTACTACTAAAAACCTAAGTTGTCCCATAAACTATACCTTTTTAGACATATGGATCCCTAAATTTTATTTGGGATAATTCACCTCAAACTATTATTTTGGGACAATTAACCCTCCAAAACTATTATTTTGGAACAATTAAACCCTCAAAATTATCATTTTGAGACAATGTGGCCCTTAATCCAAAATAAAGTTTGAGAAGTTAATTGTCCTAAAATAAAAATTTGAGGGGTCAATTGTCCAAAATAAAAGTTTAGACCAATTGTCATTTTTGATATAATTTGAGAGCTGATTTAGGTAGTCAGCCATAGAATTACCTCAAAAAATTTATTAAAAAAACTTGAAAAAAAAATTAGTTACATGGGTAACCCATTAACTCATCTTACCCAATCCAATCCGACCTAATTTATAATCAACACATGGATTATTCAATCTATCTTAACCCATGTTGATTTTTACCCAATCCAACCCAATCTATTAAGGTTGGGTTGGGTTGGTTCTTGGGTTACCCAATCCAAGCTGCAGCACTACATGGGGCAATATTTCAGGCTAGGTGTGGACAGGTTAACAAGCAAATGCATAAAGGGTGATCAGGAGAAATAACAAGACTCGAATAGGAAGAATGGTTAATTCGAATGAGAGTGCTGAGGAAGAAAATGGCTTGATAGAGGTACAGATTGTAGAAGAACTATCAGTTAAAGAGGAAAATAGGAAGTGGTGTATGGTGCGGACGTTTATGACTGAGGGTTCCAATGGCTATCCCATAACAGCCACTGTAGATCCATAAGGCTCATCTCTTGGAACTGTCAAGGTGCTGGATCAGCCTTGATAGGTCCAAATCTTAGAGAGCTTTAAGGAAAAATGATCTAAGCCTTCTTTTCCTTATAGGGACCAAGAATAAGGTGAGTAGATTAGAGAGGATTCGAAATAGGTTGAAATTAAAAAATAAGTGCTATGTGGAGCCGGAAGGATTAAACGACGGACTAGCATCGTGGTGGAAAAATAATTTTCAAGTAAGTATAATTGGAGTTTGTAAAAGTTGTGTGGATTCTTAGGTTTAGGATATAGATAGTGTTAGAAAGGTTAGAGTGTATAAACAGGTCGGATATACGTAGGTACCTGATTAAAGGGTACCCAATTGCCATCCCTAAACATGACATCAGTAGTCAAGGAAAGGAAGCCTAACGGGAGAGGTCTTGAGTAAGGGCTGCCATTTGCTAACCATAGTCCAGAGGTATGCATGGAGGGCTTAATAGAAAGATACTTAACAATCTTGGAATTTAAAAATAGTATCAAGTATTTAGGGGTTATATTGCAAAAAATCAAGTATAATAACTTCTATACACGGAAAAGAATCCAAATGGGTTTTCTTGCCTTTTTTGGATATATAGATTTCTATGTCAGCAGTGATTATATACGCAATATTTCAATTTAATTACCAAATTTATATATGTACCAAAACTAATAACCAAATATTTGTTTTTTTCAAAAGATATACAACTAACCAATTAGCATTCAAAATAGGATAAGCTTGTTTATCTAAATTTAAAGAAAAAAAATTTGAAACAAGTTTCAAACAGTTGAAGATCTTCATTAAAAAGATTATTTATTTTCACTCTATCGTATGCGTTTGTTACTATTATGTACTTCAGTTGTATTGGAACTCTTTATTAAATTAATTAATGAAATGGAAATACATTTTATTCAAAAAAAAGAAAAAAATTGAAAAATATATCTATCTCTTGGCAAAAAGGGAAAAATAAAACTAATAAGAGTTTCAATTGTTTTTCTCTGCAATCATTTTCTTGGATTCATGTCTAGGTGGTTTATGCCAGTGAATATCTGTATATCTTACATTAGAAAATGATTTATATAAATATTCTAATACTTAAAAATAATAAAATTTTATCAATGATAATTATATACAAATTTAAGAAAAAAAATTTAAGAAAAAAATAAAAATAATATAATGGTTAATGTATATATTGTTTTTCAATGAGTAAATTATTTTAAATTTAGAACTTTATAATTCATCTTGTGAATATATATAAAAAAAATATAGCTATATTATGGAACTTGTGTATATACATATACATACATACATACATACATACATACATACATACATACATACATACATACATACATATATATATATATATATATATAAAGGATTTTTGTTTTATTGTTTATCTATCATACCATATAGACAGAAACCAAATCCAAAAGGGTAACTGAGAAGGAAAATTTTACTAAATTAAGGACATAAAGTACATACAAAGCAAATTAATGCTTAAATAAATAATAAAAATTAATCAAAGAATCTCCATACCATATCCAGAGGGGTTTTGTAACTATAAAAGGAAAAAGGTCCAAGGGGCTTTAATACTCAAATTTACCAAATGGCCCAAACTAGAATTTTAAATTTCCTTATGCGAATGATGAATGCCGCCGTTAAATATTCATGCTGGCCATTGATATTTCCTGGGGGGAACCGGGGCAAGGAGTGGCGAGGTGCCTGCAAGACCCCGGCCCCTAGATTGGTCCCTGATCTTGCCTTAGCTGAGTATCCATCCCAAGTGCTTGTAGATCTTCCTTGTAATCATATGAAGCCAAATCGCATGGAGATCCAAACATCGATTGAAAGTTGCTTTCGTTGTGGTTGGTCTTGAACAGAGAATCAAAGCCCTTGAACAGGTCAAATTGACCTTCCCCTTGTGAAAACATCTGATGATTACTAGGCATGCTGGACTCCTCGAAGAAGTTTCCCTGCGCCATGACTCCTTTACAAAAGTTTTCATCCTGCTGCTGTTGGATTTTCTGCTGAAGAAGATTTTGACCTGCTGTAACTGGATTGTTACCGGGCTCCAAGTTCTTGTTGCTTTGAGTGCTATAAAAAATTGGCATGACCTCACTGATCATTTTCTGGCTATCTTCTGGAACTCCGAGTCCTGGTAGATTGAATAATGTTGGGACAGAAGTAAGCTGTGCTGCAGCTGGCTTGGATTGTGCAAAAGTTTGAGGGAACATGACCGGCGTCTCTTCATCGATATTAAAGAAACCCCGGAATTGTGCAGAGGAGTTTCTGTATGGACAAGCTAATTGATGATTGTCCCTGGCAATCCTATTATGAAAACCCGAGCCAAATTCACCAAAAGGACACTGAAGGAACTCACAAGTGTAGATCTTGTATTCCCACATGTTTATATCATCATAAGATGGTTTCCTCTTTTGCATGAAATCCAAATTACTGAGAACTTCTCCCTTACGAGGACAAGGTGCTTGTTGGACTTGGACTACACTCATTCTCTCCATGCCCAAATTAGAAGAATTCAAATTTTCAGGTGTGGGCTCCTGCTTATCGAACTTAGGCTTCTCTTCAGCCCCCTCAACATCATCCAGCTCACTGCTGTCATTTATAACCAGAGACCCAGCTCCTCCACCTGACGATGAAGGTGGGCAGGAATCAGGGTAAAGCTCTCCAGCTGAGGCCTCCGCCTGATTAATGATAGCAAGCCAAGTTGCACTTTCATTTGCTGTCATCTTGCCCTGCAAGCACTTGGATTGCCAAACAAGCTTGCGAATATTGGCAAAATCATGAGACATGTGTTTGATTACTGCTATGAGAACCCTCACTTTCCAAGCCTTCTTCAAATCATGAGGTTTCTTATAAGGAACAGGGCCTTGGTTTTCAGGCAAACCCAGTTGTTGCCACCATTTCTCATTGCCAATAGGCCACCATGGTGGGGGAACACCTTTATCTAAAGGAAATCGTTTCTGAGGAGGGTCACAATGTTGCATCAATGCAGACAGAAGAGAACCGAGAGTTCTATCTTGAAGTTCTTGCAAGGTGCGTGGAGTTTTATGGCCGTCATTCTTGCCAGGAATCGAATTATCTGCCTCATACTTTTCAATAGCAGCAGGACCATTAAGATCAAACCTGACTATATCCTTCCACCATCCTCGAAGATTGTCAGACGCCCCAACTACGGGGTTGCCCTTTTCTGGAATAATCCCATAAACAAACCCTCTAGCTTTACAAACTTCCATCATCTTCAACATCTGCTTCAGTATTCCGTCCTGTGCCCTTGACATCATCTTTCTCCTTGCCTGTTCTTGAGCTTGTTGTTGTTTGGCAATGTCATTCCCCTCCTTGACCTTATTATGTGCTTTAAGCCGTTTGAGACGCACTTTGTCCCTCCAAATCCTCCTTTCAAGTTCATCAGTATCAATCTCTTCATCATCAATATAATCATCCTCCATTGCGGCCTCTGGTTCTTTTAAGGCCACACCGAAGATATCCATATTTCTAAATCACAAAATAGTATGTTTTGTTCAAAAATAGGACCTCAAAGAAGTCTGAAACTTGTAGTAATCTATGAATCAATCGGACTAACTTTCTCGTGGCGTGAGTACTGTTATGACTTCCAATCACCAAAGACCAAGGCTTTAGTTAAACCAGGAAAACCCCAGATTTCGGCCTATTCAACAAAGCTCAAAGATGTCAATTCTGCAACACAGAGAAGCCGTTGAGAAGATCAGAAGGATAAAACCAACAAAAAAGGAAGAAAAGAGAGAAAGAATATGGCATTTGTACTTATAGTTTTGTAAGAAGGAACTTTTTACCTGAATGTAAACTTAAATGGCCTTTAATAGCATGCATTACATAGATACAAGGATCATAACCCATCAAGTTATTAATTTTCTATTTTTATGTTAATATTTATCTTCCTTGAGATTTTGGCTACTGTTACTTACTATCTTACATGGGACATTTTTTTTAGAAAAAATGGTCTCTTTTGAGAGGCAAAGAGAGCTTATTTTATTAAGAGGGGCCAAAATTGCTACCCCGAAAACTGACCAAATAGAATGTCCATGGAAAACCAGGAAAAAGCACACATATCAGAAGCAATAATCATCGAAAGGAAAAAAGCACTCCCAAAATCAAACAGACTGTACAAATATAGAATTATAAGCATCACCAAGTTAAATAAAATTTAAGACACTATACTATCCCACCGCCTTTAATTTGTATCAGTAGTCATCAATCAACATCAAGACCCCGTTAAAATATCTGGCTCCAGCCCGTCCATTTGGTTTGCGGGTGCTTCAGTTGAAAGAGCAGGGGGTCAGTGAGGAAGAAGCCATGGCTTTAGCTGATATGGAATGCCCGTGGGAGAAAAGAAGAAGACGGAGGCATATAAACAACTGAACAAATTGCACGTCTCCAGAGAATACGAGCCTCCACCAAACCTATATCCTAGGCTATCAAGCAGATACAAGCGGAGGAGAGAAAGTATGTCTCCATCACCATTTCCATAAAACGAAGATATTGAAAATTGTGGAGAAGATGAAAGAGGAGAGGAAAGCTGAGTTGCAGGACGGATACAGAGGGGATGGATTTTGAGATGACATGTTTTTCATGGCATGGTGCTAAGTTATATGCAGGCATATTTAGAACGAATTTTACCCAGAGAAAAAAGAATCATGAATAAATATCATCATCTAGGAACATTATTTTCTAAGGGAAAAAAATCATGAATTACGAATAATGTGTCCTTTGATCAGATTAGTATATATATTTTATTCATTATCTTGTTTAATTTGTGAAAGGGTGGATTTTAAACCATCTCTGGAGTAAAGATCACATACCAACCACGCATTGTTCATGTGGTCAAAATAGATTTAACAACATATTACGAGACAGATATATAAGTATATTTAATTAGGATGAACCTTTACCTGCAGCTAGCGATCTCCAACACAAACCCTGTAAGGCAGTGATTGATCAATTCTCCATCGTCAACTAGCAGCAAACTTATGTTTCTTTTGCATTATTGCTTTGGTTTTTCATTGTTTATTCATTTTTTGGCTGCATTATATATAGGCTTTATGGGGTTGGTAACTTTTGTAACTTTTTCCTTTTTCTTTTTTCTTGTTTTCCATTTAGTACCATAGACTATTTAAATTCTTTTCAATTTGGCCCTTGGACATATATAATTATAACTTATAGAGTTATTTATTTCGACTACATATTTTGCAAAATAACAATTGATTGAAAAATTATCTTTTATTTTATATAGAGATGTGAAGCGTGAATAAAACTATGTATCGTGCATGGAATCATATATAATTTGTGTTAATTCACTTTATTTTTTCAACATGTGTTCGTGATTTTAGGGTTTTAACTCAACCATGATATTAATTGTGACTACAGAGTTTTAAAAAATTAATTTCTAATCTTTCTTTCTATTGTTATTTCTGTTATTCAAGACATATATAGAAGTGAAGATAAAAGTTTCGTATGTGTCAACTAATTTAAAGAAGCCCGATCTATATAGTTATCAAACGAAAAGGGGAAAAAGCAAATTTTAAAACATTCTATTTTGCGAGTAACTTGGGATTAAGTGCATATATGTCGTATATAATGTGTAAAGTCTAAGCATTGTGTCACTAAATACTAGAAAATGATAATTAAACATCCACGGGGAACACATGCATGAGTGGATGAACTTAATCGAAAAACATTTCAAAATCTTGGAATTCAGAAATAATGTCTACTATTTGAGGGGTTATACTGCAATAAATCAATATAAGGCAAAAAGTTTTGCGGGTTGACCAATTGTGCATGTATCATTAATGCTGTACATATGGAACAAAATCCAAATGGATTTTCCTTGTCATTTTTTATTGATTCCTAAGTCAACATTTGACTATGTAATCATTCAGTTTGATAATATACGGTACGTAGGCTCTTCATCCTTTTCATGCTTTAAATATTACCATACTTATATGTACCAAAAATTATTACCAAATATTAATTTGTTTTTGAAAAGATACTTATCTGAACTATACTATATATATATACTATATTTATGTATATATATATATACTTATACATATATATATACTATATATTAATATAGAAGGGTGGGGAAGGGGCCACGTCGCCCCTTCCTTCTCCCTTTTTTTAATTTTATATTTCAATTTTTTAATTTTTAATTCATTTTCACTCTCTCCCTTCTCTTTTTTATTTAAAAAATTTTCTCTTAGTGATGGATCTTATTAGCCAAAAACAGAAAAAATTACAGTCCAACAATTGTAATGTTGTAGGAAAAAATATTTTTAGGTAAAATGGATCTGTTATTATATACAAATATTACTTTTATTTTATTTTTATTATTGTTTATACATAGAGTTCGAGCTTGAGGGTCTATTCATTATTTTAGACTTTAACCATTTATTTTTTTGTTTGATTAGTTATTTAGATTTAGTTTTTCTTACTACTAGAAAAAAATTTAAGAAAATCCGTCTCAAAATAAATTTGGGATGGAAAATTATCCGACGTAATACTCTTGTCCCAAAAATATAGGGACGGAAATAAAATTCCGTCCCTAAACTTTAGGGACAGAAAAATTTATGTCCCTAAAACCGGTGAAACTCACGTAACAAAGTAAATCATATATGAATGGATTTATGGACGGAATTAGAACCAGATTTGCAGTGGCTTTTGTGACGGAATTCGCAACGGAAATATTTCGGCTGAAAAAATAAATAAAAAAAAGTTGTGAAGAGCGCATTAGCATCACATTTGGGACGGAATTTGAGTTTTGGGAAGGAATTAGCTAGGGACAGAAAATAACTAATTAGGAATGAAAATTGGGATGAAAATTGGATAAAAAGTAATTATTATTTACTGATGCTTTGATTATTAATTATTATTATTATTATGGAGCATCATGAAATTACACAAAATATACGAAAATATAGCAAAATATGAATAAATTGTAATTATATGTATTATTTGTAATTGTTATATTCCTAATCTGACACACCCGGACCTAGCACGACCTTTTCGTACGAACGGAATAGTGCAAGATGACGTAATAATTAAACAATAAGTCGGTCCGGCTGTGTCAAGTATGAAGAGAAGATAAGCTTAAAACAAGACGTAGTTGGAAGATGAGATTGGTGACCATGCATGGAATCACTAAATTGGACTTCTTTAAGTCCATATCCAATGGATTTCCAATCCATTGGTGAATTGGTCGGTGGATCGGGCCAATAATCAAAGTTTTGAGAGGTTTAAAAGAAAAGAGAAAGTTTGGCCCGGGGCCCGAGTAGACCCGGTGCCGGGCTCCCCTATAAATAGGGGGGAGATGAGCTCTCCCCCTCATTTTCTCTCTTTTCTCTCTTCTCTCCTTTCTCTTTTCTCTCAACTGCTCCTTTGGAGCAATTTTGGACTTTTGGCCGATCCGGACAAAACAACCGCAAGTTCAAGGCGAGATCTTGGTGAGTTGTTCTTAACTCCTTGAACTACATTCCATTAACTTTTCATGCTTATCCATGCATTGGTCTAGGAGAGATCCAAGTTCAAAGTTAGGTTCAGCTTTTAGTTAGATTTTAAGTTTAGATTTCAGATCTAGGAACTTTAAACTTGTGATTCTCGTTTTTCTTTCGGTAAACGTGTAGTGGATGCATTAAGGTACATGCATCTGAAATTGTAGCTAAATTGGTGGACGATTGCATCGGTTTTCGAATTTTGAAAAATTGAAGAAATTCTGGGTTGAAACCCAGAACAGAACCGGCGCCGGTTCTGTCCAGAAATGGCGCCGTTTCTGCTTGTCGGTCGCCGACCTTTGGGTCGAAGAGAACCGGCGCCGTTCTTGCCCTTTAGGGGTGAAATGGTCATTTTACATCCCGAAACCCTAATTGACCCCAAATCGATCCGAAACACTCCCGAGCCTTCCGAATCCTACTCAAACATCATCTTAGGTCATATTAGAGCCTCTTAGGTGCATTTATAAATTTAATTATGGATGCTAATTTTTATTTCCTTGTACTAGGGCTCCGGTTGAATCGAGTGCGGCGATACTCCGGAGGTTAAGCTACATGGAGCGCTTGGGAGTAGACGATTCTCCCATCACTGTGAGTGGCCTAGATTTCTTTGTGTAGCCACTGGGGAAAAGAATTTTAAAAATGATTTTAAAACATAAATGTTTTCAAAAAGGTTTTGGGATATGGGAAATCCACACACACACTTGTTGCGATATACCCACATAGTGAGTGGGATGCTTTAAAAAAAAAGATATATACAACTTATGTGTGTGTGAATTATATATTTTAAATATAAATGTTTTATACGTATATATATATATATATATATAATTTATGAAATATTATTATTTGTTATTGAGGGTACGATGCCCTTGGGAAATGAGTGTCTGAGAGGGTTCCTCGGAGCTCCAATTTGCGGGAGCGTGGACCGAGTTTGAGAGCATGCATGATACTCAGCCGTGGACCGCCTATCTAGGGACACAGTGAATCGAGCCTGGTTGGGAGAGGCGCGTAGGGAAACTCGCTAGGACTCCAGTTCACTGTGTTCCACCACAGTGAGGCACCACCGAGGGAAAGGGCTAAAGAAAGAGAAAATATTTTTAGAAAGAAAAGAGATATCCCTCGGTGTAGTGAGGTATAAGACGACCTACGGGTCGCGCCTCCAGTATGATAGAGATGCCAGCCCATTTTATGTATATATAATTATTTATTTATTTAAAGTGTTTTTAAAAGAGGGTTCCCAGCTGGAGAACCAGAAAAGAGTTTTCAAAAAAGAAAAATATTTATTTTATTTTATTGTATTTTGGATTTTCCCTTATCCTGTAATACCCGTTCTAAATTACTGTTTTCTCTTAGTCCCTTTGGCATGTATCATTTAGTAGGAAATTATGGAAAATATTGGTTAAGCCTTACTTAAGTTATGAATAGGATATAAATGTAATTAAATGAATTGTTGGAGAATTAGTAATAAAATTAAAAGTTTAGACTGATTTTACAAAAAATTTACAGAGAATTTAAAAATTTCGTTGCCAATAGATTTAGAACAAATTGTCTGAAGAATAGAATTAAACACTGAAAATTTTATTACACTAACTTAGGATATAGATGGAATTTTTGTGATTGTTGGAGGACAAAATGGGAACTAAGAACAAAATTTTCTTTTATGGATTTAATCATATGATGACAAGTGGCAAATTATTAAGAATGGATGGCTAGGATTTGAACAAATTTCTCCACCCTTTTAGTCTTGAAAAATTTGACCATGATGAGAGAAAAATCTAGAAAATCCATGTAATTATGTAGTTGTCTTCAACCTTGAGAAATGAAGAGCATGCCCGCCCAGTTTGCTTAATATTATCAGATAATGTTATGAATTTTATAATATAAATTAAGAAAGGTATAAAAATGATAATGATTGCATAGTTAGGAAGTTTGATAAAAAAAAATTGAATGAAAAATGAGAAAGAAGTTTAAACAGATATATTTTACAATCGGTAAAGAATTTAAAAATTTCGTTACGCGTAAAATAACTCGAGAGGAGTTGGAAAATAATTCTAGACAGTGTATGGGGTTTGAAACTGGCTAGGGACATAATCGGTATTTTTGAAAAGTTTGGGGGCAAAACCGTCCATGGGGGCAAAATGGTCATTTTGCTAAGTAATTATTATGGTCATGTGCCAATGGCCATATAAAATGGCCTTGTCCGGCCATTGTTCTTGAAATTTCAAGAACAAGTTGCAAACTTCATTTTCCTATCATTTTTCCTTTTCTAATTCCACCATTTTCAACCTTGATTTTTCTAATTAAGTCTATAAAACACCCCCCCCCCCCCCCCCCCCAAGTTTATACTTGAATTAAAGCTCTCATCAAGCCTAACAAAAGCCCTCTATCAATTTTGAAGAATTTGAGCTTGGGCAGAAGTAATTTAGAGAGAAAGAGTTAGGGTTCATGTTGGAGTTTGAAAAATCATAAGGTAAGCATGCTTAATTTTGACTTATGTTGTAGATTTTAGCATGCTTATTATGGGTATGGAGTCAATTTTGCATAAATTTCATTGTATGTTTATGAATCTAGAAAATTAGAAAAGTTATGGAGAAATTTTAAATTTAGATTTTTAGGACAAATTGGATTCATGGAACCTTAGGATTGAAATATGATGTTCATGGAAGCTTACTAAGCTAGGAAATGCCATTAAATTGCATTGGAAAAGAAAATTTTAATTTTTCAATATTATTGCTGAAATTCTTAAGGAAAAATGAAATTTTGCCATTTTGTGATTTACATGAAAATGTAGTTGTTTTGGAGTAATTTTGATGTGAAAATGCTAAAGAAAAATTTTGGAAGGAAAAATGTGGAAATTGGTTGAAATTGGAATAATGGCTGAATTTTTTAATGTGTATTAGCCATAGGAAATTTTCAATATTTAATGGAGTAAATATGGATTTTGAAGAAAAATTAGTTGGAAGAATATTAGTAGAAATTCAAAATAGCAATTAAGTGTTAGGTTACTACATTGTTACATGGCATGCATAACATTAGCATATAGATTTGGTTTAGTTAAATTTTCCACATGACATTGGAAACCTAATAAATGTATGAATGATTAGGAGACCAGATAATACAGAAGGACAAGGAACCGGTCGACAAAGAGCCGGAATAGCTTGGACCTCACTGTGAGTGGATAACGAAATTTTAAATCTCTACTCCTTATTGTTTTGTTAAATGTGGTTTCATGAAAGTTTATTATTATGCTATGTGTTTAGAGAAATGGCTTATTTGAATGTGTATTGAATGATGCTAAATGTGAATGGCCCATGGAATGTGATGGCTAAATTGAAATGTTTGGTTTTGAGAATTGAATATGGAAAATGGTTTTGAGATAAAATTGCTAATATTGATTTCAAAACATTGAAAGTTTTATTACATAATTTTTCAAAGATAATGTTTTATTCGAAGTAAACATAAAAAGGTTTGCAAGCCATCACAATTCCAAGATGTGACTATACGGTGGCCTCCATGGGAGGATTTTAGTTACTGCATAACCGCATAACCACGGACCGCCTTTTGAGGGGCGTGGGAATGCCGTGTACACCTTGGACAGGGAGGCGCGGAGGGAAACCCACAAGGTAAATTCAAGTTCGTCCTATGGTATCCACCGTTCAGGACGGGACTCGCTACTCAGTTGTCAACCTCGGCCAAGGCGACAACTTGAGTGAGGAATTGACGGACTAGACTATATGATTCATGGGCCAAGGTTTGGAAATTCTTGTTTTGCCTATGTTCTTAAAATATTTCTTCTTTATTTTACTTTAAAGACTTTTACTATATTGTTGCCTTAATGTCACGCCCCGACCCGCAGGCTCGGCCACGCGACAACTGCCGTACCACCTCGAGATGCGTGCCTCATCAGGCGGGCAACCAAGATGGCACAAGGCTTAAAAATAAAAGATATTAGAGCAATATATGAAAACATACGAGATTATCATAGATAATATAATTCAAAAGTATTTAAAAATAAGGTCACACATCTTACGGTGTTCCATGCAGCGGAAAGTATTATTTATAAATACTCAAATATATATGTAAGATGCAATAATATTCCGAGCCAAGATACATAAAGTAAAAGGGGTGGCACCTACAATATAGTGTCCACAGAGACGAACTGGGATCACTGGCCACCAGGACGTCCGCCGTCCAAAGTCTGATGATCTGAGAACAAAAGTGAATGGGGTGAGTACATAAACTTGTACCCAGTGAGAGACTCGGTTATAAAGACCGATCACCTCAGGCTGGGGATATGAAATAATCCAAATATCAATTTAATAAATCATTTACTGAAATATATGAAGTCCCAAACCAAATCAAATATCAAATCAATAATAATATTTCCAAATGGGCAGGCATCTGAAATCGTCCCAATAAGGTATACCCGTGCACTGGGGTATCCACTGGACCGTCAAGGGTTACTTTATACTTTTAAAACATTTATTTTACTCTCTGGCCCATTCCCTTGACATTTGCCTTGCTGTGGTGGAACACAGCATTCAGGAGTCCTGGCGAGTTTCCCTACGCGCCTCTCGCAATCAGGAGCGACTCACCGTGCCCCTCGATAGGCGGTCCACGGCTGAGTAACACGCATGCTCTCAACTTGGTCCACACTCCCACATATTGGAGCCCCCGAGGACAACGCTAAATTTCTCATCTCTTAGGGGTATCGTTCCCCATACAGTAATCAATAATAATATCAATCTCTCAGGGGTATCGTTCCCCATACAATAATCAATAATAATATCAATATATAAAATTTATTGAAATTCCCACCCTTCAAATCATTTGTAAACTCAGTGTGTGAGGGTGGACAATTCATACCCCAAAATATATATAAACAATTTAATAAAGCATTTATAAATAAATTTGAAAACGTTAACCCTCAATGGTCAACCAATATAATCCAAGCCACTCACAAGTGAGGAGAGTTGTATACTCCCCGATTACCCACGAATGCCTTAGCTCAAACTGCTACCGGTCCAAATCTCGTACAATCACGTACCTAAATAATCAAATTAAAATCTAATTTGATTAATAAAGGCATTCAACCATCAATTAAATCATAAAACAAAACCAATTAAAGGTCTCGGAATAAAATTGGCGAGTCTGGAAGTCAATTGAAGCTATTTGGAGACAATTGGGGTCAAATGGGGTCTAGGGCTGCAAAATTACCAAAATGCCCCTGATTTTACAGTACCCTTGCCGACAGATTGCTCACTCTCGGGCGGGAGTGAGCCAAATTCGGGCGAAACTCCCAAAATTTGGCAGCTCCGACGCGGGACCTGCCAGGTCCGGCGCAGGACCTGCCTCCAGAATATGGCCGTGTTCGGCCATCTACCAAATCGAGCTCGGTTCGAGTTCGATTCAACACCAATCCCCACCAAAATTGAAACACAGCAAGTTAAATACATGATCTATGAATTCACAGCTTCAAGAACTGAATCAAACAATAAATCATGCTCGAATTTTGGATCAAAACACTATGGGTTGACTTATTTCTGGCAAAACAGAAATCTCAACTTCAATCATCAAATTCTCTTAGCACAGACCATGAAATCAAGCGTGTAAACTATCAAATTAAAGCTTGATGAGTCTAGAACAACATACCAAAGTCCCAGCCAAAACGCACGGTTGAATCAAAAGATATGGGCTGATGAACAAACTGTCGCCAAATTTCCAAATTTCTAGATTTGGTGATTTTCGTAGAAATCTTGGTGTTTTGATATTCAAGAAGGCAAAAGAAGTTGTTATTGATGATTGATGAAGTGTTTGAAGAGGGATTACAAGGTTGATTCAGAGAGAATTGGAAGAGGAGGCTCGGAGAATCGAAGAAGATGAAGTGAAGAAGAAATGAGGGTCTCGGCCAACCGAGACCCTTATAAAAAATGACGGGTCCGGCACCGGACCCGTGCCTGTTCGGCACCGGAGTCAACCAAAATCCGAGTTGACTCCGGTCAACTCAGCCCAATTGCCTTGGGTCTCAATTCCAAGTAGGGCCCACATCCTCGGACTTCAATTTTAGGGTTCTTAAGCTTGAAATTGAGCTAAACGAAGTTTAAAACATCCATGGAAAGTCAAATTTGGTATATTGACGATACAACAATACATAATTGTACAACTTGACACGTGCGGACTAGGTTCGGGCGTGTCACTTAATATGTTATCCACTCACTGAGTAACTCTGTTACTCACCCATGTTTTTAATAAAATATTTTTCAGGCTGTAAATACCAACCGCGCTCGTAGGTACGTTGTGGTGGGAGAATTGCTAGGTTTTTGACTCAAATTTGACCAAGGGTGAAAAAGTCAACTTTTTGTACTATTTTTCAAAAATTCGTGTAGGGCCCACCGAGTAAGTGAATGTCGGTTTAAATAGCTATTTCACCGTTTTAATGTGTCTAATAATATTCGAAGCTGTTACCGTAGTTTTCTGAATCCTGTAGCTTGGTTTAAAAATTCACCGAATAATATGTCGTAAACCTAATGGCATTTTCGTAAATATCATGAAGTTTTGGTGCTTTGTGTTTACATGAATTTTTATGCCATGACAGTTCGATATTTTATCTGTTTTGAATTGTTTGCATGTTAGTTAAGTGTTTTAAGTATTAAACTAGATGAAAACTATATAAGAGAAAAATTGGTAAAATGACCATTTTAGCCTTGCAACCTTTGAAGTGTATTCTAACCTAATAGAATGCATTTCGAGGGTTGCGGCGATTGTTACGTGCCCAATTATGGTGTCGGGGCGTGATATATCCCCTTAAACCCAGATGGAGATTCTTAGAACCTCTGTCACTCACCTGTATCCAATGTGGATGGATGCAGATTGGCGTACGGAGTCAGCCATAGAAAGGAGGCTCACTAGAAGACGTTGGTGGCTTAGGTTTAATGGTTTCCGCTGTGTAGGTATTCTTTTAAATTAATCCACTGGTCTTGCTTATAAATTAAATATTTTATTAAATGACTTCTAATTAAAATTTTAGTTTTGTTTTGCAGTGATGATATCCATTTCAATGCCTTGCGGTGCCTCGGATGCGTGGTTGCAGACACGTACTTCGAGGTAGCGCAGCGGTTGCCACGTGGCCGGCCAGGGCGGGTCGGGGTGTGACATAATCAATCTGAAATCAAATCTAAACACCGGCATCATCTAATGGACCAAACTCATCGACGTCCTCGCCCTTGCCCTCCCCTGGATCCGCCACATGATGGATGTCCTCATTCCGATGCTGTGGCTGAGAGAGGGATCTCCGGTCCGAGCTTGACCATGCTGAGATGGCTCGGGCATCCCAAGGGCAACTCCCGAAGGGGGAGGCAAATGGGCTGTCATCTGTTGGAATTGAGCTTCCCATAATCGATCTCTCTCAGCCAAGGACTCTGCCAATATCCCTGCATCCTCCGCCTCCTTCTATCAGCATCCTCCATCCTCCTATCTATATCGGCTAGCAAGTCATCAATCTCTTGTCGCAACGAAATATTTTCTTGCGAATGAGATGGGATGGAGGATGAGTCGACCTAAAACTGTGGATGGTGAACGAGGCTAACATACCTTAATTGTCGACCCCGCTTACCGCCAGCTACACCCGGCCATATTTGATTCAGGTTTAGGGTGATTGATCCTTGACTACTAAATATACAATTAACCTTTTAATCAGCCAACGCAATGAATGTTATGCTAGCTTCCCATTAACCCAATCAGTCTTAACAAAAATTAACCAAAACTTAGCTTCTAATCAATTTTTTCCCTTCTTAAACAAACCCAAGATCCCAGTAGTCCCAAATTCAAGTTAAGAAGAGGAATAAGCACGAAATTGATTTTAGCTAATGATAAACAATGGAATACCCTGTATACCCATTCAATTTTCACTTACAATTCTCATGAATGTAATCAATACCCTCACTTGTTACTTTTGATTATGGTAAACTACTATTAGGATTAGAAATACCGTAAATCTAACAAACAATAACAAATTCTCATTTCTTATTCATGACTAATCAAATCAAACATATAACTGTAGGATCATAAACACAATTATAATCTATGACTAACGGAAAATAGCATGATAATTAAAGAGAAAGATTACTATTGAAGAACAAAGTCTCACAATCAAATACCAAGTATCTAATCAAACCTTCAATTAGAGAGGAAGAATTTTACCTACTCATAGTAGAGAAAAACAAAAATTCTAGTTTGATTGTAGAGAAAAGCAGCAATCTTTTTCAGAGATCTCTTCCCTTTTAACAATTCTTATATTACTATTCTAGAAATCCTAATGAGCATTTATAAGCTTCACTAGGTTAAAAGATTACAAGATCAAGTAGAGCTTTTAAAAGACTTTTCCTTATTCCTTTGGTGTAATAGGCTTGTGATTTCTTCATATTGGATCTCTATTAACTTTGTAAACCCAAGGCATTGGCCTAAGTGTGAAACAAGAGGTATCTGAGCTTTGGTTTTTGCATCTCAATCTAGCTTATAGGGGTTGCCTACCCAGCAAATAGATTGGCTTTTTACATCTCAAATAGAGGAAGATTAGGGCCACACCGGTGGCTAGGGGTAGACACGCCGGTGACTGGTGTGTATCTTGGTTCGTTTTTCTACTTCAACCTTCTAGGCTCACCCTTGATCGGGTTGCCCTTTAACCTTTGCTCTTTATGTTTTCTTCCTTATCAGTACTTTGATTAATTTACCTATCTATTAATCCAAATTGAGACTTTTCCCTCCAAAGGTACCTATATCATAAAACACCTTTAATTAGGAATATTTATGATGGATAAATGCCTAAATCATAGAGAATTAGAAAATAAAATTAAAAGTAAGTAAGCACTTATCAACCGCACTCAAAGCATACAGTACGAAGAGCTTCAACTTTCTGTAACTTGGAGATAACAGGTTTCGATGGATCAACCTCCATGCAAATCCTTGCATATTTTCCCTATCTACCAAAGTCATACTAGTATCCGTCTTCGATGGCTTACCAATTTGTTACCAATATTCAATAGGATATCTTTATGAAAATATTCAATAGGCAATTCAAGTATATGAATCCACGTAGCTGTGGATCTAAAAAAAGCTGTAGATGGCCTGCTGTTTGGTTTCCAACATTGCACCAATAGATAATGATCCATGAGTTTTCTTGGTCCCTCTATCAAAACTTTAACCAAGTCATTTTTTTTCTTCAAAACTTAACAATATAATACTCGTGGCCAAGGTCAACCATATTCAATTCTCCCTCAAAATGCCATAGTTGTATTATCTGCTATTGCAGAGTATTGAAGTTTAAAGGCTTCCCAAATAGCTTAATGATTATTGAATAACACCACAGTTGATGAGGGCTTTCTTCCTATCCTTATCAATTTGCACCTGAGGAATATCACCCTGAACCATATCATCATCCTCCAACCAAGCTTCTTTCTCATCTAGGATAACTTTCTCAACATTTCCCAAAGTTGTAAACTTTTCAACTTTTTTCTTTCCCCAAACCAAGGTCTGTTGGAAAGTACGAGAGTCCTAATCAACCTTTATGTTCTCACTAGAGATTCCCTTCGCCACTTTAAACTTTTTCATGCTTTATTCAAGGTGGTTTGCCTCATCAGGCGATAAGGAATTTCCATAGCATTCAGAATTAGTTGTCATTCCTTCCTCAGTTATAACTTGTCTTGTCTTATCTTGTCTTGAGGATTATATTTGATCACCTATAAACCAAAGTGAACACACATAAATTTTAATTCTCCCTTTTACTTTCTTTTTTTCTTCTTCTCATGAATCTCTTATTTCTTTTAGTTAGTTTTCCTTAATCTTTGTCCATAAGATTTTTTATATGACCTAAATGCATTGAGCTTAAATTCTTAAAATTAAATATTAAGAGAAAACTTTGGTTAGAATTCTATATATATATACATATATATATATATGCTTTTAGTACTTTTCCCCTTAAAATGACTTTTGATTACAATTTTCATATAAGAAACATTAAGGTTAGAGAAGAAACTTTCGATTTAGGGTTTAAGGGTGGTGAATAAATTGAATTTGTGAGAGAAATTGACCAGGGTAAAGATTCAATGGGAGTAGGAAACCTGAGATCATAACATGTATGAGAATACGTGTTTGAGCATATGGTGCATACACATATGATCAAGACAAAGAAATTTGTATGTAGAATATATTTTGGAAGTTTTAAGTAAATTTAATTTTGAGGATAAATCCAAATTTTTGAAAAGTTGAATTGGGTATGAAGTTTGGAACACTTTGGTGTTCTTGGATAAAAAATGCAACTTAAAGGAAAATTGGAGCAAGTTTACAGATTTAAGAAGTGAAGCCTTGCTTAGTTCAACGAAAATGGAGAAATAAGGAAAAGAAAAGAATAGGGAGGGAACACCCACTAAAGGGATCAACAGCCCACCCCCTTCCCCATCATTTTTCTTTTCTTTTCTTTTATTTCTTCCTCTCTTTTTTCTTCCTTCTTCCTCCATTACTAAACCTTTAATTAAGCTCCTACTCCAAAAATGTACTTCATTCATGAAATTGAAAGTACATCAGTAATAATAGATATACTAATAACATTAAATTGAAAAAAGTTTTCCTCCCCCAGTTAGTATATTTGGATCTTACTGATAGGTGTATTTTATAAGCATAATTGGATGATTTTTATTGATATTATATCCTATTCTTTATCTTTTACTCTCACTTATCTTATTGTGTACAGGAGAACTTTATGGTGAATTGAGATCAAATCAAGGAGATTTGGAGATGAAAAGATTAAAAAGGATAATTGAAGTGAAGCTCAGACTAATAGAAGTTCGAAAAGCCAAGAAAAATAGAAGCATACAAGAAACAGGTGGTGTTTCAAGCATGAAACGACGCCGGAGTTGAACAAAGAGGTCTTAGTTGCTGAACCATGAAACGGCGCGGTATCAAAAATGAAACGGCGCCATAATGGAAGAATGATCATCTGAGAATATTCACGACCTGAAACAGTGCTGTAACAGTTCTAAGCTGTTTAGTTCAATTTAACTTAATCTCCTAATTCTTTGTAATCACTCTAGTATAAATACTTTAGTTTTAGGGTTTCAGAAATACATATAGGACGTCAGAGGAATACTTTTCAGAGAGGAGGAGTAGCCAAGTCAAGTTTAGTCTTCAATTTGGCAAATTTATTTCTTCTCTTAACTTGTGAAATTCTTTAATTTAATGATGAAGTTTTCTTTTCAAATTATGAGTAGCTAATTTACTTGTTGGGCATTTGGTTAGATCTTATAGGGATTTTAATTCAATGCTTATATGAATTAACTATCTTGGGGTTAAATCTATTTTCTGTGTTCTTAATGAGTTTTATGTCTGGTCAACATAGAATAGATCTTTGGAATTGTATGAAGGACCAAGAGGCGAAGTATAATTCGTGTACTAGGAAAATAGATAGAATCTAATTGGATGCGAGAGTAATTCAGTTTATTGTGATAACCATAATTGAATTAGGGTCGTGGAGAAACTGATTTGATTATAACCTAAGGTTCTTAATGTTTTTAATTAATTAGTTTATGCACTGAGAGGTGGTAATCAATTAGTTGAGAAAGCTTAGGATGATCTGAAAAGGCTCCTAAGTAAATTACTAGTTGTTATTTTAACCCTGATAGTTAGATTCATACATAATTTAATTAAATACTTAGAAGAGAAGCCTAAATACTCACATCTATTCTATTGATTTCTCTTAATAATTTAATTCCTGTTTTCTTTGTTAGATTTCATCATCATATTTTTTTAATTAATTAGAACATAATTCCATTATATTATCATTGTTCCTTTTATGAGCTTTGCTAGAATTTGGGCTTAACAATTAAGTTATCCTCATGGGATCGACATCTTGGAATACTTCGAGGCCTATATTACTTGATTTCGTACACTTGCAAAAAAACACTTACCAAGTTTGGCGCCGTTACCAAGTTTGGCGCCGTTGCAATGGGGAATTAATTTTTAATTGTTAATCTTGTTAGTTCTAGTAATTTTATTTTAATTTTTGTTTTTGTTTAGTAGTTTATCTTTTCTTTTTCTTTCTTCCAGGTAGTGTATGACTATAAGAACTAAAGGATTAAATCCAGAAGTTGCTTTTAACCTTGATCCAAAAAAATCAATAAGGAAATTTAGAGCCGAATTTAAAAGACTCTAAGAAATAGAATGAAAAGTCCTTAGAGAAAAGGAAATGGCTGACGATAAAGTTAGTGATGTTCCCATTAATCAAGGTAATTTGCTAGTTGATCAACGAAATCAAGTTCAACCTGTTCATCCCGTTCAACTTGCTCATCCAATGGCTGACATTCAAAGGCCAAAAGTGGGGAACAATCCCACATGCATTCAACTTAGTGCGAGAGTAAGGAGTTATGTATTGAAACGCACTGTGCTAAACATTCTTCCTCACTTTCATGGGCTGTCTTCGGAAGATGCAATTAACTTCCTCCATGAATTACATGACATAGTGGCTACACTTCCACTTACTAATATTTCAGAGGAAGAATTGAAGATGCGGTGTTTTCCCTATTGCTTGAAAGGGGCAGCAAAGAATTGGTTGTCAACTTTGCAAGAAATTCTCTTGATTCCTAGGACAAAGTTATTGATGCTTTTCTCCAAAAATTCTATCCTCCTAGGAAGACTAGTGAATTGAGAAAGAAGATTTGAGACTTTGTACAAGAGGAGTGTGAAACTTTTCATGATACTTGGGATAGATTTAAGGGATTGGTATGCCAATATCCTCATCATGGCTATCCAATTAACCTTCTCTATCAATTATTCTAAGAAGGGTTGTAATTAGAATACCAAATAGCAGTGGATAATGTCACTAGTGGGTACATAGCTACAAGGACTGCCAAGCAATTGGAAAATGTGTTTGAATCCTCGGTTGCTAGTTCTCAACAAAGGATGGTGAAAAAGAAATTTGGATTCAGCACCTCTCAACCTCAGAATCAGAATCAACTTGATGCTCTAGCAACCTAAATGGATGAGATGATGAAGGTATTTCTAGACAAAAAGCCAAAGAAACCAGAGGCATGCTACCGTTGTGGTATGTATGGCCACTCTCCAAAGTTTTGCATGAATGAGAATCCTTGTAAGGAAGATGAAGAATGCTCAGAGAACGTGAATTACATGGGTTCTTATGGAGGATAGCAAGGTGGCAAGAATGATCCTTTTACGCCTACTTATAATCCCAGTTGGAGAGGTAATCGGAATTTCTCGTGGGTAAACCAAGGTAATGCTAATAGATCTCAAGCTATTCTACAAAGACCCCGCCCTCCACAATGTCAACCAACTATGTAAAACAATGGAATTGAAGACAAGTTTAAACCTTCATGATTCAAGTCGGTTCACAATTTCAGAAGTTTGATCAAATAGACAAGTTGGACAAGATTGTAGATTCTCATTCAGCAGCCATTAAGAACCTTGAAGTTCAAGTTTGCCAAATGGCAAAAACTATCAATGGACGTGGACAAGGGCAACTCCCAAGTAATACGGAAGTCAATGCAAGACAAGGTGTGATCACTATCTCACTTCGTAGTGGAAAAGTGCTAGAAGATTCCCCACAAAGAAATAAGCAAGTGGCAACTGAGGAAGATTTAGAAGCTAAAAATGGAGTTGATGAAAGCAGACTTGACATGGGGTCAGTTTAAGATAGAAATAGGGTCAATTCAAGTTGACCGAACCTCAATCGAGCTTCTAATCAAGATGAAGTAGTGCCATTTGATGAAAGAAACGGTGCCGTTTCTACACCAAAATCTCTAAATCTTTCTACCAGTTCTAAAACGGCACCGACAGTGATAAAAAAAAGGCGATACCGGTGTTCACCTGGAGCCTCAACCATCTATTCAACCTTATGTTCCACCGATTTGTTTCCACAGAGGTTGAAAAAGATGAAGAATGAAAATCAATCTAAGAGATTCTTGGATATTTTCTAAACGTTGGAAATCAATATTCCTTTTGCCAAGACCTTTGCTAGTACGCCAACTTATGCCAAATTCTTAAAAGATTTGATCTCTAACAAAAAGAAGCTTGAAGAATTTGCAACGGTACCTTTGAACATGGAATGTCGTGCAATCCTTCAAAGGAAGCTACCTTCTAAGTTGAAGGGTCCAGGGAGTTTCATTATCCCATGTCATTTTGGTTCCAAAAATATTTATCAATGTCTTTGTGATTTGGGAGCAACCATTAACTTAATTCCTCTATCTTTGTTCAGGAAACTTGAAATTGGAGAGATGAAACCAACCACAATGGCTTTGCAATTAGCTAATCGATCTATTCGATATCCTATTGGAATAGTTGAAGATTTATTAGTTAAAGTTGGGAAATTAATTTTCCCTGTGGATTTTTTGATTTTGGATATGGAATATGATATTGATGTGCCTATTATCTTAGGAAAACCTATTATCACCACTGGTGGAGCATTGATTGATGTTCCAACTAGAAAAATGACTTTAAGAATTAGCAATAAACTGAATAATTTAAAATTTTCAAGGCTTTGAAAGGACCAACCTTAGATTAACTTATGATGATCCTTTAGAACCTTGTATTGCTTTAGGAGAGGATGAGAATAAGGAAAATATTATGGTTTGTGCACATAGATAGACGGTGAGCCACTTAAGAACAAATTCTCAAAAGTTGTTGAGGATTTAGGAAAAAGAAAACCTAAACCTTTACCTTCAATCCAAGAGCCACCAAAATTGGAACTCAAACCCTTGCCATCTCATCTTAAATATGCTTTTCTTGGTGAATCTATTTTTTTCATGTGATTATATCCTCATCTTTAAATACACTTGAAGAAGAGAAGATTGTGTGAGTTCTACGTGAACATCGTTTAGCGATTGCTTGGTCAATTATCGATATTTGAGGGACTATTCCATCCATTTGCACACACAAAATTTTGATGGAAGTTAATGCTAAACCTTTTGTAGAAAATCAACGTCGTTTGAATCCTAACATGAAAGAAGTAGTTAGGAATGAAGTGCTTAAACTTTTAGATACTGTATTATTTATGCAATTTCTGATAGTTCTTAGGTGAGTCCTGTGTAGGTAGTACCTAAGAAGGAAGGAATGACCGTAGTAACCAATGAAAAGAATGAGTTGATTCTTACAAGAACAGTGACCGGATGGCGAGTTTGCATAGATTATTGTAAACTAAATGCAGCAACTAGGAATGATCACTTTCCTCTTCCTTTTGTTGATCAAATGCTTGAAAGGCTCGCTGGTCATGCATTTTATTACTTTCTCGATGGTTATATTGGATATAACCAAATACCAATTGATCTTGAAGATCAAGAGAATACTTTCACATGTCCTTATGGGACTTTTGCTTTTAGAAGAATGTCTTTTGGCTTATGCAATGCCCCTGTTACTTTTCAACATTGCATGATGGCCATTTTCTTCGATATGGTGGAAAAAATAATTGAGGTATTTGTGGACAATTTTTCTGTTTTTGGTCACTCATTTGATGAATGTTTTTTGCATTTGGAACAGGTTCTAAAGAGATGTAAGGAGACCAATTTAGTGCTTAATTGGGAAAAGTGCCAGTTTATGGTTCAAGAAGGAAATGTTTTGGGCCATAAAATATCTCAAAAAGACATAGAAGTTGACAAAGAAAAAGTTGAGGTCATTAAAAGATTACCCCCTTCTACATCAGTCAAAGTCGTGCGAAGTTTTTTGGGACATGCTGGGTTCTATAGGCGCTTTATTAAGGATTTTTCTAAAATCACTGAGCCTTTGTGTGAATTGCTTCAAAAAGATGTTCCATTTAATTTCACTAATGATTGGTTGCATGCCTTTAATAGGATTTCTGCCCCAATCATGGCTGCCTTCGACTGGACATAACCTTTTAAGATCATATGTGATGCTGACTATGCCATAGGAGCTGTTCTAGGCCAAAGATAAAACAAGAAATTGCATGTCATTCATTATGCCAGCAAAGTTCTCACTGAAGCTCAAATTAATTATGCGACAACTGAAAAAACACTATTGGCTATTGTCTTTGCTTTTAACAAATTTCATTCCTAGTTAGTTGCTTCTAAAGTAATCGTTTATAACGATCATTTAGCCCTCAAATATTTATTTGCCAAAAAGGATTCTAAGCCTAGACTGATGCATTAGATACTTCTTTTACAAGAATTCGATTTGGAAATAAAGGATAAGAAGGGATCCGAGAATTATGTGGCTGATCATTTGTCCAGACTGGAGTCTGAGTTGAACCAATCAATGACATGTTTCCTGATGAGCAACTTTGGATGATTCAAGCATCTGCTTCATGGTATGCTAATTTTGTTAACTATTTGGTGTTTGGCATCATTCTTGATGATATTTCCTTTACTAAAAAAAAAGGAAATTCTTTGCTGAAATTCGTTATTATTATTGGGATGAGCCTTTACTGTTTTGAAGATGTAGAGATGCAGTACTTTGTAGATGTGTGCCGGAAAATAAGATGCGTTTAATCCTTCATCAATGCCATTCTTCACCTTATGGGGGATATCATGGACCCGATAAAACTGCTGCCAAAGTTTTTGAATGTGGAATCTTTTACCCTATTCTATTCAAGAATGCTAAATCCTTCATTATGGAGTGTGATCCATGCCAACGAATTGGAAAAATTGGAAGACATCAAGAGATGCCTCAACAAGGAATTATTGAAGTTGAGATCTTTGATGTTTGGGGATTAGATTTTATGGGTCCATTCTCAAAGTCTAATAATAACGAATACATCTTGGTGGCTATTGACTGTCTCTAAATGGGTTGAAGCATTAGCATTGCCAAACAACAAAGGATTTAGTGTGGTGAAGTTTGTAAAGAAGCATATCTTCACAAGATTCAGAGTTCCAAGAGCAATCATCACCGATAATGGAGTAAACTTTCAAAATGCTGAATTTCGAGGTTTTCTAAAGAAGCATGGATGTATTTTCAAGATTAGAACCACTTATCATCTGCAAACTAGTGGTCAAGTGGAAATTTCTAATCAAGAATTGAAGTCCATCTTGGAGAAAATGGTGAACAAACCTCAGAATAACTAGTCTTTGAAGTTGGATGATGCTCTTTGGGCATATAGAACAACATACAAGATACCTTTAGGGATGTCTCCATTTTGGCTAGTGTTTGGTAAATCTTGTCATTTACCAATAGAATTAGAACACAAGACTTATTGGGCAATCAAGGAGTTAAATTACAACCACAAAGCTACTGGTGAAAAGCGATTTCTCCAACCAAATAATCTTGAAGAGATGAGGAGAGAATCCTTCGAGAATGCATAAATCTATAGAGAAAGGACCAAGGCCTTTCAAGATCGATTGATTCTAAAAAGGGAGTTTAAATCATGTCAAAAAGTTTTATTGTTTAACTCTTGTTTGAATTTGTTTCCAGGTAAACTGTGATCGCAATGGTCTAGACATTTTACAATTACAAAGGTGTATTTTCTAATGGAGCAATAGAAATGGCAAATGAGAAAAAAAAAAGGGTTTTTTTTTTAATAGGCAACATCTGAAGCATTACTATGTAGAAAAACGTATGGAGCAAGTCCATGCGATTACTCTGGATGACTAATTCTTCTTTGCATAGAGTCAAGCCAATGACTATAAAAAAAGCTTATTGGGAGACAACCCAATATTTTCTAACTCTCATCTTTCTTTTTCTTTTTCTTTTTCTTTTCTATTTTATTTTATTTTAAAATACACATTGTCCTCAATGTATATAAGGAAGTGGGAACACACATTATGAGCATTCTCATAGGTTCATCCTTATATACATTCAGGAAAATGTGTATTTTAAATATGGGGGGGAGTAAGTTCGTCAATTTTTTAAAAATTTCACCTTTTCTATCTTAATTGATTATTTGTTTGTCTTTAGTTTCTTTGTATGTGAATTTTTAATTCTCAGATAGCATTCATGCATTGCATTCCTGTAAAGCCATCAATTATTGAGATTGGTAAAGTAATTTTGAAGCTCAAAACTAAACGAGGGCCAGATTTATAGTGAAACATGGGTTGAGGGAGAGAGAAAATCCGAAGAGTGAGAAGTCACAGTTACGGCTCTGAAACAGAGCTGTATCATCTATGTAGCAAAGCCGGAACACGAAACGGTGCCGTTTGTTCTATGAAAGAGGGCTGGTATTGATTTGGAAGAGAAGTAAAATCAGAAAATGCTACAGACTTGAAACGGGGCCGTTTATGAAATGGCGCCGCTTGTGCTCGACCAAACCCGAGAGGATTTCTATGAATAGAAACGGCATCGGTTGTGAAGTGAAACGTGTCGAGACGTTTTACCGCTCCGACGATAAATGATATGGCGTAAAAAAAAATGCTCGGGACTAAACAGTCGAAAAACAAATGGAGTCGCCACTAACCTTTTATTTTTAATAGGTGTAGTTAGTCACCTACTTGTTTAACTCAACATAAATCTAGAAAGATTACGTCAAGTTTAGGAAAGAAATTGGTCTACGAAAAAGATTTTAGGTTCGGAGTCGGTTACGCTTGGGGAAGGATTAGCACCCCCAAAACGCCCGAAAATCGGTACCACAAAAGTCTTAAAAATATTTTACTTGGAAAATGATAATAAAATGTGTTTAAAATCATTTTAAGAAAAACATAATTTTAAATGTCGGAATAAATATTCCTTTTAATGTAGGATAAACATCCCATTAGAAAAGTTAAATCCGAAATTTAAAAACTTAATGTCGGAATGAACATTCCTTTTTATGTGAAAATCCATAGCCCAATTTTGAATTTGAAGAAATTTCCTACTTAGAATGGAGATTCAATTTCTAAATAGGAATAAATATTCTTCAAAAATCAAAGTCAAATTTAAAAATGAGGATAAATATCCTTTTATGAAAAACAAAGGTTTAATTTTAATTTTAGAAAGTCTCAATTATGAGAATATTAACTGAAACCTTCTAGAAAACATTTTGCAAAAAAAGTTGGGATAAACATCCTCAAATTCATGCTTTGAAATTTACTTTAAGAGACTTTAATTATGATTACCTAAATTAAAATCTCTTAGAAAGATTTAATTTTAAAACAATATCGGAATAAATATTCCTTTTAATTTGTTGAAGGGAATAATTTGACAAAAATTTAGTTTAGTAGGAAAACCTTAGTAGATTAATAAATTAAGACCTTAAAAAAAAAACAAAACCCCTTTTTTTTTAAAAAAATGAATGTCTTTTTTATCGAATAAAGCTAAATTTGAAAAAAAAAATTTAAGATTTAAAGAATAAACATTCTTTTTATTGAAGCTAAAAATGCCTTTTAATAAAAATGAAGTTTACTTGAAAGGTCTTAATTAATTAAACATAATAAAATCCTCCCGAAAAGGTATTTTTGGAAAAACTAAAGAAAAGGAAAAAGAAAATAAATAATCCCTTCCATTGAAAAAGAATAAATAAAAATAAGAAAAGAAATTTTGAAAGTGGTTTTTTAACAAAATTTGGATTAATTTGAGAGACCCTAACTATAATTAGGTAATTAAGATCTCTCAAAAAGACTTCTAAAACATGTTTTGAAATGAATGTCAAAATGAACATTCCTTTTAATTTAATTGGGCCTCTTAAACAAGAGATTTTCTTAAAATAAAATGAAAATAAAATATAAAAGTAAAAAAGGGAAAATAAAATAAATAAAAATAAAAGATTTTGGAATTAACATTCATTTTTTGTAAAAAGATTTTCTTTGTGGGGTTCATTTGTAAATTTTAAGAAATTAAAGAAATCATAAACATGATATGAGTATGCCTTTTATGAAAAACCAATGAAAAATATATTTTTAATTTCAAAGGGATGAAAAATTTTCCCGGGCCCAATCAGACTCCCAATTAGACACCGAAAAAATCTTCCCATCGGGGAAAACCTTCAGAAACCTCGGACTCCCGAGGCACCCTCCGGCTACCCCATGCATGTGAATTTTGAAAATCAATGTTTTAAACTAAATTATGCATAAATGGAACAAGAAAACATAGGTTAGTACATATAAACATAATTAATTACATAACAGATAAGCAAACTTAATTTAAATAGACACATATATAAAGCCAAAGATGTAATTTTATACAAAATTCAATTCATAATTTAACAAACATGTAGGTAAGGGCAAAAGAGTAATTTTACACACATGATTAAATTAAGACAGACACGGATTTAAGGACGAGAAAGTAATTTAACAAGATCATAATTAAATATTAGACTAAATATGTATCTATTCAAACTTAAAAATACAATAATAAAAAATTTTTATAACCAAAATTAATTTTATTTAAATTTTTAACCTAAACAGGTTTGAATATGTAAACTTTACAGTCAAAATTAAGTTTTTATCCTAAACAGGTTCTAAAGATGCAATCTTTATAGTCAAAATTAAATTTTTAACCTAAACAGGTTCTAAAGATGCAAACTTTACAGTCAAAATTAAATTTTTTTAGCCTAAACAGGTTTAAAAATTCAATCTTTATAGTCAAAATTAAATTTTTAACCTAAGCAGGTTTAAAGATGCAATCTTTATTAACCAAATTTTCATCTTTAATCAAGCAAAAATACCCACAAGTAAAAAGGTGCAATTTTTATAACCCTAGACTTAACATTTAATTAAGCAAACAAGTCTATCAAGTTAAAGTTGTGACCTTTATAACCAAGATTAGATTTTTAATCAAATAAGAATGTGAATACAAGCTCAAAAATGCAATCTTTTTAATCAAGATTAAGACTTTCAACTAAGCAAACATATGGAATGGGTAAAGCAAGTTTCAAGAAATGATAAACAAGGATATAAAACAAGAAAAGTTAGGAACTTTTTTACATAATCACATAAATAATTAAAAGAAATGATATATTAAAAAAATAAACAATAAAAAGGCATCATCTTGAGCATATATTAAACTATTTAAACTACTTAGCAATGTAAATATTATCATGAAAGGGAAAGTTAACATTTTTATGTACAAAGTTAATATAATAAAGCAAAAAATATTGTATTTAAAGTAAAAGAAAGGATCTTTACATGTAAAAAATAAAGACTTTACCTTTTGTATTAAAATTAAAAAATAATGGCTTTGTGGAGAAGAGAATGGCCAAAGTTGAAAATCAACGAGCCTTTTCTCTATTTTCTCTAGCCAAATCCTTTTAGAAAAAAAAAGAGAAGAAAAGCTTTTTGGATTTTTTTTCTCCCTGGGACTGCTGCTAATGTTTTGAAAAATGCAGAGAAAACTTTGCTTTTTTTTTTGTTTTTGAAAACCCCGTTTCTGAAAAAATGAGCAATCCCCCCTTGTTTGCTGTTGAAGCCTCCCTTTTATATCATCCTCTCTTTCTTTTTAATCCTACGACTCCCTTTCTTTTCTTCAATCTCATATGATGGTCCATTTTTCTTCTATTTTTCTTGTCTTGTAATCCCTGTTTTATCCTTACATTCTTGGCTGTCATTGGCTATTCATTTACTGACTTCCAATTTTCTGTCCTTGGAGGGGTATGTTTGAAATGAGAGGGAGCAGTTGTGCAGAAAACCAGCTGGCGAGGTGGCTGGTTCTTTTTTTTTTCCATACATCGGGTAGATATATATTTTAAGTATGTTGATGGGTCCCTTTGGAGAAAATCATTAAAAGATGACAAGAAAAAGTGGTGTGTGGGGGAAGGGCTTTTTTTTATTATCAAAACAAAGACAAAATGGAAGAGTGAGAGAGTGGGGTGGCTTTTGTTGCTGCAACTGTTGCCGGCTGCTTTGTTGTTGCTGTGGTGGCTGCAGAGCAGTGAAGAGAGGATAGGATTTGCAGTTATGGGGGAAGGAATTAGAGAGGGTATGAAGCGAGAAGAAACCGAGCTGCAGAGCCCAGGTTGGAGAATGTGACTGCCATAACGAGAAAATAAAACTATGCGGCTTATTTCCACGGCAATGCACAGGGGAGAAACGCTGGTGCTTTGCTACGGCAGCTATTCTCGAACATGGGTAGTGATAGTACAACTCACTGTTTTCTCTATAATAGGACCACTGATCAAGACGATGAGATGAAGATTGGAAAAACTTGGAGTGACACGTGAAGCACAACAAGATTGTCTTAGGGGTAAGGCTTTTGGCAAAGCTATCTTTTCCATGGTAGTGGACCCTTGCTGTCTTGGCTTTTGATATGTATTATATGTATATATATATATATATATATAATCGAGTTGACTCGGTCATTCTTTACATGGCTTCCGCTTTGCACGATGACTGAATTGACTTGGTGCTTTGGCTTCACAGTTTCAGGTTCAAAATTACCTGCAAATTAACTGGATGAAATTAGAATTAGATAAAGTAAAATAAAGTAATAGGAATAAACAAAATTAAACTAAACTTAAAAAAGAAAAAATAAAATTTGAAAATGATTAATTAATTAATTGACTAATTAAACAATTAATTAGTTAATTAATTAATTAAAATTTAAAAATAAGTGTCTACAAAACGAAGCCGGTTCTGAACTGTAGAATTGTTTTTCACACTTTGCCTTAGTGAAATGGTGGCGTTTTGCTCAATTTGACCAAGTCAAAAACCTAAGCTGACCCTATTTTTCAGAAAAGTTCAAACTTTTCTTTGTTTCTCTTCTCCAATGGCGGCACTTCATCTTCAACCTTCCAATTTCTTATTCCTTCCTCCTCCATTGTTAACCATTTTCAAGCTTTCTTTTAACCAAAAAATATCAAACAAAACCCGAAACACATAGCCCATTGTTTGAAAACCCGAAAATAGTTATCCTTTTCTCATACCCAAAACTTACTGTCACTAGAAAACCCAAAATTCATTTCAAGTTTTGAAATGGCAACCAAACAAAGAAGAATGGTTTCATGTTGGCTTCAAAGCAGAAAAAGTGGGTACATTATTTACTTTGTTTAATTACTTTCGGGTTATGTCGCAACGTTATCCGAAACGACGAGGGTTGGGACTTAAGAAAATTACGGAGTCACCACTAACCATTTTTGTTTAGGTGCGGTTAGTCACCTATTAAGAATCTACCTAACTTAGCATTGGCCGTTAGATGGCGTACTTAAGTTAGATAGGTCCCGGTCTACGAAACAGAGAACTGGAGTCGGGAGTACGATTACGTGTGGGGAAGGATGAGCACCCCCACAACGCCCGTCAAGATGACGGTACCAATTAATTTAATGATATTTAGGCCTTAATTAAAAACATGTATTTTATAATTTTTCCTTTTCTTTTGATTGATTTTTTATTTTGGTAATTTTATATTTTTATTATTTCTATTATTAGAGCAAATTTAAAATGAAAGCAAATTTCAAAATATTTTCTTTTCTTTTTTTATTATTTAAAAAAAAGTAAATTCTTTCATTTTTTATTTTTTTTATTTCATCATTTCATTTTTATACTAAAACATTTGTACTGACATGTAGAATAGAATCATTGAATAATTTATCCTTTCAAAAATTTATTTTCATTACTCCATTTTTAAAACAAATTTTGTTTCAATTTTTATATTTTTTTGAAAGTTGTTATCTTTATTGGATACTTATTAATTTTAAAATGAGAATAGCAAAGATTTTGTCAAGGCCCATCGTGAATCTCGCCCAATTCTGGGTCTGATCCAAAACGAGTCTCTTACATAGGGACCCTGACCGGGCGCGAATTTTCACCTTCCCAAATCGGACCCCATGATCGGAACCTTACTACCCCTACATATATCTCTAACTCATTTACAAATATTTGATTATTTATCAATTTCATTGACCTTGATTATTATTACATTTTTGTTAGTTTAAAGTGAACAATGTTGATTATTTCATTTTTTTTAAAAAAAAATTAATGTCTTTAACTTATTTAGATGCCTAGATGTATGACATGTAGAATGTTATCTTGCCAATTTTAAGTGAGAATAGTAAGGATTTTATCAAGGCCTATCGTGAATCTCGCCCAATTCTGGGTCTGATTCAAAATGAGTCTTTTACCTAGGAACCCGGTCCGAGTGTGAATTTTCACGTTCCTGAACCGGACCCCATGATCGGATCATCACTATCCCCTTATATCACTACTCTCATGTATGACAAGAATAATATGACAAATATGAAAAATGTATGCCTTAATATTTTAATAGCTTAATTTTTAGGATTGTTATTCCATTTTATTTTTATCTCATCAATTTATATTTCTTTATTCATTTCAAAGCTTTACAAATGAAATTAAAAAAATATCAACTACTTTATTTCTTTTCCTTTTTCCTTACTTTGTTTATCATTTTCTTATTCTATTCATTAACTAATGCCATTTGTTAATTCCATTAAACTATTTTAGATACCTTATTTATTTATGTATTGAATTCAAGGAGAAGCCTACTCGGAACATTTCCTTTAAAAAAATAAACAAATAAATAAATATATCAATATGAAAATAACATGGAAAGAATAATAAGAAAGTAAAATTGGATTGGAAATTTACCCAAAATGGAGCAATAGAATCAGCTCAAATAGATCCAATTGTTTGATGGGACATATGCAGATTAGTGGGGAAGCTTCAAGGGCATTTAAATTTAGGAAAAGACAAACTTATCTCTGACAACATGAAAGCTTAAACATTCAAGCTTTTTGACTTTCTTGACTTACTTTTGCATTGCAACAGAAAGTGCCTTCCTTCCCTTTTCAAACTTTCCAGAAAATGGCTACTGTCCTACCCTCTGTTGCAGTATGGCACATCGTTGGAGACCTCCTCCAACACCAAGATCACCAGATCAGTTCTTTTTCTTCTCCTCTTGACAGATCTGAGGTCTATTTACTCAAACATCAACTAGAATCTTTTCAATCTAAATTCTGAGATCTCAGAACTTTCCAACATCGATCTAGCAAATCCAACCATCGGGTCTACTCTGGCTTCAAATATGTTGCTTCTTCGTGTTTGGGGTGAGTCTTGAGAGGGATGATGAAAGTGATGAATGGATTTGCTGATGGAAGAAAAGATGGGCTCACAGGAAACGATGGTTAGCAAGTGGGAATGCGATGAACAACAATAACGAAAAAATGACAAGAGAGATGGAGAGTAAGCCCTTTAATTTTCCTTCTAGCTTTCCCCTTTTTTTTTCTTTTGAAAGGAAATGAAAATGCTAACTGAAAGGGTCAGGCTCAAGTGTAAGAAAGCTCTTTTCTGCCTTCCCAAAAAAAAAAAACACTTCTCAAGATGGAAAAGGAGAGATAGAATACTTCTTGAAACCTTTGTAGAAGATGAAACTTAGGCCAACTTGAAGTTGTTTGGAAACTACGCTTATGAATTCTTTGATGGAGTAATCATTTTTGCAAGTTTGATGATGGTTTTATTGATAAAATTTTGATGGAAGGTTATGATGAAGAAAGGACATGGAGTTGTAGATTGGAGAAAACAAGAGAAATCTCCCCCCGTTGGTAGAAGAAAAATGGAAAGAGATATATGTGGGAGGTGCTTGGCCCCCCTCTTTACGCTTTTTTCTTTGATTGGCCTCTCTTTGTCTCTTTTTCTTTGCTGCAATTGGTTGTTTATATTACTGACTCCACTTTTGCTGTCTTTGGAGGATCACCCCGCTGTCAAGAAGAGAAGCTGACAAGAGAGAAGTTGGCTGAGGGAGTCACGTGGAGATGTTTGCTGATTAGAAATGAAAAATGGGTCTTGTTATGCATTGATTGCATAATGATCCCATATTTGAAAAATTCATCAAAGAGGCCCTACAGAAAGCATAATTAAGCTGATTTCAATCTTGCATCCAGCTGGTAAGAGAATCACATGGGGGAGCTGCACTATTTGAAATGGATTGTCTTGAAAGTGCCATCAAGTATGTTGTCACCAATCTGCTCAAGCTTCCATATCTCTTCCGAATTGAAATGATTTTCAAGATTCGAGCGTTGAATTAAAGGTGAAAATTGCAAGAAGACAAAGCCAACTCGACAAGGACGCTGGGGTCCTTTGCAAATAATTCAATTAGCAGCAACACGGTGGAAATTGCAAGAAGACAAAGCCTCTTGCAAATAATTCAATTAGCAGCAACAATAAAAGCGGTGGAAATTGCAAGAAGACAAAGCCTCAACAAGGACGCTGGGGTCCTTTGCAAATAATTCAATTACCATCAACGGTGGAAATTGCAAGATGACAAAGCCTCGACAAGGACGCTGGGGTCCTTTGCAAATAATTCAATTACCAGCAACAATAAAAACGGTGGAAATTGCAACATGACAAAGCCTCGACAAGGACGCTGGGGTCCTTTGCAAATAATTCAATTAGCAGCAATAATAAAAACGGTGGAAATTGTAAGATGACAAAGCCTCGACAAGGACGCTGGGGTCCTTTGCAACTAATTCAATTACCATCAACAATAAAAACGGTGGAAATTGCAAGAAGACAGCCTCGACAAGGACACTGGGGTCCTTTGCAAATAATTCAATTAGTAGCAACAATAAAAGCTGCTCCACTTTCGACACCTACTGAGGCCATTAACCCAACAATTCTTCTGTTGTTGTTCAGATTTTGGCTCCATTCTGTTATCTTTGGAGGTGTCCGGGAAGAAAAACCGTGAGGAGAGAGAGAGAGAGGTCACTTAGAAAAACAAAACAGCCAATGGGGTGGAAGAGACGTGTTCTCATCCCCAATCCTAAATTTCTGTTATTTTCTTTTTTCTTTTTCAAATTGCATTTTTTGTTTTTTTTTGTTTGTATTATATTTTTGTGAGATATATATATATTTATATATATAAAAATGTTTGGGCCTTTGTAACTTTGTAACTTTGGTGAATTAGGCTTTATTATTGTAATCCCAAATTTCTTTTTTAATAAAAATTGGACCCTTAATTCCAATTGATAAGTAGTCCAAAATTTAGCCAAGCAAACCTTAAGCACTCAGGACCCAATAAAGAGGAAAATATAAACAAAATTGATAATAGAATTAAAAATAAGAATAATGAAAATATAAATATATAAAAAATAAGAATAAATATAAAATGAAATAATAAAGTAAAAATATAGTGTCTACAGGTTATTTGTTTTTGAGGATATTGTTGAGGCTGAGTTGTGACATAAAATATTTGAATCTTGTGGGTTTTTAGCCGAATTGTATGCTGTGTTTTGTGATATATTGTGTTTGTTATGAGATACTATGGTTAGGTTTAAAAGAATGGTTATTGGTTGTTCTGTGCTCTTGTTGTGTTCTGTTCTGCTGAGTATTGATACACTGCTATGGCTCCGAGAATCAAAAGTGCTGTAGCAAGAAGAGGAAAAGGCACTTCATCTTCGCAACAACCTTAGGCTCCTCCACCCAAACCAGTGGAGTTAGTGCCCATGATAGATGATCGGTTCACTTCAGCAGAAAATGGCGAATGCTTTGACAAGATGAAAGGTAGAGACTTTGTGATCGAAAAAGCTATGCATACTAAAATTGACGCCGAGTTTTAATTGGCTGAAAGGCTTGTACGATTGCATTGGCAAGCTTTGTTGACTTTGGGTAGAGAATATTACCCAGAGTTGGTCCGAGAATTTTATGCTAACATAAGAGATAAGAAGAAGAAGGGACCAACAAAACAAAACTTGTGTCTGTTGTGCGAGGTTGGGAAGTAGTTATCACTGAGGATCGAATAGAAGATCATCTGCAATTTCCTCATGGTGGCAGGAGACTTTCTCTATTTGTTGGAGTTCCATCTGATCATAAAGAGTGAACTAAACAGTTCGCTGTTCAGAGATTTTATATTTCTCTTTATGAGAAGAAGGGATCCAGAGAAGATCAACTACCAGTCTGGAAAGCTCTGGGAAAGGACCTCACTATTCAGCAAAGGCTTATTGTTTATATTTTTGCTATAATGTTGTTCTAGAATCAAGTGGCAAGAATGAGATGAGGACTTAAGATTTATACTTACTTGATTTATTATACCATGATTTGGGTATTGAGCCTGCTAGGATTTCTTCCTTGATGATTGGAGCTATAAATGCTGTTGTAAGGTCAGAACATAGAACGAAACACTTTGTGTTTCTAGTACTGATTAGTCAGCTTCTTAGAGGTTTGGGGATTGATGTTTCACAGGCTATGGTGGTCACTACTGGCACTCATCATTTTATTGACAAGAAATGTATGGTTTCTTTAGGTTATGAAAGAAAAAAGGGTGTGTAGCAGAAAAGTAAGAAAAAGAAAAGAGCTGCTGAAGAGGAAGATTCGGATAAGAATGATGAAGAAGCCCAAACTAAAGTTGAAGTTGGTCCGTCTGCACCACCTATTCAGGCTGCTGTTTCCATTCCTTTAAGAAGAGGTTTGAATAGAAGAATTGCTGCAGCCGTTGAAGGAATTCAGACTGAGATTCACGATCAGAGCGCTTTGATTATCGTTAATCATCAAGCTCAAGAAGCTCAATGGGATAGACTTTGGGGATATTTAGCTCAGTATGGTTTTCCACCTTAGTCACCTCAATGATTGTGGCTATTCACGGATGGTTTTTATTTGTTGCATTTTAGTTACGTAGGTTACATGCATATTTAAGACTTTCATGCATTTTATATCTAAGCAGGTTTGTTAGTTCATATTTCATGTACTGTTGACTTATTTATTTTATGGATATTTGTTAAGACTTTAATGGTGATTGTTAACTTTGCTGTTTTATATTAAAATTTCTAATTTTTCAATTTTGATTTAGTTATTGTTGTTGGAAATTTCAGAGGTCAAAGTCAACCGTGAGCTAAATTCAAAATTTATAAGGATTTTTCTTTGTTTTGATTTTTCTGATTTTTCTTTTGTGTATTTTATTTTATTTCTTTTTCCTAATTTATTTTGGAATAGAATTCTTTTGAGGATGGGCCTAAAATTTTAAGTGGACTAGTTTTTGACTTTTAGTCAAAATTCTTTCTTGCTTTGGAAGTAGGATTAAGAGTGAATATAAAAACTCTTTTATATTTGCAAAACCTTTTATCCTACAACCCTAATTTCAAAACTTAGTACACTAGCTTTTTGCAATTTTACGATTTCTTCTCTAATTTTTCTTAATTTTCTTCTTTTTGCCTCTTCCGTAGCACCTAATTTGAAAGAAGTTTTGCCTACTTTAGTGCCTTCTCCCGAACAAAAAATTCTCATGAGCAAGTTACTTTGGAATACGTAGATGAGGATACTTTAATCCTTACTATGAAGTGTCGGATGAAGAACAAGAGGAAGAACCAAGGGAAAAGGGAGAAGAAATCTCGAAAAAAGATTTAATTCAAGACATGCAAATGGATTTTGAAAATTGCAATGCTCCATGAATGATTTAAGAGAAGAAAATCAATTTTTAAGGAGGTGATTAGACAAGGCCTAATTGTGCAATTCTTATCTTGTGCAAGAAATTCATCGCCAACAGACGATTATAGATCGTCTTTCTTCTTTTCCTCCTCATTGAATTTGATTTTATTTCTGTTTTTAATTTGTGTACTAAGTTTTCTTTCCAATTTATTTTTCTTTTCTTTCTTCTCACACTTAGGTTTTGCGCTTTTGTGCAACAATGAGGGAGTAGATTCGTCATCAATTTTTTTTTCCTTTTGTCCAAAATCAGGAAGTTTTCAATTCCTTTTCTATACTTTCTATTCTTGCACAATATTGGGGACAATATTGTATTAAGTTGGGGGGGGGGGTTGAATTTTTGAATTTGATTGAAAATTTTTAAAAATTTTTCTTTTCTACCTAATTTAATTTTCTAATATTGGTTGCTTTGATTTGATAGTATGAGTTTATAATTCTTTTAGTGTCGAATTAATTATCGATTATTGAATGCATGATTAGGATTAAGGAATTATTTTCTAATTTGAATTTTGCAAGTACTAGAGATTGTTTTTGCTAGGAGAAGAATGCTTTGAATTGAATTGATTTACCTTGTGAGGATTTGAGCTTTCATGCCTATTTTTCTTTGTTATTCACGCCTTCTATGATTTTAGGCTTCTAGAACTTGAATTTTTGGGATTACATGTTTTATTGTATGTGCAAGCATGGAGATTAAGGTCTTTAGGATTTTTCGTTTTAGCCAAAAAGCCTATCTATTATACATTGATCCATTAGTAAGCCCCTTTGAGCATAATTGTTACATTTTTAGCTTTTCTTTCAAGTCTCATCCAAAGAACCTTGAGCCTAAATTGAGAAAAACTAGTTTGGACCATTTAATTCATATTTAGTAGAACAACTTGTTTTTATGAATTTTTAGGATATGATTGTAAACATAAAGTGTGGGAAAATTGATGAATTAAATGTATAGTTGGTGGGTTGAAGATAGAAATCATGTCATGAACATTGTTTTGAAGTTTTCTTTTCAAAAAAAAATTGCAAAAAAATGAAAAAGAAGAAAGACATGAATTTCTGGAATATTGAGAAAGAAAGAGGTGAATTTATTTGTTCACAAGAAGGAGTTGGTTGAAGTAGTTAAACTAAGAAATCCCAAATTTTTCTTGATTTAATTTTTCTACTAATTGTGGATTATTTTTGTTTATCATTTATTCCTTTTCTTCCATGTGCTTAAATTGCCCTTTGGCCCCATTACAACCCAATTTGAAGACCTTATAATTTGTGTTTGTATATATATGTTGAAGTAGTGGAGATTAGATGTCTTTCAAGCCTATGGTAAGTTTAATTTCATTAAAAGATTATGAGAGTAACTCACCATATAAATTGCTAAACACTGGTGTGAATGAGTGCCAACTTGTGAGAGTTAGTCAATTCGAAGTATTTGACTTTTGTGAAAGAAATTGATTAGTGCTTACAGTGTTTAAATTGTGAATTGATGTTCTTATGAATTATCATGTGTTTGATGGTTAAAAATTTAATTTGATACTTTGAGTTTTGTATCTTATGCTATTGATTTAAAATGTACCAATGTTTTTCAAAACATATTTATGGGTATCATCTTGGTAAAGCTTCAGGAGACTATAATTTCTCCATTAGGGACACCTAGGGGTTTAAAGGCTTGTGGCATACGTTAAATGTCACCATACACCTATGAAAGTGGAATTGTTTTCTGTCTTAGGATTAGTTAGTGTAGACACTTATTTTTAAATTTTAATTAATTAATTAACTGATTAATTGGTTAATTAGTCAATTAATTAATTAATCATTTTCAAATTTTATTTTTCCTTTTTAAGTTTAGTTTATTTTTGTTTATTCCTATTACCTTATTTTACTTTATCTAATTCTAATCTTATCTTATTACCTTGTAGGTAATTTTGAACAAAACCGAGAAGCCAAGGTCGAGTCAACTCAGTCCCAATGCAAAGCCAAGACAATGACCAATTTAATTTGATGTTAGTGGACTTGGAGTCACATGGTCCCAATCAACAAAGTTCATCATTTGCTTTGGTGGACTTGGAGTCACATGGTCCCAATCAACAAAGTTCATCATTTGCTCTCTATTATTGCAACCAGCTTTCTTTTATTCTTTGTCAGAAATTGATTAGAAAAAAAACAAAATTGAATTCCAAAGTCAAAAGTCATCCTACTAGCAAATAATTTAATAATACCATCATCATCAATGGATGGTGGAATCGGTTGCCATTTCCTTGTATCCTCTCAACTTCGTGGACCCCTCCACTCCACTGCCATAATTCTCCTCGAGTAACTACTAAAGAAAAACAAAATGCTATCTTGGTTAAAGAGAAAGAGATGGAAGTTGTCAAGAGCATCTCCCCAAGAAAACGCTATGCAGGATCGGCCGTGTCTCTTGGCCAAGATTGTGCTAGTCAGAGTGTCCTGCAGTATTTCAAGATGGACCGGGAATAACAGCTCAGCATGCATTCCCACGTGATTTTCTTGCGAGCTCCAGTTGGGTACCCTCCAAAGACAGCAAAAAAATGGAGTCAGTAATATAAACAACCAATCACAGCAGAGGAAGATAGGACAAAATAGGGAGTACAGGACTAAAAATTAGAAGCCATCAGATGAAAAAGCATAGAGGGAGGAGAGCCGTCAGATGAAAACAAAAAAACAACAAGTGAGAGTATAAAAGAGGCAACTCAGCCAGCAACTAGGGGGATCTTTTCATTCTTCGCCAAAAAAAAAGGAGAAAATCAGCTTTCAAAAAAGCAAAAAAAAAAGAAGAGAGCTTTATTTCTTTTGTTTTCAAAAGGGGGCCATCTGTTTTGTTTTTTCATTTTCTGAAGAAAGAGGGCAACAAGCTTTGGTTATTTTTTTTTAAAAAAAAGCAAGCAGTCGGCCATTTTTGGTTTTCTTTAGCCTTTTGGAAACAGAGAAGAAACAAGTCTCAGTTCAAAAAGAGATTTTCGTCAACAAGAAGAGGACCTTTACGGTTTTGAAAAAGCGTTTTACAAAAAAGCAACGATTTTTTAGTCAAAAAAGAGAAGAAGTTTTCCTCTTTCAGTTTTGGAAACAGAGCAATTTGATTCTTCTTTGTCTTGAGAGTAAATCGTTTGGAGAATCAAAAAGAAAAGGCAGTTTGGTTTTCCAAGCTAGAGCCATTTTTTTCTCTCTCAAAAATAGACGCTTACCTCCTCTGTTGTAATAGTTTACACCAGTCTCTATTATTTTCATCAGCTTACACTTTGAGTTAAAGCTTGGTTGTTTTTGTGCAGGCCTGCTTACTTGTCTTGTCACTAAGGGCTTTGATGTGATATTTATTTTGGTTTTACAAATTATAATTGTGTTGTTTGGATTGATTAGTTTATTGATTGTTGGGTTATGCTTAGTGGTAATTCGGTTTTTTTTTTATTTTTTAAATAAATTTGATGGCTTGTAGCTTTTGTTGACTTAGGCCGGCACCTATAATTTGCATTTGGGCTACGTTTCTTTTAGCCATAGGAAAAATAGACTTACATAATTAAGGTAATAGGTTTGCAATTACTGCTTTAAAGAAAAGATAGTAGTAAAATGAGTAAAAATAAAATATACATAAAATGAATGATGTTTGCATTTTTGTAGTTTCATTTTTATTTATGCCAATTTCTGTTCAAAGTTTCCTCTTTTTTATATATATGTGCTTGCTCAAAGTTTCCTCTTTTATATGCGTTGATCCCTGTGAATGTCCTTGTGCAAATTACCAATTATACTGCTTTGTGCTTGAATACCTGTCAAAGTTACAGTCTTTTTTTTTTTTGTTTTGTTGATTTTTATACGTATGTTGTCCAAGTTTATATCTTTATCAATATGCACATGAATCTTTGTCAAAGCTCATATTTTTGTCGCAAATTCTCATCAAAGTTGCCATTTATATTATTCTGTGTATGTGCATCTGTTCAGAGTCTCATGATCAGTTAGCTCTTTATGTAAATTATGTCAATGAGTTCGACTGCATTAATTTTCTGTCCAAAATATTTTGATGATCTTTATATGAATTTTTACCCAAGTTTATATCATTAGTGATATTTTACATACTTTACAATTCTAGTTTTCATTTTTATTGGTTTTATGTATAATTCTCTGTTCAAGGTATTAACTTTATGTTTAATTGTAAAGCTTGCATCTTTAAACCTGTTTAGGCTTAAAAATTTAATTTTGACTGTAAAGTCCATATCTTTAGACTTGTTTAGGCTTAAAAATTTAATTTTGACTGTAAAGTTCTCATCTTTAGAACCTGTTTAGGCTTAAAAATTTAATTTTGACTATAAAGATTGCATCTTTAAACCTGTTTAGGTTAAAAAATTTAATTTTGACTGTAAAGATTGCATCTTTAGAACCTGTTTAGGCTTAAAATTTTAATGTTGACTGTAAAGTTTGCATCTTCAAATCTGTTTAGGTTAAAAATTTTAAAAAAGAGAAATCTTGGTTATAAAAATTGTATTTTTGAATAGGTCCATATTTAGTATAATACTTAGTTTTGACCTTGTTAAATTACTTTTTTGTTCTTAAATCCATGTCTGTCTTAATTAAAATTTAATCATGTGTGTAAAATTACTCTTTGGCCCTTGCCTATATGTTTGTTAAATTATGAATTGAATTTTGTATAAAATTGCATCTTTGACTTTATATATGTGTTTATTTAAATTAAGTTTGATTATCTGTTATATAATTAATTGTGTTTATATGTACTAACCTATGTTTTCTTGTCCCATTCACGCATAATTAGGTTTAGAACATTGATTTTTAAAAAAAAATTCATATGCATGGAGTAACCGGAGGGTACCTCAGGAGTCCGAGGTTTCTAAAGGTTTTCTCCGATGAGAAGTTTTCTCGGTGTCTAGTCGGGAGTCCGATCGAGCCCGAGGGAATTTCTCATCCCTTCAAAATCAAAAATATATTTTTCTCATGTGATTTTCATAAAAAGCATACATCATATTTATGATTTCTTTAATTTCTTAAAATTTGCAAATGAACTCAAAAAGTTATTACCTTCTTTTACAAAAGGAATGTTTATTCCAAAGTCTTTTTTTTAACTCTTAGGTTTTACTTTCATTTTATTTTAAGAAAATCTCTTATTTAAGAGATTCGATTAAATTAAAAGGAATGTTTATTCCAACATTAATTTCAAAACATGTTTTAAAGGTTTTTAGAGAGATCTTAATTTTCCAACTATAATTAAGGCCTCTCAAATTAATCCAAATTTTATAAAAAAATCACTTTCAAAATCTCTTTTCTTATTTTTATTTCTTTTTCAATAAAAGGGAATATTTATTTTCTTTTATCCTTTTTTTAATTTTTCAAAATATTTTCCTGTCAAATTAAATTTTTGTCAAACCATTCCCTTCATCAAATTAAAAGGAATATTTATTCCGATATTGTTTTAAAATTAAATCTTTCTAAGAGATTTTAATTTGAGAAATCATAATTAAAGTCTCTTAATGTGATTTTCAAAACATGAATTTGAGGATGTTTATCCCAACCTCTTTGTAAAATGTTTTCTAGAATGTTTCAATTAATATTCTCATAATTGAGACATTCTAAAGTTAAAATTAAACCCTTGTTTTTCAAAAGGATATTTATCCTCATTCTTAAATTTGACTTTGATTTTTGAGGAATATTTATTCCTATTTAGAAATCGAATCTCCATTCTAAGTAGGAAATTTCTTCAAATTCAAAATTGGGCTATGGATTTTCACATTAAAAGGAATGTTTATTCCGACATTAAGTTTTCAAATTTCGAATTTAGTTTTTATAATGGGATGTTTATCCTACATTAAAAGGAATATTTATTCCGACATTTAAAATTATGTTTTTCTTAAAATGATTTTAAAACATTTTATTATCATTTTCCAAGTAAAATATTTCAAGACTTTTGTGGTACCGATTTCCGGGCGTCTTGGGGGTGCTAATCCTTCCCCAAGCGTAACCGACTCCTGAACTTAAAATCTTTTTCGGAGATCGGTTTCTTTCCTTAACTTGACGTAATCTTTCTAGATTTACGTTGGGTTAAACAAGTAGGTGACTAACCACACCTATTAAAAATAAAAGGTTAGTGGCGACTCCATTTGTTTTTTGGACTGTTTAGTCTCGAGCATTTTTCACGCCATATCATTTATCGTCGGAGCGGTAAAACGTCTCGACAGTTAGTATACTAGAGTGATTAATATTGCTTGAGGATAAGCAATGAGTGTAATACCCGTTCCAAATTACTGTTCCTCTTAGTCCGTCCGGCATGCATCATTTAGTAGGAAATCATGGAAAATATAGTTTAAGCCTTACATAAGTTATGGATAGGATATAAATGGAATTAAATGAATTGTTAAAGAATTAGTGGTAAGGTTAGAAATTTAGACTGAAATTGTTAACAAATGACAGGGAATTTAAAAATTTCACTGCCAATGGAATAAAAGGAAATTGTTTGAAGAATAAAAATATACACTGAAAATTTTATGACACTGACTTAGGATATAGATGGAATTTTAGCGATTGTTGGAGGACAAAATAGGAACTAAGAATAAAATTATCTTTATTGGACTTAACCATCTAGTGACAAGTGGCAAAGCCTTAGAAACCAATGGCTAAGATGAAAACAAATTTTGTCATCTTTTTGCATGCAAAAATCCGGCCATTAAGTTAGAAAAGCCTAAAAAATTCAACAAAATTCCAAGTTGTCTTCAACCTTGAGAAAAAGGAAGAACAAACTCCATTGATGAAAGCTTGGAAGCTTACCCCATAACACACAAGTCCTAAATTCTCCAAACAAGTCTACTAAAATTTCCTATCAAATTGAAGCTCTTGATTAGCCCATCAACATTCCTAAATCAATTTCAATAAATTCAAGCTAAGTGAGGAGAAATTGCAATTGGAAAGTCTAGGGTTCTTGGTGGATTTTCACAAATCAAGGTAAGCATGCCTAATTTTAATGTTAGAATGTAGATTATGGCATGCTAAACATGAATATAGGGTCAATTTAACTTGAAATCACTTGTAGGAGTGTGAATCTAGAAAATTAGAAAAATTATGGAGAATTTTTGAATTTAAGATTTTAGGTCAAATTGAATTCATGGAACCTTAGGATCAAAATATGAAGTTCATGGAAGCTTACTAAACTAGGATTGCCATCAAATTACATTAGAAAAGAAAATTTTAATTTTTCAATATTTATGCCGAAAATTTCAAGGAAAATAGCATCTTTGTCATTTTGGAATTTAAATGAAAATGTAGTTGTTTTGAAGTAAATTTAGTTAGAAAATGTTAAAGAAAAATGTTGGAAAAGAAAAATGTGGAAATTGGGTGAAATTAGAGCAAAGGCCTAAATTTTTAATGTGCCATAGCTATGGGAAATTTTCAACCTATAATGACACACCCGGACCTAGTCCGCACGTGTCAAGTTGTATAATTATGAATTTCTGTTTTGATTAAAATACCAAATTTGATTCCCATGGATGTTTTAAACTTCATCTAGCTTAATTTAAAGCTTAAAAACCCAAAAATTGAAGTTCCGAGATGTGGGCCCCACTTGGAATCGAGTCCGAGGGCATTTGGGCCGAGTTGACCAGAGTCAACTCAGCAAAAGTTGACTCCGGCGCCGGACCTGGTCGGGTCCGGCGCCGGACCCGTGGTTTTATATGGGGTCTCGGTTGCCCGAGACCCCCATTCTTCACTTCTCCTCTTCTTCCAAAATTCTCCGAGCCTTCCCCTTCAATTCTCTTTGAACCAAGCCTTCAATCCCTCTTCAAACACTTCATCAATCATCAATATCAACTTCTTTTGCCTTCTTGAAGATCAAAACATCAAGATTTCTAAGGAAATCATCAAATCTTGAAATCTGGAAATTTGGCGACAGTTTGTTCATCAGCCCATATCTTTTGATTCAACCGTGTGTTTTGGCTGAGAATTTGGTATGTTGTTCTAGACTCATCAAGCTTTAATTTGATAGTTTACACGCTTGATTTCATGGTCTGTGCTAAGAGAATTTGATGATTGAAGTTGAGATTTCTGTTTTGCCCGAGTAAAGTCAACTCTTGATGTTTTGATCCAAAATTCGAGCATGTTTTATGGATTGATTCCGTTCTTGAAGCTGCGAATTCATAGATCATATGTTTAGCTTACTGTGTTTCAATTTTGGTGCGGATTGGTTGTGAATCGAACTCAAACCGAGCTCAATTTGGTGCATGGCCAGCGATGGCCATGCACTGGAGGTGACTCCCGCGCCGGACACAACGTGTCCCGCGCGGGAGCTGATGAAATTATGGGATTTCATCCCATTTTGGCTCACTCCCGCTCGGGAGTGAGCCACCAGCAAGATGGGGTACTGTAGCTTAGGGGCATTTTGGTAATTTTACAACCCTAGACCCCATTTGACCCCAATTAACTCCAATTAGCTTCAATTGACTTCCAGACATGCCAATTTTATTCCGAGACCTTTAATTGGTGTTGTTTATGATTTGATTGTTGGTTGAATATTCTTATTAATCAAATTAGATTTTAATTTGATTATTTAGGTACGTGATCGTACGAGTTTTGGACCGGTTGCAATTTGAGCTAAGGCATTCGTGGGTAATCGGGGAGTATACAACTCTCCTCACTTGTGAGTGGCCTAGATTTCTCTGTTTAGCCACTGGGAAAGGGGGATTTAGAAAATGATTTTAAAACATAAATATGTTCAAAACGGTTTTGGGATATGGGAAATCCATACACACACAATTTATTTGTGATACATCCACACCGTGAGTGGGATGTTTTAAAAAGAAGTATAAAGACTTATGTATGTGTGTGTGTGTGTGTTTATATATTTTGAAAATGTATGGTTTATATACAGATATATATATACAGTTATATATGTGTGGTGGATTAGTGGTGGTGGTGGACTACGGTCCAACAGCCAACAGTTATATATATGTGGTGGATTAGTGGTGGTGGTGGACTACGGTCCAACAGCCAACAGTTATATATATGTGGTGGATTAGTGGTGGTGGTGGACTACGGTCCAACAGCCAACAGTTATATATATGTGGTGGATTAGTGGTGGTGGTGGACTGCGGTCCAACAGCCAACAGATCGTAAAGGCTCCTCGGGGCTCCAATATATGTGGGAGCGTGGACCGAGTTGGAGGAGGCATGCATGATTCTCAGCCGTGGACCGCCTATTGAGGGGCACGGGACTGAGGCCTGATTGCGAGAGGCGCGTAGGGAAACTCGCCAGGACTGCTGTGTTCCACCACAGCGAGGCAAACGTCAAGGAAGTGGGCCAGAGAGAAAAGTAAAAATATTTTAAATGTATAAAGTAACCCTTGACGGTCCAACGGATACCCCAGCGCACGGGTATACTTTATTGGGACAATTTCAGATGCCAGCCCATTATATGTATATATATTTATTTATGGATTTAAAGTGCTTTAAAAGAGGGTTCTCAGCAGAAGGACCAGAAAAGAATTTTAAAGGAAGAATATTTGTTTTATTATTATGTATTTTATTTTATTTTGGATTTCCCTTATTTGTTCTAACCCAGATGGAGATTCTTAGAACCTCTGCCACTCACCTGTATCCAATATGGATGGATGCAGATTTGCAAATCGAAGTCAGCTAATGAATTGAGGCTCGCTAGGAGGCGTCGGTGGCTTAGGCATAGAAGTTTCCGCTGTGTAGGTATTCTCTCAATTAGTCCACTGGCATTACTTTTAAAGTTAATTATTTTATTAATTATTTTCTAATTAAAGTTTTAGTTTTATTGACAACGTTGATGCCCATTTATGCCTTGCGGTGCCTCAGGTGCGTGACTGGCCAGCACGTACTTCGAGACAGCGCGGCGGTTGCCACGTGGCCGACCCGGGGCGAGTCGGGGCGTGACATATAATGGTATAGATGTGAATTTTGAAGAAATTAGATTGGAAGAATATTAGTGAAAAATATAATTAGGAGTTAGAATTCAAATTTAGTGCATGGCATGCATGGCATTACACTTAGTCTAAGTCTTAATTAAATTTAGCAATGGCTATAGAAACTAAATAAATTATGAAAATTAGGAGTACCTGCACCATCAAAGGACAAGGAACTGGGTGAGGATGGTCAAGAATAGTGAGGACCTCACTGTGAGTGGATGACTAACTCAAAATTGCTTTTATACTTGATTTAATATTTTTAGATTTAATGCCTCTGTTTACTTGGATTTCTCAAATTAAAGTATTGATGAACGGTTTATGAGATTTTATAAAATCCTATTGTGTTAAGACGAAATTATTTCTTAATTTATGGATTGAGAAAGAAACTTGTGTTTTTGAAAAGTGTGATGTTAATATTTTGTGCGATGAAATGATACTGTGGAAAGGCCATCTGGGTTGTAAGTTGTTACTCGCGGCAGCCCCATGAGGGGAATTTATTGTTACTGCAGTAATTAAGTAGCCTGCGGACCGCCTTTTGAGGGGCGTGGGTGCTTATGGTTTAGCCTTGGATCGGAGGCGCGGAGGGAAACCGACAAGGCATTCGAGAGTTCATTCTGCGGCACTGCCGGGCAGGATGGAACTCAGTCACCCAGTGTCGACCTTGGGCCAAGGCGACAGCTTAGGTAGAGAAATTGACGGACAGTATCTTTGACCCATGGGCCTATTTTCTGGAAAACGTCTTTCCTAATGGTTTTTTTATATTACTTTGAATATTTGAATTATGAAAGTATCTGAATTTATTTTTGTGAACTTCAATACTTCTATAAATATATTATCGGTTATCCACTCACTGAGTAACCTAGTTACTCACCCTCGTTTTCATAAAACTTATTTTTCCAGGTTGTAACTAATTGACCGAGCTGCTAGGGTACGTTGTGGTGGGAAGGTAGTTGGCACTTTGCACCAATTTGACCAGAGGTGAAAAAGTCAACTTATGTACTATTATTCAAAAATTCGTGTAGGGTCCACCGAGCAAGTAAATGTTGGTTTAAATAGCTATTTCACGACTTTAGTGTGTCTAAAATATTTTGAAACTATTACCGTATTTTTTTGAATCCTGTAGCTTAGTTTAAAAATTCACAGAAAAATATGTCGAGTAACCAATGGCATTTTCGTAAATTTCTTGAAGTTTTGGTGTCTTGTGTTTACATGAATTTTTACGTAACGACAGTCTGACATTTAAACTGTTTTGACTTATCTACATGTTAACTAAATGTTTTAACTATTGAACTGGATGAAAACTGTATCAGGGAAAAATGTGTAAAATGACCGTTTTAGCCTTGCGACCCTTGGAGTGTATTCTAACCTAATATAATGCATTTCAAGAGTTGCGGCGATTGTTACGTGCTCGATCATGGTGTCGGGGCGTGACAATGAGTTAAGTGTGGGGGAATTTGATAGGTTTTATACCTAAATTATGAGTTATTTTATAAGCATAATTGGATTATTTTTATTGATATTATAGCTTATTCTTTATCTTTTACTCTCACTTTTATCTTATTGTGTGTAGGAGAGCTTCATAGTCAATTGAGATCAAATAAAGGAGATTTAGAGCTGAAATGATTAAAAAGAATGATTAAAGTGAAGCTTAGACTGAAAGAAGTTCGAAAAACCAAGAAAAATAGAAGCAGACAAGAAACATGTTGACACGCCCGGACCTAGTCCGCACGTGTCAAGTTGTATAATTATGTATTGTTGTCTTGTTAATATACCAAAATTTGACTTCCCATAGATGTTTCAAACTTCGTTTAGCTCAATTTCAAGCTTAAAAATCCTAAAATTGAAGTCCGGGGATGTGGGCCCCACTTGAAATCGAGAACCGAGGCATTTGGGGCTGAGTTGACCGGAGTCAACTCGGATTTGGTTGACTCCGGTGCCGGAGTTGCTCGGGTCCGGAGCCGGACCTGAAATTTCTATAAGGGGTCTCGGCTGCCGAGACCCCCATTCTTCACACTTCTTCAATTTCTTCATTTCTCCGAGCCTTTTTCTTCAATTCTCTCTTAATCAAGCCTTTAATCCTTCTTCAAACACTTCATCAATCATCAATATCAACTTATTTTGCCTTCTTGAAGATCAAAACATCAAGATTTCTAAGAAAATTTCAAAATCTAGAAATTTGGAATTTTGGCGACAGTTTGTTCATCAGCCGATATCTTTTGATTCAACAGTGCGTTTTGGCTAAGAATTTAGTATGTTGTTCTAGACTCATCAACCTTTAATTTGATAGTTTACAAGCTTGATTTCATGGTCTGTGCTAAGAGAATTTGATGATTGAAGTTAAGATTTCTGTTTTGTTCGAGTAAAGTCAACTCTTGATGTTTTGATCCAAAATTCGAGCATGATTTATTGTTTGATTCCATTCTTGAAGCTGTGAATTCATAGATCATGTGTTTAACTTGCTGTGTTTCAATTTTGGTGCGGATTGGTGTTGAATCGAACTCAAACCGAGCTTGTTTTGATGAAAGGCCGAGCATGGCCATTTTCTGGGCTAGGTCCGGCGCCGGACCTGGCAGGTCTCGCACCGGAGATGGCCAAAATCCGGGATTTTTCCCGTTTTGGCTCACTCCCGCCCGGGAGTGAGTAAAACTGTCGGCAAGGGTACTGTAGCACCAGGGGCATTTTGGTAATTTTCCAACCCTAGACCCCATTTGACCCCAATTGACTTCAATTAGCTCCAATTGACTTTCGGACTTATCAATTTTAGTCCGAGACCTTTAATTGGTGTTGTTTTATGATTTGATCATTGGTTGAATATTTTTATTAATCAAATTAGATTTTAATTTGATTATTTAGGTACGTGATCGTACGAGTTTTGGACCGGTTGCAATTTGAGCTAAGGCATTCGTGGGTAATCGGGGAGTATACAACTCTCCTTACTTGTGAGTGGCTTGGATTATATTGGTTGACCATTGAGGGTCAACCGTTTACAAATTTAATTATAAATGTCTTATTAAATTGTTTATATATGTTTTGGGATATGAATTGTCCACCCTCACACACTGAGTTTACTAATGATTTAAAGGGTGGGAGTTTCAATAAATTTTATATATTGATATTATTATTGATTATTGTATGGGGAACGATACCCCTGAGAGATTGATATTATTATTGATTATTGTATGGGAAACGATACCCTGAGAGATAATAGATTGATCATTTTACTCGGGGCTCCAATATGTGGAAGCGTGGACCGAGTTGAGAGCATGCGTGATTTCTCAGCCGTGGACCGCCTATCGAGGGGCACGGTGAGACGGGCCTGTTTGCGAGAGGCGCGTAGGGAAACTCACCAGGACTCCAGAGTGCTGTGTTCCACCACAGCAAGGCAAACGTCAAGGGAATGGGCCAGAGAGTAAAATTAAAAATGTTTTAAAAGTATAAAGTAACCCTTGACGGTCCAGTGGATACCCAGTGCACGGGTATACCTTTTTGGGACGATTTCAGATGCCAGCCCTTATGTACATATGATTATGAATTTGATATTTGATTTGGTTTGGGATTTCATATATTTCAGTAAATGATTTATTAAATTGATATTTGGATTATTTCATATCCCCAGCCTGAGGTGATCGGTCTTTATAACCGAGTCTCTCACTGGGTACAAGTTTATGTACTCACCCCATTCACTTTTGTTCTCAGATCATCAGTCTTTGGACGGCGGACGTCCTAGTGGCCAGTGATCCCAGTTCGTATCTGTGGACGCGATTATGTAGGTGCCACCCTTTTGCTTTGTGTTACTTGGCTCGGGATATGATTACATCTTATTTATACAGTTGTGTATTTATAAATAATATTTTTCCGCTGCATGGAATACAGTAAGATGTTATACTGTATTTTAAATATTTTCAAACTGTACTATCTATGATGATTTCATATGTTTTCATATATTGCTCGAATATCCTTTATTTTTAAGCCTTGTATCATCTTGGTTGCCCGCCTGACGAGGCACGCATCTCGAGGTGGTACGGCGGTTGTCACGTGGCTGAGCCTGCAGGTCGGGGCGTGACAATTAAATTGGTATCAGAGCAAATTTTAAAATATAATATATATTTATGTTATACCGAGCCAAGCAGTTTATATAATTTTGAGATTTCTGATTTTGGGGTTAAAAGTAGAGAGTATGGTTGGTATGGATATATCTTCGTCTTCTGACATAGATTTCATATATAGTTACGCCATGCCACCGAGAAGAAGGAATATTCCGAATTCTTCTGTTCCTACCCCTGATCCTTCTGTACCGAGGAGAAGAGGCAGACCACGTAGGCAACCTGAGATTCAGCTTACTGTAGATCCGGAGACCACTGAGATTCCAGATGAGCCTGTTCCACCTATTTCACCTGTTGATGAGATGCATCATCAGGATGTTCGTACTGAAATTCCGCCACCCCCATCTTCGACGACTGCCACGCCGGTGCAGTTTACATCCGCTGATGTTGAGCGTATGTTTGATACTTGGGCCAGTAAATTCTTTTCGTCACAAATGGTTACTGGTGCACCACTGACTACCGGTAATACACCACCAGTTCAACCATTGCCACCGATGTCGATACCGATACCGCCGCACTTTCAGCCGAGCGGCGCAGCGAGCACTTCTGCTGGTGCTATTTCTTCAGAGGATCGCATGGTGAGGTTCCTTAGCATCATGAAGGGACTAAACACCCCAAAACTTTCCGACACGTCCGTTGATGCAGCGTGGGATTGGTTACATTTCGTCACAAAGAACACACAGGGTCTGGGTATGACCTCGGAGGAGCGAGTGAACGTGGTTACTCGATATCTTCAGGGACAGCCACTGAGTTGGTGGACAAATCTCGAGAGCAGAGCTACTGGACCAGTGACATGGGAGACATTTGTTACTGAGTTCCGAGAGAGGTTTATATCGGAAGAGATGAGGTTGAGGCGATATGGTGATTTTCTCCGATTGGAGCAAGGCAACAGATCAGTTGAACAGTTTGAGACAGAATTACGGAGACTTACACACCATCTTCCATCTATCACCGAAGACGCCCTTTGTCTTCAGTTTGTTAATGGACTTCGATGGGAGATTGTTCAGATGATGAAGCCTACTTCAAAAGTTACTTTTGAGCAGTGTCGACAGGATGCATTGTGGGCTGAAGCTATGATTGCTCAGCGTCGACCAGGAGGATCAAGTTTGAGTGGTCAACGATCTTATGATGTACTGATGAACCTGGAGCAGAAACAGAGTCAAAGCTTATATTCCCATGGAGGAATATCTCGGGGCGGTTCAGTTGAGTCCCCAGTACCACAGATGTCACTTTCTCTGCCACTACTTCCATCAGGTGGTCGAGGAAAAGAGAAGTTTGGATTTGGTTCCATGGCCAAAGGAAAGTTTGGGAAGAAGAGAATGGAGTCTGGGATTCGATGTCCAAGCTGTAGACGTTTTCATTCTGGCCAGTGTAGGGCTGGACCTCGATGTTTTCGGTGTGGAGGCATGGGTCACGTAGCACGTGCATGTCCATCTACTGTTTCTTTACCACCCAGGCAGAGTTTTAGTCAGCCTCCAGTCAGATCGAGCAACTATGGAGGTTATCGTCCATTTCAACCTGCGCGATATTCTTCCACAGCACCTTCTACCTCTCAGCAGCATTCGGGTATTGGTAGTAGTTCTGCAACCCCGAGACGACCCCCACAGCAGCAGCAGCGGCGACAACAAACTCAGGTTTACGCTATGTCGCAGGAGGACGCCGACGCACGTCCTGATGTAGTCACCGGTAAGTAAATATTTAAATATTCATGGACAGTTATTTTCTGCAAATAAAGATATTCTCGTACTTGTAACTGTTTGTTGAGCGAAAGTAACCGCTTTAGAAAATTTTTGAACTTTAGGCGTGGTAGTTATTTTCGATCAACCGGCATATGTGATTTTGGACACTGGAGCTGCCTTGTCCTATGTTAATACAAAGTTTGCCGTGCATGCAGATTGATCATTATCGCCCTTGGGGTACGAGCTAATGGTGAACACACCGTTGGGTGAGAAAATGGTTCGAAATACGGTGTATAAAGATTGTGCAGTGAAGTTGGAAAACCTGACTTTCGAAGCAGACTTAATTCCACTTCAAATGTCTGATTTTGATGCCATCTTGGGGATGGATTGGCTTGGGAGACATCGTGCTCAGATTTACTATGAGCATCATTTGGTGAGAATTCCACGACCTGATGGCAGCATGATCGACTTTTACAGTGAGCGCAGAGACACACCGAATGTCATCTCCGCCATTAAAGCAAGTAAGCTACTACTGAAAGGGGGTAAAGCTGTGTTAGCCCATGTAGTAGATAAATCTGTGGAAGAGCCTAACATTGAAGATATCCCGGTAGTTAATGAGTTTCCGAATGTATTTCCTGATGAATTACCTGGTTTGCCACCCGAGAGAGGCTTCGACTTTCCGATCGAAGTTTATCCTGGTACGGATCCAATTTCTATGACTCCATATCGAATGGCACCCACTGAACTAGTTGAGCTGAAGAAGCAACTCGCCGAATTACTGGATAAAGGATTCATTCGGCCGAGTACATCACCTTGGGGAGCCCCAGTTTTGTTTGTGAAAAAGAAAGACGGTTCAATGCGACTTTGCATCGACTACCGCAAGCTGAATGCGGTGACTGTAAAAAATAAATATCCATTACCTCGCATCGACGATTTGTTCGATCAACTTCGAGGAGCCGGAGTGTTTTCTAAGATTGACCTGCGATCAGGTTATCATCAGTTGAAAATCCGAGATGAAGATATCCATAAGTCCGCTTTTCGTACCATATATGGACATTACGAGTTTTGCGTGATGTCGTTTGGACTTACCAACGCTCCAGCAGCATTTATGGACTTGATGAATCGCATATTCCATCAGTATTTAGACCGATTTGTTATCATCTTCATTGATGACATATTGGTTTATTCAAGGAACCAGCGAGAGCATGCTAATCATCTTCGCATTGTATTGCAAACTCTTCGAGATCATCAGCTTTATGCCAAGCTCTCTAAATGCCAGTTTTGGTTGCAGCAAGTTGGATTCCTTGGACATGTTGTGTCTAGGGACGGCATATATGTGGATTCCAGCAAGATTAAGGCAATCACCAACTGGAAACGTCCTACAACTCCCACAGAGATTCGAAGTTTCTTGGGATTAGCTGGATATTATCGGAGATTTGTGGATGGATTCTCCATGATAGCTGCACCATTGACTAAGTTGACCCGCAAGAACGCTAAGTTTGTTTGGTCAGAGAAATGTGAAGAGAGTTTCCAGAAGTTAAAGGATAAATTGACAACCGCACCGGTACTTGCCTTACTTGTGAGCGGCAAAGAGTTCACTGTGCATACTGATGCATCAGGCAACGGACTTGGTTGTGTGTTGATGCAAGACGAGAGGGTAATTGCTTATGCTTCTCGTCAATTGAAACCGAATGAGGTCAATTATCCAGTACATGACTTGGAACTTGCTGCCATTGTCTTCGCCTTAAAGATTTGGCGTCATCATTTATATGGTGAAACCTGTCGTATCTACACCGATCACAAGAGTCTCAAGCATTTCATGACTCAGCGTGAGTTGAACATGCGGCAAAGGAGATGGTTAGATCTCATAAAGGATTACGATCTCGTAATCGATTATCATCCCGGCAAGGCAAATGTTGTTGCTGATGCTTTGAGCCGAAATACAGTTACGTCCTTGGCGACGGTTAGAGATATTCATTTGCCAGAGTTGGTGGAGCTGAGGTCAACTGGAGCCAGATTGGCTTATGATTTTCATGATGGTGCATTAATTGCCCAGATTCTAGCTAAGCCAGTGCTAGATGATCGGATTCGTGATCTCCAAAAGTCCGATCCAAGGCTGCAACAAGAACTACAGAAGTTACAGTTGGGAGAACCATCTGAATTTTCAGTTCGCAGTGATGGAATTCTGCTATTCCAAAATCGAATCTGTGTGCCGCACGATCTTGATCTTAAAGGCACTATTCTTCAGCAAGCACATTCTTCTCCGTTTGCTATGCACCCAGGTAGCACCAAAATGTATCGAACCATCAAGGATCATTATTGGTGGCCTGGAATGAAAAGAGAAGTTGCTGAATTTGTAGCGAGATGCTTGATATGTCAGCAAGTGAAAGCAGAGCGTCGAAAGCCTTTTGGGACACTTCAACCTCTTCAATTTCCCGAATGGAAATGGGAGCACATCACTATGGATTTTGTGACCGGTTTTCCGCGTGTTAGACGTGGAATTGATGCTGTATGGGTGATTGTTGACCGACTTACCAAGTCAGCACATTTCCTCCCTGTAAGCATGAGATGGAGTGTGAACCAATTAGCCCAGCTTTACATGAACGAAGTAGTTCGACTTCACGGAGTCCCAGCTTCTATAGTTTCAGATCGAGATCCGAGATTTACTTCACAGTTCTGGGACAGCTTTCAGCAAGCAATGGGAACTCAGCTTCGTTTCAGCACTGCCTTTCATCCACAGACTGATGGTCAGTCAGAGCGTACTATTCAGATATTGGAGGACATGCTACGAGCATGTGCACTTGAGTTTTCTAGTGGATGGGAGACGTATCTTGCAGCAGCAGAGTTTGCTTACAACAACAGCTACCAATCTAGTATTGGTATGGCTCCATACGAAGCTCTGTATGGAAAGAAGTGTAGAACCCCATTGTATTGGGATGAAGTGGGCGAGAATCGAATCTTTGACAAAGCAGAGATTGAACTCACCATTAAAAAGGTGAAATTCATTAAAGAACGACTGTAGGCAGCACAAGATAGAGATAGAAAATATGCTCAACGAAGGAGAACACCTTTGGAGTTTCAAGTGGGAGATCAAGTGTTTTTGAAGGTCTCACCTTGGAAAGGTGTTATACGTTTCCGCAAAGCGGGAAAGCTAAATCCGAGGTACATTGGTCCATTCCTTGTCACTGAACGAATTGGACCGGTAGCATATCGCTTGGAGTTGCCACCTGATATGGCTCGGATACATGATGTCTTTCATATATCTATGCTTCGAAAATATGTACCTGATCCATCACATGTTCTTCAAGCACCACCTGTGAAACTGAAGAAAAGTTTGGGCTTCAGAGTTCGACCTGTAGCCATATTGGATCGAGAGGTTCGATCCTTGAGGAATAAATCGGTACCTTTGGTGCGAGTTTTGTGGAAAAGCTCGCAGATTGAGGAGCAAACTTGGGAGCCCGAGAATGACATGAGACGTGACTTCCCCCATTTGTTTGTTGTTTAGTTGTTTAAATTTCGGGGACGAAATTTTTGTAAGGGGGGGAGAGTTGACACGCCCGGACCTAGTCCGCACGTGTCAAGTTGTATAATTATGTATTGTTGTCTTGTTAATATACCAAAATTTGACTTCCCACAGATGTTTCAAACTTCGTTTAGCTCAATTTCAAGCTTAAAAATCCTAAAATTGAAGTCCGAGGATGTGGGCCCCACTTGAAATCGAGAACCGAGGCATTTGGGGCTGAGTTGACCGGAGTCAACTCGGATTTGGTTGACTCCGGCGCCAGAGTTGCTCGGGTCCGGCGTCGGACCTGAAATTTCTATAAGGGGTCTCGGCTGCCGAGACCCCCATTCTTCACACTTCTTCAATTTCTTCATTTCTCCGAGCCTTCTTCTTCAATTCTCTCTGAATCAAGCCTTTAATCCTTCTTCAAACACTTCATCAATCATCAATATCAACTTATTTTGCCTTCTTGAAGATCAAAACATCAAGATTTCTAAGAAAATTTCCAAATCTAGAAATCTAGAATTTTGGCGACAGTTTGTTCATCAGTCGATATCTTTTGATTCAACCGTGCGTTTTGGCTGAGAATTTCGTATGTTGTTCTAGACTCATCAAGCTTTAATTTGATAGTTTACAAGCTTGATTTCATGGTCTGTGCTAAGAGAATTTGATGATTGAAGTTAAGATTTCTGTTTTGTCCGAGTAAAGTCAACTCTTGATGTTTTGATCCAAAATTCGAGCATGATTTATTGTTTGATTCCGTTCTTGAAGCTGTGAATTCATAGATCATGTGTTTAACTTGCTGTGTTTCAATTTTGGTGCGGATTGGTGTTGAATCGAACTCAAACCGAGCTTGTTTTGATGAAAGGCCGAGCATGGCCATTTTCTGGGCTAGGTCCGGCGCCGGACCTGGCAGGTCCCGCGCCGGAGATGGCCAAAATCCGGGATTTTTCCCGTTTTGGCTCACTCCCGCTCGGGAGTGAGTAAAACTGTCGGCAAGGGTACTGTAGCACTAGGGGCATTTTGGTAATTTTGCAACCCTAGACCCCATTTGACCCCAATTGACTTCAATTAGCTCCAATTGACTTTCGGACTTATCAATTTTAGTCCGAAACCTTTAATTAGTGTTGTTTTATGATTTGATCATTGGTTGAATATTTTTATTAATCAAATTAGATTTTAATTTGATTATTTAGGTACGTGATCGTACGAGTTTTGGACCGGTTGCAATTTGAGCTAAGGCATTCGTGGGTAATCGGGGAGTATACAACTCTCCTCACTTGTGAGTGGCTTGGATTATATTGGTTGACCATTGAGGGTTAACCGTTTACAAATTTAATTATAAATGTCTTATTAAATTGTTTATATATGTTTTGGGATATGAATTGTCCACCCTCACACACTGAGTTTACTAATGATTTAAAGGGTGGGAGTTTTAATAAATTTTATATATTGATATTATTATTGATTATTGTATGGGGAACGATACCCCTGAGAGATTGATATTATTATTGATTATTGTATGGGAAACGATACCCTAAGAGATAATAGATTGATCATTTTACTCGGGGCTCCAATATGTGGGAGCGTGGACCGAGTTGAGAGCATGCGTGATTTCTCAGCCGTGGACCGCCTATCGAGGGGCACGGTGAGACGGGCCTGTTTGCGAGAGGCGCGTAGGGAAACTCGCCAGGACTCCAGAGTGCTGTGTTCCACCACAGCAAGGCAAACGTCAAGGGAATGGGCCAGAGAGTAAAATTAAAAATGTTTTAAAAGTATAAAGTAACCCTTGACGGTCCAGTGGATACCCAGTGCACGGGTATACCTTTTTGGGACGATTTCAGATGCCAGCCCTTATGTACATATGATTATGAATTTGATATTTGATTTGGTTTGGGATTTCATATATTTCAGTAAATGATTTATTAAATTGATATTTGGATTATTTCATATCCCCAGCCTGAGGTGATCGGTCATTATAACCGAGTCTCTCACTGGGTACAAGTTTATGTACTCACCCCATTCACTTTTGTTCTCAGATCATCAGTCTTTGGACGGCGGACGTCCTAGTGGCCAGTGATCCCAGTTTGTATCTGTGGACGCGATTATGTAGGTGCCACCCTTTTGCTTTGTGTTACTTGGCTCGGGATATGATTACATCTTATTTATACAGTTGTGTATTTATAAATAATATTTTTCCGCTGCATGGAATACAGTAAGATGTTATACTGTATTTTAAATATTTTCAAACTGTACTATCTATGATGATTTCATATGTTTTCATATATTGCTCGAATATCCTTTATTTTTAAGCCTTGTATCATCTTGGTTGCCCGCCTGACGAGGCACGCATCTCGAGGTGGTACGGCGGTTGTCACGTGGCCGAGCCTGCGGGTCGGGGCGTGACACATGTGGTGTTTTAGGCATGAAACGGGGCCAAAGTTGAACAAAGAAGCTCTTAGTTGCTAAACCATGAAACGGCGTGGTATCAAACATGAAGTGGTGCCGTAATTGAAGAATGATCATCCGAGAATATTCATGATCTAAAACGGCGCCATAACACATATAAAGCAACGCCGGTTCTAAGCTATTTAGTTCAATTTAACTTAATCTCCTAATTCTTTGTAAACACTCTAGTATAAATACTTTAGTTTTAGGATTTTAGAAATATAGATAGGATGGTAGAGGAATGCTTTTTAGAAAGGAGGAGCAACCAAGTCAAGTTTATTCTTCAATTTGACAAATTTGTTTCCTCTCTTAACTTGTGATATCCTTTTAATTTAATGATGAAGTTTTCTTTTCAAATTATGAGTAACTAGTTTTTGGGGATTTGCATAGATCTGCTAGGGATTTTAATTCAATGCTTGTATGAATTAATTATCTTGGGGTTAAATCTGTTTTCTTTGTTCTTAATGCATTTTATGTCTAGCCAACATTGAATAGATCTTTGGAATTGTATGAAGGATCGAAAGGCGAAGTATAATTTGTGCACTAGGAATATATACACAATCTAATTGAATACGAGAGTAATTCAGTTTATTGTAATAACTATAATTGAATTAGGGTCGTGGAGAAATGATTTGATTATAATCTAAGGTTCTTAATGTTCTTAATTAATTAGTTTATGCACTGAGAGGTGGTAATCAATTAGTTGAGAAAGCTTAGGATGATTTGAGAGGGCTCCTAAGTAGATTAGTGGTTGTTATTTTACCCTTGATAGTTAGATTCATACATAATTTAATTAAATACCTAGAAGAGAAGTCTAAACTCTCATATCTATTCTATTGATTTCTCTTAATTATTTAATTCTTTTTTTCTTAGTTAGCTTTCATCATATACTTTTTAGTTAAGTACAACATAATTCCATTATATTATCATTGTTCCTTTTATGAACTTTGCTAGAATTAGGGCTTAACAATTAAGTTATCCTCGTGGAATCGACATCTTGGAATACTCCAAGACCTATATTATCTGATTTCGTATACTTGAGGAAAAAAACTTATCACTCACTTTGTGCCCTAAGCCGTCTTGTTGATCGTAAATCTCGAACCTTCTTTATAAGTCTTTAGTACATATATCACTTTCTCGTGTCAATTTTTTTTAAGCAAGTAAAATGGCTTCCCACTAAATTTATCTATAATCTATAATATATATAAAAAATACAAATATTGTAAAACTTTTGAATCACCTAAGATACCATTTCCTTTCTAACATATTTCAGAAATAACATTAATATTGTTGAGTTAAATTAAAACTCTTTATTTATCTTTTACTAAATTTTTTTTAGATATTTACTAAATATTACAATATTAATAATTAACCAATTTTATTTCATCATTATTAACTTACTACAATATTATTTTGAAGAAAATAGTTTAATTATCATCCAATTTAATAGAGCTGTCCAAAGCCAACCCAAACCCCAAAAACCCACCCAACCGACCAGAACTCGAAACTAACCTGACCTGATTTGAAAAAAAAGTAAATGACCCGAATCCAACTGACCCGAAAACCGATAGACTTGAAACTCAATTGACCAAAAACCCGATAGACTAAAAACCTGATAGACCAAAAACCCGATAGACTAAAAACCTGATAGACCAAAAACCCGATAAACTCAAAACTCTTAACCCGAAATCTGATTGACCCGAGAATTTAACCCGATAAACCTGAGAATCGAACCTAAAAACACCCGATAGACTAATGAAGTAATTTTATATACCTCTTAAATTTCAAATTTAATAAATAAATTTAGAATGTTAGATATCATCCTTAGGAATACTTGTTAGTTAGTAGTTACTTAAGGTGATCTTATATAATATAGATAAACAATTATCAATTGTTAATGAATGCTACATCAAAGTGACCTTATTATATTCATTAATCAACTTCTAAGTAATTCTTTTTTTTAAAATTAAACATATATAAGCAATTCATTGTATGAACAAACAATATATTATCAATACTATCCAAAATAAAAACTAAAATATCAATAATAAGTGAATCAAATTCATTGTTGATTGATTCATAATATTTAATTACTTATAATGAATGAATGATTACATGACATTGTGGATATATATATATATATATATATATATTATATGCTTATACTTATATGTACCAAAATTTGACTATATATCATATTTCATAATTTGACATTTAACTTATGCTTTATAGTTATAGATCTATATAGAATCACTATTCACTAACACTATGGAATATAGTATATATACGAGGCTTATAAAAAAAACAAAACAGAGTCACTAATACTAAAATAGTAAGATGCTAAGTGATAGGTATATTTATTACCTATGTTTTGGACCATATTAGAACCTAAGTTATATATGTTTTGTGTAATTTTATGGTTTATATTGTATAAATTCTCCTTACTTTGGTTATTGTTTGTTTTGTAGGTGAAATTGCATACTTTGATAGTTGTGGAAGCAAAACTGAAACTTGAAAGGAGCGACAGTGTCACGCCCCGATACGACAGTCGAGCACGTAATAATCGCCGCAACTCTTGAAATGCATTCTATTAGGTTAGAATACACTCCAAGGGTCGCAAGGCTAAAACGGTTATTTTACACATTTTTTTCCTCATACAGTTTTCATCCAGTTCAATAGTTAAAACATTTAACTAACATGTAGACAAATCAAAACAGATTAAATATCAAATTGTCATGGCATAAAAATTTATGTAGACACAAAACACCAAAACTTCAAGGTATTTACGAAAATGCCATTGGGTTTATCGACATATTTTTGTGGAATTTATTTACGGACTTCTAGAACTCAGAAAAATATCACGTCAGTTTCGAAAATTCTTAGACTCATTAAAGAAGATAACTGGATATTTAAAATGATATTTTTATACTCGATGGGCCCTACACGAATATTTTAAAAATATTACAAAAGAGTTGACTCTTTCACCTCTGGTCAAATTGGTGCAAGATGCCAATAACTTTCCCACCACAACGTACCCTAGTAGGGCGGTCAACTAGCTACAACCTGAAAAATAAGTTTTATGAAAACGAGGGTGAGTAACTAGATTACTCAGTGAGTGGATAACCAGTAAAATATTTATAGAAATATTACTAAAAAATAACTCAGATACTTTAATAATTCAAATATTCAAAATAATATAAAAGAACTAGTAGGAAAGGAGATTTCCAGAAAATAGGCCCATGAGTCAAAGATAATGTCCGTCAATTCCTCTACCCAAGCTGTCGCCTTGTCCCGAGGTCGACACTGGGTGACTGAGTTCCATCCTGCCCGGCAATGCCGCAGAATGAACTCTCGAATGCCTTGTCGGTTTCCCTCCGCGCCTCCGATCCAAGGCCAAACCATAAGCACCCGCGCCCCTCAAAAGGCGGTCCGCAGGCTACTTAGTTACTGCAGTAACGATAAATTCCCCTCGTGGGGCTGCCGCGAGTAACAAGCTTACGACCCAGATGGCCTTTCCACAATATCATTTCATCGCACAAAATATTAGCATCACACTTTTCAAAAACACAAGTTTCTTTCTCAATCCATAAATTAAGAAATAATTTCGTCTTTACACAGTAGGATTTTATAAAATCTCATAAACCGTTCATCAATACTTTGATTTAAGAAATCCAAGTAAACAGAGGCATTAAATCTAAAAATATTAAATCAAGTATAAAAGCAATTTTGAGTTAGTCATCCACTCACAGTGAGGTTCGAACTACGCATGATCGTCCTCGACCAGTTCCTTGTCCCTTGAAAATGTTCGAACTCCTAATTATTCATACATTGATTAGGTTCCCATAACCTTATGAAATATTTAATTAGAACCTAAACTACATGCAATGTTATGCAATGTGATGCAATTTCTTGGCAATCTAACACTTAATTAATCTTCCTCATTAATAATCTCACTTCAATTTACTCCAAAGTAACCACGTTTCACTTAAATTCACAAAATGGCCAAATGCCATTTCTTCTAGACAATTTCGGCACCCACCTCACATATTTGCCAATTCTTTCTTCAATACATTTAACAATCAAATTCTAATAATTTAATTCTCCACATTTACACCCAAATAATCCCAAGAATACTATCAAACTAATTAAATTCTTGCAAAATTGAAATCTTGCATTTTTCTCCTAAGAATTTCGACTTAACCATTCCATGTTACACCTTGTCTATTTAGCACTCTCCAAGATCAATTTCTAGCAAATTCAAACATCTCATATTATTCTAATTCAACTTATAAACTTTCTTGCCAACTAAATTTCATGAATCTAAAATCCATAACATAGCAATTCCTTTCTTTCCTTAATTTCATATACCTAACTCGCATTTCCACATTAATTCACTTCCAATTCAACTACCTTTCCATTAAATCAACCAACTAACCAAATGTCATTCTTCCTTGGTGAATTCGGCACCACATTACAAAATTGAAAGTTTCTTCTTCCATGTAATTTCATCACATTTTCTAGTGTAGTAAACTTTCATGAATCTCATATTCCAACCTCAAGCTTCCTTGGATCCAAATTTGGCCTAAATCTCAAATTCAAAAATTCTCCATAACATTTCTAATTTTCTAGATTCACAAGCTTACAAGCAAAATAAAACTAAATTGACTTGATATTCATGTTTAGCATGCCAAAAACTATAATCTAAGATCAAAATTAGGCATGCTTACCTTTGGATTTTGGTTTTCCACCAAGAACCCTAATTCTTCAAATTCAAATTACTTCAAACCAAGTTCAAATTCTTCAAAATTGATAGAGGGCTATTGATGGGCTTGTTGAGAGCTTCAATTTGACTATAAACTTGTGGGGGTTTTGATGGATTAAACTAGGAGAAATTAAGATAAGAAGAAATTTGGTGAAAATGGAAGAAACATTGAGAAAATAAAAGAAAATTCAAGAATTGTCTTGAATTCTCTAAGACATGGCCGGCCACCACCCTATTTATAGGCCATTGGCACATGACCAAATAAAATCTCATGGCAAAATGACCATTTTGCCCCCATGGACGATTTTGCCCCCAAAAATTTTAAAAATTTCATTTATATCCTCAATCAGTCCCAAACCTTATACACTGTCTCAATTTATTTTTCAAGCCCTGTTGAGTCATTTTACGCGTAACAGAATTTTTAAATTCCTTACCGTTTGTAAACTATACTAGTCCGAACTTTTACCGCCTTTTCCACCAAATTTCTTAACTACCCATCTTACACTATAATATTTTTCCATACTCTAGATTAGGAAATGCTTGATACTATCTACTAAGATGAAATTCATGGAGCAGGCAACTGTAAAATTGCGGAGCAGGTATTACAGAAGGAGGTGATTTGAAGTGTAACAATTGAATATTGAAGACATGCTCCAGACCAATTCCAGGCCATGCGCACTGGTGCACCTGGCCCCTAACCTCCCTGGTTTAAAGAAAGAAACAACAACAAAGACGGAAGCAGGGAAACTCCGGGCTAGGTGCAGCAGTGCACCTGGGGCGGACTTACATGTGCCGAGAAAAGCAAAAAGGAGTAAAGAAACTCTGGGCCATGCGCATCAGTGCACCTGGCCCAGTCGATAACCTTACAATAGCGCGGAAAAGAAGAGTTTTATTCCATTTTTGCCTTTCAAAGTGATGTAATTTTAACCCTAAGTATAAATACTATTTTTTGAGGAGGTTTTAGGGGGAGGAGATTCTTGGAGGCAGGAAATAAGAGGAGATGAAGGAATTCCAAGAAGAAGAATTCACGAGAGAGATCTCCTGCATTCTTTTCTCACAATTTCTTCTCTTTATACTTGTTCTTGTATTAATTTTATTTTCTTTACAATGTTTTATTTTATCATGAACAACTAAACCTTTAGTTAGGGTTTAGGTGGATCCTTTTAGGGATTTGATTAATTTAGTATGATTTAATTGTTCATCATATTATTGGGTTAAATCTCTTTGCTTTTATTGTTGATTATATGCCTGATCACCATATAGTCTATGTTAGGGACTAGGAGAACTGAGAGGGGATTTTAGCCTATGCACTAGGAAATTAGATGCAATTTAAATTAGATTAGAGATAGTCTAATTGGTTGTGATAGCTTTAATCCAAGGATCTTAATGTTCCTAGTTAATTAGGTTATATACTGAGAGGTGATAATCACTTGACTAAGAAAGATTAGGTGAATTTGAGAGAATTCCTAATTAGGTTGGTGATTGCTAATTTAGCCCAAACAATCTTTTCATGCTAGTTAATTGAAAACCTAGGGAGAAGCCTAAGCCTCAACGATCTCATCAATTGAAATCTTCTTCTATAATTTAATTTTGATTACTTTTAATTGGTTGTATTCAATTTTAATTCAATCATTTTAAGGACTCACTAGAATTAATTCTCAAGCAATTATTCGGTTCTTCATGGGATCGACCCTTGGAATTCTCCGAGGTTTTGTTTACTACACTGACTCTGTACGCTTGCAGATTTCAGTTATCACTAAGATTAGTGGTACATGGGTGGCTGTAGCTGCATGACAGTCGGTATGGCCTATTGGCTATCGACTATTCCTTTTCGGCAATCATATTCATCAAGAAAACAATAACATTTTAAATTTTTACTATAGGCGGGAAATTGGCAAATTTTATAATTGTATGCTAAAATTTTGGCTCATTGATTGGTGATTATATGCCAAAGTTCAAGTTCCTTAGTTTATGATTGTATGTCAGGTAATTAATAATTACATATATATGAATTACGATGAATTGATTATATATTAATTAGAATTTAGAAATTAATTAGTAAATAATAAAAAACTAATATTTATTTTGTTTAAAACTATAGATAATTTATAGAAAAAGTTTGAAAAAAATTTATAAATATTACTAATTAATTTAATACATTTATAACATTACAAATTTAATTAATTTAGTTACAATTTATAACAAATTTAACGAATAATGCTTTTGATAAAATCCCTCTTAATTATTAATTTCTAAAATCAAAATTTTAATTCAATTTAAAATAATCAGAACCCGAATAACTCGAGGTTCAAATCCGAAAAACCTGAAACCCGAAAGATCTGAAGGCCAAATCCAAAAAACCTGAAACACAAATAACCCAAAATCTAACACACCTGAGGACAAACTTGAACCCAATAGACCTGAGACCCGAAATTCGAAAGACTTGAACCCGAATAACCCAAAACCCGAAATAACCGAAAATCTGTTTTGACCTAAACTGACCCAACCTGATTGACCCGAACCTGAAACTAACCCAACCTAATGATCTGACACCTCTACAATTTAATGTAGTTTAATTTCAAGTTTATTCTATAATTTAATTATCATCCAGTTTATTTTTCTAAATTTTTTATTATTTTCATTTTTGGTTATTATTAATAACGTGGTATATCATGTGCAATGCACGTAACAAAGTGACTAGTTATATGAAAAGGGAATTAGAAAAAAAAAAGTAAAAAGTGCTTAAAGGTTAGGAAAAATTTAATTTTGCTTAAAGGAACCATACAATATCAATTTAAACTTGAATCCTAGAATCTTAACAACCAAACTAGACAAAACAACACACCATCACTTCTTAAATGTGCCTGCACCACTATTTAATCGAGTCCACCTTTGCAAACAATGATGAAGCTTCCTCCTTTGTTGCTACAATATCCTCAGAGTTCTTCTTGATCCCCCTTGATGGTCTTAAAATCAGTATGAACATATATCTTCACTTGAGGCACCTTCTTGTAGATGTTTTTATTTGTCCCCTTAAAAGGTATAGTAGGCAATACAGAGGCCCCCAAGAGATATCAAAAGTAAAGTTTTCCTATAAACCACATTGGTAATTCCAATAAAAGCCATTTTTCTTAAAATTTTTGCTAGCAGAGAGAGGCGACTTCTGAGGTCAATCAAAGAGGCATTTTGAGTTGTAGTGAATTAAAAACCCTAACACTTTTTAAACGTAAGCAACCATTTGAAGATACAAAAATGCTTTCTCGCTTTAGTTTGTTTTTCCAAGCATCTCTTATTTAACTGTTATAGTGTTTCGCTTGTGTGGATAATGTGTTGTAATCTTTGGGGAATTCATTGGGATTTCCCGCAAGATCCTATTAATTTTCTCATGGCATGGTAGTTTGCAAAGTGTTGAGTAAAAGCCTAACAGTGCCATTCCAAAGCACCCGGCCCAGGCCTCACTACCACTTGGCTGGGCCTCGCAACCGTCCGGCCTAGGCCTCATGACCATTCGACCCAGACCAGGACTCGGCAGAGCCAATCACTATCCCACTAAGGAGATGGCCCAATAAGAAAGGCCCAATCTCCATACTCCATGCTTAGGCAAAGCCCACATGTAAACTCTATATATACGCACAGTACCATGCAACCAGGTATGAGATTCCCTCTTCTAGCTCTATTCTCTTAGAACCTCCTTTAAACCCTAGCTGACTTAAGCATCAGAGTGGCATCAACCGGCCAACTGCCGGTCACCCCTTCACTGTTTTTCCTCTCTTCAGGTCACTACCGGCTAGCTCAGGCTCCCGTCGAGGTCTCAGATTTTCATACCTCAACACAAAGGTATCGATGGCAATTGGAATGTTTGGTGGTTTGCTTTTTATGCTATTGTTTGGTCGATATGGTTGTTTAGGAATGACATGGTCTTCAATGGTAAGGTTTTTGATGAGTTTGAATTAATTTCTCTTATCAAACTAAGAGTGTCTTGGTGGACTAAAGAAAGATACCTTGATGTTGAAGACATATTATGGTGGATCAAAAGCCATATAAAATGGATTTTAGAGCTATTTGGTGTGCACTAGAAGTTGCCTTTTTGAAGTTTAATGTTGATGGCTTAACCAAGGTAAACCAGCCCCTCATGGCATTGAAAGACTTCTGAGGGATGACTGCGGTCGAAAGCTGCTAGAATTCTCTAAGAATGTAAGGGTATGTAACTCTAATAAAGCTGAAATCTTAGCTATTAAGGAGGCAATTTTGATCTTTTTGGCTTTTAAATGGGTAAGTTCACATGGTCTTATTATTAAAAGTGATTCCAAAAATGCGATGAAATTGATCTCTAACCCTCTTAAAGTGTCATATAGAATGTTCAAAAAAGAGGCTACTCTAGGGTCAATCAAGCTCTAGGTTAAAGGGTTTCAAATCAGTCTAAGTTGGATTGTTTACTTTTTTTTTGGGTCAAATTGAATTGGGTTAATTTCAAGTTCAAGAAAGTTTTTTTGCTCAGTTTGGCTTTTGACATCTCTAGCCCCAAGTAAAAAAGTTTCAAGCTTTTAGGGCCATCTCATAGGTCTACGTAAAGGTGTCAAATTGGGTGATCGGGTTAGTTTTAGGTACGGGTTAGTCGAATTGGGCCAGTTTGGGTTCAAAGAAATTTTCGGATCATTTCGAGTTTCGGATATTTTGGGTTTCAAGTCTTTCGAGTTCTCGAGTCATTCGGGTTTAGGCTTTTTAGCTTTGGCCCTCAGGTATTTGGGTTTAATGTCATTTAGGTTTCAGATCTTCTGGTGAGTCAGGTTAGTGTTAGGTATGGGTCAGTCGAATTTGGTCAGTTTGGGTCAAAAGAGATTTTTCATGTCATTTCGAGATTTAGGTTTTTCAGGTTTGACCCTCGAATTTTTTGGGTTTAATGTCATTTAGGCTCCGAGTCTTTCGGATTTCGTCCTTAGATTTTTCGAGTTTTGCCTTCAGGTCATTTGGGTTTATGGGTTCTGAATTTTTCGAATTTGGCCTTTAATGAGATTTTAAAAATCTATCCCAAATTATAATTGTAATACCCGTTCTAAATTACTGTTTCTTTTAGTCCGTCCGGCATGCATCATTTAGTAGGAAGACATGGAAAATATAGTTTAAGCCTTCCTTAAGTTATGAATAGGATATAAATGGAATTAAATGAATTGTTGAAGTTTAGTAGTAAGATTAGAAGTTTAGACTGATTTTACAAAAAATTGACAGAGAATTTAAAAATTTCACTGCCAATGGAATAAAAGGAAATTGTCTGAAGAATAAAAATATACACTGAAAATTTTATTACACTGACTTAGGATATAGATGGAATTTTAGTGATTGTTGGAGGACAAAATGGGAACTAAGAACAAAATTATCTTTTATGAATTTCATCACATGATCACAAGTGTCATTGGCTTAGGAATGGATGGCTAAGATTTGGGACAAATTTCATCATCTTATGAAAGAGAAAAAAATCCGGCCATGACTTTGGAAATTGCTAGAAATTTCATTTAAGCTTTTGTTGTCTTCAACCTTGAGCAAAATGAAGAACAACCACCATTAATGAAAGCTTAAAAACCTTCCACCACAAAACACAAGTCCTAAATTCTCCAAACAAGCCTATTAAAATTACCTATCAAATTAAACCTCTTGATTAGCCCATTAACATTCCTAAATAAATTTCAATAAATTCAAGCTAAGTGAGGAGAAATTGCAATTGGAAAGTCTAGGGTTCTTGGTGGATTTTCACAAATCAAGGTAAGCATGCCTAATTTTAATGTTAGAATGTAGATTATGGCATACTAAACATGAATATAGGGTCAATTTAACTTGAAATTACTTGTAGGAGTGTGAATCTAGAAAATTAGAAAAGTTATGGAGAATTTTTGAATTTAAGATTTTTGTGTCAAATTGAATTCATGGAATCTTAGGATTAAAATATGAAGTTCATGGAAGCTTACTAAACTAGGAAATGCCATCAAATTACATTAGAAAATAAAAAAATTTTAATTTTTCAATATTTATGCCAAAAATTACAAGGAAAATAGCATTTTTGCCATTTTGGAATTTAAATGAAAATGTAGTTGTTTTAAAGTAATTTTAATGTGAAAATGTTAAAGAAAAATGTTGGAAAAGAAAAATGTGGAAATTGGGTGAAATTGGAGTAAAGGCCGAAATTTTTAATGTGCCATAGCTATGGGAAATTTTCAACCTATAATGGTATAGATGTGAATTTTGGAGAAATTAGATTGGAAGAATATTAGTGAAAAATACTAATTAGGAGTTAGAATTCAAATTTAGTGCATGGCATGCATGGCATTACACTTAGTCTAAGTCTTAATTAAATTTAGTAATGGCTATAGAAACTAAATGAGTTTATAAAAATTAGGAGTCCGAGATCAATCAAAGAACAAGGAATCAGTTGAGGAAAGTCAACACTAGCTCGGAGAGCACAATGAGTGGATAATTAAATTAAATTACTGTTTTATTGCATTTTTATTAAATACTATTTTTCTGAAATTATTTGCTATCTACATGTGTTAAATGATGGGATAATGAGAAATATATGGCCCATGGAATGTGATGGCTAATTTATGAAATTGGTTTTGGGAAATATTTTATAAGAACAGTTTTAAAACAAATCCCTATTCTTGTTTTTTGAAATAAATGGAAAAAGGTTTTATTTGGTTTTGAAATGTGCCAATTTGTAGAAATGAAAACAAAGGGTTTATAAGCCATCACAATTCTAAGATTGTTACTATACGGTGGCCTCCAAGGGAGGAATTTTGTTATTGCAGTAGCTAAGTAGCCACGGACCGTCTTTTGAGAGGCGTGGTGAGTGTGGTATGTACCTTGGCGGGAGGCGCGGAGGGAAACCCGCAAGGTAATTTGAGTCCATCTTGTGGTATCCACCGTTCAAGATGGGACTCGCTACTCAATTGTCGGCCTCGGCCAAGGTGACAACTTGAGTGAGGAATTGACGGACAAAATAGATTATACATGGGCCAAAGTTTATAGAAATCTTATCTTATTTATGTTTATTTTATTGTGTTTATGGTTTGACTTTTATTGCCTTATAATAAACACTGGTTTTTATATTGTCGTTTATATAATTATTTTATCCACTCACTGGGTTACTTTGTTACTCACCCGTGTTTTTAATAAAATATTTTTCAGGCTGTAGATACCAACCGCGCTCATAGGTACGTTGTGGTGGGAAAACTGCTAGGCTTTTGGCTCAGGTTTGACCAAGGGTGAAAAAGTCAACTTATGTACTATTTTTCAAAATTCGTGTAGGGTCCACCGAGTAAGTAAATGTCGGTTTAAATAGCTATTTCACGACTTTAGTGTTTTAAAATATTTTGAAACTGTTACCGTATTTTTCTGAATCCTGTAGCTTAGTTTAAAAATTCACGGAAAAATATGTCGAGTAACCAATGGCATTTTCGTAAATTTCTTGAAGTTTTGGTGTCTTGTGTTTACATGAATTTTTACGTCACGACAGTCTGACATTTAAACTATTTTGACTTGTTTACATGTTAACTAAATGTTTTAGCTATTGAACTGGATGAAAACAGTATGAGGGAAAAATGTATAAAATGACCGTTTTAGCCTTGCGACCCTTGGAGTGCATTCTAACCTAATAGAATGCATTTCAAGAGTTGCGGCGATTGTTACGTGCTCGATCATGGTATCGGGGCGTGACAATAATTAAATTAATTAGATGTGTAATATTAAATAAATTAGCATCATTCATAAATTTTTTATTCCTAGAAAATATAAATTATATAGTTTTAACAAAACAAATATGTCATTCATCATTTGATATATATATATAAATATATATATCATATAACTTAATCAATTAATATTATTATTAATTAAACGGTAAATTTTATTATAATTATTTATATTAGTAATTAATAATACTAATATTCATTTAAATTATAAAATATTAATAATTATTTATTTTTTGGAATATTATTAATATTTAACTTAACAAGATATATAAAAAGAAAATAAATTACGAATATTAAGGAAGTATATAAAGTAATTCAATTATTCTCTCAGGTTATTTCAAGTTAGGTTGTCGAGTTTCTCCGGTTTAGCCCTCGGATTTATCGGGTTTCAGGTTAAATAGGTTTTCAGATCAAACGAGTTTTAGATCAAATAGATTTCAGGTCAAACAGATTTCAGATCAGGCAGGTTCGAGTTGGTTACTTTTTTTTTTTGGTCAAATTAGGTCGGATTAATTTTTGATTCAGAACAATCGGACAGGTTTTTCAAATTCAAGTAAGTTTTCGACAACTCTAGTTCTATGATAACTCTGCGAAATCATCACTTGTGTGTATGTGTGTGATGTTAATATTTGTTAATATTGGGCAAGCTTGGACTGGTTATGGCCAAAAGTATTTTATTCTTGGATGAAGCTAGAGAGAAGCAAAGGCCCATTTATTCGACCGGGCTAGGTTTGGGCAAGCATGATGGCCGTTAATCTAAGTGTAGGCTTCGTCCGAACCAGACTTGGCCCAAAGACAACTCTTCACGTATTAACTCTTGATTTATTATCGTTTTGCATGTTGCTTCTTTTATCACTTCAAATTAACATATATATATATATATATATATATATAGATCCAAATGACATAACCTATTAGTAACCTAATACACTATTTATTATTTTAATTAATAGAAAGTAAAACCAAAATAAGCTTCTTTCACCCCACCCAAAAAAAAAAAAAAACAAACAAACACTTCACTAGTACAACATAAGCGAAGCCATAGATAATTCTGTGATCAGTGGAACATACTATTAGTCATTGGGACATAGCTGAAATAGTAGGAATTAATGGTTTAAGTAATAAAATCTAGAAAAAGATGGACATAAATTTTAACTTCTCTATGAGTGTAATTTCCCTATTTATCCTTTATATATATCTATACTACTTTGCTCCTTCCAAAATTATGCAAGCAAAAGCTGTGTCTCAACCGATTTTGGAATAAATGGGCCATCATGGCTAGCTGCCTCAGCTATATCTGGGATCAATAGACTACAAGAGTTGAGTGTCTCTGTCAATTAGGGATCAACTGGGTGTCTCAACTGATACTGATATCAATGGGCTAGTATAGTAGGGTGTCTCAGCTTAATCTGTGATCAACGAGCCAGGAGCGTTGGGCATCTCAGCAAATTTCGAGATCAATTGGCCATCGGAGTTGGATGTCTAAAGTAATTCTGTGACCAATGGGCGAGCAGTGTTAGTTTAATCAGGGATCAGATGACCAAGAGAGACGGGTGTCTCAGCTGAATCTGGAATCAATGGACCAGTGGAGCTAGCTATCTCAGTCATTTTGAGCTAGTTGTCTCTGGATCCTCTTGTTTCCTTGCACTTTTGCGGCGAACCCGGTACAATTCAAAGGATTCTACATCAACAAATGACCTTCACTTAAATCCCAACGTTTTGCTCCAATATGCCAATTTTCAGGTAACGGCTGTGAACGAAAACAAAGTACCCAACTGATATTAATTTGGAACTTTTGCTAAGATAAACAAACAATGCACATGTGAATTAGATGTCTTACCTTCAACCAGAGAGGAGAAATTCTGAATTGACATGAATAAGGATCAAATGAAGTCATATACAGATGAAAATTGTTACAACTCTTTTAAGGCTAAGAAAACTACAATTACCGTTGAAATCTAACATTTTCTCTCGTTTGAAAGTTTTTTTCATGCGTCTAACATGGTTTCGATGTGTTTACATAGACTTGAGAATTAAATATTACATCTTGTCTCAATATCCTATAAGATTTTTGTGAGATTACATACTTTATTTGGCTATTTTCATGGGATTTTATACCAAATGTAGCAATTGTCATTAATATTATATATTTTTGTACTATTTTTTGTATATAATTAGATTTTCACCCCCAAAACTGAAATCTCGATTTTGTCCTTGAAAAGAGGGCTCCTTGTACACGTAATAAGTTCATGGGCGGGCTAACTGGGTCTTACTTCACCATCCAGAAACAAAGGAAGGCTTCCATCTCCAATTACCCTAGGTCCCTCTATCAGGGATCCTTGGGGAAGAGGATCTACATCTCCCCTTCAATAATAAAATAGAAATAAAAGAAGGGGGATTATAGCATGATTATTAATTATCCCCATAGATTTCCCCATTTTGCTAGTACTTTTGTAAGGAAATTGATAGAAAATACTGGAAGCACACTTATTAAGAGAGTTTTATCTTTTAACATTTTGGGTCTTGTAGGGATTAATTTCGGATCAATAAGGTTTGAAAATACCGTTAATTAAACAAAAAAAAAAGGAGAAATTGACAGACAATAGTTGTAATGAACTTTCCCTAATGAGTATATACTCTATCAGGACTACTTGTAAATTTATAGTTTTACACTCTTCATTAAAAACATGCTACGTCATTTTTTTAAAATTTTTACAAAACTTTACAATAGAAGCACACACAATTATAATTTAATAAAAAACCTCTTTCACAAACTTTAAAAATATCTTACAATTACTAAAACCATCTCCCTTGTTGGACTCACCTTTCGAATCCCATGTACATATATATATATATATATATATATATTATAGAACCTATGCCTAAACTTTGTCTAAAAGAAGGTTTTTCAGTGAAATAATTGTGTAGTAAGATCTATGAATTTATATGCAGTCCTAATAGACCATTTACTCTTTATATATATATATATATATATATATATATTGAAAAGTAGAGAGGTTTCATTAATCAAGAAAAAAAGAGGACAATTAAGTAAAAAGAAAAGAAAGAAAAAGGAAACAATTAAGCCACGAGGCTACAACCAAGCTATAAGCTCAATATCACCAAAAACACCAAGCTTGGCAAGAGAATCAGTCATGAAATTTGCCTCTTTGAAAATATGAACAAAAGAAATAACTCCAAAGGCTGATAACATATTAAGCAAACGATTGAACAATGAGTTCCAAGGTCTAGATTCCAAGTTGTAGAGCCAAGAGATAACCACTTTGGAATCACTTTAAATTTCTCCTCAACTTTTTCCACCCACCAACCCATAAAAAATAATATCCAAGGATTTTATTCTTTTCCTTCATATTTTCCTTATTAAATAAATAAAACTTAGAGATTTCTTGTTAGAGGTCTAAGCATAAATTTCACGATATAGAGGGATGGGATGATTAACTTAACGCTTGATCTCTAACTCCATAAATAGATCAAATTATACTATTTACAAAAGAAGAAAAGTAAAACGAACACATTGGATTCATGTAAAAAAAAAAGTTACGGAATATTCAATTCGTTTCACATATTCAATATGTCAATTTGCATCAAATAATCACAATATTAAACAATAAAAATTTCTTTTTGACCCAAAAGGAAAAAACAATAACAATTTCTTGAATTGCACGTTAACAAACCATTTGTTTTACATATCCTATTTGCATCAAATAATTCATTAGCGTGCAGGCGCTCTTTTGGAATCGGCAGCCACTCGATTCATAAATTCTGCAAAATCGTCAAAATAAAAAGAAGTGGGCAGGCTAAGGAACTTGCCAAACTGTTTAATCCATCGCATTCTTTCCTTTGTGGAAACCAAACATGTGCACCAACTCTTGAATTAACGTCAACACTCTTATCTTCGTAGCCTAAAGTTCCATAGCGTTTCGTCAGATAAAGATTTCAAGACAAGCTCCTTCGCTATGCTGTGTCACATTCTGTCCAAGAAATCCATATAGCTCATCCATGTTATTCGAAATATCTCCTTCTCCCTGATGTACAACTCTGAAATGAACCATCCACCTTGACTATTGTCAACTATATTATTTGACGATTATCATTACTTGAATGCTATGAACAGCGACCAAACGCAATAACAGTCCTAATAAATTCTGCAAACATATGCTGTAATACTAATACCAAACCACCCTGATTGTGTATAGAAGACGATTGACCATAACTGAATTCTAGTTGGCTGAAATGGAATTGGTAAGTTAACCTTGACTCACTATGGGGAAAAGAAAAATTTATGGCTTGAATTTTGATTTTGAACTATTAAAGAAATGATGTACTGTTACGTTGTACTAAGAGACAGACAAATCACTAATAATTGGGCTAAGACGTGGTGTTTGATTGGGGATTATTTGGGATAACCTCGGTTATGTGATCTTTATTATCTTGTATGCTCTTATTTGTTTCAAGATAATGAGATAATAAGGACTATATCATATTACCGTCATGTCAGCATATAATCTTAAAATCAAATTATGTGAAAACATCAAAATTCGTAGGTATTGTGAGATAACCTCAAGTTATGCTAGAGCTTTTTCCTACTTTACCCTCAATATTTTAGCGATTGGACCATAATAGCTTCATATAATTGTCAAATTACAACATTTTTTTTAAGCATTATGTTTTTTGTAAGAAGCAAAATTAAACTTAATTTATATAATTAATTATTAAACTATTTAATATAAGTTAGTTTAATTAAACTAGAAGCATAATTTCCTTTTTGTCATAAGCATAATTAAACTTAACTTATATAATCATTAAAATATTAATTATATAATATTTTTTGCATGTAACTTAACCAATTATTTCTTCACAAGGTTCAAGTATATATTATCTATTTTTTTCCTTATATAAACTAGGCATAATTTAATTTAATAAAATAAATAAATATTATTTTGTTAAGTTTAATGAAGATAAGCTTATTTTATTAGTCATATATAATTATTGAAATAAAAAGACTTGAAAAATTTAGAGCATATAGTATAACAAAGAAATAAACTATAAGTCTTGAAGCGAGGGTAAAATAGTAAAATATCAATTTTGACAGAAAATATAACCATTAACCAAACAGATTAATCTAACAATGCTAGATTATCTTGATAGAGATAATTACATAACTTAAAATTATCTCAGATTATCCGAACCAAATACTCCTTTGTGATCGATCAAGTTTTTGTATATATATGTATTTATACGTTTTCTTTCTTGACTAGAAAATTGGGGAATTGTTTTGGGTTGGATAAGTTGGGCTGTAAATTTTAAAATTTTCTTGGAGGGCCATTATTAATTGTTAATGGAAGTCCATCTGAAGATAAATTGTTTTACCTCTAAACTTCTTTTTAGTTTTAGTGGACTCTTCCTCCAGAAAACTCTCTCACCGTAAACTCCATGGCTAAAAACCCAAGCTCTCTCTCTCCTAAGATCTAGACCAGCTCTTAACTAAATTTCTTGCTTCTTGGCCTTGAATGGTGTTTCTTACCCTCCTCTTTTTCATATTCTAGATTTGGTTTAATAATATAGTTTTGATTGAAGAAAATAGCAATCCTGGGAAAAAGGGTCTTGTTGCAGATTGGTGGTGGTTGATGCGAAATTGATAGATTGGCTTAGGTAAGCAGCTGTTATGTTTCAAACATCATTTGCCCATGGAAATTTTGAATAAATATTAAGCATGCATGGATTTGAAATTTTGTTTAATAGATATGTATTTTTGGCCTGACTTTGAACGTAGAATTCATAAATTGTTGTTGATTGATGACTTGAATTTGATAGAATAATAAGTAGAGTTTAGAAAGATGATTTTAGTCAAGAAAATAGATATACAAGGGCTGAAATGCACCAAGGCAGGTTTGGGAGTAAGTGAGAAACAAGAAACAAAGGAGTTGGAAGGCAGCAACAAACCGGCCCCTGTTTGGTTCTGCTTTGGGAGGTATTTTGCAAGTTTAAAACCGGCCCCCAATCATGAGACATAGCAGCTGGTTTGACCCTGCCTTTGCCAAACCAAGTTACACTTTTTGTAATCTGAAATCAAACTGAAACAGTCCTAAAACTATTTTTAGAACCTTGTAAAACCAAATTTAGTATCAAATCAGTTTAAATTGGCTTTTAAAACATCAATTGCATCTCTTAGTTTATTTGTTCGATAATTTGAATATCTTTTTAACAAATTGCTTGGATATTTCTATGAACGTGCTAGGCAACGGATAATCAAGCACCTCTGAAAAAGAGGAGTAGGATTTTGGGGAGTATACTAATCTCCCAATTTGTGAGTGATGGCAAATTTGTGTTTACAATTAGAAAACTATCTTGAATAGAATTATTTATTTAATTATCTGTTTAGTTTATTTATTTTATTTTTAAAATTGGTTTAGATTTGTGTTTTGTGTAGTGCCTTCCTATGTACTGAAATGAATGGCTTTGTATAGAGAGATATGTTTTCATGTTCTTGGGCCCCGATTATGTTCTTTTAAAAGCATACCCAGTGAACAGTGATTTCTAACTAAATATTCGTATGTCATGCTTAAGTGGTAATTTTTGATAAGTGGACAGTATTATAAACTATAACTTATTAATGCTTCTGTAGGGCATGCTTGTTATGTATATGTTTTGGTGATGGGTCTAGGATTCGTATTTGACTCAACCATGATTGTCAACTCACGATCCGGCTAAGGAGAGCGGCGTGGGTTGTGGTTTTTATATATTTTTGGTCAAGATGGGATGATGGGAGAGGGATGTCCGTCTTTGTCCTAGATATCGGATTTCTGTGCCTCACCACCATGTGGAATCCGAGGCCAATACCAAAGAGGAGGAAAGTTATTTAACAAAAATAATTGTTTAAAACCCTTACTTATGCCCTGACCAAGGCCTATGAGTGGAAGTTGTTTTCAGCTTCTTCAATGAAATAAAAACTCGGGTCCATTGTTTGACTAAATTATTATTTTTATTATCTTTGTATGAAATAATTTCACGAATTTTATTGAGAATGAACAAAGTGATTTACATGGATTCAACGAATACTTGCAGAACTGTTTAAAGGTTGAAATATGATTTTATACTCGATTTGAAACAGACACTCACTCCTTTCTTTGTACGCACAAATTTTCATTAACTCCCTGAGTATATTTTATATGCTCATCACCCTTTTTCTTTGTCACATTTTCAAGTTTATCTTTTAATTCGTGAGCTCATGTCTTTGTGGGAGCTCAAGCTTGTCGTTTTTCCCTTGCTTGGACTAGTAGATTTTTGGCGGTAGATTCTCTATTGGTGTTCACTTGTGTTGTGTATATGGATCCATGAGACAATATGTACAAATTGGTAAACGTGGTTTGAAGATTTCCTTTCAACTACATTTTTGTTTTGGAGAAATTATTTAAAGCCTTTGGTGGAATCTTCTTCAAATTTCACTTTGAAATGTTGATAAACTCCTTGTATCTTATTTTATTAGAATGTTGTAATAAGATCAGCGAAATTGTTTCTTCAAAGATAAGTTGAAATATTACCTTAGGAAAGGAAGATGTAAGGAAGGAAATTTACTCATTTTAATGTACACATCCTATTTTATAACTCAATCATTTGAATTAGAAAAATTTCCTTCCTTATTATTTTCGTTCCTTCCTTTCTTCCTTCTTATCAAACAGACTTTCAATGTTATTTTAAGGTTTCTTGTGAAGTTACTTTCTAAGTTACTTTGAATATACTTTATACTTACTTATAAAATATTATTGTATTAGCGCATGTATACATGTATTTTTTTAATGACTTATTATTTAGTTTATGAAAGTAAAAATTTTGAGAATTGATATCGAGATACCTTGCATTGCCTTGTAGTGTGTGATTGCAGACACATATTGCTAGGTAACGTGGCAATTGCCACGTGCTCTGGTCAAGGACTGAGTTGTGGTCATGAAAATTAAATTATATTATATATAATTCTTGAAACAAAGTTGGTTACAATATACAAAAAATTCTTCTAATTACCACCAAATTCTTCTAATTACCTCAGTGCAAAGGCATTTGGGATGTAAAAATTCACAACAAAGCAAATTCCCTCCATTAATTAGCACAAATCAGAAAGGGGCTGATCATGATTTCTTCGTGTTTCTACTTTTATTTTGCTGTTCCTTCATGTTGTATGGTGATTCTTCGCACTGCATTATGTATAGGCAATATGGGGTTGGTAACTTTTCAAGTATTTTGCACTTTTAATTACCTTCCTTTTTCCTTGTTTCACATTTAGTCCTATAGAGTTTTTAAATTCATTTTAATTTTACCCTTGGACATTTATTAGAGGTGGCAAAATGAACCCGAACCCGAAAACCCGCCCGAGCCCGCCCGAACCCGAACCCGATCAAACCCGATTTGATCAAAAAAGTCAACGACCCGAACCCGCCTGAGCCCGAACCCGAAGAAACCCGAACCCGAAATTACCCGAACCCGAAGTAGCCCGAACCCGAAATTACCCGAACCCGACAAGGCCCGAGCCCGAACCCGACCTGAACCCGAACCCGAGCCCGACCTGAACCCGAAGTTGAATTTAATATTAAAAAAAGTAATCTTATAATATTTTTTTATAATATTTTCTATAAGATCAAAATTTTAGTTTTAATGTTAATAATTATTTAAAATAATGTATTCTTTTTTTTTCTTTTCTTAATATTATTACTAGTTATGTGTCATATCTTATAGGTTATTAAACTATTATTTTCTTTAAGATAATATATAGTAATAAGTTAATTATGATAAAAGTAAAATTGATTAATAACTATTAATTACATTTCTAAAATATGTCAATTAGTTAATTATCATCCTCATTTAATAAATAAAATATAAAAATATTAATTAAAAAATAATAAAGAGTTTTAATTTAATTCAACAATAACAATTATATTTTTGAAATATATTTGAAAAACAATGGTATTTTAGATAATTGAAAATTTTTGTAATATTCATACTTTTATATTATATATATAAGGATCTTAAATTAATAAATAATTTTAATATTTAACAATTAAAATTAATCTTACTAAAAATCATTAATTATTAATGTGAATTAGTACATAAGTTATTAATTATTAATAATTTTTTATCTTCTAATACTCAATGATAAAATAATCATTCCTATTTCTGAATAATAATCGTTTGAAGTTGTTATATAAGGATTAAGAAAGTTAATGAATTTCCTAAAATCTTTACAAAAAATTGATTATGTGATTAAACTACCAATTTTTTTTAGATTATGAATTATTTAAAAATTCATTAAAGTAACTTGAAAATAATATAAAGGAAGAATGGTAAAATTGATAAAAAAAATAAATACTTTCTTGATTTTATAAAATGACAAGTAATTTGGAATAAAAAAATTTCTAAAACGATTATTATTTAGGAAGGGAGGGAGTAATAATTTTCCAATTCCCTTTTACTTAAACTCATATTAATCATTAGATAATAAATATTTTTAATATTATCCAAGAAATACTCTTTCTCTATTCTTGAATAATAGTCATTGAAGGTTGTTACATACTCTTTCCATCCCAAAATATATGTCACTTTTAACTGCTCCATCTATCTATATATAGATGTCATAGTTAACTAAATCACACTTATTAAGAAAATCAGTTAAAAATAGTTATTATTATTGATTTAGTCCAAATTTATCATAATTTTCCAATATTACCCTTTACTTTAATTTACCTAATTTTTCTCTCCAATTTTAATATATTTAATCTCTTCCCACTAATTACTCTCCCCAAATTTCAGTATATGTATGTTTCCAAAGAAAATCTTCCCTCATTCTTTTGTTTTACAATTTGAAATTTTGTTTGAATTAAAATTTTCAATTCTATCTCCCTCCAAATTTTTTCTCTAAATTTTTTTAGAAGTTTTTCCCGCCAAAATTTGTTTTAGAATCTAAACATTCATGACTTAAATATTGGTTCTTATTTATTCATCAAACAAGAACTTACTAACATTATTTAATCATGACTTCAGTGGAGATACATCAAATGCCATTCCTTGAAATATATTTACATGTAATTTTGATGCATTCAAATATTGATAATTAATGTAGTCAACAAACAATTTCAATGGAATCATAAAATCATCAATTACCAAATCTTAACATTACTATAGAAGAAAGTTTTCTTGCTAACCTCCACTTCAGTCCGAGTTTTTAAGTGACTGAATCATCAAATCAGTTTCTTTGAAAACGTATGCAGTAATGTTTTATTTAGATCCAAATTTATAAGAAAACTTAACAAAGAGTAACAACTATAGTCATTAATCCTTCATTGGGAACAAAAAGAAATTGAATAGGCTTCTCGGTTGCCCAATGCTATCTGCAATATTTAATTTGAGTAATTGACAATATTCTTTATTTTATTATGGGTAAAATAGGAAAAAAACTAATTAATGCTTTAATAATTTTCTAAAGTAACGGATAAAAGGGGACAAGGAATCTTTCTAAAATATGACATCTATATAGGGATAGAGAGAGTATTTTATAAGACCAAGAAAAATAGTTTTTTTTTAAATTTTTATATTTTTCACTTATTTATCTATTTTATCCCTAATTTAACTTTTCTATCATTCATTGAAGAGATGAGACATGAATTAAATATAGGATTTTTAACCTTACAAAGATAATTTTAAAAATACAATAATATTACCTTGGTTTTGTAAAAGTGGCAAATATTTTAATACAAAATTTTTTTTCTCAAAGTGACATCTATTTTGAAATGCAGAGAGTAAGGATTAAGAAAATTAATAAATCTCCTAAAATTTAGACAAAAAATTAGCTATGTGACTAAATTATTATTTTCTTGAGATTTTAAATTACTTAAAAACTCATTAAAATAACTTGAAAATAATGTTGAGAAAAAATGATAAAATTGATAAAAATGTAATAAATGCTTTCTTGATTTTGTAAAATTACAATTAATTTGAATTAAAAATAATTTGTTAAAACGATTATTATTTAGGAATGAAGGGAATACTTCTAAAATAAATAAAAACAAAAAGTTGTAAAATAAAATTCGGCTTATAAAACAAAAAAAAATTAATTAAAAAGTAGAAACCCGAATTTAACCCAACCTTAGTTCAAATCTGACCAAACCTGAACCTGAACCCGACTTGAACCCGAGCCCGAACCCGACCGAACCCGAACCCGAAAATACCCGAACCCGAGAGAGCCCGAACCCGAAAATACCCGAACCCGAAAAAGCCCGAACCCGAAAATACCCGAACCCGAAGCTACCCGAACCCGAAACTGCCCGAACCCGAAATAGCCCGAACCCAAAGTGACCGAGCCCGAACCCGACCGAACCCGCCCGTTTGCCACCTCTAACATTTATATTGCTTTTGGGAGTATTGGATGTTTGGGAGTTTTGTTGCAAGTCCAATTTGTTGCTTTCAGCTTGTGTCTTTGAGCAATGAACTAAAATAATTCTGGTGGGTAGTGGGTTTGCATATTGCTTTGCCTGCTCAATGAATAAATATGGCTTAATAGTCAAATTTGCCCTCAACCTTTTATAAATGAACCAAATATGTGTTAAACCTTTTTTTTATCCTAATTGGCTCCTAACCTTTATTTTTAACCATTTTAACCCAATTTGAATGGAAATTTCAAAATTAGCCAACAGGCCGTTAAATTCCTGTCACGTCATTTTCACGTGGATTTTAATTTCCACGTTAGGTGGGGCTTATCATCTGAAAAGTTGAAAAAAAATTGAAATCAAATCTCTTTCTCTCATTCGGCTTTCTCTAATAGCCAAAAGCCACAGAGTGTTCTCTTTGAAGAACTCCTGAGTCAGTTGGGCACAAGCTTCCGATGCTGGCTCAGATTCACTACTGCCATAAAGAATAGACTTCAAGTCCCTAATATTTTTACATAATTCTGCCATCTGTATCAAAATTACAATAAAGTCAAGGATTAGTTACTGAACCTATGATGCTCTTAGGAAATCAATAAGTGCTCAAGCGCTGCAAAATAGGCACATAAAAAAGTTAGTATAATTTTATTCTCAGGTTCTCATCAACTGAATTCTTATCCGGGCCAAAATTCCAAGATATTTAGGCTCTGTTTGGTTGGAGAAAACAGAGGTGTTTTCTGATTTCATTTTCTCTGAAAACGAAAAATGACAATGAAAACATGTTTGGTTAAAAAATTAGAAAATGTTTTATAGAAAATGAAAATGAGAATATCCAAAATTTGTGAATGAAAAAAAGTTGTTTTCATTGTTTTCTCTCAAAACGTTTTCAAAAATTACAAAAGGTGAAAACACGTATTTTGTAAAAAAAATTTCAACTTACCTCCTAGGAACCAAGATCGATTCTCACTCCTTACAATAAGACGTTTCGCTTTTTATTTTTTTAATTTTTTTGCTTTTGAATTGTTGGTAGAGTTTGAACCATTAGATCTTTTTTTCTTCTTTTAACCTTTTCTCCAAAGATCCGTAAGCCACCTTTTTCTCCTTATAGTCAAGAGATTTGGTTTCAAATAAAAATCTGTATTACAATAACCTTTTCCCCATTTCCAAGTGGCTTGTTGGTTCCTTGGGCTCCGATCACGGAACATTATGTCCTTTTTTGACCTTTATAATTGGAGCAATTTTATTTATTTTAATTTCATTTTATTGTTATAAAAGACTATTTATCTTTTATATTCGTATGTTTGTCTCAATAATTCAGATTTTATTTTTACATATTTTACATACATTTTGAAAATATAGATATCAAACACATTTTCAGAAAATATAGAAACCAAACATATTTTCACTATTTTCATTTCATATACCAAACATGTTTTATAGAATTTAGAAAATGAAAACAAAATTTAGAGAACAGAAAATGAAAACTGTTTTTAGAAAATGAAAACAAAAAATAAAAACAGAAAATGTTTTCGCATACCAAATATAGCCTTAGTTTCCGAGAATAAGGAGAACAAATGATCCAGATCAACAGAGAAAGAACCAAGCGGAAATTATTAGTGTGCTATAATAAAAAGTATTTTAGTCTATAATTTGAGATTAAATGCTTTGAAAAGAAGCGTTGGTTTGTGTGAGTACCTGAGCAAGATCCTGAGCAAGAAATTGGAGTTGTCCTGTGAGAGAAGTGACCTGTCTTTGGAGAGTTGGAATTAGTTGTTTTGCTTGGGTCAGCTCCGACCCTTGCTTCTCTACAAGCTTTTGAAGCTGAGAATTCATCTTATCTGGGAACAGTATGGCATTCTTCAATGACTTAATTTCTTCTCTCTGCTTCAAGCACAAATCTTTCAGTTTCTCAACCTGCAAATACCATTATTAACATCGATCTCGAGCATTTGAAAACAAAGATTCATATGCCGTATTTCTTAATGGTAATACAAATAATTAACAAAAAATCATAAAATTGTAGCAAAAGGGAATCATATTGGCACGACGCAGGAGTGCAGGGGCGCTGCTCGTACTCACTTCTCTGTTCTGATCCAGAAGCAGAAGCTTGAGCTGGGCAATTTCCATCTCCTGCTCTTTATTGGCACTCAACAGCTCCCTCCCACTTCATAAAAGCATGGCCAACGTGCTGGTATTCCCTTTAACCTCAGTCAAGGCTTTCACCTCCCTTTTGTCGGCAGAGCCTTTCCCAAAGAGCTTCCTCTGTAACGCCGTGAAAGCAGCTCCTTTTACAACGGCTCTCCGCTCGGCCTTTCGGGATTTTTCCTTTTACACATGAATCACTCGACTGTTGGTCGTTACTTACTGTAACAAATCCCAAAGTAAATATATGGTTGATAGAGAAAGCCGAATGAGAGAAAGAGTGAAAATGGGGAGAGAGAAAGTGAGAATCGGGCATAGAGAAATTCAACAAAAATTGATTTCAATTTGTTTTTCAACTTTTTATATGGTGGGTCCCATCTGACGTAAAAAATAAAATTCACGTAGAGATGACGTGATAAGAATTTAACGGTCCATTGGTTAATTTTGAAATTTTTGTCTAAATTGAATTAAAATGATCAAAAATAAAAAGTTAGGAATCAATTAGGATAAAAAAAAGGTTTAACATATATTTAGTTCATTTGTGAAAGGTTGAGGACAAATTTAATTATTCAGCTGAATAAATATATATATTGTTTGAAATGCTCCAGTCGAAGAAGAACAAAGGGAGAGGTTCCAAGAAAAGAAATCAAAAGTTTTTTTTTTATTAAATCAAAACAAATATTATTTAAATTTTTCTTTTTAATATTTTCTCTTTAGGAGCCCACATGTGACATGGAAATGTCATGTTAGATTGAGACCTATCAGAAGAACCCATGTCAACGTTATGGATTCCATTTAATTAAAAGTTCAATTGTCCCAAAAATAAAAGGTTGATGGCTGAATTATTTCAAATAAAAATTTATGAATCAATTTATCATTTTTAATATAGTTCATGGACTACCTTGGCTATTAGCCAATTTATAATACATATATGATTAAAATCATCAAATTAAAGAATTGAGCAAAACTAGCGCAATTAAGTAACACAATTAAATTCATATTAATTAATTAATAACTTCTTACACACTTATCTATTTATTATGGTAGTACTTTATTTGTACTTTATTTATAAGACAACACATCATCCTGTATATATACAAGAGAAGTTGCCTTGTAAAATGGAATACAAGCGCTATCACCATGGCCGATGCTTTGTATTAGCTGCAAAGTGCGAATTAAAGCTTTCGAACGAGAAGATCAACTCCAAATTCAGGCTCTATAGACAAACTCAAAGAGGGACAATGTCTATAATTTGGTGAGAGCGAGAACTTGAAGTTTGATACTATTGCAACCAGAAGCATCTTGATGATTGCCAAAGCAAGGTGCTGCCCCAAGCAAGTATGAGGTCCAAAGCCCCATGGTATATATGCCTGAGGGTATTTGCATGCACCGTTAACTCCATTGGAAAATCTTTCAGGGTTGAACTCATCGGCATCAAGCCCCCATATATTTGGGTCGTGGTGAAGGAGTATTGTTGGTACAATAATGTTGACTCCTTTAGGTACATGAATATCTCCAAATTTCATGTCCTCCAGTGTCTCCCTGGCCAAGATAGGTACAAGGGTGTAAAGCCGTAGTGACTCGTTAACCACCATAGACATCTGCCATATATTCAAGTAGTTATCAATAAATTTTGAAGGCCAAAACAAAAATATTTTATAGAAAATGAGGAAGAAACTATTCATTATTATCGTACATAATCATAGCACGTACTTACTATTTTCATCTTGAGGAGCATGTCAGCATCTGGAAGTTCATTTTTACAAATTTCAAAAACCTCTGTACGAACTTGTTCTTGCCATTCTGGATATAATGCGAGCAACATCAAAGTCCACGTCGTACAACGGGAAGCAAAGCCATAGCCAGCCAGGTATATGCCCTTGCAACTGTCAACAATGAAGCTATCTGGGTCTTTGACTATGCTATTGGTTTTAGAACCTTCAATGATCGACTGTAACATGTCATTCCTGTTAGATGTTGAATCTTTTCTCTCCTTTATCACCTTCAAGATTAAAGTACGAATCTCTTTGTTTAACTTCCATGCATCCCTTTTGCTCTTGGTCGGTAAGTATCTAAAAGTTTTAGAATTCATCAATTAATTTTACAAGGGCTTTTGTTAAATGGTAATAAAAGTCGAATTTAGGAAATATTTTATCAGTTATAACTTATACCCTTCACGAAATCATCTATTTCAAGAAATTTATTTTGTATTTTTTATTTATCGCTAATTTATAAAAAATTTAATTTCTAGAATTCAAAAGTGTAAACCCTGAAACTTTTCATACCAATTTAAACCTAGAAGATGATTTAACTTGGTACATGTAGCATAACTTTGATATTTTTGAATTATTTTATGTATTAAAATTTTGGATTTAAAATGATCATTAATTTTGTATTTAGTTTTCATGCAATATTATCAATATATTATGCCTTGCTTTGTCTCGGATTGAGTATTGACCAACACATCCTTGAAGGCGGCGCGACAGTTGGCATGTCATAGGATTCATGGGTTGAGGCGTGACATGTAGACCTGGGTGGCCGGTCTAGCCTTTGAGGAGGTTTACATGTAACTATTATACTTATTGATAAGGTCATATTTAGTGTGTATTTAGTGATTCATTTAATACATATTTTAACATTTTTATGGTTTAAATTAATGTGAAATTCAAGATATTCTATCCTATTTGATTTATTTGCTCGTAGATAGCTAATTGAAGCTAAAATGACTTAGTTTTGGAGCTTGATGGAATCATGAAACTTTAAAATTGAAGATGGCCATGAAAGAAGTCAAGTGGGATAAAAAGCTTAAGTCAAACCTTGCCACGTAAAATAGTGTTGGGAGTTCATGTGAATTACAATGGGAGCAAAACAAGGAATGCCAAAAGAAAAGAAATGAAGTGTTGGCTCCAAAGGACAAATCCCGTGCGGGAAACAAAGAACTCCCGCACGGGAGATGTGATTTTCAAGCCGGAAATCAAGTGCTTGGCTTATGTGACGAGGCTTAGAGTCCAAATTTGATTGGGACTTTAACTTATTTTCCAAGCAATTATATGTAACCTATTAGTATAAATACTCATCCTAGGGTGTCTTAGATTTTGTATCTTAGACTTTATTATTTTATTTTATTTTATGAATAGCTAGTTCTCTAGTTAGGGTTAGGGATGTAGCTTGTTTGGAGTTTTAATTATTTACGCATATTTTGATTATTTGTTGGTTGAATTTATTCTTCTTGTTCTTAATTATGAATTTATGATTGATTACCATAAATTCACTCTTTGGAATTGTATGAAGAACTGGGAGGTGAAATATGATCCGTGCACTAGAAGAATAAACATCTTAGAGTTAGACAGGGATATCCTAAACTAGGGTGATAATCAATAGATTACTTGTTCTTAATGAGTTTGATTAATTAGGTTATGCATCGGGAGATGATAATCATTTAATTGAATATACCTGTGTACCTTGGAAGAGGACATAGATACATTAGTGTAATCGTTATTTCAACTTGAATTATTAGAATTGCATGATAATTGATTATTCCTTGTAAGTGAACCCCAAAGCCCTAATGTTTTCATATTTATTAATTTTCTTTTATTTAATTAGCTGTTTTAATTAGTTAATAATTGAGGTTATTTCTTCTCTAATTTTAATTTAATTGTTTGCTTTAACTAAAATTAATTAAATTAGTGGATAGTAGTCCTCGTGGGAATGATATCTTGGAATACTGTTTTTTTTATACTATCTTGATTCTGTGCACTTGCAGATTAAGGTAACCACTTATAAAGCATAAATTATAATAGATTAAAACAAACCACATAGAGATGATGAGAATTGGGAATGCTTTCATGATGGAGAGAGGGAGAAAAATTTAAGAGAAGAGAGTGATTGTGTTGTATATTTAGGTCTATATATTTTCTAATAATGTACTTGTTAATATGAAAATGAAGTTAAGTTTTAAGTTTAAAAGTTTAACTAGTCAAAGACTTGTTGGTTTTGTTATTAGGAAAATTGAACAGGTTGAATCTCAACTAAATAGGTTGAAAGTCTGTTGAATCGATTGAGACTTCAATTGAACAGGTTCAAAGTTTCTAAATCGATTGAAATAAAGTTCAATCGATTCAAACTTTCCTAAAACTCATAAAAGTCAGTTTCAATCGATTGAGCATAATGATAAATCGATTAAACGATTGTAAAAACATGAAAAGACACCTTTTTAAGAAAATGTACATCTAAATGAAGAATAAGACGTCTATAAATTAAAAGGATGTTAATAACGTCTCTTAGAGTCTATAAATAGGTTCATAAATATTCATAAAATATATACAACACAATTAATATCTTAGATCTCTTAAGTATTCTTCATTGTTTTCTTGGATTGGGTTCAAGTGTGTTCCAAAGATTCTTAGAAGTATAATCTTTGATTCTTTCTTTTGGGTATTGTATCCTAGGGATAACGTTTCCATGAGTCCATTTGCACCATAGTGGGGAAACAATTATCCTAAAGAAAGCTTCCTGGAAATGCCTTACCTAAATTCCTTTTGTCTTAGGTTTTCTTCATTTTATATCATTTTGGTTGCAATAGAAGTATCATATGCAAAAATTTTATGATAATAAACTTCTCCAATGGTGTCTGTTGCAATCAAACCACATATTTTTAAAGTTGAGAAACTCAAAAAACTTAATGGGACAAATTACAAGCATTGGAGCATGAATATTTACTACCAAATCAGTTTGTTGAAGGTTGTGTATGTGTTGCATGAGTACTATCCTCAAGATGGAACAATAGAAGGAGAATTATCAGAAAATCAAAAGAAGTGGATCAATCATGACTACATCCGCCGTCTCATGTGCAGATATGGGAGAACCTAGCTCTGAAACTTTTTAGGTTTCTAATATTATTGGTAAGTTACTTTCTTCTTTAAAGGATTATTAAAGGTTCTTAAAACATAAAAAGAAAAAGATGTCTCTTGAAGACTTGATGAAGCACATTCAAATTGAGAAAGAGGTAAGAAAGAGAGATGAACTTGTTGATAAAGAGAAGGGCAATAATGTGCTTAACATGAAGGGTCCAGTATCTACATCTCTGAAATATGAGGACAATTCTCGAAAGAAGCAAAAACATTTTCCTAAGAAACAAGGAAAGTTCAAGAAATTTGGTAAGGACTTTAAGAAAAAAAATGGGTCCTTGCTCTGTAGGTGGAAAGAGTGGACATCTTGCAAAATTAAGAATGCCATTTTTGTAAAGGTAAAAAGCCTGAAATGAATATGGTGAGTGAAGATGACATGGTTGCAATGCTTACTGAGATCAATATGGTAAACACTGAAGACAATTGGTGGCTTGACTCTGCTGCAACATGTCATGTGACTCCATTCAAGAGTACTTTCAAGACTTATGAAGAGGTAAGTGAGGACCAAACTGTTTCCATGGGAAACTTCTCCACAAGTGTGGAATTAACATTAACCAAATCGAGGTCTTCTTCTGTCGTCAAAGCAGCCATCAAGGCCGAGTAAAGAGGATGTACAGATGCCCCTGAATGAAGACAGGCTTAGAGTGCTCCTTTCTTAGGGGCATATCAAGAACCTTTCGCCCAACATGATCATTATCATTAACAATATAAGCAGCAATGGATGTATCTTTGGCATTATAGCCTAGGACATATTGGTATTAATGCTTTAAATCGTATGATTTCATATGAATTGCACCCTAAGTCTAGTTCTGTCCTTAGTAGTAAAACTTCTGAATGCTGTGCACAAGCAAAGATTATTAAACCATCTTTTAAATTTGTGTGTAGAACTACTTCTTCGTCAGAATTGATACATACTGATTATGTGATTATAATGATCATCTTACCAGGGGAGGAAAACGTTATTTCATTACTTTCATTGATGATTTTTCTAAGTTTACTTATGTTTATTTGCTTAAGACTAAAAACAAAGCTTTTGAAAATTTTAAAATTTTCAAGGAAGAAATAGAAAATTTGACTAACAGAAGGATTAAAAAACTTAGATTACATAGAGGTGGTTAATTTCTTTCTAAAGAGTTTATAGATTTTTGTGAAAAAAATGGTATTGTTAGGGAAATGTCTGCTCCTAATACTCCTCCTCAAAATGGAGTGTGACACACCCTGACCTAGCACGACTTTTTCGTACACACGGAATAGTGTAAGATGGCGTTTTAGTTAAACAATATGTCGGTCCGGATGTGTCTAATTAAGAAGAGAAGTTTAAATTAGGATAAGACGAAGTTTGAAGATAAAATAATTAACCGTGCATGGAAATTAGTAAATGCTAAAAAGACCTCCAAATAAGTCCCTAGAAATTTATTATGGGCCCCCGTTGGCACAAGAAAGCAAAGGATTTAGTCAACGGATGAAAATAAAAGAAAGTTGAAAAAGGAGAAAAAGTTTGACCCGAGACCCGAGTGGACCCGGCGTCGGGCTCCCCTATAAATAGGGGAGGGGGGCGCCGAACCTTTCTTCATTTTTTTTCTTTCTTTCTTTTCTTTTTCTTTCTTTTTTCTTCTTTTCTCTTTGGAGCCGACCAGAGGCATTTTGGACAATTGGTAAATCGGGACATGCCCAGCTATCAGATCAAGGTGAGTTTCCAGTATGTTGTTCTTCTCACCTCGATCTACGTTATGTTAAGTGTGCACGCACATCCATGCATCGGTTTAGCCTAGATCGCAGTTTTCAGCTTTTAACCAGATTAAAGCTTTAAACCCAAATAAGTGGATTTCGGGCCGGTGGAATAAGGTGAGTTTTTAGTGTGTTATAGTATTCACCTTATTCTACGTCCCATTCCGTTTTTACACATTTTTGTGCACCGGGTGTGAGTAAATCGGAGATTTAGTCAATTTGGGCTAAATCTCGGTCTATGAGAAAATTGGACCGGTGTTTCTCGTTTCTGCCTCGGCATATCCGTCGTGGATGCCATGAGGATCGCCTCTCTAGGTTTGTATGTCGAAAGGAGGAGAAACGAGTGCGAAAACTGGGAGAGAGACCGGCCAAAGAACTGGCCGATCGAGTCCCTGTTTAGATATTTTTAATATATTATTATCATATTAAAAGATATTTATATATTATATTAATATATTTTAGATATTTATATATAATATTATTATATCTTAGATATTTATATATTATACCATTATAATGTATAAATATCTCATAGGTGGGCTTTTTGAGCCCGATTTTGAGTAGAATTTGGCCCAACCAGTGTGGGGCCCAGCCTAGTACTGGTGTGGGGCCCACGGGCCCCGGGGGCATTTTGGTAATTTTTCGTCGAGAGTCCAATTTTTACCCCGAAACCTCCCGGACACTTTTCTAAGTGTCGGGCCCAGCCCGAGTGGCCCATGGACCCCCAGGAGTATTTTCATAATTTTTCACCAAGTGTCCAATTTTTACCTCGAAACCTCCTGGACACTTTTCTAAGCCCTGAATCATATTCAAACCCAGTCATAGGTCATGTTAGAGCCTCATAGGTGCATTCATAAATGTAATTATGAATGCTAACGTATATTTGCATGTATTAGGGCTCCGGATAATCGAATGCAGCGATGCACCAGAGGTTAAAGCTACATGGAGCGCTTGGGAGTATACGAATCTCCCAATACTGTGAGTGGCTTAGTTTTGAGTGCTTAGCCACTAGGGAAAAATGTTTTAAAAACATAAATTGTTTTTAAAAAGGTTTACAACTGTTTTGGGATAAGGGTAATCCACGACACACACTTTTTATTTGTGATACGCCCACTTAGGGGGTGGGATGATTTTAAAAGCACAAAAGCTTGTGTGTGTTTACATGTTTTAATATTTATAAAGAAATATTATTATAATTATTATTATGATTATTGGGGTACGATGCCCCGGTAAGAGAAGTGATTGAATGGGATTCCTCGGGGCTCCAATTGCGGGAGCGTGGACCGAGTTTGAGAGCATGCATGATACTCACCCGTGGACCGCCTATCGAGGGGCACGGTGAGTCGAGCCTGGTTGGGAGAGGCGCGTAGGGAAACTCGCCAGAGCTCCAGTTCACTGTGTTCCACCACAGTGAGGCACCACCGAGGGAACGGGCTAGTATATGAGATAAAGAGAAAATGAATATGAAGAGAAAAGAAATAGCCCTCGGTGCAGTAAGGCATACGACCGGCCAGTCGTGCCTTCAGTGTATTAGGTGCCAGCCCATGAGTATTTAATAATTTTAAAGGTTTTAAAATTTATTTCTCCTTGGGAGAATTTCAAAAGAGGTTTTGAAAATAAAATTTATTTTATTTACTTTAATCATTCTATTTTATTATATTTTGGATTACCTCTGTTTTCTCTAACCCTGATGGAGACTCATTGAATCTCTGTCACTCACCTGTATCCTATGTGGATGGATGCAGATCCGCGTACGAGGTCAGCCAATAGATTGGAGGCTCACTAGAAGACGTCAGTGGCTTAGGCTTAGTAGTTTTCCGTTGTATAGGTATTCTTTTAAATTAATCCACTGGTACTAATTTAAAGTTTATTATTTTATAAAAGATTTTTAATTAAAGTTTTAGTTGTTTTGCAGCGATGATATCCATTTCTATGCCTTGCGGTGCTTCTGGTGCGTGACCGGCCAGCACGTACTACGAGGCAGCGCAGCGGTTGCCATGTGGCCGATCCCGGGCGGGTCGGGGCATGACAGAGTGGCTGAAAGGAAAAGTAGATCATTGCTTGAAATGGTAAGTGCTATGCTTATTTATTCTAAATTGCCTATAAATTTTTGGGGTGAAGCATTGTATATTGCTTGCTATATTTATAATAGATTTTTGCATAAACGTTTTGAGAAATCTCCTTATGAATTTCTTAAAGGTAGGAAACCCAATATAGATTACTTTAAAGTTTGGGGTTGCATTGCATATGTTTTGGATTCTACTCATAAAAGACCAAAGCTAGGTCGTAAGGCCATAAAATCTGTTTTTCTTGGTTGTGCTATGCATAGTAAGGCATGTAGATTTCTTAATCTAAAGACTAATAGTGTTTCTGAGCCTACACATGCCATTTATTTTGAGCATTTGACTATTAAAGATGCTGATAATTTAGAAATGGAAAAGGATTTATCAAATAAGTTAGAACATTCTTAAAAATATTTGCATGACTTTTCTCATAGTGATATTGATGCATCATTACATGATTTTGAAATTGACAATCATATTCCTTCTTCTCATGAAAATAAATCTAATGATGTTCAACTAATAATAAGTAAAAGAAGAAAGATAGAAAAAGATTTTGGTCCTGATATGGTTACATATATTTTAGAAAAGGATCTTAAATCTTTTCAAGAAGCAATGTCTTTGCATAATGCAAATTTGTGGAAGCAAGCAATGGATGATGGGATTAAGTCCATACATATGAATATTACATGGTCTTTAGTAGATCTTCCTCCAAACACTAAACCTATTGGTTGCAAATGGGTTTTGAAAAAGAAACTCAAACTTGACAGCAATATTGATAAATACAAAGCGAGGTTAGCAGCCAAAGATTTTAGTCAAAAGGGAGGATTAGATTACTTTAAAACTTTTTCACCTGTTTCTAAATTTACTTCTATTAGAGTTATGTTTGCTATTGCATCAATCTACAATCTTGAAGTTCATCAAATGGATGTCAAGACCGCCTTCCTCAATGGTGAGTTCGATGAGGAAATTTACATTCATCAACTGGAAGGGTATGTTGTTCAAGGACAAGAGGCTAAGGTATGTAAATTAAACAAATCTCTTTATGGTCTTAAACAAGCACCTAAACAATGGTATAAAATGTTTAAGAAAGAGCTTAAAAAGTTTGGTTTTAAAGGCAATAAAGTAGAAAGTTGTGTTTGTACTAAAGTTACTAAGAATTTTAATGTTCTAATTACTCTTTATGTTGATGATTTGCTTATTTTTTGTACTAGTATGGATTGCATAAATGAGACTAAAAGTTACTTGACTAAAGCTTTTGATACTATAGACTTAGGACCTGTTGATGTAATCTTAGGTGTTAAAGTTATTAAAAGAGATAGTAAATACATTCTTACACGATCTCATTACATAGAGAATTTATTAAAGAAGTTTAATCATTTTGATTGTAAAACTAGTAAGACACCTTTAGATCCATATCATAAGTTAATGCCTAATCAAGGAGAACCCATTAATATAAAAAGGTATGCTAAAATTATTGGGAGTTTAATTTATGCTATTAATTACACTAGGCCAGACATTGCATGTGCTGTAGGTATATTAAGTAGGTATACTAGTAATCCTAGTATTGAACATTGGGATGCCATTAGTAGACTATTGAAATATTTAAAGTATACTTCAAATTATGGTTTGCATTATAAATGCGATGCTCCTGTTTTATAATGCTATAGTGCTGCAAATTGGGCTTCGGATAAAGTAAGTTCCAAGTCCACAAATGGTTGGTTATTTACTTTAGGTGGTGCTATTGGTTCTCAGTCATCAAAGAAACAATCATGTGTGGTTTTATCTTCAATGGAATCCGAATATATTGCCATGTCACATGCCACCAAAGACCTGTTGTGGTTTTAAAGGTTTCTCAAGTATGTTCCATTCATTGAGAAAACTAAAGGACCAATCACATTATATTGTGAAAACCAAGCTGTGATTTACAACACTAAAAATGAAAGGTTGTCTAATAGTAGCAAGCATATTGCTATGAGATATAATCATGTGAGAAGTGTTGTGAAGAAAGATAAGGAGAATCTTGAATATTTGCCAACGAGTCAAATGTTGGCTGACCTACTAAACCCTTGTTGGGTGATAAGATTGCTAAAAAAATAAGAGGTATGGGACTCTTATTGTATGAAAATAATCTTGACTGAAACTCACTCTGTCATATTGATGTCAATTGATAGATTTTATTCTTTAAGTTTAAAGAGTAATGATAAGTGTATTTTACACCTATATTATGAGCTATTTACAAGTTTAATTGGATGGTCTTTGCTAATATTATAGCTCATTCTATATCTATTATTCTCACTTTTATCTTATTGTTTGTAGGAAAGCTTTATGGTGAAAATTTAAGAAAACAAAGGAGATTTGGGATGAAAAGACCAAAAAGGGTGAATAGATTGAAGTTTGGTTCAAGAGAAGCTCATAGAATGAAGAAACATTGAAGCAGACCTGAAACAAGTCGCGTATCATATATGAAACGGTTCTGTTTCATACCTGAAACAGGTGGGGTATCATATATGAAACGGGGCCATTTCCGAGCCGAAAAGTCTGATAGTGTGCGACATGAAACGGCACTGGAATTGTATAGAACGGCGCCGGTTCTATGTTTTTGAGTCCAACTCGATTTAATCTCCTAATTTTATGTAATCTCTCCAATATAAATACCATAGGTTAGGGTTTTTAGACAGAGGAGATATACTTTTCAAAAGAGAGGAGGAGTCAAGTCTTCAATTTTGGAAAAATTGTTCTATCTCTTTACTTTTGATTTTTCTTTTATTTAATGAATATGCTTTCTTTTCAAATTATGAGTAGCTAATTCTCTTGTTGGGGATTTGGGTAGATCTTCTAGGGATTTTAATTTAATTATTGTATGAATTGATTTTCTGGGTTTAAATTTATTTTCTTTGTTCTTAATGCGTTTTATGTCTGGCCAACATAGAATAGATCTTTGGAATTGTATGAAGGACTGAGAGATGAAATATAATTCGTGCTCTAGGAAAATAGACACAATCTAATTGGATACTAGAGTAATTCAGTTTATTGTGATAATCATAATTAAATTAGTTTCGGGAGAACCTGATTTAATTATTAATCTTAGGATCTTAGTGTTCATAGCTAATTAGTTTATGCATCGAGAGGTGGTAATCACTTAGTTAGGAAAGCTTAGGATGGACCGAGAGGACTCCTAAGTAGATTAGTGATTGTTATTTTAACTCTGATAATTAAATTCATACATAATTGGATTAAATACCTAGAAGAGAAACCTAAACCCCCACATCTATTCTATTGATTTCTTTTAATTATTTACTCTTTGTTTCCTTAGTTTATTTCTACAATCATCTTCTTTTTAATTGTTTGCAATTTAATTTCATTAAATTCAGTTGTATTCTTTACAAACTTTGCTAGAATTAGGTTGTTAGCTTTCTCAAGTCTTCGTGGGATTGATATCTTGGAATACTCCAAGCTTTATTACTTGATTTCTGTTCTCTTGCAGAAAAAATCTCGATCAAGTTGGCGCCGTTGTCGGGGACTTGATTTGATTGCTAATATATTTAATTTTAGTAATTTTAATTTTATTTTCTGTTCTTAGTTTTAAGTTAATTTAGCTTACCTTTTCTTTTTTTTTTGTTCCTTAGGTAGTTTATGACTTAACGAACTGAAGGATTAAATCCGAAAGTTTCCTTGAATCTTGAGATAGAAAAATCAGCAAAGAAACTCAGAGCTGAACTTGTGAGACTTCAAGGAGTAGAAAGGAGATTTTTAAGAGAAAAAGAGATGGCTGACGATAGAGTCAACGATGCGCTTAACAATCAGCCCCAAGGTGCCAGTACTGAAGTTAACAATAATCCACTTGCAAAACAATTTGTTCAAGCTCGAATTACTCATCCAATGGCTGACATTCAAAGACGAAAGATGGAAATAATTCATCATGCATTCGACTTCCTGACAGAGCGAAGAACTATGTGTTGAAACACACGGTGTTGAACATTCTTCCTCAATTTCATGGGCTGCCTTCGGAAGATGCACTCAATTTTCTCCATGAATTGCATGATATAGTGGCTACTCTTCCACTCACCAATATCTCAATAGAAGAATTAAAGATGAGATGCTTTCCCTATTGTTTTAAAGGAGCAGCGAAGAGTTGGTTGTCAACCTTACAAGAGAATTCTCTTGATTCTTAGGAAAAGGTACCTGATGCTTTTCTTCGTAAATTCTACTCTCCTAGGAAGACAAGTGAATTGAGAAAGAAGATCCAAGACTTTGTTCAAGAAGAGAATGAGACTTTTCATGATGCTTGGGACATATTTAAGGGATTGGTGTGCCAATGTCCTCATCATGGCTATCCAATCAATCTTCTTTATCAATTTTTCTATGAAGGTTTGGATGCTGAATATCAATCTTCAGTAGACAATGCCACTGGAGGGTATATTGCTACAAGGACTGCTGAGCAATTGGAGAATGTCTTTGAATCTTTGGCTGCTAGTTCTCAACAAAGAATGGTGAAGAAGAAATCTAGATCAAGCACCTATCAACCTCAAAATCAGAATCAACTTGATGCCATTGCCTCTAAAATGGATGTGATTATGAAATGGTTCTGGATGAAAAGGCAAAGAAACCAGAGGTATGTTTCCGCTGTGGTATGTATGGCCATTCTCTGAAATTTTGTATGAATGAGAATCCTTGTGATGAAGAGGAAAAGCGTTCTGAGAATGTGAATTACATGGGTGCCTATGGAGGACAACAAGGTGTCAAGAATGATCCTTTTGCGCCTTCATATAATCCAGCTTGGCGAAACAATTTGAATTTCTCTTGGTTTAATCAAGGTGCTTCCAATAGACCTCTATCCATCTTACAAAGGCCTTATCCTCAACAATCTCAATTGTCTGCATAAAATTCTGGTATTGAGGATAAGCTTGAAGCTTTTATGACACAATTTGGTTCAAAGCTTGAAAAGCTTGATAAGCTGGATAGAATTGAAGATCATTTGGGAAAACTTGATAAAGTTGTTGACTCTCATACCGCTGCTATCAAGAACCTTGAAGTTCAAATGGGTCAAATGGCAAAATTACTTAGTGAGCGTGGTCAAGGTAGACTTCCAAGTAACACGGAAATCAATTCGAGGGAACAAGTTATGGCAATCACACTCCGAAGTGGTAAGGTACTTGAGAATCCTTCAAAAAAAGAGAATCAAGAGGTTGTACAAGAGGATTCGGGAGTAGAAAATGTGATTTATGAGAGCGGAGTAGAAGCAGGGCTGGATCATGACATAAGTGGGGTCGGTTTTGTTCGACAAAATGGCCACGGGCACAACAGATATGAAACGGCATCGGATCTTACAACAAGCAGCGCCGGTATCATTAATCATCCCAAAACAACGCTTACAGCAAGGAAGTGACCCCGGAAGATCAAACCAATGGCACCGGTTCTTCATTGAAGCATGCTGCTATTAGAAACGAAGATGAAGCGGCGCCGGAGGAGAAAATAAACGGCCCTGGAGTTGTTCTGGAACCTGAACCCGAGGTTAAACCTTATGTTCCACCAATTCCATTCCCTCAAAGGCTGAAGAAAAGGCAAGATGAAAGCCAATTCAAGAGATTTATGGATCTCCTTCAAAAATTAAAGATCAACATCCCTTTTGTTGAAGCCTTAGCGCAAATGCCCACTTATGCCAAATTCTTGAAGCAATTGATTTCAAATAAGAAGAAGCTTGAAGGGTTTGCAACTGTACCTTTAACGGAGGAATGTAGTGCAATCCTTCAAAGGAAACCACCTCCTAAGTTAAAGGATCCAGGGAGTTTTATCATTCCTTGTCAATTTGGTTCTTCAAATAGTTACAATTGTCTTTGTGATTTAGGAGCAAGTATTAACTTGATGCCTTTATCTTTGTTCAGGAAACTTGGTATTGGAGAGCTAAAACTGACTACAGTGGCTTTGCAATTAGCGGATAGGTCAATTCGATATCCTGTGGGGATTGTGGAGGATTTATTGGTGAAAGTGGGAAAATTAATTTTTCCCATTGATATTCTTGTAATGGATATTGAATATGATGTTGATTTTCCCGTGATTGTTGGAAGACCTTTCTTGGCAACAAGTGGAGCTTTAATTGATGTGCCAATGGGAAAGATCACATTTAGAATTGGCAATGAAAGGGAAGTATTTCAGATTTTTAAACCTTTGCCAATTCAATATTTTAATGATGATTATATGCTTTTGGATGCAGGACCTAAGGAAAAAGATAAGAAGAAGTCCAAAGAGGCCATAACTGTGCTTAATGAACGAGATAAATTGTGTGGAACACTTCCACATAATTTTCAAGGAATTACGTGACCTTCTTTGGATGACAATGTCTAGCTATAGACATTTAAATTTAGCGCTTGTTAGGAGGCAACCCAATATTCTAACTTTTCTTTTCTTTTAGTTTATTTTTATTTTATTTTATTTGTTTCTCTACTTACTAACATTTGTTTCAATTTTCTTTTATAGGTAATTTTTGTTAGATTTCAACAATTTTCTCCATTTTCTTTATATGGACAAAGGGAGTATTCTTTATCCTTTTTGTTTTCTTGATTATTTATCAATGTTTTTGCATTAAGGATATTGTTCATGTTAAGTGTGGGGGTGAATTTTTGAATATCTAATTCTCATGTAGTTTAGATTAATTGAGTTTCTTAATTTTAATTTTAATTTTTATTTAATTTCATACTTACTCCTACACTTACTTTATGATTTTTATTTGTGGAGTGATTTGGATGGATTGGTACTCAGAATTTCTTGTTCAATCTAACAATTTTTTCAGGGAGTTTTTGAATTCTTATCTATTTTTATTTTTGCACAATATTGAGGACAATATTGCTCTGAGTGTGGGGGGATGGCTTTGAAATTTTTAAAAATTTTTGAAAATTCGTTTGTCATAATATTTGTCTAACTATTTTCTGATTTCATTGGTTGTTTTGAGTTGATGATATGAGTATATAATTTTCGTGGTATTGAATTAATTGTTGATTTTTGAGTGCATAATATGATTAAGTGATTGCTTTATGATTTAGATTTTGTGAATGCTATGAGATTGATTTTGCTAGGAAAGAATGCTTTGAATTTACTTGAGTTACCTAGTGAGATTTTGAGCCTTCATGCCATATTTTTCTTTGAAATTTATGCCTTCTATGATTTTGGATTTCTAGAACTTGAACTACATCTTTTTGAGATTACATGTTTTAATATATGTGCAAGCATTAAGATAAAGGTCTTTAGGATTTTCGTTTGAGCAAACAAGCCTACCTATTATATATTAATCCATTAGTGAGCCCTTTTGAGCCTATTGATATATCTTTAGCTTTTTCCTTGTAGCCTATCCCAAAGAACCTTGAGCTTAAAAATGAAAAACAAGTTTTTGCACCCTATTTATTATTAGTAGAGTGTTTACTTTTTTTTTATTTGATGTTCTTTGGATTGATTGCAAAAGAATAAGTGTGGGGGAGATGGTAATGTGTATGAGGTGGTGATGAAAAGAAAAGGGAGAATTCTTGCCAATTAAAAAAAATTGAAATGGAAAAAAAGGTACAAAGTTTGAAATTTTGCCTAAAAAAAAAATTTTTTTAAAAATTGATTGGCATGTAATTTCTTGAGCTTAAAAGAATGAAGAAAGGATGATGATTTTTGTAAAATATTAACATATTGGTTGGATTGATTTTTTATCAAGATATTTTAGACATTCTTGATTTTCTTACCCTACTAGTTTTGAAATATTTTATTTTTCCCTTTATCCTTTTCTTTGAGAACCTATGATATTCCCTTTTGGCTCCATTACCACCTTGTATATGAAGACCTTTTGATTTTTTCTTGTATGTATATATTGGAGTAGTGGAGAATAGATGTTTTTCAAGCTTATGGTAAGTCCAATTTCATGAGAAGATGATGAGAGTAACTCACTGTAAAAATTTCTAAACACTTGAGAGATTGAGTGACCACTTGTGAGAGATTAGTCAATTTAAAGTATTTGATCCTTGTGAATGATGTTGAATAGTGTTTGCATGTTTAGATTGTGAGTAATTTGCTTATGAAATATTATGTGCTTGATTATTAGCAATTTAATTTAGTACTTTGAATTTTATATATCTTGTATTATTAATTTGAAACTAACCAATTGACACACCCGGACCTAACACGACCTTTTCGTACGAACGCAATAGTGCAAGATGACGTAATAATTAAATAATATGTCGGTCCGGCTGTGTCAAGTCTGAAGAGAAATAAGCTTAAGACAAGATGTAGTTAGAATATGAGATTGGTGACCATGCATGGAATCTCTAAGTGGACTTCTTTAAGTCCATAGCCAATGGATTGGACATCCATTGGTGAATTGGTCGGTGGATCGGGCCAATGATCGAAATTATGAGAGGTTTCAAAGAGGGGAAAAAGTCTGGCCTGGGGCCCGAGTAGACCCGGTGTCGGGCCTTGCTATAAATAGGGGGAGATGAGCTTTCCCCCTCTCATTTTCCCTTCCCCCTCACTTCTCTCCTCTCATCTGCTCTCTCGGAGCAATTTTGGACTTTTGGCCGATCCGGACAAACCGATCGCAAGTTCAAGACGAGATCTTGGTGAGTTGTTCTTAACTCCTTGATCTTTATTTTTCTAAGCTTGTACGCTTATTTATGCATTGGTCTAGGAGAAATCCAAGCTTAAAGTTAGTTTCGGCTTTTAGCTAGATTTTAAGTTTAGATTTGAGATTTAGGAACTTTGAGCTTGTGATTCTCATTTCTGCTCCTGTAAACGCGTCGTGGGAAGTGAGAGGAACCTCCATCTCGAATTTTAAGACGATCGTTGGACCGAAGGGCTCGGGAACCGAAGAGAAGCCTCGGATCCCGAGGCTGGCGTGTGGCTCCCGCGCGGGAGCCGCGTCTCTCCCGCGCTGGAGAGACCGCCTGGTCGAGTCCCGCGCGGGACTTGGGCCAGTCCCTTGCGGGACATGGCCAATTTGGTCCACCCGCGCGGGTAGGCCTTCTTCGGGCCCAATCCGTGGCTGGGCTTGACCCAGCCACACGGGAGGGCCTGTATGGTCTAGCATCCGGGCCGGGCTGGGCCTAGGGACCACGGGTCCCTAGGGGCATTTTCATAATTTTTCACCAAGTGTCCAATTTTTACCCCGGAACCTCCCAGACACTTTTCTAAGCCACGAAACACTTCCAAACATTGTCTTAGGTCATATTAGAACCTCGTAAGTGCATTCATAAATTTAGTTATGAATGCTAACGTATATTTTCGTGTACTAGGATTCCGGGTGAATTGAATGCGGCGATGCTCCGGAGGTTAAAGCTACATGGAGCGCTTGGGAGTATACGAACCTCCCAATACTGTGAGTGACCCTGTTTTCAGTGTTTAGCCATTAGGGACAAAATGTTTTTAAAATGTTTTCAAAATAAAAATTGTTTTAAAAAGGTTTTACAACTGTTTTGGGATAAGGGTAATCCACGACACACACTTTTTATTTTGTGATACGCCCACTTAAGGGGTGGGATGATTTTAAAAATACGAAAGCTTGTGTGTGTTTACATGTTTTTAATATTTATATAAGAAATATTATTATTATTATTATTATTATTATTATTATTATGGTTATTGGGGTACGATGCCCCTGGAAGAGGAGTGATTGAGTGGGATTCCTAGGGGCTCCAATTTGCGGAAGTGTGGACCGAGTTTGAGAGCATTCATGATACTCAGCCGTGGACCACCTATCGAGGGGCACGGTGAGTCGAGCCTAGTTGGGAAAGGCGCGTAAGGAAACTCGCCAACGCTCCAGATCACTGTGTTCCACCACAGTGAGGCACCACCGAGGAACGGGCTAGAGAAAGAGAAGATTTTGAAAATTTATTTTTAAAGAAGAAAGAGATAGCCCTCGGTGTAGTAAGGCATACGACCGGCCAGTCGTGCCTTCAGTGTATTAGGTGCCAGCCCATGAGTATATAATTATTTTAAAGGTTTTAAATTTAATTCTCCTTGGGAGAATTTCAAAAGAGGTTTTGAAAACAAAATTTATTTTATTTACCTTATTTATTTTATTTCATTATATTTTCGATTACCTTGTTATCCCTAACCCTGATGGAGATTCATTGAACCTCTGTCACTCACCTGTATCCAATGTGGATGGATGCAGATTTGCGTACGGAGTTAGCTTTAGAAAGGAGACTCACTAGAAGACGTCGGTGGCTTAGGCTTAGTAGTTTTTCGCTGCATAGGTATTCCTTTTAAATTAATCTACTGATGTACTATTTAAGTTTTATTATTCATTAAATGATTTTTAATTAAATTTTTAAGGTTTTGCAGCGATGGTATCATTTCAATGCCTTGCGGTGCTTCTGGTGCCTGACCGGCCGGCACGTACTTCGAGGCAGTGCGGCGGTTGCCACGTGGCCGACCCGGGCGGGTTGAGGCGTGACACCAATGCTTTTCAACATGTTTGTGGGTATCGTCCTAGTAAACCCTCAGGAAACTATAACTCCTCCACTAGGGACACCTAAGGGTTTAAAGGCTTGTGGCATACGCTAAATGTCACCGTACACCTACGAAAGTGGAATTGTTTCCTGTTTTAGGATTAGTTAATATATTAGAGTGATATATATGATAGGTGTATTTCATACCTATATTATGAGCTATTCTATGAGCATAATTGAATGATTTTATCAATATTATAGCTTAATTATTTATCTTTACTCTCACTCTTGTCTTATTGTATGTAGGAAAGCTATATGGTGAAAATTGAGGAGAAATTGGAGCAATTTGGAGCTGGAATGGTTGAAAAAGAGATTAAAGTGAAGCTTAGATCGATAGAAGTTCGAAAAGTCAAGGAAAGTGGAAGAAAACAAGAAACGGGCAAGGTTTCATGCAAGAAACGGCGCCTGAAGTAGAAGACTTGAAGACTGGCTTGATCGAACAGAAACGGTGAGGGTTTCATGAAAGAAACGGCGCCGTATGATGTGAAGAAGCTTCAGTTCCTACGCGACTAGAAGCGGCGCCGGTTGACATTATAAACGGCGCCGGTTTTGAGCATTTGAGTCCAATCCGACTTAGTCTCTTAATCTCCCGATTTTGTGTAATCTCTCTAGTATAAATACGAACGTTTAGGGCTTTTAGACGTACCTTTTTGATACTTTTCAGAAGAGAGGAGCAGTAAAGTTTTCAATTTGGGGAAAATGGTTCTATCTCTTTACTTTTCTTTTATTTAATGAATTTGTTTTCTTTTCAAAGTATGAGTAGCTAATTATCTTGTTGGGGATTTGGATAGATCTTCAAAGGGGTTTAATTCAGTACTTGTATGAGTTGATTATCTGTGATTAAATCTGTTTTCTTTATCCTTAATGCGTTTTATGTCTGGCCAACATAGAATAGATTCTTGGAATTGTATGAAGGACTGAGAGGTGAAATATAATTCGTGCTCTAGGAAAATAGACGCAATCTAATTGGATACGAGAGTAATTCAATTTATTGTGATAACCATAATTGAATTAGGGTCGTGAAGAAACTGATTTGATTATAATCCAAAGTTCTTAATGTTCTTAGCTAATTAGTTTATGCACTGAGAGGTGGTAATCAATTAGTTAGGAAAGCTTAGGATGATCTGAGAGGGCTCCTAAGTAGATTAGTGATTGTTATTTTAATCTTGATAATTAGATTCGTACATAATTGGATTAAATACCTAAGAAGAGAAGCCTAAACCCTCAATCCCATCTTATTGATTTCTTTGAATTATTTAATTTTCGTTTTGATCAATTAATTCTACAATCATCTTTCTTTAATTGTTTACCACATAAATTCTTCAATTTAAGTTGATTTCTGTTACAAACTTAGCTGGAATTAGGTTATTAGCTTTCTCAAGTCTTCATGGGATCGATATCTTGGAATACTCCAAGCTTTACTACTTGATTTCGTACTCTTGCGAAAAAACTCGATCAATATACATATTGCTTGAGGACAAGCAATGAGGTAACTGTGGGGGAATTTGATAAGTGTATTTTACACCTATATTATGAGCTATTTACAAGTTTAATTGGATGATCTTTGCTAATATTATAGCATCTATTATTCTCACTTTTATCTTATTGTTTGTAGGAAAGTTTTATGGTGAAAATTTAAGAAAACAAAGGAGATTTGGGATGAAAAGACCAAAAAGGGTGAATAGATTGAAGTTTGGCTCAAGAGAAGCTCATAGAATGAAGAAACATTGAAACAGACCTGAAACGGGTGGCGTATCATATATGAAACGGCCTTGTTTCATAACTGAAACAGGTGGGGTATCATATATGAAACGACCGAAAAGTCCGATAGTGTGGGACATGAAACAGCACCGGAATTGTATAGAAACGGCGCCGGTTCTGTGTTTTTGAGTCCAACTCGATTTAATCTCCTAATTTTATGTAATCTCTCCAATATAAATACCCTAGTTTAGGGTTTTTAGATGGAGGAGATATACTTTTCAAGAGAGAGGAGGACTCAAGTCTTCAATTTGGGAAAATTTGTTCTATCTCTTTACTTTTGATTTTTCTTTTATTTAATGAATATGCTTTCTTTTCAAATTATGAGTAGCTAATTCTCTTGTTGGGGATTTGGGTAGATCTTCTAGGGATTTTAATTTAATTATTATATGAATTGATTTTCTGGGGTTAAATTTATTTTCTTTGTTCTTAATGCGTTTTATGTCTGGCCAACATAGAATAGATCTTTGGAATTGTATGAAGGACTAAAAGGTGAAATATAATTCGTGCTCTAGGAAAATAGACACAATCTAATTGGATACGGGAGTAATTCAGTTTATTGTGATAACCATAATTAAATTAGTTTCGGGAGAACCTGATTTAATTATTAATCTTAGGATCTTAATGTTCTTAGCTAATTAGTTTATGCACCGAGAGGTGGTAATCACTTAGTTAGGAAAGCTTAGGATGGACCGAGAGGACTCCTAAGTAGATTAGTGATTGTTATTTTAACCCTGATAATTAAATTCATACATAATTGGATTAAATAACTAGAAGAGAAACCTAAACCCCCACATCCATTCTATTGATTTCTTTTAATTATTTACTCTTTGTTTCCTTAGTTAATTTCTACAATCATCTTCTTTTTAATTGTTTGCAATTTGATTTCATTAAATTCAGTTGTTTTCTTTACAAATTTTGCTAGAATTAGGTTGTTAGCTTTCTCAAGTCTTCGTGGGATCGATATCTTGGAATACTCCAAGCTTTACTACTTGATTTCGTACTCTTGCGAAAAAACTCGATCAATATACATATTGCTTGAGGACAAGCAATGAGGTAACTGTGGGGGAATTTGATAAGTGTATTTTACACCTATATTATGAGCTATTTACAAGTTTAATTGGATGATCTTTGCTAATATTATAGCATCTATTATTCTCACTTTTATCTTATTGTTTGTAGGAAAGTTTTATGGTGAAAATTTAAGAAAACAAAGGAGATTTGGGATGAAAAGACCAAAAAGGGTGAATAGATTGAAGTTTGGCTCAAAAGAAGCTCATAGAATGAAGAAACATTGAAACAGACCTGAAACGGGTGGCGTATCATATATGAAACGGCCTTGTTTCATAACTGAAACAGGTGGGGTATCATATATGAAACGACCGAAAAGTCCGATAGTGTGGGACATGAAACAGCACCAGAATTGTATAGAAACGGCGCTGGTTCTGTGTTTTTGAGTCCAACTCGATTTAATCTCCTAATTTTATGTAATCTCTCCAATATAAATACCATAGTTTAGGGTTTTTAGATGGAGGAGATATACTTTTCAAGAGAGAGGAGGACTCAAGTCTTCAATTTGGGAAAATTTGTTCTATCTCTTTACTTTTGATTTTTCTTTTATTTAATGAATATGCTTTCTTTTCAAATTATGAGTAGCTAATTCTCTTGTTGGGGATTTGGGTAGATCTTCTAGGGATTTTAATTTAATTATTATATGAATTGATTTTCTGGGGTTAAATTTATTTTCTTTGTTCTTAATGCGTTTTATGTCTGGCCAACATAGAATAGATCTTTGGAATTGTATGAAGGACTAAAAGGTAAAATATAATTCGTGCTCTAGGAAAATAGACACAATCTAATTGGATACGGGAGTAATTCAGTTTATTGTGATAACCATAATTAAATTAGTTTCGGAAGAACCTGATTTAATTATTAATCTTAGGATCTTAATGTTCTTAGCTAATTAGTTTATGCACCGAGAGGTGGTAATCACTTAGTTAGGAAAGCTTAGGATGGACCGAGAGGACTCCTAAGTAGATTAGTGATTGTTATTTTAACCCTGATAATTAAATTCATACATAATTGGATTAAATAACTAGAAGAGAAACCTAAACCCCCACATCCATTCTATTGATTTCTTTTAATTATTTACTCTTTGTTTCCTTAGTTAATTTCTACAATCATCTTCTTTTTAATTGTTTGCAATTTGATTTCGTTAAATTCAGTTGTTTTCTTTACAAATTTTGCTAGAATTAGGTTGTTAGCTTTCTCAAGTCTTCGTGGGATCGATATCTTGGAATACTCCAAGCTTTATTACTTGATTTCTGTTCTCTTACAGAAAAATCCCGATCAAGTAATCTTATCTTTTGAAAATCATGTGCTCGAGAGTTCAAAGGCAATTCAATCTTGTTTTATAGAAGGAATGTATATGACGAATAAAAACATTCCCAATGCATCATTTGGAATAGTGGGGGAATGATTTAAAGAGACTATTCCTATAAGGTCCCATATCTAGATGCATTGTCTAATTCCACAACATGGAGGGCTGAACATAAGTTCTTAATAGACTCGTAGCTATAAAGTGGGGCAAAAATGTGGTTGTGGACACCCTTGATGAGTCTACCTATGCAAGTAGAGAAGTAAGAGGCCGTTTCTTAAGGATTACTCCGGTAAAATCCTAGAGTACTTGCTATATAACAAGATAAGCGAAGGCCCAAGTATACTAAATTAGTATACTAAATTGCGCTACCCCCTGAGGAATACACGAACTGCATGTATTGTGTGAATATATGTCCTAGTGTCTTATATTCAATCTGAAGGTTCAAGCCTTGGCCACCATTAGACATACACTATTAATAATATCCAAATTGCATAATTTTTGTTTTCATTCTTTTGCATTGCATTCATAATATTATTAGAAAATAAGTGGAGGATTGTTGTATATTTAAGTCTATATATTTTCTAATAATATACTTGTTAATATGAAATTGAAGTTAAGTTTTAAGTTTAAAAGTTTAACTAGTGAAAGACTTATTGGTTTTGTTGTCAAGAAAATTGAATAGGTTGAATCTCAACTGAATAGGTTGAAAGTTTGTTGAATCGATTGAGACTTCAACTGAACAAGTTCAAAGTTTCTGAACAAGTTCAAAGTTTCTGAACAAGTGTTAAATCAATTGAAACAAAGTTCAATCGATTCAAACTTTTCTGAAACTCATAAAAGTCAGTTTTAATCGATTGAGTATGATAATAAATTGATTAAACGACTGTAGAAACCTGAAAAGACACCTTTTTGAGAAAAGATACATTTAAATGAAGCATAAGACATGTTTATAAATTGAAGGGATGTTAATAATGTCTCTTGAAGTCTATAATTAGGTTCATAAACATTCATAAAATATATACAACATAATTAATATCTTAGATCTCTTAAGTATTCTTTATTCTTTTCTTGGATTGGGTTCCAGTGTGTTCGAAAGATTCTTAGAAGTGTAATCTTTGATTCTTTCTTTTGGTCATTGTATCCTAAGGACAACGTTTCCAAGAGTCCATTTGTATCGTAGTATGAAAACTATTATCCTAAAGAAAGCTTCCTAGACGTGCCTAACCTTCCTGGAAGTGCCTTGCCCAAATTCCTTTTGTCTTAAGTTTTCTTCATTTTATAGTCATTTTGGTTGCAATAGAAGTATCATATACAAAAGATTGAAGATAGAGAAGTTGTAGGAAATGTCTATCTCATCTAAACTCAACGAAGAATCCGATTTCCCACGTTGATGGATATGGGTTGGAGGATGGCGATGGGGAAAAAATACCAATTCACAGTCAGGGGACGGGGAAAATGTATGTATGTATATATTTGATTAATGATTTGATGTTATTTTAATTTAAAGTAAGAAGTTAACGGAGAATATGGAAAATTTCATGAAGGCTAAAGGGAAGGAATGAGAAGAGTCAGACCTTATTCCTGTGATCCCATGTAACAAAACACCTTTGGACACAACGTCTTCTAGAGCTTTAAGCTTCAAGAATATCTCTTCACTTTCATTATAATTGCTTCCAAAACAAGCTCTTGCAATGACATCTGCGGAGAAACTTCCCATGTAATCCTCAATTTTTATGTCTGCAACTCCGCCTTCACTGTCAATCTTATTATTCCAGGTGTTTACAAGTGGAACGGTTGAATCGGCCATAATTTTCATCATACTCTGCATACATTTAAATTCATCACCAATATTTTGTTTGATTAAATTTTATTCTACTAATTGTTTGAAGAGCATAGCATACCTTGACCTTGTCCATGTAGAATTCAGGAATAGAAATTTTTCTATGATGTGCCCAAATTTCACCATTTGAGTTTACAATTCCTCGACCAAGCAAAGGATCAAGCGCTTTAAGTTGAAAGGAAGATTTTGCTAAGTGGAATGAATCGGATTTGCTTATTTCCTTTATAAAATTAGGATGGGTCGTAACCAACATTTGCATGTTGGCTATGGAAAGCATAAATGTTGGACCTGCAAATTATAAACACATTGGAAACGAAAACTTTGATCTCGGCAAAGAGATATATATTGATCAATATTAATGCTACTTTCAAAACATTTATTACCATATTGTTTTTGACATTGCTCAATGAATGGAAACAAAGCTGAAGAACAATTGTGCGATATTTTCTGATCTCCTTCTTGGGGCAATTTGGAGCCCTTAAATCGTGTCTTCATCACTTCGCGGATATTACCCAGCAAGAAAGACGAAGGAGGGCCTCGGATTCCTTGCTTTCGAAGCTTCGAACGGAGCCTTTCAGGCTTCAATATCAAAGCATCCAGCAGGCCAATGAATCCAAGCAAGGAAATGGTGGCGATGACACTGGCGAGCAAAGCTAGGAGCTCCATGACTCCTTTTTGCTGGTTGACTTAAAAATTTCACAGAGTTTTCTCTGTTTTATTGATTGAACCTCCAAATATTAATATGTAAAATTAGAATGGTTTGAAAGCAATATTCTAGTCTTGGGTTTACACTGGCTTGTGAGCATGGTTTTTAATTCATCCATGCCTATTTAAAGTGATTCTCTTTCATATGTGGATATATCTCGCCAGCAATTCCTATAAGGTGATTCTTCATTAATTGGTCTCATTTTTTTTTTTAATTTTAAAACCCCACCACTATAATTTTTATTAAAAAGACAACTTATTAAGGTAACTTTTTACAATGCAAGGTTATTTTTTTGTGAAACGTATAAATATTAGACAAATTAAAAGAAACCATGTTGGGGGTTGTGAGAAGGATAGATTTAGACAGATAAAGAAATATTGTTCCCTCTATATATATACACACATTCCCTTACTATAAAGAGTAAACTAATAGGAAATAAAGTATATCATTTTTTTGCTACTTAAAAAAAGAGAGAGAAAATAATATATAGTATCTTTTAAATAGCCATTAATTTGCAAGTCAAATGTACTTAGAAATGCTAACGGGGCATACATACAAAGTTTAAAATTAGTTTACTTTCCACTTAATAAATATTTTTATTTAATTTAATGTAATAATATTTCTAAAATTAAAAAAAAAATTGTAATATTAATAACTTTCCCTTTATAAACAAGAGTTGCGTTTGGGAACATGAAGATGAAAGAAGAAATTTATGTTTCACTCTTAGGCGCTATTCGGTTCAGGTAATGTAACATTACCTGTGGGAATGTGCACTAGGGAATGTGACATTTCCTCATTAATTTGGTTCATCTGAAAAATGTGTTAGAGGACATGTCATTATCACGTCATTACCATATTGGTGGGAATATGTGTAGCAATAACATTACCACCCCCTCCTAGGTAATGTAACGTTCCCTACCTTTTTGCCTTATATCTTTCTATTTTGTCCTTACATTTTTCTTATTTTAATTCACGTTACCTTATTTGATTTCAATATAACAAAAAAACCATGAAGTCTAAAATAATCTTTTAAATAAATAAATAAATTAGAAGTCTCATAAACTGGTCTTTTATTTTTTAAGGAAAACTAGCCCTTTATATACAAGCTTCAATCAAAAAAATTGTATTAATTAATTAAATAAATAATTTAAAAAATTAAATAAAATAATTAATTAAAAAGTAGGACAACAAGATAACTCATATATTTTAAGCTAATATGTATGTTAATTTAATATATTAAGCTAATATGTATGTTAATTTAATATATTTAATTCTAGAAAGGCTTTGTTTAAGTGAGGGTAAAATAGTAAAACTTTCTTTTTTGTAGGTCATATTTTCTTTCAACCAAACATAGTAATCTTATGGACAAGACTTATATTTTTTTTTCTTAGGTTTTTTTCATGTTAGTAGCCACTAAAACTTTGTGAAGTGTTCATTCATATCATTAACTAGTTAACTCCTTTTTAACATCGTTATTTTTTTTTGTTGTCATTTTTTTATTCCTCTTGTCTTTTTTTTTGTTATAAAATTTTATCACAATATATTTATTTTAAAAGCTCCAATCAATTTTTTTTTCTAAAATCCTTCACTATATTTATTTAATATTCAAAACCCTTAAATGGCTAACTTATTTAAAATTTGTGGCTAAACTTTGTGATATACAATAAAATTTCTTTTTCTAAAACCCTACCACAATATTTATTTTAAAATTAAAAACTTATCTTTAAATAATTAATTTGTTTAAAATTTGGGGCTAAACTTTGTGATACGTATTTTTTTCATAAAAAGAAAGAATAATAAAAAAATAAAAATTATTCTAGAAAATTTTGTTTACTTCTAATGGCGTTAAAAAGGTGTTAAATGGTTTGTAGTATAAATAGATAGTACTTGATAAGATTTTAGTAGCTATTAACATGAATAGCACCTAAGGAAAAAGATATAATTAAGTTCTGTCCGTAACCTTATATTACCTCTATTACAATCAAACAGAAAATACACACATTCTTAGAGAATTAAATTGCATAATAATAAGGTGATAATCTTATTCTCATAGACGATGTTATATTACCCAAACCAAACGACCCTTTAGTGTATTTTGTGTGATAACAAACTTGTATTATAATAATTTTTTTATCAAGTATATATTATAATTATTTATAAATCCATAAGGGCGAATTTGAAATACTTAAAAGGATTTTGTAAATTTAAAATTTTCTTTTTATATCCCTTTAATTAGGGCTGTTCAAGCGACCCGAAAAACCCGATAACCGAACCGAACCGATAACTAGATTAGGGTTTTAGAATGTTCAAATGGAACCCGAATGAACCGAATGGAACCCGAATGAACCGAATAAGCTAAAATTTTAAAAAATATTTGATTTTATTAGCCTAAAATTAAAAGACTCAAAATTTTTATAATCTTATTTGAGATTTTATAAAAGAAAAAAGTTCAAAATTGAATGGATTTCAACTACCCGAAAACCCGCAAAAAAATCCGAACCGAACCGAACCGTTTACACCCCTACCTTTAATATGATATATTGAACCTTAATTAATTTGTACATACATATACTAACGTCTGTATTTATTCCTCACAATGAATACAGTAAAAACCAATTAATTGGTCTACCAAAAAAAAAGTGCAGGGTGTATACCGGCGAATATATGTAGATTGTAGAGGCAGGTTAGGCGCGTAATGTAAGGCTGTAAGAACTAAGAAGTAGGGTGGCTATAGCCCGCAGGCGGCGTGGGGCACAGGTAAGAAGATATTGCTTCTGCCCCATTAATGCTCTATTTCATTACAAAAGTAGTACTTTTTATCCGTCTACGTCTCTTATTCGGCCGATGTTGTTTTTCCAACTACTATAAAATTTTGTTACTATCTCCATCGTATAAAACTTGTTATTTTTGACTTGAAGTTTTAGATAGTGGAAAGATTAGATGATAAAAATATGATTAAACAATATTATTTTTAGAAGTTAATAGCTTTAGTTTTGAAGTGACTTTTTAAGAAATATTTAGTATTGAGTGATAAAAGAGAAAATATAGATGTTAAAATTTTTTGAATGACATCATCTTTTAAAAAAAATCTAAAGAATTTTGTGTGATTTTTTTTTACTATATGACATATCTTTTGTTTTCTTTTTAAATGTTTAATTTTATATTTTTAATAAGAGATTTTATAATCACGATAAAAAAGTATTTAACGTAACAAAAGAAAGCCACGTAAAAAAGTTTTAATTTTTTTATAGATACACGTCATTAAAGTTAACGTCATGTCAATATAATCAATATGTCACGTCAAAATAATTAATAACAAAAGTTTAATACCGTTAGTAATTAGAATGAAATTAATAATTATAAATAAAATTAGGGGGATTTAATTTGAGCAAATGAAAATAGAGAGACTAAATCCATATTTTGCATATAATTGAGAGGCTAAATATATAATTTAACCTTTATAAATCTATTATCATTTTTTTATTTTTTTTATTTATTTAAGAAAAAAGGGCGATGGGTAGACTTGTTTTTGGAGGTGGTGGCGAAGTTGTAGGAGATGAGGGTTTATGAACAGTGCATGCATGACTTTGTGAGCTGGAGAAGCGAGAAGAGATGATGTGGCGTGAAAGGGTTCAAGCTTCGTGGTTGAGTGAAGGTAATCGGAGCACGCCTTTTTTCCTTGTGGTGATGGCAATTATGCGAGCAAAATTCTAATGACAAGGTTGGAATTATTTTTAAACTAGCAATGGATCCGCGCTTCACTGCGGACGTGAGAATTAACATGTTAATTATATATAGATATTATATAATTTTATATATATTTATATTATAAATAAATTTTTGAAAGTTGATACATATTGTAACAAAAAAAATGAGTACATATATAGAGCTCAGGAAAATAACTAATATATATATAATCTATATTACAAAATCACACGACAAGATTATAATATCAATTTTATATGTATTATTATATTAATATTTAATATTTAATATTAATTAAATAAATTATAATTAAAATATTAAAAAAAACGTGAAAAATATATGATATATAGATATGTATAATATATAATATTTAAAGATATTAATATATAATAATATATAATATATAAAAATATTAATAAGATATTAATATTTTTTTGTTAGTGGAATGTGGGGTCTACGCTTTGAAAAGAAATAAAATTAAATAAGAAAAGTAAAATGACTAAATTATCCTTACCTTTTAGAATGAAATTGATGAAAATTAAAAAAATGATTGGATATTTTTATCATTTTATGCCCAACTTTATTTGTATTTAGTATATTACTTTCAGCATATTTCTCTAGCTCAAGACAATCTGTTAGCGAAGATTTCTGTGAGATTTTTTTGACCCAAGATTGTCAACGGAGTTACTTAAACTTTTGAAGCAAGATTGGTCTGCTTTGGAGGTTAAAGAAGCTATTCAGCAATATCCGGCTAGCGGAGAAATTATTGTACCACTACTAGAAAATAGGCTTTTAGCAACGTCAAAAGTCGTTGGTAAAAGTCCTTTTGTTGTTGTTAAAACCCTTTTGCAACGATATTTTGTCGTTGCAGGGTCGTTACTATTACCTCCATTGTTAAAGACATAACGTAACGACTTTCGTGCTATCCATTGTCGTTTCTGATAATATGTATCAGAAACAACATTTTGTCGATGCTAAAACATTACCATTTTTTGCAACGACATTCACTCGTTTCGAAAAATATTTATTAAAACAACATTTTGTCGTTGCTAAAAAATTATCATTTTTTGCAACGACATTTACTCGTTTTAAAAATATTTATTGAAACAACATTTTGTCGTTGCGAAAGAAATTAATTTTTTTGCAACAAATAAATGTCGTTGCGAATAGCTATTTTAGCAACAATATAAATTGGTTACGAATACTTGTAAATTTTTTTCGCAACGACATTCATTTGGTTACGTAATAATATTTGCAATGACAAATTGTTGGTTGCAATTCGTTATTAAATTTTTTACAACGACATTTAATTGATCGCAAATCATATTTAACAACGATTAAATACAGTTGGCAAAGCATTTACGTAACAATAAAATTTTGGTTGCAAATTTTCTAATTACCTTAAGTAACGATAAAATGTCGTTGTCTAAAATTTTAGGCAACAACATTCTTTGGGATAAATTAATTTAACGCAACGACATTACGTTGTTGGAAAATTTCATTATCAACGACATTTTGAGATTAGTATCGACTATTATTGTTTTAAAATAAAATTTTAAAATTATTTTAATTTTTATTAATGAAATTTTTCTCAACAACAATCTTGACACAAAAATAAATATTCGAAAATCAAATATTTATTTAATATGCAAATGAATATATTATTTTGTCAATGATTACATTGAAATTCTTTGACGTTGTACACACATGCACTCCTTGCAAGATCATCTTCCATCCATTCCCATCTACCTCGAGTCTTAACCATACCTCTTGCGAAAAGTGATTCCTTTGTCTGGAGAACATGAAATATGGTCCCAACTTGCGAGCTGCTGTCAATAGTCACCTTCTGCAACACATTTTGAATCTGCAAAACCAAGCCTAAAATGATTAGATTTTTCAGTGTTTAAGCTAGTTAGGAAAAATCTTAACCAGTAATGCTAGGCAGCAGAGAACAAATTATGCTGGTCAAAAAAGGGACCTGGTGACACGCCCGGACCTTGTCCGCACGTGTCAAGTTGAATAATCATGAATTGTTGTCTTGTCAATTTACCAAATTTGATTCCCATGGATGTTTCAAACTTCGTTTAGCTTAATTTCAAGCTTAAAAACCCTAAAATTGAAGTCCGGGGATGTGGGCCCCACTTGGGAATTGAGAACCGGGGCAATTGGGCCGAGTTGACCGGAGTCAACTATGGAAATGTTGACTTCGGCGCCGGACCTGGTCGGGTCCGGCGCCGAACCCGTCAAATTATATAGGGGTCTCGGCTGCCGAGACCCCCATTCTTCACTTCTCCTCTTCCTCTTCAATTCTCCGATCTCTCTCTTCAAATTCTCCCTGAACCAAGCCTTCAATTCCTCTTCAAACACTTCATCAATCATCAATATCAACTTCTTTTGCCATCTCAAAGATCAAAACATTAAGATTTCTAAGGAAATCATCAAATCTTAAAATCTGGAAATCTGGCGACAGTTTGTTCTTCAGCCGATATCTTTTGATTCAACCGTGCGTTTTGGCTGAGAATTTGGTATGTTGTTATAGACTCATCAAGCTTTAATTTGATAGTTTACACGCTTGATTTCATGGTCTGAGCTAAGAGAATTTGATGATTGAAGTTGAGATTTCTGTTTTGTCCGAGTAAAGTCAACTCTTGATGTTTTGATCCAAAATTCGAGCATGATTTATTGTTTGATTCAGTTCTTGAAGCTGTGAATTCATAGATCATGTGTTTAACTTGATATGTTTCAATTTTGGTGCGGATTGGTGTTGAATCGAACTCGAACCGAGCATGTTTTGTTGAAAGGCCGAATTCGGCCATTTTCTGGGGGCAGGTCCGGCGCCGGACCTGGCAGGTCCCGCGCCGGAGCTGCCTAAAAATGGGAATATCTCCCATTTTGGCTCACTCCCGCCCGGGAGTGAGCCATCTGCCGACAATGGCACTGTAGCACCAGGGGCAATTTGGTAATTTTGTAACCCTAGACCCCATTTGACCCCAATTAACTCCAATTAGCTCCAATTGACTTATGGACTTGTCAATTTTAGTCCGAGACCTTTAATTGGTGTTGTTTTATGAATTGATCATTGGTTGAATATTTTATTAATCAAATTAGATTTTTAATTTGATTATTTAGGTACGTGATCGTACGAGTTTTTGGACCAGTTGCAATTTGAGCTAAGGCATTCGTGGGTAATCGGGGAGTATACAACTCTCCTCACTTGTGAGTGGCTTGGATTATATTGGTTGACCATTGAGGGTTAACTGTTTTCAAATTATTTATAAATGCTTTATTAAATTGTTTACATATGTTTTGGGGTATGAACTGTCCACCCTCACACACTAAGTTTATAAATGATTTGAAAGGGTGGGAATTTCAATAAATTGATATATTGATATTATTGATTATTGTATGGGGAATGATACCCCTGAGAGATTGATATTTTATTGATTATTTTATGGGAAATGATATCCCTGAGAAATGAGAAATTAAACATAGTCCTCGGGGCTCCAATATGTGGGAGCGTGGACCGAGTTGAGATGCATGCGTGTTACTCAGCCGTGGACCGCCTATCGAGGGGCACGGTGAGTCGCTCCTGATTGTGAGAGGCGCGTAGGGAAACTCGCCAGGACTTCGGATGCTGTGTTCCACCACAGTATGGCAAACGTCAAGGGAATGGGCCAGAGAATAAAGTAAGTAAAAATGTTTTAAAAGTATAAAGTAACCCTTGACGGTCCAGTGGATACCCAGTGCACGGGTATACCTTATTGGGACGATTTCAGATGCCAGCCCTTATGTAAATATTATTAAGGATTTGATATTTGATATTTGATTTGGCATGGGATTTACTATATTTCAGTAAATGATTTATTAAATTGATATTTGGATTATTTCATATCCCCAGCCTGAGGTGATCGGTCTTTATAACCGAGTCTCTCACTGGGTACATGTTTATGTACTCACCCCATTCACTTTTGTTCTCAGATCATTAGTCTTTGGACGGCGGACGTCCTGATGGCCAGTGATCCCAGTACGGCACTGTGGACACGATTATGTAGGTGCCACCTCATTTTGCTTATGTTACTTGGCTCGGAATATTATTACATCTTACATATACAGTTGTGTATTTATAAATAATACTTTTCCGCTGCATGGGTCATAGTAAGATGTGATACTTTATTTTAAAATATTTTGAACTATGTTATCTATGATATTTCATATGTTTTCATATATATTGCTCGAGTATCCTTTATTTTTAAGCCTTGTGCCATCTTGGTTGCCCGCCTGACGAGGCACGCATCTCGAGGTGGTACGGCGGTTGTCATGTGGCCGAGCCTGTGGGTCGGGGCGTGACAATTAAATTGGTATCAGAGCAAATTTTAAAATATAAAATATATTTATGTTATACCGAGCCAAGGAGTTTAAGTAATTTTGAGATTTCTGATTTTTGGGGTTAGAGTTTAAGGTATGGTTGGTATAGATGTATTTTCATCTTCTGACATAGATTTTGTATATAGTTACGCCATGCCACCTAGAAGGAGTATTTCGAATCCTTCTGTTCCTACCCCTGATCCCTCTGTACCTAGGAGGATAGATCGACCACGTAGGCAGCCTGAGAATCAGCCTACTGTAGATCCGGAGACTACTGAGATTCCGGACGAGCCTATTCCACCTATTCCGCCTGTTGATGAGATACATCATCAGGATACTCATACTGATATTCCACCACCCCCACCTCCGACGACTGTCACGCTGGTGCAGTTTACACCCGCTGATTTCGAGCGAATGTTTGACACTTGGGCCAGTAGATTCTTTTCATCACTGATGGCCGCTGGCATACATCCGACTACCAGTATTACACCACCAATTCATCCATCGCCACCGATGCCGACACTGATGTCACCGTTTCCATCGGGTGGTCGTGGAAAAGAAAAGTGTGGATCTGGGTCCAAGGCCAAAGGAAAGATTGGGAAAAAGAAAGTGGAGTTTAGGCCTCAATGCCCAAATTGTAGGCGTTTTCATTTTGGCCAGTGTAGGGTTGTACCTCGATGTTTTCGGTGCGGAGGCATGGGTCACGTAGCACGTGCATGTCCATCTACTACTTCTGTACCGTCCAGGCAGAATTTTAGTCAGCCTCCAGTTAGACCGAGCAACTATGGAGGTTTTCGTCCATTTCAACTTGCGCGACATTCTTTCGCAGCACCTTCTACCTCTCAGCAGCATTCGGGTATTGGTAGTAGTTCTGCAACCCCGAGACGACCCCTACAGCAACAGCAGCAGCGACAACATACTCAGGTTTACGTAATGTCGCAGGAGGACGCCAATGCACGTCCTGATGAAGTCACCGGTAAGTATATATTTTAAATATTCATGGATAGTTATTTTTTCACGAATAAAGATATCATCGTACTCGTAACTGCTTGCCGAACAAGAGTAACCGCTTTAGAAAATTTTTGAACGTTAGACGTGGTAATTATTTTCGATCAACCGGCATATGTGATTATGGACACTGGAGCTGCCTTGTCCTATGTTATACCAAGTTTTCCGTGCATGCGGATCGATCGTTAACATTTTTGGGATACGAGCTATTGGTGAATACACCGTTGAGTGAAAGAATGGTTCGAAATACGAAGTACAAAGAATGTGCAGTGAAGTTGGAAAACCTAACTTTTGAAGTAGACTTAATTCCACTTCAAAATGTTTGACTTCGATGCCATCTTGGGAATGGATTAGCTTGGGAGACATCATGCTCAGATCTACTGCGAGCATCATTTGGTGAGAATCCCACGAACTGACGGCAGCAAGATCGACTTTTACAGTGAGTGCAGAGGCATATCAAATATTATCTCCGCTATCAAAGCAAGTAAGCTACTACTCAAAGGGTGTAAAGCTGTGTTAGCCTATGTAGTAGATAAATCTGTGGAAGAGCCTAATATTAAAGATATCCCGGTTGTTAATGGATTTCCGGATGTCTTTCTTAATGAATTTCCTGGTTTGCCACCAGAGAGAGACTTTGACTTTCCGATCGAAGTTTATCCCGGTACGGATTCAATTTCTATGGCTCCATATCAAATGGCACCCACTGAACTGATTTAAACTGAAGAAACAACTCACCGAATTGCTGGATAAAGGATTCATTCAGCCGAGTACATCACTTTGGGGAGCCCCAGTTTTGTTTGTAAAAAAAAAAAAAAAAGAAAGACGGCTCTATGCGACTCTGCATTGACTACCGCAAGTTGAATGCGGTGACTGTGAAGAATAGATACCCACTACCTCGCATTGATGATTTGATCGATCAACTGTGAGGAGCCGGAGTGTTTTCTAAGATTGATCTGCGATTGGGCTATCATTAGTTGAAGATCCGAGAAGAAGATATCCATAAGTCCACTTTTCGTACCAGATATGGACATTACAAATTCTGTGTAATGTCGTTCGGATTTACCAATGCTCCAGCAGCATTTATGAATCTGATGAATCGCATATTCCATCAGTACTTAGACCGATTTGTCATTGTTTTCATTGATGACATATTTGTTTATTCAAGGAACCAGCGAGAACATGCAGATCATCTTCGCATTGTGTTGCGAACTCTTCGAAATCACCAGCTTTATGCTAAGCTCTCCAAATGCCAGTTTTGGTTGCAGCAAATCGGATTCCTTGGACATGTTGTGTCTAGGAATGGCATATATGTGGATTCCAGCAAGACTGAAGCAATCACCAATTGGAAATGTCCCACAACTCCTACGGAGATTTAAAGTTTCTTGAGATTGGCTGGATATTATCGGAAATTTGTGGATGGATTCTCCACGATAGCTGCACCATTGACTAAGTTGATCCGCAAAAATACTAAGTTTGTTTGGTCAGAGGAATGTGAAAAGAGTTTCCAGAAGTTGAAGAATAAATTGACGACCGCACCGGTACTTGCCTTACCTGTGAGCGGCAAGGAGTTCACTGTGTATACTGATGCAATCGGGCAACGGAATTGAATATGTGTTGATGCATGATGAACGGGTAATTGCATATGCTCCACGTCTATTGAAACCGAATGAGGACAATTATCCAGTACATGATTTGGAGCTTACTGCCATTGTCTTCGCTTTGAAGATTTGGCGTTATCATTTATACGGTGAAACCTATCATATCTACATTAATCACAGGAGTCTCAAATATTTCATGACTCAGTGTGAGTTGAACATGTGGCAAAGGAGATGACTAGATCTCATCGAAAGACAAAGAAGAGATATCGACGGATTAATAGCTGAAGATGGCTAAAGTAAAGGAAATCCCGAGTACTCAAGGGAAGGAGTACGGGAATAAGGAAAGGAATTGATCAAACTCATAAACTTCTATGAGCACAGTCAGTATGAAAAAAAAAAACAGAAAGGAAGTTCTAACACATAAGAGAATCAGAAGTGTTAGAAGAAAAGAGGGATAAGAATGAGAAAGATAAAGAAAGTCAGAGAAGAGAGTAAAGAGGGAAGAATGAGGTCAAGGCAAAGGAAACCCTGGATAAGAAGTGGAAAATCATGTAAATCATGGTAAAAGAAATATAAAGAAAAGGAATGACACAGAGATGACCCCAAGGAAAACGGCGTAAGGATGACAAGAATAGCAAGTGATGCCTAAAGATGACAATGGACCATAAGGAAGATCAAGTGAAAAGAATGGAGATGAAACCTCAAGAGAAGTGTGAAGAGAAAGAAACTACCAAGAATGCAACATGTGTGTGACAAGCGTGAATTACGCTATTCCTCAATGGATGAGAAGGCAAGAGGAAAGTGAACCCACAATAGATGTGGGCGGAACGGAAAATGAAGAAAGGAAAAAGAAAGAAATGGGGATATAGAGACCCCAGAATATATTATTGATGAAAAGAAGGGAAAAGAGATGACCTTTAGCAAGGAAGCTAGTGTGAAGGAATGAGGTCAGAATAATAAGATGCACGTGACACCTTCTGAATTGAATACCTCAAGAAAATAAAATTTAAGCAATGCCTTAGAGGCAAGAGAAATGATATGGATGGGTATATATTCAAGCTCAAGTGTGATTGATTTGGGAGCCATATGAGGCGTCCTATGAGAGGAAGGGTCGGAGATCGAGATCTTGAGGATCTCTGTGATGACCACTCGAGAGGACCGGCCCAGCATGTGAGTGGGGAGAGCATGAGACCTCCCAGAGTTCTCTGTCCTTGTGAGGAGGAGAGATGATATATGATGGGCCATGGGCCCTGTATGAGATTTGATGAGCCATGGGCTCTATTTGTGATTGTGATGGGCGGTCAGAGAGTGGGTCAGATTATGAGAGCCGAGAGGGTATGGTCTCTGATTCCTCTATTATGATATGGCCAAGTGTGGGCCAATATATATATATATATTAGAGCTTGACTCAGACGCTATGAGATTTGAATGGATGTTGTGCAAAAGAGGAAGAATGAAGCAATAGATGGAATGAGAAACGAAACCAAGATAGGGGAAAAGATATTTAACTCTTTGCATCCTCACCTTGAAGGCGAGGGAGTTAAGTGAAGGTCTTTCCCGATAAATTGGCTACAAGGATGAGTACAAGACCATGAAACAGCCAGAAACGCGTCAGAGAATGGCCTCGATGTGAGAGGTAATGGCAATGAAAAGGGAGAAGGAACTCCTAAGAAAAGTAGAGGTGTGGAACCTCAGAAGAAACAAAAATATAGTCTTGCCAAGAGAGATTTGAATGATGAGATAAGAATAAAGCGAGAGCATCAAGCAAGCATAACTACAGCAAAGGAAGAACCTCTAAAGGCCATACTTAAATATAGAAGACCTAAACCATAAATAGGTAAGGGTAGGCTATGTTAAGGAAAGGATGAGGTTCAAACTCAAGAATAGAAAAGCAATTTTAAATTCATCCGAGAACGATTGCAGGCAGCCCAAGATCGAGATAGAAAATATGTACAGTGAAGGAGGACACCTTTGGAGTTCCAAGTGGGAGATCATGTGTTTTTAAAGGTTTCTCCTTGGAAAGGTGTTATTCATTTCCGCAAGGCGGGAAAACTCAATCCGAGATATATTGGTCCATTCCTTGTCACTGTACGAATTAGATTGGTGGCGTATCGCTTGGAATTGCCACCTGATATGGCTTGAATACATAATGTCTTTCATATATCTATGCTCCGAAAATATGTACCTGATCCATCACATGTTCTTCAAACACCATCTGTGAAGCTGAAGAAAAGTTTGGGCTTCAGAGTTCGACCTGTAGCCATTTTGGATCGAGAGATTCGATCGTTGAGGAATAAATCGGTACCTTTGGTGCGAGTTTTATGGAAAAGCTCGCAGATTGAGGAGCAGACTAGGGAACCCGAGAATGACACGAGACGTAACTTTCCCTATTTGTTTGTTGTTTAGTTTGTTTAAATTTCGGGGACGAAATTTTTGTAAGGAGGGGAGAGTTGACACGCCCGGACCTTGTCTGCACGTGTCAAGTTGAATAATCATGAATTGTTGTCTTGTCAATTTACCAAATTTGATTCCCATGGATGTTTCAAACTTCGTTTAGCTTAATTTCAAGCTTAAAAACCCTAAAATTGAAGTCCGGGGATGTGGGCCCCACTTGGGAATTGAGAACCGGGGCAATTGGGCCGAGTTGACCGGAGTCAACTATGGAAATGTTGACTTCGGCGCCGGACCTGGTCGGGTCCGGCGCCGAACCCGTCAAATTATATAGGGGTCTCGGCTGCCGAGACCCCCATTCTTCACTTCTCCTCTTCCTCTTCAATTCTCCGATCTCTCTCTTCAAATTCTCCCTGAACCAAGCCTTCAATTCCTCTTCAAACACTTCATCAATCATCAATATCAACTTCTTTTGCCATCTCAAAGATCAAAACATTAAGATTTCTAAGGAAATCATCAAATCTTAAAATCTGGAAATCTGGCGACAGTTTGTTCTTCAGCCGATATCTTTTGATTCAACCGTGCGTTTTGGCTGAGAATTTGGTATGTTGTTATAGACTCATCAAGCTTTAATTTGATAGTTTACACGCTTGATTTCATGGTCTGAGCTAAGAGAATTTGATGATTGAAGTTGAGATTTCTGTTTTGTCCGAGTAAAGTCAACTCTTGATGTTTTGATCCAAAATTCGAGCATGATTTATTGTTTGATTCAGTTCTTGAAGCTGTGAATTCATAGATCATGTGTTTAACTTGATATGTTTCAATTTTGGTGCGGATTGGTGTTGAATCGAACTCGAACCGAGCATGTTTTGTTGAAAGGCCGAATTCGGCCATTTTCTGGGGGCAGGTCCGGCGCCGGACCTGGCAGGTCCCGCGCCGGAGCTGCCTAAAAATGGGAATATCTCCCATTTTGGCTCACTCCCGCCCGGGAGTGAGCCATCTGCCGACAATGGCACTGTAGCACCAGGGGCAATTTGGTAATTTTGTAACCCTAGACCCCATTTGACCCCAATTAACTCCAATTAGCTCCAATTGACTTATGGACTTGTCAATTTTAGTCCGAGACCTTTAATTGGTGTTGTTTTATGAATTGATCATTGGTTGAATATTTTATTAATCAAATTAGATTTTTAATTTGATTATTTAGGTACGTGATCGTACGAGTTTTTGGACCAATTGCAATTTGAGCTAAGGCATTCGTGGGTAATCGGGGAGTATACAACTCTCCTCACTTGTGAGTGGCTTGGATTATATTGGTTGACCATTGAGGGTTAACTGTTTTCAAATTATTTATAAATGCTTTATTAAATTGTTTACATATGTTTTGGGGTATGAACTGTCCACCCTCACACACTAAGTTTATAAATGATTTGAAAGGGTGGGAATTTCAATAAATTGATATATTGATATTATTGATTATTGTATGGGGAATGATACCCCTGAGAGATTGATATTTTATTGATTATTTTATGGGAAATGATATCCCTGAGAAATGAGAAATTAAACATAGTCCTCGGGGCTCCAATATGTGGGAGCGTGGACCGAGTTGAGATGCATGCGTGTTACTCAGCCGTGGACCGCCTATCGAGGGGCACGGTGAGTCGCTCCTGATTGTGAGAGGCGCGTAGGGAAACTCGCCAGGACTTCGGATGCTGTGTTCCACCACAGTATGGCAAACGTCAAGGGAATGGGCCAGAGAATAAAGTAAGTAAAAATGTTTTAAAAGTATAAAGTAACCCTTGACGGTCCAGTGGATACCCAGTGCACGGGTATACCTTATTGGGACGATTTCAGATGCCAGCCCTTATGTAAATATTATTAAGGATTTGATATTTGATATTTGATTTGGCATGGGATTTACTATATTTCAGTAAATGATTTATTAAATTGATATTTGGATTATTTCATATCCCCAGCCTGAGGTGATCGGTCTTTATAACCGAGTCTCTCACTGGGTACATGTTTATGTACTCACCCCATTCACTTTTGTTCTCAGATCATTAGTCTTTGGACGGCGGACGTCCTGATGGCCAGTGATCCCAGTACGGCACTGTGGACACGATTATGTAGGTGCCACCTCATTTTGCTTATGTTACTTGGCTCGGAATATTATTACATCTTACATATACAGTTGTGTATTTATAAATAATACTTTTCCGCTGCATGGGTCATAGTAAGATGTGATACTTTATTTTAAAATATTTTGAACTATGTTATCTATGATATTTCATATGTTTTCATATATATTGCTCGAGTATCCTTTATTTTTAAGCCTTGTGCCATCTTGGTTGCCCGCCTGACGAGGCACGCATCTCGAGGTGGTACGGCGGTTGTCATGTGGCCGAGCCTGTGGGTCGGGGCGTGACACCTGGTTTGTCGTAAAAATAGGGCACCAACCTTTAGCAACAAGACATTTTTTTGTAACATCTATGCTGAGCATATTCAAAGTGTGAAAATTTGATTTTCTTTCTTCACCTAAATAAATTAGAAGAAACGATGTTCAGTGCTTAAGAAAGCATAGACTTGAAAACAACTTAATAAAGGTCAAAGCCAACTGCAGAAAATGACATGTGACCATACGGACATCAAGTGTAAACAGAGATAGAAGCGTGCGCTTTTAAAAAGAATGAATTAAATCAATTTCAACAAACCAAAAGGCTCCAATTCTCAAAGTGGTAGGCAATTGTCTGTAACAAATTGCTCTGATGCACCAGTCCGATATCAATGGTAGTTTTAAGCTCATCAAGTCTTTCAGACACCTAATGGTAAGAGAGGTTACAAAATTCAGTTTACTCTTTATTTGACAAGAAAAGAACGAAACCTCAGTAAGGCGCCCCTTTAGGCAAAAGTGCAAATATAAAAGTAACAAGAGAGTACTTTCACTATACCTGAGCTTCAAAATCCATATAAATATGAGTACTGATTCAGCTGAATACCAAAACGGTACAAACCATACCTCTGTAATGATCTGAAATTGTTTGCCTAGGTCCTCTGTTTGCTCCAAAAGCTTCACAAATTTTCATAATTTTGTTCCTTGCTCTTTCACCAGAATAAAAGGCAACAAACACGTTTTTCTCAACCTGCAATGGCGAATGAAAATAGTAAAGTCCTTTTATCTCTGAATCCAAAATTGATTTAGCCACATGTAGGAATAAGAGGAGATGATCCGGTAACACATACTGATAGACAGAAGTAGCAAACTGATGCCACATAATCTAATATTCAGAGTGAATAAAGAATATGTGAATAGAAGAACCACGGATGAATGCCACTTTATGAAATTTTAAATCTACAATGGTAAATACAGGTACTAACCTTCTCCCCAGATGCAGGATCAGTGACAGGATCTTCAACTACTGATTGCTTTAAGAAGACATTCCTTCAGGTTGCACAAAACAGAATTCTTTCAAATGCTAATGATTTTTCTCTGGTGACAAGACCACTGACAAATCCCAGCTTAACTTGCTTAGATGGATCCGTCACCATTTCCTACAAATATAAACACCTTATGCATCATGTAAAGAAGAGTAAAAGGCATCAATGATACTAAAAAGGAAAATGCACAAACTGAAACTATACTTGCTCCAATAATAATGGACTGTCAATGAACACTTCACCCCTTTGCAGAGCTTCAGCTTCTCTCTGCTTAGCTGCAGCACTGTTTTAAGCAGACTGAAAAAACTCACCAGCCTGAATAAAGGAAAACAATGCCATGCATTATCACTCTACAGCTCTAACAATCATGATGCTCCTACTTCAACTTACAAAGAAAGGCGATAAGCAGTTGCATGGAAATATGGAATTAAAGATTTTCACTTCTACTGCCTTAAAACCAGCAAAAAAGGAAACAAGCAACCAGGGATGTACCTTATGCAGAACTCGAATTTACCTTGCGGGTTTCCCTCCGCGCCTCCCTGTCCAAGGTGTACACGGCATTCCCACGCCCCTCAAAAGGCGGTCCGTGGTTATGCGGTTACTGCAGTAACTAAAATCCTCCCATGGAGGCCACCGTATAGTCACATCTTGGAATTGTGATGGCTTGCAAACCTTTTTATGTTTACTTCGAATAAAAACATTATCTTTGAAAAATTATGTAATAAAACTTTCAATGTTTTGAAATCAATATTAGCAATTTTATCTCAAGACCATTTTCCATATTCAATTCTCAAAACCAAACATTTCAATTTAGCCATCACATTCCATGGGCCATTCACATTTAGCATCATTCAATATACATTCAAATAAGCCATTTCTCTAAACACATAGCATAATAATAAACTTTCATGAAACCACATTTAACAAAACAATAAGGAGTAGAGATTTAAAATTTCTTTATCCACTCACAGTGAGGTCCAAGCTATTCCGGCTCTTTCTCGACCGGTTCTTTGTCTTTCTGTATTGTCTGGTCTCCTAATCATTCATACATTTATTAGGTTTCTAATGTCATGTGGAAAATTTAACTAAACCAAATCTATATGCTAATGTTATGCATGCCATGTAACTATGTAGTAACCTAACACTTAATTGCTATTTTGAATTTCTACTAATATTCTTCCAACTAATTTTTCTTCAAAATCCATATTTACTCCATTAAATATTGAAAATTTCCTATGGCTAATACACATTAAAAAAAATTCAGCCATTATTCCAATTTCAACCAATTTCCACATTTTTCCTTCCAAAATTTTTCTTTAGCATTTTCACATCAAAATTACTCCAAAACAACTACATTTTCATGTAAATCACAAAATGGCAAAATTCCATTTTTCCTTAAGAATTTCAGCAATAATATTGAAAAATTAAAATTTTCTTTTCCAATGTAATTTAATGGCATTTCCTAGCTTAGTAAGCTTCCATGAACTTCATATTTCAATCCTAAGGTTCCATGAATCCATTTTGTCCTAAAAATCTCAAATTTAAAATTTCTCCATAATTTTTCTAATTTTCTAGATTCATAAGTCTACAAGCAATTTTAAGCTAAACTAACTTGATATTCATGTTTAGCATGCCAAAAACTATAATCTAGGATCAAAATTAGGCATGCTTACCTTGATTTGTGAAAATCCACCAAGAACCCTAGACTTTCCAATTGCAATTTCTCCTCACTTAGCTTGAATTTATTGAAATTGATTTAGGAATGTTGATGGGCTAATCAAGAGGTTTAATTTGATAGGTAATTTTAGTAGGCTTGTTTGGAGAATTTAGGACTTGTGTTTTATGGAGGAAGCTTGCAAGGTTCAACAATGGAGTTTTGCTCATCTTTTCTCAAGGTTGAAGACAACAATAGAATTTTCAAGAATTTTCTAGCCTTTTATTTGTGCATGGCCGGATTTTGCATGCTTATAAGATGACAAAATTTGTTTTCATCTTAGCCATTGATTTCTAAGGCTTTGCCACTTGTCATCATGTGATTAAATCCATAAAAGATAATTTTATTCTTAGTTCCCATTTTGTCCTCCAACAATCACTAAAATTCCATCTATATCCTAAGTCAGTGTAATAAAATTTTTCAGTGTATATTTTTATTCTTCAGACAATTTCCTTTTATTCCATTGGCAGTGAAATTTTTAAATTCTCTGTCAATTTTTTGTAAAATCAATCTAAACTTCTAATCTTACTACTAAACTTCAACAATTCATTTAATTTCATTTATATCCTATTCATATCTTATGTAAGGCTTAAACTATATTTTCCATGATTTCCTACTAAATGATGCATGCCGGACGAACTAAGAGGAACAGTAATTTGGAACGGGTATTACATGGTGGCCAGGGTTCGAGGGGTGGGTGCTGCAGCACCGACGAACCTGAACGCTTGGGCCTTGGGACAATACCTGGATTGGGCCTGTGGTGGAGCTGGACTGGGGTCCTGGCCCACAGGCGGCACAAGAGGGCTTGGTGAACCAACCTGAGTGCCTAGGGTTCCGTTGTCCTGGGGGACACGGCTCTGACAAACCCGATATGACCAGACATTCAGGCAACCTGAACCCGAAATGACCCGAGTTTCCCTTGACCCGAAACTGATCCAACCCGAATGACCCGATTCCGAACCTAACCCGACTTACCCATCTACCAATTCTACTAAATACTTTTCAAACCTACTTTTACAACAATTATTTTAAGTCATTACTAATGCAACGGTAAACATTGCCAACAATAAAAATTGTCGTTGCCAATACAATAACATTTGACAACGTCATTTTTTTGCTGTTACGAATACAAGAAGCACTACTGATGAAAAAAGACGTCGTTCTCTAAATACTTTATAAATCCAATTTCGCAACAACTTTTATAAGTTGTTGCTAATACAGCAAGCATTGTCAACGATAAAAAATATTGTTGCTAATATGATGACATTTGGCAACAACCTTTTTTTATTGTTACGAATGTAGGGAGTATTGCCAACTTAAAAATGCCATTGCCTAAAATGTTGTCAAAATCCAATTTATTAACGACTTTTACATATCGTTGCTAACACAATGACATTTCGCAACTACTTTTGGAAGTCGTTGCCAATATTACAACATTTCACAACGACATTTTTTGTTGTTACTAATAACGGAAGTATTGCCAAAGACAAAAAATTTCGTTGCGTAAATTGCTTTCAGAATCAAATTTCACAACGATTTTTGCAAGTCGTTGCCAATATTACAACATTTCACAACGACTTTTTTTGTTGTTACTAATAACGGAATTATTGCCAACGACAAAAAATTTCGTTGCGTAAATTGCTTTCAGAATCAAATTTCACAACGACTTTTGCAAGTCGTTGCCAATGATATGACATTTTGCAACAATAATTTTGGTTGTTGCGAAAAGTGGTTGCTAAAAACTACTTTTCTAGTAGTGTACAGAGCGGGTTTATAACGTTAGGTGGTCTTACCCATTAAAATTGTGCCAAAGAGAAAATGTCTCTACCATTCTGTCTCTGTTGAAGGGGAATGCGTCACTTTCAAAGTAAGGAACTAGGTCTCCAAGGGTTAACCCTGTCTTTGCCTCCTGTAATCTGATGCTGATTCAAGTTTCATTGTCTGTTTTGCAGCCCTGTAATCTTGAGAGAAAAGGTACAAATCAGCAAGCATGCACAGGGCCTTACATGTGCCTGTCTTTGCTATGTGGCAATCTTTGGCTTTGCTTTAGTATTCTGTATGATGATATGATATGATGTATGATACGATATGATGTAATGACTTGCCCAATTAAAGAAGCAAATTGGGCTTCTTTGCCTTTCTGCGGTTGTATCTTCGAGCTTGTACAGTTGTGAGCTTTGAAAATTCTTGTCCACGAAAATTCCAGATCTTATTTGATAGGATTAGGCCTTGTAGAATTGGGCCTATTATTAATTATCCCCAAAAATAAATCCAAAGCATTTGTGATCCAACAAAAGTGACCTTTCAACAATGCAAAGGCCCGAGAATAAATTAGCTCTATTAATTTGAATTAAGTCTATGTTCGATAGGAAAAAAGGAAATAGTAAAAAAAATAATAAATAGGAAAATAAAATAAATTTATATTTTTTTCTCATATTTGGTAGTAAGAAAAGAAATAAGAAGAAAAATAAAAAATTGATTATTTCCATTGTTTTGTATAAGTAAGAAATAAGAAAGAAAGAAAACTTTTTTAAAAAATATATGACAATTTTAACCTTATTTACTTTTTAGTTAAAAATTTAATTACTTTTAATATCTTTTATTTGTAATGGTAAACTTTGTAATTAGAAAAGAATATTAAGGGTGTAAATAATTATTTCAATATGTTAGAGTCAACAATTATTTTTTTTTCTTCTATTTCTGTCTAATTTAGATGGAAATGATTTTTAAGGAAATAAATCCTCACATTCCCCGTCTATTTCCTTCCTTAGGTACATTTCTATTTTATCAAACAAAGTAAAATTGTATTTTTCCATCTACTTTCTTTTCATACCATTCCTTTCTTCTTTATTTTCTTCCTACCAATTATAGTAAAGTCCACCCATCTACTTTCTTTTCATACCATTCCTTTCTTCTTTATTTTCTTCCTACCAATTATAGTAAAGTCCACCCGATGTCCAAGCAACTCAATCTCTTCTTGACTATGAATTGAACTTGAGTGAAATTTGGAGAGACCTGATTCCAACCCAAGCAAAATTTCCATAGGCTTCAAAATTACGGTGTCTACATCATGTGTTCGCATATCAATTGATTAATTTTGAATGTGACAGTATGAATGTTGTTCCCAGGGCTAAAGGTAGTTTTTATTTTGTAGTGTTTGACTGGTAGGAGTAAAATATTTCTTCCTATGAGAAGCCCCCTCAAGCCTCAGCCTAATATTAAGATGTGGGCTTCTCATCCTTGCTATTGGGGTTTGGACCCCTGACATTACTATTAGTAAATACTCTACATACCACTTAGTCCAGGAGGGGTGGAGATCAAATTAGACATCAAATTCAAAGCTTTTGGAAGAGGAGATCCACTCCGAATTCAGGCTCTAAAGCTAAACCAAGAGAAGGACAATGTCTATAATTTGGTGAGAGGGAGAACTTGAAGTTTGATACTATTGCAACAAGAAGTATCTTGATTATTGCGAGAGCAAGATGCTGCCCCAAGCAAATATGAGGTCCGAGCCCCATGGCATAAATGCATGAGGGTGTTTGCATGCACCACTTACTCCATTGGAAAATCTTTCAGGGTTGAACTTATCGGCATCAGGGCCCCATATATCTGGGTCGTGGTGAAGTGTTATTACTGATACTAGGATGTTGACTCCTTTAGGGAGATCGATATCTCCAAATTTCATGTCATCCAATACCTCCCTAGGTAGGAGAGGTACAAGAGGGTAAAGCCGTAGTGACTCATTGACCACCATGGTTATCTGCCCAAATTTCAAGAATTTTATCAATAAACTTTTAAGAAATTAGGGTACATATGCATTGAAAGTGAAAATATTTTCTTAAATATGCATTACTAGTATCTTTTTAAATAATTATAACTATAACTTATAAATTAGTTATACCAATAAAGTTTCACATCTTTTTTTTTTTTGGTTATAGTTTCACATCCTTTTTAATAATGTAGAAGATGTTAATCAATTTAATTAAAGTAAATTAAGATATTGGCTCAAAATACATTTTGTCCCCTAAAATTTTTTCAACCTTTTCATTTTCGTCCCTAGGCTTTTCATCATTTTAGATATTTTCGACTCGCTGAATTTTTATTTTGAATGCATGTTGCCTCCTCTATTAATGAAAAATGGCCACGTGATATCATGTGACTAACAGAGCTGTGAATGATATGTTGATATGGAATTTCTACATCAATTTGTTTTAAATAAGTTCAAGGTGTTTTTTTTTTTTTTTATTTCCGCAAAAAAGAAAAAAAAGGCTTAAATATATATATAAAAACTTACCGTTTTCATCTTGAGTAGCATGTCAGCATTTGGAAGTTTATTGTCACAAATTTGAATAACTTCTGCACGAACTTTTTCCTGCCAATCTGGATATAATGCGAGCAACATCAAAGTCCACATCGCGCAAATGGAAGTAAAGCCATACCCAGCCAAGTTTATGCCTTTGCAACTATCAATAATGAAGCTATCAGGGTCTTGGACGATGCTACTATTTTTAGACCCTTCAATGATCGCTTGTAACATGTCGTCGTTGTTAGATGTTGCACCTTTTCTCTCTTTTACCATCTTGAAGATTAACGTATGAATCTCTTTCTTTAACTTCCATGCCTCCCTATTGCTCTTGGTTGGAACGAATCTGAAAGTTTCATGAATGATTTCGTTATATGCGTGTACTATGGCAGAAAAACACCATAGGAAAGTGTGAGAGAGAGCTTTCCAGGAAAAAGAGCCATACCTAATTCCAGGAATTCCATGTAACAAAACTCGTTCGGCCACAACTTCCTCTAGAGCTCCAATCTTCAAGAAGATCTCTTCACCTTCAGCATAATTGCTTCCGAAGCAAGCTCTTGCGATGACATCTGCAAAGTAACTTCTTATGTAATCATCGATTTTTATGTCTGCAACTCCGCCTTCACAGTCAATCTTATTTTTCCAGGTGTTTACAAGTGGAACAATGGAATCCGCCATGATTTTCATCATGCTCTGCATACATCATGATGGTTACGAGAAATAGGATTTGAGGGCCATTGCAATCATAAATTGACCAAAGATATGATTGAATTTTATTTCAGTGATGATGATTGGTTGGAGATCATACCTTGACCTTGTCCACGCAGAATTCAGGAATAGAAAATTTACTTTGATATGCCCATAATTCACCATTTGAGTTCACCATGCTTTGACCAATTAAAGGATCAAGCGATTTAAGTTGAAACGAAGGCTTTACAAAATAGGCTGAGGTGCATTTGCTTATTTCCTTCAAGAAATCAGGATGGCTTGTATGCAACATTTGCATGTTGGCTATTGAAAACATAAATGTTGAACCTACAATCCAACAGCGAAATAAGCAAAATTTTCCTTTTGTAGAAGAAATTATTATTATGGGAATGTAGGAAATAGCAACCAATCTATAAGGTCGATATCTATATAGGACAAAACTTATATCCCTTTTCTTAGGTGCTGTCTATGTTAGTAGTCACTAAAATCTTCCCAAGTGTTCATTTACACTACAAACCATTTAACACCCTTTCAATGCCGTTAGAAGTAAATTTTTTTTTCTAGAATAATATTTATTTGTTTTATTATTCTTTCTTTTTATGAGAAAAATACGTATCACAAAGTTTAACCCTCAAATTTTAAACAAATTAACTATTTAAGTGTCAGTTTTTAATTTTAAAATAAATATTGTGGTAGGGTTTTAGAAAAAAGAAATTTTATTGCGTATCATAAAGTTTAGCCCCCAATTTTAAATAAGTTAGCTATTTAAGGGTAAGTTTTTAATATTAAAAAAATATAGTGATAGGATTTTAGAAAAAAAATTAATTGGAGTTCTTAAAATAAATATATTGTGGTAAATTTTAGAAAAAAAAAAGTAACAAGAGGAATAAAAAAAAAAAGACAACAAAAAAAAAGTGAACCGTGTTAAAAATGAGTTAACTAGTCAATGGTACTTGGTAAAGTTTTAATAGCTATTAACATAAAAAGTACTTAAGAAAAAAGATATAAGTCTTGTCCATCTGTATATATGGACTCCCATGTCCGCAAGACACAGTCCAGAAAGAAATTCGCCTCCCTAATCACATGACATGAACAAAAGAAATACTTCCAAAAGCCTCAAGCTAATTAAACAAACGGTTGAAAGGGCCATTATATATGTTGTATAAGCAAATATATATATATATACCGTATTTTTTTCTCCATTTTTCAAAGGATGGGAACAGATAAGCTGAAGAACGGTTGTGGGATATTGCCTCATCTCCATCTTGGGGCAATTTTGTGCCTTTATACCTAATCTTCAACGCATCGGGGATGTTGCCAAGCAAGAAGTATGGAGGAGGGCCTCCAATTCCTTGCTTTCGGAGCTTCCAACGAACACTTTCAGGCTTCCATATCATAGTATCGAACAGGCATGTAAGCAGGCCAATAAATCCAAGCAACGAAATGGTGGCAATGGCCCTGCCGAGCAAAGCTAGCAAATCCATGACGCTTTCTTGGTAGCTAGATTGTCTCTGTAGTAAGTTTTGTATTTGATTGGTTAGATCATAAAAGGTTTTGTCTTCAAGGTTATATAAGTGGAACCTCTTGTCCCATGGTTGGCATTTCGTGGGTGTGCAATATCTAGAGCTGTCAAAAGTTGACCAGAATCCGATAACCCGACTCGACCGATCCGAACCCGAAACTAACCTGACTTGGTTTGACTAAAAAAAGTAAACGACCCGAACCCGACCGACCCGGAACCCGATTGACCAGGAACCCGATTGACCCAAAACTCGATAAACCCGAAACCCGATTGACCCGATAATCTAACCCGAAAGAACCAGATAAACTAATGAAATACTCCCTCTGTCCCTATTTATCTGCCTCCTGTTAGAAGCTTTATTTGTTTCTAAAAGCTTTATTTATCCCCTTAATTTTATCTGTCTATATCTCAGCATTAATTATTAATTTTTTAAAATTACCCTTTTAAACTACTTTTTTTTCTCTCTTAAATAAATATTTTTCTTAAATAGGAGAGAGAATTAAAGAAGAAGAGAGATAAGGATAAAATAAGAAAGTCAATGTAAATATGTATGAAATTTTGTACCATAATTATTTTTTTTACCTTGTATGAAACGATTAATTGTAACAGACAAATAGGGACAGATGGAGTATTTTTATATACCTCATAAACTTCAAATTTAATAAATAAATTTGATAAAGAAAATAAAAATAAATATTTGATAAAATTTTGATCAAAGTGAACTTAAAAAAATATTTTTTTCATAATTATGTTTTTTAAATTGTATTATTATGAATTTATGATTGAATTATATGAATTTATAGAATATTATTACTTAAATTTAATAATATTAATTATGAACATTATTAAGGAAAATTTGAGAATTTACAAAAGGCTATGTTGATTTCATCATTACTAATCAAATCAATAAATAATTTTTTTATGTGAATGACAATTTTCCATTCTAACTAAGAAAATTTATAAATTATAGTAGTATTAATAAATTACTAATATTCATATCAAATTAGTGAATTATCTATCCAACAAAAAGCATCTAAACATTAAAAATTTGAAATTAAAATTTCAATATGTTGTCATATATTTTCTCCTTATAATTTAGTTCTCGCCAAAACAAAGAATTTAATGAGAATGCCGAATGTAATGTGTGTGCAAGTTGTTCTATTATGCAGAAGTAGGTGATGTTAATCACTAATCACTATAAAGTATAGTCTATATACAAGTCTTAGAAAGGAAAGAACAAAACAAAGTCATTAGCACTAAGATAATAAGATAATAAGATTAGTGGTTCATGGTGGCCATAGTTGTATGACAGTTCGGATAGCCTATTAGCTATTGGCTATTCCTTTTCGGCTATCCTATTCATCGACCAAATAAAAACTTTTAAATTTTCAATTCAATAAGAGAAAACTGGTAAATTTTGTAGTTGTATGCCAAAATTTTGACTCCTTAGTTTGTAATTATATATCAAAATTCTGGTTCCTTAGTTTGTAATTGTACTACGAACAATTCATGATTATATATTAATGATATTATGAATCATGAATTTATTATATATCAATTAGAATTCAGAAATGAATTAGTAAATAATAAAAATTTAAATATTTATTTTATTTAAAACTATAGATAATTTATAGGAAAATTTTTAAAAAAGTTATAAATATTACTAATGTACTTAATACATTTATAACATTACAAATTTAATTAATTTAATTACAATTTATAACAAATCTAATAAATAATATTTTTGATAAAATCTCTCTTAAGTATTAATTTATAAAATCAAAACTTTAATTCAATTTAAAATAATCGACAACCCGAATGACTCGAAAGTTAAATCTAAAAAAATCGAATCTAAATGACATAAAACCCAAAAAACCTGTAACCTGAAAGACCCGATGGTCAAACCTGAAAAACCCGAACTCGAAACCCGAATGACCCGAAACCCGACAAACCCAAGGACAAAACCCGAAAAACCCAAGACCCGAATGACCCGAAACCCGAAAGACCCGAACCCGAATGACCCGAAACTCGAAATGACCCGAAAATCTCTTTTGACCCAAACTGACCCGACCCGATTGACCCGAACCCGAAACCTACTCGATCAACCCGATTTGACACCTCTAGCAATATCTATTATTCTAAACTATCTATACCATTAAATTAAAGTTGTACTTAATGGAGTTGTAAGGAGAGTATCATATGTCAATTTTTAATTTTTTTTTGATATTTTTCTAAACATGTCAATTTTAAATTTTTGGCATTTTTTTAATGTAATTAATATTTTTTTAAAAATGGAATGGTCATTATTATCATTTGAAGTCATTAAATTCATTCATTGTATTTTATAATTAATTTTTGAATTATTTCTATTGATTGAAAAAGGGTAATAAAAGGATATTTAAAGAAAATAAAAGAAGATGATGAAGTGAATTAATTTGTATTTTTTTAATGTTCAAAGAATTTTTCTTCTTTGATTCCTTTTTTTTATAAGAAAAACTTTTAATATGAATTTATTATTTTGTGAGGATAAATGAAAGAGTAAGAAATTAAAAAATAAATTAATTTAATTTTTATTTTTGAACTGAAAAATTAAGGTGAAGAAACTGAAAAGTAAGTAAGTAAAAACTTTTCTTCTTGTTATTTTATTTTTACTTTTTCGAGTGCTTTTTTTTCCTCTTTACTTTTTGATGTTACTAATTGTATTAATCCGTAAAAGAAAAATATAAGACAAAAGAAAAATAGCAAGCCACAATTTGATATGTATATATATATATATATTTCTTATTTTATTATCGATTAAATTCATTTGCGTACTTTCTTTTTTTTTTCTCAAAAAGGGAAATGAAAGGACATTTTTAAAAAAATAAAAGGAAATGATAAAGTGAATTAATTTGTACTTTTTTTAATGTTCAATGAATTTTTCTTCTTTCATTCATTTTTTTAATAAAAAACCCTTAATATAAATTTATTATTTTGTAAGTATAAATGAAAGGGTCATAAATTAAAAAGCCAATTAATATAATTTTTACTTTTAAATTCAAAACTAAGGTGATGAAATTGAAAAATAATTTAGTGAAAACTTTTTTTACATATAATTTTATTTTTACTTTTTCACGTGTTTTTTCCTTCCTCTTTACTTTTTGATGTTACTAATCATATTAATCTAAAAAAGAAAAATACAAGACAAGATAGAAAAAAAAGTCAAAGTTTGATTTATATTTATTTCTTATTTTATTATCAACTAAATTCATTTGTGTACTTTCTTCTTTTTTATGTTTATTATTTGTTTTTATCTACTTAAATAATAATATTATAATACATATTATGCTTATTTGTTATTATCTATCAATTTCATCTATAATATTATGTTTTTTTTTTTAACCCAAAGTGAAATAAGTTTATTTTTACAATTGTTATTCTATGTACAGTTTAAAAAATAAATTAATTTAATTTCATATATTACATTATATTTATTTTTGCAACTCGAAGTAACGCAAGGGGGTTCTCTTATAGTTATTAGTAAAGTATTAACTTCTGTTGATTTTGTAGGGAGGGAAACTAATTTTCCACTTCTAGTTTAGCAATGATAAGAGTTTAAGTGATGAGTTAGATTAAAAATCTCATGTCCTATCTTAGTGTCTCATTTTATGCTTCACACACCACAACACGTCATGTATCACATTCATTTAAATCCTCTTATTCTTCGTTTGGTTTAAACAAAATAAACAAAGAAAAATATCATTATTTTTTTTTATTTCAAACTAAAACCTTACTTCAATAATATCATAAACATATAAACTTATTCTGAAAATTAAAAAATTTTAATTTAGGAATAAACTTTTGTAATAGAATATCTTTTTTCCTCTCTAGAATACACTTCAAGAAAACTACTAGCAAATTGACAAATTTGACTCCAATGGGGGTTGGCCAAAGTGATAAGAGCTTAGACTAATGGTGTAAGGCATCCGCTTCCATAGACCTTCTTTGGTAGGTGATCTATAAGTCCGAAAAGTTCCACAAAATTAGAGTTCGTAAACTTTCAAAAAGGTTAGCGGCTTACCCTGACCTTAGAGATGATATAACCTATCCTGCTCCTAAATTTTTTCTGTTAAAAAAATCTATAAATTTCACACGAAAATAAGTTAGAAAAACCATGTCAAACTGACTTTGGCATAGCATTTGGCACGGAAAAACTATCATGCCTATACCGGTGACAAATATATTTGGCACAGACATTCACATCCGTACCAAATGTATAACGATGTTATAATTGCATGCCAAAATTCGTACCAAGCTTGGGTTCCAGTCACACCTTTCGGCTCTTCCCTTGGCACGGATGTATCCGTGTAAAACCTTTGTCATGGATTATGGTGCCACCTTTTGATATGGTTTTGGCACGGTATTTACCACTGCTTGTTGTACCGGTATTTGGCATGTTTTGATGGTTTTTTCGGTTTGTTAATTCCAAAAAAAAAATTTTCACATAAAATTATTATATATTACGAAATTTATAATTAAATTCAAATATTATTTAATCAAATGGGTCTTTTTTTTTTCTTTCTTGTGGCCAAACTAAAATCAAATGGGTCATTCGGCAGTACAAAACCGCTAGGCCGAGGTAGTGAGACGACGGTGCCGGGCAGAAGTGACACCTTTTTTTGTTTGGCACGGCATAATAAAATCAAAGTTGATTCAAATGTTTAGCACGGCATTTTTGACGGTCGTTTAATGTCACGCCCCGACCCGCAGGCTCGGCCACGTGACAACCGCCGTACCACCTCGAGATGCGAGCCTCGTCAGGTGGGCAACCAAGATGGCACAAGGCTTAAAAATAAAAGATATTCGAGCAATATATGAAAACATACGATATTATCATAGATAATACAGTTTAAAAATATTTCAAAATAAAGTGTCACATCTTACGGTGTTCTACACAGCGAAAAATATTATATAAATACATAAATGTATATGTAAGATGCAATAATATTCCGAGCCAAGCTACACAAAGAAAAAGAGGTGGCACCTACAATATAGTGTCCACAGAGACGAACTGGGATCACTGGCCACTAGGACGTCCGTCGTCCAAAGTCTGATGATCTGAGAACAAAAGTGAATGGGGTGAGTACAATAAACTTGTACCCAGTGAGAGACTCGGTTAAGAAGATCGATCACCTCAGGCTGGGGATATGAAATAATCCAAACATCAATTTAATAAACCATTTTCTGAAATATAGTAAATCCCAAACCAAATCAAATATCAAATCCATAATAATATTTACATAAGGGCTGGCATCTGAAATCGTCCCAATAAGGTATACCCGTGCACTGGGTATCCACTGGACCGTCAAGGGTTACTTTATACTTTTAAAATATTTTTAATTTTACTCTCTGGCCCATTCCCTTAACGTTTGCCTTGCTGTGGTGGAACACAGCACTTTGGAGTCCTGGCGAGTTTCCCTACGCGCCTCTCGCAAATAGGCCCGTCTCACCGTGCCCCTCGATAAGCGGTCCACGGCTGAGAAATCACGCATGCTCTCAACTCGGTCCACGCTCCCACATATTGGAGCCCCGAGTAAAATGCTCAATCTATCATCTCTCAGGGGTATCGTTCCCCATACAATAATCAATAATTATATCAATCTCTCAGGGGTATCGTTCCCCATACAATAATCAATAATAATATCAATATATAAAATTTATTGTAATTCCCACCCTTTAAATCATTTGTAAACTCAGTGTGTGAGGGTGGACAATTCATACCCCAAAACATATATAAACAATTTAATAAAGCATTTATAAATAAATTTGAAAACGGTTAACCCTCAATGGTCAACCAATATAATCCAAGCCACTCATAAGTGAGGAGAGTTGTATACTCTCCGATTACCCACGAATGCCTTGCCTCAAATTGCTACCGGTCCAAATCTCGTACAATCACGTACCTAAATAATCAAATTAAAATCTAATTTGATTAATAAAAATATTCAACCAATGATCAAATTATAAATCAACACCAATTAAAGGTCTCGGAATAAAATTGGCAAGTCTGGAAGTCAATTGAAGCTAATTGGAGTCAATTGGGGTCAAATGGGGTCTAGGGTTGCAAAATTACCAAAATGCCCCTGGTGCTACAGTGCCATTGTCGACAGGCTGCTCACTCCCGGGCGGGAGTGAGCCAATTCGGGAGATTCTCCCAATTTTGGGCAGCTCCGGCGCGGCACCTGCCAGGTCCGGCGCCGGACCTGCCACCAGAATTTGGCCGTGTTCGGCCAACCATGAAATCAAGCTTGGTTTGAGTTCGATTCAACACCAATCCGCACCAAAATTGAAACACAGCAACTTAAACACATGATCTATGAATTCACAGCTTCAAGAACGGAATCAAACAATAAATCATGCTTGAATTTTGGATCAAAACACTAAGAGTTGACTTATTTCTGGCAAAACAGAAATCTTAACTTCAATCATCAAATTCTCTTAGCTCAGACCATGCAATCAAGCGTGTAAACTATCAAATTAAAGCTTGATGAGTCTAGAACAACATACCAAATTCTCAGCCAAAACGCACGGTTGAATCAAAAGATATGAGCTGATGAACAAACTGTCGCCAAATTTCCAGATTGCAAGATTTGATGATTTCCTTAGAAATCTTGATGTTTTGATCTTCAAGAAGGCAAAAGAAGTTGATATTGATGATTCATGAAGTGTTTGAAGAGGAATTGAAGTCTTGATTCAGAGAGAATTGGAAGAGAGAAATCGGAGAAGTGAAGAAATTGAAGAAATGTGAGAAATGGGGGTCTCGGCCATCCGAGACCCCTTTAAAACCAACGGGTCCGGCACCGGACCTGACCAGGTCCGGCGCCGGAGTCAACATTTTTAGAGTTGACTCCGGTCAACTCAGCCTAATTTTCCTCGGGTCTTGATTCCAAGTGGGGCCCACAATCCCGGACTTCAATTTTAGGATTTTTAAGCTTGAAATTGAGCTAAACGAAGTTTGAAACATCCATGGGAATTCAAATTTGGTATAATGACTAGACAACAATACATAAATATTCAACTTGACATGTGCGGATTAGGTCCGGGCGTGTCATTTAAGCTCAACCATACTGTCGTGTCTATAGCCGTGACAAAAAATGCCATGTCAACTACCGTGCCAATTTTGTTTCAGATTTAGGCATGAATATTAGATGACCACCTGAGCCTTTCCTTCCATGATGCTTTGTCTCAATTTTTGTCATGGTGTGACTCGTGGAAATGTTCCTTCTCTAATTTTGGCACAGTTTGTTGTTTCTGTCACGCCCCGACCCGCAGGCTCGGCCACGTGACAACCGCCGTACCACCTCGAGATGCGTGCCTCGTCAGACGGGCAGCCAAGATGATACAAGGCTTAAAAATAAAGGATATTCGAGCAATATATGAAAACATATGAAATTATCATAGATAATACAGTTTCAAAATATTTAAAATAAATATCACATCTTACAATATTCCATGCAGCGGAAAATATTATTTTAAAATCCACAAATGTATAGGTAAGATGTAATAATATCCCGAGCCAAGTAACACAAAGCAAAAGGGTGGCACCTACATAATCGTGTCCACAGAAACGAACTGGGATCACTGGCCACCAGGACGTCCGCCGTCCAAAGACTGATGATCTGAGAACAAAAGTGAATGGGGTGAGTACATAATCTTGTACCCAGTGAGAGACTCGGTTATAAAGACCGATCACCTCAGGCTGGGGATATGAAATAATCCAAATATCAACTTAATAAATCATTTACTGAAATATAGTAAATCCCATACCAAATCAAATATCAAATATCAAATTCATAATAATATTTACATAAGGGCTGGCATCTGAAATCATCCCAATAAGGTATACCCGTGCACTGGGGTATCCACTGGACCGTCAAGGGTTACTTTATACTTTTAAAACATTTTTACTTTACTCTCTGGCCCATTCCCTTGACGTTTGCCATACTGTGGTGGAACACAGCATCCGAAGTCCTGGCGGGTTTCCCTACGCGCCTCTCGCAATCAGGAGTGACTCACCGTGCCCCTCGATAGGCGGTCCACGGCTGAGTAACACGCATGCATCTCAACTCGGTCCACGCTCCCACATATTGGAGCCCCGAGGACTATGTTAAATTTCTCATCTCTTGGGGATATCGTTCCCCATAAATTAATCAATAATAAAATCAATCTCTTAGGGGTATCTTTCCCCATATAATAATCAATAATATCAATATATCAATTTATTTAAATTCCCACCCTTCAAATCATTTATAAACTCAGTGTGTGAGGGTGGACAATTCATATCCCAAATCATATATAAACAATTTATTAAAGCATTTATAAATAAATTTAAAAGTGGTTAACCCTCAATGGTCAACCAATATAATCCAAGCCACTCACAAGTGAGGAGAGTTGTATACTCCCCGATTACCCACGTATGCCTTGGCTCAAATTGCTACCGGTCCAAAACTCGTACGATCACGTACCTAAATAATTAAATTAAATTCTAATTTGATTAATAAAATATTCAACCAATGTTCAAATCATAAATCAACACCAATTAAAGGTCTCGAACTAAAATTGACAAGTCCAGAAGTCAATTAGAGCTAATTGGAGTCAATTGGGGTCAATTGGGGTCTAGGGTTGCAAAATTACCAAAATGCCCCTGGTGCTACAGTACCCCCTTTGCCGACAATTTGCTCACTCCCGGGCGGGAGTGAGCCAAAACGGGATAAATCCCGAGTTTTGGCCGTCTCCGGCGCGGGACCTGTCAGGTCCGGCGTCGGACCTAGCCCAGAAAATGGGCATACTCGGCCTCTCTCCAAAAACAAGTTCGGTTTGAGTTCGATTCAACACCAATCCGCACCAAAATTGAAACACATCAAGTTAAACACATGATCTATGAATTCACAGCTTCAAGAACTGAATCAAACAACAAATCATGCTCGAATTTTGGATCAAAAGATCAAGAGTTGACTTTACTCGGACAAAACAGAAATCTCAACTTCAATCATCAAATTCTCTTAGCACAGACCATAAAATCAAGCGTGTAAACTATCAAATTAAAGCTTGATGAGTCTAGAACAACATACCAAATTCTCAGCCAAAACGTACGGTTGAATCTAAAGATATCGGCTGATGAACAAACTGTCGCCAGATTTCCAGATTTTAAGATTTGGAAATTTCCTTAGAAATCTTGATGTTTCGATCTTCAAGGATGCAAAATAAGTTGATATTGATGATTGATGAAGTGTTTGAAGAGGGATTGAGGGCTTGGTTCAGAGAGAATTGGAAGAGAGAGATCGGAGAAGTGAAGAGAAGATGAAATGTGAAAAATGGGGGTCTCGGCAGCCGAGACCCCTTAAATTTACAACAGGTCCGGCGCCGGACCCGACCAACTCCGGCGCCGGAGTCACCATTTTCATAGTTGACTCCGGTCAACTCAGCCCCAAATGCCTCGGTTCTCGATTCCAAGTGGGGCCCACATCCCCGGACTTCAATTTTAGGATTTTTAAGCTTGAAATTGAGCTAAACAAAGTTTGAAACATTCATGGGAAGTCTAATTTGATTTATTGATAAGACATCAATACATAGTTATACAACTTGACACGTGCGGATTAGGTCCGGGCGTGTCAACTCTCCCCCCATTACAAAAATTTCGTCCCCGAAATTTAAACAACTAATCAACAAACAAGTGGGGGAAATCACGTCTCATGTCATTCTCAGGTTCCCAAGTCTGCTCCTCAATCTGCGAGCTTTTCCACAAAACTCGCACCAAAGGTACCGATTTATTCCTCAAGGATCGAACCTCTCGATCCAAAATGGCTATAGGTCGAACTCTGAAACCCAAACTTTTCTTCAGCTTCACAGGTGGTGCTTGAAGAATATGTGATGGATCAGGTACATACTTTCGGAGCATAGATATATGAAAGACATCATGTATCCGAGCCATGTCAGGTGGTAACTCCAATCGATACGCTACTGGTCCAATTCGTTCAGTGATGAGAAATGGACCAATGTACCTCGGATTTAGCTTTCCCGCCTTGCGGAAACGAATAACACCTTTCCAAGGTGAGACCTTCAAAAACACTTGATCTCCCACTTGGAACTCCAAGGGTGTTCTCCTTCTCTGTGCATATTTTCTATCTCGATCTTGGGCTGCTTGCAGTCGTTCACGAATGAACTTCACCTTCTTAGTGGTAAGTTCAATCTCAGCCTTGTCGAAGATTCGATTCTCGCCCACTTCATCCCAATACAATGGGGTTCTACACTTCTTTCCGTACAGAGCTTCATATGGAGCCATACCAATACTCGATTGGTAACTGTTGTTGTAAGCAAACTCCGCTGCTGCAAGATACATGTCCCATCCATTAGAAAACTCAAGCGCACATGCTCGCAACATGTCCTCCAATATTTGAATAGTACGCTCTGACTGACCATCAGTCTGTGGATGAAAAGCAGCACTGAAACGAAGTTGAGTTCCCATCGCTTGCTGAAAACTGTCCCAGAACTGTGAGGTAAACCTCGGATCACGGTCAGAAACTATAGAAGCTGGGACTCCGTGAAGTCGAACTACTTCATTCATATAAAGCTGGGCTAACTGGTTCACACTCCATTTCATGTTTACAGGAAGAAAATGTGCTGACTTGGTAAGTCGGTCAACAATCACCCATACTGCATCAACTCCACGTCTAACACGCGGAAAGCCGGTCATAAAGTCCATGGTGATGTGCTCCCATTTCCATTCGGGAATTTGAAGAGGTTGAAGTGTCCCGAAAGGCTTTCTACGTTCAGCTTTCACTTGCTGACACGTCAAGCATCTCGCTACAAATTCAGCAACTTCTCTTTTCATTCCAGGCCACCAATAATGATCTTTGATGGTTCGGTACATCTTGGTGCTACCTGGGTGCATAGCAAACGGAGAAGAATGGGCTTGCTGAAGAATGGTGCCCTTAAGATCAAGATTGTGCGGCACACAAATTTGACTCCGAAATAACAAAATTCCATCACTACGAACTGAAAACTCCGATGGTTCTCCCAACTGTAACTTCTGAAGTTCTTGTTGCAACCTCGGATCGGACTTTTGAAAATCGCGAATCCGATCATCCAGCACTGGCTTAGCTAGAATTTGTGCAATTAGTGCACCATCATGAAAATCATAAGCCAATCTGGCTCCAGTTGATCTCAGCTCCACCAATTCTGGCAAATGAACATCTCTAACCGTCGCCAAGGACGTAACTGTATTTCGGCTCAAAGCATCAGCAACTACATTCGCTTTGCCGGGATGATAATCGATTACGAGATCGTAATCCTTGATGAGATCTAACCATCTCCTTTGCCGCATGTTCAATTCATGCTGAGTCATAAAGTGCTTGAGACTCTTGTGATCGGTGTAGATACGGCAAGTTTCACCATATAAATGATGACGCCAAATCTTCAAGGCGAAGACAATGGCAGCAAGCTCCAAATCATGTATTGGATAATTAGCCTCATTTGGCTTCAACTGACGAGAAGCATAAGCAATTACTCGCTCGTCTTGCATTAACACACAACCAAGTCCATTGCCTGATGCATCGGTATACACAGTGAATTCCTTGCCGCTTACAGGTAAGGCAAGTACCGGTGCGGTTGTCAATTTATCCTTCAGCTTCTGGAAACTTTCTTCACATTCATCTGACCAAACAAACTTAGCGTTCTTGCGAGTCAGCTTGGTCAATGGTGCAGCAATCGTGGAAAATCCATCCACAAATCTCCGATAATATCCAGCTAGTCCCAAGAAACTTCGAATCTCCGTAGGAGTTGTGGGACGTTTCCAATTGGTGATTGCCTCAATCTTACTGGAATCCACATATATACCATCCCTAGACACAACATGTCCAAGGAATCCAACTTGCTGCAACCAAAACTGGCATTTGGAGAGCTTAGCATAAAGCTGATGATCTCGAAGAGTTTGCAACACAATACGAAGATGATCTGCATGTTCCCGCTGGTTTCTTGAATAAACCAATATGTCATCAATGAAAACAATGACAAATCGGTCCAAGTACTGATGGAATATGCGGTTCATCAGATCCATAAATGCTGCTGGAGCATTGGTAAGTCCAAATGACATCACACAGAACTCGTAATGTCCATATATGGTACGAAAAGCAGATTTATGGATATCTTCTTCTCGGATCTTCAACTGATGATAGCCTGACCGCAGGTCAATCTTAGAAAACACTCCGGCTCCTCGAAGTTGATCGAACAAATCGTCGATGCGAGGTAATGGATATCTATTCTTTACAGTTACCGCATTCAGCTTGCGGTAGTCGATGCAAAGCCGCATGGATCCGTCTTTCTTTTTCACAAACAAAACTGAGGCTCCCCAAGGTGAAGTACTCGGCCGAATGAACCCTTTATCCAGCAATTCGGCGAGTTGTTTCTTCAGCTCAATCAATTCAGTGGGTGCCATTCGATATGGAGCCATAGAAATTGGATCCGTGCCAGGATAAACTTCAATCGGAAAATCAAAGTCTCTCTCGGGTGGCAAACTAGGTAATTCATCAGGAAAGACATCCGAAAATTCATTAACTACCGGGATATCTTCAATATTAGGCTCTTCCACTGACTTATCTACTACATGGGCTAACACAGCTTTACACCTTTTGAGTAGTAGCTTACTTGTTTTGATGGCAGAAATGACATTCGGTGTGCCTCTGCGCTCGCTGTAAAATTCGATCATGCTGCCGTCAGGTCGTGGAATTCTCACTAAATGGTGCTCGCAAAAGATCTGAGCACGATGTCTCCCAAGCCAATCCATTCCCAAGATGGCATCAAAGTCAGACATTTGAAGTGGGATTAAGTCTGCTTCGAAAGTCAGGTTTTCCAGCTTCACTGCACATCCCTTGTACACCGTATTTCAAACCATTCTCTCACCCAACGGTGTATTCACCAACAGCTCATACCCCAAGGGCGATAACGATCGATCCGCATGCACGGCAAACTTGGTATTAACATAGGACAATGCAGCTCCAGTGTCCATAATCACATATGCCGGTTGATCGAAAATAACTACCACGCCTAACGTTCAAAAATTTTCTAAAGCGGTTACTTTTACTCCACAAGCAGTTACTAATACCATAATATCTTTATTGGCAAAAAATAACTATTCATGAATATTTAAATATTTACATACCGGTGACTACGTCAGGACGTGCGTCAGCGTCCTCCTGCGACATGGCATAAACCTGAGTATGTTGTCGCTGCTGCTGCTGCGGTGGGGGTCATCTCGGGGTTGCAGAACTACTACCAATACCCGAATGCTGCTGAGAGGTAGATGGTGCGGCAAAAGATTGTCGCACAGGTTGAAAAGGACGGAAACCTCCATAGTTGCTCGGTCTGACTGGAGGCTGACTAAAATTCTGTCTGGGTGGCACAGAAGTAGAAGATGGACATGTACGTGCTACGTGACCCATGCCTCCACACCGAAAACATCGAAGTCCAGCCCTACACTGGCCAGAATGAAAACGCCTACAGTGTGGACATCGAGGTCCAGACTCCACTCTTTTCTTCCCAAATCTTCCTTTGCTCATGGAACCAAATCCAAGCTTCTCTTTTCCTCGACCACCTGATGGAAGTGGTGGCAGAGAAAGTGACATCTGTGGTATTGGGGACTCAACTGTACCGCCCCGAGATATTCCTCCATGGGAATATAAGCTCTGAGTCTGTTTCGACTCCAGGTTCATCGGTACATCAAAAGATCGTTGACCACTTGAACTCGATCCTCCTGGTCGACGTTGAGCAATCATGGCTTCAGCCCACAATGCATCCTGTCTACACTGCTCAAAAGTGGCTTTGGAAGTAGGCTTCATCATTTGTACTATCTCCCATCGAAGACCATTAACAAACTGAAGACAAAGGGCATCCTCAGTGATGGATGGAAGATGATGTGAAAGTCTCCGTAATTCTGTCTCAAACTGTTCAACTGAACTGTTACCTTGCTTCAGTCAGAGAAATTCACCATATCGTCTCATTCCCATCTCCTCCGATATATACCTCTCACGGAACTCAGTGACAAACGTCTCCCATGTCATTGGTACAGTGGTTCGGCTCTCAAGATTAGTCCACCAACTCAAGGGCTGTCCTTGGTGATATCGAGTAACCACACTTACTCTCTCCTCTGAAGTCATACCCAGTCCTTGTGTGTTCTTTGTGACAAAATGCAGCCAATCCCATGCTGCATCAGTAGAAGTGTCAGAGAGCTTTGGGGTGTCTAGTCCCTTCATAATACTAAGGAACCTCACCAAGCGATCCTCTGAAGAAATGGAACCAGCAGATGTGCTCGCTGCACCATTCGGCTGAAAGTGCGGCGGCATCGGTGTCGGCATCGGTGGCGATGGATGTATAGGTGGTGTAATACCAGTAGTCAGTGGTGCACCAGTAGCCATTTGTGACGAAAAGAATTTACTAGCCCAAGTATCAAACATGCGTTCAACATCAGCGGGCGTAAACAACACCGACGTGGCAGTCGTTGGAGGTGGGGGTGGTGGAATTTCAGTGTGATCATGCTGATGATGCGTCTCATCAACAGGCGAAGTAGGTGGAACAGGTTCGTCCGGAATCTCAGTAGTCTCCGGATCTACAGTAGGCTGAATCTCAGGCTGCCTACGTGGTCTGCCTCTCCTCCTCGGTACAGAGGGATCAGGGGTAGGAATGGAAGGATTCGAAATACTCCTTCTAGGTGGCATGGCGTAACTATACATAAAATCTAAGTCAGAAGACGAAAATATTTAACCCCAAAATCGTACTCTCTACTTTTAAAACTCAAAATCAGAAATCTCAAAATTATATGAACTGCTTGGCTCGGTACATAATATAAACATATAATATATTTTAAAATTTGCTCTGATACCAATTTAATTGTCACGCCCCGACCCGCAGGCTCGGCCACGTGACAACCGCCGTACCACCTCGAGATGCGTGCCTCGTCAGGCGGGCAACCAAGATGATACAAGGCTTAAAAATAAAGGATATTCGAGCAATATATGAAAACATATGAAATTATCATAGATAATACAGTTTCAAAATATTTAAAATAAATATCACATCTTACAATATTCCATGCAGCGGAAAATATTATTTTAAAATCCACAAATGTATAGGTAAGATGTAATAATATCCCGAGCCAAGTAACACAAAGCAAAAGGGTGGCACCTACATAATCGTGTCCACAGAAACGAACTGGGATCACTGGCCACCAGGACGTCCGCCGTCCAAAGACTGATGATCTGAGAACAAAAGTGAATGGGGTGAGTACATAATCTTGTACCCAGTGAGAGACTCGGTTATAAAGACCGATCACCTCAGGCTGGGGATATGAAATAATCCAAATATCAACTTAATAAATCATTTACTGAAATATAGTAAATCCCATACCAAATCAAATATCAAATATCAAATTCATAATAATATTTACATAAGGGCTGGCATCTGAAATCGTCCCAATAAGGTATACCCGTGCACTGGGGTATCCACTGGACCGTCAAGGGTTACTTTATACTTTTAAAACATTTTTACTTTACTCTCTGGCCCATTCCCTTGACGTTTGCCATACTGTGGTGGAACACAGCATCCGAAGTCCTGGCGAGTTTCCCTACGCGCCTCTCGCAATCAGGAGCGACTCACCGTGCCCCTCGATAGGCGGTCCACGGCTGAGTAACACGCATGCATCTCAACTCGGTCCACGCTCCCACATATTGAAGCCCCGAGGACTATGTTAAATTTCTCATCTCTTGGGGATATCGTTCCCCATAAATTAATCAATAATAAAATCAATCTCTCAGGGGTATCTTTCCCCATATAATAATCAATAATATCAATATATCAATTTATTTAAATTCCCACCCTTCAAATCATTTATAAACTCAGTGTGTGAGGGTGGACAATTCATATCCCAAATCATATATAAACAATTTATTAAAGCATTTATAAATAAATTTAAAAACGGTTAACCCTCAATGGTCAACCAATATAATCCAAGCCACTCACAAGTGAGGAGAGTTGTATACTCCCCGATTACCCACGTATGCCTTGGCTTAAATTGCTACCGGTCCAAAACTCGTACGATCACGTACCTAAATAATTAAATTAAATTCTAATCTGATTAATAAAATATTCAACCAATGTTCAAATCATAAATCAACACCAATTAAAGGTCTCGAACTAAAATTGACAAGTCCAGAAGTCAATTGGAGCTAATTGGAGTCAATTGGGGTCAATTGGGGTCTAGGGTTGCAAAATTACCAAAATGCCCCTGGTGCTACAGTACCCCCTTTGCCGACAATTTGCTCACTCCCGGGCGGGAGTGAGCCAAAACGGGATAAATCCCGAGTTTTGGCCGTCTCCGGCGCGGGACCTGTCAGGTCCGGCACCGGACCTAGCCCAGAAAATGGGCATACTCGGCCTCTCTCCAAAAACAAGTTCGGTTTGAGTTCGATTCAACACCAATCCGCACCAAAATTGAAACACATCAAGTTAAACACATGATCTATGAATTCACAGCTTCAAGAACTGAATCAAACAACAAATCATGCTCGAATTTTGGATCAAAAGATCAAGAGTTGACTTTACTCGGACAAAACAGAAATCTCAACTTCAATCATCAAATTCTCTTAGCACAGACCATGAAATCAAGCGTGTAAACTATCAAATTAAATCTTGATGAGTCTAGAACAACATATCAAATTCTCAGCCAAAACGTAAGGTTGAATCAAAAGATATCGGCTGATGAACAAACTGTCGCCAGATTTCCAGATTTTAAGATTTGGAAATTTCCTTAGAAATCTTGATGTTTCGATCTTCAAGGATGCAAAATAAGTTGATATTGATGATTGATGAAGTGTTTGAAGAGGGATTGAGGGCTTAGTTCAGAGAGAATTGGAAGAGAGAGATCGGAGAAGTGAAGAGAAGATGAAATGTGAAAAATGGGGGTCTCGGCAGCCGAGACCCCTTAAATTTACAACAGGTCCGGCGCCGGACCCGACCAACTCCGGCGCCGGAGTCACCATTTTCACAGTTGACTCCGGTCAACTCAGCCCCAAATGCCTCGGTTCTCGATTCCAAGTGGGGCCCACATCCCCGGACTTCAATTTTAGGATTTTTAAGCTTGAAATTGAGCTAAACAAAGTTTGAAACATTCATGGGAAGTCTAATTTGATTTATTGATAAGACATTTAATACATAGTTATACAACTTGACACGTGCGGATTAGGTCCGGGCGTGTCAGTTTCCGTGACAAATTTGACACGATTTATTTTTTTGTGCCTTTTTTTTATGCCTATATGATTTTTTTTTTCTTGTAGTGATAGTTTTAAAAAAATGTTGTTTAAACAACCTAAAATTAAATAAAGAATAAGTTGACTTAAATCAATGGGACACATGACATATTTTAATATATGAGGCACAAAATGAGACATTAAAATGTGACAGGCGATTTCTACCCGATGAGTTATGCTACTTGTCAATTTATCTCATCATTTATGTCCCTCCCCCTGGCGCATATATAATATACAACCACAACTAGGGAGTAGTGATACACCCAGACCTAGCACAAGTTTTTCGTACGAACGGAATAGTGCAAGATGACGTATGAATTAAATAATATGTCGGTCCGGTTGTGTCAAGTCAGAAGAGAAGATAAGCTTAAGACAAGATGGAGTTGGAAGATGAGATTGGTGACCATGCATGGAATCATTAAAGTGGACTTCTTTAAGTCCATAGTCAATGGATTTGATGTCCATTGGTGAATTGGTCGGTGGATCGGGCCAAGGATCAAAGTTTTGAGAGGTTTAAAAGAGAAGAGAAAGTCTGGCCCAAGGCCCGAGTAGACCCGGTGTCGGGCTCCCCTATAAATAGGGGGAGGCCGAGCCTCTCCCCCTCATTTTCTCTCTTTCTCTCTTCTCTCATTTCTCTTTTCTCTCAACTGCTCCTTTGGAGCAATTTTGGACTTTTGGCCGATCGGGACAAACCGACCGCAGAATCAAGGCGAGATCTTGGTATGTTATTCTTAACTCCTTGATCTAAGTTTTTCTAAGTTTTCACGCATATTCATGCACTGGTCTAGGAGAGATCCAAGCTCAAGATTAGGTTTAGTTTTTTAGCTAGATTTTAAGTTTAAATTTGAGATCTAGGAACTTTGAGCTTGTGATTCTCATTTCTACTCTGGTAAACGTGTCGTGGGAGGTGAGAGGAACCTCCATCTCGAATTTCGAGGCTCGGGAACCGAGGAAAAGCCTCAGATCCCGAGGCTTGCGAGCGGTTCCCACGTGGGAACCGAGTGTCTCCCGCTTGGGAGAGACCTTCGTGGGGGACTTGGGCCTGTCCCACGCCGGACTGGGCCTTTTGGCCCAAATTCGTCGATTGGGCCTTGTTAGCCCCAATCCGAGTTGGGCTCTGCCCAACTCACATGGGAATGGGCCTTCCGGCCCAGAATTAGGCTAGGCCTGACCCAGCCACGTGGGGGGGGGGCCTGCTTGGCCTAGACCCGTGACAGGCTGGGCCCAGCCCGAGTTGGCGGCCCATGACCCCTAGGGGTATTTTTGTAATTTTTCTTCAAGTGTCCGATTTTTACCTCGAAACCTCCCTGACACTTTTCTAAGCCCCGAATCACATCCAAGCCCAATCTTAGGTCATGTTAGAGCCTCATAGGTGCATTCATAAATTTAATTATGAATGCTAACTTATATTTCCGTGTATTAGGGCTCCAGTTGAATCGAGTGCGGCAATACTCCGGAGGTTAAACTACATGGAGCACTTGGAAGTATACGAATCTCCCAATACTGTGAGCGACCTAGACTTCTTTGTTTAGCCACTGGGGAAAAAGGTTTTAAAAATGGTTTTAAAAACATAAATATTTTCGAAAGGTTTTTGGGATACGGAATGACACGCCCGGACCTAGTCCGCACGTATCAAGTTGTGTATTTATGTATTGTTGTTTAGTCAATATACCAAATTTGACTTCCCATGGATGTTTTAAACTTCATTTAGCTCGATTTCAAGCTTAAAAACCCTAAAATTGAAATTCGAGGTTGTGAGCCCCACTTGAAAACGAGTCCGAGGGCAATTGGGCCGAGTTGACTAGAGTCAACTCAGAAAAAGTTGACTCCGGCGCCGGACATGGCGGGTCCGGCGCCGGACCCGTTGTTATTATAAGGCCGAGACCCCCATTTTCACTTCTTCTCTTCTTCTTCATTTTTCTGAGCTATCTCTCTTAGATCCCTTGAAATCAAACCTTGAATCCCTCTTCAAACACTTAATCAAACATCAATATCAACTTCTCTTGCCTCCTTGAAGATCAAAACACCAAAGTTTCCAAGAAAATCACCAAATCTACAAATCTGGAATTCTGGCGACAGTTTGTTCTTCGAGCTATATCTTTTGATTCAACCGTGGGACTTGGCTAGGAATTTGGTATGTTGTTCTAGACTCATCAAGCTTTAATTTGATAGTTTACATGCTTGATTTCATGGTCTGAGCTAAGAGAATTCGTTGATTGAAGTTGAGATTTCTGTTTTGCCCGAGATATGTTAACCTTTAGTGTTTTGATTTGAATTCTGAGTATAATTGGTTGTTTAATTCCATTTTTGAAGCTGTGAATCCTTAGATCTGGTTTTGAACTTGCTGTGTTTCAATTTTGGTATTGATCGGTGGTGAATCGAGCTCAAACCGAGCTCGATTTGGTGCATGGCCGGTCACGGCCATGCACTGAGGCCGTCTCCCGTGCCGGACTCAATGAGTCCCGCGGGAGTTGATGAAATTGTGGGATTTCTCCCACTTTGGCTCACTCCCGCCCGGGAGTGAGCCCCCAGCAGGATTGGCACTGTAGCATTAGGGGCATTTTGGTAATTTTGTAGCCCTAGACCCCAATTAGCTTCAATTAATTTTCAGACTTATCCAATTTAGTTCTTGAACCTTGGAGACCTTAAATAGGTTTTGATTTATGATTTAATTGATGGTTGAATGCCTTTATTAATCAAATTAGATTTTAATTTGATTATTTAGGTACGTGATTGTATGAGTTTCAGACCGGTAGCAGTTTGAGCTAAGGCATTTGTGGGTAATCGGGGAGTATACAACTCTCCTCTCTAGTGAGTGGCTTGGATTATATTGGTTGACCATTAAGGGTTAACCGTTTTCAAATTTATTTATAAATGCTTTATTAAATTGTTTTATATGTTTTGGGGTATGAATTGTCCACCCTCACACACCAAGTTTACAAATGATTTAAAGGGTGGGAATTTCAATAAATTTTATAAATTGATATTATTGATTATTGTTTGGGGAACGATACCCCTGAGAGATGAGAGATTGAGCGGGTTCCTCGGAGCTCCAATATGCGGGAGCGTGGACCGAGTTTGAGAGCATGCGTGATACTCAGCCGTGGACCGCCTATCGAGGGGCACGGTGAGTCAAGCCTGGTTGGGAGAGGCGCGTAGGGAAACTCGCTAGAGCTCCAGATGCTGTGTTCCACCACAGCAAGGCAAACGTCAAGGGAATGGGCCAGTGAGTAAAGAAAAATGTTTTAAAAGTATAAAGTAACCCTTGACGGTCCAGTGGATACCCAGTGCACGGGTATACCTTATTGGGATAATTTCAGTTGCCAGCCTATTTGGAAATATTATTATTGATTTAATATTTGATTTGGTTTGGGATTTCCTATATTTCAGTAAATGGTTTATTAAATTGATATTTGGATTATTTCATATCCCCAGCCTGAGGTGATCGGTCTTTATAACCGAGTCTCTCACTGGGTACAAGTATATTGTACTCACCCCATTCACTTTTGTTGTCAGATCATCAGACTTTGGACGGCGGACGTCCTGGTGGCCAGTGATCCCAGTACGGCACTGTGGACACGATTATGTAGGTGCCACCCCTTTTGCTTTGTGTATCTTGGCTCGGAATATTATTGCATCTTACATATATATTTGTGTATTTATAAATAATACTTTCCGCTGCATGAAGTACCGTAAGATGTGTCACTTTACTTTAAATATTTTCAATTATATTATCTTTAATATTTTCGTATGTTTTCATATATTGCTCGAATATCCTTTATTTTTTTTAAGCCTTGTGCCATCTTGGTTGCCCGCCTGACGAGGCACGCATCTCGAGGTGGTACGGCGGTTGTCACGTGGCCGAGCCTGCGGGTCGGGGCGTGACACGGAAAATCCACACACACACAGTTGTTACACCCACATAGAGAGTGGGATGTTTTCAAAAAGAAATATAAGTACTTATGTGTGTGTGTTTATATATTTTAAAAATGTATGTTTTATACATATATATATAATTATGAAATATTATTATTATGACTTTTAAGGGTGCGATACCCTTGCGAGATGAGTGATTGAGAGGGATGCTCCTCGGGCTCCAATATATGTGGGAGCGTGGACGAGTTGGAGAAAGCATACTAGATTCTCAGCCGTGGACCGCCTATTGAGGGGCACGGTAAGACGAGACCCTGGGAGAGGCGCGTAGAGAAGCTCTCGCTAGGGCTCCACTTCGCTGTGTTCCACCACAGCGAGGCACCATCGAGGGAAACGGCTAAAGAAAGAAAAAAGAGAAAATGTTTTAGAAAGAAAAGAGATTGCCCTCGGTGCAGTAAGGCATAAAACGACCGACGGGTCGCGCATTCAGTATGATAGAGATGCCAGCCCATTTTACGTATATATATTTATTTATTTAAAGTGTTTTTAAAAGAGTTTTCAAAAGAAAAATTTATATTTTATTTTATTTTATTTTGGATTTTCCTGTTTTCCCCTAACCCCAATGGAGACTCTTAGAACCTTTGTCACTCACCTGTATCCAATGTGGATGGATGCAGATTCGCGTACGGGGTCAACAAATAGAATGGAGGCTCACTAGGAGACGTCGGTGGCACAGGCTTAGAAGTTTCCACTGTGTAGGTATTCTCTCAATTAGTCCACTGGCATTACTTTTAAAGTTAATTATTTTATTAAATGTTTTCTAATTAAAGTTTAAGTTTTATTTGACAGCGATGATGCCCATTTATGCCTTGCGGTGCCTCAGGTGTATGACTGGCCAGCACGTACTTCGAGGCAGCGCAGCGATTGCCATGTGGCCGGCTCGAGCGGGTCGGGACGTGACAAGGAGGGACATTCTAATTAGATGCAGAAGAACTTAGGTTTTTGGTAAAATTAAGTTATTGCCCTGGACTAACTAATGTACTACGGGAAAGAGTGATAAATCCTTGTATCCTTTGGTCAGTTCACGACTTCACGTTATACAGTGATTGTTTTCGTCTTGTTGTACGTGTATTTTTGCCACTTACCCACTCCTTTTCTCATTTTTACTTCTTTTTACATTTACCTACTCTAGTTCCACAGGCTAAGAACTATGGCCAAGAACTATATGCTTTTGTTACTACCTTTTTAACTTACATGCTAAATACCAAACTTTTTTTCTTATATATATATATTTATATACACACACGCGCGTGGTACTTTATGTTTTGAACAATATTACTATTATTAATTTATTGTGCTTTTATACAATGTTAAATGGTATATGGATACATAAGACACTTGAGAACATTAAACATGAAAATAAGTTTAAAATTTGATAGAACAAAGTTTAAAAGTTATTTATTATTATTTCTTCAAAAGAATTCTATTATTTAAACTATATACGTAAGGAAGTTATTTGATAGTAAAGTTGAATTTTAGTGTTTATTAATATTTAAAATTACAAGATAAATAGATATGCTAATTTTTACAATATATATTGTTTTATCTATACCATTAAATTAAAGAAATGTCTTATGGAGGCAAATAGAGAGTGCCATGTAGGATAAGATAATGAGAGAGGAAAAAATAATTATAAATGATTTAAAAATAATTTTTACATTTTTGAGTGTGTTAAATGTATACGTTGTGTGTTATTGTAATTATTGTATTAAATATATTTAACCTAAAATTTTTCATTCCCTAAAAAAAAAAAAACTATGATTTTTCATTTTTCACAAATTTTCTTTTCAAAAAATTTTTAGTTTTATGATTATATTTAAATTTTTCACCTCAAATGTTATTTAGTTTATCATATATATACGTTTAAATTTCTTATATAATATAATCTAATTTTGTATTTATACCCATTAAAGTAAAGGAGTATCTTATGGAGATCATAAAAGAGTGTCAAATAGGATAAATGAAGGAGTGAAAAATAATAATATTTAATCAGAAAATATTTTTGAGGAAATTTTTTATTATTTAAGTATGTTGAATGCTATACATGATATGATTCTTTATTTTTCTGGTAACTAAAACACTGTTGATTCTTTCATTATCTTGGTAACTAAAAAGTTGATGGTTCTTCTCCTTCAATCAATGTTCTTATAAATTAATTTTTATCCTTATCCTCCACCAGTCCATCATTTTTTTTTTTGAGAATTTTCTCTTTCAATTGCTATTATAGTTAAAAAGAAGTATAATTTCGTCTATTATATTACGTTTATTTTTATAACCTGAAACGAAATGAGTTTACTTTTATAATTGCTACTTTATATTCAGTTAAAAAAATAAATTACTTCAATTTTATGTATTGCATTATATTTTTTTTATAACCCGAAGCAACACAAAGGGCTCTCGTCTAGTATATTTAAAATTTCTACTATCTAAACTAATTAACTAAAATTGTAATGAAAATGATTTTATAAAAAAATAATGATAGCGAAACTTGGAGATAATAAAAATAAAATTAGAAATCATCATACAAATTAAGGATTTATTTTTTGAGAATTAGAAATTACGGACATTTAGTACAAAATATTCCTTTACATTTCAGATTACTAAAAAAACAATTATTATGAAAAAATGTTGAATAAATTATATATAAATGTTACTTTTATATGGAAAATAACCTTCTGTATATTTTTTCTTTTAATTTTTTTTCATAAATATTTTATTATCTTCTTAATTAATATTAAGATTTTAATTTAAATTTGTGTACCTACAAAATGTTTTAAAGTATAAGAATTTTCTCTTAAAAAATAAATGCTTAATGAATTTACCTCCACTAAGATGAAATTCTGGATCTGTCTATGATCACAACATTTAAAATTATATATAACTGGCCGATAGCAATAAATAAATGTCTTAAATTTTATCCTTAATTGAGTCATTTTCATTATTAATAATTGCTCTCCTTAATGGTTGAGCAACAAATAAATAAACAATTTAGTTCAAAAAAAAAAAAGAAGAAATCTCTTGGTACATTATCATTTGATTTAGATTATTCCATTATTAGACATTTCCTAAATTATTATTAACCTAAATTTTTCTTTTTTATGTACGTACCACTGGCCCCAATAAATATCCAAGGGCATTTATCTTTTGCAGACTGTTAGGCAAGAAGCCAGAAATCGCGGCAATCCTTTTTTCGATGTTGGGCGCTATTATTGCGACTTCATACGTGAGAGACAGGCCCACCATCCTTCTGGCAAAGCTAGCCCTTCAGGTCGCGACCACCAGACTCTACATACTCAGGCATTGTGCCTTAATGCGGTTAGTTCGCATCCATGTGCATAAAGGTGGCAACGGTTTGGTTTCGAATCATAGAATCGAACCGAATCGTGGCTTTTAGAACCTTAATTGGAACCTTTAAAAGATTTCGGTTTCAGTTTCAGTTTTTTATATATATTTTTTTCATCCCATTTGTTTGTTCATCTTTTCTTTTTGAAAAATTCTAATTTATTTGTCCTTTATCATAAATAAATAACTAATAAATTTTATTATCAATTTTACTATTATTTTCTTTTATTACTAACACATCATTACATAAAACTTCAAAAACACTTACAAACATCAAGGATAATAAAGTAATTTAATATAAATCAACAACTTTTTCTTAAATTTTATGAAAGTCAATGGGGACAAACATATAGGGACGGAGAGAGTAATTTTTTAATTCTAATACACAAAAGTATATACTTTTTTAAAATCTCTCGACGGACATGCCCCTGCTGCAATCAGAGAAACTCATTGTATCTCCTCATCATCATCTCTTTCGACAAGAACCTCGATCGGTCCAGAGGCTATGTTAAGGAAAAGGTGAGGTTCAAACTCAAGAGTAGAAGGGCGATGAGGCCACTCTTGAGAAAGTAAATGATCAGAGTACGCAGCGGAAGCGTGGTGGACTTCAGCAGCGAATAGTGATACGAACACTATTCGAAAATGAAAGGAAGGTTTCGAATGGAAGCCAAACCTCCCCAAGCTACCTCATTTAATTTCGACGACGAAATTTTTAGAAGGAGGGGAGAGTTGACACACCCGGACCTAATACAACTTTTCTATACAAACGGAATAGTGCAAGACGGCGTATTAAGTCAATAATACGTCGGTCCGGATGTGTCTAATTAAGAAGAGAAGTTAAGCTTAGATAAGACAGAGTTGGAAGATAAAATAATTAACCGTGCATGCAAAATTAGTAAATGCCAAAACGACCTCCAATTAAGTCCCTAACAATTAATTATGGGCCTCGTTGGCACAAGAAATCAAAGGATTCAGCCAACGGGTGGAAATGAAAGAAATTAGAAAAAGGGGAAACGTTTGACCCGAGACCCGAGTAGACACGGTGTCGGGCTCCTTTATAAATAGAGGAAAGTCGAACCTTTTTCATCATTTCTCTTTTTCTTTTTCTTTCTTTTTCTCTTTTTCTCTTTGGAGCCAAATTGAGGCATTTTGTACTTTTGGTAGATCCTGACAAACCGGCTGGCGAAACTTGGTGAGTTTCTAATACGTTATTCTACTCACCTCGATCTACGTTATATTAAATTTGCATGTATTTCCATGCATCGGTTTAGCGTAGATCTGAGTTTAAATTTAGGTTCAGCTTTTTTATCATGTTTAAGTTTGAAACTCAGATCTACCGATATTGGGCTAGTGAAATAAGGTGAGTCTTTAATATGTTATCCTACTCACCTTAATCTACGTCATACTCCGTTTTTACGCATTTCCGTTTATCGGTTTAGAGTAGATCTGAATCTGGTCAATATAAGTTTAGATCTCAGATCTACGGAGATTGGACCTGTGTTTCTTATTTCTGCTTCGGTGAATCCGTCATGAATACCATGAGGATCGTCTGTCTAAGTTTGTGCTTAAAAAGGAGGTGAAACAGGTGCAAAAATGGGGAAGAGACCGACCGAGTCCCTGTCTAGATATTTTTATATATATTATATTAATTGTCATGCCCCGACTCGCAGGCTCGACCACGTGACAACCGCCGTACCACCTCGAGATGCGTGCCTCGTCAGCGGGCAACCAAGATGGCACAAGGCTTAAAAATAAAGGATATTCGAGCAATATATGAAAACATACGAATTTATCATAGATAATATAGTTCAAAATATTTAAAAATAAAATGTCACATCTTACGGTGCTCCATGCAGCGGAAAGTATTATTTATAAATACACAAATGTATATGTAAGATGCAATAATATTCCGAGCCAAGATACACAAAGCAAAGGGGTGGCACCTACATAATCGTGTCCACAGTGCCGTACTGGGATCACTGGCCACCAGGACGTCCGCCGTCCAAAGTCTGATGATCTGACAACAAAAGTGAATGGGGTGAGTACAATAAACTTGTACCCAGTGAGAGACTCGGTTATAAAGACCGATCACCTCAGGCTGGGGATATGAAATAATCCAAAGATCAATTTAATAAACCATTTACTGAAATATAGTAAATCCCAAACCAAATCAAATATCAAATCAATAAATATATTTCCATATGGGCTGGCATCTGAAATTGTCCCAATAAGGTATATCCGTGCACTGGGGTATCCACTGGACCGTCAAGGGTTACTTTATACTTTTAAAACATTTTTACTTTACTCTCTGGTCCATTCCCTTGACGTTTGCCTTGCTGTGGTGGAACACAGCACTCTGGAGTCCTGGCGAGTTTCCCTACGCGCCTCTCGCAATCAGGAGTGACTCACCGTGCCCCTCGATAGGCGGTCCACGGCTGAGTATCATGCATGCTCTCAAATTCGGTCCACGCTCCTGCATCTCGGAGCCCCGAGGACTTCGCTCAATCTCTCATCTCTCAGGGGTATCGTTCCCCAACAATAATCAATAATATCAATTTATAAAATATTTGATATTCCCACCCTTTAAATCATTTATAAACATGGTGTGTGAGGGTGGACAATTCATACCCCAAAACATATATATAAATAATTGAATAAAGCATTTATAAAGAAATTTGAAAACGGTTAACCCTCAATGGTCAACCAATATAATCCAAGCCACTCACAAGTGAGGAGAGTTGTATACTCCCCGATTACCCATGAATGCTTTAGCTCAAACTGCAACTGGTCCAAAACTCGTACAATCACGTACCTAAATAATCAATTTAAAATCTAATTTGATTAATAAAGGCATTCAACGAACAATTAAATCATAAAACAAAATTCATTTAAGGTCTCTAAGGTCCAAGAACAAAATTGGACAAGTCTGGAAGTTAATTGAAGCTAATTGGAGTCAATTGGGGTCAAATGGGGTCTAGGGCTGCAAAATTACCAAAATGCCCCTAATGCTACAGTGCCCCTGTTGGCTGATTGCTCACTCCCGGGCGGGAGTGAGCCAAAATGGGAGAAATCTCCCAAAATTGGCAGCTCCGGCGCGGGACATGCCAGGTCCGGCGCCGGACCTGTTTCCATAACATGGCCGCGTTCGGCCAAGCATCAATTCAAGCTCGGTTTGAGTTCGATTCACAACCATTCCACACCAAAATTGAAACACAGCAAGTTAAACATATGATCTATGGATTCACAGCTTCAAGAACGGAATCAAACAACCAATCATGCTCGAATTTCGAATCAAAACACTAAGGATGAACATAACTCGGGCAAAACAGAAATCTTAACTTCAATCATCAAATTCTCTTAGCACAGACCATGAAATCAAGCATGTAAACTATCAAATTAAAGCTTGATGAGTCTAGAACAACATACCAAATTCCCAGCCAAAACGCACGGTTGAATCAAAAGATATAAGCTGATGAACAATCTGTCGCCAAAATTCCAGATTTGTAGATTTGGTGATTTTCTTAGAAACTTTGGTGTTTTGATCTTCAAGGAGGTAAAAGAAGTTGATATAAATGATTGATTGAGTGTTTGAAGAAGGATTCAAGGCTTGATTCAGAGAGAATTGGAAGAGATCTCGGAGAGAAATGAAGAAGAAGAGAAGATGTGAAAATGGGGGTCTCGGCCATCCGAGACCCCTTATAAAATTGACGGGTCCGGCGCCGGACCCTACCCTGTTCGGCGCCGAAGTCAAACTTTTCTTAGTTGACTCCGGTCAACTCAGCCCAATTTCCTCGGGTCTCGATTCTAAGTGGGGCCCACATCTCCAAACTTCAATTTTAAGGTTTTTAAGCTTGAAATTGAGCTAAATGAAGTTTAAAACATCCATGGGAAGTCAAATTTGGTATATTAACTAGACAACAATACATAAATATTCAACTTGACACGTGCGGACTAGGTCCGGGCGTGTCATTAATATTTTATTAATATAATATATATATATATTGCGGGAGTGGCCTTCTGAGCCCAATTTCACATGGGACTTGGCCCAAACCCTTGTGGGTGGCCTTTTAGGCCCAAACCCACGTGGGGCCCAGCCCAATCAGGGTGCGGGGCCCACGAGCCCCCCGGGGTATTTTGATAATTTTTCTTTAAATATCCGATTTTTACCTCGGAACCTCCCGGACACTTTTTTAAGCCCCAAAATACTTCCAAACACTCTTTTAGGTCATGTTAGAGCCTCATAGGTGCATTCACAGTTTAATTATGAATGCTAACGTATTTCCATGTAATAGGGCTTTGGGTGAATCGAGTGCGACGATACTCTGGAGGTTAAGCTACACGGAGAGCTTACGAATCTCCCAATACTGTGAGCAGCCTAGACTTCTTTGTTTAGTCACTGGGAACAAAGGTTTTAAAAACATAAATGTTTTCAAAGGTTTTGGAATACAGGAAATCCACACACACACAGTTGTTTGTGATATACCCACGTAGACAATGGGATGTTTTCAAAGAAAACATAAAGACTTATGTGTATGTGTTTATATGTTTTAAATGTATATGTTTTATACATATATATATATGAAATATTATTATTATGATTATTGAGGGTACGATACTCTTGGGAGATGAGTGATTGAGTGGGTTCCTCGGTGCTCCAATATATGTGGGAGCGTGGACTGAGTTTGAGAGCATGCATGATTCTCAGCTGTGGACCACCTATCGAGGGGCACGATGAGACGAGACCTAGGGAGAGGCGCGTACCAGAGCACTGTGTTCCACCACAGCGATGGGCACCACCGAGGGAATGGGCTAAAGAAAGAGAAAAGAGAAAATGTTTTAGAAAGAAAAGAGATAGCCCTCGGTGCAGTGAGGCACAAGACGATTGACGGGTCGCGCCTCCAGTATGATAGAGATGCCAGCCCATTTTATGTATATTTATTTATTTATTTATTTAATGTGTTTCAAAAGAGAGTTCTCGGCTAGATAACTAGAAAGAGGTTTTCAAAAGAAAAATATTTATTTTATTATTATTTTATTTTGGATTTCCCTTATTTGCCCTAACCCCGATGGAGATTCATTGAACCTCTGTTACTCACCTGTATCCAATGTGGATGGATGTAGATCCGCGTACGAGGTTAGCAAATAGATAGGAGGCTCACTAGGAGGCGTCGGTGGCTTAGGCTTAGTAGTTTCCGCTGTGTAGGTATTTTCTAAATTAGTCCACTGGTATTACTTTTAAAGTTATTATTTTATTAAATGATTTTTAATTTAAGTTTTAGTTGTTTTATGAAGATGATATCAATTTTTTTACCTTGCGGTGCTTTGGGTGCGTGAGCGGCCGACACGTACTTCAAGGCTGCTCGACGGTTGCCACGTGGCCGACCCGGGCGGGTCGGGGTGTGACACTCCGACCCCTGTGTACTAGTACACCTGGTCTCGATTTGGCATAACATGATTTTTCTACGCAACACTGTTTGCTAGTGTACTCATGACCTAGTGCCAGTGTTGCTCTGGACCATCCTTCCTTCTTCTCTTCTTTCTTGCTTTGCTATTCCATTCTTCCAAACTAAAAATTCATCCTACTTATACCCTTTTCCTTAACAAGAATCATCATTCATCACTTAAAAACATCATTCTATCTTACCCAAGTTGAATTCTAACTGCCATTCGTAATTTCTAATTTCAAAGTTTAACTAAATATGCATAATCAATCAAATAAACTCTTGTTCATGCATGCTCAACAAATTATCCATAAATTTTATGTAAAGAATGATGCCCATAGTGTAGAAAAGAACTTACCACACGCAAGGCCATCAATTCCACACAACTAACTCCAATTTGCTTAAAGTCTTCTTTATCCCAAATTTACTAACTCTTAAGATTCCAAACTAATTCACTAAATTTTCATTAGAATAAGTAAGAGGAAGTTGAGAAATATCATTTAGCAACAAAAAGTATGAAATTTGAGAAAGGAATAAGTTTGGGTCAAAGAGAGAGAAAGTTTAAGAAAAATGACTATGAAAGAATTGCTAGAAGATGCTTCTAGAGAAAAAAAGTTATGGTGGAAGAAGAAAGGAGATATTTCTCTTGTCTTAACTTCAAGTGGGCTTAGTGATATACTAACCTAACTTGCTAATGGGCCATTAGTAAAATTTTCGCACTTAAGCCCACAAATTTATCAATTCTCTATGACAATCCATTAGTGTTTTTATTTTAAGAATTGAGCCATTAGAGACACTTTCTTAAACAATTTCATCACAATCCACTAGCCTTATCTATTAGAGCTGTCAAAAGTTGACCCGAACCCGATAACCCGACCCGACCGACCCGAACCCGAAACTTACTCGACCTGGTTTGACTAAAAAAAAGTAAACGACCTGAACCCGACCGACCCGAAACCCGATTGACTCGGAACCCGATTGACCCGAAACCCGATAAACCCGAAACCTGAAACCCGATTGACCCGAGAATCTAACTCGAGAAACCTGAGAATCTAACCCGAAAGAACTCGACAAACTAATGAAATACTCCCCTTGTCCCTATTTATCTGCCTCCTGTTAGAAGCTTTATTTGTTTCTAAAAGCTTTATTCATCCCTTTTTATCTGTCTATATCCCAGCATTAATTATTAATTTTTCAAAATTACCCTTTTAAACTACTTTTTTTCTCTCTTAAATAAATATTTTTCTTAAATAGGAGAGAGAATTAAAGAAGAAGAGAGATAATGATAAAATAAGAAAGTCAATGTAAATATGTATGAAATTTTGTACCATAACTACTTTTTTGCCCTATATGAAACGATTAATTGTAATAGACAAATAGGGACAGATGGCGTATTTTTATATACCTTATAAACTTCAAATTTAATAAATAAATTTGATAAAGAAAATAAAAATAAATATTTGATAAAATTTTGATCAAAGTGAACTTAAAAAAATATTTTTTCATAATTATGTTTTTTAAATTTTATTATTATGAATTTATGATTGAATTATATGAATTTATAGAATATTATTACTTAAATTTAATAATATTAATTATGAACATTATTAAGGAAAATTTGAGAATTTACAAAAGGCCATGTTGATTTCATCATTACTGATCAAATCAATAAATAAATTTTTTCATGTGAATGACAATTTTCCATTCTAACTAAGAAAATTTATAAATTATAGTAGTATTAATAAATTACTAATATTCATATCAAATTAGTGAATTATCTATTCAACAAAAAGCATCTAAACATTAAAAATTTGAAATTAAAATTTCAATATATTATCATATATTTTTCCTTATAATTTAGTTCTTGTCAAAACAAATAATTTAATGAGAATGCCGAATGTAGTGTGTGTGCAAGTTGTTCTATTATGCAGAAGTAGGTGATGTTAATCACTAATCACTATAAAGTATAGTCTATATACAAGTCTAAGAAAGGAAAGAACAAAACAAAGTCATTAGCACTAAGATAATAAGATACTAAGATACTAAGATTAGTAGTTCATGGTGGACATAGCTGTATGACAGTTCGGATAGCTTATTAGCTATTGGCTATTCCTTTTCGGCTATCCTATTCATTGACCAAATAAAAGCTTTTAAATTTTCAATTCAATAAGAGAAACTGGTAAATTTTGTAGTTGTATGCCAAAATTTTGACTCCTTAGTTTGTAATTATATATCAAAATTCTGGTTCCTTAATTTGTAATTGTACTACGGACAATTCATGATTATATATTAATGATATTATGAATCATGAATTTATTATATATCAATTAGAATTTAGAAATGAATTAGTAAATAATAAAAATTTAAATATTTATTTTATTTAAAACTATAGATAATTTATAGGAAAACTTTTAAAAAAGTTATAAATATTACTAATGTAATTAATACATTTATAACATTACAAATTTAATTAATTTAATTACAATTTATAACAAATCTAATAAGTAATATTTTTGATAAAATCTCTCTTAAGTATTAATTTGTAAAATCAAAACTTTAATTCAATTTAAAATAATCAACAACCCGAATGACTCGAGAGTTAAATTCAAAAAAATCGAATCCAAATGACATAAAACTCAAAAAACCTGTAACCTGAAAGATCCGATGGTCAAACCCGAAAAACCCGAACCCGAAACCCGACAAACCCGAGGACAAAACCAGAACCCGAATGACCCGAACCCGAATGACCCGAAAACCGAAATGACCCGAAAATCTCTTTTGACCCAAACTGACCCGACCTGATTGACCCGAACCCGAAACCTACCCGATCAACCTGATTTGACACCTCTATTATCTATCTATCTAACTGACACACCCGGACCTAGCACGACTTTTGGTACGAACAGAATAGTGTAGACGGCGTATTAATTAAACAATATGTCGGTCTGGATGTGTCTAATTAAAAAGAAAAGTTTAAATTAGGATAAGACGGAGTTGGAAGATAAAGTAATTAACCGTGCATGGAAATTAGTAAATGCCAAAAAGACCTCCAATTAAGTCCCTAGAAATTTATTGTGGGCCCCATTGGCACAAAAAGGCAAAGGATTTAGCCAATAGGTGAAAATGAAAGAAAGTTGAAAAAGGGGAAAAGTTTGACCCGGGGCCCGAGTGAACCCGGTGTCGGGCTCCTCTATAAATAGGGGTGAGCCGAAGCTTTTCCTCATTTCTCTTTTTCTTTTTCTTTCATTTTCTTTTCTTTTTCTCTCTGGAGCCAAACGGAGACATTTTGGATAATTGGCAGATCCGGACAAACCGACCGCAAGTTCAAGGAGTGATCTTGGTTAATTGTTCTTAACTCCTCGATCTACATTTTTTAAGTTAGCACTCATTTCCATGCATTGGTTTAGGAGAGATCCAAGCTCAAAGTTAGTTTAGCTTTTTAGTTAAATTTTTAGTTTAAAATCGAGATCTAGGAACTTTGAGCTTGTGATTCTCGTTTTTCTTTCGGTAAACGTGTCGTGGATGCATTAAGGTACATGCATCTGAAATTGTAGCTAAATTGGTGGACGATTGCATTGGTTTTCGAGCTAAGAGAAAAATTGAAGAAATTTCGGGTTGGAAACCCAGAACAGAACCGGCGCCGGATCTGTGCAAAACCGGCGTCGTTTCTGCATGTCGGAGACCGACCTTGTGGTCGAAGAGAACCGGCGCCGGTTCACTCCAATTCCGGCGCCAGTCTTGCCCTTAGGGGCAAAACGGTCATTTTACCCCCCGAAACCCCTTTTGACCCCAAATCGTTCCGAAACACTTCGAAGTCTTCCAAACCACGTCCAAACATCATCTTAGATCATGTTAGAGCCTCTTAGGTGCATTCATAAACTTAATTATGAATGCTAACGTATTTCCGTGTACTAGGGCTCCGGGTGAATCGAATGCGGCGATGCGCCGGAGGTTAAGCTACATGGAGCGCTTGGGAGTATACGAATCTTCCACTATTGTGAGTGACTTAGATTTCAGTGCTTAGCCACTAGGGCAAAATGTTTTAAAAATATAAATTGCTTTAAAAAGGTTTTACAACTGTTTTGGGATAAGGGTAATCCACGACACACACTTTTTATTTTGCGATACACCCACTTAAGGGGTGGGATGATTTTAAAAATACAAAAGCTTGTGTGTGTTTACATGTTTTAATATTTATATAAGAAATATTATTATTATTATTATTATAATTATTGGGGTACGATGCCCCTGGAAGATGAGTGATTGAGTGGGATTCCTCGAGGCCCCAATATGCGGGAGTGTGGACCGAGTTTGAGAGCATGCATGATACTCAGCCGTGCACCGCCTATCGAGGGGCACGATGAGTCGAGCCTGGTTGGGAGAGGTGCGTAGGGAAACTCGCCAGAGCTCCAGTTCACTGTGTTCCACCACAGTGAGGCACTACCGAGGGAACGGGCTAGAGTAAGAGATAAAGAGAACATGTTTATAAAGAGAAAATAATTAGCTCTCGGTGCAGTAAGGCATACGACCGGCCAGTCATGCCTTCAGAGTATTAGATACCAGCCCGTTTTATTTATAAATTATTTTAAAGGTTTTTAAAAGAAAATCAAGTTCTCACCTAGAGAATTTGATACAGGAAGTGTTGAAAACAAAGTTTTTAATTTAATATATTTTATTTGTTTTATTATATTTTCGATTACCCTGTTTTCCCTAACCCTGATGGAGATTCATTGAACCTCTGTCACTCACCTATATCCAATGTGGATGGATGCAGATCCGCGTACGAGGTCAGCTAATAGATTGGAAGCTCACTAGGAGGCGTCGGTGGCTTAGGCTTAGTAGTTTCCGTTGCGTAGGTGTTTCTTTAAATTTAATCCACTGGTACTACCTTAAAGATTATTATTTTATTAAAAAGATTTTTAATTAAAGTTTTAGTTGTTTTGCAGCGATGGTATCCATTTCAATGCCTTGCGGTGCTTCTGGTGCGTGACCGGCCGACACGTACTTCTAGGCTGCCCGACGGTTGCCACGTGGTCGACCCGGGCGAGTCGGGGCGTGACACTAACACAAGACTACTCCACCACAAATTCAAATAAAATAATTGAGTTATACACATTAAGCAAATTGAATTCCAAGTATTATAGGGTTACAGTAATTTAGGTTTTACGTCAATTGGATTCGGGTTTGTTAGATTCCGGATTAGACGGATTTGAATTGCTAAATAATTTTTGGTCAAATCGAATTGGGTTAATTTCAGATTTAGATAGATTGGGCGAGTTTTTTGGATTCGCATCAATTTTTGATAACTCTAATAATTACGATTTTTTAAAATTAGAACTGAACCAGATTACTGGAACCGTCAGTTTGAATAGGAATCGAACTATGGTAGATCAGAAGAGCCAAATTGATGGGTAGCGAGCATAACGCTATTACAAAATATTTTTTAAACCTTGATTTTGTTTGATTTGTTACCAATAAAGTATATTTTCTTTCCATGAAAAAATATAAAATATATCGAAATAAAATAACATACAATAACATACATATCTGTTTTAAGCTAGAGATGAGAAAGAAACCCAGATTTAATAAGCTGCCTTAAATCGATTAGAAAAAAAAAAAAACAAATTTTCTGCTCGCAGATGAGGAAGAAACCCAGACTTTACTCTTGAACTCTCTCTCTCTCATCCGTAATTTCTAACCATTTTTCTCTAGGGTTGGCCAACTAGCATGTCGCAACGTTACCCGAGACGACGACGGATTTGGGACTTAAAAGAATTTTACGGAGTCGCCACTAACCATTTTTGTTTAGGTGCGGTTAGTCACCTATTAAAATCTACCTAACTTAGCATTGGCCGTTAGATGGCGTACTTAAGCTGGGTAGGTCCTGGTCTGCGGAACGGAGAACTGGAGTCGGGAGTACGGTTACGTGCGGGGAAGGATGAGCACCCCCACAACGCCCATCAAGATGACGGTACCGATTAATTTAATAATACTTAGGCCTTAATTAAAAAAAACATCCTTGATTATTCAAGCAAACAAAAACAAGTTTCAAAATATTTTCTTTCTTTGTCATTGGTGAAAAGTTAAATGAAAATTAAGTTTCAAAACATTTCTTTTTATTTGTAAGAGTTTAAAAAAAAAACAATTTCCAAAACAATTTTTTCTTTTCTTTTTTTTAACTTTTTGGAAAGAAACGAATTTCGAAACACCTTTTTGATTTCTTTTTTTTTTGTAAATATATGTTCTTGAACAAAGACAAAATTTATTGGTTTTATTGCTATCATTTTCAAATCAATATTTTAAAAAGAATGTCAGGTAATTTCTTTTGATTTTTGATCTCCTTTTTTTTTTAATTCCAAAGTTCATTTTATTCAGACAAGAAAAGCTTTTTACTTCTTTTAGGAAGTTACATTTTTATTAAAGCCAACAAGTAATGCTTTATTTTCAAAAATACATTTCACCACCCTTTCCTTTTTTTAATATTTTCCTTTTCATTTTTGCCCTTTTTTAGGATTTTTCGAAATCATTATCTTTATTGGATATTTAAATGTTTGAAGTGCAAAGTGCTACCTTATCAATCTAATAAAAAAACGGTGAGGATTTATCGAGACCTATTATGAATTTCGCCCAATTCTGGGTCCGATTCAAAGTGGGTCTCTTACTTAAAGATCCGGACTAGGTGCGAATTTTCACCCTCCCAAACCGGATCCCGTGATTAAATCCTCATAATTTAAACCACTTGTAAGGATTTTGCTAGACATAGATGATCACTCTTTTATTTTTATTATTTAACGTAAAGGTTTTATTGTCCTTATTGGCTTAAGAATTTATCATTATTGGTTTATTTATTTATTTATTTATTTTTAAAACTAACACCTATGATTTATTTAGATGCCTAAATGCATGGCATATGAAATGTTATCTCATCAATTTTAAAAATAAGGATAGTAAGGATTTTGTCAAGACCCACCGTGAACCTCGCCCAATTCTGGGTCCGATTCAAAATGGATCTCTTACCTAGGAACCCAGGTCGGATGTGAATTTTCACCTTTCCGAACCGGACGCCATGATCGGACCCTCACTATCCCCACATATCATTACTCGCATGGATGACAATAATATGACAATAAAGTATGAGCATGCATATAACTAAATTAATATGGCATAGATTAAATATGCATAAAGCTAAACTAAAATAATATGGGTTAAGTATGAATGAGACTAGATTAAAATGACATAAATTAAATACGGATAGATTAAAATTAAAACGATATGAACTAGATTAAATTGCATGGGCTTGGCTAAATTAAGTATGCATGAATCTAAATTAAAATGACTTAAATTAAAATGCATGAATTTAAATTAAAATGACATAAATTACATATGTATGGATCTAAATTAATATGAGACCAATATACTTAAATAAATTAGACATGCATGAACTAAATTAAAATAACCTAAATTAAGCATGCATGAAGTTAAAATGAAATGGGTCTAAATTAAGCATGTAAAAGAGAAAAAAAAATTAAATTAAATTTGTCACGCCCCGACCCGCTCCGGGCCGGCCACGTGGCAACCGCCGCGCTGCCTCGAAGTACGTGCTGACCAGTCACGCACCTAAGGCACCGCAAGGCATAAATGGGCATCATCGCTGTCAAATAAAACTAAACTTTAATTAGAAAATATTTAATAAAATAATTAACTTTAAAAGTAATGCCAGTGGACTAATTGAGAGAATACCTACGCAGCGGAAACTACTAAGCCTAAGCCACCGACGCCTCCTAGTGAGCCTCTTTTCTATGGCTGACTCCGATCGCAAATCTGCATCCATCCACATTGGATACAGGTGAGTGACAGAGGTTCTAAGAATCTCCACCTGGGTTAGAGCAGATAAGGGAAATCCAAAATAAAATAAAATAAAATAAATAATAATAAAACAATTAATTTTCTTTTAAAAATTCTTTTCTGGTTCTTCCGCAGAGAACCCACTCTTGAAAATATCTTAAATAAAATAATTAAATTTATATCATAAATGGGCTGGCACTCGTCTCATACTGGAGGCTCGACCCGTCGGCCGACTCATGCCTCACTGCACCGAGGGCTATCTCTTTTCTTTCTAAAATATTTTCTTATTCTCATTCTTTTTCTCTTTCTCTAGCCCTTTCCCTCGGTGGTGCCTCGCTGTGGTGGAACACAGCGAACTGGAGCCTGGCGAGCTTTCCTACGCGCCTCTCCTAACCAGGACTCGTCTCACCGTGCCCCTCAATAGGCGGTCCACGGCTGAGAATCTAGCATGCACTCAAACTCGGTCCACGCTCCCGTAATTGGAGCCCCGAGGAACCCTCTCAGACACTCGTCTCCCAAGGGCATCGTACCCTTAATAACCATGATAATAATATTTTAAATATATATATATATACGCGTAAAACATTTATATTTAAATATACAAATCACACATACGTAAGTTCTATATTTCTTTTAATACACCCCACTCACTATGTGGGTATATCGCAAACCAGTGTGTGCGTGTGGATTTCCCATATCCCAAAACCTTTTTGAAAAGCATTTATGTTTTAAAATCACTTTTGAAATCCTTTTCCCCAGTGGCTACACGAAGAAGTCTAGGCCACTCACAGTGATGGGAGAATCGTATACTCCCAAGCGCTCCATGTAGCTTAACCTCCGGAGCATCGCCGCACTCGATTAACCGGAGCCCTAATACACGGAAATATACGTTAGCATTCATAATCACAATTTATGAATGCACCTATGAGGCTCTAATATGACCTACAACTGGGCTTGAATATGATTCGGGGCTTAGAAAAGTGTCCAAGAGGTTTCGGGGTAAAAATTGGACACTTGGTGAAAAATTACGAAAATACCCCTGGGGGTCCATGGGCCACTCGGGCCGGGCCCGACACCTAGAAAAGCGTCCGGGAGGTTTCGGGGCTAAAATCGGACTCTCGGTGAAAAATTACCAAAATGCCCCCGGGGGCCCGTGGGCCCCACACCCGGACTAGGCTGGGCCCCACACGGGTTGGGTCAAATTCTACTCGAAATCGGGCTCAAAAAGCCCACCTATGAGATATTTATACATTATAATGATATAATATATAAATATCTAAGATATAATAATGTTATATATAAATATCTAAAATATATTAATATAATATATAAATATCTTTTAATATAATAATATTATATTAAAAATATCTAAACAGGGACTCGATCGGCCAGTTCTTCGGCCGGTCTCTTCCCCGGTTTTCGCACTCGTTTCTCCTCCTTTCGACGTACAAACTTAGAGAGGCGATCCTCATGGCATCCACAACGGATATGCCGAGGCAGAAACGAGAAACACCGGTCCAATTTTCCCGTAGACCGAGATTTAACCCAAATTGACTAAATCTCCGATTTACTCACACCCGGTGCACAGAAATGCGTAAAAACGGAATGGGACGTAGAATAAGGTGAATACTATAACCCACTAAAAACTCACCTTATTCCACCGGCCCGAAATCCATTTATTTGAGTTTAAAGTTCTAATCCGGTTAAAAGCTGAAAACTGCGATCTAGGCTAAACCGATGCATGGATGTGCGTGCAAACTTAACATAACGTAGATCGAGGAGTTAAGAATAACTCACCAAGATCTTGCCTCGAACTGGCGGTCGGTTTGTCCAGATCTGCCAATTTTCCAAAATGCCTCCGTTTTGGCTCCAGAGAGAAAAAGAAGAAAAAGAAAGAAAAAGAAAAGAAAAATGAAAGGAAAACCGTCGGCCCTCCCCTATTTATAGGGGAGCCCGACACCGGGTCCATTCGGGCCCCGGGTCAAACTTTTTCCCCTCTTTCAACTTTATATCATTTTCACCCGTTGGCTAAATCCTTTGCTTTCTTGTACCAACGGGGCCCATAATAAATTTCTAGGGACTTAATTGGAGGTCTTTTTGGCATTTTACTAATTTCCATGCACGGTTAATTACTTTATCTTCCAACTCCGTCTTATCCTAATTTAAACTTCTCTTCTTAATTAGACACATCCGGACCGACATATTGTTTAATTGATATGCCGTCTTACACTATTCTGATCGTACAAAAAGTCGTGCTAGGTCCGGGTGTGTCAACTCTCCCCTCCTTCTAAAATTTCGTCCTCGAAATTAAACAAAGTACTTGGGGAGGTTCGGCTTCCATTCGAAGCCCTAATTGTTTTCGAATAGTGTTCACGTCACTATTCACCGTTGAAGTCTACCGCGCTTTCGCTGCGCACCCTGATCATTCTCTTCCTCAAGAGTGGTTTCATCACTCTTCCACTCTTGAGTTTGAACTTCATCCTTTCCTTAACATAGCCTACCCTTACCTATTCATGGGTTAGGCTCTCTTTACTTTAATTGTAACCTTTGGAGGTTCTTCCTTTGCTGTAATGTGCTTCCTTGATCCTCTCGCTTGTCCTTGTCTCATCCTTCAAGTCTCTCTTAACGAGACTATCCTTTTGTTGCTTCTGAGGTTCCATACCTCTTACTCTTCTTAGGAGTCTCTTCTCCTTTTCATTACCATTGCCTCTTACTTCGAGGCCATCCTTCGATGTGTTGCTGGTTGTTTCGTGGTCTTGTACTCATCCTTATAACCAAGTTATCGGGAAAGACCTTCGCTTAACTCCCTCGCCTCCGTGGCGAGGATGCGGTGAGTTAAATGTCTTTCCCCCTTACCTTGGTTTCGCTTCTTCATTTCGCCTCTGACTTCATTCTCTCTTTTCATGGCGTATGAGTCGAGCTCTTGTATACACTGGCCCACACTCGGCCACATCATAACAGATGAATCAGAGATCATGCCCTCTCGGCTCTCACATCTGACCCACTCTCTGGCCGCCCATCACAATCACAAGTAGGGCCCTCGGCCCATCATATCACATACAGGGCCCATGGCCCATCACATCTCATCTCTCATCCTCTCTGGGATGGAGAACTGTGGGTGGTCTCGTGCACACCCCAATCACACATTGGGTCGGTCCTCACGAGTGGTCATCACAGAGATCCTCAAGATCTCGATCTCTGACCCCAATCACATAGGGACGCCTCACTGTAGCGGGTACTGTAGCGGATACTGTAGCGGGTACTGTAGCGTAGTATAAAAACCAAAATTTTACTTCATTTTTAAAATTTTTGCCATTTTTTTTTCTCTTTCTCTCTCTACCCGAGTTCTTCACTCACTCTCTCTCTCTCTCTCTACAAACACAATTTAAACCCAGAAAATCAACCAAAACGGATCAAAACAGCCTTCAAACCCAGAAAATCATGAACTTTCGAAGAACACCAAGAACAATTTTCTCTACAAACACAATAAAACCCAGAAAATCAACCCCAAACGGATCAAAACCAACTATTTCACATGAATTTTTGATGAACACCAAGAAAACTGAAGAACACCAAGAACATTTTTCCGGATTTTGTCTCCTAAACCATGAAATTAAACACCATCTTCCTAAACAAACTCCTCTCAGATCACTGAACACAAAATCATACACCGATTTACCAAACTCCAAATCAAAAACCCTAGATCTAGCTTTCAAATTCCTAAAAAATAACTTTAAATCCGAGCTTTTTCCTTTCTATTTCAGTGAACTTTAGACGGAATTCAAGCCTAAAACTCACCAATTACTAGCCTATAACAAGCTCGAAATCCCTCCAAGTTGTTTTCTATTTTCTGTTTTTTTTTATTTTATTTTATTTTTAAAACAAAACCCCAAGCCTCAAAAAAAATTTTTTTTAGCCAGAAATCTCCTCCCTCCAAAAAAAATCTGCTCTTTCCCTTTCCCTCTGCCTTCTTATCCCCTTTTTCATCTGAGGATTTTTTTGTTTTTTCTTGTTCTTTTTTTTCTTGTATGGCATCTTTTAGTGGGAGAGGGGGTGAATGAAATGATGAATGCATGTGCTGGTTTTGGGAGAGGGAGTGGAAGAAATGATGAGTATGAGAGGTGGATGAAATGATGAGCTGTTTTTTTTTTGGATTGTTGAAGGGGAATCCCGAAGTTATGCAATTCCCCTTTTTTTTTTTGTTTTTTTGTTTTTTTTTTATTTTTTATTTATTATTTATTTATTTATTTTTAATTTTTAATTTTAATTTTAATTTATTTTAATTTATTTTTTATTATTTTATTTATTTTTTATTTTGGAAGAAAAGAAATGAAATAAATAAATAAAAAAAATAAAAAAGGGTGTCTACATAGCATATAGGGTGAATGAAGAAGATTGGCTTTCGATATTACCTGCAGCTTCGCTGGGGGATAAGGATGAAGGTAAGGGGGAAGGTAAGGCTGTGAAATAGGGTGGCTATATAGACCTGCATTTGCAGCTGCAGGCGGGTGAGGCTGTGAAATAGGATGGCTGTGTTATGGGGAGGAAGTCTTCGTTGCCCAATTTCTAAATCTATTATGAATCTGTTCTGCGGCACATACTTATCCTTTTGGGTTTAAAAGATTTCTTTGCCTCTTTACCTGTTGGGCTTCACTGATTACTGTTTTAAATGAAAAACGAAAAACAAAAAAGAAAAGTCTAGTAATATACAGTTTCTCTGAGCATCCAATCATATATACCAATAATTAGTTTTTTTTTTACAGTAATTAACATATAATAGAACAACGGATTCTATATGGAGTATATAATAAAAAACTACATCAAATTTGGCTAAGAAAATTTATAGGTGTACTATTACTCACAAGTGTAACTTGTAGTGTCAAGGTAAGATGAATAGTTGAAACAATCGCTCATCTTAGTCCCATAAGTTTTTGTCATATATTAAAATTTTTCACGTGGCAAATTAAAAACTAGTATTATTAAAAAGTAAGAAACCAAGCAAAACAAAGATTGACAATGAGGGTTGGCCAAAATGGTAAGAGTGCGGCCCAGTGATGTAAAGCACCTCGATTCGAGCTCTCACATGTCCCTATTGACAAATAATTTGTAGGTTTGAAAAGTTCCATAAAATTAAAATTCGTAAACTCTAAAAGAGGTTAATGGCTTATCTTGACCTTAGTGCTGGTGAAGTAACCTCCCTCACTCCTAAATACTTTTCCACCAAAAAAAAGAGCTAGGTTGGCCAGAAAATGAACACAAGGTCTAATTTAAGTATCACTACTGTAAGCACAATTTAATTTTATTTAATTTGAAAGCAGCAAAACTTTATACTAGCCGCCTCCCCTCCCACCTCCTTCCTCTCCTTCATCCTATACTTCTTGTTTATTCCTCTTCTTTGACCGCTGCAGCTAAGGGAGGATAGTCTGCTATCGATCATCAGTTTTCCATTTTTTTCCCCCTTAGAACAAAGTTTCTATATCTATAGATCTTACAGTTTTATTTTGAGTTTATTTTTGAGTCAATTTATTCCATAGTTGGCTGTGGATTGAAAATTGCCAACCTTGTGTTAAGATAGATGACAACCTTTTTAATAAAGTTTTTTTGAATCAATCACTATTTTATCACGTATCAAAACCTTTTCTTGGAAAAACAAGTAGAAGCGAAGGCAAGAAGGTAATGCATGCTGAAGACTCGTTGAGAACATTTGAGGTTGAAGATTATTGTCGATGAGACCATACAACTCCCAAAGCAAGAGATGAGGAAGACTCTCTTATAAAGCACATCTACGTGTATATATGGAGCATTACCGAAAGTAAAAAATCCATGTAGCAAGCCGATCTGAGGAAGTGTGCCTTTAACATCACCAGGGAAGAAGAATATCTCTATAAAAATTCTGATTTAGTTAATTAAAGGCTTAATATCTAAATTGGTCTCTGAACTATATAAAAAAAAATAGATTAATCCCTAAACTTTTATTTGAGACAGATTAATCCCTCAACTTTTATTTTGGGAAAGATTGGTCCCTATACTATACAAAAAAATACAGATTGATCTCTCAACTTTTATTTTGGAACAGATTAATCCTTGAACCTTTATTTTGGGACAGATTGGTCTCTCGTTTTTTTTTTATTTTTTCGCATTCAGGACCTATTAGTCTAAAAAAAAAGTTGAGGGACTAATCTGTCTCAAATAAAAGTTTAGGAACCAACCTATCTCTTTTTGTATAGTCTAAGGACCAGTTTGGGTATTAAGCCATATATATATATATATATATATATATATATGAAGTATTTTCTTGTACGCCATGATTACAATAATCAATCGCATTTATGAACGAATATGCTGGAAACAATAAATAACTATGGAAAGCCTATTATTGAGATATGTATTTAATTGAGAATGGAAATATTACCGTGGATAGAAAAAAGTTCAATTTGAAGAAAGTATGTTTAAAAGGTGTTATTTTAAGATTTGCTGTGAAAAAAGTGTGGTTGAAATTTTCGAGTGTTTTGTGTTTACTATGAAAAAAAGTATTGTGTAGATTAAATTGTCTAAAATTGTTATAATTTAGGAAAAAGTTATATATTTAAATAATTTTAGTCATTCTAAATTAAATGTAGCTCTTGAAATGTAAAAGCAGTTTCAACGCTAAAAGTAAATTTTTTGCACAACACAAATTATTTGAAATTAAGTTAAAGTTATTTTCAAAAAAATATTTAAGCTAAAGTTGAAAATTACTTTTCTTTTTCACGTAACCCTATGCCAAATGAAACAAATTTTTAGGGGGCGCGCCTTTGGTGGCAATTGCTCATTGGTAATATTAGATGGCCATATTTGGGTGTCTTTAACATGGTATAAATATTGGTAATTCCATATTATCATATAACAATGAATTTGGTTATTGGAAATGGTAATTCAATTACCAACTATTTCTTATGTATTTTGAGATCACATTAGTAATTTCATTTTTCTATTTTTTATGCCCTTAGATGTAATGAAATGAATATATATATATATATATATATATATTTTCATCTCCTTACCTTTGCATTATTTGGAAATAATTATATTAGTTTTGCTACCAAAATATATTATTTTGAAATAGTTACTTATTTTATAGTTTATTAGTTATGTCATTTAAAATTGTTTTGTTTTAAGATTAATAAATGTGTGAAATTATAATAAAATACCATTATAACCATTTTACAGAGACAGAGGAGAGAAATTTAATAAACAACTCATTTTGGAATGTTATATTGTCTCAAATTAAATAAAGTTATATAAAATTTCTATCTTAACAAGTAAATAATAAATGCACTCATTTTCAGTCATTTTTTAAAATTAGAACTCAACATAACTTTTCTTATAATTCAAATTTTTATTATTTTTTTGATCAAATTATATATATACATGTATTCACTACATTCGCAGTTATTACATTGCAATTAAGGAAAAGATATCGCTAAACAAATAATTGGCTTAATACTTAATCTGATCCCTTACCGAAAAGGATAGATTGGTATATAAATTTTTATTTGAGATAGATTAGTCTCTGAACTTTTCTTTTAAGATAGATAAGTCTGAATAAAAAAAACTAAAAAAGCTCATGGACCCATCTATTCCAAATTAAATAAAAGTTCAGTGATCAATCAATCCTAATTTGTCAAGTTTTTTACTATTCAGTAGAGGTGTTCAGGGGCCGGGTCGGGCCGGGCTTGAGTAAAAATTTACAAAAACTTTGCTTGTCCAAGCCCGGCCCGGCCTGACAATTCGGGCCTATTCCTTTGTCCAAACCCGGCCCTAAAATATTTATAAAAGCCCGAGGCCTGTCCAAAAGCCCCTTTTTAATTTTTTTTGTACACTAATTTTAAAAATTAAATTATATTAATTTATATTATAAATAAAAGTAAATCAATACATTTAAAAAATTATTATCTAAAATAATTTTTACAAAGTTAACAAAGTCTAAATACTAATAATATTTGAAAATATCAATATCATATACAAAAAAAACAAGAAAAACAATACATTAACAAATAAAATAAATATATAAAAATATATTTATATTAAATTAACAGTAAAACGGGCTGGGCCGGGCCGGGTTCGGGCTTTTATACATATGACCAAGCCCGGCCCTTAAATTTAAAATTATTGTCCAAACCCTCCCAAATATTGGGCGGGCTTGCGGGCTGAGACGGGTAGCCCGGCCCTTGGACAGCTCTGCTATTCAGGATCAATTATCAAAATAAAGTTTATGGATTAATCTATTTTAAATAAAAGTTTATGGATCAATATGTTTTTTTTTTGTATAATTTATGGACCAAAATTAGGTATTAAGCCACAAATAATTCTGCAATGCACCATTCGTTTTCTTTATAAATAGGATAAGAAGAGCTCCCTCAAGCAAGGGAAGCAGAAGAGCAGAGAGAGAAAGAGAGTTACAACTAGCAAACCATGGACTTGCAAGTTTTGCTTGTCAAGATCATCACTACCTTCCTCTTCATCGGATTCATCGGTGGGCTAATACGCCTGGTTGACTCTCTTATATTGAAGCCTAAAAGGCTTCGCTCAAAGCTTCAAAACCAGGGAATCCAAGGTCCTCCACCATACTTCCTGGTTGGAAATTTTTTGGATATGATGAAGATAAAATTGCAGGACTCGAAGTTATTGCCCCGACAAGGAGAACCAGTTATGATTCACAATTATTCCGCCATCGTGTTCCCATACTTCGAGAAATGGAGAAAACAATATGGTAAAAGGTTTTGCTGCCTGGTACTTACGTACTTTTTAATCCTTTTACTCAGAGTATTTCATGGGACAACTAAACCTTTGTTGCCAGGTCCGATCTTTATGTTTTCCATGGGGAACATACAGATCTTGCACATGAGCGACCCAAATGTGTTGAAGGAACTAAACAAAAATACTTCATTGGACTTGGGGAGGCCTACCCATCACCACCACGATGCTATGCTTGGCCAAGGCATTGTAAATTCGAATGGAGAAGTTTGGGCACACCAAAGAAAAGTCCTTGCTCCTGAATTCTTTATGGACAAGATCAAGGTATATAAATTTAAGCTTCCACATTTTTCTTTCCATTTCTTTTCTCTTCTTTGATACTTTGCCCGAGCCTAATTTCCTTTCTTAGTAATAAAGACGCAATCCCCCACATAGAAGTATGGAACTACAATTGACAAGGAACGAAGACTCATCTCCTTACCAATTACAATAACCATTGTGAGTTATCATTTTCTTACTCTGCCTTTATTCTAACAACACCCTCTCCTGTTTCTGGTTTTCCTTGAAATGGTGTATAGGGTATGACGAAATTAATGGGGGAGTCAGCATTTATGGTTGTGAACTCGTTGAATAATAAGATTGACAACGAAGGTGCAGTCGCAGAGTTAAAGATTGATGAATATACAAGAAGCTTTGCTGGAGATGTTATTTTAAGAGCTTGTTTTGGAAGCAATTATGCTGAAGGGAAAGAAATTTTTCTAAAGCTTAGAAATTTACAGGAGTTTATGGCTAAGAATCTTGTGCTTCAAGCGATACCAGGAATGAGGTTTGATGACCTCTTTTAGTTAATGTAGTTGTCAGAGTAAGCCTATTTAATTTGACAAGTTCATAAAAATGCCAAGAAATAAAAATGATAGAATTGAAACTCTAATTTCAGATACCTTCCGACAAAGAACAATAGGGAAATCTGGAGGTTGGAGAAAGAGTTCCGTGCTTTAATTTTGAAGGTGGTGAAGGAAAGAAAGGAGGCTACATCACACCCAGAGAAGGACCTGCTACAAATTATCCTTGAAAATGCAGAAAGAAGTGATCTAGGCCAAGCAACAAATAGCTTCGTTATCGACAATTGCAAGAACATTTACTTCGCAGGCCAAGCGACCACTGCGGTATCAGCAGCATGGACCTTGTTGTTGTTAGCCTTATACCCAGAGTGGCAAGACAAAGTTCGTGCAGAGGTTCTTGAAATTTGTGGGGGTGAATTGCCAAATTCTGACACCTTTCCTAAATTGAAAATTGTAAGTCTAGGAAACAAATAAGTTTGCTTATGCAAATCACCGATCGATATATCTGGATTAAATTTAGTCTCTTGAAATATAGTGACAATTGATTTAAACAATGGCAGTTAACAATGGTGATCAATGAGTCCCTACGCCTTTACTCTCCAGCCTCAATTGTGCCCCGGGAGGCACTCGAAGATGTCAACTTTGGAGGAGTTAATGTGCCCAAAGGAGTTAATATGTGGATACTACTAGTAACACTTCACCAAGACCCCAATTTATGGGGAGCTGATGCTCACAAGTTCAATCCTGAAAGGTTTTCCAATGGAGTTAGTGGGGCGTGTAAGCTTCCTTACGCGTTCATGCCGTTTGGTGCTGGACCGCATATATGTTTGGGACAACACTTTGCCATGACAGAGCTCAAAATATTTCTTTCCCTTATGTTATCAAACTTTACATTCACGCTTTCACCAAAATATAGACATTCTCCAGTAATAAATTTAGTTATAGAGCCTGAATATGGTATAGATCTCCTAGTTAGGAGGCTCTGAGAGATCACATTATTCTGTTATGAGCTGTGACTATGACTCGGGCGGCCACCACGTACTAATTTCTTACTCACTACAAGTAATATTTTTCTTTTGAAGGAACTTGTGTGTTTGATGTATTTCATAAAGAGAGTTTCTCTCTTTAAATAAGTTAAACAATAAATGGGAAGTTTCTTAGCTTCATTATATATTTTTTTGTTGGAATTGATCATGGTGTGATTGTCCTATATAGAAATGTGCTACGGAAAAGTACGATCATATAGTTAAGAGTTCAAATCATGTCACGTGCAAAATAAATACACAAAAGTATGACAGCGTTCACGCAAAGAAAAAAAAAGAAAAGGAAAGGAAAAAGTACAGAGACGTTTACCTATTTTTCAAAATTTTGTATGCCATAAAAAGTGTCTTTAATTAACGGTTTAATAATCAAATTGGTTCTTGAATTATACAAAAAAGGACAGATTAGTTCTTTAACTTTTATTTGAGACAGATTAGTCCTTGAATTTTTATTTTGGAACAGATTGATCCCTCAACTTTTATTTTGAGACAGATTGATCCCTGAATTTTTATTTTGGGACAGATTGGTCCTTCGATTTTCTCTGATTTTTTCTCATTCAGGACCTATTTGTCTCAAAATAAAAGTTCATGGATTAATCTGTCTCAAATAAAAATTTAGGGACTAATCTGTCTTTTTTTGTATAGTTCAGAGATCAATTTGAATATTAAACCATATATATATATACACACACACTAGGTAATGGGGTTTACTGGTATAATGCTGTTATTTCTGATAATATATTGGAGCAGAAGAGATTCCTTGCATTAGGAGGTTTAGATTTTTCGTTTAAAAGATTTGTTAATGTAATGCTTTGAGGAATGATATTCTTCTTTCTGATATTGCTTGCATTTTTGTGATTAAAGGTCTCTTCGTAAAAAACTTTATTTTTTTGATTAAAGGTCTCTTAATAAAAAACTTTAAAGGACAATTTTTTAATGTCATACCATTGCACAAATAAAAGACAAACATCATTCTTTAATATGTTTGTCTTGTAACACCACAATAATGAAAAACATGTCTCTGATATACCATAAAATCCAATATAGATCATAAGTATGTAGCAGTTCAAATAGATAAACAGAAATAACTCTAGTTCTTTTTTTTTTTTGTGCATCTCCAAGCATTAGTGTTCATGTAGTACAAATATAAATCTAAATGCGTATGTTCATAATATAACATCTCTCACAATTTAAATATTTGTTAAATGTGCAATTAAATTTGTAACTATTAAAATCAATCCCAAGTTCCGTTTTTCTTCTGTCTTCAAGGTTCTCTTTACCCCCGGTCAAATAGATATTATTAGTTTCTTAGGTAACTTGCTTCTTTTGTTTCTTTGATGCTGGATTTCAGTCTGCAATGGGGAATCATGTGGTTTCCTCGTCTCATGATTGTTGGCTGGTTCTTCGTTCTTGGTCTCTCTTGCAAAGCTAGTCCTGCCATATATCCTTTTTCAAAGGGCAAAAGCTAGTTTTTCCGATCGATAAGTAGGGGAGAGCAAGGTAGTTAGTTATTGAAAAGGATAAAAAGGAAAGCATCTACCTGTTTTTTGAATCGATATTAACCAAATAAGCACAAAGAAGCTCATCCTAATACCACAACTAAAACTTTCAAAAATAATCAGAAGCTATAAAAAAAAAAAAACTTAATAAGTACTTAACATACTTTCAATCTTTTATATTTCAACTTGCCACTTCCAACTTATCTAATCAAACAATGGGGTAATCAGGATATTACCGATTAAACCATGAATTTCTTTCTGCAACCCCCACATATCCCTCATACTCTTGGTTGGAAGATATCTGAATTTTCAAATTCAATAATATATAAAAAATTCACAACTAATAAACCAAAGTGTCCCAAAACATAAATGATGACAAATAATTAAGGATCAAACCTCATCCCAGATGTACACACAAATTTCATGTCTGAAAATTAAGACAGAAAATTAAGTGAACAAATATTAATTTATTAATGGAAAAAATTAGTACAGGAATTTAACGGGTACAATCTCTATAAAAAAATCCTTTGATTCGATCTCCTTGATGGCAAAATGTTCGAGGGCCTAAAGTCTTGATCCCGATGAAGGATTTTTGATTTCTCTGAGCTGCTTTGAATTTGACTTATAGATCTTCAAAGAAAACTTATGATTCTTTGTAGATCAAAGAGATTGGGTAGATCTTCTGCAAGACGGTCGAAGACTTGTTGTCTTTCTGTTGATCGATTGGATTTCGAAGACTTGTTGTCTTTCGGTTGATCGGTTGGATTTCGGAGACTTGTTGTCTTTCGGTTGATCGGTTGGATCGGTTAGATTTTGATTTTGACAAATCTTCAAAGAAACTGCTGCAAGCTTGTTGTTTCTTCTTGATTTGACTTGGATTTTGATTTGATGAAGAGCTTTGATGAAGAACTTGGATTTGATCACCTTTCTTGGAGACTTGGGAGTCTTGAATTGAATTTTGGAGACTTGGAGATTTCTGAGGCTAGGTTTCTGCTTCCACTGCTTGATTGTGATTTGAGAAGTGAAGACTTCTTTATATAGGAGTGGCCTAGGGTTTTGGAAACCCTAGATGTGTAGTATTGGGCCAGTAGTACTGGGCTACAAAACTATAACTCAATTGGGCTTGCATCAGAATTAATCCAAATTTTAACTTTAATAGATCAAGCTTGATGAATTTAATTCAACCATTCAATTTTAACTCGGCTAAATTCTCATTGTCTACAAATGCCCCCACTTCAAGGTTTGTATGTGTGCAGACTTACTATGGAGTAAAGACGGGCCTTGAAGTCCATTGAAAATTTTGATAGTTGAAGAAGTGCCAAATTTGGATCTTAACCTTGCAAAATGATCCAAATACTTGAAGATGGCAATTACGGGATCAAGAAGTTTTTTTTTTTTTGCGACTGAACCTAGGGTGAAGATTTTCCCTAAGCTGCCTACGTACCTCCTTAAAAGAAGGATCAAGTCATGATGTAGTTCACTTTTTTTTTCTTTTTTCTTTTCTGTTGCAACGTTTCCGAGGACGACGTGATCGGGACAAAAAAAACAGGAGTCGCCACTAACCTCTTTTGTTTAGGTGGGTTAGCCACCCTTTTAGGAATCTATCTAACCTGACATTGGCCGTGAAATGGCTTATCAAGCTAGATAGGTCTCGATCTGCAGAACAGGAGATTGGGTTCGGGAGTACGGTTATGTATGAAGAAAGATTAACACCCCCACAACGCCCGTCAAAAGACGGTACCGATCAATTAAACATTAATTAGGCCTTAGTAATGGGTTTTTGATCTTTTTAAACATTGAAATCTGATTTTTTTTAATTTAAAAAAAAGAATAATTACTAGAAGAAATTGTCATCACAGCTCTTTTAGTAATTATATTTATTGATGATTAAACTAAAAAGGCACACACATTTTTCGATTTTTGACTTTGAGGGGATAATTAAAAGACACATTTTTTTTTGGATTTTGAACATTTTTGGATTACCAATGAATAATTATTAGGAATAATGCCCATCACTATTTCTCTAATAACGATTCTTTATTTAACTTAATCATTCATTTCTCTTTTTTGATTTTCCTTTTTAAATTAATTCAACAATACCCTTGAACAATTACTAAGGAAAATTGCCATCACAATTTCCTTAATAATTGTCCTCATTTAACCAACCATTTTTTGAGTTTTCTTGATTTGATTTTATAGATTACCAATGAATAATTATTAAGAAAAATTGCCATCACAATTTTCTTAATAATCATTCTTTATTTATCCAACCATTGTTTTGATTTTTTTTAACCATATTTAAAAATTACCCTTGAATAATTACTAAGGAGAATTCCCTTCACAATTTCCTTAACAATTACTCACTAATTATTAATCCATTTTTTTTAATTTTCCTTTAACCATGTTTAAAAATTACCCTTAAATAATTATTAAAGAAATTGCCATCACAATTCCTCTAATAATTATTCATTATTTAGTAATCCAATTTTTTACTTTTCTTAATCATGTTTTAAAATTACCATTGAATAATTATTAATGAAATTGCCATCACAATCTCAATAATAATTACTCATTATTTAATTAATCATTTTTTTGGAATTTTCTTTTAGCTTAAAAGATACAGCAAGATAATAAGATACGTAAATCTGTTAATTATTAAAGATTAAATTATTAAGCAATTAAGTATGTAAATAAACATTTAAGGACCCAAATATGCAATTATTAAAACTCACATGTCAATATTTCAAGAAATTAACCCAACATCAAAGCAATCTAACTACTAATATATAACAACCCAAACTACAATCTATATTACGAAAATATCAAATAACTTCACAGTCCAAATATTTATATGATATAATCACTCCAAGAAACAAAGCCCAAAGCAAGCTAGTATATGATTAAGGTCCAAACGAAAAAGATTAATAAACCCGTTCATCAAAGAAATAATAAGCCCAACAGTTTCAACAGACAAAAGAAAAATTTCATAATCCCAAGCAAACAAATACCCATAATTAGCAAAATCAAGCCTAAACAAATAACGAAAGCCCAACATATAAAGACAAAACAGTAATTTCATCGTGGTTCGACCAGTAAAAGCAATAAAACTCAAAGCAAACATACATGTCTGTAACCAATTAAATATACAAAAACCAACAAAGCCCAATTGCAATTAAGACATGGATTAAAATAATAGCATGACATATGGACAAGAAGACGTCATCAATTACAACCCGAGGGACAGAATAAGGAATATTACCCCAAAACTACAACTTTTCTGAAATCAGAACCGGCAACCATGGAGTAAAAAACCGGACCGGACCGGCCGGTTCAACCGGTTGAACCGGGAACCGGTCACACGTCCGGTCCGGGTCATAAAATAGTTTTTTTATTAAATCGCCTTTGAACCGGTTGAACCGGTTAAACCGACGAACCGGTTGAACCGGTTCAATCCAAATTTTAATTTTTTTATTTTTTTTAATTGATATTTTTATTTTTTCTTATTTTATAAGGAATATTTTGAATTTTTTCTATTTTTTTCTATTTTTTTTAAATTTTTTTGAATATTTTTAAAAAAAATAATAAAATTAAATTATTTATTTAATCGGACCGGTTGAACCGGTTGGACCGGTTGAACCGGTGACCGGATGTCCAACCGGTTCGACAACCGGTCCGGTTTTTTATTCATTGCTGGCAACCCTTTTTCTTGCTTTCTTTTCTCCTTCTCTCGGTTACCCTTTTAGCCGTCACTCTTCATACGGGAGACAGCATCACCGATTGCTTCTTTTTTGCTGGAGTTGAGGAAGCGAACACTCCTTTCCACACTAAACAATTCCTTTTCTTCCTCTTGTCAATTCCACAAGCAAACACAACAGAATCCACTCCCAAAACTTGCCAAATCTACTCTATAATAACCACACCTTTGAACTCTTGTTGCCGGAAATCCCACCGTCTGATCAAGCTTTGACGTCAGTATGTCATTCTTCTGAACCAAATCTTCTTTCCCACCGTTGGGATTTTCGAACGAAGACTTCAAAATGCAATAGACCTTTGCGTTTAGACTTTCTGTCATTTTCTTCTGCTCTCTGCTTCTCTTTGGCCTGTGTTCTTCCTTTCCCTCATCGTTCGGATGATGTTTAAAAGGCTTCCGGGTCTTCTTCCTAATTCTGAACCGAAACTCAAGAAAAAGGTCAAGCGGTACTTCTCTTTTTCTTTGCTCGGTGATGATAAGAAAGCTTATTGATGGTTTTATTTCTCATTTCTTTATGTTTGGAAAAGGTTTTGAGAGGAGATGACGAAAAAATGAACGAACTTGATGATGGCAAAAGAGATGGGCTCACAGGAAGTAACGAATGGCGATGGAAAATTGATGAACACAACTAAGGAAAAAGAAAGTGGTGAGACAGAGGGGGTAAGCTCTTCACTTTTTTTGGCTTTCCTTTGTTCATTTTTCTGTTTCCTGTTTGTTTTTTTTTTGTTGGTGGGTAAAAGAGATAAATCTCTGGCTTGTATTCTGAAGAGATGGGGACTGGCAACAAGATGTCTGTTTTTGAAAGGAGATTGAGAGTGACAAAAAAACTGATTAGAGGGTAAGGTTTAGATAATAGATTTCTTTAGTGATGGTGGTGGAAAAAAATGAAATTAGAAATTGTTAGTTTTGTGAGCTTTTGAGAGGATTAGGAATAGGAATCAATGGGGGTTAAGAGGTAAACAAAAAACGGATAGGATTTGAAAATGGAGGAAGGGAAAAGTTTCTATTTCCGTTCACTGTTTCATTGCTCCTCTGTATCTCTATTTTTCTGATGACTGCTCTCTTCTCTCTGTGTTTCTCCCTCAAAACCTTGCAGCCAACCCCCCTCCCATAGAAATTCCTAAGGGTTTATGAAGAGGTTCCACTTTGATCCGAGGGTTCTCATTTTAGTGTACCATTCAGATTAAGGGCTGGGATTTAATATGAGTGCTGTCAAAGTATCGTGCTTGCTCGCATGTTCTGCTCACTGTTTTCATCAATAGGGACGTGCTCTGTTGCAAAGGTGAAATCCAAATTTCCAGTTGTATTCATTGGCCGCTTGTGAAGTTGGCAAAGCCAACCAATGAGGGAGAAGGGACGTGCTCCCTCTCCAATTGTAAAATTTTGATCATTTTTCATTTTTTGTATTTTTTCATATTTCAATTTTTTTTGTATTTTTAACTTTCTAATTTTTTTGTATTTTTGTATTTTCCATTTTTTGTAATTTTAATGTTACACTTTTTTTGTATTTTGTATTTTTATGAGAACATAAATAAAAACAATTTCCTTTCCTTTAATTACTGTCTAATTCAATTTCATTCTCAAATTAAAAATTCAACATCGATTAGCTTCCAATTGAATTAGAAGTTAGAACAAAATTGGACTAAAAAAGAAGTTAGATTTTGGTATTTTAGGCCAAAAATTGGTGTCTACATTTTTTTTTGGATTTTTTTTGTGCGGTTTAGGCTCGTGCTTAGGAGCGTAGCAAGAATTGCTTTAAGAATTTCTTCCAACAGATTTTCTTTTCAAAACTTCACAATCTGAACTGCTGTGAGCATTAGTTTTGGGGAATTGGTTGACAAATGCTTGCCCTTTATCTTCAAGAGTGATCAAATTCTCTCCAACATCATCTTGCATCAATTGGCTTTTAGAAACATGTTCAGATGATCTTTTACTTGGGTTTTCATGGACAAATGAATTTGTATGCACAACGACACGGTGTTTCACTCTTAAAGGTCCATTTGTGTTAACTTCAAGAAATGAGCATCGTTCCATTTGAGATGGGATATGACTACACAATTCTTTTGTCATCTTTCTATTCATTCTCAAATGATGCTTTTCTGGGATGCAATGCTTGAAGATCCCAATCGATTAAACACCGATTGGCGGGCTTGAACAACTTTCTTTGGCTTTGCTAGAATAACACTTAACCTGTCAAACACAGGTTTACGAGTAAGAGGCTTTTCTAGGTGGTCAAATACTGAGACGAGAGGCCTTTTTTCTTCTGAGACTTCTTCAACAAACATTGTATGAACACCAACAATGACTTGATCTTCATTGAAGAATTCTTGAGGGAAGAATTCATTCAAAGTTACTGGTTTATGAAGACTTTGTCTTGATGCTCCAATGGAATTGAGCTTTTCAACAGAATCAATCATTAAATTTTTCCTTTGAAATTGCACAAAGACTGGTTTAAATGAGCCAAACTGAACGAGTTCGTACATTGCCCCCAATTTGATATTATCATTTGTAGTTGATTTTGATGAAGTCGAAGTGAAAGTCGTATTGACACGCCCGGACCTAATCCGCACGTGTCAAGTTGTATAATTATGTATTGATGTCTTATCAATAAATCAAATTAGACTTCCCATGGATGTTTCAAACTTTGTTTAGCTCAATTTCAAGCTTAAAAATCCTAAAATTGAAGTCCGGGGATGTGGACCCCACTTGGAATCGAGAACCGAGGCATTTGGGGCTGAGTTGACCGGAGTCAACTCTAAAATTGTTGGCCGAGACCCCCCATTTTCACATTCTCTTCTTCTTCCAAAATCCTCCGAGCTTCTTCTCCAATTTTCCCTGAACCAAGCCTTCAATCCCTCTTCAAACACTTCATTAATCATCAATATCAACTTCTTTTGCCATCTCAAAGATCAAAACATCAAGATTTCTAAGGAAATTTCCAAATCTTAAAATCTGGAAATCTGGCGACAGTTTGTTCATCAGCCGATATCTTTTGATTCAACCGTGCGTTTTGGCTGAGAATTTGATATGTTGTTCTAGACTCATCAAGCTTTAATTTGATAGTTTACACGCTTGATTGCATGGTCTGTGCTAAGAGAATTTGATGATTGAAGTTGAGATTTCTGTTTTGTCCGAGTAAAGTCAACTCATGATGTTTTGATCCAAAATTCGAGCATGATTTGTTGTTTGATTCAGTTCTTGAAGCTGTGAATTCATAGATCATGTGTTTAACTTGTTGTGCTTCAATTTTGGTGTGGATTGATGTTGAATCGAAGTCAAACCGAGCATGTTTTGTTGAATGGCCGAAATCGGCCAAATTCTGGAAGCAGGTCCGGCGCCGGACCTGGCAGGTCCCGCGCCGGAGCTGCCTAAAATCGGGAGTTCCTTCCGATTTGGCTCACTCCCGCCCGGGAGTGAGCCACCTGTCGACAATGGCATTTTGGCTCCAGGGGCATTTTGGTAATTTTGCAACCCTAGACCCCATTTGACCCCAATTAACTCCAATTAGCTCCAATTGACTTCTGGACTTGTCAATTTTAGTCCGAGACCTTTAATTGATGTTGTTTTATGATTTGATCTTTGGTTGAATATTTTTATTAATCAAATTAGATTTTAATTTGATTATTTAGGTACGTGATCGTACGAGTTTTGGACCGGTTGCATTTTGAGCTAAGGCATTCGTGGGTAATCGGGGAGTATACAACTCTCGTCACTTGTGAGTGGCTTGGATTATATTGGTTGACCATTGAGGGTTAACCGTTTTCAGATTATTTATAAATGTTTTATTAAATTGTTTATATATGTTTTGGGGTATGAATTGTCCACCCTCACACACTGAGTTTATAAATGATTTGAAGGGTGGGAATTTAAATAAATTGATATATTGATATTATTAATTATTATATGGGGAAAGATACCCCTGAGAGATTGATTTTATTATTGATTAATTTATGGGGAACGATATCCCTAAGAGATGAAAAATTTAACATAGTCCTCGGGGCTCCAATATGTGGGAGCGTGGACCGAGTTGAGATGCATGCGTGTTACTCAGCCGTGGACCGCCTATCGAGGGGCACGGTGAGTCGCTCCTGATTGCGAGAGGCGCGTAGGGAAACTCGCCAGGACTTCGGATGCTGTGTTCCACCACAGTATGGCAAACGTCAAGGGAATGGGCCAGAGAGTAAAGTAAAATGTTTTAAAATAAAAAGTAACCCTTGACGGTCCAGTGGATACCCTAGCGCACGGGTATACCTTATTGGGACGATTTTCAGATGCTAGCCCGTTTGGATATATATATATATCGTTTATTGATTTGATATTTGATTTGGTTTGGGATTTCATATATTTCAGTAAATGATTTATTAAAATTGATATTTGGATTATTTCATATCCCCAGCCTGAGGTGATCGGTCTTTATAACCGAGTCTCTCACTGGGTACATGATTATGTACTCATCCCATTCACTTTTGTTCTCAGATCATCAGACATTGGACGGAGGACGTCCTGGTGGCCAGTGATCCCAGTTTGTCTCTGTGGACACAATTATGTAGGTGCCACCTCATTTTACTTTGTGTGTCTTGGCTCGGATTATTAATTATTACATCTTACATATATATTTGTGTATTTATAAATAATACTTTCCGCTGCATTGGAACTCAGTAAGATGTGATATTTTATTTTTAAAATATTTTGAACTATGTTATCTATGATATTTCATATGTTTTCATATATTGCTCGAGTATCCTTTATTTTTAAGCCTTGTGCCATCTTGGTTGCCCGCCTGACGAGGCACGCATCTCGAGGTGGTACGGCGGTTGTCACGTGGCCGAGCCTGCGGGTCGGGGCGTGACAATTAAATTGGTATCAGAGTAAATTTTAAAATATATTATATGTATATATTATATACCAAGCCGAGCAGTTCATATAATTTTGAGATTTCTGATTTTGAGTTTTAAAAGTAGAGAGTACGATTTTGGAGTTAAATATTTTCGTCTTCTGACTTAGATTTTATGTATAGTTGCACCATGCCACCTAGAAGGAGTATTTCGAATCCTTCCGTTCCTACCCCTGATCCCTCTGTACCGAGGAGGAGAGGCAGACCACGTAGGCAGCCTGAGATTCAGCCTACTGTAGATCCGGAGACTACTGAGATTCCGGACGAACCTGTTTCACCTACTCCACCTGTTGATGAGACGCATCATCAGGATGATCACACTGAAATTCCACCACCCCCACCTCCGATGACTGCAACGCCGGTATTGTTTACGCCCGCTGATGTTCAGCGCATGTTTGATACTAGGGCCAGTAAATTCTTTTCGTCACAAATGGCTACTGGTGCACCACCGACTACTGGAATTACACCACCAGTACATCCATCGCCACCGATGCCGACACCGATGCCGCCGCACTTTCAGCCGAACGGTACAGCGAGCACTTCTGCTGGTCTTATTTCTTCAGAGGATCGCTTGGTGAGGTTCCTTAGCATCATGAAGGGACTAGACATCCCAAAGCTCTCCGACACTTCTGCTGATGCAGCATGGGATTGGCTGCATTTTGTCACAAAGAACACACAAGGTCTGGGTATGACCTCAGAGGAGAGAGTTAGTGTGGTTACTCGATATCTCTAAGGACAGCCACTGAGTTGGTGGACCAATCTTGAGAGCCGAGCCACTGTACCAATGACATGGGAGAGGTTTGTCACTGAGTTCCGTGAGAGATATATATCGGAAGAGATGGGAATGAGACGATATGGTGAGTTCCTCAGACTGCAGCAAGGTAACAGTTCAGTTGAACAGTTTGAGACAGAATTACGGAGACTCTCACATCACCTTCCATCTATCACTGAGGATGCCCTTTGTCTTCAATTTGTTAATGGTCTTCGATGGGAAATTGTTCAAATGATGAAGCCTACTTCCAAAGCTACCTTCGAGCAGTGTCGACAGGATGCATTATGGGCTGAAGCTATGATTGCTCAGCGTCGACCAGGAGGATCAAGTTTGAGTGGCCAACGATTTTCTGATGTGCCGATGAACCTGGAGCCGAAACAGACTCAGAGCTTATATTCCCATGGAGGAATATCTCGGGGCGGTACAGTTGAGTCCCCAGTACCACAGATGTCACTTTCTCTGCCACCACTTCCATCAGGTGGTCGAGGAAAAGAGAAGCTTGGATTTGGTTCCATGAGCAAAGGAAGATTTGGGAAGAAAAGAGTAGAGTCTGGACCTCGATGTCCACATTGTAGGCGTTTTCATTCTGGCCAGTGTAGGGCTGGACTTCGATGTTTTCGGTGTGGAGGCATGGGTCACGTAGCACGTACATGTACATCTACTACTTCTGTACCACCCAGACAGAATTTTAGTCAGCCTCCAGTCAAACCGAGCAACTATGGAGGTTATCGTCCGTTTCAACCTGCGCGACATTCTTTCGCCGCACCTTCTACATCTCAGCAGCATTCGGGTATGGGTAGTAGTTCTGCAACCCCGAGACGACCTCCACAACAGCAGCAGCAGCGACAACATACACAAGTTTATGCCATGTCGCAGGAGGACGCCGATGCACGTCCTGATGTAGTCACCGGTAAGTAAATATTTAAATATTCATTGATGGTTATATTTTGTGAATAAAGATGTTATGGTACTCGTAACTGCTTGTCGAGTTAAAGTAACCGCTTTAGAAAATTTTTGAACATTAGGCGTTGTAGTTATTTTCGATCAACCGGCATACGTGATTATGGACACTGGAGCTGCATTGTCCTATGTTAATACAAAGTTTGCCGTGCATGCGGATCGAACATTATCGCCCTTAGGGTATGAGCTGTTAGTGAATACACCGTTGGGTGAGAGAATGGTTCGAAATACGGTGTACAAAGGATGTGCAGTGAAGCTGGAAAACCTGATTTTCGAAGCTGACTTAATTCCACTTCAAATGTCTGACTTCGATGCCATCTTGGGAATGGATTGGCTTGGGAGACATCGTGCTCAGATCTTTTGCGAGCACCATTTGGTGAGAATTCCACGACCTAACGGCAGCATGATTGATTTTTACAGCGAGCGCAGAGGCACACCGAATGTCATTTCTGCCATCAAAACAAGTAAGCTACTACTCAAAGGGTGTAAAGCTGTGTTAGCCCATGTAGTAGATAAGTCAGTGGAAGAGCCTAACATTGAAGATATCCCGGTAGTTAATGAGTTTCCGGATGTCTTTCCTGATGAATTACCTGGTTTGCCACCCAAGAGAGACTTTGACTTTCCGATCGAAGTTTATCCCGGTACGGATCCAATTTCTATGGCTCCATATCAAATGGCACCCACTGAACTGATTGAGCTGAAGAAACAACTCGCCGAATTGCTGGATAAAGGATTCATTCGGCCGAGTACTTCACCTTGGGGAGCCCTAGTTTTGTTTGTAAAAAAGAAAGACGGTTCCATGCGACTCTGCATTGACTACCGCAAGTTGAATGCGGTGACTGTGAAGAATAGATATCCATTACCTCGCATCGATGATTTGTTCGATCAACTTCGAGGAGCCGGGGTGTTTTCCAAGATTGACCTGCGATCGGGCTACCATCAGTTGAAGATCCGAGAAGAAGATATCCATAAGTCCGCTTTTCGTACCAAATATGGACATTACGAGTTCTGTGTGATGTCATTTGGACTTACCAACGCTCCAGCAGCATTTATGGATCTGATGAACCGCATATTCCATCAGTACTTAGACCGATTTGTTATTGTCTTCATTGATGACATATTGGTTTATTCAAGGAATCAGCGGGAGCATGCAAATCATCTTCACATTGTGTTGCAAACTCTTCGAGATCATCAGCTTTATGCTAAGCTTTCCAAATGTCAGTTTTGGTTGCAGCAAGTTGGATTTCTTGGACATGTTGTGTCTAGGGATGGTATATATGTGGATTCCAGCAAAATAGAGGCAATCACCAACTGGAAACGTCCCACAACTCCTACGGAGATTCGAAGTTTCTTGGGACTAGCTGGATATTATCGGAGATTTGTGGATGGATTCTCCACGATTGCTGCACCATTGACTAAGCTGACTCGCAAGAACGCTAAGTTCGTTTGGTCAGATGAATGTGAAGAAAGTTTTCAGAAGTTGAAGGATAAATTGACGACCGCACCGGTACTTGCCTTACCTGTGAGCGGTAAAGAGTTCACTGTGTATACTGATGCATCAGGCAACGGACTTGGTTGTGTGTTGATGCAAGATGAGCGAGTAATTGCTTATGCTTCTCGTCAATTGAAGCCGAATGAGGTTAATTATCCAATACATGATTTGGAGCTTGCTGCCATTGTCTTCGCCTTGAAGATTTGGCGTCATCACTTATATGGTGAAACTTGTCGTATCTACACTGATCACAAGAGTCTCAAGCACTTTATGACTCAGCGTGAATTGAACATGCGGCAAAGGAGATGGTTAGATCTCATCAAGGATTACGATCTCATAATCGATTATCATCCCGGCAAAGCGAATATAGTTGCTGATGCTTTGAGCCGAAATACAGTTACGTCCTTAGCGACGGTTAGAGATGTTCATTTGCCAGAGTTGGTGGAGTTGAGATCAACTGGAGCCAGATTGGCTTATGATTTTCATGATGGTGCATTAATTGCCCAGATTCTAGCTAAGTCAGTGCTAGATGATCGGATTTGTGATCTCCAAAAGTCCGATCCGAGGCTACAGCAAGAATTACAAAAGTTACAGTTGGGAGAACCATCAGAGTTTTCAGTTCGCAGTGATGGAATTCTGCTATTTCGGAGTCGAATCTGTGTGCCACACAATCTTGATCTTAAAGGCACCATTCTTCAACAAGCCCATTCTTTTCCGTTTGCTATGCACCCAGGTAGCACCAAGATGTACCGAACCATCAAAGATCATTATTGGTGGCCTGGAATGAAAAGAGAAGTTGCTGAATTTGTAGCAAGATGCTTGACGTGTCAGCAAGTGAAAGCTGAACGTAGAAAGCCTTTCGGGACACTTCAACCTCTTCAGATTCCTGAATGGAAATGGGAGCATATCACCATGGATTTTGTAACCGGTTTTCCGCGTGTTAGACGTGGAGTTGATGCAGTATGGGTGATTGTCGACCGACTTACCAAGTCAGCACATTTTCTTCCTGTAAACATGAAATGGAGTGTGAATCAGTTAGCCCAACTCTATATGAATGAAGTAGTTCGACTTCATGGAGTCCCAGCTTCTATTGTTTCTGATAGAGATCCGAGGTTTACCTCACAGTTCTGGGACAGCTTTCAGCAAGCGATGGGAACTCAACTTCGTTTCAGTACTGCTTTTCATCCACAGACTGATGGTCAGTCAGAGCGTACTATTCAGATATTGGAAGACATGTTGCGAGCATGTGCACTTGAATTTTCACATATCTTGCAGCGGCAGAATTTGCTTACAACAACAGCTACCAATCTAGTATTGGTATGGCTCCATATGAAGCTCTGTATGGAAAGAAGTGTAGAACCCCGTTGTATTGGGATGAAGTGGGCGAGAACCAAATTTTCGACAAAGCTGAGATTGAACTCACCACAAAGAAGGTGAAATTTATTCGGGAACGACTTCAGGCAGCCCAAGATCGAGATAGAAAATATGCTCAGCGAAGGAGGACACCTTTGGAGTTCCAAGTGGGAGATCAAGTGTTTTTGAAGGTCTCACCTTGGAAAGGTGTTATTCGTTTCCGCAAGGCGGGAAAGCTAAATCCGAGGTATATTGGTCCATTTCTCATCATTGAACGAATTGGACCGGTAGCGTATCGCTTGGAGTTGCCACCTGATATGGCACGGATACATGATGTCTTTCATATATCTATGCTCTGAAAATATGTACCTGATCCATCACATGTTCTTCAAGCACCACCTGTGAAACTGAAGAAAAGTTTGGGCTTCAGAGTTCGACCTGTAGCTATTTTGGATCGAGAGGTTCGATCATTGAGGAATAAATCGGTACCTTTGGTGCGAGTTTTGTGGAAAAGCTCGCAGATTGAGGAGCAGACTTGGGAGCCCGAGAATGACATGAGACGTGATTACCCCCACTTGTTTGTTGATTAGTTGTTTAAATTTCGGGGACGAAATTTTTGTAAGGGGGGGAGAGTTGACACGCCCGGACCTAATCCGCACGTGTCAAGTTGTATAATTATGTATTGATGTCTTATCAATAAATCAAATTAGACTTCCCATGGATGTTTTAAACTTTGTTTAGCTCAATTTCAAGCTTAAAAATCCTAAAATTGAAGTCCGGGGATGTGGACCCCACTTGAAATCGAGAACCGAGGCATTTGGGGCTGAGTTGACCGGAGTCAACTCTAAAATTGTTGACTCCGGCGCCGGACCTGGTCGGGTCCGGCGCCGGACCCGTGGTTATATGAGGGGTCTCGGGTGGCCGAGACCCCCCATTTTCACATTCTCTTCTTCTTCCAAAATCCTCCGAGCTTCTTCTCCAATTTTCCCTGAACCAAGCCTTCAATCCCTCTTCAAACACTTCATTAATCATCAATATCAACTTCTTTTGCCATCTCAAAGATCAAAACATCAAGATTTCTAAGGAAATTTCCAAATCTTAAAATCTGGATATCTGGCGACAGTTTGTTCATCAGCCGATATCTTTTGATTCAACCGTGCGTTTTGGCTGAGATTTTGGTATGTTGTTCTAGACTCATCAAGCTTTAATTTGATAGTTTACACGCTTGATTTCATGGTCTGTGCTAAGAGAATTTGATGATTGAAGTTGAGATTTCTGTTTGTCCGAGTAAAGTCAACTCATGATGTTTTGATCCAAAATTCGAGCATGATTTGTTGTTTGATTCAGTTCTTGAAGCTGTGAATTCATAGATCATGTGTTTAACTTGTTGTGTTTCAATTTTGGTGTGGATTGGTGTTGAATCGAAGTCAAACCGAGCATGTTTTGTTGAATGGCCGAAATCGGCCAAATTCTGGAAGCAGGTCCGGCGCCGGACCTGGCAGGTCCCGCGCCGGAGCTGCCTAAAATCGGGAATTCCTCCCGATTTGGCTCACTCCCGCCCGGGAGTGAGCCACCTGCCGACAATGGCATTTTGGCTCCAGGGGCATTTTGGTAATTTTGCAACCCTAGACCCCATTTGACCCCAATTAACTCCAATTAGCTCCAATTGACTTCTGGACTTGTCAATTTTAGTCCGAGACCTTTAATTGATGTTGTTTTATGATTTGATCTTTGGTTGAATATTTTTATTAATCAAATTAGATTTTAATTTGATTATTTAGGTACGTGATCGTACGAGTTTTGGACCGGTTGCATTTTGAGCTAAGGCATTCGTGGGTAATCGGGGAGTATACAACTCTCGTCACTTGTGAGTGGCTTGGATTATATTGGTTGACCATTGAGGGTTAACCGTTTTCAGATTATTTATAAATGTTTTATTAAATTGTTTATATATGTTTTGGGGTATGAATTGTCCACCCTCACACACTGAGTTTATAAATGATTTGAAGGGTGGGAATTTAAATAAATTGATATATTGATATTATTAATTATTATATGGGGAAAGATACCCCTGAGAGATTGATTTTATTATTGATTAATTTATGGGGAACGATATCCCTAAGAGATGAAAAATTTAACATAGTCCTCGGGGCTCCAATATGTGGGAGCGTGGATCGAGTTGAGATGCATGCGTGTTACTCAGCCGTGGACCGCCTATCGAGGGGCACGGTGAGTCGCTCCTGATTGCGAGAGGCGCGTAGGGAAACTCGCCAGGACTTCGGATGCTGTGTTCCACCACAGTATGGCAAACGTCAAGGGAATGGGCCAGAGAGTAAAGTAAAATGTTTTAAAATAAAAAGTAACCCTTGACGGTCCAGTGGATACCCCAGCGCACGGGTATACCTTATTGGGACGATTTTCAGATGCCAGCCCGTTTGGATATATATATATATCGTTTATTGATTTGATATTTGATTTGGTTTGAGATTTCATATATTTCAGTAAATGATTTATTAAAATTGATATTTGGATTATTTCATATCCCCAGCCTGAGGTGATCGGTCTTTATAACCGAGTCTCTCACTGGGTACATGATTATGTACTCATCCCATTCACTTTTGTTCTCAGATCATCAGACATTGGACGGAGGACGTCCTGGTGGCCAGGGATCCCAGTTTGTCTCTGTGGACACAATTATGTAGGTGCCACCTCATTTTACTTTGTGTGTCTTGGCTCGGATTATTAATTATTACATCTTACATATATATTTGTGTATTTATAAATAATACTTTCCGCTGCATTGGAACTCAGTAAGATGTGATATTTTATTTTTAAAATATTTTGAACTATGTTATCTATGATATTTCATATGTTTTCATATATTGCTCGAGTATCCTTTATTTTTAAGCCTTGTGCCATCTTGGTTGCCCGCCTGACGAGGCACGCATCTCGAGGTGGTACGGCGGTTGTCACGTGGCCGAGCCTGCGGGTCGGGGCGTGACACGTATAATCTGCTTTCACCACATCATCTGCCTCAAATTCGATCTTCTTTTCATCTGCGAGCTTCATGATCAACTCCTTGAGGTTAATCCACTTTTCAGTTGGATGACTAATAATGCGATGGTACTTGCAATATTTGGAATAGTGCGTTTTGTCTTCTCCTTCGGGCACTTTGACTCTAGCAATTCAATTAGTTTTTGCTTGAGAAGTTGTTCCAACATTTTAGGCACATTTGAATCTGGGAAAGGATATTGCTTTGCTTCTTTTTCATAAAGAGATACATAACGACCTCTTTCAACGGAGGAATGATCTTTGCTCTTTCCCCTTATTTTTCTTGTGGAAATAAACATGGATTCTTCGCCAGAACCATTTGAAGATTTATCCACTTTATTGAGGTCTTTCTTTTCGTGCCTTAGATCAGAAACTGGAGGATTTCTATTGCCAGAGCTAGCAATGCTCAATTCCATATCATAAGCACGAGTGGCAAGTTCTTCAAAAGTGTGAGGTTTTATTCCTTGAAGAATGTAGACCAATCCCCAATGCATGCCTTGAATGCACATTTCAACAACAGAGATTTTGGACAGTTTATCTTTGCAGTCCAGACTTAAGGCTTTCCATCTGTTGATGTAATCAACAACAGCCTAATCTTTCCTTTGTTTTGTGTTTGACAGCTCCACCATACTCACTGTATGACGAGTACTGAAGAAACGATTAAGAAAGTCTCTTTCTAGTTCCTCCCAGCTGTCAATGGACTCAGATTCCAAGTCAGTATACCAATCAAATGTGTTTCCTTTAAGTGACCGTACAAATTTCTTGACAAGCTAATCACCATATGTTCCTGCATTGTTACAAGTTTCAACAAAATGGGCAACATGTTGACGTGGATTTCCCTTTCCATCAAATTGTTGGAACTTGGGTGGTTGGTAATTTTCTGGCATTCTTAGTTTGTCAATCCTTTGAGGGTATGGCAAGCATGATAAGTTTTGGAGGAAGTGCCATATTGTGTAGCACCTGCTTCGCGAATTTTACAATTATCTGCTTCATGAATTTTATGTTAGTAGATAGTATCATGCATTTCATAATATAGAGTATGAAAAATATTGTGATGTAAAATGGGTAGTTAGGAATTTTGGTGAAAAATGTGAGAAAACTTCGAACTCGTATAGTTTACAAACGGTAAGGAGTTTAAAAATTCTGTTACAGATAAAATAGCTCGATAGGGCTTAAAAAATAATTTGGGACAACATATGGGGTTTAGCACTTACTAGGGACATAAGTGAAATTTTTAAATTTTTCGGGGGTAAAATTGTCCATGGGAGTAAAATGGCCATTTTACTTTAAGATTTTATTTGGTCATGTGCAAATGGCCATATAAATTGGCCTTGGCCGGCCAAGCTTTGGAGAAATCAAGAAAGTTCTCAAATTTTCTCCAATTTTCTCCAACTTTCTCTATTTTTCTTCCATTTTCACCAAATTTCTTCTACCTTGAATTCTCCTAAATTAATCCATCAAAACCCCTTCAAGTTTATAGTCAAATTGAAGCTCTCAACAAACCCATCAATAGCCCTCTATCAATTTTGAGAAATTTGAGCTTGGCTGGAAGTAATTTGAAGAAGAAAATTTAGGGTTTATGTACAAGTTGGAAAACTTATAAGGTAAGCATGCCTAATTTTGAGTTATGTTGTAGATTTTGGCATGCTCATCAAGAATATTAGATTAGTTTAGTGTAAATGTGAATTTTATTGGTGAAATTTTACGAAGAAAAGAATGATTATATGATGAAATTTTGATTCATAAATATATGTGTTAAAAGAATTCATAAGTTGAATTAAATTAGTGTGGAAGAATTAAATTGCTAGAATTTGATTTTTGAATGAATTAAAGAAGGAATTTATAATATAAAAATATGGGTGTCGAAAATATTAAAGGAAAATATTGTTATTCCCAATTTGCAAGATTTAATTAGTTTAATTATATTTTTGGAGTAGTTTAAGTGTAAATATGAAGATAGAAATTTTAGAGATGAACAAATACCAATTTGATGAAATTAGGGATATTTACCGAAAATTTGAAGAAAAATTGTATGGGAGATTTATGAAATTGAATGGAAATTGATGAAGGAGAAATATATGGGTTAATTAGGGAGAAAGAAGAAATCAAGGAACATTAGTAATTGGTCTTGCATCTCATACATTCATACATATAGGTTAGAAATTATGTGATGTTAGTGATCCATATTTGAACATTGGAATATATCCAACATTCAATGTTGAATATAGGCATTGCACAAATCAAAGGAAAACAAACTGCAGACGAGGATCAAGAACACATCAGTCGCCAAGAACAGTGAGTGGATGACTAACTCAAAATTTGCCTTTATACTTGATTTAATATTTTTTGAATTAATGCTTTGATTTGCTTAAATTTCTTAAACTAAAGTATTGATGAGTGGATTTATGAGATTTTATGAAATCCTACTATGTGAAGATGAAATTTATTTCTTAACTTATGGATTGAGAAAAGAACCTATGTTTTGGAAAATGTTGATGTTGGTATCTTGTGTGATTAAATGGTATTGTGTAAAGGCCATTTGGGTCGTAAGTTTGTTACTCGCGGCAGCCCCAGGAGGGGACTTTACCGTTACTGCAGTAACTAAGTAGCTCCTGGACCGCCTTTTAAGAGGTGCGAGTGAGTGTAGTTTAGCCTTTGGATGGGAGGCACGGAGGGTAACCCACAAGGCATTTGTGAGTTCATTCTGTGGCACTGCCAGGCAGGATGGAACCCAGTTACCCAGTGTCGGCCTCGGGCTAAAGCGACAGCTTAGGTAGAGAAATTGACGGATAGTATCTTTGATCCATGGGCCTATTTTCTGGGAATCTCTTTTCCTATTGGTTCCTTTACATCATTTTGAATATTTGAACTATTAAAGTATTTGAATTTATTCTTATTTATAGTGAACTTCAATTTTTCTATTAATATTTTTACTGGTTGTCCACTCACTGAGTACGTAGTACTCATCCACGTTTTATCTTAAAACCATTTTCAGGCAGTAGACACTCTCCGCGTGGTAGGAACGTTGCGGTGGCATAAAGGTCCCATACCTAGGAAGAGTTTGACCAAGGAGGTAAAAAGTCAATTTTTGTGTAATAATTTTCAAAAATTCACGTAGGTCACACCGAGGGTATATATCACTTTTAAACTATCCAGTTATCTCCTTTAGTGCGTCCTAGAATATTTGAAACTGTTGTGCTAATTTTCTAAATACCATAAGTCCGGGAAAATATTGTAGAAAAATAGGTTGTAGAACCAAGTGTCATTTTCGTAAATATGTGCATGTTTGTAACTTGAATTTTTATTTCAATAATTGTGGTTATATTTTTACACCGAATGACCCTAAGTTCTTATAAACTGTTGAAACTTAAGAACTACGTGATTGCTACATGAAAATAAAATGTAAAATTACCATTTTAGCCTTACGGAACTTTGGGGTGTATTCTAACGTAATGGAATGCACTTCAAGGATTCACGGCGGTTGTTGCGTGCTCGATCACTGTGTCGGGGCATGACATATTACGCCTTAATTGTGCTTGTGATCATGTCTTGCAACTGTTGAACTGATAGTGAGATAGTTGATCTAGCAGATGAAGAAGCCAATTTTGGGTCTTCAGTCTCTTGGATGCTTTTCATCTTTTCAGCAGCGTCAGCATTTGACTTGCTTTTGGTGAGACTTTGAGCCTCCAAGTGATCATCTGTCTCATTGTCTGGCTGTCGAGTCTCAAGTTGACTTTTGAGTCTCATAATTTCAGCATCTTTTTCTTCCATGGCCTTAATGAGATCGGCCATATTCCTCTCCATTTCAGCAAATTTTTCTTCCAAGGTAGTTGCACTGGTGGTCACAACTGATACAATTTCGAGAGGAGAAGAAACTGTCCTTGTGGGTTCAAAATTTATTTGAGTTTTGCAACTTGGAGAAGTAGATTTCATGGAAAGTGTCTCTTGATTCTCACTGAATGAGGAATTCAAAGACGTGCCCCCAAATGTAGAGTCTACTGGCAAAGCAGTAAGTTTTGGTGACAGAAAGGAAGAAATTTGTCTTTCCGCTTGATTTGGAGTTTGTCTTTTTGCCAAGAAATTTAACATAATTATTGGTTGATGGGGACTATTTTCATCAGATTTGGCAAGATTTGAATTCTGATAAGCAGATCTGGAAAATTTTGAATGTTGAGCAGTGGATTTGGTCAAATCTGGGTCTTGAATAACGGATTTGATCAGATATGTATCCTGAGCAGCGGATTTGGTCAGATCTGGATCCTGAGTAGCAGAATTGATTTTCTGATTTGTTTGAATATTCAGATCTTTTGTTGAAGCCATAGATCCAAAGAAAGCGATTGATTTTTGATTGTCGGAGAAAGAGATGAGAGGCAGAGATGTCCCACTGGGTGTGCCAAAAATTTGTACATACAAATTTCATATTTGAAAATTAAGACAAAAATTTAAGTGAACAAATATTAATTTATTAATGGGAAAAATTAGTACAGGAATTTAACGGGTACAATCTCTGTGGAAAAAATCCTCTGATTCGATCTCTTTGATGACAAAATGTTCGAAGGCCTAAAGGCTTGATCCCGATGAAGGATTTCTGCTTTCTCTGAACAGTTTTGATTTTGACTTGTAGATCTTCAAAGAACACTTATGATTCTTTGTAGATCAAAGAGATTTGGTAGATCTTCAACAAGACGGTAGAAGACTTGTTGTCTTTCGGTTGATCGGAGACTTGTTATCTTTCGATCGATCGGTTGGATCGGTTGGATTTTGATTTTGACAAATCTTCAAAGAAACTGCTGCAGGCTTGTTGTTTCTTCTTGATTTGACTTGGATTTTGATTTGATGAAGAACTTTGATGAAAAACTTGGATTTGATCACCTTTCTTGGAGACTTGGGAGTCTTGAATTGAATTTTGGAAACTTGGAGATTTCTGAGGAGGCTAGGGTTTTTGCTTCCACTGCTTGATTGTGATTTGCGAAGTGAAGACTTCTTTATATAGGAGTGGCCTAGGTAGAGCTGTCAAAAGCTGACTCGAACCCGATAACCCGACCCGACCGACCCGAACCCGAAACTAACTCGACCTGGTTTGACTAAAAAAAGTAAACGACCCGAACGCGACCGACTCGGAACCCGATTGACCCGGAACCCGATTGACCCGAGAATCTAACCCGAAAAACCCGAGAATCTAACTCGAAAGAACCCGACAAGCTAATGAAATACTCCCTCTGTCCCTATTTATCTGCTTCCTGCTAGAAGCTTTATTTGTTTCTAGAAACTTTATTTATTCCTTTTTATCTGTCTATATCCCAGCATTAATTATTAATTTTTTAAAATTACCCTTTTAAACTACTTTTTTTCTCTCTTAAATAAATATTTTTTCTAAATAGGAGAGAGAATTAAAGAAGAAGAGAGATAAGGATAAAATAAGAAAGTCAATGTAAATATGTATGAAATTTTGTACCATAATTACTTTTTTTGCCCTGTATGAAATGATTAATTGTAATAGACAAATAGGGACAGATGAAGTATTTTTATATACCTCATAAACTTCAAATTTAATAAATAAATTTGATAAAGAAAATAAAAATAAATATTTGATAAAATTTTGATCAAAGTGAACTTAAAAAAATATTTTTTCATAATTATGGTTTTTAAATTTTATTATTATGAATTTATGATTGAATTATATGAATTTATAGAATATTATTACTTAAATTTAATAATATTAATTATGAACATTATTAAGGAAAATTTGAGAATTTACAAAAGGCCATGTTGATTTCATCATTACTGATCAAATCAATAAATAAATTTTTTCATGTGAATAACAATTTTCCATTCTAACTAAGAAAATTTATAAATTATAGTAGTATTAATAAATTGCTAATATTTATATCAAATTATTGAATTATCTATCCAACAAAAAGTATCTAAACATTAAAAATTTGAAATTAAAATTTCAATATGTTGTCATATATTTTCTCCTTATAATTTAGTTCTCGCCAAAACAAATAATTTAATGAGAATGCCGAATGTAGTGTGTGTGCAAGTTGTTCTATTATGCAGAAGTAGGTGATGCTAATCACTAATCACTATAAAGTATAGTCTATATACAAGTCTTAGAAAGGAAAGAATAAAACAAAGTCATTAGCATTAAGATAATATAATACTAAGATTAGTGGTTCATGGTGGCCATAGCTGTATGAATCATGAATTTATTATATATAAATTAGAATTTAGAAATGAATTAGTAAATAATAAAAATTTAAATATTTATTTTATTTAAAACTATAGATAATTTATAGGAAAATTTTTAAAAAAGTTATAAATATTACTAATGTAATTAATGCATTTATAACATTACAAATTTAATTAATTTAATTACAATTTATAACAAATCTAATAAATAATATTTTTGATAAAATCTCTCTTAAGTATTAATTTGTAAAATCAAAATTTTAATTCAATTTAAAATAATGGACAACCCGAATGACTCGAGAGTTAAATAAAAAAAAATCGAATCCAAATGATATAAAACCCAAAACACCTGTAACCTGAAAGACTCGATGGTTAAACCCGAAAAATGCGAACCCGAAACCCGAATGACCCGAAACCCGACAAACCCGAGGACAAAACCCGAAAAACCCGAGACCCAAATGACCCGAGACCCGAATGACCCGAAACCCGAATGACCCGAACCCGAATGACCCGAAACCCGAAATGACCTGAAAATCTCTTTTGACTCAAACTGACCCTACCTGATTGACCCGAACCCGAAACCTACCCGATCAACCCGATTTGACACCTTTAGGCCTAGGGTTTTGGAAACCCTAGATGTGTAGTATTGGGCCAGTAGTACTGGCTACAAAACTGTAACTCAATTGGGCTTGTATCAGAATTAATCCAAATTATAACTTTAATGGATCAAGCTTGATGAATTTAATTTAACCATTCAACTTTAACTTGGCCAAATTTTCATTGTCTACACCATGTATACCCTGAATCAACATTTTTTTAGCCACAATTTCTTGTAAAGCACTAAGCTTTGGGAAAATCTCTTCCCCTTAAGCATAATTGCTACCAAACAAGCTTTTGCTATAACTTCTGCACCAAAGTTTCTCATATATTCATCAATCTTAATGTCTGCAACTCCACCTTCACAATGAATCTTAACATGCCATGAGTTTACAATCATAACCGCATTAATTTCGTCATACCCTATACCATTTCAATGATAAATTCAAAAAAGATAACAACAAATGAAATGGGTTTTCTTAGAAGGAAGAACTAAAATGATTAATTCTAAAATATTGTCTGACATTAACTATTGGCACACTCGTACTTGTAGAACATAAGGTTAATGTATGCCTAAATTTTTATCATTTAAAGCATATATATACCTTGACCTTGTCCATGAAGAATTCGGGAGCAATGATTTTCCTTTGATGTGCCCATTGTTCACCATTTGAATCTCCGATGCCTCGGCCAAGCAGAGGATACACCCAATTAGTTTGATAAGAATACCTTCCCAAGTCGAATGAAGTGCATGTGGTAATTTCCTTCACCATATTCCGTTGATTAGTGTGCAAGATTTGTAAATTGCCCAGTGAAAACAAAAATGTTAGACCTGTAAAACAGAGATACATAAATTTCCCAGTGCTTAGAGTTGAGTGCTGATATGAACAGGTAGCAACAGTATACCGTATTGGTTTCTCCATTGGTCCAGGTATGGAAGAACAATTGTGAGTTATAACTTGCTCTGCTTGCTGGGGAAACTTCTAGTTCTTGAATCTTTTGAATCTTGTCTTCGTCAAGTTCCACAAATTTCCAAGCAAGAAGGATAGTGGAGGACCTTGGATTCTTTGATTTTGAAGCTTTGAACGAAGCGTTCTAGGCTTCAATATAACAGCTTCAAGTAGGCTTGTAAGGATACCAATGAATCCAAGCAACAGAGGGGTAGCCATGACCATTGCAAGCCGCAACTCCTTCTCCATGTTTAGAACTTGTAAGTCTCTGTTTCTCCTGTGATGTTCTTCTCTCAGGAGTAAGTACTTTTTTTTCACCATTCTCAAAGTTAGACCATTTTATAATTAAAGTATCCACCATCGTATATCTATTTATATTTATCTTATTATTATTGAATTGCAATTGGTTTACGTATAATTTTGGGATCCGACCCACTCTTTCTATTTTATTAGATTAAGACGAATCATCATATATGGCTTAAGTAGTAGCTCAACATCATCCTACGTATGCAGCACAATGATTGCACAGAAAATAATAAAAGAAGGAAAAATTATTACATAGCTTTATCTTATCACCACGTCAGTTATGGACCAACCAATAAGATTTTTAACAATTTAAAATAATTGTTAAAATTTAACTTCTAATTTGGCTATAGGTTTAGCCATTAGTTTTAAAAGTGAAATTTATAAAATAAGTCCTAAAATTAAAGACATTAATGGGATAAAATTTTAATAATTAGAAGAAAATTTTTGAGTTGACCAACACTCTTCTAGATTCACTAAATATTTAGCCTATGTTTGGTTCAATGGGGGAAGGGGAGGGGGAGTAAGGGAAGGAAGGAGAGGAGGAGTCAGAAAAGGGGGGAGGGATTTTGAAGAGAAGTGTTAATTTTATCTTCTTTTTTTTTTTTTTTGGTTGGAAGAGGAGGGGGGGGGGGGGAGGGATTTAATGTGATTTTTTATTAATTTACCCCATATATATAATTTTTTATAATGTAATAATTTTTATTTCTTTTATATATTTTAATTTATGTTTTGTTATGCAGAAATTTTAATCTTTGTAAAAATAAAGTTAATTTTTACTCAACTATAAAAAAATTTATATATTTTTCTTGTCCTTTTTATATTAAATAAACAAACTTACAATTAATAGGGATAAAAAATTAGTTTATTGTATAAATATATTTAAGTAAAAAATATACTAAAAATAAAATAAAACATGGATTCGAAAAAATTATTGAAATTAGTTAAGGATAATTTTAAAAGTTAATTAATTTTATGAGAATAAAATTGAAACAAAATTTCTCATCTCTCAAAAAAATCCCAATTTGGGGCTTTGGAGGGTTTTAATGCATCCCTCCCCTCCACTTACTCCCAACGAAACAAAACAAAATCCTTCTCACCCCTCCATTAACCTCTATTAACCCCCATCCAAATAAAGGCTTAAGGTCCGGCTACCGGGTGCACTTGCACCCCATAAGCCTGTGATCTTCTTTTATAAAAGAGTTGCTTTGTGTTCTGAATAAGTAGCTGTTTTGTTTAAAAAGTGGATTTATTTTGATTTTGCAGAGTTTTTGTAGGACCCGATTGTGCAGACTTTTGTTGGACCCGATTTTGCTTGGTTTAAAGTATGGTAAAGTTTTTCTGTTTGCTAAATTTTAAGGGAAAATCACCCTAATATATATTTCCCTTGTTCTCCACATTTCTATCCTCTATGAGACGGCAATCACACTATAATCAATTTCAACAGAAGAGAATGAAGACAGAGAAACTTACCCTTTGTTTATGTAGGGTCTGGCTGACGGGTGCGGGGTGCACCCGTTAAGCCACCTTTATGGAAGAAAAAGGTGACTTTTTGTTGTTTTGTACTAAATGCCTAAGTTAAACTATGAACAAGGTATGAATTAAAGAAATTGGATTAGAAATGGTGTCTACACTTATTAGTAAATAAATAATAAAACAAAAAATTATGATTGATAAATACAATTTAGAATTGCATTTATGGGATCCACCCTAGAAACCTAAAGTCATATATGGTGTATCTCTATGAAATTTTTAGTTCTGATTTAATTTTTTTTTCGTTGATATTTGTTCTGATTTATTTGCATGATTGGAAGAAAAGGAATACTAGTAAATAGAACTGGGATACATTCCAAAAGAAATTCCAATATATGATCACAGAAAAAATAAAAAAACAAATTATAGTACTATGCTAGACGGTTGACATCGATTCAGTGAATCATCAAAACAACGGAAATAAAACTTAATTATACATGATTAGATTTAGATCGATCGATATAACTTCTCATAAACTTTAATTTATTTTTGCATGAGTAACAAAAACACAAGTAACTGTTTTATGCTCCCTCTGTTTCTTTTTATTTGTCATTGATATCTAGTTAATTCTCTTATATTAAGAAAGTAATTAATTAATTTTTAAAAATCAATAAAATTTTTAGATATTCTTCCAAAATTATCCTTACTTTTTCTTTTTTTTTGGGGATAAAATGTTAATTTTTTATTCCATCCAAAAAAAGCAGTCACACTGCTACTGTTTACAAGCTATACAGTATAGAGTATAGTATGTACAAGTTCAAAGAATTAATGAAATACATGGCTACAGCTATCTAACAAAAATACTTTCACATATACCCCAATTTTTGCAAAGAATTTTGTTGATAGGATCATCTGACACATGCTTCAATGTGTGGACCCTACCTTGAATCACCTTAGCAAAGTTCATGAGCAGGTGTGAAACTTGCATTGCTGGTTTTCCATGTAATCTATAGTTTCTCTCCTTCCAGATATGATAGATATGGAAGCACTCCATCCTAGCCTACAAATAAGGCTAAGAAGGGATTTGCCTTTTAAGTTTGAAATACTCAAATGAAGCTCACTACTCCAGTCAGTAGAAGTTTTGCGAATGCCACATAGCCTTAACACCTTTTGCCATAATTCTTTTGAGAAGATGCATTCAAAGAATAGGTGGTTTCTAGATTCTTGATGCTGGTGACGTAGGAAACAAAGACCATCAGAGATTGTAATCCCCCATTTTGATAGTCTATCTAAAATGGCCAACCAAGTAATAACTGAATACTTTGGGATGTTGTTACCAAATAGACCTGCTCAAGGGCCGGGCTACCCGCCCAAGCCCGAAGGCCCGCCCGAAATTTGGAAGGGTTTGAACAAAAATATTAAGCCCGAATATCGGGCCTTGGACAAAGTATGAGGCCCGTTTTGCCCGTTTAGAAAACGGGCCGGGCCTTGGTCTTAGACTTTGAAGCCCGAGCCCGGCCCGGCCCGGCCCGTATTTATATATAATATAATTTTGATATTTTTAGTTTCCAAAATATTATATATGTATATAAAATTAGTATTTTAAATATTACATATTAGAAATATTTTTAAAGAAAAATATAATCTTAAATAATTCTAAATATTATTCAATGATAATCCTTGGTTTTTTTCCTAAAATAATGTTATAATAATTATTTTTTTAATTTTTATTTGAGATAAAAAAAAATTGGGCGGGTTTTTGTGCGGGCCTTGGACAACCATATTCAAATCTATGCGGGCCTTGGATAAAAAGTCAGGCCCGAATTTCGGGCCGGGCCGGGCTTGGACAAGCCAAATCTATGTTTTTCCTTAGTCAAAGCCCGACCCGAATCCGGCCCGGCCCGGCCCATGATCACCTCTATTACCAAACAAGTCTGTGCCAGTTGACTTTTTGTTTTTTCTTTCTGGTTAGCTGCCAAGCTTGCTTTATGTTGAAATCCCCATTTAATTGTTGAAAGGTAGCATGCGCAATAGATTTAAGGTTTAAAAGCTTCCTCAATGTCCAACTAGTTTAAGTGGTAGGCTGAAAACTCCAAAATGTGCCTCTTTTGAACACATAACACTGTACCCAGGCCACCGAAAGTGATCCGAACTTAGTAATCAGCAACCATATGTTTTTTAGTACGCAGGCAAGATTCCACTCTTTAACTTGTTCCAAACCCAACCCCCTTTCTGCTTTGGGTGTACATACAGCATCCCATTTAACTTTGGCTCCTCTGGTGTTTGAAGTAGAACCATGCCAAAAGAAAGATGTACAAAGCTGGGTGACTTTCTTTATAATTTTCCGAGGTAGAAGAAAGTATTGTGACTAAAAGCTATACATGCTTGTAAGAACAGATTGAATTAGCTATAGTCCAACTATTGATGCGCCTAGTTATCTTGTCAATAAGGGGCTGATAATCTACAAACTGAGTTTTTTGGCAGTTAGAGGAATTCCTAAATATCTGATAGGTAGGGAACTTAACCTAAAACCAGAAATTCTTTGAATCTCAATGAGATGTTGAGTAGATATGCCAGTAGAAAACAAGTCACATTTTGCATTATTTACTTGAAGTCCGGATAAAAGAGAGAAATCCTACAAAATGGACATAATAACCACCACAGAAGACTTAGAACCATGAGAGAATATAAGCAGGTCATCACCAAAAGCTAAGTGAGTGAGGTTGATGCGATGGCATTTAGGATGGTATGATATTATTCCTTTGGATGCAGCTTTGTTAAGGTACTGAGAAAGAACCTCCATAGCTAGTACGAACAAATAAGGAGAGAGTGGGTCTCCCTGTCTTATACCTTTGGCTCCTGGAAAATAACCAACTAGTGTGCCATTCACTGCAACAGAGATCATAGGAGTAGAAATACATTCAGAAATCCAATTGACAAACACATCAGGGAGATTAATAGCTTTCAGCAGATTTATAAAAAATTCCCAACTTAGAGAATCAAATGCTTTTCTAAGATCTATCTTGATGACACACCTAGGGGATTTATTCTTTCTGTTGTAGCCAACAACAAGTTCCTGAGCAAGAAGTACATTTTCCAGCATGTTTCGACCTTTAATGAAAGCACTTTGACTTAAACTGATGATGTTTGGAAGACACTTCTTCAACTTGTTTGCTAAGATTTTTGTGATGCATTTATAGATGATGTTATAAAAGCAATAGGTCTATAATATGTCATTCTGGATGCATTGGGGGTTTTTGGGACCAACGAAATGATGGTTGAATTGATGGCCTTATGAAGTTTCCCAGTGTTAAAGAAATATAAGACAGCCTTGATCACATCCTCTCCAACAATAGGCCAGGTAGTTTTATAATAGTGAGATGTGAAACCATCAGGCCCTGGCACCTTGTCACTATGAATAGAAAACATGGCTGCTTTGATCTCATCCTTTGTGATAGGTAGTTGCAGCATTTGTGCCTCAGCATCAGTAATTGTAGGCATAAATTTTTGCATAAACTCTATAAGAGGATGCAATAACCCTGTGTTTTGTTTTCCAAGCTGTTGTTTAAAGTACTCAAGAGCTTCATTTGAGATATCATTAGCTTTTTCCAATCTCTGATCTTTGGAATTAAAATAAACTTTAATAGTTCCTCTCAACTGCTTTGCTTTAACCACTTTATAAAAAAATCCAGTCTTTTATTCTCTAGCTTTAAGCCATTGAATTCTGGATTTTTGCTTGTTTCCTTTGTAGGAAGCAAGCTACACAATTCACTGACCGACTTCTTTTCAACAGATATTAGATCAAAAGAAATACTTGATGACACACCCGGACCTAATACTATTTTTTCGTACAAACGAAATAGTATAAGATGGCGTATTAAGTAGACAATACGTCGGTTCGGATGTGTCTAACTAAGAAGAGATGTGAAAATTAGGATAAGACAATGTTGGAGGACAAAGTAATTAATCATGCATGGAAATTAGTAAATGCCAAAAAGACCTCTAATTAAGTCTATAACAATTTATTATGGACTTCGTTGGTACAAGAAATCAAAGGATTTAGCTAACGGGTGAAAATGAAAGAAATTAGAAAAAGGGAAAGAAGTATGACCCGGGGTCGGAGTAGACCCGGTGTCGGGCTTCTCTATAAATAGAGGAAAGCCGAAGCTTTTTCTTCATTTCTCTTTTTCTTTTTTCTTTCTTTTTCTCTTTTTCTCTCTGGAGCCAAACGGAGAGATTTTGTACTTTTGGCAGATCCGGACAAACCGGCTGGCTAAACAAGGTGAGTTTCTAATATGTGATTCTACTTACCTTCATCTACGTTTTTCTAAGTTTGCACACATTGCCATGCATTGGTTTAGGAGAGATCCAAGCTCAAAGTTAGTTTAGCTTTTTAGCTAAATTTTTAGTTTAAAATCGAGATCTAGGAACTTTGAACTTGTGATTCTCGTTTTTCCTTCGATAAACATGTTGTGGATGCATGTACGCATCTAAAATTGTAGCTGAATTGGTGGACGATTGCATCGGATTTCGAGCTAAGAGAAAAATTGAAGAATTCTCTGGTTTGAAACCCAGAACAGATTCGGCACCGAATCTATACAGAACCGGTACCATTTCTGTTTGTTGGCCAACGACGTTTTGGTCGAAGAAAACTGGCGCCGGTTCACTCTAGACTCGGTGCCAGTCTTGCCCTCCAAGGGCAAAACGATCATTTCACCTCCCGAAGCCCTAATTGACCCCAAATCGATCCGAAACACTTCTAAGCCTTCCGAGCCTTCCAAACCACATCCAAACATCATCTTAGGTCATGCTAGAGCCTTGTAGGTGCATTCATAAATTTAATAATGAATGCTAACCTATATTTCCGTATATTAGGGCTTCGATTGAATCAAGTGCGGTGATGTTCCAGAGGTTAAAGTTATATGAAGCGCTTGGGAGTATGCAAACCTCCCAACATTGTGAGTGGCCTTGTTTTTAGTGCTTAGCCACTAAGGACAAACATTTTTAAATCTTTTAAAAATATAAATTGTTTTACAAAGTTTTTACAACTGTTTTGGGATAAGGGTAATCCACGACACACACACTTTTTATTTTGTGATATACCCACTTCGAGGGTGGAATAATTTTAAAAATGTAAAAGCTTATGTGTGTGTTTAATGCTTTAAATATATATGTTTTGTGTGTGTATATATATATGATAAACATATGGATGGGATGCGAGATGAGCAACTGAGTGGCATTCCTCGGTGCTCCAATATGCGGGAGCGTGAACCGAGTGAGAGCATGCATGATACTCAGCCGTGGACCGCTTATCGAGGGGCACGGTGAGTCGAGACCCTGGGAGAGTCGTGAAGGGAAGCTTGCCAGGGCTCCAGGTCGCTGCGTTCCACCACAGCGAAGGGCACCACAGAGGGAATGGGCTAGAAAAAGAGAAGAACAGAAAATTGTTTTAAAGAGAAAAGAGATAGCCTTCGGTGCAATAAGGCATACGACTGGCCAGTCGTGCCTTCAGTGTATTAGATGTCAGCCTATTTAGTATATATTTATTTTAAAGGTTTTAAATCAAATTCTCGTTTGGAGAATTATAAAAGAGATTTTGAAAACAAGTTTATTTATTTTATTTTTGTTATTATATTCGGATTACCCCAATTTTCCCTAACCCCGATGGAGATTCATTGAACCTCTGTCACTCACCTGTATCCAATGTGGATGGATGCAGACCCACATACGGGGTCAACAGATAGATCAGAGGCTCACTAGGAGACGTTGGTGGCATAAGCTTAGCGGTTTTCATTGCGTAGGTTTCCTTTTAAATTAATCCACCGGTATTATTTTTAAGTTTATTATTTTATTAAAAGATTTTTAATTAAAGTTTTAGTTGTTTTGCAGCGATGGTATCCATTTCAATGCCTTGCAGTGCTTCTGGTGCATGATCTGTCGGCACGTACTTCGAGGTAACAAGGCGGTTGCCATGTGGCCGACTCGGGCGGGTCGGGGAGTGACAACTTTAGTGGTATCAGAGCATTTAAACCATTCTAATTGTTTTCAAAAGCTATAAAGTGTTTTCAAAGTATTTTCAAATGTTTTCAAAGCCAGTGGATTAAATAGGATTTGAACTTTAGAGTTCGAGTATGTAACTACTTGAAAGCATCGCAAACATCTAAACCTATTCTTCGAATACCTTCCTTAGTTGCGAGCCACCATATAGTGTTCTTGAGTATGGTCTTTAAGTGAGAAATCATCACGACCACCTTCTTCTTGAGATTCGTTAAAGTAAAGCACATTTTCTAAGAAAGTTTTTTTTAAAAAAAAAAACCAATTCTTCAGCTTATGGTGTTTTTCCTACTACACAGCTAAGCCATGCAAGAGATGGTATTTCCCTTGAGATGACGAGATGGACGATATCTCGTCCAACCCTCTAAAATTGCCTAATTGGAGGCTTGCCAGTGAAAACAACTTGTTCGATGCCCACAACCTTTCGATGCCCAACCTTTGAAGTTGTGAACATCGAGACTTGCGAAGTAAAGAAGCGAGTTTGCAACTTAAATTAGATGCGCTCCCCATTCCTTACACTAGTGACTTGTAAGACTTGGGAGGAAGTGAAACGGCTAGAATAAGGCAAGGGGCCAAGGCCTATCTCGGCCTAACGTGCATGAACGCTAACCCCACTTCTCTCGCTCTCTACACCAGTAGTGTGTAGCCTAAGAGAGAGAGTTGGGTTAGGATGAAAGAAATCGAAGGAGTCGATCACGGAGGACGTGGTTGACCAAAAACCTCAAGACGTGAGATGAAGTATTCGAGCGAAGGGATTAGGGATCGAAGAGGAGCCCACAAGGAGCAAGAAAACCCTTGGCGGCTAGGGTTCGAGAAGTGCTGAAGTGCACTGGTAGTCGAACGCCTAGGCCTTGGGGTAACATGTCAGGCGGTTGGGCTTGACCCAACACTGTGGTGAACCTGGTGGGATGAGCCCACATGTTGGCAAGTCTGGTGGGATAAGCCCATAAATTGCCTGGATGATACTCCAGGGAGTGGGCATGATAAGAGAGAAGTGGCAGCAAGGCTAGCTAACTTCTTTTATTCTTACACTGTGGTATGTAAATGGTGAAAGAAAGAGGGGCATAGGTGGACAAAAGAGAGTCCAACTGGAGTCAATTGAGGAGAGACATCCAAGGAAATTAGAAGAGATTGAATGAGCCCAAGATCATGAGGGGTGAGATAATGGAGAATCACTTGAGGATATGGAAAGGAGTGATAAAAGCAAATCCCAAAGGATTCGAGGATGGCATAAAGGGAAATAAGGAAAGAGGAATAAAAGAAAAGCCATTCTTGGGAAATGACGAGGAGGAATGAAGTAAGAATGGAAAAACGGAGAATGAGGAGAGAATGAAGAGAGGTCACATCCAAATGGTCAATGAGCAGTACGTCCATTACTATTTGTCCTACCATTGGATACCAATGGTGAAAGAAGATATTGGAGAAAGAAGAGGAAGGAAATGAAGATGGAGGAAATGGAACAAGGAGAAAGATAAGTTGTAAACCTTCACTTCTTAGGGGTTAAAGGTGATCTACCCCATATCATTGATTGATAATGAAAGTGAGAAGGAGGAGACCATCAAAAGATGATAAGAAAGGACTTTGTCATGGTCAAAGGCAATGGGAAGTAAGCAAACGAAGAAAGAGTGTGATGCCCAGCAATGATGGGAATGCTTGCATGTGTGTAAATAAAGAGTATGAAGAGAATAATCCTTCGAATTGAAAAGACATCATCAGAAGGAACTCGTGAGAAAGAAGAAGGAGAAAAGGAAAGAAGAAGAAAGGCAAACCCTTAAACAAAGGATAAAGAAATGTCGTGATGTAGTGCGGAGGCTTTCTTAATAAAGAAAGGAAAGCATAAAACTTTGAATAAAAGAAAATTCTAGGCTAATCAAAGATGAATAAGGGCCTAGAAGAAAGAGAAACTTAGTTTAGTTAATGAACTAAGTATAGGCTGATTAGGAATAGAGCTTTAAAAGAAGAAAAGTATAACCTATCATTAGAAAACTTTGATCGTAATTAGCGATAATTTTAAATAATGAACCATAGGTTAATAACTCCAAATGACTGACCAGGATTAGTAAAGGAATAAGACTAGGAAATTAGGGTTAGAGACAAAACCTAGGTACGTAACTTACGGATAGGCTAACAAAAAAGAATAAAAATGGGATTAAAAAGGCCTAGAAAAGGGATTAAGAATGATCTAGTGAAAGGAAGTGAATAAAAGATTTAGAAACGGATGTTAGTTAAAGAAAGTCGAGTATAATGAACCCTAAATATGAGTCAAGCCAAGGCATTACATCATAAAACGAATAAGTCAAAAAAGAGAAGGAATAAACAAGGATTGTCAGAGGCCAGAATTGAGGAGCAAAAAGGGGTCAAGGGTATAAATTGGTTAAAGGAAAAGAGGAGCAAAAAGGGGTCAAGGGTATAAATTGGTTAAAGGAAAAGAAAACCCCGGCTATTTGATTTTGGAAGAAGAGAACAAAAGGATTGAGAATGTGAATTGGTAAAAAGAAGGGAAAGGAAAACCCCTGATTATTTAAGTGATAAAATAAAAGATAAGGAGGTTGGATAGAAAGAAAAATTGAACAAAACATAAGAGAAGGAGCACTCGTAGGAAACAAGTGGATGAAGGTGATTATATCCTAATGGATGATATCGATAAAGAATGAATGGAAGAGAAGAAAAGAGAAATAAAGAAGTGAGAATACCTAAACATGATGCAGTAAACAAGGTGAAAGGATGATGAGGACAAGAATAATGATGATGATGGAAACTTTAAGGATAATCAAACACAAAGAAGGACGAAAATGGATCGACCTAGATAACAGTCGAAGAAAGAATGAGGATAAACCAGAATAATGGTTGGAACCGAATGAGATAAAAGGATGAGAACGAAGAAGTAAAGTGAGATAGAAGGAATTAAGGGTAAGGAGTCAAGGAACATAAAGGATAAGTTGAAATTTTAGAAGGAGGTGAGTAGACCAACTTTGAAGATAACCTCCCTGAAGAATAATAAGTGAATAAAGGATGTGGAAGATGAAGTTTAATCAAGCAAAAATGGAGATAGCTTGGCACGGGAAAGATTGTGAGGTAATGAAGAATAGAGAAAGGTGTTGTCGGCGATAAATAAACCATGATATTGAAAGACAAAGAAGAGATATCAAGGAATTAAGAGCCGAAGATGACTAAGATAAAGGAAACTCAAAGATGAAAAGAAAGAAATGAGGGAACTGAGATAGAAAAGATGACAAGTGAGAACCCCGAGTACTCAATGGAAGGAGTACGGGGATAACGAAAGGAATTGATCAATCTTATAAACTTGTATGAGCACATCCAGTATGAGGAGAAGAAAGGAAATTCTAACACCCAAAGAGAGTAAAAGTATTAGAAGAAAAGAGAAATAAGGACAAGAATGATAAAGAGAACAAAGAAAAGGAAGAATGAAGCCAAGGTAAAGGAAACTTTGGATAAGACATGAAAGATCACGTAAATCAAGGTAAGAGTATGAAGAAGAGAAATGATATGGAGATTACCCTAAGGAAAAGTGTATGGAGATGACAAGAGCTGCAGATCATGCCAAAGGATGGCAATGGACCAAAGAGAAGGTCAAGTTAAGTGAAAGGAAGGGAAACCTCAAAAGAAAAATGTGAAGATGTAGAAGCTACAAAGAATGCAGTATGTAAGTGATGTACGTGAAGTAAGTTGTTCCACGTTGATGGGAAGTAAAGAGAAATATAGACCTCACAATGGACGTGGGTGGATGGAATGGAAGAAAAGGATAGAGATGGCGATAAAAAAACCCCAGATAACACTGTTGATGAAAGGAAGAAAATAAAGTCATAGTAAACGGAAAAACAAAGATAAAGAGCATGCAGCGATCACGACATGATGCGATTGGCTACGTCTCGTGTTGACGGGAATATTAGTGGGGAAAGAGAGCCCTTTTTATAAGCCTAAGAGGCCCAAAAGGCATAAAAGACAAGAGAAAAGCCTAAGAGGCTAGAGAAATGGCATGAATGGGTATTAGGTCGAGGCTCATGTATGAGTAACTTGGGAGCCATGTGAGGTGTCCTCATGAGAGGAAGGGTCAGAGATCGAGATCTTGCGGATCTTTGTGATGACTACTCGAGAGGACCAGCCTAGTGTGTGATTGGAGAGAGCATGAGACCTCCCAGAGTTTTCTATCCCAGAGAGGATGAGAGATGTGATGGGCGGTGGGCCCTGTATGTGATGTGATGGGCCAAGGGCCCTATGTGTGATTGAGATGGGCGGTTAAATAGTGGGTCAGATTGTGAGAGCTGAGAGGGCATGATCTCTGATTCCTCTGTTATGATGTGGCCAAGTGTGGGCCAGTGTGTACAGGAACTCGACTCATATGCTATGAGTTTTGAATGGAAGGAGATTGGAAAGAGAGAGAGTGGAAGTAAGGAACGAAACGGAGAAACAAAACCAAGGTGGAGGGAAGACAATTAACTCACCACATCCTCACCGCGAAGACGAGGGAGTTAAGCTAAAGTCTTTCCTAATAGCTTGGTTACAAAGATAAGTACATGGCCACAGAACGACGAGGAATGCATCAGAGAATGGCCTCAAGTAAGAGACAGTGACAAGGAGAAAAGGAGAAGAGACTTCTAAGAAGAGTAAGAGGTATGGAACCTTAGAAATAATAAAGGATAGTCTCGTCAAGAGAGACTTGGAGGATGAGACAAGGACAAGGTGAAAGGATCGAGTTAACGCAATGGAAACGAAGTGAGCCTAACCCACAAATAGGTAAGGGTAGGCTATGTTAAGGAAAATACAAGGTTCAAACTCAAGAGTTGAAGGACGATGATGCCACTTTTGAGAAAGAGAATGATCAGAGTGCGCAGCAAAAGCGTGGTGGACTTTAGCAGCGAATAGAAGCTAAATCTCCCCAAGCTACCTCAGTTAATTTCAAAGACGAAATTTTTAGAAGGAGGGGAGAGTTGACACACCCGGACCTAATACGACTTTTTTCTACAAACGGAATAGTACAAGACTGTGTATTAAGTGGACAATATGTCGGTCCGGATGTGTCTAATAAAGAAGAGATGTCAAAATTCGGATAAGACGGTGTTAGAGGATAAAGCAATTAACCATGCATTGAAATTAGTAAATGCCAAAAAGACCTCCAATTAAGTCCATAACAATTAATTATGGGCCCCGTTGGTACAAGAAATCAAAGGATTTAGCTAACGGGTGAAAATGGAAGAAATTAGAAAAAGGGGAAAAAGTCTAACCCAGGGCTGGAGTAGACTCGGCGTCCGGCTCCTCTATAAATAGAGGAAAGCTGAAACTTTTTCTTCATATCTCTTTTTCTTTTTTCTTTCTATATCTATTTTTCTCTCTGGAGCCAAACGAAGGCATTTTGTACTTTTGGCAGATCCGGACAAACCGGCAGCGAAACAAGGTGAGTTTCTAATATGTGATTCTACTCACCTTAATCTACGTTCTTCTAAGTTTGCACGTATTTCCATGCATTAGTTTATGAGAGATCCAAGCAAAGTTAGTTTAGCTTTTTAGTTAAATTCTTAGTTTAAAATCAAGATCTAGGAACTTTGAGCTTGTGATTCTCGTTTTTCCTTCGATAAATATGTTGTGGATGCATTAAGGTGTATGCATTTGAAAATGTAGCTGAATTGGTGCATGATTGCATTGGATTTCGAGCTAAGAGAAAAATTGAAGAATTCTCAGGTTTGAAACCCAGAACAGATTTGACACTGGATCTATACAGAATCGATGCCGTTTCTGCCTGTTGGCCGACAACCTTTTGGTCGAACAGAAACGACACCAATTCACTCTAAATCAGGCGGCAGTCTTGCCCTCCAAGGGCAAAACGATCATTTCACCTCCCAAAGCCCTAATTGACCCCAAATCGATCCGAAACACTTCCGAGCCTTCCAAACCACATCCATACATCATCTTAGGTTATGCTAGAGCCTCGTAGGTGCATTCATAGATTTAATTATGAATGCTAACGTATATTTCCATGTATTAGGGCTACGATTTAATAGAGTGCGGTGATGCTCCGGAGGTTAAAGTTACATGGAGCGCTTGGGAGTATACGAACCTCCCAACACTGTGAGTGGCCTTGTTTTCCGTGCTTAGCCACTAGGGACAAACGTTTTTAAATGTTTTAAAAATATAAATTGTTTTACAAAGGTTTTACAACTGTTTTGGGATAAAAGTAATCCACGACACACACTTTTTATTTTGTGATACACCCACTTCGAGGGTAGAATGATTTTAAAAATGTAAAAGCTTATGTATGTGTTTAATGCTTTAAATATATATGTTTTGTGTGTGTGTATATATATATATATATATATGATAAACATATGGATGGGATGCAAGATGAGCAACTGAGTGGGATCTTTTGGTGCTCCAATATGCGGGAGCGTAGACCGAGCAAGAGCATGCATGATACTCAGCCGTGGACCGACTATCGAGGGGCACAGTGAGTCTAGACCCTGGGAGAGGCGCGAAGGGAAACTTGCCAGGGCTCCAGGTCACTGTGTTCCACCACAGCGAAGGGCACCACCGAGGGAACGGGATAGAAAAAGAGAAGAATAGAAAATGGTTTTTAAGAGAAAAAAGATAGCCCTCGGTGCAGTAAGGCATACGGTAATAAGGCATACGACCGGCCAGTCGTGCCTTCAGTGTATTAGATACCAGCCCATTTAGTATATATTTATTTTAAAGGTTTTAAATCAAATTCTTGTTTGGAGAATTATAAAAGAGATTTTGAAAACAAGTTTATTTATTGTATTTTTATTATTATATTCGGATTACCCCTATTTTCACTAACCCCGATGGAGATTCATTGAACCTCTATCACTCACCTGTATCCAATGTGGATGGATGCAGATCCGCGTATAGGGTCAGCAGATAGATTAGAGGCTCATTAGGAGACGTCGGTGACATAGGCTTAGTGGTTTTCGTTGCGTAGGTTTCCTTTTAAATTAATTCATCGGTATTGCTTTTAAGTTTATTATTTTATTAAAAGGTTTTTAATTAAAGTTTTAGTTGTTTTGCAGCGATGGTATCCATTTCAATACCTTACGGTACTTCTGGTGCGTGATCGGTCGGCACGTACTTTGAGGCAACACGGCGGTTGTCACGTGGCCGACCCGGGTGGGTCGGGGCGTGACAACTTTGGTGGTATCAGAACGTTTAAATGATTCTAACTGTTTTCAAAAGCTACAAAGTGTTTTCAAAGTATTTTCAAACGTTTTCAAATGTTTTCAAAGCTAGTGGATTAAATAGGGTTAGAACTTCAAAGTTCGAGTATGTAGCTACTCCAAAGCGTAGTAAATAGCGGTTGTCAAGTGGCCGACTTAAGCGGGTCGGGGCGTGACACTTGAACTCTGTATAGATTTTTGGATTGAAGCAAGCTCACTCCTTTTCTGTTCCACTCTAGCGGATATACTGCTAAAGTGCTTCTGGTTTAGCTTTTTCAAGCAAGCTTCAGCCTCTTTAATTTGGAATGAAGTATATACATTGGGTTTCCTTGAATTGGCTCAGTCTACGATTTCTCAACAATTCCTATATATTCACCATGTTGAGACCAGAGGTTAAAATATTTGAAAGGCTTAGGTAGAGCAGTATAGGAGCTGTCCAGCTTTAATAAACTTGGAGAGCGATCAGAACTCTCTGGCAATAGAAATTCAATTGAGAAGTGAGGAAAAAAATCCAGCCAAGAATCTTTTATAAGGACTCTATCTAGCTTCTATTGTAAAGGTTTAAAAGGATTCTTGTTGCACCAAGTAAAGAATGATCCAGTAAAAGGATGATCAAATAAAGAATTTTGCTGTAACCATGTTCTAAAATCTCTCATATCAACAGTAATGTGCATGTCACCCATGTAGTCAGAGCTTTTTTCAGGTTCCTTAATAATATTCATGTCTCCTGCTAGTAACCATGGTTTATCACCAATTGTATTATTAAGACACTAATGTGGTTCCTAAGTGTCTTCTTTCAATACCCTTTTTACTTCCATATATAACTGAGAGAATAAACTCATTACCATTGTATTTCAAAGAGACAGTGATAGCTTGGTCAATACAAACAATACAAGCTAGTGGAGTCATGTGTCTTCCAAGGATTCAAATTCTACCATTATAAGCATGGTCATAATTATGAATTAAACTCAAATTCTAAAAAGTATGGTGTAGAATTTTCTGCATATTTTCTATTCTAACTCTAGTTTCAATTAGGCAGGCAATATTGACATGAAGCAGATTCAACCTCTTTACTACTTCTTTCTGTTTAAAGAGGTCATTTAAACCTTCCACATTCCAAAATAAACAATTCATGATGAGGAAAAGTGAGGTTTACCTTCTACAGTAGGTGAAATGCCTACTTTAGATCGCCTTCTTATCTTAGAATTGCCTTTTTTTTTTGGAAGAACTTGTTTGACAGCTACAAAATCCCCTGCTGAAGCAACTCTAGCTTTCCTCAGACTAGCAGGCTCCATTCTCAATTCTTTCTATTGATGTGTAGGGTCATCAACAAGAAAAGAATCTAGGACAGAAAATCGGTTTGCACTGCTAGAGGAGGAGGCTGAGTTTTTTGCCATTGTGCATGGACATTATAGACTTTGGAGTGTTTCCTAAGCTTTTGTTACTAGTCTCGCGAATTGAATTAGCTAAAACAGATTTTGGACTAACTGCAGCAGACTTTATTTCCTTAGGACTAGACTTAACACACTCATGAATAGGGTTATCATTTATGTCAGTTGTAAGGCATACTTTGTCATCCGAAATAGAAGCAGATTCAACTACTTTTCCTTCCAATACAGGAACAGGTTCTGCAACCTTGGGAATTTATTGCATAGTTACTTGCTTCCGTTTTGGAATTTCTGGACAATTCATTAAAGAATGAGAGAAGGTTTTGCAAAGGTCACAATGTGCCGGTTTCCACATAACCTCTACAGCAACCTTTATCCTAGAGCCAGAAGGGACTACCACTGTAATTGAGTTTGGAATCTCAACCCCTGCCTCAATTTCAACACAGATTTTAGCAAATGATATCCTTTCCATCAACATAGTTCTTTTATCCATGTAAAGAGGAACACCAACACCACTTGCTATGTAGCTAAGGCTAGTATGTGTAAAAAGTTCCAAAGGAACACCATGTAATTTGAATCCAAATAGGAAATTTGGATTCTAGAAACTTTAATGATGAAATCCCTGTCTCCCACTTCCTTAAAACTAAAGGATTATTTTTAATGTGCCAAGGACCATATTCTAACACCCAATCTCTGGTATCAGGATTCTTAAAATTGAACAAACAAATATTGTTCTCAACCATAGTAACTTGGACTCCACCGTTCTTTCCCCAAAGTAAATTTGCTACTTTTTGGATAAGACTGAAGTTGGGGCTTTTCCCTACAAATTGCCCAACTAAACAGTTCTTCCATCTAGCAGTTCCTCCATCATAAGCATCAGATGGTGGAGTAACAGTAATTGCTTCTTGAGTAATAGAAGAGGGAGCAAAGAATTTCATACCTGTTTGGTAGCCCAGCATACTTGCCTAATTCGCAACGTTTTGACCTCTCTCTCTTTCTTCAGTGGTAGTTGTTACTGTTTTTCCCCCTTTTTCGGTTAGCTCCACCCGCTCTTCTGGGGATTTGGTAACAGGCGCAGCCTTAGCGCTATCTCCGATCATCAGCGGTCTTTGATTCCCTTTGGTTGACTTCGAATCAGTATTATCCATCACTGGACAACTTTGTTCCTTGAGCAATTTAGGAAATTCCTTATTTGAGAAAGGTGAGACATCTATTGAAGAGGAAGGAACGGATTTTCCAAGAACCTCATCTTCGTCAGCAAAAAAGAAACCTAGAGATTCGTCAAGCAAAGCTTTCTTTGCCATGGAAGACTTAGAAGCTTTCTTGAACGAATCTAAAGATTTCTGTCCAGTAGGCATGCTTTAGCTTTAGAAAAGCAAACTAAAATCAGAAAAGAAACAAGAAATGTAAAAGTTGGCTGAAAACAAAGATTAAATTGCAGAGAAAGACAAATCGGCTACAAATCTGCAATTTGTAAGAGAAATCGTGTAGAAACAATGAAGAAATCAAAAGAATCAGCAGTAAATGTTGTTGGTGCATGTTAGCCATGCTAACATGAACTGAGAGAAAACTGGCATGATGGAGCTTTTTATGTAAGATTATTATTATTATCATCCAAATGCATATCCTTACTTTTTCTACTTCCATCTCTCTCTATATTTAATGTTTTTGTTTCTTCTAAAAAAAAAAGTCTTTGTTTCTCTCATTTCTCTATTTATTTCTCTTTCATATATTTAAAGAAGGGTAAAATGATAATAAAGTCAATAACTACCTTTTTAATCTACTAAAATGACAAGTAAAAAACAAATGATTTTGTGACAAATAAATAGAAATATAAAGAGTACTATCATGCAAATTGACCTTATCAGGTTTAAATTTCAAACATCACATATGGGTTTGTGTATATAAATATTTGTTACTCTTACATTTATTATTATTTCTTTTTGTTACACTTACATTTATTATTGCTTACATGGTTCGCATCCCCAATTATTAAAAACTAAAATAGAATAACATATTTGTTAAATAGGCACCAATTCCAAGTCAAATATATACAGTATTTAGGAAAAGTGAAGGCTACAGTCAGCCCCTTATGGTCAGCCCCCCAATCAGCCCCCTTAATCATTGCCGTCAGATAAAATGGTTGTTTAGCAATCGTTAGATCTAGGTACTTTATTGTTAGAATTTGAATTTAGGGAATTTGTTTAAAAGGCTACCGGTTTTATTTAATTTAATTTGAGTGTAATTAAATCATTATATAATTCAATCCTTAATTTTAGTAAAGTCAATCTCCTAAAATTTTGGAGATAATTACGTGAAATTAATTTTTAAACTTTGACCAGGTAGAAGATATTGAAATCGATTTTGATCTTTTTATAAAATCGATTTAATTCTATAGAATCGATTTTAATTTTATAGAATCGATTCTGAAATATGATTTTATCTGTATATTTTATAAAGCGACTGAAATCGTGTGATTATTTTATATCGAGTTTTTGAAAAGAGTAAGTGTTTAAGGTATCGTATTGATTTATTATTTTATAATTAACTATCGGTATTTGAGATAGCATCGTACATATGATATTAGGTTGTGTTGTACCTTTATCTTATGTTATACAGAATAGATGCTAATTGTATCAGAATCGATGCTATCCTATAGATTTATGTTTTCTTTTTTCCATATCGATTTTATCCTATGAATTTATGTTTTCTTTTTTCCATAAAATAAAAGTAGTTAAATCGTTTATGAATATTACAATCCTAGTTTATAATATGTAAATAAGTTTTTCTTAGTTAAGTTTCAATGTGTTTGTTTTTTCTTTTTATTTCGATGATATTTCTCAGTGCGAGCTCAAAAGCCATGGAGTTCACCGATGATATTATAATTGAATAAATATTTAAATTGATTTTACCAGGATGTCAATCGAGTTTGTAATAGTAGCTTGCAATTTTGTTCTTAAAATCGATTCTGGACTTGCAATAACTCGAGTTTTCTATATTTGATTATATTTGTAATCGAGTTTGAATATGTTTAAAATCGATTTTGAGAGTTTGTAATCGAGTTTGAATATGTTTAAAATCGATTTTGAGAGTTTGTAATCGAGTTTGAAACTGTTTTGGATGTAATCAGACATCGATTGATCTTTCAATTATTTTGTTCATAACCTTATTCAAGTATATAATTTGTGAAACCTAGCCATCCAATAACTACATTCATTTGGCCATAAAATTTGAAAATTGTTTTGAAACTTTGCGTGACTTCTATCAATTTGAAAATGAACAATTATCTTAAGTCATTATGTTCATGATTAATGACATACATTTATTGAGGCATAACATGTATATAATGATGGATGGTGGTAATGCTTTGGCCCCCAAATTTTATTTTTTACATATACTTACTATATATTATTGTGCGCGCACGCACGCACGCACGCACACACACACACACACACACACATATGTACACATTAAAAATCTTACATTTGGTCCCTCCAATACCTTATACCAAAATCCACCACTACATGTATATTTTTCAACCCTATAGTGATTATCTTAGGTGATGACCGTTGCTATTTACTTTTTCATCGAACGTCAGTTTCGCATACAGAGGGGTTACAATTCTCCAACCATTAGGCGTGTGAGATTGTATATAAGTAATATTTTCCTATGAAGAAGGCCTTTTAAAGTTATTTAAAATAAGTATAGTATTTTCATTCGGATAAGAGAAATTGTTGTTATCATCATATGTTTTAGTTTTTTTTTAAAAAAAAATCATTACTTTTGATTTGCCAAAGGTATGGTTTCTTACGACGTAACATAACGTGGCATGCAGTCAATGGTGGTGGTACTTTCTAAATCGAGATACGCATAATAGACCACTTGAGCTAATTCAATAACATATTGAGGATATTATATGTGATACAGTTTATGTTTCAATAGAAGTTGCTACGAGGTAAGCTCTGCACATAATGTAGCTCAATTTGAGATTTGAAGTCGGAGACTTCAACTACGATGAGAAGAATTGGTGGTGAGATAGTTACTTAAATCTAAAGAGTAAATTGATTGCATTGAAGGAGTCCATTAGACCGTTATAGTGGATAATTGGATATTAATTTATTGTAATTGACAACATTTTCATATTAGTTTATAGTTTCTGTTATTTATTTATTTATTTAGTTATTTATTTATTTATTTATTGTGTATTAGCTATTAGGAGATATATAATGTAAACAACATTAAAACCCTTTATGATGGAAAATACTGGTACAACCGAATTTGAAAGGAATATTAAAATCGAATAAATGTTTAAATCGATTTCACGGATATGTAAATCGAGTATGTAATGGTGGCTTGCAGTTATATTTTTAAAATTGACTTTGAACTTGCAATAAATCGAGTTTTCCTTATTTGATCATGTTTGTAATTGAGTTTAAATTTGTTTAAAATCGATTTTCAAGTGATTGTAATTGAGTTTGAACATATTTTAGTGCAAACTATTAATAAATTTTAGTATTCAATATTTATATTAGGAAGTAAATATTTAACAAATTGTTGAAATTGATACGGTGGTTAGGGTATTTAGTTTTATTGTAAGTGGTGGAAGATTCGAATCTTCTCGATTGCAATTAATTTATTGACTAACATTATACTCAAATCTGGTATGGTTATGAGTGTGATGATAAAATTAAGGAAGATGATGTGAAAAACAAGAAAATAAAAAATAAACTAAGAATTGAGCAAAAAAATAGGAATTGGGAGAGAACTGAATTTACTCCAAATTTTTTATTGAATCCGCTAGTGTTTTAGTTTTGCTTTTAATGTTTTGAATCAGCTAGTGTTGTAGTTTTATTTTTAACGTTGATTGATTTTTGGTTTTCTTTCTTTCAGTATTTGTTTTTTAGTTGGAGTCTTTCACTCATATTTTTTGTTTTGTGATGGAGCCTTATTCTCCAATGGACTATTTTGTGTTCTTTCTCAATAAATTATTTTTTTCATTAGCCTTTGAAAAAAAAAAGAATTAAACGAGAAACAAAATAATTTGAAAAGTTTCTCTTGTTTCACCAAGAAAAAAGAAGAAAAGTTTCTCTTGCAACCTGTTTGACAGGTTGCAAGTTTTACCCTAAACCTTAAATAAAATAATATTTAAATCTAATGGCTAATAAAACAGCCAGCACATCTGATGGCTATGATTAAGGGGGCTGATTGAGGGGCTGACTAAAAGAGGCTGACTAAAGGTTTCACCTTTAGGAATTAACAAAAGAAAAAAACAAACAAACAAACAAATAGAAACTGAACCTTTTATCTAACCACTAACTAAGCTCTAGCCTTCTATCTATTTGTTTAATGGAAATCAAGCAATTATTGTTTCAATAATTGCTTTGTTTTAGGTGCTTAGCATTTATTTTATGTTTTTATTAGTGTTTAAAGATAAGAATACTCTTAATTAAGTTTAACCCCAAGTTTATAAAGTTTAACCCTAAATTTATAAAATTTAGCCCCAAATAAAAAAAATAAATTGTAAGGGTAAGTTTTAATATGTAAAATATATTATTGTAGGTTTTTAATTTCAACAAATTTGTCAAAGTTTAATCCCAAATTGATAAAGTTTAATCCTAAATAAGAAATTTTTTTGTATCTAAGGATAGTTTTGTCATATAACTTTTTTTTTCTGATAACAATTATTGCTATTTCAGAATTCAAAGTTATTTTTTATCTCTATTAAATGAGCTTAACCAGTGCCTATAGGCACTGGTTAACCGGACCCTTATTTAATTTATTTGTGCTTGAGTAACCATAGTACAGATTTGTGCTTGAATAATCCTACGAGCTGTGAGGATGATTTGGGTGGCTTTTATGGAAAACAGGCCAATGCCAAGAATAGAAATCGTCTAACCTGCCTATATATTACAGTTTGTTACATATTTAGTTTATTTAGCTTCTCTTATTCCTTATATGGTTTTAACAAAATAAACAAGGAAAAAATAATTATTTTTTATTTAAACTAAAATCCTATTCCAATAATATTATATACATTCTAAACTTTTGTAATGGATGGTCTTTTTTTTTTAGAATAGTTTTAGAAATTTTTTATAGAAAAAACCCAATTTACTTGGTAGAGTAGAAAATGGAGGATGAAAAAATGGAAAGAAAATCAAATTCAAAGGGTTTGATAGAAGAAAAAATTGAGTGGAAAGAAAATAAGAGAGATATAATTTTTTCTCTTAATACTTATTTCAAAATCTGCCCAAAATTGGATTGAAGAAAGGAGAGAAAACAAGGAGCCTTTTACTAAACAACTTGAACATAAAAAATTACCCCTTTAAATTATATCCCCTGCCTCCCCTGCCTAGCTATAATGCCTAAGCTTGCTGCTTCCCATCCGCACCGTTGCACAGCACGTGTTTGGCCATTCCCACCTGCACTAACAAAAAGTGAATTTTGTGTATTTTGGACCCAATTAAATATAAGTACGTAATTTTTTTCATTTGTAATATTTTTTTAATACTTAAAAATATTTTTTAATACCTTAATATTTTAAATATTAATATTTACTTTTAAATATTTTCATTTGTAAAATATTGATCTTAATATTTGTTCTTTAATATTTTCATTTGAAAAATATTGAGATCAATATTTTACAAATGAAAACTATTGGTTTAATATACAATTTATTTTTATAAAAAACGTACCAGTTGCATTTAATCTTAATTCCATAATATTTTCATTTGACAGAAAATTTTAGTGATATTGAATTTTTTATTTTTTAGAAAAAAGTAAACTAAAAAAATTCAATTTTTATTTTTTATTGTATTGGACATGTGCTTTATATTAATAAAGTTTTATTGATCATTTCTTTATTGGAAAGTGCTTTTTTTTTCACAAATAAATCTATCATATATTCACATAATAATTTTCCTTATAAATTTATCATTTTCATTAAAAAAACTTGTAAAAACCTAAATATCAACTAAAAATGGAAGCACTCATCAATGGTGATTTTCTTCTTCAAGTTCTAAGGTTGAAGACAACCATTTATATGGGATGAATTTTCTAGGAAATTCCAAAGTCATGGCCGGATTTTGCATACCCATAAGATGATGAAATTTGTTTTCATCTTAGCCATTGATTTCTAAAGCTTTGCCACTTGTCAAAGAATAGTTAAATTCTAAAAGTAAAATTTTACTCTTAGTTACCATTTTATCCCTCTAAAATCCCCAAAATTCCATCTATATCCTAAGTCAGTAGAATAAAATTTTCAGTCTAAAATTCCATTCTTCAAACAATTTACTTCTGAACCATTGACAGTGAACTTTTCGGAGTCACTGTCAATTGTTAACAATTTCAGTCTAAATTTCTACTTTCTAACCTTAATACTAATTCTTAATTAATCATTTAATCCCATCCATATCCTTTTCATAACTTAAATGAGGTTTTACCACATTCTCTCACTAACTAACGCACGCTCTAATTGGCGGAAAGCAACAGGTATTTGGTAAGGGTATTACACGGAATAACATCCGCTCTTGGATTACTGCCACCGCCACCTACGGTTCTTCCACAAGACACGATCCCCCTCCGTCCATACATGTATCCTCTCATTCACAGGTATATGTATCAATTTTATTTCAGTGAAAGTTATTATTGACACACCTGGACCTAATGCGACTTTTTCGTACAAATGGAATGGTGTAAGATGGCGTATTAAGTGAACAATACGTCGGTCCGGATGTGTCTAATCAAGAAGAGAAGTCAAAATTAGGATAAGACGGAGTTGGAAGATAAAGTAATTAACTGTACATGGAAATTAGTAACTACCATAAGAGGGCTTTTTGGGCCCGATTTCGAGTAGAACTTGGTCCAGCCCTGGTGGGGCCCAGCCCAGTCCGGGTGTGGGGCCCACGGGCCCCTGGGGGCATTTTGGTAATTTTTCGACAAGAGTCCGATTTTGGCCCCGAAACCTCCCGAACACTTTCTTAGGCCCCAAATCACATTTAAACCCGGTCTTAGGTTATATTAGAGCCTCCTAGGTGCATTCATAAATTTAATTATGAATGCTAATGTATATTTCTGTGTATTAAGGCTCCGATTGGATCGAATGCGGCGATGCGCCGGAGGTTAAGCTACATGGAGCGCTTGAGAGTATACGAATCTTCCAATACTGTGAATGGCCTAGACTTCTTTGTTTAGCCACTGGGAACAAAGGTTTTAAAAATGTTTTAAAAACATAAATGTTTTCAAAGGTTTTAGGATACGGGAAATCCGCACACACACAGTGCTTGTGATATACCTACGTAGACAGTGGGATGTTTCCAAAGAAAATATAAAGACTTATGTGTTTGTGTGTTTATACGTTTTAAATATATATGTTTTGAATACATATATATATATATATATGAAAAATGTATGGATGGGACGCGAGATGCGCATTTAAATAAGCTCATCGGGGCTCCAATATATGTGGGAGCGTGGACCGAGTTGGAGTAGCATGCATGAGACTCAGCCGTGGACCGCCTATTGAGGGGCACGGTGAGTTGAGACTCTGGGAGAGGCGCGTAGGGAAGCTCGCCAGGTCTCGAGGTAGCTGTGTTCCACCACAGCGACGGGCACCACCGAGGGAATGGGCTAGAGAAAGAGAAAATGTGAAAATGTTTTATAAAGAAAAGAGATAGCCCTCGGTGTAGTGAGGCATGCGATCGACGGGTCGAGCCTCCAGTATGAAAGAGATGCTACCCTATTTGAGATATATATATATATATATTTATTTTAAGAGATTTAAAGGAGGGTTCTCGATTGGAGAACCAGAAAAGAGTTTTGAAAAGAAAAACATTTATTTTGTTATTATATTACATTGGATTACCCCTGTTTTCCCTAACCCCGATGGAGACTCATTGAACCTCTGTCACTCACCTGTATCCAATATGGATGGATGCAGATTCGCGTATAGGGTCAGCAAATAGAATGGAGGCTCACTAGGAGGCGTCGGTGGCTTAGGCTTAATGGTTTCCATTGTATAGGTATTCTCTAAATTAGTCCACTGGTATTACCTTTAAAGATTATTATTTTATTATATGATTTTAATTAAAGTTTTAGTTGCTTTGCAGCAATGGTATCCATTTCAATGCCTTGCGGTGCTTCTGGTGCGTGACCGGTAAACACGTACTTTGAGGCAGCACGACGGTTGCCACGTGGCCGACTCGGGCGGGTCAGGACGTGACAACTTTAATGGTATCAGAGCATTTAAAAGATTCTGACTGTTTTCGAAAACTATAAAGTGTTTTCAAAGTGTTTTCAAACGTTTTTAAACGTTTTCGAAGCCAGTGGATTAGATAGGTTTAAAACTCAAGGGTTCGAGTATGTAGTTACTCGAAAGCGTCACAAATGATCAAACCTACTCTTAGAGTACCTTCTTTGGCAGCGAGCCACCAGATAGAGTTCTCGAGTGTGGTCTTAAATGAGAAGACATCACGACCAACTTTTTCTCGAGATTCGTGCAAGCAGGGCACACTATCCAAGAAACTCCCCAAACCCAAATTTTTCAGCTTTCAATGTTCCTTCTGCTCGATAGCTAAACTGTGCAAGGGACGGTATTTCCCTTGAGGTGACGAGATAGATGATGTCTCGTCCAATCCTCCTTGATAGCCTAGTCAGAGGCTTACCAGTGAAGAACTAGTTTGATGCCCAACCTTTGAGGTTGTGGGAATCGAGACTCGCTAGTAAAGCAACGAGTTTGAATCGTAAATAAGATGCGTTCCCCCATCCTTTACACTAGTAACGTGTAAGAGTTTGGAGGAAATAAAGCGACTAGAACGAGGCAAGGAGCCAAGGCTCATCTTGGCCTAACATGCATGAATGCTAACCCCACTTCTCTTGCTCTCTACACTAGTAGTGTATCGCCTAGGAGAAAGAGAGTTGGGTTAGGATTGAAGAATTTAAGGGAGTTGATCACGAAATACGTGGTTGACCAAAAACCTCAGAACGTGAGATGAAGCATCCGAGTAAAGGGATGAAGGATCGAGGAGCACCTCATAAGGCAACAAATGGAAGAATGAAAAGTGAGGCCAAGGAAGAGCTAGCCAAGTGAAGAGATCACCAAGGAGCCCATGTGGAGTAAGAAAACCCTTGGCGGCTAGGGTTCGAGGAGTGCTACAGTGCACTGGTAGTCAACGCCTAGGCCTTGGGGTGGTATGTGAGGTGGTTGGGCTTGACCCAACACTGTGGTGAGCCTGGTGGTATAAGTCCACAGGTTGGCAAGTCTGGTGGGATGAGCCCACAGATTGCATGAATAATGCTCCTAGAAGTGGGCAGAAGGTGAAAGAAGTTGCAGCGAAAGCCGGTTGGTTTCTTTTGTACTTACATAGTGGTGTGTAAGTGGTGAAAGAAAGGGAGGCATAGGCGAACGAAAGAGAGTCCATTTGGAGTCAATTGAGGAGAGACATCCAAGGAAGTTGGAAGAGATCGAGTGAGTACAGATCACGAGAGGTGAGATATGGAAGAATCATTTGAGGATGAGAAAAGGATTGATAAGAGAAAATCCTAAAGGACTTGAGGATGGCAAAAAGAAAGAGTAAGGGAAAGAAGAATAAGAGAGTAGCCATTCTTGGGAAATGATGACGAGGAATAAGGTAAGGATAACAAAATGGAGAATGAGGAAGACTGAAAAGAGATCACATCCAAGTGGTCAGCGAGTAGTACGTCCATTACTACTTGCTTGACCATTGGATACCAATGTTAAAAAAGGATATAGGAGAGAGAAGAGAAAGGAAATGAAAATGGAGGAAATGGAATAAGGAGAAATATAAGCTGAAAATTTCCGCTCCTAAGTGGATTAAGGGTGATGAACCCCTAATTAATTGATGGATAATGAGAGACAAGAGGAGGAGACCTTCAAGAATCATAAGAAATGATCTTGACAAGCCAATGGGAAGTATGCAAGCGGAAAGAGTAGAATGCATGGCAATGATGAAAATGCCTGCATGCATGCAAAGAGAAACCACGAAGAGAATGTTTTTCAAAATTGAGAAAACATCACCAGAAGAAACTGGTGAGAAAGAATAAGGGGAAAGAAAAGAGAGGCAATGACACGCCCGGACCTAGTCCGCACGTGTCAAGTTGAGTATTTATGTATTGTTGTCTAGTCAAGATACCAAATTAGACTTCCCATGGATGTTTTAAACTTCATTTAGCTCAATTTCAAGCTTAAAAACCCTAAAATTGAAGTCCGGGAATGTGGGCCCCACTTGAAAACGAGTCCCAAAGAAATTGGACCAAGTTGACCGGAGTCAACTCAGAAAATGTTGACTCCGGCGCCGAACAGGGACAGGTCCGGCGCCGGACCCGTTGTTTTTATATGGGGTCTCGGCTGCCCGAGACCCCCATTTTCACTTCTCTCCTTGTTCTTCGATTCTCCGAGCCTTCTCTTCCAATTCTCTCAAAATCAAATCTTCAATCCCTCTTCAAACACTCAATCAAACATCAATATCAACTTCTTTTGCCTCCTTGAAGATCAAAACACCAAGTTTCCAAGAAAATCACCAAATCTACAAATCTGTAATTTTGGCGACAGATTGTTCATCAGCTTATATCTTTTGATTCAACCGTGGGAAGTGGCTGGGAATTTGATATGTTGTTCTAGACTCATCAAGCTTTAATTTGATAGTTTATATGCTTGATTTCATTGTCTGTGCTAAGAGAATTCGTTGATTGAAGTTTAGATTTCTGTTTTGTCTGAGATATGTCAACCCTTAGTGTTTTGATTCAAAATTTGAGCATGTTTAATGGTTTGATTCCGTTCTTGAAGCTGTGAATCCTTAGATCATGTGTTTAACTTGCTGTGTTTCAATTTTGGTGTGCATTGGTTGTGAATCGAACTCAAACCGAGCTCGATTTGGTGCATGGCCGGCGATGGCCATGCACTGGGAACAACTCCCGCGCCGGACACAGTGTGTCCCACGCGGGAGCTGCTTAATTTTGGGAGATTTCTCCCATTTTGGCTCACTCACGCCCGAGAGTGAGCCACCAGCCGACTTGGGTACTGTAGCTTAGGGGCATTTTGGTAATTTTGTAGCCCTAAACCCCAATTAGCTTCAATTAACTTCCGAACTTATCCAATTTAGTTCTTGGACCTTGGAGACCTTAAATAGATTTTGTTTTATGATTTAATTGTTGGTTGAATGTCTTTATTAATCAAATTAGATTTTAATTTGATTATTTAGGTACGTGATTGTTTCGGACCGGTAGCAGTTTGAGCTAAGGCATTCATGGGTAATCGGGGAGTATACAACTCTCCTCTCTTGTGAGTGGCTTGGATTATATTGGTTGACCATTAAGGGTTAACCGTTTTCAAATTTATTTATAAATGCTTTATTAAATTGTTTTATATGTTTTGGGGTATGAATTATCCACCCTCACACACTAAGTTTACAAATGATTAAAGGGTGGGAATTTCAAATATTTTATAAATTGATATTATTGATTATTGTTTGGGGAACGATACCCCTGAGAGATGAGAGATTGAGTGGGTTCCTCAACGCTCCGATTTGCAGGAGCGTGGACCGAGTTTGAGAGCATGCGTGATACTCAGCCATGGACCGCCTATCGAGGGGCACGGTGAGTCGAGCCTGGTTGGGAGAGGCGCGTAGGGAAACTCGCCAGGGCTCCAGATGCTGTGTTCCACCACAGCAAGGCAAACGTCAAGGGAATGGGCTAGAGAGTAAAGTAAAGTATTTTAAAAGTATAAATTAACCCTTGACGGTCCAGCGGATACCCCAGCGCACAGGTATACCTTTTTGGGACAATTTCAGATGCCAGCCCATTTGGAAATATTATTATTGATTTAATATTTGATTTGGTTTGGGATTTCCTATAATTTCAGTAAATGGTTTATTAAATTGATTTTTGGATTATTTCATATCCCCAGCCTGAGGTGATCGGTCTTTATAACCGAGTCTCTCACTGGGTACAAGTATATTGTACTCACCCCATTCACTTTTGTTGTCAGATCATCAGGCTTTGGACGGTGGACGTCCCAGTGGCGAGTGATCCCAGTACGTCACTGTGGACACGACTTTGTAGGTGCCACTCTTTTGCTTTGTGTATCTTGGCTCGAAATATTAGTGCATCTTACATATACATTTATGTATTTATATATAATACTTTCCGCTGCATGGAGCACCGTAAGATGTGTCACTTTATTTTTAAATACTTTTGAACTATATTATCTACAATATTTTCGTATGTTTTCATATATTGCTTGAATATCCTTTATTTCTAAACCTTGTGCCATCTTGGTTGCCCGCTTGACGAGGCACGCATCTCGAGGTGGTACGGCGGTTGTCACGTGGCCGAGCCTGAGGGTCGGGGCGTGACAATTTTATTGGTATTAGAGCAAATTTTAATATATATTATATATCTATATTATACCGAGCCGAGAAGTTCACATAATTTTGAGATTTCTGATTTTGGGGTTAGAATTAAGGGGTATGATTAGTATAGATATATTTTTCGTCTACTGACCTAGATTTTATATAGAGTTACACCATGCCACCTAGAAGGAGTATTCCGGATCCTTCTGTTCCTACCCCTGATCCCTCGATACCTAGGAGAAGAGGTCGACCACGTAGGTAGCCTGAGATTCAACCTAGTGTAGACCCGGAGACCACTGCGATTCCGGACGAGCCTGTTCCACCTATCCCACCTGTTGATGAGACACATCATCAGGATGCTCATACTGACATTCCACCACCCCCACCTCCGACGACTGCCACGCCGGTGCAGATTACGCCCGCTGATTTCGAGCGGATGTTTGACACTTGGGCCAGTAGATTCTTTTCATCACAGATGGCCACTGGCGCATATCCGACCACCGGCATTACACCACCAATTCATCCATCGCCACCTATGCTGACACCGATGCTGCCGCATTTTCAGCCGAATGGTGCAGCAAGCACTTCTGCTGGTGCCATTTCTTCAGAGGATCGCTTAGTGAGGTTCCTTAGCATCATGAAGGGACTAGATACTCCGAAGCTCTCCGATACATCCACTGATGCAGCGTGGGATTGGCTGTATTTTGTCACGAAGAACACAGAGGGTCTGGGTATGACCTCGGAGGAACGAGTGAGCGTGGTTACTCGATATCTCCAGGGACAGCCACTGAGTTGGTGGACCAATCTCGAGAGCTGAGCCACTGGACCAGTGACGTGGGAGACATTTGTTACTGAGTTTCGAGAGAGGTTTATATCGGAAGAGATGGGGATGAGACGATATGGTGAGTTCCTTCGAGTGCAGCAAGGTAACAGATCAGTCGAGCAGTTTGAGACAGAGTTACAGAGACTTTCACACCACCTTCCATCCATCACCGAGGACGCCCTTTATCTTCAGTTTGTTAACGACCTTCGGTGGGAGATTGTACAGATGATGAAGCCTACTTCTAAAGCCACTTTCGACCAGTGTCGACAGGATGCGTTGTGGGCTGAAGCTCTGATTGCTCAGCGTCGACCAGGAGGATCGAGTTCGAGCGGTCAACGATCTTCCGTCGTACCGATGAACCTGGAGCCGAAATAGACTCAGAGCCTATATTCCCATGGAGGAATATCTCGGGGCAGTTCAGTCGAGTCCTCAGTACCACAGATGTCACTTTCTCTGCCACCGCTTCCATCAGGTGGTCGAGGAAAAGAGAAGTTTGGGTTTGGTTCCATGGTCAAAGGAAGGTTTGGGAAGAAAAGAGTGGAGTCTGGGCCTCGATGCCCAAACTGTAGGCGTTTTCATTCTAGCCAGTGTAGGGCTGGACCTCGATGTTTTCGGTGCGGAGGCATGGGCCACGTAGCACGTGCATGTCCATCTACTACTTCTGTACCACCCAGGCAGAGTTTTAGTCAGCCCCCAGTCAGACCGAGCAGCTATGGAGGTTTTCGTCTTTTTCAACCCGCGCGACATTCTTTCGCCGCACCTTCTACCGCTCAGCAGCATTCGAGTATTGGTAGTAGTTCAGCAACCCCGAGACGACCCCCACAGCAGCAGCAGCAGCGACAACATACTCAGGTTTACGCCATGTCGCAGGAGGACGCCGACGCACGTCCTGATGTAGTCACCGGTAAGAATATATTTAAATATTCATGGAAAGTTATTTTTCACGAATAAAGATATCATCGTACTCGTAACTGCTTGTCGAGCAAAACTAACCGCTTTAGAAAATTTTTGAACATTAGGCGTGGTAGTTATTTTCGATCAACCGGTTTATGTGATTATGGACACTAGAGCTGCCTTATCTTATGTTAATACCAAGTTTGCCGTGCATGCGGATCGATCGTTATCGCCCTTAGGGTACGAGCTATTGGTGAATACACCGTTGGGTGAGAGAATGGTTCGAAATACAGTGTACAAAGGTTGTGCAGTGAAGCTGGAAAACCTGACTTTCGAAGCAGACTTAATTCCACTTCAGATGTCCGACTTCGATGCCATTTTGGGGATGGATTGGCTTGGGAGACATCGTGCTCAGATTTTCTGCGAGCACCATTTGGTGAGGATTCCACGACCTGACGGCAGCATGATCAACTTTTACAGTGAGCGCAGAGGCACACCGAATGTCATATCCGCCATCAAAGCAAGTAAGCTACTACTCAAATGGTGTAAAGTTGTGTTAGCCCATGTAGTAGATAATTCAGTGGAAGAGCCTAACATTGAAGATATCCCGGTAGTTAATGAGTTTCCAGATGTCTTCCCGGATGAATTACCTGGTTTGCCGCCCGAGAGAGACTTCGACTTCCCGATCGAAGTTTATTCCAGTACGGACCCTATTTCTATGGCTCCATACCGAATGGCACCCACTGAACTGATTGAACTAACGAAACAACTCACCGAATTACTAGATAAAGGATTCATTCCTCCGAGTACATCACCTTGGGGAGCCCCAGTTTTGTTTGTGAGAAAGAAAGACGGTTCCATGCGACTCTGCATCGACTACCGCAAGCTGAATACGGTGACCGTGAAGAATAGATACCCATTACCTCGCATCGACGATTTGTTCGACCAGCTTCGAGGAGCCGGAGTGTTTTCCAAGATTGACCTGCGATCAGGATATCATCAGTTTAAGATCCGAGAAGAAGATATCCATAAGTCCGCATTTCGTACCAGATACGGATATTATGAGTTCTGTGTGATGTCGTTTGGACTTACTAACGCTCCAGCAGCATTTATGGATCTAATGAATCGTATATTCCATCCATACTTAGACCGATTTGTTATCGTCTTCATTGATGACATATTGGTTTATTCAAGGAACCGACGAGAGCACGCAAATCATCTTCGCATTGTGTTGCAAACTCTTCGAGATCACCAGCTTTACGCTAAGCTCTCCAAATGCCAGTTTTGGTTGCAGCAAGTTGGATTCCTTGGACATGTTGTGTCTAGGGACGGCATATACGTGGATTCTAGCAAGATTGAGGCAATCATCAATTGGAAACGTCCTGCAACTCCTACGGAGATTCGAAGTTTCTTGGGACTAGCTGGATATTATCGGAGATTTGTGGATGGATTCTCCACAATTGCTGCACCATTGACCAAGCTGACCCGCAAGAACACTAAGTTCGTTTGGTTAGAGGAATGTGAAGAGAGTTTCCAGAAGCTAAAGGAGAAATTGATGACCGCACCGGTACTTGCCTCACCTGTGAGCGGCAAGGAGTTCACTGTGTATACCGATGCATCGGGCAACGGACTTGGATGTGTGTTGATGCAAAACGAGCGGGTAATTGCATATGCTTCCCGTCAATTGAAGCCGAACGAGGTCAATTATCCAGTACATGATTTGGAGCTTGCTGCCATAGTCTTCGCCTTGAAGATTTGGCGTCACCATTTATATGGTGAAACTTGTCGTATCTACACCGATCACAAGAGCCTCAAGCACTTTATGACTCAGCGTGAGTTGAACATGCGGCAAAGGCGATGGCTAGATCTCATCAAAGATTACGATCTCGTAATCGACTATCATCCCGGCAAGGCGAACGTTGTTGCTGACGCTTTGAGCAGAAATACAGTTACGTCCTTGGCGACGGTTAGAGATATTCACTTGCCAGAGTTAGTGGATCTGAGGTCAACTGGAGCCAGATTTGCTTACGATCATCATGATGGTGCACTAATTGCCCAGATTCTAGCTAAGCCAGTGCTAAATGATCGAATTCGCGATCTCCAAACGTCTGATCCGAGGCTGCAGCAAGAACTTCAGAAGTTGCAGTTGGGAGAACCATCTGAGTTTTCAGTTCGTAGCGATGGAATTCTGCTATTCCGAAGTCGGATCTGTGTGTCGCACGATCTTGATCTTAAAGGCACCATTCTTCAGCAAGCCCATTCTTCTCCGTTTGCTATGCACCCAGGTAGCACCAAGATGTATCGAACCATCAAGGACCATTATTGGTGGCCTAGAATGAAGAGAGAAGTCACTGAATTCGTAGCGAGATGTTTGACGTGCCAGCAGGTGAAAGCAGAGCGTCGAAAGCCTTTCGGGACACTTCAGCCTCTCCAAATTCCCAAATGGAAGTGGGAGCACATCACCATGGATTTTGTGACCGGCTTTCCGCGTGTTAGACGAGGAGTTGATGCGGTATGGGTGATTGTCGACCGACTTACCAAGTCAGCACATTTCCTCCCTGTAAACATGAGATGGAGCGTGAACCAGTTAGCGCAGCTCTGCATGAACGAAGTAGTTCGACTTCACGGAGTCCCAGCTTCTATAGTTTCAGATCGAGATCCGAGATTTACTTCATAGTTCTGGGACAGCTTTCAGCAAGCGATGGGAACTCAACTTCATTTCAGCACCGCTTTCCATCCACAGACTGACGGCCAGTCAGAACGTACTATCCAGATATTGGAAGACATGCTGCGAGCATGTGCGCTTGAGTTTTCTAGTGGATGGGACACGTATCTTGCGGCAGCGGAGTTTGCTTACAACAACAGCTACCAATCTAGTATTGGTATGGCTCCGTATGAAGCTCTGTATGGAAAGAAGTGTAGAACCCCGTTGTATTGGGATGAAGTGGGCGAGAATCGAATTTTCGACAAGGCAGAAATTGAACTCACTACTAAGAAGGTAAAGTTCATCCGAGAACGACTTCAGGCAGCCCAGGATCGAGATTGAAAATATGCACAGCGAAGAAGGACACATTTGGAGTTCCAAGTGGGAGATCATGTGTTTTTGAAGGTTTCTCCTTGGAAAGGCGTTATTCGTTTCCGCAAGGCGGGAAAACTCAATCCGAGGTACATTGGTCCATACCTTGTCATTGAACAGATTGGACCGGTGGCGTATCGCTTGGAGTTGCCACCTAACATGGCTCGGATACATGATGTCTTTCATATATCTATGCTCTGAAAATATGTACCTGATCCGTCACACGTTCTTCAAGCACCACCTGTGAAACTGAAGAAAAGTTTAGGCTTCAGGGTTCGACCTGTAGCCATATTGGATCGAGAGGTTCGATCCTTGAGGAATAAATCGATACCTTTGGTGCGAGTTTTATGGAAAAGCTCGCAGATTGAAGAGCAGACTTGGGAGCCCGAGAAGGACATAAGACGTGATTTCCCCCATTTGTTTGATGTTTAGTTTGTTTGAATTTCGGGGACGAAATTTTTGTAAGGGGGGGAGAGTTGACACGCCCGGACCTAGTCTGCACGTGTCAAGTTGAGTATTTATGGATTGTTGTCTAGTCAAGATACCAAATTAGACTTCCCATGGATGTTTTAAATTTCATTTAGCTTAATTTCAAGCTTAAAAACCCTAAAATTGAAGTCCGGGATTGTGGGCCCCACTTGAAAACGAGTCCCAAAAAAATTAGGCCGAGTTGACCGGAGTCAACTCAGAAAATGTTGACTCCGGCGCCGGACAGGGACAGGTCCGGCGCCAGACCCGTTGTTTTTATATGGGGTCTCGGCTGCCCGAGACCCCCATTTTCACTTCTCTCCTTGTTCTTCGATTCTCCGAGCCTTCTCTTCCAATTCTCTCAAAATCAAATCTTCAATCCCTCTTCAAACACTCAATCAAACATCAATATCAACTTCTTTTGCCTCCTTGAAGATCAAAACACCAAAGTTTCCAAGAAAATCACCAAATCTACAAATCTGTAATTTTGGTGACAGATTGTTCATCAGCTTATATCTTTTGATTCAACCGTGGGAAGTGGCTGGGAATTTGATATGTTGTTCTAGACTCATCAAGCTTTAATTTGATAGTTTATATGCTTGATTTCATGGTCTGTGCTAAGAGAATTCGTTGATTGAAGTTGAGATTTCTGTTTTGTCCGAGATATGTCAACCCTTAGTGTTTTGATTCAAAATTTGAGCATGTTTAATGGTTTGATTCCATTCTTGAAGCTGTGAATCCTTAGATCATGTGTTTAACTTGCTGTGTTTCAATTTTGGTGCGCATTGGTTGTGAATCGAACTCAAACCGAGCTCGATTTGGTGCATAGCCGGCGATGGCCATGCACTGGGAACAACTCCCGCGCCGGACACAGTGTGTCCCGCACGGGAGCTGCTTAATTTTGGGAGATTTCTCCCATTTTGGCTCACTCACACCCAAGAGTGAGCCACCAGCCGACTTGGGTACTGTAGCTTAGGGGCATTTTGGTAATTTTGCAGCCCTAAACCCCAATTAGCTTCAATTAACTTCCGAACTTATCCAATTTAGTTCTTGGACCTTGGAGACCTTAAATAGATTTTGTTTTATGATTTAATTGTTGGTTGAATGTCTTTATTAATCAAATTAGATTTTAATTTGATTATTTAGGTACGTGATTGTTTCGGACCGGTAGCAGTTTGAGCTAAGGCATTCATGGGTAATCGGGGAGTATACAACTCTCCTCTCTTGTGAGTGGCTTGGATTATATTGGTTGACCATTAAGGGTTAACCGTTTTCAAATTTATTTATAAATGCTTTATTAAATTGTTTTATATGTTTTGGGGTATGAATTATCCACCCTCACACACTAAGTTTACAAATGATTAAAGGGTGGGAATTTCAAATATTTTATAAATTGATATTATTGATTATTGTTTGGGGAACGATACCCCTGAGAGATGAGAGATTGAGTGGGTTCCTCAACGCTCCGATTTACAGGAGCGTGGACCGAGTTTGAGAGCATGCGTGATACTCAGCCATGGACCGCCTATCGAGGGGCACGGTGAGTCGAGCCTGGTTGGAAGAGGCGCGTAGGGAAACTCGCCAGGGCTCCAGATGTTGTGTTCCACCACAGCAAGGCAAATGTCAAGGGAATGGTCTAGAGAGTAAAGTAAAGTATTTTAAAAGTATAAATTAACCCTTGACGGTCCAGCGGATACCCCAGCGCACGGGTATACCTTTTTGGAACAATTTCAGATGCCAGCCCATTTGGAAATATTATTATTGATTTAATATTTGATTTGGTTTGGGATTTCCTATAATTTCAGTAAATGGTTTATTAAATTGATTTTTGGATTATTTCATATCCCCAGCCTGAGGTGATCGGTCTTTATAACCGAGTCTCTCACTCGGTACAAGTATATTGTACTCACCCCATTCACTTTTGTTGTCAGATCATCAGGCTTTGGACGGCGGACGTCCTGGTGGCCAGTGATCCCAGTATGTCACTGTGGACACGACTTTGTAGGTGCCACCCTTTTGCTTTGTGTATCTTGGCTCGGAATATTAGTGCATCTTACATATACATTTATGTATTTATATATAATACTTTCCGCTGCATGGAGCACCGTAAGATGTGTCACTTTATTTTTAAATACTTTTGAACTATATTATCTACAATATTTTCGTATGTTTTCATATATTGCTTGAATATCCTTTATTTCTAAGCCTTGTGCCATCTTGGTTGCCCGCCTGATGAGGCACGCATCTCGAGGTGGTACGGCGGTTGTCACGTGGCTGAGCCTGCGGGTCGGGGCGTGACAGGCAAACCCTTAAACAAAGGAAAAAAATGTCGTGATGTAGTGCGGAGGCTTTCTTAATAAAGAAAGAAAGAAAGCATAAAACTCTAGATAAAGAAAATTCTAGGCTAATCAAAGATGAATGGGGTCTGGGAAAAAGAGAGACTTAGGTCAGTTGATGAACTAAGTTTTGTTAACTTAGAATAGAGCCTTAAAAGAAGAAAAGTATAACCTATCTCTAGAAAACTATAACTTTAAATAGTGATAATGTCATAATGAACCATAGGTTAATAGCTCCAAATGACTGGCCAGGATTAGTAAATAATAAAACTAGAAAATTAGGTTTCGAGACAAAACCTAGGTAGGTAACTTAGAGATATATTAACGAAGAGAATAAAAAGGAGATTAAAAAAGCCTAGAAAGAGGATTAAGGAAGATATAGTGAAAGAAAGCGAATAAAAGACGTAGAAATGGATATTAGCTAAAGAAAGTCGAGCATAATGAACCTCAAATGTGAGTCAAGTCAAGGCACTACATCATACTGCAAATAAGTCAAAGGAAAGAAAGGAATAAACAAGAATTATTGGTGGCTAGAACTGAAGAGCAAAAAAGGGGTCAAGGATATAAATTGGTTAAAGGAAGAGGAAACCCCTGACTACTTAAGTTGGAAGAAGAGAACATAAGGGTTAAAGATGTGAATTGGTGAAAAGAAAGGAAAGGAAAGCTCTGATGAGTAAGGTTATGAATAAGGGATTAGGAGATTGGATAGAAAGAAAAATTGGAGAAAACATAAGAGAAGAAGCACTCGTAGGAAACGAGTGAATGAAGGTGATTATATTTGATCGGGATTTTTCTGCAAGAGAACAGAATCAAGTAGTAAAGCTTGGAGTATTCCAAGGTCGATCCCACGAGGACTTGAGAAAGCTAACAACCTAATTCTAGCAAAGTTTGTAAAGAAAACTGAATTTAATAAAATTAAATTGCAAACAATTAAAGAGAAGATGATTGTAAAAATTAACTAAGAAAGCAAAGATTAAATAATTAAGAGAAATCAATAGAATAGATGTGAGGGTTTAGGCTTCTCTTCTAGGGATTTAATCCAATTATGTATGAATTTAATTATCAGGGTTAAAATAACAATCACTAATCTACTTAGGAGCCCTCTCAGATCATCCTAAGCTTTCCTAACTAATTGATTACCACCTCTCAGTGCATAAACTAATTAGCTAAGAACATTAAGATCCTAGGATTAATAATTAAATCAGTTTCTCCATGACCCTAATTCAATTATGGTTATCACAATAAACTGAATTACTCTCGTATCCAATTAGATTGTGTCTATTTTCCTAGAGCACGAATTATATTTCACCTCTCAGTCCTTCATACAATTCCAAAGATCTATTCTATGTTGGCCAGACATAAAACGCATTAAGAACAAAGAAAACAGATTTAACCCAGAAAATCAATCCATACAAATATTGAATTAAAATCCCTAGAAGATCTACCCAAATCCCCAACAAGGAATTTAGCTACTCATATTAAAGAAAATAAACAATTGGATTAAAGAAGAAAGTAAAGAAGAAAATCTCCCAAGTTGACAAAGTTGCTCCCTTGAGTGCTTCCCTCTTCCGAAAATTATCTCTCTCCTCCGTCTAAAAACCCTAAACTATGGTATTTATATTGGAGAGATTACATAAAATTAGGAGATTAAATCGAGTAGGACTCAAAAACATAGAACCGGCGCCGTTTCTATACAATTCTGGCGCCGTTTCATGTCGTACACTATCGCACTTTTCGGCTCAGAAACGGCCCCGTTTCGTATATGAAACCCACATCTGTTTCAGGCAAGAAGTAGGGCCGTTTCATATATGATACCCCAGCCGCCTTCAGGTCTGCTTCAATGTTTCTTCATTCTATGCACTTCTCTTGAACCAAACTTCAATCTATTCATCCTTTTTGGTCTTTTCATCCCAAATCTCCTTTGTTTTCTTAAATTTTCACCATAAAGCTTTCCTACAAACAATAAGATAAAAGTGAGAATAATAAATATAGAATGAGCTATAATATTAATAAAATCATTCAATTATGCTCATAAAATAGCTCATAATATAGGTATAAAATACACCTATCAATATCCTAATGGACGATATTGGTAAAGAATGAATGGAAGAGAAGAAAAAAGAAATAAAGAATAAAGATATCAAAGCATGATGGGGTAAACAAGGTGAAAGGATGATAACGATGGGAATAATGGTGATGATGGAGATTTCAAGAATAATCAAACCCAAATGATGAGGAAAGTGGATCGACCTAAGTAAAAGTAAAAGAAAGAAGTGAGGATAAGACGAGAATGAATAAGAGGATGATTAAAATTGAAGAAGACAAAAAGGTGATTAAGCATAAACCAGAATAATAGTTGGAACCGAAAGAGACAAAGTGATGAGAACAAAGAGGTAAAGTAAGATAGAAGAAATTAAGAGTATAAGATCGAGGTATATGGAGGATAAGTTAAATCTTTTAGAAAGAGGGGATTAAGCTAACTTTGGTGATAACTTCCCCGAGGAATGATAAGTAAAGAAAAGATGTCGGAGATGGAGTTAAACCAAGCTAAAATAGAGTTAGCTTGGCGCGGACAAAATTGTGAGGCAGTAAAGGATAGAGAAAGATATTATCCGTGATAAATAAACCATGGTATCGAAAGACAAAGAAGAGATATCAAGGAATTAAGAGCCAAAGATGGCTGAGATAAAGGAAACCCATATGTAAAAAGCAAGAGACGAGGGAACTGAGACAGAAAAGATGACAAGAGAGTAACTTGAGTATTCAATGGAAGGAGTACGGGGATAAAGAAAGAACTTGATTAAGCTCATGAACTTCTATGAGCACAACCAGTACAAATAGCAGAAAGGAAATTCTAACACCCAAGAGGAGCAAAGGTGTTAGAAGAAGAAAGAAATAAAGATGAAGACGATGGGGAAAGACAGAGAAGAAAGCAAGAAGAGAAAGAATGAAACCAAGGTAAAGGAAACCTTGGATAAAGCGTGGAAGGTCACGTAAATCAAGGTAACAGAGAATGGAAAAGATAAAAGATATGGAGATAACCCTAAGGAAGATGGTATGTTGATGACAAGAGTTGCAGAATGATGCCAAGGAATGGTAACCAACCCAAAAAAAGGGCAAGTCGAGTAAAGGGACAAGAAACCCTAAGAAGAAGAAGTACAAAAATGAAAAAGCTAAAAAGAATGCAATATGAGTGTGACGCACGTGAGTTACATTGTTCTGCTTTGATGGGAAGACAAGAGAAGGTGGACCCCACAATGGATTGTGGGCGAGTAAAAAGAGAAAAAAGGATAGAGATGGGGATAAGGAAATTCATGATAACACTATTGATGAAAAGAGGAAACGAAAGTCATAGTGAAGGGAAACACGAAGACAAAGAGCACGCATCGATCATGACATGATGCGATCAGCTACGTCCCGTGTTGACGGGAGTGTCAGTAGGGAAAGAGAACCCTTTTTACTGGCCAAAGAGGCCCAAGAGGCATAAAAGACAAGAGAAAAGCCTAAGAGGCCAGAGAAATGGCATGAATGGGTATGAAGCCGAGGCTCAAGTATGATTGACTTGGAAGCCATGTGAGGCGTCCCTATGAGAGGAAGGATCAAAGATCGAGATCTTGAGGATCTCTGTGATGACCACTCGAGAGGACCGGCCTAGTGTGTGATTGGGGAGAGAGCATGAAACCTCCCAGAGTTCCCTATCCCTGAGAAGATGAGAGATGTGATGGGCCATGGGCCCTGTATGAGATGTGATGGGTCGTGGGCCCTGTATGTGATGTGATGGGCCGAGGGCTCTATGTGTAATCGTGATGGGCGGTCAGAGAGTGGTTCAGATTATGAGAGCCAAGAGGGCATGATCTTTGATTCCTCTATTGTGATGTGGCCGAGTATAGGCCAGTGTGTACAAGAGCTCGACTCATACACTATGAAGAGAGAGAATGGAAGTAAGGGACGAAACAAAGAAACAAACCAAGGTAGGGGGAAGACAATTAACTCACCGCATCCTCACCGTGAAGGCGAGGGAGTTAGGCTAAGGTCTTTCCCAATAGCTTGGTTACAAAGACGAGTACAAGACCACGAAACGACAAGTAGCGCGTCGGAGGATGGCCTCGAAGTGAGAGGCAGCGGCAAAGAAAAGGAGAAGGAACTCCTAAGAAGAGTAAAAGGTGTGGAACCTCAAAAGTAACAACAAGATAGTGTCGTTAAGAGAGACTTTAAGAAAGAACAAAGACAAGGAGAAAGAATCGAGTAAGAATGGCTGAAGCAGAGGGAGAACCTCAAAGTGTTATGACCAAAGTGAAGCGAGCCTAACCCATGAATAGGTAAGGGTAGGCTATATTAAGGAAAGGGTGAGGTTCAAACTCTAGAGTAGAAGGGTGATGAAACCACTCTTGAGGAAGAGAATGATCAGAGTGCACAGCGGAAGCGTGGTGGACTTCAGCAGTGAATAGTGATGTGAACACTGTTCCAAAACGAAAGGAGGGCTTCGAATGAAAGCCAAAACTCTCCAAGCTACCTCATTTAATTACGAGGATGAAATTTTTAGAAGGAAGGGAGAGTTGACACACCCGGACCTAATACGACTTTTTCGTACAAATGGAATGGTGCAAGATGGCGTATTAAGTGAACAATACGTCGATCCGGATGTGTCTAATCAAGAAGAGAAGTCAAAATTAGAATAAGACAGAGTTGGAAGATAAAGTAATTAACCGTATATGGAAATTAGTAAATGCCAAAAAGACCTCCAATTAAGTCGCTAGAAATTTATTATGGGCCCCGTTGGCACAAGAAATCAAAGGGTTTAGCCAACGGGTGAAAATAAAAGAAAGTTGAAAAAGGGAAAAAAGTTTGACCCGGGGCCCAAGTAGACCCGATGTCGGGCTCCTCTATAAATAGAGGAAGCCGAAGCTTTTTTCTTCATTTCTCTTTTTCTTTTTTCTTTCTTTTTCTCTTTTTCTCTCTAGAGCCAAACGGAGGCATTTTGGAAAATTGGCAGATCCGGACAAACCGGCAGGCAAAACAAGCTAAGTTTCTAGTATGTCATTCTACTCACCTCGATCTACATTATATTAAGTTTACACGTATTTCCATGCATCGGTTTAGCATAGATATGAGTTTTCATCTTTTGACCAGTTTAATTTTAAAACTCAAATCTACGGATATTGGGCCGGTGGAATAAGGTGAGTTTTTAGTATGTTATAGTACTCACCTTAATCTACGTCATATTCCGTTTTCACGTATTTTCGTGCATCGGGTGAGAGTAAATTTGAAATTTAGTCAATTTGAGCTAAATCTCGGTTTTATGGAAATTGGACTAGTGTTTCTCATTTCTGCCTCGGCGTATTCGTCATGGATGCCATGAGGATTGCCTCTCTAAGTTTGTACATCGAAAGGAGGAGAAACGAGTGCAAAAATTGGGGGAGAGACTAGCCGAGGAACATGCCGATTGAGTCCCTGTTTAGATATTTTTATATTATATTATTATAATTTAGATATTTATATATTATATTAATATATCTTAGATATTTATATATTATATCATTATAATATATAAGTATCTCATAAGAGGGCTTTTTGGGTCCGATTTCGAGTAGAACTTGGTCCAGCCCGGGTGGGGCCCAGCCCAGTCCTGGTGTGGTGCCCACGGGCCCCTGGGGGCATTTTGGTATTTTTTTGTCAAGAGTCCGATTTGGCCCCGAAACCTCCCGGATACTTTCTTAGGCCCCGAATCACATTTAAACTCGGTCTTAGGTCATATTAGAGCCTCGTAGGTGCATTCATAAATTTGATTATGAATGCTAACATATATTTCCGTGTATTATGGCTCCGATTGGATCGAATGCAACGATGCGCCGGAGGTTAAGCTACATGGAGCACTTGAGAGTATACGAATCTCCCAATACTGTGAATGGCCTAGACTTCTTTGTTTAGCCACTGGGAACAAAGGTTTTAAAATATTTTAAAAACATAAATGTTTTCAAAGGTTTTAGGATACGGGAAATCCACACTCACACAGTGCTTGTGATATACCCACGTAGACAGTGGGATGTTTCCAAAGAAAATAGAAAGACTTATGTGTGTGTGTGTTTATACGTTTTAAATATATATGTTTTGAATACATATATATATATATATGAAAAATGTATGGATGGGACGCGAGATGCGCATTTAAATAAGCTCCTCGGGGCTCCAATATATGTGGGAGCATGGACCGAGTTGGAGTAGCATGCATGAGACTCAGCTGTGGACCGCCTATTGAGGGGCACGGTGAGTCGAGACTCTGGGAGAGGCGCGTAGGGAAGCTCACCAGGTCTCGAGGTAGCTGTGTTCCACAACAGTGACGGGCACCACCGAGGGAACGGGCTAGAGAAAGAGAAAATGTGAAAATGTTTTTAAAGAAAAGAGATAGCCCTCGGTGTAGTGAGGCATGCGATCGACGGGTCGAGCCTCCATTATGAAAGAGATGCCAGCCCATTTGAGATATATATATATATATTTATTTTAAGAGATTTAAAAGAGCGTTCTCGATTGGAGAACCAGAAAAGAGTTTTGAAAAGAAAAATATTTATTTTGTTATTATTTTACATTGGATTACCCCTGTTTTCCCTAACCCCGATGGAGATTCATTGAACCTCTGTCACTCACCTGTATCCAATGTGGATGGATGCAGATTCGCGTACAGGGTCAGCAAATAGAATGGAGGCTCACTAGGAGGCGTCGGTGGCTTAGGCTTAATAGTTTCCGTTGTATAGGTATTCTCTAAATTAGTCCACTGGTATTACCTTTAAAGATTATTATTTTATTATATGATTTTTAATTAAAGTTTTAATTGCTTTGCAGTGGTGGTATCCATTTCAATGCCTTGTTGTGCTTCTGGTGCGTGACCGACCGGCACGTACTTCAAGGCAGCACGGCGGTTGCCACGTGGCCGACTCGAATGGGTCGGAGCATGACAATTATTGCAATTTAAGTCATTATTGCTTGCACTTTAGTCTTAATATAATTGTCTACTAACGTACTGCTTTATGCTCGTAGATGGCGTCGCATCCGGTGACCCTTCTCTACGTACTTAACACACCTGGACCTAATCCAACTTTTTTATACAAACGGAATAATGTAAGACGGCATATTAACTGAACAATACCTTGGTTCGGATGTGTCTAACTAAGAAGAGAAGTTAAGCTTAAGATAAGACGTAGTTGGAAGATGAGACATGTGACCATGCATGGAAGCCTAAATTGGACTTCTTCAAGTCCATAGCCAATGGATTGGAGATCCATTGGTGAATTGGACGGTGGATATGGATAAGGATCGAGATTATGAGAAGTAGAAAAAGGGGGAATTAAATTTGGCTCGGGACCCGAGTAGGCCCGATGTCAGGCTTACCTATCAATAGGGGGAGTTAAACTCTTCTCCTCTCATTTTTCTTCTCCCTCTCTTCCTCTCCTCTCATTGCTATCTCGGAGCAATTTTGGACTTGTGGTCGATCCAGACAATTAGACCGGAGGATCAAGGTGAGATCTAGGTATATTATTCTACTCACCTTAATCTACGGTTTATTAAGTTTTCACGTATTTTTATGGCTAAAAGGTCAAATCAAGGCCTTACCTTTCCGGAAATCTCAATTTGGTACCCAACCTTTCAATTTTGTCAAATAGGGGTCAAACGTTATCGAGTTGGCTCAAATAAGGGTCTTCAGTGAATTTTAACGGGAGGTGCTTTACACTCCCGATTGGAAGCGCGTGAGGGACTAGGATTAGGACACGTGTTCTATTTTATTTGCAAAATTAATCTAAACCGTTGAATATATATTAACACAATGTAACTAAATAAACATTTTTTACTTCTAATTTTTTTACCAAAATCAGAAAACCCAAATTGATTTTAACCTAACCCTAGATTTTGACTCGAAAGAAAACTTGAAGAATCTTTTATTTTGAATTCTCGATTTGAAATTGTGTTGAAGAAATCTTCGATTTTGAATTTTTGATTTGATTCCTTCACAAAGAAAACTTAAAAACCAGGAGCAACATACATTACGAGACGAAAATCGGACGAAAATCGGATGAAACTAGAAGTGTGCAAATTTGGATGCACGGGGTTTGATTTTGTTTTTGAGGCAATCGGATTTAAGGTATGTTTTGAAATTTCTGTTCGAGTAAGGTTTAAATTTTGGTTTAAGGTTTAATTGCTATTGATTACTGTTGATTGAGTGCTGATTGAGTGTTCTGCGATTTAAATTATGGGTTTAAGGTTTAATTGTTGTTGATTGCTGATCAATGCTGTTGATTGAGTGTTCTGGAATTATGTTTGAGGTTTAAGATTACGGTTCTGGGTTTAGCTTTTAAGAAGCTTGTTTAGCTGATTATAACTTGTATAACTAGTTAATGTTCACCTAATGGAATGAACTTTCCTTGGTACTATCAGTATCTCAGATTGATTAAGAAAGCATATGCTAAAAATAGGAACGAACCATCAATATTTCTGCCCTTTTAACCAAATATTGTTAGTTCTGTATTTCTTTTTTATTTTGCTTTATAACAGTTATATGTTATGGCATTTTACTGATATTGTAGTATGTATGTTCTTTTTGTCATAGAATGGCATTTCAATTTCTTCCAGTTAGATTTCATTACAAAGGAAGGTTTGTTGGAGAGGGCAAAAATATAAGTTATGTGGAAGGGTATGTTGATGAATTAACTCTCGACCCTGATTGTCTTAGTTATTTTGAGCTCTTAGGGATATTAAAAGAAAGTGGATACAAGAACATATTCAGGATTTTGTACTTGTCACCCGGAAAAAGTTTTAGTAATGGACTTTGGGAGATTTCTGATGAGCCGCAAGTTGTAGATATGGCTACTGAATTAGTTATAGCTGGTGAGATTGATTTATATATAGATCATGGGATTGATGTTCCTGTAGAAATTCCACTGCAAATTGAGTTAGCGAATGAAATAGGTGATGATGAAGTTGACAATATAGCGGCTAACGAGGGAGGTGTCAATGGAGCAGTTGCTAAGGGAGTTGTAGGTGATAAGGGATTTGTAGGTGATGAGGGAGTTGTAGGTGATGAGGGTTTAGGGTTTCAATTTCATGATGACGGAGCTGCAGAACAGGTAGCTAATGAGGGTGTTAACGATGAAGTGGCTGATCAGGGAGTTACAGGTGGAGTGCCTGATCAGGTGGCTGATGGTGAGGGTGTTAATGAGGCAGGTGAAGTTGAAGATGGTCATCGGGCAAGAGATAGTGTATTAGATGAATGTGGATTCTTTGTTCAAGTTGAACATGACAGTGAAGGTGAAGATGAAGAGTTATATGAAGCTAGAACAGAATTTAATAATGTCAGGGCTGAAGTGCTTAGGGATTCTAGGTTTGAAGGTGTAGGTCAGGTCGAGGCAAGTGGTGTAGGTCAGGCCGAGGCAAGTGGGTTTAAAAATGCCAAGGGTGTTGGAAAGGTTAATGAGGGTGTTAATAAGGGTGTTAATGAGGGTGGTGAGAGAGATGAGGCTAGTTATCAAACAGATTATTATTCTTCCGACGAGTTAGGGGATTTCGTTAGTGATGAGGATGAAATGGTTGACGGTGCAACTAGAAAGAAAAGTAGGTTTCCTACCTTTTCAACTTCAGCTGGCAACCCACATATATAGATAGGGATGCTATTTAAGGATTCTACACAGTTCAAACTTGCTGTGTCAATGATGTCCATAAAGAGTAAAAGGGCAATAACCTGGGTCAAAAACACTAAGACAAAGGTGAGGGCTAAATGTAGGGATGGTCAGTGTCCTTGGTTTATCTATGGTGCTTATGAAAAGTCTATTAAGAGCTTTCAAGTTAGGACTTTTCATAACTATCATAACTGTAACAGAGTTTTCAGCAACCCCAGGATGTTAACTAAGCTACTTGCTGAATTGTATAATGCTGATATTCAAAGGGATCCGTATTAACCCTATATTGAGATTGTACAGTCAGTTAAGGATAAGTATGGGTTAGATGTCAGCCTAAGCATGATTAAGAGGGCCAAGAGGCTGGTAGTTGATAAGATGGCAATGAACTATGAAACACAATTTGGCCATTTGAATGAGTATGCAGTCGTAATTAGAGCAAGCAACCCTGGTAGCTCGATTTGGATGCAATGTTCAAAGGCTACACCAGATAGTCCACCTGTGTTTCAAAGATATTATATTTGTTTTGCAAGCCTTAGGAAGGGGTTTATGGCTGGATGTAGACAGTTGCTAGGGTTGGATGGTTGCTGGTTGAAATCTTTAACAAAGGGAGAGCTTTTGGTTGCTGTAAGGAGAGATGGAAACAACCAAATGTTTCCATTAGCTTGGGTGTTAGTTGAAGTTGAGTGTACAGACTCATGGAGGTGGTTTATTGGTAGATTAATGGAGGATATCAACATTGGCCAAGGTAGAGGATGGGTGATTCTGACCGATCAACAAAAGGTAAACGTTAATTGTATGTTTTAGCTTTAAATAAATTCAGGTATATAATAATTAGTCTAATCTATGCTTGTTTTGAGTTTGGTGTAGGGATTCGATGTTGCAATCAGAGAATTCATTCCTTTGGCTGAGCATAGATTTTGTGCCAGACACATGTATGTGAACTGGAAAAACAATGGCAACCGAGGTGAAGAACTGAAACAAGACTTTTTTTTGGATTGGGAAGGCACCAGCTCCGAGGGTCTATGCTGAAAGGGTGAAGAAATTAAGGGAGGAAAACCCAAAGACAGCCGATGATCTAGAAAAAACACCGATACAAAAATGGTGTAGAGCTTTTATTGGCACTGAGGCTGTTTGTGATATGATTGACAACAACACTTGTGAAGCCTTTAATGGGACTCTGTTGAGAGCAAGGAAACTGCCAGTAATATCTCTGTTTGAGGCACTCAGAAGGAGAGTCATGGTTAGAATTGGTGAGAAGAGGAAGGAATGCAGCAAATGGAGAGGGATATTAGGGAAGAATATTTGGAAGATTATTTCAGAAAATGCAGATATTGCTGATCAATGCATTGTGCATTTTAATGGAGCAAGTGGATATGAAATTATGCATGGAACAGACCAGTTCACTGTTCAATTAGATAGGAAAACTTGTAGCTGCCATAGGTATACAATGTCTGGTATACCCTGTGCACATGCAATATGTGCAATCAGGGACCGAAAGGCAAATGTAGAAGACTAGGTATCCAGTTGGTATCACAAGGATGTCTATCTATTAGCTTATGGTTTTCCAATAGAGCCATTACCTGGAATGAAGGACTGGCCTCAAGTTGATGAAGAAGGAGGACCCAAAATCCAACCTCGAAAATATAGGAGAATGCCAGGACGGCCCAAGACAGCAAGGAGAAAAGATCCAGACGAGTTAAAGAAAAAGTCCAATACTGTAGAAACCCATATGTCAAGAAAAGGGATGGTAATGACATGCCAACTATGTCATAATGAAGGCCACAACAAACGAGGTTGTCCTTTTAAGGGTACCCAAGTACTTTCTCACCCATTTGTCTTTTGCTTTTACATTATTCCACTGTTAAGTCACATTGGATAGTACACCTTGTTAAGGTTTTATCTTTATTTTACTGGAGGAATCTGGTTTAACCTATTTATAACTATTCTTTTTGGGTTTAGGGTGAACAATCAGCTTCCCCAGCCTCTCCTTCTGCCTCTATCGCTACAAATATGCCTGAGCAGGCAGAAACTGAGCCAGTAGAAACTGATCAAGGTAGAACCACTGCAAAGAAGAAGCTTACACCAAAGAAGAACAGGACAGTAAAGAACAATGGTGGAAAAGTTGTTGCCTCTGTTTCAAAAACGACTGCTAAAGCTGGAGCATATTTTTCAGGTTTTAGTTGTCTATTATATATATATATATATAATTTGATGACAGATTTGAGTTGACATGATGTTTTTAGGTTTATGTTCATATTTCTGCATTTATCTCTCAGCAATTGTTTTCCTTACTGAGACTAGCAGTTTTTTTGTTCTAGATGTGCAATGTTTTGGTTCAGACTTTGGAAATTACTGCCTTTAGATCTGGGTTTTTAACAGTTAGGGTTTATTTGGTTATTTATTTTCATATGTTTCTTAAATCTGCAATTATGTGTTGCTGGATTTCAGGCACAAGATTTGCAACTTGTGCTGCAAATATGTCTGTTGACCCTGCTACTGGTACAACTGGCAATGCATCTGCGAATACAAGTTCATCTGCAACAGCCCCTGCAACCATTTCTTCCCTAGATGCAGACAATAGCAACATAAAGCCATCTAAACCTCTAAGGGCCAAAACATCAACTAGAAGAGTTGCTGGAAAAGTATGGGTAGCTGAGGATGGAAGGATTATGAGCAGCACAGATGATGGCATCAGGACTAGTCCAAAATCAAGAGCCAAGTACATTGGTGTCTCATCTTCCAAAAATACAAGCAATTCAACTGCCACTGCCACAACTACACCAACTAATTGGCCTCAAACAATTTCATCAACTACTAGTGAAGGAGGCAAGCAAACTGACACAAAAAGCAGAAAAAGGACAAGAATGGAGGGCATTGGGTTGTATACAAACTTGAATACTGGGAGAGAAATACTAAATGTAAGTTTTTTCTTTATATTGTTTGTATTGCCAATATCCAAACTTTAAAATTTCACTGTCAGGATTAGGGCAAACCACTAACATTTTAATTCTATTGTATAGCCTGGAAGGCCAAGCCAAAAAGTCATATCCATAGGGGCAAAACCAAGCAAGGGGAAAAGAAAGGCCACTGATGAATCTGAAGGAACTCAGGACTTAAACAATTCCTCTATGGCCAGCAAAGGAAAAGATAAAGCTCCATGGAAGATCTGAACTGTGCTAACTAGTTTTGATATGGATGTGCAATGAACAAGGACTAACTTTTTCTGTATTTGCATTAGATATGAACAATCTAGCAGAAAAATATGCTTCTGCTTTAGGATTTCTGTTTATGTGTAGCTTCTGCTTTAGGATTTCTGTTTCTATGTAGTTTATGAACAATGTCTTTGTGTCAATATTAGGGGATGTATGGATATTGGCAGTTATGATGTCCAAATCACATTTGGCATGCTGCAAATTCTGTTAACAGTTAATATCATATAAGGAATATTAATGTTTTGCACAAAGATATTGTCATTGCAATAGTTGAAACAGATGAAGGTACACAAAATTTTCATTCATGGAGGTACACAAAATTAACATAAATAGTAACAGTTCCCTAAACATCAAGGTTAACATAGGTACACAAACCTAGAAACTAAGTTAAGGCAAATAGCATTTTGCCACTATTCTTTTTGACTAATAAATAACAAAATAGGTACAAAGAAAATAAAAAAACAATGATTAATGCACACTTGCACCCTAAACCCTTAACAGATTTACTATTAACCTCTTGCTTTGCCTCACTCATTTCTTTCAAATTTAACCTCATTCTAGCTACTTCATTCTTCAAGCATAGATTCTCTTCAATAAGTTCTGCTTCTAACAACTCCACTCCATTATTTCGCAAATCTGAAACTTCATTCTTCATCACTTTGACATTATCGTACAGCATTTTCTCTCTCTTCATAAGCTCTATTATTATCTGCCTTGATCTTTCAGGGACATGTGGATCATGCCACGAATGAAATCCACAATTATAAGCCTACATCAAAAAAATTATAGCTTTTATCTCACAAATTCAAATTTGTTCAACATTAAACACCCACCGCTAACACTCACTTACCAGGTATTGATGGCATCCATAAAATCTTCTACTTGGATTCTGAACAGTCCAAGAACACCTCCTTGGTGCCTTCATATTGCAATAACAGAAAACAGGACCTCCTTCATACTCCCATTCAACTGGATAGCTTGATGTTATCAGCTTGTATCTACTGATATCTAAACTTAAACACTTATCGCCAGTCCTACTCCCACTGTCAAAATTAAAGAAAACAAGAAAAACTCATAGTTGCTTATAACACATTAGCATTTAAAGATATGCCAGGATGCAAGTTCATCAAAATTCTAAACTGAAGTCATCATGTTTCATCTATATTGAAACCCTCCCTAAAACCAAACTAAAGCTGAAAGCCTGTTCCAAAACTAAATTCAAAATACTAAAATACCAAACTGAACAAAATGTTGACTTATAATCATCCCATTAACCCTATATTCATCTTCATATCACTGCCCATTATGCCTACACTCATCCCATAACCATAAACATATGAATAAAAAAATACTTAGAAGACCCATACCTTGAAGAACTTGCAGAAGAACTCATCTGCTTTCCCTTTTCTTTCTGTTTCTTCACAACAAAAACCCGAATGCCTCTTAACTGAGAACGAAAACCCTTAACCCCAATTCAGTTTCCCCCTTTCATAAGAACGATTTAGCCCCTTTCATAACTTGTGTTCTTCTTTTCGCCAAAAAAACAAAGCCGAATGCCGAATGCAAGTTCAAACTTTTTTTCCTTTTATTCTTTTTATTCTTTTTTTCCTTTTCTTCTTTTTATTCTTTTTTTCCTTTTTTGTCTGAAAATAAGAGGATTAATATTTAATACCCAGCCGTTATACTTAACGGTGCGTCACCAGCACCGCCCAAAAAAATTCATTGAAGACCCTTATTTGAGCCAACTCGATAACGTTTGACCCCTATTTCACAAAATTGAAAGGTTGGGTACCAAATTGAGATTTTCCAAAAAGGTAAGGCCTTGATTTGACCTTTTAGCCTATTTTTATACATCAGTCTAGGAGAGATCCAAGCTCAAAGTTAAGTTTAGCTTTTTAGTTAAATTCTAGTTTAGATTCGAGATCTAGGAACTTTGAACTTGTGATTCTCGTTTTTCTTTCGGTAAACACATTGTGGGAGGTGTGAGGATTGTTCGTCTCAATTTCGAGTCGAATAGTGCTACCAAGGGCTCCAAAACCAAGGCTAGAAGACGGCTCCCACGTAGGAGCCAAGTCACTCCTGCACGAGAGTGACCTGTAGGCCAGGTCCCATGGGGGAATAGCCCTGTTCATGCGGCGGGCCCATGGGCCCTTAGGGGCATTTTGGTAATTTTCTACATGTGCCCGATTTTGACCCCGAAACCTTCCAAACACTTTTCTAAGCCCCGAAACACATCCAAACATCGTCTTAGGTCATGTTAAAGCCTCATAGGTGCATTCATAAGTTTGATTATGAATGCTAACACGTATTTCCGTGTACTAGGATTCCGGATGATCGAGTGCGGTGATGCTTCAGAGACTTCTCTACGTGGATCATTTGGGAGTATACGAACCTTCCAATAGTGTGAGTGACCTAGATTTCAGTGCCTAGCCACTAGGGTAAAACATTTTCAAAAGAAAAAAATGATTTTTAAAGGTTTTGGGATACGGGGAAATTCACCACCACATACACACCTATTTGGTGATATACCCACATAGAGAGTAGGGTGTTTTAAAAGGAAATATAAGGATTTATGTATGTGTGTTTATGTTTACGTTTATGCTTTTTAAATATATATACATATTATATTTGATGCGGATGGGATGCAAGATGAACGATTGAGAGGTGTCCTCAGGGCTCCGATTTGAGGGAGCGTGGACCGAGTTGAGAGGCATGCAACCAACTAGCCGTGGACCGCCTATCAAGGGGCACGGTAAGTGGAGACCCTGGAAGAGGCACGCAGGGTAACTCGCCAGGGCTCGATATAGCTGTGTTCCACCACAGCGTCTGGCACCACCGAGGGAACGGGCTAGAGAAAAAGAAAATGTGAAAATGTTTTAGAAAAGAAAAGAGATAAGCCTCGGTGTACTGAGGCATACAACCGACGGGTCGAGCCTTCAGTATGTTAGAGGCCAGCCCATTTGTTTATATATTTATTTAAATGGTTTTAAAGCAAATTCTCATTTTGAGAATTTAAAAATAGATTTTGAAAAGAAAACTATTTATTTTTATTATTGTTATGCTTTGGATTACCCCTGCTTCCCTAACTCCCAATGGAGATTCATTGAATCTCTGTCACTCACCTGTATCCAATGTGGATGGATGCAGATCCGCGTACGAGGATAGCAGATAGACCAGAGGCACACTAGGAAGCGTCGGTGGCTTAGACGTAGTTGTTTCCGCTACGTAGGTATTCCTTTAAGTTAGTCCATTGGCGTGTTACTTTTAAAAGTTAATTATTTTATTAAATGATTTCTAATTAAAGTTTTAGTTTTGTTTTGCAGCGATGATATCCATTTCTATGCCTTGCGGTGCTTCAGGTGCATGATTGGCCAGCACGCACTTCGAGGTAGAGCGACGGTTCCCATGTGGCCGGCCCGAGCGAGTTAGGGCGTGACAGTGCTCCTCCACCCCAGTGCACAGTTCCACTATCAGACCCATCTCCTCCTTTACCTTAGGGGTAGGAGCAGTTCCTGACAGTGGGTGGCAGAACATACCGACTTGTGCCACTGGATCTGCTACAGCAGCAGCCCCTCGGTCAGCCGTCCCAGCCTGCCCACCCTTCTATCCCCGGACCATCCCTTCGAGAGGCACCGACACCGATGTTATGTCATTCGTACTTACGCAAGATGTTAACATTTTAATTTGACTTCAATATTGATTTATTTTTTAATTTATTTCAAACTAACTAACTTCGTTAATTCACACTTTCAAAGGGATCGGACCACAAACAAGAACATCAAGAAAGAGACCAAGGCGACAGTCAGCGGTTACTGGAGAGAGCCGTGGAGTTCTTGGATTACGCTAAGCACGTGTGGGCATTCTTTCAGAAGATTGCCGCAGATTGGGTACGGCACGAGTTTACAAAAGCTCAAGGTAGGAACGAGCGACCTCCATGGGTATCGAATGAGGTGTGGTAGAGATATACGGCACTGTTCATATATACGGCGGAACTGTTCATACTGCGGCGGCACTGTTCATACAGCGGCGGTACTGTTCACTGTTCATACAGCGGCGGTACTGTTCACTATTCACTGTTCAGCGGATTTTCACATCTTAGACAATTTGCACAACTTGCATTTGTCCACTTTCATAACACTCCCCCTTGGACAAATGACACTATTAAAATTTGGACGTGTACTGCCTCGTTAAAAACCTTAAGTCGGAAAAACCCAGTGGGAAAAAACCGAACATAAGGGAAAAAGAGTACAATACAATTAAGTCCGTCTAATATGTCTTCAGGACAACATGTGCTTGTCTTCAGGACAATCTATTTGTCTTCAGGACAATATAGGTAGGCCTACTTCAGTGGCCTGATTGGACGTGCTATTACTGTCTCATTAAAAACCTTAAGCCGGAAAAACCCAGTAGGACAAAAACCGGACAAAAGGAAAAAAGAGTACAGTGTACTTATGTCCATAATCGCTCCCCCTGAGATAAAACAAACTGCTACTTCTGGAGCATCTAATCATTTTCCACTTCTGGGGAATTCAATCTTGCATTTTACTGACTCGCCGCATACCAATGCCATAAACTAATTTCTCAAATGTTGATGTTGGCAAAGATTTGGTAAATAAATCTGCAAGATTATCGACGGAGCGAATCTGTTTAACATCAACTTGTCGACTTTCTTGGAGTTCATGAGTATAGAAAAATTTCGGCGAGATGTGCTTGGTCCTATCACCTTTAATATATCCTCCCCTGACTTGTGCAACACAAGCAGCATTATCCTCATAAATTATAGTGGGAGAATCTATCACCGGTTTGAATCCACTAGCATTATACTGTCTTCAGGACAATATGTCATAGATCTTAACCAAACACACTCTCTTCCGGCCTCATAGAGGGAAATAATTTCAGAGTGGTTGGAAGATGTTGCAACAAGTGTTTGCTTAGTGGAACGCCAAGAAATGGCTGTATCATTATAGCAAAATAGATAACCGGTTTGGGAGCGAGCTCTGTGCGGATCAGATTTATATCCTGCATCAGCATAGCCTACTAAACCAGAGTTAGTAGTATTCTTAGAATAGAATAACCCCAAATCAATGGTTCCTCGGAGATAACGGAAGATATGTTTAATCCCATTCCAATGTCTCCGGGTTGGCTCAGAACTGAAACGTGCCAACAAATTTACCGCAAAAGCGATATCTGGTCTCGTGCACTGTGCCAAGTACATCAAAGCCCCGATTGCATTGAGGTATGGTACTTCAGGACCAAGTATATTCTCACCAGATTCTTTAGGACGAAACGGGTCCTTTTGGGGGTCAAGAGACCTTACAACCATAGGGGTGCTCAATGGGTGAGCCTTGTCCATGTTAAAACGTCTAAGCAATCTCTCAGTGTATGCTGACTGATGGACAAGTATTCCATTCTTTTTGTGCTCAAGCTCTAGACCAAGGCATAGTTTGGTTTTACCCAAATCTTTAACCTCAAACTCCTTTTTCAAATATTCAGCAGTTTCAGATAACTCTTCAGGAGTCCCAATTAAATTCATGTCGTCGACATAAACTGCTATAATAGCAAATCCGGTTTCAGATCTTTTAATAAACACGCATGGGCAGATGGGATCATTTATATACCCTTCCTTTGTCAGGTATTCACTTAATCGTTGGTACCACATGCGGCCGGATTGCTTTAACCCATATAAAGATCTTTGCAACTTTATTGAGAATAAGTTGCAGGGAGTGTATGCTTCAGGCATTTTTAAACCTTCGGGAATTTTCATATAGATATTGGAATCTAATGAACCATATAAATATGCCGTCACAACGTCCATAAGACGCATTTCAAAATTTTCTTGGGCAACCCAACTTATAAGGAAACGAAAGGTAACTATATCCACTACTGGTGAATATGTTTCATCATAATCTATCCCAGGCCTCTGGGAGAAACCTTGGGCTACGAGTCGGGCTTTATACCTCATGATCTCGTTTTTCTCATTTCGTTTCCGGACAAAGACCCATTTGTATCCAACAGGTTTTACATTGTCGGGGGTTTTAGTAATAGGCCCAAAAACATTACGTTTGGCAAGGGAAGTCAATTCAGCATGGATTGCTTCCTCCCATTTAGGCCAATCTTGTCTATGACGGCATTCGGTTATAGACCGAGGTTCATAATCATCATTCATAATCTCATGAGCAACTGAGAGAGCAAATGCATCATTGATGATTATCTCATTTCGATCCCATATCTCATTATGATAACTGATGGAAATTTCAGTATTCCCGAGGTTGGTGATCTTTTCATGGGTTTGTACCTCTTCAGGGGCAATATGCTCATGAACTTGTGCCACTTCAGGGGCAATATGCTCTCTTTGAATATTATGTTGTGCCACTTCAGGTGCAATTTGCTTTCCTCGAGAAAGATTAATGTGCTCATCTGGAGCAGAATTATACTCATCTGGAGCAGAATTATGCTCATCTGGAGCAGATTCTAAATTCCTCCCCCTTCTTTTTCGAGGAACAGTGTCTTTTGATCCCATCGGTCTACCACGCTTCAGGCGCGGGACATTTAGATCCATTTCGAGTGGTTCTACAGGAACATCTATCCTAGCTGGAACATTCGCAGCTGGGATATGAGACTTTGTAACTTTAGCAGTCTCATTAAATGCATCAGGCATTTGATTTGCAATAGCTTGTAAATGGATCAATCGTTGCACCTCATTTTCACATTCAGGTGTTCTTGGGTCTAAATGAGACAAACTTTTCTCATTCCATGAGAAAATCTCGACATTTTTCTGCTTTCCATATGTGGAAGCTTTTGGCATCCCAAGTGATGGGAATACTGTCTCATCAAAATGACAATCCGCAAATCTAGCGGTAAATAAATCACCCGTCAATGGTTCAAGGAACCGAATAATAGACGGTGAATCAAACCCAACATAAATGCCCAAACGGCGTTGGGGACCCATTTTGGTCCTTTGCGGTGGTGCTACAGGCACTTGTACTGCGCAACCAAAGGTGCGAAGATATGAAATGTCTGGCTCCTGGCCCAAGACTAACTGAAGGGGGGAATATAAATGAGAAGTAGTGGGGCGCAATCTAATTAAAGATGCAGCATGTAAAACAGCATGACCCCACACTGAGGATGGGAGCTTTGTCCTCATCAACAAAGTTCACATTACGCGTTGATAATAGGCAAACATGGGACCATCTGCAGGATGCGTCCACTAGTACCATGAAATATCTAAATGGTCCACTTGCAGGCTGAATCGGCCCACAGATATCACCCTGGATTCTTTGCAAGAATGAAGGGGATTCATAATCAACCTTTGTCATGAAAGGTTTAGTAATGAGCTTTCCTTGTGAACAAGATTCACAAATGTAATCTCTGGACAACAACACCTTTGTATCTTTTAAAGGGTGTCCACGAGTATTTTTAAGGATTCTTCGCATCATTGTAGCTCCTGGATGACCAAGGCGATCATGCCAAAGTCCGAACACATCAAGGTTCATTAGTTTCCAGGGCATCGTAGCATATGATTCTATAGCTCGTATTGGGACAAAATATAATCCCATACTAGAAGCTTCCAGCTTCTCATGGATGGTCTTCTGGCCCATCTTGTAGGAAGTGATGCAAAGAAATTCCTTATTTTGCTCATTAATTGTTTCTAGATGGTACCCATTATGGCGTACATTTTTGTAGCTAAGTAGATTTCTTTTTGATCTACCGCTCAACAATGCATCTTCAGGATACAATGTTGTGCCATTTGGCAAAATAACTGTGGCAGTCCCATAGCCATCTATAATATTAACAGGACCAGATATTGTCTGAACATTTGCCTTGCGCAATGTCACATTTGAGAAAAAGTGTTTGCCACAAAGTATAGTATGCGTTGTAGCACTATCAAGCAAACATATATCTTCCTTTTTCTCAATGTGTCCCATTTTCATTTATCTTGACAACTTCAGGTGTCAAGTTCCATAAAATTTTAACAAATTAATAATATGATGCAAAATTTAAACCAACTGTTATGATGCAAAATATAACATGATGCAAAATATAAACAACAAATATAGAATAAAACTTATGATTTTATTGAAGACCATATTTAATATCTTCCTTGGTAACATAATTATCCAAGGATATGGCAAAACATAGATGAAAAACCCTCAGGATCTATTTCTGGGGACTTATTATTTTCATCAACATTATAAGAAGAAATCAGAAACCTCAAAAGGTTTTTCATTGACCAAAACCTTATTGACTTCAGCACCAGTCTCAGTTAGGTCAATGGCATGGGTCTCAACATGCTTGCTTTTCTCCTTCTAGGATGCTAGGTATAGATCAACCAAATGTTTGGCCGTACGACAGGTACGTGACCAATGACCAGTCATTCCACAACGATGACAGGTACTATCATCATGCTTCTTCATGGGTTTTTTACCTTTAGGTTTATGTGGGGAGTTATTTATATTACGATTAAATCTCCCACTACCCTTACGGAAAAAATTCCCATGCCTGCGCTCACGGCCTCTAGGACGGCCAACATTCTTACTTGAGCTGGCATTTGCTTCAGGAAATGCCTTAGAGCCAGCAGGTCTTAAATCATTATTTTTAAGCAGCAACTCATTTGTTTGTTCTGCAGTCAACAGGACTGAGATCAATTCAGAATATGTTTTAAACTGGCGCTGCCGGTATTGCTGTTGCAATACAATATTCGAAGCATGAAAGGTGGAGAATGTTTTCTCTAAAAGCTCAGCCTCAGTAAGCTTAACACCACAAAGTTCAAGCCGTGATACAATATCATACAATGCCGAATTATAATCGGACACGGACTTGAAATCCTGCAACCTCAGATGTTGCCAATCATATTGTGCTTGAGGGAGGATGACAGTTTTGGTGTGATCATACCGCTCTTTCAATCTTGTCCATAAGATCAAGGGATCTCGGACAGATAGATATTGAACTTTTAGGCTATCACTTAGATGCCGACGGATAAAAATTAAAGCATTTGCCTTATCTTTATTATTAGCATTTCCTTTTTCACCAATGGTAGCTGCAAGACCTTGGCCTTGGAGATGCAGTTCAATATCGAGACACCATGACAAATAGTTATTGCCACTTACATCCAAAATTTGGAATTTGGGCTTTTCAATATTTGCCATAATTCTGAAACGAATGGTCTCAATTAGGTTGACAACTTCTGGTGTCAAAAATGTTTTAGAAGTAAATCTTTACACAATAAAAATTTAAATTATCTAGTGTAAAGAAAAATGTTAAAATGATGGAATCAAGCTTTAAGAACTTACCAGGTTTTAAATTTGCTTCTCTTTAGAACACTCGTGCTGACAGAGCCTCGTGCTGATAACGTGTTGTGGAAAGTATTAAAATTTAAAGAAGAAGCAAGTATAACAAAGGAGAGAAAGAGATAGAGAGAAAGAGAGAAACGAAAGAAACAATCAGAATAGAGATCTTCTTATTTTCTCTTCATTCGTTCTTCTATTTATAGACGTAATAATTACTGTGCGGCACTGTTCATATATACGGCGGCACTGTTCATACTGCGGCGGCACTGTTCATACAGCGGCGGTACTGTTCACTGTTCATACAGCGGCGGTACTGTTCACTATTCACTGTTCAGCGGATTTTCACATCTTAGACAATTTGCACAACTTGCATTTGTCCACTTTCATAACAAATATAGTTTTTATAATTTTTTTCTAAAACCGTCCCTAAATCCATCCCTAATTTAGTCCCAAATTTCATCAAGCCATCCCTAATTCCGTTCCTAGGTCAGAAATCTATTGCTAAATCCATCCCTAATTCAAACCATCCGAACCTAAATGGTGTGGATTTTGTAACGGATAAAACCATCCCTAAATCCATTTCAAAATCTGTCCCTATTTCTAAATTCCGTTACAAAATCCGTTGCTAATTGGTACACTTTGTCTCCCCTGTTGGGACGGAATTTCCGTCTCTAAATAATTAGGAATGGATGCAAAATTCCGTACCTAAAAATTAGGGACGAGCCTATAGGGACGGATTTTTTCCGTCCCAATTTCCGTGTGTATTTTGATTAGAGACATTTTTCTAGTAGTGATGGAAATTTTATGTGTTAATATAGGGTATACCACGTTAGCGTCAAAAGTTACATTATTCAAAAATCTACGTATGAGGGTTAAAATTTCCAAAATAAAAGTTGGAAAGCTAAAATAATTCATACAAATTCGAGGAGCATTTTGTATATTAAGCCATTAATAAGTAGATGTTTCTAGTATGTCTGTTAAACAAACCAGCAAGTCAATACTACCTGTATTTAATTTATCTCCACAAATTTATGTCAGCAAGAAATATATATAGGGCATGTTTTTTACATCAAATTGGATGGGATAGGATGAGGAGAAAAATTACATGTATTTTGTAGTATGGCTTTATAGTATTGACATGGATTTACATCGCGGGGAGGATTATTCATAGGATGAGTCAATTCACTCCATTTCTATATATAGAGAAATCTTAATATGTGTATCTTCATAGATATGTTCTTTCAACTAGGAGCACATTTATCTTGAAGTTTTAAAAGATTTTGAAATCGTAGGGAATTTATTTCTCACGAGGCCATTGAAGAAGCAAGGTCCTGCTCTTTTGATGAAACTAAAAAATAGCTGAGGAAAGTCAATTGCTACGATCTATGAATTGGTGTTGGTTGATCGACATGCTAATATTTCTAAACATATTAATCATATTCACTATAGTTGCTTAACAAAGTAACTTCTATGTTCACCTTCTTTGGTTGGACGAACTGACTAAGATCTGAAGCACAGTTTTCTTTCACATAATGATGTGAATTTGGTATGCTGTCTCTTATTTCATGAATTCTTACCAGGATTAATTTTGTTCCTTATGTTCTGCCAAATTTCAGGTTTTATGCAACAATGTCTGACCAACTCAAATTTCTTCCAATCTTTCTAAAGGCTTGCTCAGTATGTTCTCATTGCTCTAAACTATAAGTGAAGTTGTTTTTCAGACTTGATGTAAACAAGGTTGCCATTTTCTGCCCTTTTACTTCCCGCTCATTAAAATGGATCAACCAATTTAGCGGTTAATAATTTACTGTTATACATCATCAACATCTTTAGTCCCTCATATCCCCATGTTAATATATGAATATTATACGCATACCTTTTGCAAATTTGGACATTTTTCCCTCTCTTCTGAATTCATGTATTTATTTCAATTGACTCTATTTTGTACTAATTTTTCCTTATAATCTGTACATGCATCAGAAGAAGGTTCAATATGCACGGTTTTTTGTCCTGTCAAGTGAGAAGGCAAAGATTACTGTCACGTTCTGTTTCTTCAGTTCACCATGACCAGAAATCCCGCCTTCCTTACCATGTTTCATTCAATAAAAGAATGCTTAAACAACATGGCAGCTGCTTCTTCTTGAAAGATTTCTCTGTTGGAGGCTTTTCCTCCGCAGTTACTTTCTATTTTACTCCGGCATCTTCATTCAGGCTTCATCCAGTTAATTACGAGCTTACGTTACTTACTGTGTTAATATTGAGGCCCTTTTTTTTTTGGCAACAATCGTCTGCTACTTAGCGTGTGAATCACTAGCTCTAGGATGGCATCAAACTCAAATTTCTTGCAATCTTTCTGAAAACCTGTCAAGATTTGATTATTTTACATCATTAACCACATTCTTGTTCACGCATGTCCCTATGTTAGCGAGTAAAAAAAATCCCCTGCTTCCTGCAAATGTGAACATTAGATTCCTGCCGGTGATGAGTAGGCATTCCCAAGTAGCTAGTCGGCAAAATCAAATCATTGATCAAAGCCTTCTAAGCAGGAGATCTATCCCATGTTCAGGCTCTATAACTAAACTCAAAACCGGAGAATGTATATAATTAGGTGAAAGAGTGAAAGTGAAGTTCGATAGCATTAGAGTAAGAAATATCTTGAGCTCTGTCATGGCAAAGTGTTGTCCCATACATGTATCCGGTCCAAAACCGAACGGCATGAACGCAGAAGGAAGCTTACATGCCCCACTAACTCCATTGGAAAACCTTTCAGGGTTGAACTTGTCAGCATCTGCTCCCCATAAATTGGGATCTTGGTGAAGTCTTCCTACTACTACCCAGATATTAACTCCTTTGGGCACATTAATAATACTACCAAGTTCCACGTTTTCCAGGGCCTCCCTAGGCACAATAAAACCCGGAGAGTAAAGGCGTAGTGACTCATTGATCACCATTGTTAACTGCCATTTAAGCAAGTAATTGTCAAAATCTTTTAAGAGATACTTAATCTGGCCCGACATTGAGAAATAATTTGCATGATCAATTTAATCCAACAATAGATAGACTTACAGTTTTCAGTTTAGGAAGCATGTCAGCATCTGGCAATTGATCACCTCCACAAACTTCAAAAATCTCTGCACGAGATTTGTCTTGCCACTCTGGATGTGAGGCCAACAACATCAAGGTCCATGCCGCCGACAATGCAGTTGTCTCATAGCCAGCGAAGTATATGTTCTTGCAGTTATCGACAATGAAGTTATTTTTTGCTTGGCCTAAATCACCTCTTTCTGCAGTTTCAAGGATGATTTGTAAGAGATCCTTCTCCAGATACGATGTTGCTACCTCCCTTTCTTTTACCACCTTCAAGATTAGACCGCGGAATTCTTTCTCCAACCTCCAGATCTCCCTATTGCTCCTGGTCGGAACGTATCTGAAAATTTTGATGTTTGATAAACGTAGGCAAACGAAATTCTTTCTATGGGATGGAGGGAGGAAGTATGTGTTTGGCTTAGCGGAACTAAAAGAATGAAAATGACCAAACCTCATTCCTGGTATCCCTTCAAGGAAAATATTCTTAGCTACGATCTCTTGTAAAGCTCTAAGCTTCAAGAAAATTTCTTTCCCTTCCATGTAATTGCTTGCAAAACAAGCTCTTGAGATAACATCTCCAGCAAAGCTTCTTGTATGTTCATCAATCTTCAAATCTGCAACTCCACCTTCATTGTCAATCTTGTCTTTCAATGAGTTCACAACTATTGAGGCTGAATCTACTATCAATTTCATCATACCCTATAAAACCATTTCAATCATATATGCAAGACGTAGCAACATTGAAAAATATGCACGAATATTGGCATTTGTTGGAGTATGGAATGAGGAAGCTTTGTATACCTTGACCTTGTCCATGAAGAAAAGAGGAGCAAGGATTTTTCTTTGGCGTGCCCAAACATCACCATTGGAAGCTAGAATGCCTTGGCCAAGTAGAGCATTATGTTCAAGAAAGGAAGGCCTTCCCAAGTCCACTGAAGTGTAAGTTGTCAATTCCTTTAACACATTTGGGTCACTCAGGCACAAGATCTGTAAGTTCCCTAGGGTAAACGTAAATATTGAACCTGGCAACAAAGAGATTATTTATCAGTATAAGATCTGTAAGTCCTGATTTAGCTCAAGGGAATAGTCTGGAGCTAGAAGAAATTGCTAAGGCTTAGAAGACTAAGCTATTTTTTAATACAACAGCAACGGTCTAATTGACAGGTAATTTGGCTTCAATCTACTTGCCATAGTGCTTGGACTGGGAGCTATTAGACCCAAGCAGATGAAGGTTGACTGGCATAGGCTCTTACGTTCAAGACTTCAAGTTTCACATTCCAAAGCACTAGATAATTGCTTGTATGGTAATATTGGATAGATTACCAACCGAGCAATGTGTCAAATCTTGGAGTAGTATACCTCAGCAGTGGAATGAATAATGCAACTTCGCAAGAAGAATCTAGGATCATTCAAAATAAGGGTTCTGTCATGGAGGTAGATTGCATTACAGGAGCAGGTGCTGAAGAGGATCATTGATGTTTCTAGATGCAGGTTAGCAGGCTTGAGGAACATAGCAAAGGGTTCTGTTAATAAGGCTCTGTGTGATAAATGGGGGTTGGACAAGAATATGTTTGATTAATGTCCTAATTGCTCTTAGATTTCCCATGTATTGACTAATATGAAAACAAACAGGGGAAAAGGTCCTCTGTTTAAGAGGGTCTTTAATCCCCTGTTTCTTTGGCGAAAGAAGACCAAAACAAACAGAAAAACCACCTAGAGAATAACCTAAAGTCCACGAAGACCCTGATAAAGCTCATGGCATGGCATCCAAAATAATCAACATAGATATTATAAAAGTCACAAAGAAAGGAATTTAATACCATATTGCTTCCACAATTTCTCGAAATATGGAAACACAGTGGCCGAATGGTTGTGAGTTATGACTTGCTCTCCGCGTTGAGGCAACTTTGAGTCCTTATTAAATCTTGTCTTCATCACCTCCCACAAATTTCCAACCAAGAAATGTGGTGGAGGACCTTGAATTCCTTGGCTTTTAAGCTTTGAACGAAGCCTGTTAGGCTTCAATATAAAAGCTTCAAACAGGTGTGTCAGCCCACCAATGAATCCAAGCAACATGAAGGTAGCCATGACCTTCACAACTAAAACTACCAATTCCATTGTTTGTAAAACTTCTAGCTCGCTCTCCCTTCTGCCTTCCTGCTGATCTCTTCTTCTGGTTTCCGTTTCCGAAGTTTAGACCATTTTAATAGCTAGTTACAATCAAATCACAATAGAGATCCTTTTAGACAAGTTACTCTGGAAAACAATTTTTCAACGCATACGTCTGCAAAACTTCTATATTCGTAATAAAATGTGCATCGTACCAAAAAAAAAAAATTGGTTTAGTAGAAGTCAGCGTTATATATTGGCTGATTGTCTAAAATATTTTAACTTGTTAAGCCAAAACGAGTGGTTTCATATACAAATTTTGGGAAAATTTCAAAAAGGGGCAATACACAATAAATATTCATTACATGGTACCATGAGGAAAAATAATTACTAAGAAGGAAGTACTTTATAAAATTAGTAGGAAAGGAATGGTTAATAGTAAGTTCATATATATATATATATGTTCCATTTTCTTTGTCCTTTATTGACTTTTTCTTTCAATCAAGTTCAACTTTAATCATTATTTATGAAAAAATATATGTAGAATTAAAATTTTAAAAAGTTATATTTTGAAAATTTTATGATTCAAAGTTTATAAATATTATTTTTTAACAAATTATGAATATATATATATATATCTATATATATTTGTGGAAAATAATGGTAAAAAAAATGGAGTTATTTTACCCAAAAAGTCAAAAGGTCACGAACAATAAGGGATAGACGGCATGCAACAAAATGTTTTTATATTTTGTGGATTGCGATGGATTGTGATAATTGAATAAATTAATGATGGATTGCGGTGCATATAATAGGCCGTGGCGTGCAACAAAATGTTTTTATATTTTTATGTGCATCACACAAATACATAAATAAAGAATCAAGAGTCAATTGTGATTTAATATTCAGGGTGGTTGAGATTTCTTTGAATTATTTGAAGATATTATGCTTGTTTTTGCTTTCTTGTATTGCATATTGCACCACCAAAATATTATGGGTAAATTACATAAATGATCACTTAATTTTTAGAGGTTTTCTGTTTTGATCACTTAATTTTTAGAAGTTTTCTGTTTTGATCACTCAACAACTATAGTAACTTATCATTTAGTCACTTTGTAAATTTTTTTTTTTGTTACCAAACTCTTAGAAAAAAAACCTATTGACGTGGTATGGTCATACCACCCAATATATATCATGTGGCGTGAATATATGGCCATGCCACTAGAGCTGTTAAAAGTTGACCCGACTCGAGAAACTCAGTCGAAATTGCCTAAGCCCGTCCGATCCGAAATCGGTTAACCTGAAACCCGTTGATCCAAAAACCTGTTTAACCCAAAACCTGAGAAATCAGAGGGATAAACTCGAGAGACTAACCAAAATAACCTAAGAAAATAATTGAATAACTTTGTATACATTCTTAAAATTTATCTTTTAATTCATAATATTATTAATTAATTATATTATACTATATAATTATATATATATAGATATATTAAAGGATTAATTACATATTTACTTTGTTAAAACTATGTACTTCTTTGTTCCATTTTGTTTGTCTATTTTTTCTTTTTGAAAAGTTTCAATTTGTTTATCCCTTATCATAAATAAACAACTGATAAATTTAAATTCTCAATTTTATCTTTACTTTTCTTTTATTACTATCACATTATTAGAAAAACATCCAAAAATACTTACAAATATCAAGGATAAGAAAGTAATTACGTTTAAGCCAACAACTTTTTCTTAAACTTTGTGAAGGTTAATAGGGAACAAACATTTTGGGACGGAGAGAGTATAACTTATACTTTATAGGAATACAAAATTTATTAATAATGCTAATTTAATTAATACATTATACATTTAATTAATTTAATTTTAATTTGGGATTTCTTTTTATAAAATCTCATTTGAAGGACAAATCCGAAAAATTCAAAACCTAAATAATTCTAAACCCAAATGACCCGAGGACCAAACCTGAAAAACCTAAAACACGAAAGACCTAAAACTCAAATGACTTGAAATCCAAGAAACCAGAGGGCTAAACTTGAAAAACCGAAACCCAAAAGACCCAAAAACCCGAAATGCCCGAAACTCAAAAAACCTAAAACCCAAAAAACCCAAACTCAAATAACTCGAAACTTAAAATGACTCGAAAATATCTTTTAACCCGAATTGACTTGACCTGACTAACTCGTATTCGAAGCTCACCCAACTCATCTGATTTGACACCTCTACATGCCACATTGCATGTTCACATCATCAGTAAGCATACTTATGATAAATACAAAGTACTCACATATTATTTTTTAAAGAAAGCAATAACTTATGATTATGAAGGAAAGAAAAAACAAAGAATTAACCAATTAGGTATGTCATTCATATAACAAGTTACCTCAAACCTTTCTAAGCAAGAGATCAACACCAAATTCGGGCTCTATAATCAAATTCATAATTGGAGAATGTCGATATTTTGGTGAGAGTGAGATTGTGAAGTTTGAGACTATAAGACTGAGAAGTATCTTAAGTTCTGCCATGGCAAAGTTCTGTCCGAAACATGAACGAGGTCCGGTGCCAAATGGTATGAACACATGAGGAAGCTTACAAGCACCATTGATTCCATTGGCAAACCTTCCAGGGTTGAATCTGTCGACATCAGGTCCCCAAATATTAGGGTCTTGGTAAAGTGCCATCAACATCACCCAAATACTAACTCCTTTAGGCACATGAATGCCTCCAAATGTTGTGTCTTCGAGTGCCTCCCGAGTCAGCATGCAGCCCAGAGGGTAAAGGCGCAATGACTCATAGATCACCATTGTTAGCTGCAAGCACATTCTAGTCATTATGAAGTGTCGACATAATCTGCCTTGCATTAAACGAATTTGAATTTCATTTTTCCTTTTTGCCACTTGTACAGATGGTAATTTGCATTACTAGGGAAGAGGGCTAGTCAGGGGTTCAAACCCTGTCTGGTGACCGGACAAGGCTTCTTGGCCACCGAATTGGAGATTAATTCCCACCGAATTAAAACGTTTGATAGAGTAAATTTGCAAAATTTGGAAAGATTTAATGGCAAAAACGTGCATCATCCCAAGTTTGAAATGTGATCCTTATATTGAGTGATACTTGAGGATAAATTAGACTTACTGTTTTCATCTTATGGAGCATATCGGAACTTGGCAATTGGCCCCTACAAATCACAAGAACCTCAGTGCGAACTTTTTCTTGCCACTCTGGATAAAAAGCCAACAACATCAAGGTCCAGGTTGCTGGTACAGCACCATTTTCATAGGCCGGAAAGCATATGTTCTTGCAATTGTCAACAGTGAAGTTATCCATTGCATCTTGGCTTAAATTACCGCTCTTAGCTCCTTCAACAATCATTTCTAACAGGTTCTTCTCAGATGTTGGTTCCCTTTTTTCCTTTGTTTCCTTCAAGATTAACGTGTGAACTTCTTTCATCAGTCTCCACATTTCTCTGTTACTCTTTGTTGGGAGAGAACTACAATGTACACAAATTCAATCATCTCAATCAGTTAAATTTACCGTCAAATCGTATAAGTCCTTGCCTATGTTAAAAAGAAAGAAGTGTCGAACCTGAATCCGGGGATCCCCTGCCAGAATACTTTCTTACAGGCAATTTCTTGAAGTGCTCGAAGCTTGGAGAAAATTTCTTTGTAATTGTTTCCGAAACAAACTCTTGAGATAACTTCTCCGGAGAAGTTTCTCAAATATTCATCAACCTTTATGTCAGCAACACCACCTTCTGAGTCGATCTTACTATTCCAAGCATTTATTAATGAAACTCCAGACTCTATCATACATTTCATCATGCCCTACACATTAATTCACTAGTATATTTCAATGATAGTTCATGAACTAGCAAACAAAATAGCTATTAATTATCCCATTAAGGAATATAAAATAGTTTTTTCTTTTTTTTAATTGACTTAATACCCAAATTAATTCCTGAACCATACAAAAAAGGACAGATTAGTCCCTAAATTTTTATTTGAGACAGATTAGTCATTTAACTTTTATTTTGAGATAGATTGATTCCTGAATTTTTATTTTAGGATAGATTGATCCCTAAACTTTTATTTTAGGACAGATTGGTCACTGAGTTTTCTTTAATTTTTTTTTTCATTCAGGGCCTATCTTTCTCAAAATAAAAGTTCAAAGACTAATCTGTCTCAAATAAAAGTTCAGAGATCAATATGTCCTTTTTTGTATAATTTAGAAACCAATTTGGATATTAAGCCTTTTTTAATTTGGGGCAATGGGAGTTTCCGCACCCAAGTTTGGTTTTAGTTGGTGCATGTTTCCATTTACTCAAGGAGCTAGCTATCTTAAACTATCTAAAACAAAAGGAAATCCGAATCCTACTCTTTGAAACAGAAGATCATGCAACAAGCATTTAATAAAATTCTTCTTTTTTGGGTATAAATCACAAGTATCCGTATTCGTTTAATGAATTATAATTAACCCTACTTGAGTCCGGTCGATTTATTATGTAGTAAAATTCTTTCAACAATGATTCTCCATGTACAAGACTCCAATTGAAAATCTTAAATAGAATAAGTGCTGTACCACTTAAACCAACCAATTCTTCAATAAAAAGTTTTACCACCATAGTTTACAGAGATATGCCAAAGTTTTACAACGTCTGAAGCATACCTTGACCTTGTCGGTGTAGAATTCAGGTGCCAGGACTTTTCTTTGATGTGCCCATACTGCACCATTTGCATGTAAAATTCCCGAGCCATACAGGGGATCCAGCCCTTTTTGTTGATAGGTAGGCCTTGCCAAGTCAAAAGAAGTGTACGCAGCGATTTCTTTCACTGCATTTGGATGACTCATATGCAAAACCTGTATATTCCCCATGGAAAACATAAATGTTGGACCTGCAGAAGTTAACAATAAACATATTTCAGAACCTGTAAAGTTTTCAAGCAGTAGGATCGAAAATCGAAAGCCGAAATATAGAATTCTGTACCATATTGTTTCCTCCATTTATCAAGGCATGGTAAAATGGCTGTAGAACAATTGTGGGTTATCACTTGTTTTCCATCTTCTGTCAGCTTTGATTCCTTTGATCCTTTCTTCCCCATCTCCATCATATTCCCCATCAGGAACGACGGAGGAGGACCTCGGATTCCTTGCTTTCGGAGCTTGGAACGGATCCTTTCAGGCTTTAAAACGAGAGAATCATACAGGCGAACGAGCAGGGCGATTAATCCAACTAACAGAACTGTGGACATGATCTTGACAAGCAAAAACCCCAACTCTCTCATGGCGTTTGACTCTGTTTTCCTCTGTTCTTCAATTATTGTTTCTCATGGCTAGTTTTAGCTCTGTTTTCATCTGATTTTAATGATCATATGCATCATGTTTCTTATCTCTGGAATTGAAAATTTATTCTTCAAGTTGACGAACCCACTAGCTGATCTTTTTTTCTAATTAGGACGGCTAATGAGTTAAATATTATTAAGAACAAAAAGTTGAATATTTTATTTCTCAAAGAGTTATAAGGCTTTTCTCTCTTTCCACACAGCTCAGCCATCGGTTAAGAATTGAGACAAAGGAAGTCAAAGCACTCTTTATATGACTCGTTATCCATGTGAAACTCAGCCTGGATCCGCCTATTTCTTCTCCAGGTCTCCAGGGGAAAAGCGTTCAATCCATAAATTCACCAAGTGCATATGGGAGAAATGTATCCTAAGACATATCTTTATGTACCAATAGAAAAACCCTGTTGACCACTTGAGTTGAGTATCCTACAACAGGCAAGAAAGAGTAAAGTCAAAGGAACTATGTATAGAAAGAAAATCGGTTTAATGTATCATAGATTTTTAGAAATATGCTATCAATATTATGTATCAATGATTCATAAGGTTTTGATTAAGATATTCTAAAATTTATATTAATATTAATTTAATTAATTATAATAACTGTAATTTTAAGCTAAATATTAAGAAACTACTTCAGTGTTCTTCACCTAGGCAGACTAAAATGGTAGGAGGGTCTTGGTAAGGAATTGAGTTTCCGATTTTAAGCTTAGGAGAAATCCAACTTCTAGAGAGATGGATGAACAGTTTACATTAAGTCTTGGATTCATTTTTTATATTTATTCATTTACTTTTCTTCTTTTAATCCAAAGTATCCTCATACCTTATCATTGGAAGAGTAATCCCCTTTCAAACCGAAAATATAAAAAATAAAAACATCATCGGCAAGGATACTTCTTTTTGCTTGTTGCATCAACTTTCTAGGCCCAACAACCCAATCCTTGGAGCAGCGATTTTAGCCCCTATTACACTATTGGCATATCAACAATTTGGGCCTAGTCACATGACTAGTGAAACTTAAGCTCATCTTATAGTAGTTATTTATTATTATTATTATTATTATTGTTATATTTATTTGTGTGTCTATATGTATATATATATATATATATCTACTATTTCTTCTATCTATCTATCTATCTATATATATATATATATTCTATTATAAAAATGTAGACTTTATTAGTGAAATAGTGATCGACGTTTATATCATTTAATATTATTTTATACACACTAATTTTAAAGGTCTCATAGGTATTTTATAATTTAATATTAATTAAATTTGAATTATTAACTGTCAAAAAATAAAATTAAAGTAAGCAATTAAATTACAAAATACTCTTTGGGTTTTAAAAAAAATTAAGGATAAAAATGTAATTTAACACACAATTGCTTTAAAACTAAAATTTATATATATATATATATATATATTTATATACACACAATTCATGCTTGAGAGAGGACTCTAATTATCCCTATATATATAATAAAACAAAAAACTTAAACACTCGTGTACACCCAAAAAAAGAAAAAAAAATACTTGGTCTGCCGATGGGTCCTGCTAAATCTGAAGCTATATACTATTTGATTTCATTTTAGACGAGATAAATGTTAGATCCAGACTTAATATTAACTTTTTATATTCCCTCTTTCTAATTAACAAACATGCTTATATCCATCTCGGAACGTGGATGGATTTGAAATCTATTTATAGCCTAGCTAGTAGCTAATAGTTCTATGCACATTGAAATTGTTTTATAATATTCGGTGTCTTGTCAGAATTTCTTCATTCAGGATTGATTTAACAAATCCTTGAGTTTCATATGATACTTCTGAAACTCAAGGATTTGTTAAATCATTACTTGCTGTCCTAAAATGTACACAATATAATTGCTGCCTGAATTCAACTTGACTTAACTGCCTGAAATTAGATGCCCGTGAACAACGTCTATGTACTGCTAGGTTTGATTTTGGTTGGATATCCACTATAGAGATATTCTCTAGTGTTCCGCTTGGACTTAAAATTAGGAAAATCAGACCACTTGCAGCGGTCGATAGCTTAGTAACAACTACTTTCTTGTTATTTTCATTTCATGAGCGAAAAGATTTAGTTTATTTCTTAACATTTATTATTCTATGTAAACCTGGTTGTAGTACAAAAGAAAGGTGTGGCGGCCAAAAGGAGCATCACAGTGTTGCATTATCTAGCAAATTCTTATAATTGGAGGCAACGGGTTCATTGTATTTTTCTCAAGACTTTTTGTGAAAGTGTCATAGGTAATTGATCTTCCTTTCGGGGATTTTCTCTTCTTGTTTGCCTGTTTCATTTTCCATTACATTTAGATTTGTAGTAGTTTGCATCTGTTGTGGAAGGTTACTTCGTTTACCGGAGGTAAAGCACCAATTGCCCAACAATTGCCTGGTGAATAAGACAGTGAGCGCTCTGATTGTAAATGAGTTTTACTTAGGCAGGGCAAGTCTATAATTTCTGTGGGCTTACTTTATAAAGGCATGCTTTCTTTTTGTATCATTAGGCTCACAACTAGCCTAGTCATATCTCATCACGTGTTATTTAGATTTTCTGTTCAAATTCTTAATAGCTACTTAAAAAGTACATCCATGTTTTTAACCGATATCCTATTGAGCATATTTTTATCCTGGTCTTCCGGGGCTACAACAGCTTGAATGCAGGCAGCCAGGTACCTTACTTGCACTAGCTTGTTATTATTAAATTTGTAAAGGTCTTAATGAATTTTCATACTAGTTTGAAGTAAAACATCCTGTCAACTAAATTAGCCATGAGACCGTTACAATTATTAGAATAAATTTGTAACATATGAAAATGCTTTTGTGTTTGCTGCACTGATGTCAAGCACAATCAACCGTAACACTGATGCTTCTCTGTTGTTAATGATGCCTTGCTCTTTCTGGGATACAAAAGGGACCTGCAACTAATAATTTTCCATTGGAATGCTTTCTGTTCCAGGCAGCTAGTTACCATTTCGGGAATGCCTCACCACTTGCTTCAAAATACTTCTGAGGTTCTGTTACAAAATTGATGAGTTGATTATTCGGCACCCAACATTTGCTTTCTGTGAGATATATATAGGCACTGATTCGTCTCGCGGGTGTTCCATGTTAAAGGTCCTGCAACAAATCTAGTGCAGGTTGGACTTCTAATTTGGTTAAGTCATTAGTGCACAATTGCAAACTTGCAATTCGTTAAACTTGTGCGACTTGTACTAATACTTATGTGGCTGCTCTACTGGTTTCAAGCGCAACTAGTGGCTAGGACTACTCTTCTTAGTCCTGGAAGTTATAGTTCCTTAATACATGAGGGGCTTCCGCTTTTGGGGGAAAAAAGAAGACCTGCAACCAATAGTCTTCAGTAGTTTTTGCATTATGTTGCAGGCTACCGACTGCTATTTGAGGTATGCATCATAACTTGTTTCTCATTCCTTCTGAGAAATTTGTTGTGAATTTAAGTTAATAATTTTAGGAAAGTTTAGTTCCTTCTGCGTCCAAATCTACTTTTGTTGTGGAAGCTGAACAAGAAGCTCTGATTTTTAAGGTTAATGCACAATCCAATCGGTTTGCTACCAGCAAGAGATACAAGTTGAATCGCATTGCAACTACTTCTTTTATGCTTCATTTCAAAATTTGGCTTGTCAAGCAAAAATAAAGCATCATGTTACATTGATCAATGATCACAGACTTTGTTTTGGCAAGGATCATCCCCTTGGATGTTTGAACTATTCGAGTTCAGCCACAAACTTCCATGTCTGGCAGGCCTTCTCGGACAGCACCGACAAGGTCTACAGAAAGGAAGGAGGGAAGAAGTCCCTTTCAGCCATATTCTGTTTGCAGGATTGAAATCGAAAGGCTTATGTGATATGTTGAGTATGAAACACTCTGGTCTCCGCCTAACGAACTCTTGCCTTATTTGTCATCAGATGCTTGGAAATTAGCCTTCCCAAGGGCTTTCAAGATATTATAGTTTTATTGGTTTCTTTTTGTACCAAAAAGATCCTCATGCAAGAAAAAGTTTTGCATGGAACAAGTTTTTCTGGCTTGATATTAAAACAATGGGCTCTTTTGTTCTTCCGTTCTTCCGTTAACTTTTCTTAGCACTAATCCAAACTATTTGTATTTAGGATACTCGTTTCTTGCCTAAGACAGAGCGAAATTATAAAATAGAGACTCTTTTTATTTATAAACTTTGATAGTCTTGATAAAATAAAATCAATTGAAAATATTACCCAAATTCTTGGCGAAATCTAATTTTGTGTGTGTGTGTTTTTTTCATGGGTCATTAGCTAGATACCGTCTTTTTTTTTTTTCTTTTTAGGCTATGTTTGATACTAAGAAAAATACTAAGGAAAATAAAATGAAATCTTGGATTTTAATTTTTTATGTTTGGTTAATAAAGAAAATGGGGGGAAAAATTTAAATAAGGAAAATGATGAGTAAAATATAAAATTAAAATTTTCTCCCACTTTCTTTAGAAAAAACAGAGGAAAACGGGTAGAAAATAGGGAAAATTTGTCGTTTTTTCCACTCTCTCTCAGTCTCAACTACTACTCCGTCAAAACCAGCACCTCTATCGCCGGAAAAGCCAGTTCCAAATTACTCCGTCAAGAACATGGCTAGCCACGGATTCAACCTCTCTTCATCGTCGTCTCTCTCGTCGGAATTTGAGGTCACTGCCCAGGCAGACAGCCATAACGATAAAATCGATTGATATTTGCAGAGAGAAAAGCAATGGTGCGTTGCCATCATTTTACCAACCGAAGAATAGCATAACATTGTTTTAAACTGCTTTAAAAGCTCCAGAAATGAACTAAATGCGCTTAGGGTGCTTTCCGACGAACAAACAAAAGGGCGGTGCCATTCAGGTTGAAGCTAAGGGATGAAGGCTCCAGATTAAAGTGGTGTTTATTTAGACTTGCCGTAATATTTGATTTTTTGTTGGATTGAGCATAAGCTTTCATGGGAATTGTTGGTTAATAGCATAGAAAGCGAAAATAGTAGAACAAATCATGGAGATGGAAATAGGTGAAGTCAACTTCAAAGTTCAAACACCTAATCTTAATATTTTTCTTACTATTTTTCTTAATATTTTTCTTGACACTAAACAAAATAAGGATTTTGAATTTTCTACCTTCATTTTTATTTCCTTCAAATTTTCCTAAGCATTTTTCTTTCCTTCAAATTTTTCATATACCAAACTGGGCCTTAAGCTTTTTCTTTTCCTTAAAATTTTCCGTGTATCAAACATAGCCTAAATGTATATATATACCAAATATAGCTCATCATTCAATTAGTAACAAATTAACCATAAATGAATTTTTCTTTTTAAAACTTATCCAACTATATTTAATTGTCTAAAGTCTAAACCCCTATTTTGAATATTAATCGGGTAAGCATCTTTTCGGCCTTACTTAGTAAAAGAGAAAAGTGGAGGGATGAAAAAGTTAGAAGGAAAAAGTAGAGAGAAAATAAATTTTGAAGTGGTTGGTTGAAGAGAAATTTGAGAGGAAAAAAAATTGAAAAGATGGATTTTTTTTTTATATACTTCATATTCAAAATCTCTCCAAATTTGGAAAGGAAAGTGTAGTCTAATTATTTAAGTTAAAAGTACTTATATATCCTTTATTATTAAAAACATTCTAACATATAATACTACTACTCACTAGCATGCTAAATAAGGGGTATAATGGTAAAAGTATATTAAATTGATTTTCTTTCTTCTCATTTTTCTCTTCTACCAACCAATAAGAAGAAAGAAAATTAATTTTTTCACTCATTTTCTATCTTTCCTACCAAGCATACTAAAGTAAAATTAAGTTTATTTTTCATCTTCCTACTTTTCTCCTCCGCCTATTTTTCTTTTTTCTAATTTTCCATCTTTCGTTCCAAATAAAGCCGCATGACCAATTATATTTGGTAATTACTTCGTTTTGGTAAATAGAAATTGTTGGGAGTAGACTGGACCTTATCATGACTCCAAGGCCCACCTCAATATGCTACATACATGGGCTAGACATCACTTGAAATAAAAAAACTAAGTTATTGATTTCATGGATCCTCTATGTATATAAGTCACCTTAATATCACATTACTTTGTGATGTGAGATTCCAACTCACATGTAAACACCTTAACAATCTCTCCTATTCACTTGTGAGTCATTTCGCTCCCCCGTGCGACGGGAAACTCCCCTGTGTTCGAGGAACTCCCTCATGTGGCCAACCTACCCTCCTTGGGAAAGACGGCGAAACCAAGTCCGAGGGCTTACCAAGTCTTACGATCATACCACTAAGCACATCGACCCCTTCAGATAGGTCAATCCGTGCACATCACCGCATCAATCGAGTCTCAACTAGGGCTTTGATACCATTTGTTGGGAGCAGACTGGATGTTGTCCTGACTCCAAGGCCCACCTCAATGTAGCCTACATACATGGGCTGGACACAAGGACGGAGCCAGGATTTTTCTCAGGCGGGCCAAGTAAAATTTCATATATACAATTATTAAAACATAATTGATACACTAGGTAATATATATATATATATATATATATATTTTTGGTACATAAGATGCCTCAACAAGGCTCACAACCTCAATATAGGAGTACTAGAAATATCATGTTCCAATAAGCAAATGAGATCACTAGGGAGCTCATCCAACACCACAACTCCTTTATTGCAATTTGACCAAGATTTGCTAGGAAATCTATACATCGAGTCCCTTCTCTATAGATATGTTGCATTGCAGTAATCCAACCCTCCCTAACTAGAGCTAATGCATCTAAAGCCAGGACAGAGTAAGGATGAGTAAGTGGTATGTTACAAATTTAATTAGTTCATTGTAATTGCAATATAAACTTTTAGACCTATTAATTATAATTTTAAAATATTATAGTTCAAATTTAAACTTACCAAATAGATTGTTAACATTATATGATACAATTATTTAATCAGGATTTTTTTTTTAATTTTTTTGGGGGCTATTCTCCAATATAAATGATCTAAAATGGAAGTAAATTTATAGAATGTTGACCAGTAAATTAAAGATTAAAAAGTCAAAAGGGAAGTTGAGAGGTATAACATTTTTTTTAGTGTTAGTTGAAGAGTATAACTTGTGAAATGTTATTATTAATTTATCATTAGGGTTTAGTTGGGCTTAAAATAAGTTATACTAGTATAAGTAAAATTAAAAAATAGAAAACTGGAGAGAGATAGGGTAATATTAATTAATAAGCATTAAATAAGAAAATTAAAAGTAGAAAACCCACTTGACCTTATGCCCTTATTACAAAATAAATTTAAAAGTAAAAAGCCCATTAATCTAATACTAACTTTTAAACCCTAAATTTAGATTAGTTAAGAAAATTTAAAAAGTTAAGGATGGGCCATATATATAATTTTATTGAAAAACTACCTAAATCTATAATTTTTTCATGGCATATACATTAAATTGCAAAAAGCTAGGGGGGGCCATGGCCCCTTTCGCCCCCCTAGCTCTATCTCTAGCTGGACACCACTTAAAACAAAAAATCTAAGCTATTGATTTCATGGATTCTTCATGTATATAAGTCACTTTAACATCACATTATTTTGTGATGTAGAATTTCAATTCACATGTGAACACTTTAACACAAATTTGATAACTAAATATGAAAACACCGAAGCGCCTACCAATATATTTCCTCAAAATAAAGGATTAAATAAGGGAAAATTTCAAAAAAGGACAGTCTATCCAAAATATCTATCCAAAATATTTATCTGTTAGTACCATAACAAAAAATAATTATTAGCAAGTCAATGATCTTTTATAAAATTTGAGGTAAGGAAATTATATTTACATTTTTGACCTTATTAAAAGTAAAAGAAGGATTCTAATATTTTTTCCTCTTTAAATTACACACCATAAAAGGTAAGTAATGATGTATTTTCTTCACTAAATATACTTGAAAAAAGGAAATTATATATTAGGTGATTAGGATTTACGATATTTTGATTGTGGATTTTATGATGAGTTATGATATTTGTTTTTGGCCAAGAAAATTGACTAAAGTTTGGCGCTGTCTTTGAGGTGTGGCTGACCAGCAAGTATTTCAAGAAAATACGGCAGCTATCACATGATCAAGCCTATAGATTAGGTCGTAACACTACCATTCTCCAAAAGAATAATTCCTTTGGGCACATATTCCCTAGTTTGATGTCCTCTTGTGCTTCTCGAGCTACGAAGGAATTTGGAGAGGATAGTCTTAATTAGTACCTCATTAAGCACCATAGCTAACTGCCACATCCAGTTAGTCCAGTTCTTAGGAGATAAAAATAAAAAATTTGACTACCCACACACAGGTTAGTCCAGTAGGTAATTAATTAAGCAGAGAAGTCTCCTTTCCTTATCAACAGATTTTGGACACTTACTCTTTTCATCATGAGAAGCATTCAATAATTTCTTCACGAACTTTTTTCTTACCACTCTGGAATCTGGATATAAGGCCAAGAGCGTCAACGTCCATGTTGCTGTCACCCCAGAAGCCTCAGACCCTACTAAGTACGTATTCTTGCAATTGTCAACAATAAAGCGATTTGTTGCATTTTGGCCTGAATCACTTAATTTTGCAGATCGAAGTAGGTTCCTTTCTTTTTCTCCTTCCTCTCTTTCCCTCACAACCCTCAAGATTAATGTGCGGATTTCTTTCTCTGGTCTCCATGTTTTTTCTATTAATCTTGATCGGAAGATATCTGTTATTTTCAAATTTAGTGCTCATTTAATTCAAAATCAATCAAGTCAAGAGTTGTGAGAAAAACGAAAAAAAAAAAAAAACCAGAATCATCCCAGGCCAGGTATCGACAAATACAAAAATCTTGCAGGTAGGTAATCAATTAGAGCTTTGATTTTTAAGAAAATCTCTTCTCCCTTGGAGTTATTGCTCCGAAAACAAGCTTTTGAGATAACATCCGTATAAAAATTTCTCATACATAATCAACAATCTTTATGTCTGCCACTCCACCTTCTTTGTCGGCCTAGCTATTAATCCACAAGTTTACAATAGAAATTGAGGACTCCAGCATTAATTTCATTATGGTGATCAGAGGGGTGCTTCACTAGTGCTCCATCAACCCCAAGTGGGAATTCAACCCCACTTGGCAAACCCCACACTGTTTGGGAATTGATTTCATCATGGTGAGAGGGGTGCTCCACTACTGCTCTATCAACCCAAGTGGGAATTCAACCCCACTTGGCAAACCCCACATTGTTTGGGAATTGAACCGCACTTGGTAAACCCCCACTGGTGCTCCTTTGTGCCAGTGCACCCTTTTATATGTACTATAAGTTATCTAGAATCTGAGCAAAATCAATATTTAATGAACAAGATCTTGTTCTAGAGTAATTTATAGGGAACTGTTGACTTTATAAACTACCCGCTAGTTCGGCAAAATCAATATTTATAATTTACTACTATATATTGATAGGTTGGAGCATTATGTAATTCAAAATTTTTTTGCAACAATGGACAATTATCTGAAAAAATCTCTTCTTGTCTTCGTGGGGTTTCGAGTTGTTTATTTGCTGAAACAAATGTAGTAATACGTCCAAGTCCAACTGTATTTATTTATTTTATTAGAAGATTTATTTAATTTCTTCTAGCTATGTGACTTGGCAGTTGTTCTAAATGCATAGCTCCTATTCCAGTCTGTAATAATACTACAGTTTATTTTTTTTTTCAAGGAGTTTTTGTTCCATTTTCTGAAAGTCTCTTTCTTTTGAAAATGCTAAATGCTAAATGCTAGTCTCTTTTAGTATTGAAGAATATGAATTCCTTTCTCTTTTCAGACTTGAATTGTGAAATTAAAGAATAATAATAAATAGAGATCAGAGTAGTAATAAACAATATATATATATATATATATATATATATACACACACTGAGCTAACTATCTAGAGCTTCTTGACTAGGAGATCAACTCCATATTTTGGCTTCAGAACCACATTCATAGCTGGAGAATGTTTATATCTTGGTGAGAGAGAGAAGCTGAAGTTTGACAACAAAAGAGCCAGAAGTATCTTGAGCTCTACCATGGCAAAGTGCTGTCCCAAACAAGTACGTGATCCAATGCCAAACGGCATATATACATGAGGAACCTTGCATGCCCCTGAAACCCCATTGGCAAATCTTTCAGGGTTGAATTTATCAGCATCAGATCCCCATGTATTAGGATCTTGGTGAAGTGCAGCTATTAATATCCAAAGATGAACTCCTTTAGGCACATTAAGATCTCCAAGTCTGATTTTATCGAATGCTTCTCGATTCATCAAAGGTACCGGGGGATAGAGTCGTAGTACCTCATTAATCACCATAGTTAACTGTGAATTCCATGCATTTAATTAGTATGGAGTACTGAGATGGAGCAGATGATTTATATTCTTAACTGAAATCCAGAATTAATGTGCACTTACCATTTTCGTCTTGAGAAGCGTGTCGGAATTTGGTAATTCACCTTTACAGATTCCAAGAACTTCTGCACGAACTTTTTCTTGCCACTCTGGATATAAGGCCAAGAGCATCAATGCCCATGTTGCTGCCACAGCAGTAGTTTCATAGCCTGCCAAGTATATGTTCTTGCAGTTGTCAACAATGAAACGTTTTGTTGCATTTTGGTCTGAGCCATTGCTTTTAGCGTTCTCAAGAATCATTTGTAACAGGTCGTTTCCCGATGTTTCTTCCTGTTCTCTTTCCTCCACAACCTTCAGGACTAAATTGCGGATTTCTTTCTCTAATCTCCACGTTTCCCTATTGGTCTTTATGGGAAGATATCTACAATTTTCAAATTCAAAATGATGACAAATAGAACATGGAACAAGTCAGGATTTGGAGATAAAAAAACACAGAATTTGAACCTCACTCCAGGAATTGACAGATAAAAAATCCTTGGGGTCATGAGATCCAGTAGAACTTTAAACTTTAAGAAAATTTCTTCTCCTTTGGAGTAATTGCTCCCAAAACATGCCCTTGAGATAACATCTCCCGAGAATTTTCTCATATAATCATGAATCTTTATGTCTGCGACTCCACCTTCACTGTCAATCTTGCTATTCCACAAGTTTACTATCGTAATTGAAGACTCCACCATCAATCTCACCATACCCTGCAGATGTTAATAGAGTTGCTGAAAGCTGAAACAGGGTCTTAAAATATTCTATGTCAAGCTTTTAGCATTGGGTTGAAAATTGTCTAATTTGCATACCTTGATTCTTTCCATGTAAAATTCAGGAGCAAGGATTTTCCTTTGGTGTGACCATAGTGCTCCATTTGAAGCTATCACGCCTTGTCCTAGCAACGGTCTGAGCGCCTTCTGTTGGGAGGAAGGCCATCCTAAATCGAAAGACCTGTATTTGCTTACTTCCTTGACTAATTCAGGGTCGCTCATGAGCAAAATTTGTCTATTTCCCATTGAAAACATGAAAGTTGAACCTGGAAGCAGAAACATAGAAGTATCCGGACAACCTTTTTGAAGCAAAAGGCTTAAAATTTATTGCTAATTAATTAAATAACATCAAGTTTAATACCGTATTCTTTTCTGCATTTGTCGAAGAATGGAAACACCAGGGAAGAACAATTGTGGGTTATCACTTCTGATAACCTGGATGCCTTCCAATGTTTCATCATTTGCCGGAGGTTTCCAAGCAAGATTGAAGATGGAGGACCCTGAATCCCTTGCTTCCGTAGCTTGGAACGAAGCTTTGCAGGCTTCAATATCAAAGCATCAAACAAAAACATGAGCAAGGTAATAAATCCAAGCAAGACACTTGTCCCCGAGATCTGAACAAGGATTGATTGCAACGCCATGATTGTTTTCCACTCTGGTGATTCTCTTACACAGCTGCATAGCATTTATAGAAAGTTTTGGGTGATGCTTGCTGAGATTTAGTTCAATTAATTAAGTTGCACATGAGCAATGCAAACAACAAATGATCAATTTACTCCCTCTGTCCCTATTTATCTATCCTAATTAATCGTTTCACACAAGGTAAGAAAAATAATTATGGTACGAAATTTCATATATATTTACCTTGATTTTTCTATTTTATCCCTATTCACACATATTTACCTTAACTTTCCTATTTTATCTCTATCTCCCTCCTATTTAAGAAAAATATATATTCATTTAAGAGAGGGAGAAAAAATGATTTAAAAGGGTAATTTTAGAAAATTAATAATTAATGTTGAGATAGGGACAGATAAAAAAGGACAAACAAAACTTTTAAAAGTTAATAGATAAATAGGGAAAGAGTGAGTAATAAATAATCAATTTCAATCATCAATATTTTTAATAAAATAATACTTCTCGACCCACTTAAAACTATTCCGCCTATAAACTGCCTGACGCCTAATTTGTGCGACTTTAATGCGTATAACAAAAACTTAGCCTCATATTTAGTAAGTTACCTTATTTACATGGTAAGTTTCCTCTTTTTTAAAAAATATAGTAGTAAGGTTTTAGAATTAAAAAATAAGCGGGACTCGTTGATGAAGAGCCTTGTTAGGCGGGTTATGGGTGGGATAATTTTAGACGGGTCACGTAACAAAACTTTTTTTAATATATGACTTGCAATATTGGCAAAACAAAATATTTAATGAACAAAATGTTGACATTATGGCCAAATGAATACGAAGTTTTGTTATATGACCCGCCTAAAATTATCCCGCCTAATGTGACTCCCTATCAACTAATCCCACTTATTTTTTATTCTAAAACCCTACAACTATAATTTTTAAAAGGAAAAAAACTTACCCTATAAATAAAATAACTTATTAAATGTGTGGCTAAACTTTTGTGATACGTATTAAAGTTAGACAAATCAAGAAAAGACACGTTAGGTCAGCTATAGGCAAACTATTTTTCAATCAATAAGAGATAGATGCCAGCTTGGCAAAATATAGTGTCTTATTTTTATGTTTATATATAACATTATCTATTCCTATATATTAATTCTATCCCCGATTAAATTTCCTTTCTGCCTTCTAAACTGGCATTTGGTGGTTTCCTTGCTAGACTTTTTGGTAATTTCGTGCTAAGAAAATTAATGTTGTACAAAAATACCTTTTCTAGCCCTCTACATTGGCAATTTAGTTTTTCTAAAAATATCCCCGATTAAATTCACTTTTTGGCCCTCTAATATGGTTTTTAGTGGTTCCCTTGGTAGACTTTTTGATAATTTCGTGCTAAGAAAATTAATGTTGTACAGAAATACCTTTTTTGGCCCTCTACATTGGTAATTTAGTTTTTTTCTAAAGACATTTAAGGGATGAAAAAGTATTTTTATGTCTTTCTAGAAAAATAATTTTCTTTTTATAGACTTTTTTTCATCTAAATTAAGTGATGTTTTATAATACCAAGGAGATGAAAATTATTTTGATATTTTTTCATGGACTTTTATTTTTCCAAAAAGATTTTATTAAAGATAATAAATAGATAAGTGTTATGAGAAATAGAAAAGATAAGAGAGAGAGCAAAGAAAATGAGAACAAAAAAGTTATGGAACCCAATGATAGAAAATAGAAGGAAAGAGGGAGGGCAAAGAAAATGAGAATCAGAAAGTTATAGAACCCAATGATAAAAAATATAAGGAAAGATGGAGAGTAATGACAGTGGTAATAGGGTTTTCAATTTCAATTTATTACTTGTTCATTTGATCTCTTTAATCTTCTCTTTTTTTCTTCCCTCTTTTTATTTTAGCTAATTTCTTTATATTTTATCTCTTTAAAACCTTGTAAGAAGGGCTCTCAGAAGCTTAAAATGAAAATTGTACCTTTAATTATCAGACATTATATCTCATAATAATAAAAAAATTCAAGCTTTCCTATAATGAAGCACAGGTAATTTTTCTAGTATTTATTTAAAATAATCAATTAAAATTAAATTCATAAATTTTTATTGCAATCAAATAACTCCATAAATTTCGATTTATAATTAGACCCTTGATATAACGACCCCAAGCAGGAGATTTGTCATCGAGACCATGGCGAGAAGCGGTAGGTAATTCTAGTGCGTTCCAACTCAAAGTATCAAACTAATACTAACATGGCAGAAATAGGCCCAAAGAAAATAGTCCAATGGGTCCAAATTACATGTGTCCAAACAAGTTCAAAATAAACTCAAATGATATATGCCCAATTGTATGTCAAAAATCAAAATAAAGTTGATTGTATAATTTAACCTTTAGGATTATTTACTCATAATTTTAAATTACGCAGATATAATATGGCGTCTAGAAATATTTCCCAAGAAAATTAGAGCAATAACGTAGTTTTTATTGTCAAAAATAAAACTTAAATATATTTTAAAAATTAAAAATTTGTAATATGCAACATTGTATCTGGTCCCTCTTTCTTTCCCCAAAAGAAAAAGAAATTAATAGATGATAGAGAAGTACTAGAGCTTCTTGACCAGGAGATCTACTCCATGTTGTGGCTCCATAAGCGCATTCATGACAGGAGAGTGTCGATATCGTGGTGAGAGGAAGAAACTGAAGTTTGACAATAAAATAGCAAGAAGAATCTTGAGCTCGGTCATGGCGAAGTACTGCCCTAAACAAGTATGTGATCCGATCCCAAATGGCATATATACATGAGGAAACTTGCATGCTCCAGTAACTCCGTTGGAAAATCTTTCAGGGTTAAACTTATCTGCATCACTTCCCCACATGTTAGGGTCCCGGTGAAGTGCCACTACCAGCATATAAATATGAACTCCTTTTGGGACATTAATATCCCCTAGTTTGATTTCCTCATATGTTTCCCGAGACATCACACAGACTGGAGGATAAAGCCGTAGAGCCTCATTAATAACCATAGTCAGCTGCAAATTCCATAGATTAATTAAGATGTTGTCAATAGATTGAAAGATGGAAAATAAAATTGTCCACATACACATAGAGGTCATTAAGTGAATCTGAACCCAAAAAATTCGTTATAAAAACCTAAACCCAAACGCGTCCGAAACCCAGTTGAGAAAAAGGACAAACACCCGAACCCGTAAAAAATTCGAACCCAAAGTGATCCGAACCCGAGATCAATCTGAACTTAAATCCGAAAATACCCAATCTTACTATAAAAAACTAAAGTTTGAAACTGAAAAACCATTGAATCCGAGATCGGCTTGAACTTGAATCTGAATCAACCTAGATCCCAAATGATTTGAAACTCAAAAAAGTCTGGACTCGAAGTGATCCGAACCCAAAATGATCAAATCAAACCCCGCAAAATCCGTCCGTTTACCACCTCTACACGAACAAGTAAAAGAGGTTCAACCGGTTTAATTAAAAGAAGAAAAAAAAAATAAAAACAGGTTTGATGATCAAGTTCCATCCGGTCAATTACGACTTTGGGTTAATTGCAATATCGGATCCGTTTTGTGACCGAGATTGAACAGTTGAAGTTGAGATACCTACCTAAACTCGAGACAACCCAAATCAATTTGTAAATCCAAACTCGAAATTACCCAAACTTGCATCAAAGAACCTATTTGAATTTAAATTCATTTAAATGTTGAGGATATCTTTGATCACATCATCAAAAAACATAACATTAAATTAATCTGCACATACCGTTTTCATCTTGAGAAGCATATCGGAAATCGGTAATCCACCCTTACAAATTTCAAGAACTTCTGAACGAACTTTTTCTTGCCACTCTGGATATAAGGCTAATAGCATCAACGTCCATGTTGCTGCCACTGCAGTAGTTTCATAACCTGCCAAGTATATGTTCTTGCAATTGTCAACAATGAAACGATCTGCTGAATCTTTGCCTGAATCACTGCTTTTAGCCGCTTCAAGGATCGCTTGTAGCAGGTCATTTTCTGATGTTCCTTCCTCTCTTTCTTTCACAATCTTCAAGATTAACGTGCGGATTTCTTTCTTTAATCTCCGTTTTTCCCTATTGATCTTGATGGGAAGATAACTGAAAATTTCAAATTCAATCATGATCACAATTTTTTAAAAAAGGGGTCAATTCAGGAATTGGGGAAAAAAATTTGTACCTGATTCCTGGAATTAACAGATACAAAGTTTTTGCAGCTATATAGTCCATTAGAGTTCTAATTTTTAAGAAAATCTCTTCTCCTTCTGAGTAATTGCTCCCAAAACAAGCTCTCGAGATAACATCTCCAGAGAATCTTCTCATATAATCATCAATCTTTATGTCTGCAACTCCACCTTCACTGTCAATCTTGCTACTCCATAAGTTTACAATTGACATCGATGACTCCACCATTAATTTCACCATTCGCTGTAGATATTAACAGAGTTGTCGTAAGTTTGGAGGAGTTGAATATTGTGAGGTTTGAATTATTAATGGAAGCATATGTACCTTGACTTTATCCATGTAAAATTGAGGAGCGAGGATTTTCCTTAGGTGTGCCCATAGTGCTCCATTTGCAGCTACTATGCCTTCTCCTAACAGCGGTTCAAGCATCTTTTCCTGAGTGGAAGTTTTTCCCAAATCAAATGAAGTGCTTCTGCTTATTTCCTTCAGTAAATCAGGGTTGCCTATGTGAAAAATCTGCATGTTTCCCATTGAAAGCATAAAAGTTGAACCTGGACAGCAAAAAATACAAGTACCCAGTCAGCTATTTAATTAGCTAATGGCTTAAAATTTATATTGCTAAAATTCTCATTTTTTTAGACCGTATTGTTCTCTCCATTTGTCGAAGTATGGGAACACCATGGAAGAACAATTGTGGGTTATCACTTTTTCTCTTTCTTCTGATGACTTTGATGCCTTTGTTCGTGTTTTCATAAGATCCCGTAGATTTCCGATCAAGAACGATGGTGAAGGACCCTGAATCCCTTGCTTTCGTAGCATGGAGCGAAGCCTGTTAGGCCTCAAAATCAGAGCATCAAACAGGCGTATCATCAATGCAATGAACCCAAGCAAGAGACTTGTCATCGAGATGTTGACGAGAACAGATTGCATTTCGATGGCTTCTGCTAAGTTTCCCGTTTCTCTAACTGTTTTCAAGTTTGGTGATTCTAATTATAATTAAGCTTTAAATCAATTAATTAAGGTGCAATTGCCATTGCTACATTGAATTTTCTACCATCCACATTTAGGCTGTGTTTGGTAGGACTGAAAAGTAGAGGGATGGAAAATAAAGGAAAGAAAAGCGGACAGAAAATTGAATTTAGATGGTTTGGTAGAAAAGAAAGTTGAAGAGAAGGAAAATAGGAAAGATATCCATTTTCTTTCCTTATATCATAAACGAAATCTGTCCAAAATTGGACAGATGGGAGGAGAGAAAATCAGTGAGGCGTTATTTAATATTGTGAAAATGCTAAAATGCCCCTCTATCAAATTTAATATTACAAAAAGTGCAAGGATTCCATTGTGCAGTGCTCTGCTTTCCTTTCTCAGCCGCCATGGATCTCATTTTCTAATCTCTGACGATCAAGCCATCTTTGCAGGAAAAGCATCAAGGATTTTCTCAGATTTCAAGTTCAATCTCTAGCGGAGAAGGTCAAACAGGAGGCTATGCAAAGTTTTTGAGGTTGTAGGGGTTTTTATTTGAATAGCGGTTCGGTCTCTCTTGCAGTTTTATCTTACTCTCTGATGTCTCTCTTTGTTCGCTCTCCTTGCTTGAAGAATTTGTGGCGTTGCCACTTTCATATAATTTAGGTACCCTTTTTAGATATAATCTACTATGTTTCACAATATATTGTTTGGGTTGCTTGACCATTTATCTTGTGCTAAACTGTTATATTAGTTGTTCAAAGTGGAGTTATATGGTTGTATTGTACAATAGGTGTTTGTTAAAATGTCTTGAAGAAGTTTATACCTTCAATAGTGGTAGTTGTCTTTGTTTTAAGTCAAGGTTTGATTGTGGAGGAATAATATAAGTCAAGGTTTTTCAAGGGTCGTCGGCCGTCGCGGTGAATTGCTGAAGACTAGTATAGTGTTACATCAATATATGTTGCCGGCATGAGGATTAGGTACTTGGTGCTCTCTTGAGTGGACATTATTAAGCTTTTACTCCTCCATAGAAGTTCATTGGTTTGGAATTTATTTTGATAATGAAGGTTAGAGAAACTATAATATACATTGAAAGGACAGTTTGATGATACAAATTCAAACTTGAAGGGTTGGTTTCTAATTATAATTAGCCTGTGCTTGGTACAGCAGAAAAGTGGGAAGATGGAAAATCTAGGAAAAAATGTAGAGAAAATTAAATCTAGGCTTTAGGATGTTGTTACAGTTGTTACTGTCGAACTGAAAAGGGGTTTCCTTAGTTTTGACTATTCTCCCAGCAGTGTTCAAGTTTCTTATCACATGAGAAATGTAATAGGAGACTTGGATGATTACATACTGCTTAAGATATTTTGTATATAAGTCAAGGTCATGTTAAGATTTCTCTTGTTAGTTATAATCATCTGTCCAGCATATACCTGTCTGTAGTAACGGGGTCTGTAGGCTGAATAATAATAGGATATAGAGTATTTGGAATCCCAGGCTGAAAGAGGAATTGCAGAGGATAAGCAGAGGGCTATAGGTGCATGTGAGAGGTAGGATACATAGAAAACAAATATATCTTCCATGTTACTGGAACTAGAAAAAGAAAACTTAGTTTGTAAAGACAGGATAGATGCCAATGGGGGTAGTCAAAGTGATAAGAGTGCAAATCAATAATAAATGGCACTTGGGTTTGAGCTCTTATAGGCTCCTTTTGGTAGATAATTTGTAAGTATGAAAAGCTCCACAAAATTGGAATTCGTAAACCTTCAAAGAGGTTGACAATTTTGCCATGATCTTAAAGGTGGCTAAAAAAATTTGAAGTTGACAATTTTGCCATGATCTTAGAGGTGGGTGTAAAAAAAAGTAGGATAGATGAGTGCATAAAGGTTGATGGGACCCTCTCTTTGAGGAAAGGAATTATTCTTGCAAAATTGAGATTCACGAGTAGAATAAAGAGATGACTCTGAGATGAATAAAACCGATAGCTCCTTATTTAGTGGATTCTTGAGGCAGGACAGTTGAAGTAATTGAGAAAATATACCCTACCAGTGGTTGGTAGATGGCAATTAGTGATTTAATTAAAGCAATAGGTCCCCTCATATAAGCCAAGCTAATCGGTTTAGTGAATAAGACAGTTAATCCACGGATTGAGTATCTTATTCTGGAGAGACACTTTTCCTGAAAATATCAAATCCTTCTATTTTTTATTTTTAAAACAAAAATTCTAGTTAGAATGAAATATTTCGAAAGGACTTGATTGGTATTTGACTGTAACAAGCTTTCTCACAACAACCATTGATGGTCGGCCGGAGGCTGAGTTACAAAAGCTGGGGGTTCACTCTTCAAATTAATGAACAGTCTTATTTATGGTAAAGGATATTTGTTTTTATAATTAGTTTTGTTAAACCACTATTTATCAGGCCTTTTGGCCCCATTCTACAGCTCAAGAACTATCAGACCTAATAGGACCCAACTACTTGCCTTCCAAGTAAATACTCTTTCTACCCTAATTCTAGTGGAGTCCAAGGTACATAAACTTCTACTACTCTTACTATAAATACATACAATCATAATACCTAGTATAGCTATATGTGCATACAAGCTCTACTTTCAATATTCTACTATTCTCATTATTATGGCTAAGGCCTTAAGCTCTAACGCTATATTATCGAATTACTATATATCTGACTTGAGTGTCGGAGTGGCTTTCTAATCAAACTCTATCTTGCAGGTGGTTGAATCACTAGTTTGGAAGCCTGGATGAGCTCACTAGCCTGGACGAACTGACCGTCCTCAAATTATCTAGTCGATCGTCATCATCCCCACCAGATTTATTTTGTCAGTCGACCTCCTGCAAATTTATCCTCAGCGAGTTTATTATTCTATAAAAGGGTTTCTTCAATAGTTTAATATTTTTTGAAAATGCTTGCTCCCATGGGCACTATAACTTTGTGCACTCTGTCAACACAAATTATGATGGGCAGTTCTAAAGTCACTAATAAGAATGCTTTTATATACTAATTTTCCCTTTTCTCTGTTTCAAGAGTGGTGATTCTAATTAAGATTTAGTACATTTGATTAACGGGCATAATTTGTCAGTATCCATATTTAATAATTTAATGTCATTTGTTAGCACCTAGGCATATGTGATTTTATAATGTATATCTAGCTTTGGGCAAAACTCAAAAGCTATATTTTAGCTTATGAAGTAAAATGCTCAAGTAGCATTAGGGTATCTCCATGCCGATTTACTTAAAACTAATTCCTTTTATTAGATGGATTTTGTTGTCGAGTAGGTAACGCGCTGACATCTCGACCAACATTGGTTGATATAGCATTCATCAAATTAAAACAAGCGCGTGGAATATCAAATTAATTAAAGAACAAGCCTGAAATAGGCTCAAAGAAAAAAAAAAAAGTCCAATTGAGCCCAAATCACATGTGTCCAAATAAGTTTAAAATAAACTCAAATGATATATGCACAATTCAAAGTCAAAGACCAAAATAAAGTTGATTATAATGTAAGGCATCTTAAAGAAATTGTTTCTAATTAATTGTCTTTTACACCTAATAAATCAATTGTTGTAATTTAACTAGGGTTAAGGTAACTAGTGTTAAGGTAGATAAAAATGAGTTAGAAAATTGATTTGGTGTATGGATCTAATTTAAAATCTAAATGTCTTTTAAAATCTATGAGGTGTCATTGTATGTCTGAAAGTCACTTTTTATTATCATCTTAATATAATTTAATCTCATTAATTTAACCTTTAGGATTTTTTACGCATAATTTTAAATTAGGCAGATAAAATATGTCTATAAATTAATATGTCTTAAGAAAATTAGAGCGCAATACCATAGTTTTTATTAAACGTCAAAAATAAAACTTAAATATTAAAAATTAAAATTAGTAATATGGAACATTATATCTAGTCCTCTTTATTTTTTTCCTTATCAATAAAAAGTGTTATGCCTATAATAATATTCACGGTAAGGCTAAGGAAGATGTTTTTTTTCTCAAAAGTATATTTGATTATTAGGTCTAGAATACCACACTTGGATTGCAACATTTGTTAATTGATAAATGGAAACTAATAAATGATAGAGAACTAGAGCTTCTTGACCAAGAGATCTACTCCATATTGTGGCTGCATAAGCCCTTTCATGACCGGATAGTGTCTATACCTTGGGGAGAGAGAGAAACTAAAGTTTGACAATAGAAGAGCAAGAAGAATCTTGAGCTCAGTCATGGCGAAGTACTGCCCTAGACAAGTGTGTGATCCGATCCCAAATGGCATATACATATGTGGAAACTTGCATGCTCCAGTAACTCCATTGGAAAATCTTTCAGGATTAAACTTATCGGCATCACTTCCCCACATGTTAGGATCCCGGTGAAGTGCCACTACCAATATATAAAGATGAACTCCTTTCGGAACATTAATATCTCCAAGTTTGATTTCCTTAAATGCTTCCCGAGACATCACACAGACTGGAGGATAGAGCCGTAGGACCTCATTAATAACCATAGTTAGCTGCCAATTTCGTACAATATTTAAGTAGTTAAATAAATTGATGCTATAGAAGGGAAATATAATTGTCTGCACACAAGTAGTGGCAAGTATGAAATCAAACATGAAAACCTATTCAAAAAATTCAAACCTAACCTCCACCAAACCTAATTTGACCAAAATTTATGGGTTTGAATATATACCTAGAACCACGAATCTGAAATGATCTAAGCTCAAATTAAAATTACTTGAAAAAAAATGGCTTGAACCTAAGATGGACCTATACCGTAATCAATTTGATAAAATGATTAAGATCTTATATGGATCATCCTAAAATGTCATTTTTTAAACATCCAATAATGTATCTACATCCCATAATTTTAAGGGCCGTCTATATTTTGAACTACTCTCATCTTTATCAAATAATTTTCTTAACCCAACCTAAACTCTAGTTAAAGTACAACAATTAATCTCTCCCCGTTCTCTTAAAAAAGTAGTAATCTAAATCCATTAAAAATGCTGAGATCTCTATGATCATATAATCAGAAAAACTAATGAAATTTAATTTTGATGCCGTCACATTAATACAAAAGATTAATCTGTACTTACCGTTTTCATCTTGAGAAGCATGTCGGGATTTGGTGATCCACCCTTACAAGCTTCAAGAACTTCTGTACGAACTTTTTCTTGCCACTCCGGATATAAGGCCAATAACATCAACGTCCATGTCGCTGTCACTGCTGTAGTTTCATATCCTGCCACGTATATGTTCTTGCAATTGTCAACAATGAAACGAGTCATTGAATCCTGGCCTGAATCACTGCTTTTAGTAGCTTCAAGGATCGCTTGTAACAGGTCATTTTCTGGTGTCCCTTCCTCTCTTTCTTTGACTATATTCAAGATTAATGCGCGGATTTCTCTCTTTAATCGCCACGTTTCCCTATTGATCTTGATGGGAAGATAACTAAAATTTTCAAATTCAATCCTGATCAGGGGTCAATTCAGGAACTGGGGAAAATCAATAAACGGAAAAAAAAACATTGTACCTGATTCCTGGAAATAATAGATACAAAATTGATCTTGCAGGTACATAATCCGTGAGAGCTTTAATCTTTAGGAAAATCTCTTCTCCTTGGGAGTAATTGCTCCCAAAACAAGCTCTAGAGATAACATCTCCAGAGAAACTTCTCATGTAATCATCAATCTTTATGTCTGCAACTCCACCTTCACTCTCAATCTTGCTACTCCATAAGTTTACAATCGAAATCGATGACTCCACCATTAATTTCACCATTCGCTGCAGATATTAACAGACTTGTCAAAAGTTGGATTGGTTGAATATTGTGAGGTTTGAATTATATATTAATTGTCTAATGAAACCATACCTTAACTTTTTCCATGTAAAATTCAGGAGCAAGGATTTTCCTTTGGTGTGCCCATAGAGCTCCATTTGCAGCTACTATGCCTTGTCCTAACAGCGGTTCAAGCACCTTTTCCTGAGTCGAAGTTTTTCCCAAATCAAATGAAGTGCTTATGCTTATTTCCTTCAGTAAATCAGGGTTTCCTATGTGCAAAATCTGCGAGTTTCCCATTGAAAGCATAAAAGTTGAACCTGGAAGCCAAAGCATGTAAGTACCCAGTCAACCATTTAAGCTATTGGGCAATGGCTTAAAACTTATATTACTAAAATTCTAATCTTCATACCTTATTCTTCTCTCCATTTGTCGAAGTATGGGAACACCGTGGAAGAACAATTGTGGGTTATCACTTTTTCACTTTCGTCTGATGACTTTGATGCCTTTGTTCGTGTTTTCATAAGATCCCGGAGATTTCCAATCAAGAAGGATGGTGGAGGACCCTGAATCCCTTGCTTTCGTAGCCTGGAACGAAGCCTGTTAGGCTTCAAAATCAGAGCATCAAATAGGCGTATCATCAAGGTAATAAACCCAAGCAAGAGAGTTGTCATCGAGACGCTGACGAGAACCGATTGCTTTTCCATGGCTTGTACTCGCTTTGTTTTCAAAGTTTGGTGATTCTAACAAAGCTTTAGTTCAAAAAGGTGCACTTGCCAGTGCTAACATTGAATTTTCTACCATCCAGATTTAATAATTTAATGTCGTTGGTCACCATTTTACCCATGTCTAATTTTAATTATTTACATATTTAACTTGGAGCAATTAATTTATTTTATGAAGAAAAATGATAAATTAGCACATTGTCAAACCATTCTTGTCCGAAATTCTTTAAAATAATACTAAATCTCAAGGATTTTCAAGTGCCACGAACATAGACTCAACCACCAAGTTTGTGCTGCGTACCACTAGTAGGACCTCTAAGGCTATTGTTTGTCCAAGTATGAAAGTCTGAGCTCTGGCCCTGTTAGCCCCATATGGCAATACAAGTGATGCCGACAACTCGAGATTAACTATTCATCCAGGGACGTTACCGGTATAGATTTTTATAACTAATTGGTTCAATTAGGTTTGAGAAAAATTGTTACCACAAAATTAAATATACTAATTACTCCCTCTGTCCTTATTTAACTGTCCCTTTTTGGTTAACATATTATAATTTTGACCATTATTTGTGATAAAATTATAAAGTTGTAAATTTTTTGAAGATAAAATTTAAAAAGTAAAAATCTTAAACTTTTCAAAATATATTTTTTGAAAATTTAATTCTATATATATTTTTTATAATTAATGGTCAAAGTTATGATAAGTTGACCGATAAGGGATAGTTAAATAGGGACAGAGGGAGTAATAATTATAGTTTAAAATGTAGCACAACTTCAAAATAATTTCATGAAACTAATTACTAAATGGGTAATTCGGAAATAAAAGAAGAAAAAAATAGTTGCATAAATGATTTTGGGTGTGAAAGTATAATTGTACAGGATTAATCCACACTTGTTAAAAGAAATAATTAAATAAATAAAAGATATGGAATGAGTAACAACTTACAAATATTTGGGTCAGAATGGAAATTTTATTTTATTTTGGCAAATGCAATGACTTTGTTTTTTTTGTGTTACAGCAAATGCAATGACTTCATTAACTATCAAACATTAATATAACACAAGAGTCAAACTTAGAAAATTATAAAAGCTACAAAGTATGTGAATTTACTAAGCTCAAAACCAAAAGTCAAGGCAGTGCAGGAAGACCATGACGGCTCAGAATACCAACCAATGAGGATGGTAGCGTGTCTCCTAACTCAAATGAGCACATCCTTAGTGGTCGAGAAATTATTAGGTAGGTCGGGTATACCACATCATCTATAGGCCCGATCAATGAAGTTGTAACAATTCAAGGATTTTGATACAATTAATTACTAAAACTCTATCATAATTATAGCCTAAATTTAAGGACTTACCCTTTAAATTCTCTTTCTTTATAATATGGAACTAAACCTTTATCCAATTAATGCCTTAATTTTAAGAAATTTTTTGAGTTGGCATAAATTTATGGGTCGGGCCTATAGATGACATGATACATCTAGCCTACCTAATAATTTCTCCCAGTCTTCCCTGAGCTGCTGCCCAATAGGCTACTTTATTACCTCCTTTCCTTATTGAACTCAGACGAGACATCCAAAAATTTCTCAAAGAATTAATAATGTCCTATTCAATGGGTCTATACACCACATGATTTTCTCGTACTCTTTTATGTGTCTGTACAACACCTCAGAATCAGTTTCCAAAACAACTTTTTTATATCCACAGTGTGCAGCCATATTTCCCCCTTCCCTAACTGTTAAAGTGTCAAGGTCTCAAGTTGGGAGTCATGAATCTCACATTTACTGTGTATTAGAGTTGGTGTTGGGATATAAATATTCACACCACCTTCAAACTGTGAGACGTCTTTTACGGAATAAAACCTTAAGACCGAAGGATTGAAGTGAATAATACCTGTCTTTTACGGAATAAAACCTTAAGACCGAAGGATTGAAGTGAATAATACCTTTCAGGTTGATATGAACGGTGACACGGCCTCCGCCATTAGTGCTAATCCTGCCCTTATTTCTTTGCATCGCCATCCACAAATTTTACCCCAAACATCCCTTATTATAACACCAATACCTGTTTTCTCTTGTCCCATCACATACGCTCCATAACAATTTAATTTGGCCCAACTTTCTTCAGGCCTCTCTGCCATGTATCAGTTCTGTTGGAGTTTTTAATATTATTGACATTACCACTCTTCTTTATTTCCCCTTCCCTTATCAGCTTGAACTCCTTAGTTGCTCCTTTTATCCAATTCCTGCATTTTGAACTGAAATTTCTTTTCTTCATATATTTTCTCACATCTCATTTTCCATATCCCCTAACAAATAAAAGCAATATGGTACATTAATTATTTCTTCCCCTTGTTCTTATGCTCTTTTATGTCCATCATTCTCTCAAGAAAACCATTGATCAGAGAAGTTGTTATTACATTCATAAATTAATTTGTTTCAAACTTTAGGCTAAATTTGTGATACGTAAGGAATGATAAGAATAGAGGGACAAAGTTGGACGGTCTAATAGTATTCTTCGGTAATAAATAATAAATATGATACATAGCTAGAGTTTCTTGAACAGGAGGTCTACTCCATATTGTGGTTCCATAATCAAATTCATGGCTGGAGAATGTCTATATCGTGGTGAGAGAGAGAAACTGAAGTTTGACAACAAAAGAGTGAGAAGAATCTTAAGCTCTGCCATGGCGAAGTACTGCCCCAAACAAATATGTGATCCACTACCAAACGGCATGTATATATGCGGAAATTTGCATGCTCCGGTAACTCCATTGGAAAATCTTTCCGGGTTAAATTTATCTGCATCATCTCCCCAGATTTTAGGATCTTGGTGAAGTGTAGCTACCAATATCCAAATATTAACTCCAATTGGTACATTAATATCCCCTAGTTTGATTTCCTCAAGTGCTTCCCTAGTCATCAAACAGATTGGAGGATAGAGCCGTAGTACCTCATTAATAGCCATAGTCAGCTGCCAATTCCATACATTTAAGATGTTGTCAATGGATGGTAAGTAGATCAAAAATAAACTTCTCATGAAAACATGTTCAAATATTCAAATAAGGACCTCAATGCCTCTTAAGCATGTGAATGAAGAAAATAGGCTTGGAAGAATTTTTCTCCATTTGAAGTCTGACGCAACTCTGATTCTGGATTAGTTAATGTCCAGTGTGACTTCCAAATACCAGAAGGTTTATTCAAAAAAAAAAAAAGTAACACGAAACCTATTTGTTCATTAAAGACTCAGATCCAAAGAAGCCCAACAAACTGGAATGGCCTTAAGGTTGTCCCGGGGGCCGGGATTGAGCCCATTAAAATCTTGACGAAATATCTGATCATATTATCGGAAAATAAATTGTATATTAAATTGTCATGCCATTAATAGAAAAGATTAATGTGCACTTACTGTTTTCATCTTAAGAAGCATGTCGTAATTTGGTAAGTCACCCTTACAAATTTCAAGAACTTCAGCACGAACTTTTTCTTGCCACTCCGGATACAAGGCCAATAGCATCAATGTCCATGTTGCTGTCACCGCAGTAGTTTCATACCCTGCCAAGTATATGTTCTTGCAATTGTCAACAATGAAACGGTTCCTTGATTCTTGGCCTAAATCACTGCTTTTAGCAGCTTCAAGGATCATTTGTAACAGGTCCTTTTCCGATGTTCCTAAATAGAGTGAGATTTGGATTAATAGAAGCGTACCTTGACTTTTTCAATGTAAAACTCAGGAGCAAGGATTTTCCTTTGATGTGCCCATAGTGCTCCATTTGAAGCTACTATGCCTTGCCCTAGCAACGGTTCAAGCACCTTTACCTGATTTGAAGGCCTTCCTAAATCGAATGAAGTGCTTATGCTTATTTCCTTCAGTAACTCAGGGTTGCCTACGTGCAAAATCTGTGTGTTTCCCATTGAAAACATAAAAGTAGAACTTGGAGGCCAAAACATATCAATAGCCCATCAACAACTCGAGCAAATAAAGGCTAAAAACGTGTAGCTAAACTTCAAATTTTTTGGTGTGTACCATATTGTTCTCTCCATTTGTCCAAGTACGGAAACACCTTGGAAGAACAATTGTGGACTATCTCTTGTTCTCCTTCTATCGATGACTTTGACGGCTTCATTCGTGTTCTCACAACATCCCGCAGATTCCCAAGTAAGAAGGAAGATGGAGGACCCTGAATTCCTTGCTTTCGTAGCCTGGAACGAAGCCTCTCAGGCTTCAATACCAGATCATCAAACAGGCAGATGAGCAAGGAAATGAACCCAACCAAGAGACTTGTCGCCAAAATCTGAACGAGAATCGATTGCAACTCCATGACTTGCTTCCAAATGTGGTGATACCGTGCGGCTAATGGTGCTACTCTCATGATCATATATATAGAAAGCCTTCGGTGATTCTTATTAAGATTTTGTTCAATTAATTAAACTAGAATTGATCAATGCTATAACATCCAAATTTCCATTAGCTATATTAATAATTTCATGTGTTGTTTAGTATTTGAGGCCATCTTGGACTTCATAATCCTGCAAGAATTGGCGAAAGCAATAGTACTTTTATGAAACAAAAGATGCTGAAGTCGGACCGTATGCAAGACATAAATTTTGCCCAATATTGTGTAGAATAATATACAGTAAATTGAAAGGCTTTGGAAGTAATCATGGGCTGAGATCACTCAACCTTGGTCTAAATCTAGGTACAGGCCGTCACACAAGGCTAACGTCCAAGCACAAGAACAAACTTGACCGGATCTCGAATTGAGCTTGGGATTTCACATGATTGTACGTAGGTCAAGCACAGGACAACTTGGGACAGATACTCTTAGGATTTTACTCCATTGTTCGTATTAGCATATAGGACGAACTTGACTCGTATCCATCTTCCGAAATATTATTATGGAGGGAAAATTATAAGTTTAGTCATTTAATTTTTTAAACACATAATTATAAAAACTAACGATTTGATCAATAATATATATTTATAAAATTCAATATTTTTGTCCCCAAATTTTTAAAAAATAATAGCTACTGATGTGGTATATATGACCGCTTTTAACATATCATATAGTATGGTGATGTTTAAGTCATGTAATCTAAAATCTCACATAACATGATAATGTGACATGCCCATATTATTGAATATGCCATGTTACATGGCTACATCATCATCCCCACATGATATATTTGGTGATGTGGCATGTTAGCATACCATTTATTTTCTATTAGCTTGATAACTAAAATATTGAATTTTACAAATATAAGTAACCAAATCTTTAGTTTTTATAATTGAGTTATAGCCAAAATAAAAAAAATTTAAAAGTTAAGTGACAAACAATATAATTATCCTATTATTGATCTAATTTAATAATTATTTTAGTAAAAATTTGATTCTAAATTATTAGTATTGAAGAAAATTTTTTCTCAAATATTATGAAATGAAGTTTGCATAAAGTAGAATAGAATGACTTTTTGGTCATTCGAGTGAGGGTTTTTATTGAGGGTTTTCTATTAAGATTTTCTGGAATTAAATGATGTTGTTTGGGCTTTTTGTTTGGGTTCTTATTACGGGTTTTTATTTTCTTAAATAAACTTATGTTTTATGATTGTTACATGCGTTAATTTAAAGTGTTTATATAATTTAATTTATCAATTTATATATTTTTATTAAAGTAATTTATTCTAAAGTTTGGAGTTTTAGTTTTTAAAATATACCTATAAAGTGTGCGTCAATTTTATTCAAACTTTAGAATAAATTACTTTAATAAAAATAAAATTGACACACACTTTATAGGTATATTTTAAAATATACCTATAATTCCCACCAAAAAAAATACCTATAAAGTGTGTGTCAAATTGTCAATTTTACCTTGAATTCAAACCAAAAAAAAAAAGGGAATAATGATGGATTTTTTTGGGAAATAAGGGAATGATTTATAACTCTTAATTACTTATCTTATTTTAATTTTGTAGATAATTTAAAATATAAAATATTAATATATAAACTAAATAAATCAATAAATACGTAATGAATTAAATAATTGCGAAAGATATTGTTTGTATCCATAAAAAATTTTTTTAAAGTTTTCACATGGTTTTGAAAAAAATATTAATACCTAAAGCAATGCGAGGGTAGGACTGTTCTAGCATGTGTGTGTAATGGAATGAACTCACCGGCTGTTGATACCATTGCGGCTAATAATGTTGGCCTACGCAAGGCTCTAACCAAGTAGTGGGCCATGGGTGCGTTTTTAATAATAGACACGAAATAAATGTTCCTAATTAGTAAATAGGATTTGCTTAACCAATGTTTACGGACACTGGTTAAGTCTAATGAAATTAATGACAATAAAAGGTAGTTTTGAATTTTGTAATAGTAATATTTGATAAAAAAAGTCATTAAATTTATTTTAGGTTAAACTTTATAAATTTGAGTCCAAATTTTGACGTTAAATTTTTTTTAAAACCCTATAATAATATCTTTTAAATTTTAAAACATACCCTAAAATTAAAATTTTTTACTTTGAGCTTTTTTTTTTGAGAGAATTTTTTTTTTACTTGGAGCTAAATGTTATAATTAGGAACTAAATTTTATAAATTTGGAGCTAAACTTAATTAAAGGTATTCTTATCCTTAAAAATTTGTAAAAGTGCACAAGAAATGAAGTCTATAATAACTTTCTACTTTTCACACAAAATCGAAGCAATAATTGCTTGTTATATAGGCACCGTTAGCCATTTCCAATTAAATAAACATTGTTCTTGCTTATCAAAAGAAGTAAATAAATGTCTAAATTATGAGTCATGTCTCTTTCTTTTTTTTTTCTTTTTTAATTTGTGTACAAGGTCGGCCCAAAGTTTTATCTCCATATGACTCACGGCTCTTTCATAAAATTAGGAAAAATTATCGGAACATATTACAATCCTTTTACAATAAAATTAATCAATCTCAATTTAAAATTTGATGAAGTGTATAATGAATCTTGCATTTATTTCTACCAAAAAGAATGAATCTTATATTTATAATTAGTTAAAGTAAACGAATTTGTACCTAATCTTTAATTTTTACATTAAAATGAAAATATTGAGAAATTATTCTATAGACCCGACCTACTGCGTCAGTAGTGATCTCAATTATTAAAATTGTGACAATTCAAAATAACTCTTAAATTTTAACAAAAAATTGAGCCACAAGTTTTAAAAGCTATTATAATTTAGGATAAATCCTAAAATTGGAATAGAGTTTTAATAATTGTACGAGAATGTCTGATTGAGTTGATACAATTTTAATGATTGAGATCCCTATCAATATGGTAGGTTAGGTCTATGCATATAATAATTTTGCAAAAATATCCATTTAAATAAAGTATTGAAATTTATTCAAATCTGTGATCTATTGAAGGTTTTATTTGAATCTATAAGTTAAAATTTTGTAGTTAAGGGACAAGAGTCAAATTTTACGTTTCAACCCAAAGTTGGAATTTACTATTCCATAAATTTCATTTTTGTACTATGTTTTCGCTTTATCTTTTTTTTTTTTTGAGTAAACTTTTAATTACTATATTATTTGGATGAAAAAAATACTATAGTAGCACATTTATTTTGTTAAGAATCCCAAACTCCCTTAGCTTTTTATGTACAAGAAGTCAAAATAAAAAGTTTCAAAAGTCAATCAAGGATCATATCAATTGATGTGAGAGAGAGAGAGAGAGAGAGAGAGAGAGAGAGAGAGAGAGAGAGAGAGAGAGAGAGAGAGAGAGAGAGAGAGAGAGATTGTGGTATAATTATAGATCTCTATTTTATTTTTTTGGTACACAGATCTCTATTACTTCAATTGCGACAAGTAAAATCCTCTTTTATTCTGAGCCATGAAAATTTAAAATAAAAAACTATATTTAGTATGAGAAAACATTTTCTATTTTCATTCTCTAAAAAATATAAGGAAACTATCATTTAAGTTATATGTTGTGAAGGGAAATGTATATATGTTTTAGAAAATGAAAATGGATTTAGAAATGAGATTAAAAAAATTATTCTCAATGTTAGGTCCATTTTCATTTTCATTTTCTAAAACATACATACATTTCTATAAACTACACATATCTTATATGATGATTTTTTTATATTTTTTAAAGAATAAAAATAAAAAATATTTTTATATACCAAACATAGCCTAGAGTTCCCTATGCATGAAAACGGGAGAAAAAAAAAGAAAAGATAATTAAGAAAAAAAAAAAGGACATATAAGACACATTTGTATCTGATAGCTCATAGCTTCTCCACCAGGAGATTCACTCCATGTTCAGGCTCTACAGCTAACCTCATGGTTGGAGAATGTATATATTTTGGTGAGAGAGAAAAATTAAAGTTAGTCAAAATAAGAGCAAGAAGGATCTTGAGCTCTGCCATGGCGAAATTCTGTCCCAAACATATTCTTGGTCCAACACCAAATGGCATGTATACATGAGGAAGCTTGCATGCCCCGGCAACCCCATTGGCAAACCTTTCAGGGTTGAACTTATAAGCATCAGGTCCCCAGATTTCAGGATCCTGGTGAAGTGTCGTCACCAATGTCCAAATATTAGCTCCTTTAGGCACATCAATGTCTCCAAATTTCATGTTTTCAAATAGTTCCCGTGACACGACCGGCACCGGTGGGTAAAGCCGGAGTGACTCATTGATCACCATAGTCAACTGCCATGCATTTCAAGTAGTTGTCAGTAATAATAACAATATATGCATTAAATTTGACGTTACTATGTTGACTTGAAACCACTTAATTCTCCTCTTATATTGTTTGGTCTATGACTGCCCTTTTTTGACTATGTGTTTCCAAGGGCATAAATTTTTGACAGAGAATTTTTGTCTGATACAGATACAGTGTTTGATATTAATTATATTGAATTGAAACTCTCTGTTATCAATTATTTTCTATTTAGAAAATTTCTTGTCGTTCAGAAATCAAAACTGCAGTTAGTCGGTGCCTGTTAATGTATTTCTAAGTCAAGCTCCTAAACTTTATTCACTCTACCAAGTTTGCATCCATTTCTGTCATTGTCAAACATCTTTTCCTTTTTCTAAAACGCAGTTTCTTATCTATTTCTAACAAGCAATTTTAGTCCCAAAATCAAAGAAGTCCTATATACTTCTCAGGCTTTATCGAGGGTATCTGAAGCCAATATGGACCTAATCCCCTTCCGGGGCTACCTTAAGGACGCAACCGGTTAAGTCTAGATTTCAGGATTTTACCCCCTAAGTGCTCCCCGCAAAGATCAGTTTTAGACTTACTGTTTTCATTTTCCGGATCATGTCAGAGTCAGGCAATTCACCCCGACAAATCTCGAGTACTTCTGCACGAGCTTTTTCTTGCCATTCTGGATTTGAGGCCAACAGCATCAATGTCCATGTTGATGCAACAGCAGTAGTCTCATAGCCTGCCAAGTATATGTTCTTGCAATTGTCAACAATGAAACGGTCTGTGTCATCTTGTCCTATATCACTGCTTGTAGCACTTTCAAGAATCATCTGCAGCAGATCCTTCTCTGATTTCGCTTCTCTTCTTTCCTTGACAACCTTCAAGATTAACCCACGAATCTCTTTCTCCAGTCTCCATCCTTCCTTGTTTGCCTTGGTTGGAAGATATCTGAAAGTTTCGGATTCAATTATCTCAATCAATTTTCTTGTCAAAATGATTTAACAATTCGGTAAAAGAAGTTGAAGTAAAGTAAGTACAACTGAACCTTAATCCAGGAATTCCTTGAGTGAAAAAATTCCTTGACAAGGACTTTTTGAGTTCTCTAAGCTTTAAGAAAATCTCTTCCCCTCTGGAATAATTGCTCCCAAAACAAGCTCTTGAGATAACATCTCCAGAAAAGCTTCTCATATAATCATCAATCTCAATATCTGCAACTCCACCTTCACTTTCAATCTTACTATTCCATGAGTTTACAACTGTTACTGAGGATTCTGCCATTAAGTTCATCATACTCTGAAATTTGGGTCATCAGACAGAGTTCGAATCGAAAAGAGAAAAATAGCAAATAAAACAGGGGAAAGTAACTTCATTATACCTTGACCTTGTCCATGTAGAGTTCAGGAGCAAGGATTTTTCTCTGATATGCCCATATGGAGCCATTTGAAGTTAGAATTCCTTGGCCAAGCAAAGGACCATTCTGCTTGTGTTGATAAGAAGGCTTCCCTAAATGCAGTGAAGTACATATGCTTATTTCTTTCACCACATCAGGGTCGCTCATGTGCAGAATCTGGATATTCCCAAGTGAAAACATGAATTTTGAACCTGTAAAGCACATAAAATCAAAAACACCATGAATCTTTTTAAAGTAAAAAAGATGGGAAATGGGAATTGATAGTTAAAACCTGAAAAAAAAATTCATACCGTACTGTTTTCTCCATTGTTCCAAGAATGGAAACAGAGCAGTAGAGCAATTATGGACAATCACTTTTTCTCCTCCTTTTGAAAACTTGGATGATGCCTCTGATTGAATCTTCTTCATTTCCCTGATATTTCCAAGCAAGATTGATGGTGGAGGGCCCTGAATTCCCTGCTTTCGAAGCTTGGAACGAAGCCTTTCAGGCTTCAAATATAGAGATTCAAACAGGCGTAGAAGCAGTCCAAACAATCCAAGAAACAGAGCTGTGACCATGATCTTCATAGGCAGAAATGGGAGCTCCATGGCTTTTTCAGTGCAGCTATACTTCCTGGCACTTGCTTTTTTCTTTATTGTCTGAATCCATATATATATATATATATATATATATATATATAATTGAACCACGTTAAAAAATTTCTGATGACCATATGACTTCTAGAAAGAAGAGTCCAAAGTTAGGTAAAAAAAAGTTGAGCCTGACCAACTGTTTTTGGTTTCCCTCTGTCACTACTCAATGGTGATGATTTAAAGTGATGGCCATTTGCTCTTAGTGCGTTTTTGAATGTTTTATAGATAAAATAGTCAAAGGATTGAAATTATTTAGTCCTAGGAAACTATTACACCAACTAAGGTTCTCTTTCACATAGCTGTGAGATTGGTTCGGATGAGATTAAAATACTGAGATTAGTTATTGTAGTGGTGAAATTAGAATTGTAATAGTGAAAATAAATCAGTGATGAGAAAATATGTATTTGATAAAACAATTGTGACAGTAAAATAAGAATGAAAAATGATCAAAAAGAGTATTAATTAAAAAAAAATCTAAAGTGATATAAAAAAAAAAACTTAAGGTTATTTTTGTAAAGAGTGTTATGGTGGAACTTGAGAATTCCCACTGTAGCTTTGAGCTGTGTTTGGGATAGTGCGTTTAGGGAATTACCACATAAGCAATCTCCATTGCACCATCCACACACTTAAGGTCCCTTTTGGGCCAGTACAACACGTTTAGCTTGCTGTAGTGGTCTTCTAAAAGGAGCCTAAGAAAAGCAACATAAAAACTTCTCTTGCAAATTCCCTTCTTACTGTCTAATTTAGAAGGTTAAAAACTAAACATTTTAATCCTTAACCATTTTAATTATGTTTTATTTGGGTTCCAAACATTTTTAAATTGTTTCTCTTTTTTGTAGAATTATTATTATTTTATCTAATAAAAGTAAATGAATGCTTTATAAAGATTATAGGAAGTGCTACATAGGATAAGAGAAGAGAGAGAAAAAATAATTTTAGATAATTTTAAAATTTTTTATTTTTTAAGTGTATTAAATATTTAGTGTGAGTTATCTATTGTATTTGTGAGATAGAGAGAGACAATGGTTATATTTAATCTAAAAATAATTTATTTTATTTTTTTACAAAAATAATTATTTATTATGATGAAAAAATCAGAATATATAGAGTACTTTTTTAATATTAGTGTGTTATTAATTGGAATGTTTTAAATTATTATAAATATTAAATTTCACAAAAAGTTACGGTACATTTAATCAATGATTTTTCATTTTCACAAATTTTCTTTTCAAAATTTTTTTGTTTTAAAATTATTTTTAAACTTTTTACCAATATTTATTTAATTTATCGTATATTTTAACTTCTTATATAATATAGCACAATTTCATCTATTGTATCAGATTTATTTTTGTAACCCAAAATGAAGTAAGCTTAATATAACAATTACTACTCTATATATAGTGAAAAAAATAAATTAGTCAAAATTTAGTTATTATATTATGTTTAATCTTGTAACCCGAAACCAAGTAGGAGTTCTTGTCTAATTAATATTAACATATCCATCTCGTGGATTACATTGCAAGCCATGTGGGCATTTTTCTAGTATTCCACTTGGATAAATTTCTTAATTTCTAATGGAATAATCTAACAAAAGGAGAACAAAAGAAACTACTTTAAAAGATTAAGGATATAAATTGAATAATTGAAATGTTAAGATTGAATGGAACTAGAATAAACGGTTAAGGATCATAGATAGTAATTATCTGTAAAAAAGCAATTAAAATAGTTAACATCTTTTTTTTTCTTTTCAATTAAGGGTATCCTTTATTAATTCAAGACTAATCGCTTTTCCATAAGAAAAATATTTTGTGTTTATCTTTTAAGTTCCTAGACGCATAAAATTGTTGGAGAGTGCATGGTCTGAGTGGTTTTGAAAGTAAGCCCTTGGACCACCCATTGGCGGGCCCAAAAACATTAAAGACTCACCCCGGGACTAACATTACGGTCTGATTGGCTGTTATTATGTCATGTCATTAAGGAAATTAAGATGGAGGTAGAAAATCAAAAGGTCAAACGGCATGACTTTTCTTTATACTCATTATGTCCCTGTTTATCTATTGTTTTTAGAAGTTTTATTTTTTCATTTTTATCTGTTTATATCTTAATATTAATTATTACTCATTTTATCCCTATTTATTTATTTCTTCTAAAAATTTTATTTCTTTTTTTATCTGTCTCTATTCCAACATCTATATTTTATATCTTTTTTTTGTTTCATAGCTAATCCCATTTCAACCTCTCTAATCTTGCATAAAGTAACTTACTTACTTGGTTGAATTTTAATTTTGTACTAAAAAAATCAATATTGTGTGAAAATCTTCATTTTGACCTCTAAGTTAGCAATTGGTAGTTTTAGGGGTGAATTATTTCGTAATTTTGATCAAAAAAATTTCTTTTTTAATATATTTTACATTTACTGAAAATAATTAAATGTGAGAATTTAACTCTTTTTCTAATTCAATGTCTTAAAGTTTATACTGACATCAATTTTTTCTTTTTTGACTTTCTAATTTCCTTTTTTTCTGTCATATATAAGTTTATTAATTTTTTAAATTTTGTGTAATTGTTATTTGTGGAGTTATAGATAAACATCATATCAATATTTTTTTTGTTTCTCTTCCAATAAATTGATCAAATCAAATTTCATATATACCCATATCATTAATGCGGGACAAATCGCTGGTTAATTTTTTTTTGGTGAATAATTATTAATTGGGAAATGCTAAATGGTGCACCCATGCCATCTTCTCTCAACCATCCTTAAAGGATGTATGGGTGCATCATTTAGCAAAACCGTTATTAATTTTTTTAAATTACCCTTTCAAACTACTTTCTTTCTCTTTTAAATGAATATTTTTCTTAAATAAGAGATAAAATTAAAGAGGATGAGAGATACATAGAAAAGAGTTAAGATAAATATGTATGAAATTTTATATTATAACTACTTTTCTTATCCTATACAAAACGATTAATAAAAATAGATAAATAAGAACAGACGAGTAAATCAATAGTTAGAAATCAAGTACCAATACTAGTAGGAAAAGAATTCTATCAACCTTTTCTGTGGAGAGATTGGTGGGTCAGACGGCAGTTATAGCACGCAAATCATGAAGAAATTAAATTTTTTTTTGGTTGAAATGAAGAAATTAATTAAGACTTTGTTGTTATTGGATAAAATTGCTGTGCGCTTTCTTTGGGGCTTAATTAGAATCCATGTATAGATTCACAATAGTTGTGACTATTAAAGTCAAGTAGCGTAGGCACCTGATTTGAGCCGGCAAACGAGTGGGTCAAGTCATTTTAGGCCAGAGACAAGTGAAGCGCCGGTACGTTTGGTGAACGGTTCTTGAAAATGATTCGTTAAAGTTGTTAAGAAATGAGTTTAAACAATAATAATTAGGTTTAAGGTCTCGTTCTATGTCAAAATCATTATAATTTAACTGTAAAATTTCAAACAAATTAATAAAAAAAAGTGACAAAATAATTATCATCAAATTTTATAATCTCTATACAAAAATTGGAATATATATATATATATAAAGTATGACATTGAGAGGAAAAAAATAAATTACCATTAAAATTATTTTTTAGGAAAAATAAAAGGAAAAAATAAATTACCATTAAAATCTTTTAGGAAAAATAAAAATCTTTTAAGATATTATCATAATCTTTTTATTTGTTATCACTTTGGATATTTATTTAAAGATATTAATTGTAAAAAAAATTCTAGAATCATTTAATTTAATAAAATATTTAAAAAGTATCAAAATTGCTATTTGGAACTCTTTAAAGCCAGATTTTGTAATTATTTTAAATTTATGTAAGTTTAGCTCAATTAATGAACAAAAAAAAGAGTTGAATAAAAGTAAACTTGACTTGTTATTGCTCAATAAAATAATTCAGGTTTGAAACTTTCAAATACAAGCATTGAAACATTTGCCCAAGGAGAAATGATCCACCAAAATCCGTTCCGATGGAAAATGACACCAAGTTTACTCTCATCTTTTAACCACAAATGAGTGTGGCAAAATCTACTATCTTCAATTTTGTCCACTATGTTTATTTCTTGTGAAGAAAAATAAACATCAATTGCTACCAATTATAGTAGTTTCTATTAAATGCTAAAAAATTTAAGGACTTTAGTTTTCTTAAGAATTTCTGCCATATATAATAATTTCACTAATTCGTCAAATAGTAGGGGCAAACTGTACCCCACACCTTTATAATGTCGCTTCCGGCTTGGGATCGTAGGGGTTATCTGCTAATTAAGCCAATTAAAAATTGGTCATAATCTCATTGGAGAAACTTGGGAAAAATTTAAAGATGTCAGACCATAGCAGTTATAATTATGTTCTAATTAAGCCATTAAACAGGGGCATCACCTTACTTGCTGGGAATCTTGGGAAAAAAAGACTTATTTAAACACAATGTGTCACAATTATTATGGAATAGTGGACTTTCTCATCTTAAGTTCATTTATCTTATCCTGAAGATAAACTTGTATTTGAAGAGAATTAATGGAGAGAGAAAATCAAGGAGAATATATCTAAGGTTCTAAGAATTGCTGCTTTACTTTACCGGGAAGTAAACTTGATTTACAAGTTAGTTTAAACTTATGTTATTTGTAAAAAGGTTTTCCACTATAATAAGGAGCTCTCACACTGTTTGTAATACATCTCACATAACTCATCAATAGTTGTAGTCTCCTCTTTATTTATTGTGCTTGAAATATTTAATATTTTAATATACGTTATCAGCACGTATAAAATTGCGAAAGGCATTGAGTATTGTATAAAATTTGCTTACTTGATAGTGCTACAACACATTGAGTATTGTGTAATAAAACTTTTTCTCAGCTATAAAATTGCGAAAGACAAATGTCCATATCATAGCTGGTTCTGTTAAAATTATAGATGGCCATGAAAACTCCACAATTGTTTTCCTAATGGTATATCTTGCATATAAAAGATACATTACTAAGTGGTAGATCAAAGAGGAGTCTACTTACCACAAAAATGTACACCTTAATGGATATCATCTTGAGACAATGAATGTGCAAAACAATGATTTTCTCTACATTACTTCTTACAAGATGGACTAGAAGACCATCTATGAGAAGCTAGAAGCTTTCAACATAGGATTGTATTGTTTCCCTATACGAGCTATAGAAGCATGTGCTATTATGCCTTGAAAAGTAGTGAACCTTGATGTGTTTGAGCTTGGCATGATCACCTTCATCCAGATACTACGATGACATGTAGAATTACCAAGAATACTAAAGGATATCACTTAAAAGACTCGAAGGTCTTATTGTCCAAAGATTATATTTGTGAATCTTGTTCAAAAAGAATGCTCGTTACTAAAACTTTAATTACATAGGTTGATCATGAATTGCCATTATTTTTGTAGTGAATATCTATAGGCCAATACAGTTTACAAATGGATCATTTCGATGTGTTATGGTATTAATGAAAGCATTATGTAGATGGTCCCATGTTTGTCTATGTGTAACGTTGCATTTGCATGTTTGCTTGCATAAACCATAAAGCTCCGAGCATATTTTCTTGATTATCAAATCTATAGCATAAGAATGGATAATGTTGGTGAATTTACATAAAAAAAAAGAAGCTTTGATGCGTGTTGCATAGCATTAGAAATTGAGGTTGAGCATCCAGTTCCATATATTCATACTCAAAATGGATTTGGCAGAGTCCTAGATTAAACGGATTCAAATAATCACCAGAATTTTGTTGATGAGAACAAAACTTCCTTCTTCGGTATGGGGCCATGTAGTTTTGCATGCTATAACACTTAATAGACTATGCCCCACTTCTTCTAATCAATATCCCCCCCTTTAGTTAGTATTAGGCCAGGAGCCTAATATTTAACATCATCGTACCTTTAGATGTGTTGTGCAAGTGTCTATAGCACCACCTTAAAAGAACTGAGATGGGTCCATAATGTCATTTGGGCATTTACATTAGGTTTGATTCACCGCCCATTTTTAAATTTCTTGAACTATTGACTGGAATTTATGGGCATCAAAAGCTTACATGAATGGAACGTAGAAAAAAGATAATATTTTTCTCATGGAATGAGCAATATTTGTCTCATTTAGACCCAAGAACACCTAAGTGTGAAAATAAGGTGCAAAATTGATCCATTTACAAATTATTGCTAATAGATTGCCTGATGCATTTAATAGCATTTAATAGATTGTTGAGAACATATTTCAATCATGAATGTTCCAGTTAGGATGGATGTTCTTGTAGAACATCCTGAAATGGATCTATATGTCCCGTGTTTCAAGCATGGTAGACCGATGAGATCAAAAGATACAGTTCCTAAAAAAAGTAGGGGGAGAAATTTTGAATTTGCTCCAAATGAGCATGTTAATTTTTCTAGAGGAAATCAAGTTGCCCCTAAAAGTGGCATAACATAATACTAAAAGAGAACACATTGCTCTTGAAACGGCACAAAATTAGGTGCATATTGCCCCTGAAGCGGCACAAACCCATGAAGAGATCACTAATCCTGAGAATACTAAAATTTTCATAAATTATTGTAACAAGATTTGAGATCAGAATAAGGTTATAATCAATGATGCTTTTGCTCTCATAATTACTTATGAAATTATGAATGATGATTATGAACATCAGTTTATATGGTTTATTAGATTCTGACATTTATATAAAAATTTTTGAGGGATTAAAAATACCTGAAGCATACACTCCCTGTAACTTATTTTCAATAAAGTTGCAAAGATTTTTGTATGGGTTAAAGTAATCTGGCCGTATGTGGTATCAATGTTTAAGTGAGTATCTAATTAAGGAATGGTAGAAAAATTATCCTATCTGTCCATGCTTTTTTTTTAAGAAATCTGAAATCGGATTTACTAGCAATTTATGTCAACGAGATGAATTTGATTAGAATTTTTAAAAAGTTATCTAAAACTGTTGAATATTTGAAAAAAGAATTTGAGGTTAAAGATTTGGGTAAAACAAAATTATACCTTGGTTTAGAGCTTGAGCATAAATCAAATGGAATTCTTGTCCATCAATCAGCATACATAGAGAGATTGCTTAGATGTTTTAACATGGACAAGACTCACATATTGACCACCCTTATGATTACTAGTGTCTATGTTACGTGCATGGCACGTAATACAACGAGTTATTAATAATTATAATATATTTTTTAATAATCTCAACTAATTTATTTGTTATTATATTTATTTTTCTAAATACATTTGATTGTAGTAAATTATATAAGAGTAATATTTAAATTAAGTTACTTTGTTTTTAACATTGTAAAACAATGTGTATAAGAATGGTATTTAAATTAAATTACAATGACTTATAATATTTTGAACTTTTTAATTGTATAAAATATAATTTAACTAATGGTATTTTTGAACATCAATGAGTAAAAACTCTTGAAAATCTTAATGTTTAATTATTTATTTTTAAAGTCCAATACAAAAGGTAGAGCCCAAATCCAATGACATTTTTGAAATATGTTAGAAAAAAAAGGGATATTTAATAGGAATAAACCCCTTACCCAACTCATACTTTTATATATATATATATATATATATATTAAATTAAGTTACTTTGTTTTTAATATTATAAAAAAAATGTGTATAAGAATGAGATTTAAATTAAATTGTCACGCCCCGACCCGCCCGGGTCGGCCACGTGGCAGCCGCCACACTGCCTCGAAGTATGTGCTGGCTAGTCACACACCTGAAGCACCGCAAGGCATAGAAATAAATATCATTGCTGTGAAACAAAACTAAAATTTAATTAGAATAATTTAAATAAATATTTAACTTATAAAGTGTACCAGTGGGTTAATTTAAAAGAATACCTCTACAGCGGAACTACTAAGGCTAAGCCATCGACGCCTCCTAGTGAGCCTCCATTCTATTTGCTGACTCCGTACGCAGATCTGCATCCATCCATATTGGATACAGGTGAGTGACAGAGATTCTAAGAATCTCCATCGGGCTTAGAGTGGATAAGAGAAATCCAAAATAAAATAACAATAAAATAAATGTTTTTCTTTTCAAAATCTCTTCTTAGTTCTCTATCCAAGAACTCTCTTTAAAAATACTTTAAATAAATAAATAAATATACATAAAATGGGTTGGTATCTCTGTCATACTGGAGGTGCAATCCGTCGGTCGTCTTATGCCTCACTGCACTGAGGGCTAGCTCTTTTCTTGTTAAAACATTTTCTCTTTTCTTTTTCTCTAGCCTGTTCCTCTGTGATGCCCATCGCTTTGGTGGGACACAGCTACACCAGACCTGGCGAGTCTCCCTTCGCGCATCTCTACTCCAGGCCATCATATTCTCCGTGCCCTTTCAAAAAGGCGGTCCATGAGAACCTCACATATATTCTCCCTGCCCCCTTGTCTAAAAAGGCGGTACAAGGGAACCTCACTAGCATGCCTCTCACTCGGTCCACACGCTCCCTCATATCGGTGCACCGAGGATACCTCTCAATCACTCATCACGCATCCCATCCATAACAAGCTTATAAAAATGTGTGTGTATATATATATATATAAAACATATAAACACATACACATAATTCTTTATATTTCCTTTGAAAACGTCCCACTCTCTAGGTGGGTATATCACAAGCAACTGTGTGTGTGTGGATTTCTCGTATCCCAAAACTTATGAAAACATTTATGTTTTTAAACCATTTTTAAAACCTTTGTGCCCAGTAGCTAAACAAAGAAGTCTAGGCCACTCACAGTATTGGGAGATTTGTATCTTCCCAAGCGCTCCATGTAGCTTAACCTCCAGAGCATCGCCGCACTTGATTCAACCGGAGCCCTAACATACGGAAATATATGTTAGCATTCATAATTAAATTTATGAATGCACCTACGAGACTCTAATATGACCTAAGACTGGGTTTGAATGTGATTCGGGGCCTAAGAAAGTGTCCGGGAGGTTTCGGGGCTAAAATTGGACTCTTGACGAAAAATTACCAAAATGCCCCTTGGGGCCCGTGGGCCCCACCCTGGCTCGCCCAAGTTCTACGCGAAATCTGGCCCAAAAAGCCCTCCCACGAGATATTTATATATTATAATAATATAATATATAAATATCTAAGATATATTAATATAATATATAAATATCTAAATAGGGGCTCGATCGGCCTGTTCTTTGGCCGGTCCTTTCCCCCAGTTTTTGCACTCGTTTCTCCTCCTTTCAACGTACAAACTTAGACAGGCGATCCTCATGGCATCCATGACGGATACGCTGAGGCAGAAACGAGCAACACTTGTCCAATTTCCGTAAAACTGAGATTTAGCCTAAATTGACTAGATCTCCGATTTACTCTCACTCGGTACATGGAAATGCGTGAAAACACAGTATGACGTAGATCAAGGTGAGTACTATAATATACTAAAAACTCACCTTATTTCACTGGCCCGATATCTCAGATCTGAGTTTTAAAAATTAAACCGGTCAAAAACTAAAAACTCAGATCTACACTAAACCAATGCATGGAAATGCGTGCAAACTTAATATAACGTAGATCGAGGTGAGTAGAATAACATACTAGAAACTCACCTTGATCTGACTGCCGGATTGTCCGGATCTGTCAAAAGTCCAAAATGCCTCCGTTTAGCTCCAGAGAGAAAAGAAAAGAAAATGAAAGAAAAAGAAAAAAAAGAAATGAGGAAAACCTTCGGCTTTCCTCGATTTATAGAGGAGCCCGACATTGGGTCTACTCAGGCCCCGGGGTCAAACTTTTTCCCCTTTTTTAACTTTCTTTCATTTTCACTCGTTGGCTAAATCCTTTGATTTCTTGTGCCAATAGGGCCCATAATAAATTTCTATGGACTTAATTGGAGGTCTTTTTGGCATTTACTAATTTCCATGCACGGTTAATTACTTTATCTTCCAACTTCGTCTTATCCTAATTTTAACTTGTCTTCTTGATTAGACACATCCGGACCGACGTATTGTTCACTTAATACGCCATCTTACACTATTTCATTTGTACGAAAAAGTTGTATTAGGTCGGGGTGTGTCATAAATTACAATTACTTATGATGTTTTATACTTTTTAAATGTACAAAATCCAATTTAACCAATGGTATTTTTGAACACCAATGAGTAAAAACCTTTAAAAATCTTAATGTTTAATTATTTGTTTTTAAAGTCCAATATAAAAGATAGAGCCCAAATCTTTTAAAAGTCCAATATAAAAGGTAGAGTTCAAATGCAATGGCATTTTTGAAATATGTTAGAGAAAATAGATATTTAATCGGAATAAACCTCTTACTTAACTCATACTTTTATATATATTATAGACAAGGTCCCTTAATCCCCAAACGGATCCCTTTCATACTAAAAAATCTCATGAGAATATACTTGGTCATGAAGTACCACGTCTTAATGCTATTAGAAAATTGGTGTATTCGGCACAGTGCATGAGACGAGAGATCGCTTTACAATAAATTTATTGGCGACTATAGATTTAGGGTTATTTTATTCAAAGAAAACCACTAAATCTGAATTAGTGGGATATGCTAATGCATGATATAAATCTGATCCGCATAAGGCTCACTCTCAAATCGGTTATTTGTCTTGTTATAATGATATACCCATTTTTGGTGTTCCACTAAGCAAATATTGATAGCTACCTCTTCAAATCACTTTGAAATTATTTCTCTATATGAGGGAAGAATAGAGTGTATTTGGTGAAGATGTGTGATTTCACATATTCATAATGCTAATGGATTGAAACCCATTATAGATTCCTTGACAAAATTTTTCTATACTCATAAACTCCAAAAAGTTGACAAGTTGTTATTAAATGAATTCACTCTACGAACTAACAATCTTGTTGATTTATTTACCAAGTCATTGCTAACATCAATATTCAAGAAACTAATCTATGATATTGGTATGCAGCAAATCAATAAGATGTAAGATAGAAAGCACTAGAACTGGCAATAAATAAAGGCCCTAGAAGTGGCAGTAGATAGATGCCCTAGTAAAGCAATAGATAAATGCCCTAGTAATAGTGATTTTTAAAGGGGAGCGGATTATAGATATTGTGTATTACCCTTTTTTTTCTTTCGTCTGCTTTTTGTCTCACAGGGTTTTCCCCGACTAAAGGTTTTCAATGAGGTAGTAATAACATATCTAAATTTCCTAAAAACACATTAGATGAATTTGATTGCTCTTTACTCTTTTACTTTGATAATCGATTTTTGTCCCACTGAGTTTTCTTGACTTAAAATTTTTAACGAGGCAGTAGCTATATGTCTAATAAGGTCATTTAGAATAGTCTTCAGTTCAAGGGGAGTGTTATGGAATAATGAACTTTCACATTTCAGGTCCATTTACCTTGTTCTAAAAATAAACCCATATTTGAAGAGAACTACTGGAGAGAGAAAATCAAGGAGAATATATCTAGGGTTTTAGGAAATGTAGCTTTATTTGGCCTGGAAGTAAACTTAGCTTGCAAAGTTAGGTTAAATCTATATTATTTATAAAAGGTTTCTCCACTATAAATAAGGAGCCCTCATACCATTTGTAGCACATCTCACACAACTCACTAATAGTTATATTCTTCCTCTTTTTGTAGTAAAAATATTCTCTCTATTCTCTCTATTCTCTTATTTTCTTGTTCTTTATTGTTCTTCAAATATTCAATATTATTATATCAACAATATTATTATGAGTTTTATTATATAACTCATCTAAATCGATCTTGTTTGAAATTCGCATGATGTTATTTTATTCTAAAATCCTACCATTATAAATTTTAAAAATACAAAACTTACCCCTTAAAATAAGGTAACTTTTAGTAATGTGCAGTTAAATTTTTATAAAATTTTTGTGAAACACATAAATGTTGAACAAATTAGAAAAAGTCAAAGGGTTGTACGAGGGATAGATTTGGTTATTTTTCTATTATTATTGGGGAGCTTTAGCAAAGGAGCTAAACATGAGTGATGGGTCATAACTCATAATCTTAGTGGTGAATTTTTGGGCACTTTTTACACTAACCACTGAGTTAAATATTTAGACGAAACTCGGTGATTACGTACTCTTAATCTTTTTACAAAAAGGAGTTTTTATTTAATTAGAGAAGACAATAATTGTGCAAATTTTTTGACAAACCTCGTTCAAAATTGTCTACATGGAACGACTGTGTCCTAAATTTCCATTGTTGGAATATGATGTATCAATAGAATGGCCTCAACCAACGTACCCAAACCGAAGTCAAATAAATACTAATTTATAGAAAAATTGAATAGAAAAATACATTTATATTCCAAAAATCTGAGCTTGAAATTAAAAAAAAAAGTATTACATTAACATTAGAAAGATATTTTGGTTATTTTGATTATTCCATGGACGAAATAATCAAACATTATGTTATCTAAGCAAGTTCCTCAACGCCAATACCAAAGGCATCAACCCACTTCCTGTAATGCTTCTTAACATGCACTGCCTTTTCCATTGCCCCATAAAACCTACTACAATCCTTATACTTCTCTTCCTCCATGTAAAACTCCCTTTCAGCATTGGCAGCCGCCGGTAACCCAACGACGTGTGCATCCACCGTACGCACCACGTAACGTGACGCTAGTCCAGGGAACGACCCTGACTCCGTCTCCTCCTCCTTAATCTTATATGAACCAGGCACGATCTTGGTAACAATGTTTCCGTGATCAAGCAGCCCAATTTCTTCTTTCATAGCGCGTAAAGCAGCAGCCTCTATCTTCTCGCGTACCTTCATTTTCTCCGACTATGTACACGACCGGTGCCTCATTGAGCTGTTGGAGAGTTCCTGATGCGATTCTAGGAGGATTCTCTTCTTGTCTTCGCTCAAGATATGCACCATTGCGCAATGAACGGTTCGTAAAGGTGGGATCATGTCGGAGATCATTGACTCGACTTGGATAAGTTCAATCCAGAGATTGTAGACATTAATTCTTGGTGCCTGGTTTGATGCCCCAGGATGCAAAAGCTTCGGGTGGAAGGCGAGCTTTGAGCCAGTCTGATAGGAACTCTGGTGTGAGAAAGGTGTTTGAGGTTTTGGCAGCGGCCATTGATGATGATTTGGTGCTATTGTGGCTTTGGTTGCTTTGCAAATATGGGTTTTATAGGACTTACTGTCTTTTAATGACTTTAATTACAAGCGTTTTGAGTAAGAAATGTCTTTGGCCCAAGAAAGCAAGGGAGATTGTCGATTTAGAATGTTTTGTTAATAACCTTATCATCAAATCATCCATTAACATATAAAAAAAAGCAACTTTTTCATGAAAAAACAGTAAAAAACTACTGCTAATATATATCATTACCATCGAAATAGGGGGCGACTAAGAAAGTATTATACATTAAATTGTCTTCTATCTGTCTGGTATGGTAATGAAACGGTAAGAGACAAATATCAGATTAAGGCCACAATGCTTACACCATAAATAGTCTATACAACCTATCTTTTTGTAGCATTCTTCATTAAGGACCAACCAAATATTAATTGCGCCAGGTGAATGTTCGAGGGATGATTCATGAATGCAGGCCTACTAATCCATGTTCTTGCAATATAGAACAATCTGGTGTACGAAAGCCATTCACTCAAGAGTTTGATAACTTGAACTGCACTAAAGGAATTTCCTGCCCTTTTCTCACAGCATTCAGTTCTTCAGAAGCATTTGATCCTGTTGACTGTGGCTACCAGTTATGCAAAGCCATTGGTTCACCTTATAAAACAGTTAGCATGCTACCTTGGTAACTTTCAAGATATTGATGTTGATAAGGAAGGAGAAAAAATAAAGGAAAAATTACTTTCTAAATATCACATACCTTCGCACTCTATTATCGGAAGAACGATTGATCGATTAAATTGGCTTCATCCTCCACGTCTATCTCTTTCCACCACTCTACACATTTAAAACAGGGTAAAAAGGCATTTGGAGTGGCTTCATCATCCCATTCAACGTCTTCCCACCACTCTTCATATCCTTCAATGCTGATTTGATTCCCCTTTGCACCCTTCTGGTTGAGTGGAAGCTTCTTCAGTTTTGAGCAATTAAATACTTTGATTTTTCTCAAACATGGGAACGGTAGAGCATCCCAGCATATGCTCTTCAATTCTGGTAAATCTCTTAAATCAAGCGTTTCTAGCTTAGCAAATGGTTTTGAGTTAGGCATCCCAACAACATCTGCAACTTCACTAAATGTTCCCTTGCTCATTATGGCTTCCAATTTTGAGCATATCATAACACAAAGCCATGTCAAATTTGGAGCATGAATAAGCCACGACAAGCTCCTCAATTCATCACATCTACTTATGAGAACCCTGCTCAGTGTGTGAAAGCGAGGAGTACTAGAGAAGTGTGAGATTTGTGTCATTCGTTTTTCCTCCGTTTGTCTCTCTATCTTCATCTTTATCTCTTTCATACATCGGCAATCTATAATTAGCAGTGTATCTAGACGCTCCAGGTTTACTAAAGGTAAAACATTCAATTCCTTTGACTCCCAAAAACCTCGAAGAAAAAGTATGTCAATGCATCCAGGTAGATTGTGGGAGCTCAAAAAGCTTTGTAGAGCAAAATCATTTTTTATTTCTAAAGTCAGCAAATTCAAATGTTGCAAGCATTTCAATTCATCCATCAATCCTTCATAACCACCATGTAGGACATTGTCTTCATCTAGACCTCCTTCTGTTAAAGCTATTCTGAATATTTGCAGCCTTGAAATATTATATATCAATTGTCGTGGGATCTTTTTGAGATGAAGTGTCCCTATTAAGTTTAAGTATTTCAGATTTGACAAGCTATTCGTGTTTGGCAACTCTACTATCCCTGTCCATTTTAGATCAAGATGTTCTAAAGAGACCAACTGAAATATTCCTTCTGGCAACTCCCTTAACTTCCAATTGCAAGACAAGTTTAGAACTCTCAGGCTGGGCATAAATTGGAAGAAACCATCACAAATCACCTTCAACTTATTATTGTTGAGAAACAAAGTTTGAAGATTAGGGCATGTTGGTGTTCCTCTTAGTTCTTCAATTCCACCATTGGCCAATGACATTCTTGCACCTTCCCAATTTTCAATATTAAGTACTGCCTCAATTGATAGAACCCCTGATTGTACAAATATTTTCTTCTCTGGTGCTTCACACTCACGTGTTATCCACAATGCCATATCACGGATCACATCATGCATCTTTACAAATTCTCCTACTACTTCACATCTTTCTAACAAACAAGCATTAAGAAGACAATTGATAATGTTGTATCCTTGCATTTGAGCTCTACTTATGTTCTTAAATTCATCCAAAAATCCCTCACAAAACCAATAATCTATTAGAAAACTTTTTTCAATTCTATAATCCTCAGGAAACAAGCTACAGTACAAGAAACAATATCTCATCATGTCATTAGGCAAGCTATCATAACTGAATTTTAAAAGAGAATATACCTCTTGGTCCATCCTTGCTAACTTGTACGGAAATTCTTTCAAGACCTCAATTGCATATTTCCAGTCTTGGATCATCTTCTTGCAAGCCATGGCTTTACCAATTACTATCAGTGCAAGAGGCAGTCCGCCACACTTTGCAGCTACTTGTTTAGCAAGCTCCCGGATATCTGGGTGGTTATCAAGGGTTTCTTCTCCAACCTTCTCTTCAAACAATTTCCAAGCTTCATTGGCTCCCAAACATTCTACTTTGATCTTCTCATGAGCTCTCATTTGGCAACATACCTCTAAGAAACGAGTTGTAAAGATTATTTTACAACAGTTTTCCTGATTCGGTGCAGGTATGCCTACTTTAAGCAAATTCACCCATTCCCATACATCATCCATCCATAAAACAAACTTTTTTTTGCTCAAAATTCTGAAAAGAACAATAGCTTTCTCATCAGAACTTTTATTCATCCACAATGAGTTTGAAAGGCCAAGCTTTTCCCCAATCTTTTGTTGAACATTTTCAACAGTATAATCTTTAGAAACCACCACCCAAATTACAACATCATAACACATTAACATGTTGCTTAACTTATTGTTAATTTGGGTCAAGAGTGTCGTCTTACCAACGCCTCCCAAGCCTTGTAAACCAATCATGCCCACCTCATTTCCTTCAAGTAAGCTCAAGACTTTTCCCAGTGTGGATTCCAAACCCACTGTGGGCTCAGTAGGTCTTACTTCCACTCGGGCTGCAGGTTCATTCTGAGCTACCTTGTCAAAAATTCCTTCCTTCTTCAGTTCGACTATTTCTTCAAGTTTTTTGGCCACTTGCTTACCAAATTTGTAGCTAGACATACAGTTCCTGGAAAAGCAGCTAGCAAAACATAATTTCCGAATTTCTTGAGGACCATCTTCGATCAATTCATCAGCTTCTGCTACCACAGTTTGCACCCTTGAAAGCCAGACTTGAACTTGACTAAGCCGCTTCATAAGTTGTTGTTCAGCAAGATCAACCATCTGATTGACATCGTCCCTTTTTGCTCTTAGTTTCTCCAATTCCACGGTCAGAGCTTTAAGATTTTGGTCAAGCTTACATGTATAACTTGCTTGTGCAGAAACGCAGTCCCAGCAACGAGGAACGGTGTCTTCTGTCGAGATTGCGAAAGAGCATACGTTTCCCATAATTTGCTCTTAAATATATCGTTGATAAATAAAGAAAGAGGAGACTTTCTTGATTTGATGAATTTCTCGAGGCAAGAAAGCTGCAAATTTTGGTAAGGTGAGCGGCAGTGCTTTTGGCAAATGCACTGAATATGATTTAGTCAAGCTTTACCATCAAGCAGGGGCATAGCTTTCGCTGGCAGGCACCTGGTTAGTGAAAAGAGATAAAATCAAGCCAAACCAAATTTCGGGTAAGTCAAGGTCTTCTCTCCTCTCTCTCAGAAATTTGGAACTTTGACAAGCCAACTTGATATCAAAATCACATTGATGATCACCCGTTGGACACGTTTCGTGAAAATTTTGAAATTAGACGAATTATCTTGTTTCTCCACTTATAAAGTCTTTTTGATGGCTATAAAGTAAAATCATATTTAATCAAAAGATTTCATTTCATAAATATGAGAATATGAGGATATGATGGCAACGCCAGTCTCTCAAGTCTCGGGGCGCCCCGGTCCCTTGTCCCTTAAACAATTTTCTTTTGGTTTAATATTTAAATTGATCTCTGAATTATATGAGAAAAGATAAATTAGTCACTAAACTTTTATTTGAAATAAATTAGTCCATAAAGTTTTATTTTGGGATAGATAGATTCTAAAAAAAAAAAAACTAAAGAAAACTTAGGGACCAATTATCCCAAAATAAAAATTCAGGGATTAATCTGTCTTAATTCGTCAAGTTTTTAACCATTCAGGGACCAATTTATCCCAAAATAAAAGTTGATGGATTAATTTAGGAATCAATCTTTTTTTGTATAATTGAAGGACTAAATTGAGTATTAAACCATTTTCTTTTGGCAACAAGTAACCAACTAGCTAGAGCTAGCTAGAATAAGATGTTTTCAGTTGAAAATGTCAATGGGGAAGGTTTAATGTGTTTTTGGTCCATTTTCAAACCTTCTTACCGTCTAAAAACTTCTGTGATTCTTGTTGTTTTTCTCTTTCACATCTGGAAATTCTAAACCCCATACTGAGAAAAGTTAGCCGCACAAACAGTACTCTTTTAACTACGTACACATTATATGAATTGAGAGAACGGCGTTCCCTCGTTATCTTAGGTAACTAGTTCTTAATAAATGTGCCAGTTTTTTTGACAAACCTGGTTCAAAATTGTCTACATGGAACGACTGTGCTAAACAAATGACCTCAACCCAACGTATCTGAACTGAAGTCTCAAAATAGAGTAAGTCCAATAAATACTAACTAGTAAATTTGTCCGCGCTAACAACGTGGGTTATGGATATCCTTATAATATATTTGTCCTACTTGTTTATTTGTTTTTTAAAATGTTATAATAATCGTATATGTAGACACTAATTTTTAGTTTTGACTTTTGGTTAATTAGTTAATAAATTAATTAACTAATCAATTAACCACTTCCAATTTTTATTGCACCTATCATCTTTTTTAAGCTTAGTCTATCTTTGAATATTATTATTATTATTATTATTTATCTTATTTTAATTTATTACCTTGCAGGCAATTTTGAACCTGAAACCGGGAAACCAAAGCGCCAAATCAATTCAGTCATCATGCAAAAGGAAAGCCATGTAAAAAAAATCGACTGACTCAACTCGAGTATGATGTAATATATATATATATATGTGTGTGTGTATATATATATATTTACATGTATATGTATATTTATAAATATGTATTTCTATATAGGTACATAGATATATATACATATATATTTATGTATATATATAAATGTATATTTATATGGATATATATTCATAGATGTATACATATATATTTAAATACATATATGTATATATATACATGTATATATACATATAATATGTGTCAAAAGGCCATACTAACTAGGGCCCATTACCATGCAAAAGAGAAAATGATCCCGTCCCCATGTTGCTGCCACCACCCAAAAATCCCACGAAAATGAACCAGACCCCCAAACTCAAGGCTTGAACCATCGGTTCTTTGCATGCGCAGCCCTGGTCCTTTCATGGCTAAGCCATGAAGAACTAGCTGCCATCTCCCTCACCTGCAAAGCCCTTCACCAACCCACCCACTCATAGTCAAGGTAGTTGGTAAAGTTTACTGCTACAGATGCTATGACTGGAAATATCCAGTGAAATCACACGACAAGAAACACCTCAGAGGTGCGGTCGTGGAAGTGACTTGCAAGGTTGGAGAAAAAGAGATCACGGCCTATGGAAAAACCAAGATCAATGGCAAATTCAGCGTCACAGTTGAAGGATTTGACTAGGCCAAATATGGAGCCGAGGCAAGCAAGGCCAAGCTCCACGCGGCACCCGAGGGCTCACCATGCAACATCCCGACTAGCCTACACGGGGGCGACAAGGGTGCCAAGCTGAAGGTGAAGTCAAAGACCAAGTACGAGGTTGTGCTCAGTGCCAAGCCATTTGCTTATGCTCCAAAGACTCCTTACGAAGAGTGTGAGAAGACAAATCTCCACCACCACCATCGCCATCTCCTCCACTGTATTATTACAAGTCTCCACCACCGTAGCCATCTAATCTCATGCACCACTACCTTGCCGCAGCCTTACCGACTTCCTCCCCATCATCACCGCCAACACTCACAACAGCAGCAGCGGTTTGTCCCCATAGCCGCAGCAGCTCGCCATCGTCCCACAGCCGCAGCAGCTCGCCACCGTCCCACAGTAGCCACCAATGTTATATTTGGCCTTGCTTTAGGATGCAAATCTGTTATCATCCCAATCTTCGCCATTGCAATCAGCATTTTTGTTAGTTTTAGCTTTGCTGCCATGTATGGTATCGCAGTTGCGGCCCTTGGAATGTTGAGCACCATTGCAACTGGGTTGGCGATTGATGCTTATGGTCCCATCAGTGACAATGCCGGACGCATTGCTGAGATGGCCGGCATGAGCCATCGTATTCGTGAGAGAACTGATGCTCTTGATGCTGCTGGAAATACCACTGCTGCCATTGGAAAGGGATTTGCTATCGGGTCAGCAGTATTGTTGTCATTGGCTCTATTTGGTGCCTTTGTGAGCCGTGCAGCTATCTCTACTATTGATTTCTTGACTCCTAAGGTTTTCATTGGTTTAATAGTTGGTGCCATGCTTCCATACTGGTTCTCTGCCATGACCATGAAGAGTGTGGGAAGTGCAGCTTTGAAGATGGTTGAGGAAGTTCGCAGACAGTTCAATACTATTCCCGGTCTCATGGAGGGTCATGCGAAGCCTGATTATGCTACCTGTATCAAAATCTCAACTGATGCTTCTATCAAGGAGATGATCCCTCTTGGTGCGCTTGTCATGCTTACTCCTTTTATTGTTGGAACTTTCTTTGGTGTTGAGACTCTTCCTGGTGTCCTTGCTGGTGCTCTTGTATCTGGTGTTCAGATTGCAATTTCTGTTTCGAACACTGGTGGTGCATGGGACAATGCCAAGAAGTTCATTGAGGCTGGTGCCTCAGAGCATGCAAGGACCCTTGGTCCAAAAGGATCTGATCCTCACAAGGCAGCTGTCATTGGTGACACGGTTGGAGATCCTCTCAAGGATACCTCCGGCCCTTCACTCAACATCCTCATCAAGCTTATGGCTGTGGAGTCACTTGCGTTTGCTCCCTTTTTCGCCACTGTCGCCATTTCCTGCTGTACACGCGGCGACTGAATCGCCTGTCTCTGCCTACATGCGGTACCTCCAGAGCTCCATGTCTACTGCTATGGATTCCAATCCAAATCAATTCTCGGGATTCCCATCATTGGCCCCATTTGTTTCACCTCGTTGGAACAACTTAACTGCCCCACCCCAACCCGTGACCACGCCAGCTACACTTATTGGATGCTGCGCCCCTCGGATACTTTTACAAAGACAAAAAGCAAGGGAAGACAAAAAAGGAAGAGCATGGTCAAAAAAAATTATTAACAGCCATTCTTTCAAAAAAAAAAAGAAGAACAAAAAGGAGGGCACAACGGGGGAGAAAAGAAGGTAGAGCTTCAGCCCTCTTAACAAAAACAGAAAAAAAAGAGGGGGGAAAGCACAACGAAGAAAAGGGAGAACTTCAGCCTTCCTTCAAACAGAGAAAAAAGAAGAGAACAGAGCAGAGAGACGACCAATCCCTCATTCAGGGTAGTTTGTATTTGTCCCGTTGTTTTCAGTTGTCCATAATTTAAGTTAAGCTTGGATAATATTTCTGTCTAAATCTTTATTATCTCAGTCTTCGTTTGTGTAGTCCTTTAACTTTGTTAATTTTTATACAATTTTCTTTTCAAGTTGCCATTTTTATCAATTTTTCCATGATTACCTGTCAAAGTTCTCATTTTTATGCAATTTTCTACTCCAAATCTTGTTTTTTTTTATTAAATTTTACGTAAATGTCTATACAAGTTTTTTATGTTCATTTATTCTTGATATAATTTTCTATCTAAGTTCCTGTTTTTATCGATCCTCATGTAAATCTCAGTGCAAGTTATCATTTTTATTGTTCTATGCTTGAACATTTGTTTCAGCTCTCGTTTTGATTGAGTTTCATGTGTATATTTGCTCGGGCTTTTGTCTTTACCAGTATGCATGTATAAATATTGCCCAAATCTCTATTTCCATTGGTCCTTGCGTATGTCTGTGCGCAAGTTATCAGCTCTATTGCTCTGTGCTTGATTAATTGTTTAAATCGTAGTTTTTGTTGATTTTTACATAAATATTCGTCCAAGTTTATATCTTTTATCAGTATGTGCATATAAACCCGTGTCCAAGCTCATATTTTTATCAATCTTCATTACAAATTCCTATCAAAGTTACCATTTTTATTAATTCGTGCATACATATCTGTTTAGATCTCATAGTCTATTGAATCTTTATACAAATACTGCCCAAGCTCCCATCTCCATTAATTTTCTGTCCGAGTCTATACTTTTAGTAATCCTTTATATGTCTTTCTGTTCAAGTTCTTATTTTTACTAAATCTTCATGCAGTTATTTGTTCAAGTTTCTTTTTTATTTATATGTCAGGATCTATGTTCAAGTTACCACTTTTATTAATTCCTATGTGAATATATGCCTAAGTTTTTATTTTTATTGATATTTTGTGTACTTTTCTGTTCCAACCCTTATTTTTATTAACCTCCGTGTAAACCTTTGTCTAAGTTTCTGTTTTTACCAAGCTATATGTGTAAAACCATGTTCAAGACACCATTTTTATCGATATTTATGCAGATCTCCATACAAAAAAAATCCATTTCTATTCATCTTTGTGTAGTATCCTCAATTAGTATTTACATACATTCTGCTACTGTTATGATCATTCGGACTAGATTTGTAAATATGCTCCTTTCATACACCATAATTTTCCCATGCTCCCCTTGTTTAAATTAATTGTGTTTATATGTACTAATATATATTTCCTTGTCTCATTCACGCATAATTAAAATTAGAACATTAGTTTTCGAAAATTCATATGCATGGGGTAACTAAAAGAGGCTTCGGGAGTCTGAGGTTTCTGAAGGTTTTATCCGATGAGATGTTTTCTCGGTGTCTAATCGGGAGTCCGATCGGGCCCGGGAGAATTCTTTCATCCCTTCAAAAATTAAAAAAAACATGTTTTTCATGTAATTTTCATAAAATGCATGCAATCATGTTTATGATTTTCTTTAATTTCTTAAAATTTGCGAATGAACCCAAATTTTTTTTTTTACAAAAAGGAATGTTAATTCCAAAATCTTTTATTTTTATTTATTTTATTTTTACTTTTATGTTTTATCTTTATTTCATTTTTAAGAAAATCCCTTGTTTAAGAGGCCCAATTAAATTAAAAGGAATGTTTATTCCAACATTAATTTCAAAACATGTCTTAGAAGTTTTTTTTTTTGAGAGATCTTAACTACCCAATTATAATTAAGGCCTCTCAAATTAATTCAAGTTTTGTTAAAAAATCACTTTAAAATTTCTTTTCTTATTTTTATTTCTTTGGAAGGGAATGTTCATTTTCTTTTGACCCTTTTTTTATTTATTTTCCAAAATACCTTTTTGGGAGAACTTTAGTATATCTAATTAATTAGGACCCTTCAAGTAAACTTCATTTTTATCAAAAATGCATTTTTAACTCGAATAAAAGGAATGTTTATTTTTTTAAAAAAAAAATCTTTAAAATTCTTTTTTTTTTAAAAAAAATCAGTTTTATAAAAAGGACATTTATTTTTTGAAAGGTCTTAATTTATTAATCTACTAAGGTTTTCCTACTAAACTAAATTTTTGACAAATTATTCCCTTCAACAAATTAAAAGGAATATTTATTCCAACATTGTTTTAAAATTAAATCTTTCTAAGAGATTTTAATTTAAGTAATCATAATTAAAGTCTCTTAATGTAAATTTCAAAGCATGAATTATTTGAGGATGTTTATCCCAACCTTTTTTGCAAAATGTTTTCTAGAAGGTTTCAATTAATATTCTCATTATTGAGATTTTCTAAAATTAAAATTAAATCTTTGTTTTTCAAAAGGATACTTATCCTCATTTTTAAATTTGACTTTGATTTTTGAAGAATATTCATTCCTATTTAGAAATCGAATATCCATTCTAAGTAGGAAATTTCTTCAAATTCAAAATTGGGCTATGGATTTTCACATCAAAAGGAATGTTCATTCCGACATTAAGTCTTTAAATTTCGAATTTAGTTTCTACAATGGGATGTTTATCCTACATTAAAAGGAATATTTATTCCAACATTTGAAATTATGTTTTTCTTAAAGTGATTTTAAACACATTTTATTATTATTTCCCAAGTAAAATATTTTTAAGACTTTTGTGGTACCGATTTCCGGGCATCTTGGGGGTGCTAATCCTTCCCCAAGCGTAACCGACTCACGAACCTGAAATATTTTTCGTAGACCAGTTTCTTTCCTTAACTTGACGTAATCTTTCTAGATTTATGTTGGATTAAACAAGTAGGTGACTAACCACACCTATTAAAAATAAAAGGTTAGTGGCGACTCCATTTTTTTTCAGACTGTTTAGTCCCAAACTTTTTTCACGCCATGTAATTTATCGTCGGAGCGGTAAAACGTCTCGACAGTATATATATTTATTTATCATTTAAGTCAGTAAAGTTATGTGGTACTTTTCAAAATTAAAGAAAAGATATTTAAATTGGAGTAAGAAAGCAACATGAACCACATAAGAAATACGACTGAGATTAAGTGAATTGATAACTATATATATAATGTTATGTTATGGAAACAATCATGAAATAATAGTAAAGAAGTCTAAAAAAGAAAAGTAGATCATGCGGCTCATGCATTGTTGAAAGAAAATATTATTGACAATGTTCTAATAAGCAGGAGATTAACTTTTTACTACATCATTCACATAAGCAATTGGAGGAAAAAAAAGAGAGAAAATACCGCCATAAATTTTGTCATATAACTTGCTAGTTACTTTTAACTTTTAGTTACTAATTAATGCTGTTGCATGGTTTATGCAATGTTGTGATAATATATTATACTTATTATTTTGAATGTGTTTATATGTGTGTGTATATATCACAATACATTATATATAATCTAAGTTTTACATGCATTTAGTAATTATATGACATGTTATAATTTATTATTTTTAAAATCCAAAAGTAATTTCTGGGATATGAAATATTTATTATAGATGTATTTTTTAATTGAAGAAAATATAATGGAATTAAGATAATGCAATATCAATTATAGATTTAAGATTTTTCTCCAAGAATAAATAAAACATATTCAAATGTTATATGTAAATTATAATGTTTCAAATAATATTAAAAAAAAAATTAGAAGTGATTTATCTCAAGCACGTCATGGTTCAATTTCACTATTTTTAGATTTGTAAATTTTTTTCAAAATGGATGCACCCAAAGATAGGACATTTGACTTATCTCGTTTAATATGGTGGCGAGAGATACAAAGGTGCACGTTGGAGCCCCTCCTCCCCCATCCCATTGTCGTAAACTAAAAAGACCAAAAAAAAAAAGTCAGGGCATTTGCCATTAGAAGCAGTGCTCTGAGACATCAATCTTCTAGACGATGTCATAAGAGTTTGCTAGTGTAGAGACGTGGCCAAAGAGACTGAAGAATGCAAATAAAAATATAAAACATGGAGTGGGTCATTCCATTCGTTTGAAATGAACGGACAGTGCTTCAATTCCACCTTTTCTTCTAATTGTTCTCAATTTTACCATCATCACCTCCAATTGGAGTGTGAAATAACATGCGGATCATGTTTTTATCAACCGGAATTCTTAGTCTGACAACACTTCGGCAACATTTTTAATAAAACTGCTGATACCCACCACTATTAGTCAAAGTGTAGAGTCCAGGTGCTGTGTGTTTCCACTTGTCATAGCATCATTCTGAAAACCTTATAAACGATTTCCCTCTGAGGTAGAGACTAAAGAAAAATGCCTCTTCTTCTAAACCTTATGTATAGTATACCGAGTCTTCAATGATTGCTAAAACCTCACGAACTTAATAGTCACCATTAAAATCAAATAGCAAGAAATAAAAATTAGCAATTCCCACAATTCAACAAACGTAGAATCTCACTCGATCAACCTCACATTCCACTCAATTCATCTTAAGCCTAAAATATATTATAAATTCATCATTGATCATCCTGGGTCCTAAAATCTCACAACCTTAGAACTATCTAGTCAATTACAATCTCATATATTTCTTATCCTTAAATGAAAAACAAAACCCTCAAAGGAAAAAATAATCCATAACCCTTAACAAAATCGCAAGCGTCCTCAAAGGGCACTACTTCAAGACAGGATCTATGGGTCTTCCACCATGTCATAGGTTTTGGTCGAAAACCTCAAAGGGCACTACTCCAAGATAGGACCGATGGGTCTTCCACCACGTCATAGGTTTTGGTCAGAAATGCCGGCACCATGTTACCGTTAATCAATGCCACGATGTTTGCGGACAATATTGAGCCTAAAGAGAATCCATCTCGCTTCTGAGTCCTAAGAGCAAAAAAAAAAAGAAAGAAATCACCAATGACATGAAAGTCTAACTTGAAATTAACCTGAATTCATGTGATTCTGATCCAAACTCTAGTGACCTATACCCTACTAACTGGAATATTAAACCCCAAATAGAAATGACCTAATACAGTAATGATGGAACCAACCTAATCCAAAATTGAAATGATCTAAATTTCTCTAATCCCTAAACCAACCAGACACAGCCTGTATTTTTTGCCAACTATAACTAAAACAGTTTGAATTCTAAACTATTAGAACTAAACTATCAATATTTTAAACTATTAGGACTTGAACTATTAGAATTATATATATCATAAGATTTTGCCCTTAACTAAAAGAAAAATGTCCTAATCAAATAGAACAGTCGTTAGTAATTTGGATTTTAAGCAATTTAATTGGACTTTGTGAATGCAACTTGTTTATTTGATTAATTTGAGTTCGTTATAGCTTTTTTTTCTTTTTGCGCTTATCTGGATGCCACTTTTATAACGATTTCATGAATGTGCTCCAGTCAGCTTAGTTTTATTTCAATACACAAACTGTTAAGTGAACAAAAATAAAACTGAAAATTTCTGTTGAAAGCAATTGCATGAAAAGAACAAATAATTACTCAACCCATATGCATCAATAGAACAGAACTTTCTAATTGAAAAAACAAAGATATAACACTTGAACCAATGGAATAGAACCTAACCATATTGCCCATGTTGAAAATCTTTAAAAACAAAATTATTTCATTCAAGTGGCATAATGATATATAAATGGCGTAAATCATCTTAAACACATTTTTAATGTAATAGACTATATATAAAATAGTTCTCAATGAATGAAACAAAGTATCAAATTTGACTATATATAGTTTTAAAAATCTAAGAGTAATCATCGTGCATATGCTTGGTTTTCCTGCAGGATAGGAGGCATGTGTATTTAGTCAGGTCAAAACATATGTATTATAACATATGACTGGCTGTAGTTATCCCTTATAAAGGCTAGGTTAAGATACAGAGAAGTACCACTTAATAATTCATGTGTCATCTAAACAGTTGAATACTCTCCTACTAATAGTACACGCTGCCGTTCCGACTTCAAAGCTTATTCTGGGGAGTGATTAAAAGTAGGTTGGGTCGCAGCTCAACAATCCCAAAAGTAGGCCATGAAAGTATAGTAATTTGTTCAACGGTTTTATAACTAACTATTGACTTTGGGACATGTTTCTATTGTTCACATGTTTTGGGAGGCACACTTTATTCTTTAGCTATGTTAGGAGTGCCGAGGAATTCTGATTTTTATGCCAGGTTGTAATCACTCTCCTTCTTGAATAAAATCTCTTTTACTCTTTAAAAAAACCTGTAATAGTACATGGATGTACTTCTTACAATATCTTAATTCCTCTAATAAAATGCAAATTGAACACTCCAGGTTCACATATAGTTGATGGTATATGTATCAAAAAACAATTTTTTTATAGTTAAGATATCATATGTTAAAGACAAATATCATTTGAATAACAAATTTTCTAGAAACTCAGAAGCACAAAAGTCAACGAAATAAGTCAAGGAAATGTGATATACAGCACAAAAGAACCAAAATTAAATATTAGTTACTATAATCCTGATACTAAAAAACAACGATACAGGGATGAAGAAAACAGTTTCAGTTATTTGTGCATTATATTAAGCATACATATGAATTTAGGCATATCAAGTCTCTTCTGATTACCCACAACTCAAGCCATATATCCTATCATATAATACCAAAACAACGAAATGTTGCACCACATTTGAGTTGGGTAAACGGCTGAACTTGATTAGCAACATACATATTATTATGACATCAAGCATAGGAAATGAAACAGGTCTCCCAGGTTTGCAAGCATAACCATCTTTTAGGACAGTTCATAATTGATTCTTTTTGGTGTCCAAGTTGTAGTATTTACCTAGGCAACCGAAAAAGTCTTTGATTGTAGGTCTCAGTTCAGCAACATTATTTCCTTTGAAACTACATAAAACACTTGAATGTTATGACAATCATATGAATAGAAGAACCATTGAAGGTGAAGAAAAGCATGGATGGAAAATAATAAGATTTTAACCTTTGAATGGCCACTGCAATAAAGATACAATATGACTTGCGCATATATCAGTAACAGTTGAACAGTTTTCTTTGCTTCTATCAGACCTTCAATGTTCTGCCATTGATAAGCAAGTAAAAGTAAAACCAAGTAAGATCCAATGAACAACAATAAAATCCAAATTTAAAAGGAAAACAAAAGGAGGGTGGCCCCTGAGTTTTCAAAAACCAACTACCTTCTAATGAAAGGTTACCCAAAACTTTGATAGCATAATGATTTTTCCCATTTAATGTAATTAAAGACAGGATAAGTCTTTTCTTTTTCATTGAGAGATTTATAGAGGAGAGGAGGAAGAAATATAACAACATATGAATGAGCTGACAATAGTTCTAAGAACAGAAAAACCTGTTCTTTGCTAAGAGTTAAGCATTACCAATGAATCTTTTACAACCTATGAAATTATATATGAATTCAAACAAACCGCAGGACAATAAGATTAATAGGAAGGTAGAGGAAACATACCTATGTAAAATTGGGTCATCTTTGCCAATGGATCTAACATTCCAACTCATTGTTTTTGGGAAGATTGTAGTAGGAAAAAAAAAAGGTTCCTTTTTCTGCCTATGCAGTTGTGGTCAACAAACTAATCTGTATAAGTAATTAAATAATGCATAAAAAATTTTAAGGGATATAGAAGAAATCAAGCATATATTGAAACCACTTAATTCCTCAATTTATATTCAAGAATTAATATTTACTATTTTCCACCAATCAATGTCATCAAAGATTCCTTCTTTCAAAGACGCATTTTAACAAAAGACTATTATCATAATCCATAAACCATTTAATCATTGTAAACGGGTAAAATGCAGATTGGCCTCCCTTTTCTAGATTCAGGCTTTAAAAAAAATAGCTTTGGAACACAACAAAGAAAGAGAAAACGAAGTAAAAGCCAAACAAAATTCAAGAAAAAAAGAATCAGAAGCGGCTACAAAGAGTTTAAAAAAAAAAAGACAACGGAAGAAATTGCATACCTAAAAGAAATCAATACTGCTGCTGCAATTATTGGTTTACAATCGACACCAGATAGCTGTGTTTCTTCTTCAACCCATGAGAGTTGATAAAGATAGCGAAGAGAAGAGGAGCAGAAGAAGCAGAGTTGGGCTGGGGTGTCACGCCCCGACACCATGATCGAGCACGTAACAATTGCCGCAACTCTTGAAGTACATTCTATTAGATTAGAATACACCCCAAGGGTCGTAAGGCTAAAACGGTCATTTTACACATTTTTCCTTCGTACAGTTTTCATCCAGTGCAATAGTTAAAACATTTAGTTAACATGCAGACAAGTCAAAACAGTTTAAATGTCAAACTGTCGTGACGTAAAAATTCATGTAAACACAAGACACCAAAACTTCAAGAAATTTACGAAAATACCATTGGTTACTCGACATATTTTTCCGTGAATTTTTAAACTAAGCTACAGGATTCAGAAAAATACAGTAGCAATTTCAAAATATTTTAGACACACTAAAGTCATGAAATAGCTATTTAAACCGACATTTACTTACTCGATGGGCCCTACACAAAATTTTGAAAAGTAGTACATAAGTTGACTTTTTCACCTCTGGTCAAATTGGTGCAAAGTGCCAACTACCTTCCCACCACAACGTACCCTAGCAGCTAAGCCAACTAGTTACAACCTGGAAATATAAGTTTTATGAAAACAAGGGTGAGTAAATAGGTTACTCAGTGAGTGGATAACCGATAAAAACATTTATAATGAAATTTAAGTTCACCAGAAATAAGGATAAGTTCAAATACTTTAAAAATTCAAATATTTAAAATGATATAAAAGAACCATTAGGAAAAGAGATTTCCAGAAAATAGGCCCATGGGCCAAAGATACTGTCCGTCAATTTCTCTACCCAAGCTGTCGCCTTGGCCCGAGGTCGACACTGGGTGACTGAGTTCCATCCTGCCCGGCAGTGCCGCAGAATGAACTCTCGAATGCCTTGTCGGTTTCCCTCCGCGCCTCCGATCCAAGGCTAAACCATAAGCACCCGCGCCCCTCAAAAGGCGGTCCGCAGGCTACTTAGTTACTGCAGTAACAATAAATTCCCCTCGTGGGGCTGCCGCGAGTAGCAAGCTTATGACCCAGATGGCCTTTCCACAGTATCATTTCATCGCACAAAATATTAACATCACACTTTTCAAAAACACAAGTTTCTTTCTCAATCCATAAATTAAGAAATAATTTCATCTTAACACAGTAGGATTTTATAAAATCTCATAAACCGTTCATCAATACTTTAATTTGAGAAATCTAAGTAAACAGAGGCATTGAATCTAAAAATATTAAATCAAGTATAAAAGCAATTTTGAGTTAATCATCCACTCACAGTGAGGTCCGAACTATGCTTTGTCGTCCTTGACCGGTTCCTTATCCCTTGGAGGTGTCCACACTCCTAATTATTCATATATTGATTAGGTTCCCATAACCTTATGAAATATTGAATTAGAACCCAAACTACATGCAATGTTATGCAATGTGATGCAATTTCTTGGCAATCTAACACTTAATTAATCTTCCTCATTAATAATCTCACTTCAATTTACTCCAAAGTAACCACATTTCACTTAAATTCACAAAATGGCCAAATGCCATTTCTTCTAGACAATTTCGGCACCCACCTCACATATTTGCCAATTCTTTCTTCAATACATCTAACAATCAAATTCTAATAATTAAATTCTCCACATTTACACCCAAATAATCCCAAGAATACAATCAACTAATTAAAATCTTGCAAAATTGAAATCTTGTATTTTTCTCCTAAGAATTTCGGCTTAACCATTCCATGTTACATCTTATCCATTTAGCACTCTCCAAGATCAATTTCTAGCAAATTCAAACATCTCATATTATTATAATTCAACTTATAAACTTTCTTGCCAACTAAATTTCATGAATCTAAAATCCATAATCTAGCAATTCCTTTCTTTCCTTAATTTCATATACCTAACTCGCATTTCCACATTAATTCACTTCCAATTCAAATACCTTTCCATTAAATCAACCAACTAACCAAATACCATTTTTCCTTGGTGAATTCGGCACCACATTACAAAATTGAAAGTTTCTTCTTTCATGTAATTTCATCACATTTTCTAGTGTAGTAAACTTTCATGAATCTCATATTCCAACCTCAAGCTTTCTTGAATCCAAATTTGGCCTAAATCTCAAATTCAAGAATTCTCCATAACATTTCTAATTTTCTAGATTCGCAAGCCTACAAGCAAAATCAAACTAAATTGACTTGATATTCATGTTTAGCATGCCAAAGACTATAATCTAAGATCAAAATTAGGCATGCTTACCTTTGGATTTTGGTTTTCCACCAAGAACCCTGATTCTTCAAATCCAAATTACTTCCAACCAAGTTCAAATTCTTCAAAATTGATAGAGGGCTATTGATGGGTTTGTTGAGAGCTTCAATTTGACTATAAACTTGTGGGGGTTTTGATGGATTAACTAGGAGAAATCAAAGTATAAAGAATTTTGTGAAATTGGAAGGAAAATAAAGAAAATGAAAGAAAATTCAAGAATTGTCTTGAATTTTTCCAAGACATGGCCGGCCACCACCCTATATATATCCTTGTCATGTGCATGGCACATGACAAGAAAAAATCTTTTAGTAAAATTACTATTTTGCCCCTAAAGAATTTAAAAATTCCATTTATGTCCTCAATCAGTCCCAAACCTTATACACTGTCTCAATTTATTTTTCAAGCCCTGTCGAGTCATTTTACGCGTAACAGAATTTTTAAATTTCTTATCATTTGTAAACTATACTAGTCCGAACTTTTATCACATTTTCCACCAAATTTCCTAACTACCCATCTTCCACTATAATATTTTTCCATACTCTAGATTATGAAATGCTTGATACTATCTACTAAGATGAAATTCATGGAGCAGGCAACTGAAAAATTGCAGAGCAGGTATTACAACTACTACCCCCCTTAAAAGAATTTTGTCCTCAAAATTCTCTTCACCTAGTCGTCGAACAAGTGTGGGTATTATTTTCGCATAATTTGTTCTGGTTCCCTGGTTTTCCTTTTGACACTTTCACTTTTCCCTGATATCTTTACCATGGAAATCGTCTTACTTCGCAGTACTCGATCTTTGATGTTCAAAAATTTCGACCGGTTGTACCTCATAATTTAAATCTTCTTTAAGTTCAAATGGTAGTACTTCTAATATACGCGAGGGCTCAGATTTATATTATCAGAGCAGTGTGAATCCTTTTCAACTGTAATAGTAGCCGTCGGTTTAGAGTTTCACAATTTCATCCTTTATTCCTATCTCTCCAATTTGGAATTTTCCTTCTTGACTCTATAATTCATATTGATCAACTCATAGTCCTTAATTCATAATCTATGTGACTCCAAATAAATCTCCCAGTCGATCTACAATTTCTTCAATTCCCTTTTTCCGTTAATGAAGTTTCAGGTTTAATATCTACATCAATCTACTTTGCCAATTTTCTTGGTTCTCTCTCTTATAGCCCAAGTTCCATTCTAATACAACTGTAATAGTTCCATACTAGCCTTTCATAACTCCAAGCATATACCTTTTTTTTATTGAGTTATGACCTTTCATAACTTGAAGAACATTAAAGCTTTCGTTCTTTCGTCCTTCACCCATGACTCATTTTCTTGTCTAATAAGATATCCTTCAACTCAGATTGCTTAAGCAATAATGACTTTGTCTCATAGTGAAACAATTAGGTTGAAAAGCATTTTGCTTCCTTTCAGAACCCAATCAAATCTTTTTTTGAAGCAGTCAATCTAAAAGATTCCTTAAGAACTCCAATCCTCTCTTCCTTCAATGAATCACATTTCCATTATTATCTTGTCAGTGTATATGTACATCCCTTCATAATCTTCTCTTTATTCTTGGACGTTTCCAATACATAAAAGTCATTTTACAAACTTTCTTATCTCTCATTTCTTCCTACTTAAGATTTATTTATTCAAAGACTCCATAATATCATGGAATTAATCATAGTTCATTCTGCTACCATCCTTGGCATCAACCATTTCAATTCCAAAAGTTCTCATTATTCACTTAACTTCTTGAACAACTCAACACTTTCCCCACCTAATTTCACTCAGTTAGCATCTTCTTCTTTAGCTTAGATTTCACATCTCTTTTTGTCACATAAGTTTATCACCTTCAGTCTGCAATCATCAACTTATTTGCTTGAATCCCCTCTTTCACCATCCATCACATACTTGCTTTTCCACAAGTTTATCTCGTTTTCACATTCATATACAACTCACTACCAACATCACTAGAAATTCACCTTGTTAACCATCCGGCTACACTAAATTTCACTAAATCTATAATTATTACTTTCTATCATTCCAGTACCGATTTTTTTTTAACCTATCTAGCAGGTTTCCCATAAGCAACCTTTTATTTTATAATATTCAATTTCCTTTTTGGCTCATCCTTTCTAGGTATACACCATTAAGTTTCTTCTTACATCAATTCTACCATAATTCATTGCTCATACCATCGCATTTATTCATACCATCATCACTGGCTCATATCAATCTCGTTAATCCTCATTCATTCATTTCACAATTAATGTCTTTAAGTACACACTATCATCTTTAGTCTTTAATTCTCTTCTTTCAATTGTCTTACTTCTCTATACACGCATATCCTCAACAGATCTTTCTTCGTAATGGAGGGGAATATCATTCCCAAGCTTTTATCAAAGAGACATTTTGTTCAAATCCTAGCCATCCATTCCTAAGGAATTGTCACTTGTCAAAGGATGGCTCAATTCTAAAAGTAAAAATTTACTCTTAGTTACCATTTTACCTTCAAAGATTACTAAAATTCCACCCATGTCCCAAGCCAGTGGCATAAAATTTTCAGTGTAGAATGCTATTCTTCAGACCATTTGCTTCTGAGCCATTGGCAGCGAAATTTTCAAATTCCTTGTCATTTGTTGACAGTTTCAGTCTAAATTTCTAACCTTATAACTAATTCTTGACTAATCGTTTAATCCCATCCATGTCCCTTACCGCTCTCGAATTCAATCGACCAAAATAAGTTTCACCACAAAGCTAACAAACCGAGGCTCCTTCCTCAGAGATGAGAGAAATTCGTGCCTAATTCGACCGGGCAGGCTTTGCCTTGGTTGGTCGTGACCGCGCTGACGTCATGGTGGCATCGTATATCTATAACGAAAGAGAATCAGTCTCTAAATAACTATCTCTACATGAGATTCTACATGAAATATGCATGTCCTAACACTTTGACCAAGTTTGACCGAGGTTGACCGGGTTTGACCAAGTTTGACTCGGGCCCACCGACATCGAAAATTCATCAAAAACCGATTTAAAACCTCAAGCTCTGATACCAATCGAATTGTCACGCCCCGACACCATGGTCGAGCACGTAACAATCGCCGTAACTCTTGAAGTGCATTCTATTAGATTAGAATACACCCCAAGGGTCGCAAGGCTAAAACGGTCATTTTACACATTTTTTCCTCGTATAGTTTTCATCCAGTTCAATAGTTAAAACATATAGTTAACATGTAAACAGGTCAAAATAGTTTAAATGTCAAACTGTCGTGACATAAAAATTCATGTAAACACAAGACACCAAAACTTCAAGAAATTTACGAAAATGCCATTGGTTACTCGACATATTTTTCTGTGAATTTTTAAACTAAGCTACAGGATTCAGAAAAATACGGTAGCAGTTTCAAAAATATTTTAGACACACTAAAGTCGTGAAATAGCTATTTAAACCGACATTTACTTACTCGGTGGGCCCTACACAAATTTTTGAAAAATAGTACATAAGTTGACTTTTTCACCTCTAATCAAATTGGTGCAAAGTGCCAACTACCTTCCCACCACAACGTACCCTACCAGCTCGGTCAACTAGTTACAACCTGGAAAAATAAGTTTTATGAAAACAAGGGTGAGTAACTAGGTTACTCAGTGAGTGGATAACCGATAAAAACATTTATAATGAAATTTAAGTTCACCAGAAATAAGGATAAGTTCAAATACTTTAAAAATTCAAATATTCAAAATGATATAAAAGAACCATTAGGAAAAGAGATTTCCAGTAAATAGGCCCATGGGTCAAAGATACTGTCCGTCAATTTCTCTACCCAAGCTGTCGCCTTGGCCCAAGGTTGACACTGGGTGACTGAGTTCCATCCTGCCCGGCAGTGCCGCAGAATGAACTCTCGAATGCCTTGTCGGTTTCCCTCCGCGCCTCCGATCCAAGGCTAAACCATAAGCACCCGCGCCCCTCAAAAGGCGGTCCGCAGGCTACTTAGTTACTGCAGTAACAATAAATTCCCCTCGTGGGGCTGCCGCGAGTAGCAAGCTTATGACCCAGATGGCCTTTCCACAGTATCATTTCATCGCACAAAATATTAACATCACACTTTTCAAAAACACAAGTTTCTTTCTCAATCCATAAATTAAGAAATAATTTCATCTTAACACAGTAGGATTTTATAAAATCTCATAAACCGTTCATCAATACTTTAATTTGAGAAATCTAAGTAAACAGAGGCATTGAATCTAAAAATATTAAATCAAGTATAAAAGCAATTTTGAGTTAATCATCCACTCACAGTGAGGTCCGAACTATGCTTTGTCGTCCTTGACCGGTTCCTTATCCCTTGGAGGTGTCCACACTCCTAATTATTCATATATTGATTAGGTTCCCATAACCTTATGAAATATTGAATTAGAACCCAAACTACATGCAATGTTATGCAATGTGATGCAATTTCTTGGCAATCTAACACTTAATTAATCTTCCTCATTAATAATCTCACTTCAATTTACTCCAAAGTAACCACATTTCACTTAAATTCACAAAATGGTCAAATGCCATTTCTTCTAGACAATTTCGGCACCCACCTCACATATTTGCCAATTCTTTCTTCAGTACATCTAACAATCAAATTCTAATAATTAAATTCTCCACATTTACACCCAAATAATCCCAAGAATACAATCAACTAATTAAAATCTTGCAAAATTGAAATCTTGTATTTTTCTCCTAAGAATTTCGGCTTAACCATTCCATGTTACATCTTATCCATTTAGCACTCTCCAAGATCAATTTCTAGCAAATTCAAACATCTCATATTATTATAATTCAACTTATAAACTTTCTTGCCAACTAAATTTCATGAATCTAAAATCCATAATCTAGCAATTCCTTTCTTTCCTTAATTTCATATACCTAACTCGCATTTCCACATTAATTCACTTCCAATTCAAATACCTTTCCATTAAATCAACCAACTAACCAAATACCATTTTTCCTTGGTGAATTCGGCACCACATTACAAAATTGAAAGTTTCTTCTTTCATGTAATTTCATCACATTTTCTAGTGTAGTAAACTTTCATGAATCTCATATTCCAACCTCAAGCTTCCTTGAATCCAAATTTGGCCTAAATCTCAAATTCAAGAATTCTCCATAACATTTCTAATTTTCTAGATTCGCAAGCCTACAAGCAAAATCAAACTAAATTGACTTGATATTCATGTTTAGCATGCCAAAGACTATAATCTAAGATCAAAATTAGGCATGCTTACCTTTGGATTTTGGTTTTCCACCAAGAACCCTGATTCTTCAAATCTAAATTACTTCCAACCAAGTTCAAATTCTTCAAAATTGATAGAGGGCTATTGATGGGCTTGTTGAGAGCTTCAATTTGACTATAAACTTGTGGGGGTTTTGATGGATTAACTAGGAGAAATCAAAGTAGGAAGAATTTTGTGAAATTGGAAGGAAAATGGAGAAAATGAAAGAAAATTCAAGAATTGTCTTGAATTTTTTCAAGACATGGCCGGCCACCACCCTATATATATCCTTGTCATGTGCATGGCACATGACAAGAAAAAATCTTTTAGTAAAATTACTATTTTGCCCCCATGGATGATATTACCCATAAAGAATTTAAAAATTCCGTTTATGTCCTCAATCAGTCCCAAACCTTATACACTGTCTCAATTTATTTTTCAAGCCCTGTCGAGTCATTTTACGCGTAACAGAATTTTTAAATTCCTTATCGTTTGTAAACTATACTAGTCCGAATTTTTACCACATTTTCCACCAAATTTCCTAACTACCCATCTTTCACTATAATATTTTTCCATACTTTAGATTATGAAATGCTTGATACTATCTACTAAGATGAAATTCATGGAGCAGGCAACTGAAAAATTGCGGAGCAGGTATTACATGGTGTTTGTTGTTGGTTTCGATGTTGTTGAGAAGGTTTAGCACCAAAGAATAGAAGGGAGAAAATGAGTTGCCATTAGAAAATTAAACCAAAGAGAGAAGGGGCAATATAAAAATCTTCTAATTAAGCAACTTAAATTTGATAGTATTCAATAAATATAAATAATTTTCCTAAATATAAATATATGAAATAAAAATAGGAAATGACATGGATAGGTTAAGAGAGCTCCTTTGAGGATTCTTTTAAATTTAGGTATATTAACAATGAATCTTCTACAACCTACGAGATTACCTATGAATTATTAATACAAATCACATGATTAATAAGACTTATTCAAAAAATCATAGGACAATAAGATCAATACAAAGACAAAGGGGACATAGCCGTATAAAATTGAATCATCTTCGCCAATACATTGAACATCCCAACTGATTGCTTTTGAGAAGATTGTAGCAAGAAGGAAAAAAAGTTTCTTTCTTTGCTCTTACAGTTCACTGCAATCACCAAACTAATCTGTATAAGTAATTATATTTAACATTCATATTTCATGTTTTCAATCAATCAATTATTTCACGACAAATTCCTTTTTTCAAAAGAAAGCAAACCATTCCATTTTTTCCCTCCTTCTTTGGTTGTCTTCCTCTCTCAACCTTTGGAAAGTCGATGAGAAAAGGAAGAGAGAAGAGGATAGCAAGAAACCCAGAGGCTCAGAACCCAACGAAAAAAAGAGAAAACAGAAAGGGTAATAATTGTAATTCAAATATTGAAGAAGTCATACTCATCAACTACTACTTCATGCACAAATTTATAATTCATTGTGTGGGGTAATAATTGCCTATGGTATGAGAAGGTTCAAGACTTAGTAAAGCTACTACATGTCTGATCTATCCAGCTTGGTTCAATCTATAGACCTGATTGGCCCGCCTTACCTAATGCATGTTTCTCTTTGGACTTACAATTACTACCCACAGGCCACAGCTCATTAAAAAGAAAAGTTCCTTGTACTGTTGTGCACCTACAGCAAAATGCCTTTGCTTTCTTGATAAGATGCTTATTTAAGCATAGTGCATACCTGTTTCAAGTACTTCAACTCTTAATAGCTCATCTCAATGAGAGACATGATGTTCAAGTCAAAAGACGTGGAATTTGGATTAATACTGAACATTTACTTGTAAATAAAAGGAAAAAAAATTTCCTTTTTAAGTTGGCAAAAGTATGGGCTATATATATATATAATGGGCCAAAAGGCTGATCCATACATTCTTTCGACTTCAAGGAATCGTAATCTAACTACTATAGAAAAGCTAAGTAGCAGAAGCAATAAACAAAGCCCGAATCATTTGTATGATTAGAATATTAACAGTTAAAGCACAATTCACTAATATATGGAATGTGGTCCATGGTTTGTCTTAGCAGAGGATATATTATTGTCAATACAAGATGCACTTCATCCTGTCTCATTGCAATTCACTAATATATAGTCCATGTTATTGTTTTAGGTTAAGGATATTGTCCATACAGGATACACTTTATCCTGTCTCATTGCACATTTTCATATTGAGTTAGTTGGTGATGAAAAGTTCTACAAGGGATTTGAGGTAAGACATAAATACTCAACTCTACAATATATATTTGTGAAAAGGCAACCACGACAAAACCTCTCCAAAATTCTATGGACATCAATCTCTCTTGAAAATTCTCTTAAACACCTTATAAGCTTTATTTGTGTCAATTCATAATACAAATTAACAACTCCACCTAATGAAATATCATACAAGCCTGATATCATCAATTCTCATCCTAGAAACAAACAATAAAGATTCCCACTCATTTTTTTTCCCTTTTTTTCCTTTTTGTTTTTCTATGTTTCTTTCAAATAGACCCACCAAACAATAATTCGAACAAATTGCTAATACTTTTTGAATTGGCATGAACTCAGAAAAGTACGAATTCTTACCTCCATCAATTCATTCATTTTTTTAACTAGCTCCATACCTCACCTTCTTCAATCGTTCCTATTAAAAGAAGATACTATGGTTAGAGAATCAAGGGTATGGAATAAAACTCTACAACCTTCTGTAGAACAGCCTCTTCTAGCAGCTGGAATCGAGGAGGACATTAAGAAGCAAAGGGAAAAAAATCCACAGCTACTCTACAATTCTAGAGAAGCAATCGAAGAGGCGCCTGGAATCATAAAGCGATAGAGGCTATGAATCAAGATACAAAAGGATATGAAAAAGGTACCTGGAACGACAACACAATCACTCTCGGGAATTGAAAATAATGAACTCAGGAACTCACGGCGATGGAAAGTCACAGCACCCAAAAAAATTTTAAAAAAAAAAAGAGCCGCCGCGGCCAATAACCACAATAAGAAAAAAAAACTTAAAAGTTTGGAAAAAATTCAGAAGGACAAAGTAATTTCATTATTATTTCTGATGAGAATGGCAATAGTTAGGATTTAGCAGTCCACCATCGATCACTTTCATTGGTGTCGGTGTTTTGAGATTTTGGGGAAGGCTTTTGCTGGTGGGTTTATGATTTTTTTCATCTTCCAGAATATAAAAAAAGGTATTTCAATTTACCTTTTTTTTACTGTTCTTATTTTAATAATAATAAATACAGTAAATAATTATAAATAATCTTTTTGTTCTTTAAAAAATAAAGCTGACGTGGATGGTCTGAGAACAATCCTTTCAGGATTGCTTTAAACGTACTAGCAAATGATCCGTGCACTTCGTTGCGAGAAATTAATATGTACATTTTATATAGATAATCGTATATGTTTATATATATATTTATATATGTATGTATTTAAATGTGTATATATACCATAAGTAAACTAATGAAAAACTGTACATATACAACATATATATAGTTTAACACTCAAAAAATCTCAAAACCATATAAAATCCCAAAAGGATCAAAACTCATAAAGTATAAAAAAATCCAAAAAAAAAATCTAAAACTCAAAATTTATAAACTTCATCACTACTTTCATAGATCTCACTAAAACATATTGAAATATCAAATAAGTTCCACTTAATCCATTTCATAAATAGCCTAAGATGACTTCAAAGTTAAGAAAATGATGAGTAATTGTTATTTCTAACTCAACTTTAAGTAGTATTATATGTATGCATATATATATATATATGTATATTGTATGTATTTATGTGTGTGTATATATATATACATATATATATATATATATTAGTAGCATTTATAATATATAATAGTCGTTATATATAATAATATAATAATGATTGTGTATGTGTATGGGGTCCCACCATTTTAAGAATAGATTAAAAAAATAGTGGAATGTAAAATGACTAAAAACCCATAGTAGGAAATAGATAGAAAAAGGGGATTTGAGATAAAATGGGTAATTTTGTAAATTCACATAATTTCTTTTATATAGTAGTATAGATTTAACCACCCATTCTAGATTCTTCCACACCAATAAAAATAAGCCCCCTGCCTTTTTTTTCTCCCTAGCCAGCCATTTCTTCTATCTTGATCCACCTACGTCCTTTTTTTTTCTTTTTTGCTACCAAAGAGCAAAAACAACATCGTTTTGACATTGCCATTTTAAAAAAAAAATGAAAAGCAAAAGAAAATGAAGCAGCCGACGTGGCATAGCTCCCAAGCCACCTTTAGGGTTTCCTCTTTATAGTAAGCTAGCAATGGACCGTGCTTCGCTGCGGGCGCGAGAATTAGCATGTTAATTATATATAGATATTATATAATTTTATGTATATATATATATATTATAAGTAAATTTTTGAAAGTTGATACATATTGTAACAAAAAAATGAGTACATATATAGAGCTTAGGAAAATAATTAATACTTATAGTCAATATCACAAAATCACACGACAATATTACAATACTAATTTTATATGTATTATTATATTAATAATTAATAGTTAATAATTAATATTAATTAAATAAATTATAATTAAAATATTAAAAAAGGATAGTGAAAAATATATGATATATAGATATGTATAATATATAATATTTAAAGATATTAATATATAAAAATATATAATTTAAAAAAATTAATAAGATATTAGTTTTTTTTGTTAGTGGAATGTGGGCCCACGCTTTGAAAAGAAATAAAATTAAATAAGAAAAGTGAAATGACTAAACTATCCTTATCTTTTAAAGTGAAATTGTTGAGAATGATGATAAAAAGGGTATTTTTGTAAATTTACATATTTTCTTTATGTTTTCTTTATGTTTTAGTATTTAGTATAGATAGTATAGATGTATAAGATAAGATATAAGATGTATAAGATTTGTAGAGAAATTGAGTAGCAAATTACATTTATATTCCAAAAAGTTGAGCTTGAAACAAAAAGAAAATTATTACGTAAAACATTGGAAAGATTTTTTTTTGGTTTTGTTCCTAAAACGAAATAATTAAACTCTATGTTACCGAAGCAAGTTCATCAATGCCAAAGGCATCAGCCCACTTCCAATAATGCTTCTTAACGTGCACTGCCTTTTCCATTGCCCCACTCAACCCACTACAATCTTTATACTCTTCTTCCTCCGTGTAAAACTCCCTATCAGCCGTCGCTGCCGGCGCCGGCAATCCCTCGACGTGTGCATCCACCGTGTGTACCACGTAGCTTGACGCTAGTCCAGGGAACGACCCTGACTCCCTTCCCTCCTCCTTAATCTTATATGAACCAGGCACGATCTTGGTAACAATGTTTCCATGATCAAGCAGCCCAATTTCTTCTTTCACAGCACGTAAAGCAGCAGCCTCTATCTTCTCGCCTACCTTCATTTTCTCCGATAATGGACGCGACCGGTGCCTCATGGAGCCGTCAGAGAGTTCTTGATGGGATTCCAGGAGGATTTTCTTGTTGTCTTCGCTCAAGATACGCACCACTGCGCAATGAACGGTTCGTAAGGGTGGGGTCGTATGGGAAATCATTGACTCGCCCTGGATAAGTTCAATCCAGAGATTGTAGACATTCTTGGTGCCTGGTTTGATGCCCCATGAGGCCAAAGCTTCTGGTGGAAGGCGAGCTTTGAGCCAGTCTGATAGGGACTCTGGTGTGGGAAAGGTGTTTGTGGTTTTGGCGGCAGCCATTGATGATGATTTGTTGCTGTACTGGGGCTTTGGTTGCTTTGCAAATATGGGTCTTATAGGACTTTAATTGCAAGCGTTTTGAGTGAGAAACGTCTTTGGCCCAAGAAAGCAAGGAAGATTGTTGATTTAGAATGTTTTGTTAATAACCTAAACATCAAATCATCCATTTACATATAAAAAAGCAACAAATTAAACTTTTTTCATGAATAAACAGTAAAAAGCTACTGCAAATATATATCATTACCATCGAAATAGGGGGCGGCTAGAAAAGTATTATACATTAAATTGTCTTCTATCTGTCTAGTATGGTAATGAAACAGCAAGAGACAAATATCAGAATAAGGTCACAATGCTTACTCCATATATGGTCCATGCAACCTATCTTTTTGTAGCATTCTTCATCAAGGACCAGCCACCAAAATATTAATTGCGCCGGGTGAATGTTCAAGGGATGATTCATGAAAGCAGGCCTACTAATCCATTTTCTTGCAATACAGCACAATATGGTGTACGAGAGCCATTCACTCAAGAGGTTGATAACTTGAACTGCACCAAAGGAATTCCCTGCCCTTTTCTCACAGCATTCAGTTCTTCATAAGCATTTGATCCTGTTGACAGCAGCTACCAGTTATGCAAAGCCATCGGTTCACCTTATAAGTAAGCTCAATATGGAAACATGAACATGGCAGCTAAGATGCAGAGACTTGAGAAAGGATCCTTTATGCTCAAAATGGACTTCCTTCGACAATTTTTTAGTCCAGAACTAAATACTTAATAGAACAATATGCTTTAATAACTATAAGTTGGAGGTAAACAAACCATTCCGGTTTTCAACACATGGCAACATTTATGCGACAGTTTTATCATTAATGTACCAAAGAATAGAGCAGAGTTTATGCAACAGAGTAGTGTTTGCAGGGGTATGGTTTCTCAAAAGTCTTTTCTAAAGGGTGAATTGTTGACAGTCGACAGACCACGGAAGAAACATTAGGCTATTGTAGCTTGAAGTCGACAAATCGAAACTTAGGAAACAATTATTAAGGTTCAGATGAAACTCAGTAAGAAGATAAAGGCAATTATCCAATGTAGAAACTTTAATAGCATCATTTGCATAGTCTGACACGTGCATCACCTCATCAATCTGCTCATTGAAACCCCTTTTGGGAAAAAATTCACACAACTAGTAGCCAAGTTACAATCCAATCTTCCAAATTCTAAATACCATTAGTAAAATTAACATGTTCCGTAAAACTTAACAAACCTGGTCGTAATTGTGATCCTAAAAGCTCTTATGCAGCCTCCGACCTTCATAAAGCAAAAGAGCCTCCCTCCCCACATGAACCTGATCACATCAAGTTCAAGTATAATTTAAATATCATCTGATACTTAGTTTTCAAAAAAAATTTTGGATTTTCCTGTTCACCTTCTACGCAACATTAAATTACACAAAAACTAAAGACAAGAACTAAAATGCATCAAGCAGCTTCGATGTAGAAGAATCATTTAGTTGAGATGGACCACAGAAAAGTGAACACACAAAATTACAATCTTGGCCCTAAGACAAACTAAGATTGATAAGAGAAAACATGAAAGAAACAATACTTTGCAATTTGATGCATTTGAGTTCATTGTTCTCTGCTCCTCAAGACAAATGACCCAGAAACTTATGCACCTCGGAGCACGAAAGTATACCAAGCACCTGTCCTTTGAACATTCAATTTCAACCAGACCAATGAAAATTTTGTGTTAATTATTCTTAGAAACCAAGATAAATCTCAAATATTTTGATTTTCACCTTTAGGATAGTTCCGTGACTTTAAAGACATTGATTGATAAGGAAAAGAGAGAAAAATAAAGGAAAAAAATTACTTTCTAAATATCACATACCTTTGCAGTCTATCATCGGAAGAGCAATTGATATTTTAAACTGGCTTTATCCTCCATGTCTATATCTTTCCACCACTCCACATGTTTGAAAGAGGGTAAAAAGGCATTTCGAGTGGCTTCATCATCCCACTCAACCCCTTTCCACCACTCTTCATATCCTTCAATGCTAATCAGATTCCCCTTTGCATTGTCCAGGTTGAGTGGAAGCTTCTTCAGTTTTGAGCAATTGAATACTTTGACTTTTCTCAAACATGGGAATGGTAGATTATCCCAAAATATGCTCTTCAGTTCTGGTAAATCTGGTAAACCAAGCGTTTCTAGCTTAGGAAATGGTTTGGAGTTAGGCATTCCAACAACATCTACAACTTCACTCAACGTTCCCTCACTTATTATGGCTTCCAATTTGGAGCATATCATAACACAAAGCCACTTCAAATTTGGAGCATGAATAAGCCACGACACGCTCCTCAATTCATCACATCCACTTATGAGAACCATGCTCAGTGTGTGAAAGCGAGGAGTCATAGGAAAAAGTGAGGTTTTTATCATTATTTTTTCCCCTATTTGTCTCTCCCTTTTCATATTTATCTCCTTCAGATATATACAATTTACGATTCCTAGGCAATCCAGACGCTCAAGGTTTATTAAAGGTAAAACATTCAATTCCTTTTGACTCCCAAAAACCTCTGAGCGTAAGTACTTTAGTGCATCCTGGTAGATTCTGGGAAGTCAGCAAGCTTTGTTGAGCAAAAGCATTTCTTATTTCTATACTCAGTGAATCCAAATGTTGCAAGCATTTCAATTCCTCTATTAAACCTTCATAACCACCACACAGGACATTGTTTCCATCTAGACCTCCTTCTGATGAAGTTATTCTGAATATTTGCAGCCTTGAAATATTACATATCAATTGTTGTGGGATCTTTTTGAGATGACTTGTCGCATACAAGTTTAAGTGTTTCAGATTTGACAACCTATTCAGGTTTATTGGCAACTCTATTATCCCTGTCGAATGTAGATCAAGATGTTCTAGAGAGACTAGTTCCAATATTCCATCCAGCAACGTGCTTAGCATCTGATTCCAAGACAAGTTTAGAATTCTCAGACTGGGCATAAATCGGAAGAAACCATCACTAATCACCGTCAACTCGTTATGGTTTAGAAACAAAGTTTGAAGACTAGGGCATGTTGGTGTTCCTCTTAGTTCTTCGATTCCACTATTCGCCAAAGACATTCTTGCACCTTCCCAATTTTCAACATTAAGTACTGCCTTAATTGATCCAAACCCTGCTTGTACAAAAAATTTCTTCTCTGAGGCTTCACACTCACGTGCTATCCACAATGCCATATCACGTACCACATCATGCATCTTTACACATTCTCCTACTCCGTCACATCTTTCTAACAAACAAGCATTAAGAAGACAATTGATAATATTGTACCCTTCCCTCTGAGCTCTACTTATATTCTTAAATTCATCCAAGAATCCCTCACAAAACCAATAATCTATCACAAAAGATTTGTTAATTCTATAATCTTCAGGAAACAAACTACAGTGTTAGAAACAATATCTCATTGTATTATTAGGCAAGCTATTGTAACTGAATTTTAAAAGAAAATACACATCTTGGTCCAACCTTGCCAACTTGTGCGGAAATTCTTTCAAGACCTCAATTGCATATTTCCAGTCTTGGACTGTCTTCTTGCATGCCATGGCTTTACCAATGATTATCAGCGCGAAAGGCAGTCCACCACACTTTGCAGCCATTTGTTTAGCAAGCCCGCGGATATCAGGATGGCTGTCAAGGGTTTCTTCTCCAACCTTGTCTCCAAGCTTCATCTGCTTCCAGACATTCTACTTTGATCTTCTCATGAGCTCCCATTTGGCCACAAACCTCTAAGAAACGAGTTGTCAAAATTATTTTACAACCATTTTCCTGATTCGGTGTAGGTATGCCTACTTTAATCAAATTCACCCATTCCCACACATCATCCATCAATAAAACAAACTTTCTTGTGCTCAGAACTCTGAAAAGAATGATAGCTTTCTCATCAAAATTTTTACTCATCCACAACTCATTCGAAAGGCCGAGCTTTTCACCAATCTTTTGTTGAACATTTTCAACAGTATGATCTTTAGACAACACCACCCAAAGCACAATATCATAAACCATTAGAATGTTGCTTAACTTATTGTTAATTTAGATCAAGAGTGTCGTCTTACCAACGCCTCCCAGGCCATGTAAACCAATGATGCCCACCTCGTTTCCTTCAAGTAAATTCAAGACTTTTCGTAATGTTGATTCCAAACCGACTGTGGGCTCGGTAGGTCTTACCTCCACCCTGGCTGCAGGTTCGTGCTCAGTTACCTTGTCAAAAATTCCTTCATTCTTCAGTTCAACTATTTCTTCAAGCTTTTTAGCCACTTGCTTACCAAACTTGTAGCTAGACATACAGTTCCTTGAAAAGCAGCTAGCAAAACATAATTTCTGAATTTCTTGAGGACCATCTTCAATCAGCTCATCAGCATCTGCTACCACAGTTTGCACCGTTGAAAGCCAGACTTGAACTTGGCTAAGCCACTTCATAAGTTGTCGTTCAGCAAGATCAACCATCTGATTGACATCATCCCTTCTTGCTTTCAGTTTTTCCAATTCCATGCTAAGAGCTTTAAGATTTTGCTCAAGCTTACAGGTAAAACTTGCTTGTGTAGAAACGCATTCCCAACAACGACAAAATGTGTCTTCTGTTGAGATTGTGAAAGAGCATACATTTCCCATAATTCGCTATCAAATATATTGTTGACAAATAAAGAAAGAGGAGACTTGTTGGCCTGATTTCATGAATTTCTGAGGTAAGAAAGCTGCAAGTTTCAGTAATTTTTCAAATTATCTTCGCATCCCATTATATTTATAAAAAATTACATTTCTTGTTGAGTATACCTTTTGGAAGGACGTGAGCTTCTGTTCCATGGTAGACCATTTCCAAGACCCTTTTTATTTTTCCTATTGTCTTTTAATTCTCTAATTTAGAGCCCATAGTGGTCTTTGACTTGCGCCTATTCACAGTGAACTATTTTTTCTGGTAGGAATTTACAAACAAAGTCAAATAATGGGAAAATTGACTGATTTAAAGAGGTTTAAGATTTTTCAATTGGTTCACTGTTTCTAGCAGAGTAAATTGGAATCAACAGACAAAACGTTATTCCCCAAATTACAAGTCATTTTGTAGTTGCTGAGGTTAAGCAGTCCTGTGAAAAGTTAGCCACACAAACACCCTTTTAAATACCCATTATATGAAGCACAAGGTCATTGGTCTGAATTACATCTTTGGCTTATCCAATAGCCGAGTTTTCAATATAAAATTACTGGTAAAAGTAGCAGTAAAAATCATCATCAAATCGTTACCAGACCAACTGACTTGGCGATATTAAATCAAAAGTGTGTTCCTATAAAACCCAGAAAAAGAATTGAAGCAGATGAACATGTTTGGAACTTTTGATTAATTGAGAGAAGTATCTGAGGCAATTTGTGTTGTTTAAAACCCAGAAAGCAAGTATTACTGTAACAACTGATTGTTTCCATGAAAATGGGATTCAATTCATGAGTTTTCAGAGAAGTTAAAGATGTAGCAACTAATCTTACACAGTAAAGAAAAACAGTTTCAGAAGAAAAATTAAATTACTTTGTATTTGCATAAATACTACTCGGTATAAGATAAAATACCTGAACAAAACAGCCATGGAAACAAAGACGAGCAAGCATGTGCTTCTGATAATGGTATTCAACTATGGGACATGAAGAATTGTAGAAGGTTCACCACCATGAAAGACCAATCGCTACATAATGAAACAGCAGAACTGTCTGCCTCTTAAATTCGTTGTTTTTCCTTGTGTACCGGATAAATGCCTGATAAAGACTCATTATACCCAATCAACTCATTGTTAAAGACTTTATAGACTTCATAGTAGTAGTAGTACTCTTCCTTTTTTTCTTATTTTATGTTGAGATTATTATTTTATACAGCGTCAGTCACTAAAATTTTTTATTTCTTTTATCGTATCAACTTAATAACTTCACATTTTTCTTTCAAATTTTTTTATGTATTAGTATTGATTTTTTTTCATTGCCTTATGAAATTATCTATGCTTTATTATATATTAATTATATCCCTAAATAAATTTCCTCTAATTTGATATATAATGACTTTCTTATAGAATTGTATGATAATTTCTAGTGACGACAAAATGAATCCGAATCAGAAAATCCGTTCGAATCCAAATCTAACCAAACTTGATTTGACAAAAAAGTCAACGATTCGAATTTGAAGTAACCCGAATCTGAAATTATCCAAATCTGACAATGCCCTAACCCGAGCCCAATCTTAACCCGAGCCTGAACCCGAACTTGAATTTAATATTAAAAAAATAATCTTATTATATTTTTTATAATATTTATTCTAAGATCAAAATTTTAATTTTAATGACCATAATTGTTTAAAATAATGTATTCTTTTTTTTTCTTTCTTAATATTGTTACTAGTAAATGTATTATATGTATTGCATATGATTAGATTTCTTAATATTAAAATACTAGTTATTTAACTAATTTTATTTCAATTTATAAATAATAGTTGAATTAGTTAATAACACATTCTATAAAACATATAAATAATATTAATATTTATCTAATTTTAAACTAATCCTTAAGTCAACATACGATCATAAAAGAAAAAAGTAAGTTTTAATTATGATGAAAGTGAAATTAGTTAATTAATATTATTTAATGAATACCGATATTTCAAGAAAAATAAATATTAAAATTGTAAATTACTTAAAAATTCATTAAAGTATTTTGAAAATAATATAAAGAGAGAAGGGTAAAATTGGTGAAACAGTAATAAATACTTTCTTGATTTTGTAAAAATACATGTAATTTGAAACAAAAAAATTTCAAAACAATTATTATTTAGGAATGGATAGTGTAGTAATTTTACAATTCTTTTTTACTTTAACTCATATTAATTATTGGATAATCAATATTTTTTAAAATTATCTAAAAAATAGTACTCCATCAATTCCTAAATAATAATCGTTTAATATTGTTGTACGTGAATTAAAAAAGTTAACAAATTTCCTAAAATCTAGATAAAAAATTAGCTATGTGACTAAATTATCATTTTCTTGAGATTTTAAATTACTTAAGGGGCATTTGATATGCTGAAAAGTGAACACTTTCTATGAAATTTAATTGAATGGAATCACTTTCAAGGGTTTATTTAGTGTTTTTGAAGAAAAAGTGGATGGACCCAATGGAATTACTTTTCTTGATCCCATAGAATCGCTTTCCAATGGGTTAGGTTATGAATCACTTTCCTAAGTGAAAGGAAAAGTTGCAAAAACATATTTTATCTAAAATGCCCTCATATTTTAAATGTTAAATTAATAAGAAATACCAATACATGATTAATATTAATAAGAAATATAATTAACTAGTTAATTAGCACCTTAACTAGTTAAATAATTAATTTAACTAGTTGAAAGGCATAATAGAAATTAATTAATTAGTAAAAGGGTAAATTAAAAATTAATAAAACATTCCTAGGAAAGTGTTAACACACCAAACATTGGAATATGACTTTCCATAGAATTTAATTAATACTTTCCTTGATATACCAAACATTACAATTGTCATGCTCCGACCTGCAGGTCTGGCCACGTGACAACCGCCGTACCACCTTGAGATGCGTGTCTCGAAAGGCAGGTTATCCAAGATGGTACAAGGCATAAATAAAGGGATATATGAAAACATATAAGAAATAATATAGAAAATATAATTAAAATATTTATATAATATTAGTGGCACGTTTTACAGTGTAAATATGCAGCGAAAGAAAATAATAATGTAGTAATATGCAATACTATTCCGAAGTCAGGATTCACAAGGGATCTAGGTGGCACCTAAAAAATCGTGGTCGACCGGTGATATACCAGAATCTCTGTCCACCGAGACGCCTGCCATCCGTAGCCTAATGATCTGACAACAAAAGGTGAATGGTGTGAGTAGAAATATATATGTACCCAGTTAGAGACCCGGTTATAATGACCGATTACTTCAGGCAGGGGATATAAAATAATCCAAAATCATTTAGTAAAATCATATGAAATCCCATACCAAAACAAATAACAAATATCATAAATGGGCTGGCATCTAAAATCATCCCAAAGGTACACCCATGCACTTGGGTGCCCCACTGGACCGTCAAGGGCTAACTCGAATCTCAAATCCTTTTCTTTTACTTTTGGCCCGTTCCCTTGACGTTTGCCATCGCTGTGGTGGAACACAACTACCTTGAGCCTTGGTGAGTCTCCTTACGCGTCTCTCCCAGGGTCTCCACTCACCGTGCCCCTCAATAGGCGGTCCACGACTGCGTCTATGCATGCCTCTCAAATCGGTCCATTGTCACGCCCCGACACCATAATTGGGCACGTAACAATCGCCGCAACTCTTGAAATGCATTCTATTAGGTTAGAATGCATTCCAAGGGTCGCAAGGCTAAAACGGTCATTTTACACATTTTTCCCTCATACGGTTTTCATCCAGTTCAATAGTTAAAACATTTAGTTAACATGTAGACAAGTCAAAATAGTTTAAATGTCAGACTGTCGTGACGTAAAAATTCATGTAAACACAAGACACCAAAACTTCAAGAAATTTACGAAAATGCCATTGGTTACTCGACATATTTTTCCGTGAATTTTTAAACTAAGCTACAGGATTCAGAAAAATACGGTAACAGCTTCGAATATTATTACACACATTATAATGGTGAAATAGCTATTTAAACCGACATTCACTTACTCGGTGGGCCCTACACGAATTTTTGAAAAATAGTACAAAAAGTTGACTTTTTCACCCTTGGTCAAACCTGAGCCAAAAGCCTAGCAGTTTTCCCACCATAACGTACCTATGAGTGCGGTTGGTATCTACAGCCTGAAAAATATTTTATTAAAACACGGGTGAGTAACAAAGTTACCCAGTGAGTGGATAAAATAATTATATAAACGACAATGTAAAAAACAGTATTTATTATAAGGCAATAAAAGTTAAAACCATAAGCATAAATAAAGCCATAAACATAAACATAAACAAGGCAAGATTTTCACAAACTTTGGCCCATGTATCATTTATTTCATCCGTCAATTCCTCACTCGAGTTATCACCTTGGCCGAGGCCGACAACTGAGTAGCGAGTCCCATCTTGAACGGTGGATACCACAAGATGGACTCAAATTACCTTGCGGGTTTCCCTCCGCGCCTCCCGCCAAGGTACATACCACACTCACCACGCCTCTCAAAAGACGGTCCGTGGCTACTTAGCTACTGCAGTAACAAAATTCCTCCCTTGGAGGCCACCGTATAGTAACATCTCGGAATTGTGATGGCTTATAAACCCTTTGTTTTCATTTCTACAAATTGGCACTTTTCAAAACCATATAAAACCTTTTTCCATTTATTTCAAAAACAAGAATAGGGATTTGTTTTAAAACTGTTCTTATAAAATATTTCCCAAAACTAATTTCATAAATTAGCCATCACATTCCATGGGCCATATATTTCTCATTATTCCATCATTTAACACATATAGATAGCAAATAATTTCAGAAAAATAGTATTTAATAAAAATGCAATAAAACAGTAATTTAATTTAATTATCCACTCACTGTGCTCTCCGAGCTAGTCTTGACTTTCCTCGACTGGTTCTTTGTTCTTTGATTGATCTCGGACTCCTAATTTTCATAAACTCATTTAGTTTCTATAGCCATTGCTAAATTTGATTAAAATCTAATCTAAATGCAATGCCATGCATGCCATGCAATAAATCAGAATTCTAACTCCTAATTATACTTTTCACTAATATTCTTCTATCTAATTTTTCTTCAAAATTCACATTTATTCCATTATAGGTTGAAAATTTCTCATAGCTATGACACATTAAAAATTTTGGCCTTTGCTCCAATTTCACCCAATTTCCATATTTTTCTTTTCCAACATTTTTGTTTAACATTTTCTAACTAAATTTACTTTAAAACAACTACATTTTCATTTAAATTCCAAAATGGCAAAAATGCTATTTTCCTTGTAATTTTCAGCATAAATATTGAAAAATCAAAAATTTCCTTTTTAATGTAATTTGATGACATTTCCTAGTTTAATAAGCTTCCATGAACTTCATATTTTAATCCTAAGGTTCCATGAATTCAATTTGACCTAAAAATTTCAAATTCAAAAATTCTCCATAACTTTTCTAATTTTCTAGATTTATAAGTCTACAAGCAATTTTAAGCTAAACTAACTTGATATTCATGTTTAGCATGCCAAAAACTATAATCTAGGATCAAAATTAGGCATGCTTACCTTTGAATTGAAAATTTCCACCAAGAACCCTAGACTTTCCAATTGCAATTTCTCCTCACTTAGCTTCAATTTATGGAAATTGATTTAGGAATGTTAATGGGCTAATCAAGAGGTTTAATTTGATAGGAAATTTTAGTAGGCTTGTTTGGAGAATTTAGGACTTGTGATTTATGGAGGAAGCTTGCAAGGTTCAACAATGGTGAAAGTGTTCTTCATTTCTCAAGGTTGAAGACAACTAAATAAATTGTATGAATTTTCTAGATTTTTCTCCACCATGGCCGGATTTCACTAGTCAAAATGATGATGAAATTTTCTTTAATCCAAGCCATCCATTCCTAAGCCATTGCCACTTGTCACTAGATGGTTAAGTCCATAAAAGATAATTTTGTTCTTAGTTCCTATTTTGTCCTCCAACAATCACTAAAATTCCATCTATATCCTAAGTCAGTGTAATAAAATTTTCAGTGTATATTTTTATTCTTCAGACAATTCCCGTTTATTCCATTGGCAGTGAAATTTTTAAATTCCCTGTCATTTGTTAACAATTTCAGTCTAAATTTCTAACCTTACTACTAATTCTTTAACAATTCATTTAATTCCATTTATATCCTATTCATAACTTATGTAAGGCTTAAACTATATTTTCCATGATTTCCTACTAAATGATACATGTCGGACGAACTAAGAGGAACAGTAATTTGGAACGGGTATTACATCCATGCTCCCTCAAATCGGAGCACTGAGGAACCCGCTCAATCACTCAACTCACAGCGGATCATATCATCAATAACTCATAATAATAACATTTTATATTTTTTTTTGAAAAATCCCACCCTTAAAATCCATTTCTAAACTCATGTGTGAGGGTGAACAATCCATATCCCAAAACGTTATAAAAATTTAATGAAACAATTAATAAGCAATTAGAAAACTGGTTGACCCTCAATAGTCAACCACTATAATCCAAGCCACTTACCAGTAAGGGAGAGTTGTATACTCTCAAATATACCTCTCGAATGCTCTAGCTCAATCACTACTGCCCGATCCCGTACAATCACGTACCTAAATAATCAAATTAAAATCTAATTCAATTAATAAAGGCATTCGACTAATCAATTAAACATCACAACAAAATCATATGAAAAATCATATGAAATCCCACACCAAAACAAATAACAAATATCATAAATGGACTGGCATCTGAAATCATCCTAAAGGTACACCCATGCACTTGGGTGCCCCACTGGACCGTCAAAGGCTAACTCGAATCTCAAATCCTTTTCTTTTACTTTTGGCCCGTTCCCTTGACGTTTACTATCGCTGTGGTGGAACACAACTACCTCGAGCCTTGGTGAGTCTCCTTACGCGCCTCTCCCAGGGTCTCCACTCACCGTGCCCCTCAATAGGCGGTCCACGACTGCGTCTATGCATGCCTCTCAACTCGGTCCAAGCTCCTTCAAATCGGAGCACTGAGGAACCCGCTCAATCACTCAACTCTCAGGGGGTCATATCATTAATAACTCATAATAATAACATTTTATATTTTTTTTTTGAAAAATCCCACCCTTAAAATCCATTTCTAAACTCGTGTGTGAGGGTGGACAATTCATACCCAAAACATTATAAACATTTAATGAAACAATTAATAAGCAATTAGAAAACTGGTTGACCCTCTAAATTGGACAAGTCTGGAAGGCAATTAAAGTCAATTGGGGTCTAGGGTTGTAAAATTACCAAAATGCCCCCTGTACAGTGCCAATCCAGCACTGGTGTGCTTACTCCCGCCAATTCAGGAGAAATCTCCCAAATTTGGCTGAGTCTTACGCAGGACTCAATGAGTCCGACGCAAAACTACTCCCAGTTCAAGGCTGAGCTTCGGCCATTTCAACAATCAAGCTCAGTTTGAACTTGATTCTCCACCAAATTGCACAAAAAATTAAACACATGTAGTTTAACACCTAGACTAAGGAATCGCAGCTTCAAGAACTAAATTAAACAGCTAACCATGCTCGAATTTCGAATCAAAACTCTAAGGGTCTAAGTGTTCTTGAGCAAAACAAAAATTCAATCTTCAATTCATTATTTCTTTTAGCTCACTCAACAAAATCAGGCATATAAACTATCAAATTAAAGCTTGATGAGTCTAGAACAACATACCAAAAGCTCATCCAATTCCTACACTTCAGTTGGAAGATATGAGCTGAAGAACAAACTGTCGCCAAATTGACAGTTTTGGAGATTTGAGAGTTTGTTGATGAATTTGAGGTTTTTGATCTCCTTGGAAGCTAGAGAGGCTGATGATGATTAGAAGAGAGTTTGAAGAGGGATTGAAGTGATGGAATTGAAGGAGAGTTGAGAGAATTCGGATGGAGGAAGAAAGTAAAAGAGAAAATCCCGAGACCCTACTTTGATTTGTTGGGTCCGGCATGGAACCTAACTAGGTCCGGCGCTGGACTCAGTCTTTACTATGTTGACTTCAATCAACATGGGCCCACTTGCCATGATTCACTTGCCCAAATGGGCCCCACTGACTCTAGACTAAAATTTAGGGTTTTTAAGCTCAGAATTGAGCTAAACTAAGTTCAAAATATATAGGGGAAGTCTAATTTCATTTCTTGGCCACACAATTATATACAATTTCATAACTTGACACGTGCGGATTGGGTCCGGGCATGTCAACAATCTTATTTTCCTAGGATTTTTTCTCCAAAGAATCACTTTCCCATCAATCACTCTCCTTGAAATGATTTTCATCGGAAAGCACCAAACCCCCTTAAAGGAAAAGTCTAAATGGTGTGCCACATTCACCATTTAAACTGTATATAGAAAGCTTTATATAATTAATACTTTACTTTTTCTTTAATTAAGAAAAAATTGCTACATTAAATAAAATGTACTTTCCCTAAATGGAAGGTCAACTATCCTTAAACGGTGCATCGATGCACACTTTAGTAAAACCCCTACTTAAAAACTTATTAAAATAACTTGAAGGTACTGCAGAGAAAGCAGGCTAAAATTAACAAAAATATAATAAATACTTTCTTGGTTTTGTAAAACAATCATTAATTTGAAATAAAAAACAATTTGTTAAGATGACTAATATTTGGGAATTGTTAAAGTCTTAATTAAGGACTAAACGTTTTAAGAAAATCACAATTTGGATCAAATCTTTTAATTTTGACAAATTTAGGTCTCAACATTTGCAAATTATCTCGATTTAGTCCTTAACTTCTTAATTCGATCAATTAAGGATTCAAACATTTCTAAATTGTGTCAAATAAGGATCTGAATGGCATGTTATATTTCCATAATTAATATTAATCGTCCAAAATCCTTGAATGAAATGAAGTATTTTTTTTCCAAATCAAAATTCTTTTTCTACTTTTTAACTTATTTTTGTTTAATTTATCACTTAAAAATTAAATTTTAAAAATTTTCCCATCAGGCCTTTATTTGATCCAAATTGAAAATGTCTTAAATTGACAAAATTAAAAGGTTTGATCCCAAATCAAGATTTTCTTGTATTAATAAAAATTCATCTTTTAAAAATGCAAGAAGTACTTCTTAAACAAATAAGAAATGAAAGTAGTCAAACAAAATTCGATTTATAAAACAACAATAATAATTTTTAATTAAAAAAGTCGAAACCCAAATCAATTTGACTTAAACCCAAATTCAATCTGACCTACCCAAATTCAATCCGACCTAAGTCTGAATCAGACCAAACCAGGACTCGAGTCCAACCCCGACTCGAGTCCAACCCAAGTCCAACTCGAGTTTGATCCCAAGCCCAACTCAAACCCGAAAAGACCTAAACCTGAAAATACTCAAACTTGAAAATACCCAAACCTAAAGTAAGCTGAATCCAAACGAGCCCAAACCCGAAGTGTCAAAACTCGAGCCCGACCGAACTTGCCCGTTTGCCAACTCTAATAATTTCATACCAAAAAAGTAAATGTAGTGTAGAAATAGTTTTTTAATCTCTCTGTTTGGAAAAAAAGAGGGTTCTCTTTGATCTGGGTCATGCAGCCAATCAAAAATTTTTTATACTTTTTTATTTTTTAATTCTCTAAATATTTAAAATTCATATTTGAAATAGTTCTTCATGGGATTTAAAAACCATTAATATTGTCACGCCCCGACCCGCCCGGGTCGGCCACGTGACAATCGTCGTGCTGTCTCGAAGTACGTGTCAACCAGTCACGCACTTGAAGCACCGAAGGTATAAAATGGATACCATTGCTACAAAACAGCTAGCACTTTAATTAAAAATCATTTAATAAAATAATTAAACTTAAAAGTAATACCAGTGTACTAATTTAAAAGAAATACCTATGCAGCGGAAACTACTAAGCCTAAGCCACCGACGCCTCCTAGTAAGCCTCCAATCTATCTACTATCCTCGTACACGGATCTGCATCCATCCACATTGGATACAGGTGAGTGACAGAGGTTCGATGAATCTCCATCGGGGTTAGGAAAAATAAGGGAAATCCAAAAGATAAAAATAAAATAAATATTTTTCTTTTGCAAATCTCTTTCTAGTTCTCTAACCGAGAACTCTCTTTAAAACACTATAAATAAATATATACATATCTAAAATGGACTGGCCACAAACCACTGAAGGCTTGACCCGTCAGTCGTGTGCCTTACTGCACCAAGGGCCATCTCTTTTTATTTCTTAAAACTTTTTCAAACTTTTCTCTTTCTCTGGCCCGTTCCTTCGGTGTGCCAACTGCTGTGGCTGGAACACAGCTATACGAACCCTGGAGGTCCAACACACTCACCGTGCCCCTTGATAGGCGCTCCGCGGCTACTTAGTTGCGTGCTTGTCTCTCACTCAGTCCACACGCTCCCTCATATCGGAGCATCGAGGAACCCACCAGTCACTCATCTCGCATCCCATCCATATTATATATCATATATATATATCTCTTTAAAATACATAAACATAAACACACACACACACACATAATTCTTTAAATTTCCTTTTAAAACATCTCACTCTCTATGTGGGTATATCACCATGCAAATGTGTGTGTGTGGATTTCTCGTATCCAAAAACCTTTGAAAACATTTATGTTTTTTTTTTTTTTTAAATCGTTTTTAAAACCTTTGTGCCCAGTGGCTAAACAAAGAAGTGTAGGCCACTCATAGTATTGGGAGGTTCGTATACTCCCAAGCGTTCCATGTAGCTTAACCTCCGGAGCATCGCCGCATTCGATCATCCGGAACCCTAATACACGGAAATACGTGTTAGCATTCATAATCATAATCATAAATGCACCTACGAGGCTCTAGTATGATCTAAAAGAATGTTTTGGATGTGATCCGGAGATTAGAAAAGTGCCTAGAAAGTTTCGGGGTCAAAATCGGACACTTGACGAAAAATTACCAAAATGCCCCTTAGGGGCCGTGGGCCCCATGCCCGGACTGGGCCGAGCCCCTGGTGGGCTTGGGCCTAAAAGGCCACCAGCGTGGGTTTGGCCCAAGTCCCACTCGAAATTGGGCCTAAAATGCCACTCCCACAATATATATATATATATATATATATTATATTAATATAATATATATATATAAATATCTAGACTGAGATTTGGTCGGTCCCTTCCCTGTTTTTGCACCTGTTTCTCCTCCTTTCGACGTGCAAACTTAGGCAGGCGATCCTCATGGCATTTATGACGAATTCACCAAAGCAAAAATGAGAAACACAGGTCCAATCTCCGTAGATCTAAGACCTAAATTTAAATTGACCAAACTCAGATCTACTCTAAACCGGTGCACAAAAATACATGAAAACAGAGTATGGCGTAGATTAAGGTGAGTAGGATAACATACTAAAAACTCACCTTGTTTCGCCAGCCCTATATTTGTATATCTAAGATTTAAATTTAAATTGGCCAAAACTTTTAAACTCAGATCTACCCTAAACCGATGCACGAAAATGTGTGAAAATTTAATATAACGTAGATCAAGGTGAGTAGAATGACACATTAGAAAATCACCTTGATCTGATGGCTGGATTGTCCGAATCCGCTAAAAGTACAAAATGCCTCCGTTTAGCTCCAGAGAGAAAAAGAGAAAAAAAAAGAAAGAAAAAAGAAAAAGAGAAATGATGAAAAGTTTCGGCTTTCCCTATTTATAAAGGAGCCCGACACCGGATTTACTCGGGCTCTGGGTCAGACTTTTTCTCCTTTTTCTAATTTCTTCTCTTTTCACCCGTTGGTTAAATCCTTTGATTTCTTGTATCAACAAGGCCCATAATTAATTGTTAGGGACTTAATAGGAGGTTTTTTTAGCATTTACTGATTTTCATGCACGGTTAATTATTTTATCTTCCAACACCATCTTATACTAATTTTCACATCTCTTCTTAATCAGACACATCCAGACCGACATATTACCTACTTAATACGCCATCTTATACTATTATGTTTGTACGGAAAAGTCGGATTAGGTCTGGGTGTATCAAATATTAACAAAAAAATTGTGTTGACATTCACCCATTCTTTTTTTTTTTGTTTATTTATTTATTTTGTCCTCCCTATTAGTTATTTATTTTTTAATTTTATTTAACTGTTATTTGTCGAATTATTGATGAATATCATATTAATATTTTTTTCTCTTCTTATCATTTTATTAAAAGTCAATATATATGACACACCCAGACCTAGTCCGCACGTGTCAAGTTTTATATTTGTGTATAGTTGTGTGGCCAAAAAATCAAATTGGACTTTCCATAGATATTTTGAACTTCCTTTAGCTCAATTCCGAGCTTAAAAAACCCTAGTTTTGGAGTCCGGAGTTGGTGGGGCCCACTTGGGCATGAACATCAAGGCAATTGGAGAAATGTTGACCGAAGTCAGGTAGAATTAGTTGACTCCGATGCAGGATCTGGTCGGGTCCTGCGCCGGACCCAACCATTTAAATGGGGTCTCAGCAAACCAAGGACCCCATTTGCTTGCTTTCTCTTCTTCTTTTTCTTCTCCGCTGAATTCTCTCAACTCTCTCTTCAAATTCCTTCAAATTCAACCCTTCAATCCCTCTTTAAGCACTTGATTAATCATCATCACAAGCTCCTCTTGCTCTCTAGAAGATCAAAACACCAAATTTTCCAAGAATTCATCAAATCTCTAAAAACTGTCATTTGTTCTTCAGCTTATATCTTCCAATTCAACTGTAGGAATTGGCTAAGATTTTGGTATGTTGTTCTAGACTCATCAAGCTTTAATTTGATAGTTTATACGCATGATTTCGTTGTCTGAGTTGAGAGAAATCATGGATTGAAGTTAGAATTTCTGCTTTACTCAAGAACACTTAGACCTTTAGTGTTTTGATTCGAAATACGAGCATGCTTAGTTGTTTAATTCCGTTTTTGAAGCTGTGATTCCTTAGTTTAGGTGTTAAACTAGCTGTGTTTCAATTCTTGTCCAATTTGATGGCGGCCTTGCACTGGAGGCCACTCCTGCGCAAGACTTATTGAGTCCCGCACCGGAGTCAAACAATTTTGGGATTTTCTCCCAATTTGGCTCACTCCTGCCCGGGAGTGAGCCACCAGCAATGTTGGGGCACTGTAGTAGAGGGGCGAAATGGTAATTTTGCATCCTTAGACCCCGATTAACCTTAAATGACTTTCAGACCTATCCAATTTAGTTTCTAGACCTTGGAGACCTTAATTAGGTTTTGTTATGTGACTTAATTGTTAGTCGAATGCCTTTATTAATCAAATTAGATTTAATTTGATTATTTAGGTACGTGATTGTACGAGATTTGGACCGGTAGCATTTAAGCTAAGGCATTCGAGGGTTAAATTGGGAGTATACAACTCTCCCTACTTGTGAGTGGCTTGGATTATAGTGGTTGACCATTGAGGGTCAACCGTTTTCTAATTGCTTTATTAAATGTTTATAACGTTTTGGGGTATGAATTGTCCATCCTCACACACGAGTTTATAAAAAGATTTTAAGGGTGGGACTTTCAAAAGAATATATGAAATATTGTTATTATAATTATTAAGGGTACCATACCCCTAGAGATGAGTGATTGAGCGGGCTCCTCGGTGCTCCAATATATGCGGGAGCATGGACCGAGTTGGAGAGCATGCATAAGGCTCAGCCGTGGACCACCTATTGTGGGGCACGGTGAGACGAGACCCTGGGAGAGGTGCGTAGGGAAGCTTGTTAGGGCTCCAGTTTGTTGTGTTCCACCACAGCAAGGCTAACGTCAAGGGAACGGGTCAATGAATAAAGATAAAGGATTTGAATTATGAGATAGCCTTGACGGTCCAGCAGGTACCCAAGTGCATGGGTGTACCTTTGAGACAATTTCAGATGCCAACCCATTTACTAATATTTGATATTTGCTTTGGCGTGGGATTTTATATGATTTTACTAAATGATTTAATAAATGAATTTTGATTATTTCATATCCCCAGCCTGAGGTAATCGGTCATTATAACCGGGTCCCTCACTGGGTACATATATATTTGTACTCACACCATTCACTTTTGTTGTCAAGTCATCAGGCTTCGGATGACAGGTGTCCAGGTGGTCAGTGATCCCAGTATACCACTGAGGACACGATTTTGTAAGTGCCATCCTTTTTCCTTGTGAATCTTGGCTCGAAATAATAGTGTACGTTATTATATATTATCTTTTTCAGCTACATGTTTTGCATCGTAAAACATGCTACTTACACTTTATAGATATTTTAAATAATATTTTGTATATTATTTCTTATATGTTTTCATATGTTACTCGTATATCCTTTATTTATGCCTTGTGCCATTTTGGATCACTCACCTGATGAGGCACGCATCTCGAGGTGGTACGGCGGTTGTCGCATGGCCGGGCCCGTGGGTCAGGGTGTGATATATATATATATATATTCTTTTAAGTTACAGATAGTCTAATACAAAATTTTACAATATTGTCTAGTAATTTTAAAATAAAATATAAAATTTCATAAAATTCGCAGTGTTAGTGCGGGTGTAAATATTAGTTTATCTTAAAATTTCTTGACTTTTAATTTTATGATTTCTCTCTCTCTCTCTTTAATTTTGAGATATGACTTTTGAAATTTATTATTTCCTCTGTCCTAAACTTTTGTCTCCTATTGAATTGCACATTATTTAAGAAAAAAAGTCAAAAACGTGTTAGTTTACATTATTGTCTTTGTATATGTATTGCTTGTGTGGGATTTTATGTTATGATGTGACAAAAAATAAAAATAGATTTGAAATTCTAAGTATATTTGTTGTTTATTTATAGTAAGAGACAAATAAATTGAGACATCTAAAAAAAAAGATGAACAAATAAAATAAGAAGAGAAAATATTTTCTAGTAATTTTTTAAACATAACACACGATGATAGGTAAACACCATAATTATTGAAAAAAATTATGACATAATTATTTGATGAATTTCTACTTTATAGGAAAATCAAAACTTTTCTTTGATTTCTCTTCCTCTCTCTCTCTTTTTAATATTATATAATAGGATTTTAAAATGAATTTTGTTCCTTTTTTATAAAGAGAAGTGCTTATCGTTTGGGCTTAGACCAAGTACGGTATACCTTGAAACTAGTAATTTGCTGTATCCAAGGTCCGGTCCAAACTTGATAAGACCGGCAAATATTACCCATATATTTCTAAATTTTATTGTCAAAACAAAATAAATAGAGAAGTAAATAGTTTGCATTTTCCTCACAACGTTACCTTAAATCCGAGCACTTGAAAGATTCTTTATTCAGCTAAACACTTTCAGGCTTTCAGCTTAAAAACTGATCATTTGTAGAGCACTAGCTTTGCTTTTTCCAGAAAAATCAACTATGGCAACAGAGATCGTTCATTCCTCTGCTCACTCGCTCTGCTAACTTTCTCTTTTATATAATGCATGGGAAATTAGTAGGAAAACATTGAAAGTAATGATGGCTACGCCCATGTGAAAATGTAAATACCAAAAATATTAACATGTCGTGGTTCATTTGGAAGTTGGAACTTGTATCTTTTTCAGAATACAAAGAATCGAAGTCTGAAAATGGAGCAAGTCAAATAAATACTACTATAATTTATAGAAAAATATAATGAAGTTAAACGTGATTAACAAATATTGTAACAAGACAACATCGAAATATTTGATGCTATTTTAAGAATTGCATGTATTACGTATTTATATACATGGTAAAACTAGAGGTGGCAATCGGGCAAGTCGGGGGGGGGGGGGGGGGGGGGGTTCGTGCAAGGCAGGTTTCAGGCCGGGCCTTTTAGGTTAGGGTCATTCAGGTTCGGATCGTTTCAGATTCAGGTTTTTTTTCAAATTCGAACCTAATCAGGTTCGAGTTGATTTGATTCGAATCATTTTTGCATCAGGTTAAGTTGGGTTCGGGTCGGATTTCGAGCAAGTTCTATATTTTTTTGAATTTTATGTAAAAAATTGTTTAATATAAATGAAATTTTCAAAATCTTAAATCCGAAAAGTCAATTATCTTTTATTTACTATACTTTTATATTTAATCATGTATATAAAGTAGCATAAAGTAATTTATATAAAAAAATTTATGAAAAAGAAAGAATAATATTACTATTAATTAAATGAACTAATCTATATAAAAATTTATGTATTCATAACATACACACACACACACACACACACATATATATATATATATATATATTAAATTCTATTCATATTGTTATCACTCATTAGTAATAAATTATAAATTGAGTAAATGATTGAATTAGAAGAAAATATATACAACAAAATAAATTAAGAATAAGATCCATGCCTATAACATTACATTAGTTTAATAATAAATTAATAATTAATAAATTAGAAATAATTAAATTTTGGGAAGACATACTATATATATATATATATAAGTAAATAAGAAGACATAAATATGATTAAACAAATCCCATACACATTACATAAGTTAGTATATAATATAGTATATCAATAAAAATATATCATACACATTAGATATTAACATTACTTAAATAAATTGTTAGCTTTGAAACCAAAACATATATCAATAAAACTAAGAAATGATAAGATAATTTATTAATTAAAGATAAGATGATCTTAACTCTTTATTCTTATAAGTTAAAACTAAAATTCTTATTAGTAATTAAAATAAATGTAACATCGTATATTTATAACATGGTAATGACATTAACGTACGTTAATTGACTTAATTTTAACTTTTATTAAGTATGACTATTGAATTGATTATTTGAATGTTAATTTTGTGCAACTAAAAGTAATATGTACCATAAAAAATAATCTAATACGTTAAATTAAACTATTTCTTCTTCTTCTTCTTCTTCTTCTTCTACTACTGCTACTGCTACTGCTACTGCTACTGCTACTGCTACTGCTACTGCTGCTGCTGCTGCTGCTACTGCTGCTGCTGCTGCTGCTGCTGCTGCTGCTGCTGCTCCTACTCCTCCTACTACTACTACTACTCCTACTACTCCTACTACTACTACTATTACTACTACTCCTAGTACTCCTCCTCCTCCTCCTACTACTACTACTACTACTACTAATAATAATAATAATAATAATAATAATTAATCTTACAAGATTTATTATATTTGTTTAAATCTAAATTATATATCTTTTGACCAAACAAAATTATAATTTGTTTAAAATTAATATAAAAACCATTTCATATATTTATTTATTATACATTATTATATTTTGATATTATTTTCTATATATTTTTAAAATATAAACATTTGATTTACATATTTATTATTTAATTATCATAAAAAGATAAAAAAAATAAAATTATATATAGATAGTCAATTGCCCACTTAAACATAGGGGACTTTAATTTGGCAGAATGAATTTTGACTTATCCGCCATAATTTGTTTACGTCACCTATACAAGTTACTATTGCTCTACTACTACTACTACTACTACTAATAATAATAATAATAATAATTAATCTTACAAGATTTATTATATTTGTTTAAATCTAAATTATATATATTTTGACCAAACAAAATTATAATTTGTTTAAAATTAATATATAAAAACCATTTCATATATTTATTTATTATACATTATTATATTTTGATATTATTTTCTATATATTTTTAAAATATAAACATTTGATTTACATATTTATTATTTAATTATCATAAAAAGATAAAAAAATAAAATTATATATAGATAGTCAATTGCCTATTTAAACATAGGGGACTTTAATTTGGCAGAATGAATTTTGACTTATCCGCCATAATTTGTTGTATCTCCATAATTTGTTTACGTCAACTATACAAGTTACTATTGCTCTACTTGCAGATGAGATGAGAACTATTTTTTCTATAGACTATAGTCTAACTTAGGTTTGTTTTAAGGTTTCTTTTTCCACAAAAAAAGAAAATTGATCTAGCATCTAACTTTTGAATTGCAAATTTGTAATCAAAGTGGAGATTATTTGTTTACTCAATTGTATAATTAAAATGAAATAATATTGAAAATTTACAATAAATTTTCAACTAAAACTTGTATTTAAAAAATTATTTAATTATATTTAAATTTTTATTATTAAATTCGGGCTATTTCGGGTTTGGGTTTGAATCAGGCTCAGGTTTAGATACTTCCAGTTCAGGTAATTTCGGGTTCGAATACTTTCAGGTTTGGGTGATTTTGGGTTTAGATCGTTTCGGGTTGGGTTTATTCCAGGATTGAGCCATTTCGGGTTGGGTTTCGATCAAGTTTGGATGGTTGACTTTCGGGTTCAGGCTTGGGTTTTACAGGCTGGTTTTCGGGTTTACTTTGCCATCTCAAAGTAAAACCATCAAAAAGGGTTTTTGGTTTTATTTGTTTGGCTTAGTTTGGTATTAGGGAAAATACTAAGGAAAGGAAAACAAAATCTTGGATTTTAATTTAGGTTATTTGGTTTGTAGAGAAAATGTGGGAAAAATTAGAATAAGGAAAATGACGGGTAAAATATAGAATAAAAATTTTCCCCTAATTTCCTTACAAAAAATGGGGAAAACCAATGAATAAAAAACCGGACCGGTACTTGAACCGGTGAGATTAGAGGGTCAATGGTTCAACCGGTTGAACCAGTTGAACAGTTTAGACCGGTTATTTAAATATTTTAATTTATTAATTTCCTAAAATATTTATATGTCAAAGTTTCAATTAATTTTTTTTAAAAATTCATAAAAAATAAGAAAAAGTATAAAATATTAGTGCATCACATAATATAAATAAATAAATAATACAAATGATTTTACATCACAAATTAAATTTTTGTTATAAGAGTACATTAGAATAAAAAATTAAAAAATTCAAAATCAAAAGTTCAAACATAATAATTAAAATAAAATTTAGACTTTTCATTAATTTGGGCTTTTTTTAGATTTGGGTTAGTTAATTAAAAATAAATTAAAAAGTAAAAAATTTAATTTTTTTACTAAACCGGTTCAACCGGTCTAACCGGTTCACAAGACCGACTGGTTCAACCGGTCCAACTGCGGTTCAAATAGTGACCGATTTTTGACCCTTAAAGGACCGGACTGATGATCGGTTCGTGGTTGAACCGATTGAACCGGCCGGTCCGGTCCGGTCCGATTTTTTATTCATTGGGGAAAACGGTAGAATTGGGTGGAAAATTTACCTCTTTTCCCTCTCTCATTCCTGACGGAGCAACGGCTTCCTCCGGTGACCAAGCTACCGACAATCCACCTTGCAATTGCAGCAGACCAAGCATCGTGTGACACGCCCGGACCTAGTCCGCACGTGTCAAGTTGAGTATTTATGTATTGTTGTCAAATCAATATACCAAATTTTGATTCCCATGGATGATTCAAACTTCGTTTAGCTCAATTTCAAGCTTAAAAATCCTAAAATTGAAGTCCGGGGATGTGGGCCCCACTTGAAATCGAGAACCGGGGAAAATTGGGCCGAGTTGACCGGAGTCAACTCATAAAAGGTTGACTCCGGCGCCGGACCTGGTCCGGTCCGGCGCCGGACCCGTCGGTTATATGAGGGGTCTCGGCCACCCGAGACCCCCCATTTTCATTTTATTCTCTTCTTCATTTTTCTCCGAGCCTTCTCCTTCAATTCTCTCTGAACCAAGCCTTTAATCCCTCTTCAAACACTTCATCAATCATCAATATCAACTTCGTTTGCCTTCTTGAAGATCAAAAGACCAAGATTTTCAAGAAAATCATCAAATCTAGAAATCTGGAAATTTGGCGACAGATTGTTCATCAGCTCATATCTTTTGATTCAACCTTGCGTTTTGGCTGGGAATTTGGTATGTTGTTCTAGACTCATCAAGCTTTAATTTTATAGTTTACACGCTTGATTTCATGGTCTGTGCTAAGAGAATTTGATGATTGAAGTTGAGATTTCTGTTTTACCCGAGACAAGTCAACTCTTAGTGTTTTGATCCAAAATTCGAGCATTATTTGTTGTTTGATTCCATTCTTGAAGCTGTGAATCCATAGATCATATGTTTAACTTGCTGTGTTTCAATTTTGGTGCGGATTGGTTGTGAATCGAACTCAAACCGAGCTCAATTTGGTGCATGGCCGGCGATGGCCATGCGCTGGGATCAACTCCCGCGCCGGACCCGACGAGTCCCGCGCGGGAGCTGCTAGATTTGTGGGATTCGGGAGTGAGCCACCAGCAAGATGGGGTACTGTAGCTTGAGGGTATTTTGGTAATTTTGCAGCCCTAAACCCCAATTAGCTTCAATTAACTTCCGGACTTGTCCAATTTTGTTCTTGGACCTTGGAGACCTTAAATAGGTTTTGATTTATGATTTAATTGTTGGTTGGATGTTCTAAATAATAAAATTACCGGACACTTTTCTAAGTGTCGGGCCCAGCCTGAGTGGCCCATCGACCCCCAGGGGTATTTTCGTAATTTTTCACCAAATGTCCAATTTTTACCCCGGAACCTCCTAGATACTTTTCCTAGCCCCGAATCACATTCAAGCCCAGTCGTAGATCATGATTAGAGCCTCATAGGTGCATTCATAAATGTAATTATGGATGCTAACGTATATTTGCATGTATTAGGGCTCCGGATAATCGAATGCGGCGATGCACCAGAGGTTAAAGCTACATGGAGCGCTTGGGAGTATACGAATCTCCCAATACTGTGAGTGGCCTAGATTTCTCTGTTTAGCCACTGGGAAAAGGGGATTTAGAAAATGATTTTAAAACATAAATGTTTTCAAAACGGTTTTGGGATATGGGAAATCCATACACACACAATTTATTTGTGATATACCCACACCGTGAGTGGGATGTTTTAAAAAGATGTATAAGACCTATGTGTGTGTGATTATATGTTTTAAATTAAATGTTTATGTGAAATTATATATATATATATACATATATATATTGATATTATTATTAATTATTGTATGGGGAAAAATACCCCTGAGAGATGAGAGATTGATTATTTTACTCGGGGCTCCAATATGAGGGAGCGTGGACCGAGTATATGAGCATGCGTGATATTCAGCCGTGGACCGCCTATTGAGGGGCACGGGAGTGTCTCAGCCGTGGACCGCCTATTGAGGGGCACGGGAGTCGTACCTGGTTGCGAGAGGCGCGTAGGGAAACTCGCCAGGACTGCTGTGTTCCACCACAGCGAGGCAAACGTCAAGGAAGTGGGCCAGAGAGAAAAGTAAAAATATTTTAAATGTATAAAGTAACCCTTGACGGTCCAATGGATACCCCAGCGCACGGGTATACTTTATTTGGACAATTTCAGATGCCAGCCCATTATATGTATATATTTATTTATGGATTTAAAGTACTTTAAAATAGGGTTCTCAGCAGAAGGACCAGAAAAGAATTTCAAAGGAAGAATATTTGTTTTATTATTATGTATTTTATTTTATTTTGGATTTCCCTTATCTGTTCTAACCCAGATGGAGATTCTTAGAACCTCTGCCACTCACCTGTATCCAATATGGATGAATGCAGATTTGCAAATCGGAGTCAGTTAAAGAAATGAGGCTCACTAGGAGGCGTCGGTGGCTTAGGCATAGAAGTTTCCGCTGTGTAGGTATTCTCTCAATTAGTCCACTGGCATTACTTTTAAAGTTAATTATTTTATTAAATATTTTCTAATTAAAGTTTTAGTTTTATTGACAGCGATGATGCTCATTTATGCCTTGCGGTGCCTCAAGTGCGTGACTGGCCAGCACGTACTTCGAGACAGCACGGCGGTTGCCACGTGGCCGACCCGGGGCTGGTCGGGGCGTGACATCGTGGCTGTTGTGACCACACTTCCTTCTCCGGTCAACAACCTCTCCGCCCAAGGTCGTCACCGAGAATCTCCCCCCCCCCCCACACCGATATTGGGTATGACAGATTAGTTTGAACGTGATCATAAGAACTTTACTCAATTTCAATAGGACTCATTTCTGATGATTATAGTTAGGCTTTAGATTGAAGCTTATCAGGTTTACATGTTCTTTTGAAGCATATATTCTGATCAATATCTGAAATTATGATGCCTTGTGGAAAATTTTTGCAAGTTTCCTCTAATTACGGTGTGACGACATCTATAGTGGACTAAGAAAAGGTAAAAGACCCAAAAAAGAGTCAAAATTCAAACTAATCAAGAAGGTTTATTGGGCAACTGCGTGTGTTTTTGTTGCATAGTGTGAGAACCAAAGGAAGCTTGTTAGGCTGAATTTTTGGTCGTTGTCCAGTCAAGAAATGCACCGTTGAAATTGCAAAAACCTGAACTTTAAGTGCTCCTCAATCCTATGCCTTTTATTGTTTGAGTAGCTGACAATTACAAGGTATGTTAAAGATTTGGTTTGTATAGCAAGTTTTGAAAACTGGAATTTTGATCATTTTGTAAGTGGGGTTTTGATTATAACTACAGAGCATTCTTTGATGTTTAAAATTCTGCATTTTCTCCAAGAATTGATGCTAAAAGATGCTTAAGAATATGCTACAGGAAAGTGATGGTTTAGCCTCTAATGAATGATTTCTTTTTATCTATTCACACATGAAATTCCTTGCACATATTTTTGATTATCTTGAAATCTGATTATTAAAGTAAGATGCTTTTCAAAAGTAGCTCTAATGTGTTTGTGACCATGATTAAGTAAGAAATAATGCTAAAGTTTCCTGATTTTAATGAATGAGCAGCTTTTAGTTTGTACATACTTGTTTGGAACTATATTCCTTGTTATGATCGTCATAACTAGCCGCATAAACCTTGAAATTCTGGCTATGAAAAAGTTCTTCTTACTTGAACTAAGAAATGAAGCTTAAGAATTGGGGATTTATAGATTCATAAATGATGTGTATATATATGTGGCTGTATAACTGCACTTTTGTCTTGCTTTAGATTGAATTCTGGGGATGATTTGAAATTTTGTTGATCATTAGGCTTGCCTTGTTTAAGAAACCTTTTTATGTTGTTGTTATGGGTGGTTTGGCCTTTTGGAGACCACATGACAAAGTGGTACTCATTAGAGAATTGGTTGGTACGTAATAATTGAGTCCTTGTTTTGTTTCACCGTGTCTGAAAATAGGATATATTTTCTGCTCAAATATATGGAGCAAGTTTATAGTGGCGAAACATTGGGGTTAGAGGTTGTCTGTTGTGCATTACAGGTATATTATATTTGAAATAGCAGGCCCTGAGATTATGAGGGTAATGTTTATTGCATATCTATATCTTTCATGATGCTAGATTATATAGAAGACTTAACAAAGCTTGACGTGATAGAGATTATTATAATGCAGGGAACAGTTTTTGCTTGAAGTCATTAAAACTTGTTTGCAGACACTGAGATTTACCAACTCCAACAACATCAAAATCGGTGAATTAATGCGTTTAAACAACCAAATGTTTCACATCATGATCCATGGTTGCCAAAATTTGCACGTCCAAGGCATCAAGATAATCACCTCCGGCAACAGCCCCAACACCAATGGCATCCAATTATCTTCTTCTTTTGCGTTTTGAATTCTGGAAAATTGGCATTATCTTGGTGTTGAAGATGTTTTTGAGTTGCTTCTTTGTGTTCAAATAGGTGGGGCTTTTTTCATGCTAGAATACTTGCACATGGATAGTTGATTAAGGTACAGCTCTTTGCAGCATTCCCTATTCAAGTTGATGAAGAACCTTGGTCTCAACAGCATTTTGCATCGGATAAGGCAAGGTATAGCTAAGCTAGAAACTGTACCGAAGAGCAATTGTGTGAAGCTTTTATGAAAGTTAGTCGCATGAATGGTGAATGTGACATGGTTGTTTTTATTTGACCTAAGAGTTGCACATGGTATAGGTAGTTCTTAATTGATATCCTTGGAAGAAATTTCTCAAAGATAATGCTAATGAAAATGGAAAGGGTGAGAAAGCTGGTGTTATAGGACTTTTTTAAATAAATAACTTTGATCGGTGTTTATAATAGCTTTATTAGTTCGTTTTTCTTCGTTTTTATTTTTCTTGTAATATATTTTAAAAGTTGAAAATAATTTTGGTTGGATTTCCTCATTTTTTCTCTTCAATATTTTCCATGAATCAAACATAGATGAGAAAACCCTTTTCTAACTATTTTCCTTGGTATTTTCCTAATTTCCTTAACACCAAAAAAATTATGGATTTTGAACTTTCTCCCTTCATTTTATCTAAACACTATGTTATCTAAGCAAAGTTCCTCAATACCAAAGGCATCCACCCACTTCCAATGATGCTTCTTAACATGCTATTAGGCCAGCAATGACACGCCCAGACCTAGTCCGCACGTGTCAAGTTATGAAATTTGTATATAGTTGTAAAGCCAAGTGATGAATGGAACTTACTTTACATATTTTGAACTTCCTTTAGCTCAATTACTAGCTTAAAAACCTTAATTTGTAGTTCGGATTCGATTGGGTGCACTAGGGGTTCGGAAGCTGAGATAATTGGACCAAGTTGACCAAAGGTCAACTTAAAAAGGTTGACTTCGGTGCAGGACATGCTCGGGTCCGGTGCCAGACTCATCAATTTATATGGGAGGTCGGTTGCTCGACCTTCCATTTTGCACCATTTCCACTTCTTCTTCAATTCTCTCCGAACTCTCTTCATTTCCCACCATTTCCAACACTTTAATTCACTTTCACCACCAACAACTTCTTTAGCTTCCTTGAAGATCAACAACACCAAAATAATAAAAAATCTTCAAGATCGTCAAAGAATTCAACTTCGAGTCATTGTGTTATTCAAGCCATAACTTTCAATTCAACCGTAGGTTTTGGCTGATTTATTGATATGTTGTTATAGACTTTTTAAGCTTCAATTTGACTACTTATTTGCTGAATTTCGTGGATTGAGCTAAGAGATATCTTGAATTGAAGATCAAAGTTCATTTTTCTGTTCAAAACCAATTGCACCCTTAGAGTTTCAATTCGAATTTCATGCATGCTCAACCATTCAATTCAGTTTTTGAAGCTATAGGCTCTTAGTTTAAATGTTGAAATATGTGTGTTTCGAATTGCATGTTGATTAGTGCCAAATCGAAGTAGAACCGAGCTTGGAGGAGGAGGAACTGCCTCCTTGGCCTCCAACAGGGGCGAGTCCCATGCGGGATTCATCCAATCCAGTGCCGGACTCACCAATTTTAGGAGAAAATCACCCAAATTGGCCACTCCCACGTGGGAGTGAGCCAAGGGAGCATCGAACCTACACTGTAGTGGGGGTATTTTTGTCATTTCAGCCTTCTAGACCCCCTATTGACCATATTGACTTTCGGACTTGTACAATTTAGTTTCGAGACTCTAAAAATCCTAATTAGGACATGCTTGGATGTTTAATTATTAGTCGAATGCCTTTATTAATCAAATTAGATTTCAATTTGATTATTTAGGTATGAAATTATACGAGATCGAGTAGTAGCGTTCAAGCTAAGGCATTCGAGGGATTTATTCAGGAGTATACAAACCTCCCTTACTAGTGAGTGGCTTGGATTATAGTGGTTGAGCACTGAGGGTCAACCGTTTTCAAATTGTTTTATAAATTGTTTTATAAAATGTTTATAACGTTTTGGGATATGGATTGTCTACTCTTACGCACGAGTTTATAAATAGATTTAAGGGTGGGTTTTCAAAAGAAAATATGAAATTATATTATTATGTTTTATTGATGATTATGACCTATGGGAGATGAGCAATTAAGAGGTTTTCGGTGCTCCAATGAGAGGGAGCGTGTGGACCGAGAGAGAGGCAAGCCACCGACCAAGTAGCCGTGAACCGTTTTTTGAGGGGCATGGTGAGTGCGAAACCCTAGGAGAGGCGCGCATGAAGCTCGTTAGGGCTCGAGTGTAGCTGTGATTCACCCACAGCGATGGCAACGTCAAAGGAACAGGCCAAAGAGTAAAGAAAAATGGTTCTAAGACATGAGTTGAAGCCTTTGACGGTCCAGCGGGGCACCCAAGTGCACGAGTATATCTTTGGGACGATTTCAGATGCCGGCCCATTTATGAGTCTTGATATTTGATTTGGTTTTTAAGATTTCATCTATGATTTTAGAAAATGGTTTTATTAAATGAGTTTTTGAATTATTCATATCCCCAGCCTGAGGTGATCAGTCATTATAATCGAGTTTTTCACTGGGTACATATATATTTGTACTCACCACATTCACTCCTTTTTGTAAGTCACTCAGCAGAGGACGGTAGATGTCCTGGTGGACAGTGATCCCTGGTATCCGTCACCAGTGGACCACGATTTTGTACGTTCCATCTAGATCCCTTGTGAATCTTGGCTTTAAAATAGTATTGTATATTATTATATCTTATCTGCTAGATATTTACACCGTAAAATATGCCACTTTTATTATATAAATATCTTATGATATTTTCTATATTATTTTCATTATATATTTTCAAATATTGCTCGAGTACGCCTTATTTATACCTTGTGCCGTCTCGAATAGCCCACTTTTTAAGTCTTGAGGTTGTACGGCGGTTGTTATGTGGCAGAGCCCTCGGATTGAGGCATGACAATTTGGTTGGTATTAGAGTAAATTTTAAAATATACGTTATATCTATGATATACCGAGCCAGGGAGTTCACATAGTTTTGATATTTCTGATTTTTGGGATAGAGGTATGGGGCACAGATAGAATATTGTTGTCATGTATAGTTTGTTGGCTTCTCTGATAGCTTTTGAGTTGATCTGTAGCAGTTTTTAGATGAATGAAAAATTTTGTTTATCCAAAAATAAAAAAAAAAACCCCATAAAGCAAGTATTACTGTAACAACTAATTGTTTCCATGCATTGGGGTTCAGATTCATGAGTTTTCAGAAGAAAAAGCAAATTACTATGTATTTTCATCTATATTACTTGGTGTAAGATAAAAGGCTGAGTACTCAAATTGTCCCATAAACTACTATACCTTTTTGGATATATTGGCCCCCAAACTTTTATTTGGGATAATTAACCCCTAAAACTATTATTTTGAGACAATTAACCCCTCAAACTATTATTGTTGGGATAATTAACTCCTCAAAACTATTATTTTGGGACAATTAGCCTCTCAAACTTATTATTTTGAGATAATATAACCCTTGAGGGTTTCATGCAATTAAGGTTATATTATTTCAAAATAAAGTTTGAGGGGTTAATTATCCGAAAATAATACTTTGAGGGATCAATGATCCCAAATAAAAGTTTAGAGACCAATTTACTTATTTTGGTATAATTTGAGGACTGATTCAGGTATTTAAGCCTAAGATAATATGCCTGCAGAAAACAAAGCCATGGAAATAAAGACGGAGTAAGCTTTTATGATTTTATTGTTTTTAACTTTTTTTTTAATATTTTTCATTGCCTTTATGATTTTATTTGTTTAAAATTTCATGATTTTTTTTCTTTTTTTTTTTTCATAAAATGTGCTTATGGTCTGAGCCAAACCAAGTGCCATGTACTTGGAAACTAATTTGTTATATCCAAGATCGAGGCCAGACGCAATAAAGCCCACCAATATTATCTAAGTATATTTAAAAAAAAATTTTTAGTATAATCACATGTGTCCCAATTCCCAAACCTGTTTTATTATTAAAATAATATAAAATTATTATAATATTAACATTTTAATATGTTATCTAATTAAAATTAAATAAAAAGTTACAATTTAAATTACTACTACTGTATCAAATTAGCTCAGATTTGGACATACCAAAGCTTTGAAATCCATGTCCAAAACCGGAGGCCCTTTGAATTGGTAGACTAATCCGTAAATACCTTTTCTTTTAGTATTTGTTTTTCTCTTAAGATTGAAGTTTAGATTTGCAATTAGCCATTTGTACTATATGGAAGTGAGAATTTTGCCACTTGAACTTATTCTAATAATATGTTTAGATCATCAAACTTATATTAAGGAACTTTTAGGCATTAGCCCTTTCATCCATAATGGCACTGATGTGGCCATTTGGATGACACGTCAATAAGATGGCCATACACAACATCACCTTTGAACTTATTCAAAATCATTGTTTTAACCCTCTAACTTTTATTTTTAGAGATTTTGGTTTAACTAATCCAGAGTTGAGTTGTTTTTATTTTTAGAGATTTTGGTTCAACTAATTGGGAGTTGAGTTGTGTCGGACCCAAATTAAGGGAAACTTTCTCAGATCTATATTTTCTTTATTCACAATATTGAACATAAGACCTTACTTAAGGGATATTAAACTCATTTCATTTAGGTGTTGATACCTTGATATTTTATTAGTGGTTTGGTTGGTAAGGCTATTGAGAGTAATGACTAATTGTGGACAAAATGTCACATACGGCTGCAATAGTAGTGATTGCCTTGTTAGTTCTGTTTGAATAATTGAGAACAAAGTTAGAGAGAGAGAGAGAGAGAACTAAAACTAAAACTAAACAGAGAAAAGCAATAAAATCAAACCACTGCTAGAAAAGGATCCTTAATCAGTGGGAGGAAACTTCAGGTATGTCAAGCCTCTCCCTTTCTTCTCCATTGGAATTTTTGAACTTTGCAAAAGACCAGTTCTTTCATATATCATCCCTGATCAGGCACGGGGAACCACAGTCAGTTGGGCAGCTCCCACTTTCACCAGCAAGCCTGGGCAGGCACATGATCTCCCCGCACACATATTCCTTTCGTGCACTGAGCCAACCAAGCTTATGAAGCGAACCTGAACATATAAGCACATGAGCCAATAACACCATCATGCATATATGACATATCATATATCATTGATCATATTTCAGGTTCATAGGAGCCTTTTAGAAAACCAAATTCCATATTTTGAAGCCTCATTTACTTAAAATCCAAACCACCATTTAATATCTTCTAAAAACTCTTTTCCTATCAGAAGATTGTGCATCAGGAAAGAATCTGTTTTCAAGCATTTTTGCTTGACCATTCAATTTCAACCAGACCACTTCAGTGTAAAATTTGTGTTCATTATTCTTAGAAACCAAGAGAAATTTGAAATATTTTGATTTTCATCTTCAGGATAGTTTGAAATATCTCACTGTCTTGGAAGACATTGATGTTGATAAGGAAAGGACAGAAAAATAAAGGAAAAAAATTACTTTCTAAACATCACATACCTTCGCATTCTATCATCGGAACAACGATTGAGGATTTGATTTGGCTTTATCCTCCGTGTCTATCTCTTTCCACCACTCTGCACTTACGAAAGAGGGTACAAAGGCATTTCGAGTGGCTTCATCATCCCATTCAACCTCATGCCACCACTCTTCATATCCTTCAATGCTCATCTGATTCCTCTTTGTACTGTCCATGTTGAGTGGAAGCTTCTTAAGTTTTGAGCAATTGAATACTCTGATTTTTCTCAAACATGGGAATGGTAGAGCATCCCAGTATATGCTTTTCAATTTTGGTAAATCTCGTAAATCAAGTGTTTCTAGCTTTGCAAATGGTTTTGAGTTTTGAATTCCAACGTTTGCAACTCCACTCCTTGTTCCCTCACTCATTATGGCTTCCAATTTTGAGCAAATCATAACACAAAGCCATGTCAAATTTGGAGCATGAATAAGCCACGACATGCCCCTCAATTCATCACATTTACTTATGAGAACCCTACTCAGTGAGTGAAAGTGAGAAGTACTAGGAAACTGTGAGGTGTGCATCATCCTTCTTTCCCCTATTTCTCTCTCTATCTTGATCTTTATCTCTTCCAAACTGACACAGCCTTGAATTATAAGGAAATCTAGACGCTCCAGGTTTACTAAAGGTAAAACATCCAATTCCTTTGACTCCCAAAAACCTCCAAGCCAAAGTGTTTCTGTGCATCCTGATAAATTGTGGGAGCCCAAAAAGCTTTGTAGAGCAAAAGCATTTTTAATTTCTACATCCAGTAAATTCAGTTGTTGCAAGCATTGCAATTCCTCTATTAAACCTTCATTACCACCACGCAGGACATTGTCTTCATCTAGACCTCCTCCTGATAACGATATTCTGAAAATTTGCAATCTTGAAATATTACATATCAAATATCGTGGGATCTTTCTGAGATTACGTGTCCCACACAAATTTAAGTGTTTCAGATTTGACAAGCTATTCAGGGTTTTTGGCAATTCTATTATCCCCGACCATTCTAGATCGAGGTGTTCTAGTGAGACCAGTTCTAATATTCCCTCCGGCAACTCCCTTAGCTTCTGATTCCAAGACAAGTTTAGAACTTTCAGACTCGGCATAAATTGGAAGAAACCATTACTAATCACCTTCAGCTTGTTCTTGTTGAGAAACAAAGTTTGAAGATTAGGGCATGTTGGTCTTCCTCTTAATTCTTCAATTCCATTATTCGTCAATGACATTCTTGCGCCTTCCCAATTTTCAACATCAAGTACTGCTTCAATTGATTTAACCCCTGCTCGTACTAAAAATTGCTTCTCTGGAGCTTCACACTCACACACTATCCACAGTGCCATATCACGGATCACATCATGCATCTTTACATATTCTCCTACTCCTTCACATCTTTCTAACAAACAAGCATTAAGAAGAGAATTGATAACATTGTACCCTTGCAATTTAGCTCTACTTGTGTTCTTAAATTCATCCAAAAATCCCTCACAAAACCAATAATCTATTAGCACATTTTTGTTAATTCTAAAATCTTCAGGAAACAAACTACAGTACAAGAAGCAATATCTCATCGTCTCACTAAGCAAGCTATCATAACTGAATTTTAAAAGAGAATAAACCTCTTGGTCCATCCTTGCTAACTTGTGCGGAAATTCTTTCAAGACCTCAATTGCATACTTCCAATCTTGAACCATCTTCTTGCAAGCCATGGTTTTACCAATTACCATCAGTGCAAGAGGTAGGCCACCACACTTTGCAGCCACTTCTTTAGCAAGCTCGTGGATATCTGGATGGCTGTTAAGGGTTTCTTCTCCAACCTTGTCTTCAAACAATTTCCACGCTTCATCTGCTCTCAAACATTCTACTTTGATAATCTCATGAGCTCCCATTTGCCCACATACCTCTAAGAAACGAGTTGTAAAGATTATTTTGCAACCGTTTTCTTGATTCGGTGCAGGTATGCCAGTTTTAATAAAATTCACCCATTCCCACACATCATCCATCAATAAAACAAACTTTCTTTTACTCAGAAGTCTGAAAAGAACGATAGCTTTCTCATCAGAACTTTTATTCATCCACAACTCATTTGAAAGGCCAAGCTTTTTACCAATCTTTTGTTGAACATTTTCAACAGTATGATCTTTAGACACCACTACCCAAATTACAACATCATAATCCATTAGCATATGGCTTAACTTATTGTTAATTTGGGTCAAGAGTGTTGTCTTACCGACTCCTCCTAAGCCATGTAAACCAATGATGCCCACTTCGTTTCTTTCAAGTAAGCTCAAGACTTTTCCCAATGTTGATTCCAAACCCACCGTAGGCTCAGTAGGTCTTACCTCCACTCGGGCTGCAAGTTCATTCTCAGCAACCTTGTCAAAAATTCCTTCATTCTTCAGTTGAACTATTTCTTCAAGTTTTTTGGCCACCTGCTTACCAAACTTGTAGCTAGACTTACAGTTCCAGGAAAAGCAGCCAGCAAAACATAATTTCTGAATTTGTTGAGGACCATCTTTGATTAGTTCATCAACATCTGCTGCCATAGCATGCACCCTTGAAAGCCAGAGTTGAACTTGGCTAAGCCGCCTCATAAATTGTTGTTCAGCAAGATCAACCATCCGGTTCACATCGTCCCTTTGCGCTTTCAGTTTCTCCACTTCCATGCTCAGAGCTTTAAGATTTTGCTCTAATTTACATGCATAATTAGCTTGTGCAGAAATGCAATCCCAACAACGAGGAACTGTGTCTTCTGTTGAGATTGTGAGAGAGCATAGATTTCCCATAATTTGCTTTCAAATATACTGTTAATGAATCAAGAAAGAGGAGACCTGTTGGCTTGATTTCATGAATTTTTAAAACTGCAAGTTTTGGTAAGGTGAGAGGCAGTGCTTTTGGCAAATGCACTAAATATGATTTAGTCAACCTTCACCATTAGGCAGGGCCATAGCTTTTGGTGCTAGTTGCGGATCCCCTTCACTCTTAGCAGTTTCCGTTTTGGTAAGCAGAAAATGACTTGATATACCCCTTTTTTTTTGTTTGACCAGATGACTTGCTATAGCTAGAAAAAGGTGTTTTCAGTTGAAATGTCAGTGGGGTTTAATGCGTTTTTGGTCCATTTTCAAATTGTCTGACCGTCTAAAACACTTCTGTGATTCTTTTTGTTTCTTTCTTTCACATTGCAAATCCTAAGGCCCCATACAAAGAAAAGTTAGCCACAACCATAAGCCAGTGATCTGTCTACATCTTTGGCTTATCCAATACAAAAATTTCCCCCTTTCTTTAGGTACCAAAAGATAGTTTTCAATCCAAAGTTAAAAACAAAACAGCAGCAGAAAATACTATAGTCTGCAGAAAGTAGCCAGTAAAGTATATATTACTGGTAAAAGTAAACAGTTTCACTAGAGATAAGCACTTATCAATAAATCACACATCACTACAATTTCTTTTAAGAAAACTTCATGTTATGTCATCTTCAAATCCTATTCCTAAGCAACTCACTTGGCGTAATTAAATCAAAAGTGTCTTCCCTTAAAACCCAGATGAAATACAGAAGTATTTGAGCCAATCTTGTCTTGTTTGAAACCCAGAAAGTAAGTATTACTGTAAGAACTTATTGTTTCCATGAAATTGGGGTTCAGATTCAGAGTTTCCAGACAAGTTAAAAATGTAGCAACTAATCTTACACAGTAAAGTGAGACATTTTCAGAGGAAAAATCAAATTACTCTGTATTTTCATATAGATTACTTGGTGTAAGATAAAATACCTGAACAGAACAGAGCTATGGAAATAAAGACGGAGCAAGCCAGCTTGACCGCTGCATGTCCTTGTTGAACACCTTCTGCCGGTCTTTTCTGATAATGGGATGCAACTTACCGCCCGATCAAAGTCAATTCATAATCATTTTTTTTTAAGGAATTCATAAATGATTTTATCCAAAGTAGTATTCTTCCTTTCTGAAAAAAAAAAATTAGTGTTATATTTCATTGCCTTTATGATTTTATTTGTTTAAAAATTTGATTTTTTTTTTCCGTTTTAATAAACGGAGGTGCTTATTTTGGCCAAAAAAAATACAGAGGTCCTTATACTCTGGCAAAAAAAAGTTTGTCGGAGATCAATCACTTGCCCTCCATGAGTTCAATCCAGAGTTTGCAGACATTCTTGGTGCCTGGTTTGATACCCCAGGTGGTAGGTGAGTTTTGAGCCGTCTGACACAGATTCTGCTGTGGGAAAGGTGTTTGGGGTTTTGGCAGCCGCCATTGAAGATGATTTGTTGCTGTACTGTGCCCTTGGTTGCTTTTTTTTTTTTTTTTTGGTTACAGCCTTTGGTTACTTTGCAAATATGGAAAAAACAGTAAAAAATAAAAAATAAAAAACAGTAAAAAGGGCAACAAATTAAAGTTTTTCATGAAAAAACAGTAAAAAGCTACTGCAAATATCATTACCATCCAAATAGGAGACGGCTAGAAAAGTATTATAGATTAAATTGATTAAGGCCACAATGCTTACTCTCCATAGTCCATGCATCCTATCCTGTTGCAGCATTCTTCATCAAGTGTAGGATGAATCACGAATGCAGGCCTTCAGCCTTCTGATCCCTTGCAATACTGCACAATCTGGTGTACGAGAGACACTCTCTCAAGAGGTTGATAACTTGAACTGCAGCAAAGGAATTTCCTGCCCTTTTCTCACAGCAATCAGTTCTTCACGAGCACTTGATCCCGATGACAACAATCAATCATTATGCAAAGCAATTGGTTCAACTTATAAGTATGCACAGTATGGAAACATGAACATGGCAGAGATGCAGAGACTAGAGAAAGGGTGCTTTATACTCAAAACGGACTTCTTTCAACAATTTTTTAGTTCTAAACCTAAATACTTAATAGAACAATATGCTTTAATAATTTACAAGAAAGTGGTAGCACAAACCATTCCAGTTTTCAATACATGGCAACATTCATGAGACAATTTTATCAAATTCAAGTGCCAAAGAATAAAGCAGAGTTTATACAACAGAGTATTGTTTGCAGGAATATGGTTTCTCAAAAGTCTTTTCAAAAAGGTGAGTGGTTGACAGTCAACAGACCATGGAAGAAATATTAGGCTATTGTATTTGTAGCTTGAAGTCAAGAAATTGAAATTTAGAATGCAATTATTAAGGTTCAGATGAAACTAAGTAAGAAGATGAAGGCAATTATCCAATGTAGAAATTTTAATTCCATCGTTTGCAAATCCTGAAATGTGCATCACCTCATCAGTCTGTCCCTAGAAACTCCTTTTTGGGAGAAAAGTCATATAACTATTTGCCAAGTTTCAATCCGATCTTCCAAATTCTAAATACCATTAGTAAAATTAACAAACCATAAACTTATCGGCTTTATCCTAAAATTTCTTATGCAGCCATGTTGTTACCGGCTTTCAACCTTCATAAAACCAGCAAAACAGCCACATCTCCCTCCCTCCCTTCCCCTTCCCTCCCCACATAAACCTGGCCACATCAAGTTATCTACTGATATTTAGTTCTCAAAGAAAAATTGGATGCTCCTGTTCACTTTCTAAGCAACATGAAATTACACACAAACTAATGACAAGAACTAAAATGCATCAAGCAGCTTCGATGTACAACAAAACAGGTCTTGTTACATTTAGTTGAGATGAACCACAGAAAACAAAACACACAAATTACAATCTCAGGCCTAAGACATTATGATTGATTAGAAAAAACATGAAAGAAACAATACTTTGTAATTTGATGCATTTGAATTCATTGTTCTCCGCTCCACAAGACATGAGTCGCTGAATTCTACATTCTAGAATGTTGCTTTCAAATGCATGTAGCTATCATCTAAGGGATTGACTTGTCCACGCAACAAGCTCGGCCCAGAGGTAAAGAAGACATGCAGAGTTGGACAAAATTTATTGGTGCTTCTGTAAGTGTTCCCAAATATTACTGAGTTTGCCTTAAATATAATGCAGAAGGTGTCATTCCAAGAAAGGAATGAATTGACATTTAGCCCACGGTGTTGAAGCCTTCAGTGTGCACAAGGTAATTTTGTTTTCATCTATATACGAACTGTTAGAAACTGAATTCATCTCTGACACCCTCACATAATTATTATGGACAACAGCCCTAAACACTAAATATTACATAAATGTATCAATTGTTTTGTATAAAGAGCATTCTTGCATTCTCCAGTGTAATCTCTCTCCTATATCATTTATGTTAACCAGATCAAACAGAAGTCATTAATCCTAAGCCTAAATATTTAGTATTTAGGGCTAATGTCCACGTGAAACTATGTTTGGTTGTCCCAACCCAAGGCTACTCAAAATAGCAAGAAGATGAGTGTGATTGTGAATCTTTAAGCTTTTAGTATTCAAGGGAAAGGAGCAGAGCATCAGAGTAAAATAACTCTTAGTATGTTTGATTGTGAAACAACCACAATCACAACAGTAAGAATATGAGCATGATTGTGAAACTTAAGTTTTAAGGGAAAGAAGCAGAGCATGAAAATTGAATAACTCTTCCCAGAACTAATTCCTGAAAGCACTATGTACTTGTTTACATTGAAAATTTGGCTCCTGTTCTTGGTACGTGAGGGGGTAACATCCCAAACCTGCAGGTGGAAAAAGACCATTTCTTGCACATCATTCCTGATCAGACACCACAATCAGGCAGCCAGGGTATCAAAACAAACATTTCCTTTAGGATAGCTCGGAGACATTATATAGAACAGTTAGCATGCTACCTGGGTGACTTTCAAGACATTGATACTGATAAGGAACGGAGAGAAAAACAAAGGAAAAATTACTTTCTAAAATATCACATACCTTCGCACTCTATCATCGAAAAAGTGATTGATCGATTAAGTTGGTTTCATCCTCCACGTCTATCTCTTTCCACCACTCTGCACATTTGAAATAGGGTAAAAAGGAATTTCGAGTGGAATCATCATCCCATTCAACCTCTTCCCAGCACTCTTCATATCCTTCAATGCTGATTTGATTCCCCTTTGCACTGTCCTGGTTGAGTGGAAGCTTCTTCAGTTTTGAGCAATTAAATTATTCGATTTTTCTCAAACATGGGAACAATAGAGCATCCCAGAATATGCTCTTCAATTCCTGTAAATCTCTTAAATCAAGGGTTTCTAGCTTAGCAAATGGTTTTGAGTTAGGCATCCCAACAACATCTGCAAATTCACTAAATGTTCCCTCACTCATTATGGCTTCCAATTTTGAGCATATCATAACACAAAGCCATGTCAAATTTGGAGCATGAATAAGCCACGACAAACTCCTCAATTCATCACAACTTACGAGAACCCTGCTCAGTGTGTGGAAGCGAGGAGCACTAGAGAAGTGTGAGATTCATGTCATTCTTTTTTCCCCCGTTTGTCTCTCTATCTTCATCTTTATCTCTTTCATACATATGCAATCTATAACTAGGCCATCTAGACGCTCCATGTTTACTAAAGGTAAAAGATTCAATTCCTTTGACTCCTAAAAACCTCGAAGAAAAAGTACTTCAGTGCATCCAGGTAGACTGTGGGAGCTCAAAAAGATTTGTAGAGCAAAGGCATTTTTTATTTCAATAGCTAGTGAATTTAAATGTTGCAAGGATTTCAATTCCTCTATCAAACCTTCATTACTACCATAGAGGATGTCGTCTTCATCTACATCTCCTTTTGATAAAGATATTCTGAATATTTGGTACTTTGAAATATTACATATCAATTGTCGTGGGATCTTTTTGAGATGTTTTGTCTCACAAGTTTAGGTGTTTCAGATTTGAGAAGCTATTCAGGTTTTTTGGCAGCTCTATCATCCCTGTCAAATGTAGATCAAGGTGCTCTGGAGAGACCAATTCTAATATTCCCTCTGGCAACTTCCTCAGTGTCTAATTCCAAGACAAGTTTAGAACTCTCAGACAGGGCATAAATTGGAAGAAACCATCACTAATCACCTTCAACTTGTTATGGTTGAGAAACAAAGTTTGAAGATTATGGCATGTTGGTGTTCCTCTTAGTTCTTCAATTCCATTATTTGTCAATGAATTTTTGTAAACGAAGGAAGGGACAATACCTTTAATGGGTAGACGAGACCCAATATCATTTGTAAACCTGGTGGGCAAGGCCCACAGGTTGATATGATCATGGGTAAGGCCCAGGTTTATTTGGAGAATGTTACTGGAGTGCGATTCTTACAGTTGTTCTTAAATGTCCTTATTTCTTCTATTTAACAACCTAATTTTAATTTCACGTTTTACTTTTTTATTTATTTTATTTGATAGTCATATTTTTCTCAAGGACTTTTCTACCTTTTTTTTTTACAAGATTTCAATATAGTATAATAATAATCTATAAATTATATATAATTTATATATAATACATTAATTAGTTGGTTGAAAATTTAGAAATAAATTTAATAAAAATGAATTTAATAAATATTTTGTAGATTATAAAATAATGATATAAAAATATTTGTTTATAAAATAATCAATTAAATTAGATTAATTAATAATATATGCTCACACATATATTAATATATATTAACACACACACACACACACACACACACACACACATATAAAATAGTTAACAGTTAACACGTATTTTTTTTTTGTGATTTTAACATTTTATAGCAGTTTTACAATATTAGTGTCAAATGGCTTTCTACGTCTTATAACACTTATGTGTTAAATTTGTCAAATGATATTTTAACTTCTTTAAACAGCATTTATATAACAGTTTTACTGAAACAACACTTTTACTAAAAGCTCCAGCCTGGACAAACAGGCTCTAAATTTTAAATCTTGTACATAGTCCTCATTAAAAATCACGGTTCCCAATTGAGCATTTACACGAGATCCCTATTTAAAAGTCACAGTCGTAAAAATAAATAAATTTAAATCTTGTACATTGTCAACATTAATAAGTCAGGATTTCCAATTAAGTATTTGTATGCCGTCCCTATTGAGCATTTGTACACGGTCTCTAGAGGAGAAACAAATTATAAATTTTGTACACTATCCCAAGGAGGGAACAAATTTTAAATTTTATACATAATTCTCATTAAAAAGTCACGATATCTAATTGAGTATTTGTTTATGGTCTCCATTTAAAAGTAATGGTCCCAAGGAAGAAACAATTTTTAAATTTTGTATATGGTCCTTTTTAAAAGTCATAATTCCTAATTAAAATATTTGTACGTGCTCCTCATTTGAAGATTTCGATCGCCAACGATAAACTTTAGTAATGTATGACAAACTATTTTCTAATTTATGAGTATCGATTTAAGAAGAAAAGAATTATAATAATTAGAAATTAGAATTCTTACTAATAAGAGTGTAAAGAAGCGTTCCCAAAGACAAATATTAGTAATATCTCATAGCAAATTATTTTATGGATTTATGATTACCGATTTAAGATGAAAAGAAATATTTATGAATTAAATTTCTTGCTAATAAGAGTTATAAAAAAAGTAGTAAAATATGAAGGTTGTAAATGTTTAAATTTATATATATTTATTATATATAGGCTAATTAAAGTCCTATCTAAAATAGAAATTGTAACTATTAATATGACACACCCGAACCAATTTAAACTTTTCCGTACTAATCAAAATAGTAAAAGACAATGTGTAAGTACCAGGGACAGAGCCTAGAATTTTTTTTGGGGGGGGGGGGGGGGGGCCAAATGAAATTTTAATTTTCAAGCTTACACTAAAATGCTCCAAGGTTAAGATAGGCACGACGAATCTCATCTTGCTGATTAACAGGGTATTCCCAAATCGAAGGGCGTAATCCCGGATCTCTTTCTAGTAAAGCAATATCAATCTCTTTACAGTTGATTTTTTGAACTTTTTTGGGAGGAACTTCGGAACTTGGAGTTTCGACATTAAGGATAGATGATGAGGTTTCAACATTAGGGATGGAAGATGGAGTTTTAGCGTCAGGGACGAATGATGGTTCATTTTCAGGAGCTTTTCTTTTGAAATATGCATCAATAGTTGATCTTTTAGACCTATTAATCATAATTTGTAGATATAATTAATATAAAAAAAGAATTATATAGCAATACATAAAAAAAATTACATGATTACAATTACTAATAAAAATTAAAAAATAAATTAGAACACTTATATGATGAAACAATTTCTTGGTAAGTTTTTTATGTTTGGTCAAATAAAGAAAAAAATTTTGTAGGCAACCCTCAAGCAAGAATAGGTGATGACTATTTAATTTGTAGAGACAAGAAAGAATGGTGAGTAATTTAGCTTTTAGATGAAATATAACAGGCTTTATATAGTAGATTTGGAAATAGTCTTAGTGGAATTAGGAATACCAAATTGAAATTGAATTTGTTGATTGAATCAAATTACAAATATTGAAAGTCCAAGTTGAAAATCATAATGAAACAGTGAGATTAAATAGAAACTGGGTTGAATAATAATTACTAAGCTTAAATTACAAAAGTGAAAAATAAAAGCCCAAATTCCTAAGATCTTTACCAATTAAATAATAAATTGTAAAATGTCAAGGGGGGGCCATATAATGAATTTCCACACAAATTTTCTTAGAACTGTAATTTTTTTTAATAACCTTAAACTAAACTATAAAAAGTCAGTTGGGGGTGGGGAGTGCATGGCCCACTTTCTCCCCCTGGCTTCGTCTTTGGTAAGTATAGAAATCGGGTGTGTCAAGTTCAACATTAAACTTTAGTTAGATGATGATAATGAGAAGTTGGAGAACATTTGATAAGACGGTATTCGAAGATGAGACATTAAATAGTGTATGGATTGACCAAGAGAAGTTTAACCATATTTTAAGTCCAGCTAAGCGACCAAACGAGTTTAGGGATTGAACCTTGGAAAGTGTGCCTTGAAAAGAAATTAGGAGAAAGAAAAAGGGGAGGTTCGGCACCGGACTTGCACGGGTCTCGTGCCGGACCAATCATTATAAGAGTAGGGAGGCTGAACCTCTCTTTCTCTTGTTCTCTATTTTCTTCCTCCTCCTTCCTCCTCTTCCACCTATTAAAACACTCCTCTAACCATCCCAAAATAAATCCCTAACTCCCTTGGGCCAGATTTCAAGAAGAAAGAAAGGAAAATGCAAAAAGAGCAATGAAGAGCACTTGGTGTCGCCAGAAAGATTCAACCATATCTCACAATCTGACCAACGGATCAAGGTGAGGTTTTAGGATGTTGTAATAGACTCATTAAACTTTAAAATGCCTCTAACCTTACATCAATCCGTCACTAGATTAAAAGTTATGAACTTGCAAAGTTAAGTGTTAGTTTTTAGGTACTAATTGGAGCTAGGTTAGAAAATCGGGTAATTTAAGCTAATGATTCAATTTTTGTCTTAGTGATCTCATCATGGGTGTTACAAGGATTTGTGTTTCAATTTGTAAGTCAATCCATGGAGAAACGAAGGAGAAATGGGGTTGGAAAGTATTGGAGAAACCCATTTTTGTCTGTCAATGTCTCCAGCGTGGGATTGACCCAATCCCACATGGGAGTCAAGTGGGATGGCCAAAAAGGCCATCTCGACTAGGTCTGGTGCGGGACCCACTCGGGTCCTCGAGGCATTTTGGTAATTTTGCCCAAAAAACCTATTTTTAACTCGAAAACTTTCCTAACCTCTAAATCACTTCAAAACACTAATTTTGAGTATATTAGAGCCCTAAAAACCTTTAGGGAAGTTTGAATTAGATTTCTAATGTATTTCTTCGCATAATAGGGTTTTCGAATGATCAATGTAGTGACGCTCCGGAGATCAATCATCATGGATTTCTTGGGAGTATACGAACCTCCGAATACTGTAAGTGACTTAGATTTCATTGCTTAGCCATTAAGGTTAAACGTTTTCAAAACGTTTTAAATATAAAATGATTTTCAAAGTGTTTTAGAAATGTTTTGGGATTCGGGTAATCCAATGCAAATACTTTTATGTTGTGATACACCAATTTAGTGGGTGGAATGATTTTAAGAAACTATAAATATTTATGTATGTAAGTTTTATATTTATGTTATATATATATATATATTTATATGTGTGATGAGAACGATGATAAACCAACATCACTCGACGAGGCATGTGGTAGATGAGATAGAGACTTGACACTAAAATAAGAGTAAGTGGACCAAGCGGGGCATGCCACCGACAAGTAACCATGGACCGCCTTTTAAAGGTGATGGTGTTCATGGAGACCTTGGAGTAGAAAGGTGCGGAGGGACACTTGCCAAGGCAGATATAACTAAGCTTTACCTAAAGCGTGGCATCGTTAAGGAAATGGGCTAGAGAGAGAAAGAGAAATGTATATTTTAAGTTAAAAGAGATGGCCCTGGCCGTAGTTGGACATACGACTATTGAGGGGTTAAGCTTTTAATGTTTTTCAAATAGGCCATTTGATATTTCTTTTCTTTATTTATTTAGTTTATTTATTTTACTATTAGTTTATAAAAATGTTTTGAGAAAAATGTTTTAAAAACAAAATCAATTGTTTTATAAATTCTTTTTACTCCTGTTTCACTAAATACTAGTGGACATTCATTGAACATCTGTCATTCACCTGTAGCCAGTTTTGTTGGATGCAGCTTCTGTATACAAGGATCATTAGATAAGTTGGTGGCCCATAGAAGTCTTTCGGTTTTCACTGCTTAGATATTTCTTTAAGTTATTCCACTGGTGCTTGATTTTAATTCAAATTATTTCATTGAATGATTTTACAATATAAATATTATTTGTAATTAAAGTAAAGTTTTAAATTATTTTAATTCAAGTTATTCCCTTGCAGTGTTTCGGGGTGCATGGCTATAGACATGTACTTGGAGACAGCAGGACGATTGCCACGTGGCCGATCCTCTAGGTTAGGGAGTGACAATTTTATTGATATCATGCTTATAAATTACTTTAGAAGTTTTTAAAATGTTTTCAAAGGCATTTTCAAAGTGTTTTCAAAACCAGTGGATGACATAGGATGAAAACTCCTAAGTTCAAGTGGCTTGGTGAAACTTCACTCGAATGTATTCTAAACACCCTAGCCTATCTTTAGAATGCTTCTCAGTAAGTGATGCCACCACTTAAGACATTCAAATATGGGTCCTAAGTGGAACCCTACCACCACCTTTGCCTCAAAATTCATGAAACGGTAGAGTTGGAGGAAAGGTGCGAGACTAGTCCTTCCAACTACCAATATCCTTCCTTACTAACTAGGTTAGACTAGAAATGCAACCCTTAAGAAGTGAGATATGCTATGTTGTCTCGTAAAGCACAAACCAAACTTCCACTTTTTTCTTGTCAAGTTTGAACATTGAACCGTTCAAAATCTTAGAAACCCTTAAGTAAGTAAGTTAATGATGGCACATATGAAGAGTGCATCGAGATGGATAGGCTTTATGAGATGTAAAGAGAAGAATGGAACAACACGGCACAAGGTTTAAGAAAATCGCCGATGCCAAGGAGTCCAACATGAGAGCAGATAGTAATGAGGAATCTAGGTGAAATCATACCTTCCAAACCTTTCCATCTTCGTGGATCGGTAAATCAATCCGATGTCCTAACGCAACCAACAAATTCTATCCATGGTACTCCCTTGTGTACGAGTTTTGGGAGTTTGTATCATAACTTATTTTCGAGGCACAATAAGCCATTAACCCTAATTCATTATCCTAAAGTTGCTATTAAATCGAGTGACAACTTAGGTTGTCACTTAAATCTATGAATCATCATTTCCATCAAAGACTAGGTGGTAATGAAATAAAGTGATAAGAAGAGATGAAATAAGCTGGAGTCTAGGATGCAAAACGTCAAAAGATGTTAGAAGTAGTTTAGAGAACTAAAAGAGAAGGATGAAAGGGTGATGTAAATGCAAGTTGGGTGTTGTGGAAAGAGTCCATAAAAAAAAAAGATTGGTAAAGAAATGGCTAAGTGTAATGAAGGAGTCGGACGGGTAAAATCTGCCAACCAAATCAGAAGCGAGAAGAAGGAAAAAAAAAGAGAAATAAGAAGAATAAATCAAAGGAGCATGATAAAGGATAACAATGGGAGAAACCCTATATCTATATGGTTGGCAAGTAGTGGACTTCTCACAACTTGTCTAACCGTTAAACACCTGCGAGAGAGAATTAGGCCAAACAAAAGCGAAGCCTAGACCATTAGGATTCATAAAGGACCGGTATTTAAGAATTTCAAAAGGGTAAGGTGAACAACCAAAGAAGGGAAATAGAAAAAATGAGAATGGTTTAACGATGTAGTTGGGATTGGAAGGAATAAATGAAAGGTAGAGTAAGGAAGAGTAATTATAGATATTTTGAAGTGCCAAGATGTAGCGCAAAGGCATTAATAACAATAACAAACTCAACACAGAAAAGGGATAAATCGAAATCCTAAGCTAACAAGAGTAAAGGAAACTTAGAAAAAATATATTTAGTTTAAAAAGTAAACTAAAACCCTAGGTTAAGTAAAAGTAAGGAAATCTAGAAAGAAAATATACTTAGTCTTAAGAAGTGGGCCGAAAATCTTATGTTAGTTAGAAGTAGAGTTTAGTATAAAAGCATAATAAATATTAGGATCTTGAACCCACTAGAAGACTTTAACCTAATAACAATCCTCTATCCATAAGAAACCCTAGGTTAGTAATTATAGGATAACTAATTAAACCGGCTAAGGAATAATTTAAGGTAAGTGAATAAGAGACTTAAGAAATAAAGAAATCAACAAAAGGAATTGATTAATAATAAACCTATAGTCAAGATAGGGCGAAGGCACCACATCATGCCACTTACCAATATGAGGAAAAAGGTAGGTATAGACAATTGGAGCCTCAGGGCACAAAGGGAAAAGGAGTTAAAGGCATAACTTCGCTAAAGGAATGTAAGGCCCCGATAGTCAAGAGATAATAAAAGGTGAGAAGGTTGGATAGAAAGGAAAAAACTTGAGAGAAGATGGAAATGAAGCCATCGAATGAGTCAATGATGAAATTTTAACAATAAGTGAAAAATGAAGTTAGGCATGGGATGAAGAAAAAAAGCTAATGAAGGAATGATGATAGGTGTAGGTAGAAACACTTGTATCTGTGTAAGGTGATGAATAATGGATTCGTCACTACTTGTTTCCCCTTCTAGATACAAATAAGAGGGTGAATATCAAACGAGGAAGATTGGAGTAATGGATGTGTAGGAGAATGAGAAAAGTAAATGAAAGTGGAATATATTAGGTGGTGAAGATCGTAATTGGAGATATAAGGAAATTACTAAGACGATTAGGGATAACGGTAGAGAGAAAAATGATAGACGATAAAGAAGGGGCACGGGCAATGATTTAGTGGCTCTATAGAGAAGGGAGAATGGAACCACTAAGATGGAAGAGAGATGATGATAAAAGATAAACAATGATGATCATTGGACCTAGAGAAGACAAAAAGGAAGATGAAGAGGTGATAGGTTTAATTTACACCTATATTATGGACTAAGTTAGAGTGCTTTTAACTTATTTTATTTATATTTTGGGGTCCATGTTATATAATTTCTTCTCATTTTATTTTATTTGTTTGTTTTGAAGGAATATTGTATAATTCATGGAAATTGAAAGGAAATTGATTAAAGGCTTTGTGATGTGGGAACAAGACAAGAAAGTTGATTTTCATGCAAAGTTAATAAGTCAAAGCTAAAAGGATCAAGCCAAACATAAAGTGAGCAACGAAGCATCTGACGTGGAGAAAGAAGCAAAGCCAAGACATCCAAAGAATAGAGTCACGTGCAGGAGCAAAAAAAAGCAAGAAAGAAGTGTGGGATTTGGTTCCACAAACGGCATAACACCATGTAAGAAGCGGGCCCGTATCCTAGCTGTTGACGAAACTTAAGGATGTTTCTTTTTGGAGCTAAAATCTGAAGCAAATTTGGAGGTTTGTCTCGGATAAGTTACGGCTCCAAAAGATTGATGAAGCGGCGCCGCTTTTGTTCGTTAGCTAAGGAAGGATTTACACTTATTTTTTGGAGCAATGATGAGAGCAAATTCAGCCAAGTTTTGCCATGTGGGTTGTGATGTAGTGCAAATAAAGTCCAATTCTTCCAAAACATGCGGCATGGAATAAGTGTTTAAGTAAAATTAGAATTTTCTAATCCCCAAGTTATGTAAACACCCTAGTTAGCTAGTATAAATACATTATTTGAGGGAGACTTTTTGTGGGGGGGAAGGAAGAAAATTTTGGAGAACAAGCACTCAAGGGAGCAACTTTGTCAACTCGGGAGATTTTCTTCTTTAATGCAATTGTTTATTTTCTTTAATATGAGTAGCTAAATTCTTTGTTGGGGATTTGGGTAGATCTTCTAGGGATTTTAATTTAATTATTGTATGAATTGATTTTCTGGGGTTAAATTTATTTTCTTTGTTCTTAATGCGTTTTATGTTTGGCCAACATAGAATAGGTCTTTGGAATTGTATGATGGACTGAGAGGTGAAGTATAATTCGTGCTCTAGGAAAATAGACACAATCTAATTGGATACGAAAGTAATTCAGTTTATTGTGATAGCCATAATTAAATAGTTTTCGGGAGAACCTGATTTAATTATTAATATTAGGATCTTAATGTTCTTACCTAATTATTTTATGCACCGAGAGGTGGTAGTCACTTAGTTAGGAAAACTTAGGATGGACCGAGAGGACTCCTAAGTAGATTAGTGATTGTTATTTTAATCCTGATAATTAAATTCATACATATTGGATTAAATACCTAGAAGAGAAGCCTAAACCCTCACATCCATTCTATTGATTCCTCTTAATTATTTAGTCTTTGCTTTCTTAGTTAATTTCTACAATCATCTTATCTTTAATCATTTGCAATTTGATTTCATTAAATTCAGTCGTTTTCTTTACCAACTTTGCTAGAATTAGATTGTTAGCTTTCTCAAGTCTTCGTGGGATCGATACCTTGGAATACTCCAAGCTTTACTACTTGATTTCTGTTCTCTTGCAGAAAAATCCCGATCAAGAGGTAACTAAGGAAAGAATTAGGCAACTAAGGGATAAAAAGAATGAATTAAATGATGAGGAGTGTGAGATAGAAGGAATTAAGAGTAAAAGGCCAAGGAATGGAAAGGTCAGGTCACAAATTTTGAAGGAAGGGTATAGCTTAACCTTATGGAATAGCTCCTTCCATAGAGAAGATGACGGAGATGTGAATTAGATGGAAGTACTTTCCAAACCAGATAGTGAGCATCATCAAACAAGATTGCAAGGGAAAGTCCGAACCTAATCAAATTATGGATGATTCCAACAATAGTAAGAGTAAGGGAAACAATGTAAAGGATCAGTGGGAGCATCCATCGAATAAGAAGAAAAAGAAAAATCGATGAGCTAAAATTGACTAAGTATAAGAATGAAAATTTAATGAAAAAAAGGATTTGAGGTAGAAAAGAAGGAATAAAATGGAACAATAAACAAAAGGAAATCCACAAGTAAGAAGTAAGAGATGCGAAAACTAAGACAGAAGAATGATAAAGAAAAAACCCAAGTATTTGAGGGAAGAAGTACGGGGGACAAAAAGGAATGCTAGAAGGGCTTATAGAAATTTATGAGCACAGGTAGTATAGAATGAAAGGAGGGAAGTAAGGGATAGCATTAGAGAATACATGCAAGTGTAGGCACACGAAGGTGCCATTTGCAATGAGAAGAATAGAAGCAAGACGAAGGAAATGATAACACACCACCAAGGGAAAGGAGAACAAAGAGAAGGATAAAATTTAAACGGAAGACGAGTAAGTGAAAAGAAAAATGCATGGTGGATAATGGAAGAAAGGAAATTCTAATGACTAATTTAAGATAAGGGCATTAGAACAGAGATAAGGATTGTGATGACAAGGAAAGAAATTAAGAAAGGAAATGAGAGGATGACTAAGAAGATAAAAAATGAGGGAGAGAATAAAGGGATTGCATTAAGTAATTATGGAATAGATGAAAAGGAAAGTTTGTGACTATTTGTATGCACGCTACTCTAAAGAAATGCCACAAATAAATAGAGAGAGGATGTGGTACAATAATAGATGTATAGTCAGAGCTCATACACATGTGATATAGGAGCCATATGAGGCATCTCTTAGAGAGAGGATCAGAGATAAGATCTTAACGATCTTTGAGATGACTACTCTACTGGACCGACTTAGAGAATATTCTAGGAAAAGCATGAGGCCTTCCAGAGTTCTTGACACACCTGGACCTAGCACGACTTTTTGCTACGAACGGAATAGTACAAGATGACGCGATAATTAAACAATATGTCAGTCCGGCTGTGTCAAGTCTGAAGAGAAGATAAGCTTAAGACAAGACGTAGTTGGAAGATGAGATAGGTGACCATGCATGGAATCTCTAAAGTGGACTTCGTTAAGTCCATAGCCAGTGGATTGGACGTCCATTGGTGAATTGGTCGGTGGATCGGACCAAGAAGCGAAGTTATAAGAGGTTTCAAAGAGGGGAAAAAGTCTGGCCCGGGGCCCGAGTAGACCCTGTGTCGGGCCTTGCTGTAAATAGGGGGAGATGAGCTCTCCCCCTCTCATTTCTCTTCTCCCTCTCTTCTCTCCTCTCATTTGCTCTCTCGAAGCAATTTTGGACTTTTGGCCAATCTGGACAAACCGACCGCAATTTCAAGGCGAGATCTTGGTATGTTGTTCTTAACTCCTTGATCTTCGTTTTTCTAAGTTTACACCCATTTCCATTCATTGGTCTAGGAGAGATCCAAGCTCAAAGTTAGGTTTAGCTTTTAGTTAGATTTTAAGCTCAGATTCGAGATCTAGGAACTTTGAGCTTGTGATTCTCGTTTCTGCTCCGGTAAACGTGTCATGGGAGGTGAGAGGAACCTCCATCTCGCTTTTCACTCGAAATGGTGGATCAATGGGCTCGGGAACCGAGGAAAAGCCTCGGATCCTGAGAATCCCGGACTGGGAGCCGAGTCTTTCCCGTACGGGACTTGGGCCAGTCCTGCGCCGGACTGGGCCGTTTAGCCCAATCTGTGCGGCTGGACCCTATTGGGCCCAAGCCGAGTGAGCCTCGGCCCAATCGGAGGGAATGGGCCTTCCGGCCCAAATTTCAGGCCAGGCTAGACCTAGCCACGTGGGGGGCCTGCCTGGCCCAGATTCGTGCTGGGCTGGGCCCTAAGTGGGGCCCACGGGTCCCTAGGGGCATTTTCATAATTTTTCTTCGAGCGTCCAATTTTTACCCCCGAACCTCACGGACACTTTTCTAAGCCCCGAATCACATCCAAACCCAGTCATAGGTCATATTAGAGCCTCGTAGGTACATTCATAAATTTAATTATGAATGCTAACGTGTATCTCCGTGCATTAGGACTTCAGGTGAATCGAATGCGGCGATGCTCCGGAGGTTGAGCTATATGGAGCGCTTGGGAGTATACGAATCTCCCAATACTGTGAGTGACCTAGACTTCTTTGTTTAGCCACTGGGGAAAAAGGTTTTAAAAATGATTTTAAAAACATAAATGTTTTCAAAAATGTTTTGGGATGTGGGAAATTCACACACACACACACTTGTTTGTGATATACCCACACAGTGAGTGGGATGATTTAAAAAGAAGTATAAAGACTTATGTGTGTGTGTTTATGTATTTTTAAAATGTATGTTTTATACATATATATATATATAATTATGAATTATTATTATTATTATGAGTTTTAAGGGTGCGACACCCTCGCGATATGAGTGATTGAGAGAGATGCTCCTCGGGCTCCAATATATGCGGGAGCGTGGACTGAGTTGGAGAAGGCATGCATGATTCTCAACCGTGGACCGCCTATTGAGGGGCACGGTGAGACGAGACCTGGTTAGGAGAGGCGCGTAGGGAAGCTCGCCAGGCTCCAGTTCACTGTGTTCCACCACAGTGAGGCACCACCGAGGGAAAGGGTTAAAGAAAGAGAAAAGAGAAAATATTTTAGAGAGAAAAGAGATAGCCCTCGGTGTAGTAAGGCATAAAACGACCGACGGGTCGTGCCTTCAGTATGATAGAGATGCCAGTCCATTTTATGTATATATATTTATTTATTTATTGTGTTTCAAAAGAGAGTTCTCGTCTAGAGAACTAGAAAAAGTTTTTAAAAGAAAAATATTTATTTTATTTTATTTTATTTTGGATTTCCCTTATTTTCCCTAACCCCCTATAGAGATTCATAGAACCTCTGTCACTCACCTGTATCCAATGTGGATGGATCCAGATCCGCGTACGGGGTCAGCTATAGAAAGGAGGCTCTCGAGGAAACGTCGGTGGCTTAGGCTTAGTAGTTTCCGCTGCATAGGTATTTCTTTTAAATTAATCCACTGGTGTACTTTTTAAGTTTTATTATTTTATTAAATGGTTTTTAATTAAAGTTTTAGTTATTTTGCAGCGATGATATCCATTTCAATGCCTTGCGGTGCTTCTGGTACGTGACCGGCTGGCACGTACTTCGAGGCAGCACGGCAGTTGCCACGTGGTTGACGCGGGCGGGTTGGGGCGTGACAGTTCTCCACCTAAGAAAGGAGGAGAGAGATGAAATTGGCCAGGCGCCATGATTGAAATTGAGATGATTGGTCAAGGAGTGAGTCAATGTATGAGAGTCGAGAGGGTAAGAATTCTGATTTCTTTTGATCTAATTTAGCGGAAAGTGAGCTAGTGTATGCTAAAGCTTGACTTCTACGTTTTGCGATCAGAGTAAAGACCCAGGGTGAAAAAGAAGAAAGCCTAGATGAACTAGGTAGCTAATTAGAAGTTAAGTTTAATCGTCGTACACTTTTGTTTTAAAGCCAAAAGGATTAAATTTGAAATCTCCTTCAATATTTTGGCTACAAAGATGAATACAAGAGATCTCTTGGAAATAAGAGATGTGTTGAAAGGTGACTATCGATTAGAGAATAGTGTTAGTACGAAGAAGGAGTACTAACTACTGAATAAGAGACGAGTGAAGTTTTTACAAAAGAAAAAGATTAAAGAAGGATAAAAAGATGTAAATGATGAAAGTGGAGAACAGGGACACCCGTACCTAAATGTTTGGCGAGTAATGGATCATTCCATATTCACCCGACCATTAAATACTATAAATTAAGAAGCCTCAAGAAAGATTGAAATTAGGTTGTCTCTCCTTAACTTTGGGACTAGAAGGAAAGAACAAAGTGATATTGGCCGTAACTTGTAATATTACTAAAGGATAAGCTTCAAAAAAGAAAAGATGAAGTTTAAACTTAAAGAGAATAGCAAAGTGAGAGTTATTCTCGAAAGTAGAAAACTAAAGGATTAAAAGCATAATTGGAGTGACTAATAATAAAGATGTGCTAATGCAAGCTAGAGGTAATGGAGGACTTGGAAATAGAAATCCCATGATGACCTTGGAAATTTTGAAGATGAAATTCTTTGAAAGAAGGGAGAGTTGCCACACCCAGACCAATTTAAACCTTTATGTACTAATCAGAATAGTAAAAGGTGACGTGTAAGTATGGAAATCGAGGTATGTCAAGTTCAAAATTAAACTTTAGTTGGATGATAATAAAGAGAAGTTAGAGACGATTAAATAAGATGGAGTTGGAAGATGAGGCATTAGATAGTGCATGGATTAACCAAGAGAAGTTTAATCATATTTTAAGTCTAGCTAAGTGACCAAATGAGTTTAGCATCGAACTTCAAAAAGTGTGCCTTGAAAAGAAATAAGGAGAGAGGAAAAAGGGAGGTCTGGCATCGAACCCACACGAGTCCTATCTCGGACCTATCACTATGATAAGTGCTTATTTATGCTCATTTTCCTATGCTAAATTGTATTGATTTGAACACTTATCTATGTGAATTAAACTCATTTATCCTTGTTTTGTGTGTAGGTGTGAATCAGGGAAAAGTATAAAATTGATTTAAAAATAATTAAACTTCATTAAGAATGGAAAAATGAGTCTCAAAGCAAGCATTAAGAAAGAGGAAGGTTCTTGATATATTGGATAGGTCTACAATATGGCTAATTTTCACCATCTTAGAGATTCTGATTGAGTTTAAGATCACATGAAATTGTAGAGGACTTCTTGGGCTTTCTAGAATGATAAAGCACGTCAAAATAAAAATCCGTTTGCCCCTCTAAATGCTCATTTTTCAAAAGACTGTTGATCCTGATTGCCAGCACAACCAAAAGGTGAATACACAACCTGGCTATCGAGTACCCAACCCAACCATCGGGTTGGCCTTAAGTCGAGAAACACCTAAAATCCACCCCAATAGTAGGGTATCTCACACTGGTAGTTGGGTTGGCCTGACTCCTCACTGTTTGAACATCAAAATCAACCTGATCATTAGGTATGTTACTCCTATGGCCAATGTGCTTTGTAGAAATCAAAGTCCAGATATTACTCTTTCAATATTTGGGCCAATCCCTTAGGCTTGGAAGCTTAATGAAGATCCAAGATGAAGCAATCATAAGCTCACTACACCGAAAAAATGAAGAAAAGTCTTTTGTAGCCTCCACTTAGTCTTGTAATCTTAGAGATAGTTAAGTAATTACAATAAGCCTTTTCTAGCCATTTTTTAGTGAGAGAAATGAGGCTAGAAACAGGGGAGACGAATTTTCTCCAAAACTTATATTGATTTTTGTTTTCCTTTCTACCATTAGTGTGTAAACTTCTTCTTCTCCAATTTAAGGTTTGATTGGATGCTTGGTTAAAGATTGTGAGACTTTGTTCTTAATGAATGATATTTCTCTTTAAATATCTTGTTATTCTTTGTTTATCAAAGGTTATAATTGTGTTTATAATCTTGCAATTGCATATTTGATTTGATTTGTCATGAACGATCAATGAGATTGTGTTATTGCTTCTTAGAATTAGGGTATTTCTAATCCTAATGGTAATTTGCCTTAATCAAAAGTAACAAGTGAGTATATGATTTATACTCATGAGAATTACAGGTGTAAATTGAATGGGGTATGCTAGGTATTCCAATGTTTATTGCTAGCTAATATCAATTTAATGCTTATACCTCTTCTTGACTTGAATTTAGAACTGTCGAGGTCTTAGGTTAGTTTAAGAAGGGAGAGAATTGATTGGAAGCTAGGTTCTAGTTAATTTGCATTAGAATTGATTGGGGCTAATGTGAAGCTACTATAACATTAACTACGCTGGCTAGTTAAAGGATTGATTACATGCTTAATAGTTAAGGATCAATCTCTTAAATCCAAGTACCCATCATTCTCTAGGTTGGAGGTTTACCTTTCTATTAATTTAGTTAGCTTATCACTTTTGCTTGTTTTTGGTGGTTGCTATTTTTAATCTTACAAAACTCCCTCTTATTTATTTTCTTTGTTTAGTTTGCAAAAGTAACTATTAATCAAGTTAGCTTTCTGAGGGATCAGACCCTTACTTATCTTGTTACAAAGTTAGGTAAGGTTTAATTTTGATAGCACTACGACACCCTTGTCATACTATAAATTCCCCCTCATTTTTTGCTTTCCCTCTCTTTTTCTCTCCATTCTTCCTCACCATTCCTCCTCTTCCTCTTCTAACTAAACTACCACCTCAACCACCCTTAAAACACTCCCTTAAACATCCCAAAAGAAATCTCCAACTCCCTTGGTCCAGATTTCAAGGAAAAGGAAAGAAATATTCAAAAAGAACAATGAAAAACTTTTGGCACTGTCGAAAAGATCCAGCCATATCTTACAATCTGCTCGATGAAATAAGGTGAGATTTTAGTACGTTGCAGTAGAATATTTAAAACCCCTCTAACCTTGCATCAATCATGCACTAGATCAAAAGTTATGAGCTTGCAAAGTTAAGTACCAATTTTTAGGTGTTAATTAGAGCTAGGTTACGAAATCGTATAATTTGATCCAATGATTTAGATTTTTGTCTTAGTGATCTTGTTATGGGTGTTGGAAGGATGTTGTGTTTCAATTTGTAAGTCGATTCATGGAGAAATGTGGTTGAAATGAGGTTGAAAAGTGTTGAAGAAACCCATTTTTTGGTCGACTCCTCCTGCGAAGGAGGGACCCAATCCCTCACAGGAGTCAATTGGATGGCTAAAAAGGCCATTCCAACTAGGGACGGTACTTGACCTGGTTAGTCCTGTGTGGGACCCACTCAGGTCGTAAGGGTATTTTTGTAATTTTAGCTAAAAAGCCCCTTTTTAACCAGAAACTTTCCTTGAACATTTACTAGCCCCTAGATCACTTCCAAACACTAATTTTGAGCATATTAGAGCCTGGAAAACCTTTAGGGAAGTTCGAATTAGAATTCTAATGCATTTTTGCACTTATAGGGTTTCCAGGCGATCAAGTAAGGCGACGATCTGTAGATCGATCATCGTGGATTTCTTGGAAGTATACAAACCTCCCAGTAATGTGAGTGGCTTAGATTTCATTACTTAGCCATTAAGGTTAAATTTTTTCAAAATATTTTAAATATAAAATAATTTTCAAAGTGTTTTATAAATGTTTTGGGATTCGGGCAATCCACCGCACATACTTTTTATTTTGTGATATACCAAATTTGTGGGTGGATGATTTTAAGAAACTATAGATGTTTATGTATGTATGTTTTCTATTTATGTTATACATATATATATATATATATTTATATGTGAGATGAGAACGATGATAAATTGACACCACCCAATAAGGGGTGCAATAAATGAGATAGAGACTCCATGCTCAAATGAGAGCGACTGGACATATATTTTAAGTTAAAAGAGATAGCCCCAGACATAGTGATGAATACAACCGTCGTGGAGTCAAGCCTTTAGTGTTTTGTGGCCAATCCTTTTGAGATTTCTTTTATTCATTTATTTAGTTTATTATTTTACTATTATTTTATAAAAAGGTTTGAGAAAAAGGTTTTGGAAACAAAATAAATTATTTTATAAATTCTTTTGGATTATACCAGTTTCCCTAAACCCTAGTGGATATTCATTGAACTTCTATCACTCACTTGTAACCAACTTTGTTAGATGCAACTTCCGTGTGCGAGGATCATTATATACATCGGTGGCTCATATAAGTCTTTCGATTTTCGCTGCTTACGTATTTCTCCAAGTTATTCGACTGGTGCTCGATTTTAATTCAAATTGTTTCATTGAATGATTTTGTAATATAAATATTATTTGTAATTAAAGCTACTTTGTAAATTGTTTTGTAGGAATGATACTTAACTCATGCCTTATGGTGTTTTGGGGTTTGTGGCTATAGACACGTACTTCGAGATAGCGCGATGGTTGCCACTTAGTCGACCCTCTAGCTCGGGGCGTGACATAATATATTATTATATTTAAAATAGATAAATAAATAATTATTTGTTAATTACCTATGACACATCTTAAGTTAGTAATGTTATAAGACAATTTTAAAGAGTATTAATGTAACTTCAAAATCATAATTGTTAATAATATTTAAAATAAATAAATAAATAATTATTTGTTAAATACATATTATACCTCTTAATTTAGTAAAACTATGAGATAATTTTAAAGGGTAAAAATGTTGATAACTATTTTACTATGAAAGTCTACAGTTTTATAATAAAAGATATATTGATTAGTATGTTAGATTCCTATTTTTCGTTTAAGTTTAAGTTATCAGTTAATTTGTGACCATGGTTCACACCCAATGCTTTTGGTCGGGTTTTTTATTCGATGGTTCAAAAGCTTTAGCTATCATGTGTCTATTGGTTTTCGTTTGAAGTCTTTCTCACGCCCAAGAAAAAGCTCATTCAACATATAAAAGATGGCAAATATGTGCGTTTAAGGGTATTATGAAAGTTAAATGGCTTTGGTTTTGGGTAAAATTGGATCACCCATAACATTTGATTATAAGCTTTCGTCGCATGATTTCTCTTATTAACATAGGACATATTCATATATTATTTTATTGAAAAACTTAACCATTTCACATAGTTACTAGATTCTATTTCACAAAGTTGGTAAAAGTGTTAAATGTAAACAACGAATTGCATATAAAAACTAGAAATAGAGTATATATAAACCTACAACGTTAGCGTGAGACACCATGCTAGGGGAAATTAAATTTAAAAATTTTCAAGAAAAATTAAAAGTTCAAACTTCTTGTTCTCCCTCATGGTGAAGGCTTTGTCTTTGGCTTGGCTTTCATGGTAGTGAGTTGACTCAATTCCTTAATAGATTCTAGATATCCAGTTCCAATTCCCAACAAAAGACTGGCATTTTAATTAACAATAGGCTAAATGAAATATGGGTCCATGAATGAATCTTCCCCCACGCCGGCAATGTCACGCCCTGACCCGAGGGCTCGGCCACGTGACAACCGCTGTACCACCTCGAGATGTGTGCCTTGAAAGACGAGCTATCCAAGATGGTATAAAGTATAAATAAGGGGTACTCGAGCAATAATCGAAAACATATAAGAAAATAATATAGAAAATATCGTAAGATATTTATATAATATAAGTGGCATGTTTTATGGTGCAAACATCCAGCGGAAAGAAATAATAATATAATAGTATGCAATATTATTCCAGAGCCAAGATTCACAAGGGATCTAGGTGGAACCTACAAAATCGTATCCGAAGTGAGATACAGGATCACTGTCCATCAGGACGCCTGTCGTCCGTGGCCTGATGACCTGACAAAATTAGTGAATGGTGAGAGTTCAAATATATATGTGCCCAGTGAGGGACTCGGTTATAATGACCGATCACCTCAGGCTGGGGATATGAATAATCGAAAACTTATCTTAAAAACCATTTTATGAAATCATATGAAATCCCACACTAAAACAAATAACAAATCTTATAAAGGGGTTGGCATTTGAAATCATCCCAAAAGTACACCCGTGCACTTAGGTGCCCCGCTGGACCGTCAAGGGCTAACTTATATATCAAAATCCTTTTTCCTTTACTCTTTAGCTCGTTCGCTTGACGTTGCCAACACTGTGGTGGAACACAGGTACATCGAGCCTTGTCGAGCTTCCCTATGCGCCTCTCCCAGGGTCTCCGCTCACCATGCCCCTCGATAGGCAGTCTACGTCAATGCATGCCTCTCACTCGGTCCACGCTTCCTTGAATCAGAGCACCAAGGACCTCTCAATCACTCAACTCCCAGGGGTCGTATCATCAATAAATATAATAATAATATATCATAAATTCTTTTTAAAACCTACCCCTTAAATCCATTCCTAAACTCATGCGTGAGGGTTAATAATCCATATCCTAAAACATTATAAACATTTAATAAAATAGTTAACAAAGCAATTAGAAAGCCGGTTGACCCTCAGTGGTCAACCACTATAATCCAAGCCACTCACAAGTAAGGGAGATTTGTATACTCCCGAATAATCCCCTCGAATGCCCTAGCTCAAATGCTACCGATCAATCTCGTACAATCACGTACCTAAAAAATCAAATTGAAATCTAATTTGATTAATAAAGTCATCCGACTAATAATCAATACCAAAGCATGACCTAATTAGGGTTTCTAGGGTCTAGAAACTAAATTGGGCAAGTCCGGAAATCAATTACAGTCGATTGGGGCCTAGGGTTGTAAAATGACCAAAATGCCCTTGCTACAGTGTAGCTCCGGTGAGGCCAAGGCTCACTCCCCTGTGGGACTAGAGATTTGGGGAAAATTCCCCAAATTTGGTGAGTCCGATGCCGGACCTAGGCATGTCTGGCATCGGACAGCCTCTATTCTAGGCCGAGATTCGGCCACCCATCTTCCCAAGCTCGGTTTGAGCTCAATTCTCTACCAATTCACATGAAATTTGAAACAAGCAATCTTAAGAATAAACTAAGAACCTATAGCTTCAAAAACAGAATTAAACAACTAATCATGCAAGATTTTTGGATCAAAATTCTAAGGGTGCAAGTGTTCTTGAGCAAAAATGGATTTCAATTTTCAATCCAACATTTCTCTCAGCTTACACAACGAAATCAAGCATATAAGTATTCAAATTGAAGCTTAATGAGTTTAGAACAACATACCAAGAAATCAATCAAAGCCTACAGCTAGATTGGAAGATATGGGCTGAAGAACACAATGACTCCAAATTGGCAAATTTTGAGATTTGAAGAAAACTTGGAGAATTTGATGTTTTTGATCTTCTTGGAGGCCAAAGAAGTTGTTGGTGATGATTATTAGGGTGTTTGAAGGTGGATTGAAGAGATGGAATTGAAGGAAATTTGAAAGAATTTGGAGAAGTGGAAGAGAAGAAGAATAACAGTGAAAATTGCTCGACTCTGTCCAGCGTTGGAGTCAACATTTTCCATGTTGACTTCGGTCAACATAGCCCCACTTGCCTCGGTTTTCAAACCCTAGCAGGCCCTATGTCACGCCCCGACCCGTAGGCTCGGTCACGCGACAACCGCCGTACCACCTCGGGATGCATGCCTCGTCAAGAGGGCAACCAAGATGGCACAAGGCTTAAAAATAAAGGATATTCGAGCAATATATGAAAACATACGAGATCATTATAGATAATATAGTTCAGAAATATTTTAAAAGAAAATAACACATCATACGGTGCTCCATGCAGCGGAAAATATTATTTATAAATACACAAATGTATATGTAAGATGCAATAATATTCCGAGCCAAGATACACTGAGTAAAATGAGGTGGCACCTACAAAGTCGTGTCCACAGTGCCGTACTGGGATCACTGGCCACCAGGACGTCCGCCGTCCGAAATCTGATGATCTGAGAACAAAAGTGAATGGGGTGAGTACATAAACTTGTACCCAGTGAGAGACTCGGTTATAAAGACCGATCACCTCAGGCTGGGGATATGAAATAATCCAAAAATCAATTTAATAAACCATTTACTGAAATATATGAAGTCCCAAACCAAATCAAATATCAAATCAATAATAATATTTCCAAATGGGCTGGCATCTGAAATTGTCCCAATAAGGTATACCCGTGCACTGGGGTATCCACTGGACCGTCAAGGGTTACTTTATACTTTTAAAACATTTTTCTTTACTCTCTGGCCCATTCCCTTGACGTTTGCCTTGCTGTGGTGGAACACAGCATTCAGGAGTCCTGGCGAGTTTCCCTACGCGCCTCTCACAATCAGGAGCGACTCACCGTGCCCCTCGATAGGCGGTCCACGGCTGAGTAACACGCATGCTCACAACTCGGTCCAGGCTCCCACATATTGGAGCCCCGAGGAAACCGCTCAATCTCTCATCTCTCAGGGGTATCGTTCCCCATACAATAACCAATAATAATATCAATATATAAAATTTGTTGAAATTCCCACCCTTTAAATCATTTGTAAACTGGGTGTGTGAGGGTGGACAATTCATACCCCAAAACATATATAAACAATTTAATAAAGCATTTATAAATAAATTTGAAAATGGTTAACCCTCAATGGTCAACCAATATAATCCAAGCCACTCACAAGTGAGGAGAGTTGTATACTCCCTGATTACCCACGAATGCCTTAGCTCAAATTGCTACCGGTCCAAATCTCGTACAATCACGTACCTAAATAATCAAATTAAAATCTAATTTGATTAATAAAAATATTCAACCAACAATCAAATCATAAAACAACACTAATTAAAGGTCTCGGAATAAAATTGGCAAGTCCGGAAGTCAATTGAAGCTAATTGGAGTCAATTGGGGTCAAATGGGGTCTAGGGCTGCAAAATTACCAAAATGCCCCTAATGCTACAGTGACCCTGTCGGCAGGTGGCTCACTCCCGGGCGGGAGTGAGCCAAAATGGCAACTCCGGCGCGGGACACACCAGGTCCGACGCCGGACCTGGTTCCAGCACATGGCCATGATCGGCCATGTACCAAATCGAGTTCGGTTTGAGTTCGATTCACAACCAATCCGCACCAAAATTGAAACACATCAAGTTAAACAGATGATCTATGGATTCACAGCTTCAAGAACGGAATTAAACCATTAAACATGCTCGAATTTTGAATCAAAACACTAAGGGTTGACATATTTCGGGTAAAACAGAAATCTCAACTTCAATCAACGAATTCTCTTAGCACAGACCATGAAATCAAGCATATAAACTATCAAATTAAAGCTTGATGAGTCTAGAACAACATACCAAATTCTCAGCCACAACCCACGGTTGAATCAAAAGATATGAACTGATGAACAATATGTCGCCAAAATTCCAGATTTCTAGATTTGGTGATTTTCTTGGAAACTTTGATGTTTTGATCTTCAAGAAGGCAAAAGAAGTTGGTATTAATGATTGATGAAGTGTTTGAAGAGGGATTCAAGGTTTGATTTTAAGGGAATTGGAATAAATCTCGGAGAGAAATGAAGAACTTGAAGAGATGTGAAAATGGGGGTCTCGGGCAGCCGAGACCCCATATAAAATCAATTGGTCCGGCGCCGGACCCGTCCCTGTCCGGCGCCGGAGTCAACAATTTCTAAGTTGACTCCGGTCAACTCGGCCCAATTTCCTTGGGGTCCGTGTCCAAGTGGGGCCCACATCTCTGAACTTCAATTTTAGGGTTTTTAAGCTTGAAATCGAGCTGAAAGAAGTTTAAAACATCCATGGGAATTCAAATTTGGTATATTGACTAGACAACAATTCATAAATATTCAACTTGACACGTGCGGACTCGGTCCGGGCGTGTCACCCTACTGACTCTGGACTACAATTTAGGGTTTCTAAGCTAAAAATTAAGCTAAAAGAAGTTTAAAATGTCTAAAAGAAGTCCAAATTCATTTCTTGGCTTCACAACTATATACAATTTCATAACTTGACACTTGCAGACTGGGTCCGGGCGTGTCAGGCAGACCCATATCATCCCTTCACCCAACGAAAAGAAAAAAGAACAGAACAAGCATAGCAGAGAAAAACAAAAAAATAGTTTTCATTTTCTTTCTAGTTTCCTCCATGGTGCATATTTTCAAGTCCTATAGGATTGGGATTATGTGCAAATCATAAATTTCATGGCTTCAAAGAAGAAAAAGAAGGATAAGAAGAATAAAGGCTAAAGGAACAGAGCAGCGATCATCATTAACAAATTAATGATCATATATTAAAAAAATACAGGACAGAGTCCATTACCTAAGATTCCACACCTAAAGATGGCAAATGGCCGGGTTCGGTCGCTTTTGATTCGGGTTCTTTTGGGTTTGGGCGTTTTTAGGTTCGGGTATTTTTGGGTTCAAATCCTTTTAGGTTCAAGTATTTTCAAATTCGGGTTTGGGTTGGGCTTAGGCTCGGATTTTGGTTCAGGTTCAGGTTCGATTAGATTCGGACTTAGGTTAGGTTAAGTTTGGGTTTAAGTTGGATTGAGTTCGAGTTTTAATTTTTTAATTAAATATTATTATTGTTGTTTTATAAGCTGAATTTAGTTTTACTACTTTTCATTTTTCATTTATTTAAGAAGTACTCTCTCCATTCTTAAATAATAGCCGTTTTAGTAAATTGTTTTTATTTCAAATTAATTATCTTTTTGAAAATCAAGAAAGTATTTATTACCTTTTTGTCAATTTTACTCTTTTTATTCTACACTAATTTCAAGTTATTTTAATGATATTGTGAGTAACTCAAAATTTCAAAAAAATGATAGTTTAATCATATAGCTATTTCTTTTTATAGATTTTAGGAGATTTATTAACTTTATTAATCCTTATGCAACAATCTTAAAGGACTACTCCCTCTAATCCATAATAATAGTCGTTTTAGAAAAAAATTTTTGCTTCAAATTATTTGTCATTTTAGGAATTCTATAAAGTACTAACTACTTATTTTCCAAATTTACCCTTATCTTCTAAAAAAAGTGTCATGTCCAGGACCCACCGACCTGGCTACGTGACAATCGCTGTGACATCTCGAAGTATGAATCGATCGTCACGTACCACAAAGCACCATAAAGCATAAATTATTATCTTCGCTACAAAACAATTACTAAAACTTTAATTAGAAAATATTTATAATAATTGAAAATCATTTAATGAAATAATTTAATTAAAATAGAGTACCAGTTGATTAGCTTGAAGGGTGACCTATGCAGCGGAACTATTAACCCCTAAGTCACTGACAACTCCTAATGAGCCTCCAGACATCTAACCTATAAAACATAAACGGGGACATGGGATGAGTACACCTCGGTGTACTCAATCAGTAGCCTCAATTCAATGAAAAGTCAAATAGGGTTTGGGGAGTTGAGTAATTCCAAAACAAGTTAGAAAACGTTTATATTTATATTTATATTTGGAAAACCTTTTTAAAAACATTTCCCCAAAACCTTCTTATTTAAAACAACAATAAAAATAATAATATTAATAATAACTAACTATGCGCTGGCCGCAAAAACACAACAAAACTCGACCATGTACATCATCAAGATCTCATATCATTAAGGGCTATCCTTTCTCTTTTTCTTAAAACCTTTCTTATATAAAAATCTTTTATGTTATAAAATATGTATATATATCTCTCTCAAGCCCGTTCCCTCGATGGTGCCATTCACTGTGTGTGGAGCACAGCTATATAAGCCCTGGCCAAAGTCCTTAGGCGCTTTTCTACTCCAGGGTTTTCACTCACCATGCCTTTTAGAAGGCGGTCCATGGCTATCTAGTCAGATGCATGCTCCACTCGGTACACTCGCTCTCACATGGAGCACCAAGTTTCATCTTGTCCCCCTTTGAAACTCCGCCCCTCATCTTGTATGATCATGCCCTGTCGATCACTCATCTCATACCTCACATAAATATGTATATATATATATATATTGTCGAAATGTCTACCAAGGGTAAGCCCGACGAAGCTTGGGATTTAAAAATTGATAAAGGAGTCGCCACCAATGTGATTGGGCATCTATTATGACTCCATTTAACTTAGTATAAATCTAAAGAGATCACCTAAGTCAAACAGAATATGGTCTAAAAAAAAATATTTTAGCTTCGGGAGTCAGTTGTGTATAGGAAAGGATTAGTGCCCCCATAATGCCTGGGAATCAATACCACAAAAATCTTAAAATGCTTTAATTTAAGGCTAACAACAAAATGTCTCTTTTTAGAAAAAGATTTGAATTAATAAATAAATAAATGAAGTGATTTGAAAATTAGATTTTTAATGTCAAACTAAGACTCCTTTTGATGTCAATTAAGGACTCCCTTTTAAACTTTGACTTTTGAAGAAGAGATTTGATTAAAAATTGGTGATGAAAATTTTGATTTTGACTTGGAAAGATCTTAATTATTTTAATCAAGACCTTTCAAAAACTCTTTGGACTTTTGGAAATAAAATGATCAAAGATATGTCGGAATGAATATTCCTTTTATTGTGGGTCAATTTACCAAAAAAAAGATTTGAGATCCGAAATGAAATTTGATTAGAAATACTCCAATGTTAAATGATCAAATTGGGAACTTCCAAAAACTTAAGATTGTTGAAAACAAAATGTCGGAATGGATTAATTTCTTTTAACTAATGAGATAAACTCTAATTTAAAACAGAATTAAAAATAGGATTTGATTTCATTTTTTAAAAGACCACAATTATTAGATTGAATTGGGATCTTTTCAAAACCTTTTTGAAATTGAAATATCAAAACAGACAATTCCCTTTTGTTGATAAGGATAAATTTGGATTTAAGGAATGGATTCAAAACGTGGTTTGATTCGATTTGATTTAAAATGTCCTACTTAATATTAGATGGAGAATTTTTGAAAAACTTAAAAGCTTTTAGAAATCAAAACCCTTTGCAATAAAATTGGATTTGATTGGAAAGACCTCATTGTTAAAGTTCAAATTGAGACCTTTCAAAAACCCTTTCGACTTTTTGAAGTTAATATTGCATTGATTGAATTCCTTTTATTAGTGGATCTCATTCTAAAACTTCAATTTAAAGAAATAAATTGAAGTATAATTTGCAAGATAGATCTCAACTATAAATAATTAAGTTGAGACTTTCCCAAAACATTTTTTTTCTAGATTTTCAAAATTATGTCGGAATTAAAATTTCTTTTATTAATTATGGGTATTTTTGAGAAGAAGAATTTGGGGGTTTTCTTTGGCAAAAATGGAACTAATTGAAAACTTTAGAAATTTTGAACAAATTATAAATATGACATGACATGCAAATGGTCTTTTAAAGGAATAGATAAAATATTTTTTTATTTTTTTTGAAAATGGGTGAAAATTAATATTGGAACCTTCCTAGGCTAAGTCAGAATTCCAAAAAGATGAACTAGATAAGCCCCTCATCCTAAGAAAGCCTTTAAGAACCTTGTAATTATGAGACCCCCGTGGACTCCCTATTGTTAGGATTTCCATGCACATGATTTTTTGAAAATGATGCTTTAATTATCAAATGCATGATAGGATTGAATAATGATCTCAAAATATAGACATGGATAATGTCACGCCCCGACCCGCGGGCCCGGGCACATAACAACCGCCGTACCACCTCGAGATGCGTGCCTCGTCAGGCGGGCAACCAAGATGGCACAAGGCATAAGAAAAAAATAAAGGGTATTCGAGCAATATATGAAAACATATGAAAATATTATAGATAATATAGTTCAAAAATATTTAAAAAGAAAGTGACACGTTTTACGGTGCTCCATGCAGCGGAAAGTAATATATATATACATAAACATATATGTAATATGCACTAATATCCCGAGCCAAGATTCTCAGGGCAAAAAGGGTGGCACCTACGAAATCGTGTCCACAGTGACGTACTGGGATCACTGACCACCGGGACGTATGCCATCCGAAACCTGATGGCCTGACAACAAAAGTGAATGGAGTGAGTACAATATACTTGTACCCAGTAAGGGACTCGGCTATAATGACCGATCACCTCAGGCTGGGGATATGAAATAATCCAAAATCAATTTATTAAACCATTTACTAAAGATTATAAGAAGTCCCACACCAAAACAAATATCAAATTAAAAATAATATTACTAAATGGGCTGGCTTCTGAAATTGTCCCAAAAGGGTATACCCGTGCACTGGGGTACCCGTTGGACCGTCAAGGGTTACTTTATACTTTAAAACACTTTTCTTTGCTCTCTGGCCCATTCCCTTGACGTTTGCCTTGCTGTGGTGGAACACAGCAATCTGGAGCCCTGGCGAGCTTCCCTTCGCGCCTCTCTCAGGGTCTCGTCTCGCCGTGCCCCTCAACAGGCGGTCCACGGTCAACCCTTAATGGTCAACCAATATAATCCAAGCCACTCACAAGAGAGGAGAGTTGTATACTCCTCGATTACCCCAAGAACGCCTTAGTTCAAACTGCTACCGACCGAAACTCGTACAATCACGTACCTAAATAATCAAATTAAAATCTAATTTGATTAATAAAGACATTCAACCAACAATTAAATCATAAAACAAAACCTATTTAAGGTCTCGGAGTAAAATTGGGCAAGTCCGGAAGTCAATTGAAGTAAATTTGAGTCAATTGGGGTCAAATGGGGTCTAGGGCTGCAAAATGACCATTTTGCACCTTAAGACCCAAATTGGGAATGACCCAATCAGCTGGGTCCAACCCGGATCCAAATGGATCCGGGTTGCACATTTCTTCAGCAACCAGAAAATCTGGTTGCACCATTCCTAAATTCAATTCTCCTTCAATTCTCCACCAAAATGCATGAGAATTGAAACAAATAATCTTAGATACATTATCTTTGAACCCATAGCAAAAAAAACGGAATTAAACAATGAATTCAGCAAGAAATTCGAAGCAAAACAGCAAGGTGTGCAGATTTTCTGGGCAGCAGCAAAATTCAACTTCAAATTAGCATAACTTTCAGCTCAGACCACGAAATCATGCATATAAGCTATCAAATTAAAGCTTGATGAGTCTAGAACAACATACAAAAAACCCAGCCAATTCCCACAGTTGAATTGAAAGTTATGAGCTGATGAACAATCTGTCGCCAGTTTGACAGATTTCTGAATTTCAAAAATTCTTCATGAATTTGGTGTTTTTGATTCTCAAACAAGCTAAAGGAGTTGTTATTGATGATTGATGAAGTGTTTAATGATGGATTGAAGGCTGAAAATTTAAAGGAAATTGAAAGAGCTTGAAGAGAAGAAGAACGGAGAAGAGAAAAGAAGAAATAAGCAAATGTGGTGGTCAGCTTGCCGACCACCACTTTTGTAATAGTTGGGTTGACCAAAGGTCAACCCATCTGGTTTGACCATTGGTCAACCGACCATGGGTTGACTTTTAGTCAACCCGGCCTTCTTGCCTCGGTCTTCGTGCCCAAGGATCCCACCAACTTCGAATAAAATTTTTAAGCTCCTAGGCTCGAAATTGAGCTAAAGGAAGTTCAAAACGTCTATGAAAAATCTAATTTGGTCTCTTTGCTAAATAATTTACATAAATATAATACTTGACACGTGCGGACTAGGTCCGGGCGTGTCAGATAAGTATAGATACTAACAAGAATACAGGATAATAATAAGCCATATGGGATGTGATCATAAACAGTGATAATGGATGGACATGGAAGATGACAAGGTACATGGCATATATCTACAAAGAATAGTTGTCATGGAATAAGTGAAAGAAAAAAAATAATAAAATAAATAAATGATATGGTATGCATTAACATGTACTAAGATTAGAATGTTTAAGTAACTAATATAATACATATTAAAATGCATGATCTAAACCAAAGTGCATAAGGTAGTCGGCCTAGCACTAATTGAATATACATGAGCATTTATTTACCAAAATATCACTCCTAGGTCATAATCTTATAATATGAAATCATACATGGATATTTACAAGAAAAAAAGACAGAAAAAAAAATTAACATGAAACTAACGAACCTAAGTATCAAATTAGATGGGAATTTCTCGTTGCAAATATGTTTGAATATTATGTAAATGAGAAATGGATGCAAACCTATTTACTAGAACGTAGCAATTAGTCATATATATACATATATATATATATATATATATATATATATATAACAGCATGTGATCTAAAAAGGATAACAAATAACCTATTTTAAATAAGCATGAGTACACATGTATATACATGAAATCAAATATGGCAGAGTCAGTGGGGGCTAGGAATGAAAAAGATAATAATAATAATAATAAAATAATAAAATAAACTAACAGATTTATACAATCAAATATATATAGAGAGCATGATCAAGTATAAATTTGAGCATTTAGTCACGCAAGCAAGGTGTATGGGCATGGAAATTAACCAAAACACGCATTCGAAATTGGGTTGGGAATTTTACCCAAACTTGAGAAGAAATCAGACTGGTCCAAGGAAAAAGAAACGGATCGCAGAGTGAAAAGTAAACCCAAAGCTGTCTTTATGACCCAGACTAAAAGAGATTCCTTGGCCTTTTGAAGACTTTTCGGTCAAAGCCTTACAGGTATTTTCTTTTCTCTGCCTCGGAAACGACGCCCCTTTTCTCCCTTAGCCACCACTTGTTCTCTCTTATAGGATTTGTTTGGTATGAAAGGTGAAAAATTGAAAAGAAAAAAAATAGAAGGAAGAGAAAAGTAAAAAGATGGAAAAAATTAATTTTTTTTTAGTATACTTGATAGGAAAGATGAAAAAATTAAGACTATATTTGGTACATGAAAACATTTTCTGTTTTCATTCTCTAAAAAATACAAAGAAATCACCATATAAGATATGTTAGTTTATAAAAATGTATGTATATTTTAGAAAATGAAAATAAAAATGGATCTAACCTTGAAAACAATATTTTTTTAGTATCACTTCTATATCCATTTTCATTTTCATTTTCTAAAATATGTATACATTTTCCCTTACAATACATATCTTACATGATAGTTTCTTTGTATTTTTTAGAGAATGAAAACAGAAAATGTTTTCTCATACCAAATATAGCCTAATTTTCTTTCCTCTCATTGGTTGAAATATGCTAATGAGTAGTAATATGTTAGTGAGTAGTAATAAGTTAGTAGAATGTTTTTTTATAATGGAGGATATATAAGTACTTTTACCTTAATTAATTAGACTCAATTTGTTTTCTTTTCACTTTTCTTTTCAATTTTGAAAATATTTTGAATATGAACAATGAAAGAAAACATCTATCTTTCCAATTTTCTTTCCTCTCAAATTTCTCTCTAACCAACCACTTCAAAATTTATTTTCTCTTCACTTTTCCGTCCTAACTTTTTCATCTCTCCACTTTTTTCTTCTACCAAACAAGACCATAAGGTCTGAATCAGAGATTCAAGACATCAGCAAAGAGACAGTCTTTCTCTTTTTACTCAAAGAGAACATCTTCTCACTCTGAAAATGATCCAAAAAGAAAAAAACTTCCCTCCAAAAGTCGATCCCTTCGGAACACTGATTGAGAGAACCATGCAGTCCGATCGCCGTCAGCCTCAACTATGCCGTTCTCCTTGTAAAGCAGTAGCCTTTCACCGTCCGAATTCGTTAAAAGAATGTAACACCTACTCTGCAAATTTTACAGTTACCCGCTTTATGAATTTTATGTTAGTAGATAGTATCATGCATTTCATAATCTAGAGTATGAAAAATGTTATAGTGTAAGAAGGGTCGTTAGGAATTTTGGTGAAAAATGTGGTAAAAGTTCGAACTAGTATAGTTCACAAACGGTGAGGAATTTGAAAATTTTGTGACGCGTAAAATAACTCAACAGGGCTTGAAAAATAATTTGGGACAATGTATAAGGTTTAGGACTGATTAGGGATATAAGTGAAATTTTTAAAATTTTCGGGGGTAAAATCGCCCTTAGGGGCAAAATGGTAATTTTACTAAAAGATTTTTTTTTTCTTGTCATGTGCATGGCACATGACAAGGGTATATATATGGTGGTGTTGGCCGGCCATGTCTAGGAAATTTAAGAAATTTCCATCATTTTCTCCAACTTTCTTCATTTTCTCCATTTCCACTAAAAATTCTTCTACCTTGATTTCTCCTATTTTAATCCATCTAAACCCCTTTAAGTTTATAGTAAAATTGAAGCTCTCAACAAGCCCATCAATAGCCCTCTATCAATTTTGAGAAATTTGAACTTGGTTGGAAGTAATTTGAAGAAGAAAAATTAGGGTTCATGTTGGAGTTGCAAAAATCATAAGGTAAGTGTTAAACCCCTTTTTATTGCTTAAATTAGGATTTAAGATCACTCCTCTTTCTCCTACTTTTATACTGGGAGGCCTAAGTTAGCTCAATTCTGCTTTGTAGGTGTACTTAAAAGGGAAGATAAAGTTTGAACTAAAAAGGGACAATTTCCATGATTAATTAAACCAACATGCAGAGCCGTCGACGGGTAACTCTTTAGACGTTGACGGCTGCTCGAGAAATGAACAACGGGATCACTTACACCTGCATAGACGTCGACGGCTAACTCGTTAGATGTCGACGGACAAGCTACTTGATGGCCATGATTCCAGAATTCAAAGCAACCGTCCACGGATTGAAGTTGGACGTCCACGGCCAACATTTCCAGGGAATTCATCGTGCTAGACGTCGACGGCTAGTCATTAGACGTCGACGGGTAGAAGTTTCTGACTTCGAATACTTAAAGGTTGAACACTTAGACGTCGACGTGCACATCTTTAGACGTCGACGGATCGATCGAGCTGGAGAAAAATATGAAGAAAACAAGCAGAGACGTCGACGGGCAGACACTTAGACGTCAACGGCTAACAAAGTCAAAATGCCGACAGACCCATTTAAAGGCTGTCATTCCACTATCAAACTCTTGAAAAACACATTCCGGAGATTTAGTAGAGAGGAGCCATAACTAAATCTCAGAGTTGTCTCCCTTTTTTCCTCAATGGGTTCTACTTTAGCTTATTTTATTCTTAAGATTCCTCACCTCAGATGGGAAGAATTATGGAGGAGCAGTGGAGTGTGGGCTGGCAGCTGGAGACAGAGATCCGAAAATGTGAAGAAGCAGCTAGAAGGTGGAGTTGATTCAGTCTTTAAGTTTGCATCTTTTGCTGGGTTTGAGAGAACAGATCATCTTGTAATTTTCGTTTTAAGCAAAATACTCTATAACTCCAATCTATTATAGGATTCAATCTCTATTTTCTGCATTTGTGAGATTCTTGTTCTTAATGCTTTCTTGTTCATTGATTGTTCTTCTATCTCTTGAGCTTTGAAGATGATTATCATGTTTATTATCTTGTCTTTTGAATTGTTGAGTTAATTAGTTGCAAATAATTGATTGAGTAGTTCATTAGCATGCTAATCTTTGAACTCCAATGCTAGAGTTGGGGATTTCTTAGAATTTGAGTAGCAAGAGGATGTTTTTACATCCAAAGAGATTTGAAGATGCAATTGGAATAATGAATGCTGGGTTTGTTATTGATTGTTGTTAGCTTTTACCTTTCCATTGCTTATTGCTCTTCTAGACTTGAATTTGGATTGCTAGGATTCAAGTTAGTCATAAGAAGAAGGATTAAAAGTGAACCTAGATTCAAGGTTAATCAACATTGAGAAAGCTCTGTGAACTTGAAGCTGGTTTCAATTCCATGAGGTTAACCAATTGATGATAAGAATGTTTGATTAGTGAATCTATGATCAAATGTTAGGTTAAAAGATTGATCATATAATAGATTGGAGGCTTTGTCTTTTCATATATCGCATTACTATTGTTATTCTTGATTAATCCTCACATATTATTTCCAACACCAACATAAAACTCCCCTTTAATTTATTGTTTAGTTTGATTTATGTTTAGAAAGTAGTGTGAAATAGAACAGCCTTTCCTTGTGGGATCGATCCTTGCTTACCCTACTACATAGTAGATTAGTAAGGTTAAATTTTGCTGTGATACGACGCGCAACAGTAAGCATGCCTAATTTTGAGTTATATTGTAGATTTTGGTATGCTCATCATGAATATTAGATTAATTTAGTGTAAAATGCAAATTTTATTTGTGAAATTTAGGGAGAAAAGAATGATTATGTTAGGAAATTTTGATTCATGAAATATATGTGTTAAAAGAATTTATAAGTTGAATTAAATTAGTGTGGGAGAATTAAATTGCTAGGGTTTGATTTTTGAATGAATTAAAGAAGGAATTTACAATATAAAAGTATGGGTATCGAAAATCTTAAAAGAAAATATTATTATTCCCAATTTGTAAGATTTAATTACTTTGATTATATTTTTGGAGTAGTTTAAGTGTAAATATAAAAATAGAAATTTTGGAAATGAACAAATACCTATTTGATGATATTAGGGATATTTGCAGAAAATTTTGACGTGAAATTTGTATGGGAGACTTATGAAATTGAATGGGAATTGATAAAGGAAGAATGTGTAAATTAGTTGCGGAAAAAGGAAGCAATCAAAAGTTTAGAAATTAGCCTTGCATTTCATGCATTCATGCATATAGGTTAGAAATTGTGTAATGCTAGTAATCTCTACTTGAACATAGGAATATATCCAACATTTAATGTTGTATATAGGTATTGCACAAATTAAAGGGAAGCAAACTGCAGGCAAGGATCAAGAACAGATTAGTCACCAAGAACAGTGAGTGGATGACTAACTCAAAATTTGCCTTTATACTTGATTTAATATTCTGGGTTTAATACTTTGGTTTGTTTGGATTTCTTAAATTAAAGTATTTATAAGTGGGTTTATAAGATTTTATGAAATCCTATTGTGCTAAGATGAAATTTATTTTCTAAATTATGGATTGAGAAAGAAATCTATGCTTTGGAAAATATTGATGCTAGTACCTAGTGTGACGAAATGGTATTGTGTAAAGGCCATCTTGTTACTCGCGGTAGTCCCAGAAGGGGAATTTATCATTACTGCAGTAACTACGTAGCTCGCAGACCGCCTTTTGAGTGGCGCGGGTGAGTGTGGTTTAGCCTTGGATGGGAGGCGCGGAGGGAAACCCACAAGGCATTTGTGAGCTCATTCTGCGGCACTGCCGGATAGGATGGGACTCAGTTACCTAGTGTCGACCCAAGGTGACAACTTAGGTAGAGAAATTGACGGACAGTATCTTTGACCCATGGGCCTATTTTCTAGAAATCCTTTTTCCTAATGGTTCCTTTATATTATTTTCGAATATTTGAATTATTAAAGTATTTGAACTTATCCTTATTTTTGGTGAACTTCAATTTTACTATTAATGTTTTTATCGGTTATGCACTCACTGAGTACTTAGTACTCATCCATGTTTTTAATAAAACCATTTTCAGACAGTAGACATTCTTCGCGTTGTTAGGAAGGTTGCGGTGGCAAAAAGATCCCATAACTAGGAAGAGTTTGACCAAGGAGATAAAAAGTCAACTTTTTGTAATATTTTTCGAAAATTCACGTAGGTCCCACCGAGGGTGTATGTGACTTTTAAGTTACCCAGTTATTATCTCTAGCGCGTCCTAGAATATTTGAAACTGTTGTGGTAATTTTCTGAGTACCATAGAGCTGAGAAAATATTGTAAAAAAATACGTCGTAAAACCTAATGGCATTTCTGTAAATATGTGCAAGTTTGCGACTCAAAATTTTTATCTCATGAATTGCTGTTATATTTTTACACTGAATGATTTTATGTTCTTATTAACTATTGAAGCTTGAGAATTGCGTGATTGCTGCGTGAAAATAAAATATAAAATTACTATTTTGGCCTTGCAGAACTTTGGGGTGTATTCTAACATAATAGAATGCACTTCAAGGATTCGCGGCGGTTGTTGCATGCTTGATCACTATGTCGAGGTGTGACAAAGAACCACCAAGGAAAAACCACGAATGTTAAGTATGAACCCTCACTTTTGATTTTCTTTTCCCAAACTTTTTTCTTTGTGCGGCTATTTTTTTATTTTTTTGTACCAATAAAGCTCATCCCTCTCTCTTTTATTGTAGGGCTTTTAAATTAGCAAATTTAAGGTTCCCATGGAAGGTGGAAAAAATGCCCTATTGTTCATCCGATATCTATATTTTTCAGTTCAGAATTCCTCTCCTTTGCCTTTGATTAACTGTCACGCCCCCGACCTGGAGGGGTCGGCCACGGGGCAACCGTCGCACTACCTCATAGTATGTGTCTACAACCACGCACTCTAAAGCATCGCAAGGCATGAATTGATATCTTCGCTGCAAAACGATCACTAAAACTTTATTAATAACAATAATAATAAATCATATAATAAAAAGATTAAAATAAAAATATAGAGTACCAAAGGATCTATCTAAGAGAACACCTATGCAGCGAAACTATTACTCCTATGCCACCGAACTCTCTTAACGAGCCTCTGATCTATCTAACGTCCTCATACATAGATCTGCATCCAACCACATTGGATACAGGTGAGTGACAGAGGTTCAATAAATTTCCACCAGGGGTTAGGGAAATAGGGATCATCCACGATAAAATTTTTATAAACAATATTTTTAATAATAATAATTTAAAAGAAAATAAACATCTGAAATGGGCTAGCAATCAAACCACTGAAGGCTCGATCCGTCGGTCATATGCCTTACTACACCGAGGGCTATGCCTTACTACACCGAGGGCTATCTCTTTTTTTTTCTAAAACATTTTTATATTTTTTTTCTTTCCCTGGTCCACTCCCTCAGTGGTCCCAATCACTGTGGGTGCAGCACAGCTACAACGAGCCCTGGTGAGTTTCCTTACGCGCCTCTCCTAGGGTCTCCACTCACAGTGCCTCTCGATAGACGGTCCACGACTACTTAGTTGCATGCATGTCTCGCTCGGTCCACTCGCTTCCTCTCATCGGAGCACCGAGATCCACTCAATCGCTCATCTCGCCCCTCATCATCATCAAAGATATAAACATACATATATATGTAAAACATATAATATAAACACACACACACACACACATATAAACCTTTATATTTTCTTTAAAAACCCTCCCACTCTCTACGTGGGTATATCATAGAACAGATGTGTGTGTGGTGGATTTCCCATATCCCAAAACATTTGAAAATCTTTTTTATGTTTTGAAAACATTTAACCTTAGTGGCTAAGTAATAAAATCTAAGCCACTCAAAGTACTGGGAGGTTTGTATACTCCCAAATAATCCACGATGAATGATCTCCGAAGCATCGTCGCACTCGATCACCCGGAAACCCTAATACGTAGATAAATGTGTTAGAATTCTAATTCGAACATTCCTAATTGATTCTGGGGCTCTAATATGCTAAAAACTAAGGTTTGGAAGTGATCCGAGGGTTAGAAAAGTATTCGGGGAGGTTTCGGGTCAAAAGCAGACCTTTTTGGCAAAATTATGAAAATATCCCTCGGGGCCCGGTTGACTCTTGCACGGGAGTAAATCGTCTCCCGCGCCGGAGACGAGACAAAGACCCGATTTTGGGTTTCTTTACCCCTTTGTGGTGCCATTTCTCTATCGTTTCTTTATCGATCTACCTACAATTTGAGACAGGCAATCCTCGAAACATTTACGACGGATTCACTGAAATAAAAATCGAAATCATCAATTCAAAATCCTTAAATCTCAAAGCTAAATCAAAATTTAACTAAAAACTTAAACCTAGATTTGAGTTGAGATTTCTCCTAAACTGACGCATGGACTTATGTGCAAACTAAGTAAGTGGGAGACGGAGGTGAGTAGAACAACATATTAGAAACTTACCTTGATCCGACGGTCGGATTGTTCGGATTGAACAAAAATCTAAAATGCCTCTGTTTAGCTCCAAAGAGAGAAAAGAGAGAATGAGAGAAGGAGAGGAAGAAAGAAATGAAGGGGAGAGGCCTATTTATAGACAAGCTCGACATCGGACCTACTCGGACCCCAAGCCAAACTTTTTCCTCTTGCTCTAATCTCTTCAATTCTCGGTCATTGGCTAAATCCTTTGATTTGTTGCACCAATAGGTCCCATAACTAATTGTTATGGACTTAGTAGAAGGTCTTGTTGACATTTACTAATTTCCATGCATTGAGATTACCTTATCTTCCAACTCTGCCTTATCCTAAGCTTAACATCTCTTCATAATCAGACACATCCGGACCGACATATTATTTGAATTAATACGCCATTTACGTTATTCCGTTTGTATGGAAAAGTTGAACTAGATCCGGATGTGTCATTAATTCTCTGTGATTGGTCAAGTTCCAACTTCTCTCACTGTCTATTGGTTGATTTTTGCATTTGTCTCTTTTGCAGAGGCAGTCTAATTATGGTGGTGGGAGGGCTGAGCTGTTTGAACATGCATGAATGTTATGCTAGCAGTTGGTGTACTATTAGAGAAAATTCCAGAATTGTAGGGGAGGAGAGAGAACCCAATTGCTCCCTAAGCTAAGTTTAGACTTGTCTTTTACTTGCTAATCACTCTCTGTTTAATCTCGATTAGCTCTGTGTTGGTTTCATTCCCTGTTTCGGTGTATTTTTTGTTAATCTCTGCCTAGTCTTGCTGAAGTGTCCTATTCGCTTAGCCTAAACAACTTCCTAATCCGGTCTCTCTTTTCCTTTGTCAGGTCAGCAAAGCAAACTCCTCTTTCGGATTGATCCCTATCAAGAGAAGAAAGTATTCTGGATTAAGTCCAAGTTCTTTAATTAAATTCAAGTTCATTGACTGTATTTGGTGATACTTCCTTGTTTAGTGTTGTTGTCATTTAGCCTTATCTTTATTGCTTTTCCAAATTAGATTGTAATTTGGTGTACTCGGACTTCCACTTTGGATTATTGTAGCTTAATATATCTCAGCTTTTGACCAATTGATAACCTGCAATTAAGCCAATGTAATCTGTGATAAGCAATATCAAGGTATCATTGTCTTAAGTCCCAAATGACCAAATATTCTTTGAAAAATAAATGGAAATATCACATAGGGAAAAATGTAAAATGAAAGTAAATAGGTGGATATAAGAAAATAAGATAGGCAGAGAAAGCAACATTGTAAGATAAATAAAATGGCTCATGCAAGAAACAAGAATAAAGAATAAGGTAACGAACAAGAATAAAGAATAAGGTAACGAACAAAAAATAACATGTCTACATATAACACACACACACACACACACACACACACACACACACACACATACACACACACACATACACACACACACACACAAACAAAACACACACACACACACACACATATATACATACATTTTATAAATTAAATTTACCTTAAAACACCCCACTCAAGTGGCATACAATAACGTGTGTGCAAGTGTGGGGGAATACTTGAATCCAAAAAATATATAATTAAAACATTTTATAAAACAATAAAAGCATTTAGCCTTAAATGGCTAAACACTGAAACAAAGCTACTCACTGTACTGAGAGGTCCTTATGCTCCCAAAAATCCCACGAAGATCGAACTCCGGAGCGTCACCACACTCAATCGTCCAGAACCCTAATTACAATTAAAACAAATTAAAAATCTGATTTGAATTCTTCTAAATGATTTTGAGGCTCAAATATGCTAAAAAGAAACATTTGGAAGTGGTCCGGGGGTTAGAAACGTGAATGGGGGAGTTTCGAGTCAAAATCGGACACTTTTGGCAAAATTATAAAATTACCCCTAAGGGGGCGGAGTGACTCCCACATGGGACTGACCAAACATGGGACTCGGTCGGGATGGCTAGAATGGCCATCTAAGCTTACTCCAGCCAAGGGTGGCTCATCTCTCATGCAGGAGACATGACAAAGAGCCTAGAAATAGGTTTTTTCCTCGATTTTCAAGCTCACTTCTCTGTGGATCGTTCTGTAATTTGAGATAGATAATCCTCACAACATCCACGATAGCTTCACTAAAAGAGAAATCAAAATCATCGGCTCAAATTTCCTAAATTTCAAATCTAAGCTTAATTTTAATTAAAAACCTAAACCTCACTTTGAGCTGTGATTTCTCCTAAACCAATATATGGATTTACGTACATAGCTAGGCCAATTAAAGAGCAAGGTGAGTAGTACAACATACTAGAAATTCACTTTAATCCGTCGGTCGGATTGTCCGGATCAGGCAAAAGTCCAAAATGCCTCCTTAAGGGAAAAAAAAGAAAAAAGAAAAAGAGAGAAAGAATGAGAGGAGAGAATGAGGGGTGAGAGGCTCGGCCTCCCCTTATATAGGAAGTCCCATTGCTAGACTTCCTCCCCTTTTCTTCAATCTCTCCGATTCTCTAGAGATCTTGGCTCAAATCTCCGACTTCTTCCATCAATGGGCTCCATAACTTTTAGTTATGGACTTAGAGAAAGTTCAATTGGTGTTTAGTTACTTTCCATGTATTGGGATTTACCTCATCTTCTAACTCCGTCCTATCCTATCTTAACATCTCTTTTTTATTTGACACACCCGGATGAATGTATTGTTTGTATCAATACATCGCCTTCTACTATTCCAATTTGTATGGAAAAGTTCGATTAGGCTCGGGTGTGTCGCAAAGCATTAATAACTAAAGAGAGAGTAAACTATCCCCATAAAAGGATAAAACTATCATTTCATAATATTTTATCTAGATTTTAAGAGATTTTAATACTTTTCTTAATCCTTGTGCAAAACCTTAAAACCACTGTTATTATCAAAATGGAAAGAGTATTATTCAGAAATGGAGGGAGAATTATTTCTTACATAATTTTAAAAAATATTTATTATCTAATATTAATATGAGTTTAGGTAAAAAGGAATTGAAAAATTATTAATCTCTCCATTCCTAAATATTAATAGTTTTAGAAAACTTTTTTGTTCCAAATTACTTGCCATTTTACAAAATCAAGAAAATATTTATTATTTTTTTACCAATTGTACCCTTCTTTTTTTTTATACTATGTTCAAGTTACCTTAATGAATTTTTAAGTAATTTACAATCTCAAGAAAGTGGCAGTTTAGTGACATAGCAAATTTTATGTATAGATTTTAGGAGATTCGTTAACTTTTTTAATCTTTATACAACAACCTGATAACGACTATTCTTCCGGAATGGATGGAATAATTATTTAATTATTGGGAATTAGAAAGTAAAAAATTATTAATAATTAATAATTCACATTAATAATTAATGATTTTTATCAACATTAATTTTAATAATTATTAAATATTAAAATTATTTATTAATCTAATACCTCTGATCTTTATCTATAATCTATAATGAATATAAACGTAATGTAAAACTTTTGAATTGTCTAAAATACCTTTTTTTCCTAACATATTTCAGAAATACCCTTGATATCATTGAGTTAAATTAAAACTCTTTATTTATCTTTTATTAAATATTTTTATATATTTATTAAATGATAATAGTAATTAAATAATTTTAATTTTATTATAATTAATTAAATATAAATTATATTTAAAAATTATGTTAACTATCATCCATTTTAATTTAATTTATTTTTCTAAATTTTTTATTAATAACATGTAGTAGCACATGCATCACATGTAACAAAATAACTAGTATAATATAAAAGTTCGAATATTGTAAAACTTTTGAATCGTTTAAAGTACCTTTTTTATCTAATATATTTTAGAAATATCATTGTTATTATTGAGTTAAATTAAAACTCTTTATTATATTTAATTTTTTATATTTATTAAATGATGATAGTAATTAACCGATTGACATATTTCTTAAATGTAATTGTAATTAATCAATTTTACCATCATAATTAACTTACTATTATATATTATCTTAAAGAAAATAGTAGTTTAATAACTAATAAGACAAATAGTTTCGAATTAACTTTTCTGCTTTTCTATTGTCTTATTTTTTATTTATATGCTTTATGAAATATGTTATTAACTAATTTAACTATTATTTATATATTGAATTAAAATTAATTAAATAATTAGTATTTTAATATTAACAAAACTAATCATATGTAATAGATGCCATATTTACTAATAATAATATTAAGAAAGGAAAAAAAAGAATACATAATTTTAAACAATTATGGATATTAAAAATTAAAATTTTGATCTTACAGAAAATATTATAAAAAATATTATAAGATTATATCTTTCTAATATTAAATTCAAGTTTAGATTCAGATCAAGCTCGAGCTGTATTGGGTTCGAACTACTTTGGGTTCAAATTAGTGCGAGTTAGGATTTTTGATTTTTTTTGTTCAGGTTTGATCAGGCTTAGATGGATTTTCGAATTCGAATTTATTTTACTACCTCTATCTATGCCATTAAAAAAGAAGATTGAAAAAGAGGGGAAAAGAAGTACAATGGTCGCATTTTGGGGTGAGATTTATCGAGGAAGAGAAGAAGATGAATACATAAGTAATAGAGAATAAGAAAAAGGTAAACAAAAATGGAGTATTGGGGGTGAATCGAACCCTTTCTTTAGTTTTAAATTTTAATTTTTATATATGGTAATGGCACGTCAGTGTATGACATGTAATTGTCATGTCAACATACCAATAATTGACACAGTAAGGAAAAATGACTTGATTTTTTAATTTTATATAATATTTGAATCAAATTAATTCAAATTGAAGTATATGAATTCAAAAGAATATTTTTATATAACAGAGAGAATTGCGGGATACTTTCACCGGTTACAAATTGTCAATAACGTGGATACGCAAAGGCAATATCAGTCTCGAGGTTGACACCAATGTCAATATCATCCCTTCAAATTATTTAGCACTATTGCCATATTGACTTCAAAAAAAGAAAAATCACAATGCAACAACTTTAAATTATTGTAACGATAAGTCCATGGACCTACATTCAACTAATAATAATATCGGTGGGTGAAGGTTACAGTCAGCTCCCTTGTGGTCAGCCCCCCAATCAGTCCCTTTAATTATTGCCGTTAGATATAATGGTTGTTTATCAACCATTAGATGTAGGTACTTTATTGTTAGAATTTGAATTTAGGGAATTTGTTTAAGAGGTTACCGGTTTTATTTGATTTAATTTGAGTAATTAAATCATTATATAATTCAATCCTTTATTTTAAGAAAGTCAATCTCCTAAAATTTTGGAGATAATTACGTGAAATCAATTTTTAAACTTTGACCAGACAGAAGATACTGAAATCGATTTTGATCTTTTTATAAAATCGATTAATTGTATAGAATCGATTTTAATTTTATAGAATCGATTCTAAAATATGATTTTATGTGTATATTTTATAAAGCCACTAAAATCGTGTGATTATTTTATATCGAATTTTTGAAAAGAGTAAGTGTTTAGGTATCGTATTGATTTATTATTTTATAACTAACTATTGGTATCTAGGATAGCATCGTATCTATGATATTAGGTTGTGTTGTACCTTTATCTTATGTTATACAGAATAGATGCTAATTGTATTAGAATCGATGCTATCCTATAGATTTGTATTTTCTTTTTCCTATATTGATTCTATCCTATAGATTTATGTTTTCTTTTTTTCATAAAATAAAAGTAGTTAAATCGTTTGTGAATATTTCAATACTAGTTTATAATATGTAAATAAGTTTTTCTTAGTTAAGTTTAACTTTGTTTGTTTTTTCTTTTTATTTCGATGATATTTCTCAGTGCGAGTTCAAAAGTCATGGAGTTCACCGATGATATTCTAATCGAATAAATATTTAAATTGATTTTATGAGGATGTCAATTGAGTATATAATAGTAGCTTGTAATTTTGTTCTTAAAATCGATTCTGGACTTGCAATAACTCGAGTTTCCCATATTTGATCATATTTGTAATCGAGTTTGAATATGTTTAAAATCGATTTTGAGAGTTTATAATCGAGTTTAAATATGTTTAAAATCGATTTTGGGAGTTTGTAATCGAGTTTGAAACTATTTTAGATATAATCAGACATCGATTGATCTTTCAATTGTTTTGCTCATAACCTTATTCAAGTATATAACTTGTGAAACCTAGCCATCCAGTAACTACATTCATTTGGCCATAAAATTTGAAAATTGTTTTGAAACTTTGTGTGACTTCTATTAATTTGAAAATGAACAATTATCTCAAGTAAGTCATTATGTTCATGAATCATGATTAATGACATACATTCATTGGAGCATAACATATATATAATGACGGATGGTAGTAATGCTTTGGTCCCTCAAATTTTAAAATTCCTATTATTTTTTACATGGACTGACTATATATTATTGTGTATGTACACACACACACACACACACATATACACACATTAACAATCTTACATTGCATCTGCCTCCCCTAAAAATAACTTATTCCAAATTGGCTTCCCAATACCTTATACCAAAATCCACCACTACATGTATATTTTTCAACCCTATAGTGATTATCTTAGGTGATGACCGTTGCTATTTACTTTTTCATCGAACGTCAATTTCGCATACAAAGGGGTTACAATTCTCCAACCATTAGGCGTGTGAGATTGTATAGAAGTAGTATTTTCCTATGAAGAAGGCATTTCGAAGTTATTTAAAATAAGTATAGTGTTTTCATTTAGATAAGAGAAAATTGTTGTTATCATCATATTTTTTTTTTTTAAATCGTTACTTTTGATTTGCCGAAGGTATGGTTTCTTACGGCCTAACATAACGTGGCATGCAGCCAATGGTGGTGGTGCTTTCTTAACCGAGATACGCATCATAGACCACTTGGGGTCATTCAATAACATATTGAGAGTATTATATGCGATACACTTTATGTTTCAATAGAAGCTGCTACCAAGGAAGCTCTGCACGTAATGTAGTTCGATTTGAGATTTAAAGTCAAAGACTTCAACTACAATGAGAAGAATTAGCGGTGAGATAGGTACTTAAATCTAAAGAGTAAATTGATTGCATTGAAGGAGTCCATTAGATCGTTATAATGGATAATTGGATATTAATTTATTGTAATTGACAAGATTTTCATATTAGTTTATAGTTTCTGTTATTTGTATATTTATTGTGTGTTAGCTACTTGGGATATATAATGTAAACAACATTACAACCCTTTATGATAAAAAATACTGGTACAATCGAATTTGAGAGCAATGTTAAAATCGAATAAATATTTAAATCGATTTTACGGATATCTAAATCGAGTATGTAATGGTGGCTTGCAGTTATATTTTTAAAATTGACTCTTGACTTGTAATAAATCGAGTTTTCCTTATTTGATCATGTTTGTAATCGAGTTTGAATTTGTTTAAAATCGATTTTCAAGTGATTGTAATCGAGTTTGAACATATTTTGGTGCAAACTATTAATATATTTTAGTATTCAATATTTATATTAGGAAGTAAACATTTAACAAATAGTTGAAATTGATATGGTGGTTAGGGTATTTAGTTTTATTATTAGTGGTGGAGGGTTCGAATCTTCTCGGTAGCAATTAATTTTTTTGTTGCAATTAATTTATTGACTAACATTATACTCAAATCTGGCATGGTTATGAGTGTGATGATGAAATTAAGGAAGATGATATAAAAAATGAAAAATGAAACTAAGAATTGAGCAAAAAAATAGGGATTGGAAGAAAACTGTATTTACTCCAAATTTTTTATTAAATCCGCTAGTGTTCTAGTTTTGCTTTTAATGTTTTGAATCCGCTAGTGTTTTGATTTTGCTTTTAACGTTGATTGATTTCTAGTTTTCTTTCTTCCAGTATTTATTTTGTAGTTGGAGTCTTTCACTCATGTTTTTTGTTTTATGATGGAGTCTTATTCTTCATTGGACTATTTTGTGTTCTTTCTCAATAAATTATTTTTTTCATGGGCCTTTGAGAAAAAAAAAAGAATTGAACGAGAAACATAATAATTTGAAAAGTTTCTCTTGTTTCACCAAAAAAAAAGAAGAAAAGTTTCTCTTGCAAACTGTTTGACCGGTTGCAAGTTTTATCCTAAACCTTAAATAAAATAATATTTAAATCTAATGGCTAATAAAACAGCTATTATATCTAAAGGCTATAAATAAGGGGCTGATTGGAGGGCTGACTTAAAGGGGCTGATTAAAGGTTTCACCATATCAGTGACCGCAATTATTGATTGCATTTTTCAATGGGTCATAATATCTCTGACACACCAGTTTAAATTTGAGGAGACTTGTCATTTTCTAATAAATATAATGATATGATGCTTTTGTCATCTTGCTTAGGTACATTATTAGATTAAGGCTTATGGTTCTAGTAAATGAAGACAATTAAGTGTTGATTGAAATGATAAATGCCTTTATTTTTAGTAGAGTGTGAATACAAGTTTAATATTTTGGAAGTACACCTGTTTGTTTGGTAGAATTTTACTTTTAATGTTTTCAATTTAAAAGAGATTAGTTTTTGATCAAAATACATAGATACTCTTGGTAAACAACAAAAAAAAGGACAATTAATATGGAAGTCTGCATTTTAAGGCTGATATTGGCAAAACTTCATTTAGTCAGCCTTCCCTTGGTGGCAGATCTTTCTGTTTCTTTATAATACCCTAAAGCTTGCGTCCTTCCCAAGGACAATTAACATGGAAGTCTGCATTTTAAGGCTGATATTGGCAAAACTTCATTTAGTCAGCCTTCCCATAGTGGCAGATCTTTCTGTTTCTTTATAATACCCTAAAGCTTGCGTCCTTCCCAAGCCTAAACATTTCTTTCTATAGTGGGCCTAAGTTGACCAACTTTGTATAAAAGTCAATAATCCAAAATCTTGACATTTTTTTACAGTTAATGTGAGACAAGTTTGATTGTCCCAAGGCTAGAGTAAGATGTTTTCCGTTGAAAGTGTCAATGGGGTAGGTTTAGAGGTGGCATATGGGTAAATTGAGTTGGGTTCGAATTCGGATTCGGGTAATTCGGGTTGGGTCAAGAGCAATTTGGGTCATATCTGGTTTGGGTAATTTCGAGTTTGGGTCATTACAGGTTTCACATTCGGGTTTTCAGATTTAGGTCATTTCGGGTTCGGGTCATATTAATTCGAGTTTGTCACTCGAATTTTTTGGTTTGTATTATTTCAAATTCACCTTGAATTATTTGAGTTTATTTTTTCATGTTTAATACTTGGATTTTTAATTTGTATCATTTCAGATTTTATTTTTTGATATTAACTTCTCATTTTTTTTCTTTTATACAGATTCGAAATGTCACACCCCGACCCTCAGGCTCGGCCACGTGACAACCGCCGTACCACCTCGAGATACATGCCTCGTCAGGCGGGCAACCAAGATGGCACAAGGCATAAAAATAAAGGATATTCGAGCAATATATGAAAACATACGAAATTATCATAGACAATATAGTTCAAAAATATTTCAAAAGAAAGTGACACGTTTTACGATGCTCCATGCAGCGGAAAATAATATAAATATACATAAATATATATGTCAAATGCACTAATATTCCGAGCCAAGATACACAAAGCAAAAGGGGTGGCACCTACAAAGTTGTGTCCACAGTGACGTACTGGGATCACTGACCACCGGGACGTCTGCCATCCGAAGTCTGATGGCCTGACAACAAAAGTGAATGGAATGAGTACAATATACTTGTACCCAGTGAGGGACTCAGTTATAATGACCGATCACCTCAGGCTGGGGATATGAAATAATTCAAAAGTCAATTTAATAAACCATTTACTAAAATTATAAGAAGTCCCATACCAAAACAAATATTAAATCAATCAATAATATTTCCAAATGGGCTGGCTTCTGAAATTGTCCCAAAAAGGTATACCTGTGCACTGGGGTATCCACTGGACCGTCAAGGGTTATTTTATACTTTTAAAATACTTTACTTTACTCTCTGGCCCATTCCCTTGACGTTTGCCTTGCTGTGGTGGAATACAGCAATCTGGAGCCCTGACGAGTTTCCCTACGCGCCTCTCCCAACCAGGCTCGACTCACCGTGCCCCTCGATAGGCGGTCCACGGCTGATTATCATGCATGCTCTCAAACTCGGTCCACGCTCCCGCAAATCGGAGCCCCGAGGAAACCGCTCAATCTCTCATCTCTCAGGGGTATCGTACCCTAAACAATTATCAATAATATCAATTTATAAAAATATTTGATATTCCCACCCTTTAAATCATTTGTAAACTTGTGTGTGAGGGTGGACATTTCATACCCCAAAACATATATAAACAATTTAATAAAGCATTTATAAAGAAATTTGAAAACGGTTAACCCTTAATGGTCAACCAATATAATCCAAGCCACTCACAAGAGAGGAGAGTTGTATACTCCCCGATTACCCACGAATGCCTTAGCTCAAACTGCTACCGGTCCGAAACTCGTACAATCACGTACCTAAATAATCAAATTAAAATCTAATTTGATTAATAAAGACATTCAACCAACAATTAAATCATAAAACAAAACCTATTTAAGGTCTCCAAGGTCCAAGAACTAAATTGGATAAGTCTGGCAGTTAATTGAAACTAATTGAGATCTAGGGCTGTAAAATTACCAAAATGCCCCTAAGCTACAGTACCCAAGTCGACTGGTGGCTCACTCCCGGGCGTGAGTGAACCAAAGTGGGAGAAAATCCCACAATTCAGCAACTCCCGCGCGGGACTCATTGAGTCCGGCGGGGGAGACAACTCCAGTGCATGGCCGTGACCGGTAGGGCTGTTCAAGCGACCCGAAAAACCCGATAACCGAACATAACCGATAACTAGATTAGGGTTTTGGAATGTTCATATAAAAACCGAATGAACCGAATGGAACCCGAATGAACCGAATAAGCTAAAATTTTAAAAAATACTTGATTTTATTAGCCTAAAATTAAAAGACTCAAAATTTTTATAATCTTATTTGAGCTTTTATAAAAGAAAAAAGTTCAAAATTGAATGGATTTCAACTACCCGAAAACCGCAAAAAAACCCGAACCGAACCGAACTGAAGCGTTAGGGTATTAAAATCTTAATACCCGAACCGAATCGAACCGTTTACTAGTGACCGGCCATGCACCAAATCGAGCTCGGTTTGAGTTCGATTCACAACCAATTCGCACCAAAATTGAAACACAGCAAGTTAAACACATGATCTAAGGATTCATAGCTTCAAGAATGGAATCAAACCATTAAACATGCTCGAATTTTGAATCAAAACACTAAGGGTTAACATATCTCTGGCAAAACAGAAATCTCAACTTCAATCAATGATTTCTCTTAGTACAGACCATGAAATCAAGCATGTAAACTATCAAATTAAAGCTTGATGAGTCTAGAACAACATACCAAATTCCCAGCCACTTCCCACTGTTGAATCAAAAGATATAGCTCGAAGAACAAACTGTCGCTGAAATTATAGATTTGGTGATTTGGTGATTTTCTTGGAAACTTTGGTGTTTTGATCTTCAAGGAGGCAAAAGAAGTTGGTATTGATGTTTGATTAAGTGTTTGAAAAGGGATTCAAGGTTTGATTTCAAGGAAATTGGAAGAGAGGGCTCGGAGAATGAAGAACAAGGAAGAGAAGAGAAAATGAGGGTCTCGGGTGGCCGAGACCCCGTATATAACTTACGGGTCCGGAGCCGGACCCGTCCATGTCCGGCGCCGGAGTCAACATTTTCTGAGTTGACTCCGGTCAACTCGGCCCAATTTCCTTGGGACTCGTTTTCAAGTGGGGCCCACATTCCCGAACTTCAATTTTAGGGTTTTTAAGCTTGAAATTGAGCTAAATGAAGTTTAAAACATCAATGGGAAGTCAAATTTGGTATCTTGACTAGACAACAATACATAAATACTCAACTTAACACGTGCGGACTAGGTCCGGGCATGTCACGAAATTTATTAAAAAAATAATATCACTACTTACTTGCCAGATTTATAACTTTTAGTCTTTAGCAATTTATTCTAAATGGGTAAAATTTCAAATATTTAATTTGAAATGAAAATTTCTAATTACTGATTGAGTTTAGTTTTAATCTTACAATTTACAATGTGTATAAATGAAAATGAAAATTTTTAATTTTTAATTCTATATGAGACATAATAAAATCTAAAAATCATATTAATTTTATTTTTGAGCGATAAACAAGTAGATATTATTGTAGATATCAATTTTTTTATTCAAATTGCACCTAAACAATTTTTAAGAGACATTCAATTGAAATCTAATTTAATTTACTTGACTTGTCGCTAAACCCGTAGATTAATATTTTTTTAATTTAAATATTATATAATATTAACATAAAATTAGTTAAATTAAAAATATTTAATATTAATTAAAAGATTATATGATATTTGATATTTCTTTATATTAACTATAAAATATTAAAGTATAGATATTTAAATAGTTACATAAAAATTTAATCTAATTCTACTTGTAACAATGAAAATAAATTCTTTTATTATTCTTAAATCTTAATCATAATTAAAACTCCCCCTGTCCCTATATAGATGTCATATTCTAGAAGGATTTCTTATCCCTTTTTATTTGTCATTTCGGAAAACCATTAAAGCATTAATTAGTTTTTTTCCTATTTTAGCTCTAATAAAATGAAAAATATTGTCAACTACTCAAATTAAACATTGCAGATAGTATTGGGCAACGAAGAAGCCTATTCAATTTATTTTGTTCCCAATGAAGGATTAATGACCATAGTTGTTGCTCTTTGTTAAGTTTTCTTATAAATTTATATCCAAATAAAAGATTACTGCATACATTTTCAAAGAAAATGGAAGTAAATGAAAACTCTGTTAACTCAGACTTTGTTGAATTTTTTTCTGGCTCTTTGTTTAGGTCAAAGAGAAATTGATTTGATGACTCAGTCACTTGAGAACTCAGACTGAAGTATAGGTCAGCAAGAAAACTTTCTTCTGTAGCAATGTTAAGATCTGGCAATTGATGATTTTGTGATTCCATTGAAACAACTTGTTTGTCTTCATCATTGAAGGCACCAAAATTACATTTAAATCTATTTCAAGTAATGGCATTTTATGTCTCTCCCCCGAAATCATGATTAAAGAATGCTAGTAAGTTCTTGTTTGATGAATAAATAAAAACCAATATTTAAGTCGTGAATGTTTTATATTCTAAAACCAATTTTGGTGGGAAAAACTATTGAAAAATTTAGGGAAAAAATTGGAGGGAAATAGAATTGAAAATTTTGATGCAAATAAAATTTCAAATTGCAAAACAAAAGAATGGAGGAACATTTTCTTTGGAAACATACATTGACTAGAATTTGGAGAGACTAATTAGTGGAAGAGATTAAATATATTAAAGTTGGAGAGAGAAATTAGATAAACTAAAGTAAAGGGTAATATTGAAAAATTATGATAAATTTTGACTAAATCAATGTTAATAACTACTTTTAACTGATTTTCTTAATAAGTGTGATTCGGTTAATTATAACATCTATTTAGAGATAGAAGGAGTAATTAAGTTTTGGTCAAAAAATATTAACAAAATATTAATGCATGATACATACATATACTTGACTTAATATTTGATAAAAAACTAAAAACAATTTGAAAGTATTAGCTTTTATTAATTACTATATGTTGGGATTTTATATTATTATCCTTTTATTTTTAATTGAATTATTGTTTTGAAAAATTTTCAAATACACCTTCTTTTAAGTTCGGGTCATTTCGGGTTAATCGGGTTCAAGTCACTTTGGGTTCGAGTCATTTCAGGTTCGGGTCACTTCGGGTTCGGGTCATTTTCGAGTTCGGGTCATTTTCGGGTTCGGGTAATTCCGGATTTGAGTTTGTTGACTTTTTGGTCAAATCGGGTTAGGTCGGGTTCGGTTTCGAGGTTAGGTCAGGTACCTATTCTCAGGTCAAGTTTTGCTAACTCTAAGCACGTTTAATGTGTTTTTGGTCCATTTTCAAACTATCTTACCGTCCAAAAAACTTCTGTGATTCTTGTTTATTTTTTCTTTCATATCTGGAAATTGTAAGGCCCCATACTAAGAAAAGTTAGCCGCACAAACAGTACTCTTTTAACTACCCATTATATGAAGCTTACCCAATACTCAAATTTCCCCCCTTGTGTTGGGTAATATTAAAAGATTTAGGCTATGGTTGGTATACGAAAATATTTTTTGTTTTCATTTTCTATTTTCATTTTCTAAAACTAATTTTCATTTTCTAAAAATAATTTTCATTTTCTGTTTTCTAAATTTTGTTTTCATTTTCTAAATTCTGAAAAACTTGTTTGGTAAATGAAAATGAAAAATTGTTTTCAAAAATAAATATAGTGAAAATGCGCTTGGTATCTATATTTTCAAAATTAAATGTATGTTAATATACAAAATCGAAATTATTGAAATAAAAATGCAAATATAAAAGATAAATGGCCTTTTATGACAATAAAATGAAATTAAAATAAAAAAACCAATTAAAAAGAAAAAGGACGTAAGGTAAATAAAAATTAATAAAATTTGTTTAAGGAACAGAGTTTTTTTTTTTTGAGAAAAATTTAAGGAACATAGTTATATATACTGATTATTGGCGGATACAAAGGAATTAAAATACACTAATTATTATGTACTTCAAAATTGAAATAAAATCATATAAAGCCTTTAATTTGGCTTACTGTAGCAGTGGGCAATGGTATTGAATGGAATTGCAGGCTTGCCACGTGGCTCTGCGAAACACCTTTACCGTAACACACTAGCGTCAAGCAGGCAGCAGCAGCAAAGCAAAATATTGGAAAAAAAAAAAAAGATGTGACATTGACGAGATTCGAACCACGACATCGTGAAAAGGTTTTTAAAATGGTTTTAAGAAGCGTGTTTTCATCTTTTCCCCAAATGTTAAAAATGTTTTCACAAAAGGTTGAAAACATCTTTTTATTATTTTCTGTTTTCAAGTCATTTTCATTTTCATTCTTCAAAAATTGTTTTCCAAATTACAAACCAAGCAAGTTTTCTATACATTTTCCATTTTCTATGAAAATGAAAACAGAAAATGGGACTGTTTTCTCATACCAAACAGAGCCTTAAGTTTTCAATCCAAAGTTAAAACTAAAACAGCAAGAGAAAATAGTAATCGATGTACACTAATCTGTAAAAGTCCGTTTGGTACTGTCCTTAGAAAAACTTTCTAGGGAGAGTGATTTTATTGAGAGTATTTCTAGGGAATAACTTTTCATGGTAAAATAAATTGGTACATTTGGTTAATGATAGAAAGTTATAATTAAATTCCATGGAAAGTTGTTTGACACATTTGGTTAGTTTGAACTTTCCATGAAAAATTTTGTTTATTGTCTAATATACCCTTTACCATTGTTTAACCATTTTTTGCTAGATGATTAAATATGATCATTTTTTAAATTTTATTATTTTAACACTTTCTCTCATACTAGGGAATCTACTTTCTCACCCCCTCCCCTAGAATCACTTTCCCTAGCATGAGGGACAATAATTCTGAAAGGATCACAACTTTCCCTAATTTTAAAATATACCAAACCATAAAAAATGATTTCATCACTTTACTTTCCAAAAAAAATAGATTAAAATCCTCATACCAAACCGACTCTAAAGTTGAGTAAAAATTATTGCTAAAAGTAAACAAACACAACTCACGAGCAGCAAGAGCTGAGCTATATATCACATCTCTGCAATTTTCTTTTAGAAACAATTTAATGTTTAGTGATCATCAAATGCTGACCAATTCACCTGGCGATATTGTATCAAAAGTGTCTTCCCATAAAACCCAGAAAAACCCATTAAGCTGATGAAGTTGTATTGAAGTTTTGATTAATCTAGATGGCGATAGTAGAAAAGAGGAGAGGCAATCATGTCTTGTTCAAAACCCAGAAATTGGGTTCTGATTCAGAGTTTTCAGATGAGTTAAAGATGTAGCAACTAATCTTTACACAGTAAAACAAAACAGTTTCAGAGGGAAAACCATAGATATAACATGGTAGTATAATTAATATACCTGAACAATGCATGTTCTTGAACTCCTTCAGCCGATCTTTTTTGCCTCTTAGAGAGAAAGGAGAGATAAAAAGGAAAAACAGTGAATATTTTATCATTTTTAATTTTTTTTCATCTTTATTTTTTATATAGTAGATGATTTTTAATTAATTATATTAAAGGGCATTCTGAGTTGTGGTTCTACCTAATAACCTACTTTCTTTTTTTCCCCTTTCTCTAGAGTTGAGATGATCAGAAGTCGGTCCGTCTATTATTATAGGAATTTTTGTGATAAGGACTATCCTCTTGCCGGGATCTGGCATTCCTTGCAAAAGCTGCAAAACATTGGGGCTTGGTGAACTCAGATCACTCATTTTATCAATTCAAGTTTTTGAACAACTTTTCGGTGATAAGAACAATTTTCGGGGATATGAACTTTGAAACAAAATTCAAGAAATTAATTAAAATAATTAAACAAAATTCAATAAAAACTTCTGTCTAATATTTCTACATCATCTCAAGTTGTATACTAATCTGTTTTGGACAAAAAAATTGTTGAAAGAAGTTCATTTTGAGTATAAATTAGGATCGTTTCTCAAGTCTTTCCAGAACTACCTCAAAAGTGCTATAAACTTGTCTACATTGAACATTTGGATTCTGTTTGTGGTAAATTGATACTTAATAATATAGGAAATTAATACTCCAAAGCTGTAGGTAGAAAAGACCACAATCAATTAGGGAGCCAGGGTATCGAAACATGCATTTCCTTGAACTACCACCCATCCCAAATTCACCGACAAGCCTGCGTAGGCATATGATCTCCGCTATATACATATTCCTTTCGTGCACTCAACCAACCAAGCTTACGAACCTAACCTAAACATTTAAGCGTACTAGTATCTTGTCACATGCTACTCACGTGGATATTTATTTTTATTTTGAATATCAAATTTTAATTTAATTTAATGTCATATAATTAATGGAAACATAATATATAATAAATTTGTAAAATTTCATATAAAGTAGATATAATAGACCTTTATGTTTACGCATACTATATTTTACTATTATTACGTTTAATTTTACACCATTTATATTTACTCTTATCACTTCTACATATGTTGAGTATTTGTACAAAATGTCTATTTAAAAGTCATGGTTCTCAATTGGGTATTTGTATATGGTTAAAGTCACGACCCAATTGAGTAATTGTACATATTTCTAAAAAATGAACAAATTTTAAATCTTATACACAGTTCTCATTTAAAAGTCAAGATCTTCAATTGAGTATTTATGCATAGTCCCAATTGAGTATCTGTACTCGATCCCCATTTAAAAGCCATAATCCCCAATTCAGCATTTGTATACATTCTTCATTTAAAATCACGGTCTTCAAAAAAGAAAGAAACAAATTTTAAATCTTATACACAGTCCCCAATTAAAAATTTTAAATCTTATGCACAGTTCTCATTTGAAAGTCATGATCCCTAAATGAGTATTTGTACATAGTTAAAGTCACAATTCCTAATCGGATATTTGTAAATGGCCTCCATTTAAAAGTCACAGTCCCTATAAAATGAATAAATTTTAAATATTGTATACAGTTCTCATTAAAATGTCACGATTCGCAATTGAATATTTATATGTGGCCCTAATTAAAAGTCAGTGTCCCCAAAAATGAACAAATTTTAAATTGTGTACACGATTCTCAATTGAGCATTTGTACACAATCAAAGTCATGATCTCCAATTGAGGATACGGTCCCCATTAAGGATTGAGTATTTGTACACAGTTCCCGTTAAATATTTGTATAGGATCCTTATTTAAAAATCAAAAACCCTAGAAGAGGAACAAATTATGAATCTTGTACATAGTCCCGAGAAAAGAATAAATTTTAAATCTTATACATAGTCCTCATTAAAAAGTCACGATCTTCAATTGAGTATTTGTATATAGTCCTCACTTAAAAGTCATGGTCCCTAGAAAGGAACAAATTTTAAATCTTGTAAGTCTTATTTAAAAGTAATGATCTCCAATGAAATATTTGTAAACAATACTCATTTAAAGGTTTATCAAATATGATTTTTAGTAATGCACATCGAATTATTTTCTAGTTTATGAGTATCGATTTAAGAAGAGAAGAATTGCAATAATTACAAATTAAAATTCTGTCTAATAGGAATTGTAAAGAAGTGTCTTCAAAGACAAATTTTAGTAATATTCTACGGTGAATTATTTTATAGGTTTATGAGTACCGGAATTAAGATGGAAAAATTATAATGGTTATGAATTAGATTTCTTACTAATATGAGTTGTAAAAAAATGTAATAGTAAAATATGAAACAGTTCCTATTTAAAAGTCACGATCCGCAATTGAGTATTTGTACAAAGTCCCTATTAAGCATTTGTACACGACCCCATATAAAAGTCATGATTCCTAATTGAGTAATTGTACATGATCCTAATTGAGTATCTGTACACGATCCCATTTAAAAGTCATAATCCTTAATTGAGTACTTGTATACATTCTCCATTTAAAAGTCATGGTCTCCAAGAAAGAAAGGAACAAATTTTAAATATGATATGTGGTCTCTATCAAAAAGTCATAGTTCCCAATTGAGTATTTATATATAGTCTCCATTTAAAAGTCACAGACTCAAAAAGGAACAAATTTTTAATCTTGTACGCTGTTTCCATTTAAAAGTCATGATCCTCAATTGAATATTTGTGCACAGTTAAAGTCATAAATCCTAATTGAGTATTTGTATATAATCCCCATTTAAAAGTCACGATCCTTAAGAAATAAATAAATTTTAAATTTTGTAGATGGTCTCTATTAGAATGTCAAGATTCCCATTAGAGCATTTATGCGCAATCCCAATTGAAAAATAACAATCTAAAAAATGAACAAATTTTAAATATTATATACGTACGGTCCCTATTTAAAAGCCACGATCCCTAATTAAGTATTTATACAGGGTGCGCATTGAGTATGTATACACGATCCTTAAAAGATAAGCAAATTATAAATCTTATACATGGTTCCAAGAAAAGAATAAATTTTAAATCTTATACACGGTTCAAAGAAAAGAATATGTTTTAAATTTTATATATAATCCCTATTAAAAAGTCATAATCTTCAATTAGGTATTTGTCTATAGTCTCCATTTAAAAGTCATGGTCCCAAGATAAGAATAAATATGGCAAAAAAAATGAATTAAATTTCTTACTAATAGGAGTCGTAACAAAATATGATAAAATATGAAGATTATGAATGCTTAAATTTATATATATTTATATGTAAGCTAATTCAAGTCCTTTCTAAAATAGGAATTGTAATTATTAAGAGTTTTATTATTATCAACAATAGTATTCTCATTTTTATTTATCTATTATATTTTTCTCAATTCTATATAATTTTTTCTAGAAAGATAATTTATACTATAAAGATGGAGACACAAATATATTTACTAAATATATTTATTAGAAAATTTTACAAAATTTAAATAAACCACTAATGTAAAATTTAATAAGAATTTAATAAAAAGGAACCGGGGGAAGCCCCGGGCTAATATTCTAGTTATATATTAAAACTCTTTTACCTTCTACCATTACTTTGCCTTGCGGCAAAAGAACCTTCCCCTCTTTTCATTAATTCAAGCTGTAGCTGTTGACACTAATCTAGAGAAACTTTCTGATTACTATTTGGGTTCTCCTAAATTTTTACATAAAAGTATTAGAATATCTTCAAGAAAATTTCTCTCTATTGGTTTGTGAAGGTAAATGAGTTTTATTAGTTTTTGTTTTTTAGTAGAAGAAGCCATTGTTAGCAAAAATAATTTCATAATAAATAATTGGAATAGTTTTTAGTGAAATAATTTGGCGTTATTGTAAAATATTGTAAAAGTTAAAAAAGTCTGATGTGGCTAAATACTATTGGAGAGTGTAAAACCATTCTTTTATAAGCGATTTGATAAATATTTTACTCTTATTTACATATAGGGTCCTTTTTGAAGTAGGAATTGTAATTATTAATAATATTTAAAATAGATAAATAAATAATTATTTGTTAATTACTTATGACACCTTTAATTTAATAAAAGTATAAGATGATTTTAAAGGTATAAATGTAACTTCAAAATTTTAATTATTAATAATATTTAAAATAAATAAATAAGTGATTATTTGTTAAATACCTATTATACCTCTAAATTTAATAAAAGTATGAGATAATTTTAAAGGGTATATATGTCGATTACTATTTTATTAAAAAAGTTTACACTTCTATAATAGAAGAGAAGATAAGCCAATAACACCCTCAAGCATATGACATATCATATATCATTGATATATGTATCAGATCCCTTTGCACGCTCTATTACCGGAAGAGCATACAAGGATCCAAATAGGCTTCATCCTCCATGTCTATCTCTTTCCACCACTCTACACTTTTGAAAGAGGGTAGGAAGGCATTTTGAGTGGCTTCATCATCCCATTCAACCTCTTGCCACCATTCTTCATATCCTTCAATGCTGATCTGATTCCCCTTTGCACTGTCCTGGTTGAGTGGAAGCTTCTTAAGTTTTGAGCAATTGAATACTTTGATTTTTCTCAAACATGGGAATGGTAGAGCATCCCAATATATGCTCCTCAATTCTGGTAAATCTCGTAAATCAAGCATTTCTAGCTTAGCAAATGGTTTTGGGTTTTGAATTCCAACATTTGCAACTCCACTCAATGTTCCATCACTCACTATGGCTTCCAATTTTGAGCACATCATAACGCAAAGCCATGTCAAATTTGGAGCATGAATAAGCCATGACACGCCCCTTAATTCATCACATTGTTGTATGAAAACCCTGCTCATTGTGTGATAAGCGAGGAGTACAAGGAAAGAGTGAGGTTTGAATTTTCATCGTCATCTGTTCCAAACCCATGCAACCCTGAATAAACAAGATATCCAAACGCTCCAGGTTTACTAAGGCTCAGTTTGATACTAAGGAAAATAACAAGGAAAAGAAAATAAAATCCTAGATTTTAATTTTAGGTGTTTGGTTAATAGGGAAATTGTGGGGGAAAACTAAAATAAGGAAACTACTAGGTAAAATATAGAGTTAAAATTTTCTCCCATTTTCCGTACAAAAGGCTGAGGAAAACAGTGAAAAATCAGGGAAAATTTTTCGCGTTTGTTCTTCCTCTCTCTGTCTCGTCTCTCTCTCAGTGGATGAAGTAGTCGAGCGGCCATGGGTTTCAACGCCCAAAACATCCTTCATTTTTAGGTCAGCTACTTTTCTCCGATGTGATCGACTCATCAAGTTCCTATCAAAGGTTTCTGATTCTCGAGGAAATTTTTTCACTTGAACAACTGGTATTTACTACTTTAATTTGAATCTTATTGAAATCAACCTAGCTATTGGGCAAATCACGACTCAGGCACTATCTTTGGGAGCTTTCTTGCTGCGGCAGTAGACTGATTGTATAGAAATTTCTAGGGTGTTTATTATTTTTTGGATAGACTGATTGTTTGCCTATGCGTTTATGACATTTATCATCTAATGAATTTAGTGTTTCATGTTTATATGATTTGGATCTTTGGGTTTTGGGTTATGTCTTCTGATTTAAGGAGCCTTGTGTGCTTATTTGTGAAACTGAAAACTCCATAGCTACAGATGAGTTGTAGAACTATCGTGTTGGATCTTTGTGTTACTTTGCATTTACATTGTGTGCCTTTGATAGATTATGTATTTTCTTATGAAGTCGTTGTTCTCTGTCTTTTTCACTTGCATAATGCTGCCATCCTTATTTTACTTACAATTTTAAATTTTTAGACATTGATTGAATCACTTTTAATCAGTAATCGTTGTGACTGTGATTCCACATTTTCTGTTGCTGGAAGGCAAACTAAGGTATGGCAACTTTGCTGCGCTCTGATTTTGGTTGTGATTAGCACACGAGCTTGCCATACTTAATATCGAGCAGTTGACATTGTAATATTACTGCTGAAGGGTTATATGGTTGTTAAGATAGATGTAGAACCAAGGGAGCAATGGAGAGACATAGAAATTACATGAAAACCAAAGATGAAAGAAACAGAGAAACTTAGGGGAGAATTAGAAGAAATGGAGAAGGAAAAGAGAGAACCGAGGGGGATGCCTCAATACTCAAATCTCAATAATTCAAAGCTGAATGAAAAATAACATGCCAAAGTATGTATTAAGATTCAGTGGCAGACTCTAATTCTAACTTGAGGTGGTATATAAAGTCATTTGTTGTCTATGATCTAGTAACAAATATGACAGGCTGCTCATCTTCGAGAAATTGGTTAGTTTGCTTAAACGCAATCCAGTTTTACATAGAATAGAACATTAGAAGTAAATGATTGAAGGTAAATTGAAAAGGTATTGGGCTAAAAGTAAAAATGAACAGGTATGGTTTTCTTGATATCCTTTTGCTTCCAACAACTTTTTCTTTCAACTCTGCATAAATGTAAATAATGTGGTTGTTTTTCACATGGATCTGTCTGGGACACTAGAGACCTGGGATGCACTTTGAGCTGTTGCTGAAGTTGATTTAGCCATTGCTCAAGCTATCGTAGACAGTGCAGGGGTCATAGTGCAAAATGCTGATTTAACCATCTGCTATGATGAAAGAGGTAAGCTGAGCTTGCCGCATCAAATTTTGATAATTATTTGAGCCTCCTTCCAATATCTCTATGATTTGACCTCCCTGGAAACAGTTAACTTTTTACTAGAAAGATGTATGCCACTGAATATGTAGCTAATTCAGAACTAAAACCAATACCATCTAGAATGAATGGTGTATTTCCTATAACTTTTTACAAACAATGACTTTGAAAAGGTTGCTTTGCTTGACATGTCTTAAACCAACTTTTCTTTGCAGGTGCTAAGTACGAACTACCAAAGTATGTTTTGAGCGAGCCAACCAACTTGATCCAAGATTATTACAGGGAAAATGGAATTCTGGAATCATCTCTTATGGGTAACTAAGCTTCCTGTCTTTGGTTTTTCATCTTACTGGTTTTTCATCTTAAAGCTTGATTGGTGTATTATTACAGGGTTTGCTCTATTTCTTGCATTAGTTACATACAAAGTACGCTACTTTATCAAAGAGACTTATCCAACAACAATGGCAGATCATGAAGAAATAAGGCTGAAGCTGGATATAAAGCATCATGATCTTTTCAAGAAAGCTGGAGGAAGCCTCAAAGTCAACAAGTGACATTAGAACTTAGTATAATCTTTATGTAAACTAAGTTTATGCGTAATGTACTTGAAAAAAACAGGAATATTAAATATGCCTAGACATGGTCATATGTAATATAGAGGTAAGCTCAAAAAACAAGAATAATCAACTTCTGCAATATGCAATTTAGGTTAGACGTTGTTGATTATGGTGTTGATCAGGAGGATTTCTTTTGTTCTTGTAGTAGCTTATAAAAATTGAAAACAATTTTGCTTAGATTTCCTCATTTTCTTTTCCCCAATAATTTTCTATGAACCAAACATACATGAGAAAATATTTTTTTTATTATTTTCCTTAATATTTTCCTTGACACCAAATAAGGTAAGGATTTTGAATTTTCTCTATTCATTTTCATTTCCTTCAAATTTTCCTAAGTATTTTCCTTTCCTTCAAGTTTTCTATATACCAAACATAGCCTAAAGGTAAAACATCCAATTCCTTTAACTCACAAAAACCTCTAAGAGAAATTGCTTCAGTGCACCCTGGTAGATTGTGGGAGCTCAAAAAGCTTTGAAGAGCAAAAGCACTTTTTATTTCTACAGTTAGTGAATCCAAATGTTGCATGCATTTCAATTCCTCTATTAAACTTTCATAACCACCTTGCAGGACATTGTCTTCATCTAGACCTCCTTCTGACAAAGATATTCTGAATATTTGCAGCCTTGAAATATTACATATCAATTGCCGTGGGATCTTTTTAAGATTACGTGTCCCCCACAAGTTTAAGTATTTCAGATTTGACAAGCTCTTTAGGTTTGTTGGCAACTCTATTATCCCTGTGTACTGTAGATCAAGGTGTTCTAGAGAGGCCAGGTCTAACATTCCTTTTGGCAACTCCCTTAGCTTCCAATTCCAAGACAAGTTTAGAACTCTCAGATTGGGCATAAATTGGAAGAAACCATCACTAATCACCTTCAACTTGTTATGGTTGAGAAACAAAGTTCGAAGATTAGGGCATGTTGGTGTTCCTCTTAGTTCTTCAATTCCACAATTCACCAATGATATTCTTGCACCTTCCCAATTTTCAACATTAAGTACTGCCTCAATTGACCCACCCCCTGCTTGTACAAACAATTTCTTCTCTGATAACTCACACTCACTTGCTATCCATAATGCCATATCACGAATCACATCATGCAGCTTTATATATTCTCCTACTACTTCACATCTTTCTAACAAACAAGCATTAAGAAGACAATTCATAATGTTGTACCCTTGCATTTGAGCTCTACTTATGCTCTTAAATTCATCCAAAAATCCCTCAAAAAACCAATAATTTATTAGTAAACTTTTGTTAATTCTAAAATCTTCAGGAAACAAACTACAGTACAAGAAGCAATATCTCATCGTGTCATCAGGCAAGCTATCGTAACTGAATTTCAAAAGAGAATATACCTCTTGGTCCATCCTTGCCAACTTGTGTGGAAATTCTTTCAAGACCTCAATTGCATATTTCCAGTCTTCGACCATCTTCTTGCAAGCCATGGCTTTACCAATTACTATCAGTGCAAGAGGAAGTCCACCACACTTTGCAGCCACTTGTTTTGCTAGCTCTCTAATATCTGGATGGCTGTCAAGAGTTTCTTCCCCAACCTTGCCTTCAAACAATTTCCGAGCTTCATCCGCTCTCAAACATTCAACTTTGATCTTCTCATGAGCTCCCATTTGCCCACATACCTCTAAGAAACGAGTTGTAAAGATTATTTTACAACCGTTTTCTCGATTTGGTGCAGGTATGCCTACTTTAATCAAATTCACCCATTCCCACACATCATCCATCAATAAAACAAACTTTTTTTTGCTTAGAACTCTGAAAAGAATGATAGCTTTCTCATCAGAACTTTTGTTCATCCACAACTCATTTGAAAGGCCGAGCTGTTTACCAATCTTTTGTTGAACATTTTCAACAGTATGATTTTTAGACACCACCACCCATATTATGATATCATAAACCATTAGCATGTTGCTTAACTTATTATTAATTTGGGTCAAGAGGGTCGTCTTACCAACGCCTCCCAAGCCATGTAAACCAATGATGCCCAACTAGTTTCCCTCAACTAAGCTCATGAGTTTTGCCAATGTTGATTCCAAACCCACTGTGGGCTTGATAGGTCTTACCTGCACTAGGGCTGCAGGTTCTTTCTCAGCTACCTTGTCAAAAATTCCTTCGCTCTTCAGTTCGACTATTTCTTCAAGTTTTTTAGCCACTTGCTTGCCAAACTTGTAGCTAGACTTACAGTTCTTGGAAAAGCAACCACCAAAACATAATTTCTGAATTTCTTGAGGACCATCTTCAATCAATTCATTAGCATCATCTACCACCGTTTGCACCCTTGAAAGCCAGACTTGAACTTGGCTAAGCCGCTTCATAAGTTGTTGTTCAGCAAGATCAACCATCCGTTTCACATCGTCCCTTTGTGCTTTCAGTTTCTCCAATTCTATTCTCAGAGCTTTAAGATTTTCTTCAAGCTCACATGTATAACTTGCTTGTGCAGAAACGCATTCCCAACAACGTGGAACTGTGTCTTCTGTCGAGATAGCAAAAGAGCATACATTTCCCATAATTTGCTCTCAAATATATATCGTTGATAAATAAAGCAAGAGGAGTCTTGTTGGCTTGATTTGATGAATTTCTAAGGCAAGAAAGCTGCAAATTTTGGTAAGGTGAGAGGCAGTTTGGCAAATGCACTGAATATAATTTAGTCAAGCTTCACCGTCAAGTAGGGTTATTGCTTTCAGTCGTTAGGCGCGGCCCGGAGGGTGGTGGGGTCCCTGGTCCCCTTGGCTCTTAACGATTTCCATCTAGGTAACCAGAAAATAACTTGCTAGAGGTAGAGTGAGATTATTTCAGCTGGAAATGCCAATGGGGAACGGGTTTAATGTGGTCTGGTCCTTTTAATTACCCATTATATGAAGCACAAGGCACAACTATAAGTCAATCTTTTAGCTTATCCAATACCCAATTTCCCCCTTATGTTATGTAATAATACTAAAAAAGATTCAGTTTCCAATCCAACGCTGAAATCTAAAACAGCAAGAGAAAATACTGTATCATGCAAACAGTATTAGATATGCTATTATTTCATAACTCATCTATTAAATTCACCATGAAAAGGTCTCTAACCGTAGTCACCTCTACTTCTCAGTTATGTTTGAATATTAATTGAAAGCAAAGCTGATAAGAAAAACGAAATAGACCATATCTAATTTATTCCTTCAGGGTTCCATTGCTTAGTGAAAAGCAATAAAATCGAAGCCAAAGCTAGAAAAGGATCGGTGTCAAATTTCGGGTAAGTCAAGGTCTTCTCTTTGTCCTCTCTCTTAGAAATTTGGAACTTTGAATTTTGAAAAGCCAACTTGATATCAAAATGACACTGATGATCTCCCGTTGGACACGATTTGGGAAAATTTTGCAATTAGAGAAATTGTCTTATAAAGTCTCTTTGATGACAATAAAGGAAAATCAGATCAATCAAAAGATTTCATTTTCATAAGCATGAGAATATATTGGAGTAAACAAACTGTTATTAACGCGGATATGAAGGCAACGCCAGTCCCTCAAGGGCATAGCTTTCAGTGGCAGGCAGAGGGCCCTGGTCCCCTTGGCTCTTAACATTTTTCCTTTTGGCAACAAGTAAATGACTTGCTAGAGCTAGAATAAGATGTTTTCAGTTGAAAATGTCAGTGGGAAGGGTTTAATGGGTTTTTGGTCCATTTTCAAACTGTCTGGCTGTCTAAAAAACTTCTTTGATTCTTGTTGTTCTTTTCTTTCACGTCTGGGAATTCTAAGGCCCCATATTGAGAAAAGTTAGCCCACACAAACAGTGCTCTTTTAACTACCTATCACAAGAAGCTTATCCAATACCCACAATTCCCCCCCTTAGTTAGGTAATATTAAAAGATTAAGTTTTCAATCCAAAGTTAAAACTAAAACAGCAAGAGAAAATACTATACCATGCAAACTAACAACGTCACAACTCACGAGCAGTAAGAGCTGATCTATCACATCTCTGGAATTTTCTTTTAGAAACAATTATCATCAAATGCTGACAAATTCACTTGGAGATTTTGTATCAAAAGTGTCTTCCCACAAAACCCAGAAAAACCCTTTAAGCTGATAAGTTGTATTGAAGGTTTGTTTAATCTAGATGGTGATAGCAGAAAAGAGAAGAGGCAATCATGTCCTGTTTTAGTATTTCTGGAAGAAGTTACCATGAAATTGGGGTTCAGATTCAGAGTTTTCAGCTGAGTTAGCAACTAATTTTACACAGTAAAGCAATACAATTTCAGAAGAAAAACTAAAATTACTTTGTATTTCTATGTATACCTGAACGAAACAGTAATGGAAATGAAGACAGAGCAAGCCCAGCAGCTTGACCAATGCATGTTCTTGAACTCATTCAGCTGATCTTTTTTGCCTCTTAGATAGAAAGAAGAGATATAAAGGAAAAACAGTGAATATTTTATCATTTTTAAATTTTTTCATCTTTATTTTTTATAAAGTATGATTTTTAATCAAGTACATTAAACAATATTTTGAGTTGTGATTTTACCTAACCTACTTTCTTTCATTTCCTCTCCTCCAGGGTTAAGATGATCAGAAGTACGTCCATCTCTTATTATAGGAATTGCTGTGATAAGGACTATTCTCTTGCCAGGATCTGGCATTCTTATTATTGCGAAAGCTGCAAAACATTGGGGCTTGGTGAAAGATCACTCATTTTATCAATTCAAGCTTTTGAACAAGTTTTTGGTGATAAGGAGAATTTTGGGGGATATGAGCTTTGAAACAAAATTCAAGAAATTAATGAAAACAATTAAAGCATTTATTTTGTGGAAAATGCTACCGTAATTAGTATTGGAAAGGAATGGAATAGTAGTACATAAGACAGGTTTTCATTGGGAGCCTCATCTCAAGTTGTATGCTTTTATTTGTATTCTACTTTTTCTTATGTAGGAACATAAGAAATGCCAAAGACAAAGCTGCCACCAAGCCTTGCTGCAATATAGAAATAGAAATTCCTTCTGACCATTGGACTCTTGCAATACTGCACAATCTGGTGTTTGAGAGCCATTCTCTCAACATGTTGATGACTCAAACTGTGCCAAAGGAATTTCCTGCCCTTTTTTCCACAGCATTCAGTTCTCCGCGAGCATTTGATCCTGTTGATAGCAGCTACCCATTATGATTTATGTAAAGCCATTGGTACCTTATAAGTAAGCACAATATGGAAACATGAAGATGGCAGCTGAGATACAGAGACATCAGAAAGGATCCTTTATAGTCAAAATGGACTTCTTTCAACGGTTTTTAAGCACAAAACCTAATAGAACATTATGCTTTAATAACTACAAAAGTTAGCGGTAAACAAATCATTCCGGTTTCCAACACAGAGCAACATTTATGTGACAATTTTATCAATTCATGTACCAAAGAATAAAGTAGAGTTTATGGAACAGGGTATTGTTTGCAGGGATATGGTTTCTCTATTGTCATTCCAATAAGGTGAATGGTTGACAGTCTACACTCTACAGACCACGAAAGAAACATTAAACTGTTGTAGCTTGAAGTCAAGAAATTATAAAATAAACTGATCGTGATTTTTCGCAAGAGTACGAAATCAAGTAATATAGCTTGGAGTATTCCAAGGTCGAATCCACGAGGACTTGTGAATTACTAAATCCTAATTCTAGTAGAGTTTAATAAAGGAGAAAATCTAATTTTAATAAAAACAAGGAATAAAAACAAGAAATTATAATCTAATCTAATTAACAAAAGAACAATAGTAAAAAGATGAACAATATTAAAAGCGTTAGGGTTTAAGCTTCTCTTCTAGGTATTTAATTCAATTATGTATGAATTTAGTTAACAGGGCTAAAATAACAATCACTAATCTACTTAGGAGCCCTCTCAGATCATCCTAAGCTTTCCTAACTAAGAGATTACCACCTCTCAATGCATAAACTAATTAGCTAAGAACATTAAGATTCTAGGATTAATAATTAAATCATATTCTCCCGAAACTAATTTAATTATGGTTATCACAATAAACTGAATTACTCTCGTATCTAATTAAATTGTGTCTATTTTCCTAGAGCACGAATTCTACTTCACCTCTCAGTCCTTCATACAATTCCAAAAATCTATTATATGGTGATCAGGCATATAACGGAATTAAGTACAAAGAAAATAAATTTAACCCCAAGAAAACCAATTCATGCAATAATTAAATTAAAATCCCTAGAAGATCTACCCAAATCCCCAACAAGGAATTTAACTACTAAAGATAAAGAAAATAAAGAAAATAAATAATTGCATAAAAGAAGAAATTAAAGATAAGAAAATCTCCCAAAGAAGACAAAGTCTGCTCCTTTGAGCTCTTCTGAAAAGTATTCAAAGGTTCCTCTAAAAACCCTAAACGATGGTATTTATATCGGAGAGATTACATAAAATTAGGAGATTAAATCGAGTTGGACTCAAAAACATAGAACCGGCGCCGTTTCTATACAATTCCGGCACTGTTTCATGTCGACACTATTGCACTTTTCGGCTCAGAAACGGCCCCGTTTTATATATGATACCCCAGCCGTTTCAGGTAAGAAGTAGGGCCGTTTCATATATGATACGTCACCCCTTTCAGGTCTGCTTCACTGTTTCTTCATTCTATGCACTTCTCTTGAACCAAACTTCAATCTATTCATCCTTTTTGGTCTTTTCATCCCAAATCTCCTTTGTTTTCTTAAATTTTCACCATAAAACTTTCCTACAAATAATAAGATAAAAGTGAGAATAATAGTTATAGAATGAGCTATAATATTAGCAAAGATCATCCAATTAAACTTGTAAATAGCTCATAATATAGGTATAAAATACACCTATCATAAACAAACTAAGATTGACGATAGAAAATATAAAACAAACAATACATTGTAATTCGATGCATTTGAGTTCATTGTTCTCTGCTCCTCAAAACACATAACCCAGAAATTTATGGACCCTTGACCACGAATGTATCCCAAGTCGCTGAACTCTACATTCTAGCTTTTCTCAGGATTTTTCATAACTTTTGATGCTGGTTTTAAATGCACGTAGCTATCTTATTGACTTGTCCATGCACTAGGCTCAACCAAAGAAAACGAGGAGATGCAGATTTGGACAACCAAAGACATTAATCCTAAGCCTAAATACTTTTTCCCACTTACCGTGAGAATATGCTTGATTGTCCAAGGCTACTTACAGGAGTAAGAATATGAGAATTATTGTGAATCTTTACGTTTTTTGTAATTAAGGCAAAGAAGCAAATCATGAGAATGAAATAACTCTGCCCAGAACTATAAACTTGTTTACATTGAAAATTTGGCTTCTGTTTTTGGTACATTAGGGGGGCTAACACTCCAAAGCTGCAGGTGGAAAAAGACCACGTCTTTTTCAACCAGAACATTTCAGTGAGTGTTAATTATTCTTAGACACCAAGAGAGATCTGAAATATTTTGATTTTTATCTTTAGGATAGCTTGGACACATTATATAAATCAGTTAGCATACTATCTTTGTGGCTTGGAAGACAATAGACATTATAAGGAAAGGAGAAAAAAATAAAGGAAAAAATACTTTCCAAATATCACATACCTTCGCATTCTATTCTCGGAAGAACCCCTGAGAATTGAAATGGGTTTCATCCTCCAAGTCAACCTCTGTCCACCAGTCTACACGTTTGAAAGAGGGTAAAAAGGCATTTCAGTGGCTTCATCATCCCATTCAATCTCTTCCCACCACTCTTCATATCCTTCAATGCTCACCCGATTCCCCTTTGCACTGTCAATGTTGAGTGGAAGCTTCTTCAGTTTTGAGCAATTGAATACTCTAATTTTTCTCAAACATGGGAATGGTAGAGCATCCCAGTATATGCTCCTCAACTTTGGTAAATCTCGTAAATCAAGTGTTTCTAGCTTAGCAAATGGTTTTGAGTTTAGAATTCCAACATTTCCAACTCCACTCAAGGTTCCGTCACTCACTATGGCGTCCAATTTTGGGCAAATCATAACACAAAGCCATGTCAAATTTGGAGCATGAATAAGCCACGACACGCCCCTCAATTCTTCACATCGACTTATTGCAACCCTGCTCAGTGTGTGAAAGCAAGGAGTACTAGGAAAGTATGAGGTTTTTATCATTCTTCTTTCCACTATTTCTCTCTCTATCTTTATATTTATCTCTTTTATACATACGCAATTTATAATCGCCAAGTAATCCAGACGCTCCAGTTTTATATATCAAAGGTAAAACATTCAATTCCTTTGACTCCCAAAAACTACTGAGCGAAACTACTTCAGTGCATCCAAGTAGATTGTGGGAGCTCAAAAAGCTTTGTAAAGCAAAAGCATTTCTTATTTCTATATCCAATAAATTCAAATGTTGCAAGCATTTCAATTCCTCTATTAAACCTTCATTACCATTGTTCAAGACATTGTGTTGGCTTTAAAAGAATCAAAGAGCTCAAAAGCTCAAGAACAGATTATGTTTTATTTTTTTTGTTCTGATCCGAAAGTGAGAAATGTAAAATTGAACAAAGGAAAAAATAAAGAGAGAAGATTATATAAAAGGCTTAACAGCCTGCATTTCCATTCATATAAGTTTATATAGACAATGTACAAGCTTAAAATTCAAAAAATTGCTTAGTGGAGTTAGGTAGCTGTTTTGACAAGCTTACCATGCTCTTACATTGCTTAAAAACTGAACTTAACAACAACTTCAATCACATTACATGTCTTCAATCAGAAATATAAAATTCAAACTTAAAACCAACTAAGGATTGCCTCCAAAAAGTGTTCTTCAATCTGTCAAAGTTCCCTCCAGCATGCTCAAACCATTGCATGGCTCATGCAACTTCAACAGCTTCTATTTTCAGCAAAATGCAGCAGGACAGAAGGCTTCCAAGGTTGAACTTTGCTGTCTATCAACCACAGCAGACCATACTTCAACACTTCTCCTTGGTTGATAGGCAGCAAACCCCTAATTTAGTTCTTAATTCTTCAAACCTCATCCTAGGCAATGCCTTCGTAAAGATGTCAGCAAGTTGTTCTTTAGAACTGCAATGAACAACTCTGATATAACCAAGCTTCTCAGCTTCTCTAATTGCATGGAACTTCACATTAATGTGCTTAGTTCTGTCATGCTGCACTGGATTTTGAGTAATTGCAATGGCTGACTTGTTGTCAACCATGATCTTGGTGGCTTCAGTCTGTGATTGCACCAAGTCTTCAAGGATTTTTCTTAGCCAGACAGCCTGATTGGCTGCTGCAGCAGCTGAGATATACTCAGCTTCAGCTGTGGACTGAGCCACCACTTCCTGTTTTTTTGAATTCCAGCAGAACACACCACTTCCAAATGAAAATGCATAACCAGAAGTGCTTTTAGAGTCATCAACACTTCTAGCCCAATCACTGTCTGAAAAACCAGTTAAGAGACTGCTTTCCTCCTTCAAGTAACAGATACCATAGTTTGCAGTCCCTTTAATATACCTTAAAGCTCTCTTTGCAGCTCCAAGATGGACTTGTGATGGTTCCTTCATGAATCTTGACAGCAGACTAGCTGTAAACATCAAATCTGGTCTTATGGCACATAAATACAATAGATTTCCAATCAAGCTTCTGTATACAGTGGCATCTGCAGATTCACTACCATCACTCTTGCTCAGCTTCTCATTCAGAATTAAGGGAGTTGAAACAGACTTGCATTTGTCCATATGAAACTTTCTTAGAACCTCCATAGCATATTTCTTTTGAGAGATAAACACCCCTCCAACAATCTGATGAATTTCCATTCCAAGAAAGTACTTCAACTCTCCCAAATCTGACATTTCAAACTCCTCCTGCATACAGGCCTTAAACTGATTCATAGCAACCAAATCACCACCAGTGACCAGCAAATCATCAACATAAACTGAAACAATCAATTCCAATTGATCATTCTTCTTCTTTATAAACAATGTAGCTTCACTCCCACTCTTTTCAAATCCATTTTCCTGCAGATAAGCATCAATCCTGCTATACCAGGCTCTTGGTGCTTGTTTCAAGCCGTAGAGTGCCTTGTGAAGCTTATACACCTTGTCTTCACTTGCTGGAATCTCAAACCCTTCTGGTTGCTCCACATAGATGTCCTCATCAAGAAAACCATTCAGAAATGCAGACTTTACATCTAAATGGAACATTTTCCAGCCAAGTTTTGTTGCCAAGGCAATCAACAGTCTGATAGTGTCCAATCTGGCAACGGGAGCAAATGTATCAGTATAATCCACTCCCAGCTGCTGTGCATAACCTTTAACCACCAGCCTTGCCTTCAATCTGTTTATAGAACCATCAGGATTAAGCTTGGTTCTATAAACCCACTTAACACCAATGGTTTTCATGTCACTTGGCCTTTGCACCAGCTGCCAAGTACCATTTTTCTCAATCATGTCTATCTCCTCCTGCATTGCTTTCTTCCAACCTGAGCTTTTCACAGCCTCACTAAAGTTTGCAGGTTCAGTTACAGCAATGTTGCAGGACTGGTAAATTTGTGCAAGTGTTCTGGTGCCTCTGACAGGTTCTTCATCAACATCTTCATTTTCAGTTTCAGCTTCAAGCTCAATTGCAGTTTGCCTTTGAGCTTGAATTTCACCTTTCTCCCAATTCCATTTGCCATCTTCATCAAAGACAACATCTCTACTAATGAAGATCTTGCTGGTTACAGGATTGTAAATTCTGTAACCCTTAGTCACCAAACTGTAACCAATGAACACTCCAGGTTGACTTTTTTTGTCAAGTTTGTCTCTCTTGACACTAGGAATCAATGCATAACATATGCATCCAAATACCTTGATGTGATCCACAGCAGGCTTGACTTCAGACCAAACTTCATATGGAGTTTTATCTTTGACAGCTTTTGTTGATAATCTGTTCAACAAATAGACAGCAGTGTTTACTGCCTCTGCCCAGAATTTCTTTGGTAGGTCTTTCTCAAACAGCAGACACCTAGCCATCTCCATCACTGTTCTGTTCTCCCTCTCACACACCCCATTCTGCTGTGGAGTGTACACAACAATGAGCTGATGCTCAATGCCACAGTCTGCACAAAACTGCTCAAATTTATCAGAAGTATACTCAGTGCCATTGTCTGTTCTGAGTAGCTTCAACTTACAGCCACTTTGATTTTCCACCAAGGCCTTAAATTTCCAGAATGCTGCTGCTACATCACTTTTTTGCTTAAAAAAATATACCAAAGTCATCCGAGATAGATCATCAATGAACAATGCAAAGTATCTGCTGCCATTAAAAGAGGGTGTCCTATGAGGACCACAAATATCAGAATGAACAAGCTGGAGTTTCTCTGATGCTCTCCAAGCTTGTCCTGAGGGAAAAGGCAGCCTACTTTGCTTTCCAAGTTGACAAACCTCACAAACTTTCTGGCTTGTCTCAATTCCAGGTAAAGTTCTTACCATTTCTTTGTTCTTCAAATACATCAAAGATTGATAGTTCACATGCCCTAGCCTTTTATGCCACAAATATGAACTATCCTCAGAATGAACTAATGCACTATCAGTTTCTAAGTTCAAACAGAAACTCCTATTATTCATAGGCAAAGTCATCAACTCACAACCAGCAGGATCAAAGATTATACATTTTCTATCCTTAAATAGTAAAGCATAGTCCATTTCAACTAGCTGACCAACACGCACAAGGTTCTCAACAATATCAAGCACATAAAGAACATCTGAAACAACTTTAGTACCTGTTGAAGTTTCCACAAGAACATCTCCTCGGCCAAATGCTTTCAGATACTTGCCATCTCCAATCTTAACTCTAGACTAGAATGATTTGTCAAGAGATCTAAACATTTTCTCATCAGAAATCATATGGTGTGTGCAGCCACTATCAACTAGTCATCTCTTGCTGTTTGCATTTTCATAGCAACTTGCCATGAACAGTTGTTCTTCTTGCTGTTGGTTGTTTTCAGCAACTTGAGCTTGAGGTTGCTGCTGTAGTTGTGTTTGAGGTTTGTTTTTACAAACCCTCTCCATGTGTCCCATTTTCTTGCAAGCTCTACATTGAATGTCTGGTCTAAACCAGCAATATCTATCAGAATGTGTAGTCTTTTTGCAGTGAGTGCAAGGAGGAAACTGCCTTTTATTGCCATCCTTGCTGCCCTCACCACCTTTTCTATCTTTCTACTTCTTATCACCCTGTCCCTTCCTGCCTCTTCCAAATGCTGAGTTCTTCTGATTTCCTTTTGCCAGCATAGCTCCCTTAACTGCTTGCTGGTTTCTGTTTGCTCTTCTTTGCTCAAGAGCATAAAGTGCATTGATCAACTCAACAAGGGTAACCTCAGTAATGTCTTGTGAGTTCTCAATGGAGGAGACTGTAGGCTCATACTTCTCTGGTAGAGTGTTTACAATCTTCTCAACAACTCTCTTTTCTGTGTAAGCTTCATCACCAAGAATTTTGATCTTGCTGACTACATCAGTAACTCTGTCAGTATATTGCTTCACAGACTCATCATCCTTCATTCTGAGATTCTCAAATTCCCTTCTCAGGTTGACCAACTGCCTTTTCTTTGTTGCATCCAAACCCTGGAACTCTTCCTTCAATTGATCCCAAGCTACTTTTGCATTAGCACAAATCATTATCCTTGTGAAAATGACATCAAAAACTCCATTCTGCAGAATTGCCAAAGTTTTGAAGCATCTGGTAACTTCATCAGCATGCTCCTTCATCTATGCTATGGTTGGATTTGATCTGAGTGGTGCTAGATGTCTGCCACTCTCTACAAGATCCCAAAGGTTGTTTGCCTGCAGATAGGTCTTCATTTTGACAGACCAAATGTGGTAGTTCTCTCCTGTGAACTGTGGTAGAGTTGGAACTACATTGCTGCTTGAGGATGCCATAAATGAGGTTTAAACAGGTAAGGTTTTGGTGATTTTCAGGAGGTTTAAGGTTTTACACTCTTTAGTTCTTCTCTTTTAGGTGACAGGCCCTTTAAGAACAACTAATGCTCTTGATACCACTTGTTGGCTTTAAAAGAATCAAAGAGCTCAAAAGCTCAAGAACAAATTATGTTTTGTTTTTTCTGTTCTGATCCGAGAGTGAGAAATGTAAAATTGAACAAAGGAAAAAATAAAGAGAGAAGATTATATAAAAGGCTTAACAGCCTACATTTCCATTCATATCCGTTTATATAAACAATGTACAAGCTTAAAATTCAAAAAATTGCTTAGTGGAGTTAGGTAGCTGTTTTGACAAGCTTATCATGCTCTTACATTGCTTAAAAACTGAACTTAACAACAACTTCAATCACATTACATGTCTTTAATCAGAAATACAAAATTCAAACTTAAAACCAACTAAGGATTGGCTCCAAAAAATGTTCTTCAATCTGTCAAAGTTCCCTCCAGCATGCTCAAACCATTGCATGGCTCATGCAACTTCAACAGCTTCTATTTTCACCAAAATGCAGTAGGACAGAAGGCTTCCAAGGTTGAACTTTGCTGTCTGTCAACCACAGCAGACCATACTTCAACACATTGTCTTCATCTAAATCTCCTTCTGATAAAGATAATCTGAATACTTGTAGCCTTGAAATATTACATATCAATTGTCGTGGGATCTTTTTCAGACTACGTGTCCCAGTCAAGTTTAAGCATTTCAGATTTGACAAGCAATTCAGGTTTATTGGCAGCTCTACTATCCCCATACAATGCAAATCAAGGTCTTCTAGTGAGACTAGTTGTAATATTCCCTTTGGCAACTCCCTTAGCTTCAAACTATAAGACAAGTTTAGAACTCTTAAACTGGGCATAAGTTGGAAGAGGCCATCACTAATCACCTTCAACTTGTTATTATTGAGAAACAAAGTTTGAAGATTAGGGCATGTTGGTGTTCCCCTTAATTAGTTCTTCAATTCCATTATTCGCCAATGACATTCTCGCACCTTCCCAATTTTCAACATTAAGTATTGCCTCAATTGATCCAACCCCTGCTCGTACCAAAAAATTTTTCTCTGGAGCTTCACACTAACGTGCTATCCACAGTGCCATATCACGGATTACATCGTGCATCTTTACATATTCTCCTACTCCGTCACATTTTTCTAACAAACAATCATTAAGAAGAGAATCGATAACGATGTACCCTTGCAATGTAGGTTGACTTGTGTTCTTAAATTCATCCAAAAATTCCTCACAAAACCAATAATCTATTAAAAAAATTTTGTTAATTTTGAAATCTTCAGAAAACAAACTACAATACAAGAAGCAATATCTCATCGTTTCATTAGGCAAGCAATCATAACTGAACTTTAAAAGAGAATACACCTCTTGGTCAATCCTTGCCAACTTGTGTGGAAATTCTTTCAAGACCTCAATTGCATATTACTAGTCTTGGACCGTCTTCTTGCAAGCCATGGCTTTACCAATTACTATCAGTGCAAGAGGCAGTCCACCACACTTTGCAGCCACTTCTTTAGCAAGCTCGCGGATATCTGGATGGGTGTCGAGGGTTTCTTTTGCAACTATGTCTTCAAACAATTTCCAAGCTTCATTTGCTGCCAAACATTCTACTTTGATTTTCACATGAGCTCTCATTTGTTCACATACCTCTAAGAAACAAGTTGTAAAGATTATTTTACAATCGTTTTCCTGATTTGGTACAGGTATGCCTATTTTAATCAAACTCACCCATTCCCACACATCATCCATCAATAAAACAAACTTTCTTTTGCTGAGAAGTCTGAAGAGAACAATAGCCTTCTCATCAGAACTTTTATTCATCCACAACTCATTTGAAAGGCCGAGTTTTTCACCAATCATTTGTTGAACATTTTCAACAATATGATCTTTAGACACCACCACCCAAATTAGAACATCATAACCCATTAGCATGTTGGCTAAGTTATTATTAATTTGGGTCAAGAATGTCACCTTACCGACTCCTCCCAAGCCATATAAACCAATGATGCCCGCCTTGTTTCCTTCAAGTAAGCTCAAGACTTTTCCGAATGTTGATTCCAAGCCCCCTGTGGGCTCAGTAGGTCTTAGCTCCACTCGAGCTGCGGGTTCATTCTCAGCTACCTTGTCAAAAATTCCTTCCTTCTTCAATTCAACTGTTTCTTCAAGTTTTTTAGCCACTTGTTTGCCAAACTTGTAGCTAGACTTACAATTCCTGGAAAAGCAACCACCAAAACATAATTTTTGAATTTCTTGAGGACCATTTTCAATCAATTCATCAGCATCTGCTACCACCGTTTGCACATTTGAAAGCCAGACTTGAACTTGGCTAAGCCACTTCGTAAGTTGTTGTTCCGCAAGATCAACCATCCGGTTCACATCATCCCTTTGTGCTTTCAGTTTCTCCAACTCCACACTCAGAGCTTTAAGATTTTGTTCAAGCTGGCCTGTGTAACTTGCTTGTGTAGAAACGCATTCCCAACAACGAGGAACTTTGTCTTCTGTTGAGATTGCCAAAGAGCACACATTTCCCATAATTTGCTCTCAAATGTATTGATATAAATAAAGAAAATGGAAATTTGTTGGCTTGATTTCATGAATTTCTGAGGCAAGAAAGCTGCAAGTTAAGGTAAGGCCAGAGGCGGTGCTTTTGGCAAATGCGCTTAATATGATTTAGTCAACCTTCACCATTAGGAAGGTGCATATCTTCTGGTAGCAGGTAGCAGGCCCTGGTCCCCTTGACTCTTCTATGATTCTTGATTTTTTCTTTCTTTCACGTCTGGAAATCCTAAGGCCCCATACTGAAAACTTAGCAACGAACACCCTTTTAATTACAGCTTAATACACAAAATGGTCATCAAACCTGTACGAAACTATTATTTTAGTCATTCATCTTTTATTTTAGACTTTTTAGCTCTCAAACTTTATTTTTTAAAATAATATAACCTTTGGTGTTATTTTAGACATTTTAGCTCTCAAACTTTATTTTTTAAAATAATATAACCTTTGGTGTTGACGTAGACTACTCAGACATTGACGCTTGAAATTTTTATGTGATACGTGGAATTTACTTGTTAAGTCACATCTAGCGCCAAGGTTACATTTTCAAAAACGGAAAATTCGAGAGTTAAAAAGTTCAAAATAAAACTTAAAATGCTAAAATGACAGTTTCATTCTAGTTTATTTGATACATGATACGTGGAATTTCCTTGTTAAGTCACATCTAGCTCCAAGGTTACTGATCGGAAATTTTTGCAAGAGTACGAAATCAAGTAATATAGTTTGGAGTGTTCCAAGGTGTCGAACCCACAAGGACTTATGAATTACTAAATCCTAATTCTAGCAGAGTTTAATAAAAGAGGAAATCTAATTTTAATAAAAGCAAGGAATAAAAGCAATAAATTATAATATAATCTAATTAACAAAAGAAAAATGAAAATGATTGAAAAAATAATCAATATCAAAAGCATTAGGGTTTAGGCTTCTCTTCTAGGTATTTAATCTAATTATATATGAATTTAGTTAACAGGGTTAAAATAATTATCATTAATCTACTCAGGAGCCCTCTCAGATCATCCTAAGCTTTTCTAACTAAGTGATTACCACCTCTCGGCGCATAAATTAATTAGTTAAGAATATTAAGAACCTTGAATTATAATTAAATCAGTTTTTCCCGACCCTAATTCAATTATGGTTATCACAATAAATTGAATTACTCTCGTATCCAATTAGATTGCATCTATTTTCTGAGTGCACAAATTATATTTTGCCTCTCGGTCCTTCATACAATTCCAAAAATCTATTATATGGTGATCAAGCATACAACGGAATTAAGAGCAAAGAAAATAGATTTAACCCCAAGAAAATCAATTCATACAATAATTAAGTTAAAATCCTAGAAGATCTACCTAAATCTCCAACAAGAGATTTAACTATTAAAAGAAAATATAATAAAGAAAAATAAATAATGCATTAAAGAAAAATATAATAAAGCCTAAGATTTAAGAGCCAAGACCTAAGACTCCTTAGAGAACCCTAAGGTGTCTATCTATACTAGTAGTATTTAGGTTACATAAGATTACTTAGAAAATAAATTGGGCTAATCCCAATTAAACAAAGACTTCTTGTGCCACGTAATCAACCCCTTGATACAAGTTAAAATCGCGCCTGATATTTATCTTATTGCCCCTCAATTCCAGTACTGCCAACACTTGGTTTACGGCTTGAAAGTCAAGACTCATGCGTGTGACTCATGCAATTCACTTGCCTGACTTAGACTTGTTTCTTGCTCTTTGTTTTGTTTCAATTTAGGCTTCATGTAGTTTGGTCTTTTCACAAGATCACAACGTGGCAAAACCATGGCTTAAATTCCTCCATTCATGAGCTACGTGTCATAGCCTATAATATTCTCCAATCATTGCCACAATTTAGTCCTTTAAAGCTTCAATTTACTTTAATTCCTCACCTACAAGCAAACAAACAAAGTATGAGAGAATGTTATGAATTACATGTAAATCTAACCATAAAAGTGCTAAAATATAATTTAAATTAATCACTAAATATACACTAAATATGACATTATCAAATTCCCCCACACTTGACTTATTGCTTGTCCTTAAGCAATTCATATGTAAACCTAAGCTAACTATCCTAATCTAAACTAAAACAAGGAAACGATTCCACTTTCGTAGGTATACGGTGACATTTAGCGTATGTCACAAGCCTTTAAACCCCTAAGTATCCTTAGTGAAGGAGTTATAGTCTCCTGAGGATTTACTAGGACGACACCCACAAACATGTTTGAAAAGCATTAGTTAACTTCAAATTAATAGCACAAGATATATAAAAGTCAAAGTACCAAATTTGATTGCTAACAATTAAACACATAATAATTCATAAGTAAATCACTTCGCAATTTAGACATGAAAACACCATTCAACCTCATTCACTAGGATTAAACATTTCAAATTGACTAATATCTCTTAAGGCCAATTAATCTCTCAAGTGTTTAAAAATTTTTCGGTGAGTTACTCTCATCATCTTCTTATGAAATTGGACTTACCATATGCTTGAAAAATATCTAATCTCTACTATTTTAATATATACATACAAGCAAAAATCAAAAGGTCTTAATATAAAAGGCTGTAATTGAGCCAAAAGGGAATACATAAGTTCTCAAAGAAAATGATGAAGGGAAAAACAAAATATTCAAAATTAGCAGAGTAACGAAATCAAGAATATCCGGAATTTCTTGATCAAAAATCACTCCAACCAATAGCTTCATATTTTGCAAAAATCATCACCCTTTTTCTTCACTCTTTTAAGCTCAAGAAGTTCATGCCATTCAATTTTCGACATTTTTTTTTTCAGATTTTTTTAATTTCAACATTTTTTGTAGATTTTTTTTAAGGCAAAATTTCAAACTTGGTGCCTTCCTTTCTTTTTTTTTTAAATTGACGAGAATTCTCCCTTGTCTTTTCGTCACCACCTTGTACACATCACTATCTCCCCCACACTTATTCTCTTGCAATCAACCACAGAATCATCAAATTAAAGAAGCAAACACTCTACTAATGAATAGGGTGTAAAAACTTGTTTTTCACGTTTAAGCTCAAGGTTCTTTGGGATAAGCTGCAAAAAAAAGCTTATAGATATATCAATAGGCTCAAGTGCGTTCACTAATAGCTTAATGTATAAAAAGTAGGGCTTTTGGCTCAAAAGAAAATCCTAAAGACCTTTAGCTTAATGCTTACACATATATTAAAACATGTAATCTAAAAAAGATGAATCTCAAGTTCTAGAATCACAAAATCATAGAAGGAATAAACATCAAAGAAAAATACGGCATGAAGGCTCAAAATCTCACTAGATAACTCAAGTCAATTCAAAGCATTCTCTCCTAGTAAATTCAATCTCCCAGCATTTATAAAATCTAAATCACAAAATAATCACCTAATCATATTAAGTACTCAAAAATCAAAAATTAATTCAACACTAAGAAAATTATATACTCATATTATCAATCCAAAGTAACCAATAAAATCAGAAAAATAGAGTTAGAAAAATTTTGTGACAAAAGAATTTCAAAAATCAAATAAAAAAATGAAAAATTTTAAAAATTTCAAAGCCATCCCCCAACACTTAGAACAATATTGTCCCCAATATTGTGCAAAAATAAAAATATATGAGAATTCGAAAACTCCCTTTTCTCATGAAATGTTGGTGAGGTAGATTAGGACATCTAACAAAAATTATCTACAAAAGAAAAATTATATAAATGTTAGTAAAATAAAAATAAGAAAAAATCAAAACAAAATAGAAGAAAAGAAAAGTTAGAATATTGGGTTGCCTCCCAACAAGTGCTAAATTTAAATGTCTATAGCTAGACATTGTCATCTAAAGGAGATCACGTAATTCCAATAAAATAATATTGCCATATGTTCCACAATTCATCTCTTTGAATAGCCTTGATGCTAGCCTCCTTGGAATTTTTCAAATGACCTTCCAGCAAAGAAACCACAAATAAAAGTGAATCAGCACCATAAAATAATTGGATTGACAAAGGTTTAAAAATTTGAAATACTTCCCTTTCTTTGTCAATCTTCAATGCAATATTGGATGCTTTATTAGTGGTCATGTCTCCTTGAGGGTGTAAATTGGGTGGCACACAAGGTTGAAGTTGAGTTTTTTGCTGCAAGATAACTCGGGTCCACTTGTAGAATGATATGGCGTTGTTTCATTGCCATAAGCGTCATCATTTGTCTAAGTTCCAAAACCGATGCCGTTTCTAGCATCATCCGGCGCCATTTCCTCACTGCACAATTCCTCTTCGTTTTCATCCTCCCACTCACCAATGGATTGTGCAATTTGATCCAATTGAACTTCAAGATTTTGATGGCAGCTGAATGAGACTCAATACTCCTTTCCAAATCATCAACTTTGTCCAATTTCTAAAGTTGCAAACTGCATTGTGCTAGGAAGGCTAGAAGCTTATCCTCACTACTATTATCTTGTATGGATGGTTGAGGTTGAAGATGTTGTCTTTGTTGGAAACCTTGAGTTCCTTGAGGTCTAGTAGCAGCTCCTTGTTTAGACCAAGAGAAATTCGGATTATTTCTCCTCCAAGGATCATAGGTGGGTGCAAAAGAATTATTCCAACCATCTTGTCTTCCTCCATAGGCAACCATATAGTTCACATTCTCCAAATAATCTTCATCCTCATCATCCATCAACATCTTCTCCATCACCTCCAGCTTATTGATCAAAGTGGTATAAGAATCTTCCATATTTACCTAAAAAAAGGAAAAGAAAAGATAAGTAAATTCCTAAGAAAAATAAATTAAAAACTAAGAACAAAAAAATTAAACTAAAATAGAATCAAAACAGAAAAATTAAACTAAAATTACTAGAACTAAAAAGTTAGCAATTAAATCAAGTCCCCGGCAACGACGCCAACTTGATCGGGAATTTCGCAAGAGTACGAAATCAAGTAATATGGCTTGAAGTATTCCAAGGTGTCGAACCCACGAGGACTTGTGAATTACTAAATCCTAATTCTAATAGAGTTTAATAAAAGAGGAAATCTAATTTTAATAAAAGCAATGAATAAAATCAAGAAATTATAATCTAATCTAATTAACAAAAGAACAATGAAAAATAATTAAAAAGATAATCAATGTTAAAAGCGTTAGGGTTTAGACTTCTCTTCTAGGTATTTAATCTAATTATGTATGAATTTAGTTAATAGGGTTAAAATAACAATCATTAATCTACTTAACAGCCCTCTCAGATTATCCTAAGCTTTTCTAACTAAGTGTGATTACCACCTCTCGGTGCGTAAACTAATTAGCTAAGAACATTAAGAACCTTGGATTATAATCAAATCAGTTTTTCCATGATCCTAATTCAATTATGGCTATCACAATAAACTTAATTACTTTCGTATCCAATTAGATTGCGTCTACTTTCCTAGTGCATAAATTATACTTTACCTCACAGTCCTTTATACAATTCCAAAAACCTATTATATGGTGATTGACACGCCCGGACCTAGTCCGTACGTGTCAAGTTGTGTATTTATGTATTGTTGTCTAGTCAATATACCAAATTTGACTTCCCATGGATGTTTTAAACTTCATTTAGCTCGATTTCAAGCTTAAAAACCCTAAAATTGAAGTTCCGAGTTGCGGGGCCCACTTGGGCACGAATCCCAAGGAAGTTTGACCGAGTTGACCGGAGTCAACTTTGACTCTGTTGATTCCGGCGCCGGAAGTGGTCAGAACCGGCGCCGGAACTGACCGATTATAATGGGTCTCGGCTCACCCGAGAACCCCATTTTCATTTCTTCTCTTCTTCTTCAATCCTCCGAGCTCTCTCTCTTGATCTCTTCAGAATCAAACCTTGAATCCCTCTTCAAACACTCAATCAAACATCAATATCAATTTCTTTTGTATCCTTGAAGATCAAAACACCAAAATTCTCAAGAAAATCACCAAATCTACAAATCTGTAATTTTGGCGACAGATTGTTCATCAGCTCATATCTTTTGATTCAACCGTGGGTTGTGGCTAGGTTTTTGGTATGTTGTTCTAGACTCATCAAACTTTAATTTGATAGTTTACATGCTTGATTTCATGGTCTGTGCTAAGAGAATTCGTTGATTGAAGTTGAGATTTCTGTTTTGCTTGAGATATGTTAATCCTTAGTGTTTTGATTCAAAATTCGAGCATGTTTAATGGATTGATTCCATTCTTGAAGCTGTAAATCCTTAGATCATGTGTTTAACTTGCTGTGTTTCAATTTTGTTCCGGATTAGTGTTGAATCGAACTTGAATCGAGTTGAAGAAGATTGGAGGCCGACGCTCGGCCTTAACTGCAGCTCAGAACCGGCGTCGGTTCTGGTATGAATCGGGGCCGGAACATGAAAATCACTATTGGGCAATTTTTGCCCTAATTCGGGTCCAGGGGTAAAATGGTCATTTTGCAGCCCTAAATCCTATTTGACCCAATTGACTTTAATTTACTTCAATTGACCTCCGGACTTGCCTAATTTTACTCCGTGACCTTAAATAGGTTTTGTTTTATGATTTAATTGTTGGTTGAATGCCTTTATTAATCAAATTAGATTTTAATTTGATTATTTAGGTACGTGATTGTACGAGTTTCGGACCGGTAGCAGTTTGAGCTAAGGCATTCGTGGGTAATCGGGGAGTATACAACTCTCCTCACTTGTGAGTGGCTTGGATTATATTGGCTGACCATTGAGGGTTAACCGTTTTCAAACTTATTTATAAATGCTTTATTAAATTGTTTATATATGTTTTGGGGTATGAATTGTCCACCCTCACACAATATGATTATAAATGATTAAAGGGTGGGAATATCAAATATTTTATAAATTGATATTATTGATTATTGTTGGGAAACGATACCCCTGAGAAATGAGAGATTGAGCGAAGTCCTCGAGGCTTCGATATGCAGGAGCGTGGACCGAGTTTGAGAGCATGCATGATACTCAGCCGTGGACCGCCTATCGAGGGGCACGGTGAGTCGCTCCTGATTGCGAGAGGCGCTTAGGGAAACTCGCCAGGACTCCTGAATGCTGTGTTCCACCACAGCAAGGCAAACGTCAAGGAAGTGGGTTAGAGAGTAAAGTAAAAATGTTTTAAAAATATAAAGTAACCCTTGACGGTCCAGTGGATACCTCAGTGCACGGGTATACCTTATTGGGACAATTTTAGATGCCAACCCATTTGGAAATATTATTATTGATTTTATATTTGATTTGGTTTGGGATTTCCTATATTTCAGTAAATGGTTTATTAAATTGATATTTGGATTATTTCATATCCCCAGCTTGAGGTGATCGGTCTTTATAACCGAGTCTCTCACTGGGTACAAGTTTATGTACTCACCCCATTCACTTTTGTTATCAGATCATCAGACTTTGGACGGCGGACGTCCTGGTGGCCAGTGATCCCAGTACGACACTGTGGACAGGACTTTGTAGGTGCCACCTCATTTTACTCTGTGTATCTTGGCTCGGAATATTATTGCATCTTACTTATACATTTATGTATTTATATATAATACTTTCCGTTGCATAGAGCATCGTAAGATGTGACACTTCATTTTTAAATATTTCTGAACTATATTATCCATAATAATTTCGTATGTTTTCATATATTGCTCGAATATCCTTTATTTTTAAGCCTTGTGCCATCTTGGTTGCCCGCCTGACGAGGCACGCATCTCGAGGTGGTACGGCGGTTGTCGCGTGGCCGAGCCTGCGGGTCGAGGCGTGACAATTTTATTTGTATCAGAGCAAATTTTAAAGATATATAGTATATCTATAGTATATCTATATTATACCGAGCCAAGGAGTTCATATAATTTTGAGATTTCTGATTTTGGGGTTAAAAGTAGAGAATATGATTGGTATAGACATATTTTTCGTCTACTGATTTAGATTTTATGTAGAGTTACACCATGCCACCTAGAAGGAGCAATATTCCGAATCCTTCTGTTCCTACCCCTGATCCCTCTGTACCTAGAAGAAGAGGTCGACCACGTAGGCAGCCTGAGATTCAGCCTAGTGTAGACCCGGAGACCACTGAGATTCCGGACGAGCCTATTCTACCTATTCCACCTGTTGATGAGACGCATCATCAGGATACTCATACTGATATTCCACCACCCTCACCTCCGACGACTATTACGCCGGTGCAGTTTACGTCTGCTGATTTTGAGCGTATGTTTAACACTTGGGCCAGTAGATTCTTTTCATCACAAATGGCCACTGGCGCCTATCCACCTACTGGTATTACACCACCAGTTCATCCATCACCACCGATGCTGACACCGATGCCACCGCCTCCATCAGGTGGTCGAGGAAATGAGAAGTTTGGGTTTGGTTCCATGGCCAAAGGCAGATTTGGGAAGAAGAGAATGGAGTCTGGGCCTCGATGTCCACACTGTAGACGTTTTCATTCTGGCCAGTGTAAGGCTGGACTTCGATGTTTTCGGTGCGGAGGCATGGGCCATGTAGCACGTGCATGTCCATCTACTACTTCTGTACCATCCAGGCGGAGTTTTAGTCAGCCACTTGTCAGAACGAGCAACTATGGAGGTTTTCGTCCGTTTCAACCCGCGCGACATTCTTTCGCTGCAACTTCTACCTCTCAGCAGCATTCGGGTATTGGTAGTAGTTCAGCAACCCCGAGACGACCCCCACAGCAGCAGCAGCAGCAGTGACAACATACTCAGGTTTACGCAATGTCACAGGAGGACGCTGATGCACGTCCTGATGTAGTCACTAGTTAGTATATATTTAAATATTCATGGACAGTTATTTTTTGCGAATAAAGATATCATCGTACTCGTAACTGCTTGTCGAGCAAAAGTAACCGCTTTAGAAAATTTTTGAACGTTAGGCGTAGTAGTTATTTTCGATCAACCGACATATGTGATTATGGACACTGGAGCTGCCTTGTCTTATGTTAATACCAAGTTTGCCGTGCATGCGGATCGATCGTTATCGCCCATGGGGTACGAGCTATTGGTGAACACACCGTTGGGTGAGAGAATGGTTCGAAATACGGTGTACAAAGGATGTGAAGTGAAGCTGGAAAACCTGACTTTCGAAGCAGACTTAATTCCACTTCAGATGTCCGATTTTGATGCCATCTTGGGGATGGATTGGCTTGGGAGACATCGTGCTCAGATCTTCTGCGAGCACCATTTGGTGAGGATTCCACGACCTGACGGCAGCATGATCGACTTCTACAGCGAGCGCAGAGGCACACCGAATGTCATCTCCGCCATCAAAGCAAGTAAGCTACTACTCAAAGGGTATAAAGCTGTGTTAGCCCATGTAGTAGATAATTCAGTGGAAGAGCCTAACATTGATGATATCCCGGTAGTTAATGAGTTTCCGGATGTCTTTCCTGACGAATTACCTGGTTTGCCACCCGAAAGAGACTTCGACTTTCCGATCGAAGTTTATCCTGGTACGGACCCAATTTCTATGGCTCCATACCGAATGGCACCCACTGAACTGATTGAGCTGAAGAAACAACTCACTGAATTGTTGGATAAAGGATTCATTCGGCCGAGTACATCACCTTGGGGAGCCCCAGTTTTATTTGTGAAGAAGAAAGACGGTTCCATGCGACTCTACATTGACTACCGCAAGCTAAATGCGGTGACCGTGAAGAATAGATACCCACTACCTCGCATCGACGATTTGTTCGACCAGCTTCGAGGAGCTGGAGTGTTTTCTAAGATTGACCTGCGATCAGGCTATCATCAGTTGAAGATCCGAGAGAAAGATATCCATAAGTCCACTTTTCGTACCAGATATGGACATTACGAGTTCTGTGTGATGTCGTTTGGACTTACCAACGCTCCAGCAGCATTTATGGATCTGATGAATCGCATATTCCATCAGTACTTAGACCGATTTTTCATCGTCTTCATTGATGACATATTGGTTTATTCAAGGAATCAGCGAGAGCACACAAATCATCTTCGCATTGTGTTGCAAACTCTTCGAGATCATCAGCTTTACGCTAAGCTCTCCAAATGCCAGTTCTGGTTGCAGCAAGTTGATTTCCTTGGACATGTTGTGTCTAGGGACGGCATATATGTGGATTCTAGCAAGATTGAGGCAATCACCAATTGGAAACGTCCTGCAACTCCCACGGAGATTCGAAGTTTCTTGGGACTAGCTGGATATTATCGGAGATTCGTGGATGGATTCTTCGCGATTGCAGCACCATTGACTAAGCTGACTTGCAAGAACACTAAGTTTGTTTGGTCAGAGGAATGTGAAGAGAGTTTCCAGAAGTTGAAGAATAAATTGACGACCGCACCGGTACTTGCCTTACCTGTGAGCGGCAAGGAGTTCACTGTGTATACCGATGCATCGGGCAACGGACTTGGATGTGTGTTGATGCAAGACGAGTGGGTAATTGCATATGCTTCCCGTCAATTGAAACCGAATGAGGTCAATTATCCAGTACATGACTTGGAGCTTGCTGCCATTGTCTTCGCCTTGAAAATTTGGCGTCACCATTTATATGGTGAAACCTGTCGTATCTACACCAATCACAAGAGTCTTAAGCATTTCATGACTCAGTGTGAGTTGAACATGCGGCAAAGGAGATGGCTAGATCTCATCAAGGATTACGATCTCGTAATCGACTATCATCCCGGCAAAGCGAACGTTGTTGCTGATGCTTTGAGCCGAAATACAGTTACGTCCTTGGCGACGATCAGAGATGTTCACTTACCAGAGTTGGTGGAGCTGAGATCAACTGGAGCTAGATTGGCTTATGATTATCATGATGGTGCACTAATTGCTCAAATTCTAGCTAAGCCAGTGCTAGATGATCGGATTCGCGATCTCCAAACGTCCGATCTGAGGTTGCAGCAAGAACTTCAGAAGTTACAGATGGGAGAACCATCAGAATTTTCAGTTCGCAGTGATGGAGTACTGCTGTTTCGGAGTCGAATTTGTGTACCGCACGATCTTGATCTTAAAGGCACTATTCTTTAGCAAGCCCATTCTTCTCCGTTTGCTATGCACCCAGGTAGCACCAAGATGTATCGAACTATCAAGGACCATTATTGGTGGCCTGGAATGAAAAGAGAAGTCGTTGAATTCGTAGCGAGATGCTTGACGTGCCAGCAGGTGAAAGCAGAACGTCAAAAACCTTTTGGGACACTTCAACCTCTCCAAATTCCCGAATGGAAATGGGAGCATATCACCATGGATTTTGTGACCGATTTTCCGCGTGTTAGACGAGGAGTTGATGCAATATGGGTGATTGTTGACCGACTTACTAAGTCAGCACATTTTCTCCCTGTAAGCATGAGATGGAGCGTGAACCAGTTAGCGCAACTTTACATGAATGAAGTAGTTCGACTTCACGGAGTCCCAGCTTCTATAGTTTCAGATCGAGATCCGAGGTTTACCTCACAGTTCTGGGATAGCTTTCAGCAAGCGATGGGAACTCAGCTTCGTTTCAGCACTGCTTTTCATCCACAGACCGACGGTCAGTCGGAACGTACTATTCAGATATTGGAGGACATGCTGCGAGCATGTGAGCTTGAGTTTTCTAGTGGATGGGACACGTATCTTGCAGCAGCGGAGTTTGCTTACAACAACAGTTACCAATCTAGTATTGGTATGGCTCCGTATGAAGCTCTGTACGGAAAGAAGTGTAGAACCCCGTTGTATTGGGATGAAGTGGGCGAGAATCAAATCTTCAACAAGGCAGAGATTGAACTCCCCACTAAAAAGGTGAAGTTCATTCGGGAACGACTGCAGGCAGCCCAGGATCGAGATCGAAAATATGCACAGCGAAGGAGAACACCATTAGAGTTCCAAGTGGGAGATCAAGTGTTTTTGAAGGCTTCTCCTTGGAAAGGCGTTATTCGTTTCCGCAAGGCGGGAAAACTTAACCCGAGGTATATTGGTCCGTTCCTTGTCACTGAAAGAATTGGACCGGTGGCGTATCGCCTGGAGTTGCCACCTGACATGACTCGAATACATGATGTCTTTCATATATCTATGCTCCGAAAATATGTACCTGATCCGTCGCACATTCTTCAAGCACCACCTGTGAAGCTGAAGAAAAGTTTGGGCTTCAGGGTTCGACCTGTAGCCATATTGGATCGAGAGGTTCGATCCTTGAGGAATAAACCGGTACCTTTGTTGCGAGTTTTATGGAAAAGCTCGCAGATTGAGAAGCAAACTTGGGAACCCGAGAATGACATGAGACGTGATTTCCCCCATTTGTTTGTTGATTAGTTTGTTGAATTTCGGGGACGAAATTTTTGTAAGGGGGGGAGTTGACACGCCCGGACCTAGTCCGCACGTGTCAAGTTGTGTATTTATGTATTGTTGTCTAGTCAATATACCAAAATTGACTTCCCATGGATGTTTTAAACTTCATTTAGCTCGATTTCAAGCTTAAAAACCCTAAAATTGAAGTTCCGAGTTGCGGGGCCCACTTGGGCACGAATCCCAAGGAAGTTTGACCGAGTTGACCGGAGTCAACTTTGACTCTGTTGATTCCGGCGCCGAAAGTGGTCAGAACCGGCGCCGGAACTGACCGATTATAATGGGTCTCGGCTCACCCGAGAACCCCATTTTCATTTCTTCTCTTCTTCTTCAATCCTCCGAGCTCTCTCTCTTGATCTCTTCAGAATCAAATCTTGAATCCCTCTTCAAACACTCAATCAAACATCAATATCAATTTCTTTTGTATCCTTGAAGATCAAAACACCAAAATTCTCAAGAAAATCACCAAATCTACAAATCTATAATTTTGGCGACAGATTGTTCATCAGCTCATATCTTTTGATTCAACCGTGGGTTGTGGCTGGGTTTTTGGTATGTTGTTCTAGACTCATCAAGCTTTAATTTGATAGTTTACATGCTTGATTTCATGGTTTGTGCTAAGAGAATTCGTTGATTGAAGTTGAGATTTCTGTTTTGCTCGAGATATGTTAATCCTTAGTGTTTTGATTCAAAATTCGAGCATGTTTAATGGATTGATTCCGTTCTTGAAGTTGTAAATCCTTAGATCATGTGTTTAACTTGCTGTGTTTCAATTTTGTTCCGGATTAGTGTTGAATCGAACTTGAATCGAGCTGAAGAAGATTGGAGGCCGAAGCTCGGCCTTAACTGCAGCTCAGAACCGGCGCCGGTTCTGGTATGAACCGGGGCCGGAACATGAAAATCACTATTGGGCAATTTTTTCCCTAATTCGGGTCCAGGGGTAAAATGGTCATTTTGCAGCCCTAAATCCTATTTGACCCAATTGACTTTAATTTACTTCAATTGACCTCCGGACTTGCCTAATTTTACTCCGTGACCTTAAATAGGTTTTGTTTTATGATTTAATTGTTGGTTGAATGCCTTTATTAATCAAATTAGATTTTAATTTGATTATTTAGGTACGTGATTGTACGAGTTTCGGACCGGAAGCAGTTTGAGCTAAGGCATTCGTGGGTAATCGGGGAGTATACAACTCTCCTCACTTGTGAGTGGCTTGGATTATATTGGTTGACCATTGAGGGTTAACCGTTTTCAAATTTATTTATAAATGCTTTATTAAATTGTTTATATATGTTTTGGGGTATGAATTGTCCACCCTCACACACTATGATTATAAATGATTTAAAGGGTGGGAATATCAAATATTTTATAAATTGCTATTATTGATTATTGTTGGGAAACGATACCCCTGAGAGATGAGAGATTGAGTGAAGTCCTCGGGGCTTCGATATGCAGGAGCGTGGACCGAGTTTGAGAGCATGCATGATACTCAGCCGTGGACCTCCTATCGAGGGGCACGGTGAGTCGCTCCTGATTGCAAGAGGCGCGTAGGGAAACTCGCCAGGACTCCTGAGTGCTGTGTTCCACCACAGCAAGGCAAACGTCAAGGAAATGGGCTAGAGAGTAAAGTAAAAATGTTTTAAAAATATAAAGTAACCCTTGACGGTCCAGTGGATACCCCAGTGCACGGGTGTACCTTATTGGGACAATTTCAAATGCCAGCCCATTTGGAAATATTATTATTGATTTTATATTTGATTTGGTTTGGGATTTCCTATATTTCAGTAAATGGTTTATTAAATTGATATTTGGATTATTTCATATCCCCAGCCTGAGGTGATCGGTCTTTATAACCGAGTCTCTCACTGGGTACAAGTTTATGTACTCACCCCATTCACTTTTGTTATCAGATCATCAGACTTTGGACGGCGGACGTCCTGGTGGCCAGTGATCCCAGTACGACACTGTGGACACGACTTTGTAGGTGCCACCTCATTTGATTCTGTGTATCTTGGCTCGGAATATTATTGCATCTTACTTATACATTTATGTATTTATATATAATACTTTCCGCTGCATAGAGCACCATAAGATGTGACACTTTATTTTTAAATATTTCTGAACTATATTATCCATAATAATTTCGTATGTTTTCATATATTGCTCGAATATCCTTTATTTTTAAGCCTTGTGCCATCTTGGTTGCCCGCCTGACGAGGCACGCATTTCGAGATGGTACGGCGGTTGTCGCGTGGCCGAGCCTGCGAGTCGGGGCGTGACAGTGATCAAGCATACAATGGATTTAAGAACAAAGAAAATAGATTTAACCTCAAGAAAATCAATTCATACAATAATTAAATTAAAATCCCTAGAAGATCTACCCGAATCCCTAACAAGAGATTTAACTATTGAAAGAAAATATAATAAAGAAAAATAAATAATGCATTAAAAAAATATAATAAAGTCTAAGATTCAAGAGCCAAGACCTAAGACCTCCTTAGAGAACCCTAACGTGTCTATTTATACTAGTAGTATTTAGGTTACAAAAGATTACTTGAAAAATAAGTTGGACTAATCCCAATTAAACAAAGACTTCTTGTGCCATGTGACCAGCCCCTTGATACAAGTTAAAATCGCGCCTGATATCTATAACACTATCTTAATTTAAGGCCTCTCATTCTTTAGGGGCCATATGTCAGCATTTCATTGGCTTACCTTTTTTTTTTTTGCCCCAAGTTCTTTGAGGGGCATTTGGCAATACCTAATTGGTTTCCTTTTTTTTAGATGTTTCTAGCTGGACAAAACGACATCATTTTTAGTCTTTGGTGAGACTTGGGATGGGACTTGAGCTGAACAAAAAGTAATCGGCGGTTGGTGGGACTTGGGATGGGAGAAAATGATGTGGTCTATTTTTATTGGTTGGAAGAACGTAGAAGGGTGGATAAAAGATGAGATTGGTAATAGAACCAAAAGCATTTTCTCTCTTTTTTTTTCGTTCTTCTCTTCGAAACCTTTCTTTTTTCATTATTTTTCACTCGCTCTCTCTCGCTCATATCCAAATCCTTCTCCCTATCCTTTTTTTTTTCAGTTTCTTTTTCTCTCTTTTCTTCCAAAAACTTATTCATTTATATCTTTCTTTTTTGTTCGTCTTTCGATCCTCTTCAATCTACAACTAAAAGTGTTTCTTTTTTCCTGATTTTGTAGAAAAGGTGCTATGTTGTACAGTGGATAACGACGGTGAGATAGAAGATAAAGATGAAAAAGAAAAGTCCCGTATGTTTGTTTTTCTTTTATCTATCTATCTATAATCAATCAATCAATAACACAATCTTATTTCAAGGCCTACCATCTCCTTGGGGGCCATACGTTAGTTTGTTATTGGCTACTCCTTTTCTATTTTTCAATTTTTTTTATATGTTGAGAAGTGTTGAAATGGTGACTTTTTATTATAAGGCCTGATGTATTTATGAGGGCACTTAGCATTGTCTGTTTGGTTGATTGTTTTAATTTATTTTTTTTTCTGCACTTCAAATGTGAAAACAACGTCTTTTTTTACTACAAGAATAGCCTTCAATTCTTTAATTTGGCCGAAGAGTGAGTTGGCCTTCTGCATACTTCTTGCCTTTCATCTTTTTCCTCCTTTCAAGGTGGCGGGCTCCACCATCAAATCAGTTAAAAGATTGAGAAAAATAAAATGAAGATGGTGAGGGGAAGGTTCGGGAATGGGTACCTTCCTTTGCCTCCCCCCATCTTCCTCGTTCAAAAAGAAAATTGGGGGAAGTTTACGAATCAACAACCTTCCCCTGTCGATTACTTTTTTTTTTTCTAAGATGAGAGTAACGACAGATAAGTGTGAAGGTTAGGGGAGTGAAATTCATGGCTATTGGTACTTTTTTGTTTTTATTCTTGAATCAAGATGGGGGGAAAAAATGAAAAACAAAGGTTGACAGGAGAAGATGATAGAGGAATACACAGGGAGAGAGAAGGCGAGTACTGATATTTTTGCTTCCTTTTTTTTCCATTGATTTGTTCTGGATTTTCTTAATGTTTGTCTTTAAATCTGTGGTGGAGATTTCACCGATTTCGTTTTTCTATATTGTTATTGGTGTAAAAGATTATTGTTTTATTGATGTTTTGATGATTATTCGTATTATATGTCAGGTCTTGCCTTCATGTTTTGATTATTATTTGTATTATATTTCAGGTCTTGCCTTCAGTTTATTCAGACTAATTCCAATTGTATTTCTCAACTATGCGAGTACATGCTCCATAATCCATCAATCTAATTACTATTATAGAATAATAAAATTTGAATATTATTTTAATTATTATTATAGTATATTTATTAAAGTTTTTTCACTTGATTTTTCAGTTTTCGATGTCAATGACGCAATCTTCTACTTTTATTAGGTATGTTTTGTTCCTTTTATTCCTTCGATACTTTTGTTCTAACTTTGCTTTCTCAATTTTTGTAGTGATATCGCATCCAAGTTAGAGTTATGGCTCCATGGCAAGTATATCTCCAACCCTCAAAATAAGATCTTTAGTGGAGAATGATACAATAATCTATGACAATCGCTTATTTACAATTTAATTTTAGAAGGTATTCTCCTTTTTGCTTTTTTGTTATATTGGAGTTTTATTTTTTGAGTGTATTTTTCTATACTCTGTAAAATGATATGATTTTTAAATTTCTTTTATGTGTGCTATTAAAATTTATTTTAAGATTTTCTTTTCACTATTCTAGAGTACAATTCTTATTCTTACAATTCTTAATCTAACCTTTGTTATCTTTAAAGAGTTTTTAATACATTTGTATACAGTTTTTTTAATTGCTATCTTGAGCTTTCAATATTTTAATACATTTGTATGTTAGGGTTTTAATGTGTTTGTGACAGGATAAGAATAACCTCCCGTATTAGACCTTGGATTGAAATAAGATGGCAAACCAAAATGATAGTTGGAGTTATTATTCTCTAATTTTTATATATATGCTCACTTTTACAATTCTATATTCAAATTAATGGTTTTACCTTTAAAAATATTAAAAAAACAAAACTGTCATAGTTACTGTGGAGAAGAACACCTAGGTCCACCTACCTTAACATACAAAGAGAAGTTCCTAATTGAAAGTATGGACATCTGGTGGATGCGGTTAAGGTATAATGTTTTTTTTAAAGCAGGTGGTTTCTCTTCAAATTTTCCATTTCTTTGAAATTTGTCACTTTCTTTTGTTTGCGTTCGTTTACTGGAAGAAACTTGCTCATTGCTCAAATTGATTTATCCTCTTCTTTTTATGGTGATTACTCAATGTTGTTATCCTTTTAATACATCAGAATTGCAATTTTATTTATATAGTTCCCTATTTTATTCTTGGGATTGGAAGTATGGGATTAAGTTATTGAGCATTGGTTTTAATTGAGGTATGTATTTAGATTTTATACTACGGGTGATGATTTTAGTTGTTTTTCTTTTGGGATATTATAACATTGTTCACTTGATAGATATGGTCTAAATGAATTTATTTTGGTAAAATTTTATATTTTCTTTGACTGATTTTCTTGGGAAGTTGGATTGAACTATATGCTTATTGCACTATAATTTTTTTTGGTGACTTTTCGATAATGTCCCTTTGTTAAATTTGGGTATATTTTGGAACTAAACAACTGATGTCTATCTACATACTCATAGCATCTTCCTCCTCATTAAAAGGTATATAGCATGGAGTAATTTCAATTTAGATGCCTTTATATTAGATAATTTCTAAATTAGTTTTGTTTAGGCTAAAAAAGAATATTCTTATGCTTTGTTTAATTTATTTCCTTTTGTTCTCTAAATTAATCCGAATGTTGCTGTTACATACATTTAGGACTAAAGATAGATTTGTCTCATTGGCGATTACTCTTGGCCGTTTATACTTTTTGGATTGTGGTCAAAATGAAGAACTAAGAGACCATAATTTAGGGCTTCAAAGCAACTATGCTGCATAGTTCTTGAGAGGTTCATACAATCGTGTGTAATCCCTAGGATTAGGGGGGAAGTGCTGCTGTTTGTTCTACAGCTACTAGAACTAGCATGGAGTGTCATCTACATGTGGACTGTTGAAGAATACCAATCATTGCACTATTTGTTTTCTTGGCTAGAAGCCTATTTCAATTCATTGTTAATGTATCATGATTTTAGATTGAGGATCTTTAAAAGTGTAGTTGGCATGCAACTAAATAGATTCTTATGTACTAATTGAGAATTGAACATTTCATACATTGATCTTTGAATACACATTTTTTGAGAAAGATAAGAATCGGATATTGCTTTCTTCCATTGAACCTGTGGATGTTATTGGTGGTTGCATGTGTTCTTATCTATAGCTGATGTTCCAATATTAACATTTGCCCGTTTTGTTGGTCTCAGGACAGAGAAACAAAAGCATACAACAATGAAGCACAAGTTATTATCTTTTATGATAACCTCTTACTAATTTTAAAAGCCCACAGCAAATTCTTCTCTTACAAATCATTTCCTTAGTGCTGTGTGCATTGCATAACAAACAATTATCATTTTAAAATATTCAGCAACTAATTCTTAGGCCCGCAGCGTAACGAGGGCAAGGGATCTAGTTTATCTTATTGCCTCTCAATTCCAGCGCTGCCAACACTTGGTTTACGACTCGAAAGTCAAGACTCATGCGTGTGACTCATGCAATTCCCTTGCCTGACTTAGACTTGTTTCTTGCTCTTTTGTTTTGTTTCAATTTAGGCTACATGTAGTTTGGGCTTTTCACAAGATCACAACGTGGCAAAACCATGGCTTAAATTCCTCCATTCATGAGCTACGTGTCATAACCTATAATACTCTCCGATCATTGCCACAATTTACTCCTTTAAAGCTTCGATTTACTTTAATTCCTCATCTACAAACAAAAAAACAAAATATGAGAGACATGAATTATATGTAAATCTAGTCATAAAAGTGTTAAAATATCATTTAAATTAATAACTAAATATACACTAAATATGACATTATCAGTTAAATTTTCAAAAACGGAAAATTCAAGAGTCAAAAAGTTTAAAATAAGAGTTAGAATGCTAAAATGACAGTTTCATTCAAGTTCGATTGCTATTTTATGTATTAAGCCTTTTAATTACCAATTAGCTAAAGCACAAGGCACAACCCATAAGTCGATGGTGGATCGTCTTAATTACATCTTTTAGTTTTATCAAATACCCATATTTCCCCACTTTTGTTAGGTAATACTAAAAGATTAAGGTTATATTTGTTAGGAAAAAATATTTTCTATTTTGATCCTCTGAAAAATACAAAAAAATCATTATCGAAGATATACATAGTCCATAAAAATGTATGTATATTTTAGAAAATAAAAATAAAAATGAACCTAAAATTGAGAATTTGTTATTCTCATTTCTAGATCTATTTTCATTTTCATTTTCTAAAACATGTATACGTTTTCTTTTATTATACATATCTTAGATGATGATATCTTTGTGTTTTTTAAATAATGAAAACAGAAAATATTTTCTCTACCAAATATAACCTTTATGCAGAGCTAGAAATTAACTAAAACTGCAAAAGAAAATATTAGACCTTACAAATAATATTAGATATGATCAATTATTTCATGACTCATCTATTAAATTCACCTTAAAAGGTTTCCAATCGTGGTCACCTTTGCTTTTCCATTCTGTTTGAATATTAATTAAAAACCAAATAAGCCACGTCTAATTTATTCCTTCAGGGTTCCATTGCTTAGAGAAAAGCAATAAAATCAAGCCAACTGAAAAGGTTCGGGGTCAAGTTCCGAAGAGGACTCCCCGATCAGTGGAAGGAAGTTGCAGGTAAACTGATATTTTGTTTGTTTTGGTTGTTATATGTGGATTTTCGAGTAGTTAAAATCCAAAATTCAATCCATTCAATTTTAGATTTTTATTCTTTTATCAAAACCCAAATGAGATTATAAGAGTTTTGGACCATTCAATTTTGAGCCAAATAAAATTGGATTTTCTTTTTTTTAAAAAAAAAATTTGGTCCATTTAGAAAACTTGAATCTGAACCGAGTAATCTATTTCCAATATTTTTCCGGTTCAAGTCCGACCCAATAGAAAAAAATCCGAACTAAACCAAACCGAATTTCTCCGTCTGGCTTGGTTCATCAGTTTTTCAGCTTTCAAGGAAATTATAAAAGCTATATCAAATCAAGTCGTGTGATAGAAAAAAAGGCAGACTGCGCATAAAAAAAAAAACCCCTCCCACAACAACCACAGGTTACTACATTTGCTCTGTAACTTCACAAAAAACTACCATTTCCAAACCAGAAAAAGGGAAAAAAAAAAATTCTTCATTGACGGGTGATAGTTTCCAACAATTTCCAAATACATTCGCCCTGTAACTTTACGAAATACTACAATATAAAAAATCCAATGCTCTTTCAAAACCTAAATACTTAATGGAACAATATGCATTTTTTTTCTCTTTGCCAGAAATAGAACAATATGCTTTAATAACTACAACTTAGCGGTAAACAAACCATTCTGGTTTTCAACACATGGCAACATTTATGCGACAATTTTATCAATTCATGCACCGAAGAATAAAGCAGAGTTCATGCAACAGAGTATTGCTTGAGGGGATATGGTTTCTCTAAAGTCTTTTCAATATGGTGAAGATGTGAAGATTTCAAATGTTTATTTCTCAAAACTAACTCAATTTTTATCAGCAAAAAGGAAACAAATTTTTATTTTACTTGGTATACATACTACAACCTTCAACCTTCAGTAGCAGAACAACCGCAGTGATTCCAGCTAGTCATGAGGTATTTCATCTCCCAAAATGTCATCATTTGTCAAAACGACATCTATTTCTTGATTCTCCTCAAATAACAAAAGAGTTTTAAAATCGGAAATCTAAAACAAAATACGTGTTCCAGGATTTTGAACCAAAATGAAACATCATATCTGAAACTAGAAGACACATAAGCAAGCACACCTTCAAATCAATTCGCAATAACTCAACAACAAAGCTTAACTTGAAGCATAATTTTCAAGACTTTCATAACATCTGACAGAGTACTTTCTCAAGTCAGACTTTCATAAAAAAGAACATGCCTGGCAATATCAAGTGCAAATCTTAATGCTTTGGATAGCGATAGGCGCCCTTTCTTCTGCAGGTACCTTCTCAAGTCACCCTGAAGCAAGGATCATCACCGTGTTAATGTCAAAGTCGTGAGCAAAACACTACCAAATACATAAATCATGCCAGAAAAACCTAGAGTATATCCACCATCTAAAGAATATGTAACTAAATAGAAAGGAAACTAGTTTTAGCTACTCAGACAAAAATGGGCATGCATTAATATATTTTTCAAGTACTCTAATGAACAATTCTCATGAAGAAAATTTTCATTAGGTTCCCTAGTTCAAGAAGAACCTGATTTTAGAAGATATGGTACATGTAAAGTAATTAAATTACCTATATATGGGAAACATGCTTTCCATGTACTGCACTCGTCCTTCCTTATTGAGGATATTGCTTGCATGTATGATCAATATCAGGGCCAGAGTCAAAGCCACTGTGCAGCCTGCAATGAAACCTGGAAATTTTTCCAATGAGTATCTTCTTTTTAATATTTGAAAATTCAGAAAAGCACCTATGCGCAACTAAAATAAATTTTATGTTCTAAGCACTGCCATATCATCAAGAGAAACTATTAAGACCTTTATTTCAGACATCTCATGACTTCATCAATAAAACCAACCATCTTTTGGCTGAATTTTTGGCAGAAATATCTAAACATATATCCTCCGAGTATTTAACTTGCTACTTAACTAATAATGGGTAAAAAGAAACCACTTGAAAAAAATCTGAAGACTAATTCTTGCAAAAACTTGAGCATGTGATTGGAGTAGAGGCTAACTAATTTCAAGATCAAGGTAGTAAATAATTAGGAAAAAGAAGAAGTTATGCAGTTACCTGGGAGTAGCCATATTTTCTTGTAACTCTGTTTTGCCCCTTAATAGCACTCTCAGATTCTTCTGCTTCTCTGGGGAGAACTTTGAGTTTTGATAGAATATATAGACAGCTAGGTAAGAATTGAGATAAACATATTTAGGCTCTGGAGCTAATTTATAAGAGTACAGGCTAACATAAACATTTTGTATTACCTTTATTCTCCTAATTTTATTAATAAATGAGCATTTCAGCTTCCCACAAGCTTAAAAATTGCAAAAAATAAATTAATTTAAGAAAAAGTTTACAATCCTTTATCCTCAGAAGCCATTAATGTTCAAACAGAGCTCGTATGTACTTTATACTCACATCGTTACTTTACAATGAACAAAAGGCCTAGAGAAGAAATTCTATGAAATTATCCAAAATAAAGTTATCAGAATGTAAAGCTAGAGAGAATAATACCAGAAGGAATTCTTTGGACATTGGCGCCGTGAAAGCCATGGACGAGCAACTTCGACAGAAACTGTGGGAGAACTTTAAATCTGTCAAAAGGAAATCCAAAAACACTTGATAATTTGAAGAAAAAAGAAAAAAAAATCGAAACTTAAAATCAGAGAAAAGATAGATGAAACCATAACAGAAAGAGGAAAGAAAAACAACTAGACGAAACTGAAGTGAAAGAGTGGAAAATAGAGGAGAATTTAAGTGTTTGGCTGCTGAGAAAATCGCATCAGAAACTAAAAGACTGAACAGGGTGCTAGTGTTTTTCTTTTTTCTTCTTTATACAGGGTGCCAAACTGAAAGAGGAACAGAGGGTTGGAACGGTCATGTTATTTTGTAATCGGATCTGAGTAATCGTCGAGCATTTAACAAAGAAATGTATAAAAAATGAAAGGAATTCCAGGGCCCCGTCCCCCGAAAGTAAACGGCCACTAATTCATCATTTTTTTGTAGTGGATGATTCTTCTTGTTCTGGGTTTGCTTGTGAACTTAAGTTAGCATAGCACTTCAGAATCCTCTTGATCACTTCATATTGCAAATGAAGAAGTAATCCGAGACATGCCACGAAGAAACTGTCACTAATGGGCTATAACTTTGGAATTCTCTTGATCATCCTAACTTCATATTGCATTGCTTGATTCATGACAAGGTCAGGCAAGCACCCAATCCGTATACTAGCAATATGCAGTGATCAACTACCCCCTGGAAGCTTAAGAGGTGTTTTGAATTCAGTTTGCAGAGAAGCACAATCATATATATGATTTTATGTTGAGCTTAATGCCAACATAAATTGGTGTAAATGGGATTTTATGAAATGAAAGTTCCAGTCCTTTATTTGCCGTGTAATAAGAAAAACAAATGTTTTGATCAATGTAACATGGAAAAAAGCAACAAAACATTTTCATGAAGAAAGAGTAAAAAGTTACTGCAAATATCACTACCGTCAAAATAGAGGACAACTGAGGAAGTATTATACATTAAACCATCTTCTATCTGTCTGATATGGTAATGAAAGCGGCAAGAAACAAATATCAGATTAAGGGCACAAAGCTTACTCCGTAGTCCATGCATCCTATCTTGTTGAAGTATTCTTCATCAAGGATCGGCCACCTAAACATTGCGCCAGGCAAATCTTGGAGGGATGAATCATGAATGCAAGCCTTCTGATCCCTTTCCGTGCAACACTGCATTATCTGGTGTATGAGAGCTATTCTGAAGATGTTGATAACTAGAACAGTGTCAAATAAATTTCCTGCCCTTTTTTCACAGCATTCAGTTCTTCATGAGCATTTGATCCTGTTGACAGCAGCTACCCATTATGCAAAGCCATCGGTTCACCTTATAAGCACGGTATGGAAACATGAACATGGCATCTGAGATACAGAGACTTGAGAAAGGATCGTTTATACTAAAAGTGTACTTCTTTCAACAATTTTTTAGTCCAAAACCTAAATATTTAATAGAACAATATGCTTTAATAACTACAAGTTAGCTGTAAACAAACCATGCCAGTTTTCACATGGCAACATTCATGTGGCAATTTCATCAATTCAAATACGAAAGAATAAAGCAGAGTTTGTGCAACAGAGTATTGTTAGCAGGGATATGGTTTCTCAAAAGTCTTTTCAAAAAGGTAAATGGTTAACAGTCAACAGACCACGAAAGAAACATTAGACTATTGTAGCTTGAAGTCGAGAAATTAAAACCTAGAATGCAATTATTAAGGTTTGGATGAAACTCAGTAGGATAAAGGAAATAATCTAATGTGGAAACTTCAACAGCATCATTTGCAAATCCTGAAATGTGCATTACCTCATCAATCTGTTCCATAGATTGACAAGTTTCAATCCGATCTTCCAAATTCTAAATTCCATCATTAAAATTCACATGTTCTCTAAAGCTTAACAAACCTGGTTAGAATTATGATCCTAAAATTTTTTATGCAGCCATGTTACTGTTAGCTTCTGACCTTCATAAAACCAGTAAAAGTTCGCCCCCAACCCCCATATGAACCTGACCACATCAAGTTCAACTACAATTTAAATATCCGGATATTTAGTTTTCAAAGAAAAATTTGATGCCCCTATTCACTTTCTAAGCAACATGAAATTACACACAAACCTAACGAAATGCCCCTCCAAACAAATTACAAATGAAATAACTGAAATGCAGCAAGCGGCTTCAATGTACAAGAAAACAGGTCTTGTTTCATTTTAGTTGAAAAATATCAACTGATACATATATAACTCGAAACTTCGCCAAACAATTCAAGCAAGAAACATAATAAAAACAAGACAGACCACAGGAAACAGAACAAACAAAATTACTATCTCAGGCCTAAGACAAACTAAGATTGACGAGAGAAAACATAAAAGAAACAATACTTTGTAATTTGTTGCATTTGAGTTCATTGTTCTCTGCTCCTCAAGACACATAAACCTGGAGCACAAAAGTATCTCGAGTCAGCTGAATTGTACAATCTAGCCCTTCCCAGGATTTTTTGTATCTTTCAATGTTGGTTCTAAAATGTATGTAGCTATCATCTAAGGAATTGACTTGTCCATCCACCAAGCTCAGCCCAAAGAAACAGAGGATATACAGATTTGGAGAAATTTTATTGGTGCTTCTGTAAGTGTTCCAAATATTATTGCATTTGCCTTAAATATTATGCAGGTGTCACTTCAAGAAAGGAATGAATTGACATTTACTCCAGTAATGCACAAGGTGTTTTTCTTTTCTTCTACATATATATATATATGTGTATATATATATATGTGTGTGTGTGTGTGTATATATATATATATATATATATATGAACTCTTGGAAATTGTATTCATCTCTGACACCCTCATATAATTATTATGGAGCATAGGCATAAAATCTAAATACTAAATATTACAAAAATTAAATTCATCTTTAGGATAGTCTGCAGACCTTATATAAAACAGTTAACATGCTATCTTAGTGACTTTCAAGACATTATCTGCTTTCTAAATATCACATACCTTCACACTCGATTATTGGAAGAACAAATGAGGATGTAAATTGGCTTCATCCTCCAAGTCTATCTCTTTCCACCACTCTGCACATTTGAAAGAGAGTAAAAAGGCATTTCGAGTGGCTTCATCATCCCATTCAACCTCTTCCCACCACTCTTCATATCCTTCAACACTGATCTGATTCCCTTTTGCACTGTCAAGGTTGAGTGGAAGCTTCTTCAGTTTTGAGCAATTGAATACTCTGATTTTTCTCAAACATGGGAATGGTAAAGCATCCCAGAATATGCTTTTCAATTCTGGCAGATCTCGTAAATCAAGCGTCTGTAGCTTACCAAATGGCTTTGAGTTAGGCATTCCAACAACATCTGCAATTTCACTAAATGTTCCCTTGCTTATTATGGCTTCCAATTTTGAGCAAATCATAATACAAAGCCATGTCAAATTTGGAGCATAAATAAGCCACGACAAGCCCCTCAATTCAACACATCCACGTATGTGAACCCTGCCCAGTGTGTGAAAGCGAGGAGTACTAGGAAAGTGTGAGATTTGTATCATTCTTCTTTCCCCTATCTCTCTCTCTATCTTCATTTTTATCTCCTCCAAACTCAGGCAACCTCTAATTAAAAGGCAATCTAGACGCTCCAGGTTTACTAAGGGTAATACATCCAATTCCTTTGACTCCCAAAAACCTCTGAGCGAAAGTACTTCGGTGCATCCTAGAAGATTGTGGGAACTCAAAAAGCTTTGTAGAGCAAAAGCATCTTTTAATTCTATAGTCAGTGAATTCAAATGTTGCAAGCATTTCAATTCCTCTATTAAACCTTCATTACCACCATACAGGACATTGTCTTCATCTAGACCTCCTTCTGATGAAGATATTCTGAATATATACAGCATTGAAATACTAGATATCAGCTTTCGAGGGATTCTTTTGAGATGACGTGTCTCCAACAAGTTTAAGTATTTCAGTTTTGACAACCTGTTTAGGTTTATTGGTAACTCCATTATCCCTGTACAATGTAGATCAAGGTATTCTAGTGAGACCAGTTCTAATATTCCCTTTGGCAACTCGCTTAGCTTCCAATTCCAAGAAAGGTTTAGAACTCTCAGACTGGGCATAAATTGGAAGAAACCAGCACTAATCACCTTCAACTTGTTATTATTGAGAAACAAAGTTCGAAGATTAGGGCATGCTGGTGTTCCTCTTAGATCTTCAATTCCATTACTCGGCAATGACATTCTTGCACCTTCCCAATTTTCAATATTAAGTGCTGCCTCAATAGATCCAACCCCCGCTCGTACCAAAAATTTCTTGTCTGGTGCTTCACACTCACGCGCTATCCACAATGCCATATCACGGACCACATCATGCATCTTTACATATTCTCCTACTCCTTCACATCTTTCTAACAAACAAGCATTAAGAAGATAATTTATAATGTTGAACCCTTGCATTTGAGCTCTAATTGTGTTCTTAAATTCATCCAAGAATCCCTCACAAAACCAATAATCTATTAGAAAAATTTTGTTAATTCTAGTATTTTCTGGAAACAGACTACAGTACAGGAAGCAATATCTCATCGTTTCATTAGGCAAGCTATCATAACTGAATTTTAAAAGAGGATATACCTCTTGGTCCATCCTTGCTAACTTGTGCGGAAATTCTCTCAAGGCCTCAATTGCATATTTCCAGTCTTGGACCATCTTCTTGGAAGCCATCGCTTTACCAATTATTATCAACGCAAGAGGCAGTCCACCACACTTTGCAGCCACCTGTGTAGCAAGCTCGCGGATATCCGAATGGCTGTGAAGAGTTTCTTCTCCAACGTTGTGTTCAAACAATTTCCAAGCTTCATCCGCAGCCAAACATTCTACTTTGATTTTCACATGAGCTCCCATTTGGCCACATACCTCTAAGAAACGAGTTGTAAAGATTATTTTACAACCGTTTTCCTGATTTGGCATAGGTATGCCTACTTTAATCAAATTCACCCATTCCCAAACATCATCCATCAATAAAACAAACTTTTTTTTGCTCAAAACTCTGAAAAGAATGACAGCTTTCTCATCAGAACTTTTATTCAACCACAACTCATTTGAAAGGCCAAGCTTTTCACCAATCTTTTGTTGAACATTTTCGACAGTATGATCTTTAGACACCACCACCCAAATTATAACATCATAACACATTAGCATGTTGTCTAGCTTATTGTTAATTTGGGTCAAGAGTGTCGTCTTACCAATGCCTCCCAAGCCATGTACACCAATGATGGCCACCTCATTTCCTTCAAGTAAGGTCAAGACTTTTCCCAATGTTGATTCCAAACCCACCGTGGGCTCAATAGGTCTTAAATCCACTCGGGCTGCAGGTTCATTCTCAGCTACCTTGTCAAAAACTCCTTCATTCTTTAGTTCAATTATTTCTTCAAGTTTTTTGGCCACTTGCTTACCAAACTTGTAGCTAGACTTACAGTTCCTAGAAAAGCAGCCAGCTAAACATAATTTCTGAATTTTTTGAGGACCGTCTTCGATCAATTCGTCAGCCTCTGCCACCACAGTTTGCACCCTTGAAAGCCAGACTTGAACTCGGCAAAGCCGCTTCATAAGTTGTTGTTCAGCAAGATCAACCATCCGGTTCACATCGTCCCTTTGTGCTTTCAGTTTCTCCAATTCAATTCTCAGAGCTTTAAGATTTCGTTCAAGCTTGCATGTATAACTTGCTTGTGCAGAAATGCAATCCCAACAACGAGGAATTGAGTCTTCTGTTGAGATTGCAAGAGAGCATAGATTTCCCATAATTTGCTCTCAAATATTTTTTTGATGAATAAAGATAGGGGAGACTTGGCTTGATTTCATGAGTTTTTAAAGCTGCAAGTTTTGGTAAGGTGAGAGGCAGTGCTTTTGGCAAATGCACTAATATGATTTAGTCAACCTTCACTGTTAGGCCGGGCCATAGTTTTTGGTGCTAGGTACGGGTCCCTTCACTCTTAACAGTTTCCGTTTTGGTAAGCAGAAAATGACTTGATATACCATTTTTTTTTTGTTTCACCAGATGACTTGCTATAGTTTTGGTAAATACCGTTTTGGTAAGCAGAAGATGTTTGCAGTAGAAAATGTCAATGGGGAAGGGATTAGTGTGTTTTTGGTCCATTTTCAAATTGTCTGGCCGTCTAAAAGACTTCTCTGATTCTTTTTGTTTCTTTCTTTCACATTGCAAATCCTAAGGCCCCATACAGAGAAAGTTAGCCACAACCATAAGCCAATGATCTGAACTACATCTTTGGCTTATCCAATACCCAATTTCACCCCCTTTCTTTAGGTACCAAAAGTTTTCAATCCAAAGTTAAAAACTAAAACAGCAACAGAAAATACTAGACCATGCAGACAGTAGCCAGTAGAGTAAAAATTACCGGTAATAGTGGTACATAGTGTCACTAGCAGCAAGCGCTAATCTTTTAAGGAAATTTCATGTTAAGTCATCATCAAATCCTAACCAACTTGGCGATATTAAATCAAAAGTGTGTTCCCATAAAACCCAGAAAAACAAAGGAAGCAGATGAACATGTTTCGAACCCAATCCTGTCTTTTTTTAAAAACCCAGAAAGTAAGTATTACTGCAACAGCTTTATTGTTTCCATGAAATTGGGGTTCAGATTTAGAGTTTTCAGAAGTAAAATCAAATTACTCTATATATATAAAATACCTGAACAAGACATCCATGGAAGTGAAGACGGAGCAAGCCAGCAGCTTCACCAATGAATGTACTTGTTGAACACCTCCTGCAGCAGTTTTCTGATAATGCGATTCAACCTTGGGACTTGAAGATTTGTAGAAAGGAAGAGATCAAAAGGAAAGCACTAAGCAGTGAAAGCTGCAGCGTTAGCCATGGCTTAAATTCGTTGTTTTAATTTCCACCTCATTCATAAAGTTTTTTTTTTTTGTTGCAAAGAGATTCATAAAGATTTTATTCACAATACTACTCTTCCTTTTTTAACATATCTTTTTTTTTTATATACGTATCTGTATCTTTGCTTAATTAATAATTTAACAATTTTTCATTTTCTTTCTATTTTTGCTCAATTTTTTTTCTATTTTAGTATTGCTTTTTTTCATCACCTATATGAAATTATTTGTTTAAAATTTCTTGATTTCTCTATATCTCTTTTTTTAATATTATAATTTTCTTAAATTCTATAGGTTTCGAAATAAATTTTGTTTCTTTTTTATAAACAGATGTACTGTATTCATTATTCATATTAGATGTTAAACTCCTATTTCGTTTCAGGGTTATGTATTTAAAAAAATTAAAAACTTAAAGAATAATCATCATATAAAAGAAAACGAAAAGTCAGGCAACGAGACAAAAAATAATAAAAACATAATTTAAAGAAAAAGAATAAAAAGAGAAAAAATCAGAAAATTTGATAAAAAAAATTAGAAGACCTAAGTTGTTATAAAGACTCCTTACTTCTTATTTCTCCTTTTTTTTATCATTTTAGAATGCCCTCATTATTTTTTCTATATTATTTTTTTAGGAATTATCAAAGTTTAAAAAGGTGTAATGAATTTAATAATTCATTGAATTAAATGAAAAAATTTCATTAAAAATATATGAAAATAGAAATAAAAAGCATGATGAAAATGCATGTAAAAATACATGACTAATTTAATATATAAATTCATAATATTTGAAATTACTAAAAATATTCAATCTCTAAAAATATTTGAAATTACTAAAAATATTCAGATTAAAAATATTTTGTAAAAAAATAAATATTCTTTCAAAAAGAAATTTAAAATATTAAAATACTAAGAAATTTATAATCAAAATCCTGAAAAAAAATCTAATGGCTGAAATGTCGAAATTTATCTTAAAATAAAAAATGTAACAATAGATGAACTTTTAATTTTTTTTTTGCCAAAGATTATAGTTTTTAATTAAAGAATTATAGTTATGATTATAATTATTTATTTCTAAAATGTAACTCCCATGAATATTCTCTCTCTTCTCGAATTATTTTAAGAAAAAAATTAATTTCCTACATGACACAATTAAGAAGCTCCATTAGAGATAACCATTATTTAGTGTTATTATAGATACCTAGAAATTAATACTATTTTTGGTAATTCTATGTGATGCAAAGAAGCACCTTTTTTTTAACCAAAAAAAAAAAAGAAGCACCTTTTTCCGATTTTTGGCCGTAAAAGAGTTATCAAATGAGCTTTTAAGTTGCGATCGTCAATCTCATCATCCTGAACTGCTTTTTTTTTAATCATAGTAGCCGATTGTGCAGAGTTACCAAATGTAGAGTTTGCAAATCTTAATTCGAGAACAGGTGTTCGATCCAATCTGATTTGATAAAAAAATCAACGGAATCAAACCCGAGCCAACCCGAATCTGAAGTGACACGAGACCTGAAATAATTCAAATCCGAAGTGATTCGTAATCCGATATTACTCAAACTCGAAATGAGTCGAACCCGAGATTACCTTACCTGAAATAATTAATCCGAACTCGACTAACTCAAGAAGTTAATTCGAAATGACCCGAACTTAAAAAATATTGTAATTTAATATTTTCAAAATAGTAATTTCATTAAAAGTAAAAACATAATAGTCTAAAATCTAAATTACCAATTAATAAAATTTAATATTTTCAAATTATTTTAGATTTTTTACCAAATATATCAAGTCAAACATCGATGTATTATACATCAAAATTTTGTTATTATTTTTTTACCAAAACTTTATTATTAATTATAATTAAGAATAATAAAAGAATTTATTTTCATTGTTATAAGTAGAATTAGAATAAATTTTTATGTAACTATTTAAATATTTATATTAATATTTTATATTTGTTTGCCAAAACTTTAATATTTTATAGTTAATATAAAGAAATATCAAATATCATTTAATATTTTAATTAATATTAAATATTTATAATTTAACTAATTTTATACTATAAACTTTATGAAATATTTTAAAAAAGTTAAGTTTAACCTATAGATTTAGTTAATTAGTTTGGTTTTACTTTTTTACTTTTAATTTTAAACATTACTACCATTTTTTTCATGTTTTAACTTTAAACTTTAGTACTTTACTTTATTTTACCATCGATCTTTTATTGTTTTAAATTTTAACTAAGTTTTATGAATTATTAATTCAAAAACCAAAATAGCACTGTGTCTAATTGTCTATGTATAATAGTATAAGTAGAAAAATGTTATTTAAGAAAATAATAAAAAAGGTTAATACTTAATAACGATTTCGAACTTCAATTACAATTGATCTTTTTTTTTAAACTAAGAAAGAGCTCTAAATTATTTTTATTTAATAATATACTAAATTACTAATAATTAATTATACCTTTTTAGGATTTAAGTAATAGGTATATAAAATTATTCACGTTAAGTCATAATTAAGAAAAGTTTTCAATTGTCGTGAATGAGAAATGTGCCCAACCAGCTCCTGCATTTGGTATTGCAAACAACTAGCAGTTATACTTGCATTCCGAGCATTTTCCTTTGAGAGTAGATTATACGTTCATATGTGTGCATTTGGACATGACTTCTGCAAACAGTTTACTGGACAAATCACCTTAATGATGGCTTCCGCAATGTGTTACACTGCTATAATCTGCAACCTAATTGTAACTATGAACTGCTTTTGTTTAACCATAGATGATTCTTTTTCTTGTTCTGGGTTGCTTTTGACTTGGCAGGTAGGATAAAGCCAGATGCTGGGAACTGGTAAGAGCGAATTCTCAGTCCTTATGCGTTGGTATTATCTCGTGGCAGCATTCTCACTCACTCTCTGAAAATATGTATGTGGCTTGTCATTTAAGTTAGCGTATCACTTCAGAATCCTCTTGATTGCTTCCTATTGCAAGAGAAGAAGTAATCCGAGATATAACTTCTTCCTTAATGAAACTGTAATGGGATATAACTTCTTCATATTGCAACAAAGAAACTGTAATGGGATATAACTTTGGACTCCTTTTGATCATCATAACTTCATATTGGATTGCTTGATTCATGACTATGTCAGGCAAGCACTCCATGTTCTAGCAATATGGAGTGATGAACAACCCCCGGGAAGCTTAAGAAGTGTTTTGAGTTCAGTTTGCAGAGAAAGCAGAGAAGCACAAGCATATTTGATTTTGTTTATGTTGATCTTAATGATAACATAGATTGGTATAAATGAGATTTAATGAAATGAAATCAGTTACTATACTATACTATACTTCTTTTTTTAACAAAAGAAGAAAACCATTATCTAAGAAATTTTAAAGCCTATTGGGAAAGCTACTTCCAAGTCCCAATGCATCCGATTGTAAACAATGCAAGAGATCTCCAAGTAGCTCCCAAAGTATCTCAAGCTCAACTTCTAACTCACAAGCTGACTTTGCCAACACATCGGCACAGAACTTGAAATTTGTTAGAGTAGGTGGGCCCGAAGTAGTCAATATGCCGGCAAATAATGCACAGGAAATAAATTTAGACACGCACAAGAAATAAAGTGCAAAGAATAAAACAAATAGGAGACACAGGATTTACGTGGTTCAGCTTAAAGCCTACGTCCACGGGCAAAGATGACGAGAAAATATTACACTATAATCAAGGTGAAAATACAAGCTTAAATGCTAAGCTTAAGACCTCAAGACCCGAGAGCATTACCAGAGAAAATTAAATTACCTAATTTTCTCCAAACACTAGCTAACCGTGGGATATTTATATTACCCACTTAGCTTACTCTCTTACTCTCACACTAACACTCTCTCCCAAAACTCTCTCACAATTGCAAGCTCTCTCAATTGCAAACAACTTCAATTGTGTTGCATTGCTTGCTTGGTGTTTGAACTTGCTTTTGTACATTTTGCCAAGAGTTCTCATGGCTATTTATAGCCAAATGAAAGCCAACAATAGTTGATAGCTTAGCCAACATTTTTGACAAGTTCTCCACCTTGACAAAATAGCCAAATGAAAGCCAACAATAGTTGACAAGCCATAATTGTTGACAAGCCACAATTGTTGACAAGCCACAATTGTTGAAATCTTCATGGTTGGTGGAAGTAAGAATAGATTTCAAACTACCATCTACAAATCTCCACCTTAGTTTGAAATTTCTTCAAATCGATCATAGTAATTTTCTCGAACTAGATCATCTCTGCCTCGTATGCCCTTAAGGGCAATCACCAACTGCAAATACCAACCAAGTCCAAGCAATGCTTGAACTTGTAAGAAGGAATGACCTTTGTTAACATGTCTGCGGGATTTTCCTGAGTAGAAACTTTACTTATCTCAATATCACCTTGTGAAACATGATCCCGGACAAAATGATATCTGACATCAATGTGCTTGGTTCGCTCATGGAACATCTGATTTTTAGTCAGATGAATAGCACTCTGGTTATCACAGTAAATAACTGTCAAGTTCTGCTTGAAACCCAAACTGTTAACCAGACCTTTCAACCACAATGCTTCTTTAACCGCTTCCGCTGCTACCATGTATTCTGCCTCAGTTGTAGATAAGGCAACTGTAGACTATAATACAGCTTTCCAACTTATGGCACCTCCAGCAAGCGTGAAGACATAACCTGTCAGAGATCTCCTTTTGTCCAAATCTCCAGCATAATCAGAGTCCATGTAACCCATGACACAGCTTGAACTGTTACTCTGATCATAAACTAAGCATATATCTGCAGTGCCTCTCAAATACCTGAGAATCCATTTCACAGCCAACCAATGTTCTTTACCGGGACAAGACATGTACCTGCTCACCACACTGACTGCATGTGAAATATCTGGACGAGTGCAAACCATAGCATACATCATGCTACCAACTGCACTCGAGTATGGAATCTGAGCCATCTGTTGCTTTTCATCATCAGTTTGTGGTGACAACTGCATCGAAAGCCTGAAGTGAGCTGTTAAAGGGGTACTCACAGGCTTTGCTTGGCTCATGCCAAAGCGTTCAAGAACTCTTTCAATGTAGTTCTTCTGAGATAACCAAAGCTTCCTCGCTTTCCGATCTCTGTGAATCTCCATACCCAAAATTTTCTTAGCTGCTCCTAAATCTTTCATCTCAAATTCACCATTTAACTGAGATTTCAACTTGTTGATTTTCGACATGCTTTTTGCAGCAATCAACATGTCATCAACATACAACAACAAATAGACAAACGAACCATCAGGGAGTTCTTTGTGATAAACACAAGCATCATAATCACATCGTACGTAATCATGATCAATCATAAAACTATCAAACTGTTTATACCACTGCCTCGGTGATTGTTTCAGGCCATATAATGACTTCTTTAGCAAACAGACGTGGTTTTCCTTACCAGGCACCTTGAACCCCTCTGGTTGATGCATGTAGATTGTTTCCTCAAGCTCACCATGCAAGAAAGCTGTTTTAACATCTAGCTGTTCAAGTTCCATATTGAACTTAGTGACCATGGCAAGTAACACACGAATGGAGCTATGTTTCACAACTGGAGAGAAAACTTCATTATAATCAACCCCTTCCTTCTGACTGAAACCCTTAGCAACCAATCGTGCCTTGAATCTATTAGCTTCAACCCCTGGGATACCTTCCTTTTTCTTGAAGACCCATTTGCAACCAACAATTTTTCGACCATCTGGCTGTTTAACCAACTCCCATGTCTCGTTCTTGTGAAGAGATTCCATCTCCTCATTCATAGCAACTGCCCATTGTGCTGACTCATTACATGTGATAGCCTCATTGTAATTGGAAGGTTCTGGACCAATGGACTCTGCCACACTAAGTGCATAAGAAACTAGATTTACATCTGCATACCTTTGAGGAGGTTTGATCTGTCTCCTCGATCTACCAGAGGCAATGCTATACTGCTGTTCTTGAGGTGTAACTCTTTCCTCATGTGAGTCCTCCACCTCATCACGCTCACCTTGGATTGAAATACCTTCATTCGAAGTAGGAATAGGAGCCTCCACCTGAAACTCCACCTGCTGCTCGACACCATGATCTTCCTTTTCAACTGACTCCTCATTTTCCCGGGAATTGTTTGTGGATCGAAGCATGGATGACTCGTCAAAAGTCACATCTCTGCTATACATGAACTTTGGTGAAACCGGATCAGGACACCACAACCTGTATCCTTTCACCCCTTGGCCATATCCAAGAAATATGCATTTCTTTGCTCGCGGCTCAGTTTACCTTTATTGACATGAGCATAAGCCGGGCAACCAAACACTTTTAAACCAGAGTAATCAGCAGGACGACCAGACCATACTTCCTCAGGAGTCTTCAACTCAATAGCTGTAGACGGAGATCTATTCACCAAATATCATGCAGTATTAATTGCTTCAGCCCAAAAATCTTCACTGAGACCAGCATTTAGTCTCATGCATCGAGCTCGTTCCAAAAGAGTTCTGTTCATCCGTTCTGCAACTCCATTCTGCTGTGGTGTATGTCGGACAGTGCGGTGTCTCACTATCCCTTCATTTTTGCAGAACTCATCAAATTCACCCGAGCAATATTCCAAACCATTATCGGTTCGGAGCTGCTTGATCTTCTTCCCCGTCTGGTTCTCGATCAAAGCCTTGAATTGCTTAAAGGTGACAAAGACTTTATCTTTGTTTTTCAAAAAATACACCCACACCTTTCTTGAGTAATCATCAATAAAAGTCAACATGTATCTGTAACCACCTTTGGAAATAACCGGAGAGGGACCCCAAAGGTCAGAGTGGAAGTAATCGACTGTACCTTTGGTCTGATGGATCCCCGTGTTGAATTTCACACGAGTCTGCTTGCCCAATACACAGTGCTCACAAAACTCAAGTTTTCCAGTGCACTGGCCACTCAGCAAGCCTTGTTTGCTAAGCACAGATAGACCTCTCTCACTCATATGCCCAAGCCGCATATGCCATAACTTGGTGGTGTCAGCATCTGGATCAACGGATGAAGACACTGTTGCAGCGCCTATAACAGTGGAACCATCCAAGAAATAAAGTCCTTGTTCCATATGTCCACGCATCACAGTCAAAGCACCAGAAAATACTTTTAGTACTCCACCTTCACCAGAATAGTGAAAGCCTTTCTTGTCCAAAGTCCCAAGGAAATAAGATTTTTCTTCATTTCTGGAATGTGCCGAACCTCTGTCAAGGTTCTAACAATACCATCAAACATCTTGATACGGACAGTGCCAATCCCCACAACTTTACAAGCATGGTCATCTCCCATTAAAGCCGAGCCGGCACACTTCTCGTACGTTGAGAACAACTCCTTGGAGGTACTAATGTGAAATGTGGCAGCTGTATCAAGAATCCACCTCTCACCAACTTGTGAGTCAGATACTGCTAGAACAGTTTCAGCATCATTTGAAGATTAAGCAACAACCACATGTGCACCATCCTTGGTCTGCTCCAGTGGCTCACTTTTCTCCTTCTTCTTTGGACATTCCCTCTTGATGTGCCCGTATTTCTTGCAGAAATAACATTGCACATGCTTCCTTGACTGCGATCTGGAGACTTTGCTACTTGAATTTCCACCTCTAGTCTTGGATCTCCCCCGAGTAACCAAGCCTTCTCCTTGGCTGCTTTCAACTGCTTTCCCGGTCAATTTCTTCCTTAGCTCATTAGAGCCCAAAGTAGCTTTTACCTCAGCGAGAGTAATTTCATCATGACCGTACAATATATTCTCCACGAAGTTCTCATATGGATGAGGCAAAGAACACAAAACAATCAAAGCTTGATCCTCATCCTCGATTTTAATATCAATATTATTGAGATCCGTAATAATTGTATTGAAATTATCCAGATGCTGCGATAAGGATGTACCTTCTTCCATCTTGAGAGTGTAAAGCCGCTGCTTGAGAAACATCCTTTTGGTCAGAGACTTTGTCATGTACTTTTTCTCCAACCGGAGCCATAAGCCGGGTGCAGTGGAATCTGTCCCGACTTCTCGTAAGACTTCATCTCCAAGACTAAGTAAGATGGCACTATGTGCCTTTTCCATCAACTCGTCCTTTTGCTTAGCCAAAAGTGATTCTGGCATTTTATCTCTGCCTCCCAAAGCCTTTATCAACCCTTGTTGAACCAGCATGGCCCGCATCTTGATACGCCGTAAACTGAAACTATTTTTTTCCTGTGAATTTCTCAATATCATATTTGGTCGTTAAGACATTTGCAGTCATACTTGCAAATTAACCAGACAGCTCGGACCGAACGGAAGCAACACAATATCACAACCAACTAACTTTGCAAATATAGCAAAGATAGTCGAGACGGCAGTCGATTACCCGCTCTGATACCAGTTTGTTGGATTAGGTGGGCCCGAAGTAGTCAATATGCCGGCAAATAATGCACAGGAAATAGATTTAGACACGCACAAGAAATAAAGTGCAAAGAATAAAACAAATAGGAGACACAGGATTTACGTGGTTCAACTTAAAGCCTACGTCCACGGGCAAAGATGACGAGAAAATATTACACTATAATCAAGGAGATAATACAAGCTTAAATGCTAAGCTTAAGACCTCAAGACCCGAGAGCATTACCAGAGAAAATTAAATTACCTAATTTTCTCCAAACACTAGCTAACCGTGGGATATTTATATTACCCACTTAGCTTACTCTCTTACTCTCACACTAACACTCTCTCCCAAAACTCTCTCACAATTGCAAGCTCTCTCAATTGCAAACAACTTCAATTGTGTTGCATTGCTTACTTGGTGTTTGAACTTGCTCTTGTACATTTTGCCAAGAGTTCTCATGGCTATTTATAGCCAAATGAAAGCCAACAATAGTTGATAGCTTAGCCAACATTTTTGACAAGTTCTCCACCTTGACAAAATAGCCAAATGAAAGCCAACAATAGTTGACAAGCCATAATTGTTGACAAACCACAATTGTTGACAAGCCACAATTGTTGAAATCTTCATGGTTGGTGGAAGTAAGAATAGATTTCAAACTACCATCTACAAAATTCTTTCAAGGTAAGTTACTCTACTATTTAGATTGCATATTTCATTACTTAAATTCTTACCCAAAATATAACTTCTTTATCTCTATTATGGTGGAGGCTGCAAAATTGTATTCTTCTTTTGGGGATAAAATGTAACTTTTAAGGGACGACGAACAACTTTTTCCGTGATAACAACAATTTTAGGGGATGAACTTTAAAACAAAATACAAGAAATCAATAAAGATAATAACATGAAACATTTATTGTGGAAAATTCTACTATAATTAGTATTGAAACGGAATGGAATAGTGGTACATAAGAAATGGAATTTTCCACTCTAATTCCACATATATATTTTTCTAATTCTGTCTAACTCTTTGACTGCTCAGGTTTTTCACTGGAAGCCTCATCTCAAGTTGTATGCTTATCTTTGTATTCTACTTTATCTTATGTAGGAACATGTTTTGACAAAGACAAACCTCTCCACTGTGCCAGCAATCCAAGAAATGCCAAAGACAAAGCTGACACCAAGCCTTGTTGCAATATAGAATTAGAATTTCCTCCTGACCATTGGACTCTTGCGATACTGTGCACAATCCGGTGTATGAGGGCTATTATCTCAAGATGTTGATGACTCCAACTATGCCAAAGGAATTTCCTGCCCTTTTTTCACAGCATTCAGTTCTTGCCCAACATTTGCTCCTGTTGACAGTGGCTACCCATTATGCAAAGCTATTAGTTCACCTTATAAGGAAGCATAGTATGGAAACATAAGCATGGCAGCTGAGAACAGAGACATCATAAAGGATCCTTTATACTCAAAATGGACTTCTTTGAACAATTTTTTAGCCCAAAACCTAAATACTTAATATGCTTTAATAACTACAAGTTAGCTGTAAACAGACCACTCTGGTTTTCAACACGTGGCAACATTTATGCGACAATTTTATCGATTCATGCACCGAAGAATAAAGCAGAGTTTATGGAACAGAGTATTACTTGCAGGGATATGGTTTCTCTAAAGTCTTTCCAATAAGGTGAAATTTGGCTTCTGTTTGTTTTCTGGCACTTTACGTAGCTTTTCCATGTTATATTTTTAATTGAAAAATAAATTAGAGATCAATCTGTCATTTTTGATATAATTCAGAGACTAAATTAGGTATTAAGCCAAAAAAATTACTTTCTAAATATTACATACCTTCGCATTCTATCATCGGAAGAACAATTGAAGATTTAATTTGGCTTTATCCTCCGTGTCTATCTCTTTCCACCACTCTGCACGTTTGAAAGAAGGTAAAAAGGCATTTCGAATGGCTTCATCATCCCATTCAACCTTATCCCACCACTCTTCATATCCTTCAATGCTCATCTGATTCCTCTTTGTATTCTCCTGGTTGAGTGGAAGCTTCTTAAGTTTTGAGCAATTGAATACTTTGATTTTTCTCAAACATGGGAATGGTAGAGCATCCCAGTATATGCTTTTCAATTCTGGTAAATCTCGTAAATCAAGTGTTTCTAGCTTCGCAAATGGTTTTGAGTTTTGAAATCCAACGTCTGCAGCTCCACTCATTGTTCCCACACTTATTATGGCTTCCAATTTTGAACAAATCATAACACAAAGCCATTTCAAATTTGGAGCATGAATAAGCCACGACGTGCCCTTTAATTCATCACATTTACATATGAGAACCCTAGTCAGTATGTTAAAGCAAGGAGTACTAGGAAAGAGTGAGGTTTGTATCATTCTTCTTCCCTCTATTTCTCTCTCTATCTTCATCTTTATCTTCTCCAAACTCACACAATCTTGAATTATAAGGAAATCTAGACGCTCCAAGTTTACTAAAGGTAAAACATCTAATTCCTTTGACTCCCTAAAACTTCCAAGCCCAAGTACTTCTGTGCATCCTGGTAAATTGTGGGAGCTCAAAAAGCTTTGTAGAGCAAAAGCATTTTTAATTTCTATATCCAGTAAATTTAGTTGTTGCAAGCATTGTAATTCCTCTATTAAACCTTCATTACCACCATGCAGGACATTGTCTTCATCTAGACCTCCTTCTGATAACGATATTCTAAAAATTTGCAATCTTGAAAAATTACATATCAAATGTTGTGGGATCTTTTTGAGATTTCGTGTCCCACTCAAGCTTAAGTGTTTCAGATTTGACAAGCCATTCAGGTTTATTGGCAATTCTATTATTCCTGTCCATCCTAGATCGAGGTTTTCTAGTGAGATCAGTTCTGATATTCCCTCTGGCAGCTCCCTTAGCTTTTGATTCCAAGACAAGTTTAAAACTCTCAGACTTGGCATATATTGGAAGAAACCATCACTAATCACCTTCAACTTGTTATTGTTGAGAAACAAAGTTTGAAGATTAGGACATGTTGGTGTTCCTCTTAGTTCTTCAATTCCGTTATTCGCCAGTGACATTCTCTCACCTTCCCAATTTTCAACATCAAATACCGCCTCAATTGATCCAACCCCTGCTCGTACTAAAAATTTCTTCTCTGGAGCTTCACACTCACATGCTATCCACAGTGCCATATCACGGATCACATCATGCATCTTTACATATTCTCCTACTCCTTCACATCTTTCTAACAAACAAGCATTAAGAAGTGAATTGATAACGTTGTACCCTTGCAGTTTAGCTTTGCTTGTGCTTTTAAATTCATGCAAAAATCCCTCACAAAACCAATAATCTATTACAAAATTTTTGTTAATTCCGAAATCTTCAGGAAATAAACTACAGTACAAGAAGCAATATCTCATCATCTCACTAGGCAAGCTATCATAACTGAATTTTAAAAGAGAATATACCTCTTGGTCCATCCTTGCTAACTTGTGTGGAAATTCTTTCAAGACCTCAATTGCATACTTCCAGTCTTGGACCATCTTCTTGCAAGCCATGGCTTTACCAATTACTATCAGTGCAAGAGGCAGTCCACCACACTTTGCAGCCACTTGTTTAGCATGCTTGCGGATATCTGGATGGCTGTCAAGGGTTTCTTCTCCAACCTTGTTTTCAAATAATTTCCAAGCTTCATCCATTGTCAAACATTCTACTTTGATCTTTTCATGAGCTCCCATTTGGCCACATACCTCTAAGAAACGAGTTGTGAAGATTATTTTACAACCGTTTTGCTGATTCGGTGTAGGTATGCCCACTTTAATCAAATTTACCCATTCCCATACGTCATCCATCAATAAAACATACTTTTTTTTGCTCAGAATTTTGAAAAGAACAATAGCTTTCTCATCAGAACTTTTATTCATCCACAATGAATTTGAAAGGCCAAGCTTTTCACCAATATTTTGTTGAACCTTTTCAATAGTGTGATCTTTAGACACCACCACCCAAATTACAATATCATAACACATTAGCATGTTGCTTAATTTATTGTTAATTTGGGTCAAGAGTGTCGTCTTACCAACGCCTCCCAAGCCATGTAAACCAATGATGCCCTCCTCGTTTCCTTCAAGTAAGCTCATGACTTTTTGCAATGTTGATTCCAAACCCACTGTGGGCTCAGTAGGTCTTACCTCCAGTCGGGCTGCAGGTTCATTCTCAGCTACCTTGTCAAAAATTGCTTCGTTCAGCAGTTCGACTATTTCTTCAAGTTTTTTGGCCACTTGCTTACCAAACTTGTAGCTAGACATACAGTTCCTAGGAAAGAAGCTAGCGAAACATAATCTCTGAATTTCCTGAGGACCATCTTTGACCAGTTCATCAGCATCTGCTACCACAGTTTGCACCCTTGAAAGCCAGACTTGAACTTGGCTAAGCCGCTTCATAAGTTGTTGTTCAGCAAGATCAACCATCCGATTGACATCGTCCCACCTTGCTTTCAGTTTCTCCAACTCCACGCTGAGAGCTTTGAGATTTTGTTCAAGCTTACTTGTATAACTTGCCTGTTCAGAAACGCATTCCCAACAACGAGGAACTGTGTCCTCTGTTGAGATTGCAAAAGAGCATACATTTCCCATAATTTGCTCTCAAATATATTGTTGGTAAATAAAGAAAGAGGAGACTTATTGGCTTGATTTGATGAATTTCTGAGGCAAGAAACTTGCAAATTTTGGGTAAGGTGAGAGGTAGTGCTTTTGGCAAATGCATTGCATGTATGATTTAGTCTTAGTCGATGTTCACCATCTGGCAGGGGACCCCTGGTCCACTTGACTCTTAAGTCTTAACGATTTCGGTTTCGGTAACCAGAAAATGACTGCCAAGCCAGAGTAAGATGTTGGGAATGCCAATGGGGAAGGGGTTCAATGTGTTTTTTGTCCATTTTGAAATGGTCTTGCCGTCTGAAAACTTCTGTGATTCTTCTTTTTTTTTTTTCTTTCGCATATGGAAATCTTAAGGCCCCACACTTTGAAAAGTTAGCCACACAAACGCCCTTTTAACTCATCCGATGCCCAATTTTCCCTCTTTTGTTAGGTAGACCATGGAAACAGTATTTAGTGGTCTATTATTTCATAACACATCTATTAATTGAAAAACAATGCCAATAAGAAAACCTAAATAGACCACATGTAATTTATTCATTCAGGCTTTCAATGCTTAGAGAAAAGCAATAAAATAAAGCCAAAGCTAGAAAAGGATTGGCGTCAAATTAGGAGAAAGCCTCCCTGATCAATGGAAGGAAATTTCGGGTTTGTCAAGACCTCTCTTCTCTCTCCTGGAATTTTGGAACTTTGAAAAGCCAACTTGATATCAAAATCACAGTGGTGATCTCCCATTGGACACGATTTAGGAAAAATTTGAAATTAGAGGAATTGTCTTGTCTCTCCACCAATTAACTTATAAGGAATATTTGGTTCATGGAATCTCACATTATTTTTAGGGGGCGTTTGGTTCGGGTAATTTAGAAATAATATTAGGTTATGTGATTAGCTCCATCAAAGATAACCTATGCATATAACCTGAAAGATTACCAAATTATGTTTGATTCAACATTTATCAATGTTAGATTAATCTGTTTGGTTGGGGATTATATTTTTTGTCAAAATTGATATTTTACTATTATGCCCTCACTTAAAGACTTATAGTTTATTTCTTTTTTATACCATGTATTCTATATTTTTCAAGTTTTTTTATTTCAACAATTATATATAACTAACAAAACAAGTTTATCTTCATTGAACTTAACAAAATAATATTTATTTGTTTCATTAAATTAAATTATGCCTAATTTACATAAGGAAAAAAATAGATATTATATACTTGAACCTTGTGAAAAGATTAATTGGTAAGTCATATGCACAATTTAATAATATGCTTCTTACAAAAAAAATGCTTAAAAAGAATGTTGTAATTTATCAATTACATTAGGTTATTATGGTCTAAAGGAATAAAATAGTGAGGGCAAACTAGGAAAAATTTTAAGATAACCTCGTTATCTCAGATTACCTAAGAATTAGGAGGTTATCAGATAACCTAATTTTGAGATTATATGCTGACGTGGCAGTAATATGATATAACCTTGGTTATCTCATTACCTCGAACCAAATAAAGGCATATAAGATAACAAAGACCAGATAACCGGGGTTATCCTAGATAACCCCGGTTATCTAGGATAACCCCCAACCAAACGGCCCCTTAGGTAATGTGAGATTATCTGGTTATATTAAAAATTTTTCTACTTTGCCCTCAATATTTTACCCCTTTGGACCACAATAACCCCATGTAACCGATAAATTACAATATTCTTTTTAAACATATTTTTTGTTTGTAAAAAGCATATTATTAAACTTAACTTATATAATTACTAAACCATTAAATATATGTTAGTTCAATTAAACTAGAAGAATAATTTCTTTTTTTTCATAAGCATCATTAAACTTAGCTTATATAATCATTAAAATATTAATTATATACGAATATTTTGTGAATATGACTAACCCAATTATTTTCTTCACATGGCTCAAGTATATAGTATATATTTTTTCCTTATGTAAACTAGGCATAATTTAATTTGATAAAATAAATATTATTTTGTTAAGTTTTATGAAGACAAATTTATTTTGTTAGTCATATATAATTATTGAAATAAAAAGACTTGAAAAATTTACGGTACATAGCACAAAAAAAAATAAACTATAAGTCTTTAAGTGAGGATATAATATAGTAGTAAACGGTTTTGCTAATGGGTGCACCCATGCACTCTTTAAGGTAATTAGTTGGCTTTCCATTCTAAGAAAGTACTTTTCATTTAATACAATAACTTTTTTTAAATTCAAGAAAAAGTGAAGCATTAATTATAAAAAGCTTTCTATATTTGGCTTCTTATGACACACTCGGACCTAATCCAATGTTTTCGTACAAACAGAATAGTATAAGACGTCACATTAAGTGGATAATACATCGGTCCAGATGTGTCTGATTAAGAAAAGATGTGAAAATTAGGTTAAGATGGTGTTAGAAGATAAAGTAATTAACCGTGCATGGAAATTAGTAAACGCCAATAAGACCTCCTATTAAGTCTATAACAAATAGTTATGGGGCCCATTGGTGTAAGAAATTGGAAAATCAAGCCAATGGCCGAGAATCAAAGAGATTAGAAAAAGGGGAGAAAGTCTGACCCGGGGCCTGAGTAGACCCGGTGTCGGGCTTATCTACAAATATGGGGAGGCTGAGCCTCTCCCCTCGTTCTCTTTTCTCCCTCTTTCACTTTTTCTCTCTTTTCTCTTTTGGAGTCAAAACGGAGGCATCTGACCTTTTTGTTAGATCTGGAAAATCTGGCCGGCGAAACAAGATGAGTTTTTAGTATGTTATCCTACTCCTATGTCATACTCCATTTTCACGCATTTCTATGCGTCGGTTTAGAATAGATCTTAGTTTAAAGTTTAGTTTGGCTTTTTGCCCAATTTAAGTTTAGATTTCAGACCTACGGATATTGGGTTGGTATTTCTCATTTCTGCTTCGGCGAATCTGTCATGGATGTCATGAGGATTACCTGTCTAAATTTATGCATCGAAAGGAGGAGAAACGGGTGCAAAAATCGAGAAGGAACCGACCGAGTCCGTAGCCAGTCTCTCGCGCGGGGGTGGGAGTGGGCTTTTAGCCCGAGTTTAGCGCGAGACTCAGCCCAACCCGAGCGGGTGGCCTTTTAGGCCTAAACCCACGTGGGGCCTGGCCTATTCCGGGCATGGGGCCTAAGGGCCCTTAGGGGCATTTTCTTAATTTTTCATAAAGTGTTCGATTTTGACCCCGAACCTTCCTGGATACTTTTCTAAGGCCTGAAACACATCCAAACACTGTCTTAGGTCATGCTAAAGTCTCATAGGTGCATTCATAAGTTTTGTTATGAATGCTAACTTGTATTTACAGTGTATTAGGGCTCCAGATGATCGAGTGCGGCGATGCTCTGGAGATTTAAGCTATATGGATCATTTGAGAGTATACAAACCTTCCAACACTGTGAGTGGCTTAGAGATTTTTTTGTTTAGCCACTGGGAACAAAGGATTTAAAAAGGTTTAAAAGCATAAATGTTTTCAAAGATTTTGAGATACGGGAAATCCATACACACACATTTGCATGGCGATATACCCACGTAGAGGGTGTGATGTTTTAAAAAGGAAATATAAAGATTTTTATGTATGTGCTTACATGTATGTTTATATGTTTTAAATATAAAGACTGAGAGGATTCCTCAAGGCTCCTATTTAAGGGAGCATGGACCGAGTTGAGAGGAATGCATAGAAAAGTAGCCGTGGACCACCTTTTGAGGGGCACGGTGAGTGGAGACCCTGGGAGAGGTGCTTAGGGAAGCTCGTCAGGGCTCAAAGCAGCTGTGTTCCACCACAGCAATTGGCATCACTAAAGGAATGAGCCAGAAAAAGAGAAAATTAAAAATGTTTTAAAAAGAAAAGAGATAGCCCTTGGTGTAGTGAGGCATATGCCCGACGGGTCGAGCCTTCAGTATATTAGAGGCTAGCCTATTTTAGATATATATATATATATATATATTTATTTATTTTTTAAATTGTTTTAAAAGAAGGTTCTCGGCTAGAGAACTAGAAAGAGATTTTGAAAAGAAAAATATTTGTTTTATTATTATGTTTTGGATTTTCCCCTGTTTCTCCAACCCTTGATGGAGATTCATCGAACCTCTGTCACTCACCTGTATCCAATGTGGATGGATGCAGATCCGTGTACGGGGATAGTAGATAGATATGAGGCTCACTAGGAGGCGTCGGTGGCATAGGCTTAGTAGTTTCCGCTGCGTAGGTATTTCTTTTATATTAGTCCACTGGTATTACTTTTAAAGTTAATTGTTTTATTAAATGATAATTTTAGTTGTTTTGCAGCGATGATATCCATTTCCATGCCTTGCGGTGCTTCAGGAACGTGAACGGCCGATACGTACTTCGAGGCAGCGTGATGGTTGCCACGTGGCCGACTCGAGCGGGTTAGGGCGTGACAACTTTGAATGGTATCAGAGCGTTTAAAAGATTCTGACTATTTTAAAAAAACTACAAGTATTTTTAAAGTGTTTTCAAACGTTTTCGAAGCCAGTGGATAGATAGGTTTAAAACTCTAGAGTTCGAGTATGTGGTTACTTGAACGCATTATAGATGTCCGAAGTTGCTCTTAGAATACCTTCTTTAGCAGCAAGCCATCAAGTAAAATTCTCGAGTGTGGTCTTTACGTGAGATGACACCATGACCACATTTTCCTCGAGATTCGTGAAGGCGAGGAAGCTTTCCGAGAAACTCCCCAAAATCAATTCTCCAGCTTATTATATTCTTTCTACTCGATAACTAAACCGAGCAAGGGATAGTCAAATCCCTTGAGATGACGAGATAGGTGATATCTCATCCAACCCCCCAAGATAGCCTAGTCAGAGGCTTACCAGTGAAGAAAATTGGTGCGATGTCCAACCTTTGAGGTAGTGGACATTGAGACTTACTAGTAAAGAAGCGAGTTTGACTTTAATCCCAACCCAGATGTGTTTCCCCCATTCTTTACACTAGTAATGTGTAACACTTGGGAAGAAGTGAAGCGGCTAGAGCAAGGCGAGAAGCCAAGATGGATCAGACATGAATGAAAACTAAGCCAACTTCTTTCGCTCTCTGCACCCTTAGCGTGTAGATTATGGGAGAGAGCTGGGTTAGGAGGAAAGAATTTGAAGAGATACAAAATCATGGAGGACGAGGTTGAACGAACCTCAGGAAGCAAGACAACACATTCGAGTAGAAGGGAGAAGGCTTCATAAAGCAACAGTTGGAACGCGAAGTGAAGATATCACCGAGGAGCCCACATGGGAGCAATAAAACCCTTGTTGACTAGGGTTTAAGGAGTGCTGCAGCACACTGGCACTCAAACGCCTACGCCTTGGGGTAGTACATGCGGTGGTTGGGCTCGACCCAATACCGTGGTAAACCTGGTGGTAAGTTTGTAGGGATGGCCCCACAGATTGCCTGGATAATGCTCCTTGGAGTGGGAATGAGGTGAGAGAAGTTACAGCAAAGGCTAAGCCAACTTTTCTCGTTCTTACATCATGGTGTGTAAATGGTGAAAGAAAGGGGGGCATTGGTGGACGAAAGAGAGCCCGCCTAAAGTTAATTGAGGAAAACCATCCAAGGAAATTTGGAGAAAGCGAATGAGCCCAAGATCCCGAGTGGTGAGATAAGGAAGAGTCACTAGAGGATGTGGCAAGGATTGATAAAAGAAAACCCTAAAGGACTCGAGGATAACAAAAAGGAATAGTAAGGAAAGAGGAACAACAGAGAAGCCATTCTTGGGAAACGATGAAGAGGAACAAGGCAAAGATGATAGGACGGAGAATGAAGAGAGAATGAAAAGAAATTACATCCATATGGTCAATCAGTAGTGCACTTGTTACTACTTATCTGACCATTGGATACCAATGTCAAAAGAAAGGAAATAAAGATGGAAGAATAGGAATAAAAAGAGAGATAAGCTAGAAACCTCCATTCTTAAAAGATTAAAGGTAGTGCAACCCTTATCATAGGTAAATAATGAGAGTAAGAAGGAAGAGACCTCCAGGGGATAATAAGAAATGACCTTGATAAAGTCAATGGGAAGTGAGTAGGTGAAGAGAGTGGAATGCACAACAATGATGGAAATGCCTACATACGTGCAAATGAAGAGCACGAAAAGAACTTTCCCTTGAGTTGGGAAGTTGTCACCAGAAAGAACTGGTGGGAAAGAAGAGGTAGAAAAGAAGGGAAAAGCAAATCCTTAAATAAAGGACAAAGAGATGTCTTGATGTAGTGCGGAAGCTTTTTTAATAAAGAAAGAAAGCACAAAACTATAGGTAAATGAAAATTCTAGGCTAATCAGAAATGAATAAGGCATAAGAAAAAGAGAAACTTAGTTCAGTTGATGGACTAAGTTTTGGTTAACTAGGAGTAGAGCCTTAAAAGAAGGAAAATCATAACACACGTTAGAAAATTTTAACTTTAATTAGCGATAATTTCATAATGAATCATTGGTTAATAACTCCAAATGACTGACTAGAATTAGTAAAGAGTAAGACTAGGAAATTAGAATTCGAGACAAAACTTAGGTAGATAACCTAGGGATAGGTTAAAGAAAGAGAATAAAAAGGGGTTAAAAAGGCCCATAAGAGGATTAAGAAAGATCTAGTAAAAGAAAGTGAATAAATGACTTAGAAATATATATTAGCTAAAGAAAGTTGAGCATAATGAACCCCAAATTTGAATCAAGTCAAGGCACTACATCATACTACGAATAAGTCAAAGAGAAGAAAGAATAAACGAGGATGATTGGAGGCTGGAACTACAGAGAAAAGGGGTTAAGAATATAAATTGGTGAAAGGAAAAGAAAACCCCTGGCTACTTGATTTTAGAAGGAGAAAACATGAGAGTTAAGAGTGTGAATTGGTGAAAAGAAAGGAAAGGAATGACACACCTGGACCTAGTCCACACGTGTCAAGTATTATATTTGTATATAATTGTTTGGCCTAGAAACCAAATTAAATTTTCCATGGGTGTTTTGAACTTCCTTTAACTCAATTCCGAGTCTAGGAGTTTAAAATCAAGTCCGTGGTCGAATTGGGAGTATTTGGGCACGTGAACCGAGGTGATTTGGGGCCACGTTGGCTGAAGTCAACCCAAAAAGGTTGACTCCAGCCCAACTGACCAAAAGGGAGGTCAATTACCTGACCCTCCTTTAATGCCATTGCTTTTTTTTTTCTTTTCATCTTTTTTTCATCCTCTTCTTTTCTTTTCTTTTTCTTTTCAAATCCTTTTAATTTCCCTCAAATTTCCAGCCTTCAATCCCTCATCAAACACTTCATTAATCATCATAAACAACTCATTTAGCTTCCTTGAAGATAAAAAAACACCAAATTGGTCAAGAATTTTTGAAATCTAAAAATCTGTCAAATTAGCGACAATTTATTCTTCAAGCCATCACTTTCTGTCCGGCCGTGGGAATTGTCTGAATTTTTGGTATGTTGTTTTAGACTCATTAAGAGCTTTTACGCCTCATTTCGTGGTCTGAGCTGAAAGTTATACTCAATTGAATCTGCATTTCGTTGCTGCCAGGAATTTCTGCAATCTTAGAGTTTTGATTCAAATCTCTTGCATGATTGGTTGTTTAAATCAGTTCTTGAAGCTATAGGATCTTAGTTTAAGTATTGAAGAGTATGCGTTTTGAATTTCGTGTTGATTAGAGTTGATTTGAGCTCAAACCGAGCTGAAGAAGAAAGGAGGCCGAGCTCGGCCTTGGTGCAGTGAAGGTCCGGGCCAGGGATAGTAGTGTCCCTGGGCCGTATCCTCCCTGTTTTAGGAAAATTCCCAATTCAGGTCTAGGGGGAAAATGGTCATTTTGTAGCCCTAGACCCCACTTGACCGCAATTGACTCCAATTTACTTCAATTGACCTCCGGACTTGTCCAATTTTATTCCGAGACCTTAGAAACTCTAATTAGATCTTGCCTTGGTGTTTAATTGTTAACCAATTGCCTTTATTAATCGAATTAGATTTCAATTTGACAATTTAGGTACGTGATTGCACGAGGTCAGGCACTAGCGTTCGAGCTTAGGCATTCGTGGGGATTTATTTGGGAGTACACAAACCTCCCTTACTGGTAAGTGGCTTGGATTATAGTGGTTGACCATTGAGAGTTAACCGTTTTCTAATTTCTTTATAAATTGTTTATAACGTTTTGGGGTATGAAATGTCCACCTTCACACACAAAGTTTATAAAGGATTTAATGGGCGGGAATTTCAAAAGACTTTGTAAATTGTTATTAATATGATTAGTAGGGGTACGATGCCCCTGAGAGATGAGTGGATGAGTGGGCTCCTCGGGGTCCAATATACGTGGGAGCGTGGACCGAGTTGGAGAAGCATGCATGATTCTCATCCGTGGACCGCTTATCGAGGGGCACCGTGAGATGAGATCCTGGGAGAGGCACATAGGGAAGCTCGCCAGGGCTCCAGTTGCTGTGTTCCACCACAGCAAGGCTAATGTCAAGGGAACGAGCCAATAAGTGAAGATAAAGGATTTGAATTATGAGATAGCCCTTGACGGTCCAGCGGGGTTTCCAAGTGCACGGGTGTACCTTTGGGATGATTTTCAAAAGCCAGCCCATTTGTGAATAATATATATTTGATATATTTGATATTTGTTTTAATATGGGATTTCATATGATTTTACTAAACGATTTATTAAATGAATTTTGGATTATTTCATATCCCCAGCTTAAGGTGATCGGTCATTATAACTGGGTCCCTCACTGGGTGCATATATATTTGTACTCACACCATTCACTTTTGTTGTCAGGTCATCAAGCTACGGACGACAGGCGTCCAGGTGGTCAATGATCCTAATATATCACTGAGGACATGATTTTGTAGGTGCCACCCTCATTCCTTGTGAATCTTGGCTCAGAATAGTAGTGCATATTATTATATATATACTATATTTTCCGCTGCATGTTTACATCGTAAAATGTGCCACTTACAGTTATAAATATTTTAAATAATATTTTGTATATTAATTCTTATATGTTTTCATATATCGCTCATATACCCCTTATTTTATGCCTTGTGGCATCTTGGATTGCCTGCCTGACGAGGCATGCATCTCAAGGTGGTACGGCGGTTGTCACATTGTCGACGCGTGACAATTCGATTGGTATTAGAGCAAATTTTAAAATATACATTATATCTATATTATACCGAGCCGAGGAGTTCACATTATTTTGGGATTTCTGATTTTAGGGCTAGAATTAAGGGGTACGATTAGTATAGAGATATTTTCGCCTACTGACCTAGATTTTATGTAGTGTTACGGCATGCCACCTAGAAGAAAGAATATTTCTGATCATTCCATACCTACCACTGATCCCTTGGTACCTAGGCGGAGAGGTCGGCCACGTAGGCAGCCTAAGGTATAGCCTAGCGTTGACCCAGAGACCACAGCGATCCCAGACGAACCTATTCCACCCATTCCACCTGTTAATGAGACGTATCATCAAGGTGTTCATACTGAGGTACCACCTCCCCCACCTCAGACTACTGCCATGCCAGTACAGTACACGCCCGCTGATTTAGAGCAGATGTTTGACAGTTGGGCCAACACATTCTTTTCATCACAAATGGCCATTGGTGCTTATCCACCTACCGGCACTACACCACTCGTACATCCGTCGCCACCAATGTCGACACCGACACCGTCACACTTTCAGTCGAGCGGTGCAGCAAGCACTTTTGCTGGTGGCATTTCTTCAGAGAATTGCTTGGTGAGGTTCCTTCACATCATAAAGGGACTAGACACCCCGAAGCTCTCCGACACATCCGCCGATGCAGCGTGGGATTGGTTGCATTTTGTCAGCAAGAACATGGAGCGTCTGGGTATGACCTCTGAAGAACCAGTGAGTGTGGTTACCTGATATCTTCAGGGGCAGCCACTGAGTTGGTGGACCATCCTTGAGAGCCGAACTACTGGACCAGTGACATGGGAGATGTTTCTTACTGAGTTTCGATAGAGGTTTATATTGGAGGAGATGGAGATGAGGCAATATAGCGAGTTCCTCCGACTGCAGCAAGGCACTAGATCTATCGAGCAGTTTGAGACGGAGTTGCAGAGACTTTCACTTCATCTTCCATCTATCACCGAGGAGGCCATTTATCTTCAGTTTGTCAACGACCTTCGCTGGGAAATTGTACAGTTCATGAAGCCTACTTCTAAAGCCATCTTCGAGCAGTGTCGACAGAATGCATTGTGGACGGAGGCTATGATTGCTCAGCATTAGCCGGAGAGATCGAGTTTGAGTGGTCAATGATCTTTTGACGTACCGATGGACCTGATGCCGAAATAGCCTCAGAGCACATATTCCTATAGTGGGATATCTAGGGGCAGTTAAGCCGAGTCCCCAGCACCGCAGATGACACCTTCTCTGCCACCGCCTCCATTTGGTGGTTGAGGAAAAGGAAAGATGGGATTTGGGTCCATGGTTAGAGAATGGTTCGAAAAGAAGAGAGAAGAGTCTGGACTTCGGTGTCCAGCTTGCAAACGCATTCATTCTGGTCAGTGTAAGGCCGGACCCCGATGTTTTCAATGTGGAGGCATGTGTCACCTGGCATACGTATGTCCATTTACCACCTCTGCACCTCCCAGACGGAGTTTTGGTCAACCTTCGGCCAGACCGAGCAGTTTTAGAGGTCTCTATCCTTTCCAACCAGCACGATATTCCTACGCTGCCCCCTCTTCTTCTCAGTAGCATTCGGGTAATGGTAGCAGTTCCGCACCCCCGAGGTGACCCCTTTAGCAACAACAGCAGCAGCATAGTCAGGTTTACGCCATATCACAAGAGGACGCCGACGCTCATCCTGATGTAGTCACTGACGTGGTAGTTATTTTCGATCAACCGACGTATGTGATTATGGACACTGGAGCTGCTTTGTCCTACGTTAATACCAAGTTCCCCGTGCATGCGGATCAATCATTATCGCCCTTGGGGTACGAGTTATTGGTGAATACACCCCTAGGTGGAAGGATGGTTCGGAATACGGTGTACAGAGGATGTGCAGTGAAGCTGGAAAACCTTACTTTCGAAGCAGACTTAATTCCACTTCAAATGTCCGACTTCGATGACATATTGGGGATGGATTGGCTTGAGAGACATCACTTTCAGATCTACCGCAAACACTATTTGGTGAGGATTCCACGACTTGATAGCAGTATGATCGACTTCTACAGTGAACACAGAGGCACACCGAATGTCATCTCCACCATCAAAGCAAGTAAGCTACTACTTAAAGGGTGTAAAGCTGTGTTAGCCCATGTAGTAGACAATTCAGTGGAAGAGACTAATATTGAAGATATTCTGGTAGTTAATGAGTTTCCGGATGTCTTCCCTGATGAATTACCTGGTTTGCCGCCTAAGAGAGACTTTGACTTCCCGATCGAAGTTTATCTTGGTACAAACCCAATTTCTATGGCTCTATACCGAATGGCACCCACTGAACTTGTGGAGTTGAAGAAACAACTCGCTGAATTGTTGGATAAAGGGTTCATTCGGCAGAGTACTTCACCTTGGGGAGCCTCGGTGTTATTTGTGAGAAAGAAAGACGATTCCATGTGACTCTGCATCGACTACCGCAAGCTGAATGCGGTGACTGTGAAGAATAGATACCCATTGCCTCGTATTAACCATCTGTTCGACCAGCTTCGAGGAGCCGGAGTATTCTCCAAGATTGACTTACGATCGGGCTACCATCAGTTGAAGATACGAGAGGAAAATATCCACAAGTCTGTCTTTCATACCAAATACGGACATTACGAGTTCCGTGTAATGTCGTTTGGACTTACCAATGCTCCAGCAGCATTCATGGACCTGATGAATCGTATATTCCATCTGTATCTAGACCAATTTGTCATCATCTTCATTGATGACATATTGGTTTATTCAAGAAACCGGCAAGAGCATACTAACCATCTTCATGTTGTGCTGCAAACTTTTCGAGATCACCAACTTTATGCTAAGCTCTCCAAGTGCCAGTTTTGGTTGCAGCAAGTTGGATTCCTTGGACATTTCGTGTCTAGGGATGGCATATTTGTGGATTCCAACAAGATTGAGCCAATCACCAATTGGAAACGTCCCACAAATTCCACTGAGATTCGAAGCTTCTTGGGACTAGCTGGATATTATAGGAGATTCGTGGATGGATTCTCTGCGATTGCTGCACCATTAACTAGATTGACTCGCAAGAATACCAAATTGTTTTGGTTAAATGAATGCAAAGAGAGTTTCCAGAAACTGAAGGACAAGTTGATGATAGCACCTGTGCTTGCCTTACCTATAAGTGGCAACGAGTTCACTGTGTATACCGACACATCGTACAATGGACTTGGATGTATGTTGATGCAAGATAAATAGGTAATTGCGTACGCTTCCCGTCAATTGAAACCGAACAAGGTCAAGTATCCAGTACATGACTTGGAGCTTACAGCCATTGTCTTCGCCTTGAAGATTTGGCGCCACCATTTATATGGTGAAACCTGTCGTATCTACACCGATCATAAGAGCCTCAAGCATTCATGAGTTAGCGTGATTTGAATATGCGACAAAGGCGATGGCTGGATCTCATCAAAGATTACGATATAGTAATCGACTATCATCTCGACAAGGCGAACGTAGTTGCTGATGCTTTAAGCTGAAACGCAGTTACTTCATTGGCCACAGTCAGAGATATCCACTTGCCAGAGTTGGTGGAGCTACGGTCAACTGGAGCCAGATTGGCCTACGATTATCACGATGGTGCATTGATTGTTCAGATTTTAGTTAAGCTAGTGCTAGACTATTGGATTCGCAATCTCTAAACTTTTGATCCTAGATTGTAGTAAGAACTTCAAAAGTTACAGTTGGGCGAACCATCAGAGTTTTCAGTTCGCAGTGATGGAGTTCTACTATTTCAGAGTCGAATTTGCGTGCCACACGACCTTGACCTTAAAGGCATCATTCTACAGCAACTCATTCTTCTCCATTTGCCATGCACCCAGGTAGCACCAAGATGTATCGAACCATCAAGGACCATTATTGGTGGCCTGGAATGAAAAGAGAAGTTGCTAAATTCGTGGTGAGATGCTTGACATGGCAGCAAGTGAAAGCGGAACGTCGAAAGCCTTTCGGGATATTTCAACCTCTTCAGATTCCCGAATGGAAGTGGGAACACATCACCATGGATTTCGTGACTGGGTTTCCACGCGTAACATGGAATTGATGCCGTATAGGTGATTATCGACTGACTCACCAAGTCAGTACACTTTCTCTCAGTAAACATGAGATGGAGTGTAAACCAGTTAGCGCAGCTTCACATGAATAAAGTAGTTAGACTCCATGAAGTCCCGGCTTCCATAGTTTCGGATCGAGATCTGAGGTTTACTTCATAGTTTTGGAGCAACTTTCAGCAAGCAATGAGAACTTAGCTTCGTTTCAGCACCGCCTTCCATCCACAGACCGACGGTTAGTCGGAACGTACTATCTAAATATTGGAAGACATGCTACGAGCATGTGCACTTAAGTTTACCGGTGGATGGGACGTATACCTAGCGTCAGCGGAGTTTGCCTACAATAACAGCTACCAATCTAGTATTGGTATGGCTCCATACGAAGCCCTGTACGGAAAAAGTGCAAAACCCGTTGTATTGGGATGAAGTGGGTGAGAACCGAATCTTTGACAAGGCAGAGATTGAACTTACCACTAAGAAGGTGAAGTTCATCCGAGAACGACTTCAGGTAGCCCAGGATCGAGATCGAAAGTATGCACAAAGGAGGAGGACGCCTTTGGAATTCCAGGTGGGAGATCAAGTGTTCATGAAGGTCTCTCATTGGAAAGGTGTTATTCGATTCCGCAAGGCGGGAAAGCTAAATCTGAGGTACATTGGTCCATTCCTTATCACAGAACGGATTGGACCGGTGGCATATCGCTTGGAGTTGCCACTTGACATGGCTCGGATACATGATGTCTTTCATGTATCTATGCTCCGAAAATATGTACCTGATCCATCGTACGTTCTTCAAACTCCACCTGTGAAGCTGAAAAAAAGTTTGAGCTTCAGGGTTCAACCTGTAGCCATATTGGATCGAGAGGTTCGATCCCTAAGGAACAAATCGGTTCCTTTGGTGTGAGTTTTGTGGAAAAGCTCGTAAATAAAGAAGTAGACTTGGGAGCCAGAGAGCGATATGAGACATGACTTCCCCCGTTTATTTAATTATTAGTTTAATTGAATTTCGGGGACAGAATTTTTGTAAGGGGGGAGAGTTGACATGCCCGGACCTAGTCCGTAAATGTCAAGTATTATATTTGTGTATAATTGTTAGGCTTAGAAACCAAATTAAATTTTCCATGGGTGTTTTAAACTTCCTTTAGTTCAATTCCGAGCCTAGGAGTTTAAAATCAAGTCCGGAGTAGAATTGGGAGTTTTTGGGCACGTGGACCGAGGTGATTTGGGGCCACGTTGGCTGAAGTCAACCCAAAAAGGTTGACTCCAGCCCAGCTGACCAAAAGGGAGGTCGGTTACCTAACTCTCCTTTAATGCCATTGCTTTTTTTTTTTCATCTTCTTTTCATCTTCTTCTCTTCGTTTCTTTTTCTCTTCAAATCCTTTTAATTTCCCTCAAATTTGCAGCCTTTAATCCCTCATCAAACACTTCATTAATCATCATAAACAACTTCTTTAGCTTCTTTGAATATCAAAAACACCAAATTGGTCAAGAATTTTCGAAATCTAAAAATTTGTCAAATTGGTGACAGTTTGTTCTTCAAGCCATAACTTTCTGTCAATCCGTGGGAATTGTCTGAATTTTAGATATGTTTTTCTAGACTCATCAAGCTTTAATTTGATAGCTTATACACCTCATTTCATGGTCTGAGCTAAAAGTTATGCTCAATTAAATCTGCATTTTTTGTTGCTGCCAAGAATTTCTGCAATCTTAGAGTTTTGATTCAAATTATGACCAGGTCCCTCATTGGGTACATCTATCGTACTCACCACCCTCTTTTCACTTTTTTAGGGTACCATGCATATGACGGCTACCTACCTAGTGGATAGTAATCCTGGTTATAGCCAGTTGGCCACGATTTTGTAGGTTCCACCTATTTTTTGTGACTCCCCTGGCTTTCGAAATTATTTTGTATAATTATAACACTTTTTATCCGCTTACATCGTAAAACATGCTAACCTTATACTTATGTTTATTATTATAAATAACATGTTTTATTATTTCTTCTTTATATTATGTTTAGTTATATTGCTCAGAGTACCCTTTCTTTTATGCCTTGTGCCATCTCGGATAGCATGCCTCCCATGGCACACATCTCAAGGTGGTACAACGGTTGTCACGTGGCTGAGCCCTTGGGTTGGGGTTGGGCACTATATATAAACACTCAATTAGAGATAGTGACTTTTTAATGGGAACCATGTACAAGATTTAAAATTTGTTCTTTTTTTAGAACTGTGTCCAAAATTTATAATTTATTCCTCTTATAGAGACCGTTACTTTTAAATAGGGAACGTATACAAATACTTAATGGGAATAGTGTGCAAATACTCAATACTTAATGCATCGTGTGTCATGCCTCGACCCGAAAGTTGGCCATGTGGCAACTTCTCGCTACATCGAAGTTTATATCTGCAGTCACGCACTCCGATGCAACACAAGGTATGAATTGGATATCTTTGCTGCAAAACATTTGAAACTAAGCTTTAATTAGAAAACATTTATAATAATAGCAAATTTATCTAATAAAACAATTTGCTTAAAATAGATTACCAGTGGATAAATTCTCAAGAAGTACCAAAGTAGCGAAAAGCTAATAACTCCTAAGCCACCGACTCCTCTTAGTGAGCCTCCAGACGTCTAACCAGAAAAACATCAGAAGAAACATGGGGTAAATACAATTATGTACTCAGTGTGCGACTTTGGTTCAATGTAAAGTCATCTAGGGTTTGGGGAGTTGGGTATATCCAAAACAAGTTAGAAAATATATTTCTAATTTAATTGAAAAGCCTCTTTGAAAACATTTTTTCCGAAAACCTTTCTAATTCAATTAACATAATAATACTTTATCTATGGGCTAGCTGTGAAAACACATCGAAGCTCGACATTGCATCTAGGTAGAGGGCTATCTTATCTCTTTTCCTTTAAAACATTTTCTTATAAAATACACACACACACACACACACACACATATATATACTTATACATATATCACTCTAAGCCCGTTCCCTTGATGGTGCCATTTCCTCTGGATGGAGCATAGTTGCATCTTTACCATGGTGAGTGTCCTTCTGCGCCTATCTACTCCAGGGTCTCCATGATCACCATGCCCGTTAAAAGGTGGTCTACAGCTACTTGTAACAGGCATGCTCTGCTCAATCCACTCGCTCTCTCGCAGAGCACTGAGTCTCATCTTGTCCACTTTGGGACTTCATCTCTCATCTCATATGATATTATCCTGTTGGGCATTTCTCATATCTCTCCCATATATATATATATATATATAAACATGCTATTAAAGTGTGTGAACATGTAGAGAGAATACCCGAATCCCAAAACATATAAAACATTTTATAAACAATAAATGCATTTATACCTAAATGGCTAAACACTGAAAAAAAGTCAGTCATAGTGTTGGGAGGTTCGCATACTCCCAAAGGATCCATGAAGATCGATCTCCGGAGCGTCGCCGCACTTGATTGCCTGGAAACACTAATACATGAAAATACACGTTAGCATTCATAATTAAATCTATGAATACACCTATGAGGCTGTATTATGCTCTAAGATAGGTTTCAGAAGTGATTTAGGTCTCAAAAAGCATTTCGATTCATCTCGAGATCAATTAGGGTTTTAAGGTGTAAAATGACCATTTTACTCTCGGGCCATAACTGGCCTATGGACCATGAATGATTTGGTGCCAGGCTTGCCTAATACAATTGGCCATTTGGCAAATACTCACATTCGATGCCCATGGACAACAATTTTGGTGCCAATTGTGTCTTAGGTTTTACCCGAGAGTTTCTTTTTTCACTTCTCTCTCTCATTTCTCTTTAACCGATCCATGGATCAAGCTAAAAATCGAGACATACCAACTTCAAAACACCCATAATAATTCTACTGAGCTCAATGTCAAATTCATTGGCTCAAACTATACCAAATTATAACCTATCTCCATTTATACTTCTAAAACTAACACTTAATTTTACAAGCCTATTTAAGGCCTTGAAAAGCTTGAGGAGTGTAGAAAAAAATAAAAAATTTAGCTCAATCTGATGTCAGGATTGGGAAAACCAGCTAGATCTTTCCAACAGCGCCAAGAGCTCCTCCTTAAACCTTTTGGTGTTTCCTTTTCGATTCCAAGCCTAAGGGGGTCAGAGACTTGGTTTGGGATGTTTAGGGGGTTGTTTAAGGGTAGTTTAGGTGGTAGTTTAGGTGAAAGAGGGGAATTGTTTGGAGTGAAAATGGGCGAAAAAAGGTGAGAAATGGAAAGAACCCGAGGGGAGCTGGCCCCAAGGGTCCTTGAGGAGCTGGCCATCGACTCCAACTAGAAAAAGGGAGTCTGGGCCTATGCCCAGCTGGTGCCAGGTGTGCCTGCCACTGGCTGTGCGAAGCAAGCCCACGTTGTTTTGCTTTGTTTTGCCTTGTTTCGAACTCGAATCGATTTCCCTCTTCTTCAAGCACCTCGAATAATAAAAAATGCTTCCATAAAGACTTAAATGAGTTGGATAAACCTCTTAAATTGATCTTGGATTATTATTTTGGCATTTATGTCTAATTCGACAAAATTTAGTGAAGTGTTGAGCTCAAAATGACTCACTTTAAGCATAATGGTATAGAAATGCATAGCATATAGCCTTAGAATGCTATACTGAGTTTGTTAAGTGTCTTAAAATGTTATTTTCAATGTCTTGACTTACGTTTTAGGAGGTGACATCTCAGTCAAAGGTAAGGTGCAAACATGTGGACTTATAGGGGTGTTTACCTTCTTAAAGTTGTGAGTGGATAGTAACTCGATATTTTGATAATATAAAATGTTATAGCTTTCTAATCATGATTTTGAAATGATATGAAATCCTTTTTTTTATTTTGGATACTTGTTGATGATTTACCAAGCATATTTCTTAATGAATGACCCATATTTTTACACTATGCCTAATTGATTGCACATGTTGTGCCGGATTTATTTTGGGCTAGGCCTTCTTGACTTACTTGATAGCTTTTATCTATGTTTCTAGCTTAAGGTATATGTGTAATTTGATTTTGATCTTGGTGGATTTGGCAAATGAAGCCATCTTACTATGTTATTTTGTGTGAACTAGTCTATGCACTTACCCTATGTCTTTTTGGCCAACATGGGGTTTTGTTAGTTTGGTTTAGATGCTTAGTTTGGTAGGCACAGAGGAAGATCAGATAAGCTCTAGTGAGCCTAGCAATGTCCACCACATTGCAAAAGCCTGGCGGGATTTTTATGAGAAGTGAATTATGTGATTAAAACCCTTGGCAGGATTTGTGTTTTCAAGGCTGCCCATGTTCTGGGAATGATATCGAGTCATTGTTTTTGGCTTGATAACCACATATATATGAAATTGTTTCTTACTTGAAACATGTTTTATGATTTATGAACCATGTTTTAGTTCATGCTTTATACATGCTTTATTTGATGGGATATATATATATATATATATGTCTGATTTATTGAAATTGTTTTCCTTGAAATGTATCAACACTCCTACAAATGTGTAAGCCTTTCATAAATGTTACTATCACTCACTGAGTACATGTTAGTACTTATCACCCGTTTTTATTTACATGTTTTGTAGTTTCCTAGTTCAGTTCTCTGATCGTGCCTCGAGGTATCCGTGGTAGGTTCGGTTGTTCTGTGTGGTGCCTTTCTTAGAGAGGGCCCGTATACTTGAGCTTGGGTTCACGATTGGTAAAGGATTCCATTTGATAAAGAAAAGATAAAGAATACTAGTTTTCAAATTTTCGGTTATTATAGTACTTCAATTTATCTCTTAAAAGTTGTAGATTTATGAAAGGGATTTCCGAATTCCTTTTTATTTCAAACTTGACAAATTTAAGGTCATTGAGAACTAACTTGTAGAATTGACCTAATTTTGACTACCCTTATGGAAAATTGTTAGATTTTATTAAAACTTTTTTTTTTATCGTTTTACCTAATTAATTGAGTCTCCAATTTAATTTAAAGATGTTTTTGTAATGATATAGTTGAATGCCTTTTATGGTGTCGACGTGCAGGCTACAGACTTGTATTTGTTGCAAAGCGGTGGTTGTCACGTGCTCAGCTTTCGGACCAGGTCATGACATGGAAAGCGTTTCAGTTCATTTCGGGGTCAATTAGGGTTTTAGGGTGTAAAATGACCATTTTACCCCCATGCATAATTGGCCCATGGACCATAGATAGTTCGACATTGGTCTTGGTCGATTTAATTGGCCATTCGGCCAATACTCACATACGGCAGCGGTGGACAACAATTCCGGGCCTGGTTATGTCTCACTTCTCTCTCCTGTTTGCCTTCAACCGAACCATGGATCATGTTGAAAATAGAGACATACCAACTACAAAACACCCACAACAATCCTACTTAGCTCAATTTCCAATTCATTGGCTTAAACTACACCAATTTATAACCTATCTCTATTTATACTCCTAAAACTAACACCTAATTTTGCAAGCCTATATCTTTTGGTCTAGTACATGGATTAATGCAAGGTTTGAGGTGTTGAAAAGCTTAAGAAGTTTATAACAACATACCAAACAGTTACCTCCATCCACCATTGGGATTAGGAGAACGGTCGAAACTTTCCTATAGCACCAAGAGTTCCTCCTTACACCTTTTGGTGTTTTCCTCTCTCCTCTTTAGTTCCGAGTCTAAGACGGTTAGAGATTTGGTTTGGGATGTTTAGAGAGGTGGTTTAAGGATGGTTGAGGCAGTGGTTTGGGTGGATAAGTTGGAGAGAATCGGTGGATGAAGGAAGAAGAGAGAAATGATAGAAATGAGCTTGCTCTGCTTGAGCAAGCCTTATAAAGGCTCACATCCGGCACCAGTTGTGACTTAGATATTTTTCTCTCTTTTCTTCCCATTTTCTCAAAAGTTTCTCCACAAGCTTTGAGATTCAGTGTTGGTTCACTTCAATTATGACATCAGAGGTCTCCATGGCCTCCAATGGGTTCGTTTTGCTTTTGATTAGATCCAATCTCTTACCTGGACTTCAATACTTTTCTCGAACTCTTTCCTAAGCTTCATTAGAAGTCCGATTAGGCCACGCACTAGTTTGTTTAATCATACGGACTAAATTTGGGTTTAGGTTCATATTACGATTGAGGTTTCCTTAACCTATCCTAGGTCAATCCATGCACATCCTAATTCCTTATCTTCCTACTCCATGTTCTCCTATCATTGACATTCTCCTCTTTATTATCTACACCAAGGTTTATTCATCATTAGACAATTTCATTTTCTGTACTGGTTACCGTCTTTTACTATTCCAATCGTACAAAAAAAGTACGGAGGGTTCGGGCGTGTCATCGTGTATAGATACTCAATTAGGGATTGTGATTTTGACTGTGTACAAATACTCAATTAAGAATAATGACTTTTAAATGGACACAATATACATAATTTAAAATTTTTCATTTTTTGGGACCGTGACTTTTAAATAGGGATTGCGTATAGATGCTCCATTGGGAATCATGATTTTTTTAATGGGATCGTATGCAATATTTAAAATTTATTCATTTCCTAGAGACCATGACTTTTAAGTGGAGACCATGTACAAATACTCAATTAGGGATCATGACTTCAACTGCATATAAATATTCAATTGGAGATTGTGACTTTTAAATGCGAATTGTGTACAAGATTTAAAATTTATTCCTTTTTGGGGCTACGACTTTTAAATAAGGACTGCATATAAATTGCTCAATTGGGGACTATGACTTTTTTTTTACTTTTAAATGAGGATCGTGTACATACTCAATTGGCACTGTCGCAACATGTGACCGTCGCGACCACATTAGTCTTAAAGAAAAGGAAGTTGCCACTAATCATTTTTGTTTAGGTGTGAGTAGCCACCTATTATGAATCCATCTAACTCAGCATTGGGCTGATATGGCATACTAATTTAGATAGGTTCCAGTCTACGAAACGGAACTAGGTTCGTGAGTATAGTTATGTGTGGGGAAGGATCGGCACCCACACAACACCCATCAAATGATGGTATCGAAAGATTTAATATTAAAAGGCCTTAAAAAAAAAGTGGGTTGTAATGATTGATTTATTGTTATTAAATAAGGTATTTATAAAAGCTTTTATTTGAAATCATTTTCATACCGCGTCCTCTCTTAGACTTGGTTTGGAATAAATCTTGTAGTCAATATTGCCAAAAGGATTATTCATTATGAAGATTTTTATTAGTATTCATTTTTAGACTGCATCCACTCTTGGACTTGGTTTGAAATGAACCTAATATTATTAAAAGAGTAATTGTAAAATTTTTTATTGAAATTCATCATTCAACCATATCCACTGTTTTATTTGGATTGGATTAAATCACTTATTTTTTAAAAATTATTAAAAGGAGAAATTGAGAAAAATTTTATTGAAACTCATCCTTAGACCGCGTCTACTCTTAGATTTGATTTGGGATAAACCTCTTATTATTATTATTATTATTATTGTCGAAACGTCTAAAAAGCCGTCCGACGGAAATTTTAAAGAAATAAAAGGATTTGAAAGGCAAGAAAAGGAGTCGCCACTAACCATTTAGTTTAGGTAGGTTAGCCACCTATTTTGACTCCGTTTGACCTAACATAATCTAGAAAGATTACCTTAGGTTAAACAAATGTTGGTCCACGAAAATGAGTTTTGGGTTCGGGAGTCGGTTACGCTCGAGGAAGGATTAGCACCCCCGAAGCGCCCGGATATCGGTACCATACAGCCTTGTGAAAATTCGTTTTAGGGTTAATAACAAAAATGTTTCTTTTGAACTGAAATAAAATAAAATAAAATAAAATAAAATAAAGAATCTACAAATGTCAGAGTAGAACTCCTTTTGATATGGGTTAGTTCACCCTTTAAGAAAATTCAATTTAATGAGATCTGTAAAAAAAACAAAATTAAAAAAAAGGTCTCAACGTTGAATAACCGAATTGAGAACTTTCCAAAAACAAACTTTAAAATCATAGGTTGAAAATTCATAACTTGTTAAAGAAAAATTTGAGTTTTAAACAAAATTGGATTGAATTTGGAAAGACTCCAATTGTTAATGACTGAATTGAAATCTTTCAAAAAAAAAAATTTTTGGATTTTTGAAATTAATGTCGGAATTATTAAATTCCTTTTATTGATAAACGGATTTTGATTAAAGGAAAAAAAATTAATTAGAAAGACTCCACTGTAAAGGTCTAATTGAAATTTTTCAAAACATTTTTTTGGTTTTTGAAAATAATGTTGGAATAATTAAATTCCTCTCATTTTTGGATCTCATTTTTAAAACCTTGATTAAAGAAATTAACCAAAGTTTGATTTTGTAAGAAAACCTCAACTATGGATTAAGTTTGAGATTTTCCTAAAAAAAATATTTTTAGATATTAAAATTATGTCGGAATTGACGTTTGCCTTGCTGTGGTGGAACACAGCACTCTGGAGTCCTGGCGAGTTTCCCTACGCGCCTCTCGCAAACAGGCCCGTCTCACCATGCCCCTCGATAAACGGTCCACGGCTGAGAAATCACGCATGCTCTCAAACTCGGTCCACGCTCCCACAAATCGGAGCCCCGAGGATTTCCGCTCAATATCACATATCTCAGGGGTATCATTCCCCAATCAATAATCAATAATGATAATACCAATATATATAAGATTTATTGAAATTCCCACCCTTCAAATCATTTGTAAACTCAGTGTGTGAGGGTGGACAATTCATACCCCAAAACATATATAAACAATTTATTAAAGCATTTTTAAATATATTTGAAAACGGTTAACCCTCAATGGTCAACCAATATAATCCAAGCCACTCACAAGTGAGGAGAGTTGTATACTCCCCGATTACCCACGAATGCCTTAGCTCAAACTGCTACCGGTTCCAACCTCGTACAATCACGTACCTAATAATCAAATTAAAATCTAATTTGATTAATAAAGGCATTCGACCAATAATTAAATCATAAAACAAAACCAATTAAAGGTCTCGGAATAAAATTGGGCAAGTCCGGAGGTCAATTGAAGTAAATTAAAGTCAATTGGGTCAAATGGGGTCAAATGGGATCTAGGATTGTAAAATGACCATTTTGCCCCTGGACAGTGATGATCCGACGCCGGAACTAGTCAGAACCGGCGCCGGTTCTGTTCTGGAAATAAGGCCGAGTTTCGGCCTCAATCTTCTTCAGCCCGATTCAAGTTCGATTCAATACCAATCCACACCAAAATTGAAATACAGCAAGTTAAACACATGATCTAAGGATTTACAGCTTCAAGAACGGAATCAATCCATTAAACATGCTCGAATTTTGAATCAAAACATTAAGAGTTGACTTATTTCTGGCAAAACAGAAATCTCAACTTCAATCATCAAATTCTCTTAGCACAGACCATGAAATCAAGCGTGTAAACTATCAAATTAAAGCTTGATGAGTCTAGAACAACATACCAAATTCTGAGCCTCAACCCACGGTTGAATCAAAAGATATGAGCTGATGAACAATCTGTCGCCAAAATTCTAGATTTCAAGATTTGATGATTTTCTTGTAAATCTTGGTGTTTTGATCTTTAAGAAGGCAAAAGAAGTTGATATTGATGTTTGATTGAGTATTAGAAAGGAGATTACAGAGTTGATCTTGAAGAGATTTGAGGAGAGAGCTCGGGAAAATGAAGAAGAAGAGAAGTGAAATGAAAATGGGGGTCTCGGTCCTTAATAATTCCGTCAGTTTCGGCGCCGATTCTGACCAGTTCCGACGCCGGAATCAACAAGGTCAAGTTGACTCCGGTCAACTCGGTCAAACATCCTTGGGATCCGTGTCCAAGTGGGGCCCACATCTCAGAATTTCAATTTTAGGGTTTTTAAGCTTGAAATCGTGCTAAACGAAGTTTAAAACATCCATGGAAAGTCAAATTTGGTATATTGACAAGACAACAATACATAATTATACAACTTGACACATGTGGACTAGGTCCGGGCGTGTCATAACTTGCTAAGTGACATAATAAAATGATATGGGTTTAGACTAAAAAAAATGTAAACGGGCCTAATTACTAAATGTCATGAGATATGAAATGTCCTAAATTATTAAATGGCATAAAAATATGGAATGACCTAAAATTCTAAAATGGCATGAAAATATTAAAATAACCTAAATTACTAAAATGGCATAAATATTAAAAATGACCTAAATTACTAAAATGACACAAAAAATGACGAAAATGTTAAATGAACCTAATTAAATGACATAAAATAAAAAAAATGACATGAATACGGAATGGACTCCCGAAATCTAAATGCATTTTTTTTACGTTTTCTTAAAATTTAATGAGATGAACATACTATGTTAAAACAAAAGAATGGAGTTTGCATATGAATATAATAATTCTTACGGATTGAGTCAAAAATGGATTTCATGAATCGGGCTCCAACAATTTGATTGTAATGGACAAAATAATAATAATAATATGTGCATGGGACCCACCAAATTTCAATTATGCATTTTCAGGAACCAAGAATGCAATTGTGCACTAAGATCCATAAACATGGCCAGATAACAAATCCAGATCAATATTTTTTTATCAAAATCCGAACAAAAGAAAAACTGATATCCATGCGTTTACCAAGATTGGTCCAGATTATAAACAGCTTGAATCCAATAACAATCCTTTATCAGCCCGTAAACAAATCAATGGATTGAGACCTAAAACAAATAGATTACAGTCCAAATGAACAAGTAATGTACGACCCATTAATTACAATTCAACTATATGCATGCATAGTCCATAGCCTGACATGAAATAAACAAACTCATTAACAAATCCCCAAGAAATATAAGCCAACAAAACCAGTCAAAACAAATCCCATCATCATGTATTCAAAAGGTCCCATAACCTAATATTAAATAGACATGAAATAAAGCAACATAGATAACAGCAATAGTTCACCAACAAATATTCAACAATTCAAATGATTTAATAATAATAAATTCTCAACATCAATAGCAATTAGCCAGACATGCTGCTCATCAATATTGTCCATAAATTCAAAAGGTAATAAAGCCTTACCTAACGATGGGTCCCGTGCCTTGACTTACAAGACCATTGTTCTTTCTTTTTTTCTCTGTCTTCTTCACAATGCTCCACAACCGCCCCTTTTCTTAACAGACAGCATTCCTTTCAAACGTTGCCCACTTCTCTGGCAAGGGTCTATCAAGATGAAACAAGCCAATACCGAACTATAGTCTCTGAAGCTGAGCAAAATCCAAAGTCTAAACAAAAGAGCCAGCAACACGATACCAAAGTATATCCTCCTTTACGCTTCACACTCCTTCTCCACAGATAGGATTTGGGTTTGAAACCTCCTGCTACAAACTAACCAGACAACCAAAGTGCTACAGAAGCTGTGGAGCCCCTCTGACGTTGACGCAGAAGACTTTCAAAATCCCCTTTCTTCTTTCACTAATTTTTTTTGTTGCTTTTCTTCTTCTTCTCCCGTGCGGGTTGCTTTTAGGAGATTTCCTAAGTTTCTTTGGGATTTTCCTAAGAGTGTTATGAACAGAGGGAAACAACTAGTTTAAGGGCCGTTGAGATCAACATGGCAATATTTTGGGAGGAGTCAGTTGGAGATTAGTAACACAGAAAAGGTAAGAAGCAATGTTGAGTGATGTTGTGGAAAAGGCCCAATCGTGAAAAGGAATCCATGAGGATGTTGAAGCTGAGCTATCTTTCCTTTGGGTCTCTTCCCTTTTTTTATTTTTTTCTCTTGTGATTGGCTGTGCTTGGCCTCCCCTCTCTCTTTTATCCTCTGTTTGATGAATGCTCCTCCCTCCCCCGATTGATACTTTTCTTAGCAATCAAACTATAGACAGAAAGTTAGAAAGACAACACAACAACCGTTCTCCCCCTTTTACCTTTTTTCTTTGGTTAGCCCCCTTTCACATTTTTTTCTTTGGTTGGCCCCCCTTTTACATTTTTTCTTTGGTTGGCCCCCTTCACATTTTTTCTTTGGTTGGCCCCCCTTTTACATTTTTTCTTTGGCTGGTCCCCCTTCACATTTTTTCTTTGTTTTTTTTTGCCTCCCATGCCGGCAAATCAATGCAAAAATAAATACGACCTTCACCACCAACATTTGCCTAAAAAAACGACAAAGGCATATCACTATCATCATTTGCTTTGGCACTGGTGGTCCCGCACTCTTGCAACTTTCTTCCACTTCACATTGCCGGCAAATCAATGCAAAAATACCACCCTCACCATCATCATTTGCCTAAAAAACAACAAAGGCATATTTAATTAGCTTTAAACCACTATCATCATTTGCTTTTAATCTGACGGCCACATTTCATGTTCCAGAGAGTTCTCTCATTTGTCCTCTTTTTGCAGATGCTCAAGATGGACCACCATCATTTGCCTAAAAAAACGACAAAGGCATATCACTATCATCATTTGCTTTGGCACTGGTGGTCCCGCACTCTTGCAACTTTCTTCCACTCCACATTGCCGGCAAATCAATGCAAAAATACCACCCTCACCATCATCATTTGCCTAAAAAACAACAAAGGCATATTTAATTAGCTTTAAACCACTATCATCATTTGCTTTTAATCTGACGGCCACATTTCATGTTCCAGAGCGTTCTCTCATTTGTCCTCTTTTTGCAGATGCTCAAGATGGGCCTCTGGGACAGCCTTTGAAAGTTCTCGATTTGCTAAGTCTCTTTTTGTTTTTTTTAATTAACCTCTGTTTTTCTGATGATTTTGTCCCTCTGATTGCTGTTTCTTGACTAATGCTTTGTTAATTGCCTGTTTTTTGCAGATTAAACAACCCATGTGGGAGTCCTTTTTGTCGAAAATGGTGAAAGTTCCAGCCAACTGGCCTCTGTTGCAGTTTTGAAATCTGTCTGAGTTTGGGTCTTGGGCCTCAGTTTGTAATGTTGGGCTTGGGTTTCTTGTATTCGGGCTTTGAAAACCTTGGGCCATTTGTAGCCTTTGCTTTTGTAATTCCAAGTTTTTGGGCCATTAGGGCCAGTACCAATAAAAAATTCTTTTGTTTGTACGTTGGCCCAACAAAAATGCTCGCAAATAAAAAGAAGGACATAATATTTAAAATGCTCATATTAATAACAAACCAAGCTAAAATTGAAATTAAAATTAAGACTAAGATTAAAATGAACATTAAGATGCAAATGAATAAGGAATGGATAAAAATAAATAAATAAAAAATAGTGTCTACAGTTGCCCCTCTTGGCACGTTTCTTGATTATCTAGAAGTGTATACTTCTCAATAATCAAGGAATGAGCCAAGACGTAGACACACGTTGCTAGCTTTAGACAAAACTAAATTATTTGAAATAAAACAATGAACGTAGATATTAACAGAATAGAACAACTATCTAGAATAAAAAGAACTTACCTGATGATAACCAAGATAAGGTAAAATGACGAAACGAAAACTGATGATAGGGTAGATAATTAAAAGATGACCTAAGATATGGTAAATGATTAAAAGACAACTCATGATAGGGTGAATAATTAAAAGATAGCCCAGGATTGCGCAAAAGATTAAATAATGGCCTAGGACAGGGTAAATGATTAAATAATGTCTCAGGACATGGCAAATGATTCAAATGAATGCCCAGGACAGGGCAAATGATTAAATGAAGGCTCAGGACAGGGCAAATCATTAAACGAAGGCCCAGGACAGGGCGAATCATTAAACGAAGGCCCAGCACAGGGCAAATGATTAAAATGAAGGCCCAGGACAGGGCAAATGATTAAATAAAGGCCCAGGACAGGGCAAATGATTAAATGAAGGCTCATGACAGGGTAAATCATTAAATAAAGGCCCAGGATAGGGCAAATGATTAAATTAAGGCCCAGGACAGGGCAAATGATTAAAATGAAAGCCCATGACAGGCAAATGATTAAAATGAAGGCCTAGGAGAGGGCAAATGATTAAATGAAGGCCCAGGATAGGGCAAATGATTAAAATGAAAGCCCAGGACAGGGAAAATGATTAAATGAAAGCTCAGGACAGGGCAAATGATTAAATGAAAGCCAAGGACAGGGCAAATGATTTAAATGAAGGCCCAGGACAGGGCAAATGATTTAAAGTGAATGCCCAGGATAGGGCAAATGATTTAAATGAACGCCCAGGACAGGGCAAATGATTTAAAGTGAATGCCCAGGACAGGGCAAACGATTAAATGAAGGCCCAGGACAGGGTAAATGATTTAAAGTGAATGCCCAGGACAGGGCAAATGATTAAAATGAAGGCCCAGGACAGGGCAAATGATTAAATGAAAGCCTAGGACAAGACAAATGATTAAAATGAAGACCCAGGACAGGGCAAATGATTAAAATGAATGCCCAGGACAGGGCAAATGATTAAAATGAAGGCCCAGGACAGGGCAAATGATTAAATAAAAGCCCAGGACAGGGCAAATTATTTAAATGAAAGCCCAGGACAGGGCAAATGATTTAAAGTGAATGCCCAGGACGGTAAACGATTAAATGAAAGTCCAGGACAGGGCAAATGATTTAAATGAAGGCCCAGGACAGGGCAAATGATTTAAAGTGAATGCCCAGGATAGGGCAAACGATTAAATGAAAGCCCAGGACAAGGCAAATGATTTAAAGTGAATGCCCAGGACAGGGCAAATGATTAAAATGAAGGCCCAGGACAGGGCAAATGATTAAATGAAGGCCCAGGACAGGGCAAATGATTAAATGAAGACTCATGATTAAGGTTTAACAAACAATGACCCACGATTAGGGTTTAACAAACAACAACCCACGATTAGGCTTTAACAAAAACGGCCCACGATTAGGGCTTAACTGAAAACGACCAATGATTAGAGTTTAACGAAAATGACCCACGATTAGGGTTTAACAACGACCCACAATTAGGGTAAAATCAAGAGTGATCTACGAACAAGGATAAAATGATTAAATGAAAGAAGGATGGCTGAATGATGATGAATAGACCACATTGCGATGATATGGTGCCAATTTGACTGGGCTTACTTATTGCCAGCTATATTGGGCTTAAACACATGCCGTGCCAACCTGATTGGGCTTACTTATGGTGATTGCAATTTCAACTCCTTCAAGAGTGTGTCATTCCTAATTCATTCTTCTCATGCCCCAAATTATCTTATTTTCATCAATCCTCTTTCCTAGGAAAACATCATGAATTGTCAATGTATGCAAGCATGATACGATGTATATGGATGCATGTATGTCCAGTTTAATTTTGAAATCAAAAAAGAGAATGATACTCATTGAACTTCCCTGATCTTGGTGCTTGCCCCAACATTAGTTTTCTGAAATCTGCTTTTAGTGGTGATATTGATTTCCTTTTGGCATCTTCATTCCCTCATTCATATTCTACATTTGCTTTCCTTGTCTTTTTCCTGTAGCAAAGACCAATTGAAGGATCAATTTCATCTGTGTGTAAAGTTCAACTCCAATTATATATTTGAATCCATGAATTTGATAATGAATATCAAAAGTTGCTTCATACTTAAGCATTCATTATATTCAAAAAGACATCGAATTCCTTGGTATTCAAATTTGGTAAACATCTTTTATTCAACTTTAAAAAAAAATCTCATGAAACTTGGATCTCTTGAAAAGTTGGTAGTTACTACTTAGAATGTCCTTTCAAAGAAGATGGCACCTTGTTTCTTTCGAATGGGTTTCGATAGGATTTTCAACAATTTGGCAACTTCTAGCAAGTTCAGAAATGATCATCATTGTCTCATAGATGGAGAGGACATCAATGTCTCTTCATCTGGGTTTTCAAATTTTTTTTTGAAATCAAATCTTTTCTTTTTCAAAAATTGATTTGGAAACAAAAATCAAGTTAATGCTCACTTAGTCTCTTGACATGACAGTCTGATATGGGTCAAAACTAGCTATGAAAGGCTTAGGATTTTGGAAGTTTGGGTTTCAAAGAGAATTTCCTCACATCAAGAGATGTGACATTTTAGTGGCTCGTCAGTGCTGGATGCCCCAAAAAGATTTTTATTGCTCATTTCTGAAACTCACTTTATTGCCTTAGCTAAATTTGGTGTAGTTTCATGAATTCTCATTTTGGCTCTAGACTGTCCTTTCGGGTTTTCACCCTAGAGTCACATTATTTCATTTCTTTTTCTTTTTCTTTTTCTTCTCTCTTCTTTTCAATGACTGTCTCATCATGCACATGAAAATTCAAAATTCATTCAAACAGTCTTTTGAAAAAATGGTTCAATGTAAAAGATCCATTCTTCTAAAGAAATGCTCTTCAATTAAAGTACCCACACTCGATCAAAATGGACTTTTCAAGGCACGTAATGTAGGCCATGGTTGAGGGTTCAGAAAGAAAGGATAAACAGGCCCAAAAAGTATTTCAAGGTAACTGAATCAAGGATCACTTTTCGGCCATATGAAGAATTCATTTCTTCATGCTTGATTTCTCATTTGCCTCTATCCCATTAGTCTTTTCATTTCAATTTGTCATTTCTTTCTTTTCTTCCTTTTCTTCTTCTCTCTTTCTTTTTTCTTTCTTCTTCTTTTTTTTTTGACAACATGAGTTCAAGGCTATTCTTATCAAGCAATTCTTCATCATTTTGGGGCATCATTTCTTTAGGCCATATGCAAGATTTCTTCCATCTTTTGCTCGAATGCTTTTTTTTTGCATTTGCCCCCAGTGTGAGGGGTGACCCTTGATTAGGTTTATTAGAAAGAATATTCATTAGGCTCAAAGGGGACAGCAATGGATAATTTTCTCAAAGTGAAGGGGATATGAAAAATGGCCATTTGTCTTCTCAAGTATGGCTATCTTCATCGAAAAGCAATACCTTAGAAAAACGTACTTTGAAAAACAATAATAATATTTTTGAAAGCTTTTGAAAACTTTGCTCAAAATCCTCAAACATCACGTGCATGATGATGCAATCAACATTCTTCTTTTTATTCATTTTCTTTTTTTTTTCTTTTTCATCATGAGAATTTCATGAAAGATAACATTTCCACTCTTTTCAAATTATAACTAAGGCAATCAATATGAGCAATTTGTCTCGATAACAAGGAGGTATCGGGACCTTACAAAGTGACTTTGGTCTTTCTGATCATTTTGTCCCCAAAGGTGGGTGAATAAACACCTTGGCAGCAAAGGTTACTTATTTTCAAGAAAATCAAGGTGAGCTCATTTTGAAACAAGAAGGTAATGTGTTCAAAAGTCATTCATTTTAGTCACTTTTGAGTTTTAAGGAAATTGGGAAGCATATGGGCATTATGAATTCAAAGAACATGGTTGATTTCAAGACAAGGAAGCAATGAATTCAAAATTCTAGTGCAGTTTTGACACATATCAAAATGTCACTTTTTAGAGTTAAGTAAGCATCTTGTTAAACAATCATTTCTGTTTATTACCCAGATGAAGAATATCGACTCTCTCAAATGGTTTTCAAGGTTTATGCCTCTTTCTTACTTCGAGTTTCAATTTTTGAGATTTTATTCAAAAGTCAATGAATGGCAAGAAAGATGGTTTGAAGGACTTGTTAAGAATTACTTCTGAAAGCAATCACCAACTTTTCATGAAATCCTTTTTTTATTTTTCAAAAAAGTTTCACTTCTTCCCTTTTTTTTCAAATGTGACAACGGAAAATGGATAACACAAATCATTTATTCCAAAAAGGCATGTAATCCAAAAGAAGTCAATATTTACAATGAAAATCCAAATTAAAACACCATGACATGATTTTCGAAATCTAAAGTTTACCCTTTAAAATTCAAATATCTAAAAGTTATTGCTTTCAAGTGACACTATGTATTAGACTAAGAAAAAGTAACATTATGTACAAGAGTGAAAAGGATTAGAAATTGCCCCTGCTTGGCATACTGTCCATAGAACTCTGTAACTTGCAATTGACTGGCCTGAAGTTGCCACGAAAGGGTTGCCCCTATTAAATGAAATTTGATGGAAATGATTGAATAAATGCATGAGCATGTGTATTGATGAAATGAAATGCAATGGCTTTCTAAGCAAAAAAATGAACAAGGAAATTGCTAAGATCATGTACTCCTAGGATTAATATGAAAACTCATCATTTTATTACTTTTGGTGCAAGATGTATAAAACAAAGCCCTTGAAATCCTTCCAATGCCCTTGGGCATAAGCATCAGAGTCTGATTCTACTGCTACTTATAGAATCCATCAATGAGAACTTGTTGTCGTCGCTCATTCTGACCTTGTCCACTGCTCATGATCAATCTCTTTTTATGGTTTCTTTCTTGTGGATAGATTCTATAATGAAATGTATAGAATGGGATGCAGAGATAGAGGAAAGGAAAACAAAAAGGCAAAACAAGTGAGTTAATATATAATCATAATGACCATGGTAAAAGAAATGCAAATGGAGTACGCAATAGGGATCCATCCATAACAAATTTACTATTAAAGATAACTAATCATTTCAAAAGTGGAAAGAGTAGTTTCAATTCCATAACAGCATCGTGCCATTTACATCAATCACAGACTATTTGCAAACCCCTTCTATACAACAATTTCCTATCACGGGTGATTATCCATAACTTGTTCCAACTGAATCGTCATACTGACATTTTCTTCCTCCACCTTGGTCAATTTATCCATAAGTTCCATGATAACTATCCTTCCCTTTTTCTGCCATGATTGGTTTCCTTTAGTAGCAGATTTGCTATGGATGGACCCCTGGATGAAATGCATGATGGATGTACATAAAAGAGAAGTATAAAACAAGACAAGAGAGAAAGAACATTAGTACTTCATTATGAAATAAAGAAGGCAAGGTAATAGATAATAATATATACAAGGAAATATGAAAGGAATTGATAAAGGTTTAGAAGGCGTCCCTCCTTTGTGTCCTAAGAAGATCGGTTTCTCTCGAAAAGGGTTTAGCTCTACCTAGGTTTAGGGTTTGGCTCTACTTAGGCGGGTTTTCCTCACTGGTACTCTATATGCATGGTTCGAAGTTCTAGACAAGGTACCCATCGCGGACACGACGAGGTGGAAGGATACAAGCACCTTCCTTCTAATTGGGAGAAGGACCCGGAATTTCAGACCTTTATGTTATGAATGTGTAGTGTGTGGGAGGGACTACCAACCTTTACCAATTGCCTTTCACCACATGATGCCCCAACGTAACAGGAGGATAGAGAGGAAAATACTAACAACAATCAAATAAACAGTTAGTCCAATTTAAAGGAATAAACGTATAAACAAAATAAAGAATAGAAAATAGACATGCAATAATACAGGAAATAAAAGGCAAGAAAATAGGCAAGAAGTATACATGATAAAAGCAATTAAAAGCAAAGATAGGCATACAAAACATGCACAATATACACGAACAAAGAAAATGAACAGCATGCGAGACATATACATAGGAGAATAGATAATCAAACAAAGTATATACAAATATGTACAAGGAAAACCAGGTCATGCCGCATAATACAATGAAATGAATCAAATAATGTGAGGTGCAAAATGCAATTTTTGAAAAAAAGTTTTTTGATGCAATTTAAGGTGCAATATGCAATTTTGAAAAAGTTTTATTAATGCGAATGCAAGATGTAATTTCGAAAAAGTTTATTGATGCAAATGTAAAATGCAAAAAAGAAATATTATTTGCACTTTTGTCCAAATCAATGAATATATACAAATATGAATGTTCATGAATGAAATTAAATTTTAAAAACATTTCAAAGTTAACCCTAAATTAAAAACAAGACTTTCTCAAAAAAAATGACTCGACTCTCATTTATCCCCAGCGGAGTCGCCAATCTGCCGAAACGTCTAAAAAGCCGTCCGACGGAAATTTTAAAGAAATAAAAGGATTTGAAAGGCAAGAAAAGGAGTCGCCACTAACCATTTAGTTTAGGTAGGTTAGCCACCTATTTTGACTCCGTTTGACCTAACATAATCTAGAAAGATTACCTTAGGTTAAACAAATGTTGGTCCACAAAAATGAGTTTTGGGTTCGGGAGTCGGTTACGCTCGAGGAAGGATTAGCACCCCCGAAGCGCCCGGATATCGGTACCATACAGCCTTGTGAAAATTTGTTTTAGGGTTAGTAACAAAAATGTTTCTTTTGAACTGAAATAAAATAAAATAAAATAAAATAAAATAAAGAATCTACAAATGTCAGAGTAGAACTCCTTTTGATATGGGTTAGTTCACCCTTTAAGAAAATTCAATTTAATGAGATCCGTAAAAAAGAAAAATTAAAAAAAAGGTCTCAACGTTGAATAACCGAATTGAGAACTTTCCAAAAACAAACTTTAAAATCAAAGGTTAAAAATTCATAATTTGTTAAAGAAAAATTTGAGTTTTAAACAAAATTGGATTGAATTTGGAAAGACTCCAATTGTTAATGACTGAATTGAAATCTTTCAAAAAAAAATATTTTTGGATTTTTGAAATTAATGTCGGAATTATTAAATTCCTTTTATTGATAAACGGATTTTGATTAAAGGAAAAAAAATAATTAGAAAGACTCCAATGTAAAGGTCTAATTGAAATTTTTCAAAACATTTTTTTGGTTTTTGAAAATAATGTTAGAATAACTAAATTCCTCTCATTTTTGGATCTCATTTTTAAAACCTTGATTAAAGAAATTAACCAAAGTTTGATTTTGTAAGAAAACCTCAACTATTGATTAAGTTTGAGATTTTCCTAAAAAAATATTTTTAGATATTAAAATTATGTCGGAATTGAAATTCCTTTTGCTGATAAGGGGAATTTTGAAAGAAAACTTTTTTTTGGGTTTTTCCTAAAAAAGAAACTAAAATTTGGAGAAAATTATGAACATGGTATGCTAATGCCATTTTGAAATAAAATATGAATAAAATCATTTTTTTTATTTTTGAAATTGGGGTGAAAATTGGTTTATTGGAAACTTCCTAGGCCCAATCGAAATTCCGAAAAGGTGAACTAGAAAGCCTCCTCACCCTAAGGAAGCCTTTGAGAACCTCGTAATTACGTGATCCCCTCGGACTCCCCATTATCGGGATTTCCATGCACATGCAAATTTTGAAAACAATGATTTAATTACTAAATGAATAAAATGATGGGACAAAATAAACCAATAAAATGGGTTAGCACAAGAAATATATTAAGTACATATTAAACAAATAATTAATGATGCATGAACTTAATTTGTAAAATGGCACAAAATGATAAAAATGGGCCTAAACTAAATGACATGATATAATGAAATGGACCTAGCACTAAAATGTAAATGGACCTAACTTGCTAAGTGACATAATAAAATGATATGGGCTTAGACTAAAAGAAATGTAAACGGGCCTAATTACTAAATGTCATGAGATATGAAATGTCCTAAATTATTAAATGGCATAAAAATATGAAATGACCTAAAATTCTAAAATGGCATGAAAATATTAAAATAACATAAATTACTAAAATGGCATAAATATTAAAAATGACCTAAATTACTAAAATGACACAAAAAATGACGAAAACGTTAAATGAACCTAATTAAATGACGTAAAATAAAAAAAATGACATGAATACGGAATGGACTCCCTAAATCTAAATGCATTTTTTTTACGTTTTCTTAAAATTTAATGAGATGAACATACTATGTTAAAACAAAAGAATGGAGTTTGCATATGAATATAATAATTCTTACGGATTGAGTCAAAAATGGATTTCATGAATCGGACTCCAACAATTTGATTGTAATGGACAAAATAATAATAATAATAATAATAATAATAATAATAATAATAATAATAATATGTGCATGGAACCCACCAAATTTCAATCATGCATTTTCAGGAACCAAGAATGCAATTGTGCACTAAGATCCATAAACATGGCCAGATAACAAATCCAGATCAATATTTTTTTATCAAACCCCGAACAAAAGAAAAACTGATATCCATGCGTTTACCAAGATTGGTCCAGATTATAAACAGCTTGAATCCAATAACAATCCTTTATCAGCCCGTAAACAAATCAATGGATTGAGACCTAAAACAAATAGATTACAGTCCAAATGAACAAGTAATGTACGACCCATTAATTACAATTCAACTATATGCATGCATAGTCCATAGCCTGACATGAAATAAACAAACTCATTAACAAATCCCCAAGAAATATAAGCCAACAAAACCAGTCAAAACAAATCCCATCATCATGTATTCAAAAGGTCCCATAACCTAATATTAAATAGACATGAAATAAAGCAACATGGATAACAGCAATAGTTCACCAACAAATATTCAACAATTTAAATGATTTAATAATAATAAATTCTCAACATCAATAGCAATTAGCCAGACATGCTGCTCATCAATATTGTCCATAAATTCAAAAGGTAATAAAGCCTTACCTAACGATGGGTCCCGTGCCTTGACTTACAAGACCATTGTTCTTTCTTTTTTTCTCTGTCTTCTTCACAATGCTCCACAGCCGCCCCTTTTCTTAACGGACAGTATTCCTTTCAAACGTTGCCCACTTCTCTGGCAAGGGTCTATCAAGATGAAACAAGCCAATACCGAACGACAGTCTCTGAAGCTGAGCAAAATCCAAAGTCTGAACAAAAGAGCCAGCAACACGATACCAAAGTATATCCTCACTTACGCTTCACACTCCTTCTCCACAGATAGGATTTGGGTTTGAAACCTCCTGCTACAAACTACCCAGACAACCAAAGTGCTATAGAAGCTGTGAAGCCCCTCTGACGTTGACGCAGGAGACTTTCAAAATCCCCTTTCTTCTTTCACTAATTTTTGTTGTTGCTTTTCTTCTTCTTCTCCCGTGCGGGTTGCTTTTAGGAGATTTTCTAAGTTTCTTTGGGATTTTCCTAAGAGTGTTATGAACAGAGGGAAAGAACTAGTTTAAGGGCCATTGGGGTCAACATGGCAATATTTTGGGAGGAGTCAGTTGGAGATTAGTAACACAGAAAAGGTAAGAAGCAATGTTGAGTGATGTTATGGAAAAGGCCAGATCGTGAAAAGGAATCCATGAGGATGTTGAAGCTGAGCCATCTTTCCTTTGGGTCTTTTCCCTTTTTGTATTTTTTTTCTCTTGTGATTGGCTGTGCTTGGCCTCCCCTCTCTCTTTTATCCTCTGTTTGATGAATGCTCCTCCCTCCCCCGATTGATACTTTTCTTAGCAATCAAACTATAGACAGAAAGTTAGAAAGACAACACAACAACCGTTCTCCCCCTTTTACCTTTTTTCTTTGGTTGGCCCCCCTTCACATTTTTACATTTTTCTTTGGTTGGCCCCCTTCACATTTTTTCTTTGGTTGGCCCCCCTTTTACATTTTTTCTTTGGCTGGCCCCCTTCACATTTTTTCTTTGTTTTTTTTTGCCTCCTATGCCGGCAAATCAGTGCAAAAATAAATACCACCTTCACCACCATCATTTGCCTAAAAAACGACAAAGGCATATCACTATCATCATTTGCTTTGGCACTGGTGGTCCCGTACTCTTGCAACTTTCTTCCACTCCACATTGCCGGCAAATCAATGCAAAAATACCACCCTCACCATCATCATTTACCTAAAAAACAACAAAGGCATATTTAATTAGCTTTAAACCACTATCATCATTTGCTTTTAATCTGACGGCCACATTTCATGTTCCAGAGAGTTCTCTCATTTGTCCTCTTTTTGCAGATGCTCAAGATGGGCCTCTGGGAAAGCCTTTGATTTGCTAAGTCTCTTTTTGTTTTTTTTAATTAACCTCTGTTTTTCTTATGATTTTGTCCCTCTGATTGCTGTTTCTTGACTAATGCTCTGTTAATTGCCTGTTTTTTGCAAATTAAACAACCCATGTGGCAGTCCTTTTTGTCGAAAATGGTGAAAGTTCTAGCCAACTGGCCTCTGTTGCAGTTTTGAAATCTGTCTGAGTTTGGGTCTTGGGCCTCAGTTTGTAATGTTGGGCTTGGGTTTCTTGTATTCGGGCTTTGAAAACCTTGGGACATTTGTAGCCTTTGCTTTTGTAATTCAAAGTCTTTGGGCCATTAGGGCCAGTACCAATAAAAAATTCTTTTGTTTGTACCTTGGCCCAACAAAAATGCTCCCAAATAAAAAGAAGGACATAATATTTAAAATGGGCATATTAATAACAAACCAAGCTAAAATTGAAATTAAAATTAAGATTAAGATTAAAATAAACATTAAGATGCAAATGAATAAGGAATGGATAAAAATAAATAAATAAAAAATAGTGTCTACAATTATTATTATTATTATTGTAATTTATGGAGAAATGATTTTATTCGAAAACGTGTTCACTCTTAGACTTGGTTTAAAATAATCTAGATTTTCTACCATTACTAAGATTGGACCTTATTAATGAAATTTGACTTTTCTTTTATTAACAATTCATTACGACTTAATCTTTCCGTGTTTAATTAAATTAAAAGTGTTAATGGGGACTTATTTTGGACCATGTCCTCTCTTAGATTTGGCCTAATATAATGTCCCACCAGAAATATAAAAAAATTATTATAATTTTTATAAATATAATTTTGGCTTTTGCAAAAATTCTCTTAATAATTAAAAAGTTATTGAGAACTACTTTAAACCGCGTCCTCTTATATTTGGCTTAAAATAATACTCGCCCCAATATCTTAAATTTATTACAATCAATTAAAATGTCCAATTATCATTATTAATATTACTATAATAGAATCTTGTGGCTTAATTATTCTTAATTAAAAATCTCATTTTTTTTGAGACATTTATTGAGAATTATCTTCGACCGCATCAACTCTTAAACTTGGTCTAAAATAACTTCTCACTTGGGGCCTTACTTTTTACATCTATGTTTTTTATGACTAAACTTTTGCTTAAGAAATTATTTAGCAAACAACTTTCCTTTTAATTTGAAGTCCATTTTATTCGTGAAGTAATTACCTTGGATTCAAATACTATACTTAAATTCTAGTCCAATTTTAATACGTACAATAGACCCTTTTGGTTTAATAAAACTAAATTGAACTCAATTGCAAAAACCAACCTATTGACATGAATAACAATATGGGAGAGTAAACAAGAGTATCCAAGAAGTCAAAGTACATACCAATAGATCCATACAAATTTGAATCTCACTTGCCCGTCAGTTTCGGACTATTGGCTGCCTTCTAATTCTTCTTCTTTTGTTGATATTGCAATTTTAACTCCCCTTTTAACCTTTTTTCAAGACCAATCACGTGGCTCTCCTTTCTCCTTTGTTGGTAGCGATGAGATGATCCAACGGCAACCAATTACTATTCTTCTTTTTGTCAAAAAATCCAAACCGCAAATGAAGCCGTTCTTTGTGCTGCTAGGGCGTTGTTCTACCTTTGAGTTTATTTTTTTCTCTTTCTCTTGGCTCACTTTCAATACTCTTAAAACAAAAGAAAGGTTGCTAAAATCTAAAAAAAAAAAAGACAGAAACACTCCTCAAATAATAAAAACACTTTTCGAACCCCCCCCCCCCCCCCCACCACCCCCACCACCCCCACCACCACCCTTTCTCTCTTACTTGTGTCTCTGTTTATATAGGGGAGATGAGATCAAACTATGGAAAGTTAAATTTTAATTTACTAATTGATTGGAAAATTCAAAATTGATTGACTAATTGGTTGAGGAAAAATTAATGCTTAATTGATTTGAGAAGGTTAAGCTCAATTGGAAGAAATTAGGAATCAATTATAATTAAAAAAAGGAAAAATTTTCTGATTTAATTGAAAAATCAAAATCAAATTGATTGGAGAAAATTAAGAATTGATTAAAGAGAATTAACAATCGATTGATTGTGAGAACTAAATTAATTGGAGAAAATTATGACAAAAAGATTTGTAAGAAATTTATAATTAAAACTATTGAAAACTAATTTGGAAAAATAAACTCTGTAATTAAAACTGATCAAAATAAAAAGGCAAGTGAATTCATATAATTAAAAAGATTTGACATATATGTGAATTCAAAATTCGAAATTTAAAAATTGGCAACAATACCTATATGAACAGTTTATTTAGACAGCCTAATTTCAAATTCACAGTTCGAGCCCAAGTTCAAATGACATTTAAGCCACTAATTAGGTCCAAATTTAGGGGTCACAAATGCACACCCAAAAAAAATTATGGTATCTACAGGCACCATGTACAAATATTCAGTTGGAGATCATGATTTTTAAATGAGATCGTGTATAAATACTCGATAAGAACTGTGTACAAATATTCAATTAGGGATCGTGATTTTTAAATAGGAATTGTGTATGTACACGATTTAAAATTGTTCTTTTTTTGGGACCTTGTAACAATTACTTAATTGAGAATTATGACTTTGACCGTATACAAATGCATAATTGATCAGGACCATGACTTTTAAATAGGACTATGTATTAAGAGGAGGGATCATTTGACACCGGGTGTAAGATTAAGAGTTTTACACCCTTTCGTAACTTAACGTATGATTAATATTTAATTAATCCGACCGTCGAATTTCATGCTCTATTCGCATACATCGTGCATGTAAAATTTTGAGTTAATTTAAAATGTCTAGCATATGTTTTGAAGCGATAGAATTTCTCACCGTTAAATATATATTAAAAATATCTAAAAATATTAGAGTCTAGATTGATATCATAAAAGTATCGGATCGACTTGAAATTTTACGTGCATGATAGATTCGAATATGTCTTTAAATCCAACGGTCGGATCGTTAAAATATTAATCGTGCGACGAGTTATAAAAAGGGTGTAAAACTAAAAGTTTTACACCGGGTGTAATTGGATCCCTCCTCATGTATTAATATTCAACATAAAAATGATAAGAGTAAATGTAAATTAATGGTGTAAAATTAAGTTTAAAAGAGGTAAGAGTAAACGTAAAATTGAGAAATATAGTATTTGATAATACTTGATCGGAATTTTTTATAAGAGTATGAAATGAAGTAATATAGCTTGGAGTATTCCAAGATGTCGAACCCTCGAGGACTTGTGAATTGCTAATTCCTAATTCTAGTAGAGTTTAATAAAAGAGAAAATCTAATTTAACAAAAGCAATGAATTAATTAAACAAAAATAAGATATTATAATCTAATTAAAAGAACAGTGCAAATAATTAAAAAAATAATCAATATTAAAAGTATTAGGGTTTTAGGCTTCTCTTTTAGGTATTTAATTCAATTATGTATGAATTTAGTTAACATGGTTAAAATAACAATCATTAATCTATTTAGGAGCCCTCTCAGATCATCCTAAGCTTTCCGAACAAAGTGGTTACTACCTCTCGGTGCATAAGCTAATTAACTAAGAATATTAAGATCCTAGGATTATAATTAAATTAGTTTCTCCACGACCCTAATTCAATTATGGTTATCACAATTAATTGAATTACCCAAATTGGCCCTCAAACTATACCAAAAAGGACAAATTGGCCCTTAAACTTTTATTTGGAACAATTAACCCCTCAAACTATTATTTTTGGACAATTAACCGCCCAAAGGGTTATATTACATGGAATCTCAAGGGTTATATTGTCCCAAACTATTAAGTTTGAGCGATTAATTATCCCAAAATAATAGTCTTGAGGTGTTAATTATCTCAAAATAATAGTTTGAGGGATCAATTATCTCAAATAAAAATTTAGGGGCCAGTATGTCTCAAAATATATAGTTTATTGATCAATTTGGATATTCAGCCGTTAGTTAGATTAATCCCAATTAAACTTGGACTCCTTGTGCCATATCATCAACACTTGATACAAGGTCTCCTCATCAACCGTCAACACTGGTCCCACGTCTAATGCAAAACAATTACCTCGCCTAATTTTGCTCGTTTCTTGGCCTTTTCGGTTTTGCTTGAGTTTGGAACTTCACGTGGCTTTCCCTCTCACCAACATAAAGCTACGTGGCATCATCATGGCTTAGCTTCAATTAGGCTTCAAGTATGTTGACTTCTCTCCTTGCGCAAGACCATGTGACAATTATAAGGCTAACATAATTTTCTTCCCTTGGTTCTTAATGCCTTTTTAATCCCTTTTCTATGAAATTAGCTCCAAATTAACACCTACAAGTAAATAAATTAAACATAAGAAAATATCATTAATTACATATAAATTCAGCTATGAAAGTGCTAAAATATAAATCAAATTAACTACTAAATATGACTTTATCAAGTTGCATATATGTAAAGGTCATAAAGGTGAACATAAAAGTGGTAAGAGTAAATATAAAATAATGGAATATAAGATTTATTAAAAGTAAAAGTAAAAATGATAAGAGTAAATATAGAAGTAATAAGAGTAAATGTAAAGTAATGGAATATAATTAAAATCTGTTAAGAGAAAATATAAAAGTGAGCTAAATAAATATAGAATTGTAGAGTATAGGATTCGGTAAATATAAACATAAATGTAATAAGAATAAGCTTAAAATTTCGATATAAGAAAAATTTAACAAAAATTTATATATACAAAGGATAAAAAAAAAAGAATTGGTAGATTTATTTGATAATATATTAAGTATGGTCTATTATATCTACTTTATACAAAATTTTACAAATTTATTATGTATTATGTTTCCATTAATTATATTATATGGAATAAAATTAAAATAAAATTTAATATTAAAAATAATAATAAATACCCACGTGCATAGCATATGGCAAGATACTAGTATAATTAATTAGCTACAAATTGTTCAAAAGGGATTTTTGAGTTTGAAAGCATTTTTTTTTAGCTTAGTAAATGTTGTAATTTCCAATGATATGAGGCTATTACGGTCTAAAAAAGCAAAATATTAAAGACAAAGTAGGAAAAAACTTTAATATAACCATGATAATTTACACATTGGAAGACTCCTGGATCAATGGAAGGAAATTTCGAGTAAGTCAAGGTCTTCTCTTTCTCCTCTCCTGGAAATTTGGAACTTTGAAAAGCCAACCTGATATCAAAATCACAATGATGATGATCTCCCATTAGACACGATTTAGGAAAATTTTTCAATTAGGGGTGTCGCAACGTTTTCGAGGACGACGTGATTGGGACGAAATAAAAATAGGAGTCGCCACTAACCTCTTTTGTTTAGGTGGGTTAGCCATCTTTTTAGGAATCTATCTAACCCGACATTGGCCGTGAAATGGCGTATCAAGCTAGATAGGTCCCGGTCTACGGAATCGGAGATTGGGTTCGGGAGTACGATTACGTATGAGGAAGGATTAGCACCCCCACAACGCCCGTCAAAAGACGGTACCGATCAATTAAACATTAATTAGGCCTTAATAATGGGTTTTCAATTTTTTAAGTCTTTTAACCATTGATATTAATTTTTTTAGAATAATTACCAGAAGAAATTGCCATCACAACTCTTTTAGCAATTATATTTATTGATGATTAAACTCAAAAAGACACGCACATATTTTATTTTTGACTTTAAGGGGATAATTAAAAGACACATTTTTCTTGGATTTTCTTGAACACATTTTTTTTATCTTTCAAACATTTTGAATTGCCAACGAATAATTATTAGGAATAATAGCCATCACCATTTCCCTAATAATCATTCTTTATTTAACCAACCATTTTTTTTTGGATTTTCTTTTAATCGTATTTTTAAAATTACCCTTGAATAATTATTAAAGAAATTGCCATCACAATCTCAATAATAATCATTCATTATTTAGTTAATCATTTTTTCTTTTTCTTTAACCATATTTTAGAAATTACCATAGACAAATTATTAGGGAAATTGCCATCACAATCCCCTAATAATTAATCATCATTTAGTTAAACATTTTTATTTTTTGTTTTAGTTTTTCATCAATATTATTCTACAACCCAATTTAAAACCTCACTAGATGCTAACCCAACAACTAATCTAGACTAAATCTATGTTCAAGCCCTATTCTAAACCTAATTACATAAGCCCTGCACATGTATTTACTAAAACCCAAATCAACTAGACACACTCAGCCCAATAAAAACATACAATACATACCCACAACATATATTAGTCCAAGACAACAATTGCTAAAGCCCAATTTAGAACATAACCCACGAACCCAATGCAAACATTCATTAAAGCCCAAATATCCAATTGCAACTAACAGCCTAATAAAGACAATCCCAAAACAAGTAAACATCACGTGAATAAAAAAAAAGGAAACAAAAGTCAAACTCTTTTACCCCAAACGGTAGATGATGACGTGTTTTGGCTCAGGTTTTCTTCTTCTTCTTTTCATTCTTTTCCTCTCTTCAAGCCACCGACCCCATCCTTTCCACAAAAAGAAATTCAGCCGCTAACTCCTCCCCTCTAACTTCACCGGTCTCGACCACCAACAGCCTTCCTCGTCAACAACACTTCTCTTCCTCTTCGTTTCCAGTTGGGACTCAAACCTTCAAAAGCCGTTTTGAAACCGAGGAAAATATCCCATCTTTTAAGAAGAAAACGTTTTGAAACCTCAAAGTGTTTGTTTTTTTTAAAAAAAAAGAACAACTGTTGAAAAGAACCCTAAAACAAATCAAATTTCTTGGTTCCCTTTCTTTTGTGTTCTGATTTTTAGCAAAAAAGATTTTTTTTTGGGGTTTGTTTAATGACTTAGGTATTTACTAAGGGCTTTATTTTTGTGTTTGAGATGATGAAAAAGAAAAGGATTTCGAAATTGGGAACGGATCTGTAGTGAGGAAACAAGGCAGAGACTACTCTCGAATGGCTAAGGAGAAAACGGAGGGGTTGATTCTTTATTCGGGTGACTCTTCTGCTTTGAATAATGTTTCTCTTGGTTGTTTGAGAATTTGGATACCTTCTAATTCTTGCTTCTAATTTATCGAGGAATTTTGGCAAATTGAATTTGGAAGTGGAAGTGAAACAAAGAAATGATGAATTTTGATTTGCATGAAGGAGCTCAAGTATAAGGCATGAATGAAGATGGTCAAGGGAAAGGATGGTGATGATGAAGGTAAGGAAAAAGGTTTGCTTCCTGCACTTTCGTATTTTCCTTGCTATTTTGTTGGTCTGTATTGAGGGGTGTGGAAAATAATATTTCTCTAGCTGAGCTTTTGAGTAAGAGGGTGACGATTTTGGGATCCAATGAGGGTTAGGGAATGGCAACGAGAGCCGTGATTCGGTCTCCCAAAAAAAAACTAAATAAACTGTGAGAACCTAAACTAGGTCTCAAAATGAAACAAATGAAATGAGTGCCGTGATTCAATCACCAACTGCAACGAGAGCCGTGATTCGGTGTCCCAAAAAACTAAATAAACTGTGAGAACCTAAACTAGGTCTCAAAATGAAACAAATGAAATGAGTGCCGTGATTCGGTCACCAACTGCAACGAGAGCCGTGATTTGGTCTCCCAATGAAATAAACAAACTGTGAGAACCTAAACTAGGTCTCAAAATGAAACAAGAGCCATGATTTGATCTCTTAAATGAAACAAGTGCCGTGATTCGGTCACTAACTGCAACGAAAGCCGTGATTCGGTCTCCCAATGAACTAAATAAACTGTGAGAACCAAAACTAGATCTTGAAATGAAACAAATGAAATGAGTGCCGTGATTCGGTCACCAACTGCAACGAAAGCCGTGATTCGGTCTCCCAATGAACTAAATAAACTGTGAGAACCAAAACTAGATCTCGAAATGAAACAAATGAAATGAGTGCCGTGATTCGGTCACCAACTGAAACGAGAGCCGTGATTCGGTCTCCCAATGAACTAAATAAACTGTGAGAACCTAAACTAGACCTCAAAATGAAACAAGAGCCATGATTTGGTCTCTTAAATGAAACAAGTGCCGTAATTACGTCACAAACTACAACGAGAGCCGTGATTCGGTCTCCCAATGAAATAAACAAATTGTGAGAACCTAAACTAGGTCTCAAAATGAAACAAATGAAATAAGTGCCGTGATTCGGTCTCTCAACAAACTAACTTGATTTTGCAAATATCTCGTAGGATACATGGCTTGAAAAGATCCTATGAAAGGGAAGATGAAATGTGAAGATCCTTTGGAAGGGCACATGACTTGAAAAGATCATATGGAAGGGAAGATGCAATGTAAAGATCCCATGGAAAGGCAAATGATTAAATGAAGGCCTGGGACAGGGCAAATGATTAAATGAAGGCCCGGGACAGGGCAGATGATTAAATGAAGGCCCGGGACAGGGCAGATGATTAAATGAAGGCCCGGGATAGGGCAGATGATTAAATGAAGGCCCAGGACAGGGCAAATGATTAAATGAAGGCTCAGGATAGGGCAAATGATTAAATGAAGGCCCAAGATAGGGCAAATGATTAAAATGAAGGCCCAGGACAGGGCAAATGATTAAAATGAAGGCCCAGGACAGGGCAAATGATTAAAATGAAGGCCCAGGACAGGGCAAATGATTAAATGAAGGCCCAGGACAGGGCAAATGATTAAATGAAGGCCCAGGACAAGGCAAATGATTAAATGAAGGCCGCCCATGACAGGACAAACGATTAAATGAAGGCCCAGGACAGGGCAAACGATTAAATGAAGGCCCAGGACAGGGCAAACGATTAAAATGAAGTCCCAGGACAGGGCAAACGATTAAATGAAGGCCCAGGACAGGGAAAACGATTAAATGAAGGCCCAGGACAGGGCAAACGATTAAATGAAGGCCCAGGACAGGGCAAATGATTAAAATAAAGGCCCAGGACAGGGCAAATGATTAAAATGAAGGTCCAGGACAGGGCAAATGATTAAATGAAAGCCTAAGATAGGGTGAATGATTAAAATGATGAAATGATGAAAAAAGTATGGTAGAATGATGATGAATAGATCACATTGCAATGATATGGTGCCAATTTGACTTGGCTTACTCATGGCTAACTATATTGGACTTAAACCTCATGTCATGTAAATTTTGACTAGGCTTAATCTTCATGTCGTGTCAACTTGACTGGACTTACCCATGGCCAACTACATTGGGCCTAAACTTATGTGAATTATGATATCAAACCTTTCAAGAGTATGTCATTCTTAATTCATTCTTTTCATGTCTCAAATTGTCTTATCTTCATCAATTCTCTTTCCTAAGAAAACATCATGAATTGTCAATGTATGCAAGCATGATATGATGTATATGGATGCATGTATGTCCAGTTTAAGTTTGAAATAAAAAAAAAGAACGATACTCATTGAACTTCCCTGATCTTGGTGCTTGCCCCAACATTAGTTTTCTGAAATCTGCTTTTAGTGGTGACATTGATTTCCTTTTGGCATCTTCATTCCCTCATTCACATTCTACATTTTCTTTCCTTGTCTTTTTCCTGTAGCAAAGACCAATTGAAGGATCAAATTTCATCTGTGTGTAAAGTTCAACTCCAATTATATATTTGAATCCATGAATTTGATAATGAATATCAAAAGTTGCTTCATACTTAAGCATTCATTATACTCAAAAAAGACATCGAATTCCTTGGTATTCAAATTTGGTAAACATCTTTTATTCAACTTTAAAAAAAAATCTCATGAAACTTGGATCTCTTGAAAAGTTGGTAGTTACTACTTAGAATGTCCTTTCAAAGAAGATGGCACCTTGTTTCTTTCGAATGGGTTTTGATAGGATTTTCAACAATTTGGCAACTTCTAGCAAGTTCAGAAATGATCATCATTGTCTCATAGAGGGAGAGGACATCAATGTCTCTTCATCTGGGTTTTCAAATTTTTTTTCTTTTTTATTTTTTTTGAAATCAAATCTTTTCTTTTTCAAAAATTGATTTGGAAACAAAAATCAAGTTAATGCTCACTTAGTCTCTTGACATGACAATCTGATATGGGTCAAAACTAGCTATGAAAGGCTTAGGATTTTGGAAGTTTGGGTTTCAAAGAGAATTTCCTCACATCAAGAGATGTGACATTTTAATGGCTCGTCAGTGCTGGATGCCCCAAAAAGATTTTTATTGCTCATTTCTGAAGCTCACTTTATTGCCTTAGCTAAATTTGGAGTAGTTTCATGAATTCTCATTTTGGCTCTAGACTGCCCTTTTGGGTTTTCACCCTAGAGTCACATTATTTCATTTCTTTTTCTTTTTCTTCTCTCTTCTTTTCAATGACTGTCTCATCATACACATGAAAATTCAAAATTCATTCAAACAGTCTTTTGAAAAAATGGTTCAATGTAAAAGATCCATTCTTCTAAAGAAATGCTCTTCAATTAAAGTACCCACACTCGATCAAAATGGACTTTTCAAGGCACGTAATGTAGGCCATGGTTGAGGGTTCAGAAAGAAAGGATAAACAGGCCCAAAAAATATTTCAAGGTAACTGAATCAAGGATCACTTTTCAGCCATATGAAGAATTCATTTCTTCATGCTTGATTTCTCATTTGCCTCTATCCCATTAGTCTTTTCATTTCAATTTGTCATTTTTTTCTTTTCTTCCTTTTCTTTTTCTCTCTTTCTTTTTTCTTTCTTCTTCTTTTTTTTTTGACAACATGAGTTCAAGGCTATTCTTATCAAGCAATTCTTCATCATTTTGGGGTGTCATTTCTTTAGGCCATATGCAAGATTTCTTCCATCTTTTGCTCGAATGCTTCTTTTTTTTTTTTTGCATTTGCCCCCAGTGTGAGGGGTGATCCTTGATTGGGTTCATTAGAAAGAAAATTCATTTAGGCTCAAAAGGGACAGCAATAGAGAATTTTCTTAAAAGTGAAAGGAGTATGAAAGATTGCCATTTGTCTTCTGAAGTATGGCTACTTTTGTTGAAAAGTAATTCCTTAGAGAAATGTGACTTCAAAACTTTTGAAAACCTTGTTCAGAATCCTAATGAATGTCTCATGTGCATGATGATACAGTCAATTTTCTTCTCTCTCTTTTTTTATTCATTTCTTTCTTTCTTTTTTTTTCACTATTGATTTTTATTTCAAATGAGAATTTCATGAAAAATGTTGTCTTCCACCCCTTCCAAACAACAATTAAGGCGGTGAGTTTAAGCAATCTTGGATAAAAACTATCTCAATAGCAAAGGTGACAAGGTTTTTTATGAAAAAATGTGTCAGGACCTTACAAAGTGAATTTGGTCTTTTTGATCTTTTTGCCCCATGAATGGGTGAAGATGTTGGCAAAAAGATTGCTCTTTTTAGTCAATAAGAGGAATGAGAAGCAAGGTTCCGTGTTAAATTCAAAGAGCATGAGTTTATTTTGAGTCAATAAGAGAAACAAAAAGCAAAAATCTAAGTGGGATTCAAAGATCATGGGTTTATTTGGAGACAAGGAAGAATGGATTCAAAGTTTTAGCATAGTTTTAACACATATCAATATGTCAAACTTTAAAGTTTAAGCAAGCATTTTCTTAATCCTTTTTTTCAAACCATACGAAAAAACAATTTTGTTTACCGCACTCAGATGAAGAATATTGATTCTGAATTTTCAAGGTTTATGTCCCATCCTTGTTTTGGGTTTCAATTTTTGTGGCTTCATTTGAATGACAAGGAGTGGTAAGAAAAATGGTCTGAAAGACTCGTTAAGAACTATTTTCCATAATAACTACCAACTTTTCACGAAATCCTTCTTGTTAAAAAAAAATTTCTTCTTCTCTCTTTTTTTTTTTCATTTTTTTCAATTCATCAAATGCGACCATGGAAGATTGATAACACAAATATCTTAAAAAAAATGAATATTCTGAAAAGAGTTCAATATCAACAAGGATAACCAAAATCAAAGCACCATGATATGATTTTGAAAATTCAAAGCTCATCCATTTCTATTTTACACCAAAAGAAAAAAAATTCTAAAAAATGTTACTTTCAAATGACATTATGTACAATACTGGAAAAGAAAACACTGTATATAAGAGTGAAAAGGAAGAATTACCCCAGATTGGCATACTAGTTACTGAGTTCCACGGTCCATGAGGAGTTATCACGAAATGATGGCACTGTTGACAAAGATGTCAATCTTTTTCTTTACTAACAAAAACTCTTGCATGCGCGTATGCATGAAATGTCATGTATGTATGGACATGTAAATTACTAATGCTATGCAATGCAGAGAATGAAATTTTATCATGAATGATGTGATGTGAAATTTCAAGATGTCATTGACAACATGTTATCAAACATGATAGAATGCAATTGAGATACTGAGATGTTGAAAAATGATTAAATGATAAGCCTATCATGTGTGCAACTTAAATGCGCATGACAAAACAAAAACCTCTTCTATCTCTTTTTTTTTTCCTTCTTTTTGCTCTTCATCATCTTCATTTTTGGATGATTTTTACTGCACAATGTAAAAGCAGTAAAGCAGAAATATGCTATTAGGTAACCAAATAGAGTAAAGCAAAATGCCCCTTTTTATTTTAATTTTTTTTAAAAAATATCAAAAGATCGAGCCCCGAGGCCCTGGGACAAGTAGTATCCCTTATCACGAACAAAACGCTTGTCCACGTTACTGTCATAACTCATACATCAAAGAGGAGAAGGGTAAAGAAGCGTTCCTTCATGTGTACCTAGTATTCTAGTAGCCTCACGGGTTCAGCTCTACCTAGGTTCTCTCACCAAAACTAGATGCTGGTTGGGCTTTGATCCTATGAAAAGGTTCCCGAATTGCCCCCTACTAGCGGTTCGCTATCCTGTGCTAGCAAGTACAATCCGAGTGAGAGTGTTCGCTCAACCCCCGGGGACAGAGTCCCTTGGAAGCCTGTTACTATGCTCTCTTCTAAAGGTGATCCGACCATCATCGGATTATGCATGAATGCAAGAAGTGATGTGTGTGGAAGGAACTTGCAAACCTTTACCGATCACTGTGATATATCAAACATCACCAAACTCATTCACCTTTCTCTTTGCACAAGGAAAACAAACAAGTTAGCAATAGACAAGTGAGATAATATAACAAGCATGGCAGATAAGACATATAAAGCAAACAGATAAAACAATAAGACAACAAGATGCTTGAAAATATTTAAAGGTAATTCCTAAAACTAAACCCCCCAATAGAACATGAATTTTTCTCTTTTTCCTTTTTTATGTTTTTTTTGTTTATTGTGTTTTTTCTTAAAAAAAAATTTATTAAGGCCCAATTAAAATCAATTTCATCTCGGCTCGACTCTCGAACTCTGTCCCCAGTGGAGTCGCCAAGCTCTCGCAACGTTTTCGAGGACGACGTGATTGGGACGAAATAAAAATAGGAGTCGCCACTAACCTCTTTTGTTTAGGTGGGTTAGCCACCTTTTTAGGAATCTATCTAACCCGACATTGGCCGTGAAATGGCGTACCAAGCTAGATAGGTCCCAGTCTACGGAATCGGAGATTGGGTTCGGGAGTACGATTACGTATGGGGAAGGATTAGCACCCCCACAACGCCCGTCAAAAGACGGTACCGATCAATTAAACATTAATTAGGCCTTAATAATGGGTTTTCAATTTTTTAAGTCTTTTAACCATTGATATTAATTTTTTTAGAATAATTACCAGAAGAAATTGCCATCACAACTCTTTTAGCAATTATATTTATTGATGATTAAACTCAAAAAGACACGCACATTTTTTATTTTTGACTTTAAGGGGATAATTAAAAGACACATTTTTCTTGGATTTTCTTGAACACATTTTTTTTATCTTTCAAACATTTTGAATTGCCAACGAATAATTATTAGGAATAATAGCCATCACCATTTCCCTAATAATCATTCTTTATTTAACCAACCATTTTTTTTTGGATTTTCTTTTAATCGTATTTTTAAAATTACCCTTGAATAATTATTAAAGAAATTGCCATCACAATCTCAATAATAATCATTCATTATTTAGTTAATCATTTTTTCTTTTTCTTTAACCATATTTTAGAAATTACCATAGACAAATTATTAGGGAAATTGCCATCACAATCCCCTAATAATTAATCATCATTTAGTTAAACATTTTTATTTTTTGTTTTAGTTTTTCATCAATATTATTCTACAACCCAATTTAAAACCTCACTAAATGCTAACCCAAATCAACTAATCTAGACTAAATCTATGTACAAGCCCTATTCTAAACCTAATTACATAAGCCTTGCACATGTATTTACTAAAACCCAAATCAACTAGACACACTCAGCCCAATAAAAACATACAATACATACCCACAACATATATTAGTTCAAGACAACAATTGCTAAAGCCCAATTTAGAACATAACCCACGAACCCAATGCAAACATTCATTAAAGCCCAAATATCCAATTGCAACTAATAGCCTAATAAAGACAATCCCAAAACAAGTAAACATCACGTGAATAAAAAAAAAGGAAACAAAAGTCAAACTCTTTTACCCCAAACGGTAGATGATGACGTGTTTTGGCTCAGGTTTTCTTCTTCTTCTTTTCATTCTTTTCCTCTCTTCAAGCCACCGACCCCATCCTTTCCACAAAAAGAAATTCAGCCGCTAACTCCTCCCCTCTAACTTCACCGGTCTCGGCCACCAACAGCCTTCCTCGTCAACAACACTTCTCTTCCTCTTCGTTTCCAGTTGGGACTCAAACCTTCAAAAGCCGTTTTGAAACCGAGGAAAATATCCCATCTTTTAAGAAGAAACGTTTTGAAACCTCAAAGTGTTTGTTTTTTCTAAAAAAGAACAACTGTTGAAAAGAACCCTAAAAAAAATCAAATTTCTTGGTTCCCTTTCTTTTGTGTTCTGATTTTTAGCAAAAAAGATTTTTTTTTTTGGTTTGTTTAATGACTTAGGTATTTACTAAGGGCTTTATTTTTGTGTTTGAGATGATGAAAAAGAAAAGGATTTCGAAATTGGGAACAGATCTGTAGTGAGGAAACAAGGCAGAGACTACTCTCGAATGGCTAAGGAGAAAACGGAGGGGTTGATTCTTTATTCGGGTGACTCTTCTACTTTGAATAATGTTTCTCTTGGTTGTTTGAGAATTTGGATACCTTCTAATTCTTGCTTCTAATTTATCGAGGAATTTTGGCAAATTGAATTTGGAAGTGGAAGTGAAACAAAGAAAGGATGAATTTTGATTTGCATGAAGGAGCTCAAGTATAAGGCATGAATGAAGATGGTCAAGGGAAAGGATGGTGATGATGAAGGTAAGGAAAAAGGTTTGCTTCCTGCACTTTCGTATTTTCCTTGCTATTTTGTTGGTCTGTATTGAGGGGTGTGGAAAATAAGATTTCTCTAGCTGAGCTTTTGAGTAAGAGGGTGACGATTTTGGGATTCAATGAGGGTTAGGGAATGGCAAGGATATTTGGAAAACAAAAGAAAGCTCCCTTTTTTTTATCGGCTGCTCCTCTTTTTTGACTTTCTTTGCCTCCTTTTTTTCTTTTTTTGATCGGCTGCTCCTCTTTCCCCGTTTTTCTTTGGTTGGCCCCATTCGTCTCTTTTTTTCTTTGCTTGGCCCCCTTTTGTCTCTTTTTTTTAATCGGCTACTCCTCTCTTTCTTCATCAAAATGAAAAAATAAAAAAAAAACAGCGGGCCCAAAAAAAACAAAAATGGCCGACCTCCTTTTGAAAACTTCAACTCCCTGCTCTCTTTCTATCTCTGCTCTAATTGATTCGGTGATTGATTGGCATCAGTTGTGCTGTCTTTAGAGGGGTATGTAAGAGCTGGCAAACGAATCACGTGAGGATGCTGCCAAGCTATCTTTTTCTATTTTACATTGGATGTTACTACCACCTCATTTCCATTTTTCAGCCAAAGCCAAAGCAGAAAAACCGAGGTAAGTTATGGGGCCATTTCCCATGTGCATTATGTTGTGGATATGATGAATGGTGGGGTTGTTGACTTCTTCATCATTAAATGCCAAATTATGATAGTTGGAACAAGAATTATAATTGCTGCCACTATCTTGCACGGGCTCTTGGACTCATGCATTCCTATTGCTTTCTCTCATATAAAATATGATGGCGTGCATGCAAATTTCCAACATGATGAGCTGGTGGATAAGCATTAAGGTGACAGCCACGTCTATGAAGGGATTTCCAGGGATAAAAAGAAATAAGTGAGTGGCATGGGTCTCCAGAACAAGGATAACAATGGCCGTTAAGTAATCATTGGCTTTCTATAATTGTTTATTGAATCAATTCTTCCGTGGTCGTCTTCATGTGGCCCATCCAGTAAGAAAGCCAAAAGTTAATGAAAGCCATGATGATTATAACCACTAAATTGAGGTGCGAACCGAGCAAGTCTTCCACTAAAAACAGAGTGGGACAATGGTTTTGGGTTTGATGATTGTCAACTATGTTCTCTAATGGCAGCATGCTTGTTGCTCATGGCTTCTCTGCTCGGTTCACCTTGAACAATCCTCCCTGCTTATGGCTTCTCTGCTCGGTTCACCTTGAACAATCCTCCCTGCGTCCCACTGAAAAGGATAAGGTATGTGGTTGTCTTCAGAAAGTGGTTGAACCTGTTCAGCACCTTTATGCTTTGAAGAAAAGAAACTCACGCTTCCACGCCGTTTAATCCCCACCATCACAACAAAATGTCTGGCACCTTTATGTAATGTCAGTTGATCCCCAATTCAAGTGTCAATCTCAGCTCTGACCCCACCATAATCCATTCCCACAATAAAGAAAATGTCTGGCACCTTTATGTAATGTCAGTTGATCCCCAAATAGCTGTTGAAGTGTCGATCTCAGCTCTGACCCCACCATAATCCATTCCCACAATAAAGAAAATGTCCACTCATGATAGCTATGCACCTTGGTGTAATGTCAGTTGATCCCCAAATAGCTGTTGAAGTGTCGATCTCAGCTCTGACCCCACCATAATCCATTCCCACAATAAAGAAAATGTCCACTCATGATAGCTATGCACCTTGGTGTAATTTTTCTGCATGATGGTGTGGCGTGGCTTGTGGTGTCTTTGAGAAGTTAACTGTTTTATTAGCGACAATAACTACAGAAAGTTCGAAGAGTTGAAACTCTTTTTTTTTCAGGGTCTGGAGTGTAAGAATTTCGACTGATGCTCCCAAATAAAAAAAAAGGACATAATATTTAAAATGGGCACATTAATAACAAACTAAGTTAAAATTGAAATTAAAATTAATACTAAGATTAAAATGAACATTAAGATGCAAATGAATAAGGAATGGATAAAAATAAAAAAAATAGTGTCTACAAGGGGAATTATCTTTATCTTGTTTCTCCACCAATTAGCATAAAGTCATTTAGATGAGAGCCATGCTACAGACCTTCTAATTTGCCCTCTATTTTAATTCTCCTTGCATAGCATAATAACAACCGAGAATTTCAATCTAAAATCCCACCATAATAAATGTGTCAAATTTAGAATTTACCATTTAATTTAATTTATTTCAAACTCGTGGCTATAAACTTATGCCACATCATGATGGATGAGAATGGAGAGAAAATGTTGAAGTGTTAAATAGTAGCATTTTTTGTGTGATGACTATAAAGTAAAATCATATTAATCAAAAGGTTTCATTTTCATCAATATGAGAATATTCAAGCCACTAATTGTAATTAACATGGCTAGAAGGCAATGTGAGTCTCAAGCTTGACGCCAATGTGATGCTTGTTATTTTCTAATGAATGGTATTGATTCTGATGTTCATGTCATCTTAGCTTAGATATATTGTTAGAAGAAGGCCTATGGATTTTGTAGAATGAAGTAATTAATATGAAAATCTCCATTTTAAGGATGATGATATTCGCAAAACTTCCTCTAGTCGCCCTCACCATGTGGCTGATCTTTCTATTTCTTTATACTAATTTATAATTACACTAAAGCTTGCGTCTTTCCCAAGCCTAAACATTTCCTTTTATAGTCCGCCTATGGTGACTAATTTAGTATAAAAGTCAATAATCCTAATCCTAAGCCTAGACTCTATTCGATGTCCAAAGGCTACTCACAATGTAAGAATATGAGTATGATTTTGAATCTTTAAGTTTTTACAGTATTTAACAAAAGAATCGGAGAATGAGAATAAAATAACTCTTTCCACAACTCAGTCCTGAAAGTACCATCAAATTGTTTACATTGAAACTTTGGCGTCTTTTTTTTTGGTACATTAATACTTGATAGAGGGGTTAACACTCCAAACCTGCAGGTAGAAAAGACCACAATCAATTAGGCAGCCAGGGTATCGCAAATTCACCAGCAAGCCTGCGCAGGCATGTGATCTCCCCTGCACACATAACCCTTTCGTGCACTTACCTGAACATGTAAGCATATAAGCCAACAACACCCTCAAGCATATTACATATCGTATATGGCCTCACGAAGTAGCCAATTTGTAGAAGCCTTCTAGAAAAACAAATTCCAGATTTTGAATCCTCAACCTCTTCTCGTTTAAAAGATCTTTTCCAAGTAGAACACTGTGCATCAGGAAAGAATCTGTTCCTATGCACCTGTCCTTGAGCATTCAATTTCAAGCAGACCACTTCAGTGAAAATTTTGTGTTAGTTATTTATTTCATAGAAACGAAGAGAAATTAGAAATATTTTGATATTCATCTTGAGGATAGTTCTGAGACATTATATCAAACAGTTAGCTTGCTATAGCCGTGACTTTGAAGACATTGATGTTGATAAGGAAAGGAGAGAAAAATGAAGGAAAAATTACTTTCTACATGTCACATTCACATCGCACTCTATTATCGGAAGAGCAAACGAGGATTCAAATAGGCTACATCGTCCAAGTCGTCCAAGTCTATCCCTTTCCACCAATCTGAACTTTTGAAAGAGGGTAAGAAGGCATTTCGAGTGGCTTCATCATCCCATTCGACCTGTTCCCACCATTCTTCATATCCTTCAATGCTGATTTGATTCCCCTTTGTATCGTCCAGGTTGAATGGAAGCCTCTTAAGTTTTGAACAATTGAATACTTTGATTTTTCTGAAACATGGGAATGGTAGAGGATCCCAATATATGCTCCTCAATTCTGGTAAATCTCGCAAATCAAGCATTTCTAGCTTAGCAAATGGTTTTGAGTTTCCAACATTTGCAACTCTAGTCAATGTTCCCTCACTCACAATTGCTTCCAATTTTGAGCAAATCATAATCCCAAGCCATGTCAAATTTGGAGCATGAAGAAGCCACGATACGCTCCTCAATCCATCACATTTATGTATGAAAACCCTGCTCAGTGTGTGAAAGCAAGGAGTACTACGAAAGAGTGAGGTCTGTGTCATCTTTATCTTTTCCAAATTCACGCAACCTTGAAAAAACAGGATTTCCAAATGCTCCAGGTTTACTATAGGTAAAACATCCAATTCCTTTGACTCCCAAAAACCTCGGAAAGAAAGTGCTTCTGTGCATCCTGTGAGATTGTGGGAGCTCAAAAAGCTTTGTAGTGCAAAGGCATTTTTTATTTCTATAGTCAGTGAATTCAAATGTTGCAAGCATTTCAATTCCTCTATTAGACCTTCATTACCACCATGCAAGACATTGTCTTCATCTACACCTCCTTCTGAAAAAGATATTCTGAATACTTGCAGCCTTGAAACATTACATATCAATTGTTGTGGAATCTTTTTAAGATTAGATGTCCCACACAAGTTTAAGCATTTCAGATTTGACAAGCTGTTCAGGTATATTGGCAGCTCTATTATCCCTGTCGAATGTAGATCAAGGTGTTCTAGTGAGACCAGTTCTAATATTCCCTCTGGCAAATTCCTTAGCTTCCGATTCCAAGACAAGTTTAGAACTCTCAGTCTCGGCATAAATTGGAAGAAACCATCACTAATCACCATCAACTTGTTATCGTTAACAAAAAAAGTTCGAAGATTAGGGCATGTTGGTGTTCCTCTTAGCTCTTCTATTCCAATATTCGCCAATGACATTCTCGCACCTTCCCAATTTTCAACATTAAATGCTGCCTCATTTGATCCATCCCGAGCTTGTACAAAACATTTCTTCTCTGATGCCTCACACTCGCGAGCTATCCACAATGCCATATCGCGGATCACATCATGCATCTTTACAAGTCCTTCTCCTCCTTCACATCTTTCTAACAAACACGCATTAAGAAGACAACTGACAATGTTGTACCCTTGCATTTGAGCTCTACTTGTATTCTTAAATTCATCCAAAAGTCCCTCACAAAACCAATACTCTATTAGAAATTTTTTTTCAATTCTAGAATCTTCAGGAAACAAACTACAATACAAGAAGCAATATCTCATCGTGTCATTAGGCAAGCTATCATAACTAAATTTTAAAAGAAAATATACCTCTTGGTCCATCCTTCCAAACTTATGCGGAAATTCTTTTAAGACCTCGATTGCATATTTCCAGTCTTGGACCATCTTCTTGCAAGCCATGGCTTTACCAATTATTATCAGTGCAAGAGGTAGCCCACCACACTTTGCAGCCACTTGTTTAGCGAGCCCACGGATATTTGGATGGCTGTCAAGGGTTTCTTCTCCGACCTTATCTTGAAACAATTTCCAAGCTTCATCCGCTCTCAAGCATTCTACTTTGATCTTCTCATTAGCTCCCATTTGGCCACATACCTCTACCAAACGAGTTGTAAAGATGATTTTACAACCATTTTCCTGATTCGGTGCAGGTATACCCACTTTAATCAAATCCACCCATTCCCACACATCATCCATCAATAAAACAAATTTTTTTTTGCTTAGAATTCTGAAAATAACGATAGCTTTCTCATCAGAACTTTTATTCGTCCACAACTCATTTGAAAGGCCTAGCTTTTCACCGATTTTTTGTTGAACATTTTCAACGGTATGATCTTTAGACACTAACACCCAAATGACAAGATCATAACCTATTAGCATGTTGCTTAACTTATTGTTAATTTGGGTCAAGAGTGTTGTCTTACCGACGCCTCCCAAGCCATGTAAACCAATGATGCCTGCCTCGTTTCCTTCAAGTAAGCTCAAGACTTTTCCCAACGTTGATTCCAAACCCACTGTGGGCTCAGTAGGTCTTACCTCCACTCGGGCTGCAGGTTCATTCTCCGCTACCTTGTCAAAAATTCCTTCATTTTTCAGTTGAACTATTTCTTCAAGTTTTTCAGCAACTTGCTTGCCGAAGGTGTAGCTAGACTTACAGTTCCTGGAAAAGCAACCGGTAAAACATAATTTCTGAATTTCTTGAGGACCATCTTCAATCAATTCATCAGCATCTGCTATCACAGTTTCCACCCTTGATAGCCAGACTTGAACTTGGCTAAGCCGCTTCAGAAGTTGTTGTTCAGCAAGATCAACCATCCGGTTCACATCGTCCCTTTGCGCTTTCAGTTTCTCCAACTCCACGCTCAGAGCTTTAAGATTTTGTTCAAGTTTACATGTATAATTAGCTTCTGCAGAAATGCAATCCCAACAACGAGGAACTGTGTCTTCTGTTGAGATTGCGAGAGAGCATACATTTCCCATAATTTGCTCTCAAATAGATTTTGTTCAAGAGGAGACTTGTTGGCTTGATTTCAGGAATTTCTGAAGCAAGAAAGCTGCAAGTTTGGTAAGGTGAGAGGCAGTGCTTCTGGCAAACACACTGAATATGATTTAGTCAACCTTCACCATTAGGCAGGGGGCCGTAGCTTTTGGTCCATTTTCAAATTTTGTTACCGTCTGAAGAAACCTCTGTAGTACGTTTTTAACTACCCATTGAATGAAGCACATGGCACAACCATAAGTCAATGGACTGAATTACGTCTTTAGCTTATCCAATATCCAAATTTCCTCCCTTTTTTTACTATAGCCTAACCGAGCACTTTAAAGTCTTTTCAGCTTATGGACTGATCATTTTTAGAGCAGCAGCTTTGGCTTTTTCCACAAAAATCATAATGGTTATAGAATGATATATATTTCCAAAGGCAACCGAGAGTAATGACTAAGGAGTAATTGTGGACAAAATATTACGTACGGCTGAAACAGTAATTGGCTTCTTAGTTCTTAGTTCTGTTTGAATAATTGAAAACAAAGCTGATGAGTTATAAACTAAATAGAGACAAGCAATAAAATCAAGCCAGAGCTAGAAAAGGATCCCTGATCAATGGAAGGAAACTTCGGGTAAGTCAAGCTCCTCTTTTTCTTCTCTCTTGGAATTTTGGAACTTTGAAAAGCCAAATTGAATGAAATACTATTATGCATACAAGTCAACATTTATTAAAGTCGCATTTAAAATCATATTAATCAAAGGATCCCAACAATTGACTCGCATGATGTGACGGAATTTCAACCACCAAAACCCTACCAAAAAATATGTATAAAATTTAGGACATACTATTCTTTACCGTAGTTACTTCTAAAATTTATGACTAAAACATGCGGTCAGGCATGTTGGTTGTGGGGGAACAGTGCATTTACATCGTGAAGGATTCAATCCATCTACAGGTTCCGCTACGGATACCTTGGGTCACTTGATGGAATGAAATTTGCTGGGTCAAATTAGGTGGATAAGGTTTAATTTTTCTGTTTATTTTGATTTTTGGATGTGATTTTGCTTTGATAAATTACAATAAAAATTTTGCTGAGAAATTTATGAATCTAGTTTCAAAACATAGTTTCCAGAGGGATTTTTCACAGCTAGGAGGAGCGACCATGGAATCTATTGCAAGACGTAAGAGGCTGAGGTCAAACTAGCAAAAGATGAACTATTTTGAAGCCTTGTATTGTAAAACAACTTTCTCAGTAGAGAGACTTGTCTTTGAAAATGTAAAATACTGTTTGTGTCTGAGGGCTTGCTTTTCTATTCTGAGTTTTGGCCACTGGTAAGCAACAAAACTACAAATAATTATATATATGCTATGTTCGATCACATAAGGATTTTCCAAATATAGAAGACCAAACTAAGAATAATAAAGTCAACTTGTCAACAAAGAAGCAAGACAGTAAATCAGCTCAAACACAATAAAAGAATGGCATGATTCTTGGCTATTTTATATAGTCAACCAGAAGACCGAAAGATGATTTTATTCTTTAATTTGAAATATTCTTTTGATTTCCTTCCATGTATGTACACATGGTATAGTGTATACAATATGAGAGTGGGCTCTAGTGTGAGATAATCTAAGCATTTCAAAGCTTATTCTGTTTTAAAGAACACAAATTTAATTAGCTTTCTTTTAATAGTAATCAAGGCTGCGCAATCTTCAATAGTCTTCAACTGTAATTCTTATATAGCCTCTAGCTTTCCGTTAATTGTTGATTTAGAATGTTGTGTTAACAAAAAGAAACAATCTTTGTCATGAACAAAGAGTAAAAAGCTACTGCAAATATCATTACCATCAAATCGAGAACTAGAGTAACTTCTATCTGTCTGATATGGTAATGAAACAGCAAGGGACAAATATCAGATTGAGGTTGAGGGCACAATGCTTACTCTCCGGGGTCCATGCATCCTATCCTGTTGTAGCGTTCTTCATCAAGTATTGCCTACCTAAACATTGCGCTGGGTGAATCTTGGGGGAATGAATCATGAAGCAGGCCTTCTGATCCCTTTTCTCGCAATACTACACAATCTGGTGTACGAGAGCCATTCTCTCAAGACGTTGATAACTTGAATTGCCACAGGGATTTCCTGCCTTTTCTTCACAGCATTTGGTTCCTCACGAGCATTGATCCTGATGACAACCACCCATTACGCAAAGCTATTCGTTCACCTTATAAATAAGCAGAGCATGGAAACACGAACACAGCAGCTGAGATGCAGAGACTTGACAAAGGACCCTTTCCACTCAAAATGGATTTCTTTCCGACAATCCTTTTACTGCAAAACATAAAGACTTAATAGAGCAATATGCTTTAATAACTACAAAAGAAACATTAGATTATTGTAGCTTGAACTCGAGATATTCAAACTTAGAATGCAATTATTAAGGTTCAGATGAAACTCAGAAAAAAAAATATGAAAATGCAATTATCCAATGTGGAAACTTCAATAGCATCATTTGCAAATCCTGAAATGGGGATCACCTGGCGCCTCTTCGGTTTGTTCCATGGATTGTTTTAGAATGCAACACTAGAAACTCTTTTCCATGTAGATTGTGCATCAGTAAGGAATCTGCTCCAAGCTCCTCTCCTTGATAAATCAACTTCAACCAGACCATTTCAGTGAAAATTTTATGTTATTATATTTTGATTTTCATCTTTAGGATTGTTTGGAGACATTATATAAAACAGTTAGCATACTATCTCGGTGACTTTGAAGACATTGATGTTGATAAGGAAATGAAAGAAAAATAAAGGAAAATTTAAATATCACATACCTTCACGAGCCAATGGAAATTCAAATTGGCTTCATCCTCCAAGTCTATCTCTCTCCACCACTCTGCACGTTTGAAAGAAGGTAAAAAGGCATTGCTAGTGGCTTCATCATGAAGTATACCAAGCACCTGTTCTTGAACATTCAATTTGAACCAGACCACTTCAGTTTTTGGTTTAATTATTCTTACAAACCAAGACAAATCTCAAATATTTTGATTTTCTTCTTTAGGATAGTTCAGTGACTTTGAAGACATTGATTGATAAGGAAAGGAGAGAAAAATAAATATAAAAAATCAAAATAAAGATAAAAAATGTTCCTTTAAAGACCTTTATTAAGCTAAACTCTTTCAGCTTAAAAACTGATCAATTTTAGAGCAGTGGCTTTGCTTTTTCCAGAAAAATCATACCATGGAAATAGTGATTGTTCATTCCTCTGCAATTTCTCACTCACAAGAGTAGGAATATGAGTATGATTGTGAATCTTTAGGTTTTTAGTATTTAATGCAGAGAAGCAGAGCATGAGAATAAAATAACTCTTCCTATAACTAATTCCTGGAAGTACTACAAACTTGTTACATTGAAAATTTTGCTTCTGTTTTTGTTACGTTAGGGGGTTTGACAGTCCAAACCTGCAGGTGGGAAAAGACAACTTCTTGCATATCATCCCTGATAGATACCACAATAGGGTATCAAAACATACTTTTCCTCGGACTATTACTAATCCCACATACATTTAAGGACATGAGCCAATAACATTCTTAAGCATATGGCATATTTTATACTATTATTGATCATATTTTTCCTACACCTCTCTTTATTGGTAATAACCCCTTTCGACCTATATAGCCACAACAAGTAGCAGAATAAAAGAAAAACTACTTTCTAAATATCACATACCTTCGCACTCTATCATTGGCAAAACAATTGAGCATTTAATTTGGCTTTATCCTCCATGTCTATCTTTCTCCACCACTCTACACATTTGAAAGAGGGTAAAAAGGCATTGCGAGTGGCTTCATCATCCCATTCAACCTCTTCCCGCCACTCTTCATATCCTTCAATGCTGATTTGATTCTCTCCTTTGCATTGTCCAGGTTGTGTGGAAGCTTCTTCAGTTTTGAGCAATTGAATGCTTTGATTTTTCTCAAAGATGGGAAAGGTAGAGCATCCCAGAATATGCTCTTCAATTCTGGTAAATCTTGTAAATCAAGCGTTTCTAGCTTAGCAAATGGTTTTAGGTTTGGAATTCCCTCACTGATTATGGCTTCCGATTTTGAGCAAGTCATAACACAAAGCCATTTCGAATTTGGAGCATGAATGAGCCATGATATGCCCTTCGGTTGATCACATCCACTTATGAGAACTCTGCTCAGAGCGTGAAAATGAGGAGTACTAGGAAAGTGTGAGTCTTTTATCATTCTTCTTTCCCTTTCTTCTCTCTCTATCTTCATCTTTAGCTCTTCCAAACTCAGGCAACCGTGAAGAAAAAGCCAATCTAGACGCTCCAAGTTTACTAAAGGTAAAATGTCCAATTCCTTTGATTCCCAATAGCCACTAAGCGAAAGATATTCAGTGCACACTAGTAGATTGTGGGAGCTCAAAAAGCTTTGTAGAGCAAAAGCAATTTTTATTTGTATAGTCAGTGAATTCAAATATTGCAAGCATTTCAATTCCTCAATTAAACCTTCATTACCACCATGCAGTACATTGTCTTCATCTAGACCTCCTTCTGATGAAGTTATTCTGAATTGCAGCCTTGAAAAATTACGTATCAATTGTCGTGGGATCTTTCTGAGATTAGATGTCCCCCACAAGTTTAAGCATTTCAGATTTGACAAGCTCTTCAGGCTTATTGGCAACTCTATTTTCCCTGCCTGATGTAGATCAAGGTGTTCAAGAGAGCCCAGTTCTACTATGCCCTCTGGCAACTCCCTTAGCCTCCCTTTCCAAGACAAGTTTAGAGCTCTTAGACTTGGCATAAATTGGAAGAAACCATCACTAATCACCTTCAACTTGTCATTGTTGAGAAACAAAGTTTGAAGATTAGGGCACATTGGTGTTCCTCTTAGTTCTTCAATTCCACTATTTGCCAACGACATTCTTGCAACTTCCCAATTTTCAACATTAAGTACTGCCTCAATTGTCCAACCCCTGCCCTTAAAAAAAATTTCTTCTCTGATACTTCACACTCATTTGCTATCCATAATGCCATATCACGGACCACATCTGCATCGTTACAAATTCCCCTATTCCGTCACGTCTTTCTAACAAGCTATCATAACTGAATTTCAAAAGAGAATATACCTCTTGGTCCAACCTTGCTATCTTGTGTGGAAATTCTTTCAAGACCTCAAATGCATATTTCCAATCTTGGACCATCTTCTTGCAAGCCATGGCCTTACCAAGTATTATCAGTGCAAGAGCCAGTCCACCACACTTTGCAGCCACTTGTTTAGCGAGGTCACAGATATCGGGATGGCTGTCAAGGGTTTCTTGACCAACCTTGTCTTCAAACAATTTCCAAGCTTCATCTGGTCTCAAACATTCTACTTCGATTTCATGAGCTCCCATTTGGCCACATACCTCTAAGAAGCGAGTTGTAAAAATTATTTTACAACCGTTTTCCTGATTCAGTGTAGGTGTGCCCACTTTAATCAAATTCACCCATTCCCATACATCATCCATCAATAAAACAAACTTTTTTTTGCTTAGAATTCTGAATAGAACAATAGCTTTCTCATCAGAACTTTTATTCATCCACAATGAGTTTGAAAGGCCAAGGTTTTCACCAATCTTTGTTGAACATTTTCAACCGTGTGATCTTTAGACACCACCACCCAAATTACAACATCATAACCCATTAGCATATTACTTAACTTATTGTTAATTTGGGTCAAGAGTGTCATCTTACCAACGCCTCCCAAGCCATGTAAACCAATGATGCCCACCTCGTTTCCTTCAAGTAAGCTCAAGACTTTTCGCAATGTTGATTCCAAACCCACTGTGGGCTCAGTAGGTCTTACCTCCACTCGGGCTGCAGGTTCATTCTCAGCTACCTTGTCAAAAATTCCTTCATTCTGCAGTTCAACTATTTCTTCAAGTTTTCTGGCCACTTGCTTACTAAACTTGTAGCTAGATATACAGTTCCTGGAAAAGCAGATAGCGAAACATAATTTCTGAATTTCTTGAGGACCATCTTCAATCAGCTCATCAGCATCTGCTTCCACAGTTTGTACACTTGAAAGCCAGACTTGAACTGGGCTAAGCCGCTTCATAAGTTGTTGTTCAGCAAGATCAACCATCCGATTGACATTGTCCCTTCTTGCTTTCAGTTTCTCCAATTCCACGCCAAGAGTTTTGAGATACTAGTATTTATAAAAACTTACATTTCTTGTTGACTATCCCTTTTGAAAAGTACGTGAGCTTTCTGTTTCATGGTAGATCATTTCCAAGACCCTTTTTATTTTTCCTATTGCATTTTAATTCTGTAATCTAGAGCCCATAATGCCCTTTGACTTGCTTCTATCCACAGTCACTTCAGAGTCAACTATTTTTGCTGGTAGGAATCCACAGACAAACAAAGTCAAATAATGGAAAAATTGACTAATTTAAAGAGGTTTAAGACATTTAAATTGGTTCACTGTTTTTAGCAGAGCAAATTGGAATCAACAGAGAGAACATTATTCCCCAAATTACAAGTCATTTTGTTAGTTGCTGTGCTTACAACAAGGTTAAGCAGTAGTGTAAAAAGTTAGGCAGCTGCCGTGTGCCGCACAAACACCCTTTTAACTACCCATTATATGAAGCACAAGGCACAACCACAAGTCATTGCTCTGAATTACATCTCAATACCCCATTTTCTCCCTTTTGTTAGCTAACAAAAGATTAAAGTTTTCGGTCCAAAATTAAAAAACTAAAACAACAATAGAAAATACTGGTAAAGTTGTGTAAAAATTGCTGGTAAAAGTAAACAGAGTCACGACCAATAAGCATTGATCCTGACCAACTCACTTGGCGATATTAAATCAAAGTGTGTTCCCATAAACCCAGAAAAGCAAATGAAGAACATGTTTGAACTTTTGGGTAATCTTTAGATGGTGAGAGCTGAAACCAGAAGTATTTGAGCCAATCCTGTCTTTTTTAAAACCCAGAAAGTAAGTATTACTTATTGTCTGCATGAAATTTGGGTTCAGATTCAACAACTAATATTACACAGTAAAGCAAAACAGTTTCAGAAGAAAAATCAAATTGCTTTGTATTTGCTTATATATTACTCAGTATAAGATAAAATACCTGAACAAGACAGCCATGGAAGTAAAGATGGAGCTTGACCAATTCATGTACTTCTTGAACACCTTCTGCACCTGCTTTCTGGTAATGGGATTCAACTTTGGGACATAGTACTCGTATTTTTAAATTTTATTATTAAAATAATATAAAATTATTATAATATCAATATTTTAATATATTATCTGGTTAAAATTAAATAAAAAATAAATTTTAATTATATTAGATTAGTTCGACCGGCCTATAAAGTACTAATATAAAGTAAATTTCTTAATTTACTCTTAAGATTGATAAAGCGGTGGTATGATCAAAGTTAACCAAAATAATTTCTACTATTTTATGAAAATCTTTTTAAAATAATTAAAATAGACAAAATCAAAATAAAATAAATAGAGAAGTGATATAGTTTGCATTTTTCTCGCTGGTTATTATAGCTTAAAACCGAGCAATTTAAAGACCCTTTATTAAGCTAAACTCTTTCAGCTTAAAAACTGATCATATTTAGAGCACAACTTTGATTTTTCCAGAAAAACCATACTCTGGCAATAGAGATTGTTCATTCCTCTGCAATTTCCCACTCACACTGCTAACTTTGTCTTCTATCGTAGAATGCGTGAGAAATTAGTAGAAAATTTTAGATGTAATGACGGTTATGCCCATGTGAAAATCTAAAACACCAAACATAGGAACAGAAGATGCCTTCTTGCGCCCTTCCTCAGTCAGGCAAAAGAATAAGAGACTGTGAGACTTTGACTTCTATTACACAAGGGACTTAATGCTGCGGTTATGTCTTTCTGCATCGCAGACATGATGCTTTATAAATGCTAAAGCACTTCTTATTCGTCAACAAGGAAGAAAAAGAACAAAGATACAACATAGCTTCTTGCAGCTCTGCTTCATAACTCAGAGTCTCATCAGACCACACGACTAGTTGTTGTGTCAGAAAACTTTTTTTTTTCCAGTTACTGTGAGTGAGACTAGGTTTGATTGTCCCAAGGATACTCACAAGAGTAGGAATATGAGTATGATTGTGAATCTTTAGGTTTTTAGTATTTAATGCAGAAAGAAGCAGAGCATGAGAATAGAATAACTCTTTCCATTCTGTTTTTGGTACATTAGGAGGGGTGGGGTGTTAACCCTCCAAACCTGTAGGTGGAAAAAGACCACTTGTTGCATATCATCTCTGATCAGACACCACAATCAGTTAGGCCGCCAGGGTATAAAACCAAAATTTCACCAAGTAGAAGATTGTGCTGCAGGAAAGAATCTCTTCCCAAGCATCTGTCCTTGAAAAATCATTTTCAAGGAGACCATTTCAGAGAAAAATTGTGCTTCAGGAAAGGAGAGAAAAATAAAGGAAAAAAATTATCTGAAGAGCAAATGAGGATTTAAATTGGCTTCATCTACGTTTACATCTTTCCACCACTCTGCAAGTTTGAAAGAGGGTAGAAAGGCATTTTGAGTGGCTTCATCATCCCATTCAACCTCTTCCCACCATTCTTCATATCCTTCAATGCTGATCTGATTCCCCTTTGCATTGTCCAGGTTAAGTGGAAGCTTCTTCAGCTTTGAGCAATTGAATACATTGATTTTTCGCAAACATGGGAATGGTAGAGCATCCCAGAATATGCTCTTCAATTCTGGTAAATCTCGTAAATCAAGCGTTTCAAGCTTACCAAATGGTTTTGAGTTTGGAATTCCAACATCTGCAACTCCACTCAATTTTCGCTCATTGAATATGACTTCCAATTTTGAGCAAATCATAACACAAAGCCATTTCAAATTTGGAGCATGAATAAGCCAGGAAATGCCTCTCAATTGATCGCATCCACTTATGAGAACTCTGCTCAATGTGTGAAAGCTAGGAGCATTTGGAAAGTGCGAGTTTTGTATCATTCTTCTTTCCCCTGTTTCTCTCACTATCTTCATCTTTATCTCTTCCAAACTCGCGCAACCATGAAGCATAAGGCAATCTAGACGCTCCAGGTTTACTAAAGGTAAAACATCCAATTCCTTTTACTTCCAGAAACCCCTGAGCGAAAGTACTTCAGTACATCCTGGTAGATTGTGGGAGCTCAAAAAGCATTGTAGAGCAAAAGCACTTTTAATTTCTAAATCCAGTAAGTTCAAATGTGGCAAGCACTGCAATTCCTCTATTAAACCTTCATTACCACCATGCAGGACATTGTCTTCATCAAGACCTTCTACTGAAAAAGACATTCTGAATATCTGAAGCCTTGAAATATTACATATTAATCGTCGTGGGATCTTTTTGAGATAAGGTGTCCCACACAAGTTTAGGCATTTCAGATTTGACAAGCTATTTAGTTTAATCGGCAACTCTATTAGCCCTGTCAAATGTAGATCAAGGTGTTCTAGTGAGACCAGTTCTAATATACCCTCTGGCAACTCCCTTAGCTTCCAATTCCAAGACAAGTTTAGAACTCTTAGACTAGGCATAAATTGGAAGAAACCATCACTAATCTCCTTCAATATGTTATTGCTGAGAAATAAAGTTTGAAGATTAGGGCATGTTGGTGCTCCTCTTAGTTCTTCCGTTCCATTATTCGCCAAGGACATTCTCGCACCTTCCCAATTTTCAACTGTAAGTATTGCCTCCATTGACCCTGCTTGTCCAAAAAATTTCCTCTCCGATGCTTCACATTCACATGCTATCCACAATGCCATATCACGGATCACATCATGCATCTTTACATATTCTCCTAGTTCTTCACATCTTTCTAACAAACAAGCATTAAGAAGACAATTGACAATGTTGTACCCTTGCATTTGGGCTCTACTTGCATTCTTAAATTCATCCAAAAATCCTTCACAAAACCAATAATCTATTAGAAAAAATTTGTTGATTCTAAGATCTTCGGGAAACAAACTACAATACAAGAAGCAAATTCTTATCGTGTCATTAGGCAAGCTATCATAACTGAATTTTAAAAGAGAATACACCTCTAGGTCCATCCTTGCCAACTTGTGTGGAAATTTTTTCAAAACCTCAATTGCATGTTTCCAGTCTTGGACCATCTTCTTGCAAGCCATGGCTTTGCCAATTATTATCAGTGCAAGAGGCAGTCCACCACACTTTGCAACCACTTGTTTCGCAAGCTTACAGATATCTGGATGGTTGTCAAGGGTTTCTTCTCCAACTTTGCCTTTGAACAATTTCCAAGCTTCATCCGCTCTCAAACATTCTACTTTGATCTTCACATGAGCTCCCATTTGCCCACATACCTCTAGAAAACGAGTTGTGAAGATTACTTTACAACAGTTTTCCTTATTAGGTGCAGGTATGCCTACTTTAATCAAATCCACCCATTCCCACACATCATCCATCAATAAAACAAACTTTTTCTTGCTAAGAATTTTGAAAAGAACGATAGCTTTCTCATCAGAACTTTTATTCATCCACAACTCATTTGAAAAGCCGAGCTTTTTACCAATCTTTTGTTGAACATTTTCAACTGTATGATCTTTAGACACTACCACCCAAATCACAACATTATAACCCATTAGCATGTTGCTTAACTTATTATTAATTTGTGTCAAGAGTGTCGTCTTACCAACTCCTCCCAAGCCGTGTAAACCAATGATGCCCACCTCGTTTCCTTCAAGTAAGCTCAAGACTTTTTCCAATGTTGATTCCAAACCCACTGTGGGCTCAGTAGGTCTTACCTCCACTGGAGATGCAGGTTCATTCTCAGCTACCTTCTCAAAAATTCCTTCATTCTTCAGTTCAACTATTTCTTCGAGTTTTTCGGCCACCTGCTTACCAAACTTGTAGCTTGACTTACAGTTCTTGGAAAAGCAGCCAACAAAACATAACTTCTGAACTTCGTAAGGACCATCTTCAATCATTTCATCAGCATCTGCTACCACGGTTTGCACCCTTGAAAGCCACACTTGAACTAGGCTACGCCGCTTCATAAGTTGTTGTTCAGCAAGATCAACCATCCGGTTCACATCATCCCTTTGCGCTTTTAGTTTCTCCAATTCCACGCTTAGAGCTTTAAGATTTTGTTCAAGCTTACATGTATAACTTGCTCGTGCAGAAATGCAATCCCAACAACGAGGAACTGTGTCTTCTGTTGAGATTGCTAGAGAGCAGATATTTCCCATAATTTGCTTTCATATATTTTGTTGATAAAAAAAGAAAGAGGAGAGTTGTGGGCTTGATTTCGTGAATTTCTAAGGCAAGAAAGCTTCTAGTTTAGGTAACGTGAGAGGCAGTGCCTTTGGCTAATGCGCTAAATATGATTTAATCTACCTTAACCATTAGGCAAGGGGCGGCCCGGGTCCCCTTGACTGACTCTTAAACAGTTTCCGTTTGTCAATGGGGTTTAGAGTTTGAAAATGAAATTGTCTTACCGTCTAAAAAACTTCTGTGATACTTTTTTTTTTCTTTTCTTTCACATCTGCAAATCTTAAGGCCAGCGAGAAAAGTTAGGCACACAATAACACCCTTTCAACTACCCATTCTATGAAGCACAAGGCACAACCATAAGTTCGATGGTATTATTTACATCTTTTAGCTTTATCAAATACCCAATTTTCCCCTTTTGTTAGGTCAAATACTAAAAAATTAAAGTTATGTTTGGTACATAAAAACATTTTCTGTTTTCATTTTCTAAAAATACAAAGAAATCACGATCTAAGATATATATAGTTTATAAAAATGTATATATGTTTTAGAAAATGAAAATGAAAATGGATCAAAAATTCAGAACAAATTTTTTTTAATCTCATTTCTAGGTCCATTTTCATTTTTATTTTCTAAAACATGCATATATTTCCTCTCACGACATATATCTTATATGATAATTTTTTTGTATTTTTTAGAAAATGAAAACAGAAAATATTTTCTTATGTCAAACATAGCCTAAGTTTTCAATCCAAAGTTAAAAACTAAAACGGCAAAAGAAAATATTATACCATGCAAATAGTATTTAGATATGTTGTATTATTTCATGATTCGTCTATTAATTAAATTCATCATGTAAAGGTCTCAAGCTGTGGTCACCTCTACTTGATCTCATATATATAATATTAATTGAAAACAAAGTTTATAAGAAAAACTAAATAGACCACATCTAACAGGATTAGTCATATACAATTAAACAAATACTGACACGATTATACCAAAAAAATAGACCACATCTAATTTATTCCTTAGGGTTCCATTGCTTAGAGAAAAGCAATAAAAATCAAGCCAAAGCTAGAAAAGGCTCGGCGTTAAATTCCGAAAAAGACTCCCTGGTGACCAATGGAAATTTCAAGTTCTTCTCTCTTTCTCCTCTGTCATGGAAATTTGGAACTTTGAAAAGCCAACTTGATATCAAAATCACACCGATGAATATGATGATCTCCGACTGGACACAATTTAGGGAAATTTTGCAATTAGAGGAATTTTCTTGTTTCTCCAGCAATTAACTTATAAAGTCTTTTTATGACTATAACGTAAAATCATATTAATCAAAACATTTCATTTTCATAAAGAGTGTAACTTACATCATGATGACAAAAATGTGACTTTTTAAGCTTTCAATAATATTTTTATATCTAATAGATTTTAAAATATATATCATAATTATTTTATTTCATATTTTCATTAATTCACAAATTATTTTTTTCTTTATTTAAACCAAAATCTACCACAATAAATATAATATATGTTGAAATTTACCGATTTGGCTCCACTCTTTTTTTAATATCAACTTGAGAGACCTAACAGGGAGATAAATCTCAACATCAATACAAAAATCATCAATGGCTGAAAATTTGCCGCTTGAGCATTTTGGAAGTTAATAGACATTAAATTATCTATATAATACTATAATGTAATATATAATCTACTTTATAACATATATATATTTATATGAATATTGTAAAATTTTTGAATCGATTAAAATATCCTTTTCTTTCTAATATATTTCAAAAATACCATTAATGTTGTTAAGTTAAATTAAAACTCTTTATTTATCTTTTACTAAATATATTTTTTTATATATTTATTAAATCATAGTAATTAACAGCCCACCTTAGGCATGCCTATGGCTTATATTGGACACCCCCATCTCGATGGATGGGTAGTCTAGATAGCAACTAACAATTTTAATTTCATCATAATAATCTTATTACTATATTATTCAATTGCATATAGTTTAATTTGAAGTTGACTATATAATATCATTATCACCACTTTAATGTAATTTATTTTTTAAAATATTTTATTACTTTTTTTTTGTTATTATTAATAACGCATTGTATCACGTGCACTGATAGAGTATATATATAATATACAGTATAATATATAATATATAATATATATATAAGTAAGAATGTTATAAAATTTTTGAATTGTCTAAAATACCATTTTCTTTCTAATATATTTGAGAAATACCATTGATATGGTTGAGTTAAATTAAAACTCTTTATTGATCTTTTATTAAATATTTTTATATACTAATTAAATTATTAAATGATGTTAGTAATTAACCAATTTTACTTTCATCGTAATTAAGTTACTATTATATTATATCTTGAAAAATAAATAGTTTAATTATCATTCAATTTCATGTAGTTTAATTTGAAGCTTTATGATCTATAATTTAATTATTATTCACTTTAATGTAGTTTGTTTTCTCTTTTTTATTATTTTTTATTATTAATAATGTGTTGTATCATATGCAGTGCTAGTGATAAAGAGTGACTAGTCTATAATATATATAAAAGTACGAATGGTGTAAAACTTTTGAATCGCCTAAAATATCTTTTTTTCTAAATATTTTATAATTGCCGTTGATATTGTTTATTTAAATTGAAACTCTTTATTTATCTTTTACTAAATGTTTTTTATATATTTATTAAATGATGTTAGTAAATGACTAATTTTATTTTCATCATAATTAAATTACTACTATATTATGTTGAAGATAAAATACCCCTTTTTTAAAAATATTTCAAAATTACCATTGATATTATTTATTTAAATTGAAATTCTTTATTTATCTTTTAATAAATATTTTTTATATATTTATTAAATAATGTTAGTAATTAACTCTTTTTATTTTCATCATAATTAAATAATTAAATTACTACTATATTATATTAAAGAAAATAGTTTAATTATTATTCAATTTTATATAGTTTAATTTGAAGTTTACTAATCTATAGTTTAATTATTATTCACTTTAATGTAGTTTATTTTTCTAAACTTATTATTATTTTTTTCATTTTTTGTTATTATTAATAACACATTGTATTACGTGCAACGTACGTGACAGTGAGTGACTAATATTTATAAAAGTACTAATATTGTAAAACTTTTTGAATCACCTAAAATATGTTTTTTTCTAACATATTTAGAAATGTCATTAATATTATTGAGTTAAATTAAAACTCCTTATTTATCTTGGATTAAATATTTTTTATATATTTATTAAATGAATTAATGATAGTAATTAACAAATTTTACTTTCATCATAATTCACTTACTAATATATTATCTTGGAGAAAATAGTATATTTATCATCTAATTTCATCTCATGTAGTTTAATTTGAATCTACTTTAATTTAGTTTAATTTAATTCTAAGAAATTAAAACTCTCTACTATAAATAATGCATCAGTGTAGAAACTTAAACTCATTCCCACTCTAGTTCTTCTCAATGAAATTTTTACATCTATTTTGTTTTTTCTTATATTCGTATTATACTTTTCTCATCAAAATTTTTTGAAGATGATATGGTTTTTCGAATATGTTTTTCTATTTTTTTTTTCATTTTTTGTAAAGTGTTGTATCACATGTGCATGTGACAGAATAAGTAGTCAAAAGATAAAAATATTGATCGATATTAAGCTAGCCTTTCTCTCATGACACTTCATTTTAGCATCTCCATAGTTTTTTCAATCAAATTAGAGCAAGAAGAAAAAACTAAAATACTCTTTGATCATTTGAAATCATAAAAAGGAAAAAAAAAAAAAGAAGCAAATTGAAACAATGAATATACAAGCGGGGACAATTTAAAGAAATGAAAGATTTAGAAAATGATTTTCTACCGTCTTTCACTAGTTTACTGAAGTTTGCAGTTGTGGGTGACTTCTCTAACTTCTTGTCATCAAAGCTGCTCTTTGTATTATACTAGATAGGCTATCACATGCTAACGCCACGAGTGAAATTAGTAATATTAGGTAAACTTATTTACATGCTACATGGAAGGAACTTTGATGTTGATGATATTAAATGTTATATGATATGAATATATAAATATGGAATTGCACAAATTAAAATAGTAATTAAAACAATATAGTTTAAAGTAGAATATATGAACCGTTTATTTTCCAAACAACCTAAAAGTTTTCTGTTATTATGTTCAAAACAATTTTATTCAGCTCACTCAATATTATTTAATTCGTTCCCAATTTAACATTCTCATATTTTTTCCCAAGTTCAAGAATTCAATTTTGAGGAAGAGAATTTTTTATAAAAGAATTTTGGGAAGAGGAATTTTTGGAAAAAGAAAAATAATTAATGTTATATTTCATTAACTTTATCAATCTTAATTTTTTTTAGTTACAAAACACAAACTTTTCATCTTATATATACTAATTCATGCATCTTAATAATAATTAAGAAAACTTAAAAGGCATAGGCATTTACTACCATGTATGTAATACCCTAATCCCACATCATTAGGATATGGGATTTCAATGCGATATATATGGTGAGACCCAAACCCAATATTGTGAGGCGTCTTTTAAGTGGGACAAAACTGTGAGGCTTCGGACCAAAGCGGACAATACCTCACAGGTAGGGCTAGGTTTCCACAATTGATATCAGAGCAGACACGAGACGGGCTGGGAGCTAAAGTATTACATCGCGTGAGCGGGGTAGAAGCCACCTCTAGACTCCCAACATTTGGTGTGGTGTGGTCCTGGATCTGTGTGTGTATCGTTAGGATATGGGATTTCAATGTGATATATATGGTGAGACCCAAGCCCAATACTGTGAGGCGCCTTTGAGTGGGACAAAACCGTGAGGCTTCGAGTCAAAGCGAACAATACCTCGTAGGTTGGGCCGGGTCTCCACAATGTAAATATAAGTAAATTGAAGAGATAAAAAGTATTTTAAAAAATAATTAAGAAATCTTAAAAAACCATGTGGAGCTCCCTATGAAGAGCTTTAAGGATAATTTTAAAAGTATGTAAGATATAAGATAAGATGTAAGATGTAAGATATTGTTTGCATTACAGTTGCCCATAATATGTTGGATATCTGGTCTCTTTGGAATTTTTAGTCTATCAGTTCACCCTTCTGCCGTTTTTCCCACATAATTATATTTTGCCTTCCCTTTCACCAAAAGGAAAAAAAAAAAAAAAAGAAATTCCAGATGAAAGGAAAGATGTAAAAATTTCTTCATTCATTGGCCATTGCTCCTGAGATTTGTGAATGTTCAAACTTTATTTATTTTCCTTGCATTTCGATTTCTCCATTCTCATTTAGGTACATATATTTTGAGAATTGAGATGAAGAAGCACAAATGTTGTTGGAAGGCAACTTGAAACCAGGCAAAATTTATTTGTTTTCCATTGATAATGACGTTAAGCTTTTAGTTGTGAAAGAATGAAATAAAAAAAAAAACGATTGGTTCGTTATCTTCTGCTGATGTGGCAATATCTTAGCCAGTATTCACATTTGTATATTAATGTGGAGGTTTATCTCATTGTTAACAGGTCTCTCAAGCTCAAAATAAAAAGGAGATAAGCGAAATCTGAAACTAATTACCATAAAAGATCAAAACTTTTTAATTTGGGGCTAACTAAACTTTTATTATAAAATGTCATTTTTTTTTCTTTTAACTAACATGTATTTGGTTGAGTGAAAGGGAGCTTAATGTCCCTTAAGTAAGATATCAAATTCAAATCTTGTGAATAGAGAAAACATATGTGGGAGAGTTTTCCCACACTTGAGGTCCGATGCAACTCGAACAGGATTAGTCATCGTTAAATGGATACAGAAACTTGTGGTTATACCAAAATAAAATGTGTCTTTTTTTCCTGCTGAAAAAGTTATTTGATGAAGATGAACATATATTTAAAATCTTAATTTCTCATAAAATCTATGAGGTGCCGTTTAGTAATTTGATACCTAAAATATCACCTTTTAAAGATAATCATTAAATAATTTAAACCCTTTCATGAATATGAGAATATTCAAGTAACAAATTGTAATTAAGGTGCAAGGGTTGGATACATTTAAAGTAGGGATTCGAATCAAACTCTTGACCACCTATATATATTAAACTTGTAAATATCACCTTAGCTGAGAGTAAAATTTTTTTAAAAAAATTGTAATTAACGTGGATATGAAGGCAATATCAGTCTCAAGGTTGACGCCAATATTGCAATATATTGATTTTGTTTTTTTTAATCACAATGAAACATAGACATGCTCAAGCTAAGGCAACTAACACCGACTGCAATTGTTGATTTCATTTTTCAATAGGTCATATTTCTACGACCCGCCAGTTTAAATTTGAGCAGCCTTGTCAATTTTCTAATAAATATAAAGATTGTGATGCTTTTCTCTTCATATTTCAATAGGTCATATTTCTCTTCTCTGACCCGCCATTTTAAATTTGAGGAGATTTGTCAATTTTCTAATAAACATAAAGATTGTGATGCTTTTCTCTTCATGTTTCAATGGGTCATATATCTCTACTCTGACCCGCCATTTTAAATTTGAGGAGATTTGTCAATTTTCTAATAAATATATGTGATGCTTAGACACATACGTACATACATAAATATATATACACATACATATACATATATATATATATATATATATCTTACTTAGCCACACACATACACACATACATACATACATATATATATATATATATATATAAACTAAAAATTCACACGAGACTTTATTCCTGGGAAAATATTTTTTAATTTTAAATATTTAAATCATATTTTGGGGAAAAATTAAAAAAGTCAAAGATAGAATATGAAATAAATAATATATTAATATTATATAAAATTAAAATGGTGCACAAAATATCTATACATATATATATATAATTATTTTGATATATACAATCACACATATATCATATTAAATATTAAGTTTAAACCTTCATTCCGCTTCGAGATCATTATAATTTAATATGTTATTTTAGTGACATTAGAAGTTTTTGTAATCAATTAATCATCTAATTAAATTAGTTCTAATATCTCTAAAATAATGCATAATAATTTAATTAGTTGATTATCCTCTAGATAGGATATTATCTCCAATAAATAGATATAATAATAATGCATTAATTATAAAAAATAATTTTTTGTAATTATTTAATTCAGATAAATATTAAAAAAAGTTTCAAAATTGTACTGTAGAGCTATGTGGAGTTAGATTTTATAACTACTTTAAAAATATGTAAGATAATATGAATATATATAAATTAAGAGGAATCAACTTACAACATGATATATACCAAAAAAGCAAAAAAACTTATACTTGGTATGTACAATTAATATTTTAACATGGCCAGGCCACTAAACACCTGTATGTGGATATTTTGGAGAAAATGCGAGCTAAAATGTCAAGTTGGAAGAAGAATGTGTTATCTAAAGCTGATAGGAGGACGTTAGCGTAGAGGTGCTCATGGGCCGGGCCGGGCAGAATTGGGGCCGAGCTTTGGCTTATGAAAAACAAAAAGTTGGCTTGCCCAGGCCCGGCCCGGCCCGATAATTCGAGCCTGACATTATGTCTAAGGCCCGCACAAATTTTAATATGTTTGTCCAAGTCCCGTACAAAAGCCCATCTAAATAAAAATTATAACATTATTTTCTTTAAGAATAAATAAAAATTATATAATAATCTTTAGAATTATTTAGGATTATATTTTTTATTAAAAATATATCTAAAGTGTAATATTTAAAATAATAATCTTATATACATATTTGATATTTCTAAAAATAAAAAATATAAAAACTATATTATATGAAAAACGGGTCGGGCTCGGGCTTCAAAGGTTGTGTCCAAGGCCCGGCATATTTTAAAAATGGATCTTATCCTTTGTCTAAATCCCGAACTTCGAGTCTTATAATATTGTCCAAACCCTCTCATTTTTCGGGTGAACTTTCGGGCTTGGACAGATAGCTCAGCCCTTAAGCAGCTTTACGTTAGTGCAGTGTGTTTTAAATGCCATCCCCATTTGTACCTTGCGAACAGCTTTGCTTCCGATTTCTAATGCCAACAGATTGATCGAATAGCAGGAATTTCCTTTGGGAGGATCATAAGAATGATGCTAGTGGTTATTTGGTTAATTGGGATTTGGTTTGTATTTCAAAGACAAGTGGTGGATTGGGACTTCGAGCAGCTAGAGATATGAAATTTGCTTTGTTATCTAAACTGGGATGGGAACTTGTGAATGATGGTAGCTTGCTGGCTTGCCGTGATTCGCACTTGGTCCGAATGAGAGTAAATTCCTCTTCTACTTGGCGAGGTATCTTGAAATGTCGGAGCTTGCTAGATCTTGGGTGTAAATGGTTGATTGGTTCAGGGAAAAAGGTTCATTTTTGGACAGTTTGGTGGGTCGAGAAAGGACCTCTCATAAACTATGTAACTGGACAATTGCCAGAAGAATTCCTTACTTTAAAGGTAGCAGATGTAATTGATGAGAACAAAATGTGAAATTTGAATGAGATCATACATCTATTGCCTTCGGATTTATTGACAGAATTTTATGCTATGCCTATTTCGATTCTTGATAGCAGTCAGGATAGGAAGTGTTGGATGGGAGAGAGTTTTGGAACATTCTCAACCAGGTCGGCTTATCATCTTTTACAATAGCAGGAGCTACATGACGTAAAATCAGCTAACCTCCAAGTGGATTTGGCATCTCCCTTGCACTGAACGAGTACGCTTTTTCATTTGGTTGTTATTTCGAGATAGGTTGAATATCAATGTGAACCAAATGAAGCAGATTAACCCAGAAAGTAAGAATTACTGTGAAAACTAATTATATCGTTTCCATGAAAGTAAGTAATCTTACAAAGTAAAGCAAAAAAATTTTCACAATAAAAATCAAATTAATCTGTATTCGCATTATATTACTTAGTATAAGATAAAACACTTGAACAAAATAGTCGTGGAAATGAAGACGGAGCAAGCCAGCAGCCTGACCAATATATGTACTTCGTGAAGACCTTCTGCAGCTTTTTTCTGATAATGGGATTCAACTTTAGGACATGAAGACTGTAGAATTAAAAGTGATATGGCTAAATATAAATGGTGTAAAATTAAACGTAAAAGAGGTAAGATTAGGTGGATTTATTTGAGAATATATCAAAGTATATATGTTTTATTATATTTATTTACTTTTTAGGAAATTTTACAAATTTATTATGTATTATGTTTTCATTAATTAGACTATATGAAATGAAATGAAATTAAAATTTAATATTAAAAATAAGAATAAATACCGACGTGCATGGCATGTGGCAGGATACAAAGTTATATCAAAAGCCTTTTTTCCCATAAAACCCCAAAAACAAATGAAGCAGATTAACCCAGAAAGCATCACTGTAACAACTTATTGAATCCATGAAATTGGGGTTCAAATTCAGGGTTTTCAGACTAGTTAAAGATGTAGCAACTAATCTTACAAAGTAAAGCAAAAGCGTTTTCAGAATAAAAATCAAATTACTTAATATAAGATAAAACACTTGAACAAAATAGTCATGGAAATGAAGACACAGCAAGCCAACAGCTAGACCAATACATGTACTTCTTGAATACCAATTCAACTTTAGGACATGAAGACTGTAGAAAGTCCAAGACCATGAGAGGCCAGTCACTATAGTTTGTAGCAGCAGAATTGTAGGCCTCTTAGATAGAAAGAACAAAGAAGAATCAAAAGGAAAGCAGTGAAAGCTGCAGCTTTTGCCATGGCTTAAATTTGTGTCCATGCGTCCTATTTTGTTGTAGCGTTCTTCATCAAGGATCGGCTACCTGAACATTGCGCTGGGCGACTAGTGCCAAAGGAATTTCCAGCCCTCTTTTTCACAGCATTCAGTTCTTCACGAGCATTTGATCCTGATGACAACAACAACCCATTATACAAGGCCATTTGTTTACCTTAAAAGTAAGCACAGTATATGCAGAGACTTGAGAACGAATCCGTTATACTCAAAATGGACTTCTTTCAAAAGTATATGCTTTAATAATAACTACAAGTTAGTGGTAAACAAACCACTCCAGTTTTCAACACATGGCAACATTCATGTGACAATTTTATCAATTTCAAGTAACAAAGAATAAAGCATGTACATGAGCCAATAACACCATCATGCATACATATCACAAATCATATATCATGCGTCGATCATAATATGTCAGATTCATAGAAGCTTTTTAGAAAAACAAATTCCATATTTTGAAGCCTTATTCTAAAATCCAACCTTCTGAAAACTCTTTTCCAAGTAGAAGATTGTGCATCAGGAGTTAATCTGTTCCCAAGCACTTGTCCTTGAACATTCAATTTCAACCAGACCACTTCAGTGTAAATTTTGTGCTAATTAAGTATTCTTAGAAACCAAGAGATATCTGAAATATTTTGATTTTGATCTTGATCTTTAGGATAGTTCGGAGACATTATATGAAAACAGTTAGCAGGCTATCTCGATGACTTTGAAGAAATTGAAGGAAAGGAGAGAAAAACAAAGGACAAATTACTTTCTAAATATCACATACCTTCTCACTCTATTATCGGAAGAACAAATGAGGATTTAAATTTGCGTCATCCTCCAAGTCTATCTCTTTCCACCACTCTGCATGTTTGAAAGAGGATAAAAATGCATTTCGAGTGGCCTCATCATCCCATTCAACCTCTTTCCACCACTCTTCATATCCTTCAATGCTTATCAGATTCCTCTTTGCACCGTCCTGGTTGAGTGGAAGCTTCTTCAGTTTTGAGCAATTGAATACTCTGATTTTTCTCAAACATGGAAATGTTAGAGCATGCCAGTATATGCTCCTCAATTCTGGTAAATCTCGTAAATCAAGCGTTTCTAGCTTAGCAAAAGGTTTTGGGATAGGCATCCGAACAACATCTACAACTTTAGTCAATGTTCCCTCGCTTATTATGGCTTCCAATTTCGAGCAAATCGCAACACATTAAAACCTACCATTATATGTAATACCTGTTCCAAATTACTGTTCCTCTTAGTCCGTCCGACATGCATCATTTAGTAGGAAGACATGGAAAATATAGTTTAAGCCTTACTTAAGTTATGGATAGGATATAAATGAAATTAAATGAATTGTTAAAGTTTAGTAGTAAAATTAGAAGTTTAGATTGATTTTACGAAAAATTGACAGAGAATTTAAAAATTTCACTGCCAATGGAATAAAAGAAAATTGTCTGGAAAATAAAAATATACACTGAAAAATTTTATTACACTGACTTAGGATATAGATGGAATTTTAGTGATTGTTGGAGGACAAAATGGGAATTAAGAACAAAATTATCTTTTATGGATTTAACCATATAGTGACAAGTGTCAAGGGCTTAGAAATGGATGGCTAGGATTGGAACACATTTTTTCTTCCTTTTTGCATGGTGAAATCCGGTCATTAAGCTTAGAAAAGTCTAGAAAATTCAACAAATGTCATGTTGTCTTCAACCTTGAGAAAAGATGAGCAAGACCACCATTGATGAACCTTGAAACCTTCCACCCATAAAACACAAGTCCAAATTTTCCCAAACAAGTACACCAAAATTTCTAACCAACTTGAAGCTCTCAACTAGTCCATTAATAATCTCATAAGAATTTCAAGAAATTCAAGCTTGGTTGGAAGGAATTTGGATTTGAAGAATTAGGGTTCTTGGTGGAAATTTTCAATTCAAAGGTAAGCATGCCTAATTTTGATCCTAGATTATAGTTTTTGGCATGCTAAACATGAATATCAAGTTAGTTTAGCTTAAAATTGCTTGTAGACTTATGAATCTAGAAAATTAGAAAAGTTATGAAGAATTTTTGAATTTGAGATTTTTAGGTCAAATTGAGTTCATGGAACCTTAGGATTAAAATATGAAGTTCATGGAAGCTTATTAAACTAGGAAATGTCATCAAATTACATTAGAAAAGAAAATATAATTTTTAATAATTATGCTGAAAATTACAAGGAAAATAGCATTTTTGCCATTTTGGAATTTAAATGAAAATGTAGTTGTTTTAAAGTAATTTTAATGTGAAAATGTTAAAGAAAAATGTTGGAAAAGCAAAATGTGGAAATTGGGTGAAATTGGAGCAAAGGCCGAAATTTTTAATGTGCCATAGCTATGGGAAATTTTCAATCTATAATGGCATAGATGTGAATTTTGGAGAAATTAAATTGGAAGAATATTAGTGAAAAATACTCATTAGGAGTTAGAATTCAAATTTAGTGCATGGCATGCATGGCATTACACTTAGTCTAAGTCTTAATTAAATTTAGCAATAGCTATAGAAACTAAATGAGTTTATGAAAATTAGGAGTCCGAGATCAATCAAAGAACAAGGAACCAGTCGAGGAAAGTCAAGACTAGCTCGGAAAGCACAGTGTGACACACCCGGACCTAGCACGACCTTTTCGTACGAACGGAATAGTGTAAGATGACGTAATAATTTAATAATATGTCGGTCCGGCTGTGTCAAGTAAGAAGAGAAGTTAAAATTTAGATAAGAAGGAGTCTAAAGATAAAATAACTAACCGTGCATGGAAATTAATAAATGCAAAAAAAACCTCCAATTAAGTCCTTAGAAATTTATTATGGGCCCCATTGGCACAAGAAAGCAAAGGATTTAGCCAATGGGTGAAAATGAAAGAAAGTTGAAAAAGGGGAAAAGTTTGACTCGGGGTCCGAGTAGACACGGTGTCGGGCTCCTCTATATATAGGGGTGAGCCAAAGCTTTTCTTCATTTCTCTTTTTCTTTTTCTTTCATTTTCTTTTTCTTTTTCTCTCTGGAGCCAAATGGAGGCATTTTGGACAATTGGCAGATCTGGACAAACTGATCGCCAGTTCGAGGCGAGATCTTGGTGAGTTATTTTTAACTCTTCGATCTACGTTTTATTAAGTTTGCACGTTCTTCCATGCATCGGTTTAGGAGAGATCCAAGTTCAAAGTTAGGTTTAGCTTTTTGTTAAATTTTAAGTTTAGATTTCAGATCTAGAAACTTTGAGCTTGTAATTCTCGTTTCTGTTCCGGTAAACGTGTCGTGGGAGGTGTGAGGAACCTCCATCTCGAATTTCAAGCGAAACCATGGACCGAGGGGCTCGAGATCCGAGAAAATGCTCGGATCCCTAGGGGTGCCGAGCGGCTCCCGCGCGGGACTCGGGCCAGTCCCGCGCGGGACTTGGCCAAATTGGCCACCCGCGCGGGTGGCCTTCCGCAGGCCCAGCCCGTGGCTAGGCCTGGCCCAGCCACGAGGGAGGGCCTGCCTGGCCCAGAATCCTGGCCGGGCTCGGCCCAACGGGCCCAGCCCGAGTGTGGGGCCCACGGGTCCCCAGGGGCATTTTCGTAATTTTTCACCAAGTGTCCAATTTTTACCCCGGACACTTTTCTAAGCCCCGAATCACTTCCAATCATCGTCTTAGGTCATATTAGAGCCTCATAGGTGCATTCATAAATTTATTTATGGATGCTAACATGTATTTTCGTGTACTAGGGCTCTGGATAATCGAGTGCGGTGATGCTCCGGAGGTTGAGCTTCATGGAGCGCTTGGGAGTATACGATTCTCCCATCACTGTGAGTGGCTTAGATTTCTCTGTTTAGCCACTGGGAAAGGGGGATTTAGAAAATGATTTTAAAACATAAATGTTTTCAAAACGGTTTTGGGATATGGGAAATCCATACACACACAATTTATTTGTGATATACCCACACCGTGAGTGGGATGTTTTAAAAAGATGTATAAGACCTATATGTGTGTGATTATATGTTTTAAATTAAATGTTTTATGTGAAATTATATATATATATACATATATATATATATATATTGATATTATTATTAATTATTGTATGGGGAACGATACCCCTGAGAGATGAGAGATTGAACATTTTACTCGGGGCTCCAATATGTGGGAGCGTGGACCGAGTATATGAGCATGCGTGATATTCAGCCGTGGACCGCCTATTGAGGGGCACGGGAGTAGGGCCTGATTGCGAGAGGCGCGTAGGGAAACTCGCCAGGACGGCTGTGTTCCACCACAGCGAGGCAAACGTCAAGGAAGTGGGCCAGAGAGAAAAGTAAAAATATTTTAAATGTATAAAGTAACCCTTGACGGTCCAATGGCTACCCCAGCGCACGGGTATACCTTATTGGGACAATTTCAGATGCCAGCCCATTATATGTATATATATTTATTTATGGATTTAAAGTACTTTAAAAGAGGGTTCTCAGCAGAAGGACCAGAAAAGAATTTTAAAGGAAGAATATTTGTTTTATTATTATGTATTTTATTTTATTTTGGATTTTCCTTATCTGTTCTAACCCAGATGGAGATTCTTAGAACCTCTGCCACTCACCTGTATCCAATATGGATGGATGCAGATTCGCAAATCGGAGTCAGCTAAAGAAATGAGGCTCACTAAAAGGCGTCGGTGGCTTAGGCATAGAAGTTTCCGCTGTGTAGGTATTCTCTCAATTAGTCCACTGGCATTACTTTTAAAGTTAATTATTTTATTAAATATTTTCTAATTAAAGTTTTAGTTTTATTTGACAGCGATGATGCCCATTTATGCCTTGCGGTGCCTCAGGTGCGTGACTGGCCAGCACGTACTTCGAGGTAGCGCGGCGGTTACCACGTGGCAGACCCGAGGCGGGTCGGGGCGTGACACAGTGAGTGGATAACTAACTTAAATTACTGTTTAGTGTATTTTTATTAAATACTATTTTTCTGAAATTATTGCTATTTATATGTGTTAAATGATGGAATAATGGAAAATATATAACCCATGGAATGTGATGGCTAATCTATGTGTCGAGACGTTTTACCGCTCCGACGATAAATGACATGGCGTGAAAATTGTTCGGGACTAAACAGTCGAAAAACAAATGGAGTCGCCACTAACCTTTTATTTTAAATAGGTGTGGTTAGTCACCTACTTGTTTAACCCAACGTAAATCTAGAAAGATTACGTCAAGCTAAGGAAAGAAACTGGTCTACGAAAAAGATTTTAAGTTCGTGAGTCGGTTACGCTTGGGGAAGGATTAGCACCCCCAAGACGCCCGGAAATCGGTACCACAAAAGTCTTAAAAATATTTTACTTGGGAAATAATAATAAAATATGTTTAAAATCATTTTAGGAAAAACATAATTTTAAATGTCGGAATAAATATTCTTTTTAATGCAGGATAAGCATCCCATTATAAAAGCTAAATTCAAAATTTAAAGACTTAATGTCGGAACGAACGTTCCTTTTAATGTGAAAATCCATAGCCCAATTTAGAATTTGAAGAAATTTCCTACTTAGAATGGAGATTCAATTTCTAACTAGGAACAAATATTCTTCAAAAAAAAATTGAAGTCAAATTTAAAAATGAGGATAAATATCCTTTTGAAAAACAAAGGTTTAATTTTAATTTTAGAAAGTCTCAATTATGAGAATATTAATTGAAACCTTCTAGAAAACATTTTTTGCAAAAAGGTTGGGATAAACATCCTCAAATTCGTGTTTTGAAAATCACATTAAGAGACTTTAATTATGATTACTTAAATTAAAATCTCTTAGAAATATTTAATTTTTAAAATAATGTCGGAATAAATATTCCTTTTAATTTGATGAAGGGAATAGTTTGACAAAAATTTAGTTTGATAGGAAAATGTTTTGAAAAATTAAAAAAAGATAAAAGAAAATAAATATTCCCTTTTATTGAAAAAGAAATAAAAAAGAAATAAAAACAAGAAAAGAGATTTTGAAAGTGATTTTTTATAAAATTTGGATTAATTTGAGAGGCCTTAATTATAGTTGGAAAATTAAGATCCCTCCAAAAACCTTTAAAACATGTTTTGAAATTAATGTTGGAATAAATATTCCTTTTAATTTAATTAGGCTTCTTAAACAAGAGATTTTCTTAAAATGAAATAAAAATAAAACATAAAAGTAAAAATAAAATAAATAAAAATAAAAGATCTTAGAATTAACGATCGGACTCCCGATTAGACACCGAGAAAACATCTCATCGGAGAAAACCTTTAGAAACCTCAGACTCCCGAGGCATCTTTCGGTTACCCCATGCATATGAATTTTTGAAAACCAATGTTCTAATTTTAATTATGCATGAATGGGACAAGAAAATATAGGTTAGTACATATAAACACAATTAATTATATAATAGATAATCAAACTTAATTTAAATAAACACATATAAAAGGCCAAAGATACAATTTTTATACTAAATTTTCAATTCATAATTTAACAAACATGTATGTAAAGGCAAAAGAGTAATTTTACACACATGATTAAATTAAGACAGATATGGATTTAAGGGCAAAAAGGTAATTTAACAAGATCAAAGTCAAATATTATACTAAATATGCACCTATTCAAATTTTAAAAATACAATTTTTATAACCAAGATTAATTTTTATTTAAATTTTTAACCTAAACAGATTTGAAGATGCAAACTTTACAGTCAAAATTAAATTTTTAACTTAAACAGGTTTAAAAATATAAACTTTACAGTCCAAATTAAATTTTTAACCTAAATAGATTTTAAAGATGCAAACTTTACAGTTAAAAACTGAACCTTTTAAACTAAATAGATTTAAAGATGCAAATTTTACAGTCACAAATTAAATTTTTAACCTAAGCAGGTTTAAAGACGTAAACTTTATAGTTAAGATTAAATTTTTAACATATCAAACAACATAGAACACAAATATTTGGCATCAAAAGGCTATAAAGATCATCATAAAACACATGAAGTTGGGACCCCTTTTTACAAGTATGCAAGTTATTAGAGTTAAATATATGTTAACATGAACAAGTAGCAAAGAGGCACTGTATTTAGTATATGTCAAATATATCCCAAGCTAATATGAACATAAAAACCTCATAAATCCTGAACACAATTCTTAACACATGAAAAAAAAACAAGTATCTTTTCATACGGATAAGTCATAATCCAACAAAAAGACTTAATCTTGCAATGAAATTGTTGCACCAAATATCTCTCTAGGCCGATCTGTCAGGCCGATGAGCTGGTTGCTGGGTGTGCCAGTTGCTTTTGTAACGAAAAGCAACAAAAGGTAGAAATAATGCAGGTTCTTGTTCAAAGTCACAGTCGGACTGTTTAAATCATTGAACAAAAAGGGAATTTCTTTAATAAACTGAATGAGAACATTGCCCGATTGGGTTTTTAAAATGAACTGAACAGAGAAAAGGATGGCCGATGAAAGGCTAAACAAACTCTTAAAACACTTGATAATTGGGAAAAGCAAAGGATTGATTGAAAGCAATAAGACTCCGGACTAAACAGATCTTGAAAAGGATCTCTGGTTGACAGAGCAAAGAGAGGAAATCGGAGCAAGTTTGAGCAGAGTGCAGTCTGGTTTGTCTGAAGAAGTGTTGATGTCGTTTCTGTGGAAAAGCCTAAGGGAAAATGCTAGAAATTGAGGGCCATCGGGCAGTCTTCGAGTGTTGAAGAGGTTTCTGTGGATGATTGTTCGTCTCTTCAGTCGTTCTAGGATGAGGCTTATATAGCCCTCACAGCTCCCAATCAACTCCTCTGAATCAGCTCATTTTGATTTTCAAATCTCAGTCTTTAAGACTGAATCCCTTTGATTTCGCTTGGCTTTGAATTGGTCTTTCCAATCTTTCAAGATTGGTGCGGCCTTAATTTGGATTTAGGCCGCTGACCTTAAACCCATCCTGCTAATCCGATTTGTAGGCCGATCAACCTAAATTATTTCTTTTTCCTGAAAATCTGATATTTCGGTCCTGAAATCGTGCTGTCTTAAATCCCGAATATCTCCAATTAAAACATGAGGCGAATTTCCTGGCTGATCATTCACGCGCTCTTCTTCCTCCATGATTATCGTGGTTTCCAAATTAAAACCTGCTGATTCCTGTTGCCAGGCTAATCTCCCTCGAATGTTTTTCCTTTGAGCCAAAAAGCCCTGTTGCCTCCTCTTCAATCCATTGGTCCACTGGTGTACTCATTTCCTTCTTAGGCCCATTAGCCCAATCTTGCAAATTAAGGTACAAACATTGCCCCCCCAAGTGTGAAAATTTGTGTAAAATTTAAACACTTGTTCTTTGATTAATTAATTTCATACCTTGTGACTGTTGATCGACAACTCTTTTCTTCATTTAATTCTTTGGACGTTTGTCACCCATAACAACACATATTTTCAATCTTGGAAAGGCACGTCTTCATAAGGAAGTCAATCGGCCCGACTTCTCACCCCTTTATAAACCCTTTGGCGGCCTTTCCTACTTTACCAAATTCAAAAAATGAAATCCCTAAGTCTTGCAAAGCTTCTTCCTTTGTCCAATTTCTCTGTCTGAAAATTCCCAACACTCTCATTCACAAATCTTTCCTTCTTGTGTCTTCACCAATGGCTTCTGTTGATTCTAACAACTTCAACCTTACCGACCTTCAGAAAATCCTCCATGAAATCCCCGACGTTTTTGTCAAGAACCCAAGCACAAACCCTCCTCGCATCGGTCACACCTTCAACGCCGATCCTCCAGAGGTTCTTAGGCCGATCTTCCCTCGTCATACTCCTCTCCCCTTCGAAGCCGAGTCTTTCGATTGGAGCAAGTGGCTCTCCGGCAAAGCCCCTTCAACATGGCCGACCGAACTCAAGGGTTGGAGAGAATGGGTTGATCGTTTGAGGCCCGTTTACGCTTCAGTATGGAAACTGACCGGTATCTACTCCTTCATCGAACTGACTACCAGACCGCTCCCTTATGACAAGGCGGTCTTGCCTGCCCTTATGTCTTTCTGGAATCCGTGCTTCAACTTCTTCAATCTACCGCACGGGCCGATGTCCATCACCCTCCTGGACGTCGGAGCTATTACTGGGCTTCCTATGGAGGGCACTCTAATCTCGCCGGTTACCGACTTCAAGCACGTCGGTGACTATACAAGGCCGCACCACAACACATTCGGCCAATACGCTGAAATTGAGGGCAAGCCAACTGGACCTGATCCTCCCCAAATAAAGGAACATATCACATTCCTCCTGTGTCTCATTTGCCGTTACATGGTCTGCACCGGTAGCAAGACCTGTACTCAAGAGTATGTTCCTCTGGCCAGAGCGCTGGCGGCCAAACAAGAACTGGCTTTGTGTCAATTTCTCCTCGGGGCCATGTACAGGGGGCTCTGCTCGATTACCTCCTCCAGCCCGCTTGGTAGCCCCAGCGGACCGATGTGGATCGTTCAGCTCTGGGCGTACCTGTACTTCCCAAAGATTTCTCCAGTGGCTTTTCCCATTGCTCATCCTACACTTTATCTTGGGGAGGCTTTGTCCGGCCATGAGCCTAGCTGTGCATCTTTCCCTCAGGCTTTCCATTATTTCTATTCTCTCAGACTCCAGCGTCCGGATGAAGATGGGTCTGAACACGACAGCTTCAATTTCTACCCCCTCCGTCATCGGGAGCATGGGCCGACTTGGTTTACAATGCCCCTTCAAGAGTACAACCAGTGTGGGCGAGCTGCGTGGGCGGAGGCCATTCAAGGCTGCGATCTTTTTGTCGGGCTGCTCCCTGGGGGAACTAACTCTAAGAGCGGTTTCGAGATATACGCTCCCCAATTCTTCAGCAGACAGCTCGGCTTCAAGCAGCTTGTCCCTGTTCCTCCAACATCCTCAATGAACTCCCGAGGCTGCCATCAAACATTGTCTTTCAAGGAGTCAGAAATTGAGCAAGCTTACATCGAATTTTCTGCCGCTAGGAGTCGGGCAGTCTTCGTCCAAAGTCCGGGACTCAATCGGGCTTCCCCTGAGTTCATCCGATGGTGGGGACAACATTGGTCGGATGTAGTCAGAGAACATCCATCCTTTTTCTTCATCAGCAGGATCGGTCCCCCTGTTGCCCTCAAGAAAACACTTCCTACGCCCAAAAGAAAGAGTAAGGCTTGTTCTTCCTTTGATCCCCTCTGTTTCTTGATTTACGTATCTTTAACGCCCCCTCTTCTATTTCAGCTCGACCATCCTTGAAGAAACATACAACCTCCACTTCCTCGGTTGTGGCCGCTTTTGCACAATCGGTCGTTGTCCAGCCTGCTGGTGGGATTGTTCAGAGCACAACTACTAAGCCCACTGCCTCAGGTTCTTCTGGAGATGATGCAGTGCCCATCAGTAGCTTGGTCCATCGGTCAAAAAAGGCCAAGCTCATCGAACCAAGTTCCACCCAAGCCGATCCTACGCCAGTGGTTGTTCAAGAAGAAGTTCAGGAGAATGTGCTGCCCGAGGACCGAACCGAGGCTATCGGGAGTCAAGAGGAAATTCATCTCCAGGTTGTGCCTTTGCAGCCATCTGAGGAGGTCCAGGAGGAAAGGGTTGAAGTAGAGGTAGAGTCCGAAGCTCCTCCAAGCAATCAGCAGCCTAAGGTACATGTGCTTGATTCTTCCTCTTCTTCTTCCTCTGACCCAGAAGCAGAGGATTCCTTCCGAAACATCCAAAGTCGAGTGGCCTCTCACCTGAACCCTTTGAATGTCCAACCACTTTCCACCATCCCTGGTGACCAAGTTGAACCTAATTATTTCTTTGGTCTTGATCTTTCTCAGGTCACCAGGGATGAATTGCCAGTTCAGCAAACTTCCCACCAAACAGATTCTCGAACCACTGCTCCAAACCTCCAGCCTTCATCTGCCCCTGTTGAATCTCCGGGCTCTCTAATGGTAATCTTCTTTCAACCTGATGCTTAAATCATCTCCATTTCTGTCCGATTTACTTATAGTCTTATCAAATAGGAATCCACTCAAATGGCTGACAAAATTCTTGATGTGGCTTTGAAGATTGCTGCTGTGGTCGAGGGTCCATCTCCAACTTCTTCTTCTCCTCAGGCCGATCCATCAGCCCTCTTGGAGCCAATTACTGAAAGCTCTGCGGGTCAAGTAAGTTTTCTTCTTTTGTTGCTCCCTTTTTCTTTAGACGGAATCTTCTGCTAACGCTTTCACTCTTCTCAGGGAAATCTCCCCGAAGCTACTCCTCCTACTGCTCCGACCCCTAAAGTCAGCCCTTTCGCTGCCTTTGGACAAGCTTCAGTCATCGGCCAAGGAGCTGCTGTCGACCAAACTCTGCCTGGCCCTTTACCCGAAGGAGTCTAAACTCCAGCGGCCAAGGTTCCTGCTTCAGTCACAATTCCTTCACCTTCCCAGGTAATTTTCTCTACTTTTCATACCTGTCATTAGCTTTATCTCTTCCCCTGACTGTCTACTTTATTGCCTGCAAGCTCCTAGCTCTTCAATTTCTCCTCTGAAAGCACATCTGTCCAAGGTAGCTGACAAGATTGCTGCCCTTGACCCCGCCATTCCTCCGGCTCTTAATCCCTCTCCAGATGAGCTGGCAGCGGCCAAGGAAACCCTGAAGGAGTTTCTGACTGATTATTATGAAGCTATGGAGTGGTCAGACATGGAGCCAATTTTTCAAGCTGCTAAGGTCTTGAGCTATTCTCCCGAGGTGAAGGAAGACTCCAGCTTCCTGTGGTCCAACTTCAGACCTTTGTATGAGAACGCTCGCAAGAAATACAAAACCTTGGAAGCCGATGATCAGGCTTTGAATAATAAAATCATGAGCTTCGAGGCCCTGCAGAAGAAACTTTGTGAGGATGGTATTACTCTGCAGTCTTCCGCCCAGGAATCGGACAAATATTGGCAACAAGTGGCTCAGGCGGATGCCCATATTGCTGAACTCAAAGCTCAGCTGGAAGAATGGGAAAAGAAGAGGGCCACTCTGGTTGTTGAGGCTGAGGCTGCCGATCGAAGTAAATTGGTCCAGCTTCAAGATCTAGAAAAACGAGCAGATCAACTTTCTACCCAGCGGCCAGAAGTTGAAGCTTGGAGACACCAACTCCTGTTTATCAAGCAAGAAAAAGACAATCATAGGGCAGGGTTTGACAATTGGGGGCCCGAATTGTTCCCTGAAGAGCAATAAATAAATGTACAAAAATCATACAAACAATTCTTTTTAAATAAAAGTTTCCTTTTCTTTTATTGAAGTTCTATTTCTGCCACCATTGGATAATATCTTTTTAGATATTTCCCATTTATGAATCGAGGGTGCTGTTCACCTTCCAGATTTTCTAACCAATAAGCACCACCCTTCAGCACTTTTCTTACCCAGAATGGCCCTTCCCAATTGGGCGACCATTTCCCGTACTTAGGATCTTTCTTTCCAATAGGTAGGATCACTTTCCACACCAAATCCCCTTCAGCAAAGCTCTTTGCCCGAACCTTCTTGTTGTAGATTCGCTCTGATTTCTTTTTTTGTGCTTGTAAATGGTCGAGAGCGGTCAACCTCTTCTCGTCCAAATCTTCCAACTCTACCATCATGGCCTCGCTATATTCTTCCCAAGTGAGATGATTTTGGAAAGCGATCCTAGCCGATCGGGCTAAAATTTCCATAGGGATCATTGCGTCGTGGCCATATGTTAACGTGAAAGGACTAACTCCAGTACTTGACCGCTGAGACATCCTATACGCCCATAACGCTTCTGGCAAAAGTCGATCCCACTTTCTCGGGTTATCATCGACCAACTTTTCCATCAGGGTCAGGATGACTTTGTTAGATGCTTCGGCTTGGCCATTGGCTTGTGCATAATGGGGAGTCGACTGGATAAGCTTAAACCCCATCTCATCTGCCAAGGTTTGAGTTTGCTGTTCGACGAACATGGTCCCTTGGTCAGTCGTGATAGTCTCTGGAATCCCAAACCGATAAAGGATGTGTTCTTTGATGAACCTGACCACATCTGTCTGCTCGATTCTTTTCAGAGGCATTGCTTCCACCCACTTAGTAAAATAGTCGGTCGCTATGATCATGAAGGAATGCCCCCCTTGAGTTGGCGGATATATTTTCCCAACCAAGTCAATCGCCCAACCTCGGAAAGGCCAAGGTTTGATGATTGAATGAAGTTCTGCAGCGGGCAATCTTTGGACTGGACCATGAATCTGGCATGCCCTACAGCTCTTCGCATAGCTGATGCAATCCTTCATGACCGTCGGCCAGTAAAAACCATGGCGTCTAATTAACCATCTCATCTTTCTTCCAGCCTGATGAGCCCCACATAGCCCATCGTGCACCTCGCTGACTATTTTATATGACTCTTCTGGCCCAAGGCATCTCAACAAGATCCCATCAACTCCTTTCCTATACAAATCCCCATCAAGCAGAACATAGTGAATTGACAAGGTCCTGATCCTCCTATCTGCCTGACCGCCTGGATGACTTAGATAGTGTATGAAAGGGAGTCTCCAATCAGTCTGGGTGACTGGAATGGTATTGATCTCGAAGACGTTGGCCTTCTGTAAAACTAAAGGCATGGTCCGTCGTTCTACCATTACTACCTTCTGAGCAAGATCTTGAAGGAATGAAATCCCTGAAGCAAATTGAGCGGCCACATTGGCCGTCTCATTCATCTCCCTTGGAATGTGCTCAACCGTGACTTCGCCGAATTCACTAATGAGCTGTATGGCCAGGGCGAAGTACGATCGCAATTGAGGACTCGAGCATTTGAATTCACCAGACAACTGGCTAATCACCAGCTGAGAATCTCCTCGGATATGAATTGTAGAAACCTGGAGATTTCCGAGCAGCTCCAGGCCGATGATGAGTGCCTCGTACTCAGCCTGATTATTGGTGCATTCAAAGTCCAGATGGAGTGACCACATGGTCTGTTGGCCTTTTGGGGAGATGATAACCACACCTGCTCCAGCAGATTGTTCTGTACTCGAACCATCAAATTCGAGTATCCATGGTGATAAGGAGATGGATAAAACCTCCAGATCATTTTCTTCATTCTGCCCGACCTCTAAGCATGGATGATCGGCCAGAAAATCTGCCAATACTTGCCCCTTGACCACTTTTTGAGGAATGTAGACCAGATCAAATTCGGACAAAGCTAGGCACCATTTTCCTAATCGACCCTTCAAGATCGGCCTAGCTAGCATATACTTTACTATGTCAGTTTTTGCAATGACGAACACACAGAAGTAAAGCATATAATGCCTTAATTTTATTGCTGCGAAATACAGGGACAAACAAAGTTTTTCAATCGGGCTATATTTCTCTTCGCAATCCGTCAAAGCCCGACTAAGATAACACACCGCTTGTTCTTTCCCTTTTTCATTCTTCTGGGCCAGCAAGCACCCTATCGAGGAGTGCGCGGCCGATATATACAAGTACAAAGGTTTGCCCTTTTCGGGTGGAATTAAGACTGGTGGATTTGCCAAATAACTCTTGAGTTTGTCAAAAGCTTCCTGATGCTCCTGGTTCCATGTAAAGTTTTCTTCAACCTTCAATTTCAACAGTGGCGAAAACGCTCTGGTTTTGCCAGCAATGTTGGATATGAACCTTCGGAGAAAATTGACCTGCCCGAGGAACCTTTGCAGCCCCTTTTTGGTAGTTGGGGGTTGAGCGCTCATGATGGCCTTGGCTTTGTTCTGATCGACCTCAATTCCTCTCTGATGGACAAGGAACCCAAGGAAGTTGCCCGCTGTAACCCCGAAAGCACACTTCAATGGGTTCATCTTCAGGCCGTGCTGCCTCATCCTCTCAAAAGATCTCCTTAGATGGCCGAGATGGTCTTCCTGTGACTGGGACTTTACTACTACATCGTCGATGTAGACTTCCATAAATTTTCCGATCATATCGTGGAAGATGGCGTTCATAGCCCGTTGGTACGTCGCTCCAGCATTCTTTAGTCCGAACGCCATGACCACGAACTCAAAAGTCCCGAGTGCTCCAGGACATCTGAATGCCGTCTTTGGGATATCTTCCTCGGCGATGAAGATTTGATTGTACCCACTGTGGCCGTCCATGAAGGACATGACTCTGTGCTTAGACGCTCCGTCCACTAATAAATCGGCCACTGGCATCGGGTATTCGTCTTTGGGAGTAGCAGCATTCAAATTTCTGAAGTCGATGCAGACCCTTATTTTGCCGTTCTTCTTGACCACGGGGACCACATTGGACAACCATTCCACATATCGAGCTGGTCGTATGAATCCTGCTTTCAGCATCCTCTCAATCTCCTCCTTGATCTTTAACACCACCTCGTTGGACATCCTCCTCGGGGGTTGCTGGTATGGTCGTCGATCTGGCAGAATTGGCAATCTGTGCTCAACTAATTCTCGGCTAAGACCAGGCATCTCCGAGTATTCCCATGCGAAACAATCTCGATATTCTTTCAAGATTCCGATGACATCTGCCTGATCTTCTTTACTCATGAGGGCGCTGATATAAGTTGGCCGATGCTCTCCATTTTCTCCCAAGTCGACTTCCATCAAAGGGTCTTGAACTTCTGCCCTTGAATCTTCCAGCTTGATTGGAGCCTCTTCTAACTCCTCAATCGTTATCTCATCAGAAGGGGCTACTTTCTGGTCGGGGCTGGACTCCTCTGATGGTGCCCCATGGTGAACCCTTTCTTCGATCTGATATGCTAAGAACTTCTTCAGAGCGGCCTCCGCCGCGATTCTCTTCTTTTCTTGGCCACTAATCATGGAATTTCTTCGACGATCGGACCAGAATCTGTTGGCCTGAATGGAATGATGGCATTCGGCCTAAGCAGATTTTCGAATTTCTCGCTCACAAGTGCTGCCTGTGGCTGAGCAGCCATCAAGACTGGGTGAGGTCGTCCCAACTTATCTTGCCCGAGGAACCTGATTGTCCCTATGGTCTCATCGTAATATCGGGCTTTCACAGCATTGGACTCCACCCGAAATGGCTTCTGATCTGCCTGGACGATCTCAACTTTATTTCCGTCCCAAAAGATTAGGCATTGATGTAGGGACGATGGCACGCACATATTGGAATGAATCCAATCGCGGCCTAGCAAAGCACTGTGTGTTGAAGTTGACTCCACGACAAACAGTGCGACCAGCATGGTCTTGGATCCTACCATTACTTCCACGGGCAGAATCCCCTTAGTCTGGTTAACTGTGCCGGCAAAATCACTCACGGTTACGTCAGTCTTGATCAGGTCACTGGCTGACTTGCCCAACCTTCTGAGTGACCGATATGGCAGTATGTTGACTGCTGCCCCATTATCTACCAGCACCCGGTTTACATTGACCCCATCGAAATGAGCCTGAATATACAGAGGCTTAATATGATAAGCTGCCCTCTCTTCAGGCTTCTCGAATATGATTCTCTCAGGCTGTTCGGATTTTTCTTCCTCAGGAGTCGGTAGTTCAATCACTTCTTCCACAAAATCTACCGGAACAGGTTCTCCAGATTCTTCCTCTGGCCTGGCCGCTGCGAATATCCTTGGCAACGTCAAGGTACAGCAATGTAAGTTTACTGTAAATTGCCCGAATTGAATAGAGCCGTCTGACTCGAGAAAGTCGTCGGCCTCCATAGTCTCATCATCTTTTCTTGGCTCAGGTAAAACTTCCTTCTTCCTGGCCTCCTCCTTTTCTGCCCGCTCGAGCTTCCCTTGTCGGATCAAATAGGTCGCCTCCTTTGGGTCGTGCCCTTGGGCTATTAGATGAGCCTCGGTCATCCAATCCTCCACTTTGAATAGCTGGCGCTGTACTCCACCAACTTGCTTTCCTTCACGCTCTCTGACCTTCTTTTCGGCATGCTCTAGTTTTTTCTGTCTGATCAGATAAGCTGCTCTATGAGGTTCCATGCCTCGAGCAATGAGCTCAACTTCTGTCATCCAATGTTCCACTCAGAACAGTTCATTCCGCAGCTTCTCTTCAAACCTTCGGTTCTCCCGATCTCTCTCATTTAAAAGTTGTTGCGCCCTCTCAAAACTGACCCCTCGGACTGTTAAATCGAAGGTTTCAGTATCATCCGTGATCTCATAGGGTGTAAAGTTCACGCTACCACCGGGCCCAAAATCCTCAGCTTGTAGGTTGATCAATCGGCCTCCGGTTTGCTCCGGGTTATGCCTTCTCAGCTCGGTTGCTCGCTGTCGAAGCACCCTTCTCCTTACCGTCCTCCGGTTTCTTTTCTCAGGAAACTTGGGGTGCTCAACCCGTTGCCAGCGGTCAACCTTAGCATTGCTGGGAGGTCTGACTGTCCTAGACCGCTTGGGACTTGTTCTGAAGTTCTGGCCAACTTCTTCGATCGGCAAACGCCCCTGTTCCTGTCGGGCTCGTTAGGCTGCTTTCTTGAATTCCAACCACGGACGAATCTCCCCATCCATGAACCCGTATCTTTCATCCCTGACTCGGCCAGTGTGACTCAGACATGTCAGATTAGCTGACACCATATTCACGGTTGCAGGGAATGGGTTCGTATCAACCTCCATTTCTTTCTTCTCGGCCTCAGGAAAACGAAGCACCCCTCGGTCAATTTTCTCTTGTAAGGCATTCCTGAAGACCAGGCAATTGTTGGTCGAGTGTCTCCAGGAATCGTGATACTTGCAATAATCCTTGCCCTTCAATTCATTTGGGCTAGGAAGTCTGTGACCGGGAGGAAGTCTGATCTGTCCTGCTTTCTGGAGGAAGTCAAAAATCTCTGATGCTTTCCTTACATCGAACGTGTATGTCCGATTGTTTTCGTGTGGGAACTTCCTGGTCGAGCTTTCGGCCTGTTTATGGAAGTTGGCTTGGACTGTTTCTTGGTTGACAGGATGAGCTAAACCGGCTTTCGACAGCATCGGGCACTCCACTGGCCGACTCACCAATAATTCAGCGATGCCTAACTCAAAGTTCGGTTCCTGGTAATAAGTTCCATAAGAAGAACTCCTCCGATCGGCCTCTTCTTTGAGCAGACCTTCATATCGGGCAACCTTGGTGGACATTTCATAGAAATCCCGAAATTCCATACCTTTGAACTTCTTCCTCAGCTCGATATCCAGTCCGTTTTGAGCCAAGTGGACAAACTCTTCCTCGGGGAGAGCTACCCGGCATTTGTTCCTGGCCCTCTTGAACCGTGCCAAGTAATCTTCGGCAGTCTCTCCTCCTTTCTGGGACATTCTGGACAAGTCCGCCATGGAGACCTCTGGCTCCAGCCTGTAGAACTGTGTGTGGAATATCCTTTCCATCTCGTCCCAAGTCCGAACTGAGTCAGCCTGCAGCCTGATATACCACGTGAAGGCGTGTCCTGTCAGAGAGTTCAGAAACAACCTCAGCTTAAGAAAGCCGTTGGAAGCCGCCTCACCACATTGGATCGAGAACCTCCCAACGTGTTCCACTGTTGATTGATCTGATTCTCCAGAAAATAGTGAGAACTCCGGAACCTTATAGTATCTCGGGTATGGGTACAAACGATCAACCCATTCTGGATAGGGCTTCTGAAATATTGGCCGACTTGCCCTCCTCATTGCTGGTCCTAAGACATCCTGGATGATGTCCACAATCTGTCCTCGGTCAAAGTCGGCTACTGGCTCTTGACGGAGTGGCGCGGGTTCTTGGCCGACTGCGGGGCGATTAACCCGGTGGCCATTTCCATTACCATTCCCTCCATGGTTCCCGTTACCATTGCCATTAACCTGGCCATGTCCATTGCGGACCTGTGGAGGTACATATCTTTCCGGCCTAGCAACAGGGTTGTCTTGCACCTGGGGTGGCTGATCACGATTGTCGGCCACTTCCTCTCCCAGATTCTGATCATTCTGTCCTGCTTGGACGACTACCTGGGGTGCGGCAACCCCATTGTTTTGTCCGACTAGAGGATTCTGCCCCCCGAGTCTTTCTAGCATTGCGGTCATCGTGACCTGCATTTGGGCAAACTGTATGCCGAGTTGGCCGATTTCTTGGCCAATCTCTCGACCAACCTGCCTGCCCACCTGTTGACCGATGGTTTGACCGACTCCTTGCTGTGGATCGAGCCACCGAGTGAGATTGTCATTCATATTTCTAGTCATCATGGTATCTTGCCAGCTTCGAGAATTCTGGTCCCGTTTGGGACTGCTAGATGAACTCCGGTCGTGCGAGCGAAGTGTCATAGTGTGTTGAGAGCCCTCGGATGTTTTAGCGGTATCCTTTTTCGGGGCCATGTCCATAAAAATTGTGAGGAACTTAACAAATCAAATAAAAACTTTGGAGCGAAAAGAAACTACCCTTTTGGTCCCACTGGGTGTGCCAAAAAGAGATGTTGCACCAAATATCTCTCTAGGCCGATCTGTCAGGCCGATGAGCTGGTTGCTGGGTGTGCCAGTTGCTTTTGTAACGAAAAGCAACAAAAGGTAGAAATAATGCAGGTTCTTGTTCAAAGTCACAGTCGGACTGTTTAAATCATTGAACAAAAAGGGAATTTCTTTAATAAACTGAATGAGAACATTGCCCGATTGGGTTTTTAAAATGAACTGAACAGAGAAAAGGATGGCCGATGAAAGGCTAAACAAACTCTTAAAACACTTGATAATTGGGAAAAGCAAAGGATTGATTGAAAGCAATAAGACTCCGGACTAAACAGATCTTGAAAAGGATCTCTGGTTGACAGAGCAAAGAGAGGAAATCGGAGCAAGTTTGAGCAGAGTGCAGTCTGGTTTGTCTGAAGAAGTGTTGATGTCGTTTCTGTGGAAAAGCCTAAGGGAAAATGCTAGAAATTGAGGGCCATCGGGCAGTCTTCGAGTGTTGAAGAGGTTTCTGTGGATGATTGTTCGTCTCTTCAGTCGTTCTAGGATGAGGCTTATATAGCCCTCACAGCTCCCAATCAACTCCTCTGAATCAGCTCATTTTGATTTTCAAATCTCAGTCTTTAAGACTGAATCCCTTTGATTTCGCTTGGCTTTGAATTTGACACGCCCGGACCTAATCCGCACGTGTCAAGTTGTATAATTATATATTGATGTGTTATCAATAAACCAAATTTGACTTCTCATGGATGTTTCAAACTTTGTTTAGCTCAATTTCAAGCTTAAAAACCCTAAAATTGAAGTCCGGGGATGTGGGCCCCATTTGGGAATCGAGAACCGGGACATTTGGGCCGAGTTGACCAAAGTCAACTCAGCTGAGGTTGACTCCGACGCCGGACCTGGTCGGGTCCGGCGCCAGACCCGTCAATTGATATAGGGGTCTCGGCTGCCGAGACCCCCATTTCACACATTTCTCTTCTTCTTCACTTCTCCGATCTCTCTCTTCCAATTCTCTCTGAACCAAGCCCTCAATCCCTCTTCCAACACTTCATTAATCATCAATATCAACTTCTTTTGCCATCTTAAAGATCAAAACACCAAGATTTCTAAGGAAATTTCCAAATCTTAAAATCTGGAAATCTGGCGACAGTTTGTTCATCAGCCGATATCTTTTGATTCAACCGTGCGTTTTGGCTGAGAATTTGGTATGTTGTTCTAGACTCATCAAGCTTTAATTTGATAGTTTGTACGCTTGATTTCATGGTCTGTGCTAAGAGAATTTGATGATTTAAGTTGAGATTTCTGTTTTGTCCGAGTAAAGTCAACTCTTGATCTTTTGATCCAAAATTCGAGCATGATTTGTTGTTTGATTCAGTTCTTGAAGCTGTGAATTCATAGATCATGTGTTTAACTTGATGTGTTTCAATTTTGGTGCGGATTGGTGTTGAATCGAAGTCGAACCGAGCTAATTTTGGTGAATGGCCGAATTCGGCCAAATTCTGGAGGCAGGTCCGGCGCCGGACCTGGCAGGTCCCGCGCCGGAGCTGCCGAAAATTGGGAGAAACTCCCGATTTGGCTCACTCCCGCCCGGGAGTGAGCCTTCTGCAGACAATGGCAGTATAGTTCCAGGGGCATTTTGGTAATTTTGCAACCCTAGACCCCAGTTGACCCCAATTGACTCCAATTAGCTCCAATTGACTTCTGGACTTGTCAATTTTAGTCCGAGACCTTTAATTGGTGTTGATTTATGATTTGAACATTGATTGAATATTTTATTAATCAAATTAGAATTTAATTTGATTATTTAGGTACGTGATCGTACGAGATTTGGACCAGTAGCAATTTGAGCCAAGGCATACGTGGGTAATCGGGGAGTATACAACTCTCCTCACTAGTGAGTGGCTTGGATTATATTGGTTGACCATTGAGGGTTAACCGTTTTCAAAGTTATTTATAAATGTTTTATTAAATTGTTTATATGTTTTGGGGTATGAATTGTCCACCCTCACACACTGAGTTTACAAATGATTTGAAGGGTGGGAATTTCAATAATTTGATATATTGAAATTATTATTGAATATTGTAAGGGGAACGATACCCCTGAGATATTGATATTATTATTGTTTATGGTTTGGGGAACGGTACCCCTGAGAGATGAGAGTTTGAGCGAACTCCTCGGAGCTCCAATATGCGGGAGCATGGACCGATGGAGAGGCATGCTTATGAGGTTCCCGTGAACCGCCTTTTTAAAGGGGCACGGTGAATATATATATGAGGTTCTCGTGGACCACTTTCTTTTTGAAAGGGCACGGAGAATATACTGGCCTGGAGTAGAGAGGCGCGGAGGAAAGCTCGCCAGGTCAGAGATAGCTGTGTTCCACCACAGTAAGGCAAACGTCAAGGGAATGGGCCAGAAAGTAAATTTAAAAATATTTTAAAAGTATAAAGTAACCCTTGACGGTCCAGTGATTACCCAGTGCACGGGTATATCTTATTGGGACGATTTCAGATGCCAGCCCATTTGGTTATATGTATTATATTTGATTTGATATTTGATTTGGTTGGGATTTCATATATTTCAGTAAATAATTTATTAAATTAATATTTGGATTATTTCATATCCCCAGCCTGAGGTGATCGGTCTTTATAACCGAGTCTCTCACTGGGTACATGATTATGTACTCATCCCATTCACTTTTGTTCTCAGATCATCAGACTTTGGACGGCGGACGTCCTGGTGGCCAGTGATCCCAGTTTGTCTCTGTGGACACGATTATGTAGGTGCCACCTCATTTTACTTTGTGTATCTTGGCTCGGATTATTATTACATCTTACTTATATATATTGGTGTATTTATAAATAATACTTTCCGCTGCATTGGAACATCGTAAGATGTGATATTTTATTTTTTAAAATATTTTGAACTATGTTATCTATGATATTTCATATGTTTTCATATATTGCTCGAGTATCCTTTATTTTTAAGCCTTGTGCCATCTTGGTTGCCCGCCTGACGAGGCACGCATCTCGAGGTGGTACGGCGGTTGTCACGTGGCCAAGCCTGCGGGTCGGGGCGTGACAGAATTGGTCTTTCCAATCTTTCAAGATTGGTGCGGCCTTAATTTGGATTTAGGCCGCTGACCTTAAACCCATCCTGCTAATCCGATTTGTAGGCCGATCAACCTAAATTATTTCTTTTTCCTGAAAATCTGATATTTCGGTCCTGAAATCGTGCTGTCTTGAATCCCGAATATCTCCAATTAAAACATGAGGCGAATTTCCTGGCTGATCATTCACGCGCTCTTCTTCCTCCATGATTATCGTGGTTTCCAAATTAAAACCTGCTGATTCCTGTTGCCAGGCTAATCTCCCTCGAATGTTTTTCCTTTGAGCCAAAAAGCCCTGTTGCCTCCTCTTCAATCCATTGGTCCACTGGTGTACTCATTTCCTTCTTAGGCCCATTAGCCCAATCTTGCAAATTAAGGTACAAACAGAAATATTAGATAAAATGTTGTACAAGAAATATTCATGGCATATATGAACAGATTAACTAAACTTTAAACAGACAAGCACAAATAAAAATATTTAGCTTAAAGGTAACAGCTTTTACCTTAAAAAAAATTTACTTCTTTGTTTTCAAAAGAACCGAACAACTTTGTATTTTGAATCAAGGAAACAAAAGAAAAGAAACAAAAATGATGTTTGAGAAAGACTATTCTAAAGATTGCTTGACGTTTTTTTTTTTTTTTTTAAAATCAAACCGGTTTTATGTTTTTTTTTTTTTTAAGTCAATCTCCCACTCCGTTTTCTCTTTGTTGAAAATCAAACTTCCCCCCCTTTTTTTTTAAGAATGAAGAAAAGAAATTAGGAAAAAAAAGAAAAAAAGAAAAGAAGATAGAAAAAAAATCGAACTCTTTCTCTGCTCAAAAAAATGGCCGACTCTTCCCCCCTTTTCTGCTAAAAAATGGTCCTTTTATACTCATTCCCTCCCTTTCATCCGTTCCTTTTCTTCTTTTTGTTTTAATGATGGCTATTAATAATTTTTTTTTTAGGCTCTTCTTTTCTTGTCTTCCATTGTCGGTTGGTATCGTCTTTGTAGAAGCATCCGAGGGGTGCATCTGGGGTTGTTGATTGCAGTGATAGCATCCAAGGCATATAGCTGGCATTGTGGGGCTTCTTCAAGATATTCACGAGTGTTTGCGAGGTTCTATGTTGTCCCCACAAACCGAAATCTCCAGACAATTATCAATAACACCGGTGTTGACCATGTCTAATTTACATGGTGTCCTGTCTTTTCCCAACTTTTTGAGTGCACATACGCTAGCTTCAATAAGCTGATGTTTTTTTTTTTTTGGACAATCAAGCCAACCAGAAGATCCACAACGCCATATGCTGTTGAAAGTTCCACTTGCTGCTCATCATTTGAAAACCTCTCAAATGCACAAACACCAAACCCCACAGCTGTACAACTATAGGAGTGGTCCCCGCCGAGATGGTCTTTAGCATCGAAGCAAGCTGAAGAAGAATTTGGCTTCTCTTTTGCCTTATGTGCATTATTACTTTCAATAAACATGGGTCGTGATAATCATGTTGACTCGGTTGGTTTTTTTTTTGTATGGGAGTTGATTTGACTCGACCTTGGCTCTTCAGTCTCGATTCAAAATTATTTACAAGATAATAAGATAAAATCAAAATAAAATAAAATAAAATAAAATAAAATAAAGTAATAATAGTAATAATAATAATAATAAATGAGCAAAAATAAACTAAACTTTAAAAGGATACGTAAAATAAAAAAAATGGAAAATCAATTAATTAATTAATTGAAATTAACTAACTGATTAAGATTAAAAACAAGTGTCTACAGTAATTAATTAATTGATTAAGATTAAAAATAAGTGTCTACACTATGAAATTGGTTTTTGGGAAATATTTTATAAGACTAGTTTTAAAACAAATCCCTATTCTTGTTTTTGAAATAAATGGAAAAAAAAAAGGTTTTATATGGTTTTGAAATGAGTCAATTTGTAGAAATGAAAACCAGGGTTTATAAGCTATCATAATTCCAAGATGTTACTATACGGTGGCCTCCAAGGGAGAAATTTTTGTTACTGCAGTAGCTAAGTAGTCACGGACCGTCTTTTGAGAGGCGTGGTGAGTGTGGTATGTACCTTGACGGGAGGCGCGGAGGGAAACCCACAAGGTAATTTGAGTCCATCTTGTGGTATCCACCGTTCAAGATGGAACTCGCTACTCAGTTGTCGACCTCGGCCAAGGCGATAACTCGAGTGAGGAATTGACGGATGAAATAGATGATACATGGGCCAAAGTTTGTGAAAATCTTGCCTGGTTTATGTTTATGTTTATGGTTTTATTTATGCTTATGGTTTTGACTTTTATTTCCTTATAATAAATATCGGTTTTTACATTATTGTTTATATAATTATTTTATCCACTCACTGGGTAACTCTGTTACTCACCCGTGTTTTATTAATAAAATATTTTTTTCAGGCTGTAGACATCTACCACGCTGATAGGTACGTTGTGGTGGTGGAAGAACTATTAGGCTTTTGACTCAAGTTTGACCGAGGGTAAAAAGTCAACTTTTGTAGTATTTTTTTAAAAAAAATTTGTGTGGGACCCACTGAGTAAGTAAATGTTGGTCTAAATAGCTATTTCACCTTTTTAATATGTTTAAAATATTTTGACACTGCTACCGTATTTTTCTGAATTCTATAGCTTGGTTTAAATATTCACAGAAAAATATGTCGAATATCTAATGGCATTTTCCTAAATATCTTGAAGTTTTGGTGTCTTATGTTTACACGAATTTTTATGCCGCAACAGTTCAATATTTTATCTGTTTTGATTTGCCTGCATGTTAGTTAAGTATTTTAACTATTGAACTGGATGAAAACTGTATAAGAGAAAAATCAGAAAAATGACCGTTTTAGCCTTGCAATCCTTGGGGTGTATTCTAACCTAATAGAATACATTTCGAGAGTTGCGGCGATTGTTACGTGCTCGATCATGGTGTCGGGACGTGACACTATATTTGTTAAAAAGAGAAAACTTACTTTATAAATAACGTAACATATAACTTTTTTAAATGTAAGGTTAAACTTCTTGTGATATATTCATAAAAGTTGGACAAATAAGGAGTTCTTCTCAACCAATAACTAGAGACTAGAGAAGATAAGTGAGAATGTAAACAAAGGATGTGACTCAAGGGCCACCGGCTCCAAGCCATCGAATACGATGGTAGAAGGGTTGTTTGCAATTCATCAGGACTACAAGGAAACATCTACACTAACATCTAAATTACCTTCTAAACTATGTCTAGAATAATATCTAAACTAAGTACGAAAAGTAAGGCAATTAAACTAGGATAAAAAAAAAGTTGAGAAAATTAATCAACTGCATTCATTGATTGGTCGGGACTTTTTTTACATTGATCAAGCACCTATTTATAACTAAGAATGAGATATTTATTCTAACTGCTTCACTATCTTACTTCTAAAGAAACTTCCTGGAAACATGAAATTATGGGGTGAAACTTTTTCTCCAATAGGTAACTACTTCTTTCTTTTGGTAACTCATTTTTGATAACTGCTTAAGAACAAGTCTATGAAAGCTAACATATCTTAAAATGTATACAAACCTATCTTAATTTATTTTATTTGACTGGGCATTATTTTGTAATAGTGAAGAACACATCAAGGTGCGAGCCGATTGAACTCATATATTAAAAGGTATACGAAAGGAAAGTGGAATCTTATTGGAATTTGTGGAACAGTTTAGTTTGATCTTAAATAATATTCGTAACCTTAAAGTAGAAGTAGATTTTAAGACTTGATTAACAAATCTATTATGTTCTATTATGACCATATTAAGTATGTTTTATTATATTTACTTTATACAAAATTTTGCAAATCTATTATGTATTATATTTTCATTTATTATATAATATAAAATTGAATTAAATGAATATTTAATATTAAAAATAAAAGTAAATACCCCGTGCGTAGCACGTGGTAAGATACTAGTTTGTTTAAAAATCATACTATGCCAATAGAGATTGTTAATTCCTCTGCAATTCCTCACTCTACTAACTTTTTCTTTTATTGAATCCATGAGAACTTAGTAGGAAAATTTAAAAGTAATGATGGCTTTGCCGATCTGAAAATGTAAATATAAATACCAAACATATTAACATACCGTGGTTGATGGTTCATTGGAACTTGTATGTCTTTCAGCATACAAAGAAACATAGATACAACATAGTTTCTTGCAGCTCTGTTTTATGGTTGATGCCACTCCAGTCCAGGACTCAGAGTCTCAGACCACTTTACTTGTTCAATTTAGAAAGACAAGTTACCAGATAGTTTATTTTAGATTTTGAGACTATCTGAAACCATCAATCCTCAGCTGAGAGAAAACTCCACTAGTTATTTTGTCAGGACTGTCATCTCTTGTCAGTTGCACATCATCTTTCTCAGATTGGAGGTTAAAATTTGACGGCAAACGATGAAACGGACGGGGATGACAAGTCCAGAAAAGCATCAATGGCACTGTCCTCGTGTGCCTCTCTGCTTACTGCAGTTTACTGTAACTGCAATGTGTATTCCAAGTCCCACCAGACATCAAGCATTGTTAGCCTGCTGGCTCCATTTGGTTTCAGGCATTCTCAACCAGTTCTCTGAATTTTCTCAATGAATTAGGATTAGTCTGGCCAGTCACTGAAGGATCAATAGTCTTTTCTAGCTCCCTCTTCTTTAACCAGAACAGTCCCCACTCAGCTAAATTGATCTCTTCCATTATATATGTGCTAGCTAAATTGATCTCTTCCACTTAGCTAAACAGTCCCACTCAATATATATTACATGATGATGATTTATTTGTATTTTTTAGAAAACGAAAATGGAGAACGTTTTCTCCTACCAAAAATAGTTTCTGACTTTTCATATGGTTCGAGTGACTGTTAGTAAATAACCCTTCTGTCTCTTTTATGTGTCTTTGATTAATCCGCTGGCTTAAGTCAGCATCATTTTCACATACATAGTCCAGATTTCTGTATTTGAAGATGAGTCTGTTTCATGGAAAGATCAAAGATGGATCTAAGCAAACGTCTATATGGTGGACATTATATATGGAAACTGAAAATTAGATGAAGTAGATAAGGTTTCATATTTTTTTTATGTGCTTTTGATTTGATAAATTATGATGAGTAAATTACAAATTTAATCATTTAATTTTTTTTAAAAAATTCTATTTTAGTCACTTAACTATGAAACCTTAGGATTTAGTTATTTATGTATATAAAATATAATATTTTGGTCATAAAAATTTTTAAAAATAATAACTTACTGATGTTGTATGATCACACCGTCTAATATTCCACGCAATACAGTGACGTGGCATATATGCCACGTCTTCTAAAATGTCATTTGTTACAATGATATGGTATAACTATTTTATCGAATATATCATGTGACATGGTATATCATCATGCCAATTTTTCATACTTTTTGAGTTTTGACTCCTTCAAAGCTAACATATATGAAGCATTTTTATAACAATTACATGAAACCGGTTCCATAAGAACATCTCTCGAAGTGGTCCTTCATGGACAACTAAAATCAGCTTTTTATTACTTGTTACTTGTTAGGAGAGGGGTGTGGTGGGTTAGCACTAAAGCGGCAATTACCAATTTCATAGCCCCGAACTACTTATTAGTCATCTCAACCAATCATGTAGAATTACCAAAAGGACTCTAATTTGCTATATCCAAGGTCCAGTTTGGAGTTGATAAGGGTTTATTATTAAAATAGTATAAAATTATCATAAAATTAATATTTTAATACATTATCTACTTAAAATTAAATAAAAATTAAAAATTTAATTATATTAAATTAGTATGGACCAGACCCAATAAAGCTCGAACTTTAAAATCCATGTCCAAGACCTAAGGCCCTTTTAGTAGGTCTATTGATAATGATAAACCAATCCATAAAAGATGACCTATTTTGATGCCAATTTTCTAATCTTCTTTAATATAAGAAAGAAGAAAATTCCTCATTACTACAAACAAGTTCATTGGAGGTTCCTCTGTCTTTTTCAGTGGAAGCTTTTCCACACTTTTTAATTTAGTTAAATATTCAATTTAAGACTAAATCCTTAGAGTAATAATCAAATAAAGACTAAACCTAAAAAGTCAAACTATTTAGTTCTAAAAGTTTTCAACTAGTAACAATTTAGGTCTACGGACGACACGTCTTTTACACATGCTATATTTAGTCTTAAGTTGGATAATATTTAGCCTTCTAGTTTTGACCAAAGCAAAATAATTAATCAAGAACCAACAATATGCTATGCTTGATTCAAACAAGATTAAAACTTTAATTAAGAACACAAATTTAATTTGCTTTCTTTTGATTGTAACCAAGGCTGCACAATCTTCAAATGTCTTCCATTGTTGCAGAATATCAGATTAAGGGCACAATGCTTACTACATAGTCCACGCATCCTATCTCGTTGTAGCATTATTCATCAAGGGTCGGCAACCTAAACATTGCAATGGTCGAATCTTGGAGGGATGAATCATGGATGCGGGCCTTCTGATCCCTTTCCTTGCAATACTGCACAATCTGATGTACGAGAGCCATTCTCTCAAGATGTTGATAACTTGAACTGTGCCAAAGGAATTTCCTGCCCTTCTTTCACAGCATTCAGTTCTTCAGAAGCATTTGATCCTGATGAAGATAACCACCCATTATGCAAAGCCATTCTTTCACCTTATAAGCAAGCACTGTACGGAAACATGAACATGGCAGCTGAGATGCAGAGATTGGAGAAAGGATCATTTATGCTCAAAAAGGACTTCTTTCAACAATTTTTAGTCCAAAACCTAAATGCTCAATAAAACAATATGCTTTAATAACTACAAGTTAGCGGTAAACAAACCATTCCAGTTTCCAACACATGGCAACATTCATGTGACAATTTTATCATTTCAAGTAACAAAAGAATAAAGCAGAGTTTCAGAAACAGAGTATAGTTTCCATGGATATGGTTTCACAAAAGTCTTTTCAATGAGGTGAATGGTTGACAGTCAACAGACCACAAAAGAAAAATTAGACTGTTGTAGCGTGAAGTCAAGATATTAAAAGTTAGAATGCAATTGTAAAGGTTCAGATGAAACTCAGTAAGAAGATAGAGGCAATTATCCAATTTGGAAACTTCTATAGCATCATTTGCAAATCCTGAAATGTGCATCACCTCATCAGTCTGTTCCATAGATTGATTTAGAATGCAACCCTTGAAACCCCGTTTAAGAAAAAAAAACCATACAACTATTGCCAAGTTTCAATCTCATCCTCCAAATTCTAAATACCATTATTAAAACTCACATGTTCCATAAAACTTAGCAAACCTGGTCAGCATTGGATCATCTGCTTCTGACCTTCATAAAGTATAGTTTGATGTACAAGAATTTAATGCAGCAAGCAGCTTCCATGTACAAGAAAACAGGTATGTTCTTGTTTCATTTTAGTTGAGAAATATCAGATGATGTATATAAAAAGAAACTTGCCAAACAATTCAAAGTATCAAAGATCATAAAAACAAGATGTACCATAGAAAACAGCTAACAGAATTACGATCTCAGGCCTAAGACAAACTCAGATTGATGAGAGAAAGTATAAAAGAAACAATACTTTGTACTTCGATGCATTTTAGTTCATTGTTTTCTACTCAAGACACAAAATCCACAAAATTTATAGACCCTGGAGCATGAAAGTATCCCGAGTTGCTGAACTCAACATTCTAGCTCTTCCTAGGATTTTCATATCTTTCAATGTTGGTTTTGAAATGCACATAGCTATCATATTGACTTGTCCATGCATATGCATCAAACCCAGCCCAAAGAAAAAGAGGACATGCAGATTTGGAGAAAATTTATTAGTGCTTCGGTAAGTAGAAGATTGTGCATCAGGAAATAATCTCTTCCCAAGCACTTGTCCATGAAAACCATTTCAGAATCTGAAATATTTTGATTTTCATCTTTAGGATAGTTTGGAGACATTATATAAGAAAGTTAACATGCTATCTCGGTGACTTTGAAGACATAGATGTTGATAAGGAAAGGAGAGAAAAATAAAGAAAAATTACTTTGTAAATATCACGTACCTTTGCACTCTATCATCGGAAGAACAATTGATAATCTAAATTGGCTTTATGCTCCGTCTCTTTCCACCACTCTGCACATTTGAAAGAGGGTAAAAAGGCATTTCGAGTGGCTTCATCATCCCATTCAACCTCTTCCCACCACTCTTCATATCCTTCAATGCTGATATGATTCCTCTTTGCAGTGTCCAGGTTGAGTGGAAGCTTCTTCAGTTTTGAGCAATTGAATACTCTGATTTTTCTCAAACATGGGAACCGTAGAGCATCCCAGAATATGCTCTTCAATTCTGGTAAATCTCTTAAATCAAGCGTTTCTAGCTTAGCAAGTGGTTTTGAGTTAGGCATCCCAACAACATCTGCAACTTCAGTCAATGTTCCCTCGCTTATTATGGCTTCCAATTTTGAGCAACTCATAACACAAAGCCATTTCAAATTTGGAGCATGAATAAGCCACGACATGCCCCTCAATTCATCACATCCACGTATGAGAACCCTACTCAGTGTGTGAAAGCGGGGAGTAGGAAGGAGTGAGGATTGTATCATTCTTTTTTCCCCTACTTGTCTCTCTATCTTCATCTTTATCTCTTTCATACACAAGCAATCTGTAATTAGCAGGCCATCCAGATTCTCCAGGTTTACTAATGGTAAAATATTCAATTCCTTTGATTCCCAAAAACCTCTGAGCGAAAGTAATTCAGTGCATCCTGGTAGATTGTGGGAGCTCAAAAAGCTTTGTAGAGCAAAAGTATTTTTCAATTCTATAGTTAGTGAATTCAAATGTTGCAAGCATTTCAATTCCTCTATCAAACCTTCATTACCACCATGCAGGACATTGTCTTCGTCTAGACCTCCTTCCGATAAACATATTCTGAATGTTTGTAGTCTTGAAATATTACATATCAACTGTCGTGGGATCTTTCTGAGATTATGTGTCCCAGACAAGTTTAAGTATTTAAGATTTGACAAGCTATTCAGGTTTATTGGCAACTCTATTATCCCTGTACAATGTAGATCAAGGTATACTAGTGAAACCAGTTTTAATATTCCCTCTGGCAACTCCCTTAGCTTCGGATTGCAAGACAAGTTTAGAACTCTTAGACTTGGCATAAATTGGAAGAAACCATCACTAATCACCTTCAACTTGCTATTGTTGAGAAACAAAGTTTGAAGATTAGTGCATGTTGGTGTTCCTCTTAGTTCTTCAATTCCATTATTTGCCAATGACATTCTTGCACCTTCCCAATTTTCAACATTATGTACTGCCTCAATTGATCCAACCCCTGCTTGTACAAAAAATTTCTTCTCTGATGCTTCACACTCATGTGCGATCCACAATGCCATATCGCGTACCACATCATGCATCTTTACATATTCTCCTACTTCTTCACATCTTTCTAACAAGCAAGCATTAAGGAGACAATTGATAATGTTGTACCCTTGCATTTTAGCTCTATTTGTGTTCTTAAATTCATCCAAAAATCCCTCAAAAAACCAATAATCTACTAGAAAAATTGTGTTAATTCTAAAATCTTCAGGAAACAAACTACAGTACAAGAAACAATACCTCATCATGTCACTAGGCAAGCTATCATAACTGAATTTTAAAAGAGAATACACCTCTCGGTCCATCCTCGCCAACTTGTGCGGAAATTCTTTCAAGACCTCAATTGCATATTTCCAGTCTTGGATCATCTTCTTGCAAGCCATGGCTTTACCAATTATTATCAGGGCAAGAGGCAGTCCACCACACTTTGCAGCCACTTGTTTAGCAAGCTCATGAATATCAGGATGGCCCTCAAGGGTTTCTTCTCCAACTTTGTGTACAAACAATTTCCAAGCTTCATCCGGTCTCAAATATTCTATTTTGATCTTTTCATTAGCTCCCATTTGGCCACATACCTCTAAGAAACGAGTTGTAAAGACTATTTTACAACCGTTTTCCTGATTCGGTGCAGGTATGCCCACTTTAATCAAATTCACCCATTCCCACACATCATCCATCAATAAAACAAATTTTTTCTTGCTCAGAATTCTGAAAAGAACGATAGCTTTCTCATCAGAATTTTTATTCATCCACAATTCACTTGAAAGGCCAAGCTTTTTACCAATTATTTGTTGAACATTTTCAATAGTATGATCTTTAGACACCACCACCCAGATTACAACATCATAACGCCATAGCATGTTGCTTAGCTTATTGTTAATTTGGGTCAAGAGTGTAGTCTTACCAACGCCTCCCAAGCCGTGCAAACCGATGATGCCCACCTCGTTTCCTTCAAGAAAGCTCAAGACTTTTGCAAATGTCGATTCCAAACCCACTGTGGGCTCAGTTGGTCTTACCTCCACTCGTGCTGCAGGTTCATTCTCAGCTACCTTGTCAAAATTTCCTTCATTCTTCAGTTCAACTATTTCTTCAAGGTTTTTGGCCACCAGCTTACCAAACTTGTCGCTAGACTTACAGTTCCTGGAAAAGCAGCCAGCAAAACATAATTTCTGAATTTCTTGAGGACCATCTTCGATCAATTCATCAGCATCTGCTACCATAGTGTGCACCCTTGAAAGCCAGAGTTGAACTTGGCTAAGCCGCCTCATAAGTTGTTGTTCAGCAAGATCAACCATGCAGTTCACATCGTCCCTTTGCGCTTTCAGTTTCTCCACTTCCACGCTCAGAACTTTAAGATTTTGTTCTAATTTACATGTGTAGTTAGCTTGTGCAGAAATGCAATCCCAACAACGACGAACTATGTCTTCTGTTGAGATTGTGAGAGAGCATAGATTTCCCATAATTTGCTTTCAAATATTGTTGATGAATGAAGAAAAAGGAGACTTGTTGGCTTGATTTCATGAATTTCTGAGGCAAGAAAGCTCCAAGTTTCCTTAAGGTGGAAGGCACGGCTTTTGACAAATGCAATGAATATGATCTAGTCTTACTCGACCTTCACCATCAAGCCAGCTTTTGGTTTCAGCCTGGGTCCCGGTCCCCTTGGCTTTTAAGAATAGTTAGACACACCAACACGGCACAATCATGTACAAGTCAATTGTCTGAATAACATCTTTTGTTAGGTAACAGAAGATTTAGTTTGAATCCAAAGTTAAAAACTAAAACAGAACAGAAAATACCATGCTATACGGACAGTAGCCAGTAAAGTTGAGTAAAAATTACTGGTAAAAGTAAACAGTCACAAGCAGCAAGAGCTGTCTGTAATTCTTCTTTCAAGAAAATTTATTGTTAAGTCATCATCAAATCCTAACCTATTCACTTGGCGATATTATACCTAAAGTGTCTTCCAATAAAACACAGTAAAAAAAAAAAAAAGAAGCAGAATAGCCAGAAAGTAAGAATTACTGTAACAATTTATATTGTTCCCATGAAAGCAAGTAATGTTACAAAGTAAAGCAAAAAAATTATCAGAATAAAAATCAAATTACTCTGTATTTGCATCAATATCACTTAGTATAAGATAAAACACTTGAACAAAATAGTCATGGAAATGAAGATGGAGCAAGCCAGCAGCTTGACCAATATATGTACTTCCAGAACATCTCCGGCAGCTGTTTTCTGATTACGGGATTCAACTTTAGGACATGAAGACTGTAGAAAGTCCAAGACCATGAGAGGCCGGGCACTATAGTTAGTAGCAGCAGAATTGTCAGCCTCTTAAATAGAAAGAACAAAGGAAAGCAGTGAAAGCCATGGCTTCAATTTGTTGTTTTCCCTGTCTACTATACAAATGCAGAACAAGACTTACTTATAGCCAATCAAGTTATTCATAAAGATTTTATTCACAATACTACTCTTTCTTTTCTTAATTTTTCTTTTCATTTTATGCTATCTTAGCTTGATAATTTAATATCTTTTCATTTTCTCTATTCTACTATTGATTTTTTTCATTGCCTTTTTATGATTTTATTTGTTTGAAAATTTCGTGATATTTAATTATATATATGCTACTTTTTAAAAAAAAAAAAATTATATATATGCTATGTTTGATTACATAAGGAATTTACAAATATAGAAGACCAAATTTAATTAGCTTTCTTTTAATAGTAATCAAGGCTGCGCAATCTTTAAACAAATATCATCCGCTGTTATTCTGAAATAGCTCCTAGTTCTATGTTAATTGTTGATTTAGAATGTTGTGTTAACAAAAAGCAACAATCATTTTCATGAACAAAGAGTAAAATGCTGCTGCAAATATCATCACCTTCAAATCTCAAATAGCTTCTATCTGTTTGATATGGTAATGAAACAGCAAGAGACAAATAGCTTCTATCTGTTTGATATGGTAATGAAACAGCAAGAGACAAATATCAGATTAAGGGCACAATGCTTACTCTCCATGCATCCTATGTTGTTGTAGCGTTCTTCATCAAGGATCAGCTACCTAAACATTGCGCAGGGTGAATCTTGGGGGGATGAATCATGAATGCAGGCCTACTGATCCCTTTCTTCATCAAGAATCTGGCATATGAGAGCCATTGTCTCAAGATGTTGATAACTTGAACCGTGCCAAAGGAATTTCCAGCCCCTTTTTCACAGCATTCAGTTCTTCAGGAGCATATGATCCTGATGACAACAACTACCCATTATACAAAGCCATTTGTTTACCTTAAAAGTAAGCACAATATGAAAACATGAACATGGCAACTGAGATGCAGAGACTTGAGAAAGAATCCGTTACACTCAAAATGGACCTCTTTCAACAATTTTGCAGTCCGAAACCTAAATACTTAATAGAACAATATGCTTTAATAACTACAAGTAAGCGGTAAACAAACCATTCCAGTTTTCAACACATGGCAACATTCATGTGACAATTTTATCATTTCAAGTAACAAAGAATAAGCAGAGTTTAAGAAACAGAGTATTGTTTGAAGGGAATATGGTTTCTCAACAGTCATTTCAATGAGGTGAATGGTTGACAGTTGACAGTCGACAGACCACAAAAGAAAATTAGATTATTGTACCTCACAGTCAAGATATTAAACTTAGAATGCAATTATTAAGGTTCAGATGAAGCTCGTAAAGATAAAGGCAATTATCCAATGTGGAAACTTCAATGGCATCATTTGCAAATCATGAAATGTGCATCACCTCATCAGTCTATTCCATAGATTGCTTGAGAATGCAACCCTAGAAACCCAGTTTGGGAAAAAAACAATACAACTATTGCCAAGTTTCTATCTGATCTTCCAAATTCTAAATACCATTATTAAAATTCACATGTTCCATAAAACTTAACAAACCTGGTCAGCATTGTGATCCTAAAATTTCTTATTTGCCCATGTTATCATCAGCTTCTGACCTTCATAAAATCAGCAAAAGTGCCACCAGACATCAACCTGACCACATCAATTTCAACTCTAACTTAAATATCTCCTGATATTTAGTTTTCAAAGAAAAAATGGACGCTCCTGTTCACTTTCTAAGCAACATGAAATTACACACAACCCAAATGACAAGAATTTAAATGTAGCAAGTAGCTTCGATGTACAAGAAAACAGGTATGTTCTTGTTTAATTTTAGTTGAGAAATATCAAACGATGTATATAAAATGAAACTTTGCCAAAAAATTCAAAGTACAAAAGATAATAAAAACAAGATGGACCACAGCAAACAGCACACAAAATCACAATCTCAGGTATAAGACAAACTAAGATTGATGAGAGAAAATATAGAAGAATCAATACTTTGTAATTCGATGCATTTTAGTTCATTGTTTTCCACTCCAGAAAAAACCCAGAAATTTATAGACCCTGGAGCACGAAAGTGTCCTGAGTTGCTGAATTCTACATTCTAGCTCTTCCCAGAATTTTTCATATCTTTCAATGTTGGTTTTAAATGCATGTAGCTATTATCTAAGGGATTGACTTGTCCGTGCACCAAGCTCAGCCCAAAGAAAAACAGGACATGCAGATTTTGGAGAAAAATGCTTCTGTAAGTGTTCCCAAATACTATTCCAAGAAAGGAATTAATTGACATTTAACCCACAGTGTTGAAGCCTTCAGTAATGCACAAGGCATTTTTCTTTTCTTCTATAAATGAATTCTTGGAAATTGAATCCATATCTAACACCCTTACATAATTATAATGGAGCATTAGCCGTAAATACTAAATATTACGTAAATGTACCAACTTTTTGTATAAGGAGCATTCTTGCATTATCCTATGAATTCTCGCTCCTATCTTATTTATGTTAACCAGATCAAACAAAAGCCATTAATCCTAAGCCTAAATATCTTTTTCCAGCTTCCCGTGACACAATGTTTGATTGCCCCAAGACTACTCACAAGAGTAAGAATGCGAGTATGATAGTGAATATTTAAGTTTTTAATATTTACGGAAAGAAGCAGAGCATGAGAATCGAATATAGTGAATATTTAAGTTTTTAATATTTACGGAAAGAAGCAGAGCATGAGAATCGAATATAGTGAATATTTAAGTTTTTAATATTTACGGAAAGAAGCAGAGCATGAGAATCGAATATCGATGAGTCTTCGCAGTGTTATGGGGTCCAACCCCATGACTATTTTATTATATAGGTCCAACCCCATGACAATTTTTCTTTATAAAACAAAAGGTTAGCCGAAAGTTGGATTGGCATATTTTTTGTTGAGCGGCGCACAAAAACAAAAAAAAAAGGGAAAGGCAGAAAGTTTCTCTTGGTCTCTTGCAAGGTGAAGGCCGGAAGCTGTAAGGGGAAGTAGTGCCGTGTGAAATTGTTGCAAAGTTGGAAGACTTTGTGGTTTTCTTGCTCCATATAGAGAGTAAGGGAGAGCGATAAGCAAGCAACAAATTGGGTTTTCTCTGAGGAGGATTTGTAGATTCTCAAAGAGGTAGATCTTTGTATTTGATTCCAATTTGTTGGTTCTTAAGCTTTGGGCAAAAAGCTTAAGTGTGATAAACTTTTGTAAGTTGCTTATTTCTCATAGTGGATTTTTATCTAGTTTTACCCCGTGGTTTTTCCCTTCATATTGGAGGGTTTTCCACGTAAATCTTGGTGTTCTTTAATTTCTTATTATTGCTTGGATTATTGCTTGTTATTTCTGTCTAGTTGGTTGGTTTGGATAGTTGATTATTTTGACTGCTATTGATCATTGGTTTGAGTTTCGCTGTTGGTTGGTTGTCTGTGGGTATTATCAGTTTCTGCTTCCGTTGTTGTTATTGCTGTAGGCCCCAACAACTGGTATCCGAGCATTTGGTTACTGCAGTCATGGAAGGCAATACAGGTTCCATGATTAAATTGACAGCTACAAATTATTCAATTTGGAAGCCAATGATGGAGGATCATTTGTACTGAAAGGATTTGTTTGATCCGGTACTAGGTGATGAGGCCAAGCCAGATGATATGTCAGAGACTGACTGGAAGAAGTTAGACAGAAAGGCATTAGGCATGATAAGAAAATGGGTTGACATCAGTGTTTTTCACCATGTAGCACAAGAGAAAAGCGCCAATGATGCTTGGGGAAAATTAGCTGCATTGTATGAGAGGAAGACTGCCATGAACAAAGCTTTTGCAGTTAGAAAGCTTACTAATCTGAAGTATAAGGAGGGACGATCCATTGCTGAGCACTTGAGTGACTTTCAAGATTTGTTAAATCAGCTTACTACTTTGGAGATTAATCTTGGTGATGAGGTGAATGCTTTGTTTCTTCTGGGTTCTTTACCGGATAGTTGGGACACATTAGTTGTGACCGTGATTAATTCTGCACCGGATAACAAGGTGACGATGCAGATGGTAAAAGATAGTTTGTTAAATGAAGAAGCAAGGCGAAGCAACATGGAATCTGGGTCTAATCAAGCACTTGTCACAGAGAACAGGGGAAGATTCAAGAATAAAGGCCAAGACTCCAAGGGTCGCAGTAAGTCCAAGAATCGCTCTAAGTCCAAAGACGGAGTGAAGTGTTATTACTGTGGGAAAGTTGGTCACTTCAAGCGGAACTGCAAGATCTTGAAGCAAGAGCAGAAAGATGGAAAAGGTAAGAAAGACTCAGATGAGAGTAATGCGACAGCAGTAGTTTCTGATGAAGAGACAGTGTCTTTAATTTGTGGACATGGTGATTGTAACCATGTGGGTGATCTATCTGTTGAATGGATTGTTGATACTGGTGCGGCATATCATTGTGTTCCGAAGAGAGAGTTGTTTACAACTTATCAATCAGGTGATTTTGGCGAAACCAAAATGGGAAACAAGAGTGTGTCGCAAATTGTGGGAATTGGAGACATTGTGGTTCAGACTAGTACTGGTTGTACATTGACTTTGAAGGATGTGAGACACATTCCAGATTTGAGGATGAACTTGCTTGCAGTTAATGTCTTCGATAAGGAAGGTTATGACAGTCGGCAAAAAGATGGGCAGTGGAAGCTTCTCAGTGGGTCTGTACTAGTAGCAAAGGGAAAACTGTGTTGCACTATGTACAAGACTTGGTTGAAACATTGTGGAAACAATGTTAATGCAGTGGAGGATGATGCTTTACCAAACTTGTGGCATAATAGGCTGGCACACATGAGTGAGAAAGGGTTACAGCTTTTGGCGAAACAATCTCTCATTCCTATTCCCTCGGCCAAAGATAAAGATATTTCTTTAAACTCATGTGATCATTGTTTATTTGGTAAGCATCGTAGAGTTTCTTTTCGTATACCTGCTAAAAGGAAAGAAAATAGATTAGAATTGATACATTCTGATGTATGTGGTCCCATGGAGGTGGAGTCATTAGGTGGCAATAGATATTTTGTTACTTTTATTGATGATGCTTCACGGAAAACTTGGGTGTTTTGTTTGAGATACAAAAGCCAAGTACTACAGGTTTTTCAGAAATTTCATGCAATGGTGGAAAGGGAGACAAGTTTGCCCTTGAAGTGTATTCGAACAGATAATGGAGGAGAATACACGTCCAATGACTTTGATGCATACTATTCAAAGCATGGGATTAGGCATGAGTTGACAGAACCTGGAACACCCCAGCATAATGGTGTAGCTGAAAGGATGAATCGCACCATTATGGAACGAGTTCGATGTATGCTAAGGACAGCTAAATTGCCTAAGGCATTTTGGGGTGAAGCAGTGAAGATGGCTAGCTACCTATTGAACAGGTCTCCATCAGTTCCTTTAGGCTTTGACATACCAGAGAAAGTATGGTCAGGGAAAGAACCTTCATATTCACACTTAAAGGTATTTGGGTGCAAGGCTTTCATGCACGTGCCGAAGGAACAGAGGTCAAAACTTGACAGTAAAGCCACTCCTTGTATCTTTGTTGGCTATGGTGGTGAGGAATTTGGTTTTAGATTGTGGGATCCAGAGAAGAAAAAGATTGTCAGAAGCAGGGATGTTGTCTTTCATGAGCATGAGACCATAGCAGATTTTGAGAAGAAAGAAAAGACTTCTCGAGTTATTGATGATGATGATTTGACAACAGTTCCACCAAGGAGAGCCACAGGTGGTGTAAATGAACAAGGGACAGAATTTGGTACAGATGAGCCAGCTACAGTTAATGATGAGTTGGATGGTGGTGATGACATTGCACAGCCAGATGCAGTGGGTATTGAGCGGGGGGAGCAGCCATCTCTGCCTGAGAACACAGAGCCTCAACTTCGTAGATCAGTTAGAGAGCATAGACCATCCACCAGGTATCCTAGTTCTGAGTATATTTTGCTTACTGAAGAAGGGGAGCCGGAAAGCTACCAAGATGTGCAGTCTACTTCAGATAAGCAGTATTGGTTGGAAGCAATGCAAGAAGAGATGAACTCTTTGCAGAAAAACAACACTTATGAGTTAGTGGAGCTTCCAAAAGGTAAAAGGCCACTTAAGAACAAGTGGGTGTTCAAGTTGAAGCGAGATGGTAATAAGCTAGTGAGGTACAAAGCTCGTTTGGTGGTGAAAGGCTTTGCACAGAAGCCAGGCATCGATTTTGATGAGATTTTCTCACCAGTGGTGAAGATGAGTTCCATTCGGGTTGTACTTGGTTTAGCAGCTAGCTTGCATCTTGAGGTTGAGCAACTTGATGTCAAGACTGCATTCTTGCATGGTGATTTGCAAGAAGAGATTTACATGGACCAACCAGAGGGATTTGAAGTTGAGGGGAAAGAACACATGGTTTGCAAGTTGAAGAAGAGCTTGTATGGTTTGAAACAAGCTCCAAGGCAGTGGTACAAAAAGTTTGATTCCTTTATGGTGAGTCATTTCTTTAAGAGAACTGTGGCAGATCCTTGTGTTTATTTTAGATCATTTGGTGATGACTTCATTATTCTCTTATTGTATGTTGATGATATGTTGATTGTTGGACGAGATGTTGAGATGATTCGCAGGTTGAAAAATGATTTGTCTAGGTCCTTTGACATGAAGGATTTAGGTCCAGCAAAGCAGATTTTGGGTATGACTATTATCCGAGACAGGAAAGCTGGAAAGCTGTGGTTATCACAGGAGAAGTATGTTGAACGTGTGCTCAAAAGGTTCAACATGGAGCATGCTAAGTCAGTTAGCACACCACTTGCTAATCATTTCAAGTTGACTAAGAAATCTTGTCCAGTGACTGAACAAGAGAAGCATGAGATGTCAGTTATTCCTTACTCCTCCGCAGTTGGGTCATTGATGTATCTCATGGTTTGCACACGACCTGATATAGCTCATGCAGTTGGTGTAGTGAGCAGATTTCTTTCCAATCCAGGAAAGGTTCATTGGGAAGCAGTAAAGTGGATCTTCAGATACTTGAGGGGTACTTCAAAGATGTGTTTGGGTTTTGGGACTTCACAGCCAGTTCTGGAAGGGTTCACTGATGCAGACATGGCAGGTGATATTGATGGTAGAAAATCTACTTCAGGGTACATATTTACTTTTGCAGGGGGAGCTGTTTCTTGGCAGTCTAAACTGCAGAAGTGTGTTGCCTTGTCTACAATAGAGGCTGAATATATTGCAGCAACCGAAGCATGCAAAGAAATGCTTTGGATGAAAGAATTTCTTTATGAATTAGGGTTGAGTCAAAAGGAGTATATGGTGTTTTGTGATAGTCAGAGTGCTATGGATTTAAGCAAGAACACTATGTACCATGCAAGGACCAAGCACATTGATGTTCGGTACCATTGGTTGCGTATGGCAATTGATGATCGAAAGATGCAGTTGAAGAAGATTCACACTAATGAGAATGTTGCGGACATGTTGACTAAAGTGGTTCCCAGGGAGAAGCTTGAGTTGTGCAGTAACTTGGCCGGCATGGAAGCCTTGGCCAAGGTGAACTTCAAGTGAACAGGTTGTGTGGTTGATCTCTTCCTAATGGGGTTGGAGGGGGAGATTGTTATGGGGTCCAACCCCATGACTATTTTATTATATGGGTCCAACCCCATGACAATTTTTCTTTATAAAACAAAAGGTTAGCCGAAAGTTGGATTGGCATATTTTTTGTTGAGCGGCGCACAAAAACAAAAAAAAAGGGAAAGGCAGAAAGTTTCTCTTGGTCTCTTGCAAGGTGAAGGCCGGAAGCTGCAAGGGGAAGTAGTGCCGTGTGAAATTGTTGCAAAGTTGGAAGACTTTGTGGTTTTCTTGCTCCATATAGAGAGTAAGGGAGAGCGATAAGCAAGCAACAAATTGAGTTTTCTCTGAGGAGGATTTGTAGATTCTCAAAGAGGTAGATCTTTGTATTTGATTCCAATTTGTTGGTTCTTAAGCTTTGGGCAAAAAGCTTAAGTGTGATAAACTTTTGTAAGTTGCTTATTTCTCATAGTGGATTTTTATCCAGTTTTGCCCCGTGGTTTTTCCCTTCATATTGGAGGGTTTTCCACGTAAATCTTGGTGTTCTTTAATTTCTTATTATTGCTTGGATTATTGCTTGTTATTTCTGTCTAGTTGGTTGGTTTGGATAGTTGATTATTTTGACTGCTATTGATCATTGGTTTGAGTTTCGCTGTTGGTTGGTTGTCTGTAGGTATTATCAGTTTCTGCTTCCGTTATTGTTATTGCTGTAGGCCCCAACATACGCAATGCCATTGGTTCCTTACAAGTAAGCACAGTATGGAAACATGAACATCGCAGCAGAGATATAGGGACTGGAGAAAGGATCCTTTATACTCCAAATGGACTTCTTTCCAACAAATTTTTAAGTCCAAAACTTAATAGAACAATATGCTTTAATAACTACAAGTTTGCGGTAACAAAAACCATTTCAGTTTTTAACATATGGCAACATTCATGTGACAATGTCATCAATTCAAGTGCCAAAGAATAAAGCAGAGCTTATGCAAAGAGACTATTCTTTGCAGAGATATGGTTTCCCAAAATTCTTTTCAAAAAGCTAAATGATTAACCGTCAACAGACCACGATAGAAACATTAGACTAATGTAGCTTGAAGTCAAGAAATTAAAACTTTGAATGCAATTATTATGGTTCAGCTGAAACTCAGTAAGAAGATAAAGGCAATTATCCGATGTGGAAACTTCAAAGGCATCATTTGCAAATCCTGAAATGTGCATCACCTTATCAGCCTGTTCCATCAATTGACAAGTTTCAATCAGACTTCCAAATTCTAAATACCATTATTAAAATTCACATGTTCCCTAAAACTTAACCAACCTGGTCAGAATTATATCCTAAAATTTCTTATGCAGCCATGTTACTATTAGCTTCTGACCTTCATAAAACCAGCAGAAGTACACCCCACCCCCATATGACCTGACCAGATCAAGTTCAACTATAATTTAAATATCTACAGATATTTTAGTTTTCAAAGAAAAATTGGATGCTCCTGTTCACTTTCTAAGCAACACGAAATTACACACAAACCTAACGACCAGAACTAAAATGCAGCAAGCAGCTCTGATGCACAAGAAAACGGGTCTTGTTTCTTGTTAGTTGAAAAATATCAAATGACTTATATATAAATAAAAACTTGGCCAAACAATTCAAGTAATAAACATAATGAAAACAAAATGCACCACAGAAAACAGAACTTACAAAATTACTATCTCAGGCCTAAGACAGACTAAGATTGACGAGAGAAAACATAAAAGAAACAATACTTTCTAATTTGATGCATTGGAGTTCATTGTTCTCTGCTCCTCAAGACACATAACCAATAAACTAACAGACCCCGGAGCACAAAAGTATCTTGATTCTCGAGTTGCTGAATTGTACATTCTAGCTCTTCCCAGGATTTTTCATATTTTTCAATTTTGGTTTTAAGATGCACGTAGCTATCATCTAAGGGATTGACTAGTCCATGCACCAAGCTCAGCCCAAAGAAACAGAGGACCTGCAGATTTGGAGGAAATTTATTGGAGCTTCTGTAATTGTTCCCAAATATTATTGCATTTCAAGAAAGGAATGAATTGAGATTTACTCCAGTAATGCACAAAGTGTCTTTCTTTTCTTCTATATATATGAACTCTAGGAAATTGGATTCATCTGACACCCTAACATAATTATTACGGAGCATAGCTCTAAAATCTAAATACTAAATATTACAAAAATGTACCAATTATTTTGTATAAACAGCATTCTTGCATTCTCGTATGTATTAATGTTAATTTATGTTAAACATATAAAACAAAAGTCATTCGTCCTAAGCCTAAACATTTTTTTTCCAGCTACTTTGAAACTATGTTCGATTGTCCAAGGCTATTCACCAGAGTATGAATATGGGTATGATCTTGAATCTTTTTTAGAATTTTTATGCAAAGAAGCAGATTCCTGTAAGTCCTATAAACTTGTTTACATTGAAAATTTGGCACGTTTAAGCACATGAGCAAATAACACCCTCAAGCATATCATTTTCCTACACCTCTCTTTATCGGTAATGATCTCTAAGTAGCAAATTCATTCACAGAAGCCTTTTAGAAAAACAAACACCAATTTCTAAATCCTCATTTTATCCAACCACCATTTAATATCTCCTCAACCTCCTATCATCTAGAAACTCTTTTCCAAGTAGAACATTTTGCATCAAGAAAGAATCTGTTTCCAAACACCTGTCCTTGAAAATTCAATTTCAACCAGACCATGTCAGTAAAAATTTTTGTGTTAATCACTCTTAGCAACCAAGAGAAATCTGAAATATTTGATTTTCATCTTTAGGATAGTTTGGAGACATTATATAAAACAGTTAGCAAGCTATCTCGGTGACTTTGAAGACATTCATGTTGATAAGGAAAGGAGAGAAAAACAAATGAAAAATTACGTTCTAAATATCACATACCTTCGGTTTATTATTAGGGGAACAACTGAGGATTTAAAATGGCTTCATCCTCCATGTCTAGCTCTTTCCACCACTCTGCACGTTTGAAAGAGGGTAAAAAGGAATTGTGAGTGGCTTCATCATTCCACTTAACCTCTTCCCACCACTCTTGATATCTTTCAATGCTGATCTGGTTCTCTTCTGCATTGTCCAGGTTCAGTGGAAGCTTCTTCAGTTTTGAACAATTGAACACCTTGATTTTTCTCAAACATGGGAACGGTAGAGCATCCCAGTATATGCTCTTCAATTCTGGTAAATCTCGTAAATCAAGCGTTTCTAGCTTAGCAAATGGTTTCGAGCTAGGCATTCCAACAACTTCTGCAACTTCACTCAACGCTTCTTCATTTATTATGGCTTCCAATTTTGAGCAAATCATAACACAAAGCCATGTCAAATTTGGAGCATGAATAAGCCACGACATAACCCTCAATTCATCACATCCACTTATGAAAACCCTGCTCAGGTTGTGAAAGCAAGGAGTACTAGGAAAGTGTGAGTTTTTATCATTCTTCTTTCCCCTTTTTCTCTCTCTATCTTCATCTTTATCTCTTCCAAACTCACCCAACCTCTAATTATAAGGCAATCTGGACGCTCCAAGTTTACTAAAGGTAAAACATCCAATTCCTTTGACTCCCTGAAACCTCTGAGCAAAAGTACTTCAGTGCATCGTGGAAGATTGCGGGCACTCAAAAAGCTTCGTAGAGCAAACACATTTTTTATTTCTATAGTCAGTGAATTCAACAGTTGCAAGCATTTCAATTCCTCTATCAAATCTTCATTACCACCATGCAGGACATTGTCATCATCTAGGCCTCCTGATGATAAAGATATTCTGAATATTTGCAGACTTGAAATATTACATATCAGTTGTCGTGGGATCTTTCCAAGATGACATGTCTCCAACAAGTTTAAGTATTTCAGTTTTGATAAGCTATTCAGGTTTATTGGCAACTGTATTATCCCTGTACAATGTAGATCAATGAATTCTAGTGAGACCAGTTCTAATATTCCCTTTGGCAACTCCCTTAGCCTTCGATTCCAAGACAAGTTTAGAATTCTCAAACTAGGCATAAATTGGAAGAAACCATCACTAATCACCTTCAACTTGTTAATGTTGAGAAACAAAGTTTGAAGATTAGGACATGTTGGTGTTCCTCTTAGTTCTTCAATTCCATTATTCGCCAATGACATTCTTGCACCTTCCCAATTTTCAACATTAGTACTGTATCAATTGATCCAACCCCTGCTCTTACCAAAAATATCTTCTCTACTACTTCACACTCACGTGCTATCCACAATGCCATGTCACGGATCACATCATGCATCTTTACATATTCTCCTACTCCTGCACATTGTTCAAACAATATTTTCAGTTGAAAAAGAGTAAGATATATTTTCAGTTGAAAATGCCAATGGTGTGGGGGGTTGATGCATTTTTGGTCGTTCCTTTTTCAGATGGTCTTGCCGTGTGAAAAACTTCTGTGACTTTTTTTTATTTTTCTCTTTTTTTCTCTTTCACATCTGGAAATCCTATGGCCTCACGCTGAGAAAAGTTAGACACATTGACACGGTACAATCATATATAAGTCAATGGGTTGAATTACATCTTTTGTTAGGTAACAGAGGATTTGGTTTTCAACCCAAAGTTAAAAACTAAAACAGCAACAGAAAATACTATCCTATGTAAAGTTGAGTAAAAATTACTGGTAAAAGTAAACAGTCACAAGCAGCAAGAGCTGTCTGTAATTCTTCTTTCAAGAAAATTTTAAGAAAATCCTGACCTATTCACTTGGCGATATTATATCAGAAGTGTCTTCCAATAAAACCCAGAAAAACAAATGAAGCAGATTAACCCAGAAAGTAAGTATTACTGTAACAACTTATATTGTTTCCATGAAATTGGGGTTCAGATTCAGAGTTTTCAGACAAGTTAAAGATGTAGCAACTAATCTTTCAAAGTGAAGCAAAAATGTTTTCAGAATAAAAGTCAAATTACTTAGTATATTAAAACACTAGAACAAAATAGTCAAGGAAATGAAGACAAATACAGAGCAAGACTTACTTACCGCCAATCAAGTCATTCACAAAGATTTTATTCACAATACTACTCTTCCTTTTCTTAACTTTTTATTTTATTTTATTTTATGCTGTCTTAACTTAATAATTTAACCTTCTTTTTTTCATTTTTTTCTATTCTAGTATTGATTTTTTTTATTGCCTTTTATGATTTTATTTGTTTAAAAATTTCATGATATTTGATTATATATATATATATATATATATATATGCTATGTTTGATTACATAAGGATTATACAAATATAGAAGACCAAATTAAAAACATAAATTTAATTCACTTTCTTTCAATAGTAATCAAGGCTGCGCAATCTTCTAATGTCTTCCACTGTTATTCTGAAATAGCTCCTAGGTCTATGTTAATTGTTGATTTAGAATGTTGTGTTAACAAAATGCAACAATCTTTTTGCATGAACAGAGTAAAAAGCTACTGCAAATATCATTACCTTCAAAATCGAGAACTTGAGAAGTATTTATACATTAAACTAACTTCTGTCTGATATGATAATGAAACAGCAAGAGACAAATATCAGATTAAGGGCACAATGATTACTCTCCATAGTCCATGCATCCTATGTTGTTGTAGCGTTCTTCACCAAGGATCGGCTGCCTAAACATAGCGCAGGGTGAATCTTGGGGGGATGAATCATGAATGCAGGCCTTCTGATCCCTTTCTTGCAATACTGCACAATCTGGTTTATGAGAGCCATTCTCTCAAGATGTTGATAACATGAATTGTGCCAAAGGAATTTCCCGCCCTTTTTTCACAGCATTCAGTTCTTCAGAAGCATTTGATCCTGATGACGATAACCACCCATTATGCAAAGCCATTCTTTCACCTTATAAGCAAGCACTGTACGGAAACATGAACATGGCAGCTGAGATGCAGAGATTGGAGAAAGGATCATTTATGCTCAAAATGGACTTCTTTCAACAATTTTTAGTCCAAAACCTAAATGCTCAATAAAACAATATGCTTTAATAACTACAAGTTAGCGGTAAACAAACCATTCCAGTTTCCAACACATGGCAACATTCATGTGACAAATTTATCATTTCAAGTAACAAAAGAATAAAGCAGAGTTTCAGAAACAGAGTATAGTTTCCATGGATAGGGTTTCACAAAAGTCTTTTCAATGAGGTGAATGGTTGACAGTCAACAGACCACAAAAGAAAAATTAGACTGTTGCAGCGTGAAGTCAAGATACTAAAAGTTAGAATGCAATTATAAAGGTTCAGATGAAACTCAGTAAGAAGATAGAGGCAATTATCCAATTTGGAAACTTCTATAGCATCATTTGCAAATCCTGAAATGTGCATCACCTCATCAGTCTATTCCATAGATTGATTTAGAATGCAACCCTTGAAACCCCGTTTAAGAAAAAAAGCCATACAACTATTGCCAAGTTTCAATCTCATCCTTCAAATTCTAAATACCATTATTAAAACTCACATGTTCCATAAAACTTAGCAAACCTGGTCAGCATTGCATCATCTGCTTCTGACCTTCATAAAATCAGCAAAAGTGCCCCCACACGTCAACCTGATCACATCAATTTCAACTCTAATTTAATATCTCCTGATATTTAAGTTTTCAAAGAAAAACTGGATGCTCCTGTTCACTTTCTAAGCAACATGAAATTACACACAACCCTAACGACAAGAATTTAATGCGGCAAGCAGCTTTGATGTACAAGAAAACAGGTATGTTCTTGTTTTATTTTAGTTGAGAAATATCAAATAACGTTTATAAAAAGAAACTTTGCTAAACAATTCAAAGTATGGAAGATAATAAAACCAAGACGTACCATAGAAAACAGCAAACAGAATTACGATCTCAGGCATGAGACAAACTAAGATTGATGAGAGAAAGTATAAAAGAAACAATTCTTTGTAATTCGATGCATTTTAGTTCATTGTTTTCTACTCCTTACGACACAAAGCCCAGAAATTTTTAGACCCAGGGGCATGAAAGTATCCCGAGTCGCTGAACTCTACATTCTAGCTCTTCCTAGGATTTTTCATATCTTTCAACGCTGGTTTTGAAATGCACATAGCTATCATATTGACTTGTCCATGCATAAGCATCAAGCTCAGCCCAAAGAAAAAGAGGACATGCAGATTTGGAGAAAATTTATTAGTGCTTCCGTAAGTAGAAGATTGTGCACCAAGAAATAATCTGTTCCCAAGCACTTCTCCTTGAAAACCATTTCAGAATCTGAAATATTTTAATTTTCATCCTTAGGATAGTTTGGAGACATTATATCAAAAAGTTAACATGCTATCTCAGTGACTTTGAAGACATTGATGTTGATAAGGAAAGGAGAGAAAAATGAAAGAAAATTACTTTCTACATGTCACATTCACATCGCACTCTATTATCGGAAGAGCAAACGAGGATTCAAATAGGCTACATCGTCCAAGTCGTCCAAGTCTATCCCTTTCCACCAATCTGTACTTTTGAAAGAGGGTAAGAAGGCATTTCGAGTGGCTTCATCATCCCATTCGACCTCTTCCCACCATTCTTCATATCCTTCAATGCTGATTTGATTCCCCCTTGCACCGTCCAGGTTGAGTGGAAGCTTTTTCAGTTTTGAGCAATTGAATACTTTGATTTTTCTCAAACATGGGAATGTTAGAGGATCCCAATATATGCTCCTCAATTCTGGTAAATCTCGCAAATCAAGCTTTTCTAGCTTAGCAAATGGTTTTGAGTTAGGCATCCCAACAACATCTGCAACTTCAGTCAATGTTCCCTCGTTTATTATGGCTTCCAATTTTGAGCAACTCATAACACAAAGCCATTTCAAATTTGGAGCATGAATAAGCCACGATATGCCCCTCAATTCATCACATCCACGTATGAGAACCCTACTCAGAGTGTGAAAGCGGGGAGTAGGAAAGAGTGAGGAATGTATCATTCTTTTTTCCCCTACTTGTCTCTCTATCTTCATCTTTATCTCTTTCATACACAAGCAATCTGTAATTAGCAGGCCATCTAGATGCTCCAGGTTTACTAAAGGTAAAATATTCAATTCCTTTGACTCCCAAAAACCTCTTAGCGAAAGTAATTCAGTGCATCCTGGAAGATTGTGGGAGCTCAAAAAGCTTTGTAGAGCAAAAGCATTTTTTAATTCTACAGTTAGTGAATTTAAATGTTGCAAGCATTTCAATTCCTCTATCAAACCTTCATTACCACCATGCAGGACATTGTCTTCATCTAGACCTCCTTTTGATAAAAATATTCTGAATGTTTGTAGTCTTGAAATATTACATATCAACTGTCGTGGGATCATTCTGAGATTATGTGTCCCAGACAAGTCTAAGTATTTAAGATTTGACAAGCTATTCAGGTTTATTGGCAACTCTATTATCCCTGTACAATGTAGGTCAAGGTATACTAGTGAAACCAGTTTTAATATTCCCTCTGGCAACTCCCTTAGCTTCGGATTCCAAGACAAGTTTAGAACTCTTAGACTTGGCATAAATCGGAAGAAACCATCACTAATCACCTTCAACTTGTTATCGTTGAGAAACAAAGTTTGAAGATTAGGGCATGTTGGTGTTCCTCTTAGTTCTTCAATTCCATTATTTGCCAAGGACATTCTTGCACCTTCCCAATTTTCAACATTATGTACTGCCTCAATTGATCCAACCCCTGCTTGTACAAAAAATTTCTTCTCTGATGCTTCACACTCATGTGCGATCCACAATGCCATATCACGTACCACATCATGCATCTTTACATATTCTCCTACTTCACATCTTTCTAACAAGCAAGCATTAAGAAGACAATTGATAATGTTGTACCCTTGCATTTTAGCTCTACTTGTGTTCTCAAATTCATCCAAAAATCCTTCAAAAAACCAATAATCTACTAGAAAAATTTTGTTAATTCTAAAATCTTCAGGAAACAAACTACAGCACAAGAAACAATACCTCATCATGTCACTAGGCAAGCTATCATAACTGAATTTTAAAAGAGAATACACCTCTCGGTCCATCCTCGCCAACTTGTGCGGAAATTCTTTCAAGACCTCAATTGCATATTTCCAGTCTTGGATCATCTTCTTGCAAGCCATGGCTTTACCAATTATTATCAAGGCAAGAGGCAGTCCACCACACTTTGCAGCCACTTGTTTAGCAAGCTCATGGATATTAGGATGGCTCTCAAGGGTTTCTTCTCCAACCTTGTGTACAAACAATTTCCAAGCTTCATCTGGTCTCAAACATTCTACTTTGATCTTTTCATTAGCTCCCATTTGGCCACATACCTCTAAGAAACGAGTTGTAAAGACTATTTTACAACCGTTTTCCTGATTCGGTGCAGGTATGCCTACTTTAATCAAATTCACCCATTCCCACACATCATCCATCAATAAAACAAATTTTTTCTTGCTCAGAATTCTGAAAAGAATGATAGCTTTCTCATCAGAACTTTTATTCATCCACAATTCACTTGAAAGGCCAAGCTTTTTACCAATAATTTGTTGAACATTTTCAATAGTATGATCTTTAGACACCACCACCCAGATTACAACATCATAACCCCTTAGCATGTTGCTTAGCTTATTGTTAATTTGGGTCAAGAGTGTAGTCTTACCAACGCCTCCCAAGCCATGTAAACCGATGATGCCCACCTCGTTTCCTTCAAGAAAGCTCAAGACTTTTGCCAATGTTGATTCCAAACCCACTGTGGGCTCAGTAGGTCTTACCTCCACCGGCGCTGCAGGTTCATTCTCAGCTACCTTGTCAAAATTTCCTTCATTCTTCAGTTGAACTATTTCTTCAAGTTTTTTGGCCACTTGCTTACCAAACTTGTAGCCAGACTTACAGTTCCTGGAAAGGCAGCCACCAAAACATAATTTCTGAATTTCTAGAGGACCATCTTCGATTAGTTCATCAGCATCTGCTACCATATTGTGCACCGTTGAAAGCCAGAGTTGAACTTGGCTAAGCCGCCTCATAAGTTGTTGTTCAGCAAGATCAACCATCCGGTTCACATCGTCCCTTTGCGCTTTCAGTTTCTCCACTTCCACACACAGAGCTTTAAGATTTTGTTCCAATTTACATGTATAATTAGCTTGTGCAGAAATGCAATCCCAACAACGAGGAACTGTATCTTCTGTTGAGATTGCAAGAGAGCATAGATTTCCCATAATTTGCTCTCAAATATATTGTTGATGAATAGAGAACGAGGAGACTTGGCTTGATTTCCTGAATTTCTTAGGTAAGAAAGCTAGAAGTTTCCGTAAGATGAGAGGCAGTGCTTTTGACAAATGCACTAAAGTTGGGGGCAGGCAGGCATCCTGGTCTCCTTGGCTCTTAATAATTTCTGTCTTGGTAAGTAGAAAAAGACTTGCTAGAGCTAGCGTAAGAGGTTTTCAGTTGAAAATGCCAATGGGGAAGGGGGTTGGTGCGTTTTTGGTCCTTTTTCAAATTGTCCTGCTGTCTAAAAAACTTCAGTGACTGTTGTTGTTTTCTTCCCCCCCCCCCCCCCCCTTTTTTTTCACATCTGGAAATCCTAAGGCCCCATACTGAAAAAATTAGTTAGCCACACAAACACTCATTATATGAAGCACAAGGCATAATCATATACAAGTCAATGGTACTGTGAAAGGTTAACCACACAAACACAATTTTTAAGTCACAACCACAAGTCAATGTTCTGAATTACATCTTTAGCATGTCCAATACCCGAGTTTTCAATGCAAAGTTAAAAACTAAAAGGACAAAAGAAAATTGCTGGTAAAAATAAACAGAGTCACGTTCAACACAAAGAAAATTGCTGCAATCACACATCACTACAATTCTTTTTACAATTCCTGACCAACTCACTTGGTAATACTAAATCAAAAGTATCTTCCCATAAAACCCAGAAAAACAATTGAAGCAGATGAACATGTTTTGAACTATTGATTAATTATAGATGGTGAAAGCTGAAAACAGAAGTTTCTGAGGCAATTTGTCTTACTTGTTTAAAACCCAGAAAGCAAGTATTACTGTAACAACTAATTGTTACCGTGAAATTGGGGTTCAAATACCAGAACAAAACAGCCATGGAAATGAAGGCGGAGCAAACCAGCAGGTTGAGCAATGCATGTACTTGTAGTTGTTGAACACCTTCTGCAGCTGTTTTCTGATAATGGGATTCAACTTTGGGACATGAACATTTGTAGAAGCTCCATCACCATGAGAGACCAATCACTCCAGAATGACGCTGCAGATCGAGTCGTCTGCCTCTTTAGCTACAAGGAAGAGATCAAAAGGAAAGCAATTTAAGCTGCAGCTTTAGCCATGGCGCAAATTCGTTGTTTTTCCTCGTGTACTGGACAATGCATGCCAAAGACTTATTTATAGTCCAAACAACTCATTCATAAAGATTTTATATTCACAATAGTACTCTTCCTTTTTTTTTTAATATCCTTTTTTTATTTATTTTCCATTTTATGTTAATTATCTTTGCTTTTTTTTTTCTTTCTACCGTTTCTGTATTTTAGCTTAATAATTAAACATTTTTTCTATTTTTTTTCCTTTTTAGTATTACTTTCTTCATTGCCTTTGTCATTTTATTTGCTTATAAATTTCTTGATTTTTGATTTCATTATTTTATTTGTTTAAAAATCATACTACGCCAGTAAAGATTGTTCATTCCTCGGCAAAGAATCCAGATAATGGGATACAGTCAAATCAAATTGGTTCTCCAAATGCTACGCCATGGAAGTGATTGAGGAATTTGGTCCTTTATTAATTTATTTATATTTTGCATTAGTTATTTGAGGAATTGAGAAATCTGGCAACTTAATATTTGAGAAGTCTTTTATGGCAGCTAATTTGGGAGAATTATGATACTTTTTCAGATTGAATTTACAGTGATAGAAACACCAAACTTTATTGTAATTGATGATACTATTTTTTCAATCCACGTGCTCATGACAATTTAATTTTAGTAGTGTTGGAAAAATTTGAAGTTTAGGGAATATTTATTACTAACTATCAACTTTTTTACTATGGTGAGGTTTAAGGAAACACGTGATAAGAGAAAGGGAAACATTTCCGGCCGAAAAGCTACTACCAAACTTGATTTTTTTGGTGCTGTCTGATGTTGTTTAACGGCGTCAGTCAAATATGCCACATGGCTCATTTTTATAACACAAGGGGCTAAATTAGTTTTAAATAAAAGTTTGAGGGCTTTTTTTATCCCAATAAAAATTCAAGGGCTAAATTGATTCTTTAAAATAAGTTTAGGCGCTTTTTTTATACTTAAGCCAAAATTTTAAAAGTAATGATGGCTTATGCCCATATGAAAATATAAATACTAAAACATATTAACATGCTGCGGTTGATGGCTCATTAGAACTTGATGCCACCAAGATGGTCCAGGACTCAGATGTAAGATATAATATCTGAAATACCCAAGATCTTAAGCAAATATTAGAACACCAGTAAATAATAAATAATATACATACTTGATTGGGCAGCCATTAATAATTAAGCGGAAGCAACAATGTGTATCCGGTCAAGCTATGGCCTTCCTCTTCTTCTTCTTTTCAGATGGCAGATCTCAATGGGAAGAAACTGACGTTATGAAAAGAATAGGGGACCTTAGCCAACTATTTATATTAACCATAATTATCCCAATAGTAATCCTCTCCATAAAAGACCTACTGGGCCAGGCCTACACAACTATCATACCACACTAATTCAAAAGAGATATGCAAAGCCCACACAATAAAGATCACTTATCAAAATTGGGCCTTCATGCTTGTTTCCCACATGGACCAAATTACTAGCCTATTTTAATAAACAACAAATGACCAATTAATAGTAGCCCACAAAATAGAAAATTCTAACATTCTCCCACTTGGGGAATATTAATTGGTGTTTATTTTAAATTTTAGAAAATATTTTCAGAAAACATGACACCAGGTTAGTTAACTTAATTTTTGATGTGGCCACAATTTGAAAACAATTCAGTCCATAGAAACAACATCTCATGATCCTGTCCATCAAAACCAACAAATATTGAATCGTGGCAGCCTTTGTGCCCCTTAATGATACAGGACCAATCCATGGTTACAAGTACAAGTGATCTTATCGACAATGGATCTTAGTGTGGCTGTGTAGCAAGAAAATAGCACCAAATGTGATCTTAATGTGCTACTTTCATTGTCGGTCCTCTTTATGATTTCTCTAAACAATATGAGAAATCTATTTGGCATCAACAATATGCCTGTATGTCTCCCACTGATCCTTGAGATCACTATATAGTGCCATTTATGAGACATACCCAATTGACAAAACAGTCCTACTTAAGATAGACACCAAGTCTTAACATTTTACAACATATATAAGCAAATCTTCATCAAAGTACATGTACATATGAAAATAGAAGATAGCATGGATTATTCTCAATAAGAATCATCAATCAATCATCATAATGATGTCTCAAAACATAAATGAGTCTCAATATAAATAATGTAAACTATAATGTGAGAATTCATAACTCCCACTAACCAAGTATATCAAAAGACTCAATAATACCCATGCTCTCAACATGTCTACTAAATACTATAGGTCTCAACCTTTTAGTCAAAGGATCAGCAAGCATACTATCGGTGTCAATGTGCTCAACAACTATGTCACCATTTTTGGTATTTTGTCTCTAAATGTTTAGACCCACTAGAAGTTTTGTTGTTCTTAGAAAACAACACTGCAGATCTATTATCACAATAAATCATCAATGGTCTAGAGATAGAATCAACAACACAAAGGCCTGAAACAAAATTTCTAAGCCAAATAGCTTGCGTAGTAGCCCCATAACAAGCAACAAACTCAGCCTACATAGTTGAAGAAGCTAAGAGTGTTTGTTTAACACTCTTCCAAGAAACAGCTCCTCCAGCTAACATAAAAATGTACCCTGAGGTGGACTTCATATCATCCTGACATCCAGCAAAATCAGTGTCACGCCCCGACCCGCAAGCTCGGCCACGTGGCAGTCGCCGTACTGCCTCGAAGTACGTGTGTGCACCCACGCATCCAAAACAGCACAAGGCATAGTATTCACAGCATAAAACAAATATCAAATATCAATTTCATAAAACAATATTTTTATATATGTAAAAATAATATCTTTATATAACACAATTATAGAAATAAAGTCCCCCAATGACAAAATATCAAAACAGAGTGAGCTTACAAGTGTGCGGAGTAAAATCAAAACAATACACAGCGGAATTTAAAATATAAGAGGATCACTAATTCTATGGATATAATACCTACACAAACTGGAAGTCTATCCACACGCTTACGAGGTAACTACTCCTCAATGGACAACAATGCCTGAAAAATGTAAATAACCACGGGGTGAGTCAACGGACTCAGTGTTGTGGTTTGGAAACAATGTAAAAGACCAAAGATGGTGGGGGATATAATAATACCAAAAATCATCTTAAAAATCATCAGTTTCTTTTTATAAAATAATTCCCACCAATAAAATCATTTATATCAAAATAATTTAATTAGGGCGGCATAAATAGACCGAGTCTCACCCGTCGATGAGCTCTCGAAAACCCGTTGGGAGCAATTCACATAAATCATCCTTTAATTTTACTTAATATATATATATATATACTCTATGCCCTAATCTCCCAACGTTTGCCATTCGTCATCGTAATGACTACAAGTGCTCCTGGCGTGTCACCCTCCGCGCCTCACAGTCCCAGGAGGATGCACTTGTGCCTCCCCAACGGAGCGTCCACAAGCCATCAGTAGCTAGCACAACTTGCCCCTCATAGGCAGTCCCTCATGGACTAACATCATACCTCAATCGGGCAGGTCACATGCGGACCGTAATCACGCCGCGATTAGGTTTATATCAAAATACCTCGATCGGGCAAGTCACATACGGACTCTCATCACGCCACGACTGATTTTACATAAAATCATTTTAATTTATTTATATCATCATATATATGCTATATTACCCGCCCTCAGAAAAGTGTATACTTGTGCAGTGGTACATCATACCCCAAAACAATAAAACATTTAATTAAAACAATTAAAAGCATTTGCCATCAATGTCACTAAACATTGAGGCCAAACCACTCACAGACTGGCAGAGTAGTATACTTCCGTGCTAAACCAACTGCACAGCAGGAGCCCTCGTCACGATCCCTCGCCGGTGCTCCTAATTTTGCAAATGAATCTCATTAAAATCATTTTTAAACTTCACATATTTGATTGATGACTCAGAATAACCTAAATAGGCTCTAATATACACTGGAATGGCTTTAGACTAAGCCGAGATCGAAAACGATCAAAATCGGAAAAAGTCAACTTTCGGTCAACGGTCAAAGTCAACCGATCAAAGTCAAAGGGTCAAAGTTAAAGTCAAAGTCAACGGGTCAATTAGAAACCTAGTCAGCCAGTCACAGTTGACCGGCCGGTCACCGGAATCTGGAAAATTTCCAGATTTCCGGCCAAATTCCGGCCAACCCGAAAAAATATGGCAGATTTTCTGCCCTAACTTTAAAATTCCATAACTTTTGTTCTACAACTTGGATTAAGGTATGTAATATACCGTTGGAAAGCTCTAAGAGTCTACTTTAATACGTTCTTCTACGTCAAACTCTAATTCTCACTCTATCTAAGTCAAAAATTGAATTGAATTTGCTGTCGTCAAATTTCACGTTTTCCAGGCGACAGAAACTTCAAAAATTTATATTTTTAAATATAGGCATTTCTGAGCAAGGTTTTCTGAACGAAAGTTGTAGCTAACACATCAAAAATTCTCCAGATTAAATTTCATGGCAAACGGGGATCATTTGCCTAGCCCAAATCAATAAAAACAGAGAGGTTCGAATTTCATCCCAAAACAGAATTTTTGCATTTGACTTCTAACCTCACAAAACTTCAATTCTTGCTCTCCTAAGCTAAAAACAACATTCTTCCAACCACAATACACTACATAATTCTATCACAACCTCACTAAACAATCATTTAAACTTAAATCCAAGAATTTAACTCATAGTACCCATTTTCTTCAAATTTAAAGAACTCAACAACCACTCAACCAATTAATATACTTCTTACATCAATTGAAAGCTTATGGAGGGTAGATTAACATACCTAAGTGGCTCAAACCAATTTGAGCTCATGCTCTCCAAATCTCCAAAAAAATCCCGAAATTTCTCTTGCCCATTGAGCTCAAATCCTTGCTGCCCTCCAAGAATCGCCACTATCATCGCGTAGAGCTCGGAAAATACTATGATTTAGACTATTTATTTGCTTGATTTGGTTGAGAATTGAAGAAGTTATAAAGAAGAGAAGATTTGGGTGGAAATGGGGGAAGAAACGGGGTGAAGGAGAAGAGAAGAAGAAAATTTTTCTTCTTCAAGCCATCTCCCCCCTTTTATACCCTTGGCCAAAAAGTCAATATTGTCCCTCATTAATCTCAAAAATTCCAAGTCTAATACAGACTTAATTACGCCTGATCATGCTTAGAAGATTTTTTTTTAATTGTACTTAAACATCCCAAGGAATTTCATATTGGAAGCTTAGTACAATATTGAACTGGTTTGGAGTCCACAATCAGAATCTGTATACCCAATAATCTTAAGATTATCCACCTTTCTATACACCAACATATAATCTTTAGTCTTCTGCAAATACCTCATTACTTTCTTAGCAGCAACCCAATGATCTAAACCAGGGTTAGAAAGATATCTGCCAAGAACACTTACCACAAAGGCAATGTTAGGTCTGGTGCAAACCTGAGCAGACATGAGACTCCCACTGCACTGGAATAGGGAATGCTCTCCATAGACTTCCTTTCCAAATCATTCTTTAAACATTGATTAAGACTAAGCTTATCACTTTTAATAATAGGTGCATCCCCAGACTTACAATATTGCATATTAAACCTTTTAAGCACACGATCAATATAAGCCTTCTGAGAAAGTCCTAACAAATTCCGAGATCTATCCCTATGAATCTTAATCCCAAGCACAAAAGAAGCTTCACCAAGATCTTTCATGTCGAAAGTCTTGGTCAACATCTGCTTAGTTTCATGCAACAATCCAACATCTCTACTAGCAAGTAAGATGTCATCTACATACAGTACAAGAAAAATGAATCTACTCCCACTGATTTTAAGGTATATGCACTGATCAACCTTATTCTCCTCAAAACCAATGGAAGTAACAACCTCATCAAATTTCAAGTACCACTGTCTAGAAGCTTACTTAAGCCCATAGATAGACTTCTTGAGTCTACACACCAAGTGTTCACCTCTAGGCTCCTCAAAACCCTCAGGTTGCTTCATATGAATCTCTTCACTAAGATCGCCATTCAAAAAAACTGTCTTCACATCCATCTATTGAAGCTCTAAGTCAAAATGTGCTACTAGGGCCATAATGATTCTAAAAGAATCCTTGGAAGACACTGGTGAAAAGGTCTCATTATAATCTACTCCTTCTTTTTGAGTAAATCCCTTTGCCACCAATCTAGCTTTAAATCTCTCAATTTTGCCTTTGGAATCTTTCTTGGTTTTATAGACCCATTTGCAACCAATTGGCCTATAACCATTTGGAAGCTCAATAAGCTCCCAAACATAATTTTGAGCCATAGAGCTCATCTCATCTTTCATTGCATCCATCCACATATCAAACTGAGAACTATTAACAGCTTCACTAAAGCTCACAGGATCCACAACATGACTAATATCATAATCACTTTCTCCAAGAAAAACAATATAATCATCAGAAATGACTGACCTCTTTTGCCTAGAAGATCTCCTCAAGGGAACATCAACCTCATTATTTTGAATAGGAGGAACTTCAATTGGAGCATTTTCAATATTTTGAGGAGGAGGATCAATAATGTGTTGCCCAAGATCTTCTCTCTCATCATCCATTGGCACCACTACCTTGTGAAACAGGCAGAGGAAGATCAACATGTCTAGCAGGTTCACTATCAACATTATCTACCACAACATCATCGGTTATATCCCATTCAAGAAATTTCGCCACTTGTGACTCAACAACTTTAGTGCCACGTGTAGGACAATAGAACCTATATCCCTTAGAATGGGCTGGGTATCCTATGAAGAAGGAGCGAGTAGTTCTAGGTTTAGTTTTCTTTTCAGAAGGATTATAGATTCTAACCTCAGCAGGACAACCCCAAACTCGAAAATGGTTCAAACTAGGTTTCCTACTAGTCCACAATTCAAAAGGTGTTTTGGGAATAGATTTACTAGGTACTCTGTTAAGAATATACAAGGCAGTCTTAATGGCTTCACCCCAAAGAGACTCAGGAAGATTAGTTCTACTCATCATGCTCCTTATCATATCCTTAAGGGTGCGATTACGCCTTTCAGCCACACCATTTTGTTTAGGACTACCAGGCATAGTATATTGGGCAACAATCCCACACTCTTGCAAGTATTTGGCAAATGGACCCATATGTTGCCCAGTTGTACCATGTTTGCCATAATACTCACCACCACGATCAGACCTAACAATCTTGATGACTTTCCCTAATTGTTTTTCTACTTCAGTTTTAAAAACTTTGAACTTTTCAAGAGCATTAGATTTTTCATCAATCAAGTAAAGATAACCATAACGAGAAAAATCATCAATAAAAGTAACAAAGTATTTTCTACCACACAAAGTAGGTATAAGGGGTCCACTAATGTCAGTGTGCACAATTTGCAAAAAGTCAAAACTTCGAATTACCCCTTTCTTCTTAGTCTTAGTCATTTTCCCTCTAATGCAATCAGCACATGTGTCTAAGTTTTCAAAATTAAGAGAAGGTAAAATGTTGTCTTTTATGAGTCTTCCAACTCTTTCATTAGAAATGTGACCTAATCTTTTATGCCACAACAAGGAAGACTTCTCTTTAATCAAAGGCCTTTTAGACACAATATTTTCAACATTCATGCAACTATACTCATTATTAGGAGATAAACTCAATTTGTAGAGACAATCAACAAGTTTAAAATTTCGAATAATATTTGAGTTTAAAATCAAATCAACATTTCCATTTCCAATGCCAAAATAGTATCCAATTTTGTCTAAAGTAGAAACAGAAATCAAATTTCTCCTAAAGGATAGAATGTGGAAAACATTATCCAAAACAAGTTCAAAACCAGAACTCAAATTTAAACCTATGGTTCCTACATGCTTAACATCTACTTCAGCACTATTTCCAACTTTAAGCTTGGCCTCACTCTCACTTGGCTTCCGTTTGCTTTTGAATCCCTGCAATGTACAAGCAACATGAACAGTTGCACCACTATCAAGCCACCAAGAATTCGGTGGGGCACTAACAAAATAGGATTCATAACAAATGAGAGCTAGTGAGTTGAGGGTTAATGAGTTACCTCCTTGTTTATTCTTTTTCTTTAACCAAGATTTAAACCTGAGACAATCGACCCTAGCATGACCTTTCTTCTTACAAAAGAAGCATTTCACATCTTTCTTAATGGCAGCATTTGGACCTCCTATCCCTTTAGTCTGACCACTAGCCTGTCCCTTATCGTCCTTAACCTTATTAGGAGCATTAAACCTAATCTTCCTAGGTTTTCCAAGGTTCTTTCGGTAATGAGGTTTGGAATTGGTGGTAAGTAAGGCAATCTCATTTTTTTCTTTCTTGAGTTTTTCTTCCTCAGAAACACATTTGGCAATATGGTCATTGACACTCCACGTTTCATTCACAGCATTATAAGCAGTTTTGATTTGGGTGAACTCATGAGGTAAAGCATTCAAGGCATGGTGAACAAGGAATTGGTCAGGGAAAGAAATATGATGGGCACCTAGTTTGGTTTGAATGTGGACCAATCTCATAATGAAATCTCTAACACCTCCTTCACTATTGTACTTCATACTCGTCAGCTCACTCATAAGAGCCCTAGCCTCAAACTTATTAGATTGTTCATACCTATTGCCTATAGCAACATAAAGCTCCTTAGCATTTTCAATCTTTTCTAGACCACTCATCAGATGTTCAGCAACGGTTCTCCTAATGGCCTCTACACACATACGGTTTGCGCTATCCCATTGAGCAAACAATTTCTTTTCAGCAGCAGTGCTCTGATCAGTGAAAGCTGTAGGCTTATCAACACCTAAGGCTATGTCTATCTCACTCATAACAAAAGCAAAGTTCAAGTCCTTAGACCACCTCTTATAATTAGAGCCATTCAGAATCTCAACAGTAGCTTGATTCTTATTCACACCAAAAGTCACTAATTAAAACAAAAAACAATGCAACTTTTTAGTTAATGAGCAAATATATTAAGCAACAATTCATAATGTGCCAATGAACAACCAAGAGTCCCGGTGTATCATCACAGACTCCCCTTTTGGCAGAGAATGTAACATACTAATAGGTACTCTTCATATAAAGCTAACATGAGATATTCCAATTTTGAAGAGCTATCTCCTTTGGGCAGATAGAAATTCTAAACAAGTTTACCGCAATCACAATGGTTTATGTAACATACCAAATTGACTTACACAATAACCCCTTTGGGCAGGCGATTGTATAAAACAATCAATGTATAATCCCATAGCTAATGAATGAGATAATCTTCTATTAATATCAATAAGTGAGCCACTTTGGCAGCCAAACACTTATATCAACTAATAAAAGACTTTCTTAAACTGGAAAAAATTTAAGTTTGCCCAATACAAAATTTGTATACTTGACAAAATGTATACAATAGACCATTCAATATGACATACGGATACCAAATGTATCTCATGGTCTTTTAAAAATTATATGTTGCATTTAATCACAATGTCGTAATCCTTAACAAATTAATAATGCCAATTTCAAAAAATTCCAACAAGTCATGCATATATATTTTGGCTTGAATTAAGATAATACATAAATACCAAAATATTTCACAATAAATAAAAGTAATAAAAATTTGCACATATAACTTGTTTTAAATAATCAAATAATCATAATAATTAACAATGATTACTTACACCAACAAAAAAGTTACAAAAAAGTAATAAATGAATAATTTGAATATAATATATAAAACAAATGCCAATCCGTGACAAGCTCAGCAAATTCAGCCACACACGTACTTTCACGCACCAGAAAAATGTAAGCTTAGTTGGTCAATGGTCAAGGTTTGACCAGTAAATGTTGACTAGCCAAATTCCCATCGTCTTCAACGTCCAGCCGGGTCCAATGTAACCCGCTGGACTTGATTCTTCGACCCATTCGGGTCGGATTCAATTTCCAACTAATTTTAACTATTAAACTTCATGTAATCTCAATTTCAACATGTTTATACAAAACCCATGTATCAAAACTTATTAAAACAGCAAGAATTGAAATAATAAGCAAGAAATATTATGGGTTTTAAGCTAATTCACAAGCCGTATAAAATCTTGATTACCAGTCAATAAGAAATCAGCTTTTATGCAATCTAAACTTATTATTCGAACTAAATAAGACATAAATAATAATAAGTATAGATCAATATTCATAAAGCAAGAAGGAAAAGAAAACATCCAACTGTCCAAAACTTAACCGGAATAATTTTGCCCAAAATTGATCTACTAAAAATAAAATAATAAATCTGATTTGGGTCCTAATATCACTCAAGACCTAACTCTGAATACCATATGTAAGATATAATATCTGAAATACCCAAGATCTTAAGCAAATATTAGAAAACCAGTAAATAATAAATAATATACATACCTGATTGGGCAGCCATTAATAATTAAGCGGACGCAACAATGTGTATCCGGTCAAGCTATGGCCTTCCTCTTCTTCTTCTTTTCAGATGGCAGATCTTAATGAAAAGAAACTGACATTATGAAGAGAAGAGGGGACCATAGCCAACTATTTATATTAACCCTAATTATCCCAGTAGTAGTCCTCCCCGTAAAAGGCCTACTGGGTCAGGCCTGCACAATTGCCATACCACACTAACTAAAAAGAGATGTGCAAAGCCCACACAATAAAGATCACTTATCAAAATTGGGCCTTCATGCTTGTTTCCCACATGGATCAAATTATTAGCATGTTTTAATAAACAACAAATGACCAATTGATAGTAGCCCACAAAATAGAAAATTCTAACATCAGAGTCTCAAACTACTTGATTTGTTTCATTTAGAAAGACAAATTACCAGCTAGTTTAGATTTTGAGACTATCTGCCACCATCAATCCTCAGCTAAGAGAAAACTCCACTAGTTGTTATGTTAGAACCGTCATCTCTTGCCAGTGGCACATCATCTTTCTCAAATTGGAGGTTATTTGACGGTAAGGATGAGACGGACTGGATGATAAGTCCAGAAAAGCATCTATGGCGCTTTCCTCATGTGCCTCTCTGCGTACTTGAGTTTGCTATAACTGCAATGTGTATTCGAAGTCCCAGAATACATCAAGCATTGTAGGCCTGCTGGTTCCATTTGGTTTCAGGCACTTCTCAACTAGTTCACTGAATTTTCTCAATGAATTAGGATTGATATGGCTAGCCACTGAAGGAGCAATAATCTTTTCTAGTTCCCCCTTCTTTAACCAAAACAGTCCCCACTCAGCTAAATTGATCTCTTCCTTTGTATATGTTCTAGCTAAATTGATCTGTTCGACTCAGCTAAACAGTCCCCGCTCAATATTTTGTTACATGATGATTTCTTTGTATTTTTTAGAGAATGAAAATGGAGAATGTTTTTTCCTACCAAAAATAGTTTCTGGCTTTTCTTATGGTTCAAACAACTGTTAGTAAATGATCTTCTATCTCTTTTCTGCGTCTTTAATTAATCCACTGGCTTAAGTCAGCATCATTTTCACATACATAGTCCAGATTTTTGTATTTGAAGATGAGTCTGTTCCATGGAAAGATCAAAGATGGATCTAGCTTAAGTCCAAGCAATCGTTGGGGACATACCTCCAAAATGCCTCCCAAGCAATCATTGTTTTCTCTCGAAATGTCATCAGAAAAGTATGTTAATGAGAATTGATAAAAAAAAAAAAACCATAAGTTCCATGATGCCTTCACATGAAATAATTATCTATTTCTATTAATTACCTTGTACAATGCAACATGCTTTTTCATTGCACTAATTGCGTACAATGGTTTTTTTTTTTAACCTTAACAGACGACTATATGGTGGTCGACATTACATATGGAAACTAAAAATTAGATGAAGTAGATAAGGTTTCATATTTGTTTTTTTTTAATGTGTTTTTGCTTTGATAAATTATAATGAGTAAATTACAAATTTAGTCATTTAATTTTATTTTAATTTTGTTTCAATCACTCAACTATGAAAACTTACGATTTAGTTATTTATGTATATAAAATATAATATTTTGGTCACAAAGACTTTAGAAAATAATAACTTGCTGATGAATCCAATATATCACATGGCATAGCGGCATGACATATATGCCACATTTTCTAAAATATAGTTTGATATGATGGCACAACATAACCTCGTTAGTGAACATACCATGTGACATCATCATGCTTATTTTCCATACTTTTGAGTTTTGACTCCTTCAAAGCTAGCACATATAATATCACGCCTCAAGTGACAGGCTCGACCACGTGATAGCGACCGCACTGCCTCAAAATACGTGTGCAACGATGCCCAGAGATAACGAAAAATATAGTATATAAAGTATAAAACAAATATCCAAAATCCTTTTATAAAAATAATATTTTAGTAATTAAAATAATACCTTCACATATAGTAAAGTGTGTATATATATATATATATAAAAGAAAATTCCCCATGATAAAATATCAAAAAACTTCAAGTGTTAACAAATATGCGGGGATGGAATACACAATAAAAGTGAAAATACACCAGCAGATCACTAGACACTAGGAAGGAAGCACCTACTATGGCTGAAAGCTAACCCATACTGCTATAGCTAAGTGGCCTCTCCTTAATGAGCCTCAATTGCCTATAAAACATTGAATAATGCGTGGTGAGTAAACAGACTCAGCAATGCGGTTTGGAAATAATATAAAAGATCATTAATGGTGGGGGATACAATTATACCAAAACATATTCATAAATCATTAATTTATTTCAAAAAATAATTTCCACCAATAAATCATTTGATTTTAAAAGATATACCATATACTAAGGCGGCAATAAAGTGACCGAATACCATCTGCCGATGGACTTGCACCACTAGGAACGATAATCACATCTTCATCAATAAAAGATTATACACTTAAAATCGTCCGCTCTCCCAACGTTGCCATTTGTTGCACCATGCAATTACAAATCCACTAAAGAGTCACCCTATGTGCCTCTCCACTTTAGGGGTACGCTCACTCGTGCCTCTCTCAATAGACAAACCACAAGCTACTAGGTTGCTAGCAATTTGCCCCATGTGAGCTGCCCAACATGGGGTGGTCCCTCATGGACCGATATAAATCATCATAAATGGGCAGGTCACATATAAACCATAATCATGCCTTGTAAGGGTTCATATCATACCTAGATAGGGCAAGCCACATACGGACTCTCATCACATCATGATCAAGTTCACAATAAAAATCATTAAAGCATTTTCAAATCATATATATATATATAATATATATATATATATATAGCCCACCTACATAGAAATGTGTATACTTATGCAGGGCCTAACTGTACCTCAAGATAGTTTAAAATATTTATTTTAAAACAATTAAAAACAGTTTCCATCAATGTCAATAAACATTGAGGACAAACTACTCATAGTCTGAGAGATTTGTATACTCCCTAAACCTATCCTAACTACACAATTGGGCCCTTATAGCGATCTTTTGCCAATGCTCCTAATTTGTGTGAAATTTCATTAGAAATCCATCTAAAATCATAAAAATGCACATGTAGACTCAAGATGACATAAACAGGCCTCTAACATTCCTAGGAAATGTCCTAGGCTAAATTGGGATTAAAATTAGTCAACTAGGAAGAGTCAACAAAAATTCAATTCGGTTCAACGCGTCAATACCAGTCAACCCCCATGTCAAGCACCGGTTCTAAGTTTATTCAGTGTCGGATTTCGCACTTGAAATCCATAAAACTACTTGTTTCAAGATCGGCACCGATTCTTTGCACTACTAATGTCGCCTCTCTTCGATCTTTCACATATTCTAATTTCAACTATAGTCTGACACTGGTTGATTACCAGTTGCCACCTACAGCGATTCTATGCCTTGCTCTACCTCACTGAACTCATTTTTTTCCACTCTTAACCATTCTAACAAAACCTCAAGGCCACAATTAACTTCACAACTCATCCATAAAGTCAACAACCAAAAATAGAACTCGAAATCTAACATTTAACCGAAAATTGGCAAAAACCTTTAAAAATCCATAAATAAGCCAATACTTAACAAAACGAACAAGCAAATGTGTCTTTGGGAAGCTCTTGAAGAGCTCTACAACATACCTTAATAGCTTGAATCTAGACAAGCTAAATTTTCTCTAATATTTCAAAGAACCCGAAATCTCTCTTTCAAACTGAGCTTAATATAGTCACCATTTTTGAAAATTGAAACCATAGGTTGTAGAACTCGAAAAACACTATCAGTTAGAGGTCTTGCATGTTCAATTTGGTTGAGGAATAAGGAAGAAATGTTAGAGTGAAATTTCGCCATTTTTAATTAGAGAAAGCTTGACTTTGAGCAAAAATGATGGTTTGACAATAAGGGAATGTCGAGGGAGGGCTACTGGCAATAGCCCATAGCCTTCCCTCGGTTTAAATGCTTTTCTATTTTAGGAAATTTGCAAACAAGTGCCTTTACTTTTTAAAATTATGAAATTACCCTATAACCTTATAAAATTTTCAATTTAGTCCCCATTTGCACTTTTAATTCTTTTCAACTTCGCCCTTATTACTTCATTGCTTAACCTAACTTCACAATTTGGGACTAAATACCAAGTTTAATCAAGGTCGAAGTCCACAACTACCCCCTTCTTACAAAAATTTCATCCTCAAAATTCGTAGTATATATTAAGCAGTAATTAGATAGGAATAACTTCATCTCACCCCATTTTTTTGGCTCCCAAGTTTGATCTTCAACTTGGGGCTTCTCTACAACACATTCATGAAGGAAATTGTTTATTCCATGGGGATCACTTTTGCCTATCCAATATGGTTATCAGTTTAACTTTAAAATTTAGTTCTCGATGAAGCTCAATTTGGATGAGCTTCAAGGATATGAAATAGATCTATTACACACTTTTTCAACATGGAGGCATGAAACACGTTAGGGATCCATTCTAATTTCAGTAGCAATTTCAGATTGTAGGTTACCAGACCAATTCTTTAGGGATGAGAAAAGATTGATATGCCTTGGTTCAAGTTTATTACTTTTAAGGTTCGTATTTTCTTCTTCCCAAAGAAAGATTTTGAGGAAAACTTAATCTCCCACTTGAAATCTTAACTCTGTTTTCCAATTTTTATCATGCTTCTTCTGCCGCTTCCAAACTACCTTCACTTCATCAAAATTTCTTTCATCCATTTTCTTGGGTAAACTTACAAACTTACTACCAATCAACTACATTCTCTAACTTTATTTCAACAAATTTAAAATTCTACTTCTCTGCACATACAATATTTCGTATGGTACTAAACTGATGCCAACTCAGCAATTATCATTATCGGCAACTTGGCCAATAATAACCATGCGTAACATAGCTTCCAAAACCTAGATTATTCTCTTAGATCGTCCATCACCCTGGGGATGGAACACAACACTAACAATTTACCTTATCTCCCATTGCCACATTCAAACTTGTTTAAAATGCATCTTGGTTATGGAATTATCAATATCAAACACCGTGGTGACTTCTTATCTTACCAACACACAGTTGATCCAATTGCTCAAAAGCTCAAGTCATTCTGACTATAAACAAAGTGTGCCGATTTGGTGAATTTATCATAATCACCTAAATCGCACCACGGCCTCCTAACATGAGGCAACTCAAATCACAAGGTCCATGGTATTACATTCCCATTTCCACTTGGGAAAACAAACAACAATTTCAATGTGGTAATAGGCTTCTCATGGTCGGTCTCAACTTATTGACTTGCCAATACTTAGCAACGTATTCCACAATTTCTTTCCTCAGAATTGACCATCAATCACTACCTTTGATACTTCGATACACCTTTGTGCTACTAACATAGGTAGTAAAAATTGAGGAGTAAGCTCATTCCAAAAATTGCATTCTGAATTTTAACGTCACTCAAAACACACAAACTGTACCTTTATAGAGTAACACTCCATCATTCCTTGTTTAACATTCCATTCGCCCATCTTTTTACAACTTCTCAACTTCTATTATCCATTTAGGATCACTTTAGTATGATATTCAGATTTACTCAGTCAATTTATCATCAATAAATAATCTTTCAATAAATAGTGGCAACTTCCAGTGTGGCTATCTATGCAGAAGAGGAACCTTTCGATTCAACTTGTCAGCCACTACATTGATTTGTTAGGTGATAATCAATCACCAAGTCACAATCCTTAACCAACTCTAGCTACTACCTTTGTCATGCAATTAAAATCTCATTACGACACTCCAGCTACTACCTTTGTCATGCAGTTAAAATCTCATTACGGCATACTATACTTCAAGCTTTTATAACAAATTTAGATGTGACACACTTCCTTGGACAACTAGTGCCCCCAAACTTCAAGTGCAAGATTTCTATTGCTAATCTCCTTCAAGTGCAAGACTTATATTGCTAATCTCCAAGTCATGCACTAGATAATCTTCATCATGCCTTCTCAACTAACAAGAAGCATAAGCGACCACCTTGCCATCTTGTATAAAACACATCCAAGACATTGTTTGGATGCATCAGTGTAGACTATGTAGCCTCTACTATAAACTAGCAAAATAAGCACTAGAGCTATAGTCAGACACTTATTACACTTCTAAAATCATCTTCAATCTTCATCGCAATTAAAGTTAACAATTGAAAGTCAAGCTAGAAAATTGTGTAATTATCAGAGAAAAACCCTCTTTAATGAATCTCCGATAATAACCTGCCACATCAAGAAAATTGGGAATCTCGAATCTCTGATAATAACCTGCCACATCGAGAAAACTGGGAATCTCAATGGTATTTCTAGGCCATTCTCAATGAAAATAGCCTTACTTTACTTGGGTCTACCAAACGCTTTCCTTAATCACCACATAACCCAAGAAAGTACCTTACTGCAACCAAACTAATACTTGAATAGTTTGGCATACAACTGGTGTTCCCTTTGAGTTTGCAAAACATCTGTGGAGATGCTAGGCATGCTCGCGCCTACTATTAATGACACGCCCGGACCTAATCCGCACGTGTCAAGTTGTATAATTATGTATTGATGTCTTATCAATAAATCAAATTAGACTTCCCATGGATGTTTCAAACTTTGTTTAGCTCAATTTCAAGCTTAAAAATCCTAAAATTTTAAGTTCCGATATGTGGGTCCCACTTGGGCACGAATTCCAAGGATGTTTGACCGAGTTGACCGGAGTCAACTTGACTCTGTTGATTCCGGCGCCGGAATTGACCAATACCGGCGCCGGAATTGGTCGATTAAATTGGGTCTCGGCTCACCCGAGATCCCCCAATTTCATTTCTTCTCTTTGTTCTTCAAATTTTCTCCGAGCTCTCTCTCGATTCTTCTGAATCAAAACCTCAATCTCCTTTCAAACACTTAATCAAACATCAATATCAACTTCTCTTGTCTTCTTGATGATCAAAACACTAAGATTATCAAGAAAATCTTCAAATCTAGAAATCTGGAAATTTGGTGACAGATTGTTCATCAGCTCATATCTTTTGATTCAACCGTGAGTTTTGGCTGAGAATTTGGTATGTTGTTCTAGACTCATCAAGCTTTAATTTGATAGTTTATACGCTTGATTTCATGGTCTGAGCTAAGAGATTTCGTTGATTGAAGTTGATATTTCTGTTTTGTCCGAGATAAGTCAACTCTTAGTGATTTAATTCAAAATTCGAGCATGATTGATTGTTTGATTCCGTTCTTGAAGCTGTAAATCCATAGATCATGTGTTTATCATGCTGTGTTTCAATTTTGATGCGGATTGGTTGTGAATCGAACTTAAATCGAGCTGAAAAAGATTATGGCCGAAACTCGGCCTTAATTCCAGAACAGAACCGGCGCCGGTTCTGACTAGTTCCGGCGCCGGAACATCACTGTCAGCAAGGGTACTGTAGCACCGGGGGTATTTTGGTAATTTTGCAAACCTAGACCCCATTTGACCCCAATTGGCTCCAATTAGCTCCAATTGACTTCTGGACTTATCAATTCTAGTCCGAGACCTTTAATTGGTGTTGATTTATGATTTGAACATTGATTGAATATTTTATTAATCAAATTAGAATTTAATTTGATTATTTAGGTACGTGATCGTACGAGATTTGGACCGGTAGCAATTTGAGCTAAGGCATACGTGGGTAATCGGGGAGTATACAACTCTCCTCACTTGTGAGTGGCTTGGATTATATTGGTTGACCATTGAGGGTTAACCGTTTTTAAATTTATTATAAATGCTTTAATAAATTGTTTATATATGATTTGAGATATGAATTGTCCACCCACACACACCCAATTTACAAATGATTTAAAGGGTGAGAATTTCAATAAATTTTTATATTGAAATTATTATTGATTAATGTATGGGGAACGATACCCCTGAGAGATTAATATTATTATTGATTATTATTGGGGAATGATACCCCTGAGAAATGAGAGATTGAGTATTGTCCTCGGGGCTCCAATATGTGGGAGCGTGGACCGAGTTGAGATGCATGCGTGTTACTCAGCCGTGGACCGCCTATCGAGGGGCACGGTGAGTCGGTCCTGATTGCGAGAGGCGCATAGGGAAACTCGCCAGGACTTCAGATGCTGTGTTCCACCACAGTATGGCAAACGTCAAGGGAATGGGCCAGAGAATAAAGTAAATGTTTTAAAATAGTAAGTAACCCTTGACGGTCCAGTGGATACCCCAGTGCACGGGTATACCTTATTGGGACGATTTCAGATGCCAGCCCTTATGTAAATATTATTATGAATTTGATATTTGATATTTGATTTGGTATGGGATTTACTACATTTCAGTAAATGATTTATTAAATTGATATTTGGATTATTTCATATCCCCAGCCTGAGGTGATCGGTCTTTATAACCGAGTCTCTCACTGGGTACAAGATTATGTACTCACCCCACTCACTTTTGTTCTCAGATCATCAGATATTGGACGGCGGACGTCCTGGTGGCCAGTGATCCCAGTTTGTTTCTGTGGACACGATTATGTAGGTGCCACCCTTTTGCTTTGTGTTACTTGGCTCGGGATATTATTACATCTTACCTATACATTTGTGAATTTAAAAATAATATTTTCCGCTGCATGGAATATTGTAAGATGTGATATTTATTTTAAGTATTTTGAAACTGTATTATCTATGATAATTTCATATGTATTTCATATATTGCTCGAATATCCTTTATTTTTAAGCCTTGTATCATTTTGGTTGCCCGCCTGACGAGGCACGCATCTCGAGGTGGTACGGCGGTTATCACGTGGCCGAACCTGCGGGTCGGGGCGTGACAATTAAAATAACCAAGATGTCATCAATGAGGCTAATGGCAAATTGATCAAGATACAATGGGAACACTTGATTCAACGATTCCTTAAATCATCTGTGGTAGTCATTAAGACTTTACAATGACCATTTCTCACGTAGGAAACAATCTTGAGACTATCACTCTCTTGATTCGTGATTAATGTTATCCAAATCAATGATTGATCTTAGAAAATAAGTTTGCACCTTATGACTAGAGATGTCCATGGGCCCGGTCGGGCCAGGCCCAAACAAGAATTTGTAAGAGATTTCCTTACCCAAGCCCGGCCCATTTGTTAAACGGGCCTTAAAATCTTATGTAAGCCAGAGGCTCGTCCAAAAGCCCGTTTTTAATTTTTTCATACACTAATTTTAAAATTTAATTTATATTAATTTATAATAAAAATAAAAATAAATCAACATATTTAATAAATCAACATATTTGCAAGATTAATAAAGTCTAAATACCCATAATATTTGAAAATATCAATATCATGTACAAAAAAAATAAGGAAAACACTACATTAACAAATAAAATAAATATAAAAATATATTTATATTAAATAAATAGTAATTCGGGCCAGGCCTTTATTTTTTACCTATGACCAAGCCTGGCCCGTTTATTAAACGGGCCTTAAAATCTTGTCCAAGCTCGACCCTCAAAATTAAAAATCTTGTCCAAATCCTCCCAAATATCGGGCGGGCCTACGGGCATGGACGGGTAGCCCGGCCCTTGGACAGCTCTACTTATGACTAATCAAATAACTCATATACAGCTATGAGGCAATAGATATCACTCCTTAATGATGACTTTGCTTAACTTTTGGTAGTCAATACAACGAGATGCTTAGCCGTATAACCCCATTCTCTGTTAACTTAACCAACTTCTTCAATTTGCCACTTCACTTAGCCCATTTGGTACAAAATAATGAAACTGAAATTTGTACCCAATTGCGATTAAATTGCAAAGATTTCATCTCTCTTTTTGGTGGTAACTTTGGTAGTTCCTTTGGAAAACACCCAAAAATTCTTTTCCACTTCAATGCTATGTTAACAAATTCCTCAACTTAGGCACCGATGATACGTGCCACGATAATCGTGCATTCTCCACGGAGCAACTTACTTATCTCGCGTGCCAATATCTCTCTAGACAGCAATATTCGGCATTCGTTGACAAATTTAACTTGCATTTCATGGCCTTCGAAAACTCCATTTTCTAGTAGTGCAATCTCCAAAGTGCCACACCTTTTCATCTGATCCATACCAACTATGGCATCAAGATTTTTCATGAAAATTTTCATCTAATTTCCACCTTAATTACTTAAACTCTCAATTCATCAACTCCTTACTCCTTATAATTCTCTAAATTTATCTTTTTTGTTTCATTTAATTTAACATTTTATTCATTTTTTTACTTCCAATTATCTTTTCCATTTAAATTTAATCTTTTTGAGATTAAATTCTGAGGTCCAGACTCTTCACTTCATAAATTCCAAAGTTTATTTCACTTTCTAGCATTTATAGCCATTAACAATCTCTTAGAGTACACATTTCCGCTTGCCACTCAACAATTCCACCTATTTCACAACCAATTAATTTACTTATGCCACCGATGTTCTCGCAGCGTTAGGAGAACAATACTAAATGGATTTATTCACCTATCACAGAGGTCAATTTATGCACCGTATATTTCTTCTTACTCCATATTTTAAGATTTTCACTGACCATGCAATGAAATTTCCTTCCTAACAAAATTTAATAATCATTCAAAAGTTTACTTCTAATTTTTTTTTTTGTGGAGTGCATTATGCAATTTAGGTATATGTATTATTGTGCAAATGGAACTAAGTGAACACATCAAGCACCTTTTTAATTTAACTCCTTGGCTTGAACGACTACAATCACACTAGATGGTGATGCATAGTATTTACCCAACACATTTAAACTTTTCACATTTTTTAGATTTCTCAAATATTCTCATTTTAGGTTTCTTGAATCCCACTTCTTTAATAAGACCATTATCATTTTGTAGAGTTGAAGGAATGGAAGATGGCATTGAATGCTTCTATTCCTAATGCAATTAGGATTCTATTCTTGCTCTACCAATTTATGCTTCCCAATTATCCATATCCACTTCCCGTTTATTTGCGGCCCTAAGGGAGTATATGAGAGTGTCTCACATATCTGTGGAAACAAATATCCATTCTCACCACAATTTTACTAAAAGGGAAATTTTCAAAAATTTCATTTAAGTACCACCTTTAGCTCGAGCTTTCATGCAACTTATTCTAAGATGTACTTTACTAGTACCTATCTTCCTCTATACTACAACTTAACCAAATTTTAAATCATTTCTTCACATAAAGGTTTCCATTCTTACACTTCTTAGACTTTGTGTCTCCTTTGCGAAGACACTTACACCACACTAGAACTTAAAGCATTTAATAACTCTACAGTGAGTCATCACACTTTTCATTCCACTCATGAGATCACTTAGGTTTATGTCTTAGCTCTAAAGACACACAATTCTAGGAATGGAAAAATTTCTAGTTCCTTAACTCAATTCGAGTTTTATTAATTTCACAAAACAAGGGTTTTACCTCACACCCTTGTCTTCACTTTCCTTCGCAAAGACATTGCTATAGCTTTGAAGCTCGTGACATGTAATAGTCCCTTACAGACTCATCACATTTCATCCCGCTCACGGGAAACTTTTAGTTCATGTCATAGCTTGGGTAGCACATTATTCTAGGATAGGGATAATTTTAGCCCTTTGGCTAAAAGGACTAAGATGACTAATAGAATAGTTCCATTGGGGTACTTAGGTACCCAAACCGACTTTTTATATCCTAAAGTGATCCACTGTGTTTTAAAAAACTTTTAGAATTGATTCGGTTTGATACCAATAAACTGTAATGCCCTAACCCGCAAGCTTAGCCACGTGGTAGCGATCGCACTACCTCGAGGTACGTGTGTGCACCCATGCACAAAGACATCATAAGGCATAGTATACAAAGTATAAAACAAATATAAAAAATCCTTTTATAAAAACAATATTTTAGTCATTAAAATAATACATTCACATATAGTAAAGTACATCTACAAGAAAATCCCCCTAGGTACAATATAAAAAAGCTTCAAATGTCACCAAATGTGCTAGGATGGAATAAATTAAAGCACAAACAAAAGTAAAAATACACCAGTAAATAGGAGGTAAGCACTTAGTATTGCTGAAAGCTAGCCCGCACCTCTATAGCTAAGTGGCTGATACTCAAGGAGCCTTGATTACCTGAAAAACATTAAATGGGTAGTGAAACCAGAAACTCAATGATGTGATTTAAAAACAACATAAATGATCATCAGTGATGGGGATACAATTATATCAAAACATATTCATAAATCAATAATTTATTTCAAAAAATAATTCTTGCCAATAAATCATTTGATTTAAAAATATATACTATATAATAGGGCGGCAATAAAATGACCGAGACCTATCTATCAATGGACTCACACCATTGGGAGCGATAATCACATATTCATCAATAAAATATTATATACTTAAATTGTTTGCTCTAATGTTGCTAGTTGTTGCACCATGCAACTACAAAGCCCCTAGTGAGTCACCCTACACGTCTCTCCACTCAAAGGGCACAGTCACCTATGCCTCTCTCAATAGATGAACCACAGGCTACTAGGTCGCTAAGAACATGGGCTACACCTCATGGACCAATATCAATGTCCTTCATGGACCGATATAACCATAAATAGGCAGGTCGCGCATGGATTGTAATCACCCCTCGTAAGGGTTCATATCATACTTAGATTGGGTAGGCCACACATAGACCCTCATCATGCCACGATTAGCTTCATAGTAAAAATCATCAAATCATTTTCATATATATATATATATATATATATAACCTGCCTAAATAAAAACATGTATGCTTATGCAGTGGTACCCTAAGATAGTTTAAAACATTTATTTTAAAACAATTAAAAACAGTTACCATCAATGTCACTAAATATTAAAGCCAAACCGCTCATAGTTTGAGAGAGTTGTATACTCTCCAAAACTTCTCCAATTACACAATTGGAGCCCTCGTCGCGATCCTCTATCGATGCTCCTAATTTGCATGAAATTTAATTAGAAATCCATTTAAAATCATAAAAATGCACATGTAGACTTAAAATGGAGTAAACATGCCTTTAACATGCCTAGCAACGGTCCTAGGCTAAACAGCGATTAAAATCAAGTTAACTAAGAAAGGTCAACAAAAACTCAACTCTGTTCAATCGGTCAACATCGGTCAACCCTTATGTTTGACGTTGGTTCTAAGCTTATCAAACGCCGGATTTCACACTTGTAATCTATACAACTACTTGTTTCAAGGTCGACACCGGTTCTCTTCGGTATTTCACATATTAGAATTTCAACTACAGTCTAGCACCAGATGTAAGCATGTCTGGTGCTGGATATAAGTATGTTTGTTGCTTTTGATTACCAAATGCCACCTACAGTAGTTCCCTACCTTGCTCTGCCTTACTAAACTCATTTTTTTCCATTCCTAACCATTCTAATAACACCCCAAGGACACAATTAACTTCATAGCTTAGCCATCAAGTCAACAACCAAGAATTGAACTCCAAATCTAACATTTAACTTGAAAAGTGGCTAAAACATTTAAAAATATATAAATCAGCTAATAATTAACGAAATAAACATGCAAATGTGACACACCCGAACCCCTTTGTAATTTTTCATATGATCGGAATAGTAGAGGATGATGACTAATGCGGGAAAGGTGTTGTCTTGTGATAAATAAACCTTGGTGTGGACGACAAAGAAGAGATGATAAGGATAGGATAAGACCGATTGGAAGATGATGTATTCCATAGTGCATGTGTCACATCCCGACCCAAAGGGGTCGAAATATGACAATCGCCGCATACTAAGAATTTCGAATGGCGCGCTCACCCGAAACTCCAAGTACGCAAGGCTTATGGTTCTCACAACCTATTTGCGATTAAATAAACTTTACCAAATATATAAAATGCATATTAAATCAAAATGAAAAATAAAACATTTTACAGTGGTGAAATAAAGTCATTTTTATAAAATACTAAGTATATGGAAAATATTTTTATTTTAGTATTTAAATACACTAAAGTAGCAACAAAATATTGCCGGTGGATCCACAACAAATTTGCAAAAACTGGACCACATACTTGTAAAAGATCGACTCCGGTCGAGTTGCTTGTCTGGGCAGTCTACTCTCTATCTAACGCTACTGGCCTGAAAAATTTTATAAAGAAAATGGGATGAGTATATTTGTTATACTCAGTGAGTGAGACAAGACCATAAAGTTTAACACAAAAAGGCAATTTCATCATAAAATCATTTCTATGTAAACTAGGAGAAGTCCAAGGAAAATTTTATGCACAAAGTTTAGATTTTTTTTTTACATTTTATAGAATTTCAACTAGTAATCTAATCTGAGCATCTAAAGGGCTCGCCAAAACACATTGCTCAAACCTCACCCGGCCAAGATGAGATCTAAGCCTGCCGAGGCTTTTCTTCGTCACATTATAAGAAAAAGCCCTCTACTCGGCGTTGGCGTGGGCCTTCACCACGGGTGGTACGTGGCTATGTCCACAGTACTCCCACTGGGGTCGCATAATCACAATCTCAGTGTGCACAAAACCCCTGTACCATCCACCCCAAGTGGGAGTGAAAGCCTACTCACGCCGCCTCCACAAGGTCGGACCGTGAGAGGCGCCACTGCAGTGACCAACATCTCATCCACCACAATCATGCTATAAACATCATAATTCAATCAAATATCATTTGGCCGACTGGCCCATTATCGAAGTCAATTCTAATAACATCAATTCCAGTCAATTTCATCACATAATCCAAATACTTGATTTCAAAAATATTAAAATAGGTCAATTCATGTCAAGGCCATAAATAATCATCACAAATCAATTTAAATTCAAGGAAAATCAAATCATTGCATTAAAAAAAAAACAACTTAAATAGTAAAACGTTTATTTAGGTCCGTAAAGTTCCACTCACTAGTATAAGGAGGGTGTGCACTCCCTTCAATCCTCTCCTTCCCCTTTCTCTGGAGGAGCTTCACTGCCTATACAATTTGCGACTCAACGTATCCACACTAACTATGGTAGGAAAATGGCAATCTGGACTAGTTATTTAACTAGTTTGCCAAATTGGGAACTTGATGTCTAAATTAAGTTCTAGTGATTCAAATGGCAAGGTTAAGATATGAACAAGTTCGTTTCGATAACCAGTGCCTGTCGGAAATTCCCATTTTACCTAGAAGCCCAAAATGAATAAGTTGGACGACTTTGCCCCTACATGAGGAAATTTTCGGCCTATGAGTTTAATGTGAAGAAAATTTAGCTAAATTAATTTCTTTAAGATTTAGGCATGTTATTAAAGCCTAATGACAATAAGGAAACTAAATTTTATAGGCCCAGGTTAAAGCTAAAAATTTAAAGTAAAACATTTAAGTTTTTCTATAAGCTTGGAATTGGTTATTTTCCTCCATAAATTTTCTATGAATTGTATAATTATCCATACTAATTTCTCATTTCATTTAGGACTTTTACAATTCCTCAATTTCATCAAATTAAGCTTTTATATCATTTTTATCCCAAAATTCGTATTATGGCATGGAATACACTCATTCTACAACTATCAATTTTTTATAATTTTTCTTATTAATGTCTTAATTTATATTTGCTCCTAATTTCATTAAATGATTACTCATAAGATAAATATTAAAGTTCTTTAGCAACATATTATATTTCTTTTAAGTGAGATTTTACTAAATATATTTTTCTCTATAAATTTTCCATAATTAAACTAATCATTCATATAAATTTCTCACTACATTTATAACTTGTATGGACTTTAAATAACATCCAATTAAATCTTCAAATATATTTGTCCAAAAGGACTATACCATATCATAAACTAAATTCATTTTACAACTATGAAATTAAATTTCTTTTCATCTCTTTTTTTCTTAATTTATTTTTCTTACTAATCCTATTAAGTTATTTATGAAAAATAGTATATTAGTGCTCTTTGGTAAAAGACTATATTTTCTCTAGAATAGTAATTTACTACATAAATTCATTTAATTAAATTATGATCTAGTTATGGTGTTTTTTTTTTCATTAAATTTGCTATTTCTAATTTCAAATAAATGTCTAAAAATATAATTTAGTAACTAACATCTTAACTTCATCAAACAAAATATTCTAGGATTTTTGGAATCATAAACTATATCAATATACATGAATAAAATTCACAAAATAAAAGCTTTTAAGGAAAAATTTGCATACCTAATTGAAAAGAAAAGAAAAGAGAAGGAAAATCTCTTGGAACTTTTGAAGAAGCTTGAAATCTAAGCCTTGAAAGTCTTGATTAAGGTGTTTAATTTGTAACTTTAATGGAGGTTTCCTTGATTAAAAGCTTGATGGAGGATTTTTGGAGAGATGGTGGACTTTGGGAGTTGAAGAAATGGGTAGAAATTGGAGTTGGAAGAAAAGAAAATGGTGGAAGAAAAGTGGTGGAGGTGTGTTCGGCTAGCATGGAAGAAAAGAAGAAAAGTGACAAAAATCCATTCTTGAAAAGTCTTTCAATCTCTAGAAAATTCAAGACACCATTGGAATTACAAAAATGCCCTCCATCAATTTTGTTAATTCCAATTATGTCCCATAAAATATTTAAACTTTAGTGTTTTATGGAAAGTTATTAGAAATCAAGTGAATTGCTAGAGAATTTGGGAGGACTCTTGAATATTCTAGAGTATTTGGGAGTGAAATGACAATAATGCCCTTATTGAAGTTCAAAAATTACTTTTGTGTCCTAAAAAGAAATTATGAAACTTGGAATAAAATGAAAGTAATTTTAAAACAAGACCCAATTGGCAAAATCTCACAAAAGTAAGGTGAATTTACCAAAGTATTTAAGTCATTAGGTTATTGGAAATAATTGCCTCATTTTGGCATTTAAGACTTGTACAAGGGTAAAATGGTAATTTTATCATATAATTTCCTGCAGTAACTTGGCAGTTTTCAAATTTGAGCAGTGTATGACAATATGGAACCCTCCAATACTATAAGAAAAATCATTTTCAATGATTAAAAATTCAATTTGTGAATTCACTTCTATTTACGAAAATGCCATTGAGTTTCACAACATTCTTTTCTGTAATTTTTTTCTCCAACTTAGAATGTTCAGAAAATTAACGCGACAGCTTCGAATATTCTTGGACGCACTAAAGAAGTTAACTGGGTGGTTAAAAGGTCATTTATACTCTTAGTATGATGTACAGAATTTTTGAAAAATAATACAAAAAGTTGACTTTTTCTTCCTAGGTCAAATTTTGTCCTAGGTATTTAGGAATCTAATTCTTCAAAATGAGACAAATTTCACTAGGTAAAAGTTGTTCTTATTTTTACTAAGAATACCTTTACGTATATACTAAGTATAAAAACCCCCATTGGCTAAGTTTAGGGTTCTAAACTAGGCCTTTCTAGGACTAGGTGCTACAAGCTCTACCCCCCTTAAAATAAATTTTGTCCTCAAAATTTTACTCATTAACTTGTGAGAATAAGTACGAAAATTGTTTTCACGTGGTTTGTTCAATTCCCTTAATTTCTTCTTCGATGGTTGTACTTTCCTATAACACATTCATTACAAGAATCACCTACTTGGTAACACTCGAAATGCATGTGCGTTTTGAAGACGAGCGTTAACCTTTAAGTTGACTTAAGTCTTAAGCATCACAATTTAGTCAATGTATAGTACCTGTCACATTCGGGTTGGCCTGAGCATCCGCTTCTGTCATAGCAAAAATACGAGTTTGGGCTCGTGTCTGAGGCCTCGAAGTAGGTGTTGGGGCATTACTTCCAATACCAGATTTTGTAGTAGGAGTAGTAGGAAATGGTGTGGGTGATACAGTTCTTCTGGGAGGGACAAATTGAGCAGGAATATCAGGTAAGGTCAATTCAGGGCAAAATGTCCTAATATGTCCCGCTTTACCGCAGTGAAAGCATGTCCTAGATTCTCTGCAGGGTCCCATATGAAGTCTCTTACACTGTGGACACCTATTTGATTCTGTGGGTCGAGCTATAAATCCAGAACTAGCTGTTGTAGTGCCCGTGTTAGGCGGACGTAATTCATGGATAGGGGTGGAAATGTTAGGCCGTGTAACTCCACCAAAAGCAGCTACACTTTTACCTTTCTGGGATGGCCGATCCGAGTTGAACCCAGATTTTCGCTTTAGATTAAAGTTTTCTCTCACCTTTCCACGCTCCATTACTAACCTCTCGGCTCTCAAGGCTAACTGTACAGTTTCTTTGTAAGTTTCTGTACCTCGGAGTGCCATCTTTTCCTTAATACTTAAATTTAAGCCTTCTTCAAATCTTGCTCGTAGTCGCTCGTCGGTGCGGAGGGCATCGGGAACAAAGGAAGATAGTTCCCTCAATTCGGTCTCGTACTCCATGATAGACTCATTCTGTTGTCGAAGCGTCATGAACTCCCTCAACTTCTGTTCCCGATGGAATTATGTGTAGTACTGATCATCGAACTCTCGTAGAAAATCCCCCCAGGTTAGTGGCACCTGGGACCTCAATTTTAAATTGTCCCACCAGTTTCTAGCACTCCCTTGTAGCAACTGAACAGTTACGCTTAGTTTGTCTTCGTCATTTAGCTTCATCACATTCGTAACCGTATCTTTGACTCGAATTACCTAGTTTTTTGCAATAACAGGGTCTATAGCACCATAAAAATCTTCGCAACGTAGGTGCCTAGCTTCTTTCACTAATGTAGACAAGTCTTTAGTTGTTTGGGAGGATGATGGAACAACAGAAGGTGGTGGTGGTGCCAATGCAGGCGATGCAGCCATTTCAGGGATAGTCGACTGATTTTGCTCGCGCCTTTGAGTTTGCATAAAATTCCAGAATTGAATAAACATTTGCATTACCTCAGGTGGGGGATTTTGCACAGTAGGTTGAGGTGCAGTAGTTGTAGGCTGAGGAGCAGGAGGTGCGCGTGACGAAGACGCAGTGTCTGGAAGAGGTGGTGGTGGGTTAACTGGCTCGGATCTAGCCTCACGAGCCGTACCACGACCTTGACTACGAGCTCTCTTAGGTGGCATCGTATCTAAAGGAAAAACATGAGGGTTTAATACTAACTCTAAGGTATAAATTATCTACAAATCCTAAAACCAACCCGACCGGACCCGGATCCACCTGGCACTTTGTAGACTTTACGAAAAACATATTTTGAAAAATAGAATCGTGCAAATAAAGCTCTGATACCAATAAAATTGTCACATCCCGACCCAAAGGGGTCGAAATATGACAATCGCCGCATACTAAGAATTTCGAATGGCGCGCTCACCCGAAACTCCAAGTACGCAAGGCTTATGGTTCTCACAACCTATTTGCGATTAAATAAACTTTACCAAATATATAAAATGCATATTAAATCAAAATGAAAAATAAAACATTTTACAGTGGTGAAATAAAGTCATTTTTATAAAATACTAAGTATATGGAAAATATTTTTATTTTAGTATTTAAATACACTAAAGTAGCAACAAAATATTGCCGGTGGATCCACAACAAATTTGCAAAAACTGGACCACATACTTGTAAAAGATCGACTCCGGTCGAGTTGCTTGTCTGGGCAGTCTACTCTCTATCTAACGCTACTGGCCTGAAAAATTTTATAAAGAAAATGGGATGAGTATATTTGTTATACTCAGTGAGTGAGACAAGACCATAAAGTTTAACACAAAAAGGCAATTTCATCATAAAATCATTTCTATGTAAACTAGGAGAAGTCCAAGGAAAATTTTATGCACAAAGTTTAGATTTTTTTTTTACATTTTATAGAATTTCAACTAGTAATCTAATCTGAGCATCTAAAGGGCTCGCCAAAACACATTGCTCAAACCTCACCCGGCCAAGATGAGATCTAAGCCCGCCGAGGCTTTTCTTCGTCACATTATAAGAAAAAGCCCTCTACTCGGCGTTGGCGTGGGCCTTCACCACGGGTGGTACGTGGCTATGTCCACAGTACTCCCACTGGGGTCGCATAATCACAATCTCAGTGTGCACAAAACCCCTGTACCATCCACCCCAAGTGGGAGTGAAAGCCTACTCACGCCGCCTCCACAAGGTCGGACCGTGAGAGGCGCCACTGCAGTGACCAACATCTCATCCACCACAATCATGCTATAAACATCATAATTCAATCAAATATCATTTGGCCGACTGGCCCATTATCGAAGTCAATTCTAATAACATCAATTCCAATCAATTTCATCACATAATCCAAATACTTGATTTCAAAAATATTAAAATAGGTCAATTCATGTCAAGGCCATAAATAATCATCACAAATCAATTTAAATTCAAGGAAAATCAAATCATTGCATTAAAAAAAAAAACAACTTAAATAGTAAAACGTTTATTTAGGTCCGTAAAGTTCCACTCACTAGTATAAGGAGGGTGTGCACTCCCTTCAATCCTCTCCTTCCCCTTTCTCTGGAGGAGCTTCACTGCCTATACAATTTGCGACTCAACGTGTCCACACTAACTATGGTAGGAAAATGGCAATCTGGACTAGTTATTTAACTAGTTTGCCAAATTGGGAACTTGATGTCTAAATTAAGTTCTAGTGATTCAAATGGCAAGGTTAAGATATGAACAAGTTCGTTTCGATAACCAGTGCCTGTCGGAAATTCCCATTTTACCTAGAAGCCCAAAATGAATAAGTTGGACGACTTTGCCCCTACATGAGGAAATTTTCGGCCTATGAGTTTAATGTGAAGAAAATTTAGCTAAATTAATTTCTTTAAGATTTAGGCATGTTATTAAAGCCTAATGACAATAAGGAAACTAAATTTTATAGGCCCAGGTTAAAGCTAAAAATTTAAAGTAAAACATTTAAGTTTTTCTATAAGCTTGGAATTGGTTATTTTCCTCCATAAATTTTCTATGAATTGTATAATTATCCATACTAATTTCTCATTTCATTTAGGACTTTTACAATTCCTCAATTTCATCAAATTAAGCTTTTATATCATTTTTATCCCAAAATTCGTATTATGGCATGGAATACACTCATTCTACAACTATCAATTTTTTATAATTTTTCTTATTAATGTCTTAATTTATATTTGCTCCTAATTTCATTAAATGATTACTCATAAGATAAATATTAAAGTTCTTTAGCAACATATTATATTTCTTTTAAGTGAGATTTTACTAAATATATTTTTCTCTATAAATTTTCCATAATTAAACTAATCATTCATATAAATTTCTCACTACATTTATAACTTGTATGGACTTTAAATAACATCCAATTAAATCTTCAAATATATTTGTCCAAAAGGACTATACCATATCATAAACTAAATTCATTTTACAACTATGAAATTAAATTTCTTTTCATCTCTTTTTTTCTTAATTTATTTTTCTTACTAATCCTATTAAGTTATTTATGAAAAATAGTATATTAGTGCTCTTTGGTAAAAGACTATATTTTCTCTAGAATAGTAATTTACTACATAAATTCATTTAATTAAATTATGATCTAGTTATGGTGTTTTTTTTTTCATTAAATTTGCTATTTCTAATTTCAAATAAATGTCTAAAAATATAATTTAGTAACTAACATCTTAACTTCATCAAACAAAATATTCTAGGATTTTTGGAATCATAAACTATATCAATATACATGAATAAAATTCACAAAATAAAAGCTTTTAAGGAAAAATTTGCATACCTAATTGAAAAGAAAAGAAAAGAGAAGGAAAATCTCTTGGAACTTTTGAAGAAGCTTGAAATCTAAGCCTTGAAAGTCTTGATTAAGGTGTTTAATTTGTAACTTTAATGGAGGTTTCCTTGATTAAAAGCTTGATGGAGGATTTTTGGAGAGATGGTGGACTTTGGGAGTTGAAGAAATGGGTAGAAATTGGAGTTGGAAGAAAAGAAAATGGTGGAAGAAAAGTGGTGGAGGTGTGTTCGGCTAGCATGGAAGAAAAGAAGAAAAGTGACAAAAATCCATTCTTGAAAAGTCTTTCAATCTCTAGAAAATTCAAGACACCATTGGAATTACAAAAATGCCCTCCATCAATTTTGTTAATTCCAATTATGTCCCATAAAATATTTAAACTTTAGTGTTTTATGGAAAGTTATTAGAAATCAAGTGAATTGCTAGAGAATTTGGGAGGACTCTTGAATATTCTAGAGTATTTGGGAGTGAAATGACAATAATGCCCTTATTGAAGTTCAAAAATTACTTTTGTGTCCTAAAAAGAAATTATGAAACTTGGAATAAAATGAAAGTAATTTTAAAACAAGACCCAATTGGCAAAATCTCACAAAAGTAAGGTGAATTTACCAAAGTATTTAAGTCATTAGGTTATTGGAAATAATTGCCTCATTTTGGCATTTAAGACTTGTACAAGGGTAAAATGGTAATTTTATCATATAATTTCCTGCAGTAACTTGGCAGTTTTCAAATTTGAGCAGTGTATGACAGTATGGAACCCTCCAATACTATAAGAAAAATCATTTTCAATGATTAAAAATTCAATTTGTGAATTCACTTCTATTTACGAAAATGCCATTGAGTTTCACAACATTCTTTTCTGTAATTTTTTTCTCCAACTTAGAATGTTCAGAAAATTAACGCGACAGCTTCGAATATTCTTGGACGCACTAAAGAAGTTAACTGGGTGGTTAAAAGGTCATTTATACTCTTAGTATGATGTACAGAATTTTTGAAAAATAATACAAAAAGTTGACTTTTTCTTCCTAGGTCAAATTTTGTCCTAGGTGTTTAGGAATCTAATTCTTCAAAATGAGACAAATTTCACTAGGTAAAAGTTGTTCTTATTTTTACTAAGAATACCTTTACGTATATACTAAGTATAAAAACCCCCATTGGCTAAGTTTAGGGTTCTAAACTAGGCCTTTCTAGGACTAGGTGCTACAGCATGGATAATAGAGGCAATTGTGGACCTAACCGAACTTGCTTTAAACCCGAAACCAATGACCGTATGGCCCAATATCGAAAAGGATCAGAGGATTGGGGTGAATGATGAAAAGTGAAGAAGAAGTGAGAAGAAGGAAGGAGGTCCAGTGTGGGACCTAATGAGGTCAGGCACCGGATCTGTTCTATAAAAAGAGGAAGGCTGAGCTTCTCCCCATCTTTTTTCTTCTTCTTCTGCTTCTCCGTCCTTCACTTATTCCACCCAAACCACCACCTTAATCACCTTTTAAAAAGGCCGTTAGACTTCTCAAATCAAATCCCTAACTCCTTAAGCTTGGTGTCAAAGAGAAACAAGGAAAAATGCAAGAAGGAGCAAAGAAGAGCCTTTAGAGCCACCAGAAAGATCCAGCCATATCCCACAATCTGACCGTTGGATCAAGGTGAAATTTTAATATGTTGCAGTAGACTCCTCAAGCTTTAAATTTCTTCTAACCTTGCATCAATCCATGCACTAGATCGAAAGTTAAGATAGTTTGAATTTAGGTGTTAAATGGAGTTAAGTTAGAAATTTATGGATTTTGAGCCAATAATTTTGAGATTTTGTTTGGTGAATCTATTTTAGATGTTGTGTGGAAGTTTTGTTTTGATTTTACCTCGGTCCATAGAGAAACGAAGGAGAAATGGGCTCAAAAAAAGGCAGAGAGACCTGAAAATATATCTTTGACTCGTCTTCCGCATGGGACTTGACATAATTCTGCAAAGGAGTCACTTTGGAAGGCCAATATACCCTCTCGATTTGGTCCCGCATGGGACCTAGTCAGTGCCGCACAGGATTCATCCGGATCCCTGGGTGCATTGTGGTAATTTTGCCTAAAATATCCATTTTTAACCTGAAGCTCCCCCGAACACTTTCCTAACTCCTGAATCACTTTCAAACCTTAGTTTTTAGCATATTAAAGCCTCAAAATCATTTAAGAGAGTTCAAATTAAATTTCTAGCATGTTTTACCCGTAATTAGGGTTTTTAGGTGATTAAATGCGATGACACTTTAGAATTCAATTGTTGTGGAGTTCTTGAGAGTATACTAACCTCCCAATCATGTAAGTGCTTTGTTTCAGTGTTTATCCATTTAGAGCTAAATGGTTTTATTATTTTATAAAATGTTTTCTATGTTTTGGGATTCAAGTATTCTCTTCCAGTATTCCACACACGTACTTAATTGCATGCCACTCTGAGCGAGATATTTTAAAATATGTTTAAATTATGAGATTATATGTATGTATCTATGTTTGTATGTATAAGAAGTGCCCGACGAGGCAATATTATATGAGATGAGGGATGGAGTCCTAGAAAGGGTAAAATAAGACTCGATGCTCTATGAGAGAGCAAATTGACAGAGTGAAGCATGCATTTGATAAGTAGCTAAGGACCGCCTTTTGAGAGCCATGGTGATCATGGAGACCTTGGAGTTGAGAGGCATGGAGGGACACTAACTATGGCATAGATGTAAAGGTGCTCCACCCATACCGAATGGCACTATCAAGGGAATGGGCTTAGAGAGATATATATGTACAATTATATATATATATACATACATACATGTGTATATATATATATATATGTAGAAGAAAAGGTTTTAAAAGAAAAGAGATTAGATAGCCCTCGATGATATGAGGATATCGACCTAGGCATAAGGTCGAGTCTCGGTGTGTTTTCACGGCCAACCTAGAGATTAGTATTATTATGTTTATTATTATTATTGATTGAATTAGAAAGGTTTTAGGAAATGATTTTAAAAAGGTTTTCGAATTAAATTATAAATATGTTTTCTTACTTGTGTTGGATACAGCCAATCCCCTAAACCCTAGGTGACTTTGCATTAAACTGGAGTCACTCACCGAGTACATAATTGTCCTCACCACAAGTTTTTTTTTTTTATGTTTTTCGGGTTAGATGTCTGGAGGCTCACTAGGAGGTGTCAGTGGCTTAAGAGTTAATAGATTCCATTTCTTAGGCATTTTTCAAGCTAACCCATTGGTACCTAACTAAATACATTGTTTTATTAAACGATTTTCTATTATTATAATGTTTTCTAAATTTAGTTTAGTTTTAAATTGTTTCTAGCCAAGATATCTAATCTATGTCTTGTGGTGCTTTGGGTGCGTGGAAATCGACATGTACTTCAAGGTAACGTGACGATTGCCACATGGCCACCTTCGAGTCGGGATGTGACAAAATATGTCTTTGGAGAGCTCTTAAAGAGCACTACAACATATCTCAATAGCTTGATCCAAGACAAGCTAAATTTTCTCTAATATTTCGAAAAACCCGAAAAAATCTTTCCTTTAAACTGAGCCCAATAGAGCTACCATTTTCAAAAACTGACACAGTAGGAGCTCGAAAAACACTATCATTTAGAGGTCTTGCATACTTAATTTGGTAGAGAAATGAGAAAGAAATGTTAGAGAGAAGATTTGGCCATATTTGGAGAGAGAAAGCGCAAGTTTGAGTAAAAATAGTGGTTGAAGAATAAGGGAATGTAGGGGAAGGATGCTGGCTATAGCCCATAACCTTCCCTTTATAGAAAATTACAAACATGTCCCTTTATTTTTTCAAATTATGAAATTACCCCCATAACTTTGTAAAATTTTTAATTTAGTCCCAATTACACTTTCAATTCTTTTCAATTTCACCTTATTACTTCATTGCTTAATCTAATTTAACAATTTGGGAGTAAATACCAAGTTTAATCAGGTTTAGAGTCCACATATGAAGCATTTTCATAACAATTACATCGCATCGATTTTATGAGAGCATCACTCGAGGTTGTCCTACATGGACAACCATAATCAGTTTTTTTTACTAGTTAAGAGAGAGGTGTAGTGGGCTAGAACTAAAGCTGCAACTACCAATTTTACAAGCCTTGAACTACTTATCCTTCATCGTAGCCAATTGTATTTGTAGAATTACTAAAAGGACTCTAGTTTGTAGAGCTTTTAAAAACTGACCCAAACCTGAAAAACTAGCCTGCCAGCCCGCCCGCATGACCTAAACCCAAAACTAACCTGACTTGATTTGACCAAAAAAAGTTAACGATCCGAACCGGTTCAATTTGAAATTTGATAGACCCAAAGCCCGATAGACTCGAATCCCGATAAATCCGAAATCCGATTGACCCGAAACCCAATGGACCTGAGACCTTAATCTGAAAAACCAAGAACCTAACCAAAAACACTCCCGATAGACTAATGAAATAATTTTATATAGCTCATAAACTTTAAATTTAATTAATAAATTTGATAAAGAAAATAAAAAAATAATTGATTAAATTTTGATCAAAGCGAACTAAAAAAAAACATTTATTCATTAACCAATTTTGAAGCAATTCTTTTTTTTTTTAAACATTAAATGTAGATAAGCAATTCATTGTAGGAACAATATATTATCAACGCTATCCAAAATAATTAAAATAAAATATCAATAATAAGTAAATCAAACCTATTATTGGTTGATTCATAATACTTAATACTTTTAATGAATGAATAATTATATGAAATTGTGGATATATATTATATGTTTATACTTATATGTATCAAAATTTAGCTACATAATATATTTCATAATCAAATAATTTCATAATTTGAGATTTGATTTATGCCTTATAGTTGTAGACCTATAGAATCACTAATTAATAACACTATATAGTATAGTGTATATACAATAGTGCTACAAGAAAAGAACAAAATAAAGTCACTAACACTAATATAGTAAGATACTAAGATTAGATGGCCCATAGGTGGCCATGGCCACATGCCGGCATGACTTATTGGCTATTAACTATTCCTTTTCAGTTATCCTATTAACCAACAAAACAAAATATTTAAAATTTTTAATACTATAAGTAAGAAGTTGGCAAATTTTGTAATTGTATACCAAAATGTTGACTCTTTGATTTGTAATTATATGTTGACTCTTTGATTTGTAATTATATGTCAAAATTTTGATTCTTTAGTTTGTGATTGTATTACAGGTAATTATTGGGGTTACAGGTTACATCTTATAACAAAACTTTTTAATATTAATTACATATATATGATATATGAATTATGATCAATTGATTATATATCAATTATAATTTAGAAATGAATTAACAGATGATAAAAACACAAATATTTATTTTGTTTAAAACTATAGATAATTTGTATAAAATAACAAATTGTTATGGAAGATTTTAAAAATTAGTAAAAAGCCTATCACACAAAATAGTAGAAATAAATCTTGTTGCATTAATCTTTTGTCATTTTATTAGAACAATTTTCTCCCGCAGTAACTAAATCATCAACAAAGGTTACTTTCCTTTTTCCTTTTAAATCATAAATAACAAATTTTTATGAGATTTTTGAAAATTAGAAAAACTTTCACATATAGGGTAATAAAAATCTTATTGTACATATTTTTTGTCATTTTATTAGCACAATTTTCAATGAAAGTAACTAAATCATCAACAAAGGATTACTTTTTTTCCTACTAAATCATAAATTTCGATGAGAATTTTAATTCATAAACCTTTCACATTTCTCAAAGTAGGTCCATTTTCCCGACTTCTTATATACAAAAAAAAAGTTCCACTCGAGAAAGAAGTAAAAATCTTGTTACATATATCTTTTGTAATTTCGTGAGCAATGCAATCCTATTCACTTGCTTTTTGTATTTTAATTGATGCAAAACTTTAAAAAATCTAATGATCAAGAGGATGTAGAAATTAAAAATCATAGAGGTGTCTTTTTTGTTATCCATATTTATTTTTTATAAAATTACAAAATTAGCTTAAACGTTCTTAGGCAAACAAAAAGGTCTTTTAATATTATGTTTAATGTTTGATTATAAGGAATATGAATGACACGCCCGGACCTTGTCCGCACGTGTCAAGTTGTATAATTATGTATTGTTGTCTTGTCAATATACCAAATTTGACTTCTCATGGATGTTATAAACATCATTTAGCTCGATTTCAAGCTTAAAAACCCTAAAATTGAAATTCTGAGGTGTGGGCCCCACTTGGACATGGATCCCAAGGATGTTTGACCGAGTTGACCGGAGTCAACTTGACCTTGTTGATTCCGGCGCCGGAACTGGTCAGAACCGGCGCCAGAACTGACCGAATTATTAAGGGGTCTCGGCCGCCCGAGACCCCCATTTTCATTTCACTTCTCTTCTTCTTCATTTTCCCGAGCTATCTCTTCGATTCTCTTCAAGATCAACTCTGTAATCTCCTTTCAAACACTTAATCAAACATCAATATCAACTTCTCTTATCTTCTTGAAGATCAAAACACCAAGATTTCCAAGAAAATCACCAAATCTAAAAATCTGAAATTTTGGCGACAGATTGTTCATCAGCTCATATCTTTTGATTCAACCGTGGGTTGAAGCTGAGAATTTGGTATGTTGTTCTAGACTCATCAAACTTTAATTTGATAGTTTATACGCTTGATTTCATGGTCTGTGCTAAGAGAATTTGAAGATTGAAGTTCTGATTTCTGTTTTGCCCGAATCAAGTCAACTCTTAGTGATTTGATTCAAAATTCGAGCATGATTGGTTGTTTGATTCCGTTCTTGAAACTGTAAATCCTTAGATCATGTGTTTAACTTGCTGTGTTTCAATTTTGATGCGGATTGGTTGTGAATCGAACTTGAATCGGGCTGAAGAAGATTGAGGCCGAAACTCGGCCTTATTTCCAGAACAGAACCGGCGCCGGTTCTGACTAGTTCCGGCGCCGGATCATTACTGTCCAGGGGTAAAATGGTCATTTTGCAACCTTAGATCCCATTTGACCCCATTTGACCCAATTGACTTTAATTTACTTCAATTGACCTCCAGACTTGCCCAATTTTATTTCGAGACCTTTAATTGGTTTTGTTTTATGATTTAATTATTGGTCGAATGCCTTTATTAATCAAATTAGATTTTTAATTTGATTATTAGGTACGTGATTGTATGAGGATGGACCGGTAGCAATTTGAGCTAAGGCATTCGTGGGTAATCGGGGAGTATACAACTCTCCTCACTTGTGAGTGGCTTGGATTATATTGGTTGACCATTGAGGGTTAACCGTTTTCAATGTTATTTATAAATGCTTATTAAATTTGTTTATATACATGTTTTGGGGTATGAATTGTCCACCCACACACACTTAGTTTATAAATGATTTGAAGGATGGGAGTTTCAATAAATTATTTATATATATATATTGATATTATTATTGATTATTGTTTGGGGAAACGGTACCCCTGAGAGATGAGAGTTTGAGTGATTTCCTCGGAGCTCCAATATGTGGGAGCGTGGACCGAGGGAGAGGCATGCTTATGAGGTTCCCGTGGACCGCCTTTTCGAAGGGGCACGGTGAATATATGTGAGGTTCCCGTGGACCGCCTTTTTGAAGGGGCACGGAGAATATACTGGCCTGGAGTAGAGAGGCGCGGAGAAAAGCGCTCCAGGTCAGAGGTAGCTGTGTTCCACCACAGCAAGGCAAACGTCAAGGGAATGGGCCTGAAAGAGTAAAGAAAAATGTTTTAAAAGTATAAGTAATCCTTGACGGTCCAATGGATACCCCAGCGCACGGGTATACCTTATTGGGACGATTTCAGATGCCAGCTCATTTTGATATATTATTATTGATTTGATATTTGTTTTGGTTTGGGATTTCATATATTTCAGTAAATGATTTATTAAATTAATATTTGGATTATTTCATATCCCCAGCCTGAGGTGATCGGTCTCTATAACCGAGTCTCTCACTGGGTACAAGTTTATGTACTCACCCCATTCACTTTTGTTCTCAGATCATCAGACTTTGGACGGAGGACGTCCTGGTAGCCAGTGATCCCAGTTCGTTTCTGTGGACACGATTATGTAGGTGCCACCTCTTTTGCTTGTGTTATTTGGCTCGGAATATTATTACATCTTACTTATACAGTTGTGTATTTATAAATAATATTTTTCCGCTGCATGGAACACAGTAAGATGTGATACTTTATTTTAAATATTTTCAAACTGTATTATCTATGATAATTTCATATGTTTTCATATATTGCTCGAATATCCTTTATTTTTAAGCCTTGTATCATCTTGGTTGCCCGCCTGACGAGGCACGCATCTCGAGGTGGTACGGCGGTTGTCATGTGGCCGAGCCTGCGGGTCGAGGCGTGACAATTAAATTGGTATCAGAGCAAATTTTAAAATATATTATATGTCTATATTATACCGAGCCAAGCAGTTCATATAATTTTGAGATTTTTGATTTTGGGGTTAAATATTTTTCGTCTTCTGACTTAGATTTTATGTATAGTTGCATCATGCCACCTAGAAGGAGGAATATTCCGAATCCTTCCGTTCCTACCCCTGATCCCTCTGTATCGAGGAGGAGAGGTCGACCACGTAGGCAGCCTGAGATTCAGCCTACTGTAGATCCGGAGACTACTGAGATTCCGGACGAACCTGTTCTACCTATTTCGCCTGTTGATGAGACGCATCATCAGGATGATCACACTGAAATTCCACCACCCCCACCTCCGACGACTGCCACGCCGGTGCTGTTTACGCCCGCTGATGTTGAGCGCATGTTTGATACTTGGGCTAGTAAATTCTTTTCGTCACAAATGGCTACTGGTGCACCACCGACTACCGGTATTACACCACCAGTTCATCCATCGCCACCGATGCCGACACCGATGTCGCCGCACTTTCAGCCGAACGGTGCAGCGAGCACTTCTGCTGGTCCCATTTCTTCAGAGGATCGCTTGGTGAGGTTCCTTAGCATCATGAAGGGACTAGACACCCCAAAGCTCTCTGACACGTCCGCTGATGCAGCGTGGGATTGGCTGCATTTCGTCACAAAGAACACACAGGGTCTGGGTATGACCTCAGAGGGGCGAGTTAGTGTGGTAACTCGATATCTCCAAGGACAGCCACTGAGTTGGTGGACCAATCTTGAGAGCCGAGCTACTGGACCAATGACATGGGAGACGTTTGTCACTGAGTTCCGTGAGAGGTACATATCGGAAGAGATGGGAATGAGATGATATGGTGAATTTCTCCGACTACAGCAAGGTAACAGTTCAGTTGAGCAGTTTGAGACGGAGTTACGGAGACTCTCACACCGTCTTCCATCCATCACTGAGGATGCCCTCTGTCTTCAGTTTGTTAACGGTCTTCGATGGGAGATTGTACAAATGATGAAGCCTACTTCCAAAGCCACTTTTGAGCAGTGTCGACAGGATGCATTGTGGGCTGAAGCCATGATTGCTCAACGCCGATCAGGAGGATCGAGTTCAAGTGGTCAACGATTCTTCGATGTACCGATGAACCTGGAGCAGAAACAGACTCAGAGCTTATATTCCCATGGAGGAATATCTCGGGGCGGTTCAGTTGAGTCCCCAGTACCGCAGATGTCACTTTCTCTGCCACCACTTCCATCAGGTGGTCGAGGAAAAGAAAAGTCTGGATTTGGTTCCTTGGCCAAAGGACGGTTTGGGAAGAAGAAAGTGGAGTCTGGACCTCGATGCCCAAACTGTAGGCGTTTTCATTTTGGCCCGTGTAGGGCTGGACCTCGATGTTTTCGGTGTGGAGGCATGGGTCACGTAGCACGTGCATGTTCATCTACTACTTCTGTACCATCCAGGCAGAATTTTAGTCAGCCACCTGTCAGACCGAGCAACTATGGAGGTTTTCGTCCTTTTCAACCTGCGCGACATTCCTTCGCAGCACCTTCTACATCTCAGCAGCATTCGGGTATTGGTAGTAGTTCTGCAACTCCGAGACGACCCCCATAGCAGCAGCAGCGACAACATACTCAAGTTTATGCTATGTCGTAGGAAGACGCCGACGCACGTCCTGATGTAGTCACCGGTAAGTAAATATTTAAATATTCATGGATGGTTATATTTTGTGAATAAAGATATCATTGTACTCGTAACTGCTTGTCGAGTAAAAGTAACCGCTTTAGAAAATTTTTGAACGTTAGGCGTGGTAATTATTTTCGATCAACCGGCATATGTGATTATGGACACTGGAGCTGCTTTGTCCTATGTTAATACAAAGTTTGCCGTGCATGCGGATCGAGAGTTATCGCCCTTGGGGTATGAACTATTGGTGAATACACCGTTGGGTGAGAGAATGGTTCGAAATACGGTGTACAAAGGATGTGCAGTGAAGCTGGAAAACCTGACTTTCGAAGCAGACTTAATTCCACTTCAAATGTCTGACTTCGATGCTATCTTGGGAATGAATTGGCTTGGGAGACATCGTGCTCAGATCTTTTGCGAGCACCATTTGGTGAGGATTCCACGACCTGACGGCAGTCTGATAAATTTTTACAGCGAGCGTAGAGGCACACCGAATGTCATTTCTGCCATTAAAGCAAGTAAGCTACTACTCAAAGGGTGTAAAGTTGTGTTAGCCCATGTAGTAGATAAGTCAGTGGAAGAACCTAATATTGAAGATATTCCGGTTGTTAATGAGTTTCCGGATGTCTTTCCTGATGAATTACCTGGTTTGCCACCAGAGAGAGACTTTGACTTTCCGATCGAAGTTTATCCCGGTACGGATCCAATTTCTATGGCTCCATACCGAATGGCACCCACTGAATTGATTGAGCTGAAGAAACAACTCGCCGAATTGCTGGATAAAGGGTTCATTCGGCCGAGTACATCACCTTGGGGAGCCCCAGTTTTGTTTGTGAAAAAGAAAGACGGTTCTATGCGACTCTGTATTGACTACCGCAAGTTGGATGCGGTGACCGTGAAGAATAGATACCCATTACCTCGCATCGACGATTTGTTCGATCAACTTTGAGGAGCCGGAGTGTTTTCTAAGATTGACCTGCGGTCAGACTATCATCAGTTGAAGATTCGAGAAGAAGATATCCATAAGTCCGCTTTTCGTACCAGATATGGACATTACGAGTTTTGCGTGATGTCGTTTGGACTTACCAACGCTCCAGCAGCATTTATGGATTTGATGAATTGCATATTCCATCAGTACTTAGATCGATTTGTCATTGTCTTCATTGATGACATATTGGTTTATTCAAGGAACCAGCGGGAACATGCAAATCATCTTCGCATTGTGTTGCAAACTCTTCGAGATCATCAGCTTTATGCTAAACTCTCCAAATGCCAGTTTTGGTTGCAGCAAGTTGGATTCCTTGGACATGTTGTGTCTAGGGATGGTATATATGTGGATTCCAGCAAGATTGAGGCAATCACCAATTGGAAACGTCCCACAACTCCTACGGAAATTCGAAGTTTCTTGGGACTAGCTGGATATTATCGGAGATTTGTGGATGGATTCTCCACGATTGCTGCACCATTGACCAAGCTGACTCGCAAGAACGCTAAGTTTATTTGGTCAGATGAATGTGAAGAAAGTTTTCAGAAGTTGAAGGATAAATTGACGACCGCACCGGTACTTGCCTTACCTGTGAGCGGCAAAGAGTTCACTGTGTATACTGATGCATCAGGCAATGGACTTGGTTGTGTGTTGATGCAAGACGAGCGAGTAATTGCTTATGCTTCTCGTCAGTGGAAGCCAAATGAGGTTAATTATCCAATACATGATTTGGAGCTTGCTGCCATTGTTTTCGCCTTGAAGATTTGGCGTCATCATTTATATGGTGAAACTTGTCGTATCTACACCGATCATAAGAGTCTCAAGCACTTTATGACTCAGCGTGAGTTGAACATGCGGCAAAGGAGATGGTTAGATCTTATCAAGGATTACGATCTCGTAATCGATTATCATCCTGGCAAAGCGAATGTTGTTGCTGATGCTTTGAGCCGAAATACAGTTACGTCCTTGGCGACGGTTAGAGATGTTCATTTGCCAGAGTTGGTGGAGTTAAGATCAACTGGAGCCAGATTGGCTTATGATCAGCATGATGGTGTCACACCCCGACCCAAAGGGGTCGAAATATGACAATCGTCGCATACTAAGAATTTCGAATGGCGCGCTCACCCGAAACTCCAAGTACGCAAGGCTTATGGTTCTCACAACCCATTTGCGATTAAATAAACTTTACCAAATATATAAAATGCATATTAAATCAAAATGAAAAATAATATATTTTACAGTGGTGAAATAAAGTCCTTTTTATAAAATACTAAGTATATGGAAATTTTTTTTAAGTATTTAAATACACTAAAGTAGCAACAAAATATTGCCGGTGGATCCCCAACAAATTTGCAAAAAAACTGGACCACATACTTGTAAAAGATCGATTCCGGTCGAGTTGCTTGTCTGGGCAGTCTACTCTCTATCTAACGCTACTGGCCTGAAAAATTTTATAAAGAAAATGGGATGAGTATATTTGTTATACCCAGTGAGTGAGACAAGAACATAAAGTTTAACACAAAAAGGTAATTTCATCATAAAATCATTTAATGTAAACTAGGAGAAGTCCAAGGAAAATTTTATGCACAAAGTTTAGATTTTCTTTTTACATTTTATAGAATTTCAACTAGTAATTTAATCTGAGCATCTAAAGGGCTCGCCAAAACACATTGCTCAAACCTCACCCGGCCAAGATGAGATCTAAGCCCGCCGAGGCTTTTCTTTGTCACATTATAAGAAAAAGCCCTCTACTCGGCATTGGCGTGGGCCTTCACCACGGGTGGTACGTGGCTATGTCCACAGTACTCCCACTGGGGTCGCATAATCACAATCTCAGTGTGCACCAAGACCCTGTACCATCCACCCCAAGTGGGAGTGAAAGCCTACTCACGCCGCCTCCACAAGGTCGGACCGTGAGAGGCGCCACTGCAGTGACCAACATCTCATCCACCACAATCATGCTATAAACGTCATAATTCAATCAAATATCATTTGGCCGACTGGCCCATTATCGAAGTCAATTCTAATAACATCAATTCCAGTCAATTTCATCACATAATCCAAATACTTGATTTCAAAAATATTAAAATAGGTCAATTCATGTCAAGGCCATAAATAATCATCACAAATCAATTTAAATTCAAGGAAAATCAAATCATTGCATAAAAAAAAACAACTTAAATAGTAAAACGTTTATTTAGGTCCGTAAAGTCCCACTCACTAGTATAGGGAGGGTGTGCACTCCCTTCAATCCTCTCCTTCCCCTTTCTCTGGAGGAGCTTCACCGCCTATACAATTTGCGACTCAACGTGTCAACACTAACTATGGTAGGAAAATGGCAATCTGGACTAGTTATTTAACTAGTTTGCCAAATTGGGAACTTGATGTCTAAATTAAGTTCTAGTGATTCAAATGGCAAGGCTAAGATATGAACAAGTTCGTTTCGATAAACAGTGCCTGTCGGAATTTCCCATTTTACCTAGAAGCCCAAAATGAATAAGTTGGACGACTTTGCCCCTACATGAGGAAATTTTCGGCCTATGAGTTTAATGTGAAGAAAATTTAGCTAAATTAATTTCTTTAAGATTTAGGCATGTTATTAAAGCCTAATGACAATAAGGAAACTAAATTTTATAGGCCCAGGTTAAAGCTAAAAATTTAAAGTAAAACATTTAAGTTTTTCTATAAGCTTGAAATTGGTTATTTTCCTCCATAAATTTTCTATGAATTGTATAATTATCCATACTAATTTCTCATTTCATTTAGGACTTTTACAATTCCTCAATTTCATCAAATTAAGCTTTTATATCATTTTTATCCCAAAATTCGTATTATGGCATGGAATACACTCATTCTACAACTATCAATTTTTACAATTTTTCTTATTAATGTCTTAATTTATATTTGCTCCTAATTTCATTAAATGATTACTCATAAGATAAATATTAAAGTTCTTTAGCAACATATTATATTTCTTTTAAGTGAGATTTTACTAAATATATTTTTCTCTATAAATTTTCCATAATTAAACTAATCATTCATATAAATTTCTCACTACATTTATAACTTGTATGGACTTTAAATAACATCCAATTAAATCTTCAACTATATTTGTCCAAAAGGACTATACCATATCATAAACTAAATTCATTTTACAACTATGAAATTAAATTTCTTTTCATCTCTTTTTTTTCTTAATTTATTTTTCTTACTAATCCTATTAAGTTATTTATGAAAAATAGTATATTAGTGCTCTTTGGTAAAAGACTATATTTTCTCTAGAATAGTAATTTACTACATAAATTCATTTAATTAAATTATGATCTAGTTATGGTGTTTTTTTTCATTAAATTTGCTATTTCTAATTTCAAATAAATGTCTAAAAATATAATTTAGTAACTAACATCTTAACTTCATCAAACAAAATATTCTAGGATTTTTGGAATGATAAACTATATTAATATACATGAATAAAATTCACAAAATAAAAGCTTTTAAGGAAAAATTTGCATACCTAATTGAAAAGAAAAGAAAAGAGAAGGAAAATCTCTTGGAACTTTTGAAGAAGCTTGAAATCTAAGCCTTGAAAGTCTTGATTAAGGTGTTTAATTTGTAACTTTAATGGAGGTTTCCTTGATTAAAAGCTTGATGGAGGATTTTTGGAGAGATGGTGGACTTTGGGAGTTGAAGAAATGGGTAGAAATTGGAGTTGGAAGAAAAGAAAATGGTGGAAGAAAAGTGGTGGAGGTGTGTTCCGCTAGCATGGAAGAAAAGAAGAAAAGTGACAAAAATCTATTCTTGAAAAGTCTTTCAATCTCTAGAAAATTCAAGACACCATTGGAATTACAAAAATGGCCTCCATCAATTTTGTTAATTCCAATTATGTCCCATAAAATATTTAAACTTTAGTGTTTTATGGAAAGTTATTAGAAATCAAGTGAATTGCTAGAGAATTTGGGAGGACTCTTGAATATTGTAGAGTATTAGGGAGTGAAATGACAATAATGCCCTTATTGAAGTTCAAAAATTACTTTTGTGTCCTAAAAAGAAATTATGAAACTTGGAATAAAATGAAAGAAATTTTAAAACGAGAGCCACTTGGCAAAATCTCACAAAAGTAAGGTGAATTTATCAAAGTATTTAAGTCATTAGGTTATTGGAAATAATTGCCTCATTTTGGCATTTAAGACTTGTACAAGGGTAAAATGATAATTTTATCATATAATTTCCTGCAGTAACTTGGCAGTTTTCAAATTTGAGCAGTGTATGACAGTATGGAACCCTCCAATACTATAAGAAAAATCATTTTCAATGATTAAAAATTCAATTTGTGAATTCACTTCTATTTACGAAAATGCCATTAAGTTTCACAACATTCTTTTCTGTAATTTTTTTCTCCAACTTAGAATGTTCAGAAAATTAACGTGACAGCTTCGAATATTCTTGGACGCACTAAAAAAGTTAACTGGGTGGTTAAAAGGCCATTTATACTCTTAGTATGATGTACAGAATTTTTGAAAAATAATACAAAAAGTTGACTTTTTCTTCCTAGGTCAAATTTTGTCCCAGGTGTTTAGGAATCTAATTCTTCAAAATGAGACAAATTTCACTAGGTAAAAGTTGTTCTTATTTTTACTAAGAATACCTTTACGTATATACTAAGTATAAAAACCCCCATTGGCTAAGTTTAGGGTTCTAAACTAGGCCTTTCTAGGACTAGGTGCTACAGATGGTGCATTAATTGCGCAGATTCTAGCTAAGCCAGTGCTAGATGATCGGATTCGTGATCTCCAAAAGACCGATCCGAGGTTGCAACAAGAACTTCAGAAGTTACAGTTGGGAGAACCATCGGAGTTTTCATTCGCAGTGATGGAATTTTGTTATTTCGGAGTCGAATCTGTGTGCCGCACAACCTTGATCTTAAAGGCACCATTCTTCAGCAAGCCCATTCTTCTCCGTTTGCTATGCACCCAGGTAGCACCAAGATGTATCGAACTATTAAGGATCATTATTGGTGGCCTGGAATGAAAAGAGAAGTTGCTGAATTTGTAGCGAGATGCTTGACGTGTCAGCAAGTGAAAGCTGAACGTAGAAAGCCTTTCGGAACACATCAACCTCTTCAAATTCCCGAATGGAAATGGGAGCACATCACCATGGACTTTGTGACCGGTTTTCCGCGTGTTAGACGTGGAGTTGATGCAGTATGGGTGATTGTTGACCGACTTACCAAGTCAGCACATTTCCTCCCTGTAAACATGAAATGGAGTGTGAACCAGTTAGCCCAGCTATATATGAACGAAGTAGTTCGACTTCATGGAGTCCCAGCTTCTATAGTTTCAGATCGAGATCCGAGGTTTACCTCACAGTTCTGGGACAGTTTTCAGCAAGCAATGGGAACTCAACTTCGTTTCAGCACTGCTTTTCATCCACAGACTGATGGTCAGTCAGAGCGTACTATTCAGATATTAGAAGACATGTTGCGAGCATGTGCACTTGAGTTTTCTAGTGGATGGGACACGTATCTTGCAGCAGCGGAGTTTGCTTACAACAACAGTTACCAATCTAGTATTGGTATGGCTCCGTATGAAGCCCTGTATGGGAAGAAATGCAGAACCCCATTGTATTGGGATGAAGTGGGCGAGAATCGAATCTTCGACAAGGCAGAGATTGAACTTACCACTAAGAAGGTGAAATTTATTCGGGAACGACTTCAGGCAGCCCAAGATCGAGATAGAAAGTATGCTCAGCGAAGGAGGACACCTTTGGAATTCCAAGTGGGAAATCAAGTGTTTTTGAAGGTCTCACCTTGGAAAGGTGTTATTCGTTTCCGCAAGGCGGGAAAGCTAAATCCGAGATACATTGGTCCATTTCTCATCACTGAACGAATTGGACCGGTAGCGTATCGATTGGAGTTGCCACCTGACATGGCTCGGATACATGATGTCTTTCATATATCTATGCTCCGAAAATATGTACCTGATCCTTCACATGTTCTTCAAGCACCACCTGTGAAGCTGAAGAAAAGTTTGGGCTTCAGGGTTCGACCTATAGCTATATTGGATCGAGAGGTTAGATCCTTGAGGAATAAATCGGTACCTTTGGTGCGAGTTTTGTGGAAAAGCGCGCAGATTGAGGAGCAGACTTGGGAGCCCGAGAATGATATGAGACGTGACTTCCCCCATTTGTTTGTTTAAATTTCGGGGACGAAATTTTTGTAAGGGGGGGAGAGTTGACACGCCCGGACCTTGTCCGCACGTGTCAAGTTGTATAATTATGTATTGTTGTCTTGTCAATATACCAAATTTGACTTCTCATGGATGTTATAAACATCATTTAGCTCGATTTCAAGCTTAAAAACCCTAAAATTGAAATTATGAGGTGTGGGCCCCACTTGGACACGGATCCCAAGGATGTTTGACCGAGTTGACCGGAGTCAACTTGACCTTGTTGATTCCGACGCCGGAACTGGTCAGAACCGGCGCCGGAACTGACCGAATTATTAAGGGGTCTCGGCCGCCCGAGACCCCCATTTTCATTTCACTTCTCTTCTTCTTCATTTTCCCGAGCTATCTCTTCGATTCTCTTCAAGATCAACTCTGTAATCTCCTTTCAAACACTTAATCAAACATCAATATCAACTTCTCTTATCTTCTTGAAGATCAAAACACCAAGATTTCCAAGAAAATCACCAAATCTAAAAATCTGAAATTTTGGCGACAGATTGTTCATCAGCTCATATCTTTTGATTCAACTGCGGGTTGAAGCTGAGATTTGGTATGTTGTTCTAGACTCATCAAACTTTAATTTGATAGTTTATACGCTTGATTTCATGGTCTGTGCTAAGAGAATTTGAAGATTGAAGTTCTGATTTCTGTTTTGCCCGAATCAAGTCAACTTTTAGTGATTTGATTCAAAATTCGAGCATGATTGGTTGTTTGATTCCGTTCTTGAAGCTGTAAATCCTTAGATCATGTGTTTAACTTGCTGTGTTTCAATTTTGATGTGGATTGGTTGTGAATCGAACTTGAATCGGGCTGAAGAAGATTGAGGCCGAAACTCGGCCTTATTTCCAGAACAGAACCGGCGCCGGTTCTGACTAGTTCCGGCGCCGGATCATTACTGTCCAGGGGTAAAATGGTCATTTTGCAACCTTAGATCCCATTTGACCCCATTTGACCCAATTGACTTTAATTTACTTCAATTGACCTCCGGACTTGCCCAATTTTATTTCGAGACCTTTAATTGGTTTTGTTTTATGATTTAATTATTGGTCGAATGCCTTTATTAATCAAATTAGATTTTTAATTTGATTATTAGGTACGTGATTGTACGAGGATGGACCGGTAGCAATTTGAGCTAAGGCATTCGTGGGTAATCGGGGAGTATACAACTCTCCTCACTTGTGAGTGGCTTGGATTATATTGGTTGACCATCGAGGGTTAACCGTTTTCAATGTTATTTATAAATGCTTATTAAATTTGTTTATATATATGTTTTGGGGTATGAATTGTCCACCCACACACACTTAGTTTATAAATGATTTGAAGGATGGGAGTTTCAATAAATTATTTATATATATATATATTGATATTATTATTGATTATTGTTTGGGGAAACGGTACCCCTGAGAGATGAGAGTTTGAGTGATTTCCTCGGAGCTCCAATATGTGGGAGCGTGGACCGAGGGAGAGGCATGCTTATGAGGTTCCCGTGGACCGCCTTTTCGAAGGGGCACGGTGAATATATGTGAGGTTCCCGTGGACCGCCTTTTTGAAGGGGCATGGAGAATATACTGGCCTGGAGTAGAGAGGCGCGGAGAAAAGCTCTCCAGGTCAGAGGTAGCTGTGTTCCACCACAGCAAGGCAAACGTCAAGGGAATGGGCCTGAAAGAGTAAAGAAAAATGTTTTAAAAGTATAAGTAATCCTTGACGGTCCAATGGATACCCCAGCGCACGGGTATACCTTATTGGGACGATTTCAGATGCCAGCTCATTTTGATATATTATTATTGATTTGATATTTGTTTTGGTTTGGGATTTCATATATTTCAGTAAATGATTTATTAAATTAATATTTGGATTATTTCATATCCCCAGCCTGAGGTGATCGGTCTCTATAACCGAGTCTCTCACTGGGTACAAGTTTATGTACTCACCCCATTCACTTTTGTTCTCAGATCATCAGACTTTGGACGGCGGACGTCCTGGTAACCAGTGATCCCAGTTCGTTTCTGTGGACACGATTATGTAGGTGCCACCTCTTTTGCTTGTGTTACTTGGCTCGGAATATTATTACATCTTACTTATACAGTTGTGTATTTATAAATAATATTTTTCCGCTGCATGGAACACAGTAAGATGTGATACTTTATTTTAAATATTTTCAAACTGTATTATCTATGATAATTTCATATGTTTTCATATATTGCTCGAATATCCTTTATTTTTAAGCCTTGTATCATCTTGGTTGCCCGCCTGACGAGGCACGCATCTCGAGGTGGTACGGCGGTTGTCATGTGGCCGAGCCTGCGGGTCGGGGCGTGACAATGAAAAAGCAAATATTTAGGTTTTTTTTAATGGCTTTTAGTTTTCCTTATTATTAGTTGGGTAAAAGTAATAATTTCTGTAATTTAACTACAAAATTAAGATTAGTAACTCAAATATTTGTTACGTATTCAAATTGCTTATTTGGCATGATTGTTTTGCAATATAATTAAAAAATAAAAAGTTACAAACACTATAATTCATATTCTTTAGTTGAGAGAGAAGTGAAGAGATTTGAAAACATCAATATTCAAATGTAAAAAATTAACTAACAAACCTCATGGATAATATTATGCACCAATAAAATAAACCTACAAAACAAATAAAAAACACAAAAAATCACCATTACATAAAAAATGAAAGAAATTAAAACTGAAAATTAAAAAATTTCAAACATACTCTTCTGTAAAAAATTTTTTTAGTTCACAAACTCTTTATTTATAGTGATATTGAAATGCTTTGTTAACTCAAATATTTTTTTTAAATGACTTTTCATTTTTCTCATTATTACAAAATTAAGATTAGAAGCTCAAAAGTTTTTTTTTTTAATTGCATAATTGAAATTGGTAGCTTAAAGTTTTTTTTTAATTGCAAATTTAAAATTGGTAATTCAAAAGTCATCCTCATTATTAGTAGAGTAAAGTTGAGTTATGTGATTTAATTGCAAAAGTAGGATTTTATATATATATATATATATATATATATTGATTTAATAATTAATAAATTTCAAAAAATCTCTCTTTATTATTAATTTATAAAATTAAAACTTTAATTCAATTTAAAGTAATCGGGAACTTAAGTAGCTCGGAGGTCAAATATGAAAAAACCCAAGCCCAAATGACTTGAAACCTGAAAGACCCAATGGCCTAATCTAAAGAACCTGAATCCGAATGACTTGAAACTCAAATGAACCGAAACTCGACAAACTCGAGGATAAAACCCAAAAGATCCAAAATTTGAAATCCGAAATGACTTGAAAATCTCTTTTGACTAAACTGATCTGACCCGGTCGACCCAAACCCAAGATGAACCTAACCCACCTGATTTTACACCTCTACTAATTTGCTATATCCAAGGTCCAATTTGGAGTTGATAAGGGTTATATTTTTAAAATAATATAATATTATTATAAAATTAATATTTTAATATTTTGTCTACTTAAAATTAAATAAAAAATAAAATTTTAATTATATTAAATTAGTATGAATCAGATTTATCAAATTCGGTACTTATTTTTTCAATACTTATTTTTCAGCACTTAATTTTTTCAATTTATCAAACAATACCTAAATGAAGCTCAAACCTAATTAGGGCTGTTTTAGCAGGTCTATTGGTAATGATAAATGATAGGTGTATTTTATACCTATATTATGAGCTATTTTATGAGCATAATTGAATGATTTTATCAATATTATAGCTTAATTCTTTATCTTTACTCTCACTCTTGTCTTATTGTATGTAGGAAAGCTATATGGTGAAAATCGAGGAGAAATTGGAGAAATTTGGAGCTGGAAAGATTGAAAAAGATGATTAAAGTGAAGCTTGGATCGATAGAAGTTCGAAAAGTCAAGAAAAGTGGAAGAAAACAAGAAACGGGTGAGGTTTCATGCAAGAAACGGCGCCTGAAGTAGAAGAATTGAAGACTGGCTTGATCAAACAGAAACGGTGAGGGTTTCATGTCAAAAACGGCGCCGTATGATGTGAAGAAGCTTCAGTTCTTACGTGACTAGAAGCGGCGCCGATTGACACTATAAGCGGCACCGGTTCTAAGCTTTTGAGTCCAATCCAACTTAGTCTCTTAATCTCCCGATTTTATGTAATCTCTCCAATATAAATACGGACGTTTAGGGTTTTTAGACGCACCTTTTGATACTTTCAGAAGAGAGGAGCAATAAAGTCTTCAATTTGGGAAAAATTGTTCTATCTCTTTACTTTTCTTTTATTTAATGAATTTGTTTTCTTTTCAAATTATGAGTAGCTAATTCTCTTGTTGGGGATTGGGTAGATCTTCAAGGGGTTTAATTCAGTACTTGTATGAGTTGATTATCTGTGATTAAATCTGTTTTCTTTATTCTTAATGCGTTTTATGTCTGGCCAACATAGAATAGATCTTTGGAATTGTATGAAGGACTGAGAAGTGAAATATAATTCGTGCTCTAGGAAAATAGACGCAATCTAATTGGATACGAGAGTAATTCAATTTATTGTGATAACCATAATTGAATTAGGGTCGTGAAGAAACTGATTTGATTATAATCCAATGTTCTTAATGTTCTTAGCTAATTAGTTTATGCACTGAGAGGTGGTTATCAATTAGTTAGGAAAGATTAGGATGGTCTGAGAGGGCTCCTAAGTAGATTAGTGATTGTTATTTTAATCTTGATAATTAGATTCATACATAATTGGATTAAATACCTAGAAGAGAAGCCTAAACCCTCAATTCCATTCTATAAATTTCTTTGAATTGTTTAATTTTCGTTTTGGTCAATTAATTTCACAATCATCTTTCTTTAATTGTTTACCATATAAATTCTTCAATTTAAGTTGCTTTCTGTTGCAAACTTAGCTGGAATTAGGTTGTTAGCTTTCTCAAGTTCTCGTGGGATCGATATCTTGGAATACTCCGAGCTTTACTACTTGATTTCGTACTCTTGCGAAAAAAAACCGATCAATAAACCATTTCATAAAAGATGAACTATTTTGATGTCAATTTTTTGAGTCTTCTCTAATATAAGAAATAAGAAAATTCTTGATTACTACAAACAAGTTCATTGGAGGTTCCTTTGTCCTTTTCAGTGGAAGCTTTTCCACACTTTTTAATTTGACTAAATATTGAATTTAGAACTAAATCTTTAGAATAAGAATTAAATAAAGACTAAACCTAAAAAGTCAAATTATTTAGTTCTAAAAGTTTTCAACTTGTAATAATTTAAGCCTATAGATGACACGTCTTTTACATGAGAAATTATTAGGAAGGTCGGGTCTACCATGTCATCCGCAGGCCCGAGAAATGAAATTGTAACAACTCAAAGATTATGATATAATTACTAAAATCCTATCATTATTATACCCTAAACTTAAGGACTTACTCTTTAAATTCTCTTTCTTTGTAACATGTGGCTAAACCTTTATTAAATTAGTACCTTAATTTTAGGAAATTTTTTGAGTTGTCATAATTTCATTGGTCGAGCCTACAGATGACGTGGTAGACCTAACCTATCTAATAATTTCTCCTTTTACACACACTATATTTAGTCCTAAGTTGGATATTTAGCCTTTTAATTTTGACCAAAGCAAAATAATCAAGAACCTACAATATTACATAAGCTGCAAGATTAAAATTATAAATGTATTATTATATATACGCTATGTTTGATTCAAACAAGATTAAGACTTTAATTAAGAACACAAATTTAATTTGCTTTCTTCTTATTGTAACCAAGGCTGCACAGTCTTCAAATGTCTTTCATTTTTGTAGAATATCAGATTAAGGCACAAAGCTTACTCCATAGTCCATGCATCCTATCTCGTTGAAGCAATCTTCGTCAAGGATCGGCCACCTAAAACATTGCGTCGGTCGAATGTTGGAGGGATAAATCATGAATGCAGGCCTTATAATCCCTTTTCTTGTAGTACTGCACAATCTGGTGTACAAGAACCATTCTCTCAAGACGCTGATAACTTGGATATATTGTGCCAAAGGAATTTCCAGCCATTTTCTCACAGCATTCAGTTCTTCACCAGCATTGATCCTGATGACAACAACTACCCATTATGCAAAGCCATTGGTTCACCTTATAAGTAAGCACAGTATGGAAACATGAACATGGCAGCTAAGATGCAGAGACTTGAGAAAGGATCGTTTATACTCAAAATGGACTTCTTACCAACAATTTTTTAGCCCAAAACGTAAATACTTTTAATACAACTATATAACACAAACCATTCCAGTTTCAAGATATGGCAACATTCATGCAACAATTTTATCAATTCAAGTAACAAAGAATAAAGCACAGTTTATGGAGCAGAATATTGTTTGCAGGGATATGGTTTCTCAAAAGTCTTCTCAATGAGGTGAATGGTTGACAGTCTACATTAGACTGTTGTAGCTTGAACCTTGAAGTCAAGATACATAACCCAGAAATACATTGTAATTCGATGCATTTGAGTTTATTGAGTTCATAACCCATAAATTTATAGATTCTGGAAAACCAAAGTATCCCGAGTCGCTGAACAAAGTCTTCTCAGGATTTTTCATATATTTCAATGTTGGTTAGTTTTAACATACACATAACTTTTTTCCAGCTACTGTGAGACTATGTTTGATAGTCCAAGGCGACTCACAAGAGTAAGTGTACGAGTACTATCGTGAATCTTTTAAGTTTCTAGTATTTAATGCAAAGAAGCTAACCTGAACATTTAAGCAGATGAGCCAATCTTGACACTCTAAAGCATACGATAAATTATATATATCATATTGATGATCATATATATTTATTCGTAATAACCCCTTCTGACCTATACAGGCACAATATATAAGTAGCATTTTTAGAAGTTTTCCAGAAAAACAAATTCCATACTTTGAAACATCATTTTAATATCTCCTCAACCTTCTATCATCTGAAAACTCTTTTCCAGGTAGAAGATCGTGCATCAGGAAAGAATTTCCGAAGCACCTGTCCTAGAACATTCAATTTTCCTTCAGTGAAAATTTTGTGTAAATTATTGTTAGAAACCGAGAGAAATCAATCTGAAATATTTAGATTTTCATCTTTAGGATAGTTTGGAGACATTATGTAAAATAGTTAACACGCTATCTAGGAGACTTTCAAGACATTGATGCTGATAAGGGAACGAGAGAAAAATAACGGAAAATTAGGCTACGTTTGGTAGGAGAAATCACTTTCCATTTTCATTCTCCAAAAAATACAAAGAAATCATGATCTAGAATATGTTTGTTGTTCTTAATTCTAGTCCATTTACATTTTTATTTTCTAAAAAATGCATACATTTCCCTTCACTAAGCATATTTTAAGTGATGATAATTTCTTTGTATTTTTCAGAATGAAAATGGAAAATATTTTCTCCAACCACATATAGCTTAATTACTTTCTAAGCATCACATACCTTTGCACTCTATATATTATCGGAAAAGAAAATGAGTATTAAAATAGGCTCCATCCTTCAAGTCTATCTCTTTCCACCACTCTACACGTTTGAAAGAGGGTAAGAAGGCATTTTGAGTGGCTTCATCATCCCATTCAACCTCTTCCCACCACTCTCCATATCCTTCAATGCTCATCTGATTCCCCTTTGTACTGTTCAAGTTGAGTGGAAGCTTCTTCAGTTTTGAGCAATTAAACACTTTGATTTTTCTCAAACATGGAAATGGTAGAGCATCCCAGAATATGCTCCTCAATTCTGGTAAATCTCGTAAATCAAGCGTTTTTAGCTTAGCAAATGGTTTTGAGTTTTGAATTCCAACATTTGCAACTCCACTGAATGTTCCCTCCCTCACTATGGCTTCCAATTTTGAGCAAATCATAACACAAAGCCATGTCAAATTTGGAGCATGAATGAGCCATGAAAGACCCCTTAATTCATCACATTGATGTATGAAAACCCTGCTCAGTGTGTGAAAGTGAGGAGTACTAGGAAAGAGTAAGGTTTGTACCATTGTTTTCTCCTCTATCTTCATCTTTATCTCTTCCAAACTCGCGCAACCTTGAATAGCCAGGGTACCCAAACGCTCTAGGCTTACAATAGGTAAAACGTCCAATTCCTTTGACTTCCAAAAACTTCTGAGAAAAAGTGCTTCAGTGCATCTTGGTAGATTCTGGGAGCTCAGAAAGCTTTGTAGAGTAGCAACACTTTTTATTTCTATAGTTAGTGAATCCAAATGTTGCAAGCATTTCAATTCCTCTATTAAACCTTCATAACCACCATGCAGGACACTGTCTTCATCTAGACACCCTTTTGAAAAATTTATTCTGAATATTTGCAACTTTGATATATTACAAATCAATTGTCGTGGGATCTTTTTAAGATTACTTGTCCCCACCAAGTTTAAGTATTTCAGACTAGACAAGCTATTCAGGTTTATTGGCAATTCTATTATCCCTGTATAATGTAGATCGAGATGTTCTAGTGAGACCAGTTCTAATATTCCCTCTGGCAACTCTCTTAGCGTCCAATTACAAGATAAGTTTAGAACTCTCAGACAAGGCATAAGTTGGAAGAAACCATCACTAATCACCTTCAACTTGTTATTGTTGAGAAACAAAGTTCGAAGATTAGGGCATGTTGGTGTTCCTCTTAGTTCTTCAATTCCATTATTCGCCAAAGACATTCTCAAACCTTTCCAATTTTCAACATTATGTACCGTGTCAATTGATCCAACCCCAGCTTGTACAAAAAATTTCTTCTCTGATGCTTCACACTCAAGTGCTATCCATAATGCCATATCACGGACCACGTCATGCATCTTTACAAATTCTCCTACTCCTTCACATCTTTCCAACAAGCAAGCATCAAGAAGGCAATTCATAACGTTGTACCCTTGCATTCGAGTTCTACTTGTTTTCTTAAATTCATCCAAAAATCCCTCACTAAACCAATAATCAATTAGAAATGTTTTGTTAATTCTAAAATCTTCGGGAAACAAACTACAATACAAGAAGCAATATCTCATCCTCTCATTAGGCAAGCTATCATAACTGAATTTCAAAACAGAATACACCTGTTGGTCCATCCTTGCTAAATTGTGTGGAAATTCTTTCAAGATCTCAATTGCATATTTCCAGTCTTGGACCATCTTCTTGCACGCCATGGCTTTACCAATTATTATCAGCGCAAGAGGCAGTCCACCACACTTTGCAACCACTTGTTTAGCAAGCTCGCGGATATCTGGATGGCTGTCAAGGGTTTCTTCTCCAACCTTGTCTTCAAACAATTTCCTAGCTTCATCCGTTCCCAAACATTCTACTTTAATCTTGTCATGAGCTCCCATTTGGCCACATACCTCTAAGAAACGAGTTGTAAAGATTATTTTACAACCGTTTTCCTGATTTGGTGCAGGTATGCCTACTTTAATCAAATTCACCCATTCCCACACATCGTCCATCAATAAAACAAACTTTTTTTCCCTCAGAACTCTAAAAAGAATGACAGCTTTCTCATCTGAACTTTTGTGCTTCCATAACTCGTTTGAAATGCCAAGCTTTTCACCAATCTTTTGTTGAACATTTTCAACAGTATGATCTTTAGACACCACCACCCAAATAACAACATCATAACCCATTAGCATGTTGCTTAACTTATTGTTAATTTGGGTCAAGAGTGTCGTCTTACCAACGCCTCCTAAGCCATATAAACCGATGATGCCCACCTCGTTTCCTTCAAGTAGACTCAAGACTTTTCCCAATGTTGATTCCAAACCCACTGTGGGCTCAGTAGGTCTTACCTCTACTCGGGCTGCAGGTTCATTCTCAGCTACCTTGTCAAAAATTCCTTCGTTCTTCAGTTCAACTATTTCTTCAATGTTTTTGGCCACCCGCTTACCAAACTTGTAGCTAGACAAAAAGTTCCTAGAAAAGCAGCCGGCAAAACATAATTTTTGAATTTGTTGAGGACCATCTTCGACCAATTCATCAGCATCTGCTACCACAGTTTGCACTCTTGAAAGCCAGACTTGAACTTGGCTAAGTCGCCTCATAAGTTGTTGTTCAGCAAGATTAACCATCCGGCTCACATCGTCCCTTTGCGCTTTTAGTTTCTCCACTTCCACGCTCAGAGCTTTAAGATTATGTTCAAGTTGACACGTATAGCTTGCATGTTTAGAAATGCAATTCCAACAACAAGGAATCGTGTCCTCAGTTGAGAATGTGAGAGAGCATAGATTTCCCATAAGTTTCTCTCCAATATTTTGATGATAAATAAAAAGGAGACTTGTTGGCTTATAAGGCAGTGCTATTGGCAAATTCACTGAATATGATTTAGTCAACATTCGGCATCAAGTAGGGATAGGGGCATAGCTTTCGGTGGCAGGCGTAGGCCCTTGGTCGCTCTTAACATTTTCCCTTTTGGTAACTAGAATATGATTTGCTAGTTGGTAGAGCTAGAGTATAAGATGTTTTCAGTTGAAAATGCCAACGGGAAGGGGTTTAATGTGTGTTCGGTCCGTTTTTAAATTGTCTTAAAATCAAAAAACCTTCTGGGATTCTTCTTGTTTTTACCTCTCATATCCGGAAATCCTAAGGCAAAAGTTAGCCACACAAGCACGCTTTTACCTACCCATTATATATACTGAAGCACAAGGCACAACCACAAGTCAATGGTCTTAATTACATCTTTTAACTAGCCATTATACTGAAGCACAAGGCACAGCCACAAGTCAATGGTCTTAATTACATCTTTTAACTAGCCATTATACTGAAGCACAAGGCGCAGCCATAAGTTAATGGTTTTAATTACATCTTTTGACTTATGAAATTCCCACTTTAATTAAATTCCTGACCTCTGCACATGGCGATATTCTTCAATACAACAAAAGCACGTCCGATTGCTAAACTCTTAAAGCATCATGTCAGATGCATTATTTCCCTCATATGGCCACGTTTCGTCATGATATTGATTCAAATTTATCTTTTTGTTTTTTTGGGCTCTGTCTTATCTCCGACCACGATTAATTAGTCCTCCATTGTTGACAATTCTATATAACATTGAATGAATTTTGATGAGGGAAGTAGAGAATTATGTCAAAAGTGTCTTCTCATAAAACGCAGAAAAACAATTGAAGCAGATGAACATGTTTTGAACTTTTGGTTAATCTTAGATGGTAAAGCCTGAAAACAGAAGTATTTGAGCCAACATTAATTTCCTCCAAATAGTTTTTTCCACGCCTTTCTCTTCAATATTCACAAATTTCTAATTTTTGTAAGTATTATAATTCTATTATTATTTATGTGATATATACACAATCCCACTTAAAATAATATTCCTATTATAGAAAGAATTTAAACATTAAATTCCTTCAATATTTATTTCATGTTTTTTTCTTCAATATTCACAAATTTCTAATTTTTGTAAGTATTATAATTTTATTATTATTTATGTGATATTATAATCTCATTGCTTGATATTATCATTGTTTTCTTATTGCGTGATACCATCATTATTTTTTAATTATTCATTCGTGCATTAATTTTATTAGGAAAAAATTGCTAAGCGGCAATCTATTGTTATCATTGGTTTGTTTTGAATATAACTATTACAAAAATTATTATGAAAATTATAATAAAAATTATTTATTTAACAATTACGTTTACTTAAATAAATAATTATAACTTTTATGGTTGTGTCCGATATCCTCATATGTTACACACTTACTCATAAACCTAGAAAATAATTCGCCATATAATACTGAATTTTAATATAGGAATCATGTACAAATATTCAATTTAGGATCATAACTTTTAAATAATAAGGACCATATACATATACTCAATTGCATGGAATTGAATATCCATCAATATTTACATTGATATATTCATCGAGATATCCAATATAGATACCGATATTGCAATATATCTATGGCTATTTTTTTTACAAGATATCTATTGATATATTCATATATCCGTGATATAATTACGATATTTTATTTATCCGTAAAAATGAGTAGTACATTACAAGAAATCTGTTTGTTGTTATGCCTTGAATTTTTGTGATCCAACTCGAATAGTGATTTAATCCAAAATATTTGGGATTTTGACCCAAATGGAGAATTGCTTGAGATCTATAGTGGAAGTGGAAGGCTCGGGCTTAAGACTCAAATTTTATCACTATATTGTATTCATGAACTCCTTAAGTCAAATTTAATGCTGATGTCCCAAAGATTAAAAAACCAAACTTTGGGAACCATCTTTATTGTATTGGCTATTTGGCTGACTTGCAATTACGTAACGACGAACTTTAATAAATGTAACATTAAATCTGAATAGTAACTTGGGTTAAGAAAAAAATAGAGCACTTTGTAAACTATTTTATATGTTTCTTTCCTATGCTAGTATCCTTTTTAGGATTAGTTTAAAGAATATTTGTGGACTCCAACCTCAATATCTAATATAGTATTGAACTTCCAATAAATAAATTTTTCGTGAAATTAAATTTTTCCTAAGTATAGTTTGGAGAAATTAATCAGTGTTAAATTAAACCGGTGGCAAGAATTGGAATTTGAGGAAATGAAGAAGGGTAAAATTGACTTTTTTGTCAAATAGTATATGTCACGCCCCGACACCATAATTGGGCACGTAACAATCGCCGCAACCCTCGAAAAGCATTCTATTAGGTTAGAATACACTTCAAAGGTTGCAAGGCTAAAATGGTCATTTTACCAATTTTTCTCTTATACAGTTTTCATCCAGTTTAATACTTAAGACACTTAACTAACATGCAGACAATTCAAAACAGATAAAATATCGAACTGTCATGGCATAAAAATTCATGTAAACACAAAGCACCAAAACTTCATGATATTTACGAAAATGCCATTAGGTTTACGACATATTTTTCGGTGAATTTTTAAACCAAGCTACAGGATTCAGAAAAATACGGTAACAGCTTCGAATATTATTAGACACATTAAAACGGTGAAATAGCTATTTAAACCGACATTCACTTACTCGGTGGGTCCCACACAAATTTTTAAAAAAAATACTACAAAAAGTTTACTCTTGCACCTCGGTCAAGCCCGAGCCAAAAGCCTAGTAGTTTTCCCACCACAACGTACCTACTAGCGCGGTTAATGTCTACAGCCTGAAAAATATTTTATTAAAACACGGGTGAGTAACAGAGTTACCCAGTGAGTGGATAAAATAATTATATAAACGACAATGTAAAAACCAGTATTTATTATAAGGCAATAAAAGTCAAACCATAAACATAATAAAACCATAAACATAAACATAAATAAGGTAAGATTTCCATAAACTTTGGCCCATGTATCATCTATTTTGTCCGTCAATTCCTCACTCAAGTTGTCGCCTTGGCCGAGGCCGACAACTAAGTAACGAGTCCCATCTTGAACGGTGGATACCACAAGATGGACTCAAATTACCTTGCGGGTTTCCCTCCGCGCCTCCCGTCAAGGTACATACCACACTCACCACGCCTCTCAAAAGACGGTCCGTGGCTACTTAGCTACTGCAGTAACAAAATTCCTCCCTTGGAGGCCACCGTATAGTAACATCTTGGAATTGTGATGGCTTATAAACCCTTTGTTTTCATTTCTACAAATTGGCACATTTCAAAACCATATAAAACCTTTTTCCGTTTATTTCAAAAATAAGAATAGAGATTTGTTTCAAAACTATTCTTATAAAATATTTCGCAAAACCAATTTCATAAATTAGCCATCACATTCCATGGGCCATATATTTCTCATCATTCCATCATTTAACACATATAGATAGCAAATAATTTCAGAAAAATAGTATTTAATAAAAATGCAATAAAACAGTAATTTAATTTAATTATCCACTCACTGTACTCTCCGAGCTAGTCTTGACTTTCCTCGACTGGTTCCTTGTTCTTTGATTGATCTCGGACTCCTAATTTTCATAAACTCATTTAGTTTCTATAGCCATTGCTAAATTTGATTAAAATCTAATCTAAATGCAATGCCATGCATGCCATGCAATAAATTAAAATTCTAACTCCTAATTATACTTTTCACTAATATTCTTCTACCTAATTTTTCTTTAAAATTCACATTTATTCCATTATAGGTTGAAAATTTCTCATAGCTATGACACATTAAAAATTTTGGCCTTTGCTCCAATTTCACCCAATTTCCAGATTTTTCTTTTCCAACATTTTTGTTTAACATTTTCTAACTAAATTTACTTCAAAACAACTACATTTTCATTTAAATTCCAAAATGGCAAAAATGCTATTTTCCTTGTAATTTTCAGCATAAATATTGAAAAATCAAAAATTTCCTTTTTAATGTAATTTGATGACATTTCCTAGTTTAATAAGCTTCCATGAACTTTATATTTTAATCCTAAGGTTCCATGAATTCAATTTGACCTAAAAATCTCAAATTCAAAAATCCTCCATAACTTTTCTAATTTTCTAGATTCATAAGTCTACAAGCAATTTTAAGCTAAACTAACTTGATATTCATGTTTAGCATGCCAAAAACTATAATCTAGGATCAAAATTAGGCATGCTTACCTTTGAATTGAAAATTTCCACCAAGAACCCTAATTCTTCAAATCCAAATTTTTTCCAACCAAGCTTGAATTTCTTGAAATTGTTATGGGATTATTAATGGGCTAGTTGAGAACTTCAAGTTGGTTAGAAATTTCGGTGTACTTGTTTGAGAAAATTTGGACTTGTGTTTTATAGGTGGAAGGTTTCAAGGTTCATCAATGGTGGTCTTGCTCATCTTTTCTCAAGGTTGAAGACAACATGAATTTGTTGAATTTTCTAGACCTTTCTAAGCTTAATGGCCGGATTTCACCATGCAAAAATGAAGAAGAAATGTGTTCCAATCCTAACCATCCATTCCTAAGTCCTTGACACTTGTCACTATATGGTTAAATCCATAAAAGATAATTTTGTTCTTAATTCCCATTTTGTCCTCCAACAATCACTAAAATTCCATCTATATCCTAAGTCAGTGTAATAAAAATTTCAGTGTATATTTTTATTCTTCAGACAATTTCCTTTTATTCCATTGGCAGTGAAATTTTTAAATTCCCTGTCATTTGTTAACAATTTCAGTCTAAATTTCTAACCTTACTAATAATTCTTTAACAATTCATTTAATTCATTTATATCCTATCCATAACTTATGTAAGGCTTAAACTATATTTTCCATGATTTCCTACTAAATGAAGCATGCCGGACGAACTAAAAGGAACAGTAATTTGGAACGGGTATTACAGTATAAATAGGCTAAACAGTGCATGGAAAAATAATTTATTCTTCTTCTTCTTTATCTTCCATTAAACTTCAAACTTTATTTCTTTATTTCTTCTTTAATTCTTGATGGATTGGAGCAAATAAATACTTTATCTTGCATAACTTTTCGAGCTCTATCCAATGATGATGGCTATTGGCATTGAAACTTAGTGAATTGAGCTCAATCACAAGCTAAAGGTTCCGACTTCTCTTGAAAATTTAGAGAAATGTTGGCAACAACATCTTGAGTTAAGTAAGTATGTTGATTAGGCTTGTACATTTATATGGTCATATAGGAAGCCTAATCCAGAAATTAGCATTCGTGCTCAAGAATATGAGATTGATGTTGATAAAGTAATGTTTGAAAAGGTAGGCTTGTACAGATGAAACCATCAATTCTCCACCTGAATTCGAAGGTCATTCAAGGAACCAAGATGATGGTGATGGTGATTGTCACGCCCCGACACCATAATTGGGCACGTAACAATCGCCGCAACCCTCGAAATGCATTCTATTAGGTTAGAATACACTTCAAAGGTTGCAAGGCTAAAATGGTCATTTTACCAATTTTTCTCTTATACAGTTTTCATTCAGTTTAATACTTAAAACACTTAACTAACACGCAGACAATTCAAAACAGATAAAATATCGAACTGTCATGGCATAAAAATTCATGTAAACACAAAGCACCAAAACTTCATGATATGTACGAAAATGCCATTAGGTTTACGACATATTTTTCGGTAAATTTTTAAACCAAGCTACAGGATTCAGAAAAATACGGTAACAGCTTCGAATATTATTAGACACATTAAAACGGTGAAATAGCTATTTAAACCGACATTCACTTACTCGGTGGGCCCTACACGAATTTTTGAAAAATAGTACAAAAAGTTGACTTTTTCACCCTTGGTCAAATTTGAGTAAAAAACCTAGCAATTCTCCCACCACAACGTACCTACGAGCGCGGTTGGTATCTACAGCCTGAAAAATATTTTATTAAAAACATGGGTGAGTAACAGAGTTACTCAGTGAGTGGATAACATATTAAGGCAACAATATAGTAAAAGTCTTTAAAGTAAAATAAAGAAGAAATATTTTAAGAACATAGGCAAAACAAGAATTTCCAAACCTTGGTCCATAAATCATATAGTCTAGTCCGTCAATTCCTCACTCAAGTTGTCGCCTTGGCCGAGGTCAACAACTGAGTAGCGAGTCTCGTCCTGAACGGTGGATACCACAGGACGAACTCGAATTTACCTTGCGGATTTCCCTCTGCGCCTCCCTGTCTAAGGTGTACACGGTATTCCCACGCCCCTCAAAAGGCGGTCCGTGGTTATGCGGTTACTGCAGTAACTAAAATCCTCCCATGGAGGCCACCGAATAGTCACATCTTAGAATTGTGATGGCTTGCAAACCTTTTTATGTTTGCTTCGAATAAAACATTATCTTTGAAAAATTATGTAATAAAACTTTCAATGTTTTGAAATCAAATTAGCAATTTTATCTCAAAACCATTTTCCATATTCAATTCTCAAAACCAAACATTTCAATTTAGCCATTACATTCCATGGGCCATTCACATTTAGCATCATTCAATACACGTTCAAATAAGCCATTTCTCTAAACATATAGCATAATAATAAACTTTCATGAAACCACATTTAACAAAACAATAAGGAGTAGAGATTTAAATTTCGTTATCCACTCACAATGAGGTCCAAGCTATTCCGGCTCTTTCTCGACCGGTTCCTTGTCCTTCTGTATTATCTGGTTTCCTAATCATTTATACATTTATTAGGTTTCCAATGTCATGTGGAAAATTTAACTAAACCAAATCTATATGCTAATGTTATGCATGCCATGTAACAATGTAGTAACCTAACACTTAATTGCTATTTTGAATTTCTACTAATATTCTTCCAACTAATTTTTCTTCAAAATCCATATTTACCCCATTAAATATTGAAAATTTCCTATGGCTAATACACATTAAAAAAATTCAGCCATTATTCCAATTTCAACCAATTTCCACATTTTTCCTCCCAAAATTTTTCTTTAGCATTTTCACGTCAAAATTACTCCAAAACAACTACATTTTCATGTAAATCACAAAATAGCAAAATTCCATTTTTGCTTAAGAATTCCAGCAATAATATTGAAAAATTAAAATTTTCTTTTCCAATGTAATTTAATGGCATTTCCTAACTTAATAAGCTTCCATGAACTTCATATTTCAATCCTAAGGTTCCATGAATCCAATTTGCCCTAAAAATCTCAAATTTAAAATTTCTCCATAACTTTTCTAATTTTCTAGATTCATAAACATACAATGAAATTTATGTAAAATTGACTCCATACCCATAATAAGCATGCTAAAATCTACAACATAAGTCAAAATTAAGCATGCTTACTTTATGATTTTTCAAACTCCAACATGAACCCTAACTCTTTCTCTCCAAATTACTTTCACCCAAGCTCAAATTCTTCAAAATTGATAGAGGGCTTTTGTTAGGCTTGGTGAGAGCTTTAATTCAAGTATAAACTTGGGGGGTGTTCTATGGACTTAATTAGAAAAATCAAGGTTGAAAATGGTGGAATTAGAAAAGGAAAAATGATAGGAAAATGAAGTTTACAACTTGTTCTTGAAATTTCAAGAACAATGGCCGGACAAGGCCATTTTATATGGCCATTGCACATGACCATAATAATTACTTAGCAAAATGATCATTTTGCCCTCATGGATGGTTTTGCCCCCAAACTTTTCAAAAATACCGCTTATGTCCCTAGTCAGTTTCAAACCCCATACACTGTCTAGAATTATTTTTCAACTCCTCTCGAGTTATTTTACGCGTAACGAAATTTTTAAATTCTTTACCGATTGTAAAATATATCTGTTTAAACTTCTTTCTCATTTTTCATTCAATTTTTTTTTTCAAACTTCCTAACTATGCAATCATTACCATTTTTATACCTTTCTTAATTTATATTGTAAAATTCATAACATTATCTGATAATATTAAGCAAACTGAGCGGTCATGCTCTTCATTTCTCAAGATTGAAGACAACTACATAATTACATGGATTTTCTAGATTTTTCTCTCATCATGGTCAAATTTTTCAAGATTAAAAGGGTGGAGAAATTTGTTCAAATCCTAGCCATCCATTCTTAATAATTTGTCACTTGTCATCATATGATTAAATCCATGAAAGAAAATTTTGTTCTTAGTTCCCATTTTGTCCTCCAACAATCACAAAAATTTCATCTATATCCTAAGTCAGTGTAATAAAATTTTCAGTGTTTAATTCTATTCTTTAAACAATTTGTTCTTAATCTATTGGCAGCGAAATTTTTAAATTCTTTGTAAATTTTTTGTAAAATCAGTCTAAACTTTTAATTTTATTACTAATTCTCCAACAATTCATTTAATTACATTTATATTCTGTTCATAACTTAAGTAAGGCTTAACCAATATTTTCCATAATTTCCTACTAAATGATGTATGTCAAAGAAATTAAGAGAAACAGTAATTTAGAACGGGTATTACAGTGATGGTGATGGAGGAAACAAAGAAAAGACTACAACAATAGGGACTCAAGGTGGGGATGGAGAAAGGGAAATAGAAAATGTTGCAAGATTTGATCATTCATATGAAAGTGATTATTATAGACCAATAAGTCCATTTACGTGTAAAACTATTTTCACACATGCAAATATTACCCATAATTTTAAATTGTATTATTAAAATATTATAGAATTATCATAATGTTTATTTTTTATATTATTTAATTAAAATTTTAATTACCATATTAAGCTAGTACGGACCGGGCCAAGCCAAGCTCGAGGCTCGAGTCTTAAAATTACCAGAAGCTCTTTAAGCAGGTCTATATTGACAGGCTAATTTTTCAAATTAGGAGCTAAATTTTAGGGTCTACTCAAATCAAGGCCCAAAAAATTGATTGGAGCAAATCACAACCTATACTTACCAAATGGTAACAAATCAGGCTCTCTTAAGATTGAAAATAAGGGTGTGATGCTCGCTTAATTATTTTTTATAGAAAACGATTTAGCGGACTTATATACCAAGCCTGGCAATTTGAAAGAAAAAAAAAGCTTAAGTATAAAAAAAATCTCCTAAATTTATTTTAATTAATCGATTAAACCCCAAAACTTTTATTGTGATCAAATAAACCCCTGAACTTTTATTTACAATTAAATAAGCTCTGAACTTTTTGTTATAATCAAATAAGCCCTTAAGCTTTGATTTTGACCAAATAAACCCTTAATATTACTAAAATTAATCCAGCGACTTTTTGATTTGTAGACTTTTAACGGTTGTTAAGTGAGATATTTAACAAATTTTAATCATGTTAAAAGTCTAACTAGATGTTAATATAAGATAAACATGAAATCTTATGAATTTTAATCATACTAAGGGCTTAATTTATCTTTTAAAATAAGTTCAGGGCTCATTTTATATATAAGCCAAAAAAAATTCATTGAAACTGCTACAACAGATACAGCAATAACCCATGCTATAAACCCGATTAACACTCACTTTCTTAACTCTAAATCATGGTTGAATAGGGTGAAAACAAATCATAAACTAGTTCCAGAACAGGATTAAACTCAGATCCAAAACATAATTATCCTAAACTAGCTAAAACTGCATATTCAATGCTTTAAAAAAAAAAATTAAAGAGAAACCATTGGCAAATTAATTGCAGCACACTGTTGAAACACTTACACATGATTGGATTTGATAGGATGAAGAGGAAAATTACATATAATTTGTATTATGGCATTATAGTATTGACATAGATTTGTATTATAGAGATGATTATTCATAAGATGATTAAATCCTCTAGAAATGAAGATGATGGACTCATCTTATAAATAATCATCCCCACAAGTAATTAATACAAATCTATGTTATTACTATAAAATTACACTAAAAATCACATGTAATTTTCCTCTCATCCTATTTAATCCAATCCGGTGTAACAAATATGTCAATTATTCTTAATAACATTTAAGATTTGTCAATGTTTGTACAGAGTCCAATCCCTTTCATTAATTTTCTTCCCCTTGCTTCCATAAACAAATAGGCAATTGACTTGGTTGCAATAGCTATTAACCAAGAAAATTATGTTATGTTTGGTAAGAGAAAATATTTTCTGTTAAAAAATACAAAGAAATCATCATCTACAATATACTAAGTCAATGCATGTGTGCACATGTTTTAGAAAATAAAAATGAAAATGAACCAAAAAATTGAGGATAATAAAAATTTGTTCTTAGTTTTAAATCCATTTCTATTTTCATTTTCTAGAAATGTATACATATGTATTAACTTTACATATTACATATGATAGATGATAATTTCTTTTTATTTTCTAAAGAATGAAAATAGAAAATATTTTCTTCTACTAAATATAGTTTTCCAACTACCTTGAATTGCAAACAAGCCAAGGCCTACTATGAATTCCGGCCCTCCTCCTCTTCTTTCGGTTGCCTTTGGATCACTTTCGCATCTTCAATTGAGAGGTAAAACCCCGAATTTAAGAATCAAATCCCTAATTTCTCAATCCACAATAAATCCCAAACGAAAATCCTAAGTGGCAAAGAACAATGATCGAATTCTTGTAACACTCAAGCTCTCGCAGGGATCACTCAACAAACTACTCGTTTCTAGGCTTCTCTCATTCCTTGACTTTTCTCCCTCGTATACAAACTTCATCATGGTTATCGTGTTCTTTTGTTTTAATATTTCCTTTGTTCTTTCTTTTGCCGTATTTTTATTTATTTATATTTTTTGGGTAAACTTTTAATTTTCTTTAATTTCTTTAATTGTATTTCCCAAACAAAACAAAACAAATAAACATTATTTATCCAATGGTTAGGAAATAAATATAGATGCCACATCTCAAAATCCTATAATTTCATGTGCTTTCCCTCATGTGTGAAAATCACGCTCTAACACCAATTTAATGGGCCTGATTTGTTGCCATTTGGTAAGTATAGGTTTTTATTTGTTTCAATTAATTTTTTGGGTCTTGATTTATGCAGGCCTTAAAAATTTTGGTCATAATTTAAGCAATTAGTCTAAATCAATCCGTAAATACTTTTTCTTTTATTTGTTTTTACTCTTAAGATTGAAGTGGTGATATGATGAAAGTTAAACAAAATAATTTCTATTATTTTATGAAAATATTTTTAAATTTATTTATTAATGTATAGTAAAAATCAAAATAAAGTAACTCAAGAAGTAATAGCTTAAATGCGACTATGCGAGCACTTTAAAGACCCTTTGCTGAGCTAAACTCTTTTAGCTCAAAAACGGTGAAACTACTCAATCAGCTCAGCTCCTGTAGTATAGATTTTTATTCATTTTATTCCTTATTCTCTAGTTTTATTTAATTTGGTCTTGTACTATTTCAAAAGTAACAAATTGAGGACAATCACGAATTTTACCCATTTATTCTATTAAATCAAATTACATGACACTGAGGTGATAATATATGATAACATGTTTCTAATGAGAAGTTGACTTATTGCATCTTCAAAGATTTAAAAATTGAATTAATTTTTTAAAAAAATATTAATTTAAAATCTTTTTAAGAAAAAAAGACAATATGTGAGGACATGTATTGTACAAAAAGATTTGACTCCTTTACATTTGGGTTTGCAAAATGAAGAGTCAATTTCACGGTTGGATAAAACGCCACACCATTTACTTAAAAGTCAACGGTGATTATTGTTTTAAGGCAATTAAAGGACTTCACTTGTGTTAACGAGAGTGCAGTTTCGTTTCTTTTTCCTTCCACCCCTTTGTCTCTCTACTCACATCTTCCCTGACTTCTCTTTAACAGAAATATCTATATACTCATTTTCCTGAGCTTTTTTAGTTCAAACACTATCTTTTTTTTCCAGAAAAATTAAGAAGAAAAAAATGGAAGTGCAATTTCTTTCTCTTCTTAAAGTGTTTTCCCTGTTTTCACATTTTGTTCCTATTTCTCCTCCAGATTTTCTTAAAGATTTTTTAACAAGTGAATACAAAATGAAAATTTTTTCTTTTAAAATAATTTCACTTTATATTTTTAAATGGAGAGGAGCCAAATCCACCGCACAACAGAACAAAGATACAACATAGCTTCTAGCAGCTTGTTCCAAGGTTGAAGAAGTGCAACTTTGTCAGGTTGAGTAAGACTTTGGTCCAAAGAGCAAAGAAAATCATCCTAATATTGCACCAACCATTTCCCAAAAATGTTGATTTAAAATGTTGCGCTAATAGACTAATCATCAAATCATCTATTAACATGGAAAAAAGCAACAAACTTTTTCATGAACAGAGTAAAAAGCTACCGCAAATATCACTACCAATAAAAATAGGACTAGAGAAGAATATATTATACATTAAACTATCTTCTATCTGTCTGATACGGTAATGAAAGGGCAAGGGAAAAACTTCAAAGGAAGGGCACAATGCTTACTCCATAGTCCATGCATCCTTTCCTGTTGTAGCAATCTTCATCAAGGATCAGCCACCTAAACATTAATTGTGCCGGGTGAATGTTCGAGGGATGATTCATGAATGCAGGCCTTCAGATCACTGTTCTTGTAATATTGCACAATCATGTGTGCGAAAGCCATTCTCTCAAGATGTTTGGTAACTTGAACTGTGCCAAAGGAATTTCCGGCCCTTTTTCACGGCATTCAGTTCTTCAACGGCACTTGATCCTGTTGACAGCGGCTACCCTTACGCAAAGCCATTGTTACCTTATAAGTAAGCACAGTATGGAAACATGAACGTGGCAGCACAGATACAGAGACTTGAGAAAGGATCCTTTATACTCAAAATGGACTTCTCTTCAACAATTTTTAAGTCCAAAACTTAAAAGAACAATGCACTTTAATAACTACAAGTTTGCAGTAACAAAAACCATTTCAGTTTTTAACACATGGCAACATTCATGTGACATTCATCAGTCCAAGTACCAAAGAATAAAGCAGAGTTTATGCAAAGAGACTATTCTTTGCAGGGATATGGTTTCTCAAAATTCTTTTCAAAAAGGTAAATGATTAACAGTCAACAGACCACGAAAGAAACATTATACTACTGTAGCTTCAAGTCAAGAAATTAAAACCTTGAATGCAATTATTATGGTTCAGCTGAAACTCAGTAAGAAGACATAGGCAATTATCCAATGTGGAAACTTCAATGGCATCATTTGCAAATCCTGAAATGTGCATCACCTCAACAGTCTGTTCCATCAATTGACAACTTTCAATCAGATCTTCCAAATTCTATATACCATTATTAAAATTCACATCTTCCCTAAAGCTTAACCAACCTGGTCAGAATTATGATCCTAAAATTTCTTATGCAGCAATGTTACTATTAGCTTCTGACCTTCATAAAACCAGCAAAGGTGCACCCCACCCCCATATGAACCTGACCAGTCAAGTTCAACTATAATTTAAATATCTCCAGATATAGTTTTCAAAGAAAAATTGGATCCTCCAGTTCACTTTCTAATCAACATGAAATTACGCACAAACCTAACGACAAGAATTAAAATGCAGCAAGCAGCTTCAATGTACAAGAAAACATAGTTGAAAAATATCAAATGACATATATATAAATCAAAACTTGGCCAAACAATTCAAGTAATAAACAGAATAAAAACAAGATGCACCACAGAAAACAGAACATACAAAATTACTATCTCAGGCCTAAGATTGACGAGAGAAAACATAAAAGAAACAATGCTTGCTAATTTGATGCATTCGAGTTCATTGTTCTCTGCTCCTCAAGACACATAACCAAGAAACTAACACACCCTGGAGCAAAAAAGTATCTCGATTCTCGAGTCCCTGAATTGTACATTCTAGCTCTTCCCAGGATTTTTCATATTTTTCCATTTTGGTTTTAAAATGCATGTAGCTATCATCTAAGGGATTGACTAGTCCATTCACCAAGCTCAGCCCAAAGAAACAGAGGACATGCAGATTTGGAGGAAATTTATTGGAGCTTTTGTAATTGTTCCCAAATATCATTGCATGTCAAGAAAGGAATGAATTGACATTTACTCCAGTAATGCACAAAGTGTCTTTCTTTTCTTCTATATATATATATATATATATATATATATATGAACTCTAGGAAATTGAATTCATCTGACACCCTAACATAATTATTACAGAGCATAGCCCTAAAATCTAAATACTAAATATCACAAAAATGTACCAATTATTTTGTATAAACAGCATTCTTGCATTCTCGTATGTATTAATGTTAATTTATGTTAATCATATAAAACAAAGTCATTAGTCCTAAGCCTAAACAGTTTTTTCCAGTTACAAACAGTTTTGTCCAGCTACTTTGAAACTAGATTCAATTGTCCAAGGCTACTCAGTAGAGTACGAATATGAGTATGATCTTGAATCTTTTTTAGTATTTTTATGCAAAGAAGCAGATTCCTGAAAGCCCTATAAACTTGTTTACATTGAAAATTTGGCACGTTTAAGCACATGAGCAAATAACACCCTCAAGCATATCATTTTCCTACACCTCTCTTTATCGGTAATGATCTGTAAGTAGCAAATTCATTCGTAGAAGCTTTTAGAAAAACAAACACCATTTTTTAAATCCTCATTTCACCCAACCACCATTTAATATCTCCTCAACCTCCTATCATCTAGAAACTCTTTTCCAAGCAGAAGATTGTGCATCAAGAAAGAATCTGTTTCCAAGCACCTGTCCTTGAAAATTCAATTTCAACCAGACCATTTCAGTAAAAATTTTTGTGTTAATTATTCTTAGCGACCAAGAGAAATCTGAAATATTTTATTTTCATCTTTAGGATAGTTTGGAGACATTATATAAAACAGTTAGCAAGCTATCTCGGTGACTTTGAAGACATTCATGTTGATAAGGAAAGGACAGAAAAACAAATGAAAAATTACTTTCTAAATATCACATACCTTCGGTTTATTATTAGGGGAACAACTGAGGATTTAAAATGGCTTCATCCTCCATGTCTATCTCTTTCCACCACCCTGCACGTTTGAAAGAGGTAAAAAGGCATTGTGAGTGGCTTCACCATCCCACTTAACCACTTCCCACCACTCTTGATATCCTTCAATGCTGATCTGGTTCTCCTTTGCATTGTCCAGGTTCAGTGGAAGCTTCTTCAGTTTTGAACAATTGAACACCGTGATTTTTCTCAAACATGGGAATGGTAGAGCATCCCAGTATATGCTCTTCAATTCTGGTAAATCTCGTAAATTAAGCGTTTCTAGCTTAGCAAATGGTTTCGAGCTAGGCATTCCAACAGCATCTTCAACTTCACTCAACGCTTCTTCACTTATTATAGCTTCCAATTTTGTGCAAATCATAACACAAAGCCATGTCAAATTTGGAGCATGAATAAGCGACGACATAACCCTCAATTCATCACATCCACTTATGAAAACCCTGCTCAGTGAGTGAAAGCAAGGAGTGCTAGGAAAGTGTGAGTTTTGTATCATTCTTCTTTCCCCTTTTTCTCTCTCTATCTTCATCTTTATCTCTTCCAAACTCATCTAACCTCTAATTATAAGGCAATCTAGATGCTCCAAGTTTACTAAAGGTAAAACATCCAATTCCTTTGACTCCCTGAAACCTCTGAGCAAAAGTACTTCAGTGCATCCTCGAAGATTGCGGGAACTCAAAAAGCTTCATAGAGCAAACACATTTTTTATTTCTATGGTCAGTGAATTCAAATGTTGCAAGCATTTCAATTCCTCTATCAAATCTTCATTACCACCACGCAGGACATTGTCTTCATCCTGGCCTCCTTCTGATAAAGATATTCTAAATATTTGCAGACTTGAAATATTACATATCAGTTGTCGTAGGATTTTTCTAAGATGACATGTCTCCAACTAGTTTAAGTGTTTCAGTTTTGACAAGCTATTCAGGTTTATTGGCAACTGTATTATCCCTGTACAATGTAGATCAATGAGTTCTAGTGAGACCAGTTCTAATATTCCCTTTGGCAACTCCCTTAGCTTTCGATTCCAAGACAAGTTTAGAACTCTCAAACTGGGCATAAATTGGAAGAAACCATCACTAATCACCTTCAACTTGTTAATGTTGAGAAACAAAGTTTGAAGATTAGGACATGTTGGTGTTCCTCTTAGTTCTTCAATTCCATTATTCGCCAATGACATTCCTGCACCTTCCCAATTTTCAACATTAAGTACTATATCAATTGATCCAACCCCTGCTCCTACCAAAAATATCTTCTCTACTGCTTCACACTCACATGCTATCCACAATGCCATGTCACGGATCACATCATGCATCTTTACATATTCTCCTACTCCTTCACATCCTTCTAACAAACAAGCATTAATAAGACAATTTATAATGCTGAACCCTTGCATTTGAGCTTTACTAGTGTTCTTAAACTCATCCAGAAATCCCTCACAAAACCAATAATCTACTAGAAAAAATTTATTAATTCCAAAATCTTCAGGAAACAAACTACAGTACAACAAGCAATATCTCATTGTGTCATTAGGTAAGCTATCATAACTGAATTTCAAAATAGAATACACCTCTTGGTCCATCCTTGCTAACTTATGCGGAAATTCTTTCAAGACCTCAATTGCATATTTCCAGTCCTGGACCATCTTCTTGCAAGCCATGGCTTTACCAATTATTATCAGTACAAGAGGCAGTCCACCACACTTTGCAGCCACTTGTTTTGCCAGCATGCGGATATCTGGATGGCTATCAAGGGTTTCTTCTCCAACCTTGTCTTCAAACAATTTCCAAGCTTCATCTGCCCTCAAACATTCTACTTTGATCTTCTCACGAGCTCCCATTTGGCCACATACCTCTAAGAAACGAGTTGTAAAGATTATTTTACAGCCGTTTTCCTGATTCGGCACTGGTATGCCGACTTTAATCAAATGCACCCATTCCCACACATCATCCATCAACAAGACAAACTTTTGTTGAACATTTTCAACAGTATGATCTTTAGACACCACCACCCAAATTACAGCATCATAACCCATTAGCATGTTGTTTAACTTATTGTTAATTTGGGTCAAGAGTGTTGTCTTACCAACTCCTCGCAAGCGATGTAAACCAATGATGCCCACCTCGTTTCTTTCAAGTAAGCTCTAGACTTTTCCCAATGTTGATTCCAAACCTACTGTCGGCTCAGTAGGTCTTAACTCCACTTGGGCTGCAGGTTCATTCTCAGCTACCTTGTCAAATATTCCTTCATTCTTCAGTTCAACTATTTCTTCAAGTTTTTTGGCCAACTGCTTACCAAACTTGTAGCTAGTCTTACAGTTCCTGGAAAAGCAGCCAGCAAAACATAATTTCTGAATTTCTTGAGGACCATCTTCGATCAATTCATCAGCACCTGCTACCATAGTGTGCACCCTTGAAAGCCGGAGTTGAACTCGGCTAAGCCACCTCATAAGTTGTTGCTCAGCAAGATCAACCATCCGGTTCACATCGTCCCTTTGCGCTTTCAGTTTCTCCACTTCCACGCTCAGAACTTTAAGATTTTGAGGAACTATGTCTTCCGTTGAGATTGCGAGAGAGCATAGATTTCCCATAATTTGCTCTCAAATATATTGTTGATGAATCAAGAAAGAGGAGACTTAGCTTGATTTCCTGAATTTCTTAGGGATGAAAGCTAGAAGTTTCCGTAAGGTGAGAGGCAGTGCTTTTGACAAATGCACTAAATTTGGGGCAGGCAGGCACGGAAAATGCCAATGAGGAAGGGGGTTGGTGCGTTGTCATATACAAGTCAATGGTACCGTGAAAAGTTAGAAACAAACACACTTTAAGTCACAACCATAAGTCCAATACCCGAGTTCTCAATGCAGAGTTAAAAACTACAAGGACAGCAGAAAATTGCTGGTAAAAATAAACAGAATCACGGGCAGTAAACGCTGATCCATCACACATCGCTACAATTCTTTTTACAATTCCTGACCAACTCACTTGGCAATACTAAATCAAAAGTATCTTCCCATTAAACCCAGAAAAACAATTGAAGCAGATGGACATGTTTTGAACTATTGATTAATTGTAGATGGCGAAAGCGGAAAACAGAAGTTTCTGAGGCAATTTCTCTTAATTTTTAAAACCCAGAAAGCAAGTATTACTGTAACAACTAATTGTTTCCGTGAAATTGGGGTTCAAATACCTGAACAAAACAGCCATGGAAATAAAGGCGGAGCAAACCAGCAGGTTGAGCTGTTGAACACCTTCTGCGGCTGTTTTCTGATAATGGGATTCAACTTTGGGACATGAAGATTTGTAGAAGGTCCATCACCATGAGAGACCAATCACTCCAGAATGAAGCTGCAGAGTTGTCTGCCTCTTTAGATAGAAGGAAGAGATCAAAAGGGAAGCAATTTAAGCAGCTTTAGCCATGGCTTAAATTCGTTGGTTTTCCTTGCGTACTGGACAAATGCATGACAGAGACTTTTTTATAGCCCAAACAACTCATTCATAAAGATTTTATATTTACAATATTACTCTTCCTTTTTTTTAATATCCTTTTTTTTATTTATTTTTCATTTTATGTTAATTATTTTTGCTGCTTTTTTTTTACGCTTTCTGTATCTTAGCTTAGTAATTAAACATTTTCTCTATTTTTTTTCTTTCTAGTATTGCTTTCTTCATTGCCTTTATGACTTTATTTGCTTATAAATTTCTTGATTTTTTATTTCATGATTTTTATTTGTTTAAAAATAGTACTACGCCAGTAGAGATCGTTCATTCCTCTGCAATTGCATGAGAAATTAGTAAAAAATTTTAAAAGTAATGATTGCTCATGCCCATCTGAAAATATAAATACTAAACATATTAACATGCCGTGATCGATGGTTCATTGGAACTTGTATGTCTTTCAGCACGCAAAGAGACAAAGATACAACGTGGCTTCTTGCAGCTCTGTTCCATGGTTGATGCCACCAGGGTGCTCGAGGACTCAGAATCTGAGACCATTTGAATTGTTTCATATATGTCTGCCTGCATTTTGAAAATGTGTTCTAACCCTACGTCCCAAAGAAAGCAATACTTAGCTAGTTTAGACTTTGAGACTATCTGCGACTGCCACCATCAATCCTCAGCTGGGAGAAAACTCCAACAGTTGCTGTGTTAGAACCGTCATCTCTTGCAAGTGGCACATCATCTTTCTCAGATTGGAGGTTATTTGACGGTAAACGATGAAACGGCCGGGATGATAAGTCCAGAAAAGCATCAATGGCGCTGTCCTCGTGTGCCTCTCTGCGTACAGCAGTTTGCTGTAACTGCAATGTGTATTCCAAGTCCCAGCAGACGTCAAGCATTGTTGGCCTGCTGGCTCCGTTGGGTTTCAGGCACTTCTCAACCAGTTCATTGAATTTTCTCAATGAATTAGGATTAATCTGGCCAGTCACCGAAGGATCAATAATCTTTTCTAGTTCCCCCTTCTTTAACCAAAACAGTCCCCACTCAGCTAAATTTATCTCTTCCTTTCTATGGGAGTTGATGATAGCAGGCCGAGCACAAAGCACTTCAAGGAGTACCACGCCAAATGAATAAACATCTGATTTTTCTGTAAACTGAAGGCAACTGAAATACTCTGGATCAATATAACCAAAGCTCCCTTTTACGCCTGTGCTCAACTCATCTGGATCGAGGAGACCTGATTTGGAAAGGCCAAAATCTGCAACTTTTGCTACATATTGTTCATCAAGCAAGATGTTTGTGGACTTAACATCACGGTGAATGATCCCTCCATCTGAACCGGTGTGGAGGTAATGAAGACCCTTCGCTGCACCTATACAAATTTCAAGTCTTTGCCTCCAAGTCAATAAGGATAATGCCGATGACGTCTCTGGATTCCCACGCAAGTTGTAAAGATGATCTCTGAGAGTCCCCTTCTCCATGAACTCATAGACCAATATCATCTCACACTGTTCGTCACAATAGCCAATCAAGGAAACAAGATGGCGATGTCGAATCTTGGATAGAACCATGACCTCAGTTCTGAATTCAGGAAGGCCCTGGCCATGTTTTGCCTCACTTCGTTTTACTGCCACTTTAAGACCATTTCGTAGAGTTCCTTTATAAACTTTACCAAATCCCCCCTCTGCAATCAGCAATTTAGCCTCAAAGTTATTGGTTGCCTCTATTATTTCAGCAAAAGGTATCTTTAGTTTGACTTTGAGGTCCAAGGTCGGAATAGGAGGGGGACTGACAGACTTAGTGCTTGCCCCTCTAAAAGGAAGATTAACATATGAAGCCATGGTTTTAAAAGGTTTTGTTTTTCTGCGTTTCTTACCCAACAAGAACAGTACTGTCAAACAACAGACAACAAATCCCCCGAAAGCTGAGCCAATTATGATTAACAGATTATGCTTCTTCCTTGACTCACTTACACCTAGTTCCAAGCCTGGTTCGGTAATTAACTCCATGATCTCGAGTCCATTCAGGTAAGCACGTTTTTCTTGGAATTCGTCTCCGTTCAGCGGGGCAACACTGATACTAATGAAGTCAGAATCAGCCGTGTCAACCACAAAATCATAATAGAAAGGAACTTCTGTCTGATCGGTAAGGTTGTAGGGATTGATAATCTGACTGAATCTACCATATATAAGGAGACTGAAAACGAACGTAAGGGCTGATGGACTAAGAATGTCACAGAAATGTACCCGAACAAGATGCCGCTTATTCTTACTGACGTTGAAATGCCAAGTAATGTTAGTAGAATTCACTTCTCTGCAAGTCCTATAGACAAGATCTGGGATAAAATTTTTGAAGGCTCTCATTCCATCCTGACCATAGTTTAGCCTAGCAGGAAAAAAGGTACAGTTTTTTGCAAAATTTCCAATATGAATATAGTCAACATCAGCAACCCATTCTGGTGCTATTACTGTCGAGTCATTATTCAAGGATTCACCCCCAACATTAACTCTCAGAACTGTTCTAAGAACCTGGGACAACAAACCTCGGTAAGAACCATTTCTTCCTGCCGAAGTCACAAGAGTTATATCATCGAAAAGATTGGGAACAAGAAAAACTTCTATAGCGCTGACAAAAGCAAAAGATGTTGGTTCTGCAGGGATGAAGTGAATTCTAAAGCTGGTTGAATAGATAGGGACCAAGAAATCCTTAATCACAGGGTAAGAACTACTATTTCTGACACTGAAATTGGATAGCAGAGACTTATTGGAAGCTGAAACATTGAATAAAGCATCAACTAGATTAGCCTGGTATGACTTGAAGGGAAAGAAATGGAAGCGTACCGCATGTAGGCCGGCCTTATTGATATCAAGATTATATGAAAATGGACGTGTATAAAACCTTGCTGTTTGGTAGAGAGATGAGCCTGCGGCTGACTGGCTGGTTGCTTTGACAGGGTGGCTTTTACCAACAAAGAAGGAGTTGGGATTCTTGTCACCAACAAATTTCCTGCTGCCTAGTGTCAGATCAGAATCTGACCCGCAGTTGATGAAGTATTTATCAGGAAAACTATAAGGTTCTGAGAGAACAGGATTGAATTGGAGAAGGAACAAGGGCAAGAATATGCTAAGGAAAAGCAGCATTTCCATTGAAACTGGTTGGAACTTGGAACAGTATTTAAGGTTTACCGGATAATATTCAAGCCGTACGGATTTATTCTGCTTGAGAAAAATAATTGAGATCCTCTAGTAACTAATATGCCAAGCAAAATAGTTTCCATAAGGGAATATCTTTTTCTTGGCATGTCAATTTGGATCATTGGCAGGCCATTTGCACCCATTCGTTTTCCCTTATGTTTAAGAGCCTATCCATTTCTGACTTTTCTTATTGTTCAAACGACTTTTACTTTTCTATACCTTTTCTGTCTTTAATTAGTCCACTGACTTACGTCAGCATCATCTTCACATACATTGTCCAGATTCTGTATCTGAAGATGAGTACTCTGTTTCATGGAAAGATCAAAGATGCATCTAGCTTAAGTCCAAGCCAGCATAGCAGGGCAAATCTATGAGAAAATGGTACAGATTTATGTATTTCTTTCTAGAGTCACTAAATCAATTAATCAAAGATAACTTCTAGAGTCAGGACTCCATGACTCAAAGTATTTCTTTCTTACATAAATTCCATTATAATTTACTTTTATTAAATTACTTTGACACGAATTTTAATTTATTTTATAATAACTAGATGTTATCCTATGGGTATAAAAATAATGATTTGTATTTATATTTTAAAATAAATGTATTGTAATATTTAAGTGGATAATAACAAACAATGTTAAGTGTGATTATCCACACTTAAATATTACAATAAAATTTAAGTGGATAATAACAAACAAGGATGAACCAAGAGGTATATTCTCTTTTAAAATTCAGGTATGATAGCTTGCCTAGTGACACGATGAGGTATTGCTTCTTGTACTGTAGTTTGTTTCCTGAAGATTATAGAATTCACAAAAGTTTTCTAATAGATTATTGGTTTTGTGAGGGATTCTTGGATGAATTTAAGGATATAAATAGAGCTCAGATGCAGGGGTACAATGTTATCAATTGTCTTCTTAATGCTTGTCTATTGGAAAGATGTGAAGTAGTAGGAGAATATGTAAAGATGCACGATGTGATTCGTGATATGGCATTGTGGATAGCATGTGAATGTGAAGAACCAAAGAAGAGATGTCTTTTAAGAGCAAGGGTTGGACCAATTGAGGGAACACTTAATGTTGAAAATTGGGAAGGTGCAAGAATGTCATTGGCAAACAGTGGAATTGAAGAACTAAGAGGAACACCAACATGCCCTAATCTTCAAACTTTGTTTCTCAACAATAACAAGTTGAAGGTGATTAATGATGGTTTCTTCCAATTATGCCAAGTCCGAGAGTTCTAAACTTGTCTTGTAATTGGACGCTAAGGGAGTTGCCAGAGGGAATATCAGAACTGGTCTCTCTAGAACACCTTGATTTATATCTTACAGGGATATTAGAGTTGCCAATAATGCTGAATAGCTTGTTAAATCTAAAATGCTTAAACTTATGTGCGACATCTAGTCTCAAAAAGATCCCACAACAGTTGATATGTAATTTTTCAAGGCTGCAAATATTCAGAATAACTTTTTCAGAAGGAGGTCTAGATGAAGACAATGTCCTGCGTGGTGGTAATGAAGGTTTAATTGAGGAATTGAAATGCTTGCAACATTTGAATTCACTTACTATAGAAATAAAAAAATGCTTTTGCTCTACAAAGCTTTTTAAGCTCCCACAATCTACTAGTGTGCACTGAATCACTTTCGCTCAGTGGCTTTTTGGAATCAAAGGAATTGGATGTTTTGCCTTTAGTAAAATTGGAGTCTCTGGATTGGCTTATGCTTCACGGTTGCCCGATTTTGGAAGAGATAAAGATGAAGATAGAGAGAGAAACAGGGGAAAGAAGAATGAGATCCTCACTCTTTCCTAGTACTCCTCGCTTTCACACACTGAGCAGGGTTTTCATAAGTGGATGTGATGGATTGAGGGACATGTCGTGGCTTATTCATGTTCCAAATTTGAAATGGCTTTGTGTTATGAGTTGCTTAAAGTTGGAAGCCATAATAAGCGAGGGAACATTGACTGAAATTGCAGGTGTTGTTGGGACGCCTAACTCAAATCCATTTGGTAAGCTAGAAACGCTTGATTTGCGAGATTTACCAAAATTGAAGAGCATATACTGGGATGCTCTACCATTCCCATGTTTGAGAAAAATCAAAGTATTCAATTGCGCAAAACTGAAGAAGCTTCCACTCAACCTGGACAATGCAAAGGGGAATCAAATCAGCATTGAAGGATATGAAGAATGGTGGGAGGAGATTGAATGGGACGATGAAGCCACTCACAGTGCCTTTTTACCCTTTTTCAAACATGCAGAGTGGTTTTATCCACTTAAATATTACAATACATTTATTTTAAAATATAAATACAAATCATTATTTTTATACCCATGGGATAACATCTAGTTATTATAAAATAAATCATTATTTCCGGTTCACATCGTCCCTTTGCGCTTTCAATTTCTCCACTTCCACGCAGAGAGCTTTAACATTTCGTTCTAATTTACATGTATTATTAGCTTGTGCAGAAATGCAGTCCCAACAACGAGGAACTGTGTCTTCTGTTGAGATTGCAAGAGAGCATAGATTTCCCATAATTTGCTCTCAAATATATTGTTGATGAATCGAGAAAGAGGAGACTTGGCTTGATTTCCTGAATTTTTTAGGCAAGAAAGCTAGAAGTTTCCGTAAGATGAGAGGCAGTGCTTTTGACAAATGCACTAAAGTTAGGGGCAGGCAGGCGTCCTGGTCTCCTTGGCTCTTAATAATTTCTGTCTTGGTAAGTAGAAAAAGACTTGCTAGAGCCAGCGTAAGAGGTTTTCAGTTGAAAATACCAATGGGGAAGGATTTTGGTGCGTTTTTGGTCCCTTTTCAAATTGTCCTGCTGTCTAAAAAACTTCAGTGACTCCTCCTCCTCGTTCTCCTCCTTTTTTTCAGATCTGGAAATCCTAAGGCCCCATACTGAAAAAATTAGTTAGCCACAAACACTCATTATATGAAGCGCAAGGCATAATCATATACAGGTCAATGGTACAGTGAAAGGTTAACCAGCTGCCGTGCCACTGTGCCCAGAAACATACTTTTAAGTGTTCTGAATTACATCTTTAGCATGTCCAATACCCGAGTTTTCAATGCAAAGTTAAAAACTAAAAGGACAAAAGAAAATTGCTGGTAAAAATAAACAGAGTCACGAGCAGTAAGCGCTGATCTATCACACATCACTACAATTCTTTTTACAATTCCTGACCAACTCACTTGGTAATACTAAATCAAAAGTATCTTCCCATAAAACCCAGAAAAACAATTGAAGCAGATGAACATGTTTTGAACTATTGATTAATTGTAGATGGTGAAAGCTGAAAACAGAAGTTTCTGAGGTAATTTGTCTTAATTGTTTAAAACCCAGAAAGCAAGTATTACTGTAACAACTAATTGTTTCCGTGAAATTGGGTTCAAATACCTGAACAAAACAACCATGGAAATAAAGGCGGAGCAAACCAGCTGCTTAAGCAATGCACGTACTTGTTGAACACCTTCTGAAGCTGTTTTCTGATAATGGGATTCAACTTTGGGAGATGAAGATCTCCAGAAGGTCCATCACCATGAGAGACGAATCACTACAGAATGAAGCAGCAGAGTTGTCTGCCTCTTTAGATAGAAGGAAGAGATCAAAAGGAAAGCAGTGAAAGCGCCAGCTTTGGCGGTGGGTTAAATTCGTTGTTTTACCTTGTGTACCGGACGACTGCATGACAAATAAGTCCCAATCAAGTCATTCATAAAGACTTATTTATAGCCCAATCAAGTCATTCATAAAGATTTTATATTCACAATAGTACTCTTCCTTTTTCTTTTTTTTTTTCATTTTATGTTAAGTATCTTTGCTCTTTTTTTTTTCTCTTTGTACCTTGTCTGTGTCTTAGCTTAATAGTTAAACATTTTTTTCTTTTTTTTTAGTATTATTTTCTTCATTGCCTTTATGATTTTATTTGCTTAAAAATTTCTTGATTTTATTTGTTTAAAAACCATACTACGCCAATAGAGATTGTTCATTCCTCTGAAATTTTTACTCACTCTGCTAACTTTTTCTTTTATAGAATGCATGAGAAATTAGTAGAAAATTTTAAAAGTAATGATGGCTCATGCCCATCCGAAAATGTAAATACCAAACATAATAACATGCCGTGGTCGAAGGTTCATTGGAACTTGTATGTCTTTTAGCATACAAAGAGACAAAGATACAACATAGCTTCTTGCAGCTCTGTTCCATGGTTGATGCCACCAGGGTGCTCCAGGACTCAGAGTCTCAGACCACTTGATTTGTTTCATTTAGGAGGACAAATTAACAGCTAGTTTAGATTTTGAGACTATCTGCCACCATCAATCCTCAGCTGAGAGAAAACTCCACTAGTTGTTGTGTTTGAACCGTCTTCTCTTGCCAGTGGCACATCATCTTTCTCAGATTGGAGGTTATTTTACGGCAAACATCAAACGGACGGGATGATATGTTCAGAAAAGCATCAATGGCGCTGTCCTCGTGTGCCTCTCTGCGTACTGCAGTTTGTTGTAACTGCAATGAGTATTCCAAGTCCCAGAAGACATCAAGCATTGTTGGCCTGCTGGCTCCATTTGGTTTCAGGCACTTCTCAACCAGTTCACTGAATTTTCTCAATGAATTAGGATTAATCTGGCCAGTCACTGAAGGATCCATAATCTTTTCTAGTAAATGACCCTTCTGTCTCTTTTCTGTGTCTTTAATTAATCCACAGGCTTAAGTCAGCATCATTTTCACATACATAGTCCAGATTTCTGTATTTGAAGATGAGTCTGTCTCATGGAAAGGTCAAAGATGGATATATTAAGCTTAAGTCTAAGCAATCGTTGGAGACATACCTCCAAAATGCCTCCCAATCGTTGTTTTCTCTCGAAATGTCATCAGAAGGGCCATAAGTTTCATGATGCCTTAACATGAAATAATTATCTATTACTATTAATTACCTTGTATATACAGTGCAACATGCTTCTTCATTGCACTAATTGCGTACCATGTTTTTTTTAACCTTAATATATGGTCAACATTATATATGGAAACTGAAAATTAGATGAAGTAGATAAGGTTTCATATTTTGTTTTTTTTTTTTTGGATGTGTTTTTGTTTTGATAAATTACAACGAGTAAATTACAAATTTAATCATTTAACTTTTTTTAAATTCTATTTTAGTCACTTAATTATGAAAACTTACGATTTAATTATTTATGTATATAAAGTATAATTTTTTGGTCATAAAAATTTTAGAAAATAATACGTTGCTGATGTTGTATGATCACACCATCCAATACCACGCAGCATGACGACGAGGCATATATGCCACTTCTTCCAAAATGCCATTTGATATGATGATATGGTATAACCATGTTATTGAACACACCATGTGACATGATACATCATCATGCCAATTTTCCATACTTTTGAATTTTGACTCCTTCAAAACTAACATATATAAAACATTTTCATAACAATTACATGAAATCGGTTCTATGAGAGTATCATTCGATGTTGTCCTTCATGGACAACCAAAATCAAATTTTTATCACAAGTTAGGAGACGGGTGTAGTGGGTTAGCACTAAGGCTTTGCTTGGTAGAAGAGAAAAGTGGAGAGATGGAAAAGTTAGGAGGGAAAAGTGGAGAGAAAATAAATTTTTAAGTACTTGGTTGGAAAGAAATTTGAGAGGAACGAAAATTGGAAGGATGAATGTTTTCTTTCATGCTTCATATTCAAAATCTTTCTAAATTTGAAAAGAAAAGTGGAGAAAAAATAAGGTGAGTCTAATTAATTAAGATAAAAATATTTATATATCCTTCAGTATTAAAAACATTCTAACATATTATATATAACACTATTACTCACTAACATACTAAATAAGGGGTATAATAGTAAATTTATATTAAATTGATTTTCTTTTTTCTCATTTTTTTCTTCTACCAACCAATGAGAGAAAAGAAAATTAATTTTTCCACTCATTTTTTCATCTTTCCTATCAAGCGTACTAGAAGAAAATTAATTTTATTTTCCATCTTCCTACTTTTCTCCTCCTACTATTTTCTTTCTTTACAACTTTCCATCTTTTCTATTAAGCAAAGCCTAAAGCAGCAATTACCAATTTTATAGCCCCAAACTACTTATTAGTCATCGCAACCAATCATGTAGAATTACCTAAAGGACTCTAATTTGCTGTATCCAAGGTCTGGTTTGAAGTTGACAAGAGTTATATTATTAAAATAGTATAAAATTATTATAAAATTAATATTTTAATACATTATCTACTTAAAATTAAATAAAAATAAAAATTTTAATTATGTTAAATTAGTATGGACCAGACCAAGTAAAGCACGAACTTTAAAATCTATGTCCAAGACCTGAGGCCTTTTTAGCGGTCTATTGATAATGATAACCAATCCATAAAAGATGATACATTTTGATGCCAATTTTCTAATCTTCTTTAATATAAGAAATGAGAAAGTTCTTCATTACTACAAACAAGTTCATGGAGGTTCCTTTGTCCTTTTCAGTGGAAGCTTTTTCACACTTTTTAGTTTGACTAAATATTTAATTTAGGACTAAATCTTTGGACTAATAATAATCAAATAAAGATTAAACCTAAAAGGTCGAACTATTTAGTTCTAAAAGTTTTCAACTTGTAATAATTTAGGTTTACGGACGTACGACATGTTTGTACACATGCTATACTTAGTCTTAAGTTGGAAAATATTTAGCCTTTTGGTTTTGACCAGAGCAAAATGATTAATCAAGAACCAACAATATTACATAAACTTTAATTAAGAACACAAATTAATTTGCTTTCTTTTGATTGTAACCAAGGCTGCACAATCTTCAAATGTCTTCCATTGTTGCAGAATATCAGATTAAGGGCACAATGCTTACTACATAGTCCACTCATCCTATCTCGTTGTAGCATTATTCATCAAGGGTCAGCCACCTAAACATTGCAACCGTCGAATCTTGGAGGGATTAATCATTGTTGCAGGCCTTCTGATCCCTTTCCTTGCAATACTGCACAATCTGATGTACGAGAGCCATTCTCTCAAGACGTTGAAAACTTGAATTTGCCAAAGGAATTTCTTGCCCTTTTTTCACAGCATTCAGTTCTTCACAAGACGACAACAACCACCCATTATGCAAAGCCATTCGTTCACCTTATAAGCAGGCACGGTATGGAAACATGAGCATGGCAGCTGAGATGCAGAGACCTGAGAAAGTATCCTTTGCAACTCAAAATAGACTTGTTTCAACAATTTTTTAGTCCAAAACCTAAATACTTAATAAAACAATATGCTTTAATAACTACAAGTTAGTGGTGAACAAACCATTCCAGTTTTCAATACATGGCAGCATTCATGTGACAATTTTATCAAATTCAGGTGCCAAACAATAAAGCACATGAGCCAATAACACCATCATGTACATATATGATAGATCATATAGCATGCATTGATCATATTTTAGATTCATAGAAGATTTTAGAAAAAAAAAATTCCATATTTTGAAGCCTTATTTTAAAATCCAACCTTCTAAAAACTTTTTTCAAAGTAGAAGATTGTGCATCAGGAAATAATCTGTTCCCAAGCACTTGTCCTTGAATATTCAATTTCAACCAGATCAGTTCAGGGGAAATTTTGTGTTAATTAAGTATTCGTGGAAACCAAGAGATATCTGAAATATTTTGATTTTCATCTTTAGGATAGTTCGGAGACATTATATGAAGACAGTTAGCATGCTATCTCGGTGACTTTGAAGAAATTGAAGAAAAGGAGAGAAAAACAAAGGACAAACTACTTTCTAAATATCACATACTTCTCATTCTATTATCGGAAGAACAAATGAGGATGTAAATTCGCATCATCCTCCAAGTCTATCTCTTTCCACCACTCTGCACGTTTGAAAGAGGATAAAAAGGCATTTCGAGTGGCCTCATCATCGCATTCAACCTCTTTCCACCACTCTTCATAACCTTCAATATTGATCTGATTCTCTTTTGCACCGTCCCGGTTGAGTGGAAGCTTCTTCAGTTTTGAGCAATTGAATACTCTGATTTTTCTCAAACATGGAAATGTTAGAGCATCCCAGGATATGCTCCTCAATTTCTGGTAAATCTCGTAAATCAAGCGTTTCCAGCTTAGCAAAAGGTTTTGGGTTAGGCATCCCAAAAACATCTACAACTTCAATCAATGTTCCCTCGCTTATTATGGCTTCCAATTTTGAGCAACTCGCAACACCAAGCCATGTCAAATTTGGAGCATGAATAAGCCACGAAAGGCCCCTCAATTCATGACATCCACATATGAGAACCCTGCTCAGTGTGTGAAAGCAAGGAGTACCAGGTTAGTGTGAGATTTGATTCATTCTTTTTTCCCCTGTTACTCTCTCTATCTTCATCTTTATCTCTTGCAAACTCACGCAATCTTAGGAAATCCAAACGCTCCAGATTTACTAAAGGTAATACATCCAATTCCTTTGACTCCCAAAAACCTCTAAGCGAAAGTATATTAGTGCATCCTGGTAGATTGTGGGAGCTGATAAGATCATATTTAGTGAATATTTAGTAATTAATTTGATATATTTTAACACTTATATGGTATAGATTTATATGAAATTCTTGATATTCTCTCATACTGAATTTATTTACTTGTAGGTGATGAATTGTAGCTAATATGGCTTAATTTTGAGAGATTTATGGATTAGAGCTCTAAAGACAAGGCTTTACAAATTGGAAAATAATATCCAAGTCAAAACATGAAGATGGTCAAAGCATTGAGTGAATCATGAATTGTATCAGCCATATGTGCCATGCCACGTAAGCAAGTAATGGGTCACGTGATGACCAAAGTGAAGACCAAAGTAGAGCCAAATTGGAGTAAAGCGTACCAAAGAAATAAAAGACTACTCCCGCGCTGGATTCACAATGGTCAGGCGCGGGAGACGGTTGTTCTCATGCCGCAAATCAAGTTGGGTGCTTGGCTTATGTGATGTGGCCAAAGAGTTCAAGTTTAATTAGGACTAAATTTATTTTTCAAGTAATCTTATGTAAATTACTAGTATAAATACTCATCCTAGAGTAACCCTAGGATGTCTTAGATTTTATATCTTAGAGCCTATTATTTTATTTTATTTTTTTCTTATTTTATGAGTAGCTAGTTCTCTAGTTAGGGTTAGGGATGTAGCTTGTTTGGATTTTTAATTATCTATGCATATTTTGATTATTTGATGATTGAATTTATTCTTCTTGTTCTTAATCCTGAATTTATGCTTGATCACCATAGATTCACTCTTAGGGATTGTATGAAGTACCGAAAGGAGAAGTATGATTCGTGCACTAGAAGAATAAACATTCTAGAGTTAGAGATAGAGATATCCTAAACTAGGGTGATAACTTATTGATTACTTATGCTTAATGAGTTTGATTAAGTTGAATTGCGCATCGAGAGATGGTAGTTGCTTAATTGAATATACCTTTGTACCTTGAGAGAGGACATAGATGCATTAGTCTAATTGTTATTTCAACTTGAATAATTAGATTTGCATGATAATTAATTATTCCTTACAGGTGAACCCCAAAGCCCTAATGTTTTCTTATCTATTTATTTTCTCTTTATTTAATTAGTTGTTTTGATTAGTTAATAATTTAGTTAATTTCTTCTTTAATTTAATTTAATTGTTTGTTTTAGCTAGAATTAATTAAATTAGTGAATATTAGTCTTCGTGGGAACGATATCTTGGAATACTGCTTTTTCTATACTATCTCGATTCTGTGCACTTGCAGATTAAGGCAACCAAGTTTTTGGCGCCGTTGCTGGGGACTATATATTTGCTATTTACTTTAATTCTAGTTTTATTAACTTCCTGTTTTTACTTAATTTTTAGGTAATTGATCTAACCAAGCAAAAGATGTTCCACAATTGGGAGGCTTGTTATTATTATGGCATGTATGGTCATGCACCTCATGCTTGTATGAATTGGGAGTTTCAACAACCACAACCTCCACAAAACAATGGGATACAAGATCAATTGAAGCAATTAATGGCTACCATGCAAATCAACAATGCTTCCGTGATGAGTCTAATGAATCAACTGCAAATCACTAATGCAACCATCATGTCACAGATTGATAAGATAGAACAGAACTATGGTGCATCTATCCAAAATTTGGAGATGCAAGTATCTCAACTTGCCCAAATTATAAAAGAGCAAGATGAAGCACTTATGGAGGAAAGTCTTGTGAAGAATTCTGATGAGCTAGTGTTTGATGAAGATGATGAGTTTTGGGAGGAAAATCAAGAGCCAATGCTAAATTTTTCCAACAATATTGTCTCATCTCATGAGGAAGATACAAAGATGGAGATTGCATCTCCAGTGCCGGATTCAATGATATCCCTCATAGAACCCACTCCTATTCCTAACTTTGAAATCAAATCTTATGTGCCATCCAATCTACACCCTCAAAAAGCCACTACTGGAGCATCCGATGTTACATTCAAGATTGGTGAAGAAAGGGAAGTATTTCAAATCTTTAAATCTTTACCAATCGAATTTCTTGAAGAAGATCACTCACTTATATTTGTGTTTTCTATGCAGGAAGTTAATCTGAAAATTTCCAAGGAGGCCATTGCTGAGGTTACACAACTTGATAAATTGTGGAACATATGGCAATATGATTTCACTGGAATTACGTGACCTCCTTTGGTGACAATGTCTAGCTATGGACATTAAATTTAGCGCTTTGTTGGGAGGCAACCCAACGTTCTAACCTTTATTTAATTTTCTTTAATTTTATTTTCTTAGTCTTTAGAATTTTTATTAATTGTTTAATTTTTCTTTTGTAGGTCATGGTCTTGGAATTTCATAAACTTTACCTCACAAATTTTATGTGGACAAAGAGAGACTTCTCTACCCATTCATTTTACTTAATTGTTCAAATTTATTATTTATGTTCATATTTAAGTGTGGGTGTGAATTTTTGAAAATTTAAATTTTTATTCTTGTTACTAACTACTTTTCTTTAATTTATGTAAATTTGTAGATGTCAATTTGCATTTAGTTGATATTATTTCATGCATACATACTTTTATTTTTGAGTCAAGAAACATTGGGACTGGAAACAAGGCAAGTAGCAGTAGCCGTAACACCTACTCCCGCGCAGGACCCGAAGGAGACCCGCACGGGACCTGAAGCTCAGTTGCACCAATGTTCGAAAATAACTTCTCCCGGGCGGGAGATGAATGAAACCCGCGCGGGAGATGTACTTGCAACCGAATTTTTCTCCACCCTTCAGCCACAAGCTGCTCAAGCTGCTATACATCCTTACATGCGGAATTCCAAAAGCAGCAACAAATTAGTGCAGTTGATCATATATTCCACATGGCCATGTTGGGAAGGATGTGGACCAAGTTTCAACACTAGCCAAGTTGCTTACACTAGCAACAGTCTTCTCTCCCCGTTGCTCTTGGCTCAAAGTCAAAGTCATCATGCATTTGCATCTAAATTAGTTTAATCTAGTTGGCATTTAGTCTAGTTTATTTTATTATTTATTTATTTATTTTTTGTTAATAATTTGGGGATTCTTTGATATAGTTTGCAATTTATGTATATTTGTACTTAATTTCACAATTTTACTACTTCACCAATTTTTTATTTATTTGTGCAGCTTAGTAGAATAATAGATCGATGCTCGAATCTCCTTCAAATTATTCGGTTCTTCAGATTTTCAGGGAGTTCTTGCATGTTCTTATATTTCTACTTTCTGTACAATATTGGGGACAATATTGTTTTAAGTGTGGGGGGAGTGAAATTGATTTTTGAATTACTTGATTGCTAGCTATATCTTAATTTCTCTAAATTTGTCAAAATTTTTCATTTTTTTTGAGTCTAGTTTCATTGGTTAATTTTAATTTGATAGCATGAGTTTATACATGATTTTGAGTTGAGATTAATTGTTAAAAATTATGTACATAATATGATTAGATAGTTACTTTATAATTTAGGCTTTGTAAATACTTTGAAACCAATTTCATTAGGTGATGATACTTTGAATTGACTTGTGCTACCTAGTGAGATTTGAGCTTTTATGCCTATTTTTATTGTTATATATATCTTCTATGATTTTGTGACTTCTAGAACTTGAGATTCATTTTTTTGAGATTACATGTTTTTAATATATGTGCAAGCATTGAGATTAAGGTCTTTAGGATTTCGTTTGAGCCAAAAAACCAACCTTTATATACTTATCCATTAGTGAACCCCTTTGAGCCTATTGTTATATAGTTAGCTTTTTTTTCTTTGTAGCTTTCCCAAAGAACCTTGAGCCTAAATATGAAAAAACAAGTTTTTGCACCCTATTCATTATTAGTAGAGTGTTTACTTCTTTAACTTGATGTTCTTTGAATTGATTGCAAAAGAATAAGTGTGGGGGAGATGGTAATGTGTATAAGGTGGTGATGTAAAAGGGAGAATTCTTGCCAATAAAAAAAATTCAAAAAAAGAAAAGAAAAAGAAAGGCACAAAATCCAAAATTTGCCTTAAAAAATCTGAAAAAAAAAAGAGTTGAAAAAAAAAATTGGCATGGATTCTTGAGTTTGAAATTGATGAAGAAGAGGGTGATTTATTTTTGCGAAATATAAAAAGTTGGTGTTGAGTAATTTTTGATCATGATATATTTTGGCCAATTTTTCATGGTTTTCTTACTCTACTAATTTTGAATTATTTTGTTCTTCTCTTATCCTTTTCTTTGTTAACCAATTTAATTATCTCTTTTCGCCCCATTACAACCTTGTATAAAGACCTTTTGATTTTTGCTTGTATGTATATATTGGAGTAGTGGAGATTAGATGTTTTTCAAGCCTATGGTAAGTCCAATTTCATAAGAAGATCATGAGAGTACCTCACCTAAAAATTTTTAAACACTTGAGCGATTGAGTGACACCTTGTGAGGGATTAGTCAATTTAAAGTGTTTGATCTTGATGAATGAGGTTAATTAGTATTTGTATAGTTTAGATTGTTTAGTAACTTATCTATGAAATATTATGTATTTGATTTTTGATAATTATATTGATACTTGAGATTTTTGTATAACTTGTGTTATTAATTTGAAGCTAACCAATGTATTTTGAAAATGTTTGTGGGTATCATTCTGGTAAACCCTCAGGAGACTACAACTCCTCCACTAAGGACACTTAGGGGTTTAAAGGCTTGTGGTATATGCTAAATGCCACCGTACACCTACGAAAGTGGAATCGTTTTCTTGTTCTTGTTTTAGTTTAGATTAGTTAGATTAGATTTACATATTGATTGCTTGAGGACAAGCAATAAGTCAAGTGTCGGGAAATTTGATAAGGCCATATTTAGTGAATATTTAGTGATTAATTTGATATATTTTAACACTTGTATGGTCTAGATTTATATGAAATTCTTGATATTTTCTCATATTGGATTTATTTACTTGTAGGTGATGAATTGTAGCTAATATGGCTTAATTTTGAGAGATTTATGGATTGGAGCTCTAAAGACAAGGCTTTGCAAATTGGAAAATAATATCCAAGTCAAAACATGAAGATGGTCAAAGCATTGGGTGAATCATGAATTGTATCAGCCATATGTGCCATGCCACGTAAGCAAGTAATGGGTCATGTGATGACCAAAGTGGAGCCAAATTGGAGTAAAGCGTACCAAAGAAATAAAAGACTACTCCCGCGCTGGATTCACAATGGTCAGGCGCGGGAGACGGTTGTTCTCATGCCGCAAATCAAGTTGGGTGCTGGGCTTATGTGATGTGGCCAAAGAGTTCAAGTTCAATTAGGACTAAACTTATTTTTCAAGCAATCTTATGTAAATTACTAGTATAAATACTCATCCTAGGGTAACCCTAGGATGTCTTGGATTTTATATCTTAGAGCCTATTATTTTATTTTATTTTATTTTTTTCTTATTTTATGAGTAGCTAGTTCTCTAGTTAGGGTTAGGGATGTAGCTTGTTTGGATTTTTAATTATCTATGCATATTTTGATTATTTGATGATTGAATTTATTCTTCTTGTTCTTAATCCTGAATTTATGCTTGATCACCATAGATTCACTCTTAGGGATTGTATGAAGTACTGAAAGGAGAAGTATGATCCGTGCACTAGAAGAATAAACATTCTAGAGTTAGAGATAGAGATATCCTAAACTAGGGTGATAACTTATTGATTACTTATACTTAATGAGTTTGATTAAGTTGAATTGCGCATCGAGAGATGGTAGTTGCTTAATTGAATATACCTTTGTACCTTGAGAGAGGACATAGATGCATTAGTGTAATTGTTATTTCAACTTGAATAATTAGATTTGCATGATAATTAATTATTCCTTGCAGGTGAACCCCAAAGCCCTAATGTTTTCTTATCTATTTATTTTCTCTTTATTTAATTAGTTGTTTTGATTAGTTAATAATTTAGTTAATTTCTTCTTTAATTTAATTTAATTGTTTGTTTTAGCTAGAATTAATTAAATTAGTGAATATTAGTCTTCGTGGGAACGATATCTTGGAATACTGCTTTTTCTATACTATCTCGATTCTGTGCACTTGAAGATTAAGGCAACCAGGAGCTCAAAAGGCTTTGTAGAGCAAAAGCATTTTTTTTGTTCTATAGTCAGAGTATTCAACTGTTGCAAGCATTTTAATTCCTCTATCAAACCTTCATTACCACCATGCAGGACATTGTCTTCATCTAGACCTCCTTTTGATGAAGATATTCTGAATATTTGCAGCTTTGAAAAATTACATATCAATTGTCGTGGGATCCTTTTAAGACTATATGTTCCAAACAAGTTTAAGTATTTCAGACTGCACAAGCTGTTCAGGTTTATTGGCAACTCTATTATCCCTGTGCCACTTAGATCAAGGTGTTCTAGAGAGACCAGTTCTAATATTCCCTCTGGCAACTCCCTTAGCTTCCAATTCCAAGACAAGTTTAGAACTCTTAAACTGGACATAAACCGGAAGAAACCATCACTAATCACCTTCAACTTGTTATGGTTGAAAAACAAAGTCCGAATATTAGGGCAAGTTGTTATTCCTCTTAATTCTTCAATTCCATTATTTGCCAATGACATTCTTTGACCTTCCCAATTTTCAACACTAAGTACTGCCTTAATTGATCCAACCCCTGCTCTTACCAAAAATTTCTTCTCTGGTGCTTCACACTCACGTGCTATCCACAATGCCATATCACGAATCACATCATGCGCATCTTTATAGATTCTCCCACTCATTCACAGTTTTCTAACAAACAAGCATTAAGAAGACAATTTATAATGTTATACCCTTGCATTTGATCTCTACTTGCGTTCTTAAATTCATCCAAAAATACCAATAATCTGTTAGACCAAGTTTGTCAATTCTAAAATCTTCAGGAAACAAACTACAGCACAAGAAGCAATATCTCATCATGTCATTAAGCAAGCTATCATAACTGAATTTTAAAAGAGAATATACCTCCTGGTCCATCCTTGCCAACTTGTGTGGAAATTCTTTCAAGGCCTCAATTGCATATTTCCAGTCTTGGACCATCTTCTTGCAAGCCATGGCTTTACGCATTATTATTAGTGCAAGAGGCAATCCACTACACTTTGCAGCCACTTGTTTATAGCATGCTTGCAGATATCTGGATAGCTATCAAGGGTTTCTTCTCCAACCTTGTTTTCAAATAATTTCCAGGCTTCATCCATTTTCAAACATTCTACTTTGATCTTTTCATGAGCTCCCATTTGGCCACATACCTCTAAGAAACGAGTTGTACAGATTATTTTACAAACAATTTCCCGATTTGGTGTAGGTATGCCTACTTTAATCAAATTCACCCATTCCCACACATCATCCATCAACAAGACAAACTTTTTGTTGCTAAGAACTCTGAAAAGAATGATAGCTTTTTCATCAGAACTTCTATTCATCCTGTTGAAGTTTGCTGAACCATGGTTGAGGAGTAGCAAGACTAGTTTTTTGTAAAGTTGACTTAGCAACAGTGGATGAAATTTTTGAAGACTTTAATGCCTTGCATGAACCATGAAAATGCCGTATGCCTTGGAGGGAATTTTTTGAAGCCAAATTTCAAATATACTAGCTGATATTTTGTTTGTAGCTAGCTATACAAGTTGCTTGACTTGATTAGCTCTTGTAATGACGTTTTACTGTTCCTTACCTTTAATTTGAATTTCAAAGTGTAAGTTCATGTATATAAACTCAAATGCAATACAAGGAAAATGATTTTAGCCTTTCACAAACTCAGTTCATATTTTCTCTCATTTTTCTTAGTTTTCTGCTATCGTGCTTCTTGTTTCTGCAGAAACTAATTTTTTTCTGTTATGCCCACTGCCACGCCAATACTTGTTTCCTCCACTAAGCCAATGATCATGCCCTCTGCCACACCAACAAATGGTATCAAGAGCTTCTCTTGATCTTTAAGGGCCTATCACTGAGAGAAAACCAGAGAGTTTGTGAGGCACAAAATCCTTCCATAAACACTAAAACCTTACCTGTTAAAACCAAACATGTCATCCTCAAGCAATGTAGTTCTAGCTCCACCACAGTTCACAGGAGAAAACTACCATATTTGGTCATTAAAGATGAAGACTCACCTGCAGGCAAATAATCTTTGGAATGTTGTACAGAGTGGAAGAGAGCCACCACAACTCAGAGCCAATCCTACATTAGCTCAGATGAAAGAGCATGCTGATGAAGTTGCCAAAGGATTCAAAGCTTTGGCAATCCTACATAATGGAGTTTCTGATGTCATTTTCACAAGGATCATGACTTGTACAAATGCGAAAGAAGCTTGGGATCTTTTGAAGGAAGAGTTCCAAGGTTCTGATAAGACAAGGAAACAACTTGTCAATCTAAGAAGGGAGTTTGAGAAGTTGAGAATGAAAGATGATGAGTCAGTAAAACAATACTCAGACAAAGTGAATGAAGTAGTCAACAAGATCAAGCTACTTGGAGATACAACTTGCACTGAGAAGAGAGTTGTAGAGAAAGTTGTCAACACTCTTCCAGAGAAGTTCGATGCAACTATACAGTGCATTGAAATTTCAAAGGACATAACAGAGATCACTCTGAATGAGTTGCTCAGTTCATTGTACTCTATTGAACAAAGAAGAGCAAACATACAGCAACAGTTTATTGAAGGAGCTTTGCTGGCCAGAAATAACCAAAAGGGCCATTTTGGTGGCAAAAATAGGAAGGGTCAAGGTGAAAAGAAAGAAAAAAAAAAGAACGGTGGTGAGTAAGCAAAACTGGAGGCAGAAGGAAGTACCCTCCATGTTCTCACTGCAAAATGACATCTCATATTGAGAAGTTCTGCTGGTGGAGACTTGATGCTCATTGCAACTCTTGTCAGCAAAAAGGCCATGTTGAAAGAGTCTGCAAGAACAAAACTCAACCACAACAACATCAGAATGCTCAAAATACGCAAGCATAGGTAGCCGAGAACAACCAGCAACAAGATGAACAGCTCTTTGTAGCTTTATGCTGTGCTATTTCCAGTGTCAACAAGCAAGATTGGCTCGTCGACAGTGGATGTACACATCATATGACACTTGATGAACATGTTTTCAGATTCCTTGACAAGTCATACCATTCCAAAGTCAAAATCGGCAATGGTTGGTATCTTGATGCTCTTGGCAAGGGTGATGTTGTAATACCCGTTCCAAATTACTGTTCCTCTTAGTTTGTCCGGCATGCATCATTTAGTAGGAAATTGTGGAAAATATAGTTTAAGCCTTACATAAGTTATGGATAGGATATAAATGGAATTAAATGAATTGTTAAAGAATTAGTAGTAAGGTTAGAAATTAAGACTGAAACTGTTAACAAATGACAGGGAATTTAAAAATTTCACTGCCAATGGAATAAAAGGAAATTGTCTGAAGAATAAAAATATACACTGAAAATTTTATTACACTGACTTAGGATATAGATGGAATTTTAGTGATTGTTGGAGGAAAAAATAGGAACTAAGAACAAAATTATCTTTTATGAACTTAACCATCTAGTGACAAGTGGCAAAGGCTTAGAAATCAATGGTTAAGATGAAAACAAATTTTGTCATCTTTTTGCATGCAAAATCCGGCCATGACTAAATAAAAGCCTAGAAAATGCTAGAAAATTGGCAAACCACCATTGTTGTCTTCAACCTTGAGATATTCCACCATTGATGAAAGCTTACAACCTTCCACCATAAGCCTAAAGTCCAAAATTCTCCAAACAAGCCTATTAAAATTACCTATCAAATTAAACCTCTTGATTAGCCCATTAACATTCCTAAATCAATTTTAAGAAATTCAAGCTAAGTGAGGAGAAATTGCAATTGGAAAGTCTAGGGTTCTTGGTGGATTTTCACAAATCAAGGTAAGTATGCCTAATTTTGATGTTAGAATGTAGATTATGGCATGCTAAACATGAATATAGGGTCAATTTAACTTGAAATCACTTGTAGGAGTGTGAATCTAGAAAATTAGAAAAATTATGGAGAATTTTTGAATTTAAGATTTTTGGGTCAAATTGAATTCATGGAACCTTACGATTAAAATATGAAGTTCATGGAAGCTTACTAAACTAGGAAATGTCATTAAATTTCATTAGAAATGGAAATTTTAATTTTTCAATAATTTATGCAGAAATTTCAAGGAAAATAGCATCTTTGTCATTTTGGAATTTAAATGAAAATGTAGTTGTTTTGAAGTAAATTTAGTTAGAAAATGTTAAAGAAAAATGTGGAAATTGGGTGAAATTAGAGCAAAGGTCGAAATTTTTAATGTGCCATAGCTATGGGAAATATTCAACCTATAATGGTATAGATGTGAATTTTGGAGAAATTAGATTGGAAGAATATTAGTGAAAAATACTAATTAGGAGTTAGAATTCAAATTTAGTGCATGGCATGCATGGCATTACACTTAGTCTAAGTCTTAATTAAATTTAGCAATGTCTATAGAAACTAAATAAATTATGAAAATTAGGAGTACCTGCACCATCAAAGGACAAGGAACTGGGTGAGGACGATCAAGAATAGCGAGGACCTCACTGTGAGTGGATGACTAACTCAAAATTGCTTTTATACTTGATTTAATATTTTTAGATTTAATGCCTCTGTTTACTTGGATTTCTCAAATTAAAATATTGATGAACGGTTTATGAGATTTTATAAAATCCTACTGTGTTAAGACGAAATTATTTCTTAATTTATGGATTGAGAAAGAAACTTGTGTTTTTGAAAAGTGTGATGTTAATATTTTGTGCGATGAAATGATACTATGGAAAGGCCATTTGGGTCGTAAGTTATTACTCGCGGCAGCCCTACGAGGGAAATTTATTGTTACTGCAGTAACTAAGTAGCCTGCGGACCGCCTTTTGAGGGGCGCGGGTGAGTGTGCTTAGCCTTGGATCGGGAGGCGCGGAGGGTAACCCACAAGGCATTCGAGAGTTCATTCTGCGGCACTGCCGGGTAGGATGGAACTCAGTCACCCAGTGTCGACCTCGGGCCAAGGTGACAGCTTGGGTAGAGAAATTGACGGATAGTATCTTTGACCCATGGGCCTATTTTCTGGAAAACTCCTTTCCTAGTGGTTCTTTTATATTACTTTGAATATTTGAATTATGAAAGTATCTGAATTTATTTTTGTGAACTTCAATACTTCTATAAATATTTTATCGGTTATCCACTCACTGAGTAACCTAGTTACTCACCCTCGTTTTCATAAAACTTATTTTTCCAGGTTGTAACTAGTTGACCGAGCTGCTAGGGTACGTTATGGTGGGAAGGTGGTTGGCACTTTGCACCAATTTGACCAGAGGTGAAAAAGTCAACTTATGTACTATTTTTCAAAAATTCGTGTAGGGTCCATCGAGTAAGTAAATGTCGGTTTAAATAGCTATTTCACCTTTTTAGTATATTTAAAATATTTTGAAACTGTTACCGTATTTTTCTGAATCCTGTAGCTTAGTTTAAAAATTCACGGAAAAATATGTCGAGTAACCATGGCATTTTCGTAAATTTCTTAAAGTTTTGGTGTCTTGTGTTTACATGAATTTTTACGTCACGACAGTCTGACATTTAAAATATTTGGACTTATCTACATGTTAACTAAATGTTTTAACTATTGAACTTGATGAAAACCGTATGAGGAAAAAAAATGTGTAAAATGACCGTTTTAGCCTTGCGACCCTTGGAGTGTATTCTAACCTAATAGAATGCATTTCAAGAGTTGCGGCGATTGTTACATGCTCGATCATGGTGTCGGGGCATGACAGATGTAGCTGTCCAAACCAGTTCAGGTACCAAATTCATCTCTGATGTGCTTTTAGTACTTGATGTAACTCAGAACTTGCTTAGTGTTGGACAATTGCTAGAAAAGGATTATGCTTTGGTTTTCAAAGATAAGAAATGCATTGTCTATGATTCTGTTGGTGTAATGCTTTTAACTCTGCCTATGGTGAATAGAGGTTTCTATTTGAGTCCTGAAACTGAGTTTGCTTATGTTCATAAGGATGATAGTTCAGTTTTATGGCATAAAAGGCTTGGTCACGTCAATTTTCAGTCTTTGGATCGCTTGCAAAAAAATGAAATGGTTAGAACATTGCCTGTTATTCACACTGATCAGAAAACTTGTGAAGTGTGTCAACTTGGCAAGCAAAGTAGGTTGCCTTTTCCTACTGGACAAGCTTGGAGAGCATCTGAGAAACTCCAACTTGTTCACTCTGATGTGTGTGGTCCTCAGAATACTCATTCACTCAATGGCAGCAGATATTTTCTTCTATTCATTGATGATATGACAAGAATGACTTGAGTATATTTCATGAAACAAAAGTCAGAAGTAGCTGCAATCTTTTGGAAGTTTAAGGCTTTGGTTGAAAACAAAAGCAGTTGCAAAATAAAGGCTATCAAAACTGATAATAGGACAGAATATACTTCAGATCAATTTGAGAAATTCTGCACTAATTCAGGCATTAAACATCATCTGACTGTTGTTTATACTCCTCAGCAAAATGGTGTCTATGAGAGGAAGAATAGAACTATAATGGAGATGGCAAGATGCTTGCTGTTTGAAAAAAACATGCCAAGGAAGTTCTGGGCCGAAGCTATGAACACAGCAGTATACTTGTTGAACATAATGGTTACAAAAGTTGTCAAAAACAAGACACCTTATGAAATGTGGTTTGATGCTAAACCAGCTGTGAGTCACATAAAGGTCTTTGGTTGTATTTGCTACTCACTGATTCCAAGTGTGAAGAGAGATAAGCTTCATAAGAAAAGTGAGCCAGGAGTGCTCATTGGTTATAGTTCAGTTTCTAAGGGTTATCGAGTCTATAATCCTGTCACAAATAAGATTTTTACCAGCAAAGATGTGGTGTTTGATGGATATGCAGAATGGAACTAGGAAAAACATGAAGTTCAGTTCCAAAAGTCATCTCAAATTGAGCTAGATTAGTCTAGAAATGAAAATGAAGTTGATGATGTTGATGATATGCTTGTCAGAGGCACCAGATCACTCGCTGATGTCTACCAGTCTTGTAATGTTGCTATGCTGGAACCTGCAAACTTTGATGAAGCACTAAAGGTTTCAAGTTGGAAAGCAGTAATGAAGGAAGAGATTCACATGATTGAGAAAAATGAAACTTGGCAATTGGTTAACAGGCCAAGTAATGCTCGGGTGATTGGTGTCAAGTGGGTTTTTAGAACCAAATTGAATCCTGATGGTTCTATAAACAAACTGAAAGCCAGACTTGTAGTGAAAGGCTATGCCCAGCAGCAAGGAGTGGATTATTCTGATACATTTGCTCCTGTGGCCAGACATGACACAATAAGGTTGATTGTTGCTTTAGCTGCAAAACTGGGATGGAAAATCTTCCATCTTGATGTCAAGTCTGCTTTTCTAAATGGCCTGCTTGAAAAAGATATTTATGTTGAGCAGCCTGAAGGTTTCGAAGTTGCAGCTAGCAAGGATAAAGTCTATAAGCTTCACAAAGCACTTTATGGACTAAAACATGCTCCAAGGGCCTGGTATAGCAGAATGGATGCTTATCTACATCATCAAGGATTTAAAGAAGTGAAAGTGAAGCTAAACTGTATGTAAAGAAAGTTGAAGATGAAGTTCAGCTCATTGTGTCTTTATATGTTGATGACTTGCTTGTTGATAAGGCCATATTTAGTGTATATTTAGTGGTTGATTTGGACTATATTTTAACACTTTTATGGCTAGATTCATATATAATTCATGATATTCTCTCATATTTGGTTTATTTGCTTCCAGGTGAACAATTAAGGTCAATTGAAGCTTTAAAAGGCTAAATTATGACAATTTCACCTATTTGTGGAGCAATGAAGGAATTTAACCCATGATGTGCCATATAGCCTTGTGTTGGTTAAGATGAGAAAGATCACATGGCACAAGTGAAGTCCAACTTGGAGCTAAAAAAAAGCAAGAAGAAAGCAGCCATCATCCGACCCCGTTTGTTTTATGAAATGGCGCCGTTGTTAGCAACAAAGAAGCACGCTTTGAGTGGAGTCAAGCAGAAATGGCATCGAATGAAGAGTGAAACGGTGCCGTTTCTTATCTATTTGACAAGCTTTTACACGCAGCCTATTGGACCAGCAGTTGGGCTTTGGACTCATGTGTTTTAGTTTAATTAAAAGTCCAACTAGAATTAGAATTCTTATTCCTTAAGATATGTAAATACCCTAGCTAGCTAGCTAGTATAAATACTTTATTTTAGGGGACAAATAAAAAAACTCTTAGAGCCTCCATTTTGGGAGAGGAAGATTTTGAAGAACAAGAGCTCAAGGGAGCAGACTTTATCTTCTTTGGGAGATTTTCTTATCTTTAATTTCTTCTTTAATGCATTTATTTATTTTATTTATTTTCTTTATCTTTAGTAGTTAAATTCCTTTTGGGGATTTGGGTAGAACTTTTAGGGATTTTAATTTAATTATTGTATGACTTGGTTTTCTTGTGGTTAAATTTGTTTTCTTTGTACTTAATTCCGTTATATGCCTGATCACCATATAATAGGTTTTTGGAATTGTATGAAGGACTGAGAGGTGAAGTATAATTCGTGCTCTAGGAAAATAGACACAATCTAATTGGATATGAGAGTAATTCAGTTTATTGTTATAACCATAATTAAATTAGTTTCGGGAGAACCTGATTTAATTATTAATCTTAGGATCTTAATGTTCTTAGTTAATTAGTTTATGCACTGAGAGGTGGTAATCACTTAATTAGGAAAGCTTAGGATGATCTGAGAGGGCTCCTAAGTAGATTAGTGATTGTTATTTTAGCCCTGTTAACTAAATTCATGTATAATTGAATTAAATACCTAGAAGAGAAACCTAAACCCTAACGTTTTCAATATTGATTTTCATTTTAATTATTTATTATTGTTCTTTTGTTAATTAGATTAGATTATAATTTCTTGCTTTTATTCTTAACTTTTATTAAAATTAGTTTTTCTCTTTTATTAAACTTTACTAGAATTAGGATTTAATAGTTAACAAGTCCTCGTGGGTTCGACCTAGGAATACTCCAAGCTATATTACTTGATTTTGTTCTCTTGCAGAAAAATCCCGATCACTTGTGATTGGTGGGAATGAGCTCATTGTCAAGCATTTTAAGGTCTACATGTAGAAGGACTTCGAGATGTCTGACCTTGGTGAAATGAAATAATTTTTAGGCATGGAAATTACTCAACTTGATACTGGTATATTCATTTCACAGAGGAAATATGTTTTAGAGATGTTGAAGAAGTTCAAAATGGAGAAATGCAAACCAGTCTCCACTCCTCTGGCTGTTAATGAAAAGTTGAGCAAAAATGTTGACGATGCTTCTGTTGCTGCCTCCTTGTACAGAAGCTTAATTGGGAGTTTGTTGTACTTATGTGCTACTAGGCCTGATCTCATGTTCTCTGCTAGTTTGCTCTCAAGGTACATGCAAAATCCTTCTCAGATTCATTTTGGAGCTGGCAAAAGGTATTAAGGGTACAATTGCTTATGGTTTGCTGTACTTAAGGTCTGAGAGTGAAGCTTTAGCTGGATATTCTGATAGTGATTGGGCTGGTAGTGTGGATGATTCCAAAAGCACTTCAGGTTATGTTTTTTCTTTTGGAAGTGCAGCATTCTCCTGGAATTCCAAGAAACAGGAAGTTGTGGCTCAATCCTCAGCTGAAGTTGAGTACATTTCTACTGCAGCAGCAGCAAACCAAGCCCTCTGGCTTAGGAAAACCATGTCTGATTTGGAGCAGCCCCAACTTCATGCTACTGATATTTTGGTTGACAAGTCAACCATTGCCATAACCAAGAATCCAGTTCAACATGGAAGAACCAAGCATATCAATGTTAAGTTTCATGCCATTCGAGAAGCAGAAAAGCTTGGGTATATCCATGTTGTTTATTGCAAATCTGAACTGCAGCTTGCTGATATAATGACTAAGGCTTTGCCTAAACCCAAATTTGAGTTCTTGAGAGATGAGCTTGGTGTTTGCTGCCTCTCAACCAAGGAAGAGTGTTGAAGTTTGCTGAACCATGGTTGAGGAGCAGCAAGACTAGTTTTTTGTAAAGTTGACTTAGCAACAGTGGATGAAATTTTTGAAGGCTTTGATGCCTTGCATGAACCATGAAAATGCCGTATGCCTTGGATGGAATTTTTTGAAGCCAAATTTCAAATATACTAGCTGATATTTTGTTTGTAGCTAGCTATACAAGTTGCTTGACTTGATTAGCTCTTGTAATGACTTTTTACTGTTCCTTACCTTTAATTTGAATTTCAAAGTGTAAAGTGTAAGTTCATGGATATAAACTCAAATGCAATACAAGGAAGATGATTTTAGCCTTTCACAAACTCAGTTCATATTTTCTCTCATTTTTCTTAGTTTTCTGCTATCGTGCTTCTTGTTTCTGCAGAAACTAATTTTTTTCTGTTATGCCCACTGCCACGCCAATACTTGTTTCCTCTGCTACACCAATGATCATGCCCTCTGCCACGCCAACACATCCACAACTCATTTGAAAGGCCAAGCATTTTACCAATCTTTGTTGAACATTTTCAACGGTATGATCTTTAGACACCACCACCCAAATTACAACATCATAACCCATTAGCATGTTGCTTAACTTGCGTCAAGAGTGTTATCTTACCGACTCCTCCCAAGCCATGTAAACCAATGATGCCCACTTCGTTTCTTTCAAGTAAGCTCAAGACTTTTCCCAATGTTGATTCCAAACCCACCGTAGGCTCAGTAGGTCTTACCTCCACTCGGGCTGCAAGTTCATTCTCATCTACCTTGTCAAAAATTCCTTCATTCTTCAGTTGAACTATTTCTTCAAGTTTTTTGGCCACCTGCTTACCAAAATTGTAGCTAGACTTACAGTTCCAGGAAAAGCAGCCAGCAAAACATAATTTCTGAATTTCTTCAAGTTTTTTGGCCACCTGCTTACCAAACTTGTAGCTAGACTTACAATTCCAGGAAAAGCAGCCAGCAAAACATAATTTCTGAATTTCTTAAGGACCATCTTCGATTAGTTCATCAGCATCTGCTACCATAGCGTGCACCCTTGAAAGCCAGAGTTGAACTTGGCTAAGCCGCCTCATAAGTTGTTATTCAGCAACATCAACCATCCGGTTCACATCGTCCCTTTGTGCTTTCAGATTCTCCACTTCCGCGCTCAGAGATTTAAGATTTTGTTCTAATTTACATGCATAATTAGCTTTTGCAGAAATGCAATCCCAACAACGAAACTGTGTCTTCTGTTGAGATTGTGAGAGAGCATAGATTTCCCATAATTTGCTTTCAAATAAATTGTTGATGAATCAAGGCTTGATTTCATGAATTTTTAAAGCTGCAAGTTTTGGTAAGGTGAGAGGCAGTGCTTTTGGCAAATGCACTACATATGATTTAGTCAACCTTCACCATTAGGCAGGGCCATAGCTTTTGGTGGTAGTTGCTGGTCCCCTTCACTCTTAGCAGTTTCCGTTTTGGTAAGCAGAAAATGATTTGATATACCTTTTTTTTTGTTTGACCAGATGACTTGCTATAGCTAGAGTAAGATGTTTTCAGTTGAAATGTCAATGGGGCTTAATGTGTTTTTGGTCCATTTTCAAATTGTCTTACCGTCTAAAAACCTTCTGTGATTCTTTTTGTTTGTTTCTTTCACATTGCAAATCCTAAGGCCCCATACAGAGAAGTTAGCCACAACCATAAGCCAACGATGTGAACTACATCTTTAGGTACCCTAAGATAAGTTTTCAATTCAAAGTTAAAAACAAAACAGCAGCAGAAAATACTATACTATGCAGACAGTAGCCAGCAAAGTTGAGTAAAATTTACTGGTAAAAGTAAACAGTGTCACTAGCAGTAAGCGCTAATCTATATATCACACATCACTGCAATTCTTTTTGAGAAAATTTCATGTTAAGTCATCATCAAATCCTAAGCAACTCACTTGGCGTAATTAAAGCAAAAGTGTCTTGCCCTTAAAACCCAGATGAAAAACAGAAGTATTTGAGCCAATCTTGTCTTGTTTAAAACCAGGAAAGTGAGTATTATTGTAACAACTTATTGTTTCCATGAAATTGGGGTTCAAATTCAGAGTTTCCAGACATGTTAAAGATGTAGCAACTAATCTCGCACAGTAAAGCGATACATTTTCAGAAGAAAAAACAAATTACTCTGTATTTTAATATACAGTATTACTTGGTGTAAGATAAAATACCTGACCAGAACAGAGCCATGGAAATGAAGACGGGCAACTTACTCTTGAAAAGACCAATAGTAGGTAGTAGCCCATTTGCTGTACAAAAGAAGAAAAGGTACGACTACTCTACTACTGTATCTACGATGTAGTACTATTCTACAGAGTTTCTAAGAACTTCTTCGGACAAATTATGAGCTACGCAAACTTGCCTAGACCACAAAAGTCCAACACGAAGACGTGATAAAAAGCCTCTCATCTCACTTCCAATGTGTCATGCAATGAATGGCAGACATCTTATATCTCCTTCCAGCTCAGCAACTTTCAGCATTCAAAGCGCACCAGCCAAATTGCTCCTTCCAAAAGCTAAGGCTTGCCATCCAATCAATTCTCCAGACGAGAACAAAATCCTCAAAAAACCCTCCATTTCTGATGGTTCAAGCTTTTCCTTCAGACCTTTGAGAGTGCCTGGAAGATCTTTTTGCATAAAATTATGCCATGAAGGCCCTCAATTCAGCAAGCTTGACACCTCTTTCAGTTCTTTGTGACAGAAGAACGGAGACCAGAAAAGTATCATCACTCTCGTTTTCTTCACCACTCAAACTTCCAAATTCTGCCGCTGTTTTCTGATAATGGGATTCAAGTTTCCGCCCCAATCAAAGTCCATTCATAATGATTTTTTGAAGGAATTCATAAATGATTTTATCCACAATAGTACTCTTCCTTTTAAAAAAAAAAATTTAGTATTATTTTTCATTTCATTGCCTTTATGATTTTATTTGTTTACAAATTTCACTATTTTTTTCCTTTTTTATAAACAGAGGTGCTTATTTTGGCCAAAAAAAAAATACAGAGGTCCTTATACTCTGGCCAAATAAAAAATTGTGTCGGAGATCAATGACTTGCCCTCCATTAGTTCAATCCAGAGATTGTAGACATTCTTGGTGCCTGGTTTGATACCCCCAAGTGAGTTTTGAGCCGTCTGATACAGATTCTGGTGTGGGAAAGGTGTTTGGGGTTTTGGCAGCCGCCATTGAAGATGATTTGTTGCTCTACTGTGCCTTTGGTTGCTTTGCAAATATGGGTCTTATAGGAATGCACGTCTTTTTTAACCACAAGCGTTTTCAGCAAGAAACGTCTTTGGCCCAAGAAAGCAAGGAAGATTATTGATTTAGAATATTATTTTAATAACCTAATCATCAGATCATCCATTAACATATAAAAAAAAGCAACAAATTAAACTTTTTCATGAAAAACCAGTAAAAAGCTACTGCAAATATCATTACCATCCAAATAGGGGACGGCTAGAAAAGTATTATAGATTAAATTGATTAAGGCCACAATGCTGACTCTCCATAGCGCATGCATCCTATCCTGTTGCAGCATGCTTCATCAAGGATCAGCCACCAAATCATTATTTGCGCGGGGCGAATGTTTGAGGGATGAATCATGAATGCAGGCCTTCACCTTCTGATCCCTTGTTGCAATACTGCTCAATCTGGTGTACGAGAGGCACTCTCTCAAGAGGTAGATAACTTGAACTGCACCAAAGGAATTTCCTGCCCTTTCTCACAGCATTCAGTTCTTCACGAGCATTTGATCCTGTTGACAACAACCATTATGCAAAGCCATTGGTTCAACTTATAACTAAGCACGGTATGGAAACATGAACATGGCAGCTGAGATGCAGAGACTAGAGAAAGGGTCTTTTATACTCAAAATAGACTTCTTCCAACAATTTTTCTGTGCAAAACCTAAATACTTAATGGAACAATATACTTTAATAATACAAGTTAGCGGTAAACAAATCATCATTCCGGTTTTCAACACGTGGCAACATTAATGTGACAATTTTATCAATTCAAGTAACAAAGAATAAAGCAGAGTTTAAGAAACAGAGTATTGTTTGCAGGAACATGGTTTCTCAAATTTCTTTTAAAAAAGGTGAATGGTTGACGTTCAACAGACCACAAAAGAAACATTAGAATATTGTAGCTTGAAGTCAAGAAATTAAAACATAGAACGCAATTATTAAGGTTCAGATGAAAGTCAGTAAGAAGGTAAAGGCAATTATCCAATGTAGAAACTTTAATATCATCATTTGCAAATCCTGAAATGTGCATCACCTATTAGTCTGTTCCTAGAAACTCCTTTTTGGGAAAAAAAGCATACAGCTATTTGCCAAGTTTCAATCCGATCTTCCAAATTACAGACAAACCTAACAAGAAGTAAAATGCACAAGGTGCTGTGTCATTTAGTTGAGATGGACCACAGAAAACAGAAACACACAAAATTACAATCTCAGGCCTAAGACAAACTAAGACTAAGCATTTGAGTTCATTATATTATGGAGCACGAAAGTATTATGAGTCGCTGAATTCTACATTCTAGCTCTTCCCAGGATTTTTCATATCTTTCAATGTTGGTTTCAAAATGCATGTAGCTATCATCTAAGGGATTGACTTGTCCATGCACCAAGCTCAGCCCGGAGGAAAGGAGGACATGCAGAAGGTGTCATTCCAAGAAAGGAGTGCATTGACTCTTAGCCCACGGTGTTGAACTTGGAAACTGAATTCATCTCTGATACTGATATCCTTACATAATTATTATGGAGCCCTAAATACTGGATAAATTTTTAAATTATTTTGTATAAAGAGCATTCTTGCATTCTTCAATGTAATCTCGCTCCTATATCATTTATGTTAATCAGATCAAACAAAAGTCATAAATCCTAAGCCTAAATATTTTTTTTTCCAGAGACTATGTTTGATTGTCCCAACGCTACTCACAAGAGTAAGAATACTGAGTATGATTGTGAATCTAAAGTTTTAAGGGACAGAAGCAAAGCATGATAATGAAATAACTCTTCCCAGAACTAATTCCTGAAAGTACCATAAACTTGTTTACATTGAAATTTTGGCTTCTGTTTTTGGTATGTTAGGGGTTAACACTCCAAACCTGCGGGTTGAAAAGGACCACTTCTTGTATCAAAAGATACATTTTCTAGAACTGCCACTTTTTCACATTCACCAGCAAGCTTTTGTTGGAGATTCTCGGATTAAAAGAACAAAATAAAGCTTTGAGGCGTAAATCACTTTCTTTAGTGTAAGATTGCTTTACATTTAAGCAAGTTACACCAAGGATACAACAAAATCTCTTGAGAACAATCGATGAAAATTGAATAGCTTTTAGAGAATTGGAATATCAATCCTCTGAAGACATTTCGTGCACAATCTCCTATCATCTAAAAACTCTTTTCCCAAGTAGAAGATTGCGCATCAAGAAAGAATCCGTTCGCAATCACCTGTCCTTGAAAAATTTTAGTGAAAATTTTGTGTTATTATTCTAAGGAAACAAGAGAAATCTGAAACCGGAGACATTATATAAAACAATTAGCATTGATAGACTTTGAAGACATTGATATTGATAAGGAAAGGGGAGAAATATAAAGGAAAAATTACTTTCTAAATGATCACATACCTTCGTACTCTATTATCGGAGGAGCAAATGAATATTTAAACTGGCTTCATCCTCAATGTCTACCTCTTTCCACCACTCTACACTTTTGAAAGAAGGTAAACAGGCATTTTGAGTGGCTTCATCATCCCATTCAACCTTTTCCCACCACTCTTCATATCCTTCAATGCTGATTTGATTCCCCTTTGCACTGTCTTGGTTGAGTGGAAGCTTTTTCAGTTTTGAGCAATTGAATATTTTGATTTTTCTCAAACATGGGAATGGTAGAGCACCCCAGAATATGCTCTTCAATTCCGGTAAATCTCGTAAATCAAGCATTTCTAGCTTAGCAAATGGTTTTGAGTTTCGAGTTCCAACATTTGCAACTCCACTCAATGTTTCCTCACTCATTATGGCTTCCAATTTTGAGCAAATCATAACACAAAGCCAGGTCAAATTTGGAGCATGAATAAGCCATGACATGCCCCTCAATTCATGGCATCCGCGTATGAGAACCCTGCTCACCGTGTGAAAGCGAGGAGAAATAGAAAAGTGTGACGTTTGTATCATTCTTCTTTCCCCTATTTCTCTCTCTATCTTCATCTTTATCTCTTCCAAACTCACGCAATCTTGAATTATAAGGCCATCTAGACGCTCTAGACTTACTAAAGATGAAACATCCAATTCCTTGCACTCCCAAAAACCTCTAAGCATAAGTGCCTCGGTGCATCCTGGTAGATTGTGGGAGTTCAGAAAGCTTTGTAGAGCAACAGCATTTTTCATTTCTATAGTTAAGGAATGTAAATGTTGCAAGCATTTCAATTCCTCTATTAAACCTTCATAACCACCATGGAGGACATTGTCTTCATCTAGACCTCCATTTGAAAAAGTTATTCTGAATATTTGTAAACTTGAAATATTACATATCAATTGTCGTGGGATCTTTTTAAGATTACGTGTCCCACACAAGTTTAAGTATTTGAGACTTGACAAGCTACTCAAGTTTATTGGCAACTCTATTATCCCTGTACGATACAGATCAAGGTGTTCTAGAGAGACCAGTTCTAGTATTCCCTCTGGCAACTCCCTTAGCTTCCAATTCCAAGACAAGTTTAAAACTCTCAGACTGGGCATAAATTGGAAGAAACCATTACTAATCACCTTCAACCTATTATTGTTGAGAAACAAAGTTTGAAGATTAAGGCAATTAGGTATTCCTCTTAATTCTTCAATTCCATTATTTGCCAATGACATTCTTGCACCTTCCCAATTTTCAACATAATGTATTGCCTCAATTGATCCAACCCCTGCTCGTACCAAAAATTTCTTCTTTGGTGCTTCACACTCACGTGCTATCCACAATGCCATATCACGGATCACATCATGCATCTTTACATATTCTCCCACTCCTTCACATCTTTCTAACAAACAAGCATTAAGAAGACAATTCATAATGTTATACCCTTGCATTTGAGCTTTATTTGTGTTCTTAAATTCATCCAAAAATCCCTCACAAAACCAATAATCTATAAGAACAAGTTTGTCAATTCTAGAATCTTCAGGAAACAAACTACAATACAAGAAGCAATATCTCATTGTGTCATCAGGCAGGCTATCATAACTGAATTTTAAAAGAGAATATACCTCTTGCTCCATCCTTGCTAACTTGTGCGGAAATTCTTTCAAGACCTCAATTGCATATTTCCAGTCTTGGACCATCTTCTTGCAAGCCATGGCTTTGCCAATTATTATCAGTGCAAGAGGCAGTCCACCACACTTGTCAGCCACTTGTTTAGCAAGCTTGCGGATATCTGGATGGCTGTCAAGGGTTTCTTGTCCAATCTTGTCTTCAAACAATTTCCAAGCCTCATCCGCTCTTAAGCACTCTACTTTGATCTTCTCATGAGCTCCCATTTGCCCACATACCTCTAAGAAACGAGTTGTAAAAATTATTTTACAACCGTTTTCCTGATTCGGTGTGGGTATGCCCACTTTAATCAAATTCACCCATTCCCAGACATCATCCATCAATAAAACAAATTTTTTTTTTGCTTAGAAGTCTGAAAAGAACAATAGCTTTCTCATCAGAACTTTTCTTCAGCCACAACTCATTCAAAAGGCCAAGCTTTTCACCAATATTTTGTTGAACCCTTTCAACCGTATGATCTTTAGAAACCACCACCCAAAGTACAATATCATAACCCATTAGCATGTTGCTTAACATATTGTTAATTTGGGTCAAGAGTGTCGTCTTGCCAACTCCTCCCAAGCCATGAATACCGATGATGCCCACCTCGTTTCCTTCAAGAAAGCTCAAGACTTCTGCCAATGTTGTTTCCAAACCCACTGTGGGCTCGGCAGGTCTTACCTCCACTCGCGCTGCAGGTTCATTCTCAGCTACCTTGTGAAAAATTCCTTCATTCTTTAGTTCAACTATTTCTTCAAGTTTTTTGGCCACTTGCTTACCATACTTGTAGCTAGACATACAATTTCCGGAAAAGCACCCATCAAAACATAATTTCTGAATTTCTTGAGGACCATCTTCGATCAGTTCATCAGCATTTGCTACCACAATTTGCACCCTTGAAAGCCAGACTTGAACTTGGCTGAGCCGCTTCATAAGTTGTTGTTCAGCAAGATCAACCATCCGATTGACATCGTCCCTTCTTGCTTTCAGTTTCTCCAATTCCACGCTCAGAGCTTTAAGATTTTGTTCAAGCTTACATGTATAACTTGCTTCTGCAGAAACGCATTCCCAACAACGAGGAACTGTGTCTTCTGTTGAGATTGCGAAAGAGCATACATTTCCCATAATTGCTTCCAAATATATTGTTGATAAAGAAAGAAAGGGGAGACTTGTTGGCTTGATTTCGTGAATTTATGAGGCAAGAAAGCTGCAAGTTTCGATTAGGTGAGAGGCAGTGCTTTTGGCAAATGCACTGAATATGATTTAGTCAACCTTCACCATCAGTCAAGCACAGTTCGATGGCAAGCAACCACAAAACATATTAAGGTTCGAAAGGCTTGGACAATCTCACAATGGAGACCAATCTCATATTATATATGCTATGTTATGTGTACATACATGGAAAGAAATAAAAAAAATATTACAAATTTAATGAATAAAATTATCTTTGGTTGACAATATACGATAGCCAAGAATTACACCAATCATTATTTTGATTGAACTAATTTATTGCCTTGCCTGCCTTCATTCTTAAGATATTTGACTTTGTCTTTTAAGTTCAATGGTCTATGAAACAGTGCTTTTGGCAAACCCCTTTTGTTAAGTAATACTAAAAAAGATAAGTTTTCAATCCAATGCTAAAAACTAACACAGCAAGAGAAAATATTATACTACGCAAACAGTATTAGATACTATCTATTATTCCATGATTCATCTATTAAATTCATTCTAAAAGGGTCTCGAACCATGGTCACCTCCACTTCTAGTTCTGTTTGAATATTAATTAAAATCAAAGCTGATAATAAAACTAAATAGACCACATCTAATTTATTCCTTGGGTTCCATTGCTTATGAAAAGCAATAAAATCTAGCCAAAGCTAGAAAGGGCCCCGATCAACCCTGATCAATGTAAGGAAATTTCGAGTAAGTCAAGGTCTTCTCTTTCTTCTCTCTCTTGAAAATTTGGAACTTTGAAAAGCCAAAGTACCTGATGTCAAAATCAAACTGATGTTCATCGCCCTTTGGACACGATTAATTATTAGGAAAATTTTGCTGTTAGAAGAATTGTCTTGTTTCTCCACCAATTGACTTCTAAAGTTTTTTTGATGACTGTAAGGTAAAATCCAACTAAACATCGCCTCTCTCTCTTTTTTTTTTTTTTCATATCTCTTCTATATAAAAATTAATACTTTTTAAGTGGTACAGTAAAATATGTTACTAATATTCTTTAGTCATATTTTACATACATTTATAATAGTTACAAAATCTAGCTCTAGAAAACTCCAAATGGTAATTTTTGTCACGCCTCGACCCGCCCTGGGGTTGGCCATGTGGCAACCGCCGCGCTGCCTCGAAGTACGTGTCGGCCGCTCACGCACCTAAAGCACCGCAAGGCAAATAAATGGATACCATTGCTGCAAAACCTTTAAAACTTTGATTAAAATCATTTAATAAAATAATAAAACTTAAATAGTGGACCAGTGGATTAATTTAAAAGGAATACCTATGCAGTGAAAAACTACTAAGCCTAAGCCACCGACGGCTTCTAATGAGCATCATTTCTAAAGCCGACTCCGTACGGGAATCTGCATCCATCCACATTGGATACAGGTGAGTAATAGAGGTTCTAAGAATCTCCATCTTGATTAGGGTAGATAAGGGAAATCCAAAATAAAATAAAATAAAATAAGATAAAATAATAATAAAATAAATATTTTGCTTTTGAAAATTCTTTTCTGGTTCTCCTGCTGAGAACCCTCTTTTAAAAACATCTTAAATAAAATAAATTTATATATCTCAAAATGGGCTGGCATCTCTTTTATACTGGAGACTCGACCCGTCGGTCGTCATGTGCCTCACTGCACCGAGGGCTATCTCTTTTCTCATTCAATAATATTTTCTCTTTTCTATCTCTCTAGCTCTTTCCCTCGGTGGTGCCTCGCTGTGGTGGAACACAGCGAACTGGAGCCCTGGCGAGTTTCCCTGCGCACCTCTCCCAACCAGGCTCGACTCACCATGCCCCTCGATAGGCGGTCCACGGCTGAGTATCATACATGCTCTCAAACTCGGTCCACGCACCATCAAATTGGAGCCCCGAGGAACCCTCTCAATCATTCATCTCCCAAGGGCATCATACCCTCAATAATCATAATAATAATATTTCAAAAATATATATATATACGCATAAAACATTTATATTTAAAACATATAATCACACACACATAAGCTTTATATTCCTTTTTAAAACATCCCACTCACTATGTGGGTATATCACAAACAAGTGTAGGTGTCACACCCCGACCCGCTCCGGGTCAGCCACGTGACAACCGCCGCGCTACCTCGAAATACGTGTCTGCAGCCACCCATCCGAGGCACCGCAAGGCTTGAAATAAGTATCGTCGCTGCAAAACAACTAAAACTTTAATTAAAAATCTTTTAATAAAATAATAAATTTTACAAGTAATGCTAGTGGACTAATTTAGAGAATACCTACACAGCGGAAACTTCTAAGCTTAAGCCACCGACGCCTTCTAGTGAGCCTCCTTTCTAATGGCTGACTCCGTACGCGAAGCTGCATCCATCACAATGGAATACAGGTGAGTGACAGAGATTCAATGAGTCTCCATCAGGGTTACGGAAAACAGGGTAATCGAAAATATAATAAAACAAATAAACTAATTTAAATTAAAAACTTTCTTTTCGACACTACCTGTATCAAATCTCCAGGAGTGCTTAAAATAAATTTTGTTTTCAAAACCTCTTTTGAAATTCTCCCAAGGAGTATAAATTTTAAAACTTTTAAAATAATTTTAAACTAATGGGCTGGCACCTAATACATTGAAGGCACGACTGGCCGGTCGTATGCCTTACTGCACCGAGGGCTGTTTCTTTCCTTTTTAAAAACATTTTCTCTTTATCTCTTACTCTAGCCCGTTCCCTCGGTGGTGCCTCACTGTGGTGGAACACAGTGAACTGGAGCTCTGGCGAGTTTTCCTACGCGCCTCTCCCAACCAGGCTCGACTCACTGTGCCCCTCGATAGGCAGTCCACGGCTGAGTAATCGTGCAAGCATCTCAGACTCGATCCACGCTCCCGCAAATTGGAGCTCCGAGGAATCCCACTCAATCACTCCTCTACCAGGGACATCGTACCCCAATAAACATAAACATAATAATAATAATAATAATAATAATAATAATAATAATAATAATAATAATAATAATAAAAATAAAATTCTTTATATAAATATTAAAACATATAAACACACACAAGCTTTATATTTTTAAAATCAACCCACCCCCATAAGTGGGCATATCACAAAATAAAAAGTGTGTCGTGGATTACCCTTATCCCAAAACCTTTGTAAAACCTTTTTAAAACAATTTATATTTTTAAAACATTTTGCCCTAGTGGCTAAGCACTGAAAACAGAGTCACTCACAGTAGTGGGAGAACCGTATACTCCCAAGCGCTCCATGTAGCTCAACCTCCGGAGCATCGCCGCACTCGATCCAACCGGAGCCCTAGTACACGGAAATATACGTTAGCATTCACAATTAAATTTATGAATGCACCTACGAGGCTCTAATATGACCTAAGATGATGTTTGAATGTGTTTTGGAAGACTTGGAAGTGGTTCGGATCGATTTGGGGTCAACTGGGGTTTCGGGACGTAAAATGATAATTTTGCCCCTAAAGGGCAGAAGCGGCGCCAGAATTGGAGTGATCCGGCACCGGTTCTCTTCGACCAGAGGGTCGGTCGCCGGGAAGCAGAAACGGCGCCGTTTCTGGACAGAACCGGCGCCGGTTCTGTTCTGGGTTTCAACCCGAGAATTTCTTCAATTTTTCTTAAAATTCGAAACCGATGCAATCGGCCACCAATTTAGCTACAAATTGAGATGCATGTACCTTAATGCATCCACGACACGTTTACCGAGAGAAAAACGAGAAATACAAGTTCAAAGTTCCTAGATCTGAAATTTAAACTTAAAATCTAACTAAAAGCTGAACCTAATTTTGAACTTGGATCTCTCCTAAACCGATGCATGGAAAGACGTGCAAACCTAATGGAATGTAAATCGAGGAGTTAAGAATAACTCACCAAGATCTCGCCTCGAACTGGAGGCCGGTTTGTCCGGATCTGCCAATTGTCCAAAATACCTCCGTTTGGCTCCAGAGAGAAAAAGAAAAGAAAATGAAAGAAAAAGAAAAAGAGAAATGAAGAAAAGCTTAGGCTCACCCTTATTTATAGGGGAGCCCGGCACCGGGTCTACTCAGGCCCCGAGTCAAACTTTTCCCCTTTTTCAACTTTCTCTCATTTTCACCCATTGGCTAAATCCTTTGCTTTCTTGTGCCAATGGGGTCCATAATAAACTTCTAGGGACTTATTTGGAGGTCTTTTTGGCATTTTACTAATTTCCATGCACGGTTAATCACTTTATCTTCTAACTCCGTCTTATCCTAATTTTAACTTCTCTTCTTAATTAGACACATCCGGACCGACATATTGTTTAATTAATACGCTATCTTACACTATGCCGTTTGTACGAAAAGTCGTGCTAGGTCCGGATGTGTCAGTAGGTGTGTGGATTTCCTGACACGCCCGGACCTAGTCCGCACGTGTCAAGTTGAATAATTATGTATTGTTGTCTTGTTTATATACCAAGGTAGACTTCACATGGATGTTTCAAACTTCGTTTAGCTCAATTTCAAGCTTAAAAATCCTAAAATTGAAGTCCGGGGATGTGGGCCCCACTTGAAATCGAGACCCGAGTAAAATTGTCACGACCCGACCCGCAGGCTCGGCCACGCGACAACCGCCGTACTACCTCGAGATGCGAGCCTCGTCAGGCGGGCAACCAAGATGGCACAAGGCTTGAAAATAAAGAATATTCGAGCAATATATGAAAACATACGAATTTATCATAGATAATATAATTCAAAAGTATTTAAAAGTAAAGTCACACATCTTACAGTGCTCCATGCAGCGGAAAGTATTATTTATAAATACACAAATATATATGTAAGATGTAATAATATTCTGAGCCAAGATATACCAAATAGAATGAGGTGGCACCTACAATATAGTGTCCACAGAGACGAACTGGGATCACTCGCCACCAGGACGTCCGCCGTCCAAAGTCTGATGATCTGAGAACAAAAGTGAATGGGGTGAGTACATAAACTTGTACCCAGTGAGAGACTCGGTTATAAAGACCGATCACCTCAGGCTGGGGATATGAAATAATCCAAATATCAATTTAATAAATCATTTACTGAAATATATGAAATCCCAAACCATTCCAAATATCAAATCAATAACAATATATCCAAATGGGCTGGCATCTGAAATCGTCCCAATAAGGTATACCCGTGCACTAGGGTATCCACTGGACCGTCAAGGGTTACTTTATACTTTTAAAACATTTATACTTTACTCTCTGGCCCATTCCCTTGACGTTTGCCTTGCTGTGGTGGAACACAGCATATAGAAGTCCTGGCGAGTTTCCCTACGCGCCTCTCGCACTCAGGAGCGACTCACCGTGCCCCTCGATAGGCGGTCCACGGCTGAGTAACACGCATGCTCACAACTCGGTCCACGCTCCCACATAATGGAGCCCCGAGGGAAACCACTCAATATCTCATCTCTCAGGGGTATTGTTCCCCAAACAATAATCCACAATATCAATATATAAAATTTATTGAAATTCCCACCCTTCAAATCATTTATAAACTCAGTGTGTGAGGGTGGACAATTCATATCCCAAAACATATATAAACAATTTATTAAAGCATTTATAATTAAATTTGAAAACGGTTAACCCTCAATGGTCAACCAATATAATCCAAGCCACTCACAAGTGAGGAGAGTTGTATACTCCCCGATTACCCACGAATGCCTTAGCTCAAATTGCTACCGGTCCAAATCTCGTACGATCACGTACCTAAATAATCAAATTAAAATCTAATTTGATTAATAAAAATATTCAACCAACAATCAAGTCATAAAATAACACCAATTAAAGGTCTCGAAATAAAATTGGCAAGTCTGGAAATTAATTGAAGCTAATTGGAGTCAATTGGGGTCAAATGGAGTCTAGGGTTGCAAAATTACCAAAATACCCCTGGTGCTACAGTGCCAATGTTGGCAGGCTGCTCACTCCAGGGCAAGAGTGAGCCAATTCGGGAGATTCTCCCAATTTTGGGCAGCTCCGGCGCGGGACCTACCAGGTCCGGCGCCGGACCTGCCTCCAGAATTTGGCCGAGTTTGGCCAACCATGAAATCAAGCTTGGTTTGAGTTCGATTCAACACCAATCCGCACCAAAATTGAAACACAGCAAGTTAAACATATGATCTATGAATTCACAGCTTCAAGAACGGAATCAATCCATAAAACATGCTTGAATTTTGGATCAAAACATTAAGAGTTGACTTATCTCGGGCAAAACAGAAATCACAACTTCAATCATCAAATTCTCTTAGCACAGACCATGAAATCAAGCGTGTAAACTATCAAATTAAAGCTTGATGAGTCTAGAACAACATACCAAATTCCCAGCCAAAACGCACGATTGAATCAAAAGATATAAGCTGATGAACAATCTGTCGCCAAATTTCCAGATTTCTAGATTTGATGATTGGCCGATACATGATTTGGAGCTTGCTGCTATAGTCTTTGCTTTGAAGATTTGGCACCACCATTTATATGGTGAAACCTGTTGTATCTACACCGATCACAGGAGTCTCAAACATTTCATGACTCAGCATGAGTTGAACATGCGGCAAAGGAGATGGCTAGATCTCATCGAAAGACAAAGAAGAGATATCGACGGATTAAGAGCCGAAGATGGCTAAGGTAAAGGAAACCCCATGTACTCAAGGGAAGGAGTACGGGAATAAGGAAAGGAATTGATCAAGCTCATAAACTTCTATGAGCACAGCCAGTATGAAAAAAAACAGAAAGGAAGTTCTAACACCTAAGAGGATCAGAAGTGTTAGAAGAAAAGCGGAATAAGAATGAGGTCAAGGCAAAGGAAACCCTGGATAAGAAGTGGAAGATCACGTAAATCATGGCAAAAGATATATAAAGAAATGTAATGACACGGAGATGATCCCAAGGAAAACGGCGTAAGGATGACAAGAATTGCAAGTGATGTCTAAAGATGGCAATGGACCATAAGGAAGATCAAGTGAAAAGAATGGAGATGAAACCTCAAGAGAAGTGTGAAGAGAAAGAAACTATCAAGAATGCAACATGTGTGTGACAAGCGTGAATTACGCTATTCCACAATGAACGAGAAGGCAAGAGGAAAGTGGACCCCACAATAGACGTGGGCGGAACGGAAAATAAAGAAAGGAACAAGAAAGAAATGGGGATATGAAGACCCCAGAAAATATTATTGATGAGAAGAAGGGAAAAGAGATTGACTTTAGCAAGGAAGCTAGTGTGAAGGAATGAGGTTAGAATGATAAGAAACGCGCGACATCTCCTGAATTGAATACCTTAAGAAAATAAAATTTAAGGAATGCCTAAGAGGCAAGAGAAATTATATGAATGGGTATATGGTCGAGGCTCTACTGTGATTGATTTGGGAGCCATGTGAGGCGTCCCTATGAGAGGAAGGGTCGGAGATCGAGATCTCGAGGATCTCTGTGATGACCACTCGAGAGGACCGGCCCAGCATGTGAGTGGGGAGAGCATGAGACCTCCCAGAGTTCTCCGTCCTTGTGAGGAGGAGAGATGATATATGATGGGCCATGGGCCCTGTATGAGATTTGATGGGCCATGGACTCTATTTGTGATTATGATGGGCGGTCAGAAAGTGGGTCAGCTTGTGAGAGCCGAGAGGGCATGGTCTCTGATTCCTCTATTATGATATGGCCAAGTGTAGGCCAATATGTATTGGAGCTTGACTCATACGCCATGAGATTTGAGTGGAGGATGTTCAAAAGAGGAAGAATGAAGCAATATATGAAATGAGAAATGAAACCAAGACAGGGGGAAAGATACTTAACTCTTTACATCCTCGCCATGAAGGCGAGGGAGTTAAGTGAAGGTCTTTCCCGATAAATTGGCTACAAGGATGAGTACAAGGCCACGAAATAGTCAGAAACGCGTCAGAGAATGGCCTCGAAGTGAGAGGCAATGGCAATGAAAAAGGAGAAGGAACTCCTAAGAAAAGTAAGAGGTGTGGAACCTCAGTAGAAACAAAAAGATAGTCTTGCCAAGAGAGACTTGAAGGATGAGACAAGAACAAAGCGAGAGCATCAAGCAAGCATTACTACAGCAAAGGAAGAACCTCCAAGGGCCATACTTAAAATAATGAAGACCTAAACCATAAATAGGTAAAGGGTAGGCTATGTTAAGGAAAGGATGAGGTTCAAACTCAAGAATAGAAGAGTAATTTTAAATTTATCCAAGAACGATTTCAGACAGCCCAGGATCGAGATCGAAAATATGCTCAGCGAAAGAGGACACCTTTGGAGTTTCAAGTGGGAGATCAAGTGTTTTTGAAGGTCTCACCTTGGAAAGGTGTTATTCGTTTCCGCAAGGCGGGAAAGCTAAATCCGAGGTACATTGGTCCATTTCTCATCACTGAACGAATTGGACCGGTGGCGTATCGCTTGGAATTGCCACCTGACATGTCTCGGATACATGATGTTTTTCATATATCTATGCTCCGAAAATATGTACCTGACCCGTCACACGTTCTTCATACACCACCTGTGAAGCTGAAGAAAAGTTTGGGCTTCAGGGTTCGACCTGTAGCCATTTTGGATCGAGAGGTTCGATCTTTGAGGAATAAATCAGTACCTTTGGTGCGAGTTTTATGGAAAAGCTCGCAGATTGAGGAGAAGACTTGGGAGCCCGAGAATGACATGAGACGTGATTTCCCCCATTTATTTGATGTTTAGTTGTTTGAATTTCGAGGACGAAATTTTTGTAAGGAGGGGAGAGTTGACACGCCCGGACCTAGTCTGCACGTGTCAAGTTGAATAATTATGTATTGTTATCTTGTTTATATACCAAGGTAGACTTCACATGGATGTTTCAAACTTCGTTTAGCTCAATTTCAAGCTTAAAAATCCTAAAATTGAAGTCCAGGGATGTGGGCCCCACTTGAAATCGAGACCCGAGGAAAATTGGGCTGAGTTGACCGGAGTCAACTCGGAAATGGTTGACTCCGGCGCCGGAGTTGGTCGGGTCCGACGCCGGACCCGTCATTTCTATAAGGGGTCTCGGCTGCCGAGACCCCTATTTCTTCTTCACTTCAAGTTCTTCACTTCTCCGATCTCTCTCTTCCAATTCTCTCTGAATCAAGTCTTCAATCCCTCTTCAAACAATTCATTAATCATCAATATCAACTTCTTTTGCCTTCTTGAAGATCAAAACATCAAGATTTCCAAGAAAATCATCAAATCTAGAAATCTGGAAATTTGGCGACAGATTGTTCATCAGCTTATATCTTTTGATTCAACCATGTGTTTTGGCTGGGAATTTGATATGTTGTTCTAGACTCATCAAGCTTTAATTTGATAGTTTACACGCTTGATTTCATGGTCTGTGCTAAGAGAATTTGATGATTGAAGTTAATATTTCTGTTTTGCCAGAAATAAGTCAACCCATAGTGTTTTGATCCAAAATTCGAGCATGATTTATTGTTTGATTCAGTTCTTGAAGCTGTGAATTCATAGATCATGTGTTTAACTTGCTGTGTTTCAATTTTGGTGCGGATTGGTGATGAATCGAACTCAAACCGAGCTCGATTTGGTACATGGCCGAGCTCGGCCATGTTCTGGAGCAAGGTCCGGCGCCGGACCTGCTGTGTCCCGCGCCGGAGTTGCCGGGCGGGAGTGAGACACCTGCCGACAATGACACTGTAGCACCAGGGGTATTTTGGTAATTTTGCAACCCTAGACCCCATTTGACCCCAATTGACTCAAATTAGCTTCAATTGACTTCCAGACTTGCCAATTTTATTCCGAGACCTTTGATGGAATTTGTTTTATGATTTAATTGTTCGTTGAATGCCTTTATTAATCAAATTAGATTTTAATTTGATTATTTAGGTACGTGATCGTACGAGTTTTGGACCGGTAGCAGTTTGAGCTAAGGCATTCGTGGGTAATCGGGGAGTATACAACTCTCCTCACTTGTGAGTGGCTTGGATTATATTGGTTGACCATTGAGGGTTAACCGTTTTCAAATTTATTTATAAATGCTTTATTAAATTGATTATATATATTTTCGGGTATGAATTATCCACCCTCACACACTGAGTTTATAAATGATTTAAAGGGTGGGAATTTCAATAAATTTGATATATTGATTTTATCATTGATTATTGTATGGGGAACGATACCCCTGAGAGATTGATATTAATATTGATTATAGTATGGGGAAAGATACCCCTGAGAAATGAGAGATTTAGCGTTGTCCTCGGGGCTCCAATATGTGGGAGCGTGGACCGAGTTGAGAGCATGCGTGTTACTCAGCCGTGGACCGCCTATCGAGGGGCACGGTGAGTCGCTCCTGAGTGCGAGAGGCGCGTAGGGAAACTCGCCAGGACTTCTATATGCTGTGTTCCACCACAGCAAGGCAAACGTCAAGGGAATGGGCCAGAGAGTAAAGTAAAAATATTTTAAAAGTGTAAAGTAAAAATATTTTAAAGGTATAAAGTAACCCTTGACGGTCCAGTGGATACCCCAGGGCACGGGTATACCTTTTGGGATGATTTCAGATGCCAACCCATTTGGATATATTGTTATGGATTTGATATTTGATTTGATTTGGGATTTCATATATATTTCAGTAAATGATTTATTAAATTGATATTTGGATTATTTCATATCCCCAGCCTGAGGTGATCGGTCTTTATAACCGAGTCTCTCACTGGGTACAAGTTTATGTACTCACCCCATTCACTTTTGTTTTCAGATCATCAGACTTTGGACGGCGGACGTCCTGGTGGCCAGTGATCCCAGTTCGTCTCTGTGGACACTATATTGTAGGTGCCACCTCATTTTACTTGGTATATCTTGGCTCGGAATATTATTGCATCTTACATATATATTTGTGTATTTATAAATAATACTTTCCGCTGCATGGAGCACTATAAGATGTGTGACTTTATTTTTAATACTTTTGAACTATATTATCTATGATAATCTCGTATGTTTTCATATATTGCTCGAATATCCTTTATTTTTAAGCCTTGTGCCATCTTGGTTGCCCGCCTGACGAGGCACGCATCTCGAGGTGGTACGGCGGTTGTCGCGTGGCCGAGCCTGCGGGTCGGGCGTGACATTTCCCGTATCCCAAAACCTTTTGAAAACATTTATGTTTTAAAAACATTTTTAAAATCTTTTCCCCAGTGGCTACACAAAGAAGTCTAGGCCACTCACAGTATTGGGAGATTCGTATACTCCCAAGCGCTCCATATAGCTTAACCTCCGGAGCATCGCCGCACTCGATTCAACCGAAGCCCTAATACACGAAAATATAAGTTAGCATTCATAATTAAATTTATGAATGCACCTATGAGGCTCTAACATGACCTAAGAAAATGTTTGGAAGTGTTTCGGGGCTTAGAAAAGTGTCCGGGAGGTTCCGGGGTAAAAATTGAACACTTGGTGAAAATTACGAAAATGCCCCTGGGGACTCGTGGGCCCCACACTCGGGCTGGGCCAAGCAGGCCTGCCCCTGAGGTTGGGTCAGGCTCGGCCTGAAATTTGGGCCGGAAGGCCCAAATTCTCGGAATGGGCCCAAAATGGCCTAAACGCACGGATTGGGCCAAAATGCCCAATCTGGCGCCGGACAGGCTCGGGTCCCGCGCAGGACCCAGCCTGCTGGTCTCTCCCGCACGGGTGAGACTCGGCTCCCGCGCTGGAGCTGATCAGCAGCCTCGGGATCCGAGGCTTTTCCTCTGTTCCCGAGCCCCTCGGTCCACCGTTTGGAGTGAAATTCGAGATGGAGGTTCCTCTCACCTCCCACGACACGTTTACCACAGCAGAAACGAGAATCACAAGCTCAAAGTTCCTAGATCTCAAATCTAACTAAAAAGCTAAACCTAACTTTGAGCTTGGATCTCTCCTAGACTAATGCATGTATAAGCGTGAAAACTTAATAAAACTCAGTTCAAGGAGTTAAGAACAACTCACCAAGATCTTGCCTTGAACTTGCGATCGGTTTGTCCGGATCGGCCAAAAGTCCAAAATTGCTCCAAAAGAGCAGTTTTGAGAAAAGAGAAAGGAGAGAAGAGAGAAATAGAGAAAATGAGGGGAGAGGCTCGGCCTTCCCCTATTTATAGGGGAGCCTGGCACTAGGTCTACTCGGGCCCCAGGCCAGACTTTCTCTTCTCTTTTAAACATCTCAAAACTTTAATCCTTGGCCCGATCCACCGACCAATTCACCAATGGACTTCCAATCCATTGGCTATGGACTTCCAATCCATTGGCTATGGACTTAGAGAAGTCCACTTTAATATCTCCATGCATGGTCACCAGTCTAATCTTCCAACTACGTCTTGTCTTAAGCCTAACTTCTCTTCTGACTTGACACAGCCGGACCGACATATTGTTTAATTATTAAGTCATCTTACACTATTCCGTTCGTATCGAAAAGGTCGTGCTAGGTCCGGGTGCGTCAATTTTGATGCTTTTTAAATATTTAGTTGAATTAAATGATTGTATAAATTTTTTTTTACAATTAATATCTTTAGATAAATATCCAAAGGGATAAATAACAAAAAAATTATGATAATATCATAAAAGACTTTTGTTTTCCTAAAAAGATTTCAATGGCAATTTATTTTTTTCCTCTCAATGTAATGCTTTATTTTTATATCATTCAATTTTTGTATAGGAATTATAAAATTTGATGGTAATTATTTCGTCACTTATTTTGTTAATTTGTTTAGAATTTTATACTTAAATTGTAACAATTCCGACGTGGAACTAGGGTTTAAACTTAGTACTATATTATTATTATTATTATTATTATTATTATTATTATTATTATGGGTACAATAAGTATTTTATAATTTCGATATTAAATTATTATTATTATTATCAATAAAAATAATTTTAAATAATTTACTTACGAAAATAACCTTTATGATATATATTTATAGGTGGCAGATGGGTAAGTCGGGTTGGGTCAATTTCAGGTCAAGAGAAATTCGGGTCATATTGGGTTCGGATCCGGGTCATTTGGGTTTGGGTCATTCCGGATTTCACACTCGGGTTTCCGGGTTTAACTCATTTCGGGTTCGGGTCATATTGATTCGAGTTGGCACTCGGGTTTTTGGGTTCGAGTTATTTCAAATTCAGCTTGGATTATTTGAGTTTATTTTTTTCATGTCTGATACTTGGATTTTTAATTTGTATCATTTAAGATTTTATTATTTGATATTAACTTCTTTTTTTTTCTTTTATATAGATTCAAGATTTATTGAAAAAATAATGTCACTATGTACTAGATTTTTAACTTTTAGTCTTTAGCAATTTATTCTAAATGGGTAAAAATTCAAATATTTAATTTGAAGTGAAAGTTTCTAATTACTTATTGAGTTTAGTCTTAATCGTACAATTTACAATGTGTACAAATGAAAATGATAATTATTAATTTTTAATTCTATATGAGAAATAACAAAATCTAAAAATAATATTAATTTTATTTGTGAGCAATAAACAAGTAGAGATATCAATTTTTTTTAATTCAAACCGCACCTAAACGATCTTTAAGAGACATTCAATTAAATCTAATTTAATTTACTTGACTTGTCACTAATCCGTAGATTAATATTTTTTAATTTAAATATTATATAATAGTAATATAAAATAAGTTAAATTAAAAATATTTAATATTAATTAAAATATTATATGATATTTGATATTTCTTTATATTAACTATGAAATATTAAAGTATAGATATTTAAATAGTTACATAAAAAATTTAATCTAATTCTACTTATAACAAGGAAAATAAATTCTTTTATTGTTCTTAAATCTTAATCATAATTAATATTCTCTCTGTCCCTGTATAGATGTCATATTCTAGAAGGATTTCTTGTACCTTTTTATCTGTCATTTTGGAAAACCATTAAAGCATTAATTAGTTTTTTCCTATTTTACCCCTAATAAAATGAAGAATATTGTTAACAACTCAAATTAAACATTGCAGGTAGTATTGGGCAATGAAGAAGCCTATTCAATTTATTTTTGTTCCCAATAAAGGATTAATGACCATAGTTGTTGCTCTTTGTTAAGTTTTCTTATAAATTTAGATCCAAATAAAAGATTACTGCATACGTTTTCAAAGAAAATGGAAGTAAATAAAGACTCTGTTAACTCAGACTTTGTTGAATTTTCTTCTGGCTCTTTGTTTAAGTCAAAGAGAAATTGATTTGATGACTTAGTCACTTGAGAACTCAGACTGAAGCGGAGGTCAGCAAGAAAACTTTCTTCTGTAGCAATGTTAAAATCTAGCAATTGATGATTTTGTGATTCCATTGAAAAAACTTGTTTATCTTCATCATCAATATTTGAAGGCATTAAAATTACATTTAAATCTATTTCAAGTAATGGCATTTGATATCTCTCCCCCGAAGTCATGATTAAAGAATGCTAATAAGTTCTTGTTTGATGAATAAATAAGAACCAATATTTAAGTTGTGAATGTTTTAGATTCTAAAAAAATTTTGGTGGGAAAAACTACTGAAAAAATTTAGGGAAAAAATTGGAGGAAAATAGAATTGAAAATTTTAATTCAAATAAAATTTTAAATTGCAAAAGAAAAGAATGGGGGAACATTTTGGAAACATACGTTTACTAGAATTTGGGGAGAGTAATTAGTGGATGAGATTAAATATATTAAAGTTGGAGAGAGAAATTAGGTAAACTAAAATAAATGGTAATATTAAAAAATTATGATAAATTTTGACTACATCAATGTTAATAACTACTTTTAACTTATTTTCTTAATAAGTGTGATTTGGTTAATTATGACATCTATATAGGGATAAAGGGAGTAATTAAGTTCAGATCAAAGAAAATATTAACAAAATATCGATGCATGATATATACATACATATACTTGACTTACTATTTGATAAAAAACTAAAAACAATTTGAAAGTATTAGCTTTTATTAATTACTATATGTTGGTATTTTATATTATTATACTTTTATTTTTAATTGAATTACTATTTTAAAAATTTTCAAATATACTTTCTTTTAAGTTCGAGTCATTTTAGGTTAATTTCTCGGGTTAATCGGGTTCAAGTCATTCTGGGTTCGAGTCATTTTCGGGTTCGGGTAATTACGGGTTTGGGTTTGTCGACTTTTTAGTCAAATCGGGTTGGGTCGGGTTCGGTTTCGGGCGGGTCGGGTACCTATTCTCGGGTCAGGTTTTACCAGCTCTGTATATATTTAAATTATTATAGATTATTAATTTTACAAGCCCTACTTCAAATAGAACTTCAATTATCCCCTATATATAACATCTATTACCTAATATTTTTTCAACTTTTTTATTATAACCTATGGAATTTGGTGTGTATCGGTTTGATTGAAGGCTTAATTAACCACAAGAACTCTCAAGTTTCAACTTTAATTAGTTCTGGTAAAGTGATAAGCCAAATGGTTCAGTTGTTTGTGCCTCATTTATTAGGGAGTATAGGAGCTAGAAATGGAGCAAATGCAAGCAACTGCTAATGCCTAATGGCCTCATTAGCCGTTTCTAACTAAGAGTCTTTGTGATAAGAATGAAGGAAAAAGATGAGGAAGAAAATTTACTTATTTTAATGATTGTAATTTATTATTACATATCCTACTTTATAACTTAACTATTAGATTGAAAAAAATTTCATTTCTTACTATTTTCTTTCCTTCCTATCAAGTAGACTATATTTTCTTTCCTGGATACAATTGTTTGTTTCGGAGCATTTGAGTAGGACCATTTTCTCAAATAATGTGGCCCCTGGGCACGTGCAAAGCTAACACATGCACCGGTCATTATCATTTTTATTTCTTTTTCATTTTTCATAAATTATTATCATTTTTGTTTATATCATTTAAAAGTTTTTATTTTTAATTGAGTATTTGTACATAATTCTTATTAAATATTTGTAAAAATTATACTATTTGTTGAGTATTTGTAAAAAGTATACTAATTGTGTAATTCTTTTCTTTTTCCCTACTCTAATAAATAAACGACTTAATACCTAATTTGGTCCTTGAATTATACAAAAAATGACATATTGGTTTATAAATTTTTATTTAAAACAAATTGGTCCCTTAATTTTTATTTTTGTATAGGTTGATCCCCAAAATGATCAAATTCTTGACGGATTAGGATAGATGGATCCCTAAACTTTTATTTTAAGACAAATTGATCCTTGAATTTTCTTTATTTTTTTTAATTTAGGACCTATCTGTCTTAAAATAAAAGTTCATGGACCAATCTATCTTAAATAAAAATTTAGGGATCAATCTGTTCTTTTTTATATACTTCAGTGTCCAAAATGCGTACAAAGCCATTTATTTAGAATGGGAATTCAAGACTTTTAAAATAAAATCTCAAATTCAATCACAAAAGCCTTTATTTAAAATTTATTTTCCTAGAGAAATTGAATTTTGCTTTCTATGTCACCTCCAATAGAAAAGGATTAAAGGAATCTGCGACTAGCTTTGGTTATAAACGCGTTATTGTCATTGTTATATAATAATAATACAATTAATGGAAACATAACACATAATAACTTTATAAAATTTGGTATAAATTAAATATAATAGAACCTACTCTCAGGTGAGGAAGGGTATTTACCTGCTGTGAAGCAAAAGAATCCGACATCGGTGTCTAACTTAACGAGTCGATCTAATTAAGGAAGCAAAGCAACGATGACTGACTTTCTTAGACTTTCTTACCTTTGGCATACTTGATACATTTTCAAATAAATCAATCTAATTATTTATTTATTTAATCCTTTATATATATAATTTTTTTGTTAAATTATTCTTATATCGATATTGAAATTTTAAGCTTACTCTTATTACTTTACGTTTATTCTTATCAAATTCTATATTTCACAATTTTATACTTATTTTTATCACTTTTATGTTTACTCTTAACAAATTTAAAAGTCACAATCCCTAGAAGAGGAATAAATTATAAATCTTGTACATAGTCCTAAAAAAGGAAAAAAATTTAAAATCTTGTACATAGTTCCCATTAAAAAAGTCATTATATCTAATTAAGTATTTATATATAATCCTCATTTAAAAGTTATGGTCGCAACAAAGGAACAAATTTTAAATTTTATAGCTAGTCCTATTTAAAAGTCATAATCCTCAATTATACATTTGTACGCAATACTCATTTAAAAGTTTTGGTCCCCAAAGATAAATTTTAGTAATGGACGACGGATTATTTTCTAGTTTATTAGTATCAATTTAAAAAGAAAAGAATTATAATAATTACAAATTAGAATTTTTGCTAATATGAGTTGTAAAGAATATTCTTCAAAGACAGATTTTAGTAATATTTCACGACGAATTATTTTATGAGTTTATGAGTATTGATGTAAGATGAAAAAAATTTATGATACTTATGAATTCGATTTCTTACTAATAGGAGTCGTAAAAAAATGTAGTAAAATATGAAACAGTTCCCATTTAAAAGTCACAGTCTCTATTAAGTATTTGTATATGATCTCCATTTAAAAGTCATTATCTCCAATTGAATATTTATACACAATCCCCATATACGGTCCCCAATTAAGTGTTTGTACATGGTCCCAATTGATTATTTACACATAATCCCCATTTAAAAGTCATCCCAATTGAGTATTTGTATATGCTCTTCATCTAAAAGTCACGATCCCCTAAAAAGAAAGAAAGAAAAATTTAAATCTTGCACACAGCCCATATTTAAAAGTTATAATTTCTAATTAAGTATTTATATACAGTTGTTAAACTCCATTTTACAATATAAAATATGCATTAATGTACTTCATTTTTCTTTACTCATACTCTTAAAATGTTAAATTTTTTATCACTTTTATTTTGCAGATGATGTTAGAGAGTTGAGTTAAATTGGAGCTAAAAAGGAGGTAATAGAAGACCAAGGTCGACAAGGAAGAGTCAAAGCAAAAACCGTCCACGGATTAGGACTCATCCGTGGACGAATGGATTCAGCAGAGCCAACCTCCCCCATAACAAGCAGCAATCCATGGACAGATGGAGTCTTAATCGTCCACAGATCCATCAAGTAGGGTTGAAGTTTGAAAGACTTGTGCTAATCTGTCGACAGATGGGCATAAAACTGTCAACGGATCCATCGAGCAGGTGCCACACTCTAGGATATATAAGCCAATCCATCGAGGGATGAATCGGGGCTAGCTGACACCTGAAGCCACTCGTGTGTGCATTCTTCTAGGCTGATTTTGTGGGCCTAGTTAGTTATGGGTAGCAGCCAAAAGTAGGGAAATGCCATTATTGCCCTCAATCCCTATCTCTCTCTTACTTGTAACCCTAGGACATAAATGTATTTACAATCTTTTGATTGTCTTATAGAGAAAGAGAGAATTTGGAGTGAGAAGAGCATAGAGTTTTAATTAGCTTTGGGAAGAAGATAGGAGGTAACATTGAAATTAGATTAGAAATTGAGAATTCTTTGGTTTTTCTTGCTTTTCTTATGATTATGTATAGCTAAATCTCTTTTTCCTTTAATCAATAGTTAGATTTCAATCCTTTAATTGTTGATTGTGAAACTATTGATCTTTATTGTCAATCAATCCATTGATTCTTTCCTTGTTTCCTACAATTAATAGATTTGATTGTGTTCATAATCTACATTATTTAAATATCTTTGTTGAGTAATCATGAGTACTTGATTGGATGTCTAATTAATTGGCTAAATCATAGGAATATCCAATCTTCTTAATGGGTCTTCTTTGATTGAAGTGGCATTTAGATTGATTAATCAATCTAAAGAAATTAGGATTGTGATTGAGTTCTTTATGTTGGGTAAATAATTAATCAAGTTAGATTAAACCTTTTCATGTTCTTAATGCCTCCATATTCTTAAATTGAAGAGCTGGTTCTTTACATTGAGTTTATGGAGAGAAATCATAATCATGGTTGGGTATGAACATTGATTAAATATTCCATTTGAGCTTGGGTAATCTTCGGCTGGTATAAGTTTATTCCACTAACTAATTAATGGCTTGATGTTAATTGAATAAGTCAATGATCAATTGATTTTAATAGGGATTGAGTCTACTATAGGTTAAGGGATTTCATTAATTGACTATTTCAGTTATCATTTATAGCTCTCTTAATTTACATTTTAAATTGTTGTTTTGATTACCTTTACCCCAAATTCCGTATTGGTTAATCATTTAGCTCCATGTGGATTTTTGACTCTTACTTACCTTAATACTTAGATTAATAAGGAAATTTATTTGGTACTTAGTGACATTTTACCAACAGTTCCTATTGAGTATTTACATACAGTGTCATGCCCCGACCCACCCGGGTCAGCCACGTGGCAACCGTCCGTTGTCTCGAAGTACGTGCTGGCCAGTCATGCACCTGAAGCACCGCAAGGCATAGAAATGGATACCATCGCTGCAAAACACTAAAACTTTAATTAAAAATCATTTAATAAAATAATTAAACTTACAATATGTACCAGTGGATTAATTTAAAGAATACCTACACAGCGGAAACTACTAAGCCTAAGCCACCGACGCCTCCTAGTGAGCCTCCATTCTATTTGCTGACTCCGTACGCGAATCTACATCCATCCACATTGGATACAGGTGAGTGACAGAGGTTCTAAGAATCTCCATATGGATTAGAGCAGATAAGGGAAATCCAAAATAAAATAAAATAAATATATATTTTTTTCTTTTGAAAACTCTTTTCTGGTTCTCCTGCTGGGAACCCTCTTTTAAAAACATCTCAAATAAAATAAATTTATATATCTCAAATGGGCTGGCATCTCTTTTATACTGGAGGCTCGACCCGTCGGTCGTCATATGCCTCACTGCACCGAGGGCTATCTCTTTTCTCATTCAATAATATTTTCTCTTTTCTATCTCTCTAGCCCTTTCCCTCGGTGGTGCCTCGCTGTGGTGGAACACAGCGAACTAGAGCCTGGCGAGCTTCCCTACGCGCCTCTCCCAACCACGTCTCGTCTCACCGTGCCCCTCAATAGGCGGTCCACGGCTGAGAATCTAGCATGCTTTCCTCCAACTCGTCCACGCTCCCGCAAATTGGAGCCCGAGGAGCATCTCTCTCAATCACTCATCTCGCAAGGGTGTCGCACCCTTAAAATTCATAATAATAATATTTCATAATAATATATATATATATGTATAAAACATACATTTTTAAAATACATAAACATACACACATAAGTCTTTATATTTCTTTTTAAAACTTCCCACTTACTGCGTGGGTATATCACAAACAAGTGTGTGTGTGTGTGTGGATTTCACATATCCCAAAACCTTTTTGAAAAACATTTATGTTTTAAAATCTTTTCCCCCAGTGGCTACACAAAGAAGTCTAGGCCACTCATAGTATTGGGAGATTCGTATACTCCCAAGCGCTCCATGTAGCTTTACCCTCCGGTACATTGCCGCATTCGATTATCCGGAGCCCTAATACATGAAAATATAAGTTAGCATTCATAATTAAATTTATGAATGCACCTACGAGACTCTAACATGACCTAAGACTGGACCTGAATGTGATTCGGGGCTTAGAAAAGTGTCCAGGAGGTTTTGGGGTAAAAATTGGACACTTGATGAAAAATTACGAAAATACCCCTGAGGGTCCATGGGCCGCCCACTCGGGCTGGGCCCGGCACTTAGAAAAGTGTCCAGGAGGTTTCGGGGCTAAAATTGGACTCTAGACGAAAAATTACTAAAATGCCTCCGGGGGACCCGTGGGCCCCACAGCTGGACTAGGCTGGGCCCCACACGAGTTTGGCCAAGTTCTACTCGAAATCGGGCTCAAAAAGCCCACCTGTGAGATATTTATATATTATAATGATATAATATATAAATATCTAGAATATATTAATATAATATATAAATATCTTTTAATATAATAATATTATATAAAAATATCTAAACAGGGACTCGATCGGCCTGTTTCTCAGCCGGTCTCTCCCCCGGTTTTCGCACTCATTTCTCCTCTTTTCGACGAACAAACTTAGAGAGGCGATCCTCATAGCATCCACGACGGATCCGCCGAGGCAGAAACGAGAAACACCGGTCCAATTTTCCCGTAGACTGAGATTTAGCCTAAATTGACTAAATCTCCGATTTACTCACACTCGGTGCACAGAAATGTGTAAAAATGGAATATGACGTAGAATAAGGTGAGTACTATAACATACTAAAAACTCATCTTATTCCACCGACCTGAAATCCACTTATTTGAGTTTAAACTTTTAATCCGATTAAAAGTTGAAAGCTGAGATATAGGCTAAATCGATGCATGGATGTGTGTGCAAACTTAACATAACGTAGATCGAGGTGAGAAGAACAACATATTGGAAACTTACCTTGATCTGACTGTCGGACTGTCTTGATTTGCCAATTGTTCAGAATGCCTCCGTTCGGCTCCAGAGAGAAAAAGAGAAAAAGAAAGAAAAAGAAAAAGAAAAAATGAAAGAAAAAGGTTCGGCCTCCCCTATTTATAGGGGAGCCCGACGCCGGGTCCACTCGGGCCCCGGGTCAAACTTTTTTTCCTTTTTCAACTTTCTTTTATTTTCACCCGTTGGCTAAATCCTTTGCTTTCTTGTGCCAACGGGGCCCATAATAAATTTCTAGGGACTTATTTGGAGGTCTTTTTGACATTTACTAATTTCCATGCATGGTTAATTACTTTATCTTTAAACTCCGTCTTATCCTAATTTTAACTTCTCTTCTAACTTGACACAGCCGGACCGACCCATTGTTTAATTAATACGTCATCTTGTACTATTTCGTTTGTACAGAAAAGTCCTGCTAGGTCCGAGTGTGTCATACAGTCTCTAGAAAAGAAACAAATTATAAATTTTGTGCACGATCCGAAGAAAAGAATAAATTTTAAATCTTATAAATAATTCTCATCAAAAAATCGCGATCTCTAATTGGGTATTTATATATGATCTACATTTAAAAGTAATGGTTCCAAGGAAGGAACAGTTTTTAAATTTTGTAAACGGTCCTATTTTAAAAGTCGTAATCTCTAATTAAATATTTGAACACGCTTTTCATTAAAAGATTTCGATCTCCAAAAATAAATTTTAGTAATGCATGACAAATTGTTTTCTAGTTTATGAGAATTGATTTAAGAAGAAAATAATTATAATAATTACAAATTATAATTCTTATAGGAGTTGTAAAGAAGTGTTCCCAAAGACTAATATTAGTAATATCTCACAAAAAATTATTTTATGGATTTCTAAGTACCGATTTAAGATGAAAATAATTATTTATTACTTAAATTTCTTACTAATAAGAGTTGTAAAAAAAGTGATAAACTATGAAGGTTGTGAATGTTTAAATTTATATATATTTATTATATATAGGCTAATTAAAGTCCTATCTAAAATAGAAATTGTAATTATTAATATATTATATTTAAAAAAGATAAATAAATAATTATTTGTTAATTACCTATGACGACTCTTAAATTAATAATGGTATAAGATAATTTTAAAAGGTTTTAATGTAACTTCAAAAGTGTAATTGTTAATAATATTTAAAATAAATAAATAAATAATTATTTGCTAAATACCTATTATACCTCTTAATTTAATAAAACTATAAGACAATTTTAAAGAATAAAAATGTCGATCACTATTTTATTAAGGAAGTAAATAAATAAATAATTATTTATTAAATACCTATTATACCTCTTAATTGAATAAAACTATATGACAATTTTAAAGGATAAAAACGTCGATCACTATTTTATTAAGGAAGTGTACACTTTTATAATAAAAGATATTAAAGTGGTGATACGGTTAAAGTTAAACAAAATCATTTCTATTATTTTATGATTTTCTTAAAAAATCAAAATAAAATAAATAGAGAAGTAATATAACTGGCATTTTCCTCACAAGGTATAGCTAAAATCCGAGCACTTTAAAGAGCTTTATTAAGCTAAACTCTTTCAGCTTAAGCACTGGTCATTTTTAGAGCACTAGCTTTGCTTTTTCCATAAAAATCATAATGGTAATAGAGTGATATATATTTCCAAAGGCAATTGAGAGTAATGAGAAATTGTGGACAAACTTCGAAAAGCCAACTTGAATGAAATATTGTTAATCATATTTGTAGACACTTATTTTTTTTTTTAATCTTAATTAATTAGTTAATTAATTTTAATTAATTAATTAATTGATTTGTCATTTCCATATTTTTATTTTGGTTATCCTTCAAAATTTGGTTTTTATTATTTCATCTTAAATTAATTTTAATTTTATTACTTTGTAGGTAATCTTGAACCAAGACCGGAAAGTTTGACGAGCCAACTCGATTTCCATGCAAGATATATATATATATATATGTATATATATATTTATATGTGCATATATATGTATGTATTTATGTGTATATATATATATATATATTTATTTATATGTGTGTATATGTATTTATATATATATATGTATATGTATATATATGTATTTGCATGTATATATATATATTTATATATTTTTATGTATTTACATATATTTATATATATATTTGTTTATATACATAAGTTTATACATAGGAATGTATATATATACATATGAATATATATATATATATATATATATTTGCATGTCAAAAAAAGCTGCCACGGCAGCAGCCACACCACCGTTGCATAGCAGCGACCGAGCCACCAACCAGTCCGGCATCTCCAGCCAAGCCTCCAGCACCCACAGCCTCCACAGCTGCCACAGCAGCAACAAAATAGCCACGCCACCGTCCCACAGCCACCACAAACACAGAACTTAAGGAGAGCCTCTTCCACAAGCCCCTCATCGACAATGGCGGCTGCCACTGCAAGCACGACTTACCTCTTTTCTCTCTTACCCTTTTTCTCTTAAAACAAACTTTCTACGATTCCATGCTATAAATATTCATCTGCAGATCAGGCGCAGCTTTAGGATCATTGCATTGCTTCCTATTTCTCATCTGTCAGTACTCGAAAAACTTATCCCACAACCAAGATGAGCCAAGCAGAGGAAAAAGAAACCAAGGACCTCGCAGCTTCACGTCAAACACCCCGTCTGAATGAAAGAATCCTTTCATTCTTTGTCAAGGAGATCGGTTGCTGCACATCCTTGGCATGATCTTGAGATTGGACCTGGAGCTCCACGTGTTTTCAACTGTGTTGTTGAGATAACGAAAGGCAGCAAGCTCAAATATGAACTTGATAAGAAGACTGGATTGATTAAGGAGCCATTTCTTCATGGATTTTTTTCTACGAGCCAGAGCCATTGGATTGATGCCCATGATTGACCAGGGAGAGAAAGATGACAAGATCATTGCAGTCTGTGCTGATGATCCAGAGTACAGACATTACACTGATATCAAGGATCTTCCACCTCACCGCCTTTCTGAGACCCGCCGCCACCACTGTCCCTCCACAGCCGCTACGGCAGCCACTGCAGCGGCAGTAGCTCGTCTCTACAACCACTGCAGCTGCTCAAGAGGATGAGAAGAAAGTGGAAGAGCAGGAGCCTGCAGTCAAGGAAGAATTGAAAGATGAAGTGGTTAGTGATGAACCACTGAAAGCAAAAACAGAAATTGTAGCCGAAGCAAAAGTTAATGAGCCAGCGAAGGAAGAAAATGTTGCTGAACTTAAAACGGAGGACATTGTAGAGAAGGTTGCTGCTACTATTCCAGCCTCCGACGCTGTGGAAGATGACGGTGCTAAGACCGTCGAAGCGATTGAAGAGACTATTGTTTCAGTCTTTTTTTTTAGTTCAACCAGAACAACAACCAGCAGTTATAAAGACAGCAGAGGGAAACGTTGATGTGGTCTGTGAAGATCATCAAAAAGATGCGAAGACAGGGAACCCGCAAGCCCACAGCTGAGCTTTGCTTCTCTTTCTCCTTTTTCTCTTCTTCTTTCTTTCTTCTTTTTATTATTAATTTTATACTATATATTATGGTTTATTGTTTTTAACTTATAGTAATTGGGAAGGCCTTTTGGTTTTTCTTTGATCCGCAGCTGACCCTATCTCTCAGCACCTGAAACAAAAATACCAGACACCAAGTTCCTTAATAAGAAAATGGCCAGGGAGAAGATCAAGATCAGGAAGATTGACAACGTGACGGCCAGGCAAGTGACTTTCTCTAAGAGAAGGCGAGGGCTTTTCAAGAAAGCTGAAGAGCTTTCGGTTCTTTGTGATGCTAAGGTTGTTCTCATCATTTTCTCTGCTACTGGCAAGCTATTTGAGTATGCTAGCTCCAGCATGAAAGATACATTGGAAGGTATAATCTGCACTCCAGCAATCTCAACAAATTAGATCAACCATCTCTTGAACTGCAGCTGGAAAACAGTAATCAGATGAGATTGAGCAAGGAAATTGCTGATAAGACCCATCAACTGCTGACAGCCGAGTACCTCATGCAAATATGAATATTTATGATCCAAATTTTGCTGTGCCTTTACAAGCTCCAAAATTCTGCTTTGATGGGTGGTTTCGCAAGTTCTGGCGCAGGCCATGGAGAAGAAGAAGTGGTGAGTTTGTTGTTAGTCGTTCTCATCAAACTCTGATGGCCGAGCTGTCGGTGATGTTGAAACAGAAAATGTCATGCTTTGCCCATAACCACAAAAAAGAGAGAAGAGAATCACATGTCTTCAACAGTCCTAATATCATGACCCGTGACCTCGCCAGCTACACTTATTGGATGCTGCGCCCCTCGGATGCTTACGATACCAACCGACAATGGAAGACAAGAAAAAGAAGAGCCTGGTCAAAGAAAATTAATTAACAGCTATCATTAAAAAAAAAAGAAGAAGAAAGCCAACGGATGAAAGGGAGTGAATGAGTATAAAAAGACCATTTTTTAGCAAAAAAGAAACAGAGGGGGGAAGAACGAGAGAAAGAGAGGAGGAGAGCACAAAAGGGCTTCAGCATTTCTTCTTCAAAGACAGAAGAGAGAACAAAATACAGAGAGAGTACAAAGAAAGTTGGAGCATTTTTCTTCAAGTAAATTTTTTTCTTCTTCTTGATCTATTTTAAATGGATTGGTCAGAGAAAATAGAGAAAAGGTTTGTTGTTTATCAACTTTTAGCCATTCTCTTTTCCACAAAGCCATTTTTTTTAATTTTGGTGTAAAACTTCATACTCTTTAGGTAAAGCTCTTGTTTTTATCTTTCATTTTTTTGCTTTAAATGCAATGTTCTTGCTTTGTTATGTTAACTTCATGCAAGAAATGCTAGCTTTAATTTTTTGTTGATATTTATAATTTATAAATTTGATTAGTTTAAAGCATGCTTTAAGAATATTTAAGATTATGTCTTTTTACTTATTTATTTTATTTTTGTTAATATGGCTTTTCTTTTAATTATTTATGTGATTATGTAAAAAGTTTCTAGCTTTATTATTTTTTGAAGCATGTTTTGTATGTTCCATATGCTTGTTTAATTAAAAGTTTTAACCTTGATTAGAAAAATTACATTTTTGAGTTTATTTTCATTCTTGCTTGTTTAAAAAAAATCTAGTCTTGGTAATAAAGATTATACCTTTAATTTTGTAAATTTGATTGTTTGGGTTAAAATTTTGATTTAAATTATAAAGACTATAATTTTAAAACTTGTATACATTTTTGTTTAATTAAAAATAAAACCTTGGTGAATAAAAATTAAATCTTTGAGTTTATTTTTATTTTATTTTATTTTATTTTATTTATTTAAATAAAGAGAACAAATCTTGGTTGTTAAAAATTATATTTTTATGTTTGTAAATGTCTATTTAATTTAGAACTTAATTTTGGCCTTGTTAAATTATCTTTTGTCATTAAATCCTTGTTTGCTTAATTTGAAATTTAATCTTGTTTGTAAAATTACCCTTTTGCCCTTGTATGAATATTTATTTAATCTTACTTTTTTACCCTTGATTATATGTTTGTTTAATTAAAAACCAATCTTGTGTGTAAAATTACCTTTTTGCCCTTGTATGTAAAATTATTTTTACCCTTGCATGAATTTTTGTTTAATTAGTAATTGTATCATGTGTGTGAAATTACCTTCTTAATCTTGTATGTGAAATTACCTTTTTATCCTTGTAAATAAAATTACCGTTTTGCCCTTGTATGAACTTTTGCTTAATTAGTAATTGTATCTTGTATGTGAAATTACTTTTTTTTTACCCCTGTATATAAAATTACCTTTTTACCCTTGCATGAACTTTAAATTGAATCTTGTATTGAATCACCGTTTTACCCTTATATGTATGTTTGGTTGATTAAAAGTTGAATATTGCATGTAAAATTACCTTTTTGCCCCTTCACATATGTTTATTCAATTATAAATTAAATTTTGCGTAGAAATTACCTTTTGGACCTTGTAAATGTATTTATTTAAATTAAGCTTGCTCATATGTGTTAAATTAGCTATCATGCAATTTGAATTTGTAAAATTAAATTTAAATTCCCATGTTCTATTTATTTATCGTATTATATTGTGCAATTAATTGTATGTATATACTAACCCATGTTTTCTTGTCCCATTCATGCATAATTAAAATTAGAACATTGGTTTTCAAAAATTCATGTGCATGGGGTAACCGAAAGATACCTCGGGAGTCTGAGGTTTTCGAAGGTTTTCTCCGATGAGAGGTTATTTCGGTGTCTAATCGGGAGTCCGATCGGACCCGGGAGAATTTTTCATCCCTTCAAAAATGAAAAATATATTTTGCTCATTTGATTTTCACAAAAAGCATGCATCATGTTTATGATTTTCTTTAATTCTTTAAAATTTGCAAATGAACTCAAAAAATTTTCTTTTTACAAAAAAGAATGTTAATTCCAAAATCTTTTTTTTTTTTTATTTTATTTTTACTTTCATGTTTTATTTTTATTTCATTTTAAGAAAATCTCTTGTTTAAGAGGCCCAATTAAATTAAAAGGAATATTTATTCCAACATTAATTTCAAAACATGTTTTAGAAGTTTTTTTGAGAGATCTTAATTTTCCAACTATAATTAAGGCCTCTCAAATTAATCCAAATTTTATGAAAAAATCACTTTCAAAATCTCTTTTTATTTTTATTTCTTTTTCAATAAAAGGGAATATTTATTTTCTTTTATCCTTTTTTTTAATTTTTCAAAATATTTTCCTATCAAACTAAATTTTTGTCAAACTATTCCCTTCATCAAATTAAAAGGAATATTTATTCCGATATTGTTTTAAAATTAAATCTTTCTAAGAGATTTTAATTTGAGAAATCATAATTAAGGTCTCTTAATGTGATTTTTAAAACACGAATTTGAGGATGTTTATCCCAACCTTTTTTGCAAAATGTTTTTTCTAGAAGGTTTCAATTAATATTCTCATAATTGAGACTTTCTAAAATTAAAATTAAACCTTTGTTTTTCAAAAGGATATTTATCTTCATTTTTAAATTTGACTTTGATTTTTGAAGAATATTTGTTCTTAGTTAGAAATTGAATCTCCATTCTAAGTAGGAAATTTCTTCAAATTTGAAATTGGGCTATGGATTTTCACATTAAAAGGAATGTTCATTCCGACATTAAGTTTTTTTTTAAATTTGGATTTAACTTTTCAATGGGATTTTTGTTCCACATTAAAAGGAATATTTATTCCAATAGTCGAAATTATGTTTTTCCTAAAATGATTTTAAACATATTTTATTATTATTTCCCAAGTAAAATATTTCAAGACTTTTGTGGTACCGATTTCCGGGCGTCTTGGGGGTGCTAATCCTTCCCCAAGCGTAACCGACTCAAGAACCTAAAATCTTTTTCGTAGACCAGTTTCTTTCCTTAGCTTGACGTAATCTTTCTAGATTTACGTTAGGTTAAACAAGTAGGTGACTAACCACACCTATTTAAAATAAAAGGTTAGTGGCGACTCCATTTGTTTTTAGACTGTTTAGTCCCGAATATTTTTCACGCCATGTCATTTATCGTCGGAGCGGTAAAACGTCTCGACAATATTGTTGCACCAAAAATTTCCTTCACCGATTTGCTGATGAAGAGTATGCCAGTTGCTTTATAATGAAAACAAAAAAAAAGAGAAGGACAGGTCCTGATTTAAAGTCACTGTCAGAGCCGTGCCCCCAGGGGCAACGGAACCCTAAGCACTCACCCCGGTTAATCCGTGGGCCTGTTGCACTGCTAGCTCATGCCGGATAAATCCAGGCCCTTTTGCTAGCCCAATCCAGGTATTGTCCCAAGGCCCAAGAATTCGAGTACCAGCGTGCCTGCAGCACTCCTCGAACCCTGGCCACCAAGGGTTTTGTTGCTCCCAAGAGCACGCCTCTCACCAACTAAGCTGCGCCTTTTTTGTCAGAGCCGTGCCCCCAGGGGCAACGGAACCCTAAGCACTCACCCCGGTTAATCCGTGGGCCTGTTGCGCTGCTAGCTCATGCCGGATAAATCCAGGCCCTTTTGCTAGCCCAATCCAGGTATTGTCCCAAGGCCCAAGAATTCGAGTACCAGCGTGCCTGCAGCACTCCTCGAACCCTGGCCACCAAGGGTTTTGTTGCTCCCAAGAGCACGCCTCTCACCAACTAAGCTGCAGCTTAGTTGGTGAGAGGCGTGCTCTTGGGAGCAACAAAACCCTTGGTGGCCAGGGTTCGAGGAGTGCTGCAGGCACGCTGGTACTCGAATTCTTGGGCCTTGGGACAATACCTGGATTGGGCTAGCAAAAGGGCCTGGATTTATCCGGCATGAGCTAGCAGCGCAACAGGCCCACGGATTAACCGGGGTGAGTGCTTAGGGTTCCGTTGCCCCTGGGGGCACGGCTCTGACAGTCACAGTCTGGTTATTTAATACATTGAATCCACTGGATGTTTCACGAACTGAGTTTGCAGTTTAAATATATATATATATATATATTTATATATATATATATATATATATATGCTCTTTACTAGAAGTGGCTTCTATCAAACTTGAGAACTAGTCTTCGCCAATTGGCAAAAAACAAGGCAAAGGGCAAAGACCAATCACTGAAATCAATGCAAGTCCATTACAAGAAAAGTAAACGGAAACTTGAACAAAAGTAAGAAAATAAATCAATCAAGAAACAGAACATGAAGCCATACTTGACAGAATATTGTCTCTGTTGTCTGGAAAGCTGTTGATATCTTTTATCCTTCAGGTTGGGACTCTTTTACAGCTATACTCAGGCTAACTTTAAGGCCCTGTAATTTTTCTGCCTTCAATTCAAATAATCCTACTTTTAAGGCTTCGCTTGATATTGGCCGATCTATGCTCAATCTTCATCCCCATGATGATCGTAGCCTTAATATCAATTAAAGCCGCAAACTTTGAAATAGTCAATTCCTTTCTGCTTGGTTGATTTGGCTAATGCATAGTCTACTAATAGCCCTATTTTGTAAATTAGGGTATAAACATTTACTCCCCCCCCCCCCCACCCCCCACCTCCCCAAGTGTGAAAATTTGATTAAAATTTAAACACTTATCCTTAATTGCTCGGCTAATTTCATATTTGTGACTATTAAACAATAGCTTTTTGGATTAATCATTCTGAATGTTTATATTTATTCAAATTTAATTCTAATGAACGCACCTCACCAATTAACCAATCGGCTTGTCTCCTCAGCCCCTTATAAACCTTTTGGCGGTTTTCTTTCACAACCAATTTCAGAAATCCCTAAAAACCAATGGAACCTTTACATTGCTTATACTTCCTACCCTTTGTATCAACTACTTGTTCAAAATCCTTGGCCAGATTCTTTTCTTCCCATCATAATGGCTGCTATCGACGAGATTACCTGTTCTTCCATCCAAAATATTGTTCGTCTTTACCCAGACTCCTACACCAAGAGTCCCCGCGAAAACCTGTCTTACTTCACACCTTCAAGGCCGATCCTCCAGAAACCCTAAAACTTCTCTTTTCTCTTCATCATTCTCTCCCATTTGAAACCGATTCTTTCAATTAGAGTAAATGGGTTCCGGGTAAAACTCCAGCAACCTTGCCGAGCAAACTTGCTAGTTGAGAACAATGACCAAAATGACTAAAATCCATTTACGCCCCCACATGGAACTTCCTAGGGATTTATGCTTTCATCGACCTCACCACTAGGAAGATCCCTTACGATGTCATTATGAAATTCTTGCTTCAAATTCTTCCAACTTTCTCATGGGCCGATGTGACACACCCGGACCTAATCCGACTATTCCGTACAAACGGAATAGTGTAAGATGGTGTATTAAGTGAACAATATGTCAGTCCGGATGTGTCTGATTAAGAAGAGAATTTAAGCTTAAGATAAAACGTAGTTGGAAGATGAGACAGGTGACCATGCATGGAAACACCAAAGTGGACTTCTTTAAGTCCATAGCCAATGGATTGGACGTCCATTGGTGAATTGGTCGGTGGATTATGAGGAGTTGAAAAGAGAAGAGAAAGTCTGGCCCGGGGCCCGAGTAGACCCGATGCCGAACTCCCCTAAAAATAGGGGGAGGCCGAACCTCTTTCCCCTAATTTTCTCTCTTTCTCTCTTCTTTCATTTCTCATTTCTCTCAACTGCTCTCTTGGAGCAATTTTGGACTTTTGGCCGACCTTGACAATCCAACTGAAGGATCAAGGTAAGATTCTAGTATGCTATTCTTAACGCCTTGATCTACGATTTTCTGAGTTTTCACACCTTTCCATGCATTGGTTTAGGAGAGATCCAAGCTCAAAGTTAGGTCTAGCTTTTTAGTTAAATTTCTAGCTTAGATTTGAGATCTAGGAACTCTGAGTTTGTGATTCTCGTTTCTACTTCGTAAACACGTCGTGAGAGGTACGAGGAATGTACGTTTCGATTTTCTCGTCGAACGGTGGATCGAGGGGCTCGAAAACCGAGGAGAAGCCTCGGTTCTCGAAGCCAAGAGTCGGCTCCCAAGCAGGAGCCGAGTCACTCCCATGCGGGAGTGACCCAAAATAGCCAAGTGGGTGGCAGCCGACTTTCCCCACAAGGGACTTGGGCCTGGTACAGCCCAGTCTGCATGGGTGGCCCATGGGCCCCTAGGGGCATTTTCGTAATTTTTCTTCAAGTGTCCAATTTTGATCCCGAAAACTCCCGAACACTTTCTAAGCCCCGAATCACATCTAAACACTGTCCTAAGTCATATTAGAGCCTCATAAGTGCATTCATCATTTAATTATGAATGCTAACATATTTCCGTGTACTAGGGCTCCAAGTGAATCAAATGCGGCGATGCTCCGGAGGTTAAGCTACATGGAGCGCTTGGTAGTATATGAACCTCCCACCACTGTGAGTGGCCTAAACTTCTTTGTTTAGCCACTGGGCACAAAGGTTTTAAAAACATAAATGTTTTCAAAGGTTTTGGGATACGGAAAACCCACACACACATTTGCATGGTGATATACCCACATAGAGAGTGGGATGTTTTAAAAGGAAATTTAAAGATTTATGTCACGCCCCGACCATCCCAAGCCGGCCACGTGGCAACCGCCGCGCTGCCTCGAAGTATGTGCTGGCCAGTCACGCACCCGAGGCACCGCAAGGCATAAATGGGCATCATCGCTGTCAAATAAAACTAAAACTTTAATTAGAAAATATTTAATAAAATAATTAACTTTAAAAGCAATGCCAGTGGACTAATTGAGAGGATATCTACGCAGCGGAAACTTCTAAGCCTAAGCCACCGACGCCTCCTAGTGAGCCTCCTTTCTATCGCTGACTCCGATTGCGGATCTGCATCCATCCACATTGGATACAGGTGAGTGACAGAGATTCTAAGAATCTCCACCTGGGTTAGAGTAGATAAGGGAAATCTAAAATAAAATAAAATAAAATAAATAGTAATAAAACAAATATCTTTCTTTTAAAAATTCTTTTCTGGTTCTCCCGCAGAGAATCCACTTTTGAAAATATCTTAAATAAAATTATTAAATCTATATCTTAAATGGGCTGGCACTCGTCTCATACTGGAGGCTCGACCCGTCGGCCGATTCATGCCTCACTGCACTGAGGGCTATCTCTTTTCTTTCTAAAATATTTTCTTTTTTTTATTCTTATTCTTTTTCTCTTTCTCTAACCCTTTCCCTCGGTGGTGCCTCGCTGTGGTGGAACACAGCGAACTGGAGCCTGGCAAGCTTTCCTACGCGCCTCTACTAACCAGGTCTCATCTCACCGTGCCCCTCAATAGGCGGTCCACGGCTGAGAATCTAGCATGCACTCAAACTCGGTCCACGCTCCCGTAATTGGAGCCCCGAGGAACCCTCTCAAACACTCATCTCTCAAGGGCATCGTACCCTCAATAATCATAATAATAATATTTTTAAAATATATATATATACGCGTGAAACCTTTATTTTTAAACATATAAATCACACACACATAAGCTTTATTTTTCTTTTAAAACACCCCACTCACTATGTGGGTATATCACAAACAAGTGTGCGTGTGTATGGATTTCCCATATCCTAAAACCTTTTGAAAAACATTTATGTTTTAAAATCCTTTCCCCCAGTGGCTACACAAAGAAGTCTAGGCCACTCACAGTGATGGGAGAATCGTATACTCCCATGCGCTCCATGTAGCTCAACCTCCGGAGCATCGCCGCACTCGATCCAACCGGAGCCCTAGTACGCGGAAATAAAAAATTAGCATTCATAATTAAATTTATGAATGCACCTACGAGGCTCTAGTATGACCTAGGATGATATTTAGATGTGGTTTGGAAGACTCGAAAGTGTTCTGAATCGATTTGGGGTCAATTGGGGTTTCGGGAGGTGAAATGACCATTTTGCCCCTAAAGGGCAGAAACGGCGTCGGAATTGGGCAGAACCGGCGCCGGTTCTCTTTGACAAGAATGTCGGTCGTTGGCATGCAGAAACGGCGCAGGTTCTGTTCTGGGTTTATAACCCGAGAACTCTTCAATTTTTTCTTAAATTCGAAAACCGATGCAATCGGCCACCAATTTAGCTACAAATTGAGATGCATATACCTTAATGCATCCACTACATGTTTACCGAAAGAAAAACGAGAATTCCAAGCTCAAAGTTCCTAGATCTCGAATCTAAACTTAAAATTTAACAAAAATCTAAACCTAACTTTGAGCTTGGATTTCTCCTAAACTGATGCATGGAAGAACGTGCAAACTTAACAAAACGTAGATCGAGGAGTTAATAATAACTCACCAAGATCTCGCCTCGAACTGGCGGTCGGTTTGTCCGGATCTGCCAATTGTCCAAAATGCCTCCGTTTGGCTCCAGAGAGAAAAAGAAAAGAAAATGAAAGAAAAAGAAAAAGAGAAATGAAGAAACGCTTAGGCTCACCCCTATTTATAGGGGAGCCCGACACTGGGTATACTCGGGCCCCGAGTCAAACTTTTCCCCTTTTTCAACTTTCTCTCATTTTCACCCATTGGCTAAATCCTTTGCCTTCTTGTGCCAATAGAGCCCATAATAAATTTCTAGGGGCTTATTTGGAGGTCTTTTTGGCATTTTACTAATTTCCATGCATGGTTACCAATCTCATCTTGCAACTACGTCTTGTCTTAAGCCTATCTTCTCTTCAAACTTGACACAGTCGGACCGACATATTGTTTAATTAATACGCCGTCTTACACTATTCCGTTCGTACGAAAAGGTCGTGCTAGGTCCGGGTGTGTCAACTCTCCCCTCCTTCTAAAAATTTCATCCTCGAAATTAAATAAAGTAGCTTGGGGAGGTTTGGCTTCCACTTGAAGCCCTCTTTTCGTTTTCGAATAGTGTTCACGTCACTGTTCACCGTTGAAGTTTATCGCGCTTTCGCTACGCACTCTGATCATTCTCTTACTCAAGAGTGGCTTCATCGTCCTTATACTCTTGAATTTGAACCTCATCTTTTCCTTAACTTAGCCTACCCTTGCCTATCCATGGGTTAGGCTCTCTTGATTCCGATTGTGTCCCTCGGAGGTTCTTCCTTGCTATAGTTGTACTTGCTTGATCCTCTCGCTTTGTCCTTGTCTCATCCTTCAAGTCTCTCTCGACGAGACTATCCTTTTGTTTCTTTTGAGGTTCCATACCTCTTACTCTTCTTAGGAGTTCTTCTCCTTTTTCATTATCATTGCATCTCACTTCGAGGTCATCGTCCGATGTGTTGCTCGACGTTTCGTGGTCTTGTACTTATCCTCGTAACCAAGTTATAGGGAAAGACCTCGCTTAACTCCCTCGCCTCCGCAGCGAGGATGCGGTGAGTTAATTGTCTTTCCCCCTATCTTGGTCTTACTTCTTCATTTCGTTTCTGACTTCATTCTCTCTTTTCATGGCGTATGAGTCGAGCTCTTATATACATTGGCCCACACTTGCCCACATCATAACTGAGGAATCAGAGATCATGCCCTCTCGGCTCTCACAAGCTGACCCACTCTCTGACCGCCCATCATAATCACAAATAGGGCCCTCGGCCCATCACATCACATACAGGGTCCATGGCCCGTCATATCTCATCTCACATCCCCACTGGGATGGAAAACTCTAGGTGGCCTCGTGCACACCCAAATCACATACTGGGCCGGTCCTCCCGAGCGGTCATCACAGAGATCCTCAAGATCTCGATCTCTGACCCTTTCTCACATAGGGACGCCTTACATGGCTCCCAATTCAATCACACTTGAGCCTCGACCTCATACCCATCCATATCATTTCTCTTGCCCCTTAGGCTCTCTCTCTCATCTGTCACTCCCTTGGAGTGTTCACTTCAGGAGGTGTAGCACGTTTCTCTTCCTTTCGATTTCTTTCCTTCACATTAGCTTCCTTGCTAATGGTCGATCTCTTTTCCTCCTTTCATCAACAGTACTATCTGGGATCTCCTTATCCCCGTCTCTGACCTTTTCTTCCTTTCATTCACCCACGTCCACTGTGGGGTCCACATTTCTCTTGCCTTCTCGTCAAACCCGTACGGTATCCTTTATAGCTTCATTATCTTCGCATTCTTGTCTCTTAAGGTATCTCGTTCTTCACTCGGCTTATCCTCATCTTGGGTCCATTGCCTTTCCTTAAGCATCGTTACAGCTTTCACAATCTACGTACCCAATCCATTAGGGCCATTTCCGTGTCATTTCTCTTCTCCATACTTCTTTTATCTTGATTTACGTGGTCTTCCACTTCTTATCCAAGGTTTCCTTTACCTTGACTTCATTGTTTCTTTTCTTTGCTTTCTTCTCTGACTTTCTTCATTGTTATCATCCTTATTCCTCTTTTCTTCTAACACCTTTGATTCTCATGGGTGTTAGAATTCCCTTTCTGTTTCTCATACTGGCTGTGCTCATAGAAGTTTATGAGCTTATCAATTCTTTCCTTACCCTCATACTCCTTCCTTTGAGTATCCGGGGTTGTCTCTTGTCACCTTTTCTATCTCAGTTCCTTCATCTCTTACTTTCCATGTGTGGGTTTCCTTTACCTTAGCCATCTTCGGCTCTTAATCCATCGATATCTCTTCTTTGTCTTTCGATGTCATGGTTCATTTATCGTGGGCAACACCTTTCTCTATCCTTCATTGCCTCACTATCTTGCCCACGCCAGGCTAATTCCACTTTAGCTCGATTTGACTTCATCTCCCACATCCTTTCTTCACTTATCATTCTTCGGGGAGTTTATCCTCAAAGTTAGCTTACTCCCCTCCTTCTAGAAATTTCAACTTATCCTTCCAATTTCTCCACCTTATACTCTTAATTCCTTCTATTCCACACTTTTGCCGTGCCTTGATCTTTTGTCTTTTCTAGTTCCAATCATTATCTTATTCATCCTTATTTTGTCCTCACTCTTTCTTTGACTCTTACTTAGGTTGATCCACTTTTCTCATTCTCTGTGTTTGATTATCCTTAAAGTTCCCATCATCATCATTATTCTTATCCTTTGTTCACTCTTGTTTGTATTACCATACTTTGGTATCCTCGCTTCCTTTACTTTCCCTTTTCTTCTTTCTTCCTCTCTTAACTTATATCTTCATTTCTTTGCTTCTCTTTCAATCTATTCCATTCATTCTTTACATGTATCATCCACTATCACCCATTATCCATTGGGATGTGATCATCTTCCTTCACTCGTTTCCTACGAGTGCTCCTTCTCTTATATTTTCTCCAACTTTTTCTTTCTATCCAACCTCTTCATCTCCTCTTTTAACATTGATATAATTAGGGGTTTTCCTTCCTTTCTTTTCACCATTCACAATTTAATCTTTCTGTTCTCTTCTTCCACAATCACATAGTCGGGGGTTTCTTCTTACTTTCACCAATTTATCTCCTTAACCCCTTTTTCTCTCTCTTGGTTCTAGCCTCCGATAATCCTTGTTTATTCTTGCCTTTCTTTGATTTATTCATTTTATGATGTAGTGCCTTGACTTGACTCGGGTTCGGGGTTCATTATGCACGACTTTCTTTTAACTAACATTCGTTTCTAAGTCTTTTATTCACCTTCTTTTACTAGATCTTTCTTAGTCCTCTTTCTAAGTTTCTTTTATTCTCCTTTTTATGCTCTTCTTTAATCTATCTCTAAGTTACTCACCTAGGTTTTGTCTCTAACCCTATTTTCTTAGTCTTATTCTTATACCAATCCTGGTCAGTCATTTGGAGCAATTAACCTATGGTTTATTATGGAATTATCGCTATTTAAGGTTATAGTTTTCTAGTGATGTGTTATGCTTTTCTTCTTTTAAGGCTATATTCCTAGTTAACCCAAAACTTAGTTCCTCAACTGAACTAAGTCTCTCTTTCTTTTAGGCCTTGTTTTTCTTTAATTAACCTAGGATCTTCTTTTACCTAGGGTTTTCATGCTTTCTTTCTTCATTAAGAAAGCCTCCGCACTACATCACGACATCTCTTTATCCTATGTTTAAGGGTTCGCTTTCTTCTCCTTTCCTCTTCTTCTTTCTCACCGGTTCCATCTGGTGATGACTTCACAATATTGGAGGAAATTCCCTTCGTGCCTTCCATTAGCACGAATGCAGACATTCCGTCATTGCCGTGCGTTACTCTCTCTCTTCGCTTGCTTTTTTCCCATTCACTTTGTTCAAAATCATTTCTTATTATCCTTTAGGGGTTTCCTCCTCCTTACTCTCTTTATTCCACTTCCTCCATCTTCATTTCTTTTCTCTTTTATCCATTATCCTCTTCATCATTGGTATCCAATGGTCAAACGGTAGTAATGGACGTACTCCTCATTGACCACTTGGATGTGATCTCATTCATTCTCTCATTTTCCATCTTGTCATCTTACCTTATTCCTCCTCATCATTTCCCAAGAATGGCTTCTCTTTTGTTCTCTTTCCTTACTCTTCCTTTTTGTCATCCTTGAATCCTTTAGGGTTTTCTCTTATCAATCCTTTTCTTATCCTCAAATGGTTCTCCATATCTCATATCTCGTGATCGTGAGCTCACTTGTTCTCTTCCAATTTCCTTGGATGCTTCTCCTCGATTAACTTCAGACAAACTCTCTTTCATTCGCCAATATTCCCTTTCTTTCACCACTTACACACCACAGTGTAAGAATAAATGAAGTTAGCTAGCCCTTGCTGCCACTTCTCTCACTTCATGCTCACTCCACGGAGCATCATCCAGGCAATCTGTGGGCTTATCCCACCAGACTTGCCAACTTGTGGGCTCTTCGGCAATCGCTTCTCTTCATCTCCACTTGATGCTTGTGAATTCCCCCTCGATCTTTCATCTGGTTACTCGGGTACTTCATCTCATGTCCTGAGGTTTTTGGTCAACCACATCTTTCGTGATTGACTCTTTCGATTTCTTTCATTCTAACCGAACTCTCTCTCCAAGGCTACACACCAACGGTGTAGAAAACGAGAGAAGTGAGGTTAGCGTTCACGCATGTTATGCCCATCATGGTCCCTTGCCTCGTTCTAGCCGCATCATTTCCTCCCAAGTTTTACACATCACTAGTGTAAAGAACTGGGGCAACGCATCTAATTTACGCTTGCCACTCGCTGCTTTACTAGCAAGTCTCGATGTTCACAACTTCAAAGATTAAACATCGAAGGTTGTGGGCATCGAACCAGTTTCACCACTGGTAAGCCTCTAACTAGGCTTCATTGCAAGACTGGACGAGACATCATCTATCTCGTCATCTCAAGGGAAATACAGTCCCTTGCACAGTTTGCTATTGAGTAGGAGGAACATTGAAAATCGAAAATTTGAGTTTGAGGGGTTTCTTGGAAAGCGTGCCTTGCTTGCACGAATCTCGAGGAAAAGGTGGTCGTGATGTCTTCTCACTTAATACCACACTCGAGAACACTATCTGGTGGCTTGCTGCTAAGGAAGGTATTCTAAGAGTAGGTTCGATCATTTATGATGCTTTCGAGTAGCTACATACTCGAACACTGGAGTTTTAAACCTCTTTTAATCCACTGCCTTCAAAAACACTTGAAAACGTTTGAAAACTCTTTTAAAAATATTTTATAGGGTTTGAAAATCATCAGAATCTTTTAATCGCTCTGATACCATTAAAGTTGTCACGCCCCGACCATCCCGAGCCGGCCACGTGGCAACCGCCGCGCTGCCTCGAAGTACGTGCTGGCCAGTCACGCACCCGAGGCACCGCAAGGCATAAATGGGCATCATCGCTGTCAAATAAAGCTAAAACTTTAATTAGAAAATATTTAATAAAATAATTAACTTTAAAAGCAATGCCAGTTGACTAATTGAGAGGATACCTACGCAGCGGAAACTTCTAAGCCTAAGCCACCGACGCCTCCTAGTGAGCCTCCTTTCTATCGCTGACTCCGATTGCTGCATCCATCCACATTGGAAACAGGTGAGTGACAGAGATTCTAAGAATCTCCACCTGGGTTAGAGTAGATAAGGGAAATCCAAAATAAAATAAAATAAATAGTAATAAAACAAATATTTTTCTTTTAAAAATTCTTTTCTGGTTCTCCCACAGAGAATCCACTTTTGAAAATATCTTAAATAAAATTATTAAATTTATATCTTAAATGGGTTGGCACTCGTCTCATACTGGAGGCTCGACTCGTCGGCCGATTCATGCCTCACTGCACCGAGGGCTATCTCTTTTCTTTCTAAAATATTTTCTTTTTTTTTTATTCTCATTCTTTTTCTCTTTCTCTAGCCCTTTCCCTCGGTGGTGCCTCGCTGTGGTGGAACACAGCGAACTGGAGCTTGGCGAGCTTTCCTACGCGCCTCTCCTAACCAGGTCTCGTCTCACCGTGCCCCTCAATAGGCGGTCCACGGCTGAGAATCTAGCATGCACTCAAACTCGGTCCACGCTCCCGCAATTGGAGCCCCGAGGAACCCTTTCAAACACTCATCTCTCAAGGGCATCGTACCCTCAGTAATCATAATAATAATATTTTTAAAATATATATATATATATATACGCGTGAAACCTTTATATTTAAACATATAAATCACACACACATAAGCTTTATTTTTCTTTTAAAACACCCCACTCACTATGTGGGTATATCACAAACAAGTGTGCGTGTGTGTGGATTTCCCATATCCCAAAACCTTTTGAAAAACATTTATGTTTTAAAATCCTTTCCCCCAGTGGCTACACAAAGAAGTCTAGGCCACTCACAGTGATGGGAGAATCGTATACTCCCATGCGCTCCATGTAGCTCAACCTCCGGAGCATCGCCGCACTCGATCCAACCGGAGCCCTAGTACGCGGATATAAAAAATTAGCATTCATAATTAAATTTATGAATGCACCTACGAGGCTCTAGTATGACCTAGGATGATATTTAGATGTGGTTTGGAAGACTCAAAAGTATTCCGAATCGATTTGGGGTCAATTGGAGGGAGGTGAAATGACCATTTTGCCCCTAAAGGGCAGAAACGGAGCCGGAATTGGGCAGAACCGGCACCAGTTCTCTTCGACAAGAATGTCGGTCGCTGGCATGCAGAAATGGCGCCGGTTCACACCAATTCCGGCGCCGAATCTGTTCTGGGTTTCCAACCCGAGAACTCTTCAATTTTTTCTTAAATTCGAAAACCGATGCAATCGGCCACCAATTTAGCTACAAATTAAGATGCATATACCTTAATGCATCCACTACACGTTTACCGAAAGAAAAACGAGAATCCCAAGCTCAAAGTTCCTAGATCTCGAATCTAAACTTAAAATTTAACAAAAAGCTAAACCTAACTTTGAGCTTGGATCTCTCCTAAACCGATCCATGGAAGAACGTGCAAACTTAACAAAACGTAGATCGAGGAGTTAAGAATAACTCACCAAGATCTCGCCTCGAACTGGCGGTCGGTTTGTCCGGATCTGCCAATTGCCCAAAATGCCTCCGTTTGGCTCCAGAGAGAAAAAGAAAAGAAAATGAAAGAAAAAGAAAAAGAGAAATGAAGAAAAGCTTAGGCTCACCCCTATTTATAGGGGAGCCCGACATTGGGTCTACTCGGGCCCCGAGTCAAACTTTTCCCCTTTTTCAACTTTCTCTCATTTTCACCCATTGGCTAAATCCTTTGCTTTCTTGTGCCAATGGGGCCCATAATAAATTTCTAGGGGCTTATTTGGAGGTCTTTTTGGCATTTTACTAATTTCCACGCATGGTTACCAATCTCATCTTGCAACTACGTCTTGTCTTAAGCCTATCTTCTCTTCAAACTTGACACAGCCGGACCGATATATTGTTTAATTAATACGCTGTCTTACACTATTCCGTTCGTACGAAAAGGTCGTGCTAGGTCCGGGTGTGTCAATTTATGTGTGTGTGTTTATGTTTATGTTTATGTTTATGTTTATGTTTATGTTTATGTTTATGTTTATATATTTTAAAGATATAAATATATATGTATATATGATATATATGGATGGGATGCGAGAAGAGAGACCGAGTGGGCTCCTCAGTGCTACAATATGCTGGAGCGTGGACCGAGTTGAAAGCATGCATCAGACTCAGCTGTGGACCACCTATCAAGGGGCACAGTGAGCAGAGACCCTGGGAGAGGCGCGTAGGGAAGCTCGCCAGGGCTCAAGGTAGCTGTGTTCCACCGCAGCGATGGGCACCACCGAGGGAACGGGCTAAAGAAAGAGAAAAAGAGAAAATGTTTTAGAAAGAAAAGAGATAGCCCTCGGTGCAGTGAGGCATACAACTGACGGGTCGAGCCTTCACTATGAGAGAGATGCCAGCCCTTTTGAAATATGGATATATATATATATATATTTAAAGAGTTTTAAAAGAGGGTTCTCAGCTAGAGAACCAGAAAAGAGTTTTTGAAAAGAAAAATATTTATTTTATTATTATTTTATTTTAGATTTCCCTTATTTGCCCTAACCCTGATGGAGATTCTTAGAACCTCTGTCACTCACCTGTATCTAATGTGGATGGATGCAGATCCGCGTACGAGGTCGGCAAATAGCACAGAGGCTTATCAGGAGGCGTCGGTGGGATAGGCTTAGTAGTTTCCACTGCGTAGGTATTCCTATAAATTAGTCCACTGGTATTACTTTTAAAATTTAATTATGTTATTAAATGATTTTTAATTAAAGTTTTAGTTGTTTTACAGCGATGATATCTATTTCTTTGCCTTGCGGTGCTTCGAGTGCGTGAATGGTAGGCAGGTACTTCGAGGCAGCATGACGGTTGCCACGTGGCCGACCCGGAAGGGTCGGGGCGTGACAACTTTAGTGGTATCAAAGCGTTTGAACGATTCTAACTATTTTCAAAAGCTATAAAGTATTTTCAAACATTTTCGAAGCCGTGGATTAGATAGGTTTAAAACTCAAGAGTTCAAGTATGTAGCTACTTGAAAGCGTCGTAAGTGCCTAAACCTACTCTTAGAATACCTTCTTTAGTAGCGAGCCACTATATAGAGTTCTCGAGTGTGGTCTTTAAGTGAGAAGACATCATGAGCACTTTTTCTCGAGATTCGTGAAAGCACAGCGCACTTTCCAAGAAATTCCTCAAAATCAATCCTTTGGATTTTAATGTTCCTTCCTACTAGATAGCTAAACCATGCAAGGGATGGTATTTCCCTTGAGATGACGAGATAGACAATATCTCGTCCAATCCTCCTTGATAGTCTAATTAGAGACTTGCCAGTGAAGACAACCGGTTCGATGCCCAACCCTTGAGGTTGTGGGCATCGAGACTCGCTAGTAAAGCAGCGAGTTTGAAACTTAAATTAGATGCGTTCCCTCATTCTTTACGTTAGTGACGTGTAAGACTTGGGAGGAAGTGAAGCGACTAGAACGAGGCAAGGAGCCAAGATGGGCCTAACGTGCGAGAACGTTAATCCCACTTCTCTCGCTCTCTACACCATTAGTATATAGCCTAGGAGAGAGAGTTGGGTTAAGATAAAAAAAATCGAAGGAGTCGATCACGGATGACATGGTTGACCAAAAACCTCAAGATGTGAGATGAAGCATCCGAGTGAAGGGATGATGGATTGAGGAGGAGCCCACGAGGAGTAACAAAACCCTTGGTGGCTAGGGTTTGAGGAGTGCTGCAGTGCACTGATAATCGAACGCCTAGGCCTTGGTGACACACCCGGACCTAGCACAACTTTTCTGTACGAATGAAATAGTACAAGATGACGTATTAATTAAACAATGGGTCGGTCCGGCTGTGTCAAGTCAGAAGAGAAGTTAAAATTAGGATAAGACGGAGTTTGAAGATAAAGTAATTAACCGTGCATGGAAATTAGTAAATGCTAAAAAGACCTCCAAATAAGCCCCTAGAAACTTATTATGGGCCCCATTGGCACAAGAAATCAAAGGATTTAGCCAACGGGTAAAAATGGAAGAAAGTTAAAAAAGGGAAAAAAGTTTGACCCGGGGCCCGAGTGGACCCGGCGTCGGGCTCCCCTATAAATAGGGGAGGGGGGGTGCCGAACCTTTCTTCATTTTTCTTTTCTTTTTCTTTCTTTTTTCTTCTTTTCTCTCTGGAGCCGACCGGAGGCATTTTGGACAATTGGCAAAGCGGGACAGTCCGGTCATCAGATCAAGGTGAGTTTCCAGTATGTTGTTCTTCTCACCTCGATCTACGTTATATTAAGTTTGTACACACAACCATGCATCGGTTTAGCCTAGATCCAAGTTTTTAGCTTTTAACCGGATTAAAACTTTAAACTCAAATAAGTGGATTTCGGGCCGGTGGAATAAGGTGAGTTTTTAGTGTGTTATAGTATTTACCTTATTCTACGTCCCATTCCGTTTTTACGCATTTTTGTGCACCGGGTGTGAGTAAATCTGAGATTTAGTCAATTTGGGCTAAATCTCGGTCTACAAGAAAATTGGACCGGTGTTTCTCGTTTCTGCCTCGGCATATCCGTCGTGGATGCCATGAGGATCGCCTCTCTAAGTTTGTACGTCGAAAGGAGGAGAAACAAGTGCGAAAACTGGGGGAGAGACAGGCCGAAGAACTGGCCAATCGAGTCCCTGTTTAGATGTTTTTAATATATTATTATTATATTAAAAGATATTTATATATTATATTAATATATTAATATATTTATATATTTATATATTATATCATTATAATGTATAAATATCTCATAGGAGGGCTTTTTGAGCCCGATTTCGAGTAGAACTTGGCCCAACCCGTGTGGGGTCCAGCCTTGTCCTGGTGTGGGGCCCACGGGCCCCCGGGGGCATTTTGGTAATTTTTCGTCGAGAGTCCGATTTTAACCCCGAAACCTCCCGGACACTTTTCTAGGTGCCGGGCCCAGCCCGAGTGGGCGGCCCATGGGTCCAGGGGTATTTTCGTAATTTTTCACCAAGTGTTCAATTTTTACCCCGGAACCTCCTGGACACTTTTTCAAGCCCCGAATCACATTCAAGCCCAGTCGTAGGTCAAGTTAGAGCTTCATAGGTGCGTTCATAAATGTGATTATGAATGCTACCGTATATTTTCATGTATTAGGGCTCCGGATAATCGAATGCGGCGATGCACTAGAGGTTAAAGCTACATGGAGCGCTTGGGAGTATACGATTCTCCCAATACGGTGAGTGACCTTGTTTTCAGTGTTTAGCCACTAGGGAAAAAATGTTTTAAAAATGTTTTCAAAATATAAATTATTTTAAAAAGGTTTTACAACTGCTTTGGGATAAGGGTAATCCACGACACACTTTTCATATTGTGATACGCCCACTTAGGGGGTGGGAAGATTTTAAAAATATAAAGCTTGTGTGTGTTTACATGTTTTAATATTTATAAAGAAATATTATTATTATTATTATTATTATTATTATTATTATTATTATTATTATTATTATTATTGTTGTTGTTGTTGTTGTTGTTGTTGTTGTTGTTGTTGTTGGGGTATGATGCCCTTGGAAGAGGAGTGATTGAGTGGGATTCCTCGGGGCTCCAATTTGTGGGAGCGTGGACCGAGTTTGAGAGCATGCATGATACTCAACCGTGGACCGCCTATCGAGGGGCACGGTGAGTCGAGCCTGGTTGGGAGAGGCGCGTAGGGAAACTCGCCAGAGCTCCAGATCACTGTGTTCCACCACAGTGAGGCACCACCGAGGGAGCGGGCTAGAGAAAGAGAAGATTTTGAAATTTTATTTAAAAAGGAAAGAGATAGGCCTCGGTGCAGTAAGGCATACGACCGGCCAGTCGTGCCTTCAGAGTATTAGGTGCCAGCCCGTTTTATTTATAAATTATTTTAAAAGGTTTTTAAAGGAAAATCAAGTTCTCACCTGGAGAATTTGATACAGGAAGTGTTGAAAAAAAGTTTTTAAATTAATTTATTTTATTTGTTTTATTATACTTTTGATTACCCTGTTGTCCCTAACTCTGATGGAGACTTATTGAATCTCTGTCACTCACCTGTATCCAATGTGGATGGATGCAGATCCGCGTGCGGGGTCAGCCAATAGAATGGAGGCTCACTAGAAGGCATCGGTGGTCTAGGCTTAGTGATTTCCGCTGTGTAGGTATTCTTTAAATTAATCCACTGGTGTCATTTATAAATTAAATATTTTATTAAATGATTTCTAATTAAAATTTTAGTTTTGTTTTGCAGCGATGATATCGATTTCAAGCCTTGCGGTGCCTCGGATGCGTGGCTGCAGACACGTACTTCGAGGTAGCGTGGCGGTTGCCACTTGGCCGACCCCGGGCGGGTCGGGGCGTGACACTTGGGGTAGCATGTGAGATGGTTGGGTTTGACCCAACATCGAGGTAAACCTAGTGGGTTGAGCCTACCGGTTGGCAAGTCTAGTGGGATGAGCCCACAAATTGCTTGGGACATGCTCCGGGGAGTGGGCATGAGGTGAGAGATGTTACGACAAGGGTTAGCCGACTTCTCTTGTTCTTACATTGTAGCATGTAAGAGTTGAAAGAAATGGGGCATAGATGGACGAAAGAGAGTCCATCTGCAGTCAATTGAGAATAAGCATCCAAGAAAATTGAAAGAGATTGAGTGAGCCCAAGATCATGAGAGGTGAGATATGGGAGAATCATTCTTGGGAAATGGTGAGGAGGAATAAGGCAAGGATGATAAGACGAGGAATGAGGAAAGAATGAAAAGATATCATACCCAGATGGTCAACGAGTAGTACGTCCGTTACTACTTGTCTGACCATTGGATACCAATGTCAAAAGAAAAGAAATGAAGATGAATGAAATGGAATAAGGAGAAAGATAAGCTAGAAACCTCCACTCCTAAGGGGATTAAAGGTGATGAACCCCTTATTATTTGGTTGATAATGAGAGTAAGAAGGAGGAGACCTCCAAAGGATGATGGAAAAGGACCCTGTCATGGTCAAGATTTATGGGAAGTAAGCAAGCAAAGAGAGTAGAATGCACGGCAATAATGGGAATGCCTGCATGTGTGTAAATGAAGAGTACGAAGAGAATATTCCTCAGAATTGAAAGAACATCACCAGAAGGAACTGGTGAAAAAGAAGAATGAGAAATGGAAAGGAGAATAAAGGTAAACCCTTAAACGAGGATAAAGAGATGTCGTGATGTAGTGCGGAAGCTTTCTTAATAAAGAAAGAAAGCATAAAACTCTATGAATAAGGCCTAGAAGAAAGAAAGACTTAGTTCAGTTAACGAACTAAGTATAAGCTAATTAAGAGTAGGACCTTAAAAGAAGAAAAGCATAAGCCATCTTAGAACACTTTAACTTTAATTAGCAATAATTTCATAATGAATCATAGGTTACTAACCCCAAAATGACAAGATAGAATTAGTAAAGAGTAAGACTAGGAGATTAGGACTCAAGGTGAAACCTAGATAGATAACCTAGAGATAGGTTAAAGAAAGAGAATAAAAAGGAGATTAAAAAGACCTAGTAAAAAAATCGAATAAAAGACTTAGAAACAGATTTTAGCTAAAGAAAAGTCAAGCATAATGAACTCAAAACTGAGTCAAGCCAAGGCACTACATCATAAGACGAATAAGTCAAAGAAGAGAATGAATAAACAAGGATTATTAGACGCCAGAACCGAGAGACAGAAAAGGGGTCAAGGATATAAATTGGTGACAGGAAAAGGAAACCCTCGACTACTTGATCTTGGAAGAAGAGAACAAAAGGATTGAGAATGTGAATTGGTGAAAAGAAAGGAAAGGAAAACCACTGATTATTTAAGTGATAGAAGAAGAGATAAGGAGATTGGATAGAAAGAAAAATTGGAGAAACATAAGAGAAGGAGCACTAGTAAGAAACGAGTGAACGAAGATGATTATATCCTAATGAATGACAGGTAGTAATGGATGATATCAGTAAAGAATGAATGGAAGAGAAGAAAAGAGAAATAAAGAAGTGAGGATACCAAAGCATGGTGGAGTAAACAAAGAGGAAAGGATAATGATGACGAGAATAATGATGATAAGGGAGATTTGAAGAATAATCAAACCCAATTGATGAGGAAAGTGGATCGACCTAAGTAAAAGTTGAAGGAAGAGTAAGGATAAATAAGGTGATGAGTGAAACTGGAGAAGACAAAAAGGTGATTAAGTATGAACCAAAATAATGGTTGGAACTGAAAGAGACGAAAAGATGAGAACAAAGAAGTAAAATGAGATAGAAGGAATTAAGAGTAAGGAGTCAAGGAACATAAAGGATAAGTTGAATTTTTAGAATGAGGGGAGTAAGTTGAGTTTAAGGATAACCTCCCTGAAGAATTATAAGTGAAGAAAGGATGTGGGAGATGGAGTTAAACCAAGCTAACTAGAGTTAGCTTGGTGTGGACAAGATTGTGAGGCAATGGATGGTAGAGAAAGGTGTTGTCCTTTATAGATAAACCATGGTATTGAAGACAAAAAGAAGATATCAAGGAGTCAAGAGCCGAAGATGGCTAAAATAAAGAAAAACCACATGGGAAAAAAGCAAGAGATGAGGGAACTGAGATAGAAAGGATGACAAGAGAGAACCCCGAGTACTCTATGGAAGGAGTACGGGGATAAGGAAAGGAATTAATTAAGCTCATGAACTTTTATGAGCACAGCCAGTATGAGGAGCAGAAAGGAAATTCTAACACCCAAGAGAATCAAAAGTGTTAGAAGAAAAGAGGAATAAGGATGAGGACAATGAAGAAAGTCAGACAAGAAAACAAACAAAAGGAGGAATGAAGCTAGAGTAAAAAAAACCTTGAATAAGACGTGAAAGTCACGTGGATCAAGATAAAAGAGTATGGAGAAGAGAGGATATGGAGATAACCCTAAGGAAAAGGGTATGGTGATGATAAAAGCTGCAAATGATGCCTAAGAATGAAAATGAACTAAAGAGAGGGTCAAGTTAAGTGGAGAACGAGATATCTCAAAAGAAAGGAATGGGAAGATGAAGAAGCTACAAAGGATACCGCATAAGTTTGATGTGCATGATTTGCCTAGTCTCGTATTGACAGGAAGGCAAGACAAATGTAGACCCCACAATGGACGTGGGCGGATGGAAAGGAAGAAAATGATAGAGATGGGGATAAGAAAACTCCAAATAACACTACTAATGAAAAGAGGAAAAGGAAGTTATAGCAAAGAGAAGCACAAAGATAAAGAGCACGCAGCGATTATGACATGGTACGATTGGCTAAGTCCCGTGTTGATGGGGATGTTAATGGGAAAAGAAAACCCTTTTTGGGAGGCCTAAAAGACAAAAGAAAGCCTGAGAGGCTAGAGGAATGGCATAGATGGGTATGAAGTCGAGGCTCAGGTATGGATGACTTAGAAGCCATGTGAGGCGTCCCTATGTGAGGAAGGATCAGAGACCGAGAACAAGCTACAAAATTGTTAGTTCTTGATATTCCTACATCCATATGGGAGTGGGTCGGCTCTCGTCGGGAGGCTGGCCAGGGACCAGTCGGTCCCTCTTCGATTTTCATACCCGTTTCTCCTCTTTTCGGCGTACAAACTTAGACAGATGATCCTCATGATATTCATGACGGATTCAAAGAAGCAAAAACGAGAATCACCAGCTCAAAATCCGTAGATCTAAAATCTAAACTTAAATCTGATACAAAGTTGAACTAAGCTTCAAACTCAGATCTACTCTAAACCGATGCATGAAAATGCGTGAAAATTAAATATAAAGTAGATCGAGGTGAGTAGAATAACATATTAGAAACTCATTTTGATCTGATGATCGGATCGTCCGGATTTGACAAAAAGGCAAGATGCCTCCGTTTTGGCTCCAAAAGAGAAAAAAGAGAAAAAGTGAAAGGGAGAGAAAAGAGATTAGCCTGATAGAGGGTCTACTCGAGCCTCGGTTAGACTTTTTTTCGGGTCTACTAGGACCTGGGTCAGATTTTCTCCCTTTTTTCTAATCTCTTCAATTCTTGGCCATTGGCTTAATTTTTCAATTTCTTACACCAATGGACCCCATAACTAATTGTTATGGACTTAAAGATAGCCCGATTTGTGTTTTTTTGTTTCCATGCATAGTTAATTAATTTATCTTCCAGCACCTTCTTATCCTAATTTTCACATATTTTCTTAATCAGACACATTCAGACTGACGTATTGTCCACTTAATACGCCGTCTTATACTATTCCGTTTGCACAAAAAAGTTGGATTAGGTCCAGGCGTGTCACAAGCAAAAAGATTATATGTTAGAAAGTCTAGGAATCGAAATAGGCTTCAAGGCGTGTATCTAAAGCCACTATTTTTAAGGTTTTACTTGCTCCCAATAAGGTAAACCTTAAGGATACAATAAAATCAATGGAGACTGCAATTGAATAATGTTAAAGTCTTCCCACTAACACTTATCAAGAGATTGCAAAATGGCTGTTTCTATAAAGATTTTCTGCAGCAAAAGTTTGTAAAAATTCTAGATAAAACTGAGAAAAGAGGAGGAGGAAGAATGAAGCGTATATATCTTATTATATCCATGACAAATGAGAAGACTTCTTTATATAGACTTCTAAGGGAACAATTATATCCTTTCAGAGGTTAACAACTGTTAATAAACCGTTTATTATTAATAAAAAAATAATAATCTCGAAATTGAAAAATAAAAATAATTTATTTTCCACTTGTCCAAGTGCCAAGTGCTTATCCTTAATCATATAATCTCTAGTGGTCCCCTACCACTAGCATCAATTAACGCAAATGACTTTTTATTTACTAACATTTATGGGTATAGAAGTGGCTATATTTAAATCCATCTTTCCTTTGTTATCTCACTAATGTCGGATATTGATGAAAATGTTCCAACATTATATAGCAAGGTTGACGCCAATGTTAAGGTCCAGTCAAATTATATACTGTAGTAATCTAATACAGAAAGTGTCATTTATGTTAACCAGATCAAACAAAAGTCACCAGTCCTAAGCCTAAACATTTGTTTCCAAATCCTGTGAGACTGATATTCCCAAGGCTACTAACAAGAGTAAGAATATGAGTATGATTGTAGATCTTTAAGTTTTAGTATTTAAAATAACTCTTTTAAGTACTGAACGGCCCTCTTACCTAATGGCCAAGTAGTGGGCCCTTGGCTTTTAATAAATTTTCGTTTTGCTAACCAGAAAGTGACTTGCAAGAGCTAGAGTAAGATATTTTCAGTTGAAAATGCCAAACTTGTGTAATTCTTGTTTATTTTTTTTGGGTAAAAGCATTTTACAGGTTTCTATATTATGCGAAAATATTTAATTTAGTCATTGTATTACAATTTGAGTCTATTTAGTTCTTACACTAAGAAAAATTAAATAATTAAGTCCTCACATGTCATAAGATCAAATTCTGTTATTAAAATTATTGACGTGGCAATGATGTTGATATAACATGGTAAGTTAACACATGAGTTAGCATGTTTGGTAGTGATACTGCACTAACATGTCACCAAAATGTCAAAATAGTATCTACATGGTTATGACAAGTTAGACCATAGATTGGTGTGTCAGTGCCATTTCAATGTTGGGCATGCCAATTTGTAGCTTAACTTGTCATATCATTGCCATGCTAGTAATTCTACAGGCAAAAATTAGTCGTATATCAGCAATTCTAACGATTAAAATTGATATTGTGACATTAATGGACTTAATTGTTCTATTTTCAATAATAAAAGGACTAAATTAAATTAAATTGGAGTACGAGCTGAATATTTTCTTAATAATAGAGGGATCAGTGAGGTACTTTTACCCTTTTTTTCCACCATTTCACATATGGAAATCCTATGGCCTCATACTGAGAAAAGTTAGACGCACTAACATGGCACAATCATATACAAGTCAATGGTCTGAATTACATGCTTTGTTAGGTAAAAAAAGATTTAGTTTTCAATCTAAAGTTAAAAACTAAAACAGCAACAGAAAATACTTATATACTATATAGACAGTAGCCAGTAGAGTAAAAATTACTGGCAAAAGTAAACAGTCACAACCAGTGCCTGAACCCAAAAGCTAGCTTGTGTGATGGTAAAGGTCCACTAAGACTAAATCATATTCATTGAATTTGTCAAAAGCACTGCCTCCCTCCTTGCGGAAACTTGCAACTTTCTTGCCTCAGAAATTCATGAAATCAAGCCAACTAGTCTCCTCTTTCTTTATTCATCAACAATATTTGAAAGCATATTATGGGAAATCTATGCTCTCTCACAATCTCAGCAGAAGACACAGTTCCTCGTTGTTGGGATTGCATTTCTGCACAAGCTAATTATACATGTGAGCTTGAACAAAATCTTAAAGCTTTGAGCGTGGAATTGGATAAACTGAAAGCCAAAAGGGACGATGTCAATCGGATGGTTGATCTTGCTGAACAACAACTTATGAAGCGACTTAGCCAAGTTCAAGTCTGGCTTTCAAGGGTGCAAACTGTGGTAGCAGAAGCTGATGAATTGATAGAAGATGGTCCTCAAGAAATTCGAAAATTATGTTTTGTTGGCTGCTTTTCCCGGAATTGTAAGTCTAGCTACAAGTTTGGTAAGCAGGTGGCCAAAAAACTTGAAGAAATAGTTGAACTAAAGAATGAAGGAGTTTTTGACAAGGTAGCTGAGAATGAACCTGCAGCCCGAGTAGATGTAAGACCTATTGAGCCCACGGTGGGCTTGGAATCAACATTGGGAAAAGTCTTAAGCATACTTGAAGGAAACGAAGTGGGCATCATCGGTTTACATGGCTTGGGAGGTGTAGGTAAGACGACCCTCTTGACCCAAATTAACAATAAGTTAAGCAACATGCTAATGGGTTATGATGTTGTAATCTGGGTGGTGGTGTCTAAAGATCATACTATTGAAAATGTGCAACAGAAGATTGGTAAAAAGCTTGGCCTTTCAAATGAATTGTGGATGAACAAAAGTTCTGATGAGAAAGCTATCGTTCTTTTCAGAATTTTAAGTAAGAAAAAGTTTGTTTTATTGATGGATGATGTGTGGGAATGGGTGGATTTGATTAAAATAGGCATACCTGTACCGAATCAAGAAAACAGTTGTAAAATAATTTTTACAACTCGTTTCTTAGAGGTATGTGGGCAAATGGGAGCTCATGAGAAGATCAAAGTACACTGTTTGAGAGCGGATGAAGTGTGGAAATTGTTTGAAGGCAAGGTTGGAGAAGAAACCCTTGACAGCCATCCAGATATCCGCAAGCTCGCTAAACTAGTGGCTGAAAAGTGTGGTGGACTGCCTCTTGCACTGATAATAATTGGTAAAGCCATGGCTTGCAAGAAGATGGTCCAAGATTGGAAATATGCAATTGAGGTCTTCAAAGAATTTCCGCACAAGTTGGCAAGGATGGACCAAGAGGTTTATTCTCTTTTAAAATTCAGTTATGATAGCTTGCCTAGTGAGATGATGAGATATTGTTTCTTGTACTGTAGTTTGTTTCCTGAAGATTTCAGAATTGACAAAAATTTTATAATAGATTATTGGTTTTGTGAAGGATTTTTGGATGAATGTAAGAACGCAAGTAGGGCTAAATTGCAAGGGTACAATGTTATTAATTCTCTTCTTAATGCTTGCTTGTTAGAAAGATGTGAAGGGATAGGAGAATGCGTAAAGATGCATGATGTGATCCGTGATATGGCACTGTGGATAGCACATGAGTGTGAAGCTCCAGAGAAGAAATTTTTAGTACGAGCAGGGGTTGGATCAATTGAGGCAGTACATAATGTTGAAAATTGGGAAGGTGCAAGAATGTCATTGGCGAATAATGGAATTGAAGAACTAAGAGGAACACCAACATGCCCTAATCTTCAAACTTTGTTTCTCAACAATAACAAGCTGAAGGTGATTAGTGATGGTTTTTTCCAATTTATGCCAAGTCTGAGAGTTCTAAACTTGTCTTGGAATCAGAAGCTAAGGGACTTGCCAGAAGGAATATCACAGCTGGTCTCTCTAGAACACCTTGATCTACATTGGACAGGGATAATACAGTTGCCAATAAACCTGAATAGCTTGTCAAATCTGAAATGCTTAAACTTGTCTGGGACACGTAGTCTCAAAAAAATCCCACGCCAATTGATATGTAATATTTCAAGGCTACAAGTATTCAGAATATGTTTATCAGAAGGAGGTCTAGATGAAGACAATGTCCTGAACGGTGGTAATGAAGGTTTAATAGAGGAATTGAAATGCTTGCAACATTTGAATTTACTGGATATAGAAATAAAAGATGTTTTTGCTCTACAAAGCTTTTTGAGCTCCCACAGTCTACCAAAATGTACTGAAGTACTTTCACTCAGAGGTTTTCGGGAGTCAAAGGAATTGAATATTGTACCTTTAATAAACCTGGAGCGTCTGGATTGCCTAGGAATTGTAAATTGCATATGTATGAAAGAGATAGAGATGAAAAGAGAGAGACAATTAGGGGAAACAAGAATGATAAAAACGTCACTCTTTCCTAGTCCTCCTCGCTTTCACACACTAAGCAGGGTTGTCATAATTGGATGCGAAGAATTGAGGGGTGTGTCGTGGCTTATTCATGCTCCAAATTTGACGTGGCTTTGTGTTATGATATGCTACAAATTGGAAGCCTTAATAAGCGAGGGAATGTTGAGTGAAGTTGCATATACTGAGATGCCTAACTCAAAACCATTTGGTAAGCTAGAAATGCTTGATCTACGAGATTTACCAGAATTGAGGAGCATATACTGGGATGCTCTACCATTCCCATGTTTGAGAAAAATCAGAGTACTCAATTGCTCAAAACTGAAGAAGCTTCCACTCAACCAGGACAGTGCAAAGGGGAATGAGATCAGCATTGAAGGATATGAAGAGTGGTGGGAAGAGGTGGAATGGGATGATGCCACTCGGAATGCCTTTTTACCCTCTTTCAAAAGTGCAGAGTGGTGGAAAGAGATAGAAATGGAGGATAAAGCCAATTTAGACCATCAATGGTTCTTCCGATGATAGATTGCAAAGGTATGTGATATTTAGAAAGTAATTTTTCCTTTATCTTTCTCTCCTTTCTTAATCAACATCAATGTCTTCAAAGTCACTGCTATAGAACGCTAATTGTTTTATATAATGTCTCCGAACTATCCTAAAGATGAAAATCAAAATATTTCTGATTCATCTTGGTTTCTAAGAATAAAAAATTAGCACAAAATTTTCACTGAAATAGTCTGGTTGAAACTTGAAATTGAATGTTCCAGGATAGGTGCTTGGTTGGGAACAGATTCTTTCCTGATGCACAATCTTCTTCTTGGAATAGAGTTTTTAGATGATAGGAGATTGAGGAGATTAAATGTTGGATTCGATTTTAAAACGAGGATTCAAAATATGGAATTTGAATGAATTCATACTTGGTGTGTGTATATAGGTTGGAGAAATATGATCAATGATATATATGATATGTCATATGCATGATGGTGTTATTGGCTCATGTGCTTATATGTTGAGGTTAGCTTCATAAGCTCGGTTCGCTGAATGCACGAAAGGAATGTGTGTGCAGGGGAGGTCATGTGCCCGCCCAGGCTTGCTGGTGAAGGTGGGATACTCTGGCTATTTGATTCTCTGGCTGCCGAACTGATTGTGGTGTCTGATAAGGGATGATATGCAAGAAGTGGTCTTTTTCCGCTCGCAGCTTTCGAGTGATAACCGTCTAATGTACCAAAAATGTCAAATTTTCAATGTAAACAAGTTTATAGTACTTTCAGGAGTTTGTACTGGGAAAAGTTCCGTTTTTTTCCCTCTCCTAGTCTAGTTGTATTTACACATTATACTATTCTAGACAAATGACCCGCAAGAGCTAGAGTAAGATGTTTTCAGTTGGAAATGCCAAACTTATGTGATTCTTCTTGTTTTTTTTTTTTTTTCCACCGTTTCACATCTGGAAATGCTATGGCCTCATAATGAGAAAAGTTAGACACACTAAAACAGTCAATGGTCTGAATTACATCTTTTGTTAGGTAACAGAAGATTTAGTTTTCAATCCAAAGTTAAAAACTAAAACAGCAACAGAAAATACTATACTATACAGACAGTAGCCGGTAAAGTTGAGTAAAAATTACTGGTAAAAGTAAACAGTCACAAGCAGCAAGAGCTGTCTGTAATTCTTCTTTCAAGATAAGTTAATGTTAAGTCATCATCAAATCCTGACCTATTCACTTGGCGATATTAAATCAAAAGTGTCTTCCAATAAAACCCAGAAAAACAAATGAAGCAGCTTAACCCAGAAAGTAAGAATTACTGCAACAACTTATATCATTTCCATGAAAGCAAGTAATCTTACAAAGTAAAGCAAAAAATTTTCAGAATAAAAATCAAATTACTCTGTATTTTGCATATTTATTACTTAGTATAAGATAAAACACTAGAACAAAATAGTCATGGAAATGAAGACGGAGCAAGCCAGCAGCTTGACCAATATATGTACTTCTTGAACACCTCCTTCTGCAGCTGTTTTCTAATTACAAGTTCAACTTTAGGACATGAAGACTGTAGAAAGTCCAAGACCATGAGAGGCCGGCCGATCACTATAGTTTGTAGCAGCAGAATTGTCTGCCTCTTTAATAGAAAGAACAAAGAAAGTAGTGAAAGCTGCAGCTTTAGCCATGGCTTCAAGTTGTTATTTTCCCTGTCTACTAGACAAATGCAGAACAAAAGACTTACCTACATTAGGATTTTACAAATATAGAAGACCAAATTTAATTAGCTTTCTTTTAATAGTAATCAAGGCTGCGCAATCTTTAAACATATGTCTTCCAGTGTTATTCTGAAATAGCTCCTAGTTCTATGTTAATTGTTGATTTAGAATGTTGTGTTAACAAAAAGCAACAATCTTTTTCAAGAACAAAGAGTAAAAAGCTACCGCAAATATCATTACCTTCAAAATCGAGAACTAGAGAAGTATTTATACATTAAACTAACTTCTATCTGCCTGATATGATAATGAAACAGCAAGAGCCAAATATCAGATTAAGGGCACAATGCTTACTCTCCACAGTCCATGCATCCTGTCTTGTTGTAGCATTCTTCATCAAGGATCAGCTACCTAAACATTGTGCAGGGTGAATCTTGGGGGGATGAATCATGAATGCAGGCCTTCTGACACCTTTCTTGCAATACTGCAGAATCTGGCGTATGAGAGCCATTCTCTCAAGATGTTGATAACTTGAAGCACGCCAAAGGAATTCCAGCCCTTTTTTCACTGCATTCAGTTCTTCACGAGCATGTAATCCTGATGCCAACAACTACCCATTATACAAAGCCAGTTGTTTACCTCAAAAGTAAGCACAGTGCAATAACATGAACATGGCAGCTGAGATGCAGACTTGAGAAACAATCCATTACACTCAAAATGGACTTCTTTCAACAAATTTTCAGTCCAAAACCTAAATATTTAATAGAACAACATGCTTTAATAACTACAAGTAAGCAGTAAACAAACCATTCCAGTTTTCAGCACATAGCAAAATTCATGCAACAATTTTATCATTTCAAGTAATAAAGAATAAGCAGAGTTTAAGAAACAGAGTATTGATTGCAGGGATATGTTTTCTCAACAGTCTTTTCAATGAGGTGAATGGTTGACAGTCGACAGGCCAAAAAAGAAAAATTACATTATTGTACCTTACAGTCAAGATATTAAAACTTAGAATGCAATTATTAAGGTTCAGATGAAACTCAGTAAAGATAAAGGAAATCATCCAATGTGGAAACTTCAATGGCATCATTTGCAAATCATGAAATGTGCATCACCTCATCAGTCTGTTTCATAGACTGCTTGAGAATGCAACCCTAGAAACCCCGTTTGGAAAAAAAAAGCATACAACTATTGCCAAGTTTCAATCTGACCTTCCAAATTCTAAATACCATTATTAAAATTCACATGTTCCATAAATCTTAACAAACTTGGTCAGCATTGTGATCCTAAAATTTCTTATGTGCCCATGTTATCATCAGCTTCTGACCTTCATAAAATCAGCAAAAGTGCCCCCACATCAACCTGACCACATCAATTTCAACTCTAACTTAAATATCTCCTGATATTTATTCTTCAAAGAAAAAATGGATGCTCCTGTTCACATTCTAAGCAACATGAAATTACACACAACCCTAACGACAAGAATTTAAACGCAGCAAGCAGCTTCGATGTACAAGAAAACAGGTATGTTTCATTTTAGTTGAGAAATATCAAATGATGGACCACAGAAAACAGCACACAAAATTACAATCTCAGGTCTAAGACAAACTAAGATTGATGAGAGAAAAAATATAAAAGAAACAATACTTTGTAATTCGATGCATTTTACTTCATTGTTTTCCACTCCTTCAGACAAAACCCAGAAATTTATGGACCCAAAAGCATGAAAGTGTCCTGAGTCGCTGAATTCTACATTCTAGCTCTTCCCAGAATTTTTCATATCTTTCAATGTTAGTTTTATATGCATGTAGCTATTATCTAAGGGATTGACTTGTCCATGCACCAAGCTCAGCCCAAAGAAAAAAAGGACACGCAGGATTTGGAGCAAAATGCTTCTGTAAGTGTTATTATTCCAAGAAAGGAATTAATTGACATTTAACCCACAGTGCTGAAGCCTTCAGTAATGCACAAGGCGTTTTTCTTTTCTTCTATAAATGAACTCTTGGAAATTGAATCCATATCTAACACCCTTGCATAATTATAATGGAGCATTAGCCGTAAATACTAAATATTTTTATAAGGAGCATTCTTGCATTATCCTATGAATTCTCGCTCCTATCTTATTTATGTTAACCATATCAAACAAAACTCATTAATCCTAAGCCTAAATACATTTTTCCAGTATACTGTGACACAATGTTTGATTGCCCCAAGACTACTCACAAGAGTAAGAACATGAGTATGATTGTGAATATTTAAGTTTTTAGCATTTATGGAAAGAAGCAGAGCCGGAGAATAAAGAAGTCTTCCCAGAACTAATTCCTGAAAGTACTATAAACTTGTTTACATTGAAAATTTTCTGTTTTTGGTACATTAGGGGGGGTGGGGTTCAACTCCAAACCTGCAGGTGGAAAAAGACTACTTCTTGCGTATCATCCCAGATCAGACACCACAATCGGTTAGGCAGCCAGGGTATCAAAACATACATTTCCTAGAAGTACCACTATCCCACGTTGACCAGCAAGCCTGCATTGGCACGTGAGCTCCCCTGAACACATATTCCTTTCGTGCACACAGCCAACCAAGCAGATGAAGGTAACCTGAACATTTAAGCAGATGAGCCAATCCTAACACCCTCAAGCATACAATATATCATATATCATTGATGATCATATTTCTCCTACACCTCTCTTTATTGGTAGTGACCCCTTCCGACCTATATAGCCACAAAACTAGCAATTTCATTTGTAGAAGTTTTCCAGAAAAACAAATTCCATATTTTGAATTCTCATTTTAAAATCCAACCACCATTAAATATCTCCTCAACCTCCTATCATCTAAAAACTCTTTTCCAAGTAGAAGATTGTGTATCAGGAAAGAATCTGTTCCCAAGCACATGTCCTTGAAAATTAAGTTCAATCAGACCGTTTCAGTAAACTTTTGTGTTAATTACTCTTAGAAACTGAGAGTAATCTGAAATATCTTGATTTTCATCTTTAGGACAGTTCAAAGACATTATATAAAACTATTAGCATGCTATCTTGGTGAATTTGAAAGAAATGAGAGAAAAATAAAGGAAAAATTACTTTCTAATTATCACATACCTTCATACTTTACTGTCGGAAGAGCGAATGAATATTTAAATTGGTTTCATCCTCCAAGTCTATCTCTTTCCACCACTCTGCACATTTGAAAGAGGGTAAAAAGGCATTTTGATTGGCTTCATCATCCCATTCAACTTCTTCCCACCACTCTTCATATCCTTCAATGGTGATCTGATTCCCCTTTCCACTGTCCTGGTTGAGTGGAAGCTTCTTCAGTTTTGAGCAATTGAATACTCTGATTTTTCTCAAATATGGGAATGGTAGAGCATTCCAGAATATGCTATTCAATTTTGGTAATTCTCGTAAATCAAGCGTTTCTAGCTTAGCAAATGGTTTTGAGTTTTAAGCATCCCAACAAAATCTGCAACTTCAGTCAATGTTCCTTCACTTATTATGGCTTCCAATCTTGAGCAAATCATAACACAAAGCCATTTCAAATTTGGAGCATGAATAAGCCACGACATGTCCCTCAATCCATCACAGTCACTTATGAAAACCCTGCTCAGTGTGTGAAAGCGAGGAGTACTAGGAAAGAGTGAGGTTTGCATCATTCTTTTTTCCCCTATTTGAGACTCTATCTTCATCTTTATCCGTTCTAAACTCGTGCAATCATCAATTATAAGGCAATCTAGACGCTCCAGGTTTACTAAAGGCAAAACATCCAATTCCTTTTGACTCCCGAAAACCTCTGAGCAAAAGTGATTCAGTGCATCCTGCTAGATTGTGAGAGCTCAAAAAGCTTTGTAGAGCAAAAGCATTTCTTATTTCTATATCCAGTGAATTCAAATGTTGCAAGCATTTCAATTCCTCTATTAAAAGCTCATATCCACCATGCAGCACATCGTCTTCATCTAGACCTCCTTCTGATGACAATATTCTGAATATTTGCAGCCTTGAAAATTACATATCAATTGCCGTGGGATCTTTTTGAGATTAGGTGTCCAACACAAGTTTAAGCATTTCAGATTTGACAAGCTATTCAGCAACCCTGTACGATATAGATCAAGGTGTTCGAGAGAGACCAGTTCTAATATTCCCTCTAGCAACTCCCTTAGCTTCCAATTCCAAGACAAGTTTAGAACTCTCAGACTAGGCATAAATTGGAAGAAACCATCACTAATCACCTTCAACTTGTTATTGCTGAGAAACAAAGTTTGAATATTAGGACATGTTGGTGTTCCTCTTAGTTCTTCAATTCCACTATTCGCCAATGACATTCTTGCAACTTCCCAATTTTCAACATTAAGTACTCCGTCAATTGATCCAATCCCTGGTCTTAAAAGAAATCTCTTCTTTGGTTCTTCACATTCACATGCTATCCACAATGCCATATCACGAATCACATCATGCATCTTTATATATTCTCCTACTCCGTCACATCTTTCTAACAAACAAGCATTAAGAAGACAATTGATAACATTGTACCCTTGCCTTTGAGCTCTACTTATATTCTTAAATTCATCCAAGAATCCCTCACAAAACCAATAATCTATTAGAAATATTTTGTGAATTCTATAATCTTCAAGAAACAAACTATAGTACAAGAAGCAAGACCTCATCGTGTCGCTAGGCAAGCTATCATAACTGAATTTTAAAAGAGAATACACCTCTTGGTCCGCCCTTGCTAACTTGTGCGGAAATTCTTTCAAGACCTCACTTGCACATTTCCAGTCTTTGACCATCTTCTTGCAAGCCATGGCTTTACCAATTATTATCAGTGCAAGAGGCAGTCCACCACACTTTGCAGCCACTTATTTAGCAAACTTGTGGATATCTGGATGGCTGGCAAGGGTTTCTTCTCTAACCTTGTCTTCAAACAATTTCTAAGCTTCATCTGCTCTCAAACATTCAACTTTGATCTTCTCATGAGCTCCCATTTGGCCACATACCTCTAAGAAACATGTTCTAAAGATTATTTTACAAGCATTTTCCTGATTCAGTGGAGATATACCTACTTTAATCAAATTCACCCATTCCCACACATCATCCATCAATAAAACAAATTTTTTCTTGCTCAGAATTCTGAAAAGAACGATAGCTTTCTCGTCAGAACTTTTATTCATCCCCAATTCACTTGAAAGGCCAAGCTTTTTACCAATAATTTGTTGAACATTTTCAATAGTATGATCTTTAGACACCACCACCCAGATTACAAAATCATAACCCCTTAGCATGTTGCTTAGCTTATTGTTAATTTGGGTCAAGAGTGTAGTCTTACCAACGCCTCCCAAGCCATGTAAACCGATGATGCCCACCTCGTTTCCTTCAAGAAAGCTCAAGACTTTTGCCAATGTTGATTCCAAACCCACTGTGGGCTCAGTAGGTCTTACCTCCACCGGCGCTGCAGGTTCATTCTCAGCTACCTTGTCAAAATTTCCTTCATTCTTCAGTTGAACTATTTCTTCAAGTTTTTTGGCCACCTGTTTAACAAACTTGCAGCTAGACTTACAGTTCCTGGAAAAGCAGCCACCAAAACATAATTTCTGAATTTCTAGAGGACCATCTTCGATTAGTTCATCAGCGTCTGCTACCATAGTGTGCACACTTGAAAGCCAGAGTTGAACTTGGCTAAGCCGCCTCATAAGTTGTTCAGCAAGATCAACCATCCGGTTGACATCGTCCCTTTGCGCTTTCAGTTTCTCCACTTCCACACTCAGAACTTTAAGATTTTGTTCTAATTTACAAGTATAATTAGCTTGCACAGAAATGCAATCCCAACAACGAGGAACTGCATCTTCTGTTGAGATTGCGAGAGAGCATAGATTTCCCATAATTTGCTTTCAAATATATTGTTGATGAATGAAGAAAGCGGAGACTTGACTTGATTTCCTGAATTTCTTAGGCATGGAAGCTAGAAGTTTCCGTAAGGTGAGAGGCAGTGCTTTTGACAAATGCACTAAATTTGGGGGCAGGCAGGCGTCCTGGTCTCCTTGGCTCTTAATAATTTCTGTTTTGGTAAGCAGAAAATGACTTGCTAGAGCTACGGTAAGATGTTTTCAATTGAAAATGCCAATGGGGAAGGGGGTTGGTGAGTTTTTCATCCTTTCTCAAATTGTCCTACCGTCTAAAAAACTTCAGTGATTGTTGCTGTTGTTGCTTTTTCCTTTTTTTCTTTTTTTTTCACATCCGGAAATCCTAAGGCCTCATACTGAAGAAATTAGTTAGCCACACAAACATTCACGATATGAAGCACTAGGCATAATCATATACAAGTCAATGGTACCGTGAAAAGTTAACAACAAACACACTTTAAGTCACAACCATAAGTTAATGTTCTGAATTACATCTTTAGCTTTTCCAATACCCGAGTTTTCAATGCAAAGTTAAAAACTAAAAGGACAACAGAAAATTGCTGGTAAAAATAAACAGTCACGAGCAGTATGCGCTGATCTATCACCCATTACTACAATTCTTTTTTACAATTCCTGACCAACTCACTAGGCAATACTAAATCAAAAGTATCTTCCCATAAACCCAGAAAAACAATTGAAGCAGATGAACATGTTTTGAACTATTGGTTAATTGTAGATGATGAAAGCTGAAAACAGAAGTTTCTGAGGCAATTTGTCTTAATTGTTTAAAACCCAGAAAGCAACTAATTGTTTCCGTGAAATTGGGGTTCAAATACCTGAACAAAACAGCCATGGAAATAAAGGCGGAGCAAACCAGCAGCTGGAGCAATGCATGTACTTGTTGAAAACCTTCTGCAGCTGTTTTCTGATAATGGGATTCAACTTTGGGAGATGAAGATCTGTAGAAGGTCCATCACCATGAGAGACCAATCACTACAGAATGAAGCAGCAGAGTTGTGTGCCTCTTTAGATAGAAGAAATAGATCAAAAGGAAAGCAGTGAAAGCTGCAGCTTTGGCTGTGGGTTAAATTCGTTGTTTTACCTTGTGTTGTGTACCGGACAAATGCATGACAAAGGCTTATTTTATATTCACAATGGCACTCTTCCTTTTTTTAAAAAAAATTTATTTTTCATTTTATGTTAACTATCTTTGCCCTTTTTTTTCCTCTTTACCGTTCCCGTATCTTAGCTTAATAATTAAACATTTTTTTATTTTTTTTCTTTTTTAGTATTATTTTCTTCATTTCCTTTATGATTTTATTTGCTTAAAAATTTCATGATTTTATTTGTTTAAAAATCATACCACGCCATTAGAGATTGTTCATTCCTGTGCAATTGCATGAGAAATTAGTAAAAAAATTTAAAAGTTATGATGGCTCATGCCCATCTGAAAATATATAAATACTAAACATATTAACATGCCGTGGTTGATGGTTCATTGGAACTTGTATGTCTTTCAGCATACAAAGAGACAAAGATACAACATAGCTTCTTGCAGCTCTGCTCCATGGTTGATGCCACCAGGGTGCTCCACAACTCAAGAATCTCAGACCACTTGACTTGTTTCATTTATGTCTGCCTGCATTTTGAAAATGTGTTATAACCCAAAGTCCCAAAGAAAGCAATAATTAGTTAGTTTAGATTTTGAGACTATCTGCCACCATCAATCCTCAGCTGGGAGAAAACTCCAACAGTTGTTGTGTTAGAACCGTCATCTCTTGCCAGTGGCACATCATCTTTCTCAGATTGGAGGTTATTTGATGGCAAACGATGAAATGGATGAGATGATAAGTCTAGAAAAGCATCGATGGCGCTGTCCTCGTGTGCCTCTCTGCGTACTGCAGTTTGCTGTAACTGCAATGTGTATTCCAAGTCCCAGCAGACATCAAGCATTGTTCTATAAACTGAAGGCATCTGAAATACTCAGGATCAAGACAACCAAAGCTCCCTTTTACGCCCGTGCTCAACTCATCTGGATCGAGGTGACCTGATTTGGAAAGGCCAAATCTTAAACTTTCGCCCCATATTGTTCATCAAGCAAGATGTTTGTAGACTTAACATCACGGTGAATGATCCCTCCATCTGAACCAGTGTGGAAGTAATGAAGACCCTTCGCTGCACCTATACAAATTTCAAGTCTTTGCCACCAAGTCAGTAAGGATAATGCAGATGATGTCTCTGGATTCCCACGCAAGTTGTAAAGATGATCTCTGAGAGTCCCCTTCTCCATGAACTCAGAGACTAATATCATCTCAGACCCTTCGTCACAATAGCCAATCCAGGAAACAAGGTGGCGATGTCGAATCTTGGACAGAACCATGACCTCAGTTCGAAATTCTGGAAGGACCCGGCCATGTTTTGCCTCACTTCGTTTGACTGCCACTTTAAGACCATTTCGTAGAGTTCCGTTATAAACTTTACCAAACCTTCCCTCTCCAATCAGCAAATTAGCCCCAAAGTTATTGGTTGCCTCTATTATTTCAGCAAAAGGCATCTTTAGCTTAAGGTTTAAGCTCGGAACAGGTGGAACATATGAAGTGGTTTCCAAAGGTTTTCTTTTTCTGCGTTTCTTACGCAACAAGAACATTACTATCAAACAACAGACAACAAAACCCCCAAAAACTGAGCCAATTATGATTAACATATTATGCTTCTTTCTTAGTTCCAAGCCCGGTTCAGTAATTAACTCCATGATCTCGAATCCATTCAGGTAAACATGTTTTTCTTTGAATTTGTCTCCCATTCAGTGGGGCAACACTGATACTCATGAAGTCAGAATCACCCGTGTCAACCACAAAATCATAGTAGAATGGAACTTCTGGCTGAACGGTACGATCGTAAGGATTGATAATTTGTCTGAATCTACCATAAATAAAGAGATTGAAAACGAACATGCAGGGTGATGGACTAAATGTCACAGAAATGGACCCGAACTAGATGCGTGGTATTCTTACTGACATTGAAATGCCAAGTAATGTTAATAGAATTTGTTGCTTGTTCATTCGTTAAGTTCACTTCTCTGCAAGTCCTATAGACAAGGTCTGGGATAAAATTTTTAAAGGTTCTCATTCCATCCCGACCATAGTTTAGCCTACCAGTAAAAATGGTACAGTTTTTTGCTAAATTTCCAGTATGTATATAGTCATATAAAATTTTAACTTTTACATCAATACTTTTAATAGTACAGTTTTTTGCATCCATGGCGCTGTCCTCGTGTGCCTCACTACGTACTGCAGTTTGCTGTAACTGCAATGTGTATTCCAAGTCCCAGCAGACATCAAGCATTGTTGGCCTGCTGGTTCCATTTGGTTTCAGGCACTTCTCAACCAGTTCACTGAATTTTCACAATGAATTAGGATTAATCTGGCCAGTCACTGAAGGATCAATATCTTTTCTAGTTCCCTCTTCTTTAACAAGAACAGTCCCCACTCAGCTAAATTGATCTCTTCCACTTAGCTAAATAGTCCCACTCAATATATGTTATATGTTACTTGATGATTTCTTTGTACCTTTTAGAAAATGAAAATGGAGAATGTTTTTTCCTACCAAAAATAGTTTTTGACTTTTCTTATGGTTCGAGTGACTGTTAGTAAATGACGACCTTTCTATCTCTTTTCTGTGTCTTTAATTAATCCACTGGCTTAAGTCAGCATCGTTTTCACATACATAGTCCAGATTTCTGTATTTGAAGATGAGTCTGTTTCATGGAAAGATCAAAGATGGATCTAAGCAGTCGTTGGAATGATAATCATGGACGCAGGCCTTCTGATCCCTTTCCTTGCAATACAGCACAATCTGATGTACAAGAGCCATTCTCTCAAGACATTGATCACTTGAACTGTGCCAAAGGAATTTCCTGCCCTTTTTTTCACAGCATTCAGTTATCCACCTGCATTCATTCTGATGACAACAACCACCCATTATGCAAAGCCATTCCTTCACATTATAAGTAAGCACAGCATGGGAACATGAACATGGCTGCTGAGATGAAGAGATTTGGTAAAGGATCCTTAATTTATACTAAAAATGGACTTCGTTCCAGCAATTTTTTAGCCCAAAACCTAAATACTTTTAATAGAACAATATAACAAGAAGTTAGCGGTAACACAAACCATTCCAGTTTTCAAGATATATGGCAACATTCATATGACATTTTCATCAATTCAAGTAACAAAAAATAGAGCAGAGTCTATGCAACAGAGTATTGTTTGCAGGGATGTGGTTTCTCAAAAGTCTTTTCAACAAGGTGAATGGTTGACAGTCTACACTCTACAGACCACAAAATAAACATTAGACTGTTGTAGCTTGAAGTTGATAAATTCCAAAATAAACAAACTATGATTGATGAGAGAAAATCAGAAAAAATAAAACAAACAATACATTGTAATTCAATCCATTTGAGTTCATTGTTCTCTGATTCTCAAGACACATAACCCAGAAATTTATAGACCCTGGAGCAGGAAAGTATCCTGAGTCGCTGAACTCTACATTATAGCTCTTCCCAGGATTTTTCATATCTTTCAATGTTGGTTTTAATATGCACATCATATTGACTCGTCCATGCACCAGGCTCAGACTAAAGAAAAAGAGGACATGCAGATTTGGAGAAAATTTATTGGTGCTTCTGTCAGTGTTCTTCAATATTATTGCATTTGCCCAGAGATCAAACAAACGTCACTAATCCTAAGCCTAAATACTTTTTGCCTGCTACTGTGACTGTGAGACTATGTTAGATTGTCCCAAGGCAACTCACAAGAGGATGAATACGAATGTGATTGGGAATGTTCTAATTTAATGCAAAGAAACAAAGCATGGGAGTGAAGTAACCCTTCCCAGAACCAATTCCAGCGCTACCACGTGATCTCCCCCTTAAATAGAAAGATCAAAGAAGAGATCAAAAGGAAAGCAGTGAAAGCTGCAGCTTTAGCCATGGCTTAAATTTGTTATCATTCCCTGTCTACTAGACAAATGCAGAACAAGACTTACTTACCGCCAACCAAGTCATTCATAAAGATTTTATTCACAACACTACTTCTCCTTTTCTTTTCTTTTTTTTTTTTTCATTTTATGCTATCTTAGCTTAATAATTTAACATTTTTTCATTTTTTCTATTCTAGTATTGATTTTTTTTTTGTTGCCCTTTATGATTTTATTTGTTTAAAAAATTTCATGATATTTGATTATCTATAAATACGTTTGATTACATAAGGATTTTACAAATATAGAAGACCAAATTAAGAACATAAATTTAATTAGCTTTCTTTTAATAGTAATCAAGGCTGCACAATCTTCAAATGTCTTCTACTGTTATTCTGAAAAAGCTTCTAGCTCTCTATTAGTTGCTGATTTAGAATGTCGTATTACCAAAAAACAACAATCTTTCTCATGAGCAAATGTTAAAAAGCTACAGCAAATATCATTACCTTCAAAATCGAGAACTTCAGAAGTATTTATACATTAAACTAACTTCTATCTGTTTGATATTGTAATGAAACAGCAAGAGAAAAATATCAGATGAAGGGCACAATGCTTACTCTCCATAGTCCATGCATCCTATTTTGTTGTAGCGTTCTTCATCAAGGGACGGCTAACTGTTGGCTTTAAAGGCTTCAAAGCTTAGATTTTTCTGGTTTGCTTGTTCGGACAGAACAGAGAAAATGAAGAAAGAAAAACTGAAGGAAAATAGAATGAAGGCTAATCAGCCATTAACTTCATTCATTCTAACATATATACATCAGTTATAAGTTTCAAAATTTTAAACCAACATCAACTAGCTAAAATACCATAATTACAAAAAGTACTAATCACATCAGCTGTCATATTACAAAATTCAAAAAATTTATAACAGCTAGAATTGGCTCCAAATATATCAGCCACCTTCAAACTGGCTCAAAGTCAATCGGCCAACTCCAAAACGATCAGCCAACTCCAAGACAATAGTCGGCCAACTTCAAAAAGTGATCGGCCAACATTAAAAGTGATCGGCCAACTTCAAGATGATAATCGGCCAACTTCATAGTACATTCAATGTTGCAAAGTCTTCAAAAGTTTCTGACTTAAGCAAATTGCAGCAAAACAAAAGATTTCCGATGGCTGAACTTTGCTGTTTTTCAACCACAGCAATCTTCACTTCAACACTAACTGAACATTGCGCTGGGTGAATCTTTGTGTGTTGGGGGGGGGGGGGGGGGGGGGGGTCTGATGATGATGAATCATTAATGCAGGCCTTCTGATCCCTTTCTTGTAGTACTGCACAATCTGGCGTATGAGAGCCATTCTCTCAAGATGTTGATAACTTGAACCGTGCCAAAGGAATTTCCAGGCCTTTTTTCACAGCATTCAGTTCTTCATGAGCATTTGACCCTGATGACAACAACTACCCATACAAAGCCATTTGTTTGCCTTAAAAGTAAGCACAGTATGAAAACATGAACATGGCAGCTGAGATGCAGAGACCTGAGAGAGAATCCGTTGTACTCAAAAGTCAATATGCTTTAATAACTACACCTAAGTGGTAAACAAACCATTCCAGTTTTCAACACATGGCAACATTCATTTGACAATTTTATCATTTCAAGTAACAAAGAATAATCTGAGTTTAAGAAACAGAGTATTGTTTGCAGGGATATGGTTTCTCAACAATCTTTTCAATGAGGTGAATGGTTGACAGTAGACAGATCACAAAAGAAAAATTAGATTATTGTACCTTACACTGCAATTATTAAGGTTCAGATGAAACTCGGTAAAAGGATTAAGGCAATCATCCATTGTGGAAACTTCAATGGAATCATTTGCAAATCATGAAATGTGCATCATCTCATCAGTCTGCTCCATAGATTGCTTGAGAATGCAACCCCAGAAACCCCGTTTGGGAAAAAAACCATACAACTATTGCCAAGTTTCAATCTGATCTTCCAAATTCTAAATACTATTATTAAAATTCACATGTTCCATAAAACTTAACAAACCTGGTCAGTATTGTGATCCTAAAATTTCTTATGTGCCCATGTTATCATCAGCTTCTGACCTTCATAAAATCAGCAAAAGTTCCCCCACACATCAACCTGACCACATCAATTTCAACTCTAACTTAAATATCTCCTGATATTTAGTTTTCAAAGGAAAAATGGATGCTCCTGTTCACTTTCTAAGCAACATGAAATTACACACAACCCTAACAACGACAATAATTTAAATGCAGCAAGCAGCTTCGATGTACAAGAAAACAGGTATGTTCTTGTTTCATTTTAGTTGAGAAATATCAAATGATGTATATAAAAAGAAACTTCGCCAAAAAGTTCAAAGTACGAAAGATAATAAAAACAAGATGGACCACAGAAAACGGCACAAAGAATTACTATCTCAGGCCTAAATTGATGAGAGAAAAAATAAAAGAAAAATACTTTGTAATTCGATGCATTTCAGTTCATTGCTTTCCACTCCTTTAGACAAAACCCAGAAATTTATAGACCCGGGAGCACGAAAGTGTCCTGAGTCGCTGAATTCTACATTCTAGCTCTTCCCAGAATTTTCCATATCTTTCAATGTTGGTTTTAAATGCATGTAACTATTATCTAAGGGATTGACTTGTCCATGCACCAAGCTCAGCCCAAAGAAAAAAGAGGACACGCAGATTTTGGAGAAAAATGCTTCTGTAACTGTTCCCAAATATTATTCCAAGAAAGGAATTAATTGCCTTCAGCACTGCACAAGGCGTTTTTCTTTTCTTCTTTAATGAACTCTTAGAAACTGAATCCATATCTAACACCCTTACATAATTAGAATGGAGCATTAGCCGTAAATACTAAATAGTACATAAATGTACCAACTTTTTGTATAAGGAGCATTCTTGCATTATCCTGTGAATTCTCGCTCCTATCTTATTTATGTTAACCAGATCAAACAAAAGTAATTAAACCTAAGCCTAAATATTTTTTTCCAGCTTACTGTGACACAATGTTTGATTGCCCCAGGACTACTCACAAGAGTAAGAATATGAGTATGATTGTGAATATTTAAGTTTTTAGTATTTATGGAAAGAATCAGAGCAGGAGAATAAATAAGTCTTCCCAGAACTAATTCCTGAAAGTAATATAAACTTGTTTACATTGAAAATTTTCTGTTTTTGGTACATTAGGAGGGTTAACCTCCAAACCTGCAGGTCGAAAAAGACCACTTCTTGCATATCATCCCCGATCAGACACCACAATCAGTTAGGCAGCCAGGGTCTCAACATACATTTCTTAGAAGTACCACTATCCCACTTTGACCAGCAAGCCTGCATTGGCACGTGAGCTGCCCTGAACACATATTCCTTTCGTGCACACAGCCAACCAAGCTGATGAAGCTAACCTGAACATTTAAGCAGATGAGCCAATCCTAACACCCTCAAGCATACATATTATATATCATTGACGATCATATTTCTCCTACACCTCTCTTTATTGGTAATGACCCCTTCCGACCTATATAGCCACAATAACTAGCGGTTTCATTTGTAGAAGTTTTCCGGCAAAAAAAGTTCCATATTTTGACTTCTCATGTTAAAATCCAACCACCAATAAATATCTCCTCAACCTCCTATCATCTAAAAACTCTTTTCCCAGTAGAAGATTGTGTATCAGGAAAGAATCTGTTCCCGAGCACACGTCCTTGAAAATTTTGTGTTAATTATTCTTAGAAAGCGAGAGAAATCTAAAATATTTTGATTTTCACCTGTAGGACAGTTTGGAGACATTATACAAAACAGTTAGCATGCTATCTTGGTGACTTTGAAGACATTGATGTTCATAAAGAAAGGCGAGAAAAATAAAGGAAAAATTACTTTCTAAATATCACATACCTTCACACTCTATTATGGGAAGAGCAAACGAATATTTAAATTGGCTTCATCCTCCAAGACTATCTCTTTCCACCACTCTGCACATTTGTAAGAGGGTAAAAAGGAATTTCGAGCGGCTTCATCATCCCATTCAACCTCTTCCCACCACTCTTCGTATCCTTCAATGCTGATCTGATTCCCCTTTGCATTGTCCAGGTTGAGTGGTAGCTTCTCCAGTTTTGAGCAATTGAATACTCTGATTTGTTTCAAACATGGGAAAGGTAGAGCATTCTAGAATATGCTCTTCAATTCTGGTAAATCTCGTAAATCAAGCGTTTCTAGCTTAGCAAATGGTTTCAAGTTTGCAACTCCAATCAATGTTTCCTCACTCATTACGGCTTCCAATTTTGAGCAAATCATAACACAAAGCCATGTCAAATTTGGAGCATGAATAAGCCATGACACGCCACTCAATTCATTACATTTACATATGAGAACCCTGCTCAGTATGTTAGGAAAGTGTGAGGTTTTTACCATTCTTTTTTCCGTTATTTCTCTTTCTATCTTCATAGTTATCTCTTCCAAACTCACACAATCTTGAATTCTAAGGATATCTAGACGCTCCAGGTTTACTAATGGTAAAACATCCAATACCTTTGACTCCAAAAAACCTCTGAGTGAAAGTGCTTCAGTACATCTTGGTAGATTGTGGGAGCTCAAAAAGCTTTGCAAAGCAAAAGCATTTTTTATTTCTATGGTAAGTGAATTCAAATGTTGCAAGCATTTCAATTCCTCAATCAAACGTTCATTACCACCATGCAAGACATTGTTCTCATCTAGACCTCCTTCTGATAAAGATATTCTGAATATTTGCAGCCTTGAAATATTACAAATCAATTGTCGTGGGACCTTTTTGAGATTAAATGTCCCACATAAGTTTAAGTATTTCAGATTTAGCAAGCTATTCAAGTTTAGTGGCAACTATATCATCCCTGTACGATATAGATCAAGGTGTTCTAGAGAGACCAGTTCTAGTATTCCCTCTGGCAACTTCCTTAGCTTCTGATTCCAAGACAAGTTTAGAACTCTCAGACTGGGCATAAATTGGAAGAAACCATTACTAATCACCTTTAACTTGTTATTGCTGAGAAACAAAGTTTGAAGATTAGGGCATGTTGGTCTTCCTTTTCCATTATTCGCCAATGACACTCTTGGACATTCCCAATTTTCAACAGTAAGTGCTGCCTCAACTGATCCAACCCATGCTTGTACTAAAAATTTATTCTGACGCTTCACAGTCACGTCCTATCCACAATGCCATATCACGGATTACATCATGCATCTTTATGTATTCTCCTACTCCTCCACATCTTTCTAACAAACAAGCATTAAGAAGACAATTGATAATGTTGTACCCTTGCATCTGGGCTCTACTTGTGTCCTTAAATTCATCCAAAAATCCCTCAAAAAACCAATAATCTATGAGAAAATTTTTGTTAATTCTAGAATCTTCAGGAGACAAACTACAGTACAAGAAGCAGTATTTCATAGTTTCATCAGGCAAGCTATCATAACTAAATTTTAGAAGAGAATATACCTCTTTGTCCATCTAATTACCTAAATTTGCAAGTGATCAGAATCGATATAGCATAGATAAAAGAGTATTCAAGGTCGTTTCCACTGAGATTAAATTTGTTATCTAAACTAATTCCAGTCCAAAGCAGTTTTAAAAATAAATGAAAAAGATAATAAGTGAATCAAATTAAAAACTAAATTCTAAAATTACGCTAAATAAAAGAAGGCTTAAAATCAAATTATGAGAAGTGCTAGGGCTTCGAGATTCACTCAAGTGGATCTTCAATTACTAAATAAGATTAATTATTACGGTTGAAATAACGATTACACTAAGATATCTATGTTCTCTCAAGGTACAAAGGTATATTCGATTAAGCAATTACCATCTCTCGATGCGCAATTTAACTTACTCAAATTCATTAAGATCAAGTAATCATAAGTTATCACCCTAATTTATGATATCTCTATTTTTAACTCTATGATGTTTACTCTCCTAGTGCACAGATTATACTTCTCCTTTCAGTTCTTCATATAATCCCTAAGAATGAATCTATGTTGATTAGGTACAAATCCAAAATTAAGATCAAAAAGAATAAATTCAACCAAAGCAATGATCAAATCATGCATTCATAATTGAATAATCCAACAAAAGCTAATCCCTAACCCTAACTAGGGATTTAGTTATACGGTAAAAACCAAAAACAATTGAATTCAGTATAAAGAAAGAGTGTAGGAACAAAGTAGAAGAAAACTCCAAAACTTGCTTCTAGCTCTCCTTTTCAGCAAAAAGTACTAAAAAGAATAATAACTATTGTATTTATACTAGATGACTAAAAACCCTAATAACTTAAAAGATTACAATGGACTTGGGCTAAAACTTTAATTCTTCAATTGAGGTAGTTGGCCCATAATTAGAAATTACCTTGAATTTATGTTTGCATTGGGCCGTGACCTCCTTTGACCATTAAGATCATATTTTGCTTTTGATTCCAAGTTTGACTTTCGCCTTGATTTTTAGTAAAGCTCCAATTCCATCAAAAATCCTTTAAATATATTAGAATTCCTACAAAACAAACAAATAACTGAAGTGAGAAGAAATTAATAAATATGAACTAAAAACATAATTAAAAACTCATAAAAGTGTTCGAAAATAGTCTCAAATATAGGTGTAAAATACATCTATCACCATCCTTGCTAACTTGTGCAGAAATTCTTTCAAGACCTCAATTGCATATTTCTAGTCTTGAACCATCTTCTTGCAAGCCATGGCTTTAGCAATTATTATCAATGCAAGAGGCAGTCCACCACACTTTGCAGCTACTTGTTTAGCACGCTTGCAGATATCTGGATGGCTATTAAGGGTTTCTTCTCCGACCTTGTTTTCAAATAATTTCCAAGCTTCATCCTCTCTCAAACATTCTACTTTGATCTTCTCATGAGCTCCCATTTGGCCACATACCTCTAAGAAACAAGTTGTAAAGTTCATTTTACAACCGTTTTCTTGATTCGGTGCAGGTATGCCTACTTTAATCAAATTCACTCATTCCCACACATCATCCATCAATAAAACAAACCTTTTTTGGCTCAGAACTCTTAAAAGAATGATAGCTTTCTCATCAGAACTTTTGTTCATCCACAACTCATTTGAAATGCCAAGCTTTTCACCAATCTTTTCTTGAACATTTTCAACAGTGTGATCTTTAGACACCACCACCCAAATTACAACATCATAACCCATTAGGATGTTACTTAACTTATTGTTAATTTGGGTCAACAGTGTCGTCTTACCAACACCTCCCAAGCCGGGTAAACCAAAGATGCCCACCTCATTTCCTTTAAGTAAGCTCAAGACTTTTCTCAATGTTGATTCCAAACCCATTGTGGGCTCAATAGGTCTTACCTCCACTCGTTGCAGACTTGCAGGCTCATTCTCAGCTACCTTGTCAAAAATTCCTTCATTTTTCAGTTCAACTATCTCTTCAAGTTTTTTGGCCACCTGCTTACCAAACTTGTAGCTAGTCTGACAGTTCCTGGAAAAGCAGCCAGCAAAACATAATTTCTGAATTTCTTGAGGACCATCTTCGATCAATTCATCAGCTTCTGCTACCATAGTGTGCACCCTTGAAAGCCAGAGTTGAACTTGGCTAAGCCGCCTCATAAGTTGTTGTTCAGCAAGATCAACCATCCGGTTCACATCATCCCTTTGCGCTTTTAGTTTCTCCACTTCCTCACTCAGAGCTTTAAGATTTTGTTCTAATTTACATGTATAATTAGCTTGTGCAGAAATGCAATCCCAACAACGAGGAACTGTGTCTTCTGTTGAGATTGCGAGAGAGCATAGATTTCCCATAATTTGCTTTGAAATATATTGTTGATGAATCAAGAAAGAGGAGACTTGCCTTAATTTCCTGAATTTCTTAGGCATGAAAGCTAGAAGTTTCCGTAAGGTAAGAGGCAGTGCTTTTGACAAATGCACTAGATTTGGGGGCAGGCAGGCGTCCTGGTCTCCTTGGCTCTTAATAATTTCTGTTTTGGTAAACAGAAAGTGACTTGCTAGAGATACAGGAAGATGTTTTCAGTTCAAAATGCCAATGGGGAAGGGGGTTGGTGTGTTATCATATACAAGGCGTAATCATATACAAGTCAATGGCAATGTGAAAAGTTAACAATAAACACACTTTAAGTTACAACGATAAGTCCAATACCAAGTTTTCAATGCAAAGTTAAAAACTAGAAGGACAACAGAAAATTGCTGGTAAAAATAAACACGAGCCGTAAACGCTGATCTATCACACATCGCTACAGTTCTTTTTACAATTCTGACCAACTCACTTGGCAATACTAAATCAAAAGTATATTCCCATAAAACCCAGAAAAACAATTGAAGCAGATGAACATGTTTTGAACTATTGATTAATTGTAGATGGTGAAAGTTGAAAACAGAAGTTTCTGAGGCAATTTGTCTTAATTGTTTAAAACCCAGAAAGCAAGTATTACTGTAACAACTAATTGTTTCCGAGAAATTGGGGTTCAAATACCCGAACAAAACAGCCATGGAAATAAAGGCGGAGCAAACCAGCAGGTTGAGCAATGCATGTACTTGTTGAACACCTTCCGCAGCTGTTTTCTGACAATGGGATTCAACTTTGGGACATGAAGATTTGTAGAAGCTCCATCACCATGAGAGACCAATCACTCCAGAATGAAGCTGCAGAATCGTCCGCCTCTTTAGATAGAAGGAAGAGATCAAAAGGAAAGCAATTTAAGCTGCAGCTTTAGCCATGGCGTAAATTCGTTGTTTTTCCCCTTGTACTGGACAAATGCATGCCAAAAACTTATTTATAGCCCAAACAACTCATTCTTAAAGATTTTATATTCACAATAGTACTCTACCCTTTTTTTTATATCCTTTTTTTATTTATTTTTCATTTTATGTTAATTATCTTTGCCTTTTTTTTTTCTTTTTACCGTTTCTTTTTTTTTTTTTTGGCTACAAAAGATCATAATCTAGTTAAGATATTCTAAAACCCCTAGGGAAAGAAACACCCCTAGAATCGGCATCCAAATGCTGAAGGACCCAGTCAGGGGGATCTGCTAGCAATTCAAGCTCAACCTCCCAGTCGCAAGCTGCTTTAGCCAAACAATCGGCCACAAAATTCCCCTCCCTATATGTGTGATGAAAGGTAACATCACACTCTCTATCCTTAAGAGTCCGAAACTCTGCAATAATGTTGCCAAGAGGGTGATAACTAATATCCGCAGAATGCATAAGTTGAAGTAGAACTAATGCATCCAGCTCACAAATAATTTTTCTATAACCAGCATCCCAGGCAATCAAAAGACCCAATCGCATTGCCTGTAACTCAGCAACCACATTTGAACAGACCCTAAATGAGCCACAAAACCGACCAGCCATTTGCCCATCGCATCACGCAATACTCCTCCAGCACCCGATGCACCCGGATTGCCTTTAGATGCCCCATCAGTATTAATCTTGATAACATCCACATGAGGAGGAATTCAACATATACCATCACCAGTTGGCCGAGAAGCCTTAGGTTCGTAGAAAGCAATTTCCAACTCCTTCGCAGAACAAAGAATAAATTGAATGAAGGCATCCTTATTTTACCGTTTCTGTATCTTAGCTTAAGAATTAAACATTTTTTCTATTTTTTCTATTTTAGTATTATTTTCTTCATCGCCTTTATGATTTTATTTGCTTAAAAATTTCATGATTTTATTTGTTTGAAAATCATACTACGCCAGTAGAGATTGTTCATTCCACTGCAATTGCATGAGAAATTAGTAAAAAATTTTAAAAGTAATGATTGCTCATGCCCATCTGAAAATATAAATACTAAACATATTAACATGCCGTGGTTGATGGTTCATTCGAACTTGTATGTCTTTCAGCACACAAAGAGACAAAGATACAACATGGCTTCTTGCAGCTCTGTTCCATGGTTGATGCCACCAGGGTGCTCCAGGACTCAGAATCTCAGACCATTTGACTTGTTTCATTTATGTCTGCCTGCATTTTGAAAATGTGTTCTAACCCAAAGTCCCAAAGAAAGCAATACTTTAGCTAGTTTAGACTTTGAGACTATCTGCCGCTGCCACCATCAATCCTCAGCTGGGAGAAAACTCCAACAGTTGTTGTGTTAGAACCGTCATCTCTTGCCAGTGGCACATCATCTTTCTCAGATTGGAGGTTATTTGACGGTAAACGATGAAACGGCCGGGATGATAAGTCCAGAAAAGCATCAATGGCGCTGTCCTCGTGTGCCTCTCTGCGTACTGCAGTTTGCTGTAACTGCAGTGCGTATTCCAAGTCCCAGCAGACGTCAAGCATTGTTGGCCTGCTGGCTCCATTGCGTTTCAGGCACTTCTCAACCAGTTCATTGAATTTTCTCAATGAATTAGGATTAATCTGGCCAGTCACTGAAGGATCAATAATCTTTTCTAGTTCCCCCTTCTTTAACCAATACAGTCTCCAGTCAGCTAAATTTATCTCTTCCTTTCTATGGGAGTTGATGATAGCAGGCCGAGCACAAAGCACTTCAAGGAGTACCACGCCAAATGAATAAACATCTGATTTTTCTGTAAACTGAAGGCAACTGAAATACTCTGGATCAATATAACCAAAGCTCCCTTTCACGCCTGTGCTCAACTCATCTGGATCGAGGAGACCTGATTTGGAAAGGCCAAAATCTGCAACTTTTGCTACATATTGTCCATCAAGCAAGATGTTTGTGGACTTAACATCACGGTGAATGATCCCTCCATCTGAACCGGTGTGGAGGTAATGAAGACCCTTCGCTGCACCTATACAAATTTCAAGTCTTTGCCTCCAAGTCAATAAGGATAATGCCGATGATGTCTCTGGATTCCCACGCAAGTTGTAAAGATGATCTCTGAGAGTCCCTTCTCCATGAACTCATAGACCAATATCATCTCACACTGTTCGTCACAATAGCCAATCAAGGAAACAAGATGGCGATGTCGAATCTTGGATAGAACCATGACCTCAGTTCTGAATTCAGGAAGGCCCTGGCCATGTTTTGCCTCACTTCGTTTTACTGCCACTTTAAGGCCATTTCGTAGAGTTCCTTTATAAACTTTACCAAAACCCCCCTCTCCAATCAGCAATTTAGCCTCAAAGTTATTGGTTGCCTCTATTATTTCAGCAAAAGGTATCTTTAGTTTGAGGTCCAAGTTTGGAATAGGAGGGGGACTGACAGGCTTAGTGCTTGCCCCTCTAAAAGGAAGATTAACATATGAAGCCATGATTTTAAAAGGTTTTGTTTTTCTGCTTGTCTTACCCAACAAGAACAGTACTGTCAAACAACAGACAACAAATCCCCCCAAAGCTGAGCCAATTATGATTAACAGATTATGCTTCTTCCTTGACTTACTTACACCTAGTTCCAAGCCTGGTTCGGTAATTAACTCCATGATCTCGAGTCCATTCAGGTAAGCATGTTTATCTTTTGATTTGTCTCCGTTCAGTGGGGCAACACTGATGCTAATGAAGTCAGAATCACCAGTGTCAACCAAAAAATCATAGTAGAATGGAACTTGTGTCTGAACGGTACGGTCATAAGGATTGATAATTTGTCTGAATATACCATAAATAAAGAGATTGAAAACGAACATGTTGGCTGATGGACTAAGAATGTCACAGAAATGGACCCGAACAAGATGCGTGGTATTTTTACTGACATTGAAATGCCAAGTAATGTTAATGGAATTTGTTGCTTGTTCATTTGTTAAGTTCACTTCTCTGCAATTCATATAGACAAGATCTGGGATAAAATTTTTAAAGGCTCTCATTCCATCCTGACCATAGTTTAGCCTACCAGTAAAAATGGTACAGTTTTTTGCAAAATTTCCATTATGTATATAGTCAACATCAGCAACCCATTCTGGTGCTATTACTGTCGAGTCATTATTCAAGGACAAGGATTCACCCCCAACATTAACTCTCAGAACTGTTCTAAGAACCTGGGACAACAAACCTCGGTGAGAAACATTACTTCCTGCCGAAGTCACAAGAGTTATATCATCGAAAAGATTGGGAACATGAAAAACTTCTATAGCGCTGACAAAAGCAAAAGATGTTGGTTCTGCAGGGATGAAGTGAATTCTAAAGCTGGTTGAATAGATAGGGACCAAGAAATCCTTAATCACAGGGTAAGAACTACTATTTCTGACACTGAAATTGGATAGCAGAGACTTATTGGAAGCTGAAACATTGAATAAAGCATAAACTAGATTAGCCTGGTATGACTTGAAGGGAAAGAAATGGAAGCGTACCGCATGTAGGCCGGCCTTATTGATATCAAGATTATATGAAAATGGACGTGTATAAAACCTTGCTGTTTGGTAGAGAGATGAGCCTGCGGCTGACTGGCTGGTTGCTTTGACAGGGTGGCTTTTACCAACAAAGAAGGAGTTGGGATTCTTGTCACCAACAAATTTCCTGCTGCCTAGTGTCAGATCAGAATCTGACCCGCAGTTGATGAAGTATTTATCAGGAAAACTATAAGGTTCTGAGAGAACAGGATTGAATTGGAGAAGGAACAAGGGCAAGAATATGTTAAGGAAAAGCAGCATTTCCATTGAAACTGGTTGGAACTTGGAACAGTATTTAAGGTATACCGGATAATATTCAAGCCGTATGGATTTATTCTGCTTGAGAAAAATAATTGAGATCCTCTAGTAACTAATATGCCAAGCAAAATAGTTTCCACAAGGGAATATATTTTTCTTGGCATGTCAATTTGGATCATTGGCAGGCCATTTGCACCCATTCGTTTTCCCTTATGTTTAAGAACCTATCCATTTCTGACTTTTCTTATGGTTCAGACGACTTTTACTTTTCTATACCTTTTCTGTCTTTAATTAGTCCACTGACTTACGTCAGCATCAGCTTCACATACATTGTCCAGATTCTGTATCTGAAGATGAGTACTCTGTTTCATGGAAAGATCAAAGATGCATCTAGCTTAAGTCCAAGCCAGCATAGCAGGGCAAATCTATGAGAAATTGGTACAGATTTATGTATTTCTTTCTAGAGTCACTAAATCAATTAATCAAAGATAACTTCTAGAGTCAGGACTCCATGATTCAAAGTATTTCTTTCTTACTAAATTCCATTATAATTTACTTTTATTAAATTTCTTTGACACGAACTTTAATTTATTTTATAATAACTCGATGTTATCCTATGGGTATAAAAATAATGATTTGTATTTATATTTTAAAATAAATGTATTGTAATATTTAAGTGGATAATAACAAACAATGTTAAGTGTGACACAATTTTAAAAAAAATGAAGAAAGTATATTTATGAACTTAGTTAACGCATATGGTTATAGTGGAAAAAACTTAGGAAATTAAATTATATACCAAACTTTATCTCCTTAACATTAAAAAATAAAGAGTAGGAGAAATAATTAAAAAAAGAAGTTTCCATTGATTTATCTTCATGATTTCTTACCTTGCCCTTTCATTTTTAAAATAAAAAAATAAATAGATTGACTCTCTACTTTATTATTCTTTCATTTATCCTCCGAAAATAACAAATTAATATAGTATTTTTTTTATTTCTCAAGAATATGAGAAGAAAAATTTATTGAACATTTAAAAAAATAACTAATTTACTTCACATTGTCTTTTTTTTTAATGTCTTTTCATTTCTTTTTTTCAATTAATACAAACAACTAAAAAATAAAAGGTACATTGAATTTAAATAATTGCATTTACTATTTATTAAAGTGATACATATTTTATATTTTCAAAAAATAACAAAAAAAATCTAAAAAAGACAAGTGACACTCTCCTCAGAGTTTCATCAAACATAACTTTTGAAAAAAATAACATAAATAAAATATATATTTCACAAAATTTCAACTAGATAATTTTAATATGTAGCAACAATAAAAGAAGTCCTAATTAGGTATATCAACTTTTTCATGAATAGTACTATTAGAAACTAAATTGCCAGTTTAATTAGCTACATTTAGTTTAGAGACGATTTATTTAAGGCTAAATACCTAAGTTGGCCCCTAAACTATACATTTTTGGACATATTGACCCCTAAACTTTTATTTGGGACAATTGACCCCTCAAACTATTATGTTGGGACAATTACCCCCTTAAATTATTATTTTGGGACAATTAACCCCCTAAAATTATTATTTTGGGACAATTAAACCCTCAAAATTATTATTTAGGGACAAAGTAGCCCTTAATTCAATAGAAATTTCCTTTGAAAATAAAATTTGAGGGCTTAATTGTCCCAAAATGAAAGTTGGAGGGGTTAATTGTCCCAAATAAAAGTTTAAGGGTCAATTTGTCCATTTTGGTATAGTTTGAGGGCCAATTTGGGTATTTAGCCATTTATTTAACCTTGTTAGTTATCGTACATCGTTAAAAATAAAGGTACCTTTTCTGATAATAATCTATTAATTCTGCATCGATAATAAATTTAATGCAGAAGTTTTATTGTAACTTTTGTTTCAATAGAGCTAACAAATACTACTTTTTCTTGGCAAATACTATTTCAATCCCAAAAAAAAAAAAATTCTCCGTTACATACTCACCCTAATTCCTCCATTATAAATATACAAATTTCTACCTTTTATTCTTACGATACAAATTCGTAGCTTCTATTCCTGCGTTACCTAAAACGCAATATTTTTTGTACATGACAAAAAAAAAAGAAATATTTTTCATTCAATTTACTAATAATATTCCAATATCTTTTCACATTACAACAACATATTCCAATAGTTCTTATTGTTTTGTTACTCCGATTTAAATATCTTTTACACAAAATTTAAAAAATATCACCTAACTTCATTTTGAAAAACAAATAAATAAGTACTAAAAATATATTACAAGGCTTTCCATAACCCGTGGCATTAGCGCGGGCACATTTACTAGTTATTATTCGATTTAGCACTCCATCACATTAATAATTTCTCTGACATTTCAAATTCCCATAATCTACCATCAAATTTCATTCTAACACATGTGCTTAAGGTTAGGAGTCCACAGCAAATTTGGCGTCTGTTTTTGGTAGATTAGGGGGTGGGATTAAACTCCAAACTGGCAGGTGGAAAAAGACCATTTGTTGCATGCCATCTTTGATCAGACACCCCAACCAGTTAGACAGCCAGGGTATCAAAACACACATTTCCTTGAACTACCATCTATATGCCACTTTCACCAGCAACCTTGCACATGTTTCTTTCGTGCTTATGAAGCTAACCTGAACATTTAAGTTCATGAGGCACGAGCCAATAACATCCTCAAGCATATCACCCTTTCCGACTATATAGCCACAACAAGTAGCAAAATAAAAGAAAACTAGTAACTTTCTAAATATCACATACCTTCGCACTCTATCATCGGAAGAACATTTGAGCATTTAATTTGGCTTTATCCTCCATGTCTATCTCTCTCCACCACTCTGCATGTTTGAAAAAGGGTAAAAAGGCACTGTGAGTGGCTTCATCGTCCCATTCAATCTCCTCCCACCATTCTTCATATCCTTCAATGCTGATTTGATTCCCCTTTGCATTGTCCAGGTTGAGTGGAAGCTTCTTCAGTTTTGAGCAATTGAATACTTTGATTTTTCTCAAACATGGGAATGGTAGAGCATCCCAGTATATGCTCTTCAATTCTGGTAAATCTCGTAAATCAAGCGTTTCTAGCTTACCAAATGGATTTGAGTTAGGCGTCCCAACAACACCTGCAATTTCAGTCAATGTTCCCTCGCTTATTATGGCTTCCAACTTTAAGCAACTCATAACACAAAGCCATTTCAAATTTGGAACATGAATAAGCCACGACATGTCCCTCAATCCATCACATCCACTTACGAAAACCCTGCTCAGTGTGTGAAAGCGAGGAGTACTAGGAAAGAGTGAGGATCTCATTCTTCTTTCCCCAGTTTCTCTCTCTATCTTCATCTTTATCTCTTCCAAAATCGGGCAACCGTGAAGCATAAGCCAATCCAGAGACTCCAATTTTACTAAAGGCAAAACATCCAATTCCTTTGATTCCAAAAAGCCACTGAGCGAAAGTGATTCAGTGCACACTAGTAGATTGTGGGAGCTTAAAAAGCTTTGTAGAGCAAAAGCATTTTTTATTTCTATGGTAAGTGAATTCAAATGTTGCAAGCATTTCAATTCCTCAATTAAACGTTCATTACCACCACGCAGGACATTGTCTTCATCTAGACCTCCTTCTGAAAAAGTTATTCTGAATATTTGCAGCCTTGAAAAATTACATATCAACTGTTGTGGGATCTTTTTGAGACTAGATGTCGCACATAAGTTTAAGCATTTTAGATTTAACAAGCTATTCAGCATTATTGGCAACTCTAATATCCCTGTAAGATATAAATCAAGGTGTTCTAGAGAGACCAGTTCTGATATTCCCTCTGGCAACTCCCTTAGTGTCCAATTACAAGACAAGTTTAGAACTGTCAGACTTGGCATAAATTGGAAGAAACCATCATTAATCACCTTCAACTTGTTATTGTTGAGAAACAAAGTTTGAAGATTAGGGCATGTTGGTGTTCCTTTTAGTTCTTCAATTCCACTGTTTGCCAATGACATTCTTGCACCTTCCCAATTTTCAACATTAAGTGTTCCCTCAATTGGTCCAACCCTTGCTCTTAAAAGACATCTCTTCTTTGGTTCTTCACATTCACATGCTATCCACAATGCCATATCACGAATCACATCGTGCATCTTTACATATTCTCCTACTACTTCACATCAGCATTAAGAAGACAATTGATAACATTGTACCCCTGCATCTGAGCTCTATTTATATCCTTAAATTCATCCGAGAATCCCTCACAAAACCAATAATCTATTAGAAAACTTTTGTGAATTCTATAATCTTCAGGAAACAAACTACAGTACAAGAAGCAATACCTCATCGTGTCACTAGGCAAGCTATCATAACTGAATTTTAAAAGAGAATACACCTCTTGGTCCATCCTTGCTAACTTGTGCGGAAATTCTTTCAAGACCTCAATTGCATATTTCCAGTCCTGGACCATCTTCTTGCAAGCCATGGCTTTACCAATTATTATTAGTGCAAGAGGCAGTCCACCACACTTTGCAGCCACTTGTTTAGCAAGCTTGCGGATATCTGGATGGCTGTCAAGGGTTCGTTCCCCAACCTTGCCTTGGAACAATTTCCAAGCTTCATTCGCTCTCAAACATTCTACGTTGATCTTCACATGAGCTCCCATATGCCCACATACCTCTAAAAAACGAGTTGTGAAGATTATTTTACAACCGTTTTCCTGATTCGGTGTAGGTATGCCTACTTTAATCAAATCCACCCATTCCCACACATCATCCATCAATAAAACAAACTTTTTCTTGCTCAAAATTCTGAAAAGAACGATAGCTTTCTCATCAGAACTTCTATTCATCCACAACTCATTTGAAAGGCCGAGCTTTTTACCAATCTTTTGTTGAACATTTGCAATTGTATGATCTTTAGACACTACCACCCAGATTACAACATTATAACCCATTAGCATGTCACTTAACTTATTATTAATTTGTGTCAAGAGTGTAGTCTTACCAACTCCTCCCAAGCCGTGTAAACCAATGATGCCAACCTCGTTTCCTTCAAGTAAGCTCAAGACTTTTGCCAATGTTGATTCCAGGCCCACTGTGGGCTCAGTAGGTCTTACCTCCACTGGGGCTGCAGGTTCATCCTCAGCTACCTTGTTAAAAATTCCTTCATTCTTCAGTTCAACCATTTCTTCAAGTTTTTTGGCCACCTGCTTACCAAATTTGTAGCTAGACTTACAGTTCCTGGAAAAGCAGCCAACAAAACATAATTTCTGAATTTCTTGAGGACCATCTTCAATTAGTTCATCAGCATCTGCTACCATAGTGTTAACCCTTGAAAGCCAGAGTTGAACTTGGCTAAGCCGCCTCATAAGTTGTTGTTCAGCAAGATCAACTATCCGGTTCACATCGTCCCTTTGCGCTTTCAGTTTCTCCACTTCCACGCACAGAGCTTTAAGATTTCGTTCTAATTTACATGTATAATTAGCTTGTGCAGAAATGCAGTCCCAACAACGAGGAACTGTGTCTTCTGTTGAGATTGCAAGAGAGCATAGATTTCCCATAATTTGCTCTCAAATATGTTGTTGATGAATCGAGAAAGAGGAGACTTGGCTTGATTTCCTGAATTTCTTAGGCAAGAAAGCTAGAAGTTTCCGTAAGATGAGAGGCAGTGCTTTTGACAAATGCACTAAAGTTGGGGGCAGGCAGGCATCCTGGTCTCCTTGGCTCTTAATAATTTCTGTCTTGGTAAGTAGAAAAAGACTTGCTAGAGCTAGCGTAAGAGGTTTTCAGTTGAAAATGCCAATGGGGAAGGGGGTTGGTGCGTTTTTGGTCCTTTTTCAAATTGTCCTGCTGTCTAAAAAACTTCAGTGACTGTTGTTGTTTTCTTCCTTTCCCCCCACCCCAACCCCACCCCCCCCCCCCCCCCCCCCGCCCCTTTTTTTCACATCTGGAAATCCTAAGGCCCCATACTGAAAAAATTAGTTAGCCACACAAACACTCATTATATGAAGCGCAAGGCATAATCATATACAGGTCAATGGTACCGTGAAAGGTTAACCAGCTGCCGTGCCCCTGTGCCCAGAAACATACTTTCAAGTGTCCAATACCCGAGTTTTCAATGCAAAGTTAAAAACTAAAAGGACAAAAGAAAATTGCTGGTAAAAATAAACAGAGTCATGAGCAGTAAGCGCTGATCTATCACACATCACTACAATTCTTTTTACAATTCCTGACCAACTCACTTGGTAATACTAAATCAAAAGTATCTTCCCATCAAACCCAGAAAAACAATTGAAGCAGATGAACATGTTTTGAACTATTGATTAATTGTAGATGGTGAACGCTGAAAACAGAAGTTTCTGAGGCAATTTGTCTTAATTGTTTAAAACCCAGAAAGCAAGTATTACTGTAACAACTAATTGTTTCCGTGAAATTGGGGTTCAAATACCTGAACAAAACAGCCATGGAAATAAAAGCGGAGCAAACCAGCTGCTTAAGCAATGCACGAACTTGTTGAACACCTTCTGAGCTTTGTTTTCTGATAATGGGATTCAACTTTGGGAGATGAAGATCTCCAGAAGGTCCATCACCATGAGAGACGAATCACTACAGAATGAAGCAGCAGAGTTGTCTGCCTCTTTAGATAGAAGGAAGAGATCAAAAGGAAAGCAGTGAAAGCGCCAGCTTTGGCCGTGGGTTAAATTCGTTGTTTTCCCTTGTGTGCCGGACAGCTGCATGACAAAGACTTATTTATAGCCCAATCAAGTCATTCATAAGGATTTTATATTCACAATAGTACTCTTCCTTTTTTATTTGTTTTTCATTTTATGTTAAGTATCTTTGCTCTTATTTTTTTCTTTGCAGCTTGTCTGTATCTTAATTTAATAATTAAACATTTTTTCTTTTCTTTTTTTTAGTATTATTTTCTTCATTGCCTTTATGATTTTATTTGCTTAAAAATTTCTTGATTTTATTTGTTTAAAAACCATACTACGCCAATAGAGATTGTTCATTCCTCTGCAATTTCTTACTCACTCTGCTAACTTTATCTTTTATATAATGCATGAGAAATTAGTAAAAAATTTTAAAAGTAATGATGGCTCATGCCCATCTGAAAATGTAAATACCAAACATAACAACATGCCGCGGTCGAAGGTTCATTGGAACTTGCATGTTTCAGCACACAAAGAGACAAAGATACAACATAGCTTCTTGCAGCTCTGTTCCATGGTTGATGCCACCAGGGTGCTCCAGGACTCAGAGTCTCAGACCACTTGTTTGTTTCATTTAGGACGACAAATTACCAGCTAGTTTAGATTTTGAGACTATCTGCCACCATCAATCCTCAGCTGAGAGAAAACTCCACTAGTTGTTGTGTTAGAACCGTCATCTCTTGCCAGTGGCTCATCATCTTTCTCAGATTGGAGGTTATTTGACGGCAAACGATGAAACGGACGGGATGATAAGTTCAGAAAAGCATCAATGGCGCTGTCCTCGTGTGCCTCTCTGAGTACTGCAGTTTGTTGTAACTGCAATGAGTATTCCAAGTCCCAGCAGACATCAAGCATTGTTGGCCTGCTGGCTCCATTTGGTTTCAGGCACCTCTCAACCAGTTCACTGAATTTTCTCAATGAATTAGGATTAATCTGGCCTGTCACTGAAGGATCAACAATCTTTTCTAGTTTCCCCTTCTTTAACCAAAACAGTCCCCACTCAGCTAAATTAATCTCTTCCTTTCTATGGGAGTTGATGATGGCAGGTCGAGCACAAAGCACTTCAAGGCGCACCACACCAAATAAATAAACATCTGATTTTTCTGTAAACTGAAGGCGTCTAGAATACTCAGGATCAAGATAACCAAAGCGCCCTTTTACGCCCGTGCTCAACTCATCTGGATCGAGGTGACCTGATTTGGAAAGGCCAAAATCTGCAACTTTCGCCACATATTGTTCATCAAGCAAGATGTTTGTGGACTTAACATCACAGTGAATGACCCCTCCATCTGAACCGGTGTGGAGGTAATGAAGACCCTTCTTTGCACCTATACAAATTTTAAGTCTTTGCCACCAAGTCAATAAGGATAATGCAGATGATGTCTCTGGATTCCCACGCAAGTTGTAAAGATGATCTCTCAGAGTCCACTTCTCCATGAACTCATAGACCAATATCATCTCAGACGCCTCGTCACAATAGCCAATCAAGGAAACAAAATGGCGATGTCGAATCTTGGATAGAACCATGACCTCAGTTCTGAATTCAGGAAGGCCCTGGCCATGTTTTGCCTTACTTCGTTTGACTGCCACTTCAAGACCATGTCGTAGAGTTCCTTTATATACTTTACCAAACCCTCCCTCTCCAAGCAGCAGTTAAGCCCCAAAGTCATTGGTTGCCTCTATTATTTCAGCAAAAGGCATCTTTAGTTTAAGGTTTAAGTTCGGAACAGTTGGAACATATGAAGTGGTTTCAAAAGATTTTCTTTTTCTTTGTTTCTTACACAACAAGAACAGTACTATCAAACTACAGACAACAAAACCGCCAAAAACTGAGCCAATTATGATTAACAGATTTTGCTTTCTTTCTTAGTTCCAAGCCCGGTTCAGTAATTAACTCCATGATCTCGAATCCATTCAGGTAAGCATGTTTTTCTTGGAATTTGTCTCCGTTCAGTGGGGCAACACTGATACTAATGAAGTCAGAATCACCCGAGTCAACCACAAAATCATAGTAGAATGGAAAGTCTGTCTGAACGGTACGGTCGTAAGGATTGATAATTTGTCTGAAGCTACCATATATAAAGGGATTGAAAACGAACATGTAGGGTTGGGATAAACTTTCCAAAGGCTAAGGTTATATTTGGTATGAAAAAATATTTTCTGTTTTTATTCTTTAAAAAATATAAAGAAACTAGCATCTAAAATATATATTGTGAAAGGAAATGTATACATGTTTTAGAAAATGAAAATAGAAATGGACATAGAAATGAGATTAAAAAAAATTATTCTCAATTTTAGATCCATTTTTATTTTTATTTTTTAAAATATGCATACATTCATATAAATTATAGGTACTTAAATGGTGATTTCTTTGTACTTTTTAAAAAATAAAAACAGAAAATATTTTCATGTACCAAACATAGTCTAAGAATGTCACAGGAATGGACGCGAACAAGATGCGTGGTATTCTTACTGACATTGAAATACCAACTAACGTTAATAGGATTTGTTGCTGTTGATTGTTAAGTTCACTTCCCTGCAAGTCTTGTAGACAAGATTTGGGATAAAGTTTCGAAAGGCTCTCATTTCACCCTGACCATAGTTTAGCCTACCAGTAAAAAGTCACAAGAGTTATATCATCGAAAAGATTGGGAAAAGAAAAACTTCTATAGCATTGACGAAAGCAAAAGATGTTTGTTGTGCAGGGATGAAGTGAATTCCAAAGTTGGTTGAATGGATAGGGACCAAGAATTCCTTAATCACATCTACTATTTCTGACACTAAATTGGATAGCAGAGACTTAGTGGAAGCTGAGACATTGAATAGAGCATCAACTAGATTAGTCTAGTGTGATTTGAAAGGAAAGAAATGGAGGCGTACCACACGTGTAGGCCGGCCTTTTTGATATCAAGATTATATGAAAATGTACTTATATAAAACCTTGCCGTTTGGTAGAGAGATGAGCCTGCGGCTGACCGGCTGGTTGCTTCGACAGAGTGTCTTTTACCAACAGAGAAGGAGTTGGGATTCTTGTCACCAACAAAGTTCCTGCTGCCTAGTGGCAGAGCAGAATGTGACCCGCAGTTGATGAAGTATTTATCTGGAAAAGTGTAAGTGTCTGATAGAGCAGGATAGAATTGAAGGAACAACGGCAGGAGAATGTTAAGGAAGAGCAGCATTTCCATTGAAACTAGTTGGAACTTGGAACAGTGTTCAAGAATGACCAGATAATTATTCAAGTTGTATGGATATATTCTGCTTGAGAAAAATAATTGAGAACCTTTAATAACTAATATGCCAAGCAGAATAGTTTCCACAAGGGGATGTCTTTTTCTTGGCATGTCAATTTTGATCATTGGCAAGGTATTTGCTCTCATTCGTTTTCCTTTTTGTCCAAGAACTAACATTTCTGACTTTTCTTATGGTTCAAACGACTGTTAGTAAATGACTTTTATATCTCTTTTCTGTGTCTTTAATTAATCCACTGACTTACGTCAGCATCATCTTCACATGCATATATAGTCCTGACTCTGTATTTGAAGATGAGTCTGTTTCACGGAAAGATCAAAGATGCATCTAGCTTAAGTCCAAGCAAGCATAGCAGGGCAAAACGATGAGAAAATCTAGAAAGTGGAAAGTGGAAAGTTTAAGGAAACCCATTGAAATTGGAAATTTAAGCCCACCACAAAGTCCAACTTTTAGTTTCTTCCCAACTCTTTCTTCCACTGTATGATGCAAATTGCAATCCAAATCTGTCTTCAATCTCATCTACGCATATTTCCTAACAGGTTCCAATATGATTGTCTTGGTCTTTTCAAGATTTAAATTATTTACCAGAACTTTCTGTGGTTTTTCTCATTTTACCTGAATATTACTATTCTTTCTCAGGAAAATGTCTTTGATTGATATGTGGTGTAAATTTACGAACATAAACGATATCAAAATCACACCGATGATCTTCCGTTGCTATTCATTCATTCTCTTCCTTGGCCAATTCCAACCCCATCTCGTTGGAGCTTGAAGACCTCGAAAGGAACTTGGCAGGAGATGAAACGAGATCGGATGCTGACCTCGTTAAAATCGGTTCCTTGGGAGGCAATGCAGAACAAGAAGCGCTTCCTTTTGACAATGGGGTATCTTCCAAGGCCCTGGCGTCCTCTGAGAAAGATTAGCTTTTGGAGGGGTATAAGGGTCAGAAACAGAGCAGTGAAGCTGTGGAAGAGGAATCTTGGAGAAGCCAGAGAGAGAATAGCGGTGGTTGTCATTGAAAAGTAAAGGCTTTTTACTTTAGGACTTTGGTTCAGGTTCCACATTTGATTCATTCATTCGGGGTTCCATTGCCCAGAGAAAAGCAATAAATTCAAGCCACAACTAGAAAAAGATCGGTGTCAAATTCCAAGAAAAGATCCGTGATCGATGGAGGAAATTTCGGGTAAGTCAAGGTCTTCTCTCTTGGAATTTTGGAACTTTGAAAAGTCAAGTTAATTGATATCAAAGCACAGTACTGATGATCTCCCGTTGGATACGATTTAGGAAAATTTTGCAATAAAATGAATTGAATTGTTACTCCATGCACCAATTAACTTATACTATCTCCGTTCCATTTTATTTATCAAGTTAATCGACATTAAAGCACAGTATTGATGATCTTTTGCAATAAAATGAATTGAATTGTTTTTTCCATGCACCAATTAATTTATACTCTCTTGTTTAGAGGTGGCAAATGGGCGGGTTCGGTCGGATTCGGACTCGGTCACTTCGGGTTCGGACGATTTCGGGTTCGGGCAGCTTCGGGTTCGGGTATTTTTGGGTTCGGGCTCTTTCGGGTTCGGATATTTTCAGGTTTAGGCTCTTTCGGGTTCGAGTTCGGTCGGGCTCGGGCTCGGGTTCAAGTCGGGTTTAGGTTCAGGTTCGGTCAAATTTGAACTTAGGTTAGGTTAAGTTCGAGTTTTTACTTTTTTAATTAAAAATTATTTTTTGTTTTGTAAGTAGAATTTTATTTTACTACTTATCGTTTTTTATTTGTTTTAGAAATATTCTCTCTATTCCTAAATAATAATCGATTTAATAAATTGTTTTTAGTTCAAATGAATTGTAATTTTACAAAATGAAGAAAGCATTTATTACATTTTTATCATTCTTTCTCAACACTATTTTCAAGTTTTTTTAATGAGTTTTTATGTAATTTAAAATCTCAAGAAAATTATAGTTTAGTCACATAGCTAATTTTTTGTCTAAACTTTAGAAGATTTATTAATTTTTTTAGTCCTTACTCCCTACATTTTAAAATATATGTCACTTTGAGAAAAAAAATTTTGCATTAAAATATTTGTCACTTTTACAAAACAAAGGTAATATTATTGTATTTTTTAAAAATTATCCAAGTAAGGTTAAAAACACTATACTTAATTCATGTCTCCTCTCTTCAATGAATGATAGAAAAGTTAAATTAGGGGTAAAATAGGTAAATAAGTGAAAATTACAAAAATTAAAAAAAAAACTGTTTTTCTTGGTCTTATAAAATACTCCTTCTGTCCCTATATAGATATTATATTCTAGAAAGATTTCTTATCCCTTTTTATCCGTTTCTTTAGAAAATTATTAAAGCATTAATTAGTTTTTTTCTTATTTTACCCCTAATAAAATGAAAAATATTGTCAACTACTCAAATTAAATATTGCAGATAGTATTGGGCAACAAAGAAGCCTATTCAATTTCTTTTTGTTCCCAATGAAGAATTAATGACCATAGTTGTTGCTCTTTGTTAAGTTTTCTTATAAATTTGGATCCAAATAAAAGATTACTGCATACGATTTCAAAGAAATTGATTTGATGACTCAGTCACTTAAGAACTCAGACTGAAGTGGAGGTCAGCAACAAAACTTTTTTTTATAGCAATGTTAAGATCTGATAATTGATAATTTTGTGATTTCATTGAAATAGCTTGTTGACTACCTTCATCATCAATATTTGAAGACATTAAAATTACATGTAAATCCATTTTAAGGAATGACATTTGATGTCTCTCCCTTGAAGTCATGATTAAATAATGCTAGTAAGTTCTTATTTGATGAAAAAATTAGAACCAATATTTAAATCGTGAATGTTTTAGATTCTAAAATAAATTTTGGTGGGAAAAACTTCTAAAAAAATTTAGGGAAAAAAATTGGAGGGAGATAGAATTGAAAATTTTAATTCAAACAAAATTTCAAATTACAAAACAAAAGAATAAGAGAATATTTTCTTTGGAAACATACATATACTGAAATTTGGGGAGAGTAATTAGTGGGAAGAGATTAAATATATTAAAGTTGGAGAGAGAAATTGGGTATATTAAAGTAAATGATAATATTGGAAAATTATGATAAATTTGGATTAAATCAATTATAATAACTACTTTTAACTAATTTTCTTAATAAGTGTGATTCAGTTAACTATGACATCCATATATAGATAGAGGGAGTAGTTAAAAGTAACATATATTTTGGGATAGAAAGAGTATGTAGCAACCTTAAACGACTATTATTCAAGAATAGAGAGAGAGTATTTCTTGGATAATATTAAAAAGTATTTTATTATCTAATGATTAATATGGGTTTAAGTAAAAGGGAATTGGAAAATTATTACTCCCTCCACTCCTAAATAATAATCGTTTTAGAATTTTTTTTGTTCCAAATTACTTGTCGTTTTACAAAATCAAGAAAGTATTTATTGTTTTTTTATCAATTTTACCATTCTTCCTTTATGTTATTTTTAAGTTACTTTAATGAATTTTTAAATAATTCATAATCTAAAAAAGGTGGTAGTTTAATAAAATAGTCAATTTTTTGTAAAGATTTTAAGAAATTCATTAACTTTCTTAATCCTTATATAACAACTTCAAATAACTATTATTCAGAAATAGAAGGAGTAAATATTTTATCATTGAATATTAGAAGATAAAAAATTATTAATAATTAATAACTTATTTACTAATTTACATTAATAATTAATTATTTTTAGTAAGATTAATTTTAATTATTATATATTATAATTATTTATTAATTTAATATCCTTATATATATAATATAAAAGTATGAATATTACAAAAATTTTCAATCATCTAAAATACCATTGTTTTTCAAATATATTTGAAAAATATCATTGTTATTGTTGAATTAAATTAAAACTCTTTATTATTTTTTAATTAAATATTTTTATATTTTATTTATTAAATGAGGATAATAATTAACCAATTGACATATTTTAGAAATGTAATTAATAGTAATTAATCAATTTTATTTTTATCATAATTAACTTATTACTATATATTATCTTAAAGAAAATAATAGTTTAATAACTCATAATATATGACACATAACTAGTAATAATATTAAGAAAAGGGAAAAAAAGAATATATTATTTTAAATAATTATTAACATTAAAACCAAAATTTTGATCTTATAGAAAATATTATAAAAAAATATTATAAGATTACTTTTTTAATATTAAATTCAAGTTCGGGTTTAGGTCGGGCTCGGGCTCTGGTTCAGGTCGGGTTCGGACTCGGGCCTTGTCGGGTTCGGGTAATTTCGGGTTCGGGTTTCTTCAGGTTCGGGTAATTTCGGGTTCGGGCTCAGGCGGATTTGGGTCGTTGACTTTTTTGGTCAAATCAGGTTTGGTCGGGTTCAGGTTCGGGCGGACTCGGGCGGATTTTCGGGTTCGGGTTTATTTTACCACCTCTACTCTTGTTTCCATTTTATCTATTCACTTCTAAGAGGTATTCATGTCCCAAAATATTTGAACACTGTTAAGTAATTTTATTCATCTAACATTACTCTCCCTCATCAATGCATCTTAAAAATAAAGAATGCTAAATGCACTTCTTCAAATATTCCCTCTATTTTTATTTATCTGTCCCCTTTTAAAAGTTTTATTTGTCATTTTTTATTTGTCCTTATCCAAATATTAATTATTACTCCCCTGTTCTTATTTATTTACCCTAATAATCGAATCTCTTAGATTAAGAGGAGTAGTTAAATTCTAAAATTCTATACAAATTTTAGAATTACCTTTAAGCAGACACCAATTCATATCTTTCTATATTTAATGTCTCTGCATCTTTCCTATTTAAAGAAGGATAAACTTGAAACAAATAATTAATGCTCTATTGAAACTATAAATGGGGCAAATAAAAGAAGCATGAGGAATTGGTAAATAAATAGGAACATAATGAGTAATTTTCTAAAATTACCTCTTCAAATTACTTTCTCTCTTTTTTAAAAGAATATTTTTCTTAAGGGTCCATTTGTTAAGAATGAAAGAAAAAGCTAAGGAATGAAAATTCTCAATCCAATAGTTGAGTTATAAAATAAATTAAGTAATTATACATCAGAACTTTTAAAATAAGTAAATTTTCTTGCTACCCCTTTCCTTCCTTTTTATCAAACGAATCTAAATATAAGAGAGAATCAAAGACACAGAGATAAGGATAAAATAAGAAAGTCAATGTAAACCTATATAGAATTTTACACCATAATTTTTTTTTTACATAAAACGATTATTTAGGACAGATAAATAGGGATAGGATGGAATAAATCACTTAACACAACCAAATCGAGAAATTATTAGGTAGGCCGAGTATATTACATCATCTATAGGCTAGAACAATGAAGTTGTGACAACTTAAGGATTTTGATACAATTACTAAAACCCTACCACAATTATAGCCTAAATTTAAAGAATTACCCTTCAAATTCTCTTTCTTTGTAACGTGGGCCTAAATCTTTATCAAATTAGTACCTTAATTTTAAAAAAAATTTTGAATTGGTAAAATTAATTAGTCGAATCTATAGATGACGTGATACACATAACCTACCTAATAATTTCTCCAACCAAATCACTTTATTTTAAGAACCAAAACTTTAATGCATAGAGAAAGAGAAAAGGATAAAAAAGGAATAGAATATAAAATATGTAAAAAAAATTAACAAAATATAACATTTTTCTTACTTTATGTTGATTCGGTTAAAAAAGATAGACAAAATGAAATGAAATAAGTATATACTCCCTCCCTTCCAAATTTTTTGTCCCAAGTATATACTCCCTTCCAAATTGTTTGTCCCTACACTTTTGCATAAAGTTTAAAAAAGGTGGGTGGAGAAAAAATAAACTTTCTGTTGTGGAAGTGTATTAATAATAATTGGAACAAGAAGTAAGCAATAGTAGAAAAAGAAAAAAGAGAGAGAGAGGAAGAGAGAGAAAAAGAAACGAAAGAGAAAGAAATTTTCTCTTCACATTTCATCAGCGCTTCGGCGCTTTTTATAAACGAAAGAATTACTGTGCAAAAAATTATACATGTGGGTCCCATGATTTAAAATTTTCAAACATGAATAATGATATACACTATTCATCAATAGTGACATGCACTATTCATCGATAGTGATATGCACTATTCATCCTGCAGATTTTCACATCTTAGACAATTTGCACAATTTGCATTTGTCCACTTTCATAACACTCCCCTTGGACAAATGCTATTATTAAAATTTGGACGTGTACTGCCTCGTTAAAAACCTTAAGTCGGAAAAATCCAGTGGGAAAAAAAACCGAACATAAGGGAAAAAGAGTACAATACAATTAAGTCCATCTAATATGTCTTCAGGACAATCTATTTGTCTTCAGGATAATATAGGTAGGCCTACTTCAGTGGCCTAATTGGATGTGCTATTACTGCCTCATTAAAAACCTTAAGCTGGAAAAACCTAGTGGGACAAAAACCGGACAGAAGGAAAAAAGAGTACAGTGCACTTATGTCCATAATCGCTCCCCCTGAAATAAAACAAATTGCTACTTCTGGAGCATCTAAATATTTCCACTTCTGGGGAATTCAATCTTGCATTTTACTGACTCGCCGCATACCAATGCCATAAATTAATTTCTCAAATGTTGATGTTGGCAAAGATTTGGTAAATAAATCTGCAAGATTATCGACGGAGCGAATCTGTTTAACATCAACTTGTCGACTTTCCTGGAGTTCATGAGTATAGAAAAATTTCGGCGAGATGTGCTTGGTCTTATCACCTTTAATATATCCTCCCCTGACTTATGCAATACAAGCAGCATTATCCTCATAAATTATAGTGGGAGAATCTATCACCGGTTTGAATCCACTAGCATTATACTGTCTTCAGGACAATATATCATAGATCTTAACCAAACACACTCTCTTCCGGCCTCATAGAGGGAAATAATTTCAGAGTGGTTGAAAGATGTTGCAACAAGTGTTTGCTTAGTTGAATGCCAAGAAATGGCCGTATCATTATAGCAAAATAGATAACCGGTTTGTGAGCAAGCTCTGTGCGGATCAGATTTATATCCCGCATCAGCATAACCTACTAAACCAAAGTTAGTAGTATTCGTAGAATAGAATAACCCCATATCAATGGTTCCTCAGAGATAACGGAAGATATGTTTAATCCCATTCCAATGTCTCTGGGTTGGCTCAGAACTGAAACGTGCCAACAAATTTATCGCAAAAGCGATATATGGTCTCGTGCACTGTGCCAAGTACATCAAAGCCCGATTGCATTGAGGTATGGTACTTCAGGACCAAGTATATCCTCACCAGATTCTTTAGGACGAAACGGGTCCTTTTGGGGGTCAAGAGACCTTACAACCATAGGGGTGCTCAATGAGTGAGCCTTGTCCATGTTAAAACGTCTAAGCAATCTTTCAGTGTATGCTGACTGATGGACAAGTATTCCATTCTTTTTGTGCTCAAGCTCTAGACCAAGGCATAGTTTGGTTTTACCCAAATCTTTAACCTCAAAACTCCTTTTTCAAATATTCAGCAGTTTCAGATAACTCTTCAGGAGTCCCAATTAAATTCATGTCGTCGACATAAACTGCTATAATAGCAAATCCGGTTTCAAATCTTTTAATAAACACGCATGGGCAAATGGGATCATTTATGTACCCTTCCTTTGTCAAGTATTCACTTAATTGTTGGTACCACATGCGGCCGGATTGCTTTAACCCATATAAAGATCTTTGCAACTTTATTGAGAATAAGTTGCGAGGAGTGTATGCTTCAGGCATTTTGAAACCTTCGGGAATTTTCATATAGATATTGGAATCTAATGAACCATATAAGTATGCCGTCGCAACGTCCAGAAGACGTTTTTCAAAATTTTCTTGGGCAACCCAACTTATAAGGAAACGAAAGGTAACTATATCCACTACTGGTGAATATGTTTCATCATAATCTATCCCAGGTCTCTGCAGGAAACCTTGGGCTACGAGTCGGGCTTTATACCTCACGATCTCGTTTTTCTTTTTTCGTTTCCGGACAAAGACCCATTTGTATCTAACAAGTTTTACATTGTCGGGGGTTTTAGTAATAGGCCCAAAAACATTACGTTTGGCAAGGGAAGCCAATTCAGCATGGATTGCTTCTTCCCATTTAGGCCAATCTCACCTATGACGGCATTCGGTTATAGACCGAGGTTCATAATCATCATTCATAATCTCATGAGCAACTGAGAGAGCAATTGCATCTTTGATGATTATCTCATTTCGATCCCATATCTCATTATGATAACTGATGGAAATTTCAGTATTCCCAAGGTTGGTGATCTTTTCATGGGTTTGTACCACTTAAGGGGCAATATGCTCTCTTTGAATATTATGTTGTGGCACTTCAGGTGCAATTTACTTTCCTCGAGAAAGATTAATGTGCTCATCTGGAGCAGAATTATACTCATCTAGAGCAGAATTATGCTCATCTGGAGCAGATTCTAAATTCCTCCCCCTTCTTTTTCGAGGAACAATGTCTTTTGATCCCATCGGTCTACCACGCTTCAGGCGCGGGACATTTAGATCCATTTCGGGTGGTTCTACAGGAACATCTATCCTAGCTGGAACATTCGCAGCTGGGATATGAGACTTTGTAACTTTAGCAGTCTCATTAAATGCATCAGGCATTTGATTTACAATAGCTTGTAAATGGATCAATCGTTGCACCTCATTTTCACATTCAGGTGTTTTGGGTCTAAATGAGACAAACTTTTCTCATTCCATGAGAAAATCTCGACATTTTTCTGCTTTCCATTTGTGGAAGCATTAGGTATCCCAAGTGATGGGAATACTGTCTCATCAAAATGACAATTCGCAAATCTAGCGGTAAATAAATCACCCATCAATGGTTCAAGGAACCAAATAATAGACGGTGAATCAAACCCAACATAAATGCCCAAACAGCGTTGGGGACCCATTTTGGTCCTTTGCGGTGGTGCTACAGGCACTTGTACCGCGCAACCAAAGGTGCGAAGATATGAAATGTCTGGCTCCTGGCCCAAGACTAACTGAAGGGGGGAATATAAATGAGAAGTAGTGGGGCGCAATCTAATTAAAGATGCAGCATGTAAAACAGCATGACCCCACACAGAGGATGGGAGCTTTGTCCTCATCAATAAAGTTCGAGCAATAATCTGAATGCGCTTAATCATGGATTCTGCTAATCCATTTTGAGTATGAACATGTGGGACAGGATGTTCAACTTCAATTCCTAATGAAGCGCAATAAGCATCAAAATTCTTTGATGTGAACTCACCAGCATTATCCATTCTTATGCTTTTAATGTGATAATCTGGGAAATGAGCTCGAAGCTTTATTATCTATGCAAGCAAACGTGCAAAAGCGACGTTGCGCGTTGATAATAGGCAAACATAGGACCATCTGCAGGATGCGTCCACTAGTACCATGAAATATCTAAATGGTCCACCTGTAGGCTGAATCGGCCCACAGATATCACCCTGAATTCTTTGCAAGAATGAAGGGGATTCATAATCAACCTTTGTCATGAAAGGTTTAGTAATGAGCTTTCCTTGTGAACAAGATTCACAAATGTAATCTTTGGACAACAACACTTTTGTATCTTTTAAAGGATGCCCACGAGTATTTTTAAGGATTCTTTGCATCATTGTAGCTCCTGGATGACCAAGGTGATCACCCTGAATTCTTTGCAAGAATGAAGGGGATTCATAATCAACCTTTGTCATGAAAGGTTTAGTAATGAGCTTTCCTTGTGAACAAGATTCAAAAATGTAATCTTTGGACAACAACACTTTTGTATCTTTTAAAGGATGCCCACGAGTATTTTTAAGGATTCTTTGCATCATTGTAGCTCCTGGATGACCAAGGTGATCATGCCAAAGTCCGAACACATCAGGGTTCATTAGTTTCCAGGGCATCGTAGCATATGATTCTATAGCTCGTATTGGGACATAATATAATCCCATACTAGAAGCTTCCAGCTTCTCATGGATGGTCTTCTGGCCCATCTTGTAGGAAGTGATGCAAAGAAATTCCTTATTTTGCTCATTAACTGTTTCTAGATGGTACCCATTACAGCGTACATCTTTGTAGCTAAGTAGATTTCTTTTTTATCTATAGCTCAACAATGCATCTTCAAGCTACAATGTTGTGCCATTTGGCAAAATAACTGTGGCAGTCCCATAGCCATCTATAATATTAACAGGACCATATATTGTCTAAACATTTGCCTTGCGCAATGTCACATTTGAGAAAAAGTGTTTGCCACAAAGTATAGTATGCGTTGTAGCACTATCAAGCAAACATATATCTTCATTTTTTCTCAATGTGTCCCATTTGCATTTATCTTGACAACTTCAGGTGTCAAGTTCCATAAAATTTAACAAATTAATAATATGATGCAAAATATAAATCAACAAATATGGAATAAAAGATATAAACCAACAAATTTAACAAATATGGAATAAACCAACAAAATATAAACCAACAAATATATTATAAACAGCTTATGGATATTGTCCGCTTTGGTACTTCAGGACCTCACGGATTTTGATGACCATATTTATTTAATATCTTCCTTGGTAACATAATTATCTAAGGGTATGGCAAAACATAGATGAAAACCCTCAGGATCTATTTCTGGGGATTTATTATTTTCATCAACATTATAAAAAGAAGTTAGAAACCTCAAAAGGTTTTTCATTGCCAAGAATATGACAATTTTCATTGACCAAAACCTTATTGACTTCAGCATCACTCGCAGTTAGGTCAATGGCATGGGTCTCAACATGCTTGCCTTTATCCTTCAGGGATGCTTGGTATAGATCAACCAAATGTCTGGCCGTACGACAGGTACGTGACCAATGACCAGTCATTCCACAACGATGACAAGTACTATCATCATGCTTCTTCATGGGCTTTTTACCTTTAGGGTTGTGTGGGGAGTTATTTATATTACGGTTAAATCTCCCACTACCCTTACGGAAAAAATTCCCATGCCTGCGCTCACGGCCTCTCGGACGGCTAACATTCTTATTTGAGCAGGCATTTGCTTCAGGAAATACCTTAGAGCCAGCAGGTCTTAAATCATGATTTTTAAGCAGCAACTCATTTGTTTGTTCTGCAGTCAACATGACTGAGATCAATTCAGAATATGTTTTAAACTGGCGCTGCCGGTATTGCTGTTGCAATACAATATTCGAAGCATGAAAGGTGGAAAATGTTTTCTCTAAAAGCTCAACCTCAGTAAGCTTAACACCACAAAGTTCAAGCCGTGACACCATGACAAGTAGTTATTGCCACTTACATCCAAAATTTGGAATTTGGGCTTTTCAATATTTGCCATAATTCTGAAAAGAATGGTTTCAATTAAGTTGACAACTTCTGGTGTCAAAATAAAATAACCAGATTCAATTTGACAACTTCAGGTTGTGATATGAAATTTTGCACAACTTCCAGTTGTGATATAAAGTAAAATATTCCCAATATTAGTATAATGGAAATAAGGAATCGAAACAAAATAATTTGAATAAAAATAAGTATGGAGAGATCTGACCTTCCACCATAGAATCAAACCTTAAGAGAGCTTCCTCGTGCTGATAACGTGTTGTGGAAGTGTATTAATAATAATTGGAATAAGAAGTAAGTAATAGTAGAAAAAGAAAAAAGAGAGAGAGAGGAAGAGAGAGAAAAAGAAACGAAAGAGAAAGAAATTTTCTCTTCACATTTCATCAGAGCTTCGGCGCTTTTTATAAACGAAAGAATTATTGTGCAAACTTTGAAAAATTATACATGTGGGTCCCACGATTTAAAATTTTCAAACATGAATAGTGATATACACTATTCATTAATAGTGACATGCACTATTCATCGATAGTGATATGCACTATTCATCCTGCAGATTTTCACATCTTAGACAATTTACACAACTTGCATTTGTCTACTTTCATAACACTTTCTTCTTTATCATTTTTTTTTGCCAAAAACTTTCTTCTTTATCTTTGATGTTGTAACTTTTTGAATTTTGTGTAAAATATAATAATAAAATGTTTAAAAATAAATTTAAGAATTTAAATATATTTATTATTTGTTTGGGATAAGGATTAAAAAAATTTAGACTTCTAAACAAAAGATAAATAAATAAAATGGGTTATAGAGGATAAGTGATCTTTTTTTATTACTATAAAGTAAAGTCGTCTTAATCAAAAGATTTGATTTTCATAAATATGAGAATATATCCAAGTAATTACTAAACAAATTGTGAATGACGTGGATATGAAGACAATGTCAGTCTCAATGTTGACGCCAATATGTCAGGTCATCCCCTCAAATTATTTGGCAATATTATTGCAATATTGATTTCTAAAAAAAAAAATCACAATGCAACAATTTTAAATTATTTTAGTAGTAACTACTACAAAAATACATAAGACACAGTACGACTGCAATTATTGATTGCATTTTTCAGTGGGTATATTTCTCTGACCCACCACTTCAAATTTTAGGAGACTTTAATGAATGTAAAGATTGTGATGCTTTTTTGTTAGATAGTACTATATTGTCAGATTAAAAGGCCTATGTTTCCTGCACGATGAAGATAATTAAGATATTGAGCATCTCAATTTTAAGGATGATATTGGCAAAACTTCCTCTACTAGGCCTTGCCATGGCGGCTCTATCTATTTCGTTTTACCCTGAAGCTTGTGTCGCTCGAAGGCGGAACAACCTGCTCTGCGCCTCTTCCTTCTGTGGAAACCTTAACATCAGCTACCCATTTCGACTACGCAGCCAGCCTCGTGAGTGCGGTAACCCTCGCCTTGAACTTAATTGCGACGATAATAATCAAGCCCTTCTGGTATTGAAGCACGGCAAATTCTACGTCCAGGAGATTTCTTATGTTAATCATACAGCTCGGCTCGTGGACGCGAGCCTAGAAAGAGACAAGTGCACCATTCCTCGAAGTTCCCTTTATCATCACGATCCCGAACGACGCCTACATTTTTTGGTAGATATTTTCTATCTGTCGGCCTGCACGAGCTGGATTAACTCTTCACTGTTCCTCGACGCCACTCCTTGCTGCAACAGCAGCAGCAATTTCTCTCCAGGCACCTACCTTTATTTTGTAGATGGGAGGACACGTGCAACCGATTTTCCGGAGTCGTGCAGAATCGAAGCCGAGGTTCCTCTTCCGAGCTCGCTGCTGAATATCACAAGCCGCCTCTCTGTTCACGATTTTTACCAACATCTATTAATGGGCTTCCAAATTGAATGGGTTGGATATTATACTGAGGATGATGTGATTCAGCCCACGTAAGATCAGTTTTGAATTTAATTAATTATTTTTTACTTATCACTTAAACCAAATTTTGTTCATTAATTAATACAATAAAAATTTCCCATCTCATAATTAATCTTTATCTTTCTTTAAAGTGCCGTAATTTTCTTGTCCTCTAACTCACTCATAAATGCTTGTTGGGCTGGAAAAATATTGTAGATTCGTTGATTCTTTGCGGGGTATACTGCTGGGGTATTTGTACAGCCTGGGCCATTTCTTGCAGTATGGGTTCCACTCACCTGATTATGATTACTATAATAGTAATTATTATTATTATTATTATTATTTTTATCATCATAATAATCTACCAGGTATTCTTTTCACGGTTTGCATGTTAAATAATATTCATATGAAAAAAAAGAAAGCTTTTTTTTTTTTTTGCTTATTTCCTTGTATTGAAACGTATATATTTCTTGATCTCTTTTATACAGGATTCTATTTTGCTTGTCTTGCGGCAACAGGTATAAGTCTATATTGATTTTCCCATCTCTTTTTAAGTTTTTTATTCTTTTTAGGCATAAATATATAATAAAAGTCCCTGAACTTATTTAAAAATTGAACTAACCCCCTAAACTTTTATTATAATCAATTAAACCCATAAACTTTTATTAAAACCCAATTAGACCACTTATTTGAATAAAATTAATTGTTAGAAACTGGGAATAGAAAAGGCTTCAAGGGCGTACATTTAATAGTCACTATCTTTAAGATTTTATTTGCACCCAGCAATATAAATCTTAAGGATACAATGAAGCCAATGGAGACATCAATTAATTCAATTGAAGTCTTCCACTGGCACTAATTAAGTGACTGCAAAAGGGCTATTTCTATAAAGATTTTCTGCAACAAAGGTTTATAGAAAATTTCTGAATAAAACTGAAAGATGAGAAGAAAGAAGAGAACGCATGAAATTGTTGTATATCTGACAGATGAGAGGAACTTTTTATATAGACTTCTAAGGGAACAGTCATATCGCTTCAGAAGTTAACAACGGTTAATTAACCGTTTATTTTACTATTAAATAATAATAATTTTGAAATTAGAAAAAATAAAATATTAATTTATTTTTCACACGCACGTGTCACGTGTCCAAGTGCCTATCTTTGACCATTAAATATTTAGTGATCCATTAGGAGGCTCACTAGCACCAACTAACAAGCACAAACCCAAATGACTTACTATTTACTGAAGCCCAACTACTAAGTTTATAGATGTGGTTATATTTAAATACCTCTCTATTTTGTCATCTCACCAATGTGGGATATTAATATTGTTGAAAATATTCCAACATTAATTGGTAATTAAGATGGCATGCTAAACTTCAATTTACATCTAATTAGAGTCTTGATATCACTAAAATTAATTATATTTCTTATTCGATAGGATAGCGATTAAAATCCGTTGAACTCTTAGGGACTTATTTGATTAAAATAAAAAAGTTTAGGAGCTGATTTGATTATAAATAGAAGTTTAGGGGTTTAACTGATTTTTTCTAGATAAGTTGAGATACTTTTAATTTAATAGTATAACTAACAATTTTGACCCGCGCTAACGTCGCGGGATTAACGATTATATAAAATTATAATATATTATTTTTTTATTTGTTAAAGCATATATGAAAAAATTAAATTATACTTGTGCGAATGTCATGGATTATATAAATACCATATATTTATATGAAATTGTAATAAATTCTTTATATTTGTTAAAATATACATGTTTTTAACAATATTATTATTAAGAACAATATTATTATAGAGAAAAAAGATATATGACCAATACAATAGCAAAAAATCAATTGAAACAGTCTATTAATGTGTTTCTTCAAGAACAAAGTCTCTTAATGCCAATTTCTTTTTTTATAATTTTAAATCATACGTATTTTCCTTTTTTTAAGGATTATATAATTTATTTTTTGAATAAAGATAGCATAATTTTAATGGGGTTTTTAATTAGTGTGCATTTCCTTCTCTTTTTTTTACAAATAGTATGGACTTAATGGATTTTTTTATAAGTATTGAATTTTTTTAAGAATTTAAATAGAAGTTTTAATAGTGTTAAGTTTAATATATTTAATTAAGTATTAAAAAAGATAAATTAACACATCTACTTTACAAATATATGCTCTTAATGCCTTTTTTTTTTTATTTTAAGTCATACATATTTCTCTTTTTTTAAAAGATTATATAATATGTTTTTTGAATAAAGATAGTTAATCTTAATTGAATTTTTAATTCATATGTATTTCCTTTTTTTTTAAAATAGTATGGTGTTAATGGCTTTTCTTTATATATAAGTACAGAATGTTTTTAAAGAATTTAAATGAAATTTCTAATGGTGTTAACTTTAATATATTTAATTAATAGATATTAAAAAAGATAAATTAACACATTAAAAATAGAAGAACAATTAAAAAGTTATTTATGAGATTTTATAACAATAATTAAAATTATTATGAAAAGACCAAAAGGGATATTAAACTTAAGTCTACAATAATTAATATAGGTTATTAATTAAAGGGTATTTTAGAAATTTTACATATTCTTTGGAAATGACAAAAAAGACATTTAAGTTGACACCATATGAAAAGCCAAAGGGTTCTTTTGGGGTTTTCATATGGTGTTAACATTAATATATATATATATATATATATATATATAACAATTAACTCTCTAAAAAACACCACATAAAACTCTAAAATAAACTATATTTTTTTGCCAGAAAAACATAAACCTCTTATTTATAGTCACACTTAAACTTAACCACTAAATAATTAAATAATTAATTAGCAAACTAAACTTATTAAATCCTAATCCTAATTTGAGTCAAAATCCTAGCATGCTCGTTACTATTTGAGTAACAATTTGATAAGAATTGCCTGTAAAAGAAGGGTTTTACACTCTCTAATAATAACGTGCCATCTTAGTTTTTTAAATTTTTACAAAATCTTATAATACACTACATCACACACAATTATTTAAGTAAAAACTCTTTTTACTTCTTTTTTTTACAAACTCATAATTTTTTTACAATTATTAAAACCCTATCCCAATAATACCCTAAATTTTAGGATTTACCCATCAAATCCTTGGTTTTTTAACTTGGGGCTAAACTTTAAACAAATTTGGGCTTATCTATGAAATAATTGTATGTAATAAGTTCTATTATAAAATTTTGTGAAATCATTAAAAAATCTGAGATGACTCATTATTATTAGAGGGTATAAAGTCCCCTTTTACAGGCAATCCTTATCAAACATTTTCTCTTACTATTTAGCATAAAAAGGTTTTTAATGTCATACAAATTTTTGCACCTAAAAGTTAAAGATTGTAGATTCCCTCCTTGCTCTTGAAAAATATGTATGAAATTGGGCACTAAATACATTTCAAATGTGAGAGACAGACTAATGGTTTCATTTTTTCTACTACTCAAGATATTGTCCTATATCACTTGACGGTTAGCATCCACACATTTGTAGCACTATTTGAACCTGCGACCTGTAAGATTTTTCATCTCCTATAAACATGTCTCTCACTAATTGATTTATAGTAAATGAGTAAAGATTCTTTCCACTATCTATTGATTTTTTGAACCTTTAATTTATTATTAAAATATCACCTCTCTTATAGTACACAATTAAACTAAAACTTTTACATGTAGATTTGTCTTTATAAAATCAAATACTCCTTGTGAGTGACAAAATCCTTGATGATCAAAGTTCGAAGAAGCGCTGATGGCATGTTAGTCATTGGCGTCGAATGGGCCAAGGATAATACCTTGTGTAGTAGAAATCGGTCGGGGGCCTAAGGGACTAGCTAGCTGGACCAAAGAGTCAAAAGGGTTCGTTCTCTTGCAAGAAATTGATAATTGATAAATATTATGGAAGAACATTAAATTGTCAAGTAATTAAGAGCGCATTTTAACTCTTCATTCCAAAGAGAAAATAATCTGTAGACCGTAGCATGAATTTTTTTGGACGTCTACCCCATATTTATCTATCTATTATTATTATTTTACTAAAGTGTTGTTTACCTATATTTCCTGGAAAGGTGGAATAATCTTGGTAAGGTTCTTGTTGGGATTATCAATCTTGGTTGCAGTCGTTACCTACAAATTAAGGACAAGACATCTATCCATGGACGATAAGATTGAAGATTTCCTTCAAAGTCAAAATAATTTTACGCCAATCAGGTATTCTTATTCTGAAATTAAAAAGATTACTCGAGGATTTGAAGATAAATTAGGTCAAGGAGGTTTTGGATCCGTATTTAAAGGAAAACTTCGAAGTGGCCGTCTTGTTGCAGTAAAATTGTTGGAAAAGTCAAAAGCTAAGGGCCAAGATTTCATGAATGAAGTAGCTACCATTGGAAGGATTCATCATGTTAATGTGGCACCACTTGTTGGATTTTGTGCGGAAGGATCAAAACAAGCTCTTGTTTATGGTTTCATGGCAAATGGATCTTTGGATAAAATCATATTTTCCGGAGAAAATAACAATTCTCTAAACTGGGAAAAAATGTTTGAGATTACTCTCGGAGTGGCCCGTGGAATCGAATACTTGCACCAAGGATGTGAGATGAAAATTTTACATTTTGATATCAAGCCACACAACATTCTTTTAGATGAAAAATTTGTCCCAAAATTATCAGATTTTGGACTTGCAAAACTATATCCTGTACATGATAGTATTGTGTCTCTCACTGCAGCTCGAGGTACAATCGGATATATTGCTCCGGAATTATTCTACAAAAACCTGGGAGGCATCTCATATAAAGCTGATGTTTACAGTTTTGGAGCACTGTTAATGGAAATGGTCGGGAGAAGGAAAAATTTGAAGGTTTCAGCTGAACAATTAACTCAGATATACTTTCCTTCTTGGATTTATGGCCAGTTTGATCAAGGTGAGGAAATAGACTTGGGAAATGTTACAGAAGATGAGAAGAGACTTGTGAGGAAAATAGTAATAGTTGCATTTTGGTGCATACAGATGAAGCCTGCTAATCGTCCCTCAATGAGCAAAGTCCTTGAGATGCTTGAAAGTGAAGTTGATCTCCTCAAAATGCCTCCCAAGCATTCGTTGTTTTCTCTCCAAATGTCATCAGAAGAGCATGTCAATGAGAATTGGTAGACTAGCCCATCGAGTCTCATGATGCCTTTACATGAAATAATTCTATATTCGTATTACCCTGTAGTAGTGCAATATGGTTTTTCATTGCAATGATTTCGTAGGATGTTTTTTTAAAAAAAAAAAAAAAACTTAACAGACAACTTTGTAATACTATAATCGACATTTATATATGGAAACTGAATATCATATTTCATTTATCTTTTTGGATGTGTTTTTGTTTTGATAAATTACAATGAAAAGTGGATAAATTATAAGCTTAGTCGCTTGATTTTTAAAAGTTTTCTGTTTTAATTATTTAATTATGATGTGACTACCCACGTTATCAAACATGCCATATGACATGGCGACATCATCATGCCAATTTTCCATTCTTTTGAGTTTTGACAACTTCAAGGCACGTATGAAGCATTTTCCTTGTAATTACCCAAGCAGAGTCCCACTCAAGTTACCAGTTTTCTCTTCTTGTAATTTATTGTCATTATTTGCGAAAAACTATATATCTATCAACAAAAGCTACAGATTCAATCAATGTATTTATTACACCCTATGATTGATATATGCCAGATTACACTTTACAAAAAATGCATAATAAAGAACAAAATTTCAGTTTCTTCTCATTGTAAAGCTACAATTTTCATATTCCTCATTGTTCTTCTGAAATAGCTGCTAGCTCTCCGTTAATTGGCGTTTCAGGTCTCATATCATCTTTAGAGGCAAAAGGATTTGGTGGCATTGTCAGAATCTCTACTTGTCCTTCTAACATTTGAACCACAGCTTTCATTGAAGGACGATCCACTGGATACCACTGAATGCACCAAAGTCCAATAATTGCAAGTTTCTTGCCAATCTTGCTTTGTCCTTCATCTTCAATATTAATTCCCAGTTCTTCCCCTGTTTCTAAGCGATTGTAAACCCATTCTGGAAAGTAAACTTGGCTTATATTTGCCACTGTTGTATCAATATTTTTCTTCCTCCAACCATTTCAAGCAAGAGCATCCCAAAACTATAAACATCCGATTTGTAAGAAACGTTTCCAAAGTTCCTTGACAATACTTCGGGTGCAATATAGCCCATGGTGCCTCTTGCTGCAGTCATTGAAATGACACTTTGCTCTTTGGAGCATAACTTAGCCAAACCAAAATCAGAGATTTTAGGATTGAAGTTCTCATCCAGCAAAATGTTGTGAGGTTTGATGTCAAAATGGAGGATTCGTTGCTCACAACCTTGGTGCAAGTACTCAATACCTTTGGCTATGCCTAAAGCAATGTCGATCTTGAAGCTTCTCCCAACTGAGGAACCGGTTCTCACCCTTGTCTGCGAATATGAATTTCTCTAATGACTCATTTGGCAAGTACTCATAGACAAGAGCTCGATTATAGCCATCAGCACAGAAACCAACCAGGCGAGTAACATTGACATGGTGGATTCTACCCATAGAACCAACTTCATTGATGAATTCTTCACCATTTCCCTTGAAATTGTTGAGAACCTTAACAGCTACTACTGAAACATCATTAGAAAGTGTTCCTTTGAACACGGTGCCATAGCCACCTTGTCCTAGTTTTTCCTTGGATTGATTTGTTATCCTCCTAATGTCAGCCCCATAGTGGGTCAACCCGGCTCGAAAGGGATTAGTCTTCGTGTTAAACTCATTTTTATTGCTTAATTTGGGACTTAAGATCACTCATCTTTCTCCTATTTTAATACTAGAAGGCTTAAGTTAGCTCAATTTTGCCTTGTAGGTGTACTTAAGAGGAAGAATGAAGTTTGAACTAAAAAAGGACAATTTCCATGCTGAAGTGAACGAACCTGCAGAGCCATCAACGGGTGACCATGTAGACGTTGACGGCTGCTCGAGTATTGGACACGGCATCACCTGCACCAGTATAGCCGTCGACGGGTAACTCCTTAGCCTTCGACGGACAAGCTACTCAATGACTATGATTCTGGAATCCAAAGCAGCCGTCCACGGATTGAAGGTGGACGTCCACGGCCAGAACTTCCAGGGAGTTCCCAATGTTAGACGTCAACGTCCCTCAGCATAGCCGTCGACGGGTAGAAATCTCTGACTTCGAGTACAAAAAGACTGATCACACATCCGTCGACGTCTAAAGATGTGCACGACGACGGATCAATCGAGCTGGGAAGAATATGAAGAAAACAAGCCTATCCGTCGACGGGCGTCCATCCAGACGTTGACGGCCATGCGGGTCAAAACGGTGGCAGGTCCACTTGAGTGCTTTCACTTCAATATCAATCTTTGGGGAACAGGTCCAGTGGATTCAGTTGAGAAGAGGCATGGGAAAATCTCCAACTTCCTCAGACTTTGTCTCCCTCTTTCCCTTGTAGCCTCCACTTGATTTTATTTTATTCTTAGGATTTCTTTTCTTGTCTCTTAGATAGAGAGAGACTTTAGGAATGAGAGAGTACTTTTGCTGAGCTTGTAAGAGAGAGAGCAGGTAACTTAACTTAGTTCAGTTTTTAGCTCTTGTTTTTGCTGAGTTCTTTTCTTCTTGTAATTTTCGTGTAGCTAAACTTTATTACTCCAATCTATTATAAGGTTCAATCAATTTGATCTTCATTTGTGAGATTCTTGTTCTTAATGCTTTGTTGTTCATTGATTGTTCTTCTATCTCTTGTGCTTAAAAAATGATGATCATGTTTCTTATCTTGTCTTTTTGGGTTACTTAGTTAATTAGTTGCAAATGATTGATTGGGTAGCTCATTAGCATGCTAATCTTTGAACTCCAATGCTAGAGTTTGGTGAGTTCTTAGAACTTGAGTAGCAATTGGATGTTTTTGCATCCAAAGAGAATTGAAGATGCAATTTGAATAATGAATGCTGGGTTTGTTATTGATTGTTGTTAACTTTTATCTTCCAAAGCTTAATGCTCTTCTAGGCTTGAATTTGGATTGCTACGTAGTTTTGCAGATTGATGTGGAAGCTCTCGTAACCTGGGGCTGGGATCAACGTGAAAGGTGAAGCCGAAATTGTGAGATTTGGAAGCTGTTTTTGGATGCAACCCTCTGCGTCATATACTTGAATCCTCTGTTTCATATAATCTATACGCTTTACCAGTAATTTAACGGTTAAATACCCAAGTTGGCCCCTAAACTATACTTTTTTGGACATATTGACCCCTAAACTTTTATTTGGGACAATTAACCCCTCAAAATATTATGTTGGGATAATTACCCCCTTAAACTATTATTTTGAGACAATTAACCCCAAAAAATTATTATTTTAAGACAATTAAACCCTCAAAATTATTATTTAGGGACAAAGTAGCCCTTAATTCAATAGAAATTTCCTTTGAAAATAAAGTTTGAGGGGTTAATTGTCCCAAATAAAAGTTTAGGGGTTAATTTGTCCATTTTGGTATAGTTTGAGGGTTAATTTAGGTATTTAGCCGTAATTTAACCGTCTGGTTGTTATTGTTGCAGGAAAGGTCGAACCAGATAAGCCGCAGTGGTCCGCTTGCTGGCCTTTCAATCGGAAGGGGTAGCGGACGGGTGGCTGGCCCCGTTTGCAGCTTGTTTGCTCGCAACCATCTTGATCTGGGGCTGCCGCAAAGGCTGCAGCAGCGGCAGTCCATACCAAGAGGAAATGAAAGAGAACAATGGGCACTCCCATTTTTGTCCATTTGGAGCTTGACTGCTTGAGCTGCCCGCTTTTATTTAATCTAATCCTTTCTATTTAATCTAATCCTTTCTATTTCTAAATAGAAAAACGGAAGAAATTTTATAAAGAAAATTATCTCATTCACGATTAGAGAATGATAAGTGTTTTTAAGAGATTTGTTACATATCAGATCCAAAAATTCATAATAAATCTACAAAGTTCAAAATACTAAATTGTGATTGGCTAATTTGCACTATGTGCTCACTTAATTGACATAACTAATCAAAGGAGGGATCAAAGCAATTTTACATCAAAGCGCATCTCCATCTCCAACCATGGGAGCAACATCATTAATGTTTTTATAACCATAGAAGACAAAAGAAAACTCCACTCATTTTTACTGTGGTAATTTATATGCAAACTTCACCTTTATTCAGCTATAGCTTCCAGCTCTCTGTTAATGGGCCTTTTAGGCTTCATTTCGTCCTTAGAGGCAAAAGGATTTGGCGGAACTGTCAAACTCTCTGCTTCTCCCTCCAACATTTGAACCGCAGTTTTCATTGAAGGACGATCCACCGGATACCACTGAATGCACCAAAGTCCAACAATTGTAAGCTTCTTGGCTATCTTGCTGTGTCCTTCATCTTCAATACTAATTCCTAGTTCTTCTCCTTTCTCTAAACGATTATAAACCCACTCTGGAAAGTAAACTTGGCTTACATTTGCCACTTTTACATCAATATTCTTTCTTCCTCCAACCATTTCAAGCAAGAGCATTCCAAAACTATAAACATCCGATTTGCAAGAAACGTTTCCAAAGTTCCTTGACAATACTTCGGGTGCAATATAGCCCATGGTGCCTCTTGCTGCTGTCATTGAAACGGCACTTTGCTCTTTGGAACATAACTTAGCCAAACCAAAGTCAGAGATCTTTGGATTGAAGTTCTCATCCAGCAAAATGTTGTGAGGTTTGATGTCAAAATGGAGGATTCTTTGCTCACAACCTTGGTGAAGGTACTCAATACCTTTGGCTGTGCCTAGAGCAATGTCTTGAAGCTTCTCCCAACTAAGGAACCGATTCTCACCATTGTCTGAAAATATAAATTTCTCTAGTGACGCATTTGGCAAGTACTCGTAAACAAGAGCTCGATTGTAACCATCAGCACAAAAACCAACCAAGCGAGTAACATTGACATGGTGGATTCTACCCATTGAACCAACTTCATTGATGAACTCTTCACCATTTCCCTTGAAACTGTTCAAAACCTTAATGGCTACCGAAACATCATTGGAGAGTGTGCCTTTGAACACAGTACCATAACCGCCCTGTCCCAGTTTTTCCTTGAATTGATTCGTTATCCTCTTAATATCAGCATAGGAGTATCTGGAGGGCTTAAGAGCTTTGTAATCCTCCAGAAACTGTTCGATCTTGCGTTGACCTTCTTTCTCCTTTTGGTTCAAGTAATACAGCCAATAGAGTCCAATAGCACTCGATACAAGAAGAAATGAACCTATGATTGAAACTGTGCAAAAAAACAGGATCTTATAGTTAGAAAACTATCACATCATTTCTTTTTTCTCAATATTACAAACTTAACAGTTAACATATACCTGGAATCTCGAGCTTCTTTCCTAGACCTGTAAAACATTTTGAAGTTCATCAGAAGGCCATGTTTAAGGTAAAGATCAGCATAAAAAATCCTATCTGAAGTCAGACTGCAGACATCAATTTCAATCAAGCTAATTCTTAATCACCAAAGATTAAGTAAAAAAAGTTAAAATTTGAAACCCGGCTATAATTCGCTGTAAAATTTAAGTCTAAACTAATATAAAATAATTAATTTTGCAATACTGGATAAGCATTAACTTAAAATTACAAATATATGAAGATAAAAACATTCCCATTATTTTAATAAAAATATTATTATGTGAATATGACTTGAACACGACTGCCTTGACTGATATTGTTTTGCAATGACCTTGTGGAGCAATTTAGTAAAGGCATGTCAAGTCAATAAAGCCAATAGTCATGGTTTACTTTTCTCTTTGAATGGGATATATTTTATTAGATTGGCTCCTAATTTAAAATTAAGAAACCAATCTAGCCCACCTCTCACCCATTGCAGAGGGAAATGGCATGACCGTCGTTATAAAATTCTATGAAAATGAGATCGAGTGGATATCAATGAAATTTTTTAGACTCTATTCAGTTAGAAAATAGATCATACATGTTTCACTAATTAAATAATTAATTAATTAAGTTATAAATATCTCCTACTAACATACTTGTCAACCTTCTAATACTGCTCCTGGAGTCTTAAAAACTCCTCTAATTAATAGTTTAAGAGATAGTTTTCTTATGTACCTTCTTGTTTCTTTGGGATGGGAAAGCACTGGATTCCCGAAATGTTGGTAGAATTGGGTCGACATCCTTGGTGATGTGCTTCACAATAACCACAAGCGGGTTTGGACCAATTAAAGTAAAAATCGTTTGTCTTATCAGCCAAAAGCCCTCCAGGAACATTAAGGATATCAATCCTTTTGCTGCAATTTAACAGGTCAGTGTATGTATTATCATAATCCACGAATTTAACATAGAATCCATCCCCACCTAAACAAGGGATCCGATTATTAAACTGATAATCGGATGGATCTTCAGCTAAGCAGTTGAACAAAGTGAAGTTTTCCGGCCAGTCATAGCCACAGTAGTCATCCGACGCGAACAAGAAAGGAGAAGCAGATAAATTGAGATTCTGAAGCTGATTTTGGACACATTTCCGTTCATCATAAACCTGAATCCTCTGTTTTACGTAATCTATGTACTTCACCATCAGCTTGACCGAAGTGGGCAGCTCCAGAACCGTCTGGTTCTCGTTGTTGCAAGACAGGTTAAACCCTTTGGCGCCGCAGTGGGCCGGTTGCCGGCCTTGCAGTCGGAAGGGGTACCGCACCAGTGGCTGGCCACGTATGCAGCTTTTTGGCTCGCAACCTATTGGATACGATGGGATACCTGGACCAAAACCGACTGCGTTAGCAGTCCATACAAAGAGGAGCTGGAAGAGAAGAATGACCATTTTTATAATCGTCTATACTTTGAGCTTGGATCTATTCGCCTTTTTTATTTATAAATCCTCAGAAGGGGAAAACTAAGGACGACTTGGACTTCGAAGTCAACATACATAGTACATGGTTTTTACTCAAACATATTTATATTTTGAAGATTACGCGTTGCAAAAAAAAATGAATAAAAAATATAGAAGACCAAATTAAGAATACAAATTTAATTAGCTTCCTTTTAATAGTAATCAAGGCTGCACAATCTTCAAATGTCTTCCACTGTTATTCTGAAATAGCCGCAGCTCTCTGTTAATTGTTGATTTGGAATGTTGCGTTGACAAAAAGCAACAATCTTTTTCAGGAACAAAGAGTAAAACGCTACTGCAAATATCATTACCTTCAAAATCGAGAACTAGAGAAGTATTTATACATCAAACTAACTTCTATCTGTCTGATATGGTAATGAAACAGCAAGAGACAAATATCATATTAAGGGCACAAAGCTTACTCTCCATAATCCATGCATCCTATCTTGTTGTAGAAATATTCTTCGTCAAGGATCGGCTACCTGAACATTGCGCTGGGTGAATCTTGGGGGATGAATCATGAATGCAGGCCTTCTAATCCCATTCTTGCAATATTGCACAATCTGGTGTATGAGGGCCATTATCTCAAGATGTTGATAACTTGAACCGGGCCAAAGGAATTTCCAGCCCTTTTTCACAGCATTCAGTTCTTCACGAGCATCTGATCCTGGTGACAACAACTACCCATTATACAAACCATAAAAGTAAGCACAGTATGAAAACATGAACACGGCAGCTGAGATGCAGAGACTTGAGAAAGAATCCATTATACTCAAAAACGGACTTCTTTCAACAATATGCTTTAATAACTACAAGTAAGTGGTAAACAAACCATTCCCGTTTTCAAGATATGGCAACATTCATGTGACAATTTTATCATTTCAAGTAACAAAGAATAAACAGAGTTTAAGAAACAGAGTATTGTTTGCAGGGATATGGTTTCTCAACAGTCTTTCCAATGAGGTGAATGGTTGACAGTCGACAGACCACAAAAGAAAAATTAGATTATTGTACCTTACAGTCAAGATACTAAAACTTAGAATGCAATTATTAAGGTTCAGATGAAACTTGGTACAAGGATAAAGGCAATCATCCAATGTGGAAACTTCAATGGCATCATTTGCAAATCATGAAATGTGCATCACCTCAGCCAGTCTGTTTCATAGATTGCTTGAGAATGCAACCCTTGAAATCCTGTTTGGGAAAAAAACCGTACAACTATTGCAAAGTTTCAATCTGATCTTCCAAATTCTAAATACCCTTATTAAAATTCACATGTTCCATAAAACTTAACAAACCTGGTCAGCATTGTGATCCTAAAATTTCTTATGTGCCTATGTTATCATCAGCTTCTGACCTTCATAAAATCAGCAAAAGTGCCCTCACACATCAACCTGACCACATCAATTCCAACAATAACTTAAATATCTCCTGATATTTAGTTTTCAAAGAAAAAATGGATGCTCCTGTTCACTTTCCAAGCAACATCAAATACACACAACCCTAACGACAAGAATTTAAATGCAGCAAGCAGCTTCGATGTACAAGAAAACAGGTATGTTCTTGTTTCATTTTAGTTGAGAATATCAAATGATGTATATAAAACGAAACTTTGCCAAAAAATTCAGAGTACAAAAGATAATAAAAACAAGATGGACCACAGAAAACAGCACACAAAATTACAACTCAGGCCTAAGACAAACTAAGATTGATGAGAGAAAATATAAAAGAAACAATACTTTGTAATTCGATGCATTTTAGTTCATTGTTTTCCACTCCTTAAGACCAAACCCAGAAATTTATATACCCAGGAGCACGAAAGTCTCCTGAGTCGCTGAATTCTACATTCTAGCTCTTCCCAGAATTTTTATATCTTTCAATGTTGGTTTTAAATGCATATAGCTATTATCTAAGCGATTGACTTGTCCACGCACCAAGCTCAGCCCAAAAAAAAAAGAAGACAAGCAGAATTTGGAGAAAAATGCTTCTGTAAGTGTTCCCAAATATTATTCCAAGAAAGGAATTAATTGACACTTAACCCACAGTGTCGAAGCGTTCAGTAATGCACAAGGCGTTTTTCTTTTCTTCTATAAATGAACTCTTGGAAGTTGCTTCCATAGCTAACACCCTTACATAATTACAATGGAGCATTAGCCGTAAATACTAAATATTACATAAATGTACCAATTATTTTGTATAAGGAGCATTCTTGCATTATCCTATGAATTCTCGCACCTATCTTATTTATGTTAACCAGAACAAACAAAAGTCATTAATCCTAAGCCTAAATATTTTTTTCCAACTTACTGTGACACAATGTTTGATTGCCCCATGACTACTCAAAAGAGTAAGAATATGAGTATGATTGTGAATAATTAAGTTTTTAGTATTTATGAAAAGAAGCAAAGCAGGAGAATAACTAAGTCTTCCCAGAACTAATTCCTGAAAGTACTATAAATTTGTTTACATAGAAAATTTTCTGTTTTTGGTACATTAGGGGGGTTAACCTCCAAATCTGCAGGTCGAAAAAGACCACTTCTTGCATATTATCCCCGATCAGACACCACAATCAGTTAGGCACCCAGGGTCCCAACATACATTTCTTAGAAGTACCACTATCCCACTTTGCCCAGCAAGCCTGCATTGGCATGTGAGCTGCCCTGAACACATATTCGTTTTGTGCACACAGCCAACCAAGCTGATGAAGCTAACCTGAACATTTAAGCAGATGAGCCAATCCTGACACCCTCAAGCATAAATATTATATATCATTGATGATCATATTTCTCCTACACCTCTCTTTATTGGTAATGACCCCTTCCGACCTATATAGCCACAATAACTAGCAGTTTCATTTGTAGAAGTTTTCCAGAAAAACAAGTTCCATATTTTGTCTTCTCATTTTAAAATCCAACCACCATTAAATATCTCCTCAACCTCCTATCATCTAAAAACTCTTTTCCAAGTAGAAGATTGTGTATCAGGAAAGAATCTGTTCCCAAGCACACGTCCTTGAAAATTCAATTTCAATCAGACCATTTCAGTAAAATTTTGTGTTAATCATTCCTAGAAACCGAGAGAAATCTGAAATATTTTGATTTACATCTTTAGGACAGTTCGGAGACATTATATAAAACAGTTAGCATGCTATCATGGTGACTTTGAAGGCATTGATGTTGATAAAGAAAGGCAAGAAAAATAAAGGAAAAATTACTTTCTAAATATCACATACCTTCACACTCTATTATGGGAAGAGCAAACGAAAATTTAAATTGGCTTCATCCTCCAAGTCTATCTCTTTCCACCGCTCTGAACATTTGTAAGAGGGTAAAAAGGCATTTCGAGCGCCTTCATCATCCCATTCAACCTCTTCGCACCACTCTTCGTATCCTTCAATGCTGATCTGATTCCCCTTTGCATTGTCCAGGTTGAGTGGTAGCTTCTTCAGTTTTGAGCAATTGAATACTCTGATTTTTTTCAAACATGGGAAAGGTAAAGCATCCCAGAATATGCTCTTCAATTCTGGTAAATCTCGTAAATCAAGCGTTTCTAGCTTAGCAAATGGTTTCAAGTTTGCAACTCCACTCAATGTCTCCTCACTCATTATGGCTTCCAATTTTGAGCAAATCATAACACAAAGGCATGTCAAATTTGGAGCATGAATAAGCCATGACACGCCCCTCAATTCATTACATTTACATATGAGAACCCTGCTCAGTGTGTGAAAGCAAGGAGTACTAGGAAAGTGTGAGGTTTTTACCATTCTTTTTTCCGCTATTTCTCTCTCTATCTTCATATTAATCTCTTCCAAACTCACACAATCTTGAATTCTAAGGATATCTAGACACTCCAGGTTTACTAATGGTAAAACATCCAATTCCTTTGTCTCCAAAAAACCTCTGAGTGAAAGTGCTTCAATACATCTTGGTAGATTGCGGGAGCTCTAAAAGTTTTGTAAAGCAAAAGCATTTTTTATTTCTATGGTCAGTGAATTCAAATGTTGCAAGCATTTCAATTCCTCAGTCAAACGTTCATTACCACCATGCAAGACATTGTTCTCATCTAGACCTCCTTCTGATAAAGATATTCTGAATATTTGCAGCCTTGAAATATTACATATCAATTGTCGTGGGACCTTTTTGAGATTAAATGTCCCACATAAGTTTAAGTATTTCAAATTTGGCAAGCTATTCAAGTTTAGTGGCAACTCTGTTATCCCTGTATGATATAGATCTAGGTGTTCTAGAGAGACCAGTTCTAGTAATCCCTCTGGCAACTTCCTTAGCTTCTGATTCCAAGACAAGTTTAGAACTCTCAGACTGGGCATACATTGGAAGAAACCATTACTAATCACCTTCAACTTGTTATTGCTGACAAACAAAGTTTGAAGATTAGGGCATGTTGGTCTTCCTTTAAGTTCTTCAATTCCATTATTCGCCAATGACACTCTTGCACCTTCCCAATTTTCAACAGTAAGTGCTGCCTCAACTGATCCAACCCGCGCTTGTACAAAAAATTTATTCTCTGACACTTCACAGTCACGTCCTATCCACAATGCCATATCACGGATTACATCATGCATCTTTACGTATTCTCCTACTCCTCCACATCTTTCTAACAAACAAGCATTAAGAAGACAATTGATAATGTTGTACCCTTGCATCTGGGCTCTACGTCCTTAAATTCATCCAAAAATCCCTCAGAGAACCAATAATCTATGAGAAAATTTTTGTTAATTCTAGAATCTTCAGGAAACAAACTGCAGTAGAGGAAGCAATATCTCATAGTTTCATCAGGCAAGTTATCATAACTAAATTTTAAAAAAGAATATACCTCTTTGTCCATCCTTGCTAACCATGGAATTCAATATCCGTTGATACATCGATATATCCATCGATATATCCGTAATCGATATGGATACTGCGATATTTTGTCGGTGGTCCTCAAACCACCAGATATCCGTCGATATATTCATATATCCGCGATATATATTGCGATATTTAAAATATCCGTTAAAATGTCTAGTTTAATTTTGTAATCTGGTCCAAATGGTAAACCAATTTGAAATACTTAGGTGCTCGACTCAAATAGAAAATTGCTTGGCCTGTGGTGGAAACAAAAGGCTCAGGCCTAAGTGTCAAATTTAATCGCTTTCTTATATTGCAGGATTCACTTAAGTAAAATTCAAAGTTGATATCCTAAATACTAAAAAAGGCACTCCACACTTGGATATTTTTCTTATTATTAAAATATTAATGGGGATCTCTCTTTATTACATCGTGTATTTGACTTGTAATTACTTAATGGCAAAAACTTAGTTAATGCAACATTAAGAGTTTAACTTTCATCCACTGACGGTGGAGTTTTTTAACTCCACAAGCAGGTTAAGAGAATGACACATATCCCATTACTTAATTAACTAATTCAAAAAATATTAAAATATACCCTACAAGGACACATGTCAACCCTCTAACTCCGCTTGTGGAGTCTAAAAACTCTACTGTCAGTGGATGAGATAATAATCCCAACATTAAACTTAAATAGTAATTTAGGAAGCAGAAAAAAATATAGCACTTTATAAATTATTATATATATTTTTTTGTTATGCTAATATTTTTACAAAAAGTTCTACACAACTCTTGAAGTTTTCTTATAAATCACCATTCTTAATCTAAGGAGCGTTGAAATTTTTAGTTTTTTTTTTCATTCTTCACCATCATATTTGAGTGAATTTGTTTTGGAGCTTATCTTTTAGTTCATGGTCACGAATCAACAAAGTAAAAAATTATCAAGTCTTTCAAGTTTTAGATTCTCGGTCAACTAGACAAGATCAATTTGGAAATAAGGTGAGATAAGATTCATCTTTATTTAAATATTTTGAAAATTTATAATTTCATAAATAAAATTTTCTTTTTGTAAAGATAATGTTGTTTAGAGAAGCTAGAAGATCTTTTGGGGAAGCACGTGCACGAAGTTCAAGGGCAACCATGAAACCCGGTATAGATACAATTACAAAGTTGATTAATTCTCTATTTTTGCTTGAAAAATTATTATTACTACGATTCATTCAATGTAAAATATTCTTTGTTTTTTTATCTAGTTGATTGGTGGGAGTTATACGGGGAAAGTGCACCAATACTGCGTAAATTGGCTATGCAGATATTATCTCAGACTGTTTCATCTTCAGCTTGTGAAAGAAATTGGAGCACATTTGCTTTAATCCACACAAAGCAACGAAATCGATTAGTCCATAGAACTCTACAAAATCTTGTGTATTGTCACTATAAAATGAAACTACGAGTTAGAGATATGGAAGCTGCATAAGATGAGATGTCAGTGCTAGACCCATTGAATCTTCTTAATGTTACTGTTGAAATTGGTGATGAAGATGAATATCCTCTTTTTCAATGAATTAGGCCTGCACATTTAGATGGCCGTGATATGAAGCCTTATCCTGAGATCAGTAGTCATGCTCAAGAATTTGGGATTGATGTTGATAACGTGATGTCCGAAGAGGTTGGCTTAGATTCTTCATCAGATGAAACCATCGGTCCTCCACCTGGATTCGAAGGTCATTTAATGAATCAAGATGATGATGATGATGATGAGATAATTATGGTGATGATGATGATGATGGAAGAAGTGGGGAAAGGACTACAACAACATGGACTTAGGGTGGGGGTGGAGAAAGAGGTACAGAATATGCTTCAATGTATGATTTTTCATATGACAGTGATCATTATAGACCATTGAGTCCTTTTATCGGTGAGGCAACTTTTACACATGCTACACAAGATGAGGACCATGGGTCTCGCAAAGCTGGGCATGGAGCAAAGGAAAATGGGGGAAAAAAACTATGGGTAATCTTGCTGATGATTTTGGCTCCATGAGCATAACCACAGAACAAAGTTCAGTCGGTTATAATGCACCAATGGAATCAAATTTTGGAAATTGGACTGATGATAGATATGGAGAATATAATTATGGAGCATCATATTCATCAGGTCAGTATCCGTCAGATTATTCCCATGAACAACAAATTTTTCATGATGATCAATCAGCACAACCACAGGTGAATTATGGTAACTTCCCTCACCTTGAAAATCTTTTGGTACCAAGAAACTCAATGTGGATTTAAATGAGGTTGGAAACTTTGTATTATCAGTTAAACTTTGTAATATTTGATGTTGTTGGATATAAATATGTCACAAATATGCTTGGTTGTCTTTTTTAATTATATTTCATACATTTTCGCCTATTTAAATAATTAGCAATACATTAATCACACATCTAAATATACTTTAATTAAGATATTATGACTCTAAAATATGTAAAAATATGTAAATAAACATAGGATAAAATTTCATTTCAAAATTCCAACGTTTACTATAAATATCCGTGATTTTATATCATTTTTTGACACTTTTTTGCGATATCGATATTTTTTGCGATATATCCGTCGATATATCCGTAATTTTGAGGGTGCGATATGGATATGGATATCGATATCTAATTCCATGTTGCTAACTTGTGCGGAAATTCTTTCAAGACCTCAATTGCATATTTCCAGTCTTGGACCATCTTCTTGCAAGCCATTGCTTTAGCAATTATTATCAATGCAAGAGGCAGTCCACCACACTTTGCAGCCACTTGTTTAGCAAGCTTGCAGATATCTGGATGGCTGTTAAGGGTTTCTTCTCCAACCTTGTTTTCAAACAATTTCCAAGCTTCATCCTCTCTCAAACATTCTACTTTGATCTTCTCATGAGCTCCCATTTGGCCACATACCTCTAAGAAACGAGTTGTAAAGATTATTTTACAACAGTTTTCCTGATTCGGTGCAGGTATGCCTACTTTAATCAAATTCACCCATTCCCACAAATCATCCATCAATAAAACAAACCTTTTTTTGCTCAGAACTCTGAAAAGAATGATAGCTTTCTCATCAGAACTTTTGTTCATCCATAACTCATTTGAAATGCCAAGCTTTTCACCAATCTTTTCTTGAACATTTTCAACAGTGTGATCTTTAGACACCACCACCCAAATTACATCAACATAACCCATTAGGATGTTGCTTAACTTATTGTTAATTTGGGTCAAGAGTGTCGTCTTACCGACACCTCCCAAGCCATGTAAACCAATGATGCCCACCTCGTTTCCTCTAAGTAAGCTCAAGACTTTTCCCAATGTTAATTCCAAACCCACTGTGGGCTCAATAGGTCTTACCTCCACTCGGGCTGCAGGTTCATTCTCAGCTACCTTGCCAAAAATTCCTTCATTCTTCAGTTCAACTATCTCTTCAAGTTTTTTGGCCACTTGCTCACCAAACTTGTAGCTAGACATATAGTTCCAGGAAAAGCAGCCAGCGAAACATAATTTATGAATTTCTTAAGGACCATCTTTGATCAGTTCATCAGCATCTGCTACCACAGTGTGCACCCTTGAAAGCCAGAGTTGAACTTGGCTAAGCCGCCTCATAAGTTGTTGTTCAGCAAGATCAACCATCTGGTGCACATCGTCCCTTTGCGCTTTCAGTTTTTCCACTTCCACGCTCAGAGCTTTAAGATTTTGTTCTAATTTACAGGTATAATTAGCTTGTGCAGAAATGCAATCCCAACAACGAGGAACTATGTCTTCTGTTGAGATTCCAAGAGAGCATAGATATCCCATAATTTGCTTTCAAATATATTGTTGATGAATCAAGAAAGAGGAGACCTGGCTTGGTTCCTGAATTTCTTAGGCATAAAAGCTAGAAGTTTCAGCAAGGTGAGAGGTAGTGCCTTTGACAAATGCACTAAATTTGGGGGCAGGCAGGCGTCCTGGTCTCCTTGGCTCCTAATAATTTCTGTTTTGGTAAGCTGAAAATGAGTTGCTAGAGCTACAGTAGGATGTTTTCAGTTGAAAATGCCAATGGGGAAGGGGGTTGGTGCGTTTTTGGTCCTTTCTCAAATTCTAAAAAACTTCAGTGATTGTTGCTGTTGTTGTTTTTTCCTTTTTTTTCTTTGTTTTCACATCCGGAAATCCTAAGGTTTCGTACTGAAGAAATTAGTTAGCCACACAAACACTCATGATATGAAGCACAAGGCATAATCCTATACAAGTCAATGGTACTGTGAAAAGTTAACAACAAACACACTTTAAGTCACAACCATAAGTCAATGTTCTGTATTACCTCTTTAGCTTTTCCAATACCCGAGTTTTCAATGCAAAGTTAAAAACTAAAAGGACAACAAAAAGTTGCTGGTAAAAATAAACAGAGTCACGAGCAGTAAGCGCTGATCTATCACACATCACTACAATTCTTTTTACAATTCCTGACCAACTCACTTGGCAATACTAAATCAAAAGTATCTTCCCATAAACCCAGAAAAACAATTGAAGCAGATGAACATGTTTTGAACTATTGATTAATTGTAGATGGTGAAAGCTGAAAACAGAAGTTTCTGAGGCAATTTGTCTAAATTGTTCAAAACCCAGAAAGCAACTAATTGTTTCCGTGAAATTGGGGTTCAAATACCTGAACAAAACAGCCATGGAAATAAAGGCGGCACAGATCAGCAGGTTGAGCAATGCATGTAGTTGTTGAACACCTTCTGCAGCTGTTTTCTGATAATGGGATTCAACTTTGGGAGATGAAAATCTGTAGAAGGTCCATCACCATGAGAGGCAGAAGGAAGAGATCAAAAGGAAAGCAGTGAAAGCTGCAGCTTTGGCCGTGCGTTAAATTCGTTGTTTTACCTTGTGTTTTGTACCAGACAAATGCATGACAAAGACTTATTTTATATTCACAATGGTACTCTTCATTTTTTTTTAATTTATTTTTCATTTTTTTTAGATAAGCGAGATTATTCATTCATCCAAAATAAGCAGTAAAACTGCTACAATATAAACAAAATACTGTTATATAAGCAGCAGATCAAATCTTTACAAGGAACCAAAGGAAAACTTACTCTCCTGCAAAAGTTATATCCAGTTCCCATTGTGTACGCAGCAGTTCATTTACTGGATCTTTTGCTATGCCTATCATTCCCACCAGTTCATTTATTTTTCATTTTATGTTAACTATCTTTGCTTTTTTTTTCTCCTCTTTACCGTTTCCGTATCTTAGCTTAAGAATTAAACATTTTTTCTTTTTTCTTTTTCTTTTTTAGTATTATTTTCTTCATTTCCTTTATGATTTTATTTGCTTAAAAATTTCTTGATTTTTGATGTCATTATTTTATTTGTTTAAAAATCATACCACGCCATTAGAGATTGTTCATTCCTCTGCAATTGCATGAGAAATTAGTAAAAAAATTTTTTTTTTGGTGATAAGAAATTAGTAAAAAATTTTGAAAGTAATGATTGCTCATGCCCATCTGAAAATATAAATACTAAACATATTAACATGCCGTGGTTGATGGTTCATTGGAACTTGTACGTCTATCAACATACAAAGAGACAAAGATACAACATAGCTTCTTGCAGCTCTGTTCCATAGTTGATGCCACCAGGGTGCTCCACAACTCAAGAGTCTCAGACCACTTGACTTGTTTCATTTTTGTCTACCTGCATTTTGCAAATGTGTTATAACCCAAAGTCCCAAAAAAAGCAATACTTATAGCTAGTTTAGATTTTGAGACTATCTGCCACCATTAATCCTCAGCTGGGAGAAAACTCCAACAGTTGTTGTGTTTGAACCGTCATCTCTAGCCAGTTGCCAGTGGCACATCATCTTTCTCAGATTGGAGGTTATTTGATGGCAAACGATGAAACGGACGGGATGATAAGTCCAGAAAAGCATAAATGGCACTGTCCTCGTGTGCCTCTCTGCGTACTGCCGTTTGCTGTAACTGCAATGAGTATTCCAAGTCCCAGCAGACATCAAGCATTGTTGGCTTGCTGGCTCCATTTGGTTTCAGGCACTTCTCAACCAGTTCACTGAATTTTCTCAATGAATTAGGATTAATCGGGCGAGTCACTGAAGGATCAATAATCTTTTCTAGTTCCCCCTTCTTTAACCAAAACAGTCCCCACTCAGTTAAATTTATCTCTTCCTTTCTATGGGAGTTGACGATGGCTGGCCGAGCACAAAGCACTTCAAGAAGCACCACACCAAATGAATAAACTATTGGAGGGAAGACTGATTTGAATTCCTGCTATATGATAAGATAAACTCCTAGCTTAGCCTAACTTAGTGATATAGTTATTTGTATTCAAATCTATTTTCAGTTGTGCTTATCTGATCTTGTATCATGCATAAATATAGAAAAAAATATACAGAGGCAGCAAGCCCTTTCATTGTTTCATTCTCTCTGTTCCTATTATCTCTGTCTCTCTTATATGGTATCAAAAGCTTAATTCTCTAGCGAGATTTTTTTTTTCACCATGAGCACCACTTCTTCCACAAATTCTTCATCCTCTACTAACACCCCGGTTCTTAGCACTACTCTTCAAAATTCTTCCAACACCTCTCCTTTGATCACCATTAATGCTGCTGCTCAACTTCCAATCAAACTAACTTCTCAAAATTACCCTTCTTGGCGGGCGCAATTTACCTCTCTCTTAATTGGCCACAAACTCAGTGGCTATCTTGATGGTACAAAGCCATGCCCACCTTCAACCATTCCTGCATAAGGTTCACATCTGACTATCTTCATTCCCAATCCGGCCTATGATCACTGGGTCCAACAAGATCATTTGCTTCTTCATGGCATTATTGCCTCTGCTACTGAATCTGTGGTACCATTCTTTGCCTCTTGCACAACCTCAACTGCTGCCTGGACAAAGATCCAAAGCATGTTTGCTAATAAGTCTCGGTCACGGATGATGCACTTAAAAGATAAACTGGCTCAACCATGAACAAATCAAAAAGTACAAGACTATTTTCAATCTCTACGGCAAATTGCAGATGAATTGGCTTTAATAAATTCATCAATCCAGGAAAACGACTTGGTGATTTATGCACTGAATGGTCTTGGCTCTAATTTCAGAGAAATAGCTGCTGGCATCCGTGCTCGTGAATCCGCTATTTCCTTTGAGGAACTCTTGGATAAAATGGTTGAATATGAAATCTTCCTTCAAAAGCAAAACTCATCTGAGTTTCTTCTTCCCATATCTCTCAGCGTTCTCCTCGGCCTGACAGATCTCCTGGTACCAAGAACTTTTCAGGATCTCGTTCCTACAGTTTTGGTGATTTTGCTTTCACAAACGCTCCGTCACTTCTAAGGTTGTTTGTCAATATTGTGATAAACCTGGGCATTCCGCAAGATCCTGTTTTAAAATAAAACCCAGACAGTCTCACAACAACTCTTCTGCGCACAACTCTTCTGCTCATTTTGCTTTTGCTATCAAAAATGATTCTGGCAGGCTTATGGACTTAGCTACATCTCATCATGTTACGGCTGACTTGAAAAATCTGAACATTCATGACAAATATGGTGGCACTGATCAGTTACTAATTAGTGATGGCAGTGGGCTACAAATTTCTCATACTGGTTCAACTTCTCTACCACTTTCTACTGCTTCCTTTCGTTTAAATAATGTTCTTCATGTGCCTAAAACAGATAAAAATTTAATATCTGTTTCTAAATTTTGTGATACTAATTCTACCTCCGTTGAATTTTTTCCATCTTCTTTTCTTATCAAGGATCTTCACTCGAGGGCTCCTCTTGCTCAAGGCCAGACTAACAATGGAGTGTATGAGCTTCATACTGCAGCACCTCTTATTCAAAAAACCGCACTTGCTTTTGTTGGCGTCAAAACAAATTCTGCTATCTGGCATCACAGACTTGGGCACCCTTCTTAAAAAACCTTGCAATTTCTTGTTAAAAATTTTTCATTGCCATGTTCTCCGAGTGTTTCCAATAATTTATGTATTTCCTATTCTTGTAATAAAATCCATAAACTCCCATTTGGTATTTCTACTATTTCTGCAACCAAACCTTTAGAAGTTATTTATACTGATGTTTAGGGGCCTTCTCGGGTATCTTCTTTTGATGGCTATTGATATTACATTTCGTTTGTCGATCTCTATACAAACTATATCTGGCTATATCCTCTCAAACAAAAATCTGATGTCTTTCATCACTTTCCTAAGTTTAAACTGCTTGTTGAAAAATATTTTCAAACATAAATTCTATCTATCTATACCAATTGTGGGGGAGAATTTGATAAACTAAAACCTTTTTCTAGCTCTCTTGGAATTCAACACCTGCAAACCCTACCTTATACGCCTGAACATAATGCCATTGTTGAGAGAAGGCACCGCAGCATCGTTGAAACTGGTCTAACCTTGCTTCATCATGCCTCCATGCCTCTTATTTATTGGCCATATGCCTTTCAAACTGCTGTTTATCTCTTTAACCGATTACCATCTGTTGTCTTGGGTCAGAAAAGTCCATTTGAATCAATCTTTCATGAAACACCAAACTACACCAAGCTAAAAGTTTTCGGATGTCTTTGTTTTCCTTGGTTGAAGCCTTACTCTGAACACAAACTTGACTCAAAATCCAAACCATGTGTGTTCTTGGGGTACTCCTGACACGCCCGGACCTAGTCCGCACGTGTCAAGTTGAGTATTTATGTATAGTTGCCTAGTTAATATACCAAATTTGACTTCCCATGGATGTTTTAAATTTCATTTAGCTCAATTTCAAGCTTAAAAACCCAAAAATTGAAGTCCGGGAATGTGGGTCCCACTTGGGCACGAATCCCAAGGAAGTTTGACCGGGTTGACCGGAGTCAACCTTGACTCTGTTGACTCCGGCGCCGGAACTGATCGGATCTGACCGAATTAAATGGGTCTCGGCTCACCCGAGACCCCCATTTTCTCTTCTATTCTCTATTCTTCATCTTCTCCGAGCTCTCTCTTTGATATTCTTCAAGATCAACCCTGTAATCCCTTTTCAAATACTCAACCAAACATCATTACCAACTTCTCTTGGCTCCTTGAAGATCAAAACACCAAAATTTCTAAGAAAATCACCAAATCTACAAATCTGTAATTTTGGCGACAGATTGTTCATCAGCTCATAACTTTCAATTCAACCGTGGGAATTGGCTGGGAATTTGATATGTTGTCCTAGACTCATCATGCTTTAATTTGATAGTTTACTTGCTTCATTTAGTGGTCTGTGCTATGAGAAATCGTTGATTGAAGTGGAGATTTCTATTTTGCCCGAGATATGTTAACCCTTAGTGTTTAGATTTGAATTCCGAGTATAATTGGTTGTTTAAATCAGTTTTTGATGCTGTGGAATCTTAGTTTAAGTGTTGAGGAGTATGTATTTTGAAATTCACGTCCATTGGTGTTAAATCGAACTTGAATCGAGCTGAAGAAGATTGGAGGCCGAGGGTCGGCCTTAAATGCAGACCAGAACCGACGTCGGTTCTGGTATGAACCGGGGCCGGATCATCACTGCTGGGCAATTTTTGCCCCAATTCGAGTCTAGGGGCAAAATGGTCATTTTGCAGCCCTAGACCCCTTTTTACTCCTTTTGACCCCTTTTGACCTCATTTGACCCAATTGACTTTAATTTACTTCAATTGACCTCCGGACTTGCCCAATTTTACTCCGTGACCTTAAATAGGTTTTGTTTTATAATTTAATTATTGGTTGAATGTCTTTATTAATCAAATTAGATTTTAATTTGATTATTTAGGTACGTGATTGTACGAGTTTCGGACCGGTAGCAGTTTGAGCTAAGGCATTCGTGGGTAATCGGGGAGTATACAACTCTCCTCTATTGTGAGTGGCTTGGATTATATTGGTTGACCATTAAGGGTTAACCGTTTTCAAATTTCTTTATAAATGCTTTATTAAATTGTTTATATATGTTTTGGGGTATGAAATGTCCACCCTCACACACCAAGTTTACAAATGATTTAAAGGGTGGGAATATCAAATATTTTTATAAATTGATATTATTGATAATTGTTTGGGGTACGATACCTCTGAGAGATGGGAGATTGAGCGGGTTCCTCGGGGCTCCGATTTGCGGGAGCGTGGACCGAGTTTGAGAGCATGCGTGATACTCAGCCATGGACCACCTATCGAGGGGCACGGTGAGTCGAGTCTGGTTGGGAGAGGCGCGTAGGGAAACTCGCCAGGGCTCCAGATTGCTGTGTTCCACCACAGCAAGGCAAACGTCAAGGGAATGGGTCAGAGAGTAAAGAAAAATGTTTTAAAAGTATAAAGTAACCCTTGACGGTCCAGAGGATACCCCAGTGCACGGGTATACCTTTTTGGGACAATTTCAGATGCCAGCCCATTTGGAAATATTATTATTGATTTAATATTTGAATTGGTTTGGGACTTCCTATATTTTAGTAAATGGTTTATTAAATTGATTTTTGAATTATTTCATATCCCCAGCCTGAGGTGATCGGTCTTTATAACCGAGTCCCTCACTGGGTACAAGTATATTGTACTCATTCCATTCACTTTTGTTGTCAGATCATCAGGCTTTGGACGGCGGACGTCCCGGTGGTCAGTGATCCCAGTACGACACTATGGACACGACTTTGTAGGTGCCACCTCATTTTGCTTTGTGTATCTTGGCTCGGAATATTAGTGCATCTTATATATACATTTATGTATTTATATATATTATTTTCCGCTGCATGGAGCACCATATGACGTGTCACTTTCTTTTGAAATATTTTTGAACTATATTATCTATGATAATTTCGTATGTTTTCTTATATTGCTCGAATATCCTTTATTTTTAAGCTTTGTGCCATCTTGGTTGCCCGCCTGACGAGGCACGCATCTCGAAGTGGTACGGCGGTTGTCACGTGGCCGAGCCTGCGGGTCGGGGCGTGACAACTCCAAAAATCAGAGTGCTTATTATTGTCTTGATCCTATAACTCAAAAAATTTATACATCTCATCATGTTCTCTTTGATGAAAATCGATTTCCTTTCAAAACAAATACCACTACTCCTTCTAATTCTTCTACTTCATTGTCGTCTTTAATTTCTGATATGCCAATTGTGAATATTTTGGATTCAGCTAAACAAGTCGGTTCTGATGTTAAGGTGCTTCTGCATGACTCTACTCACTCTAACCTTCAACAAGAGGCTCATTCAAGTGAAAGACCCATTCTTTATGATAAGGTAACATTCTCTTCTTTGTCTGATCATACATCTTCTCCTAACATTAGCCAAACAGAACCTGTCGCTCCTCAAAGAATCCATCCCATGGTCACCCGATCCCAAAACAATATATTCAAACCCAAAAAACTTTTCTGTGCAACTAAACATCCTATATCACCTTCTATCGAACCATCATGTGCCAGTCATGCTGTTCAAATCTCTACATCGAAATAGGCTATGCTTGATGAACTCAGAGCTCTGCAGAAAAATGAAACATGGGAGTTAGTTCAAATTCCCTCTGATAGAACAATTGTTGCATGTAAATAGGTATTTCACATCAAGCGAAATCCTGATGGCAGTATATCGCGATACAAGGCACGGCTTGTTGCTAAGGGGTTCACACAACGACCTGGTCTCGACTACAATGAAACTCATAGTCCAGTTGTGAAACCAGTCACGGTAAGGTTGGTGCTGTGTTTAGCTATTTCTAATGGTTGGCCATTGCATCAATTTGATGTAAATAATGCTTTTCTACAAGGCAACTTGGATGAAGAAGTCTATATGAAGCAGCCACCCCTTTTTCATGATAGAACAAAGCCAACAGGTTATGTGTGTAAGCTTAAAAAAGCCATACATGGCTTAAAGCAAGCTCTTCGTGCATGGTATTCAGCATTAAGTTCATTCTTAAATCGATTTGGCTTTCGCAATTCTGTAGCAGATCAGTCTCTATTTATTTACATCAAAGATAATGTGGTTGCTTACATGTTAATTTACGTAGATGATATCATTCTCACCGGCAACAATGCAACTTTCTTGATGTCATTTGGTTAGGACTTTTCGACAACTTCCTCTCTCAAAGATCTTGGCAATCTCAATTTTTTCCTCAGAGTTGAAGTCATTGCTCATTCACATGGCTTATTTCTTTCTCAACATAAGTATATTCAAGATATACTTGAGCATACCAACATGTTTGGTGCTAAAGAAGTTAACACACCACTCTCTACAACTATTTCACTCCAACTAAATGATGGAACTGCTGCAGCAAATGCTGAAGAATATCGAAAAATCATTGGCTCACTACAGTATCTTTCTCTCACTCATCCAAATATCAGTTTTGTAGTAAATCGACTTTCTCAGTTCATGCACAAGCCCACCCAAACTCATTTCACAACTCTGAAAAGAGTGTTACGCCACTTAAAGGGTACTATCTTTGATGGCTTTTGTATTAATAAGGAGACTGATTTGAAGCTCACTGTTTTTACTGATTCTGACTGGGCGAGGAATCCAGATGATCAAAAATCCACATCAGCCTATATAATTTATTTTGGCAGCACTCCAATCTCTTGGAGCTCTAAAAAGCAAAGCACAATTGTGAGGTCATCAACCGAAGCTGAATATCGGGCTATTGCTATTTCGGTTTCTGAATTAAGCTGGATTCAGTCCTTACTTTCTGAACTATATGTCTCCGGTCAGTGTTCTTTTCCTCCAACAGTGCTTTGTGACAATCTTAGTGCCACCTATACATGTGCAAATCCTGTCTTCCACTCAAGAATGAAACATTTGGCATTGGATTACCTATTTGTTCGAGAGAAAGTACAAGCTAGACTCTTGTCAGTTTGACACATACCATCTTCAGAGCAACTTGCAGATGCCTTAACTAAAGCTCTTCCTCATCCAAAATTTCGAGCTTTGTTACTCAAGATTGGTATCTCTGATGGATCCACCATTTTGCGGGGGAGTATTGGAGGGAACACTGATTTGAATTCCTACTATCTGATAAGATAAACTCCTAGCTTAGCCTAACTTAGTGATATAGTTATTTGTATTCAAATGTATTTTCAATTGTGCTTATCTAATCTTGTATCATGCATAAATATAGAGAAAAATATATAGAGGCAGCAAGCCCTTTCATTGTTTCATTCTCTCTGTTCCTATTATCTCTGTCTCTCTTATATAAACATCCGATTTTTCTGTAAACTGAAGGCATCTGACATACTCAGGATCAAGATAACCAAAGCTCCCTTTTACACCCGTGCTCAACTCATCTGGATTGAGGTGACCTGATTTGGAAAGGCCAAATCTGCAACTTTCACCACATAATGTTCATTAAGCAAGATGTTTGTGGACTTAACATCACAGTGAATGATCCCTCCATATGAACTAGTGTGGAGGTAATGAAGACCCTTCGCTGCACCTATACAAATTTCAAGTCTTTGCCACCAAGTCAGTAAGGATAATGTAGATGATGTCTCTGGATTCCTACGCAAGTTGTAAAGATGATCTCTGAGAATCCCTTGATCCATGAACTCATAGACTAATATCACCTCAGACCCTTCGTCACAATAGCCAATCCGGGAAACAAGGTGGCGATGTCGAATCTTGGACAGAACCATGACCTCAGTTCGAAATTCTGGAAGGCCCCGACCATGTTTTACCTCATCGTTTGACTGCCACTTTAAGACTATTTCGTAGAGTTCTTTTATAAACTTTACCAAACCCTCCCTCTCCAATCAGCAATTTAGCCCCAAAGTTGTTGGTTGCCTCTATTATTTTAGCAAAAGGTATCTTTAGTTTAAGGTTTAAGTTCACAGGTGGAACATATGAAGTGGTTTCCAAAGGTTTTCTTTTTCTACCTTTCTTACACAACAAGAACAGTACCATCTAAGTATCTAACAACAGACAACAAAACCCCCAAAAACTGAGCCAATTATGATTAACAGATTCTGCTTCTTTCTTAGTTCCAAGCCCGATTCAGTAATTAACTCCATGATCTCAAATCCATTCAGGTAAGCATGTTTTTCTTGGAATTTGTCTCCATTCAATGGGGCAACACTGATTTACATGAAGTCAGAATCACCCGTGTCAACCACAAAATCAACAGTAGAATGGAACTCAATCTAAACGGTACGATCGTAAGGATTCATAATTGGTTGAATTCTCAAATTGTCCCTTAAATTATACATCTTTGGACATATTGGTCCATAAGCTTTTATTTGGGACAATTGACTCCGCAAACTATTATTCTGGAGCAATTAATCTCTTTAACTATTATTTTGAAACAATTAACCCCCAAAAACTATTATTTGGGGACAATTAAGCCCTCAAAATTATTATTTAAGGATAATATAGCCCTTAATTTAATGGAACCCTCCATTTTCAAATGAGGGTTCTATTGAATTAAGGACTAAATTGTTCAAAAAAAAGTTTGAGGGGTTAATTGTCCCAAAATGAAAGTTTAAGGGGTCAATTGTCCTAATAAAAGTTTAAGGGTCAATTTGTCTTTTTCGGTATAGTTTAGGGACTATTTTGGATATTTAGCCATTGATAATTTGTCTGAATCTACCATAAATATAGAGATTGAAAACGAACATGTTGGGTGATGGACTAAGAATGTCACAGAAATGGACCCGAACAAGATGCGTGGTATCCTTACTGACATTGAAATGCCAAGTAATGTTAATAGAATTTGTTGTTTGTTCATTTGTTAAGTTCACTTCCCTACAAGTCTTACAGACAAGATTTGGGATAAAGTTTCGAAAGGCTCTTATTTCATCCTGACCATAGTTTAGCCTACCAGTAAAAATGTTACAGTTTTTTCCAAAATTTCCAATATGTATATAGTTATTATCAGCTACCCATTCTGATGCTATTACTGTCGAGTCATTCAAGATTGAGCCCCCAACACTAACTCTTACAACTATTCTAAGAACCTGTGACAGCAAACCTTGGTAAGAACCATTACTTCTAGCCTAAGTCACAAGAGTTATATCATCGAAAAGATTGGGAACAAGAAAAACTTCTATAGCATTGACGAAAGCAAAAGATGTTTGTTGTGCAGGGATGAAGTGAATTCTAAAGTTGGTTGCATGGATAAGGACCAAGAAATCCTTAGTCATAGGGTAAGATCTACTGTTTCTAACACTGAAATTGGATGGCAGAGACTTGTTGGAACTTGAAACATTAAATAGAGCGTCAACTAGATTAGCCTGGTGTGACTTGAAAGGAAAGAAATGGAGGCGTTCCACATGTAGGCCGGCCTTATTGATATCAAGATTATATGAAAATGGACTTGTATAAAACCTTGCCGTTTGGTAGAGAGATGAGCCTCCGGCTGACTGGCTGGTGTTGGGTTATGCCCAAAAAACAAATCATTTGGGCCTGATTATGGGTTAGCCCAAGGTTTAAATGGATCAAAATGTATTATCCAAATCTAATTAGGTTAAAAGAGTTTTAACCTAAATATAAAAGAGTGTTTAAGATACCAATAATTTAAGAGTTTTTGCCATCAAACACGAAAATTCTCTCTATACGTTTGCTAGCACAAAAAGGTAGAGAAAACTCCATTCATACTCTTCGTGACACGAAGATTGGTTGCTGCTTGATCGTGTGGATACTGTAGATGCGAGATTCTGAGGAAGTTTCGTTGCAGCTTGATTTGATCCAACTTCAATTTGTGATTTTATCACACAAGAGAGGTAATATTTCTATCACTGATTGGGATATTCTTCGTAAGGATCCTGGTGTGAATTAAAATTTTATTATTCCGCTGCATTTGTTTGTTCTCAGTTACCCTTCAACTAGTTGGTTCGAGGGGTTGGCTTTTATCAATAGAGGAGTTGGGATTGTTGTCATCAGCAAAGTTCCTGCTGCCTAGTGGCAGAGCAGAACCTGACCTGCAATTGATGAAGTATTTATCTGGAAAAGTATAAGGGTCTGATAGAACAGGATAGAATTCGAGAAGGAAGAAGGACAAGAGATTGTTAAGGAAGAGCAGCATTTCCATTGAAACTGGTTGGAACTCGAAACAGTGGTCAAGGTTGACCAGATAATATTCAAGTTGTATGGATATATTTTGCTTGAGAAAAATAATTGAGATCTTCCACTAACTAATATTGCCAGGCAGAATAGTTTCCACAAGGGAATATCTTTTTCTTTGCATGTCAATTTTGATTCTTGGCATTTGCTCCCATTCGTTTTCGCTTTTGTCCAAGAACCAACATTCCTGACTTTTCTTATGGTTCAAACGCCTGTTAGTAAATGACTTTTCTATCTCTTTTCTGTGTCTTTAATTAATCCACTGACTTAATTCAGCATCATCTTCACATGCATATATAGTACTAACTCTGTATTTGAAGATGAGTCTGTTTCATGGAAAGATCAAAGATGCATCTAGCTTAAGTCCAAGCAAGCATAGCAGGGCAAAACTATGAGAAAATCTGGGCTGAACCAGAACAGTTCAAAAGCAGCAGCCTGCCCTCAAGTTATTTATTTTTTAGAAAGTGGAAAGTTGAAGGAAACTCATTGAAATTGGAAATTCAAGCCCACCATAAAAGTCCAAGTTTTAGTTTCTTCCCAACACTTTCTTGCGCTGTGCGTTGCAAATTGCAATCCAAATCTATGTCTTCATCAATCTCAATCTCATCTACGCAAAACAGGTTCCAATACCATTGTCTTGGTCTTTTCAAGATTTAAATTATTTACCAGTACTTTCTGTGGTTCTTCTCATTTTACGTGAATATTACTATTATTCTTTCTCATGTTTTGATTGATATGTGGTGTAAATTAACGAACGTAAACGATATCAAAATCACACTGATGATCTCCCTGTTCCTATTCATTCATTCAGGGTTCCACATATGATTCATTCATTCAGGGTTCCATTATGGCTTAGAGAAAAGCAATAAATTCAAGGCACAACTAGAAAAAGATCCGCGTCAAATTCCAAGAAAGAGTCCCTGATCGATGGAGGGAAATTTCGCGTAAGTCAAGGTCTTCTCTCTCTCTTCTCTCTTGGAATTTTGGAACTTTGAAAAGTCGAGTAATTGATATCAAGTCACAGTACTGAATTGATCTCCCGTTGTACACGATTTAGGAAAATTTTGCAATAAAATGAATTGAATTGTTTTTCCATGCACTAATTAACTTATATACTCCATCCGTCCCGAATTTTTTTGCCGTCTCCTGCACTTTTGCACAAAGTTGAAAAGAGTGGGTGGAAAAGAAATGAATTTTTCTTTTAATCCTTGATGTTGTAATTTTTTTAACTTTGTGTGTAAAATATGATGCTAAAAAGTTTAAGGATAAATTTGAAATTTTAAATATATTTATTATTTGTTTTAGATAAAGAATAAATAAATTGAGACTTTCAAAAAGAGGAAAATGGACAAATAAATTAAAATAGAGAGAATAAATGATCTTTTTGTTGATTATAAAGTAAAGTCGTCATAATCAAAAGATTTGATTTTCATAAATATGAGAATATATCCAAGTAATTAATCAAATTATGATTGACATGGATATGAAGGCAATTAAACAAATAATACTATTAAACAATATCATTCCCTCAAACAATTTAGCAATATTATTGCAATATTGATTTCCAAAATGAGAAAATCACAATGCAACAATTTTAAATTATTGTAGTAAGTATAACAATACATAGACACAGTACGACTGCAATTAGAGGTGTCCATGGGCCGGGTTCGGGACGGGTTTGAGTAAAATTTTATAAAATCTTTGCTTGTCCATATCCGGTCCGGTCCGGTATTTCGGGCCTATTCTTCTGTCCAAGCCCGACCCTAAAATATTTATATAAGCTCGAGACCCGTCTAAAAGCCCGTTTTTAATTTTTTCGGACACTAATTTTAAAAATTAAATTATATTAATTTATATTATAAATAAAAGTAAATCAATTCATTTAAGAAATTATTATCTAAGCAATTTTTATAAAATTAATAAAGTCTAAATACTAATAATATTTGAAAAATATTAATATCATATACAGAAAAAATAAGAAAAATAACACATTAGCAACTAAATTAAATATATAAAAATATATTTATATTAAATCAATAGTAAAACGGGTCGGACCGGGCTTGGACTTTTATACCTATGACCAAGCCCAACCCATTTTCTAAACGGGCTTAAAAATTTTGTCCAAGTCCGACCCTTAAATTTAAAATTCTTGTCCAAACCCTTCCAAATATCGGACACACTTACGGGCTCGGACGGATAGCGTAACTGTTGCACAGCTCTAATTGTTGATTGCATTTTTGAGTGGGTTTCTCTGACCCACCACTTCAAATTTGAGGAGACTTTAATGAATGTAATGATTGTGATGCTTTTGTTAGCTATATTGTCAGATTAAGGCCTATGTTTCCTGCACAACGAAGATAATTAAAGATATTGAACATCTCCAATTTGAGGATGATATTGGCAAAACTTCCTCTACTCGGCCTTGCCATGGTTGCTCTTTCTATTTCGTTATACCCTAAAGCTTGTGTCTCTCGAAGGCAAAACAACCTCCCCTGCGTCTCTTCCTTCTGTGGAAACCTTAACGTCAGCAACCCATTTCGACTACGAAGCCAGCCGCCTGGGTGCGGTAACCCTCGGCTTGAACTTATTTGCGACGATAATAATCAAACCCTTCTGGTATTGAAGCACGGGAAATTCTACGTCCAGGAGATTTCTTATGCTAATAAAACAGCTCGGCTCGTGGACGCGAGCTTAGAAAGAGATAAGTGCACCATTCCTCGAAGTTCCTTCTATCGCGATCTTGAATCAGACCTATATTTGTTGGAAGATAGTATTTTCTATCTTTTGGCCTGCACGAGCAGGGTTAACTCTTCACAGTTCCTCGATGCCGCTCCTTGCAGCAACAGCAGCTGCAATTTCTGTCCAGGCACCTACCTTTATTTTGTAGATGGGAGCAGACCTGCAACCGATTTCCCGGAGTCGTGCAGAATTGAAGCCGAGGTTCCTCTTCCGATCTTGCCGGCAAATATCAGTATCACAAGCCGCCTCTCTGTTCACGATCTTTACCAACATCTATTAGTGGGCTTCCAAATTGAATGGCCTACATATGGTTACAAGGATGATCTCAGCTGGATAACTGTGATTCATGACATGTAAGATCAGTTTTTTATTTCATTAATTATTTTTACTTATCAGTTATCACTTACACCAAAATTTGTTTATCTATTTATACCTATATATTATTTGGACTTAATATTTAATTTGGTTTATAAATTATACCAAAATGATAGATTGATCATTAAATTTTTATTTGAGACTGATTGATTTTTGAATTTTTATTTTAAGACTGATTAGTTCTTGAATAGTAAAAAACTTGATGAATTGGGATAAATTGGTCCATGAACTTTTATTTTGGTAAAGATTGGTCTCTGAGTTTTTTTTTTTTTTTTTTTTCATTCAAGACCTATCTATCTTAAAATAAAAATTCAATGACTAATCTGTCTCAAATAAAAGTTCAGGAATCAATCTATCCTTTTTGATATAATTGAAAGATCAAATTAAATATTAAACCATATTGTGTCTATCCATGATTAAATCCTCTTTCTCCTCTTCTAAATTGACATATGATGACTTATCAAATTGTATGGTAATTTTATGAGAAGTGAGTTAATATGATGCGAAAATGTCATTTTTATCCTCTCAATTAAGAATTGTTGGTTTTTGATGTGGATTAATTCGAAATTTATTCTAAAAAACTTCTTTTTTTAATTTTCTAATACTTTTTACATTTGTATAAAATAATTAAATATGACAATTTAATTTTTTTTAATTCAATATCTTAAAAATTATGCTGACATTTTTTTTTACCTTTCTAATTTACTTTTATTTTCTCCCATATATAAGCTTATTAATTTATTAATTTTTAAAATTTTCTTTAATTGTTAGTTGTAGAGTTATATGAACATTATAATAATATTTTTTTATTTTTCTCTCAATAAATTAATCAAATCAAATTTCATATATAACCACAGCTTAGTACGGGACAAATTGCTAGTTAATATAAAATTTTCCCATCTCATAATTAATCTTTATCTTCTTTAAAGTGCCATAATTTTCTAATCCGCTAACTTTCTCACAAATGTTTGTTGGACGGAAAAATATTGTAGATTCGTTGTTTATTTGCCGGGTATATTGCTGGGGTATGTCTCCAGCTTTTTCTATTTGTTTCGGTATGGGCCTGAGGCCTTACAAGGTATGCTTTTTAGAGTTTGCATGTTAAATAATACATATTCAAAAAATATTTTTCTTTAATATGAAAATAAAATTTTTTTTCTTATTTCCTTGTATATTGAAATAAATATCTATCTCTTTTACAGGAGATTTATTCTTTATTATTTGTCTCGCGACAACAGGTATAAGCCTATATTGATTTTCCCATCTCTTTTTAAATTTGTTATTTTTTTTAGGCATAAATATAAAGAAAAGCCCATGAACTTCTATTACAATCAAATAAATCCCTGGACTTTTATTAAACCATAATTAGACTCTTGATTTGATTAGAAATTGGTAATTAAGACTCTATACTAATTAAACTTCAATTTACATCCAATTAAACTCTCGATTTTACTAAACCCACGTCTTATATGACTTTCCTCTATCTCTTAGTCTGGGAAAGAAGGCGAAAGTTAATCAAGACTTAAGATATTAGTTTTAATTTGAAGAAAAACTAATGAAGTAATATCCAACCCCTAATTTTATAGCTACTTTTCATTAAAAGTTTAGATTGCTTGAATATCCAAATTACCCTCTAAATTATACCTCTTTAGATATATTGGTCCATAAATTTTTATTAGGGACATTTGACCCCTTGAACTATTATTTTGAGACAATTCACTTCTTAAACTATTATTTTGGAACAATTAACCCCCTCAAATTATTATTTTGGGATAATGTAACCCTTTATTTGAAAATAGATGATTCCATTAAATGAAGGGTTATATTGTCCCAAAATAAAGTTTAAGAGGTTAATTGTCCTAAAATAATAGCTTGAGGAATTAATTGTCCCAAATAAAAGTTTATGAGCCAGTTTATTCTTTTTTGTATAATTTGAGGGTTGATTTGAGTATTTAGCCAATTTAGATTATTTGAGATATATATATATATATATATATATATATATGCACTAATTTTGTGTAAAATTAATATTCATATAACTTAAATGTTCTACACACTATAACTTCAAAATTTTCAAAAATAGCACCTTTTCAGTTATGATACCTTCAAAACAAAGCTTTGAAACAAATTACATTCATAATGAATTCACAGCAATGTCACTTTAGATAATTATATTGAAAAAATTATATATATTAAAACAGATTACATATATTGAGAAATGTACTCTATTATGTTCCAATACCCAAAACAATCAAGTATGCAAATAATAAAAAGCAAAAAACCACACAAAGTTTTTCTTATAGAAAAATTTCATAACTTTCCACCAATAAAAACAATCAAATACAATTACCAATCTTATCAACTTCACTCATCAAAATCTAACAATCTAACAATCTCACAAACTCAAAACCCTTTACACCCAACGACTTTCTCACTAGTTGTGGTTTTAACTCTCTCTCTCTCTCTCTCTCTCTTGGTTTAACCAATGTATCCTCAAGCTTTTGATTCGAAATTAATCCCTTTTGACCTGGGTTAGCTTAATATGAGGGTAAAACTCTCCTAACAATAATTTTGTTTTTCACGAGACTCGATTCGAAACCTTATTTAAGAAGAATAAGTGTCAAACGACTTGTACCAACTAATTGTTGGTTGCTTTTAACTCTCTTTAAAATATACCACACAAAGCCCTAAACATAAATCACATATTTATACTTACTCTTGAATTTAAAATACCAAGCACTTAAAGAATTAATTATCAAACTAACCTTAATAAATTCTAGTTCTAATTTGAATAAAAATCACAACATGCTTGTTATATATTTAACATAAAAAAAATTCCCCCCCTCCCAAAACTGAAGATCCTAGTTCCCTACTTACACTTGAAAATAATGTATGGAATTGGGCACTAAATAAATTTCGAATGTGACCAGCTGATGGTCTTATTTTCTCCACTACTTAGGTATTATCCATAACACTTGATGGTTCGCATCCACGCGCTCACATCGCTATTCAAACCCGTAACCTATATGTTTTGTTATCTCCCATATATATATATATATATATATATACACACACATCTTTTACTAATTAAGATGGGTCAAATTATATATTTAGTCATTCTGCTATATAAAAAGTGTAGATTTAATCCCTCTATTTCGATTTGATGATATTGAATCTCTCTACTTTCATTTATTGTTTCAATCTAATTGCTAATTGTGTGTTAAATTTTCACCGTTAACTATGCTAACGTAGCATTAAATATATTGACGTTGTATTGACTTTGATGACATATACCTATAAAAAATACTTTAAAAAATCTTTTATGTGACTTTTTTTGCCATATGAAATACCTTTAAGTCATAATTATGAAATCTTTCACCAAAAAATATGAAATTAAACATTCAAAAAAATGAAATGATCCATCTAACACATATATATGAGTGGTTAAAAAAAGTTACGTGAAATGTTTTTAATATTTTTTAAAAGTACATGTCATTATAATCAATGTCATGTCGGTATAATTAACGGTTAAAATTTAACACCATTAGTAATTGAACTGAAATTAATAATAAATAATAATAGATGAATTCAATTTGATCAAATCGAAGTAGAGGGACTAAATTCACACTTTTAAAATAATAGAATAATAGATTACATAATTTGACCTTTGAGATGTAATAAAAGTGTACTCGGGTCAAGAGTGACAAAATCCTTAGTTACCAAGTTCGAGAAGCGCTGCAGGCCGATGTATTATTGACTGGTCGAATGATCCAAGGAATTTTGAGTATTGGAAATTAGTCACTAAGGCCCCAGTGCCTGGCTGGACCAATGAGTTAAAGGGGTTCATCTCTCGCAACAAATTATGTATATCACGGAAAAATATTATATGGTTTAATACATAAAATAGCCCTTAAACTTGTATAAAACTGTTCTTTTGGCCATTCAATTTTTATTTTGGAATTTTTGGCCCTCAAACTTTTATTTTGTACATAATGCAGCCCTTGATGCTGACGTGGCCTATCTATATTGACAAGTGGAATTTCTATATGATATGTGAAATTTTCTTATTAAGTCAAGTCAGCACTAATGGTTATATTATGTACAAAATAAAAGTTGGAGAGCCAAATATTTTAAAATAAAAGTTGAAGGGCCAAAACGATAATTTTATACAAGTTCGAAGGCTATTTTATGTGTTAAGCCAATATTAAATTATCAAGTATGATCATTTTAACTTTTTCCACAGAAAAATAAAATCTGTAACTTATATAAATTTCCTTGGACTACGAAGCTCCTATGATTCCCCCCTCTCCCTTGTTTATGATCTATTGTTATTGTTATTATTATTATCACTAAAGTGTTGTTTACATATATTTCTTGGAAAAGGTGGACTCATCTTGTTAAGGCTCTTGCTGGGACTACCAATCTTGGCTGTAGTCGTCACCCACAAGTTAAGGAGAAGACATCTGTCCATGGACGATAAAATTGAAGATTTCCTTCAAAGCCAAAATAATTTTACGCCAATCAGGTATTCTTATTCTGAAATTAAAAAGATTACTCGAGGATTTGAAAATAAACTAGGTCAAGGAGATTTTGGATCCGTATTTAAAGGAAAGCTTCGGAGTGGCCGTCTTGTTGCAGTAAAATTATTGGAAAAGTCAAAAGCTAAGGGCCAAGATTTCATGAATGAAGTAGCTACCATTGGAAGGATTCATCATGTTAATGTGGCACCACTTGTTGGATTTTGTGTGGAAGGATCAAAACAAGCTCTTGTTTATGATTTCATGGCAAATGGATCTTTGGATAAAATCATATTTTCTGGAGAAAATAACAATTCTCTAAACTGGGAACAAATGTTTGAGATTACTCTCGGAGTGGCCTGTGGAATCGAGTACTTGCACCAAGGATGTGAGATGAAAATTTTACATTTTGATATCAAGCCACACAACATTCTTTTAGACGAAAAATTTGTCCCAAAATTATCAGATTTTGGACTTGCAAAACTATACCCGGTAACTGATAGTATGGTGTCTCTCACTGCAGCTCGAGGTACATTTGGATATATTGCTCCGGAATTATTCTACAAAAACCTGGGAGGCATCTCATATAAAGCTGATGTTTATAGTTTTGGAGCATTGTTAATGGAAATGGTCGGAAGAAGGAAAAATTTGAAGGTTTCAGCTGAACAATTAAGTCAAATATACTTTCCTTCTTGGATTTATGACCAGTTTGATCAAGGTGAGGAAATAGACTTGGGAAATGTTACAGAAGATGAGAAGAGACTTGTGAGGAAAATAGTAATAGTTGCATTTTGGTGCATACAGATGAAGCCTGCTAATCGTCCCTCAATGAGCAAAGTCCTTGAGATGCTTGAAAGTGAAGTTGATCTCCTCAAAATGCCTCCCAAGCATTTGTTGTTTTCTCTCCAAATGTCATCAGAAGAGCATGTCAATGAGAATTGATAGACTAGCCCGTCAAGTTTCATGATGCCTTTACATGAGATAATTCTGTATCAGTATTACCCTGTACTCGTGCAATATGGTTTTTCATTGGAGTGATTTCGTAGGATTTTTTTTTCTTAACCTTAACAGACAACTTTAATTTGTACTACTATAATCGACCTTTATATATGGAAACTGAATATCATATTTCCTTTATCTTTTTGGATGTATTTTTGCTTTGATAAATTACAATGAAAAATGGATAAATTATAAACTTAGTCACTTGATTTTTAAAGGTTTTTTGTTTTAATTACTTAATTATGAAGTGGCTATCCACGTTACCAAACATGCCGTATGACATGGCGACATCATCATGCCAATTTTCCATACTTTTTGAGTTTTGACAACTTCAAAGCACATATGAAGCATTTTCCTTGCAATTACCCAAGCAGAGACCCACACAAGTTACCAGTTTCCTTGCAATTACCCAAGCATTTTCCTCATTGTTCTTCTGAAATAGCTGCTAGCTCTCCGTTAATTGGCGTTTCAGGTCTCATATCATCTTTAGAGGCAAAGGGATTTGGTGGCATTTTCAGATTCTCCACTTCTCCTTCTAACATTTGAACCACAGCTTTCATTGAAGGACGATCCACTGGATACCACTGAATGTACCAAAGTCCAATAATTGCAAGTTTCTTGCCAATCTTGCTTTGTCCTTCATCTTCAATATTAATTCCCAGTTCTTCCCCTGTTTCTAAGCGATTGTAAACCCATTCTGGAAAGTAAACTTGGCTTATATTTGCCACTGTTGTATCAATATTTTTTCTTCCTCCAACCATTTCAAGCAAGAGCATCCCAAAACTATAAACATCCGATTTGTAAGAAACGTTTCCAAAGTTCCTTGACAATACTTCGGGTGCAATATAGCCCATGGTGCCTCTTGCTGCAGTCATTGAAATGACACTTTGCTCTTTGGAGCATAACTTAGCCAAACCAAAATCAGAGATTTTAGGATTGAAGTTCTCATCCAGCAAAATGTTGTGAGGTTTGATGTCAAAATGGAGGATTCGTTGCTCACAACCTTGGTGCAAGTACTCAATACCTTTGGCTATGCCTAAAGCAATGTCTTGAAGCGTCTCCCAACGGAGGAACCGGTTCTCACCCTTGTCTGCGAATATGAATTTCTCTAATGACTCATTTGGCAAGTACTCATAGACAAGAGCTCGATTATAGCCATCAGCACAGAAACCAACCAGGCAAGTAACTTTGACATGGTGGATTCTACCCATAGAACCAACTTCATTGATGAATTCTTCACCATTTCCCTTAAAATTGTTGAGAACCTTAACAGCTACTGAAACATCATTAGAAAGTGTTCCTTTGAACAAGTTGCCATAGCCACCTTGTCCTAGTTTTTCCTTGAATTGATTTGTTATCCTCCTTGTCGCAACGTTACCCGAGACGACGACGGATTTGGGACTTAAGAGAATTTTACGGAGTCGCCACTAACCATTTTTGTTTAGGTGCGGTTAGTCACCTATTAAGAATCTACCTAACTAAGCATTGGCCGTTAGATGGCGTACTTAAGCTGGGTAGGTCCCGGTCTACGGAACAGAGAACTGGAGTCGGGAGTACGGTTACGTGCGGGGAAGGATGAGCACCCCCACAGCGCCCGTCAGGATGACGGTACCGATTAATTTAATAATATTTAGGCCTTAAAAAATGTCCTTATAATTTTCCTTTTTTGTTTGATTTTTTTCGTTCTTTTGTATTAATAGTTTTTTTATTTTTATTATTTAGGCAAACAAAAACAAGTTTCAAGATATTTTCTTTTTTTTTATTTTTTTGTCATTAGTGAAAAGTTAAAAGAAAGTTATGTTTCAAAACATTTCTTTTTATTTGGAAGAGTTTAAAAAAAAGGCAATTTTCAAATCGTTTTTTTTTATCTTTTTTAACTTTTTGGAAAGAAACGAATTTCGAAACATCTTTTTGATTTTTTTTTATAAATATATGTTCTTGAACAAAGACAAAATTTATTGGTTTTATTGCTATCATTTTCAACTCAATATTTAAAAAGAATGTCAGGTAATTTCTTTTAATTTTTGATCTCTTTCTTAAAAAAAAAAAAATTCCAAAGTTCATTTTATTCAAACAAGAAAAGCTTTTTATTTCTTTTAGGAAATTACATTTTTATTAAAGCCAACAAGTAGTGCTTTCTTTTCAAAAATACATTTTATCACCTTTTTTTTAATATTTTTCTTTTCATTTTTGCCCTTTTTTATGTTTTTTTCGAAATCATTATCTTTATTGGATATTTAAATGTTTGGAGTGCAAAGTGCTACTTTATCAATCTAAAAAAAAAACAATGAGGATTTATCGAGACCTATTATGAATTTCGCCCAATTCTGGGTCCGATTCAAAGTGGGTCTCTTACTTAAAGATCCGGACTAGGCGTGAATTTTCACCCTCCCAAACCGGATCCCGTGATTAAATCCTCATAATTTAAACCACTTGTAAGGATTTGCTAGACATAGATGATCACTCTTTTACTTTTATTATTTAACGTAAAAGTTTTATTGTCCTTGTCGGTTTAAGAATTTATCATTATTGGTTTATTTATTTTTTTTAAAACTAACACCTATAATTTATTTAGATGCCTAAATGCATGACATATGAAATATTATCTTATCAATTTAAAAATAAGGATAGTAAGGATTTTATCAAGGCCCACCGTGAACCTCGCCCAATTCTGGGTCCGATTCAAAATGGATCTCTTACCTAGGAACCCGGGTCGAATGTGAATTTTCACCTTTTCGAACCGGACGCCATGATCGGACCCTCACTATCCCCACATATCATTACTCGCATGGATGACAATAATTTGACAATAAAGTATGAGCATGCATATAACTAAATTAATATGGCATGGATTAAATATGCATAAAGCTAAACTAAAATGATATAAATTAAATATGTATGGATCTAAATTAATATGAGAACAATATATTTAAATAAATTAGATATGCATGAACTAAATCAAATATTCATTAAATTGAAATGGGTCCAAATTAAGCATGTAAAAAGGAAAAAAAATTTAAATTAAATTAATTTCAGAAAATACCAGAAAAATGGAAGGCGGATCACTGCGATCGGGTCGGGTCAGAGGCGCGGGCACTGTAGCGGGAACTGTAGTGAGCACTGTAGCGGGCACTGTAGCGTAGTATAAAAACCAAAATTTTACTTCATTTTTAAAATTTTTGCCATTTTTTCTCTTCTCTTTCTCTCTCTACCCGAGTTCTTTCCCTCTCTCTCTCTACAAACACAATTAAACCCAGAAAATCACCCCAAACGGATCAAAACCCTTCTTTTTACATGAACTTCTGAAGAACACCAAGAACAATATTTCTCCACAAACACAATAAAACCCAGAAAATCAACCCCAAACGGATCAAAACCAACTATTTCACATGAACTTTTGATGAACACCAAGAACACTGAAGAACACCAAGAACATTTTTCCGGATTTTGTCTCCTAAACCATGAAATTAAACACAATCTTCCTAAACAAACTCCTCTCAGATCGCTAAACACAAAATCATACACCGATTTACCAAACTCCAAACCAAAAAACCTAGATCTAGCTTTCAAATTCCTAAAAAAAAAAACTTTAAATCCGAGCTCTTTTCTTTCTATTTCAGTGAACCTTAGACGGAATTCAAGCCTAAAACTCACCAATTACTAGCCTATAACAAGCTCGAAATCCCTCCAAGTTGTTTTCTATTTTCTGTTTTTTTTTTTATTTTATATTTTTTTTAACAAAACCCCAAGCCTCAAAAAAAAAAAAATTTTTTTAGCCAGAAATCTCCTCCCTCTGAAAAAAAATCTTTTTCTTCCTTGTTTCCTCTGCCTTCTTATCCCCGTTTTTCATCTGAGGATTTTTTTCTTGCAAGGCATCTTGTAGTGGGAGATGGGGTGGATGAAAATGATGAGTGTATGTGGGTGGATGAAATGATGAGTGTCTGTAGGTGGATGAAATGATGAGTGTCTGTGGGTGGGTGTTGAAATGATGATTTTCAGTTTTTATTATTATTATTATTATTATTATTGTTATTATTATTATTATTTATTATTTTTTGGAAGAAAAGAAATTAAATAAATAAATAAAAATAAAAATAAAAAAAGGGTGTCTACAGTTGCCCCTCTTGGAGCGTTTGCTAATGATCATGAAGCTTGCTTCTAGATAATTAGGAAATGGTCCAAGACGTAGACACCATGTTTTTTTGAACTTTTCAAGAGCCAAAACTTTGGTCTCCAAACAAATCAAACGCCATAAATGAAACGAGAGCCGTGACTCTGTCTCTCAATAAACCAAATGAATCTTTAGAACCTAAATTAAGTCTCCAATTAAATTAAAAACCATGACTTGGTCTTAAAATGAAATAAATGCCGTGATTCGGTCACTAACTGCAATGAGATTCGTGATTCAGTCTCTCAATGAAATAAATAAACCATGAAAACCTAAACTAGGTCTCAAAACAAAACAATAGCCATGACTTGGCCTCTTAAATGAAACAAGTGCCGTTATTCGGTCACTAACTGCAACGAGAGCCGTGATTCGGTCATTAAATGAACAAACTAAACTGAGAGAACCTAAATTAGGTCTCAAAATGAAACAAGAGCCATGATTTGGTCTCTTAAATGGAACAAGTGCCGTGATTCGGTCACTTAAAATGAAACGAGAGCCGTGATTCGGTCTCCCAATGAACAAATTAAACTATGAGAACCTAAATTAGGTCTCAAAATGAAATAAGAGTCATGACTTGGTCTCTTAAATGAAATAAGTGCCGTGATTCGGTCATTAACTGCAACGAGAGTCATGATTTGATCTCCCAGTGAAATAAATAAACTATGAGAACCTAAACTAGGTCTCGAAACAAAAGCCATGATTTGGTCTTTTAAATGAAACAAGTGCCGTGATTCGGTCACTAAATGAAACGAGAGTCGTGATTCGATCTCCAAATAAACCTGGAAAATTATGAGAACCTAAAATAGGTCTCAAAATGAAACAAGAGCCATGATTTGGTCTCTTAAATGAAATAAGTGCCGTGATTCGGTCACTAACTGCAACGAGAGCCGTGATTCGGTCTCCCAATGAACAAAATGAATCTCGAGATCCTACGGGTCTCAGAATGAATCAAGAGCCATGATTTGGTCTCAAAATGAAACGAGAGCCGTGATTCGGTCAGGCCTCAAAATGAATCAAGAGACATGATTTGATCTCTAGATGAAACGAGAGCCGTGATTCGGTCTCCCACTGAACAAATTAAATTGAGAGAACCTAAATTAGGTCTCAAAATGAAACAAGAGCCATGATTTGGTCTCTATAACTTTGAGAACCTAAATTAGGTCTCAGGTGAAACAAGAGCCATGACTTGGTCTCTTAATGAAACGAGAGCCGCGATTCGGTCCCTCACTGAACTAAATGAATCTCGAGAACCTACATTAGGCCTCAGAATGAATCAAGAGCCATGATTTGGTCTCTAAATGAAACAATATAACTTTGAGAACCTAAATTAGGTCTCAGGTGAAACAAGAGCCATGACTTGGTCTCTTAATGAAACGAGAGCCGCGATTCGGTCCCTCACTGAACAAAATGAATCTCGAGATCCTACGTTAGGCCTCAGAATGAATCAAGAGCCATGATTTGGTCTCTAAATGAAACAATATAACTTTGAGAACCTAAATTAGGTCTCAGGTGAAACAAGAGCCATGACTTGGTCTCTTAATGAAACGAGAGCCGCGATTCGGTCCCTCACTGAACAAAATGAATCTCGAGATCCTACGGGTCTCAGAATGAATCAAGAGCCATGATTTGGTCTCTAAATGAAACAATTGTCGTGATCTCAAATGTTTGAATTTCCTTTTCAAAGGCTTGTCATTTCCATTCATTCTCCTCATGCCATAATCATCATTTTTCATTAATTTCTTTCTAAGAAAAACATCATGAACTTCTAATGCATGTAAGATGTCACGTGCATGTATGCATGGATGCATGTATGCTTGATTCAAAGTTGAAATTAAAAGGAGAGTGATTCTCATTGAACTTCCCTGTTTTTGCCGTTTGCCCCAACACTCAGTTCTTTTGTTCGGTCAATAGAGCTTGAGTCTATCTTTGCTCCTGATCTTGACTTTCTTTGGCATTCCCCTTGCCTCATTCACATCTTGAATTTTTCCTGACATAGACATCAATAAAGGTTCAAAATTCATACGTGCATCAAATCAAATTTCAATTTCACATCTAAATCAATGAACTCGATAATGATAAAAAATTGCTTTACACTTAAGCACTCTTTATTTAAGAAAACATCAAATTGCAAAGCATTCAAATATCTATTATTCATCTTTTGAAATTCAGATCTCTTGAAAGTTGGTGATTGCTTTTCAGAATATCCTTGTGGGTGAACAGGCTATTTTAAATTCCTAAATGGGTTTCAACAGCAATGGGTTCCAAAGAGGCTATTTATTGTCTCATGAAAGAGAGAATTTCAATATCTCTTCATCTAGGCTTACAATTAACTTTCTTTTTGAAAATCAGAATTTTTTTATTAAAATCTGTCTTGAAAACAAGATCAAGTTGATGCTTGCTTAATCTCTTAACTTGACAATCTTGATATGAGTCAAAATTTGGACATGAAAGGCTTGAGATTTTGTGAGATTGGTATCAAAGAGAGGTGTGACCCAACTTTCTGCATTTAGAATTCAAAAAGATATCTCATCTTATGGGGTTTATCATTTTTGGATGCCCCAAGCGGTATTGCTCATTTCTAAAACTCACTTAGCTGTCTTAGTCAAATCTCGGGTGATCTCATGAATTCTCATTTCTGCTCTAGACTGCCCTTTCGAGTTTTCACCCTAGAGCCACATCATTTCATTTCTTTTTCTTCTCTTTTTTTTTTCTTCTCTTTTTTAATGACTGCCTCATCATGCACATGAAAATTCAAAATTCATCCAAATAGTCTTTTGAAAAAAATGGTTCAGTGTAAAAGATCCATTCTTCTAAAGAAATGCTCTTCAATTAAAATATCCACACTTGATCAAAATGGACTTTTCAAGGCACGTAATGTAGGCCATGGTTGAGGGTTCAGAAAGAAAGGATAAACAGGCCCAAAAAGTATTTCAAGGTAACTGAATCAAGGATCACTTTTCGTCCATATGAAGAATTCATTTTTTTCATGCTTGATTTCTCATTTGCCTCTATCCCATTAGTTTTTTTTCATTTCAATTTGCCATTTTTTTTTCTTTTTCTCTGTCTCTTTTCTTTTCTTCTTCTTCTTCTTCTTCTTTTTTTTTTTAACAAAATGGGTTCAAGGCTTTTCTCCGTATTTGACTTACCGAGCACTTCTTCATTAATTTGGAGCATCATTTCCTTCGCCTACATGCAAGGCTTTTCTTGTTTTTGCTTAAACAAACTCTTTTTTCGCATTTGCCCCCAATGTGAGGGGTGATCCTTGACTGGGTTCATTAGAAAGAAAATTCATTTAGGCTCAAAGGGGACAGCAATGGATAAATTTCTTAAAGTGAAGGGGATGTGAAAAATGGCCATTTGTCTTCTCAAGTATGGCTATCATTATTGAAGGCAATTCTTTAAAGAAATGTGACTTTGAAAACAATGATTTTTTCTTTTGAAGCTTTTTTAAAACCCCTTTTTTTTAAAACCGAAAAACATCAAGTGCATGATGATGCAGTCAATTTTTTTCTTTTTATTCTCTTTTCTTTATTTCACCTTTTTTTTTAATGAGAATTTCACGAAAGATGATGTTTCCACCCTTTTTCAAATGATAACTAAAGCGGTCAATCTGAGCAATTTGTCTCGATATCAAAGAGGTATCGGGACCTTACAAAGTGACTTTGGTCTTTCTAATTATTTTGTCCTTAAAGGTGGGTGAATGAACACCTTGGCAGCAAAAGTTGCTTGTTTTCAAGAAAATCAAGGTGAGCTCATTTTGAGACAAGAAGGTAATGGGTTCAAAAGTCATTCATTTCAGTCACTTTTGAGTTTTAAGGAAATTGGGAAGCATATGGGCATTATGAATTCAAAGAACATGGTTGATTTCCTGACAAGGAAGCAATGAATTCAAAATTCTAGTGCAGTTTTGACACATATCAAAATGTCACTTTTTAGAGTTAAGCAAGCATCTTGTTAAACAATCATTTTTGTTTATTACCCAGATGAAGAATATTGACTCTCTCAAATGGTTTCCAAGGTTTATGCCTCATTTTTACTTCGAGTCTCAATTTATGAGATTTTATTCAAGTGACAATGAATGGCAAGAAAGATGGTTTAAAGGACTTGTTAAGAATTACTTCTGAAAGTAATCACCAACTTTTTAGGAGATCCTTTTTTTTTTTATTTTTTTTATTTTCAAATGTGACAATGGAAAATGGATAACACAAATCATTTATTCCAAAAAGGCATGTAATCCAAAAGAAGTCAATATTTACAATGAAAATCCAAATTAAAACACCATGACATGATTTTCGAAATCTAAAGTTTACCCTTTAAAATTCAAATATCTAAAAGTTAATGCTTTCAAGTGACACTATGTACAAGGCTAAGAAAAAGTAACATTATGTACAAGAGTGAAAAGGATTAGAAATTGCCCCTGCTTGGCATACTGTCCATAGAACTCTGTAACTTGCAATTGACTGGCCTGAAGTTGCCACGAAAGGGTTGCCCCTGTTAAATGAAATTTGATGGAAATGATTGAATAAATGCATGAGCATGTGTACCGATGAAATGAAATGCAATGGCTTTCTAAGCAAAAATGAACAAGGAAATTGCTAAGATCATGCACTCCTATTGCTAAGATCATGCACTCCTAGGACTAATATGAAACCTCATCAAAGTACATTTTCTGCTTGTTTTCCTCTTCTGTCTCGGTATTGAATATCGCCGTCAAAGAAGAGGTAATCATCATTATTGCTATCATCAAAATCTTCTGTAATAATGAACCAATCGAAGTTGGGCTCGATCGGGCCATCTTTGCTATCTCTACATTCATCACTTGGGATCTTGGGCATTTAAGAGAAAAACAAGAAATATATACATATATGTACATGATCCATGAATAGATAGACAAACAAATAGATCGAAGGGTAAAGATATAATCATATATACATAGGGAAAGAATAAGGATTAAAAGGGCAAGACTATATGAAAGATAAAAAGTTTTGCAAAAATGCATGACATTAAAATCATAAATGATAAGCAAACAGAGAAATTAAGCCCACAACACATGGAGATCAACCACCAATACTCTTAGGCAGAAGTGTGGAATAAAAGACAAAATCGAAGCTCAACACATGTCAAATTCTGTTATCGGCATCCCAAAAGCCTGCAAATTGTTCAGATTGGTCTCTGGTGCTAATTGCCGGGCCCATGTTTTGCTGTTCCACAGATAATTCAGCATTAATAGCATTTATTCTATTCCCACCATGATTAGGAAATGAACATGCCCCTACATTGGACTGCACACCGGTATCAAAAGTCAAACGACCTTCCTTGATCATCTCAAGTACCACTTCTTTCAATCTCGTGCAGTTTTCAGTACTATGCCCTTTGGCTCCTGAGTGATAGGCGCATGTTGCATTCTCATCAAACCATGTAGGATATGGAGGCTGTAAAAGGGTCGAGTACTGAACCGGTTCAATCATCTTGCTATTCAATAGCTCGGTGTATAACTCTGTGTAAGTCATGGGGATGGGAGTGTGTTTCCTTTTCTTTGGTGGTCTTGGATTTCGGTTTTTGGTGTTTGGTCTTAGAGCAGTGGAAATGGTGTTGGACACTAGGTTTTGGCAAGCATTTTGAGGTTGTGTATAGTTGGGAGGAGGATACTGATAAGTGTTCTGAGGTGGTGTGAAATCGGCGGAATGGTATTGGGGTTGGCATTGTTGGCATTGGGGTTGTGGGTGTTGTTGGTATCCTTCACATCTGATAGTGCTCACCTCGCTTTTTTTCTCTTTGGAACTCTCCTTGGCTGCACTGGACTCCCCATCCTCTAACTTACCCGTCCTGAGCGCATTCTCCACCATTTCTCCAATTGAGACCATGTCAGTGAAACTCATGATGCCGCCAGCTAGCATATGGAAATAATATGGAGCTTTCAAGGTGTCAATGAATAGCCGTGTCATTTCTTTCTCAGTTAAAGGAGGCTGAATCTGAGTTGCCATGTTCCTCCATCTTTGGGCATATTCAGTGAATGACTCGGAAGACTTTTTCTCCATGTTTTGCAAAGTCAGTCTATCAGACACTAAATCTGTCATATGCTTGTACTGATTGATGAAAGCCCGAGCCAAATCATTCCAAGAATGAATGCTCCTCCTATCCAACTTGTTATACCACCGTATTGCTGACCCGGTGAGGCTGTGTTGGAAACAATGAATCAACAGTTTATCATCTCGGGAATAAACGGCCATCTTTCGGTAGTACATGGCAACATGGTCTTTAGGGCATGTAGTGCCTTTGTATTTTTCAAACTCAGGCACTTTGAACTTCCTTGGGATCGCCAATCCATCAACTAAACTCAACTCATATGCATCAGTAGTGCCATAAGTATGAGTGCCCTCCTTGGCTTTAAGCCGCTCTTCTATCTGATTCAATATTTTCTGGCTTTCAGCTCCGCCAATCTCTCTTTCAAACTGTTCATCAGGCACAATTACAGGATTGGTTGGGGCAAATCTAGGAACAGGAGGTGCCACGATGTATATGGGAGGAGGAATTTGTTGAGTTGTAGATGGAGATCCCCTACTAGTAGTAGGCAACAGAGGTGCGAAAGAGTATGTTCCAAGTGATGGTGGGGGTGGGATTTGATTTTGGGTATCTGATGCAGATGGTGGAATAGGTATGTTGAGGATTGGAGGATTTTGTGCAGCTGAGGGGGCAAATCCAGGAACAAGAGGTGCCACGGTGTATATGGGAGGAGGAATTTGTTGACTTGTAGATGGAGATCCCCTACTAGTAGTAGGCAACAGAGGTGCGAAAGAGTATGTTCCAAGTGGTGGTGGGGGTGGGCTTTGCTTTTGGGTATCTGATGCAGATGGTGGAATAGGTATGTTGAGGATTGGAGGATTTTGTGCAGCTGGGGGGACTGTACTTGGTCCAGAATTTATTGGGTAAACTGGAGATTCATGATTAGAAGCACTGGCATTCTTTTCCTTGACTATTTGGCTTAACTCCCTGATTTTATCCATGGCATCCCTTAACTGCTTCAACTCCCCGATTTTATCCATGGCATCCCTTAACTGCTTGGCTAAGTCTTCATTCATGCGTCGGAGATTTTCTATTTCTGAGTTCTGTTCAGCCATTTTCCTAGACTGCAATCTGGTGTGGTATCCCTGAATTTGAGATGTTATCCAAGCTTAACTTAAATTATGGACAACTGAAAACAACTGGACAAATACAAACTAACCTGAATGTGGGATTAGTCGTCTCTCTGCTCTGTTCTCTTCTTTTTCTCTGTTTGAAGGAAGTCTGAAGCTCTCTCCTTTTCTTCGTTGTGCTCTCTCCCTTTTTGTTTTGTTTTTTTTTTTTTGAGGAAAAATGCTCCAACCTTTACCTTTGTGCTCTTCCTCTGTTTCTTGAAGAGAAAATGCCGAAGCCTTCTCGCTGTGCTCTCCCTTTTCTTTTTTCTGTTTTCTTTTGAAAGAATGGCTGAAGCCTCTTATTCAAACCAGTCCCTTTTTTTCTTCTTTTTACCCATTGGCTTTCTTCTTCTTTTTTTAATGATAGCTGTTAATTAATTTTAATTTTTTTTAACCAGGCTCTCCTTTTCTTGTCTTCCCTTGCTTTTTGTCTTTGTAAAAGTATCCGAGGGGCGCAGCATCCAATAAGTGTAGCTGGCGTGGTCACGGGTGCTCTCTTAGGGTCAGTGGCCAAAGACACGATGTAGACAAGCACGAAAGTGCTAACCATCTCAGCACTCAAAGCAGTTCCCTTGTTGTAGCCATCTGAAAGAGTGTTGGCTCCACCTCCATTCATATTGTAGAATGATTTTTGGAAAGCCTTGACCAGTCCTACCCCACAACTCGCAGCTCCCAAACCAGCTGGCCCTTCTCAGTTAATGAGAATTCAACGGTGTGCTTGCTGGCTGGCTTGATTGTTACCTCGGTGACAGCATCAGCAACAGTAAATTCCTGTTCATGAATTCTCCATACACGTTGTAGCAAACAGGATGGCCTCCCTTATCAAACCTGTGCATGAAAACCACTTTTTCCAATTCATTTCCAAGCTCTTCATCAAGTAAGCCTTCAATTCCGAACTCTTTCCTCCATCATCGTTGCCAGAGACTTTGACTCTGTAACCACCTCTTCCGCCTGAGATGGAGGCATGTGATGCGAGTGGAGAACATAGAAGACAAGACAAAGAAACAAGAAAACAAGTAGTATATCATAACAGAATATATACATAATAATATGAAATGAAAGGAGTTGATAAAGGTTAGTAGGCGTTTCTCCCCGTGTCCTAGGAAACTGGTTTTTTCTCGAGAGGTTCGGCCCTACTTAAGTTTGAAAGGTTTGGCTTTAACTAGGCTAGGATTCCTCACAAGGTTTCTATATGCTAATTTAAGGCTCTAGACACGGGTACCCATCGGACAAGATGGGGTGGAGACGATACGTTCGCGCTCCGTCTAAAGGGAAAAGAGTCCGTACTTTCGGAGGCTCTTATGATATGTTTACTGTTGTGTGTGGGAGAAACTTTACCTTTACCAACCACCTTTCACCACATGATGCTCAACAGAACAGGAAGATAGAGAGGAAAATACTATCAACAAATCAAATAAACAGTTAGTCCAATTCAAAGGAATAAAAATAAAGAATAAAAAATAGACATGGAATACATACAAGAAATAAAGGGCAGGGAAACAGGCTAGAAGTATATACAAGATACAGGCAATTAAAAGCAAAGATTGGCATACAAGATGTACAATATATACATGAACAAAGAATAGAGAATAATCATGCCAGATATAAATATAGGAAAATTGAAAATCAAACAAAGGATATACAAATATGTACAAGGAAAGCAAGATCATGCTGATATAATATACATATAATATAATGCAATGAATCAAATAATATGAGGTCGAGAACGTAAATTTGAAAAGTTTTATTGATGTAATTTAAGATGCAAAGTAAAATTTTGAAAAGTTTTATTGATGCAATTTGAGGTGCAAAATGCAATTTGGAAAAAGTTTAATGGTACAAATGTAAGGTGCAAAATGTAATTTGGAAAAAACTTAGTGATGCATGAAGATGTAAAGAATACAGATGACAGAGAGATATTTAAATTAGTAACAAAACCATGAGTAATGATTAAGGATAGATAATAAATAGACTTTGCACGAATGCCCCATTCTAATTAATTTAAAAAAAAAACAAAAGGGTTAAGCAAATATGCCCTGGGGCAGGTAGTCATCCTAATATGGCCAAAAATGCTCGACCAATCTACGGTCCTCATTACAAAAGCACGAGTAGTAAAAGGGATAGGAGTTGTTCCTTCATGTGTCCTATTTCAAGGTTGCGCTCATTAAGGGTCTGGCCCTACCTAAATTTGGCTACTCGCAGGTGACTTATATGATGGTTATGGTCATGCCATCTGAAGGTGCCCAGACTGTCCTTATTTGGCCATCTATCATAGGCTAATAAGGCCTCCAATCCTAACCCATTATAGGCTCATTGGAAAGGATTCAGTTTGAGTGGGGGTTTTTCGCTTAGAAAACTCACTGTGAGGAGTTGCCCCACGCGAGTAAGCTACTTTGCCCCCTCCTAAATAGGTGATATCCAATTCTGGACTTATGCGTGTAATGCAAATGTGAGTGTGTGTGAAGGAACATACAAACCTTTCCAATTTACCAATATACCCAAAATGCCACATTAATCAACAAGCAATAAACTTCTATTCACAACAAAAGGTAAAGAGATTAGCAACAACAAGAAAACATGTACATTCATGAGCAAATAAAGCATCAAATTCCTAACATGCAAACTAGGATCCACTTTATTATCTTGTATTTACCAAAATGAGAGACAAAATCATGCAATCAAAAAGTCGAAATAAGAAAAAAAGAAAAAAAATAAAAAAATAAATAATAAATAATAATAAAAAAATAAAATTAAGGACTAAATAATTATTAAATTAATTCCCGGCTTGACTCTCTAACCAGTCCCCAGTGGAGTCGCCAAACTGTCGCAACGTTACCCGAGACGACGACGGATTTGGGACTTAAGAGAATTTTACGGAGTCGCCACTAACCATTTTTGTTTAGGTGCGGTTAGTCACCTATTAAGAATCTACCTAACTAAGCATTGGCCGTTAGATGGCGTACTTAAGCTGGGTAGGTCCCGGTCTACGGAACAGAGAACTGGAGTCGGGAGTACGGTTACGTGCGGGGAAGGATGAGCACCCCCACAGCGCCCGTCAGGATGACGGTACCGATTAATTTAATAATATTTAGGCCTTAAAAAATGTCCTTATAATTTTCCTTTTTTGTTTGATTTTTTTCGTTCTTTTGTATTAATAGTTTTTTTATTTTTATTATTTAGGCAAACAAAAACAAGTTTCAAGATATTTTCTTTTTTTATTTTTTTGTCATTAGTGAAAAGTTAAAAGAAAGTTATGTTTCAAAACATTTCTTTTTATTTGGAAGAGTTTAAAAAAAAGGTAATTTTCAAATCGTTTTTTTTTTATCTTTTTTAACTTTTTGGAAAGAAACGAATTTCGAAACATCTTTTTGATTTTTTTTTATAAATATATGTTCTTGAACAAAGACAAAATTTATTGGTTTTATTGCTATCATTTTCAACTCAATATTTAAAAAGAATGTCAGGTAATTTCTTTTAATTTTTGATCTCTTTCTTAAAAAAAAAAATTCCAAAGTTCATTTTATTCAAACAAGAAAAGCTTTTTATTTCTTTTAGGAAATTACATTTTTATTAAAGCCAACAAGTAGTGCTTTCTTTTCAAAAATACATTTTATCACCTTTTTTTTAATATTTTTCTTTTCATTTTTGCCCTTTTTTATGTTTTTTTCGAAATCATTATCTTTATTGGATATTTAAATGTTTGGAGTGCAAAGTGCTACTTTATCAATCTAAAAAAAAACAATGAGGATTTATCGAGACCTATTATGAATTTCGCCCAATTCTGGGTCCGATTCAAAGTGGGTCTCTTACTTAAAGATCCGGACTAGGCGTGAATTTTCACCCTCCCAAACCGGATCCCGTGATTAAATCCTCATAATTTAAACCACTTGTAAGGATTTGCTAGACATAGATGATCACTCTTTTACTTTTATTATTTAACGTAAAAGTTTTATTGTCCTTGTCGGTTTAAGAATTTATCATTATTGGTTTATTTATTTTTTTTAAAACTAACACCTATAATTTATTTAGATGCCTAAATGCATGGCATATGAAATATTATCTTATCAATTTAAAAATAAGGATAGTAAGGATTTTATCAAGGCCCACCGTGAACCTCGCCCAATTCTGGGTCCGATTCAAAATGGATCTCTTACCTAGGAACCCGGGTCGAATGTGAATTTTCACCTTTTCGAACCGGACGCCATGATCGGACCCTCACTATCCCCACATATCATTACTCGCATGGATGACAATAATTTGACAATAAAGTATGAGCATGCATATAACTAAATTAATATGGCATGGATTAAATATGCATAAAGCTAAACTAAAATGATATAAATTAAATATGTATGGATCTAAATTAATATGAGAACAATATATTTAAATAAATTAGATATGCATGAACTAAATCAAATATTCATTAAATTGAAATGGGTCCAAATTAAGCATGTAAAAAGGAAAAAAAATTTAAATTAAATTAATTTCAGAAAATACCAGAAAAATGGAAGGCGGATCACTGCGATCGGGTCGGGTCAGAGGCGCGGGCACTGTAGCGGGAACTGTAGTGAGCACTGTAGCGGGCACTGTAGCGTAGTATAAAAACCAAAATTTTACTTCATTTTTAAAATTTTTGCCATTTTTTCTCTTCTCTTTCTCTCTCTACCCGAGTTCTTTCCCTCTCTCTCTCTACAAACACAATTAAACCCAGAAAATCACCCCAAACGGATCAAAACCCTTCTTTTTACATGAACTTCTGAAGAACACCAAGAACAATATTTCTCCACAAACACAATAAAACCCAGAAAATCAACCCCAAACGGATCAAAACCAACTATTTCACATGAACTTTTGATGAACACCAAGAACACTGAAGAACACCAAGAACATTTTTTCGGATTTTGTCTCCTAAACCATGAAATTAAACACAATCTTCCTAAACAAACTCCTCTCAGATCGCTAAACACAAAATCATACACCGATTTACCAAACTTCAAACCAAAAGACCTAGATCTAGCTTTCAAATTCCTAAAAAAAAAAACTTTAAATCCGAGCTCTTTTCTTTCTATTTCAATGAACCTTAGACGGAATTCAAGCCTAAAACTCACCAATTACTACCCTATAACAAGCTTGAAATCCCTCCAAGTTGTTTTCTATTTTCTGTTTTTTTTTTATTTTATATTTTTTTTAACAAAACCCCAAGCCTCAAAAAAAAAAAATTTTTTAGCCAGAAATCTCCTCCCTCTGAAAAAAAATCTTTTTCTTCCTTGTTTCCTCTGCCTTCTTATCCCCGTTTTTCATCTGAGGATTTTTTTCTTACAAGGCATCTTGTAGTGGGAGATGGGGTGGATGAAAATGATGAGTGTATGTGGGTGGATGAAATGATGAGTGTCTGTGGGTGGATGAAATGATGAGTGTCTGTGGGTGGGTGTTGAAATGATGATTTTCAGTTTTTATTATTATTATTATTATTATTATTGTTATTATTATTATTATTTATTATTTTTTGGAAGAAAAGAAATTAAATAAATAAATAAAAATAAAAATAAAAAAAAGGGTGTCTACACTCCTAATGTCAGCATAAGAGAATCTTGAGGGCTTAAGGGCTTTGTAATCCTCCAAAAACTCTTCGATTCTGCATTCACCCTCTTTCTCTTTTCTATGCAAGTGGTGCAGCCAATAAAGCCCAGCAACACTCAATGCAAGAAGAAATGAACCAAGGATTAAACCTGCAAATACGGAATCCGTGTCACAATTTAGAAATTAATTCTTCATCAAGTCATTAGTTTTTCAACATAAATAAAAAAAGAAACTAAAAGGAACAACATGTACCTGAAATCATTGGCCTTTTTCTTAAACCTGTAAAACATTCACACTTGATCAGCATTCGTATGTTTCTCATAACCAGTGGAATAATTATCCTATATTATTAATTTACTCTAAAAGCAGTTTGTTCTAAAGAAACAAGCTTTCAATATAGGAAGGACTTGGGTAAACTTCCTTATGTTCCGAGATTGTAAAGTTCTTTGGAAGCAGTCAACTAAGAAGTGAATTTGAATTTTTTTTTTTTCTTTTTGTTAACAAAGATTACTAGCTAGAGCTAAAGGCTAGAGCAACCCCTGGTGTCTGCCGCGAGCATTGGACCCAACTCCAATGGTGGTATTTACATACGGATATGTAAACAAGGTATGAATGCGCCTAGCAATTAAACCAAGTCAATAATCAAAAGATGCTAGCGGCGTACTTTTCATGAATGGGATTACCACGTAGAAGACTGGAGTTAAAATAATTAAAAAGACCCAAAAGAAAATTCAGATCACAGAACACCAACATGTGAATGCGAAATGGTGCTGAAAAATCCCACCTTTATCTTCCCGGTGGAAGAAATAGCACTCGATGCCCAATGTGTTCGTAAGATTGGCTCGACATCCATGGCCTTTTGCTTCACAGACACCACAAGCTGGTCCAGACCAATTAAAATAAAAATTCTTATACATGTCATGTCTTACGAGCCCAATAGGAACATCTACGAGATCCACAACCTTGCTGCAATTTAACAGGCTGCCGCTCGCAAAATCAAAAGATACGACTTTAACATAGAAACCAGGCCGGTTCAAGCAAGGGATGCCGTAGTTGGAATAATCCGATTGGTGTTCCGCTAAACATTGGAACAAAGTGTAGTTTTGCAGATTGCTGTGGAAGCTCTCGTAACCTGGGGTTGGGATCAACGTGAAAGGTGAAGCGGAAATTGTGAGATTTGGAAGCTGTTTTTGGATACAACCCTCTGCGCCATATACTTGAATCCTCTGTTTCACATAATCTATACGCTTTACCAGTAATTTAACCGAAGTGGGGTGTCGCAACGTTATCCGAGACGACGACGGATTTGGGACTTAAGAGAATTTTACGGAGTCGTCACTAACCATTTTTGTTTAGGTGCAGTTAGTCATCTATTAAGAATCTACCTAACTTAGCATTGGCCGTTAGATGGCGTACTTAAGCTGGGTAGGTCCCGGTCTGCGGAACGGAGAACTGGAGTCGGGAGTACGGTTACGCGCGGGGAAAGATGAACACCCCCACAACGCCCGTCAAGATGACTGTACCGATTAATTTAATAATATTTAGGCCTTAACTAAAAAATGTCTTAATATTTTTTCCTTTTCTTTTAATTGATTTTTTTTATTTTTTGTGATTTCCTATTTTTATGTTTTATTATTAGAGCAAATTTAAAAACGAAAGCAAACTTCAAAATATTTTCTTTTCTTTTTTTTTCTCCTCTTTTTCTTTAAAAAAAAATAAGTAAATCCTTTCATTTTTATTTTTTTATTTTTTTTGGGAGTTCTAAAATTCATTTTATTCAAGAAAAGCGTTTGTTTCCCTCTTTTTGGGGGGAAATTGACACTTTTATTAAAAACATTGGATAATCTTTCTTTTCAAAATTCGCTTTTATTACTCTAATTTTTTAAAACAAATTTTGTTTTTTTATTCTTTATTTTTTTATTTTTTTGTGATTTTTTAAAATTACAATCTTTATTGAACATTTGAATGTTTGGGGAGTAAAATCTTATTTTGTCAATTAAAAAAATGGCAAAGATTTTATCAAGGCTTACAGTGAATCTCGCCCAATTCTGGGTCCAATTCAAAGTGAGTCTCTGACTTAAGAATCCGGACTAGGTGTGAATTTTCACCCTCCCAAACCGAATCCCATGATTGAATCCTCATCGCTTAAACCACTTGTAAGGATTTTTTATAGACATAGGTTATCATTCTTTTATTTTTATTTTTTTAACATAAAGTTCTATTGTCCTGATTGGCTTAGGAATTTACCATTATTGGTTTATTTATTATTTATTATTATTATTACTACTTAAAACTAACACTTATAATTTATTTAGATGCCTAAATGCTTGGCACATAAAATGTTATCTCGCCAATTTTAAAATAAGGATAGTAAGGATTTTATCAAGACCTACAATGAATCTCGCCTAATTCTGGGTCCAATTCAAAGTGGATCTCTTACCTAAGAACCCAGACCGGGTGTGAATTTTCACCTTCCCGAAACCGGATCCCATGATCGGATCCACACTACCCGCATATCATTACTCGCATGAATGATAAAAATAACATGGGTAAGAATAAATATGGATATGCATGCTTTAAATTTTATAATCGAATTACTTCAAGTTTATTTCATTTTTACCAATCTTTATTCCTTTGGTAGTGAAAGCTTCACTCTATTATTTACTTCATTTATTCTTATTTTTATGGGAGAATTACAAAATACACTATTGCCAAGAGCCCAGCCAACGTCCAAGTGATGGCAAAGAAAATATATATCAATTTTAGATTACCTTTTTTATTTTTTTATCCTTTCATCATTACCCCTTTTATCAATATTTTATTTTCACATGCAATTTCAAAATCCAAACTTATCATATGGGCCAGCAAGGCCATTCAAGTGAGATTATGCCGAGTAACAAACAACCGTTGCGGAGTTATCGCAAATACTAAAGTATTGAGATACAAAGACATCAACATAAACAAAATTAATTAAAACCAAAAGCCAGTGAATAGAGAACATGTACCGAGAACAAAATAATGAGTTTGCTGCAAACTGGTATATATAAGTCACCAAAGGGAAAGCACGCGGGTCTTTGGCTCAGGTTGGGCTATCCAAGGGCAGCTCCCGTAGCAAAATGACTTAAGCGCCCCTCTGAGATGTAAATAGAAAATCTTTAGCTACCCTGTTCTGTTTTGCTTCTTTTTCTTCGATTATCGCTCCCACCAACCCTCTTCTCTCTTCCTTCCTTCCAGTTGAGCAAATTCAGGTCACCGCTGGTCGCTTCTTCTATCACCAGACCACCACACAACACCTCACGACGCTTTGTCAGCCTTCATATTTCTTGATTTCGCAACAGCAAGTAAAGGCTACTTTCAAATCCTTTCTTCAAAACAGAAAATTTTGGAACTTTAATATGAAGAATACCACCATCCGATCACTGTGAAAATCAATTATGTTGTTCTTTGCATTCTAAACTACCTTCCCACAGTTGAGATTTCAAAACAAGACCACAAAAGATTTTGAAAATCCTCACCCCTTCTTCTTCGATTTCCAGTGAAAGTATGACTGGAAATCGATGCTCTCTGACTGTCTCTTTTTTTTTTTTATCTTCCTTTTTTTTGTATATGTTTTTTTCATCCTCTTTTCTCTTTTCTTGTGATCGGCTGTGCTTGGCCCCCTTGTCCCTTTTTTTCTTTTGATTGGCCTCTCTTTATATATTTTCTTTGCTTGGCCCCCCCTCTCTACATTTTTCTTCAGTTGGCCCCCCCTCTCTACATTTTTCTTTGCTTGGCCCCCATTTGTCTCCTTTTTTGGTTGGCAGCAATTATTTGGCGCCGTTTCAACATTGTTTTGGGGCCGCTTCAGCTCGACTTTTTTCTTTGTTTTGTTTTGCTTGAAGTTAAACTTCACGTGACTTATCCTTCATCAAGACTTTTGTGGCAGCAATTATTTTTGGCTTTTTATTTCTTGCTTTGACCAATTGGCTTTGCTTAAAAATCAACTTTCTTGTCTTGTTCACACGTCACAAAGCCTTTAACCAATTTCCATAGGTTATGTACTATTCCACCAGTAAAAAGAAGATTAAATTGCTGCAAAGGGGTCAGATCGCCCTAAGCAAAACACGCGGATCCCTGCTCTCAAGTTGGATTATCCAGGGATAATTGAACAACTGAAATAACACTAGTACCCCTCTGAGATGTAAAAACATCAAACTTTAGCGTAACTTTCTCTTTTGCTTACTTTTTGTTTTTGTCTTCTTTCTTCACGTCTCTGCTTCTCTGCTTCTCTCGCCCGACAAGTTCTCACACCAAGCGGCCACACTCCTCCCTGGACCACCTCCCCATAAGTTGATTGAATTCCAAACCTTTTTTTTTAGTTCACAGAAAAGTTGGTTTTTTTTATTGTTCCTGGGATCAGGCCTTATGGTGGGGTTGATGGAGTGGATACTAAACTTTTGGATAACTGGAAGATAAGACCTCCTGACAGTGGTTAATGGAAAGTGGTCTTATGGTAGAGAGGGATGGCTAGTCCAAATAGTTTTCTGCTCTTCTCTTTTTAGGTTTTTTTTTTTGGCTTTTTATTTTTATTTTTTTAGTGTCTACATGGGGAGTTCCAGAACCGTCTGGTTGTTATTGTTGCAGGAAAGGTCGAACCCAGATGCGCCGCAGTGGTCCGCTTGCCGGCCTTTCAATCGGAAGGGGTAGCGGGAGGGTGGCTGGCCCCGTTTGCAGCTTGTTGCTCGCAACCATCTTGATTTGGGGCTGCCGCAAAGGCTGCAGCAGCCGCAGTCCATACCAAGAGGAAATGAAAGAGAACAATGGGCACTCCCATTTTTGTCCATTTGGAGCTTGAGCTGCCCGCTTTTGTTTAATCTAATCCTTTCTATTTAATCTAATCCTTTCTATTTCTAAATAGAAAAACGGAAGAAATTTTATAAAGAAAATTATCTCATTCACGATTAGAGAATGATAAGTGTTTTTAAGAGATTTGTTACATACCAGATCCAACAATTCATAATATATCTACAAAGTTCAAAATACTAAATTGTGATTGGCTAATTTGCACTATGTGCTCACTTAATTGACATAACTAATCAAAGGAGGGATCAAAGCAATTTTACAGCAAAGCGCATCTCCATCTCCAACCATTGGAGCAACATCATTAATTACTTAATGTTTTTATAACCATAGAAGACAAAAGAAAACTCCACTCATTTTTACAGTGGTAATTTATTTACAAACTTTACCTTTATTCAGCTATAGCTTCCAGCTCTCTGTTAATGGGCCTTTTAGGCTTCATTTCGTCCTTAGAGGCAAAAGGATTTGGCGGAACTGTCAAACTCTCTGCTTCTCCCTCCAACATTTGAACCACAGTTTTCATTGAAGGACGATCCACTGGATACCACTGAATGCACCAAAGTCCAACAATTGTAAGCTTCTTGGCTATCTTGCTGTGTCCTTCATCTTCAATACTAATTCCCAGTTCTTCTCCTTTCTCTAAACGATTATAAACCCACTCTGGAAAGTAAACTTGGCTTACATTTGCCACTTTTACATCAATATTTTTTCTTCCTCCAACCATTTCAAGCAAGAGCATTCCAAAACTATAAACATCCGATTTGTAAGAAACGTTTCCAAAGTTCCTTGACAATACTTCGGGTGCAATATAGCCCATGGTGCCTCTTGCTGCTGTCATTGAAACAGCACTTTGCTCTTTGGAACATAACTTAGCCAAACCAAAGTCAGAGATCTTTGGATTGAAGTTCTCATCCAGCAAAATGTTGTGAGGTTTGATGTCAAAATGGAGGATTCTTTGCTCACAACCTTGGTGAAGGTACTCAATACCTTTGGCTATGCCTAGAGCAATGTCTTGAAGCTTCTCCCAACTAAGGAACCGATTCTCACCGTTGTCTGAAAATATGAATTTCTCTAGTGACTCATTTGGCAAGTACTCATAAACAAGGGCCCGATTGTAACCATCAGCACAAAAACCAACCAAGCGAGTAACATTGACATGGTGGATTCTACCCATTGAACCAACTTCATTGATGAACTCTTCACCATTTCCCTTGAAATTGTTCAAAACCTTTATGGCTACCGAAACATCATTGGAGAGTGTACCTTTGAACACAGTACCATAACCGCCCTGTCCCAGTTTTTCCTTGAATTGATTCGTTATCCTCTTAATATCAGCATAGGAGTATCTGGAGGGCTTAAGAGCTTTGTAATCCTCCAGAAACTGTTCGATCTTGCGTTGACCTTCTTTCTCCTTTTGGTTCAAGTAATACAGCCAATAGAGTCCAATAGCACTCGATACAAGAAGAAATGAACCTATGATTGAAACTGTGCAAAAAAACAGGATCTTATAGTTAGAAAACTATCACATCATTTCTTTTTTCTCAATATTACAAACTTAACAGTTAACATATACCTGGAATCTCGAGCTTCTTTCCTAGACCTGTAAAACATTTTGAAGTTCATCAGAAGGCCATGTTTAAGGTAAAGATCAGCATAAAAAATCCTATCTGAAGTCAGACTGCAGACATCAATTTCAATCAAGCTAATTCTTAATCACCAAAGATTAAGTAAAAAAAGTTAAAATTTGAAACCCGGCTATAATTCGCTGTAAAATTTAAGTCTAAACTAATATAAAATAATTAATTTTGCAATACTGGATAAGCATTAACTTTCCAATTCTAATTTAAAAATACAAATATATATGAAGATAAAAACATTTCCATTATTTTAATAAAAATATTATTATGTGAATATGATTTGAACACGACTGCCTTGACTGATATTTTTTTGCAATGACCTTGTAGAACCACTGAGGTACCTGGCAATTTAGTAAAGGCAAGTCAAGTCAATAAAGCTAATAGTCATGGTTTACTTTTCTCTTTGAATGGGATAGATTTTATTAGATTGGCTCCTAATTTAAAATTAAGAAACCAATCTTAAAAACTTCTAATACTGCTCCTGGAGTCTTAAAAACTCCACTAATTAATAGTTTATGAGATAGTTTTCTTATGTACCTTCTTGTTTCTTTGGGATGGGAAAGCACTGGATTCCCGAAATGTTGGTAGAATTGGGTCGACATCCTTGGTGATGTGCTTCACAATAACCACAAGCGGGTTTGGACCAATTAAAGTAAAAAATGTTTGTCTTAACAGACAAAAGCCCTTCAGGAACATTAAGGATATCAATCCTTTTGCTGCAATTTAACAGGTCAGTGTATGTACTATCATAATCCACGAATTTAACATAGAATCCATCCCCATCTAAGCAAGGGATGCGATCATAATACTGATAATCATAATAGGATGGATCTTCAGCTGAGCAGTTGAACAAAGTGAAGTTTTCCGGCCAATCATAGCCATAGTAGTCATCCGACGTGAACAAGAAAGGAGAAGCAGATAAATTGAGATTCTGAAGCTGATTTTGGACACATTTCCGTTCATCATAAACCTGAATCCTCTGTTTTACGTAATCTATATACTTCACCATCAGCTTGACCGAACTGGGCAGCACCAGAACCGTCTGGTTCTCGTTGTTGCAAGACAGGTTAAACCCTTTGGCGCCGCAGTGGGCCGGTTGCCGGCCTTGCAGTCGGAAGGGGTACCGCACCAGTGGCTGGCCACGTATGCAGCTTTTTGGCTCGCAACCTACTGGATACGATGGGATAGCTGGACCAAAACCGACTGCGTTAGCAGTCAATACAAAGAGGAGCTGGAAGAGAAGAATGACCATTTTTATAATCGTCTATACCTTAAGTTTGGATCTATTCGCCATTTTTATTTATAATCCTCAGGCGAAAGGGCAAAGCAAAGGACGACTTTGACTTCCAAGTCAACATATAGTATATGTGTTTTACTCAACATATTTATATTTTGAAGATTACGCGTCGAAAAAAAAAATGAATACAAAATAAAATATATTAAAAAAAAAGACAGATTAACTTATACCTAGTGTAATTTTAGTTTCATATCCTTCCATTACTAAAGGTAAGATAAAAAATTTAGTTAATTTAACTGTTTCGCATGAGAAATTTTAAATTATTTTTAAAATATATAGTATTATTTTAGTATAATAAAATTCCTCATCATTAAACATATATTGAAAATATAAAAAAAAAATTAGAGTAAAATCAATTATAGCATATTGATTTGAAATTTTATGTACACAATAGATTCAAGTATATATTGTTAAATTCAACATTCGATTTGTTAAAATATTAATCATATATTAAGTAATAATAAAAATGATATAAAACTAAAAAGTTTTATATCTGAATATAAGATTATTCCTAAAAAAAATCTAATATTCTAATTTGAGACCAAATAAATTTATAATTTAAGATTCAAAGTATGGTTTTTAACACATAATATTAATATAATGGAATAAAAACTAGCAAATAATTATACTTTTCTCTCTTTCTTTTTTTTTTTGAATTTAGGCAGCAATTATGTGAAAATTTAATTGAATTATTATTTTATTGTTAATTATGAATGCTATGAATAAAATAAGAATTAAAAAATCCCTCTTTTGAAAAAAAGAATTATTTAATTTATAAAATGAATAATTCCTTTCTAAAATTTTAATTTAAGTGGATTATTTATTTTATTGTTAATAAATTCCCTGATTACTACGAGTTCATTGTCTCCCTCCTCTCATTTTCCATGAATGTACCAATGGCGCGTCGAAGCTTTTCCTTGCTTTTGAGTTTTGACCGATTCAACCACAATTCACTCAACAAAGACGTCAGCATTTTCCTTGTAACTACGGAAGCAGCGCATGGACGATTCAATCTACTTGGGTTGGGCCTGGATGGGGACTTTTGACTCTTCCCATTTGGGCTCCGGTACATTATTTTATTAATAAAGATTTATTTTTATTTATTTTTAATGTTTAAGTATAGTAATATTCTTTTGCAATTTATAATTTAATGATAAAAGAGATCTAAATTGATTGACACAAATAGATTTTACCTTTTAGAGAGGTCCTTTGGGCTGATATAATCCATAAACACTTCTAAGCACCCACTTTTATCATTTGTCTTGTCTTGTAATTAATTGTTTGTGATTTTTAGGTTGATATATTGTGTAGAAATGATACAATTCACTTACAATTTTTTTTTATAGAAAGTTGCAAAAGTTTAATCGGTGAACCATGTATTTTTTAAGGTGCTATATATATATATATATATAATGTTTTACTTTTTTATGAAAAATAATTTTTTTAAAAATAAAAATCAACAACGTTTAAAGGGCGCATGTGTGCACCATTAATAAAGCCTAAGGAAGTCAATATATTTATTGTAGTAGATTTTAATTTAAATTAGGTTGCAGCCCACGTTTCGCTGTGGAAAACTGTATTAATAGAAATCAAGCTAAATATTATATATATATATATATTATGATTTTTTTTTATTTTTCACCCTGTATCCAGAGTTTCATTCTGGTTAATCCGGATTCTATCCACGTCGCGCATCTGAATATGGTGGGTGACTTTTCCAACGAGGGCAGTTGCGTACATAAGGTCTCGAAACCGAGACTTACTTAAATTGAAACAAATCGCTTACCACTTGACCCAACTCCACATTGGTATATAAATATATATATATATTGTGATGCTATTTACATATATCTTTCATATAGCTTCTCTAAATATCAATAATATGTTTGAACGCTATGGGCATAGTAAAACAATATACAGGACAACAATCATTCATTGCATAATGATATTATGGTAATAAAGCAACAGAGTGAAAAACCATGGGCTAATGGATAGTTCATAATATTACAAAACCAAATCAAAGCACAATTTTTTTCCTCATAAAATGACGCCATAATCAGCACATAATAACATCTTTAGCTTAAGAATACAATCATTCCCAATATGCAAATACTATTACCAAATTAATAATAATACGCATTTGGGAATCGACCAGTTTGCAGCACTAAACAAAAATAGTGTACATTTTCCAACTCCTACTACCAGCATTACGCAAAGCTACCATAAAATGAGTTATAATTAAAATGATTCTAAAGTGAAGCTGCCTCGCTTGCTGTTCTGCTAACTCCTCTACGGTCCCCATCTTTGACAACCTCGAAATCCATTCCTTCATCTTTCTCTTCCCCTCAAAATCAGGGGCAAAATAGTAAGCTTATCAAATGATGCCAAGCGGTTAGACAACAAAGGATGCGCTTGATTAACTGCCACCGTATGAACTTTCAATGAATCCATGGTAGTAATAAAAAATTTCTGCACGTTCAGCCGTAATAGCAAATAAGGCAGTAGCAGAGGCAGCTGCAGCCTGGTTCTCCGGCAGGCAGATTTTGTAACTGCCAGGCAGTCCATTTTAGAAGTATGTGCAAAACATTGAATTGTAGGAATCATGTATTTGAGTTTGGATTTTTTTTTCTCCCATCAGTTTCATGTTCAGTTGATGCCTGATGGTATGATATCCCTCGTATTAGCATTCTCAAGCTTCTCTGTTGCTTCGATAATGCCATAAAATTCATCAATTTTCAATGCTTCAAAAAGAACAATATGTAGAAACTACTTGTAAGGTCTAAAAAACATATATTGATGACATCGAACAAATTTAGAAATCATCACAAAAAAGGTCAGTCATATATTTGACTGCTTTTCTAGAATCATAAAGGAGCCAAATTCATAACATTCATTCTTTTTCTTAGATGTAGACCTGCATTCTAACATATATACTAAATTCCATTTGCACAGGTATAAAGAGACAAGGAAGAGATAAAATATTATCTAGAACATGTGTGTATATAACCAAACAGTTTCTTAGAAAATGTTTCTAGAGAAGCAGAGGAAAAATCAAAACATATAATAGTCACAAATAGTAAAACCATGAAATGTATTGTGTGAATGGAATTGTCAAAATCTGAAAACCACTAAGACATGGCAAGATGAAGCTCAATGCACCTCTTAGGTAGAGCCACCGGTTTAATTACTTTTTGACAGAGTTCAAAGAAATCAAATAAAAACTCAAATGAAACATAGAAAAAGAAAAAGAAAGGATGTTACAAAAGTTTAATCAAAGAAATAGATCTAACAAACTGTACATCCCATGATTAGTTAAATTTATTTATTTTCTTCGGTAAAAAATAATTTAATCCAAAAGTATTTCTCCAATCCTTAGCCTCAAGTTTCATATATTTATTAGTTTATACCATATGAAGAATCAAATTCTAAAGTAACAAAAGAGCATGACATTCTCCTCAGTCAAAAGAAATACATATTTTTATGTTGTTAATATGACCCAAAAGATAGGAAAAAGGTATATAAGCTTTTCCAAAGTGCAAAATCTTTGCAAGAGGAATAAATTTTGCAGCCACCAAAGCAAGCAAGAGTTTTCAGTGAGAATTAAAAGGAGACAAAACTGAAACATTCTACCCCAATGTCATATTCCCTTAGGCTAAGACAACATATCATTAATTGTAACTCATTACGCACAAATTACATATTGACATCCGAAAACCATTCAAACATAAGTGGTGAGAGTCGTCATCTTAAGAAACACATTCAGGTTGTTGCAATAAATAAACTGAATATAATCATCAAAGATTCCAATAATAAGATACACAAGCAAAGTGAAAACAGATGACTTCAATGGTATTGCATAACCCAAAACTCCAATCCTATATAAAATTCAAGGAGAACAAAAGAGAAAGGACAGAACAAACATACTACTTGGTCCAACAGAGGAGTTCTCTCACTTCCACCAAAACGCACCCCAAAAACCTGTCCGTTAAAGCTCAATTCTTGCAAACATAAACGCAGTAATAATGCCAATAATAATATACTATTAGCCACAACTAGGTTCCAGTTAAGGTAACTAATGAAACAGGCAAAAATTGCAAATTTCTAATCAAAATAAGCTACCAAACTAAAAGCAGACTGCAGCAGAGAGACTTCAAAAAGAGAAAAACATTGTGATAAGGTTCTTCAAATTTTAAGCATTCGGCAAAGACACCTTTGTTAAGATGATCAACAAAAAGGCTGAGATTGACGGCCTAAGAAAAAGAAATTGAGTTAGAATTGCAGTCATAAGAATTAAATTGAAAGACCAAGACAAAAGAAATGCAAAAGGTGTTACAACTCTGGCAGGTATCATGTTATGCCACACAGAAGATTGTGGATGATCAATTTAAGGAAGGATTAATACATTCAGGTTCTTAAAATAAGACTTCAATTTATAACAGATTCTTTCGTAAAGAAATTAAATAATAATATTTTCTCACAAAAAAAAAGGAAATAAAATAATAATCACCTGCATCCACATAAGCACAGAGTTGCCATGAAATCCTTGAAGAATTCCATACCAAAGCTCAGGCAGGCACAGTTATGAGGGTGAGATTAATATGCATGCATGGCAGGCCTAGAAGCCATCAGGCGAATCACCAAGAAGTCTTCTAGGAATAATCATGATATGTTTAGTACCAATAGAAATGAAATACAAATGCAATTTCCAATTTTGCATCTAAAGCTGGGCCATCAATAGCAGCTATTAAGAGTTATCTGGCAGCTATGAAACCCCAAAATAGATCTCATAAGAATCCAAAAGAAAAACTTGATAAAAGGAGAAAGATGTATACATATACCTTCTAAAGTGTCTGAGATAAAATCAATTGACCAAAAGCCAAGCTTTCCATGATTTCCTATCAAATGCAGATGGGTAAAATGAGTATACTGTGTTAGTAGGAATTAATATTAGGATTGAAAAAGAGCCCCTTTACCTCATCATACAAATTGAAAGGCAGGGAGATAAGGAAGAGGAAAACTTAGAAGCAAGAAACATTCAGAAGCACCCTTTTTGCAAAAAAGCAGTAACATCAAAGCCTCCTGAGAACTTCCCATTTTAACCTATTTTAATAATGTAAGACGTTAGATACAAATTACAAAATATCCCATCCGCAGGCAATGAATACATAGTATAGTGCCCCATTGAGTTCACCAGCAATAACTACTATTTTCACATCATCTGCTTTAAGCTAGTGGAACGAAAAATTGAGCAGAAGAATTTTCACTAAGGAACACCTGAAAACTTACAGTCACCAGTCTGTTCCATTATGGAAATTACCATTACAGCTTATAAAAGATATGTTGAAAAATGGAGTCTGGCTATGGTTGGCACCCCTGTGAAAGTCTTAAAAGAACACAAAGAGTAAGCAACAAAGTGAATACATAAGTAGTAAGGGATGATCACAAAAAATAATGCATAGGTGTCCGATATTTACAGACACGGTTAAGATAGTTGAGGGACTTTTTGTTTCATTTTTCATCCTCCAAACTAGGATCTATAAAGCCCAAAGAGATTCAAGTTCACTATTATTTTGTTGACTGATGGAACTTTGAACCTAGGAGAGGATGAAGATGGGGAGATTAGAGACGGAAGAAGGTGGAGATGGGAGAAATATTCCGATGAACCTTCTGTTTCATCTTCTAGTTCTTTTTGACGGCCAAAGTACTCTGTTTCTCTTATAGCCCGTTTGGTACTTTCCTTAGAAAGTGATTCTAGGGAGAATGATTCCATAGAAAATAATTTTAGAGAATCACTCTCCAGGGAATCACTTTCTCACCCCCCTCCCTTAGAATCACTTTCCCTCATATGAGGGAAAGTGATTCCAATATGAGCACCACTTTCTCTAGTTTTAAAATATACCAAACCAAAGAAAGTGTTTCCACCCTTTTAAAATCCATAATTTAAAACAAACCAAACCATAGAAAGTGATTCCATCACTTTACTTTCCAGGGAAAGTAGATTAAAATCCCCATACCAAACGGGCTCTATTTTCTGCTTTTTCTTATTTACAATGAATAATTTCATCTGTAAAACAATACATAAAAAATATTTTTTTATCACCATATCCCGCCGTACCCGTGTCCTCAATTTTCAAAAATTAACTGTGTCGCTGTGTCCGTATTGTTAGTGGGGTCCAACCCCACGTGATTGCTCTTTGAAAGATTTTTAGTCTTTGTCATTTTTAATGGCTAAGATCTAATCTTCAAGGTATGATCCAAGGGCCATAATTTAACCTTACAAAAGCACAAGGGTTTCTTTATGAAACAAAAAGGTTAGCCGAGACTTGTCTTGGCTATTTTTCATATTTTGAGCGGCGCACCAAACAAAAAGAAAAAGGAAGGCAGAAAGTTTCTCTTGGTTTTCTGCAAGATGAAGGCCGGAAGTTGCAAGGTGAAGTAGTGCTGTGTTATGGTGTTGCAAAGTTGGAAGACTTTGTGGTTTTCTTTCTCCACAGAGAGAGTAAGGGAGAGCGATAAGCAAACAACAAATTGGTTTTTTCTCTGAGGAGGATTTGTAGACTCTCAAAGAGGTAGATCTTTGTATTTGATTCCAATTTGTTGGTTCTTAAACTTTGGGCAAAAAGCTTAAGTGTGATAAACTTTTGTAAGTTGTTTATTTCTCATAGTGGATTTTTTATCCAGTTTTGCCCCGTGGTTTTTCCCTTCACATTGGAGGGTTTTCCACGTAAATCTTGGTGTTCTTTATTTTCTTATTATTGCTTGGATTATTGCTTGTGATTTCTGTCTAGTTGGTTGGCTTGGAAAGTTGATTATTTTGACTGCTATTGATCATTGGTTTGAGTTTCGCTGTTGGTTGGTTGTCTGTGGGTATTATCAGTTTCCGCTTCCGTTATTGTTATTGCTATAGGCCCCAACATCTGGTCTCAGAGCCTTTTGGTTACTGCAGTCATGGAAGGCGATACAGGTTCCATGATTAAACTAACAGCTACAAATTATTCAATTTGGAAGCCAATGATGGAGGATCATTTGTACTGTAAGGATCTGTTTGATCCGGTACTAGGTGATGTGGCCAAGCCAAAAGATATGTCAGAGACTGACTGGAAGAAGTTAGACAGAAAAGCATTAGGCATGATAAGAAAATGGGATGACATCAGTGTTTTTCACCATGTAGCACAAGAGAAAAGCGCCAATGATGCTTGGGGAAAATTAGCTGCATTGTATGAGAGGAAGACTGCCATGAACAAAGCTTTTGCAGTTAGAAAGCTTACTAATCTGAAGTATAAGGAGGGACGATCCATTTCCGAGCACTTGAGTGACTTTCAAGATTTGTTAAATCAGCTTACTACTTTAGAGATTAATCTTGGTGATGAGGTGAATGCTTTGTTTCTTCTGGGTTCTTTACCGGACAGTTGGGATACATTAGTTGTGACTGTGATTAATTCCGCACCGGATAACAAGGTGACGATGCAGATGGTAAAGGATAGTTTGTTAAATGAAGAAGCAAGACGAAGCAACATGGAATCTGGGTCTAATCAAGCACTTGTTACAGAGAACAGGGGAAGATCCAAGAATAAAGGCCAAGACTCCAAGGGTCGCAGTAAGTCCAAGAATCGCTCTAAGTCCAAAGACGGAGTGAAGTGTTATTACTGTGGGAAAATTGGTCACTTCAAGCGGAACTGCAAGATCTTGAAGCAAGAGCAGAAAGATGGAAAAGGTAAGAAAGACTCAGATGAGAGTAATGCGACAGCAGTAGTTTCTGATGAAGAGACAGTGTCTTTAATTTGTGGACATGGTGATTGTAACCATGTGGGTGATCTATCTGTTGAATGGATTGTTGATACTGGTGCGGCATATCATTGTGTTCCGAAGAGAGAGTTGTTTACAACTTATCAATCAGGTGATTTTGGTGAAACCAAAATGGGAAACAAGAGTGTGTCGCAGATTGTGGGAATTGGAGACATTGTGGTTCAGACTAGTACTGGTTGTACATTGACTTTGAAGGATGTGAGACACATTCCAGATTTGAGGATGAACTTGCTTGCAGTTAATGTCTTCGATAAGGAAGGTTATGACAGTCGGCAAAAGGATGGGCAATGGAAGCTTCTCAGTGGGTCTGTACTAGTAGCAAAGGGAAAACTGTGTTGCACTATGTACAAGACTTGGTTGAAACATTGTGGAAACAATGTTAATGCAGTGGAGGATGATGCTTTACCAAACTTGTGGCATAATAGGCTGGCACACATGAGTGAGAAAGGGTTACAGCTTTTGGCGAAACAGTCTTTCATTTCTGTTCCCTCGGCCAAAGATAAAGGTATTTCTCTAAACTCATGTGATCATTGTTTATTTGGTAAGCATCGTAGAGTTTCTTTCCGTATACCTGCTAAAAGGAAAGAAAATAGATTAGAATTGATACATTCTGATGTATGTGGTCCCATGGAGGTGGAGTCATTAGGTGGCAATAGATATTTTGTTACTTTTATTGATGATGCTTCACGGAAAACTTGGGTGTTTTGTTTGAGATACAAAAGCCAAGTACTACAGGTTTTTCAAAAATTTCATGCAATGGTGGAAAGGGAGACAAGTTTGCCCTTGAAGTGTATTCGAACAGATAATGGAGGAGAATACACGTCTAATGACTTTGATGCATACTGTTCAAAGCATGGGATTAGGCATGAGTTGACAGAACCTGGAACACCCCAGCATAATGATGTAGCTGAAAGGATGAATCGCACCATTATGGAACGAGTCCGATGTATGCTAAGGACAGCTAAATTGCCTAAAGCATTTTGGGGTGAAGCAGTGAAGATGGCTAGCTACCTACTGAACAGGTCTCCATCAGTTCCTTTAGGCTTTGACATACCAGAGAAAGTATGGTCAGGGAAAGAACCTTCGTATTCACACTTGAAGGTATTTGGGTGCAAGGCTTTCATGCACGTGCCTAAGGAACAGAGGTCAAAACTTGACAGTAAAGCCACTCCTTGTATCTTTGTTGGCTATGGTGGTGAGGAGTTTGGTTTTAGATTGTGGGATCCAGAGAAGAAAAAGATTATCAGAAGCAGGGATGTTGTCTTTCATGAGCATGAGACCATAGCAGATTTTGAGAAGAAAGAAAAGACTTCTCGAGTTGTTGATAATGATGATTTGACAACAGTTCCACCAAGGAGAGCCACAGGTGGTGTAAATGAACAAGGGACAGAACTTGGTACAGATGAGCCAGCTACAGTTAATGATGAGTTGGATGGTGGTGATGACATTGCACAGCCAGATGCAATGGATATTGAGCGGGGGGAGCAGCCATCTCTGCTTGAGAACACAGAGCCTCAACTTCGTAGATCAGTCAGAGAGCATAGACCATCCACCAGGTACTCTAGTTCTGAGTATATTTTGCTTACTGAAGAGGGGGAGCCGGAAAGCTACCAAGATGTGCAGTCTGCTTCAGATAAGCAGTATTGGTTGGAAGCAATGCAAGAAGAGATGAATTCTTTGCAGAAAAACAACACTTATGAGTTAGTGGAGCTTCCAAAAGGTAAAAGACCACTTAAGAACAAGTGGGTGTTCAAGTTGAAGCGAGATGGTAACAAGCTAGTGAGGTACAAAGCTCGTTTGGTGGTGAAAGGCTTTGCACAGAAGCCAGGCATCGATTTTGATGAGATTTTCTCACCAGTGGTGAAGATGAGTTCCATTCGGGTTGTACTTGGTTTAGTAGCTAGCTTGCATCTTGAGGTTGAGCAACTTGATGTCAAGACTGCATTCTTGCATGGTGATTTGCAAGAAGAGATCTACATGGACCAACCGGAGGGATTTGAAGTTAAGGGGAAAGAACACATGGTTTGCAAGTTGAAGAAGAGCTTGTATGGTTTGAAACAAGCTCCAAGGCAGTGGTACAAGAAGTTTGATTCCTTTATGGTGAGTCATTTCTTTAAGAGAATTGCGGCAGATCCTTGTGTTTATTTTAAATCATTTGGTGATGACTTCATTATTCTCTTGTTGTATGTTGATGATATGTTGATTGTTGGACGAGATGTTGAGATGATTCGCAGGTTGAAAAATGATTTGTCTAGGTCCTTTGATATGAAGGATTTAGGTCCAGCAAAGCAGATTTTGGGTATGACTATTATCCGAGACAGAAAAGTTGGAAAGCTGTGGTTATCACAGGAGAAGTATGTTGAACGTGTGCTAAAAAGGTTCAACATGGAGCATGCTAAATTAGTTAGCACACCACTTGCTAATCATTTCAAGTTGACTAAGAAATTTTGTCCGGTGACTGAACAAGAGAAGCATGAGATGTCAGTTATTCCTTACTCCTCCGCAGTTGGGTCATTGATGTATCTCATGGTTTGCACACGACCTGATATAGCTCATGCAGTTGGTGTATTGAGCAGATTTCTTTCCAATCCAGGAAAGGTTCATTGGGAAGCAGTAAAGTGGATCTTCAGATACTTGAGGGGTACTTCAAAGATGTGTTTGGGTTTTGGGACTTCACAGCCAGTTCTGGAAGGGTTCACTGATGCAGACATGGCAGGTGATATTGATGGTAGAAAATCTACTTCAGGGTACATATTTACTTTTGCAGGGGGAGCTGTTTCTTGGCAGTCTAAACTGCAGAAGTGTGTTGCCTTGTCTACAACAGAGGCTGAATATATTGCAGCAACTGAAGCATGCAAAGAAATGCTTTGGATGAAAGAATTTCTTTATGAATTGGGGTTGAGTCAGAAGGAGTATATGGTGTTTTGTGATAGTCAGAGTGCTATGGATTTAAGCAAGAACACTATGTACCATGCAAGGACCAAGCACATTGATGTTCGGTACCATTGGTTGCGTATGGCAATTGATGATCGAAAGATGCAGTTGAAGAAGATTCACACTAATGAGAATGTTGCGGACATGTTGACTAAAGTGGTTCCCAGAGAGAAGCTTGAGTTGTGCAGTAACTTGGCCGGTATGGAAGCCTTGGCCAAGGTGAACTTCAAGTGAACAGGTTGTGTGGTTCATCTCTTCCTAATGGGGTTGGAGGGGGAGATTGTTATGGGGTCCAACCCTATGACTATTTTGTTATATGGGTCCAACCCCATGACAATTTTTCTTTATAAAACAAAAGGTTAGCCGAAAGTTGGATTGGCATATTTTTTGTTGAGCGGCGCACAAAAACAAAAAAAAAAGGAAAAGGCAGAAAGTTTCTCTTGGTCTCTTGCAAGGTGAAGGTCGGAAGTTGTAAGGGGAAGTAGTGCTGTGTTATGGTGTTGCAAAGTTAGAAGACTTTGTGGTTTTCTTTCTCCACAGAGAGAGTAAGGGAGAGCGATAAGCAAGCAACAAATTGGTTTTTCTCTGAGGAGGATTTGTAGATTCTCAAAGAGGTAGATCTTTGTATTTGATTCCAATTTGTTGGTTCTTAAGCTTTGGGCAAAAAGCTTAAGTGTGATAAACTTTTGTAAGTTGCTTATTTCTCATAGTGGATTTTTATCCAGTTTTGCCCCGTGGTTTTTCCCTTCACATTGGAGGGTTTTCCACGTAAATCTTGGTGTTTTTATTTTCTTATTATTGCTTGGATTATTGTTTGTGATTTCTGTCTAGTTGGTTGGCTTGGATAGTTGATTATTTTGACTGCTATTGATCATTGGTTTGAGTTTCGCTGTTGGTTGGTTGTCTGTGGGTATTATCAGTTTCTGCTTCCGTTGTTGTTATTGCTGTAGGCCCCAACACTATTTTCACATCATCTGCTTTAAGCTAGTGGAACTAAAAATTGAGCAGAAAAATTTTCACTAAGGAACACCTGAAAACTTACAGTCACCAGTCTGTTCCATTATGGAAATTACCATTACAGCTTATAAAAGATATGTTGAAAAATGGAGTCTGGCTACGGTTGGCACCCCTGTGAAAGTCTTAAAAGAACACAAAGAGTAAGCAACAAAGTGAATACATAAGTAGTAAGGGATGATCACAAAAAATAATGCATAGGTGTCCGATATTTACAGACACAGTTAAGATAGTTGAGGGACTTTTTGTTTCATTTTTCATCCTCCAAACTAGGATCTATAAAGCCCAAAGAGATTCAAGTTCACTATCATTTTGTTGACTGATGGAACTTTGAACCTAGGAGAGGATGAAGATGGCGAGATTAGAGACGGGAGAAGGTGGAGATGGGAGAAATATTCCGATGAACCTTCTGTTTCATCTTCTAGTTCTTTTTGACGGCCAAAGTACTCTGTTTCTCTTATTTTCTGCTTTTTCTTATTTACAATGAATAATTTCATCTGTAAAACAATATATAAAAAATATTTTTTTATCACCATATCCCGCCGTACCCGTGTCCTCAATTTTCAAAAATTAACTATGTCACTGTGTCCATATCGTGTTGTACCCGTATTGTGTGTCCGTGTCCGTGCTTCCTAGACCTCAAATAACATATTTGCAAGCTATCTAATATCTCTAGAAATCACAACAAAACAAAATTATTAGATTCAATGAGAAAAAAAGGGTTCAAAGTGTTCAACACGGCGCCATAGCCGCCTTGTCCTAGTTTTTCCTTGAATTGATTTGTTATCCTCCTAATGTCAGCATATCTTGAGGGCTTAAGGGCTTTGTAATCCCCAAAAACTCTTTGATTCTGCACTCACCCTCTTTCTCATTTCTATGCAAGTGGTGCAGCCAATAAAGTCCAGCAACACTCAATGCAATAAGAAATGAACCAAGGATTAAACCTGCAAATACAGGATCCATGTTACAATTTAGAAATTAATTCTTCATCAAGTCACTAGTTTTTTAAAATAAATAAAATGAAAATAAAAGGAACACCGTGTACCTGAAATCATTAGCCTTTTTCTTAAACCTGGTAAACATTCAAACTTTATCAGCATTGGTATGTTTCTCATAACCAGTGGAATAATAATCCTACACTATTAATTTACTCTGAAAGCAGTTTGTTCTAAAGAAAGTAGCTTTCGATATACGGAAGAACTTGGGTAAAGTTCCTTATGTTCTGAGTTTGTAAAGTTCTTTGGAAGCAGTCAACTAAGAACTAAATTTGAATTTCTTTTTCTTTTTTGCTGTTAACAAAGATTACTAGCTAGAGCTAAGGGCCAGAGCAGCCCCGAGAAAAAGCAACCCCTGGTGTCTACCGCGAGCATCGGACCCAACTCCGATGGTGGTATTTGAGTAACCAATCTCACCAAACTTAATCTCACTGTTGTGTGAAATTAAGACGGACCAGTCATTTATATCTAGTTGTTGATATAAATTTAAGACGAAGGACCACCAGCCCACCACAATTATATATATACGGATATGGTCGAACTAATCTGGCCCTAGCCCCACGAAAGCTAATGTAAACAAGGTATGAAAACGCCTAACAATCCAAGTCAATAAGCAAAAAATGCTAGCTGAGTACTTCTCTTGAATGGGATTATCAAGTAGAAGACGTGAGTTAAAATAATTAAAAAGACCCCAGAGAAAAGTTCAGATCATAGAACATCAACATCGGAATGGGAAATGGTGCTGAAAAATCATACATTTATCTTCCCGGTGGATGTAATAGCACTCGATGCCCAATGTGTTCGTAAGATTGGCTCTACATCCATGGCCTTTTGTTTCACAGAAACCACAAGCTGGTGCAGACCAATTAAAATAAAAATTAGTGCACATGTCATGTCCTACGAGCCCAATGGGAACATCTACGAGATAAACAACCCTACTGCAATTTAATACGCTGCCGCTCACAAAATTAAAAGATACAACTAACATAGAAACCAGGCAGGTTGAAGCACATGATGCCGTAGTTGCAATAATCCGATTGATGTTCCGCTAAACATTGGAAGTGTAGTTTTGAAGATTGCTGTGGAAGCTTTCGAAACCTGGGGCTCGGATCAACGTGAAAGGTGAAGCCGAAATTGTGAGATTTGGAAGCTGTTTCTGGATACAACCCTGTTGGCTTTTAAGGCTTCAAAGCTTAGATTTTTCTGGTTTGCTTGTTCGGACAGAACAGAGAAAATGAAGAAAGAAAGACTGAAGGAAAATAGAATGAAGGCTAATCAGTCATTAACTTCATTCATTCTAACATATATACATCCGTTATAAGTTTCAAAAATTTAAACCAACATCAACTAGCTAAAATACCATCATTACAAAAAGTACTAATCACATCAGCTGTCATATTACAAAATTTAAAAAATTTATAACAGCTAGAATTGGCTCCAAATATATCAACCACCTTCAAACTGGCTCAAAGTAAATCGGCCAACTCCAAAACGATCAGCCAACTCCAAGACGATAATCGGCCAACTTCAAAAGTGATCGGCCAACTTCAAAAGGTGATCGGCCAACATTAAAAGTGATCGGCCAACTTCAAGATGATAATCGGCCAACTTCATAGTACATTCAATGTTGCAAAGTCTTCAAAAGTTTCTGACTTCAGTAAATTGCAGCAAAACAAAAGATTTCCGATAGCTGAACTTTGCTGTCTTTCAACCACAGCAGTCTTCACTTCAACACTCCTCCTTGGTTGAAAGGCAACAAACTCCAAGTTGAGTTCTTAAGTGCTCAAACCTTTTCCTCGGCAAAGCTTTAGTGAAGATATCAGCAAGTTGTTCTTCAGAACTGCAATGAACAACTTCCACATAACCAAGCTTCTCAGCTTCCCGGATAGCATGAAACTTCACATTAATATGCTTGGTTCTGCCGTGGTGCACTGGATTTCGAGTAATAGCAATGGCTGATTTGTTATCAACCATAATCCTGGTAGCTTTAGTTTGTGGTTGCATCAAATCTTCAAGAATTTTTCTTACCCAAATAGCCTGATTGGCTGCTGCAGCAGCTGAAATGTATTCAGCTTCAGCTGTAGACTGAGCTACCACTTCCTGCTTCTTAGAATTCCAATAGAACACACCACTTCCAAACGAAAAAACATAACCAGAAGTGCTTTTAGAGTCATCAACACTTCCAGCCCAATCACTATCTAAAAAGCCAATCAAAGAACTGCTTTCTTCCTTCAAATAACAGATACCAAAGTCAGCAGTACCTTTGATGTACCTAAGAGCTCTTTTAGCAGCTCCAAAGTGAACTTGTGATGGTTCTTTCATGAATCTAGATAGCAGACTTGCTGTAAACATCAAATCTGGTCTAGTAGCACACAAATAAAGCAAATTACCGATTAAACTTCTGTACACAGTGGCATCTATAGGTTCACTGCCATCATTCTTGCTTAGCTTCTCAGTCAGAACTAAGGGAGTTGAAACAGACTTGCATCTATCCATATGGAACTTTCTCAGAACCTCTAAAGCATACTTCCTTTGAGAGATAAAGACCCCTCATTCAATTTGACAGATTTCCATTCCAAGAAAGTACTTCAACTCTCCTAAATCTGACATTTCAAACTCCTCCTGCATACAGACTTTAAACTGATTCACAGCTTTCATATTACCACCAGTTGTCACGCCCCGACACCATAATTGGGCACGTAACAATCGCCGCAACCCTCGAAATGCATTCTATTAGGTTAGAATACACTTCAAAGGTTGCAAGGCTAAAATGGTCATTTTACCAATTTTTCTTTTATACAGTTTTCATCCAGTTTAATACTTAAAACACTTAACTAACATGCAGACAATTCAAAACAGATAAAATATTGAACTGTCATGGCATAAAAATTCATGTAAACACAAAGCACCAAAACTTTATGATATTTACGAAAATGCCATTAGGTTTACGACATATTTTTCGGTGAATTTTTAAACCAAGCTACAGGATTCAGAAAAATATGGTAACAGCTTCGAATATTATTAGACACATTAAAACGGTGAAATAGCTATTTAAACCGACATTCACTTACTCGGTGGGCCCTACACGAATTTTTGAAAAATAGTACAAAAAGTTGACTTTTTCACCTTTGGTCAATTTTGAGTCAAAAACCTAGCAATTCTCCCACCACAACGTACCTACGAGCGCGGTTGGTATCTACAGCCTGAAAAATATTTTATTAAAAACATGGGTGAGTAACAGAGTTACTCAGTGAGTGGATAACATATTAAGGCAACAATATAGTAAAAGTCTTTAAAGCAAAATAAAGAAGAAATATTTTAAGAACATAGGCAAAACAAGAATTTCCAAACCTTGGCCCATGAATCATATAATCTAGTCCGTCAATTCCTCACTCAAGTTGTCGCCTTGGCCGAGGTCGACAACTGAGTAGCGAGTCCCGTCCTGAACGGTGGATACCACAGGACGAACTCGAATTTACCTTGCGGGTTTCCCTCCGCGCCTCCCTGTCCAAGGTGTACACGGCATTCCCACGCCCCTCAAAAGGCGGTCCGTGGTTATGCGGTTACTGCAGTAACTAAAATCCTCCCATGGAGGCCACCGTATAGTCACATCCTGGAATTGTGATGGCTTGCAAACCTTTTTATGTTTACTTCGAATAAAAACATTATCTTTGAAAAATTATGTAATAAAACTTTCAATGTTTTGAAATCAATATTAGCAATTTTATCTCAAAACCATTTTCCATATTCAATTCTCAAAACCAAACATTTCAATTTAGCCATCACATTCCATGGGCCATTCACATTTAGCATCATTCAATACACATTCAAATAAGCCGTTTCTCTAAACACATAGCATAATAATAAACTTTCATGAAACCACATTTAACAAAACAATAAGGAGTAGAGATTTAAAATTTCGTTATCCACTCACAGTGAGGTCCAAGCTATTCCGGCTCTTTCTCGACCGGTTCTTTGTCTTTCTGTATTGTCTGGTCTCCTAATCATTCATACATTTATTAGGTTTCCAATGTCATGTGGAAAATTTAACTAAACCAAATCTATATGCTAATGTTATGCATGCCATGTAACAATGTAGTAACCTAACACTTAATTGCTATTTTGAATTTCTACTAATATTCTTCCAACTAATTTTTCTTCAAAATCCATATTTACTCCATTAAATATTGAAAATTTCCTATGGCTAATACACATTAAAAAAATTCAGCCATTATTCCAATTTCAACCAATTTCCACATTTTTCCTTCCAAAATTTTTCTTTAGCATTTTCACATCAAAATTACTCCAAAACAACTACATTTTCATGTAAATCACAAAATGGCAAAATTCCTTTTTTCCTTAAGAATTTCAGCAATAATATTGAAAAATTAAAATTTTCTTTTCCAATGTAATTTAATGGCATTTCCTAGCTTAGTAAGCTTCCATGAACTTCATATTTTAATCCTAAGGTTCCATGAATTCAATTTGACCCAAAAATCTTAAATTCAAAAATTCTCCATAATTTTTCTAATTTTCTAGATTCACACTCCTACAAGTGATTTCAAGTTAAATTGACCATATATTCATGTTTAGCATGCCATAATCTACATTCTAACATCAAAATTAGTCATACTTACCTTGATTTGTGAAAATCCACCAAGAACCCTAGACTTTCCAATTGCAATTTCTCCTCACTTAGCTTGAATTTATTGAAATTGATTTAGGAATGTTGATGGGCTAATCAAGAGGTTTAATTTGATAGGTAATTTTAGTAGGCTTGTTTGGAGAATTTAGGACTTGTGTTTTATGGAGGAAGCTTGCAAGGTTCAACAATGGTGGAAGGTGTTCATCTTTTTCTAAGGTTGAAGACAACATGAAAATTATTGAATTTTCTAGACTTTTCTTCATGCATGGCCGGATTTGAAGACCAAAGGGTGGGGGAAAATTTGGTTCAATCCTAGCCCTCTATTATTAAAGCTTTGACACTTGTCATCATGTGGTTAAATCCATAAATGATAATTTTATTCTTAGTTCCCATTTTGTCCTCCAACAATCACTAAAATTCCATCTATATCCTAAGTCAGTGTAATAAAATTTTTCAGTGCATATTTTTATTCTTCAGACAATTTCCTTTTATTCCATTGGCAGTGAAATTTTTAAATTCTCTGTCATTTGTTAACAATTTCAGTTTAAATTTCTAACCTTACTACTAATTCTTTAACAATTTATTTAATTCCATTTATATCCTATTCATAACTTAAGTAAGGCTTAAACTATATTTTCCATGATTTCCTACTAAATGATGCATGTCGGACGGACTAAGAGGAACAGTAATTTGGAACGGGTATTACACCAGTGACTAGCAAATCATCAACATAAACTGAAACAATAAGCTGCAATGCATCATTCTCCTTCTTTATGAACAATGTAGCTTCACTTTCACTCTTTTCGAATCCATTTTCTTGTAAATAAGCATCAATCCTGCTGTACCAGGCTCTTGGTGCTTGCTTCAAACCATAGAGTGCCTTATGAAGCTTATAAAACTTGTCTTCACTTGCTGGAATCTCAAATCCTTCTGGCTGCTCGACATAAATGTCTTCATCAAGCAAACCATTCAAAAATACAGATTTCACATCCAAATGAAACATCTTCCAGCCAAGCTTTGCAGCTAACGCAATCAGCAATCTGATTGTATCCAATCTAGCAACAGGAGTAAATGTATCTGTGTAATCTACTCCAAGCTGCTGTGCATATTCCTTAACCACCAGCCTTGCTTTCAGCCTGTTTATAGAACCATCAGGATTAAGTTTGGTTCTATAAACCCACTTAACTCCAATAATCTTCTTGTCACTTGGCTTCTGCACCAGCTACCAAGTACCATTTTTCTCAATCATATCCATCTCCTCCTTCATTGCTTTTCTCCAACCTGAGCTCTTCATAGCATCACTGAAGCTTGCAGGTTCAACCACAGCAATGTTACAGGTTTGATAAATCTGTGTAAGTGGTCTGGTGCCTCTAACAGGAGCTTCATCAGTATTTTCATCATCAGAATCAGCTTCAAAATCAACTTCAACTTGCTTCTGAGCTTGAACCTCACTCTTCTCCCAGTTCCATCTTGCATTTTCATCAAAGACAACATCTCTACTGATGAAAATCTTATTGGTTATAGGATTGAATATTCTATAACCCTTAGTCACCAAGCTGTAGCCAATGAACACTCCAGGTTCGCTTTTTCTGTCAAGTTTGTCTCTCTTGACACTCGGAATCAATGCATAACAAATGCATCCAAAGACTTTGATGTGATCAACAGCTGGTTTGACTCCAAACCACATTTCATATGGAGTCTTCTCTTTAACAGCTTTTGTTGTCAATCTATTCAACAAGTAGACAGCAGTGTTGACTGCCTCTGCCCAGAACTTCTTTGGCATGCTTTTCTCAAATAGCAGACACCTAGCCATCTCCATAATAGTCCTATTCTTCCTCTCACATACCCCATTCTGCTGTGGAGTGTACACAACAGTGAGCTGATGCTCAATGCCAGATTCTGCACAAAACTGCTCAAACTTTTCAGAAGTATACTCGGTGCCATTATCAGTTCTGAGTAGCTTCAATTTGCAGCCACTTTGGTTTTCAACCAAAGCCTTAAATTTCCAGAAGGTTGTTGCTACATCACTCTTTTGTCTCAAAAAATACACCCAAGTCATCCGAGATAGATCATCAATAAACAATGCAAAGTACTTGCTGCCATTCAAGGAGGGTGTCCTATGAGGACCACAAATATTAGAATGAACAAGCTGGAGCTTCTCTGATGCTCTCCAAGCTTGTCCTGAGGGAAAAGGCAGCCTGCTTTGCTTTCCAAGCTGACAAACCTCACAAACTTCCTAGTTTGTCTCAATTTCAGGCAGAGTTCTCACCATTTCTTTCTTTTGCAAATAGCTCAAAGATTGATAGTTCAAATGTCCTAGCCTTTTGTGCCACAAATATGAACTATCCTCAGCATGAACTAATGCATTATCAGTTTCTAAGCTTAAATAGAAACTTCTATCAACCATAGGCAAAGTCATCAGTTCACAACCAGCAGGATCAAAAATAATGCATTTTCTACCCTTAAACAACAAAGCATAATCCATCTCAACTAGCTGACCAACACTCACAAGATTTTCAACAATATCAGGTACATAAAGAACATCCGAGACAACTTTAGTACCTGTTGGAGTCTCTACAAGGACATCTCCTTGGCCAAATGCTTCCAAGAACTTGTCATCTCCAATCTTCACTCTGGAATGGAATGACTTGTCAAGAAACCTGAACATTTTCTCATCAGAAATCATGTGATGAGTGCAGCCACTGTCAACAAGCCATCTTTGTTGGTTTGTGTTTGAACTGACGTAGCAACTAGCCATGAAAAGCTGCTCTTCCTGCTGTTGGTTGTTCTCAGCAACTTGAGCTTGATTTGTTTGAAGCTGCTGTTGTTGTGTTTGAGGTTTGTTCTTACAAACTCTCTCCATGTGTCCCATCTTCTTACAAGCTCTACACTGAATATCTGGTCTAAACCAACAATATCTTTCAGTATGTGTTGTTCTTTTACAGTGAGTGCAAGGGGGAAATTGCCTTCTGTTTCCATCCTTGCTGTTCTCACCACTTTTTCTATCTTTCCCCTTCTTATCACCCTGTCCCTTCCTGCCTCTACCAACTGCAGAGTTCTTTTGGTTCCCTTTTGCCAGCATAGCTCCCTCGACTGCTTGCTGGTTTCTATTTGCTCTTCTTTGCTCAAGAGCATACAATGCATTGATCAATTCAGCAAGGGAAACCTCAGTGATATCTTTGGAGTTCTCAATGGAGGAGACTGTAGGCTCATACTTCTCTAGTAGAGTGTTCACAATCTTTTCAACAACTCTTTTCTCAGTGTATGTTTCATCACCAAGAATTTTGATTTTGCTGACCATATCAGTGACTCTGTCAGCGTATTGCTTCACTGATTCATCATCTTTCATTCTGAGGTTCTCAAACTCCTTTCTTAGATTGACCAGCTGCCTCTTCATAGTTTTGTCTGAACCTTGGAACTCTTCCTTCAAAAGATCCCAAGCAGCTTTTGCATTTGCACAAGTCATAATCCTTGTGAAAATGACATCAGAAACTCCATTCTGCAGGATTGCCAAAGCCTTGAATCCTTTGGCAACTTCATCAGCATGCTCCTTCATTTGAGCCAAAGTGGGATTGGCTCTGAGCCGTGTTGGTTCTCTTCCACTCTCTACAATATCCCAAAGGTTATTTGCCTGCAAATATGTCTTCATTTTGACTGACCAAATGTGGTAGTTCTCTCCTGTGAACTGAGGTGGAGCTGGAACTACACTGCTGCTACTTGAGGATGCCATAAATGAGGTTTAAACAGGTAAGGTTTTGATGATTTTAAGGAGATTTAATGCCTCACACTCTCTTGTTTTCTCACTTAGGTGACAGGCCCTTTAAGAACAATAAAAGCTCTTGATACCACTTGTTGGCTTTTAAGGCTTCAAAGCTTAGATTTTTCTGGTTTGCTTGTTCGGACAGAACAGAGAAAATGAAGAAAGAAAGACTGAAGGAAAATAGAATGAAGGCTAATCAGCCATTAACTTCATTCATTCTAACATATATACATCGGTTATAAGTTTCAAAAATTTAAACCAACATCAACTAGCTAAAATACCATCATTACAAAAAGTACTAATCACATCAGTTGTCATATTACAAAATTCAAAAAATTTATAACAGCTAGAATTTGGCTCCAAATATATCAGCCACCTTCAAACTGGCTCAAAGTCAATTGGCCAACTCCAAAACGATCAGCCAACTCCAAGACGATAATCGGCCAACTTCAAAAGTGATCGGCCAACTTCAAAAGGTGATCGGCCAACTTCAAGATGATAATCGGCCAACTTCATAGCATATTCAATGTTGCAAAGTCTTCAAAAGTTTCTGACTTCAGCAAATTGCAACAAAACAAAAGATTTCCGATAGCTGAACTTTGCTGTCTTTCAACCACAGCAGTCTTCACTTCAACAAACCCTCAGCGTCATATACTTGAATCCTCTGTTTCACATAATCTATACGCTTTATCAGTAATTCAGCCGTAGAGGGGAGTTCCAGAACCGTCTGGTTGTTATTGTTGCAGGAAAGGTCGAACCCAGATGAGCCGCAGTGGTCCGCTTGCCGGCCTTTCCATCCGAAGGGGTAGCGGATGGGTGGCTGGCCCCGTTTGCGGCTTGTTTGCTAGCAACCATCTTGATTTGTGGCTGCGGCAAAGGCGGCAGCAGTGGCAGTCCATACCAAGAGGAAATGAAAGAGAACAATGGGCACCCCCATTTTTGTCCACTTGGAGCTTGAGCTTCCTGCTTTCATTTAATCCTTTGATGGGTTTTATGAAAAAAGCCAGGAAAGGAGACATTATACTAAACTATCTAGTCAAGTATTGCGGTAATTCGGTTTTTATATTTACTCAAATAGTCAAATGGCATTCAAAAACGGGAACAGATTTTTAGACACAAAGAAAATTATCTCATTCGCGGATAATGTAGTTTTTAGACTCTATAAACGAGCTGATTAGATAATGAATAGTGCTTTTAAGAGATTTGTTCCATATCTACGAAGTTCAAAATTCTAAATTGTGAAATGTACGTTCACTTAATTGACATAACTAAACAAAGGAGGGATCAAAGCAATTTTATGTCAAAGCGTGTCTCCATCTCCAACCATTGGAGCAACATCATAATTTCTTAATGTTTTCACAACCATAGAGGACAAAAGAAAACTCCACTCATATTTGTTGTGGTAATTAGTATACAAGCTTGACCTTTATTCAGCTATAGCTTCCAGCTCTCTGTTAATGGGCCTCTTAGGTTTCATTTCGTTTTTAGAGGCAAAATGATTTGGCGGAACTGTCAAATTCTCAGCTTCTCCTTCCAACATTTGAACCACAGTTTTCATTGAAGGACGATCCACTGGATACCACTGAATGCACCAAAGTCCAACAATTGTAAGCTTCTTGGCTATCTTGCTATGTCCTTCGTCTTCAACACTAATTCCCAGTTCTTCTCCTTTCTCTAAACGATTATAAACCCACTCTGGAAAGTAAACTTGGCTTACATTTGCCACTTTTACATCAATATTCTTTCTTCCTCCAACCATTTCAAGCAAGAGCATTCCAAAACTATAAACATCCGATTTGTAAGAAACGTTTCCAAAGTTCCTTGACAATACTTCGGGTGCAATATAGCCCATGGTGCCTCTTGCTGCTGTCATTGAAACAGCACTTTGCTCTTTGGAACATAACTTAGCCAAACCAAAATCAGAGATCTTTGGATTGAAGTTCTCATCCAGCAAAATATTGTGAGGTTTGATGTCAAAATGGAGGATTCTTTGCTCACAACCTTGGTGAAGGTACTCAATACCTTTGGCTATTCCTAGAGCAATGTCTTGAAGCTTCTCCCAACCAAGGAACCGATTCTCACCATTGTCTGAAAATATGAATTTCTCTAGTGACTCATTTGGCAAGTACTCATAAACAAGGGCTCGATTGTAACCATCAGCACAAAAACCAACCAAGCGAGTAACATTGACATGGTGGATTCTACCCATTGAACCAACTTCATTGATGAACTCTTCACCATTTCCCTTGATATTGTTCAAAACCTTAATAGCTACCGAAACATCATTGGACAGTGTACCTTTGAACACAGTACCATAACCCCCCTGTCCCAGTTTTTCCTTGAATTGATTCGTTATCCTCTTAATGTCAGCATAGGAATATCTGGAGGGCTTAAGAGCTTTGTAATCCTCCAGAAACTGTTCGATCTTGCGTTGACCTTCTTTCTCCTTTTGGTTCAAGTAATACAGCCAATAGAGTCCAGTAGCACTGGATACAAGAAGAAATGAACCTATGATTGAAACTGTGCAAAAAAACAGGATCTTATAGTTAGAAAACTATCACATCATTTCTTCTTCTCAATATTAGTACAAATTTAACGGTTAACATGTACCTGGAATCATGAGCTTCCTTCCTAGACCTGTAAAACATTTTGAAGTTCATCAGTAGGCCATGTTTAAGGTAAAGATCAGTATCAAATAATCCTATGTGAAGTCAAGCTGCAGACATCAATTTCAGTCAAGCTAAATCTTAATCAACAAAGATTAACTGGATGTAAAATTTAAGTACTGGATGTAAAATTTAAGTCTAAACTAATATAAAATAATTAATTTTGCAATACTGGATAAACATTAACTTTCCAATTCTTATTTAAAAATACAAATATGAAGATAAAAACATTTTCATTATTCTAACAGAAAATATTATTACGTGCATATGATTTGAACACGACTGCCTCGACTGAGATTATTTTGCAATGACCTTGTAGACCATGTGGTCCTCGGCAATTTAGTAAAGGCAAGTCAAGTCAATAAAGCTAACAGTCATACTTTTCTCTTTGAATGGGATATATTTTATTAGATGGGTTCCTCATCTAAAATTACGAAACCATTCTAGCCCACCTATCACCCGTTACAGAGGAAAATGACATGACCATCGTTATAAATAAAATTCTATAAAAATGAGATCGAGTGGATATCAATGAAATTTTTAGACTCTATACAGTTAGAAAATAGATAATACATGTTTCACTAATTAAATTATAAATATCATCTCCTGACATACTTGCCAACGTTCTAATACTGCTCCTGGAGTCTTAAAAACTCCACTAATTAATAGTTATGAGATAGGTTTCTTATGTACCTTCTTCGTGAAAGCACTGGATTTCCGAAATGTTGGTAAAACTGGGTCGACATCCTTGGTGATGTGCTTCACAATAACGGCCACAAGCTGGTTTGGACCAATTAAAGTAAAAAATGTTTGTCTTATCAGACAAAAGCCCTCGAGGAACATTAAGGATATCAATCCTTTTGCTGCAATTTAACAGGTCATCGTATGTACTATCATAATCCACGAATTTAACATAGAATCCATCCCCATCTAAGCAAGGGATGAGATCATAATACTGATAATCATAATCGGATGGATCTTCAGCTGAGCAGTTGAACAAAGTGAAGTTTGCCGGCCTGACATACTCATAGTAGTCATCCGACATGAACAAGAAAGGAGAAGCAGATAAATTGAGATTCTGAAGCTGATTTTGGACACATTTCTGTTCATCATAACCCTGAATCCACTGTTTTACGTAATCTATATACTTCACCATCAGCTTGACCGAACTGGGCAGCTCCAGCACCGTCTGGTTCTCGTTGTTGCAAGCCAGGTTAAACCCTTTGGCGCCGCAGTGGGCCGGTTGCCGGCCTTGCAGTCGGAAGGGGTACCGCACCAGTGGCTGGCCACGTATGCAGCTTTTTGGCTCGCAACCTATTGGATACGATGGGATAGCTGGACCAAAACCGACTGCGTTAGCAGTCAATACAAAGAGGAGCTGGAAGAGAAGAATGACCATTTTTATAATCGTCTATACTTTTTTTTTTTTTGGTCATATAATCGTCTATACTTTGAGCTTGGATCTATTCGCCTTTTTTATTTATAAATCCTCAGAAGGGGAAAACTAAGGACGACTTGGACTTGGAAGTCAACATACATAGTATATGGTTTTTACTCAAACATATTTATATTTTGAAGATTACGCGTTGAAAAAATAAATGAATAAAAAATATAGAAGACCAAATGAAGAATACAAATTTAATTAGCTTCCTTTTAATAGTAATCAAGGCTGCACAATCTTCAAATGTCTTCCACTGTTATTCTGAAATAGCCGCAGCTCTCTGTTAATTGTTGATTTGGAATGTTGCGTCGACAAAAAGCAACAATCTTTTTCAGGAACAAAGAGTAAAAAGCTACTGCAAATATCATTACCTTCAAAATCGAGAACTAGAGAAGTATTTATACATCAAACTAACTTCTATCTGTCTGATATGGTAATGAAACAGCAAGAGACAAATACCATATTAAGGGCACAAAGCTTACTCTCCATAATCCATGCATCCTATCTTGTTGTAGAAATATTCTTCGTCAAGGATTGGCTACCTGAACATTGCGCTGGGTGAATCTTGGGGGATGAATCATGAATGCAGGCCTTCTAATCCCATTCTTGCAATATTGCACAATCTGGTGTATGAGGGCCATTATCTCAAGATGTTGATAACTTGAACCGGGCCAAAGGAATTTCCAGCCCTTTTTCACAGCATTCAGTTCTTCACGAGCATCTGATCCTGGTGACAACAACTACCCATTATACAAACCATAAAAGTAAGCACAGTATGAAAACATGAACACGGCAGCTGAGATGCAGAGACTTGAGAAAGAATCCATTATACTCAAAACGGACTTCTTTCAACAATATGCTTTAATAACTACAAGTAAGTGGTAAACAAACCATTCCCGTTTTCAAGATATGGCAACATTCATGTGACAATTTTATCATTTCAAGTAACAAAGAATAAGCAGAGTTTAAGAAACAGAGTATTGTTTGCAGGGATATGGTTTCTCAACAGTCTTTCCAATGAGGTGAATGGTTGACAGTCGACAGACCACAAAAGAAAAATTAGATTATTGTACCTTACAGTCAAGATACTAAAACTTAGAATGCAATTATTAAGGTTCAGATGAAACTTGGTACAAGGATAAAGGCAATCATCCAATGTGGAAACTTCAATGGCATCATTTGCAAATCATGAAATGTGCATCACCTCATCCAGTCTGTTTCATAGATTGCTTGAGAATGCAACCCTAGAAATCCTGTTTGGGAAAAAAACCGTACAACTATTGCAAAGTTTCAATCTGATCTTCCAAATTCTAAATACCCTTATTAAAATTCACATGTTCCATAAAACTTAACAAACCTGGTCAGCATTGTGATCCTAAAATTTCTTATGTGCCTATGTTATCATCAGCTTCTGACCTTCATAAAATCAGCAAAAGTGCCCCCACACATCAACCTGACCACATCAATTCCAACTATAACTTAAATATCTCCTGATATTTAGTTTTCAAAGAAAAAATGGATGCTCCTGTTCACTTTCCAAGCAACATCAAATACACACAACCCTAACGACAAGAATTTAAATGCGGCAAGCAGCTTCGATGTACAAGAAAACAGGTATGTTCTTGTTTCATTTTAGTTGAGAATATCAAATGATGTATATAAAACGAAACTTTGCCAAAAAAATTCAGAGTACAAAAGATAATAAAAACAAGATGGACCACAGAAAACAGCACACAAAATTACAACTCAGGCCTAAGACAAACTAAGATTGATGAGAGAAAATATAAAAGAAACAATACTTTGTAATTTGATGCATTTTAGTTCATTGTTTTCCACTCCTTAAGACCAAACCCAGAAATTTATATACCCAGGAGCACGAAAGTGTCCTGAGTCGCTGAATTCTACATTCTAGCTCTTCCCAGAATTTTTATATCTTTCAATGTTGGTTTTAAATGCATATAGCTATTATCTAAGGGATTGACTTGTCCACGCACCAAGCTCAGCCCAAAGAAAAAGAGGACAAGCAGAATTTGGAGAAAAATGCTTCTGTAAGTGTTCCCAAATATTATTCCAAGAAAGGAATTAATTGACACTTATCCCACAGTGTTGAAGCGTTCAGTAATGCACAAGGCGTTTTTCTTTTCTTCTATAAATGAACTCTTGGAAGTTGCTTCCATATCTAACACCCTTACATAATTATAATGGAGCATTAGCCGTAAATACTAAATATTACATAAATGTACCAATTATTTTGTATAAGGAGCATTCTTGCATTATCCTATGAATTCTCGCACCTATCTTATTTATGTTAACCAGAACAAACAAAAGTCATTAATCCTAAGCCTAAATATTTTTTTCCAGCTTACTGTGACACAATGTTTGATTGCCCCATGACTACTCAAAAGAGTAAGAATATGAGTGTGATTGTGAATAATTAAGTTTTTAGTACTTATGAAAAGAAACAAAGCAGGAGAATAACTAAGTCTTCCCAGAACTAATTCCTGAAAGTACTATAAATTTGTTTACATTGAAAATTTTCTGTTTTTGGTACATTAGGGGGGTTAACCTCCAAATCTGCAGGTCGAAAAAGACCACTTCTTGCATATTATCCCCGATCAGACACCACAATCAGTTAGGCACCCAGGGTCCCAACAAACATTTCTTAGAAGTACCACTATCCCACTTTGCCCAGCAAGCCTGCATTGGCATGTGAGCTGCCTTGAACACATAATTCGTTTTGTGCACACAGCCAACCAAGCTGATGAAGCTAACCTGAACATTTAAGCAGATGAGCCAATCCTGACACCCTCAAGCATAAATATTATATATCATTGATGATCATATTTCTCCTACACCTCTCTTTATTGGTAATGACCCCTTCCGACCTATATAGCCACAATAACTAGCAGTTTCATTTGTAGAAGTTTTCCAGAAAAACAAGTTCCATATTTTGACTTCTCATTTTAAAATCCAACCACCATTAAGTATCTCCTCAACCTCCTATCATCTAAAAACTCTTTTCCAAGCAGAAGATTGTGTATCAGGAAAGAATCTGTTCCCAAGCACACGTCCTTGAAAATTAAATTTCAATCAGACCATTTCAGTAAAATTTTGTGTTAATTATTCTTAGAAACCGAGAGAAATCTGAAATATTTTGATTTACATCTTTAGGACAGTTCGGAGACATTATATAAAACAGTTAGCATGCTATCATGGTGACTTTGAAGGCATTGATGTTGATAAAGAAAGGCGAGAAAAATAAAGGAAAAATTACTTTCTAAATATCACAAACCTTCACACTCTATTATGGGAAGAGCAAACGAATATTTAAATTGGCTTCATCCTCCAAGTCTATCTCTTTCCACCGCTCTGCACATTTGTAAGAGGGTAAAAAGGCATTTCGAGCGCCTTCATCATCCCATTCAACCTCTTCGCACCACTCTTCGTATCCTTCAATGCTGATCTGATTCCCCTTTGCATTGTCCAGGTTGAGTGGTAGCTTCTTCAGTTTTGAGCAATTGAATACTCTGATTTTTTTCAAACATGGGAAAGGTAAAGCATCCCAGAATATGCTCTTCAATTCTGGTAAATCTCGTAAATCAAGCGTTTCTAGCTTAGCAAACGGTTTCAAGTTTGCAACTCCACTCAATGTCTCCTCACTCATTATGGCTTCCAATTTTGAGCAAATCATAACACAAAGCCATGTCAAATTTGGAGCATGAATAAGCCATGACACACCCCTCAATTCATTACGTTTACATATGAGAACCCTGCTCAGTGTGTGAAAGCAAGGAGTACTAGGAAAGTGTGAGGTTTTTACCATTCTTTTTTCCGCTATTTCTCTCTCTATCTTCATATTTATCTCTTCCAAACTCACACAATCTTGAATTCTAAGGATATGTAGACGCTCCAGGTTTACTAATGGTAAAACATCCAATTCCTTTGTCACCAAAAAACCTCTGAGTGAAAGTGCTTCAGTACATCTTGGTAGATTGTGGGAGCTCAAAAAGTTTTGTAAAGCAAAAGCATTTTTTATTTCTATGGTCAGTGAATTCAAATGTTGCAAGCATTTCAATTCCTCAGTCAAACGTTCATTACCACCATGCAAGACATTGTTCTCATCTAGACCTCCTTCTGATAAAGATATTCTGAATATTTGCAGCCTTGAAATATTACATATCAATTGCCGTGGGACCTGTTTGAGATTAAATGTCCCACATAAGTTTAAGTATTTCAAATTTGGCAAGCTATTCAAGTTTAGTGGCAACTCTATTATCCCTATACGATATAGATCAAGGTGTTCTAGAGAGACCAGTTCTAGTAATCCCTCTGGCAACTTCCTTAGCTTCTGATTCCAAGACAAGTTTAGAACTCTCAGGCTGGGCATAAATTGGAAGAAACCATTACTAATCACCTTCAACTTGTTATTGCTGACAAACAAAGTTTGAAGATTAGGGCATGTTGGTCTTCCTTTAAGTTCTTCAATTCCATTATTCGCCAATGACACTCTTGCACCTTCCCAATTTTCAACAGTAAGTGCTGCCTCAACTGATCCAACCCGTGCTTGTACAAAAAATTTATTCTCTGACACTTCACAGTCACGTCCTATCCACAATGCCATATCATGGATTACATCATGCATCTTTACGTATTCTCCTACTCCTCCACATCTTTCTAACAAACAAGCATTAAGAAGACAATTGATAATGTTGTACCCTTGCATCTGGGCTCTACGTCCTTAAATTCATCCAAATATCCCTCAGAGAACCAATAATCTATGAGAAAATTTTTGTTAATTCTAGAATCTTCAGGAAACAAACTGCAGTAGAGGAAGCAATATCTCATAGTTTCATCAGGCAAGTTATCATAACTAAATTTTAAAAAAGAATATACCTCTTTGTCCATCCTTGCTAACTTGTGCGGAAATTCTTTCAAGACCTCAATTACATATTTCCAGTCTTGGACCATCTTCTTGCAAGCCATTGCTTTAGCAATTATCAATGCAAGAGTTAGTCCACCACACTTTGCAGCCGCTTGTTTAGCAAGCTTGCAGATATCTGGATGGCTGTTAAGGGTTTCTTCTCCAACCTTGTTTTCAAACAATTTCCAAGCTTCATCCTCTCTCAAACATTCTACTTTGATCTTCTCATGAGCTCCCATTTGGCCACATACCTCTAAGAAACGAGTTGTAAAGATTATTTTACAACCGTTTTCCTGATTCGGTGCAGGTATGCCTACTTTAATCAAATTCACCCATTCCCACAAATCATCCATCAATAAAACAAACCTTTTTTTGCTCAGAACTCTGAAAAGAATGATAGCTTTCTCATCAGAACTTTTGTTCATCCATAACTCATTTGAAATGCCAAGCTTTTCACCAATCTTTTCTTGAACATTTTCAACAGTGTGATCTTTAGACACCACCACCCAAATTACATCAACATAACCCATTAGGATGTTGCTTAACTTATTGTTAATTTGGGTCAAGAGTGTCGTCTTACCGACACCTCCCAAGCCAGTAAACCAATGATGCCCACCTCGTTTCCTCTAAGTAAGCTCAAGACTTTTCCCAATGTTAATTCCAAACCCACTGTGGGCTCAATAGGTCTTACCTCCACTCGGGCTGCAGGTTCATTCTCAGCTACCTTGCCAAAAATTCCTTCATTCTTCAGTTCAACTATCTCTTCGAGTTTTTGGGCCACTTGCTCACCAAACTTGTAGCTAGACATACAGTTCCAGGAAAAGCAGCCAGCGAAACATAATCTATGAATTTCTTGAGGACCATCTTTGATCAGTTCATCAGCATCTGCTACCACAGTGTGCACCCTTGAAAGCCAGAGTTGAACTTGGCTAAGCCGCCTCATAAGTTGTTGTTCAGCAAGATCAACCATCTGGTGCACATCGTCCCTTTGCGCTTTCAGTTTTTCCACTTCCACGCTCAGAGCTTTAAGATTTTGTTCTAATTTACATGTATAATTAGCTTGTGCAGAAATGCAATCCCAACAACGAGGAACTATGTCTTCTGTTGAGATTCCAAGAGAGTATAGATTTCCCATAATTTGCTTTCAAATATATTGTTGATGAATCAAGAAAGAGGAGACCTGGCTTGGTTTCCTGAATTTCTTAGGCATAAAAGCTAGAAGTTTCCGCAAGGTGAGAGGTAGTGCCTTTGACAAATGCACTAAATTTGGGGGCAGGCAGGCGTCCTGGTCTCCTTGGCTCTTAATAATTTCTGTTTTGGTAAGCAGAAAATGACTTGCTAGAGCTACAGTAGGATGTTTTCAGTTGAAAATGCCAATGGGGAAGGGGGTTGGTGCGTTTTTGGTCCTTTCTCAAATTCTAAAAAACTTCAGTGATTGTTGCTGTTGTTGTTTTTTCCATTTTTTTCTTTGTTTCCACATCCGGAAATCCTAAGGTTTCGTACTGAAGAAATTAGTTAGCCACACAAACACTCATGATATGAAGCACAAGGCATAATCCTATACAAGTCAATGGTACTGTGAAAAGTTAACAACAAACACACTTTAAGTCACAACCATAAGTCAATGTTCTGTATTACCTCTTTAGCTTTTCCAATACCCGAGTTTTCAATGCAAAGTTAAAAACTAAAAGGACAACAAAAAGTTGCTGGTAAAAATAAACAGAGTCACGAGCAGTAAGCGCTGATCTATCACACATCACTACAATTCTTTTTACAATTCCTGACCAACTCACTTGGCAATACTAAATCAAAAGTATCTTCCCATAAACCCAGAAAAACAATTGAAGCAGATGAACATGTTTTGAACTATTGATTAATTGTAGATGGTGAAAGCTGAAAACAGAAGTTTCTGAGGCAATTTGTCTAAATTGTTCAAAACCCAGAAAGCAACTAATTGTTTCCGTGAAATTGGGGTTCAAATACCTGAACAAAACAGCCATGGAAATAAAGGCGGCACAAACCAGCAGGTTGAGCAATGCATGTAGTTGTTGAACACCTTCTGCAGCTGTTTTCTGATAATGGGATTCAACTTTGGGAGATGAAAATCTGTAGAAGGTCCATCACCATGAGAGACAGAAGGAAGAGATCAAAAGGAAAGCAGTGAAAGCTGCAGCTTTGGCCGTGGGTTAAATTCGTTGTTTTACCTTGTGTTGTGTACCAGACAAATGCATGACAAAGACTTATTTTATATTCACAATGGTACTCTTCATTTTTTTTTTAATTTATTTTTCATTTTATGTTAACTATCTTTGCTTTTTTTTTTTTCTCCTCTTTACCGTTTCCGTATCTTAGCTTAAGAATTAATTTTTTTTTTCTTTTTTCTTTTTCGTTTTTAGTATTATTTTCTTCATTTCCTTTATGATTTTATTTGCTTAAAAATTTCTTGATTTTTGATGTCATTATTTTATTTGTTTAAAAATCATACCACGCCATTAGAGATTGTTCATTCCTCTGCAATTGCATGAGAAATTAGTAAAAAAAATTTTTTTTGGTGATAAGAAATTAGTAAAAAATTTTGAAAGTAATGATTGCTCATGCCCATCTGAAAATATAAATACTAAACATATTAACATGCCGTGGTTGATGGTTCATTGGAACTTGTATGTCTATCAGCATACAAAAAGACAAAGATACAACATAGCTTCTTGCAGCTCTGTTCCATAGTTGATGCCACCAGGGTGCTCCACAACTCAAGAGTCTCAGACCACTAAATTGTTTCATTTTTGTCTGCCTGCATTTTGCAAATGTGTTATAACCCAAAGTCCCAAAGAAAGCAATACTTATAGCTAGTTTAGATTTTGAGACTATCTGCCACCATTAATCCTCAGCTGGGAGAAAACTCCAACAGTTGTTGTGTTTGAACCGTCATCTCTAGCCAGTTGCCAGTGGCACATCATCTTTCTCAGATTGGAGGTTATTTGATGGCAAACGATGAAACGGATGGGATGATAAGTCCAGAAAAGCATAAATGGCGCTGTCCTCGTGTGCCTCTCTGCGTACTGCCGTTTGCTGTAACTGCAATGAGTATTCCAAGTCCCAGCAGACATCAAGCATTGTTGGCCTGCTGGCTCCATTTGGTTTCAGGCACTTCTCAACCAGTTCACTGAATTTTCTCAATGAATTAGGATTAATCGGGCGAGTCACTGAAGGATCAATAATCTTTTCTAGTTCCCCCTTCTTTAACCAAAACAGTCCCCACTCAGTTAAATTTATCTCTTCCTTTCTATGGGAGTTGACGATGGCTGGCCGAGCACAAAGCACTTCAAGAAGCACCACACCAAATGAATAAACTATTGGAGGGAAGACTGATTTGAATTCCTGCTATCTGATAAGATACACTCCTAGCTTAGCCTAACTTAGTGATATAGTTATTTGTATTCAAATGTATTTTCAGTTGTACTTATCTGATCTTGTATCATGCATAAATATAGAAAAAAATATACAGAGGCAGCAAGCCCTTTCATTGTTTCATTCTCTCTGTTCCTATTATCTCTGTCTCTCTTATATGGTATCAAGAGCTTAATTCTCTAGCGAGATTTTTTTTTTCACCATGAGCACCACTTCTTCCACAAATTCTTCATCCTCTACTAACACCCCGGTTCTTAGCACTACTCTTCAAAATTCTTCCAACACTCTCCTTTGATCACCATTAATGCTGCTGCTCAACTTCCAATCAAACTAACCTCTCAAAATTACCCTTATTGGCGGGCGCAATTTACCTCTCTCTTAATTGGCCACAAACTCAGTGGCTATCTTGATGGTACAAAGCCATGCCCACCTTCAACCATTCCTGCAGAAGGTTCACATCTGACTATCTTCATTCCTAATCCGGCCTATGATCACTGGGTCCAACAAGATCATTTGCTTCTTCATGGCATTATTGCCTCTGCTACTGAATCTGTGGTACCATTCTTTGCCTCTTGCACAACCTCAGCTGCTGCCTAGACAAAGATCCAAAGCATGTTTGCCAATAAGTCTCGGTCACGGATGATGCACTTAAAAGATAAACTGGCTCAACCACGAACAAATCAAAAAGTACAAGACTATTTTCAATCTCTACGGCAAATTGCAGATGAATTGGCTTTAATAAATTCGCCAATCCAGGAAGACCACTTGGTGATTTATGCATTGAATGGTCTTGGCTCTAATTTCAGAGAAATAGCTGCTGGCATCCGTGCTCGTGAATCCGCTATTTCCTTTGAGGAACTCTTGGATAAAATGGTTGAATATGAAATCTTCCTTCAAAAGCAAAACTCATCTGAGTTTCTTCTTCCTTCTGCTCATATCTCTCAGCGTTCTCCTCGGCCTGACAGATCTCCTGATACCAAGAACTTTTCAGGATCTCGTTCCTACAGTTTTGGTGATTCTGCTTTTCACAAACGCTCCGTCACTTCTAAGGTCGTTTGTCAATATTGTGATAAACCTGGGCATTCCGCAAAATCCTGTTTTAAAATAAAACCCAGACAGTCTCACAACAACTCTTCTGCGCATAACTCTTCTGCTCATTTTGCTTCTACTATAAAAAATGATTCTGGCAGGCTTATGGACTTAGCTACATCTCATCATGTTACGGCTGACTTGAAAAATCTGAACATTCATGACAAATATGGTGGCACTGATCAGTTACTAATTAGTGATGGCAGTGGGCTACAAATTTCTCATACTGGTTCAACTTCTCTACCACTTTCTACTGCTTCCTTTCGTTTAAATAATGTTCTTCATGTGCCTAAAGCATATAAAAATTTAATATCTGTTTCTAAATTTTGTGATACTAATTCTACCTCCGTTGAATTTTTTCCATCTTCTTTTCTTATCAAGGATCTTCACTCGAGGGCTCCTCTTGCTCAAGGCCAGACTAACAATGGAGTGTATGAGCTTCATACTGCAGCGCCTCTTATTCAAAAAACCGCACTTGCTTTTGTTGGAGTCAAAACAAATTCTGCTATCAGGCATCACAGACTTGGGCACCCTTCTTCAAAAACCTTGCAATTTCTTGTTAAAAATTTTTCATTGCCATGTTCTCCGAGTGTTTCCAATAATTTATGTATTTCCTATTCTTGTAATAAAATCCATAAACTCCCATTTGGTATTTCTACTATTTCTGCAACCAAACCTTTAGAAGTTATTTATACTGATGTTTGGGGGCCTTCTTGGGTATCTTCTTTTGATGGCTATTGATATTACATTTCGTTTGTCGATCTCTATACAAACTATATCTGGCTATATCCTCTCAAACAAAAATCTGATGTCTTTCATCACTTTCCTAAGTTTAAACTGCTTGTTGAAAAATATTTTCAAACACAAATTCTATCTATCTATACCGATTGTGGGGGAGAATTTGATAAACTAAAACCTTTTTCTAGCTCTCTTGGAATTCAACACCTGCAAACCCCACCTTATACGCCTGAACATAATGCCGTTGTTGAGAGAAGGCACCACAGCATCGTTGAAACTGGTCTAACCTTGCTTCATCATGCCTCCATGCCTCTTATTTATTGGCCATATGCCTTTCAAACTGCTGTTTATCTCCTTAACCGATTACCATCTGTTGTCTTGGGTCAGAAAAGTCCATTTGAATCAATCTTTCATGAAACACCAAACTACACCAAGCTAAAAGTTTTCGGATGTCTTTGTTTTCCTTGGTTGAAGCCTTACTCTGAACACAAACTTGACTCAAAATCCAAACCATGTGTGTTCTTGGGTTACTCCAAAAATCAGAGTGCCTATTATTGTCTTGATCCTATAACTCAAAAAATTTATACATCTCATCATGTTCTCTTTGATGAAAATCGGTTTCCTTTCAAAACAAATACCACTACTCCTTCTAATTCTTCTACTTCATTGTCGTCTTTAATATCTGATATGCCAATTGTGAATACTTTGGATTCAGCTAAACAAGTCGGTTCTGATGTTAAGGTGCTTCTGCATGACTCTACTCACTCTAACCTTCAACAAGAGGCTCATTCAAGTGAAAGACCCATTCTTTATAATAAGGTAAGATTCTCTTCTTTGTCTGATCATACATCTTCTCCTAACATTAGCCAAACAGAACCTGTCGCTCCTCAAAGAATCCATCCCATGGTCACCCGGTCCCAAAACAATATATTCAAACCCAAAAAACTTTCTGTGCAACTAAACATCCTATATCACCTTCTATCGAACCATCATGTGCCAGTCATGCTGTTCAAATCTCTACATCGAAACAGGCTATGCTTGATGAACTCAGAGCTCTGCAGAAAAATGAAACATGGGAGTTAGTTCTTCCTCCCTCTGATAGAACAATTGTTGCATGTAAATAGGTATTTCGCATCAAGCGAAATCCTGATGGTAGTATATCGCGATACAAGGCGCGGCTTGTTGCTAAAGGGTTCACACAACGACCTGGTCTCGACTACAATGAAACTCATAGTCCAGTTGTGAAACCAGTCACGGTAAGGTTGGTGCTGTGTTTAGCTATTTCTAATGGTTGGCCATTGCATCAATTTGATGTAAATAATGTGTAGATGGTAGTTTGAAATCTATTTACACCCACCAACCATGAAGATTTCAACAATTGTGGCTTGTCAACAATTGTGGCTTGTCAAAAATGTTGGCTAAGTTGTCAACTATTGTTGGCTTATCATTTGGCTATTTTGTCAAGGTGGAGAACTTGTCAAAAATGTTGGCTAAGTTGTCAACTATTGTTGACTTATCATTTGGCTATAAATAGCCATGAGAACTCTTGGCAAAATGCAATAAGAGCAAGTTCAAGCATCAAGCAAGCAAGAGAAAGAGCTTGCAATTGTGAGAGAGTTTTGGAGAGAGTGTTAGTGTGAGAGTAAGAGAGTAAGCTAAGTGGGTAATATAAATATCCCACGGTTAGCTAGTGTTTGGAGAAAATTAGGTAATTTAATTTTCTCTGGTAATGCTCTCGGGTCTTGAGGTCTTAAGCTTAGCATTTAAGCTTGTATTATCTCCTTGATTATAGTGTAATATTTTCTCATCATCTTTGCCCGTGGACGTAGGCTTTAAGCTGAACCACGTAAATCCTGTGTCTCCTATTTGTTTTATTCTTTGCACTTCATTTCTTGTGCATGTCCAAATTTATTTCCTGTGCATTATTTGCCGGCATATTGGCTACTTCGGGCCCACCTACTCCAACAAACTGGTATCAGAGCTGGTAATTGACTGCCGTCTCGACTGTCTTTGCTATATTTGCAAAGTTAGTTGGCTGTGATATTGTGTTGCTTCCGTTCGGTCCGAGCTATCTGGTTAATTAGCAAGTATGGCTGCAAATGTCTCAACGACCAAGTATGATATTGAGAAATTCACAGGAAAAAATAGTTTCAGTTTATGGCGTATCAAGATGCGGGCCATACTGGTTCAACAAGGGTTGATAAAGGCTTTGGGAGGCAGAGATAAATTACCGGAATCACTTTCGGCTGAGCAAAAGGACGAGTTGATGGAAAAGGCACATAGTGCCATCTTACTTAGTCTTGGAGATGAAGTCTTACGAGAAGTTGGGACAGATTCCACTGCACCCGGCTTATGGCTCCGGTTGGAGAAGAAGTACATGACAAAGTCTCTGACCAAAAGGCTGTTTCTCAAGCAGCGGCTTTACACTCTCAAGATGGAAGAAGGTACATCATTATCGCAGCATCTGGATAATTTCAATACAATTATTATGGATCTCAATAATATTGATATTAAAATCGAGGATGAGGATCAAGCTTTGATTGTTTTGTGTTCTTTGCCTCATCCATACGAGAACTTCGTGGAGAATATGTTGTACGGTCATGATGAAATTACTCTCGATGAGGTAAAAGCTGCTTTGGGCTCTAATGAGCTGAGGAAGAAATTAATCGGGAAAGCAGTTGAAAGCAGTCAAGGAGAAGGCTTGGTTACTCGGGGGAGATCCAAGACTAAAGGTGGAAATTCAAGTAGCAAAGTCTTCAGATCACAGTCCAGGAAGCGTGTGCAATGTTATTTCTGCAAGAAATACGGGCACATTAAGAGGGAATGTCCAAAGAAGAAGGAGAAAGGTGAGCCACTAGAGCAGACCAAGGATGGTGCACATGTGGTTGTTGCTCAATCTTCAAATGATGCTGAAACTGTTCTAGCAGTATCTGACTCACAAGTTGGTGAGAGGTGGATTCTTGATACAGCTACCACATTTCACATTAGTACCTCCAAGGAGTTGTTCTCAACGTACGAGAGGTGTGCCGGCTTGGCTTTAATGGGAAATGACCATGCTTGTAAAGTTGTGGGGATTGGCACTGTCCGTATCAAGATGTTTGATGGTATTGTTAGAACCTTGACAGAGGTTCGGCACATTCCAGAAATGAAGAAAAATCTTATTTCCTTGGGGACTTTGGACAAGAAAGGCTTTCACTATTCTGGTGAAGGTGGAGTACTAAAAGTATTTTCTGGTGCTTTGACTGTGATGCGTGGACATATGGAACAAGGACTTTATTTCTTGGATGGTTCCACTGTTATAGGCGCTGCAACAGTGTCTTCGTCCGTTGATCCAGATGCTGACACCACCAAGTTATGGCATATGCGGCTTGGGCATATGAGTGAGAGAGGTCTATCTGTGCTTAGCAAACAAGGCTTGCTGAGTGGCCAGTGCACTGGAAAACTTGAGTTTTGTGAGCACTGTGTATTGGGCAAGCAGACTCGTGTGAAATTCAACACGGGGATCCATCAGACCAAAGGTACAGTCGATTACTTCCACTCTGACCTTTGGGGTCCCTCTCCGGTTATTTCCAAAGGTGGTTACAGATACTTGTTGACTTTTATTGATGATTACTCAAGAAAGGTGTGGGTGTATTTTTTGAAAAACAAAGATCAAGTCTTTGTCACCTTTAAGCAATTCAAGGCTTTGATCGAGAACCAGACGGGGAAGAAGATCAAGCGGCTCCGAACCGATAATGGTTTGGAATATTGCTCGGGTGAATTTGATGAGTTCTGCAAAAATGAAGGGATAGTGAGACACCGCACTATCCGACATACACCACAGCAGAATGGAGTTGCAGAACAGATGAACAGAACTCTTTTGGAACGAGCTCGATGCATGAGACTAAATGCTGGTCTCAGTGAAGATTTTTGGGCTGAAGCAATTAATACTGCATGTTATTTGGTGAATAGATCTCCGTCTACAGCTATTGAGTTGAAGACTCCTGAGGAAGTATGGTCTGGTCGTCCTGCTGATTACTCTGGTTTAAGAGTGTTTGGTTGTCTGGCTTATGTTCATGTCAATGAAGGTAAACTGAAGCCGCGAGCAAAGAAATGCATATTTCTTGGATATGGCCAAGGGGTGAAAGGATACAGGTTGTGGTGTTCTGATCCGGTTTCACCAAAGTTCATGTACAGCAGAGATGTGACTTTTGACGAGTCATCCATGCTTCGATCCACAAACAATTCCCGGGAAAAGGAGGAGTCAGTTGAAAAGGGAGATCATGGTGTCGAGCAGCAAGTGGAGTTTCAGGTGGAGGCTCCTATTCCTACTTCGAATGAAGGTATTTCAGTCCAAGGTGAGTGTGATGAGGTGGAGGACTCACATGAGGAAAGAGTTACACCTCAAGAACAGCAGTATAGCATTGCCTCTGGTAGATCGAGGAGACAGATCAAACCTCCTCAAAGGTATGCAGATGTAAATCTAGTTTCTTATGTACTTAGTGTGGCAGAGTCCATTGGTCCAGAACCTTCCAATTACAATGAGGCTATCACATGGAATGAGTTAGCACAGTGGGCGGTTGCTATGAATGAGGAGATGGAATCTCTTCACAAGAACGAGACATGGGAGTTGGTTAAACCGCCAGATGGTCGAAAAATTGTTGGTAGCATGATGTATGCTATGGTTTGCACTCGTCCAGATATTTCACATGCAGTCAGTGTGGTGAGCAGGTACATGTCTTGTCCTGGTAAAGAACATTGGTTGGCTGTGAAATGGATTCTCAGGTATTTGAGAGGCACTGCAGATATATATGCTTAGTTTATGATCAGAGTAACAGTTCAAGCTGTGTCATGGGTTACGTGGACTCTGATTATGCTGGAGATTTGGACAAAAGGAGATCTCTGACAGGTTATGTCTTCACGCTTGCTGGAGGTGCCATAAGTTGGAAGGCTGTATTCCAGTCTACAGTTGCCTTATCTACAACTGAGGCAGAATACATGGCAGCAGCGGAAGCGGTTAAAGAAGCATTGTGGTTGAAAGGTCTGGTTAACAGTTTGGGATTCAAGTAGAACTCGACAGTTATTTACTGTGATAACCAGAGTGCTATTCATCTGACTAAAAATCAGATGTTCCATGAACGAACCAAGCACATTGATGTCAGATATCATTTTGTCCGGGATCATATTTCACAAGGTGATATTGAGATGAATAAAGTTTCTACTCAGGAAAATCCCGCAGACATGTTAACAAAGGTCATTCCTTGTTACAAGTTCAAGCATTGCTTGGACTTGGTTGGTATTTGCAGTTGGTGATTGCCCTTAAGGGCATACGAGGCAGAGATGATCCAGTTCGAGAAAATTACCATGATCGATTTGAAGAAATTTCAAACTAAGGTGGAGATTTGTAGATGGTACTTTGAAATATATTTACACCCACCAACCATGAAGATTTCAACAATTGTGGCTTGTCAACAATTGTGGCTTGTCAAAAATGTTGGCTAAGTTGTCAACTATTGTTGGCTTATCATTTGGCTATTTTGTCAAGGTGGAGAACTTGTCAAAAATGTTGGCTAAGTTGTCAACTATTGTTGGCTTATCATTTGGCTATAAATAGCCATGAGAACTCTTGGCAAAATGCAATAAGAGCAAGTTCAAGCATCAAGCAAGCAAGAGAAAGAGCTTGCAATTGTGAGCGAGTTTTGGAGAGAGTGTTAGTGTGAGAGTAAGAGAGTAAGCTAAGTGGGTAATATAAATATCCCACGGTTAGCTAGTGTTTGGAGAAAATTAGGTAATTTAATTTTCTCTGGTAATGCTCTCGGGTCTTGAGGTCTTAAGCTTAGCATTTACGCTTGTATTATCTCCTTGATTATAGTGTAATATTTTCTCATCATCTTTGCCCGTGGACGTAGGCTTTAAGCTGAACCACGTAAATCCTGTGTCTCCTATTTGTTTTATTCTTTGCACTTCATTTCTTGTGCATGTCCAAATTTATTTCCTGTGCATTATTTGCCGGCATATTGGCTACTTCGGGCCCACTTACTCCAACATAATGCTTTTCTACAAGGCAACTTGGACGAAGAAGTCTATATGAAGCAACCACCCTTTTTTCATGATAGAACAAAGCCAACAGGTTATGTGTGTAAGCTTAAAAAAGCCATATATGGCTTAAAGCAAGCTCCCCGTGCATGGTATTCAGCATTAAGTTCATTCTTAAATCGATTTGGCTTTCGCAATTCTGTAGTAGATCAGTCTCTATTTATTTACATCAAAGATAATGTGGTTGCTTACATGTTAATTTACGTAGATGATATCATTCTCACCGGCAACAATGCAACTTTCTTGATGTCATTTGGTTAGGACTTTTCGACAACTTCCTCTCTCAAAGATCTTGGCAATCTCAATTTTTTCCTCGGAGTTGAAGTCATTGCTCAGTCACGTGGCTTATTTCTTTCTCAACATAAGTATATTCAAGATATACTTGAGCATACCAACATGTCTGGTACTAAAGAAGTTAACACACCACTCTCTACAACTATTTCACTCCGACTAAATGATGGAACTGCTGCAGCAAATGCTGAAGAATATCGAAAAATCATTGGCTCACTACAGTATCTTTCTCTCACTCGTCCAAATATCAGTTTTGTAGTAAATCGACTTTCTCAGTTCATGCACAAGCCCACCCAAACTCATTTCACAGCTCTGAAAAGAGTGTTACGCCACTTAAAGGGTACTATCTTTGATGGCTTTTGTATTAATAAGGAGACTGATTTGAAGCTCACTGTTTTTACTGATTCTGACTGGGCGAGGAATCCAGATGATCGAAAATCCACATCAGCCTATGTAATTTATTTTGGCAGCACTCCAATCTCTTGGAGCTCTAAAAAGCAAAGCACAATTGTGAGGTCATCACCTGAAGCTGAATATCGGGCTATTGCTATTTCGGTTTCTGAATTAAGCTGGATTCAGTCCTTACTTTTTGAACTATATATCTCCGGTCAGTGTTCTTTTCCTCCAACAGTGCTTTGTGACAATCTTAGTGCCACCTATACATGTGCAAATCCTGTCTTCCACTCAAGAATGAACATTTGGCATTGGATTACCTATTTGTTCGAGAGAAAGTACAAGCTAGACTCTTGTCAGTTCGACACATACCATCTTCAGAGCAACTTGCAGATGCCTTAACTAAAGCTCTTCCTCATCCAAAATTTCGAGCTTTGTTACTCAAGATTGGTATCTCTGATGGATCCACCATTTTGCGGGGGAGTATTGGAGGGAACACTGATTTGAATTCCTGCTATCTGATAAGATAAACTCCTAGCTTAGCCTAACTTAGTGATATAGTTATTTGTATTCAAATGTATTTTCAGTTGTGCTTATCTGATCTTGTATCATGCATAAATATAGAGAAAAATATACAGAAGCAGCAAGCCCTTTCATTGTTTCATTCTCTCTGTTCCTATTATCTCTGTCTCTCTTATATAAACATCCGATTTTTCTGTAAACTGAAGGCATCTGACATACTCAGGATCAAGATAACCAAAGCTCCTTTTTACACCCGTGCTCAACTCATCTGGATTGAGGTGACCTGATTTGGAAAGGCCAAATCTGCAACTTTCACCACATAATGTTCATTAAGCAAGATGTTTATGGACTTAACATCACAGTGAATGATCCCTCCATATGAACCAGTGTGGAGGTAATGAAGACCCTTCGTTGCACCTATACAAATTTCAAGTCTTTGCCACCAAGTCAGTAAGGATAATGCAGATGATGTCTCTGGATTCCTGCGCAAGTTGTAAAGATGATCTTTGAGAATCCCTTGATCCATGAGCTCATAGACTAATATCACCTCAGACCCTTCGTCACAATAGCCAATCCGGGAAACAAGGTGGCGATGTCGAATCTTGGATAGAACCATGACCTCAGTTCGAAATTCTGGAAGGCCCCGACCATGTTTTACCTCATCGTTTGACTGCCACTTTAAGACTATTTCGTAGAGTTCTTTTATAAACTTTACCAAACCCTCCCTCTCCAATCAGCAATTTAGCCCCAAAGTTGTTGGTTGCCTCTATTATTTCAGCAAAAGGTATCTTTAGTTTAAGGTTTAAGTTCACAGGTGGAACATATGAAGTGGTTTCCTAAGGTTTTCTTTTTCTGCCTTTCTTACACAACAAGAACAGTACCATCTAAGTATCTAACAACAGACAACAAAACCCCCAAAAACTGAGCCAATTATGATTAACAGATTCTGCTTCTTTCTTAGTTCCAAGCCCGATTCAGTAATTAACTCCATGATCTCGAATCCATTCAGGTAAGCATGTTTTTCTTGGAATTTGTCTCCATTCAATGGGGCAACACTGATTTACATGAAGTCAGAATCACCCGTGTCAACCACAAAATCAATAGTAGAATGGAACTCAGTCTAAACGGTACAATCGTAAGGATTCATAATTGGTTGAATTCTCAAATTGTCCCTTAAATTATACATCTTTGGACATATTGGTCCATAAGCTTTTATTTGGGACAATTGACTCCGCAAACTATTATTCTGGAGCAATTAATCTCTTTAACTATTATTTTGAAACAATTAACCCCCAAAAACTATTATTTGGGGACAATTAAGCCCTCAAAATTATTATTTAAGGATGATATAGCCCTTAATTTAATGGAACCCTCCATTTTCAAATAAGGGTTCTATTGAATTAAGGACTAAATTGTTCAAAAAAAAGTTTGAGGGGTTAATTGTCCCAAAATGAAAGTTTAAGGGGTCAATTGTCCTAATAAAAGTTTAGGGGTCAATTTGTCTTTTTCGGTATAGTTTAGGGACTATTTTGGATATTTAGCCATTGATAATTTGTCTGAATCTACCATAAATATAGAGATTGAAAACGAACATGTTGGGTGATGGACTAAGAATGTCACAGAAATGGACCCGAACAAGATGCGTGGTATCCTTACTGACATTGAAATGCCAAGTAATGTTAATAGAATTTGTTGTTTGTTCATTTGTTAAGTTCACTTCCCTACAAGTCTTACAGACAAGATTTGGGATAAAGTTTCGAAAGGCTCTTATTTCATCCTGACCATAGTTTAGCCTACCAGTAAAAATGTTACAGTTTTTTCCAAAATTTCCAATATGTATATAGTTATTATCAGCTACCCATTCTGATGCTATTACTGTCGAGTCATTCAAGATTGAGCCCCCAACATTAACTCTTACAACTGTTCTAAGAACCTGAGACAGCAAACCTTGGTAAGAACCATTACTTCTAGCCTAAGTCACAAGAGTTATATCATCGAAAAGATTGGGAACAAGAAAAACTTCTATAGCATTGACGAAAGCAAAAGATGTTTGTTGTGCAGGGATGAAGTGAATTCTAAAGTTGGTTGCATGGATAGGGACCAAGAAATCCTTAATCACAGGGTAAGATCTACTGTTTCTAACACTGAAATTGGATGGCAGAGACTTGTTGGAACTTGAAACATTGAATAGAGCGTCAACTAGATTAGCCTGGTGTGACTTGAAGGAAAGAAATGGAGGCGTTCCACATGTAGGCCGGCCTTATTGATATCAAGATTATATGAAAATGGACTTGTATAAAACCTTGCCGTTTGGTAGAGAGATGAGCCTGCGGCTGACTGGCTGGTGTTGGGTTATGCTCAAAAAACAAATCATTTGGGCCTGATTATGGGTTAGCCCGAAGTTTAAATGGATCAAAAGGTATTATCCAAATCTATTTAGGTTAAAAGAGTTTTAACCTAAATATAAAAGAGTGTTTAAGATACCAATAATTTAAGAGTTTTTGCCATCAAACACGAAAATTCTCTCTATACGTTTGCTAGCACAAAAAGGTAGAGAAAACTCCATTCATACTCTTCATGACACGAAGATTGGTTGCTGCTTGATCGTGTGGATACTGTAGATGCAAGATTCTAAGAAAGTTTCGTTGCAGCTTGATTCGATCCAACTTCAATTTGTGATTTTATCACACAAGAGAGGTAATATTTCTATCACTGATTGGGATATTCTTCGTAAGGATCCTGGTGTGAATTAAAATTTTATTATTCCGCTGCATTTATTTGTTCTCAGTTTCCCTTCAACTAGTTGGTTCGAGGGGGTGGCTTTTATCAATAGAGGAGTTGGGATTGTTGTCACCAACAAAGTTCCTGCTGCCTAGTGGCAGAGCAGAACCTGACCTGCAATTGATGAAGTATTTATCTGGAAAAGTATAAGGGTCTGATAGAACAGGATAGAATTGGAGAAGGAAGAAGGACAAGAGATTGTTAAGGAAGAGCAGCATTTCCATTGAAACTGGTTGGAACTCGAAACAGTGGTCAAGGTTGACCAGATAATATTCAAGTTGTATGGATATATTTTGCTTGAGAAAAATAATTGAGATCTTCCACTAACTAATATTGCCAGGCAGAATAGCTTCCACAAGGGAATATCTTTTTCTTTGCATGCCAATTTTGATTCTTGGCATTTGCTCCCATTCGTTTTCGCTTTTGTCCAAGAACCAACATTCCTGACTTTTCTTATGGTTCAAACGCCTGTTAGTAAATGACTTTTCTATCTCTTTTCTGTGTCTTTAATTAATCCACTGACTTAATTCAGCATCATCTTCACATGCATATATAGTACTAACTCTGTATTTGAAGATGAGTCTGTTTCATGGAAAGATCAAAGATGCATCTAGCTTAAGTCCAAGCAAGCATAGCAGGGCAAAACTATGAGAAAATCTGGGCTGAACCAGAACAGTTCAAAAGCAGCAGCCTGCCCTCAAGTTATTAATTTTTTAGAAAGTGGAAAGTTGAAGGAAACTCATTGAAATTGGAAATTCAAGCCCACCATAAAAGTCCAAGTTTTAGTTTCTTCCCAACACTTTCTTGCGCTGTGCGTTGCAAATTGCAATCCAAATCTATGTCTTCATCAATCTCAATCTCATCTACGCAAAACAGGTTCCAATACCATTGTCTTGGTCTTTTCAAGATTTAAATTATTTACCAGTACTTTCTGTGGTTCTTCTCATTTTACGTGAATATTACTATTATTCTTTCTCATGTTTTGATTGATATGTGGTGTAAATTAACGAACGTAAACGATATCAAAATCACACTGATGATCTCCCTGTTCCTATTCATTCATTCAGGGTTCCACATATGATTCATTCATTCAGGGTTCCATTATTGCTTAGAGAAAAGCAATAAATTCAAGGCACAACTAGAAAAAGATCGGCGTCAAATTCCAAGAAAGAGTCCCTGATCGATGGAGGGAAATTTCGCGTAAGTCAAGGTCTTCTCTCTCTCTTCTCTCTTGTTTTTCCATGCACTAATTAACTTATATACTCCATCCGTCCCGAATTTTTTTGCCGTCTCCTACACTTTTGCACAAAGTTGAAAAGAGTGGGTGGTAAAGAAATGAATTTTTCTTTTAATCCTTGATGTTGTAATTTTTTTAACTTTGTGTGTAAAATATGATGCTAAAAAGTTTAAGGATAAATTTGAAATTTTAAATATATTTATTATTTGTTTTAGATAAAGAATAAATAAATTGAGACTTTCAAAAAGAGGAAAATGAACAAATAAATTAAAATAGAGAGAATAAATGATCTTTTTGTTGATTATAAAGTAAAGTCGTCATAATCAAAAGATTTGATTTTCATAAATATGAGAATATATCCAAGTAATTAATCAAATTATGATTGACATGGATATGAAGGCAATTAAACAAATAATACTATTAAACAATATCATTCCCTCAAACAATTTAGCAATATTATTGCAATATTGATTTCCAAAATGAGAAAATCACAATGCAACAATTTTAAATTATTGTAGTAAGTATAAAAATACATAGACACAGTACGACTGCAATTAGAGGTGTCCATGGGCCGGGCTTGAGTAAAATTTTACAAAATCTTTGCTTGTCCAAGCCCGGCCCGGCCCGGTATTTCGGGTCTATTCTTCTGTCCAAGCCCGGCCCTAAAATATTTATATAAGCTAGAGGTCCGTCCAAAAGCCCGTTTTTAATTTTTTTCGGACACTAATTTTAAAAATTAAATTATATTAATTTATATTATAAATAAAAGTAAATCAATACATTTAAGAAATTATTATCTAAGCAATTTTTATAAAATTAATAAAGTCTAAATACTAATAATATTTGAAAAATATTAATATCATATACAAAAAAAATAAGAAAAATAACACATTAACAAATAAAATAAATATATAAAAATATATTTATATTAAATCAATAGTAAAACGGACGGGCCGGGTCGGGCTTTTATACCTATGACCAAGCCCGACCCGTTTTCTAAACGGGCCTAAAAATTTTGTCCAAGCCTGACCCTTAAATTTAAAATTCTTGTCCAAACCCTCCCAAATATCGGACGGACTTACGGGCTCGGACGGATAGCCTGACTCTTGAACAGCTCTAACTACAATTGTTGATTGCATTTTTGAGTGGGTTTCTCTGACCCACCACTTCAAATTTGAGGAGACTTTAATGAATGTAATGATTGTGATGCTTTTGTTAGCTATATTGTCAGATTAAGGCCTATGTTTCCTGCACAACGAAGATAATTAAAGATATTGAACATCTCCAATTTGAGGATGATATTGGCAAAACTTCCTCTACTCGGCCTTGCCATGGTTACTCTTTCTATTTCGTTATACCCTAAAGCTTGTGTCTCTCGAAGGCAAAACAACCTCCCCTGCGTCTCTTCCTCCTGTGGAAACCTTAACATCAGCAACCCATTTCGACTACCAAGCCAACCACCTGAGTGCGGTAACCCTCGGCTTGAACTTGTTTGCGACGATAATAATCAAGCCCTTCTGGTATTGAAGCACGGCAAATTCTACGTCCAGGAGATTTCTTATGTTAATCAAACAGCTCGGCTCGTGGACGCGAGCCTAGAAAGAGATAAGTGCACCATTCGTCGAAGTTCCTTCTATCGCGATCTTGAATCAGACCTATATTTGTTGGAAGATAGTATTTTCTATCTTTTGGCCTGCACGAGCAGGGTTAACTCTTCACAGTTCCTCGATGCCGCTCCTTGCAGCAACAGCAGCTGCAATTTCTGTCCAGGCACCTACCTTTATTTTGTAGATGGGAGCAGACGTGCAACCGATTTCCCGGAGTCGTGCCGAATTGAAGCCGAGGTGCCTCTTCCGAGCTTGCCGGCAAATATCAGTATCACAAGCCGCCTCTCTGTTCACGATCTTTACCAACATCTATTAGTGGGCTTCCAAATTGAATGGCCTACATATGGTTACAAGGATGATCTCAGCTGGATAACTGTGATTCATGACATGTAAGATCAGTTTTTTATTTCATTAATTATTTTTACTTATCACTTACACCAAAATTTGTTTATCTATTTATACCTATATATTATTTCGACTTAATATTTAATTTGGTTTATAAATTATACCAAAATGATAGATTGATCATTAAATTTTTATTTGAGACTGATTGATTTTTGAATTTTTATTTTAAGACTAATTAGTTCCTGAATAGTAAAAAATTTGATGAATTGGGATAAATTAGTCTATGAACTTTTATTTTGGTAAAGATTGGTCTCTGAGTTTTTTTATTTTTTTTTTCATTCAAGACCTATCTATCTCAAAATAAAAATTCAATTACTAATCTGTCTCAAATAAAAGTTCAGGAATCAATTTATCCTTTTTGATATAATTCAGGGATCAAATTAAATATTAAACCATATTGTGTCTATCCATGATTAAATCCTCTTTCTCCTTTTCTAAATTGACATATGATGACTTACCAAATTGTATGGTAATTTCATGAGAAGTGAGTTAATATGATGTGAAAATGTCCTTTTTATCCTCTGAATTAAGAATTGTTGGTTTTTGATGTGGATTAATTCGAAATTTATTCTAAAAAACTCTTTTTTTAATTTTCTAATACTTTTTACATTTGTATAAAATAATTAAATATGACAATTTAATTTTTTTTAATTCAATATCTTAAAAATTATGCTGATATTTTTTTTTACCTTTCTAATTTACTTTTATTTTCTCCCATATATAAGCTTATTAATTTATTAATTTTTAAAATTTTCTTTAATTGTTAGTTGTAGAGTTATATGAACATTATATTAGTATTTTTTTACTTTTCTCTCAATAAATTAATCAAATCAAATTTCATATATAACCACAGCTTAGTACGGGACAAATTGCTAGTTAATATAAAATGTTCCCATCTCATAATTAATCTTTATCTTTCTTTAAAGTGCCATAATTTTCTAATCCGCTAACTTTCTCACAAATGTTTGTTGGCCGGAAAAATATTGTAGATTCTTTGTTTATTTGCCAGGTATATTGCTGGGGTATGTCTCCAGCTTTTTCTATTTGTTTCGGTATGGGCCTGAGGCCTTACAAGGTATGCTTTTTAGAGTTTGCATGTTAAATAATACATATTCAAAAAATACTTTTCTTTAATATGAAAATAATATTTTTTTTTCTTATTTCCTTGTATATTGAAATAAATATCTATCTCTTTTACAGGAGATTTATTCTTTATTATTTGTCTCGCGACAACAGGTATAAGCCTATATTGATTTTCCCATCTCTTTTTAAATTTGTTATTTTTTTTAGGCATAAATATAAAGAAAAGCCCATGAACTTCTATTACAATCAAATAAATCCCTGGACTTTTATTAAACCATAATTAGACTCTTGATTTGATTAGAAATTGGTAATTAAGACTCTATCCTAAACTTCAATTTACATCCAATTAATCTCTCGATTTTACTAAACCCACGTCTTATATGACTTTCCTCTATCTCTTAGCCTGGGAAAGAAGGCGAAAGTTAATCAAGACTTAAGATATTAGTTTTAATTTGAAGAAAAACTAATGAAGTAATATCCAACCCCTAATTTTATAGCTACTTTTCATTAAAAGTTTAGATTGGTTGAATATCCAAATTACCCTCTAAATTATACCTCTTTCGATATATTGGCCATAAATTTTTATTAGGGACATTTGACCCCTTGAACTATTATTTTGAGACAATTCACTTCTTAAACTAGTATTTTGGAACAATTAACCCCCTCAAATTATTATTTTGGGATAATGTAACCCTTTATTTGAAAATAGATTATTCCATTAAATTAAGGGTTATATTGTCCCAAAATAAAGTTTAAGAGGTTAATTGTTGTCACGCCCCGACCCGCAGGCTCGGCCACATGACAACCGCCGTACTACCTCGAGATGCGTGCCTCGTCAGGCGGGCAACCAAGATGATACAAGGCTTAAAAATAAAGGATACTCGAGCAATATATGAAAACATATGAAATATCATAGATAACATAGTTCAAAATATTTTAAAATAAGTAACACGTTTTACGGTGCTCCATGCAGCGGAAAGTATTATATATAAATACATAAACGTGTATGTCAAATGCAATAATATCCCGAGCCAAGATACACAAAGCAAAAGGGTGGCACCTACATAATAGTGTCCACAGAGACGAACTGGGATCACTGGCCACCGGGACGTCCGCCGTCCAAAGTCTGATGATCTGAGAACAAAAGTGAATGGGGTGAGTACATAAACTTGTACCCAGTGAGAGACTCGGTTATAAAGACCGATCACCTCAGGCTGGGGATATGAAATAATCCAAATATTAATTTAATAAATCATTTACTGATATATATGAAATCCCAACCAAATCAAATATCAAATCAATAACAATACATATATCCAAATGGGCTGGCATCTGAAATCGTCCCAATAAGATATACCCGTGCACTGGGTATCCACTGGACCGTCAAGGGTTACTTTATACTTTTAAAATATTTTTACTTTACTTTCTGGCCCATTCCCTTGACGTTTGCCTTGCTGTGGTGGAACACAGCTACCTCTGACCTGGCGAGGTTTTCTCTGCGCCTCTCTACTCCAGGTCAATATATTCTCCGTGCCCCTTCAAAAAGGCGGTCCACGGGAACCTCATATATATTCACCGTGCCCCTTCAAAAAGGCGGTCCACGGGAACCTCATATGCATGCCTCTCCCTCGGTCCACGCTCCCGCAAATTGGAGCTCCGAGGAAATCGCTCAAACTCTCATCTCTCGGGGGTACCGTTTCCCCAAATAATAATCAATAATAATATCAATATGTATATAATTTATTGAAATTCCCACCCTTCAAATCATTTATAAACTAGGTGTGTGTGGGTGGACAAATCATATCCCAAAACATATTTAAACAATTTAATAAAGCATTTATAAATAAATTTGAAAACGGTTAACCCTCAATGGTCAACCAATATAATCCAAGCCACTCACAAGTGAGGAGAGTTGTATACTCCCCGATTACCCACGAATGCCTTAGCTCAAATTGCAACCGGTCCAAAACTCGTACGATCACGTACCAAATTCTCAGCCAAAACGCACGGTTGAATCAAAAGATATCGGCTGATGAACAAACTGTCGCCAAATTTCCAGATTTCTAGATTTGATGATTTCATTAGAAATCTTGGTGTTTTGATCTTCAAGGAAGCAAAATAAGTTGATATTGATGATTGATGAAGTTTTTGAAGAGGGATTGAAGTCTTGATTCAGACAGAATTGGAAGAGAGAGATCGGAGAATTGAAGGAGAAGATGAAATGTGAGAAATGGGGGTCTCGGCAGCCGAGACCCCTATATAATTTGACGGGTCCGGCGCCGGACCCGACCAGGTCCGGCGCCGGAGTCAACTTTTGCTGAGTTGACTCCGGTCAACTCGGCCCAAATGCCCCGGGTCTCGATTTCCAAGTGGGGCCCACATCTCGGAACTTCAATTTTTGGGTTTTTAAGCTTGAAATTGAGCTAGATGAAGTTTGAAACATCCATGGGAAGTCTAATTTGATATATTGATAAGACATCAATACATAATTATACAACTTGACACGTGCGGATTAGGTCCGGGCGTGTCAACTCTCCCCCCCTTACAAAAATTTCGTCCCTGAAATTTAAACAACTAATCAATAAACAATTGGGGGTAATCATGTCTCATGTCATTCTCGGGCTCCCAAGTCTGCTCCTCAATCTGTGAACTTTTCCACAAAACTCGCACCAAAGGTACCGATTTATTCCTCAAGGATCTAACCTCTCGATCCAATATGGCTACAGGTCGAACCCTGAAGCCCAAACTTTTCTTCAACTTCACAGGTGGTGGTTGAAGAACATGTGATGGATCAGGTACATATTTTCGGAGCATAGATATATGAAAGACATCATGTATCCGAGACATATCAGGTGGCAACTCCAATCGATACGCTACCGGTCCAATTCTTTCAGTGACAAGGAATGGACCAATGTACCTCGGATTTAGCTTTCCCGCCTTGCGGAAACGAATAACACCTTTCCAAGGTGAGACCTTCAAAAACACTTGATCTCCCACTTGGAACTCCAAAGGTGTCCTCCCTCGCTGTGCATATTTTCAATCTCGATCTTGGGCTGCCTGAAATCGTTTTCGGATGAATTTAAAATTGCTCTTCTATTCTTGAGTTTGAACCTCATCCTTTCCTTTACATAGCCTACCCTTACCTATATATGGTTTAGGTCTTCTTTATTTAAGTATGGCCTTTAGAGGTTCTTCTTTTACTATAATAATGCTTGCTTGATGCTCTCGCTTTGTTCTTGTCTCATTCTTCAAGTCTCCTTTGGCAAGACTATCTTTTTGTTTCTTTTGAGGTTCCACACCTCTTACTTTTCTTAGGAGTTTCTTCTCCTTTTTCATTGCCATTGCCTCTCATTTTGAGGCCATTCTCTGACGCGTTTCTGGCTGTTTCGTGGTCTTGTACTAATCCTTGTAGCCAATTTATCGTGAAAGACCTTCACTTAACTATCTCACCTTCATGGCGAGAATGCAAAGAGTTAATATCTTTCCCCCTATCTTGGTTTTTGTTTCACATTTCATTTATTGCTTTATTCTTCCTCTTTTGCACATCATCCATTCAAATCTCATAGCGTATGAGTCAAGCTCCAATATATATTGGCCCACACTTGGCCATATCATAATAGAGGAATCAGAGACCATGCCCTCTCGGCTCTCATAAGCTGACCCACTCTCTGACCGCCCATCATAATCACAAATAGAGCCCATGGCCCATCAAATCTCATACAGGGCCCATGGCCCATCATATATCATCTCTCGTTCTCACAAGGACGGAGAACTCTGGGAGGTCTCATGCTCTCCCCACTCACATGCTGGGCCGGTCCTCTCGAGTGGTCATCACAGAGATCCTCAAGATCTCGATCTCTGACCCTTCCTCTCATAGGGACGCCTCACATGGCTCCCAAATCAATCATACTTGAGTTTGACTATATACCCATCCATATCATTTCTCTTGCCTCTTAGGCATTGCTTATATTTTATTTTCTTGAGGTATTCAATTCAGGGGGTGTCACGTGTCTCTTATCAATCTCTTTTCTTTTCTTCTTATCAATAATATATTCTGGGGTCTCCATATCCCCATTTCTTTTTCCTTTCTTCATTTTCCGTTCCGCCCATGTCTATTGTGGGGTCCACTTTCCTCTTGCCTTCTCGTTCATTGTGGAATAGCGTAATTCATGCTTGTCACACACATGTTGCATTCTTGGTAGTTTCTTTCTCTTCACACTTCTCTTGAGGTTTCATTTCCATTCTTTTCACTTGATCTTCCTTATGGTCTATTGCCATCTTTAGGCATCACTTGCAATTCCTGTCATCCTTATGCCGTTTTCCTTAGGGTTATCTCCGTGTCATTTCTTTTCTTTATATTTCTTTTACCATGACTTACGTGATCTTCCACTTCTTATCCAGGGTTTCCTTTGCCTTGACCTCATTCTTCCCTCTTTACTCTCTTCTCTGACCTTCTTTATCTTTCTCATTCTTATTCCGCTTTTCTTCTAACACCTCTGATCCTCTTAGGTGTTAGAACTTCCTTTCTGTTTTTCATACTGGCTGTGCTCATAGAAGTTTATGAGCTTGATCAATTCCTTTCCTTATTCCCGTACTCCTTCCCTTGAGTACTCAGAGTTTCCTTTACCTTAGCCATCTTCGGCTATTAATCCGTCGATATCTCTTCTTTGTCATTCGATGAGATCTAGCCTTCTTCTTTGCCGCATATTCAACTCACGCTGAGTCATGAAATATTTGAGACTCTTGTGATCGGTGTAGATACGACAGGTTTCACCGTATAAATGGTAACGCCAACTCTTCAAAGCAAAGACAATGGCAGTAAGCTCCAAGTCATGTATTGGATGATTGACCTCATTCGGTTTTAAATTGACGTGAAGCATACGCAATCACCCATTCATCTTGCATCAACACACATCCAAATTCGTTACCCGATGCATCAGTATACACGGTAAACTCCTTGCCGCTCATAGGTAAGGCAAGTACCAGTACAGTCGTCAATTTATCCTTTAACTTCTGGAAACTCTCTTCACATTCTTCTGACCAAACAAACTTAGTATTCTTGCGAGTCAGTTTAGTCAATGGTGCAGCAATTGTGGAGAATCCATCCACAAATCTCCAATAATATCCAGCCAATCTCAAGAAACTTTGAATCTCCGTAGGAGTTGTGGGACATTTCCAATTGGTGATTGTCTCAGTCTTGCTAGAATCCACATATATACCGTCCCTAGACACAACATGTTCAAGGAATCCAACTTGCTGCAACCAAAACTGGCATTTGGAGAGCTTAGCATAAAGCTGATGATCTCGAAGAGTTTACAACACAATGCGAAGATGATTTGCATGTTCCCGCTGGTTCCTTGAATAAACCAATATGTCATCAATAAAGACAATAACAAATCGGTCTAAGTACTGATGGAATATGCGATTCATCAAATCCATAAATGCTGTTGGAGCGTTGGTAAATCCAAACGAAATCACGCAAAACTCGTAATGTCCGTATCTGGTACGATAGGCAGACTTATGGATATCTTCTTCTCGGATTTTTAACTGATGGTAGTCCGATCGCAGGTCAATCTTAGAAAACACTCCGGCTCCTCGAAGTTGATCGAACAAATCATCGATACGAGGTAGTGGGTATCTATTCTTCACAGTCACCACATTCAGCTTGCGGTAATCGATGCAAAGTCGCATGGAACCGTCTTTCTTTTTCACAAACAAAACTGGGGCTCCCCAAGGTGATGTACTCGACCGAATAAATCCTTATCCAGCAATTCGGCGAGTTGTTTCTTCAGCTCAATCAGTTCAGTGGGTGCCATTCGATATGGAGCCATAGAAATTGAATCCGTACCAGGATAAACTTCGATCGGAACGTCGAAGTCTCTCTCGGATGGCAAACTAGGTAATTCATTGGGAAAGACATCCGGAAACTCATCATTTACCGGAATATCTTCAATGTTAGGCTCTTCCACCGAATTATCTACTACATGGGCTAACACAGCTTTACACCCTTTAAGTAGTAGCTTACTTGCTTTGATGGTAGATATGACATTTGGTGTGCCTCTGCATTCGCTGTAAAAATCAATCATGCTGCCGTCGGGTCGTGGAATTCTCACCAAATGGTGCTCGCAAAAGGTCTGAGCACAATGTCTCCCAAGCCAATCCATTCCCAAGATAGCATCGAAGTCAGACATTTGAAGTGGAATTAAGTCTGCTTCGAAAGTCAGGTTTTCCAGCTTCACTGCACATCCTTTGTACACTGTATTTCCAACCATTTTCTCATCCAACGGTGTATTCACCAATAGATCGCACCCCAAAGGCGATAACGATCGATCCGCATGCACGGCAAACTTGGTATTAACATAGGACAATGCAATTCGAGTGTCCATAATCACATATACCGGTTGATCGAAAATAATTACCACGCCTAACGTTCAAAAAATTTTCTAAAGCGATTACTTTTGTTCAGTAAGCAGTTACAAGTACGTTGATATCTTTATTCGCGAAAATAACTGTCCATGAATATTTAAATATTTACTTACCGGTGACTACATCAGGACGTGCGTCAGCATCATCCTGCGACATTGCGTAAACCTGAGTATGTTGTCGCTGCTGCTACTGCAATGGAGGTCGTCTCGGGGTTGCAGAACTACTACCAATACCCAAATGCTGTTGAGAGGTAGAAGGTGGGGTGAAAGAATGTCGCGCGGGTTGAAACGGACGAAAACCTCCATAGTTACTCGGTCTGACGAGAGGCTGACTAAAACTCTGCCTGGGTGGTAAAGAAATAGTAGATGGACATCTACGTGCTATGTGGCCCATACCTCCACACTGAAAACATCGAAGTCCAGCCCTACACTGGCCAGAATGAAAACGCCTACAGTATGGGCACCGAGGCCCAGACTCCACTCTCTTCTTCCCAATCTTTCCTTTGGCCTTGGACCCAAATTCACACTTCTCTTTTCCTCGACCACCTGATGGAAGCGGTGGCATCGGTGGCGATGGATGAATTGGTGGTGTAATACCGGTAGTCGAATGTACGCCAGTGGCCATCAGTGATGAAAAGAATCTACTGGCCCAAATATCAAACATACGCTCGAAATCAGCAGGCGTAAACTGCACCAGCGTGACAGTCGTTGGAGGTGGAGGTGATGGAATTTCAGTATGAGCATCCTGATGATGCGTCTCATCAACAGGTGGAATAGGTAGAACAGGCTCATCCGAAATCTCAGTGGTCTCCGGATCTACAGTAGGCTGAATCTCAGGCTGCCTACGTGGTCGACCTCTCCTCCTAAGTACAGAGGGATCAGGGGTAGAAACAGAAGGATTCGGAATATTTCTTCTTCTAGGTGGCATGGCGTAACTATATACAAAATCTATGTCAGAAGACGAAAATACATCTATACCAACCATACCTCAAACTCTAACCCCAAAAATCAGAAATCTCAAAATTACTTAAACTCCTTGGCTCGGTATAACATAAATATATTTTATATTTTAAAATTTGCTCTGATACCAATTTAATTGTCACGCCCCGACCCGCAGGCTCGGCCACATGACAACCGCCGTACCACCTCGAGATGCGTGCCTCGTCAGGCGGGCAACCAAGATGATACAAGGCTTAAAAATAAAGGATACTCGAGCAATATATGAAAACATATGAAATATCATAGATAACATAGTTCAAAATATTTTAAAATAAGTAACACGTTTTACGGTGCTCCATGCAGCGGAAAGTATTATATATAAATACATAAACGTGTATGTCAAATGCAATAATATCCCGAGCCAAGATACACAAAGCAAAAGGGTGGCACCTACATAATAGTGTCCACAGAGACGAACTGGGATCACTGGCCACCGGGACGTCCGCCGTCCAAAGTCTGATGATCTGAGAACAAAAGTGAATGGGGTGAGTACATAAACTTGTACCCAGTGAGAGACTCGGTTATAAAGACCGATCACCTCAGGCTGGGGATATGAAATAATCCAAATATTAATTTAATAAATCATTTACTGATATATATGAAATCCCAACCAAATCAAATATCAAATCAATAACAATACATATATCCAAATGGGCTGGCATCTGAAATCGTCCCAATAAGATATACCCGTGCACTGGGTATCCACTGGACCGTCAAGGGTTACTTTATACTTTTAAAATATTTTTACTTTACTTTCTGGCCCATTCCCTTGACGTTTGCCTTGCTGTGGTGGAACACAGCTACCTCTGACCTGGCGAGGTTTTCTCTGCGCCTCTCTACTCCAGGTCAATATATTCTCCGTGCCCCTTCAAAAAGGCGGTCCACGGGAACCTCATATATATTCACCGTGCCCCTTCAAAAAGGCGGTCCACGGGAACCTCATATGCATGCCTCTCCCTCGGTCCACGCTCCCGCAAATTGGAGCTCCGAGGAAATCGCTCAAACTCTCATCTCTCGGGGGTACCGTTTCCCCAAATAATAATCAATAATAATATCAATATGTATATAATTTATTGAAATTCCCACCCTTCAAATCATTTATAAACTAGGTGTGTGTGGGTGGACAAATCATATCCCAAAACATATTTAAACAATTTAATAAAGCATTTATAAATAAATTTGAAAACGGTTAACCCTCAATGGTCAACCAATATAATCCAAGCCACTCACAAGTGAGGAGAGTTGTATACTCCCCGATTACCCACGAATGCCTTAGCTCAAATTGCAACCGGTCCAAAACTCGTACGATCACGTACCAAATTCTCAGCCAAAACGCACGGTTGAATCAAAAGATATCGGCTGATGAACAAACTGTCGCCAAATTTCCAGATTTCTAGATTTGATGATTTCCTTAGAAATCTTGGTGTTTTGATCTTCAAGGAAGCAAAATAAGTTGATATTGATGATTGATGAAGTTTTTGAAGAGGGATTGAAGTCTTGATTCAGACAGAATTGGAAGAGAGAGATCGGAGAATTGAAGGAGAAGATGAAATGTGAGAAATGGGGGTCTCGGTAGCCGAGACCCCTATATAATTTGACGGGTCCGGCGCCGGAGTCAACTTTTGCTGAGTTGACTCCGGTCAACTCGGCCCAAATGCCCCGGGTCTCGATTTCCAAGTGGGGCCCACATCTCGGAACTTCAATTTTTGGGTTTTTAAGCTTGAAATTGAGCTAGATGAAGTTTGAAACATCCATGGGAAGTCTAATTTGATATATTGATAAGACATCAATACATAATTATACAACTTGACACGTGCGGATTAGGTCCGGGCGTGTCAATTGTCCTAAAATAATAGCTTGAGGAATTAATTGTCCCAAATAAAAGTTTATGAGCCAATTTATTCTTTTTTGTATAATTTGATGGTTGATTTGAGTATTTAGCCAATTTAGATTATTTGAGATATATATATATATATATGCACTAATTTTGTGTAAAATTAATATTCATAGAACTTAAATGTTCTACACACTATAACTTCAAAATTTTCAAAAATAGCACCTTTTCAGTTATGGTACCTTCAAAACAAAGCTTTGAAACAAATTACATTCATAATGAATTCACAGCAATGTCACTTTAGATAATTATATTGAAAAAATTATATATATTAAAACAGATTACATATATTGAGAAATGTACTCTATTATGTTCCAATACCCAAAACAATCAAGTATGCAAATAATAAAAAGCAAAAAACCACACAAAGTTTTTCTTATAGAAAAATTTCATAACTTTCCACCAATAAAAACAATCAAATACAATTACCAATCTTATCAACTTCACTCATCAAAATCTAACAATCTAACAATCTCACAAACTTAAAACCCTTTACACCCAACGACTTTCTCACTAGTTGTGGTTTTAACTCTCTCTCTCTCTCTCTCTCTCTCTCTCTCTCTCTCTCTCTCTCTCTCTCTCTCTCTCTCTCTCTCTCTCTTGGTTTAACCAATGTATCCTCAAGCTTTTGATTCGAAATTAATCCCTTTTGAGCTGGGTTAGCTTAATATGAGGGTAAAACTCTCCAAACAATAATTTTATTATTCATAAGACTCGAATTCGAAACTTTATTTAAGAAGAAGAAGTGTCAAACGACTTGTACCAACCAATTGTTGGTTGCTTTTAACTCTCTTTAAAATATACCACACAAAGCCCTAAACATAAATCACATATTTATACTTACTCTTGAATTTAAAATACCAAGCACTTAAAGAATTAATTATCAAACTAACCTTAATAAATTCTAGTTCTAATTTGAATAAAAATCACAACATGCTTGTTATATATTTAACATAAAAAAAATTCCCCCCCTCCCAAAACTGAAGATCCTAGTTCCCTACTTACACTTGAAAATAATGTATGGAATTGGGCACTAAATAAATTTCGAATGTGACCAGCTGATGGTCTTATTTTCTCCACTACTTAGGTATTATCCATAACACTTGATGGTTCGCATCCACGCGCTCACATCGCTATTCAAACCCGTAACCTATATGTTTTGTTATCTCCCATATATATATATATATATATATATATATATATATACACACACATCTTTTACTAATTAAGATGGGTCAAATTATATATTTAGTCATTCTGCTATATAAAAAGTGTAGATTTAATCCCTCTATTTCGATTTGATGATATTGAATCTCTCTACTTTCATTTATTGTTTCAATCTAATTGTTAATTGTGTGTTAAATTTTCACCGTTAACTATGCTAACGTAGCATTAAAATATATTGACGTTGTATTGACTTTGATGACATATACCTATAAAAAATACTTAAAAAAATCTTTTATGTGGCTTTTTTTGCCATATGAAATACCTTTTAGTCATAATTATGAAATCTTTTACCAAAAAATATGAAATTAAACATTCAAAAAAATGAAATGATCCATCTAACACATAAGATATGAGTGGTTAAAAAAAGTTAAGTGAAATTTTTTTAATATTTTTTAAAAGTACATGTCATTATAATCAATGTCATGTCGGTATAATTAACGGTTAAAATTTAACACCATTAGTAATTGAACTGAAATTAATAATAAATAATAGTAGATGAATTCAATTTGATCAAATCGAAGTAGATGGACTAAATCCACACTTTCAAAATAATAGAATAATAGATTACATAATTTGACCTTTGAGATGTAATAAAAGTGTACTCGGGTCAAGAGTGACAAAATCCTTAGTGACCAAGTTCGAGAAGTGCTGCAGGCCGATGTATTATTGACTGGTCGAATGATCCAAGGAATTTTGAGTAGTGGAAATTAGTCACTAAGGCCCCAGTGCCTGGCTGGACCAATGAGTTAAAGGGGTTCATCTCTCGCAACAAATTATGTATATCACGGAAAAATATTACATGGTTTAATACATAAAATAGCCTTTGAACTTGTATAAAACTGTTCTTTTGGCCATTCAATTTTTATTTTGGAATTTTTGGCCCTCAAACTTTTATTTTGTACATAATGCAGCCCTTGATGCTGACGTGGCCTATCTATATATTGACAAGTGGAATTTCTATATGACATGTGAAATTTTCTTATTAAGTCAAATCAGCACTAATGGTTATATTATGCATAAAATAAAAGTTGGAGAGTCAAATATTTTAAAATAAAAGCTAAAGGGTCAAAACGATAATTTTATATAAGTTCGAAGGCTATTCTGTGTGTTAAGCCAATATTAAATTAAGTATGATCATTTTAACTTTTTCCACAGAAAAATAAAATCTGTAACTTATATAAATTTCCTTGGACTACGAAGCTCCTATGATTCCCCCCTCTCCCTTGTTTATGATCTATTGTTATTGTTATTATTATTATCACTAAAGTGTTGTTTACATATATTTCTTGGAAAAGGTGGACTTATCTTGTTAAGGTTCTTGCTGGGACTACCAATCTTGGCTGTAGTCGTCACCCACAAGTTAAGGAGAAGACATCTGTCCATGGACGATAAAATTGAAGATTTCCTTCAAAGTCAAAATAATTTTACGCCAATCAGGTATTCTTATTCTGAAATTAAAAAGATTACTCGAGGATTTGAAAATAAACTAGGTCAAGGAGGTTTTGGATCCGTATTTAAAGGAAAGCTTCGGAGTGGTCGTCTTGTTGCAGTAAAATTATTGGAAAAGTCAAAAGCTAAGGGCCAAGATTTCATGAATGAAGTAGCTACCATTGGAAGGATTCATCATGTTAATGTGGCACCACTTGTTGGATTTTGTGTGGAAGGATCAAAACAAGCTCTTGTTTATGATTTCATGGCAAATGGATCTTTGGATAAAATCATATTTTCTGGAGAAAATAACAATTCTCTAAACTGGGAACAAATGTTTGAGATTACTCTCGGAGTGGCCTGTGGAATCGAGTCCTTGCACCAAGGATGTGAGATGAAAATTTTACATTTTGATATCAAGCCACACAACATTCTTTTAGACGAAAAATTTGTCCCAAAATTATCAGATTTTGGACTTGCAAAACTATATCCGGTAACTGATAGTATGGTGTCTCTCACTGCAGCTCGAGGTACATTTGGATATATTGCTCCGGAATTGTTCTACAAAAACCTGGGAGGCATCTCATATAAAGCTGATGTTTACAGTTTTGGAGCATTGTTAATGGAAATGGTCGGGAGAAGGAAAAATTTGAAGATTTCAGCTGAACAATTAAGTCAGATATACTTTACTTCTTGGATTTATGACCAGTTTGATCAAGGTGAGGAAATAGACTTGGGAAATGTTACAGAAGATGAGAAGAGACTTGTGAGGAAAATAGTAATAGTTGCATTTTGGTGCATACAGATGAAGCCTGCTAATCGTCCCTCAATGAGCAAAGTCCTTGAGATGCTTGAAAGTGAAGTTGATCTCCTCAAAATGCCTCCCAAGCATTCGTTGTTTTCTCTCCAAATGTCATCAGAAGAGCATGTCAATGAGAATTGATAGACTAGCCCATCAAAGTTTCATGATGCCTTTACATGAAATAATTCTGTATTAGTATTACCCTGTAGTAGTGCAATATGGTTTTTCATTGCAATGATTTCATAGGATGCATTTTTTTTTAAACCTTAACAGACAACCTTGTAATACTATAATCGATATTTATTTATGGAAACTGAATATCATATTTCATTTATCTTTTTGGATGTGTTTTTGCTTTGATAAATTACAATGAAAAATGGGTAAATTATAAAGAACAAAAATTCAGTTTCTTCTCATTGTAAAGCTACAATTTTCATATTCCTCATTGTTCTTCTGAAATAGCTGCTAGCTCTCCGTTAATTGGCGTTTTAGGTCTCATATCATCTTTAGAGGCAAAAGGATTTGGTGGCATTGTCAGATTCTCTACTTCTCCTTCTAACATTTGAACCACAGCTTTCATTGAAGGACGATCCACTGGATACCACTGAATGCACCAAAGTCCAATACTTGCAAGTTTCTTGCCAATGTTGCTTTGTCCTTCATCTTCAATATTAATTCCCAGTTCTTCCCCTGTTTCTAAGTGATTGTAAACCCATTCTGGAAAGTAAACTTGGCTTATATTTGCCACTGTTGTATCAATATTTTTTCTTCCTCCAACCATTTCAAGCAAGAGCATCCCAAAACTATAAACATCTGATTTGTAAGAAACGTTTCCAAAGTTCCTTGACAATACTTCGGGTGCAATATAGCCCATGGTGCCTCTTGCTGCAGTCATTGAAATGACACTTTGCTCTTTGGAGCATAACTTAGCCAAACCAAAATCAGAGATTTTAAGATTGAAGTTCTCATCCAGAAAAATGTTGTGAGGTTTGATGTCAAAATGGAGGATTCGTTGTTCACAACCTTGTTGCAAGTATTCAATACCTTTGGCTATGCCTAAAGCAATGTCTTGAAGCTTCTCCCAACTGAGGAACTGGTTCTCACCTTGTCTGCAAATATGAATTTCTCTAATGACTCATTTGGCAAGTACTCCTAGACAAGAGCTCGATTATAGCCATCAGCACAGAAACCAACCAGGCGAGTAACATTGACATGGTGGATTCTACCCATAGAACCAACTTCATTGATGAATTCTTTACCATTTCCCTTGAAATTGTTGAGAACCTTAAGAGCTACTGAAACATCATTAGAAAGTGTTCCTTTGAACACGGTGCCATAGCCACCTTGTCCTAGTTTTTCCTTGAATTGATTTGTTATCCTCCTAATGTCAGCATAACAGTATCTTGAGGGCTTAAGGGCTTTGTAATCCTCCAAAAACTCTTCGATTCTGCGTTCACCCTCTTTCTCTTTTCTATGCAAGTGGTGCAGCCAATAAAGTCCAGCAACACTCAATGCAAGAAGAAATGAACCAAGGATTAAACCTGCAAAAACTCTTCACCATTTCCCTTGAAATTGTTCAAAACCTTAATGGCCACCGAAACATCATTGGAGAGTGTACCTTTGAACACAGTACCATAACCGCCCTGTCCCAGTTTTTCCTTGAATTGATTCGTTATCCTCTTAATATCGGCATAGGAGTATCTGGAGGGCTTAAGAGCTTTGTAATCCTCCAGAAACTGTTCGATCTTGCGTTGACCTTCTTTCTCCTTTTGGTTCAAGTAATACAGCCAATAGAGTCCAATAGCACTCGATACAAGAAGAAATGAACCTATGATTGAAACTGTGCAAAAAAACAGGATCTTATAGTTAGAAAACTATCACATCATTTCTTTTTTCTCAATATTACAAACTTAACAGTTAACATATACCTGGAATCTCGAGCTTCTTTCCTAGACCTGTAAAACATTTTGAAGTTCATCAGAAGGCCATGTTTAAGGTAAAGATCAGTATAAAAAAATCCTATCTGAAGTCAGACTGCAGACATCAATTTCAATCAAGCTAATTCTTAGTCACCAAAGATTTAAGTCAAAAAAGTTAAAATTTGAAACCCGGCTATAATTGGATGTAAAATTTAAGTCCAAACTAATATAAAATAATTAATTTTGCAATACAGGATAAACATTAACTTTCCAATTCTAATTTAAAAATACAAAAAAGTATATATGAAGATAAAAACATTTCCATTATTTTAATAAAAAATATTGTTATGTGAATATGATTTGAACACGACTGCCTTGACTGATATTTTTTTGCAATGACCTTGTAGAACCACTGAGGTACCTGGCAATTTAGTAAAGGCAAGTCAAGTCAATAAAGCTAATAGTCATGGTTTACTTTTTTCTTTGAATGGGATAGATTTTATTAGATTGGCTCCTAATTTAAAATTAAGAAACCAATCTAGCCCACCCATCACCCATTGCAGAGGAAAATGACATGACCATCGTTATAAATAAAATTCTATAAAAATGAGATCGAGTGGATATCAATGAAATTTTTAGACTCTATACGGTTAGAAAATAGATAATACATGTTTCACTAATTAAGTTATAAATATCAAACTACATGTTCAGTGGGGCAACACTGATACTAATGAAGTCAGAATCACCCAAGTCAACCACAAAATCATAGTAGAATGGAACGTCTGTCCGAACGGTACGGTCGTAAGGATTGATAATTTGTCTGAAGCTACCATATATAAAGAGATCGAAAACGAACATGCAGGGTTGGGATAAAGTTTCGAAAGGCTAAGAATGTCACAGGAATGGACGCGAACAAGATGCGTGGTATTCTTACTGACATTGAAATGCCAACTAACGTTAATAGGATTTGTTGCTTGTTGATTGTTAAGTTCACTTCCCTGCAAGTCTTATAGACAAGATTTGGGATAAAGTTTCGAAAGGCTCTCATTTCATCCTGACCATAGTTTAGCCTACCAGTAAAAAGTCACAAGAGTTATATCATCGAAAAGATTGGGAAAAGAAAAACTTCTATAGCATTGACGAAAGTAAAAGATGTTTGTTGTGCAGGGATGAAGTGAATTCTAAAGTTGGTTGAATGGATAGGGACCAAGAATTCCGTAATCACATCTACTATTTCTGACACTAAATTGGATAGCAGAGACTTAGTGGAAGCTGAGACATTGAATAGAGCATCAACTAGATTAGTCTAGTGTGACTTGAAAGGAAAGAAATGGAGGCGTACCACACGTGTAGGCCGGCCTTTTTGATATCAAGATTATATGAAAATGGACTTATATAAAACCTTGCCGTTTGGTAGAGAGATGAGCCTGCGGCTGACTGGCTGGTTGCTTCGACAGGGTTTCTTTCAAGTTTTACCAACAGAGAAGGAGTTGGGATTCTTGTCACCAACAAAATTCCTGGTGCCTAGTGGCAGAGCAGAATGTGACCCGCAGTTGATGAAGTATTTATCTGGAAAAGTGTAAGTGTCTGATAGAGCAGGATAGAATTGAAGGAACAACGGCAAGAGAATGTTAAGGAAGAGCAGCATTTCCATTGAAACTGGTTGGAACTTGGAACTTGGAACTTGGAACAGTGTTCAAGGTTGACCAGATAATTATTCAAGTTGTATGGTTGTATTCTGCGTGAGAAAAATAATTCAGAACCTTTAATAACTAATATGCCAAGCAGAATAGTTTCCACAAGGGGATGTCTTTTTCTTGGCATGTCAATTTTGATCATTGGCAAGGTATTTGCTCCCATTTGTTTCCCCTTTTGTCCAAGAACCAACATTTCTGACTTTTCTTATGGTTCAAACGACTGTTAGTAAATGACTTTTATATCTCTTTTCTGTGTCTTTAATTAATCCACTGACTTAAGTCAGCATCATCTTCACATGCATATATAGTCCTGACTCTGTATTTGAAGATGAGTCTGTTTCACGGAAAGATCAAAGATGCATCTAGCTTAAGTCCAAGCAAGCATAGCAGGGCAAAACGATGAGAAAATCTGGAAAGTGGAAAGTGGAAAGTTGAAGGAAACCCATTGAAATTGGAAATTTAAGCCCACCACAAAGTCCAAGTTTTAGTTTCTTCCCAACATTTTCTTCCACTGTATGTTGCAAATTGCAATCCAAATCTGTATTCAATCTCAATCTCATCTACGCATATTTCCTAGCAGGTTCCAATATGATTGTCTTGGTCTTTTCAAGATTTAAATTATTTACCAGAACTTTCTGTGGTTTTTCTCATTTTACGTGAATATTATTATTCTTTCTCAGGAAAATGTTTTTGATTGATATGTGGTGTAAATTTACGAACATAAACGATATCAAAATCACACCGATTATCTTCCGTTGCTATTCATTCATTCTCTTCCTTGGCCAATTCCAACCCCATCTCGTTGGAGCTTGAAGACCTCGAAAGGAACTTGGCAGGAGATGAAACGAGATCGGATACTGACCTCGTTAAAATCGGTTCCTTGGGAGGCAATGCAGAACAAGAAGCGCTTCCTTTTGACAATGGGGTATCTTCCAAGGCCCTGGCGTTATCTGAGAAAGATTAGCATTTGGAGGGGTATAAAGTCAGAAACAGAGCAGTGAAGCTGTGGAAGAGGAGTCTTGGAGAAGCCAGAGAGAGAATAGCGGTGGTTGTCATTGTCAAGTAAAGGCTTTTTACTTTTGGACTTCGGTTCAGGGTTCCACATTTGATTCATTCATTCGGGGTTCCATTGGCCAGAGAAAAGCAATAAATTCAAGCCACAACTAGAAAATGATCGGTTTAATTCCAAGAAAGATCCGTGATCGATGGAGGAAATTTCGGGTAAGTCAAGGTCTTCTCTCTTGGAATTTTGAAACTTTGAAAAGTTAAGTTAATTGATATCAAAGCACAGTACTGATGATCTCCCGTTGGACACGATTTAGGAAAATTTTGCAAAAAAATGAATTGAATTGTTACTCCATGCACCAATTAACTTATGTTATCTCCGTCCCATTTTATTTATCAAGTTAATCGACATTAAAGCACAGTACTGATGATCTTTTGCAATAAAATGAATTGAATTGTTTCTCCATGCACCAATTAATTTATACTCTCTTGTTTCTATTTTATCTATTCACTTCTAAAAGGTATTCATGTCCCAAAATATTTGAACACTCTTAAGTAATTTTATTCATCTAACATTACTCTCCCTCATCAATGCATCTTAAAAATAAAGAATACTAAATGCACTTCTTCAAATATTCCCTCTATTTTTATTTATCTGTCCCCTTTTAGAAGTTTTATTTGTCATTTTTTATTTGTCCTTATCCCAATATTAATTATTACTCACCCTGTTCTTATTTATTTACCCTAATAATCGCATCTCTTAGATTAAGAGGAGTAGTTAAATTCTAAAATTTCATACAAATTTTAGAATTACCTTTAAGCAGACACCAATTCATATCTTTCTATATTTAATGTCTCTGCATCTTTCCTATTTAAAGAAGGATAAACTTGAAACAAATAATTAATGCTCTATTGAAACTATAAATGGAGCAAATAAAAGGAGCATGAGGAATTGGTAAATAAATAGGAACATAATGAGTAATTTTCTAAAATTACCTCTTCAAATTACTTTCTCTCTTTTTTAAAAGAATATTTTTCTTAAGGGTCCATTTGTTAAGAATGTAAGAAAAAGCTAAGGAATGAAAATTCTCAATCCAATAGTTGAGTTATAAAATAAATTAAATAATTATACATCACAACCATTAAAATAAGTAAATTTTCTTGCTACCCCTTTCCTTCCTTTTTATCAAACGGATCTAAATATAAAAGAGAATCAAAGACAGAGAGATAAGGATAAAATAAGAAAGTCAACGTAAACCTATATAGAATTTTACACCATAATTTTTTTTTTTTACATAAAACGATTATTTAGGACAGATAAATAGGGATAGGATGGAATACATCACTTAACACAACCAAATCGAGAAATTATTAGGTAAGCTGAGTGCATTACATCATCTATAGGCTCGACCAATGAAGTTGTAGGATGGAATAAATCACTTAACACAACCAAATCAAGAAATTATTAGGTAGGCTGAATGTATTACATCATCTATAGGCTCGACCAATGAAGTTGCGACAATTTAAGGATTTTGATACAATTACTAAAACCCTATCACAATTATAGTCTAAATTTAAAGAATTACCCTTTAAATTCTCTTTCTTTGTAACGTGGGCCTAAATTTTTATCAAATTAATGTCTTAATTTTAGAAAATTTTTAAAGTTGGTAAAATTAATTAGTCGAATCTATAGATGATGTGATACACATAGCCTACCTAATAATTTCTCCAACCAAATCACTTTATTTTAAGAGCCAAAACTTTAATGCATAGAGAAAGAGAAAAGGATAAAAAAAGAATAGAATATAAAATATGTAAAAAAAATTAACAAAATATAACATTTTTCTTACTTTATGTGATTCGGTTAAAAAAGATAGACAAAATGAAATGAAATAAGTATATACTCCCTCCCTTCTAAATTTTGTGTCCCAAGTATATACTCCCATCCAAATCGTTTGTCCCTACACTTTTGCAGAAAGTTTAAAAAAGGTGGGTGGAGAAAAAATAAACTTTCTTCTTTGTCTTTTTTTTTTTGCCAAAAACTTTCTTCTTTATCTTTGATGTTGTAACTTTTTGAATTTTGTGTAAAATATAATAGTAAAATGTTTAAAAATAAATTTAAGAATTTAAATATATTTATTATTTGTTTGGGATAAGGATTAAATAAATTTAGACTTCTAAAAAAAGATAAATAAATAAAATGGTTTATAGAGGATAAGTAATCTTTTTTTTTATTACTATAAAGTAAAGTCGTCTTAATCAAAAGATTTGATTTTCATAAATATGAGAATATATCCAAGTAATTAAACAAATTGTGATGGACGTGGATATGAAGACAATGTCAGTCTCAATGTTGACGCCAATATGTCAGGTCATCCCCTCAAATTATTTGGCAATATTATTGCAATATTGATTTCTTAAAAAAAAAAATTCACAATGCAACAATTTTAAATTATTTTAGTAGTAACTACTACAAAAATACATAAGACGCAGTACGACTGCAATTATTGATTGCATTTTTCAGTGGGTATATTTCTCTGACCCACCACTTCAAATTTGAGGAGACTTTAATGTATGTAAAGATTGTGATGCTTTTTTGTTAGATACTATATTGTCAGATTAAAAGGCCTATGTTTCCTGCACAATGAAGATAATTAAGATATTGAACATCTCAATTTTAAGGATGATATTGGCAAAACTTCCTCTACTTGGCCTTGCCATGGCGGCTCTATCTATTTCGTTTTACCCTGAAGCTTGTGTCGCTCGAAGGCAGAACAACCTGCTCTGCGCCTCTTCCTTCTGTGGAAACCTTAACATCAGCTACCCATTTCGACTACGAAGCCAGCCTCGTGAGTGCGGTAACCCTCGCCTTGAACTTAATTGCGACGATAATAATCAAGCCCTTCTGGTATTGAAGCACGGCAAATTCTACGTCCAGGAGATTTCTTATGTTAATCATACAGCTCGGCTCGTGGACGCGAGCCTAGAAAGAGATAAGTGCACCATTCCTCGAAGTTCCCTTTATCATCACGATCCTGAACGACGCCTATATTTTTTGGTAGATATTTTCTATCTGTCGGCCTGCACGAGCTGGATTAACTCTTCACTGTTCCTCGACGCCACTCCTTGCTGCAACAGCAGCAGCAATTTCTCTCCAGGCACCTACCTTTATTTTGTAGATGGGAGGACACGTGCAACCGATTTTCCGGAGTCGTGCAGAATCGAAGCCGAGGTTCCTCTTCCGAGCTCGCTGCTGAATATCACAAGCCGCCTCTCTGTTCACGATTTTTACCAACATCTATTAATGGGCTTCCAAATTGAATGGGTTGGATATTATACTGAGGATGATGTGATTCAGCCCACGTAAGATCAGTTTTGAATTTAATTAATTATTTTTTACTTATCACTTAAACCAATTTTTGTTCATTAATTAATATACAATAAAAATTTCCCATCTCATAATTAATCTTTATGTTTCTTTAAAGTGCCGAAATTTTCTTGTCCTCTAAATTACTCATAAATGCTTGTTGGGCTGGAAAAATATTGTAGATTCGTTGATCCTTTGCGGGGTATACTGCTGGGGTATTTGTACAGCCTGGGCCATTTCTTGCAGTATGGGTTCCACTCACCTGATTATGATTACTATAATAGTAATTATTATTATTATTTTTATCATCATAATAATCTACCAGGTATGCTTTTCGCGGTTTGCATGTTAAATAATATTCATAAGAAAAAATAGAAAGCTTTTTTTTTTTTTTTTGCTTATTTCCTTGTATTGAAACGTATGTATTTCTTGATCTCTTTTATGCAGGATTCTATTTTGCTTGTCTTGCGGCAACAGGTATAAGTCTATATTGATTTTCCCATCTCTTTTTAAGTTTTTTATTCTTTTTAGGCATAAATATATAATAAAAGTCCCTGAACTTATTTAAAAATTGAATTAACCCCCTAAACTTTTATTATAATCAATTAAACCCATAAACTTTGATTAAAACCCAATTAGACCACTGATTTGAATAAAATTAATTGTTAGAAACTGGGAATAGAAAAGGCTTCAAGGCGTATATCTAATAATCACTATCTTTAAGATTTTATTTACACCTAGCAATATAAATCTTAAGGATATAATGAAGCCAATGGAGACTGCAATTAATTCAATTGAAGTCTTCCCACTGGCACTAATTAAGTGACTGCAAAAGGGCTATTTCTATAAAAAAATTTTGCAACAAAGGTTTATAGAAAATTTCTGAATAAAACCGAAAGATGAGAAGAAAGAAGAAAACGCATGAAATTGTTGTATATCTGACAAATGAGAGGAACTTTTTATATAAACTTCTAAGGGAACAGTCATATCCCTTCAGAAGTTAACAACGGTTAATTAACCGTTTATTATTACTATTAAATAATAATAATTTTGAAATTAGAAAAAATAAAAAATTAATTTATTTTTCACACGTACGTGCCACTTGTCCAAGTGCCTATCTTTGACCATTAAATATTTAGTGGTCTATTAGGAGGCCCATTAGCACCAACTAGCAAGTATAAGCCCAAATGGCTTACTACTTATTAAAGCCCAACTACTAAGGTTATAGATGTGGTTATATTTAAACACCTATCTATTTTATCATCTCACCAATGTGGGATATTGTTGAAAATATTTCAACATTAATTGGTAATTAAGATGGCATGCTAAAATTCAATTTACATCTAATTAGACTCTCGATATCACTAAAATTAATTATATCTCTTATTCGATAGGATAGCTATTAAAATCCGTTGAACTCTTAGGGACTTATTTGATTAAAATAAAAAAGTTTAGGAGCTGATTTGATTATAAATAAAAGTTTAGGGGTTTAACTGAATTTTTCTAGATAAGTTGAGACACTTTTAATTTAATAGTATAACTAGCAATTTTGACCTGCGCTAACGTCGCGGGATTAGCGATTATATAATAATATATTATTTTTTAATTTGTTAAAGCATATATGAAAAAATTAAATTATACTTGTGCTAATGTCATGGATTATATAAATACCATATATTTATATGAAATTGTAATAAATTCTTTATATTTGTTAAAATATAAATGTTTTTAACAAAATTATTATTAAGAACAATATTATTATAGAGAAAAAATATATATGACCAATACAATAGCAAAAAATCAATTGAAACAATCTATTAATGTATTTCTTCAAAAACAAAAGTCTCTTGATGCCAATTTCTTTTTTTTTTTTATAATTTTAAATCATACGTATTTTCCTTTTTTTAAGGATTATATAATTTATTTTTTGAATAAAGATAGCATAATCTTAATGGGGTTTTTAATTAGCGTGCATTTCCTTCTCTTTTTTTTACAAATAGTATGGACTTAATGGATTCTTTTATAAGTATTGAATTTTTTTAAGAATTTAAATAGAAGTTTTAATAGTGTTAAGTTTAATATATTTAATTAAGAAGTATTAAAAAAGATAAATTAACACATCTACTTTACAAATATATGCTCTTAATGCCTTTTTTCTTATTTTAAGTCATGCATATTTCTCTTTTTTTAAAAGATTATATAATATGTTTTTCGAATAAAGATAGTTAATCTTAATTGAATTTTTAATTCATATGTATTTCCTTTTTTAAAAAAATAGTATGGTGTTAATGGTTTTTCTTTATAAGTATAGAATGTTTTTAAAGAATTTAAATGAAATTTCTAATAGTGTTAACTTTAATATATTTAATTAATAGATATTAAAAAAGATAAATTAACACATTAAGAATAGAAGAATAATTAAAAAATTATTTATGAGATTTTATAACAATAATTAAAATTATTATGAAAAGACCAAAAGGGACATTAAACTTAAGTCTACAGTAATTAATATAGGTTATTAATTAAAGGGTATTTTAAAAATTTTACATATTCTTAGGAAATGACAAAAAAGATATTTAAGTTGATACCATATGAAAAGCCAAAGGATTCTTTTGGGGTTTTCATATGGTGTTAACATTAATATATATATATATATATATATTAAACTTAAGTCTACAGTAATTAATATAGGTTATTAATTAAAGGGTATTTTAGAAATTTTACATATTCTTAAGAAATGACAAAAAAGACATTTAAGTTGACACCATATGAAAAGCCAAAGGGTTCTTTTGAGGTTTTCATATGGTGTTAACATTAATATATATATATATATATAACAATTAACTCTCTAAAAAACACCACATAAAACTCTAAAATAAACTACATTTTTTTGCCAGAAAAACATAAACCTCATATTTATAGTCACCCTTAAACTTAACCACTAAAGAATTAAATAATTAATTAGCAAACTAAACTTATTAAATCCTAATCCTAATTTGAGTCAAAATCCTAGCATGCTCGTTACTATTTGAGTAACAATTTGATAAGAATTGTCTGTAAAAGAAGGGTTTTACACCCTTTAATAATAACGTGCCATCTTAGTTTTTTTAAATTTTTACAAAACCTTACAATACACTACAGCACACACAATTATTTAAGTAAAAACTCTTTTTACTTCTTTTTTTTACAAACTCATAATTTTTTTACAATGATTAAAACCCCAATAATACCCTAAATTTTAAGATTTACCCATCAAATCCTTGATTTTTTTAACTTGGGGCTAAACTTTGAACAAATTTGGGCTTATTTGTTAAATAATTGTATGCAATAAGTTCTATTATAAAATTTTGTGAAATCATTAAAAAAATCTGAGATGACTCATTATTATTGGAGGGTATAAAATCCGCTTTTACAGACAGTCCTTATCAAACATTTTCTCTTACTATTTAGCATAAAAAGGTTTTTAATGTCATAAAAACTTTTGCACCTAAAAGCTAAAGATTGTAGATTCCCTCCTTGCTCTTGAAAAAATATGTATGAAATTGAGCACTAAATACATTTCGAACGTGAGAGACAGACTAATGGTTTCATTTTCTCTACCACTCAAGATATTGTCCTATATCACTCGACGGTTAGCATCCACACATTCGTAGCACTATTTGAACCTGCGACCTATAAGATTTTCATCTCCTATAAACATGTCTCTCACTAATTGATTTATAGTAAATGAGTAAAGATTTTTTCCATTATCTACTGATATCTATTGATTTTTTGAACCCTTAATTTATTATTAAAACATCACCCTTTTATAGTACACAATTAAACTAAAACTTTTACATGTAAATTTGTCTTTATAAAATCATAGCAAATACTCCTTGTGAATGACAAAATCCTTGATGGCCAAAGTTCGAAGAAGCGCTGACGGCATGTTAGTCATTGGTGTCGAATGGGCCAAGGACAATACCTTGTGTAGTAGAAATCGGTCGGGGCCCTAAGGGACTGGCTAGCTGGACCAAAGAGTCAAAAGGGTTCGTTCTCTTGCAAGAAATTGATAATTGATAAATATTATGGAAGAACATTAAATTGTCAAGTAATTAAGAGCGCATTTTAACTCTTCATTCCAAAGAGAAAATAATCTGTAGACCGTAGCATGAATTTTTTTGGACGTCTACCCCATATTTATCTATCTATTATTATTATTTTACTAAAGTGTTGTTTACCTATATTTCCTGGAAAGGTGGAATAATCTTGGTAAGGTTCTTGTTGGGATTATCAATCTTGGTTGCAGTCGTTACCTACAAATTAAGGACAAGACATCTATCCATGGACGATAAGATTGAAGATTTCCTTCAAAGTCAAAATAATTTTACGCCAATCAGGTATTCTTATTCTGAAATTAAAAAGATTACTCGAGGATTTGAAGATAAATTAGGTCAAGGAGGTTTTGGATCCGTATTTAAAGGAAAACTTCGAAGTGGCCGTCTTGTTGCAGTAAAATTGTTGGAAAAGTCAAAAGCTAAGGGCCAAGATTTCATGAATGAAGTAGCTACCATTGGAAGGATTCATCATGTTAATGTGGCACCACTTGTTGGATTTTGTGCGGAAGGATCAAAACAAGCTCTTGTTTATGGTTTCATGGCAAATGGATCTTTGGATAAAATCATATTTTCCGGAGAAAATAACAATTCTCTAAACTGGGAAAAAATGTTTGAGATTACTCTCGGAGTGGCCCGTGGAATCGAATACTTGCACCAAGGATGTGAGATGAAAATTTTACATTTTGATATCAAGCCACACAACATTCTTTTAGATGAAAAATTTGTCCCAAAATTATCAGATTTTGGACTTGCAAAACTATATCCTGTACATGATAGTATTGTGTCTCTCACTGCAGCTCGAGGTACAATCGGATATATTGCTCCGGAATTATTCTACAAAAACCTGGGAGGCATCTCATATAAAGCTGATGTTTACAGTTTTGGAGCACTGTTAATGGAAATGGTCGGGAGAAGGAAAAATTTGAAGGTTTCAGCTGAACAATTAAGTCAGATATACTTTCCTTCTTGGATTTATGGCCAGTTTGATCAAGGTGAGGAAATAGACTTGGGAAATGTTACAGAAGATGAGAAGAGACTTGTGAGGAAAATAGTAATAGTTGCATTTTGGTGCATACAGATGAAGCCTGCTAATCGTCCCTCAATGAGCAAAGTCCTTGAGATGCTTGAAAGTGAAGTTGATCTCCTCAAAATGCCTCCCAAGCATTCGTTGTTTTCTCTCCAAATGTCATCAGAAGAGCATGTCAATGAGAATTGGTAGACTAGCCCATCGAGTCTCATGATGCCTTTACATGAAATAATTCTATATTCGTATTACCCTGTAGTAGTGCAATATGGTTTTTCATTGCAATGATTTCGTAGGATGTTTTTTTTAAAAAAAAAAAAAAACTTAACAGACAACTTTGTAATACTATAATCGACATTTATATATGGAAACTGAATATCATATTTCATTTATCTTTTTGGATGTGTTTTTGTTTTGATAAATTACAATGAAAAGTGGATAAATTATAAGCTTAGTCGTCGCTTGATTTTTAAAAGTTTTCTGTTTTAGTTATTTAATTATGATGTGACTACCCACGTTATCAAACATGCCATATGACATGGCGACATCATCATGCCAATTTTCCATTCTTTTGAGTTTTGACAACTTCAAGGCACGTATGAAGCATTTTCCTTGTAATTACCCAAGCAGAGTCCCACTCAAGTTACCAGTTTTCTCTTCTTGTAATTTATTGTCATTATTTGCGAAAAACTATATATCTATCAACAAAAGCTACAGATTCAATCAATGTATTTATTACACCCTATGATTGATATATGCCAGATTACACTTTACAAAAAATGCATAATAAAGAACAAAATTTCAGTTTCTTCTCATTGTAAAGCTACAATTTTCATATTCCTCATTGTTCTTCTGAAATAGCTGCTAGCTCTCCGTTAATTGGCGTTTCAGGTCTCATATCATCTTTAGAGGCAAAAGGATTTGGTGGCATTGTCAGAATCTCTACTTGTCCTTCTAACATTTGAACCACAGCTTTCATTGAAGGACGATCCACTGGATACCACTGAATGCACCAAAGTCCAATAATTGCAAGTTTCTTGCCAATCTTGCTTTGTCCTTCATCTTCAATATTAATTCCCAGTTCTTCCCCTGTTTCTAAGCGATTGTAAACCCATTCTGGAAAGTAAACTTGGCTTATATTTGCCACTGTTGTATCAATATTTTTCTTCCTCCAACCATTTCAAGCAAGAGCATCCCAAAACTATAAACATCCGATTTGTAAGAAACGTTTCCAAAGTTCCTTGACAATACTTCGGGTGCAATATAGCCCATGGTGCCTCTTGCTGCAGTCATTGAAATGACACTTTGCTCTTTGGAGCATAACTTAGCCAAACCAAAATCAGAGATTTTAGGATTGAAGTTCTCATCCAGCAAAATGTTGTGAGGTTTGATGTCAAAATGGAGGATTCGTTGCTCACAACCTTGGTGCAAGTACTCAATACCTTTGGCTATGCCTAAAGCAATGTCGATCTTGAAGCTTCTCCCAACTGAGGAACCGGTTCTCACCCTTGTCTGCGAATATGAATTTCTCTAATGACTCATTTGGCAAGTACTCATAGACAAGAGCTCGATTATAGCCATCAGCACAGAAACCAACCAGGCGAGTAACATTGACATGGTGGATTCTACCCATAGAACCAACTTCATTGATGAATTCTTCACCATTTCCCTTGAAATTGTTGAGAACCTTAACAGCTACTACTGAAACATCATTAGAAAGTGTTCCTTTGAACACGGTGCCATAGCCACCTTGTCCTAGTTTTTCCTTGGATTGATTTGTTATCCTCCTAATGTCAGCCCCATAGTGGGTCAACCCGGCTCGAAAGGGATTAGTCTTCGTGTTAAACTCATTTTTATTGCTTAATTTGGGACTTAAGATCACTCATCTTTCTCCTATTTTAATACTAGAAGGCTTAAGTTAGCTCAATTTTGCCTTGTAGGTGTACTTAAGAGGAAGAATGAAGTTTGAACTAAAAAAGGACAATTTCCATGCTGAAGTGAACGAACCTGCAGAGCCATCAACGGGTGACCATGTAGACGTCGACGGCTGCTCGAGTATTGGACACGGCATCACCTGCACCAGTATAGCCGTCGACGGGTAACTCCTTAGCCTTCGACGGACAAGCTACTCAATGACTATGATTCTGGAATCCAAAGCAGCCGTCCACGGATTGAAGGTGGACGTCCACGGCCAGAACTTCCAGGGAGTTCCCAATGTTAGACGTCGACGTCCCTCAGCATAGCCGTCGACGGGTAGAAATCTCTGACTTCGAGTACAAAAAGACTGATCACACATCCGTCGACGTCTAAAGATGTGCACGTCGACGGATCAATCGAGCTGGGAAGAATATGAAGAAAACAAGCCTATCCGTCGACGGACGTCCATCCAGACGTTGACGGCCATGCGGGTCAAAACGGTGGCAGGTCCACTTGAGTGCTTTCACTTCAATATCAATCTTTGGGGAACAGGTCCCGTGGATTCAGTTGAGAAGAGGCATGGGAAAATCTCCAACTTCCTCAGACTTTGTCTCCCTCTTTCCCTTGTAGCCTCCACTTGATTTTATTTTATTCTTAGGATTTCTTTTCTTGTCTCTTAGATAGAGAGAGACTTTAGGAATGAGAGAGTACTTTTGCTGAGCTTGTAAGAGAGAGAGCAGGTAACTTAACTTAGTTCAGTTTTTAGCTCTTGTTTTTGTTGGGTTCTTTTCTTCTTGTAATTTTCGTGTAGCTAAACTCTATTACTCCAATCTATTATAAGATTCAATCAATTTGATCTTCATTTGTGAGATTCTTGTTCTTAATGCTTTCTTGTTCATTGATTGTTCTTCTATCTCTTGTGCTTAAAAAATGATGATCATGTTTCTTATCTTGTCTTTTTGGGTTACTTAGTTAATTAGTTGCAAATGATTGATTGGGTAGCTCATTAGCATGCTAATCTTTGAACTCCAATGCTAGAGTTTGGTGAGTTCTTAGAACTTGAGTAGCAATTGGATGTTTTTGCATCCAAAGAGAATTGAAGATGCAATTTGAATAATGAATGCTGGGTTTGTTATTGATTGTTGTTAACTTTTATCTTCCAAAGCTTAATGCTCTTCTAGGCTTGAATTTGGATTGCTACGTAGTTTTGCAGATTGATGTGGAAGCTCTCGTAACCTGGGGCTGGGATCAATGTGAAAGGTGAAGCCGAAATTGTGAGATTTGGAAGCTGTTTTTGGATGCAACCCTCTGCGTCATATACTTGAATCCTCTGTTTCATATAATCTATACGCTTTACCAGTAATTTAACGGTTAAATATCCAAGTTGGCCCCTAAACTATACTTTTTTGGACATATTGACCCCTAAACTTTTATTTGGGACAATTAACCCCTCAAAATATTATGTTGGGACAATTACCCCCTTAAACTATTATTTTGGGACAATTAACCCCCAAAAATTATTATTTTGAGACAATTAAACCCTCAAAATTATTATTTAGGGACAAAGTAGCCCTTAATTCAATAGAAATTTCCTTTGAAAATAAAGTTTGAGGGGTTAATTGTCCCAAAATGAAAGTTGGAGGGGTTAATTGTCCCAAATAAAAGTTTAGGGGTTAATTTGTCCATTTTGGTATAGTTTGAGGGCTAATTTGGGTATTTAGCCGTAATTTAACCGTCTGGTTGTTATTGTTGCAGGAAAGGTCGAACCAGATAAGCCGCAGTGGTCCGCTTGCTGGCCTTTCAATCGGAAGGGGTAGCGGACGGGTGGCTGGCCCCGTTTGCAGCTTGTTTGCTCGCAACCATCTTGATCTGGGGCTGCCGCAAAGGCTGCAGCAGCGGCAGTCCATACCAAGAGGAAATGAAAGAGAACAATGGGCACTCCCATTTTTGTCCATTTGGAGCTTGACTGCTTGAGCTGCCCGCTTTTATTTAATCTAATCCTTTCTATTTCTAAATAGAAAAACGGAAGAAATTTTATAAAGAAAATTATCTCATTCACGATTAGAGAATGATAAGTGTTTTTAAGAGATTTGTTACATATCAGATCCAAAAATTCATAATAAATCTACAAAGTTCAAAATACTAAATTGTGATTGGCTAATTTGCACTATGTGCTCACTTAATTGACATAACTAATCAAAGGAGGGATCAAAGCAATTTTACATCAAAGCGCATCTCCATCTCCAACCATTGGAGCAGCATCATTAATGTTTTTATAACCATAGAAGACAAAAGAAAACTCCACTCATTTTTACTGTGGTAATTTATATGCAAACTTCACCTTTATTCAGCTATAGCTTCCAGCTCTCTGTTAATGGGCCTTTTAGGCTTCATTTCGTCCTTAGAGGCAAAAGGATTTGGCGGAACTGTCAAACTCTCTGCTTCTCCCTCCAACATTTGAACCGCAGTTTTCATTGAAGGACGATCCACCGGATACCACTGAATGCACCAAAGTCCAACAATTGTAAGCTTCTTGGCTATCTTGCTGTGTCCTTCATCTTCAATACTAATTCCTAGTTCTTCTCCTTTCTCTAAACGATTATAAACCCACTCTGGAAAGTAAACTTGGCTTACATTTGCCACTTTTACATCAATATTCTTTCTTCCTCCAACCATTTCAAGCAAGAGCATTCCAAAACTATAAACATCCGATTTGCAAGAAACGTTTCCAAAGTTCCTTGACAATACTTCGGGTGCAATATAGCCCATGGTGCCTCTTGCTGCTGTCATTGAAACGGCACTTTGCTCTTTGGAACATAACTTAGCCAAACCAAAGTCAGAGATCTTTGGATTGAAGTTCTCATCCAGCAAAATGTTGTGAGGTTTGATGTCAAAATGGAGGATTCTTTGCTCACAACCTTGGTGAAGGTACTCAATACCTTTGGCTGTGCCTAGAGCAATGTCTTGAAGCTTCTCCCAACTAAGGAACCGATTCTCACCATTGTCTGAAAATATAAATTTCTCTAGTGACGCATTTGGCAAGTACTCGTAAACAAGAGCTCGATTGTAACCATCAGCACAAAAACCAACCAAGCGAGTAACATTGACATGGTGGATTCTACCCATTGAACCAACTTCATTGATGAACTCTTCACCATTTCCCTTGAAACTGTTCAAAACCTTAATGGCTACCGAAACATCATTGGAGAGTGTGCCTTTGAACACAGTACCATAACCGCCCTGTCCCAGTTTTTCCTTGAATTGATTCGTTATCCTCTTAATATCAGCATAGGAGTATCTGGAGGGCTTAAGAGCTTTGCAATCCTCCAGAAACTGTTCGATCTTGCGTTGACCTTCTTTCTCCTTTTGGTTCAAGTAATACAGCCAATAGAGTCCAATAGCACTCGATACAAGAAGAAATGAACCTATGATTGAAACTGTGCAAAAAAACAGGATCTTATAGTTAGAAAACTATCACATCATTTCTTTTTTCTCAATATTACAAACTTAACAGTTAACATATACCTGGAATCTCGAGCTTCTTTCCTAGACCTGTAAAACATTTTGAAGTTCATCAGAAGGCCATGTTTAAGGTAAAGATCAGCATAAAAAATCCTATCTGAAGTCAGACTGCAGACATCAATTTCAATCAAGCTAATTCTTAATCACCAAAGATTAAGTAAAAAAAGTTAAAATTTGAAACCCGGCTATAATTCGCTGTAAAATTTAAGTCTAAACTAATATAAAATAATTATTTTTGCAATACCGGATAAACATTAACTTTCCAATTCTAATTTAAAATTACAAATATATGAAGATAAAAACATTCCCATTATTTTAATAAAAATATTATTATGTGAATATGACTTGAACACGACTGCCTTGACTGATATTGTTTTGCAATGACCTTGTGGAGCAATTTAGTAAAGGCATGTCAAGTCAATAAAGCCAATAGTCATGGTTTACTTTTCTCTTTGAATGGGATATATTTTATTAGATTGGCTCCTAATTTAAAATTAAGAAACCAATCTAGCCCACCTCTCACCCATTGCAGAGGGAAATGGCATGACCGTCGTTATAAAATTCTATGAAAATGAGATCGAGTGGATATCAATGAAATTTTTTAGACTCTATACAGTTAGAAAATAGATCATACATGTTTCACTAATTAAATAATTAATTAATTAAGTTATAAATATCTCCTACTAACATACTTGTCAACCTTCTAATACTGCTCCTGGAGTCTTAAAAACTCCTCTAATTAATAGTTTAAGAGATAGTTTTCTTATGTACCTTCTTGTTTCTTTGGGATGGGAAAGCACTGGATTCCCGAAATGTTGGTAGAATTGGGTCGACATCCTTGGTGATGTGCTTCACAATAACCACAAGCGGGTTTGGACCAATTAAAGTAAAAATCGTTTGTCTTATCAGCCAAAAGCCCTCCAGGAACATTAAGGATATCAATCCTTTTGCTGCAATTTAACAGGTCAGTGTATGTATTATCATAATCCACGAATTTAACATAGAATCCATCCCCACCTAAACAAGGGATCCGATTATTAAACTGATAATCGGATGGATCTTCAGCTAAGCAGTTGAACAAAGTGAAGTTTTCCGGCCAGTCATAGCCACAGTAGTCATCCGACGCGAACAAGAAAGGAGAAGCAGATAAATTGAGATTCTGAAGCTGATTTTGGACACATTTCCGTTCATCATAAACCTGAATCCTCTGTTTTACGTAATCTATGTACTTCACCATCAGCTTGACCGAAGTGGGCAGCTCCAGAACCGTCTGGTTCTCGTTGTTGCAAGACAGGTTAAACCCTTTGGCGCCGCAGTGGGCCGGTTGCCGGCCTTGCAGTCGGAAGGGGTACCGCACCAGTGGCTGGCCACGTATGCAGCTTTTTGGCTCGCAACCTATTGGATACGATGGGATACCTGGACCAAAACCGACTGCGTTAGCAGTCCATACAAAGAGGAGCTGGAAGAGAAGAATGACCATTTTTATAATCGTCTATACTTTGAGCTTGGATCTATTCGCCTTTTTTATTTATAAATCCTCAGAAGGGGAAAACTAAGGACGACTTGGACTTCGAAGTCAACATACATAGTACATGGTTTTTACTCAAACATATTTATATTTTGAAGATTACGCGTTGCAAAAAAAAATGAATAAAAAATATAGAAGACCAAATTAAGAATACAAATTTAATTAGCTTCCTTTTAATAGTAATCAAGGCTGCACAATCTTCAAATGTCTTCCACTGTTATTCTGAAATAGCCGCAGCTCTCTGTTAATTGTTGATTTGGAATGTTGCGTTGACAAAAAGCAACAATCTTTTTCAGGAACAAAGAGTAAAACGCTACTGCAAATATCATTACCTTCAAAATCGAGAACTAGAGAAGTATTTATACATCAAACTAACTTCTATCTGTCTGATATGGTAATGAAACAGCAAGAGACAAATATCATATTAAGGGCACAAAGCTTACTCTCCATAATCCATGCATCCTATCTTGTTGTAGAAATATTCTTCGTCAAGGATCGGCTACCTGAACATTGCGCTGGGTGAATCTTGGGGGATGAATCATGAATGCAGGCCTTCTAATCCCATTCTTGCAATATTGCACAATCTGGTGTATGAGGGCCATTATCTCAAGATGTTGATAACTTGAACCGGGCCAAAGGAATTTCCAGCCCTTTTTCACAGCATTCAGTTCTTCACGAGCATCTGATCCTGGTGACAACAACTACCCATTATACAAACCATAAAAGTAAGCACAGTATGAAAACATGAACACGGCAGCTGAGATGCAGAGACTTGAGAAAGAATCCATTATACTCAAAAACGGACTTCTTTCAACAATATGCTTTAATAACTACAAGTAAGTGGTAAACAAACCATTCCCGTTTTCAAGATATGGCAACATTCATGTGACAATTTTATCATTTCAAGTAACAAAGAATAAACAGAGTTTAAGAAACAGAGTATTGTTTGCAGGGATATGGTTTCTCAACAGTCTTTCCAATGAGGTGAATGGTTGACAGTCGACAGACCACAAAAGAAAAATTAGATTATTGTACCTTACAGTCAAGATACTAAAACTTAGAATGCAATTATTAAGGTTCAGATGAAACTTGGTACAAGGATAAAGGCAATCATCCAATGTGGAAACTTCAATGGCATCATTTGCAAATCATGAAATGTGCATCACCTCAGCCAGTCTGTTTCATAGATTGCTTGAGAATGCAACCCTTGAAATCCTGTTTGGGAAAAAAACCGTACAACTATTGCAAAGTTTCAATCTGATCTTCCAAATTCTAAATACCCTTATTAAAATTCACATGTTCCATAAAACTTAACAAACCTGGTCAGCATTGTGATCCTAAAATTTCTTATGTGCCTATGTTATCATCAGCTTCTGACCTTCATAAAATCAGCAAAAGTGCCCTCACACATCAACCTGACCACATCAATTCCAACAATAACTTAAATATCTCCTGATATTTAGTTTTCAAAGAAAAAATGGATGCTCCTGTTCACTTTCCAAGCAACATCAAATACACACAACCCTAACGACAAGAATTTAAATGCAGCAAGCAGCTTCGATGTACAAGAAAACAGGTATGTTCTTGTTTCATTTTAGTTGAGAATATCAAATGATGTATATAAAACGAAACTTTGCCAAAAAAATTCAGAGTACAAAAGATAATAAAAACAAGATGGACCACAGAAAACAGCACACAAAATTACAACTCAGGCCTAAGACAAACTAAGATTGATGAGAGAAAATATAAAAGAAACAATACTTTGTAATTCGATGCATGTTAGTTCATTGTTTTCCACTCCTTAAGACCAAACCCAGAAATTTATATACCCAGGAGCACGAAAGTCTCCTGAGTCGCTGAATTCTACATTCTAGCTCTTCCCAGAATTTTTATATCTTTCAATGTTGGTTTTAAATGCATATAGCTATTATCTAAGCGATTGACTTGTCCACGCACCAAGCTCAGCCCAAAAAAAAAAGAAGACAAGCAGAATTTGGAGAAAAATGCTTCTGTAAGTGTTCCCAAATATTATTCCAAGAAAGGAATTAATTGACACTTAACCCACAGTGTCGAAGCGTTCAGTAATGCACAAGGCGTTTTTCTTTTCTTCTATAAATGAACTCTTGGAAGTTGCTTCCATAGCTAACACCCTTACATAATTACAATGGAGCATTAGCCGTAAATACTAAATATTACATAAATGTACCAATTATTTTGTATAAGGAGCATTCTTGCATTATCCTATGAATTCTCGCACCTATCTTATTTATGTTAACCAGAACAAACAAAAGTCATTAATCCTAAGCCTAAATATTTTTTTCCAACTTACTGTGACACAATGTTTGATTGCCCCATGACTACTCAAAAGAGTAAGAATATGAGTATGATTGTGAATAATTAAGTTTTTAGTATTTATGAAAAGAAGCAAAGCAGGAGAATAACTAAGTCTTCCCAGAACTAATTCCTGAAAGTACTATAAATTTGTTTACATTGAAAATTTTCTGTTTTTGGTACATTAGGGGGGTTAACCTCCAAATCTGCAGGTCGAAAAAGACCACTTCTTGCATATTATCCCCGATCAGACACCACAATCAGTTAGGCACCCAGGGTCCCAACATACATTTCTTAGAAGTACCACTATCCCACTTTGCCCAGCAAGCCTGCATTGGCATGTGAGCTGCCCTGAACACATATTCGTTTTGTGCACACAGCCAACCAAGCTGATGAAGCTAACCTGAACATTTAAGCAGATGAGCCAATCCTGACACCCTCAAGCATAAATATTATATATCATTGATGATCATATTTCTCCTACACCTCTCTTTATTGGTAATGACCCCTTCCGACCTATATAGCCACAATAACTAGCAGTTTCATTTGTAGAAGTTTTCCAGAAAAACAAGTTCCATATTTTGTCTTCTCATTTTAAAATCCAACCACCATTAAATATCTCCTCAACCTCCTATCATCTAAAAACTCTTTTCCAAGTAGAAGATTGTGTATCAGGAAAGAATCTGTTCCCAAGCACACGTCCTTGAAAATTCAATTTCAATCAGACCATTTCAGTAAAATTTTGTGTTAATCATTCCTAGAAACCGAGAGAAATCAGAAATATTTTGATTTACATCTTTAGGACAGTTCGGAGACATTATATAAAACAGTTAGCATGCTATCATGGTGACTTTGAAGGCATTGATGTTGATAAAGAAAGGCGAGAAAAATAAAGGAAAAATTACTTTCTAAATATCACATACCTTCACACTCTATTATGGGAAGAGCAAACGAAAATTTAAATTGGCTTCATCCTCCAAGTCTATCTCTTTCCACCGCTCTGAACATTTGTAAGAGGGTAAAAAGGCATTTCGAGCGCCTTCATCATCCCATTCAACCTCTTCGCACCACTCTTCGTATCCTTCAATGCTGATCTGATTCCCCTTTGCATTGTCCAGGTTGAGTGGTAGCTTCTTCAGTTTTGAGCAATTGAATACTCTGATTTTTTTCAAACATGGGAAAGGTAAAGCATCCCAGAATATGCTCTTCAATTCTGGTAAATCTCGTAAATCAAGCGTTTCTAGCTTAGCAAATGGTTTCAAGTTTGCAACTCCACTCAATGTCTCCTCACTCATTATGGCTTCCAATTTTGAGCAAATCATAACACAAAGGCATGTCAAATTTGGAGCATGAATAAGCCATGACACGCCCCTCAATTCATTACATTTACATATGAGAACCCTGCTCAGTGTGTGAAAGCAAGGAGTACTAGGAAAGTGTGAGGTTTTTACCATTCTTTTTTCCGCTATTTCTCTCTCTATCTTCATATTAATCTCTTCCAAACTCACACAATCTTGAATTCTAAGGATATCTAGACACTCCAGGTTTACTAATGGTAAAACATCCAATTCCTTTGTCTCCAAAAAACCTCTGAGTGAAAGTGCTTCAATACATCTTGGTAGATTGCGGGAGCTCTAAAAGTTTTGTAAAGCAAAAGCATTTTTTATTTCTATGGTCAGTGAATTCAAATGTTGCAAGCATTTCAATTCCTCAGTCAAACGTTCATTACCACCATGCAAGACATTGTTCTCATCTAGACCTCCTTCTGATAAAGATATTCTGAATATTTGCAGCCTTGAAATATTACATATCAATTGTCGTGGGACCTTTTTGAGATTAAATGTCCCACATAAGTTTAAGTATTTCAAATTTGGCAAGCTATTCAAGTTTAGTGGCAACTCTGTTATCCCTGTATGATATAGATCTAGGTGTTCTAGAGAGACCAGTTCTAGTAATCCCTCTGGCAACTTCCTTAGCTTCTGATTCCAAGACAAGTTTAGAACTCTCAGACTGGGCATACATTGGAAGAAACCATTACTAATCACCTTCAACTTGTTATTGCTGACAAACAAAGTTTGAAGATTAGGGCATGTTGGTCTTCCTTTAAGTTCTTCAATTCCATTATTCGCCAATGACACTCTTGCACCTTCCCAATTTTCAACAGTAAGTGCTGCCTCAACTGATCCAACCCGCGCTTGTACAAAAAATTTATTCTCTGACACTTCACAGTCACGTCCTATCCACAATGCCATATCACGGAGTACATCATGCATCTTTACGTATTCTCTTACTCCTCCACATCTTTCTAACAAACAAGCATTAAGAAGACAATTGATAATGTTGTACCCTTGCATCTGGGCTCTACGTCCTTAAATTCATCCAAAAATCCCTCAGAGAACCAATAATCTATGAGAAAATTTTTGTTAATTCTAGAATCTTCAGGAAACAAACTGCAGTAGAGGAAGCAATATCTCATAGTTTCATCAGGCAAGTTATCATAACTAAATTTTAAAAAAGAATATACCTCTTTGTCCATCCTTGCTAACCATGGAATTCAATATCCGTCGATACATCGATATATCCATCGATATATCCGTAATCGATATGGATACTGCGATATTTTGTCGGTGGTCCTCAAACCACCAGATATCCGTCGATATATTCATATATCCGCGATATATATTGCGATATTTAAAATATCCGTTAAAATGTCTAGTTTAATTTTGTAATCTGATCCAAATGGTAAACCAATTTGAAATACTTAGGTGCTCGACTCAAATAGAAAATTGCTTGGCCTGTGGTGGAAACAAAAGGCTCAGGCCTAAGTGTCAAATTTAATCGCTTTCTTATATTGCAGGATTCACTTAAGTAAAATTCAAAGTTGATATTCTAAATACTAAAAAAGGCACTCCACACTTGGATATTTTTCTTATTATTAAAATATTAATGGGGATCTCTCTTTATTACATCGTGTATTTGACTTGTAATTACTTAATGGCAAAAACTTAGTTAATGCAACATTAAGAGTTTAACTTTCATCCACTGACGGTGGAGTTTTTTAACTCCACAAGCAGGTTAAGAGAATGACACATATCCCATTACTTAATTAACTAATTCAAAAAATATTAAAATATACCCTACAAGGACACATGTCAACCCTCTAACTCCGCTTGTGGAGTCTAAAAACTCTACTGTCAGTGGATGAGATAATAATCCCAACATTAAACTTAAATAGTAATTTAGGAAGCAGAAAAAAATATAGCACTTTATAAATTATTGTATATATTTTTTTGTTATGCTAATATTTTTACAAAAAGTTCTACACAACTCTTGAAGTTTTCTTATAAATCACCATTCTTAATCTAAGGAGCGTTGAAATTTTTAGTTTTTTTTTTTCATTCTTCACCATCATATTTGAGTGAATTTGTTTTGGGGCTTATCTTTTAGTTCATGGTCACGAATCAACAAAGTAAAAAATTATCAAGTCTTTCAAGTTTTAGATTCTCGGTCAACTAGACAAGATCAATTTGGAAATAAAGTGAGATAAGATTCATCTTTATTTAAATATTTTGAAAATTTATAATTTCATAAATAAAATTTTCTTTTTGTAAAGATAATGTTGTTTAGAGAAGCTAGAAGATCTTTTGGGGAAGCACGTGCACGAAGTTCAAGGGCAACCATGAAACCCGGTATAGATACAATTACAAAGTTGATTAATTCTTTATTTTTGCTTGAAAAATTATTATTACTACGATTCATTCAATGTAAAATATTCTTTGCTTTTTTATCTAGTTGATTGGTGGGAGTTATACGGGGAAAGTGCACCAATACTGCGTAAATTGACTATGCAGATATTATCTCAAACTGTTTCATCTTCAGCTTGTGAAAGAAATTGGAGCACATTTGCTTTAATCCACACAAAGCAACGAAATCGATTAGTCCATAGAACTCTACAAAATCTTGTGTATTGTTACCATGGAATTAGATATCGATATCCATATCGATATCGCACCCTCAAAATTACGGATATATCGACGGATATATCGCAAGAAATATCGATATCGCAAAAAAGTGGTAAAAAATGATATAAAATCACGGATATTTATAGTAAACGTTGGGATTTTGAAATGAAATTTTACCCTATGTTTATTTACATATTTTTACATATTTTAGAATCATAATATCTTAATTAAAGTATATTTAGATGTGTGATTAATGTATTGCTAATTATTTAAATAGGCGAAAATGTATGAAATATAATTAAAAAAGACAACCAAGCATATTTGTGATATATTTATATCCAACAACATCAAATATTACAAAGTTTAACTGATAATACAAAGTTTCCAACCTCATTTAATACCACATTGAGTTTTTTGGAGGCTCAAAAGTATTAACCTGACTTCCATCGGTAGGCTGAATATAGCAGCAATATTCATGCCAAGTCATTGTATTCCTATAATTATTCACATAATTGTGCACATGGGCATAATAATCAGTTGTACTAGCTATCAAAAGATTTTCAAGGCGAGGGAAGTGACCATAATTCACCTGTGGTTGTGCTGATTGATCATCATGAAAAGTTTGTTGTTCATGGGAATAATCTGACGGATACTGACCTGATGAATATGATACTCCATAATTATATTCTCCATATTTATCATCAGTCCAATTTCCAAAATTTGATTCCATTGGTGCATTATAACCGATTGAACTTTGTTCTGTGGTTATGCTCATGGAGCCAAAATCATCAGCAAGATTACCTATAGTTTTTTTCCCCCCTTTTCCTTTAGCTCCATGCCCAGCTTTGCGAGACCCATGGTCATCATCTTGTGTAGCATGTGTAAAAGTTGCCTCATCGGTAAAAGGACTCAATGGTCTATAATGATCACTGTCATATGACAAATCATACATTGGAGCATATTCTGTACCTCTTTCTCCACCCCCACCTTGAGTCCCTGTTGTTGTAGTCATTTCCCCACTTCTTCCATCATCATCATCATCTTGATTCATTGAATGACCTTCGAATCCAGGTGGAGGACCGATGGTTTCATCTGATGAAGAATCTAAGCCAACCTCTTCGGACATCACTTTATCAACATCAATCCCAAATTCTTGAGCATGACTGCTGATCTCAGGATTAGGCTTCATATCACGGCCATCTAAATGTGCAGGCCTAATCCATTGAAAAAGAGGATATTCATCTTCATCTCCAATTTCAACAGTAACATCAAGAAGATTCAATGGGTCTAGCACTGACATCTCATCTTGTGCAGCTTCCATATCTCTAACTCGTAGTTTCATGTTATAGTAACAATACACGAGATTTTGTAGAGTTCTATGGGCTAATTGATTTCGTTGCTTTGTGTGGATTAAAGCAAATGTGCTCCAATTTCTTTCACAAGCTGAAGATGAAACAGTTTGAGATAATATCTGCATAGCCAATTTACGCAGTATTGGTGCACTTTCCCCGTATAACTCCCACCAATCAACTACATAAAAAAGCAAAGAGTATTTTTACATTGAATGAATCGCAGTAATAATAATTTTTCAAGCAAAAATAGAGAATTAATCAACTTTGTAATTGTATCTATACCAGGTTTCATGGTCGCCCTTGAACTTCGTGCACATGCTTCCCCAAAAGATCTTCTAGCTTCTCTAAACAACATTATCTTTACAAAAAGAAAATTTTATTTAGGAAATTATAAATTTTCAAAATATTTAAATAAAGATGAATCTTATCTCACCTCATTTCCAAATTGATCTTGTCTAGTTGACTGAGGATCTAAAACTTGAAAGACTTGATGAATGGCATTTAAGAAGTAAGGATCACCTCCAATATCATTTTTGTAATGATATTTCGGATTTAAGAAATGAGCTGTAATCATATAGTATTAGTCAGAATAATATAAATAGAATAGTATAAATAGAAATAATTTCTTAAGGAAAAAAGATAGATGAAACATTTACCTGCTGCATGTAATGGATGTTTCAATGTTTTATCCCATCGTTCACTGATAATATTTAAGACCCAATTATTAAATCTACCAGAATGAAGAATTTGCTCTTTCATGACTTTCATGGATTCATACAGACAGCCCATTGTTGGCCAAACTTCACTATCGACAATCCGAAGCACTCGATAAATAGGCTCATAAATCTTGCACACAGTGGCAACAGCCTCCCAGAAACTATGCATCAAAATTAGACCCTCAACTTGCTTCCCAATTCTTGATCGGCTCAATCCATTATTGGCCCATTCTTGAGAAGTAAACAAAGCTTTCAAACCAGGCCTTTTCTTCAATAAACTGTCTAATGCAATGTAGTTAGTTGCAAATCGAGTTGCACCAGGGCGCACAATATCTCCTTTACAATGAGCTCTCATCTGTGCAAGAAGCCAACCATGATTGTATATAAAATTGGTGATCATTCTTCCCTCATCAATCACAGTTTTGACTTTTGGCCTTTTTGCAATCTCTTCAAAAATTAAATCAATGCAATGAGCAGCACATGGAGTCCAATAGAGATTATATTTACCCATTAATTTTTTCCCAGCCTTTTTGAAAGCACTTCCATTATCAGTAACCACCTGAACAACATTGTCCTTTCCAATTTGATCCACAACATCTTTCATCAATCCATAAATATATTGATGGTCTTTAATTTGATCAGACGCATCAACTGACTTCAAAAACACTGTTGTTCCTTTACAGTAAACCATGAAATTGATGATTGATAATTTTGTTGGACCTGTCCATCCATCACACATCACAGTGCAACCATATGTCTTCCACTTTTGGCTTATTTCACCAACATAAGTCCTTGTCTCCTCCACCTCCATATCTAAATATTTTGTTCTAATTTCATATGCTGATGGAGGTTTCACTCCTTTTCCTCCAACTTGAAAAGCTTTCACCATATTCTTAAAATGATGAGAATTTGCTTTTGCGGCTGGTACATTGTCATAAATGAAAAATTTTGCTGCAAGCCTGCCAACACTTTCCTTCACTGCTTTACCTTTAAAAAAGTCAAACATACCTTTTTGTTTTGAACTTTCAGATTTATAGAGAGAACTGGTGGCTATTTTGGTGGATCGCTTGTCTTGTTCTCGCACACTATGGCTTTTTTGGAACATTGATGAACTCTTGGATGATTGTTTACTAGTGTTGCCAGGTCCAGTTGAATATTTCATTTTTTGCTCCCTTTCCCATTCAGACTGCTTTGAAGCATAATAGGCATTTTTATAAGTAGCTTTCTCATATTTAGACAAATTGGAAGGATATGCAAATCCATCATCATCATCATCATCTTCCTCGTCCTCCTCATCATCTACGCCGATTAAACCCGATCTTAGCTCTGCTCTAATGTCTTCTATTTGTGCTTGCTTTTTTTCTTTATTTTTTGCATATTCGAGTAATGTACGTTTCATTCTCGATTTCACTTCTGGAGGGACATGATCACAAGGCTTTACATTTTTTCTCTGATCTGTACCAGATAAATGATACTTTAACCGAGTAACTCCACCACTTTTCATAACAAGCCCACAATAATTGCAGATAAAACCACCCCTAGTATTTGGTATTTGCTGTCCATGCTCCCATGCTTCATCTCTAGCCATCTACAAAAATGGTAAAATATGATTTGTAAATTATATTATAATAATAGTTTAAAAAGTAATAATATTTCAAAAACATAATATGTCACTAAACATTGAGGCCAAACATAAAACATTTATTTAAAACATTAAAACAAGTTGCCATCAATGTAACTAAATATTGAGGCCAAACCACTCACTGTCAGGGAGTGTAGTATACTCCCAATCAACCCAACTGAGTAGCCGAGCTTTTCCTCGGTTCTGATTCGTCGGCACTCCTAATTTCATTTAAAACATCCATTAAAATCATTTTTAAAATGAAAATATGCTCATGCAGACTCAAACTAGTCCAAATAGGCTCTATCGGGATTAGAAAAATGTTTAAACTTAGTTCGGGATCGAAAACGGACAAAATCAGAAAAGTCAACTTTCAGGTCAACAATCAAAGTCAATGGTCAAAGTCAACATGTCAACTGGTCAACCAGTCACCTGGTCAGCCAGTCACCGGCGATCGGAATCTGGAAAATTTCCAGATTCCGGCCAGATTCCGGCCAACCCAAAAATCTGGCAGATTTGCTGCCCAAAGTTCAAAATTCCATAACTTTCATTCTACAACTCGTATTAAGGCATATAATATACGGTTGGAAAGCTCTAAGAGTCTACTTTAAAAAGTTCTTCAGCACCAAACTCAGATTTCTACTCTAACAAGTTCAAAAATTAGATCGAACTTACTGTCACCATTTTCACCTCATTAATAGCGACAGAAAGTTCAAAAATTCATAGCTCAGAATCCAGGAATTTTCAGGAGAAGATTTGTAAATGAAAGTTGTAGCTAATACATCAAAGATTCTGCAGTTAAATTTTCATAGTAAACGGAATTCATTTGCCTATTTAAAATCCACAAAAACAGAGAGTTTCAAAATTGACATCAAAGCAAAATAGTTCATATACTTTGTTCACAATTTGCTCAGCCATTAACCATAACTTTTACATCAAATGCAAGCTAACGAGGAGTAGAATAACTTACTTAAATGGCTTGAAGAATGGTTTGGTAGATTTCCTTAAATCTAGAAAAATATCCTCAAATTTTAGCTCCAATTTGTGCTCCAACTAAGCATTTCTAACTCCAATGGATCCCAAATAATGAAAGTACTTAGAGAGTTGAGCAGTTTAGTGTGTTTGTTTGCTTAGATCCATGAAGAAATTAAGAATTTCATATTTGAGCTTTTGAGGAAGAAGCAACGGGAAGAAGAAAGAAAAAGAAAGAAGAAGAAGTTCTTATTCTTCAATCACTATTCCCCTTTTTATAGTTTTGGGCAAAAAGACGATTTTGTCCTCCATTAATTTTTCAAACTCCAACTTTGACACAGATTTAATTACACAAATTCTATTTAATAAGCAATTTACTTAGGAGGTCAATAGTTCACTAGACTAGGGTTGAAGTCCACATGGACACTTTGTTTTTTTTCTTTTAGTAATAATGGATTACTTGTCATATCTTAAAAATAGTACAATACACTATTTTTCTTTTATCCCAATAATGGATAACTTAACTTACCTCTAGCAAAAACATCACGTACAACATTATTCCATGGATTTATTACAATTTTTTTACTTAGTTGATTCATGACCATGAACTAAAAGATAAGTCCCAAAACAAATTCACTCAAATATGATGGTGAAGAATGAAAAAAAAAAAGAAACTAAAAATTTCAACGTTCCTTAGATTAAGAATGGTGATTTACAAGAAAACTTCAAGAGTTGTGTAGAACTTTTTGTAAAAATATTAGCATAACAAAAAATTATATACAATAATTTATAAAGTGCTATATTTTTTTCTGCTTCACAAGTTACTATTTAAGTTTAATGTTGCATTAACTAAGTTTTTACCATTAAGTAATTACAAGTCAAATACACGATGTAATAAAGAGAGATTCCCATTAATATTTTATGAATAAGAAAAATATCCAAGTGTGGAGCGGCTTTTTTAGTTTTTAGGACATCAACTTTGAATTTTACTTAAATGAATCCTGTAATATAAGAAAGCGATTGAATTTTACACTTAGGCCTGAGCCTTTTGTTTCCACCACAGGCCAAGCAATTTTCCATTTGAGTCGAGCACCTAAGTATTTCAAATTGGTTTACCATTTGGACCAGATTACAAAACTAAACTAGACATTTTAACGGATATTTTAAATATCGCAATATATATCGCGGATATATGAATATATCGACGGATATCCGGTGGTTTGAGGACCACCGACAAAATATCGCAGTATCCATATCGATTACAGATATATCGATGGATATATCGATGTATCGACGGATATTGAATTCCATGATTGTTACTATAAAATGAAACTACGAGTTAGAGATATGGAAGCTGCATAAGATGAGATGTCAGTGCTAGACCCATTGAATCTTCTTAATGTTATTGTTGAAATTGGTGATGAAGATGAATGTCCTCTTTTTCAATGAATTAGGCCTGCACATTTAGATGGCCGTGATATGAAGCCTTATCCTGAGATCAGTAGTCATGCTCAAGAATTTGGGATTGATATTGATAACGTGATGTCCGAAGAGGTTGGCTTAGATTCTTCATCAGATGAAACCATCGGTCCTCCACCTGGATTCGAAGGTCATTTAATGAATCAAGATGATGATGATGATGATGAGATAATTATGGTGATGATGATGATGATGGAAGAAGTGGGGAAAGGACTACAACAACATGGACTTAGGGTGGGGGTGGAGAAAGAGGTACAGAATATGCTTCAATGTATGATTTTTCATATGACAGTGATCATTATAGACCATTGAGTCCTTTTATCGGTGAGGCAACTTTTACACATGCTACACAAGATGAGGACCATGGGTCTCGCAAAGCTGGGCATGGAGCTAAAGGAAAATGGGGGAAAAAAACTATGGGTAATCTTGCTGATGATTTTGGCTCCATGAGCATAACCACAGAACAAAGTTCAGTCGGTTATAATGCACCAATGGAATCAAATTTTGGAAATTGGACTGATGATAGATATGGAGAATATAATTATGGAGCATCATATTCATCAGGTCAGTATCCGTCAGATTATTCCCATGAACAACAAATTTTTCATGATGATCAATCAGCACAACCACAGGTGAATTATGGTAACTTCCCTCACCTTGAAAATCTTTTGGTACCAAGAAACTCAATGTGGATTTAAATGAGGTTGGAAACTTTGTATTATCAGTTAAACTTTGTAATATTTGATGTTGTTGGATATAAATATGTCACAAATATGCTTGGTTGTCTTTTTTAATTATATTTCATACATTTTTGCCTATTTAAATAATTAGCAATACATTAATCACACATCTAAATATACTTTAATTAAGATATTATGACTCTAAAATATGTAAAAATATGTAAATAAACATAGGATAAAATTTCATTTCAAAATTCCAACGTTTACTATAAATATCCGTGATTTTATATCATTTTTTGACACTTTTTTGCGATATCGATATTTTTTGCGATATATCCGTCGATATATCCGTAATTTTGAGGGTGCGATATCGATATGGATATCGATATCTAATTCCATGTTGCTAACTTGTGCGGAAATTCTTTCAAGACCTCAATTGCATATTTCCAGTCTTGGACCATCTTCTTGCAAGCCATTGCTTTAGCAATTATTATCAATGCAAGAGGCAGTCCACCACACTTTGCAGCCACTTGTTTAGCAAGCTTGCAGATATCTGGATGGCTGTTAAGGGTTTCTTCTCCAACCTTGTTTTCAAACAATTTCCAAGCTTCATCCTCTCTCAAACATTCTACTTTGATCTTCTCATGAGCTCCCATTTGGCCACATACCTCTAAGAAACGAGTTGTAAAGATTATTTTACAACAGTTTTCCTGATTCGGTGCAGGTATGCCTACTTTAATCAAATTCACCCATTCCCACAAATCATCCATCAATAAAACAAACCTTTTTTTGCTCAGAACTCTGAAAAGAATGATAGCTTTCTCATCAGAACTTTTGTTCATCCATAACTCATTTGAAATGCCAAGCTTTTCACCAATCTTTTCTTGAACATTTTCAACAGTGTGATCTTTAGACACCACCACCCAAATTACATCAACATAACCCATTAGGATGTTGCTTAACTTATTGTTAATTTGGGTCAAGAGTGTCGTCTTACCGACACCTCCCAAGCCATGTAAACCAATGATGCCCACCTCGTTTCCTCTAAGTAAGCTCAAGACTTTTCCCAATGTTAATTCCAAACCCACTGTGGGCTCAATAGGTCTTACCTCCACTCGGGCTGCAGGTTCATTCTCAGCTACCTTGCCAAAAATTCCTTCATTCTTCAGTTCAACTATCTCTTCAAGTTTTTTGGCCACTTGCTCACCAAACTTGTAGCTAGACATACAGTTCCAGGAAAAGCAGCCAGCGAAACATAATTTATGAATTTCTTAAGGACCATCTTTGATCAGTTCATCAGCATCTGCTACCACAGTGTGCACCCTTGAAAGCCAGAGTTGAACTTGGCTAAGCCGCCTCATAAGTTGTTGTTCAGCAAGATCAACCATCTGGTGCACATCGTCCCTTTGCGCTTTCAGTTTTTCCACTTCCACGCTCAGAGCTTTAAGATTTTGTTCTAATTTACAGGTATAATTAGCTTGTGCAGAAATGCAATCCCAACAACGAGGAACTATGTCTTCTGTTGAGATTCCAAGAGAGCATAGATATCCCATAATTTGCTTTCAAATATATTGTTGATGAATCAAGAAAGAAGAGACCTGGCTTGGTTCCTGAATTTCTTAGGCATAAAAGCTAGAAGTTTCAGCAAGGTGAGAGGTAGTGCCTTTGACAAATGCACTAAATTTGGGGGCAGGCAGGCGTCCTGGTCTCCTTGGCTCCTAATAATTTCTGTTTTGGTAAGCTGAAAATGAGTTGCTAGAGCTACAGTAGGATGTTTTCAGTTGAAAATGCCAATGGGGAAGGGGGTTGGTGCGTTTTTGGTCCTTTCTCAAATTCTAAAAAACTTCAGTGATTGTTGCTGTTGTTGTTTTTTCCTTTTTTTTCTTTGTTTTCACATCCGGAAATCCTAAGGTTTCGTACTGAAGAAATTAGTTAGCCACACAAACACTCATGATATGAAGCACAAGGCATAATCCTATACAAGTCAATGGTACTGTGAAAAGTTAACAACAAACACACTTTAAGTCACAACCATAAGTCAATGTTCTGTATTACCTCTTTAGCTTTTCCAATACCCGAGTTTTCAATGCAAAGTTAAAAACTAAAAGGACAACAAAAAGTTGCTGGTAAAAATAAACAGAGTCACGAGCAGTAAGCGCTGATCTATCACACATCACTACAATTCTTTTTACAATTCTTGACCAACTAACTTGGCAATACTAAATCAAAAGTATCTTCCCATAAACCCAGAAAAACAATTGAAGCAGATGAACATGTTTTGAACTATTGATTAATTGTAGATGGTGAAAGCTGAAAACAGCAGTTTCTGAGGCAATTTGTCTAAATTGTTCAAAACCTAGAAAGCAACTAATTGTTTCCGTGAAATTGGGGTTCAAATACCTGAACAAAACAGCCATGGAAATAAAGGCGGCACAGATCAGCAGGTTGAGCAATGCATGTAGTTGTTGAACACCTTCTGCAGCTGTTTTCTGATAATGGGATTCAACTTTGGGAGATGAAAATCTGTAGAAGGTCCATCACCATGAGAGGCAGAAGGAAGAGATCAAAAGGAAAGCAGTGAAAGCTGCAGCTTTGGCCGTGCGTTAAATTCGTTGTTTTACCTTGTGTTTTGTACCAGACAAATGCATGACAAAGACTTATTTTATATTCACAATGGTACTCTTCATTTTTTTTTTAATTTATTTTTCATTTTTTTTAGATAAGTGAGATTATTCATTCATCCAAAATAAGCAGTAAAACTGCTACAATACAAACAAAATACTGCTATATAAGCAGCAGATCAAATCTTTACAAGGAACCAAAGGAAAACTTACTCTCCTGCAAAAGTTATATCCAGCTCCCATTGTGTGCGCAGCAGTTCATTTACTGGATCTTTTGCTATGCCTATCATTCCCACCAGTTCATTTATTTTTCATTTTATGTTAACTATCTTTGCTTTTTTTTTTCTCCTCTTTACCGTTTCCGTATCTTAGCTTAAGAATTAAACATTTTTTCTTTTTTCTTTTTCTTTTTTAGTATTATTTTCTTCATTTCCTTTATGATTTTATTTGCTTAAAAATTTCTTGATTTTTGATGTCATTATTTTATTTGTTTAAAAATCATACCACGCCATTAGAGATTGTTCATTCCTCTGCAATTGCATGAGAAATTAGTAAAAAAAATTTTTTTTTGGTGATAAGAAATTAGTAAAAAATTTTGAAAGTAATGATTGCTCATGCCCATCTGAAAATATAAATACTAAACATATTAACATGCCGTGGTTGATGGTTCATTGGAACTTGTACGTCTATCAACATACAAAGAGACAAAGATACAACATAGTTTCTTGCAGCTCTGTTCCATAGTTGATGCCACCAGGGTGCTCCACAACTCAAGAGTCTCAGACCACTTGACTTGTTTCATTTTTGTCTGCCTGCATTTTGCAAATGTGTTATAACCCAAAGTCCCAAAGAAAGCAATACTTATAGCTAGTTTAGATTTTGAGACTATCTGCCACCATTAATCCTCAGCTGGGAGAAAACTCCAACAGTTGTTGTGTTTGAACCGTCATCTCTAGCCAGTTGCCAGTGGCACATCATCTTTCTCAGATTGGAGGTTATTTGATGGCAAACGATGAAACGGACGGGATGATAAGTCCAGAAAAGCATAAATGGCACTGTCCTCGTGTGCCTTTCTGCGTACTGCCGTTTGCTGTAACTGCAATGAGTATTCCAAGTCCCAGCAGACATCAAGCATTGTTGGCTTGCTGGCTCCATTTGGTTTCAGGCACTTCTCAACCAGTTCACTGAATTTTCTCAATGAATTAGGATTAATCGGGCGAGTCACTGAAGGATCAATAATCTTTTTTAGTTCCCCCTTCTTTAACCAAAACAGTCCCCACTCAGTTAAATTTATCTCTTCCTTTCTATGGGAGTTGACGATGGCTGGCCGAGCACAAAGCACTTCAAGAAGCACCACACCAAATGAATAAACTATTGGAGGGAAGACTGATTTGAATTCCTGCTATATGATAAGATAAACTCCTAGCTTAGCCTAACTTAGTGATATAGTTATTTGTATTCAAATCTATTTTCAGTTGTGCTTATCTGATCTTGTATCATGCATAAATATAGAAAAAAATATACAGAGGCAGCAAGCCCTTTCATTGTTTCATTCTCTCTGTTCCTATTATCTCTGTCTCTCTTATATGGTATCAAGAGCTTAATTCTCTAGCGAGATTTTTTTTTTCACCATGAGCACCACTTCTTCCACAAATTCTTCATCCTCTACTAACACCCCGGTTCTTAGCACTACTCTTCAAAATTCTTCCAACACCTCTCCTTTGATCACCATTAATGCTGCTGCTCAACTTCCAATCAAACTAACCTCTCAAAATTACCCTTCTTGGCGGGCGCAATTTACCTCTCTCTTAATTGGCCACAAACTCAGTGGCAATCTTGATGGTACAAAGCCATGCCCACCTTCAACCATTCCTGCATAAGGTTCACATCTGACTATCTTCATTCCCAATCCGGCCTATGATCACTGGGTCCAACAAGATCATTTGCTTCTTCATGGCATTATTGCCTCTGCTACTGAATCTGTGGTACCATTCTTTGCCTCTTGCACAACCTCAGCTGCTGCCTGGACAAAGATCCAAAGCATGTTTGCTAATAAGTCTCGGTCACGGATGATGCACTTAAAAGATAAACTGGCTCAACCATGAACAAATCAAAAAGTACAAGACTATTTTCAATCTCTACGGCAAATTGCAGATGAATTGGCTTTAATAAATTCGTCAATCCAGGAAAACGACTTGGTGATTTATGCACTGAATGGTCTTGGCTCTAATTTCAGAGAAATAGCTGCTGGCATCCGTGCTCGTGAATCCGCTATTTCCTTTGAGGAACTCTTGGATAAAATGGTTGAATATGAAATCTTCCTTCAAAAGCAAAACTCATCTGAGTTTCTTCTTCCCATATCTCTCAGCGTTCTCCTCGGCCTGACAGATCTCCTGGTACCAAGAACTTTTCAGGATCTTGTTCCTACAGTTTTGGTGATTTTGCTTTCACAAACGCTCCGTCACTTCTAAGGTTGTTTGTCAATATTGTGATAAACCTGGGCATTCCGCAAGATCCTGTTTTAAAATAAAACCCAGACAGTCTCACAACAACTCTTCTGCGCACAACTCTTCTGCTCATTTTGCTTTTGCTATCAAAAATGATTCTGGCAGGCTTATGGACTTAGCTACATCTCATCATGTTACGGCTGACTTGAAAAATCTGAACATTCATGACAAATATGGTGGCACTGATCAGTTACTAATTAGTGATGGCAGTGGGCTACAAATTTCTCATACTGGTTCAACTTCTCTACCACTTTCTACTGCTTCCTTTCGTTTAAATAATGTTCTTCATGTGCCTAAAACAGATAAAAATTTAATATCTGTTTCTAAATTTTGTGATACTAATTCTACCTCCGTTGAATTTTTTCCATCTTCTTTTCTTATCAAGGATCTTCACTCGAGGGCTCCTCTTGCTCAAGGCCAGACTAACAATGGAGTGTATGAGCTTCATACTGCAGCACCTCTTATTCAAAAAACCGCACTTGCTTTTGTTGGCGTCAAAACAAATTCTGCTATCTGGCATCACAGACTTGGGCACCCTTCTTCAAAAACCTTGCAATTTCTTGTTAAAAATTTTTCATTGCCATGTTCTCCGAGTGTTTCCAATAATTTATGTATTTCCTGTTCTTGTAATAAAATCCATAAACTCCCATTTGGTATTTCTACTATTTCTGCAACCAAACCTTTAGAAGTTATTTATACTGATGTTTAGGGGCCTTCTCGGGTATCTTCTTTTGATGGCTATTGATATTACATTTCGTTTGTCGATCTCTATACAAACTATATCTGGCTATATCCTCTCAAACAAAAATCTGATGTCTTTCATCACTTTCCTAAGTTTAAACTGCTTGTTGAAAAATATTTTCAAACATAAATTCTATCTATCTATACCAATTGTGGGGGAGAATTTGATAAACTAAAACCTTTTTCTAGCTCTCTTGGAATTCAACACCTGCAAACCCTACCTTATACGCCTGAACATAATGCCATTGTTGAGAGAAGGCACCGCAGCATCGTTGAAACTGGTCTAACCTTGCTTCATCATGCCTCCATGCCTCTTATTTATTGGCCATATGCCTTTCAAACTGCTGTTTATCTCCTTAACCGATTACCATCTGTTGTCTTGGGTCAGAAAAGTCCATTTGAATCAATCTTTCATGAAACACCAAACTACACCAAACTACACCAAGCTAAAAGTTTTCGGATGTCTTTGTTTTCCTTGGTTGAAGCCTTACTCTGAACACAAACTTGACTCAAAATCCAAACCATGTGTGTTCTTGGGGTACTCCTGACACGCCCGGACCTAGTCCGCACGTGTCAAGTTGAGTATTTATGTATAGTTGCCTAGTTAATATACCAAATTTGACCATGGATGTTTTAAATTTCATTTAGCTCAATTTCAAGTTTAGAAACCCAAAAATTGAAGTCCGGGAATGTGGGTCCCACTTGGGCATGAATCCCAAGGAAGTTTGACCGGGTTGACCGGAGTCAACCTTGACTCTGTTGACTCCGGCGCCGGAACTGATCGGATCTGACCGAATTAAATGGGTCTCGGCTCACCCAAGACCCCCATTTTCTCTTCTATTCTCTATTCTTCATCTTCTCCGAGCTCTCTCTTTGATATTCTTCAAGATCAACCCTGTAATCCCTTTTCAAATACTCAACCAAACATCATTACCAACTTCTCTTGGCTCCTTGAAGATCAAAACACCAAAATTTCTAAGAAAATCACCAAATCTACAAATCTGTAATTTTGGCGACAGATTGTTCATCAGCTCATAACTTTCAATTCAACCGTGGGAATTGGCTGGGAATTTGGTATGTTGTCCTAGACTCATCATGCTTTAATTTGATAGTTTACTTGCTTGATTTAGTGGTCTGTGCTATGAGAAATCGTTGATTGAAGTGGAGATTTCTATTTTGCCCGAGATATGTTAACCCTTAGTGTTTAGATTTGAATTCCGAGTATAATTGGTTGTTTAAATCAGTTTTTGATGCTGTGGAATCTTAGTTTAAGTGTTGAGGAGTATGTATTTTGAAATTCACGTCCATTGGTGTTAAATCGAACTTGAATCGAGCTGAAGAAGATTGGAGGCCGAGGGTCGGCCTTAAATGCAGACCAGAACCGACGTCGGTTCTGGTATGAACCGGGGCCGGATCATCACTGCTGGGCAATTTTTGCCCCAATTCGAGTCTAGGGGCAAAATGGTCATTTTGCAGCCCTAGACCCCTTTTTACTCTTTTTGACCCCTTTTGACCTCATTTGACCCAATTGACTTTAATTTACTTCAATTGACCTCCGGACTTGCCCAATTTTACTCCGTGACCTTAAATAGGTTTTGTTTTATAATTTAATTATTGGTTGAATGTCTTTATTAATCAAATTAGATTTTAATTTGATTATTTAGGTACGTGATTGTACGAGTTTCGGACCGGTAGCAGTTTGAGCTAAGGCATTCGTGGGTAATCGGGGAGTATACAACTCTCCTCTATTGTGAGTGGCTTGGATTATATTGGTTGACCATTAAGGGTTAACTGTTTTCAAATTTCTTTATAAATGCTTTATCAAATTGTTTATATATGTTTTGGGGTATGAAATGTCCACCCTCACACACCAAGTTTACAAATGATTTAAAGGGTGGGAATATCAAATATTTTTATAAATTGATATTATTGATAATTGTTTGGGGTACGATACCTCTGAGAGATGGGAGATTGAGCGGGTTCCTCGGGGCTCCGATTTGCGGGAGCGTGGACCGAGTTTGAGAGCATGCGTGATACTCAGCCGTGGACCACCTATCGAGGGGCACGGTGAGTCGAGCCTGGTTGGGAGAGGCGCGTAGGGAAACTCGCCATGGCTCCAGATTGCTGTGTTCCACCACAGCAAGGCAAACGTCAAGGGAATGGGTCAGAGAGTAAAGAAAAATGTTTTAAAAGTATAAAGTAACCCTTGACGGTCCAGAGGATACCCCAGTGCACGGGTATACCTTTTTGGGACAATTTCAGATGCCAGCCCATTTGGAAATATTATTATTGATTTAATATTTGAATTGGTTTGGGACTTCCTATATTTTAGTAAATGGTTTATTAAATTGATTTTTGGATTATTTCATATCCCCAGCCTGAGGTGATCGGTCTTTATAACCGAGTCCCTCACTGGGTACAAGTATATTGTACTCATTCCATTCACTTTTGTTGTCAGATCATCAGGCTTTGGACGGCGGATGTCCCGGTGGTCAGTGATCCCAGTACGACACTGTGGACACGACTTTGTAGGTGCCACCTCATTTTGCTTTGTGTATCTTGGCTCGGAATATTAGTGCATCTTATATATACATTTATGTATTTATATATATTATTTTCCGCTGCATGGAGCACCATATGACGTGTCACTTTCTTTTGAAATATTTTTGAACTATATTATCTATGATAATTTCGTATGTTTTCTTATATTGCTCGAATATCCTTTATTTTTAAGCTTTGTGCCATCTTGGTTGCCCGCCTGACGAGGCACGCATCTCGAAGTGGTACGGCGGTTGTCACGTGGCCGAGCCTGCGGGTCGGGGCGTGACAACTCCAAAAATCAGAGTGCTTATTATTGTCTTGATCCTATAACTCAAAAAATTTATACATCTCATCATGTTCTCTTTGATGAAAATCGATTTCCTTTCAAAACAAATACCACTACTCCTTCTAATTCTTCTACTTCATTATCGTCTTTAATTTCTGATATGCCAATTGTGAATATTTTGGATTCAGCTAAACAAGTCGGTTCTGATGTTAAGGTGCTTCTGCATGACTCTACTCACTCTAACCTTCAACAAGAGGCCCATTCAAGTGAAAGACCCATTCTTTATGATAAGGTAACATTCTCTTCTTTGTCTGATCATACATCTTCTCCTAACATTAGCCAAACAGAACCTGTCGCTCCTCAAAGAATCCATCCCATGGTCACCCGATCCCAAAACAATATATTCAAACCCAAAAAACTTTTCTGTGCAACTAAACATCCTATATCACCTTCTATCGAACCATCATGTGCCAGTCATGCTGTTCAAATCTCTACATCGAAATAGGCTATGCTTGATGAACTCAGAGCTCTGCAGAAAAATGAAACATGGGAGTTAGTTCAAATTCCCTCTGATAGAACAATTGTTGCATGTAAATAGGTATTTCACATCAAGCGAAATCCTGATGGCAGTATATCGCGATACAAGGCACGGCTTGTTGCTAAGGGGTTCACACAACGACCTGGTCTCGACTACAATGAAACTCATAGTCCAGTTGTGAAACCAGTCACGGTAAGGTTGGTGCTGTGTTTAGCTATTTCTAATGGTTGGCCATTGCATCAATTTGATGTAAATAATGCTTTTCTACAAGGCAACTTGGATGAAGAAGTCTATATGAAGTAGCCACCCCTTTTTCATGATAGAACAAAGCCAACAGGTTATGTGTGTAAGCTTAAAAAAGCCATACATGGCTTAAAGCAAGCTCCTCGTGCATGGTATTCAGCATTAAGTTCATTCTTAAATCGATTTGGCTTTCGCAATTCTGTAGCAGATCAGTCTCTATTTATTTACATCAAAGATAATGTGGTTGCTTACATGTTAATTTACGTAGATGATATCATTCTCACCGGCAACAATGCAACTTTCTTGATGTCATTTGGTTAGGACTTTTCGACAACTTCCTCTCTCAAAGATCTTGGCAATCTCAATTTTTTCCTCGGAGTTGAAGTCATTGCTCATTCACATGGCTTATTTCTTTCTCAACATAAGTATATTCAAGATATACTTGAGCATACCAACATGTTTGGTGCTAAAGAAGTTAACACACCACTTTCTACAACTATTTCACTCCAACTAAATGATGGAACTGCTGCAGCAAATGCTGAAGAATATCGAAAAATCATTGGCTCACTACAGTATCTTTCTCTCACTCGTCCAAATATCAGTTTTGTAGTAAATCGACTTTCTCAGTTCATGCACAAGCCCACCCAAACTCATTTCACAACTCTGAAAAGAGTGTTACGCCACTTAAAGGGTACCATCTTTAATGGCTTTTGTATTAATAAGGAGACTGATTTGAAGCTCACTGTTTTTACTGATTCTGACTGGGCGAGGAATCCAGATGATCAAAAATCCACATCAGCCTATATAATTTATTTTGGCAGCACTTCAATCTCTTGGAGCTCTAAAAAGCAAAGCACAATTGTGAGGTCATCAACCGAAGCTGAATATCGGGCTATTGCTATTTCGGTTTCTGAATTAAGCTGGATTCAGTCCTTACTTTCTTAACTATATGTCTCCGGTCAGTGTTCTTTTCCTCCAACAGTGCTTTGTGACAATCTTAGTGCCACCTATACATGTGCAAATCCTGTCTTCCACTCAAGAATGAAACATTTGGCATTGGATTACCTATTTGTTCGAGAGAAAGTACAAGCTAGACTCTTGTCAGTTTGACACATACCATCTTCAGAGCAACTTGCAGATGCCTTAACTAAAGCTCTTCCTCATCCAAAATTTCGAGCTTTGTTACTCAAGATTGGTATCTCTGATGGATCCACCATTTTGCGGGGGAGTATTGGAGGGAACACTGATTTGAATTCCTGCTATCTGATAAGATAAACTCCTAGCTTAGCCTAACTTAGTGATATAGTTATTTGTATTCAAATGTATTTTCAATTGTGCTTATCTAATCTTGTATCATGCATAAATATAGAGAAAAATATACAGAGGCAGCAAGCCCTTTCATTGTTTCATTCTCTCTGTTCCTATTATCTCTGTCTCTCTTATATAAACATCCGATTTTTCTGTAAACTGAAGGCATCTGACATACTCAGGATCAAGATAACCAAAGCTCCCTTTTACACCCGTGCTCAACTCATCTGGATTGAGGTGACCTGATTTGGAAAGGCCAAATCTGCAACTTTCACCACATAATGTTCATTAAGCAAGATGTTTGTGGACTTAACATCACAGTGAATGATCCCTCCATATGAACCAGTGTGGAGGTAATGAAGACCCTTCGCTGCACCTATACAAATTTCAAGTCTTTGCCACCAAGTCAGTAAGGATAATGTAGATGATGTCTCTGGATTCCTACGCAAGTTGTAAAGATGATCTCTGAGAATCCCTTGATCCATGAACTCATAGACTAATATCACCTCAGACCCTTCGTCACAATAGCCAATCCGGGAAACAAGGTGGCGATGTCGAATCTTGGACAGAACCATGACCTCAGTTCGAAATTCTGGAAGGCCCCGACCATGTTTTACCTCATCGTTTGACTGCCACTTTAAGACTATTTCGTAGAGTTCTTTTATAAACTTTACCAAACCCTCCCTCTCCAATCAGCAATTTAGCCCCAAAGTTGTTGGTTGCCTCTATTATTTTAGCAAAAGGTATCTTTAGTTTAAGGTTTAAGTTCACAGGTGGAACATATGAAGTGGTTTCCAAAGGTTTTCTTTTTCTACCTTTCTTACACAACAAGAACAGTACCATCTAAGTATCTAACAACAGACAACAAAACCCCCAAAAACTGAGCCAATTATGATTAACAGATTCTGCTTCTTTCTTAGTTCCAAGCCCGATTCAGTAATTAACTCCATGATCTCAAATCCATTCAGGTAAGCATGTTTTTCTTGGAATTTGTCTCCATTCAATGGGGCAACACTGATTTACATGAAGTCAGAATCACCCGTGTCAACCACAAAATCAACAGTAGAATGGAACTCAATCTAAACGGTACGATCGTAAGGATTCATAATTGGTTGAATTCTCAAATTGTCCCTTAAATTATACATCTTTGGACATATTGGTCCATAAGCTTTTATTTGGGACAATTGACTCCGCAAACTATTATTCTGGAGCAATTAATCTCTTTAACTATTATTTTGAAACAATTAACCCCCAAAAACTATTATTTGGGGACAATTAAGCCCTCAAAATTATTATTTAAGGATAATATAGCCCTTAATTTAATGGAACCCTCCATTTTCAAATGAGGGTTCTATTGAATTAAGGACTAAATTGTTCAAAAAAAAGTTTGAGGGGTTAATTGTCCCAAAATGAAAGTTTAAGGGGTCAATTGTCCTAATAAAAGTTTAGGGGTCAATTTGTCTTTTTCGGTATAGTTTAGGGACTATTTTGGATATTTAGCCATTGATAATTTGTCTGAATCTACCATAAATATAGAGATTGAAAACGAACATGTTGGGTGATGGACTAAGAATGTCACAGAAATGGACCCGAACAAGATGCGTGGTATCCTTACTGACATTGAAATGCCAAGTAATGTTAATAGAATTTGTTGTTTGTTCATTTGTTAAGTTCACTTCCCTACAAGTCTTACAGACAAGATTTGGGATAAAGTTTCGAAAGGCTCTTATTTCATCCTGACCATAGTTTAGCCTACCAGTAAAAATGTTACAGTTTTTTCCAAAATTTCCAATATGTATATAGTTATTATCAGCTACCCATTCTGATGCTATTACTGTCGAGTCATTCAAGATTGAGCCCCCAACACTAACTCTTACAACTATTCTAAGAACCTGAGACAGCAAACCTTGGTAAGAACCATTACTTCTAGCCTAAGTCACAAGAGTTATATCATCGAAAAGATTGGGAACAAGAAAAACTTCTATAGCATTGACGAAAGCAAAAGATGTTTGTTGTGCAGGGATGAAGTGAATTCTAAAGTTGGTTGCATGGATTAGGACCAAGAAATCCTTAGTCATAGGGTAAGATCTACTGTTTCTAACACTGAAATTGGATGGTAGAGACTTGTTGGAACTTGAAACATTAAATAGAGCGTCAACTAGATTAGCCTGGTGTGACTTGAAAGGAAAGAAATGGAGGCGTTCCACATGTAGGCCGGCCTTATTGATATCAAGATTATATGAAAATGGACTTGTATAAAACCTTGCCGTTTGGTAGAGAGATGAGCCTCCGGCTGACTGGCTGGTGTTGGGTTATGCCCAAAAAACAAATCATTTGGGCCTGATTATGGATTAGCCCAAGGTTTAAATGGATCAAAAGGTATTATCCAAATCTAATTAGGTTAAAAGAGTTTTAACCTAAATATAAAAGAGTGTTTAAGATACCAATAATTTAAGAGTTTTTGCCATCAAACACGAAAATTCTCTCTATACGTTTGCTAGCACAAAAAGGTAGAGAAAACTCCATTCATACTCTTCGTGACACGAAGATTGGTTGCTGCTTGATCGTGTGGATACTGTAGATGCGAGATTCTGAGGAAGTTTCGTTGCAGCTTGATTTGATCCAACTTCAATTTGTGATTTTATCACACAAGAGAGGTAATATTTCTATCACTGATTGGGATATTCTTCGTAAGGATCCTGGTGTGAATTAAAATTTTATTATTCCGCTGCATTTGTTTGTTCTCAGTTACCCTTCAACTAGTTGGTTCGAGGGGGTGGCTTTTATCAATAGAGGAGTTGGGATTGTTGTCACCAGCAAAGTTCCTGCTGCCTAGTGGCAGAGCAGAACCTGACCTGCAATTGATGAAGTATTTATCTGGAAAAGTATAAGGGTCTGATAGAACAGGATAGAATTCGAGAAGGAAGAAGGACAAGAGATTGTTAAGGAAGAGCAGCATTTCCATTGAAACTGGTTGGAACTCGAAACAGTGGTCAAGGTTGACCAGATAATATTCAAGTTGTATGGATATATTTTGCTTGAGAAAAATAATTGAGATCTTCCACTAACTAATATTGCCAGGCAGAATAGTTTCCACAAGGGAATATCTTTTTCTTTGCATGTCAATTTTGATTCTTGGCATTTGCTCCCATTCGTTTTCGCTTTTGTCCAAGAACCAACATTCCTGACTTTTCTTATGGTTCAAACGCCTGTTAGTAAATGACTTTTCTATCTCTTTTCTGTGTCTTTAATTAATCCACTTACTTAATTCAGCATCATCTTCACATGCATATATAGTACTAACTCTGTATTTGAAGATGAGTCTGTTTCATGGAAAGATCAAAGATGCATCTAGCTTAAGTCCAAGCAAGCATAGCAGGGCAAAACTATGAGAAAATCTGGGCTGAACCAGAACAGTTCAAAAGCAGCAGCCTGCCCTCAAGTTATTAATTTTTTAGAAAGTGGAAAGTTGAAGGAAACTCATTGAAATTGGAAATTCAAGCCCACCATAAAAGTCCAAGTTTTAGTTTCTTCCCAACACTTTCTTGCGCTGTGCGTTGCAAATTGCAATCCAAATCTATGTCTTCATCAATCTCAATCTCATCTACGCAAAACAGGTTCCAATACCATTGTCTTGGTCTTTTCAAGATTTAAATTATTTACCAGTACTTTCTGTGGTTCTTCTCATTTTACGTGAATATTACTATTATTCTTTCTCATGTTTTGATTGATATGTGGTGTAAATTAACGAACGTAAACGATATCAAAATCACACTGATGATCTCCCTGTTCCTATTCATTCATTCAGGGTTCCACATATGATTCATTCATTCAGGGTTCCATTATGGCTTAGAGAAAAGCAATAAATTCAAGGCACAACTAGAAAAAGATCCGCGTCAAATTCCAAGAAAGAGTCCCTGATCGATGGAGGGAAATTTCGCGTTAGTCAAGGTCTTCTCTCTCTCTTCTCTCTTGGAATTTTGGAACTTTGAAAAGTCGAGTAATTGATATCAAGTCACAGTACTGAATTGATCTCCCGTTGTACACGATTTAGGAAAATTTTGCAATAAAATGAATTGAATTGTTTTTCCATGCACTAATTAACTTATATACTCCATCCGTCCCGAATTTTTTTGCCGTCTCCTACACTTTTGCACAAAGTTGAAAAGAGTGGGTGGAAAAGAAATGAATTTTTCTTTTAATCCTTGATGTTGTAATTTTTTTAACTTTGTGTGTAAAATATGATGCTAAAAAGTTTAAGGATAAATTTGAAATTTTAAATATATTTATTATTTGTTTTAGATAAAGAATAAATAAATTGAGGCTTTCAAAAAGAGGAAAATGGACAAATAAATTAAAATAGAGAGAATAAATGATCTTTTTGTTGATTATAAAGTAAAGTCGTCATAATCAAAAGATTTGATTTTCATAAATATGAGAATATATCCAAGTAATTAATCAAATTATGATTGACATGGATATGAAGGCAATTAAACAAATAATACTATTAAACAATATCATTCCCTCAAACAATTTAGCAATATTATTGCAATATTGATTTCCAAAATGAGAAAATCACAATGCAACAATTTTAAATTATTGTAGTAAGTATAAAAATACATAGACACAGTACGACTGCAATTAGAGGTGTCCATGGGCCGGGTTCGGGACGGGCTTGAGTAAAATTTTATAAAATCTTTGCTTGTCCATATCCGGTCCGGCCCGATATTTCGGGCCTATTCTTCTGTCCAAGCCCGACCCTAAAATATTTATATAAGCTCGAGGCCCGTCTAAAAGCCCGTTTTTAATTTTTTCGGACACTAATTTTAAAAATTAAATTATATTAATTTATATTATAAATAAAAGTAAATCAATACATTTAAGAAATTATTATCTAAGCAATTTTTATAAAATTAATAAAGTCTAAATACTAATAATATTTGAAAAATATTAATATCATATACAGAAAAAATAAGAAAAATAACACATTAGCAAATAAAATAAATATATAAAAATAATTTATATTAAATCAATAGTAAAACGGGCCGGACCGGGCTTGGACTTTTATACCTATGACTAAGCCCAACCCATTTTCTAAACGGGCCTAAAAATTTTATCTAAGTCCGACCCTTAAATTTAAAATTCTTGTCCAAACCCTTCCAAATATCGGACAGACTTACGGGCTCGGACGGATAGCGTAACTGTTGCACAGCTCTAATTGTTGATTGCATTTTTGAGTGGGTTTCTCTGACCCACCACTTCAAATTTGAGGAGACTTTAATGAATGTAATGATTGTGATGCTTTTGTTAGCTATATTGTCAGATTAAGGCCTATGTTTCCTGCACAACGAAGATAATTAAAGATATTGAACATCTCCAATTTGAGGATGATATTGGCACAACTTCCTCTACTCGGCCTTGCCATGGTTGCTCTTTCTATTTCGTTATACCCTAAAGCTTGTGTCTCTCGAAGGCAAAACAACCTCCCCTGCGTCTCTTCCTTCTGTGGAAACCTTAACGTCAGCAACCCATTTCGACTACGAAGCCAGCCGCCTGGGTGCGGTAACCCTCGGCTTGAACTTATTTGCGACGATAATAATCAAACCCTTCTGGTATTGAAGCACGGGAAATTCTACGTCCAGGAGATTTCTTATGCTAATAAAACAGCTCGGCTCGTGGACGCGAGCCTAGAAAGAGATAAGTGCACCATTCCTCGAAGTTCCTTCTATCGCGATCTTGAATCAGACCTATATTTGTTGGAAGATAGTATTTTCTATCTTTTGGCCTGCACGAGCAGGGTTAACTCTTCACAGTTCCTCGATGCCGCTCCTTGCAGCAACAGCAGCTGCAATTTCTGTCCAGGCACCTACCTTTATTTTGTAGATGGGAGCAGACCTGCAACCGATTTCCCGGAGTCGTGCAGAATTGAAGCCGAGGTTCCTCTTCCGATCTTGCCGGCAAATATCAGTATCACAAGCCGCCTCTCTGTTCACGATCTTTACCAACATCTATTAGTGGGCTTCCAAATTGAATGGCCTACATATGGTTACAAGGATGATCTCAGCTGGATAACTGTGATTCATGACATGTAAGATCAGTTTTTTATTTCATTAATTATTTTTACTTATCAGTTATCACTTACACCAAAATTTGTTTATCTATTTATACCTATATATTATTTCGACTTAATATTTAATTTGGTTTATAAATTATACCAAAATGATAGATTGATCATTAAATTTTTATTTGAGACTGATTGATTTTTGAATTTTTATTTTAAGACTGATTAGTTCCTGAATAGTAAAAAACTTGATGAATTGGGATAAATTGGTCCATGAACTTTTATTTTGGTAAAGATTGGTCTCTGAGTTTTTTTTTTTTTTCATTCAAGACCTATCTATCTTAAAAATAAAAATTCAATGACTAATCTGTCTCAAATAAAAGTTCATGAATCAATCTATCCTTTTTGATATAATTGAAGGATCAAATTAAATATTAAACCATATTGTGTCTATCCATGATTAAATCCTCTTTCTCCTCTTCTAAATTGACATATGATGACTTATCAAATTGTATGGTAATTTTATGAGAAGTGAGTTAATATGATGCGAAAATGTCATTTTTATCCTCTCAATTAAGAATTGTTGGTTTTTGATGTGGATTAATTCGAAATTTATTCTAAAAAACTTCTTTTTTTAATTTTCTAATACTTTTTACATTTGTATAAAATAATTAAATATGACAATTTAATTTTTTTTAATTCAATATCTTAAAAATTATGCTGACATTTTTTTTTACCTTTCTAATTTACTTTTATTTTCTCCCATATATAAGCTTATTAATTTATTAATTTTTAAAATTTTCTTTAATTGTTAGTTGTAGAGTTATATGAACATTATAATAATATTTTTTTATTTTTCTCTCAATAAATTAATCAAATCAAATTTCATATATAACCATAGCTTAGTACGGGACAAATTGCTAGTTAATATAAAATTTTCCCATCTCATAATTAATCTTTATCTTTCTTTAAAGTCCCATAATTTTCTAATCCGCTAACTTTCTCACAAATGCTTGTTGGCCGGAAAAATATTGTAGATTCGTTGATTATTTGCCGCGTATATTGCTGGGGTATGTCTCCGGCTTTTTCTATTTGTTTCGGGATGGGCATGAGGCCTTACAAGGTATGCTTTTTAGAGTTTGCATGTTAAATAATACATATTCAAAAAATATTTTTCTTTAATATGAAAATAATATTTTTTTTCTTATTTCCTTGTATATTGAAATAAATATCTATCTCTTTTACAGGAGATTTATTCTCTATTATTTGTCTCGCGACAACAGGTATAAGCCTATATTGATTTTCCCATCTCTTTTTAAATTTGTTATTTTTTTTAGGCATAAATATAAAGAAAAGCCCATGAACTTCTATTACAATCAAATAAATCCCTGGACTTTTATTAAACCATAATTAGACTCTTGATTTGATTGGAAATTGGTAATTAAGATTCTATACTAAACTTCAATTTACATCCAATTAAACTCTCGATTTTACTAAACCCACGTCTTATATGACTTTCCTCTATCTCTTAGCCCGGGAAAGAAGGCGAAAGTTAATCAAGACTTAAGATATTAGTTTTAATTTGAAGAAAAACTAATCAAGTAATCTCCAACCCCTAATTTTATAGCTACTTTTCGTTAAAAATTTAGATTGGTTGAATATCCAAATTACCCTCTAAATTATACCTCTTTGGATATATTGGCCCATAAATTTTTATTAGGGACATTTGACCCCTTGAACTATTATTTTGAGACAATTCACTTCTTAAACTATTATTTTGGAACAATTAACCCCCTCAAATTATTATTTTGGGATAATGTAACCCTTTAGTCAATGTAACCCTTTATTTGAAAATAGATGATTCCATTAAATTAAAGGTTATATTGTCCCAAAATAAAGTTTAATGGATTAATTGTCCTAAAATAATAGCTTGAGGAATTAATTATCCCAAATAAAAGTTTATGAGCCAATTTATTCTTTTTTGTATAATTTGAGGGCTGATTTGAGTATTTAGCCAATTTAGATTATTTGAGATATATATATATATATATATGCACTAATTTTGTGTAAAATTAATATTCATAGAACTTAAATGTTCTACACACTATAACTTCAAAATTTTCAAAAATAGCACCTTTTCAGTTATGGTACCTTCAAAACAAAGCTTTGAAGCAAATTACATTCATAATGAATTCACAGCAATGTCACTTTAGATAATTATATTGAAAAAATTATATATATATTAAAAAAGATTACATATATTGAGAAATTTAATGCGGAAATTATTATAGACGATTTTATAAGATGGAAAATAGTGGTACCGAAACTTAAGTGATGATAATCCTTTATGTTAATTTTCCTTTAATTTGTGATGAATTATTGCATCCCTTTGCGTTGTATATGTACTCTATTATGTTCCAATACCCAAAACAATCAAGTATGCAAATAATAAAAAGCAAAAAACCACACAAAGATTTTCTTATAGAAAAATTTCATAACTTTCCACGAATAAAACAATCAAATACAATTACCAATCTTATCAACTTCACTCATCAAAATCTAACAATCTAACAATCTCACAAACTCAAAACCCTTTACACCCAACGACTTTCTCACTAGTTGTGGTTTTAACTCTCTCTCTCTCTCTCTCTCTCTCTCTTGGTTTAACCAATGTATCCTCCAGCTTTTGATTCGAAATTAATCCCTTTTGAGCTGGGTTAGCTTAATATGAAGGTAAAACTAGAGGTGCTCATGGGCCGGGCTTTGGCTTAAGAAAAACAAGAAGTTGCCTTGCCCAGGCCCGGCCCAGCCCGACAATTCGGGCTTGAAATTATGTCCAAGGCCCGTACAGATTTTAATATGTTTGTCCAAGGCCCGCACAAAAGCCCGTTCAAAATTTTTTTTCCTTAAATAAAAATTAAAAAAATAAAAATTATAACATTATTTTCCTTAAGAATAAATAAAAATTATAGAATAATCTTTATAATTATTTAGGATTATATTTTTTATTAAAAATATATCTAAAGTGTAATATTTAAAATAATAATCTTATATACATATTTAATATTTCTAAAAATAAAAAATATAAAAACTATGTTATATGAAAAACGGGCCGGCCCATTTTAAAAATGGGCTTCATCTTTTGTCCAAGGCCCAAAATTCGGGCCTTATAATATTGTCCAAACCCTCCCATTTTTCGGGAGGGCTTTCGGGTTCGGGCGGATAGCCCGGCCCTTGAGCAGCTCTAGGTAAAACTCTCCTCACAATAATTTTGTTATTCACAAGACTCGAATTCGAAATCTTATTTAACAAGAAGAAGTGTCAAACGACTTGTACCAACCAATTGTTGGTTGCTTTTAACTCTCTTTAAAATATACCACACAAAGCCCTAAACATAAATCACATATTTATACTTACTCTTGAATTTAAAATACCAAGCACTTAAAGAATTAATTATCAAACTAACCTTAATAAATTCTAGTTCTAATTTGAATAAAAATCACAACATGCTTGTTATATATTTAACATAAAAAAAATTCCCCCCCTCCCAAAACTGAAGATCCTAGTTCCCTACTTACCCTTGAAAATAATGTATGGAATTGGGCACTAAATAAATTTCGAATGTGACCAGCTGATGGTCTTATTTTCTCCACTACTTAGTTATTATCCATAACACTTGATGGTTCGCATCCACGCGCTCACATCGCTATTCAAACCCGTAACCTATATGTTTTGTTAACTCCCATATATATATATATATATATATATATACATCTTTTACTAATTAAGATGGGTCAAATTATATATTTAGTCATTCTACTATATAAAAAGTGTAGATTTAAGCCCTCTATTTCGATTTGATGATATTGAATCTCTCTACTTTCATTTATTGTTTCAATCTAATTGCTAATTGTGTGTTAAATTTTCACCGTTAACTATGCTAACGTAACATTAAATATATTGACGTTGTATTGACTTTGATGACATATACCTATAAAAAATACTTTAAAAATTCTTTTATGTGGCTCTTTTTGCCATATGAAATACCTTTTAGTCATGATTATGAAATCTTTCACCAAAAAATATGAAATTAAACATTCAAAAAATGAAATGATCCATCTAACACATAAGATATGAGTGGTTAAAAAAAGTTACGTGAAATTTTTTTTAATATTTTTTAAAAGTACATGTCATTATAATCAATGTCATGTCGGCATAATTAACGGTTAAAATTTAACACCATTAGTAATTGAACTGAAATTAATAATAAATAATAGTAGATGAATTCAATTTGATCAAATCAAAGTAGAGGGACTAAATCCACACTTCCAAAATAATAGAATAATAGATTACATAATTTGACCTTTGAGATGTAATAAAAGTGTACTCGGGTCAAGAGTGACAAAATCGTTAGTGACCAAGTTCGAGAAGTGTTGCAGGCCGACGTATTATTGACTGGTTGAATGATCCAAGGAATTTTGAGTAGTGGAAATTAGTCACTAAGGCCCCAGTGCCTGGCTGGACCAATGAGTTAAAGGGGTTCATCTCTCGCAACAAATTATGTATATCATGGAAAAATATTACATGGTTTAATATACAAAATAGCCATTGAACTTGTATAAAACTGTTATCTTGGCCATTCAATTTTTATTTTGGAATTTTTGGCCCTCAAACTTTTATTTTGTACATAATGCAACCATTGATGCTGACGTGACCTATCTATATATTGACAAGTGGAATTTCTATATGACATGTGAAATTTTCTTATTAAGTCAAGTCAGCACTAATGGTTATATTATGCATAAAATAAAAGTTGGAGAGCCAAATATTTTAAAATAAAAGCTAAAGGGTCCAAACGATAATTTTATACAAGTTTGAAGGCTGTTTTGTGTGTTAAGCCAATATTAAATTATCAAGTATGATCATTTTAACTTTTTCCACAGAAAAATAAAATCTGTAACTTATATAAATTTCCTTGGACTACGAAGCTCCTATGATTCCCCCCTCTCCCTTGTTTATGTGATCTATTGTTATTGTTATTATTATTATCACTAAAGTGTTGTTTACATATATTTCTTGGAAAAGGTGGACTTCTCTTGTTAAGGTTCTTGCTGGGACTACCAATCTTGGCTGTAGTCGTCACCCACAAGTTAAGGAGAAGACATCTGTCCATGGACGATAAAATTGAAGATTTCCTTCAAAGTCAAAATAATTTTACGCCAATCAGGTATTCTTATTCTGAAATTAAAAAGATTACTCGAGGATTTGAAAATAAACTAGGTCAAGGAGGTTTTGGATCCGTATTTAAAGGAAAGCTTCGAAGTGGTCGTCTTGTTGCAGTAAAATTATTGGAAAAGTCAAAAGCTAAGGGCCAAGATTTCATGAATGAAGTAGCTACCATTGGAAGGATTCATCATGTTAATGTGGCACCACTTGTTGGATTTTGTGTGGAAGGATCAAAACAAGCTCTTGTTTATGATTTCATGGCAAATGGATCTTTGGATAAAATCATATTTTCTGGAGAAAATAACAATTCTCTAAACTGGGAACAAATGTTTGAGATTACTCTCGGAGTGGCCTGTGGAATCGAGTACTTGCACCAAGGATGTGAGATGAAAATTTTACATTTTGATATCAAGCCACACAACATTCTTTTAGATGAAAAATTTGTCCCAAAATTATCCGATTTTGGACTTGCAAAACTATATCCTGTAAATGATAGTATTGTGTCTCTCACTGCAGCTAGAGGTACAATCGGATATATTGCTCCGGAATTATTCTACAAAAACCTGGGAGGCATCTCATATAAAGCTGATGTTTACAGTTTTGGAGCATTGTTAATGGAAATGGTCGGGAGAAGGAAAAATTTGAAGGTTTCAGCTGAACAATTAAGCCAGATATACTTTCCTTCTTGGATTTATGACCAGTTTGATCAAGGTGAGGAAATAGACTTGGGAAATGTTACAGAAGATGAGAAGAGACTTGTGAGGAAAATAGTAATAGTTGCATTTTGGTGCATACAGATGAAGCCTGCTAATCGTCCCTCAATGAGCAAAGTCCTTGAGATGCTTGAAAGTGAAGTTGATCTCCTCAAAATGCCTCCCAAGCATTCGTTGTTTTCTCTCCAAATGTCATCAGAAGAGCATGTCAATGAGAATTGATAGACTAGCCCATCAAGTTTCATGATGCCTTTACATGAAATAATTCTGTATTAGTATTACCCTGTAGTAGTGCAATATGGTTTTTCATTGCAATGATTTCGTAGGATGCATTTTTTTTTTAAAACCTTAACAGACAACCTTGTAATACTATAATCGACATTTATATATGGAAACTGAATGTCATATTTCATTTATCTTTTTGGATGTGTGTTTTGCTTTGATAAATTACAATGAAAAATGGGTAAATTATAAAGAACAAAAATTCAGTTTCTTCTCATTGTAAAGCTACAATTTTCATATTCTTCATTGTTCTTCTGAAATAGCTGCTAGCTCTCCGTTAATTGGCGTTTCAGGTCTCATATCATCTTTAGAGGCAAAAGGATTTGGTGGCATTGTCAGATCCTCTACTTCTTCTAACATTTGAACCACAGCTTTCATTGAAGGACGATCCACTGGATACCACTCAATGCACCAAAGTCCAATAATTGCAAGTTTCTTGCCAATCTTGCTTTGTCCTTCATCTTCAATATTAATTCCCAGTTCTTCCCCTGTTTCTAAGCGATTGTAAACCCATTCTGGAAAGTAAACTTGGCTTATATTTGCCACTGTTGTATCAATATTTTTTCTTCCTCCAACCATTTCAAGCAAGAGCATCCCAAAACTATAAACATCCGATTTGTAAGAAACGTTTCCAAAGTTCCCTGACAATACTTCGGGTGCAATATAGCCCATGGTGCCTCTTGTTGCAGTCATTGAAATGACACTTTGCTCTTTGGAGCATAACTTAGCCAAACCAAAATCAGAGATTTTAGGATTGAAGTTCTCATCCAGCAAAATGTTGTGAGGTTTGATGTCAAAATGGAGGATTCGTTGCTCACAACCTTGGTGCAAGTACTCAATACCTTTGGCTATGCCTAAAGCAATGTCTTGAAGCTTCTCCCAACTGAGGAACCGGTTCTCACCCTTGTCTGCGAATATGAATTTCTCTAATGACTCATTTGGCAAGTACTCATAGACAAGAGCTCGATTATAGCCGTCAGCACAGAAACCAACCAGGCGAGTAACATTGACATGGTGGATTCTACCCATGGAACCAACTTCATTGATGAATTCTTCACCATTTCCCTTGAAATTGTTGAGAACCTTAACAGCTACTGAAACATCATTAGAAAGTGTTCCTTTGAACACGGTCCCATAGCTACCTTGTCCTAGTTTTTCCTTGAATTGATTTGTTATCCTCCTAATGTCAGCATAACAGTATCTTGAGGGCTTAAGGGCTTTGTAATCCTCCAAAAACTCTTCGATTCTGCGTTCACCCTCTTTCTCTTTTCTATGCAAGTGGTGCAGCCAATAAAGTCCAGCAACACTCAATGCACGAAGAAATGAACCAAGCATTAAACCTGCAAATACGGAATCCGTGTCACAATTTAGAAATTAATTCTTCATCAAGTCATTAGTTTTTCAACATAAATAAAAAAAGAAAATAAAAGGAACAACATGTACCTGAAATCATTAGCCTTTTTCTTAAACCTGTAAAACATTAAAACTTGATCAGCATTCGTATGTTTCTCATAACCAGTGGAAAAATAATCCTATATTATTAATTTACTCTAAATGCAGTTTGTTCTAAAGAAACAAGCTTTCAATATAGGAAGGAACTTGGGTAAACTTCCTTATGTTCCGAGATTGTAAATTTCTTTGGAAGCAGTCAACTAAGAAGTGAATTTGAATTTTTTTTCTTTTTGTTAACAAAGATTACTAGCTAGAGCTAAAGGCTAGAGCAGCCCCGAGGAAAAGCAACCCCTGGTGTCTGCCGCGAGCATTGGACCCAACTCCAATGGTGGTATTTGAGTAACAAATCTCATCATTACCATTGTTTTCAATCTCACCAAATTAAGATGGACCATTCATTTATATCTAGCTGTTGATATAAATTTAAGACCAGGGACCACCAGCCCACCACAATTATTTACATACGGATATGTAAACAAGGTATGAAAGCGCCTAGCAATTAAACCAAGTCAAACAATCAAAAGATGCTAGCGGCGTACTTTTCATGAATGGGATTACCACGTAGAAGACTGGAATTAAAATAATTAAAAAGACCCAAAAGAAAAATTCAGATCACAGAAGAACACCAACATGTGAATGCGAAATGGTGCTGAAAAATCCTACCTTTATCTTCCCGATGGATAGCACTCGATGCCCAATGTATTCGTAAAATTGGCTCGACATCCATGGCCTTTTGCTTCACAGAAACCACAAGCTGGTCCAGACCAATTAAAACAAAAATTCTTGTACATGTCATGTCTTACGAGCCCAATAGGAACATCTACGAGATCCACAACCTTGCTGCAATTTAACAGGCTGCCGCTCGCAAAATCAAAAGGTACGACTTTAAGATAGAAACCAGGCCGGTTCAAGCAAGTGATGCCGTAGTTGGCATAATCCGATTGATGTTCCGCTAAACATTGGAACGAAGTGTAGTTTTGCAGATTGCTGTGGAAGCTCTCGTAACCTGGGGCTGGGATCAACGTGAAAGGTGAAGCCGAAATTGTGAGATTTGGAAGCTGTTTTTGGATGCAACCCTCTGCGTCATATACTTGAATCCTCTGTTTCAAATAATCTATACGCTTTACCAGTAATTTAACCGAAGTGGGGAGTTCCAGAACCGTCTGGTTGTTATTGTTGCAGGAAAGGTCGAACCCAGATGCGCCGCAGTGGTCCGCTTGCCGGCCTTTCAATCGGAAGGGGTAGCGGACGGGTGGCTGGCCCCGTTTGCAGCTTGTTTGCTCGCAACCATCTTGATTTGGGGCTGCCGCAAAGGCTGCAGCAGCGGCAGTCCATACCAAGAGGAAATGAAAGAGAACAATGGGCACTCCCATTTTTGTCCATTTGGGGCTTGAGCTGCCCGCTTTTTTTTAATCTAATCCTTTCTATTTCTAAATAGAAAAACGGAAGAAATTTTATAAAGAAAATTATCTCATTCACCATTAGAGAATGATAAGTGTTTTTAAGAGATTTGTTACATATCAGATCCAACAATTCATAATATATCTACAAAGTTCAAAATACTAAATTGTGATTGGCTAATTTGCACTATGTGCTCACTTAATTGACACAACTAATTGAAGAAGGGATCAAAGCAATTTTACAGCAAAGCGCATCTCCATCTCCAACCATTGGAGCAACATCATTAATTACTTAATGTTTTTATAACCATAGAAGACAAAAGAAAACTCCACTCATTTTTACAGTGGTAATTTATTTACAAACTTTACCTTTATTCAGCTATAGCTTCCAGCTCTCTGTTAATGGGCCTTTTAGGCTTCATTTCGTCCTTAGAGGCAAAAGGATTTGGCGGAACTGTCAAACTCTCTGCTTCTCCCTCCAACATTTGAACCACAGTTTTCATTGAAGGACGATCCACTGGATACCACTGAATGCACCAAAGTCCAACAATTGTAAGCTTCTTGGCTATCTTGCTGTGTCCTTCATCTTCAATACTAATTCCCAGTTCTTCTCCTTTCTCTAAACGATTATAAACCCACTCTGGAAAGTAAACTTGGCTTACATTTGCCACTTTTACATCAATATTTTTTCTTCCTCCAACCATTTCAAGCAAGAGCATTCCAAAACTATAAACATCCGATTTGTAAGAAACGTTTCCAAAGTTCCTTGACAATACTTCGGGTGCAATATAGCCCATGGTGCCTCTTGCTGCTGTCATTGAAACAGCACTTTGCTCTTTGGAACATAACTTAGCCAAACCAAAATCAGAGATCTTTGGATTGAAGTTCTCATCCAGCAAAATGTTGTGAGGTTTGATGTCAAAATGGAGGATTCTTTGCTCACAACCTTGGTGAAGGTACTCAATACCTTTGGCTATGCCTAGAGCAATGTCTTGAAGCTTCTCCCAACTAAGGAACCGATTCTCACCATTGTCTGAAAATATAAATTTCTCTAGTGACTCATTTGGCAAGTACTCGTAAACAAGGGCTCGATTGTAACCATCAGCACAAAAACCAACCAAGCGAGTAACATTGACATGGTGGATTCTACCCATTGAACCAACTTCATTGATGAACTCTTCACCATTTCCCTTGAAATTGTTCAAAACCTTAATGGCCACCGAAACATCATTGGAGAGTGTACCTTTGAACACAGTACCATAACCGCCCTGTCCCAGTTTTTCCTTGAATTGATTCGTTATCCTCTTAATATCAGCATAGGAGTATCTGGAGGGCTTAAGAGCTTTGTAATCCTCCAGAAACTGTTCGATCTTGCGTTGACCTTCTTTCTCCTTTTGGTTCAAGTAATACAGCCAATAGAGTCCAATAGCACTCGATACAAGAAGAAATGAACCTACGATTGAAACTGTGCAACAAAACAGGATCTTATAGTTAGAAAACTATCACATCATTTCTTTTTTCTCAATATTACAAACTTAACAGTTAACATATACCTGGAATCTCGAGCTTCTTTCCTAGACCTGTAAAACATTTTGAAGTTCATCAGAAGGCCATGTTTAAGGTAAAGATCAGCATAAAAAAAAATCCTATCTGAAGTCAGACTGCAGACATCAATTTCAATCAAGCTAATTCTTAATCACCAACGATTAAGTAAAAAAAGTTAAAATTTGAAACCCGGCTATAATTGGGTGTAAAATTTAAGTCTAAACTAATATAAAATAATTAATTTTGCAATACTGGATAAACATTAACTTTCCAATTCTAATTTAAAAATACAAATATGAAGATAAAAACACTTTCATTATTCTAACAGAAAATATTATTACGTGCATATGATTTGAACACGGCTGCCTGGACTGAGATTATTTTGCAATGACCTTGTAGACCATGTGGTCCTCGGCAATTTAGTAAAGGCAAGTCAAGTCAATAAAGCTAACAGTCATACTTTTCTCTTTGAATGGGATATATTTTATTAGATTGGTTCCTAATCTAAAATTAAGAAACCAATCTAGCCCACCTATCACCCATTGCAGAGGGAAATGGCATGACCATCGTTATAAAATTCTATGAAAATGAGATCGAGTGGATATCAATGAAATTTTTAGACTCTATACAGTTAGAAAATAGATAATACATGTTTCACTAATTAAATTATAAATATCATCTACTAACATACTTGTCAACGTTCTAATACTGCTCCTGGAGTCTTAAAAACTCCACTGATTAATAGTTTATGAGATAGTTTTCTTATGTACCTTCTTCTTTCTTGGGGATGTGAAAGCACTGGATTCCCGAAATGTTGGTAAAACTGGGTCGACATCCTTGGTGATGTGCTTCACAATAACGGCCACAAGCTGGTTTGGACCAATTAAAGTAAAAAATGTTTGTCTTATCAGACAAAAGCCCTTCAGGAACTTTAAGGATATCAATCCTTTTGCTGCAATTTAACAGGTCAGTGTATGTACTATCATAATCCACGAATTTAACATAGCATCCATCCCCATCTAAGCAAGGGATCCGATAATAAGACTGATAATCATAATCGGATGGATCTTCAGCTGAGCAGTTGAACAAAGTGAAGTTCGCCGGCCTGGCATACTCATAGTAGTCATCCGACATGAACAAGAAAGGAGAAGCAGATAAATTGAGATTCTGAAGCTGATTTTGGACACACTTCCGTTCATCATAAACTTGAATCCTCTGTTTTACGTAATCTATATACTTCACCATCAGCTTGACCGAAGTGGGCAGCTCCAGAACCGTCTGGTTCTCGTTGTTGCAAGACAGGTTAAACCCTTTGGCGCCGCAGTGGTCCGGTTGCCGGCCTTGCAGTCGGAACGGGTACCACACCAGTGGCTGGCCATGTTTGCAGCTTGTTGGCTCGCAACCTATTGGATACGATTGGGTGGCTGGACCAAAACCAACTGCGTTCGCAGTCAATACAAAGAGGAGCTGGAAGAGAAGAATGACCATTTTTATAATCGTCTATACCTTAAGCTTGGATCTATTCGCCATTTTTATTTATAAATCCTCAGGCGAAAGGGCAAAGCAAAGGACGACTTGGACTTCCAAGTCAACATATAGTATATGTGTTTTACTCAATATATATTTATATTTTGAAGATTACGCGTCGAAAAAAAAAGAATATAAAATAAAATATATTAAAAAAAAAGACAGATTAACTTATACCTAGTGTAATTTTAGTTTCATATCCTTCCATTACTAAAGGTAAGATAAAAAATTTAGTTAATTTAACTGTTTCATGAGAAATTTTAAATTATTTTTAAAATATGTAGTATTATTTTAGTATAATAAAATTCCTCACCATTAAACATATATTGAAAATATAAAAAAAAATAGAGTAAAATCAATTATAGCATATTGATTTGAAATTTTATGTACACAATAGATTCAAGTATATATTGTTAAATTCAACATTCGATTCGTTAAAATATTAATTATATATTAAGTAATAATAAAAATGATTTAAACTAAAAAGTTTTATATCTGAATATAAGATTATTCCTAAAAAAAATCTAATATTCTAATTTGAGACCAAATAAATTTATAATTTAAGATTCAAAGTATGGTTTTTAACACATAATATTAATATAATGGAATAAAAACTAGCAAATAATTATACTTTTCTCTCTTTTTTTTTTTTAATTTAGGCAGCAATTATGTGAAAATTTAATTGAATTATTATTTTATTGTTAACTAGTTTTTCCATTCACGTGCGATGCAAGTAATCCAGCGCGTTTTTAATTATTTTTATTTTTATTGAATAAATAATTTTTAATAATTTTTTCAATTATTTATTATAAATAAATATAATTATTTAGTTTTGTGAAAATCAAGTTAATAAATAGTAATGATAAACAACCTAATATATATATATATATTAATTTTAACACCCTATGAAAATACGTGTATAACCCTATCCCAATTCATATAGTTTCAAATTTAATGTCTCTTTTTATCTTTTAATGTTGACTTAAATGCTTATATGTAAAATTTTTTAAATAACCCTATAATTATTCTCTTATTTTGAAGGTAATTGTACTTATTTATCTTTTCAACTAATGATTTTAAAAATGACCAAAATATTTATTTAAAAAAATTAAGACTTTACAACAAAAATTAAGGACCTTAAATTTTTTTTAAAAAATTAAACATTATTTCAAAACAAAACAAAACTCTCATAGACAATAAAATAGAATAAACAATAAATACTTCATACTTTATAATTTTTTATATAAAAAGAAAAAAAATCCTTCCTCTTTTATCTTATTTTTCTTTCCAAATAATGATTTTAAAAATGATCAAAATATTTTATTTAAAAAATAAGACTTGACCAAAGAAAAAGATATTAAGGAACTTAAATTAAAAAAAATAATTACACATTATTTAAAAAAAAACAAAAACTCTATAGTTAATAAAAAATAATAAACAACAAATATTTTATTCTTTATTATTTTTTATAGAAAAATAAAATGGGAAAAAAAACCCTTCCTCTTTTGTTTATTTTGTTATTTGTGATCTTTATCTCTTTGGTCATATATTAAAATCAACCTGTTTTTATTTTTTTTAAAAAAAATTTAATTTTTTTTACATTTCCACACCTTCAAATATAAAATATTCATAATAAAGATTTCATTTTAGTATTAAAAAAATAACACAAAACTTGCAATTCAATTGAATTGAATAATATACTTTTATATCTCATAAAAAGATTAAATAATATATTTTTACTTTGAATTAATAATTAATTATATAAAGTAAAATATCAATGATTAATAAGATTTTGCGACATACTATGATGATTAATTTTTTTTAATTTGATTAATAATTTTTACTTCAAGAATATTGTACTATTTGTCATTCTTATTTTGATTATCATTTTCTTTTCAAATTTTTTTTATAAAAAAAGTTAAATGTTTAAAATCTTAAAAAATCTAAAAGAATTAATATTAAAATCCCCTTCTCTTTTAAAAATTAATACTAACTAATATTTATATTTCCTAAAAATTAATTATAAAAAATTTTAGAATATCATTTAACATTTATTATTGATCTTCCCTTTTCTTAAATTTAAAATAATATTTAATATTTAAACTTTTTAAATTAAAAATTATTAATATTAAAATTTTCAGAAAACCCGAGGCGAAGCCCGGGTTCGGTTTCTAGTTATATTAATTATTGTATAGATAATAAAATATATACTTAGTAAATAACAGAGGTGATACAATAGTGAAATATATATATATATATATTTACTATTTAGTAAACAGGTGATGGTGGTTATCGCTTTGCCAAACAGGCCCAATCTGCGATTGAATTCTATTGTAGCTTATCAGAATACTAACGCTAAAGTCAGACTCCTGGGCGAGACACAATAGCCCAAGCAGTTTTCAATGTAACGGCTTGGTTCTTGTTTTAAACATAAAACATAAATGATGAAACGTAAGATCTTTCAAGGATCACATTAATCTCATTGAGTGATCGTTTACCAAAACTAAGATCTTTCTTTCCACTGGGCATAATAGCTTTCCAAACAAGATCGCCCTCCGCAAAGCTCTTAGGATACACTTTCTTATTATGCAAAGGGAAAGAAATGTCTTTTCCCTTATGGATTCTAATAGACATCTCATTGAAAGCTGCAGAAATCTTCTCAACCGTAAGTGAAATTGAAAAGTTTCTACTAACACAAGGGAAGAGAACTCATGCACTAATTGATTGGCTACCAGTATTGAAGGTGGCTGATGGAGATTGTATATCATTAAGTTGCCATCTCCGAAATTGATTCCTCTTTTAGAAAATGATTGTAAATGACTGTCTCATACTCATGAGTCATGATTCTCAATTTAGCATCTTTACATCCCCTAAACTTGTCGAATTCAAGGAACAAAAGGGACAAAAAATTATAGAAGAAATTAATATATAGATATTTCTCCTATCGAATTCAAGAAAAAAAAAGGACAAAAAATGACAGAAGAAATTAATATATAGGTATTTTTTCTGTCGGCTATTGCCAAGTCCATTAGTTGTGACACTGTACACTTTGTAAAACCTTTACCACGAAAAACAACTTTTTGAGTTTTATTTAAAATTAGTTAATTATTAATATCATTTAATAAATATATAAAAAAATTTAATAAAAGATAAATAAAGAGTTTCAATTTAAATAAATAATATCAATGGTAATTTTGAAATATTTAAAAAAAAAGATATTTTAGGAGATTCAAAAGTTTTACACCATTCGTATTTTTATATATATTATAGATTATGAATGCTATGAATAAAATAAGAATTAAAAAATCCCTCTTTTGAAAAAAAGAATTATTTAATTTATAAAATGAATAATTCCTTTCTAAAATTTTAATTTAAGTGGATTATTTATTTTATTGTTAATAAATTCCCTGATTACTACAAGTTCATTGTCTCCCTCCTCTCATTTTCAATGAATGTACCAATGGCGCGTCGAAGCTTTTCCTTACTTTTGAGTGTTGACCGATTCAACCACAATTCACTCAACAAAGACGTCAGCATTTTCCTTGTAACTACGGAAGCAGCGCATGGAAGATTCAATCTACTTGGGTTGGGCCTGGATAGGGAATTTTGACTCTTCCCATTTGGGTTCGGGTACATTATTTTATTAATAAAGATTTATTTTTAATATTTAAGTATAGTAATATTCTTTATCAATTTATAATTTAATGATAAAAGAGATCTAAATTGATTGACACAAATAGATTTTACCTTTTAGAGAGGTCCTTTGGGCTGATATAATCCATAAACACTTCTAAGCACCCACTTTTATCATTTGTCTTGTCTTGTAATTAATTGTTTGTGATTTCTAGGTTAATATTGTGTAGAAATGATCCAATTCACTTACAAATTTTTTTATAGGAAGTTGCAAAAGTTTAAACGGTGCACCATGTACTTTTTAAGGTGCTATATATATATAAATATATATATATATATAATGTTTTACTTTTTCATGAAAAATAATTTTTTTTTAAAATAAAAAATCAACAACGTTTAAATGGCGCATGTGTGCACCATTAATAAAGCCTAAGAAGTCAATATATCCAACTTTATTGTAGTAGATTTTAATTTAAATTAGGTTGCAGCCCACGCTTCGCTGTGGAAAACTGTTTTAATAGAAATCAAGCTAAATATTATATAAATATATATACATATATATTGTGATTTTTTTTTTGGATTTCCCACCCGGTATCTAGAATTTTACTTTTATTAATCCGGATTTATCCGCGTCGCGCATCTGGATATGGTGGGTGAATCTCTCAACGAGGGCAGCTGCGTACATAAGGTCTCGAAATCGAGACCTACTTAAACTGGAACAAACCACTTATCACTCGATTTAACCCCACATTGGTATATATATATTGTGACGATATTTACATATATCTTTCATATAGCTTCTCTAAATATCAATAATATGTTTGAACGCTATGGGCATAGTAAAACAATATACAGGACAACAATCATTCATTGCATAATGATATTATGGAAATAAAGCAACACAGTGAAAAACCATGGGCTAATGGATAGTTCATAATATTACAAAACCAAATCAAAGCACAATTTTTTTCCTCATAAAATGACGCCATAATCAGTACATAATAACATCTTTAGCTTAAGAATACGATCATTCCCAATATGCAAATACTATTACCAAATTAATAATAACACGCATTTGGGAATCGACCAGTTTGCAGCACTAAACAAAAATAGTGTATATTTTCCAACTCCTACTACCAGTATTACGCAAAGCTACCATAAATGAGTTATAAAATGATTCTAAGTCAAAGCGAAGCTGCCTCGCTTGCTGTTCTGCTAACTCCTCTACGGCCCTCATCTTTGACAACCTCGAAATCCATTCCTTCATCTTTCTTTTCCCCTCAAAATCAGAGGCAAATTAGTAAGCTTATCAAGTGATGCCAGGAGGTTAGACAACAAAGGATGCACTTGATTAACTGCCACCGTATGAACTTTCAATGAATCCATGGCAGTAATAAAAAATTTCTGCACGTTCAGCCGTAATAGCAAATAAGGTAGTAGCAGAGGCAGCTGCAGCCTGGTTCTCCGGCAGGCAGATTTTGTAACTGCCAGGCAGTCCATTTTAGACGTATGTGCAAAACATTGAATTGTAGGAACCATGTCTTTGAGTTTGGATTTTTTTCTCCCCTCAGTTTCATGTTCAGTTGATGCCTGATGGCATGATATCCCTCATATTAGCATTCTCAAGCTTCTCTGTTGCTTCGATAATGCCATAAAATTCATCAATTTTCAATGCTTCAAAAAGAACAATATGTAGAAACTACTTGTAAGGCCTAAAAAACATACATCGAACAAATTTAGAAATCATCACAAAAAAGGTCAGTCATATATTTGACTGCTTTTCTAGAATCACAAAGGAGCCAAATTCATAACATTCATTCTTTTTCTTAGATGTAGACCTGCATTCTAACATATATACTAAATTCCATTTGCACAGGTATAAAGAGACAAGGAAGAGATACAATATTATCTAGAACATGTGTGTATATAACCAAACAGTTTCTTAGAAAATGTTTCTAGAGAAGCAGAGGAAAAATCAAAACATATAACAGTCACAAATAGTAAAACCATGAAATGTATTGTGCGAATGGAATTGTCAAAATCTGAAAACCACTAAGACATGGCAAGATGAAGCTCAATGCACCTCTTAGGTAGAGCCACCGGTTTAATCACTTTTTGACAGAGTTCAAAGAAATCAAATAAAAACTCAAATGAAACATAGAAAAAGAAAAAGAAAGGATGTTACAAAAGTTTAATCAAAGAAATAGATCTAACAAACTGTACATCCCATGATTAGTTAAATTTATTTATTTTCGTCGGTAAAAAATAATTTAATCCAAAAGTATTTCTCCAATCCTTAGCCTCAAGTTTCATATATTTATTAGTTTATACCATATGAAGAATCAAATTCTAAAGTAACAAAAGAGCATGACATTCTCCTCAGTCAAAAGAAATACATATTTTTATGTTGTTAATATGACCCAAAAGATAGGAAAAAGGTGTAAGCTTTTCCAAAGTGCAAAATCTTTGCAAGAGGAATAAATTTTGCAGCCACCAAAGCAAGCAAGAGTTTTCAGTGAGAATTAAAAGGAGATAAAACTGAAACATTCTACCCCAATGTCATATTCCCTTAGGCTAAGACAACATATCATTAATTGTAACTCATTACGCACAAATTACATATTGACATCCGAAAACCATTCAAAGATAAGTGGTGAGAGTCGTCATATTAAGAAACACATTCAGGTTGTTGCAATAAATAAACTGAATATAATCATCAAAGACTCCAATAATAAGATACACAAGCAAAGTGAAAACAGATGACTTCAATGGTATTGCATAACCCAAAACTCCAATCCTATATAAAATTCAAGGAGAACAAAAGAGAAAGGACAGAACAAACATACTACTTGGTCCAACAGAGGAGTTCTCTCACTTCCACCAAAACGCACCCCAAAAACCTGTCCGTTAAAGCTCAATTCTTGCAAACATAAACGCAGTAATAATGCCAATAATAATATACTATTAGCCACAACTAGGTTCCAGTTAAGGTAACTAATGAAACAGGCAAAAATTGCAAATTTCTAATCAAAATAAGCTACCAAACTAAAAGCAGACTGCAGCAGAGAGACTTCAAAAAGAGAAAAACATTGTGATAAGGTTCTTCAAATTTTAAGCATTCGGCAAAGACACCTTTGTTAAGATGATCAACAAAAAGGCTGAGATTGACGGCCTAAGAAAAAGAAATTGAGTTAGAATTGCAGTCATAAGAATTAAATTGAAAGACCAAGACAAAAGAAATGCAAAAGGTGTTACGACTCTGGCAGGTATCATGTTATGCCACACAGAAGATTGTGGATGATCAATTTAAGGAAGGATTAATACATTCAGGTTCTTAAAATAAGACTTCAATTTATAACAGATTCTTTCGTAAAGAAATTAAATAATAATCACCTACATCCACATAAGCACAGAGTTGCCATGAAATCCTTGAAGAATTCCATACCAAAGCTCAGGCAGGCACAGTTATGTGGGTGAGATTAACATGCATGCATGGCAGGCCTAGAAGCCATCAGGCAAATCACCAAGAAGTCTTCTAGGAATAAATCATGATATGTTTAGTACCAATAGAAATGAAATACCAATGCAATTTCCAATTTTGCATCTAAAGCTGGGCCATCAATATAGCAGCTATTAAGAGTTATCTGGCAGCTATGAAACCCCAAAATAGATCTCATAAGAATCCAAAAGAAAAACTTGATAAAAGGAGAAAGATGTATACATATACCTTCTAAAGTGTCAGATAAAATCAATTGACCAAAAGCCGAGCTTTCCATGATTTCCTATCAAATGCAGATGGGTAAAATGAGTATACTGTGTTAGTAGGAATTAATATTAGGATTGAAAAAGAGCCCCTTTACCTCATCATACAAATTGAAAGGCAGGGAGATAAGGAAGAGGAACACTTAGAAGCAAGAAACATTCAGAAGCACCCTTTTTGCAAAAAAGCAGTAACATCAAAGCCTCCTAAGAACTTCCCATTTTAACCTATTTTAATAATGTAAGACGTTAGATGCAAATTACAAAATATCCCATCCGCAGGCAATGAATACATAGTATAGTGCCCCATTGAGTTCACCAGCAATAACTACTATTTTCACATCATCTGCTTTAAGCTAGTGGAACTAAAAATTGAGCAGAAGAATTTTCACTAAGGAACACCTGAAAACTTACAGTCACCAGTCTGTTCCATTATGGAAATTACCATTACAGCTTATAAAAGATATGTTGAAAAATGGAGTCTGGCTATGGTTGGCACCCCTGTGAAAGTCTTAAAAGAACACAAAGAGTAAGCAACAAAGTGAATACATAAGTAGTAAGGGATGATCACAAAAAATAATGCATAGGTGTCCGATATTTACAGACACAGTTAAGATAGTTGAGGGACTTTTTGTTTCATTTTTCATCCTCCAAACTAGGATCTATAAAGCCCAAAGAGATTCAAGTTCACTATCATTTTGTTGACTGATGGAACTTTGAACCTAGGAGAGGATGAAGATGGCGAGATTGGAGACGGGAGAAGGTGGAGATGGGAGAAATATTCCGATGAACCTTCTGTTTCATCTTCTAGTTCTTTTTGACGGCCAAAGTACTCTGTTTCTCTTATTTTCTGCTTTTTCTTATTTACAATGAATAATTTCATCTGTAAAACAATATATAAAAAATATTTTTTTATCACCATATCCCGCCGTACCCGTGTCCTCAATTTTCAAAAATTAACTGTCATTGTGTCCGTATCGTGTTGTACCCGTATTGCATGTCCGTGTCCGTGTTTCCTAGACCTCAAATAACATATTTGCAAGCTATCTAATATCTCTAGAAATCACAACAAAACAAAATTATTAGATTCAATGGGAAAAAAAGGGTTCAAAGTGTTCAACACGGCGCCATAGCCGCCTTGTCCTAGTTTTTCCTTGAATTGATTTGTTATCCTCCTAATGTCAGCATATCTTGAGGGCTTAAGGGCTTTGTAATCCCCAAAAACTCTTTGATTCTGCACTCACCCTCTTTCTCATTTCTATGCAAGTGGTGCAGCCAATAAAGTCCAGCAACACTCAATGCAATAAGAAATGAACCAAGGATTAAACCTGCAAATACAGTGTCGCAACGTTACCCGAGACGACGACGGATTTGGGACTTAAAAGGATTTTACGGAGTCGCCACTAACCATTTTTGTTTAGGTGCGGTTAGTCACCTATTAAAATCTACCTAACTTAGCATTGGCCGTTAGATGGCGTACTTAAGCTGGGTAGGTCCTGGTCTGCGGAACGGAGAACTGGAGTCGGGAGTACGGTTACGTGCGGGGAAGGATGAGCACCCCCACAACGCCCATCAAGATGACGGTACCGATTAATTTAATAATACTTAGGCCTTAATTAATTAAAAAACATATATTTTGTAATTTTCCTTTTCTTTTGGTTTTTTTTTTGTATTAACATTTTTTATTTCCTTGATTATCCAAGCAAACAAAAACAAGTTTCAAAATATTTTGTCATTGGTGAAAAGTTAAATGAAAATTAAGTTTCAAAACATTTCTTTTTTTATTTGTAAGAGTTTAAAAAAAACAATTTCCGAAACAATTTTTTTCTTTTTTTTTTTAACTTTTTGGAAAGAAACGAATTTCGAAATACCTTTTTGATTTTTTTTATAAATATATGTTCTTGAACAAAGACAAAATTTATTGGTTTTATTGCTATCATTTTCAAATCAATATTTTAAAAAGAATGTCAGGTAATTTCTTTTGATTTTTGATCTCTTTTTTTTTTTAAATTCCAAAGTTCATTTTATTCAGACAAGAAAAGCTTTTTACTTCTTTTAGGAAGTTACATTTTTATTAAAGCCAACAAGTAATGCTTTCTTTTCAAAAATACATTTCATCACCCTTTCCTTTTTTTTAATATTTTCCTTTTCATTTGTGCCCTTTTTTAGGATTTTTCGAAATCATTATCTTTATTGGATATTTAAATGTTTGAAGTGCAAAGTGCTACCTTATCAATCTAATAAAAAACAGTGAGGATTTATCGAGACCTATTATGAATTTCGCCCAATTCTGGGTCCGATTCGAAGTGGGTCTCTTACTTAAAGATCCGGACTAGGTGCGAATTTTCACCCTCTCAAACCGGATCCCGTGATTAAATCCTCATAATTTAAACCATTTGTAAGGATTTTACTAGACATAGATGATCACTCTTTTACTTTTATTATTTAACGTAAAAGTTTTATTGTCCTTGTCGATTTAAGAATTTATCATTATTGGTTTATTTTTTTTTTTTTTAAAACTAACACCTATAATTTATTTAGATGCCTAAATGCATGGCATATGAAATATTATCTTATCAATTTAAGAATAAGGATAGTAAGGATTTTGTCAAGACTCACCGTGAACCTCGCCCAATTCTGGGTCTGATTCAAAGTAGATCTCTTACCTAGGAACCCGATTGGGTGTGAATTTTCACCTTCCCAAACCGGATCCCATGATCGGATCCACAATATCCGCATATCATTAATCGTATATATGACAAGAATTATATGAACATAAAAAAATACGTGGCAAAACGGTAAAATGCATGCTTACTAAAAATTAATTTCACTTAGTGATTATTTCGATTTCAAAAGTTTATCCCTTTTAGTAAAAGGTTTATTATTTTCGCAATCTTTGTTTGTTATTTTGTTATTTTTGACACCTTAACTCTCCAAATCTCATACATATCTAATCAAATTCCGTGGGAGACAATAATATTAAACAAATCTCTAATATCTTAAGCTTATCTATTTTGTCTACTTTTTCTACGCTAGCTCTTTTTGACTTTTGAAACTGAACCAATCTTAAGATGCCAAACTTATGGTGCATGGTGAGTATGTGCACGGATGAGTAAAAGAAAAGAAAAAAAATATAATAATAATAATAATAACATTGACAAGTACTAAACTAAAAGGCCACTTAACAGTATAATAAATGGGGAAAGAGCAAATCTACCAGAATTGCCAAAGGGAAAAGCAGCCACTGGGTCTATTTTTCAGCTGGTAACCCGCGCGGATCTATTCTTCATTCGTTTTTTTTTTTTTTGTATTTTAGAACTTGTGAAAAGCTTTTGATGGTGTCTTTTGTTTGGGTGAGGTTGAGAAGGAAGAGTAACAAAGGGTTTCAGGGACTCAATGGGGCTCCTCCCTTTTTTTTTGAAAACCTTCAAACCTTGCTTTGATTAATGATCTACGGCAAAATGATGTTAATCATGCCAGCAAAACAGCATAACAACACATCTTCTGATAACGTAGAACCTTCCCTTTTTTCCTTGAGATGCCCTCCAAGCCTTCTGCATGAAATCTTCTTCTTGGACTCTCCCATGCCTGCTGCTCTTTACTTCTTCTTAATGATCTTCTTCTGTCTGGGTTTTCTGGAGTAGCAGAAATGGAGAGAAAAGTAAAGCCCAAAGCTCCCCAGGTACCAGTGTAGAGTTGTAGTAAAAATTGTCTGAAAGGTTTTAGAGGAAAGTGTTGGCTTCTGCCCCTCATGGAGCGATGTGGTCCAGATTCCCCTCAAAATGCACTGCGTTTGGTGATCAGCCCCTTTTTTTGATTTTTGTTTCCTCCTTTTTTGACTTTTTGTCTTCTTTTTTTTTGTTTTTTTCTTCTTTTTGAATTTTGTTGCCTCCTTTTTTTGACTTCTTGTTTTCTTTTTTTGTCTTTTTTCTTCTTTTTGAATTTTGTTGCCTCCTTTTTTTGACTTCTTTTTCTTTTTTACTGCCTGGCAATAGATGGCAAAGTCTGCAACAGCTAGGAGACCAAGAGCAGGAATCATATGTAATATGAGAAATAAATAAAATAAGAGGACCAAATAAATAAAGGAGAAAACCTAAATGAATAAAACACAAAGTAAATGGAAGAATTTGAGAGGTGTCTACAGTTGCCCCTCTTGGAGCGTTTTCTAATGATCTTGAAGTTTTGCTTCAAGATAATTAGGAAATGGTCTAAGACGTAGACACCATATTTTTTTAGAACTTTTCAAAAGCCAAAACTTGGTCTCCAAACAAATCAAATGCCATAAATTGGCCTTTAAATGAAACGAGAGCCGTGACTCGGTCTCTCAATACACTAAATGAATCTTTAGAACCTAAACCAGGCCTCAGAATGAATCAAGAGACATGATTTGATCTCTAGATGAAATGAGGGCCGTGATTCGGTCTCCCACTGAACAAATTAAACTGAGAGAACCTAAATTAGGTCTCAAAATGAAACAAGAGCCATGACTTGGTCTCAAAATGAAATGAGTGCCGTGATTCGGTCACTAAAATGAAACGAGAGCCGTGATTCGGTCACTCAATAAACTAAATGAAACTGAGAGAACCTAAATTAAGTCTCAAAATGAAACAAGAGCCATGATTTGGTCTCTTATATGAAACAAGAGCCGTGATTCGGTCTCCCAATGAAAAAATAAATTGTGAGAACCTAAATTAGGTCTCAAAATAAAACAAGAGCCATGATTTGGTCTCTTCAATAAAATAAGTGCCGTGATTCGGTCACCAAATGAAACGAGAGCCGTGACTCGGTCTCCCACTGAAAAATTAAACTGAGAGAACCTAAATTAGGTCTCAAAATGAAGCAAGAGCCATGATTTGGTCTCTTCAATGAAATAAGTGCCGTGATTCGGTCACCAAATGAAACGAGAGTCGTGACTCGGTCTCCCACTGAAAAATTAAACTGAGAGAACCTAAATTAGGTCTCAAAATGAACCAAGAGCCATGATTTGGTCTCTTCAATGAAATAAGTGCCGTGATTCGGTCACCAAAGAACAAAATGAATCTCGAGATCCTACAATGGGTCTCAGAATGAATCAAGAGCCATGATTTGGTCTCTAAATGAAACAATTGTCGTGATCTCAAATGATTGAATTTCCTTTTCAAAGGCTTGTCATTTCCATTCATTCTCCTCAAGCCATAATCATCATTTTTCATTAATTTCTTTCTAAGAAAAACATCATGAACTTCCAATGCATGTAAGATGTCTCGTGCATGGATGCATGGATGCATGTATGCTTGATTCAAAGTTGAATTTAAAAGGAGAGTGATTCTCATTGGACTTCCCTGTTTTTGCCGTTTGCCCCAACACTCAGTCCTTTTGTTCGGTCAGTAGAGCTTGAGTCTATCTTTGCTCCTGATCTTGACTTTCTTTGACATTCGCTTTGCCCCATTCACATCTTGAATTTTTCCTGACATAGACATCAATAAAGGTTCAAAATTCATATGTGCATCAAATCAAATTTCAATTTCACATCTAAATAAATGAACTTGATAATGATCAAAAATTGCTTTACACTTAAGCACTATTTATTTAAGAAAACATCAAATTGCAAAGCATTCAAATATCTATTATTCATATTTTGAAATTCAGATATCTTGAAAGTTGGTGATTGCTTTTCAGAATATCCTTGTGGGTGAACAGGCTATTTTAAATTCCTAAATGGGTTTCAACAGCAATGGGTTCCAAAGAGGCTATTTATTGTCTCATGAAAGAGAGAATTTCAATATCTCTTCATCTAGGCTTACAATTAACTTTTTTCTTTTTGTTTTTTTTTTTAAAATCAGAATTTTTTATTTTTTTTTTTAAAAAATCTGTCTTGAAAACAAGATCAAGTTGATGCTTGCTTAATCTCTTAACTTGACAATCTTGATATGAGTCAAAACTTGAACATGAAAGGCTTGAGATTTTGTGAGATTGGTATCAAAGAGAGGTGTGACCCAACTTTCCATATTTAGAGTTCAAAAAGATATCTCATCTTATGGGGTTTATCATTTTGGATGCCCCAAGTGGTATTGCTCATTTCTAAAACTCATTTTACTATCTTAGTCAAATCTTGGGTGATCTCATGAATTCTCATTTCTGCTCTAGACTGCCCTTTCGAGTTTTCACCCTAGAGCCACATCATTTCATTTCTTTTTCTTCTTCTTTTTTTTTTTCGCTCTTTTTTTTTTCTCAATGACTGCCTCATCATGCACATGAAAATTCAAAATTCATTCAAATAGTCTTTTTTTTTTAAAAAAAAAAATGGTTCAGTGTAAAAGATCTATTCTTCTAAAGAAATGCTCTTCAATTAAAGTATCCACACTTGATCAAAATGGACTTTTCAAGGCACGTAATGTAGGCCATGGTTGAGGGTTCAGAAAGAAAGAATAAACAGGCCCAAAAAGTATTTCAAGGTAACTGAATCAAGGATCACTTTTCGGCCATATGAAGAATTCATTTTTTCATGCTTGATTTCTCATTTGCCTCTATCCCATTAGTCTTTTCATTTCAATTTGCCATTTTTTTTTTCTTTTTCTCTGTCTCTTTTCTTTTCTTCTTCTTCTTCTTCTTTTTTTTTTTTAACAAAATGGGTTCAAGGTTTTTCTCCGTATTTGACTTACCGAGCACTTCTTCATTAATTTGGAGCATCATTTCCTTCGCCTACATGCAAGGCTCTTCTTGTTTTTGCTTAAACAAACTCTTTTTTTGCATTTGCCCCCAATGTGAGGGGTGATCCTTGATTGGGTTCATTAGAAAGAAAATTCATTTAGGCTCAAAGGGGACAGCAATGGATAATTTTCTCAAAGTGAAGGGGATATGAAAAATGGCCATTTGTCTTCTCAAGTACGGCTATCTTCATCGAAAAGCAATACCTTAGAAAAACGTAACAATAATTTTTTGAAAGCTTTTGAAAACTTTGTTCAAAATCCTAAAACATCACGTGCATGATGATGCAATCAACATTCTTCTTCTTATTCTTTTTCTCTTTTTTTTTTTTATGAGAATTTCACAGAAGATGATATTTCCACCCTTTTCAAATTATAACTAAGGCAATCAATCTGAGCAATTTGTCTCGATAACAAAAAGGTATCGGGACCTTACAAAGTGACTTTGGTCTTTCTGATCATTTTGTCCCCAAAGGTGGGTGAATGAACACCTTGGCAGGAAAGGTTACTTATTTTCAAGAAAATCAAGGTGAGCTCATTTTGAAACAAGAAGGTAATGTGTTCAAAAGTCATTCATTTCAGTCACTTTTGAATTTCAAGGAAATTGGGAAGCATATGGGCATTATGAATTCAAAGAACATGGTTGATTTCAAGACAAGGAAGCAATGAATTCACAATTCTAGTGCAGTTTTGACACATATCAAAATGTCAGTGTTTAGAGTTAAGCAAGTATCTTGTTAAACAATCATTTTTGTTTATTACCCAGATGAAGAATATTGACTCTCTCAAATGGTTTCCAAGGTTTATGCCTCATTTTTACTTCGAGTCTCAATTTGAGATTTTATTCAAAAGTCAATGAATGGCAAGAAAGATGGTTTGAAGGACTTGTTAAGAATTATTTCTGAAAGTAATCACCAACTTTTCATGAGATCCTTTTTTTATTTTTTCAAAAAAAAGTTTCACTTCTTCTCTTCTTTTTTTTTTTAAAATGTGACAATGGAAAATGAATAACACAAATCATTTATTCCAAAAAGGCATGTAATCCAAAAGAAGTCAATACTTACAAAGAAAATCCAGATTAAAACACTATGACATGATTTTCGAAATCTAAAGTTTACCCTTTAAAATTCAAATATCTAAAAGTTATTGCTTTCAAGTGACACTATGTACAAGAATGAAAAGGATTAGAAATTGCCCCTGCTTGGCATACTATTTACAGAGCTCCACGATCCATGAAGAGTTATCACGACATGATGACATCTGTTGGCAAAGATGTCAATCTTTTCCTTTATTATCAAAAACTCTTGCATGCGTGTATGCATGAAATGTCATGTATGAATGGTTGGATGAATGTATGGACATGTAAATTACTAATATGCGTAAGATATAAATGCTATGAAATGCATTTAATGAAATTTTTTTGAATGATGTGATGATGATACCCAGGATTATGGTATGATGATACTGATGACCCCAAATTAGGGCAGAATATTGATGATGACCCAAGATTAGGGCAAAAATGATACTGATGACCCCAAATTAGGGCAGGATGATGATGATGACCCAAGATTAGGGCAAAAATGACAAATATGATGACCCTAGATAGAGTGAATGATAAAATGACAAGATTATGATAATATGATAGCACTGATGAGATGACAACGATGATGAGTTAATGACAAAGTAATGACACTGTGATAATGGAATGATGATAATGACAATGTGATGATAGGATGATAATGCTGCAGAGTGTTCAATACATGCTCATTCTCTTTCTTTCTTAAGGTTCAAGATAGCATCCAAGCTCAATCTGACTTAAGACCTGTGAAACATTTCTTGTAATTGCTTCTTAAACCCATTCTCTGATACACATGTGCTTTGAGTGCCGTTTTGCAAAAATGCATGACATTAAAATCATAAATGATAAGCAAACAGAGAAATTAAGCCCACAACACATGGAGATCAACCACCAACACTCTTAGGCAGAAGTGTGGAATAAAAGACGAAATCGAGGCTCAACACATGTCAAATTCTGTTATCGGCATCCTAAAAGCCTCCAAATTGTTCAGATTGGTCTCTGGTGCTAATTGCCGGACCCATGTTTTGCTTGGACTGCACACCGGTATCAAAAGTCAAACGACCTTCCTTGATCATCTCAAGTACCACTTCTTTCAATCTCGTGCAGTTTTCAGTACTATGCCCTTTGGCTCCTGAGTGATAGGCGCATGTTGCATTCTCGTCAAACCATGTAGGATATGGAGGCTGTAAAAGGGTCGAGTACTGAACCGGTTCAATCATCTTGCTATTCAATAGCTCGGTGTATAACTCTGTGTAAGTCATGGGGATGGGAGTAAATTGTTTCCTTTTCTTTGGTGGTCTTGGATTCCGGTTTTTGGTGTTTGGTCTTAGAGCAGTGGAAATGGTGCTGGACACTGGGTATTGGCAAGCATTTTGAGGTTGTGTATAGTTGGGAGGAGGATACTGATAAGTGTTCTGAGGTGGTGTGAAATCGGCGGAATGGTATTGGGGTTGGCATTGTTGGCATTGGGGTTGTTGGTGTTGTTGGTATCCTCCACATCTGCTAGTGCTCGCTTCTCCTTTTTTCTCTTTGGAACTCTCCTTGGCTGCACTGGACTCCCCATCATCTAACTTACCGGTCCTGAGCGCATTCTCCACCATTTCTCCAATTAAGACCGTGTCAGTGAAACTCATGATGCCGCCAGCTAGCATACGGAAATAATATGGAGCTTTCAAGGTGTTAATGAATAGCCATGACATCTCTTTCTCAGTTAAAGGAGGCTGAATCTGAGTTGCCATGTCCCTCCATCTTTGGGCATATTCAGTGAATGACTCAGAAGACTTTTTCTCCATATTCTGCAAAGTCAGTCTATCGGGCACTAAATCTGTCATATGCTTGTACTGATCGATGAAAGCCCGAGCCAAATCATTCCAAGAATGAATACCCCTCCTATCCAACTTGTTATACCACCGTATTGCTGACCCGGTGAGGCTGTGTTGGAAACAATGAATCAACAGTTTATCATCTCGGGAATAAGCGGCCATCTTTCGGCAGTACATGGCAACATGGTCTTTAGGGCATGTAGTGCCTTTGTACTTTTCAAATTCAGGCACTTTGAACTTCTTTGGGATCGCCAATCCATCAACTAAACTCAACTCATATGCATCAGTAGTGCCATAAGTATGAGTGCCCTCCATGGCGTTAAGCCGCTCTTCTATCTGATTCAATATTTTCTGGCTTTCAGCTCCTCCAATCTCTCTTTCAAACTGTTCATCAGGCACAATTACAGGATTGGTTGGGGCAAATCTAGGAACAGGAGGTGCCACGGTGTATATGGGAGGAGGAATTTGTTGAGTTGTAGATGGAGATCCCCTACTAGTAGTAGGCAACAGAGGTGCGAAAGAGTATGTTCCAAGTGGTGGTGGGGTTGGTTTTTTATTTTGGGTATCTGATGCAGATGGTGGAATAGGTATGTTGAGGATTGGAGGATTTTGTGCAGCTGAGGGGGCAAATCCAGGAACAGGAGGTGCCATGGTGTATATGGGAGGAGGAATTTGTTGAGTTGTAGATGGAGATCCCCTACTAGTAGTAGGCAACAGAGGTGCGAAAGAGTATGTTCCAAGTGGTGGTGGGGGTGGGCTTTGATTTTGGGTATCTGATGCAGATGGTGGAATAGGCATGTTGAGGATTGGAGGATTTTGTGCAGCTGAGGGGACTGTACTTGATCCAGAATTTATTGGGTAAACTGGAGATTCAAGATTAGAAGCACTGGCATTCTTTTCCTTGACTATTTGGCTTAACTCCCTGATTTTATCCATGGCATCCCTTAACTGCTTTAACTCCCCGGTGGCATCCCTTAACTGCTTGGCTAAGTCTTCATTCATGCGTCGGAGATTTTCTATTTCTGAGTTCTGTTTAGCCATTTTTTTAGACTGCAATCTGGTGTGGTATATCTGAATGAGGGATTGGTCGTCTCTCTGCTCTGTTCTCTTCTTTTTTCTCTGTTTGAAGGAAGGCTGAAGCTCTCTCCTTTTCTTCGTTGTGCTCTCTCCTTTCTTTTTTTATTTTGTTAAGAGGGCTGAAGCTCCCCCCTACGCTCTCTTCTTTTTTTTTGTTTTCTTTTGAAAGAATGGCTGAAGCCTCTTATTCAAACCAGTCCCTTTTTTTTCTTCTTTTTACCCGTTGGCTTTCTTCTTTTTTTTTAATGATAGCTGTTAAATAATTTTAATTTTTTTAACCAGGCTCTCCTTTTCTTGTCTTCCCTTGCTTTTTGTCTTTGTAAAAGTATCCGAGGGGCGCAGCATCCAATAAGTGTAGCTGGCGTGGTCACGGGTGCTCTCTTAGGGTCAGTGGCCAAAGACACGATGTAGACAAGCACGAAAGTGCTAACCATCTCAGCACTCAAAGCAGTTCCCTTGTTGTAGCCATCTGAAAGAGTGTTGGCTCCACCTCCATTCATATTGTAGAATGATTTTTGGAAAGCCTTGACCAGTCCTACCCCACAACTCGCAGCTCCCAAACCAGCTGGCCCTTCTCGGTTAATGAGAATTCAACGGTGTGCTTGCTGGCTGGCGTGATGTTGGGGTGGGGCATAAGGAATTTTTTTCTTTTCAGTTGAGTGGAGAGGATTAACTGGGATCCTAGGCTCTCGGTCGCAGACATTTTTGCTCCGTGGAAACTTTGAAACAGGAGGAGGTGCAACACAACTTCTCCTAAGTAAAGCAGGACTTCCTCCCAATCAATTTAGGCCTCAGGGCCCAGGACATTTAGCCCGTCAAGGACAGGCCTTAGTTCCACCTGAAAATTTACCGACTGGTTCCTTTGTGAGAGGCCCAAGTAACTATGGTGCTCAAGGGCCTTATAATCAGGGTCCTCCTCCCCTTTCTGGTGCTCCTAGGATATCTCAAGGTGAACCTCTTGCTGGCCCACCATTTGGTACCCCGCCTCCTACTGCTTTTGAATCACATGGTGCACCATCACATGCACCTGAGGGTCATTTGCTTCAGCAGCATTCTGCAAAGATGGTGAACTATCATGCTGATAATAGACAGCTAGATCCTAGGTCCTCTGGCCCTCGTTCCACATCAACATTCAGCTTGCATGGTGAAAGGTTAAAGCCTGGGCAAGATGAGCATTTAAATCCATTCGCTTTGGATCGTGCTCATCGTGGTGGTGACAATCTTTCAACTCTGGCAACTCAAGCAAACTCAAAGTTTTCTTCCAATTAAAATCAGGGTCCTCTATCACTTCCACAGGTACTATTTTTCCATCTTCTGCCATGACTGGTTTCCTTTACCAACCACCTTTCACCACATGATGCTCAACAGAACAGGAAGATAGAGAGGAAAATACTATCAACAAATCAAATAAACGGTTAGTCCAATTCAAAGGAATAAATATATAAACAAAATAAAGATTAGAAAATAGACATGGAATACATACAAGAAATAAAGGGCAGGAAAACCGGCAAGAAGTATATACAAGATACAGGCAATTAAAAGCAAAGATTGGCATACAAGATGTACACAATATATACATGAACAAAGAATATAGAATAATCATGCCAGACATAAATATAGGAAAATTGAAAATCAAACAAAGGATATACAAATATGTACAAGGAAAGCAAGATCATACATATAATATACATATAATATAGTGCAATGAATCAAATAATATGAGGTCAAGAATGTAAATTTGAAAAGTTTTATTGATGTAATTTGAGGTGCAAAATGCAATTTGGAAAAAGTTTAATGGTACAAATGTAAGGTGCAAAATGTAATTTGGAAAAAACTTAGTGATGCATGAAGATGTAAAGAATACAGATAACAGAGAGATATTTAAATTAGTAACAAAACCATGAGTAGTGATTAAGGATAGATAATAAATAGACTTTGCACGAATGCCCCATTCTAATTAATTTTAAAAAAAAGCAACAGGGTTAAGCAAATATGCCCTAGGGCAGGTAGTCATCCTAATATGGCCAAAAATGCTCGACCAATCTACGGTCCTCATTACAAAAGCACGAGTAGTAGGAGTTGTTCCTTCATGTGTCCTATTTCAAGGTTGCGCTCATTAAGGGTTTGGCCCTACCTAAATCTGGCTACTCACATGTGACTTATATGATGGTTATGGTCATGCCATCTGAAGGTGCCCAGACTGTCCTTATTTGGCCATCTATCATAGGCTAATAAGGCCTCCAATCCTAACCCATTATAGGCTCATTGGAAAGGATTCAGTTTGAGTGGGGGTTTTTCGCTTAGAAACTCACTATGAGGAGTTGCCCCACGCGAGTAAGCTACTTTGCCCCCTCCTAAATAGGTGATATCCAATTCTGGACTTATGCATGTAATGCAAATGTGAATGTGTGTGAAGGAACGTACAAACCTTTCCAATTTACCAATATACCCAAAATGCCACATTAATCTAGAAGCAATAAACTTCTATTCACAACAAAAGGCAAAGAGATTAGTAACAACAAGAAAACATGTACATTCATGAGCAAATGAAGCATCAAATTCCTAGCATGCAAACTAGGATCCAATTTATTATCTTGCATTTACCAAAATGAGAGACAAAATCATGCAATCAAAAAGTCGAAATAAGAAAAAAAAAATAATAAATAATAAAAAAATAAAATTAAGGCCTAAATAATTATTAAATTAATTCCCGGCTTGACTCTCTAACCTGTCCCCAGTGAAGTCGCCAAACTGTCGCAACGTTACCCGAGACGACGACGGATTTGGGACTTAAAAGGATTTTACGGAGTCGCCACTAACCATTTTTGTTTAGGTGCGGTTAGTCACCTATTAAAATCTACCTAACTTAGCATTGGCCGTTAGATGGCGTACTTAAGCTGGGTAGGTCCTGGTCTGCGGAACGGAGAACTGGAGTCGGGAGTACGGTTACGTGCGGGGAAGGATGAGCACCCCCACAACGCCCATCAAGATGACGGTACCGATTAATTTAATAATACTTAGGCCTTAATTAATTAAAAAACATATATTTTGTAATTTTCCTTTTCTTTTGGTTTTTTTTTTGTATTAACATTTTTTATTTCCTTGATTATCCAAGCAAACAAAAACAAGTTTCAAAATATTTTGTCATTGGTGAAAAGTTAAATGAAAATTAAGTTTCAAAACATTTCTTTTTTTATTTGTAAGAGTTTAAAAAAAACAATTTCCGAAACAATTTTTTTCTTTTTTTTTTTAACTTTTTGGAAAGAAACGAATTTCGAAATACCTTTTTGATTTTTTTTATAAATATATGTTCTTGAACAAAGACAAAATTTATTGGTTTTATTGCTATCATTTTCAAATCAATATTTTAAAAAGAATGTCAGGTAATTTCTTTTGATTTTTGATCTCTTTTTTTTTTTAAATTCCAAAGTTCATTTTATTCAGACAAGAAAAGCTTTTTACTTCTTTTAGGAAGTTACATTTTTATTAAAGCCAACAAGTAATGCTTTCTTTTCAAAAATACATTTCATCACCCTTTCCTTTTTTTTAATATTTTCCTTTTCATTTGTGCCCTTTTTTAGGATTTTTCGAAATCATTATCTTTATTGGATATTTAAATGTTTGAAGTGCAAAGTGCTACCTTATCAATCTAATAAAAAACAGTGAGGATTTATCGAGACCTATTATGAATTTCGCCCAATTCTGGGTCCGATTCGAAGTGGGTCTCTTACTTAAAGATCCGGACTAGGTGCGAATTTTCACCCTCTCAAACCGGATCCCGTGATTAAATCCTCATAATTTAAACCATTTGTAAGGATTTTACTAGACATAGATGATCACTCTTTTACTTTTATTATTTAACGTAAAAGTTTTATTGTCCTTGTCGATTTAAGAATTTATCATTATTGGTTTATTTTTTTTTTTTTTTAAAACTAACACCTATAATTTATTTAGATGCCTAAATGCATGGCATATGAAATATTATCTTATCAATTTAAGAATAAGGATAGTAAGGATTTTGTCAAGACTCACCGTGAACCTCGCCCAATTCTGGGTCTGATTCAAAGTAGATCTCTTACCTAGGAACCCGATTGGGTGTGAATTTTCACCTTCCCAAACCGGATCCCATGATCGGATCCACAATATCCGCATATCATTAATCGTATATATGACAAGAATTATATGAACATAAAAAAATACGTGGCAAAACGGTAAAATGCATGCTTACTAAAAATTAATTTCACTTAGTGATTATTTCGATTTCAAAAGTTTATCCCTTTTAGTAAAAGGTTTATTATTTTCGCAATCTTTGTTTGTTATTTTGTTATTTTTGACACCTTAACTCTCCAAATCTCATACATATCTAATCAAATTCCGTGGGAGACAATAATATTAAACAAATCTCTAATATCTTAAGCTTATCTATTTTGTCTACTTTTTCTACGCTAGCTCTTTTTGACTTTTGAAACTGAACCAATCTTAAGATGCCAAACTTATGGTGCATGGTGAGTATGTGCACGGATGAGTAAAAGAAAAGAAAAAAAATATAATAATAATAATAATAACATTGACAAGTACTAAACTAAAAGGCCACTTAACAGTATAATAAATGGGGAAAGAGCAAATCTACCAGAATTGCCAAAGGGAAAAGCAGCCACTGGGTCTATTTTTCAGCTGGTAACCCGCGCGGATCTATTCTTCATTCGTTTTTTTTTTTTTGTATTTTAGAACTTGTGAAAAGCTTTTGATGGTGTCTTTTGTTTGGGTGAGGTTGAGAAGGAAGAGTAACAAAGGGTTTCAGGGACTCAATGGGGCTCCTCCCTTTTTTTTTGAAAACCTTCAAACCTTGCTTTGATTAATGATCTACGGCAAAATGATGTTAATCATGCCAGCAAAACAGCATAACAACACATCTTCTGATAACGTAGAACCTTCCCTTTTTTCCTTGAGATGCCCTCCAAGCCTTCTGCATGAAATCTTCTTCTTGGACTCTCCCATGCCTGCTGCTCTTTACTTCTTCTTAATGATCTTCTTCTGTCTGGGTTTTCTGGAGTAGCAGAAATGGAGAGAAAAGTAAAGCCCAAAGCTCCCCAGGTACCAGTGTAGAGTTGTAGTAAAAATTGTCTGAAAGGTTTTAGAGGAAAGTGTTGGCTTCTGCCCCTCATGGAGCGATGTGGTCCAGATTCCCCTCAAAATGCACTGCGTTTGGTGATCAGCCCCTTTTTTTGATTTTTGTTTCCTCCTTTTTTGACTTTTTGTCTTCTTTTTTTTTGTTTTTTTCTTCTTTTTGAATTTTGTTGCCTCCTTTTTTTGACTTCTTGTTTTCTTTTTTTGTCTTTTTTCTTCTTTTTGAATTTTGTTGCCTCCTTTTTTTGACTTCTTTTTCTTTTTTACTGCCTGGCAATAGATGGCAAAGTCTGCAACAGCTAGGAGACCAAGAGCAGGAATCATATGTAATATGAGAAATAAATAAAATAAGAGGACCAAATAAATAAAGGAGAAAACCTAAATGAATAAAACACAAAGTAAATGGAAGAATTTGAGAGGTGTCTACATACAGGATCCATGTTACAATTAGAAATTAATTCTTCATCAAGTCACTAGTTTTTTAAAATAAATAAGATGAAAATAAAAGGAACTCCATGTACCTGAAATCATTAGCCTTTTTCTTAAACCTGGTAAACATTCAAACTTTATCAGCATTGGTATGTTTCTCATAACCAGTGGAATAATGATCCTAAACTATTAATTTACTCTGAAAGCAGTTTCTTCTAAAGAAAGTAGCTTTCGATATAGGGAAGAACTTGGGTAAAGTTCCTTATGTTCTGAGTTTGTAAAGTTCTTTGGAAGCAGTCAACTAAGAAGTAAATTTGAATTTCTTTTTCTTTTTTGCTGTTACCAAAGATTACTCGCTAGACCTAAGGGCCAGAGCAGCCCCGAGAAAAAGCAATCCCTGGTGTCTGCTGCGAGCATCGGACCCAACTCCAATGGTGGTATTTGAGTAACCAATCTCACCATTACCACTGTTTTCAATCTCACCAAACTTAATCTCACTGTTGTGTGAAATTAAGACGGACCAGTCATTTATATCTAGTCGTTGATATAAATTTAAGACGAGGGACCACCAGCCCACCACAATTATATATATACGGATATGGTCGAACTAATCTGGCCCTAGCCCCACGAAAACTAATGTAAACAAGGTATGAAAACGCCTAGCAATCCAAGTCAATAATCAAAAGATGCTAGCTGAGTACTTCTCTTGAATGGGATTATCACGTAGAAGACGTGAGTTAAAATAATTAAAAAGACCCCAGAGAAAAGTTCAGAACATAGAACATCAACATCGGAATGGGAAATGGTGCTGAAAATTCATACCTTTATCTTCCCGGTGGATGTAATAGCACTCGATGCCCAATGTGTTCGTAAGATTGGCTCTACATCCATGGCCTTTTGCTTCACAGAAACCACAAGCTGGTGCAGACCAATTAAAATAAAAAGTCGGGTACATGTTACGAGCCCAATAAGAACATCTACGAGATCCACAACCCTGCTGCAATTTAATAGGCTGCCGCTCACAAAATTAAAAGATACAACTTTAACATAGAAACCAGGCATGTTCAAGCAAGGGATGGCGTAGTTGGAATAATCCGATTGATGTTCCGCTAAACATTGGAACAAAGTGTAGTTTTGAAGATAGTTGTCGAAGCTTTCATAACCTGGGGCGGGGATCAACGTGAAAGGTGAAGTGGAAATTGTGAGATTTGGAAGCTGTTTCTGGATACAACCCTCAGCGTCATATACTTGAATCCTCTGTTTCACATAATCTATACGCTTTACCAGTAATTCAACCGAAGTGGGGAGTTCCAGAACCGTCTGGTTGTTATTGTTGCAGGAAAGGTCGAACGTAGATGAGCCGCAGTGGTCCGCTTGCCGGCCTTTCAATCGGAAGGGGTAGCGGACGGGTGGCTGGCCTCGTTTGCAGCTTGTTTGCTAGCAACCTTCTTGATTTGCGGCAAGGCAAAGGCTGCAGCAGTGGCAGTCCATACCAAGAGGAAATGAAAGAGAGCAATGGGCACTCCCATTTTTGTCCATTTGGAGCTTGAGCTGCCTGCTTTTATTTAATCCTTTGATGGGTTTTATTTAAAAATCTAAAATGGAAAAAGCCAGGAAAGGAAACACTCATTTGTTGCCATTTAGAGGCCGTTTGATGCTTTTATTACACTGAATTACTTTGCATAAAGTGATTACCCGTAAAGTTTAGGGTTATAATCATTTTATATGTGAAGTGAGTTTATATGTAACGTGAGTTTATAGTGTTTGGTTTAGCATATAAAAATTTAATTAAATCACGTACAAAGTTTTTTACAATGTTTGATTAAAACAAATTTTTTTTGAAAAGTTTATTTAAATTTTAAATTTATCATTCTATTTTATATTTTTTTTTTAAAAAAATAAGGGATAACAAAGTAATTTAAATGTGATGTAAAATACTTTCCCACCTCTCCCTGTGCAAATACTTTACCTGATCAAAGGTAAAGTGATTGCAATTGACCTTTTACTTTACATCCTTAAATTAAACTATACATGGTAAAGTTTTTACAATTATTAATTAACTTTGCATGCAAAGTGATTAAATTATATCAAACAAAACGGTTTCTTACTATTTTCTATTGCCATTTTCATATTTTGAAAATAAAACAGATGAAAACACCTTTGGTAGTATGTTTCTGTTTCCAAAAGTGGAAGCATAAATTTTATATTTTTATATATTTTCAAAACACTTTCATAATACAAGTGAATAATAACTTTTTAACAATATCCTTAATACCTAACTAACACATATTTAAGTTTTTTTAATATATTTTCATGAGAAAATAAATAACAAAATTATTTATCCAAATACATTTTTGTTTTTAAAAAATTCACAACGCAACGAAAAAAAAAACAGAAACAAAAAAAAACAGAAAAACAGAATCATGAACAAAAACTATCAAGTCAACTATTGCGCTAAACAAAAACTATCAAGTCAACTATTGCGCTAATGCGGTTTTTATATTTACTCAAATGGCATTCAAAATCGGAGAGCATGTTGTAAGGTCCACCAATCATGAAAACGGAAGAGATTTTAGAAAGAAAATTATCTCATTTTTATTTTTAATGAAGTTTTTAGACTCTATAAACGAGCTGATTAGAAAATGATAAGTGCTTTTAAGAGAATTGTTCCATATCTACAAAGTTCAAAATTCTAAATTGTGAAATGTGTTCACTTAATTGACGTAACTAAACAAAGGAGGGATCAAAGCAATTTTACGTCAAAGCGTATCTCCATCTCCAGCCACTGGGGCAACATCATAATTTCTTAATGTTTTCACAACCATAGAGGACAAAAGAAAACTCCACTCATATTTGTTGTGGTAATTAGTATACAAGCTTGACCTTTATTCAGCTATAGCTTCCAGCTCTCTGTTAATGGGCCTCTTAGGTTTCATTTCGTCTTTAGAGGCAAAAGGATTTGGCGGAACTGTCAAATTCTCTGCTTCTCCTTCCAACATTTGAACCACAGTTTTCATTGAAGGACGATCCACTGGATACCACTGAATGCACCAAAGTCCAACAATTGTAAGCTTCTTGGCTATCTTGCTATGTCCTTCATCTTCAACACTAATTCCCAGTTCTTCTCCTTTCTCTAAACGATTATAAACCCACTCTGGAAAGTAAACTTGGCTTACATTTGCCACTTTTACATCAATATTTTTTCTTCCTCCAACTATTTCAAGCAAGAGCATTCCAAAACTATAAACATCCGATTTGTAAGAAACGTTTCCAAAGTTCCTTGACAATACTTCGGGTGCAATATAGCCCATGGTGCCTCTTGCTGCTGTCATTGAAACGGCACTTTGCTCTTTGGAACATAACTTAGCCAAACCAAAGTCAGAGATCTTTGGATTGAAGTTCTCATCCAGCAAAATGTTGTGAGGTTTGATGTCAAAATGGAGGATTCTTTGCTCACAACCTTGGTGAAGGTACTCAATACCTTTGGCTATGCCTAGAGCAATGTCTTGAAGCTTCTCCCAACTAAGGAACCGATTCTCACCGTTGTCTGAAAATATGAATTTCTCTAGTGACTCATTTGGCAAGTACTCATAAACAAGGGCCCGATTGTAACCATCAGCACAAAAACCAACCAAGCGAGTAACATTGACATGGTGGATTCTACCCATTGAACCAACTTCATTGATGAACTCTTCACCATTTCCCTTGAAATTGTTCAAAACCTTTATGGCTACCGAAACATCATTGGAGAGTGTACCTTTGAACACAGTACCATAACCGCCCTGTCCCAGTTTTTCCTTGAATTGATTCGTTATCCTCTTAATATCAGCATAGGAGTATCTGGAGGGCTTAAGAGCTTTGTAATCCTCCAGAAACTGTTCGATCTTGCGTTGACCTTCTTTCTCCTTTTGGTTCAAGTAATACAGCCAATAGAGTCCAATAGCACTCGATACAAGAAGAAATGAACCTATGATTGAAACTGTGCAAAAAAACAGGATCTTATAGTTAGAAAACTATCACATAATTTCTTTTTTCTCAATATTACAAACTTAACAGTTAACATATACCTGGAATCTCGAGCTTCTTTCCTAGACCTGTAAAACATTTTGAAGTTCATCAGAAGGCCATGTTTAAGGTAAAGATCAGCATAAAAAAATCCTATCTGAAGTCAGACTGCAGACATCAATTTCAATCAAGCTAATTCTTAATCACCAAAGATTAAGCCAAAAAAGTTAAATTTTGAAACCCGGCTATAATTGGCTGTAAAATTTAAGTCTAAACTAATATAAAATAATTAATTTTGCAATACTGGATAAACATTAACTTTCCAATTCTAATTTAAAAATACAAATATATATGAAGATAAAAACATTTCCATTATTTTGATAAAAAATATTGTTATGTGAATATGATTTGAACACGACTGCCTTGACTGATATTTTTTTGCAATGACCTTGTGGAACCACTGAGGTACCTGGCAATTTAGTAAAGGCAAGTCAAGTCAATAAAGCTAATAGTCATGGTTTACTTTTCTCTTCGAATGGGATAGATTTTAATAGATTGGCTCCTAATTTAAAATTAAGAAACCAATCTAGCCCACCAATCACCCATTGCAGAGGGAAATGGCATGACCATCGTTATAAAATTCTATGAAAATGAGATCGAGTGGATATCAATGAAATTTTTTAGACTCTATACAGTTAGAAAATAGATAATACATGTTTCTGTTAAAGTCAGCAGAAACCATGGTTGAAGTGCAGCAAACTTAGCCAAGACTTGCTGCTACAGATTAGTGAAGTCAGAAATTTTTTGAACGTTGCTTTGCTTTTTGCATGAGCCATGAAGTGGCTGAACGTTGGAAGGGAGTTCAACATGCTTTGAAGGCTGTTTGAACTTATTTTAAAATGATTTAGCTTAAACTTGTAAGTTGGTAGCAGTTAAGCTTGTCAAATCTGCTACCTAATGTATTTTTTGAAATTATTGCAACTAGCTGTTGCATTTGAAATTTAAATCTAAAACTGATGTATATATATTGAAGCAAAGCAATGAAATCTAAGAATGAAGCCTTCCAACAATATTTCCTTCTTCTCTCTTCTTTATTTTTAGTTTGCTGGTTTATATCAGAAAACCAAGTTCTGTTTTGTTCTGTTTTAAGTTTCTGTTTTAAGCCTTTAAAACCAACAAGTGGTATCAAGAGCATTCATTGTTCTTAAGGGCTTGTCACACCGTGAGAAAATAAGAGTGTTTGTGAGGTATTAAATTCTCCTTAAATTCACCCAACCTTACCTATAAAAACCCAAATGGCAACCTCAAGCAGTGTGGTTCCAGCACCACAAACCTTCACAGGAGAAAACTACCATTTATGGTCAGTAAAGATGAAGACTTTTTTGCAAGCAAATGATCTATGGGAGATAGTTGAGTCTGGGAGGCAGCCACCACGACTCAGGGGAAATCCAACTTTGGCTCAAATGGAGCAGCATTCAAAAGAAGTTGCAAAAGGGTTCAAAGCTATGGCCATCTTGCAAAATGGTGTCTCGGATGCCATTTTCACCAGGATCATGACTTGTGAAACAGCAAAAGCTGCTTGGGATCTGCTAAAAGAAGAGTTCCAGGGGTCTGATAGAACAAAGAAACAACAGCTGGTCAACCTTAGAAGGGATTTCGAAAATCTCAGGATGAAGGAGGATGAAACTGTGAAGCAATATGCTGATAGAGTCTCTGAGGTAGTGAACAAGATCAGAATCCTTGGAGATACTGCTTACACAGAAAGAAGAGTTGTTGAAAAGATTGTAAACTCATTACCTGAAAAGTATGAGGCTACAATCTCCTCCATTGAGAATGCCAAAGACATCACTGAGGTTACTGTCCCAGAGTTGCTCAATTCTTTGTATGCTGTAGAACAAAGAAGAGCAAACAGAAATCAGCAAGCCATTGAAGGAGCATTGCTGGCCAAGAACAGCCAAAGGAACTCGGAAAGGGGTCGAGATAGGAAAGGACACGGTGATAAGAAGGAGAAGGACAAGAAAACTAGTGAGAACAGCAAGGTTGGAAAGAAAAGAAAGTATCCTCCTTGCTCTCATTGTAAAAAACCAACACATCCAGAGAAATTCTGCTGGTTTAGACCGGATGTGCAGTGTAAATCTTGCAAGCAGATGGGACATGTTGAGAAAGTTTGCAAGAACAGAAACCAGCCACAACAACAGCAACTAGCTCAGACAACTCAAGCTCAAGTTGCTGAAAATGGCCAGCAATATGAAGAACAACTGTTTGTAGCAACTTGCTATGTCAGCTCAAATATGAGCAAGCAAAGTTGGCTTATTGACAGTGGATGTTCACACCACATGATTGCAGATGAAGGAATGTTCAGAAACCTGGACAGATCATACTACTCCAAGGTGAAGATTGGAAATGGAGTATACTTAGATGCACTTGGAAAAGGGGATGTGCTTGTGCATACACCAACAGGTACTAAAGTTATTGCTGATGTACTTTATGTGCCTGATATTACACACAATCTTGTGAGTGTTGGACAATTAGTTGAGCTAGATTATGCACTACTGTTCAAAGGAAGAAAATGCATAATATTTGATCCTGCTGGTAGAGAAATGATGACATTGCCTATGGTAGATAGGAGTTTCTATTTGACTTTAGAAACTGAAAATGCTCTAGTGAATGTAGAAGATAATTCTCAACTATGGCATAAGAGGCTAGGGCATGTAAACTATCACTCATTGAGCATGTTGCACAAAAATGATATGGTTAGGACACTACCTGCTATTGAGACAAGTCAGAGAATTTGTCAAGTTTGTCAGCTAGGCAAGCAAAGTAAGCTGCCATTTCCCTCAGGCCAAGCTTGGAGAGCATCTCAGAAGCTTCAGCTTGTGCATTCGGATGTCTGTGGTCCTCAAAAGACACTTTCTCTTAATGGTAGCAAGTATTTCATTCTATTCATTGATGATATGTCAAGAATGACATGGGTTTACTTCTTAAAACAAAAGAGTGATGTGGCTGCTGTGTTCTGGAAGTTTAAAGCTTTGGTTGAGAACCAAAGTGGCTGTAAATTGAAAGCAATCAGAACTGACAATGGTTCTGAATATACTTCAGACAGATTTGAGCATTTTTGTATTGAAGCAGGCATTGAGCATCAACTTACTGTGATTTACACTCCTCAGCAAAACGGAGTGTGTGAAAGGAAGAATAGGACAGTAATGGAGATGGCCAGATGTCTTATGTTTGAAAAGAACCTACCAAAAAGGTTCTGGGCAGAAGCAGTCAATACAGCAGTTTATTTGTTAAATCGACTGACCACCAAAGCTGTAGAAGGCAAGACTCCATACGAGATGTGGTTTGAAGTCAAGCCTGCTGTGGATCATATTAAGGTGTTCGGTTCTGTTTGTTATTCACTAATTCCCAGTGTCAAAAGAGACAAGCTTGACAGAAAAAGTGAAGCAGGTGTGCTGATTGGTTACAGTACAGTGACTAAAGGTTACAGGATTTACAATCCTGTATCAAATGTGATCTTTATCAGTAGGGATGTTGTGTTTGATGAAGCAGCCGAATGGAATTGGGAGAAGCATGAAGTTCAATCTAAAAAACAAGCTGAGATTGAAACTGAAACTGATCAGAATGTTGATCAAGCACCTGTGAGAGGCACCAGATCACTAGCTGATATATACCAGACCTGTAACTTTGCTATAGTTGAACCTGCAAATTTTAGTGATGCTGTTAAAAGTGCAGGTTGGAGAAAAGCAATGCAGGAGGAGATGACCATGATTGAGAAAAATGAAACTTGGCAGCTAGTTGACAAACCAAGTGACAAAAAGGTGATTGGTGTAAAATGGGTGTATAGGACCAAGCTCAATCCTGATGGTTCTATAAACAAGTTGAAGGCTAGACTGGTGGTAAAAGGGTATGCTCAGCAGCAGGGAATAGATTATTCAGACACATTTGCACCAGTGGCAAGACATGACACAATAAGGCTATTAGTTGCCTTAGCTGCTAAATTGGGTTGGAAAATGTTTCATTTAGATGTTAAATCAGCTTTTCTAAATGGTTTGCTTGATGAAGAGATTTACGTTGAGCAACCAGAAGGATTTGAAGTGGCAGCTGGTGAAAACAAAGTTTATAAGCTTCACAAGGCTCTCTATGGTCTAAAGCAGGCACCAAGAGCCTGGTACAGCAGAATTGATTCATACTTGCAGCAGCAAGGTTTCACAAAAAGTGAAAGTGAAGCTACTTTGTTTGTTAAAAAGGATGGTGATGAACTTCAGCTTATTGTATCTTTGTATGTTGATGATCTACTTGTCACAGGTGGTGATGAAAATGCTGTCAAAAAGTTCAAAGTTTGTATGCAGGAGGAGTTTGAGATGTCAGATTTGGGAGAAATGAGGTATTTTCTTGGAATGGAGATATATCAGTTTGAGGTTGGCATCTTTATATCTCAGAAGAAATATGCTTTGGAGATTCTGAGGAAGTTCAATATGGACAGATGCAAATCAGTTACCACTCCACTGGTGTTACATGAAAAGTTGAGCAAAAATGATGCTAGTGAAGCAGTGGATCCTTCTGTGTATAGAAGTATTATTGGAAGCCTGTTGTATTTGTGTGCCACCAGACCTGATCTTATGTATTCAGCTAGCCTACTTTCGAGATTCATGCAGTCCCCCTCTCAAGTTCATTTTGGAGTTGCTAAAAGGGTGTTAAGATACATCAGAGGTACAGTTGATTATGGTGTCTGTTATCTAAAAGCTGACAGCCATGAATTAATTGGTTACTCAGATAGTGACTGGGCTGGAAGCATTGATGATTTCAAGAGTACTTCTGGTTATATCTTCTCATTTGGCAGTGGTGCTTTCTCCTGGAATTCAAGGAAGCAGGAGGTAGTTGCTCAATCCTCAGCTGAAGCTGAGTATATTGCAGCTGCCTCAGCAGCAAATCAAGCCATTTGGCTGAGAAAAATACTTTCTGATCTGGAGCAACCTCAAATGAAAGCTACTGATATTATGGTTGATAACAAGTCTGCCATTGCCATCACTAAAAATCCTGTTCAGCATGGCAGAACCAAGCATATTAATGTGAAGTTTCATGCAATCCGTGAGGCAGAGAAGCTTGGTTACATTGATGTTCTTCATTGCAAGTCAGAAGAGCAACTTGCAGATATCCTAACTAAAGCTTTGCCAAGAAACAGGTTTGAGTATTTGAGGGAAAGACTTGGTGTTTGCTGCTACTCAACCAAGGAGGAGTGTTAAAGTCAGCAGAAACCATGGTTGAAGTGCAGCAAACTTAGCCAAGACTTGCTGCTACAGATTAGTGAAGTCAGAAATTTTTTGAACGTTGCTTTGCTTTTTGCATGAGCCATGAAGTGGCTGAACGTTGGAAGGGAGTTCAACATGCTTTGAAGGCTGTTTGAACTTATTTTAAAATGATTTAGCTTAAACTTGTAAGTTGGTAGCAGTTAAGCTTGTCAAATCTGCTACCTAATGTATTTTTTGAAATTATTGCAACTAGCTGTTGCATTTGAAATTTAAATCTAAAACTGATGTATATATATTGAAGCAAAGCAATGAAATCTAAGAATGAAGCCTTCCAACAATATTTCCTTCTTCTCTCTTCTTTATTTTTAGTTTGCTGGTTTATATCAGAAAACCAAGTTCTGTTTTGTTCTGTTTTAAGTTTCTGTTTTAAGCCTTTAAAACCAACAGTTTCGCTAATTAAATAATTAATTAATTAAGTTATAAATATCTGCTACTAACATACTTGTCAACCTTCTAATACTGCTCCTGGAGTCTTAAAAACTCCACTAATTAATAGTTTATGAGATAGTTTTCTTATGTACCTTCTTGTTTCTTTGGGATGGGAAAGCACTGGTTTCCCGAAATGTTGGTAGAATTGGGTCGACATCCTTGGTGATGTGCTTCACAATAATAACCACAAGCTGGTTCGGACCAATTAAAGTAAAAACTGTTCGTCTTATCAGTCATAAGTCCCTGAGGAACATTAAGGATATCAATGGTTTTGCTGCAGTTTAACAGGTCAGAGTCTGACTCATCATAACCCACGAATTTAACATAGAATCCATCCCCATCTAAGCAAGCGATGCGATAATACCGATAATCATAATCGGATAGATCTTCAGATGAGCATTTGAACAAGGTGAAGTTCATCGACTCGCTTAAATAGTAGCGATCCGACATGAACAAGAAAGGAGAAGTTGATAAACTAAGATTATGAAGTTGATTCTGGACACATTTCCGTTCATCATAAGCCTGAATCCACTGTTTTACGTAATCTATATGCTTCACCATGAGCTTGACAGAAGTAGGCAGCTCCAGAACCGTCTGGTTCTCGTTGTTGCAAGACAGGTTAAACCCTTTGGCGCCGCAGTGGTCCGGTTGCCGGCCTTGCAATCGGAAGGGGTACCGCACCAGTGGCTGGCCATTTTGGCAGCTTGTTGGCTCGCAACCTATTGGATACGATGGGATAGCTGGACCAAAACCAACTGCGTTAGCGTTCAATACAAAGAGGAACTGGAAGAGAAGAATGACCATTTTTTTAATCGTCTATACCTTAAGCTTGGATCTATTCGCCTTTTTTATTTATAACTCCTCAGGCGAAAGGGCAAAGCAAAGGACGACTTTGACTTATTTTTTACTCAACATATTTATATTTTGAAGATTACGCGTTGGAAAAAAATGAAGAAAAAAAAAGAAATTGAATATAAATATTTCTCATATAATAATATGTTAGAAAAAGTAGATTAACTTATATCTAATGTAAGATTAGTTTTATATCCTTCCATTACTAAAGGAAAGATAAAAAATTTAGTTAATTTAACTGTTTAGCATGTGAAATTTTAAATTAATTTAAAATATTTAGTATTACTTTAATATAATAAAATTCCTCACCATCTTACACATATTGAAAATATCAAAAAATATTAGAATAAAATCAATCATAGCATATTGATTTGAAATTATATACACACACAATAGATTCAAGTATATATTGTTAAATTCAACATTTGATTTGTTAAAATATTAATCATACAATAAGTAATAATAAAAATGATATAAAACTAAAAAAGTTTTATATTTGAGAATAAGATGATTCGTAAAAAAAATACTAATATTCTAATTTGAGACCAAATAAATTTATATTTTAAGATTCAAAATATGATTTTTAACACATAATATTAATATAATGGAATAAAAGCTAGCAAATAATTGTACTTTTCTCTCTTTCTTTTTTTTTTAAATTTAGGCAGCAATTATGTGAAAATTTAATTGAATTATTATTTTATTGTTAATTATAAATGCTATGAATAAAATAAGAATTAAAAAATCCCTATTTTGGTAAAAAGAATTATTTAATTTATAAAATGAATAATTCCTTTCTAAAATTTTTAATTTAAGTGGATTATTTATTTTATTGTTAATAAATTCCCTGATTACTACAAGTTCATGGTACCTCCTCTCATTTTCAATACCAATGGCGCGTCGAAGCTATTTCTTACTTTTGAGTTTTGACCGATTCAACCACAATTCACTCGACAACAAAGACTTCAGCATTTTCCTTGTAGCCACGGAAGCAGCACATGGAAGATTCAATCTACTTGGGTTGGGCCTGGATATGGAATTTTGAGTTTGACTATTTCTATTTGGGTTCGAGTACCTTATTTTATTAATAAAGATTTTTTTTTTCATTTATTTTTAATATTTGAGAGTAGCAATATTCTTTTGCCGAAACATTAAAGAATAGTTATAAAATAAAAGAGTATTTTTAATTTTAATATATTTAATTAATAATTTATAATTTAATGATAAAAAAGATCTAAATTTATTGACATTAATAAATTTTACCTTTTAGAGAGGTTTATTGGGACGATCTAATCCATAAACACTTATAAGCACCCACTTTTATCATTTGTCTTGTCTTATAATTACCTGTTTGTGATTTTTAGGTTGATAAGAAATACGAAACTCTGCTAAAACATTGTGGCAAAATGATACAATTTACTCACCAATTTTTTTGTAGGAAATTGAAAAAGTTTAATCGGTGCACCATGCACCTTTTAAGGTGCTTTATTTTCTCATGAAAAATATTTTTTTTAAATAAAAAGTTAAAAAAAGCTTAAAGGGCATGTGGGTAGTTGATCAACCTTTCATTATAAATGGCCTTGGCTATAAACTATTGTACCCATCGTGTGTTTACCAATAATGCACGCATATACTTTTATGTTAGATACCAAATCTTATCCTAATTAACATTAACGACCAATAATTCGGGAATATTACAAAGTTATAGTTCGACTTCCTCCTCTTGGTCTAGTTGCAATGTTGCATACAAGTAGAGAAAAGTCATGTAAAGTACGGGTTCAGTCGTGTCTCATCTTACAATCCTCTTTATATGGTACATGCAAGAGATTCAAACTTCAAAGGAGAGGATTTCGAATTTTAGCTCTCGATTATCTTAAAACGTTATAACAAATGTTGAGTAAAGCCTGAATAGAGTAATTTAGAACGAATTCCTTATTCTAATTAAAGGATACTAAGAACTAATCAGATAGACCGATTAATGGCTCAAAATTTTCAAAGAATCCTCATCAAACCATCTCCAAATCCAATTTCGCCTTTTAACACATAAAGCCTTCTCCACAACCTCTTTGAACTCACTACAATCACCAAACGCGGATGCTTCCGTGACAAACCCTTCGTCAGGCAACCCCTCAACGTATGTATACAACGTGTGCATCACGTACCTTGACTTCAATCCAGGGTACGGCCGCGACAGCATCTCCTCCAGTCTCTTGTACTTCCCAGGCACGATCCGAACAATTTGTGTCACATCTTCGACCTCCAAGAGCGAGCCAAACTCTTACTTTGATCCCGCGAAGAGCTGCCTCTTCGGGAGACTCGCCCGGTTTCATCCTTCTGGAAAGAGGACCTCTGTAAGGCTGCATGGTCCCATCGGAGAGTAGCTGGCTGGCTGGTAAAGGATCTTCTTGTCGTCGTTAAAGTTGCCGATGATTTCGACAAAAGTTATTTCAGTTGTACGAATAAGGGGTGGGTTTGTATCGGAGAGGGTTGACTCGCCAAGGGTGAGTTCCAGCCAGAGGTTATTATGGACGTTCTTGGTGCCTGGTTTGGTGCCCCATAGAGTAACTGTTTCCGATGGAAGACGAGGCTTGAGCCAGTGGAGAAGTGCTTGTGGGGTGGGGAAAGTGGTCGGGTCAAGGGTTTGATTTGGGTCTAGGTTAGCCATTAGAGGAAATCTTATGGGTACTTTAGGGGGAGTTCCTTGGGAAATTCCTTTATTAATAGGAAAGTTTATAAGGTGTAGGAATCTTAATAGAGTATAATTTGTCTAGATGATTTTAAAAAGTAATTTTTTAATATTCAATAGGATTTTAATATCTCATAGATTTTAATAATAGGTCTATCTTTTTTTTTCGGTTTCCCACCCGATATCCGGAGCTTTGCTTCGACTAATCCGGATCCGACCCGTGTCGCGCACCTGAAATGGCAGGTGAGTCTACCAACGGGGGCTGCTGTGTACGCAAGGTCTCGAACCCGAGACCTATTTAAGCTGGAACAAGTCGCTTACCACTTGATCCAACCCCTAGTTGGTTTTAATAATAGGTATATCTTAATATCTGATGTTCTTCTACACCAAATTAATTCTCATCAATTCATAATTTTTTTATTTAAACTAAATCCAACATCAATAAATGTAATATATATATATATATATGTGTGTGTGTGTGTGTGTTGAAACTTACCCTAAAAAAATTTTAATTTGAGATTAAACTTTTGTTAAAAAGAGTTAGTTTTCTCTCTTTAAAAAAAGTTATTTGGTTGAGATGAATATTGATTCAAAATACTAATATTTTTTAAAATCTATAAGGTATCGCCTAGTTATTATATGCCTAAAAAATCTTTTTTGGGATGATTGTAATATAAGTGAAACTCATCGTAATATGTATGAGTAAATTAGGGATAAAAAGGTTTGACTAAATTGTAAAATTGAGAATTCTTTGGTGGAAATTTCCTTGCTAGAGCCATGAAGTTACTATCAAAACGACCATAAAAGTAGAGCTTGTGTTGACTAAGACACACATTGCAGTGGGTTAGAATTTTGGAATTCAACAAGTTATATTGCAAGGTAATTTAACTTTTTTTTCTTTTCTTAATGATAAAAATTTGAACTTTCTTGTTGGAGATCTTAAGTTACTTGTTTAAAATGGACAAATAAGATTTATGAAATGAAAAAGAAGTACCTCTTACTTGTCGCCTAATATCACAAATATTAGAAAGGAAAATCGTTACAATCAAAGAGAGATTCGAATTTTTTGAGTATGTTCATGCACTGATTAATAGGTCTTCTCCTTTTATTTGTCTTTTATTAAGAAAATTTTCACCTATAGAAAAACATACGAACATTTGGTGGAACGTAAAATATATAAGAACAAAGGCACACTAGTGTTCTTCTTGATATTGGTGGTTGAATTTATAATCAAATTGACATAGTCAGCTGATATAAGCTTTTGAATTAAAGGCTTAACCACAATAGATTATAGAAGTTGTCTGTGTTGGTTAATTAAGATTAGTTTTGTAAAATGAAAAAAAAAAAAGCTGGTTTGCCCTAGTGGTTAAGGGGGAAGACTTACATTGTGCTTGGATTCAAAAATGGAAGGGAAAGGAAAGGAAGGGAAATGAGGGGAAAGGAAGGGAAGGGAAAGGAAGAGAAAGGAATGATCTACCCCTTGTTTGGATAGTAAAATTTAATGAGGGAAAGGAAAAAGAGGATTATTTAATGGCCTTTGTTCGGTTAAAGAATGGAAGGAAAAGGAAAGGATGTGTTTTATTAATTTTTTTTCCAATTATAACCGTTTTGTACGGATTATAACTGTATGCACCATCAAAATGCATATAAAATAATTGTTGATAAAAAAAATATCATGAACAATACTATTAAGTATTAAATAAATATGTCATGTCAATAATCTATATTTATAAAATTATAAAAAGGATTTTCACAACAAAAAAAACAAACAAATAAAATACTAACAAAATCAGAAAAAGTAAAATAGTAATGAAAGGCTTACTTGTAATCAGAGACAAAACTTGGAATAATATGGAAGGCAAGATTAGAAAGAACCAGTGAGGCAACAGAAAAAACAAAATCTAGAAAGTGGAAAGTGGAAAGTGGAAAAGACAAGTAATACTTTTAATTAGTTATAGCTGGTAAAGGTTGTAATTTTTTTTTCTAAAAAAATAAAGGATATTTTTTATATTTTACAAATAATAAAATTTTTTGGAGTTCCCTCCTTTCCCTAGCACCCCAAATCGGGTTCCAGAAAAATAAGGGTTAAGGGGTTTTGGAGGGCCATTAAGACCCTCCTTTTCCCTTGTAAAAATTTAAAATTTTTTATCTAAACAAGGGGAGGGTTTTCTTTGGCCATCCTTAACCCTCCCTTTCCCTTCCTTTCCCTTCCCTTCCCTTAATCCAAACACACTGTTAAGATCTCCTGCAATCAAGTGCGCATGGGTTCAAACCCCATAGCCAACACTAACTATGTTATTCAATAAGGAATTTTATTTTTTGTGTGCTTATATGGGATGGTTTGTAACACAGCCCGATTTAGACTGCTGCTAACAAATTTAGAGGTGGGGTTAGAAGGGTTTTGAGTCGAGTCATTTCAGGTTCATATCACTTTGTGTTTGGGTTTGTTTCAAGAAATTTAAAGATGGAAACCGGTGGTTTGCACGGTTTCGGGTTCAGTCATTTCGAGTTCAGTTCACTTCAGGTTTGGGTTTTGTTTAAGGTTTGAGTTGGTCCAATTTGGACTGTTGCAATAATAGTTAGAGGTGGTAAAACGTGTAGGTTGGGCAGGTTTTGTGCTCGGGTTTGTTTAAGGTTTGAGTTGTTCCAACTCTAAATTGATTTAGGTTCGGGCTCATGTCAGTCTAGGATTTAATTTTTTTTCCTTTTCAGTTCAAAATTTTAGTTTTTTTACATTAAATTTAGGTATTTTCATGTTCTATCTCAAGTTCGTCTCGAGTTCGAACAACTTTGAGTTTGCGTGTTTGACTTTTTTTAACACGTCCGGACTTAATCTGCACGTGTCAAGTTATGAATTTGAGCAAAGTTATAAGGTTATGTGTTGAATTGGAACTTGCTATAAACATTTTGAACTTCCTTTAGCTCAATAACTAGCTTAGAAACCTTAATTTGTTGTTCGGAGTCAATTTGGTGCACTGGGGATTCGATAACCGAGACGATTAGATCGACCTAAAAGGGGAGTTAACTTTTGAAGTTGACTTCGGTGCCGGACCCGACCTACTCCTGCGCCGGAGTGACCCATTTAAATGAGAGGTCGGCTAACCGACCTCCTATTTTGCTCCATTTCTCTTTTCCTTCAATTTTCTCCGAATTCTCTCCACTTCCCATCATTTTCATCACTTCAAATCACCTTCAAATCTCCTAAATAACATCACCATCAACTTCCTCAGCTCCGTTGAAGATCAACAACACACCAAAATAAAAAATCTCCAAAATCTTCAAAGAAACCAACCTGGAGCTCTTGTGTTCTTCAAGCCATATCTCTCAATTCAACTGTAGACTTTGGCTAATTTCTTCATATGCTGTTCTACACTCTTTGAGCTTCAATTTGACTGCTTATTTGCTGAATTTCATGGAGTGAGTTAGGAGATATGTTGAATTGAAGATCAACATTCATATTGTTCAAAACCATTTGCACCCTTAGCCTTCCAATCCAAATTTCATACATTCTTAGCCATTTAATTTAGTTTTTGAAGTTATAATCTCTTAGTTTAGGTGTTTAAGTGTATGTGTTTCGAATTGTCAGTTGATTGGAGTTGAATTGAAGTTGCACCGAGCTTGGGCAGTTGAAGAAACATGTCTCGGCCTAAGGCCAGAGACAGATCTGATGCCGGATCTACTTGAGTTCGATGCGCGCTGGACTCACCAAAATTGGTAGAATTCTCCCAATTTGGCCACTCCCATGTGGGAGTGAGCCCAAGCCCTCGCTGGAGCTACATTGTAGTAGGGGCATTTTGGTCATTTCACATTCTAGACCCCAATTGACATTAATTGACTTCTGGACTTATCCAATTTAGTTTCGAGACCCTAAAAACCTTAATTAGGGCATGCTTTTATATTCGATTATTAGTCGAATGCCTTTATTAATCAAATTAGAATTCAATTTGATTATTTATGTATGAGATTGTACGAGATCAAGCAGTAGAGTTCGAGCTAAGGGATTCAAGGAGTTTATTCGGGAGTATACAAACTTCCCTAACTTATAAGTGGCTTGGATTATCGTGGTTAACCATTGAGGGTCAACCGTTTTCAAATTTCTTTACAATCTGGTTTATAAAATGTTTACAATGTTTTGGGATATGGATTGTCAATCCTCATATACGAGTTTATAAATGGATTTAAGGGTAGGTTTAAAAGAAATATAAAGTTATGTTTTATGCGATTTATTATTGATGATGAGTGATAGGGGATGAGAGATTGAGTGATTCTCGGTGCTCCGATGAGAGGGAACGAGTGGATCGAGCAAGGCATGCATTCGACAAGTAGTCGTGGACCACCTTTTAAGGGCCACAGTGAGTGTGAGACCCTGGGAGAGGCGTGAATGGAAGCTCGCCAAGGTTCATGTGTAGCTGCGCTCCACCCACATCGATGGCAACGTCAAGGGAACGAGTTAAAAAATAAAGAATAATAATTTTGAGATACGAGTTAAAGCCCTTGACGGTCCAGCAGGGCACCCAAGTACACGGGTGTACCCTTGGGACAATTTCAGATACCAGCCTACTTATAAGATATGATATTTGATTTGGTTTCAAGATTTCATCTATGATTTTACCAAATGATTTTATTTAATAAGTATTTGGATTATTCGTATCCCCAACCTGAGGTAATCGGTCATTATAACCGAGTTCCTCACTGGGTACATCTATTTGTACACACCACATTCACTCAATTTTGTAGGTCATCCGATAGTGGACGAAAGATGTCCTGGTGAACAGTGATCACTGGTGTCTCTACCACACGACTACAATTTTGTAGGTTCCACCTAGATCTCTTGTGACTCCTAGCATTCGGAATATATTGTATATACTATATCTTTTCCACTGCACACTCCCATTGTAAAATGTGCTACTTTTATTATAAATAACTTATTATGTTTCTTATAATATATTTTATTATATATTTTCTAATATTGCTTGAATACACCTTATTTTATGCCTTGTGCTATCTCGGATAGTTCGTCTTTCATGGCATACATCTTGGGGTGGTATGGCGATTGTCACGTGGCCGAGCCCTCAGGTCAAAGCGTGACATTTTTCGCTAGTTAGGTTTCAAACAAGTTTGATTTTGGGATTTTTCAAGTGAATTCTTCGGATTCATATTGATTTTGCCACCTCTACATAGCATGCCATGCTGAGCACGGCTCATATGCTTATGCTATGCTGGGCTTGGGGGTTTAGGCCTATTTGGCTGACACAACAGGAATCACTCTATACTTTATCAGACTTGAAACCATGCCACTTTGGATCTATAAGTTCCTAGACCTCCTTCATACTGGAAACATTTTTGTAAAATAAAATCTGAAAAGGCTAGCAAATTATTAAACGTAGGATGAAAATCTTGATTTTACAGGTCGAAGACAAAGTGATTAACCAAAGAAATGTCCAGAATTGAACAGTATTTTTCCTGTAATTTCTTTCACTTTTTCTCGAACATGTTTGTACAAATAGAAAATTACAATTTGAGTTGATTGCTTAAATCCACTTTATGCACTCAACATAAAAGAATGACCACCTTTAATTTCTGTAATAATCTAAAGACTGTAACAATTTGAATGAACAAAAGAATGAAGCAATCAAAGAAAATTGAAGTGTCATATCTTTGGAGAAGACAGAAGGGGAAAGTACGGAATTTCGGAGATGATTTAGTTAAGAGGTTGGAACAAAGTTTCCAACATAACCAACACCGGCGATGAAGAAGGTGAAAGATTGCGTGAAAAGGTAAATGAAGTAACGGTTCTTTCCGAAAGCCAAATCATAGCAGCCGCAGAAGAAGAGATATGCCCCAACAGCAAGCTCCAGCAAATGGAGTCTGTTTATGTTAGCAACCAGCAAGCAGAAAATGAGAAAATGTGTTAAGCTTTGTAATGTGCCTAGGATTGATTTGTTGCCAAATTCACTGAAGATAGTAAGTGTTGATTGATTCAACAAATTTCTGAGTAATTACCTTTCTCCAATTCGGATGCGAGGTTTCCTGGGAGCTTTTCCACCTAATTTTGTCTTGAGAGCATCTCCCAATTTCTCTGTAACAACCCATTCATTCACTCTTTCTGCCTCTAGCAGACCGATAAATGTTGCCTTAGTCCGATGTAGAGACATGACATTCTCAAACAGGATCCAGAAAATCAGCAGATGAAATGATCTGCCAGATTGTTTATTGGAAAGTTCTAAAATTAAGTTAGCAATCAAGAAGAAACCTTGGCAGTGTACTGCTGATGGAAACATATAGAGGGGAATCATGTTCTGAGTAGAAATGGACCTTGGAGTTCCAATAGAATTGAGAATGGCGATGATGGAAGGAACGTAGACAGACCCCCATCCGGGGACTTCAATTTCAGGAACAAAAATAGTTGTCGGTAAAACAACACAGTAGAAAATGAATGTGACAAGGTGAGCCACAATCTTTCGGACAAAGAAGAAACTATAGATCACATAAAGCTTCTTCCATAGAGAAACTTTCTGCAAAAAACCGCAGGTTAATGAGTATTAGATTGCTATAAGGGGAAAAAAAAAATTTCTGTAGTTTCTATCTATTGGTTGGTATCATACTCTATTTCTTATGATCTCCATTGCCATTTTCTTGAAGAGATTTGCAGGACCACAAGACCATCTGTGTTGTTGATACCTGTAGGCTTTGAAAGTGCTTGGCAGTTCATTTTTCACCTACAATTAGCCAAGAATTAGAACGTGGGTAGAAATGTGACATACTTTTCCAGGAACTTGTAATATTTTTCCAAAAACATTAACATTTAAGTATATGAAGATCATTATAATACCTTGAGGTCACCGACATAAACGAATTTCCAGCCTTTAAGACTAGCTCGAACAGCCAAATCCATGTCCTCAACTGTTGTTCTATCTTTCCATCCTCCGGCTTCATTGAGTGCCGAAATTCTCCAGACACCGGCCGTCCCTGCATCATATGATCTAGCTTCTTATAACCTTGTCTGGGAAAATTTTCTTCATATTAGAGTACTTAATTAGAACATCTTAATGGCCCTAGTAAAGATTGTTTACCATTGAAACCAAAGAAAGCATAGGTTGTAGACCCCACTTCTTGCTCCACTAAGAAATGGTAATCCAATGACATCTCTTGCATCCTTGTCATTAAGCATTCATTTGCATTGACTGCAACGCAGACAAAAAGTCACATATCACTATTACTGTCCAAATTAAGTACTCTTTTCATTTTAAAATAAGTGTCATTTTTTTAAAAAAAATTTATTTCATAATAATTAATTATTCTTTTCATTCTAAAATAAGTGTCATTTTTTTTAAAAAAAAATTTATTTCATAATAAGTGTCATTTCAAGAATTATATGCTTCATTAATTAATTTTTTTTCTAATTTTACCCTTATTCTCCTTAACTAATTACATTGAATAAAATTTATTTATAAGAAAGAGGGAGTGTGTATTTTAATGGGAGTCAATAATCCCAATACAAGAGTAAATTTGACCAAAAAAAGAAATTTATTTCTAGATTGCCATGTGCCAAACTGAAAAATAACACATATTTTGGAATGAAATGAGTATAACAAAATGATCAATATACACCATTGATCTCAATGTAATTGATTAGGTGTACTTAAAGTTTTAATCAGGGGAAAGAATCAGTAACTCAAGAATTAGTGATTGATTAAAAATCAAAATCAAAATCAAAATAACTTCTCATTCAACAAACATCCATTAAGCATTATTTGAATTAAAATTTTCTAGTAAAAATGATTGAAAGTCTGCCATCTGAAAACGAAAGACCAATCCAACATCTCTAGCAAACAAGCCAATTTTGGTTAATGTATCAACATCATGTCTTGTTTGTATTAATATGTTTGCTTATTTTTAATTTTGTCCAAAGGAAGATAGGTGGTTCGATTAGAATCTTTAGACCAATCGAGCTTCCTTTTCGTACATGACAAAACAATGAAAGCATCACTACTGTCCTTAAATAAAAAGAATAGCTAGATAATCTAGTTAAATAAATGGAATCTGTAGAAGTTCAAAACTAATCTAGCTGTTACATCTCAATTTTAAATTGATCATGCAGAAATATTTTAATTGCCAGGTTTGACATTTTGTTTTTTAATTTTCTTTGATGGCCGTTCATGACAACAGCTCGCCCCACCTAGCACCTACCTAGCTTCTACATCTAGCAAACATTCTGTTTTGGTCCAATGACATCATTAAACCTTAGTTTAAAAGTGATAAAAGATTGGGCAATAGGCCATGCATCTCATGGACCCGAGAACAGAACAATAGTGCTAGACGGGACGGACCACCGACAGAGAAAAAGGAAAAAAGCGGATTCAAGCAATAATGAAGGCAAAAGTGGTAAATAGGTTCAGAAAACTAAAGGTAGATATTATATGCTTGATGGAAACTAGAGTTAAAGCTCACAACTCTAAAGAATTCATTGAGAAATTTTTTGCTGGGTGGAATATGGTTTGTAATTATGATTATGCTGTAAATGGTAGAATTTGGATTTTATGGTCGGGTCATGTGTATGCCGATATTATTAGTACTACCAGTCAGAGTATTTCTTTAAAGATACTCCACAGAAACAAGCCTCTTTATCTCTAAGCTATTTATGGTAGCAATAATGCTATGCAGAGAAGAGAGTTATGGAATGAGTTGGGGACTCTGAACAACAGATTTGCTGACACACCTTGGATTGTAGGAGGTGATTTCAATGTCGTTAGTAAGTCCGAGGAAAGCTCAAAATATGATGGTTCAGGCTTAGTTGGGACAGATATCGCTGATTTCCAGACCTGCTTAAGTCTCAATGATCTTATTGACCATTCTTACATAGGTCCTTACTTCACTTGGTGTAATAACAGACCCGATGACCCCCTTGCTCGGAAATTAGATAGAATTCTTGTGAACCCTGTTTGGTTGGAAACTTTCCCGCAGTCTTTCGTTGAATTCATGGCTCCAGAAGTCTCGGACCACTGTCTTGGGTTTGTGCAGTTTGAAGCCGAGTTTTTTTCCCCACCTAAACCTTTCAAGTTCTTTTCCTTCTGGTCTAAGCACCCTAACTTTCTAGAAATTGTTAAGGAGTCTTGGTCCGAGCCAGTTCGAGGGAACCCAATGTTAATCCTTCACAGTAAACTTAAAAGGCTGAAACCCATCTTAAAAGACTTCAACTGCAAGCACTTCAGTAAACTTTCTGACAGAGTAGTCAAGAAGAGGGCTGAATTGGAGGAGGTTCAAATGCAGATTCTTCACAGTGATACTCCTCCTGAGGATTTGTTAAGAAAGCAGAAACAAAATGCTCATGAATTGAATGAGCTCTTTGCTGCTGAAGAGAGCTTTTTCAAGCAAAAGTCTAGAGTACAATGGCTAAAGGAAGGTGACATGAACACGGGGTTTTTTCATAAGAAGATGAGAGTCCATACAAACAGAAATAATATCAGAACTTTAAAAGATGCTAGAGGGGCGATTTTGACTACCTATGATCAGATTTCCAAGGAAATTGTAGGGTTTTTTCAGAATTTGTTGGGCAAAGATGATAAAAATGTTTCTACTTGTTCAGTGACTTTTCTTGAAGACTTATTACAGGTTTCAGTCCCTTCTTCTTTGCATCCTATGCTTGCTGGCCCTATTACTGAAACAGAGGTTAAAGAAACTATTTTTGCCATAAATAGCAACAAGGCACCTGGCCCTGATGGTTTCTCTGCGAGTTTCTTTAAAGCTGCTTGGAGCATTATTGCGGATGATGTGGTAAATGCTATTCTTTATTTTTTCAGTACTGACTTTTTGCTGCCAGCTTTCAACTCCACTGTGATTACTCTGGTTCCGAAAGTTGATAATCCTAGTTCTTGCACTGATTTTAGACCTATTTCTTGTTGCTCTGTCATATATAAGTGCATCATTAAGATTCTTGCTAACAGACTTAAAAAATGCCTGCCTCAGTTAATTAGCAAAAATCAATGTGCCTTTGTTGAGGGTAGGAAACTGGTAGATAATGTTCTTATGGCGCAAGAACTAGTGTGTGGGTACCATAAGAAGAATATTTCTCCTAGGTGGGCACTCAAAATTGATCTAAGGAAAGCCTTTGACTCCTTAAATTGGGATTTCTTTTATAATCTGTTGGTTGCACTGGACTTTCCAGAAGTTTTTGTGAATTGGCTCAGAATTTGCTATTCCTCTCCCATGTTCTCTGTTTCTGTCAATGGAGGGTTAGAAGGTTATTTCGCTGGTGCTAGAGGGGTTTGGCAAGGTGATCCTATTTCTCCTTATCTCTTTGTTCTTGCCATGAATGTCTTATCTCAGTTGTTAAACCGAGGGGCTGAACCCGGTATTTTCCCTTACCATCCCAAGTGTAAAAGAATTGGACTTACCCACCTCTGTTTTGCTGATGACCTCTTGATTTTTTCCAAAGGCTCATTTGAAGCTGTTGAAGGCATCAAAAATATCCTTCATTTTTTCTATACTATTTCAGGCTTGCAATTAAATTGTGAAAAAAGCGAAATCTTCTGCGCTGATATCCCTGAAGATAACCTGATCTACATTCATCAAGAGCTGGGGTTTAAATGTGGGAAGCTTCCAGTAAGATATTTAGGGGTCCCTCTTGTTTCAAAGCGCCTCAGTGTTAGTGATTGTTCCTTGCTCATTGATAGGATCACTAAAAGAATCACTAGCTGGTCTGCAAAGCACCTTTCTTATGCTGGCAGGTTGCAATTACTGAATTCTGTGGTTTTTAGTATTCAAAACTTCTGGTGCCATGCTTTCATTTTGCCACAGGCCGTGATCAAAAAGCTTACCCAACTAGGTGTCAACTACTTCTGGAAAGGTAGGGCATCTAATGGCAGGGGAGCACGAGTTAGTTGGGAAATAATTTGCTACCCTAAAGCTGAAGGTAGTCTCGGGTACAAGGATATGAAGCTATGGAATATAGCTTGTATTATGAGGAACCTATGGATGGTGTACACCCAATCAGGATGTTTATGGGTTGCTTGGGTCAGGGAATATGCTCTCAAAGGTATTTGCATTATGCAAGTACCATTAATGCAGAGATTTACCTGGAGCTTCAAAAAACTCCTTAAACTCAGATTGATGGTGACTAAGTTTTTGCAGGCTGATGGTACTTGGGGAACTGCAAACTCAACCTTTAGAACCAGGGAGATTTACGAAGAGCTGCGACATAAGAAGGATAAGGTTCCCTGGCAAAAGCTGGTATGGTTTTCGAATCATATTCCTAAGCACTCATTGATCACTTGGATGTGTTTGTTGGATAGATTACCCACAAAAAACAGATTGGCAGCTTGGGGCGTCCAGATTGATAACCTTGATTACGTTTTTTGTGGTCAACACCCTGAAACCAGAGACCATTGTTTCTTCTCTTGTGTTTACTCCGGAAATTTATGGAACAAAATCTTACAGGCGGCTGGTCTACAGAGAGAAGCTAGATCTTGGAACGTTGAAGTCAATTGGGCTATTAAAAAAGTCAAAGGGAAGGCTCTGATTACTCTCATTTTGAAGATTGCTTGGAATGCATATATTTATAACTTGTGGATTGAAAGAAACATACGAGTTCGCGGTGGAACTAGACGTACAGTTACGGACCTATTCGTTTGTATTAAGGATACTATTCGGTTTAGACTTACCGAATTGACAGGTATAGCTAAAGATCCAGTAAATGAAATGCTCCGTCGGAATTGAGAGCTTGATATCAAATTTGCTGGTGAATAGTTCCTTTCGTGGGAGATTTGTCTTTCCTTTTTGTATGAGTTCTCCTTTTTTGTATAGTTTTCTTTTTTTTTTCACTTATGTATAGTGGCTGTTTTCCTTTGAACAGCCTATGTTTCCTTGTAGCAGTTTATACTGCATTTTTTGGATGAATGAATCTAGCTTATCCAAAAAAAAAAAAAGAAGGCAAAAGTGGCTTAATCAAGACTAATAAAGGGGATTAATGAAGAAAAGTTAATTACCAAATTTCCAACGTGCTTGAACAAGTGCAATTTCAGGGTTGTTGACAAGAAATGGGATGGTGCGCCAGAGGAAGTCTGGCTCAGGCTGGAAATCGGCATCGAAAATGGCTACATAGTCACATTGTTTGACATAGCTATGTTTCATGCCTTCTTTCAGGGCACCAGCTTTATATCCATTTCTATTGTCCCTTATCTCATTCTTTATGTTTATGCCTTTGCTCGTCCATCTCTGGACTTCTAGCTGCACCAGGCTCTGTTCCATTCCATAAACCCACATAAAATGAATCCTGTTAGTGTTTCTCAATGAAACAGTAAATGTTTTCCATGAGATTGGTTATTGGGAAAGAACCTTAATAGAAGGATCTGTTGAATCATCAAGCACTTGAATTATGATCCGGTCGGCTGGCCATGAGAGCCCACATGCAGCTCCAATTGACAGTTGATAAACCTGTATGTGTACCCAATAAAACAGTAAAACATAAGCAAATTTCGCTTTTTTTTTTATGACTTTATTATTTGTGCAGTGTGCACACCAGAGGCACACCTCTACCGACCCAAACACAATTCAACAAAGTTAGATAGGTCATTTTCTTTTTCTGTGTCCGGAGAAAGTTTGTAAGGCCAAAATTAACAGTATTCAAATTTAGCAATGCAAAAAAGTAGAAAAAAAAAAAAAGGAAGTACGCACCTCTCTTTCATTGTACATTGGGATTTGAACTAGAACCATGGGGTAAGCAGAATTGCCGAGCTCGACATCATCTTTCATTGGCTCCCATTTGTACCTCTTCTCAGGTTTCCTTCCGAACAACTTGATGAAAGCTATAACAATCCCCATGTACACCCTTTCAATGAACAGCACGAGTGACATTGCCAGGCACAAAACCACCATAACTTTCAAAGCCGGCACGATCAATGGAGCTTTTATTTGTTGCCAAATCAATCCAATTTGGCCTGTAATATCATCGTGACTGACCTGAAATGTGCCTGGAATTATAGTCCTGGCAGAATTCACCGATATCCGCTCCATATCAGGATGGTGTCTGTGGGAGCCTGGCTGAGAAAGTACGATGTCTGCTTTGGTTATAAAGAAAGTAGCTAGCTATATATCTTGGCTGCTTTGCGAAAAGAACACGAATCTTTAATATTTGGGTTTCCAAGAGTGTGATTAATTATTGCTTGTGAGTTACGTATAGGCAATGTATACAAAGAGGAATTGGAAGAGAAGAATGACCATTTTTGTAATCGTCCATACTTTGAGCTTGGATCTATTCCCATTTTTATTTATAAATCCTCCGGCGAAGGGGCAAAACAAAGGACGACTTGGACTTCCAAGTTAATATATAGAATATGTGTTTTACTCAACATATTTATATTTTGAAGATTACGCGTTGAAAGAAAATGAATAAAAAATAAGAAATTGAATATAAATATTTCTCATATAATAATATATTAGAAAAAAGTAGATTAACTTATATCCAACGTAAGATTAGTTTTATATCCTTCCATTACTAAAGGTAAGACAAAAAATTTAGTTAATTTAACTGTTTAGCATGTGAAATTTTAAATTAATTTTAAATATTTAGTGTTCCTTTAATAAAATAAAATTCCTCACCATTTTACTCATATTGAAAATATTAAAAAATATTAGAATAAAATCAATCATAGCATATTGATTTGAAATTATATATATATACACAATAGATTCAAGTATATACTCTAAAATTCAACATTTGATTTGTTAAAATATTAATCATACATGAAGTAATAATAAAAATGATATAAAACTAAAAAATTTTATATTTGAGTGTAAGATGATTCGTAAAAAAAATACTAATATTCTAATTTTAGACCAAATAAATTTATATTTTAAGATTCAAAATATGATTTTTAACACATAATATTAATATAATGGAATAAAAACTAGCAAATAATTGTACTTTTCTCTCTTTCTTTTTTTTTTTTAAATTTATGCAGCAATTATGTGAAAATTTAATTGAATTATTATTTTATTGTTAATTATAAATGCTATGAATAAATAAAATAAGAATTAAAAAAATCCCTTTTTTGGTAAAAGGAATTATTTAATTTATAAAATGAATAATTCCTTTCTAAAATTTTTAATTTAAGTGGATTATTTATTTTATTGTTAATAAATTCCCTGATCACCACAAGTTTCATGGTACCTCCTCTCATTTTCAATACCAATGGCGCGTCGAAGCTTTTTCTTACTTTTGAGTTTTGACCGATTCAACCACAGTTCACTCGACAACAAAGACTTCAGCATTTTCCTTGTAGCTACGGCAGCAGCACATGGAAGACTCAATCTACTTGGGTTGGGCCTGGATATGGAATTTTGAGCTTGACTATTTCTATTTGGGTTCAGGTACTTTATTTTATTAATAAAGATTTTTTTTTCATTTATTTTTAATATTTAAGAATAGTAATATTCTTTTGCCGAAACATTAAAGTATAGTTATAAAATAAAAGAGTATTTTTATTTTTAATATATTTAATTAATAATTTATAATTTAATGATAAAAAAGATCTAAATTAGTTGACATTGATGGATTTTACCTTTTAGAGAGGTTCATTGGAGCGATTTAATCCATAAACACTTTTAAACACCCACTTTTATCATTTGTCTTGTCTTGTAATTATCTGTTTGTGATTTTTAGGTTGATAAGAAATACGAAACTTTACTAAAACATTGTGGGGGAAATGATACAATTTACTCACCAATTTTTTTATAGGAAGTTGAAAAAGTTTAACCGGTGCACCATGCACCTTTTAAGGTGCTTTATTTTCTCATGAAAAATATTTTTTAAAATAAAAAGTTAAAAAAAGCTTAAAGGGCATATGGGTCGTTGATCAACCTTTCATTATAAATGGCCTTGGCTATAAACTATTGTACCAATCGTGTGTTTACCAATAATGCACGCATACACTTTTATGTTAGATGTCAAATCTTATCCTGATTAACATTAACGACCAATAATTCGGGAATATTACAAAGTTATAGTTCGACTTCCTCCTCGTGGTCTAGTTGCATACAAGTAGAAAAAAGTCATGTAAAGTACGGGTTTAGTCGTGTCTCCTCTTTCCCTCTTTGTAAGCCAAAAAATAATTCATATGTTTTAACTAATCCTCATTACAATCCTCTTTATATGATACATGCAAGAGATTCAAAGGAGAGGACGATTTCGAATTTTAGCTCTTGATTATCTTAAAAAGTGATAACAAATGTTAAGTAAAACCTGAATAGAATAATTTAGAACGAATTCCTTATTCTAATTAAAGGATACTAAGAACTAATCGGATAGACCGATTAATGGCTCAAAATTTTCAAGGAATCCTCATCAAACCATTTCCAAATCCAATTTCGCCTTTTAACACATAAAGCCTTCTCCACAACCTCTTTGAACTCACTACAATCACCAAACTCCGATGCTTCTATTAGAGAATATGTTAATTTAGCTTATGTAAAACGGTGTAGTTTTGTATATTTCAAGAATCAGTTAGAGTTAGTCAGTTAGAGTTAGTTAGTTACTTAGGTTTCCATTTTTCAATTTTTCTGTTATTTTCAAGATTTTGTTCAAGCGTATAAATACACTTTGTAATTCATCAATAAAGTCATGGTTTTCAGTTTCTTCAATTGACATTTCTATCATGGTATCAGGAGGTTTTCTTTTCTTCCGCTGAATTCTCTGGTTCTCTTTCCTTTCTTTCTTTCTGTTCTCTTTCTAAGTTTCTTTCTTCTTTCTTCTTCTGTTTCCAATGGCTAATTCTACTGCCTGGAACTCCAATCTTGTTTCTGGTTCAAGACCAGAAGATAATCCTTCAAGTCCGTATTACTTACATGCTAATGAGAATCCCGCTCTTGTTCTAGTTTCATCAGTCCTCACAGGATCGAATTTCCATCAATGGCAGAGAGCCATGAAAATGTCCCTCCTATCCAAGAACAAGCTGAAGTTTGTGGATGGCTCGATTCTTCCTCCATCCAAAACTGATTCTCTGTACATGGCTTGGGAAAGGTGCAATAATATGGTAATATCTTGGCTCATTCATTCTGTTTCACCCTCTATTGCTCAATCTATTATTTGGATGGATTCTGCTTTAGAGATTTGGAATAATCTTAAGGCTAGATTCTCTCAAAGCAATTCTTTTCGCATATGTGATTTGCAACTTGAGATTTACACCTGTCACCAAGATTCTTTATCTGTTCATCAATACTTTACCAAGCTAAAAATCTTATGGGATGAATTACAAATCTTGCGTCCCATTCCATCCTGTTCTTGTGCTCCTCAATGTTCATGTGGACTTGCTAAAAAGATTAGACAATATCATGAAAGTGATCAAGTCATGGTTTTCATCAAGGGCTTGAATGAATCATATTCTAATGTGAAGTCTCAAATCCTGTTAATGGATCCTTTGCCTTCATTGAACAAAGCTTTTTCCTTGGTCATGCAACAAGAAAGACCAACAACCTCTATCTCCACTGTCCTTGAGATGAATGCTCTTGCAGTCAAAGGAAACCTTGCTCCTGCACCAAGAAAGTTCAATCATAATGCCAAAATGAGACCTCTTTGCACCCATTGTGGTCTTCAAGGCCACACTGTAGACAAATGTTACAAAGCATGGATATCCTGTTAACTTCAAGAACAACAAGAGGAATACACATCAGGGATTTGCTAATGCTGTTGAAGTCATTGATGGCTATAGCTCCTCACACAATGCTCCAACTCAACAATCAAAGTCTTCACATGTTCCATTTGCCAATTCAAGTACCAACTTTCAGCTTACCAAAGATCAATATGATCAACTAATGCAGATGTTGCAGGGAATGAACCAAAATCCACATCATGTTAATGCAGTCACCCTTCCCAGCACATCAACAGGCTCATCCTTCTCAGGTTTAATCTCTTCAACTTATAATATTGATCCACATATTTCTCTTAATGTTTTCACTAGTCAAGAAACTCATTCTAATGATTGGATTTTAGATACAGGTGCCACTGACCATATTACATGTTCACTTACTAACTTTACTTCATACAAAGTTATTCATAATGTTTATGTTAATTTGCCTAATCAAGTTAAAGTACAAGTCACACATATTGGCACAATCTATTTAACTCAGTCACTTGTTCTATCTGATGTCTTATATGTCCCAGAATTCACTTTTAACCTTGTATCTGCAGAAAAACTAGCTTCTGATTCATCTTGCTGCATTATAATCTTATCTTCTCATGCTATAATTCAGGCTATTCAGCAATGGAAAATGATTGGAGTTGCTAAACATTCCCACGGACTATACAAATTGCATACATAGCCAACTACAAATAACACTTATACTAGATTTCATTCCATTTTAGCTAATACTGTTTCTGCTAGTACTAAGCATGCTACTCTTTGGCATAATAGGCTAGGTCATCCATCTAGTGCTCGGTTGAAACTGTTGTTTCCCTCTACTACACACATTGATGTATGTGAAATCTGCCATAAGTCTAAATAAAAGAGATTACCTTTTCCTCTTAGTAATACTGTTAGTGTTGCAGCTTTTGATTTAATTCATATTGATATTTTGGGAGATAATTATGCACCTACTTTTATAGGACATAGTGTAATACCGAAAATTTTGGTATTAATTTGAACTTTTGTTCAACTTGAAAATTTAAGTGGTTGAAATCAATTTTTGATCAAGTCTAGAGATATTGAAGTGTAATGAGTCAAACTGGAGAATTGTGATGAAGTATGGGAATTCAAACTCCACATGGGAGTCTTAAAGAATAACTATTACCGTATTGAGGAATTGGAGATTTAGCTTAATTATTATATAAGTGACCTTGGCAGTTGTTACGTACTAAAGAAAATTGAGGTTAAATGAAAGAAGATGATTTAGTATGAAATTATGGTTTGATGATAAGAAGGAGTTAATGGAGATATTAAGATGATCCATAAATTAATTTGGAGTCACAATATTAATTACTTTATAAATTGAAGATTTAATATAAATAAAGACTTAAGTGAAATTGGGTGTCATTTGGAATTATGAAAATTATGGTAAATTCGAGAAAATGGCTAGATTGAAGATAAATGTGTTTTGGGGGACAAAGTGGACATTTAAAATGATAAATGAAGGGCAAAATTGGAAACCCAATGTATAAAAATGGAAGAAGAGGATTTCTCCTCATTTGTTTTTCTTTCTTCTTCCTCTTTCTCCTCTTCTCTCCATTGAAGAGCAAACATTCCCAAAAAATTACCCAAATAAATCCCCTATTGAATTCTAATCAAATCTTCATGGAAACCAAGAGTTAAAGTCATCAAAATCCTCCATGAAGCTTACAATTTTCGTGGGTTAAGCATTGGAAGGAAGAAGAACCAAGTTTGTTGGTGTTTTGGCAATTTGAGCTAAAAAGGAAGAGGGATTTCGTGGTAGATCAAACAAGTGTTGGAAAGTGGGTTTAAGGTATGTTAATCTACTCCATTTTAGCTTCAAGATGCCCTTGGAATCATGTTAATTGGATTTGATTTGAGAAAGATATGCATGTTAGGAGTTAGAGAGTGAAAATGGGTTTTTGGTGCATTTTCAGTTGAATTTGAGCTAAATTGATGTTGTTGATGCATTGAGTGATGTTATAAACATGTTTTGATGATGTTTTGAGTTGAATATTGTGTTGGTTTGAATTAGAATTGCTTGGGAGTTGTTTAGATTGAAAATGGCATGAAAATAGCTTAAAACCCGAAATATGTGCAGAGGAATTCCGGCCCAGGTGCTCTAGAGACCCTGGCCCGGATCCTCTCTGGAAGAAGAGGAATCACGAAACAGGGCAATTCCGGGCCAGGTGCACTGGAGACCCTGGCCCGGATCCTCCCTGGAATTATGGGAACATGCTTTGTTCCATTTTGGTTCATTTTGCTCCGTTTTGCTTCTGATTCGATTTCTGACTTCTCCGAACCTTTTGGAACCTTAGTTAAACTTATTTAAGAGACCTTTTGAGATGGGTAAACATCTCAAATAAACCTTGGATTAAGATTTGGGTATTTAACCCTTGATTTGACAAAATTTGGTAAGTGTTGAGCTCAAAGTGGCACAACGGAGTGCGTTGCCAATCGGCTGGCCTACTTTGAGCGTAAAGGCGTAGAGATGCATAGCATATAGCCTTAGAATGTTATACTAAGTTTTTTTAGTGTCTTACCATATTATTTTCATTGTCTTAACCTACCTTATAGGAGGTTGCACGTAGGTGAAAGGCAAGGCGCAAGCATGTGGACTTATGGGAGTGTTTACCCTCCCAAAGTTGTGAGTGGATAGTGACTTGTTATTTTAAATGATAATGATTATGTTTTCAAATATGGATCTTGAAAAGAGATTTGAAAACCATGTTTTGAGTATGGATGTTTGGTAATTGCTTGTTAAGCATGTTTGGTGAAAATGTGACTCGAATAATTGTATATGCCATGTTTTACTTGTGATACATTTGTTTTCAACCATATGGCTTGGAAATGGTTTTATGAACTATGGCATGTACTTAGATTTTTATTGGTGAGATTGGTGTGCATGAGCACATAGGGGAATTGAATTCCCAAACTCAACCATGGTTGCCAATCTATGGTCCATTGGGGAGAATGACATAGATTGTGGTATGTTTTATTATGTTGATTATTGTCATGTAGAGTTGATGGGAGAGGGTGGCTCTTATGACTTATATGTTTGTTGTTGGGCTCTCTTTGCCTCACCACATTGAGTTGTCCAAGGCCAACACCAAGGAAGGGGTAAACTTTGGTTTTATTATGATCTGTGATGTGCCGAAACCCCTTGGTGGTTTCCTTCTCTACCTCGGCCAAGGTTAGGAGATCGGAAACGTTTATTTGGCTAAAACCCATGCTTTATGGAAAATCGAGTCTATTTTTGTGATATTGATATCTATGATATTGTCTTGCTTTTCAAGCATGTTTTCAACCATAGAATGGATAGATTTCATCGAAATGCTTAAGTTGTTGGCTTGGTTCAGAAACTATACTATGAAACTTTGATTTGAACGTAAGTATGCTTTGATATTCATGTTTTATAGCCGTATGATTTATACGTTTGAATATCAAATATTTGCCATAACTGTTTTCTAAAGATACTTGTGAAATTACCTCCATACTCCTGCAAAGTGTGTAAACCTTTATAAACTGTCATTATAACTCACTGAGTACGTGTTAGTACTCACCACTCGTTTTTGTCTACATACTTTGCAGTACCTTAGTTCGGTGGTGTCTTCATGCCTCAAACTGTCCGTGGTGGGTTCAGATGTTTTGTGTGGTGCCTCTCTCAGAGACGGCCCGTGTACTTGAGCTTGGGCTCATGATTGGTAAGGGATTCCATTGGAGAAAGAAAAGATAAAGGAGACTAGTTTTTTTCAAATTTTCGGTTATTGTAATACTTCGATTTATCTTTTAAAAGTTATAGATTTACGAAACGGATTTCCAACTTGCTTTGTATTTCAAACTTGATAAATTTAGGGTCATTGAAACCAAATTTGTATAATTGACCTAATTTTGACTTTTGGTTGACTTTGGTCAACCCTTATATAAAAAAAAAGTTAAATTTTATTGAAACTTTATTTGTAATTATTTTGCCTAACAAATTGAGTCTCCAATTTAGTTTGAAGATGTTTTTAAATTGAAATCATCTAATGCCTTGTGTGATGTCGAAGTGCGAGGCTGCAGACTCGTATTTCGGTGCAACGCGGCGGTTGTCACATTCTCAGCTTCTGGGTTAGGGCGTGACACATAGATATTTCCTAACTATTGTAGATGATTTCAGTAGGTTTACTTGGATTTTTCTTATGAAGCAAAAATCTGAAGCTAGACCTATAATGCAGAACTTCATTACTTTTGTGTCTACTCAATTTAACACTTTTGTTAAGTGTGTTAGGACTGATAATGGTCAAGAGTTTAATGTGCCAGGGTTTTATCAAGATAAAGGTATAATTCATCAAACTTCTTGTGTAAAAACTCCTAAGCAAAATAGTGTGGTTGAAAGAAAACACCAAACATATTAAATGTTGCTAGAGCACTTAGATTTCAAGCTGAGTTACCCATTTCTTTTTGGGGTGATTGTGTTTTACATTTTGTTTACCTCATTAACAGAATTCCTACTCCTACCTTACACAATAAATCCCCTTTTGAAGCCTTGACTTCCAAATCTCCATCATTAGATCATTTAAGAGTTTTTGGATGCTTAGCCTTTGCCTCTAATCACTCTAACATCAGAAACAAATTTGATTCTAGATGTATAAAAGTTGTCTTCCTTGGATATTCACCAGGTGTTAAAGGTTTAAAGCTTTATGATCTTCAGTCTCATAAAGTCTTTAATTCTCGAGATGTTTCTTTTTATGAGAATACTTTCCCCTTTTCTAAGATAGTGCAGGTTACTACACAAAATTCTGCAGAAACAGTCATTCTACCTTCACTGCCTAATCTCAACTCAGATGATAATCTTGATACATATAATGTTTCTGGTACATCTGCTCCATTGCAACAGCATTCTCCAACCTCAGACAACATCATTCCTCCTCATCCTGAACAAAACCCCAACATGGTTCATCACAATGCTCCTATTGTTCATCCTGTTCATCCACAAACCCAGATTTCCCAGAATGTTCATCCTATTCTTCCACAAACCCAGATTTCCTAGAATCCCACATCAGATTTTGACCTACCACAACTTCAACCTTCACCAGCCTTACTTCCACCACCACAACAACATCAAAATAGTCATGAACAACAGCAAATACCAAGAAGAAGTACAAGACAGAAATCAACACCAACATATCTGTCAGACTACAAATGTTCTGCTGTTCATACTAACAGAACAAGTCCATATCAGTTATCAAATGTGTTCAGCTACTCTCAACTTAATTCCAGACATTTATCTTTCTCAGTAGCACTTGACAAACAAATAGAACCTAAAACCTACAAAGCAGCTGTTAAGGATCCCAGCTGGCAACAAGCAATGCAAGCTGAGATTGAAGCACTTCAAAAGAACAACACATGGGAAATTGTCGATTTACCTAAAGGCAAAACAGCTATAGGTTGCAAATGGGTATACAAAATCAAAAGAAAGGCAGATGGATCAATTGAGAAGTACAAAGCAAGGCTGGTAGCTAAAGGATACACTCAACAGAAAGGGATAGATTTTCTTGACACCTTTAGTCCAGTAGCCAAAATGACAACAGTAAGAGTATTTCTAGCACTAGCTGCAATCAAAGGCTGGCATCTCCAACAACTTGACATCAACAATGCCTTTTTACATGGAGATCTTGAAGAGGAAGTGTACATGAAGCTACCTGAAGGATATTAATCCAAATCCACTAAGGTCTGCAGGCTGCTCAAGTCCTTGTATGGATTAAAACAAGCTAGCAGACAATGGTACTTAAAACTTACCTCAGCTTTACTTAAATATGGTTTTCACCAATCTACAGCAGATCACACTTTATTTCTCAAGACTACTGACACAACTTTCATGGCACTATTAGTCTATGTTGATGCTTGCATCATAGCTAGCAACAATATAGAAGAAGTTAATGCAATCAAGCAATACTTCCACAATGCTTTTAGCATCAAAGATCTTGGAGACTTAAAATTCTTCCTTGGATTAGAAGTGGCCAGGTCTCAAAAGGGCATTAATATTTGCCAAAAGAAATACACACTAGATCTGCTTCAGGAAACTAACTTCATGGAATCCAAACCCTGTCCTACTCCTATTTTACTAGGCACAAGATTGTCCAAGCAGCAAGGACAGCCTCTAGAGGACTTCACACATTACAGGAAACTTATTGGAAAACTTCAATATCTCACAACAACCAGACCTGACATTAGTTACTCAGTGCAATAACTGGCACAGTTCTTAGATTCTCCAACTTCAGAACACTTAACAGCAGCTCATCGTGTGTTAAGATATCTAAAAGGCACAATTGGTCAATGATTGTTCTTTCCTTCAACCAGTGAGATCAAACTAACTGCTTACTCAGACTCAGATTGCGGTATTTGTCTGGATTCAAGGAAATCTATCACAGGTTATTGTATTTTTCTTGGATCTTCCTTAATCTCATGGAAATCAAAGAAACAGAACACTGTGAGTAGAAGCTCCTCAGAAGCTGAATACAGAGCTTTAGCCTCCACAACATGTGAAATTCAATTGTAAATTACCTACTTTATGATCTCAAACTCCCACCTACTAGTCCAACACCTATATTCTGTGATAATCAATCAACAATACATCTAGCACAGAATCCAATATTCCATGAAAGGACCAAGCACATTGAGATAGATTGCCATGTGGTCAGAACAAAGCTGCAATCTGGTGTCATAGTACTATTACCAATAGCCTCAAAGAAGCAACTTGCAGATTGTTTCACCAAGGGACTTTCAACTACATCATTCGCAGAGGCTTTCTCCAAACTGGGCATACTAAACATATACTCTCCAGTTTGAAAGGGGGTATTAGAGAATATGTTAATTTAGCTTATGTAAAACGGTGTACTTTTGTATATTTCAAGAATCAGTTAGAGTTAGTTAGTTACTTAGGTTTCCATTTTTCAGTTTTTCTGTTATTTTCAAGATTTTGTTCAAGTGTATAAATACACTTTGTAATTCATCAATAAAGTCATGGTTTTCAGTTTCTTCAATTGACATTTCTATCAGCTTCCCTGACAAACCCTTCCTCAGGCAACCCTTCAATGTATGTATACAACGTGTGCATCACGTACCTTGACTTCAATCCAGGGTACGGCCGCGACATCATCTCCTCCAGTCTTTTGTACTTCCCAGGCACGATCCGAACAATTTGTGTCACATCTTCGACCTCCAAGAGCGAGCCAAACTCTTCTTTGATCCCACGAAGAGCTGCGTCTTCGGGAGACCCGCCCAGTTTCATCCTTTTAGAAAAAAGACCTTTGTAAGGCTGCATGGTCCCATCGGAGAGTAGCTGGCTGGAATGGTAAAGGATCTTCTTGTCGTTGTTAAAGTTGCCGATGATTTCGACAAAAATTATTTCAGTTGTACGAATAAGGGGTGGGTTTGTATTGGGGAGGGTTGACTCGCCAAGGGTGAGTTCCAACCAGAGGTTATGGACGTTCTTGGTGCCTGGTTTGGTGCCCCATAGAGTAACTGTTTCCGATGGAAGATGAGGCTTGAGCCAGTGGAGAAGTACTTGTGGGGTGTGGAAGGTGGTCGGGTCAAGGGTTTGATTTGGGTCTAGGTTAGCCATTAGAGGAAATCTTATGGGCACTTTAGGGGAAGTTCCTTGGGAAATTTCTTTATTAATAGGAAATTTTATAAGGTGTAGGAATCTTAATAGAGTATAATTTGTCTAGATGATTTTAAAAAGTGAGTTTTTAATATTTAGTAGTATTTTAACCTCTCATAGATTTTAATAGGTATACCTCAATATTGATGTTCTTCTGCACCATATTAATTCTAATTAATTCATAATTTTTTTATTTAAACTAAATCCAACAACAATAAATGTAATATATATATATATATATACATATGTGTGTGTGTGTGTGTTGAAACTTACCCTAAAAAAATTTTAATTTGGGATTAAACTTTTGTTATAAAAAATTATTTTTCTCTCTTTAAAAAAGTTATTTGGTGGAGATGAATATTGATTTAAAATCTTAATATTTTTTAAAATCTATAAGGTATCGCCTAGTTATTATATGCCAAAAAGTTCTTTTTTGGGATGATTGCAATATAAGTGAAACTCATCTTTATATGCATGAATAAATTAGGGACAATAAGGTTTGACTAAATTGTAAAATTGAGAATTCTTTGGTGGAAATTTCCTTGCTAGAGCCATGAAGTTACTATCAAAACGACCATAAAGTAGAACTTGTGTTGACTAAGACACACATTGCGGTGGGTTAGAATTTTGGAATTCAACAAGTTACATTGCAAGGTAATTTAACTTTTTTTTTCTTTTCTTAATCATAAAAATTTGAACTTTCTTGTTGGAGATCTTAAGTTACTTGTTTAAAATGGACAAATAAGATTTATGAAATGAAAAAGAAGTACCTCTTACTTGTCGCCTAATATCACAAATATTAGAAAAGAAAATCGTTACAATCAAAGAGAGATTCGAATTTTTTGACCATGTTCATGCACTGATTAATAGGTCTTCTCCTTTTATTTGTCGTTTATTGAGAAAATTTTCACCTATAGAAAAACATAGGAACAAAGGCACACTAGTGTTCTTCTTGGTATTGGTGGTTGAATTGATAATCAAATTGACACACTCAGCTGATGTAAGCTTTTGAATTAAAGGCTTAACCAAAATAGATTATAGATGTTGTTTGTGCTGGTTAAAATTAATTTTGTAAAATGAAAAAGAAAGCTGGTTTGCCCGAGTGGTTAAGGGGGAGACTTAAGATCTCCTGCAATCAAGTGCGCATGGTTCGAACCCCATAGCTAGCACTAACTATGTTATTCAATAAGGAACTTTATTTTTTGTGTGCTTATATGGGCTGGTTTGTAACACAGCCTGATTTAGACCGTTGCTAACAAATTTAGAGGTGACAAATGGGTGGGTTAGACGGGTTTTGAGTCGAGCCATTTCAGGTTTAGATCACTTTGTGTTTGAGTTTGTTTTAGGAAATTTAAAGGTGGCAAACTGGTGGTTTGCATGGTTTCGGGTTAGGTCATTTTGAGTTCAGTTCACTTCGGGTTTGGGTTTTGTTTAAGGTTCAAGTTTGTCCGATTTGGGGCTGTTGCAATAACAGTTAGAGGTGGTAAAACATGTAGGTTGGGCAGGTTTTGTGTTCGGGTTTGTTTAAGGTTTGAGTTGTTCCAGCTCTGAATTGATTTAGGTTCAGGCTCATGTGGGTATAAGATTTAATGATTTTTCCTTTTCAATTCAAAATTTTAGTTTTTTTACATTAAATTTAAGTATATTCATGTTCTGTCTCGAGTTCGTCTCAAGTTCGAACAGTTTTAAGTTCGAGTGTTTAACTTTTTTAGCTAGTTAGGTTTCAAACAAGTTTGATTTTGGGAATTTTCAAGTAAATTTTTCGGATTCATATTCATTTTTCCACTTCTACATAGCAGGCCATGCTGAGCACGACTCATATGCTTATGCTATGCTGGGCCTGGGGATAGGGGTGAGCATTCGGTCGGTTTGGTCAGTTCGGTCGAAAAGATCGAAAAACCGAACAAACCGAACTTGCTATAAAAACCGACCGAAAACAGACCGATTAATTATGTAAACCGAAAAACCGAAAACCGAACTTGATCGGTCGGTTCGGTCGGTTTTTTGTGTTTTAAGATAATTTTATGTTTTTTAATATTTTTCCCAAACAAACATCATATTTAACAATGATAACAATAAACAAAATATATTATAAATATATACAAATTAAAATATTATCTAATATCATTTAATTTTATAAACAAAATATTATTATCATTTAACATTATTATTTAAAATTATTATAAATAATATTCTTATAAAATATTATTTAATATCATCTTTCCTATGCAATATTTGAAAAATCTAAACATATAAAAATAATAATAAGAATATGTAAGATTTTAAAAAAATAATAAAAGAATTATTTTTTTATATTGTAATATATTATCGGTTTTTCGGTCGATTCGGTTCTATATTTTTAGAAACCGAAAACCGACCGATTAAACCGAACTAACCGACTTTTTCAACCGATTAAAACCGAAAACCGAACTAACCGAACCGTTTTAACCGAATTCAATCAATTCGGTCGATCTAATCGGTTTGAACCGACTAATGCTCACCCCTACCTGGGGATTTAGGCCCATTTGGCTGACACAACATGAATCACTCCATACTTTGTCAGACTTGAAACTATGCCACTTTGGATCTATAAGTTCCTGGACCTCCTCCATACTTGAAGCCTTTTTGTAAAATAAAATCTAAAAAAGGCTAGCAAATTATTAAATGTAGGGACCTCTACCTCTTTGGCCTGGTGTCTAAGAGGCTTGAGAGTCATCACGGCCGGGGTTCGACCCTTACCATCCCCTTCCTCGGGTCTTTGTACCCCGAATGTAACCAAAAAAATTTATTAAATGTAGGATGAAAATCTTGATTTTAAAGGTCGAAGGCAAAGTGATTAACCAAAGAAATGTCCAGAATTGAACAGTATTTTTCCTATAATTTCTTTCATTTTTTCTCGAACATGTTTGTACAAATAGAAAATTACAATTAAACTTGATTGCTTAATCCACTTTATGCACTCAACATAAAAGAATGACCACCTTTAATTTCTGTAATAATCTAAAGACTGTAACAATTTGAATGAACAAAAAAAAAAATTAACAAAAGAGTGAAGCAATCAAAGAAAATTGAAGTGTCATATCTTTGAAGAAGACAGAAGGGGAAAGTATGGACTTCGGAGATGATTTAGTTAAGAGGTTGGAACAAAGGTTCCAACATAACCAACACCGGCAATGAAGAAGGTGAAAGATTGCATGAAGAGGTAAATGAAGTAGCGGTTCTTTCCGAAAGCCAAATCATAGCAGCCGCAGAAGAAGAGATATGCCCCAACAGCAAGCTCCAGCAAATGGAGTCTGTTTATGTTAGCAACCAGCAGCAGAAAGTGATGAGAAAGTGTGTTAAGCTTTGTAATGTGCTTAGGATTGATTTGTTGCCAAATTCACTGAAGATAGTAAGTGTTGATTGATTCAACAAATTTCTGAGTAATTACCTTTCTCCAATTCGGATGCGAGGTTTCCTGGGAGCTTTTCCACCTAATTTTGTCTTGAGAGCATCTCCCAATTTCTCTGTAACAACCCATTCATTCACTCTTCCTGCCTCTAGCAGACCGATAAATGTTGCCTTAGTCCGATGTAGAGACATGACATTCTCAAACAGGATCCAGAAAATCAGCAAATGAAATGACCTACAAGATTGCATATTGGAAAGTTCTAAAATTAAGTTACCAATCAAGAAGAAACCTTGACAGTGTATTGCTGATGGAAATATATAGAGGGAAAACATGTTCTGAGTAGAAATGGACCTTGGAGTTCCAACAGAATTGAGAATGGTGATGATGGAAGGAACGTAGACAGAACCCCATCTAGGGACTTCAATTTCAGGAACAAAAATAGTTGCCGGTAAAACAACACAGTAGAAAATGAATGTGACAAGGTGAGCCACAATCTTTCGAACAAAGAAGAAACTATAGATCACATAAAGCTTCTTCCATAGAGAAACTTTCTGCAAAAAACCGCAGGTTAATGAGTATTAGATTGCTATAAGGGGAAAAAAAAAATTTTCTACAGTTTCTATTTATTGGTTGGTATCATACTCTATTTCTTATGATTTCCATTGCCATTTTCTTGAAGAGATTTGCAGGACCACAAGACCATCTGTGTTGTTGATACCTGTAGGCTTTGAAAGTGCTTGGCAGTTCATTTTTCACCTACAATTAGCCAAGAATTAGAACGTGGGTAGAAATGTGACATACCTTTCCAGGAACTTGTAATATTTTTGCAAAAACATTAACATGTAAGTATATGAAGATCATTATAATACCTTGAGGTCACTGACATAAACGAATTTCCAGCCTTTAAGACTAGCTCGAACAGCCAAATCCATATCCTCAACTGTTGTTCTATCTTTCCATCCTCCGGCTTCATTGAGTGCCGAAATTCTCCAGACACCGGCCGTCCCTGCATCATATGATCTAGCTTCTTATAACCTTGTCTGGGAAAATTTTCTTCATATTAGAGTACTTAATTAGAACATCTTAATGGCCCTAGTAAAGATTGTTTACCATTGAAACCAAAGAAAGCACAGGTTGTAGACCCCACTTCTTGCTCCACTAAGAAATGGTAATCCAATGACATCTCTTGCATCCTTGTCATTAAGCATTCATTTGCATTGACTGCAACGCAGACAAAAAGTCACATATCACTATTACCATCCAAATTAATTACTCCCTTTATTCTGAAATAATTGGCTTTTTTTTGGTAAAAATTTGTTTCATAATAAATGTTGTTTTAAGAATTATATGCTTTATTTATCTTTTTTTCAATTTTATCATTCTCCTTTATTAATTAAATTGAATGACATTTATTTATAAGAGAGAGTGAGTGTGTATCTTAATGAGAGTCAATCATCTCAATACAAGGATAAATTTGACAAAAGAAAAAATTTATTTATAGATTTTCATGTGCCAAACTGAAAAAAGACACTTATTTTGGAATGAAGGGAGTATAACAAAATGATCAATATACACCATTGATCTCAATGTAATTGATTATGTATACTTAAAGTTTTAATCAAGGGAAAGAATCAGTAACCCAATAATTAGTGATTGATTAAAAATTATAATCAAAATAACTTCTCATTCAACAAAGATCTATTAAAAATAATTTGAATTAAATTTTTCTAATAAAAATGTTTGAAAGTCTGCCAGCTGAAAATGAAAGACCGATCCAACATTTCTAGCAAACAAGCCAATTATGGTTAATGTATCAACATCATGTCTTGTTTGTATTAATATGTTTGCTTATTTTTAATTTTGTCCAAAGTAAGATAGGTGGTTCGATAAGAATCTTAAGACCAATCGAGCTTCCTTTTCTTGCAATGACAAAACAAAGAAAGCATCACTGTCCTTCAATAAAAAAGAATAGCTAGATAATCTAGTTAAATAAATGGAATCTATAGAAGTTCAAAACTGATCAAGCTTTTGCATCTCAATTTTAATTTGATCATGCTGAAATATAATAGCCAGGTTTGACATTTTTGTTTTTTTAACTTTCTTTGATGGCCGTTCATGACAACTGCTGCCCCACCTACCTACTACACGTGGCAAATATTCTGTTTCTGTCCAATGGCATCATTAAACCTTAGTTTAAAAGTGATAAAAGATTGGGCACTAGGCCATGCATCTCATGGACCCAAGAACAGAACAATAGTGCTAGACAGGAAGGACCACCGACACAGAAAAGGAAAAAAACGGATTCAAGCAATAATGAAGGCAAAATTGGCTTAATCAAGTCTAATAAAGGGGATTAATGAAGAAAAGTTAATTACCAAATTTCCAACGTGCTTGAACAAGTGCAATTTCAGGGTTGTTGACAAGAAATGGGATGGTGCGCCAGAGGAAGTCTGGCTCAGGCTGGAAATCGGCATCGAAAATGGCTACATAGTCACATTGTTTGACATAGCTATGTTTCATGCCTTCTTTCAGGGCACCAGCTTTATATCCATTTCTATTGTCCCTTATCTCATATTTTATGTTTATGCCTTTGCTTGCCCATCTTTGGACTTCCTGCTGCACCAGGCTCTGCTCCATTCCATAAACCCACATAAAAAGGATCCTGTTAGTGTTTCTCAATGAAACAGTAAATGTTTTCCATGAGATTGGTTATTGGGAAAGGACCTTAATAGAAGGATCTGTTGAATCATCAAGCACTTGAATTATGATTCGGTCGGCTGGCCATGAGAGCCCACATGCTCCTCCAATTGACAGTTGATAAACCTGTATTTGTACCCAATAAAACAGTAAAACATAAGCAAATTTCGGTTTTTTTTTTTATGACTATTATTTGTGCACACCAGAGGCACACCTCTACCGACCCAAACACAATTCAACAAATGTAGATAGGTCATTTTCTTTTTCTGTGTCCGGAGAAAGTTTGAAAGGCCAAAATTAACAGTATTCAAATTTAGCAATGCTAAAAAGTAGGGAAAAAAAAAAAAAAAAGGAAGTACGCACCTCTCTTTCATTGTACATTGGGATTTGAACTAGAACCATGGGATAAGCAGAATTGCCAAGCTCGACATCATCCTTCATTGGCTCCCATTTGTACCTCTTCTCAGGTTTCCTTCCAAACAACTTGATGAAAACTATAACAATCCCCATGTACACCCTTTCAACGAACAGCATGAGTGACATTGCCAGGCACAAAACCACCATAACTTTCAAAGCCGGCACGATCAATGGAGCTTTTATTTGCTGCCAAATCAATCCAATTTGGCCTGTAATATCATCCTGACTGACCTGAAATGTGCCTGGAATTATAGTCCTGGCAGAATTCGCCGATATCTGCTCCATATCAGGATGGTGTCTGTGGGAGCCTGGCTGAGAAAGTACGATGTCTGCTTTGGTTATAAAGAAAGTAGCTAGCTATATATCTTGGCTGCTTTGCGAAAAGAACACGAATCTTTTATATTTGGGTTTCCAAGAGTGTGATTATTGCTTGTGAGTTACGTATAGGCAATGTAAGATAGAGAGAACAGATCAAAAGCAATCCATTGCAGCAGAGCAGAAGCTGACCCACTTACAAAATGATCAAAATTTCAGTTTCAAAACTTGCTATACAAACCAAGAAAAAATGAAGACAAAGAACAGAAAGCAAAAACTTTACTACAAAATCAGCAAAACTTGGCTTTGTGGTCTCTCTCCTCTATGCCTGCAGGCGGCTTGTTTTAGAGAAGAAAGGCTTAAGATAAGAGAGAGCTGATGCAATTGGAGAATGCAGCCTGCCTACATATGTTTATAAATATAACAATGTTTTTACAAAGGAATAACTGGTCAAAAAGGAAAGATACTGCTGATCTTAAACCGGCAATGGAAGTCGAATTCCTGCAGCTTTTGATTTACAACTTAACTCCAAATTTTTTATAATTTAGTGTACCTTCCAAATATAGTTTAATATAAATTCCTGTAACTAACCAAACGAGTTTAGCCATCTCTTTCAATCACCATGGGTCAAGAAAGAAGAAGCTAGGAACCTTGATATATGTATAAAATAATTAAAAAAATTAATAAATTATATATTTCTTTTGGATTTCTTTTTCTTTTTCTTTTTTGTTTGGGGTTATGCATTAAATAAAGCTGGCATGCAAAATAGGAAAAATAAAATAGAAATTGGTATGAATCACATTGGTTTAATGAAGGGTTAGAAATCAAAGGCTGAATCTTTTGTTGTTTCATTGAGCGGCAAGTTTGAAACGGAATAAAGGGTTTCAATTTAGTAAAATTATTAGATGTTAGAGAAGAGTTTGAAAGGAAGAAATGATAGCTATTTCAATGTTTGGGTGCTAAGTAATTTTCTGGGTCAAGTGGATTGACTGCTTTTTGGCTGGATTAGATTGAAATTTATTTTCCTAATTTGCTCATTCCTAGAAGTTTGATTACTCTTAATAATTGTTGTGCTTTCCATGAAATCATTGCAAATTAACCTAATAAACATTGTAAATAAGGAAAAGGATTTGGAAACTTATACATCTTTCAGAGATCAGTTGTACTCTTCTGAGAAGGGAAATCTAGAAATGGGAGCTCGAATTCCGCTTATGCGTTTAGTAATCCATTCTTAAAAGAGATGGTTCCATTAATAGTGAAATCTAACTGTGAAAGAAAAAGGTGAATCCCACACACCCCCACCCCACAACAATTTTTTTTTCATTTTTCTCTATTTAATTTCCCAAAATAAAGCATTTATGTTGGTTTCAGCTTGGCTATTTTGCTAGACCTCTTGTTCTATTTAATTTATTATTATCAGCAATCTCCAAATATTGTACAAATATTTGTCTAACATGATGACGTGGATGTGTTAGAAATCTATAGAACCTTTGGGTGTGTTATTTAATTGAGTCAATGACAGGGCAATTTCACCTCCAAATATATCATGAAGAATCAAGTAAGACATCAATCTCATGAATTAGGCAACGCTTATAGTATATTTTTTTGCTTTCTGATCTGGCCAGGGGCTACTCCCACCTCAAGAAATTGGGTTGGAGAAGACTGACATGTGGACAAAAGATATGTGCTCATGATGACCAATTTATCATTATTTTGTGCACTCGTTCTGGTGATTGAGATCATGACTTTCCTCCCCCTCCAAGGAGAAAGGGGGATATATGGAAAATGTCTGATTGATTGTTTTACTAAGGCAAATTACACATGCACTTGTCTCTTCCTTGGCCCTTCCGAAAGTAATTTTCCTTTTCAATATTTGAGTATTTGATTCAAACCCCTTTCTCCCAATAAAGAAAAATAACATTTGTATAATTATTAATAATGTAATTTTTAATTTGGGTATAAGTCTCCCGATATTTAGCAGTCAAATTATATTCTGATTAATTCAAAATAGAATTATGTTGGACTTCAAATTAGGGAAATCTCTCCCAATCCTTTTTTTTTTGTCATTCATAAGTGGGTCCTAATCAAATTTTTAGACTGTAACTCACCTCATATAAACTACTTTCTCCGTCCCATATTTAGAGTCACATTTTGGCTTTACACAGAGTTTAAGAAATCTTGGATTGAATTTTCACTATTTTGTTTTCTTTTCAAAATTGCCCCTAAAAGTTTATGCTTAAATGACATAATCGTTCGCTTAATTTTTAGAGATTTTTTGTTTTTATCATTTAATTATGAAAATTAACAATATGATCACTTATTTATAACTATTCAGAGAGCCCTTTACACAACAAAATTGATAGCACAAGTACAGTGTTGTAGTTTCAAAGCTTAAGAAACTGCAGAGAAATAGAGGATATTCCATATTCCTTTCTTCAGGTAGGTGCTATCATGGAAAATAAATAAAATGAGTTTGAAGTCACAAAGCCTGATACTATATTCTATTATTTTTCAAGAACGAAGCACGCATGCTAAATGAGAGAAATGGTACTTTAGGTGGCCAAAAAAGAAAAGTATAAACTCTTTTTTCCCCAGAAAGTAAAATAATTGAAAAATGTTAATATATACAGCCCATTGGACACCGACAATGGAAAAATTGTTTGAAATTTATTTTTTTGGATTAATTGAAATTAAAAGATCCACTAATTATATAAATAAAATTATAATTAAAGGGTCCACGGAATTTGTTGGAATATTTTCACTAATATCCCATATTGGTGAGATAACAAAGGATATATATATATATTTAAATATAGTCACAACTAAACCTCTAACGGTTGAGTATTAGTAAGTAGAACGTTATTTGGGCTTATGCATAATGGTTCAAGATAGGTACTTGATACGTAGACACATGGCACATGCATATGAATATAAATAAATTATTTTTTTAATTTCAAAATTATTATATTTTTTTAATAATAATAAAAAGTTTATTAACCATTGTAAATCTCTGAATAAATATATTTATTTTCTTAAAAGTCTATATAAAAAGTCTTCTCATTTGTCAGAGATATGATAATTTATATACGCTTCCTTCTTCCTCTTCTTTTCTCAATTTTATCCAGAATTTCTATAAACTTTTGCAATAGAAAAATCTTTATAGAAGCTCTTTTGTAATCACTTGATAAGTGTCAATGGAAAAACTTCAATAGAATTAATTGTAGTTTTCATTGACTTCATTGTATTTTTAAGGTTCATTTTACTGTATATAAATAAAACCTTAAAGATAGTGGTTGTAGATACATACCTTGAAGCCTGTCTATTTCTAGTGACCTAACATAATTTTCTTTTATTTTTTTCTTCTTTTTTTAAGAAAAATATTGTTTTTAATTAAAAATATATATTATTTAGAATCAAGTCTAAATAATGGTTTCATATGATGGCCAGTTGAATTAATGGAATCCGATGCTAATAATATCTTTGGTACCACCAATACTAATAAGTACTAATAACCAAGAGTAGGTTATTAGTCTATCGTTTAAGAATATATCAAGACTTTGAAAATCCTGATTGCATTGCTAAAATACCTTAAAAAAAAAAAGAAACTCTTTATTAGTATCCCACGGATTTAATTTTATCCGTTGAAGTAATCGCAAAACCATATATAACATCATATAATAAAAAAAATTATTAAAATTTAAAACCCTAAAGCCTCTTTTAAAAAAAAAAAAGAACCCTAAAGCCTCTACCATCATATACCATAAACCCTAACCTTATCCTCATGCATGTTGTCATTCTTCAATGTTATAATTCTGCGATAAATCAAATGGAACCCAATTTGGAAGATCATAATTAGGACTCGTAAATAAATAAACAAATATTCAAATATCAAGCATTAGTTGATGCAAAAAGAAATTTTAAATAAGGCTAATGGAAAGCATTTGTCTTGTTCGACAACCCCATAGTCTGTTTTCACTCGGTATATACAATGTTAAGATTTTTAATTCTAATTCTAATTTCAATGATTTAAAATTCAATTTCAGACAATCTCGCATACAAAAAGAAAATTTTTATTTCTTACACAATAGTACCATAATCTATACCAATATATTATTTCTATTTCTAATTAAATCTCCTTTTTGACATTTTAATTTGATATATGGTGGCTTACTTGTGAGACTGTATGGTAATTTTATGGGCATAGAGTTAATATGGTGTGAAAATGTTCCTTTGTCCTCTCAATTGAGAATTGTTGGTTTTGGGTATGGATTAATTCGTAATTTTATTCAAAAAACTTATTTTTCTAATACTTTTATATTTATTTAAAATAATTAAATGTGAGAGTTTAATTTTTTTTCTAATTCAATGCCTTAAAAATTAAACTGACATTTATTCTTTCTTTTTTGACTTCCTAACTTCCTTTTATTTTTTCTCATATATAAGTTTATTAATTTATTAATTTTTAAAATTTTCTTTCATTATTATTTGTGGAGTTATATGAACATCATATTAGTATTTTTTTTTATTTCTCCCTTAATAAATTGATCAAATCAAATTTCATATATACCCGTAACGTTAATGTGGGATAAATTGCTAGTTATAGATACGATTGACTTTCAAGTTCAATAAATGCTAAAAGAGAGAGACAAACACAAGCTTGTTGGGTCAATAGCTGGGAAATTTAGTCAACCAATTGGGAAGTAGGTTAAACAGAAGTGTTAGATGGGAATACGAGTTACAATGTCTAACTCAAAGCCAAGAACCAAGATTTAATAGAAGAGAAGCAATCTGAGAAGTAATTCAGAGCATCATTACGCATAAGCTAGAGAGACAAAAGTTCCCCAAACATCACATCCAACACATCTTCCCTATCTTTTTACTTGTAATAATTTAATTAATTAGGTACATATGGTTTTCGAAATCTCATTTACTTTAAGTTATGTGATTAGCAGTTAAAATATAACCTAATGTACGTACATTCTTAGGAATATATTCAATTTCTATTTGGTTGAGATTCCGAGAATGTAAAATTGATTTGTTTGGTTGGAAATTATATTTTTTTTGTCAAAATGGATATTTTACTATGATACCCTTAGAATAACACTTAGGCTTATTTCTTTTTTGTTCAATATTTTATAAAATTGTTGTAAGTTTATTAAATTTGATAATTAAATGTGACTAACATAAAAAATTATTGAAGCAATAAATTTAAAAAAATATTATATAATTAAATATAGTTTAATGATTATATAAGCTAAGTTTAATTATACTTCTTGGTCAAAAAAGAAATTATGCTTTCAGCTTAATTGAAGAAACATCTAATTAATAGTTTAATAATTATACAAGCTAAGTTTAATTATGCTTCTTACAAAAAAATTTTATCTTCAAAAAAAATGTTGTAATTTATTAATTACATAAGGCTATTGTGGTTCAAAGAGGTAAAATATTGATGGTAAAGTAAGAAAAATTTTAATATAATTTGATAATTTCACATTATCGAAGAATCTAAAGGTTATGAGGTAACTTCAATTTACCCAAAAAAACTGATGTGACAGTAATCTTATATAACCTAGGTTTTTTTATCACCTTGAACCAAATAGGTTCATATAATGTTTCAAAGGTCACATAATGGAGGTTAAGTTGTATAATACCCAACCAAACACCCTCGGTTTGAGAATCATATGGCAGCTGATAAAACATCATTGTTAAGTACCCCTTTTTGTCAATCTGTAAACCAACCATAGCACACCAAGTCACCAACCAAATATCGCTTCCCCAAGAACAATATCAAACCAGCTAATTATTGGTCAAATTGCTTTTTATTTTAAATTATGTTTCAAGCCATACGATTCTCAAGTTTCAGACCCTTATTTCTCTTTCTTTATTGAGTCTTATATATTAGTATATCTTTTAAAAATTGACCTTCGGTATTGATTAGTTCATGCATACAGGTTTGGTGGCTACAGGCTGATTAAGGGTTCATTTGATTTATTAAACAACAGCCTGAATTGCCAATGAGGGTTAGCTTAAGAGGTTAGTGTATTTTGTATACTGTAGATATTGATTTTTGATTAATAATTAACATATTTCATACTAAGGATAGAGTTGATCTAAGATGTGTGGTAGGGTCTAAGGTTAACCCCATCATGGGATGTGTTGGAAGATTTGGTTTGGACGCTTAGACGAAGAAGTAGTTGAGAACCCCTTCCCAACTTTTTCCTAAAGAGAAAGTGATGTCATCTTCTCTGTAATCCCTCCTTATGTCTATTGATTTCTTTGAACAATAACCCCTTATTTTTGGAACATCCATCGTCCCACATTGTACTCACCACTCACAACCCACTATCCCACGTTTTTTTAAGATTACTTAGAATAACTTCCAAATAACAGTTATTTCTGCCTATAAATAGTCCCCTCTTCACAATGAGAGAAGATTGATGAAACTTTGGTAAGAGAACTCACTCATAAATATCAAAAAGCTCTGAAAGCAAAAGCAGTCACAAAATTCAAAACTACCACAAATTCATCTCTCAAGGTCTACTCTGGTGTTTCCCTCCGCCGCATCTTGCACATCCTTACGATGTTTATGACGTTTCCTCAAACTCCTCAACCAAGAACTTGGTCTACATATACAATACAAAAGATCAATCTTGTTTGGTGTAATGTTACATGACCCATCAAATTTCACCTTAACAATTGAACGGCTTGACATAGCAAAATTTTAATCACTAAAACTCTACCACAAAATATATCTAAAATTTAGCTCTTACTCTTTATTGTAATGGATTCTAAAGTGTGGTTAAAACTATACCACATCATGCGAATAAAGTAATGGGATGAAATCTGATGGGTCAAGAAACTTTATCCTCTTGTTTATTACCCTTCCTCTGGGAGCGTTTTATAAGTCCTATTAAGTGTTTTATAAGTCCTAGAAGTCCAAAGAATCTACAGGTGGAAAACTAACATGTCTATAACTTGAGAAATAGTCATTCCCATACAAAAAGGGAAAAAAATAAAAATAAAAGACAGCTACTTCATGTCTTTAACCACTTTTAATGTTTTTAAAATTAAGATGATAAATTAAATACAATGATTATGGCAATGGAAGGAGATGCAAATCTGGTTAGTTATTATTCATTTAGTTGGTAATCCAAAAGTTTTAAGTAGGAAGATTGATCGAACTCTTTAGACTCTTCTTTGTATTTCACACGAGCGCTTTTGAGTAGCTCTAATCTCTGCAATCCGATTATGGTACATCCATGACGTAAAAGAATTCGCCAAAATCATAACCAAGTTCTGCAAAACAACCGGCAAAATTTTCTACTGACAGTGAAACCTTACCTTTATTTAGTATTATTTAAACTGTTCATCTTGACAAAACAGAGCAATCATCAAAGGAGTTTGTCCTCCTTTCTTACCTTTTCCTCTCTTTTGGTCACTCAAAACCTAATTTTACAAATTCTTACCCTCAGTGCTATATAAGCAAAACTGTCGGCAAAATGTGAGACTGCAACATTTCACCTAAGAGAATGGATGGTCTAAAAAAATGGGATCAGTAACTTCAAGAATTCCAACATGGATTATCCACGCGACGCAGGTTTCTTAGGGCTTCAGGCACTGCCTGCCCACATTGTTCAAGGATTTCAATTAATGGACCGGCATGCTGTGCATCATCTTTAGTCAAAAAGGTATGCAATACACCATTGACAGAGTGCCGTGCCATGCTTGCGAGAATTTGAACATAATCATCGATTGAGAGAACAAAATCTGGAATTATTACAACATCGTACTCTCCCAAATCTGTAGTACCGATGTGGTCTGTACTGATAATGGAGACTGCAGGTCTTGGCGAGACTGCAGGTCTTGTCCTGTCGCCAGAATCCTGACTGGTGAAGAAAAGGACAATATATCAGTTCTATAAAAATACAAACACTGGCAACAACCGGCAAACTCCATTGAACACCTTGGTTGCAAAGCCATGTAGCATGAACAAGTATGGACAACACAACATACATATCCAAAATGCTTATAGTTTAGATTGAAGAGTTAAGCTTTTAAACTGAATATTCATGCAATTAAAGACATGAATATAATATGATTCAGAATCTACCTGTTCTCAAAATCCATAATATTAAAGTAAGAGCTGATTGAGATGGAATATCCTTTAAATTTGACAGCTGATATTAATTTTTGAACATTCTCGTCATTTCCAACTATGTACAGCACCTTTGATGCTCGTGGTATTATTTGATTGCAATAATCAGTATCCAAAGCATGAATGCCCTGTAAAATAAATTTTTACGAGCTTTAGAAAATAAAATTGAGATAAATTGAACGCAAACTGTTACATCCAAATGGAAGGTCAATGCTAACTGAAACTATATCATTATTTAATAAATATAGCGACTACCACAGCATGCACATCCCTACTTTCTACAGTGATCCAACTCAGTTTATCAATTGCCCTAAAAGAAAACCAAAAATAGGGACGAAGGGGAGTGAGAGAGAGAAAGATAAGTGCCATATCATGCAAGTAATATGTTAAAGGGTAGGGGAACAAAATACTACAACTGTTACTTAAATCCAATGGAAAAAAAAAAGGATGATAAGCCGGTCGTAAATGCACAAAAGCATCTGGAACTTAGCTACTGTCATACTTGTCAAGTTTAACTTATTTATAGAGCTAAGCAAAAATAAGTTTGCCTTTCCTAAGAGACCAAAGCAAATCTGAAAATCAGAATACAATGTCTGTGATTAACTGTTTCTGTTAATCATTTAAGGGTTTTCAGATTAAGTTTATTCAAATGCAAAACTTAAACTCTTGGTTTGCATAATTCAAGCGCAAATGTGAATTAGATTAAAGGGTCGCCCTCCAATTTCCTAAATAACCAAACTTTATGATAAAAGAATTTCAGCCGCAAAATATACTATCTCAGGCAGTATGCAAAGTAGTCAAACATATTAAAAACCAACCTTTATTATCTTTTCTCCCTTTGAGGAGCACACATATATAGACTGCCTGATGTAAGCACGTTGACTGGCAACAGAATCACTGACAGATAATCTATGGACTGATCCTGTCAGTAGATTTTGCACAGTATGAATAGAAGCTTCACTGAAGGAATCGTTGAAAACCACAGTATGGGGTTTTCCTGAAATAGCCTGCCTAATGGATTTTATCGTATCGAGACTGGCGCCTCCAGAAAGAGATCCCATTCCATCGACAACCTATTCAATAAAATGTGAAAATAATGATTAGTTATTAGGCAGTAAACATTTGAATGATTTAATGAATCTGTTTGGATTTCAAGACCATTAAGGTAGCTTGACAGGAAAAAAGGTTTTCCAACGATATAATAAGCAGCAATCATATACTGATACATAGAACTCATTTAGAGGGAGAAAGGTGCCAACGTTTTCTTTAACATAAAGACAAACAATCATATACACAGATCTCATGTAAATGGGAGAAAGGTGGCAGAGAGGGGTGGGTGAACAGCAGATAATGAATCCAAAAATTGGGCACATGTTTGAGACTTAACATTTCAAAATGGAAAAAAGTTCACACGAGATAACAAAGTTAAGCTTCATATCTGAACTATGAAGAACTTTATACGAACTTGAATATGCTATCCTCATGCATGACAATGACATCATTTGAAAATCTAAATATCGAGCAGAGTGGAGAAAGGTCACCAAGAAAAATATACAGTTTCACGATAAAAAGGTTACAAGACAAAACCCAGTCTAAAAAGTCAATCACTATAAATATTGGCCAGACAGTTTAAGAAGCTTTGTTTAAATTAGTAACATTACAGTTTGACCATTAAAATAAACACATTATGTGCAATGACAAGTTTCAAATTATATAGTTAGTTTACCAGTATGGAGACCCCAGATATATCTATGGCCTTCAAGGAAACTAGCTCCAAAAGTCTCTCAGGTGTTGACACAAGAAGCTCAGGTTCACAACTCTGCAGACTACAGAATGAAACCACAGAAATTGAGAAAAAAGAAGGATGACATATAACTGCAAAGCACTTTAATGAGTATATGCTGGTAACAGTCAACAACTAAGTGCATACTGCACAAACAAGTCCTCCAGTCATACCTCTAGAAATTATGATGAACGAGCATAAACATGGTGGAAGAGAGGAGGAGGGGGGGGGGGGGGGGGGGGGGGGGGGAAGAGCAAATGATTTTGATTACTCTTCCTCATAACACAAGCAGAAAGGCAATCCACACATACGTTGTAAAAGCAATTCATTATGAAGAAGATAACATTATACTATTCCGTAAATTGATAAACTAGTCATGCCCAACTTTCGGAGCCTACCACATTCCTCTTTTGCAGCCGAAGAAAAAATGATTTAGAATATTTACCCACTGATCTGATGGTCAAGTGAAGCACCTGGGTGCAGACACACTGTATGTATGCCACGAGCTTTCAAGGGCTTGCAGAGTGAACGTACCTGAGCATAATTAACAAAAGCTTATAAAATAAATAAACGAACAATAAAATATTGGCTTACCACATCAAAGTTATAAAAGTGGTATTGCTGCAGAAAACATGAATAAAATAAACCATTAGTCTAGCGTATTAGTAACATTTAGAATTAGGTTTCATTTAATTGCTATTATTTCCATTTCTCTATAGTAAAGGTGAAATATTAATACACTATTAAGCATAGAAACAGAAGCAACATTGCTACCATTTATTCAGTGAGTTGACATTAGCCTATTGCAAACTAGGGCTCCCATAGTAAATTATGTTAGGCTTCCAAAAAATTAAAGATAGAAAAGAAGAATAGCTAAAAGTTCATAAACTGTAAAAACCAACAGATGAAACAGATAATGCTATACAGAGAGGATCATACAGACCTTTAGAGCTTTCTCTTTGGATGGCACAAGAAATAAAAGGAAAGGACCCGTGAATAGAAGACCTTCTTTCTCTCTCCTTGCCATAGCATCAGCAGCAGTGGAAGCCATCCATGCAATTTGCTCTACATTAGAAGATGATCTGCTTGTCTCAAGTATATCCTCACCAACTAAAAAACATTTCCAGAACTCAAAACCCCATGTGTTACCAAATAGAGGCTTATCTTCTTCGCAATTGTAGGTACCATCATGACATAATGCCTCTTCTATTCCTTTCAAGCAGAGCATAAGATACTTTGATGGAAAACCTGAGCTTTCACAGGCTCTGTGGACACCAACCTTTCCATCTGGCTGAATCTTTGCTCTTCCTGAGTTTGCAGGTCTGGGCTTGCCCAAGTTATTAGTCAATGCAACAAATTTTTTTTCATCCTTCAAACTCATCACCCTTTCATTGATCTTTTCCAAGTTATCTACTTCCAGGTTATGCCCAACAACCCATCGTTTTATTGGAACAGTGTCCTTCATCTTTCCTGAGGTTTTCCTATCCAGTTTTGAAGACTGAATTTTGTTTGTTTCCCTCGTACGGATGTCCTTTTTATCAAGTCCATCATTGAAGGGATCATCAGGAGTAGGAAGGCTGAAGCACATGCCCTGCATATTAACATGTTAAGAATCCACTAAGATAGTAGCGAATAGGAATCACAAGTAGCAAAAAAAAAAAAAAATCTGCCAGCATAAATTTGCAAGGATTTTCCTCAATAATATCATCTAAAAGGATCTAATTTATCTAAAACAACAAAGCCAAGGAACTACTCTCATTTTCCCCCTTTTTCTCACGTTTCTCCACAGACAAAAAATAAAATCTAAGCTCTAAACTAATCAGTTTGTAATTCCAATAGAACAGCCCTTCCAACACAAGTATGCTAATTCTTACCCCAAATGCTACTCAAAACCTAGCAATTGATCTGCAAATTCTACCCCAAACGCTACTCAGAACCAAACATCAACAAATCACTAACATAATATTTCTTCATTTCCCACCTCTGAAGAGAATTGGATCCAAAAAACCATTACTCACAAGCAGTTTCGCCTATCTTCAACTAATCGAACTCAATACCACAGCATATGGTCATCAAATTTTCAGTTGATGCCAAATTCACAAGCCACCCATCACCTGAAATTCTAAATCAATGAGAGCTAATAAAAGGGTCAAAAGAGTACCTGACAGATGCGGCGTTTACCAGCTTTCCGACGATTCTTGGCGGCGATAATGGAGGCAACTCGAGCTGACACAGTTGAAGAGTCTCTTTGCCGGTTAAGCTTCTTTCTTTGTGCTTTGTTTTTCTTTCTTCTCACTGCATCATCTCCTTTAGCCATTAAAACCACTCAAAAAAGCAAATTTTCTTTTCTTACAAGTTATAGATTATAAATAAAATGAAAAAAACGCAATCTTTTGTGGAGTTTTTGCTTGTAATATGAAACCGGAAGGGGCGGCGGGTTTAAAGTTGAGCTGGGGGGTTTATGAGATTTTCCTTTGGAAGGTGACACTGGCATTTTTGGATAATTAAAACGAATGAGGGGTAAAATAGTAATTTAGAGACTTCTATATATTTTTTTAGGCTGAATCCTGGCTGGACTTTTGATTGGACCAAATAATTTTGGGCTTGCCAGCCAAGCCCGTTGGTCAACCCTAAGGCCTCAGTCCTTGAGCGACAGAACTTGAATTATTATTTTATTAATAAAAATTTATTTTTTATAATTTTAATCACAAACTATTATATTTTTTTCATATTAAAATTTTAATATAAATTAATTTTTTTTTACAATTTTAGTGGTAATAATTTTTTTATATATATAAAAAAGAGAACTTAAATAGGCGGATTAAGTCGGGCATAAGAGAAATGTTTCCAAGTGTTAATTGAACTTTGACTTAAAATTTAACTTTGAGAGGTCTCAAATATATATATTTGAATTTCAAAAAGAGTTGTGATTATTGATGATGAGGAATGACAAAATTACCTTTCATCATGTAATCCAAAATCCTAGGAGCTTATTAATCAAAGGATATAACTTATGTATTTTTCTTTAGATGCTTTCATGTCAACAGCGAATAAAAACTTATCAAATGTCACTCTAAATTATTAAATATTTAACCCTTCTTTGTTTTTAAAAAAAGTAATCATATGAAAGTACACAGAGAAATATCTTATTGGCTACCGATATGAAAAATACCTAAGTAAAGCACCTAAATCTTGTCCTTAATCAAACATATAATAGATACTATATACATATGCTAATTGATGACCATTGTGACCGCTGGTAGCTTGTGAAAATTAGAGGATAAGTTATATAATCAAGTGAAAGAAGTTTAATGTCCCTTAAGTAAGATCTTAATTTTATTATTTGTGAATAGGAAAGAGTTTCTCACATTCGAAATCCAACACAAATTGATTCTAAATTAATGAGATCAAATGTGATTATAGGATACAGTGGGTTTACAACCAAAAACTATAACAACTGCATTTGGTTCCCAAGCAATTGAGTTTAAGGATACAATTTCTTGAAAATTAAGGAAAGGAGAAACGTTTTGTTTTTCTTTATTTTATGGGAAAATAAGAAAAGCAAAGCGATGATCATCACTTTGCCAATCAAACCCGTCCAACATCCTTTAAGAATTTACTTTTGATTTTATTCAACTTGGCAGCAACTTCTTTCATATCTATCCTCTCCTCTGGTAACTCTGTTGAACATTCCAAGGCTAATTGCAGTACAGACAACGTAGACACCTCTGTTGCAAAGGCTTGTCGTCTCCCTGCTTCACTTAGCAAGTTGGAATCTATAACTTGAGTTGATGTCGACAGCCGTAAGGACTCCTGCACCCAACTCCTCAGGCTCATTTCTCCAGAAAAAGTTTCATCCACAGGCTTCTTTCTCGCGAAAGTTTCCATAAGAAGAATGCCAAAAGTGTACACATCTCCTTTTGTCGAAACAATTCCCACCGATCCATACTCTGCATGTGAATTTCAACCCATCATCACAATTTCAAATGTTATATTTGTTCAGTGTAAAATTAGAATAAAAAAAATAATGTACTTGGGTTTGGGATTTAGAGGTAGAAGCATTAACCTGGTGCCATGTATCCAATTGTCGCAAGCGTCATGGTTTGTGTCACAGAATTTCCTTCTCCCAAGAGTTTTGAAATGCCAAAATCACCCAAATGCGCAACCATATCTTCATCTAGCAAGACATTGCTCGGTTTCAGATCACAATGGACAATGGGTGCTGTATGGCCGTGGTGAAGATATTCTAAAGCTGATGCGACATCTATCACTATGTTCAACCTCTGCAAGAGGTTAAGAAAATGGTTGTGGGAATACAACCACTTCTCCAGGCTTCCATTGGGCAGGAATTCAAGCACCAAGGCTTTAAAATCTATATTGCAACAACTACTTATGATTTTCACCAAATTTCGGTGCCGAATGTTGCGAAGGACCTCGCATTCAATGTCAAAGCTCTTGAAGGCTCCTTCAATCTCCAAATTGAAGACTTTTACAGCAATATTGATTCCATCCAAGAGAGTACCATGGTATACAGAGCCAAAACTTCCAGTACCAAGCAATTTGCTTTCACTAAATTTATCTGTAGCTCGAGCAAGCTCTTGGTATGAAACTCTTCTCCATTCTGCTAAAGGTTGCTGATTTTCTTGATCAGTGGGCAATTTTGCATTTCTTCTCCGGCTTCGTGGAAAGATGATGATCAAGGCAAGTACCAGTGTGGCTAAGACAATTGGCGGCAGCATGTATTTGATAAGCTTCACAGATCCGTGCTTGGATCTTCTATGACATGGTGGGAGATGTAAACGAAGTGCACCACACAATGCTTCATTTCCCATAAAAGACTTAAACGAGTAGTTAGAAAATGAACCACCATTGGGAATTTCTCCCTGTAGTCTATTGAAGGAGAGATTAAAATATTTGAGATAAGAGAGTTTCTCCAATGATCTGGGAATTGCTCCAGAGAGATTATTTCTCGATAGATCCAAGTACTCCAATGCCACTAAGCCACCAAGAGATTCCGGAATCAAACCTTGCAATCTATTTCCAGACAATGAGAGATTTTTCAGGTCTATTAGTTCCCCAATGCTAGTTGGTATGTCACCTGAAAACTGGTTCCCTGATAAATCCATATCAGTCATAACCTTCCACTTTCCAATATCAATCGGGAGAGAGCCACTTAGGGAATTTGAAGACAAGTCTAGTTTCAAGATGTCTTTCAGTCTTGTCAAGGTTGACGGGATGGAGGAGTTTAACTTGTTGGAACCTAAAGTTAGCTCTCGTAGAGACGTCATAGCACCAAAACATGGAGGTATTGACCCAGAAAGTTTGTTATTTTGGAGATACAAGAAAGCCAACTTCTCCAAACGACAAAGATCAGTTGGAATTGATCCTTCTAAGGCATTCTGCTGTAAAGCAAAAAATTGAACCTCTTTTAGTCTTCCTATTGTGGTAGGAATTGCTCCGGTTATTTGATTTTCTTCTATGCCTAAGGCTACCAAGTTGCTTAAGTTGCCAATTTCCACTGGAATGCGACCCGTAAGACTGCAACCACCAGCATAGAGTATTTGAAGAGATTTAGAGAGATTTCCACTCACTGGAATATGAAGTTCGCCACTGATCAATGGATTTACGCTGAATGTCAAGAGCCTCAAGTGTTTGCAAGTTGCCAAGGATGAGAGAAAGTCCACTTGCAGAGATGAAAATTTGGTAGTTAAATTATTTATTTCTAAATTTAGTTCTTGTAGATCCCTTAGATTACCAAGAGTGTTTGGAATGTAACCAGAAAATGAATTCCCTCCTAATTCAAGAGTAGTAAGCTGAGAGATATTAGAGATAGAGGTTGGGATTAATCCATTTAGTTCATTACCGCCAAGAAGCAGCTTTTTAAGTTTAGGTAGCCAAAGGCCCATGCTTGACGGTAGCATACCCCTAAGACGATTTGAAGACAGTGAAATAACGCTTTGAGTTGAGCTATTAAAGATTCCTGGAGGGATGGTGCCGGAAATACCATTAACTGATAAGGATAATATCTCTAGATTGTGTAGATTTCCAATCTCAAATGGGATTGCACCTGCCACAAACAAATTGATCAAAAAATTATTTTCATATTTTATTCTACCATATATGTTTGTTAATTGAGAATACATATAAACACAGATGGGGACTTAATCTTTTAAGTATTTTTATTTTCACGGTCACTTTATGTTTGTTATACTTTACACCGTCAATCACCTATTTCTACTCTCTCTCTCTCTCTCTCTATATATATATATATATATATTTTTTTTTTTCTGCACAATGTTTTTAAATAATCTTTTTACACAAATTCTATATATATCTCTTGATCATGAGTTATATTAGTACTTCCTTAGTCACTTTTGTTCCATGTTTTGTCCTAGCTTTTTTTTTTTTTTGAAAAGCCAAAAGGGAGCTTTATTCCAAAGAAATTACAAAACAGAAAATTAACCAAACGAGCTACGGCATAAAAACATCAGCTAAAAAACAGCACAGGCCAAGAGTATGGTAGAGCCTACATCAAATGACATGGACTGAAAAATAGCACAAAGACAAGTGTCCTAAAATTTAGAATTTACCTTTTAAGTCAATTGTTTCTAAATTTTATAACTAAACTTGTGTCACCTCAAATAGACTCACCTTAAATAAAGAAGATTATTTATTAGATGATTCAATCATCTCTATTTCTAGAGGATTAGCCATCTTATGAATAATTCATTTGATAATCCAATCTTTTATATAAATTATACAAATCATACTACAAATTACATATATAAATTTACTAAAAATTACATATAAATTTTTTACTAACTCTATCCAATCCGATCCAAGCCAATACACCAAACAATTAAACACTGATTAATAGTGATGGATCAAATAGCATTTAACAGATTGTAATGTAAACTAACATTGTCAATCCATGTCATTTTGAGGGAAAAGCAAAAAAGGAACCTGTCAAGTTGTTAAAGAGAAAATCAAGGGACCGAAGAAGAGTTAAGTTTCCAATTGTAGGAGGAATCGCCCCTATCAAGTTGCACCTTGGAATGCTTAGTAACTGTAAACTTTGGAGTTCGCCAATCTCCGGCGCAATTTCACCTTCAAAACAGAATTCATCTCTTATATATATACACTACAATCAAATCGTTTCCTGTTCATAAAATCTAATATCTATATTTGATTTCACTTTTACATTAATTTTCTTGAACCAGTTTCATTTTTTTTTTGGTAGTAAAAATGAAAGTATGAGAATAAAATGTTTATTTATGTCATGCATATATATATATATATATATATATATCTAAAAAATATATATTCAATTAATTAAATATATGATATTAAATTTTCTAGCTACGGTCTCTGTAGTTATTTTATTAATAAAATTATATTTTTATTTAATTTTAACATGAAAATGTACTTATAAAATGTGAAAAATATATTACAACATTATTTTATTATTTAAATGTTAAAATTTAAAATAAAGCAAGTTAACGGACATTGGTAGCCGAACCAAGTTGGGGCTTGGCAAGTTTTGAAATGTAACCTAGTCTAGCCTAGCCCAATTTATGAACCACGGTCCTGACCTATTTCTAACTTGTAAAAGGATTTATGTTATTTACACTAGCTTATATCCTATCCCGCCCGCTCTTTGTCACGGGACTTTCATCTTTTTAATAATTAATAATATATATTAATATAATTATTCAAGTCATTTATCAAATTAAATTTGTTGTTAACACCAAAAAATAAAAATAAAATTTGTGGCTTCAGTTCTCCTCCTTTTCCCCTCATCACATATTTTTATTTAACTTAAATTAACCATGAAGTATAGCCAAATATAAGGTGTTTGTGATCATAAATTATCAAATTAAGGTGTTTTTGGAGTATACATCACATACATGTATACAAAGTTATCCTAAAATCTCTAATTAAATTTACTTACAAAATCTTAAAAATATCTTTGACAAAGAGTTAAATCCCTTCTATATCTTTGTTAGGACACATGTCACTCTTTGATAAAATAAAAAAATAAAAATTATTTATTAGTATAATTGTTGGGTTCATTTATTAGCAAAATTATTTTGGTCATGTTTTTCTTAAAGAAATTTTTTTTTTTATGAAATTAAACAAAATAGAGAAATAAAAAATAGATTAAAAAATCAATGAATAAATTTATAATTAAATGTAATTTAAGCCTTTTGTGAAGCCCAAAGACATTATAATTCAACCAAGCCCAATATCGAGAATATAGAATTTGGACTAATCTAATGGGATTTAAGAGGAGGCTCACTAACTGAAACAATTTTTACCCACATTGACAAAAATACCCCTACATTATCCATTTATACCACCAATTATGTGTTTTATATATGAGGCCATGTCTTTAACTTTATATGTATGTTAGATGTTAGATGTTAGATTAGATGTTAGATGTTAGAGATGTTAGAGATGTTAGAGATGTTAGATACTCCACAATCCACATACCCATCATGTACCAATGCCAACACAGCTATTTAATAATTGAAAGACTCTTTCCTCTTTAGATCGACACTAGTCACTAGCCACTAGTGTGATGTGGACTATGCTAATATCATTACTGTCCAAAATTACTTGAAGTTGTTTGGATTTAAGTTTTGATTAATGTTAAGTTACTTTCCAAAGATAAATTATATGGTAAATAATTAAGTTTCTATGATTTTTTAAAGAAAATTCTTATAAGTGCTTTAAAGTATGAAGAGCCTACTTGGTTTGGCTAAAACTTTAAACAAAAATGTTGTTACAATATAGTTGTTCCATGAGTATTGTTTAGAGATGTTAAAATAATATTTGGTAAATTTAACACAGAAGTGTTGTAAGATATTGAAAATTGTTTGACAGTAATATTATAAAATTACTGTGAAATGTTAAAATTATGAAAAAATATGTGTTAACTATTATATATGTTAATATATATTATTATATATATGAATATACATTATGAGGAGGGATTAATTTACATTTGGTGTAAGATTAAGAGTTTTCACCATTTCATAACTTGATGTACGATAAAATTTTGATTTCTCCAACCATCGAATTTCATGCTCTATTCACATACATCATGCGTGTAAAATTTCAAGTTAATTTAAAATGTCTTGTCACACCCAAAACTTTTCGTACCTCATGTACTACCAGAACAGTAAAAGTTGGTGAATCGATAAGGAAAATGATGTTATTGTGTCAGTGATAATTTAAACTTGGTGTGGTTGATAAAGGTGGTTAAGTAAATCCAAAAGCTAATCGATATCTATTGGAATGAAAATAAGAAACCAGCAAGGACGATTGAGGCTTAACAAAAATTGGAGAAGTAAATTTAATAATATTGAGGTCTAAGGTTCAATGTATAGTTGAAGAATTGATCTTATGAATAACTGAGGATTAAGTATAATTACTATTTAAGTGAAGTTGGGAGTCTATTAGAATTATAATAGATATTTGAGGATATGACTAATCGGAGTTGAAAGATGAGATGATTGATATTGCATGGATAAGCAAAGCAAACTGAGAACCTAAACCTTAGTTAGGTTCGTATACTCCTGAAGTTTATACGTGACCTACTCGAACATCAATCGGAGAGAATTCAAGCCTAGTATTGGGTTGAAGGAAGCATATTTAAGTCTGGAGAAGTGATCGAGTGAGTTCGAAATCAATTCTCGGTGAATTGGTGGCTTTAATGACCATCGGCGCCAGAGAAGGCATCAACTTGCATTGGACTTGGACTTCAAGAAGTGTGTGCTTCAAAAAGAATAGAGAAAGGGGAAAAGGGAGGTCCAATGTCATGCCTACATAGGTCTCATGCAGTACATGTCATTATAAAGGAGAGGGTTGAGCCATTCCCCCTCATTTTCTCCTTTTTCTCTTCTTTTTCCTTTTTATTTCTTCCTCCTCTTTTCTCCTTCACCTCTTCCACCCAAACCACCACCACAGCCACCTGTTAAACTCCTCCCTAAACATCTCTAAACAAATCCTAAGCCTCCATAAGTAAAGATTTGAAGAGAGAACCAAGAAATCTCAAGGATTGGAGCAATGGAGCAAATGAGCAAAATAGGCATTTTGGGATTTTGTCTGCTCTGGACAATCTAACTGTTGGATCAAGGTGATTTTCTAGTATGTTATTCTACTCATCGCAAGCTTCAATTTGCTATTTAATTGCGTAAATCCATGCATTGGTATGGGATAAATCTTAGTTTAAATTTAAGTTTGGGTTTTTGGGTTAAATTAAGATTATATTTAATTTTTGAGAATTTTAAGCCATTGGTTTTGGGATTTGAAGCTATAATCTTATTGTGCATGTTGTGTCTCAATTTGTGGCGCAATCCAAGGAGAACCGAAGGAGAAACGAGCTCAGAAAGAGACGAAAAAACCATTTTTGGGTTTCTTGCAGAACCAAGCAAGACCAATGCTGAAGACAAGTTTTAGTGCCAAAATGGCACCTTCAACTAGGTCCAGCATGGGACTTGGTCAATCCTACACGGGACCTACCTTGGGTCACCAGGGGTATTTTGGTCATTTTATTAAAAAAATCCGTTTTTGACCCGAATTCTCGTGTAATTAAGGTTTCTAGACAATCAAATGCGATGACGACCCAGAGATCGATCACGATGGAGTTCTTAGGAGTATTTGAGCATTCCAGTACTGTGAGAATCCTAGATTTTAGTGTTTAGCCATCATGGTTAAACTATTTTCAATTGTTTTAAATATTAAATGTTTTATATGTTTTGATATTCGGGTAATCCTTTGTATATACTTGATTTTTATGGTATACCGATTTAGTGGGTGGGATGATTTTGAAAGTACGCTACACACACATATTGTCACACCCCGACCGCCCCGGGTTGGTCACGTGGCAACCGCCGCGCTGCCTCGAAGTACGTGCTAGCCAGTCACGCACCTGAGGTACCGCAAGGCATAAATGGGCATCATCGCTGTCAAAAAAAACTAAAACTTTAATTAGAAAATATTTAATAAAAATAATTAACTTTAAAAGTAATGCCAGTGGACTAATTAAGAGAATACCTACATAGCGGAAACTTCTAAGCCTAAGTCACCGACGTCTCCTAGTGAGCCTCCTTTCTATAGCTGACTCCGATCGCGGATCTATATCCATCCATATTGGATACAGGTGAGTGACAAAGGTTCTAAGAATCTCCATCTGGGTTAGGGCGAAAAAGGGAAATCCAAAATAAAATAAAATAAAATGATAATAAAACAAATATTTTTCTTTAAAAAATTCTTTTCTGGTTCTCCTGCCGAGAACCCTCTTCTAAAAACACTTTAAATAAATAAATAAATATATATACATAAAATGGACTGGCATCTTCATCATACTGGAGGCGCGACCCGTTGGTCGTCTTATGCCTCACTGCACCGAGGGCTATCTCTTTTCTTTCTAAAAATATTTTCTCTTTCTCTTTCTCTAACCCTTTCCCTCGGTGGTGCCTCACTGTGGTGGAACACAGTGAACTGGAGCCCTGGCGAGTTTCCCTACGCGCCTCTCCCAACCAGGCTCGACTCACCGTGCCCCTCGATAGGCAATCCACGGCTGAGTATCATGCATGCTCCCAAACTCTGTCCACGCTCCCGCAAATTGGAGCTCCGAGGAGCCCTCTCAATCACTCGTCTCCTAAGGGCGTCGTACCCTCAATAATCATAACAATAATAATACATAAATTATATATATATACACGTATAAAACATTTAAATTTAAAATATCTAAATCACACACACATAAGTTTTATATTTCTTTTTAAAACATCCCACTCACTGTGTGGGTATATCACAAACAAGTGTGTGTGTGTGGATTTCCCATATCCCAAAACCTTTTTGAAAAACATTTATGTTTTAAAATCATTTTTTTAAAATCATTTTCCCCTAGTGGCTACACAAAGAAGTCTAAGCCACTCACAGTGATGGGAGATTCGTATACTCCCAAGTGCTCCATGTAGCTTAACCTCCGGAGCATCGCCGCACTCGATTCACCCGGAGCCCTAGCACACGGAAATATAAATTAGCATTCATAATTAAATTTATGAATGCACCTATGAGGCTCTAACATGACCTAAGATTGGGCTTGGATATGATTCGAGGCTTAGAAAAAGTGTCCGGGAGGTTCCGGGGTGAAAATTGGACACTTGAGGAAAAATTCCGAAAATGCACCTGGGAACCCATGGGCCCCACACTTTGGTTGGGCCCGGCCCGATTCTGGGCCAGGCCATAGGTTGGGTCAGGCCCAGCCTGAAATTTGGGCCGGAGGGCCCAAATCCTTGGATTGGGCCCAAAATGGCCCAAGCGCACGGATTGGGCCAAAAGGCCCAGTCCGACGCGGGACCTGGCCTGCTGGTGTCTCCCGCGAGGGAGAGACTCAGCTCCCGTGCGGGAGCCGTCTGCCAGCCTCGGGATCCGAGGCTTTTCCTCTGTTCCCGAGCCCCTCGGTCCACTGTTTCGCGTGAAATTCGAAATGGAGGTTCCTCTCACCCCCCACGACGCGTTTACCGGAGCAGAAACGAGAATCACAAGCTCAAAGTTCCTAGATCTCGAATCTAAGCTAGAAATCTGACTAAAAAGCTAAACCTAACTTTGAGCTCGGATCTCTCCTAGACCAATGCATGGATAAGCATGCAAACTTAGAAAAATGAAGATCAAGGAGTTAAGAACGACTCACCAAGATCTCGCCTTGAACTTACGGTTGGTTTGTCCGGATCGGCCAAAAGTTCAAAATTGCTCCAAAGAAGCAGTTGAGAGAAAAGAGAAAGGAGAGAAGAGAGAAAAGAGAGAAAATGAGGGGGAGAGCTCATCTCCCCCCTATTTATAGGGGAGCCCGGCACCGGGTCTACTCATGCCCCGGGCCAGACTTTATCTTCTCTTTAAATCTCTCAAAACTTTAATCCTTGGCCCGATCCACAGTCCAATTCACCAATGGATGTCCAATCCATTGGCTATGGACTTTAAGGAGTCCACTTAGAGATTCCATGCATGGTCACCAATCTCATCTTCCAACTACGTCTTGTCTTAAGCTTATCTTCTCTTTTGACTTGACACAGCCGGACCGACATAGTGTTTAATTTTTACGTCATCTTACACTATTCCGTTCGTACGAAAAAGTCGTGCTAGGTCCGGGTGTGTCACACATGCACACACGCACACACGCACCCACACGCACGCACGCACACCCACACGCACACCCGTGCGCACACGCACGCACGCACGCACGCACACACATATATATATGTTTATATGAGTATACATATATATGTTTGTATGTGTGTATATATAAATACATATATATGTATATATATGTATGTATATGTTATGTATGTACCCACATAAACATATGTACATATACATACATATACACATATGCATATACATATACATATATATATTTATATGGTTTTCATATGTGATAATTAATTGCAGTCGCCTGACGAGGGCGTGATAGATGAGATTCGATAGCTCGGTATTCTTTTAAGAGTGTGTGGAACGAGACAGAACATGCTATTCGACTAGTAGCCGTGGACCACCTCTCAGAGAGGCACGGTGATGAGAAACCTAGGACTGAGAGGTGCATAAGAAAACTCGCTGGGGTATTGTAGCTGTGTCCACTCACAGTGATGGTACCGTAGAGAGAACGAACTTACTAAGAGATACATATGTATACGTATATATATGTGGGTAAGTGTATAGAATACTTTAGTATATTCTTGAGATAATTCTCGACATAGTGAGGTCAATTACCACTGCAAGGTTAAGCCTGCAGTTGTTAAGTAGCCAGCTCACTTATGATATTATTATTACTATTAAAAGTAATATATATGACACGCCCAGACCTAGTCCGCACGTGTCAAGTTGTATATTTATGTATTGTTGTCTTGTCAATATACCAAATTTGACTTCCCATGGATGTTTTAAACTTTATTTAGCTCGATTTCAAGCTTAAAAACCCTAAAATTGAAGTTCCGAGATGTGGGCCCCACTTGGATTCGAGTCCCAAGGAAATTGGGCCGAGTTGACCGGAGTCAACTCAGAAAATGTTGACTCCGGCGCCGGATAGGGACGGGTCCGGCGTCGGACCCGTGAATTCTATAAGGCCGAGACCCCCCATTTTCATTCCTCCCTTGTTCTTCATTTTTCTCCGAGATCTCTTCCAATTCTCTTGAAATCAAACCTTGAATCCCTCTTCAAACACTTCATCAATCGTCAATATCAACTTCTTTTGCCCTTGAAGATCAAAACACCAAAGTTTTCAAGAAAATCACCAAATCTAGAAATTTGGAATTTTGGCGACAGATTGTTCATCAGCTCATATCTTTTGATTCAACCGTGGGTTGTGGCTGAGAATTTGGTATGTTGTTCTAGACTCATCAAGCTTTAATTTGATAGTTTATATGCTTGATTTCATGGTCTGTGCTAAGAGAATTCGTTGATTGAAGTTCTGATTTCTGTTTTGCCCGAGATATGTCAACTCTTAATGTTTTGATTCAAAATTCGAGCATGTTAAATGGTTTGATTCCGTTCTTGAAGCTGTGAATCCATAGATCATGTGTTTAACTTGCTGAGTTTCAATTTTGGTGCGGATTGGTGATGAATCAAACTCGAACCGAGCTCGATTTGGTGCATGGCCGATCACGGCCATGCACTGGAATCAAGTCCGGCGCCGGACCTGGCGAGTCCCGCGCCGGAGCTGCCAAATTTTGGGAGATTTCTCCTGATTTGGCTCACTCACGCCCGGGAGTGAGCCATCAGTTGACTTGGCACTGTAGCATTAGCGGCATTTTGATAATTTTACAGCCCTAGACCCCATTTAACCCCAATTGACTCAAATTAGCTTCAATTGAATTTCGGATTTACCCAATTTTATTCCGAGACCTTTAATGGGTTTTGTTTTATGATTTAATTGTTGATTGAATGCCTTTATTAATCAAATTAGATTTTAATTTGATTATTTAGGTACGTGATTGTACGAGTTTCGGACCGGTAGCAGTTTGAGCTAAAGCATTCATGGGTAATCGGGGAGTATACAACTCTCCTCACTTGTGAGTGGCTTGGATTATATTGGTTGACCATTGAGGGTTAACCGTTTTCAAATTTATTTATAAATGCTTTATTAAATTGTTTATATATGTTTTGGGGTATGAATTGTCCACCCTCACACACCATATTTATAAATGATTTGAAGGGTGGGAATTTCAATAAATTTTATATGTTGATATTATAGATTATTGTTTGGGGAACGATACCCCTGAGAGATGAGAGATTGAGTGGGTTTCCTCGGAGCTCCGATTTGCGGGAGCGTGGACCGAGTTTGAGAGCATGCGTGATACTCAGCCGTGGACCGCCTATCGAGGGGCACGATGAGTAGAGCCTGGTTGGGAGAGGCGCGTAGGGAAACTCACCAGGACTCCAGATGCTGTGTTCCACCACAGCAAGGCAAACGTCAAGGGAATGAGCCAGAGAGTAAAGAAAAATGTTTTAAAAGTATAAAGTAACCCTTGACGGTCCAGTGGATACCCCAATGTACGGGTATACCTTATTAGGACGATTCCAGATGCCAGCCCATTTGGAAATATTATTATTGATTTGATATTTGATTTGGTTTGGGACTTCATATATTTCAGTAAATGGTTTATTAAATTGATATTTGGATTATTTCATATCCCCAGTCTGAGGTGATCGGTCTTTATAACCGAGTCTCTCACTGGGTACAATTATATTGTACTCACCCCATTCACTTTTGTTGTCAGATCATCAGACTTTGGACGGTGGACGTCCTGGTGGTCAGTGATCCCAGTACGACACTGTGGACACGACTTTGTAGGTGCCACCCTTTTGCTTGTGTATCTTGGCTCGAAATATTACTGCATCTTACATATATATATATATATTTAAGTATTTATATAATACTTTCCGCTGCATGGAGCACCGTAAGATGTGACACTTTATTTTTAAATATTTTTGAATTATATTATCTATGATAATTTTGTATGTTTTCATATATTGCTCGAATATTCTTTATTTTTAAGCCTTGTGCCATCTTGATTACCCGCCTGACGAGGCACACATCTCGAGGTGGTACGGCGGTTGTCGCGTGGTCGAACCTGCGGGTCAAGGCGTGACAATATATATATAGGTATTATAATTTATTTTGGATTATACTCGATTCCCAAGCCCTTTTGGAAATTCATCGAAACTTTATCACTCGTAACTAATTTTGTTGGATGCAGTTTCTGTATGCAAGGATTGCTATAAGTCATCGATGGTCCATAGGAATTCTTTTGTTTCCATTGCGTAGGTTATTCTTTAAACATATCCACCGGTACCCTATTTCATTTTTAAATGTGTTTCATTAAATTGTTTTCTATATTTATTTTATATTTACTTTCTAATTACTAATTAAGTTTTAGTTTTAATGTTTTGCAGTAATGATACTTTTCTTAGCCTTGTCTCATGGTACATGCGGGTGTAGGAGTACACATACTTCGAGATAACACGACAGTTGCCATGTGGTAGGGTCAGCAGGCTTGAGGTGTGACATGTCTAGCATATATTTTAATGCGATAGAATTATTCACTATTAAACATATATTAAAAATATTAAAAAATGCTAGATTCTAGATTGATATCATAAAAGTATCGGATTGATTTAAAATTTTATCTGCATGATAGATTCGGATATCATTAAATCCAATGGTCAGATTGTTAAAATATTAATCATACGTCAACTTATAATAAGGGTGTAAAATTAAAAGTTTTATATACAACAGGTGTAAGTGGATCATTCCTCATATATTATTAATATAATTTATTTGATCATTTTATAAAAGAAAATATTTTTGTATCATTATTATAATCTACAGATTATTTATAAATTTATTTTTATTCAATTTATATGTGGACTCTTATCCCATTCAAGAATTATCATTAAATCCTAAATTGAATAATAGTGGTGTATTATAAATTTAATGGTGTTAGTGGACCTTGTTAAATATAAGATTTTGAGGATTTAATTGAAAGAAACATAATTTTGGGGCCAGTTATGAATCTTTAAAATTTCAGAGGACTTATAATTGATTTTCCCTAAATGGAAAATATTTAAGCAAGAGAAGGGGTGGGCCTCACCAATAGGAACCCCCAACAATTGTCTTGTTCCCTTCAATTTCTCTCTCTAACTTCATTTCCTCTCTCTAATGGCTCAAACTTTTCTCTAACTTATTTCACTCATTTCTCAACAAAATTTGACATGCGAATGGTTTAGATTGGATTATTTTTCGAGCTCTACAAGATTATGGAGTTTGTTTTTGAAGAAAACAAAGGAATGAGGCTCAAACAGAAGGAGAGTGTTTCTAATTCTTTGAATTGTTGGGGAAAATTTAGTCACCTTCAAGCTAAACCATTTAGGTATGTTGTTTAACTTCTTAAGAGCTTTCAAAACCTCATTTGCATGTAGAATTCATGGGTTGATGATTAAGTTTTGAAATTTTTGAGGTATTTTGCCTATTTTTGGATTTTGAGATAGTTTATTGTGTAAATTGTTAATTGTTAATGTTGTGGTCAAGTTATGACATTTACTGGGGCCTTAAAATGTTGTTTAGGTTGTTGGAAGTGAGAAAATGGAATTTTTCATATGGAAAGGTGGTAAAGGGCCACCATGCGTGGAGAATCCAAGGTAGTCCGATGCTGGACATGGAAATTTTTGGGCCGGAAGATGGTGAAGGGTCGCCATGCACAACGGACCAGAGGCGGTCTGGCATTGAACTTGCACAAAAATGGAAAAGTTGAGTCCTGTGGACCGACGCCGAGTGTGACTAGAACCGACACCAAATTAAGGGTTGACCAAGGGTTGACTATTCTTGGTTGGCCTTCTAGGCAAGTTAGGATCCTATTTAGGCCATTTTGAGTCAACATGTGCATTTCTACATTTTTCAAAATGTTTTTTGATAAATTATGTGCAATTAAGAGCACCGGCGAAGGATTATGACAAAGATCTAGATGTGCAATTGGATAAGTTTGGGAGTATCTAATTAATCCTTTACTATGAGTGGTTTGGCCTCAATATTTAGTGACATTGATGATAAATTATTTTATATTTGTTTGTAATTAAATGTTTATAAATTGTTTTGACTATTTAGGAAACGATTGTCTACTGCACATATCATTTTTACGAAATTTATTTGATATGGGTGGAATTGCTTGTGTGTGTGTGGGTGGCATGATGAGGGTTCATATGTGGCATGTTCGTTTGTGGCGTTTGATTACGATCCGTGCATGGCCTGCCAATGTGTGGCATTTAATGATTGAGATCCATGTGTGGCATATTAAGTATTTTTGGGGTTGTAAGAGCCGTGCTCTCATAACATTCTCGAAGTAAGTCTGGGTCTCGCCCACGGCCTTACCAATATGTGGACATTGCCTACTAAGCTTATAAATGGTGTTGGGTCTAGCCCACACATCTAAGGTATTGCCCCTTGGCTCACGGCATTCGAGTACCAATGTGCATTCGAGTACCAACGTGCATGCAGCACTCCTTGAACCTTGACTCCAAAGGTTTTGTTACTACTTAGAGTACTTAGAGCACACATGTTAATTATTTGAGCTGCAGTTTGTGTATGTACTTATACATATATAGTTTATATATCAGTGTACCTACGAAAAATCAAGGTAATCATGTTTGCAGCTAGCAAGAACTTACCTTGGAGGTTATTGACGCCCAGATACAAAAGTCCAAGAGCAGTCAAATTCTTTAATTCCCTTGGAATACTCCCTTCTAAATTGTTACGAGACAAGGCTATCTCTTCTAACTTCTTGCACTTGAATAAACCACTTGGAATTCGACCGGAGAGCTTGTTCCAGCTCAAATACAGCCCTTTTAGTTTAAGCAGGTGATCAAATATTTCCGATGGTATATGTCCGGTTAGTTCATTTGTGCTAAAAGTAATAAATTCCAAATTGGAAGACATGTTCCATTTCATGGAAGGTATGGAACCAGATAGTTGGTTGCCACCCAGTTGAATTTCCAGCAAGGAAGAAATGTTGAAGATTGATGAAGGTATAGAACCCGAAAGCTGATTCCGATGTAAATATAACAACTTCAATCTTGAAAGCTTTTCGATTTCTGTAGGAATCTGTCCTTGCAGATTATTTCCAGCGAAATTCAAGGTCTCTAGCTTGGGCAAATAGCAGAGAGAAGATGGGATGCTACCCATGAACTTGTTACCATCCGCAATCAAGGCTCGAAGTTCAGTAAAGGAATCAAACCATGGTGGGATTTTCCCGCTGAAGCTGTTGTTGCTCAAGTCTAAGACTTTGAGCCTCCGCAAACTAGATAACTCATTTGGTAACGAGCCTTGAAAACTGTTATTGTGCGTGCTGAGCTGAGCAAGGAAAGATAGATTTCCCAAATGAGGAGGTAAGGTACCTTCGAGACCCATGTTAGTAAGATCGAGAGCTGTGACTCGATGGTGGAGAGGTCCGCAAGTGACACCAATCCAGTTGCAAACGGAGGTTACAGTGGACCAGTTGGTGGCTAAAACATTTTGAGGGTCGGTGACATGAGCTTTGAATGCAAGAAGAGCCAACTGGTCTGTGGTTATGTTGTGTGAATGTTTAGACAAGGTAACGGAATTATTGAAGAGCAGCATCGCCAGGAAGGCGAGAATGAACTGTATGCTTCCCATAAGGTTCATTGAAGTATGAGTAATTGGAAACGGGAGTTGTGAGGCAAATTGAAACGATTGTCTCTTTACATGATGATTCTCTTTTAACAGCTAGTAGGGGCAATTTGGGAGATGTTGCCCAACAGCCGTTGGTATTTTTTTTTTGTTTCTAATATAACTATACTATACATTAGAAAGAAAATCCGTCCACTATAAAGAAAGGGACACCACAATTGCAGAGCATAGACTCACGACCAATATTAGTCTATTAACTTCCATTTCAATTCTAGGGCAAAAAAAGAAAAAAAAAAGAAAAGAACTCAACTTCCATCAAGAAATTCCAAGAAAATTGATTCTGATGCTTGAGAGGGAAAATTACGAGGAAAGGAGGGAGATAATCAATTTTCTTGCTGGATATCAGATCTATTTTCGTCTTTTAACCGTCATTGAAAATTAAGAGGAATCCATATTATAGTTTCATAATCGTTGATTTTGACAAAACAGAGCGAGACTTCCTCTCTGTCTGTCCATTGGTAATGAAGTAATCATAATCTTGATTAACTTCGGCTAAGCATTCGATTAATTAGTAGACTTGGGAAAAAAAATTTGTAAAGTCTGGGTCTCTTTTTTAATTAGCAGGAGTGAGCATTGAAGCTAATAAGTTGAATCCACATTTGTAAATGTCATGATCATTGTCATTAACGAAAGTGGCATCTTGACAAACAACAGTTTTCCAAAGAATGGCTTCCTTACTGTCGGCTTGCCATTGGACAGAATTCCATTTAAAGCAGCATTAACATTAACTTCAACTTCAAGTCATCGACCACTAATTAATCTATAGTGGAAGAGAGAGTAGACTCAATTATAAAAGTACTCCAATATTCGCATGGTCTTTTGGTAAAATAATTTGAGTTTTTCTGTTTAACTACTGTTACTTTGCCATTTTTGTGTTTCTTCAAATTGCACCGGAGACTGCAAATTTGTCTGCTTTAGTTCATGAAATCAATGTCTTCTACCTTTTTCACATTTTTTTTATGTTTTTTTCTTTTCAAATAAAAAAAGGAATAATAAAGGAATAGAGAAGAAGGTGTGGAGTCCCGAGTGTCGAATAATGTGGTAATTAATATATTCTGGTAATTGATTATTGAAGAGTTTCGTGGAAAATGCAAGAATGGACTCAGCGCTGTGATTAAACGATAAGTTCTATTATAGAGATTGTCTTGAAACTGTGACAACTACATTTGCTTCCCAATCCACTAATGAGTTTAACGGTACAATTTTCGAAGGATTCAAGTAACTTGAAAATTGAAGAAAGGATAAAGGTTCTGCTTTTCTTTATTTTATGGGAAAATAAGAAAAGCTAGGTGATATCATAACTTTACCAATCAAACCCGTCCAGCATCCTTTAAGTATCCTTTAAGTATTAATTACCAATCAAAGGAGGAATGGCACCAGAAATACCATTAACTTATAAGTGTAATGCTTCTAGATTTTGTAGGTTTCCAATCTCAAATGGGATTTTACCTGCCACACATAAATTGATCAAAAATTTATTTTCATATTTTATTCTATCATGTTTGTTAATTGAGAATATATATATATATATATATATATGTATATATACACACACATACACACGCATGATCGATTTATGTTTATTATATTTTATACCATGTTAATCACTTAATTTTATTCTATATATATAACTTTTTTCTGCACAAATTCTATATATATGATCTTTTGGTCATGAATTATATTATTTGATCCATCAATTTTGTTCCATAACCGAAGAAAGTACAAAACTAAAAATTAACCAAATGAGCTGCACCATAAAACATCAACAAAAACAACACGAACCAAGAGCATAGCAGAGACAACCAATCAAAATTCAGAATTGAAAAATTGGCACAAGGAAAGGTCGTACTTGACATTGTCTTTCTTAAACCACTAAACCTCTACTACAGGAAGCGTCCTAAAATTTAGAACTTGCAGTTTAAATCATTTATTTTTAAATTTTATGACTATACTTGTGATCTTTTAAATCATGTCAAGTAGATTAGTTTTTTTTTTTTTTAAGTTGGATTGGATTAAATAAGATAAGGAGTAAAATTTTATATGTTTTATAATGTGATTTTATAATCCAAAACTTAGAGTCAGTAGATCTATCAATCGCACTGTTTGGTTATAATTTTTTCTTCTTTAATAATATAATAATTGTTATGAGATCTGGACAAATCTGCCGACGGAATAGTACATATCACTATCGATGAATAGTGCATATTACTATTCATATATTAATTATGTCGGATGAATTATTGATGAATAGTACATATCACTATCGATGAATAGTGTATATTACTATTCATATATAAAATATTCAAACCGTGGGGTCTACATGCAAAATTTTCAAACTTTGCACAGTAACCTATTTCGTTTATAAAAGGCGCATTGAAGCGCTGATGAAAATGCGAATAAAAAGTTTTTCTCTCATTCTTATCTTTCTGATATTCTCTCTCTCCTTTTCGTTTCTTTTTCTTTTCTCTCTCTTCCTCTCTCTCCCTTGTTTATTTAATTCTGATATACTTGCTTCTTGTTCCAATTATTATTAACATACTTTCCACAACACGTTATCAGCACGAGGCTCTGTCAGCACGAGTGTTCTAAAGTGAAGCAAGTTTAAAGCCTGGTAAGTTCTTAAGGTTTGATTCCATATAAAAAAAATTATTATTTTATTTAATCTTTTCTTTACACTAGTTAATTTAAATTTTTATTGTGTAAAGATTTACTTCTAAATAATTTTGACACCAGAAGTTGTCAACCTAATTTTGACACCAGAAGTTGTCAACCTAATTGAGACCATTTATTTCAGAATTATGGCAAATATTGAAAAGCCCAAATTCCAAATTTTGGATGTATGTGGCAATAACTACTTGTCATAGTGTCACGGCTTGAACTTTGTGGTGTTAAGCTTACTGAGGCTGAGCTTTTAGAGAAAACATTCTCCACCTTTCATGCTTGGAATATTGTATTGCAACAGCAATACCGGCAGCGCCAGTTTAAAACATATTCTGAATTGATCTCAGTCCTGTTGACTGCAGAACAAACAAATGAGTTGCTGCTTAAAAATCATGATTTAAGACCTGCTGGCTCTAAGGCATTTCCTGAAGCAAATGCCGGCTCAAGTAAGAATGTTGGCCGTCCTAGAGGCCGTGAGCGCAGGCATGGGAATTTTTTCCGTAAGGGTAGTGGGAGATTTAACCGTAATATAAATAACTCCCCACACAACCCTAAAGGTAAAAAGCCCATGAAGAAGCATGATGATAGTACCTGTCATCTTTGTGGAATGACTGGTCATTGGTCACGTACCTGTCGTACGGCCAGACATTTGGTTGATCTATACCAAGCATCCCAGAAGGATAAAAGCAAGCATGTTGAGACCCATGCCATTGACCTAACTGAGACTGATGCTGAAGTCAATAAGGTTTTGGTCAATGAAAATTGTCATATTCTTGGCAATGAAAAACCTTTTGAGGTTTCTGATATAATGTTGATGAAAATAATAAGTCCCCAGAAATAGATCCTGAGGGTTTTCATCTATGTTTTGTCATACCCTTGGATAATTATGTTACCAAGGAAGATATTAAATAAATATGGTCGTCAATAAAATCATTGTTGTGAACCTGAAGTTCCCACATCACTCACACACGGGATTGTGTGCGTGCTTATAAGCAGGGCCTGAAGCTTTTACTTGTGGACGTGTTTTAAATCCGTGAGGTCCTGAAGTACCAAAGCGGACAATATCCACAAGCTGTTTATATTTTGCATCATAACAGTTGGTTTATATTTTGTTGGTTTATTCCATATTTGTTAAATTTGTTGGTTTATATCTTTTATTCCATATTTGTTGATTTATATTTTGCATCATATTATTAATTTGTTAAATTTTATGCATTTTACTGCTTCTTGTTGGTTTATATTTTGCATCATATTATTAATTTGTTAAATTTTATGAAACTTGACACCTGAAGTTGTCAAGATAAATGCAAATGAGAGACATTGAGAAAAAGGAAAATATATGTTTGCTCGATAGTGCTACAACGCATACTATACTTTGTGGCAAACACTTTTTCTCAAATGTGACATTGCGCAAGGCAAATGTTCAGACAATATCTGGTCCTGTTAATATTATTGATGGCTATGGGACTGCCACAGTTATTTTGCCAAATGGCACAACATTGTATCTTGAAGATGCATTGTTGAGCGGTAGATCAAAAAGAAATCTACTTAGCTACAAAGATGTACGCCGTAATGGGTACCATCTAGAAACAATTAATGAGCAAAATAAGGAATTACTTTGCATCACTTCCTACAAGATGGGCCAGAAGACCATCCATGAGAAGCTGGAAGCTTCTAGTATGGGATTATATTATGTCCCAATACGAGCTATAGAATCATATGCTACGATGCCCTGGAAACTAATGAACCCTGATGTGTTCGGACTTTGGCATGATTGCCTTGGTCATCCAGGAGCTACAATGATGCGAAGAATCCTTAAAAATACTCGTGGACACCCTTTAAAAGATACAAAGGTGTTGTTGTCCAGAGATTACATTTGTGAATCTTGTTCACAAGGAAAGCTCATTACTAAACCTTTCATGACAAAGGTTGATTATGAATCCCCTTCATTCTTGCAAAGAATCCAGGGTGATATCTGTGGGCCGATTCAGCCTGCGAGTGGACCATTTAGATATTTCATGGTACTAGTGGACGCATCCTGCAGATGGTCCCATGTTTGCCTATTATCAACACGCAACGTCGCTTTTGCACGTTTACTTGCGCAGATAATAAAGCTTCGAGCTCATTTCCCAGATTATCACATTAAAAGCATAAGAATGGATAATGCTGGTGAGTTTACATCAAAAAGTTTTGATGCTTATTGCACTTCATTAGGAATTGAAGTTGAACATCCTGTCCCACATGTTCATACTCAAAATGGATTAGCAGAATCCATGATTAAGCGCATTCAGATTATTGCTCGAACTTTATTGATGAGGACAAAGCTCCCATCCTCAGTGTGGGGTCATGCTGTTTTACATGCTGCATCTTTAATTAGATTGCGCCCCACTACTTCTCATTTATATTCCCCCCTTCAGTTAGTCTTGGGCCAGGAGCCAGACATTTCATATCTTCGCACCTTTGGTTGCGCGGTACAAGTGCCTGTAGCACCACCGCAAAGGACCAAAATGGGTCCCCAACGCCGTTTGGGCATTTATGTTGGGTTTGATTCACCGTCTATTATTCGGTTCCTTGAACCATTGACGGGTGATTTATTTACCGCTAGATTTGCGGATTGTCATTTTGATGAGACAGTATTCCCATCACTTGGAATACCAAATGCTTCCACATATGGAAATCAGAAAAATGTCGAGATTTTCTCATGGAATGAGAAAAGTTTGTCTCATTTAGACCCAAGAACACCTGAATGTGAAAATGAGGTGCAACGATTGATCCATTTACAAGCTATTGCAAATCAAATGCCTGATGCATTTAATGAGACTGCTAAAGTTACAAAGTCTCATATCCCAGCTACGAATGTTCCAGCTAGGATAGATGTTCCTGTAGAACCACCCGAAATGGATCTAAATGTCCCGCGCCTGAAGCGTGGTAGACCGATGGGATCAAAAGACACTGTTCCTCGAAAAAGAAGGGGGAGGAATTTAGAATCTGCTCCAGATGAGCATAATTCTGCTCCAGATGAGCATATTAATCTTTCTCGAGGAAAGCAAATTGCACCTGAAGTGCCACAACATAATATTCAAAGAGAGCATATTGCCCCTGAAGTGGCACAAGTTCATGAGCATATTGCCCCTGAAGTGGTACAAACCCATGAAAAGATCACCAACCTTGGGAATACTGAAATTTCCATCAGTTATCATAATGAGATATGGGATCGAAATGAGATAATCATCAATGATGCATTTGCTCTCTCAGTTGCTCATGAGATTATGAATGATGATTATGAACCTCGGTCTATAACCGAATGCCGTCATAGGCAAGATTGGCCTAAATGGGAGGAAGCAATCCAAGCTGAATTGACTTCCCTTGCCAAACGTAATGTTTTTGGGCCTATTACTAAAACCCCCGACAATGTAAAACCTGTTGGATATAAATGGGTCTTTGTCCGGAAACGAAATGAGAAAAACGAGATCGTGAGATATAAAGCCCGACTCGTAGCCCAAGGTTTCCTGCAGAGGCCTGGGATAGATTATGATGAAACATATTCACCAGTAGTGGATATAGTTACTTTTCGTTTCCTTATAAGTTGGGTTGCCCAAGAAAATTTTGAAATGCGTCTTATGGACGTTGTGACGGCATATTTATATGGTTCATTAGATTCCAATATCTATATGAAAATTCCCGAAGGTTTAAAAATGCCTGAAGCATACACTCCCCGCAACTTATTCTCAATAAAGTTGCAAAGATCTTTATATGGGTTAAAGCAATCCGGCCGCATGTGGTATCAACGTTTGAGTGAATACCTGACAAAGGAAGGGTATATAAATGATCCCATCTGCCCATGCGTGTTTATTAAAAGATCTGAAACCGGATTTGCTATTATAGCAGTTTATGTCGACGACATGAATTTAATTGGGACTCCTGAAGAGTTATCTGAAACTGCTGAATATTTGAAAAAGGAGTTTGAGGTTAAAGATTTAGGTAAAACCAAACTATGCCTTGGTCTAGAGCTTGAGCACAAAAAGAATGGAATACTTGTCCATCAGTCAGCATACACTAAAAGATTGCTTAGACGTTTTAACATGGACAAGGCTCACCCATTGAGCACCCCTATGGTTGTAAGGTCTCTTGAACCCCAAAAGGACCCGTTTCGTCCTAAAGAATCTGATGAGGATATACTTGGTCCTGAAGTACCATACCTCAATGCAATCGGGGCTTTAATGTACTTGGCACAGTGCACGAGACCAGATATCGCTTTTGCGGTAAATTTGTTGGCACGTTTCAGTTCTGAGCCAACCCGGAGACATTGGAATGGGATTAAACATATCTTCCGTTATCTCCGAGGAACCATTGATTTGGGGTTATTCTATTCTAAGAATACCACTAACTCTGGTTTAGTAGGTTATGCTGATGCAGGATATAAATCTGATCCGCACAGAGCTCGCTCCCAAATCGGTTATCTATTTTGTTATAATGATACAGCCATTTCTTGGCGTTCCACTAAGCAAACACTAGTTGCTACATCTTCCAACCACTCTGAAATTATTTCCCTCTATGAGGCCGGAAGAGAGTGTGTTTGGTTAAGATCTATGATATCACATATTCATAATGCTAGTGGATTCAAACCGGTGATAGATTCTCCCACTATAATTTATGAGGATAATGCTGCTTGTATTGCACAAGTCAGGGGAGGATATATTAAAGGTGATAAGACCAAGCACATCTCGTCGAAATTTTTCTATACTCATGAACTCCAGGAAAGTCGACAAGTTGATGTTAAACAGATTCGCTCCGCTGATAATCTTGCAGATTTATTTACCAAATCTTTGCCAACATCAACATTTGAGAAATTAGTTTATGGCATTGGTATGCGGCGAGTCAGTAAGATGCAAGATTAAATTCCCCAGAAGTGGAAATTTTAGATGCTCCAGAAGTAGCAGTTTGTTTTATTTCAGGGGGAGCGATTATGGACATAAGTGCACTGTACTCTTTTTTTCTTCTGTCCGGTTTTTGTCCCACTGGGTTTTTCCGGCTTAAGGTTTTTAATGAGGCAGTAATAGCACGTCCAATTAGGCCACTGAAGTAGGCCTACCTATATTATCCTGAAGACAAATAGATTGTCCTGAAGACAAGCACATATTGTCCTGAAGACATATTAGATGAACTTAATTGTATTGTACTCTTTTTCCCTTATGTTCGATTTTTTTCCCACTGGGTTTTTTTCCGACTTAAGGTTTTTAACGAGGCAGTACACGTCCAAATTTTAATAGTGGCATTTGTCCAAGGGGGAGTGTTATGAGATCTGGACAAATCTGCCGACGGAATAGTACATATCACTATCGATGAATAGTGCATATTACTATTCATATATTAATTATGTCGGATGAATTATTGATGAATAGTACATATCACTATCGATGAATAGTATATATTACTATTCATATATAAAATATTCAAACCGTGGGGTCCACATGCAAAATTTTCAAACTTTGCACAGTAACCTATTTCGTTTATAAAAGGCGCATTGAAGCGCTGATGAAAATGCGAATAAAAAGTTTTTCTCTCATTCTTATCTTTCTGATATTCTCTCTCTCCTTTTCGTTTCTTTTTCTTTTCTCTCTCTTCCTCTCTCTCCCTTGTTTATTTAATTCTGATATACTTGCTTCTTGTTCCAATTATTATTAACATACTTTCCACAACAATAATAACTTTTCAAAAAAACAGAAAAAAGGGACTACGGATGGGAGAGGGGACTCATTGTCAAAGCCTATGCGTAACACAAGGAACATTACTTTTGTCATTATCGACCATATGCGCTGTCATCATCTTTTCGTGCAATGATGATAGCATAATTGTTAAATCCAACCCGAAAAGTGACCTGTTCAATGATTCGGTTATGAATTAAACGGTACCGTCAAATCAATGAATTAATGTTGGATTAATAAAATATTTTAAAATTATTTTTTTATATATTTAATATTTTTACAAATTAAATAAAAAATTTTAATATTTATATAACTAAATTATCAAAATTTATTATTTTTTTCAAGAAATATAAGCACAATTTTAATTAAATAGTAACAAAAATATGTAAATACCATATTACACTCATTTTATATTAAAATACTATATTAAAAGTATGATTAAAAGATCATTTTAATTTAAAAAGATTGACCCGCTCAAATCAGAGAAACCCGTCCGGGTCAACAAATTTAAATGAATTTTTACCGAGTCAAATAATTTTCATCAAATTAATATCCTAAATGGTTTAATTAATTTATCAACTTGATTTAGGTCCCAAATCACAGGATACAACAGTTCGACCGCCGGACGATCCGGGTTTAATAACTATGGATCATAGTTAAATTGGACTGAATTGCTTTTTCCTTTCAGGCTTATTCAGTGATCTCATTTTTTCAGTCATTTGATTCACCGAATATGAAACACGGTTCCACCCCAATTGCCAATTACGTGAGAAACCTGAATTGCAGTTTAATCCTACACCCTTTGAATTACAATTCGGGCCTTACACCGAAATAATTTTCTCCAAAATATCCCCATTTTCTTTTGCTTCTTTTTTTCTTCTGGGCTCTTTCCAGCAGACTCCTTTTTCTTCTTTGCTCTTTCGATCAAACAGGATGCTGATGAATAACATTGTACAAGGATTTCAATCAATGGACCGGCATGCTGTGCATCATCTTTAGTTAAAAAGTTATGCAATACACCATTGACATAGTACCGTGCCATGCTCGTGAGAATTTGAACATAATCATCGATTGAAAGAACAAAATCTGGAATTATTACAACATCATACTCTCCCAAATCTGTAGTACTGATGTGGTCTGCATTGATAATGGAGACTGTACTGTCTTGTCGCCAGAATCCAGACTGGGGGAAGAAAAGGACAATATATCAGTTCTATAAACACAAACACTGGCAACAACCGGCAAACTCCATTGAACGCCTTGGTTGCAAAGCCAAGTACCATGAACAAGTATGGACAACACAACATACACGGTTAGAATCCAAAATGCTTATAGCTTTTATATTGAAGAGTTAAGCTTTTAAACTGAATCTTCATGCAATTAAAGACATGAATATAATATGATTAGAATTTACCTGTTCTCAAAATCCATAATATTCAAGTAAGAGCTGATTGAGATGGAATATCCCTTAAATTTGACAGCTGATATTAATTTTTGAATATTCTCGTCTTTTCCAACTATGTACAGCACCTTTGATGGTCGTGGTATTATTTGATTGCAATATAATCAGTATCCAAAGCATGAATACCGTTTAAAAATAAATTTTAGGCTTAAGTATAAAAAAAGCCCTTGATCTTATTTTAGAAATCAATTTAGCCCTCAAACTTTTATTGGGATAAAAAAACCCTCAAACTTTTATTTAGAATCAATTGAACCCTTGTGTCATAAAAATGTGCCACGTGGCCATGTGACTCTGATGCAATTAAACAGCATCAAACAGCTGACCCACCCAAAATCCCTTCCACGTTCCACTTTGATCTCTCATAAAATCATAACCCCTTCATAATCCTTAAATTCTCAAAATTCACATCAAATCAGAAATTGAAGATCGATCCGACTATGGAAAAATTATGCCATCTCCTTCTCTAGTCCCCCGATCTTTAATCCATGAAATCTAAAGTAATAGATTCATATTTCTTGTTTCCAAATCGACTGATCGAAGATAAATAAATTTAAGAGGAACATTCATTTGCAGTGTGAGAAGGTAAAGTTTTTAATCTTTTCTCTATTTATTACTTCACTGATGACATTATTTTATCAAGGATATTCATATATATTTTTCTGCCATATGCGTGTGAAAAGAACAAACAGTGGTCCCATTTGTTTATGGTTGCATGGGTTTTATGGTTTTATTGTGTGATTTTGGGTCCCAATATTGATGATCGATGCATTACAAAAGTGCATTTAGTTTTAAAATGATTATAATATGAACTGAAAGAATGAATACCGACTTTAGATTCTTATTTTGCATCTTTTATAACAAAACTGAGCAAACTATTATTTCCGGTAAAAGGAAAAATAAGCAAACTATTTGAGATGCCTTTAATAGTAGATATGTACTTTTTAATGAACTTTAAGGCTTAGTTTGGTTCAAGGAAAATACTAAAGAAAGGAAAATTCGGTGGAAAAATTGAAAGAAAAGAAAATGATAGAAGGAAAATAAATTTCCTTATCTTGTTTGGATGGATCAAGGAAAATTAAAAGGAAAATATTTATTTTTTATTATACATTACATCTTATATCTTTTATTTTTAATAATAGAAAAAGATGTACATAAAAAAGGTAAAAGATAGTTATTGCTTAGTTTTTATTGTTTAGAATATTCTTTTTCTGTATGTTATTACATTCAAAAATTGTATCTTTTACTCCCTCAAAAAAAATTGTATATTTTACAATTAATTAATTAATTAATACATAAAAAGAAAAAACCCCCTTCCCTCGTATCTAATACTATTACATATTTGGGCGGCTCAATAAATCAAAAATAAAAGTTGAAAAGAAAAAAATACTTGGACCCACACCTTAATGCATCTATCGATAAAAAAACAAAAGCAAACTTTTGAATTTTGAACAATGAGATAGGCTGCAGCGTGAAAGAGAACTGGACGGAGAGCACATGCAGCGCCTCGAAAAATTTTTCACCAAAATTCTCCATTTTCCTCACTCTTTTAAGCGGAAAATGAGAGAAAAACTTTATTCTAAGTTTTCCTTGACATTTTCCTCAATTTAATTTTCCTCAAGATTTTCCACATCAACTAAATATGAAAAAATAGAATCCAAGAAATTTATTTTCCTTTTCCCCATATTTTCCTTTGTACCAAACTGAGCCTAAAGTAAACCACAATTTTACAAATGATTATAATACTATTTTATTGTAACCATGCAGAATGGATGACGGGATTGAAGTTATATTTGTATTGAGATACTTTCATGGTGGCAATTTTGTGAATGAACCAGAATTTGGATACATCAACGGGTCAATGAACAGAGTTGAGGTAGATACTGACTGGTTATCTTATTGGGAAATAGCGGACCATGTGAAATCATTTGGTTATGGCTGTAAGCAGAGATGCGAATAATCAGATGTTCCCAATTGTTTGAGCAGTGGTTGAGCTGGAATGCATAGCATCTTGGAGGTGGTTTCTTAACAAACTAATGATTGATCTCGATAAATTAAATGGTGATGGTTTGACGTTAATGTCAGATATGCAAAAGGTATGTCTTAGATGTTCAAATTTCATTTAATAAATTGCTAGTTAATTAACTACTTGTTATCTTTAATCTTTCTCAGGGATTGATACCAATGGTGAGGGAAGTGATTCCACTTGCGAAGCATAGAATGTGTGCTAGGCACCTCTACGCTAAGTGGCAAAAAAAATGGAAGGGTGAGGAGAGGAAAATTCAGTTTTGGAATACTGTTAGGGCCACATATGTTGAAGACTTTGATGATCAATTGAAGAAACTGGAGGCCTTGGGGCATAAATCTTCTAATGATGCCTTGGAAATTCCAGTTAAACATTGGTCCAAGGCATATTTTGATACCAAATCAAAGTGTGATGTTGTGGACAATAATCTTGCTGAGGCTTTTAATGGATGGATAATTGAAGCCAGATTAAAGAGTATAATAAGCATATTGGAAGAAATTAGGGTAGAGATGATGAAAAGGATACATGTTAAAACAACTTGGACAAAAAAAATGGAGAACTAACATATCACCAAAGGCATTAGAGAAGTTGGAGAAAAATATGGAGTTGCCTACACATTGCATATTGGCCTGGAATGGTGTTGGTGGATTTGAGGTGATTGATGGTGAAGACCAACATACAATCAACTTGAACGAGTCGAAGTGCACATGTAGAGCATGGGATCTTACTAGAATTCCATGCCCTCATGCTATTTGTGCCATATACCATGACAAGAAGAGGCCAGAAGAATATGTTTCTAGTTGGTATAGTAAAGAGGCTTATCTTGCTGCTTACAACCATGTGCTGGAACCAGTGAGGGGGAAAAAGTTTTGGCGAAAGGATAAGGATCCAATACAACCTCCGCATTTTAGAGTTATGCCAGGCAGACCAAAAAAGAAAAGAAGAAAAGACAAAGATAAGCCAAAGAAAATGAACTTTGGTACGCTTACAAGAAAGGGCATGCAAATAAAATGCAGTAGGTGTAATCAAACTAGCCACAACAAACAAAGTTGTCCCATAAAAACAGCAACCTCCTACACTGAGCAAGAATAGGTAAAACTAATACTATGATTTTAATGCTTTTTTTTTTCCTATTAAAATTGGTTAATAATGCAAAATTTCATATTCTCTAGCCAACAAGCCAAAATGTTAGGTCATCTGCAAATCAACAAAATACACAAATGAGTGGCCTAACGTCAATTACATTCAAGTAGTCATATGGTATATCCTAACCTGCTTGATTCATGTATGATTTAGTGAAACGAGTAGAGTATAGTGAACCATATATTTACAAATTTAATCTTACTTTAGGGTCAAAAGCAAAGTCAGGTTCGTGGTGGTGCTATTCATCCTAAAAGTTCAACATCTACCGGTTCCAAAAATCAAAGGAGTAGAGTATAGTGAACCATATATTTACAAATTTAATCTTACTTTAGGGTCAAAAGCAAAGTCAGGTTCGTGGTGGTGCTATTCATCCTAAAAGTTCAACATCTACCGGTTCCAAAAATCAAAGGAATGACAAGGAAAATGTGCAAGAAAATGCCACCGCTGGTTCACAAAATCAACAAATTAGACAAAAAAAGACAAGGGTTGAAGGGATTGGATTATATACCAATGTACACACTAGCGAACAAATTTGGAATGTAAGTATGGAATCAATTTTTTCACTTAAATCTCGATAAAGAAAAGCAAAGTTGTTTCACCATCACAATGTTTTTTTCCTTGACAGCCTGGAAGAGCAAGTGAGAAGATTATATCAACAAAAAGAAAAGTTGGAACTGCTGATGCCTCAAACTTTGACCATAATTGAAAAGGTCCTGGTTTCAAATGGAAAAGGGAAAAAGCTATGACAAGAAGGCATCTTCAAGTTGAAAAGGATGCTCAAGTGAAAAAAAAAGGGGAAGGCCACCAAAGAATATAGATAATGGGATACAATCAAATCAAATTGGTCCTTCAAATGCTAAGCCATGAAAGTGATTGAGGAATTTGGTCATTTATTTATTTATTTATTATTATTTTTTTTTTGTATTAACTATTTGGGGAAATGAGAAATCTGGCAACTTCATGTTTGAGAAGGAAGTCTTTTATGGCAGCTAACTACCAACTTTTTTACTATGGTGAGGTTTAAGGAAACATTTGATAGAGAAAGGGAAAAATTTCCCGCCCAAAAGCTACTGCCAAGCTTGATTTTTTGGGTGCTGTCCGATGTTGTTTAACGTCGTTAGAGTACCGTCAGAGTCCCGTCAGAGTCACATATGCCACATGGCTCATTTTTATAACACAAGGGCCTCAATTAGTTTTAAATAAAAGTTGGAGGGCTTTTTTTATCCCAATAAAATTTCGAGGGCCAAATTGATTCTTTAAAATAAGTTTAGGGGCTTTTTTTTATACTTAAGCCTAAATTTTAACAAGCTTTAGAAAACAAAATTGAGATAAATTGAACGCAAACTCTTACAATCCAAAAGAAAGGTCAATGCTCACTGAAACCATATCATTGTTTAATAAATATAGCGACTACTACAGCATGCACATCCCTACTTTCTACAGTGATCTAACTCAGTTTATTAATTGCCCTGAAAGAGAACCAAAAGTAGGGAAGAGGGGGAGTGAGAGAGAGAAAGATAAGTGCCAGATCATGCATGTAACATGTTAAAGGGTAAGGGAACAAAATACTACAACTGTTACTTAAATCCAATGAAAAAAAAAGAAGATGATAAGCCGATCGTAAATGCACAAAAGCATCTAGAACTTAGCTACTGTCATACTTGTCAAGTTTAACTTATTTATAGAGCAAAGCAAAAATAAGTTTGCCTTTACTAAGAGACCAAAGCAAAACTGAAAATCAGAATACTATGTCTGTGATTAACTGTTTCTGTTAATCATTTAAGGGTTTTCTGATTAAGTTCATTCAAATGCAAAACTTAAACTCTTGGTTTGCATAATTCAAGCGCAAATTTGAATTAGATTAAAGGTCGCCCTCCAATTTCCTAAATAACCAAACTTTATGATAAAAGAATTTCAGCCGCAAAATATACTATCTCAGGCAGTGTGCAAAGTAGTCAAACATATTAAAAACCAACCTCTATCATCTTTTCTCCCTTTGAGGAGCACACATACATAGACTGCATGATGTAAGCACTTTGACTGGCAACAGAATCATTGACAGATAATCTATGGACTGATACTGTCAGTAGATTTTTACGGTATGAATAGAAGCTTCACTGAAGGAATCGTTGAAAACCACAGTATGGGGTTTTCCTGAAATAGCCTGCATGATGGACTTTATCGTATCGAGACTGGCACCTCCAGAAAGAGATCCCATTCCATCGATAACCTATTCAATGAAATGTGAAAATTGAATGATTAATTATTAGGCAGTAAAAATTTGAATGATTTTAATGAATCTGTTTTGATTTCAAGGCCATTAAGGTAGGTTGACAGGAAAAAATGTTTTCCAATGATATACTAATAAGCAGTAATCATATACTGATACATGGATCTCATTTAGAGGGAGAAAGTTTGCAACGTCTTCTTTGACATAAAGACCAATAATCATATACATAGATCTCATGCAAAGGGGAGATAGGTGGCAGAGAGGGGCAGGTGAAGAGCAGATAATGAACCCAAAAATTGGGCCCATGTTTGAGACTTGACAACATTTCAAAATGAAAAAAAGTTTACACGACATATCAAAGTTAAGCTTCATATCTAAACTAGGAAAAATTTTATACAAACTTGAATACGCTATCCTCATGCACAACAATGACATCATTTGAAAATCTAAATATCGAGCAGAGTGGAGAAATGTCACCAAGAAAAAGATACAGTAGAAGTTTCACGATAAAAAGGTTACAAGACAAAACCCAGTCATAAAAAGTCAATCACTATAAATATTGGCCAGACAGTTTAAGAGGCTTTGTTTAAATTAATAACATTACAGTTTGACCATTAAAATAAACACATTCTGTGCAACAAGAGAAGTTTCAAATTATATGGATAGTTTACCAGTATGGAGACCCCAGATATATCTATGGCCTTCAAGGAAAGTAGCTCCAAAAGTCTCTCAGGTGTTGACACAAGAAACTCAGGTTCACAACTCTGCAGACTACAGAATAAAACCACTGAAATTGAGCAAAAAGAAGGATGACATATAACTGCAAAGCACTTTAATGAGCATATGCTGGTAACAGTCAACAACCAAGTGCATACTGCACAAACAAGTCTTCAAGTCATAACTCTGGAAATTATGATGAATGAGCAAGCATAAACATGCAGGGGGAGGGGGGGAGAGAAAGCAAATGATTTTGTCATCTCTTCCTCATAACACAAACAGAAAGGCAATCCATACATACGTTGTAAAAGCAATTCTTTATGAAGAAGATAACAAGCATCCTATTCCGTAAATTGATCAACTACTCATGCCCAACTTTTCAGAGCCTACCACATTAATCTTTTGCAGCAGAAGGAAAAAAGAATTAGAATATTTACCCACTGAATCTGATGGTCTAGTGAAGCACCTGGGTGTAGACTCAATGTATGTATGCCACGAGCTTTCAAGGGCTTGCAGAGTGAACATACCTGAGCATAATTAACAAAAACTTATAAAATAAATAAACAAACAATAAAATATTGGCTTACCACATCAAAGTTATAAAAGTGATATTGCTTCAGAAAGCTTGAATAAAATAAACCGTTAAGTCTAGTGTATTAGTAACCTTTGGAATTAGGTTTCATTTACTTAATTTCATTTAATTGGTAGTATTTCCATTTCTCTCTAGGAACGGTGAATTATTAATATACTATTAAGCATAGAAACTCATTTAATTGGTAATATTTCCATTTCTCTATAGTAAAGGTGAAATATTAATATACTGCTATTAAGCATAGAAACAGAAGCAACATAGCTACCTTGTATTCAGTGAGTTGACATTAGCCTATTGCAAACTAGGCTACCATAGTAAATTATGTTAGGCTTCCAAAAGATAAAAGTAGGAAAAGAAGAATAGCTAAAAAGGTCATAAGCTGTAAAAACCAAGAGATAAAACAGATAATACTATATAGAGAAAATCATACAGACCTTCAGAGGTTTTTCTTTGGATGGCACAAGAAATAAAAGGAAAGGACCCGTGAATAGAAGACCTTCTTGCTCTCTCCTTGCATTAGCATCAGCAGCAGTGGAAGCCATCCATGCAATTTGCTCTACATCAGAAGATGATCCGCTTGTCTCAAGTCCATCCTTCCCAACTGAATAACATTTCCATAACTCAAAACCCCACGTGTTACCAAATAGAGGCTTATCTTCTTCGCAATTGTAGGTACCATCTGACATAATGCCTCTGCTATTCCTTTCAAGCAGTCAAAAGGTACTTTGATGGACAACCTGAGCTTTCACAGGCTCCATGGACACCAACCTTTCCATCTGGCTGAATCTTTGTTCTTCCTGAGTTTGCAGATCTGGGCTTCCCCAAGTTATTAGTCAATGCACCTGATTTTTTTTCATCCTTCAAACTCATCACCTTTTCATTGATCTTTTCCAAGCTATCTACTTCCAGGTTATGCCCAACAACTGATCCCTTTCTTGAAACAGGGTCCTTCATCTTTCCCGAGGTTTTCCTATCCAGTTTCAAAGACAGAATATTATTTGTTTCCCTTCTACAGATGTCCTTTTTATCAAGTCTATCATTGAAGGGATCATCAGGACTAGGAAGGCAGAAGCACATCCCCTGCATATTGACATGTTAAGAATCCACTAATATGGTAGACAATAGGCATCACAAGTAGCAGAAAAACATCTAAGCCGGCATATATTTTCAAGGATTTTCCTCAATCATATAATCTAAAAGGATCTAATTTATCTAAAACAACAAAGCCGACGAACTACTCTCATTTTCCCCCCTTTTTAATGTTTCTCCACAAACAAAAATCTACTCTAAGCTCTCAACTAATCAGTTTGTAATTCCAACAGAACAGCCCTTCCAACACAAGTACGCTAATTCTTACCCCAAATGTTACTCAAAACTTAGCCATTGATATGCAAATTCTACCCCAAACGCTACTCAAAACCAAACATTAATAAATCACTAACATAATTTTTCTTCATTTCCCACCTCTGAATAAGAGAATTGAATCCAAAAAACCATTACTCACAACCGGTTTCGCCTATCTTCAACTAATCAAATTCAATACCACAGCAAATGATCATCAAATTTTCACTTGATGCCAAATTGACAAATCACCCATCACCTGAACTTCTAAATCAATCAGGGTCAAAAGAATACCTGACAGGTGCGGCGTTTACCGGCTTTCCGACGATTCTTGGCGGCGATAATGGAGGCGACTCGAGCTGAGACGGTTGAAGAGTCTCTTTGCCTGTTAAGCTTCTTTCTTTGTGCTTTGTTTTTCTTTCTTCTCCCTGCAACATCTCCTTTAGCCATTAAAACCACTCAAAAAAGAAATTTCTTACAAATTATAGATTACAAATAAATTGAAGAAAATGCAATGTTTTGTGGAGTTTTCGCTTGTAATATGAAACCGGAAAGGTCGGCGGGTTAAAGTTTAGCTGGGGGGGGTTTATGAGCTTTTCTTTTGGACGGCGACATTGGCATTTTTGGATAATTTACACGAATGATAGGGGTAAATTAGTAATTTAGAGACCTATTTTCAGCCTGAATCCTGGCTGCGCTTTTGATTGGACCAAAGCATTTTGGGCTTCCCAGCCAAGCCTGGTCAACCCTAAAGCCTCTGTACTCGACTGACAGAACTCAAATTATTATTTTACTAATAAAAATTTAATTTTTTATATTTTTAATCACAAACTATTATTTTTTTGCATACTGAAATTTTAATATAAATTGGTTTTTTATTTCAATTTTAGTGGTAATAACTATATATATATATATATAAAGGAGGGATCAACTTACACCCAGTGTAAAATTTTTAGTTTTACACCATTTTTATAACTAGACATACGATTAATATTTTAACAATCCAACCATTGGATTTAAAGATATATTTGAATCTATTGTACACGTAAAATTTTAAGTTAATCCGATATTTTTATAGTATCGATCTAGACTCTAATACTTTTAGATATTTTTAATATATATTTAACGGTGAGAAATTCTATCGCATTAAAATATAAACTAGATATTTTAAATTAAATTATTGAAAGGTAATGATAAATTTTAATATAGATTTTGAGATAATTTTGATGAATTAAAGTCATTATTCAATTATTAAGGTGATTATTAATTTCACCAGATAAGATTGAGATTAGTGTGAAAAATAAATGTGATTAGTAAAAATACTCCTAAAAATAGGAGTATATATATTTAATAAAAAGATGACACGGGACGAAGTCCGGGCATCGTCTAGTATATATAAAAAAGAACTTTAATGGGTGAATTAGGTCGGGCATCAAAGAAATATTTTCAAGTGTTAATTGAATTCTAACCTAAAATTCAACTTCGAGAGGTCTCAAATATATATATATATATATATATATATACATATATATATATATATATATTCGAATTTCAAAAAGAGTTGCGATTATTGATGATTAGGAATGACAAAATTACCTTTCATCATGTAATCCAAATCCTATGAGATTATTAATCAAAGGACATAACTTAGATGTTTTTCCTAAAATGCTTTTTATGTCAGTAACCAATAAAAACTTGTCAAATGTCCCTTTAAATCACTAAATATTTAACCATTATTTGTTTTTAAAAAATGTTAAGTCATATGAAAGTTTATTGGGTAATAGGAGAATATCCTATTGGCTACTTACATGAAAATCACCTAAGTAAAAGCACCTAATAGTCTTGTCCTTATTAATCAAATATATAATACGTACTATCTACAGATGCTAATTGATGACCTTTGTGACCACTAGTAGCTTGCGAAAATTAAAGGATAGTTATATAATCAAGTGTGAGGAGTTTGATGTCTCTTACGTAAGATCATAACTTCAAATTTTGTGTATATAAGAGAGTTTCTCATATACAGGGTTCAACATGGCTCGACTCCGAATTATGAGATCAAATATGATTACAGGACAATGTGGGTTTACAACCAAAAAATATTAACGGTTAAGTTAATTGTATATTATAGAGATTGTCTTGAAACTGTAATAACTGTATTTGCTTCCCAATCAATTGAGTTTAAGGATACAATTTTCAAAAGATTCAAGTAGCTTGAAAATTAAAGTATAAAGGTTTTGTTTTTCTTTATTATATGGGAAAATAAGAAAAGCTAAGTGAACCAATCAAACCCGTCCAACATCCTTTAAGAATTTACTTTTGATTTTCTTCAACTTGGCAGTAACTTTTTTCATATCTATCCTCTCCTCTGGTAACTCTGTTGAACATTCAAAGGCTAATTGCAGTACAGACAATGTAGATACCTCTATTGCAAAGGCTTGTCGTCTCCCTGCTTCACTTAGCAAGTTGGAATCTATAACTTGAACAGATGTCGACAACCGTAAGGACTCCTGCACCCAACTCCTCAGGCTCATTTCTCCTGAAAAAGTTTCATCCACAGGCTTCTTTCTCGTGAAAGTTTCCATAAGAAGAATGCCGAAGCTGTACACATCTCCTTTTGTCGAAACAATTCCCACCGATCCATACTCTGCATGTGAATTTCAACCCATCATCACGATTTCAAATGTTATATTTGTTCAGTGTAAAATTAGAATAAAAAAATAATGTAATTGGGTTTGGGATTTAGAGGTAGAAGCATTAATTAACCTGGTGCCATGTATCCAATAGTTGCAAGTGTCATGGTTTGTGTCACTGGATTTCCTTCTCCCAAGAGTTTTGAAATGCCAAAATCACTCAGATGCGCGAACATATCTTCATCTAGCAAGACATTGCTCGGTTTCAGATGACAATGGACAATGGGTGTTGTATGGCCGTGGTGAAGATATTCTAAAGCTGATGCAACATCTATCATTATGTTCAACCTCTGCAAGAGGTTAAGAAAACGGTTATGGGAATACAACCACTTCTCCAGGCTTCCATTGGGCAGGAATTCAAGCACCAAGGCTTTAAAATCTATATTGCAACAACTACTAATGATTTTCACCAAATTTCGGTGTCGAATGTTGCGAAGGACCTCGCACTCAATGTCAAAGCTCTTGAAGGCTCCTTCAATCTCCAAATTGAAGACTTTTACAGCAATATTGAGTCCATCTGAGAGAGTACTATTGTATACAGAGCCAAAACTTCCAGTACCAAGCAATTTGCTTTCACAAAATCCATATGTAGCTCGAACGAGCTCTTGATATGAAACTCTTCTCCATTCTATTAAAGGTTGCTGATTTTCTCGATCAGTGGGCAATTTTGCATTTCTTCTCCGTCTTCGTGAAAAGATGATGATCAAGGCAAGTAGCAGTATGGCTAAGACAATTGGTGGTAGCATGTATTTGATAAGCTTCACTGATCTGTGCTTGGATCTTGTACGAGGATAAGTTTTGCATGTTGGCACATGTAAACGAGGTGCACCACACAATGCTTCATTTCCCATAAAAGATTTAAAGGAATAGTTTGAAAATGAACCACCATTGGGAATTTCTCCTTGTAGTCTGTTGAAAGAAACGTTGAAAATTTTGAGATAGGACAATTTCTCCAAAGATCTAGGAATTGTTCCAGAAAGATTATTTTTCGACAGATCCAAGTATTCCAATGCTACTAAGCCACCAAGAGACTCCGGAATCAAACCTTGCAATCTATTTCCAGACAAGGAGAGATTTTTCAGGTCAATTAGTTCCCCAATACTAGTTGGTATATCACCTAAAAACTGGTTCCCTGATAAATCCATATCAATCATAACCTTCCACTTTCCAATATCAATCGGGAGAGAGCCACTTAGGGAATTTGAAGACAAGTCTAGTTTCAATATGTCTTTAAGTCTTGTCAAGGTTGAAGGGATGGAGGAGTTTAACTTGTTGGAACCTAAATTTAGCTCTCGTAGAGAAGTCATAGCGCCAAAGCATGGAGGTATTGACCCAGAAAGTTTGTTATTTTGAAGATACAAGAAACCCAACTTCTCCAAACTACAAAGATCAAACGGAGTCGATCCTTCTAAGGCATTCTGCGCTAAAGAAAAAAGTTGAACCTCTTTTAATCTTCCTACAGTGGTAGTAATTGTTCCGGTTATTTGATTTTCTTCTATGGCCAAGATTACCAAGTTGCTCAAGTTCCCAATTTCCACTGGAATGCTACCCGTAAGACTGCAACCACCAGCATAGAATCCTTGAAGAGATTTAGAGAGATTTCCACTCACTGGAATATGAAGTTTGCCATTGATCAATGGATTTGCACTGAATCCCAAAGTCTTCAAGTGTTTGCAATTTGCCAAGGATGAGAGAAAGTCCACTTGCGAAGATGAAAGTTTGCTAGTTAAATTATTAAATGCTAAATTTAGATACCGTAGATCCCTTAGATTACCAAGGGTGTTTGGAATGTAACCAGAAAATGAATTCCCTCCTAAGCTAAGAGTTGTAAGCTGAGAGATATTCGAGATAGAGGTTGGGATTAATCCATTTAGTTCATTATCGGCAAGATGCAACTCTTTAAGTTTAGGAAGCCAAAGGCCCATGCTTGACGGTAGCATACCACTAAGAAGATTTGAAGCCAGTGAAATAATGCTTAGAGTTGAGCTATTAAAGATTCCTGGAGGAATGGTACCGGAAATACTATTAACGCCAAAGGATAATGCTTCTAGATATTGTAGGTTTCCTATCTCGAATGGGATGGCACCTGCCACACACAAATTGATAAAAAATTTATTTTCATATTTTATTCTATCATGTGTGTTAACTGCGAATATATATGCATAGATGGTCACAAATCTTTCAAGTATTTTTATTTCCATGGTCACTTTATGTTTATTATATTTTGCATTGTTAAGCACTTACTTTTATTCTATATATATATATATATATATATATATATATAGTACTATTGTAAAATCTTGCCCTCGCTACTCAAAATTAAAATATTTATTTTTCAATAATTAAGATAATATATATATATATATATATATAATATGAAAAATATAATTAACTATATCTATTCTACATGAAAATTATTTATATATCTTCAGTAAAAGATATAGTTAAGAAAAAATAATTATTAGAATAATAAATCATTGCCTTATTTCCTCAAAAAAAATTCCCTTATTTATTTTTTAAATTCAAGTTTAAAAAATTATTATAAATAAAATTGGCACAAACTTTATATGTATGTTAAAAATGTTAAAAACTAAATTTCAAAAACTTTTAGAAATGAATCACTTTAATAAAAAAAGATAAAATGATAAGCTAAATTATATAATATTTTAAATTAAGACATCCATCAAATAAAAATTATAAAACAGAGCTTGTGAGGGCATTGGCTTTTGATGTTCCTTTTTGTTCCGTTTTGGAATTCTTTTACAGGAGTACTCCTTCAAAACTTCATTGTTTTTTTTTTTTAAAATTATAAAACAAAAAATAAAAAAATAAAAATCCATAATAAGTTTCCAAAAAGAGCCCATTTAATAATCCAAAAGCCCAAATAAGCAAGTCTAAAATAAATCCCCATCCAAATGACCAAAATCCTATTTATATTTAACTTTATACCACTATTTATGTATCAAAATATAAGGCCATGTCTTTAATTTTATATGTATGTTAGATATATCTTCTTTTCCCGTACAATTTTTTTAAATAATTTTTTTCACCAAGTTCTATATATATCTTTTGATTACAAGTTATATTACTTGATCTGTCACTTTTGTTCCATGTTTTGTCCTACTCTTTTATTCTTTTTTAAGCCGGAATGGAGAGTTATTCCATAATCAAAGAAAGAACAAAACTGAAAATTAACCAAACAAGCTGCAGCATGAAAACATCGACAAAAACAACCAACATTTAAAGCCAAAACTGAAAAATAGCTCAAAGAAATGTCCCACTACTTAATGTTTTACATTAACAACTACTAAACCTCCATCATGAAATATTAAGCTAAACACTCAATTTGGGATACAACCTTTGATGAGTGGCTCAATTTAAGATTAAATGTTTCAATTTCGTCAAACATTATCGAATATGTTCAATTAAAGATTAAATTGAACGAAATTAAATGCGCGAAGAACATGCACCTTAAACCTCTGAGTTGTCGTACACGTGACTTTTTGAGTGCTAGGTGGATGAATCACAATCAGGTGAAGTTCCACGCATAATTTGACGTGGACTTTTTACATAATATTTTTTGGTTAAATACCCAAGTTGGTCTCTAAACTATATATTTTTGGACATATTGGCCCCTAAACTTTTATTTGGGACAATTGACCCCTCAAACTATTATGTTGGGATAATTATCCCCTTAAACTATTATTTTAGGACAATTAACCTCCCAAAATTATTATTTTAGGATAATTAAACCCTCAAAATTATTATTTAGGGACAAAGTAGCCCTTAATTCAATAGAAATTTCCTTTGAAAATAAAGTTTGAGGGGTTAATTGTTCCAAAATGAAAGTTGGAGAGGTTAATTGTCCCAAATAAAAGCTTAGGAGTCAATTTATCCATTTTAGTATAGTTTGAGGGCCAATTTAGGTATTTAACCAATATTTTTTCTTGTAAAATACAAATCCATTTTATTTTATTAAATTAAAAAAACTTAAAAAAAAAGATTTGGAAAATGAATCCCAAAACTCTTGGATCAATATCCAAATTGTGCTACGAACAAAATTTAAGATCAGTAAAGACAAAGAAATCCAAACTCTTAGAAAAATCTAAAATTGGTAAAAGAAAAAAAAATGAACCAGATTGTGCTATGGAAAGAAAAAAAAAATCACACAAGAAGAGGGAAAATTTTCCAGACATGAAATAAATGAATGATCACTTTTCTCCAAATCAAGCTGTAGATCAATATTCATTGAAAGGCAAAAACAATTTACACACAAGCACAACAATGGGTAGCTCAAAAACCAAAGGCATAAGTCCACAGCCAAAAACAATATTAACAAAGAATTAGAGCATCAAATAAACAACACATCAGCTCACTCTCCTTCAAGCTCAAGAACAATAAGAATCTAAAATCCAAACAAGCGACTCAAAATCTATCATTTGCCTCCTAATCGGTACCCTACTCCTTAGCATCATTAATCCTTTCTTTATTTACAAAAACATAAAAAAAAAACTCAACTAAAGAAAATCTAGGCAAATGAGAGGGAGAGGGTTTTGACGTTGGAATCCATGGTTTTCAGGCAAAAAAATTTTGACTGCTACGATTTTTCAAAGATTTACGAAAGGTCAAAATATATTTTCAAAAAATCAACTTAGATAAAATGAAAAAGAAGAAAGTGATGAAGAAGTAGGTGTATTCTAGACTTATTCAGACATCATGGGTGGAGGTCGCGACAGCGATGAGGGCGGGTTGGGTTGCCGAATTCTGGAAACTTTGTTGGGTTCTTGAAGTTTTATGTAATTAGAGAGATAAAGGTTAAAAACGTTGAAAGGAGAAGAAAAAAAAAAAGGGAAAAGGAGAAAATGAAAAAATATAGATTTTTTAACCCGATGAGCAACAAAACGACATAGTATTGTTGTTTAGGGCGGAGAAAAGAGAAAAAGAAAGAAGAGAAAAAACGCCAGGTGGCATAAATAGATCTTGAATGCATTTTAACAGCGCTTGTTCGTCAGTCAATCAACTTCATCCAATTTAATCCTTTATTGAACATATCCGATAAAGTTTGATTCTGAATTGACAGAAATTGAAATGTTTAATCTTTAATTGAGCAAATCTTGAAATCTTATATCCTAAATTGAGGGTTTAGCCTAAAAATTATTAGATAGGTTCATCTTACAACGCTAATCATGTGATTAATTAATAGAATTTTATCAACTCAAAATAATTACTAAAATTTAGTTCCTAATTTAACAATAGCTTTAGCCTCTAACTTTAAGAAGTGAGGTTTATAGGGTAAGTCTTGAAATTTAAAACATTAATAAAGTATGGTTTTACTAGTTATAGGAAAAATTTTGAGTCAGTAAAATTCTATTGATTGGTCCCACAAATGCATGGGATGGACCTATCTAATAATTTATCCTTTACCACAACAAATGTCCTAAGATTTAGGACTTACCTTGTAAATCAATTATTTTTGAATTTTATGACTAAACTTGTATCACGTCAAGTGAATTAAAAGTAATGAATCAAATAGCATTTGATAGATACTGTAAGTTAACGTGTCAATTCATGTCATTTAAGGGAAAAAGTAGAAAAGGAACCTGTCAAGTTGTTAGAGCCTAAATCAAGGATCTGAATAAGAGTTAAGTTTCCAATTGTAGGAGGAATCGCCCCTATCAAGTTGCACTGTACAATGCTTAGCTTCTGTAAACTTTGGAGTTTGCCAATTTCCTGCGGAATTTCACCTTCAAAACAGAATTCATCTCTTATAAGTCAAATAGTTTCACGTTCATAAAATCTAACATCTATGTTTGACTTCACTTTTACATTGATGGTGACACCCAAACCTTTTTGTACACTCCGTACGGATCAGAATAGTAGAAGATGACGTATTGGTATGGATGATATCAAACTTATTAAAGAAATTGAACAATGAAATCGAATAAGTACATTCAAATGCAAAGTCGAGATTGACTTGCACGAACCTAGTCTGTACGTGTCAAGTGATTTGTTATATTATTTTTTCCAAGTCTGTAATAGATATTGGACTTGATGAGATATATTTTGAACCTCCTTTAGCTCTATTCAAACTCATACTAATCCTAATTAAGTCTCGAGATAGTCCTATTGCATTGGAATCGAGAATCGGATCATGGATTATTAAAATAAAGTGGGATTTGGAGTGGAACCAATGTCTGGTGCCAGAACACAGCAAGTCTGGCGCCAGAACACAGCAAGTCTGGCCATAAGTCGATGGGTGGCCACCGACTTCCCTTTTACTTCCTTATTCCCTTCTTCTTTTTTTCTCCGGAGCTCTCCTCCTTCCTCCACCATTTTTACCCCCACAAACCACCACCAAACACGTCCCTAATTACTCTAAATCATTCCTCTAACTTCCTCAAAGATCAAACACGTCATAAACAACCAAAACCCTCAAAGATTTTCAAAGGAAACCTAAAAGAGCTGAATTATTCTTTAAGCCATAACTTTCAATCCGACCATCAGATTGAATCGATTCTAGATATGTTAATTTATACTCTTGAAGCTTTGGATTGCCTAATTGCTTGCTTGATTTCGTTGGTTAGATTAGAAGTGATTGTGGATTGAGGATCAAAATTCATTTTTTTTTCAAACCCATTTTCAAACGCTAACCTTCAATCTGATTTTAATAAAATCTCAACCATAAATTCTAGTATTTTAAAGCTATAATCTTCTTATTTGAGTGTTAAAGATTGCGTGTATTGATTTTATGGAGGAATTGATTGAGATTTGAGCTAGAATCGAACTAGGAGAAGAAGAGAATTTTTCCTCGGTTTGAACCAGGCAAAGTCCGACGCCAAACCTAGTGTGATCCAACACCAGATGTGATCAATCGTGGATGTGCACTATTAAGGGGCATTTTGGTCATTTTTCACTTTGACTCGAAATGACCTAATATATATGTGTGCTTGTTATTTAACTATATTATTTTAATTATTCAAATATTACATTTTAAAATGGTATTTAGTATTTGTATTTATACTTGGTATTCAATGCCTGGCGCTATTTTTGAGGCATGACTGGCCGAGACGCACTTCAAGGTAGTGTGGTAGTTGCCACGTGACCGAGCCTGTAAGCTTCGAGGTAGTACGGGGCGTGACAATGCTAGCGAGAGAGAAATTTGCTGCTCCAATCTTCCCCAATGTTCCATTTTCTTTGAGGTTAGAAAAAAGAATACAACACAGCTGCCTTGTCGAGAAAGAGAAAAAGAGAGCTTTATTGGACGATGATTTTGATCATGATATAAGAATGGAATTACTGTTATTTTTTATCATAATTTTCCAAAGATCCTTATTTTCTGTTTGGATCAGAGAAAAAAAACGAAGAATTTATAGAGAAAGAAAGAGAACTAACATTAACGGTGAAATTAAAGAGAGTTATTTTAAAATGACTGATGCCAAAAATATAGCTATGCTTGTGAAGTTTTTAGATTTTACTAACAGTGGATGTGATAATAATTTTTATTTAAATATTAAAATTTAAAATAAAGCAAGCTAAACGGACTTGGGTAGGAGAACTAAGTTGGGTCTTGCCGGGTTTTGAAATGTAACCTAGCCTAAGGCTAGCCCAATTCATAAACCACCTGAACCTGATCTATTTCTATCTAACTTGTAAAAAGGCAAGGATTTTGTTATTTACATACTCCACATCGGTACCAATGCCAACACATCTATTTAATAATCAAGACACTCTTTCCTTTTCTTTTTTTTTAAGAAATTAAGACACTCTTTCTTGATTCTTCTTTAGATGGGCACTAGCCACTAGGGTGATGTGGAGTGTGCAAATATCATTGCTATCGAAAAATACTTTTAGGTTCTTAGGATTTAAGTTTTGCTTAGGGTTAAATTACTTTCCGAAGATAAATCATATGGTAAATAATTAAGTTTCTATAATTTTTTAAAGAAAATTCTTAGGTGCCTTAAAGTTTGAATTCTATATATATAATTGAAGTTAAAAAAAATTAATATGTATCTTATTAAAGTATAATTATAAAATTGTTAAATTAATATATTACTTGGGTGGATTTCAAAAAGGGGCTATGACATATGGACTACAAAATTGGTAGAAAGGAAATCATATCTACCCTTTTAAAGTTAGCTCAAAACAAAATTAATTAAAATAGACATGTTTTATGTGAAAAAAAAAAAAAGGCATGTTCAAGCCTTCAAGGGTTGGACTGTTCAACTAGGCTTGCGAAACAAGCCTTAGACATGAATTCATGGCTTGAGCCTAAATAAAGCCCGTTATAATTAATATAATATAATTAAAAGTTAATTTTTATGTAATTCTAGTTATAAAACCTATTTGAAATTTTATTAAAATATTAATATTATAAGAGTTTTATACTATTTAAATAATAAATTTAAAAAACATGAATAATATGGGCAAGCTCTACTGGCTTTTGACAAAACCAATTTACTTCTGAGTAGAACAAGCCCGGCTCAACTTGACAAATAGAAAATAATAACAAACACGAAAAAAAAAATTAGAATAGCAGAAGAGTAGTTCGGAATTATCTATATATTGTGAGCTATATAGCTCTTTGTTTAACAAAACTCCAACTTCACAACCACTTGGTAAGTAGTGGTGCAATTAAGATATATTGGAGTTTCAAAAAATCATAACATCTTCAAAACTTTTTAACGAAAAGAAGTAAAGTACGAAATAAAAAAACAAAATAGATGATGTTAGAATGCTTAGGAGAGGGAGAGAAAGAGAAAAATAGACAATCAGAGAATGAGTTTTGTGTGTATTTCAGTGTAAGATCAGTAGGTTATTTATACAAGAGGTTAGGGGCCATATAAAGAATGCTTACGAGAGGGAGAGAAAGAGAGAAATAGACAATGAGAGAATGAGTTTTGTGTGTATTTCAATGTAAGATCAGTACGCTATTTATATAGGAGATTAGGGGCCATATAAGGCAATTATACAAATCAAATCCCTAAATCAATTGCATGGTCAACCTAAATCAATCCTAAATCAATTACATGGTTAACCTAAATCAAATCAATTACATTAACAGATGAGAAGAAGTAAAGGAAATATTAAGTGAAGAAATAATATAGAAAAACAAACAAACCATATGAATTTTAATAAGGAACAGTAGAAATAGATTTAATTTTTTACATTGATGCATTATTTATAATAGAGAGGAATTCTTAGTATATTGTAAAACAACATCTAACAGTAAGATTTAAATTAAACTACATTAAAATTGATGATAATTAAATTATAGAATAAACTTTAAATTAAACTGAAACTAGATGATAATAATTAAACTATTTGCTTCAAGATGATGCACTAATAAGTTATTTATAATGAAAGTAAAATTGGTTAATTACTATAATCAATTAATAAATATATAAAACGTTAGTTAAGGACATAAATAAAGAGTCTTAATCTAACTATAAACAATGTCAATAGTATTTCTAAATTATATTAAAAAAAAGTATTTTAAGCGATTCAAAAGTTTTATCATATTCGTGCTTATATATATATATATTATAGAGTATAGCTATATTATAGATAATAATTAAACTATTTTCATAATAAATATTATTATTATTATTATAGATAATAATAATAATTAAAATTACAGTATTAAGTTAATTATCATGAAAGTAAAATTGGTTAATTACTATCATTAATTAATCAATATGCAAAAAATTTAGTTAAAAATAAATGAAGATATTTAATTTAATTAAACAATGTCAATAACATTTCTGAATTATGTTAGAAAAAAATGGCATTTAAACGATTCAAAAATTTTACAATATTTTCATGTATATATTATAGATTAGAGACAAACGCCTATTAGATTGCGTGGATAGAACTCAATGCCTCGTAAATAAGGTCTCGTGTGAGATCCAATTTTTTTTTGTACTTCTTGTACTAACGGAAACAATAAGAATCGATGTTTTGGTACAAAAAATGTAGAGTTTGGAGAGAGTGTGAACCTTGAAGTCAAATAATGAAGTTGAATACGTAAATTCGAAAGCTAAATCGAGGTCTATTGAAATAAGAAAAAGGAATATATGAGAGTGATTATTGCCTTATAAGGATAGTTGAGAAACATCTAAAGAGATATTGAGATCTATAAGAATAATGATAACTAAGGAACTTCATCTAATATGTGTTGGAGGATTATGTATAATTATTATCTAAGTAAACTCGGGAATCTCTTGGAATTTTATAGATATTGAGGATATGACTAGGCAGAGTTGGAAGATGAGATAATTTTCAATGTATGGATAATGAATGGCAATCCAAGAAGCTTAACTTTAATCCAGTTCATACACTCTTGAAGCTTGTACATGACCTATTCTATGAGGTGGATAATATAATTTGCCACTATCGGAGTATAAATCAAGCCTATGTGAAGTTAGTGGGAGTGTAGTGAAGTCCGGAGGAGAGATTGAAGTGCAGCGGGATCAAGTTTCAATGAATCGAAGACATGAAAGACCGCCAACACTCAAATACTCATCAATCGGTGCCGTATCTCAGTGGCAGAGGGGACAAGCTTCTAGAATAAGCAAAAAAAGGGAGAAAATTTTAATCAGGAGTGATCCGATGTTGGTACCACTCCATAACTGGCACATGATGACCCCTTTTTAAGGCTAGGGTCGAGCCGAGGCTCCTCATTTTCTTCTTCTTCCTCTTATTTCTTCTTCCTCTCTTCTCCTTCGCCTCTTTCAAACCACCACCTTAAACACCCTCTAAACTCACCCTAAATATTTCTAAACAGTTCCTAAGCCTCTTGAAATAAGGATCTAACAAGAAAATAAAAAAAAATCAAAGATTTGAGCTAACGAGCCTAAAGAACAGATTTTCTTCAAACTCTTGGATAATCTTTCAATTCAACCATTGGATTGAGGTGAATTTCTAGTATATTATTCTACTCATCTCAAGTTTTAAATGGCTAATTGTTCAAATCATACCCTATACTTTACTGGATTGCTCAAATTAGAACCTGAAAAAAATAATCGAATCAAATTAGGAACCAAAGTTTGTATATCCTCACATATCAGGATCTATGAGTATTTTTTGTGGCCGTGAAATGCACTGTATAACTTGATGATGATGTGGCAAAAGATTAATAATAAAAAAAATTTTAAGAAGATAAATTTTTTTCTTTTTTCTTCATCAACCAAATGCTTCAAATTACTTTTCATGAAATTTAATTGTAATTTTTTAAGATCATATCAAATGTATCAAATTATTTTATTAGGATAATTATTCCTCGAAAATACTCTTCCTAAAAAAGCGTCTTAAGAAAACACCAAACAAACTCTTAAAATTTCTCTCTCTATTTCATAAGTTTTCTCCCTCTTCTTTTAAGTTTCACAAACCGCCATAAACTCAGAATCCGGCTATGCCCCACCGCTGTCGTTGTCAGCCACTTCTAATACCTAAAGCATACATATATTTTCCTCTCAAATTCTTCTTCCATCTAACGGTTTTATTTTTCTCAAAAATCTCCTAGTTTTCCTTAAAAAAATAAAAAACTGAAATCTAAAATATCTTAGATATCGCCGTTGATGTAAATTAGTCACCGGTTTTCTCCTACTCAACTTTCCTCCTTTGTCTATTCCTTGACGCCGAACTGATTGCCCAAAGACCTTTCTCAAGCTCTAATTGGAAATCATTTATTTATTGTTCAGATTTTATAGGAGCAGCTAGCTGTGATTTTTTTCCTTTTGACCAATTTTGAGTGTTCATGAGTTCTAATTATGTAATAATTATTTTGTTTAGTTGAAAAAAAAGAAGATGGATATCTTTCTGGAATGAAAAACAATCGAGGGGGAGAAAAAAGTGTTGATTTTACTTTTAAGTTTTAATGTACTTAAATTAAGTTAATAAAATCATCCATGTTATTTTTTTCAGAAATTTTACTAGGTGCCACGTTCTGATAGGTTTACACTTTGTTCTAATATAGGTTCACGCGCTTTTCTTCTTGTGTGTGTTTTACACACTAACTATTATTCTATTTGATCCTGATTTGTTACCATTTCTAAAATTTGGGTCCTAATTTGTTAGGATTACTTTTTTAGGTCTTGATTTGAGCAACTTGGCAAAGTTTAGATCCCAATTTGACCAATTAGCCACATGAAATTGCCTATTTACTTGCTATGATCCATGTATTGATTTAGAAAAAATCTTAGCTCAAAGTTTAAGTTCGGATTTTTGGGTTTAATTGAGTCTATATTTGAATTTTATGGAATTTGAGTCAATGATTATGATTGTTGAAGCTAATTTATTATGAGAGTTGTGAGGATATTGTCTCTCGCATTGTAGCTTGATCCGTGGTCGGATTGAAGAGAAACGGGAGAGAGAAGTGGAATAAGAGATTCTTGGGTGGAAACCTAGAACATATCCGGCACCGGATGTGTTGTGAACCGGCACCGGATGTGCATTGATGACTTGGTGGCTGTAAAATTAAGATGTTTTTTACCCCGAGAGTACTTGATTCCGTCCATATATATAAGAATCTTGAAAACTTGGGCACCACCTTGCCCCCTAATACTGATAATCTCAAAACTTTTGTAAGTATATATTAAAGATTTACGAGTTTGAGCTTTTTATCGAACTATAATACTTTGAAAACTTAATTCCTATTATATAACAGTTTTAAACTTATTTTCCAATCTATTATATTTATTGCCATCTCATTTTCAAGTCATATTCTTTCTTTAAATAAAAATAAAAGGAAAACGAGTGATGAGGCAATGAAACGTCTCCTACTTTCTCCATGTCCATTTATAACCTCTGTAATCACAGGAACTCAAATGTTTCTCTCTTTGATTTTTTATACTTTTTTCCACCACCGTTTAGATGACTTGATGATTTCTTGTTAGACTTGGTTTGGCAATATTTTAAGTCATATTAATTTTCTTGTTGGGTCTATTCTAATTAGACTTTATGTATAAAAGATGTTTGTTAAAATATCTCAATGGATTTCTTTGAAGGAGAATTGATTCTTCCTCTGAGAGAAAATCAATTCATTCATAATATAGTTTAGAGTTTCATGATGACTCCTAAAGCATCTTCTTTGAGAAAAATACATTAGAAGCCCATGCTGCCTTTTGTGAACTTTTGAGATGAAGCAAAAGTTAAACTACTTGCAGTCTAAAACAAGTTTTTTAATTTAATTTAATTTAATTTAATTTAATTTGACTAATCTAAAGTCATAACACCTAACTATTTCGATTGAGGAATTAATGAAAGACTTCCTTTTCGAAGATTTTGAGCTATGGAAGAGAACAAGGAGCCATTAACTTTTTCACAAATCATGGAAATGGATATCGACATTTTAAACAGATGGATCGGAACTGTTGTCACAAAACGAGATATAACTTAAACTTAACAGCAAAGACAATTAAAAACCTAAATTACTAAAACAATTTTAAACAAGAATCAAACTAAAAACAATATACCTTTTGTCAATGAAAATTGATACAAAGAGGAATTTGAGAGAAGTAAGAAAATAAATGGAGAGCATATATATTTTAGTTTGTTAGGCTTCTTATGTTTTTCCATAAATGTAATTCTTTCTTCAAAAAGCAAATGTAACTTGACTTGTGATTAGGTTAAGTTTTTATTTTTTCTTTTTTCTTTTTTTGTAAAGGAAAATATGACTTGGAAATGAGGTGGCAAGAAACATAATAAATTAGGAAATAAGTTTAAAACTGTTATATAATGGGAAATAAGTTTTCCAAGTATTATTGTTTGGTACAAAGATTTACAGGCCATTTTTTTTAATTCAAGTTGTGTCACATTTTTTCAAGATATATTTGGTTGAGAAAAAAACATAAAATTGAAATTTCAAATTTTAAATTCTAAATAATCATGAAAAGATAAATGTCCAGATATGGTGAGTTAATCTTGTTTATGCATCAGGCCAAAAAAAGAAAAATCTTGTTTATGCAACTTGCAACTTACCTCGGAGGTTATTGGCGCGCAGATACAAAAGTTGAAGAGCAGTCAAATTCTTTAATTCCCTTGGAACGCTACCTTCAAAATTGTTATAAGACAAGGATAGAACTTCTAACTTGTTGCACTTGAATAGACCACTTGGAATTCTGCCAGAAAGCTGGTTATAACTCAAATATAACTCTCGTAGGTTATGAGTGTGATCAAACATTTCCGGTGGGAATTGTCCGATGAGTTTATTGGAGCCGAAATCAATAATTTCCAAATTGGAAGACATGTTCCATTTCATGGAAGGTATTGAACCAGAAAGTTGGTTATCGTGCAGAACAATTTTTTCCAATGAAGAAATGTTGAAGATTGAAGAAGGTATAGAACCTGAAAGCTGATTCCGATTCAAATATAACCACTTCAACCAAGGAAGATTTTCAATTTCTACAGGAATCTGTCCCTGCAGATTATTTCCGAGCAAAATCAGGATCTCTAGCTTCGGTAAATAGCAAAGAGAAGGTGGGATTTTCCCGCTGAAGCTGTTGTTGCTCAAGTCTAAGACTTTGAGCCGACGTAAATTAGATAACTCATCGGGTAACGAGCCTTGAAAACTGTTATTGTGCGTGCTGAGCTGAGCAAGGAAAGATAGATTTCCCAAATGAGGAGGCAAGGTACCTTCGAGACCCATGTTAGTAAGATCGAGAGCTGTGACCCGATGGTGGCGAGGCCCGCAGGTGACACCAATCCAGTTGCAAACGGAGGTTACAGTGGACCAGTTGGTGGCTAAAACAATTTTAGGGTCGGTGACATGAGCTTTGAATGCAAGAAGAGCCAACCGATCTGTGGTTATGTTGTGTGAATGTTTAGACAAGGAAACTGAATTATTGAAGAGCAGCATCGCCAGGAAGGCGAGAATGAACTGTATGCTTCCCATAAGGTTCATTGAAGTATGAGTAATTGGAGAAGGGACTTGTGAGGCAAGCTGAGAAAGAAACATCATTTAAATATGGATCTAACATCACTTGTAGTATAGTGGATCATTTGGTTTGCTTAACAAAATATTAGTTTGAGAAAATTGCCAGAAAGGAATGTCTACAAGAAATATTTATTAATTGGCTAAAATCTCAATTAAGGACCAAACGTTTTAAGAAAATTTCAATTTATGACTAAATCTTTTGATTTTGTCAATGGAAGGCTCAACATTTGTAAATTGTCTCGATTTGATCCCTATCCTTTTAATTGCATCAATTAAGGATTCAATGTTTCTAAATTTGATCAAATAAGGATCTGATGTGCGTGTTATGCTTCCATAATTAACATCCAAAATCTTTGAATGGAAATGAAGTTTCCTTTTCAATTCAATTTTTTTTTCTTTTTGACTTATTTTTCGTTTAATTATATCACTTAAAAACTAAATTTTAAAAGTTTTCTCATTAGCCTTTATTTTGACCCAAATTGAAAACGTTAAACACTAAATTGACAAAATTAATAAGTTTGACCCCAAATCGAGATTTTCTTAAAACATTTGATCCTTGATTGAGATTTCAACCTTATTAATTAGTATTATGAAAAAAAAATTATTAAGAAGGAAACAATACTTGTATTTGTCTCTTTTTATCTTATTAAAAGTGTAAAAAAAATTAGAAATGCTAGAAAATGACAAGGACTTGCCTTTTTATCTACTATTAAGTTTGGCAAAATTTCAAAGTCTCCCAAGTCTATGCTTTTCTTTTCTTTTCTTTTGTTTCTTTTCATCTTTCCTGTCGCCAATTCAACTATATGCTCTGTCTCTATCTCTATCTCTATCTCTATCTCTGTCTCTGTCTTTGTCTCTGTCTGTCTGTCTCTCTCTCTCTCTTCAATCAACCTTTTAGTTTTTTTATATAATCGTAGGTATCTGTATCTGTTTAACGGTTTACGATTAATTCAATTCAAACCGCATCGGACTCCAAATAAGGAAAACCTCTCCCAAACCTGTTTTTTTTTATTTATAAGATTCGAACCCGATACATTATTTAAGAGGTATTGAATTTCATCAACCTCCTAATATCCAACAATAATATTAGAAATCTACTAATCGGAAATCATTACATTGGACTTCAAACAAAAAGAAACTCTCTCAATGCCCATACTTTATTATGATAAAAAAAATCATGCATTTTGAAGTAATTATTATATTTATTTGTAACAATTATCATTGTTAATGTACTTTTTAATGTACCCGTCCATATAAATATGCTTTCATCACTTACTATATCTTTTTAACTTTTTCTAGAAGCATATTTCTTTATTCTTTCCCGTCTATCAAGGAAAGATTCACATCTACCAACCGGCATTGGAAAATTAAGAAGAATCCACAAACATTAGGAGTTTCTTCCACACTAGGCATTAAATTTAATGCTCACGGCTTGACCCTCAGGTCTATTGTGTCAGCATCAAAATCAAAGTCATCGACCACTAGAGTGGACTGATAACTTACCGAGAAATAATCACATAGAACCGGTTTCATAGGAATTATCATAAAATTAAGATGTAGTATTAAGTTTAGTTATTAGTTTAAAAAATTTTAACCTCAAATAAAAATTTTAGAAATTTAGAATAAATATAAAAATCTATACTATTTATCATAAATAGATTTTACTTTAAATGTATAATCATAATTATGACACACTATAATTTCATGATAATTCTCACGAAACCTGTTCCATAGGATCATCATTCTCAATTATCAAAGTTTATGCATTTACTTTTGTCATTATCGACTACACGGTATAGCATTTATTATCTTTTCGTGCAATGATTTATAAAGGACCCTATCAAGTCGGATAGCAGAGAAAGATTAAAGAGTGAAAAGGAGGGAGACTTCTTTTGGAATCCTATTTATAGACGTGGGTATTTTTATCTTTATTTATTTTGTTAAAGCAAAACAAGGAATAAGTAAAGTAAATGGATCACGTGAAGGGTTATGATGTGTGAAGTATAGAGTGGGATACAGAAATGAGACAGACGATTTGTATTCCGAGATCATTGTCACTTGGCATGGGACGATAATTTAGATCAATCCTCCTTTGACAATTTTTTGCTTATTTTAGAGAATGATATGATAAGTTCACCTAATTTAAAATATATCATGGACATTTTTCAAATTCTTTAGTACCGTAGAAAATATATAAATTGCATTGCAATACTTACAGCTAGCTATATGGTACTTTTTTGCTTGGAAGATATCATAGAAATTTCCCTTAAAAAGGCATAAAGGAGAAGCATGAAACACACATCTGGTTCACATAATTGAGATGTTCGTAGAAATTTCATTGCAATTCTAATTAATGTTACTTGACATTTATCTATCTCATCAACCCACATCATAATAATATGAATTTCAATATTTAACTTATACAAATACCCTGATGATTTTGAAGAATACATGTGATGAGTTTAGTTAAATTTAAAATCTTCAATTTTTTGTTTTCTGTTTTAATAAAACATAAATTTCTTTTTCTAAAGCAGGCGAGAATTTATTACAAACAAAAAAATTGAACCAAGCATAACACACAATAAAAAAAAAAGAACTTCCACATTTTCTGCCTTTCGATCATGACAAGAATGACCAATAGGAACACAGCTTTCCCCGCCTTTGGTCTTTAATGGCGAAAGAGTTGCTAGCAGAGAACGGCCACAACATCATGAGTCAAGGAAACTTAAATTTAACACGAATGTAAGTGGTAAATTGGTAATTTAGAGACTTCTATTTTATGAGCTTTTCTTTTGGGCTGTGACATTCGCATTTTTGCATATTTAATTTAAGTATTTAACACGAATGAAAGGGGTAAATTGGTAATATAGGGACATCTATTTTTTAGGCCGTTTCATGGCTGAGCTTTTAATTGGTCCAAAACATTTTGGGCTTCCAAACCAAGCCCGCCAGTCAACCCGGGCACGAAATTTAATGCCTTTGGGCTCGACCCGATAGAGCTTGAATTATTATTTTATTAATATACTAGTTTTATAGACACGTGCGTTGCACGTGTTTTAAACCATCATTGATACGGGTGCCCTTAAAAGAAAATAGGAAAGAAAGCAAAATTATTAGAAATTATTAAAGAAAATATAAAAATATGAAATAATAATAGAAATATTAAATTAAAGACAAAATAATTCTAAAGAATTTTTCGCTCCCATTACGATTTGAGTATGTATCTTGGACATGTGCGTTATGATTTTTTTTTTGAAGTGAATGTCATCAACCCTCAATTTAATAATTTTATAGTGTATAAATATAAAAGTAATGTTTTGTTGATTGTTTAGATTATGTTGCCATGATATGAAGGTTAGAAAAAAGTTTTTAATTGTACCTTTGAAATGTATATAAGATTTGATTTCTCAAATGCGACATTGTCTTACATAAAAGGAATGAAAGTGAAATGTTTATTCAATGATTTTTGAAAGAGCAATCGGAAAAGCAACAACACTGGGATATTTATACTTTGCTCAAAGATGTGTTTCATCATCGTTTCGAATTGATATGCTTTTCATGATATCAGCTGCATATGAAAAATTTAATTAAAATATTAGTACTTTTATTTTTTTTTTGTTGAAGGAATTGACGAAAATAAATATGTTAATGTTGTTATTTTTTACCCTTATCTAAGTAGAACTTCTTTGTATACCACATTTTTTATATACGTTCCTTTTTGCTTCTTTGTATTTTTTGACTTGACCATAACTTTTAAAAAGGGAAAAAAGTTAGTAGTTATTAAAATGAAAACAAATTAATAAATTTCAAAAAATGAAAAAAAAAAGCACCCCTTACCCATCAATTTGGTTTCACGACTGTCCACATCCTCCAATCGAATAAAATTATAAAACACAATATTTTTGAAATAAAGAGAAGGAGCTTCATTAATAGTAGTATATTGTGTTAATGATAGTTCGATAATTTGGTAGACATTCGCAAAATAGGAGTTAATTTGCTTGACAACACCGTTGGTAATCATGTATGTCTTCTCTTTCTCAAAAATGTCAATCAATTTTGACATAACGTCATTAAACATCACTGCTTGTATACGGGTGCCCTTAAAAGAGAACAAAAAAAGAAAAACAAAATTAGTTGAAATTATTAAACAAAATATAAAAATATGAAATAATAAAAAAATTGAAATTAATAACAAAAATATTAAATTAAAGAGAAAATTTTGCATATGTTTACCTCGTCATCAACCAAAATCATTCTAATGAATTCTCCGCTCCCATTACGATTTGAAAATGTAACCAAATTCCCTTTTTGAGGTACCATAACTTTGATACTCCATTCTTCTTGTGATATATGTAAATCACGAATTTTTGATACTTTCTTAGAAGATGAATGGGTAGGAGATTGATCACAAATCTTTGATAATTCCAATTCCATAGATGAATCAATAAGAGATTCAGAATTTTCAGATATTTTCACAATACTTTCGAACATTATCTGTAATCAAGTAAAATAAAATTAGTGAATAAAATTATTTAAGAAAAGAAGATTATGATTAAATGAAAATAGGTCCAATTTGTTAAATGAAAAATCAAAACTTTGTTTAAATGAAAAAGGAGAAGAAAGACAAATCTCGGCACGACGATTCATAGAAAACTGATCTAGCTTTACAAACATGAAATCATAAAAGAAAATAAGATTCTGAATCGGCCCAAAAATCAAAATCGAAACTTTGTTTAAATGAAAATGGAGAAGGAAGAGTAACCTCGGCACGAAAATTCATAAAAGAGTCGTGCAGCTTTACAGAGTTCAAACTAATGGTACATTATATAGACCAATTAGTATTATATTTTTACTAAACTACGTAAATGATATATACTTACTCAATATCCATTAAATTTGTAGTTACGATTTAATCAAACTACCAAAGTTATAATCTATCTAAATTATTATTATTATTATCATCAGTTAAAGGGTATACTAAATGATATATATCGTACATTTTTTTAATTTTTAATCACTTATATAAAATCTATTTTTACTAAACTAAGTAAATGATATATACTTATTCAATATCCATTAAATTTGTAGTTACGATTTAATCAAACTACCAAAGTTGTAATTTATCTAAATTATTGTTATTATTATCACCACTTAAAAGGGTATACTAAATGATATATATCGTACATTTTTTTAAATTTTTAATCACTTATGTAAAATCCAGGCAAGCCCATCATGACTATCTTCTTAAGCTAGAAGAGTAGGTGACACTATTTTAGAAGGGAACCTGATTCCAGAAGAGCAATATGCCTATATATCATACATTTTTTTAAATTTTTAATCACTTATATAAAATCCATGCAGCCCCATGATGACTATCTTCTTAAGCTAAAAGAGTAGTGTCCAAAATAAACCACATTAAACTTATTATCTAAATAATAATGGTATATTTATGTATTTTATTAAATATATGCTATTTTAATATTATAATCTATTAAGCTGAAAAATAATCCAAAATATATTAAAATCTAATGGACCTTTTTTATATGATTTGAAGGTCTGATGTGGATTTAAAACAAATCGAAACTCAATAGAAAAACCTCAATGTCTTGTGTGAATCTAAAGCACATTAAAGCCCAATGATAAGATCCAATGGCATTTTTAAAATATATTGAATAAGAAGGGATAATAGATAGGGAAAAACTACTAACACAACTCACACTTTTATATATAGTATAGATATATATATATATATATTAATTTTAATCGTAAACTAATATGTTTTTTGCATATATTAAATTAAAATGTTAATATAAATTAGTTTTTTCATTACAATTTTAGTAGTAATAAATTTTTTATAAAAAAACAAAAGCACTTTAAAATGGTGAATTAGGTCGGCCTTGGTAAATGTCTTCAAATGTTAATTGAATTAAAGGATAAGTGTATATGATGAGTGAACGAAGGTTAATGTCCCTTAAGTAAAACTTTAATTTAAGTCTTATAATAAATAGAAAAAATAAAAAAAGAAAGTTTACGAGAACTTCCCCACTAATCAGTGCAAACATCATTGACCGGATTGTGTGGCATCATGACAAGAAAGGTTTTTATACCGCTATAAGTGGTTTATCAATATCTTTGTAGGACTGAAGAGTACTCACATGAAGATGTTGATGATGATGCAAGCTTAGATCGAGAAGTTCTAAGGAAGATTTGTGATCGCCTATATCTGTAAGTGTATAGAATCGAAAGAGTACAGATAAAGGAGTATTTCAAAGTCATTCTCACAGAGATTAAAATTTGTTATCTAAAGTAATTTCAATCTATAACAGATTTAAAGTAATTAAAGAAGATAATAGTTGAACTAAATTTAAGTTTAAATTCTAAATTTAAGCTAAATAAAAGAAGAATTAAATTCAAATGATGAGAATTGCTAGGGCTTTGGGGTTCACTTAGGTGGATATTCAATTACTAAGCAAGATTAATTATTAGGGACGATTACACTAAAATATCTATGTCCTCTATCAAAGTAAAAAGGTATTTTCAATTAAGTAATTACCATCTCTCGATGCGCAATTCAACCAACAGAACTCATTAAACACAAGTAATCTTAAGTTATCACCATAGTTTAGGATATCTCTATCTCTAACTCTAAGATGTTTATTCTCCTAGTGCACAGATTATACTTCTCTTTTCAATACTTCATATAATTCCAAAGAATCAATCTATGTTGATAAGTCATAAATCCAAAATTAAGATCAAAGAGAATAAATTCAACCAAAGCAATAATTAGATCATGCATTTATAATTGAATAATCCAATAAAAACTAATCCCTAACCCTAAGTAGGGATTTAGTTACACATAATTAAGTAAAAACCAAAAATAATTGAATTAAGCATAAAGAAATAGTGTAGGAACAAAGTAGAAGAAAACTCCAAAAACTTACTTCTAGCTCTCCCTTGACAGCAAAAAGTCCTAAAAAGAATAATAACTTGAGTATTTATATTAGGTATCTAAAACCCTAATAACTTAAAGAATTTTATTGGTCTTGGACTTGAACTTTAACTCTTATGTAGCCTATATGGCCCATATTGAATTTGGCTTTAATCTCCAAAGCTTGGTATCGTGGCTTGTTTCTCTTGAAGACCATATTTTGCTTTGACTTCAATGTTGCTTGCTTTTAACTCCAAGTTTGACTTTTGCCTTTGCCTTCTTTTAAAGCTCCAATTCCAGCAAAAAATCTTTTAAGTATACTAGAATTCCTATAAAACAAATAAATAACTAAAATGAGAAGAAATAAATGAATATGGACTATAAACATAATTAAAAAACCATATAATGTTCTAAAATAGTCCCAAATGTAGGTGTGAAATATATCTATTAAATTCCCCAACACTTAGCTATTTACTTGTCCTTAAGCAAAATTAAATAAATCTAATCCTAAAACAAAAAATTATTCTATTTTCATAGGTGTACGGTTGCATTTAATATATGCCACAAGCCTTTAAACCCTGAGGTGTCTTTAGTGGAGGAGTTATAGTCTCCTGAGGATTTACCAGAACGATACCCACAAACATTTTTCAAAAGATATTAGTTAGCTTCAAATCAAAAATACAAGTTATATAAAATTTAAAGCAAATAAATTAAAAAGTCAGTAATTAAACACATAATACATCATAAATAAATTACTAAATAACTTAAGTATTGTAAACACTATTCTACCTCATTCATTAGGATCCAATGCTTGAAATCAATTGTTCCTCACAAGATATCTCTCTAACACACATGTGTTGAAATTTTATGGTGAGGTACTCTTATGATCTTCATATGAAATTAGACTTACCATAGGTTTGAAAAACATCTAATCTCCACTACTCCAATATATACATACAAGCAACAATCATAAAGGTCTTAATCCAAAGGTTGTGATGAGGCCAAAAGAGAATAAACAAGTTAACAAAGAAAAGGTTAAAGAGAAAAACAAAATAATTCAAAATTAATAGAGCAAAAACAAACCAAGAAAAGCCTAGGATATCTTGATCTAAAATTACTCCATCAACTTTCAATATTTTACAACACTCACTTTCTTTTCTTCATTCTTTAGAAATCATGCAATGATTCTTTTTCTGTTTTTTTTTTAAAGGCAAACTTGAACTTTATGCCTTCTTTTCTCATTTTTTTTTAACATTGGTAAGAATTCTTCTTTTAATTTCAGCACCACCTTCTATAATAACCATCTCCCCCACACTTATTCTTTTGCAATCAATCCCAAGAACAACATGAATCTCAAATAATTGTTCTACTAATTAAGAATTGGGATGCAAGAAATTGTTTTTCATGTTTAGGCTCAAGGTTCTTTGGAAAAGTTACAAAGAAAAAGTCTAAATATAATAATAGGCTCAAAGGGGTTCACTAATAGATTAATGTACAAAAGGTTGGCTTTTTTGCTCAAACGAAATCTTAAAGATCTTAATCTCAATGCTTGCACATATATTAAAAACATGTAATCTCAAAAAGATGAATCTCAAGTTCTAGAAGTCATAAAATCATAGAAGATATAATCTAATATAATCAAGGAAAAAAAAATAGGCATGAAGGTTCAAAATCTCACCAGGTAACACAAATCAATTTGAAGCATTTTTTTCCTAACAAATTCAATATCCTAGAATTTACAAAACCTAAATTATAAAGTATCTACTTAATTATATTATGCATCTAATTATTCACAATTTAACCTATCACAAAGAATTAAATATAATCTCATACAATCAACTTAAAGCAATCAATAAGAATCCTAAAAGTTAAAAAAAAAATTTAGTTCAAAAAAAATCATGCCAATAATCAAATCATCAAAAATTTCATGCATGTAGGTCTTAACCAAAGCTAACTAAAGGCAAAACTAACACTAATAAACTAACAAATCATAAAAATTTAAATTTCAAAGATTCCCCCCACTACACTTAAGCATGAACATTGTCCTCAATGTTAAATTAAGCACATAAACCAGAAATAATAAGAACAATTAAGAGTATAGAAATCTCCCTTTTGCTCATACTAAGTGAAGGTTGAATAAGTCAATGAAATTCCAAAAAAATTACTTACAAAAATAAAAAATAAAAAGAGTTAATGAAAATGAAAATAAGAAAATAAAATGAAATCAATACATTAATTTAGAAATTGGGTTGCCTCCCAGCAAGCACTAAATTTAATGTATATAGCTAGACATAGCCATTGGATGGAGCTACTCTTGAACAGTGATCTTTTGGATGCATCCCACATGATCTCCTTCCAAATAATGCTTCAAACGTTGTCCATTGACCACAAATGGTTTTCCATCATCCCCTTTCTATTTCTATGGCACCATATACTTGCACCTTCTTCATAATGAAAAGCCTAGACCATCTTGATTTCAATTTCCCTAGAAACAATTTAAAACGAGAGTTAAAAAGTAATACTTTTTGACTAACTTTAAATTCTCTCTTAAGGTGTGTCTATCATGAAAGGCTTTGGAGTGCTCTTTGTAAATCCTGGCATTTTTGAAAGATTCTTTTCGAAACTCATTAAGCTCATTCAATTGGAGAAGTCGCTTTTCACCCGCCTTGGCCAAATCAAAATTAACCTTCTTGATTCCCCAAAGTGCTTTATGTTCAATTTCAATAGGAAGGTGACAAGATTTCCTAAAAACCAATAGATAAGGAGACATCCCTAAAGGTGTTTTGAATGATGTCCAATAAGCCCAAAGAGCATCATCTAACTTTCTTGCCCAATCGGTTCTTGAAGGATTGACAATTTTCTCTAAGAGTTGCTTGATTTCTTTATTTGAAACTTCTACTTGACCATTTGTTTGAGGATGATAAGTGGTAGAAGTCTTGAAGATGCACCCATTATTCTTCAAAAAGTTCTTGAAGGTGGAATTCTGAAAGTGAACTCCATTACCACTAATGATGACTCGGGGAACTCTAAATCTAATGAAGATGTTATGTTTGACAAATTTCACTCCAGTATTATTCTTCAAAGCAACTGCCTCAACCCACTTGGACACATAATCCACCGCCACAAGGATATATTCTTTCCCTTCAAATTTAGAGAAAGGACCCATGAAGTCTATACCCCAAACATCAATTAGTTCAACAAGGAGAATCATATTTTAAGGCATCTCATGTTGCTTACTAATATTTCTAGTTCTTTGACATCTATCACAAGCAATGACAAAGCTATGGGCATCCTTGAATAATGTAGGCCAATAAAACCCACATTGTAAAGCTTTTGCAATGGTTTTGTCGACACCATGGTGTCCGTGATATGGAGATGAATGGCATGCATGCAAGATTTGTTTCATCTCATCATCAGGTACACATATTCAAATAATACCATCAGAACATCTTCAGAATAGCAAAGGGTCATTAAAATAATAGTATTTGGCATATGAAAGAATTTCTTCTTTTGATGATATGAAAAATCTTTAGGAACAATGTTAGATACCAAGAAATTCATTAAATCAGAAAATTAAGGAGTCTTAACATGTTGGACAACCCAAAGTCTTTCATCAGAAAATTGGTCACAAATCGGTTCATCATCACGTTGGTCTCTTTGCTCCAATCTCGACAAGTGATCAGCAACTAGATTTTCCACTCCTTTCTTATCTTTATTCTCCGAGTAAAATTCCTCCAAAAGAAAAATCCAACAAATTAGCCTCGGTTTTGCATCCTTTTTAGACAAAAAGATATTTGAGAGCAGAATGATCAGTGTAAACTATGACTTTAGAATAAACAAGATAAGAACGAAACTTCTCAAAAGCAAAAACTGTAGCTAGAAATTCTTTCTCAGTAGTAGCATAATTAATTTTAGCCTCATTTAGAACTTTGCTAGCATAATAAATAACATGAAGTTTCTTATCTTGTCTTTGTCCCAAAATAGCCCCTAATGCATAGTCACTTGCATCGCACATCTGTTCAAAAGATAAATTCCAATCAGGTGCAGCCATAATAAGAGTTGAAGTCAACTCCTTTTTCAACATATTAAAAGCCATAAGACATTTATCAGTACACTCAGAAGGAATATCTTTTTTGCAATAATTGTCAAAGAGGTCTAGTGATTTTAGAGAAATCCTTAATAAACCGCCAATAAAAACTAGCATGACCGAGGAAACTTCTAACTACACGAACTGGAGTTGGAGGTGGTAATCTTTCAATAATTTCAATCTTCGCTTTATCCACCTCTATGCCATTCTTTGAAATTCGGTGACCCAAAACTATTCCTTCTTATACCATGAAGTGACATTTTTCCCAATTAAGCACAAGGTGTGTTTCTTCACATCCTTGCAAAACCTGTTTCAATTTAAACAAGCAAGCATCAAAAAGAGATCCAAAAACAAAAAAGTCAACCATGAATACCTCGATTGTTTCTCTATCATGTCAGAGAAAATCGCCATCATGCATCTTTGGAAAGTGGTCGGAGCATTACATAACCCAAAAGACATTCTTCGGTAAGCAAAAGTTCCATATGGGCATGTGAAGGTTGTCTTTTCTTGATCTTCTAATGCATTTGGAATTTGATTGTAACCCGAATATCCATCAAGAAAGCAATAATATTCATGTCCAACCAATCTCCCCAACATCTGGTCATAAATGGTAATGGAAAGTGATCTTTGCGTGTTGTGGCATTCAATTTTCTGTAGTTTATGCACACTCTCCAACCAGTGACCGTTCTAGTGGGAATCAACTCATTCTTCTCATTTGTAATCACAGTCATGCCTCATTTCTTTGGAACAACCTGCACAAGACTCACTCAAGGACTATCAGAAATAGGATAGATAATTCCTGCATCAAGAAGTTTAATTATCTCGGCATGAACAACTTTTTTCATGTTCGGATTAAGTCTTCGTTGATTTTCCACACTAGGTTTGTGGTTTTCCTCCATCAGAATTTTATGAGAACATATAGATGGACTAATTCCTCTTATGTCCATAATAGTCCATGCGATTGCCATCTTATATTCTCATAAAACTCTCAAAAGCTTATCTTCCTGCACAGAGCTCAACACAGATGAGATAATAATAGGATAAGTGTTGTTTTCTCCTAGATATGCATATCTAAAATGAGAAGGTAAGGGTTTCAAATCAAATTTAGGTGCCTCTTGAATAGATGGTAAAGTCTTAGGTTCTTTTTCTCCTAAGTCCTTTAACATATGAGAGAATCGAGGTTTAGCTTTTTCTCTATCTAATCTATAAGCACATGCAACAATATTATCATCTTCATGATTCTCATTTAGACCTAGAGCTATACAAGTTTCTAAAGTGTTATCATAAGTAACTCTAGATAAAGAATCATGCACAATAGTATCAACAACATCTATCTTATAACAGATATCATCATATAAAGGACCTTTAATAGCTGTAAAGATGTTGAATTCCTCTTTTTCAGTGCCCACTCTTAATGTTAACTTACCCTTAGGCACATCAATTAGTGACTCTCTAGTAGCCATAAATGGTCTCCTAAGAATAATGGGAACATCAATGTCATACTCCATATCCATAACAAGAAAATCTATAGGAAAAATCAGTTTATCAACTTTAACAAATAGATCTTCAACAATTCCATAAGGATACCGAATAGTTCTATCAGCAAGTTAGAGTGACACCGTTGTAGGGTTGAGTTCTCCTATTCCAAGTTTCGTGAAAAGAGATAAAGGCATCAAGTTAATAATAGCACCTAAATCACATAGACATTTGTAAACATTTGAAGCACCAAAGTAACATAGAATAACAAAACTCCTTAGATCCTTCAACTTTGGAGGTAATTTATTTTGCAAAATTGCACTACACTCATCAATTAAGGGTACCGTTGCAAACTCCTTAAGTTTTTTTTTTGTTGGAGATGAGTTCCTTCAAAAACTTTGCATATGATGGCATTTGAGCTAATGCTTCGGCAAAGGGTATGATGCTATGGATTCGTCTAAAACTGTCCAAGAACTTCTTGAAACTAGCTTTATCTTTTCTCTTCTTCAGTCTTTGGGGGTAAGGAATAGGTGAAACATCAGGTTTCACCTCGAAATTTGCAGAGAGGAGTGTCCGGCGTGGGATAGGCTTGCATCTAGAGCGGGAGGCGTTGTTTGAAGTTCGTTGGACAAGGGAATAGGCATTCCCATACAGGACAGGTTCGGGTTCAGCGCGGGAGACATTGCTTAAACATCGATTAGTGGTTTTGAAGTCACTCCCACACTGGATATAGTCAAGTCCGATGCGGGAGATGTCAGTTGCGGCTTGTCACCAGCTTCAATATCATATCCAGCATGGGAAAGCATCGGGTCTCGTGCGAGATCTAAATTTTTTTCAGTTTTCGAGCTGTTTTAAGGCATTGGTACTGTGACTTCAACCCACCCTTCTTCCTCTGAAAAATTTCGATCCGTCTCTTCTCTAGAGTCTCCAGAATTAATGATTTTCGCACTTCTCAATGTGATAGATTTGCAACTTTCTTTAGGATCTGTTTCAGTGTTGCTAGGAAGCATTCCTTGACCTCTTTCACCCACAATTTGAGCTAGTTAACTCATTTTCATCTCCAAATTTCAGATAGAAGTACCATGTAATTGTTAAAGATTGTCAATACGCATATGATGGAAGCATTGCTGGTTTGCAAGGTAGCCATTATTTGTTTCAATTGGTCTTCTATTTTAGTGTTTTGTGGAGATTGAGAAGCTTGTTGTAGTTGTTGTGATGGAAATCCAACTTGCCCAGCAAGATTGTTTGTTCCAGCGCCTTGATTACTCCAAGAAAAGTTTGAATGCTTTCTCCAAGCAGGATTATAAGTATTATAGAAAGGATCATTCCTTCCTCTTTGCTTTGCTCCAAACCCAGCTACATAATTCACATCTTCATTAAAATCAGTAGGCATTCTATTCATACAGCCTTAAGAATAATGATTAAACATACCACAATTGTTGCAGGCTTCTGGTTGAGTAGATACTTGAGTAAAAAGCTTCTCAAAATTCTTGTTGAGAGTGACTAACTGAAAGGTTAAGTTAGATTGAGTTTTAGCTTGTAGTTCAAATTCTTGCACATTCAACTTTCCTCTTTTTTTTTCTCTTGCTTTGTGAGTTTTTAACCAGCCTTTCAAAGATCTTACTTATCGCATCTGGTGTCTTAGAAGATATCTCATATCCCACAGCATTATCCATCGAATTTGCAACATTCTCCGTAAGACCTTTATAGAAAAAATGCCATAGCATACGGGTAGGATAGCCATGATGAGGACATTGACTAAGTAGCTCTCGAAATCTCTCGTAAGCTTCATAAAATGACTCAAAATCATCCTGCTTAAATTCTTGAATCTTGTTTCTCAACTCATCAGTCTTATAAGCCGGATAAAATTTGAGAATGAAAGCATAGTAAACTTTATCCCATGTGTCAAGAGAATCATTCTTTAAGCCTAGCAACTAGTTTCTTGCTGGGCCTTTCAAGCAACCAGAGAAGCATCTCATTCTGAGGTCATATTCTGTCAAGTTTTGTAGTGGAAAATTCTGTACCACTTGATAAAAGTCTCAAATGAAAGCCATTACATCATCAAAAGAGAAACCATTGAATGTAGGTAACCTATTTAGCTGAGAGTTTTTCAGCTCATATTGTTTGGCAGCATTACTCAGCTGGATGCAATAAGGGCTGTTATCAATCATTGGAAATTGCATCTCTCCCATAAGTTCTCGTGGAGGCTGATTGTTGGCTTGGATGAGAGCATTGTTATTGCCACTATTGTTGCCACCACCACTATCACCCTGGTTGTCAACCATCTCTTTTTGTTTTCTGATTGCGTTGAACTGTCTAGCGGTCTTTTTCAATTTCAGGATCGATAGGAATTAATTGATCAGATTTATCTTGGCTTTTAGTGATCCTATCTTTCATTAATAGCCTGAAACCAGAAAAGAGGAAAACAGATTAAAAATGAAAATAAAAAGACTAAAACTAATTAAAGAAAAACAAATATTTAATCCTCGATAGCGGCATCAATTTCTTGATCGCCTAAATCTGCAAGTGTACAGAATCGAAAGAGTACAGATAAAGGAATATTTCAAGGTCGTTCCCATAGAGATTAAAATTTTTTATCTAAATTAATTCTACTCTAAAACAGATTTAAAGTAATTAAAGAAGATAATAGTTGAACTAAATTTAATTTTAAATTCTGAATTTAAGTTAAATAAAAGAAGAATTAAATTCAAATGATGAGCGTTGCTAGGGCTTCGGGGTCACTTAGGTGGATATTCAATTACTAAGCAAGAATAGTTATTAAGGTTGAAATAACGATTACACGAAAATATCTATGTCTTCTCTGAAGGTACAAAGATATATTCACTTAAATAATTACCATCTCTCGATGTACAATTCAACGTAACCGAACTCATTAAACACAAGTAATCTTAAGTTATCACCCTAGTTTAGGATATCTCTATCTCTAACTCTAAGATGTTTATTCTCCTAGTGCACAAATTATACTTCTTTTTTCAGTACTTCATATAATCCCTAAGAATGAATCTATATTGATCAGGCATAAATCCAAAATTAAGATTAAAAAGAATAAATTCAACCAAAGCAATAATTAAATCATGCATTTATAATTAAATAATTCAACAAAAGCTAATCCCTAAGCCTAACTAGGGATTTAGTTACACATAATTAAGTAAAAATAAAAAACAATTGAATTAAGTATAAAGAAAGAGTGTAGGAACAAAGTAGAAGAAAACTTCTAAAACTTAATTCTAGCTCTCCCTTGACAGTAAAAAATCCTAAAAAAAAAAATAACTTGACTATTTATACTAGGTATCTAAAACCCTAGTAACTTAAAGAATTATATTGGTCTTGGGCTTGAATTTTAACTCTTATGTAGCCTATATGGCCCATATTGAATTTGGCTTTAATCTCCAAAGCTTGGTGCCGTGACTTATCTCTCCTGAAGACCATATTTTGCTTTGACTTCAATGTTGCTTGCTTTTGACTCCAAGTTTGACTTTTGCCTTTGCCTTATTTTAAAGCTCCAATTCCATCAAAAAAAAATCCTTTAAGTATACTAGAATTCCTATAAAACTAACAAACAACTAAAGTGAGAAGAAATAAATGAATATGGACTATAAACATAATTAAAAAGCCACAAAAAAAATTCTAAAATAGTTCCAAATATAGGTGTAAAATATACCTATCAATTTGGAGAGCATACGTTCCTCCCAAGTTAAAAGTCTTTGGGTGGAAACTTTTTCATAAAGCTCTTCCAGTTATGGAGAGCCTTGCAAATCGAAAACTTGATGTAGACCCAATTTGTTTCAGATGTAAATGTAATACCCGTTCTAAATTACTGTTTCTCTTAGTTTGTCAGGCATGCGTAATTTAGTAGGAAATCATGGAAAATATAGTTTAAGCCTTACTTAAGTTATTTATAGGATATAAATGGGATTAAATGAATTGTTAAAGTTTAGTAGTAAAATTAGAAGTTTAGACTGATTTTACAAAAAATTGATAGAGAATTTAAAAATTTCGCTACCAATGGAATAAAAAGAAACAGTCTAAAGAATAAAAATATACACTGAAAATTTTATTACACTGACTTAGGAGATGGATGGAATTTTAGTGATTGTTGGAGGACAAAATGGGAACTTAGAACAAAATTCTCTTTTATGGACTTAACCATCTAATGACAAGTGGCAATGGCTTAGGAATTGATGACTAGGATTGGAACAAATTTCATCATCTTCCACCCTTGTAGAATCCGGCCATACATAAGGAAATGTCTAGAAAATTCAACAATTTTCATTGTTGTCTTCAACCTTGAGAAAAAGGAAGAACAAACTCCATTGATGAAAGCTTGGAAGCTTACCCCATAACACATAAGTCCTAAATTCTCCAAACAAGCCTATTAAAATTACCTATCAAATTAAACCTCTTGATTAGCCCATTAACATTCCTAAATCAATTTTAAGAAATTCAAGCTAAGTGAGGAGAAATTGCAATTGGAAAGTCCAGGGTTCTTGGTGGATTTTCACAAATCAAAGTAAGTATGCCTAATTTTGATGTTAGAATGTAGATTATGGCATGCTAAATATGAATATAGGGTCAATTTAACTTGAAATCACTTGTAGGAGTGTGAATCTAGAAAATTAGAAAAATTATGGAGAATTTTTGAATTTAAGATTTTTGGGTCAAATTGAATTCATGAAACCTTAGGATTAAAATATGAAGTTTATGGAAGCTTACTAAACTAGGAAATGTCATTGAATTTATTAGAAATGAAAATTTTAATTTTTCAATAATTTATGCAGAAATTTCAAGGAAAATAGCATCTTTGTCATTTTGGAAGTTAAATGAAAATGTAGTTGTTTTGAAGTAAATTTAGTTAGAAAATGTTAAAGAGAAATGTTGGAAAAGAAAAATTGGAAATTGGATGAAATTAGAGCAAAGGTCGAAATTTTTTTTATGTGCCATAGCTAGGGGAAATTTTCAACCTATAATGGTATAGATGTGAATTTTGGAGAAATTAGATTGGAAGAATATTAGTGAAAAATGCTAATTAGGAGTTAGAATTCAAATTTAGTGCATGGCATGCATGGCATTACACTTAGTCTAAGTCTTAATTAAATTTAGCAATGGCTATAGAAACCTAATAAATGTATGAATGATTAGGAGACCAGACAATACAGAAGGACAAGGAACCGGTCGAGAAAGAGCCGGAATAGCTTGGACCTCACTGTGAGTGGATAACGAAATTTTAAATCTCTACTCCTTATTGTTTTGTTAAATGTGGTTTTATGAAAGTTTATTATTATGCTATGTGTTTAGAGAAATGGCTTATTTGAATGTGTATTGAATGATGCTAAATGTGAATGGCCCATGGAATGTGATGGCTAAATTGAAATGTTTGGTTTTGATAATTGAATATGGAAAATGGTTTTGAGATAAAATTGCTAATATTGATTTCAAAACATTGAAAGTTTTATTACATAATTTTTCAAAGATAATGTTTTATTCGAAGTAAACATAAAAAGGTTTGCAAGCCATCACAATTCCAAGATGTGACTATACGGTGGCCTCCATGGGAGGATTTTAGTTACTGCAATAACCGCATAACCACGGACCTCCTTTTGAGGGGCGTGGGAATGCTGTGTACACCTTGGACAGGGAGGCGCGGAGGGAAACCCGCAAGGTAAATTCGAGTTCGTCCTGTGGTATCCACCGTTCAGGACGGGACTCGCTACTCTGACACGCCCGGACCTAGTCCGCACGTGTCAAGTTGTGTATTTATGAATTGTTGTCTAGTCAATATACCAAATTTGAATTCCCATGGATGTTTTAAAGTTCATTTAGCTCGATTTCATGCTTAAAAACCCTAAAATTTAAGTTCCGAGATGTGGGCCCCACTTGGGCACGGATCCCAAGGAAGTTTGACCGAGTTGACCGGAGTCAACTTTGACTCAGTTGATTCCAGCGCCGGAACTGGTCAGAACCGGCGCCGGAACTAACCGATTATAATGGGTCTCGGCTCACCCGAGAACCATCATTTTCATTTCTTCTCTTCTTCTTCAATTCTCCGAATTCTCTCTTCTATCTCTTCAAAATCAACTCTGTAATCTCCTTTCTAACACTCAATCAAACATCAATATCAACTTCTTTTGTCTTCTTGAAGATCAAAACACCAAAATTTCCAAGAAAATCACCAAATCTAGAAATCTGAAAATTCAGCAACAGTTTATTCTTCGAGCTATATCTTTTGATTCAACCGTGGGTTGTTGTTGGGAATTTGGTATGTTGTTCTAGACTCATCAATCTTTAATTTGATAGTTTACATGCTTGATTTCATGGTCTGTGCTAAGAGAAATCGTTGATTGAAGTTGAGATTTCTGTTTTGCCCAAGATATATTAATCCTTAGTGTTTTAATTCAAAATTCGAGCATGTTTAATGGATTGATTCCGTTCTTGAAGCTGTGAATCCTTAGATCACGTGTTTAACTTGCTGTGTTTCAACTTTGGTGTGAATTGGTGTTGAATCGGACTTGAATCCGGCTGAAGAAATTGGAGGCCGAAGCTCGACCTTAATTCCAGGATAGAACCGGCGCCGGTTGTGGTATGAATCGGGGGCCGGATCTTGCTCAGCACTGTTGGGCAATTTTTGCCCCAATTCGGGTCCAGGGGCAAAATGGTCATTTTGCAGCCCTAAATCCCTTTTGATCCCATTTGACCCAATTGACTTTAAATTACTTTAATTGACCTCCGGACTTGCCCAATTTTACTCCGTGACCTTAAATGGGTTTTGTTTTATGATTTAATTATTGGTTGAATGCCTTTATTAATCAAATTAGATTTTAATTTGATTATTTAGGTACGTGATTGTAAGAGGTTGGAACCGGTAGCAGTTTGAGCTAAGGCATTCGTGGGTAATCGGGGAGTATACAACTCTCCTCTCTTGTGAGTGGCTTGGATTATATTGGTTGACCATTGAGGGTTAACCGTTTTTAAATTTCTTTATAAATGCTTTATTAAATTGTTTATATATGTTTTGGGGTATGAATTGTCCACCCTCACACACCATGTTTACAAATGATTTAAAGGGTGGAAATATCAAATATTTTTACAAGTTGATATTATTGATTATTTTTTGGGGAAACGATACCCCTGAGAGATGAGAGATTGAGTGGTTTCCTCGGGGCTCCGATTTGCGGGAGAGTGGACCAAGTTTGAGAGCATGCGTGGTACTCAGCCGTGGACCGCCTATCGAGGGGCACGGTGAGTAGAGCCTGGTTGGGAGAGGCGCGTAGGGAAACTCGCCAGGACTCCAGATGCTGTGTTCCACCACAGCAAGGCAAACGTCAAGGGAATGGGCCAGAGAGTAAAGAAAAATGTTTTAAAAGTATAAAGTAACCCTTGACGGTCCAGTGGATACCCCAATGCACGGGTATACCTTATGGGACAATTTCAGATGCCAGCCCATTTGGAAATATTATTATTGATTTAATATTTGATTTGGTTTGGGACTTACTATATTTCAGTAAATGGTTAATTAAATTGACTTTGGATTATTTCATATCCCCAGCCTGAGGTGATCGGTCTTTATAACCGAGTCTCTCACTGGGTACAAGTTTATGTACTCACCCCATTCACTTTTGTTGTCAGATCATCAGTCCTAGGACGGCGGACGTCCTGGTGGCCAGTGATCCCAGTACGACACTGTGGACACGTCTTTGTAGGTGCCACCCCTTTTGCTCTGTGTATCTTGGCTAGGAATATTAGTGCATCTTACATATACATTTATGTATTTATATATAATACTTTCCGCTGCATGGAGTACCGTAAGATGTGTTATTTTCTTTTAAAATATTTCTGAACTATATTATCTATAATGATCTCGTATGTTTTCATATATTGCTCGAATATCCTTTATTTTTAAGCCTTATGCCATCTTGGTTGCCCGCCTGACGAGGCACGCATCTCGAGGTAATACGGCGGTTGTCGCGTGGTCGAGCCTGCGGGTCAGGGCGTGACAATTTTATTGGTGACAATTTTATTGGTATCAACTTCGAGGAGTCGGAGTGTTTTCTAAGATTGACCTGTGATCAGGTTATCATCAGTTGAAGATCCGAGAAGAAGATATCCATAAGTCCGCTTTTCGTACCAGATATGGACATTACGAGTTCTGTGTGATGTCGTTTGGACTTACCAACGCTCCAGCAGCATTTATGGACTTGATGAATCGTATATTCCATTCGTACTTAGACCGATTTGTCGTTGTCTTCATTGATGACATATTGGTTTATTCAAGGAACCGGCGGGAGCACGCAAATCATCTTCGCATTGTGTTGCAAACTCTTCGAGATCATCAGCTTTATGCTAAGCTCTCCAAATGCCAGTTTTGGTTACAGCAAGTTGGATTCCTTGGACATGTTGTGTCTAGGGATGGTATATATGTGGATTCCAACAAGATTGAGGCAATCACCAATTGGAAGCGTCCTACAACTCCCACAGAGATTCGAAGTTTCTTGGGATTAGCTGGATATTATCAGAGATTTGTGGATGGATTCTCCACAATTGCTGCACCATTGACTAAGCTGACCCGCAAGAATACTAAGTTTGTTTGGTCAGAGGAATGTGAAGAGCGTTTCCAGAAGTTGAAGGATAAATTGACGACCGCACCGGTACTTGCATTACCTGTGAGCGGTAAGGAGTTCATTGTGTATACCGATGCATTGGGCAACGGACTTGGATGTGTGTTGATGCAAGATGAGAGGGTAATTGCATATGCTTCTCGTCAATTGAAGCCGAACGAGGTTAATTATCCAATACATGATTTGGAGCTTGCTGCCATAGTCTTCGCTTTGAAGATTTGGCGCCACCATTTATATGGTGAAACCTGTCGTATCTACACCGATCACAAGAGCCTCAAACACTTCATGACCCAGCGTGAGTTGAACATGCGGCAAAGGAGATGGCTAGATCTTATAAAGGATTACGATCTCGTAATCGATTATCATCCCGGCAAAGCGAACGTAGTTGCTGATGCTTTGAGCGAAATACAGTTACGTCCTTGGCGACGATCAGAGATGTTCACTTACCAGAGTTGGTGGAGTTGAGGTCGACTGGAACCAGATTGGCTTATGATCATCATGACGGTAAACTAATTGCTCAGATTTTAGCTAAGCCAGTGCTAGATGATCGGATTCGTGATCTCCAAACGTCCGATCCGAGGCTGTAACAAGAACTTCAGAAGTTACAATTGGGAGAACCATCGGAGTTTTCAGTTCGTAGTGATGGAATTCTGTTATTTAGGAGTCGAATCTGCGTGCCTCACGATCTTGATCTTAAAGGCACCATTCTTCAGCAAGCCCATTCTTCTCCGTTTGCTATGCACCCAGGTAGTACCAAGATGTATCGAACCATCAAGGACCATTATTGGTGGCCTGGAATGAAGAGAGAAGTCGCTGAATTCATAGCGAGATGCTTGACGTGCCAGCAGGTGAAAGCAGAACGTTGAAAACCTTTCGGGACACTTCAGCCTCTCCAAATTCCCGAATGGAAATGGGAGCACATCACCATGGATTTTGTAACTGGTTTTCTGCGTGTTAGACGAGGAGTTGATGCAGTATGGGTAATTGTCGACCGACTTGCCAAGTCAGCACATTTTCTTCCTGTAAGCATGAAATAGAGTGTGAACCAGTTAGCGCAACTTTACATGAACGAAGTAGTTCGACTTCACGGAGTCCCAGCTTCTATAGTTTCAGATCGAGATCCGAGGTTTACGTCACAGTTCTGGGATAGCTTTCAGCAAGCGATGGGAACTCAGCTTCGTTTCAGCACCGCTTTCCATCCACAGACCGACGGTCAGTCGGAACGTACTATTCAGATATTGGAAGACATGCTGCGAGCATGTGCGCTTGAGTTTTCTAGTGGATGGGACACGTATCTTGCAGCAGCGGAGTTTGCTTACAACAATAGCTACCAATCTAGCATTGGTATGGCTCCGTATGAAGCTCTGTACGGAAAGAAGTGTAGAACCCCGTTGTATTAGGATGAAGTGGGCGAGAATCGAATCTTCGACAAGGCAGAGATTGAACTCACCACTAAGAAGGTAAAGTTCATTCGGGAACGACTTCAGGCGGCCCAGGATCAAGATCGAAAATATGCACAGCGAAGGAGAACACCATTGGAGTTCCAAGTGGGAGATCAAGTGTTTTTGAAGGTCTCACCTTGGAAAGGTGTTATTCGATTTCACAAGACGGGAAAGCTAAACCCGAGGTACATTGGTCCATTTTTTGTCACTGAACGAATTGGACCGGTGGCATATCGCTTGGAGTTGCCACCTGACATGTCTCGGATACATGATGTCTTTCATATATCTATGCTCCGAAAATATGTACCTGATCCGTCACACGTTCTTCAAACACCACCTGTGAAGCTAAAGAAAAGTTTGGACGTCAGGGTTCGACCTGTAGCCATATTGGATCGAGAGATTCGATCGTTGAGGAATAAATCGGTACCTTTGGTGCAAGTTTTGTGGAAAAGCTCGCAGATTGAGGAGCAGACTTGGGAGCCCGAGAATGATATGAGACGTGATTTCTCCCATTTGTTTGATGTTTAATTTGTTTGAATTTCGGGGACGGAATTTTTGTAAGGGGGGGAGAGTTGACACGCCCGGACCTAGTCCGCACGTGTCAAGTTGTGTATTTATGAATTGTTGTCTAGTCAATATACCAAATTTGAATTCCCATGGATGTTTTAAAGTTCATTTAGCTCGATTTCATGCTTAAAAACCCTAAAATTTAAGTTCCGAGATGTGGGCCCCACTTGGGCACGGATCCCAAGGAAGTTTGACCGAGTTGACCGGAGTCAACTTTGACTCAGTTGATTCCGGTGCCAGAACTGGTCAGAACCGGCGCCGGAACTGACCGATTATAATGGGTCTCGACTCACCCGAGAACCCCCATTTTCATTTCTTCTCTTCTTCTTCAATTCTCCGAATTCTCTCTTCTATCTCTTCAAAATCAACTTTGTAATCTCCTTTCTAACACTCAATCAAACATCAATATCAACTTCTTTTGTCTTCTTGAAGATCAAAACACCAAAATTTCCAAGAAAATCACCAAATCTAGAAATCTGGAAATTCAGCGACAGTTTGTTCTTCGAGCTATATCTTTTGATTCAACCGTGGGTTGTTGTTGGGAATTTGGTATGTTGTTCTAGACTCATCAAGCTTTAATTTGATAGTTTACATGCTTGATTTCATGGTCTGTGCTAAGAGAAATCGTTGATTGAAGTTGAGATTTCTGTTTTGCCCAAGATATATTAATCCTTAGTGTTTTGATTCAAAATTCGAGCATGTTTAATGGATTGATTCCGTTCTTGAAGCTGTGAATCCTTAGATCATGTGTTTAACTTGCTGTGTTTCAATTTTGGTGCGAATTGGTGTTGAATCGGACTTGAATCCGGCTGAAGAAATTGGAGGCTGAAGCTCGGCCTTAATTCCAGGACAGAACCGGCGTCGGTTCTGGTATGAACCGGGGCCGGATCTTGCTCAGCACTGTTGGGCAATTTTTGCCCCAATTCGGGTCCAGGGGAAAAATGGTCATTTTGCAGCCCTAAATCCCTTTTGATCCCATTTGACCCAATTGACTTTAAATTACTTTAATTGACCTCCGGACTTGCCCAATTTTACTCCGTGACCTTAAATGGGTTTTGTTTTATGATTTAATTATTGGTTGAATGCCTTTATTAATCAAATTAGATTTTAATTTGATTATTTAGGTACGTGATTGTAAGAGGTTGGAACCGGTAGCAGTTTGAGCTAAGGCATTCGTGGGTAATCGGGGAGTATACAACTCTCCTCTCTTGTGAGTGGCTTGGATTATATTGGTTGACCATTGAGGGTTAACAGTTTTCAAATTTCTTTATAAATGCTTTATTAAATTGTTTATATATGTTTTGGGGTATGAATTGTCCACCCTCACACACCATGTTTACAAATGATTTAAAGGGTGGAAATATCAAATATTTTTACAAGTTGATATTATTGATTATTGTTTGGGGAAACGATACCCCTGAGAGATGAGAGATTGAGTGGTTTCCTCGGGGCTCCGATTTGCGGGAGCGTGGACCAAGTTTGAGAGCATGCGTGGTACTCAGCCGTGGATCGCCTATCGAGGGGCACGGTGAGTAGAGCCTGGTTGGGAGAGGCGCGTAGGGAAGCTCGCCAGGACTCCAGATGCTGTGTTCCACCACAGCAAGGCAAACGTCAAGGGAATGGGCCAGAGAGTAAAGAAAAATGTTTTAAAAGTATAAAGTAACCCTTGACGGTCCAGTGGATATCCCAGTGCACGGGTATACCTTATGGGACAATTTCAGATGCCAACCCATTTGGAAATATTATTATTGATTTAATATTTGATTTGGTTTGGGACTTACTATATTTCAGTAAATGGTTAATTAAATTGATTTTGGATTATTTCATATCCCCAGCCTGAGGTGATCGGTCTTTATAACCGAGTCTCTCACTGGGTACAAGTTTATGTACTCACCCCATTCACTTTTGTTGTTAGATCATCAGTCTTTGGACGGCGGACGTCCTGGTGGCCAGTGATCCAGTACGACACTGTGGACACGTCTTTGTAGGTGCCACCCCTTTTGCTCTATGTATCTTGGCTCGGAATATTAGTACATCTTACATATACATTTATGTATTTATATATAATACTTTCCGCTGCATGGAGTACCGTAAGATGTGTTATTTTCTTTTAAATATTTCTGAACTATATTATCTATATTGATCTCGTATGTTTTCATATATTGCTCGAATATCCTTTATTTTTAAGCCTTGTGCCATCTTGGTTGCCCGCCTGACGAGGCACGCATCTCGAGGTGGTACGGCGGTTGTCGCGTGGCCGAGCCTGCGGGTCAGGGTGTGACATACTCAGTTGTCGACCTCGGCCAAGGCGACAACTTGAGTGAGGAATTGACGGACTAGACTATATGATTCATGGGCCAAGGTTTGGAAATTCTTGTTTTGCCTATGTTCTTAAAATATTTCTTCTTTATTTTACTTTAAAGACTTTTACTATATTGTTGCCTTAATATGTTATCCACTCACTGAGTAACTCTGTTACTCACCCATGCTTTTAATAAAATATATTTCAGGCTGTAGATACCAACTGCGCTCGTAGGTATGTTGTGGTGGGAGAATTGCTAGGTTTTTTACTCAAATTTGACCAAGGGTGAAAAAGTCAACTTTTTGTACTATTTTTCAAAAATTCGTGTAGGGCCCACCGAGTAAGTGAATGTCGGTTTAAATAGCTATTTCACCGTTTTAATGTGTCTAATAATATTCGAAGTTGTTGTCGTATTTTTCTGAATCCTGTAGCTTGGTTTAAAAATTCACCGAAAAATATGTCGTAAACCTAATGGCATTTTCGTAAATATCATGAAGTTTTGGTGCTTTGTGTTTACATGAATTTTTATGCCATGACAGTTCGATATTTTATCTGTTTTGAATTGTCTCCATGTTAGTTAAGTGTTTTAAGTATTAAACTGGATGAAAACTGTATAAGAGAAAAATTGGTAAAATGACCATTTTAGCCTTGCAACCTTTGAAGTGTATTCTAACCTAATAGAATGCATTTCGAGGGTTGCGGCGATTGTTCCGTGCCCAATTATGGTGTCGGGGCGTGACAGTAAAAGTGCACCAGAGTCTATTTCCCATGCTATCTGGGAATGTGCTCTTGCCATGGAAGTTTGGGAGTGTGTCACGCAAATGATTTATGATATGGAGGATGCGGACATTGAAAGTCCAGATGGGGATGATGAATCCAAATGCCCACGCTGGTTTGATCTTTTGCTAGTTACTGCATGGGCAATTTGGGGGGCGAGAAACTCAGAACTACATGATGAGGGTACTAAGTCACCAAGAGAAACCGCTTGTTTTGCGCTCTCGTATCTGTCTGAGTTTCAAAAATGTCAACGAGCTATTGAACCTACCCAGCTGAACGTGTTGCCTATATGGAAGATGCCCACTGCAAGTGTAGTTAAGATTAATTTCGATGGGGCATTCCTTTCTTCTCAAGCCATGGGAGGGATAGGTGTTGTAGCCAGGGACAAGGAAGGACAAATTTTAGGAGCATATGCGTGTAATGTGGCTCATGCCATGGACCCATTTGTCATTGAAGCTAATGCAGTTGTCAGAGCTCTAAAGTGGGCAAAAGAGATGGGATTCTGGTGCATACACTTAGAGGGAGATGCTTTGAGTGTTGTTAGGATTAATTGCTATCCCATTTATTACTCCCTCATGGGTGTTTACATAAAGGAGGCTAAGTTGCTGGTGTCTACTTTTTCTCAATGCAGCGTTTCTCATTGTAACAGAGAGTGCAATATGGTTACACATCTATTAGCTCAACACAGTTTGTTTTTTGGACAAGAATTCGTTTGGGTAAAGGAAGCGCCGGCTTGGCTCTCTGAAGCTCTGGAAAACGATTGTAACAATGGTTGAGTTAATAAAATCCTTTTCATTTCCCTAAAAAGAAAAAGAACTTCCCCATCTGGGATTCGACACGGCTCGATTTTGTATTAGTGGAGATCAAACATAATTACCGAATATAGTGGGTTTATATACCCAAAAAATTAAAGGATAAGTTGTATCATAGTGATTGTCTTCAAACTGTGACAACTGCATTTGCTTCCCAATCCATGAGTTTTAAGGATACAATTAATTTTCAAAGGATTCAAGTAACATGAAAATTAAAGAAAGCATAAAGGTTTTATTTTTCTTTATTTTATAGGAAAATAAGAAAAGCTAGGTGATGATCATCACTTTACCAATCAAACCCGTCCAACATCCTTTAAGTATTTACTTTTGATTTTCTTCAACTTAGCAGTAACTTCTTTCATATCCATGCTCTCCTCTGGTATCTCTACTGAACATTCCAAGGCTAATTACAGTACAGAGAATGTAGATACCTCTATTGCAAAGGCCTGCCGTCTTCTTGCTTCACTTAGCAAGTTGGAATCTATAACTTGAGCTGATGTTGACGGCCCTAAGGACTCTTGCACCCAACTCCTCAAGCTCTTTTCTCCGATCAAAGTTTCATCGGCAGGTTTCTTTATTGTGAACGTTTCCATAAGCAAAATGCCGAAACCGTACACATCTTCTTTGGTCGTAACAATTCCTGTCGATCCGTACTCTGCATGTGGATTTCAACCCATCATCACAATTTCATATGTTATAGTATTTGTCCAATGTAAAATTAGAATCAAAATAATGTAATTGGGTTTGAGAGATTTAGAGGTAGATGCATTAACCTGGTGCCATGTATCCAATAGTTGCAAGTGTCATGGTTTGTGTCACTGAACGTCCTTCTTCAAGGAGTTTTGAAATGCCAAAATCACTTAAATGTGCGACCATATCTTCATCTAGCAAGACATTGCTTGGTTTCAGATCACAATGGACAATGGGTGTTGTATGGTGGTGGTGAAGATATTCTAAAGCCGATGCAACATCGATCATTATGTTCAATGTAATACTCGTTCCAAATTACTGTTCCTCTTAGTTCGTCCGGCATGCATCATTTAGTAGGAAATCATGGAAAATATAGCCTTACATAAGTTATGGATAGGATATAAATGGAATTAAATGAATTGTTAAAGAATTAGTAGTAAGGTTAGAAATTTAGACTGAAATTGTTAACAAATGACAGGGAATTTAAAAATTTCACTGCCAATGGAATAAAAAGAAATTGTCTGAAGAATAAAAATATACACTGAAAATTTTATTACACTGACTTAGGATATAGATGGAATTTTAGTGATTGTTGGAGGACAAAATGGGAACTAAGAGCAAAATTTTCTTTTATGGACTTAACCATCTAGTGACAAGTGGCAAAGGCTTAGAAATCAATGGCTAAGATGAAAACAAATTTTGTCGTCTTTTTGCATGCAAAATCCAGCAATGACTAAATAAAAGCCTAGAAAATGCTAGAAAATTGGCAAACCACCATTGTTGTCTTCAACCTTGAGATATTCCACCATTGATGAAAGCTTACAACCTTCCACCATAAGCCTAAAGTCCAAAATTCTCCAAACAAGCCTATTAAAATTACCTATCAAATTAAACCTCTTGATTAGCCCATTAACATTCCTAAATTAATTTTAAGAAATTCAAGCTAAGTGAGGAGAAATTGCAATTGGAAAGTCTAGGGTTCTTGGTGGATTTTCACAAATCAAGGTAAGTATGCCTAATTTTGATGTTAGAATGTAGATTATGGCATGCTAAACATGAATATAATGTCAATTTAACTTAAAATTCCTTGCAGAAGTGTGAATCTAGAAAATTAGAAAAGTTATGGAGCATTTTTGAATTTAAGATTTCTAGGCCAAATTGGATTCATGGAACCTTAGGATTAAAATATGATGTTTATGGAAGCTTACTAAACTAGGAAATGTCATTAAATTACATTAGAAATGGAAATTTTAATTTTTCAATAATTTATGCAGAAATTTACATGAAAAATGGCATTTTTGAAATTTTGGAATTTAAATTAAAATATAGTTATTTTGGAGTAATTTTAATGTGACAATGTTAATGAAAAATGTTGGAAAAGAAAAATGTGGAATTTGGGTGAAATTTGAACAATGGCCGAAATTTACAATGTGTTATGGCAATGGGAAAATTTTTAACTAGTTATGGAATAAACATGAATTTGAAAGAAAAATAAATAAATAAATAAATTTAGTTAGAAGAATATTAGTAAAAGTAGAGATTGGTAGTAGACTACTAAATTAGTGCATGGCTTGCATGGCATTGCATGTAGACTAAGCTTTAGTCCAATTTAGCAATGGCTATAGAAACTAAATGAGTTTATGAAATTTGCAGTTCCTATGCCATCAAAGGACAAGGAACCGGGTGAGGACGGTCAAGAATAGCGAGGACCTCACTGTGAGTGGATAATTAAATTAAATTACTATTTTACTGCATTTTTGTTAAATACTATTTTTCTGAAATTATTTGCTATCTATATGTGTTAAATGATGGAATAATGAGAAATATATGGCCCATGGAATGTGATGGCTAATTTATGAAATCGGTTTTGGGAAATATTTTGTAAGAATAGTTTTAAAACAAATCTCTATTCTTGTTTTTGAAATAAATGGAAAAAGGTTTTCTATGGTTTTGAAATGTGCCAATTTGTAGAAATGAAAACAAAAGGGTTTATAAGCCATCACAATTCCAAGATGTTACTATATGGTGGCCTCCAAGGGAGGAATTTTGTTACTGCAGTAGCTAAGTAGCCACGGACCGTCTTTTGAGAGGCGTGGTGAGTGTGGTATGTACCTTGACGGTAGGCGCGGAGGGAAACTCACAAGGTAATTTGAGTCCATCTTGTGGTATCCACCGTTCAAGATGGAACTCGCTACTCAGTTGTCGGCCTCGGCCAAGGCGACAACTTGAGTGAGGAATTGACGGACAAAATAGATGATACATGGGCCAAAGTTTATGGAAATCTTACCTTATTTATGTTTATGTTTATGGTTTTATTATGTTTATGGTTTAACTTTTATTGCCTTATAATAAATACTGGTTTTTACATTGTCGTTTATATAATTATTTTATCCACTCACTGGGTAACTTTGTTACTCATCCGTGTTTTTAATAAAATATTTTTCAGGCTGTAGATACCAACCGCGCTCATAGGTACGTTGTGGTGGGAAAACTGCTAGGCTTTTGGCTCAGGTTTGACCAAGGGTGAAAAAGTCAATTTATGTACTATTTTTCAAAAATTTGTGTAGGGTCCACCGAGTAAGTAAATGTTCGTTTAAATAGCTATTTCACAACTTTAATGTGTCTAAAATATTTTGAAACTGTTACCGTATTTTTCTGAATCCTATAGCTTAGTTTAAAAATTCACGGAAAAATATGTCGAGTAAGCAATGGCATTTTCGTAAATTTCTTGAAGTTTTGGTGTCTTGTGTTTACATGAATTTTTACGTCACGACAGTCTCACATTTAAACTATTTTGACTTGTCTACATGTTAACTAAATGTTTTAACTATTGAACTGGATGAAAACCGTATGAGGGAAAAATGTGTAAAATGACCGTTTTAGCCTTGCGACCCTTGGAGTGTATTCTAACCTAATAGAATGCATTTCAAGAGTTGCGGCGATTATTACGTGCTCGATCATGGTGTTGGGGCGTGACATTCAACCTCCGCAAGAGGTTAAGAAAATGGTTGTGGGTATAAGAAGAAGTTGCAAACTTGACTATTACGCATATCTCTAGAAACATTAATGAGATTGCGGATGGATTGGCAAAAGCGGGAGTGGATCGTGGGAATGATCTGGTGGTTTTCTATCACTAGGCTGATCAAGATTGTAAGGCTGATGCATGGGCAAAAGCTGGTGCTGATGGTGGGGTCATGCTTATGTTTCTGTGTTTGTTGGCTGCTTTGGTGAATGTGTCGCGTGAGCAGTTTCCTGTTTCGACGCCTCTCTTCTCTTTGTGCTGATGCTTTTGAATGGGGTACTGCACCTGTCTTCACCGGCTTCTGCGTGGGGTTTCTTATGGCTACTACTGCTGCTCTTGTGATTGCGTTTCGTTTCTGGTTTTCTTTTGGCTGGTCTTTCATGATTTGATAGTGATGAGATGCTCTTCGTGCGTTGTGATCGTTGGAGCTTTTTCTCTTTTTTGCGGCTGCTATTTTGTTTTAGCTCTGTCATTGTTTCTCAGTTTGTTCGGGCAAAGGCAGAGTGATGATTGTTCTGTTTTGGTTTTTACCTTTCTGTGATCTTGTACCAGATTTTCACCTTTTTCTGGTGTTTTTAATAAATTTTCCCATCTGCCTTTCAAAAAAAAAAAAAGATAATGGTTGTGGGAATGCAACCACTTCTCTAGGCTTCTATTGGGTAGGAATTCAAGCACCAAGGCTTAAATCTATATTGCAACAACTACTAATGATTTTTACCAAAATTTCGGTGTCGAATGTTGCGAAGGACCTCGCACGCAATGTGAAAGCTCTTGAAGGCTCCTTCAATCTCCAAATTGAAGACTTTTACAGCAATATTGAGTCCATCCGAGAGAGTACCGTGGTATACAGAGCCAAAACTTCCAGTACCAAGCACTTTGCTTTCGTAAAATCCATTTGTAGCTCGAGTAAGCTCTTGATATGGAACTCTTCTCCATTCTACTAACGGTTGATTTTCTTGATCAGTGGGCAAGTTTGCATTTCTTTTGTGTCTTCGTGAAAAGATGATGATCAAGGCAAGTACCAGTATGGCTAAGACAATTGGCGGTAGCATGTATTTTATAAGCTTCACAGATCCGTGCTTGGATCTTCTATGACAAAGGGGCAACTGTAAACGAAGTGCACCACACAATGCTTCATTTCCCATAAACGATGTAAACGAGTAGTTTGAAAATAAACCACCATTGGGAACTTCTCCTCGTAGTCTATTAAAAGAGACATTGAAATATTTTAGATAAGAGAGTTTCTCTAATGATCTGGGAATTGTTCCAGAGAGATTATTTCTTGACAGATCCAAGTACTCCAATGCCACTAAGCCACCAAGAGATTCCAGAATCAAACCTCGTAATCTATTTCCAGACAATGAGAGATTTTTTAGGTCAATTAGTTCCCCAATGCTAGTTGGTATATCACCTGAAAACCGGTTCCCCGATAAGTTCATAACAGTCATGACCTTCCACCGTCCAATATCAATGGGGAGAGAGCCACTGAGAATTTGAAGACAAGTCTAGTTTCAAGATGTCTTTAAGTCTTGTCAAGGTCGAAAGGATGGAGGAGTTTAACTTGCTGGAACCTAAATTTAGCTCTCGTAGAGAAGTCATAGCACCAAATCATGGAGTTATTGACCCAGAAAGTTTGTTATTTTGGAGATACATGAAACCCAACTTCTTCAAATGAAAAAGATCAGATGGAATCGATCCTTCTAAGGCATTCTGCGCTAAAGAAAAAACTTGAACCTTTTTTAATCTTCCTACTGTGGTAGGAATTGTTCCCGTTATTTGATTTTCTTCTATGGCCAAGATTACCAAGTTGCTCAAGTTGCCAATTTCCACTGGAATGCTACCCGTAAGACTGCAACCACCAGCAAAGAGTTTTTGAAGAGATTTAGAAAGATTTCCACTCACTGGAATATGAAGTTTGCCACTAATCGATGGATTTCCACTGAATCCCAAACTCTTCAAGTGTTTGCAATTTGCCAAGGATGAGAGAAAGTCCACTTGCGAAGATAAAAGTTTGCTAGTTAAATTATTAGTTCCTAAATTTAGAAGCCGTAGATCCCATAGATTACCAAGAGTGTTTGGAATGTAACCAGAAAAAGAATTCAGTACTAAGTTAAGAGTAGTAAGCTGAGAGATATTAGAGATAAAGGTTGGGATTAATCCATTTAGTTCATTATCGGCAAGATTCAGCTCTTTAAGATTAGGTAGCCAAAGGCCAATGCTTGATGGTAGCATACCCCGAAGGCGGTTTGAAGTCAGTGAAATAATGCTTCGAGTTGAGCAATTAAAGATTCCTGGGGGCATGGTGCTGGAAATACCATTACCTGTTAAGTATAATTCTTCTAGATTTTGTAGGTTTCCAATCTCAAATAGGATTGTACCTGCCGCACACAAATTAATCAAAAATTTATTTTCAAATTGTATTTTATCATGTTTGTTAATTGAGATTATATATATATATATATATATATATATACACATATGATCACTTAATCTTTTAAGTATTTTTTTTACAGACTCCCAAACTTGGTGTCTCGAAAACCTTAAGTTTGGTTGTTTGGTTGTAATTTGTATTTTTTTTTATTAATCTATTACCTTTTTAAAAAAAATCTTTCAGGTATTTTTATTTTCATGGTCACTTTATGTTTATGATACTTTGCACCGTTAATTGCTTACTTTTATTCTATACATAGAGTACTAGTGTAAAATCTTGTCCTTGTTTTGCTTCGGACATCAGCTTTTTATCAAAATAAAAAAATTTGTTTTTCAATAATTTTGATAATATATATAAACTATGAAAAATTTAAGGTTAAAGTCTCAATTAATGATCAAATGTTTCAAGAAAATTTTTATTTGAGATCAAATTTTTTAACTTTGACAATTTAGCACTTAATGTGTGTAAATTATCTCGATTTAGTCCCTAACATTTTAATTTGGTCAATTAAGGATTTAACGTTTTTAAATTGGGTCAAATAAGGACCTAATGGGCATGCTATGTTTTCATAATTAATATTAATCATCCAAAATCCTTGAATGAAAATGATGTTTTTTTTTCCAAATCAAAATTCTTTTTCTTCTTTTTGACTTATTTTTGTTTAATCAGACTCTTATTTGACCCAAATTAAAAACATTAAATCTTAAATTGACAAAATTAAAAGATTTGACTTCAAATCTTCAATGCACCTTGAAGGGTGACCCCCGATAAATATTTCATGTGTCATCCTTCAAGGTCCACTAGAGGTAATAGACACCGGAGGGGAGCCTCATCCCGCTGGTTATGGGGTTGTGGTGAGAGATGAGAATGGGCTGCTAATAGGGGCTATGGCGGGCAAGGAAGAAATGGTCCGGGACCCCGAGACAGCTGAAGCTCTAGCTGCTTTGAAGGCTATCAATTGTGCACGTGACTTCGGCCTTCCTAAGATTATAATATTAGAGGGAGATGCCCTTGCTGTTATCCACAAGTTAAAGAAGACAAGTCAGGAATCAGGATATGTCCAGCGCGGGGGTTATAAATAATTGATTGTATCAATACTTTACTGGCTAACTTCCTAATTCCTATGGTGTAGTTTCACGCATGTATATTGGGAAGGGAACATGGCTGCACATTCTTTAGCTAAAAAAGGTCTGGAATAACAGGAAACAAGTTATTGGATTCCTCAATGTACTTATATTGATAGTTTCCTTCATGTAACAAGTTATAATCCTTTATAACATCAAGAAATTGCTTTTGGCTCTAAAAAAAAAAAAGAAAACATCAACAAAAACAACTAACATCAAAAGCCAAAACTGAAAAATAGCTTAAAGAAATGTCTCATTTGACGTTCAGCATTTACAACCACTAAATTTCTATCTTCTATCTTCTATTATAAAAGTGTAAACTTTTTTAATAAAATAGTAATCGACATTTATACCCTTTAAAATTATCTCATACTTTTATTAAATTTAGAGGCATAATAGGTATTTAACAAATAATCACTTATTTATTTATTTTAAATATTATTAATAATTAAAATTTTGAAGTTACATTTGTAACTTTAAAATCATCTTATACTTTTATTAAATTAAAGGTGTCATAAGTAATTAACAAATAATTATTTATTTATCTATTTTAAATATTATTAATAATTACAATTCCTACTTTAAAAAGGACCCTATATGTAAATAAGAGTAAAATATTTATCAAATCGCTTATAAAAGAATGGTTTTACACTCTTCAATAGTATTTAGCCATATCAGACTTTTTTAACTTTTACAATATTTTACAGTAACGCCAAATTATTTCACTAAAAACTATTCCAATTATTTATTATGAAATTATTTTTGCTAACAATGGCTTCTTCTACTGAAAAAAAAAAACTAATAAAACTCATTTACCTTCTCAATCCGATAGAGAGAAATTTTTTTGAAAATATTCTAATACTTTTATGTAAAAATTTAGGAGAATCCAAATAGTAACCAGAAAGTTTCTCTAGATTAGTGTTAACAGCTACATCTTGAATTAATGAAAAGAGGGGAAGGTTCTTGTCACGCCTCGACCTGTGGATCCGGTCACGTGACAACCACCGTACCACCTTGAGATGCGTGTCTCGTCAGGCGGGCAATCCAAGATAGCACAAGGCATAAAATAAAGGGTATTCGAGCAATATATGAAAACGTACATAAGAAATAATATACAAAATATTATTTAAAAATATTTATAAGTGTGTGTGGCACGTTTTACGGTACAAACTTGCAACGGAAAAGATATATATATATATATCAACATGCACTACTATTCCGAGCCAAGATTCACAAGGGATAGGGTGGCACCTACAAAATCGTGTCCGCAATGAGATACCGGTATCACTAACCACCTGGACGCTTATCGTCCGAAGCTTGATGACCTGACAACAAAAGTGAATGGTGTGAGTACAAATATATGTACCCAGTGAGGGACTCGGTTATAATGACCGATCACCTCAGGCTGGGGATATAAAATAATCCAAAATGCCTTTAACAAATCATTTAGTGAAATCATTTGAAATCCCATGTTAAAAATCAAATATCAAATATATATATATATATTAATCACAATTGGACTGGCTTCTGAAAACGTCCCAAAGGTACACCCATGCACTTGGGTACCTCACTGGACCGTCAAGGGCTATCTCATGATTCAAATCCTTTATATTTACTCTTGGCCCGTTCCCTTGACATTAGCCTTGCTGTGGTGGCACACAGCAACTAGAGCCCTGGTGAGCTTCCCTTCGCGCCTCTCCCAGGGTCTCGTCTCACCGTGTCCCTCGATAGGCGATCCACAGATGAGAATCATGCATGCTTCTCCAACTCGATCCACGCTCCCACGCATATTGGAGCCCAAGGAGCCCACTCAATCACTTATCTCTCAGGGGCATTGTACCCCTATTAATCATAATAATAATAACAATTTATAAAATCTTTTGAAATTCCCACCGTTTAAACCTTTTGTAAACTTTGTGTGTGAGGGTTGACATCTCATACCCCAAAACGTATAAAAACAATTTAATAAAGCAATTTATAAAACAATTAGAAAATGATTGACCCTCAATGGTCAACCACTATAATCCGAGCCACTCACAAGAGAGGAGAGTTGTATACTCCCCGATTACCCCACGAATGCCTTAGCTCAAACTACTACCGGTCCGAAACTCGTACAATCACGTACCTAAATAATCAAATTAAAATCTAATTTGATTAATAAAGGCATTTGACTAATAATTAAACCACATAACAAAACCTATTTATTATCTCCAAGGTCTAGAAACTAAATTGGTTAGGTCCGGAAGTTAATTAAGGTTAATTGAGGTCTAGGGCGATGAAATTACCAAAATGCCCTTATGCGACAGTGCCCTAACCTTGCTGGTGGCTCACTCCCAGGCGTGAGTGAGCCAAGTTGGGAAAAAATCCCAATTTTGGCTTGGCTCCCGCGCGGGACTCAATGGGTCATGCGCAGGAGTCACCTTCAGTGCACAGCTGTGACTGGCCATGCACCAAATCAAGCTCGGTTTGAGCTCGATTCATCACCGATCCGCACCAAAATTGAAACACAGCAAGTTCACCATCTAAACTAAGGATTCACAGCTTCAAGAATAGAATTAAACAACCAACTATGCTCGGAATTTAAATCAAAACACTAAGGGTTAACATGTTCTTGGGCAAAGCAGAATTTCCAACTTCAATCCATGATTTCTCTTAGCACAGACCACAAAATCTTGCATATAAACTATCAAATTAAAGCTTGATGAGTCTAGAACAACATACCAAATTCTCAGCCAATTCCCAAGGTTGAATTGAAAGATATAAGCTGGTGAATAAACTGTCACTGAATTTCACAGTTTTGAAGATTTGATAATTTCTTGAAAAAAGTTGGTATTTTGATCTTCTAGAGGGCAAGAGAAGTTGGTGATGATGTTTAATTGAGTGTTTGAAGAGAGATTGAAGGTTTGATTTTGAAGAAAATTGAAGAGAGAGCTCGGAGAAATGAAGAACAGAGAAAGGAAAGAAAATGGGGGTCTCGGCTCATTTATTCAAATTGGGTCCGGCGCCGGACCTGACCAGGTCCGGCGCCAGAGTCAACAAAAATCTTGTTGACTCCGGTCAACAAGGTCCAACTTCCTTGGGAATCATGCCCAAGTGGGCCCCGTAGCTCAAAACTTTAATTTTAGGGTTTTTAAGCTTGGAATCAAGCTAAAGGAAGTTCAAAACATCCATGGGAAGTCCAATTTGGTATCTTGGCCAGACAACTATACATAAATGTACGACTTGACATGTGCGGATTAGGTCTAAGCATGTCAGTTCTTTCGCCGCAAGGCAAAGTAATGGTGGAAGGTAAAAGAGTTTTAATATATAACTAGAATATTAGCCCGGGGCTTCCCCCGGTTCCTTTTTATTAAATTATTATTAAATTTTACATTAATGGTTTTATTTAAATTATGTAAAATTTTTTAATAAATATATTTAGTAAATATATTTGTGTCTCCAACTTTATAGTAAATTATCTTTTTAGAAAAAATTATATATAATTGAGAAAAATATAATAAATAAATATAAATGAGAATACTATTGTTGATAATAATAAAACTCTTAATAATTACAATTCCTATTTTAGAAAGGACTTGAATTAGCTTACATATAAATATATATAAATTTAAGCATTCATAATCTTCATATTTTATCATATTTTTTTATGACTCCCATTAGTAAGAAATTTAATTCACTTATTTACCATATTTATTCTTATCTTGGGACCATGACTTTTAAATGGAGACTATAGACAAATACCTAATTGAAGATTATGACTTTTTAATAGGGATTATATATAAAATTTAAAATTTATTCTTTTCTTTGAATCGTGTATAAGATTTAAAATTTATTCTTTTCTTGGAACCATGTATAAGATTTATAATTTGCTCCTCTTTTAAGGACCGTGTATACATATTCAATGCACACCGTGTACAAAAACTTAATTGAGGATCGTGGCTTTTAAATATGGACTGTACATATATAATATTTAAAATTTGTTCATTTTTTAGATTGTTATTTTTAAATTGGGACTGCACATAAATGCTCTATTAGGAATCTTGACATTCTAATAGAGACCATGTACAAAATTTAAAATTTATTTATTTCTAAAGGATCATGACTTTTAAATGGGGATTATATATAAATACTCAATTAGGATTTATGACTTTAACTGTGCACAAATATTCAATTGAGGATCATAACTTTTAAATGGAAACAGTGTACAAGATTAAAAATTTGTTCCTTTTTGGGTCCGTGACTTTTAAATGGAGACTATATATAAATACTCAATTGGGAACTATGACTTTTTGATGGAGACCACATATCATATTTAAAATTTGTTCCTTTCTTTCTTGGAGACCATGACTTTTAAATGGAGAACGTATACAAATACTCAATTGAGGATTATGACTTTTAAATGGGATCGTGTACAGATACTCAATTAGGATCGTGTACAATTACTCAATTAGGAATTATGACTTTTATATGGGGACGTATACAAATACTTAATAGGGACTTTGTACAAATACTCAATTGCGGATCGTAACTTTTAAATGGGAACTGTTTCATATTTTACTATTACATTTTTTTACAACTCATATTAGTAAGAAATCTAATTCATAACTATTATAATTTTTCCATCTTAATTCTGGTACTCATAAACCTATAAAATAATTCACCGTAGAATATTACTAAAATTTGTCTTTAAAGACACTTCTTTACAATTCCTATTAGTAAGAATTTTAATTTGTAATTATTGCAATTCTTTTCTTCTTAAATTGATACTCATAAACTAGAAAATAATTCAATGTGCATTACTAAAAATCATATTTGAGAAACCTTTAAATGAGTACTGTTTACAAATATTTCATTGGAGACCATTACTTTTAAATAAGACTTACAAGATTTAAAACTTGTTCCTTTCTAGAGACCATGACTTTTAAGTGAGGACCATATACAAATGCCTAATTGAAGATCGTGACTTTTTAATGATGACTATGTATAAGATTTAAAATTTATTCTTTTCTCGGGACTGTGTACAAGATTCATAATTTGTTCCTCTTCTAGAGTTTGTGATTTTTAAATAAGGATCCTATACAAATATTTAATGGGAACTGTGTACAAATACTCAATCCTTAATGGGGACCATATACTCAATTGGAGATCGTGACTTTGATTGTGTACAAATACTCAATTTAGAATCATGTACACGATTTGAAATTTGTTCATTTTTGGGGACAGTGACTTTTAATTAGGGGCCACATATAAATATTCAATTGGAAATCGTGACATTTTAATGGGAACTGTATGCAATATTTAAAATTTATTCATTTCATAGGGATCGTGACTTTAAATGGAGGCCATTTACAAATATTCGATAAAGAATTGTGACTTTAACTATGTATAAATACTCATTTAGGATCATGACTTTCAAATGAGAACTGTACATAAGATTTAAAATTTGTTCATTTTTTGTGTGCACAAGATTTAAAATTTTCAATTGGGGACTGTGTATGAGATTTAAAATTTCTTTCTTTCTTTCTTGAAGACCGTGATTTTAAATGAAGTACGTATACAAATGCTGAATTGGGGATTATGACTTTTAAATGGGGATCGAGTAAAAATACTCAATTGGGACTGTGCATAAATACTCAATTGAAGATCTTGACTTTTAAATGAGAATTATGTATAAGATTTAAAATTTATTCATTTTTTAGAAATGTGTACAATTACTCAATTGGGTCGTGACTTTAACCATATACAAATACCTAATTGGGAACCATGACTTTTAAATAGAGATTTTGTACAAATACTCAACATATGTAGAAGTGATCAGAGTAAATATAAATGATGTAAAATTAAACGTAAAGAAGTAAGAATAAACATAAAATTGAGGAATATATTATTTGGTAATAGTAAAATATAGTATTCGTAAACATAAAGATCTATTATATCTACTTTCTATGAAATTTTACAAATTTATTATATATTATGTTTCCATTAATTATATGACATTAAATTAAATTAAAATTTGATATTCAAAATAAAAATAAATATCCACGTGCGTAGCATGTGACAAGATACTAGTCACTATAAACGTCCTAAAAGGTATGACTTGTAAATTAATTGTTTCTAAATTTTGAGACTAAACTTATGTCATGTCAAGTGAATTAAAATTGATGGATCCAATGAATTCCCCCTCTAAGTAGATCTTTTTCCCTTCTTCTGATGTGTAAAAAAAAAGTGATGGATCAAATAACACATTTAACAGATTCTATAGGGAAATGATCCTACGGAATTGATTCCGTATATATTACGATGGAGTTAAGATGTGACACAATTATGGTCATATTTTTAGACTAAACCTATCAAAATAAATGATATAAATTTAGAAACTTACCTTGAAATTTTTAAAATTTTTATTTGGACCTAAATTTTTATAAATTAATAACTAAACTTATATCACGTCTTGATTATATAGTAATTATTAAGAAACTCGTTCCATGTGACTATGTAAGCTAACACATAAATCCATGTCATTTGAGGGGAAAAGCAGAAAAGGAACCTGTCAAGTTGTTAAAGTGAAAATCAAGGATCCGAAGAAGAGTTAAGTTCCCAATTGCAGGAGGCATCGCCGCTATCAAGTTGCACTGTGGAATGCTTAGTATTTGTAGACTTTGGAGTTCGCCAATTTCCAGTGCAATTTCACCTTCAAAAAGAATTCATCTTTTATCCATATGCACAAGAGTTAAATAGTCATGTTCATAAAATCTAAACATCGATATTTTTCGTTGATTTTCTTAAACCAGTTTGTTTTGTAATAATATATTACACGAGGGTAATTTCTGTACGGATATTTTGGCTAAATTAACGTGTGATCTAGAGGTTGATTTTTAAACTTCTCTGCAAGCCATCTGATAAGGTTGTGCAAAGTTTACATTTAGATGCTGAGTGATGATCCTATGGAGTCGGTTTCATGAGAGTTATCATGCAACCAAGATGTGACATAATTATGATCATATATTTAAAATAAATCCTACTCTAATAAATATCATTAATTAAAAAATTTACCCTGAAAATTTTAAAATATTTTTATTTAGGGCTATGTTTTTTTAAACTAATGGGTAAATTTTATGTCACATCTTAGTTCTGTGATGACTTCTATAGAACCAAATTCATAAGATCATTTCTCTTGTGATGCTTGGGGGATAGTGGTTCCAAGAGGCTTTAAGATTTCTTAGTTCCTGACTTTGTCTATATATTTTCCTTTTGAAATATAAAAAAAGAATGGAAGTATGAGAAGAAAATGTTTATATATATATATATATATATGTATATCAAATTAAATATAGGATATTAAATTTTCTAGCTAGACTTGTCCGCGGCCCTCGTCCTAGCAAGAACTTTAAATGCTCAGGTTGGTCTGACCACTTTTCATTAGTTATTTTATTAATAAAATTATATTTTTATTTAATTTTGACATGAAAAGGTATTTATAAAATGTGAAAACATTAATATTATAAAATTATATTATTATTTTAATGTTACAATTTAAAATAAAGCAATTTTTTTTTTCTGATCATGCACATCAAAAAAAAAACCAACATCAAAAGCCAAAACTGAAAAATAGCTAAAAGAAATGTCCCACAGATTTGGTAGGCGAACCAAGTTGGGCCTTGGGGAGTTTTCAAATGTAGGCCAGTCTAGCCTAACCACGTGGTCCTGATCTATGTCTTAACTTGTTTTTTTTTTTTTTGGCCAAAACAGACTACTTGTATTATTACGAAAAATGAACCACAGCAAACAAATACAACCATATCAGAGACAGCCATACTCTAGAAGTACATGAGACTGTTAGAAGCCAGAACTCGTTTCCTAGAGTGTTTACAAAAGCTTAAGGGGGCCCGGTAACCCATCTCTACTCAGAATATGTACCAGAGAGGATAGGGGTGCATGCACCCAGTCCCCAAGGCTTATATCCCCTTTCTTGATTGGCCTGCCAACCAATCCGCTGTTGTATTAGCTTCTCTGCTGATGCTTCTGAACCGAATATCCTCAAACCAGGCCTTCCTACTTCTGATATCCTCTGGTACAGTCTCAAGTTAAGATCTATGTCTTAACTTGTTAAAAGAGATTTTGTTATTTACATACTCAACATATCCATCCGGTACCAATGCCAACGCAGCTATTTAATAATTGAGAGACTCTCTTTAGATTGGAGTTTTAAAAAATCATAACATCTTCAAAACCTTTTAACGAGAAGAAGTACAGTATGAAATAAAAAACAAAACAGATGAGAAGAAGTAGAGAAAACAATAAGTGAAAAAATAATATAGAAAAACAAAACAATCAACATGAATTTTAATAGGGAGGAGTAGGAATAGATTTAATTTTTTACTTTGATGCATTATTTATAGTAAAGAGTTTTAATTTCTTATGAATTCTTTGTATATTGTAAAACAACGTGTTAAACTATACATTAAAGTTGATGATAGTTAAATTATAGGCTAAACTTTAAATCAAACTAATGAAACTGGATGATAATAATTAAACTATTTGCTTCAAGATAAAGTTAATTATACTGAAAGTAAAATTGATTAATTACTATCATAAATTAATAAATATATAAAAAAGTTAGTTAAAGACATAAATAAAGAGTTCTAATCTAACTATAAATAATGTCAATGGCATTTTTGAATTATGTTGGAAAAAGAAAGTATCTTAAGTGATTCAAAAGTTTTACCATATGCATACTTATAGATATTATAAATTATAGATTATAGATATATTATAGATAATAATTAAACTATTTTCATAATCATTATTATTATACATAATAATAATTAACAATACAATAATAAATTAATTATGATGAAAGTAAAATTGGTTAATTACTATCATTAATTAATCAATATATAGATAATTTATAATTTAGTTAAAAAGATAAATAAAGAATTTTAATTTAACTAAATAATGTTAACACATTTCTGAATTATGTTGGAAAAAAATAGTATTTTAAATAATTCAAAATTTTTACAACATTTTTATGTATATATTATTAGATTAAAAACCAACACCTGTTGAGTTGAGTGAAAAGAACAGGTCTCAGATTCAAATCTTACAAATGGAGAAAACAAACTTAAGAAAGTTAGATTTATGCAACACGGTTGTGTATGTACTTATACATATATCGTTCATATATCAATGTGCCTATGAAAAATCAAGTAATCATATTTGCAGCTAGCAAGAACTTACCTTGGAGGTTATTGATGCCTAGATACAAACTTCGGAGAGCAGTCAAATTCTTTAATTCCCTCGGAACACTCCCTTCTAAATTGTTACTAGACAAGGATATCTCTTCGAACTTGTTGCACTTGAATAGACTACTTGGAATTTTGCCAGAAAGCTGGTTATAACTCAAATACAACCCTCGTAGGTTATGAGTATGATCAAACATTTCCGATGGGAGATGTCCATTTAGTTTATTATTGCTGAAATCAATATATTCCAAATTGTAAGACATGTTCCATTTCAAGGAAGGTATTGAACCAGAGAGTTGGTTATCGCGTAGAACAATATTTTGCAACGAAGAAATGTTGAAGATTGATGAAGGTATAGAACCTGAAAGCTGATTCTGATCTAAATATAACAACTTCAATCTCGAAAGCTTTTCAATTTCCGTAGGAATCTGTCCTTGCAAATTATTTCCACTGAAACTCAGGGTCTCCAGCTTGGGCAAATAGCAGAGAGAAGATGGGATGCCACCCATGAACTTGTTACCATGCATCCGCAATCAAGGCTCGAAGTTCAGTAAAGGAATCAAACCATGGTGGGATTTTCCCGCTGAAGCTGTTGTTGCTCCAGTCTAAGATTTTGAGCCGACGCAAATTTAGATAACTCATTTGGTAACGAGCCTTGAAAACTGTTATTGTGCGTGCTGACCTAAGCAAGGAAAGATAGATTTCCCAAATGAGGAGGTGAGGCACCTTTTTCGACCCATGTTAGTAAGACGAAGATCTGTGACTCGGCGCTGTCGAGATCCGCAGGTGACACCAATCCAGTTGCAAACGGAGGTTGCTGTGGACCAGTTTGTGGCTAAAACATTTTGAGGGTCGGTGACATGAGCTTTGAATGCAAGAAGAGCCAACTGGTCTGTGGTTATGTTGTGTGAAAGTTTAGACAAGGAAACGGAATTATTGAAGAGCAGCATTGCCAGGAAGGCGAGAATGAACTGTATGCTTCCCAATTCCCATTAGTATGAGTAATTGGAAAGGGGACTTGTGAGGCAAATTGAACGATTTGTCTCTTAAAAAAGACTAACTAAATTCAAGCTCATATTTTCTATTCACAAGACTCAATTCGAGATCCTTTTTAAGGGAACATCGACCTCCTTTTATGCGGCCCAATAGGGGTTGGTATTTTTCTTTTTTTCTATCACTTTCAGCTTTACTAAACATTAGAAAGAAAATCCATCCACTACAAACAAAGGGACACCACAATTGCAAAGCATAGACTCACAACCAATATTAGTCTATTAACCAGTTGATTACAAACTCAACTTCCATTTTGATTCTCGGAAAATAAAAAAGAGAAAAAAGGAAAAAAACTCAACTTCCATCAAGAAATTCCAAGAAAATTGAATCCGATGCTTGAAAGGGAAAATTACGAGGAAAGGAAGCAAATAATCTATTTTCTTGCTGGATATCAGATCTAATTTCGTCTATTAACCATCATTGTAAATTAAGAGGAATCCATATTATAGTTTCATAATCATTGATTTTGACAAAACAGAGCGATACTTCCTCTCTGTTTGTCCATTGGTACTAAACTAATCATAATCTTGATTAACTTTGGGTAAGTATTCCATTAACCGTCATTGAAAATTAAGAGGAATCCATATTAGCCTTGAAACTAAGTTGAATCCACATTTCTAAATGTCATGATCATTGTCATTAACGAAAGTGGCATTTTGACAAACAACAGTTTTTCCAAAGAATGGCTTCCTTACTGTCGGCTTGCCATTGGACAGAATTCCATTTAGTGCAGCATTAACATTAACCTCAGCTTCAAGTCATCGACCACTAATTAATCGATAGTGGAAGAGAGAGTTGAGTTTTTCTGTTTAACTACTGTTACTTTGCCATTTTTTTGTTTCTTAAAATTGCACCGGAGACTGCAAATTTGTCTGCTTTGGTTCATGAAATCAATGTCTTCTATACCTTTTTCACATTTTTTTTTATGTTTTTTTCTTTTCAAATAAAAAAGGAATAATAAAGGAATAGAGAAGAAGGTGTGGAGTCCCGAGTATTGAACAGTTTGGTAATTAATATCTTCTGGTAATTGATTATTATTGAAGAGTTTGGTGGAAAATGCTGTGATTAAAGGATAAGTTGTATGCTATAGAGATTGTCTTGAAACTGTAACAACTGCATTTGATTCCCAATCAATTGAGTTTAAGGATACAATTTTCAAAAGATTCGAGTAACTTGAAAATTAAAGAAAGGATAAAGGTTTTGTTTTTCTTTATTTTATGCGAAAATAAGAAAAGTGAAGTGATTAAAGGATAAGTTGTATTATAGAGACTGTCCTAAAACTGAAACAACTACATTTGCTTCCCAATCCACTGAGTTTACAGTGTGTTTGTTATAAAGAAAATAGGAAGAAAAGAAAATGTGTGAAAAGAAAGTGAGAAGGAAATGGATATTTTTTGATTTTGGTAGGACAAAAATAAAAGGAAAGAAAGAAATAAGAAGAATTGTATTCCGCTCAAATTGGGCGGAAAAAGCAAGGAAATAAAAGGCCAGCTGAGTTTCAAACACAGAAAAGATTATTATACCCTTCATACTTTATTTCAAATTACAAAATTTACCACTGAATCAACTCTCTTTCGAATTGAACCTCTCTTTCTTTCGTTTTCAATGGCTGCCTCACATCTTCTTCTCAAACCCAGAAAATTAAAAGGGAGATGAAATAGATTTTAGTGTCGTTTTTGAAGATCAAAGCTTCTTAGCTCACCTTGTTTCATCACTTTCTTTCTAGGTCTTCCAGATTTTTTCTTTTATTTTTTATATAATTTTTATGTTAATTTTCGAAATTATATGAAAATTTATTACATGCTTCGATACTTATCTGTGAAATTATTAATGATTATGTTTGATTTTATATTTTCTGAAATTTTCAATTTGATTTTTCTTTTATACCATGATTTTCTCTTGATTCCAAAAAAAAAAACGCCATGATTTTCTCTAGAGAATGAATTATTATAATTAACTATTTCACTCAAGAGGACCGTTGGGCTTCTTTATTCATATATTATGGTTAGATTTGAAGAACAATACAAAAATGGGTTAGTTCAAATTGTTTCAAAATGGTTGGATTTGCAAGATTTTGGGTAAATTTTAGGACCCATTATAATTGATTTCTTACTCAAAGTGATTTATAATTTTCCTAGTTAGGGGATCTCGCCAAAGTTGCAGAAACTTTTTGAAACATTGCAGCTCATTGTTAAGGTACCCTTGCCTCATCAATTTCTATTACTAGTGCAATATTCAGTACTGTAGGAAGAAAGATATAGATAGGATTGATAATTTCTATTACTAGTGCAATATTCAGTACTGTAGGAAGAAAGATATAGATAGGATTGATGATAGAATTAGATTCCAAGGTGTCCTACCACTTATGAAAGGCTTCGTGGGGAATGTTATAAACATGTATGATGACTAGTTTAGCAGAATCCCTTTGATCCAGCTAATTAATTATGTGAACACTTTGTTAGAGTAAGAGGGTTTAGGCCAATGTTAATATTTTATGATGATGTTGATTCCTTGATCGCAGTCAGTCAAAGAAAGGGAGTGGCAGTCCATTTCTAATTCAAAGCCTATTAATTTTTGGTAGCTTTCAATTCTGTTCATTCGGTATATATAGAGGCCTTGGAATAACTTGGTGTAAAATCTCTGTTACAGGTTTTAAAATCCTGTAACAAGTGCTGATTTAAGGAATTAAATTCGGATATGATTTGTAGTATGTATTCTGCTGGATATCACGTGATTTCAAAGTTCATCTAAAGGATTAGATAAGTAATAAAGAGTACCTCCATCATCATTGATTGCACTGTTCTTTTCTTTTTCCCCATATTTTATATCAGGTTGTACTTACTTTTCTTTGCTATAGCTTGAAATCTTATTCATCTTTTGACTGGTTAGCTGGTATCAGAAATAGGAATATCATGGCTTAGAGTTCTCTGTCTTTCTTCTTTTTCTTCCTTGAGAAAACGGTGGGCAGTGAAGTTCAAAAGCATGTATGGTAGCCTTAGGCAGAAGCTTCATTTTGCCTTTTTGCAAGTCATAAAACTCTCCCAATTTTCCATTAGTTGGTAGCTGGAAATGGGGATCCTGTGTTACTTTGTTAACTTTCTCTGCGACTACCATCTTTACTTCTTGGGGTTGTAGTCATCAATATTTGCTGCACCTTTCTACAGAACACTTTGTCACCTAGAATTTCTCTGTTATATGTGTGCCAACCAATCCAACATGTACTAACTTCTATATACTTGGATTAGGTGAATGAGAGGTTAGACTTAAAACTTATCCCCTGTTTAAATAGAATTTGATCAGAGGAAAGTACATGCCAATACAATGATTTTATTGCACTAAGCTCACATCCAAATCGAATTCTTGGTTCTGTCTGGAATCAGTGGGTTCTTTGATTCATGATAGGTTCAAACGAAAGATAAAACTCATTTGATATATATAATAATAAAGTACTGCTGCTGTTGCTGGATCTTTTTTACTTTGCCAACTCAAAGAAGTTTGGAGTCTTACCGTTAGTCGTTATCTTTGCTATTATCAGGAGGATCAGCAAGTGCAAGTGCAAGCGCAAGAAAGGACTAAACCACCACCCACGGTAAAATTCTCTTTGACAGATTTCTCAATTTGTTACACCTGGTCTGGTCTCCCTTCTACTGAAAACCTTCCTCTTCTTCACCACAAAATCTACTTATTAGATTCTCTTTCTTGTTCTATAAGGTCATAGATTTTTTTTTATTAAAAAAAAAGGATTTCCTAAAGAACTAAGGTTACTTACTAATCAAGATAATGTTCTGATCTCATTGCATATATAATTCAGACGCAATCGAATTGAGAAAAGAAAATTGCATAGATAATTCAGACGCAAGACAATTTTCAAAGGATTCAAGTAACTTGAAAATTGAAGAAAGGATAAAGGTTCTGTTTTTCTTTATTTTATGGGAAAATAAGAAAAGCTAGGTGATATCATAACTTTACCAATCAAACCTGTCCAACATCCTTTAAGTATTTACTTTGGATTTTCTTCAACTTGGCACCAACTTCTTTCATGTCCATCCTCTCCTCTGGTAACTCTGCTGAACATTCCAAGGCTAATTGCAGCACAGACAATGTAGCTACCTCTATTGCAAAGGCCTGTCGTCTCCCTGCTTCACTTAGCAAGTTGGAATCTATAACTTGAGCTGATGTCGACAGCCGTAAGGAATCCTGCACCCAACTCCTCAAGATCATTTCTCCAGTAAAAGTTTCATCCGCAGGCTTCTTTCTTGTGAAAGTTTCCATAAGAAGAATGCCGAAGCTGTACACATCTCCTTTGGTCGAAACAACTCCTGCCGATCCGTACTCTGCATGTGGTTTTCAACCCACCATCACAATTTCAAATGTTATAGTATTTGTCTAGTATAAAATTAGAATCAAAATAATGTAATTGGGCTTCGGATTTAGAGGTAGAAGCATTAATGAACCTGGTGCCATGTATCCAATAGTTGCGAGCGTCATGGTTTGTGTCACTGAACTTCCTTCTCCCAAGAGTTTTGAAATGCCAAAATCACTCAAATGTGCAACCATATCTTCATCTAGCAAGACATTGCTCGGTTTCAGATCACAATGGACTATAGGTGTTGTATGGCCGTGGTGAAGATATTCTAAAGCCGATGCAACATCGATCATTATATTCAACCTCTGCAAGAGGTTAAGAAAATGGTTGTGGGTATACAACCACTTCTCAAGGCTTCCATTGGGCAGGAATTCAAGCACCAAGGCTTTAAAATCTATGTTGCAACAACTGCTAATGATTTTCACCAAATTTCGGTGCCGAATGTTGCGAAGGACCTCGCACTCAACGTCAAAGCTCTTGAAGGCTCCTTCAATCTCCAAATTGAAGACTTTTACAGCAATATTGAGTCCATCTAAGAGAGTACCATTGTATACAGAGCCAAAACTTCCAGTACCAAGCAATTTGCTTTCACAAAATCCATCTGTAGCTCGAGCAAGCTCTTGATATGGAACTCTTCTCCATTCTATTAATGGTTGCTGATTTTCTTGATCAGTGGGCAATTTTTCATTTCTTTTCTGTCTTTGTGAAAAGATGATTATCAGGGCAAGTGCTAGTACGGCTAAGACAATTGGTGGTAGCATGTATTTGATAAGCTTCACTGATCTGTGCTTGGACCTTGCACGAGTATAAGTTTTGCATGGTGGCACATGTAAACGAGGTGTACCACACAATGCTTCATTTCCCATAAAAGATTTAAACGAATAGTTTGAAAATGAACCACCATGGGGAATTTCTCCTCCTAGTCTGTTGAAAGAAACATTGAAAAATTTGAGATAAGACAGTTTCTCCAAAGATCTTGGAATTGTTCCAAAAAGATTATTTCTTGACAGATCCAAGTATTCCAATGCTACTAAGCCACCGAAAGATTCCGGGATCAAACCTTGCAATCTATTTCCAAACAAGGAGAGAGTTTTCAGATTTGTTAGTTCCCCGATGCTAGTTGGTATATCACCTGAAAACTGGTTCCCTGATAAATTCATATCAGTCATAAGCTTCCACTTTCCAATATCAATCGGGAGAGAGCCACTTAGGGAATTTGAAGACAAGTCTAGTTTCAAGATGTCCTTCAGTCTTGTCATGGCGGACGGGATGGAGGAGTTTAACTTGTTGGAACCTAAATTTAGCTCTCGTAGAGAAGTCATAGCCCCAAAGCATGGAGGTATTGGCCCAGAAAGTTTGTTATTTGGGAGATACAAGAAACCCAACTTCTCCAAACGACAAAGATCAGATGGAATCGATCCTTCTAAGGCATTATGCTCAAAAGAAAAATATTGAACTTCTTTTAATCTTCCAATTGTGATAGGAATTGTTCCGGTTATTTGATTTTCTTCTATGGCCAAGATTACCAAGTTGCTCAAGTCTCCAATTTCCACTGGAATGCTCCCCGTAAGACTGCAACCACCAGCATAGAGATTTTGAAGAGATTTAGAGAGATTTCCACTCAGTGGAATATGAAGTTTGCCACTGATCAATGGGTTTGCGCTGAATTCCAAAACCTCCAAGTGTTTGCAATTTGCCAAGGATGAGAGAAAGTCCACTTGTGAAGATGAAAGTTTGGTAGTTAAATTATTACGTCCCAAACTTAGAAGCCGTAGATCCCTTAGATTACCAAGGGTGTTTGGAATGTAACCAGAAAATGAATTCTCTGATAAGCTAAGAGTAGTAAGCTGAGAGATATTAGAGATAGAGGTTGGGATTAATCCACTTAGTTCATTACCGCCAAGATGCAGCTCTTTAAGTTTAGGAAGCCAAAGGCCCATGCTTGACGGTAGCATACCCCTAAAACGATTTGAAGTTAGTGAAATAGCCCATCGAGTTGAGCTATTAAAGATTCCTGGAGGAATGGTACCGGAAATACCATTAACTGCTAAGGATAATGCTTCTAGATTTTTTAGATCTCCAATCTCAAACGGGATTGCACCTGCCACACGGAAATTGATAAAAAATTTATTTTCATAGTTTATTCTATCATGTTTGTTAATTGAGAATATATATACACACACAAATGGTCATTTAATCTTTCAGGCATTTTTATTTCCATGGTCGTTTTATGTTTATTATATCTTGTACCATTAATCACTTTTATTCTATACTAGTTTCTTGCCACATGCTATCGAATGTAAATGTATATAGTTTTATTAAATTTTTGTTATACTAATATTAAAAAAGTATAAATACTAAAAAATTACTCCATTTGTTTTGTATGAATATATTATATTGATATCTCAATTCAAAATCCAAAGTTTATGAAAAATATTAAGTTGGTATCTAGAAAAAATTATTCTCATCATCTAAAAGTCATAGTCCCTAAAAAATTAACAAATTTTAAATCTTGTACACGGTCCATATTTTAAAATTGTGATTACCAATTAAGTATTTATATACGATCTTTATTTAAAAGTTATGATTGTAAGAAAGAAGCAAATTTTAAATCTCATAATAGCCCTATTAAAAAGCCACAATCTCTAATTGAATATTTGTACATGATTTCCATTTAAAAGGGGTATGATCCCTAAGTGAACAAATTTTAAATCTTACATATGGTCCCTATTTAAAAGTCATGATTCCAATAGAGTTTTTGCACACGGTTAAAGTTATGATCTCCAATTGAGTATTTGTATATGGTCAAAGTTACAATCCTCAATTAAGTATTTGTACATTATTCCCATTGATTTGAGTATTTGTATATGATTGACATTGATTATTTATATATGGTACTCAAGTCAAGATCCCTAAAAAAAGAATAATTTTTTAAATCTTGTACGCAGTACCCATTAAAAAATCATGATCCCTACTTGAGTATTTATACACAGTCCCTATTAAAAAGTCATGGTCTCAAAAAAAGAAATAAATTTTAAATCTTATACATGGACTCCATTTATACGTTTTATATAAATTTAATCGTGGCGTGATTATAGTCGTGTTAGGCTTGTCTGATTGAGGTATGATATTAGTCCATGAGAGACTGCCCTAGAGGGGCTTACTGCTAGCTATTGATGGCTTGTGGATGCTCCAATGGGGAGACACAAGTGCATCCTCCTGGGACTATGAGACGCAGAGGGTGACACGCTAGGAGTAGTTATAGTCATTACGATGACGAATGGCAAACATTGGAGATTAGGGCATAGAGTATATATATATATATATATATATATTTCAATAAAATTAAAGGATGATTTATGTGAATTTCTCCCAACAGGTTTTCAAACTCATCGACGGGTGAGACTCGATCTATTTATGCCGCCCTAATTAAATCATTTTAATGAAAATGATTTACTGGTGGAATTTGTTTTAAAATGAAAATGATGATTTAAATATTGATTTTGCTATTATTATATCCCCACCATCTTTGGTCGTTTACATTGTTTCCAAAACACATCACTGAGTCTGCTGACTCACCCAGTGGTTTATTTACATTTTTCAGGCATTGTGGGTCATTGAGGAGCGGTTACCTTGTGAAATGTGTCGACTAGCGTTTAGCTTATGTAGATTTTCTATTCTTAGAATGAGTGATCCATTCTTGTGTTTTAAATTCCCTTGTGCTATATTTTGTGATTCACTCTACATACTTGTAAACACAACTTGTTTTGATATTTTATTCATGGGGGACTTTATTGATTGTATTTATATGTCGTTTAAAGGTATATTTTGAATTTAAAATGTTGTTTCATAAATGGTATTTAGTATTTATATTTATACTTGATATTCAATACCTTACATTGTCTCGGATGCATGATCGTAACACGTACTTCGAGGCAGTGCGACGGCTACCATGTGGCCAAGCCTGCAAGTCGGGGCATGACATTTAATGCATCATTGAGAGGCTTAATGTATTAATTGTATATTTTCTATCTCCACAAGTTTTTTCCTAGGTGGGTGATTGTAGACAAGTTTGAAGAGGCGTTAGAGGATTTTAATATGGGAGTATATGATTCTCCCAAAGTGTGAGTGGTTAGGCGTCAATGTTTAGTGCCATTAATGGTACTAAAATTGTAAATGTTTTATATAAATGTTTTATTGTTTTGGAATATAGTATGCCATTGCATAAGTATCCTAAAAAATGATTATGTGGGGTGGATTATATGATATACTTATATGTATGTTATAAATAATCTACATGATTTTATGAATTTGACTTTGGTATGATATTGGTCCTTGTATGGCTAAGCTCATGAGGAGCATTTGTTAGCAATTAGTGACTTGTGGACCATCCATAGGGGAGGCATAAGTGCACTACTCCTAGGACAGAGAGGTGCGGGTGGATAACTCGCCATGAGGGTTGTAGTCATTGAAATAACGAATGGTAATGTTAAGAGAGCAGGCACTATATATATATATATTGTTTTATATGATGAATTGATGAGGTTTACCTCCAACGGTGCAAGTCTATCAACGTATGAGACTCAGTCACTTTATTGTCGCCATAGATATGATATATATACATTTTAATAAAATGATTTTCATTGGTGGGAATTGATTTAGAAAATAAATTGATGATTTATAAGATCTTTTTGGTATAATTGTATCCCCTCCATCTTTATCTTTTACATTGTTTCTAAACTATTTCATTGAATGTATTGCCTCACTAAGTGGTTTATTAATGTTTTTAGACAATTCAAGCTAAGAGAGGAGCTGCCTTCAGTTAGCACGTGTAGGCTATCTTTCAGTTGTCCTAGGTGAATATTCTTCCTAGAGTTAATGATCCTCGTGTGTGTTATTAATTCCACTACACTTTTGTTTTCCTCACTCCGCACGTTCATGAATATTTTAGTATTTCATGTATTTCTATACTCTGGGGATTTATGCCTATGTTATGGCATTATTATTATTTTCAGTATACAGATATATATATATATATGGGATATTTTGATATTATGTTTAAGTGATAGTTCATATTTGTTTTTGTCAATGAATGCTGATTAAAGCCTGGCACTATCTTCAAGGCATGCCTGGTCAATACATATTCTAAATCAATGTGACGGCTGTCTTGTGCTCGAGAGCCTGTAGGTCAAGACGTAACATTTCAGCTATTGTCGGTGAATCTCTTTCTAGTGCTTGGTGATCCACTAGTATTTTTCTCTTCTATTGTACTTTGGTTTTCTATCTATCTCTGTATACTTATGAATTATTGTTATTTGACTTTTCCTTATAGGGGATTTTTAGACTTTAAGATATTTGAATATTTTCAGTATTGTAAAGATTATAAATATTTTGACTTTTGTTGATTTATGGTATTTGATATTTGATTTTAACTTTGTACGTTAATGAATGCCTTGCATTGTTTTAGATGCGTGACCAATCGGCATGTATTTTGAGACAATATATATGATGACTATCTTGTGCTTGAGCCTGCGGGTTAGCATGTGACCCTATATTTATTCTACATCAAAATTATTTATATATCTCTAGTAAAAGATATAGTTAAGAAAAAATAATTATTAGAATTATAATCATTGCATTATTTCCTCCCAAAAAAAATCATTTCCTTCTTTATTTTTTAAATTCAAGTTTAAAAATTACTATAAATAAAATTGGTACAAACTTTATCTGTATATTAAAAATGTTAAAATTAACTCTTAGAAATGAAACACTTTAATAAAAAGATATAAGTTAAATTATGTATAATATTTTAAATTAACACATCCATCAAATGAAAATTAAAAAAATAAAAGTTCATAATAGGATTCCAAACATATCCCATTAATATTCCGAAAGCCCAAATAAGCATGTCCAAAATAAAACTTCCATTAAAGTGACCAAAATGCTATTTATATCTTACCCCATACCATTATTTACGTGTTAAAAAAAAAAACCATGTCTTTAATTTTATATGTATGCTAGACTAGATGTTACATGTTAAATGTTAGGTGTCATATGCATGTTAGATGTTGGATGTTAAATGTTAAGAAGATATATATATATATATATATATATCTCTTTTGATCACGAGTTATATTATTTAATCCGTTGCTTTTGTTCCATGTTTTGTCTACTTTTCTCCCTTTTTTTTTTTCTTTTTCATTCTGAAAAGCCGGAAGGCAGTGTTATTCCATGATTAAAGTACAAAACTGAAAATTAACCAAACCGGCTGCAGCATAAAAACATTAAAAAAAAAAAAAAAAACCAACATCAAAAGCCAAATCAGAAAAGTCTGCTTGGCATTGTGCGTTTACAATCACTAAACCTTTATTATAATAAATATCCGAAAATTTAAGACTTATCTTATAAATCAATTGATTCTAAATTTTGTGACCAAAATTGTATCACGTTAAGTGGATTAAGTGATGGATTAAATAGCATTTGACAAATACTGTACGCTAACGTGTCAGTCCATGTCATTTGAGGGAAAACAGAAAAAGAACCTGTCAAGTTGTTAAAGCCAAAATCAAGCATCTGAAGAAGAGTTAAGTTTCCAACTGAAGGAGGGATCGCCCCTGTCAAGTTGCATTCTACAATGCTTAGTACCTGTAAACTTTGGAGTTCGCCAATATCCTGCGGAATTTCACCTTCAAAACAGAACTCATCTCTTATATATATATGCATTACGGTCAAATAGTTTCATGTTCATAAAATCTAACATCTATATTTGATTTCACTTTTGCATTGATTTTATTGAATCAATTTGATTTTTTTTAAGTAGAATTAAAGTAGGAGAGAAAAATGTTTATTTATGTCATGTAAATAAATAAATAAATAAATATATGCGCTAACGCCGCGTAATTATATAAAATTATAATATATTGTATGTTTTTATTAGTTATAACATTTATGAAAAAATAAGATTAGACTTCTACAAATGTCGTGGATTATATAAATATCGTAGATTTATATGAATTATTTGTTAGAATATATATGAAAAAAAATTATATTAGACTTGTACTAATCTCATGGATTATATAAATATTGTAGATTTATATAAAATTATAATAAATTCTTTATATTTATTAAAATATATATGTTTTTAACAATATTATTAAGAATGATATTATTATAGAGAAAGAATACTACATGACCAATACAATAGTAACAAATCAATTAAAATAGTTTGTTAATGTCTTTCTTCAAAAAAAAAATAGTCTCTTAATGGTTTTTTTTTTAAATCAGGCATATTTTCCTTCTTTCTAAAGATAATATAATCTATTTTTTGAATAAGCATAGCATAATCTTAATGGGATTTTTAATTCATGTGTATTTCCTTCTTTTTTTAAAAAAATAGCATGGTTTTAATGGAATTTTTTTATAAGAATTGAATTTTTTTTAAGAATTTAAATGGAATTTCTAATGTTGTTAGCTGCAATATATTTAATTAATAAATATTAGAAAAGAGAAATTAACACACCTATTTTAAAAATATATGCTCTTGATGCCTATTTCTTTTTTAAGAATTTAAATAGAATTTCTAATTGTGTTAATCAATTTATAAGTATTGAATTTAAATAAAATTTTTAATTTTGTTAATTAGTTTATAAGTATTGAATTTAAAGAGAATTAATAGATATTGAAAAAGAAAAATTAACCATTTACTTAAAAAATATAAGAATAATTAAAAGGTTATTTATGAGATTTCACAACAATCATTAAAATTATTATAAAAAGACCAAAACAGACATTAAACTTGAGACTACAGTAATTAGCATAGGGTTTTTTATGGTATTTCATTAGATCTTAAAATTAATAATAACTAGGAGGGTGCCCTGCGCTAACGCTGCGGGTGTATTTGGGATTTAGTTAAATATATTTGTTGTCTCTAATAATAGATGTAGGTCTATTATAATAATGGAGTCAATATTGTCTCAGAAAAATAGTCATTTTCACTTTACTATGCTTGAATCTATGCATAATAGGATTCTTTTCCAAAAATTATCATAACAACAATTCCTTTCTTTCTTTATTAATTAATTATTACGTGTTACTTCAAACCTTTGGTTTTCCTTGCAAATACAAAAGAAATAGAATGGTAAAATAAATCAAATCGGATTCAAAGTATATAATATTAGATTTTGAAAAAGTTAATATATAAATAAACAGGTTCCAATAAAAAAATTTGAAGTTTAGTTCTTCCCAAAATAATTCATCGCCATTTATAATTTTTCACTCATGAATGATTGCAACAAATATTAAAAAAAATCATATGGGAGAAACATCTCACAACAATCTGAAAGTATCGAAAAAGAGTGATTATTAGAAGTGAAATGAAATCTAAATTGTAAATCATTATGAAAGAATAGGGTGTAAAATTTTTTTTCAAAAATATTCCTGGTTAGAAGAAAATTCCTCAAAGGAAAATGCAAGATCGAAAAAAAAGAGAGGAAGAGGTGTAAATGACTATGAAATTATTTAGAAACTAAATGGTAGCAAAATCAAATGCCGAAATACAACCACCGGAACTGAAGAGAGGATAGTAGATGAATGGGTTTTTTTTTCCTTTCTTCATAAAAAGATATAATTAACACCATTTTTTTTTGTTGTAAAGCTCTATTAGAGTGCCATATGTCAGTTTTTGGGAACACAAAGGAAAACTCTAAGTAGAAAGCACCACGTGTCAATCTTTAAGAGTACTAGGGGATAACTTTAACATATTGTATAGATAATAATAATAATAATAATAATAATAATAATATAGATGTTAAATTTTAAAATAAAGCATGCTAAATGAACTTTGGCAAGCGAACTAAGTTGCGCCTCGGCGAGTTTTGAAATGTAACCTAGTCTAAGCCTAGCCCAATTCATGAGCCACCTGGTCTTGATCTATTTCTAACTTGTAAATGACACACACGGACCTAGCACGATCTTTTCGTACGAACGGAAGAGTACAAGATGACGCGATAATTAAACATTATGTCAGTCCGGCTGTGTCAAGTCTGAAGAGAAGATAGGCTTAAGATAAGACGTAGTTGGAAGATGAGACAGGTGACCATGCATGGAAACACTAAAGTGGACTTCTTAAGTCCATAGCCAATAGATTGGACGTCCATTGGTGAATTGGTCGGTGGATCAGGCCAAGGATTAAAGTTTTGAGAGATTTAAAGAGAAGAGAAAGTTTGGCCCAGGGCTGAGTAGACCCGGTGCCGGGCTACCCTATAATAGGGGGAGGCCGAGCCTCTCCACCTCATTTTCTCTCTTTCTCTCTTCTCTCCTTTCTCTTTTCTCTCAACTGCTCTTTTAGAGCAATTTTGAACTTTTGGCCGATCCGGACAAACCGACCGCAAGTTCAAAGCGAGATCTTGGTGAGTTGTTCTTCACTCCTTGAACTACCTTTCATTAAGTTTTCACGCTTATCCATGCATTGGTCTAGGAGAAATTCAAGCTCAAAGTTAGTTTCAACTTTTAGTTAGATTTGAAGTTTAGATTTGAGATTTAGGAACTTTGAGCTTGTAATTCTCATTTCTGCTCCGGTATACATGTCGTGGGAGGTGAGAGGAACCTCCATCTCGAATTTCGCGTCGAACGGTGGACCGAAGGGCTCGGGAATCGAGGAAAAGCCTCGGAACCCAAGGCCTGCGGACGGCTCCCGCGCGGGAGCTGAGTCTCTCCCGCGCGGGAGAGACCACCGCCCAAGTCCTGCGTGGGACTGGGCCTGTCCCGCGTCGGACTGGGCATTTTGTCCCAAACCAAGCGGTTGGGCCTTGTTCGACCCAATCCGAGTTGGGCTGAGCCCAACTCACATGAGAATGGGCCTTTTGGTCCAGATTCAGGCCAGGCCCGACCCAGCCATGGGGGGGAGGCCTGCCTGGCCCAACTCGAGTGTGGGGCCCACAGGTCCCCAGGGGCATTTTCGTAATTTTTCACCAAGTATCCAATTTTCACCCCGGAACCTTCTAGACACTTTTCTAAGCCCCGAATCACTTCCAAACATCGTCATAGGTCATATTAGAGCCTCATAGGTGCATTCATAAATTTAATTATGAATGCTAACTTATATTTCCGTGTATTAGGGCTCCGGTTAATCGAGTACGGCGATACTCCGGAGGTTAAGCTACATGGAACGCTTGGGGGTATACGATTCTCCCAATACTGTGAGTGACTTAGACTTCTTTGTCTAGCCACTGGGGGAAAAGGTTTTTAAAAATGGTTTTAAAAACATAAATGTTTTCAAAAAGGTTTTGGGATACGGAAAATCTACACACACACACACTTGTTTGCGATATACCCACACAGTGAGTGGGAGGATTTTAAAAAGAAATATAAAACTTATGTGTGTGTGATTTATATGTTTTAAATATAAATGTTTTATACGTATATATATAAAAATTATGAAATATTATTATTATGATTATTGAGGGTACGACGCCCTTGGGAGATGAGTGATTGAGAGGGTTCCTCGAGGCTCCAATTTGTGGGAGCGTGGATCGAGTTTAAGAGCATGCATGATACTCAGCCGTGGACCGCCTATCGAGGGGTACGGTGAGTCGAGCCTGGTTGGGAGAGGCGCGTAGGGAAACTCGCCAGAGCTCCAGTTCGCTGTGTTCCACCACAGCGAGGCACCACCGAGGGAAAGGGCTAAAGAGATAGAAAAGAGAAAATAATTATAAATGAGAAAAGAGATAGCCCTCGGTGCAGTGAGGCGTAAGGCGACCGACGGGTCGTGCCTCCAGTATGGTAGAGATGCCAGCCCATTTGAGAATTTAGTATTTATTTATTAAAGAGTTTTTTAAAAGTGTTTTCAAAAGAAAAATTTATATTTTACTATTATTTTATTTTGGATTTTCCTGTTTCCCCTAACCCCAATGGAGACTCTTAGAACCTTTGTCACTCACCTGTATCCAATGTGGATGGATGCAGATTCGCGTACAGAGTCAGCTATAGAAAGGAGGCTCACTAGGAGACGTCGGTGGCTTAGGCTTAGTAGTTTTCCGCTGCCTAGGTATTTCTTTCAAATTAATCCACTGGTGCATGTTTTAAGTTTTATTATTTTATTGGATGATTTTTAATTAAAATTTTAGTTTTGGTTTTGCAGCGATGATATCCATTTCAATGCCTTGCGGTGCCTCGGATGCGTGGCTGCAGACACGTACTTCGAGGTAGCGCGGCAGTTGCCACGTGGTCGGCCCGAGCGGGTCGGGGCGTGACAGTAAAAAGAGATTTTATCATTTACATACTCAACATATTGGAAAATTATCTCTTCCACTGACAATAGAATTTTTAAACACCACAAGCAAAATTAAAGGATTGATATGTGTCTCTTTAGGGTATATTTTTATATATTTTTTAATTAGTTAATTAAATAATGGATGTATGTGTCATCCACCTAATACTATTTGTAGAATAAAAAATTTTTAATTTCTTAATTAAATAATGGAGGTATGTGTCATTCTGTTAACACAATTTATGAAGTTAAAAGATTTCATTGATAGTGTATGAAATTTTAATCCATCAATATATCCATCCTGTACCAATGCAAAACACAGCTATTTAATAATTGAGAGACTCTTTCCTCTTTGGATGGCACTAGCCACTAGGGTGACGTGGAGTATGCAAATATCATTGCCATCCAAAAATACTTAAAGGTTGTTTTTTATTAGGGTTAATTACTTTCCGAAGATAAATCATATGGTAAATAATTAAATTTCTATGATTGTTTTTAAAGAAAATTCTTAGGTGCTTTAAAGTTTGAACTCTATAAGTTAAGTTAAAGAATTAACGGCTATCTTATTAAATTATTATAATTATAAAATTGTTAAATTAATATATTACTTGGGCGTGGATTTCTAAAAGGGGCTATGGACGACTAGACGTATTAATTAATTATTACATTACTTGGCACCATGAGAAAAGTATTACGATCATATATAATACTTTACAAAATTGGTAGAACAGCAAAAGAGTAATTCGGAACTATAGCTCTTTATTTGACAAAACTCCACCTTCGCAACTGCTTGGTAAGTAGTGGTATAATGGAACTATTGGAGTTTTCAAAAAATCATATTTCAAAACCATTTAATGAGAAGAAGTAGAGTAGAAATATAAAGTAGAGTAGGACTATGAAAATCAAAACAAACCATATGAATTTTAATAAGGAGAGGTAAAGTAGGAATAGATTTAATTTTTTACATTGATACATTATATATACTTATAAATTCTTAGTATATTGTAAAATAATGTGTAAGAATAAGATTTAAATTAAACTACATTAAAAATTAGATGATAATTAAAATAATGAAGTAAGCTTAAATTAAACTACATAAAACTGGATGATAATAATTAAACTATTTTCTTTAAGATAATAGAGGAGGAAGTTAATTGTGATGAAAGTAAAATTGATTGATTACTATCATCAATTAATAATAAATATATAAAAATTTAGTTAAAGATATAAACAAAGAGTTTTAATTTAACTATAAAGAATATCAACGGCATTTCTAAATTATGTTGGGGAAAAAAAAGGTATTTTTAGTGATTCAAAAGTTTTATAATATTTATACTTTTATATGTACTAGTTACTTTGTCATATGTTATGCATGTAATACAACGTCTTATTAATAATAACAAAAAATAAAAAAATAAAAAAGTAAAAGAGTTAAATTTGAACTATTTATAAATTTATAATCTTTTATAAACAATATATATATATATAAATAACATTTAAAGTAAACTATTTTAAGTGGCTGATTATATAAGATTAAATTAAGTTACATTAAAGTGGATAATATTTATTTAAATAATGGATATAAAAAATTTAAAATAAAACCCAAAGTCAGAGCTCAGTTTTTAATTTTAAAAATACTTAAAATGAAAAAAGTAAGGTTCAATTTCAATTAATGATATTTTTTAATATGAATTAAAACTTTTACACAACTCGTACTTTTATATATTATAGATAGATAGATTATAGATAATAATTAAACTAGTTTTTTTAAAACAATATAATAGTAAATTAATTATAATGAAAGTAAAATTGGTTTATTATTACATTAATTAATAAATATATAAAAAATTTATTTAAAGATAAATAAAGAATTTTAATTTAACTAAATAATGTCAATGACAATTCTAACTTATGTTTAAAAGAAATATGTTAGACGATTCAAAAGTTTTACAATATTTTTACCTTTATATATATTACAGATTATAAATATGCCACGCAGGCGTGTATATCCTAATACATATATATCGTTTACATATCAATGTACCTACGAAAAATCAAGGTAATCAATATTCGCAACTATCAAGAACTTACCTTGGAGGTTATTGACGCCCAGATACAAAAGTCGAAGAGCAGTCAAATTATTTAATTTCCTTGGAATACTCCCTTCTAAATTGTTATTAGACAAGGATAGAACTTCTAACTTCTTGCACTTAAATAAACCACTTGGAATTCCACCGGAAAGCTTGTTCCAGCTCAGATACAGCTCTTTTAGTTTAAGGACGTGATCAAATATTTCCGGTGGGATATGTCCGGTTAGCTCATTTGCGCTAAAATGAATAATTTCCAAATTGGAAGACGTATTCCATTTCATGGAAGGTATGGAACCAGATAGTTGGTTGCCGTACAGATCAATTTCTAGCAAGGAAGAAATGTTGAAGATTGATGAAGGTATAGAACCTGAAAGCTGATTCTGATCTAAATATAACAACTTCAATCGCGAAAGATTTTTTATTTCTGTAGGAATCTGTCCTTGCAGATTATTTCCACCGACACTCAGGGTCTCTAGCTTGGGCAAATAGCAGAGAGAAGCTGGGATACCACCCATGAACTTGTTACCATCCGCAATCAAGGCTCGAAGTTCAGTAAAGGAATCAAACCATGGTGGGACTTTCCCGCTGAAGCTGTTGTTGCTCAAGTCTAAGACTTTGAGCCGCCGCAAATTAGATAACTCATTTGGTAACAAGCCTTGAAAACTGTTATTGTGCGTGCTGAGCTGAGCAAGGGAAGATAGATTTCCCAAATGAAGAGGTAAGGTACCTTCGAGACCCATGTTAGTGAGATCGAGAGCTGTGACCCGATGGTGGCGAGGTCCGCATGTGACACCAATCCAGTTGCAAACGGAGGTTACAGTGGACCAGTTGGTGGCTAAAAAATTTTGAGGGTCGGTGACATGAGCTTTGAATGCAAGAAGAGCCAACTGGTCTGTGGTTATGTTGTGTGAATGTTTAGACAAGGAAACGGAATTATTCAAGAGCAAGATCGCCAGGAAGGCGAGAATGAACTGCATGCTTCCCATAAGGTTCATTGAAGTATGAATAATTGGAAAAGGGACTTGTGAGGCAAATTGAGAAAGAAACAACATTTAAATATGGATTTAACATCACTTGTAGTGTAGTGGACCATTTGGTTTGGTTAACAAAATAGTAGTTTGGGAAAATTGCCAAAAAGGATTTTCTCTATAAGAAATATTTATTAATTAGTATTATGAAAAAAAAAATTACTAAGAAAGAAATAATACTATACTATAAAGTTTGTAATAAGAAAAGTTGTATTTATCTATTTTTTTTATCTTATTAAAAATGTTTTTAAAAAATTAGGAATGGTAGAAAAGTGACAAGGACTAGACTTTTTATCACCGTTAAGTTTGGCAAATTTCAAAGTCTCCCAAGTCTATGCTTTTCTTTTTCTTTTCTTTTGTTTCTTTTCATTTTCTGGCTAATTTAAGTATATGTTGTTGTTCTCTTTCTCTTCTTTTTTTTTTCTTTTAAATCAACCCTCAGGTATTGCAACAGTAACATTAGATTCCTACTAATCCGAAGTCATTACATTGAACTCCAAATATAAAAAAACTCTCTCAATGCCCATGGTTTAATCATATATTTTGAAATAATCATTGTATTTATTTGTTACAATAATCATTGTTAATTTACTTTTTAATATACTAGTCCGCTGAGATGTGCTTTTCATCCCTTAGACTATCATTTTAACTTTTTCTCGAATCATATTTCTTTTTTCTTTTTCATCTATCAAGGCTAGACTCACGCCTAGAAAGAGACAGATTTTCGTCCATTAACCAGCAAAAACTCAACTTTCCACAAGCAATTTTCACTCTTTTTCACTCTTTAACCTTTCTCTTCTACAAAGGGTCCTCGCTTAATAGGGTCCTCTACGTAAACATCATTTAAATAGAGTTTTATACTTTGATGACTGCACGAAAGGATAATAACAGCTGTACCATGTGGTCGATATTGACAAAAGTAAACGCATAAACTTTGATAATTGAGAATGATGGCCACATATATATTACGGTTTGGTGGGAGTTACCATGAAAATTACAAAAAAGGATTGTCTATCAAATTTTTTTTTAATTAGTATTATGAAAAAAATAATTACCAAGAAAGAAATAACACTAATTAATTTGTAATAAGAAAGTTGCATGAGCGAGACTTCCTCTCTGCTTGTCCATTGGTACTAAACTAATCATAATCTTGATTAATTTGTTTAAGTATTCCATTAATTAGTAGACTTGGGAAAAAGAATTGTAAAGTCTGGGTCTCCTTTTTAATTAGTAGGAGTGAGCATTGAAACTAAGTTGAATCCACATTTCTAAATGTCATGATCATTGTCATTGGCATTTTGACAAACAATAGTTTTTCCAAAGAATGGCTTCCTTACTGTCGGCTTGCCATTGGATAGAATTCCATTCAGTGCAGCATTGACATTAACTTCAACTTCAAGTCGTTGACCACTAGTTAATTGATAGTGGAAGAGAGGGGTTGACTCAATTATAAAAATAATCCAATATTCCCTTGGTCTTTTGGTAAAATAATTATTGAATATCCAAGTTGCCCCTTAAATTATATCTTTTTGGACATGTTTGTCACGCCCTGGCTTGGAAACTAAGCACGTGATAACCACCGCGTTGCACCGAAATACAAGTCTATAGCCTGCTCTACAACACCACACAAGGTATTAGACGATATCATTACAAAAATATCTTTAAAGTAAATTGGAGACTCAACTAATTAGGTAAAATAATTATAAATAAAGTTTCAATAAAATTTAACAATTTTCATAAGACTTGACCAAATTCAACCAAAAATCAAAATTAGATCCATTTTACAAGTATGGTGTCCATGACTCAAAAATGTCAAGTTTAAAATAAAAGGAAATTTAGAAATCCCTTTCGTAGATCTACAACTTTTAAAGCATACATTAAAGTACTTTAATAAATCAAAATTTGAAAATCGGTCTCTTTTATCTTTCTTTTCTCCAATGGAATCCCTTATCAATCATGAGCTCAAGCACAAGTACTTGGGCCATCTCTGGACCCACCATTGACACATCGAGGCTCGAACATACAATCAAACTAAGATACTGCAAAACATGTAAATGAAAATGAGTGGTGAGTACTAACGTGTACTCAATGAGTGATAGTAACGTTTGCGAAGGATTTACACATTTTGCAGGAGTGTAGATACAATTTCAACAAAACAATTTCAATAAGCCAAAAGTATACATCTCATCAAATCAAGCATGAGCTAAAACATAGTTCATAAATCATAAAACATGTTTCAAGTTAGAAACAATTTCACATAATGTAGTTATCAAATAAAAAACAATGACCTGGTACATTTTTAAAACATGGGCACTCGTGGAAAACATAATTCCTCCAAGGGTTTTTCACAGGGTTATTCTTATCATAAAACCCCCTACCTTGGCGTTGGCCTGGCCATCATAATGTGGTGAGGCATCGCTAAACCTTTACACGTCTTATCCATTCTTTCTCTGTGCCTATCAAACTAAGACCGAATCCGGATACCATACGTTACTCCTGTCGAAGCTAAAACAAAACATAAGTCTAAGAGCATAGGACTCGTCCGCACAAACACATAATGGGCCTTACTCGCCCGGCTCACCATCTCATAAAACCATACACATATGCCTTAAGATCATAAATATAAAACCATGCTACCAAGCAAGTCAAGAGGGCCTAGCCCAAAACCAAATCCGGCACATCATGTATAATCAACCAGGCATAGTGTAAAATATGGGTCATTCATCAAGAAACATACTTGGTAAATCATCAACAAGTATTCACGCTTAAAATAAGGTTTTCATATTATTTCAAACACATGATTTAGAAAACTAGAGCATTTATATCATCAAAATATTGATTTACTATCCATTCACAATTTTGAGAGGGTATACACTCCCATAAGTCCACATGCTTGTGCCTTTCACTAAGGTGCCACCTCCTCAAACTTGCTTTCCAAAACTTGATAGATCTACCACAAAATTCTCCCTTTTTTTGTTGCTCAAACATTCAAAAGCACCTCCTAACTTGGTTGTTCTTCCTTCCATTGCTTAACCCGTGAAATTGCAAGATCCAAATCGATTACTTCCATGAAAATTTGATAAGAATTCACTGGCGTTATCATTTGGGTAGGTCTTGGGTTATATTGTTCTTTACTTGTGGGAAGAGGAGAAAGAGGAAAAGTTGAAGATGAGGTAAAAAGGAGGGAGAAGCCCTTTTCTTCAACTTTCTTCCCTTAAGTCCCCAATTTTATCCTTCACTTATCCTTCCAAATGTCCAACTTGCACTCCAATGTCCCATATTCCATAATTTTATCATTTTCTCCAATTTACCACAATCTTTATAATTCCAAATGACTACCAATTTTACTTAAATCTTTATTTCCATTAAATTTTCAATTCACAAAAGTAATAAACCTTGTGACTCCAAATTAATTCACGGATCAATTTAATATTTCCATTAACTCCTTTCCATCATCAAATCATAATTTCATAATAGATTGTCTTCTTTCATTTAACCTCAATTTCCATTAGTACCAAACGACTCTCAAGGTCACTTACGTAATGATCAAACTTAATCCTCAATTTCTCAATTATTTAGTAATCATTCTTTATAACTCCATATTGAAATTAGGAATTTTCCTTAACAACTCCATAATTCATATCCATTAACTTATAACTTAAACTCGCATGTCCAAGTGACTCCAAAAGGATTTATAATCAACTTAAGGGTTTCACAAATTTGAATTTTCATACTTAATCATAAATCTCCAAATCAACTTAGTACACCTCAATATGTCAAATTTCAAATCAAAGATGAATTTCTATTTTATCCAAAACTCAAGTTAAACCCAAGTTAAAATTGTAACTAAAATTTTTGGTCTTATATTGTTGGCCCCCAAGCTTTTATTTGAGACAATTGATCCCTCAAATTATTATTTTAGGATAATTAATCCCTTGAAATTAGAGGTGTCAAATCTGTCACGCCTCGACCTGCCTGAGTCGGCCACGTGGCAAAGGCCACTTGGCAACGGCCACGTTGCCTCGAAGTACGTGCCTACTGCTCACCCACCCGAAACACCGCAAGGCAAAGAAATGGATATCATCGCTGCAAAACAACTAAAACTTTAATTAAAAATCATTTAATAAAATAATTAACTTTAAGAGATGTACCAGTGGATTAATTTAGAAGAAATACCTACGCAGCGGAAACACTAAGCCTAAGCCACCGACGCCTCCTACTGAGCCTCCGCTCTATTTGCTGACCCCGTACGTGGATCTGCATCCATCCACATTGGATACAGGTAAGTGACAGAGGTTCATCTCCATCAGGGTTAGGGAAAACAAGGGTAATCCAAAATAAAATAATAATAAAATAAATATCTTTCTTTTCAAAACACTTTTCTGGTTCTCCAACCGAGAAGCGTCTTTCAAAACTCCTTAAATAAATAAATATATATCACGAATGAGCTGGCGTCTCTTTTATACTGAAGGCTCGACCCGTCGGCCATAGGCCTCACTGCACCGAAGGCTATCTCTTTTCTTTCTAAAACATTTTCACATTTTCTCTCTCTCTAGCTTGTTCCCTCGGTGGTGCCCGTCACTGTGGTGGAACACAGCTACCTGGAGCCCTGGCGAGCTTCCCTACGCATCTCTCCCAGGGTCTCGTCTCACCGTGCCCCTTGATAGGCGGTCCATGGCTGAGAATCATGCATGTCTTCTCCAACTCGGTCCACGCTCCCGTATATATTGGAGCCTCGAGGAGCCCACTCAATCACTCATCTCCCAAGGGTATCGTACCCTCAATAATCAATAAATAATAATATTTCATATATATATATATATTTAAAACATGTAAACACACACAAATTTTTATATTTTTAAAATCATCCCACCCTCTAAATGGGTGTATCACAAAATAAAAAATGTGTGTCGTGGATTACCCTTATTCCAAAACAGTTGTAAAACCTTTTAAAACAATTTATATTTTTAAAACATTTAAAAATGTTTGTCCCTAACGGCTAAGTACTGAAAATAAGGCCACTCACAGTATTGGGAGATTCGTATACTCCCAAGCGCTCTATGTAACTTTAACCTCCGGCGCATCACCGCATTCGATTCACTCGGAGCCTTAATACATGGAAATATATATTAGCACTCATAATTAAATTTATGAATGCACCTACGAGGCTCTAATATGACCTAAAACTGGGTTCGAATGTGATTCGGGGCCTAGGAAAGTGTCCAGGAGGTTTCGGGGCTAAAATCGGACTCTAGACGAAAAATTACCAAAATGCCCCCGGGGCCTATGGGCCCCACACCTGGACTGGGCTGTACTCCACATGGGCTGGGCCAAGTTCTATGGGAAATTGGGCCCAAAAAGCTCTCCTACAAGATATTTATATATTATAATGATATAATATATAAATATCTAAGATTTATTAATATAATATATTAATATCTTAAAATATATTAATATAATATAAAAATATCTAAACAGGGACTCGGTCGACCTGTTCCTCAGTCGGTCCCTCCCCCGGTTTTTGCACTTGTTTCTCCTCCTTTCGACGTACAAACTTAAACTGGTGATGCTCATGGCATCCATGACGGATTCGCTTTGGCAGAAACGAGAAACACTGGTCCAATTTCCGTAAAACCGAGATTTGCCTTAAATTGACCAAATCTCAGATTTACTTTCACCCGGTGCACAGAAATACGTGAAAACGGAGTATGACGTAGATTAAGTTGAGCACTATAACATACTAAAAACTCACCTTATTTCGCTAGCCCAATATCCGTAGATCTGAGTTTAAAAATTAAACCGACCAAAAACTAAAAACTCAGATCTACACTAAACCGATGCATGAAAATACGTGCAAACTTAATATAACGTAGATCGAGGTGAGTAGAATAACGTATTAGAAACTCACCTTGTTTTGCAGGCCGGTTTGTCCGAATATGCCAATTGTCCAAAATGCCTCCGTTTGACTCTAGAGAGAAAAAGAGAAAAAGAAAGAAAAAAAGAAAAGAGAAAGGAAGAAAAAAACTTTGGCTTTCCTCTATTTATAGAGGATCCCGACACCGGGTCTATTTAGGCCCCGGGTCAAACTTTTTCCCCTTTTTCAACGTTCTTTCATTTCCACCCGTTGGCTAAATCCTTTGATTTCTTGTGCCAACGAGGCCCATAATTAATTTTTAGGGATTTAATTGGAGATCTTTTTGGCATTTACTAATTTTCATGCACGATTAATTACTTTAACTCTGTCTTATCCTAATTTGAACTTCTCTTCTTAATTAGACACATCCGGACCGACGTATTGTTCACTTAATACACTGTCTTACACTATTCCATTTGCACAAAAAAGTCGTATTAGATCCGGGTGTATCAAAATCGGGTAGGTCGGGTTACTTTCGGGTACGGGTCAATCAGGTCAAGTCACTTAGGGTCAAAAGAGATTTTCGGGTCATTTCGGGTTTCAAGTTTTTTGGGTTCGGGTTTTTTGGGTTTTGTTGTCAGGTTTGTCGGGTTTTTCGAGTTTGAGCATCGGGTTTTTTGGGTTTTATGTCATTTGGATTTGATTTTTTTGGATTTAACTCTCGAGTCATTCGAGTTCCCGATTATTTTAAATTGAATTAAAGTTTTAATTTTACAAATTAATACTTAGGAGAGTTTTTATCAAACATATTATTTATTAAATTTGTTATAAATTGTAATTAAATTAATTAAATTTGTAATGTTATAAATGTATTGATTAAATTAGTAATATTTATACTTTTTTTAATTTTCCTATAAATTATCTATAGTTTAAACAAAATAAATATTTATGTTTTTATCATTTACTAATTCCTTTCTAAATTCTAATTGATATATAATAAATTCATGATTCATAATATCATTAATATGTACTTATGAATTATTCGTCGTACAATAACAAATTAAGGAATTAGAATTTTGGCATACAATTATAAACTAAGCAGTCAAAATTTTAGCATACAATTATAAAATTTACCAATTTTCTGCTTATAGTATTAAAAATTTAAAAGCTTTTGTTCGGTCAATTAATAGGATAGCCGAAAAGGAATGGCCAATAGTTAATAGGCTATGCAGATTGTCATGCGGCGATAGCCACCATGGACTACTAATCCTAGTATCTTATTATCTTACTACTAATAACATTATTTTGTTCTTTCCTTTGTAAGACTTGTACATAGACTATACGCTATAGTAATTAGTGATTACCATCACCTACTTCTGCATAATACAATAACTTGCACACACATTGTAGTCATCATTCCCATTAAATTATTTGTTTTGGCGAGAACTAAATTATAAGGAGAAAATATATGGTAACATATTAAAATTTTAATTTCAAATTTTCAATATTTAGATGCTCTTTGTTGGATAGATTATTCACTAATTTGATTTGAACATTAGTAATTTACTAATTACTACTATAATTTATAAATTTTCTTAGTTAGAATGGAAAATTGTCATTCACGTAAAAAAGTTTATTTCTTGATATAATCAGCAATGATGAAATCAACATTGTCACGCCCCGACCCGCAGGCTCGGCCACGTGACAACCGCAGTACCACCTCGAGATGCGTGCCTCGTCAGGCGGGCAACCAAGATGGCACAAGGCTTAAAAATAAAGGATATTCGAGCAATATATGAAAAACATACGAAATTATCATAGATAACATAGTTCAAAATATTTAAAATAATGTGACACATCTTATGGTGCTCCATGCAGCGGAAAGTATTATTTATAAATACACAAATGTATATGTAAGATGCAATAATATTCCGAGCCAAGATACACAAAACAAAAGAGGTGGCACCTACAAAGTCGTGTCCACAGTGACGTACTGGGATCACTGGCCACCAGGACGTCCGCCGTCCGAAGATTGATGATCTGACAACAAAAGTGAATGGGATGAGTACTGTAATGCCTAGCCTCACATTAATTTGCATTGGAGCCATAGGCTAATAAATTAATAAATTTTACATGACATGCATACAAATATATTCTTAGGGGAATTAGAAACAACTTTCACCTAGTGATAATTCTCCCATTTTGAAGAACTTAATTCCAACACCGTTAGGGCAAATTCTTCCATGATAGAACAAGGCTTATTTTGTGTATTATTTTTCAAAAATTCACATACCACCCTTCGAGAGCTACTTAGCTTCTACAAAAAAAAATTAGGATACTCCCTAGTGAGTCTAAGAATTTTCGAAGTTTTTACGGTATTCTTCTGAGCATCCGAAGTTAGAGAAAAATATTGCAGAAAAGAATGTCGCAAAGCCGATGACATTTTCGTAAATATTAGCAAAGTTACAAATTGAATTTTTCTTCATCGAAAATGATTTTTTCTACAGTATTGAAGCGTCTCATACTATTATTCATTGTTCAAACTTGAAAACTGCCAAGGTGCTGCGTAAAATTATCAGGTGAAATTTACCGTTTTACCCTTGTACAAGTTTTAAATGCCAAGATGGGAAATTGCTCCCAATAGCTTAATGATTTAAATACCTTGATAAATTCACCTTATTTTTATAAAATTTTTCCAATTGGTTTTAGCTTTAAAATTCTTTTATTTAATCCCAATTTACATAATTTCTCTTTAGGACACAAAGGTAATTTTTGAAATTTAATGAGGGCATTTTTGTAAATTGACCAAATGAATAGTCTAGACTTTTCAAGACCATTTTTTTGGCTTTCTTCTTCCTTTTTTTTTGGTCAATTTCGAAATCCCCCATAGCTAGCCTTCCTTCACCATTTTTCAACCTCCAAACTTCTAGTTTCTTCCATAAAAATCTTTCCCCACCAAAACTACATCAAATTTCATCCAATTTTCCAAGAAAATCCATCACTTCAACTTCCAAACAATCTTTCCATCAAGAAGGTTTGAAGAAAAAAAAACTTTACAAATTTCACCAAGTATATAAGTTTCAAGTTTTCATCAAAACTAAAGGTGTGTTTTCATTCCCTTTTATTCCTTTTACAATTTTAGCAATAAAATGATGAATATTAAGCTTCATGCATAAATATTTTGCATTTTCTTTAATTTACTATTAGTTTATGGCTCCAAATCTTCATAATATTTATGCTTCATGAGGCAAAGGCATAATTAGAGAATGAAAGTGTTAGGATAGTCTTTTGAATGTAGAAAAACTTAGATGAATAGAGAAAAATTAGTCTAGCACTTAGATGACCAAAGTTCCATAAGAATGGCATTATGCCATCCTAGAGAAAGTGCCATATTTGTGGCAATAGTCATGGGGTTTTATTCCATAAATGGTAGTTTGGTAACATTAGAAAATGATGTGAACTAAGAAATTAGAAGAAAGAAGAATGCTTAATATAGTTGTAGTGTAAACCCATATTGAGACATAATGACCTCCTAGGAGAGGTATAATATTTTAAGTAATAGAAATAGTATTTTATTTCCTAAATGACATCTTGGCAATATTAGAAAGTGTTGTGAACCAAGAAATGGTTGGAAAGAAGCTTAGGAGTAGTAGTTGTAGAATAAACCCACATTATGGCCTAATAATGGCCACCTTGGGCAAGTACCACCTAGGGGATTGGTTAGATGCCGTTCAAGGGTGGTACAAATCATAAATGGGTGCAGAAATAGATGTAGGGGGTTAACACCCTTAAGCAAATACCATATCCAATTATGACCCCTCCAAGTGTGAAGAAACAATGCATTTTTCCCTCCAAAACACAATGTAGGTGTCTAAATGCAACCATTTTTGATGTACAGCATTCCTACAAAGTACTTAAACTGTAGGAATTGGAATCACAGAATTCCCATACCTCTAACTCATTCAACCCGAAATTCACCTATCATAGGGGCAAAATCGTCCAACTTTTTCGTTATAAGGAGTTAGCCCGAACGGAAAATATGTACAGGTGCTGTTTGACGAAACAAACTTGCCCACACCTTAAGAATGCTTATAGGATCACTAGAACTTGATTTGAACCCTTAGGTCCCAAGTTAGCACATTTAGTCTATAAACTAGTCAATTTTGGCACCATAGTTCAAATAGCACTCTAGCTTGCTTTAATCCATTGTTTAACCAATTGTATAGGTGGTGAAACCTCGTCTAAGGATCAAGGAAAGGAGGATTAGTGGGAGTGCACACCCTCCCTAAACTTGTGAGTGAGACTTGATAGACTAAAAATGTGTTTTTCTTGGCTTTCTTGCATTTTCAACCTTGTTTTCAATTTTTATGTGCAAATGAAATGTTTTCTTGAATAAATGAAAATGTGACTACATTATGGATATGAAAACTGGATAAATTCCTATTAGAATGAATTCACTTGATAGATTTGGAACTTGAATGCTTATATTTTCATAATTGGCAATGTTTATGGATGAGATACGTGTGAATTTGCTTTAGGCCTCATGGCTGAACAATGTACCCTTGTAGAATGATTGTTTTATCAATTATGATTGTTGGTGGATGATTAGAAGTCACTGCAGTGGCGCCTCTCACGGTCCGAGCTTGTGGAGCCGGCGTGAGTAGGCTTATCACTCCCACAAGGGGTGGATGGTACAGGGGATTGATGTGCGCACTGTGATTATGATTTGCGACCCCTGTGGGAGTACTATGGACATAGCTACGTACCACCCGTAGTGAAGGTTCATGCCAACGTCGAGAAATGGGCTTTTCTCTCAATATAACAAAGAAAAATCATCTCGGCGGGTTCAAATCTCACCTTGGCCGGGTGGGATTTGAACAATGTGGTTTGGCAAGCCCTCTAGAATCCATATGACTTGTTTCATTCAAAAACTTTGAAGATTTCCCTTTTTATTGAATATTTCCCTAACTTGGTACTAATATGGTTGTATCCTTTGAAATTATATATTAATTTTCTCTGAAGTTTATAAATAAATTTTACATAGTCTTGTCTCACTCACTGAGCATTAAATTATATGCTCACTCTAGTTTTCTCTTAAAACCATTGTCAGGTTAATAGATTGTAGATAGGAGGTAGATAATCAAGGAGGAGCAAACCCGACCGGAGCCGACATTCTCTTCGAGTATGTAAATAATCTTTTGTATATTACCATTGAGGATCCACCAGCTGTGTTTTTCCTCAAGCTTTCTTTTTAGTGTTTTATAAATTTTATGAAATATTTCCCGCATATAAGATAAGGTGAAAAAGTCTTGAACTATTAAAGTTATTGGTATTTTGACAAACTACGAAATTTCTATTTTAATGTAAAGGACCAATCTTTAATGTAAATAAAATTGTATTTCATATATTTAGTAATTGTATTCGATAATCATTGGCTCGAGTATCATAAGCCTTGCGTGTTCTAGATATTGGGTGAAGCGCGCCGTCCAAGATCTATAACACGCGGCGATTGTCACATTTCGACCCCTTTGGATCGGGGTGTGACAAGTACAATAAACTTGTACCCAGTGAGAGACTCGGTTATAAAGACCGATCACCTCAGGCTGGGGATATGAAATAATCCAAAAATCAATTTAATAAACCATTTACTGAAATATAGTAAATCCCAAACCAAATCAAATATCAAATCAATAATAATATTTCTATATGGGCTGGCATCTGAAATTTTCCCAGTAAGGTATACCCATGCGCTAGGGTATCCACTGGACCGTCAAGGGTTACTTTATACTTTTAAAACATTTTTACTTTACTCTCTGGCCCACTTCCTTGACGTTTGCCTCGCTGTGGTGGAACACAGTAGTCCTAGCTAGTTTTCCTACGCGCCTCTAGCAATCAGGCCCAACTCCAGTGCCCCTCGATAGGCGGTCCACGGCTGAGTAACTCCCGTGCCCCTCTATAGGCGGTCCAGGGCTGAATATCATGCACGCTCATAAACTCGGTCCACCTCCCACATATTGGAGCTCCGAGTAAAACGCTCAATCTCTCATCTCTCAGGGGTATCGTTCCCCATACAATAATCAATAATAATATCAATATATAAGATTTATTGAAATTCCCACCCTTTAAATCATTTGTAAACTGGGTGTGTGAGGGTGGACAATTCATACCCCAAAACATATATAAACAATTTAATAAAGCATTTATAAATAAATTTGAAAACGGTTAACCCTTAATGGTCAACCAATATAATCCAAGCAACTCATAAGTGAGGAGAGTTGTATACTCCCCGATTACCCACGAATGCCTTAGCTCAAACTACTACCGGTCTGAAACTCGTACAATCACGTACCTAAATAATCAAATTAAAATCTAATTTGATTAATAAAGGCATTCAACCAACAATTAAATCATAAAACAAAACCAATTAAAGGTCTCAGAGTAAAATTGGGCAAGTTCGGAGGTCAATTGAAGTAATTTAAAGTCAATTGGGTCAAATCGGGTAAAAAAAGATTTAGGGTTGCAAAATGACCATTTTACCCCTGGACCTGAATTGGGGCAAAAATTGCCCAACAGTGCTGACCATGATCCGGCCCCCGGTTCATACCAGAACCGGCGCCGGTTCTGTCCTGGAATTAAGGCCGAGTTTCGGCCTCCAATTTCTTCAGCTCGATTCAAGTTCGATTCAACACCAATCCGCACCAAAATTGAAACACAGCAAGTTAAACACATGATCTAAGGATTTACAGCTTCAAGAACGGAATCAATCCATTTAACATGCTCGAATTTTGAATCAAAACACTAAGGATTAATATATCTCGGGCAAAACAGAAATCTCAACTTCAATCAACGATTTCTCTTAGCACAGATCATGAAATCAAGCATGTAAACTATCAAATTAAAGCTTGATGAGTCTAGAACAACATACCAAATTCCCAGCCTCAATCCACGGTTGAATCAAAAGATATGAGCTGATGAACAATCTGTCGCCAAAATTCCAGATTTCTAGATTTGGTGATTTTCTTGGAAATTTTGGTGTTTTGATCTTCAAGAAGACAAAAGAAGTTGATATTGATGTTTGATTGAATGTTAGAAAGGAGATTACAGAGTTGATTTGAAGAGATCAAAGAGAGAGAATTCGAAGAATTGAAGAAGAAGAGAAGAAATGAAAAAAATGGGGGTTCTCGGGTGAGCCGAGACCCATTATAATCGATCAGTTCCGGCGCCGGTTCTGACCAGTTCCGGCGCCGGCATTAACCGAGTCAAAGTTGACTCCGGTCAACTCGGTCAAAATTCCTTGGGATCCGTGCCCAAATGGGGCCCACATCTCGGAACTTCAATTTTAGGGTTTTTAAGCATGAAATCGAGCTAAATGAAGTTTAAAACATCCATGGGAATTCAAATTTGGTATATTGACTAGACAACAATTCATAAATACACAACTTGACACGTGCGGACTAGGTCCGGGCGTGTCACACGTGGCAACCGCCATGCTACCTCGAAGTATGTGTCTGCAACCACACGTCCGAGGCACCGCAAGGCATAAAATGGATACCATCGCTGTAAAACAACTAAAACTTTAAGTAAAATCATTTAATAAAATAATTAACTTTAAAAGTAATGCCAGTGGACTAAATTAAAGAATACCTACACAGCGGAAACTACTAAGCCTAAGCCACCGACGTCTTCTAGTGAGCCTCCATTCTATCTGTTGACCTCGTACGTGGATCTGCATCCATCCACATTAGATACAGGTGAGTGGCGGAGGTTCAATGAATCTCCAACGGGGTTGGGGCAAATAAGGGAAATTCGAAATAAAATAATAATAAAATAAATATTTTTCTTTTCAAAATCTCTCTCTAATTCTCTAGCCGAGAACTCTCTTTTAAAACACTTTAAATAAATATATATACATAAAATGGGCTGGCATCTCTATCATACTGAAGGCGCGACCCGTCGGTCGTTTTATATCTCACTGCACCGAGGGCTATCTCTTTTCTTTTTAAAACATTTTCTCTTTTCTCTTTCTCTAGCCCGTTCCCTCGGTGGTGCCCATCGCTGTGGTGAAACACAGTTACCTCTGACCTGGCGAGCCTTCCTCCATGCCTCTCTACTCCAGGCCAGCATATTCTCCATGCCCCTTCAAAAAGGCGGTCCACAGGAACCTCAAATATATTCACCGTGCCTCTTCAAAAAGGCGGTCCACGGGAACCTCATAAGCATACCTCTCACTCGGTCCACTCTCCCGCAGATATTGGAGCACCGAGGAGTCCTCTCAATCACTCATCTCGCAGGGGTATCGTACCCTCAACTATCATAATAATAATATTTCATGTATGTACACATTTAAAACATATAAACACACACACATAAATCTTTATATTTTCTTTGAAAACACCCCACTGCCTACGTGGGTATATCACAAGCAACTGTGTGTGTGTGGATTTCCCGTATCCCAAAATCTTTGAAAACATTTATGTTTTAAAAAGATTTTCAAAACCTTTGTTCCCAGTGGCTAAACAAAGAAGTCTAGGCCACTCACAGTATTGAGAGATTCGTATACTCCCAAGTGCTCCATGTAGCTTAACCTCCGGAGCATCGCTGCACTCTATTCAACCGGAGTCCTAATACACGGAAATATATGTTAGCATTCATAATTAAATTTATGAATGCACTTACGAGGCTCTAACATGACCTAAGACTAGGCTTGAATGTGATTCGGGGCTTAGAAAACTGTCCAGGAGGTTTCGGGGCTAAAATCAGACTCTAGACAAAAAATTACCAAAATGCCCCCCGAGGGCCCTCGGCCCCACACCAGGATTGGGCTGGGCCAAGTTCTAAGCAAAATTGAGCCCAAAAAGCCCTCCTATGACTTATGAGATATTTATATATTATAATGATATAATATATAAATATCTAAGATATATTAATATAATATATAAATATCTTAAATATATTAATATAATATAAAAATATCTAAACAGGGACTTGGTCGGTTTGTTCCTCGACCAGTCCCTTCTCCGGTTTTTGCACTCGTTTCTCCTCTTTTCGACCTACAAACTTAGACAAGCAATCCTCATGGCTTCCATGATGGATACGCCTAGACAGAAATAAGAAACACCAGTCCAATTTTTGTAAAACCGAGATTTAGATTAAATTGACTAAATCTCCAATTTACTCTCACCCGGTACACGGAAATACGTGAAAACAGAGTAGGACGTAGATTAAGGTGAGTACTATAACATACTAAAAACTCACCTTATTTCCCTGGACCGATATCCGTAGACTTGAGTTTTAAAATTAAACCGGTCAAAAACTAAAAACTCATATCTACGCTAAACCAATTCATGGAAATACGTGCAAACTTAATATAACGTAGATCGAGGTGAGTAGAATAGCGTATTAGAAACTTACCTTGTTTTATTGGCAGGTTTGTTCGAATCTGTCAATTCTCCAAAATGCCTTCGTTTGGCTCCAGAGAGAAAAAGAAAAAAAAAGAAAAAAAAAAAGAGAAATGAAGAAAAAAGCTTCGGCTTTCCTCTATTTATAGAGAGCCCGACATTGGGTCTACTCGGGCCTCGGGATGAACTTTTCCCCCTTTTCCAACTTTCTTTCATTTTCACCCGTTGGCTAATTCCTTTGATTTCTTGTGCCAATGGGGTCCATAATAAATTTCTAGGGACTTAACTGGAGGTCTTTTTGTCATTTACTAATTTCCATGCACGGTTAATTACTTTATCTTCTAACTCCGTCTTATCTTAAACTTAACTTCTCTTCTTTATTAGACATAGCCAGACCGACATATTGTTTAATTAAAACACCATCTTACACTATTCCATTTGTACAAAAAAGTCATATTAGGTCCGGGTGTGTCAACTCTCCCCTCCTTCTAAAAATTTCATCCTCGAAATTAAATGAGGTACCTTAGGGAGGTTTGGCTTCCATTCGAAGCTCTCCTTTCGTTTTCGAATAGTGTTCGCATCACTATTCGCTGCTGAAGTTCACCAGGCTTCCGCTGTGCATTTTGATCATTCTCTTTCTCAAGAGTGGCTTCATCGCTCTTCTACTCTTGAGTTTGAACCTCATCTTTTCCTTAACATAGCCTACCCTTACCTATTCATGGGTTAGGCTCGCTTCACTTTGGTCATAACACTTGGAGGTTCTTCCTCCGCTTCAGCTGTGCTTACTCGATGTTTTCACCTTGTCCTTGTCCTTTCTTAAAGTCTCTCTTAACGAGGCTATCTTCTTGTTACTTCTGAGGTTCCATACCTCTTACTCTTCTTAGAAGTTCTTTCTCGTTTTCATTGTCACTGCCTCTTACTTTGAGGCCATTCTCCGTTGTGTTCCTCGTTATTTTGTGGTCTTGTACTTGTCTTTGCAACCAAGCTATTGGAAAGACCTTAGCTTAACTCCCTCGCCTCTGCGACGAGGATGCAGTGAGTTAATTGTCTTTCCCCCTATCTTGTTTTCGTTTCTCTGTTTTGTTCCTTACTTCCATTCTCTCTCTTTCCAATCTCCTTCCTTTCAAGACTTATGGCGTATGAGTCGAGCTCCTGTACATACTGGCCCACTCTCGGTCATATCACAATAGAGGAATCAAAGATCATGCCCTCTCGGCTCTCACAATCTGACCCACTCTTTGACCGCCCATGGCAATCACACATAGGGCCCTCGGCCCTCACATCACATACAAGGCCCACGGCCCATCACATCTCTCATCCTCTGACACGCCCGGACCTAGTCCGCACGTGTCAAGTTGAGTATTTATGTATAGTTGTTTAGTCAATATACCAAATTTGACTTCCCATGGATGTTTTAAACTTCATTTAGCTCAATTTCAAGCTTAAAAATCCTAAAATTGAAGTTCCGAGTTACGGGGCCCACTTGGGCACGAATCCCAAGGAAATTTGACCGGGTTGACCGGAGTCAACCTTGACTCTGTTGATTCCGGCGCCAGAACTGGTCAGAACCGGCACCGGATCTGACCGAATTATATGGGGTCTCGGTCACCCGAGATCCCCATTTCCCATTTTCTCTTCTCTTCTTGTTCTTCATTCTCCGAGTCCTCTCTTCCAAGTTCCTTTGAATCAAACCCTCAATCTCCTTTCAAACACTCAATTAAACATCAATACCAACTTCTCTTGCCTCCTTGAAGATTAAAACACCAAAATTTTCAAGAAAATCACAAAATCTACAAATCTGTAATTTTGGCGACAGATTGTTCATCAGCTCATAACTTTCGATTCAACCGTGGAAAGTGGCTGGGAATTTGGTATGTTGTTCTAGACTCATCAAGCTTTGATTTGATAGTTTATTTGCTTGATTTCATGGCCTGTACTAAGAGAAATTGTTGATTGAAGTTGAGATTTCTGTTTTGCCTGAGATATGTTAACCCTTAGTGTTTAGATTTGAATTCCGAGTATAATTGGTTGTTTAAATCAGTTTTTGATGCTGTGGAATCTTAGTTTAAGTGTTGAGGAGTATGTATTTCGAATTTCACGTCCATTGGCGTTGAATCGAACTTGGATCGAGCTGAAGAAGATTGGAGGCGGAAGCTCGGCCTTAAGTGCAGCAAAGAACCGGCATCGGTTCTGGCATGAACGGGGGCCGGATCATCACTGCTGGGCAATTTTTGCCCCAATTCGGGTCCAGGGGCAAAATGGTCATTTTGCAGCCCTAGATCCCATTTGACCCAATTGGCTTTAATTTACTTCAATTGACCTCCGAACTTGCCCAATTTTACTCCGTGACCTTAAACAGGTTTTGTATTATGATTTAATTGTTGGTTGAATGCTTTTATTAATCAAATTAGATTTTAATTTGATTATTTAGGTACGTGATTGTACGAGTTTCGGACCGGTAGCAGTTTGAGTTAAGGCATTCGTGGAGTAATCGGGGAGTATACAACTCTCCTCTCTTGTGAGTGGCTTGGATTATATTGGTTGACCATTAAGGGTTAACCGTTTTCAAATTTCTTTATAAATGCTTTATTAAATTGTTTTATATGTTTTGGGGTATGAATTGTCCACCCTCACACACCAAGTTTACAAATGATTTAAAGGGTGGGAATTTCAAATTTTTTTATAAATTGATATTATTGATAATTGTTTGGGGTACGATACCCCTGAGAGATGAGAGATTGAGCGGGTTCCTCGAGGCTCCAATTTGCGGGAGCGTGGACCGAGTTTGAGAGCATGCATGATACTCAGCTGTGGACCGCCTATCGAGGGGCACGGTGAGTCGAGCCTGGTTGGGAGAGGCGCGTAGGGAAACTCGCCAAGGCTCCAGATTGCTGTGTTCCACCACAGCAAGGCAAACGTCAAGGGAATGGGCCAGAGAGCAAAGAAAAAGTGTTTTAAAGTATAAAGTAACCCTTGACGGTCCAGCGGATACCCCAGTGCACGGGTATACCTTTTTGGGACAATTTCAGATGCCAGCCCATTTGGAAATATTATTATTGATTTTATATTTGTTTTGGTGTGGGACTTCCTATAATTTTAGTAAATGGTTTATTAAATTGATTTTTGGATTATTTCATATCCCTAGCCTGAGGTGATCGGTCATTATAACCGAGTCCCTCACTGGGTACAAGTATATTGTACTCATTCCATTCACTTTTGTTGTCAGGCCATCAGGCTTCGGACGGCGGACGTCCCGGTGGTCAGTGATCCCAGTACGGCACTGTGGGCACAACTTTGTAGGTGCCACCTCATTTTGCTCTGTGTATCTTGGCTCGGAATATTAGTGCATTTTACATATATATTTATGTATATATATATATATATTACTTTCCGCTGCATGGAGCACCGTAAGACGTGTCACTTTCTTTTTAAATATTTTTGAACTATATTATCTATGATATTTTCGTATGTTATCATATATTGCTTGAATACCCTTTATTTTTATGCCTTGTGCCATCTTGGTTGCCCGCCTGACGAGGCACGCATCTGGAGGTGGTACGGCGGTTGTCATGTGACCGGGCCTGCGGGTCGGGGTGTGACATCCTCTATAGGATGGAGAACTCTGGGAGGTCTCATGCTCTCCCTAATCACACACTGGGCCGGTCCTCTCGAGTGGTCATCACAGAGATCTTCAAGATCTCGATCTCTGATCCTTCCTCTCATAGGGACGCCTCACATGGCTCCCAAGTCAATCACACTTGAGCCTCGACTTCATACCCATTCGTGCCATTTCTCTAGCCTCTTAGGCTTTTCTCATGTCTTTTATGCGTCTTGGGCCTCTAAAAAGGGCTCTCTTCCCCCACTGGCATTCCAGTCAACACGAGACGTAGCCGGTCGCATCATGTCATGATCGCTGCATGCTCTTTGTCTTCGTGTTTCCCTTCATTATGACTTCATTTTCCTCCTTTGATCAACAATGTTATCTGGGGTTTCTTATCTCCATCTCTATCCTTTTCTTCCTTTCCATCCGCCCACGTCCATTATGGGGTCCACCTTCCTCTTGCCTTCCCGTCAATACGAGACTAGGCAAATAACGCACGTCAAACTCGTGCGGTATCCTTTGTAGCTTCTTCGTCCTTATACTTCTCTCTCTTAGGGCTTCTCGCCCCTTTACTCGATTTTGTCCTTCTCTTGGGTTGGTTGCCATTTCTTGGCATCATTTGCAATTCTTGAAATCTCCATACCCTTTTTCCTTAGGATGATCTCCATATCGTTTCTCTTCTTCACACTCTTTTACCATGATTTACGTGATTTTTCACGTCTTATCCAAAGTTTGCTTGCCTTGGCTTTATTCTTCCTTTTCTTTGCTTTCTTCTCTAAATTTTCTTTGTGATATGGCTCACACTGGCACCCATATAAAGGTAAGTCACATGGGGCATGGATGTTTTAAAGTGAATTCAATTTAAATTATCCAGTGTACTTATGTATGTATGATTATATTAAATTATAAATATGTCAGGTATGAGATGAATGCCAGACGGGGCATAATCATACATGGTGAGAGACGGAGTCCCATAGAGGACAAGATGAGACTTGGTGCTCCACGAGAGGGAGTGCGTGAACCAAGGTAGAGCATGCATCCGGATAAGTAGCCGTGGACCACCTTTTGAGGGGCACGGTGAGTGAGGAGACTCTGGGACAGAGAGGCGCATAAGAAAACTCACCAGGGCTATATGTAGCTATGTTCCACCCACAATGAATGGCACCATCGAAGGAGCAGGCTAGAGAGAAGTATATATGAATATATTTATATATTTTAAAACAAAAGAAAAGAATTTAAAAAGAGAAGTTTTGAAAAGAAAAGAAAAGAGATAAGATAGCCCTCGAAGATACAAGATCCTCGACCAACGCGTAAGGTCGAGCCTCGGTGTGCTTTCACGGCCAGCCCATAGAGTATTGTTGTTATTATTATTATCATGTTTATTATTATGATTTGAAAAGAGGGGATTTGGGAAAGAGTTTTAGAAAATGTTTTCTTTCAAAGATAAATATAAAGGTTTTATAAATTGTTTTGGAACTACCCGACTCCCCAACTCTATTTGACTGGAGTTGAGCCAAGGTTACTCGCTGAGTTCACCGAGCTGTACCTATCCTACGCTTCTTTTTATTTTTAGGTTAAAAGTTCAGAGGCTCACTAGAAAGGTCGGTGGCATAGGAGTTAATAGATTCTAATGCGTAGGTATTCCCTCCGGCTAATCCATTGGTACTCAATTTAGTGAAATTATTTTATTAAATGATTTTATTTATTATAAATGTTTTCTAATTAAAGTTTTAGTATTTGTTTGTAGCGAAGATACTCAATTCAATGCCTTGCGATGCTTCGGGTGCGTAAGCGGCCAACACATACTTCGAGGTGTCACGGTGGTTCTCATGTGGCTAGACTAGTGGGTGCGGGGCATGAAAGGTTTGGCACCGGACATTAGTATATCCGGTGCCAAACTTGCGCAGAAATGGAAAACTTGGGCTGTGTTCAATGACCGACGCTAGATGTGCCTAGAATTGGCGCTAGACTTGAAGGTTGAGCATGATTTGAACCATTGACCAATGGTTAACTATTTTGGTTGACCCAAAATTAATTACGATTTAGTCTAAAACCGTTCCTAGGCATATTAGGAGCTTATTTAGGCCATCCAAATTTCAAAACGTTTCTAATAAATTGTGTTCAATTAAGAGCATTGGCAAGGGATTACGGTAAAGCTCCGGATGTGCAATTGGACAAACTTGGGAGTATATGACTCTCCCTTACTGTGAGTGATTTGACCTCAATGTTTAGTGACAATGATGGCAAATTATTTTATACTTGTTTTTAATTAAATGTTTATAAATTATTGACTGTTTTGGGATAAGATTGTCTACTGTACACACTGGTTTTATAACATTATTTGATATGGTGGAATTGCTTTTGTGTGTGTGTGTGTGTGTGATTGATATATGTTGTGTGAAATATTTTGATGATTTTCTATGAGCCCTTACATGATGTAATAAAGGTTCATGTGTGGTTTACCCATTTGTGGCATTTTATTACAGTTCATGTGTGACCTGACTATCTATGGCATTTGATGATTAAGGTCCATGTGTGGTCTACCCTTGTGTGACATTATATTATTGATATTGATCCATGCGTGGCCAGCCCATATGGGGCAATGCTAGCAGACTTAGTAGCTTGCGGATCGTCTTTTGAAAGGCACAAATGAGTGTGATTTTCTGGGTTGAGAAGTAGCTAGGGAAACTCAGCATGAGCATTTATAGTTATGGGTACAACCATTAGTTGCCATTTTGTTTTTGTTTTTAACTGATATTCTTCTTAATTTAGAGCAACTAATCTTCTAAACTTAAGCTAATTGTATGTTTTTCATTGTTGTAGGTGTATTTAAATGATTGGAAGAAAAGCATTCAAGACCATGGTAAAAAAGATAAAAAGAACACAAAAATTTCTTCTCTGACATTAGCCGGCCCCAGCCTATATTTTGGCCGGCCCTAGCCTGAAGTTTGGCCAAGGAAGAGTTTTCTTGACATTGGCCGGCCAACCGGCTAGAGCTCTAGCTGGGGCTGGCTGGACACAGGATTTCACCAATTTGTCCTAAATTAGTTTTCCGAGCCTCCAATGCCTCTTAGTTGCCTCTTGAAGTTCCTGGGACCTAAAGTTTTGTCAATTTAATTCCAAAACAAGGAAGATTCAAATAGAAGAATGAAGGATTGATTGGGCTGAAGAATTTCAAGATCAAATCCAATTGAAAGAAGATTAAAAGAAGAAGAGTCAAGCACAAGATTGAAGGCCTTTAGAGATTTTTTAGGAGTTAGAAACCCTAAGTATATATATTCTTTTTAAAACACTTAGAAGATCATCTAGAGTTAATTTTTGTCATATTTTTGAGAGCTTTTATTTTTCATGGCGGCTTAAACATCTTTTCTTCAATCTAGTGTTTAAGTGGATGCTTATCTAAGTATTTGTGAGGTTCTCTTATACTTAATCTAGTTTTATGCATAATTGTTCCTTGAATTCTATGCTTTAAGGTAAACTTGTTTGTTAGTTTATAAATCTTTTGTTTGTTTGGTTAGTGCGCAATAATCAATCTTATGATCAAAAGTATTGCTATTCTTGTTTAGATTCGTGTTGGTTAATTGAATTTGATCAAGTGATAAGTAGCAGCTGAATAAGACGCCCTATTCAAAGGAATTCAAGGGGTGTATTGAGTAATCTATGCTGGGTAGATTTCTAATATTGATTAACTCATATTAATCTTGCTCTTAATGCTTTCGAATACTTGAAACCGGGCTGCTGGGGTTTTGGTTTAAGTATTAGATTGAATGGTATTTTGTGAAACACGAGTAACAGTATATCTAGCTTTAGGATTAATGAAATCTTTAAGAATGCTGGGTTTTCTTTGATTAGTTAATACAATTGTGTTAAAACTATATCTCTTAATGAACCAAGAATCAAATATCTTATAAGCATCCCAAACACTAGGTTAAGGATCTTTAATTTTGACTTATCTCTTATTATCTATTTCTTCAGTTTTATTTACTTATAATCTTTTTAATTCTCAATTTTAATCAAACCCCCTTTTTTTACATTTACTTGTTTTGAAGAAAACAAAAAGTCAACCAATAGCTCTCCGTGGGATCGATCCTTACTTATCCTACTACATTAGTTAGTGCGAGAAGAGGTCAATTTGTCAAGCACCGCGACAGCCTTCGTCAACAACGAAGGGTAATGTTAGGAGCACGTGCAATTATATATATATATATATATATATATACATGTTCATTGATGACTATGTGATTATTGCTTCTAATAGTTCAAATCTATCGATGGATGTGACTGGGTTTATTTATGCACCCCATATTATATATTATGATTTTGAAAGAAATGTTTTTCGGTGAAAAATTGTTTTAATAAATTGATGATTTTATTATTATTATATTTTTGGATTATTTAAATCCCTCCCCATCTTTGTCTTTTACATTGTTTGGAAATCATGCCACTGAGTCCATAGGACTCACCACCCCTTGCTTTTTTGTTTTTAGGAAATTGAGACTCAGGGAAGAGTTGCATTTATCTAGCTGTGCAGACTAGATTTTCAGCCATTGTAGGTGAATTCTCCTCTAGTTAGTGATCCACTGTCAGTTTTCGTTCCGCTGTATTTTAGAGCTTCCTCTTCGCACACTTGTAAATTTTCTACTTTTGATATTTCTACTACGGGGAATTTTCTATTATATTGTATCAAAAATCACTATTATATTTGATTATTGAAAACTTGGATTTTTAAATTGGTATTTGATATTTGTTTTTATACTTTGTATACTATACCTTGCATTGCCCCTGGTGTGTGGTTGTAGACATGTACTTTGAAATAGTACGACAGCTTTTCTTATGCTTGAACCTGTGGGTCGGAGGCGTGACATTGTGTATAAATTTTCAACCAATTGTTGTGTTATATATAATCTACATATTATTATTGTACTATCCTTGAATCTTGTTAAAAAAAAAAGTGGAAAAGCCATAAAAGGCGCATGAACTGACACACCTAAAAGCTTTTTCGTACTTTTCATACTACCAAAATAGTAGAATACAGTGAATTTTACAAAAATGTGTTAGTTGGAAGAGAATTTAAACCTTGATGTGGGCAATAAAGAAGACATTAAGGATATGATGAGGTATATGACAGTGTATGAATTAACCAAGAGGAGTATAAAAAATCAAAACCCTAATTAAGTCTGCCAACTCATGAAAGCTATGCAGAGAGGAGCTGTCGTTTCGTGGCTAGTGCGAGCTACTTTTCTTCTAAAGTAGGTGAATATCTTGCTAGCATCTAGTGATCCACTAGTGTTTTCCATTCCACTGTGCTTTGTTTTCCTTTCACTCTGCACACTGACTATACTGTCATATTGGGGGATTTTTTCTAAAATTATGATATTTGTTATTTTCAATATTATACAAATACAAATATTTTGACTTTGGTTTAATTTTTGGTATTTGAGATTTGTTTTGGCAATGTTTGTTAATAAATGCATTGCACTATTTTCGAGGTGTGGCCGATCAGCACAAACGTTGAGATAGTGCGGCAACTGTCTTGTACTTGATTCTGCAGGTTGGGACATGATGTACTGTGAGCTATATAGCTCTTTGTTTAACAAAAGTCCACCTTTGCAAGTCACAATTGCTTGGTAAGTAGTGGTGTAATTGAAATATTGGAGTTTCAAAAATTCATAATAACTTCAAAACCGTTCAATGAGAAGAAGTAGAGTGGGAATATGAAAAACAAAACAGATGAGAAGAAGTAAAGAAAATAATAAGTGAAGAAATAATATAGGAAAATAAAAACAAAGCATCTGAATTTTAATAAGAAGAAGTAGAGTGGGAATAGATTTAATTTCTTACATTGATGCATCATATATACTTTTGAATTCTTATATAGTATATTAAAATAATGTGTCAGAGTAAGATTTTAATTAATAAACTATATAAAAGTTGGATGATAATTAAATTATAATAGTAAATTTTAAATTAACTACATGAAACTAGATGATAATAATTAAATTATTTTCTTCAAGATAATACAGTGATAAGTTAATTATGATAAAAGTAAATTTGGTTAATTGCTATCATCAATTAATAAATATAATAATTTACTTAAAGATATAAATAAAGAGTTTTCATTTAACTATAAACAATGGTAATGGCATTTCTGAATCATGTTAGAAAAAAAAGGGTATTTTAAGTGGATAATTATATAAGATAATATTCAAATTTTACATTGAAGAAGATCATATTTATTTAAATAATGGATATAAAGAATATAAAAAAATCCAAAGTCAAAGGTTCAAAGCCCAATTTTTAATTTTAAAAATACTCAAAATATAAAAGGTAAGACTCAATTTAAACTAATAGCATTTTTGAAATATGTTAAAGAAAAATTGATATTTAAGATAAATCAAAACTTTGACACAACTCATACTTTTATATAGACTACTCAAGCTATGTTTGGGAAAGCACTAATATTAGTCCGATGAGATTGAAATTGTGATATTAGTTATTGCACATGTGGTATTGGAATTCTAGCAGTGAGAATAAACTCAACGGTGAAAAAAATATATTTTTGATAAAATAATGGTGATATTAAGATGAGAATGTGAAATGACCAAAGAGGGTATTAATTAATAAAGTGACGTTGAAATAAAAAATAGTGGTTAAAAAATGTTCCATTGGAGGTAGAAAATCCGATCGGAACAAAATGATCCGATGGGATTTTAGTTTTTCTACCAGAGGTCTAGTTGGCCACATAGGCACAATTGATGGAAAGCGCACTTAAGCTTTATTTATATCTATTATTTAAATAAATATTATCTCCTTTAATGTAATTTAGGAGCTATTTGATAAACTCTTGAAAAATTTTAAACCGTTGAAAACAAGAATTTTCAACATTTTTAAAGTTTTAACATGTTTAATAACATTTGGAGCCCCAAACGCACCTAAATGGCGTACCAAAGATAACTTAAATGCATGTGTTATATGCGTTGCATATCATTGGACTTGTTAACATCAAAATAATTATTTAATTAATTTTATTTCAATATATAATTAATAGTTAAAGCTATTAACATTTATCATAAAACATAGAATCTAATTTTAAACTATTCTTAAAATAATATACAATTAAAAGAAAAAAGGTAAAAAATAATAATAATGAAAGTAAAATTGGTTAATTACTTAATCATTTAATAAATATATAAAAATATTAAATTTCATATAAATAAAGAATTTTAATTTATCTCAACAATATCAATGATATTTCTAAAATATGTTAAGAAAAAGGTATTTTAAACAATTCAAAAGTTTTACAATATTAGTATTTTTATATAAATTATAGATTATAGATAATAATTAAACTATTTTCTTCAAGACAATACAATAATAAATTAATTATGATGAAAGTAAAACTCAATAATTACTATCATCAATTAATAAATATATAAAAAAATTAGTTACTAGAGATAAATAATTTTTTTGATAAAATAGTAAATAAAGAATTTAAATTTAACTAAATAATATCAATAACATTTTTGAGTTATATTGAAAAAAAAATGTATTTTAAGCCATTCAAAAATTTTACAATATATATATATATATATATTTATATATTTATATGCGTGCACACACGGTGTATGTACTTATACATATATCTTTTATATATCAATGTACCTACGAAAAATCAAGGTAATCATGTTTGCAACCAGCATGAACTTACCTTGGAGGTTATTGAGGCCCAGATACAAAAGTCGAAGAGCAGTCAAATTCTCTAATTCCCTTGGAATACTCCCTTCTAAATTGTTATTAGACATATAACTTCTAACTTCTTGCACTTAAATAAACCACTTGGAATTCTACCGGAATGCTTGTTCCAGCTCAAATACAGCCCTTTTAGTTTAAGCATGTGATCAAACATGTCCGGTGGGATATATCCGCTTAGTTCATTTTCGCTAAAAGTAATAATTTCCAAATTCGAAGACATGTTCCATTTTATGGAAGGTATCGAACCATATAGTGGGTCGTGGCTCAGATGAATTTCTTGCAAGGAAGAAATGTTGAAGATTGATGAAGGTATAGAACCAGATAGCTTATTCTGATTTAAATATAACAACTTCAATCTCGAAAGATTTTCGATTTCTGTAGGAATCTGTCCTTGCAGATTATTTCTACTGAAACTCATGGTCTCTAGCTTGGGCAAATAGCAGAGAGAAGATGGGATGCCACCCATGAAATTGTTACCATCCGCAATCAAGGCTCGAAGTTCAGTAAAGGAATCAAACCATGGTGGGATTTTCCCGCTGAAGCTGTTGTTGCTTAAGTCTAAGACTTTGAGCCGCCGCAAACTAGATAACTCATTTGGTAATGAGCCTTGAAAATTGTTATTGTGAGCGCTGAGCTGAGCAAGGAAAGATAGATTTTTCCCAAATGAGGAGGTAAGTTACATTCGAGACCCATATTAGAAAGATCGAGAGCTGTGACTCGATGGTGGCGAGGTCTGCAAGTGACACCAATCCAGTGGCAAACGGAGGTTACAGTGGACCAGTTGGTGGCTAAAACATTTTGAGGGTCGGTGACATGAGCTTTGAATGCAAGAAGAGCCAACTTGTCTGTGTTTATGTTGTGTGAATGTTTAGACAAGGAAACGGAATTATTCAAGAGCAGGATCGCCAGGAAGCCGCGAATGAACTGTATGCTTCCCATAAGGTTCATTGAAGTATGAGTAATTGGAAACGGGAGTTGTGAGGCAAATTGAAACGATTTGTCTCTTTACAGGATGATTCTCTTTTAACAGCTAGTAGGGGCAATTTGGAAGATGTTGCCCAACCGGCGTTGGTATTTTTTTTTTGTTTCTAATATAACTATACTAAACATTAGAAAGAAAATCCGTCCCCTATAAAGAAAGGGACACCACAATTGCAGAGCATAGACTCACGACCAATATTAGTCTATTAACTTCCATTTCAATTCTAGGGCAAAAAAAAGAAAAGAACTCAACTTCCATCAAGAAATTCCAAGAAAATTGATTCTGATGCTTGAGAGGGAAAATTACGAGGAAAGGAAGGAGATAATCAATTTTCTTACTGGATATCAGATCTATTTTCGTCTTTTAACCTTCATTGAAAATTAAGAGGAATCCATATTATAGTTTCATAATCATTGATTTTGACAAAACAGAGCGAGACTTCCTCTCTGTCTGTCCATTGGTAATGAACTAATCATAATCTTGATTAACTTCGGCTAAGCATTCGATTAATTAGTAGACTTGGGAAAAAGATTTGTGAAGTCTGGGTCTTTTTTAATTAGCAGGAGTGAGCATTGAAGCTAATAAGTTGAATCCACATTTGTAAATGTCATGATCATTGTCATTAACGAAAGTGGCATCTTTCCAACCAACAGTTTTCCAAAGAATGGCTTCCTTACTGTCGGCTTGCCATTGGACAGAATTCCATTTAAAGCAGCATTAACATTAACGTCAACTTCAAGTCATCGACCACCAATTAATCGATAGTGGAAGAGAGAGTAGACTAAATTATAAAAGTACTCCAATATTCGCATGGTCTTTTGGTAAAATAATTTGAGTTTTTCTGTTTAACTACTGTTACTTTGCCATTTTTGTGTTTCTTCAAATTGCATCGGAGACTGCAAATTTGTCTGCTTTAGTTCATGAAATCAATGTCTTCTAGCTTTTTCACTTTTTTTTTAATGTTTTTTTCTTTTCAAAACAAAAGGGAATAATAAAGGAACAGAGAAGAAGGTGTGGAGTCCCGAGTGTTGAACAGTGTGGTAATTAATATATATTCTGGTAATTGATTATTGAAGAGTTTGGTGGAAAATGCAAGAATGGACTTAGCGCTGTGATTAAAGGATAAGTTCTATTATAGAGATTGTCTTGAAACTGTGACAACTACATTTGCTTCCCAATCCACTAATGAGTTTAACGATACGATTTTCAAAGGATTCAAGTAACTTGAAAATTAAATTAACATACTACTGGGGTGGATTTCAAAATTCCTTTTGAGTTTTTTTACGTAAATTGAAAAGTCTATTTATTTGTTGATAAAAGTTTGCTATTTTCTATATTTGACTCCTAATTGAATTAAATTTTCTAAATATAATTATGTCTAATTAAAATAAGTATAAAACTATTTTTGAAAAAACAACACTTATCAGTTTATTGTTCTTAATTAAATTCATTTTTGGGGAAAAATAAAAGTCTTTTAGAAAAAATCACAATCTTTTTGTTTCTTAACCCATTAGTTTTTTACCTTATCTCTCCTTTATTCAATGTAACACAAAAGAGAATACCAATCATAAAAGAAAATTAATGATAATACATGTATCTATATTGCTAATCACAAAAATATTAGAAAAAATTATAAATCATTAAATAAATACTACTAATACTTTATTAATTTACATTTATGGCCAAAGGAAAAAAACTGTAAATAAAAAAAAATTCTATGTGGCACCTCTCTATGGCCTCTATTAAGTTCTCCTTTAATAGTATGTATGATCCGCTTGTGAAGTTTAAAAATTCTACTAACGATATATGAGATAATTTTCATATATAAATATATATATATATATATTTTTTACTGTAAATTATTTATAACACATTGTATCACATGCATCATATGTTGATAAATAGAAAATAATAACAAAAATGAAAAAAATAAGAATAGCAAAAGAGTAATTCGAAATCATATATATATATATATATAGATGATTTTGCATGTACAATGTATGTGAATAGAGCATGAAATTCGACGGTCGAATTAATTAAATATTAATCGTACATTAAGTTACGAAAGGGTATAAAACTCTTAATCTTACACCCGATGTCAAATGATCCCTCCTCATATAGATATATATATTGTGAGCTATATAGCTCTTTGTTTAACAAAACTCCACCTTTACAACTGCTTGGTAAATAGTGGTGTAATTAAAATTTTGGAGTTACAAAAAATCAAAACATCTTCAAAACCTTTTAATGAGAAGAAGTAGAGTACCAAATAAAAAACAGAATAGATGAGAAGAAGTAAATAAAATATAATAAGTGAAGAAATAATATAGAAAAACAAAACAAACCATATTTTAATAAGGAGTAGGAATAGATTTAATTTTTTACATTGATACATCATCTTTGGTAAAGAGTTTTAATTTCTTATGACTTCTTAGTATATTGTAAAAGAATTATTATTTCATCCACTGACACTGGAGTTTTTAGACTATACAAATGAGATTAGAGGGCTATCATATGTCCCTGTAGGGTATATTTTAATACATTTTTTAATTAGTTAATTAAGTAGTAGGGTATGTGTCATTATCCTAATCTTACTTATGAAGTTAAAAAACTCCATTGTTAGTATATGAAGAGTAAACTCATTGTAAAATAATGTGTAAAATTTAAATTAAACTAAATTAAAATTGATGATAATTAAATTATAGAGTAAACTTTAAATTAAACTAATGAAACTGGATGATAATAATCAAACTATTTGCTTCAAGATAATATAGTAGCAAGTGAATTATAATGAAAGTAAAATTAGTTAATTGTTATAATCAATTAATAAATATATAAAAAGTTAGTTAAAGACATAAATAAAGAGTTTTAGTCTAACTATAAACAATGTCAATAGCATTTTTGAATTGTATTGAAGAAAAAAGAATACTTTAAGCGATTTAAAAGTTTTACCGTATTTGTACTTTTATATATATTATAAATTATAGATATATTCTGGATAATAATTAAACTATTTTCATAATAATTATTATGATGATGATAATAATTAATAATACAATAATATGTTAATTTTGATGACAGTAAAATTGATTAATTACTATCATTAATTAATCAACTTTAAAGATAAATAAATAATTTTAATTTAAGGAGAAATTATCGTTATGTGTATTTGTGGGCTAAAAATATCCCAATGGTGTAATGAGTCAACTTTTATCTCTCTTTAGTGTAATGTTTAACTTAATTCCCTATTAATGTAATATGTTCTGCATTCTTTATCCATTTTACCATTTAATTTCTTAACTAAAAAAATCAACTATTTTTAAAGGAAAAAAACATGTTCACCAATTCTAATAAATATTAAAGGATGAAATTTATATACAAAACTTAACTATTATTAATCCTTTGATTATATTTTATTTTTAATTTTTTTATAATTTTCAACATACACCAGTTATAACTTCTTGTAATAGAAGTAAATAAAATTTTAATTTTAATTTTAATAAAAATATGAATTGATAAAAAAATTTTCAATATATTTGAAGCTATTGTAAATTAATTTAAAATAAAATTTAATGTAATAATAATCAAAAATCCAAAAATTCATAAAAAAAGAATAGCTATTAAAAAAAGAAAGAGAAAGGTTTAAAAAGCAAAAAATAGGTAAAGTCTATAAATTTATTTAATGAATTTAATGGGTAAAGTACTAAAAATTTAATCGGTAAAATATTAAAAATAAAATTTAATGTAATAGTTAAAAAGCCAAAAATTCATAAAAAAGGGAAAGGAATAGTAGTTATTAAAAAAGAAAGGGAAATGTTTAAAAAGAATAAAATGGGTAAAGTATGTAAAATTTTTTTACATTAATAGGAAATTAAGTTGATATTACACTAAAAATGAATAAAAGTTAGATCATTACATAATTATGGTATTTTTAACTCACCAATACACCTAATGATAATTCCCCCTTAATTTAACTAAATAATGTCAATAACATTTCTGAATTATATTGGAAAAAATGGTGTTTTAGATGATTCAAAAATTTTATAATATTTTTATGTATATATTATAGATTATAGACCAATGCTAAGCAAGGTCTTGATTCCGAATTTTGTGAATGCAGAAAATAAATTTGAAAGAGCTAAATATGTGTACGCACGTTTGTGTATATATATATATATATATATAATTTATATATCAATGTACCTACGAAAAATCAAAGTAATCATGTTTGCAACTAGCAAGAACTTACCTTGGAGGTCATTGATGCCCAGAAACAAATATCGAAGAGCAGTCAAATTCTTTAATTCCCTTGGAACACTACCTTCAAAATTGTTATAAGACAAGGATAGAAGTTATAACTTGTTGCACTTGAATAGACCACTTGGAATTCTGCCAGAAAGCTAGTTATGACTCAAATACAACCCTCGTAGATTATGAGTGTGATCAAACATTTCCGATGGGAGATGTCCATTTAGTTTATTGTTGCCGAAATCAATAATTTCCAAATTGGAAGACATGTTCCATTTCATGGACGGTATGGAACCAGCGAGATGGTTGTCTCTCAAAGCAAGTTCTTGCAATGAAGAAATGTTGAAGATTGCTGAAGGTATAGAACCTGAAAGCTGATTCTGATATAAATATAACCCCTTCAACCTTGAAAGATTTTCAATTTCTACAGAAATCTTTCCCTGCAGATTATTTCCGAGCAAAACCAGGATCTCTAGCTTCGGCAAATAGCAAAGAGAAGGTGGGATTTTCCCGCTGAAGCTGTTGTTGGCCAACTTTAAGACTTTGAGCCGACGCAAATTAGATAACTCGGTTGGTAAAGTGCCATAAAAACTGTTAGTGGGGGTGCTGAGCTGAGCAAGGAGAGATAGATTTCCCAAATGCGGTGGTAAGGCACCCACGAGACCCGTTTGAGAAAGACAGCTGTAACTCGGTTCTGTCGAGCTCCGCAGGTGACACCAATCCAGTCGCAAACGGAGGTTGCAGCGGACCAGTTGTCAAAGTCAAAAAAGGGCCTACGGAAGGGAGAGTGGACTCAATTGTCAAAGTCTATGCATAACATAAGGAGTATTACTTTTTGTCATTATCGGCAACATAAAATACAGCGCCGTCATCACCTTTTCGTGCAATCATCTTTAGTAAAAAATTCAGGAATAATTTGAAAGAACAATTGAACGCAAACTCTTACAATCCAAAAGAAAGGTAAATGCTCACTGAAACTATATCATTGTTTAATAAAAATATAGCGACTACAACAGCATGCACATCCCTACTTTCTGCAATGATCCAACTCACTTTACTAAATGCCCCAAAAGAAAACCAAAAATAGGGCAGAGGGGGAAGTGAGAGAGAGCAAGATAAGCGCCAGATCATGCATGTAATATGTTAAAGAGCAAGAGAACAAAATACTACAACCGTTACTTAAATCCAATGAGAAAAAACAAAAACATGATAATCCGGTTGTAAATGCACAAAAGCATCTAGAACTTAGCCACTCTCATACTTGTCAAGTTTATTTATAGAGCAAACCAAAAATAAGTTTGCCTTTCCTAAGAGACCAAAGCAAAACTGAAAATCAGAATACTATTTCTGTGATTAACTGTTTCTGTTAATCATTTAAGGGTTTTCTGATTAAGTTATTCAAATGCAAAACTTAAACTCTTGGTTTGCATAATTCAAGTGCAAATTTGAATTAGATTAAAGGGTTGCCCTCCCTTTCTTTGGCGTTGGCCCATTGGGGGGTGCGCTGCACATCAATCCAGGTTTGCAATTGAGAAACAAGAAGGATGACATATAAATGCAAAGCACTTTAATGAGTATAATATGTTGGTAACATCCAACAACCAAGTACATACTGCACAAACAAGTCTTCAAGTCATAACTCTAGAAATGATGATGAATGAGCATAAACATGGTGGTGGTGGTGGTGGTGGTGGTGGTGGTGGTGGGATAAAGAGAGAGAGAGAGAGCAAATGATTTTGTTCTCCTTCCTGATAACACAAACAGAAAGGCAATCCACACACACATTGTAAAAGCAATTCATTATGAAGAAGATAGCAGCATACTATTCCATAGATTGATCAACTAGTCATGCCCAACTTTTCAGAGCCTAGCACATTCATCTTTTGCAGCAGAAGAAAAAAAGATTTAGAATATTTACCCACTGATCTGATGGTCTAGTGAAGCACCTGGGTGTAGACTTACAGTATGTATGCCACGAGCTTTCAAGGGCTTGCAGAGTGAACGTAACTCAGCAGAATTAACAAAAACTTATAAAACAAATAAACGAACAATAAAATATTGGCTTACCACATCAAAGTTATAAAAGTGATATTGCTGCAGAAAACATGAATAAAATAAACATTTAGTCTAGCGTATTAGTAACACTTGGAATTAGGTTTCATTTAATTGCTATTATTTCCATTTCTCTACAGTAAAGGTGAAATATTAATATACTAATAAGCATAGAAACAGAAGCAACATTGCTACCATTTATTCAGTTAGTTGACATTAGCCTATTGCAAACTAGGGCTACCATAGTGAATTATGTTAGGCTTCCAAAAAATAAAGATAGAAAAGAAGAATAGCTAAAAGTTCATAAACTGTAAAAACCAACAGATAAAACAGATAATCTATATAGAGAGGATCATACAGACCTTTAGAGCTTTTTCTTTGGATGGCACAATAAACAAAAGGAAAGGACCCGTGAAAAGAAGACCTTCTTTCTCTCTCCTTGCAATGGCATCAGCAGTAGTGGAAGCCATCCATGCAATTTGCTCTACATTAGAAGATCATCTGCTTGTCTCAAGTATGTCCTCGCCAACTGAATAACATTTCCAGAACTCAACACCCCATGTGTTACCAAATAGAGGCTTATCTTCTTCGCAATTGTGGGTACCATCATGACATAATGCCTCTTCTATTCCTTTCAAGCAGAGCATAAGATACTTTGATGGACAACCTGAGCTTCACAGGCTCTGTGGACACCAACCTTTCCATCTGGCTGAATCTTTGTTCTTCCTGAGTTTGCAGGTCTGGGCTTGCCCAAGTTATTAGTCAATGTAACAGATTTTTTTTCATCCTTCAAACTCATCGCCTTTTCATTGATCTTTTCCAAGCTATGTACTTCCAGGTTATGCCCAACAGCCGATCCTTTTCTTGGAACAGTGTCCTTCATCTTTCCTGAGGTTTTCCTATCCAGTTTTGAAGACTGAATTTTGTCTGTTTCCCTTGTACAGATGTCCTTTTTATCAAGTCTATCATTGAAGGGATCATCAGGAGTAGAAAGGCTGAAGCACATTCCCTGCATATTAACATTTTAAGAATCCACTAAGATGGTAGAGAATAGGAATCACAAGTAAAAAAAAAAAAAAATCTAAGCCAGCATAAATTTGCAAGGATTTTCCTCAATAATATCATCTAAAAGGATCTAATTTATCTAAAACAACAAAGCCAGGGAACTACTCTCATTTTCCCCCCTTTTTCATGTTTCTCCACAAACAAAAAATATACTGTAAGCTCTAAACTAATCAGTTTGTAATTCCAATAGAACAGCCCTTCCAACACAAGTATGCTAATTCTTACCCCAAATGCTACTCAAAACCTAGCCATTGATCTGCAAATTCTACCCCAAATGCTACTCAAAACCAAACATTAATAAATCATTAACATAATTTTTCTTCATTTTCCACCTCTGAATAAGAGATTTGAATCCAAAAAACCATTACTCGCAAGCGGTTTCGCCTATCTTCAACTAACCAAATTCAATACCACAGCATATGATCATCAAATTTTCACTTGATGCCAAATTCACAAATCACCCATCACCTGAACTTCTAAATCAATGAGAGCTAATAAAAGGGTCAAAAGACTACCTGACAGATGTGGCATTTACCGGCTTTCCGACGCTGACACAGTTGAAGAGTCTCTTTGCCTGTTAACCTTCTTTCTTTGTGCTTCGTTTTTCTTTCTTCTCACTACATCATCTCCTTTAGCCATTAAAACCACCCAAAAAAGAAAATTTTCTTTTCTTACAAGTTATAAATTATAAATAAAATGAGGAAAATTCAATCTTTTGAGGAGTTCTTGCTTGTAATATGAAACCGGAACGGTCGGCCGGTTTAAAGTTCAGCTGGGGGGTTTATGAGCTCTTATTTTGGACGGTGGCATTGGCTTTTTTGGATTATTTGCACGAATGGATTATTTTTTCCAGGCTGAATCATGAGAAGGCTTTGGATTGGACCAAAAGATTTTGGGCTTCCCAGCCGAGCCCGTCCGGTTTGTCTAAGGCCTCTGTACTTGACTAACAGAACCCGAATAATTATTTTACTCATAATTTTTTTAATAATTTTAATCATAAACTACTATATTTTTTGCATATTAAAATGTTTATATAAATTATTTTTTTTACAATTTTAGTGGTAATAATTTTCTACATATATGAAAAAAAAAAAAAGAAAACATTAATGGGTGAATTAGATCGTGCCTCAGAGAAATGTTTTCAAGTGCTAATTGAACTCTGATCTAAAATTTAACTTTGAGAGGGCTCAAATATGTATATTTGAATTTCAAAAAGAGTTGAGATTATTGATGATAAGGCATGATAAAATTACCTTTCATCATGTAATCCAAATCCTCCGAGCTTATTAATCAATATATAATAGTTACTATATACATATGCTAATTCATGACCATTGTGACCCCTAGCCACTTGCAAAAATTAAATGATAAGTTGCATGATCAAGTGGAAGGAGTTTAATATCTCTTAAATAAGATTTTAGTTTAATTTTTGTGAAAAGGGGAGAGTTTCTACGTCCGGGGTCTAACACAGTTCAATTCTAAATTAGTGAGGTCAAATGTGATTATTGAATACAGTGGGTCTACACCAAAAAAATATTAAGGGGGCGTTTGGTTCGGGTCATGTTACATTCCCTGTGGAAATGTGCACCATATCAAGTTATATGTCCTCGTTTGGTTGCTCTGACAATAGTGTCAGAGGACATATGATTACCACAGAGGTGGTCATATGCGTGGGAATGTGATTACCACCATCCTCTTAGGTTATGTTACATGTCCTACCCTTTTGACTCCAATATTTCTATTTTACCCTCACTTATTTCTCATTATACCAACAAATAATGATATTCTTTTTTAGTTTGACAATATTTATATTTAAACCAAAAATAATTGATAATTTTAATTGAAGGAATTTTAGATTATTTGTATCTTTATATATTTGTCAATTATAAATCTTATTTATCAAATTATTATTTTTATTGTTAATTTTTTTATTTTGTTAATGTTTACTTTTCGTTATTGAATTTGTTTAATAGTTTCAAAATATGTTAATTTAGTTAGAATATTAATTTAATTAAAATATTAATTTAATTAGAATATAAGTTTAGAAAGTTTTTTATATAAGTGAGGGTAAACTAGTAAAATAGTCATTTATATATGTCATATTCCCACATCAACCAAACATAGTAATCTAAGATGTCCATCTTTCCAACCAAACACAAAATGCACACATTACCAGGACATCACATTGCTAGGTAATATGGTGGTAATCTTATGTCCACAGGTAATGTAACATCACCCCAACCAAACGCACCCTAAAGGATAAGTTGTATAATAGAGATTGTCTTGAAACTGCGACGACTGCATTTGGTTCCCAATCAAATTGAGTTTAAGGATACAATTTTCGAAGGATTCAAGTAACTTGAAAATTAAAGAAAGGATAAAGGTTTTGTTTTCCTTTATTTTATGGGAAAATAAGAAAAGCTAAGTGATGATCATCATTTTACCAATCAAACCCGTCCAACATCCTTTAAGAATTTACTTTTGATTTTCTTCAACTTGGCAGCAACTTCTTTCATGTCCATCCTCTCCTCTGGTAACTCTGTTGAACTTTCCAAGGCTAGTTGTAGTAGAGACAATGTAGATACCTCTATTGCAAAGGCCTGCCGTCTCCCCGCTTCACTTAGTAAGTTGGAATCTATAACTTGAGTTGAGGTTGACAGCCGTAAAGACTCCTGCACCCAACTCCTCAAGCTTATTTCTCCAGTGAAAGTTTCATCCACAGGTTTCTTTCTTGTGAAAGTTTCCATAAGAAGAATGCCGAAGCTGTAAACGTCTCCTTTGGTCGAAACAATTCCTGCCGACCCGTACTCTGCATGTGGATTTTAACCCATCATCACAATTTCAAATGTTATAGTATTTGTCCAGTGTAAAATTAGAATCAAAATAATGTAATTGGGCTTCGGATTTAGAGGTAGAAGCATTAATTAACCTGGTGCCATGTATCCAATAGTTGCAAGTGTCAAGGTTTGTGTCACTGAACTTCCTTCTCCCAAGAGTTTTGAAATGCCAAAATCACTCAAATGTGCACCCATATCTTCATCTAGCAAGATATTGCTCGGTTTTAGATCACAATGGACTATGGATGTTGTTTGGCCATGGTGAAGATATTCTAAAGCCGATGCAACATCTATCATTATGTTCAGCCTCTGTAAGAGGTTGATAAAATGGTTGTGGGAATACAACCACTTCTCAAGGCTTCCATTGGGAAGGAATTCAAGCACCAAAGCTTTAAAATCTATATTGCAACAACTGCTAATGATTTTCACCAAATTTCGGTGTCGGATGTTACGAAGGGCCTCACACTCAATGTCAAAGCTCTTGAAGGCTCCTTCAATCTCCAATTTGAAGACTTTTACAGCAATATTGAGTCCATCTGAGAGAGTACCATGGTATACAGAGCCAAAACTTCCGGTACCAAGCAATTTGCTTTCACAAAATCCATCTGTAGCTCGAGCAAGCTCTTGATTTGAAACTCGTCTCCATTCTACTAAAGGTTGCTGATTTTCTTGATCAACGGGCAATTTTGCATTTCTTTTCCGTCTTCGGGAAAGGATGATGATCAAGGCAAGGACTAGTATCGCTGAGACAATTGGCGGCAGCATGTATTTGATAAGCTTCACAGATCCGTGCTTGGATCTTCTATGACATGGTGGCAGATATAAATGAGGTGCACCACACAATGCTTCATTTCCCATGAATGATTTAAATGAGTAGTTTGAAAATGGTCCACCATTGGGAATTTCTCCTCGTAGTCTATTGAAAGAGACATTGAAATATTTGAGATAAGAGAGTTTCTCTAATGATTTGGGAATTGTTCCAGAGAGATTATTTCTCGATAAATCCAAGTACTGCAATGCCACTAAGCCACCAAAAGATTCGGGAATCAAACCTTGCAATATATTTCCAGACAAGGAGAGAGTTTTCAGGTCTATTAGTTCCCCAATGCTAGCCGGTATGTCACCTGAAAACTGGTTCCCTGATAAATCCATATCAGTCATAACCTTCCACTTTCCAATATCAATAGGGAGAGAGCCACTTAGGTAATTCGAAGACAAGTCTAGTCTCAAGATGTCTTTAAGTCTTGTGAAGGTTGAAGGGATGGAGGAGTTCAACTTGTTGGAACCTAAAAGTAGGTCTCGTAGAGAAGTCATAGCACCAAAACATGGAGGTATTGACCCAGAAAGTTTGTTATTTTGGAGATACAAGAAACCCAATTTCTCCAAACGACAAAGATCAGATGGAATCGATCCTTCTAAGGTATTGTATTTAAAAGAAAAACCTTGTAGCTCTTTTAATCTTCCCATTGTTGTGGGAATTGTTCCGGTTATTTGATTTTCTTCTATGCCCAAGATTACCAAGTTGCTCAAGTTGCCAATTTCCACTGGAATGCTACCCGTGAGACTGCAAACACCAGCATAGAAATCCTCAAGTGAATTAGAGAGATTTCCACTCATTGGAACATGAAGTTTGCCACTGATCAATGGATTTCGGTCGAATCCCAAAACTTCCAAGTATTTGCAATTTGCCAAGGATGAGAGAAAGTCCACTTTCAGAGATGAAAGTTTGGCAGTTAAATTATTTTTTGCTAGATCTAGAAGCCGCAGATCCCTTAGATTACCAAGGGTGTTTGGAATGTAACCAGAAAATGAATTCCTTTCTAAGCTAAGAGTGGTAAGCTGAGAGATATTAGAGATAGAGGTTGGGATTAATCCATTTAGTTCATTATGGGCAAGATACAGCTCTTTGAGGTTAGGTAGCCAAAAGCCCATGCTTGACGGTAGCATACCCCTAAGACGATTTGAAGTCAGTGAAATAATGCTTAGAGTTGAGCTATTAAAGATTCCTGGAGGAATGGTACTGGAAATACCATTAACTGCTAAGGATAATTCTTCTAGATTTTGTAGGTTTCCAATCTCAAATGGGATTGCACCTGCCACAAACAATTTGATCAAAAATTTATTTTCATATTTTATTCTATCATGTTTGTTAATTGAGAATATATATATATACACACACACACATTGTCACTTAATCTTTTAAGTATTTTTATTTCCATGGTCACTTTATGTTTATTATATTTTTCACCGTTAATCATTACTTTTTATTATTCCATATATAGTACTAGTGTAAAATTTTGCCTAGCTTTGCTTCAGGCATCGTTTTTTTTTAATCAAAATAAAAATATTTGTTTTTCTTTTTCAATAATTATGATAATATATATATATATATATATAATATGAAAAATATAATTAAATATATTTATTGTACATTAAATTCTTTTTTGAGATATACATTAAAATTATTTATATGCCTTTAGTAAAAGATGTAGTTAAGAAAAATAATTATTAGGATTATATATAATCATTGCCTTATTTCCTCAAAAACAAAAAATCTTTCCCTTATTTATTTTTTTAAATTCAAGTTTACTAAATTATTATAAATGAAATTGACACAAACTTTATATGTATGTTAAAAATGTTAAAAACTAAACTTAAAAATCTTTTAGAAATGAATCAATTTAATAAAAAAAAGTAATAAGTTAACTTATATAATATTTAAATTAACAAATCCATCAAATATAAAAATTATAAAACATAAATTAAAAAATAAAATAAGATTCCAAACAAAGCCCATTTAATATTCCAAAAGCCCAAATAACAAGTCCAAAATAAAACCCCCATGTAAATAAACAAAATGTCATTTATATTTAACTTTTTACCACTGTGTTGAAATACAGAGTCGTGTCTCTAATTTTATATGTATATTAGATGTTTGATGTATGTTGGATATATATATATATATATATATATTTTTTTTTTTTTCATAAATATTTTATATATATATGATCATGAGTTATATTATTTGATTCCTCACTTTTGTTCCATGCTTTGCCCGACTTTTTTCTTTTTTTAAGTCAAAAGGGCGCGTTATTCCATTATCAAAGAAAGTACAAAAATTGAAAATTAACTAAACGCGCTGCAGCATAGAAACATCAACAAAAACAACCCACATCAAAAGCCAAAACTGAAAAATAACATAAAGAAATGTCCCACTCGATGTTGTGCAATTACAACTACTAAACCTCCACCATGAAAAATTATTAAAATAAGTCTATTTCACCACATCAGTCATGTGATCAATCAATAAAATTTTGATAATTCAAAATAATTATTATTAAAGAATGATGATCCCATGGAATTGATTTCATGAAAGCTACCACAGAACCAATACGTGGTACAATTATGGTCATATATTTAAACTAAATCTTACCACAGTAAATACCATTAATTTTGAAACTTACCTTGAAATTATAAAAAAATTTATTTTGGGGCTATTTTTATTAAATTAGTGACTAAACTTGATGCCACGTCTTCGTTCCGTGGTAACTCCTATGGAACTGATTCCAAGTGATCATTTAGGCTTTGCTTGGTAGAAGAGCAAAGTAGAGAGATGAAAAAGTTAGGAGGAAAAAGTGGAGAGAAAATAAATTTTTGAGTGTTTGGTTGGAGAGAAATTTGATAGGAAAGAAAATTGGAAGGATGAATGTTTTCTTTTATGCTTCATAATTAAAATCTCTCCAAATTTGAAAAGAAAAATGGAGAGAAAATAAGGTGAGTCTAATTAATTAAGATAAAAGTATTTATATATCCTTCATGACCAAAAACATTCTAACATATTATATATAATACTATTACTCACTATCATACTAAATAAGGGGTATAATAGTAAATGTATATTAAATTGATTTTCTTTCTTCTCACTTTTCTCTTCTACCAACCAATGAGAGAAAAAAAAATTAATTTTTCCACTCATTTTTCAATTTTTCTTACCAAGCATACTAGAGGAAAATTAATTTTATTTTCCATCTTTCTACTTTTCTCCTCCTATTTTCTTTCTTTTCAATCTTTCCTATCAAGTAAAGCCTTAATCCCTAATTTAGCAATAGATTTAGCCCCTAATTTTAACAAGTAAGATTTATAAAATAAGTTTTGAAATTAAGGACATTAAAGGGTTAATTAAGGTTTTAATAATTGTAGGAAAACTTCTGAAATGATAAAATTCTACTAGTTGGTCCCATTAATAACATGATGGGATGGATCGATCTAATAATTTCCCCTCTACCACAATAAATATATTAAAATTTAGGACGTACATTGTAAATCAATTATTTTTAAATTTTGTAACTAAATTTGTATCACCTTAAATGGATTAAAAGTGATGAGTCAAATAGCATTTGATGGAAACTTCAAGTTAATGTGCCAATCCATGTCATTTGAGGGAAAAAGTAGAAAAGGAACCTGTCAAGTTGTTAAAGCTTATTTCAAAGATCCGAAGAAGAGTCAAGTTTCCAATTGTAGGAGGAAGCGCCCCTGTCAAGTTGCACTTTAAAATGCTTAGTATTTGTAAACTTTGGAGTTCGCCAATTTCCTGCGCAATTTCACCTTCAAAACAGAATTCATTTCTTATATATATGCACTGCAGTTAAATCGTTTCATGTTCATAAAATCTAACATCTATATTTGGCTTCACGTTTACATTGATTTTCTTAAATCAGTTTGGTTTTTTTTAAGTAAAATGAAAGTATGAGAAGAAAATATATATATATATATATATTTATGTCATGTAAATAAATAAATATATATGTATACATACATATATATATATTCAATTTAATAAATATATGATATTAAATTTTCTTGATAGACTTGTCTACAGCTCCTGTCCTAGCAAGAACTTAAATGCTCAAGCTGGTCTGACCTCTTTAGTTATTTTATTAATAAAATTATATTTTTATTTAAATTTAAATGTTAAAATTTAAAATAAGCAAGCTAAATGGATCATAGTTATCTGAAATGAGACACGTTCCAGTACGTGGTACGAGTACAGGAATGTGGTACGTTTCTTAATAAATTTGTGATGCGAGAGGTAGGTTTAGTTGATACTATGTTTCGGATCGTGATATACTTGAAATAAAATTTCGGTTCGTTAATAGTATATATATTATGTAAAATCTTTATATAAATTTCATATCAACGAATCTCATATTGGTTAAGAATTTCACGTTAGACAAGGTAATTATATATATATTAAAAAAAAAACTCTTTTCTTGTTGAAAGTTTACTCTAATTCTAAGTTCATACACTCTATATCTTATTAGAACTTACATAGGGTATCTAGTTTCTTTGTTTTAAATGAAGTGATGAAAGAAAAAATCAGTCATATTTTTATACTCTTTTAGAGTTAAAAATCCCACATCTAACAAGAACATAATTTTCGTCTAAAAAGAAAAAGCAAGAACATTGCGTCATAGAAAACATTGCGTCATAAAAAGATAAAATCTCATTGAATCCCACATGAATGAGTTAAAACACTACATCATTAAAACTCCCACATTGGCCAAGAACACTTAAAAGGCAAAGAGTGGTCTTCTATAGAACCCGACTCCTATGACATACTCTTACGGTCTCAAAACCCCAACATCCCACAGCGGGGAGGTACACAAAAGGAGTAGAGAGTTTTCTTTTATAAATAAATGCCAGTCCCTTCCACAGTTCCACTCCCGTGTAGTGATGGCAAATGTGTGGGTTTTGGCGGATTCAAATCAGGTTGTTCTTGGTTCAGGTCATCGAATTTGGATTTATTTCGAGTTCAGATAATCTCGGATTTAGATATGGATTCATTTTTGGTTCAGAATAATTGTGGTTTCGGACATTTTCGGATTTGGATATTTTCAGGTTCGAACTGTTTCGAGTTCGGCCATTTTTTGTTCGGATTTGGACTATTTTGGATTCGAATAATTTCAGTTTCGGGCGGTTTCGAGTGGGTTTTGGATCAATTTGGAATTCAATAATTTTTAATTTTTTAATTTCAAATTAAGAAATTTTTTTGTATTAATATTTTTTCATAATAAATAGAGATAAATTAAACACTAACTTTTTTAAGTGATTTAATAAAATTTTAAAAATTGATAATATTTACATTTTTTTTATAAATTTTAAGAATATTTATAAAAATTCAAACTTTCAATATTAACTATATATTCAATATTCTTGTATTTTGATATTAATAGAGAAAAATTCTTTACTTAGAGAATAAGAAAATAAGGATGACATAACATAATAATAAATAAAATATGAATTAATTTCACAAGAATAATTTAATTTGTAAAAAATACAATAAATTAATAATGGTATGTAAGATTAAATTGATATATTGTTATCTCTAATTCTAATACTCTCTTTATCCCTATTTATTTGATCATTTTTCATGTCCTTTTTTATTTGTTTATTTATAGTTTTAATAAAGCATTAACTTTTTTTTCCCAAATTCATCATTCTTCTACTTTTAACTCTTTTAGTTGGAGAAACATCTATTTAATACTAGTAAAAGACAAGAAGAGAGAGAAAATACAAGGATAAATTTGGAAAATAAAGTAAAATTTGTATAAAATTTTGAAATTAATTACTTTTCTTAATCTAAGAGAATCGGCTATTGTGGTCAAATAAATAAGGATAGAGGGAGTAATATTTTATCATATTCAAATTACTACTGAATTAAGTATGGTGTTAATTTGAAATTATCTTAATAATTAAGTCTAAATGTTTAAGTGATCTATAAGATTCTAACTTATCAATAAAAAAATTATTAAATTCGGATCTTTTCAGATCACAAATTCGGGTTGTTTCGAGTTTCAGATTGGATCCATTTCAGATTTCGGGCAATTACGGGTTTCGGTCAATTCAGATTTAGGTTGTGTCAGACTTAGGTTATTTCAGTTTCAAGTTGTCTTCGGATTAGATAAATATCGTGTTCGGATCTTTTCGGATTCGAATATTTTCAGATTCATATCTTTGACTTTTTCTTAATCAATTCGAATCGGTTCAGATTGGTTACAGACAAATTTAAATGAGTTTTCGGGTTCGATCAAATTTTGCCACCTCTACTCTTGTGGCAATGCTTTTGGGTAATGGCTTAAGTGGGCCCGCTTATGGACAGATGCCTTGGTAATTGCTAGGGTGTGCCCGTTTCTAAACAGTAGGCTGGGTTTTTACAGCTGCAGCCAACAAGTTAAGGTAATCGGATCGTTGATTTCGACGCTCCAGATCGAGAACCGCGCGTACCAAGAAAGCGTATATCAATGCGTTTTTGGATCGTGCGTATCAGAGTTCGTGGTTCCACAGAATAGGTACGCTCCTAATAACTATGAAATGGATTTTATCGGCCGAAAAAAGGAAAAGCTAAGCGGACTTTCGCAGGCGAATTAAGTTGGGCCTTGGCGAGTTTTGAAATGTAACTTAGTCTAAGTCTAGGCCGATTCATGAACGACCCTGATTTATTTCTATCTTGTAAAAAAAACTGTATTTTTGGATGTAACTTTTTTAAAGAGTGATTTCCTTTTAATCCAGTTTTGAAAAATCTAAACTAATGAAATTTTTGTGTGGGTAATTTAATAGAAAAACTTTCTAGAATTCATGCCTTTTTAATAAGGATTTTAAAACACTTCAAATCCCCCTTTCAAAATCTACTTAAGGTCTAGTTTGGCATTGGTGATTGTGGTTGGAAAAAGCTCAATCTTAAACAAAATACTTTTAAAAAATATTTTTGAGAATTATTGTTAAAAAGTGTGGTTGAAATTTTTTAATGTTTTGTATTGCTGGGGAAAAATGTAGATTTAACATAAAAACACTTTTCAAATGCAAAAACATCATAATATCAACTTTTTCAGATTGGGCCACGTTTAATTGTCATAAGAGCTTTTGGAACAATCCAAAAATTATTTGACATTACGTTAGAGGTGAAAAATGAGTTTTTGACCTCCAAACACAATGCAAAACGGGCTAAATAGCTGTTTTTTTTTTTCAAATTCCACTACCTAAATAATTATATATATATATATATATACACACACACACTTTATGCATCGTATATATGTTAACAAATAGATAATAATAACAAAAATGAAAAAAATAGAATAGCAGAAGAGTAATTGGGAATTATCTATAAATATATATATATATATATATATATATATAAAAGCAAAGAAATATTTTATTGAGTGTGAGCTTTTCTTTGAAAAGCAACGAATTAGCTATCTGTATTGTGAGCTATATAGCTATTTGCTTAACAAAATTCCACCTCACTCTTTGTTTAACAAAACTCTACCTTTACTGGTAAGTAGTGGAGTAATTAAAATATTGGAGTTTCAAAAAATCATAACATCTTCTAAACCTTTTAATGCCCTTTTAAGGAGAAGAAGTAGGGTATGGAATGAAAAGCAAAACAGATGAGAAGAAGTAAAGAAAATAATAAGTGAACAACAAATACAGAAAAACAAAACAAACCATATGAATTTTTGTAATACCCGTTCCAAATTTACTGTTCCTCTTAGTTCGTCCGGCATGCATCATTTAGTAAGAAATCATGGAAAATATAGTTTAAGCCTTACATAAGTTATGGATAGGACATAAATGGAATTAAATAAATTGTTGAAGAATTAGTAGTAAAATTAGAAGTTTAGACAGAATTTACAAAAAATTGACAGAGAATTTTAAAATTTCGCTGCCAATGGAATAAAAGGAAACAGTCTAAAGAATAAAAATATACACTGAAAATTTTATTACACTGACTTAGGATATGGATGGGATTTTAGTGATTGTTGGAGGACAAAATGGGAACTTAGAACAAAATTCTCTTTTATGGACTTAACCATCTAATGACAAGTGGCAATGGCTTAGGAATTGATGGCTAAGATGAAAACAAATTTCATCATCTTATGGAAGAGAAAGAAATCCGGCCATGACTTTGGAAATTGCTAGAAATTTCATTTAAGCTTTTGTTGTCTTCAACCTTGAGCAAAATGAAGAACAACCACCATTGATGAAAGCTTAAAAACCTTCCACCACAAAACACAAGTCCAAAATTCTCCAAACAAGCCTATTAAAATTACCTATCAAATTAAACCTCTTGATTAGCCCATTAACATTCCTAAATCAATTTTAAGAAATTCAAGCTAAGTGAGGAGAAATTGCAATTGGAAAGTCTAGGGTTCTTGGTGGATTTTCACAAATCAAGGTAAGTATGCCTAATTTTGATGTTAGAATGTAGATTATGGCATGCTAAACATGAATATAATGTCAATTTAACTTAAAATTCTTTGTAGAAGTGTGAATCTAGAAAATTAGAAAGATTATGGAGCATTTTTGAATTTAAGATTTCTAGGCCAAATTGAATTCATGAAACCTTAGGATTAAAATATGAAGTTCATGGAAGCTTACTAAACTAGGAAATGTCATTAAATTACATTAGAAATGGAAATTTTAATTTTTCAATAATTTATGCAGAAATTTCAAGGAAAATAGCATCTTTGTCATTTTGGAAGTTAAATGAAAATGTAGTTGTTTTGAAGTAAATTTAGTTAGAAAATGTTAAAGAGAAATGTTGGAAAAGAAAAATGTGAAAATTGGGTGAAATTAGAGCAAAGGTCGAAATTTTTTTAATGTGCCATAGCTATGGGAAATTTTCAACCTATAATGGTATAGATGTGAATTTTGGAGAAATTAGATTGGAAGAATATTAGTGAAAAATGCTAATTAGGAGTTAGAATTCAAATTTAGTGCATGGCATGCATGGCATTACACTTAGTCTAAGTCTTAATTAAATTTAGCAATGGCTATAGAAACCTAATAAATGTATGAATGATTAGGAGACCAGACAATACAGAAGGACAAGGAACCGGTCGAGAAAGAGCCGGAATAGCTTGGACCTCACTGTGAGTGGATAACGAAATTTTAAATCTCTACTCCTTATTATTTTGTTAAATGTGGTTTCATGAAAGTTTATTATTATGCTATGTGTTTAGAGAAATGGCTTATTTGAATGTGTATTGAATGATGCTAAATGTGAATGGCCCATGGAATGTGATGGCTAAATTGAAATGTTTGGTTTTGAGAATTGAATATGGAAAATGGTTTTGAGATAAAATTGCTAATATTGATTTCAAAACATTGAAAGTTTTATTACATAATTTTTCAAAGATAATGTTTTATTCGAAGTAAACATAAAAAGGTTTGCAAGCCATCACAATTCTAAGATGTTACTATACGGTGGCCTCCAAGGGAGGAATTTTGTTACTGCAGTAACTAAGTAGCCACGGACCGTCTTTTGAGAGGCGTGGTGAGTGTGGTATGTACCTTGGCGGGAGGCGCGGAGGGAAACCCGCAAGGTAATTTGAGTCCATCTTGTGGTATCCACCGTTCAAGATGGGACTCACTACTTACTCAGTTGTCGGCCTCGGCCAAGGCGATAACTCGAGTGAGGAATTGACGGATGAAATAGATGATACATGGGCCAAAGTTTGTGAAAATCTTGCCTTGTTTATGTTTATGTTTATGATTTTATTTATGCTTATGGTTTTGACTTTTATTGCCTTATAATAAATATCGATTTTTACATTGTTGTTTATATAATTATTTTATCCACTCACTGGGTAACTCTGTTACTCACCCGTGTTTTAATAAAATATTTTTCAGGCTGTAGACATTAACCGCGCTAATAGGTACGTTGTGGTGGGAGAACTGCTAGGCTTTTGGCTCTAGTTTGACCGAGGGTGAAAAAGTCAACCTTTTTATTATTTTTCAAAAATTCGTGTAGGACCCACCGAGTAAGTGAATGTCGGTTTAAATAGCTATTTCACCGTTTTAATGTGTCTAATAATATTCGAAGCTGTTACCGTATTTTTCTGAATTCCGTAGCTTGGTTTAAATATTCACGGAAAAATATGTCGAAAATCTAATGGCATTTTCGTAAATATCTTAAAGTTTTTGTGTCTTCTGTTTACATGAATTTTTATGCCGCGACAGTTCGATATTTTATCTGTTTTGATTTGCCTGCATGTTTGTTAATTGTTTTAACTATTGAACTTGATGAAAACTGTATAAGAGAAAAAAATTGGAAAAATGACCGTTTTAGCCTTGCAACCCTTGGGGTGTATTCTAACTTAATAGAATACATTTCGAGAGTTGCGGCGATTGTTACGTGCCCAATTATGGTGTCGGGGCGTGACAATTCGATTGGTATCAGAGCTTGAGGTTTTAAGTCGATTTTTGGTGAATTTTCAGTGTCGGTGGGCCCGAGTCAAACTTGGTCAAACCCGGTCAACCTCGGTCAAACTTGGTCAAAGTTTTAGAACATGCATATTTCATGTAAAATGTCATGTAGAGATAGTTATTTAGAGACTAATCCTCTTTCGTTATAGATATGCGACGCCACCACAACGTCAGCGCGGTCGCGGCTGATCGAGGCAAAGCATGCGCGGTCGAATTAGTCTCTGACACAAACTCAAACTTGCACTGACTAAGGAGGAAACATCGACGGGGCTGAGCGCGATTATAGATTAGTATATAACTATTTTCAATCAGCCTACGATAATTAATCGTGCGAAAGAGATAGACCGCTAAGTGTGATGACTCGACTCCGGACCTTTCACAGTAAGTCTAAACGGCTTACGTGTGTTTATTACTGAATCCATTGGCATAATTTGAATACGGTTAAATTGTGATTCACCTACATTTTTAAACTTGAAGGATTGTTTTCATTTAAATTTTAGACTGCATAAATGTTCTAAAATCTTATTTTTCATTTTGCATGACAAGCTAAAATCGATTTACTAAATGGGTTCAAGATGCTATAAGCCTTACGAGCTTCGAGTTGTGGGTGAAGCGCGCCATTCACAATTTGTGGCACGCGGCGGTTGTCACATTCTCGACCTTCGGATCGGGGAGTGACAATTAAAGTGACATCAGAACTCAATTTTTGTTAAACAGTGTTTTAAAATAGTTTTCTAAAAAAAAAAAAAAATTGTAAAGTGCGAAGTGGATTCGGGTCCGATCGAGTCATTTTCCAAACTTGTAGGTAACTTACACCTTGTTGTTAATACTAAACCCTTAGTTACCTTCAGATATTGATACTTGAACTTCGACTAATTTTACGATCAAGCAGTCACATGGTCACATAGACTGTCTATAAATGTTTGAGCGTTATTCAAATATTTCCCAAACTTCCCATGGACTTTAAAGCGAGGTTAATAGTGCCCTCTGATTTTTGTTTTGTGACCTAAATTAGAATTTCGTAGCAAAGTCCAAAATTTCTTTTGATAAAAGCTTGGGAACGATATTCTTCTTCATTACGAAGAAAGACCTGTTAAGGATATATGTGTATAGAGAAATAAGTTAATTGAAAGAAGAGAATTAAAGACTAAAGATGAAAGTGTGTAATTAAGGACATTAATTGTGAAATGAATGAATGAGGATTACGAGATTGATATGAGCCAGTGATGATGGCATGATTAAATGTGATTGTATGAGCAACGAATTATGGTAGACTTGATGTAAGAAGAAACTTAATGCTGTACACTTGGAAAAGATGAGCCAAAAAGCCAATTGAATATTATAAGATAAAGGGTTGCTTATGAGAAACCTGCTGGACAGGCTTAAAAAAAAAAGGGGGAATTGGAAGGATAGAAAGTAATAATTATAGATTAAGTGAAATTTAGTGTAGTTGGATGGTTAACAAGAATAATTTCTAGTGATTTTGGTTGTGAGTTGTGTATGAATGTGAAAACGAGATAAATTTGTGGAAAAGCAAGTATGTGATGGATGGTGAAAAAGGGGATTCAAGCAAATAAGTTGATGATTGCGAACTGAAGGTGATAAACTTGTGCAACAAAAAGAGATATGAAATCTAAGCTAAAGAAGAAGATGGTAACTAAGTGAAATTAGGTGGGGAAAGTTTTGATTTGATCAAGTAGTTAAATGAATAATGAGAACTTTTGGAATTGAAATAGTTGAGGTCAAGGGTGGTAGTAGAATGAATTATGATTGCTTCCATGATGTTATGGAGTCTTTGAATAAATCTTAAGTAGGAAGAGATGAGAGATAGGAAAGTTCGTAAAACAACTTTTATGTATTGAAACGTCCAAGAATAAAGAGAAGATTATGAAGGGATGTACATATACACTGACAAGATACTGATGGAAATGTGATTCATTGAAATGAAGAGAGGATTGGAGTTCTTAAGGAATCTTTTAGATTGACTGCTTCAAAGAAGATTTGATTGGGTTCTGAGAGAAAGCAAAGTGCTTTTCAACCTAATTGTTTCACCATAAGACAAAGACATTATTGCTCAAGCAATATAAGTTGAAGGATATCTTATTAAACGAGAAAATGAGTCATGGGTGAAGGGCGGAAGAAAGGAAGCTTTAATGTTCTTCAAGTTATGAAAGGTCATAACTCAATAAGAAAACGTATATGCTTGGAGTTATGAAAGGCTAGTATGGAACTATTACAGTTGTATTAGAATGAAAATTGGGCTATAAGAGAGAGAACCAAGAAAGTTGGCAAGGTAGATTGATGTAGATATTAAATATGAAATTCCATTAACGAAAAAAAAAAGTGGATTGAAGAAATTGTAGATCGACTGGGAGATTTATCTGGAGTCACATAGGTTATGAATTGAGGACTATGATTTGATCAACATGAATTATAGAGTCAAGAAGGAAAAAAATTCCAAATTTGGAGAGATAGGAATAAAAGATGAATTTGTGAAACTATAAACTGACAGCTACTATTACAATTGAAAAGGATTCACACTGCTCTGAGAATATAAATCTGACCCCTCGCATATATTAGAAGTACCACCAGTTGAACTTAAGGAAGATTAAAATTATGAGGTACAACCGGTGAAAGTTCTTGAACATCAAAGATTGAGTACCGTGAAGTATGACGATTTCCATGGTAAAGACATCAAGGAAAAGTGAAAGTGTTAAAAGAAAAACTAGGGAAATGTAGTAAGTGGAGTCTTGATTTGTTAGCTTTGTGGTGAAACCAATTTTGGTCGATTGAATTCAAGAGCGCTAAAAGACGGATGGTAGGTTCAACCAAGAATTTAAAAAAAAAAAAAAACTATAAAGGCAAGAAGAATAAGGGATACTCCCTTACCATCTTGTGGTGTATGAGGGAAGTGTTGTAATAGTGAGAGAACCTACCACCAGATTATCTTGTACTAACGAGTTTGTACGGAATACCAGTAATAGTCATTCTTCCAAACTCTCTTAAGTTCTTTATCACTAACATTAGTATCTTTACTTGCTTACGATCTGTTCATTCCCATTTAGGGAGCCGAAAGGTTAAACACCCAATTTCGTGGACAAGGCTTACTAAGGTATAAAGTAAACAAGCTAGCCTTAGACCGCACAAGACAATAGCCTTAAGAGTAAACCTACAACTTAGAAGTGATAAAGTGTTAACTAAGAATGGTAAAGTGTATGTCCCAATAATCCAGAATTAAAGAAGATTATATTGGAGAAAATTTAGAATATTGGTATATTGGGATGAAGTTGGTGAACGGAAGCTCCATAATGGTGAATTAATTTACCTTACCACTGAAAAGGGTCAAAGTTATCAGGGAAAGATTGAAGGCGACTCAAGATCGATAGAAAAGTTACGTGGACATACGAAGAAAAGACCTAAAGTTCCAAGTAGATAACATGGTATTCTTAAAGGTGTCACCGTGGAAAGGTGTTATCCGGTTCAGGAAGCGAGGAAAACTAAATCCATGCTACATTGGACCGTTCAAAGTGATTGAAAGAATAGGTCCAATAGCTTATCGGTTAGAGTTGCCACAAGAATTTGATAAAATCCACAACGTATTCCATGTATCTCTATTAAAGAAGTATGTACTCGATCCCTCCCATATTTTAGAAACTCATCCGATCGACTTGAAAGAAGTCTTGAACTTCAAAGTACAACCGGTCAGGATTCTAGATACCTAAGTGCGAGTACTTAGAAATAAAAGCATTCCGATGGTCAAGGTACTATGGAGAAATGTGCAAGTAGAAGAGGAAACATGGGAGCCCAAGGAGCAAATGAGGAGAAAATATCCTCATCTCTTCACTAGTTCTGGTATGTGAAATTTCGAGGACGAAATTTATTTTAAGGGGGGGAGAGTTATAATACCCATTCCAAATTTACTGTTCCTCTTAGTTCGTCCGGCATGCATCATTTAGTAGGAAATCATGGAAAATATAGTTTAAGCCTTACATAAGTTATGGATAGGACATAAATGGAATTAAATAAATTGTTGAAGAATTAGTAGTAAAATTAGAAGTTTAGACAGAATTTACAAAAAATTGACAGAGAATTTTAAAATTTCGCTGCCAATGGAATAAAAGGAAACAGTCTAAAGAATAAAAATATACACTGAAAATTTTATTACACTGACTTAGGATATGGATGGGATTTTAGTGATTGTTGGAGGACAAAATGAGAACTTAGAACAAAATTCTCTTTTATGGACTTAACCATCTAATGACAAGTGGCAATGGCTTAGGAATTGATGGCTAAGATGAAAACAAATTTCATCATCTTATGGAAGAGAAAGAAATCCGGCCATGACTTTGGAAATTGCTAGAAATTTCATTTAAGCTTTTGTTGTCTTCAACCTTGAGCAAAATGAAGAACAACCACCATTGATGACAGCTTAAAAACCTTCCACCACAAAACACAAGTCCAAAATTCTCCAAACAAGCCTATTAAAATTACCTATCAAATTAAACCTCTTGATTAGCCCATTAACATTCCTAAATCAATTTTAAGAAATTCAAGCTAAGTGAGGAGAAATTGCAATTGGAAAGTCTAGGGTTCTTGGTGGATTTTCACAAATCAAGGTAAGTATGCCTAATTTTGATGTTAGAATGTAGATTATGGCATGCTAAACATGAATATAATGTCAATTTAACTTAAAATTCTTTGTAGAAGTGTGAATCTAGAAAATTAGAAAGATTATGGAGCATTTTTGAATTTAAGATTTCTAGGCCAAATTGAATTCATGAAACCTTAGGATTAAAATATGAAGTTCATGGAAGCTTACTAAACTAGGAAATGTCATTAAATTACATTAGAAATGGAAATTTTAATTTTTCAATAATTTATGCAGAAATTTCAAGGAAAATAGCATCTTTGTCATTTTGGAAGTTAAATGAAAATGTAGTTGTTTTGAAGCAAATTTAGTTAGAAAATGTTAAAGAGAAATGTTGGAAAAGAAAAATGTGAAAATTGGGTGAAATTAGAGCAAAGGTCGAAATTTTTTTAATGTGCCATAGCTATGGGAAATTTTCAACCTATAATGGTATAGATGTGAATTTTGGAGAAATTAGATTGGAAGAATATTAGTGAAAAATGCTAATTAGGAGTTAGAATTCAAATTTAGTGCATGGCATGCATGGCATTACACTTAGTCTAAGTCTTAATTAAATTTAGCAATGGCTATAGAAACCTAATAAATGTATGAATGATTAGGAGACCAGACAATACAGAAGGACAAGGAAAAGGTCGAGAAAGAGCCGGAATAGCTTGGACCTCACTGTGAGTGGATAACGAAATTTTAAATCTCTACTCCTTATTATTTTGTTAAATGTGGTTTCATGAAAGTTTATTATTATGCTATGTGTTTAGAGAAATGGCTTATTTGAATGTGTATTGAATGATGCTAAATGTGAATGGCCCATGGAATGTGATGGCTAAATTGAAATGTTTGGTTTTGAGAATTGAATATGGAAAATGGTTTTGAGATAAAATTGCTAATATTGATTTCAAAACATTGAAAGTTTTATTACATAATTTTTCAAAGATAATGTTTTATTCGAAGTAAACATAAAAAGGTTTGCAAGCCATCACAATTCTAAGATGTTACTATACGGTGGCCTCCAAGGGAGGAATTTTGTTACTGCAGTAACTAAGTAGCCACGGACCGTCTTTTGAGAGGCGTGGTGAGTGTGGTATGTACCTTGGCGGGAGGCGCGGAGGGAAACCCGCAAGGTAATTTGAGTCCATCTTGTGGTATCCACCGTTCAAGATGGGACTCACTACTTACTCAGTTGTCGGCCTCGGCCAAGGCGATAACTCGAGTGAGGAATTGACGGATGAAATAGATGATACATGGGCCAAAGTTTGTGAAAATCTTGCCTTGTTTATGTTTATGTTTATGATTTTATTTATGCTTATGGTTTTGACTTTTATTGCCTTATAATAAATATCGATTTTTACATTGTTGTTTATATAATTATTTTATCCACTCACTGGGTAACTCTGTTACTCACCCGTGTTTTAATAAAATATTTTTCAGGCTGTAGACATTAACCGCGCTAATAGGTACGTTGTGGTGGGAGAATTGCTAGGCTTTTGGCTCTAGTTTGACCGAGGGTGAAAAAGTCAACCTTTTTATTATTTTTCAAAAATTCGTGTAGGACCCACCGAGTAAGTGAATGTCGGTTTAAATAGCTATTTCACCGTTTTAATGTGTCTAATAATATTCGAAGCTGTTACCGTATTTTTCTGAATTCCGTAGCTTGGTTTAAATATTCACGGAAAAATATGTCGAAAATCTAATGGCAGTTTCGTAAATATCTTAAAGTTTTTGTGTCTTCTGTTTACATGAATTTTTATGCCGCGACAGTTCGATATTTTATCTGTTTTGATTTGCCTGCATGTTTGTTAATTGTTTTAACTATTGAACTTGATGAAAACTGTATAAGAGAAAAAAATTGGAAAAATGACCGTTTTAGCCTTGCAACCCTTGGGGTGTATTCTAACTTAATAGAATACATTTCGAGAGTTGCGGCGATTGTTACGTGCCCAATTATGGTGTCGGGGCGTGACAATTTTAATAAGGATGAGTAGGAATATATTTAATTTTTTACATTGATGCATTATTTATATTAGAGAGTTTTAATTTCCTATAAATTCTTAGTATATTTTAAAACAATATATATGTAACCGTAAGATTTAAATTAAACTATATCAAAGTTGATGATAATTAAATTTAGAGTAAACTTTAAATTAAACTAATGAAACTAGATGATACTAATAATTAAACTGAGTTTCAAGATAATTCAATAGTAAGTTAATTATAATGAAAGAAAAATTGATTAATTAATTGTAACAAAAAAATTTGTTAACTAATATCATCAATTGAAAATATATAAAAAGTTAGTTAAAGACATAAATAAAGAGTTTTAATCTAACTATAAAAAATGCCAATTATATTTCTAAAAATTATGTTGAAAGAAGAAAGTATTTTAAGTAATTCAAAAGTTTTACCATATATATAAATATATATATATATATGTACGTGTGTGTGTATATGTAAAATCTATACATATACATACCTTTATTTTTATCCCTAAAAGAGCTTCCTTAAACTATCCACATCAGCATTTCTTTTTTATTTATTTCTCATATTTTTACTCCTTAAATTGAATTTTATTCTTTTTCAAAAGACTTTTACTCTTCCTAAACAAGTTAGGTCTTATTTCAATGTAAACATTGAATTCAATCAAGAATGGAATTGAACAAGAAGCATTTTGGTTGCCTAATTTTAAATAAACATCAGTACCTTTTTTTTACTATCATCTCCCAATCCTTCCTCCATTTGTTCTCCTTCCTTTTGGCAAATACTTCCATGGTCCTCCTTTCTGCTTTCCATCTCTATTTTATATTTTCTTGTTGTGTAATTTGATGTATTGTAGGGATTGAATAAATAAGTTTGGGGGTTTTCGATGGGTTGAGGATTTTCGATGATGGTTTTTTTATGACTGATTCATTCATTTGATCTTTTATAGGTTTTATTTATTTTTCCTTCTTTCCTGTAATAAGAGAGGGGAAGAATAGAGGCTGAACTTAAGCAAGATTATTTCAAAAATTTTCCGACTACAAGAACGGTGGAATATTCTTTTGCCTTTTTTCTTTTTTCACATAATAAGAAGTTCAAAAAATTGTTTCTGGCTATTTCAAAAATTGATTAGAGTCCACAAGGTAAGAGGTTTCGAACGGTGGTTGAAGAATACAGAATAGAATGTCATATTGGAAATAGACGTGGGCATTGGAGACGTACCGCATTCCCTCATGTTCCAAGCTTCGGATAGTCACATAATCACAGGTATTTGTTTTTTGGTTTTATCCTTTTGTTTTTAGGTTTTTGTCTTTGGGTTTGAATAAGTCTTGGTGAATAATGTTATGGGTAAGATACGATTGAATCTCTTCTTGCATCAAAATCTTCATTGTAAGTCTTCTCGCTGTACTTCTTCACTCATCAAAATCTTCTTTCTTCCATTAATTTTCATAGTAACTCAATTTATGCCTTGCTTTTAATCAAGTTTATGCCTTTTCCCTTTGTTAAAGCTTTGAACTTGGCCATATATATAGCATGACTATTGTTTCATTCACTTCGATCAGGTTGCCATACAGTATATATAATTTGTTTGAAGTCATCAATTGATTAGTTAATACGTACCCATTTCTTTGATTTCTTTATCTCTGTTTGTGTTTGGTTTTTGAGATTGAAAGTAAGGATTCTCATGGACTCTTAAATTCATGTAAAATATCAATTTGCTAAGAATGATAGAACGTATTTATATACCTTGAGTGATTTTAGTTTATTTGAAGTCAATATTCTGTGATATAATATAAGGGATATTGGAATTACTACATATATCATAAACTTGATATCAACTACAAGTTGCAAGAAATAGCTATCTAAAGTAAGTACTTAAAGTAGAGGAAATTGGTAGTAGTGAATATTAGAGAAGTAACATGTTTTACATAATTAGTAATTATCTACTACTGTTATATGCTACTAAGAAAAAAGGAAAAAGGAAAAAGGAAAAGGAAAAAGGACAAGAAGGAGCTTGGATGACTCAAAAACTACTCCACCTATTCAAAGTAAGGATTGAATGCAGCCATGAATTATTGGAAGCATTAGAGTTTCTACTTTTTACCCATTGTATTTTGTTTTGGGGTTTAGGCATGTAAAATGACCCACCAAGAATAATTCAGCTTCTAAGCTTTTCCACCCAAGTTGACTTGTCGACATTAGAGATTGAAAACAAGACAAAGAATTGCCGGATAGCTATTTAGAGGTTATTCCTTTTTCTTTTCTTTTTTTTTTGTCATTTTGTAAGCTTTTCTTTGTAGAACTCATATTCGTCTGTTGCTTTATCTTTTTGAGCTAATTTTACATTTAATTTAGGTATTATGAATGCTTTGCTCAGACATAGAATATACTCCATTCTCCATTGTTCTTTGAAAAACTATTAGATTTATCACTGAGCATTTTCAGGCCCAAAGATGATATTAATCAATGACAAACAGCCTTCATATGAAGAAAATCTTAGATTGTTGAAAAAGGATTTTTTGGAAGCTTGCAGTTAATTACTTCCTTAAGAGTTTTTTGAATTTTTGCAACCGAGACATTTGTAGTTTTTTAAGGTAGTAGTTTGATAAGTTACATTTCAATGCTCATGTCTACTTGGTTTAAGTTTGTTTAATTATGAATTGTGGGCGATCTCCTATAAGAACAAACTTTGGTCGATCATCTACATTCCTTTATATGTATATCTATACCAAAAATGATTTATTTCTTCAATGCTTCCTCTTATCTATTCCCATCAGAGTTATGGCTTATTTCACAAATACTTCTCATGGTAAGGAAGAAGGGGGAAGAAATATTTCCTTTGCCACAAAACTTTAGCTTTTATATATAAATTATACTATGTATAAATAACATTGCACTGCACTGCACTGATATTTGATGTACCTTTAGCCTTTATTCCATATATACTATTTTAGCAGTTTATACATAATATAAACCCATGATAATTAAAAGATAATTAAATGTGATGTTATAAACAAATTAATATCCAATTTCATCATTATGTTGTTTATATTTCATTATTATCTACCTAATTTTAGAAATACATAAAACTTTGTTTCAACACTTATAAGGATTATATAACATCTTTACGTAGACTTGCCGTGATAGGTCGGGGAGTAATCACTTGTATATATTATAGATATATTACAGATGATAATTAAACTATTTTTATAATAATTATTATACAGACAATAATAATTAACAATACAATAAGTTAATTATGATGAAAGTAAAATCGGTTAATTACTATCATAAATTAATTAATACATAAAAAAATTTAGTTAAAGATAAATAAAGAATTTTAATTTCACTAAACCATGTCAATGACATTTCTGAATTATATTGGAAAACAATAGTATATATTTTAGACGATTCAAAAGTTTTTGACACGCCCGGACCTAGTCCGCACGTGTCAAGTTGTATAATTATGAATTGTTGTCTTGTTAAAATACCAAATTCGACTTTCCATGGATGTTTAAAACTTCATCTAGCTCAGTTTCAAGCTTAAAAACCCTAAAATTGAAGTTCCGAGATGTGGGTCCCACTTGGAATCAAGACCCGAGGCAATTGGTTGTGAGTTGACCGGAGTCAACTATAAAAAGGGTGACTCCGGGGCCGGAGTTGGTCGGGTCCGGCGCCGGACCCGTCAATTTATTTAGGGGTCTCGGCTGCCGAGACCCCCATTTCTCACATTTCATCTTCTCCTTCAATTCTCCGATCTCTCTCTTCCAATTCTCTCTGAACCAAGCCTTCAATCCCTCTTCAAACACTTCATCAATCATCAATATCAACTTCGTTTGCCTCCTTGAAGATCAAAACATCAAGATTTCTAAGGAAATCATCAAATCTTGAAAACTGGAAATTTGGCGACAGTTTGTTCATCAGCCGATATCTTTTGATTCAACTGTGCGTTTTGGCTGAGAATTTGGTATGTTGTTCTAGACTCATCAAGCTTTAATTTGATAGTTTATATGCTTGATTTCATGGTCTGTGCTAAGAGAATTTGGTGATTGAAGTTGAGATTTCTGTTTTGTCCGAGTAAAGTCAACTCTTGATGTTTTGATCCAAAATTCGAGCATGATTTGTTGTTTGATTCCGTTCTTGAAGCTTTGAATTCATAGATCATGTGTTTAACTTGCTGTATTTCAATTTTGGTGCGGATTGGTGGTGAATCGAACTCAAACCGAGCTCGATTTGATGAAAGGCCGAACTCGGCCATGATCTGGAGCTAGGTCAGGCGCCGGACCTGCTGTGTCCCGCGCCGGAGTTGCCAATTTGTGGGATTTCATCCCATTTTGGCTCACTCCCGCCCGGGAGTGAGCCACCTACCGACTTGTCACTGTAGCACTAGGGGTAATTTGGTAATTTTTGCTACCCTAGACCCCATTTGACCCCAATTGACTCCAATTAGCTTCAATTGATTTCCGGACTTGCCAATTTTAGTCCGAGACCTTTAATTGGTTTTGATTTATGATTTAATTGATGGTTGAATGCCTTTATTAATCAAATTAGATTTTAATTTGATTATTTAGGTACGTGATTGTACGAGTTTTGGACCGGTTGCAGTTTGAGCTAAGGCATTCGTGGGTAATCGGGGAGTATACAACTCTCCTCACTTGTGAGTGGCTTGGATTATATTGGTTGACCATTGAGGGTTAACCGTTTTCAAATTTCTTTATAAATGCTTTATTAAATTATTTATATATGTTTTGGGATATGAATTGTCCACCCTCACACACCCAGTTTACAAATGATTTAAAGGGTTGGAATTTTAATAAATATTATATATTGATATTATTGATTAATATATGGGGAACGATACCCCTGAGAGATGATGAGATTGATTGTTTTACTCGGGGCTCCAATATGAGGGAGTGTGGACCGAGTATATGAGCATGCGTGATATTCAGCCGTGGACCGCCTATTGAGGGGCACGGGAGTCGTACCTGGTTGCGAGAGGCGCGTAGGGAAACCCGCCAGGACTGCTGTGTTCCACCACAGCTAGGCAAACGTCAAGGGAATGGGCCAGAGAGTAAAGTAAAAATGTTTTTAAAAGTATAAAGTAACCCTTGACGGTCCAGTGGATACCCAGTGCATGGGTATACCTTATTGGGACAGATTTCAGATGCCAGCCCTTATGTAAATATTATTATGGATTTGATGTTTGATTTGGTATGGGATTTTTTATATTTCAGAAAATGATTTATTAAATTGATATTTGGATTATTTCATATCCCCAGCCTAAGGTGATCGGTCTTTATAACCGAGTCTCTCACTGGGTACAAGTTTATGTACTCACCCCATTCACTTTTGTTGTCAGATCATCAGTCTTCGGACGGCGGACGTCCTGGTGGCCAGTGATCCCAGTTCGTCTCTGTGGACACTATATTATAGGTGCCACCTCTTTTGCTTTGTGTATCTCGGCTCGGAATATTATTGCATCTTACATATATATTTGTGTATTTATAAATAATACTTTCCGCTGCATGGTGCATCGTAAGATGTGTCACATTATTTTTAAAATATTTTGAACTATGTTATTTATGGTAACTTCGTATGTATTTCATATATTGCTCGAATATCCTTTATTTTTAGCCTTGTGCCATCTTGGTTGCCCGCCTGACGAGGCACGCATCTCGAGGTGGTACGGCGGTTGTCACGTGGCCGAGCCTGCGGGTCGGGGCGTGACAGTTTTACAACATTTTTTACATATATATTATAGATTAAAGACTAATGCCTATTTGGTTAAGTGAATAGAACTTAATTCCTCTTAAATAAGATCTTAAGTTCAAATTTTGTGAATGTGAAAAACAAAACTTACGATAGCTGAATATGTGCATGTACTTGCTTGTGTATGTACTTATTCATATATCGTTTATATATCAATATCATTGGACCTACAAAAAATCAAGGGCTTAATATCTAATTTGATTCCTAAATTATATAAAAAAGGATAGATTGGTCCTTAAATAGTCAAAAACTTGACGGATTGAGACAAATTGGTCCATGAATTTTATTATTATTTTTTAATTCAGAACCTATCTATCTTAAAATAAAAATTTATGGACTAATCTGTCTTAAATAAAAGTTGATGGACCAATCTATCATTTTTAGTATAATTCAATGACCAAATTTTGTATTCCAAAAATCAAGGTAATCATGTTTGTAACTAGCAAGAACTTACCTTGGAGGTTATTGATGCCCAGAAACAAACGTCGAAGAGCAGTCAAATTCTTTAATTCCCTTGGAATACTCCCTCCTAAATTGTTATCAGACAAGGATAGAACTTCTAACTTCTTGCATCTGAATAAACCAATTGGAATTCTGCCAGAAAGCTGGTTATAACTCAAATACAACCCTCGTAGGTTATAAGTGTGATCAAACATTTCCGGTCGAAGATGTCCGATGAGTTTATTGGTGCCAAAATCAATAATTTCCAAATTGGAAGACATGTTCCATTTCATGGAAGGTATGGAACCAGATAGTTGGTTGTCACCTAGTTGAATTTCCAGCAAGGAAGAAATGTTGAAGATTGATGAAGGTATAGAACCCGAAAGCTGATTCCGATGTAAATATAACAACTTCAATCTTGAAAGCTTTTCGATTTCTGTAGGAATCTGTCCTTGCAGATTATTTCCAGCGAAATTCAAGGTCTCTAGCTTGGGCAAATAGCAGAGAGAAGATGGGATGCCACCCATGAACTTGTTACCATCCGCAATCAAGGCTCGAAGTTCAGTAAAGGAATCAAACCATGGAGGGATTTTCCCGCTGAAGCTGTTGTTGCTCAAGTCTAAGACTTTGAGCCGCTGCAAACTAGATAACTCATTTGGTAACGAGCCTTGAAAACTGTTATTGTGCGTGCTGAGCTGAGCAAGGAAAGATAGATTTCCCAAATGAGGAGGTAAGGTACCTTCGAGACCCATGTTAGTAAGATCCAGTGCTGTGACTCGATGGTGGAGAGGTCCGCAAGTGACACCAATCCAGTTGCAAACGGAGGTTACAGTGGACCAGTTGGTGGCTAAAACATTTTGAGGGTCGGTGACATGAGCTTTGAATGCAAGAAGAGCCAACTGGTCTGTGGTTATGTTGTGTGAATGTTTAGACAAGGAAACGGAATTATTCAAGAGCAGCATCGCCAGGAAGGCGAGAATGAACTGTATGCTTCCCATAAGGTTCATTGAAGTATGAGTAATTGGAAACGGGAGTTGTGAGGCAAATTGAAATGATTGTCTCTTTACATGATGATTCTCTTTTAACAGCTAGTAGGGGCAATTTGGGAGATGTTGCCCAACAGCCGTTGGTATTTTTTTTTTGTTTCTAATATAACTATACTAAACATTAGAAAGAAAATCCGTCCACTATAAAGAAAGGGACACCACAATTGCAGAGCATAGACTCACGACCAATATTAGTCTATTAACTTCCATTTCAATTCTAGGGCAAAAAAAGAAAAAAAAGAAAAGAAAAGAACTCAACTTCCATCAAGAAATTCCAAGAAAATTGATTCTGATGCTTCAGAGGGAAAATTACGAGGAAAGGAGGGAGATAATCAATTTTCTTGCTGGATATCAGATCTATTTTCGTCTTTTAACCGTCATTGAAAATTAAGAGGAATCCATATTATAGTTTCATAATCGTTGATTTTGACAAAACCGAGCGAGACTTGTTAGAATTTTCTATTTTGTGGGCTACTATTAATTGGTCATTTGTTATTTATTAAAACAGGCTAGTAATTTGGTCTATGTGAGAAACAAGTATGAAGACCCAATTTTGATAAGTGATCTTTATTGTATGGGCTTTGCACATCTCTTTTGAATTAGTGTGGTATGACAGTTGTGTAAGCCTGGCCCAGTAGGCCTTTTATGGGGAGGATTACTACTGGGATAATTAGGATTAATATAAATAGTTGGCTAAGGTCCCCTCTTCTCTTCATAACGTCAGTTTCTTCTCATTGAGATCTGCCATCTGAAAAGAAGAAGAAGAGGAAGGCCATAGCTTGACCGGATACACATTGTTGCTTCCGCTTAATTATTAATGGCTGCTCAATCAGGTATGTATATTATACATTATTCACTGGTGTTCTAATATTTGCTTAAGATCTTGGGTATTTTATAAATTATATCTTACATGTGGTATTCAGAGCTAGGTCTTGAGTGATATTAGGACCCAAATCAGATTTATTATTTTATTTTTAGTAGATCAATTTTGGGCAAAATTATTCCGGTTAAATTTTGGACAGTCGGATTTTTTTTTCTCGTTCTTGCTTTATGAATATTGATTTATAATTATTATTATTTATGTCTTATTTAGTTCGAATAATAAGTTTAGATCGTATAAAAGTTGAGTTCTTCTTGACTGGTAATTAAGTTTTATACGGGTTTGTGAATTATTTTAAGAACCCATAATATCTATTTATCGTTGCTTCAATTCTTAGCTTTTGAGTGTATTTTAACACATGAATTTTCTATACAAATGTTAGAATTGAAAATATATGAAGTGTAAGTGGTTAAAATTTATTAGAATCGTGTGAAATTGGTTGTAAATCAAAGCTGACCCGAATGGGTCACAAAACCAGGACCAGCGGACCAAATTGGATCCCACTGGAGGAGGTTGAAGAAACACTGGTCAAACTTGACCAGTCAAAGGTCAAAGTTTGACTATTGACCACCCTTGCCAACATGGCTGTTTTTGGTGCGTCAGAACACGTGAAGCATTGGTTTTTGCCAAAATTTTCCTTTTTGGCTTTTATTCTTGCATGCTTTATTCGTTAAATATATATATATATATATATATTTCATAAATTTTAATTGTCTTGTGTAATTATTATTTAATTACTATGTTTGGTTGATTATTGTCTAAACAAGTTATATGTGCATATTTTTATTACTTTTATTTATTGTGAAATATTTTGACATTTACGTATTATCTTAATTCAAGCCAAATATATATGCATGATTTGTTGGAATATTTCGAAATTGGCATTATTAATTTGTTGAGGATTAAGACATTGTGATTAAATGCAACATATAATTTTTGAAAGACCATGAGATACATTTGGTATCCGTATCTCATATTGAATGGTTTATTGTATACATTTAGTAGAGTATACAATTTTGTAATTGGGCAAGTTTAATTTTTTCCTGATTTGAGAAAATCTTTTATTAGTTGATATAAGTGTTTGGCTGCCAAAGTGGTTCACTTATTGATATTAATAAAAATTATCTCATTCGTTGGCTACGGGATTGTACCTTGATTGTTTTATACAATCGCCTGCCCAAAGGGGGTTATTGTGTAAGTCAATTTGGTATGTTACATAAAGCATTGTGATTGCGGTAAACTGGTTTAGAATTTCTATCTGCCCAAAGGGGGTAGCTCTTCAAAATTGGAATATCTCATGTTAGCTTTATATGAAGAGTACCTATTAGTATGTTACATACTAAGCCCAAAGGGGAGTCTGTGATGATACATCGGGGCTCTTGGTTGTTCATTGGCACATTATGAATTGTTACTTAATATATTTGCCCATTAACTAATAAGTTGCATTGTTTTTGTTTTAATTAGTGACTTTTGGTGTGAATAAGAATCAAGCTACTGTTGAGGTTCTGAATGGCTCTAATTATAAGAGGTGGTCTAAGGACTTGAACTTTGCTTTTGTTATGAGTGAGATAGACATAGCCTTGCATGTTGATAAGCCTGCAGCTCTCACTGATCAGAGCACTGCTGCTAAAAAGAAGTTGTTTGCTCAGTGGGATAGAGCAAACCGTATGTGTGTAGAGGCCATTAGGAGAACCGTTGCTGAACATTTGATGAGTGGCCTAGAAAAGATTGTGAATGCTAAGGAGCTTTATGCTGCTATAGGCAATAGGTATGAACAATCCAATAAGTCTGAGGCTGGGGCTCTTATGAGTGAGCTGACGAGTATGAAGTACAATAGTGAAGGAGGTGTTAGAGATTTCATTATGAGATTGGTCCACATTCAAACCAAACTAGGTGCCCATCAAATTTCTCTCCCTGACCAATTCCTTGTTCACCATGCCTTGAATGCTTTACCTCATGAGTTCACCCAAATCAAAACTACCTATAATGCTGTGAATGAAACCTGGAGTGTTAATGACCTTATTGCCAAATGTGTTTCTGAGGAAGAAAAACTCAAGAAAGAAAAAAATGAGATTGCCTTACTTACCACCCATTCCAAACCTCATTACTGAAAGAACCTTGGAAAACCTGGGAAGATTAGGTTTAATGCTCCTAATAAGGTTAAGGACAATAAGGGACAGGCTAGTGGTCAGACTAAAGGGATAGGAGGTCCAAATGCTGCCATTAAGAAAGATGTCAAGTGCTTCTTTTGTAAGAAGAAAGGTCATGTCAGGGTCGATTGCCTCAGGTTTAAATCTTGGTTAGAGAAAAAGAATAAACAAGAAGGCAACTCATTAACCCTTAACTCACTAGCTCTCGTTTGTTATGAATCCTATTTTGTTAGTGCCCCACCGAATTCTTGGTGGCTTGATAGTGGTGCAACTGTTCATGTTGCTTGTACATTGCAGGGATTCAAAAGCAAACGGAAGCCAAGTGAGAGTGAGGCCAAGCTTAAAGTTGGAAATAATGCTGAAGTAGATGTTAAGCATGTAGGAACCATAAGTTTAAATTTGAGTTCTGGTTTTGAACTTGTTTTGGATTATGTTTTCCATAGTCCATCTTTTAGGAGAAATTTGATTTTTGTTTCTGCTTTAGACAAAATTGGATACTATTTTGGCATTGGAAATGGAAATGTTGACTTGATTTTAAACTCAAATATTGTTGAAAATTTTAAACTTGTTGATTGTCTCTACAAATTGAGTTTATCTCCTAATAATGAGTATAGTTGCAAGAATGTTGAAAACATTGTATCTAAAAGGCCTTTGATTAAAGAGAAGTCTTCCTTGTTGTGGCATAAAAGATTAGCTCACATTTCTAATGAAAGAGTTCGAAGACTCATAAAAGACAACATTTTACCTTCTCTTGATTTTGAAAACTTAGACATATGCGTTGATTGCATTAGAGGGAAAATGACTAAGGCTAAGAAGAAATGGGCAACTTGAAGTTCTGACCTTTTGCAAATTGTGCACACTGACATTAGTGGACCTCTTACACCTACTTTGTGTGGTAGAAAATACTTTGTTACTTTTATTGATGATTTTTCTCGTTATGGTTATCTTTACTTGATTGATGAAAAATCCGATGCTCTTGAAAAGTTCCAAGTTTTTAAAACTGAAGTAGAAAAACAATTAGGGAAAGTCATCAAGATTGTTAGGTCTGATCGTGATGGTGAGTATTATGGCAAACATGGTACAACTGGGTAGCATATGGGTCCATTTGCCAAATACTTGCAAGAGTGTGGGATTGTTGCCCAATATACTATGTCTGGTAGTCCTGAACAGAATGGTCTAGCTGAAAGGCGTAATCGCACCCTTAAGGATATGATGAGGAGCATGATGATTAGAACTAATCTTCCTGAGTATCTCTGGGGTGAAGCCATTAAGGCTGCCTTGTATATTCTTAACAGAGTACTTAGTAAATCTGTTCCCAAAACACCTTTTGAATTGTGGATTGGTAGGAAACCTAGTTTGAACCATTTTTGAGTTTGGGGTTGTCCTGCTGAGGTTAGAATCTATAATCCTTCTGAAAAGAAAACTGAACCTAGAACTACTCGCTGCTTCTTTATAGGATACCCAGCCCATTCTAAGGGATATAAGTTCTATTGTCCTACACGTGGCACTAAAGTTGTGGAGTCACAAGTGGCAAAATTTCTTGAATGGGATGTAGCAGATGATGTTGTAGTAGATAATGTTGATAGTGAACCTACTAGACATGTTGATCTTCCTTTGCCTGTTTCACAAGGTAGTGTGGTGCCAATGGATGATGAGAGAGAAAATCTTGGGCAACACATTTGTTTAACCTAAGGCAATCTTTCTAGATTATGTAACCGAGGAAGGATTAGCACCCCCGAAGACATTATTGATCCTCCTCCTCAAAATATTGATAATGCTCCAATTGAAGTTCCTCATATTCAAAATAATGAGGTTGATGTTCCCTTGAAAAGATCTACTAGGCAAAAGAGGTCAGCCATTTCTGATGATTATGTTGTTTTTCTTGGAGAAAGTGATTATGATATTAGTCATGTTGTGGATCTTGTGAGCTTTAGTGAAGCTGTTAATAGTTCTCAGTCTGATATGTGGATGGATGTAATGAAAGATGAGATGAGCTCTATGGCTCAAAATTGTGTTTGGGAGCTTGTTGAGCTTCCAAATGGTTGTAGGCCAATTGGTTGCAAATGGGTCTATAAAACCAAGAAAGATTCCAAAGGGAAAATTGAGAGATTTAAAGCTAGATTGGTGGCAAAAGGATTTACTCAAAGAGAAGGAGTAGATTATAATGAGACTTTTTCACCAGTGTCTTCCAAGGATTCTTTTAGAATCATTATGGCCTTAGTAGCACATTTTGACTTAGAGCTTCACCAGATGGACGTGAAGACAGCTTTTCTGAATAGCGATCTTAGTGAGGAGATTTATATGAAGCAACCTGAGGGTTTTGAGGAACCTGGAGGTGAACACTTGGTGTGTAGACTCAAAAAGTCTATCTATGGGCTTAAACAAGCTTCTAGACAGTGGTACTTGAAATTTGATGAGGTTGTTACTTCCATGGGTTTTGAGGAGAATAAGGTTGATCAGTGCATATACCTTAAAATCAATGGGAGTAGATTCATTTTTCTTGTACTGTATGTAGATGACATCTTACTTGCTAGTAGTAATGTTGGATTGTTGCATGAAACTAAGCAGATGTTGACCAAGACTTTCGACATGAAAGATCTTGGTGAAGCCTCTTTTATGCTTGGGATTGAGATTCATAGGTATAGATCTCGGAATTTATTGGGACTTTCTCAGAAGGCTTATATTGATCATGTGCTTAAAAGGTTTAATATGCAGAATTGTAAGCCTGGATATGCACCTATCATTGAAGGTGATAAGCTTAGTCTCAATCAGTGTCCAAAGAATGATTTGGAAAGGAAGTCTATGGAGAGCATTCCCTATTCCAGTGCAGTGGAGAGTCTCATGTATGCTCAGGTTTGCACCAGACCTGACATTGCCTTTGCGGTAAGTGTTCTTGGCAGATATCTTTCTAACCCTGGTTTAGATCATTGGGTTGCTGCTAAGAAAGTAATGAGGTATTTGTAGAAGACTAAAGATTATATGTTAGTGTATAGAAAGGTGGATAATCTTGAGATTGTTGGGTATACAGATTCTGATTTTGCTGGATGTCAGGATGATATGAAGTCCACCTCAGGGTACATTTTTATGTTAGCTGGAGGAGCTGTTTCTTGGAAGAGTGTTAAACAAACACTTTTAGCTTCTTTAACTATGCAGGCTGAGTTTGTTGCTTGTTATGGGCTGCTACGCAAGCTATTTGGCTTAGAAATTTTGTTTCAGGCCTTTGTGTTGTTGATTCTATCTCTAAACCATTGAGGATTTATTGTGATAATAGATCTGCAGTGTTGTTTTCTAAGAACAACAAAACTACTAGTGGGTCTAAACATTTAGAGATAAAATACCTCAAGGTGAGGGATTTTGTGAAAAATGGTGACATAGTTGTTGAGCACATTGACACCGATAGTATGCTTGCTGATCCTTTGACTAAAGGGTTGAGACCTATAGTATTTAGTAGACATGTTGAGAGCATGGGAGTTATTGAGTCTTTTGATGTACTTGGTTAGTGGGAGTTATGAATTCTCACATTATAGTTTACATTATTTATGTTGAGACTCATTTATATTTTGAGACATCATTATGATGATCGATTGATGATTCTTATTGAGAATAATCCATGCTATCTTCTAATTTCACATGTACATGTACTTTTATGAAGATTTGCTTATATATGTTGTAAAATCTTAAGACTTGGTGTCTATCTTAAGTAGGATTGTTTTGTCAATTGGGTATGTCTCATAAATGGCACTATATAGTGATCTCAAGGATCAGTGAGAGACATACAGGCATATTGTTGATGTCAAATAGATTTCTCATATTGTTTAGAGAAATCATAAAGAGGACCGACAATGAAAGTAGCACATTAAGATCACATTTGGTGCTATTTTCTTGCTACACAACCACACTAAGATCCATTGTCGATAAGATCATTTGTACTTGTAACCATGGATTGGTCTTGTATCATTAAGGGGTACAAAGGCTACCATGATTCAGTATTTGTTGGTTTTGATGGACAGGATCATGAGATGTTGTTTCTATGGACTGAATTGTTTTTAAATTGTGGCCACATCAAAAATTAAGTTAACTAGCCTGGTGTCATGTTTTTTGAAAATATTTTCTAAAATTTAAAATAAACACCAATTAATATTGCCCAAGTGGGAGAATGTTAGAATTTTCTATTTTGTGGGCTACTATTAATTGGTCATTTGTTGTTTATTAAAACAGACTAGTAATTTGGTCTATGTGGGAAGCAAGCATGAAGGCCCAATTTTGATAAGTGATTTTTATTGTATGGGCTTTGCACATCTCTTTTGAATTAGTGTGGTATGGCAGTTATGTAGGCTTGACCCAGTAGGCCTGGCCCAGTAGGCCTTTTTATGGGGAGGATTACTACTAGGATAATTAGGGTTAATATAAATAGTTGCCTAAGGTCCCTTCTTCTCTTCATAATGTTAGTTTCTTCCTATTGAGATCTGCCATCTGAAAAGAAGAAGAAGAGGAAGGCCATAGCTTGACCGGATACACATTGTTGCTTTCGCTTAATTATTAATGGCTGCCCAATCAGGTATGTATATTATACATTATTCACTGGTGTTCTAATATTTGCTTAAGATCTTGGATATTTTATAAATTATATCTTACAAGACTTCCTCTCTGTCTGTCCATTGGTAATGAACTAATCATAATCTTGATTAACTTCGGCTAAGCATTCGATTAATTAGTAGACTTGGGAAAAAGATTTGTGAAGTCTGGGTCTTTTTTAATTAGCAGGAGTGAGCATTGAAGCTAATAAGTTGAATCCACATTTGTAAATGTCATGATCATTGTCATTAACGAAAGTGGCATCTTTCCAACCAACAGTTTTCCAAAGAATGGCTTCCTTACTGTCGGCTTGCCATTGGACAGAATTCCATTTAAAGCAGCATTAACATTAACGTCAACTTCAAGTCATCGACCACCAATTAATCGATAGTGGAAGAGAGAGTAGACTAAATTATAAAAGTACTCCAATATTCGCATGGTCTTTTGGTAAAATAATTTGAGTTTTTCTGTTTAACTACTGTTACTTTGCCATTTTTGTGTTTCTTCAAATTGCACCGGAGAATGCAAATTTGTCTGCTTTAGTTCATGAAATCAATGTCTTCTACCTTTTCCACATTTTTTTTTTATGTTTTTTTCTTTTCAAATAAAAAAGGAATAATAAAGGAATAGAGAAGAAGGTGTGGAGTCCCGAGTGTTGAACAGTGTGGTAATTAATATATTCTGGTAATTGATTATTGAAGAGTTTGGTGGAAAATGCAAGAATGGACTTAGCGCTGTGAGTAAAGGATAAGTTCTATTATAGAGATTGTCTTGAAACTGTGACAACTACATTTGCTTCCCAATCCACTAATGAGTTTAAGGATACAATTTTCAAAGGATTCAAGTAACTTGAAAATTGAAGAAAGGATAAAGCTTCTGCTTTTCTTTATTTTATGGGAAAATAAGAAAAGCTAGGTGCTATCATAACTTTACCAATCAAACCCGTCCAGCATCCTTTAAGTATCCTTTAAGTATTAATTACCAATCAAAGGAGGAATGGCACCAGAAATACCATTAACTTATAAGTGTAATGCTTCTAGATTTTGTAGGTTTCCAATCTCAAATGGGATTTTACCTGCCGCACATAAATTGATCAAAAATTTATTCTCATATTTTATTCTATCATGTGTGTATATATACACACATACACATACACAGATGATCACTTAATCTTTCAAATATTTTTATTTCCACGGTCACTTTATGTTTATTATATTTTATACCATGTTAATCACTTAATTTTATTCTATATATGTAACTTTTTTCTGCACAAATTCTATATATATAATCTTTTGGTCATGAATTATATTATTTGATCCATCACTTTTGTTCCATAACCGAAGAAAGTACAAAACTAAAAATTAACCAAATGAGCTGCACCATAAAACACCAACAAAAACAACACGGACCAAGAGCATAGCAGAGACAACCAATCAAAATTCAGAATTGAAAATTTGGCACAAGGAAAAGTCGTACTTGACATTATCTTTTTTAAACCACTAAACCTCTACTACAGTAAGCGTCCTAAAATTTAGAACTTGCAGTTTAAATCATTTATTTTTAAATTTTATGACTATACTTGTGATCTTTTAAATCATGTCAAGTAGATTAGATTTTTTCTTTTTTTTTTAGGTTGGATTGGATTAAATAGGATAAGGAGTAAAATTATATATGTTTTGTAGTGTGATTTTATAGTATTATACAAATTTACATTGTAAAGAGGTTATTTATAAGATGAATCAATTCTTTCAATTTCTAGAGGATTAGTCATCCTATGAATAATCCATTTAACAATCTAATCTTATACATAAATTATACAAATCATACTACAAATTATATATAATTTTTCTATTTATTATATTCAATCCAATCTGATACACTAAGTATAACTAAAAATGATGGATTAAATAACATTTGACAAATATTGTAAGCTAACATGTCAATCCATGTCATTTGAGGGAAAAAGCAGAAAATGGAACCTGTCAAGTTGTTAAAGGTGAAATCAAGCATCTGAAGAAGAGTTAAGTTTCCAATTTATATACTTTTTTTTTTTGGTAGTAAAATGAAAGTATGACCATAAACGCTCAGGCTGCTTCGACCTCTTTAGTTATTTTATTAATAAAATTATATTTTTATTTAATCTTATAACATGAAAATGTATCTATAAAATGTGAAAAATATTAATATGTTATAGAATTATATTATTATTTGAATGTTAAAATTTAAGATAAAGCAAGTTAATGAATTTTGGAAGGCGAACCAAGTTGGGCCCGAGTTTTGACATGAGCCTAGTCTAAAGCTCGCCCAATTCATGAACCACATGACCCTCATCTATTTCTAACTTATAAAAGAGATTTTGTTATATATGTACTATATCCATCCGGTACTAATGCCAGACATAGCTATTTAATATGTGAGACTCTTTCCTCTTTAGATAGGCACTAGCCAATAGGGTGATGTGGAGTATGCAAATATCATTACTATCCAAAAATACTTGATGTTGTTAGGATTTAAGTTTTGATTAGGATTAAATTACTTTCCGAAGATAAATCATATGGTAAATAATTAAGTTTCAATGATTTTTTAAAGAAAATTCTTGGATGCTTTAAAGTTTGAACTCTATATATAAGTGAAGTTAAAGAATTAATACGTATCTTATTAAATTATCTATAATATATATAAAAGTGTGACTTGAGTAAGTACTTTATACCTATTAAATATCTTATATTCTTTAACATATTTCATAAATGTCATTGGATTTGGGCTCTATATTTTACATTGAGTTTTTGAAAACTAAATAATTAAACATTGAGATTTTAAGGCTTTCCATTGGTTTAAATTGAGTTTTGTAGAATTAAAAAATATAAAACATAGGCCATTATAATTTAATTTAATTATTCTACCTTTTATATTGGGCTTTTAAAAAGTAAATAATTAAACATTAAGATTTTAAAGCTTTCCAGGTTTAAATTAAGTTTTGCTTAATTAAAAAATACAAAATATCATGGGTCATTGTAATTTAATTTAATTATCATTCTTATACACATTGTCTTATAATGCTAAAAATAAAATAATTTAATTTAAATATTACTCTTATATAAATTATTGTATAATCTTTAATCAAATGTATTTGAAAAATAAATATAATAATAAATTAATTAAATGAGATTCTTAAAAAATATGTATTATTAATAATGCGTTCTATTATGTGCGATACACATAACATATACATAATATAATATATATATATATATATAAAAGTACGAGTTGGGTAGAAGATTTGTTTCACTTTAAATATCCATTTTTCTTTAATATATTTCAATACTACAATTGGATTTTGGTTTTACCTTTTACATTAGGTTTTAAAAAATAAATAATTAAACATTAATATTTTAAAGGACTTTTACTTATTAGTATCTAAGAATGCCATTAGTTTAAATTGGGTTTAAATATTAGGATTTTAAATGGCTTTTACTTATTGGTATTAAAGAATGCCATCAATTTAAATTAGGTTTTACACAATTAAAAAAATACACAATTAAGAATTAGAGGTGTAAAATAGGCGGGTTAAGTAGGTTACAGGTTCGGGTCAAATTGCCCCAAAGAAATTTTTGGACCATTCAAATTTCGGGTAATTCAGGTTCAAGTTTTTAGGTCAATCGGTTTTGGATTTTTTTGGTTTGACTCTCAAGTCTTTCGAGTTTGGTCCTTGGTTTTTTGGGTCATTTATGTTCGAGTTTTTATTTTTTAGTTATTCAAATTAGCATGTCGAGTTATTTGGATCAATAATCATTCGGTTCTCTCGGATTAATTCGGTTTCAGATCAGTCAGGTTTAGGTTGTTTATTTCTTTCAAAAATTAAATCGGGTTAGATTAATTTAAGGTTTGGATCGATTTGATGAATTTCTTGAGTTAGTATAATGTGTTGTATCACATGCGATACACGTAACACTGAGATTGGTAATTATAAAATTGTTAGATTAACTAACATATTATTGGGGTGGATTTCAAAAAGGGCCCATGGCCTATGGACTACAAAATTGATAGAAAGGAAATATCCATGTCTACCTTTTTAAGTAAACTCAAAACAAAATTAATTAAAATAGACATGATCAAGGGTTGGACTATCCAACCAGACTTGCCGAACAAGCCTTAGCCATAAATTCATGGCTTGGGCTTGAATAATCTAACCCTATATAGTTACATATAATTAAAAGTTAATTTTTATGTAATTCTAGTTATAAAATCTATTTGAAAATTTATTAAAATATTAATATACTAAGAGTAATTTTATACTATTTAAATAATAAACTTTAAAAAATGAGTAATACGGACAAGCTTGACAGCTTTTGATCAAACAGATTTATTTATGAGTAGAACAAGCCCGGCCCAACTAATAAAGACGTTTTCTATATACATCGGTATGTGGAGTTTAAAAATTCTACTGACGGTATATGGGATAACTTTCATATATATATATATATGTATATATATAAATATATTTTATTATAAATTATTAATAACGTATTGTATCACATGCATTGTATATTGACAAATAGAAAATAATAAAAATAATGAAAAAAAATTAGAATAACAGAAGAGTAATTTGGAATTATCGATATATTGTGAACTTTATAGCTCTTTGTTTAACAAAACTCCACCTTTACAACTGCTTGGTAAATAGTGGTGTGATGAAAATTTTGAAGTTTCAAAAGATCAAAACATCTTCAAAACCTTTTAATGAGAAGAAGTAGAGTACGAAATAAAAAACAAAACAGATGAGAAGACGAAAATATAATAAGAGAAGAAATAATATAAAAAAAAACAAAACAAACCATATTTTATAAGGAGTAGGAATAGATTTAATTTTTTACATTGATGCACTATTTATAGTAAAGAGTTTTAATTTCTTATGACTTCTTAGTATTTTGTAAAATAATGTGTAAAATTTAATAAATTAAACTACATTAAAATTGATGATATATTAAATTATAGAGTAAACTTTAAATTAAACTAATGAAACTGAATGATAATAATCAAACTATTTGCTTCAAGATAAAATAATAGTAAGCGAATTATAATGAAAGTTGAATTAGTTAATTACTATAATCAATTAATAAATATATAAAAAAATAATTAAAGACATAAATAAAGAGTTTTAATCTAACTATAAACAACGTCAATGGTATTTCTGAATTATGTTGAAGAAAAAAATAACATTTTAAATGACTCAAAAGTTTTACCATATTCTTACTTTTATATATATTATAAATAAATAAATTATATATATATTATAGCTAATAATTAAACTATTTTCATAATAATTAATAATACAGTAATATGTTAATTATGATGAAAGTAAAATTGGTTAATTACTTAATTAATTAATCAACTTTAAAGATAAATAAATAATTTTAATTTAACTAAATAATTTCAATAACATTTCTGAATTATGTTGAAAAAAAATAGTATTTTAGATGATTCAAAAATTTTAGAACATTTTTATGTATATATTATACATTAGAGACTAATCGTACGTAAGGTCTCGATTTCGAATCTTGTGAATAGAGAAAATAGATTTAAAGAGTTAGATATGTGCATGCATGCTTGTATATATATATAATTTACATATCAATTAATGTCCCTAAGAAAAATCAAAGTAATCATGTTTGCAACTAGCAAGAACTTACCTTGGAGGTCATTGATGCCCAGAAACAAATCTCGAAGAGCAGTCAAATTCTTTAATTCCCTTGGAACACTACCTTCAAAATTGTTATAAGACAAGGATAGAACTTCTAACTTGTTGCACTTGAATAGACCACTTGGAATTCTGCCAGAAAGCTGGTTATGACTCAAATACAACCCTTGTAGATTATGAGTGTGATCAAACATTTCCGATGGGAGATGTCCATTTAGTTTAGTGTTGCCGAAATCAATATTTTCCAATTGGAAGACATGTTCCATTTCATGGACGGTGTGGAACCAGAGAGTTGGTTGTCTCTCAGAACAAGTTCTTGCAATGAAGAAATGTTGAAGATTGACGAAGGTATAGAACCTGAAAGCTGATTCTGATTTAAATATAACCCCTTCAACCTCGAAAGATTTTCAATTTCTACAGGAATCTTTCCCTGCTGGTTATTTTCGAGCAAAACCAGGTTCTCTAGCTTCGGCAAATAGCAAAGAGAAGATGGGATTTTCCCGCTGAAGCTGTTGTTCGCCAAGTTTAAGACTTTGAGCCGACGCAAATTAGATAACTCGGTTGGTAAAGTGCCAAAAAAACTGTTACTGGGGGCAAGGAAAGATAGATTTCCCAAATGCGGTGGTAAGGCACCCACAAGACCCATTTGAGAAAGAGGAAGAGCAGTAACTCGGTTCTGTCAGGTGACAGAAATCCAGTCGCAAACGGAGGTTGCAGCGGACCAGTTAGTGGCTAAAACATTTTGAGGATCGTTGACGTAAGCTTTGAATGCAAGAAGAGCCAATTGGTCTGTGGTTATGTTGTGTAAACGTTTAGACAAGGAAACGGAATTATTGAAGAGCAGCATCGCCAGGAGGGCGAAAGTGAACTGAATGTTTCCCATGAGCTTCATTGAAGTTTGCGGATAATTGGAAAAAGGGTCATGTGAGGCAAATTGAGAAAGAAAAAACATTTAAATGTAGAGACCATTTGGTTTGGTTGACAAAATACTATTTGTCTACCAACAATATTTTTTAATTAGTATTATGAGAAAATTAATAATTACCAAGAAGAAAATAACACTCAATAAAATTTGTATTAAGAAAGTTGTATTTATCTTTTTTATCTTACTAAAAAAAATAGGAATGGTAGAAAAGTGAAAAAAAAAAGAAAATTAAAAAAAATTTCTGTGCCTTTTTTTTTTCTTTTCTTTGCTTAATGTTAAGTAAAGACTTAATTACAGTGGCCATGGTTGTAACCATAGCAACCTAATTAAGTACCGAAAACTTTACAAGACATCAAATGAAAAAAAGAAATCATCATATTCCCCGTCCACTTCTATCTTTCTTGTTTTCTTCAATTTTTCACCGTTTAGTTTCAATTTCTATATATGCTCTACCGAACAAAATCAAGACAAAGTGGTCGAGAAAAAGACATAGATAATACATAAATGGCTTAATACTTAAACTAGTCCCTAAATTATACAAAAAATAACATATTGATCCCTAAACTTTTATTTGAGACAGATTAGTCCTTTAACTTTTATTTTGGAATAAATTGGTTCCTGAATTATACAAAAAAGGATAGATTAATCCTTCAACTTTTATTTTGGGACAAATTAATCCATGAACTTTTATTTTGAGACAGATTGATCTCTGATTTTCTTTGATATTTTCTCATTCATGACCTATCTATCTCAAAATAAAAATTTAGAGATTAATCTATCAATTTTTGTATAATTCAAGAAACAATCAATTTAGATATTAAATCATACATAAATGCATAAATATCTCGCGAGAGCTTGACTTTTTATCCACCGCTAGGTTCGGTTTTGAGTAGATCGATGGCAGTATGGTCGAACGGCCCCTCAACTGTTGAATTCAAAATTTCTTTCTTTTCCACTAGATTGTTGATTGTATTCGAAATTTCAAAGTCTCCCATGTCTATGTTTTTCTTATCCTTTTTTAGTCTTTCTGGCCAATCCAAGTATTTGTTGTTTTCCTTTGTTTGTGTTTTTTTTTTTAATTGACTCTAACGTATCCAAAGCAACATTAAATTTCATTGAACTTCAAAACAGAAAGAAACTCTCTCAATGCTCATGCTTTATTATCATTAAAAAAAGATTTAATATTTAATTTAGTCTCTCTCACGCCTGAAGAGAGACCATTTTCGTCCATTAACCGGGGGGCAAAAACTCTACTCCCACAAGAAATTCAAAAAATATTAAGAACTAATCTATATATTACTAAAAATTTGTAATTTTTTCTTCTTTAATAATAATCACTTTTCAAAGAAAAATAATAAAGTGTTAGGACGCTTGAAAGGGGAAGGGGAAAGACAAAACTGTTTTCTTGCTGTTCAGCTCTATTTTCGCAAGTCATCTTCCACAGACACAGAGAAAAAAAGAGGACTACGGAAGGGAGAGTGGACTCAGTTGTCAAAGTCTATGCGTAACATAAGGAGCATTACTTTTGTCATTATCGACCACATGGTACACAGCTGTCATCATCTTTTCGTGCAATCATCTTTAGTCAAAAATGCATGCAATACACCATTGACAGAGTGAGAAATTGAACATAATCATCGATTGAGAACACAACATTGAAAACCGGCAAACTCCATTGAAAACCCTGGTTGCAAAGCCAAGCATCATGAAAAAGGATGGAAAACACAACATATACACATAGTTAGAATCCAAAATGCTTATAGCTTTTATATTGAAGAGTTAAGCTTTTAAACTTTATCTTCATGCAATTAAAGACATGAACATGATATGATTCAGAATTTACCTGTTCTCAAAATCCATAATATTCAAGAAAGGGCTGATTGAGATGGAATATCCCTTAAATTTGACAGCTGATATTAATTTTTGAACATTCTCGTCTTTTCCAACATTGTACAGCACCTTTGACGGTCGTGGAATTATTTGATTGCAATATAGTCAGTGTCCAAAGCATGAATGCCCTGTAAAAATAAATTTTTACAAGCTTTAGAAAACAAAATTGAGATAAATTGAACGCAAACTCTTACAATCCAAAAGAAAGGTCAATGCTCAATGAAACTATATCATTGTTTAATAAATATAGCGACTACTACAGCATGGACATCCCTACATTCTGCAATGATCCAACTCACTTTACTAAATGCCCCAAAAGAAAACCAAAAATAGGGAAGAGAGGGAAGTGAGGGAGAGCAAGATAATCATGCATGTAATATGTTAAAAAGCAAGGGAACAAAATAATACAACCGTCACTTAAATCCAATGAGAAAAAAGAAAAAGATGATAATCCGGTTGTAAATGCACACAAAAGCATCTAGAACTTAGCCACTCTCATACTTGTCGAGTTTATTTTATAGAGCTAACCAAAAATAAGTTTGCCTTCCCTAAGAGACCAAAGCAAAACTGAAAATCAGAATACTATTTCTGTGATTAACTGTTTTCTGTTAATCATTTAAGGGTTTTCTGATTAAGTTTATTCAAATGCAAAACTTAAACTCTTAGTTTGCATAATTCAAGTGCAAATTTGAATTAGATTAAAGGGTCGCCCTCCCTCCCTTTGGTGTTGGGGGTGCGCTGCACGACTTCCAGGTTTGCAATTTCCTAAATAACCAAACTTTATGATAAAAGATTTTCAGCCGCAAAATATACTATCTCAGGCAGAATGCAAAGTAGTCAAACATATTAAAAACCAACCTTTATTATCTTTTCTCCCTTTGAGGAGCACACATATATAGACTGCGTGATGTAAGCGCTTTGACTGGCAACAGAATCATTGACAGATAATCTATGGACTGATCCTGTCAGTAGATTTTGTACAGTATGAATAAAAGCTTCACCGAAGGAATCGTTGAAAACCACAGTATGGGGTTTTCCTGAAACAGCCTGCCTGATGGATTTTATCGTATCGAGACTGGCACCTCCAGAAAGAGATCCCATTCCATCTATTCAACGAAATGTGAAAATTGAATGATTAGTTATTAGGCAGTAAAAATTTGAATGCTTTTAATGAATCTGTTTTGATTTCAAGGCCATTAAGGTAGGTTGACAAAAAAAGGTTTTCCAACAATATAATAAGCAGCAATCATATACCGATACATGGATCTCATTTAGAGGGAGAAAGGTGGCAACGTTTTCTTTAACATAAAGACCAACAATCATATACATAGTTCTCATGTAAAGGGGAGAAAGGTGGCAGAGAGGGGTGGTGAAGAGCAGATAATGAATCCAAAAATTGGGCTCATGTTTGAGACTAGACAACATTTCAAATGGAAAAAAGTTCACACGAGATATCAAAGTTAAGGTTCATATCTGAACTACGTAGAATTTTATAAAAACTTGAATATGCTATCCTCATGCACAACAATGACATCATTTGAAAATCTAAATATTGAGCAAAGTGGAGAAATGTCACCAAGAAAAATAGATATTTCATGATAAAAAGGTTACAAGACAAAACCCAGTCATATGAAATGTAAATCACTATAAATATTGGCCAGACAGTTTAAGAAGCTTTGTTTAAATTAATAACATTACAGTTTGACCATTAAAATAAACACATTATGTGCAACAAGAGAAGTTTCAAATTATATAGATAGTTTACCAGTATGGAGACCCAGACATATCTATGGCCTTCAAGGAAAGTAGCTCCAAAAGTCTCTCAGGTGTTGACACAAGAAGCTCAGGTTCACAACTCTGCAGACTACAGAATAAAACCACTGAAATTGAGAAAAAAGAAGGATGACATATAACTGCAAAGCACTTTAATGAGTATATGCTGGTAACAGTCAACAACTAAGCGCATACTGCACAAACAAGTCTGCAAGTCATAACTCTAGAAATCATGATGAATGACCATAAACATGCAGTGGGAGGGAGGGATTTTGTTCTCTCTTCCTCATAACACAAACAGAAAGGCAATCCACACATACGTTGTAAAAGCAACTCATTATGAAGAAGATAACAGCGTACTAATCTGTAAATTGATCAACTAGTCATGCCCAACTTTTCGGAGCCTACCACATTCATCTTTTGCAGCCAAAGAAAAAATGATTTAGAATATTTACCCACTGATCTGATGGTCAAGTGAAGCACCTAGGTGTAGACACACGGTATCTATGCCACGAGCTTTCAACGGCTTGTGGACTGAACGTATCTGAGCATAATTAACAAAAACTTATAAAATAAATAAACGAACAATAAAATATTGGCTTACCACATCAAAGTTATAAAAGTGATATTGCTGCAGAAAACTTGAATACAATAAACCGTTAGTCTAGCGTATTAGTAACATTTGGAATTAGGTTTCATTTAATTTCTATCATTTCCATTTCTCTATAGTAAAGGTGAAATATTAATATACTAATAAGCATAGAAACAGAAGCAACATTGCTACCATTTATTCAGTGAGTTGACATTAGCCTATTGCAAACTAGGGCTACCATAGTAAATTATGTTAGGCTTCCAAAAAATAAAGATAGAGAAGAAGAATAGCCAAAGTTCTTAAACTGTAAAAACCAACAGATAAAACAGATAATGCTATATAGAGAGGATCATACAGACCTTTAGAGCTTTTTCTTTGGATGGCACAAGAAACAAAAGGAAAGGATCCATGAATAGAAGACCTTTTTTTCTCTCTCCTTGCAATAGCATCAGCAGCAGTGGAAGCCATCCATGCAATTTGCTCTACATTATAAGATGATCTGCTTGTCTCAAGTATATCCTCGCCAACTGAATAACATTTCCAGAACTCAACACCCCATGTGCTACCAAATAGAGAATTATCTTCTTCGCAATGGCGGGTAACATCATGACATAATGCCTCTTCTATTCCTTTCAAGCAGAGCATAAGACACTTTGATGGACAAACTGAGCTTTCACAGGCTCTGTAGACACCAACCTTTCCATCTGGCTGAATCTTTGCTCTTCTGAGTTTGCAGGTCTGGCCTTGCCCAAGTTATTAGCCAATGTAACAGATTTTTTTTCATCCTTCAAACTCATCGCCTTTTCATTGATCTTTTCCAAGCTATCTACTTCCAAGTTATGCCCAACAACCGATCCTTTTCTTGGAACAGTGTCCTTCATCTTTCCTGAGGTTTTTCCTATCCAGTTTTGAAGACTGAATATTGTTTGTTTCCCTTGTACAGATGTCCTTTTTATCAAGTCTATCATTGAAGGGATCATCAGGAGTAGGAAGGCTGAAGAACATTCCCTGCATATTAACATGTTAAGAATCCACTAAGATAGTAGAGAATAGGAATCACAAGTAGCAAAAAAAATCTAAGCCAGTATAAATTTGCAAGGATTTCCCTCAATAATATCATCTAAAAGGAACTAATTTATCTAAAGCTAAGGAACTACTCTCATTTTCCCCCTCTTTTTCATGTTTCTCCACAAACAAAAAGTATAATCTACACTCTAAACTAATCAGTTTGTAATTCCAATAGAACAGCCCTTCCAACACAAGTATGCTAATTCTTACCCCAAATGCTACTCAAAACCTAGCCATTGATATGCAAATTCTAACCCAAACGCTACTCTAAACCAAACATTAATAAATCACTAACATAATTTTTCTTCATTTCCCACCTCAATAATAAGAGAATTGAATCCAAAAAACCATTACCCACAAGCAGTTTCGCCTATCTTCGACTAATCAAATTCAATAACACAGCATATGGTCGTCAAATTTTCACTTGATGCCAAATTCACAAATCACCCATCACCTGAACTTCTAAATCAATGAGAGCTAATAAAAGGGTCAAAAGAATACCTAACAGATGCGGCGTTTACCGGCTTCGACAATTCTTGGCGGCGATAATGGAGGCAACTCGAGCTGATACAGTTGAAGAGTCTCTTTGCCTGCTAAGCTTCTTTCTTTGTGCTTTGTTTTTCTTTCTTCTTACTGCATCATCTCCTTTAACCATTAAAACCACCCAAAAGGGTAATTTTTATTTTCTTAAAAATTATAAATTATAAATAAGATGAAAAAAATCCGCCCTTTTGTGGAGTTTTTGCTTGTAATGAAAACGGAAGGGTCGACTGCCGGCGGGTTTAAAGTCCAGCTGGGTGGTTTCTGAGCTTTTCTTTTGAACAGTGACATTGGCATTTTTGGATATTTAACACGAATGAGAGGGGTAAATTAGTAATTTAACCTTTCTAGGCCAATTAGCTTTTGATTGGCCCAAAACATTTTGGGCTTACAATCAAGCCCGTCCGTCAACCCTAGGGCCTAGGCGAGAATTATAATACCTCTGGGCTCCACCCAACAGAACTTGAATTATTATTTTATTAACAATAATATATAATTTTTTAGATTTCAATCGTAAACTAGTATTTTGACCCCAAAAAAAGTCGTAAACTTGTATATCTTTTGCATATTAAAATGTTAATATAAATTAGTTTTTGTTGTGTAACAAGAAATTTAAGAGAAAGAACTAAAGAGAATGTTATTGATAAAAAAATGAGAGAAAAGATACAACTGTTGATAAGTTGTGAGATGTACTTACAATTAAATTGGAGAGGTTTATTTATAGCTAAACCCCATGCATAATGATAGCTCATACAAGATAAATTTATAATAATATATTTATCTCCTAGATAATAACTGTAAATAATCTTTTGTTAAATCTTCTCTTCAACTGGATAATTCTTCAGATAATCTCTCCCATTATCACTTAGATATTTGGCCAGATAATGATGTGAAAAGTCCATTATCCATAACACTTCCCCTTGGACAAAACATCATACTGATGGTCAAAGTTTCGAACACTCTACCACTGCCTTGTTAAAACCTTAAGTCGAAAAAATCCAGTGGAATAAAAACTGATCATGAAGGAAAGAGAGTACAACGCGATTAAGTTCGTTTAATATGTCTTTAGGAGAATGTATTTGTCTTCATGACAACTGGATGTGTTATCATTGCCTCATTAAAAACATTTAGTCGGAAAAATCCTATGGGAGAAAAATCGAACAAAAGGAAAAAAGAATACAGTGCACAATATCTATAATCCGCTCACCTTCAAATAATCACTATAACTGGGGTATCTATCTATTGCTTTATTATGACATCTATCTATGCTACTTATGTGGCCTTTATCTATTGCCACTTATGTTGCTTTCAATCTTGCGTCTCGTTGACTCACATCCTACCAATGTCATAGATTAGTTTCTCAAATGTTGATATTGACAAAGATTTGGTAAATAAATCAGCAAGATGATTAATGGAGCGAATTTGTTTAACATCAACTTGTCGACTTTTCAGGAATTCATGAGCATAGAAAAATTTTTGGCGAGAAATCTATAATCGGTTTCAATTCACTAGTATTATGAATATGTAATATCACAGATCTAAACCAAAAGCACTCTATTCTAGCCTCATACAGGGAAATAATTTCAGAGTGATTTGAGAAGGTAACTACTAGTGTTTGCTTAGTGGAATGCTAACAAATGGCTATATCAAAACAAATAACTGGTTTGAAAGCGAGCCATGTGCAAATCAAATTTATATCCCACATTAGCATATCCCATTAATCCGGATTTAATGGTTTTCTTGGAATAAAACAATCCCAAATCTATAGTTGCCAATAAATTTATTGCAAAGTGACCTTTGGTCTTATGCACTATGCCAAGTACATAAATTCCTTGTGTCACGCCCCGACCATCCCGAGCCGGCCACGTGGCAACTGCCGCGCTGCCTCAAAGTACGTGCTGGCCAGTCACGCACCTGAGGCACCGCAAGGCATAAATGGGCATCATCGCTGTCAAATAAAACTAAAACTTTAATTAGAAAATATTTAATAAAATAATCAACTTTAAAAGCAATGCCAGTGGACTAATTGAGAGGATACCTACGCAGCGGAAACTTCTAAGCCTAAGCCACCGACGCCTCCTAGTGAGCCTCTTTTCTTTAGCTGACTCCGATCGCGGATCTGCATCCATCCACATTGGATACAGGTGAGTGACAGAGGTTCTAAGAATCTCCATCTGGGTTAGAGCAGATAAGGTGTCACGCCCCGACCCGCAGGCTCGGCCACGCGACAACCGCCGTACCACCTCGAGATGCGTGCCTCGTCAGGCGGGCAACCAAGATGGCACAAGGCTTAAAAATAAAGAATATTCGAGCAATATATGAAATCATACGAAATATTTTAGATAATATAGTTCAAAAGTATTTAAAAGTAAAGTCACACATCTTATAGTGTTTCATGCAGCGGAAAGTATTATTTATAAATACACAAACATATATGTAAGATGCAATAATATTTCGAGCCAAGATATACCAAGTAAAATGAGGTGGCACCTACAAAGTCGTGTCCACGGTGTCGTACTGGGATCACTGGCCACCAGGACGTCCGCCGTCCAAAGACTGATGATCTGAGAACAAAAGTGAATGGGGTGAGTACATAAACTTGTACCCAGTGAGAGACTCGGTTATAAAGACCGATCACCTCAGGCTGGGGATATGAAATAATCCAAATATCAATTTAATAAATCATTTAATGAAATATATGAAATCCCAAACCAAATCAAATATCAAATCCATAACAATATATCCAAATGGGCTGGCATCTGAAATTGTCCCAATAAGGTATACCCGTGCACTGGGGTATCCACTGGACCGTCAAGGGTTACTTTATACTTTTAAAACATTTTTCTTTACTCTCTGGTCCATTCCCTTGACGTTTGCCTTGCTGTGGTGGAACACAGCATATAGGAGTCCTGGCGAGTTTCCCTACGCGCCTCTCGCAATCAGGAGCGACTCACCGTGCCCCTCGATAGGCGGTCCACGGCTGAGTAACACGCATGCTCACAACTCGGTCCACGCTCCCACATATTGGAGCCCCGAGGGAAACCACTCAATCTCTTATCTCTCAGGGGTATCGTTCCCCATACAATAATCAATAATAATATCAATATATAACATTTATTGAAATTCCCACCCTTTAAATTATTTGTAAACTCAGTGTGTGAGGGTGGACAATTCATACCCCAAAACATATATAAACAATTTATTAAAGCATTTATAAATAAATTTGAAAATGGTTAACCCTCAATGATCAACCAATATAATCCAAGCCACTCACAAGTGAGGAGAGTTGTATACTCCCTGATTACCCACGAATGCCTTAGCTCAAATTGCTACCGGTCCAAATCTCGTACAATCAAGTACCTAAATAATCAAATTAAAATCTAATTTGATTAATAAAAATATTCAACCAACAATTAAATCATAAATCAAAACCTATTAAAGGTCTCGGAATAAAATTGGGCAAGTCCGGAAGTCAATTGAAGCTATTTGGAGTCAATTGGGGTCAAATGGGGTCTAGGGCTGCAAAATGACCATTTTGCCCCTAGACCCGAAATAGGCACTCTCCCAAAACAGGGGGGATCCGGCCTAGGGACACTGCTGTCCCTGGCCCGGACCTTTGCTGCACGTTGGCAGCAGCAAGGCCGAACTCGGCCTTACATCTTCTTTAGCTCGATCCGAGCTCAATTCAACTCCAATCGACGTGAAATTTGAAACACATACTCCTCAACACTTAAACTAAGATTCCACTTCATCAAAAACGGATTAAAACAACCAATCATGCACGAAATTTGAATCAAAACTCTAAGATTGCAGAAATTTCTGGCAGCAACGAAAATGAAAATTCAATTGAGCATAACTTTCAGCTCAGGCCACGAAATGAGGTGTATAAGCTATCAAATTAAAGCTTGATGAGTCTAGAATAACATACCAAAAACCCAGCCAATTCCCACGGTTGAATTGAAAGTTATGAGCTGATGAACAATCTATCGCTAGTTTGACAGATTTCTAGATTTCGAAAATTCTTCATGAATTTGGTGTTTTTGATTCTCAAACAAGCTAAAGGAGTTGTTATTGATGATTGATGAAGTGTTTAATAATGGATTGAAGGCTGGAAATTTAAAGGAAATTAAAAGAATTTGAAGGGAATAAGAACGAAGAAGAAAGAAGAAGAAATGAGGAAGAAAAGTGAGAAATGGTGGTCGGTTAGCCGACCACCACTTTTGTAATGGGTGGGTTGACCTTTGGTCAACCCATCTAAGTTGACTTTTGGTCAACCCCATCGTGGGTTGACTTTTAGTTATCTCGGTCTTCTTGCCTCGATCTTCGTGCCAAGAACCCAACCAACTCCGGATAAAATTTTAGGCTCTTAGACTCGAAATTGAGCTAAAGGAAGTTCAAAACATTTATGAAAAATCTAATTTGGTTTCTTGGCTGAATAATTTACATAAATATAATACTTGACATGTGTGGACTAGGTCCGGGCGTGTCATAAGGGAAATCCAAAATAAAATAAAATAAGATAATAATAAAACAAATATTTTTCTTTTAAAAATTCTTTTCTGGTTCTTCCGTAGAGAACCCACTTTTGAAAATATCTTAAATAAAATAATTAAATTTATATCTTAAATGGGCTGGCACTTGTCTCATACTGGAGGCTCGACCTGTCGGCCGATTCATGCCTCACTGCACCGAGGGCTATCTCTTTTCTTTCTAAAACATTTTCTTTTTCTCATTCTCTTTCTCTTTCTCTAGCCCTTTCCCTCAGTGGTGCCTCGCTGTGGTGGAACACAGCGAACTGGAGCCTGGTGAGCTTTCTTACGCGCCTCTCCTAACCAGGTCTCGTCTCACCGTGCCCCTTAATAGGCGGTCCACAACTGAGAGTCTAACATGCTCTCAAACTCGGTCCACGCTCCCGCAAATTGGAGCCCCGAGGAACCCTCTCAAACACTCATCTCCCAAGGGCATCGTACCCTCAATAATCATAATAATAATATTTTAAAAATATATATATATACGCATAAAACATTTATATTTAAACATATAAATCACACACACGTAAGCTTTATATTTCTTTTAAAACATCCCACTCCCTACGTGGGTATATCACAAACAAGTGTGTGTGTGTGTGGATTTCCCATATCTCAAAACCTTTTTGAAAAGCATTTATGTTTTAAAATCATTTTTAAAATCCTTTCCCCCAGTGGCTACACGAAGAAGTCTAGGCACTCACAGTAGTGGGAGAATCGTATACTCCCAAGCGCTCCATGTAGTTAAACCTCCGGAGCATCGCCGCACTCGATTCAACCGGAGCCCTAATACACGGAAGTATAAGTTAGCATTCATAATTACAATTTATGAATGCACCTATGAGGCTCTAGTATGACCTAAGATGATGTTTGGATGTGGTTTCGAAGACTCGAAAGTGTTTCGAGTCGATTTGGGGTCAAATAGGGTTTTGGGAGGCGAAATGACCATTTTGCCCCTAAAGGGCAAGAACGGCGCCGGATCTGGAGTGAACCGGCGCCGGTTCTCTTCGACAACAATGTCGGTTGCCGATGTGAAGAAACGGCGCCGGTTCTGTTATGGGTTCCAACCCGAGAATTTCTTCAATTTTCTCTTAATTCGAAAACCGATGCAATCGGCCATCAATTTGGCTACAAATTGAGATACATGTACCTTAATGCATCCACTACACGTTTACTGAAAGAAAAACGAGAATCCCAAGCTCAAAGTTTCTAGATCTCGAATCTAAACTTAAAATCTAACTAAAAGCTGAACCTAACTTTGAACTTGGATCTCTCCTAAACCGATGCATGGAAGAACGTGCAAACTTAACAAAACGTAGATCGAGGAGTTAAGAATAACTCACCAAGATCTCGCCTCGAATTGGCGGTCAGTTTATCCGGATCTGCCAATTGTCCAAAATGCCTCCGTTTGGCTCCAGAGAGAAAAAGAAAAGAAAATGAAAGGAAAAGAAAAAGAGAAATGAAGAAAAGCTTAGGCTCACCCCTATTTATAGAGGAGCCCGACACCGGGTCTACTCGGGCCCCGAGTCAAACGTTTCCCCATTTTCAACTTTCTTTCATTTTCACCCATTGGCTAAATCCTTTGCTTTCCTGTGCCAATGGGGCCCATAATAAATTTCTAGGGACTTAATTGGAGGTCTTTTTGGCATTTTACTAATTTCCATGCACGGTTAATCGCTTTATCTTCTAACTCCGTCTTATCCTAATTTAAACTTCTCTTCTTAATTAGACACATCCGGACCGACTTATTGTTTAATTGATACACCATCTTACACTATTCCGTTCGTAGGAAAAGTTGTGCTAGGTCCGGGTGTGTCACCTTGATAGTATTAAGATATGGTACTTCAGGGTCAAATATATCCTCATAAGGTTCTTTAAAACGAAACAGATCCGTTTGGAGATTGAGAGACCTTACAATCATAGGTAAAACTTAATTAAAACTTACTCTTATTTACTTTTCTTTTATGATCCTGTTAATTAATTTCAAAACCTCCTCCTTAGATCAGAGTTTTGCCTAGACAACTTCTAGTGTCTCGCTTAACTTACTAAACAACTTCTAGTATCTATCTTTTTCTTTGATTAAAGCCTACTAGACAATTTCAGATGTCTAGTTTCTTTCTCGCTTTGAGCCTTTTGTACTGATAACGTGTTATGAAATAATAAATTTGAGAGAAAGTACTGGAGAGAATTCTATTACTGAAGAAATGAGAGAGAAGATATACAACCATTGATGAGTTGTAAGATGTGTTTACAGCTAAACTAGGGAGGCCTATTTATAACTAAACCCCATACATAGTGATAGCTCATATTTACAGGATAAATTTATAACTATACATTTATCTCCTAGGTAATCCTAATTATTTCTTGGATAATAACTGTAAATAATCCTCTGTTAAATCTTCTCTTCAACTGGATAATTCTTCAGATAATCTCTTTCATTATCACTGTGATATTTGGTCAAAAAATGATGTGAAAAGTCCATTATTCATCATAGTTTTTTTATTATAATTTTAGTAGTAATAATTTTTTATACAAAAACTAAGGACCTCAATGGCGGATTAGGTCTGGCTTTGGGAGAAATGTTTTCAAGTGTTAATCAAATTAAAAAAATAAGTTGCATGATGAGTGCAAGGAGGTCAAATCTTTTTAAGTAAGGTTTTTAAAGTTTAAATTTTGTGAATAAAGAAAATAAAATTTTGTAAGTGATTTCTCCGTGTAGAATCCGATACAACTCGATTCCGAATTAGTTAAGACAAATGTGATTACATGAATAGTTTGACAATCCGATATGACTCGATTCCAAATTAGTTAAGACCAAATGTATTACATGAATAGTTTGACGAATGCATTTGCTTTCCAATCAATTGAGTTTAAGGATACAATTTTGAAAGGATTCAAGTAACTTGAAAAATTAAAGAAAGGATAAACGTTTTGTTTTTCTTTATTTTATGGGGAAATAAGAAAAGCTAAGTGATGATCATCACTTTACCAATCAAACCCGTCCAACATCCTTTAAGAATTTGCCTTTGATTTTCTTCAACTTGGCAGCAACTTCTTTCATATCCATCCTCTCCTCTGGTAACTCTGTTGAACATTCCAAGGCTAATTGCAGTACAGACAACGTAGATACCTCTATTGCAAAGGCTTCTCGTCTCCCTGCTTGACTTAGCAAGTTGGAATCTATAACTTGAGCTGATGTCGACAGCCGTAAGGACTCCTGCACCCAACTCCTCAAGTTCATTTCTCCAGTAAAAGTTTCATCCAAAGGCTTCTTTCTTGTGAAAGTTTCCATAAGAAAAATACCGAAACTGTACACATCTCCTTTCATCGAAACAATCCCTACCGATCCGTACTCTGCATGCATGTGGATTTCAACCCATCATCACAATTTCAAATGTTATATTTGTTCATTGTGAAAGTGGAATCAAAATAAATGTAATTGGATTTGGGATTTAGAGGCAGAAGCATTAACCTGGTGCCATGTATCCAATAGTTGCAAGTGTCATGGTTTGTATCACTGAACTTCCTTCTCCCAAGAGTTTTGAAATGCCAAAATCGCTCAAATGTGCGACCATATCTTCATCTAGCAAGACATTGCTCGGTTTCAGATCACAGTGGACTATGGGTGTTTTATGGCTGTTGTGAAGATATTCTAAAGCTGATGCAACATCTATTATTATGTTCAACCTCTGCAATAGGTTAAGAAAATGGTTGTGGGAATACAACCACTTCTCAAGGCTTCCATTGGGCAGAAATTCAAGCACCAAGGCTTTGAAATCTATGCTGCAACAACTGCTAATGATTTTCACCAAATTTCGGTGACGAATGTTGCGAAGGACCTCGCACTCAACGTCAAAGCTCTTGAAAGCTCCTTCAACCTCCAAATTGAAGACTTTTACAGCAATACGGAGTCCATCTGAGAGAGTACCATTGTATACAGAGCCAAAACTTCCGGTACCAAGCAATTTGCTTTCACAAAATCCATCTGTAGCTCGAGCAAGCTCTTGATATGAAACTCGTCTCCATTCTACTAAAGGTTGCTGATTTTCTTGATCAATGGGCAATTTTGCATTTCTTTTCCATCTTTTTGAAAGGATGATGATCAAGGCAAGTACCAGTATGGCTAAGACAATTGGCGGCAGCATGTATTTGATGAGCTTCATAGATCTATGCTTGGATCTTCTATGACATGGTGGCAGATGTAAACGAAGTGCACCACACAAAGCTTCATTTCCCATAAAAGATTTAAACGAGTAGTTTGAAAATGAACCACCATTGGGAATTTCTCCCCGTAGTCTGTTGAAAGAGACATTAAAATATTTAAGATAAGAGAGTTTCTCCAATGATCTGGGAATTGCTCCAGAGAGATTATTTCTCGATACATCCAAGTACTCCAATGCCACTAACCCACCGAGAGATTCCGGAATCAAACCTTGCAATCTATTTCCAGACAAGGAGAGAGTTTTCAGGTCTATTAGTTCCCCAATGCTAGTTGGTATATCACCTGAAAACTGGTTCCCGGATAAATCCATATCAGTCATAACCTTCCACTTTCCAATATCAATCGGGAGAAAGCCACTTAGGGAATTTGAAGACAAGTCTAGTAGTAAGATGTCTTTAAGTCTTGTCAAGGTTGAAGGGATGGAGGAGTTTAACTTGTTGGAACCTAAAATTAGCTCTCGTAGAGAAGTCATAGCACCAAAGCATGGAGGTATTGACCTAGAAAGTTTGTTATTTTGGAGATACAAGAAACCCAACTTCTCTAAACGACAAAGATCAGTTGGAATCGATCCTTCTAAGGCATTCTGCCCTAAATGAAAAACTTGAACCTCTTTTAATCTTCCGACTGTGGGAGGAATTGTTCCGGTTATTTGATTTACTTCTATGCCTAAGACTACCAAGTTGCTTAAGTTGCCAATTTCCGCTGGAATGCTACCCGCAAGACTGCAAGCACCAGCATAGATTTCTTGAAGAGATTTAGAGAGATTTCCTCTCACTGGAATATGAAGTTTGCCAGTGATCAATGGATTTCCGCTGAATCCCAAAAGCTCCAAGTGTTTGCAATTTGCCAAAGATGAGAGAAAGTCCACTTGCAGAGATGAAAATTTGCTAGTTAAATTATTATTGTCTAATTCTAGTTGCCGTAGATCCCTTAGATTACCAAGGGTGTTTGGAATGTAACCAGAAAATGAATTCTTTAGCAAGCTAAGAGTAGTAAGCTGAGAGATATTAGATATAGAGGTTGGGATTAATCCATTTAGTTCATTATCGCCAAGATACAGGACTTTAAGTTTAGGTAGCCAAAGGCCCATGCTTGACGGTAGCATACCCTTAAGACGATTTGAACTCAATGAAATCATGGTTCGAGTTGAGCTATTAAAGATTCCTGGAGGAATGGTACCGGAAATAGCATTAGCTGATAAGTATAATTCTTCTAGATTTTGTAGGTTTCCAATCTCGAATGGGATTGCACCTGCCACACAAATTGATCAAAAATTTATTTCATATTTTATTCAATCATGTTTGTTAATTGAGAATATATATATATACACACACAGTCACACATAAAGATGGTCACTTAATCTTTTAAGTATTTTTATTTCTATAATCATTTTATGTTTACTATATTTTGCACCGTTAATCACTTACTTTTATTATTCTACTATATACTAAAAGTTATTTCCACGTTAATGTCGTGAGGTTATGTGAAGTAATATTTGTATATAAATATTTTTTAAAATTTTTTTGAGAATACATACATATTATAAAAGAGAATATAAGCAGCGTAGGATAGAGAAAATCTACGTGGACACTTACATGGACAAGTTCTCCCCATGCCACATAGGATTTTATGCCTCGTAGGATTTCTCTCACATTTTATCCTCTAATTTAAATTTAAATTTAAATATTTATATCAAGATTTAATTGATTTAATATAATTTAAATTTTATTATCCGGATATTATTATGACTTTAACCTTAATTTTATTGGTGAATATTTTGTGATCTTTCATTTATTTTTAAATTTGTGATATTTTGTGATATCTGATAATAAAATGAAAGATGATATCTGGATACTTTATTGGTGAATATTTTGTGATTTAATCTGAAAACAATTTTGTCCAACTCCTTCATTTTATTCACCCACGCAAAACCAGTTAAAGAGTTTGTAGTTCCCTAGTCTCCGAGATCTGCCTTTCCATCCATTCAACGGTTCTGAGGTCAAGAGTAAACAGGACTTTTTGGGACCTTTTTCATGATGTAAATTTTTGTAGCCCTCCATCAGTGGTAAAACTCGAATTAAAAAGGACCAAAAACTATGGTTATATTTGGTATAAGAAAATATTTTTTATTTTCATTTTTTAAAATATACAAAGAAATTACCATTTAAAATATATGTTTTGAAGGAAAATTTATACATACTTTAGAGAATAAAAATAAAAATAAAAATAAATGAGATTAAAAAAATTATTCTCAATTTTATTTTTCTTTTTCTTTTTATTTTCTAAACATGTATACAATTCTATAAATTTTACGCATCTTTAAATGATGATTTTTTTATATTTTTTAGAAAATGAAAACAAAAAAATTTTCATGTACTATAAACATAGCCTATGTCTTGAGACTTGTCTTTCCTCTATTTTATTTTTATTTTTAAGGTGAATGAATATATATATGGTACCCGAATGTACAAGGTTACTCTATATTTTTGTATAAATTTTATTTTTCAGAATTATTTTTCTAATATTGAAACTAACCGTGCGATTGCGTGGGACACAAACTAGTTAATAAATAAATATTAATACATGAAAAAGAGACTTTTTTCCTTCATCATTGTAAACTTTTGCTTCATAAAGTTGCTAAATCTTTATAAAATAACATGTTGAGCTTCTATGTTTTATCGACAGATATAAATTGCTTGTCACTTGCACATGTTTCTTTGGTATAATCAATTTATAAGAAAATCTCAGTTGTCATCTCCAAATTAATAATAAAAAACAACATTTTTTTATCGCAATTCATATATATTATTAATAATACCAAAAAGAAATGACCTTGAAATCAATGTATACATTCATAGGAATAAAAATTACATTAACTTTGTTAACAAAAAAAAATATATTAATTTTCTTAGGAATAGGAAAATTTTTTTCAAAGAAACTGAAAGTGAAGAGTCAAAAATATAAAATATAAAATATAATGATTTTTCAAAAAAAGAAAAGAAGTGATGATGGGTATAGTCCAAATGCGTTCCTTTTTTTTAACCAAAAGTTTCCCTTTTTTATCATATTAATTCAATTTAAATTTAAATTAATGTATACATCACGTTGGAAGAAAAATAACATTAATTCTGTTAACAAAAAAATTTAAATTAATTTTGTAGGAAAAAGTATTTTTTAAAGAAAGTGAAGAGCCAGGAGCCAAGAGCCAAGAAGCCAAGAGTCAAGAGCAAAAAATACATATAAAGATTTAGAAAAAAGAAATAAAATGAAATGATGATGTAGATAGCCTAAATGAACTCCTTTTAGGGATAACTTTAATAGGAGTTTAATTTTGTAGGAAAAAAGTATTTTTTAAAGAAAGTGAAGAGCCAGGAGCCAAGAGTCAAGAAGCCAAGAGTCAAGAGCAAAAAATACATTTAGAAAAAAGAAATAAAATGTAACGATGATGTAGATAGCCTAAATGAACTCTTTTTAGTAGGAGTTTATATAGTACTAGCGTAAAATTTTGCCTTGCTTTGCTTCTGGCATCCTTTTTTTTTTATCAAAATAAAAATATTTGTTTTTCAATAATTGTGATAATATATATAAAATATGAAAAATATAATTAAATATATTTATTCTACATTAAAATTATTTATATGTCTTTAGTAAAAGATGTAGTTAAGAAAAAATAGTTATTAGGATTATAATCATTGCCTTACTTCCTCAAAAAAAAAATCGCTCCCTTATTTATTTTAAATTCAATTTTAAAAATTATTATAAATAAAATTGGCACAAACTTTATATGTATGTTAAAAATGTTAAAAACTAAACTTAAAAATCTTTTAGAAATGAATCATTTTAATAAAAAAATAAAATGATAAGTTACATTATATAATATTTTAAATTAACAGATCCATCAAATATAAAAATTATAAAACATAAATTAAAAAAATAAAATAAGATTCCAAACAAAGCCCATTTAATATTACAAAAGTTCAAATAAGCAAGTCCAAAATAAAACCCTCCATATTAAATGATCAAAATGCCAATTATTTAACTTTTTACCACTATTTATGTGTTAGAATATAAAGCCATGTCTTTAATTTTAGATGTACGATGTATGATGTATGATATGTTAGATATTAGATGTCTTTAATTTTATATTTATATATGTATGTTATATTAGATGTTAGATGTTAGCTATATGTTAGATATTTCATTTTCCTTTTGCAGAAATTATATATATATATATATATATATATGTAATATCTTTTGATCGTGAATTATATTATTTGATTTGTCACTTTTCTTCCACGTTTTGTCCTACTTCGTTCTTTTTTTTTTAAGTCAAAAGGGAGCGTTATTCTATATAATCAAAGAAAGTACAAAATTGAAAATTAACCACACAAGCTGCAGCATAAAAACATCAATAAAAACAACCAACATCAAAAGCCAAAACTGAAAAATAGCATAAAGAAATGTCCCACTTGATGTTGTGCATTTACAACTACTAAAACCTCCACCATGAAAAATTATTAAATAGATCTATTTCACCACGTTAGCTATGAGATTAATAAATAGAATTTTGACAATTCAAAATAATTGATATTATTAAAGAATGAAGATTCTATGGAATCAATCCATGGAAGTTATCACGGAATCAAGATGTGACATAATTATGACTACATATTTAAACTAAATCCTACCACAGTAAATGTTATTAATTTTGAAACTTATCTTGAAATTAAAAAAAAAATAATTTGGGCATAAATTTTTTTAAACTAGTTGTTAAACTTGTTACCACGTCTTGATTCCTTGGTAACTCTCACAGAACCGGTTTCGTGTGATCATTTAGTCCTTAATTAATTTAGCAACAGAATTAGCCCATAGTTTTAATAAGTGAGATTTATAAGATAAGTCTTGAAATTAAAGACATTAATGATGTAAGGTTTTAGTAATTATAGGAAATTTTTTGAATTAATAAAATTCTATTAATTGGTCTCATAGATGACGTGATGTGATAGACCATTGTAATAATTTTTCCTTTATCGTAAAAAATTTTCTAAAATTTAGGACTTCCCTTGTAAATCAATTATTTTTAAATTTTGTGACTAAATTTGTATCATGTCAAGTGAATTAAAAATGATGAATCAAATAGCATTTAATAGATACTGTAAGTCAACGTGTCAATCCATGTCATTTGAGGGAAAAGCCAGAAAAGGAATTTACCTGTCAAGTTGTTAAAACTTAAATCAAACATCCCAAGAAGGGTTAAGTTTCCAATTGTAGGAGGAAGCGTCCCTATCAAGTTGCACTTTAAAATGCTTACTATTTGTAAACTTTGGAGTTCGCCAATTTCCTGCGCAATTTCACCTTCAAAACAGAATTCATCTCTTACATATATGCACTGCAGTTAAATAGTTTCATGTTCATAAAATCTAACATCTATATTTGACTTCACTTTTACATTTATTTTCTTAAATCAGTTTGGTTTTTTTAAGTAAAATGAAAGTATGAGAAGAAAATGTTTATTTAGAAAATGTTTATTTTTGTCATGTAAATAAACAAATATATATGTATACATACATACATACATACATATATATATATATAAATTCAATTTAAATATATGATATCAAATTTTCTAGCTAGACTTGTCTCTGGCTCCCGTCCTAGCAAGAACTTTAAATCCTCAAGCTGGTCCGGCCTCTTTAGTTATTTTATTAATAAAGTTATATCTTTATCTAATTTTAACTTGGAAGTTGGAAATGTATTTATAAAATGTGAAAAATATTTTTAATTAATAGTATTATAAAATTAAATATAAATATATATAACCCTTTATTAAAGTTATCCCTAAAAAGAGTTCATTTAGGTTATCCACATCATCATTTCTTTTTTTAAATATTTATATATTTTATATTTTTTGACTTTTCACTCTTTACTTTCTTTATAAAAAATACTTTTTCCTACAAAAATTAATGAATTTTTTTTGTTAACAAAATTAATGCTATTTTTCTTCCAATGAATATATGCATTTATAATCGAATTAATATGAAAAAAAATAGGAAAATTTTAAATTTATCTCGTTACATTAGCGCAAAAATAACTTCTATTTTATTATTTAAATTGAAACGTTAAAATTTAAAATAAGCAAGCTAAACGGACTTTGGTAGGCGAACTAAGTTGGGTCTTGGCGAGTTTTGAAATGTAACCTAGTCTAAGCCTAGCCCAACTCATAAACGACCCTTATCTGTTTCTAACTTTGAAAAAGACTGTATGTTTGGATGGAATTGTTTTAAAGAGTGATTTATTTTTAATCCACTTTTGAAAAATCTATAAATAATGAAATTTTTGTGTGGGTAATTTAATAGAAAAACTTTCGAAAATTCATAACTTTTTAATAAGGATTTTAAAAAATCTCAAATCCCCTTTTTAAAATTTATCTAAGGTAGAGTTTGGCGGTTGTAGTTAGAAAAAATTCGATTTTAAAAAATACTTTTGAAAAGTACTTTTAAGAATTACTATGAAAAAGTATGATTGAAATTCTTTTAATGTTTGGTATTACTATGGGAATATGTAATTTTAAGGTAAAAATACTTTTTAAACATAAAAGCATCAAATTTCAACTTTTCAGGTTAGGTGATTTGTACCTGTCAAAAGAACTTTTGAAACAACCCAAAAATTATTTGACATTACATTAGAGATGAAAATGAACTTTTTGACCTCCAAACCCAATGCAAAATAGGCTCTAAATAGGTTTTTTTTTTTTTTTTCAAATTCCACTAAATAGTTATAGATATACGCGCTTTAGGCTTCGTAAGTTAACAAATATATAATAATAGCAAAAATGAAAAAAAAAAAGAATAGCAGAAGAGTAATTCGGAATTTCATATCTATTTTTGAGCAGCAAAGAAATATTTTATTGAGTGTGAGCTATCTATATACGTTGTTTGAGCATAAGCTTTTCTTTGAAAAGCAAAGAATTATATATATATATATATATATATATTTATATATATATATATATATATATTAATATTGCGAGCTTTATAGCTATTCGTTTAACAAAACTTCACCTCACTCTATGTAAAAGCTGTGCTCCCGTAGCACTCTTCAGACAAGTTTAAACATCGCTCACGGCCTTACCAACCTGTCTCGCAGGCTTACAGACGGTGTTGGACCTAACCCACATACCTAAGATATTGTCTCTTGACTCATGACATTCGAGTACTAATGCTATAAGCTCAAATTGTTAAGATGCGTGCTCCTAGTAGCAACAAAGCCAGGGTTAGAAAAGTGTTGCAAGTACGTTGGTACTCAAACATTATTGGACAATGGATAATAGACAATATCTGAGGTGTGTAGGTTAGGCTCAATACCGTTTATAAAGTCTACAAGGCAAGTTTGCAAGACTGTGGGTGAGGCTCGGACATGCCTGAAGAGTGCTACGAAAACACGACTCTTACAAAAAGGTGCCTTTTTAAGAGTAGTACTATTCAGGCTAACTTGGGCCTGGCTCACAGCCTTGCCAATCTGCCTCACATGCTTACAAATGGTGTTAGCCTCTAGCTTACCCACCAAGGTATTCTCTTAATTTGACGAAATGATTACTAACATCCTGCAGGGACACTTGAACCTAAGATCTCAAGAGTTTTGTTGCTCTCAATAGCACTCTTTTTAACTATTTGGGATATAGCTCAATTAATAAATATATAAAAAAAATTTAGTTAATAATAAATAGAGAATTTTAATTAACTAAATAATTGTCAATGGTATTTCTGAGTTATATTGGAAAAACATGTATTTTAAGCAATTCAAAAGTTTTAATATATATATATATATATATAATAGATATGTGCGTACTTATACATATATCGCTTATATATCAATGTACCTACAAAAAATCAAGGTAATCATGTTTGCAACTAGCAAGAGCTTACCTTGGAAGTTATTGACGCCCAGATACAAAACTTCAAGAGCAGTCAAATTCTTCAATTCCCTTGGAATACTCCCTTCAAAATTGTTATGAGACAAGGATATCTCTTCTAACGTCTTGCACTTGAATAGACCACTTGGAATTCTGCCAGAAAGCTGGTTATAACTCAAATACAATCCTCGTAGGTTATGAGTGTGATCAAACAATTCCGGTCGCAGATGTCCATTTAGTTTATTATTGCTGAAATCAATATATTCCAAATTGGAAGACATGTTCCATTTCATGGAAGGCATGGAACCTGAGAGTTGGTTATCGCCCAGATCAATATCTTGCAATGAAGAAATGTTGAAGATTGATGAAGGTATAGAACCAGAGAGCTGATTCTGATTTAAATATAACAACTTCAATCCCGAAAGATTTTCGATTTCCGTAGGAATATGTCCTTGCAGATTATTTCCACCGAAACTCAGGGTCTCTAGCTTGGGCAAATAGCATAGAGAAGATGGGATGCCACCCATGAACTTGTTACCGTCCGCAATCAAGGCTCGAACTTTAGTAAAGGAATCAAACCATGGTGGGATTTTCCCGCTGAAGCTGTTGTTGCTTAAGTTTAAGACTTTGAGCCGATGCAAATTAGATAACTGATTTGGTAACGAGCCTTGAAAATTGTTATTGTCCGTGCTGAGCTGAGCAAGGAAAGATAGGTTTCCCAAATGTGGAGGTAAAGTACCTTCGAGACCCATGCTAGTAAGATGGAGAGCTGTGACTCGATGGTGGCGAGGTCCGCAAGTGACACCAATCCAGTTGCAAACGAAGGTTACAGTGGACCAGTTGGCGGCTAAAACATTTTGAGGATCAGTGACATGAGATTTGAATGCAAGAAGAGCCAACTGGTCTGTGGTTATGTTGTGTGAATGTTTAGACAAGGAAACAGAAGCATTGAAGAGCAGGATCGCCAGGAAGGCGAGAATGAACTGTATGCTTCCCATAAGGTTCAATGAAAGTATGAGTAATTGGAAAAGGGACTTGTGATTGTGAGGCAAATTGAGAAAGAAACAACATTTAAATATGGATTTAACATCACTTGAGTAGTGGACATTTGGTTCGTTTAACAAAATAGTAGTTTGGGTAAATTGCAAAAAAGGATTGTCTATAGGAAATATTTATTAATTAGTATGATGAAAAAAAAATTACTAAGAAAGAAATAATACTCTACTATAAAATATGTAATTAAGAAAAGTTGCATTTATCTCTTTTTTTTTATCTTATTAAAAATGTTTTAAAAAAATTAGGGATGGTAGAAAAGTGACAAGCACTTGACTTTTTATCACCGCTAAGTTTGGCAAATTTCAAAGTCTCCCACGTCTATGCTTTTCTTTTTCTTTTCTTTTGTTTCTTTTCATTTTCTAGCTAATTCAAGTACATGTTTTCTCTCTCTCTCTCTCTCTCTCTCTCTCTCTCTCTCTCTCTCTCTCTCGCTCTCTCTCTCTCTCTCTCTCTCTCTCTCTTTTAAATCAACCCTTCGATATCCCAAAAATAACATTAGATTCCTACTAATCCGAAGTCATTACATTGAACTCCAAACATAAAGAAACTCTCTCAATGCCCATACTTAAATCATATATTTTGAAATAATTGATAAACAGATTTTTGCAAGGGAATAGAATCGGTGTAGCAAGTAATCCCAAAAGTATTCCTAGGTATCAAACTTAAGGGAGCTAGATAGCACTAACAATCAATTCTAGTGAACAAATAATATTCTTTGATGAAAGATTGAGAATAATTAAATCTAAAATTAAACAAAAGGAAATTGGAGATAATCAACAATAAGAACTACCAAGATTTAGGTTTTTTCATAGGGTAATTCAAATTAATTAAACATGATTGATTTCAGTTAAAGTTGCAATCACTAATTTAGTTAAGGGTTCTCCCAAACTCACTCAACTTTTCTCAGCTAAGTTAGTGTGTCGTTAAAAGCCAAATTAAAACTAAGGTACTATTAGAGTCTAGTGGTAAGCAAAGGTCATTCCCACCAAGGATTGATTATTGAACTTCTTCGATTCTTAACTAGTAAATAAGGCAAAGGTAAAAATCTTGAGTTTGGAATAAGATGAATCTAAAAGTAAACAAAGCAAATAAAATAAAAATAGATAACCAATAATAGAGAACTTCAGTTTAAACCAATCATCCCTCTTGAACTAGACAGATCGATCATAGACAATCAATCAAACGATCTAATCTTGCATATAATAGGCATAAGTTAAAGTACTCAAGTTTCCTATTAACCCCTATCTTTCCTTAGTTTCTAATTAATACTCAATTTTCTTAAGAGGGCCCTTTTCATCAAATTAATTCAACATCCCAGCAATATGAATTTAGATATGACAAAAGCATGAGAAATAAGAAAGACATTAGCGTATATGAACAAAAAATCTACACTAGTGTAATTTGTTTAATTCATATCCAATCTCCCCATAGATAAGCAATTAAGATATATGAGACCTTAATTGTATCTAATTCACTACTTGTGATTAGAGTTACTTATTACAATTTTGGATAAATAATCCTAAATCTAGCAATCAATTAACATATAATGTTAACTAGTATGCATCCTAGGCAAGAAAATATGAAATCATAAATATTATGCTTAGAGGAATCAGAATGCATGCAAAATAAGATTAATTAAGCACAAACAAAGCCTCACGATCTTCTTCTTCAAGAGTTCAAAATTGCTTCAAACTGAAAATAAGAATTTAGCAATACATAGTAGAAAAGAGAACACAAGAAGAAAATAAAATTTCTAGGAATTCCGTAAATTTTACAATGGATGGCTGAGTCTTCTTATATAGGGGAGTCAAGTATCCTTAAACTTAGCTTGCAAGTAAAGAAATTCTAATTCTAGAAGAATACTAACTAGATTAAAGTGTTTATAAAGGAATTAACTAAGTACATGAGACGATTCAATGGGTTCAGACATGTGGGCAGTAATACAAGAGAGATTAAGACTTCAATGAAGCCTTTTCCAGTAGCTAGGAATACTTTTTCAAGTAGGAGAAAAGATAGCACACTCCACATGTCTTGCACATGCTTTATTAAATCTCATCTACCCTCTGGATTTGAACTCCATCATAGTAAGGCTTAAGTCGATGACCATTCACTTTAAACTCCTTTGATGTTGCCAAACTTTGAATCTCCACTATACCATGAGGGAAAACATTAGTAATAACAAAAGGACCAAGCCATCGAGAATGGAGCTTACCAGTGAATAAACTAAGCTTTGTATTGTAAAGAAGAACTTTTTGGCCAATTTCAAAAGTCTTCCATAAAATCATCTTGTCATGCCATGCTTTTGTTTTCTCCTTGTAAATCTTTGAGTTCTCAAAGGCATCATTCCGAATTTCCTCAAGTTGTTGCAATTGCAATTTTCTATGCATTCCAGCATCATTAAAGTTAAAGTTGCATTGCTTGATAGCTCACCATGCCTTATGCTCAAGTTCAACAGGAAGATGCCATGGGTTACCAAAGATAAGCCTATAAGGAGACAGCCTAATGGGTGTTTTATAGGCTGTTCTATATGCTTATAGTGCATCCTCAAGTCTTGTAGTCCAATCTTTCCTATTAGGATTGACGGTTTTCTTAAATATGCTTTTCACTTCTCTATTTGAAACTTCAGCTTGCCCACTAGTGAAGTGAAAACCTTGTGTGTGATCCCATACTTTTTGGCTAGTGCTTCCACCATTCTATTGCAAAAGTGTGTCCCCTTGTCACTGATCAAAATGCGTGGAATCCCAAACCTAGAGAAAATGTTGGATTTGACAAAATCTACAACAACCTTAGCATTATCAGTCTTGATAGCTTTAGCTTCCACCCACTTTGAAACATAATCACATGCAAGTAAAATATATTTATTGCCATAGGAAGAAGGAAAAGGACCCATGAAATCAATACCCCAAACATCAAATATTTCTTAAACAAGTATGGAGTGTAAAGGCATTTGATCTCTATGTATTATATTTCCTACTCTTTGACATCTATCACAAGACTTGCAAAATAAATATGCATCTTTAAACAAAGTAGGCCAATAAAAGCCATATTCCAATATCTTCCTAGCAGTTCTTTTAGGTCCAAAATGGCCTCCACATGCATAAGAGTGACAAAAAGTTAGGATAGAATGAAATTCAGATTGAGGTACACATCTCCTAACTAATTGATCAGAGCAATACTTCCAAAGATAAGGATCATTCTACACATAATATTTGGCATCACTCTTTATCTTATCCTTATGAGATTTATTTACATCACTTGGCAATTGTCTAGATACAAGATAGTTAACAATGTCAGCATACCAAGGCAAATAATCATGCAAAATAAATGAGTTTTCATAAGGAAAAAAGTCATTTGGGGGGGTGGTGTCTTCAGGTTGCACAATTCGGCTCAAATGATCAGCCACATGGTTTTCAACAGCTTTCTTGTCTATAATCTCCAAGTTGAGCTCTTGTAGCAACAAAATCCATCGTATAAGCCTCGATTTTGCCTTTTTCTTTGCTAGTAGGTACCTGAGTGCTGCATGATCAGAATATACAATTACTTTAGTACCGAGCAAATAAGAACGAAATTTATCAACCAAGCAAATAAGAACGGAATTTATCTAAAGCAATACAATAGGTAAGAGTTCTTTCTTCGTGGTGGTGTAGTTTCTTTGGGCAGCATTCAAAGTCCTAGAGGCATAGTATATCACATGTGCCTTCTTTCCAACTCTTTATCCCAAAATTGCTCCAATGGCATGATCACTCGCATCGCACATAAGTTCGAATGGTAAGTTCCAATTTGGAGGTTGGATGATTGGAGTGGAAGTGAGTGCTTTCTTCAACTTATCAAATGCTCCATGGCAATTTTCATCGAACTTGAATTCCACATCTTTTTGTAAAAGGTGACATATGGGTGATGCTATCTTTGATAAACCTTGATACCTTCTATAAAAACCTGTATGGCCAAGAAAAGAACGAATCTCCCTCACATTAGAGGGGTAAGGCAGGTTTTTTTATAATGTCTTTCTTAGCCTTATCTAACTCTAAACCTTTAGATGAGACAATATGACCTAAAACAATACTTTGTTCTACCATAAGGTGACATTTTTCAGAATTTAAAACAAGGTTAGTTTCAATGCATCTTTCTAAGATCAATTTGAGATTATGTAGACAAGCATAAAAAGAATCTCCATAAATGGTAAAATCATCCATAAATACCTCTATGATGTTTTCCACATAATCTTGAAATATGCTCATCACGCATCTTTGGAAAGTGGCTGGAACATTGCAAAGTCCAAATGACATGCATCTATAAGCAAATGTGCCAAAAAGACATGTGAATGTTGTCTTCTCTTGGTCTTCAGGAGCAATTGCAATTTGAAAATAATCTGAGAAACCATAAAGGAAACAATAAAATTGACTACCAGCTAATCTCTCAAGCATTTGATCAATAAAAAAGAGAGGAAAATAGTACTTTCTAGTGGAAGCATTGAGCTTCCTATAGTCAATGCAGACATGTCATCCAGTTTGCAATCTTTAGGGCACAAACTCTCCTTTTTGGTTCTCAACCATGGTGATACTAGATTTCTTAGGAACCACTTGCATGGGACTAATCCACTTGCTATCAGAGATTGGATAGATCATTCCTACTTCACGAAGCTTTAAGATTTCCTCTTTGACTACATCCATCATAGGTGGATTGAGTCTTCATTGGGCCTCTCTACTCGGTTTAGCATTATCCTCTAATAAGATGCGATGCATGAATATGGAGGGACTAATTCCCTTGATGTCAGCAATGGTCTATCCTATAGCTATCTTGTATCGCGAAGCACTCGAATCAATTTCTTCTCTTGCAAAGGTATAAGGCTACTAGATATGATCACTAGCAAGGTCTCATCATCTCCTAGAAAGGCATACTTCAAGTGGTTAGGCAAAGGTTTAATCTCAAACTTTGGTGCCTGCAAAATTGAAAGGAGAAGTTTATTAGTACGTATAGGTAAATCAACATAGGATAAGTTAAATCTAGATGAGATTAAGGGTAAAGAATCCAAATCCAAAGTTGATTCCACTATGTCTTCTCTTGTTGCCAAAGCCCATTTGTTGCAATCTTCCCTTGTGTAAGAATTAGCTAATGCCATCTCAAGAGCATCCTCATTATGCAAGTTTAAAACCTATTGAGATACAACATCAAGAACATCAATAGAAAAAACAGAATGCACATCACTAAGATACCTCATCGCTTTAAAGCTATTGAAGCGAACAATCTCTCCATAGACATCTATCTTTGTCCTTGTAGTCCTAAAAAATGGTCTCCCAAGTAGAATAGGAACAACTCCAGGGTTGTCATCATCTTCCATCCTAAGTACATAAAAATCAATGAGGAATACCGATTCATTTACCTGCACCAAAACATCTTCAACAAGCCCCTCGGGGTAAACATTAGATCTATCCACCAATTGAATGATAACTTCGGTTTCAATAAGATTTCCTAGATTTATAGCTATATAAATGGAATAAGGCGTAACATTTATAGAAGCGCCTAAATCACACATAGTTTTTTGAAACCTATTATTACCAATTGTATAAGGAATAGAAAAATAACCTAAATCCTTACACTTTGAAGGGAGTTTTCTTTGAATTACAGCCGATATATTCTCGCCAAAACTTACCTTTTTGTTTCCTTTAAGCTTCCTCTTATTGGTACACAAATCTTTTAGGAACTTAGCATACCTTGGTACTTGCTCGATGGCATCAATAAAAGGAATGTTCACATGCACCTTTCTAAAAGTTTTCCATATATAATTTTCTTGCTCTTCTTTCTTAGATTTAGTCAACCTAGAAGGGAAAGGAAGAGCAAACACATTAGTACTAAAATCTGAATTTAAAGGAAGTGAGTGTACCTTAAGAAGTGAGGAATCGGATGTGCAGGCAGCATCAATTGGGGATTGATCTTACTTTAGTTCTTCTTGCAAACCTCCTTTCTTTTACTCAGGAATTACTTCCCACTTTTTATTTAAGCTATCCTCATGCAACTCCTTGGACTTTTTGGGAGATTCTTCTTTTTTTCCATTTCTCAATTCAATTGCACTTGCATTCTCTTTTGGATTGACAATTGTTTGAGAAGGAAACTTGCTTGAAATTTTGGAGTTGATCTCAGTAACATTTGTTGGAAGTTGTCCTAATTAAGTCTTTAAATTCTGAATGCTAGTTCTTCTTTCTTATTTAAAATGCATAGAGTCCTTAATTAGTGTTTTAAACATATCATCAAGTGACGTATTAGAAGTAGAAAAAGAGGGTTGAGAATGGTGTGTCCTATTTTGCTGGAAATTCATCTTATTGTGCATATTTGATCCTCTTTGATTTCCATGTGAAGATTTGGATGATCCCCCCCATCCAGTATTGTAGGTGTTGTAAAAGGGATCATATTTTCTTTGTTGTCTGGAGAATCCTCCAATGGCATTGGCTTCCTCATTGTGCTCCTCTTATAAGATGGGATAAAGCATCGGTGGGGTGTCCTGTATGTGAGCATATTCCACACACCTTTTATGTCAAGCCACTCATAGCAAAATTTTCAAGCAAAGAGGTAAGTTTATCTAATCTTTGATCAATACTACTACTATTTACCTCATTGACTCTTCTTGTCGATGTAAAATCTCCTGTCCTGAATTGATGAGTACTTTCAGTTACATCTTCAATCAATTCTCTTGCTTGATTAGGAGTCTTATTTATCAATGCTCATCCACTAGCTGTTTCTAACATTTTTCTATCCATAGGTGATAAGCCAATCTAGAAAAATCTCAAGATAAGTTGTTCAGAGAATTCATGATGTGGGCAACTATTGCACAACTTCTTGTATCTCTCTCAATACTAATACAATGTCTCTCCTTGTTGTTGGCGAACTCCACAAATTTCCTTCATAAGGTCGTTGTTAAGTATGGTGAGGAAGAACTTTTCCAGGAAAAGTCTTTTCATCTCACTCCAACTTGTAATAGATCGAGGGGAAAGTATCAAATTAAAAGTGAAGGGAAACACTCTTACTTTGATATTATCATCAGTCTCATTGGTGGTCTTGAGATTTGAACAATCTAAGTAGAACTTTTGAATATGCTTGTGTAGATCTTCAATTGACAAAACCATGAAAAGTAGGGAGCAATTGTAAAAGACTAGATTTAATATCAAAATTTGTCTATAAGTTTGGAAAATTAATGCGAAGTGGAGGAAGATTAATATTGGGAGTAGAGAGCTCCTTAAGTGTCCATTACACTTGAGCATTTTTTTACGCCATGTTTGGTCTTTCTAAGAGAGTTCCTGGTGATGGTAGTGATAAGGATCAGGAAGATGAGTCTTCTTTTGCTTCAGAAGGAAAAATAACTCTCTTTGGAGTGTGGTGTGAGCTAAAGGTAAGGAAAGCTTTATTGAGTTGTTCTTTGAGGTTCTTGAACTTCTTTTGGTACTCCTCACCCTCCTGAGTCATGCAATTCCTACAAACGAAAGAGTTTAAAGGTTAAATATGTCACACCCCGACCCGCCGAGCCGGGCATGTGGCAACCGTCGTACCACCTCGAGATTCGTGCCATAAAATGTGGGCTATCCGAGATAGCACAAGGCATAGAAAGAGTATCATCACCATAAAACCATCAAAACTAAACTTTATTTAGAAAATATTTATAATAAATAAATAAAAAAAAGAGTACTAGCTAGTGGACTAGTTTAAGGAATAACCTACGTAGTAGAATATACTAACTCCTAAGCCACCAACCACTCCTATGAGCCTCCGATCCATCTAGCGTCCTCACACATGGGAACTGCATCCAAAACATTGGATATAGGTTCAATGCAAAGTCAAATAGGTTTGGAAAGTTCGGGTAAATCCAAAACAATTTAGAAAACATTATACGTTTCTTTTGAAAATATTTTTCAAAACATTTGCCCCAAATCCTTTCTAAGTAAAGCAAATGTAATAATAATAATAACAACATCTAACTACGGGCTGGCCGTGAAAACACAATGAGGCTTGACCTTGGCTGTGGTAGAGAAATCTCGTATCATCGAGGGCTATTTCTTTTCCTTTCTTTTTCAAACTTTCTTTTAATAAGGAAACTATATTCTTTTCTTTTGAATATATATATATATGTATATATATATATATATAAAAGATATAGGTATCTCTCTCTAAGCCCGTTCCCTCGACAGTGCTAGTCGCTGTGTGGTTGTAGCTGCATCAGTCCTGGCGAGTCTCCCTCTGTGGCTCTCTACTCTAGGCCAATACATTCACCATGCCCCTTTAAAAAGGCGGTCTACGGCTACCTCGCATGCATGCTTATCTCCGTCCACTCACTTCATCACATGAAGCACCGAGTCTCATCGAGTCGCACATATGTATGATCATGCATCGTCGGGCACTCATGTCATACCTTTCATACATAAATATAAAAACATACATACATCTCATAAATTTAATTTCTTAACCTTTGCCCCTGTGGCATATAACAACGTGTGTGGCAGTGTGAGGAAATACCCAAATCCCAAAACATTTAATTAAAACATTTTAATAATAATAAAAACGTTTAGCCCTAAATGGCTAAACACTGAACGCAAGGCCACTCACAGTGTTGGGAGGTTCGTATACTCCCAAATGTCCCACAAAGATCGATCTCTGGAACGTCGCCGCACTCGAACGTCCAAAACCCTAATCACACGGAGATAAATGTTAGCATTCATAATAAATCTTATGAATGTTCCTATGAGGCTCTAGTATAACATAAGATGATGTTTGGATGTGTTTCGAGGCTTAGGAAAGTGTCCGGGAAGGTTTCGGGTCAAAATCGAACATTGGACAAAAAATTATGAAAATGCCCCTAAGGGCCATTGGCGACTCCCGCAAGTCCGGTTCCCATGCAGGAGGTGAGTCAAAAGACTCGGGATTCGAGTCTTGGCCTCGAATTCTGTGTTATTTGACTACCTTTCGATGCGTAAACTTGGACAGGCGATCCTTAAGCCATCCACGACAGATTTACCAAAAGAAAAATGAGAATCATCAGCTTAAAACTAAATCTAGTTAAAAAGCTAGACTAAACTTTGAACCGAGATTTCTACTAGACCTATGCATGGATTTACGTGCATACTAAGTATAATGCAAATCTAGATAAGTATAATAGCATACTAGAAACTCACCTCGATTCGTCAGTCGATTTGTCCGGATCGGCCAAAAGTTCGAAGTTGCTCCAAAAGAGCAAAAGAGAGAAAAGAGAAATGAGAGAAAAAAAGAAATGAAGGGGAGAGGCTCGGCCTCCCCTATTTATAGGGAAGCCCACCACTGGGCCTACTCGAACCTCGGGCCAGACTTTCTTTCCTCTTTTCAACTTCTCTTAATCTTGATCTTTGGCCTAATTCGCTGACTTTTACACTAATGGATATCCAATCCATTGGCTATAGACTTAAAAAAGTCCAATTGAAATTTAGTTGCTTCCATGCATGGTCAATCAAATCATCTTCCAACTCCGTCTTATTTTAACCTTGACTGCTCTTCATAATTAGACACATTCAGACTGACGTATTGTTCAAATTAATACGCCGTCTACACTGTTCCATTGGTACAAAAAAGTTGGATTAGGTCCGGGTGTGTCAACTTTCCCCTCATTCAAAAAAATTTCGTCCTCGAAATTATTGAAGTAGTTGTGGAGGAGTCTTGGCTTTTATTCTAAGCCTTCTTCTGGGTTTCGATTAATGTTCATACCACTATTCGTTTGCGAATTCTCTTGTTGCTTCTCATTCTTTCTCGACCGTCTTTTCTCAAGAACAACCTTCTTGCTATTCTGTTCTTAAGTTTGAACTTCATCTTCTTCTATAGCAGAGCCTATCCTTATCCATTTGTGGATTAGGCTCGCTTCACCTCAACTATATTGCTTGGAGGCTCCTACTCCATCTCCACCGTGCTTTACTTGATCTTTTTGCTTAGTCCTTGACCTTTCCTTAAGTTTCTCTTATCGAGACTACCTTCTTATTACTGCTGAGGTTCACTTCTCCGGTTTCCTTAAAAATCTCTTATTCTTACCTTAATCGTGCCTCCTTTTTTGAGGCCATTTTCTAATGCATCCTTCGTCTTTTGATGTCTTGTACTCATTTTTGTAACCAAGATATTGGGGAAGACTTTTGCTTAACTCCCTCACCTCTAAGGCGAGGGGTGCGACAAGTTAACTCGTTCTTCCCTTACCTTGGTCTTTTCGTCTATTTCGTTCCTTAATCTCATTCTCTTTTTTGTTTCCTAGTCTTCTTCTCTTTCTCCTTTCATGGCATATGAGTTGAGCTCTCGTACACACTTGGCCCATTATCGGCCATGTCATATCAAAGGATCAGAGATCATGCCCTCTCGGCTCTTACAATTAGACTCATTCTCTGACTGCCCATCTTTAAATCAAATAGGGCCCTCGGCCCGTCTCATCTCTCATCTTCTCTGGGATGGAAAACTCTGGGTGGCCTCATGCTCTCCCCAGTTACACTCTGGGTTGGTCCTTTCGAGTGGTAATCTCAGAAATCCTCATCTCGATCTTCGATCACTTCCTCCCATTAGGATGCCTCATATGGCTCCCAAGACATCTGTACTTGAGCCTCGACCACATGTTGATCCATGCTATATCTTCTAGCCTCTTAGGGCTCTCAATCATCTTTTATCTTCTTTGCTATCATCTTTTCTTCCTTTTATTAACAATTCAGGTTAGGGTTTCCTTTCCCCTTCATTTTTCCTTTCTTTCCTTCCAGTCACCCACAATCCATTATGGGGTCCACACTTTTCTTGCATTCCTGCCTATGCGAGACTAACCAATCACGCACGTTACAGTTGTGCGGCATCATCTATAGTTTCCTTATTCACATCTTTCCCCCTCTTAGGGTTTTTTATCCTTTCACTTGATTTGCCTTTATCTTGGTATCCTTTGGCATCCATTGCCATCTTTTGGCATCAGCTGCAGCTCTCATAATCTCTCTACCCCTTCCATTAGGGTTTCGGGTTCGCTGCTAACTTTATTATACCTTGGTTGTCATGATCTTTCCCACCTTGTCCAACGGTTTCCTTTATTCAAGCCTCATCTCTTTCTTCTCTTCTTTCTCTATCATCCTCCAGTTTATCATTCTTCTAACACCTTTGCTTCATTTAGGTGTTAGAATTTCCTTTCTTTCTCTTTTTTCCTTTCTTATACCAGCTGTGCTCATAGAAGTTTATAAGCTTGACCATTCTCTTTCCTTATCCTCGTACTCATTCTATTGAGTATCGGGTCATTCTTGTGATCCTTTCTGACTTAGTCTTCACATCACTTGCTTTTTGTATATGGGTCTTCTTTATCTTGGCCGTTCTCGGCTCTCAATTCCCTTGATATCTTCTTTGTCGTCCACACCAAGGTTTACTTATTATGGAAAAACACCTTTCTTAATCATCTACATTTTTCCACCCTTATCTGCATCTGGTTAATCCGAATTTACCTTGGCTTAGACTCCATTTCCCACATCCTTTCTCCGCTTATCATTCTTTGGGGGGAGGGGAGAATTTATCCTTAGGTTAAGCTGCTCCCCTCCTTCAAATTCTCAACTTATCCTTCTTATTCCTTGACTCATTACTCTTAAATCTTCCTATCTCATTCTGCCATCTTGCTTTCACCTTTTGTCTTTCCTAGTTTCAATTATCATCCTTGTCTTATCCTCACTTTTTCTTCGACTCTTACCTAAGTCGATCTAATTTCCTCTTTAACTGGGTTTAAAATCTCCTTATAACTTCAATCATCATCATTTAGGATGTAATTATCCCCATTCACTCGTTTCCTTCGAGTGATTTCTTCTCTTTCTCCTCTCTAATTTTTCTTTCTATCCAACCTTCTTATCACTTCTTATAACTCAATTTGTTGGGGGTTCTCTTTTCCTTCATCGACTCACGTCCTTAACCTTTCTTTTCCTTAGTATTTCTTGCCTCTAATCATTCTTGTTTATTCTTTCTTTTCTTTAAACTATTCGTAATATGATGTAGTGCTTTGGCTTGACTCACATTTGGGGTTCATTATGCTAAACTTTCTTTAGCTAATATCTGTTTCTAAGTCTTTTACTCGCTTTCTTTAAACCTATCCCTAGGTTATCTACCTAGGTTTTGCCTCAAGTTCTAATTTTCTGTGCCTTACTTTTTACTAATCTTACCTAGTCTTTTCGAGGTTATTAACCTATGGTTCATTATGAAATTATTACTAATTAAGGGTTAAGGTTTTCGAAGGTGTACTATGCTTTTCCTCTTTTAGGGCTCTACTCCTAGTTAGCCTAAACTTAGTTCACCAACTGAACTAAGCTTCTCTTGCTACCTAAGACTTATTCATCTTGATTAGCCTAGAATTTTCATTTACCTAGAGTTTTGTATTTTCTTTCTTCATTAAGAAAGCTTCTGCACTACATCACATCATTCTTGTATCCTTTATTTCAACGTTCGCTTTTCTTTTCTCTTCCCTTTATTCTTTCTCACCAGTTCCTTCTGATGATGTCCTTTCAATTATGAGGAAAGTTCTCTTCATGCAGCTTATTTGCATGCATGCAGGTATTTCCACTGTTGTCATCCATTCCATTCTCCCCGCTTACTTACTTCCCATTGACCTTGACCATGACAAGGTCCTTTCTTATCATCCTTTGGGGTAGAGAACCCTTGGGTATGGAAGTTCCCAGCTTATCCTTTCCTTATTCCATTTCCTTCATCTTTATTTCCTTTCTCTTCTTCTATGTTATCTTCTCTTAACATTGGTATCCAATGGTCAAACAAGTAGTAACGGATGCACTACTCGTTAACCATATGGATGAGATATCTTCTCCTTTTTCTCATCACCATTTTCTACACGTTTTGCTCCTTAATTAGCTTTAGCACTGGGACCCAAAAGCTGACTTCAAGATAAAGTGTCCACTATGCAGTCATTATACGGAAATGGGATCTCTTTCCATTCCTCATCCTTTGTTTTGCCATCTCTGCCTTCTTCCTCTTCATCTTTTCTCACGAATGGCTTCTTTCTTATTCTTCTTCCTTACTATCCTTTTGCTGTTCTAGAGTCCTTTAGGGTTTCCCCTTAGCAGTTCCTTTCACATCCTTAATTGACTTTCCCTTAACTCATTTTTCGTGATCTTGGGTTCACTCGATCTCTTCCAATTTCCTTGGATGGTCTTCCTCGACAACTTTCTCTAAACTCTACACATAAACAGTGTAGAAAGTGAGAGGTGCCAAGTTAGTCCATCAAAGGGGTTCAAACTATTCTCTTACTGGAGTTCTTCTACTTCATCATCCTCCTCAGTGTTTACTTGTTCCACAACTTGGAGTCCTCAAGTGCCAATCCACTTGACTCCGGGTGGTCTTTCTTCCTTCCACCCTTGCTGTACTTTCCCTTAGAACCTGCACACCATTGGTGCAGAATTGTGGAAAGTCGGTTCACCCTTGCTGTGCTTTCTCAGAGTCTACATACTAGTGGTGTAGAAATTGAAGGAGAGAGAGGTTGAGTTGTCCCATGTGGACTCCTCGTTGATCTTTCCGTTTTAACCTTTTCATCACCTTTCCTCTTCGAACTTCCTCTCAAGGTTTGCACATGATTAGTACAGAGAGTGAAAGGGGTTGATCAACATCGTGTGGGTCAATAAAGGACCTCCATACATGGTTAGCCTTGCCTTGGATTCACCTTTCATCTTTCCATTTGTTGTTCGATGAAGTCCTTTTTCGAAGAATATTGAGTACTTTCCTTCATCTTCTTGTTTAGGTGCCTTACCTCACATTCTGAGGTTTTTTCAACCTCGTTCTCTGTGATCTCGTATCTCCTTGACTCATTCCTTTCTAACATGACTCTCTCTCTCTCTCTCCTAGTTTACACACTAATCGTGTAGAGAGTGAAAGGAGTTTGTTTAGTCTTTGTCCACGTCGAATTCACTTTTGCTCTTTGCATCGTCCTTGCTACTTCGTTTCCTCTCGACTCTTACATATTGTAAGTGTAAAGAATGGGGGAAAAACGCAATTGGGGTTGGTTGGACGTTAAACTCACTTCTTCACTAGCGAGTCTCGATGTCCATAACCTTGAAGGTTAAATGCCAAGCTAGCTTTCTTTACTGGCAAGCCTTTAAATAGGCTACCAAGGAAGGTTGGATGAGATGTTACATATCTCATCATCTCAAGGGAAAAAGTCTCTTACAAGGTTTGGCTAACGAGTAGGAAGGGTGTTAGGACCTGAAAGAATTGGTATTGGGGATTTATCGGAAAGCTTACGTAGCTTTCATGAATATCGAAGAAATAGTGGTCGTGGTGTTATTTCACCCGAAGACCACACTTGGATATCTTATATGGTGGCACACTACTAAGAATGATACTCTAAGAGCTGGTTTGGATGTTTATGACACGTTCGAGCAACTACATACTCGAACTCAGGAGTTTAAAACCTAAGTGATCCATTGGCTTCGAAAACATTTAAAAATACTTTGAAAATGCTTTATAACTTTTGAAAACGCTTTATAACTTTTGAAAACAATTAGAATTTTTTAATTGCTCTGATACCAATCAAATTGTCACGTCTCGACCTGCCGGGCCGGCAACGTGGCAACCACCACACCACCTCGAGATGCGTGCCATAAAAGACGGGCTATCCGAGATAGCACAAGACATAGAAAGAGTATCGTCACTGCAAAACCATCAAAACTAAACTCTAGTTAGAAAAATATTTATAATAATAAATAAATAAAAAGAGTACCAGTGGACCAGTTTAAGGAATAACCTACGCAACGGAATGTACTAACTCCTAAGCTACCAACCACTCCTATGAGCCTCCGATCCATCGAGCATCCTCACCCGTGGGAACCTTATCCAAAACATTAGATACAGGTGAATGACAGAGGTTCAATACAAAGTCAAATAGGTTTGGGGAGTTCGGGTAAATCCAAAACAATTTAGAAAACATTATACGTTTCTCTTGAAAACCTTTTTCAAAACATTTACCCCAAATCCTTTTTGAGTAAAACAAATGTAATAATAACAACAACATCTAACTATGGGCTGGCCGTGAAAACACAATAAGGCTCAACCTTGGCCGTGGTCGAGGAATTTCGTACCGTCGAGGGCTATTTCTTTTCCTTTCCTTTTCAAACTTTCCTTTAATACGGAAACTATGTTCTTTTCTTTTGAATATATATATATATATATATATATAAGATATAGGTATCTCTCTCTAAGCCCATTCCATAGACGGTGCTCGTCACTGTGTGGTCAGCTACATCAGTCCTGGCGAGTCTCCCTATAAGTCTTGGTGAGTCTCCCTCCGCGCCCCTCTACTCCAGGCCAATACATTCACCGTGCCCCTTTCAAAAGGCGGTCCACAGCTACCTCGTATGCATGCTCATCTCCATAGACTCGTTTCATCACATGAAGTGTCGAGTCTCATCGAGTCCATTCATATGTATGATCATGCCCGTTGGGCACTCATGTCATACCTTGCATATATAAATATAAAAACATACATACATACAACTCATAAATTTAATTTTCTCAACCCTTGCCCCTATGGCATATAACAATGTGTGTGGCGGTGTGAGGGAATACCCAAATCCCAAAATATTTAATTAAAACATTTTAATAATAATAATAAAAGCGTTTAGCCCTAAATGGCTAAACACTGAACGTAAGGCCACTCACAATGTTGGAAGGTTCGTATACTCCCAAATGTCCCACGAAAATCGATCTCCGGAACGTCGCCACACTCAAACGTCCGGAACTCTAATCACATGGAGATAAATGTTAGCATTAATAATAAATCTTATGAATGCACCTATAAGGCTCTAGTATGACCTAAGATGATATTTAGATGTGTTTCGGGGCTTAGGAAAGGGTCCGGGAAGCTTTCAGGTCAAAATAGGACACTTGACGAAAAATTATGAAAATGCCCTTAAGGGCAATTGGCGACTCCCTCGCAAGATTGCACTTGGCTTTTTAGGCCACTCCCGCATGGGAGTGGGTCGGTTCCTGCGCGGGACTGGCCACTCCCGCGCAGGAGTGACTTGCTTCCCGCGTGGGAGATGAGCTAAAAGGCTTAGGATTCGAGCCTTGGCCTCTAATTTTGTGCCATTCGACCACCTTTCGACGCGCAAACTTGGAAAAGAGATCCTCACGCCATCCATGACAGATTTGCCAGAAGAAAAACGAGAATCATCAGCTCAAAGTTCTTAGATCTAGAATCTAAAACTAAATCTAGCTACAAAGCTAGACTAAATTTTGAATCGAGATTTCTCCTAGACTTATGCATGAATTTACGTGCAAACTAAGTATAATGCAAATCTAGGCGAGTAGAATAGCATACCAGAAACTCACCTTGATTCGTAGGTCAGTTTGTCCGGATCGGCCAAAAATCCAAAGTTGCTCCGAAAGAGCAAAAGAGAGAAAAGAGAAATGAGAGAAAAAGAGAAATAAGGGGGAGAGGACTATTTATAGGGAAGCCCGCCACCGAGACTACTCGGACCCCGGGCCAGACTTTCTTTCCTCTTTTCATGTCACGCCCTGACCCGCAGGCTCGGCCACGTGACAACCGTCGTACCACCTCGAGATGCGAGCCTCGTCAGGCGGACAACCAAGATGGTACAAGGCTTAAAAATAAAGGATATTCGAGCAATATATGAAAACATACGAAAATATCATAGATAATATAGTTCAAAATATTTAAAAATAAAGTGACACATCTTACGGTGCTCCATGCAGCAGAAAGTATTATATATAAATACATAAATGTATATGTAAGATGTACTAATATTCCGAGCCAAGATACACAGAGTAAAATGAGGTGGCACCTACAAAGTCGTGTTCGCAATGTCGTACTGGGATCACTGGCCACCAGGACATCCGCCGTCCAAAGTCTGATGATCTGACAACAAAAGTGAATGGGGTGAGTACAATATACTTGTACCCAGTGAGAGACTCGGTTATAAAGACCGATCACCTCAGGCTGGGGATATGAAATAATCCAAAAATCAATTTAATAAACCATTTACTAAATATATGAAGTCCCACACCAAAACAAATATTAAATCAATAATAATATTTCCAAATGGGCTGGCATCTGAAAATGTTCCAAACAGGTATACCCGTGCGCTGGGGTATCCACTGGACCGTCAAGGGTTACTTTATATTTTTAAAACACTTTTCTTTACTCTCTGGCCCATTCCCTTGACGTTTGCCTTGCTGTGGTGGAACACAGCATCTGGAGCTCTGGCGAGTTTCCCTACGCGCCTCTTCCAACCAGGTTCTACTCACCGTGCCCCTCGATAGGCGGTCCACGGCTAAGTATCACACATGCTCTCAAACTCGGTCCACGCTTCCGCAAATCGGAGCCCCGAGGAACCTGCTCAATCTCTCATCTCTCAGGGGTATCGTTCCCCAAACAATAATCGATAATATCAATTTATAAAATTATTTGAAATTCCCACCCTTCAAATCATTTGTAAACTTAGTGTGTGAGGGTGGACAATTCATACCCCAAAACATATATAAACAAATTAATAAAGCATTTATAAATAAATTTGAAAACGGTTAACCCTCAAGGGTCAACCAATATAATCCAAGCCACTCACAATAGAGGAGAGTTGTATACTCCCCGATTACCCACGAATGCCTTAGCTCAAACTGCTACCGGTCTGAAACTCGTACAATCACGTACCTAAATAATCAAATTAAAATCTAATTTGATTAATAAAGACATTCAACCAACAATTAAATCATAAAACAAAACCCATTTAAGATCTCCAAGGTCCAAGAACTAAATTGGATAAGTCCGGAAGTTAACTGAAGTAAATTTGAGTCAATTGGGGTCAAATGGGGTCTAGGGCTGCAAAATGACCATTTTGCCCCTAAACCCGAAATAGGAACTCTCCCAAAACGGGGAGGATCCGGCCCAGGGACACTGCTGTCCCTGGCCCGGACCTTTGCTGCATCAAGACAGCAGCAAGCCGACTTCGGCCTTGCATCTTCTTTAGCTCGATCCAAGCTCAATTCAACTCCAATGGACGTGAAATTTGAAACACATACTCCTCAACACTTAAACTAAGATTCCACAGCATCAAAAACGGATTAAAACAACCAATCATGCACGAAATTGGAATCAAAACTCTAAGATTGCAGAAATTTCTGGCAGTAACGAAAATGCAAATTCAATTGAGCATAACTTTCAGCTTAGACCACGAAATGAGGCGTATAAGCTATCAAATTAAAGCTTGATGAGTCTAGATCAACATACCAAAAACGCAGCCAATTCCCACGAGTGAATTGAAAGTTATGAGCTGATGAACAATCTGTCTCCAGTTTGATAGATTTCTAGATTTCGAAAATTCTTCATGAATTTGGTGTTTTTGATTCTCAAACATGCTAAAGGAGTTGTTATTGATGATTGATGAAGTGTTTAATGATGGATTGAAGGCTGGAAATTTAAAGGAAATTGAAAGTATTTGAAGAAAGAAAGAAATGAAGAGAAGAAGAAGAAAAGAACATGAAAATAAATAGAAATGGTGGTCGGTTAGCCGACCACCACTTTTATATGGTTGGGTTGACCAAAGTCAACCCATCTGGTTTGACCATTGGTCAACCGACCATGGATTGACTTTTGGTCAACCCGGCCTTCATGCCTCGGTCTTCGTGCCCAAGGACCCAACCAACTCCGGATAAAATTTTAAGCTCCTAGGCTCGAAATTGAGCTAAAGGAAGTTCAAAACGTCTATGAAAAATCTAATTTGGTCTCTTGACTAAATAATTTACATAAATATAATACTTGACACGTTCGGACTAGGTCCGGGCATGTCAACTCTCCCCTCTCCTTACAAAAATTTCGTCCCCGAATTCAAACAAACTAATCATCAAACAAATGGGGGAAGTCACGTCTCATGTCATTCTCAGGCTCCCAAGTCTGCTCCTCAATTTGCGAGCTCTTCCATAAAACTCGTACCAAAGGTACCGATTTATTCCTCAAGGATCGAATCTCTCGATCCAATATGGCTACAGGTCGAACCCTGAAGCCTAAACTTTTCTTCAGCTTCACAGGTGGTGCTTGAAGAACGTGCGATGGATCAAGTACGTATTTTCGGAGCATAGATATATGAAAAACATCATGTATTCGAACCATATCGGGTGGCAACTCCAAGCGATACGCCACCGGTCCAATTCGTTTAGTGGCAAGGAATGGACCAATATACCTCGGATTGAGTTTTCCCGCCTTGCGGAAACGAATAACACCTTTCCAAGGTGAGACTTTCAAAAACACATGATCTCCCACTTGGAACTCCAAAGGTGTTCTCCTTCGCTGCGCATATTTTCTGTCTCGATCCTGGGCTGCCTGAAGTCGTTCCCGAATGAACTTCACATTCTTAGTGGTGAGTTCAATCTCTACCTTGTCGAAGATTCGATTCTCGCCCACTTCATCCCAATACAACGGGGTTCTACACTTCTTTCCGTACAGAGCTTCATACGGAGCCATACTAATACTAGATTGGTAGCTGTTGTTGTAAGCAAACTCCGCTGCTGCAAGATACATATCCCATCCACTAGAAAACTCAAGCGCACATGCTCGCAGCATGTCTTCCAATATCTGGATAGTACGTTCCGACTGATCGTCGGTCTGTGGATGAAAGGCAGTGCTGAAAAGAAGCTGAGTTCCCATCGCTTGCTAAAAGCTGTCCCAGAACTGCGAAGTAAACCTCGGATCTCGATCTGAAACTATAGAAGCTGGGACTCCATGAAGTCGAACTACTTCATTCATGTAAAGCTGCGCTAACTGGTTCACACTCCATTTCATGCTTACAGGGAGGAAGTGTGATGACTTGGTAAGTTGGTCGACAATCACCCATACCGCATCAACTCCTCGTCTAATGCGCGAAAAGCCGGTCACAAAATCCATGGTGATGTGCTCCCACTTCCATTCGGGAATTTGGAGAGGCTGAAGTGTCCCGAAAGGCTTTCGACGCTCTGCTTTCACTTGCTGGCACGTCAAGCATCTCGCTATGAATTCAGCAACTTCTCTCTTCATTCCAGGCCACCAATAATGATCCTTGATGGTTCGATACATCTTGGTGCTACCTGGGTGCATAGCAAACGGAGAAGAATGGGTTTGCTGAAGAATAGTGCCTTTAAGATCAAGATCGTGCGGTACACAGATTCTACTCCGAAACAGTAAGACTCCATCACTGCGAATTGAAAACTCCGATGGTTCTCCCAACTGTAACTTCTGAAGTTCATGCTACAACCTCGGATCGGACGTTTGGAGATCACGAATTCGATCATCTAGCACTGGCTTAGCTAAAATCTGAGCAATTAGTTCACCGTCATGATGATCATAAACCAATCTGGTTCCAGTCGATCTCAACTTCACCAACTCTGGTAAGTGAATATCTCTGATCGTCGCCAAGGACGTAACTGTATTTCGGCTTAAAGCATCAGCAACAACGTTCGCCTTGCCGGGATGATAGTCGATTACGAGATCGTAATCCTTTATAAGATCTAGCCATCGCCTTTGCCGCATATTCAACTCGCGCTGGGTCATAAAGTGCTTGAGGCTCTTGTGATCGGTGTAGATACGACAGGTTTCACCATATAAATGGTGACGCCAAATCTTCAAGGTGAAGACTATGGCAGCAAGCTCCAAGTCATGTACTGGATAATTGACGTCATTCGGCTTCAATTGTCTGGAAGCATACGCAATTACCCGTTTGTCTTGCATCAACACACATCCAAGTCTGTTGCCCGATGCATCGGTATACACAATGAACTCCTTGCCGCTCACAGGTAAGGCAAGTACTGGTGCGGTCGTCAATTTGTCCTTCAGTTTCTGAAAACTCTCTTCACATTCCTCTGACCAAGCAAACTTAGTGTTCTTGCGGGTCAGCTTGGTCAATGGTGCCGCAATCATGGAGAATCCATCCACGAATCTCCGATAATATCCAGCTAATCCCAAGAAACTTCAAATCTCCGTGGGAGTTGTAGGACGTTTCCAGTTTGTGATTGCCTCAATCTTGCTAGAATCCACATATATGCCGTCCCTAGACACAACATGTCCAAGGAATCCAACTTGCTGCAACCAAAATTGGCATTTGGAGAGCTTAGCGTAAAGCTGGTGATCTCGAAGAGTTTGCAGAACATTGCGAAGATGATTTGCGTGCTCCCGCCGGTTCCTTGAATAAACCAATATGTCATCAATGAAGACGATGACAAATCGATCTAAGTATGGATGGAATATGCGATTCATCAGGTCCATAAATGTTGCTGGAGCGTTGGTAAGTCCGAACGACATCACACAAAACTCGTAATGTCCGTATCTGGTACGAAAGGCGGACTTATGAATATCTTCCTCTCGGATCTTCAACTGATGGTAGCCCGATCGCAGGTCAATCTTAGAAAACACTCCGGCTCCTCGAAGTTGGTCGAACAAATCGTCGATGCGAGGCAATGGATATCTATTCTTCACAGTCACCGCATTCAGCTTGCGGTAATCGATGCAGAGTCACATGGAACCGTCTTTCTTCTTCACAAATAAAACTGGGGCTCCCCAAGGTGAAGTACTCGGCCGAATGAATCCTTTATCCAACAATTCGATGAGTTGTTTCTTCAGCTCAATCAGTTCAGTGGGTGCCATTCGGTATGGAGCCATAGAAATTGGGTCCGTACCAGGATAAACTTCGATCGGAAAGTCAAAGTCTCTCTCGGGTGGCAAACCAGGTAATTCGTCGGGAAATACATCCGGAAACTCATTAACTACCAGAATATCTTCAATGTTAGGCTCTTCCACAGATTTGTCTACTACATGGGCTAACACAGCTTTACACCCTTTCAGTAGTAGCTTACTTGCTTTGATGGATGAGATGACATTCGGTGTGCCTCTGCGCTCGCTGTAAAAATCAATCATGCTGCCGTCAGGTCGTGGAATCCTCACCAAATGGTGCTCACAGTAGATCTGAGCACGATGTCTCCCAAGCCAATCCATCCCCAAGATGGCATCGAAGTCAGACATTTGAAGTGGAATTAAGTCTGCTTCGAAAGTCAGGTTTTCCAGCTTCACTGCACATCCTTTGTACATCGTATTTTGAACCATTCTCTCACCCAACGGTGTATTCACCAATAGCTCGTACCCCAAGGGCGATAACGATCGATCTGCATGCACGGCAAACCTGGTATTAACATAGGACAAGGCAGCTCCAGTGTCCATAATCACATATGCCGGTTGATCGAAAATAACTATCACGCCTAACGTTCAAAAATTTTCTAAAGCGGTTACTTTTGTTCGACAAGCAGTTACGAGTACGATGATATCTTTATTCGCGAAAAATAACTGTCCATGAATATTTAAATATATACTTACCGGTGACTACATCAGGACGTGTGTCGGCGTCCTCCTGCTACATGGCGTAAACCTGAGTATGTTGTCGCTACTGTTGCTGCTGTGGGGGTCATCTCGGGGTTGCTGAACTACTACCAATACCCGAATGCTGCTGAGAGGTAGAAGGTGCTGCGAAAGAATGTCACGCGGGTTGAAACGAACGGAAACCTCCATAGCTGCTCGGTCTAACTGGAGGCTGACTAAAACTCTGCCTGGGTGGTACAGAAGTAGTAGATGGACATGCACGTGCTACGTGGCCCATGCCTCCGCACCGAAAACATCGAGGTCCAGCCCTACACTGGCCAGAATGGAAACGCCTACAGTTTGGACATCGAGGCCCAGACTCCACTCTCTTCTTCCCAAACCTTCCTTTGCCCATGGAAGCAAACCTAAACTTCTCTTTTCCTCGACCACCTGATGGAGGCGGTGGCAGAGAAAGCGACATCTGTGGTACTAGGTACTCGACTGTACCGTCCCGAGATATTCCTCCATGAGAATATGAACTCTGAGTCTGTCTCGGCTCCAGGTTCATCGGTACGTCATAAGATCGTTGACCACTCGAACTTGATCCTCCTGGTCGGCGCTGAGCAATCATAGCTTCGGCCCACAACGCATCCTGTTGACACTACTCGAAGGTGGCTTTAGAAGTAGGCTTCATCATCTAAACAATCTCCCACCGAAGACCGTTGACAAACTGAAGACAAAGGGCGTCCTCGGTGATGGATGGAAGATGGTGTGAAAGTCTCTGTAACTCTGTCTCAAACTACTCAACCGATCTGTTGCCTTGTTGCAGTCGGAGAAACTCACCATATCATCTCATTCCCATCTCTTCCGATATAAACCTCTCTCGGAACTCAGTAACAAATGTCTCCCACGTCACTGGTCCAGTGGCTCGGCTCTCGATATTGGTCCACCAACTTAGTGGCTGTCCTTGGAGATATCGAGTAACCACGCTCACTCGCTCCTCCGAGGTCATACCCAAACCCTGTGTGTTCTTCGTGACGAAATGTAGCCAATCCCACGCTGCAGCAACAGACGTGTCGGAGAGCTTTGGGATGTCTAGTCCCTTCATGATGCTAAGGAACCTCACCAAGTGATCCTCCGAAGAAATGGCACTAGCAGAAGTGCTCGCTGCACCGCTCGGCTGAAAGTGCGGCGGTATCGGTGTCGGCATTGGTGGCGATGGATGAACTGGTGGTGTAATGCCTGTAGTCGGATGTGCGCCAGTCGCCATTTATGATGAAAAGAATCTACTGGCCCAAGTGCCAAACATACGCTCAAAATCAGCGGACGTAAACTGCACCGACGTGGCAGTCGTCGGAGGTGGGGGTAATGGAATCTCAGTATGAACATCCTGATGATGCGTCTCATCAACAGGTGGAATAGGTGGAACAGGCTCGTCCGGAATAGCAGTGGTCTCCGGGTCTACACTAGGCTGAATCTCAGGCTGCCTACGTGGTCGACCTCTCCTCCTAGGTACCAAGGGATCAGGGGTAGGAACAGAAGGATCCGGAATATTCCTCTTTATAGGTGGCATGGCGTAACTCTACATAAAATCTAAATCAGTAGACGAAAAATATTTCTATACCAATCATACCCTCTACTTTTAACCCAAAATCAGAAATCTCAAAAATATGTGAACTCCTCGGCTCGGTATAATATAGATATACTATATATTTTAAAATTTGCTCTGATACCAATAAAATTGTCACGCCCCGACCCTTAGGCTCCGCCACGTGACAACCGCCATACCACCTCGAGATGCGAGCCTCGTCAGGCGGGCAACCAAGATGGTACAAGGCTTAAAAATAAAGGATATTTGAGCAATATGTGAAAACATACGAAAATATCATAGATAATATAGTTCAAAATATTTAAAAATAAAGTGACACATCTTACGGTGCTCCATGCAGCGGAAAGTATTATATATAAATACATAAATGTATATGTAAGATGTACTAATATTCCGAGCCAAGATACACAGAGTAAAATGAGGTGGCACCAACAAAGTCGTGTCCGCAGTGTCATACTGGGATCACTGGCCACTAGGACGTCCGCCGTCCAAAGTCTGATGATCTGATAACAAAAGTGAATGGGGCGAGTACAATATACTTGTACCCAGTGAGAGACTCAGTTATAAAGACCGATCACCTCAGGCTGGGGATATGAAATAATCTAAAAATCAATTTAATAAATCATTTACTAAATATATGAAGTCCCACACCAAAACAAATATTAAATCAATAATAATATTTCCAAATGGGCTGGCATCTGAAAATGTCCCAAACAGGTATACCCGTGCGCTGGGGTATCCACTGGACCGTCAAGGGTTACTTTATATTTTTAAAACACTTTTATTTACTCTCTGGCCCATTCCCTTGACGTTTGCCTTGCTGTGGTGGAACACAGCATCTGGAGCTCTGGCGAGTTTCCCTACGCGCCTCTCCCAACCAGGCTCGACTCACCTTGCCCCTCGATAGGCGGTCCACGGCTAAGTATCATGCATGCTCTCAAACTCGGTCCACGCTCCAGCAAATCGGAGCCCCGAGGAACCCGCTCAATCTCTCATCTCTCAGGGGTATCGTTCCCCAAACAATAATCGATAATATCAATTTATAAAATTATTTGAAATTCCCACCCTTCAAATCATTTGTAAACTTAGTGTGTGAGGGTGGACAATTCATACCCCAAAACATATATAAACAAATTAATAAAGCATTTATAAATAAATTTGAAAACGGTTAACCCTCAATGGTCAACCAATATAATCCAAGCCACTCACAATAGACGAGAGTTGTATACTCCCCGATTACCCACGAATGCCTTAGCTCAAACTGCTACCGGTCTGAAACTCGTACAATCACGTACCTAAATAATCAAATTAAAATCTAATTTGATTAATAAAGACATTCAACCAACAATTAAATCATAAAACAAAACCCATTTAAGATCTCCAAGGTCCAAGAACTAAATTGGATAAGTCCGGAAGTTAACTGAAGTAAATTTGAGTCAATTGGGGTCAAATGGGATCTAGGGCTGCAAAATGACCATTTTGCCCCTAAACCCAAAATAGGAACTCTCCCAAAACGGGGAGGATCCGGCCCAGGGACACTGCTGTCCCTGGCCCGGACCTTTGCTGCATCAAGACAGCAGCAAGGCCGACTTCGGCCTTGCATCTTCTTTAGCTCGATCCAAGCTCAATTCAACTCCAATGGACGTGAAATTTGAAACACATACTCCTCAACACTTAAACTAAGATTCCACAGCATCAAAAACGGATTAAAACAACCAATCATGCACGAAATTTGAATCAAAACTCTAAGATTGCAGAAATTTCTGGCAGCAACGAAAATGCAAATTCAATTGAGCATAACTTTCAGCTCAGACCACGAAATGAGGCGTATAAGATATCAAATTAAAGCTTGATGAGTCTAGATCAATATACCAAAAAACCAGCCAATTCCCACGGTTGAATTGAAAGTTATGAGCTGATGAACAATCTGTCGCGAGTTTGACAGATTTCTGGATTTCAAAAATTCTTCATGAATTTGGTGTTTTTGATTCTCAAACAAGCTAAAGGAGTTGTTATTGATGATTGATGAAGTGTTTAATGATGGATTGAAGGCTGGAAATTTAAATGAAATTGAAAGGATTTGAAGAAAGAAAGAAATGAAGAGAAGAAGAAGAAAAGAACATGAAAATAAATAGAAATGGTGGTCGGTTAGCCGACCACCACTTTTATATGGTTGGGTTGACCAAAGTCAACCCATCTGGTTTGACCATTGGTCAACCGACCATGGGTTGACTTTTGGTCAACCCGGCCTTCATGCCTCGGTCTTCGTGCCCAAGGACCCAACCAACTCCGGATAAAATTTTAAGCTCCTAGGCTCGAAATTGAGCTAAAGGAAGTTCAAAACGTCTATGAAAAATCTAATTTGGTCTTTTGACTAAATAATTTACATAAATATAATACTTGACACGTTCGAACTAGGTCCGGGCGTGTCATTTCAACTTCTCTTAATCTCTATCTTTGGCTAATCTGCCGACTTTTGCAGCAATGGATATCCAATCCATTGGCTATGGACTTAAAGAAGTCCAATTGGAATTTAGTTGCTTCCATGTATGGTCAATCACCTCATTTTCCAACTCCGTCTTATCTTAAGCTTGACTTCTCCTCATAATCAAACACATCCGGACTGACATATTGTTCAAATTAATATGCCATCTACACTGTGCCATTGGTACGAAAAAGTTGGATTAGGTCCGGGTGTGTCAAAATAACACTACAACAAAGCAAAGGAAAATAAAAGAAAATAGAGAAAATAAAAAAAGAATTTTCAAAATTAGAAAAACAAAAATTGGGCCAGAAACTAATGAAAACAGCGAAATTCACAAAAATAGGGTGGGGCTAATAGCAATGCCACTGGTTTTGCTCAACTCATCGTTTTACTTTAGAAAAGTTTGGGTGGCACGCCTAGTTTAGCTTCTACTCAAAACCTACTCTGAAACATGTATAAACTCTAGAAAAGGAATTGAATTAGTACCTTTAATTCCCAGCGGCGCCAGAATTTGGCTTGTTATTAAAAGCTAAATTAAAAGTAAGCTATTACTAGAGTCTAGTGGTTAGCAAAGGTCGTTCCCACCAAGGATTGATTATTGAACTTCTTCAATTCTTAACTAGAAAATAAGGCAAAGGTAAAAATCTTGAGTTTGGAATAAGATGAATCTAAAAGTAAACAAAGCAAATAATATAAAAAGATGTAATCAATAATAGAGAACTTTAGTTTAAAACAATCATCTCTATTGAATTAGATAGATCGATCATAGGCAATCAAACAAATTATCTAATCTTGCATACAATAGGCGTAAGTTAAAGTACTCAAGTTTCCTATTAACCCCTATCTTTCCTTAGTTTTAGCCTAATTAATACTCAAGTTTCTTAAGAGGGCCCTTTTCTTCAAATCAATTCAATATCCTAGCAATACGAATTTAGATATGACAAAAGCATGAGAAACAAGGAAGACATTAGCCTATATGAACAACAAATCTACACCAGCATAATTTGTTTAATTCATATCCATTCTCCCAATAGATAAGCAACTAAGATGTATGAGACCTTAATCCTATCTAATTTACTACTTGAGATTAGAGTTACTTATAATTCTGGATAAATAACCCTAAATCTAGCAATCAATTGACATATAATCTTAACTAATATGCATCCTAGGTAAGAAAATATGAAATCATAAACATTGTGCTTAGAGGAAATTAGAATGCAAGCAAAATAAGATTAATTAAGCATAAACAAAGCCTCACAATCTTTTTCTCCAAAAGTTTAGAATTGCTTCAAACTAAAAATAAGAATTTAGCAATACAAAGTAGAAAAGAGAACACAAGAAGAAAATAAAATTACTAGGAATTCTATAAATTTTACAATGGATGGTTAAGTCTTCTTATATAGGGGAGTCAAGTAGCCCTAAACTTAGCTTACAAGTAGAGAAATCCTAATTCTAGAAGAACTCTAACTAGGTTAAAGTGTTTACAAAGATATTAACTAAGTACATGGGCTGATTTAATGGGTTCAGACATGTGGGCACCTTTTCCAGCAGCTAGGAATACTTCTTCAAGTAGGAGAAAAGATAGCATGCTCCACATGTCTTGCACATACTTTATTAAATGGTTTTCCTACACCAATTAGGACTTCTCTCAAAGGGCTGATGCACGTCCTTCTAGGACTTGGGCCAACCTTAAATATCTTCAATAACATATCTAGAATCACGGCCAAGTAAGCAGAAAACGTGCTCTTGCCCATCTCCAAGCTGAAATTGCTCCAAATCATAGACCTGAAAATTTTAGACACGACACGTTGACAAGACACGGGCATGACACAAAGTTAACCTTGTTCGTGTTTAACCTTAGTGTGTTTTATGTTTTAATCATATCAACATGATTAAAATTAATATGTTTCGTGTCTTAAGCATATCAAATGCGATTAAAACGGCTAAAACATGTGAAACAAGGTTAATTAATTAGGTTATCTGTTACACGTTTAACTACTTATACGACACGTTAAACATGACAAATTAAATATTAAAATACCTTTCTAACCTTTGAAATGATTAAAAATATGTTGAATTTTAAGTAATTTTTTAAATATTATAGGGACAATATAGTAATATTACAGAATCATATTTCTAAATTAATTTTAAAATAATATTAAATCGTGTAATCGTGTTGTGTCATGTCGTGTTATACGTTAATTAAACAATTCTATGTTTGTGTTTCATACCCTTGACATGATTAGTTAATCATGTTGTGCTCGTGTTTGGGTAAATTGCTATTAATGGTACACGTTTATATGACACGATTACATCAATTGCCAGATCTACCAAAGCCTAAATTAGGAAGCTTTCTATGATGTTCGTAGGATCTCTGGACTTTTTTGTATTTTAATCCTTTGATAGTGCAAACGAACTCCGATTTGTGTGATCTTTAGCATTCTGAAAATCTTGAGATGTCCTCTACGACTTTGATGAAGAACTCAAACTCATAAAAGGACTCTAAGGATATCAAATTTGGAGATCTTTCTAAACTATCTGCCCAGAGAAAATCTCAAATTTCTAGATTTAAACATCTTTTATTCTAAAGCTTCATTTTAGCTTCCTATCACACAAAATCACTCAAAATAACTTAGTTGAATTTAATAAACACTTAAATCATCAAAGATAAGCAATAAAACATAGTAGAAATAAATGCTTATCATAAGTGATTATGATCTCCCAGTCTATAACCTAATTAATCGAGAACTTTAAAATCCTAAGATTTGTTGCTCCCACAAGAATTAGATTATCCCTAATCTAATATCTAAAACGTTTTCCTCCCTAGTGCACAGATTCTACTCCCCTCCCAGTTCGTAAATTCCCAAATATTAACTACTAGGTGATCAGGCTAATAACCAAAAATTAAGTATAAAGAAGGAAAATCTAACCATAGAAATGATAAAAATCAAATCATGTTTATATTAAAATGAAATCCCTATTGGAATCGACCTAAACCCTAATTGGGTTTAAATACTCATAATATAACTACACATAACAAAAAAATCAGAAGTCAACATCAAGAAACTAGTGAACATAAAATCTCAAAAGAACTCCCCAATCGATCTTGGTGAATTGCTCCTCAAATCTTGATCTCCACCAGTCTCCTGAGCCTTTCTCCCTCTTCCAAGAAGAATTTTCTTCATATAATACCCGAAACTAAAAACTACCAAGTCTTGAGTCCAAGATGCGCTAAAATTCTAATTATGCGGGTCACTTTAAAATTTCCGACCAAATCCTGGTTAAGTCTCGATTTGACCTTGGTCAAAGTTTGAAAATCATTTTATATTGCAAATCATCTCAACCGACCCTGGTTGAACTTCATCCGGCCCATGTCAAGCATTTCTCTTAATTTTCTTCAAATCTTCACACAAATAAGCACCAATTAGCTTCATTTTGCCTTCAAAGCACACCTTATCCTACAAAACATACAATTAACGAAAGTGAGGAATAATTAAATAAAATTGACCTTAAACAACACAAAATATTCACAATTCATACTCTAATAAGGTCTAGAATATAGGTGTTAATCAACCTATCAATAATCATTGTATTTATTTGTTACAATAATCATTGTTAATTTACATTTTAATATACCAGTCAGTATACATATGCTTTCATCACTTCGACTCTATCTTTTTAACTTTTTCTCGAATCATATTTCTTTCTCCTTTTTCATCTATCAAGGATAGACTCACGACCAAAAAGAGATAGATTTTCGTCCGTTAACCGGCAAAAACTCAACTTTCCACGAGAAATTTGCAAATATTTTGAAAGGAAACCCACGTCTATAAATAGGATTCCAAAAGAAGTCTCTCTTTTTCTCCCTTTAACCTTTCTCTTCTACGAAGGGTCCTCGCTTAATAGGGTCCTCTATGTAAACATCATTTAAATAGAGTTTTAAACTTTGATGATTGCACGAAAAGATAATAACAGCTGTACCATGTGGTCGATAATGACAAAAGTAATCGCATAAACTTTGATAATTGAGAATGATTAGGGCTATAAACGAACTGAGCGTCGGCGAACAACTCATGTTCGAATATGAACAAACATTAATTTATATTCATGAACAAACTTGTTTCGTGCTCATTTATGAGCTCATTTATTATTCGTTTATATTTGTTAAAATTAAGATAATAAGTAATTATATTTTTATTTTTAATAATTTTTATTTTCTTTTATATTTCCTTTTTTATTTTTTATTTATTTTTTAATTTTTAAGTTATATAAACAAAAAAATAATCAAATAAAAATCTTTAAAAAAATTTATTATAATTAGAAAATGATAAATATAATTATATTAAAAAAATTTTAATATGAATAAAATTAATGTTTGTTCATGAACATGTTCATTTAGTGTTTACGAATACGTTTGTTTGTTGTTCATCAACAACCTTGTTTAACCAAGCTAAACATAAATGAACACGAACATCCCATTAATAAATGAACATGAACCCGAACAAAACACTGAAAGTTCTTAACGAACACAAACCAAGCTCAAACAAGCCAAAATAAACGAACACACCTTGTTCATGTTTGAGCTCGTTTGAGTTTGGTTCGTTTACTGCCCTGAATGATGGCCCCATATAAGGTTTGGTGGGAGTTAGCATGAAAATTGCAAAAAAAAGGATTGTCTATAAAAAATATTTTTTAATTAGTATTATGAAAAGAAATTACCAAGAAGGAAATAACACTAATTAATTTGTAATAAGAAAGTTGCATTTATTATTTATTGTCTTATTAAAAAAAGTAAAAAAAATTAGGAATGGTAGAAAAGTGAAAAAAGAGAAAGTTAAAAAAAATTGCACCACTGTTGCAATACTGCCATGTAAAGTGCACCAAGCATAAGTCACCAAAAATTGCTTTGTCATTTTTGAAGCAACAAATTTATGAAATGAGGATGGATAAGCAGATTATTGCCAGAACTTCGTTGAGTTATAGGAAGTCTAACTCATCCCAAACCTTGCAAATATTGATGACTACGGGTTGATGATTTTGCTTGCCAAGTTTTGGTTGAATTGGTTGGATTCATGTGCTAGGACGTTGGGACACTTGGCGTTGAACTTCTCAAAGGCATTTTTAATGGTTGCATGTAACAGCAGCTGTTCTTCTTGCTTCAACCTTAAAGACAAGGTTTATATTGAGGGGAAGGTAATGTTACGAGCAGGCCTAAGAGCTTAAGTCTAGGAAGAAATCAATTGGACCAAGAATTCTTATGTGGATTAAATAGATTAGGAATTGAGTTGTAATAAATAGAAAAATATTACTAGTTTTGTTTAGGTTGGTCCAAGCCAACCCGGTCTAAGAGGGACTCTCTACTCTTAGTATATGTATTTGGTTCACTAAGGAAAATGAACAAGAAGAAAAATTCTCTCTCTCAATTTTCTAATTCTCTCCTCTCTGACTTCTCTCTCTTCCATCAATTCTGTTTTCTGTTTCTCTATTTTTGTCTCTATTCTTCCCTTCCTCTGCTCTATACTGTTATTCTATCTCCCTTTCTAATTAGGTTCCTATTAGAATTCAAATTTTCTTTCTTCTCCACTAGATTGTTGATGATTCAAAATTTCAAAGTCTCCCAAGTCTATTTTTTCCTTTGGGTAAATTACAAAAACGGTCACTTAACTTTTAGAGGTTTTCTGTTTTAGTCACTCAACTATAAAAACTTATGATTTGATTACTTATCTTTATAAAGTTCAATAGTTTGGTCACCAAATCCTTTGAAAAAATTAATCTGTTGATGTGGCATATCCACATCGCCTAATATGTCGCATTGCAAGATGACGTTGTCATGCCATGTGGCATTACCGCATCATCATGTTAAGGGACCTTTTGAATGATGTGGTAATGCCACGTCATCAAGTTATTATTTTCTAAGAGTTGAGTGACTAAAATAGTTAAGTTTACAAAGATAAGTGACTAAATCGTAACTTTTTATTTTTGAGTGACCAAAACAGAAAACCTCCAAAAATAATTAAGTGACTAAACTTGTAATTTACTCTTTTTCTTTTTCTTTTCCTTTTTCCTTTTTTGTCTTTCTAGCTAATTCAAACAAATATATGTTTTGTTTTTTTTTTAAATTGACCTTCTGATATCCAAAAAAAAAACTTTACGACTAAATTCAAAATCATTATATTGAACTCCAAATAGAAAAAAAAAACTCTCTCAATGCCCACACTATATTATAAATAAAAAATTCATTTTTTTTTGAAGAAATAAAAAAATCATCTATTAAATCAATAATCATAGTTATTTTATTTGTTACAATAATAATTTTTAATTTACTTTTTAATATACTAGTTCGCATAAATCATAGTTACTTGGAATGGGATACATTCTAGTATGTGGTACAAATACGGGAACGTAGTACGTAACTTATAAATTTTATGGTACGAAGGGGGTAGACTTAGATGGTACGATGTTTCGGATCGTGGTACGTCTAAAAGAATTTTTGAGTCGTTAATAGTATATAATGTAAAATCTTTGTAAATACAAATTAATCTTTATAAACAATTAGAATATATAAAATAATTATAGCCAAAAACATTTGGCTCAAAAAAATTGAATCAAGAATGTTTGCTCATTGGTTAATTGTTAGAATGCTTATGAAAAGGGGCTTAGATTCTAATTTCTATTCAAATAATCAATTTATAGATATCAGATCTAGTTTCGTTAATTAACCGTCATTGTAAATTAAGAGGAATCCATATTATAGTTTCATAATCATTGATTTTGACAAAACACAGCAAGACTTCCTCTCTATTTGTCCATTGGTACGTACTAAACTAATCATAATCTTGATTAACTTTGGCTAAGTATTCCATTAATTATTAGACTTGGGAAAAAAAATTTGTAAAGTCTGGTCTCCTTTTTAATTAGCAGGAGTGAACATTCAAACTTATAAGGGGTTGTTTGATTAACCATTGAAAAATTTCAAACCATTGAAAATGAAAATTTTCAATGCTTTCATTTTTTCAATGTGTTTGATAATAAAAGCTAAAGAACCACTTAATTGGAAATTTTCAATGAAAAAACATTGAAAATAATAAGTAGCTCTTAGGTTACTTATTTCATTCAACAATTCTATTTAAGGAAAAAATCACACATTAATTACATTTAATGTTGTATTCTTTCCTTTTAACCACTATTCTTTCCTTTTTATTAATTATCAATGCATTTATTTCTCATAAACTTTCATTTCTCTTATAATAGTTCAAAAATAAATTTGTTCAAACATAATAACTTATCAAACAATTTTTACACAATAAATTCAGTACTTAAAATTTTCAGAAAAAATTTTCAACACTTAATTTTCAGTGCTTAATTACTTCAGTTTTATCAAACAGCACCTAAGTTGGATCCACATTTATAAATGTCATGATCATTGTCATTAACGAAAGTGGCATTTTGACAAACAACAGTTTTTCCAAAGAATGGCTTCCTTACTGTCGGCTTGCCATTGGACAACATTCCATTTAGTGCAGCATCAACCTTAACCTCAACTTCAAGTCATCGACCACTAATTAATCGACAGTGGAAGAGAGAGTTGAGTTTTTCTGTTTAACTACTGTTACTTTGCCATTTTTTTGTTTCTTCAAATTGCACTGGAGACTGCAAATTTGTCTGCTTTAGTTCATGAAATCAACGTCTTCTAGCTTTTTCACATTATTTTTATGTTTTTTTTTTCTTTTCAAAACAAAAAGGAATAATTGAAGGAATAGAGAAGAAGGTGTATGGAGTCCCGAGTGTTGAACAGCGTGGTAATTAATATCTTCTGGTAATTGATTATTATGGAAGAGTTTGGTGGAAAATGCTAGAATAGATTTATCGCTGTGATTAAAGGATAAGTTGTATTATAGAGATTGTCCTGAAACTGTGACAACTACATTTGCTTCCCAGTCCACCGAGTTTAAAGATACAATTAACCTGAAAATTGAAGAAAGGATAAAGGTTCTGTTTTTCTTTATTTTATGGGAAAATCAGAAAAGCTAGGTGATATTATAACTTTACCAATCAAACCAGTCCAACATCCTTTAAGTATTTACTTTTTGATTTTCTTCAACTTGGCAGCAACTTCTTCATGTCCATCCTCTCATCTGGTAACTCTGCTGCACATTCCAAGGCTAATTGCAGCACAGACAATGTAGCTACCTCTATTGCAAAGGCCTGTCGTCTCCCTGCTTCACTTAGCAAGTTGGAATCTATAACTTGAGCTGATGTCGACAGCCGTAAGGAATCCTGCACGCATCTCCTCAAGCTCATTTCTCCAGTGAAAGTGGTGGAAAATTGATTTTGAGACGTCTACCTTTTTTAGTTGTTGATAGCTGTGTTGAACCGGTTGAACCGGTTAAATCACAGATTGATTGATTAAACAGTTTAAAAAACGGTCCGGCTTTTTATTCATTGATTGTGGGAATGTTCAGACAAGTAAAGGGAATTATTCAAGAGCAGCATCGATATCGAAAATAGGGCGAGAATATTGCACTGAATGTTTCCCATAAGCTCAGTTGGAGTTTTTTGAGTAACTGGAAAAGTGCCTTGTGGGGCAATTTGAGAAAGAAATACACATTTTGTTTCCTTATATGAGGATTTAACAGCTAGTGTATTCGGTTCAGAACTGGCTGATCCATGATACCCATGCACATCATCAATGCAATTATAAGTTTTTAGTCAATAAATTAAATCAAGCTTTGCCAAAACAAGAAAGTAAGTGTAAATTCTTATGCCTTTTGTTAGACCTAATTTCGCCGTAAAGTGTTTTTTCTTCTTTTTTTTTTGGTTACAGCCGTAAAGTGTTTAACATGTACATAGAAGTCCAAAAAGAAAAAGGAGCAGCTTTTATTTGGGCCATGCCTGCTATCCAATAATTTCTTTTTCTTTTTCTTTTGGATGTATCCAATAATATCATTCTTTCTTTGCTAGATACATCAAAGAAGTTAGAAATCAAACAATTAATTGTGGTGATTCTTATAGCAAATTTAGGCCCAAGATTGTTGGCACTTGGCATAGGACGATAATTTAAGGCTTAAGTATCTAAATTAGTCCTTAAATTATACTAAAAATGATAAATTAGTCTCTAAACTTTTATTTAGGACAATTGACCTCTCAAACTTTATTTTAGGACAATATAGCCCTTAATTCAATAAAACTCTCCTTTGAAAATGAAGGGTTTTATTGAATCAAGGACTACATTGTCTTTAAACAATAACTTTGAGGGTTTAATTATCCCAAAATAATAATTTGGGGGGAGAGGCGGGTTAATTGTCCTAAATTAATGGTTAAAGTGGTTAATGGCCCGAAAATAATAGTCTGGGGGTTAACTATCGTAAATAAAAGTTTAAGGGCCAATATATCCAAAGAAGTATAGTTTATAAGGTAACTTGGGTATTCAGCCGATAATTTAATTAGATCAACCTCTCCTTTGACTTTTTTTGCTTATTTTAATAAGTTTGCCTAAATTTAAAATGTATCGTGGACTTTTTTCAAAATTTTTTTGTACCGAAGAATATATATATATAAATTGCATTGCAATGACTTACGAGCTATGGTACTTTTTTGTAGACATGGCAAATGGGCGGGTTCAGTCGGGTTTGGGTCAGGCCACTTCGGGTTGGGTACTATCGGATTAGGGCAGTTTCAGGTTCGGACACTTTCGGGTTCGGGTATTTTTGGGTTCGGGCACTTTTGGGTTCGGGTTCGGTCAGTTTTGGGTTTAGGTCGGGTTGAGTTCGCGTTTCAACTTTTTCAATTAAAAAATTATTATTCTTTATTTTACAAGTTAAATTTTGTTTTACTATATTTAGTTTTTTGTTTGTTTAACTATTAATTTTAAATAATTCGTAAAAACTACTTATCACCATTCACCCAATGATAATATGAGTTTAAATATTAATAAAATGGAATTGGAAAGTTATTATAATTATTTAATTATTAATTATTAAAAGGTAAAAAAATATTTAATTACTAATTTAGTAATTTACATTAATAATTAATATTTTTTAGTAATACTAATTTCAACTATTAATAATTATCTATTTTTTGGAAAGCAAAGTTAATGAAAATTAACTTGACAAAATATGAAAAATACAATTACAAAGAAGCCCAGAAAAGAAAAAAAAACTATAGAGTTGGATTCTATCTAAAATTTACTATTTAGATTAGTTAAAACTTAAAATTTATTAAAAATAAAAATAAAAATTGTACTTTTATCAAACTCAAAAGTTTTAGCAAAAAAAAAAAACTCAAAAGTTAAGCCATCAACCTTGAAAACAAGGTGGCATATTTAATGAAGTCCTTTTAAATGAGGTGTTTTAATCTGAATCATCATATTGTATTACTTTAATGTAATTCATTTGATGCGATGTAAAAAATTACAACAAGAGTGTTTCAGACTTCCGGTTAATCTCACCTAGAGCTGAGTGTATGGCCATTTGTTTTTTTCTAAAAGACATCATATGTCATTGTCAGCTTTGTTTCCAATATTTAATAGAACAACTTTTCTCTAGTGAACATCATATCAGCTTGAGGCTTAACTCAAAATTTTACTAGCCAACTAGCTATAAAAATTGGCAGATTGGCATTTTCTAATCCCGCTAATTTTGATTTTGTCTTTATAAACTAAAGTTGGAAAATCAAATTTTTTTATTGTTGTTACATCTTTTTTCATTTGGTTTTTTATATTTGGAGAAATAAAAAAAATCAAAATTTTATTAATATATTGTACATGAAATTTAATTAATTCATTATCCCAATTATTTATTAATAAGTTTATGAGTTTATAAAAAAAAGTATATAAATTTACAAAATTTTTAAAAATTTGTTGCTATATATTAAATTACAATTATTTTTTTAGGTCAAAAATATATTATTGTCATGATGACATTAAATGACACACCCGGACCTAATACAACTTTTTCGTACAAATGGAATAGTGTAATACGGCGTATTAAGTGGATAATACGTCGGTCCGGATGTATCTAATTAAGAAGAGATGTGAAAATTAGGATAAGACGGTGTTGAATGATAAAGTAATTAACCGTGCATGGAAATTAGTAAATGCCAAAAAGAACTCCAATTAAGTCCCTAGAAATTTATTATGAGCTCCGTTGGTACAAGAAATCAAAGGATTTAGCTAACGGGTGAAAATGAAAGAAAGTTGAAAAAGGAAAAAAGTTTCACCTGGGGCCGACCTGGTGTCGGGCTCCTCTATAAATAGAGGAAAGCCGAAGTTTTTCCTCATTTCTCTTTTTCTTTTTTCTTTCATTTTGTTTTCTTTTCTCTCTGGAGTCAAATAGAGGCATTTTGGACTTTTGGCAGATTCGGACAATCCGGCAGTCAGATCAAGGTGAGTTTCTAATAAATTATTCTACTCACCTCGATCTACATTATATTAAGTTTATACGTATTTCCATGCATCGGTTTAGCGTAGACCTGAGTTTTTAATTTTTGGAAGGTTTAATTTTAAAACTCAGATCTACGAATATTGGGCCGGCGAAATAAGGTGAGTTTTTAGTATGTTATCATACTCACCTTAATCTACGTCCTACTCTGTTTTCAAGTATTTCCGTGCACCGGGTGAGAGTAAATCAGAGATTTAGTCAATTTAAGCTAAATCTCGGTTTTACTGAAATTGGACCGGTGTTTCTCGTTTCTGCCTCGACAAATCCGTCATGGATGCCATGAGGATCGCTTGTCTAAGTTTGTACGTAGAAAGGAGGAGAAACGAGTGCGAAAACCAGGGGAGGGACCGGCCGAGAAACAAGTCGACCGAATCCCTGTTTAGATATTTTTATATTATATTAATATATTTTAAGATATTTATATATTATATTAATATATCTTAGATATTTATATATTATATCATTATAATATATAAATATCTCGTTTAAGGGCTTTTTGGGCCCAATTTCAAGTAGAACTTAACCCAGCCCGTGTGGGGCCTAGCCCAGTCGGGGTGTGGGGCCCATGGCCCCCGGGGGCATTTTGGTAACTTTTCGTCTAGAGTCCGATTTTTTCCCTGAAACCTCTCAGACACTTTTTCTAAACCCCGAATCACATTCAAACCTAGTCTTAGTTCATGTTAGAGCCTCGTAGGTGCATTCATAAATTTAATCATGAATGCTAACGTATATTTCCGTGTATTAGGGCTCCGGTTGAATCGAGTGCGGCGATGCTCCCGAGGTTAAGCTACATGGAGCACTTGAGAGTATACGAATCTCCCAATACTGTGAATGGCCTAGACTTCTTTGTTTAGCCACTGGGAACAAAGGTTTTAAAAGTATTTTAAAAACATAAATGTTTTCAAAGGTTTTGGGATACGGGAAATCCACACACACAGAGTTGCTTGTTGATATACCCACCTAGAGAGTGGGACGTTTTCAAAGAAAAGAATAAAGACCTATGTGTGTGTGTTTATATTTATGTTTGTATGTTTTAAATATATATATGTTTTATTTATGAAATAATTTTATTATTGTCACGCCCCGACCCGCAGGCTCGGCCACGCGACAACCGCCGTACCACCTCAAGATGCGTGCCTCGTCAGGCGGGCAACCAAGATGGCACAAGGCTTAAAAATAAAGGATATTCGAGCAATATATGAAAACATATGAAATTATCATAGATAATACAGTTCAAAAATATTTCAAAATAAAGTATCACATCTTACGGTGTTCCATGCAGCGGAAGGTATTATTTATAAATACACAAATATATATGTAAGATGCAATAATATTCTGAGCCAATATACACAAAACAAAAGGGGTGGCACCTACAATATAGTGTCCACAGAGACGAACTGGGATCACTGGCCACCAGGACGTCCGTCGTCCAAAGTCTGATAATCTGAGAACAAAAGTGAATGGGGTGAGTACATAAACTTGTACCCAGTGAGAGACTCGGTTATAAAGACCGATCACCTCAGGCTGGGGATATGAAATAATCCAAATATCAATTTAATAAACCATTTACTGAAATATATGAAATCCCAAACCAAATCAAATATCAAATCCATAACAATATATTCAAATGGGTTGGCATCTAAAATCGTCCCAAAAAGGTATACCCGTGTACTGGGGTATCCACTGGACCGTCAAGGGTTACTTTATACTTTTAAAACATTTTTACTTTACTCTCTGGCCCATTCCCTTGACGTTTGCCTTGCTGTGGTGGAACACAGCATACAGAAGTCCTGGCGAGTTTCCCTACGCGCCTCTCGCACTCAGGAGCGACTCACCGTGCCCCTCGATAGGCGATCCACGGCTGAGTAACACGCATGCTCTCAACTCGGTCCACGCTACCACATATTGGAGCCCCGAGGACAATGCTAAATCTCTCATCTCTCAGGGGTATCATTCCCCATACAATAATCAATAATATCAATATATCAAATTTATTGAAATTCCCACCCTTCAAATCATTTGTAAACTCAGTGTGTGAGGGTGGACGATTCATATCCCAAAAACATATATAAACAATTTAATAAAACATTTATAACTAAATTTGAAAACGGTTAACCCTCAATGGTCAACCAATATAATCTAAGCCACTCACAAGTGAGGAGAGTTGTATACTCCCCGATTACCCACGAATGCCTTAGCTCAAACTGCAACCGGTCCAAAACTCGTACAATCACGTACCTAGATAATCAAATTAAAATCTAATTTGATTAATAAAGGCATCCAACCAACAATTAAATCATAAAACAAAACCAATTAAAGGTCTCGGAATAAAATTGGCAAGTCTGGAAGTCAATTGAAGCTAATTGGAGTCAATTGGGGTCAAATGAGGTTTAGGGTTGCAAAATTACCAAAATGCCCCTAGTGCTACAGTACCCTTGCCGACAGATTGCTCACTCCTGGGCGGGAATGAGCCAAAATGGGAGAAATCCCAAATTTTTGGCAGCTCCGGCGCGGGACTCACTAGGTCCGGCGCCGGACCTGATTCCAGAAAATGGCCATGTTCGGCCTTTCATCAAATCGAGCTCGGTTTGAGTTCGATTCACAACCAATCCGCACCAAAATTGAAACACAGCAAGTTAAACATATGATCTATGAATTCACAGCTTCAAGAATGGAATCAAACAATAAATCATGCTCGAATTTTGGATCAAAATACTATGGGTTGACTTATTTCTGACAAAACAGAAATCTCAACTTCAATCATCAAATTCTCTTAGCACAGACCATGAAATCAAGCGTGTAAACTATCAAATTAAAGCTTGATGAGTCTAGAACTACATACCAAATTCCCAGCCAAAACGCACGGTTGAATCAAAAGATATGAACTGATGAACAATCTGTCGCCAAATTTCCAGATTTCAAGATTTGTTGATTTTCTTAGAAATCTTGGTGTTTTGATCTTCAAGAAGGTAAAAAAAGTTGATATTGATGATTGATGAAGTGTTTGAAGAGGAATTAAGAGTTTGATTCAGAGAGAATTGGAAGAAATCTCGGAGAGAAATGAAGAAGAAGAAGTGAAGAGGAAATGAGGGTCTCGGCCAACCGAGACCCATATAGAAATGACGGGTCAACTCAGCCCAATTGCCTCGGGTCTCGATTCCAAGTGGGGCCCACATCCCCGGACTTCAATTTTAGGGTTTTTAATCTTGAAATTGGGCTAAACGAAGTTTGAAACATCTATGGGAAGTCAAAATTGATATAATGACAAGACAACAATACAAAATTTTACAACTTGACACGTGCGGACTAGGTTCGGGCGTGTCAATTATGATTATTGAGGGTACGATACCCCATGCGAGATCAGTGATTGAGAGGGCTCCTCGGTGCTCCAATATATGTAGAAGCATGGACCGAGTTGGAAAGAGCATGCATGATTCTCAATCGTGGACCGCCTATCGAGGGGCACGGTGAGACGAGACCCTTGGAGAAGCGCGTAGGGAAGCTCACCAGGGCTTCGGTTCGCTGTGTTCCACCACAGCGAGGCACCACTGAGGGAATGGGCTTGAGATAGAAGAAAAAAAGAAAATGTTTTGGAAAGAAAAGAGATAGCCCTTGGTGCAGTGAGGCATAAGACGACCGACGGGTTGCGCCTTCAGTATGATAGAGATGCCAGCCCATTTTATGTATATCTATTTAATTATTTAATGTGTTTTAAAGAGAGTTTTCAGCCAGAGAACTAGAAATAGATTTTCAAATGAAAAATATTTATTTTATTATTATTTTATTTTAGATTTTCTTATTTTCCCTAACCCCGTTGGAGATTCATTGAACCTCCGCCACTCACCTATATCCAATGTGAATGGATGCAGATCCGCATACGAGGTCAGCAGATAGAATGGAGGCTCACTAGGAGACGTCGGTGGCTTACGCTTAGTAGTTTCCACTGTGTAGGTATTCTTTAAATTAGTCCACTGGCATTACTTTTAAAGTTAATTATTTTAATAAATGATTTTTAATTAAAGTTTTAGTTGTTTTGCAGCGATGATATCCATTTCTTTGCCTTGCGGTGTTTCGGGTGAGTGAGCGGTTGGCACGTACTTCGAGGCAGCACTGTAGTTACCACGTGGCTGATCCGGGCAGGTCGGGGCATGACGTTAAATCTTGTAACAATAATTATTAATTATGACAATTTTCATAGGATATGTAAATATATTGAATAGAATTAGCCTAATTATCAACGCCTTCACTTGCTTTTCATTTTTTTAATTTTTTGAAAATATTTTTGTGGACTTAGTTGTTTAAGCCGATCAAGCGAGGTTTGCTCAAGAAAGGAGGTTATAAGTTTATTAATTCATCTATGTAATAAAGTCTTCGTTTTCTGTTTAAAGTTAAGGCTGGAAAAGTTTGTTACAAAAATAAAAGCAGGAGAGGTTATAAGTTTGTTTCAATTCATTAATTTTTAGTTCATATTACTAATGTAATGTGTATGGATTTTAGTCTTACTAATATATGTCTTCTAAAAATCTACTCATTTATTTATGTCCAATTCGTTTTAATTAATTACTAATGTGAAATATATAATGTGCAATGATAATCTCTTATGTTATAGTTAAGTATTTATTTTGAGTTACTCGATTTTTAATAAGTCAAAATTGAGTATTTAGGGTCCCAAACCGTTTTTCAACATTTTATATACATTCATAAAATAAGATTGGGCCAGCATTTTTAAGTTTATGATTAAGGATTTATCTTAGATTCGGCCAAGTTTTATTGGGCTTGTGCCAAGCCCACATGTAAAAATCCTTAAAATTTATGAAATTTGCATTTAGATTAAAACCATTTTTTATAGATGGATATGTTCATAAGTCGAAATTTTACTTGAACTTGAAAGTGAGACTGTGAGAGGCTATATTCTAGTTGTAAAATTGTCTTCTAGCTAATGAGAGTTGTAATTTTGTTTTCTAGCTAATTGGAGTTATAATTTTATCTTCTTTTCCTCTAACTTTATAATAATTTTTTATCCCATTTAAAAATGTCTATTCCACTTGATTACTTGATTTTTTTTGTTAAAAAATTTACTTGATTTTCGTGAAAGTTGTAAAAGTTGACAAAATATTATATAAAAGTTGACACCATCAAAGCAAAAACTGATAACGGCAAGGCAAAAACTTACAACTTCAAGGCAATCGAGATACATTTTTTCTATCAATCTTACATAGTCAACTAATCTTACGGCCATAATTTTTGAAAAAAATGTTTTTTGGGAGAAAAATTAGGAGCATTAAGTAAAGGGCATTATTAATTTTTTTATGGTAGGAGATCTTCTAATTTTTAAGTAAACTATGGTAATTTATCATTTTATTCTTTGATATTTTATAAAGAATAAGTTTATAAAATTATAATTCAAATTAATATTTGTTTATTTTATATTTGCAGAGAATGTAACAAGATCAAAATCTTTGTTGAGACTTGTGATAGTCGGTGAATCGTGATTCATAATGTTGCATTGATTATTCTCTTTGATTTGAGTTTTTTTCTTTTATATGTATATATGTGTTTGAAGAAAAGAGTAATGACTCATGTAATGAGATTAATTGCATTTGCACCTTTATTTAGTTTTAATTTAATATTTCTAGTAATTATTATTTCATTCTATTCTCGCTAAATCAATAAATAAATATCAATTTAAGTGATGATCAATTATTGAAATAATCAATTTTAAACTATTAAAATTTAATTGAGAAGAAATCATTTAAACTATGTTGCCTTTATTAAATCTAAAAGTAAAAAATTAATATTAATAAATTAAATTTAATTAAGTTCAACATTTGAAATTTAAAAATATAAATTTGAAGAATTTCATTTTGGATTCATTATATTAAGATAAGGAAAAAAAAAAGAGAACATTTTTTTAACAAATAAAATGATCAATATATTTAAAATTTTTATTCTATAGAAAATAATCAAAATATTATAAGATTACATTTCTCTAGTATTAAATTGAAGTTCGGGTTAGGTCGGGCTCAGGCTCGGGTTCAGGTCAGGTTTGGGCTCGGGTTCAGGTGGGCTCGGGCTCGGGTCTTGTCAGGTTCGGGTCTTGTCAGGTTCGGATGTTTTCAAGTTCAGGTACATACAGGTTCGGATACTTTCAGGTTCGGACATGAGCGGGTTCGGGCTGTTAACGTTTTGGTCAAATCGGGTTTGGGTTCTGGCGGGTTTTCGGATTCGGGTTCATTTTGCCGCCTCTACTTTTTTGCTTGGAAAATATCATAGAAATTTCCCTTAAAAAGGCATAAAGCAGGAGCATGAAGCACCAATCTGGTTCACATAATTGAGATGTTCATAGAAATTTCATTCTAATTAACATTATGAATATCATATGCAAGTTATATACTAGCTTTTTAACTAGGCAAATAATTAATCAAGCTTTTGGCATCAAGGAAACAATAAAGTGTAAAACCATGAAATATTTTAGACTTTTCTCAATAAAGCTTAGCTTTTACATGTATATAAAAACGAGTCCAAGAAACGAAACAGAGAAGTATTATGCAGGTCTTGATGGCTGCATAAGTCTCCCTTCCCCTTTCAGTAAAGGTTTGAAGCTTTCACTGCACAGCTGCAACAAACTTGTTTAAGGCACCAGGCAGTGCAATTAGGTCAAAACCTGGCGCTAATCACACTCCAAGTATTCTTTGAGAATGCATTGAGATGACTTGTCGGTTGGTAAAAATACTGGTAGCTGATCATTCACATTGATCTATCTATTTCAAAAGCATAACTTACCACCCACATGATAAGCCTTCACTCACCATCGACACAGATAAGTGCTCACAGCAATAATTCAGTGAATCATAGCACATTTGATTCTTATCACTAGCGAACGCTGTTTCAGCCATTACCATTGCGAAACGTACAACCACAAAAACAGATTTTTTTGCTCTTCCATAATTTGTTCTCCATAATTTAGGATTTATGGCTCTGGAATGTACAAATACCTGAAATTTGGGATACGTGAGGGATATAGATAGAGTTTTGTTAATTAGTTTCAATTTTCTTCTCATTAATTAGCATCACGCCCCAAAACAGTCTGCTTTGCGCAATTATCATTTCCTGAAAATGTTTGAAAATAATCACAGATCAAAAAAAAAAAAAAACTTAAAATATGATGACTAACACAAATGATCCATATAGAAAATGTTGATACCTTTTAGCATCCCCGATGCCAGCGTTGAAACATAGATTAGAAATGCATGAGCAAAAGTGAAAGTTGGTTAAGGAATAAGGATGTGGTGTAAAAAAGTGTTTCAAAGGAAAAAGAGGGAATTTGACTTCTTTTTAATTAGGATAGACTTCGGTTCTTGATATTGGAAAAATTGGGATTGAAGGGATTGAATTTTAAGTTCTACTATCATAGGAATGAATCATAGGAACACAGCTATCATGAGCGACAAAAACAACTTTCTTGCCATATTCCATAATTCCTCTAAATAGTACTATAAAGGATGGATTACGGATAGAGATATAGAAGAAGTTTTGAGGGTTTATACTTTGCAACAAAAACATAAAATGTGGGATACGCAAGGGACCGGAACGTACGGTGAGGGATAGAAAATTACTATGATTTTTGTGGTGGGGTCATTGTTAGATGAGGAGGAGGAGGAAACTTACATAAAATGGATTTCGCAAATTTTTAAAAGTGAACAGATGAGTGGATAGGACCTTGAATTTTGAAGTATAATAAGTAGGGGATGGACTCTTGAATGACTTGTGAATTTGGTTAAGGCTCTTGAATTTGGATGAGGGCAAGGTAATGCTAGCTAGGAGTTATACATTGAATTTATTATTATTATTATTATTATTATTATTATTATTCCCTTAGTTCGTTCATAGAGAACAGTACTATTGGAATTAATTAAAAATGCATGAGCAACTTAAATGGAAAATTAGTCAAGGAATAAGAAGGTGGTGTTGACAAGTGTTCCAAAAGGACAAAGAAGGAATTTCATTTTAAGGATAGTCTTCAGTTCTTGATAGTATTATTTTGGAAAAAATTGGGATTGAATATTTTAATTTCATTTGAAAAACATTGATGAACTTTTTGTTGGGCTTTACGTGGGCCGCAATTATGATCTTACGGGCTTTTGTTTTCCTATTTTCGATCTATATATTTTCTTTTTGTACACCAAAAAAATCTCTATATATATTTTTTCTCTTGAGATATGTAATGATATATTAATGTTCATTACATTAATTAGAAAAATTATTCTATAATGGATTCTGTTGTTTGGTTTTATTAGCAAACTTTTAAGTTTAAACTTGAAAATATCAAAATTATCATTGATTAAAGTGATAAGTAAGAGAATCTATGGAACAAGTAATGCTCCAAAGTTGAAAGCAACATCATCAATAGAAATCACAAATAAAAAATAAATTTCTCCCCCATAAATGTTTTTGTGTCTCCAACTTCTTAATCTGCCTATTGGCCATTGTTTAAGTTCTTAAATTCTTTTATGCATGCATTTTAAAGAAAATTTCCCAAGAACTTCATTATAAAATTATTAGAATAGTTTTTATAAGCATTTCTTTTTTAAAAAAAAAAACCACCTATGATATTCTTAAAAAAAAAACCTATGATTAATTAACTCAATTTGGTAAAATTAGAGTAGATTTTTTTTTTCTTTTGGGTTTAAAAGGGGCCTTATGTGACTTTCCCAACCTTTCAACCAACAGGCCATGAGGGGAAGTCTAGACTCTAGAGTAGTTTCAATAATTTGTATTAGAACGGTGATGATCAAAATTAATAAGTGAAATACATGGATTTATTCAATCCTTATCTCTTTTATACATACATACATCCATATATATATATATATATATATACACACACACATATATAAACGGGGTTAATAAATGTTCTTTTATACTGGGCTTTTAAAAAATAAAATATGAGGCTTTTTTTAAAAAAAATAAAATATTAGACTTTTTGGTAAAAGGTTTGTTGAGTTAAATTAAAACTCTTTATTTATCTTTAACCAAATATTTTTATATATTTATTAAAAACATATCTAAAAAATGTAATTGGGTTTGGACTTTGCATTTGAATTTTACCTTTTACAATGCTTTTAAAAAATATTAAACATTAGATTTTTGGGTAAAAAGGTTTGTTGAATTAAATTAAAACTCTTTATTATTTATCTTTAACTAAATATTTTTATATATTTATTAAATAATAATAGTAATTAACTATTTTTACTTTAATATAATTAGTTACTACTATAGTTTTAGTTTCATGCTATATATGTTAAAAATGAAAACATTATAATTGAATCAATTACAATAAAAATAAAATAAAATAAAATAAAATAAATAAATTATTAGTTTAATAATAACGAGTCCTATCATATGCAATGCATATGACAGATATACTAATTTAATTAAACGTATAAAGAATGATTTTTTGTTATTAATTAGTATGATTAACGTACAATAAATTAGTTAAGGTATGAAATCCCCCCTTCAGCTAAGTTTGTTAAAAGTTAAAAGTTGGAATTTATTTAGGAGGTATGACACCTCTCACTTTTCTTGCTATGTCCTTTTAATTTCCTATCTCCTATATGTATAAAAAATTAGGTAAATTACATGAATGGTCACATAACTTTTAAATAATTTCTGTTTTGATCATCTAACTCTAAAAATTCACAATTTAGTCACATTTTATAACATTTAATTTTTTGGTCATTTTGCTGTTAAGTTCTAACGGTTGGCTGACTTAGACTAATGGTTATATGACATGGCATGATGTATTTTTCTTTTTCTCTTTTTTTTCCCCCTTATCTCTTTTCCTTAAATTTATTCTTGCTCTTTCTCTCTCCAATTTCCCCTACCCCTTCTCTCTAAGCTCTGACGTCTCTCCTCCCACCAAAGAACAACGACACCGCTCTATGCTACCCACAATTCGCACGATGCTGACCATAGACGTCCCTGGAGCCCTAAACCAGAAAAAATACATTTTTTTTGGCATCTCCTTTTCACTATTCTTTCTTCCTATCACGATATTTCTAACAATCGATTATGATTTTATCAAATTCATGAAAATCTAAAAAGGAAAACCCCAATTTTCCTCACTAGAATTGCCCGAATGAAGACTTTAAATTACTTATATCTTCTCCCTACACCTTGTTCCACCTTTCCACCTTTGAGACACCTTAAAATCCTGAGTTCACAGAAACCCAAAAGCCCCTGAATGTAGCCACCACCTGCCCTCGCAGATTCCCATCTTCTTTGATTTTATACCACATCTTTTCCAAGAAAGGAAAAGAAAAAAAAACCCTAAAAATGAATAAAAACGCAGTAATTCTAAAGAATTCATATTTTTTTTTCTTTTCATTTTTCATGATTGTTGTGCTGCTTTAGTATTTAGAATTTTTTTTATTATACAAATAAATGAACGATGATGAATTAAAGGGTTCAACTTTGTTGAATTGGATATTGTTTGATGAAAGATTCTTCGGTTACTCTATTGGATGCGTTAATAATTTCATGCTTTTGGTATATTGGAAGATTAATGGTGATGGCTTTGGGGTGTGACGGTTTAGTGAAATTTCTTTCCTTCTGTTTTGGATTCTTGAATGAAAAATTTTCTTTTCGGAAATTTTGTCTTTTGCTTTTTTTTTTCTATTTACATTTTGATTCCACTTTGGCATTGCCAAGTGGCATAGGATCCAACGTGGCACTACTACGTGGCAACAATTAGAAGACATAACATGCCATGTCATCCAACTGTTAGCATGTAACGGCAAAGTGACTAAACATGAAATATTGCAAACTCTAGTGACCAAATCGATAGATTTTATAATTAGGTGACCAAAATAGAAATTATATAAAAGTAAAGTGACCATTCTTGTAATTTACCCTAAATGTAGATTATATATAAATACTACTAAATTGGAATCGATATAATAAGAGTTCAATAAAAATTTATATATACAAAGAATTTAAAAAGTGGAAGTGGATTTCTTTGAAAAGATATCTGGTATCTTCTATTATATCTAATTTATACAAAATTTTACAATTTTATTATGTACTAGAAAAATTACCCGCACTTTTTCGCAAGTTATTTATCTTATATACTTTTAAATTAGTTGCAAAATCTGACTTCAAAGAACCCCAAAATACAATTTTGGTACTTTTTTTAGTATTTATCTAAATTAAATAATTATAAAAAATTATTTTTTGTAATTGATGCATTATTATTATTATAGCTAATTTATTAAAGATAATATCCTATCCAAAGGATAATCAACTAATTAAATTATTATGCATTATTTTAGTGATATTGGAACTAATTTAGATGATTAATTGAGTACAAAAATTAACTTCCAATATCATTAAAATAATAGATTAAATTATAATGATCTCAAAGCGAAGTGAGGGCTTAAACTTAGTATTTATTTATCTTATATGCAAACAGTAAAAGTATAAGTTATAAGAAATTAAAAATTTTAATTATATATTCTAATCATTATAAAAATGCTTTGTGATATATAATTAAGATGAATGATAGTCATAGATGAGTCTCTCCAAAGCCTAGGGTTTTGTGAGAGGAGTTCCTAGGCAAGAGAGTTTAGTCTACTCGAGGATTGATTCAAGATCTTGGGGTTCATTTGAGTTATTAAGTTCGTGTAAAGGGATCAATTAGTAGTTTAGTCAGGGGGATAGTTTTGTTTGTATGTCGGTTCAGAGGTTGTAGAAAGGTTGGTTATGGCAGATGATTTGGAAAATCTGTGGAGTCATCTCAACCTCACTGAAGAGGAATCTTGTGTCTCTAATGAGAAGGGATCCACCAATAATCAGAATCCGCAAGAAAAATGTTGGATGGTGGGAAAGCTTCTTACTACAAGGCCTTTTCATAAACAGGCCATGAAGAGTACATTGAGACTAGTGTGGAAACTAGCCAAAGAGGTACAGATTGCTACTTTGGAAGAAAACCTATTTCTTTCCCCTTTTTCATCCCTAAAGAATAAAAACAAGGTTATTGATAGATCTTCCTGGTCTTTTGACAAGCATATGTTGATGTTAACATATTATGATGGTGAGCTACGGCCTAAGGAGTACAGTTTTACACAACCCATCATGTGGATATGGATTTATGATTTGCCTTTAGGAAAAAGAACCACGAAGATTGCTAAAAAGATTGGCAGACAACTGGGAAATTTGATAAAGATTGATCCTACATTGGATGCAGTTGGGTGGTCTCGGTTCCTAAGGGTGAGAGTGGAATTTAATGTTTCGAAGCCTCTCAATAGAGTTGTAGTTCTGGGTAGTAAAGGTGAAAAAGGGGAGAAAAAGGCTAATTTATCTTATGAAAAACTTCCTACTTTCTATTTCTGTTGTGGTTTGATCGACTATTACTAGGTAGATTGTGAAGTCAGGAATGATGCTAGTCAGAGTGAGGTTAGGGTCTGGTAGTATGGAGAATGGTTAAGGGCGTCACCATTGAAAGAGAGGAAGTCCTTTGGTGCTGGTTTTCCTCAACGGAACGTAAAGGTTACAATGTAGGCGAGGAAAGAACTATTCACTGAGATTACTGCTGTTATAAACGGGGTTTGATGGTTCTAGCTGTGGGTGGTGATACAATGGCTAAGGGAGGAATAATGGTTTGGGGTAGCACGAGCCAGACTTATCACAATCAAACCATATCTCATAATATCGCAAATTGTGGAGATATCTCAGGAATTTATCATGATCCGGAAGTTAGGGGATCTGATAAAGATTTATTTGCTAGAAAGGAGAGAATTATGGTGCAAGAAAATCGGGGAGATTTACTGACTATGGAGATTGGAAATTTGGAAATGAATAAAATGAGTAACCCGCATGAAATGGTTTGCATGGAGAAAAATTTGAGTGTATCTACAGTGCAGGGTGGACAGAAATTAATCAATGTGAAGGAGCCCAATATTTTAAACCCAAACCTAATTCCCACAGAAGACAACGTCAAAAATGCAGTGAAGGCAAAGGGGGATGGGAGAGCTGAAGAAAAAAATTGGTCGACATTGACAACAACATTCCAGAGCATACAATTACTGTATCCTAAGAAGCACCAAAGAGTCAAACATAGGCCATGGAGATGCAAAAGAGTTCGTGGAAAATGAGGGCAAGGATACAGGGAAAACTGATAAGTAGGAAGTGGTTATCTTAGGTAAAAGAGGCACCAAAGAAGGCCAACAAAACTTAGATGATTTGACTGAGTTAAGAGTAGCAAAGAAAGGAAGAATGGAAGAGGAAGGTGTTTTTAATACTTGTCTAATGGCAGAAACTGGAATCCAGTCCCGCTGAGCGCCATGAGTCTCTTAGCTTGGAACTACCATAGGCTTGGGAACCTATATGCAGTTAGAGCTTTCAAAGAGCTTGTTCAAATAGAAAGACTTGTTGAACTCCATGTGTTTTTTTATGAGTACAAAACAACCTAATTAAATGCTTTTGATAAATCTAAGTTAAGTGTGCAAATCCTTAAAAGTCAAAAGTAAAATGCTAAGTGTTAAGGATTCAATCGATTGAGGTTCTGTCCCAATCAATTGAACAAGGTTGAAATGAGGTAATAAACCACTATCCTGAGATATTCAACCGATTGAGCAAGAATGTCAACCGATTGAATGGATATTAAAAAAAGAAGAGGTTTGAAGTCAAAGATTTTTAACCGATTCACAGTGAAGCTCGACCGATTGAAGAAGACCTAGTACAAACTACAAAGTCTGAAGCCAAAAGGATTGAATCGATTGAGTCTATTGCTTAATCGATCTAACTCCTTGAAGAAAATGGCAGCTGAAGAAATTGAACCGATTGAGGAGGAATGTGAATCGATTCAACAAAAGAAACAAGAACTTCAAAAGGAAAAATTAGAAAGATTGAACCGATTCAGCCTTGGCCTCAATCGATTCAATGGCGTCAGAATAATGTAACTGCTAGTTTTTTCAAAACTGCAAGTTGTTATCTCTTTTCATTAAATGCTCCAACGGACAAAATTAACTCTCTAGCTATTTAAGGGGTCTTAAATGCAGAAGAAAAAGAAGGAATTGAAGAGTATTGAAGAGCATTAACTACATTTACATTTATTATTGATTTCTCTCTTTTGTTCTTACACTTTTACACTTTGTGAGAGAAATTTCAATGAGCAAGATTTCTTGTACATCTTAGATTTTGTTAGAGATCACTCTTTATACACAATTTCTGATTTCTTGTATTCTTAGAGGTGAGAGATTCACTCTAAGGGGTTGCATCAACAAGTTAGTCCTTGTTTGATTTGTAATTAAGCTTGGGAAGAGCTCTCTTAGGCTTTGTTGAAGCTAGAATTCCACAATCTCAGTGACGAGGAAGTCAAAAATCCTTGATTGGGAAGATCAAGGTAGTGGATGTAGGTGAGGAGCACCGAACCACTATAAATAGAAATGTCAAATCTTTTTTACTCTTTTAGCTTTGTAAATAATTCAATCTATCATTCAAAACAACTCCAAACACTAACCACCTCACTTCCAAAAGTTCCAATTGAAGTTGCACCATTGAAGAAGAAGTCATAAGTACTACTCACCCCCTCTAGCACTAATCTAAAGGACCAACAATTGGTATCAAACCCTAACCCAATTAGAAGGCTTAACATCCTTGGGAAAGATCGAAAATGGCATCATCTAGCAATTCTACAGTAGAAGGTCAGTCCACTAATAAACCATTACTCTTTGATGGCACCAACTACCAATATTGGAGCACTAGAATGTCCATATCCATAAGAGCTAGTGATTATGAAATGTGGGATGTTATAGAAAAAGGTCCATATGTGCCAATGAAGGAGGTAGATGGCATTAGAGTGCCAAAGGCAAGAAGAGAATGGAATGAAGTCGAAACAAAGAAGGTGCAAATCAACTACAAGGCAATCAACACTCTACATTGTGAACTCAATGCTACCAAATTCAATAGAATGTCCACTTGTTCAAGTGCGAAAGAAATATGGGAGAAGTTAAAGGTCACTTATGAGGGTACTTCTCAAGTGAAGGAGTCCAAAATTATACTTCTCACCCATAACTATGAGGTGTTCAAGATGCAACCGGAAGAAAGCACTGCAGCAATGTTTGATAGATTCAATGGCATTGCAAATCAATTAAAGCATCTTGAAACGAGATTCTAGAGCATGAGCTTGTGAAGATGTTACTAAGGAGCTTGCCAAAAGCTTAGAAGCCCAAGGTGACTGCTATTAGAGAAGTAAAAGATCTCAACACCATCTCCTTAGACAACCTTTGTGGTTCTCTCAAGAGATGAAGGAAGATGAAAAAGAAGAGAAAAAGAATGCCAAAGAGAAGAAAAGAAACTTGGCATTTAGAATGAGTGCTCTTGAAGAAGAGCTTGATTGTGCTAGTAGTGAAGATGATGATGAAGAACTTGCTATGCTTGCTAGGAGGTTCAAAAGATCAATGGGTCATAGAGGCTAGAGGAAAGAAAGAAGATTCTTTAAGAAGGATAAAGGAACTTCTTGGAGAAAAAAAAGAAGAATGAGGCTAACAAGGGTGACAAGTTGGTGTGCTTTGAATGTAAGAAGCCCGGCCACTTCAAAGCGGATTGCCTTTACTCAAAGAAGGTCAATCCAAGAAATACAAAAAGCAAAAGAAAGCAATGGTGGCTGCTACATGGTTCGATAGTGATTGTTCCACTTCGGATAGTAACAACAATAAAAGTGATGAGAAAGCCAACCTTTACTTGATGGCTAAAGAAGACACCATTGAGGTAATCTTTAAACTACCTAGTGTCTATTTAAATAATTTTGACGATAATTATTTTGATGAGCTTGATGATGATGATATACATGATGATTATGAAAGCCTTTGTAATGAGTTTGAAAAACTTGCTTCTAAATATAACACATTGAAAAGGAAAGTAAACTCATTGAGTAATGAACTTGAAAAGATTAAACTTGATTTCCATGATGTGTTTGAACATAGAAATCTATTGCAAATTGATTTAGAGCATACTAAGAATGATTATGATGCTTTGAAGCATGACTATGAGGCTAAAAACTCAAGCTTGCAAAAGACTAATGATGACTTGTTAATCATGGTATCTAGTTTAAAAGAAAAAAATAAAAAGGAAAAAGAAAATGAACATATTGCATGTGGATCTAGTAAGAATGCATCTATTAGGAAGAAACATCATGCTTCTAATGTTTATTACTATGCTTGTGGGAAGAGAGGACACACATTCTTCAATTGTTACATGAATGAGAAGTCCCTCCTAAAAAACTAAGTTGGTTTGGGCGTGCAAAGGCTCTCATGTGCTAATTAACCCCCAAGGACCTATCAAAGTATGGGTACCTAAAAACAAAAACTGAAAAGGTGTTTTGCAGGTTGAGCATGAGTATAAAGAAAAACGTTTGAATGCTCAACCAAATGAGAGGCAACCAGGGATTCTTGATAATGGTTGCTCAAAGCACATGACTGGAAATAAAACCTTATTTCAAGAGCTTGATAGAAGAAAGAAAGGAGGTGTTTCTTTTGGTGACAACTCAAAAGGTATCATCCAAGGAATTGGAACCATAGGTAACACATCTGCTAGCTATATCAAGCATGTTTTATTTGTTCAGGGTCTTAAGCATAACTTATTGAGCATTAGTCAATTATGTGATAGAGGATATAGAGTATGCTTTGACTCTCAAGTATGCTATGTGATTGACATTAATACTAACAAGGTCATTTTTGTTGGAAAATGTTTTGAAAATATTTATGTAATCTATCTTGATGATCTTGATGATTGCATAAATGAAACTTGTTTTATGGCAAAAGAAATGTGTGATAGTTGGTTATGGCATAGAAGGTTAAGGCATGCTAGTATGAATACTACTTCAAAACTTTTAAGAAAAGACTTGGTCATTGGACTTTCAAAACTTGATTTCAAAAGTGACCATATTTGTGAGGCATGTCAATTTGGAAAACAAACTAGAAGCTCTTTTAAGTCAAAGCAAGAGATTTCCATTTCTAGACCACTAGAACTATTACACATGGATTCGTTTGGTCCAATAAATGTGACCAGCTTTAGAGGAAAATCCTATGGCTTTGTTATTGTTGATGACTATTCTAGGTTTACTTGGGTATATTTCTTGTCCTTTAAAGATGAAGCATTGCATATGTTCATGAAGCATTGTAAAAGAGTTCAAAAAGAAAAAGAGCTTAGCATTGCTAGCATTAGAAGTGATCATGGTTGTGAGCTTGAAAACAACAATTTTGAAGAGTTTTGCAATGAAAATGGTTTTCAACATTACTTTTCTGCTCCAAGAACTCCCCAGAAAATGGTGTAGTTGAAATGAAAAATAGGACTTTGAAAGAAATGGCAAGAACAATAATTTGTGAAAACAACTTGCCAAAATATATTTGGGCGGAAGCCACAAACACTGCCTGTTATATTCTTAATAGAGTTTCCATTAGGCCAAAGATTTCAAAAACTCAATATGAACTTTATAAAAGGAAGAAACCAAACATTTCATATTTAAGGAGCTTTGGTTGCAAATGCTTTGTTTTAAATAATGGAAAACACCCTATGGGAAAATTTAATGCTAAAAGTGATGAAGCTATTTTTCTTGGTTATTCCTTAAACTCTAAATCATATAGGGTCTTCAATATGAGAACATAGTTGTAGAAGAGTCTATTCATGTGATTTTTGATGAATCTAACAATGCACGGAGAAAGGTAGTGCATGTTGTTGATGATGATGTAGGTGAATTAGACTCAAGAATGGAAAAGATGATGATCCATGAGGAGCCACCAAATGAATCTGTTACCTTGGAAAGAAGCGAGGTTGAACCACCTCTTGACGATCTACAAAAAAGAGAAGAGCTTCATGAAGATCTACCTAAAGCATGAAAATATGCCAAGAGTCATCCAAAGGAGCAAATACTTGGTGATCCTTCCGAAAAGGTGAAAACAAGAAGATAACTTATGGAGACTTGTGAGCATGTGGCATTCATTTCACAAGTAGAGCCTAAAACCTTTGAAGAAGTAGAGAAAGGAGAAAATTGGATGATTTCCATGCAAGAGGAGCTAGAAAATTCGAAAGGAGCAAGGTTTGGACCTTGGTTCCTAGGCCAACTAACCATCCAATTATTGGCACTAAATGGGTATTCAGAAATTAAATGGAAGACTTAGGTAATATGGTAAGAAACAAGGCAAGACTTGTTGCCAAGGGATGCAATCAAGAGGAAGGCATTGATTTCGATGAAACTTTTGCTCCGGTAGCTAGATTAGAAGCTATTAGGTTATTGCTTGCATATGTATGCTACATGAATTTGAAACTTCTTCAAATGGATGTGAAAAGTGTTTTTTTAAATGGTTTTATTCAATAAAAGGTTTATGTAGAACAACCTCTTGGTTTTGAAATTCATGATAAGCCCAATCATATGTATAGACTGCAAAAAGCTTTATATGGGCTGAAACAAGCTCCTAGAGCTCGGTATGAAAGGCTTTCAAAATTTTTGATTGAAAGAATTTTAAAAGAGGTAGTGTAGATACCACTCTCTTTACTAAAAGTAGTAAAAATGATCTTTTCATTATACAAATATATGTTAATGACATTATATTTGGTGCTACTAATGAAAATTGTGTGAGTATTTTGCTAAAGAAATACAAGGAGAATTTGAAATAAGCATGATGGGACAGTTGAATTCTTCCTTGGCCTACAAATAAAGCAAAGTGAGGATGGCATATTCATAAACCAAGCCAAGTACACTAAGGTTATGCTAAAGAGGTTTGGAATGATGGACATGAAGGGAATTCGAACCCTAATGAGCCTCTCAACAAAACTTGATAAAGATGAGAAAGGTAAAGAGGTTGATCAAAAGCTTTGTAGAGGTATGATCGGATCACTTCTTTACTTGACTGCCAGTAGACCTGATATCATGCTAAGTGTATGCCTATGTGCTAGATTTCAAGCATGTCCTAAAGAATCACATTTGACTACTGTTAAGAGAATCTTTAGATACCTTTTGAATACTCAAAACTTAGGTCTATGGTATTCTAAAGGTAGTACTTTTGATCTTTTAGGCTATTCTGATTCAGATTTTACTAGAAGTAAAGTAGATAGGAAAAGCACTAGTGGGACTTGTTAGTTTCTAGGAAATATGCTTGTGTCTTAGTCTAGCAAGAAACAAAACTTTGTAGCACCTTTTACTGTTAAAACGGAATATATATCTTTAGGTAGTTGCTGTGCATAAATTTTATGGATTAGGCAACAACTTAGTGACTATGGCATGACAAAGAACAAGTTCCCATTCTCTGTGACAATACAAGTGCTATAAATATCTCAAAACACCCAGTTCAGCACTCTAGGACTAAGCATATTGAGATTAGACATCACTTCATTAGAGATCATGTGCTTAAAAGAGATATTAAAGTAGAATTTATGGACACTTTGCACCAATTAGCTAATATATTCACCAAACTTTTGAATGAGGATCAATTTTGCAAAATTAGAAGAGAGCTTGGTATGACCAATATGCATAAACTTAGATTGTGATTGATTATATGAAATTGCATATTTGATTTGCTCTTTGATTGCTTTTTATGTACTCTGATTGCATAAAACTTGATCTTGTCCATATATGTATTTCATGTGCTTAAAAATTTAAGTTCCCAATCTTAAAATTGATTCTTCAATGTGTTGAATCGATTAAGCATTTAGCTCAATTGGTTTTTCATAAGTTTTGAAAAAGCCTGTTTTGAAGATACTTCAAGTTTAATCGATTCACCTCTGTAGTGAACCGATTCAATATTTTTGTTTAAATGGTTTTCAAAATTGAACTTTAAATTCAATAGACTCTCAAATGGTGTCAATCGATTCAGTTTCAAAAGTTTTCAAGAGGAAAAATCCCAAATAGAAAGTTTCAATCGATTCAGTCTTCTACTGAACCGATTGAACAAGGTCTAGAAGCAAAAGTCAGAACTTGTTCAATCAATTGAGTCCTTTACTCAATCGATTGAACTCGTCGGGCCTATATATAACCCGACGGTTCTCACGTATTCAAAATCATTTTCAATCGATTCAATTTCAAAAATTTTTTAGTTTCCCTTACAAAATCTCATCAAGAAACTTTATCTTTTACAAAACTCATCCTTCTATTCATCCTCTAAACACAAAATTAGCACCCTTGCACCCCAAAATAAAAAATTCCAATTCCTAAAACCTAAAACCTCACAAATGGCACCTTAGAGACAAATTCAACAACAAGCAGAGGGTCCAAGCAAGAAAGTGAAGCACATAGGCAAGAAAATGAGCAAATGAAAGGGAATTACTAGTGGAAATCCTCCAAGTGGCAGAGTTCGAATCCAAAAGGGAGGTAATCCCATTAGATACTTTAGAAATTCTATTCATAAGAAAAGATATGATGAGATTATGTCGTATAAGGAGGTCATTTGTGGTAGAGAGATTGATTGGAAAGAATTTGAGAAATACACATTTCATGATAGTCTTAGAAAACTATTTATGGATGCCAAATGGTTTGGCTTGAGTAATTTCCAGGATAAAGAATATAGTGAATTGATGGTTAGGGAATTTTACTCAAGTATTCTTAAGAATCAAGATAAGTTAGGGGAAAGTGTAGAGATCAACACAGAGGGCATTCATGCTTTTATCTGTGGTAGGGAGATTTTGATAACTCCTAAGGACCTAGGTAGCTTATTAAAAATTGAATTTGAGAATGATGCCTATTCTAAACCATCTGAGTTTACTTATGGATTACCTTGGAAGGAAATCACTGGTCTAGATGAAAGTTTTGGTCCAAAGAACTCAGTCTTGAAGATCAAATCCTTGGAGCTTAGATTGGTACATGTTTTTATTAGCACCACTCTTTATGGGAGGTCTAGCATCTTTAGTACTGCAACTCAGGAGGATGTTTGGTTGATGTTTTTGGCAGCGCATGGTGGAGAGGTTAACACCGCTCAGTTATTATGAAAGAATGAAAGAAATAACATAGAGCAAGAGAGCCAAGTTAGCTTTTAGAAACATCATCATCAAATTGCTGAAGAAGAAAGGAATCTGGGGTCAGAGGTACCAAAATTACCTAAAAGTGAGCACTCACATTTTTTCAACTCCTCCAGTCTTTAGAAGATGCACTATGTGTTAGATGGCAACAATTGGATCAAGCAAATTGTGAAGACTACCAAAACAATGCTGAAAGAGCTGAAAAATGAACCATGACAGGAAGAAGTAACATAAAAGTAAGCTTAAGAAGAAGTCCAAGAAGAAACTCAAGCTGCACCACAAGATGATCGGATTGGTTTGATTTTGGATGTTGTGTTGAGAATAGAGACTACTATGAGAAAAGAGATTCGGGAGTTCAAGCAACTAGTTATAACTAGGTTAGATGCTTTGGGCAGAAAGGTGACAGAAATCAGTAAACAAAGAGATGATTAGTTCTTTGACATCGGTGACTTGGATCATGGAGATGAGCATGGAGCTACCTCAGAACAACAAGGGCAAGCACACGAGATTCCGAGTGAGCAAGTGGTAGAGGAAGAGCTGGCAGCAGCTATTCAGATTGTGGAGACCATCATTTCCACCCTTACCACCATATCCGAGCCTACCCCTAAAGCCTCCACTCCCACTCTCCAATACCAAAGAAAACCTAAGTGACTCTGACGAGCTTTTTACTTCTTTCTCTTTTTGATGATGTCAAAAAAAGGGAGAGATTGGACACTTTTAATCTTTTTTAATTGTACAAATTTAAGGGGAGCTAGTATTACTTTGAAGACACTGTTTTAGTTTGATTTGTTTTATTTTGACTTTATTGGAAAATCAAGTGTTACACTTTATGAAATTTGGAAAAATTTGAATGACAATTACTTGAAATTATACATATATTTGATTATTTGCTCAGGTTTTATACTTCAGTTGTGATAGACTACATGTGAGTACAAATTGTTGTTCATATTTTGAAATACATGTTGTATGATTGAATATACAGAGTGTAGTTTGAAGAGAGCATATATTAAGGGGGAGCTTTTATTCAAATATTAGCATATGCACATTTATTTTTTAGCTTAGATAATCTCTTTAAGTTTGTCAATTTAAAAGGATGTTTTCTCATCATAAAAAAAGTGGAGCTTGTTGAACTCCATGTGTTTTTTTATGAGTACAAAACAATCCCAATTTGATGCTTTTGATAAATCTAAGTTAAGTGTGCAGATCCTCAAAAGTCAAAAGTAAAAATGCTAAGTGTTAAGGATTCAATCGATTAAGGTTCTGTCCCAATCGATTGAACAAGGTTCAAATGAGGTAATAAAGCACTAACCTGAGATATTCAATCGATTAAGCAAGAATGTCAACCGATTGAATGGTTATTAAAAGAAGAAGAAGTTAGAAGTCAGACATTTTTAACCGATTCACAGTGAAGCTCAACCGATTAAGGAAGAACTAGCGCAAACTATAAAGTCTGAAGCCAGAAGGATTGAACCGATTGAGTCTATTGCTCAATCGATTCAATTCTTTGAAGAAAATGGTAGCTGAAGAAATTGAACTAATTGAGGAGGAATGTGAACCGATTCAACAAAAGAAACAAGAACTTCAAAAAACGGAATCAAAAAGATTAAACTGATTCAGCCTTGGCCTCAACCTATTCAATGGCTTCAGAATAGTGTAACGACTAGTTTTTTCAAATCTGCAAGTTGATCTCTCTCTTCATTAAATGCCCCAACGGACAGAATTAACTCTCTAGCTATTTAAGGGGGTCTTAAATTTGAAAAAAAGAAGAAATTTAAGAGTATTTAAGAGCATTAACTCCACTTACATTCATTATTGATTTCTCTCTTTTGTTCTTACAAGTTCACACTTTGTGAGAGAAATTTCAGTTAGCTAAATTTCTTGTACATCTTAAGTCTTGTTAGAGATCACTTTTTGTACACAATTTCTGATTTCTTGTATTCTTAGAGGTGAGAGATTCACTCTAAGGGGTTGCATCAACAAGGTAGTCCTTGTTTGATTTGTAATTAAGCTTAGGAAGAGCTCTCTTTGTAAAATGCTTTGTGAAAGCTAGAATTCCACAATCTCAATGAAGAGGAAGTTGAAAATCCTTGATTGGGAAGATTAAGGTAGTGGATGTAGGTGAGGAGCACCGAACCACTATAAATAGAAGTGTCAAATCTTCTTTCCTCTCTTAGCTTTGCAAAGAACTCAATCTATCATTCAAAACAACCCCAAACACTAACCACCTCACTTCCAAAAATTTGAATTGAAGTTGCACCATTGAAGAAGAAGTCATAAGCCACCCTTCTAGCACTAATGTAAGGGACTAACAAGACCCCAGGTGGCTTTTATTATTGAAACTAAGTTAGATGCTAATAGAGTGGACAAAATAAAGAGGCGATGTGGTTTTAGTTCTTGTTTTGCTATTAGTTCTAAAGGAAAAAGTGGAGGCATTGCCATGATGTGGGATGATTCTATTCAACTAATGTTAATGAGCTATTCCAAATATTATATTGATATGGTTGTGAGGGTACAGTTGGAAAAAAAAGATTAGAGACTGACTAGCTTTTATGGCGATGCAGACACTAGTAAGTGATATCGTTCTTAGAATATTTTGCAATAACTAGTTGTTCAATCTGATTTGAGCTGGGTCTATTTTGAAGATTTTAATAAAGTTTTTTGGAGTGAAGAAAAAGCTGATGAAGATTAAGACCTAAAAGGAAAATGAAGGAATTTAGGATGACTTTGGAGGCTTGTAACCTTTATGATGTAGGCTATAATGGTAACTCTTTTACTTAGAGAAGAGGGCGGAATATGGCTAGTTCTATCCAAGAATGGCTTGATCGCTTTGTGGTATCGAAAACTTGGTAGGCCTTGTGGCCAAATACTATTGTATATCATCTATCAGCATCAGTATCTGATCACATTCCTATAATGATGAGAACAATGCCTTTGATGGAGAAAAAGAAAAATGTTGCAAAGGCAAAAAGGTGTTGCTTCGAAGTTGGATGGTGCAAGGAACCAGATTGTGCAGATTTTGTTAAAAAGCTTTGGTTGAAGGGTGCAACTAGATCGTTAAGAGAAAAGTTGGGGTTAATTCATGAAGGGATAAGTAGACAATATAGAAATAAATTTAATGGTTTTAGAAGAAAGGTTGGAAAGCTATATGAAGAATTAAAAAAGTTTGGTTGTGCTGATATTTCAGATAACGGGCTGGTCTATGAATGAGTAGTTCGTGATGAGTTAAACAAAGTGCTGAAGGAAGAAAAGTCTTTCTGGTTGCAGCGATCCCGAGCTAATTGTTTAAGGGAGGGAGATTAGAATACTGCCTCCTTTCATTCTCAGGCGACAAAACAAAAAAACCATAATGAGATTACTAGATTGAAGGGAGTAGATGGTGATTGGTATGATAGTTTGGAGGATTTACAAAGGATTGCTACTGATTACTTTCAACAACTTTTTAACTCAAGCAAAACACGAGTTTATGATGACATTATTGAGAAGGTCTAAACTCGAGCCACTGCTGAGATGAACAATTTTCTTATCTCAGAATTTACAGTTGAGGAGATTTACACTGCCCTTAAACAAATGCACCCAACAAAAGCTCCTAGTCCTGATGGTATGCCTACTTTTTTTTTCCAAAAATATTGGCATTTAGTTAAAATGATATTGTTAGTTTTTGCTTAGGTTTTTCTAGAGGCAAAATAAATCTACATAACATCAACCAAACTCATATTGTTCTTATCCTTAAGGTTAATCAACCCACAGACATGTCTTAGTTTCGACCCATTAGTTTATGTAATGTCTTGTACAAGATTATTTCCAAGGTTCTTATCAACTGGTTAAAACATATATTACCTGTTTGCATTAGCGAGTCACGGAGCATTTTTGTTCTAGGTTAATTAATCACTGACAATATTCTGATAGCTTATGAAATGCTTCATTCTTTAAAAACTGCCAGGAATGGGAAGACATGTCACTGTGCTCTTATGCTGGACATGACCAAAGCTTATGATAGAGTGGAATGGAATTTTCTTGAAGCTATAATGCTTAGAATGAGATTTGATACTAGATGGGTGAATTTGGTGATGTCCTGTATTAAATCTATTTCATTTTCTGTTATTTTTAATGGAGCTATCTCTGACACTTTTGTTCTAGAAAGGGGTTTGAGACAGGGTGACCCTCTCCCCCCTTATCTATTTCTGATGTGTATAGAAGATTTGTCAACTTTGCTTTCTCACGGTCAGAAGGAGAAATTGCTCAAAGGAGTTCATGCCAGTCGGACTAGGCCAAGTGTCACTCACCTATTTTTTGCTGATGATAGTTTACTATTTGGTAGTTCAAATGAGACTGAGGGCAATCAGGTGATGAGCATGATAAAGAAATATGAAAAGGGCTTAAGGCAGAAAAGTAATTTTGAAAAATTGACAATTTTCTTTAGCAGAAACACAAGTGAAGCTCAAAGGACTAGTCTTCTTTTTATTTTTGGAGTGGGTCAACAAAAGTGTATTAAGAAGTATGTAGGCTTGCCTGCAATGATTGAACGGAATAAGCAACATGCTTTTAGAGGCATCAAGGATCGAATTGCTAAAAAGCTACATAGTTGGAATAGTAAGATGCTTTCTCAAAGTGGACGTGAGGTGATGATCAGGTCAGTTCTACAATCAATTCCTACTTATGCCATGAGTGATTTTGCTGTCACGCCCCGACCCGCAGGCTCGGCCATGTGATAACCGTCGTACCACCTCGAGATGCGTGCCTCGTCAGGCGGGCAACCAAGATGGCACAAGGCTAAGAAATAAAGGATATTCGAGCAATATATGAAAACATATGAAATTATTATAGATAATATAGTTCACAAGTATTTTAAAAGAAAATAACACATCTTACGGTGCTCCATGCAGCGGAAAATATTATATATAAATACATAAATGTATATGTAAGATGCACTAATATTCCGAGCCAAGATACACTGAGTAAAATGAGGTGGCACCTACATAGTCGTGTCCACAGTGCCGTACTGGGATCACTGGCCATCAGGACGTCTGCCGTCCAAAGTCTGATGATCTGACAACAAAAGTGAATGGGGTGAGTACAATATACTTGTACCCAGTGAGGGACTCGGTTATAAAGACCGATCACCTCAGGCTGGGGATATGAAATAATCCAAAAGTCAATTTAATAAATCATTTACTAAAATATAAGAAGTCCCAAACCAAATCAATATTAAATCAATAATAATATTTCCAAATGGGCTGGCATCTGAAATTTGTCCCAATAAAGTATACCCGTGCGCTGGGGTATCCACTGGACCGTCAAGGGTTACTTTATACTTTTAAAACATTTTTACTTTACTCTCTGGCCCATTCCCTTGACGTTTGCCTTGCTGTGGTGGAACACAGCACTCTGGAGTCCTGGCGAGTTTCCCTACGCGCCTCTCGCAATCAGGCCCGACTCACCATGCGCCTCGATAGGCGGTCCACGGCTGAGTATCACGCATGCTCTCAAACTCGGTCCACGCTCCCGCATATTGGAGCCCCGAGGAAAACGCTCAATCTCTCATCTCTCAGGGGTATCTTTCCCCATACAATAATCAATAATATCAATTTATAAAAATATTTGATATTCCCACCCTTTAAATCATTTATAAACTTGGTGTGTGAGGGTGGACAATTCATACCCCAAAACATATATAAACAATTTAATAAAGCATTTATAAAGAAATTTGAAAACGGTTAACCCTTAATGGTCAACCAATATAATCCAAGCCACTCACAAGAGATGAGAGTTGTATACTCCCCGATTACCCACGAATGCCTTAGCTCAAACAGCTACCGGTTTGAAACTCGTACAATCACGTACCTAAATAATCAAATTAAAATCTAATTTGATTAATAAAGGCATTCAACCAACAATTAAATCACAAAACAAAATCCATTTAAGGTCTCCAAGGTCCAAGAACAAAATTGGACAAGTCCGGAAGTTAATTGAAGCTAATTAGGGTCTAGGGCTACAAAATTACCAAAATGCCCCTATGCTACAGTGCCAAAGTCAACTGATGGCTCACTCCCGGGCATGAGTGAGCCAATTCGGGAGAGAACTCCCAAAATTTGGCAGCTCCCGCGCGGGACTAGTCAGGTCTCGCGCGGGAGTTGTCTCAGCGCATGGCCGTGACCGGCCATGCACCAAATCGAGCTCGGTTTGAGTTCGATTCACAACCAATCCGCACCAAAATTGAAACACAGCAAGTTTAACACATGATCTAAGGATTCAAAGCTTCAAGAATGAAATTAAACAACCAATCCTGCTCGAATTTTGAATCAAAACACTAAGGGTTGACATATCTCGGGCAAAACAGAAATCTCAACTTCAATCAACAAATTCTCTTAGCACAGACCATGAAATCAAGCATGTAAACTATCAAATTAAAGCTTGATGAGTCTAGAACAACATACCAAATTCTCAGCCACTTCCCACGGTTGAATCAAAAGATATGAGCTGATGAACAATCTGTCGCCAAAAATACAGATTTGTAGATTTGGTGATTTTCTTGGAAACTTTGGTGTTTTGATCTTCAAGAAGGCAAAAGAAGTTGGTATTGATGTTTGATTGAGTGTTTGAAGAGGGATTCAAGGTTTGATTTCAAAGAATTTGGAAGAGAGAGCTCGGAGGATGAAGAACAAGGAAGAGAAGTGAAAATGGGGGTCTCGGGCGGCCAATACCCCATATAATTGTAACGGGTCCGGCGCCGGAGTCAACATTTTCCGAGTTGACTCCGGTCAACTCAGCTCAATTTCTTTGGGACTCGTTTTCAAGTGGGGCCCACATCCCCGGACTTCAATTTTAGGGTTTTTAAGCTTGAAATTGAGCTAAATGAAGTTTAAAACATCCATGGGAAGTCTAATTTGGTATATTGACTAGACAATAATACATAAATACTCAACTTGACACGTGCGGACTAGGTCCGGGTGTGTCATTTGCACTTCCAAAAAAGCTATGCAATGACATTAATGGCTTACTAAGGAACTTTTGGTGGAAACAGCAAACTAATAAACGGCCACAATGGAGGAAACTGTGCATGTCAAAGGATTTGGGAGGTATGGGTTTCCAAGAGATGGGAAAATTCAAGCTTGCCATGCTTGCTAAACAGGGATGGAGACTGCTTCACTCTCTGTCACACCCCGATTCGAAGGTCAAGAATGTGACAATCGCCACGTGCCATGAATTGTGAATGATGTGCTTCATCCATAACTCGAAGCTCGTAAGGCTCATAGCATCTTGAACCCATTTAGTAATCGATTTTTGCTTGTCATGTAAAATGAAAAAAATAAGATTTTTTTAAAACATTTATGCAGTCCAAAAAATAGTGAAAACAATCCTTTAAGTTGAAAAATGTAGGTAAATAATAATTTAGTTGTAGTCAAATTATACCAATGGAACCAATAGTAAACACACATAAGTCATACAGACTTACTGTGGAAGGTTCGGAGTCGAGTTTTGACACTTAGCGATTTACCCTTTTCATGCAGTTAATTATCCTGAAAATAAATTTTTAAGAAAAAATGGATGAGTATATTTTCTATACACAATGAATGAGACAAGACCATAAACTATTTCGAAATCATAAGATAATCTTCATGTAAAATTTGAGAAATCTAAGGAGAATCTTTTTGGCATAAAGTTTCAATTTCTTTATTTTATACAACTTTGACTAGAAAATTTAATTTGAAGATTTTAAAGGGCTCGCCAAAACACATTGCTTAAATCTCACCCGATCAAGATAAGATCCAAGCCCGTCGAGATTTTTCTTTAATTTCTTTATTTAGGAAATAAAAAGCCTTCTACTCGGCGTTGGCATGGGCCTTCACCACAGGTGGTACGTGGCTATGTCCATATTACTCCCATTGGGGTCGTATAATCACTATCTCAGTGCGCACAAAACTCCTGTACCATCCATCCCAAGTGGGAGTAAAAGCCTACTCACGCCGCCTCTACAAGGTCGAACCGTGAGAGGTGCCAAGATAGTGACCAACATCTCATCCACCATAACCATAATGTAAAACAGTACAATTCAATTATATACTATTTGGCCAACTGGCCCATTATTGAAATCCAGTTCAGTATCATCAATTTTCGTTAATTGCACCATATATCTAAACAATAAACTTAAAAAATCATAGATCAAACCTTTAAAAATCATTGATGGATTTAATTCACATTAAAATCATAAATATTCAAGAATTATAAATAATTAACGATATCATAACTCAATTTAAATAAAAATTCAAACCATTATATTTGAAAACAACTTAAATAGAAAAACATTTATTTAGGTCTGTAAAGTTCCACTCACAGATTTAGAGAGGATATACACTCCCACTATTCCACACGCAACTAGTCCTTGAAAGAAAACTCACCACCTAAGTATTTATTTTCAGACAACGCGTCAATATTTGACGATGGAAGTGAGCATTAGATGAGTGTACAAAAATGTATGTCTTGCATATAACACGCGACTAAGTTCCTAAATCTTCTTGGTTTCTCCTTTCTCATTAACAAATCTACATACTCTCCCTTCATCAATCTCCATTCAATTTCATAAATTACTAATATCAATTATACCCTAGAAATTTCGGCCAACATCCCCAATTTCACCAAATTGATATTTATTCATCTCCACAATTTATATTTCCATATTTACACCTAACTTACTCCAAAGACACAATTAACCAATTTGGTCTTGCAAAATCAATACCTTGCATTTCTCTTGGAAAAATTCGGCACCCATAATTTCATTTTGCCAATTCCTTCTTCAATACATCTAACAATCAAATTCTAGTAATTCAATTCTCCACATTTACATCCAAATTATTCCAAGAATACAATCAAACTAATTAAATTCTTGTAAAATTGAAATCTTGCATTTTTCTCCTAGGAATTTCGGCTTAATCATTCTATATTGCACCTTGCTCATTTAACACCTTCCAAGATCAATTTCTAGCAAATTCAAATCTCCCATATTACTCTAATTCAACTTGTAAATTCTCTTGCCACCTAAATTTCATGAATTAAAAATCCATAATATAACAATCCCTTTCTTCCTTAATTTCACATACTTAATTTACATTTCATGCAAAATCAACCCAAGATCCATGATGAGCATGCTAAAATCTCCAATATAATTCAAAATTAGGTATACTTACCTTATGATTTTTTCAACTCCAACATAAACCCTAATTATTCTCCTCCAAATTACTTCCAACCAAGCTCAAATTCTCCAAAATTGATAGAGAGCTATTGATAGGCCTGTTGAGAGCTTCAATTTGACTATAAACTTGTGGGGGTTTGGTGGATTAAACTAGGGGAAATCAAGGTAGGAAGAATTCTTAGTGAAAATGGAGAAAATGGAGAAAAATGGAGAAAAGTATAGAAATTTCTTGAATTCTCTCCATGCTTGGCTAGGCATCATCCCATATATACACCCTTGTCATGTGCTAAAAGAAATCCTTTAGCAAAATTACTATTTTACCCCCATAGACGATTTTGCCCTCGAAGAACTTAAAAATTTCATTTATGTCCTCAGTCAGTCCCAAACCTTATACACTGTCCCAAATTATTTTTCAAGTCCTGTCGAGTTATTCCATGCGCCACGGAATTTCCAAACTCCCTACCGTTTGTAAGTTATATGGCTCCGAATTCCTTCCTCATTCTCATCGAAATTCCTAATTATCCTCTTTACCTTATAACATTCTCTGTACTCCACATTATGAAATGCATGGCACTATCTGATAAAATAAATTTTGCGGAGTAGGTATCACAACATGTTAAAGGTGTACAACCTATGGTGTTAAAATGCCTTTCATTGTTTCTCAAGGATAAAATGATAATTATACTTTAGATTTCCACGCAGCAACTAGGCAGTTCTCAAGTAATAGTAGTATACAACCACATGGTGTCCTCCCATACTATAGGAAAAATCATCTTCGATGATTAAAAAATTCAATTTATGACTCTACAAATATTTATGAAAATGCCATTGAAAATTATGACATTTTCTTCTGTAATATTTTCCTTCAACGAGGATGTTCAAAAAAATGTTGTGATAGCTTCGAATATTCTAAGGTACACTAAAGAAGGTAACTGGATAGTTTGAAATGGCATTTATGCCCTCAGTGAGGTATACGAAATTTTTAAAAACTAATACAAAAAGTTGACATTTATTTTCTAGGTCAAAATTTTTCAAAATGGAAAAATTTTCACTAGGTAAAAATTGTTCTAATTCTTACTAAGAATACCTCCACATACATATTAAGTGTGAAAATCTCATCACCTAAGTCTACGGTTCCAAATTAGGCCATTTTAGGACTAGGCGTCACACTCTCGGGTTACTTTATTGTATAAAGTCCTAAAGGCAAGGTATTTTCCTCGAAACTCTTTTTTAGAATAAAAAAAGGGTGGAATGCATCGTACACATGAAGAAGCATCTAGCAATTGCAGAGCTTGTTAGAAAAAGGTACAAGATGGAGGGTTGGTAACGGGTGTCAAATCAGAATTTTAAAGGACAAGTGGGTACCAGCCATTGAGGAGTTTATTCCACGGTCAGCCCAAGGAAAGATTGATAAAGACTTTGTAGTAGCCTCCTTGATCGATAATGGTACATGGAATGGCTCTTTAATACACAGCTGGTTCTCGAATATTGAAGCTGTAATGATATAGCAGATACCTCTAAGTAGGGCACGATTACAAGATACAGTTGTTTGGCATCTTGATAAAAAGGGAGAATATCGAGTCAGGGGGTATCGGCTACTTTGTTCTATGGAAGCAGAACAAGATATTTGAAGTCAAGATGAGATGGAGGAGGACAAAGCAGTACTGTGGGCTACCTGGAAAGCTAAGGTTCCTTCAAAAATTAAACTCTTTGGTTGGCGCTTTTTCCATGAGATTCTTCCTGTCCTGGAAAACTTGCAAGCAAAGAAAATAGTAGAAGACGCTACCTATTTTCGATGTAAACGGCAAACTGAATCAGTTGGTCATGCTATAAGGGAGTGCCTTTTTGCCTTTGAAGTGTGGAAAATTGCCACGTGTAGCTTCAATGCAGCTAAACATTTAGCTACAGGTGAGGATGTTACTCCAGAGGATGATTGGCAGAACGATACCAACTGGTCAGTTAGCTATGACCACAGCTTGGGCAATCTGAGGGGCTCGGAATAAAAAGTTATACAAGAATGAGGTCAAACAACAAGCAAAAACAGCCTTTTTTGCCATGTCACTACTTGAGGAGTTCCCACGTTGTCAAGATGTTATGGCAGTGAAAGAACTAGTTTTGGTAGATAATTAGAGTCGCTGGAGAATGATTTTGTTAAACTTAACTTTGACTGTGCCTGGGATAGTAGTAGAATGGTAGGTGGGATTGGTATAGTGGCAAGAAACAATGAAGGGAAAGTCTTAGGTGCTTTGGCAACAAGGATGGATTATGTTGGTGACCCAACAGTTATGGAGGGACGAGCTGCACTCAAGGCAATTGAATGGGCAAAGGAAATGGGCTTCAATGCTATACATTTGGAAGGAGACTCCCTAGAAATCGTCCACAACCTGAAATCTACAATCGCTGATTTGTCCTATATCAGCCATTTTATGGAGGCGACTAAACTATTGTTATCCAATTTCAGCAGTTGCAAGCTTACCCATGTCAGAAGGAATGTAAACAAAGTAGCTCATGAGTTAGCTCAGTTTGGCTTGAAATTAGAAAATGAACATGTTTGGATGGAAGAGTTACCTATGTGGGCTCAACCTATTGCTATTAATGATTGTAATAGTTTGTTTATCTAATGGAAAAGCTATCTTCTTTGTTAAAAAAAAAAAAAAGATGAATAGTAGTCATTTCTATATCTATATATGAAAGTATAGTTTAGAGCATAAAAACATCATAAAATCATTAAAAGGTTCATGAAAGATTTAAAAAAAAAAAACATAATGCTCTCTGATTCTACTGAGAAGAAATAAATAAGAAAGGGCAAGAGAAGAATAATTTGTAGGAAAAAATTCCTTTTGATAAAGAAAAAGCAAATATTGATAGACCTTTAATTTTTTTCACCCCAAAATAGGAAAAAAAAAGGAAAAAAATGGAAACACTTAGGTTATATAGGGATAAGCCCAAAACAACTACAATCAACTCATTTGTTTGCTTTTTTCATTAACACATTTAATAAATTGAAAAAATAAACCTAAACAAAAAGAGAGAGAGAGAGAGAGAGAGAGAGAGAGAGAGAGAGAGAGAGAGAAGATACTGATCAACTAAAAAAGGAAAGTAGAAAGTTAAAAAATATGTTAGCACAATTTTTAAGATATTAAATTAATAAAATGTATTAAACTCTCATATTCAATGAATTTCACTAAATATTCTCAAAAAAAAATTCAAAACAAATATATAACATTTATTACTATAAAAAAAGAAAACATTTTTAGATAAAATTACAAAATAATCCATTTCTAAAACTATCAATTTTCAACTGAGAGGGTAAAAAATACATTTTCACATAATATTAATATCTTTAGTACGAAATTACCAAATAATCTAAAAGGTAAATCACTACATATCAAATTAGAGGGTTAGAAAGGACACAACAAGAAAACACACGTTTTGCAACATATTTTTGCAACACAAAATCGTCGAAATGTGTTGCAAATCGAATTCTATGACACACTTTGCAACACATAAAAAAAGGTTGCTATTTCGAATGTCGCTAAATTTTGCGACACTTTGTTGGACTTTGTCGCAAATTTTTGTGACAAAACAAAAAACAAGTTGCAGAATTTATTGCAACTTAAGGCACCCGCGAGACGATATGAGTAACATAATTTGCGAGAAAATGCGACTTTTACTTTGCAATACATTATTTTGTCGCAAAGTTTATCGCACAATAATCGAGAATGAGACATCAAAATACGGCACTAGTTGCTATATATATCTGTGACAAAATCTATAAGTTGCAAGTTATCGCAATATAAGTAAGGTGGAGACATCTGCGACACTAATTACAACATATTGTGCAACTTTTGTTGTCATATTTTGCGATAAGAACTGCTATACATTTTGCAATTTCCTGCAACTTTTTTTGGCATTTTTGGGTTTTAAAACACCGTTTTTCTTTTAAATTTGTAACTTTCTGTGACACATTTGTGATTGTTTGCAACAACTTTTGCAACAGTTATTGGGATATTTTGCAACTCTATTAATAAAATTAAAAAATAAATATTTTTAATAAATATTTTATTTTCTTAATTATTAATTAATATTATAATATAATATAAAATGATAAATAATTTATAATATATATTGTATAAACTAATATTAAAAAGCACAAAAATATGAAATTAATAATTATTTATTAAAATATAGATAGTACGTAGCAGTGTTGCAACATAATACTATCCAAGATAATAATTCTAATTATTGCATTTATTCATCTGCAATTTCATCAGCACCTTCATCTTGCTCCATGGGTAGTGATGCCGAACCCTCACGTTGTGGCTGCTCAACGTCATGTGAATGCCGAGGGGCATGGGAGGACCCTGGAGTCCTAGCATTAGTACAAGGCATCAGCCCCGGAATGGTTCCAGTTTCCAGCATGGAGATGATGTACTGGTTCTGTTGCTTCTGTTCCTCTAATTCCTTTTTCTGCTCCTCGAATCCCTTCATTAAAAACTGCAACTGATTCATAAATTCCACAGGGATAGGTTGTTGAGTAGTAGAAGACTGCTGAGACCGAGAATGGGAGTGCCCAGAGGAGGTCATTTCCTCAGCAAGGTTGCCTATACCATAGCATCGATCTCCTGCGCCTAATAATAGGTCACACCATAGCTTGTCGTCATCAATGACTGCTCTTTCACCCTCTCGGTCCAATATTTCCTAACGAGCCTTGAGGAATTTCTTCTATCATGTATAGCAAATGAAACTTAATCATCAGCCAACTTAACAGTAGTTAAACAACATCTAAAGAGACCCTATAATCGAGATAACAGCAAAAAATAGAAAAGAAAACAAACCAGCAGCTAAACAGTGGCTAAACTCCTTTAGAGGAAAGGAAAAAAAGAACAAGCATCAGCCAACTAGGCTAAACAACATCTAAGGGACCTCTACAACTGAGACAAAATAGCAAAAAAAACTAGCAACACATACCCATAAAGGTTTTGACAAATAATAAAGCAAGACATAAATGTAACAGCACCAAAGATATTCAAAACTGAATATTCATCATCACTTTCTCACAATCAAAACTAGTAAAAGATATACTTATGAGAGCTTAATTAATAGTACAATTTAATTTTATACTTACATGAGCTAATCGTGCCCCCCCCCCCCCCCCCCTTCAGTCCACTTCCCATTTTTGAAATAGATACCAAGAAAGGTCTCCACTCCAAATATCTCTCTGCCAAATCTTATTTGCTACAAGAAAAATAATAAATAAAACCTAGTTTGCTAGTAAACTGTCATAAATAAAAAAGTTTGGATAACACGAATTGAAAAACTTACCAGCCTATCTCTATGCTCTGACGTGGGAATAGAACCACCACGATAAATTGTAGAGGATACCTGGGAGTCCAACTGGCTCTTTCTATTCTTTTCACAATACAGAGGTTTATCAACATCTTTAAGCAAATCAAGGAAACTATCACACAAAGATGGTACATCATCACATTGAGGACTATGAACTACTTCATCAACTGATGGTTGTGCCTCGTCGTGTGGTGATTGGACACTTGTGCCAGCTTCATCATCAAAACACCAAGGTGGAACAAAGCTAGGACCCAAGTCTTCAAAATCCCTAAACCCTTGATCCCACCAATTCGTTTCCTCTGGTAATTGATTAACCACAAAGTGCTCTTCTTCATGCCATAATGCTTCACCATGACAAGTCCAGTTAAAATAATTGTTGGTAAATCCTTTATGATAAAGGTGAACTGCCACAGTATCTGGGTCGTAGAACCGTAAATTATCACACTTTTTACATGGACACCTAATTGATGAGTCATCCATTTGCTCATACTGTGAACTTGCATATTTAATAAATTCAGCAACACCCTCAATAAACTCATCACTTAATTTACTTTGGCTAGGCATATTTTTCTTGTACATCCATTTCCTTGATTCTTTTAACGACATTGTCCCTGAAATTAAAAGATATTCATCAAAATATGAATAGTTATTATTATATTCAAATGTGTATTATTTCATATTTTCAATTTGATATATATTATAATACATCAATTATGTCATTTCTACATTTACTAATTATATACTAGAAAAAACAAGACATCTGTGACTTTTGGTGAAAGGTTTACGAATTTGTGACACATCATGCTACATATCTACCAAATGATGCAAAATATCCTAAAAAATGTCGCAAAATCTACCATGTTCTTTAGTAACACATAATCAACAAAAAGCCTAAACTAAGATAGTTTTACAACAATTGTAAATAATTTCAAGCAATATAAGTCAATTCACACAACACCCATAACCCAAATTATCATAAACTCTTAAATACATTAAATTCTTAAAAGCAAATATATAATAGAGTTTAGGAGGAGTGATACATGCCTAAATCAACAAGAATTAAGTCTTGGAGGCACCATTAACCACTTAACAAGTTGTCATGAAAGATTTGTCAAGAAATTGTGAAGATTTTCAAAGAAGAAGCTAAAATTGAGAAACAACGAAGTTGAACATGAGCTGAAAGTCAACCTATTCAGGTTACAGGATCCCCAAATTTCAAAACGCATCGTTTTGGTTGGGAAAGATACCAAGGTTTGCGACGCATGTTGCAACGCATCAAGTTCGCAGCAAAAAATATCGCAATTTGTGTTGCAGAACGTATCATGTGACATCATTATTTTCACACTCAGAACACGTTGCAAACAAAGCAGCAAAAAGTTGCAACTTTGCGACTCTCAAAATTTGAACACAAAATATGTCGCAATTTGCGACATTTTGCTACATGTCTCAACTGCGGTTTCTGGCGCCAAAATTTTGCAACATATTTTACGACATAGTGAATGGGTCGTCTGTTCGCAATGTTTTTTGAGTCATTTTGCGACACTTTTACTTTTTTGGTTCCAATATATAGCAAAATGTGTCGCAAATTTGCGACATTTTAAAATGTTGCAACTTGCTATGTCGCAGATAGCGTATTTTGTTGTAGTGGGAGGTTTTTGTTAGGGGGGTAGAATTAATATATAAATATAGATTATGTATTATATTCCAATGTATCATATTCCTATTTATTATGTTACGTGAAATGAAATTAAAATTTAATATTAAGAATAAGAATAAATAGCCACATACGATGCACATGCTAAGATACTAATATAGATATAAATATGTGTGTGTATATGTGTGTGTGTGTATATATATATATATATACACACATACACACACATATAAAGGTGGTAATTAATGTTCTTTTTTCATATATATTGCATTGATTGAGTAGATAAGCAAATATGAGCTTGAATTTTTTTGGCAATCAATCTGTTTTGTTACAAATTACCCATCGCGAGCGGTGTCCACAATTACCGAAAGTAAAAGGACAAAAAGTTTGAGGGAAACATGAAATGCAGGATGAATGACGAGGGATAGAGCGCGTCGTGCTTCATAATCCTATGTTTTAATTACTTTCAATTTGTTGCTGATCATCCCGATCAGGAAAGAGACCCTAGATTCTTCATGTTGCTATATCTAACAAATTTTCATAATTTTGAATTAATGTATAAATAATGAATTAACTTATATCTTTTTTTTTTTGGTTACATATATAAGAACTAGACTACTTTCCTTGCCTCCCATGCATCCAAAAAGTTACATAGTATTTGATATGAAGGAAATAGGGAGAAAGGAAATTATATGGAAAAAAAAAGTGGATGTACAAATAAGGAAAGAAATAAAAGGGAAATGGGAGGGTCCATTTCTTTAGAAATCATTTATGTCCAAATTTGCGAAAATAAGAGAGAAAGAAAGTGGTTGTTGAGTTTAACACATGGAAATAACCATTATACTCTTAAAATTTATTTCTAATTACAAAATTTATCATTAAGAATAAAAGATATTGGAAGTAAATTTTTAACTAAAAAGTAAATACTCGTAAAATTGTCATATTAATTATAATAAATTTTCTTCATTTTCTATTTCTTGGTTATAACAAACAAAGAAAATAATCAATTTTTTTTCTTTATTATTTCTTTCCTTACTATCAAGCATGAAGAAGGAAATAAAAGGCTATTTTTGGTATAAGAAAATATTTTCTGTTTTCATTCTTTGAAAAATACAAAGAAACTATCATGTTACATATATGTTGTGAGGGGAAATGTATATATGTTTCAGAAAATGAAAATAAAAATGGATCTAGAAATGAGATTAAAAAAAAATTGTTCTCGATGATAGGTCAATTTTCATTTTTATTTTCTAAAACATACATACATTTCTATAAACTACACATATTTTATATGGTGATTCTTTGTATTTTCTAGAGAATGAAAATAGAAAATGTTTTCATCTACCAAATATAGTCTAAATTTCTTTCATTTTCCTATCTATTTCATTTCCTTATCTATTTCCTTTCTTCCTACCAAACATAGGCTTAAGCATGGGCATGTGGAAGAATTTTATTAATGAAATCATCACTATTGTTGCATTGTATTTATATATTATTATCATTATAAGCATATAATATATATGTTCAACAATAGTTTAGTGCATTCCTCAAAAAAAAAAAAAAAGAAGCAATAGTTTAGTGCATGTACTCCATAATCTCTTCTCACTCCCAAAATTATTCAAATGGCTTTCTTTTACGGCAATTCACTTCCCTCCATCATCCATTGAATCAAAACGAGCCCAATAATGCCATTGTCTCTATTCCTTATAATAATCATTTTCTGAATACAAATCGAAGACCTAAATATATCCATTAGCAAAATTATTTCTTGTGTTGCAAATTAGATTATCTTGTTCCACCAAAAAAAATTAGATTATCCTGCACTTCCATATATCTTCTTCAAAAAGCATCTCTAATCTCAACTTAAATTCATAAAATTAAAGACAAGAAAATTGATATCTACGCTTTAGCTTTTTTTTTTTTTTTTTAAGGCTAAAGGAGAGATTTTACTGCAAGAAAATCAAATCTGGGAAAAGCACAGTTTCATATCAAAAGTTCAAAACATGAAAGCTCAAGCCTGCAGTAAAGCCCAAGCAAAACCGCAACAAAAAACAAAAAGGACAAGACAAAAGCTAACCCATGGAGCCTCCACAACGAAACACGTGTCCCGAAAAGAATCAACAAAGTCAATCAACAAACTCCAAGGATCAGAAATCCCTCTCAAAGCAGGCCCACCATCACAAACTCTCAATAAGTCCATTCATCACTTCTTTCCACGACAGAATGTCTACATATCCACGGTGATTGCCTATCAACTCCAGACTTGGCAAGACAGTCAGCCTCACCATTAGCTTCTCTTGCGTATGCTGAATCTTAAAATCAATCAACCTCCTCTTCAAACACAAAATTTTCGCCACAAAATTTTTAAATTTCCAAGGTGTAGCTTGAGGGTTCAGAATCCAATTTACGGCATTCTTGGAGTCATTTTCCACCACTAAACCATGAGAGTTTGTCCACCTAGATGCACAAATAATTATCACCGCTTATTTGATAGCCAAAACCTCAGCCTCTTTAGAATCACATTGCAACAGCTTTTGAGAACTCAATCCAAATCCTCCCCGCTTTATCTCTCAGCAGACCACCTCCCTGCAGGCCCTGGTTTGCCTCTCGCTGCCCCGTCCAGATTAAATTTCATAAAGCCATCAACTGGTTTGCACCATGCAACCTTGCAGATCATCCTACCTTTACCTTCATGGATCGTAGCAAGACTAGGATAGCAAAAAATTAAGGTCCAAGAAAGAGTCATTAATATCCGGCCACTTTGCTTTCGTCCACGAAGATTTAATCACATACACCAAATATCAGCATGATCAGAAGTTCGTAGGATGTTCATGGCAGTCCCAACTCCCAACCGTGAAGGAAACAATCGGTTTGCCCAGGGGGAGGGCCTGGGTCGCCATTTAGGTGTTTACTGACGGAAGAGAAAGCGAGCTCAAAAGTATCAGGAGCAGCCAAATTTTCACGACCATTATGACGAGCAGCTAGTGCTGCCGTTATGGTCAGCGTGGCAACGAGAAAAACAGCCTTTTACTCCATAATTCTTGTGACTACTATAGATTATGGCTCTGTTATGGATAGAGGAAGCCTTTATGTAGAAAGTTTTGAGAGAAAACGAGGGATTCAGGAAACGAGGGATTACATAAGGGATATGTATAAAGATTTATACGTTTAGTTATTAGTTTCAATCTTCTTGCTATACGGATCTAGAATTCATATCTACTGGAAAAAAAAATATAGTAGTAATTAAGCAGTCTCTGTTATGGAAGAGTATAAGAAATTTTATTCAAATAAAAAAGAGGGAGGCAAACTTTAAAAACTTTATAATTTACTTGCTGATTCGCTTGCTAGGTTGGAATTGTCCGGGAATTCTGACTTTTTATGCCTGGTTGTGGCAATTAAAAAAGTTATTACCATAAAAAAATGGATGGATCTCATAAACTATGAGGTGAATTTTACTTTGATTACACATGGATTGGTTCAATTTGTTTCAATTTTTCTTATGATATTTTATAAGAATTAATTAACAGGTGAAATGTATGGATATTTGTTCAATTGGTTCTATCTCTTTTCTTCTTCCTCATTAGGTTTTTATATATAAGGGTCATCTTAATTTGCTTAGTCTTTGTAGGTGGAAAAAATGAAGCTGTATACATGTATAAATATATAATTGAGCTGATAAGTGGATAAGAGCTTTTGGCAATCTATATCTGCGCTGTTCTGTTCTGTATTATGAACTTTTAATTTAAATAAGATTTTTTCTTTTAAAAATTTTAGTGTTTTAGATGAGAGAAAAGTGGGATTTTTGTGATGGATGATTTGTAGATGATGAGTATGGAGAATATCTAAAGCAAACTTACCTAAGATGATTTCCTCAATCTTATCTTTTCAAATAATCTCTATCATCAGATAATCTCAACAACCATTTTTTTCATTTTGGATAATTTTTTTATATTCAGCAAGTTCAGATATTGTCTTTAAATATGCTAGTTTTATTTCTTTAATAACTTTGCTCTTGAGCAATTACCAGCAGCATAACAATGGCTAATAAAACATTCATTGTTCTTCTTGCTTATTTACTTCTTTCTTGTTGTTTGTCACTTGTTTCCTCGCTTCCTGTTTCTTCTGGTGAAGATGCAATACCCAAATACCTTTACGTTTGTGATGCTGCGAGATACAAGAACCTTGGACTGGATATGGCTAAATTTGCCTTTTGTGACAAGTCTCTTCCCTATCCGGTTAGGGTCAAAGATTTGGTGGATCGAATGACCTTGCCTGAGAAGGCTTTACAAATGGGAGATAACACAAGCCTTGGAATACCAAGATTAGGGCTACCAAGATACAGATGGTGGTCTGAGGCTTTACATGGTATATCTGACTTCGGCCAAAGCCTTAAGTTTGATTCAATTGTTCCTACTGCAACTAGCTTCCCAACTGTCATTCTCTCTGCTGCATCTTTCAATAAGACACTTTGGAAAACGCTGGGAAAGGTGAATCCACTTTTCACTTTACTTTTCATAGTCTAATAATTTAGTTAAGACCATTCATTCTGATATGGTCATTGATTTTGCATTTTGCAGGTTGTTTCGACAGAAGCAAGGGCAATGTACAATTTAGGGCGATCGGGATTGACATTTTGGAGTCCGAACATCAACGTTGTGAGAGATCCTAGATGGGGAAGAACAATGGAGACACCGGGTGAAGATCCTTTCCTCTCCGGAACCTATGCAGTTAACTATGTAAGAGGCTTGCAAGATCTTGAAGGAGAAGAGTACAATACCAATGATCCAAACTCTAGACCTCTCAAAGTTTCGGCCTGTTGCAAGCATATGAGTGCTTATGATATTGACAATTATCAAGGTGTGGCTCGAGAGAGGTACAATGCAAAGGTACTCACCAAGAAAACCGTTAAGCAAAAAATTACAAAGTAATTCATTAATTAATTATTAATCTTTTCATTATACACCAATAATTTACAAGATTCACTCTTTTTCCTTCTTTTTTTGGTGAATTAGGTGACTGAACAAGATATGGTGGAGACTTTCAATAGACCCTTTGAAATGTGTATTAAAGAGGGTGATGTTAGCAGTGCTATGTGCTCTTATAATCGTATCAATGGAATTCCAGCTTGTGCCGATGCCTACCTTCTGAAGAAAACAATCAGAGGAGACTTTAATTTACATGGGTATTTATTATAAAAACAATTTAATTATAAATTAATTTCTGCACTTTATAGAAAAATAAATCTTATCATTAAATTTAACTTTTCTATAGGTATATAATAGCAGATTGTGATTCTATTAAGGAAATGGTGAATAGTCATAAATGGCTTGGAGATACAGTTGAAGATGCTTCAGCACAAGTGCTGAAAGCAGGCTTGTACTTTTAACCCATTTCATTTCCTTTTTTCTATTCTAACAAATTTAATGCATTTCTGTTGAAGTCACTTAAATATTTATATAAATTACTTGATATATGTGACTGATTAAAATATTACTATATTTTTAATTTTGACATTCTGATTAGGTCTGGATTTGGATTGTGGAACGTCCTGGCTGAATCTTCCAAACGCAGTGAGGCAAGGAAAAGTTAAAGAGTCTGATGCAGACCAAGCTCTCAAGAATCTTTTCACAGTTCTCATGAGACTTGGTTATTTTGATGGAATACCATCGTTGGCATCACTTGACAGGAATAATATGTGCACTGAAGGACACATGGAATTAGCAGCTGAAGCAGCTAGGCAAGGGATCGTTCTTCTTAAGAATGACAAGGAAACTTTGCCATTAGACTCTTCAAAGATTAAATCTCTAGCATTAATCGGTCCACATGTTAATGCAACCAGAGAAATGCTTGGAAATTATGCCACTGGTTTGTAATTAGAATAATGTTATCTTTTCTTTTCTTTTTTGGTATGTGATAAGTTTTTACAGATTATTTCAATTTTTTTGCAGACTCTCCATGTCGGTACAGCTCTCCACTTGATGCATTTTCTGCATTTGGGGAAGTGTTTTATGAGATGGGATGTGGAGAAATAAAATGCATGAATGACAGTTTGATATTCAAAGCTACCAAAGCTGCAAAAAATGCCGATGCTACTTTACTGTTTGTTGGTTTAGATACAAGTGTTGAGAACGAAGGACTTGATCGAAATGATCTTCTCCTTCCCGGTTACCAAACTCAGCTAATCAAAGCAGTTGCCGATGTTTCAAAAGGTCCTGTCATCATTGTTATCATGTCTGCTGGTGGAGTTGATGTTTCTTTTGCCAAAGACAATTCCAAGATCAGTTCTATCTTATGGGTTGGGTTTCCTGGACAAGAGGGTGGCCGTGCCATTGCAGATGTTGTTTTCGGAAAATACAATCCTGGTAACTATCAATCGTTTCATTATTTGGCTAAAATTCGGTAAATTTTAAGTCAATCCAATATTGTTTCTTTCTTTAAATGAAATGATCAGGTGGAAGGTTGCCGCTTACATGGCACCAGGCTGACTACATTCACAATTTTCCAATGACATCCATGTCTTTAAGGCCAGTAGTTTATCAAGATGTAAGCTATCCAGGAAGAACATACAAGTTCTTCAATGGTTCCACAGTTTATCCTTTTGGTTATGGACTAAGTTACACAACTTTCAAATACAAGCACAATCCAAAAAAAATGTCTCTCGACATCAAATTGAACAGGTTCCAACATTGCCATGAGGTGACTTCAAAGAATGCAAGCAAGACTACAGATCAAAATTGTCCATCAGTTTCGGTCGATGATCTAACATGCAAGGACGAAATCACGTTCGAGATCACAGTTCAGAATTTGGGCCAGAAGGATGGAAATGATGTTATGTTGGTGTACTCGGTTTCTCCGAAAGGGATCGAGGGAACTCCAATCAAGCAATTAGTTGGATTTGAAAGGGTATCTGTGCCTGCAAAAGGAAGCAAGAAGGTGAAGTTTGGGCTCAATGCTTGTAAAGCATTGAGCATTGTTAATGTGTCTGGTTATAATCTTTTGCCTTCTGGTTTACATAAGATTGTTATAGGAGATAATATAATTTCAATTCCTGTCAAAGTTAGCTATAAAAGGTAGAGAAACTGATATATTGAGATTTCAAACATTTATAAGTAGGATTTGGCAGTTTGGTTTTCTTAGGTTAGGCGAAGGTAATTGTAAGCATTTGCTTTAGTATTTGAAGGAATAAAAGATTTGTTTACATTCTTTTTATTTATGTATTGGTTTTTCTTTGCGTTTTAGATATAGTAAAATTGGAAAGCAGATCACATTGTAAGCAGGGATGTGCTCTCTGTTTTGTGGGATCTCTGTTTTCTCAAGGCTATTCTAGAGACAGAAAATTGTTTAACTCTAAAAAAGTTACTTTGGTATCTTTGTCAGAAATTAAAGAAAATGCTTGCAAATGTTCAAATGTAAGAAAATGGAAGAGGAAAGGACTCAATTTTTCTTTGCAATCAAAATAATTCCATTTAATTATTGAATTAAAGGAAATGGTCCCACGGGTCTACTTCAAGCTAACTGTTGCATAACTCTCAGAGAATACCACAATCATCATCTGAAGACAGACGATCGCTGGTGGCAAAGGGATTAGCTATGTTTGGAATTTTTTTGGCGGGCAACCATGGCAGATGAAATAGATGCAGTTTTCCTCTGCATATTTGTTGGATTTTTTTATTAAAAAACTAAAATTGTTTTCTAAATTGAAATAGTCCAACTTTAAAGCTTGCACTTTGAAATATTAAGTTCTGTTCTTCAATGTTTGGATATCTTTTTGGCTCTTAAAATACAACTTTCTGGTTGAAAATTAATTTGGACAGATTTTTAAGTTCAATGCCCTAGGCTGGACTCGAACTAAGCCAGGCTTGAAGGGTGGACCTTCCTATCTATGGACAGATTTATCTTACCTCAACATTTGGACTACATTGCCGTGACCATAATGGAACGGATAGCATTGTGCGCATAAATAATTTTAACAACACTTTCCATGATATTTTTAATTAGCATTTGTAAATTATTAATTTTTAATGACTTAAAAGTCTTTATCTTTTTATACATATCCAATCTCAAATTCTTTTTTTTTTTTTTGAGGAATATCCAATCTCAAATTCTGAATGTTATAGGTATTGAGAGCTACAAATATAACCATAAGTGCATGGAAAAGGACTTGGAATCATTACTCAAGACCCATATTCTAAATGAAATTGAAGAATCATTTTTCATATCGAGCTAGGATAGCTACATTAAAGTATGCATATAATTGAAACAGAGAACAGATAAATTGTGTAATTTTAAGTATTCTTTTTTTGATATATAAAATCACTAATTATTTGATTGATTGTTGGTTATAATTATTTAATTTGTTTAGCATTATCCATTTCACCATTTCGACCAAAAAAATCATCCATTTTTACCATAAAAATGCATATTAACTTTGACAATAGGTAAATTTTTAGTTGATTAAAAGTTTCTCAAATTAGGTTTCCAACAGAGATTTGTATTTGCTTGGTTGAAATCTAATCTGTTCCAAATCCATTTTAAATATATCTAATATCTAATATCAAATATATCTTGAAGCCCTATCTGTAAAACAAAATATTTTCTTTAAGAAATTATTGTTGTCAAAAGGTAAGATATTTCTGTATAAAATTAAGATTGACATTATTTATGGATAATTCAAAGAACCAAACAGGTGAGATTATATTATGTGATTTCGTTTGGATCCTTCCAATCTTCAAACATCCTTATCCGTTTAATTTAATCTCAACAGAGAGTTTATATGGATAACAGTTAATACTTTTATTATTTCAAATTTATTTTAATTACTTTATCTATATAAATTATATACCGTCTATATTTTTTTTTTTACTTTGTGTAATCACAGTAGTGACATAACAATATGGCTTACAAAACCTTTTTCCTTTCTCTTCTTCTTCTTTGTTATTGTTTGTCAGTAGTCTCTGCTGCTAGACATAAACTACTTTTAGAGTCAAAGGAAGATGGAGGTCCGGCTAAGAATGGTTCCATACCGAAAAATGGTCATGTATGTGATCGTGCTAGATTTAAAAGTTTGGGATTGGATATGGCGGAATTTACTTATTGTGACAAGTCTCTTCCCTATGAAGTTAGGGTCAAGGACTTGGTTGATCGGATGAATCTATTTGAGAAGGCCGAGCAAATGGGAGATAATACAAGTACCGGTGTTCCAAGAATCGGCTTACCTAGATATAGTTGGTGGTCGGAAGCATTACATGGTGTCTCTGATGTTGGTCGGAGCACCAAATTCGAACCGGCGATTCCTAGTGCCACTAGCTTCCCAATGGTTATTCTCAGCGCTGCATCTTTCAATCAAACACTTTGGAAAACTATTGGCCAGGTTAAATTTTCACTCTTAACACTTAAGTTTATGAAATTTTATATTATTATTGATGACTATATAATTTTTTATGTGTATAGGCTGTTTCAAACGAAGCCAGGGCAATGTATAATTTAGGCCAAGCGGGATTAACGTTTTGGAGTCCGAACATCAATGTAGTGAGAGATCCTCGATGGGGAAGAACATTGGAGACGGCGGGGGAAGATCCATTGCTTGTTGGATTGTATGCGGTTAACTACGTAAGGGGCTTGCAAGATGTTGAAGGAGATGACAACTTCGTAGATCCAAATACTAGACCTCTCAAAGTTTCTGCATGTTGTAAGCATTTTACTGCTTATGATGTTGAGTATTCTCTTGGCGTCAGTCGACTTGAATATGACGCAAAGGTATATTGCTATCTTTCCTTTCAATTATGTGATAAAAGGTGTGTTCAAATCTGGCTAATGGCTTGATTTCTTTTTGGATCAGGTTCATGAAAGAGATATGGTGGAGACTTTTAATAAACCCTTTGAAATGTGTGTGAAAGATGGAGATGTTAGCAGTGTAATGTGCTCTTACAATCGCGTCAATGGGATCCCAACTTGTGCCGATCCCTATCTTTGGAAAAAATTAGTTAGAGAAGATTGGAACTTCCATGGGTAAATTTTATTAAGAAAATTGTTTCTTTAATTTATATTTATAATTTTAATCTCTTTTTTGATTATATTAATAAACTTTCAGTGCTTTTCTTCTATTAGGTACATTGTATCAGATTGTGATTCAATTTGGGAAATGGTGGGTAGTCACAAATGGCTTGATGACACAGTTGAAGATGCATCAGCTCAAGTTCTAAAAGCAGGTTTGTACCCTTATCATTTAAAATTTCATTATTTATTATTTTTATATAAAATACACTTAATTAGACTTAATTATATGCTAATTTTGTTAATTAATCATGTTTTAGGTTTGGATTTGGATTGTGGATTCTCCTACATGTCTCTTCCAAATGCGACCATGAAGGGATTAGTCAGAGAATCTGATATGGACACTTCTCTCAAGTACCTTTACACAGTACTGATGAGACTTGGGTTCTTCGATGGAATTCCTTCTTTCGAATCACTTGACGCCAAAGATGTATGTACTGAAGAACATATTGAATTGGCAACTGATGCAGCCAGACAAGGGATTGTTCTTCTCAAGAACGTGAAGGAAACTTTGCCATTGGACTCTTCAAAGATCAAAACTCTGGCTTTAATTGGCCCACATGCTAATGCTACCGATGTTATGATTGGAAATTATGCAGGTTTGGATCTAAGTATTTCTTTATTCTTGTTTGATTTTTGTTTTAGATATTAACTTTTCTCTTCTATATAGGGATTCCATGCAAGTTGGTGTCTCCCCTTGATGGCTTCTCGAAATTTGGAAAAGTCATTCATGAGAAGGGATGTGAATTTGTGAACTGTACACATGATAAGTTGGTGCTTTCTGCTGCCAATGCTGCAAAGAAAGCGGATGCCACTATTCTCTTTATGGGGATCAGTTTAGAAGTTGAAGCCGAATGGGTTGATCGAACGGATATTCTTCTCCCGGGTCATCAAACTCACTTGGTTAATGCAGTTGCCGAAGTCTCAAAAGGTCCTGTAATTGTTGTCATCATGTCTGCTGGTCCAATTGACGTTTCTTTTGCCAAAACCAACCCCAAAGTCGGTGCTATTTTGTGGGCTGGATATCCTGGTGAACAAGGTGGTCGGGCTATTGCTGATGTTGTTTTCGGAAATTACAATCCGGGTAATTGCCAATTTTTCATTTACTTACTTTTGTGATTCCAAAATCTTAAATTCCTAACTTATGTTTGTGTTTGTGTTAATCAGGAGGAAGGCTGACTGTTACGTGGCATGAGGCCAACTATGTGGAACAATTGCCAATGACATCCATGCCATTGAGGCCGGTTCTCAATGAAGTATCCAACGAAAGTTATCCTGGAAGAACATACAAGTTCTTCAATGGCTCAACAATTTATCCCTTTGGTTCTGGATTGAGTTACACAAGCTTCAAATACGAGCACGATGTAAAGGAACACTCTCTCGACATCAAACTGAACAGGCTTCAACATTGCCACCCATTGCCTTACAAGGAAGGAACCATTCCCAGTGAAGAAGATTGTTCTTCAGTTTCAGTGGACGATTTGGAATGCAAAGATGAAATTCCTGTCGAAATCACAGTGCAAAACGTCGGGGAAAAGGATGGAAGTGACGTTGTTATGGTGTACTCTGTCCCTCCGGAGGAAATCGACGAAACTCATTTCAGGCAACTGGTTGGGTTCGAGAGGGTGTTCGTGCCCGCAAAGGAGAGCAAGAAGGTGAAGTTCGGGCTCAATGCTTGTAAAGCTCTTGGCATTGTTGATGTCTCTGCTTATACACTTTTAGCATCAGGGTTGCACAAGATTGTGGTTGGAGATATCTCAATTCCAGTCAAAGTCAGTTATAAGTATGAGTAAATTTTTTTTTGGGGGATTTTGAGAATGTAAAATTTAGATGTTTTTTAATATGTTTATGATTTAGTAGGACTTGGTGATTTGTTTTCATTGGATTTTTTAGGTAGGAAAAAGGCTTTTTAAAGACTTGCTTTGGCAAGTTTATCATTTAATAAATTCATGACTTCTTTTTGTAATAATAAATTCATGACTTTGGGTGCAAGAGAACTACTACTTTTGTTCTGCCTCTTTAAAAAAAAAAATCTATTATTTTGCAATATATAATTCTTTAGTTAAACATTTTTAATTCTACTTCTGATTTTTATCCTAAAATTATTTTGAGTTTGGAAAAATTATCTCTTAAAATTATCTTTTAATTTGAAAATTTTTATCTTAAAATTATTTATATATTAAATCTGGATCATATACATTTCAAAGAAGTATTTATCTATGTCGCTTTTTTTTTTAAATCTTGATATGATGATATTGATATCATGGTTAAAAAACTCCGTTTAGATTTATTTTCTTATTACAAATACTAATTAACTACAGCTAATTACAAATGATCCAAAATGAAGGTAGAGATGACAAAATGAAAAGGCGGCACAAAACCCAACATGACCCAACCCAATATGGACTGTGCCAACATGATCTATATTACTTTTTTAGTAGACTATGCCAACACGACCCCATAGTCATGGATGGTGTCGAAACGTGCAGGTCCGAGAACCCTATTGTCCGACTTGTCAAAAATTATGGAGTCGCCACTAATCTTTTTTCCTAGGTGTGATTAGTCACCTATGTGAATCTACCTATCCTAATGTAATTATGGGTACATTAAGCTAGGTAGGCTTTTAGTCTACAAAATAGAGTTGAGTTCGGGAGTTCATTTACGCGTGGGGAAGGATTAGCACCCCCACAACGCCCATCAAAATGACGGTACCATCTTAATCTAATCTAATCCTAGGTCTTATCAAAAGCGAGGTTGTGTTTTATTTTAAGGATAACAAAAATTTCTTTACACAATTCATTATTCATTTTTATTTTATTACCTTTTCTATTAAAAAAATTAAAAATTAAAATATTAAGTTTATACATGATGCATGTAATGCAAAATTATCCAATTTTTAATTAAAGGCGAGAATAGAATTTTAATAGAAATTCTCTCCAAACCGCTTCGGCTTACCCGATTGAGTTTAAAGAGAACCTCTCCCTAAGGGACCATCCCAAGAAGCGCCTACACGACTTCAAGGAATAACCACCCTCACTGGGTCCATTTAATTAAACAATTTATATCTCAAATGCAATGACAAGTACAATACGATACGTAAGTGTAATAATTTAATTAAAAATAATTAGTGAGAGTAGATTTTTGTTAGGATCTCATCCAAACCGATTTGGCTTACCCGATTGAGTTTAAATAAAACCCTACCCTAAAGGATCATCCCAACAAGCGCCTACACGACTTCAAGGGAGGACCCCCTCATTGGGTATTTTTTCAATTTACAATTTATACATTGATGACATGGCAAATAGCACCTAAAATAATCATTTTAAAAAATATATATTATTTAAGGAAAGTCTAATAGAAAAATAAATTCTATGATTTATCAATGCACAACACTAGAAAACACTAGTTATTATTAAAAAGATCTTGTCTTTTATATATTATTATTACAATGTTGGCTTTTACAAAAAAAATTAATCATTTTACTTATAATAAAGATTTAAAAATATTTATTTCAAATATAGAATCAGAATTTACAAAAATAGAGGTCAAATTTAGAATCCGGAGGTCCAAATTAGCTAGGAGAGGTTACCTTAAAATTTGCTGACGTGGCACTGATTGGGCTGACGTGGCACTGACTGGGCTGACGCGGCGCTGACTGGGTTGCTGACTGTTGACCGCGAGTGAAAAAAAAGGAGGTGGCACGTCGGAACTTTGACCGGAAGGTGAGGGTGCGTCCGATCTCCGATTTGGGTAAAATTCGTACCGTTGGAAAGCTTGAAAGAAGAAGAATCTGACGGTAAAGGAGATGTAATAAGAAAAAGGTCTGAAATTTTCAAGAATTACAGTCAAAGTAAAAACTTTGACCGGGAGGTGAGAGCTACTCCGGTAGCGGATGGGGCTGAATTTTTTATAGGATAAACGTTGATGGATTTCAGATTGAATGGTGTGAGAGGTGTTAAAAAAAAAGTGAAGACGAATGAATTGAGGTGGACAGAAACTTGGTTGAAGGATTTTTAGGGTTTTTTTTTCTCTCTTTTCAAATTCTCTCTATTCTTCTCTATGTGTTCCACCCCCCCCCCCCCCTTTTTTTAGCCCTAGGTGCTCCATATATACTACTCAAAGGATTAGGGTTTTAATAGGTTTTCTTGTAGACTAAGATTAGAGTTAAATCTTCAATCATTTCCTTTCCTTTTTCACCAAGATTTTCTCCTTGATTTTTATTCTATAACATTCCATAATTTTTAAGCCCACTCATAATGGCCCAAAACCCAAACATTTTCATTTTAAATTAAAGCCCAAATTTAATTTTAGTTTCAAATTAAAGTCTAGCTCACAATTAATCTTAATTAGTTAAATTAAAAATTTATCTAATTAAAATTAGACTAGATTTTAAAATTGAAAATAAATACTAAAATTAAAACTTTAACTTCAAATGAAAAAAGATTATTTTCCGAACAAAATATGATGTCTACAGATGGGCTGAGCAACTTTTTGATGGCACTTGGGTTGACATGACACGGCCTACAAAAATAGCATAGGATGATATGATCTATGTGTCTATTTGAATCGAGTCATATTTAATGTAAATTTAAAATTATATAAATAGATCAATTATATCTACATATCTATTTGGGTCTAGTCATATTTAATGTAAATTTAAAATTATATAAATAGATCAATTATATGATTATCTATTTTTATTTTTAAATAAATAAAATTAAAATTATGGTGGTAAAATTAAACAAAAAAATAGTTTAAATTATTAAATTCAAATTTTTATCACATTATATTATAAAATTATTATTTTTGTTAAATTTTTTCATTCTTATTCCAATTTAGTAATTAATATTAAAAATATGTAATGAAATAAAATAAAAAAGACTAATAAAATTAATTTTTTAATAAAAATCATTGATACATGTGTTTGCTCGATTCAATCCATTATTGTCCACGTGTCGGCATGGCACGATCCATATGGATCATGGACTACAGGTTGTGTTGGGTTTAACTATTAAAATAAATGAATTGGTACAACACAGCCTATATTTTTTGGTGAGTTAGCACGACCCAATCCATTTTTATGTGGCCAGCTCTTTTTTTTAGCCGTACCAGCCTAACCTACCTATATTGTTATCTCTAAATTTAGATACCGAATTATTAATTAACCCTTTTTTTAAAGACTTTTTTGTCCAAAAAGACTTAGAATTTTACAATATTATAATACCCGACCCGGTCCATGACCCATTGAAGCCTCTGGGTCGCGGGTCAATCAGGTTGACTGGATGGATCGGACGGGTTAATTATGCTGATATCAGCATATATAATAATATTTTTAAATATTATTAATCAATTTTAAATAACTAAAAAATTATAAATATATATAAATAATATAAATATTTTTTTGGAGTTAGGACAAATTGTCTCATCCCACGTTAATGAAAGTCTTATCACGTGGGAAGAGACCTTTTGAGTGGCCTAAAGAATTGTGCAACTTTAATATTTAACCTCGTGTGTTGTGCAAATTTAAAAGTGTAAGAGCAAGGAATAAAAAATCGGACCGGATCGGTCGGTTCAACCGGTTAGACCGGGAACCGGTCACAAGTCTGATTCGGTCTGGGTCATAAAATAGTGTTTTTATTAAACCGCTTTTGAACCGGTTGAACCGGTTCAATCTGAATTTTAATTTTTTTTAATTTTTTTTCTTATTTTTTAAGGAATGTTTTAAATTTTTTCTATTTTTTTTAATTTTTTTGAATATTTTAAAAAAAAATAATAAAATTAAATTATTTATTTAATCGGACCGATTGAATCGGTTGGACCGATTAAATCGGTGACCGAATGACCAACCGGTTCGACAATCGGTCCGGTTTTTTATTCATTGTGTAAGAGAGAAAACCTTTTGAGTGACCTAGAGAATTGTGCAACTTTAATATTTCACCTCGTGTGTTGTGCAAATTTAAAAGTGTAAGAGAGAAAAGCGACTGACAATTGATCCAAGTCAACCAATTTTCGGGTTTTGACCGATTTTTATCGATTCTCACCTTAGACAGGTTAAGGATATTATCCGGACCGATAAGGCCTTCGGGTCCCAATTAAACTGGTCAGACCGATCCAATTCTTCTAACACTGAAATTTTACAGACCCGTAATTAAGTAGCCAAAAGAGTTTTTTTAGCGGCGTTAAAAAAGTATTGAACTATTTTGTCAAAATGTGCTAGCAGTTGTAAGTACACTAATATCAGCTAATAATTATAAAGTTATGCTATTTGACCTATCGGTTTTAACTCACCATTTTATCTATGATATGTCACGATTACAATTACACTATCACAATTACTTTTAAATTTAAATTTAAATTTATGATTAAAGTTTGTGTCAGGCTAGGTGGGACAAAAATGAAGGGAAAATATGATGAGTCATATATTATTCTTCTTAATTATATAACAACCTCAAATTATTTTACCATATGTATCCTCAAATTTTTTGTAAGGCAATATGCTTGAATTTCCTTTTAATGGGGTTCATATCTTTAAATCTTCATTCCAATTGGACCATTTTATGATACTTAATACATATTAATCAGTATTTATATGTTACAAAGGCTTTTCTTGTTTGAATGTCGCTGTGATTGGTCATTTGACCAATAAAACAAAAATATCTAGAAATTTAGAAACTGATCATGAAAGCTGCAATGTTAATGTCCTGATTAGTAATAAAATTGATAATCAGATGACAAGGACTAGTTACATTATAATTTGTTAGACACATAATTCTACTCAAACATCATTTTTATCAAATAAAATACGGTGGACTAACTTGACTTCCATATTGTTTTAAGTTAAAAACCTTATTCAAAGTTCATATAAAGTAATTATAAACAATTAGAAAAGGACAAAATCAGTGTCACTAAGATATTCGTCGGTAGTATCAACACAAGATTTACCTTCAGAAAGGAAATTAAAGAGTCGCCAAGTTTCTTCCTTCTGCTTTGACTTATCTTCCAATCTTACATCAGAGTAAACTGTCTTTAGGTTTGATAAAGAGACGAACTGATTTTGATAGCCTTGGACTTTTGTTTATGTTGCTCCTGTATAATATACAGTTTCAAATAGAGGAAAGAGCAGCTATAGAGTGAAAGAAGCAAAAAGAAATATGGGAACTACTGTTCCAAACTCAATTGATTCATCCTTGGCTGACAAGGAAAATGGCAATATTGTTCAATCCCCAGAAGAGCTTGATGCAGGAGCTCTTTTCGTACTGAAATCGCACGGTGAGTTTTCAGAAATGAATTTTGATTTGATTTTCCATGAAGGAAAGTTTTAACGTATGATTATAGACTCTTTCATCTTGTTTGTGGTTTGTAGGTTCATGGTGGCACTGTGGATATCATTTGACAACATCAATTGTTGGCCCTGTGATATACAGTTTTCCTTTTGCTTATTCCTTACTAGGTTGGGCGCCTGGAGTCCTGATTACAGCTCTTCAAGCCATGGTGACCTTTTACTCCTACAATCTTCTCTCTGTGGTGTTGGAGCATCATGCTCAGCTTGGGAAGCGAGAACTTCGGTTTAGAGACATGGCCAGAGACATTCTTGGTGAGCACAATCTTTGTTGGCCAGAGACTATTATTTGTTCAAACTTCTAACACTGGATTTTTGACCATCTGCTTAATTAGCAGTTTGCAGAGACGATTTTCACTAACTAATGGAGTAATTTGGTAGGTCCTAGTTGGGGCAAGTTTCTTGTTGGTCCACTTCAATTTGCAATATGCTATGGGGCTGTGATTAGCTGTACTATTCTTGGAGGACAAAGTCTTAAGGTCAGTTTCACCTCTACCTCAGTCTTCAAATACTCTTATATTGCTTTTTTTTTGTTTTACCAAGGGTATCTCCAGGCATTATTGGCCCGAGAATAATCTCTTTCGGGCCGGAAGTGTTAAAGGTAAAACCCTCATAACAATACACATCCAGAGGATCGAACTTGTGTTCTCACTCTCACAGGGTAGAGGAGGCTATTACCTTGACCAACACTTGTTGGTCTTATATTGCAATTTCTAGAATCTATGTTGCAATTTTTAAAATTGAAGGTAATAGTGCCTCAAATATACCTTGACACTCACCTTAGTCTGAGTAACATATGTTAGAAGGCTGAGCATTAATTGGTTCAACATAATTTAGACATTCTAATACTATGATTTATGCAGTTTATTTACCTGCTGTACAATGAAAGTGGGAAAATGCAGCTATACCAGTTTATCATCATCTTTGGAGTTGTGCCACTATTCTTGGCACAAATTCCATCCTTCCATTCACTAAGACATATGAACCTTGCCTCTCTACTCCTTGCTCTTGCTTACAGCGCCTGCGTCACTGCTGGTTCGATACACATAGGTTCGAATCCGAAAGTTTTCTAATGCAATGAGTATTCATCTATGTATAGAACACATTGAGTTTGAAGTGGTTGTCTTGACAGGAAGTTCCAGGAATGCACCTAATAAGGACTATTCAATAAAGGGATCCGTAGAGAATCGTATTCTTGGTGCTATAAATGGTATTTCAATCATTGCCACCATGTATGGCTGTGGAATTATCCCTGAAATACAGGTACATTGTGTCTGGTATTCTCTGCCATATCTTTGAGTCAATATTTGCCTCTCAATGTGCTTTTCTCTTACTCTCAATTTGGTTCTCTTGTAGGCAACATTAGCTCCCCCAGTGAAGGGCAAGATGTTCAAAGGTTTATGCATCTGTTTTGCCGTTGTAGTCTGCACATTTTTCAGTGTGGCAATCTCTGGGTACTGGGCATTTGGTAACGAATCTCAATCAACAGTTCTCTCCAATTTTATGGGTGAAAAGAGGGCCTTGCTGCCCACTTGGTTTCTCTTGATGACCAATATCTTCACTCTTATGCAACTTGTTACAATCACTGTGGTAAGAACTTTTCATTAATCGAAAACTGAAAAAAGGCCTAGCTAACAGAAAACATGTTAAAACAATTTAGCTCTGTATTGTAACAGGGGCTGGTCCTCTGGTCACAACCATTTGAAATTTACTTTTCGTATGAATATTTGTTGACTCCATTTTTCATTGGTTACTGCAGATTTACTTGCAACCAACAAATGAAATATTCGAAAAATGGTTTGCGAACCCGAAGTTGGATCAGTTCTCCGCGCGAAATGTCGTGCCGAGATTGTTTTCCCGGTCACTCTCGGTGATTGCTGCCACTACAATTGCTGCAATGCTACCTTTCTTTGGTGACATAGTGGCAGTGTTGGGAGCATTTGGGATCATTCCCCTCGATTTTATTTTGCCTATGGTTTTCTACAATGTGACTTTCAAGCCACCAAAAAATGGCATAATTTTCTGGGGAAACACATTGATAGCAGTGGCTTCATCAGCAATGGTAGCAATGGGAGCTGTTGCTTCTGTTAGACAGATTATTCTTGATGCCAAGACTTATAGTTTGTTTGCTGACATGTAACATTGAACAACTCAAATTATAGATATCAGAAAAATTTGTACAACTAGCCAAGTGAATTGTTTAGCTCCAAATTCCCCCCTTCCCTCTCCCTCCCCCCCGGCCCTTTTTTCTCTGAAGGATATAATAGTAGAATTTTCTGTCCTTTTTATATGACGAAATCTTATATTTATCTTTAGTGTAAATTATCCAAAAAAAATGTATAGCGGTTAGGTCAATGAAAATTTGACACGTGCCTCGCCATCGTTAATTAATTAATATATATATAGATATATATAAATTTAACCTGAAAATTGGGGTCTTTTTCAAAGCTCATATAAAATAACTAAAAACTATTCAAAAAAAACAAAAGTAGTGATCAATAAAATAATTTCTCAGTATCACCTACACAAGATTTGCCTTTGCATGTTGGACATGAACAACTCTTTCTAGTAATAGGCCAAAATTGAATTCAAAATGCACTAGCTCTCCTTTTTATACTAAAACAAAACCAACTTCAAAGAATTTGATAATTAAATATCTTTAGATGTTTATTTTAAACTATATCTATGGCCTGCACTTCGTCGTGGGCCTTAAAATGTTTGTTAAATAATAAATTGAATTAGAAACTTAACACAATATAAGCCCAAATTTACTGGATAATGTAAAATATAAAAGAGTTAATGTTTCATTTCTTCATTTGGTACAGAGGTACATATGCCTAATAAAAAATGTTTAAAGCTTATTGCATTGCAGTTATATAGCGATTGTTAATTTAATTTATTGCAAAAGTTACATATCATCTCATTATTCATCTCTATTGTTTTATAGAGACTATGTTGATATTTACTAAAAAATCATATGTATTGGTCAATCCATAATAAAGCCAAAGCACTCAAAATAAGCTCGGTTTCCAGCCTCCTCAAAAGTTCTCAATGCATAACAAAACATATTTGTCTTTTGGTATACACAAACCATATCTGCCTTCCTACAAATCAGTAAAAAAAAACATAAATAAAATCAATTCAAATTCCATAGAAGAAAAATTAAGAAATATGAGAGTAACCAAGGAATAAATTAAAGAAAAAAAAATTGTACATGAAAGAAAACCCTAAGCAAAGGAAGATAACTCGGAATAAACCTTCATTGTGTTTGTATGCATGTCTACATACGTATATGTGAACTATCAAAGCGCATATATGTCATACCCCGACCCACCAGTCCGGCCACGTGACAGTCGTCGCACAACCTCGAGATGCATGTCATGAAAGGCGGGATGGCACAAGGTATAGAAAGAGTATCGTCACTATAAAATCATAAAAACTAAACTTTAATTTGAAAATAATTATAATAATAAATAATAAAAAGAGCACCAGTGGATTAATTTGAGGAATAACCTACGCAGCGGAATCTACTAACTCCTAAACCACCGACCACTCCTATAAGCCTCCGAATCCATCTAGAGTCCTAGCATGTGGGAACTGTATCCAACAGAGTTGGGTATAGGCGAATGATAGAGGTTTAATGTACAGTTAAATAGGTTTGGGGAGTTCGGGTAATTTCCAAAATAATTTAGAAAACATTACATGTTTCTTTTAAAAATCTTTCTTCGAAATATTTGCCCCAAATCCTTTCTGGGTAAAAGAATAATAACAATGATAATAATAATGACATCTAACTATGGGCTGGCCGTGAAAACACAATGAGGTTCGACCTTGGCCGTGGTCAAGGATCTCGTATCGTCGAGGGCTATTTCTTTTCTTTTCTTTTTAAAACTTTCCTTTAAAAGGAAAGTGTTTTCTTATAAAAACATATATATATATAACATATATATATGTATATATCTCTAAGCCCGTTCCCTCGACGGTGCCATTCGCTGTGTGGTCGCAGTTACACTGACCCTGACAAGTATTCCTCCGTGCCTCTCTACTCCAGGGTCCATACACTCACCGTGCCCCTTCAAAAAGGTGGTCCACGGCTACCTCGCATGCATGCTCCACTTCGGTCCACTCGCTTCATTATATGAAGCACCGAGTCTCATCGAGTCCTCTTTGGGACTCCGTCTCTCATGTGTATGATCATGCCCCATCGGGCACTCATATCATACCTTTCATATTTAAATATAAAAACATAACATACATACATACATACATACATACATCTTATACATTTAATTATCTTAAAACACCCTGTCCATGTGGCATAAAATAACGTGTGGCAATATGAGGGAATACCCGAATCCCAAAACATTTAGTTAAAACATTTTTATAAATAATAAAAGCGTTTAGCCCTAAATGGCTAAACACTAAACACAAGGCCACTCACAGTGTTGGGAGGTTCGTATACTCCCAAATATCCCACAAAGCTTGATCTTTGGAGCGTCGCCGCACTTGATCGTTTGGAACCCCAATCACACTGAAATACGTGTTAGCATTCATAATCAATCTATGAATACACCTATGAGGCTCTACTATGACCTAAGATGATGGTTGGATGTGTTTCGGGACGTAGAAAAATGTCCGAGAAGGTTTGGGTTAGAATTGAAACTTGGAAAAAAAATTACTAAAATGCCCTTAAGGGCAAAATGGCCCCCGCAGGTTTGGGCCGAGTCCCACGTTGGACTTGGGCCAGTGGCCACTCCCGCGTGGGAGTGGGTCGGTTCCCACACGGGATTGGCCACTCTAGCACGGGGAGTGGCCCGTCTCCTGTGCGAGAGGCGAGCAGAAAGCTCGAGAACCGAGCTCTCGCCTTAGTTTTCGTGCCCATTTCTTCTCCTTTCAACGCGTAAACTTAGACAGGCGATCCTCACGCCGTCCACGATAGACCCACCTAAAGAAAAACGAGAATTATCGGCTCAAAATTCCTACATCTCAAATCTAAACTAAATTTTAGCAAAAAATCTAAACCTAATTTTGAGCTGAGATTTCTCCTAAGTCTATGCATGGAAATGCGTGTAAACTAAGTATAACGTAAATCGAAGTGAATAGAATAACATACTAGAAATTCACCTTGATTTGTAGGTCGGTTTGTCCAGATCGGCCAAAAGTCCGAGATTGCTCTGAGAGAGCAAAAGAAAGAAAAAAGAAATGAAAGAAAGAGAGAAATGAGGAGGAGAGGCTTGGCCTCCCTCTATTGCTAGGGAAGCCCGACACCGGGCCTACTCGAACCTCGGGTTAGACTTTCTTTACTCCTTTCAACCTCTCCTAATCTCGATCATTGGCCTAATCTGCTGACTATTACACCAATGGGTATCCAATCCATTGGATATGGATTTCAGAAAGTCCAATTAGTGCTTCCATGCATGGTTACTTATCTCATCTTCCAACTCCGTCTTGTCCTAGTTTCCACTTCTCTTCTTCATCTGACATATCCAGACCAATGCATTGTTCGAATTAATATGTCGTATACAATATTCCGTTTGCAAAGAAAAGTTGGATTAGGTCCGAGTGTGTCAATATATGAGCTACCCGACACACTCGGACGTAATCTGACTTTTTTGTACAATCGGAATAGTGTAAGACGACGTATTAACTTGAGAATACGTCGGTCCGGATGTGTTAAGATGAAAAAAAAGAAGTGGAAAATAAGGCAAGATGGAGTTGGAAGATGAGACAGGTAATCATGCATGGAAAATAGTAAACACCAATAAGACCTCCTAGTAAGTCCATAACAATTAGATATGGATCCCGTTGGTACAAGAAATCAAAGGATTTAACCAACGGGCGAGAATTCGAGAAATTAGAAAAAGGGGAAAAAGTCTGACCCGAGGCCCGAGTAGACCCGGTGTCAGGATCTTCTATAAATAGGGGAAGGCCGAAGCCTTTCCCTTCATTTCTCTTTCTCTTTTTCTTTCTTTCTTCTCTTTTTCTCTCATTTTCTCTTTTTGGAGCCAAACGGAGGCATTTTACATTTTTGTCAGATCCAAACAATCTGACAGTTAGATCAAGGTGAGTTTTTAATATGTTATTCTACTCACCTCGATATATGTTATATTGAGTTTGCACGTATTTCCATGCATCGGATTAGAGTAGATCTGAGTTTAAAGTTTTTGGTCAATTTAAGTTTAGATCTCAGATCTATAAATTTTGAACCTGTATTTCTCGTTTCTGCTTGGTGAATCCGTTATGGATGCCATGAGGATCGCCTGTCTAAGTTTGTGTGTCAAAAGGAGGAGAAATGGGTGCGAAAACTCGAGGGAACCGACCGGAACCCGCTTGGTAAGGTGTGGGCTTTTGGCAAAACTAGCGCGGAAGTGAGCTTTTGGCCTAAGTTCTGCGTGGGACTTGACCCATCCGTGCGGGTGGCCTTTTAGGCCCAAACCCAAGCAGGGCCCGGCCCAGTCCGAACTTGGGGCCCACGGGCCCTGGGTGCATTTTGGTAATTTTTCGTCAAGCGTCCGATTTTAACCCTGAATCTTCCCGGACACTTTTCAAGCCCCGGATCACATCCAAGCCCAATCTTAGGTCATGCTAGAGCCTCATAGGTGCATTCATATTTTGGATTATGAATGCTAACTCGTATTTGTGTGTATTAGGCTTCCGAACAATCGAGTGCAGCGATGCTCCTTAGACTTGTCTATGTGGATCATTTAGGAGTATACGAACCTCCCAACACTGTGAGTGGCTTAAATTTCTTTGCTTAGCCACTGGGCACAAAGTTTTCAAAGTGGTTTTCAAAGGTTTTGGGACACAGGGAATCCACAGGCAGACACATTTGCATAGTGAAATACCCACGTAGAGAGTGGGATGTTTTAAAAAGGAAATATAAAGATTTATGTGTATGTGCTTATATTTATGTTGTATGATTTAAATATATATGTTTTATACATATATATATATGATATTTGATATGGATGGGATGCGAGATGAGCGACTGAGAGGGTTCCTCGGGGCCTCGATTTGAGGGAGTGTGGATCGAGTTGAAAGGCATGCAGAGATGGAGCCGTGGACTACCTATTGAGGGGCAAGGTGAGCGAAGACCCAGGGAGAGGCTCGTAGGGTAACTTGCCAGGGCTCGATGTAGCTGTGTACCACCATAGCGTCTGGCACCACCAAGGGAATGGGCTAGAGAAAGAGAAAATGTAAAAATGTTTAAAAAGAAAAGAGATAGCCCTCGGTGTAGTGAGGCATAATACGACCGACGGGTCGAGACTTTAGTATATCAAAGGCTAGCCCATTTTTAGATATGTACATGTCACGCCCCGACCCGCTCGGGTCGGCCACGTGGCAACCGCCGCGTTGCCTCGAAGTACGTGTCGGTCGGTCACGCACCAGAAGCATCGCAAGGCATTGAAATGGATATCATCACTGCAAAACAAAACTAAAATTTTAATTTAGAAATCATTTAATAAAATATTTAGTTTATAAGCAATACCAGTAGATTAATTCACAAGAATACCTACACAGCGGAAACCACTAAACCTAAGCCACCGACGTCTTCTAGTGAGCCTCCTTTCTATAGCTGACTCCGTACGCAGATCTGCATCCATCTACATTGGATACAAGTGAGTGACAAAGGTTCTAAGAATCTCCATCTGGGTTAGGGCAGCTAAGGGAAATCCAAAATAAAATAAAATAAATATTTTTCTTTTGAAAACTCTTTTTGGTTCTCCTGCTGAGAACTCTTTTTTTAAAACTTTTAAATAAAATATATATATCTCAAATGGGCTGGCACTTCTTTTATCCTGGAGGCTCGACCCGTCGACTGTCTCATGCCTCACTGCACCGAGGGCTATCTCTTTTCTCATTTACAAATATTTTCTATTCTCTCTTTCTCTAACCCTTTCCCTCGGTGGTGCCTCGCTGTGGTGGAACACAACGAACTGGAGCCTGGCGAGCTTCCCTACGTGCCTCTCCAAACCAGGTCTCGTCTCACCGTGCCCTCAATAGGCGGTCCACGGCTGAGAATCTAGCATGCTTTTCTCCAACTCGTCCACGCTCCCGCAAATTGGAGCCCGAGGAGCATCTCTCTCAAACAGTTATCTCGCAAAGGTATCGCACCCTTAAAACTTATAATAATAATATTATTTCATAACTATATATATATATGTATAAAACATACATTTTTAAAATACATAAACACACACACATAAGTCTTTATATTTCTTTTTAAAACATCCCACTCACAGTGTGGGTATATCACAAACAAGTGTGTGTGTGTGTGGATTTCCCGTATCCCAAAACGTTTTTGAAAACATTTATGTTTTAAAAACATTTTTAAAATCTTTTTCCCCAGTGGCTACACAAAGACGTCTAGGCCACTCATAGTGATGGGAGATTCGTATACTTCCAAGCGCTCCATGTAGCTTAACCTCCGGAGCATCGTCGCACTCGATTCAGCCGAAGCCCTAATACCCGGAAATATAAGTTAGCATTCATAATTAAATTTATGAATGCACCTATGAGGCTCTAACATGACCTACGACTGGGCTTGAATGTGATTCGGGGCTTAGAAAAGTGTCTGGGAGGTTCCGGGGTAAAAGTTGGACACTTGGTGAAAAATTACGAAAATGCCCCTGGGGACCCGTGGGCCCCACACTACGGGCCCAGCCCGGCCCGGTTCTGGACCAGGCAGGCCTGCCCTGAGGTTGGGTCAAGCCCAGCCTGAAATTTGGGCCGGAAGGCCTAAATCTTGGATTGGGCCCAAAATGGCCCAAACGCACGGATTGGGCCAAAAGGCCCAGTCCGGCACCGGACAGCCCAGGTCCCGCGCGGGAGAGACTCGGCTCCCGCACAGGAGCCGTCCGGCCTCCTCGGGATCCAAGGCATTTCCTCGGTTCCGAGCCCCTCGGTCCACCGTTTCGCGTAAAATTCGAGATGGAGGTTCCTCTCACCTCCCACGACACGTTTACCGGAGCAGAAATGAGAATCACAAGCTCAAAGTTCCTAGATCTCAAATCTAAGCTAGAAACCTAACAAAAAAGCTAAACCTAACTTTGAACTTGGATTTTTCCTAGACCAATGCATGGATAAGCGTACAAACTTAACAAAACGTAGTTCAAGGAGTTAAGAACAACTCACCAAGATCTCGCCTTGAACTTGCGGTCGGTTTGTCCGGATCGGCCAAAAGTCCAAAATTGCTCCAAAGGAGCAGTTGAGAGGAAAGGGAAAGGAGAGAAGAGAGGAAGAGAGAAAATGAGGGGGAGAGGCTCAGCCTCCCCCTATTTATAGGGTAGTCCGGCACCGGGTCTACTCGGACCCCGGGCCAAACTTTCTCTTCTCTTTAATCGTTCAAAACTTGATCCTCGGCCCGATCCACCAACCAATTCACCAATGGACTTCCAATCCATTGGCTATGGACTTAAAGGAGCCCACTTTAGTGATTCCATGCATGGTCACCAATCTCATCTTCCAACTACGTCTTGTCTTAAGCTTATATTCTCTTCAGACTTGACACAGCCGGACCGACATATTGTTCAATTATTACGTCATCTTGCACGATTCCGTTCGTACGAAAAGGTCGTGCTAGGTCCGAGTGTGTCAGTACATATATATTTATTTAAATTGTTTTAAAGGAGGGTTCTCGCCTAGAGAACTAGAAAGAGATTTTGAAAAGAAAAAATATATATTTTTTATTATTATGTTTTGGATTTTTCCTGTTTCCCTAACCTCGATAGAGATTCATTGAACCTCTGTCACTCACCTATATCCAATGTGGACGGATGCAGATCTACGTACGAGGATAGTAGATAGATCGGAGGCTCATTAAGAGACGTTGGTGGCGTAGGCTTAGTAGTTTCCGCTGCGTAGGTATTCCTTTAAATTAGTCCACTGGTATTACATTTAAAGTTAATTATTTTATTAAATGATTTCTAATTAAAAATTTTAGTTGTTTTGCAGCGAAGATACTCAATTAATGCCTTGCAGTGCCTCGGATGCGTGACTGTAGACACGTACTTCGAGATAATGCCACGGTTGCCACGTGGCTGGCCCGGGCAGGTTGGGGCGTGACATACCAATCTCATAAAAAGCCAAGAAATGAAAAAAAAATACAGTTCAACCTGCTGTAAAAGAACTCATCACCACCTATTTGAAAGCCTATAACAAAAGCTGTTGCTAACTTATATCAGCAAAGCAGATGAATAAGTTTTGCCATCTCGCAAAAACTTACCCACCACACAATTTTTTTTTAACTTGATTTTGACTCATTCACCTAACAAATAAGCCAAGAGGAACATATGATCAAATAGATGATCTCAAAAAGTAAAATCAGATGCATTCAACAATAGAAATTAGCAAATCAACATAGGAATAGGTAACTTACATAGGAACCATGAATTAAGAGCGATAATCAAACAGTGACATATGCAACCCATAAGCCTTTAAACTTTGTAATTTTAGTAAGCTAGATAATGGCCCACACTTAGCTGCAGCGCAAATATTTGATTTTGTTCTTCTTTTATTCTGAAAATGAATACCTATCAAGACCATAAACTATTAATTTTAACTAAAGATCAGAACATCTTATCAAGCAAACATTACAAACATGATCAAGTCCAATAAAAGGAACCAAAATATGATTTTTTTTCCTCTCCCAAAATGCGATTTTAAACATCAACGTAAGAAACGTTCAACTCTCAATTATTACATAAGGATCTATTTAGTTTAACGCCAACAACATTTTCAAGGCCTTGATACCTATATCTTAGTGCATCAAGAATGATTTAAATAGACTTCTGGCCAGAAAAATAGAGTGCAGGGACTAACATTTCTCTTAGTCACAGACAATAGCAATAAGCACTTCATGCCAGTTTTACCATAATAGATTGCAATGCTTTCTCCTTCACCCTATGGACAACTCAAGTATTTCAAAATGCTAATTACACAACAACTCTTAGCCTATGCTTATCGCTACTATGAAAACCTAACTCTGGAAAACAATAACTTCCAATGGTTAAAGCAAAAAACAATGAGGTTGAAGCAGATTCTATTGCTCTCTTTTTTTCCCCAAAAGGTTTGTAATCTAATTTGCTGAAGGTATATGAAATAAATAATTTACAACAAAAATAGGAAATAATAGTAAAAGAAAGAATATCAATTAAAGGAAAGGGAAAACCTTAAGAGAAGGCACCTTCTTTTAGAAAGAGTTACTCAAGAGGAGAATTTATGGTCTAACTCCCATGTGATACTGTCACACTTGCCCTTTGTAACCTCCATTGAGGAACAAATTAATTTGAAGCAACTCTTCACTTATGCTCTTTTATAGACAATTTGAGAAAACTTCTTACCCTCAATGTGTTTGACACTATCTTTAAAGAACAACATCCGAAAAAGATAAATCTAGATATTATAGAAAACAAAAGAATAATCACTGCAATTGTGACTCCTTACTATGTTGGATGTAATATCTTTCTTAGTTGTTCAATTAGGAACCTCGTTTTTGTACAGTAAGTCAGGTCAACCAAGACATTCGCTTCATAGTAACTATAACAACCGTAAAAAATAACAGAAGGCAAAACCATTAAATTACATATAAACATATAAAGGTCCGATTTATCTAAATCATAGGAGAGTAATAACTGGTATTATCATTTTGGTTTTATCATCTTATTCTAATTGAAACTTTAAGTAATCTATGTTACATTACATATTGTAATAGCTACCTCCTATAACAAACCGATTTAACTATAAAGATATTAATCTAGTATCTATAGTTACATCGAAAGTAATTTCACACTTAAACATCCAAACTGATATTAATTTCACATATAATTCATAATCAATTAAAAAAATTATATGAAGAAATTGATCATATTGAGAAATAAGAGACTTACTCCCACGAAGCTAACATCAAGTGTCCATCTTTGTGTTTATATATGTGAATGAATTCATAGCCCTCTAAATGACCTAAAATCCAAAAGACTCGAAATTCAAAAGATCGGAAAGCCAAACCCTTAAATCTGAATCTAAATTATCAGAAACTTCAATGACTCAAAACTCGACAAATCCGAGGATAAAACTCGAAAGATCCGAAATCCGAAAAACCTAAATTCAAATGACTCGAAACCTGAAATAATCTATCTCTTTTGATCTAACTTGACCAACCTGACTATCTCGAACCCAAACCTAATTCGACCAATCTGATTTGACACCTTGCACTGCTAACCATATTTGACACCTCTAATCACTATTCACACCCCTAACCGTCACACTTCTCCGTTCCCTTGCTCTTATTTTAAAACAACAAAACAACAAACGGAGAAAAAAAAAAGGGGGAGAATCGATTGGGGAAGGTTGCTAGTTCGTCAACCTTCCCCAATTATCTCTGAAATGGGGGAAGATGGGAAAGGTGGTAGTGATTCCTGAACCTTCCCCTCACTCCTTTTTCACTTTATTTTTTAAATTCTTTTTATGATTTGATGATGGGGCCTGTCACTTTAAGAGGACAAAAATGAGTGAAATGTCTAAAAAGTCAGTCCACTTTTCACTTTTCACATAGAAACTTATCTTTAAAATTAAAAAATTTTAATTTGGAGCTAAATTTTTATTATAGAGGATTTTTTCTCCTTTCTAGAATAGTTTTAGAAATTTTTGTTTGAAAAAAACCTAAAACCAATCAATGAATAATTAGAGTTAAATGAATGCGACACGTAACGTGTTCTGGTAAATAGAGCATAAAGGGAGGCATTAAAATGGGATAGGTGATTTTCATCTCAAAACGATGTCGTTTCCTCATTGTCATAGTAAAGCAAAAAAAATGAAAAAGAAGTACCCATTCAGATGCTACCAAGTGTCTCCCAAAGAATTTGGAGTATTATTTTAATATAGATATTTATAGATGTTATAGATGTCATAGATATGTATAAGATTTTGAATTTAAGTCTTGTTAGTTAGGAGAGCTTATCTTGTTTGGGATCTGACACCGAGATATTAATAAAAAAAAGGTACTGCTAACAGGTGCCTATGGGCATCCGTTAAGTATTAGTTATTAGCTTATAATAATGTAGTAAAATTTTGTTTAAGAAAAGGTAATAATTAGCTTTAAATGAGATTGAAAAATTATTGCACACAATTTACAATAAATGTAGTTAAGATTGTATTTTGAGACAATATTACCCTTATACAATATTTTTAGATAATATACTACAATAATTTTATTAATTAATTATTTTTTTTAAAACCTTATGACAATAATTTTTTTAAATTAAACATTTACCCTCAAATCAAAATATTTTTATTTGGGGCTAAACTTTATATATTTGTGGCTAAATTTTTTTTTTCTAAAACCCTACCACAATAATTTTTTTAAAATTAAAGACTTACGCTCAAATCAAAATATTTTTATTTGGAGCTAAACTTTATATATTTGTGGCTAAATTTTTTTCTAAAACCCTACCACAATAATTTTTTTAAATTAAAGACTTACCCTCAAATCAAAATATTTTTATTTGGGGCTAAACTTTATATATGTGTGGTTACACTTTTTTCTAAAACACTACCACAATAATTTTTTTAAATTAAAGACTTACCCTCAAATCAAAATGTTTTTATTTGGGGCTAAACTTTTTATAGTAAAATAAATTTTATTATTCTATTTTTATAAGAAACTAAAATAAATTCAAAATCACTAAAGGGCATTTTTGACATTATTAGAAAGTTAAAAAAATAAGTTGCCAATATCTATATGCTAATAAATGGAAAAAGGTTGACTTTTGCTATAATTACTCACTAAAGTTAAACTTAATGCCAATTATAAGGCAATTGAAAGCTTGTTGATGGGTGCCCATAGGCACCCGTTAGCAAAACGCATAAAAAAAATACTACAACTTGTAAAATCAAACTATATATCAACCCCTTGGGATAAGAAAAATACTACAACTATGTAAAATCAAACTAAATATCAACTAGAGGTGGCAAATGCGCGGGTTCGGTCGGGTTCGGGTTCGAGTATTTTCGGGTTCGGACTCTTTCAGGTTCAAGTACTTTCGGGTTCAGGTTCGATCGGGCTCGGACTCGGATTCAAGTCGAGTTCAGGTTCAGGTTCGATCAGATTTGAACCTAGGCTAGGTTAAGTTCAAGTTTCGACTTTTTTAATTAAAAGTTATTTTTTTTGTTTTATAAGTCGAATTTTATTTTACATACTTTTCGTTTTTTTATTTGTTTTAGAAGTATTTCCTTCAGTCCTAAATAATAATAGTTATAACAAATTATTTTTAGTTCAAATTAATTGTAATTTTACAAAAAATAAAGAAAGCATTTATTACCTTTTTATCAATTTTATCATTCTTTCTCAACACTATTTTCAAGTTATTTTAATGAGTTTTTAAGTAATTTAAAATCTCAAGAAAATGACAGTTTAGTCACATAGCTAATTTTTTGTCTAAACTTTAGGAGATTTATTAATTTTCTTAATCCTTACTCCCTGCATTTCAAAATATATCACTTTGAGAAAAAAAATTTTGTCTTAAAATATTTGTCACTTTTACAATACCAAGATAATATTATTGTATGTTTTAAAAATTATCCTTGTAAGGTTAAAAACCTATATTTAATTCATGTCTCATCTCTTCAATAAATGATAGAAAAGTTAAGTTAGGGGTAAAATAGGTAAATAAGTGAAAAATATAAAAATTTAAAAAAAAAACTATTTTTCTTGGTCTTATAAAATACTCCCTTTGTCCTTATATAGATAGCATATTGTAGAAAGATTCCTTGTCCCTTTTTATTTGTTACTTTAGACAATTATTAAAGCATTAATTAGTTTTTTTCCTATTTTACCCTTAATAAAATGAAGAATATTGTCAACTACTCAAATTAATTATTGCAAATAGTATTGGGCAGTGAAGAAGCGTACTCAATTGCTTTTTGTTCCCAACGAAGGATTAATGACTATAGTTGTTGCTCTTTGTTAAGTTTTCTTATAAATTTGGATCCAAATAAAAGATTACTGCATACGTTTTCAAAGAAATTGATTTGATGACTCAATCACTTAAGAACTCGGACTGAAGTGGAGGTTAGCAAGAATACTTTCTTCTATAACAATGTTAAGATTTGACAATTGATGATTTTGTGATTCTATTGAAACAGCTTGTTAACTACCTTCATTATCAATATTTGAAGGCATCAAAATTACATGTAAATCTATTTCAATGAATGGCATTAGATGTCTCTCCCTTGAAGTCTTAATTAAAGAATGCTAGTAAGTTCTTGTTTGATGAATAAATAAAAACCAATATTTAAGTTGTAACTGTTTTAGATTCTAAAACAAATTTTGGTGGGAAAAACTTCTGAAAAAATTTATGGAAAAAAATTGGAGGGAGATAGAATTGAAAATTTTAATTCAAACAAAATTTCAAATTGCAAAACAAAAGAATGAGGGAATATTTTCTTTCAAAACATACATATACTGAAATTTAGAGAGAGTAATTAGTGGGAAGAGATTAAATATATTAAAGTTGGAGAGAGAAATTAGGTAAATTAAAGTAAAGGGTAATATTGAAAAATTATGATAAATTTGGACTAAATCAATGATAATAACTATTTTTAACTGATTTTCTTAATAAGCGTGATTCAATTAACTAGGACATCTATATACAGACAGATGTAGTAGTTAAAAGTAACATATATTTTGGGATGGAAGAAGTATGTAGCAATCTTAAACGACTGTTATTCGAGAGTATTTCTTGGATAATATTAAAAAGTATTTATTATCTAATGATTAATATGGGTTTAAGTAAAAGGGAATTGAAAAATTATTACTCCCTCCCTTCCTAAATAATAATCGTTTTAGAAATTTTTTTGTTCCAAATTACTTGTCATTTTAAAAAATTAAGAAAGTATTTATTTTTTTTATCAATTTTACCATTCTTCCTTTATATTATTTTCAAGTTACTTTAATAATTTTTTAAATAATTCATAATCTTAAAAAAGTGGTAGTTTAATCACATAGTCAATTTTTTGTAAAGATTTTAGGAAATTCATTAACTTTCTTAATCCTTATATAACAACTTTAAACGACTATTATTCAGAAATAGAAGGGGTAATTATTTTATCATTGAGTATTAGAAGATAAAAAATTATTAATAATTAATAATTTATTTACTAATTCACATTAATAATTAAAGATTTTTAGTAAGATTAATTTTAATTATTAAATATTAAAATTATTTATTAATTTAATATCCTTATATATATAATATAAAAGTATGAATATTACAAAACTTTTCAATCATCTAAAATACCATTGTTTTTCAAATATAATTCAAAAATATCATTGTTATTGTTGAATTAAATTAAAACTCTTTATTATTTTTGATTAAATATTTTTATATTTTATTTATTAAAACTTTTCAATAATCTAAAATACCATTATTTTTCAAATATATTTCAAAAATATCATTGTTGTTGTTGAATTAAATTAAAACTCTTTATTATTTTTGATTAAATATTTTTATATTTTATTTATTAAATGAGAATGATAATTAACCAATTGACATATTTTAGAAATGTAATTAATATTAATTAATTAATTTTACTTTTATCATAATTAACTTATTACTTTATATTATCTTAAATAAAATAATAGTTTAATAACTTATAAGATATGACACATAACTAATAATAATATTAAGAAAGGAAAAAAAAGAAGAATACATTATTTTAAATAATTATTAACATTAAAACTAAAATTTTGATCTTATAGAAAATATTATAAGATTACTTTTTTTTAATATTAAATTCAAGTTCGGGTTCAGGTCGAGCTCAGGTCGGGTTTAGGCTCGGGCTCGGGCCTTGTCGGGTTCGGGTAATTTCAGGTTCGGGCTACTTCGGATTCAAGTAATTTCGAGTTCGAGTTTCTTCGGGTTCGAGCTCGGACAAGTTCGAGTCGTTGACTTTTTTTGTCAAATTGGGTTTGTTCGGGTTTGGGCTCGGGCGGATTTTCGAGTTCGGATTCATTTTGCCACCTCTAATATCAACTCCTTCGCCCAATAAAAGAAAAAAAACTACATACCAACCCAAGTTATGTACTATATATATTAGTAACTTATAAAAAAATAGTCACAAATTCATATGAGGTAAAAAAAAAAATCAATTAATATATCTAGCCTCTAGTTAGGTCCCTATTACTAGCAAGTTGCAAAAGATAAATCTGGATGGAGAGAGGCGTCATTGGCATTACAATTTAAAAATAGTCGACTCGACGACACCCACCCACCAATGATTCTCGTTAGAGGTGTCAAATCGGGTTGATCGGGTAGGTTTCGAGTTCGGGTCAATTAGGTCGGGTCAGTTTGGGTCAAAAGAGATTTTCGGGTCATTTCGGGTTTCGGGTCATTCGGGTTCGAGTCATTCGGGTTTCGGGTCATTCGGGTCTCGGGTCATTCCGTTCTCGGGTTTTTCGGGTTTTGTCCTCGGGTTTGTCGGGTTTCGGGTTCGGATTTTTCGGTTTTGACCATCGGGTCTTTCAGGTTACGGTTTTTTGGGTTTTATATCATTTGGATTCGATTTTTTTTTATTTAACTCTCGAGTCATTCGGGTTGTCGATTATTTTAAATTGAATTAAAGTTTTGATTTTACAAATTAATACTTAAGAGAGATTTTATCAAAAATATTATTTATTAGATTTGTTATAAATTGTAATTAAATTAATTAAATTTGTAATGTTATAAATGCATTAATTACATTAGTAATATTTATAACTTTTTTAAAAATTTTCCTATAAATTATCTATAGTTTTAAATAAAATAAATATTTAAATTTTTATTATTTACTAATTCATTTCCAAATTCTAATTTATATATATAATAAATTCATTATTCATACAGCTATGGCTTAGTATCTTATTATCTTAGTGCTAATGACTTTGTTTTGTTCTTTCTTTTCTAAGACTTGTATATAGACTATACTTTATAGTGATTAGTGATTAACATCACCTACTTCTGCATAATAGAACAACTTGCACACATACTACATTCGGCATTCTCATTAAATTATTTGTTTTGACCAGAACTAAATTATAAGGAGAAAATATATGACAACATATTGAAATTTTAATTTCAAATTTTTAATGTTTAGATACTTTTTGTTGGATAGATAATTTACTAATTTGATATGAATATTAGTAATTTATTAATACTACTATAATTTATAAATTTTCTTAGTTAGAATGGAAAATTGTCATTCACATGAAAAAATTTATTTATTGATTTGATCAGTAATGATGAAATCAACATGGCCTTTTGTAAATTCTCAAATTTTCCTTAATAATGTTCATAATTAATATTATTAAATTTAAGTAATAATATTCTATAAATTCATATAATTCAATCATAAATTCATAATAATAAAATTTAAAAACCATAATTATGAAAAAAATATTTTTTTAAGTTCACTTTGATCAAAATTTTATCAAATATTTATTTTTATTTTCTTTATCAAATTTATTTATTAAATTTGAAGTTTATGAGGTATATAAAAATACTCCATCTGTCCCTATTTGTCTATTACAATTAATAATTTCATACAGGGCAAAAAAAGTAGTTATGGTACAAAATTTCATACATATTTACATTGACAATCTTATTTTATCCTTATCTCTCTTCTTCTTTAATTCTCTCTCCTATTTAGGAAAAATATTTATTTAAGAGAGAAAAAAAGTAGTTTGAAAGGGCAATTTTAAAAAATTAATAATTAATACTGGGATATAAACAGATAAAAAGGAATAAATAAAGTTTCTAGAAACAAATAAAGCTTCTAGCATGAGGCAAATAAATAGGGACAGAGGGAGTATTTCATTAGTTTGTCAAGTTCTTTTGGGTTAGATTCTTGGGTCAATCGGGTTTCGGGTCAATCGGGTTCCGAGTCAATTGGGTTACAGGTCAATCGTGTTACGGGTCAATCGGGTTTTGGGTCAATCGAGTTTCGGGTCGGTCGGGTTCGGGTCGTTTACTTTTTTTAGTCAAACCAGGTCGGGTTAGTTTCGGGTTCGGGTCGGGTTATCAGGTTCGGTTCAACTTTTGACAGCTCTAATTCTCGTTGGTTTTATTTAGGTTGCCAACCGGCCATTGTGGTCCGAACTTATGTACGGACCACAATGGCTGGACCCTTATACCCTTTTAAATTCGAAACCTTTCTTTTTTAAAAGTTTTAATAAATTTTATTCTTTATTTACTTTTATGAGTAACTTTTTTTAACCCAGTCCCGTCGTCTTCTTTTTTTTCATTTTTAGAGTCTTTTCGGCAATAGCCGTTCGTCCCAATTGCTTATCAATTTGTCATTGTACTAATCAAAATTCATTGGGTATTTGATTTTCATCTCTTACTTCATCTCTTAATATTGAATCACGATTGTTCTGGGGAAGAGTAGTTGTTGATATCGTCCCTGTTGCTTCAGAACTGCTGGTACCGACAGGTGAGCAATATTATGGTTTTTACTTGGTTGATTTTCTATTATGTTTATTTTTGCAGAATCTGAGATAATTCATTGAGTTAGTTCTTCAAATGCTGACATTTGATCATACATATATGTTGTGAGAATTGATACCTCTATTTTATATTATTTATGATATGAAAATAATGTCATTGTTATGAATAATAGCATTATTATCTAAAGAGGAAGCATCGATGTATGCCTTCAGTTCTTCTATTAAGTTTTTGCGCCTTTGTTAGGTCATTGTTTGGCTAGCTTTATTTCCCTGTTTTTGTTTGGTAGGAAATAGTCACTAGACTTAATGGTTAGTTGGTGACTAACCAAGCGTATAATCATGCACTTATACATTGGCTTTAGTGCCATAACATTGGTTCCATATCTTATAGAATTATGTTGGACATGTAGTGCTTTATAAATTTAAGTTTCAATTTACGAGACAAAACCAAGGACCAAAGACTCATGTGAAGTTGTTTATCAAATGCACTAAACTTGTTTTACTACTTTAATTTGATTCTTATTGAAATCGACTTAGCCATTGGGGTGTTTTTGACTTGAACAACTGGTATTTGGGGTTTTTTTTTTATTTAAGGAGCCTCATGTGCTTATTTGTGAAACTAAAAATTCCATAGATGCAAGTGAGTTGTAGAATTATGGTGTTGGGGCTTTGGGTTACTTTGCATGTACGTTGTGTGCCTTTGATAGATTATGTATTTGCTCTATAATATGTTTTTCTGTAATGCAATATGCAATTGTAGAAACGAGGACATAGGGAACTAATAAGACAAGGCTCAAACCTTGGCCATCCAGTTACTACCTATGCTTACGCAGAAGTTGTAAAACTTTTTTCATTGTCATTGAATGCTTGTATCTGGCATATATGCTCATAAGCAAATTGGTCTTGTGAGGTTTATGCAAGAGTATAGTGATTATTGATAATGATTGTTAAATTATACCTATGTTGAGCTTTGGAAGTATCTTTATCTCTCTTATTATTTCTTTGTCTTTTTTTCAATGTTTTGTTCTTTATATATACTTTATCAGTATTAATGATATTTTAGGGATACAGGAGGGTGTTTTTTTTACTTTGAATAGATATAAGAAGTGTTATAAGTTTTAGTTAGCAGATAACACCTAATGACCTACTGCATCTAGAGCTTTACATGTTTCCTTAGGATATCTCTTCCTATAAGTTTAACGAATCTTAAATACTAATTCTTTTACAATCGTTGAAGAAGTCTTATAAATCCTGTACTCTATTTGTCTTAGGACTTGTTTGTTCATTGATTTTAGATGGTTGCAGAACTTTTTAGTGATTTTTCATGGAATTTTAGGAACTTTTTAAGCAAAAAGGTTCCCTAATTTGTGGCAAAAGATTGGTTTTTGTGTGTAATAGCTTGAGTAAGAAATTTCAAAATTTATTGTTGGGTCAATGGGGTCTCTGATTCTTATATAAGTGAAAGAAATTGCATGAGTTTTAATTGCAACAATTAATTGTCTGATTATAGGGAGGAAAGCTAATCGGTTGCTATTATTTGTGTGTATTGCAAATGCTATGAATGAAGGAAAGATTGTTCCAAAAAATGTAATTTTTGCTCCATTGTCAAAGAGACTTAAAGAAGGTTACTATGGAGGTGAAAATGGTTTCATTCTTGATAGGATTCCTCATACCAGTCGTAAGTCATCTATTGCAATTACAACAGGATGATGAGTATCTGGCATCTCTTTTAGCTAATAGAGAAAAGGAAATTAATGCAACTGTTCTTAAGGCAATATTTGCCACTTGATTGCACAAGATACGTATACTGACCTACCTAAACATGTCATCTTCTGTTGTTATCACGAGCATTAATTTTCCACTTGTTCAATATCATGGAATCTAGAATGTTAACCAAGTTTTCCATCTTCATAACATTGATAGCATGCCTGCATGGAATCCCTTCTATCTCCAACTTGCGACATATATATACAAGAAATATATTGTGAGTGACATCGAAAACAACCAAAGTTTCTTTTTTGGGTCTGCCATACCTTGATAGATTATAAGCCCAGTTGCCATGCCAACTAATGTATCCCGACTTACATGAATATAAATGCTCCCCTCTTAGCTCTTTTTGAAATCTGGCAAATGCATTTCTAGTGTAGATCGATGTAGCATGTGCCTCTAGCATTTGCAATCCATCTCTCGAAGTTACTGCACGAATATGCATTGCTTTAAAGTTTGCCTCAACCTCTAGTTCTCTTATATTTGTCACTGCAAGATTTATGGCATGCATAAATTCCAACAATGTACCTGATCGGTTGGTGAATCTTTTAAAATATGAATGTAACACTTAACAACGCGAAGTGCTCTTCATGGTCCCCAAAAAATGTCCACTCAAATATGACTGTGCCAACATGCATTTTGTTCTATACTTATCCATCATCCATGGGTTATCATGTAGCTGAAAATCATCTAGCAAATTAGACCAGGCAGTCTCGAACCCTCCTCAGTCCACCAACATATCATGCACCTTTTGAAGGCTTCAAGGAACCCAGCAATTTTAACATTAGATATTGCGTTGCGTGCAATATGCCACACGCATTGCCGGTGTACTGCCTCGGGAAGAATTTCTTCAATGGCATTGTGCATGGATCTGTCCCCGTCTGTCACAACTGATTTTGGCCTTTTACTTCCCATTAATTCAACAAATACTTGCAATACCCATTTAAAAGTCTCTTTCATCTCATTCGATAGTAAAGCAAAACCAAAAACTATTGTTTGGTTGTGGTTGTTGACGCTAATTAGACACAGCAGAGGCATGTTATATGAATTCTTATTATAAGTTGTGTCAAATGCAATAACATCACTGAAAACTTGGTAGTCCATCATGGCTTTGTAGTCTGTCCAAAAAAGGTGCTTTAACCGGTTATCATTATCAACCGTGTAACGATAAATTAGACCCGAGTCAACCCTCGTTTTGTTCTCCAAAAATAAAATAACAGATTGGGCATTACCTGTGAGAGCCGTGTCCCGCATGCCCACGCTCCACATGGGTAGCCCAGGTCACCAGCCTAATCCACTACCCGGGTATTGTCCCACTTGGCCAGTAATTGGCATCCACACCCTGCAGAGCTACTCGAACCCTGGCCAAAGGGTTTTGTTGTCCCGCAGGACACGCCTCTCACCATCTCAGCTGCAGCTGAGATGGTGAGAGGCGTGTCCTGCGGGACAACAAAACCCTTTGGTCCCGGGTTCGAGTAGCGTTGTAGCGTGCTGGATGCGAACCGGCTGGGCCTTGAGGACAATACCCGGGTAGTGGATTAGGCTGGTGACCTGGGCTACCCATGTGGAGCGTGGGCCTGCGGGACACGGCTCTCACATTACCAGCTTTGATGGTTAATCTCATGTGCTTGTGCAATTTGTTATATAAGTCTTTCCTCGTAAACCCAACCTTTTTTGCACCCCTAGATCTAATTGATAAATATCTCATCACCTCACATGTACGGACTCTAGAAGATTTCATTAGTAGTGTCTCATTCAGAGAACCATCGTCAACGTGCCTTGATAAGTGAAAAATAAAAAGTATTATTAATATAAATAAATTATGTTAGTTACCAAAAAAATAATAATAATAAAATCATTACATTCAAACCTTAATGTTGATTGATGTCAATAATTGCATACCTATTAGACCGGAGGTAAAGCTTATGATCAGGTTCAGCCATATGATGGTTGTGATCCGCGTTGAAGCTTCTAACGTTCCACTTCTGGGTCATTCTATTGTAAAATACCTATATTTGGGCTTCACAACCAATCCTGGTCACATACTTACGGTTAACCAATCCTGTTGTATATTTGGGCTACAACAGAACGGCTTTGCAATCACTTCACCCTGTTGATTTTTCTTTGAACTATTCTTGCGCATGCTAAACCCCATTCCATGCGAATAAGTTTTGTAAAATCGAAAAGCTTCAACAAGAGATTCGAACTCCATGCACAGGACATCCTCCTCATTCACATTGTAATCCTCTTAATTTAAGAAATACTCATGTGGAGGCAATGTTTCATGCATGCTGTCTGGTGGATAATTATCTTCCTCCTCCCCGTTTTCCTTGTTAGAATCTTCATGCTTACTAAATTCCATATCAATATCCATAATTTCTTTCACACCCTTGGTAGATAGCTCTGTTCATAAAACCATTAGTTAGAAATTGTAAAAATGGAATCATAATCTATGTAAGGAGTATAAGTATGTTTATATCAGGAAAAAAGAAAAGGAAATTATTTAATAAATACTAGCATGTAGTTTTTTTCTTTATGTTAATTAAAAAGAGATTTCACTAATTGATTTATAATATATTTTGTCACTTAGCTCATGATACTGCACTTAGCTTAGGCGTAGTTAATATCTTAATATTTGTTGTTGTCAACATTCTACTATACATGCGTGCAAAGTTCGTAGCTCATCATAATACAAACCATTGAGACTTGCGACTGATAATTTGAGTTACAATGCTTTGAAAATCAAATTATGGCCACTAGAGATAAAAGCAGTAAAGAAATGGGAGCATGAAGAATGGAATTTAAAAGCAATTGTAATTATTGCAAATGCCAAAAGAATTTCCTACTCAATTTGTATTCAGCCTCGACTATACTAAAGTCAAAAACTAACCAGCCGGAGCACAATAAAGAAATCGGGGAGGCTGAATCGGTGATTCCATAATGAATTAGAACAAAGTCAATTATGATGCTACTACATGTACAGAAACAGGGGAGGGAAACAAACGAAAGTATCCGTTCCTAACCATAAAAGGTTCTTTGTTATAGAAATCTTAAAACTTATGAGCAGTTCCATTCTCACACATTCCTCCGTCAAATTGTTTTATGTTTTTATGACAGGAATTAGTAAATGAAGAGGTAGGGTCAAGGATAGGGTAACAAGTGGCTCCAATATGATAGCATAAAGTATAGCAGTCAGGGAAGGTTTGAGAATGGCTACAATAATGAGGCTCAAAATGTGCTTGCACAATCTAATAAACAATGAAATTTATCTTTAGTTTAGCATTAAAAAAGAAAAATCCAAACAACAAACAAAGAAACAAGTTTAGTGCATTGAGAAACAACTTCACATAAGTCTTTGGTCCTTGGTCCTTGGTCCTTGCTTTTGTCTTGTAAACTGAAATTGTTAGATTTATATAGCTCTATATGTCGAATATAATTCTATTAGGTATGGAAGCAGTGTTAAAGCACTAAAGCCAAGGTATAAGTGCAAGGTTATATGCTTTGTTAAACACCACCTAGCAATTAGCTCTAATAATTGTTTCCTACCAAACAAAAACAGGGAACTAAGAAACACTTGATAGTCTAATATAAACAAGGAGCATATCATATAAAACATGTTTATCACAAAAAGACTAACATCAAGCTTTATGTTAAAGATAACAAACTCACGTGAAATCATAGAAAATTAGGTTGATAAAGTAAAGCCTGTAAATCTAATTGAAGCGTTTTCTAGGAGAAAAATAAAACTAATAATTGGAAAACATACATATCCTAAACAGTAGTAACCAAAGGAGAATGACTATTACAACCCATAATTCCAACTCTGGAATGCATGCCCAACAAAATCTTTCTCATGTGTGCACTCAACGCATATGTTGATGCTTCCTCTTTAGAGAATAATGCTATTATTCATAACAATGGCATTATTTCATATAAGATATAATATAAAATAGACATATAATATAAAACAGAGGTATCAATTCTCACAACATGTTTGTATGATCAAAGGTCAGCATTTGAAGAACCAACTCAATGAATTATCTCAGATTTTTTAAAAAGTAAACATAATGGAAAATCAAACAACTAAAAACCATAATAGTACTCACCTGTTAGTCACAGCCGTTTTGAAGCAACATGGACGACATCAACAGCTTCTCTTCCCCAAAATAATCATGCTTCAATACTAAGAGATGAAGTAATAGACGAAAATCAAATGCCCAAAGAATTTTGATCGCTACAATGACAAACCGCTGAAACAATGGGATGATCGACGGCACCGAAAAAGACTACTACAAAGAAAACAAAAGGACGCTGGAACTCTTGTTTAAAACTGATAAAAGTTAAAAAAGGTTACTCATAAAAGTAAAAAATAAAATAAAATTTATTAAAATTAAAAAAAAATTTTGAATTTAAAAGGTATAAGGGTCCAATCATTGTGGTCCAGAAGGTCAGACCACAATGGCTGATTGGCAATCCCCACCAATAAAATTTATTAAAACTGAAAAATAAAAGTTTTGACTTTAAAAGGGTATAAGGGTCCATCTATTGTGGTACGTAAGGTCGGACCAGGCCGGTTGGCGGCCCCACCCTTTATTTACTCTATTTATTTAGAATGAATTTGGCATTTTCTCATCTGTTTCCTTTCTACTTGTAATGTCGCCTTTGACTTGCTGGACACTTGTTTCCTCCGCCACCTGTATCTCCGTTCACTGTTCTCGCTCTCAGCTTCCACTATCTTAACCAAACTGAAACTTTTCTCTCTCATATAAGTCGCCTTTGAGTCAATTTCAATCTCGTTTTGCTCTGATGTGATACAAAAATATAGTGAATCATTTCAAGAATCCATTCTCTTCTTCAATCTCATCGGCCAAGGTGAAGAAAGGGATCTTTTCTCATCTTCAGAGGAGGTACGCCGCCAGAATACTTTCCAATTTCAGGCCCTTTGGCTCTTTTGATTGGTTTGGTGTTACTTGCTACATCAGAAGGATTTTCTTTCTGGTCGTTTCATTGTAATTTGTTTTCCTGGCTTGCTCCCTGTTTTCTCTGTTTTCTTTTTTTCCCTATAGGTTTTGTTATTCAGTTTGTTATTCTGTTTTGTTTCTTACAACTCACAATAACCAAAAAGAATGGAGTTTCTTGGTCCTGTTATCTCAATACTCACTTTAGCAGCAAAGTACGCTATCTCCCCCATCAAAAACCAAATCAAATACCTTTGCTGTCATGAGAACAAAGTTCAGAGTCTAAAGGATCAGGTTGAGAACCTGAAGGATGCAAGAGAAGGAGTGCAGAACTTAGTTGATGCGGCTAAAGGAAATGGAGAAGAGATTGAACGCTATGTTGACAAGTGGCTGGCAACAGTGGACAAGAAGATCACTAATGAATTGGAAAAATTAATGCAAGATGGAGAAAAAGCAAAGAAAAAGTGTTTCTTTGGCCTGTTTCCTAATCTGTGCGCTCGTTACAAGCATAGCGTCAAAGCTGAAGAGGAGGCCGAGGCTGTTGTTGAGCTGCTCCAACTGGGAAAATTTGACAGGGTTTCTTATCGTGTAGCTCCACAAGGTATCACTGCCACATCTATTAAAGGTTTCCAAGCATTCAAGTCAAGAACATGGGTTTTTGATGGAATAATGGAAGCGCTGAAAGATGATAGTATCAACATTCTTGGGGTCCATGGTATGGGTGGTGTTGGCAAGACCATGCTAGTTAAAGAAGTTGTAAGACTAGTCAAGGAGGGCAAGCTATTTGATTCCGTGGTTATGGCAACCGTGACTCAGACCCTTGATGTTGAGAAACTCCAAAACCAAATAGCCGACTTACTAGGTTTAAAATTTGATGAACAGAGTATGGTTGGAAGGGCACTTCGACTACAAAAAAGACTGAAGAAAGAGAAGAAGATTCTTATTGTTTTGGATGACATTTGGGCTAGATTGGATCTTGAGGAAGTTGGGATTCCTATAGGAGATGAACACAAGGGATGTAAGATACTGCTGACGTCTAGAGAACTCAATGTTTTGTCGAGTGGGATGAATAGTCAGAAAAATTTTATGGTTGGCCCTTTGATGGAAGAAGAAACCTGGAATCTGTTTAAAAAGATGGCTGGTGATGTTGTTGAAAGTTGTGATTTGCGGCCTACAGCTACTGAGGTAGCAAACAAATGTGCAGGATTACCAATCGCCATTGCAACTATCACAAGAGCTTTGAGGAACAAAAAGTTGTTCGAATGGAAAAGTGCTCTGCTTGAATTACAGAGGCCTTCATCAACAAACCTCAAAGGGGTAGCAACGGATGTATATTCTGCTATAAAGCTTAGCTACAATTATTTAGAAAGCGAGGAAGTTAAATCTACTTTCTTGCTTTGTAGTTTATTGGGCCATAATGGTTTAGTTGAGGACTTGCTAAAATATGTTATTGGTATGGGTGTATTTCATGGCATCAACACAATAGAAGAAGCAAGAAATAGAGTATTGACTGTGGTGAGTAACCTGAAAGCCTCTTGCCTGTTGCTTGATAGCTATAATGATGAGCGGTTTGATATCCATGATGTTGTTTGGGATGTTGCTCTATCAATTGCATCAAGAGACCGCCATATGTTTGTGCTAAGAGATGGTGAAGAGCTAAAAAAGTGGCCTGCCAAGGAGATAAAGGACAATGCCTGTGTGATCAGTTTTCGTTATCCTCGTATAATGATCGAGCTTCCTGATGAGATGGAGAGTTTGCATCTTTCCTTATTCTGTATGGACAATGTAGGTCCATTGAACATTCCAGCCAACTTCTTTCGAGGAACGAGGAGACTCAAAGTTTTGGAGTTCAGTAGCATGCATTTTTCAGCTCTACCAGTGTCAATTACTCACCTAATTAACCTTCAAACCCTGTGTCTACATGAATGTGCGCTGCAAGATATATCCATTGTAGGAATGCTCAAGAATTTAGAAATACTTAGCCTTGCTCATTCAGTTATTGAAGCTCTACCCAAGGAGATAGCGCAACTGACTCAGTTAAGGTTCTTAGATTTGAGTGGGTGTACTAAACTTCAAATCATCCCACCAAATGTCTTATCGAGTTTGTTCAAGTTAGAAGAATTGTATATGGAGAATAGCTTTGTTCAATGGGAAGGGGAAGTAGTTGGCGAGGAAAGTAGAAATGCTAGCCTGGATGAATTAAAGCATTTGTCTCATCTTACCACTTTATGTGTGCATATTCCCAATGCCCACATAATTCCAAAGCATCTGTTTGTTGAGACACTAGAAAGATACAGGATTCTCATAGGAGAATTGAAGGACTGGTCCAATAGGTACGAACACTCAAGAACTTTCAAATTCAAGGTATATACAAGCATTTATTTGGATCATGCAGTGAGAATGCTGCTGAAGAAAACTGAAGATTTATATTTAGACCAACTCAAAGGTATCAAGAATGTACTTGCTGAGTTAAATGACGGTGAAGACTTTCCACATTTAAAGAAACTTCACATTCGAAATGGTTTGGAGGTCAGATATATCACAAAGAGGAAAATTGAGTTTGCTCAATTACAGTCCATGACACTTGAAGGTCTGCCCCAACTGATTAGCTTTTGCTCTGAAGACGAATGGTGTTCCACATCTCATCAGGCGGAGAAAGCCACGAGCTCCAAGCCACTTTTCAATAAACAGGTATGTAATTATTTTGGATTATTCCATGACAGTGGAACTTTGTTTTATAGTGCTGGAATAAAAACTAATATAACTAGTTTATTTGTAATATTCCTTTGATTAGTTTCATGTGTAAAGCTGTAAACCACGCAGTCAACAATAACTGATTCTGCTTATTGTTTTCTAATGATCTTAATTCTTAATAATTAGAATTGTTTATTTGTGCAGCTTGTGTTCCCTCACTTGGAAAACCTGCAATTGTCCTCAGTAAGAGCTGAAAGAATATGGCACAGCCATCTCTCAGAAAAATGCTACTGTTTTCCAAATTTGAGGAGCTTGATCATTGAGGGCTGTGGCAACTTAGAACATCTATTATTGCCCTCTATTGTCCGAAGTCTAGTGCAGCTCACAGACATTGAGATTGTGGACTGCAAGTCCTTAAGAGAGATCATATCTACAGAGGAAATAGAAGAGGAGAAAGATGTGATTTGTTTCCCTCAATTAGAACACTTAAAAATAACGAATCTCCATAATCTCATCAAATTTTTCCCAGGGAAATATATTATTGAGTTCCCATCACTGAAAGTACTGGAGCTTGAACACTGCCCTGAGCTAAAGGAGTTCATTAATGAGGAGGAGAATTGTGATCAGCTTGGTGTGCGAGCTTTCTTCAATGAGAAGGTGAATAATTAGTTACATTCTCACTTCTCTCTTTGTCTTCTACTTCTCCAGCTCTCTCCTCCTTGCTTTTATTCTTATATAACTTTAATCTCATCAGCATTTGTTAATTAATCATTCAGGTTGCAGTTCCTAGCTTGGAAAGGATGAGAATCTCCCACATGAAAAATGTGAAAATGATATTTGGCAACCAACTTCTGGCAGGTTCCTTCTGCAAATTAGAACAAATGGCAGTGGAATACTGTGATGAGTTATTGACTCTTTTTTCATCTAATACGTTTGGAGTATTTCAAAGTCTAGAAAGACTTTGGTTGTACAACTGCCATTCACTTGAAGTGATATTTGAGGTTGGGGAGTTAAATATCGAAGAACATGTTGTACACTCCCGACTGAGAGGATTGATTATTATAGGACTACCAGTGTTGAAGCATGTTTGGAATAAAGATCCCCAAGGAATTCTTACCTTTGAAAATCTACGTCAAGTAAGTATGTATGGTTGTATGAATTTGAAAAATCTATTTCCAGTGTCAATAGCCAAAGACCTTCCACAACTTGAAGATCTAACAATGCATGACTGTGGGGTGGAGGAGATTGTGTCAGGAGGAGAAGGATTGGAAGAGCCCATTGGCTTTAGCTTTGCTCAAGTGTCTTCCCTTGATCTTTATGGTCTAAGCGAGCTCAAATGCTTCTATCCAGGGCAACATACAATAGTGTGGCCAATGTTGAAAAAAGTGCAGACGGATTACTCTACTTTACTGAAGATAGTAGCTTCACAACATCTTGGCATCCAAGAAGTGAATGCAAATGAACCCCAGTTGGCAGTAGGACAACCGCTTTTCTTGGCAGAAAAGGTATGAACCTTTAGTAGTATTTTCTTTTTAAGAAACTTATTCAAGGTGGATAGACACACGACACTTGTTGCTAACACATAATTATGAATTTGATGAAGTTTAGTAATTTTTTTATTTATCAGATTTAATAATCCTAAGAAAATTGGGAAGCAAACTTAGAATGAAATTAAGAAATAAGTTATTATAATACAAGTGTAACAAATTGTTCTTTTTTGAGTTATAATCAATAATATATTTTTTTTGAATTCTACCTCTAGCTGAGATGTTTAGAGGTTGGAATTGATGCATGCGGTTTTGAAACCTCCCCTACCTCCTTTGTACCAAAAAGATATATTTTGTTTTTGTGTGTTTATATCTCTTCCATATATGTCTTCTATATAAAAGGGCAAACTTCTTAAGTGAAATAGTATTCAACGTTAATATCCTTTAATATTATCTTATACACATATTAATTTGAATCCTATATAATAGATATTTTACAATTTGAATATTAAATTTGAATTATTAATTTTACATAGTTTGCTATTTACTTAAATAACCTTTGAAATTATTAATTGTATAGGTTCGCATATCCTATGAGAAATGTTGTAACTATTTGATTTTGTATGTTAATTCTACATGAAATGAGTAATTCTATAAAAATTAAAACTTGAAATAAGTAAGAAGATTTGATAAAATTTGTAATTTTATTAGAAAAGTTGTAATTTATCATAAGAAAGTAGCAATGTTGTAAGGATATCAACAAAAAGAATTGTTATTTTGATTTGTAAGAAATTTTTTCTTGACCTATATATATAGTAGAAAATTTTTTTCTTCTGAGTAACATCTAGTTTGACCTCTTTATACCTTGATTGGTTTCTAAGGTCATTCCCATGTTAGAGGAACTGCGTTTAACATATGACTTTGACGGCGGCATTTCAAGGTTATGTGCTGGCCAGTTTCCGGCAGACTTCTTTCACCGTATAAGACTTCTTGAGGTGTCTGGATATGCTACTTTTAGAAGTTGTTTCCTCCAAAGATTCTGCAATCTGGAAAGTTTTGAACTTCGGCATTGTAACTTCAAAGATCCTGTCTTTTCTGAAAATGATGATGCCGAGAAACCAGATGTCATGACAGTCTCACGAATTAAAAAGTTAACATTGATTTATATCAGATATCTTAAGCATTTATGGAAGAAAGATTCAGAGCTAGGCCACATTCTTCCTACCCTAGATATTCTCGACGTTCAATGTTGCGATGATTTGATAAATTTTGGACCCTCAGCATCTTTTCAAAATCTCACAACATTGAATGTATATGCTTGCCAAGTAATGATAAACTTATTTACACCCTTAGTAGGCCAGAATCTGGTACAACTAACAACAATGGGGATAGCACGCTGTTCTGAAATGACAGAAATAGTTGCAAACGAAGGAGATGAAGCAACAGATGAGATCACTTTCAGCAAGTTGCAATATTTAGAACTCGATTGTTTACGGTGCCTTGCAAGCTTTTGCCCAGGGAATTACACCATCAAGTTTCCTTGTTTGCAAGAATTGATAGTGAAGCAGTGTCCTAGCTTGAAGATCTTTTGTAAGGGAGTTCTAAGCAGCCCACAATTACGGAGAGTAAAAGAATCACGTAATGATCGCAAAGGTCGTTGGGCTGGTGACCTTAATACCACCATACAACAATTATGCACCCAAAAGGTATGAATTAACTCCCAAAGCTTCCTTTGGTTTACGATTATAATTTTTTTATATTGAATTAATGCGTATTTTGAATGTTGTTGAAGGAAAAGATATTAGTTATTTCAATTATTATTAAAGAAAAAGGTTGAGTTTTGTATTTGTGAATATTGTTACTTGTTTCAAATATAACTAGTGCAATGAATCGGGTTCGTTAGGTTGGATATCGTGGCCTAGATAGTTTGAAACTCTCAGACACATTTCCTGAGTTGATGGAAGTATGGAAGGGAAGGAACCCTCAAGAATTTCTAGACTTCAAAGCCCTTGGATGGTTGGAAGTTTGTAACTGTAGCAACTTGAAATACATTTTTAGCCTCTCTATGGCGTTGAGCCTCAAGGGACTAGGTTATTTAGAAGTAAAAGACTGCAGCACTCTGCAAGACGTCATCAAGGAACAGGAAATTGAGGAGGAAGCAACTGCAGATAACTTCATATTCCCTAGGCTCCAGCGGATTACGATCGAGTCATGTTCCAGCTTGAGAAGTTTTTATTTGGGAAGTCAATCTCATGAAATTCCATCGTTGGAAGACATAAGGATAGCTGACTGTCCAAAAATGAGTTCATTTGCTTCTTCAATTCCAAGAGACAACGAGACAGAGATTAGCGCTGAAGGAAGTGAGAACAGTCATGGAGCCCTTAATGTTGCATCATTTTTCAGTGATAAGGTCAGTTTGTGATGATTCATTTTATTATATACTCATTTCAAACTACTCCATTATTCTTATTTTCTTTTTCATATAAGTCTTTTTTCTTTTTTTTTTTTGGTTTCCCACCCGTATCCAGAGTTTCACTCTGACTAATCCGGGTTTGACCCGCGTCGTACACTTAGATATAGTGGGTGAGTCTCCCAACGGGGCACCTTTTTCTTTTGCCTTTCAATTTTTTTATTTCTTTTCAAATCCATCCTTTCTTTTCTATAATCAGTCACTCCCTTTTTTCTTTCTTTTCCAGTTTAATTTCTTTATTTTTAACTTCAAGTGCCAAACCTTTTTTTTTCCAGTTACGAACGTTTTTTCTTATTTAATTTAGAAATAAAACTTTCTTATCCCAATTCATTTTGTTCAACCCAAGTTCCAAATCTTTATTCTTTAAATGAATAACTACTCTTTGATAAAAAATAATGATGATTCCATAAAATTAATTAATCTATTGTTCTATCCCTATCATGAATTCCCATTTTTAATTTTGAGATTTTGAAAAGACGAAGGTGTCCAAAATTCTCTATGTTGTGAGATTTTGGAAGTATTCTTGTTCTATTCCTAGCTATCTTAAGCTTCACCTTCTCCTTTGGCTAATGTGCTTAGCAAATGAAATTATTAGATGAAACAAAAAGTGCCTAATGAACTTCACCAAATCGATGATATGGCACCCATGTTTTTGGTTTTTATTTCTTCAAGTAATCGCAGAATGTTGCCTGCAGGTTGTATGTCCCAAATTGAAGAGCTTAGATTTGTCCTCAATTAACATCGATAATATATGGCACCCCCAACTACCACCATCCTCTTCATATATTCAGAAATTAAGAGACTTGAGGGTGAAGGGATGTCACGATTTGAAATATTTGTTCCCATCTTTCCTGGTAAAACATTTTGTGCAACTCCAAAGACTTGTCATTTATGACTGTAACTTCTTGGAAGAGGTAATCTTTATGGAAGGATTGACGGAAGAAGAAAGGATGAGAACAATGCTGTTCCCCAAACTAGGATCTCTGTCGATCCGTGACCTCCCCAAACTCTCAAGATTCTGCTATGAGAATTACTTTGAATTCCCTTCATTGACACGGTTACTACTACGTAATTGTCCTTTACTAGAAACATTCGTCTCTAAATCTGTAAATGCTAGAGATGAACCTCAAATTGATCAGAATGCACAAGGACATAAATTGGAGGTTGATAACGCATCTTTCTTCAATAAAAAGGTGATTCCTTCTTCATGAATTCTCCTTTCTATCGTGCGTCTACTTGGATGCGTTAATTTCACCCATTAACATTCTAGTCTCCGTTTCCCTTTTGCCAATAGTTGAAATTTGTTAGTTTCTTACCTATTTTAGTTATTAACAGAATTAAATGAATTTTTAGGTGGTCTTGCCTAGTTTAAAATACTTGACCATCAATGGTATGAGGAACCGTAGAAAGATATGGCCGGACGAAATCACTGTGGATTCATTTTCCGAACTAAAGGAAATACGAGTTGAAAAATGTGAGAAACTCTTAAATATTTTTCCATTGAACATGATGGAAAGACTTGAGGAACTAGAAAAGTTGCAGATTGTGGATTGTGATTCATTGGAAGAAATAGTTGAGCCACGAGCTGTCATTGCTAATCAATCAAATGCAGAAGCCTCTACTCAATCTATTGCGGAAGAGATGATGACTAAGTTTGTATTCCCCAGAGTAACGTACCTTCAACTTGACAAATTGCCCAAATTGAAAAGTTTTTACTCTCGAATACATGCTACAGAATGGCCATCGTTGAAGAAAATGGAGGTGATTGAATGCCACAATTTACAGATATTTGCTTCTGATTTTCCTGGCTTAGGAGAAACTCATGTAGCTAGCCAAGCTGAAATCTCAAATCGACCACCTCTGTTTTGGGTCAATGAGGTATGAGCACAAAACTTGTAAAATTCTTTTGTACATATTTATTTTGCACTAAATCTTCAATGGAAACTTTGTACGATAATCTATTGTTTGAGGAGAAAATTATTAGATTCTAAAACCCCGACCATTAACCGAAAGTCTTTGTTTATTTGATTAAGTATACCTGTTTATTATTCAGGATACATTCCCCATCTTAGAAGAATTGAAAGTGACGCTAAATGGTACATGGCGTGGACAAGTACTCTCAACAGAGTGTTTCAGGAAACAAAAAGTTCTTGAGCTCACATGCATTCCTGAGAAATCAACTGCTCTTCCACATTGCTTCTCTACGTCATTACCAAATCTTGAAAAGTTAGTTCTGAAGGATGCCTCCTTGTGCCAAATAATCCAATTTGAAGGACTCAGTGATGACGAAAGACATGCATCGGCGTTCCCTCGGTTAAGTGAATTGAGGTTGTCCAATCTTCCAGAGCTGACACACCTGTGGAAGGAAGAATTTCAAACCACAACAGCTTTTTCTAACCTGAAAATTCTTGCACTGCTGGATTGTGGAAAATTAACGACTTTAGCTCCATATTTGGTGTCATTCAACAACTTAACGACTCTGGAAGTTTCAGGGTGTCATGGATTCATCAATTTAATAACATGCACAACAGCGAAGAGCCTGATGCAACTCAAAAGAATGAGCATAAATGATTGCGAGAAGATCGAGGAGATCATGGCATGTGAAGCTGATGAAATTGAAGGTGCCATCGTTTTTTCCCGGCTGAGATATTTGCAACTAACCTGTTTACCAAGTCTAGCAAGCTTTTGCTTGGGGGATCATGGCTTTGAATTCCCGACCTTACAAGAGGTGATTGTAAGAGAATGCCCAAAAATGGAGATCTTTTGTCAAGGAGATATAAGCACACCAAAGCTGCAGCAACTTCAATTGACAGGAGATGATGAAGACAGAGGGCGGTGGGAGGGTGACCTTAAAACTACAATAAAACAGCTGTTCGAAGAAATGGTATGCATCAATTTAAATGATTTCCCAATGTTTTATAGTTTTCATTACTTTCACATAATGCTTTACTGCCATCTTTTTAGCAATGAAAATTACTGCAAAATGTGCTTTGGTGCCTCTCACTACATACCTAATCTAACAATTCTTTGGTGCCTTACGATGACAGAATGTCCAAAGGTCTGAAGTGGCTGAGCGCTGAGGCTACCCTTGAGTTGCCCACGTTGGGATAAAGCAATATTGGAATCAAATGGTAACTAAGAACATTTTCTAATTTCATAATTCTTCATCTTTACTTTCTTTACTTCGTCTTGGCATAGTTGCTTCTAAAGAGTGACAGGGAAGGTACCCTTTTCATTGCAGGTCGAACTGCTCTAACTTGCAGTTACTTTCCATAAAAGTTTGAACCCCCGAAAGGTTATTTCCAAATGTGCTACTGTTACATTTTGTCTTCTATTAGCTTTCCTTGACCATGTCCGACCATTCACTTATATAAACAGTTGTAGGACCTCGCAAATTCTACGTGGCAAATTTTTAGGCTTATAGAGAAGAGAAAACAATTGGCTTAATACTCAAATTAACGCTTAAACTATACCAAAAATGATAAATTAACTCCTAAACTTTTATTTAGGACAATTGACATCTCAAACTATTATTTTGAGATAATTAACCTCTCAAATTTTGTTTTGAGATAATACAATATTTAAAAGATAAAAATTTCAAGGGGTCAATTTAACTCTTTCATTCAATTAAGGGTTATATTGTCCTAAAATAATAATTTAAGAGGGTTAAATTGTTCTAAAATAATAGTTTTGAGGTTAATTGTCCTAAAAAATAGTTTGATGGGCTAATTGTCTCAAAATAATAATTTAATGAGTTAATTATTCCAAATAAAAGTTTAGAGGGTCAACATGTCTAAAAATATATAATTTAGGGGGCCAAACATGTCTAAAAATAATTCTAGTTTTGATAGTGCTGAGAGTAATGATGAGGTATGCTAATTAATTTTATGGTTGAAAAGAGGCCCTTGCTGCCCATTTGGTTTCTCTTGATGACCAACATCTTCACTCTTATGCAACTGGTTACAAACTTACAATCACTGTGGTAAGAATTCTTCATTAATCGAAAACCGAGAAAAGGCCTAGCTAACAGAAAACATGTTAAAACAATTTAGCTCTGTATCGTAACAGGGGCTGGTCCTCTGTTCACAACTATTTTAAATTTACTTTTCATATGAAGATTTGTTGACACCATTTTCCATTGGCTACCACTGCAGATTTACTTGCAACCGACAACCGAAATGTTCGAAAAAAGGTTTGCGAACCCGAAGATGGATCAGTTCTCGGCGCGAAATGTCATGCCAAAGATTATTTTTCCGGTCACTCTCGGTGATTGTTGCCACTACAATTACTGCAATGCTGCCTTTCTTTGGTGACATAACGGCAGTGTTGGGAGCATTTGGGATCATTCCCCTGGATTTTATTTTGCCTATGGTTTTCTACAATGTCACTTTCAAGCCACCATAAAAGGACTTAATTTTCTGGGGAAACACACTTCAGCAATGGGAGCAATGGGAGCTGTAGCTTCTGTTGGACAGATCTTGATGCCAAGATTTATAGTTTGTTTGCTAACATGTAACATTGAATAAATCAAATTATAGATATTAAGAAAAACTAGTGCAACTAGCCAAGTGAATTGTTTAGTTCCAAATTTGCCTTACCCAAATTTTTTTTAAAAATGGAGATCTAATAGAATTTTCTTTTTCCTTTTCTATATGATGAATTCTTATGTTTATTTTTGAGTAAATTATTCAAAAATAAATAAATATTGCGGTTAGAGTCAATGAAAAATTGACATGTGTCCATCACTAATTAATTAACATATGTAAATTTAACTTGCTAATTTTTCACCCTTCTAATCTAATTTGGGGTCCTTTCTCAAAGTTCATATAAAGCAACTGAAAACTATAGGAAAAGAACAAAAGTGCTGATCAATAAAATAATCTCTTAGTAATACCTACACACACAAGATTTACCTTGGATGTTGGACTGCACATCTTTTTCTAGTAGCAGTCCAAAATTGAATTCAATTCTAAAAGGCAAAAGACTCCTTCCACCAGCTTTATCTTCCAATCTCACATTAGATTAAATTAACTATCTTGATCATCCCACATCGATGAAACACTAGTTACTGATTATATTTATAAAAATCCACATTGCCCAAGAATGTTGCCCTCCAAGTCTAAAAGCATTGCTTGAGATCAAGTGGGGCATGAATGGCTTAGATGCATTGATGAGTGCAACCCTTAACCCCAGCATGCTGCTCGGCCTTGGGCTAGTCGGGCACTTCCATTCTCCACGAATGGGTAGTCATCCAAAATTGAAGAAACCAATTCCTCTTGCTGGGGTGGGTCATCTATCCTATCCTCCACGGGTGGGCAGCAAATTTTTTTTCTCTTAAATTTTTTAATCTCTCCTTCTTTACCGCATATATAGATATGCAAAAAGCAATTATTGGAGAAGGTCTTCAGTTCAAAAGTGAGATAATAAGACTGCATAATTAAACATGTTTAAAGATTAATACAAATACAACATAGAGAGCTTCTTATCACAGCCCTGCAAGCTATGGTGACTTTTTACTCCTACAATCTTCTATCTGCGGTTTTTGAGCACCATGCTCAGGTTGGGAAGCCAAAAATAGTAATAATAATAACTCTAGAATTTATGTTTTTAGTGATGGAAAATCCGTCACTGAATTTGACTTTTCTCCCTTGTGGTTTGTTCAGGCACTGAATTTTGACCATCTATTTTTTTTTTTTTGGTTTCTCATTCGATATCCAGAGTTTTGTTTTGATTAATTTGGGTTCGACCTGCGTCGCGCACCTGGATATGGTGAGTGAGTCTCTCAACGAGAGCAGGCCTCGAACCTGAGACCTACTTAAACTGAAATAAGTCACTTGCCACTCAATCCAACCCACGTTAATTTTGACCATCTACTTTACCGGTTTGCATAGTGCATTTTCATTAACTAACGGACTATAAGTTTACTAGGTACTAGACGGGCCAAGCTTTTTGTTGGCCCACTTCAATTTGCAATATGCTATGGTTCTGTGATTGGCTGCAGTCTTCTTTCAGGACAAAGTCTTAAGGTCTGTTTCTCTTCTTATACTGCAATCATAAGAATCTATGTTGCTCCTACTTTTCATTTTCCTTGAAGTAACCGTGTCGACAAAGACATATCAACCTTGCCTCTCTACTGCTTTGTCTTGCTTACATCACCTGCGTGACTATTCCATATGGTTAATAGGGAACCAAGTTGTTTTAGTGTTAGAGGCTGTCAAGGTCTTAGTGGAATCACAATAACAGACATTATCCCAACTGCTGCCCTTTTCAGATGTCGTCCTTAATGATTCAGAATATCATTTTAGTACTAATCCTAATTATTAGTTTAAGTATTGGAATAGATAATTGCCCCCAGCAATCGGATACAATATTCGACAAGAACAGATTCCCCCGCTTGGGGGGCTTGAAAGTAACATTATCAAGAGCAAGAGTAAAAGAAAATCAAAGGGCATGCCCTAATTACTGCGTTGGTCTCTAAATGTTGGAAGCATTTGAAGCAAGAGTTATTTCTCTGGCAGGGGATAATGAACCATAAACCAATCTTTGCATCTACGAGTAAACCTGCAAGGGCCAATCCAAAATAGCAAGCAAAACGATAATGACCTAAAGATTATTTGCAGCTTTTCTGAAAGTCTAGAATGCTGGATTTGAGTCAAATTTTGTAAAGTTTGGAGGTTAATGCCCCACCTAGTTTTGCCTAGCAGAATTTCTCATTCTGGTAAAGATTTTATAAGCAATATCAAACTCAGGATAAGGATTCCAGTTTGGAGGCATAATTTCTGCCTTCGGGTAATCGGGCAATGAAATTTCTTTGTAGCATCCAAAGCTTCTTACAGAAACTTGATCGTTTATCATAAGCAAAATGTCACCAACACATTGAACCTTGGGATTCCTTGTGAAATTCTTCTGCAATAATAATAACAATAATTTAAAATCAGTACCAAAAAGTCTCAATCCAAAAGAACAAACTTGGGAGACTTATAGAATGGATTAAAGGGTTGCCTTAGAAAGTTGGAAATCAATATCTTCGATGGTCCTCCACCAAGCTTCCTTCAAAATTTGACTGCCCTGCTTGTCTGGCTTTCGGTGAAACCTGTTATTGCATTAATTATTGAAATGTGATCATCCATACTCTCATAGAGTTATAGAGAAGTAGAAGAACAAATTTCATGAAAATTTCAATACCTATGAGGAGAAGAGCAATTTGTTTTCCAGAGAAAGTAGAAGTGCGTGAAGAAATATTTCTCCACATAATTCCGAATAGCTATTTCCCCGTTCTGCTCACCGGTTTCACCATATATAACTGTCACCAGCCCCACCTCAGAATTCTCCAGCTCTGTTTCACCAATTTCACCATTATAACAACTTCAAACATCAAAAAACAAAAACCAAATCCTAGAGAAAAATCTGCCATGTTTTTTATAACTTTTTACATTAATTTCGAGGATTTTTCTTTTATAACTTTTTACATCACGAACACCTCTTAAATTAAGATGATCTCGGCCTGTTAAAGAAGAAAGACTTGGGAGAGTTTCCCCTGTGCGGTTCAATTCTGAAGTAATCGGAATCTAATGTGATTAACAGATGTATCATTATTTCACAAAGTTGTAGAGTCCAATAACATAGTTAAGGAATATGTTTGTGAAGAAACAAACCGTAAGTTGACAGCGGAATGTTAGCGTCGCAAAAGATATGGGCCTGATCGCCATAAGACCTCTTAAGCTCGTTGAACAAGCTATGCGAACAATTAACTAATCTGTTCGGCCGATCGCTCGCTAACAAGCCATTTTCGGGACCCCATCGAGGACACTTCGGAGATTGCCAGACACCCTTGACGCCAGCTTCGCAGTAAATGCTATGGCAGTCGGAGTCGGAGGTTTTGGCGACGACTGCCGTTGTCAATACGAAGCTCAAGGCTATCGACGATGAGAGAAAGAGAAACAAACTTTTCTTCATCTTTTTTCTTTTCAACCAGAAAGGAAAATTTTTCTGTTTAAAACGAAATTGAAAATATTAAATCCAACTTCTCTCTTTTTTCTTATATATTACTAGGCAAGTAAGTTTCGCCCTTAAAGTCCAAAGCGGATTAGAAATCAATTTCTTTGGCTTGTTTCTGGAGAAGTCGAATTGAAACTACATTCTTTGACTCATTATTAGCGAATTGAACAAACTCGCTCCCCTAGGTGAGTGAAAATAGAGAAATTAAAGCGATTGTTTTGTTTTTGGACTTATTGCTCAATTTGGTAACTATCTTTGTATGGTAGTTCGATTTGATGTCTAAATTTTCAAACAAGTCAATTTAATGCTCAATGTTTGTGATTTTGCACAATTAAGGGTTTGATATCAATTTTAATGGTGTGTAGTGCACACTCACCATCTTCCTTAACGGTTTCTGTTAACCCTTTATTTTATTTTTTAATTAAGATTTATAGTATTTATTATTGGTTATTTTGAATATAAAAACATAAAGGAAAAATAAAGAAGTGTTGCGTGAATTGTCTTGGGGTTTAGAAAGGGTGAGAAAATCTTTCTTTCTTATGGGTTTAGGGATCAAAGAAGATCTAATAAAATTTGAATTAGGGTCTTTCAGATTGCAGAAGGGGTGAAGTAATTTGGTTCGTATGGAAAGGTTTCAGGTAGAGGTGATTGCAGTTCGGTTTCAGTTCCGGTTCTTGGTTGTTTGGAATCGGAACCATAACCTTAGGTGACAGTTCCGGTTCTGATCCCAAACAGAAACTCAGCTTTTTTTTTTTTGTAATTGTTTTTCAATTTCATTTCTAAGTTTAATTTATATTAGTTAAGTAATGTATATTAATACATTAAAGTAAGTAATTTAATTCCAAATATATATTAATTAGGTATCTAATTATTTAAAAATTTTATTAAATATAAGTAATTCTTTATAGTTAATAATATAATATATTTATAATGTATTATTTACATAATCATGATATAAATATAAGTACAAAATATGTCTTAATACATTTTTACTATATCTCATTATATTAAATAAACTATAATATAAATAATATTAATTGTGAAAAATAATTTAAAAAGTAAAAAAGGGGAACCGGAACTAAAACCGTGTCCTGTTCCGGTTCTAGAACCTTATTTAAGGTTCGATTCCAGTCCTAACAGGTACGATCATGGTTTAATTCTACGATTCGAACCAAACCGTGGCCACCTCTAGTTTCGGGTTTGAGTAAATACTTTGAAGATGGGTTCTTCTAGAACTGAAAATAGAGAAATTAATGGCGTAGATGAAAATAACAAGGAAAAAAAATGAATTTGAGCATCATTGGAAAAAGTTCGCTGGACAAAATTTGATTTTCCATTGGATGGACAATCCATATCCTTAAGATGCAACGTGATTCTTTTTTTTTTCAAGTTTAACCAAGAGTATCTTCAGATTTTATTAGCCCGATATTAAACCATTTCAGGTCAAGAGCATTTAAAATGAAGTCTTTCCAACAAGTGTACATATGAAGAATTGAATTTGTATGTGCACCCTTATTAAAGTAATAGCCGCTACCATTTCTACTTTGATCAACACTTATCGGTAAGCATGCAATGCAAAATTGAGATTTGAACCTAACAATCCCCCAAAATAAGGGGATTGTAGGTTAAATTAAGGGCTCGTATTCTACAACCCAAATGCATTTTAGAATTTGGATTTTGTTAATCGCCCGCTTTTGGCCTAACGAGCAAAAGTGCATTACTTTAAAGGGTGTTTGGTTCGGGATTATATTTCGTAACCCCGATAATATGCACACTGGAATATGATATGCATTCGTTTGGTTTCTAGTAATCATATTACCGAGGTAAAGATTACTATCATGTCAACTTTTCATAGAGATTACTAGTAATCTTATAACCTCTAAATTTTTTAAGTATTGTGAGATTATCATGTTATGTTAAAAATTTTTCTTGCCTTGCCTTCAACATTTTATCCCTTTGAGCCACAATAACCTTATGTAATTAGTTAATTACAACATTTTATTGGGTAAGAAGTATAATTAAATTATTAAACTATTATTATATCTTAATTCAATTAAACTAAAAGCATATTTTCTTTTTTGTAAAAAATATAATTAAATTTAACTTATATAATCATTAAATTAATTATATAATATTTTTATTATGCCTCGACCTGTCAGCCCGAGCATGTGACAACTGTCGTGCCACCTCAAAGTATGTGCACACCAACACATACCTCGAAGACAATGCAAGACTATTACTGCATCAAGTTAAATTACAAAAATAAGAAAAAATAGTACTAAAAAAATAAAGATATTATTTAAAACATGTTTACAAAAATAAAGCCAAAGTTCAAATAAAAAAATGCAACAGTGGATCTTATTATAAAAGAATAAAAGAATAAAAAGATCAACCTGAGTAACAAGGTTCGAGTACAACGAAAAAAATCCTAAGCCACCAGATTGCATAGCAGGGTAAAACTGGAATTTAGTGAACCAACGCTAAACCTAAAAGAGACAAGGAGGAAAGTAGGTGAGTATATAGGGATATAATCAATGAGCAAACAAAATCTAGGATAAGTGCACTAAGTGGAATACAGAGATAATCTAAAATAATATATCAAAAACACTAATATAATTTATTGAAATCACATTTCATCAAAACAATCATTCTCAAATAATGGCCAGACATTTAATCTCAAAACAAATAGACTTGCCAAAAACCACTCTAGATTGGGATCAGCAATCTAGACTAGTAAAGGCTTTCTATATTATATTTATATAATAGACAATTCACAAAATCAATAGAATATTCCTTTAATGTTGGCATGAATCACTCTATGTGGTGTCACCACAGTGAATCTCATATTTTAGCCCAGAGGTCATGATCCTCTGTCCCTTAATGGTTTCTCTATGCGCCTAACAATAGGGTACTCAGCCACTTACCCATACCCCTCTCACTAGGTGGTCCATGAGCAAGTACTCTACATGCAGCACAATATCATGCCCAACTTGGCCCTACCAATATCAATCAAATATCAAATAACATTTTCATCAAATCATACTTTATTCATATTTATATCATGCAACCAACATGCTCAAATCAAATATCACATTTTAATAAAAATACACAGGCCATCAAGTCAATATCATATATAGACACCCCTTATACTCAAAACATTATCAAAACATATTAATAAAGCATTTAATAAAACTCAGGAAAACATTTCTTAGTGTATTAAGAAATCATCCACTCACAATACTCAAGGCATACACTCCCACTACACTGCTCATGTAGTTCTCACTTTAAGTTGAGACCTCGCCTCCTACTTAACTAAAACAAATTACTTAAAAATCAATTCGAGCGAAGAATTTAGATAACTAGAACACTATATATCTATTGTCACGCCCCGACCTGCAGGATCGGCCATATGTTAGCTGTCGCACTACCTTGAAGTACATGATGGCCAACCATACCTCGAAATTAGCGCCAGGCATTTATTGTATTCATCTCCAAAAACAAATACAAATACTAATCTCATCTAAAATCAACATCAAATATATATCTTATAGATATAAATATCAGTATACTGAAAAAATATTCATAATAGCCATAACATTGACAAAAATTGCCCAAATGTAGAAATAAATGAAAATACATATTACTCAAAGTGCGATGTAGATGAAAACAAATACAACGGAAACATAAAAGCAACAGTGGATCAGTAGGACTCTAGGAATGGTAGTCACCTAGAAAACTGAAGAAATAGTTTGCACGTGCTACTAGAAGGCAACTCCTCTCTAAGCTCTAATTCCTTGAAAATATTTAACAACTGAGGGTTGAGTCCAACCGACTTAGTGATGCTGTTCGACTTAGTGATGCTGTTTGGAAACAATGGAAAAGACATAAATGGTGGGGGATATAGTGTAGTACTCGCTCTAAATTACTGTTTCTCTTAGTTCGTCCGGCATGCATCATTTAGTAGGAAATCATGGAAAATATAGATTAAGTCTTACATAAGTTATGAATAGGATATAAATGGAATTAAATGAATTGTTAAAGAATTAGTAGTAAGGTTAGAAATTTAGATTGAAATTATTAACAAATGACAGGGAATTTAAAAATTTCACTGCCAATGGAATAAAAGGAAATTGTCTGAAGAATAAAAATATACACTGAAAATTTTACACTGACTTAGGATATAGATGGAATTTTAGTGATTGTTGGAGGACAAAATGGGAATTAAGAATAAAATTATCTTTTATGGATTTAACCACATGATGACAAGTGTCAAAGCTTTAATAATGGAGGGCTAGGATTGAACCAAAATTTCCCCCACCCTTTGGTCTTCAAATCCGGCCATGCATGATGAAAAGTCTAGAAAATTCAACAATTTTCATGTTGTCTTCAACCTTGAGAAAAGATGAGCAAAACTCCATTGTTGAACACTTAAAACCTTTCACCACAAAACACAAGTCCTAAATTCTCCAAACAAGCCTACTAAAATCACGTATCAAATTAAACCTCTTGATTAGCCCATCAACATTCCTAAATCAATTTCAATAAATTCAAGCTAAGTGAGGAGAAATTGCAATTGAAAAGTCTAGGGTTCTTGGTGGATTTTCACAAATCAAGGAAAGCATGCCTAATTTTGATCCTAGATTATAGTTTTTGGCATGCTAAACATGAATATCAAGTTAGTTTAGCTTAAAATTGCTTGTAGACTTATGAATCTAGAAAATTAGAAAAATTATGGAGAAATTTTAAATTTGAGATTTTTAGGACAAATTGGATTCATGGAACCTTAGGATTGAAATATGAAGTTCATGGAAGCTTACTAAGCTAGGAAATGCCATTAAATTACATTGGAAAAGAAAATTTTAATTTTTCAATATTATTGCTGAAATTCTTAAGGAAAAATGGAATTTTGCCATTTTGTGATTTACATGAAAATGTAGCTGTTTTGGAGTAATTTTGATGTGAAAATGCTAAACAAAAATTTTGGAAGGAAAAATGTGGAAATTGGTTGAAATTGGAATAATGGCTGAATTTTTTTAATGTGTATTAACCATAGGAAATTTTCAATATTTAATGGAGTAAATATGGATTTTGAAGAAAAATTAGTTGGAAGAATATTAGTAGAAATTCAAAATAGCAATTAAGTGTTAGGTTACTACATTGTTACATGGCATGCATAACATTAGCATATAGATTTGGTTTAGTTAAATTTTCCACATGACATTGGAAACCTAATAAATATATGAATGATTAGGAGACCAGACAATACAGAAGGACAAAGAACCGGTCGAGAAAGAGCCGGAATAGCTTGGACCTCACTGTGAGTGGATAACGAAATTTTAAATCTCTACTCCTTATTCGTTTGTTAAATGTGGTTTCATGAAAGTTTATTATTATGCTATGTGTTTAGAGAAATGGCTTATTTGAATGTGTATTGAATGATGCTAAATGTGAATGGCCCATGGAATGTGATGGCTAAATTGAAATGTTTGGTTTTGAGAATTGAATATGGAAAATGGTTTTGAGATAAAATTGCTAATATTGATTTCAAAACATTGAAAGTTTTATTACATAATTTTTCAAAGATAATGTTTTATTCGAAGTAAACATAAAAAGGTTTGCAAGCCATCATAATTCCAAGATGTGACTATACGGTGGCCTCCATGGGAGGATTTTAGTTACTGCAATAACCGCATAACCACGGACCGCCTTTTGAGGGGCGTGGGAATGCTGTGTACACCTTGGACAGGGAGGCGCGGAGGGAAACCCGCAAGGTAAATTCGAGTTCGTCCTGTGGTATCCACCGTTCAGGACGGGACTCGCTACTTAGTTGTCGACCTCGGCCAAGGCGACAACTTGAGTGAGAAATTGACGGACTAGACTATATGATTCATGGGCCAAGGTTTGGAAATTCTTGTTTTGCCTATGTTCTTAAAATATTTCTTCTTTATTTTACTTTAAAGACTTTTATTATATTGTTGCCTTAATATGTTATCCACTCACTGAGTAACTCTGTTACTCACCCATGTTTTTAATAAAATATTTTTCAGGCTGTAGATACCAACCGCGCTCGTAGGTACGTTGTGGTGGGAGAATTGCTAGGTTTTTTACTCAAATTTGACCAAGGGTGAAAAAGTCAACTTTTTGTACTATTTTTCAAAAATTCGTGTAGGGCCCACCGAGTAAGTGAATGTCGGTTTAAATAGCTATTTCACCGTTTTAATGTGTCTAATAATATTCGAAGCTATTACCGTATTTTTCTGAATCCTGTAGCTTGGTTTAAAAATTCACCGAAAAATATGTCGTAAACCTAATGGCATTTTCGTCAATATCATGAAGTTTTGGTGCTTTGTGTTTACATGAATTTTTATGCCATGATAGTTCGATATTTTATCTGTTTTGAATTGTCTGCATGTTAGTTAAGTGTTTTAAGTATTAAACTGGATGAAAACTTTATAAGAGAAAAATTGGTAAAATGACCATTTTAGCCTTGCAATCTTTGAAGTGTATTCTAACCTAATAGAATGCATTTCGAGGGTTGCGGCGATTGTTACGTGCCCAATTATGGTGTCGGGGCGTGACATATAGATATATGAAAAATATATTTATAAAACATTATTTATTTCATAAATCAATCCTATTAATGAAAATCATTTCAATTAAAGTATAACATATATGATGGCGACAATAAAATGACTGAGTCCCATCCGTCAATGGACTCACATCGTTGGCAGCAATCATCATCATCAAATCATAAATAAAATAATAATATAATATTCACAGTGCCCGCTCTCCCAATGTTGTCAATTGTTTCCTTAAAGCAATTACGTGCCTCTCCAACTCTAGGGGCACACTCACCTGTGCCTCTCTCAATATACGAACCACATGCTATTAAGTCTACTAGCATAGACCCTTAAAGGGCAATCTATCACGTCCCTCAAAGAACTGATACCAGTAGCCTTGATCGAGTAGTTTTCATGGGGACCCTCATCTCGCCACGATCAAGCTTATCCAATACCTCAATCAGGTAGGCCATTCACAGACCCTTATCACTCCACGATTAGGTTGACAGCAAATCAGACAAAGTAGTTTTCGATATATAGATATATCATACATAACATACACACACACACACACATTTCCCGCCCTCTGAAATTGTATAGGCTTGTGCAGTACCTAATTGTACCCCAAAATGTATAAAACATTTAATTTAAAACAATTTAAAATATTTTTCCATCAATGTCATTAAACAGTGAGGCCAAACCATTCATGAATTGAGAGAGTAGTATACTTCCGTGCTAATCCGACTGCACAAAAGGAGTTTTGCAACGATCTAGCACTGGTGCTTCTATTTCGATTTAAATTCACGCTCATTTTAAAATTTAATAGATATGCAAATGCCACTCAATTTATCTACATAGACTTCTACCGACCCTAGAAAAGGTTCTAGGCTAAACCAGGATCTATTTGAGGTCAAATCTAAAAATCAACTTTCGAGTGATTCGGTCAAGGTCAACTATCAATGAATAAAAAGTCAATGATCAACAATCAACTGTTCTACCGATCAACTCACAGGTCTTGTGACCGAACGACTGCCGGAATCTAGAATTTTCTAGATTCTGGCGAGTTCCTCTTTTGACAAATTTCTTGCCTAGAATTCAAATATCTATAACTTTCAATCTAGAAGTCGGATTAAGGTGTATAATACACCGTTGAAAAGCTCTAAAAATCTACTTTAAAAAGGTTTGACCGAACTCTAATTCTTACTCTATCTTAGTCAACATGGATCAAAGATGCTGTCACCATTTTCGCACCTTAACAGCAACAGAAAGTTCAGAAATTAATATCTCCAAACACAAGCATTTTTGGGAGAAAACTCGTGAAATAGAAATTGTATATAACATATCAAATATTCTCTATATTAAATTTCATGCCAAACGGAGATTGTTTGCCTATTCAAAAGTGCAAAAAACAGAAAGTGCAGAAATAGCTTATGAAGCATAATTTTTCTTGCAACTAGTTCTAATCTTACTCAACCATTAATCCATCAATGCAGCATGCAAATGACATTATTAAAGCTCTTAAAGAGCACTATTACTTCCCTGAATGGTCCAACTTCAAAAATAGTAAGTTTTCTTCCAACTCCAACAAAACCGAAATTTCTTTCCTTCCAAACCGAGATCAACTCAGGCACTTTCACCAAGAACGGTTAGCACCATTGGAAAGAACTCAAAAAACACTACAATTTAGAGTACTTGCATGTTGAATTTGGTCAAGAAATGAGGGAAAAATCAAAGAGAGAAGTTTTGATGGAGAAAAGCCTCAAAATGGCCAAAAATGGTCGTTGGAAAAGAAAGGAAGCTGAGCTTCCTAGCTCAGCAAAATTTATTTTTTGGCCTTTTTATACTCTCGATGAATCCATGTCTTGCCCTTCCAACTCATTAAGTAGCTCAATTTCATCCTCCGACAAAAATTCAAAATTTAAGATTGACCCCCAATACTTTAGCTCTTCTTCAATTTAATCCCATATTAAACCTTACAAAATTTCATTTCATTAAATTTTCAAAATTTAACACATTGGAAGCCAAGTAAAAGTTCAAATTGGGCGGGAGTTTACTTCTATATAAGATTCCATCACAAATAATTTACATTTGATGACTAATCTCACACGTGATTATACTTATTTATAAAGTCTCGGACATTCGCTGAACAATTCATATTTCAAGTTGCTTTGCAACTATCATCATGTTATTAACCCTTCTATTGTTTAGCCATAACTAAGCCAATTCTTATCGGATTGACTCAATTCTTAATTTGTTGGAAGCCAAACCAATTCTCTAAAACTTTCATGTTTATGACTTTAATAGATTCTGCCATTAGTCTATTTAAATTTTAGGTTAAACCAAAACTATCCAGTTTTCTTGAAAAATAGGGTAGTTTCAAAGATTGGTACTTCTCATCAATTTAGGCTTGTAATTTCTTAGAGAAGAATCGAGATTTCAAATGGAAGAAAAAGTATTTCTTACTCAGTTGTCCTTTTGTTAAAAAAGTGTATCACATATATACATATATAGAAGTACAAAAAATGGAAAGAATATAATAAACAACACAATTGAAGGCTTCAATCACGTGGTTATTGGTTGGTGTGATGAGTCAACTCCTTTGATTTTGTAGCCACATTTAATTTTTGTCTGCTCTATCAGTCCCCCTTCAGCTGGAATGGGAGACTTGTTGAACTCCAAGCTTGAAATGAAGAAAACAAAATGATTGTCTAGCTAATGGTTTTGTCAAGATATCAGCTAGCTGGTTGGAACTTGGGACAAAACATGTTACAAGAGCTCCGGTTGCTACTTTTTCTCGAACAAAATGAGAATCCAACTCAATGTGTTTAGTGCGTGCATGAAGAACTGGGTTAATGGACATATGAAGAGCACTAAGTTTATCACAAAATAATTGAGGAGGATTCAAAAGAGGAATGCCAATATCTCTTAATATATATATATGTAATCCAAACCAATTCAGCAGTGGGATAAGTCATGCCCCTGTACTTTGCCTCTGTCGTGGACCGAGCACTACAAAAAATTGTGGCATTAACGGCAGAATTATTCCAGCGGGTAATATAGCCCCCGGTGATTCTTTATAGCATTAAAATATCTTTATCTATTTTGGCGGCGGCTATACGACCCCTAGGATTGAACGAGCCAATCGCCAGTCCCTTCCTTCACTATTTCCTATCCCCGCGCAAATTGTAAAATAGAAAAAATAAAAAACAAGGGCAATCGGATCTCTCAGAGGGCTCGTCACAGCCGACCTCTCCGATTTCTTCTCTTTCCCCATCCAACACCGCTATCGCCTCCTTTGCTGGAATGCCTTTCCGTGACGCAGTAGACAGATTTCTCTCCTCCCACACCCGCCTTGCCATTACATTCTCACCGTTAGTCCTCTCCTCCGTGGTTAGGTGGCAAATCTTTTTCAGAGCTTGTGAGTTCTGGACGAGCGCCGGCAATTCCTCGCTGATGGTGCTGGCACTTTGCATGGTCGAGTAGGACATCACCAGATCCTTAATATGTCTATTATGATCAGTACCGATCTGATAGTTTCAATGATTTATTGTTCCATAGGTGACTACCTAGGGTTTCGTCTTCCCCAATTTAAAAGGTAAAAGCTTCTTTTCTTCTTCAATTTAATATTTTCGTCAAAATTTCCAATTTATTTATTTTGCTTTTCATCGATTCATTCATAATTAATGTCAATTTTGAATCTATTGCTTTTCAACGATTCATTCATAAGTAACGATAATTTTGAATGTAAAAATTGTATTTTTGTAGTTTGTTTCTTATAGCTATTTGATTGTTTGGATGCTAGTCTAATTTTCATTGATCGGTGACCAAGGGTGAATTCAAGACGAATTGCCTTAGAGTTTTGAGAAAATAACTCCGATATTATGGATATTTTGGTATCTGGGTAAGAAGGTTCAAACACAGAAATATTGTGGCTAATTACTAGTTGTGTTATTGACGCTAATTCCCACTTAGAGAGAGGTAGAATAATTGAATATCAGTTTGAGAGTAATAATAAATAAAATTAAACAATAGAGGCATAGCATCCAGGTGTTATTTCATTACCTCCTTGAAGCTCTAACTTTTTAAATTGTTTAATCTATTCTATTGTCTATTTGTCTTTTCCTCAAGATTTCTAAGAGTCTAAAAGTTGAACACTAGAGGATGAGGATTTTATTTAGCACCCTTTAATGAGGTTTGTGCTTTTCTTAGTGTGTGATCAGATGTGCTGATGAGGGAAACTACATATATAGCTGGATGCTTCGGTTCCAGAGTCAGACATCTTCTCCATCTTCACATTACCAGGGGAATGCAGAGATATGTATTGCGGCTATGTTCGTGTTTCAAAAATGATCAACAAGACGTGGTACAAGAAGGGTGCATGTTAATAGAGTATATTACAATGAATGTTATTTCTATCTGTAAAATCCTGAAGAAGTATGATAAAATATGCAGCAATTCTTTTATTTTCTACATTGCAAATATTCTTTCAATCACCTTCAATTAAGGAAAGGATCTAAGATGATTAACTAATGTTTCATGCTACTATGCTAGGTAAATAGCCCCGTCAATGCCTCAATGGCAAGAGTTTGAAATCCAAGTTGAGGGCTGAACATCTAGAGCTTTTGCAATCACGTTGGCTGATAAAATTGGGAGCTTTTTACTTGAATTTTAATGGATTAGATGGTGGAGAGTTCATTTAGTTTTCTGGTTCTTTTGTTTGCGACCTCAATGCAATAGAACCTGTGATGACTCATATCAGGTTTACCTTAAATATATTAATATTTGGGATGTTTCTATTAGATCGCTTACATGTAATCTAAGATTCCTTTATTATAGGTTCTTTGACTATAAATCAAGCTCTGAGCATTTGTTTGCTCTGCTGTGATTGCTATTAGGAGGTCCATGAATGATGCAATTCAGGTATGAAACTTCTTTGATATAAATGAATAGAATGTAACAGATTTTCCATGAATGGTCTAGACTCATTGGTTTGCATGCTTCTTGCAACTTCCTGTTCTGTTTATTAGATTTAGAAACATGGTATACATATTTCATTTATATAGAAAAATTTATACATACTTTGAGTTGTATCACAGAATATCTTCAATTGTTTTAGTAGAAAATTCTTCTCTTAGGGTGTTAAGTACCATACAGGGCCTTGCCAACTTGGGCAAATATTGATTACTCAGCTTAATTTGCATCATCTTGTTTCACAATTGATGGATTCATTGAAAATTTTCTGCTTTTTCTCCTCCTTTTCAGTTCAATAAGTCTTTTCATTTTTTGATGTCAACAATGATGCATCTTATTGCAACATGACTCACCATTTCATTAAATTAGGTGATATCTGATGATTATTAATTTCAGGATACTACAATTAGTGTGCGAGCCAGAGCATGCTAGCACCCCACCTAGAGGTTGGAACTCTTATGATTTCTTTTGCTAGACCATATCTGAGGAAGAGTTCTTGCAAAGTGCTGAAATTATTTCTAACCGTCTTAAGCCACATGGATACAAGGGATTGGCCGAGAGTTGTTGATTTCCCCAAGACTTTTTTATTTTATCTTAGCGCTATGGAAGTGGAAATTTTTTATGTGAAAGGCAGAAAAAAGTTGTTTTCTTCATTTTATCCCTGTTCTTGTGCACAGTATCCCTGTTCTTCATTAAGTCATCCTGCTCAGTTTCATTACAATACTTTGAGTTGTGGAAAAAATTGACCAAACACAATAGGAATTCTAGTTTTACAGTACGTTTGAATAGCACTAAAAATGGTTATATCATTGTTTTGCACTTTGTTCCCTTCCTTAAAAGCTTGACTTGCTAATAATTTTTAATCTTAGAAATAGGTTAAGGTCTAAAAATCAGAAAGCCTATAACCCAATTCATCCAAATAAGGAATATAAATCCTTGTTAGTTGTGTCAATCACAAGTGGACATATTCATCAGATAAAGTTCCTTTTTGTGGTGGCATAATTGGAATCTGTCTGATATATCTCTCAACTCCGTTATTCTTCTGTTTGCAGTAAAACATGATTATGTATTTGGTGATGACTTGGATGTAGATGAGATTAGCTTTGTATCAGAGGTATGGGGTTATTGGTAATCCCGGTAATACCTGCACTAAATTTTCTGAAGAGATATTATTCGAAGTGTCCTTTTGTAGGTTCTGAGAAACCTTGATCGCCCCATTTTATATTTATTGTCCCTGGTACCAGTGTGACACCAGCTATGGCTAAAGATGTGAGTGGACTAGTCAACATGTACAGGATTATCGGGGATGGTTGGGATACATGGAGGGATGTTGAATCCCATTTTGACGTTGCTAGGTAGATCAAGCGCTCCATAACATTTAAGTTTCAGATAAAATTTCAATTTTTGCTTATTTTATATTTTGGTGCACTTTGTTTATTTTTTACATAACGTGATAGTTTTGGCTTTTGTTTCAGAGACTTCTTTGCCTCAAAAATGATTGGTGCCAAGGGCTTGCTTGGGAGGTCATGGCTTGACCTGGATATTTTACCATTGGGATGGCTCACTGATCTAGGTTATCAGGAAGTCAACAGGGAAGGAATCACCAAAAAGTAATGATGAGGTAATATGTAATTAGCCTTTGTACTAGGTCATTGAGAAGTATGCCTCCGTGTAAATCACACGTGAAATGATTTACAAAAGCATTTCATAAAACTGAGTTGACTTAGATTAGTTAGAATTTTATCTTTGTTCGTATTTCTACCCTTAGCTAAACCGGTTGGCTTTTGATCCTTAATCTGAAAAATCAATTGTGATTGCAGGTAATGAAGTGGAGAACTTTTGCAGAGAGCTTTCCTAAAGATTTTAAGGCATCCTACGGTACTATTGTGTTCTTCTTTTTGTAAAAGAGATTTGATGTATTGTCTAGTAATTTTTGGTATATTGAGAAAACATGCCTTATTGTTGTGCCTTATTGTTGTTTTGGTTTCTACAGTTTGTGATGATATGGTCAATGAATTCACACTTGGATAAGTAAGGACTTCTGGTTGTTATTGGTATTTAGAAGTAAGAAAACAATGGATACTGGAATTTAATTGTAAAATATTTTTCATAGTACAAAACTATTTGATACTTCAAGGTATTCCTTAATAATATCAAGTTAATGTTTAACATTTTGAAATCTTTTGTTTTGTTTATTGAATTTAGGATATAAAAAAAATAGATATAAGATCAATGGTAAAGTAAATTTTCAAATGAATAAGTTATTATATATATATGTATGTACGTAGATATGTAAAAAGAAGAAGAATTAGCAGGGGTTATAACCCCCGGTAAAGGACAGTGACACACTCCTACGTGCTCTCCTTACATTACGTTACCCGGGGGTTTATTGTGAAGATCAACGGGGGTTCTAAGCCGCTGGTAATTATAACATTTACCGGAGGTTGACTAAACCCCCATTTAAACATTTACCGACGTTGGCATAGCCGGCTCCCTTGCGGGGGTTTTATGACCCCTGGTAAATTTTAATTTCGGGGGTTATAACCCCCGTTAAAGGCTTGGGATAACCCCCGCTAAAACCCTTATTTCTTGTAGTGGAGCTACAGTTGTTGTTTCTTGGAGGCTCATAAGATACAATTTTCACCCAAGAAAATGCAAAAGCCAGTGGTGCCACATTGTCGAGCGCTTATGCAATTTGCCCCATCAGCATCACAAAATCTAGATAAAAAGAGAGGACATTTAAAAGAAAATGAAGACCATAGTCCATGATGCCTTTGATGTAATGCAAGATACGTTTAACTTGTCGAATATGGGCCACTGTAGGAGCTTGCATATGTTGGCAAACATGATTGACTACATGTGTGATATGTAGTAGCATCCATAACTTCATTGTCACCAGTGCTTGGAGAGTCTTTAAAAGTAAGAGGAGTAGACATGCAAGAAGCTTCCAACATAAATGCTCAAACAAGGATGTCATGTGGCTTAAGACAAAAAAAATACCACCAGAGAAATTAGTAACCTCAATGCTAAGAAAATATCTTAAAGTCCTAAGGTTTTTAACAACAAATCCCCTCCTAAGATTATTGACAACAATTTGCAAAAGATTATCATTATTTGCTATAAGAACAATAACTTCAACATACAATAAAGTTAGTGCACAGCCTTGTGAACAATGTAAAACAAATAATGTGAAATTAGGACTATAAGTGAACCCCAAACATAAAAGATGTAAAGGGAAATGATTAAACCAGGCTCGAGGTGCTTGTCTGAGGCCATATATGGAGCGATTAAAGCGGCACCCAAAATCTAGATGTTTGGTATCATGAAAACCTAGAGGTTGTGCCATGTAAACCGTTTCTTTTAAATGCCCATGTAGAAACACCTTCTTTATATCAAGTTATCTCAATGACCACACATGATAGTGGAGAGTGTAAGTACCAAATGAAAAGTGGTTGGCTTGAGAATAGGACTAAGGTCACATTTGGTAACACCGTGCAGTGAAGTGCAGTGGAATTTATGCTTTGAATGGTTGTACAATCTCACAAAATAACCTTAAATGTAAGTTGCGGTGAGGTGCATTTGTCCTACATGGATTAGTGAAAGTTGTGATGGGCAATAGCAAGAGAGGGGATGTGGTGGGCAATCTCACCGTCACCATAAATAATGTCACTTCCCGACACCATGATCGAGCACGTAACAATCGCCGCAACTCTCGAAATGTATTCTATTAAGTTAGAATACACCCCAAGGGATGCAAGACTAAAACGGTCATTTTTCTAATTTTTCTCTTATACAGTTTTCGTTCAGTTCAATAGTTAAAACACTTAACAAACATGCAAGCAAATCAAAATAGATAAAATATCGAACTGTCGCGGCATGAAAATTCATGTAAACACAAGACACCAAAACTTTAAGATATTTACGAAAATGCCATTAGATTTTCGACATATTTTTTCGTGAATATTTAAACCAAGCTACAGAATTCTAAAAAATACGGTAACAATGTCAAAATATTTTAGACACACTAAAGTGGTGAAATAGCTATTTAGACCGACATTTACTACTCGGTGGGTCCTACACAAATTTTCGAAAAATATTACAAAAGTTGACTTTTTACCCTCGGTCAAGCTTGAGTCAAAAGCCTAATAGTTCTCCCACCACCACAACGTACCTATCAGCGTGGTAGATGTCTACAACCTGAAAAATATTTTATTAAAAACACAGGTGAGTAACAGAGTTACCCAGTGAGTGAATAAAATAATTATATAAATGACAATGTAAAAACCAGTATTTATTATAAGGCAATAAAAGTCAAACTATAAACATAATAAAACCATAAACATAAACATAAATAAGGTAAGATTTCCATAAACTTTGGCCCATGTATAATCTATTTTGTCCGTCAATTTCTCACTCAAGTTGTCGCCTTGGCCGAGGCCGACAACTGAGTAGCGAGTCCCATCTTGAACGATGGATACCACAAGATGGACTCAAATTACCTTGCGGGTTTCCCTCCGCGCCTCCCGCCAAGGTACATACCACACTCACCACGCCTCTCAAAAGACGGTCCGTGGCTACTTAGCTACTGCAGTAACAAAATTCCTCCATTGGAGGCCACCGTATAGTAACATCTCGGAATTGTGATGGCTTATAAACCCTTTGTTTTCATTTCTACAAATTGGCACTTTTCAAAACCATATAAAACCTTTTTCTATTTATTTTCAAAAACAAGAATAGATATTTGTTTTAAAATTATTCTTACAAAATATTTCCCAAAACCAATTTAATAAATTAGCCATCACATTCCATGGGCCATATATTTCTCATTGTTCCATCATTTAACACATATAGATAGCAAATAATTTCAGAAAAATAGTATTTAATAAAAATATAATAAAATAGTAATTTAAGTTAGTTATCCACTCACTGTGCTCTCTGAGCTAGTCTTGACTTTCCTTGACTGGTTCCCTGTTCTTTGATTGATCTCGGACTCCTAATTTTCATAAACTCATTTAGTTTCTATAGCCATTACTAAATTTGATTAAAATCTAATCTAAATGCAATGTCATGCATGCCATGCAATAAATTAAAATTCTAACTCCTAATTATACTTTTCACTAATATTCTTCTACATAATTTTTCTTCAAAATTCACATTTATTCCATTATAGGTTGAAAATTTCCCATAGCTATGGCACATTAAAAATTTCGGCCTTTGCTCCAATTTCACTCAATTTTCACATTTTTCTTTTCCAACATTTTTCTTTAACATTTTCACATTAAATTTACTTCAAATCAACTACATTTTCATTTAAATTCCAAAATGAAAAAAATGCTATTTTCCTTGTAATTTTCAGCATAAATATTGAAAAATCAAAAATTTCCTTTTTAATGTAATTTGATGACATTTCCTAGTTTAATAAGCTTCCATGAACCTCATATTTTAATCCTAAAGTTCCATGAATTCAATTTGACCTAAAAATCTCAAATTAAAAAATTCTCCATAACTTTTCTAATTTTCTAGATTCATAAGTCTACAAGCAATTTTAAGCTAAACTAACTTGATATTCATGTTTAGTATGCTAAAAACTATAATCTAAGATCAAAATTAGGCATGCTTACCTTTAAATTGAAAATTTCCACCAAGAACCCTAATTCTTCAAAGTGAAAATTCTCCCACACTAACTTAGATTTTTCAAAATTGGTTTGGGATTATTAGTGGGCTAATCAAGAGGTTTAATTTGATAGGTAATTTTAATTGGCTTGTTTGGAGAATTTAGGACTTATGTGTTATGAAGTAAGCTTCCAAGCTTTCATCAATGGAGTTTGTTCTTCCTTTTTCTCAAGGTTGAAGACAACATGGAATTTTGTTGAATTTTCTAGGCCTTTCTTCATGCATGGCCGGATTTGAAGACTAAAGGGTGGGGGGAATTTTGGTTCAATCCTAGCACTCCATTCTTAGAGCTTTGACACTTGTCATCATGTGGTTAAATCCATAAAAGATAATTTTGTTCTTAGTTCCCATTTTATCCTCCAACAATCACTAAACTTCCATCTATATCCTAAGTTAGTGTAATAAAATTTTTCAGTGTATATTTTTATTCTTCATACAATTTCTTTTTATTCCATTGATAGTGAAATTTTAAAATTCTCTGTCAATTTGTTGTAAATTCTGTCTAAACTTCTAATTTTACTACTAATTCTTCAATAATTTATTTAATTCCATTTATATCCTATTCATAACTTAAGTAAAACTTAAACTATATTTTCAATGAATTCCTATTAAATGATGCATGCCGAACGGACTAAAAGAAACAGAAATTTAGAATGGGTATTACAAATAATCTCATCGTCATTGTCAAAAGCTGTGGAGTTACAAAAAGGAGTCTAAATGTTTCATCAAAATCAACCTCTAGAATTTGATAAAAGCCTTTTGCAACTAACCTGGCCTTGTATCTCTCCACAGAACAATCTGGCTTAAGTTTACTTTTCAAAACTCATTTTGAGCCCATAATGTTTGCACCAGATGGACCGGGAACTAAGTCCTATGTATTATTTTATTGTAAGGCAGTCAACTACTCAACCATTGCAACATGGCAGTGGGGAATTTTCAAGGCATTGCAAATCATTTTTGGTTCTGCTATGTCAAGACCAGCCTTTTAGTGAGTAGAGGTTACCATGGCATGATTTTTAAAATTTGTTTGAACATGCCCAAGATGCTTGCCAGTCTAGGTTCGAGTTTGCATTAAATGGGTGAAAAGAGAGGTGTTGTTGTGCACTGGTGGCTGAATACCAATAATAGTATCCGACTGAAGAGAATGAGGTTCAGATGGTAGAGCGTAGACAATAGGTGATGAATCAGTATCTTCAACTTGGGTTTCTCCCTTTGGTATAAGGTCAAGATGGATGTCTTCAGTGATTATGGCAGTTTTAGGAGGAGTTTGAGTTATTTTAGAAGATTCCATGTTTGTGTCCACTGGCGTTTGTATGGTAGGAGATTTGGGTACATCATTTATTGTAAATATGAAATTTGGAGACATAGCTGAAGAGATGATTCCAAACATTTGAGAAACACTTGGAGAATATGATCATAAGTGAGGTGTTTTAATCCATTCATCTGAGTCTGGATACACACTATACTTCCTCTGTGCATTAGTCCTCTGTGATAAAGAAGAAAGATCAATATGAGGGAGAAAATGTTCATTAAAGACAACATGATAATAAATGAACACATTTTGTATAGAAGGATGTAAATGGAAAAATCCCTTATAAAGAGGACTATAGCTAAGAAAGACACAAGGCAAATATTGAGGCTGGAGTTTGTTGGAAGCATAGTTCCTCAAATAAGGGAACATCGACAACCAAACACTTTGAGGAAGTTGTAATCTGGATGTTTTCCAAATAGCCGTTGGAATGGTGTATCCATGTTGAGGACTGAAGTAGACAATCTATTGATAAGAAAAACAGCTGTGGAGAAACCATTAACCTAATAATGAAGTGGCATATTTGCATAAAGAAGCATAGTAAGCCCTGTTTCAACAATGTGGTGATGTTTTCTTTCTACTACGCCATTTTGTTCGAGGGTCCCTGGACAAGAAATTTACTATTTGATGCCACAACAGGCTAAGTGTTTAAGAAACTCTGCCTTGGAAAACTCTCATCCACCATCACATTGAAAAATCTTAATAGTCCTGTCAAATTGATTTTCTATTATCCTTTGAAATTTTGTGAAGCATAAAAAAAATCAAATTTCCTTTTAAGCGGATAAAACCAAGTGAATCTGTTAAAATCATCAACAAAAATTGCATAATATTCAAAATGTTGGTTTTATCGAACAAGAGATGGTCTCCATAAATCACAATGGATTTTACCAAAAGGAAAATAAGATCTTTCATTATTTCTAGAAAGGGAAATTTACAATGTTTTCCCATCTGACAACTGCTACATAATCGTTTTGGCTTAGTCCAGGAGGATACTTTGATGATATTCTTTGATGCCAAGGCTTGCAAGATACGAAAATGTGGGTCGCCTAGGCATTGGTGCCGAATAGAGTCATCTGCCTTGCTGCTGGTAAGCATCGTCAACACATTTTCAACCTTTCTATCTAAAGCATACAATTTCTTTTTCTTGGTTCCTTTAGCTAGAATTCGTTTGGTTACCAAATCCTTTATAAGAAAGCCAGAATGCGAGAACTTAAAAATACATTCATTATCTTCAGTATGTTAACTTATAGATATCAAGTTCTTCTTTAATTCTAGTACCACTAAAACTTCATTCAATTCACTAGGTCCAACTGCTCTAGATCTAGTATGTGTAATAGGAAGACTAGTTCCATCACCAGTGTATACTATCATATTACCTTGATATGGAAAGGCAGTGTGAAGAAAACCTGGATCTACTGTCATATGTGCTGTGGCAGTAGTATCAACACAAAATTTGAATCTTTATCATTTGTTATAGATATTGCTGTAAAGGCTTGTGGCAGATCCTCACTTTGATATGCATGATCAAACCTGCACCAACACTTTAAAGCATTATAACATTTGATACCACAAATCTTATAAGAACTTGCACCTTAATTATTGTCTGCTTGATGTTGGTTTTTGTCTTGAGAGCTTCCTTAGTGTGGTTTGAGATTATTATTGTTTATGTAGTTTCTGTTGTCAACCCCTCTTTGGTTGTTGTAATTTCCAGCTTGAACAAAACCTCTTCCTCTAAAATTGAAGTTACGTCCTCCAAAAGATCTACCACAGTTTCCTCTACCTCTTTGTCTACGAAAGCATGAGCATAGCTTGGTTTCTTTGATTTTTCTTCTTTATCTTCAAAGTCAACTGTTGTTCAAATCCTTGTAGGCCTAGGATACATTCATTAAAAGTAGGATATGGTGGTTTTGACAGCACAACAAGATTATGGTTGGTATCTAGATCCCAAAACTCTAGATAGTTGATGTACTTTGTCAACATCATCTAATGGTTGGAGAATGGCAACAAAACTATCACAAGTATGCTTGAATTTTCTAACAAAATCATCCAATGGTTGGTTACCCTTTTTCCTTGATAACTTATACTTGAGTTGCATCTCCTATTCCTTGGTAGAAGCAAGAAAATATTGCTAAGGCAATCCCAGATTTGTTTAGCTGTGTTGGATCCATCAACTAAACAAAGCACCTCTTTGGTCATGGTTCCAAGGAGCCAACTAGTGAGCAATCCATCATTATTAAGTCAGATTGAATATTCAGGATTTTCTTTAACAACTTCTTCTTTGGATCTTGTTCAAACAATACCTGGGGGTGCTACTTCTTCAATGTGATGTAGTAGTTAAGAACTATGAACAAGAGGATAAACTTGTGATTTCCACAGTAAAAAATTGGAATAAGAGAGCTTAATTGAAATCAAACTTGCCATTTGATGGAAGTTTTGGACTATTAAGCAGATTTGCTCTTAGCCCTTTTTTTTTTCTTTTTAAAGAACGGAAAAGATGAAAAGATGGTGTTTTGACTTGGTCTCAGATGCAAAGATCTACCTACTCTGATGAGAAGGAAATAAGAGAAAATAAAAGGAAGAAAAGATGATGTTTTAGCTTGGTTTTAGATGTAGAGATCTACATGCTCTGATGAGAGAGAGATAAGAGAAAAATAAAATGGTGTTTTACTTGATTTTAGATGCAGAGATTAACCTACTAAGAAAAGAATCGAGATTTCAAATGGAAGAAAAAGTATTTCTTACTCACTTGTCCTTTTGTTACAAAAAGTATATCACATATATACATATACAAAAGTACATAAAATGGAAAGAATATAATAAACAACAGTATCCAAGGCTTCAATCATGTGGCTGTTGGTTGGTGTGATAAATCAACTCCTTTGATTTTGTAGCAACGTTTTTTGTTTGCTTTATCAATTGCAATTCGGCTTCTTCTACAAATTTGTAGAGGACTCAATTGACTACAATTTAAGCACAAGAATAAAAACATTTGGAGTTTTATGGGTAGAGTTATTCCCCTTGAAATGCACTGCCAGATTGTGAAGCTCAAATATCAATGGTTGCAAAACAGAATTTAGAACACCCTAGTATTCTAACCATATCTTGCTCAATTCTCAATGGTTTTACTTGATATTTACCTCTATGGATATCTTGAAAAATTATCTAAAACTTTGTTTGAAGACACAAAGTCCAGTTCTCAACATAATGATTTCAAATTTTTAACTTGAACCTCTAGTATTCTGCTTCAACACCAAAACAGAGTAGTTGTGGAAAATCCGATTTTCCTTAAAATAGGAGCAAAATTAGGGAAAACCTATTTCTTACAAAATTATAGAGAATGAAATTCCATCTTTAGAAAGTTTAACTATGTTCTATTCAGACTTCATTTTCTTGCTCAATTTATTCTCAAAACACACTAAAAATTTTGAACTCTCTAACCACGCAAACTTTTAGCTCTAAGTTTCCACACCAATCTTCTTCCATTAGGCCCCAAATTTTCCAGATTTTAAGGTTGTATATAAATTTCATATAGCTAAATTTGCTCTCCAAACATCCTCCATTTAAAGTGCTTACCAATACTCAAACTATCCAAATGCTCTTAGAATAAATAGACAAACTCTTGCCACCAAAACCTTTCAATCCTTGCCTAGGAAACATCGAAAATTTGACTTAGACTTTGCAAAGAATTTAAACATAAATGCTAAGAGATTTCAAGCTCTAACGTACATTCAAATTCCTTCAGCAGTCAATCCTCCATCAAAATCAAGTGGGACTTCATTCTTGTAATTTTGAACAATTTGGGAATAAATTGGAACGTTGAAAGACTAAACATTGTAGGCTTAGTTTTTAGGGGATTGCATGCCGATTTGATGCCTAGAAGGTTGCAAGCAAAATGGCTACAAGAGAGTCATGGCTCTCGGCAAGAAATTTGCAAGGATAAATTAGAATGTTGCAGCAATATAGATGGGGGAAGAGAGAGACGAGATGAGGGAGATACGAGAGAGATTACATACAAAATTTATTGAAGTTTCAACTATCATGCAAGGAGGTTGAAGTTTGGCTAAAAATGGAAATGGTGAAGAGGACTTAGCTTGTTAAATCGAGACGAAAATGATAAACAAAAGAATAGATGGCTGTCATGGGTGGGAGAGAAAAAGAAACTAGAGGAGAAAGGAAGTAATAGGTATGGCTATCAATTATAAGCCAATACATGGTGGATTCTCATGGGTGGGAGAGAGGAAGAAACTAAAGGAGAAAGGAAGTAATAGGTATGGCTACCGATTATAAGCCAATACATGGTGGATTCTTTTGCCATTTTGGGGTGTTGGCTGCAATAAGATTATTTGTGGTGAGTTCAAGAAAGGTTATATAATCTAACCGTTGGATATGACCAAAAGAACAAGAATCGTAAGATGCAAACATCTTATTCTTGGCTTGGATAAGTGTAACCGGCTAAGAGAAAAATGAAGGTAAAAATAGAAAAGACAAAATCTAAATCACTTTTACTCAACCTTTTATGTTTTCCAAGGTAAAATTTTCAGCTTTCTTTTTCTTTATAGCTACTCAAATATGTTATTTACATTCAAAATCAACAAGTGGACAAAATTACAACCATGGCCATTCAAAATCATTTTGTCACAATTATACGTTGTGATTTTAGCCTTTAATAAGTATTGAGCTATTATTGGGTTCTTGAAAAATAGGTCTTATTTCAACTTTTGGACCAATTATTAAGTTATTAGTTAGAAAATAAAAGGTAAAATAAATGCGGTTTCAAACCCTAAAGTTGAACCCCTAAACTTTACAAAATAAATATATTTATAAAGAATATATATATATATATATATATCATAATATTTATAAAAGTGTAAGTTTGATAAAAGGTTTATTCCTATTAAATATCCTATTTTTTCCAATATATGTCAAAAATGTCATTAGATTGAGAAATTATTAGGTAGACTGGGTCTACCACGTAATTCGTAGACCCGACCAATAAAATTGTGATAACTCAAAAAGTTTCCTAAAATTAAGGCACTAATTTGATAAAAGTTTAGCCCCATTTTACAAAGAATGAGGATTTAAAGGGTAAGTCCTTAAATTTAGGCTATAATTGTGATAGGGTTTTAGTAATTATATCATAATTTTTGAGTTGTCACAATTTTATTGGTCGGGTCTACGAATGACGTGGTAGACCCGGTCTACCTAATAATTTCTCCATTAGATTTGGCTCTACCTTTTATATTGGGCTTTTAAAATATTTGAGCTCTGCCTTTTATATTAGGCTTTAAAAAGAAATAATTAGACATTAAGGCTATGTTTGGTACATAAAAACATTTTTTATTTTCATTCTCTAAAAAATATAAAGAAATCATCATGTATGATAGGTGTAGTTTATAAAAATGTATGTATGTTTTAGAAAATGAAAATGAAAATGGATCTAACATTGAGAACAATTTTTTTTAATCTCATTTCTAGATCCATTTTCATTTTCATTTTAAAAAGCATGCATACATTTTTTCTCACAACATATATCTTACATAGTAGTTTCTTTGTATTTTTTAGAGAATGAAAACAGAAAATGATTTCTCATACCAAACATAGCCTAAGTGTCATGCCCCGACTCGCAGGCTCGGCCACGTGACAACCGCCGTACCACCTCGAGATGCGTGCCTCGTCAGGCGGGCAACCAAGATGGCACAAGGCAAAGAAATAAAGGATATTCGAGCAATATATGAAAACATATGAAATTATTATAGATAATATAGTTCAAAAGTATTTTAAAAGAAAATAACACATCTTACGGTGCTCCATGCAGCGGAAAGTATTATATATATAAATACATAAATATATATGTAAGATGCACTAATATTCCGAGCCAAGATACATAGAGCAAAATGGGTGGCACCTACAAGTCGTGTCCACAGTGACGTACTGGGATCACTGGCCACCAGGACGTCCGCCGTCCGAAACCTGATGATCTGACAACAAAATTGAATGGGGTGAGTACAATATACTTGTACCCAGTGAGAGACTCGGTTATAAAGACCGATCACCTCAGACTGGGGATATGAAATAATCCAAAAATCAATTAATAAACCATTTACTAAAATTATAAGAAGTCCCAAACCAAATCAAATATTAAATCAATAATAATATTTCCAAATGGGCTGGCATCAGAAATTTGTCCCAATAAGGTATACCCGTGCACTGGGGTATCCACTGGATCGACAAGGGTTACTTTATACTTTTAAAAACATTTTTCTTTACTCTCTGGTCCATTCCCTTGACGTTTGTCTTGCTGTGGTGGAACACAGCATCTGGAGTCCTGGCGAGTTTCCCTCCGCGCCTCTCCCAACCAGGCTCGACTCACCGTGCCCTTCGATAGGCGGTCCACGACTGAGTATCACGCATGCTCTCAAACTCGGCCCACGCTCCCGTAAATCGGAGCCCCGAGGAATCCCGCTCAATCTCTCATCTCTCAGGGGTATCGTTCTCCAAACAATAATAAATAATATCAATTTATTAAATATTTAAAATTCTCACCCTTTAAATCATTTGCAAACTTGGTGTGTGAGGGTGGACAATTCATACCCCAAAACATATAAAGCAATTTAATAAAGCATTTATAAAGAAATTTGAAAACGGTTAACCCTTAATGGTCAACCAATATAATCCAAGCCACTCACAAGAGAGGAGAGTTGTATACTCCCCGATTACCCACGAATGCCTTAGCTCAAACTGCTACCGGTCCAAAACTCGTACAATCACGTACCTAAATAATCAAATTAAAATCTAATTTGATTAATAAAGACATTCAACCAACAATTAAATCATAAAATAAAACCTATTAAAGGTCTCGGAGTAAAATTGGGCAAGTCCGGAAGTCAATTAAAGCTAATTGGAGTCAATTGGGGTCTACGGCTACAAAATTACCAAAATACCTCTAAGCTACAGTGCCCAAGTCAACTGATGGCTCACTCTCGGGCGTGAGTGAGCCAATTCGGGAGAGAACTCCCAAAATTTGGCAGCTCCCGCGCGGGACTCGTCGGGTCCGGCGGGGGAGACGTCTCCAGCGCATGGCCATCCACCAAATCGAGCTCGGTTTGAGTTCGATTCACAACCAATCCGCACCAAAATTGAAACACAGCAAGTTAAACACATGATCTAAGGATTCACAGCTTCAAGAACGGAATCAAACTATTAAACATGCTCAAATTTTGAATCAAAACACTAAGGGTTAACATATCTCGGGTAAAACAGAAATCTCAACTTCAATCAACGAATTCTCTTAGCACAGACCATGAAATCAAGCATGTAAACTATCAAATTAAAGCTTGATGAGTCTAGAACAACATACCAAATTACCAGTCAATTCCCACGGTTGAATTGAAAGATATGAGCTGATGAACAATCTGTCGCCAAAATTTCAGATTTCTAGATTTGATGATTTTCTTGGAAATTTTGATGTTTTGATCTTCAAGAAGACAAGAGAAGTTGGTATTGATGTTTGATTGAGTGTTTGAAGAGGGATTCAAGGTTTGATTTCAAGGGAATTGGAAGAGAGAGCTCGGAGAATGAAGAACAAGGAAGAAAAGAGAAAATGGGGGTCTCGGGTGGCCGAGACCCCATATAAAAATAACGGGTCCGGCGCCGGACCCGTCTATGTCCGGCGCCGGAGTCAACATTTTCTGAGTTGACTCCGGTCAACTTGGCCCAATTTCCTTGGGATCCGTGTCCAAGTGGGGCCCACATTCTCAGACTTCAATTTTAGGGTTTTTAAGCTTGAAATTGAGATGAATGAAGTTTAAAACATCCATGGGAAATCAAATTTGGTATATTGACTAGACAATCAATACATAAATACTCAACTTGACACGTGCGGACTAGGTCCGGGCGTGTCACTAAGATTTTCAAGGATTTTTACACATTGATAAAAATATCATTGGTTTAAAATTAGGCTTTACACAATTAAAAAAATACAAACTGTCTTGAGTGATTATAATTTAATTTAAATATCATTCTTATGAACATTGTTTTACAATGCTAAAAACAAAATAATTTAATTTAAATATTACTCTTATATAAATCTTTTTTTGATCCCAACTCTTATATAAATTATTATAATCAAATTATTTGAAAAAATAAATATAATAATAAACAAATTAGATGAAATTCTTAAAAAATAATTATTAATAACGCGTTATATTACGTGTGATGCATATAATATATAGACTAGTAACAAATAAAAGTACATATGAGATAGCCATCCAACAATAACATTATAATAATCCTAAATTGTAAAATTAATTTTCTTTTTACAATTATTACAATTATAATATACTCACGAAATACTATCCAAAAGATTTTTTTCTTGAAATAAAAAATAAATGAGGTAGTTAAGTTGGAAATGGTCTTTGCCTCTATTGATTTTGAATTTTAGTTTGCCGTTGTATTTTCAGCCTTTGTCGTGATTGTTTTGTTAACAGAAATGACTCCATGTATGCTTTGGTAAGTTGTTGATCAAATTATGAGTTTTGAAAATGGATTGGAAATTAATGAATTGGAAATGGATAATTAATTATTAAATTTGGAGAAGACATGTATACCACTTAGATCCATAAATAATAATAACATTAATAGTGTCGAAACGTTCAAAAGGCCGTCCGACGGGAAATTTAAAGAAATAAAAAGATTTTGAAAACAAGAAAAGGAGTCGCCACTAACCATTTGTTTTAGGTAGGTTAGCCACCTATTTTGACTCCATTTGACCTAACATAATCTAGAAAGATTACCTTAGGTTAAACAAATGTTGGTCCACGAAAATAAGTTTTGGGTTCGAGAGTCGGTTACGCTCGAGGAAGGATTAGCACCCCTGAAGCGCCCGGAAATCGGTACCATAAAGCCTTGTGAAAATTCATTTTAGGGTTAATAACAAAAATGTTTCCTTTGAACTGAAATAAAATAAAATAAAATAAACTAAAATAAAGAATCTACAAATGTCGGAATAGAACTCCTTTTGATATGGGTTAGTTCACCCTTTAAGAAAATTCAATTTAATGAGATCCGTAAAAAAACAAAAAAAGGTCTCAACGTTGAATAACCGAATTGAGAACTTTCTAAAATCAAGCTTTAAAATTAAAGGTTGAAAATTCATAATTTGTTAAAGAAAAATTTGAGTTTTAAACAAATTAGGATTGAATTTAGAAAGACTCCAATTGTTGATGACTGAATTGAAATCTTTCAAAAAAATATTTTTTTTTGGATTTTCGAAATTAATGTCGGAATCATTAAATTCCTTTTATTAATAGACGAATTTTGATTAAAGGCAAGATTTTTTTTAAAAAAAAAATTTAATTAGAAAGACTCCAATGTAAAGGTCTAATTGAAATCTTTTAAAACATTTTTTTTTGTTTTTGAAAATAATGTTGGAATAATTAAATTCTTTTTATTTTTGGATCTCATTTTTAAAACTTTGATTAAAGAAATTAACCAAAGTTTGAATTTTGTAAGAAAACCTCAACTATTGATTAAGTTTGAGATTTTCCTAAAAACCATTTTTAGATTTTTTTTAAAACTATGTCGGAATTGAAATTCTTTTTGTTGATAAGGGGAATTTTGAAAGAAAACATTTTTTTTTTTGGGTTTTCTTTAAGAAATAAAATTTGTAGAAAAACTTTTGGAAGTTTGGAGAAAATCATAAATATGATATGCTGATGCTATTTTTGGAAATATGATTAAAATCATTTTTTTTATATTTTTTTGAAATTGGGGTGGAAATTGGTTTATTGGAAATTTCTTAGGCCCAATCGGAATTTTGAAAAGGTGAACTAGAAAGCTCCCTCAACCTAAGGAAGCCTTTGAGAACCTCGTAATTATGTGATCCCCTCGAACTCCCCATTATCGGGATTTCCATGCACATGCGATTTTTGAAAACAGTGATTTAATTACTAAATGCATGAAATAATGGGACAAAATAAACCAAGAAAATGAGTTAGCACAAGAAATATATTAGGTATTTATTAAAGAAATGCATGAGCCTTAATTTCTAAAATATCATAAATGATGTAAATGGGCCTAAGTTAAATGGCATATTAAAATGCTAATGGGCCTAAGCTAAATGGCATAAAATATGAAATGGGCATAGTCCTAAAATGCAAATGGGTCTACATGCTAAATGACATAAATTAAAATGCTAATGAGCCTAGCTATATGACATAAATTGTGATATTAATAGACCCAACTAAAATACAAATGGACCTAATTAACTAAATGACATTAACATAAATAAGATGGACCTATCTAAAATGCAAATAGGCCTATTACTAAATAACATAAAATATGAAAGGTCCTACTAAATGGTATAAAATATTAAAATGACCTACATTTCAAAATGACATGAAAAATATTAAAATGACTTAAATTACTAAATGCCATAAATAATGCATGTATGCCTAAAATTAATATGGAAAAAAAATAATAAAAAAAATAAAACAAAGCGAGCCTAATCATTTTTTTTTTGTTTTTTCTTTTACGGCATTCTCCTCTTCCAAAAAAAGGTGAATTAGTTTCTTTAAAAAAAGGAAAAAAAAACTTTAAAATATTACTCAATTAATCCATAAACAACAATAGTCCATTAGAAGCTAATCCAAACAATCTATTCGGCAACTATTAAAACCCAAAGCAAATGTAGTCCAATATTTAGGTTCATATAGATATCTATGCCAAGCAGTTCATCAGAAGTCTACAAGTCAGCCCATATAACAGATAACAATAGTGATCCTAAACAATAAGCAAATTCACATTACCCATCTAGCAAGGATAGTATAATTTAAAAGAACAACAAAAGAAAGCAGTCCATGGCCCTCATACTTGAATTAATTAAAAACAATCCACGTAAATTAATCATCAAAAGCCGGATGAACTAATACAAACAGAGACATCCAACAAAATATAAAAAATTAATCTAGTAAGATGACGGATCCCCAAATCCAAATACAATAATCAAAACAGAGACAGGTACCTATCAATCATAGCCCAATAAGCATGGATGAATGTATCCAAATTATTAACAAGGAAACTACTCAATCAAAGCTATTCAAAAGCCCACCAAATATTCAAATAATTCAATTCAATTATTAACCAAAGGACATGGCATCAGCAAAGTGCTACTAAACACGATGTAAACAAAACAGGGTCCCACAATCAGCATAAAATCAAACCCATATGCAACTAAGCTTAAAAGGTTAGAAGAATATACCCCAAAACGTCAAGATCCAATACAGTAATGGGACCCAATAGCAAATCAGCCGAATATATTCAACTAAAAAGACAAAACCCAATATAAAAAGATGGTAGTAAAACCCCAAAACGTCAAGATCCAATATAGTAATGGGACCCAATAGCAAATCAGCCGAATATATTCAACTAAAAAGACAAGGAATAGTACCGAAACGATGATGTTTCTAGGATAAATACTGCAAATCCTATTTGCTTTTCTCCTTGGATCTCTTTTTTCACCTTCACAGCCGCCCACTTTCTTGTCTGACCAACGATATCTTCTTCCTCCAATTCAAACTTTGAGCCGCAGTTCAATTTTCTCTATTCAATGGAATCGAGAAAATTTCTATCCCGATCCACTACAAGCCTTCCTTTCCTTTCTTCTATCCCAACCCGACAGCAAAAGCACCTAAAGAGTGCTGCGAGGTCGTCAAACCCCTTCCTCTTCTCTGAACAAAACGAAAACTTTCTCCAGCAAAAGGCCCCGAGCTGTAGAGGTCTAAACCAAAAAACTTTGAAGCCACCTCCCTCTCTGCTCAACCGTCCGATGAAGCCAAAAGCGAGGTACGTTGCTTCTCTCCCTTCTTTTCTTCTTTTTTTTTTTGGATCCAATGGCCTCTCCCCCTTACTCTTTCTTTGTCTAGTTTCTAAAAAAAAAAAAGGACCGAAAGCAAGAACCCTAAAAATTTGTTGAAAATGGGATTCGGCCTCCCATGACTCTGTTGAAGTTGGTGTTTTTATATGGCCAATGAGTGCAATCCAAGGGCTAGCAAAGAACCTTAGCAATTAAATCCAACGGCTGATCTCTACTGACTAAGCTTTCATCTTGTCCCTTTGTTTGTTTGTGCAGGTATTTGGGCTTGCGTGTGCAGGTGTCCATCACATTCGAGAGTGTGTGGGTATGAGCTGGGTTCAGGTCTGTGGTCATCAGGCAGGTAATGGTTGTCTTTTTTGTCTGGATATGGTAGTGGAGATGGTAGTGGAGCAGTAAAGAGAGAAGGAGGACAACTTTGTCACGTGCTCACCACGTTTCTGTTAAGCCCCTGTTAATTTGCTCTTTCTTTTTGATTTTGTTTGATCGATGTGTTCCTCTGTCAATTAATCTTCTGCTAATGCTTTGTTCTGCAGATAAAACAACTGAAAGACACCCTAGGCGGCATTGCCTTTGCCGAGAATGGGAAGTTTTTTTTTAGCTGCCTTGCCTTCCGATGCTCACGGTTGTTTTGACGTTATTTGGCCAAAGATAGTATAATTGCAACGACAGCTTCATTGTCGTTTTGAACACAGTTCCCTTTCTAGGGTCGGGCTTTGGGCTTGTTGGGGGCATTGTAGTGTAATGGGCTTCCAAATTGGCTTGGGTCGGATATAATGGATTTTGAACTGGATTAATAGATCTCTGTTTATAATTGTCTAAAAGTGAGTTCGGGCCCCATTTTGTGATATCCAACTTCAATATAATCTCCAATTGTTCATATCCACGCCTAATCCATCTCAACAATGAACCCAAAAAATTAAAAGAAAAGAAACATAAAAGTAAAGTTAAACTTAAAAATAAGATATAAAATCAAAGAAAGAAGATGAGTTACGAGGAAATGGAACCTAAAAAAATAAAATAGATAAATAAATAAATAAATAAAAAGAGGTGTCTACAGTTGCCGCTCTTGGAGCATTTTCTAAGAATTGTGAAGTTTTACTTCAAGATAATTAGGAAATGATCCAAGACGTAGACACCGTGTTTTTTTATTAAAACTTTTCAAGATCCAAAACTTGGTCTCCAAACAAATCAAATGCCATGAATTGGGCTCTAAATGAAACAAGAGCCGTGACTCGGTCTCCTAATGATCTAAGCAAACTGTGAGAACCTAAACTAGGTCTTAAAATGAAACAAGAGCCATGATTTAGTCTCCCAAATTAAATTGTGAGAACCCAAGTTAGGTCTCAAAATGAAACAAATGAAATGAGTGCCGTGATTCGGTCATCAACTGCAATGAGAGCCGTGATTCGGTCTCCCAATGAAATAAACAAACTGTGAGAACCTAAATTAGGCATCAAAAACGAAATAAGTGCCATGATTCGGTCACTAACTGCAACGAGAGCCGTGATTCGGTCTCCTAATGAACCAAATAAATTGTGAGAACCTAAATTAGGTCTCGAAATGAAACAAGAGCCATGATTTGGTCTCTTAAATGAAACAAGTGCTGTGATTCGGTCACTAACTGCAACGAGAGCCGTGATTCGGTCTCCCAACGAACTAAATGAATCACACCTTGGTTCCCAATTGACTAACATGAATTTCAAAACCTTAACTGGGTCTCAAAAATGAATTGAATGTCGTACCTTGGTTGCTTAAAGAAAAATAAGAGCCATAACCTGGTTTCTTTTGAATAACAATCATATTTGTTGGAATCTTGGAAAATGATACTTCCATCTTGATCTGGAGTTGATGTATCCAATACCTGACATGTTATTTGAAAATCTGATGCTCTAAAATGATGCAATGATCATGTCATGATGCATGCAATGCTCAATGCTTGATTTGCAATGACAAATTTAGTATCTTTTTGTACCAAGCCTGATTCTTGTTTGTAATAACATGGAAACCTCTTGCTCAGTCCCGATCTTCTTGCTCATTCATTCTGATTAACAATTTCAAACTGTATCAGTACTCTTCCGATTCAAATTGCTCGTTTCCATTATTTTTTTCACATTCCCGACGATTTGCCGCAAACAACTTCCATTTTCTTTACGGGTGACTGGTTAGTTGAAACCCTGTCTCTTAAACCAAACCTATGCCTTTGAAAATTGAATGAGCATTTTCATACCTGTATGGTTTCTCGCATGTTTATTCAATTTTGAAATTCATGACAAAATTTAATACAAGTGACAAACCAATTAACAATAAGATTCATCGTATTATTAAGAAAAAGATCAAAAAGATAAAACAACTTGATTCAGTTTTTGCATTTCAGAACAAGATTTATACAAATGAAAGGAATTCAAACTTCAATTTGCATTCAAAAATAGGTTTATACAAACGAGAGAGCAAATTCATTGATTCGATACAAGAGAAAGGATAAGAGGTACCTTCCAACAATAAATACTCAGAAACATGTGCGAACGAAACTTGAGTTCTTCCTTTGATTAATTGATGATCTGATCTGCCCCAATTAAACCCACCGAATTTGATCATGCTTCATTCAATAGCTGTGCTTATGCCTTCTTTTTCCTCCTGCTTAAGCAGCATTTTCAGGTTTTCAACTTAAGCAACCCCTCAATTGATCCAAACTGCCCTTTCAGATTTTCAACTTAGATCTCTCCTTTTCTTTTTCATCATTTTTCATTCTTTTCATTTTTCCTTTTTTCATTTTTCATTTTTCATTTTTTTATTTTCATTTCATTTTTTCATTTTTTTACTTGAGGCATAGTATTTCTTTATAGCATCAGCATTGATAGGACTGGAGAATTCTTTCCCATCCATCTCTTGTAATATTAAAGCTCCACCAAAAAAGACCTTCTTGACAACATATGGGCCTTCCCAATTCGGTGCCCACTTGCCCCGAGAGTCACGTTGATTTGGGAGTATTTTCTTTAACACCAACTCCCATTCTTTTAATTGCCTCAGCTTCACTTTCTTATCATAAGCTCTCATCATTCTTTTTTGATATAACTGACCATGACAAAGTGCAGCAAGGCGCTTCTCATCAATCAAATTTAACTGATCATGTCGTTCTTGGATTCAATCAGCTTCATCCAAGTCCACTTCTCTAAGCACTCTGAGGGATGGAATTTCCACCTCGATAGGCACCACTGCTTCTGTCCCATATACCAATGAAAACGGAGTTGCCCCAGTAGATGTTCGGATTGTAGTTCGGTAAGCAAGAAGAGCAAATGGCAACTTCTCATGCCAATCTTTATAAGTTTCAGTAATCTTTGCTACAATTTTCTTGATGTTCTTGTTAGCTGCTTCCACTGCCCCATTCATCTTTGGCCGATATGGTGTGGAGTTGCTATGAATGATCTTGAACCGAGAACATAGTGATTCTATCATTTTACTATTCAAATTCTGAGCATTATCGGAAATTATTCTCTTCGGAAGGCCATATCTACAGATGATCTCCTTCTTCAAAAACTTAGCAACTACAGATTGTGTAACACTGGCATATGAGGTTGCTTCAACCCATTTGGTGAAATAATCAATCATAACAAAGATGTATTGATGACCATTTGAAGCTTTTGGAGTAATTGGGCCAATAATATCCATTCCCCACATAGAGAAAGGCCAAGTTGATGCCATAACATGAAGAGGATTTGGAGGAACATGAATTTGATCTGCATAAATCTGACATTTATGACATTTCCTTGTGTAATTGATGCAATCTGATTCCATGGTTAACCAGTAATGGTCGGATCTCATAATCTACCTAGCCAATTTGTGTCCACTAGCATGAGTTCCACAGACTCCTTCATGCACTTCACTCATAATCATTTGAGCTTCTTTAGCTGCCACACACTTTAACAAGACTTGATCACAGGTTTTCTTGTACAAAATTTCCCCATCCAAGTAAAAGTTCATCGACAATCTCCGAATAATCTTCTTATCGTTCTCTGATGCATGATCAAGATATTTTTGGTACTTTAGGAACTGTACAACATCATGGTACCAAGGTTTGCCATCTTCTTCTTCCTCAACATTCATGCAATGTGCCGGTTCACCTCTCAACTCGATCTTGATCGACGGAATCTCTATATCTGAATCAACTTTGAACATGGAGGCCAATGTGGCCAGGGCATCAGCAACTTGATTCTCTTCTCGAGGTAAATGATGAAAAGAGATCTCCTTGAAGTTCTTTACGAGATCTTTGATGTAGTCATGATAAAGGACTAACTTTGAATCTCTCGTCTCCCATTCTCCCTTCAACTGATAAATCACAAGTGCGGAATCACCATACACCTTCAAATTTTCAATTTTTCTTTCTATGGCCATCTGAATACCGAGAACACATGCTTCATATTCTGCCATATTGTTTGTGCACCTGAAATCCAACCTTGCAGTGGCTGGGAAATAGTTGCCTTATGGGGATGTCAGTACTGCCCCAATGCCATGTCCAATTGCGTTTGATGCTCCATCAAAATACATTGTCCATGTTTCATCATCATCTAATTCTCCATCAACATGAGATACTGCCATCAAATCTTCATCAGGAAAGTCAAACTCCATAGGCTCATAATCATCACTAGCCCTTTCTGCTAAAAACTCTGCCACCGCACTTCTTTTGATGGCTTTTTGAGAAACATATTGAATATCATATTCGGACAACAATACTTGCCACCGAGTAATTCTTCCTGACAAGCCCGATTTCTCAAATATGTATCTAATTGGGTCTAACTTTGCCAACAATAAGGTAGTATGGTGTAACATGTACTGTCTTAGTCGGTGAGCAGCCCAAGTCAATGCACAACACATCTTCTCTAATGGGGAATACTTTGCTTCATATTCAGTGAACTTCTTACTCAAATAGTACACTGCATGCTCTTTCTTTCCAGTCTCATCTTGTTGCCCCAATACACATCCCATGGAATTTTCAAACATTGTGAGATATAAGATCAAAGGTCTTCTGGGTACTGGAGGTATCAGCACTGGTGGATTTGCGAGGTATTCCTTGATCTTTTCAAAGGCTAATTGACAATCATCATCCCATCCCATTCACCTGGATCCCACTTTTTAAACAATTTGAAAATTGGATCACATTTAGCAGTCAATTGCGATATAAATCTGGCAATGTAATTCAATCTCCCAAGGAAACCTCTAACTTCTTTTGGGGTTTTAGGTGGTGATAAATTCTAGATAGCTTTGATCTTATCTGGGTCTACCTCAATCCCCTTTTCACTAACTACAAAACCCAATAGCTTTCCGGAGGTCACCCCAAAAGTGCATTTGGTTGGATTCAATCTGAGCTTGTACATCCTCAGTCTTTTGAACAACTTCTGCAAATTGACAATATGTTCTTCCGTAGTCCGAGCTTTAGCAATCATATCATCCACATACACTTCAATCTCTCTGTGCATCATATCATGGAACAAAGTCACCATAGCTCGCTGATAGGTAGCACCGGCATTCTTCAAACCAAAAGACATCACTTTATAGTTAAAAGTTCCCCACACGGTGATGAAGGTTGTTTTCTCTTTATCTTCTGGTGCCATCTTGATCTGATTATATCCCGAGAAACCATCCATGAATGAGAATATGGAATAGCAGGCAGTATTGTCAACTAGGGTATCAATGTGAGGTAAGGGAAAATTATCTTTGGGACTGGCTCGGTTGAGGTCTCTATAGTCTACACACATTCGGACCTTCCCATATTTCTTCGGCACCGCAACTATATTGGCTACCCACTTCGGATATTTCTTTTCTTTATATTTCTTTTACCATGATTTACGTGATCTTCCACTTCTTATCCAGGGTTTCCTTTGCCTTGACCTCATTCTTCCCTCTTTACTCTCTTCTCTGACCTTCTTTATCTTTCTCATTCTTATTTCACTTTTCTTCTAACACCTCTGATCCTCTTAGGTGTTAGAACTTCCTTTCTGTTTTTCATACTGGCTGTGCTCATAGAAGTTTATGAGCTTGATCGATTCATTTCCTTATTCCCGTACTCCTTCCCTTGAGTACATGGGGTTTCCTTTACCTTAGCTATCTTCAGCTCTTAATCCGTCGATATCTCTTCTTTGTCTTTTGATGAGATCTAGCCATCTCCTTTGCCGCATGTTCAACTCACGCTGAGTCATTAAATGTTTGAGACTCTTGTGATCGGTGTAGATACGACAGGTTTCACCATATAAATGGTGACGCCAAATCTTCAAAGCGAAGGCAATGGCAGCAAGCTCCAAATCATGTATCGGATAATTGACCTCATTCGGCTTCAATTTACGAAAAGCATATGCAATTACCCTCTCGTCTTGCATCAACACACATCCAAGTCCGTTGCCCGATGCATCGGTGTACACAGTGAATTCTTTGCCGCTCACAGGTAAAGCAAGTACCGGTGCGGTCGTCAATTTATCCTTAAGCTCCTGAAAACTCTCTTCACATTCCTCTGACCAAACAAACTTAGTGTTCTTGCGAGTCAGCTTAGTCAATGGTGCAGCAATCGTGGAGAATCCATCCACAAATCTCCGATAATATCCAGCTAATCCCAAGAAACTTTGAATCTCTGTAGGAGTTGCAGGACGTTTCCAATTGGTGATTGCCTCAATCTTGCTAGAATCCACATATATGCCGTCCCTAGACACAACATGTCCAAGAAATCCAACTTGCTGCAACCAAAAACTGGCATTTAGAGAGCTTAGCATAAAGCTGATGATCTCGAAGAGTTTGCAATACTATGCGAAGATGATTTGCGTGCTCTCACTGGTTCCTTGAATAAACCAATATATCATCAATGAAGACGATGACAAATCGGTCTAAGTACTGATGGAATATGCGGTTCATCAGATCCATAAATGCTGCTTGAGCGTTGGTAAGTCCAAACGACATCACACAGAACTCGTAATGTCCATATCTGGTACAAAAAGCAGACTTATGGATATCTTCATCTCGGATTTTCAACTGATGATAGCCTGATCGCAGATCAATCTTAGAAAATACTCCGGCTCCTCGAAGTTGATCGAACAAATCATCAATGCGAGGTAATGGATATCTATTCTTCACAGTCACCGTATTCAGCTTGCGGTAGTCGATGCAGAGTCGCATTGAACCGTCTTTCTTTTTCACAAACAAAACTGGGGCTCCCCAAAGTGATGTACTCGGCCGAATGAATCCTTATCCAGCAATTCGGCGAGTTGCTTCTTCAGCTCAATCAATTCAGTGGGTGCCATTCGGTATGAAGCCATAGAAATTGGATCCGTACTAGGATAAACTTCGATCGGAAAGTCGAAGTCTCTTTCGGGTGGCAAACCAGGTAATTCGTCAGGAAATACATCCGGAAACTCATTAACTACCGGAATATCTTCAATGTTAGGCTCATCCACTGAATTATCTACTACATGGGCTAACACAGCTTTACACCCTTTCAGTAATAGCTTACTTGCTTTGATGGCGGAGATGACATTCAATGTGCCTCTGCGCTCACTGTAAAAGTCGATCATGCTGCCATCAGGTCGTGGAATCCTCACCAAATGGTGCTCGCAATAAATCTGAGCACGATGTCTCCCAAGCCAATCCATCCCCAAGATGGCATCGAAGTCAGACATTTGAAGTGGAATTAAGTCCGCTTCGAAAGTCAGGTTTTCCAACTTTACTGCACATTCTTTGTACACCGTATTTCGAACCATTTTCTCACCCAACGGTGTATTCACCAAAAGCTCGTACCCCAAGGGCGATAACGATCGATCCGCATGCACGGCAAATTTTGTATTAACATAGGACAAGGCAGCTCCAGTGTCCATAATCACATATACCGGTTGATCGAAAATAATTACCACGCCGGTGACTACATCAGGACGTGCGTCGGCGTTCTCGTGCGACATAGCATAAACTTGAGTATGTTGTCGCTGCTGCTGCTGTGGGGGTCGTCTCGGGGTTGCTGAACTACTACCAATACCCAAATGCTGCTGAAAGGTAGAAAGTGCTGCGAAAGAATGTTGCGCAGGTTGAAACGGACGAAAACTTCCATAGTTGCTCGTTCTGACGGAAGGCTGACTAAAACTCTTCCTGGGTGGTACAGAAATAGTAGATGGACGTACACGTGCTATGTGACCCATACCTCCACACCGAAAACATCGAAGTCCAGCCTTACGCTGGCCAGAATGAAATCGTCTACAGTTTGGACATCGAGGTCCAGACTCCGCTCTCTTTTTTTTCCAAACCTTCCTTTGGCCTTGGACCCAAAACCACACTTCTCTTTTCCTCGACCACCTGATGGAAACGGTGGCATCGGTGTTGGCATCGGTGGCGATGGATGAATTGGTGGTGTAATGCCGGCAGTCGGATGTATGCCAGTGGCCATTAGTGATGAAAAGAATCTACTGGCCTAAATATCAAACATTCGCTCGAAATCAGCAGGCGTAAACTGTACCAGCGTGACAGTCGTCGGAGGTGGGGGTGGTGGAATATTAGTATGAGCATCCTAATAATGCGTCTCATCAACAGGTGGAATAGGTGGAATAGGCTCATCCGGTATCGTAGTAGTCTCCGGATCTATACTAGGCTGAATCTCAGGCTGTCTACGTGGTTGACCTCTTCTCCTATGTACAGAGAGATCAGGGGTAGGAACAGAAGGATCTAGAATATTTCTCCTTCTAGGTGGCATAGCGTAACTATACATAAAATCTAAGTCAGAAGACAAAAATATTTCTATGCCAACCATACTTACTACTTTTAACCCCAAAATCAGAAATCTCAAAATTACATGAACTGCTTGGCTCGGCATAATATAAATATATTATATATTTTTAAAATTTTGCTCTGATACCAATTTAATTGTCACGCCCCGACCCGCAGGCTCGGCCACGCGACAACCGCCGTACCACCTCGAGATGCGTGCCTCGTCAGACGGGCAACCAAGATGGCACAAGGCTTAAAAAAATAAAGGATATTCGAGCAATATATGAAACAGACGAAATTATCATAGATAATATAGTTCAAAATATTTTAAAATAAAATATCACATCTTACGGTTCTCCATGCAGCGGAAAGTATTATTTATAAATACACAAATATATATGTAAGATGCAATAATATTCCGAGCTAAGATATACCAAGTAAAATGAGGTGGCACCTACAATATAGTGTCCACAGAGACGAACTGGGATCACTGGCCACCAGGACGTCCGCCGTCCAAAATCTGATGATCTGAGAACAAAAGTGAATGGGGTGAGTACATAAACTTGTACCCAGTGAGAGACTCGGTTATAAAGACCAATCACCTCAGGCTGGGGATATGAAATAATCCAAACATCAATTAATAAATCATTTACTGAAATATATGAAATCTCAAACCAAATCAAATATCAAATCCATAACAATATATATCCAAATGGGCTGGCATCTGAAATCGTCCCAAAAGGTATACCCGTGCACTGGGGTATCCACTGGACCGTCAAGGGTTACTTTATACTTTTAAAACATTTTTACTTTACTCTCTGGCCCATTTCCTTGACGTTTGCCATACTGTAGTGGAACACAGCATCCGAAGTCCTGGCGAGTTTCCCTACGCGCCTCTCGCACTCAGGAGCGACTCACCGTGCCCCTCAATAGGCGGTGCACGACTGAGTAACACGCATGCTCACAACTCGGTCCACGCTCCCACATATTGGAGCCCCGAGGACAACGCTCAATTTCTCATCTCTCAGGGGTATCGTTCCCCATAATATACTCAATCTCTCATCTCTCAGGGGTATCGTTCCCCATACAATAATCAATAATAATATCAATATATAAAATTTATTGAAATTCCCACCCTTTAAATCATTTGTAAACTGGGTGTGTGAGGGTGGATAATTCATACCCCAAAACATATATAAACAATTTAATAAAGCATTTATAAATAAATTTGAAAACGGTTAACCCTCAATGGTCAACCAATATAATCCAAGCCACTCACAAGTGAGGAGAGTTGTATACTCCCCGATTACCCACGAATGCCTTAGCTTAAACTGCTACCGGTCCAAAACTCGTACAATCATGTACCTAATAATCAAATTAAAATCTAATTTGATTAATAAAGGCATTCGACCAACAATTAAATCACAAATCAAAATCCATTTAAGGTCTCGAAATAAAATTGGGTAAGTTCGAAATTCAATTGAAGCTAATTTGAGTCAATTGAGGTCAAATGGGGTCTTGGGCTGCAAAATTACCAAAATGCCCCTAGACAGTGATGATCCGACGCCGGAACTAGTCAGAACCGGAGTCGGTTCTGTTCTGGAAATAAGGCCGAGCTTTGGCTTCAATCTTCTTTAGCCCGATTCAAGTTCGATTCAACACCAATCCGTATCAAAATTGAAACACAACAAGTTAAACATATGATCTAAGGATTTACAGCTTCAAGAACGGAATCAAACAACCAATCATGCTCGAATTTTGAATCAAATCGCAAAGGATTAACATATCTCAGGCAGAACAGAAATATCAACTTCAATCAACGAATTCTCTTAGCTCAGACCATGAAATCAAGCATGTAAACTATCAAATTAAAGCTTGATGAGTCTAGAACAACATACCAAATTCTCAGCTTCAACCCACGGTTGAATCAAAAGATATGAGCTGATGAACAATCTGTCGCCAAAATTCCAGATTTCTAGATTTGGTGATTTTCTTGGAAATCTTGGTGTTTTGATCTTCAAGGAGGCAAAAGAAGTTGATATTGATGATTGATGAAGTGTTTGAAGAGGGATTAAGAGTTTGATTCAGAGGGAATTGGAAGAGAGAGCTCGGAGGATTGAAGAAGAAGAGAAGATGTGAAAATGGGGGTCTCGGCCATCCGAGACCCCTTATAAAATCGATCAATTCCGGCGCCGGTATTGGTCAGTTCCGGCGCCGAAATCAACAGAGTCAAGTTGACTCCGGTCAACTCGGTCAAACTTCCTTGGGATCCGCACCCAAGTGGGGCCCACGTCTCAGAACTTCAATTTTAGGGTTTTTAAGCTTGAAATCGAGCTATATGAAGTTTAAAACATCCATGGGAAGTCAAATTTGGTATATTGACAAGACAACAATACATAAATATTCAACTTGACACGTGCAGATTAGGTCCGGGCGTGTCAATTGAACTTGGGAGCTATCCAAGGATGCAAGGGACTGATTGACAAAAACTTGAAGCCTCTGGTTTCTTTCAAGTTCATCATAACATAAACGAGTCTTATCTGATATCCATTCTTCATTTATATCCTTACTCAAACGTGGAAGGAAGCTCTTTAGTGGGGCTGCAGTTGCACCAGTATGCGTGTTGACACTCACTGAGGCAGAATTAGATGCACTTGATGAAGGAGTGCTATGGGCAGCAGCAGGAGTCTTCACGGACCTTGGTCGCGCTAATGCAACAGTAGCAGCTTGTTGCTGGTTTAATGGGAAGGTAAAAGCAGAACCATGCAGGACATTATCTGGTGCTCCTGGAGGCAGGATGAGTCATATGAGTAGCAGAGAGTTGAGGAACAGAAGGGTGTGAAATTTGAAGCTGCCTCGTGCTAGGAGCAAGGCCACCAACGCCACGGACAGGGCCAATAAGACAGGCCCATGAGCGGGCCAAGCATGGCAGTTTCTGCTTCATGTGTAAACTTGATCCTGAACCCTTTCCTTGACAAAACATAAGGTGGCGGCGGTGACATTCTCTCAGCGCTAAACTGGGACACATTAATATCCTCACATGAAGACTCGGTCTCTTCTAGAGGTATGCCCATGGCGGCCAACACGATGACAAGAGTGTGGTTCTTGATTCTGGTGCAAGGGAAGAGACTTTTTGGCCTCGATGTTTGCTTTGAAATTTTGCAAATCAGATTTCGTTAACTGCTGTGTCGAGGACAAACGGTTTTGAGTTCGATGATTGTCAACTATGTTCTCTTATGGCAGCATGCTTGTTGCTCATGGCTTCTCTGCTTGGTTCACCTTGAACAATCTTCCCTGCGTCCCACTGAAAAGGATAAGGTATGTGGTTGTCTTTGGGAAGTGGTTGAACCTGTTCAACACCTTTATGCTTTGAGGGAAAAAACCTCACGCTTCCACGCCGATTCATCCCCACAATCACAACAAAATGTCTGGCACCTATATGTAATGTCAGTTGATCCCCAAATAGCTGTTGAAGTGTCGATCTCAGCTCTGACCCCATCATAATCCATTCCCACAATGAAGAACGCATATCCACTCATGATAGCTATGCACCTTGGTGTTATTTTTCTGCATGATGGTGTGGCGTGGCTTTTGATGGCTTGCATGATTCATGAGTTAACTCAATCTTGGCTTCCCAATTTTGGATGACTCTACATGGGAGCCGAGTTAACCGGTTGGCTTTTCGATTTTAGTTCAAAATTACCTACAAGGTAATAGAATAAAATAAAATAAAATAATAATAATAATAATAATACACAAAGATAGACTAAGCTTAAAAAAAACAACAAGGATGATAGGTGCAATAAAATTTGGAAGTGGTCAATTGATTAGTTAGTTAATTTATTAACTAATTAACTAAAAATCAAAATTAAAAATTAGTGTCTACAATATCAACATTAAATTTTGCAATGGACCGAAGAAAGAAAAAGATGAAAAAATGGAATCATTTCCTCTTGTAACGTAATCCTTTGGCTAAAGACTGCTTCCAACTGAATTGTTAAATTCTAGGAAATAGAGAGAAAGAGAAGAACAAAAACAAAGAGAGGTAAAAGCTGACCTCAATGTTGCAAATCACGAGGTTACCATCGGTTGCCGAGGAAAGGGAGAAGAGAAGAAAGTAGACAGTCCACTTGGAAACACATTAGCAAAACCTACGAAAATTTGAATTAGGAAATTGAAAATCGAACTTAAAATCAGAAAAGAGAAAAAAAAGGAGATAAATAGGCAATCTGACCTGTAGATAAAATACTAAAGCAGATCGAAGAATAAATTGAAACAATCGAAGTAATCAAACCGAAAAGCTATAGGTGCGTATTCAAATTAAGCAAAAATGAAGAAATCAAAGTTTAATTTTTATTGATTCGCATTTTCTCATACTTGAAGAGTGAAACCAGAGAAGGAAAGAGCGGGAGATCAACGAGAGAGAGCTGGCAAGAGAGAAAATGTTTATCAATGCAATAATAGTAATACATATTGGGTTTTAACTTTTAATCACAAACATTCTAATTTGTGATAGATGGTTTGGGCATGGGACATATTTAGGGTTTAGATCTAATTTAGGGGTTATTAGGGTATGGTTGGGGTTATTTAGGGTTTGGATAAATTTGGGGTTTATTTAGGGTTTATTTGGGGTTTGGAGTTTTAATGACAATAAATTTAACTTGTAGAAAACTTTTTTTTGGTGATAAGATTTAATGATTATTATTAATTAGTTGACACTAATTAGACTTTGATGGGTTTAAGTGATAGACTAAAATTAATGTGACTAAATTCTATTATTATAAGTGATAAGAAAAATTAAGTTGACATTAAAAGTTATTTTTAGTGAAAACTTTTTTTACTTGAAATTGATGAATTGAATTGATGAATTGACAGTAAATTAAATTTTATACATTTCAATCATAAATTAAAATTGTTGTCACTAAATTATAATGTTCGTGACAAAAATATCTTAGTTATCATTAAAAAATAGTTTTAATCATAAATATTATCAATTGTCACTAATGACTTGCCACAAAAGATTATTTTTCTTGTAGTTTAAGGTATTAGTATTGAATTAAAGACATGAGGATACCTTAATTAAAAAAATCAATCAATTATTGTGTAAGAGCTATACCCTAAGCACTCTCCAGGCAAGTAAGGATCTCGTCTATGACCTTATCAACCTATGGATCTCGCCCACCAGGTTTACAAACGGTTGTGGGCTTAGCTCACTTATCAAGGTATTATCCCTTGGCCTTCGCAAATTTGAATACCAACGTGCTTGCAGCATTACTTGAATATATGCCACTAAGGATTTTGTTGTTTTAAGTAAATATTTAAGACACATCTCAATTGGTGAGAAACGTGTCCTTAGAGATGACAAAACCCTTGATAACCAGGGTTTGAGTGACTTTGCAGGGTGTTAGCACTCGAATTCACTATATTATAGACAATACCTTAAATAGTGGAAACAATGATGGACTAAGCTCAAGAGGGATGACCGGACCAGTAAAAGGCTAAGGGACCATCTCTCACGTATTGTCTCCCTTTGCAAAAGAGGATTACTGATAATTCCAAAACTTTGTTTTCTACAATGACAATCTCTTTTACAAATCACGTGATGAAATTCTATGATGATTGGGTTTTTGTCATGATAACTGATTAATTGTTTGTGATTTGATAGTATGGAATTGTTCTCATTCTATCAATAGGCCAATAGTTTTTTAAAATCCTTATCATTTTTCAGCTTCCAAATAGCTTCCTAAGAACAACTAGAAACGGTTAACAATTGATGAATATGCTTCTCATCAGAGAAAAAGAAGAAAGTGGTGTTAAGCCTATTCACAGCTTGACATACAGCAGCTTTTCCACTTGTAAAAAGTTTAGGTAAATCTTGTCTCTTCTCTTTGACACCGGGATTTGCAGGTGAAGGTTGTAAATTAAAATATTTTAACACTATATCCAATGGTTGTTATTTGTCGAGTCATATCTAAAGGTTATAATTGAAAGTAACCTTACTTTGGCTTCACCATAGATGACCTTACACCAGCAGTCACCCATTTTGGCAAATAGAAAAGCCACGGAAAATCTCCACATCTCCACATACTAACTTATCGCTATACCATTTTATTGCATGTTTCCAAGGCTATAAATTATTAAAATTGAAATTCTGATTATTTCAAGTGGGAAAAAAAAAATCATTCGGGCTAATTTTAATGGGTCAGGCACGCCCGCTTGTCTTTTCTTCTTCCATTTTATTTTTCAGCCTTTTCTGTCCCCTCAAACGACGTCGTCTATCCTGATCAAAATCCTGCAACCTAAGCCAACTTCTTCATTTTTCCCTCCTCTTTCTCTCTCTAAAGCCTTCATTCTCTCTCACTCTACTTCGCTGGTCTCATAACCGTCAATCTTTCTTCCTTTTTCTCCCTCCCTTTCCCTCTTAGTTTCTTCTCTCTGCTCAATCTTCCCTCCATTCTCTCGCGCAGCTTCAGAAGAAAGAATAGCCACGTCTCATTTGACTTGTAGTAGATTAAAGAAGATTATAGATTCAATCCTGAAAAATCTTGTTGAAATTTGAAAGACCTAAGAAGAGAATCACTAATGAAGAAGATATTTCTGTTTGTATTAGTAGTGTTAAGCCTATGGACTGTGATCGTTGTCGGAGAAACCTCATTTTGCCATAGACTTTACTGCGACGGCGGCGCTGAAGCTGTCAAGAAATCCAAGAAGTGTCCTCAATGGAGCTTAGGTAGCTCCTCCTTAATCGATCCGAATCCTCCGCTTAATTGTTCGCAGAGCTTGTTCGATCAACTCAAAAGGTCTTACGGCGATCAGGCTCACATTTTCTGCGACGCTAAAATTCCGATCTCGATTAACGGTTTGTTTCTCTGAAAACATTGATAATACTAAATAATACAACTATTTTCGAGGATTTGATAAGTTCATCGTGAAATTTGATGAAAACAGAGGTGAAGGAGGTAGGGCTCTTGACGGTTCTTTTTGGTGTAATCGGCAAGGAAAGCAGAGAAAGAGTTCGTAAGAATGTGGAGGACTTTTTCTTCTTCCATCTCTACTTTCTTCTTGAAGGAAATTGTTCTTCGAGGCCTCATCGGTACTGTTTCTTTCTTCTTATATATATTTTTTCTAAATTATATTAGAAAATAGCAATAAAATAAGCCTTGACTTTTCTTTAACTTCACGTGAGAGTATGTAGAATTATTTTTTATTATAAGGTTAGTTTCCTGTTTATTTGGTTGTTATTTCTAAGTTTTAATTCTTCTTGAAAATTTGCTACTAAGAAAAAGGTAATAAAACGTTAACTCTTAACTCGTTTTGATAGATTTTTTTTTTGGCAATAGAATGAATTAGACAATCAAAGAGAAATAGGGAAAAGCAAAAAAAGAAAAAAGTTTATTGCAAATGGAATCTAAATTTTACCCCAAAAAAATGGAATCTAAAAATAATCTATTGTTTTAGGTTAATAGGCTACAAGTACAATAGAATTGGTTTCACATTTTGCTCATTTTGTTTCCTATTATCTATTTCTGCTTTGCTTTATAGTAAGAACTTTTGAGTAAGTAAAAACTAAAAAGTAAAGTAGAGAGTGAAACTTCCCAGCAAAAAGAAAAAAGAAAGTAAAGAGTGAAACGTTAGCTTCTCTTATTGAGTTTGCTTCTGTAACTTACATTTTCATTATTGGAAGCAAAAAGCAAAAAGTGCATTTATGTGTGGAAGAAAACATTTGACCTTACCTCAAAAGAAGGGAAAAAAGTTGGCCAAAACAATAGAAAAAATGGACAATGGAGATACGTATGCTTGAGATATATTACATTCTAGTTTATTGCTTAGTGGATATTTCTTATGAGTTTATGTTTTACCATCCACTTCTGCCCTTTAACAACTTTTGAGGAAATACCTGAGTAAAGAAGGTAACAACCAAAGCAATGAAAATGAGTTATCTTAAATTTCAATAATGCCTGCATCCTAAGACAACTAATCAAATTTAATCACTGTAATAACAGGTTCCACCAGACGCCGAACAACTTTGGCGCTCAAATTTTGAAGGAATCTTTGTTGAAGACCATCCATGATGTTGATGTGCAACTTTCAAAGGTAATGAATACTTTCTTCGTTTATGACTTTTTTATTGTCTTTTAAGATTGTTATTTTCGAGATACTAACTGCTTTGAACCAATTGTACTGACTGTAAATGATTGCAGGAGGCTTTCACAAAGAATGTCAATTTTGAATGTGTTGGCGAGATCTTACTTACAATTGATGGTCAAGTTTTTGTAACAAGCTTTGGATGCTCCCATGGTTTTCGTTGCTCAAATTCCCAAGGTTAGATATCTTGTCTTTGGCTAAGTACTTGCATGCCAGAAATCATTAATTTCATACCTGACTTTTATGTTCTTTATAATGAATTTCACATTCAGAATTTTATGACATAGGCACCATTTAACACAATTAACCCAAAAAAGAAAAACAAAGAATTGTTTAGATAGGCTAGTTTTGACGTTGTAGCAGAGGCTAATTGGTTTTAATGAAGTAAAACAAAAAAAGAACAAAAATGTTCATGTATCTTTTGCAGAAAATGCAAAATTCAGATTGCTTGGCCCAAAACAGTCATTATATGCAGATGATGAAGAATCTAATAAGGACTCTGCCTTTCAAAGGTTTGGCATGGTTTTCAACCCAAAACTCTCTCTGTGTCTCCTTTTCCTCGCATTAATTGGTTTATATTTGCAATATTTGTCCTTGCTTCAGTTCATGCTTGCTGTAGAAGTTACTGTGGTCTTTTAATTGTCAAGCAAATCTTGCCTATCCATTTAGGCTTTGAGATACGTTGATTTAAAGCTCGAAAACAATTCTTTTGGCTGCTTTTAGGCCTCTTGGATTGGCTGATGAGGAGGCGGGTCTACACCAGATATCTCTGAATGATAGTTATTTGGATTCTATGTCAAATGGTATATCTAGAAATCTCATGATCAAGGATGTGTGTAATGTTTTAATGGAGGCACATTGGTACTCCAGCGAAAAGCTGCTCTTCTCTTCGTGTGGGTGTCTATCTGAGGATTCAATGGCAGAGAATGCCTTTGACAAGGATGGAGAGAAAAATGGAGCTGCTATTCCAATTTCATTTTATCCAACCATGTTGACTAAGGAACACGAAGTTGGAGGTGATGGAGGACTCACCGATTATTCAAATTTGGAAGGTCAGTCTTGGCTCTTCAAATATCAAGTTAGATAATTTTTTTCATAGGAAAACTTTTTAGGGGATTCTTTAATATTTTCATATTTCTTTTCCCATCCTTATAAATTCTAATTTGTTGAAAGCTTCATAATTGTACTCGACCTTTGTAGGTAGATGCTATTTGAAGAAACCAACCTTCGTAGTTTCTAGTACTATTTATTTTTCACTTCTGTTAAAAGATTATTTAAGGCTGTAATACTATCCATAACTTTTGTGTTCTGGTCTTTTAGAAAGCTCTTTCTGTAAAGAAAATAATAGTGAAAATTTGTTTTGAAAATAATCATAGCTGTAATATTGTGTCTAACTTGTCTATTGTTTGTTCTGGTCTTTTAGAAACATTTTTATTTGTAAGAATAATAAAAAATGAAATTTTTTTTTTACATATAAATAGGTTGATAGCTTCACAGTCAGACAAAATTTACTTTAAGTCATGATGTGGACATTCTTTTTTTTTTTTTTTGGTACATTGGAGGTAGGGAAAGAGGCCTACCTAGGAGGAGTGGGAGGTTTCGAACTCAAGACCTTCTGCATGAATTTCAATCTCTAACCATTTTGGCTGGAGGGGGAATTTCATGATGTGGACATTCTTGAAGGCCTTGATTGTTGGCCAATGAATATAAGTGATTTCTAGCCTTTATAGTCTGGTTTGAATTAGACTTCTTCAAGTTTGCCTCCTATAGTAGGCTTCAAAAGTTCAGACTCCTAAATGCTTACACTCAAATATGCAGCCAAAGAAAGTTGTTCTTGTTGATTATCATTTCTGATATTAAGGAACTTCTCTAGAGTTGTTTGAGGTCATTTTGAAAAAAACAAAAAAATACTTGTGTGCCATTAAATACATCATCTTATTGATTTTGGACTAAATATAAGCATATTGAGATGTAAATTTTAAAGCATTGCTAATTACTTGCCGCGACATATAGTTTTCGAGATTATGAAATGCTTTTAGCGAAAAAGTTTTCATATTTCTACTTTATTGTACTGTCTAACAGGTATTTTATACTTTTTTTCTTGCTACTTTGATCAGCTGACGTCATTAAATCTCCAGTCATACAAGTGGAGGAACTAAGGGCATTTGTCTCTCTGGTAAAACCATATTGTTTTGGTGACCTTTCTTGCTTTAGCCTATTTTGCCTGCTAATTCTTAGGCTCTGTGACTTAATGCTTGTATATGTACAAGCGTGTCAGTCTCCCCTTTCTCATGTTTTCTAATTCTTCTCCTTTATCTTACCGTTAAAAGGTGTAAAAACTGATCTCATCGCTCTGCAGGGAAGGTTCCATATTCACTTATTAGTCAGTTGATTTCCATTGTTAAACGTAGAATTTGTTTCCACTTGATTATAATGTTAGGAGGGTGTGATTGGTTTAGAAAGAGATGTTGAGTCATCGTAGATGATAATGCCAAAAATAATTGTTAATAGTATTTATGTTGCAAACAAGACTGTTATAACTTTTGTTTAACATTACCTGAATTTATGTTGCAAATAAGATGGTTATAACTTTTGTTAAACATTATCTGAATTATGTAAAGTGCTTGGCCAGTTATATTTTCTCATGATTGTCTTATATCACAATTTTAGTTGACATGTATGAAAGACAGATCAGTTGAATGTCTTCTTTCATATAATTTCTTACTCCAAGTCTATGTTGCTAGGACTTGGGTCTGACATTGGCATGTTCAGTTTTTTTCTAAGTTTTTCCTTATATTTGGAGATGTTAACGTGGGAAAATCTCATATCGGTTATGTTTGAAAGGCCTGAAACCTTTATATTCAAGTTGGGCCTCTCCACCTATTGCCAATTGGTTTTAGGTTGGATGTTTAACATGGTATCAGAGCTCAGGTCCGTTTCTGTTGTCCCATTTCCGGTTATGCACGTATAGGCCCGTTTGTTTCCGTTGTTTCTCCCTTGTTTCTCCCGGGTTACACGTGAGGGGGAGTGTTAACCTGGGAAAATCCCAGGTTATGTTTGACAGACCTGAGACCTTTATATTCAAGTTAGGTCTCTTCACCTATAGTCAATTGGTCAATTGGTTTTAGGTTGGATGTTTAACAGGAGGCTATGGCCTCATACCAGCTTTTACTTTGAGGTTTTTGATATGCATTTGACATGGGTGCTACAGGAAATAGAGAGTTAGAGGCACACCACGTTAACTAAAGTGGACTGGTAGACCTCTTTTGGTTTGCTTATGACAATGAGCGAATTATAATAAAGTTTTGGCAATTCCTAGCTATTTGTTTAATTGGTTAGATTTGTTTTGAGATCATCCATTCATTACTTTGTTTTATAAATGTATTTATGGAATTAGTATGTTACGTTGAGAAAATGGACAAGATTTAATGGTAATTTCTGACTTCTAGTTAAAATTACAAACAACAACCTGTTTCCTATTCATGTCTTTTCATGATGAAGTTTATAGTGGTAGCCTCATTGTAAAAATTGTGACATAGTCATCTTCTGTTGTTATTGGTGTTCAATCTTAAATTTGGACAATTGTTCTTGTGGACAACATTTCAAACTTTTTTAATGAACCTCTCACCATATTTATATCTCTGTGCCAACACATATTCTATCTCTATGGATCAGGTTTGTTTTCAACATGAAATGTGTCTACTTTAGCTCATGAAACTTATTCACTGTTTAGATTACAAACCATATATTGTCATGTGTAAAGGACTGTTTATGAGCTACTTCTTCCAACTTCTCTCTGTCAATTTCTTTGTCATTCTTCTGATCGTGATAACTATCTGTTCCTGTTATGCTGGAAGAGATGGAAAAAAAAAAAATTTGATCATGTTAGAAAGCCTCTTTCTATTTAACTGAAAAATAGAATTATGCATGCTAAATTTGGCTAGTTTGATTGATGGAAGCATATGTATCTTTTGATTTGCCCAAGTATCTTTTAAGGTAATTGGAACTCGGTTTATATGCTCCTCTTTTTCTAGATGAAGAAGGTTGACCCTGTTGACAAAGTAGATGATGGGCATCTCTCACACAAAAGAAGTTAGTAAATCACCATTATCAGGCCACTACTATTAACCTTTTAAGATCTTGTCTGTTGAATCTGCGTGTTTCTAGTTAAGTTGAACAATATTAAGATACTTTATCGATTTCCTTCCAGGTAAAACTTTGGTTATCTATGACAATGGACACATGTGCTTTCACTTTGAAATGCATGGAAAAGATGGGGGAAAATGCATGATTCTTCATGCTGTTGACATGCTTCTTTATCCTTCTGCCACTCTTTCTATTGCTGATACTGATTCTAAGGGTCTAGAGTTCCCTTCCTATATTTCACCCCTTTCAAGGTAATGGAGATTCCATCATTCATGCGTTTTCTTTAATGTATTTGTTTGACCTGGCCTGTGAAGCACCAAGTATACTAATTTGTTCATCAGTAAAACTATGCACAAACCTCATATTTGTTGATATTGATCTTGATTATACAATTCGGAGAAATCCTGTTCATAATTAATAAGGATTTATGCCACTACTAGAAAAACAGTCCATAGGAACGGAAATAGGGACGGAATTTGATGAAAAATCCGTCCCTAAAAGCCTTTCCAACGGATTTTGGGACGGATTTATTTCCGTCCCTATACGCGCGTCCCTAATATTTAGGGACGGATAATCAAATCCGTCCCTAAATATTTAGGGACGGAACACAAATCCGTCCCTAAATTCGGTGGAAGACATGAGACAAGGTAATGACATTTGAAACGGATTTTGCGACGGATAGGCAGCCGTTGCAGCGGAATTAGGGACGGAAATAGCAACGGAATTTGGGACGGTTTTTTCCGTAGCTAAAAGTAATAGCTGAAAGGTTTCTGAACTGATTTTGGGACAGATTTAGGGACGGATTTGTTTTGGGAGTGTTTTAGGGACGCTTTTAGGGACGGAAAGGGACGGATTTAGGGACGGATTTCAACTTAGGGACGGATTTAGGGACGGATTTTAGGGTTTCAGCTTTATTTTTTATCCTTTAGGGACGGTTTTAGGGACGGAAAATGTAAAAAAATTTATTTTTTTGAAATAATATTTTATATCTTTAGTGGGGGGTATTACTTTTTTTATGAATTAGTAGTAATAATAATAATAAATAATATTATTAATAGTTTTTTTATATTTAATAATATAATAATAATAATAATAATATTTAATCGTATTATTATTATTAGTGCTATAAATATTTAGTAATATTATTATTATTATTATTATTACTATATAAAATAATATTAAAATAGACGAAAATGAATAATAAATTATTATTTTATATATTTACTGTAAATGTTATATACATGAAATGTACAAAAAAAAATCTAAAAATCACCTAAATGGGAGGCAATCTCATCGAAGTCATCCCCGGCCTCGACATCGCCCTCGCCCTCGCCCTCGCCCTCGCCCTCGCCCTCGCCCCGGGCCTCGGCATCGCCCTGATGGGCCGCATGATGGACGTCCTGGGGCTGAGGCTGTACCTGCGAGATAGACTCTCCGGTCCTAGCCTGAGCGTACGGAGGTGGCTCGTCTGTCGGATGTGAAGCTCCAGGAGGAGGAGGAAAACGGCCTATGAGCTGCTGCATCTGCTGTAATCGTTGCTCCCACACTCTATCTCTCTCAGCCAACTGTCGAGCAGACTCCTGCGCAGCCTCCTGTAGCCTCCTATCGACATCGGAGCGCAAGTCGGCCATCTGTTGTCGCAAGGAAATATTCTCTTGCGACTGAGATGGGATGGAAGAAGAGTCGGCCTGAAACTGGGGGTGGTGAACTAAGTCGCCGTACCCTAGCATCCGACCGCGTTCGCCACCCGCTACCCCCTGAAAGACCGTATGCGGGTTGACCTCCGAGTCATCGGCAGCTCGTGCACGTGCCTCCGCAATCGCTCGATCATAATCCTCCTAAAAGAAAGAATATAAATTAAATCATCAGGTGTGTGAAGTATAGGATTAATCGAATATTCTTATTTTAAATTGAATAATTATATAAGAATAAACTAAATTAACGTTACAATTGTATAAGTAATTACTTAAGATGATTATATATAATGAGTTATAATTACTTAAACTTTAACTTCAATAATTATATATTTAAGTACTTAAACTTACAGCAATGGTCTTGGCACGACCCTCGGGATAATCACCGGCCTTGGTCTTGTACAGCTTGCCGAATAATCTGTCAGGACCGGGATCACCACCGGCCTCCTTAACCTACAAAAGCAAAAAATGTGTTAAATAATTATAAGAAAAATACGTATGAAATAAAAAACTAAAGCAAAATAAAATATGGATTTAATTATTACCAAATCGGACCAGTGGAATGTGGTGCCCCTACTACCACCTCTATAGACAATCGCCTGCTCAGTGCTGCGATTCTTCTTGTTCACCTCACTGTGAAGCTTGAAAGCAGGGTCGGCATCCCACTGTGCACAGAGACGGTCCCAGACATGGTCTGAAGTCCAAGTAGGTGCCCTACGTATCTGCCGAGCCCGGCTGAACTCATGCCTGATGAATTTGCCGGCTGTGGCATCAAAGAAGGCCCGCGTCGCCTTCCGTTCCTCGGCGGGGAACGAGTAACGCCTCTGTAATTTGAAAGAAATAATGAAAGTGCGCAAATAATAATGTCATAATTCAATTAAACAAATTAAGCAATGGTAACCATAATTATTAAATAAAATATTCAAATAATAATAATGTAAAAATTAAATTATATGAATAAACAAATAATTAATGTAGGTTATGACTTACCATCCATAAATCAAACATACGGGTGCGCGTCTCGTGCGGAACCTTCATCCAGGATAACCACGGCTCGATCCAATGTCCGTATATGATATGCTTGATCTCTGTCTTCGCCCTCTTGTTTGTCTTCTCATCCCTTCAAAATTCCATTATCAAAGGTAGTTAGTAATAAAAACAAGTAAATATAGCAAAGGAATCATTATAAAATTAAAAAAAGTCAAGATTTTACTCGTAAATCTGGGCCACTGTCATCGGTGTCGGGGGATCTAGCTGAGATGGGCCGGACACATCAGGCTGAGATGGCTGGGCGGCCTCGGCTGGCTGGGCTGGCTGGGGGGACTGTGAGGGCTGCGAGGGCTGGGAGGGCTGTGAGGGCTGGGAGGGCTGGAAGGTAGGTGTAGGCATGAAAGACGACGGGGCAGTGTGGGAAGAGGAGGCTCGCTGTGAAGCAGTCGTCTGTGCTGGCGGCACAAGGCGGTATGTCAATCCGCCGACTGTCACCTCCTGAACTGGCGGTGGAGATGGAGATGGAGATGCACCATAACTCTGTGCTGGAGGAGCATGGCTAGATGTAGGGATGGAGGAGTGGAGACCAATATCCGGAAGCAACGGAAGTGATGGGGAATGAGATCGAACCGCTGATGCAGACGTCGGCTAAGTACGAAATATTATAACAAACTTGTTAGTTTAATTAATTATATATAAGAACATTCATGACAGTTAATCAATTTTGGTGAATAAATATTGAAAAGCACCTGTGTATGCTGCGAAGCTGGAACAGGTGGGGATGGGAACGTCTCCTGAGGTAGAACGGTGGGTGGAGGTGGTGGTAATCGCGAAGCAGGATGACCGACTGAGGGAGATCCTGATCCGGAATGGTGTGACTGAGTCCCGGAGCCCCCTCGACCAGAACTGGCCGATCGACCTCGGCCTCGGCCTCGGCCTCGACCTCGACCTCGTCCTCGACCGGAACTCGAGGGATGATCATCGTGCTGTGAAGTCTACAAAATTGTGGCTTATCATTAATAATAAACTAGTTTATTTCAATTTTGTATTAGTTTTAAAATTAACAAATTTTATAATTACAACTAAGTAAGTAATTTGAATATAATAAATTATTTAATTAAAATGATTATTGAATAGTATTATTAAGTAAATATAATTATATTTAGTTTATTCATTGATTTAGGGAAGTAATTAATATTATGATTTAAATATTTGTAATCTAATTTACCAAATATCCTTTTAAACTTATTCAACTTATTAAAGTAAGTAAACTAATTAAAAACAAACAAACTTATTAGACTTAAATACTTAATATTTAAACCGAGTTAACGAATTACTTATGATTTAATATTTAAAGTAATTCAAGTAAGTAGTATTAAACCCTTAAACTGTTTAATAATTAAATCCATATTGTTAAACTAATTAACATTGTTTAAGTATTTTAAGTACTTATGATTTAATATTTAAAGTAATTCAAGATATATTAGTATTTTATGTTTGACATTGTTTAAGTAATTATACCAACTACAGTCATTAAACAAGTAATTATATTTTAATCAATATTTAATATTTAAACTTATTAAATTAACTAATATGAGTTAATATTTAAACTTATTTGAGTAATTAGACTAATTAGTATAATTACTAAATATTATATCTATAAATTAATGGTACTAATTAGAGTAATTAGTAACATTACAAATTATGACATTAGTTACACTAATTTAAGTAATTAGAGTAATTATTAGTATTACAAAGTATTCTTGACTTAAACTAATTAAACTAATTAGACTAATTAGTATGATAACTAATTATTAGATATTTATACAAATATTACTAATTAGAGTAATTAGTAATTATTATATATTCAAACTAATAATACTAATTGAACCATTAGTATTAATTATTGCTATTTATTATATTTATAAACTAATAATACTAATTACCAAACTATCAAATATTTTAACTAATAATACTAATTAGAGTAATGAGTAGTTTTATTACTAATTATAATATATTTACAAATAATACTAATTAAGGTAATTATAATGAGAACAAAATAATGAACACTAAAACAATTAAACAATGAGAACAAAACTAAAATTAGACCAAAATTAACAAAACTAAGAGAAAACTTAAATTTTACCGTCATTGGACGGAATTGGACCGGATTTGAACCGGAAAAACGTCGCCGGCAATCACAGGCAGAGAACCGCCGTTGGTGACGGACCAAATGGCGGCCGACGGCGAGGAGCAGGGCGCTGCGCACGGTGGCTCGCGGGGTGGGGGGGGGGGGAGGAAGGAAGAAGAAGAAAGAAAGAAGAAGAAGAAGAAGAAAGAAATGGGGGGAAAGGGTCGTCGGCCCGATTATATTAAATGAATTGGAGCGGATTTAGGGACGGATATTTAGGGACGGATTTCGCAACGGATATTTCTAAATCCGTCCCTAATTCCGTCCCTAAACTAAATAAAAAATAATAATCCGTCCCCAAATCCGTCCCTAAGTAACAGCTGTCAACAACAGAAGCTTGAAAGGGCGTAGGATTTAGGTACGGATTTAGGGACGGATTATTAAAAAACCGTTGCTAAATCCGTCCCTAAATTAATTAAAATTACTTAATCCGTCCCTAAATCCGTTCCTAAAGTACGGTTGGAATCCAGAGAGCCGTCCAAAAGTGGTATAGTATTGGCACGGAGTTAGGGACGGAAGTTGAAAATCCGTCCCTAATTCCGTCCCTAAACGACCGATATTTAAGAAAATTAATTCGAAATTGTGTTCAATTTAGGGACGGATTTTGGGACGGAATTTTAAATTTCAAAAATTCCGTCCCAAATACCGTTGCTAATGAAAAGCCAAAATTTATTGGCGGGAATAAACGCGCCAATTCTTTTTGATTAGGTACGGAATTAGGGACGGAATTTAAATAATCCGTCCCTAAATCCGTTCCTAATCTAAGTTAAAAAAATTGGCGGGTTAAAGCACGCGCCAATTTTTTATTTTTGGGACGGTTTTTGGGACGGATTATTTAAATTCCGTCCTTAATTCCGTCCCTAAAAGGTTATAAATTAAATGATAAATTATCGTATTGGGACGGATATAGGGAGGGATGGACAATATAAAGACGGATATAGTGACGGTTTTATCCGTCCCAAGTATTAAAAATCGGTTTTTTTGGTCGATTTCGAATTAAATGAAGAACAGAGATAGTTACTTTCAATTATATAGGCAATTTGGTCGAAATAACCCACTACCTATGTGTAAACTTTAAACCACATAGGTTTTATATGAAATACACAAACGTATTTGTTAAGTACTATAGTTATGTTACTAACACATCGAGTACTCTTCGTTCCAAACAAATTTAAATATTGTAGAGGATTCCGATAAGCGATCCAACTTATCGAAAACTCTCATCTACATACCTCTGATATGTTGTAGTTGGTGAATGGTAAATTGAAAGACGAATGAGCCGGTTTAGTCCTTCTATCGATATTATACGAGATTGATGAGTTGCAACGGTTATAGCAACGGAAATTGCCTTAGCAACGGAATTAGGGACGGATATTGTTGTTAGGGACGGTATACAATTAAACCGTAGGGTTTGAGGTGCCAAAATGTTCTTAAACCCTAAGATCAATAAATAGGGACGGAATTTGGGACGGAAATTCTAATTCAGGGTTTCGGATTTAGGGTTTAAACCCTTAATTTAGGGACGGATTTGGGGACGGATTATAAAAATCCGTCCCTAAAACCGTCCCTAATATTTAATTTGTCAGACAATGTTTCAACGGATTTAGGGACGGTTTTAGCTATTTCCGTTGGTAAATCCGTCCCTAATTTGTTTTAATGAAATCTTCGTAGAATTACGTCGAGGTGGGTATTAGTTTATTCCCTTCGCACCATATAATTATAAAAACATCACTGCCATATTAAGATTTATGTTTAAAGTAATTGGGGAATTAGTAAAAGTTGAGGATTGCATGAACTTGTACATAACTTAACACTTACCATATTGCTAATGCAATTGGTGAAATATAATTATGTTATCTCCACATTACAGTTTAAGTACAAAGCAAGTTAAAATTCATTTGGATTATATCCAATATCATCATCAGTGTCATCGGAGCAACTTGTTGATTCTGCTGAATCGAACTCATCCTCCGAGTCGTCCAATTCCGCGATTGGTTGAAGCTCCCCCAAGTCAACAGCTAAGTTGATACCAGCCATGTCAAACAATTGTATTGCATCTGTATTAGTGGTAACAGCTGGGGTTTGCACGATCTCTTCATTTTGGTATGGAGCATCATCTTCAACTTCTTCAGTAACATTATGAACAACTCTCCTCGATTTTGTCTCACAGACGGCCAACCAATTAGCTCTGTCTCTGCTAGCTCCAGGATAATCACAGAAGTAAACTTGAATGGCTTGTTGTGCTAAAACAAATGGATCATATTTATGATACATCTTTTGACGATGGACATCAACCAACTTGTAATCTTGATGAACCTTCATTCCATTGATAGGGTCAAACCAATCACACTCGAACAAAACAACTATGGCCATGCTGTCTGAAGAATTATACTCAAGGACCAAAACTTCTTTCAGGAGGCCATAATAACTGGTGGAAGGATCGTCCGTATTTGTGCCTCGAACACAAACACCCCAATTCATTGTTGCTTTGCCAGCTCCACGTTGAAGAGTGTGGAAGTTATACCCGTTTATAAACACACCGGGCCAAGAGCTTGCCTTCCTTGAAGGTGGCCAAGCAAGTAGCATAAGCACCGGCAAATCATCAATATGCTTTGCTCGATTAACCGGTGCATCAAGCTGTATGTGATAACCCAGGAGTTAGAATAATCAAACAAATACCCTTATGTTTTTATAACTATCTAAACAGTTTAATTATCAAAATCGAACTATACTAACATATCGCTTGAACCAATCGGCGAAATGGGCGTCAATCGAATCATCAATGGTACGCTGATCGAATCCATCATTTTGATAATATTGGACAAAGGAGCTGGGGTAAAAACAAATCGGTATAAGTGAAACAAACTACATATAAAGAAATAAACGATTTCGTTGTGAAAAATTGCAATTAACTTACTTAAGGATGGGTTGCACCTCCGGACAATTTCGCAAAACATACGTATGCGCTACACGTTGTTCTTTCTCACCAAGCCACTTCGTTTTCTCCTTACCCTGAAATCGGGTTGGATAGTTAAAAATGGAAAACGGTTTGAGAGACTCATTGGCTAATCCTTCATCATTGCGCCTGGGTCGCTTCGTGTGACAATACACGTCCGAATGAAAGTAATTTTGCGCGAAGTAATTAAATTCCTGTGCAATGTAAGCTTCGCAAATTGATCCTTCGACGTGAGCCTTGTTACGAATTGACTTCTTTAGTTGGTGAAGGAACCTATATGAATTCAATTAAACAAATATGTATTAGGATGCACGTATACACATTGTTCAACAAAATTATGAACAGTTTAATTATCAGGTGTCCTCAAAATAAAGAAGTTGTTAGTTTACCTTTCAAAGGGATACATCCATCGGAATTGAACCGGCCCTCCAACTAATGCTTCGTACGGCAAGTGAACAACCACGTGTTCCATTGAATCGAACATGGATGGAGGGAAGACCTTCTCCAAGTTACAAAGAATGATCGGAACTTTCTCGTTCAAATCTCGAACCTTATTAATGTCCAACATAGTCGAACATATGCACCGAAAAAAGAGGCTAAGTTCGGTCACAGGGTTCCACACACTAGGAGGCAACATCTCTCTGAATGCAATCGGAAGCAGTCTCTGCATAAAGACATGGCAATCGTGACTCTTCATGCCGGAAACCTTCTCTTCATTCATGTCAATACATCTCCCAATATTTGAGGCATACCCATCAGGAAACTTCAAATTCCTCAACCATCTCAGAATAGTTGTCTTCTGTGATTTGGACAAATTATAGACAGCTTTAGGTTTGGTGCGTTGCTCGCTTTCAGGATCAACTGCAATTGAACTTCGAAAGCATATAGCACTGATGTCTTTTCTAGCATTTAAAGTGTCCTTTGATTTGCCTTTCAAGTCCATGACAGTTCCGAACACTGCATCAAAAACATTCTTCTCAATATGCATAACATCAAGGTTATGGCGGATCAAGTTTGTTTTCCAATAAGGAAGATTCCAAAAAATACTCCTCTTAGTCCATTTGTGATGGGTGCCATAATATTCAGGCATATTAATTGGCTCATCCATAGCTGTGGGCAAATGCCAAACGTGTCCATATATTTCTTCCCCTGTCAACCTTGGTGGTGCAGCCATCCTCTCAACTCGACCACGGCGGAAAGACTTCTTATCCTTCCTATACGGATGATCCGAGTCAAGGAAGCACCTGTGGCAATCAAAATAAGTCGCCTTCCTACTATGTGGAAGCACGAATGCTCTACTCTCCTGCATACAAACAGGACATCCTAGTACTCCAGCGGTGCTCCACCCGGATAGCATGCCATAAGCGGGGAAGTCATTAATGGTCCACATAAGAGCAGCCCTCATGCGAAAATGCTCATTCCTCGAAGCATCGTATGTCGAGATCCCATCTTCCCACAATTGCTTCAATTCATCAATCAGAGGTTGCAAGAATACGTCTATGTTTTTCTTCGGGTTTTTTGGACCCGGACAGATCAATGTTAAGAACATGTAAGGGCTTTTCATGCACGTACCCGGAGGAAGGTTGTAAGGAGTTACAATAACTGGCCAGCAAGAATAGGTCCTTCCGAATTGCCCATGCGGTGCAAAACCATCTGCGCATAATCCCAATCTAACATTTCGAGCTTCTGAACCAAAATCAGGATATGTCCTGTCGAAATGCTTCCATGCCTCGGCATCGGATGGATGGCACATAACCCCATCTTGAGCTTCATGTGTAGCATGCCACGTCATTTGTTCAGCTATGCCTGCGGTATGGTACAACCGTTGCAACCGGGGAGTCAGTGGCAAGTATCTCAAAATGGCTGTCGGAATTCTTTTACGAGTTCTATCCCCACGTCGACTTGTGTCCTTGAATCTAGGTTCACCACAAAACCGACAGCAATCAGAGTTTGAATTTTCCTTCCAGTACAACATGCACCCATTCTTGCACGCATGAATCTTTACCACAGGTAAACCTAATTCATTGATGGTTTTCCTATGTTGATAATAGTTTGGAGGAAAGTTATTTTCCTCCGGCAATACTTTCCTGATGGCATCACAAAAATAATTGAATGCACCTTCGGACAAGTTAAACTCCGACTTCCCATTTAACAAGGTGGAAGCAAAAGACAACTGTGACTCACTAGACCCCTCAAACAAAGGCCGATCCGCATTTTGCACGATGTCAAACCACTTGTCGTCCAACTGTGTCACAGGTTGCTCTGTGAATGGATCTTGCTCATATCCATACTGGTTTGCTGCTTCTCCACTGGGTCCGGGCTCGTCTTCATTATTTTGGGCAAAGCTCGATCGTGCAGCATCAAAAACCATACGCTGATCCCATGTCATGTCATCATAGCAACCCCAATGTGACATCTCATCCGGTAATGACACTTGTTCGTGTTGCTGCTGCTCGTTATTTTCAATACTACACAATGGCTCTCCGTGACTAACCCAATTCCAATAATGCTCCTTAAATCCACGTAGTATTAAGTGTTGTGCAACCCTCATTGGTAAAAAGAAGTGCATATTATTGCACTTAGTGCAGGGACAACGAATTTTTTCTCCATTTTTCCAAGACGCGTCTTGACTTGATGCCCAACTAATGAATTCTCCAACACCAGCTATAAACTCGTCGCTTACACCCTTCTTTCCTGGTTCTTTTCGATGATACATCCATTGTCGACTGCATATCAACTCTTCCATTTCTCCTGTCAAATATCGCACACATTTAGTTCGATTACTATCCTCGAACCCTATTCGATACTGTTAACAACTGCAATGAAAATCTACAATGAATTATGAAATATATGAAGAAGTTGCTTCTGCATAAACTCAATTATATTTGGTCATTTTGAGCGAAATAAAAACTACATTGCACACAATATAAAACAAGATACTTAATGTAAGCTCTTGCAATTAAATAATACTCAACAAATGCAATAAAAGTAATTCCATTCAATCAAAGTTCTACAATTACAATAATCGAAATGTGAATCGTATTAATATCAAATACTAAGTTACAATTAATAAAAACAATTATACACAACGAAATAAATATTACACCTAAACTCAATCACAAATAAACTGACAATTATGTAATTCAATTTTAATTAGTTTATGTAACGTACATAATAAAATTAATAAGCATCACAATAAACCTAAACCCTCATCAATTAACATTCAAAGAAATCTAACAATTTTACAACCCTCATCAATTAACATTCAAAGAAATCTAACACTTTTACACTAATATATATGGAAAAAATCACCAAAACTCAACATTCAAATTTAAAAATAATCATCAAAATCTGAATATTATCTAATTCCTTAATTTATAACATATGTTAATCATCAAAATAAAGTCATATACAAAGAGATTTGAAGATATTACCTTGATTTCCACCAAATCAACACAAAACTTGACTTTTACTACTATTTTCTTATGAGAAAATTGAGAGAATGAAGAAGAAAGAAGTAAGAAGATGGGTAGGGAGGCGGAGAAAATGAGGGGTTCTGCTAAGTGCAGAACCCTAAAAACATGGCCAGTCAAAACGCACCGTTTTGGCTGGCCATATAAAATTTTTTCATTGGCTGATATTTGGAACGGAATTAGGGACGGATTTTGAAAATCCGTCCCTAAAACCGTCCCAAAAATAAGGCATATATTCATCAATTTATCTCACCATAACCGTCGCTAAATACGTCCCTAAAACCGTCCCTAAAACCGTCCCAAAATTATTCCATTGTTTTTGGTCTAATTTCCGTCCCTAATTCCGTCCCTAAATTATTCCCTCCCTAAATCCGTCCCTAATTTTCCAACGGATTTTGGTACGGATTATTTTTCCGTCCCTATTTCTCCGCTCTACTCTTTAGCGACGGATTTAGGGACGGATTTTTTTAACCGTTGCAAATTCCGTTGGAAAATTAGGGACGGAAAAATCCGTCCCTGTTTTCCGTGGCTATTTAGCCTTTTTCTTGTAGTGTGCCGATCCATAAGGAATTAAGTTGAGAATGGTTGAATTTCTAAAAGTCTATATATGACACTGATCATGAAATTTTTCTTGAGAACTTCACCACATAAATCTTCCATGAAACGCCCAGAATGGAGGATTGTACCCCTAAATTACATTTTGATAGCATATTTGGGGTGGTCACACTCACTGGTAGTTTTTGTTTCCTTTATATTCAAATAAATTGCAAGGACCAAGTAAAACACAATTTATTTTAGTGGACAATGAAAAATAAGGACACATCTATTTCAAGCAGAAACTGTCGGCATTATATCTGATGTTGGTATGGAAGTAGTCTCAACAGCTTGTCCTCTCTGTCATTGTGTTATTACAATAAGCTTGAAAAAAATTGCACTAGAAAGTTCTCTTTTGGTTAAAATACTAGTGGAGTTAATCCTTTTATTGGGAAAATATCTAGTTGCTGATGACCTATTTATGCTACTGTATTAATTAATTTTAAGCTGGCTAAATCATAATGGTGGGTTAAGGTTCTTAGATTCTACCATATATGCATGTGCATGCACGTATTCTAATGGCTGCTTGGCATCTAATGGGAACTAACTAAAAGCTGTATTGACACGTGAAAGTTCATGTTTGGATGTTCTGCTATATAATATTATCCCATATATTTATTTAAGTCTTGAGGTATGTTGTAATTTTATACCTAAGTTTGGTCTCTCCACTTACAATAAATTAGTTTAGGTTGGATGGTTAACATGATATTGAGTGCTTCATAGAGATATATATATATATATTTATTTATTTATTCTTTTGTTTGCTTGGCTTTATACTAAAGTTGGACTTCTCCATCTACAACCTTTGACGCTTGACAGTTTCACCTTCTTTTAGTACATAAATTACTAGTTAGAATGCTTTGAATAATTTATGGAAATGAAATTGCATTCTTTTCCACTTCACCTCTTTTCACGAATCTTTCTATAAATGAAGAAGGGTAACAGCCGTCAGGCTTTGAGATCTCATTTTCATTTTCTATGTTTGTTGTGAGGCTCGATGTTAAATAAGTTTGTTCTTACTTTCCTGCTACTTATACCGTGGGCAATTTGGTCCATATGCATGTTATTTAGGAAACTATTGCTATTTTTTCATGGGCAATTCTTCTAATGAACTAATTTGCGGCCAGGTTTGGAAAAGGTGTCATTTCTTCCTTGTTATAACATGTGTTAACATTCAGTTTCATTGCTGATAGGTACATACTTGAGAAAAGAGTGGGCAAGGGAGGCTTTGGTGAAGCATGGTTGTCCTTTCATCTAAACTGTACCCAAGAGAAGTATCCCCTTGATAATGAGAGAGAGAGTTTACAAAGAAGATTCTGCCTGGATCCTCATAGTATTCCTTCACAGTCTACCATATTCAACCATGACTGCCACCCAAGCTCTGAGATCGGTGATTATTTCATTATAAAACGCGTAATGGTGGGTTACAAAAATCAAAATAATATTAGATTATAATATTAATAAACTGGTCATGTGGTTAGTATGCATTTCTATGCATATGCAAATACCATGTATTTAAGCATTCGTTGAAGTATATTTGTATGTAACTTTTTTATGCACGCAATCATTAACTCACAACTATATGATAGACATGTTTATGGATGTAATTATAACAGATACATGGTTGCTTTGACTATTTAGCACAATATCATTATCTGTTTGCATTTTATTTGATTATTTGTTTCTTAATACTCTTATCTTATTCAAGTTTATTGCTTTGAAAAACCTGTAAGATGGGTAAGAGACTAAGAGTTGAGGCTCTATCATGTAAACATCATTTCTGAAACCTTTATTGTGTTTTCCTCTTGATGCACATCTACCTAAAAGTCTTTGCCAATTGGTAGCTTGGCCTCTCTAATATTAAAAGAATGTAATTTTTATATGTAAAGTGTTTATTTCTGTTTCACCATGCTATGTAATCTTGGTTCTTTACATGTGGAATAAGGATTCTTACTCGGATTATAATTCATGTGTTTTAAACAGGTTGAGAAAGGATATAGCTTTTACCTGAGTGGACTGAGAGAAAAGCATTTTGGAGAAATTCTTTTCAATACATCAGCTCATTGCAAGGAATGCAACCAATATGTAGCACGCTATATTGAGAGTCTTGATTGTGGAGATGAAGGAATATGGGTCGTATTCCGGCATGAAGGAATACCTTTTTCCAAACTTTTGTATGCAACAGAGGACCCTTCTACTGGAGATGTTAATAGTGCGATGTTGTTGCAGCGATCTTCCTACTGGAATTGGTTGAGGAAAACTGCTGAAGGGCAGGAGGAAATGAAACAAATTATATTGCAATTGGTATGTAACATAGCCAATTTATTGTTCATACTACAATTTTATTGCTCTTGATATATAGAAGTGATAACTTCATATGTTACCGGTAAAATCTGAGTACAAGCCACCAATGGTTGTTATGCTACACTAATAACAAGTTTAAGTTATTGAATCAAGATTTCATTAGCATGCAGTATGTAAGTCTCTTGCTGAGAGAAAAAGCATTAGTTTTAATAAGGGCTGAATTAATTTAAAGCTCTTGGAGAATTGTAGACATGTAAGCATCACTGTGTATGTTATATCTCCTTGCATGTTTTTTAATATCTACAAGTATTGAGATGGCACTAGAAGTGAAAAATTGAGAATGGGAAAAATATTTCATGATTGCATTGGGAACCGCCATCTGAGTTTGAACTGTTGATTCCAGGCAAAACTATGGCAGCTTTTCCTTTGCTTCCTTTGGGAAGAAACAACATGGCTCTATCTTCTGTTGCTTACATAAATTACCTACATCTATGTCATGTTCCTGTGCTTTTAGATAACCACCCATAAATGTTGATGCGGTGTGAACACAAAAGTTTTTTTTTTTTTTTTCTAATTTTGTTTATCAAAGCATTACAAATCAGTGATTTGTGCTAGTGGTTAAACACATGATCAGAACTGGCGCTATCACACTGATGTATTAGACTATTTATCATTGATTTTTAGCTGGAATGTTTGCATATAAATTTAGATAAAATACATATATATTTGTAATGTTGGCATCTACTCTTCTATTTATTTATGTTTTTTTTAAATTATTAGGTAGATCTTACCAAACTTCTTATGTTTCCTAGATATTCATAAAGTTTTTTAAATCACTGGAAATTTCCATTATAGTATATGTAATGTGAATACTGCATTGTAACCTAAAACACCTGTACAAAACTTAAAGTTTTCCTCTACATCCAAGCATCTGAGTTGTCAAAATCAGATTAACCGCTGTTGCTATTTGGAAATGATAAATGGAAGTCAAAGTTAGAATGTCTAGGTCCTTATTTGAATTTTCCCTGCATAATATCAAAAGAAAAAGAAAAGATGAGAAACTATGAAAACTTATAGTAGTTTGAATAACTATAAAATGCTGACCGATCTGAAAATAAAAAAGAAAGAAAGAACAAAGCATTTATATAACAGAGTTATGTAAGTTGTCTTCGTTGCCCATAAGAGTTATTTTCATTTCAGTATCATTGTTTGTTGTCTTAAAACATTGAGAATAGAGGATAATGTAGAGTTATTTTCATTTCAGTGTCATTGTTTGTTGTCTTAAAACGTTGAGAATAGAGGATAATGTAGGATTGCTCGGAACTGCAGGTTCTCAATAAGTATGTTGGCTGAGTTTTGGATATATGAATTTTTCAGATAATGGCTCTTGTGAGGGTACCGAACAAGCAACTAGATTTTTGTTGTCTTTCCTGTCTCAACAGTATATGCTGCATGTATGTACTGCATGTTGGCGTCTTAGTTCCAAAATAGTGTGCTTTTCTGATTACGTATGTTATAGAAAAGTTTCCCTCTCATATAATAGACTACTACTCACATGTTTGTCTTACCTTTTATGTTTCAGCTGATGGCACTCAAGTTTTGTCATGACCTTGATATAACCCACAGGGACATTAAACCTGGTAAGCTAAATGGCTTTTCTTATTATTTTCCAATATCCAGGTTAGTGTACACTTGTATAGTGCTAAGAAGGTTACTTTTGTTTTCCCAAAGTAAAAAGGTACAGGGAATGTCTTTCTAGAATCTCTTATATGCTTCCAAAATAGGTCATGAAAGGTAGTGTTAGATATGCACGAAAAATTGCAATCATTATTGGCATCTTGAAAATTTGCAGTTGTAGGATAGTCATATCAAGGTTCAGTTAAATTTCAACTTAAGAATTTTATTTCCAGCCATATTTTGGCTTGGTCATCTTTCTTATGTTGCAGTGTATTTGTCAGAGTTAGCATCCTATATGAATTCGAAACATGATGTGGGATCTTATATTGATAAGCAAAAAGTATAGGTATAATGAAATTAGGATGCCACTTTTGCAAGCTGGAGCTTTCATGATGATGATCATATACCTGGAATAAGATCAGAAAGTTTGATTGTTATAGGCTGCTTTTGATTGCTCTTGCTCATTTGATTTTCCTTGCAAAGAATTTTCTTTCAAAAAAATTGGCATGTTTCTAATGCTTGGATCAAGTTTAGTAATAAACTACTGTGAATACAAGTTCATTTCTCATGTATTTTATTTGTTTTCGGCAAACCATGCATTGTGTACATTACTTATATTTCTTTTCCTTTTTGGAAGATAATATGGTCTTGTGCTTTGAGTATGATGCAAACCACAGATGCTTAAAGCAAAGAACTGGAGATAATCAGCAACTCAACATGTACAAAACTTCACTTATAATCATTCTATTGCTTTGTCTTAGTTTGAAAATTTTTGACGGTCATAAAAGCAATACTTTAGCATACATGGATCAAAGGAAACCTTGATACACTCCTATTAAGAGGTGAACATAGACATAATGATATGAAAGTGGTCAGTTTCAATTTCATTTGGTAGGGTATAGAAGAAGACTACCCTTAGTTACTCTCTCTCTTTTTCACACTCTAAACTCTTCTGTCTACTTGAATGTGGAAACTAAATCCTTTCTCTGGAAGGGAATTTGTTCAAGTCATCTTATCCTCTGTCTATCAAAACATTGATATGAAAATCATGCTTGACCTGAATCAGATACCCGATATTGCCTTCTATTGGAAATCTTAGAGGTTCTTTGGTTTCCTAATTAGTACTGGCCATTGTTGCACTATTCCTAACTTTGTCTAATCAATTATTTCACCATATTTTCAGCTGTTTAAGGTCCACCTTTAATTGACTTTCATTAAAAATGGATAAAACCTCAAAAACTTGTATTCATTAAAATTTATCTTCTTTTAATAGGTAGTCAAAGTTTCAACATTTACACCTTTCTTTTATCAAAGATACCTATGGTTTTTCTTTCGTGTGTGTGTATTTAGGCGTATTATTGACTTTGGTAGTGCTCTTGACGAGTTCACTATAAAGCATCTATATGGATCAAGGGGACCATCAAGGTAAGATGTTTCTATCTTTCTATCATGAACTCATGTTATCACATCATTTGTGGTAATGCTGGTCTTACTTTATTATTTTGATTTACAATTGCATATTATGCGGCCTCAAGACAATAATATAAGGTGTAGAAATAGTTTGGGGATCTCTTTGATCCCCCAAATGATATTTAATTCCTATTCTTCCTTGTAAGATGCATCAGAAGTTTTAGATATAAGTTTCACTTTGCACTTACACATTTGGCGCTGAACTTGGGATTGGAACTAGTTTGATGATTCTATGCATGGACTCTAAAATCACCAAATAAGGAGCTCTGGACATTCATTGAACCTACTTGTCACCATCCTTTCTACTCAATAAGAATTTAAAGTTTTTAAACACATTTCCTGACCTCAACTAGTTTACCATTATTAAGCAAAACAAGTCTTCGACTATAAGTATGAGCAATCTGGTTCTAAATATACTTCGTGGGATGGCTCAATATTCTTGCTGTAAGATCTTAATTATCCATCACCATCAGGAGGAGTGGACAAATTAACTTAAAGAAATACAACAGCAGAAATACCACTTTATCTGTTCTTTAGATAACGTTCTATTCACCCTATTGATGTATTTTTCAATAACTACAATGTCTAGATTACTGACTAATTTGGCTAGCTCCATACCTTACAGAAGTTTTCTTCTTATCTATATACTTCATAAATTGTGCCTCCCTCAAATAATCCACTGTGCATTAAGCAGTACAATTCACAAAAATAGGGTAATGTTGCACTATGTTTCTTTTTTTGAAAAGGAAAAAAAATTGGTCAGTTATGTAAGAATCATAATATCCCATATCATTTTGAGAAATTAACACTGAAGCAATTTACAGAGATGGTTAATCTCGCTTACTCTTTCTTCTATCTATGGATTGCCTTAGTTCCTAGAATACGATTGTAATTTGTATATTCTCAAGTTTATTTAGTTCCATCAGTGTCTTTTACTCCTTGTATACTTGTTTCAGCTATGAACAATCCTATGATTATACCCCACCAGAAGCTCTTCTAAATCCCCTTTGGTTTCAAGGACCAAAAAGCAGCAGAGTGAAGTATGTGAACAATCTTCTTTATCCCACTGCATCTGTAATTGAAGGACATGAGTTTTCTTTTTTCTCCAGTGAAACAAAACAAAACTTTTAATTTTTAATTTCTTAAATACTTATACATCGTTAATAACGTCACTGCAAGATGGTGACTGATGTCTGTTTTAATTTGTTTATGAAATTTCTATTATCATTAGTACTCATCCAAATTATTTCTACCTTTGGCAGATATGATATGTGGAGTGTTGGTGTAGTTATGTTAGAGATGATCATAGGATCTCCACAGGTTTTTCAGTTAACTCAACGTGCACAGTCAGTTTTGGCATCAAAGTTAAAAGGCTTGAACAAAGATGAGATGGGTCTCTATTTTCGGTGAGTACCATCCTCTTACCATCATTTGCTGTTAGATATTCTTTGAGATGGGATATGCACTAAAATATGAGTGTGGTAAGAGAGTCTTCGGGGCATGTCTGTATAGTTCATTTTAAGAGAGTCTGAACTACTTGACCAAATAAAGAATGGTTAGGTAATGATTGATCACAGTTGGTAAGATAGGCATAATGCTTATAAAGCCACGAAGGGTGACTGATGTTACCAATTTTTGCCATCTAAAAGCCTAAAGATGTTTGGAAATTCAGTCAAATAAATATCGTATTCATTCTTCCTCATCTTTTTCATTAATGAATAGTAGAATATTGAACTTGTAGTATATAATTTCTTCCATGTAGGTTATCCTAATATAATAGTATGTGTATTCTTTTCATGCAATCTTTTCTTTGATAATGCAAAAGTGGGAACTTAATCAATTAAGTTTTTTTTTTTTTTTAATCAGTTCGACACACTAATTTACTATTCTGGTCTCTATCACGATATGGAATTGACATTTTTTCCCTTAAGAATGTCTGAGTGACTTTTTTGAGAGAAATAGTAATGCACTAGGTTCATTTATAAGTTATTTGACACATTATTTGCAACCGTATGTAGATACTTATAGTTAATTTGAGCTGCCTTTTGTAAGTTGCCAGAAGTAGATGATGCCCCATAGAGTCTAAAACTCTAAAAAAAATGTCAAAATTCCAAACATTCAGTATCTGGCCCAATCTTTTCTTTTGGAATGAGTAATCAATTGAGTAAATGTAATTGAGAGTTAAGTTGCTTTATGCTATTCTGAAACTTTGCAATCTTTAACAATGTCTGCAGAATGGCAGTATTTGTCGACATGTGCATTTTAAGACCTCAAGATTTAGATCTCGTTCCAGATCCGGAAGCAGACAACCTGGTATGTTAATTTTGTTTTCCCTAAATTTCTTTCCAGCAATTAAAGAGGTCCTCTAAGTGCACCTGTCGGAGAGGTGATGACATCATTTTTGGATGAATGGTTTATTCTAAAAGATATTTCAACGATTAAATGCATGCAGATTGCACGATTTCTAAAATAGGCATTTCTGGCACTCTATTCATGTGCTGTTGCAAATCTTTAGTTAATTTCTTTTTTTGAAAAATAAATATAAGAACTATTTATACTTGTCATTTTATTAATATAAAGAAACTTTTGATAGATATATCTCTATATAGTAAGGTCACAATTCCTTTTCCAAATTAAAAAAAAAAAATGACCAAGACTTATGATTGTTGGCCAGATATTACTGGTTAGTGTACGTCTACCAGACATTTTGCTCTGCAGCTTGGCAACCGAAAATTACAAGCAGAGACTTTTATTTCTTTCCTTTCCAGTTAAACTTTGTAGTAGTATCCTGTAATATTTTTTGCCCCATCTTCATCTTGTTTAGATGCTGGAATCAACTTTCTTCAGATGTTAAACTGACGAAGATTCTCCCACCAGTAGGATCATCTATTAATGCTGCTTGTTTTCTGTTTCTCCTGCAAGTCTATTTCGTCATCTTCAAGGAAATGCTCCGACAAGTCTTTTTCAGATGAAATAAAAAAGAGAGATCCTCTTAGTATAGGGTATGTCTAGTTTTTCCGTCATATGTTTTCTTCCCTTTCAACATTATAAATAACTTCTAAACTCTTTTGTCTGTTTCTAACGTTTTGCAGGTTTACAAACGTGTGGGCTCTGCAATTAGTTCGCCAATTGTTACGTTGGGATCCTGTAAGTTTCAAAACTACTTATTTGTATGTTTATCTTTGGAACAGCATGCCTCCGTTGTCTCTTAATGCTTTTCCCCTGCTCCCTTCACAAAGATGGCAATTGACAAGTCATACTTAAAATCCTGCCTCCTATCTTGTCTTGCCCTCTCCCTATAGTACCAAAAGCTCAATTCTAAAAGTGGCAATCACACACTTTGATTGATGGGTTGGATTCTTTCATATTTCACTGCAAGTCCAAATCAATGTCACTGGTCTTTCACCTTGAAAGTAAATTTGGGTCGGGATCACCATGGATAGAGGTTGTCTCATGTTCAAGTCATTGTTGGTTTGGGAACCAAGTTTTAATAATCAATTTTTGTGTCAGGTCAGATTGCATTTTAAACAGTTCAAGCTGGCTAATCGGATCGAGTTTAACTGTTGCAAACTTTTTAGTTCAATCATCTATCACCTAGTTTCTTCACCTATATTTAGAGTAATTATATCCATTGTGCTTCTTTTTTCCTTCTATACATCTGTCTATGTTATATAGTATGTATGCATCTTGATATGTACGGCCATATAATTAGCCATGCACATTCTGGCCTAATCGAACGAGGCCAGCATGCATATTAAATTATCTTGTTTGATTATTCGCGGTGAATAATTATTGGTAGAACCTATTTATCTACAGTCTTATCAAAGATATATATGTTGATGTGGATATTGTAGGATGAGCGGTTGAGTGCTGAAGGGGCTTTGCAGCATCGTTACTTCCAGCCGCACTAAATATCATGAAGATATGCAATTGGCAAACATGTAGTGAGCATTTTTCACTGTCAAGCTTGTTTTGTTTTTGCTTTTCGCTTCAAAGTGTTGTTCCATATGGTTAAACGGGAACCAAGTTCTTTGGGTGCTTGAGATTGTCGAGATCTGAACGCCGATGAGTCTATTAACAGATTACACTAAAATCAAACTTTGTTTTGAATGTTCGTTTAAATAAACTTTGCATAACGTTTTCGAAATTGAACCTTGGGACGAACTCTTACTATTCTATAAACATTCATGAAAGGAAACCTCCTGCCCTCAGTGGAATCACAATAACAGATAAATTATCCCGACTGCCCTTTTCATATGCCGTCCTTAATATGCATTCAGCCACAGGAGATTCGCATGGTTCGAATAGCCGAAGTCCTTTATTATTAGTATGATCACTAGTCGGAAGCTCTGGAAGAAGTTGACAAACATCTTGGGCATTTAGCGATTCGAAGATTCCATCTGATGAGATGACCAAATAGCTATCGTTCCTGGTTAGAGGTTGCCAATCACTCACCTCCGGTACCGCTGTAACCCCAAAGCTGTAATGAGGACAGTACAATGAAATGTTAGCAATCATACATTTATATATACAACTAATAGTCTTTGATTAGTGAGAACGCTCTCATTAACCCAAAATCAATTGATTGATTTAACTTTAGCATAATGCGGAATCTCATATAAACCAAATTCCCCGACCCTCTGGCCGAGATGATTAGAAGTTGGAATTAATCATAAACACTTAAACTTCCAATGCGGAATGCTAGCAATTTTGAACATTTTAAAGGGCAAAAGAGATTGAAAGAGAGTACATTTTGTAGTCCAAATCACCAATAGATCGAGATACAGCTAGCCCACCATTGACTCGAGGAATACCGCCATGGAGTCCTGAAACTACATAGCCACCGGCAGCTTCTATACGCCTTTTTTCATCCTCTCGATCTGGATGGTGATCTCTTGTCAGCTCCCTTCCATGGAGAAGAGTCAATCCATTATTGTTTGACAATCCAATGTTTTTATGGTCTCTTACAATGACTCCGCCAATGTTATTTCGCCTATACTCCAACAAAGCGCCTGTAACGATTGAGATTCGAGTTTAATTAATTCTTTAAATATATTCATACGCAGTAATTAATTTAAAACCAAAGTTGATTTCAATACTGACCTCTAACACTAGGTGGGGAATGGAATTTATGTGAGCACAAAAGAACCTTTGAGTCGCCCACGTTGGCCACCAAAATTTGATTATCCGCTACAAGAACAACTGCCGCTGTACATCCTGAAACAAGACCATTCCTGGAAGCCTCCTGGGTGGGTTGATTTACAAGGAAAATGCAATAATGTGAAGAGAGCAATTAAGCTAGAAATTAATAAGGAGAAGTAATAAATAATAATAATAACCCACTATTTGTGAACTTTATTTTACTTTAGAAATTACCTTTGTAAATGTAATATCAATGTCACGAATAGTTCTCAACAATGCTTCCTTCAAGATTCCCATGTGCATTGATTCGTCAAGACCCACACCTAACGTCCTTTTCAAACAAATTAAACATATACATGATCATTATTACTATTCAAATTAGAAACAGTAACTCAATTAAATTACAATAACTGATTCATGAGACATATATAAAAATATAAATATATGAAGGTTGATCGGCGGAGGAACAATCAGGCGACTAGAACTTGAGATTTCATTCTCGTTAAGTGATGCAGGAGATGAATATGAGCCTCGATGGGTTAACTCCTAGCCGAATATATATCTAATTATATCTTGTATGTGTTTTCAAGAATATTAAAATATAGGAAGGAAATTAATTGGGTTGAACATTGAGGCAATTATGTAATTAACTCACTCTTTGATCTCGTACTGAATATAACGTGAATGAAGTAGAAAATAATCCAACACAAGTCTAGAAGCCATCTCGCTTGCTTCAGCCCCTCTATGACCGTCAAAAACCGCAGCCATTCCAACCGAGACTTCCTTAACCCCGTTCTCGCCTGTGCATTCAAATTAATTAAAAAAAAATTGAATCAACATGAACCCTAGCTATAGCTCTCTAGTAATAAAATTTATGAATTACTCTTAAAAGTTTGACGTTCCTCCAGTTTTAAACTCTATTAATAATCAGGTTTGAGAAACTTACCAAAGAACGGAATTTGGATATTCATGTCGCAAAATAGACGATCTTCTTGGCAATATCTCATCCCTCGAAGCGTGGCGGTGTGACAACTGATTGTGTTATTACTTTTCAGAGATTGATGATCACCGGAAAAAGAAAAGTTGGGACAATGTTGTTGATCATAAGGAACTATGGATGGAGCACCGCCCAAACTGTAAATCTTAGTATATGTTGATGAATATTCTGATTTAGATAATCCTATTGTTGCACATACAATAATAATGAGTACCAATAATAATACTGTTGGCCTCATCTTAAACTAATTTGTCTTTAAAAGCTCGATTAGAGTTTTTTTTTATAATAAGTTGGCATGGATCAATTGATTTTTATAGAGCTATCAGTTATAGTTAAATGTAGATTACTACTTCTATTGGGACTATAATAGGTTTATTTCTTCTTAAATCTGAAATAATTTAAGTACAAAAATTCTACATATAGATAACAAAGGCCATTACTTATCAGAACCATTAAGGATTGGGTCGTTATCTGTTCAAACCCGTTAGTGATCAGGAATTAGATATATATATATATATATTTGTGTGTATATATATATATATAGGATGGTTTAGGTCTGAGGCCAATGTGGCCAGTTTTATTTTCCTTTAAATAAAACCCCCATTTTTTGCTTAATTTTAATCTTTAAATTTTGTTAATATTAAAATATGAATATAATATTAATTTTTTATTAGTATATCGGTGTGGACTGTGGACGGATTGACCTTGGACAAAGAAAAAAAAAATTTCAAGCGGGCTTGACCAACCCATGAACACCAATCTTTTTTTTTTAAGTATAACCACATGTACCTATATCCATGGAATAAAAAACCGGACCGGATCCGGGTCATAAAATAGGATTTTTATTAAATCGTTTTTGAGCCGGTTGAACCGACAAACCGGTTAAATCGGTTCAATCCGAATTTTAATTTTTTTAATTTTTTAATTGATATTTTTATTTTTTCTTATTTTTTTAAGGAATATTTTGAATTTATTCTATTTTTTTTCAATTTTTTGAATATTTTTTTGAATATTTTAAAAATAATAATAAAATTAAATTATTTATTTAATTGAACCGGTTGGACCGGTGACCGGATAACCAACCGGTTCGATAACCGATTCGGTTTTTTATTCATTGCCTATATCCATTTAATTGTCTACGACTAATTCTATTCCAATCATGTCGGATCTCAAACTAGGGAAAGCTCTCAAACCTGTTTTCTCTATTCACAAGACTCGAACCCGAGACCTTATTTAAGAGATATTGAGCTCCTTCCACTTAACCCAATTGGTATTTATATCTTTTATTTTTTTTGGTGACAACCCCTGAGCATCAAATTAAAACAAGTTGAAATCATCTTAGGTTATAAATCATTATTAGGTTAATCGAGGTCCAAAAATATCCTGTGGTTAAACCAAATAATGCAGAAAATTTTGGTGGATTTGTATCAAGTTTTATCACATTACATTAATTAAGGAAACACGGTGAAATAATCATCAAATTGATGATCATTTTCCTTCGGAAAAGAAACTTCCCATATTTCAAACATTGTTAATTTGTGATTTACTATTCTTTTCTTTTATCCACATTCAATAGTTATATTGGGCCCCAAGTAATTTAGAGTCGAGCCAGAATCCAAACCGAACAGGAAACCCTCTCAATTAATCATGTCAAATTAAGAGTAATTTATGCTAGACATTTAAATTCTCATTAGTCAAGAAATTATTAGGTAAACCGGGTGTACCACGTCATCTATAAACTTGATCAATTAAATTAAAACAACTCAAGTATTTTGATACATTTACTAAAACCCTACCACAATTATAGCCTAAATTTAAGGATTTACTATTTAAATTCTCATTTTTTGTAACATGGGACTAAACCTTTGACAAATTAGTGCCTTAATTTTGGGAAACTTTCTGAGTTGACACAAATTTATTGGTCGGATCTATGGATGACATGGTACACCCAGCCTATCTAATAATTTCTCCAATTAGTCTAAGGTAATTGTAGTGAAAATTATACTGAGTTATACCATACTCCATAGAAACAGAGCGGAATATTCATCGAATAATAATTGATTCTATGAAAAGAAAAGAAAAGAAAGACTTTGATTAAAAAAAATTGATTGAAACACGGTTTTCAATTAAGTACTCTTTCGAAAAAAAATTACCAATTTCATAAAAAAAAAAAATATCGCAAGGTTTAAGGGATTTAATTTTTCTTTCTTTTTTGGGTTCTCTAGCTTGGTACGAAAGTTCTGCAAAGATATGTAATTAGAATATTTTCTTACATTTTTCTTCACTTTTCTTAGCTCAAAACTTCTCGGAATTCACCCATTTTTCAACTATAAATTCGATCATAACAAAGCATAAAGCCACGCCTTGAAAACCCTAGACATTTCAGTATAACAAAGCACAAATTCGATTGATGAAAATGAGCCGCCGCCAAAATATAAACCCAACTCCCACTATTCGAAGAAGAATATCCTGGAGTCAGTATTCTGTGAGCATTCGGGATCCCTTTACCAATAGACCAGTATTTCTCGGTACCTACAGGACCGAACCGGAGGCTTCTGCTGCTTATCACAGGAAGTTACGTGAGTTCCAAGAAATGAGGGAGGCTGCGCGGCCATCTTCTCCTTCGTCTGTGCTCCAAGACGTTTCTGGCAATCCAACGGAGGAGGAGGCCAACAATGCAGTCACAAATTAGCTTTGTTTTCTATTTCAAGTATTAGAGTTAATTATAATAATATAAGTAAATTCTATTCTCTAGAATAGAAATATTATGTTTTAATTATCATTTGAGTAGGGGATAGTATTCGGCTTGTGATTGTGTCCTCGACTCAAGGAGTTAAGTTTGAATCTTCTTATGTATTTTTGGTTGAATAAAATATATAATTTTATTTAATTGCACGTTTGATTATAGTATTTTTGGGTTGTTTTTTATTTATAGTATATCTATGTGTTGGTACCTAATTTGCAGTGGCAATACTCTCGTGGAAACTGCAATTGAGATGTTTTCCTTTATCATGAAGATTTTTCAATTATCTGGGAAAACACACACAAAAAGTCCAGTAATATTTTGAAAGCAGGGCTTGTGAGCATGAGAAGTTTTCAGTTGGAGAAATTAATCAAAACAATACACAGTATTACCTATAACATAATGTTTTGATTGGATGAAACCTATTATGTTATTTTATTTTGATACTAATAAAAAATTAACATATAGTGAAATATTAATAAGACCCTTTCCCTACTTCCTATATACAAAAAAAAAAAATAATGAGGCCAATCTTTTTTCCTTTTCTTATATAAATTCAAAGGTATAACAATATTTTTTTTTTCTTCTTTTGGTCTTTCTTGATACGAATCAGCTGGTTGGACAAAGATATACGAATGATTTTTTTTTTATCCCCTTTACCTTAACTTAAATTCAAGTTATAATCCCGTTTTGTATATATGAAAGTTATTACAAAATGAATCCATGAGATGGAATAATTTCAACCTCAAATTATTACCGCTATACACCTATATATATGTTTTCTCAGGATTTGATACAAATTAGGGGAGATCCCCATCCAAAACCTCCTTTCTTCTAAATGCTTATTATTTGTATCTTAAAAAAAAAGATTTTGTTATTATTTTTTAAAATTTTATGTCTAACATTATGCTACATAGTCTTCACCATATATATTTCTTTTTATATAACCACATATATATTTATATCCATTTTAACAGTTTACAATTAATCTTATTCGAGTCACGTTAGACCTCAAATAGTGCATAGTAATCATGTTCACCATATATATATATATATATTGTGCTACATTACAATTCCAAAAAGACTATGTCATCACATAATAAAATCTATGGGATCATATATAAAATAATCGCACAAAAAAGGTTCCATGGGAATTACTAACTATGAGATTGCACAATTATAACCACACATTTAAATTAAACCCTGCTACCACAGTCATTTTGTTCAAAGGGATTCCTTTACTTTAGGGGTTCTTTTTTTTTTTGGATGAAAAAAAAAGGAACCCAAAAGTAAAAGAATCCCTTTGAACAAAATGATTGTGGTAGGGTTTACTTTAGGAGTTCACCGAGTTATGTAATTTAACATTATAATTCTTAATTTCTTTTTCTTTTTCTTTTTCTTTTTCTTTTTCTTTTTACATCATCATATAATTATGCTAATTAAACTAAAGAATCAAATATTAAAGAGTAAATTATGCTAGGCAAATCAAATAGTCATAGGTAATAGTGAAATTACATATGCATATACCATAGGAAAAGAGTTAAAACATTCATCAAACTGATTTATGAAAGAAAATTAGAAGAACTTCCTACAATTAATTTGAAACACGGTTTGCATTTAATCTTTCAAAAATTACCATCAGTGTATTAATGAAATCATTTTTATTCGCTAATTTTACTCATTGAAAAAAAAAATCTTTGCAAGGTTTAAAGGACTTTTTTTTTCTTTCCCTTTTTTGGTTTTCTTGATACTAAAGTTTTGCGATCCTTCTTACCCTAATTTTCTTTTCTTTCCTTAACTTAAATTTACCTTTGCTGATCGAAGGAATTCCTAGCTATGTCCCGGAATTTCCCTATATTCAACTATAAATAAGATCAATATGTATCATAACATAATCATTCTAGTCATTGAAAACCCTAAACAATATTTTGAGTCGATTGCGTCAGTATGAGCTCCCAAAACATCAACCCAAGTTTTAATTCTCGAAGTTTTTCGAGTATGTTCCAGGGCGTCCAAAGGACTGTTTCGGGTGAGTTTTCTGCGGTGGACTGCTTTAACAAACCACTAAGGATCGAGGCAGAGGTTCCTGTTGGTCGAAAGAAACGTCCGTTTGAAGGCATGAAGTTTGCTCAGACTGCTTCGGGTGGCTTCTCTGGGGATATCTTCGATTCCTTTAGCAAATCACAATGGACCGAGGCAGAGGCGCCTGTTGCTGCTTTCAGGGCGAAGAAACGTCAGTTTGAAGACAAGAAGTTGGTTCAGACTACTTCGGGTGAGTTCTCTGCGGAGATTTTGGATTTGAATTCCTTCAACAAACCACCATGTAGGGAGGCGGAGGCCGTTGCTGCTTCCGAGGCGAAGAAATGTCCGTCTGAAGGCATGCAGTTGGTTCGGACCGCTTTGGGTGAGTTCTCTGCGGTGATGTGGGATCCCTTTAATAAGAAACCACTATGGCTCGGAATCTTTCGGACGGAGGCAGGGGCTGCTGAGGCTTTCGAGAAGAAGAAAAGTCAGTTTGAAGAAATAAAGTCGACTGCGGAGGAAATCAAGAATATGTATTTTCCAAAGGCGAAAGCGGTAAATCAGTTAGAAGAAATAAAGTCGACTGCGGAGGAAATCAAGAATGCGTATTTTCCCAAGCGGTCTCCTTCGTCAGGGCCCAAAGATGAAGATGTGTCTAGCAATCCAAACGAAAAGAAGGCAAATACAGCTTTGAATTTATTTATAGAATAAAAGTTATATTTTGTTGTTTATTGTTTGAGTATGGGATAGCATTGGTTGTGATTGTATCCTCGACTCAGACATAGGTTTGAATTTTAATTTTTCGTTGGATAAAAAAGTAAAATCTTATTTAAAGTTAATTTCTAGGGTTGTCTTTCATAGTTTATGAAAGGGAATATTGAGAATTTTAAGTTATTTTATTTTTCTTTAAAAAAATGAAGTTCTTTTTATATGGGTTTATCACTTGTGTATTAGGTTATTGAAACCAATTCCCCTCAAGTACCACTAAAAAATGGGGAAGAAAAGAAACAGAAGTAAGAAACCAGTTTCAATATTTTGACTTGGAGAGGTTTAGAATAATTTAGCTTTATTAAAAGAAAAGGAAAAGAGTTTTTCACATAAAACATGCTGTCGATGGAGAAAACATGTTGAGACATTCGATTTAGATGGAAAGTTGAAAAAAGAAAAAAAAAACAACAACAACAACGACAAAATTAGAAAATTAAAGTCTTTGATCGAAAGTTCATACATGCACAATTTAACAAGGTGTTTTAAGGTTATTGAAACCAATTCCAAATGCTAATTAATAGTTTGCACGATTATAGTAGAGCATTGGACTCTTAATCTGAGTAATTTGGAGTTAATCATGACATAATTTCATCCAAGTTAAAATCTTCACTTGGAGTATTACTAATCCTTAATGCAAAAACAAGAGGAAAAAAAAATTTGCAGATGCCAAATGGATTCTTTTCAGTATAGATCCACTATATTGGACTCTCGATTAATTTCCAATTAAGATGTATAAGATCCTAAATAGAGAAAATTCTCTTAAACCTACCTTTTTCATTTAAAGTCCAATGCGACTCTATTATAAATTAGTCGAAGCCCATGTGATTATTAGATATTGATGGGTTTATATAAAAAAAATACCAAATGGATTCAATAAATCATATGAATCCTATCGTTGGTCTAGTCCCATTACGATCTAATCATTGGTTTAGTCCGATTATACATATCGGTCTAATTTAAAAAAAAAACAAAAAGAGGAACTGAAGATATGCATTGAGCAAACATATGGTAAAAAACACATCAACTTGTACCCCAAAAAAATCCCATATTGGAAACACTGCTCTTTTTTTCATTTTTTTTTTTATTCCCTTCGCTGGGTTTACGGATTTTTTTTCCCCCTTTCTTGTCTTTCTTGGCACTTAAGTTTCAAGGAATATGAGTCGGGCTTTCTTTCCCTTTTCTTCTCTTGTCTTCCTTAACTTGATTAATAAACTGATCATCATGCCTAGCCTTGAAAACTTAATTTAAAAGTTGTGAGTTGAGTGAGGAAGAATCGGAAGTCCAACCAAGAGAAAACCATGAGGCGAAGTTCGAACAATCCTCCCATCAAACTTCGAGTTATAGACAACGACCCTGATGCTACTGATCAGTCAAGCGACGAAGAAGAGGGAATAAATCATCCGAAAAATCAGATTGCGGCTACTAAACGTGTGATGAAGGCAATTTCTTGTTTATCTCTGCGAAATGATGCTGCTAGCTGTAAGAAACCTCGAAGACCTTCGAGCATGTTTCAGGGCGTTCGAAGAAGGCCTTGGGGTAAGTTTGCTTCGGAGATTAGAGATCCATTTAAGAAGAAACGACTATGGCTTGGTACTTACTGCACCGAGGAGGAGGCTTCCGCTGTTTATCAGGCGAAGAAACGTGAGTTTGAAGAGATGATAATGGTCGTTGGGAAGGAGAATGAGAATAAGAATACATTGTCTTCAGAACTGTGTCCTTCGTCTGTGCTCGAACATCCTTCAAGCAATCCAATCGAAGCTGAGGCAAACAGTCCGGAGAAAGACATGAAACAATGGGGTCAATGCGAAGAGTCGATTAAAGATCTGTGGAAGGATGAGCCATCTATTATGGAATTGTTGGAAGCTCCTCGGCCCTCAGCTTCTGAGTAATTGGAGGAGCTTTTCAGGCCTTGTGGTCATGAAGATGATGTCTCTTTCAATGCAGTCAATTGCCAGTGGCTCTTGCCGAAGAATAGTCATGGCGACTTGATTGATCTCTTCGACATGAAAACGAAACTTAATAATGATCTAGCTTGGGTAGATGAAATTCTCAACCTGGAAGGGAACTAGTTGCTAATGTACTGTTTTTTTTTTATTATTTATTTTCAAGTAATGGAGTTATATTAAGGACCTTCGCATTGCATTTTACTGCTACTTTTGATTCCAAGTGTTAGATTTAACAGCAAACATAAAAGAAAATGCCGACTAGTAGAACTGTAAGAGAGTAAAATTAAGACCTTAAGAGTTTTGACTCAAATGGTCATTTTTCCACCTCTAAACTGTATAGCAAAACTCTGTTCCTCTTTTCTGTGAAGATCAGCACTCTGCATTCTCATTCAACCGCTTTCACAATGCTAAACTAGTTTGTACAAAGGAGATCGACAGTACGCAAACAAATTCATTACAGTTTTGTGGCAAATTTTGCCTTTCTGTAAACGCTAATAATGGTAGATTGGAGAGGGTTAGCGATGCTTGGTTTACTTTTCCCTCTTGATTGCTATTTAGTAGTACTCAGTAGTCAGTACTCTTATTCAAAGAAAGTAGTACTCAGTACTCATCCACTACCTGTCAATAACTTCAGCTGTATAGAATTTTATTTTCTTTTTGCACCTAAAATAAATGAGCAAAATGAGTATAATCAAAGTAACTTTGTACAAATTACCACTTAAGAGTTTCTTCCGACTTGCTCAAAGCGTGGGTCTGCTTATGAGGTGGGATTTGATTACACAAGACCTACATACTCTACGTACAGACTACGCAGATGGCTATCATCAGTATGAATTCAGATCAACACTACTTCTAAAGCTCATGCCACCAGAAAATAATCAAAGTGTTACATGCAGGACTTCCTGTAATGGAAACAAATTGCAGACCAGAATTACATCTCAGTAGTTTTATCTAAAAACTGGTAATGACAACAATTGGCAACAAGAGTCACATAACAATCATGATACCTTTAGTAGAAAGAGATGCTATACAGCAGCTTCCGCCGATGCTTGTTCTCAAAAGAAGTAATAATATCATCAATCGATTCCTCCCATGGTTCAGCAGCTTCTATCTACACACCAAAGTAATATAAAAAAGCAAAAGGTATCAATCATAAAAGGATATGAATGAAATATCAAGCATAATGGAATATGGAAAGCATAACATAATATGAACCTGTTCACAGAGATCTAACGCAAGACGGGCTCCTACAGCTGCTTCCTCATGGTTATCTTTAACCTCTAGGTTAATCACTAGCACAGTTTTCATTAGAACTTGATCCCGGTTGTGCAGATCTGCCAGCATTAACGCACTTCAGAGAATCAGCAATAAGAAATCAAATAGGATTAAGAATTATTTAAAAAAAAAAAAAGACCCATTGGTCATTAGACCAAAAAACTCTAGAGGTCATCATGGTAACTTAATTTTCTATTCAAACTAAATTTTTAACTGTAAGTAGAAAAACATTATTTAAAAATTAGATCAGACAACTAAGGTTGACAACAAGCCAACCACCAACAATTTATAGTAGGATGAGACAAGAATCATATCTGATAGATGGCTTCCAATTGAATATATCAATCTCAAAACCATCTATGAAATTGAAAAATAGCCACACACCTCAGGCATAAATAAAGGCCTAAAATCCTAGAAAACAGAGGTTGAACAACTTGCAATACATAGTTATGACTTTTGAGAGCCATCAAAATCATTCAACTCTGTATTATAATTGTGAACTATAGGATTGAAATGGATGACATTTAGGGATTGAAATGGATGACTATTGGTACTAACAATAAGAATTATATAAGAAAAGAGAAATGAAAACTAAATCGCAAGCAAGAGAGTGCAAAGAACAGTAAGAGACTAAGAGAAGAAATCGTAGGCAAACTCGATTGGCATTGCATAAGAGCCATTCACCTACAAGAGTAAGACTTTTCTAAGATCACAACACCTTATCTTTCTATTTCACCTTTTTCTTACCAAACAGAAAGATACTGATTAAAAGCTAGATAACGTTACAAAAATAATATTTGGAATCTTGGATCATAAAATTCCCAAATTCCTCTCTTTTTACTCCTTAGAGCCTCAGACAAGTCATCCATTAATGATTAATACTACCTGCCTATTGTTTATCTTATCATAATAATCAGTGCTCAACTACTCTATTGTCAACATACCAAAGACTTGAACTTTGTTCCCTTTATTGAAACAAGACAGCACTTAGATTTAATAGGTTAGTTGATTAATTTTATACAGCAAAAACTCAGTTAATATATACTCAAAACAGGAAAACATTTAAAATTTTCGTCAGCACCCAATATTCTCACATGATTTGAAGGACAAAATACTAATATCTTTACCTCTCTCGGGCAAGGGGAGTATCAAAGACAGAAGACAAAACTCCTGGAACAATTAGCAGCAATATATATTAATTTAACAGAAAAGAAGCAAAAGAAAAAGATGAACCTTCAATGACCATATCAAAAACTTTCTCTTCAAAGGTGAAAACAATGTCAAAGGAACCATCAGCAGCATTATCTTGCCAACGTTGGGGTGCCGATTTCACACCCATGTTCCTTTTAAGCATCGGCAATATCCCATTTCTCTTGTACCTACAAAAACCCCCAAAACCCATTTTCATCAGATTTCCAATCTTATTACTATTATTATCAAAATCGAAACTAAAACAAAAGGGAAATTGTAAGAAAAGGGAAGCAGAGAAGATTATATACAGCTCGGGGTCTTTCCGGCGGAGGTCGTCGAACATGTACTTGTAAGGGGTGCCAAAGTCGTAGACATTGGGTTCTCTTAGGGAGGGTCCGGGGAGCTTAACGTGAGCCCCTGTTCCGTATGAGCACACGTCGAACCCCTGCTTCTTCAAGAGCGAGTGGGCCTCCATGCTACGATTCTGGTTCGATGAGCAAACCATGGCGTATCGGAACTTCATCTCCAGCTCTAAGAGGTAAACAGAGGCTTACCGACGGTGAGACTGGCGGCAGCGACGGTGGCCGGAGGACAGAGAGAGTTGTGGAGATATCGAGAGAGAGAGAGACAGAGAGAGATAGGAACTAGCTTTATGTTGGCCTTTTCAAATACTCGCACTTCGGCGATGCCGTTTTGTTAGCCGGTAAATCTGGTCCAATGTTATTCTCTCTCGGGCCAAAGCCCAAACTTGAAGGCCCAAGTCCTATCAAAAGATTTTTTTTTCTCTTTCTTCTTTTTTTTTTTCTGGTTAGGGGAGGACGGGATAATCTAATTTTTCCTTAACAAATAACAAATACTAGCTTATTCTTAACAGTTTTTTTTTTTAATAACTACAGGTATCTGTATCTGTTAACAATTTACAATTAATTATATTCGAAATACGTCAGACGACAAATGAGGGAAGCTCTCCCTAATAACGAGCAGTTTTTTTCGTACGAACGGAATGGTGCAAGATGACGTTGTAATTGAACACTAAGTCGATCCGGCTGTGTCAAGTCAGAAGAGAAGTTCAAATTTGGATAAGACTGTGTTGGAAGATAAAATAATTAACCGTGCATGAAAATTAGTAAATGCCAAAAAGACCTCCAATTAAGTCCCTAGAAATTTATTATGGGCCCCGTTGGCACAAAAAAGCAAAGGATTTAGCCAACAGGTGAAAATGAAAAAAAGTTGAAAAAGGGGAAAAAGTTTGACTCGGGGCCTGAGTGGACCCGGTGTGGGGCTCCTCTATAAATAGGGGTGAGCCGAAGATTTTCCTCATTTCTCTTTTTCTTTTTCTTTCATTTTCTTTTCTTTTTCTCTCTGGAGCCAAACGGAGGCATTTTGGACAATTGGCAGATCCGGACAAACCGGCCAGCAGAATAAGGTGAGTTTCTAGTATGTTATTGTACTCACCTCGATCTACGTTTTTCTAAGTTTGCACGCCTTTTCATGCATTGGTTTAGAAGAGATCCAAGCTCAAAGTTAGTTTAGCTTTTTAGTTAAATTTTTAGTTTAAAATCGAGATCTAGAAACTTTGAGTTTGTGATTCTCATTTTTCTTTCGGTAAACGTGTCATGGATGCATTAAGGTATATGCATCTGAAATTGTAGTTAAATTGGTAGACAATTGCATCGATTTTCGGGCTAAGAGAAAAATTGAAGAATTCTCGGGTTGGAAACCCAGAATAGATCCGGCTTCGGATCTATGCAGAACAGGCACCGTTTCTGCTTGTTGGTGGACGGCCACCTGGTCGAAGAGAACCGGCGCCGGTTCACTCCAGATCCGGTGCCAGTCTTGCCCTCTAGGGGCAAAATGGTCATTTCACCCCTCGAAACCCTAATTGACCCCAAATCGATCCAAAACACTTCTGAGCCTTCCGAATCACATTCAAACATCATCTTAGGTCATGCTAGAGCCTCCTAGGTGCATTCATAAATGTAATTATGAATGCTAACGTATTTCGGTGTACTAGGGCTCCGGATAATCGAATGCGGCGATGCACCGGAGGTTAAAGCTACATGGAGCGCTTAGGAGTATACGAATCTCCCATCACTGTGAGTGACCCTGTTTTCAGTGTTTAGCCACTAGGGACAAAATGTTTTCAAAATATAAATTGTTTTAAAAAAAGGTTTTACAACTATTTTGGGATAAGGGTAATTCACGACACACACTTTTTATTTTATGATACGCCCACTTAGAGGGTGGGATGATTTTAAAATCTAAAGGTTTGTGTGTGTTTATATGTTTTAAACATAAATGTTTTGAATATATATATTTATATATGATAAATATATGGCTGGGATGCGAAACGAGAGATAAGTAATTGAGTGGCTCCTCGGGCTCCAATATATGCGGGAGCGTGGACCGAGTTGGAGAAAGCATGCTAGATTCTCAGCCGTGGACCGCCTATCGAGGGGCACGGTGAGACGAAACCCTAGGAGAGGCGCGTAGGGAAGCTCGTCAGGGCTCCAGAGCTGTGTTCCACCATAGCTGGCTACTATCGAGGGAACGGGCTAGAGAAAGAGAAATTATGAAAGTATATTTTTAAGAGAAAAGAGATAGCCCTCAGTGCAGTAAGGCATACGACCGGCCAGTCGTGCCTTCAGTGTATTAAGTGCCAACCCATTAGTATATAATTATTTTAAAGGTTTTAAATCTAATTCTCCTTAGGAGAATTGTAAAAGAGATTTTGAAAATAAATTTATTTATTTTATTTTTATTATACTTTGGATTACTTATGTTTTCCCTAACCCTGATGGAGATTCATTGAACCTCTATCACTCACCTGTATCCAATGTGAATGGATGCAGAGGCTCACTAGGAGACGTCGGTGGCTTAAGCTTAACAGTTTCCGTTGCGTAGGTTTTCTTTAAATTTAATCCACTGGTACTACCTTAAAGATTATTATTTTACTAAAAAGATTTTTAATTAAAGTTTTAGTTATTTTGCAGCAATGATATCCATTTCAATGCCTTGCGGTGCTTCTGGTGCGTGACCGGCAGCCACGTACTTCGAGGCAGCGTGGCGGTTGCCACGTGGCCGACCTGGGCGGGTCGGGGCGTGACAAGTAGACCTGGCGTCGGACTCCCCTATAAATAGGGGGAGGCCGAGCTTCCCCCCCTCATTTTCTCTCTTTCTCTCTTCTTTCATTTCTTTTTTCTCTCAATTACTCTCTCAGAGCAATTTTGGACTTTTGGCCGATCCGGACAATTCGACCAAAGGATTAAGGCGAGATCTTGGCATGTTATTCTAATCGCCTTAATCTATGTTTTACTAAGTTTTCACGCATTTCCATGCATTCTTCTAGGAGAGATCCAAGCTCAAATTTAGTTTAGCTTTTTAGTTAAATTTTTAGTTTAGATTTGAGATCTAGGAACTTTGAGCCTGTGATTTTCGTTTCTACTTCAGTAAACGCATCGTGAGAGGTGAGAGGAACGTCCGTCTTGATTTTTGGGCCAAACCATGGATCGAGGGGCTCAAAAACTAAGGAAAGGCCTCGGTTCCCGAGGTTGGCAGACGACTCTCACGCGAGAGCCAAATCTCTCCCACGTAGGAGAGACCATTTTCAAGCCTCCCGCGCGGGAGTGCCTTGGCTGGCCAAGTCTGCACGGGACTTGCGGCAATGGGCGGCAGTGCACTTCCCCACAAGGGACTTAGGCTAGGTGCGGCCCAATCCGCATGGCAGGGGCGGCCCATGGGCCTCTAGGGGCATTTTGGTAATTTTATATCAAGTATCCGATTTTGACCCCGAAACCTCCCGGACACTTTTATAAGCCTCGAAACACTTCCAAACACCGTCTTAGGTCATATTAGAGCCTCATAGGTGCATTCATAATTGTTTATGAATGCTAACACGCTTTTCCATGTACTAGGGCTCCGGATAATCGAATGCGGCGATGCTCCGGAGGTTAAGTTAGTGAGGCGCTTGAGAGTATACGAACCTCCCAATACTGTGAGTGGCCTAGACTTCTTTGTTTAGTCACTGGGAACAAAGGTTTTAAAAATGGTTTTAAAAAGATAAATGTTTTCAAAGGTTTTAGGATACGGGAAATCCACACACACACATTTGCATGGTGATATACCCACGTAGAGAGTGGGATGTTTTAAAAGGAAATTTAAAGAATCATGTGTGTGTGTTTATGTTTATGTTATGTATTTTAAAAATATATATTTATGTATACGTATGTGTATATATATGGATGGGATGTGAGATGAGTGATTGAGAGGGTTCCTCGGTGCTCCAATATATGCGGGAGCGTGGACCGAGTTTGAGAGCATGCATGAGACTCAGCCGTGGACCGCCTATCGAGGGGCACGGTGAGCAGAGACCCTGGGAGAGGCGCGTAGGGAAGCTCGTCAGGGCTCTAGGTCGCTGTGTTCCACAACAGCGATGGGCACCACTGAGGGAACGAGCTAGAGAAAGTGAAAAGAGAAAATCTTTTTAAAAAGAAAAGAGATAGCCCTAAGTGCAGTGAGGCATAAAACGACCGACGGGTCATGCCTTCAGTATGATGAGGCCAGCCCAGTTGAGATATGTATATATATTTATTGATTTAAAATGTTTTCAAAGAGAGTTCTCGGCTAGAGAACTAGAAAAAAATTTTTAAAAGAAAAATATTTAGTTTATTATTTTACTTTGGATTTCCCCTGTTTTCCCTAACCCCGATGGAGATTCATTGAACATTTGTCACTCACCTGTATCCAATGTGAATGGATGCATATCCGCGTACGAGGTCAGCAGATAGATCAGAGGCTCACTAGGAGACGTCGGTGGCTTAGGCTTAGTAGTTTCCGTTGTGTAGGTATTCTCTAAATTAGTCCACTGGTATTATTTTTAAAGTTTATTATTTTATTAAATGATTTTTAATCAAAGTTTTAGTGGTTTTGCAGCGATGATATACATTTCTATACCTTGCAGTGCTTCATGTGCATGACTGGTTAGCACGTACTTCAAAGCAGCGCGACAGTTGCTACGTGACCGGCCTGTGCGGGTTGAGGCGTGACATTTACAACATTTTACGGTAACTATAATCCATTAACTTATGAACAAACCAAGAATAAAGCTTATTTAATGCAACCTACTTGTAAATTATTACTAGAGCAAGCTATGCAGTCAGCCAACCCTTCGAGAATCCCTTGTCAAGCAGTAGCATTTTCCCCATCATTTTCAGTTTCGACACTTGCGGCTACTATACATCTAGAGCAGAATGTCCCCACCAGTTTAGGACCTTCATCCAAAAGAGAACCATAAGCCATAGGGAACAGGCATAGAAGAATATGAGATCAATCTCTTAAAGATTGAGCAGAAGAATATTATGTATCTTAATAATTAATTAGTAGTAATATTTTAACCAGTCTTTTCCGAATCTTAAGTACCACAATATCTCGTACTTACATTACAAATTTTAGATGATTCTCGATTTCACATATGGCATTGTTTATTTATATTAATAGTAGTAATAACAATTCAGTACCTAAACTATATATTTACCCATCTCACATGAATTACGATTCGCTCTAACATTATCTAAATAATTTTTATCACTAGACATTAAGACAAAATTATTTTGGCATATTATATCTAAAAGTCGATCCTGACTACTAATGGAAGTGTTCAAACTTCAAACTTCAAAAACTTTATCATAAAAATTAATAATCTCCCCCACTTTTCATCTAAAAGGCAGAAAGATATATCTACTTTTCCACAATCAGTGCTTGAAAGAAACAAGATGCCATTATGTTAGAAATGCCAAATTAAATCAGCGTGGCTTTTATAAAAGAAGTGACATTAGTTAGTGAAATCAGAGAAAGAAGGTGATGGAAACTTACATGTTAGGCGACGAAATAAGCAATCATATTGAGAGCAATCCTAATCTAATTTATAATTGCAATTATAAATTCAAAAATTTTAAACCCATTTCATATATTGCATCTGATTTAGTGTTTATTTTCAATTAAAAACCCCCAATTTTCAAACCCTAATTGAATCTAATTTATTATTTAATTTCAATTAAAAACCCCAATTTCATATTAAATCCTAATCTAAACTGATGAAACCTGAGATGAAGATGAAGACAATATAAACCCCAATATCAATAACCCCAAACCCAAACCTATGATCTTAATTTGACAAACCTAACAACAGAAGATAGATTTACCTTGAACGAAGCAGAACGATAGAAATTTTCAAGCAATTCAACTTTTAAACCCCACAAGCGGTAATAAAACTTCAATTTGATGAAGGGTTAGTCGTTGAAGATAAAAAATCAAGAGAAAAAAAGGGAATTGAGAAAAACAAGAGCATCGGAGGGAGTAAAAAAGAGACAGAGACGTGGAGAGTAAAAAAAGATAGACGTGGATAGAGAAAGAAAAGGTTTCTGTTGTGGGTTCTTTTTATCTGGTCAATCTTCTAGTTTGGAAATGACTTGAGGCTAATGTTGTCACAATATGTAAAATATCAAGGGCAACTTAGGAATAAAATTTCAGATAACCTCGGAATCTCAGAATACCTAAGAGAACAGGGGTTATCTGATTCCGGGAATATCAACTAAAATGCTAATGTGGTAGTAATATTGTATTACCTTGATTATGTTATTACTTTGAACCAATAAGGGAATACAAGAAAACAAATGTCACATAAATGGGGTCATCTTACTTAACACTGAACCAAACGACCCCTTAGAAACTCATTAAAGCAACTTGAAAATAGTAGAGAGAGAAAAGGAAAAATTGGTAAAAAGGCGTTAAATAATTACTTGATTTTGTAAAACTAAATAATTTTTTGATTTTGTAAAACAACAACTAATGTGAAATAAAAAACTTTTTAAACAGACAGTTATTCAGAAATCACTACTAGAAAAACATGTCTTTAGTGACGGACAAACCTTGCGACAAACAAGTCTGTCGTAGATAGACACTTTTTGCGACTAAAATTGCGACGAACTTACGACGAACGCATCAATAGGAAAAAAATTAGAATTTTTGGCTACTGCGACGCCAATAACGACGAATATTGCGACAAACATACAACAAAATTGGATGTTGTCGCATAATTCGTCGCAGTTGGTTTGGCGGGAAAATTTTTTTCGGCGGGAAGTATAGCGACAAACATAATTCTGTCGTAGTTGTTTCAGCGGGAATAGAGTTTTGGGCAGGAATCATGGGACATGTATTGGCGACAAACTATTCGACGAAAGTGCGACGTACACAAATAATAACTTAATGTTAATTATTTAGAATTCAAAGTATTGTAATCTACGACGATTTGTTCGTCGCATTTAATTTTAAATGTCTGTCGCCATCATTAATATAAGAAAATATAATTAGTCTTTTTTTTTCATATATAAGTTTATTGGATTATAAAAAAATTTAAAAAGTTTAAGAATACACATTATTATTATTTTGAAAAAGGAATTTAAATTATTAAATTTTAAGTCATATGTTTAAATATATATCTTAATTTTTAAAATTTTATCCATGTAAGAAAACACATAATTAAATTTAATTAAGTTTAAGTATCCTTTTTAATCAATTTGTGAAACATATAAAATTTTGTAATAATAAATTTACATTAAAAAACTTAAAAAAATAAGTTTTAATAAAAGTTAGAATTTATTAAATGCGACAAACATGTTTGTCGCAGTTTACCTAACACTAAAATGACTTAGGGATTCGACTTTTTTCTCATTTTCCCCACTTTGTTATCTTTCTCTTCCAGCGCCGTTCTCAGCCCTCCTTTCTCTTTGCCATGCTCTATTCCGACTAATTTGTACCAGATTTGAAGCCATTTACACCTCCCATCGTGATGGTGACTTAGGGATTTGTATTTTCCCTCATTTTCCCTAGTTGCTATTTTTTCTATTGTCAACATTCTCATCTCCTCTCACTACCAGCCTCATATCTGGCCAAATATTGCCGGATTTCAAGCCACCTTCACCTCTCATTTGCTTTCCAGACATCACCAATCTTGAAAAGAAAACCCATGAAACCCTCTGATAAAAAAACCCATGAAACCCTCTTATCAATGTCAAGCCGTGAGAAACTCTTGAAATAGCAAAGTCACTACCTTTCTTCCCTCTTCCTATCTCTATTGCTTCTCCTCCCTCTTCTCCTCCATCAAACAGGTCCATTGTCCATTATCCTTTTGTACCTTTGCTTTCAATCCCTTGTAAAGTAATTTCTTCTTTTCTTTCGTAGTAATAATATTTTTAAAACTAATATAATTCTTTTAAATTGATTGGTAGATTGTGCGTGGGCTGCTTGTGTTTCAGACTTTTAGCTGCTCGTGTTTCAAATTTTATGGTAATATCTTTCTTTTAATTGTCAGTCATTGTTTAAATTATTTTTTTGAAAATTTTTTATATGAGTAATTTGTGCTATCTTTCTTACTTAACATGCCTTTGATTTTTTTTTTTCATTATTGTAAAAATATCTACCTTTACTTGGACACACCTTATTTATCTATTTCGGAAAGTCCTGTAAGTTTGGAAGGAACAATTTTTTATATGAATATTTTTTTGTGTTTAGCATAGTTATTAAGATTCTGGGCTAGTTTTTCCCTTCTGTGCGGGCTGACAAAGAATAAAGTATTAAGATTATAATTTCATATTTATAACTTAAACATTTGTATCAATTTTTTTATTTCATAAATCATCCAAAATATATTCTTTTTCTTTTTTTTGGGTAAAAATATATTATTTTTCTTTGCTAATGTATATTTGAATTTTAAATATCTCTATAACCATTACACTGCTTAGTACATGTATAACCTGCGATTAGTTAGTGTACTATTATTGGCATGATTGAATTGGAAAGTAGGAACAACAGTTTGGTCCCATAGCTGAATGTATAGACTGATTAGTGGACTTTATTGGTCAATAAATTGTAGACGTCAATATCTTAGCAAACATGTTTATGTGCCATGCTTCTTGTTATTTCTTCGTTGTGTGAAAATGCAAAATGAAAAAAAAAATCCCTTCATCTATTTTTGAAAAGGAGCATGAGCTATAATGGTCCTTTTAAATATTAAAATAAGGTAGTTAACAATGTTAAATATTTTAAAAATAAGCTTAATAGATGATACTATACTGACTAGTAAACATTACTATGATTTTGATAATGTTTAAATCTTGAAAAGAATCTAATTAAATAGTATCTTCTATCATGTTCAGTGACAAATGTCCTTTTTTAGGTGTTTGTCCTTTGGGAGTTGCAAGCAAATTAGCCCCCTTTTTGTCTTCTTGTGTACTGAACTTATTATTGTAGGTCATATTTTTATCTTAAAATATTGATTGTTCAATGCGAATTTGTATCTTTGTGATACAAATGACTTTCTTGCTTTTCTTTTAATATTTTAAATCTTACAACAATGTAGTTAAACAATGTGGAGGATTAAAAAAAATAAACTTAATATATGGTACTATGCTGACTAAGAAAGATTACCATTATTTTGAAGATTTGAAGCTTGAAACAAATCTTATTAAATATATTTTCAGCATGTTCAATTAGCTAACAAATGTGGTTTTCTATCCTTTTTTCTAAGGTGTTTGTCCTTTGGGAGTTATAAGCAAATCCAGCCCCTTCTTGGTCTTCTTGTGTACTGACCCTATTATTGCAGGTAATATTTTTACCTTAAAAGTTTAAACTTTCTATGTGAATTTGTATGTTTGTGATATAAATGATTTTTTTTCTTTTTCTTTTTCTTTTTCTTTTTCTTTTAATGTTTTTTATTTTAGATTTCGAAAATGTCAAATTCTCGTTCTTGGATGTATCATCGGCTAGATGCATTTGGATATGTTAGTAGTGAATTTAAAAAAGGGGTTGAAGATTTTGTGGACTTTGCATTTAATCAATCAAATTCTGTTTTTGATAATACCATTCGGTGTCCTTGCTTGAAGTGTGCTAATAGAGATTTTCATAATAGAGATGTTGTCATGTACCATCTTTACTCTAAGGGTTTTGTTGAAGGTTATTGGACTTGGACTTCACATGGGGAAGCATTTAGTGGTAATCATGATAGAGGTGAGTTGTATAGAAATAGAGATGATGTTGGGAATCCATGCCAAAGCATGATTATAGATGGTGCTTTTCCAAATTTTTATTTTAATGGGAATGACAGGAACAATAACGCTTGTGTGGAGGAGTTCCCATTAACACTTTAGAGTAATTATGTTTAAAGGCAATTTTGGTCATCATTAGCAAGTAAGAGAATGATATCACTTGCTTGAAAAGTTTTACAGATTCCTTAAGTGTTTTATTTATCTATTTGTTACTTAATAACTCCAACTCTTATATATTTGTTTGTGTATGTATTTGATTGTGTTAAATTTAACTTGCATACGAACTTACCTTATTTTAAGCTCTTATGTTGGTTTAAGTTGGCTATCATACTTGAATACTTAAAACTACTCTAAAAATTTCATAAAAATGGTGTATGCCAGTTTAATGTTGTTTCTAAAGTCAATGGAAGATAGGATTCATCCACTTTTCTTACAGTTTGAAAGAAAAACCATTAACATGCCAGTTATCTTATTGTTGACTAGTGTTTAAGTTTACTTTCTGTTTCTAGTAACTATGGGCTGTATGTTCCATTTGTTTAGTTAACTGCAATATTGTTTAAATTGTTTTGGATGGTCAATAATCAGCATTTGGTAATCTGAGTTTTTTTTGTAAGAGTTGCTTTTGTAAACTTATAACTTTCCTTTTATGACTAACTGCTTTTATATGTTACGAAAAGTATCAATGGGTTGAGGATCAAACTGCCATTGTGCATAGAATTTGGAATGCCAAGGCTGATAAGGGGTTTAAGGATGCAATTAGTAGAGCTAGACAATTTGCATGCAACAAAGCTGCGTTAATCCCTATGAGTTGAATGCTAATTGGGAAAAAGTTAAAGAATTCAGAGAGAGTTGGATCCCACAGTCAGTTTGGAATGATTTGGTGGATAATATTTGGTCGAAAGAGGAATGGAGAAAGAAATCTTTAAATGCTTCAAAAAATCGTAACACACTAAAGGAAGGGAGTGTTACCAAACATACTAGTGGTTCACGTTCCTTTGTCAAGCATAAGCAAAAAATGGTATGTTTTTTCAAAAAAATTTCTATCACCATATTTTATATATATTGATAATTTTTTTTCCTTAAAACCTTTTATTGTATAATGATAATGTTTGAATTATTGACTTAGGTTGAATCTTTGGGATGGGAACTTTCCCAATTAGAACTTTTTAATGCCACTCATACTCGAAAAAAAGGTGGATTTGTGGACCCAAAATCAAAATCTGTTAGTGTAAGTAACTCATGAATAAAATTTTTGTTTGAGTTGTCGTGTTCTGCTGCTTATGGATTGTTGGTGTTTATTGTACCATGCTGTTGGTGTTTGTTCCTCTAATTTGTAGCTTTAGTTGTTTATATTCTTTTTGTCACGCCCCGACCCGCCCGGGGTCGGCCACGTGGCAACCGCCGCGCTGCCTCGTAGTACGTGTCGGCCGGTCACGCACCAGAAGCACCGCAAGGCATAGAAATGGATATCATCGCTACAAAACAACTAAAACTTTAATTAAAAATCTTTTATAAAATAATAAACTTTAAATTAGTACCAGTGGATTAATTTAAAAGAATACCTATGCAGCGGAAAACTACTAAGCCTAAGCCACCGACGTCTTCTAGTGAGCCTCCAATCTATTGGCTGACCTCGTACGCGGATCTGCATCCAGCCACATAGGATACAGGTGAGTGACAGAGATTCAATGAGTCTCCATCAGGGTTAGGGAAAACAGGGGTAATCCAAAATATAATAAAATAAAATGATTAAAGTAAATAAAATAAATTTTATTTTCAAAACCTCTTTTGAAATTCTCCCAAGGAGAAATAAATTTTAAAACCTTTAAAATTATTAAATACTCATGGGCTGGCACCTAATACACTGAAGGCACGACTGGCCGGTCGCATGCCTTACTGCACCGAGGGCTATTTCTTTTCTCTTCATATTCATTTTCTCTTTATCTCATATACTAGCCCGTTCCCTCAGTGGTGCCTCACTGTGGTGGAACACAGTGAACTGGAGCTCTGGCGAGTTTCCCTACGCGCCTCTCCCAACCAGGCTCGACTCACCGTGTAATACCCGATCCAAATTACTGTTCCTCTTAGTTCGTCCGGCATGCATCATTTAGTAGGAAATTATGGAAAATATAGTTCAAGCCTTACATAAGTTATGGATAGGATATAAATGGAATTAAATGAATTGTTAAAGAATTAGTAGTAAGGTTAGAAATTTGGACTGAAATTGTTAACAAATGACAAGGAATTTAAAAATTTCACTGCCAATGGAATAAAAGGAAATTGTCTGAAGAATAAAAATATGCACTGAAAAATTTTATTACACTGACTTAGGATATAGATGGAATTTTAGTGATTGTTGGAGGACAAAATGGGAACTAAGAACAAAATTTTCTTTTATGGATTTAAGCATCTAATGACAAGTGGCAATGGCTTAGGAATGGATGGCTTGGATTAAAGAAAATTTCATCATCATTTTGACTAGTGAAATCCGGCCATGGTGGAGAAAAATCTAGAAAATTCATACAATTTATTTAGTTGTCTTCAACCTTGAGAAATGAAGAACACTTTCACCATTGTTGAACCTTGCAAGCTTCCTCCATAAATCACAAGTCCTAAATTCTCCAAACAAGCCTACTAAAATTACCTATCAAATTAAACCTCTTGATTAGCCCATCAACATTCCTAAATCAATTTCAATAAATTCAAGCTAAGTGAGGAGAAATTGCTATTGAAAAGTCTAGGGTTCTTGGTGGATTTTCACAAATCAAAGGTAAGCATGCCTAATTTTAATCCTAGATTATAGTTTTTGGCATGCTAAACATGTATATAAGGTTAATTTAACTTAAAATCATTTGTAGAAGTGTGAATCTAGAAAATTAGAAAAGTTATGGAGAAATTTTAAATTTGAGATTTTTAGGACAAATTGGATTCATGGAACCTTAGGATTGAAATATGAAGTTCATGGAAGCTTACTAAGCTAGGAAATGCCATTAAATTACATTGGAAAAGAAAATTTTAATTTTTCAATATTATTGCTGAAATTCTTAAGGAAAAATGGAATTTTGCCATTTTGTGATTTACATGAAAATGCAGTTGTTTTGGAGTAATTTTGATGTGAAAATGCTAAAGAAAAATTTTGGAAGGAAAAATGTGGAAATTGGTTGAAATTGGAATAATGGCTGAATTTTTTTAATGTGTATTAGCCATAGGAAATTTTCAATATTTAATGGAGTAAATATGGATTTTGAAGAAAAATTAGTTGGAAGAATATTAGTAGAAATTCAAAATAGCAATTAAGTGTTAGGTTACTACATTGTTACATGGCATGCATAACATTAGCATATAGATTTGGTTTAGTTAAATTTTCCACATGACATTGGAAACCTAATAAATGTATGAATGATTAGGAGACCAGACAATACAGAAAGACAAGGAACCGGTCGAGAAAGAGCCGGAATAGCTTGTACCTCACTGTGAGTGGATAACGAAATTTTAAATCTCTACTCCTTATTGTTTTGTTAAATGTGGTTTCATGAAAGTTTATTATTATGCTATGTGTTTAGAGAAATGGTTTATTTGAATGTGTATTGAATGATGCTAAATGTGAATGGCCCATGGAATGTGATGGCTAAATTGAAATGTTTGGTTTTGAGAATTGAATATGGAAAATGGTCTTGAGATAAAATTGCTAATATTGATTTCAAAACATTGAAAGTTTTATTACATAATTTTTCAAAGATAATGTTTCTATTCGAAGTAAACATAAAAAGGTTTGCAAGCCATCACAATTCCAAGATGTGACTATACGGTGGCCTCCAAGGGAGGAATTATGTTACTGCAGTAACTAAGTAGCCACGGACCGTCTTTTGAGAGGCGTGGTGAGTGTGGTATGTACCTTGACGGGAGGCGCGGAGGGAAACCCGCAAGGTAATTTGAGTCCATCTTGTGGTATCCACCGTTCAAGATGGGACTCACTACTCAGTTGTCGGCCTCGGCCAAGGCGATAACTCGAGTGAGGAATTGACGGATGAAATAGATGATACATGGGCCAAAGTTTGTGAAAATCTTGCCTTGTTTATGTTTATGTTTATGGTTTTATTTATGCTTATGGTTTTGACTTTTATTGCCTTATAATAAATATCGATTTTTACATTGTTGTTTATATAATTATTTTATCCACTCACTGAGTAACTCTGTTACTCACCCATGTTTTTAATAAAATATTTTTCAGGCTGTAGATACCAACCGCGCTCGTAGGTACGTTGTGGTGGGAGAATTGCTAGGTCTTTGACTCAAATTTGACCAAGGGTGAAAAAGTCAACTTTTTGTACTATTTTTCAAAAATTTGTGTAGGGCCCACCGAGTAAGTGAATGTCGGTTTAAATAGCTATTTCACCGTTTTAATGTGTCTAATAATATTCGAAGTTGTTACCGTATTTTTCTGAATCCTGTAGCTTGGTTTAAAAATTCACGGAAAAATATGTCGAGTAACCAATGGCATTTTCGTAAATTTCTTGAAGTTTTGGTGTCTTGTGTTTACATGAATTTTTACGTCACGACAGTCTGACATTTAAACTGTTTTGACTTGTCTACATGTTAACTAAATGTTTTAACTATTGAACTGGATGAAAACTGTATGAGGGAAAAATGTGTAAAATGACCGTTTTAGCCTTGCGACCCTTGGAGTGTATTCTAACCTAATAGAATGCATTTCAAGAGTTGCGGCGATTGTTACGTGCTCGATCATGGTGCCGAGGCGTGACACACCGTGCCCCTCGATAGGCGGTCCACGGGTGAGTATCATGCATGCTCTCAAACTCGGTCCACGCTCCCGCAATTGGAGCCCCGAGGAATCCCACTTAATCACTCCTCTTACCGGGGCATCGTACCCCAATAATCATAATAATAATTATAATAATATTTCTTTATAAATATTAAAACATGTAAACACACACAAGCTTTTGTGCTTTTAAAATCATCCCACCCCTTAAGTGGGCGTATCACAAAATAAAAAGTGTGTCGTGGATTACCCTTATCCCAAAACAGTTGTAAACCTTTTTAAAAACAATTTATGTTTTTAAAACATTTTGCCCTAGTAGCTAAGCACTGAAAACTAAGCCATTCACAGTATTGAGAGATTCGTATACTCCCAAGCGCTCCATGTAGCTTTAACCTCCGGTGCATCGCCGCATTTGATTATCCGGAGCCCTAATACATGCAAATATACGTTAGCATTCATAATTACATTTATGAATGCACCTATGAGGCTCTAACATGACCTATGACTGGGCTTGAATATGATTCGGGGCTTAGAAAAGTGTCCAGAAGGTTCCGGGGTAAAAATTGGACACTTGGTGAAAAATTACGAAAATACCCCTGGGGGTCCATGGGCCACTCGGGCTGGGCCCGACACTTAGAAAAGTGTCCGGGAGGTTTTGGGGCTAAAATCGGACTATCGATGAAAAATTACCAAAATGCCCCCGGGGGCCCGTGGGCCTCACACCCGGACTAGGTTGGACTCCACACGGGTTGGGCCAAATTCTACTCGAAATCGGGCTAAAAAAGCCCACCTATGAGATATTTATACATTATAATGATATAATATATAAATATCTAAGATATAATAATATTATATATAAATATCTAAAATATATTAATATATTAATATAATATATAAATATCTTTTAATATAATAATATTATATTAAAAATATCTAAAAAGGGACTCGATCGGCCAGTTCTTCGGTCGGTCTCTTCCCTGATTTTCACACTCGTTTCTCCTCCTTTCGATGTACAAACTTAGAAAGGCGATCCTCATGGCATCCACAACGGATATGCCGAGGCAGAAACGAGAAATACCGGTCCAATTTTTTCGTAGACCGAGATTTAGCCCAAATTGACTAAATCTCAATTTTACCTTCACCCGGTGCACAGAAATGCGTGAAAACGGAATGGGACGTAGAATAAGGTGAGTATTATAACACACTAAAAACTCATCTTATTCTACCGGTCCGAAATCCACTTATTTGAGTTTAAAGTTTTAATCCGGTTAAAAGCTAAAAACTTGGATCTAGGCTAAACCGATGCATGGTTGTGCTTGCAAACTTAACATAACGTAGATCGAGGTGAGAAGAACAACATACTGGAAACTTACCTTGATCTGATGGCCGGGCATGTCCCGATTTGTCAATTGTCCAAAATGCCTCTAGTCGGCTCCAAAGAGAAAAAAAGAAAAAAGAAAGAAAAAGAAAAGAAAGAAAGAAAAAAAAATGAAGAAAGGTTCGGTACCCCCCTCCCCTATTTATAGGGGAGCCCGACGCCGGGTCCACTCGGGCCCCGGGTCAAATTTTTTCTCCTTTTTCAACTTTCTTCCATTTTTACCCGTTGACTAAATCCTTTGATTTATTGCGTCAATGGGGCCCATAATAAATTTCTAGGGACTTATTTGGAGGTCTTTTTAGCATTTACTAATTTCCATGCACGGTTAATTATTTTATCTTCAAACTTCGTCTTATCCTAATTTAAACTTCTCTTTTTAATTAGACACATCCGGACCGACATATTGTTTAACTAAAACGCCATCTTACACTATTCCGTGTGTATGAAAAAGTCGTGCTAGGTCCGGGTGTGTCAACTCTCCCCTCCTTCTAAAAATTTCGTCCTCGAAATTAAATAAGGTAGCTTGGGGAGATTGGGCTTCCATTTGAAGCCCTCTTTTCGTTTTCGAATAGTGTTAGCATCACTATTCGCCGCTGAAGTTCACCGCGCTTCCGCTGCGCACTCTGATCATTCACTTCCTCAAGAGTGGTTTCATCACTCTTCCACTCTTGAGTTTGAACCTCATCTTTTCCTTAATATAGCCTACCCTTACCTATTCACGGGTTAGGCTTTCTTCACTCCATTCGTTTTACTCGATCTTATCGCTTTGTTCTTGTTTCATCCTCTAAGTCTCTCTTGACGAGACGATCCTTTTGTTACTTCTGAGGTTCCACATTTCTTACTCCTCGTAGGAGTTCCCTCTCCTTTCCTTTGCCGTTGCCTTTCACTTCAAGGCCATTATCCGACGCATTACTCGTCATTCGTGGTCTTGAACTCGTTTTTATAACCAAGTTATCGGGAAAGACCTTAGCTTAACTCCCTCGCCTCCACGGCGAGGATGTGGTGAGTTAATTATCTTTCCCCCTATCTTGGTTTCGTTTGTCGTTTCGTCTCTTACTTCATTCTCTTCCTTCTCTGATCTACTTCTATTCAGACCTCATGGCATATGAGTCGAGCTCTAGTACACGTTGGCCCACATTCGGCCACATCACAACAGAGGAATCAGAGATCATGCCCTCTCGGCTCTCACAATCTGACCTACTCTCTGACCGACCATCACAGTCACAAATAGGGCCCTCGGCCCATCAAATCTCATCTCTCCTCCTCATAAGGACGGAGAACTCTGGGAAGTCTCATACTCTCCCCAATCACATACTGGGCCGGTCCTCTCGAGTGGTCATTACAGAGATCCTCAAGATCTCGATCTTTGACCCTTTCTCACATAGAGACGCCTCACACATGGCTCCCAATTCATCACATTTGAGCTCCGACCTCATACCCATTCGTACCACTTCTTTTGCCTCTTAGGCTTCCCTTAAATTTTATTTTCTTGAGGTACCCACCTCGGGAGGTACCGCGTAAACATCTTCCTTCCATCTTCTTTCCTTCACATTAGCTTCTTGCTAATGGTCGATCTCTTTTCCCTTCTTCTCGTCAATAATATTTTCTGGGGTCTCCATATCCCCATCTCTTTCTTTTTCTTCATTTCTATCCGCCCACATCCACAGTGGGGTCCACATTTCTCTTGCCTTCTCATCAACGCGGAACAGCGTAATTCGCGCTCGTCACAATCATGCTGTATTCTGGTAGCTTCTTTAGCTTCGCCTTCTTCTCTCTTGAGGTATCTCATTCTCCACTTAACTTGACTTTCTCTTTGGTCTTTTTCCATCTTTAGGCATCACTTACAGCTCTTGTCATCCTTACGCCGTTTTCCTTGGGGTCATCTCCGTGTCATTTCTCTTCTTCACATTTCTTTTACCTTGATTTACGTGATCTTCCAATTCTTATCCAGGGTTTCTTTTGCCTTGACCTCATTCTTCCCTCTTTACTCTCTTCTCTGACCTTCTTTATCATTCTCATTCTTATTCCGCTTTTCTTCTAACACCTCTGATTCTCTTAGGTGTTAGAACTTCCTTTCTGTTTTTCATACTGGCTGTGCTCATAGAAGTTTATGAGCTTGATCGATTCCTTTCCTTATTCCCGTACTCCTTCCCTTGAGTACTCGGGGTTTTTCTCTTACTTCCTTTTCTGTGTCAGTTCCCTTATCTCATGCTTTTCACGTATGGGTTTCCTTTACCTTAGCCATCTTCGGCTCTTAATCCGTCGATATCTCTTCTTTGTCTTTCGATGTCATGGTTCATTTATCGTGGGCAACACCTTTCTCTATCCTCCATTACCTCTCTATCTTGCCCACGCCAAGCTGATTCCACTTTAGCTCGGTTTGACTTCATCTCCCACATCCTTTCTTCACTTATCATTCTTCAAGGAGTTTATCCTCAAAGTTAGCTTACTCCCCTCCTTCTAAAAGATTTAACTTACCTTCCATATTCTTCGACTTTATACCCTTAATTCCTTCTATCTCACTTTACTTCTTGGTCCTTATCCTTTTATCTCCTTCGGTTCCAACCATTATTCTGGTTTATACTTAATCACCTTTTTGTCTTCTCCAGTTTTAATCATCCTCTTATTCATTCTGGTCTCATTTTCACTCTTTCTTCAACTCTTGCCTAGGTCGATCCACTTTCCTCGTTCTCTGTGTTTGATTATCTTTAAAGTTCCCATCATCATCATCATCATTATTCTTATCCTTCGTTCACTCTTGTTTGTATTACCATATCTTGGTATCCTCACTTCTTATTTCTCTTTTCGTCTCTTTCGTTTATCTTTCATTGATATCATCCTTACCCGTCATGCATTAAGATACCATCATCTCCATCTACTCGTTTCCTATGAGTACTTCTTCTCTTATGTTTTCTCCAATTTTTCTTTCTATCCAACCTCTTTATCTCTTCTTTTATCATCTAACTAATCAGGGTTTTCCTTTCCCTTCTTTTCACCATTCACATTCTTAATCCTTCTGTTATCTTCTTCCCAAAATCAAATAGTCGGGGGTTTCTTCTTCCTTTCACCAATTTATATCCTTTACCCCGTTTTTCTCTTTCTTGGTTCTGGCCTCCGATAATCCTTGTTTACTCATTTCTTTCCTTGATTTATTCGTTTTATGATGTAGTGCATTGACTTGACTCGAGTTTGGGGTCCATTATGCTCGACTCTCTTTATCTAACATCCGTTTCTAAATCTTTTATTCATTTTCTTTCACTAGATCTTTCTTATTCCTCTTTCTAAGTCTCTTTTATTCTTCTTCTCATGTTCTTCTTTAATCTAGCTCTAAGTTACTCACCTAGGTTTTGTCTCTAGCCCTAATTTCCTAGTCTTATTCTTATACTAATCCTGGTCAGTCATTTGGAGTTATTAACCTATGGTTCATTATGACGTTATCGCTATTTAAAGTTATAGTTTTCTAGTGATGTGTTATACTTTTCTTCTTTTAAGGCTCTATTCCTAGTTAACCAAAACTTAGTTCATCAACTGAACTAAGTCTCTCTTTCTTTTAAGCCTTGTTCTTCTTTTATTAGCCTAGGATCTTCTTTTACCTAGGATTCTTATGCTTTCTTTCTTCATTAAGAAAGCCTCTGTACTACATCACGACATTCCTTTATCCTTTATTTAAGGGCGTGCTTTTCTTCTCTTTTTCCCTTCTTCTTTCTCACCAATTCCTTCTGGTGATGTCCTTTCAGCTCTAGAAAAAAAAAATTCTCGTCGTGCCCTCCATTAGCACGCATGTAGGCATTCTCATCATTGTCGTACATTATGCTCTTTCTTCGCTTGCTTACTTCCCATTGAATTTGTCAAAATCACCTCTTATTATCTTTTGGAGGTCTCCTCCTTCTTTCTCTCTTTACCACCCAATAGCGAAAGTTTCATCACTTTTAATCTCTTAGGAATGGAGGTTTACAACTTATCTTTATCCTTATTCAATTCCCTCCATCTTCATTTCCTTTCTCTTTTGTTCATTATCCTTCTTAACATTGGTATCCAATGGTCAAACAAGTAGTAACGGACGTACTACTCGTTGACCACTTGGATGTGACCTCTTTTTATTCTTTCCTCATTCTCCATCTCATCACTCTTGCTTTATTCCTCCTCATTGTTTCTCAAAAATGGCTTCTCTTTTGTTCTCTTTCCTTACTTTTCCTTTTTATTGTCGTCCTTAAATCCTTTGGGGTTTTCTCTTATCAACCAATTTCATACCTTCAAGTGATTTCTCCCGCATCTCACTTCTTGAGATCTTGGGCTCGCTTTTTCCCTTCCAATTTCTTTGGATACTTCCTCACAATTGATTCCGAGTGGGGTCTCTTTTGTCCACTCGTATACCACTTACACACCGTTGTGTAAGAATAAATGAAGTTAGCTAGCCCTTGCTGCCACTTCTTTCACTTCATGCTCACCCCCTAGAGCATTATTCAGGCAATCTGTGGGCTTATCCCACCAGACTTGCCTACCTGTAGGCTCTTTGGCGATCGCTCCTCTTCATCTCCATTTGATGCTTGTGAAATCCTCCTCGATCTTTCATCTGGTTGCTCGGGTGCTTCATCTCACATCCTAAAGTTTTTGGTCAATCACATCCTCCGCGATTGACTCCTTCAATTTCCTTCATCCTAACCTGACTCTCTCTCTTAGGCTACACACCAGTGGTGTAGAAAATGAGAGAAGTGAAGTTAGCGTTCACGCACATTATGCCCATCATGGCCTCTTGCCTCGTTCTAGCAGCTTCCTTTCTTCCCAAGTCTTACACGTCACTAGTGTAAAGAATGGGGAAACACATCTAATTTACGCTTGACACTCGCTGCTTTACTAGCGAGTCTCGATGTTCACAACTTCAAAGATTGAACATCGAAGGTTGTGGGCATCGAACCAGTTTCCACTGGTAAGCCTCTGACTAGGTTTCGTCGAAAAACTAGACGAGACATCATCTATCTCGTCATCTCAAGGGAAACACCATCCCTTGCATAGATTGGCTGTCGAGTAGAAGGAATATCGAAGTTGAAAATTTGAGTTTGGGGACTTTCTTAGAAAGCGTGCCTTGCTTGCACAAATCTCGAGGAAAATGGTGGTCGTGATGTCTTCTCACTTAAGACCACACTCGAGAACTCTATTTGGTGGCTTGCTACTAAAGAAGGTATTCTAAGAGTAGGTTGGATCATTTATGATGCTTTCGAGTAACTACATACTCGAACTCTTGAGTTCTAAACCTATTTAATCCACTGGCCTAAAAAACGTTTGAAAACTCTTTAAAAATATCTTATAGCTTTTGAAAACAATCAGAATCTTTTAAATGCTTTGATACCAATCAAATTGTCACGCCCCGACCCGCCCGGGGTGCGCCACGTGGCAACCGTCGTGCTGCCTCGTAGTACGTGCCGACCGGTCACGCACCAGAAGCACCGCAAGGCATAGAAATGGATATCATCGCTACAAAACAACTAAAACTTTAATTAAAAATCTTTTATAAAATAATAAACTTTAAATTAGTACCAGTGGATTAATTTAAAAGAATACCTATGCAGCGGAAAACTACTAAGCCTAAGCCACCGACGTCTTCTAGTGAGCCTCCAATCTATTGGCTGACCTCGTACGCGGATCTACATCCATCCACATAGGGTACAGGTGAGTGACAGAGATTCAATGAGTTTCCATCAGGGTTAGGAAAAACAGGGGTAATCCAAAATATAATAAAATAAAATGATTAAAGTAAATAAAATAAATTTTATTTTCGAAACCTCTTTTGAAATTCTCCCAAGGAGAAATAAATTTTAAAACCTTTAAAATTATTAAATACTCATGGGCTGACACCTAATACACTGAAGGCACGACTGGCCGGTTGTATGCCTTACTGCACCGAGGGCTATTTCTTTTCTCTTCATATTCATTTTCTCTTTATCTCATATACTAGCCCGTCCCCTCAGTGGTGCCTCACTGTGGTGGAACACAGTGAACTGGAGCTCTGGCGAGTTTTCCTACACGCCTCTCCCAACCAAGCTCGACTCACCGTGCCCCTCGATAGGAGGTCCACGGGTGAGTATCATGCATGCTCTCAAACTCGGTTTGTCAATTGTCCAAAATGCCTCTGGTCGGCTCCAAAGAGAAAAAAAGAAAAAAGAAAGAAAAAGAAAAGAAAGAAAGAAAAAAAAATGAAGAAAGGTTCGGCACCCCCCTCCCCTATTTATAGGGGAGCCCGACGCCGGGTCCACTCGGGCCCCGGGTCAAACTTTTTTCCCTTTTTCAACTTTCTTCCATTTTTACCCGTTGACTAAATCCTTTGATTTCTTGTGTCAATGGGGCCCATAATAAATTTCTAGAGACTTATTTGGAGGTCTTTTTAGCATTTACTAATTTCTATTCACGGTTAATTATTTTATCTTCAAACTTCGTCTTATCCTAATTTAAACTTCTCTTCTTAATTAGACACATCCGGACCGACAAATTGTTTAACTAAAACGCCATCTTACACTATTCCGTGTGTACGAAAAAGTCGTGCTAGGTCCGGGTGTGTCACTTTTGCTGTAATTAATATTTTTGTTGGGAAGTTGATAGCTTGGCCAAAAATGGAGTTGATGGGACGGATGAGATTCATATTTGCACTTAGCTGATTTGGTTTTGTGAATTGCACCATTTTGTTTTCTTCCCGGGTTGATTTCTTTGGTGTGCTGGTGGGGTGGTGCTTGCTCCCTCTTTTGTTTCTATTTGTAACTTGCATGAATGCTTTTTCCTGGTCTTGTTTCTTTGTTCTATTTGTTGGAAGTAAGTAGCTTTTTGCTCTGATGGTGCACTTAAGTTTTGTGTGCACGGGATTGTTTTTTGACTGGTTCTATTGCTTGTTCCTCACTTTTCATTAATGTGATTTTTGCCTTTAAAAAAAATATTTTGGTTGGGTAATGGTGTACCATTTTGTCTAGTTTTAGAGCCCGTTTGGTATAGAGATTTTAATTTACTTTCCCTGGAAAGTAAAGTGAGGGAATTACTTTGACAAGTTTGGTATGTTTTACAACTAGGTAAAGTTATGATTATTTTGGAATCACTTTCCCTTGTACTAGGGAAAGTGATTCTAAGGGAGGGGGGTGTCAAAGTAGATTCATTAATACAAGGGAAATTGCTAAAATAACAAAATTCCAAATATGACCCTATTTAATCACTGGCGCCAACTTTGCCCGCCTATTCTTTTCTTCATCAGACAATGCCCGCCTATTATTTTCTTCATCAGACGATGCCCGCCTATTAAATTCTTTACCAGACGATCTCCTCCTCTGCTCTCCCCTTTGATTTTCTCTTTTTTTGCTCACTTTGAACAGGTAAAAATCTTCTTTGCATTTAATTTCTTTCATTTTTTTTTTGCAATCTTATGCAATCTCAACTTATTTCTCTTCTTAATCTTTGCAGCAGCCTATACGATAAGTCGAGACTCGTCAATCCCAGGTTTGGTGTTCATCCACTTCTTAAAATTTTCCTTTGATCTTTTTTCTGTATTTGTTGTTGCTTTTGTTTTTCTGGTAGTCTTGCAATTTTTGAATATGGGTGTTTAATATTTTTGTTTATATTCATCATAATGAAAGTAGTACAATCAAGCTAAGTTATGGTTTGAAAAATACTCAGAATGTCTTGTGAATTACAGATTAGTATAAAGAGTCAAGCAGCAATCTAATTCTTTTGTTAAAGGGTTTGAGCATGACAACCTTTCCTAGAAAAACTCTGTAGCTATTAGTTTATCAACAGGATTAAAATTTTGTTGCTTCCACAACTCTTTTTGGGAAAAGCTATTTTAGAATATGAGTGTCGATTCTGCTAAAGGTATTTCTCTTTTCCTTGTTGTTTCTTAGCATTCATTTTGGATTATAGATTGATGCTGAAGTCTGTTCAGTTTTATTCAAACCAGAGTGTTTCGATTGAAGGATTTCAAATTCTGAACCCTTTGAGCACGTTCAGATACCATGGTAGCTAATTGTTGGAGAATAGATAATATTTGTATGCCCCTATACTTTTTCCTACTGCTAATATTTGTGTACATTAACAAGTTAGATAAGTATACAAAGATGCACGTCAATCCTAACATAATAGGCAAATAAATTGTAATTATATGTTTGATACCTAAACTGTAGTGATTGTCGATTTGGTTCCTAAAGAAAATAAATTGGCAAACCATGCAGTAGGACATGGTTTAGTCAAAGGGGTGGCGTGGCAAAATACAACATGTGGGACATGGTGCATTCTATTTGTGTAAATAGTATATGGATTGATTGTGAAGTGAACTATCTTTACAACAATAACTAATTTAATTTAAATTATTCATAATCTGCCTTTCTTTTTTTGTTGATTACTTAGTTGCCCACTTGCCCTGATGGATGACACTTTCCAAGAGGCAAATGCTTTGCTTATGGCTGCACATGCAATTGTTCTTCACGTCAATAACTTGCTCGAAATCATTAGTACAATTGTAGAACTACTCCGCTTAAGGTTAAAAAGTAGAAAGCGCAAAAGAATTCAAAGTAGTAGTTATGAGAGGCAAACCATTAGGATTCTAAACTTTAGAAGGATGATATTTGACAACGAAATGACTTGTTTTGAGAGCATTAGGATGGATAGGGCAACATTTTACAAATTATGTAATGTGCTGGAAACTATAGGAAAGCTTGCACCAACCAAAAATGTGAGAGTTGAAGAAATGGTGGCCTTCTTTCTTTACATCCTATCTCACCATGCTAAGAATAGGGTTGTAAAGAGAGAGTTTGTTAGGAGTGGTGAGACAGTAAGTAGGCATCTTCAACTTGTGTTACACTCCGTGTTAAGGTTGCACCATGAATTGTTTAAGAAGCCAGAACCTGTGCCTCAAAACTCTACAGACTTTCGATGGAAGTGGTTTAAGGTATAATTAAATTTTTATGAAAAAAAAATTGTTACTTAAATAGTTTCTAAATGGATCTAATTTAAATATTAATTTGTATGTTTCTTCAAAACTTTAGAATTGTTTAGGTGCCTTAGATGGGACACACATAAAGGTCAATGTTTTGCAAGAAGATAAGCCTAGATACAGGACAAGAAAGGAGATATTGCTACTAATGTACTAGGCGTATGTTCACAAGACTTACAATTCATATATGTATTACCTGGTTGGGAGGGTTCGGCTGCTGACTCTAGGGTACTTCGAAGTGCCATTTCTAGGCCTAATGGACTAATAGTTCCTGAAGGTAATAATTTAAAACTAAAATATAACAAAATTAGTTTCAATTTTTTTTTTCATTTTAACTACATACAAACTAAAACATTTTGATTATATAGGTTTTTACTACCTATGTGATGCTGGATATACGAATGGAAAAGGATTCTTAACTCCATATAGAGGCCAGCGTTACCATGTGAATGAATGGAGACAAAACACCCTTCCCCGAACAAAAGAAGAGTTTTTTAATTACAAACACTCAAGTGCAAGGAATGTTATTGAAAGATGCTTTGGACTCCTTAAAATGAGATGGGCAATACTTAGGGATAGGTCTTGGTATCCTATTAAGACACATTGCAGAATTATCACTGCATGTGCTTTGTTACACAACCATATAAGAAGAGAGATGAATGTTGATCCATTGGATGCTGAGTTGGATGAATCTTATGTGGATTCAGACCCTTTCTCAAATACACAAAGCATCCAACATATTGAGCCGTCTAATGAATGGACGGCCTTTAGAGATAATTTAGCTCAAGATATGTGGAACGAGTGGCAAGCTAGTAGGAATCAAGCTTGATTTGAATTTGCTGTTTCTATTTTAGTTTAAATGACATATATTTGCTTATTTGTACTGATTTTAGGCTATTATGTAATAATTGAACAAGCGCGCATGCTTGTATTGAAGTTGTACCTTATTAATTCTGAACAATTTTTGAAATTGTGCCTTATTAATACTGTTTATGGTGGTTGTTAATAGATCTTAGATGCAATAATGTTTTGAAAAAAATATTCTTTTACTTGGTTTTGATCTAGATGTGAAATTTTATATCATAGAATCTATGGCCTTGAAGCCCTCTCTGTGTACATTGAGTATATTGAAGACATTGTAATTTCTTCATTACAAGAGTGGACTAACATGAAGTCTCCATTTAAGCAGTCCATATTCTGTCTGGTTGATGTGTAAGATATGTTTGTTTCAGAGATGACTATTTAAACTTTAATCCCAAAATTCTTCAATCCATTGATATGAAAGAACCTAATTGAAACCAATTGATTTAATTTTGCTATGCAAGAAAAGAGAATTTTTTTTTAAGGTTAAGGGATCATGCATGGATCGAGGAAGTGTTTACTGGATGTGTTGCTATGTCGTGTCTCCAATAAATGGATTAGAATGGCTTATAATTTTTACCTTGTTTTTATTTTAAGTTCTTAACTTATTGCACTGTTATGTCCTTAAAATTTCACTCCTTTTTATCCTGGACAAGTCTTTCAAGTTTAATATATCTTAAGGGTTATTAAAGTGAATGAATCAAGAAACTGTAGGCCCGTGAAAGTCTAAAGTTTTCATCAAATATGAATGTTTCTCTTCCTTATCTTATTACTGCTGTCCTCTGCCCTTTCTATATATATTTTTTTAGCTTGGAAGATGCCCTATTGTTTGATTCTATTTATGAAACAGAATCTACCATGAATACCCAATCTCTGTTTAGTTTAAACATGTTACACTGATAGTACTTAACAAGCAGTCCAAATAGTCTATATTTGTTCTTTATATCAGTATACTATTATACTATTTTACACTGTTAGACACAGGGCTGTCAATGTTTTTGACTTAAAAGTTGAATTCAAACATCATGAAATTTCAAGATCAATTTTCCTCATTTTAATATGCCTTTATTTTGATGTTGAAATATTACCTTTTAAGTAAGTTTGATATTCGATATCCATGTGACATATGAATGATTAAAGTTTATGTTAACTTTATGCTAAACTCGAATTATTAAAGTTAGATTTGGTTAACTCTAAGCTAGATCTTGAAAATTATGCAGGGAACTATGGTTGGGAATGGACAACCAAATATGGATGTATCAACTCCATCAAGCTCAAAGAGTAATAAGAGGTCAAATCATCAATGGACTCCATTTGAGGACAAAATCTTAGTTGAATGTTTCTTGGAACTTGTCAACCAAGGATGGAGAGCTGACAATGCATTCAAGAATGGTTACTTGGGTAAGCTTGAGAGATGGATGGGTGAGAGAATTCCCGAATGCAAACTTAAGGGAGATCCTCATATAAAATCAAGACATAAGACACTTAAAGCTCAATATAGGGAGGTGAAACTTATGAGAAGCCAATCTGGATTTGGATGGGATGATATTACCAAGTGTGTCACTTGTGAAGATGATGTTTGGTCTGAATGGATTAAGGTAATATGAAATTAATTAAAACATGTTAATTTATATAATTTGTCACTAAATTTTTATCCTATTTGCAGAGTCACAAGGAAGCTGCTGGACTTAGAAACAAACCCTTTCCCTTTTATGATGAACTAGCCTTGGTTTTTGGGAACGACCAAGCACATGGTGAAGGTGCTGAATCTGCATTTGAGTCCGTTGAAATTTTAGATAAGCAGCATACAACAGTAGAGGTGGCTGAGGCAGCCTCTAAAGCATACAATACAAACAAAGAGACTATAGCCGATGACTATTTTGGAGTTGATTTGGAGGTCGAAAACATAAATGAAGCTGTGTTTCTTTCTGATAATGGCTGCAATGAATCTTTTGATAGCGCAACTAAAAAGACTCGTGAGCAAAAACATGATTCGAATGTGCGTCCTAAAAATAGGAAGAGAAAGGCATCTCCAGGTGAATCAAGTGACGAGTCCATTAACAGTCACATTATCAAGCTTGCAGACATTTGTGATGCTACAAGATCAGAAATCGGTAAGGTGGCAACAGAAATAGGTAAGGTGGCAAAATATTTTGAACATCTTTCTGCCAATGTTGAGAACAAGCCACTCCTTTTTGAGATAATCTCTGCTATTGATGGTTTAACTGCAGATGAGGCTATTCAAGCTTATGGCATTATCTCAGTTGATAAAGGGAAGTCAGAATCCTTTCTATCCCTCCCCAATGAAGCAGCACGGCAGATGTATGTCAAGGGAATCATTGGTGGTCTAATCTAGATGTTGGTTTTTATTTACTTGTTGATATGACAGTTTAGATTTAAGCTTTTGTGAACTTACTTTCAATTGCTGGTTTGGTTGAATATTAATGGATTGTGGTATTTTGAATGGTTCATATTCTTTTCCTAATTCTTCTATTGATGGTACTGATTATAATTCCTTGAAACAATGTGCATGCACCTGTGGCTAAAGTTCTTTGTACAGTCACATCCTTTGTATCGTCATCAGCTATCATTTGTGAATTTCTTTCATATTTGTAGTTGACCATTTAGAATGCTTTTGCACAGAAAAGTTAATCTTCATTATCTTAATGATTCTAAAGAATCCATGAAAAAGTGCCAAAACCTTGTTTTGGAGTTAAAGCTACAGTCAAGCAAGTTGCAGCGTTCCTTTTCATATTTCAGACATGAGAATTGTTAAAAATATAGCTTAGTATGGTTATGAACTTATGAGCTAAAAGCCAAACTATTTCACAAAGAACATATTGGATTGAGAGTACGTAGTCTTCAAAAAATGGTTAAACAATGGTAAGGATATATTAGACAATAAATAAAATTTTCCATGGAAAGTTTAAACTAACCAAATGTGTCAAACAACTTTCCATGGAATTTAATTATAACTTTCTATCATTAAACCAAATGTGTCAATTTATTTTTCAATAGAAAGTTATTCCCTAGAAACATTCTCTATGGAATCACTCTCCATAGAAAGTTTTTCTAGGGAAAGTACCAAACGGGCTCTTAGTGATTCAAATATCGTTATGCCTATAAGAAGTATCATTTATGTAAATAAATAATTAATCCTTATCATTTATGGAACATCTAAACATTGAACTATTTTTAACTTATAACATGTGAAATATATTATAGGAAAAATATGACTCTGCCTTAAAAGAAAAGCATGGCAATGATTCTTCTTCTCAAGTGATATTTGATGCGGATGCATGGAGATCCGTAATTGGGGAGATCAATCGTCCTCACTTGTATGGTTTTGGAACTCTTGAGGATCCAAGAGCTATACTTGGAGGAAGTTCAAGTCAAAGACCCACTGTTGCACCCAATGCACCCAATCTTCAAAATGAGGCATTACAAGATATGTTGAAGAAATTGTTGTCAGAACAGCTCCCTGGTATGTTATCTTCTTTAGGCTATCATCCTATGGATAAGGCATCTGGAGAAAGTGTAATTCCACCATCATCAGGTGGTGTTGAGGTTCTACACTCATCACAAAATGATAGCGAAGATACTGAAAGTGAAGGTGATGGTGATAACATGGATTGTGCTAGTTGAGATAGTTTACTGCTCTTAGTTTTAGTTTTTAGTTGTCCAACTAATATTGATTATGATGACTTTGATAAACTAGCATCATGTTTATTTTGTGCTTAGCTTTGTTCCATATGACTTTGACAAGGTAGCAACCCCAAAGTTTATTTTGTATTTAGCTTCTGACTTAGAAAAGCTAGCATCAGATTTATTAAGTTCTTAATTTCATATGCCTTGACAAGCTAGCCGGGGGTATATTTTGTATTTAACTTATGGTATATATGAATGTATATATGTTGGATTAAGCTTAGTATCATATTAGCTTTACTTTATTGATTCTTTTATAATGTATTAGAATTACATGACAATTTAATTTCTAGCATGGAAATTGGAATAGCATATGGTAGTTAGAGAAACAAATATATTTAGAACTTTAATTAAAATTTTGTCGAACTTCGCGACTAATTATGCAGTCAATCGCGACACAATTGAGCTATGAATGCGACGTACAAATTAGCAATAAAATTACTGGCAACTTATATTCAAATTTATTGCGACAAACATTCATAGGCAATTGCGACAAACGAAGCTAACAATTACGACGAACATATTGTTAAAAAAGCCATACATCACACAATATTGTAAAAAATTGCGACGTATATTTCGACGAGCATTTAAAAGCTATGACGAACTTTGATAACATTTGCGACGAACATAATGGCAATTGCGACAAACTACGACGAAAATTTAAGGTCAATTACGACGAACAAAAATTCATTTGCGACAAGTTGCGACAAACTAAGGACGACGGATATTAGTCAAAAGTTGACCAGGATGTTGATTATCTGCGACAGGATGAACATATATTGCGACAGTATGAATATTGTCGCAGATATACAATACCTGCGACAAACCGTCGCAGTTAAGTATTTACGACATGATCTAATGCTACGCCCCAGTCGACGAGCAAATTCCGTCGCAGATATATAACTGCGACGAAATATTAACTTTTTGCGACGCAATTTGTCCGTCACTATGGACCTGTTTTCTAGTAGTGAATGGAGAGAGTAATGCTTTATTGATATTTTAAAGTGATAGATGAAAAGAAATAAAAAACCTTCTAGAATATGATAGATATATAAGGACAAAGGGAGTAATAATTAGTAAATTTACCAATACCACCCAACAATAATTTTATTCAGTTTTGGGGCTTTCTTCAACAAATTCAAAACATGAGCCCAGCCTAAATATTATATTCTTTATTTATTTATTTTTCATAATACAAAGCATACTTATTAAAGCGATATACGTATCGTATATCGAAATCTTATTTTTAAGTATCGAATATTGTATCATATTGTAAGATATGGTTATATACATAAAAAATTAAATATAAATATTATATATAAAAATGAATAAATTAAAAAAAAATTTAGTTATTAATAAAATCAAGTAATTATTTAATATAAGATTGAAAATACTATTCAAACACTCAAATACACTAAATTATTTGATATCGTGCATATCGCGTGCATATTACATGCATCATAAGATACATATTAAATTACTTATATATTGATAGATACGTAATAAAACAGATATGTTACATAAATTCATATTGAACATACGTATGGAATAAAAAATGAACATACTAAATTAACTTACATAACTCTTTTTGGGCTTGAGGGAATAAATAGGCCCTGCTGCCAATTAGAACTAAGCCAAGTTGGATAGATGGGTCAATAACGGCTCAAATCAGATCGATAGGGTAGTAAAAGGCCGTTGGGTTTTTAATCTTGTCTCCTTGTATTCTATTTTTCAAAATCATTATGGGTTATGTTTGGTAACCCATTTTAAATAAAAGGATTAAGTCCATTACAGGCCCGACTAAAAATTAACAAGACCTCTAATTTGAAAAAACTTGCACCCAAAATTATAGGCCCGAATCAGAACAAAAATGTTGACCATCTATAGATATTTTTTGGGTATAGAGAAAGGAATGGTCCATCTCTGCATTAAAACCAAGATTCATTGGCGAATTTAAAAAATGGTGGTTAATTAAAAATATTTTTTTGTTATCTTATTGCGGTCGGAGATCGTGTTAGTGGTTCAGGATGATGATCCTCCTTCTCAGACCACTCAAGTACTGTCTAAGTTTGACTTGCTTTCAACTATTGTAATATATAATTTTAATTCCATACATTATTATTGGAGTTTTGGAATTTAGACTCAACAAACATTGCTAAAGAAATAACATATATCTCACTACAAAATAATTAATTATTAAAAATATATATTCACTGGTCGAGGATGGCAACCTTTTATTCTTTACCTTATTGCAGTGAGAGATTGTGTCAAGTGCATATAAAGTCACATTACAAAACATTTATAACTTTCGTCATTATCTTATTTTATTCTATCCCCATTACACCAAATGCACCCTTAGATGCTAAATATTTCTTTCATAGTTGCTAATTAAAGAGTGATTATACTATCCTTACAACCAACTCATGAATTAATATTAGTTAGCAAGAGATAATAAAGTTTATTTCGTCCTTCTTTTATTGATGAGATAATTTTTCTTTTATATAATAATATACTACGCACTTTATTAAAAGTATAATATGCTTATTAACCATTATGTTTCTTAATTTTATTCCATTAACATTTATTAGTTTCTTATAAATTAACTTTTTATTTCTAATTGCAATTTCGTTTTAAATTGTAGGTCATTCCACCAATTATTTCTGTTTGGGCGCCACCCGATGCCTCCACCATTTGGGTTTCTTTTTTTAGTTTTGCTATTCTACCATTCTTCCTTAAGGTTGGAGGATTTCCCTTAGAGCCACTACGATTCTAGCTAATGTATTCTTATTAATGTTTTTGGTCATATTTATATGGTATGAAGACATTAGGAGTGATGCAGAGGTAGTAGATATAGAGACACGGGGGTGATTAGTTTAATGAGAGATTCGAGTATCAATATATAACCCTACTTAGTAGTTGGATTCGCAACGACATTTTCCCCTCAGCTGATTGGGATGTTCTTTATCATGTCATTCACACCACCCACAGTTCGAGTATCATCCATCTTGGCTGTGATACTTGGAGGCATCTGTATACCCGCCACCTCGATATCAGCTTTCTTGGAGTGTATATGGATGGAGACAAGTACTACTCGTAGCATCTCTATTCATGCTAAGCTCACTGGTAAATTTTAATATTACTATATTGCACCAACATAATATCAATTTTTTTAAATATAACATCCAACTATATGATTTTATATCTTACTTCATAATTTTTCTTATTACATATGTTAGAGTAAAAATAAATACAATCTAATAAGTTAACTTTCAAAAGTATTGCAAACTTAATTTTTCACATCTATGCATTATAATAGTGTTCAAAATACTATTCACTTGATGTAGGCTACCAACAAATGTATTTTTATGTTTTGAGATTTCATATTAGAGTTTCCTAGAGATGTTCACAGTCTGGTTCGAATAGCCAAACCAAACTGGAAACTTAAGTAAAAATATCGAAACTGAAGCTTAAATTCGATTTTAGAATCAAAATCAGACATGGTTCCGATTTTGGTTCGGTTCCATTTAAATGAAACTAGAATCGTCGATTCCAATTTCGATTTTTTAATTATTTTATTATTTTTAAAAATGTTATTTATAATAATAGTTTATTTAATAAAAAGAAGATATAATATATATTAGAATATATTTTATTGTTAAATTTATATTTATATCATGATATTATATAAATAATATATTATTAATTATTAATTATATATTATTATTATAACTATAAAGAATTACTTTTACTACTATATATTATATTTAATAAATTTTTAAAAAATTTGATGCTTAATTAATATATATTTGGAATTAAATTTACTTACTTTAATTACTTTAACATATATTACTTAAATAACATTTAATTAAATTTAGAAAAGTAATTGAAAAAAATTTGAAAAGAAAAGTCTACGGTTCTGGTTTGAAACCGAAACTGAACCATAACCTTAAGGTTTGATTTCGGCCATTTTAGAATCAAAACTGCAACCATCGATTCTAAACCTGAACTGAACTGAAGGCACCCTTAGAGTTTCCTACGCATGATGATTGGAGCATCTTAGCGGCCTTTGCCATATTTTCATCTTTGGATATGGAGCAACTTCAAGACCCCGAGGATGGTTAGCTATGTCCTTTCCTCAGAAAGTTTCTTCCATTGGATCTATTATGCGGGATTCGTTGCTGATGGTCTGTAAGATGCATGGTTGGGTGTTCGCCTTTTGTGGAGGTATATGTACACTTATGGTACATTATATTATTCTTTGTCTACCAGAGACATTAGACTCATATGAGGTAGATTGGCGAAAAGATATGGGTAAGCACCAGAGTTATCAATATTTTACGATACTCAATATGTATCTTACGATACGATTCGATACAAAACATGTTCGATACAAATTTATGGAACGTATCTGTTTTATTATGTATCTATCAATATATAAGTAATTCAGTATTATATCTTATGATACACGTAATACGCACGCGATATGCACGATATCAAATAATTGAGTATATTTGAGTTTTTGAATAGTTTTATCAATCTTATATCAAATAATCACTTATTTTATTAATAACTATAAAATTCTTATTTTTTTAAATTATTCATATGTATATATAATATTTATATTTAATTTTTAATATATATAACCGTATATTACGATACGATATGATACTCGATACTTAAAAATAAGATTTCGATATACCATACATATATCAATTTAACAACTATACTTTGTATATAAAAAATAAAGAAATAAATAATATGTAAATATATAATATTAATAACTTAGGCTGAGCCATGTTTTGAATTTGTTAAAGAAAACCCAAAAACTGGATTAAATGGGTGTTGGGCGGTATTGGTTAATTTACTAATTATTACTCCATTTGTCCTTATATATCTATAATATTTTAGAAGGTTTCTTTATCCCCTTTTATCTATCTTTTTAAACTGTCAATAAAATAGTACTCCCTTTGTTTTTGAATAATTATTGTTTTAAGGAATTTTTTTATTCCACATTAGTTGTTGGTTTACAAAATTAAGAAATTATTTATTACTTTTTTACCAATTTATCCTTTTCTCTCTCCACTATTTTCAAGTTACTTTAATGAGTTTCTAAGTAATTTACAATATCAAAAAAATTATAATTTAGTCATATGACTAATTTTATATCTAGATTTTAAGAGATTTATTAGCGTTTTAATTCTTGTGCAATAATTTTAAACGACAATTATTTAGAAACACATGTAGTCAGAGAGATTAAACATTAAAGCTAAATAGAGAAATTAAGCAAAGTAAGTAAAGGGTAATATTAGAAGTTATGGTAAATTTTGGTGAAATTAAGGTTAATAACTAATTTTTACTACTTGTATTACTCCCTCAGTCCCAGAATAATTGTCACTTTTGTGACTTTTTTGGTCAAACAATTTCATCTTTGACCATTATTTATGAAAAAATTATATAGAATTAAAATTTCAAAAAATATATTTTGAGAAGTTCATGATTTAAGGTTTACAAATATTATTTTTAAATATTTTTTGACTTTATATTTTTGTAGAAAATTATGGTCAAAGATGAAATTGTTTGACAAAAAAAGTCAAAAAGGTGACAATTATTTTGGGACAAAGGGAGTAATATATGTGATTTGGTTAAGTATGACAGATATATAGGGACAGGGGGAGTAGCAACTACACTACTCTCTCTATCTCTATTAACCTTTTCACACAGGACAAAAAAATAATTATGGTTCAAAATTCTGTACATATTTACCTTAATTTTTTTATTTTATCCTTATCTCTCTCCCTCTTTGATCCTCTCTCCTATTTAAGAAAAATATTCATTAAAAAAAAGAAAAAATAATTTGAAAGAGTAATTTTAAAAAATTAATAATTAATCTTGGGATAGAGACAGATAAAAAGGGACAAACAAAATTTCTAAAAATGGATAGATAAATAAGGACAGAAAGAGTTATTAAATAAGGCAAGTCCTTTATTTCAAAACATTTATTATGATAGGTCTTTAAATTGAGTTTTGCTATATGACCTATCTAAATATATCCCATCTACAACCTGCCTAACGTACCTCTTTATCAACTGACCTGTGGACTCTGAACCCTAATCTAATATTATATCAAGCTCCCAATAAATAATTTCTTGGGATGATTGGGAAGAAATTAAAATTTTTCTCAGATACGACCGAGTATAACTAAACCTCTGGTAAATTAAAAATGATAAAGTTGAAGTTGTAAATATTTTAAAGGGGTAAATTGGTAATTTACAATGGTTGGTATAAAAGCCAAAAGTTTTGGTTTTTGTTTTTTTTTTTTTTCCATTTTTGCTCCAATCTTCAATCCTCCATAACTTCTTCATTTCTCAACCAAATCAAGCAAATAAATACTCTAAATCGTAATGTTTTCCGAGTTCTACGCGATGATGGTGATCACTCTTGCAGGCGAGCAAGGATTTGAATTCAAATTGGAGGGAAATTTTTTAACTTTGCTTGGAGATTTGGAGAAAACCAGCCACCAATTGATTGAGCTTTCTTGTATGTTAATCTACTCTTCTTTAGCTCTCAATTGATATAAATTACATGCAATTTGATTTGGTTGATGGTTGAGTTTTTGAATTCGAAAAAAAAGGTATTATGAGTTAAATTCTTGGATTTAAGTTTGAATTATTGTTTAGTAAGGTTGTGGTAGAGTTATGTAGTGTATTATGATTGGAAGAATGTTATTTTTAGCTTACGGGAGCTAGAATTGCAGATTAGTGAGCTTAAAAGTCAAATGTCAAAATGCTGTTTTGGGGTGAAATTTGAACCTCTCTATTTTTGTGGATTTTGGCTGGGCAAACGATCTCCGTTTGTGATGAAATTTAATCTGTAGAATCTTTGATGTGTTAGCTACAACTTTTATTCACAAATCTTCTTCCTGAAATGCTTGCATTTAAAGATATAAATTTTTGAATTTCTTATCGCTTGGAAAGCATGAAATCTGATGACAGTAAATTTATCCAATTTTCGACCTAGATTGGGTAAGAATTAGAGTTTGGTGCAGAAGAACTTATTAACTAGATTCTTAGAGCTTTCCAACAACATATTATACGCCTTAATCCAAGTTGTGGATTAAAAGATATGGATTTTCGAAGTTGAGGCAGAAAATCTGCCAAGTTTTGGGCTGGCCGGAAATTTGGAAAATTTCTAGATTTTGGTGACTGGCAGCCTTCCGGTGACCGGTCTAAAGGTTGACTGTTGACTTATTAACCGTTGACTTTGATCAGTTGACCTGAAAGTTGACTTTTTCGATTTTGATCGTTTTCTATTTGGGCTTAGTGTAAAGCCATTCTGGAGTATATTAGAGCTTATTTAGGTTATTTTAAGTCATCAATCGAATATACAAATTTTGAAAATGATTTTAATGAGATTTAATTGCAAAATTAGGAGCATTGGTGATGGATCGTGACAAACGCTCTTACTGTGTAGTTGGGATAGTGCAGGAGTATACTACTCTCCCAATCCATGAGTGGTTTGACTTCAATGTTTAGTGAAATTGATAGCAAATGTTTTTAATTATTTTAAATTAAATATTTTATTTGTTTTGGGGTATGATATATCACTGCACAAGTATACACTTTTTATGAGGGCGGGTAATATACCATATATGACACACCCGAACCTAATACGACTTTTTCGTACAAATGGAATAGTGTAAGACAGCGTATTAAGTAAACAATACGTCGGTCCGGATGTGTCTAATTAAGAAGAGAAGTTAAAATTAGAATAAAACGGTGTTGGAAGATAAAGTAATTAACCGTGCATGGAAATTAGTAAATGCCAAAAAGACCTCCAATTAAGTCCCTAGAAATTTATTATGAGCCCTGTTGGCATAAGAAATCAAAGGATTTAGCCAACGGGTGAAAATGAAAAAAAGTTGGAAAAAGAGAAAAAGTTTGACCCAGAGCCCGAGTACACTCGGTGTCGAGCTCCTCTATAAACAGAGGAAAGCCGAAGCTTTTACTTCATTTCTCTTTTTCTTTTTCTTTCATTTTCTTTTCTTTTCTCTCTGGAGCCAAACGGAGGCATTTTGGATTTTTGGCAAATCTAAACAAACCGGCTGGCAAGTTGAGTTTCTAATACGTCATTCTACTCACCTCGATCTACGTTATATTAAGTTTGCACGTATTTTCATGCATCGATTTAGCATAGATCTGAGTTTTTAGTTTTTGACCAGTTTAATTTAAAACTCAAATCTACGAATATTGGGCTAGTGGAATAAAGTGAGTTTTTAGTATGTCATAGTACTTACCTTAATTTACGTCCTACTTCGTTTTTAGGTATTTCTGTGCACCGGGTGAGAGTAAATCGGAGATTTAGTCAATTTAAGCTAAATCTCGATTTTACACAAATTGGACTGGTGTTTCTCGTTTCTACCTCGGCGTATCCATCACGGATGCCTTGAGGATTGCCTCTCTAAGTTCGTACGTCGAAAGGAGAAGAAACAAGTGCGAAAACTGAGGGAAGGAACCCGCCGAGGAACAGGCTGATCGAGTCCCTGTTTAGATATTTTTATATTATATTAATATATTTTAGATATTTATATATTTTATTAATATATCTTAGATATTTATATATTATATCATTATAATATATAAATATCTCGTATGAGGGCTTTTTGGGCCTAATTTCGCGTAGAACTTGGCCCAGCCAGCATAGGGCCCAACCGAGTCCCTAGGGGCATTCTGGTAATTTTTCGTCAAGAGTTTAAATTTTGGCCCCGAACCTCCCGAACACTTTCTTAGGCCCCGAATCACATTCAAACACAGTCTTAGGTCATATTAGAGCCTCATAGGTGCATTCATGAATTTAATTACGAATGCTAACGTATTTCCGTGTACTAGGGCTCCGGGTAAATCGAGTGCGGCGATGCTCCGGAGGTTAATCTACATGGAGTGCTTGGGAGTATACGAATCTCCCAATACTGTGAGTGGCCTTGCTTTCAGTGCTTAGCCACTGAAGACAAACATTTTTAAATGTTTTGAAAATATAAATTGTTTTAAAAGATTTTACAACTGTTTTGGAATAAGGGTAATCCACGACACACACTTTTTATTTTTTGATACACCAATTTAGAGGGTGGGATGATTTTAAAAATATAAAAGCTTGTGTGTGTTTACATGTTTTAAATATATATAAGAAATATTATTATTATTATGATTATTGAGGGTGAAATACCCTTGGGAGATGAGTGACTGAGTGGGTTCCTCGGTGCTCTAATTTGCGGGAGCGAGGATCGAGTTGAGAGCATGCATGAGACTCAGCCGTAGACCGCCTATTGAGGGGTACGGTGAGCAGAGACTCTGGGAGAGGCGCGTAGGGAAGCTGGCCAGGTCTCAAGGTAGCTGTGTTCCACCACAGCGATGGGCACCACCGAGGGAACGGGCTAGAGAAAGAGAAATTGTGAAAGTGTATTTAAAGAGAAAAGAGATAGCCCTTAGTGCAGTAAGGCATACGACTGGCCAGTCGTGCCTTCAGTGTATCAGATGCCAGCCCGTTTAGTATATATTTATTTTAAAGATTTTAAATCAAATTCTCATTTAAAGAATTGTAAAAGAGATTTTGAAAACAAAGTTTTTATTTATTTTATTTTATTTCTATTATTATATTTTGGATTACCCCTATTTTCCCTAACCCTGATGGGGATTCATTGAACCTCTGTCACTCACCTGTATCCAATGTGGATGGATGCAAATCCACGTACAGGATCAGCAAATAGAACGGAGGCTCACTAGCAGACGTCGGTGGCTTAGGCTTAGCAGTTTTCCATTGCGTAGGCATTCCTTTAAATTAATCCACTGGTGTTGCTTATAAATTAAATATTTTATTAAATGATTTCTAATTAAAACTTTAGTTTTGTTTTGCAGCGGTGATATCTATTTCAAGCCTTGCGGTGCCTTGGATGCGTGGCTGTAGACATGTACTTCGAGGTAGCGCGGCGGTTGCCACGTGGCTGGCCGGGCGGGTCGGGGCGTGGCAATATATGATGATATAAATAAATAAATGATTTTATGCAAACTTGATTGTGGCGTGATGAGAGTCCGTACGTGACTTGCCCGATCGAGGTATATGTTTTTATATAAATCTAATTGTGGTATGATTATAGTCCATATGAGGCCTGTCCGATTAAGATATCATATCAGTCCATGAGAGACTGCCCTAAAGGGGCATATTGCTAGTTTAGTTATAATGGCTTGTGGACCGCTCTCCATTGGGGAGATACAAGCGCACTACCCTGGAGTTGAGAGGCGCGGAAGGTGACTCATCAAGTGGATAGTGTAGTTGTTTTGAGACAACTATGACAATGTTAGGAGAAAAAGGCATGGTATGGATATTTACATATAATATTTTATAAAAAAATGATGAGAATTTCTCCCAACGGTTCGAGCTCATCGACGAATGAGGCTCGGTCGATTTATGCCTCCCTAATTAAATCAAATTGTGAAAAAAACGATTTTATTGGTGGGAATTGTTTTAAAATAAAATTGATGATTTATAAATTGGCTTTTGGTATGATTATATGCCCCACCGACCACCGTCTTTGGTCTTTTGCAGTGTTTCCAAACCACATCACTAGTATTTGGGCTCATCTTGTGGTTTGATTATATTTTTCAAGTCTAAGGCTCATAGAGGAGTAGTTACTTCGTAAAACGTACGGATAGGCTTCCAGCTTATGTAGATATTCTATTCATAGCATTAGTGATCCATGTGTATTTTAAATTCCATTGCAATGTGTTTTTGGTTTCACTCTTTACACTTGTAAACACAGTTGTTTTGATATCTTATTCATGGGGACCTTATTACTATAAATGCTATTTAAAATTATTCTTTTGATTATTAAAAGTTTATGACTTGAAATGATATTTGATATTTTTTTATGCTTTGTTTGCTATGCCTTGTGTTGTTTCAGACACGTGGGTGAATACACGTACTTCGAGACAGTACGACAGTTGTCACGTGGCCGAGCCTGTAGGTCGAGGCGTGACATGACCTCACTTTTTTTAATTCTAAAACTCTACCACTATTATTTGTAAAAAGATAAAACTTATCATATAAATAAAGTAACTTTTTTAATGTGTGACTAATTTTTTGTAAAACGCATTAAAGTTTGACAAATCAGGAAGAGACATGTCAAGAGAGTTGTAGGCAGGATAGATTTAGGTAGGGTCAAAAAGTATTTTTCTTTTAAGTTAAAACTTAAAATTACAATTGCGTCAAATTAGAATGAGTCTTACTATATAACTTGTCTGTAATTCGTCTAACGTGACTTTTCATCAAATGGTCCAACTCATTTTTTTATTCTAAAACCCTACTACTATGATTTATAAAAGAATGAAACGTACCACATAAATAAGATAACTTAGGATCGTTTAGTATTGTTGCTGTTTTCTATTTTTTGATGTCAATTTCATATTTTGGAAATAAAATAGGTGAAAACTCATTTACCATAATGTTTCTATTTTCAAAATTTTGGAGACAAACCCCATATTTAAAAAAAAATGGAACCAAAAATTTTATATTTTCATATGTTTTCAAAATACTTCCATAACACATGTGAATAATAACTTTTTAATGGCATCTGTAATATCTAACTAATACATGTTTGGAATATATATATATATATATATATATATTTTCATGAGAAAACAAATGATAAAATTATATATTTAAACATGTTTTGTTTTTAAAAAAATTGACAGTGCAACTATAACGAACAAAAATAGAAAACAAAAAAAAATTGATGTGAAAGACCCCTCATTCAATGTAGAGCTAAACTTTTGTAAAATGCATAAAAGTAAGACAAATTAGGGAAATATATGCCATGAGAATTGTAAACAAGTCCATAAGTATTTTTTTGGACAGAAGATACAACATGAAGGATTAAGTAGTGTGAAGAAAAACTATTATCTTCTTACCAACAAGTATTGGTTGAGGTGGTAACGATCTTTGTTTGATAAGGGTATCTTTGTTTGACATAAGTTCGATTCTCTAAAGCATATTTGTTAGAAGAACTTTACTTTTAATATTTTTAATTTGAAAGTGATTAGTTTTATGCTAAAAACTTGAGATACTCTTAATTAAAGAAAAAAAGCTATTACCTCCTGGACTTTTTTTAACTCATGTAGTGATTGGTAAGTGTGTAGGAATTCTAGTACTAAGAATTTGTATACAAGCGAAATTGCTGAAACTTTTTCCAATATAGTACCAAATCAAGGCTGAGAAAGTTCAAAAGGGGAAAAAAAATAAAAAGAGGTTCAGACTTCTGCACGTGAACTACAGATCAAGTCTGGAAAAGAGCACGTAAAGACTGGTTTTAACTTTTAAGCCCTCCCCCCCAATCCATTGGTCAAGCAAAAGAAGAAGAAAAGCAAGTAAGACCAATATAGTGATTGCGTGAGAATATATGCCACCATGTCCCATACATGATAAACCTTTCTATACGTCTGTCTAATGCCGACGTCAAAAGCGACAATTTTCCAAACTGTTTTGGTCAAACTAGAAAATAGAACAATCATCCGCAAATAGACGTTGCACCAATCATATTATTATATATTTCCTTTCATTTTCTTTGGAGGAAATACGTCTTAGTCTCTTAAACGAAAAAAAAAAAAATTTAAGAGAGGTTTTTTATTTAGGATCTGGTGTGATTTAATTTTAAATTAATTAAATTAATTATTTAAGATTTATATGAAAAGAAAAGTAATATTTAATAATGAGATTTCATATCTAACTTAGGTGCTATTTGATAAACTGAAAAAATTAAGTACTGAAAAATAAGTGTTGAAAATTTAAGTACTGAATTTAATAAGGACTGAATTTGTGTATAAAAACTGTTTGATAATTAAATGTTGAATATAAATAAATTGTTTGATATCCATAAATGTTGAAATTTTTTTGAAATCATTAATAGCTAAAATAAAGGTGATTTAGTATAAAAGGAAAGTTTTTTAAACTTAAAGCATTTAATTTTTTCACCATTCAATGATAAGTAGGTCTCTACCTACTTTTTAAATTCAACACTTTTTTGTTGAAAAAATTCATTTAAGTTGTGACCTACAAAATTTATCAAACATGTTTAAAATCGTAAAGTGTTGAAAATTTTTATTTTTAACAGTTTGAAAATTTTCAACAGTTTATCAAACAGTCTCTTAGATAATTAGAAGTTGACAGAATTTGAATAGATATAACATTACACTGGTACATTTATTCAAGCTTAATTCTCGAGGCTAATCAATCTTAAAAAGATTAATAGATTTTTTTTCCTGAATTTAGATAAAATAATACATAAATTCAGCTAATTTATTTATCAGCCGGTTTGTTACTTAAACATAAAAAGATTAATAATCAGTCAAAAAAGGAACATAAAACCTTTTTTCTTTTTTGGTTACAATGTAAAACCCTTTAAACATGTAAGGCTGATTAATCTTGTCCTTAACCCAAATAAACACATGGATTAATTATTTTGAAAGACAGAGACTCCTCTCCTTTTGTCACCTGCATGATTCACGGATCCTCGATCCGATCAATTTGGATTTTGGCGGCTTTTGTCTTGTCCGGTTCAAAAGATCCGGCCCGGTTTGCACCGTCTCCGTGGTTAAGGGAGAGAAACTTTGAGGAAAAAAATAATTAAAAAAGGGTCATAGAGAAGGAAAATAATTATTTATTAGTGGGGGGAGGAGGAAACTATTCTCGTGAGAGGTTAGACTGGTGTTATCAAATATATAAATTTAGTTATAAATTCAACACCTATTAAATAAAGTTTTAAATTTGAATATTTTAAATAGAGAAAAATATTTAAAAGAGTTTCTTTCATTTGGTGTTTAAAGCGGCTCAATTCTATAATGGTTTGAAATATATACAAAAAAAATAATTAAAATATACTTTTGAATTATGAGACCAATATTAATTATGTCGAGGTGAAAAGAGTTCTATGTCTCTTAAATAAAATATTAGGATTGAGTTTATGCCTCTATGAATAGAAAAAATAAATGAGAGAGTTTCACTTTATTTAAGATCTGACATAATTTTATTTTAAATTAATCGAAATTTGATATCACCATTATATAAACAAGGTCTATAAAAAAAATAATAATAAATCCCAATCACTTACTCTACTAATGAAATAGTACTAACACTTTTATAAAAAGAAAATTACTCAGAATCAATATCACTTTTTATATTTGTCACTTTTAAATCAAAACTGCAAAAGGAAAAGGATTTATTTATGTGGAGTATTTCTTTTTTTTCTTTATTAGTACTAAATTTCATTTCCTTATTTTCCTCTAGTTTATTAAATAGGGTTAAATCGGTAAAACGACGTTTCCGCGTGCTTGCCATTAATGATTGCGACGGGTCTCTCCTTTTCGGGGGTTTTGCATCTATGACCTTCGATTTTATTCTATCCATTATTTTAATATTTCGAATCTTTTGAATTTTGGTTCATGAACCGTTTACAGAATCATATATGTCCACTTGTTGCCCTTCAATTTAATATTTTATTCACTTTACTCCCTACTAAATTTAATACTCCCCTCCATTATTAATTTTTGAGTTGGACTATTTTTAGTTAATTAATTTTTTTCCTAGTTAGATCATTACAATCTTCAAATACATATTTATTAAATTAAAATTTAATTTAACTTAATATTTAAATTAATAATTTTTAATTAACTATTTAATTTGTGCGAGTTTAAAATGGTTTTTATGAGAATTTTAGGGTAGACGAAATCAACTAATTTTTATCTACTTGTGTGTTTCTTTGTCCGAAAATTATTATTGAGTCGTCTGCTTTGAGTATGATAATTTTGATTTAATGTATTACCCTTATTAAATGCTCTCTCCGTTCCTGAATAATTGTCGTTTTAGAAAAAAATTTAGTTCCACATTAGTTGTTATTTTACAAAATCAAGGAAGCATTTATTATTTTTTTTATCAATTTTATCATTCCCTCTCTCCACTATTTTCAAATTACTTTAATAAATTTCTAAATAATTTATAATCTCAAGAAAAGGACAATTTAATCATATAACTAATTTTTTGTCTAAATTTTAAGAGATTTATTAGCTTTCTTAATTCTTATGCAATAATCTTAAACCACAATTATTTAGAAATGGAGGTAGTAGTAATTGGACTTGACCTCCTCAAACTTTCTTTATAAACGAAAATGTTGTTTGATCTGCCTACTCCATCGAGTCATTGTTCTGCCTTATGTGACTTTTTTAATTACCACAAAAGTTTAGCCACACTTTTTACCAAGTTAAGCCCACTTTAGTATTCATAGTTATAAAGGGTAAGTTTTAAATTTTGATAAGGTTGTTATAGTAGGGTTTTTAGAAGGAAAAGAAAGTGGGATTAGACAAATAAAAGACAAGTCAAACAAAATGAAAGGCGGGACAAAAATAAACAGGACATATACCATTATTGCTTTATAAAATAAATAAAGTGAATGAATATAGGAATGGATAAAATATAATATTATCTAAAAGAGAAATGATATACTAAATTATTAATAATTTTTTATAGGAAAATAAATTATTAATCATTGATTTTGAGAGGAGTCTTGATAATAATCTCAAAGCAACAATAACTTGAGTTGACTAATTAGGGCAAACAATTGAAGAGGGAAAGATTGTAGTTATCATATCTTTATCTTCATTAAAGCCTTAGACTTTCAATTTAACCACCATACCCAACAAAATAATCAAAATTGTCAATTGTTATTCATGGAAACATCAAGGACATTACTTGTGGATTTTAATCAACAAAATAAAGAATAAAAGAAGTCTTTTTTTTTTTTTCGTTTTAATCAACATATCCCCACTATTCGTAGACTTTTATTGGTTCAAAACTAATTCTTTTGGGCGGACAGTATGAAAGATAAAGATTCATAACAAGTGCATCTCAAGAAATTAGATTTTTATTCTCATTCTTATCCAAGTAGAGACCGTTACCATTTCAACCAATATTTATTGGTATTTAACTTTTTTAGCCAAGTGATATTTTAAAGGAGTGTTAGATTCTTAATCCTAATGATTAATATTCAATCCTAGAAAACTTCAAACAATAATCTATCTATTAGCCTGACTCATAGGAGTATTATTTATGTTCATTAATATATATCAATTACAAAACCACTACTTAATAATTTTCACATCATTTTTCAATTAAACAATATTTTATTATTGTTTAAATTATATAGTTTAGTGAACCCAATCTAATAATTAAATTAAACACTATAAGAGCTTAAAGAAGCAATTTATAAGACAAAGAAAACGAAATTAAGTCGGTAAGTCAATAATGCACCAAAAAAAATAAAAGAGTAAAGACTAGACTTAGATGTGAAGTCAAAATCTTTTTTAGATGACACTTTAAATCCTTCCTAGCTACCAATTTGCAGGCTTAACCTTTTGAAAAAAAAAAAAAACATGCTTTAAAGTTAATCTTTTGGAGTTTAAAGGAAGCAAAAAACAACATAAATTGCTCAATCTTTTCCAACATGAATTTCACTTTTTTGACTTGTTCATACGCTTTAGGATAACTACCAACATCACCTCCTAATTTAATCACACAACCTTTTTCCCACCATAAGCTGGCAACCTCACCTTTTCTCAAAGAAACTTTATCTACTCCCAAAAGCTTATAAACATAAAAGATGGTAAGTAATGAATTTAAATAGAATTAATCGTTGTAAGGCAGTATCTAATTACGTAAATATTACTTTTAAAGAAAATTATTTTATGTACTTAGAGAGATTTAACTCAACATATTCTGCGTAAAGGATTGGTACCATGTTCATATTAAATTTAAATTAAATGATATAAAATATTATTTTAATTCTCTTATGGTGTTTAACTATTTAATTATGCTATAAAATAATATTTTTTAATTGTTATTTGTACTACTCTCTTTTTTATTTTAGAAATCAAAACAAAAAAAAATCATGTTCTCTTGTACAAAATCAAATATATTGTAAGAGCTTTTAAACTAATGGTGAAAGGCATCAGATTTGAAGCCCCACGTGACACTATTGGTAGGTGATTTTTAAGTTCAAAAAGTTAAAGAAAGTTAAAAACAAAAATAGTATGCAATTAATTAATTGACAGATTGCTACTCTGATCTTAGAAATGAAATAATTTTCTCTGCCCCCTAAACTTTTAATTAACAAAAGATATAATGTATTTTAATTATAAAGAAGCAAAATTTTCACTCATTTTTCAAAATTAAAGTAATAATTTTTACTTTTATGTAAAAGAATAAAGATACATTTTGTGTTATTTTGATAATTTGTTCATTTTAAATGTTTAATCATCATATAATTAATTTTGCTCTCTATTATTTTGTTTCGTTTTATAGTAATTTTCTAATTAAAAAAAGGCACAAGCAGTAAAGTAGCATTTGATTCAATATTTAGAACCTGACCCACTATTTACAATCCATTTTATATTACGTTTGGGTGTGAAAAAATTTTTTCATCTCTAACAAACTTTTTCAAAGTAATTTCATAAATCAATTTTCAAACACAAATTTTCAAAACCAAGCCTTTTTGAACCGCAAAAACAATAACAAACTAACTCTTATTGACATAATTCAAATTCCTTTCTCCAAATTGTTAAAAAGAGATCTTAAATTCTAATAAACAAAATTTTATTTAAATAAAGTTGTAAAAGTTAGAAAACGTATAAATCATAGGGTTGTTAGAAGAAATATCAAAAAGTAAAGGGTGTCACTAAGAAATTTATTAAAGCATTACTTTAATGTTCACTCGGTTTTGTTTTTGGTCTCTCTTTCCAAATATATTTTTATAACTGAAAAAAAAAAAAGAAAGAAGGAAAAACTAATTGAAGGAAAGCAAACATTAGCCCCCATGTGGCTCTTCTAGCCTTCACTGCATCTTCCCAGCTACTTCCCCCTCTTCTCTTTCTCTTTTTTCTCTTCTCAATTTCTTTCCATTTTTCTTCTTTTTTATTTTCTTATTTTGTACCTTCGTCGCAGCTTTGGCGACTCTACTTCATGTGATCGGTAAGTGTAAGCTTTTTGTCTTCATTTTTCTTAGCTTTCTGTTGATTTTTCTTTCTGGGTTTTAGGTTTTATTCTGTTTGGAATTCTGGGTTGCTTTGTTTGGATAGTTAGAATCTGTGGCTACTTTTTCCTTTCCTTTAAGGCTTTGGATTGTGTTATTTTAAGTTCTTTTTCTACATTTAGCATGCTTGCTTTTGAATTTTATTGCTTTCTGTTTATTGATTAATCATGAGAAGCATCTTTGTGAAATTTTTACCTTTTATTTTGATTTAGTTTTTCTCTGTAAACTATTGGATAGTTCTATTGGATTATATCTAACTACAAAAAAAGAAAAAAAAAGAAGAAGGAAGAAACAGTTCATGGGAATTCAATTTTGATCTAGAATTGATACTTCCTATAAATTATTTTCAAGAATTATGTATGATGTTTAAATTTTGTGTTTTGATGATTTAGTTCGATTAGTTGTTTACCTGATTAGTTGATATCTAGTTGGTTTTAGAATTTAAAGTTCAAAATCTATGGATATGCTGATTTTTTGGGGGTATTGATGATAATTCTATTCTTCGATTTTTCTGTTTTATATAGAATTTTTGGGATAAAAAGATGGTAGTCGAGTCTTGGTTTCGTAGTATTTTGAGAATTCCACGGAGGCATGAAGGAGGCTCCGAGAAGGTTGAAATTGGAGTATTAGCATTTGAAGTAGCAAGCTTGATGTCTAAGCTGGTGCATCTATGGCACTGTCTGAGTGATAAGCAAGTTATTAGGTTGAGAGAGGAGATTACTAATTCAGTGGGGATTAAGAAGCTAGTATCGGAAGATGAAGATTACATAGGACGCTTGATATGTGCTGAAATGATTGAAAATGTTGCACATGTAGCAAAGTCTGTGGCTAGGCTTGCGAAGAAATGTAATGATCCGTGTTTGAAGAGTTTCGAACTTGTCTTTACGGAGTTGGTCCAGATTGGTGCTGACCCTTATAGTTGGGGATTTTCGTCAAAGAAGATGGACAAGAAATTGAAGAAGATGGACCGTTATATTTCAGTGAATGCAACTTTGTATCAGGAGATGGAAATGCTTGCGGATTTTGAGCAAACCCTTAGGAGAATGAAAAGTAGTGATACGGAGCCAGAGAATTTGCTTGAATTTAAGAAGAAGGTTATGTGGAAGCAGCACGAAGTGAAGACTCTGCGAGAGAACTCTCTGTGGAATAAGAGTTATGATTATACCATTCGCCTTTTGGCAAGATCAATATTCACAATATTTGGTAGGATCAAAAATGTCTTTGGAATTGAACAAAATGTGGCTGATGGAGATTCAAGGGTGATGAATTCAGATTTTATGTACCGCAGCCAGTCAGTTTCTGCTTTAATGCAATCTTCAGTTCATCCAACTGAGAATACTAACCTGACAAAATTTTCTTCAGGCCCCTTTGATATGTTTAGCACCAAATCAGGTCCAATTCCAAAATCAAATAAAACTAATTATTTCCATTCTGGGCCTCTTGGTAGCTCAATCACAAAATCAGGCCCTATTACTGGAAAGAATGGAAATTTCAACTTCCATTCAGGTCCGCTTGAGAAGTCTACACCAAAGTCAGGACCACTTTTTCGAATTGATAAAATCAGCAAGAAGATTTGGCAGACTAACAACCACTCAGCTGCTGTTAATGGAAAGAAACCACAGTTGAAAAGCAACAAATTGACTCAAGTGGGACCTTTTAAAGGATGCATGGTAGCCGCAGATAGTGCTACCATAAGAAATTGTTACATAAGTTCCAATGGCATTCACTCAGGAATTCTCAACGGAGCCAAAGATGGAAATCTTGACCTTCCTGAAGGAAATGCAGTTCAGACTGGTTCACCGGTGTTCAGAGCCCAATGCAGGTTGCTGGATGCTCCACCCGAAACTCTTGGTGCTGCTGCTTTAGCACTGCACTATGCAAATGTTATCATTGTAATTGAGAAGTTAGCAGCTTCTCCTCACTTGATTGGTCATGATGCTAGGGATGATCTGTACAACATGTTACCTGCAACTGTGAGAGCTGCACTCAGAGAAAGGCTAAAACCATATGCAAAAAGCTTAGCTTCATCAGTTTATGATACAGAGCTTGCAGGAGAATGGACTGAGGCAATGTCTTCCATATTAGAGTGGATTGCCCCACTAGCTCATAACATGATTAGATGGCAATCTGAGCGGAGTTTTGAACAGCAGAATTTTGTTTCCAGGACTAATGTGCTTCTGGTGCAGACTCTTTACTTTGCAAATCGAGAAAGGACAGAAGCGGCAATCACTGAGATCCTTGTTGGTCTGAATTATGTCTGGAGACTTGGTAGAGAAATGAACGCAAAAGCTCTTCAGGAATGCTGTGCAACCAGTAAAATCTTTGACGAATGTTTGCAGCTAGAGAAATAAAGTAACTTGACCCGAGTTGCAGTATCTTCACATCTGAATGGCATCATGGTGAATGTTGGCAAGATCCCATTCCAGGCCATCAATGGAGGCTTTTGTGTTCTATCTTCCAGCATTGTTTCAAGAAGAAAGAATGATCCAACCTACTGTGAAATACAGCATAAAGCATTCTTTTTGAGTCAGAGGTATAGTTTGAGCTTTAGAATCATTTATCTTGCTATATTTTTTGTGGGGGGAAGTGCTGGTGATCTTTTCATAGGATTGAAGATTGTTTCTATATTATCTTCCTCGTAATAACCTTTTTCAGTTAAGCTGTCATCCATGAAATGTGTATATTATTTAGAGCTACCCTTTTGAAGTTAGTTGTATATTTACCCTATAGGTTTATTCATAATATTTATATATGTTGCGGATGCCTCTGAGTTGGGTGTGCTTTTCACTGGCAGCCAATGTTTGATGATAAGTTGAATCAGATGTAAATCAGGTTGCCAACAGCCAAAATCCAAGGTTGAAAATACTACCTTTCCCTACAGCCAGGCTTTTATTTGCTCTTTTACCCTGTTTTTTAATATATTTTCAAAATATATTTTTTATTTGAAAATTTGTAACGCGACATCAGACAATGCCATGTTAGCATGCAGATGACATGGCCAAGATCAGAGACCAAAGAAATATGGTGATTTAGTCACCAAATTCACCATGGAATTTACTGTATTAAAAGAAAATAAGTCCTTCAATCATGGATTTAGACATTGGTATCAGTATGGATATTGGTATCACACTCTCAAAATTATGGATATATCAACAGATATTTTGCAAATACAGATATGCGTCTGATTTAATCACCTTAGGAAAGACCAAAGTAGTTAAAAGGGATATTGAGACATAAAGACAATCAAGCACATCTTATGTTAGCAAGGACTTCTCAGTTCTGCTATGTCAACTTGAGAGGAGTGAAGTGAACTAAGCATCCAATATACCCTTCATTTGATTGCATCAAACAAATTTTTATTCATCGTTAAGCTGAGTGATCTTCAAATTTACAGAACCAACAGTAAAAAGGGTCCTAATTGGCAAATATTGTAGTTGCTTAATGCCTCAATTAACTTGCATTACAAAATACATTCGAGATAAAACTCCGGAAAGCAAAAAAACTTAGGTCAATACTAAAAATCTAGTATTAGGTAAACATTAACAAAAAAAACTAACATAAAGGAGATAGTTTCCTTTAATTAATTAAGTTTTCTTCCTAGAAAAAAAGTTTCCAAAAGTTTATGAACACCAGCTCCGCCCATTAGGGAACAGGGTCTTCTAGTTGAAGAAAAGGGTGGCCTAACAGCATTGTAGCAGTCCATCTTTCATCCGGATCCCTGGTAAAACACTTCATCAAGAAATCCTTCCCCGAACTCGACATGTTTTCTGGGATGTTTGGTGTTTTTCCGCACAGAAGCTTATCCCTCAAGTCCCTATGATTTATAAAGTCCCATGCATATTTCCCAGTAATCATCTCAACAATAATACAACCCACTGACCATATATCCAAGGCACCAGAAACTTTCCCGCAGAGAGATTCAGGAGACATATAAGGTGCTGTACCTCGAAATCCATATTTCCAAAAACTTGTATCTTTCTGCCCATGTACCATAGCCAATCCGAAATCCGAAATCTTTAAAGTAGGTATATATTTGCAATCTTCAGAATGAAAAACTAAAATATTTTCCGGTTTAAGATCAGAATGAATGTAACCTTTCTGATGAATCTCAGCAAGCCCTTGAAGCATCATCAGAGCATATTGCTTAACATGTCTTTCGGGTATTTGGCCACCATAATCCTCCATCAAATCCAGCAAATTACCTCCCCCAGCAAATTCAAGAAACAAACTATAAAGGTCTGTTCGATCATCATCCGGATCAACACTTTTGAAACTACCATAGCATTGAACTATATAAGGGCTGCCGATGAACTGTTTAAAGACTTTCTTTTCATCCCGAAGAGAAGAAACCATTGCTTCATCGGCAATATTAACAGATTTTGCAGCAATCAATTGATGGCCAGAAGAAGAACGCGCCGTAAGTTTCACCAAATGCACAACACCGTGGCTTCCCTCACCAAGAATCTTAATCCTCTCCCAATTGAACTCCATCTTCATTCTACCTATTTTTTTTCCTAATGCATTACGATAATTTGTTGAGGAGGTTTAGAGATATATATAGGACTTGTTGAGTTAATGAGGTGATAGGTCTTCCCAAATTAATTAGAAAAAGGATTTTAAGTTCCTTGATGATGAAGTTACCTAGAACCATCTTAATTGGGATTTTTTTTTCAAAAAAGGTAGTTATTATTATTTATTACAAATTTAAAGGACTTTTAATCTTTTTTTTAGATATTAAAGAACTTTTAATCTTATTTCTCTAGGATACTTCCTTGCCACGTAAGCAATTTATAAGTCACGTCAAGTTGACTTCTCTCCTTTGTCCTTGAACTTGTTATTTTTCTATTTCAATTCTTCTTTTGTTGTATATTTTTTGTTGCTTATTTTTCCTACCAGCCAGGCCACCACAATCAATCTGATCCAAAGCTACGTTTCAAAAGCAAAATTTATATTTACATTATTATTAAGGAAAGCAATAGGATGTGAAATTAAAAAGCAAGTCGAATTTTGAATTAGTCGAAATCTAATGTAACTATACCGAAGAGTTAAAAAAGAAAAAAAAAAAAAAAGAAGTTCAAGTTGTTACTCTGTTTTGAGAGAAATAACAACATAGCAGAGCTACAGTAACTCAAAGCCTACAAAAATGAAAGTCATCACAGCTCTGACTCAAGCAAACCCAGACCTTTCTCTGCAAAAGCATATCATCCTTGCACAAAAAGTTCAGAGCTTGAACGAAAGCCATGTCAAGATGTATAAAAGCAGTCCACCATCTGGTAATAATTGCAACTAATTTTCACTTTCTTGCCTTTATTATGGGATTACGTAGAACAATTAGCTAGCTAGAATAACAACCACGCAGCTGCCGCTAATGGAAAGAAACAAGTACACACAGTTGAAAAGCAACAAATTGACTCAATGTGGGACCTTTTAATAATGCATGGCAGCCCCAGATGGTGCTACCATCAGAAATTGTTCTATATATAAGTAGAGTTCTACTTCTAATGGCATTCACTGAGGAATTCTTAATGAAACCAAAGATGAAAATCTTAGCCTACCTGAAGGAAATCCTGTTTAAGATATAGAGCATGCAGGAGAATGGACTGAGGCAATGTCTTCCATATTAGAGTGGTTGGCCCCGGCCCCACTGGCTCATAATATGATTATGAACTGCACAATTTTGTTTACAGGACTAATGTGCTTCTGGTGCAGACTCTTTGCTACGCAAATCGAGAAAAGACAGAAGCATGCAGCAATGACTGAGATTCTTGTTTGTCTGAATTATGTCAGGACTCAGGAGACTCGGTGGAACTCCACCGGTGGAGTTGAGGCTGGAGTGAGAGAGGGAGCCATTGGATTTGGAGGATGGCACCCAATAGAGCGGAGCAAGGCAGGCCCTACTTGAAGTCTGCTCTCTTTTCTCATCGACTACAAAATGTCTTTCTTCATTTCCCTCTAGCAATTCTAACCAGAAAAATTGACCCCCATGAAAAACCAGGATTCAGTTGTTCAATTTCCAACAATATGAGGACTACATTGACCAAAACCAGAATACAAGAACAAAATCGAAAAAATTGCTGTCTTTATGTAGCCCCAGTTAGAGCTAGATTGCAAAGAAAAGGATAGCATATTACATGTAGAAAGAAATTATTTTGGCCAACTTTGCCCAAGAGGGTTTTGTGGCTATGATTCTTCTTATAGAGTATCTTATGACCTTTATTAACTAGAAAGTGGAAACTCAATTAAACTTTGCCCCACCCATTAAAAGCCCAACAAACACAAGGGAAAAAGAATTAATGTTCGATGAGGAAAATTCAATATTTACATATTTAGAAACTTGGAAGTTTATCACAAGGCAATAAGCATACTGAATTACTTATAATTAATTGATAAAGTAGTTTTACTTAATACATCAAAGCCCTTTTGTTAATGGGGCAACAATATCAGAGGACATAAAAGCCATTTATTTCTTTGTTTTTCTGGTGAACATAAAGGCATTTAGTTATGAGAATTAGAAACATAACTAATGTATATCACTTCTTGCCTATCAAATCCCCTATCAGTTTTTCAACTGAGTTGAACGAGGATCCACCTTTGGCAACAGCGTTCCGAGCCATCTTTGCCATTTCCTTCGCTCTCTTTCTCACCTCACTGTCCCCATCCATCACCAACCTGATAGCCTTCTCTATCTCATCCGCCATCACAAGCTCATGACTTGTAATACCAAATTTCCCTCTATAATCCAACCTCAAAACTACAGCCAACCCAATTTCCTTCAGCGTATAAGCATTGAGTTGTTGTTCAGCAAACATAGGCCATGTTACTATTGGCACACCGAACCACAAGCTTTCTAGGATTGAGTTCCATCCACAATGAGACACAAACCCTCCTATTGCCTTGTGGCCAAGAACCTCCACCTGCGGCGCCCACCCACATATAATCCCTTTCCCAGCTCGGATCCTTTCCAGGAATCCTTTCGGTAACATGTCATCAAGATTCTTCGGACATTGAAGAATTTGATGTGAGGCATTGTTTTCAGGGTTTATCGGCACACGTAAAGACCATAAGAACCTACACTCACTCTGCTCTAGCCCAAGTGCTATTTCTTTCACTTGGGGTACTTCGTAGCTGCCCCCCATGCTTCCAAAGCAAAGAAAGATAACTGATGATTGAGGCTGATCATCAAGCCATTTCATGATGTTTTCGCGTTCCACCAGATCCAATTCAGGATGTGGTTGACGATTGATATCAATCACTGGTCCAACTGGGTAGATTGGGAGGCCTTGGCCATTTGAGGTATAGCTCAAAACATATGGCTCAAGCTCTTCGAACGTGTTTACCATTATACCTTTAACATCCATAAACCTTTCAGCAATTTTTACATATGTGGTGTAACCTCCTTGTTTGTCAAATAGAGCTGAAGGAAGAACAGAATGAGGGATAGGGTGGTTGAGAAATCCTGGGATCAAATATTCCGGATCCGAAGTTTCAAATTCTGAGCTGTTCTGGCTATGTCGAACCGGTAAATACAACATGAGACCCAGGTAAGCTGCATTTGTAGTTAAGAATATATAAGCAGGAAGATCAAACTCAGTTGCAATATCAACCATGAATGAACAAAAGAAATCAATGACTAATCCAAAGAGTACTTCGCTTGAATCATCAGAGCTAGATGATTTCATTGTTGACACAATGTCTCGGACAGCATTTCTGACAGGAGGGACGTAGCTTTCAAGGTAAGAATAGATAAAACTTTCTGGTGACTTCAAAAAATCTAACGTCGGAGGATCGACTTTTGGGAGTTCTATCAATTGGACTCGATCAGGTTGAGAAGCAGCAATCGGTTTGGTGTAGGCATTGACAAATTCGCTTGAAAACCACTTCATAGCAAGAATGGTAATCGAAATTCGGTCATCTTGACGAATCAGGCACTTTGCGAATTCAACAGTTGAGAGCAAGTGGCCAGCACCCGGCGTCGGAACAAAGATTAGCTCTACTTTCTTCATTTCTTCCTCAGCTTGTTAATGATATGATATTTGCTTTCTTGGACCAGTAACTCCTATTTGATCTTCTTTATCTGTTGTGTTGCAATCTTGGAGCCAGAAGGGACCATAGATGTACACCAATCAAGACAAGATAGTCCTAGAAGCTGGCTAGAGTGCAAAGAAAAGGATAAGATTACGTATATTAATTTGGTCCCCTCTGCCAAAGATTTTTTTTCTTTCTTGTGGCTATGATAGGTTCTTATGTCAGATTGAAAGAGGCAAATCATTAAAATTTATAAACCATCGGGCCTACAAACGTACATGTAGGTAATTAAAGATTTTTTTTCGAAAATCACATACATCCGTATCCCTTTTAACGGTTTATGATTAATCCTATTCAAGTCATGTTTTAAAGATCTTAGCCTAGAGGCTGAAATTGAAGATCACTTAATTTCAGCAAGAAGTGCAATGGATACATTAACTCTTAAGACATCAATAAGAAGCACATTTACAGCACAAATTTTCGCCACCGCTACATGGGTTGCCATCTTCTGGCGTGGAAACTTAATTGAAGTGTGCCCACCCATTAGTTAATGGTTAAATACTCAAATTGACCCTTAAATTATACCTTTTTTGACATATTGGCCTTTAAACTTTTATTTGGGACAATTGACCCCTCAAAATATTATTTTGAGACAATTAACCCCTCAAACTATTATTTTGAGACAATTAAGCCCTTAAAACTATTATTTGGGGACAATTAACCCCTCAAACATAATAATTTGGGACAATATAACCCTTGAAATTTCATGCAATATAACCCTTTGGGAGTTAATTGTTCAAAAATAATAGTTTGAGTGGTTAATTGTCCCAAATAAAAGTTTAGGAGCCAATTTTATCTTTTTTTATATAGTTTGAGGGCTAATTTAGGTATTTAACCGTTAGTTAATTATCTATAGCTAAACATGTAAGTCATGATGAACCATACGTTACAGTAGAATATTGAACTTTTTTTTTATTTCAGTGCCAATAGTTTAATTTCTCATAGTATCATATAAAATATGCATAGAAAGTAAGGCTATATTTGGTATATGAAAATATTTTTTGTTTTCATTCTCTAAAAAATACAAAGAAATCACCATATAAAATATATATAGTTTATAGAAATATATGTATGTTTTAAAAAATAAAAATGAAAATGGACCTAAAATTGCAAATAATTTTTTTTAACATCATTTCCAAATTCATTTTTATTTTTTTAAAATATATATGCATTTCCTCTTATAATATATATCTTAGATAGTATTTTTTTGTATTTTTTAAAAAATAGAACATTACCAAACATAACGTAATGTTTCAAGTTTGAGGCTTGTAAAAGAAAAAATAGATTTGAAAGAGTTTTCTTTTATTTCGAGTTTGATACAATATTGGACTCTAAATTAGTTAGATCCAATGTGATTATTGAATATATACATATCAAGAGGTTTATCATACCTAAAAAAACGGATGGTGTCTGTATATATATGTATAGTGTCAAGTAATAATACTAACAATTAGTTGACTTAAGTGGTTTGATATTTGTTTCACTTAAATAAGATTTCGAATTCGAGGTTGTGAATGAAAAAAAATTATTGTTGAGAGAATTTTAATTCAATAATAAATTAATCCGACTTTAACGAGATTAGTTTTTGGTTAAAGACTTACAACCCTACAACGCTATGCTTATAGAATATATACCAGCTATGCCGATACGTCGTCTGTACCTGGGCATTATGTACCTTTCTGGGAAATCCAAATGTTACTCAACCACATCAATTGATGCTAAGCTGCTCGAAGAAAGTTGATTACAGTGTAAGAGAAGAGCTGGATTATGTAGACAGGCAATTCCGTACCCGAGAAAAGACTGTGGGACCACTTCAGATACGGGTGGTTGACCCTGGAACATTTGAGGCATTGATTGATCATTGATTTCTTCTTCTGCCAAAGGGGCTCAATATATCGAGTTTTTATCTCAAAGTAAGGTAATTGTAAATCTTTATTCCCAGAATAAGGTTTTTTTTTCTTATTTCCCATAATGGGGTATTTTCTTGCCATGTCATCACTATAAGCCACATCAGACTTCTCTCCTCCCTCATCCTCTTTAACCCTTTTCTTCTTTCTCTTCTCAGTTCTTTCTACTTGTTTCAAACTCGTGTACTTATTGCCATGGATTCGTTACTTATAAAGGCAAAATCCAAACAGCACTGAAGAATCAAAACTGAAACAATAATACAACTCTAATAACTAATCAAAACCTTGCTGCGAGTCTCTTTGCCCTTTTCCAAACCAATATCCAGAATTAATCAACCCATTATAAAGAAAAGAGATTAGTTACATACTGTAATATTCCTCTTGTGTTACTTCGAGTTCAGGGTTGTTTCCTCTCTAACCAAAGGTATTCGAACCAACGGTTCAATTTCAATTTTCAAAACTAAATATGTCTAACTGTACAATTTAATCGAACATGTTGATCTTTGTTTTAATGGTGGGTAAATGTGCTTGGAACAACCTTGTTAATATTGCATTGAATTAGATGTAGAGCCCCATCCAAGTATGCAGGTGTAAGGCCTTAACCAAATCTGCGGTTGCCAGTCCAATACGGTGGGACAATTAATTCCCTACCATTTTGTTTCCTTCAGTTGGGCTTTCTTTCAAAATTTTCCATTTCATATCGAGTGGAATGCCAATCAATTTTATTCATGCTTAATCAGCAAATTCCTTCTCAAGATACCTTCTATTCCCAAAACAATTTTGTAAGGTAGGGCCAGCAACTTTAGGCAAACAATTCCAATCAATCAGAGTCTGAGTCAATAGAAAGATATAATCTTGGTCTTACATAATGTTTTTACCAGATAAATAAGAAGGGAATTCGTTGATAAAATGATGGGAATGGATCAACAACAATGGATGTTAGCTGAAGCTTCTGCATCCATCCGAACACTGAATTTTAAGTTTGGGAAAAGTGCATGAGTCGGAAGTCATAAGAAATAATCGAGGAAAGAGAAGAAAAAGGGTAATGAGAGAAGTCCGACGTGGAAGATAATGATGACATGGCAAGGATATACAAGTGCCTATTTTGAGAAATAAGAAAAAAAATACCTTATTTTGGGAACAAAGATTTACAAGTGCCTTACTTTGGGAAAAAAACCTCTCAATATATCAGTGCAAAACATCAAGGTGCATTAACTCTAATACTGCTCTTTAGTTGCTTAATTCCCATGTCTTTCCATATTTATGTTCGCCTTAACTCCGAAGCATAGTTATCAGACTCATATTGGATTGTCGATCTGACCGGTTGAATATGTGAATTGATTATGAAGGCAATATGATTTTGTAATTAGACCAGAAATATAGTTGACTCAGTCAAACTTGCCGTTTTTAATTAAATCCATATTAAACCCGATAGTTGAACCAAACTCGTGGTTTTTTAGTAAATTGATATTAAACCGGATAATGAACTAGTGGTATCCATTGCAATTACTAATTCTTCTCCTTTTTTATTTTTTTTAAATAATCGCAGTTATACTATTCAATTTCTGTTTTTTTTTCTTATTCAAGAGAGACTCAAGAATATATTATTCCCTAAGTTTAACTATTTAAGGAATACGTGTGTGATAAGGCCATATTTAGTGTATATTTGGTGGTTAATTTAATACATATTTTAACACTTTTATGGTCTAAATTAATGTGAAATTCAAGATATTCTCTCATATTTGATTTGTTTGCTTGTAGATATTAAATTGGAACTAATTCCATGAAAAACTAGTGATTAAAAGGCAAAAGAAGAATTCAAAGGCTGGTTGAACAAGATGAAGCAAGCTGCTGGGCCAGAAAATAGCAAAAAGATGAGGCCAAGTTTAGGTTTTTAATTCAAGGCCTGGTAACATGACCAAAGAGTTCAAGTTTAATTGGGATTAGCTCTACTTAACTTCCAAGCAATCTTATGTAACCTAGTTACTAGTATAAATACTCATCCTAAGGTTCTTCTAGGATGTCTTAGATTTTATATCTTAGACCTCCTTATCCTATTATTTTATTTTATTTTATTTTGTTCTTATTTTATGAGTAGCTAGTTCCCTAGTTAGGGTTAGGGATGTAGCTTGTTTGGATTTTTAATTATCTATGTATATTTTGATTATTTGATGGTTGAATTTATTCTTCTTATTCTTAATCCTGAATTTATGCTTGATCACCATAGATTCACTCTTAGGGATTGTATGAAGAACTGGGAGGTGAAGTATGATCCGTGCACTAGAAGAATAAACATCTTAGAGTTAGAGATAGGGATATCCTAAACTAGGGTGATAACCAATAGATTATTTGTTCTTAATGAGTTTGATTAATTAGGTTATGCATCGGGAGATGATAATCACTTAATTGAATATACCTGTGTACCTTGAGAGAGGACATAGATACATTAGTGTAATCGTTATTTCAACTTGAATAATTAGAATTGCATGATAATTAATTATTCCTTGCAAGTGAACCCCAAAACCCTAATGTTTTCTTATTTATTAATTTTCTCTTTATTTAATTAGCTATTTTAATTATTTAATTTCTTCTTTAATTTAATTTAATTGTTTTTTTTAACTAGAATTAATTAAATTAGTGAATATTAGTCTTCGTGGGAACGATATCTTGGAATACTGTTTTTTCTATATTATCTCGATTCTGTGCACTTGCAGATTAAGGCAACCAGTGTGCGGATGGAATGAGCATTTTCTTTGTTTTGTTTTTTTTTTTTTCTGAACCAAACGATGGAATATGACCACTCGCCAGGAATAGACTTAGATAATTTATTTGTTTGAATGTTAGTTTATTTAGTGATTTTTTAATTGTTTAGTAATTTTTCAATAGATATATGTGCTTGTATAAAATTTATCTGACTGTGATTTTGATGAGGTTTCATTATATCCTCAAAAAAAAGTTTTAATTAAGTCATATTCTTTTATTTGGAAATGAATTAGGTGTGTAAATAAAGTTACCTAGCTGAGTTCATCAATTGGGAACAAACATGAACATTGACTCAATCAATACCCCGCATGAGTACCTGGTAAGCTTATTGGAGCTTTTGTATTTTTCAATATATTTTTAATATAAGTATTATGGATTATACAATTTTCAAAATTATTACAACATTTTTTTATATCAAAGGGCAATGTCGAGACGTTTTACCGCTCCGACGATAAAGTGATATGGCGTGAAAAATATTTGGGACTAAACAGTCTAAAAACAAATGGAGTCACCACTAACCTTTTATTTTTAATAGGTGTGGTTAGTCACCTACTTGTTTAACCCAACGTAAATCTAAAAAGATTACGTCAAGTTAAGGAAAGAAACTGGTCTACGAAAAAGATTTTAGGTTCGTGAGTCGGTTACGCTTGAGGAATGATTAGCACCCCCGAGACGCCCGGAAATCGGTACCACAAAAGTCTTCAAAATATTTTACTTGGGAAATAACAATAAAATGTGTTTAAAATCATTTTAAGAAAAAAAAATTTTCAAATGTTGGAATAAATATTCCTTTTAATGTGAGATAAAAATCCCATTGAAAAGTTAAATCCGAAATTTAAAAACTTAATGTCGGAATGAACATTCCTTTTGATGTGAAAATCCATAACCCAATTTTGAATTTGAATAAATTTCCTACTTAGAATGGAGATTCATTTTCTAAATAGGAATAAATATTCTTCTGAAATCGAAGTTAAATTTAAAAATGAGGATAAATATCCTTTTATGAAAAACAAAAATTTAATTTTAATTTTAGAAAGTCTCAATAATGAGAATGTTAATTGAAACCTTCTAGAAAATATTTTGCAAAAGGGTTGGGATAAACATCCTCAAATTCATGCTTTGAAATTTACATTAAGAGACTTTGATTATGATTATTTAAATTAAAATCTCTTAGAAAGATTTAATTTTAAGATAATGTCGGAATAAATATTCCTTTTAATTTGTTGAAGGGAATAATTTAACAAGAATTTAGTTTAGTAGGAAAACCTTAGTAAATTAATAAATTAAGACATTTCAAAAAATAAATGTCCTTTTTATCAAATAAAACTGATTTTTTTACATAAAAAAGAATTTTAAAGATTCAAAGAATAAACATTCCTTTTATCGGAGTTGAAAAAATGCATTTTTGATAAAAATGAAGTTTACTTGAAGGGTCTTAATTAATTAAATGTACTAAAGTTCTCCCAAAAAGGTATTTTGGAAAATTAAAAAAGGGTCAAAAGAAAATGAATATTCCCTTTCAAAGAAATAAAAATAAGAAAAGAAAAAAGTGATTTTTTTAATAAAACTTGAATTAATTTGAGAGGCCTTAACTATAATTGGGTAGTTAAGATCTCTAAAAAAAAACTCCTAAGACATGTTTTGAAATTAATGTTGGAATAAACATTCATTTTAATTTAATTGGGCCTCTTAAACAAGAGATTTTCTTAAAATGAAATGAAAATAAAACATAAAAGTAAAAATAAAATAAATAAAAATAAAAGATTTTGGAATAAACATTCCTTTTTGTAAAAAGAAAATTTTTGGAATTCATTCGCAAATTTTAAGAAATTAAAGAAAAATCATAAACATGATGTATGCTTTTTATGAAAATTACATGAAAAACATATTTTTTAATTTTGAAGGGATGAAAAAATTTTCCCGGGCCCGATCGGACTCCCGATTAGACACCGAGAAAACATCTCATCGGAAAAAACCTTTAGAAACCTCAGACTCCCGAGGCATCTTTCGGTTACCCCATGCATGTGAATTTTTGAAAACCAATGTTCTAATTTTAATTATGCATGAATGAGACAAGGAAACATGGGTTAGTATATACATACACAATTAATTACATAATATGACATGGTAAAATAAATAGGACATGGAAATTTAAAACCAATTTTTCAAGATCAAATTGTATGGCAACTAACTTAACACATACAAGCAAGCCCAACTTAAACAAGTACATATTCATGGTCAAAGGTATAATATTATGCAAAATTTAATTCATAATTGAATAAACATATATACAGGGGTAAAAAGGTCATTTTACAATCAAGATTAAATTTTTAATTAAGCATACATATGAGGGCAAAAAGGGAATTTAATGCAAGATATAATTTCTATTTAAGCAAAAATACATGCAAAGGCAAAAAGGGTGATTTTACATACAAGATTAAATTTTAATTAAAAAGCATACATAAAAGGGCAAAACAGTAATTTAACACATGATATAATTACTAATTAAGTTAACATATCCATAAGGGCAAAGAAGTAATTTTACAAAAAAGGTGATTCCACATATAAACTTAATTTTTAATTAAACAAACATACAATCAAAGGTAAAAAGATAAAATTAAATGAATATGCATACAAGGGCAAAAGGATAATTTCACGAATAAGATTAAATTTTAATCAAGCAAATAAGGATTTATAGACAAAAGGGCAATTGAACAAGGTCATATTAAACTAAATAAATATTTAAAAAAATAATTTTTATAACCAAGATTTATTCTTTTTGTTTAAATAAATAAAAATAAATAATAAATAAATTCAAAGATTTAATTTTTATTCACCAAGGTTTTATTTTTAATTAAACAAAAATATTTACAAATTTAAAAATGCAATCTTTATAGCTTAAACTAAAACCTTAACCAAACAAACAAATTCACAAAATTAAAGGTATAATCTTTGTAGCAAGGATTAAGTTTTTAAGCAAACAAGAACGAGAATAAACTCTAAAATGTAATCTTTTAAATTGGGATTAAAACATTTAACTAAATAAGCCTATGGAGCATACAAAGGAAAATTCAAAAATAACAAAGCTAGAAATTTTTTTTTTATAATCACATAAATAATTAGAAGAAAAGACACATTAGCAAAAATAAAATAAATAAATAAATAAATAAATAAATAATCATCTTGGATATTCTTAAAGCATACTCTAAACTAACTAGAATTGTAGGAGATAAATATCAACAAGAGGATTAAAATTAACATTTTTATGTATGAAGTTAACATAACAAAGTAAGAATCTTGCATTTTTAAAAAAATGAAGGATCTTTGTACATAAAAATAAGAACTTTACCTATAAAAGATGAAGTTTTACACCAAAACTAAAAAAAAATAATGGCTTTGTGGAGAAGAGAATGGCTAAAAATTGATGAACAACAAGCCTTTTTCTGTATTTTCTCTAACCAATCTATTTAAAATAAATAAAGAGGAAGAAGAAAAAAAAAATTTCTCTCTTTCTTCTCGGACTCTCTTTCTCTCTTTTTCTCTCTCTATTTTTTTTCTGTTTTGTTTTGTTGAAAGAAGGCTCAAGCCCTTCCTTCCCCCTCTGTATTCTCCCCTTTCTTTTTTTTCTCTGTTTCTTCTTTCTGCGTTTGAAAGAGAGCTGAAGCTCCCTTTTGAAAAATGCTCTCGCGTATCTTCTGTGCTCTTTTTTTCTTTTTTTCCCCCCTTGAAAGAAGGCTCCAGCTCCCTTTTTATTTGAAACTCCAGTCCGCTTTCTTGGGAGACAAACCCCGGAAACAGGGAGCCAAAAAGAAACAGAAAACATGGAGCCAAAAGCAGGGACGTGGGACCATCTAAACTGTTCTCTACCAGCTCTTTCACGATGGAGGCTAGGCGTTGTACTCGGCTTTGGTGATCCACATTTTGGAAGGTGCTGAAAACATAGCTGTAAGTTGCCGTCTGATGTTGATGCTGTCTAAAACCGCAAACTACTATGCCATTGTTGACGCTGTTGAGGGTGGCTGTCGGGTTGTTCGTCATGGCACTAACTGCGTTGGTGGTTGTGATGGCTACTGTGATTGTTGCTTCTTTTCCCCATGGCTACTGCCAGAACTTGCGAAAACACCCATTGGAGCAGTAGTCATCAAAGCAAAATTTGGAGCCTGTAAAGGTACCGCAAAATTTGGACCATAAGTATTCATATTTGCACGAGGTACTCGGCTGTCAGCAGTTGATGGGCTATCTTCACCCCCTAATTCGCCTTCAAGTTGCCGAGCTTGATGAGAAGCATGCTGATTTGGTTGCTGCTGACGTTGCAGAAGCATTTGGAGCTGTTGTTGTTGGCGCCGAAGATAAAACTCCTGCCCTGAACCCGAAAACGGAACCTTTGGGACCTGATAGTTCGGTCCACCTGAGCCAGAGTTAAGTCTCTTTGGTGGTGGTGGTGATAAAAGGTGATGTTCTTGCAATTGAGCATATGAAAGTGGCACGAACATAGCCGGGTTTTGAGTAAACTGAGCTTGATTTTGGTTTATTATAACCTGCGGATTAAAAATCTGCGGCTTTTCATCCAAAGCTTCAAGGGGCTGAAGCTGCAAATTGCCACCGCTAGTAATGGACTCAAAGGCAAAACCTTGATCCACCACGCCAAAACCTGCATTGAACTCCATATCTTGAGACCCAGCACCCGACTGAAGAATCTTGTTTAAGCCCATGGAAGGGTCTTCAACATCACCCATAATTAGCCTCAGAATGGATCGTTCTTGACTAGGAGACCCGGACAACGTACTCTCCTAATCCTCCATAACAAAACCACTTTTTTACGTTCCAATATCTACGGACTGGTTGTTGTTGTTGTTGCCGGAGACAGCAGTGGTTGCCGTGGCTGCTTTGTTGCTGCTGTGCGAGTTGTGGAGGGCGCAGGAGGAGCGTGTTGCTGCTGCTACTTGAGCAGCTGCCGTGGTGGCTGTGGAGCGGTGGTGTATAACGATGATGGTTGCTGGAACAGCCAGCTCTCACGGAAAACTGATTGGTACTGTACCAAGATCAGCAGCAACACTATGAAAGCTGCCACACCTCACGGTGAGCTACCCTCGGAGGGGAGGTGGTGAGTGCTTCAGCTTCACGAGAATATGCCGCATTCTTGAAAGATCAGTTGGTTTTCCAAGCTTTGGTCCCTGGATGACAGTTATAGATGGCTTCTTCTCTTGGTCCTTCTTGCCTCTTTTCTTCTCAATATTAGGGACCTCACGAGGAATGAGTTCAGCAATTGCAGTCCAGTAATGTTTGTCCGCAGTTTTATGGAACTTTTCTTGATTAGCCGAGTGCAACTTTTCTCTTTCTCTGTTATTAGTTTTGTTGGTCTCGATAGTTCCTCTCGGTATTTCACCAACATGTCATAGTAAGCTTCCATAAACTGATCGAGTTCCGGGTCTTTTGAGTGGTCTCTCGATGTCACCGATGATCGCTGCCGTGCCTCAAACTCTTGTCGAGCTTCTGCTAGCCGAGCTACAACTACAGGCGGAGCTCCTACCTTTTGGCAATCCATGTAAGCTTCCAAGGGGTTAGAATACTGAGGATGAGCAATGATCTTGGCTTTAATAGCCTCTACTTCAGTACTGGAACTTTCGTTCCCGTCTTGCTGTTGATGAATCCCTTGATGCCCTCTCAGCAAAGGGTAGTGGAATTTTTGGCCATGTTGGGAGGTGCTGGCTTCTTTGTTGACGCTGCAGCAGCTGTGGAGCGGTGGCGTGGCTTGGTCGAACTGCTGCTGCTGCTGCTGCTATGGTGTGGCTGCTGCAGTGAGCTGCTGTTGTAGCTGAGGGTGTTACACTCTGAGTCGTGGGATTGGGCTTGTTGCGGTGTGATTAAGATTGGCTCTTGCCCAAGGCAGCATCCTTACACTAGCCAGCTGCATATTGTGGGAATGGCAATGGCAATGCTAGCAACAATGGCTGCCTTAGCTCCAGCAACTACACCCTCATGAGAGCAGCGCTTTGCTATGGCCAGCCTTTGGTCAAGTGAGGCTGAGGTAGCAGATTGAGCAACATTTTTAGCTATTGCAAAAGAAATATGATTCCCAAAAGAACAAACGATACTGTTGAATGAAACAAGTTAAAAGAAAGGGGTCTGTAGAGAAAGATCAAAATAAGGATGTTGTTGAAGCTTTGGTTTGGGTTAGATATTTGCATGGCTCTTATTAAAGGGAAGAAAGAGAATAAGCCGTGGGTTTTGGGCTTATATATATAATATTCATATATATATATAAGTATATATATATTTAGATATATATATATACACATAAATATATGTACGAATATATATATAAGTATTCATATGTATGCACATAAATATATATGTATACATATAATTACAAATATATATACATACATATAAATATATATATACTTATATACCTATATACATATATACATGTATATATACACGTATTCATATATATATATATATATATTTCGCATGATCACCGGGTTGACTCGGTTGGTTTTTCAATCTTGGCTCAAAATTGCCTACAAGGTAACAAATTAAAATAAGATAAAAATAATAATATTCAAAGATAGACTAAGCTTAAGAAAGGATGATAGATGCAATAAAAATTGAAAGTGGTTAATTGATTAGTTAGTTAATTTATTAACTAATTAACCAAAAGTCAGAATTAAAAATTAGTGTCTACAGGCAAGTCTATACCAAGTTGCATGTGATCTCTTTTTGATATATATATATATATATATACATAATTTAAACGATGTATATAAGCACCCGTTAACTAGTTAATGTAATTGAAGTATTGGATTAAAATCCCATAATGTGGGAGTTTGACTGAAGTGATCAAATTGAAGTATGAGGGCTTATATACTTTAAATGCAATGATTTGATGATTAATTTTCGGATTATACCTCTTTTTTATTCTAGTTTAGTTTACGTTCATGTTCTGCCAAGGGTCAATTGATAGTTCTTAAAAAAAAGCGTCAAAGTCATCTTATTTTAATTTAATAAATAAAATTCAACAAAGTCTTGGTCCTTTAATTTCAAACTTTTAATTACTATTAATTAGTAGGCAGTATTGAAGTAAGGGGTACGAAATATATAAGCCAGAAATTGGTTCCCAAATTGAAGAAAAATGCGAGATAATGAAGTGTGAAACTTGGAAAATGAAATTCTTGGTCTTGTTCTTCCTAAAATTTTAAGCGGTCGTCGTTGGTGTTGAATGTTTGTAGTTGACCACAGAGCGTGAGAAATGCTTTTGCTTGAATATTTCATATTTGTCTTTTTGCATAATTAAAGTTTGGTAATATTCCAAATCTTTTCTTGGGCACCTTTAATTGTGATTATAAATTATGGTATTTGGCCTATAATATAAAGAGTTAGATGGAAATTAAGCTAAGTATTCAATTCTTTTTTTGGTTTAACCGAGGATATCCTCAGGTTTTTGGTCCAAGACTATTCTCTTTCGAGTCGGGTTAACCCGCTATAGGGGTAAAACTCTTTTAATAATGGTTTTTTCTATTCATAAAACTCAAACTCGAGATTTTATTTAAGGGGAATAAGTTTTAAACCACTTGAACCAACAAATTGTTGGTAGCTAAATATTCAATTCAACGAAATGAATAGAAGGTCTTTGCCCTCATCATCTAATTTAGTTATATTTGGACTGGAAATTAGGCACATACTATATATATACAATTCAACGAAATGAATAGAAGGTCTTTGTCCTCGTCATCTAATTTAGTTATACTCGGACTGGAAATTAGGCATATACTGTATACAATTCACCAAACTAACTAGAATGACTTTTCCTTCCTTGTCTAACTCTTATAGTATAAAAAGGGTTACTCTTCTTGGGGCTTCATTATTATAACCATCGAAGACTTTTTTTCGTATTTTATTATTCTGGTTGCTTGATCCACCCAATTTTCCCATACAAAAGGTTCAATTGCAACTTAAAACTATCGAATGGTTGGTTCAATGGTCCAGCCACCCTCCTCGGCAATTTCTCGATGCAGTGCTTACGATGTATTCTTGAGTTTTAGAGGTGCCGACACACGTAAGAACTTCACAGATGACCTTTACGCAGCCTTGGGGAAAGTAGGGATTCGCACATTTAGAGATGAGGATGATATTGAGAGAGGGGAAATTATGAGGGACGGAATTGAAAGGGCGATATTGCAGGAGTCAAAAGTAGCGATCATAGTCTTCTCAAAAGACTATGCTTCATCAACATGGTGCCTTAACGAACTATTGAAGATTATGGAACATAGGAAATCCTCTCAATACATTGTTTTGCCTGTTTTCTATGATGTGGATCCATCTCAAGTCAAGAAGCAAACGGGGAGCTATGCAGAAGCTTTTGCCAGACATGAAGAGAGATTCAAGTTTGAAATGGAAATTGTCCAAAGATGGAGGGCAGCTTTGCAGGAAGTTGCAGATTTAGGAGGCATGGTCTTACAAGATAGGTACGTATATACTAGTATATGCCTTCTTGAAATTGGGAAATTATCCTATATACATGGAAAATTGTTTTGGTTTAATACACAATTTAATCCTTGAGTTATACAAAAAAGACAGATTAGTCCCTAAATTTTTATTTTAGACAGATTGATCCTTGAACTTTTATTTTGAGATAGATTGGTCCCTGATTTATTTTTTGATTAAAAACTCAAAGTAGAAAAGTCATCTCAGTACCAGATAAAAAATCAAATGATTTTCGTTGATGTGGAAAAACTTGATCTGATTTAATTTTTAATTAAAAACTTGATATGAAAAAACTCAATGAAATCGTTTGATTCTTTATCTGGCACTGACGTAACTTTTTTACGTCAAGTTTTTAATTAAAAATAAACTAGGGAATAATTTGTCTCAAAATCAAAGTTTAGGGATCTATTTGTCACGAATAAAAATTCAAGGATCAATCTGTCCTTTTTTATATAGTTCAGGACAAATTGGGTATTAAGCCAAATTGTTTTTTTCTTTTACTTTGTTGTTATGGAATATTAGAGTCGACAAGTATTTAACAGCGCATATTTATGAAAATTAAAAACTATATTCGTGGAAATTAATCTAAGTGATATAGATTGCTCAATCCTTATTTCTAATTAGGTAAAAATGTTTGATAAAAATTTTGAAGGAAAAGAAAATGAAGCAAAACAAATTTATTCCATTATTTTTGTTTTGTTTTGGATGGATCAAGTAAAATAAGAAATAAATTGTTTTGATTTATATTTACATTAAATTATTTACCTATTAATTTCTTGAACACTCTACGTATATACATATCTTTTTCCAATTAATTAACTACAATGAACAATTATTTTATCTATTTATCTATTTTAAATGATAGCAATATATTAAGGAGCACTCTATGTAGATACACATCTTTTTCGAATTAATTAACTACAATAAAAACTTATTTTATTTATTTATATATCTATTTTAAATGATAGTCTATATTAAGAGTTTAAATTATATTAGAATCATCAAGATTATTAGACACCAAATAATATTTGGTGATGGATGTTTTTAAAAGACAAACAAATTTCACACTACTCCCTTTCTCAAGAAATCACCAACCTTAACCTTAGTTATATATATAGAACTCTCGTTTTTATATGACTTCCGCACACTGTCTTGATCTCAAGCCAAAAGGGGAACTCATTTAATAATTAATTACCTGTTATTAAAAAAGTCCTTAGATATATGGGTCTAGGGTGCCTAAAATTTCTCTTTTTTAAAATTTATTTGTGTTTTAAATATAATTATATTACTTGATCTATCACTTTTGTCTAGAGTTGTTCAAGGACCGGAGTACCCGTGCAGGCCAGTAAGTCCGCTAGATATTTGGAAGGGTTTAGACAAAAATTTTAAATTTAAAAGTCGGGCTTAAACAAATTTCATAAACCCATTTATAAAATGAGCTAGGCTTGAACAAATGTTATAGGCCCATTTTATATTATAGGTGAAAAAGCCTAAGTTCCACCCACCCTAGCCTGGTTACTATTATTTAACATAAATATATTTTTTATATATTATTTTATTTATTCATATTGGTGTTTTCTTCTTCTTTTTTTATATGATATTGGTGTTTTCAAATATTAATACATTCGTTCCATTTTATTTGTCCATTTTTCCTTTTTAAAAAGTCTCAATTTGTTTTATCACTTACCATAAATAAATAACTAATAAACTTCAATTTTCAATTTTATTATTCGTTTTCTTTTATTACTATCACATCATTACACAAAACCTTAAAAACCACTTACAAACATCAAGAATAATAAAGTAATTTAACATAAGTTAATTATTTTTTCTTAAGCTTTGCGAAAGTTATTGGGGAACAAACATATAAGGACAGAGGAAGTAGTATTTAGATTTTATAAACTTTATAAAAATTATCTTGGCTGATAATTTTTTGATATTTGTTGATTTACTTTTATCTAGACATGACAATTTTGAACACGAAACGTTGACACGATATATGAACGACACGAAGTTTTCGTGTTAGTGTTTAGCCTTAACGTGTTCCGTGTTTTAATTGTATCAACACGATTAAGATTAAACGTGTTTCGTATCTTAAGCATGTCAAACATGATTAAAACGCCTAAAATACGGTTACCTTTAATATTTTTTTTTTGAAAGGCAGATGGGAAAATTTATTAAAAACACCAGAAAAAGGTGAAAATTTGGTACAAGATCACAGAAAGGTAAAAACCAAAACAGAACAATCGTCACTCTGCCTCTGCCCTTACAAAATGAGAAACAATGACAGAGCAAAAACAAAACAGCAGCTGCAAAAAAGAGAAAAGGCTCCAACGATCACAGCGCATGAAGAGCATCTCATCACTATCAAATCACAAAAGAGTAGCCAAAAGATTGAAAATATATTGAATTTATATATTGAAAATATATATTGAATTTTATAAATTTCTAAAATACGGTTACCTTTAATATGATTGAAAATATATTGAATTTTATAAATTTTTTATTTATTATAGGGGTAATATAGTAATTTTAATTAATTATCCGTATTTACACGATACAAAAGCTAATCGTGTCGTGTTAGTGTTTGGCCAAATTGCTATTAATGGTACATATTTACACGACACGATACGACACGAAAATTAATCGTGTCGTGTTAGTGTTTGGGTTAATAATTGTTAATGGCATATGTTTGGGTTAATGGTACAAACATGTTGCTTGTTAAACATCTATCTAGGCTAGCTTGGAGCCCAGTCATGGATACCTCTACTTTTGTCTCACCTATCGTTAGACATGACCATGGTTCGATTAGAATTATGGAACCGAACTAGAACTGACGTAAAACAAAACTTAACCGAACCTTGAAAAATGTTTCGAAATCGGATAACAGGACATGGTTTCGGTTTCGATTCGATTCCACCTAGAAAAAAACCGATACTAGATCCAACGATTTCGGTTCTTGTTTTATTATTTTATTATTCTTTTTTCCTTTTATAAATTTTATTTAGAACAATTATTTATTTAATAATAAGAGAATATAATATATGTATTAACATATATTTTATAGTTATATTTATATTTATATCATGTTATCATATAAATAATACATTATAAATTTATTATATTATTAATTATTATTTGTAATAATACTATTATTATAACTATAAATAACTACTTTACTCATATATATTTTATAATTTAATAACTTTTAAAAAAATTTTGATACTTAAATTAATATGTATTTGGACTTAAATTTACTTATTTTAATATATACTAAAATACAATTTATTTAAATTTACAAAAGTAATTAAAAATTTGAAAAAAAAAAAAAAGGTTCCAGTTCCGATTTGGAATCGGAAACGGAACCAAACCACCACCTAGTGGTTAAGGCTCCAATTCCAAGGTTCTAAGAACTAGAACTGGCGGTTTGGAATCGAAACCAAACAAGGGTCACCCCTACCTGACATGTACTACCACTAATATTCTAGCACAATTAATATGTAATGGACTCAACAAATAACGATAGAAATAACCAGACAGGTAAGAAAAGAAAGGAAGAAATAGCAGAGAAGGAAGAACAGAGGTATTGTATTGCTCAAGATAAGAACAAGCAACGGTACAATAGAGAGAGAATCAGAGAGAAAACAATAATCATCATACTATATCCCTGCTATTGAGTACCTCCTTCCCTTAAATTCCCTGCTGCCAAGATGCCAGAGAATATCCAGGACACCTGGCTATTTTGTTCTAACAGACTCCTACATATAAGGAGTAGCCCAAACTACCCAATACTGATCTAACACCTGTCCTCTTTGATTACCTTCTTAAGATACTATTAAGACTCTTATCATCATATAACAGTAATGAAGGAACAACCAGAATTAAAATCATAACAATTGCCTCTGCTGCAGATGATCCTTGTCCTCAAGGATCAAAGTCTGGATACTTTTTCTTCAGCTCATCCCACTTCTCCCATGTTGCATCCTCTGGAAAAGAATTTGCCCAATTATTAAGGACCTCAGTCACTGCAACATTCCCCTTTCTCACCATTCTACGATCTATAATGCTGATGGGCTCTTTCTCGATAGTACCATCACTATCTAACAATGGCAGCTGTGATGTTGTTGGTTCCGGTCCTGCATGCGTTTTTAGCTGAGATACATGGAATGTAGGATGGATCCTCGACTCAGGAGGTAATGCCAATGTATAAGCTACTATTCCCACCTTCTTTACCACTTTGTAGGGTCCAAAGTATTTGGCTGATAGTTTCAAACAACTCCTTTTTGCCACAGTCTGTTGTTTGTATGGCTGAAGTTTCACATACACCCAGTCCCCAACTTCAAAAGTTCTCTCACTCCTTCGCTTGTCAGCTGCAACCTTCATTCTATTTCGAGCCCGAATCAAATAAAATTTGAGTATCTTCATGGCAGCTTCTCTGGCCTTTAAGCTTCTGTCAACAACCTCTACTTTTGATTCTGGAAAATAAGGTCTGTGGAGTGGAGCTGGTTGTCCATAAACAACCTCATATGGAGTTGTATGAATGGAGTTGTGGAAGTTAGTATTGTACCACCACTCCGCCAAAGCCAGCCATTTACTCCATTCTTTAGGCTTTTCACTACTCATACACCTTAAGTAAGTCTCCAGGCACTTGTTTACCACTTCGGTTTGACCATCTGTCTGTGGGTGGTAGGCCGTAGAGGGTTTCAACTGAACTCCATGTTGCTTAAAGAGCTCCTTCCAAAAATTGCTCATGAATATTTTATCTCGGTCAGAAACAATGGTAGAAGGCATACCATGCAACTTATATATGTTGTCCATGAATGCTTGAGCCACTTGGACTGCACTAAAAGGATGCGCCAAACTTACAAAGTGGGCATATTTACTTAGTCTGTCGACCACCACCATAATAACATTTTTTCCTTCTGACTTCGGAAGTCCCTCTATAAAATCTATTGTGATATTTGTCCAAATTCTGTCTAGTATAGGTAGAGGTTGCAGTAACCCGGGCATTGCAGCATTGTCATGTTTATGTGTTTGACATACAATGCATTCTTTAACTACCTTCTTCACTTCCTTCCGTAGACCCTTCCAATACAACACAGCTGTGATTCTCTGTGTAGTCGCATGAATGCCAGAGTGACCCCCAAGAGCACTACCATGAAAATAATCAATTAACTTTCTCCTCAATTATGGAACATCACCGACCACCAACTTGCCTTTTCTCCTCAATTGTGTATTCTGCCAAGTGTACTTCACATGAGTGCTACGATCTAGTTCAAGTTCTTTTATCAGATTCTGCAGTTGAGGATCTTGTTGCCAAGATTGCTGAACTTGTTGATACAAATCCGTGGCAGTAAAAGAGATAGTCATTAACTTCCCCTCTGGTTTCCGAGATAGAATATCTGCTCCTACATTATTCTTTCCCTTTCTATATTGAACTTCATAATCATAACCAAGCATTTTTGTGACCCACATCTGTTGTGCTGGTGTTGTAGCTTGCTGTCCTGACAAAAACTTCAAACTTTGATGATCAGTTTTTATGATAAAATGCCGTCCTACTATATATGCATTCCACTTCTTCACTGCTAGCAAAACATCAAGCATTTCCTTCTCATAAACTGACATAGCTTGATGTCTTGGACCCAAAGCCTTACTAAAGTAAGCCAGGGGTCTCCCATTTTGAGTCAAGACTGCCCCAACTCCCACATTACAGGCATCAGTCTCTAATGTAAAACTTTGTCCAAAGTTTGGCAATGCTAACACCGGAGCTGTAATTAAGGAAAGTTTCAGCCTTTCAAAAGCATCTTGAGCCTGATCATTCCAACGATATGCATCCTTTTTTAACAATTCTGTTAAGGGTCTAGCTATAGTTCCATAGTTCTTGATGAACCTCTTATAATAACCCGTAAGGCCTAGAAATCCTCTTAGCTCCTTAATACAAGTAGGTGTAGGCCAATCTCTAACACAATCTACCTTTTTTGGGTCCATTGATACCCCTTGGGCAGAAATAACATGTCCCAAATACTCAATGGTATTTGCTGCAAACTCACACTTGGACCTTTTTAGAACTAGCTGATGCTCTTGCAACACTTGAAAAACTTGCTGTAAGTGACTCATATGTTCCCTCCAATTAGAAGAATAGATGAGGATATCATCAAAGAATACTAGTACGAACTTCCTCAAAAATGGTTTGAAAATGGTGTTCATAAGACTTTGAAAGGTTGATGGTGCATTAGTCAAGCCAAATGGCATAACTAAGAACTCGTAGTGGCCTTCATGAGTTCTAAAGGTTGTTTTATGAATATCAGCAAGATCCATTCGAATTTGGTGATAACCAGATCTAAGGTCTAACTTTGAGAAATAAATTGCATTTGATAGCTCATCAAGTAATTCCTCAATCAAAGGTATAGGAAACTTATCTTTGATAGTTATCTGGTTTAGTTGGCGATAGTCAACACAGAGCCTCCATGATCCATCTTTTTTCTTTACCATTACAATTGGGCTGGCAAATGCACTGTTGCTAGGTCGAATTATACCTGCACTCAACATCTCCTGTATCATCTTTTCTATTTCATTCTTTTGAATGGCAGGATATCTATAGGGCCTAATCTTGACTGCTTGTGATTCATCTTTGAGAGGAATGCTATGGTTATGGTCCCTGAAGGGTGGCAATCCCTTAGGAGTCTCGAATAACATATAGTACTTCGAAATTAACTCCTGTAATTCTGGATGCATTACCGCTTCTGTTTTCAGACTCAACTGCGCTTGTGTGTTCTCAACCAACATCAGTGAACACGGTTGCAATTGGTTTTCTGAATGCTCTAAGATTGAATTGAGCATCTTGACAGTTTGCTTATGGTTTTTCCAGTATAGTTGGCCTGGAGTGATACCTTGCAGTAGCCGCCATCTTCCTTGGTATTCAAATTCCATGGTCAATACATTGAAATCCCAAAGTATCGGCCCCAATGTGACCAGCCATTGAATTCCCAACACAATGTCACATCCTGTTAGAGGAAGAGCCATATAATCAGAGCAGAATTCTATTCCTTGCACCTGTAAAACAAGCTGCTTACATGTCCCTGAGGTAGTTATAGATGTTCCATTGGCTACTGACACTTCTATTCGTCTTTGCTGATCTAATTCCAGACCCAATGCCTTCACTTTACCCAAGTCCACAAAGTTATGGGTACTACCGGAGTCCACCAAGATGATCAGACATTGGTTCTTGAACTTACAAGCAATCCTCATAGTTTGGAACCCAAATGTGCCGTGCATAGCATGTAGAGAAACCACAGGTGTCTCGGAATTATCCATTTCAGTTGCAATAGCTTCAGGATTGTCAGTACAATCAGAATATACTTCATGGTCTCCCTCATCCTCTACCACCAAGAAACTTTCGGCTATTTGAAATAGTTAAGATTTGATGCACTTATGACCAGGTGTATATTTAGCCTGACACCAATAGCATAACCCCTTCCTTCTTCTTTCTTCTATTTCAGCTGCAGTAGGTTTCTTAGATGGGTTTTTGTCGTTGACACTGGAATTGGGTTTATATGAATTTGGTGGTCTGGTAGTTTTGAGTGCATTAGTAATAGTGGGTCTCACAGGTGTTGGCAACAATGGAGGTAAAGGATTAGTTTTGGGATTAGAAACAAGGGAAGTTGCAGTTGACGTGGATATGGGGGTACTGTATGCTGGTTTTGACAAGTATGATGGTTTTTTAATGGTCATTTGCAGGTTGGACTCTATTTGCTTGGATAAGTGGAGTGCTTGATTCAGGTTAACAGGTTTGAACAATTTGACTTGTCTTGCTATGTCATCTCTTAGATTGCTAATAAAGATACTTAAAGCATGCCCATCAGTGAGTTGTAAAAGATTAAGAATGCCCAAGAAATCATCATAACAATCTTCTACAGTACCTGTTTGTTTCAAGGACACCAGATTTGCCATAGGATCAAGAAATTCCTCAGAAGCAAATCTTTCCTTCATAGCCGCAATATAAGTTCCCCATACTAATTTGTCAAAACCTCCCTGTGAAGTAGTATAAAATTGGTGCCACTGAAGTGCTCATCCCTCTAAACCCAGCATTACCACTCGTACTTTTGAAGTTTCAGGAACCCTTTCAGCCTCAAAATATTGTTCTATCTTTAGTAGCCAGCCCTTAAAATCATCCCCAGCAAACTTGGGTAAATCTAGTTTGAACTGTCGAGGAAAAGGTAAGTATGTATTGGGGTAGGATGGCCAAGGAGTGAGATTGGTTGGCCACGGTTGGGTTGTGGTTGTGAACTGATCAGTACCTTCAGTGTTGGTGATAGCCGGCGGTGGCATACTTTTCTCACTAGAAGTTGATGATTCCACTGTAGGATTTTGAGCTTGTTTTCTATCTAATACTGCTTGTAAAGCCGCTGTAATCTCGTCTCTGATTTCAGTTTTCAGCTCTAACTTGAAATCGGCAAGTTTAGTTGTGAGCTTGGTCTCAATAAGCTTATCAAGCTCATAACTTGATGATATGGCTGTGTTTGTTGATGGGTTGGTGGTAGAGTGTTTTTGTGTATCTCGGTTAGCCATGGTTGCCTGGATCGTAGCTCGGATACCAAATTGTAATGGACTCAACTAATAACGATAGAAATAACCAGACAGGTAAGAAAAGAAAGGAAGAAATAGCAGAGAAGGAAGAACAGAGGTATTGTATTGCTCAAGATAAGAACAAGCAACGGTACAATAGAGAGAGAATCAGAGAGAAAACAATAATCATCATACTATATCCCTGCTATTGAGTACCTCCTTCCCTTAAATTCCCTGCTGCCAAGATGCCAGAGAATATCCAGGACACCTGGCTATTTTGTTCTAACAGACTCCTACATATAAGGAGTAGCCCAAACTACCCAATACTGATCTAACACCTGTCCTCTTTGATTACCTTCTTAAGATACTATTAAGACTCTTATCATCATATAACAGTAATTAAGGAACAACCAGAATTAAAATCATAACATAATATCATAAAATTAAAAAGGAAAAAATCATGCCAGATTATGGGTGTTAATTTGCAATATGTAATTAGTTGTATGTGTTAATCTTTGGAATAGATTCGCTAGTGACAAGTATTAATAGGCATATTTATATATATATTTCATATTTCTCTCTAGGCATGAGTCGCAATTCGTTCAAGATATTGTCAAACAAGTTCAACAGAAACTCCAACGTAATGCTTTATATGTCCCTCAGTTCCTAGTTGGAATAGATTCGCTGGTGAAAAGTATTAATTGGTGGTTAAAAGATGGATCGAATAAGGTTAAGATAATAGCAATTTTTGGGATTGGAGGGATCGGGAAATCAACCATTGCAAAAGTTGTTTACAATCAACACATCGAGGGTTTGAAGGTTACAGTTTCCTCGCTGATGTTAGGGAAACATGTCAGGAACGCAATGGCCTGGTTCGCTTGCAAAGACAACTCATTTCAGATGTCCTTAAAGGAAAGGCACAAAAAATACACAATCCAGATGATGGAATTGCTAAGATTAAAGAAGCCATATGCAGTAGAAGAGTTCTTCTTGTTCTTGATGATGTAGATGAGCCAGAGAAAATAGCAAAAATAGTTGGAGCACAACTTCCTTTTCATCCGGGGAGTAAAATCATCATAACTAGCAGGCATCGTCATCTGCTAAGTAATCCTTTTATCACCCAGTTGTTTGATTTGGAAGCATCATCAGGTTATGGGGATCTATTTAAGGTATTTGAAGTTAAAGAATTGCCTTTCCATGAATCACTTCGACTTTTTAACTGGAATGCCTTTGGCCAAAACCCTGTAACCGAGAGTTATATTGAGTATGTGAGAAGTGTGGTGAAACACTGTGGTGGGCTTCCATTAGCTCTTCAAGTTTTGGGTTCTTCCCTATCTGGTAAAACTTTGAATGTATGGAAAAGTGCATTGTTGAAATTGGAAGCAGTCCCTGATAGAAAAATTCAGAAGATTCTAAGAATAAGCTATGATTCCCTACAAGATGATCATGACAAACAATTATTTCTTGACATAGCTTGTTTCTTTATCGGGAAAGACAGAGATTATGTAACTACAATTCTGGACGGTTGTGATTTCTTTACAATAGTTGGAATTGAGAATTTGATAGATAGATCTCTTCTAATTGTCAATGAAAGAAACAAACTAATGATGCATCAAATGGTGAGAGAAATGGGAAGGGAAATTGTTCGTCAAGAGTCACCGAGCCTTGGGAAACGAAGTAGGTTGTGGCATAAGGATGCATTTAACATATTACGAGAAAAGAGTGTAAGTGACTTTTGTTATCTCATCATCTACTTGTAATCTCTCTTCATTTCTTATTTATTTAACTTCATTCTTTCTACAGAATGAAATTAATTCTTTGTACACATGATAGGGCACGAATATGATTAAGGGTCTGATCATTGACCTACAAGGATGCATAAAAGATAAGTTTCGACGAAGAGCTGTTAGTCGTTCAACATATGCATTTAATGGCATGTCAAATGATGAGGTAGATATTGAAATTGAAGCATTTGCAAAGATTCAGAAGCTTAAACTACTTCAGCTGGATTATGTGATGCCTAGAAAAGGAGACTACAAAAACTTCCCGAAAGGATTGATATGGATGCGTTGGCATGGGTTTTCTCTCGAGTCTCTTCCAATGGATTTTTATGTTAAGAGGCTAGTTGTTCTTGACTTGCGTTTTAGTAGCCTAAAACAAGTTTGGAAAGATACAAAAGTATGCTATTTAATAAGATCTCTTTCTTTTACATTATGGTGATCGCAAAAGCACATTTATAACATTAATTGTTTTGTTTCTTTCTTAATAATTGCAGTGTCTTCCAAATTTGAATATCCTCAATCTCAATCATTCACATGGACTTCTTAAAACCCCTAACTTCTCAGGTTTACCTAGTCTTAAGAAGTTGATGCTTAAAGACTGCAGAAATCTGGTTGAGGTTGATCCATCCATTGGTGAGTTAAAGAGACTTGTTTTTTTAAACCTCGAAGGTTGCCACAGTTTGAGGAAACTTCCAAGGACAATTGGTTCAGTAGAATTTTTGGAAAAGCTTATTTTATCTGGTTGCACAAGACTTAATGATGTGCCCAAGGAGTTGCAAGATTTAAAATCATTAAAGGTGCTAAGTTTAGATAAAACTGCTATATATGAATCAAATTCATGGCTACGTTGGTTGCTATCACGAAACAGAAGCAAAGAACTGGGTTTTTGCTGGGTATATTTACCATGTTCTTTGGTAAAGTTGAGTCTTGAAAGTTGTAGACTATCTGATGAGCTTATGCCCAATGATCTTAGCGGCTTGCCATGTTTGAAAAGTTTAAATTTGAGTAGAAACCTGATTCGTAGGCTCCCTGAGAGCATTGACAGCCTTACAAAGCTTGATGAACTTCAACTAGCTTATTGCACAGAGCTCCAATCACTTCCCAAGCTTCCAGGAAGTTCATTTAATAGGTTTCATGAGAAAATTATTCAACCAATGGATATAGTGTCAAGTCTGCCGTATCTATTCTCTTTCAAAAGGTGTGTTGTTTTTGGTTGTGAAAAACTAACCGAGGTTCAAGATGTATTCAAGATGGAATCATTTGAAAATTTTGGAGTGGAGCAAATCAAGAGCTTATTCAATATGGACTCAATTACAAGCAGCAAATTGCAAATCTACAACTATCATACAGATACGAAAATAGTTGCTACCTCAAAGGTAATGATTTCTCCCATATCTTCTATGCTCTAAAGCTATTATTTTGGGATAATTAACCCGCTTAAATTATTATTTTGGGACAATGTAACCTTTAATTGAATAGAGTTATCCATTTAAAAATGGAAGGTTCCATTGAATTAAGGGTACATTGTCCTAAAATAAAGTTTGAGGGGTTAATTGTTCCAAAATAATAGTTTGATGGATCAATTGTTCCAAATAAAAATTTAGGGACCAATTTATCCTTTTTAATATAGTTTGAGAGCTAATTTAAGTATTCAACCATTAATTAATTACTAGTATTTAACAACATTAATCATTTAGTTTAACCACATGTTGGTAGATTGACGAACTTAATTACAACAAATTAAGCCTTTCAAAAGCTTGTGATTGAAACAATCAAGTTTTTAGATCACATAATGAAAATGAAAATTAACTCATACCTAGAAATGGTTCAGGTATTTCTTGAATGTGGCATAACAAGCACTTTTGTTCCTGGAAGTGAGGTTCCAATGTCGTTTGACCATCGGTATAAGGGGCCACAGATTTCTTTTTCTCTGCCGCAATGTCCGGGTCAAAAGATTATGTGGTTGAGCCTATGCATCGTGTATTCTCTTGCTGATAACATAATGGAACATAATGAACCTTTTGTTGAAATCACTAACGAGTCCAAGGAGACCAGTTGGGCTTACTATTCCAGTTTCATTGGAATTCCTGATGAAACACAGAGCAACACAATGATGTGGTTAATCCATTGGCCGGTGAGTCATCATCAGTTGGAAGGCGACGATCTTATGAGCTGCCAAGTACTACCCCCTGCCTTGGAAATAAAAGAATTTGGCATTGCATATGGTTTGGAAAGCAATATTACATATGATTCTGACCTTCAACACTTTGATACAGGTATGGTTGCTAATATATATAGACTTGTTACATAAAATAGTCTTTGAATTTGTACAAAATTATCATTTTAGCCCTCTAACTTTTATTTTGAACTTTTTGACCCTCGCTCTTTAATTTTCTTTGAACAATATAGTCCTTGACCTTGATGTTGATGTAGCGTAACATGAAAATTCCACGTGTTATAGGAAAACCCAAGGTGTTAGTGTCCAGGTAGACCATGTCAGCATCAACAGTTACGTTATTTAAAAAATAAAAATTTGAGGCCAAAAAGTCTAAAATAAAAGTTGAAGGACTAAAATGACAGTTTCGTACAAATTTGAGGATCATTCTATGTACTAAGCCTAGGATTTACTTACACCCGGTGTAAAACTTTTATACTCTTTTTATGACTCGACCTACGATTAATATTTTAACAATCCGACCGTTAGATTTAAAGACATATTTGAATTTATCATACACATAAAATTTCTAGTCAATTCCATATTTTAATGATATCGATCTAGACTCTAACATTTTTAGATATTTTTAATAAATATTTAATGATAGAAAATTCTATCGCATTAAAACATATGTTAGGGATTTTAGGCATTTTAAATTAACTTGAAATTTTGCAAGTACGATGTATGTAAATAGAGTATGAAATTTAACGGTTGGATTAATTAAATATTAACTATACATTAAATTATAAAAATGGTGTAAACCTCTTAATTTTACACCGGATGTAAAATGATCTCACCTCAAATATTATACATAAATATATACATATATATATATATATAACGGTTAAAAAGGAGTTATATATACTTTTATTGGTTAATACAAATCGATATTTTTATCACATGATTTAATTAGGAAATGAAAACAAAGCAAGAAACGTTGAGTTGCAACTGATAATGAAAGGCTTGCTGAATTTGGGCTCTACTGAAGATGTTCAAGTACAATTTTGCAATCACTTAGATGATTCAAACAGGGTTGCTTCCCTATAGGTTTCCCTTTCAACAATTTAGCTTTTTTTTATTTGTTCTATTACTAATTCATTCCTTTTCATTTCTTAATTATTTCCACTAATCATCAATGCTATACGTACAGGTGATTCAGCCCATGAGCCGATTTTTGTTTTCAGCCCGTGTGGCTCCACGCGTGTATCGGCAAGACTACCATGCTTGCGGGCCCGGGATTAGTTTCAAAGTGCCCCCAAACTCCAGCCGAAAGATTAGCTGGCTCAAATAATCTTTTCTCCTTTTTGCTAATGGTGATGTTAACAAAACATCATCTAGCTTCTCGTTGCGCGCTGAAATCATTAACAAGACCAAACAGACTAAGTGGACTTATTACAAAAGTCTGGAGAAAATACCAGAAGCAATGAGTGTAGCTATAACATGGTTAGATTCTTGGAAATTTACGGGTGAGTTAGAAAGCGGTGACGATGTGAGTTTTACTGTGTTTTCGGATTTGCTTGTAACAGAATGTGCCATCAACCTCTCTTATGAACCGAATGACAATGATGTTTTGCATAATTCTGGTTTTGTTTTGGATTTCATTAACTATATTTTGTTTATTTCTCAAAGAAACTTGTATCGGATGCAAAGGTTTAGTTAAAGAGTGTCCACGTGGGAACAAAAACATTAAGCTCATATGTGCCCCTTGTTCTTATGCATCAATGGCCAAAATATTAAAGTTATATATATATATATATAAAATAAGTTTATGTTCACCTTTGTTAATTATGTTCGCCTTACCAAGGGATCTGACATGATTAGATTCTAAATTAGTCAGGTTCAATGTGACTATGAGATATGGTTTAATATTAAAAAGTCCTAAAACTATACAAAGTCTAAGAAAATAACTAATACTCATAAAGTATAAAAAGTCTACAAAAAAAAAGTTCATAAACTTAGCCCAAGAAAATATATAACACTTATAAATAGAGGTGTCAAATGGGCGGGTTACGGGTTCGGGTCAATTTGACCTAAAGAAAATTTTAGGTCAAATAGGTTTCAGGTCATTTGGGTTTGGGTCATACGGGTTTTGGATCATTCGGGGATCAGGTCATTTGGGTTTGGGTTTTTTGGTTTTGGCCCTCGGGTCATTGGGTTTCGGGTCATTTTGGCTCGGGTTTGACCCGTGGGTCATTTGATCTCGGATTTTTCGGATTTGTTCATCATATTTTTTTAACAAGAGTTATGAGTTCGATTCGAGATTTCAAATTAATCCATGGATCATTTTCATTTGAGTTTCCAATTATTTATTTGAAAAAAATTAAATTTATAAGTTAAGTTTTCAATAACAGATAAAGTAATCAACAAATCAAGTCAAGTAATTATTTACTGCTCTCTCCGTCCACTTCTAAAAGAAATTCTTGTCCCGAAATATCTGTCCACCCATGAATAATTTTACTACTTTTGTCACGCCTCGACTCGCCCGGGGTCGGCCACGTGGCAACCGCCGCGCTGCCTCGTAGTACGTGCCAACCGGTTACGCACCAGAAGCACCGCAAGGCATAGAAATGGATATCATCGCTGCAAAACAACTAAAACTTTAATTAAAAATCTTTTATAAAATAATAAACTTTAAATTAGTACCAGTGGATTAATTTAAAAGAATACCTATGCAGCGGAAAACTACTAAGCCTAAGCCACCGACGTCTTCTAGTGAGCCTCCAATCTATTGGCTGACCTCGTACGCGGATCTGCATCCATCCACATAGGATACAGGTGAGTGACAGAGATTCAATGAGTCTCCATCAGGGTTAGAAAAAACATGGGTAATCCAAAATATAATAAAATAAAATGATTAAAGTAAATAAAATAAATTTTATTTTCAAAACCTCTTTTGAAATTCTCCCAAGGAGAAATAAATTTTAAAACCTTTAAAATTATTAAATACTCATGGGCTGGCACCTAATACACTGAAGGCACGACTGGCCGGTCGTATGCCTTACTGCACCGAGGGCTATTTCTTTTCTCTTCATATTCATTTTCTTTTTATCTCATATACTAGCCCGTTCCCTCGGTGGTGCCTCACTGTGGTGGAACACAGTGAACTGGAGCTCTGGCGAGTTTCCCTACGCGCCTCTCCCAACTAGGCTCGACTCACCGTGCCCCTCGATAGGCAGTCCACGGGTGAGTATCATGCATGCTCTCAAACTCGGTCCACGCTCCCGCAATTAGAGCTGTAGACACCTCTCAAATTCTTCCATTTACTTTGTGTTTTATTCATTTAGGTTTTCTCCTTTATTTATTTGGTCCTCTTATTTTATTTATTTCTCATATTACATATGATTCCTGCTCTTGGTCTCCTAGCTGTTGCAGTCTCTGCCATCTATTGCCAGGCAGTAAAAAAGAAAAAGAAGTCAAAAAAAAGGAGGCAACAAAATTCAAAAAGAAGAAAAAAAGACAAAAAAAGAAAAAGAAGTCAAAAAAAGGAGGCAACAAAATTCAAAAAGAAGAAAAAAGACAAAAAAAACAAGAAGTCAAAAAAAGGAGGCAACAAAATTCAAAAAGTGCAGCCCATCATCATCACTATTCACTCACTCTCTCTACCACTTTCTTTCTCTTAAGTTCTCTCTCTCGCCGCTCACTCTCTCGGCCATCTCTTAATTTCTCTCCTCTCTCTCTCCCCCTTTGTTTGTGCTTGTGCTTGTGCTTGGGGTTGGTGTAGCGAAAAAACAAACACGATGAGTCATCATCTCCTTCGCTTCCTCGCTCTTGTCTTTCTCTTCTTTAACTCTTCATCATTAGCGGAGGCCATGAATCTTAATGTGCTTAGTTATGGAGCCAAAGCCGACGGCACAACCGACTCAACAAAGCCTGTAACCATCTATGTTCCCAGAGGCAGGTTTTTGCTACTGAATGTGGAATCTCTCGGGCAATGCAAAAATGGTGCTATTACATTGAGTCCCTGAAACCCTTTGTTACTCTTCCTTCTCAACCTCACCCAAACAAAAGACACCATCAAAAGCTTTTCACAAGTTCTAAAATACAAAAAAAAAAACGAATGAAGAATAGATCCGCGCGGGTTACCAGCTGAAAAATAGACCCAGTGGCTGCTTTTCCCTTTGGCAATTCTGGTAGATTTGCTCTTTCCCCATTTATTATACTGTTAAGTGGTCTTTTAGTTTAGTACTTGTCAATGTTATTATTATTATTATATTTTTTTCTTTTCTTTTACTCATCCGTGCACATACTCACCATGCACCATAAGTTTGGCATCTTAAGATTGGTTCAGTTTCAAAAGTCAAAAAGAGCTAGCGTAGAAAAAGTAGACAAAATAGATAAACTTAAGATATTAGAGATTTGTTTAATATTATTGTCTCCCACGGAATTTGATTAGATGTGTATGAGATTTGGAGAGTTAAGGTGTCAAAAATAATAAAATAACAAACAAAGATTGCGAAAATAATAAACCTTTTACTAAAAGGGATAAACTTTTGAAATCGAAATAATCACTAAGTGAAATTAATTTTTAGTAAGCATACATTTTACCGTTTTGCCACGTATTTTTTTTATGTTCATATAATTCTTGTCATATATACGATTAATGATATGCGGATATTGTGGATCCGATCATGGGATCCGGTTTGGGAAGGAGAAAATTCACACCCAATCGGGTTCCTAGGTAAGAGATCTACTTTGAATCAGACCCAGAATTGGGCGAGGTTCACGGTGGGTCTCGACAAAATCCTTACTATCCTTATTTTTAAAATTGATGAGATAACATTTCATATGCCATGCATTTAGGCATCTAAATAAATTATAGGTGTTAGTTTTTTTTTAAAAAAAATAAATAAACCAATAATGATAAATTTTTAAGCCGATAAGGATAATAAAATCTTTACGTTAAATAATAAAAGTAAAAGAGTGATCATCTATGTCTAGTAAAATCCTTACAAGTGGTTTAAATTATGAGGATTTAATCATGGGATCCGGTTTGGGAGGGTGAAAATTCACACCTAGTCCGGATTTTTAAATAAGAGACCCACTTTGAATCAGACCCAGAATTGGGCAAAATTCATAATAGGCCTTGATAAATCCTCATTTTTTTATTATTAGATTGATAAGGTGGCACTTTGCACTTCAAACATTTAAATATCCAATAAAGATAATGATTTCGAAAAGATCCTGAAAAAAGGGTAAAAGTGAAAAGAAAAATATTTCAAAAAAAGAGGGTGATAAAATGTATTTTTGAAAAGAAAGCATTACTTGTTGGCTTTAATAAAAATGTAATTTCCTAAAAGAAATAAAAAGCTTTTCTTGTTTGAATAAATAAACTTTTGAATTAAAAAAGGATCAAAAATTAAAAGAAATTACTTGACATTCTTTTTAAATATTGATTTGAAAATGATAGTAATAAAACCAATAAATTCTGTCTTTGTTCAAGAACATATATTTATAAAAAAAAATCAATCAAAAAAGTGTTTCGAAATTCATTTCTTTCCAAAAAGTTAAAAAAAAAGAAAAGAAAAAAATTGTTTTTTTTGGAAATTGTTTTTTTTTAAAACTCTTACAAATAAAAAAATGTTTTGAAACTTAATTTTCATTTAACTTTTCACCAAAAATAAAAAAGAAAATATCTTGAAACTTGTTTTTGTTTGCCTGAATAATAAAATAAAAAAAAACTCTTAATAAAAAAATAAACAAAAAAATCAAACAAAAAAGGAAAATTATAAAGACATTTTTAAGGCCTAAATATTATTAAATTAATCGGTACCGTCATCTTGACGGGCGTTGTGGGGGTGCTCATCCTTCTCCGCACGTAATCGTACTCCCGACTCCAGTTCTCCGTCCCGCAGACCAGGACCTACCCAACTTAAGTACGCCATCTAACGGCCAATGCTAAGTTAGGTAGGTTTAATGGGTGACTAACCGCACCTAAACAAAAATGGTTAGTGGCGACTCCGTAAAACTCTCTTAAGTCACAAACCCCGTCGTCGTCTCGGGTGACGTTGCGACAGTTTGGCGACTCCACTGGGGAATGGTTAGAGAGTCAAGCTGGGAATTAATTTAATAATTATTTAGGCCTTAATATTTTTTTTTATTTATTTTTCTTATTTCGACATTTCGATTGCATGATTTTGCATCTCATTTTGGTAAATACAAGATAATAAAGTGGATCCTAGTTTGCATGTTAGGAATTTGATGCTTTATTTGCTCATGAATGTACATATTTTTTTGTTGTTGCTAATCTCTTTACCTTTTGTTGTGAATAGAAATTTATTGCTTGTTGATTAATGTGGCATTTTGGGTATATTGGTAAATTGGAAAGGTTTATATGTTCCTTCACACACACTCGCATTTGCATTACACGCATAAGTCCAGAATTGGATATCACCTATTCAGGAGGGGGCAAAGTAGCTTACTCGCGTGGGGCAACTCCTCACAGTGAGTTTTCTAAGCGAAAAACCCCCACTCAGACTGAATCCTTTCCAATGAGCCTATAATGGGTTAGGATTGGAGGCCTTACTAGCCTATGATAGATGGCGAAATAAGGACAGTCTGAGCACCTTCAGATGGCATGACCATAACCATCATATAGGTCACCTGCGAGTAGCCAAATTTAGGTAGGGCCAAACCCTTCATGAGCGCAATCTTGAAATAGGACACATGAAGGAATAACTCCTATCCCTTTACTACTCGTGCTTTTGTAATAAGGACTGTAGAGTGGTCGAGCATTTTTGGCCATATTAGGATGACTACCTGCCCCAGGGCATATTTGCTTAACCCTTTTGTTTTTTTAAAATTAATTAGGATGGGGCATTCATGTAAAGTCTATTTATTATCTATCCTTAGTCATTACTCATGGTTTTGTTACTAATTTAAATATTTCTCTGTCATCTGTATTCTTTACATCTTCATGCATCACTAAGTTTTTTCCAAATTACATTTTGCACCTTACATTTGTACCATTAAACTTTTTCCAAATTGCATTTTGCACCCCAAATTGCATCAATAAAACTTTTCAAAATTTTACTTTTCATCTTAAATTACATCAATAAAACTTTTCAAATTTACATTCTCGACCTCATATTATTTGATTCATTGCATTATATTATATGTATATTATATCAGCATGATCTTGCTTTCCTTGTACATATTTGTATATCCTTTGTTTGATTTTCAATTTTCCTATATTTATATCTGGCATGATTATTCTCTATTCTTTGTTCATGTATATATTGTGTACATCTTGTATGCCAATCTTTGCTTTTAATTGCCTGTATCTTGTATATACTTCTTGCCTGTTTCCCTGCCCTTTATTTCTTGTATGTATTCCATGTCTATTTTCTATTCTTTATTTTGTTTATATATTTATTCCTTTGAATTGGACTAACCGTTTATTTGATTTGTTGATAGTATTTTCCTCTCTATCTTCCTGTTCTATTGAGCATCATGTGGTGAAAGGTGGTTGGTAAAGGAAACCAGTCATGGCAGAAGATGGAAAGGTAGTACCTGTGGAAGTGATAGAGGACCCTGATTTTAATTGGAAGAAAACTTTGAGTTTGCTTGAGTTGCCAGAGTTGAAAGATTGTCACCACCACGATGAGCACGATCCAAAGCGAATGGATTTAAATGCTCATCTTGCCCAGGATTTAGCCTTTCACCATGCAAGCTGAATGTTGATGTGGAACGAGGGCCAGAGAACCTAGGATCTAGCTGTCTATTATCAGCATGATAGTTCACCATGTTTGCAGAATGCTGCTGAAGCAAATGACCCTCAGGTGCATGTGATGGTGCACCATGTGATTCAAAAGCAGCAGGAGGCGGGGTACCAAATGGTGGGCCAGCAAGAGGTTCACCTTGAGATATCCTAGGAGCACCAGAAAGAGGAGGAGGACCCTGACTATAAGGCCCTTGAGCACCATAGTTACTTGGGCCTCTCACAAAGGAACCAGTCGGTAAATTTTCAGGTGGAACTAAGGCCTGTCCTTGACGGGCTAAATGTCCTGGGCCCTGAGGCCTAAATTGATTGGGAGGCCATCCTGTTTGCTACAACGTGTATGGAGAATTCATGAACAGGAATTTACTGTTGCTGATGCTGTCACCGAGGTAACAATCAAGCCAGCCAGCAAGCACACCGTTGAATTCTCATTAACCGAGAAGGGCCAGCTGGTTTGGGATCTGCGAGTTGTGGGGTAGGACTGGTCAAGGCTTTCCAAAAATCATTCTACAATATGAATGGAGGTGGAGCCAACACTCTTTCAGATGGCTACAACAAGGGAACTGCTTTGAGTGCTGAGATGGTTAGCACTTTCGTGCTTGTCTACATCGTGTCTTTGGCCACTGACCCTAAGAGAGCACCCGTGACCACGCCAGCTACACTTATTGGATGCTGCGCCCCTCGGATACTTTTACAAAGACAAAAAGAAAGGGAAGACAAGAAAAGGAGAGCCTGGTTAAAAAAAATTAATTAACAGCTATCATTAAAAAAAGAAGAAGAAAGCCAACGGGTAAAAAGAAGAAAAAAAGGGACTGGTTTGAATAAGAGGCTTCAGCCATTCTTTCAAAAGAAAACAGAAAAAAGAAAAGGGAGAGCACAGCAAGAAGGCTTCAGCATTTTCTCTTCAAGAAACAGAGGGAGAGCACAAAAGTAAAGGTTGGAGCATTTTTCCTCAAAAAAAAAAAAACAAAAAAAAACAAAAAAAGAGAGAGCACAACGAAGAAAAGGAGAGAGCTTCAGCCTTCCTTCAAACAGAGAAAAAAGAAGAGAACAGAGCAGAGAGACGACCAATCCCTCATTCAGAGATACCACACCAGATTGCAGTCTAGAAAAATGGCTAAACAGAACTCAGAAATAGAAAATCTCCGACGCATGAATGAAGACTTAGCCAAGCAGTTAAGGGATGCCACCGGGGAGTTAAAGCAGTTAAGGGATGCCATGGATAAAATCAGGGAGTTAAGCCAAATAGTCAAGGAAAAGAATGCCAGTGCTTCTAATCTTCAATCTCCAGTTTACCCAATAAATTCTGGATCAAGTACAGTCCCCTCAGCTGCACAAAATCCTCCAATCCTCAACATGCCTATTCCACCATCTGCATCAGATACCCAAAATCAAAAACCACCCCCACCACCACTTGGAACATACTCTTTCGCACCTCTGTTGCCTACTACTAGTAGGGGATCTCCATCTACAACTCAACAAATTCCTCCTCCCATATACACCGTGGCACCTCCTGTTCCTAGATTTGCCCCAACCAATCCTGTAATTGTGCCTGATGAACAGTTTGAAAGAGAGATTGGAGGAGCTGAAAGCCAGAAAATATTGAATCAGATAGAAGAGCGGCTTAACGCCATGGAGGGCACTCATACTTATGGCACTACTGATGCATATGAGTTGAGTTTAGTTGATGGATTGGCGATCCCAAAGAAGTTCAAAGTGCCTGAATTTGAAAAGTACAAAGGGACTACATGCCCTAAAGACCACGTTGCCATGTACTGCCGAAAGATGGCCGCTTATTCCCGAAATGATGAACTATTGATTCATTATTTCCAAGACAGCCTCACCGGGTCAGCAATACGGTGGTATAACAAGTTGGATAGGAGGGGTATTCATTCTTGGAATGATTTGGCTCGGGCTTTCATCGATCAGTACAAGCATATGACAGATTTAGTGCCCGATAGACTGACTTTGCAGAATATGGAGAAAAAGTCTTCTGAGTCATTCACTTAATATGCCCAAAGATGGAGGGACATGGCAACTCAGATTCAGCCTCCTTTAACTGAGAAAGAGATGTCATGGCTATTCATTAACACCTTGAAAGCTCCATATTATTTCCGTATGCTAGCTGGCGGCATCATGAGTTTCACTGACATGGTCTTAATTGGAGAAATGGTGGAGAATGTGCTCAGGACCGGTAAGTTAGATGATGGGGAGTCTAGTGCAGCCAAGGAGAGTTCCAAAGAGAAAAAAGGCGAAGCGAGCACTAGCAGATGTGGAGGATACCAACAACACCAACAACCCCAATGCCAACAATGCCAACCCCAATACCATTCCGCCGATTTCACACCACCTCAGAACACTTATCAGTATCCTCCTCCCAACTATACACAACCTCAAAATGCTTGCCAATACCCAGTGTCCAGCACCATTTCCACTGCTCTAAGACCAAACACCAAAAATCGGAATCCAAGACCACCAAAGAAAAGGAAACAGTTTACTCCCATCCCCATGACTTACACAGAGTTATACACCGAGCTATTGAATAGCAAGATGATTGAACCGGTTCAGTACTCGACCCTTTTACAGCCTCCATATCCTACATGGTTTGATGAGAATGCAACATGCGCCTATCACTCAGGAGCCAAAGGGCATAGTACTGAAAACTGCACGAGATTGAAAGAAGTGGTACTTGAGATGATCAAGGAAGGTCATTTGACTTTTGATACCGGTGTGCAGTCCAAGCAAAACATGGGTCCGGCAATTAGCACCAGAGACCAATCTGAACAATTTGGAGGCTTTTAGGATGCCGATAACAGAATTTGACATGTGTTGAGCCTCGATTTCGTTTTTTATTCCACACTTCTGCCTAAGAGTGTTGGTGGTTGATCTCCATGTGTTGTGGGCTTAATTTCTCTGTTTGCTTATCATTTATGATTTAAATGTCATGCATTTTTGCAAAACGGCACTCAAAGCACATGTGTATCAGAGAATGGGTTTAAGAAGCAATTACAAGAAATGTTTCACAGGTCTTAAGTCAGATTGAGCTTGGATGCTATCTTGAACCTTAAGAAAGAAAGAGAATGAGCATGTATTGAACACTCTGCAGCATTATCATCCTATCATCACATTGTCATTATCATCATTCCATTATCACATTGTCATTACTTTGTCATTAACTCATCATCGTTGTCATCTCATCAGTGCTATCATATTATCATAATCTTGTCATTTTATCATTCACTCTATCTAGGGTCATCATATTTGTCATTTTTGCCCTAATTTTGAGTCATCATCATCCTCCTGCCCTAATTTGGGGTCATCAGTATCATTTTTGCCCTAATCTTAGGTCATCATCAACATTCTGCCCTAATTTGGGGTCATCAGTATCATCGTACCATAATCCTGGGTTATCATCATCACATCATTCAAAAAAATTTTTTCATTAAATGCATTTCATCGCATTTATATCTTACGCATATTAGTAATTTACATGTCCATACATTCATCCAACCATTCATACATGACATTTCATGCATACAAGTATGCAAGAGTTTTTGATAATAAAGGAAAAGATTGACATCTTTGCCAATAGGTGTCATCATGTCGTGATAACTCTTCATGGATCGTGGAACTCTGTAAATAGTATGCCAAGCAGGGGCAATTTCTAATCCTTTTCACTCTTGTACAAAAAGTTACTTTTTCTTAGCCTTATACATAGTGTCACTTGAAAGCAATAACTTTTAAATATTTGAATTTTAAAGGGTAAACTTTAGATTTCGAAAATCATGTCATGGTGTTTTAATTTGGATTTTCATTGTAAATATTGACATCTTTTGGATTACATGCCTTTTTGAAATAAATGATTTGTGTTATCCATTTTCCATTGTCACATTTTAAAAAAAGAAAAAGAAGTGAAATTTTTTTGAGAAATGAAAAAGGGATCTCCTGAAAAGTTGGTGACTGCTTTCAGAAGTAATTCTTAACAAGTCCTTCAAACCATCTTTCTTTCCATTCATTGACTTTTGAATAAAATCTCATAAATTCAGACTCGAAGTAAAAATAAGGCATAAACCTTGGAAACCATTTGAGAGAGTCAGTATTCTTCATCTGGGTAATAAACAAAAATGATTGTTTAACAAGATGCTTGCTTAACTCTAAAAAGTGACATTTTGATATGTGTCAAAACTGCACTAGAATTTTGAATTCATTGTTTCCTTGTCTTGAAATCAACCATGTTCTTTGAATCCATAATGCCCATATGCTTCCCAATTTCCTTGAAACTCAAAAGTGACTAAAATGAATGACTTTTGAACACATTACCTTCCTGTTTCAAAATGAGCTCACCTTGATTTTCTTGAAAATAAGTAACCTTTGCTGCCAAGGTGTTCATTCATCCACCTTTGGGGACAAAATGATCAGAAAGACCAAAGTCACTTTGTAAGGTCCCGATACCTCTTTGCTATCGAGACAAATTGCTTAGATTGATTGCCTTAGGGTGGAAATGTCATCTTATGTGAAATTCTCATGACAAAAAAAAAAAAGAGAAAAAGAATAAAAAGAAGAAATTTGATTGCATCATCATGCACGTGATGTTTTAGGATTTTGAACAAAGTTTTCAAAAGCTTTCAAAAAAATTATTATTGTTACGTTTTTCTAAGGTATTGCTTTTCGATGAAGATAGCCGTACTTGATAAGACAAATGGCCATTTTTCATATCCCTTTCACTTTAAGAAAATTATCCATTGCTGTCCCCTTTGAGCCTAATGAATATTTTTTCTAATGAACCTAATCAAGGGTCACCCCTCACACTGGGGGCAAATGCAAAGAAAACATTCGAGCAAAAGATGGAAGAATTCTTGCATCCAGGCTAAAGAAATGACGGCCCAAAATGATGAAGAATTGCTTGATAACAATATCCTTGAACTCATGTTGTCAAAAAAAAAAAAAAGAAGAAAAGAAAGAAATGACAAATTGAAATAAAAAAAACTAATGGGATAAAGGCAAATGAGAAATCAAGCATGAAAAAATGAATTCTTCATATGGCCGAAAAGTGATCCTTGATTCAGTTACCTTGAAATACTTTTTGGGCCTATTTATCCTTTCTTTCTGAACCCTCAACCATGGCCTACATTACGTGCCTTGAAAAGTCCATTTTGATCAAGTGTGGATACTTTAATTGAAGAACATTTCTTTAGAAGAATGGATCTTTTACACTGAACCATTTTTTCAAAAGACTATTTGGATGAATTTTGAATTTTCATGTGCATGATGAGGCAGTCATTAAAAAATAAAAAGAGAAAAAAAAAGAAGAAGAAAAAGAAATGAAAGGATGTGGCTCTAGGGTGAAAACTCGAAAGGGCAGTCTAGAGCAGAAATGAGAATTCATGAGATCACCCAAGATTTGACTAAGACAGCAAAGTGAGTTTTAGAAATGAGCAATACCACTTGGGGCATCCAAAATGATAAACCCCATAAGATGAGATATCTTTTTGAACTCTAAATGCAGAAAGTTGGGTCACACCTCTCTTTGATACCAATCTCACAAAATCTCAAGCCTTTCATGTCCAAGTTTTGACTCATATCAAGATTGTCAAGTTAAGAGATTAAGCAAGCATCAACTTGATCTTGTTTTCAAGACAGATTTTAATAAAAAAATTCTGATTTTCAAAAAAAAAAAGTTAATTGTAAGCCTAGATGAAGAGATATTGAAATTCTCTCTTTCATGAGACAATAAATAGCCTCTTTGGAACCCATTACTGTTGAAACCCATTTAGGAATTTAAAATAGCCTGTTCACCCACAAGGATATTCTGAAAAGCAATCACCAACTTTCAAGAGATCTGAATTTCAAAAGATGAATAATAGATATTTGAATGGTTTGCAATTTGATGTTTTCTTAAATAAAGAGTGCTTAAATGTAAAGTAATTTTTGATCATTATCAAGTTCATTTATTTAGATGTGAAATTGAAATTTGACTTGATGCACATATGAATTTTGAACCTTTATTGATGTCTATGTCAGGAAAAATTCAAGATGTGAATGGGGCAAAGAGAATGCCAAAGAAAATCAAGATCAGGAGCAAAGATAGACTCAAGCTCTACTGACTGAATAAAAGGACTGAGTGTTGGGGCAAACGGCAAAAACAGGGAAGTCCAATGAGAATCACTCTCCTTTTAAATTCAACTTTTAATCAAGCATACATGCATCCATGCATCCATGCACGTGACATCTTACATGCATTAGAAGTTCATGATGTTTTTCTTAGAAAGAAATTAATGAAAAATGATGATTATGGCATGAGGAGAATGAATGGAAATGACAAGCCTTTGAAAAGGAAATTCAATCATTTGAGATCACGACAAATTGTTTCATTTAGAGACCAAATCATGGCTCTTGATTCATTCTGAGACCCATCGTAGGATCTCGAGTTTAATTTTTCAGTGGGAGACCGAGTCACGGCTCTCGTTTCATTTGGTGACCGAATCACGGCACTTATTTCATTGAAGAGGCCAAATCATGGCTCTTGTTTCATTTTGAGACCTAATTTAGGTTCTCTCAGTTTAATTTCTCAGTGGGAGACCGAGTCACGGCTCTCGTTTCATTTGGCGACCGAATCACGGCACTTATTTCATTGAAGAGACCAAATCATGGATCTTGTTCATTTTGAGACCTAATTTAGGTTCTCTCAGTTTAATTTTTCAGTGGGAGACCGAGTCACGGCTCTCGTTTCATTTGGTGCCGTGATTTTTCAGTGGGAGACCGAGTCACGGCTCTCGTTTCATTTGGTGACCGAATCACGGCACTTATTTCATTGAAGAGACCAAATCATGGCTCTTGTTCATTTTGAGACCTAATTTAGGTTCTCTCAGTTTAATTTTTCAGTGGGAGACCGAGTCACGGCTCTCGTTTCATTTGGTGACCGAATCACGGCACTTATTTCATTGAAGAGACCAAATCATGGCTCTTGTTTCATTTTGAGACCTAATTTGGGTTCTCATAATTTAATTTGTTCACTGAGGGACCGAATCACGGCTCTCATTGCTCTTAGTGACCGAATCACGGCACTTATTTCATTTAAGAGACCAAATCATGGCTCTTGTTTCACCTGAGACCTAGTTTAGGTTCTCAAAGTTATATTGTTTCATTTAGAGACCAAATCATGGCTCTTGTTTCATTTTGAGACCTAATTTAGGTTCTCTCAGTTTAATGTGTTCAGTGGGAGACCGAATCACAACTCTTGTTTCATTTTAGTGACCGAATCACGGCACTTGTTCTATTTAAGAAAAGATCGAATCATGGCTCTTGTTTCATTCAGAGGTCGTGTCATGGTTCTTGATTTTGTTGGAGACTTAGTTTAGGTTCTGAAGATTCATTTAGTTTAGTGAGAGACCGAGTCACGGCTCTCGTTTCATTTAAAGACCAATTGATGGCATTTGATTCGTTTGGAGACCAAGTTTTGGCTTTTGAAAAGTTCTAAAAAATATGGTGTCTACGTCTTAGACCATTTCCTAATTATCTTGAAGCAAAACTTCAAGATCATTAGAAAACGCTCCAAGAGGGGCAACTGTAGACACCTCTCAAATTCTTCCATTTACTTTGTGTTTTATTCATTTAGGTTTTCTCCTTTATTTATTTGGTCCTCTTATTTTATTTATTTCTCATATTACATATGATTCCTGCTCTTGGTCTCCTAGCTGTTGCAGACTCTGCCATCTATTGCCAGGCAGTAAAAAAGAAAAAGAAGTCAAAAAAAAGGAGGCAACAAAATTCAAAAAGAAGAAAAAAAGACAAAAAAAGAAAAAGAAGTCAAAAAAAGGAGGCAACAAAATTCAAAAAGAAGAAAAAAGACAAAAAAAACAAGAAGTCAAAAAAAGGAGGCAACAAAATTCAAAAAGTGCAGCCCATCATCATCACTATTCACTCACTCTCTCTACCACTTTCTTTCTCTTAAGTTCTCTCTCTCGCCGCTCACTCTCTCGGCCATCTCTTAATTTCTCTCCTCTCTCTCTCCCCCTTTGTTTGTGCTTGTGCTTGTGCTTGGGGTTGGTGTAGCGAAAAAACAAACACGATGAGTCATCATCTCCTTCGCTTCCTCGCTCTTGTCTTTCTCTTCTTTAACTCTTCATCATTAGCGGAGGCCATGAATCTTAATGTGCTTAGTTATGGAGCCAAAGCCGACGGCACAACCGACTCAACAAAGCCTGTAACCATCTATGTTCCCAGAGGCAGGTTTTTGCTACTGAATGTGGAATCTCTCGGGCAATGCAAAAATGGTGCTATTACATTGAGTCCCTGAAACCCTTTGTTACTCTTCCTTCTCAACCTCACCCAAACAAAAGACACCATCAAAAGCTTTTCACAAGTTCTAAAATACAAAAAAAAAAACGAATGAAGAATAGATCCGCGCGGGTTACCAGCTGAAAAATAGACCCAGTGGCTGCTTTTCCCTTTGGCAATTCTGGTAGATTTGCTCTTTCCCCATTTATTATACTGTTAAGTGGTCTTTTAGTTTAGTACTTGTCAATGTTATTATTATTATTATATTTTTTTCTTTTCTTTTACTCATCCGTGCACATACTCACCATGCACCATAAGTTTGGCATCTTAAGATTGGTTCAGTTTCAAAAGTCAAAAAGAGCTAGCGTAGAAAAAGTAGACAAAATAGATAAACTTAAGATATTAGAGATTTGTTTAATATTATTGTCTCCCACGGAATTTGATTAGATGTGTATGAGATTTGGAGAGTTAAGGTGTCAAAAATAATAAAATAACAAACAAAGATTGCGAAAATAATAAACCTTTTACTAAAAGGGATAAACTTTTGAAATCGAAATAATCACTAAGTGAAATTAATTTTTAGTAAGCATACATTTTACCGTTTTGCCACGTATTTTTTTTATGTTCATATAATTCTTGTCATATATACGATTAATGATATGCGGATATTGTGGATCCGATCATGGGATCCGGTTTGGGAAGGAGAAAATTCACACCCAATCGGGTTCCTAGGTAAGAGATCTACTTTGAATCAGACCCAGAATTGGGCGAGGTTCACGGTGGGTCTCGACAAAATCCTTACTATCCTTATTTTTAAAATTGATGAGATAACATTTCATATGCCATGCATTTAGGCATCTAAATAAATTATAGGTGTTAGTTTTTTTTTAAAAAAAATAAATAAACCAATAATGATAAATTTTTAAGCCGATAAGGATAATAAAATCTTTACGTTAAATAATAAAAGTAAAAGAGTGATCATCTATGTCTAGTAAAATCCTTACAAGTGGTTTAAATTATGAGGATTTAATCATGGGATCCGGTTTGGGAGGGTGAAAATTCACACTTAGTCCGGATTTTTAAATAAGAGACCCACTTTGAATCAGACCCAGAATTGGGCAAAATTCATAATAGGCCTTGATAAATCCTCATTTTTTTATTATTAGATTGATAAGGTGGCACTTTGCACTTCAAACATTTAAATATCCAATAAAGATAATGATTTCGAAAAGATCCTGAAAAAAGGGTAAAAGTGAAAAGAAAAATATTTCAAAAAAAGAGGGTGATAAAATGTATTTTTGAAAAGAAAGCATTACTTGTTGGCTTTAATAAAAATGTAATTTCCTAAAAGAAATAAAAAGCTTTTCTTGTTTGAATAAAATAAACTTTTGAATTAAAAAAGGATCAAAAATTAAAAGAAATTACTTGACATTCTTTTTAAATATTGATTTGAAAATGATAGTAATAAAACCAATAAATTCTGTCTTTGTTCAAGAACATATATTTATAAAAAAAAATCAATCAAAAAAGTGTTTCGAAATTCATTTCTTTCCAAAAAGTTAAAAAAAAAGAAAAGAAAAAAATTGTTTTTTTTGGAAATTGTTTTTTTTTAAAACTCTTACAAATAAAAAAATGTTTTGAAACTTAATTTTCATTTAACTTTTCACCAAAAATAAAAAAGAAAATATCTTGAAACTTGTTTTTGTTTGCCTGAATAATAAAATAAAAAAAAACTCTTAATAAAAAAATAAACAAAAAAATCAAACAAAAAAGGAAAATTATAAAGACATTTTTAAGGCCTAAATATTATTAAATTAATCGGTACCGTCATCTTGACGGGCGTTGTGGGGGTGCTCATCCTTCCCCGCACGTAATCGTACTCCCGACTCCAGTTCTCCGTCCCGCAGACCAGGACCTACCCAACTTAAGTACGCCATCTAACGACCAATGCTAAGTTAGGTAGATTTAATGGGTGACTAACCGCACCTAAACAAAAATGGTTAGTGGCGACTCCGTAAAACTCTCTTAAGTCCCAAACCCCGTCGTCGTCTCGGGTGACGTTGCGACAAGAGCCCTGAGGAATCCCACTCAATCACTCCTCTTACCGGGGCATCGTACCCCAATAATCATAATAATAATTATAATAATATTTCTTTATAAATATTAAAACATGTAAACACACACAAGATTTTGTGCTTTTAAAATCATCCCACCCCCTAAGTGGGCGTATCACAAAATAAAAAGTGTGTGTCGTGGATTACCCTTATCCCAAAACAGTTGTAAACCTTTTTAAAAACAATTTATATTTTTAAAACATTTTGCTCTAGTGGTTAAGCACTGAAAACTAAGCCACTCACAATATTGGGAGATTCGTATACTCCCAAGCGCTCCATGTAGCTTTAACCTTCGGTGCATCGCCGCATTCGATTATCCGGAGCCCTAATACATGTAAATATACGTTAGCATTCATAATTGCATTTATGAATGCACCTATGAGGCTCTAACATGACCTATGACTGGGCTTGAATATGATTCGGGGCTTAGAAAAGTGTCCAGAAGGTTTCGGGGTAAAAATTGGACACTTGGTGAAAAATTATGAAAATACCTCTGGGGGTCCATGGGCCACTTGGGCTGGGCCCGACACTTAGAAAAGTGTCAGGGAGGTTTTGGGGATAAAATCGGACACTCGACGAAAAATTACCAAAATGCCCCCGGGGGCCCGTGGGCCCCACACCCGTACTAGGCTGGGCCCCGTACTAGGTTGTGCCAAATTCTACTCGAAATCGGGCTCAAAAAGCCCACCTATGAGATATTTATACATTATAATGATATAATATATAAATATCTAAGATATAATAATATTATATATAAATATCTAAAATATATTATATAATATATAAATATCTTTTAATATAATAATATATTAAAAATATCTAAACAGGGACTCGTTTTTCCTCCTTTCGACGTACAAACTTAGAGAGGTGATCCTCATGGCATCTACGACGGATATGCCGAGGCAGAAACGAGAAACACCGGTCCAATTTTCTCGTAGACCGAGATTTAGCCCAAATTGACTAAATCTCCGATTTACTCACACCCGGTGCACAAAAATGCATAAAAACGGAATGGGACGTAGAATAAGGTGAATACTATAACACACTAAAAACTCACCTTATTCCACCGGCCCGAAATCCACTTATTTAAGTTTAAAGCTTTAATCCGGTTAAAAGCTAAAAACTTGGATCTGGACTAAACCGATGCATGGATGTGCGTGCAAACTTAACATAACGTAGATCGAGGTGAGAAGAACAACATACTGGAAACTCACCTTGATCTGATAGCCGGGCATGTCCCGATTTGCCAATTTTCCAAAATGCCTTTGGTCGGCTCCAAAAAGAAAAGAAGAAAAAAGAAAGAAAAAGAAAAGAAAGAAAGAAAAAAATGAAGAAAGGTTCGGCACCTCCCTCCCCTATTTATAGGGGAGTCCGACGCCGGGTCCACTCGAGTCCCGGGTCAAACTTGTTCCCCTTTTTCAACTTTCTTTCATTTTCACCGGTTGGCTAAATCCTTTGCTTTTTTGTGCCAATGGAGCCCATAATAAATTTCTAGGGACTTATTTGGAGGTCTTTTTGGCATTTACTAATTTCCATGCACGGTTAATTACTTTATCTTTAAACTCCATCTTATCCTAATTTAAACTTCTCTTCTTAATTAGACACATCCGGACCGACATATTGTTTAACTAAAATGCCATCTTACACTATTTCGTGTGTACGAAAAGTCATGCTAGGTCCGGGTGTGTCAACTTTAGCCTCGCTTGTCTTCTTTTGACACGCCCGGACCTAGTCCGCACGAGTCAAGTTGTAAATTTATATATAGTTGTGTGGCCAAAAGAATGGAATTGAACTTCCCTTAGACATTTGAACTCCTTTAGCTCAATTTTGAGCTTAAAAACCCTAAAATATAGTCCGGAGTCTGTGGGGTCCACTTGTGCACGCAAAACGAGGAAATGGGTGCTGAGTTGACCGGAGTCAACTTAAAATTTATTGACTCCGGCGACGGGCCTGGTCAGGTCCGACACCGGACCCGCTAAGTATAAAAGGGTCTCGGTTGCCCGAAACCCCCATTTCTCATTTCTCATTTTTCTTCTTTTCTTTTTCTTCTTCCTCCAAATTCTCTCAATCTCCCACCAAAATCAACACTTAAAACCCTCTTCAAACTCTCTTCCAATCATCATCATTGAATTCGTTGGCCTCCAAGAAGATCAAAAACACCAAAATCACCAAATTCTCTTCAAATCTTTGAAACTGTCAATTTGGCAACAGTTTGTTCTTCAGCTCATATCTTTCAATTCAATCGTAGGAATTGGTTGAGCTTTTGATATGTTGTTCTAGACTCATGAAGCTTTAATTTGATAGTTTATATGCTTGATTTCGTTAAGTGAGACGAGAGAAATGATGAATTGAAGATTGAATTTCTGTTTTGCTCAAGAACACTTAGACCCTTAGTGTTTTGATCAGAAATTCATGCATGATTAGTTGTTTAAATTAGTTCTTGAAGCTATGATTCCTTAATTTAGGTGTTAAAATACTTGTGTTTCAATTTTGGTGCAAATTGGCGGGGGATCAAGCTCAAACCGAGTTGAAAATGGTTGGAGGCCAAGCCTCGGCCTCCAAACAAGGGTAAGCCCTTACGGGACTCACCCAATCCCACGCAGGGCTCAGCCAAATTTGAAGAAACTTCCCCGAATTGGCTCACTCCCGCCCGGGAGTGAGCACCCTAGTGCCGGAGGGCATTGTAGCTGGGGGTATTTTGGTAATTTTGCCACTCTAGACCTCAATTAACTTTAATTGCCTTTTGAACTTGTTCAATTTAGTTCCTAGACCCTAGAGACCTCAATTAGGTTTTGTTGTGGTGTCTAATTGTTAGCCGAATGCCTCTATTTGTCACGCCTCGACACGATAGTCGAGCACGTAACAATCGCCGCAACTCTTGAAATGCATTCTATTAGGTTAAAATACACTCCAAGGGTCGCAAGGCTAAAACGGTCATGTTATACATTTTTCCATCATACAGTTTTAATTGTACAAAGTAGTTAAATCACTTAACTATCATTCGAACAAATCAAAATAGATAACACATCAAACTGCCATAGCATAAAAATTTGTTTATACATAAGATATCCAAACTTCAAAATATTTACGGAAATGCCATTAGGTTTTTCGACATATTTTTGTAGAATTTATTTACGGACTTCCAGAACTCAGAAAAATATCACATTAGTTTCAAAAAGTCTTAGACTCATTAAAGAAGAGAACTAGCTATTTAAAACGATATTTACATACTCAGTGGGACCTACACGAATATTTTAAAAATAATACAAAAGAGTTGACTTTTTCACCTCTGGTCAAACTGGTGTAAAGTGCCAAATATTTTCCCACCACAACGTACCCTAGTAGCGCGGTTGATATCTACAGCCTGAAAATATTTTCAGTAAAAACACGAGTAAGTAACAAGGTTACACAGCGAGTGGATAACATATTTAAAACAGTAGTATAATAAAAATCTTTAAATTTAAAATAAATAAAGAAAACTTAATAACATAAACAAAGTAAGAATTTCCAAACCTTGGCCCACGAATCATCTATTTTATTCCGTCAATTCCTCACTCAGTTGTCGCCTTGGCCAAGGTTGACAACTGAGTGTTGAGTTCCATCCTGAACGGTGGTGCCACAGGACGAACTCAAAGTACCTTGGGGTTTCCCTTTGTGCCTCCTGTCAAGGTATGTCTACTATCGTCACGCCCCTCAAAAGACGGTCTGCGGCAACTTGGCTACTGTAGTAACTTAATATCCTCCCACGGAGGCCACCGTATAATTACATCTCTTGGAATTGTGATGGCTTGCAAATCTCCTTTTTATTTGTTTCAACTAAAACAATGCCTTTGAAAAATCCTTTGAAAGATCATATAACAACCTTTCAATATTTCAAAACTAATAGTACTAATTTATTTCAAAATCATTTTTCATATCCATGTCTCAAAATCTAAATCTTCCAATTTAGCCATCACATTCCATGGGCTATTCACAATTATTCTCAATCATCATTTAGCACCTTTCAACTAAATCATTTTACTAAATAACATTTAACAAAATAACAAAACTGTAATTTGAACATTGTCATTCACTCACAGTGAGGTCTGAGCTATGCTTGGTCGTCCTCGACCGGTTCCTTATCCTTTGGAGATGTTCGAACTCCTAATTATTCATACATTTGTTAAGTTCCTATAACCTTATGAAATATTGAGTTAGAACCTCAACTACATGCAATGTTATGCAATGTGATGCAATTACTTGGCAATCTAACACTTAATTAATCTTCCTCATTAAAAATCACATTTCAATTTACTCCAAAATAACCACATTTCACTTAAATCCACAAAATGGCAAAATGCCATGACACGCCCGGACCTAGTCCGCACGTGTCAAGTTGTATAATTATACATTATTGATTTGTTAAAATACCAAATTTGATTCCCATGGATGTTTCAAACTTCATCTAGCTCAATTTCAAGCTTAAAAATCTTAAAATTGAAGTCCGGGGATGTGGGCCCCACTTGAAATCGAGACCCGAGGCATTTGGGGCTGAGTTGACCGGAGTCAACTGTGAAAACCTTGGCTCCGGCGCCGGAGTTGGTCGGGTCCGGCGCCGGACCCGTCATTTTATTTAAGGGTCTCGGTTGGCCGAGACCCTCATTTCTTCACCTCTTCAAGTTCTTCATTTTCCTCCGATCTCTCCCTCAATTCTCTCTGAACCAAGCTTTCAATCCCTCTCCAAACACTTCATCAATCATCAATATCAACTTATTTTGTATTCTTGAAGATCAAAACATTAAGATTTCTAAGAATATTTCCAAATCTAGAAATCTGGAAATCTGGCGACAGTTTGTTCATCAGTCGATATCTTTTGATTCAACCGTGCGTTTTGGCTGAGAATTTGGTATGTTGTTCTGACTCATCAAGCTTTAATTTGATAGTTTATACGCTTGATTTCATGGTCTGAGCTAAGAGAATTTGATGATTGAAGTTGAGATTTCTGTTTTGCCCGAGTAAAGTCAACTCTTGATGTTTTGATCCAAATTTCGAGCATGATTTGTTGTTTGATTCAGTTCTTGAAGCTGTGAATTCATAGATCATGTGTTTAACTTGCTGTGTTTCAATTTTGGTGCGGATTGGTATTGAATCGAACTCAAACCGAGCTTGTTTTTGGAGAGAGGCCGAGCATGCCCATTTTCTGGGCTAGGTCCGGCGCCGGACCTGGCAGGTCCCGCGCCGGAGACGGCCAAAATCCGGGATTCTTCCCGTTTTGGCTCACTCCCGCCCGAGAGTGAGCAATCTGTAGGCATGGGATACTGTAGCACCAGGGGCATTTTGGTAATTTTGCAACTCTAGACCCCATTTGACCCCAATTAACTCCAATTAGCTCCAATTGACTTCCGGACTTATCAATTTTAGTCCGAGACCTTTAATTGGTGTTGTTTTATGATTTGATCATTGGTTGAATATTTTATTAATCAAATTAGATTTTTTTAATTTGATTATTTAGGTACGTGATCGTACGAGTTTTGGACCAGTTGCAATTTGAGCTAAGGCATTCGTGGGTAATCGGGGAGTGTACAACTCTCCTCACTTGTGAGTGGCTTGGATTATATTGGTTGACCATTAAGGGTTAACCGTTTGCAAATTTATTTATAAATGCTTTATTAAATTGTTTATATATTTTGGGGTATGAATTGTCCACCCTCACACACTGTGTTTACAAATGATTTAAAGGGTGGGAATTTCAATAAATTTTATATTGATATTATGATTGATAAATTTATGGGGAATGATACCCCTAAGAGATTGATATTGTTGTTGATTATTATATGGGGAACGACACCCCTAAGAGATGAGAAATTTAACGTAGTCCTCGGGGCTCCAATATGTGGGAGCGTGGACCGAGTTGAGAGCATGCGTGTTACTCAGCCGTGGACCGCCTATAGAGGGGCACGGTGAGTCGCTCCTGATTGCGAGAGGCGTGTAGGGAAACTCGCCAGGACTTCGGATGCTGTGTGCCACCACAGTATGGCAAACGTCAAGGGAATGGGCCAAAGAGTAAAGAAAAATGTTTTAAAAGTATAAGTAACCCTTGACGGTCTAGTGGATACCCCAGCGCACGGGTATACCTTATTGGGACGATTTTCAGATGCCAGCCCATTTGGATATATGTATTGTTATTGATTTGATATTTGATTTGGTTGAGATTTCATATATTTCAGTAAATGATTTATTAAATTGATATTTGGATTATTTCATATCCCCAGCCTGAGGTGATCGGTCTTTATAACCGAGTCTCTCACTGGGTACAAGTTTATGTACTCACCCCATTCACTTTTGTTCTCAGATCATCAGACTTTGGACGGAGGACGTCCTGGTGGCCAGTGATCCCAGTTCGTCTCTGTGGACACTATATTGTAGGTGCCACCTCATTTTACTTGGTATATCTTGGCTCGGAATATTATTGCATTTTACATATACATTTGTGTATTTATAAATAATACTTTCCGCTGCATGAAGCAACGTAAGATGTGATACTTTATTTTGAAATATTTTCGAACTATGTTATCTAAGATATTTCATATTTTTTTTTATATATTGCTCGAATATCCTTTATTTTTTTAGCCTTGTACCATCTTGGTTGCCCGCCTGACGAGGCACGCATCTCGAGGTGGTATGGCGGTTGTCACGTGGCCGAGCCTGCGGGTCGGGGCGTGACATGCCATCTCTCCTAGACAAATTCGACATGCCATAATGTAAAATTGCAATTTCCTTTCCATTGTAATTTAATTGCATTTCATAGTCTAGCAGACTCACAAAGACAACATACTTCAATCTTAAACTTCCTTGGATCCAATCTAACTTGTAATTCCCAATTCGAAAATTTTACATAACTTTTCTAATTTCCTAGATTCACAAGTCTACAAGCAAAATCAAATTAAATTGACTTGATATTCATGTTTAGCATGCCAAAAACTACAATCTAACATTGTATTTAGGCATGCTTGCCTTTGGATTTTGGTTTTCCACCAAGAACCCTAATTCTTCAAATCCAAATTCCTCCTTACCTAGCTTGAATTTCTTGAAATTGATTTGGGAATATCAATGGGCTAATCAAAAGCTTTAATATGGTTGGAAATTTGTGGGGACTTGTTTGGCAAATTTTGGACTTGTGTCTTATGGGGTAAGCTTTCAAGCACTCAACAATGGTGGAAGGTGTTCATCTTTTTCTAAGCTTGAAGACAACATGGATTTTGCATGAATTTTCTAGCATTTTCTAAGCCATGGCAGGATTTTGTCTTCCAAATGGGTGAAGAAATTTGTTCAAATCCTAGCCATCCATTCCTAAAGTATTGACACTTGTCACTAGATGGTTAAGTCCTAAAAATGAAATTTTACCCTTAGTTACCATTTTACCCACTAAGAATTACTAAAATTCCACCTATATCCCAAGCCAGCAGAACAAAATTTTCAGTGTCTAGTTTCATTCTTCAGACAATTTACTTCTGAACCATTGACAGCGAAATTTTCAAATTCCCTGTCATTTGTTAACAATTTCAGTTTAAATTTCTAACCTTACTACTAATTCTTAACTAATCACTTAATCCCATCCATGTTCTTTTCATAACTTAAGTGAGGTGTTACCACATTCTATTACTAACTAACGCACGCTCTAATTGGCGGAAAGAAACAGGTATTTGGTACGGGTATTACAGTATTAATCAAATTAGATTTTAATTTGATTATTTAGGTACGTGATTGTATGAGATCGGACCGGTAGCAATTGAGCTAGGGCATTCGAGGGGTAAATTTGGGAGTATACAACTCTCCCTTACTTGTGAGTGGCTTGGATTATAGTGGTTGACCATTGAGGGTCAACCGATTTTCTAATTGCTTTATTAATTGTTTTATTAAATGTTTATAACGTTTTGGGGTATGAATTGTCCACCCTCACACATGAGTTTAGAAAAGGATTTAAGGGTGGGATTTTTAAAAGAATATATAAATCGTTATTATTATGATTTATTATGATATATCCCCCGAGAGGTTAAGTGATTGTACAGGTTCCTTGGTGCTCCAATATGCGGGAGCGTGGACCGAGTTGAGAGCATGCATGAGACGCAGCCGTGGACCACTTGTTGAGGGGCACGGTGAGCAGAGACCCTGGGAGATTCGCGTAGGAAAGCTCGCCAGGGCTCGAGGTAGCTGTGTTCCACCACAGCAAAGGCAAACGTCAAGGGAATGAGCCAGAGATTATAAGAAAAGGATTTGAGATATGAGTTAGGCCTTGATGGTCCAGCGGGGCACCCAAGTGCACGGGTGTACCTTTGGGACGATTTCATATGCCAGCCCGTTTATTATATTTGATATTTTTTTTGGTGTGGGATTTCATATGATTTTACTAAATGATTTATTAAATGAGTTTTGGATTATTTTATATCTCCAGCCTGAGGTGATCGGTCATTATAAAAGGGTCCCTCACTGGGTACATATAAATTTGTACTCACACCATTCACCTTTTGTTTGTCAGGTCATCAGGCTACGGACGATAGGCGTCCCGATGGACAGTGATCCTAGTATATCACCGGTGGACATGGTTTGGTAGGTTCCACCTAGTCCCTATTGTGAATCTTGGCTCGGAATAGTAATGCACGTTATTTTATTTGACACACCCGGACCTAATACGACTTTTTCGTACAAATGGAATAGTGCAAGACGGTGTATTAAGTGAACAATACGTCCGTCCGGATGTGTCTAATTAAGAAGAGAAGTTAAGCTTAGGATAAGACGGTGTTGGAAGATAAAGTAATTAACCGTGCATGGAAATTAGTAAATGCCAAAAAGACCTCCAATTAAGTCCCTAGGAATTTATTATGGGCCCCGTTGGCACAAGAAATCAAAGGATTTAGCCAGCAGTTGAAAATGAAAGAAATTTGAAAAAGAGGAAAAAGTTTGACCCGGGGCCCGAGTAGACCCGATATCGGGCTCCTCTATAAATAGAGGAAAGCCGAAGCTTTTCGTCATTTCTCTTTTTCTTTTTCTTTTTCTTTCATTTTCTTTTCTTTTTCTCTTTGGAGTCAAACAGAGGCATTTTGGACAATTGGCAAATCCAGACAATCCGACCGTCAGATCAAGGTGAGTTTCTAATATGTTTTCTACTCACCTCGATCTACGTTTTATTTCGTTTGCACGCATATCCATGCATTGGTTTATGAGAGATCCAAGCTCAAAGTTAGTTTAGCTTTTTAGCTAAATTCTTAGTTTAAAATTGAGATCTAGGAACTTTGAGTTTGTGATTCTCGTTTTTCTTTCGATAAACATGTTGTGGATGCATTAAGGTGTATGCATCTGAAATTGTAGCTGAATTGGTGGACGATTGCATCGAATTTCAAGCTAAGAGAAAAATTGAAGAATTCTCAGATTGGAAACCCAGAACAGATCCGGCACCGGATCTATATAGAACCAGCGTTGTTTCTGCTTGTCAACCGACGGCCTTGTGGTCAAAGAGAACCAGCGCCGGTTCACTCTAAATCCGGTGCCAGTCTTGCCCTCTAAGGGTAAAATGGTCATTTCACCTCCCGAAACCCTAATTGACCCCAAATCAATTCGAAACACTTCTGAGCCTTCCAAACTATATCCAAACATCATCATAGGTCATGCTAGAGCCTCGTAGGTGCATTCATAAATTTAATTATGAATGCTAACGTATTTCCGTGTACTAGCGCTCCGGGTGAATCGAATGCGGCGATGCTCCGGAGATTAAGCTACATGGAGCGCTTAGGAGTATACGAATCTCCCAATACAGTGAGTGGCCTAGACTTCTTTGTTTAGCCACTGGAAACAAAGGTTTTAAAAGCGTTTTAAAAACATAAATGTTTTCAAAGGTTTTAGGATACGAGAAATCCACACACACACAGTTGCTTGTTGATATACCCACCTAGAGAGTGGGACGTTTTCAAAGAAAAAGATAATGACCTATGTGTGTGTGTTTATATTTATGTTTGTCTTGTTGAAATATATTTATATTATATATATATGAAATATTTTTATTATTATGATTTATGAGGGTACGACACCCTAGAAGATGAGTGATTGAGTGGGCTAGTGGTGGTGGTGGGCTGCGGTCCAACAGCCAACAACTAGCAGAGGCTCCTCGGTGCTCCAATATATGCGGGAGTGTGGACCGAGTTGGAGAGAAAGCATGCAAAATTGTCAGCCGTGGATCGCCTATCGAGGGCCACGGTGAGACGAGACCCTGGGAAAGACGCGTAGGGAAGCTCACCAGGGCTCCGGTTCGCTATGTTCCACCATAGCGAGGCACCACCGAGGGAAAGGGCTAGAGAATTAGAAAAGAGAAAATATTTTTAACAGAGAAAAGAGATAGCCCTCGGTGCAGTAAGGCATAAGACGACCGACGGGTCGCGCCTTCAGAATGATAGAGATGCCAGCTCATTTTATGTATATATATATATCTATTTATTTAAAGCATTTTCAAAGAGAGTTCTCAGTTAGAGAACTAGAAAGAGATTTTGAAAAGAAAAATATTTATTATATTATTATTTTATTTTGGATTTTCCTTAATTGCCCTAACCCCGATGGAGATTCATAAACCCTCTGTCGCTCACCTGTATCCAATGTGGATGGATGTAGATCCGCGTACGAGGATAGCAGATAGAATGGAGGCTCACTAGGAGACGTCGGTGGCTTAGGGTTAGTAGTTTCTGTTGTGTAGGTATTCTTCTAAATTAATTGACACGCCCGGACCAAGTCCGCCCGGACCAAGTCCGCCCGGACCAAGTCCGCACGTGTCAAGTTTTGTGTTTGTATATAGTTGTCTAGCCAAGATACCAAATTGGACTTCCCATGGATGTTTTAAACTTCATTTAGTTCTATTCCAAGCTTAAAAACCCTAAAATTGAAGTCCAGGGTTGTGGGCCCCACTTGGACCTGTTACATATAAAGGGGTCTCGGGTGATTTTCTCTTCTCTTCTCTGTTCTTCATTTCCCCGAGCCCTCTCTTCAATTTTCTTCAAAATCAAACCTTCAATCTCTCTTCAAACACTCAATTAAACATCATCACCAACTTTTCTTGCTCTCTTGAAGATCAAAACACCAAAATGTCCAAGAAATCACCAAATCTTCAAAACTGTCATTTCGGCGACAGTTTGTTCTTTGAGCTATATCTTTTAATTCAACTAGGGGAATCGGCTGAGTTCTTGGTATGTTGTTCTAGACTCATCGATCTTTAATTTGATAGCTTATATGCCTCATTTCGTGGTCTGAGCTGAAAGTTATGCTCAATTGAATCTACATTTTCGTTGCTGCCAGAAAATTCTGCAACCTTTGATATTTTGAGTCAAATTTCGTGTATAATTGGTTGTTTAAATTAGTTTTTGATGCTGTGGGATCTTAGTTCAAGTGTTGAGGAGTATGTGTTTCAAATCTTGCGTTGATTGGAGTTGAATCGAGCTTGAATTGAGCTAAGGAAGGTTGGAGGCCGAAACTCGGCCTTGAGTGCAGTGAAGATCCGGCGCCGGTCATGAAGTGATCCGGGGCCGGATCATCCTTGCTGGGAAATATATTTTCCCCAATTCGGGCCTAGGGGCAAAATGGTCATTTACAGCCCTAGACCCCTATTGACCCCAATTGACTCCAATTTACTTCAATTGATCTCCGGACTTGTCCAATTTTACTCCGAGACCTTAAAAACTTTAATTAGATCTTGCCTTAGTGTTTAATTGTTAGCTAATTGCCTTTATTAATTAAATTAGATTTTAATTTGATTATTTAGGTACGTGATTGTACGAGATTCGGACCGGTAGCAGTTTGAGCTAAGGCATTTGTGGGGTAATCGGGGAGTATACAACTCTCCTTTCTTGTGAGTGGCTTGGATTGTATTGGTTGACAATTAAGGGTTAACCGTTTTCAAATTTCTTTATAAATGCTTTATTAAATTGTTTTTATATGTTTTGGGGTATGAAATGTCCACCCTCACACACCAAGTTTACAAAAGATTTAAAGGGTGGGATTTTCAAATATTTTTATAAATTGATATTATTAATAATTGTTTGGGGTACGATGCCCCTGAGAGACGAGAGATTGAGCGGGTTCCTCGGGGCTCTAATTTGCAGGAGTGTGGACCGAGTTGGAGAAGCATGCAAGATTCTCAACCATGGACCGCCTGTCGAGGGGCACGGTGAGACGAGACCCTGGAAGAGGCTCGAAGGGAAGCTCGCCAAGGCTCCAGATTGCTGTGTTCCACCACAGCAAGGCAAACGTCAAGGGAATGGGCCAGTGATCAAAGAAAAGTGTTTTGAAATATAAAGTAACCCTTGACGGTCTAGCGGGTACCCCAGTGCACGGGTGTACCTTTTTTGGGACAATTTCAGAAGCCAGCCCATTTAGTACTATCATTATTAGTTTAATATTTGTTTTGGCATGGGATTTCATATAAATTTTAGTAAATGGTTTCATAAATTAATTTTGGATTATTTCATATCCCCAGCCTGAGGTGATCGATCATTATAACTGGGTCCCTCACTGGGTACATGTATATTGTACTCACTCCATTCACTTTTGTTGTCAGGTCATCAGGCTTCAGACGGCGGACGTCCCGGTGGTCAATGATCCCAATACCTCACTAAGGACACGATTTTGTAGGTGCCACCCCTTTTTGCCCTGTGAATCTTGGCTTGGAATAGCAGTGCATGTTGATACATATCTTTATCTTTTCCGCTGCAAGTTTACACCGTAAAATGTGCCACACACACTTATAAATATTTAAATAATATTTTTTATATTATTTCTTATATATGTTTTCATATATTGCTCGAATACCCTTTATTTTATGCCTTGTGCCATCTTGGATTGCCGCCTGATGAGGCACGCATCTCGAGGTGGTACAACGGTTGTCACGTGGCCGGGCCCGCGGGTCGGGGCATGACATTAATCCCCTGGTACATCTTTTAAGTTTAATTATTTTATTAAATAACTTTTAATTAAAGTTTTAGTTGTTTTGCAGCGATGGTATCCATTTCTATGCCTTGCGGTGCTTTAGGTGCATGACTGGCCAGCACGTACTTCGAGGCAGCACGGTAGTTGCCATGTGGCCGACCCGGATGGGTCGGGGCGTGACAATATTATTATTTCTTTTCGCTGCATGTTTACATCGTAAAATGTGCCACTTTTACAATATAAATAATTTAATAATATTTTCTATATTATTCCTTATATGTTTTCATATATTGCTTGTGTACCCTTGTTTATGCCTTGTACCATCTTGGATAGCCCGCATTTCGAGGCACGTATTTCAAGGTGGTACGGCGATTGTCACGTGGCCAGGCCCGCTGGTCGGGGTGTGACATCTTTAATGCACTAGAGAACATTAAATGGCTTTCTTTAAATAAACCAATAGGATGAGAGAGAGAAAAGGGTAAAGAAAAGGAAAAACATGTATAAAATTTAGCGTAAAAGTAGTTTTCTTACTCTTAGTTATATAGTTAAAAAGGACAGATAAAATAGGATGGAAGGAGTGTCATTTGTCAACATGAGTTTCATGCACATACATTACATACCGTTAAGCTTGTAATTTGTAAATGTTAATTTTTAAATAAGAAACTAGCAAGTACCTTTTTAATCTTCAATTCTTTATGTTTGTTCTTTCTACTCTTCACTTTTTATTTCTAATTTAATAGTAAATTTTAATTTTATTAAGTTGAATCAAAGTAAGTAAGTAATTAAAAAAAAAAAGATTGTGCATGCCTACTTCTTTATACTATTTATACAACACATTAACACATATATAAATGATAAATAAAATTAAAGTATTAAATCTATAAATATAATGAGATTATATCGACTTATAATTTATGGGACATGTAACATGTCCATATGATATGTCACACGTTACATGTGATAAAGATTTAGAAGAATTATTCAAATATAGACTATCAATTATTTTATGTCTTATTAAAAGTATAATATAATAAGGGATATATTGAAGTATAACTTATAGTTTATAAATAATAGGATAAAGATTCAAATTTAAGACTATGAAATATTTTTTTTTCAATTTAATAAGATATTTACTTTTATTTTTTAAAAAATTTATTAAATAAATTTGATAATGTTTAAGAATGAGAATGTAAAATATTACTTAAATAGCTTTTCGGATTATTTCGGATTAGCCTTTCGAGTTAATCAGGTTTCGGATCACTCTGATTTTTGGTTAATCAAGTTTCGGGTCGTTTACTTTTTTTGATCAAATTGTGTTTGATTAGTTTCGCGTTCAGGCGGATTGGGTGGGTTTGTCTGATTGAGTCAGCTTTTGATACCTGTACTTATAAACCATAATTGTCTATAGCTAAACATGTAAGTCATGGTGAGCCGTACGTTACAGTAGAATATTGAACTTTTTTTTATTTTAGTGGCAATAAATTCAATTCCTTGTAGTATCATATAAAATATACTTAGAAAATAATATCTTAAGTTTAAGTCTTGTGAAATGAAAAAATGGATTTGGGAGGATTTTCTACTATTTTGGATCTGACCTCACTATACTCTGAATTAGTTGAATACAATTTGGTATTGGATATATACCAACGAGTTTATACCTAAAAAAACGGGTGGTGTGTGTGTGTGTATATATATATATATATTGTTAAGTAATAATATCAACTATTGGTTTGTTTGAGTGATTTGATACTTATTTTCTTTAAATAAATCTTAAATTTGAATATTTTAAATAAAAAAATTATTATTAAAAAAATTTTATCCTCATAATGAATTAACTCGACTTTAAAAGGATTAATTTTTTATTGGAGGTATGGAATCCTACGGCGTCCTTCTTGTAGAATACACCAACTATGCCGATACGTCCTCTGTACCTGGGCATTATGTACTCTTAAGGGAAATCCAAATGTCACTCAACCACATCAATTGACGCTAAGCTGCTTGAAGAAGAGCTGGATTATGTAGACAGGCAATGCCGTACTCGAGAAAAGACTGTTGGACCACTTGAGATACTAGTGGTTTGACTCTGGAACATTTGAGGCATCGATGGATTTCTTCATCTGCCAAAGGGGCTCAATCAATCAGTATAAACCATCAAGGTGCATTAAAATACGGTTTAATACATAAAATAGTCCTTAAATTTGTATAAAATTATCGTTTTGGTCATTCAACTTTTATTTTATAATTTTTAACCCTCAAACTTTTTTTTGTGCACAAAATAGCCCTTCAACTAGTACAAAACTATAATTTTGGTCCTTCAACTTTTATTTTGGAATTTTTGACCCTCGAACTTTTATTTTGTGCATAATCAAGGGTTACATTGTGCACAAAATAAAAATTCGAGGGCCAAAAATTCCAAAATAAAAGTTAAAGGGGCAAAACGATAACTTTATAAAGTTCGAGGGCTATTTTATGTATTAAGCCATTAAAATACTGCTCTTAAGTTGCTTAATTCTCATGTCTTTCCATATTTATGTTCGTCTTAACTCCAAAGCATAGTCATCAAACTCAGACTGGATCATTGATCTAATGGTTGAATCGGTGAACCGATCATAGAGTCGATACGGTTTTGTAATTAGATTAGAAATATAGTTGATCTAGTTAAACTCATAATTTTTTTTATTAAACCAGATAGTTGAACCAAACTCGTAATTTTTTATTAAATTGGTATTAAACTAGATAGTTGAGCTAGTGGTACCTATTGTAATTAATAATTCTTCTCTCTTTTTTTTTTTAAATCACAATTACTATTCAATTTCTGATTTTATTTTTTTTATTCAAGAGAGACTCAAGAATATATTATTCCTTGAGTTTAACTGTTTAAGGAATATGTGTGCGGATGGAATGAGCATTTTCTTTGGTTATTTTTTTTGGAACCAAACGATGAGAGAAATTATTAGGTAGGCCGGGTGTACCACGCCATCTATAGGCTCGATCAATATTTGTGCCAACTCAAAAAATTCCTAAAATTAAGGCACTAATTTGACAAAGGTTTAGTCCCACGTTACAAAGAAAGATAATTTAAAGGGTAAGTCCTTAAATTTATACTATAATTGTAATAGGGTTTTAGTAATTATATCAAAATCCTTGAGTTATTATAACTTCATTGGTTCGGCCTATAGATGACGTGGTTCATTCGGCCTACCTAATAATTTCTCAAACGATGGAATATGACCACTCACCAGGAATAGTCTTAGATAATTTATTTGTTTGAATGTTAGCTTATTTAGTGATTTTTTAATTGTTTAGTGAATTTTCAATAGAAATATGTGCTTGTATATAAAATTTATCTGACTGTGATTGTGATGAGATTTCATTATATCCTAAAAAAATGTTTTAATTAAGTCATATTATTTTTTTGGGAAATGAATTAGGTGCGTAAATAAAGTTATTCTATCTATGAGCTACTGAGTTCATCAATTCGAAACAAACATGAACATTCACTCAATCAGTACCCAGCATGAGTACCGGGTAAGCTTATTGGAGCTTTTGTATTTTTCATTATATTTTTAATATAAATATTGTGGATTATACAATTTTCAAAATTATTACAACATATTTTTTATATCAAAAGGCAAGTCTATACCCAGTTATATCATTTAAACGATTTATATATATATATATATATATATATATATGCACCCGTTAATTGGTTCCTGCAATTGAAGTATTGGATTAAAATCCCACAATGTGCGAGTTCGACTGAAAGAGATCAAATTGAAGTAAAAGGACTTATATATTTTAAATGCAATGATTTGAGGGTTAATTTTTGGATTATACCTCTTTTTTATTCTAGTTTAGTTTGCGTTCATGTTCTGCCAAGGGTCAATTCTCAATTGATAGTTCCATAAAAAAAGCGTCAAAGTCATCTTATTTTAATTTAATAAATAAAATTCAACAAAGTCTTGGTCCTTTAATTTCAAACTTTTAATTACTATTAATTAGTAGGCAGTATTGAAGTAAGGGGTACGAAATGTATAAGCCAGAAATTGGTTCCCAAATTAAAGAAAAAAGCGAGATAATGAAGTGTGAAACTTGGAAAATGAAATTCTTGGTCTTGCTCTTCCGAAAATTTTAAGCGGTTGGTGTTGAATGTTGGTAGTTGACCCCAGAGCGTGATAAATGCTTTTCCTTGAATATTTCATATTTGTCTTTTCGCATAATAAAAGTTTGGTAAATATGCATTGGACTGGCAGGAATTCTTTGACAATATCCCAAATCTTTTGTTGGGCAGCTTTAATTGTGATTGTAAATTAAGCTAAATATTCAATTCAACGAAAGGAATAGAAGGTCTTTGCCCTCGTCATCTAATTTAGTTATACTTGGACTGAAAATTTGGCACATACTATATATATACAATTCAACGAAATGAATAGGATGACTTTTCCCTCGTGGTCTCTTCGTATAAAAAGGGTTATTCTTCTTGGGGCTTCATTTTAAAATAATTGCAACTTAAAACTTAAAACTTAAAACTATCCAATGGTTGTCTCAAAGCTCCAGCCACCCTCCTCGGCAATTTCTCGATGCAGTACTACTTACGATGTATTCTTGAGTTTCAGAGGTGCTGACACACGTAAGAGCTTCACAGATCATCTTTATACAGCCTTGGTGCAAGTAGGGATTCGCACATTTAGAGATGAGGATGATATTGAGAGAGGGGAAAATGCGAGGGATGGAATTGAAAGGGCAATATTGCAAGAGTCGAAAATAGCGATCATAGTCTTCTCAAAAGACTATGCTTCATCGACATGTTGCCTTAACGAACTAATGAAGATTATGGAACATAGGAAATCCTCTCAATACATTGTTTTGCCTGTTTTCTATGATGTGGATCCATCTCAAGTCAAGAAGCAAACGGGGAGCTATGCAGAAGCCTTTGCCAGACATGAAGAGAGATTCAAGTTTGAAATGGAAATGGTACGAAGATGGAGGGCAGCTTTGATGGAAGTTGCAGATTTGGGAGGCATGATTTTACAAGATAGGTGCGTATACAGTACCACTTATTGAAAAGAAATTATCCTATATACAAGGAAATTTTTTTTTTTTTTTACTTTCCTTTTACTTTGTTATTATGGAATTAATATTAAAGAGTTGACACGAATTTTAACAGCGCATATTTATGAAAATTAAAAACCATATTCCTGCAAATTATTCTAAGTGATATAGATTGCTCAGTCCTTATTTTTAATTAGCTAAAAATATTTGATGAAAATTTTGAAGGAAAAGAAAATGAAGCAAGCCAAATTTATTTCATTACTTTTTTTGTTTTGGATGGATCAAGTAAAATAAGAAATAAATTTTTTTGATTTATATTTACATTAAATTATTTACCTATTTATATTTACATTAAATTGTTTACCTATTAATTTCTTGAGCACTCTATGTATATACATATCTTTCTCCAATTGATTAACTACAATAAATATTTATTTTATCTATTTTAAATTATAGTAACATATTAAGGAGTAGAGGTGCTCATGGGCCGGGCCGGGCCGGATTCGGGCCGGGCTTTTGCTTAAGAAAAATAAGAAATTTCCTTGCCCAGGCCCGGCCCGGCCCGAAATATGGGCTTGACATTATGTCCAAGGCCCGCACAGATTTTAATATGTTTGTCCAAGGCCCGCACAAAAGCCCGTTTAAAATTTTTTTTCCTTAAATAAAACTTAAAAAAATAAAAATATAACATTATTTTCTTTAAAAATAAATAAAAATTATAGAATAATCTTTATAATTATTTAGGATTATATTTTTTATTAAAAATATATCTAAAGTGTAATATTTAAAATAATAATCTTATATACATATTTAATATTTCTAAAAATAAAAAATATAAAAACTATACTATATGAAAAACGGGCCGGGCCCGGGCCGGGCTCGGGCTTCAAAGTTGTGTCCAAGGCCCGGCCCATTTTAAAAACGGGCTTTATCTTTTGTCCAAGGCCCGAAATTCGGGCCCTATAATTTTGTCCAAACCCTCCCATTTTTCGGGCGGGCTTTCGGGTTCGGGCGGGTAGCCCGGCCCTTGAGCAGCTCTATTAAGGAGCACTCTATGTATATACACATCTTTATCGTATTAATTAACTACAATAAAAGCTTATTTTATTTCTTTATATATCTATTTTAAATGATAGTCTATATTAAGAGTTTAAATTATACTAGTAATTCTGTCATATGAGCTGCACGTGATACAACTTGTTATTAATAATAACAAAAATAAAAAAAATAAAAGAAGTTTATTTTTATGTTAATTACGATGATAGTATAGTAGTAAGTTAATTACGATGAAAGTAACAAAAAAAGTTAATTATGACGAAAATAAAATTGGTTAATGACTATGATTATTTAATAAATATAAAAAAATTTAATAAAAGATAAATAAAAAGTTTTAACTCAACTCAATAATATTAAATTATAAATGACATTTTTGAAATATGTTAAAAAAAAGAAAAGTATTTTAAGTGATTCAAAGTTTTACAATATTTGTACATTTATATATATTGTAGATTAGAATCATCAAAATTTTAACAGCAAATAATGTGATGGATGTATTTTAAATCACATACATATTTCACACTACTCCCTTCCTCACCAAATCACCAACCTTAACCTTAGTTATAGAGTTTTTTTTTTCTTTTCTTTCACAAGAAGGGAGGGTTTTTGAACTCTCACCTTTACATGACTTCCACACAATATCTTGACTCCAAGCCAAAAAGGTGAAGTTAATTAGTAATTAATTATCGGTTATTAAAAAAAAACTTAGATATATGGGTCTAGGGCACGTAAAATTTTCTTTTTTAAAATTTATTTGTTTTTTAAATAGAGATATATTACTTGACCCACCACTTGTCTAAAGTTGTCTAAGGGTCGCGCTTCTCGTCTAGGCCCGTAAGCCCGTCTGATATTTAAAAAGGCTTGGATAAAGTTTAAATTTAAAGGTCGAACTTAGACAAATTTCATAGGCCCATTTATAAAATGGGTAAGACTTGGTCATATGTGAAAAAGCTTGAGTCCCACCCACCCTGACTTGATTAGTATTATTTGATATAAGTATATATTTTTTATATATTTATTCTATTTATTCATATTGGTGTTTTTTTTTTACATGATATTGGTGTTTTCAAATACTGTAAGTAATCCCTCCATCCCAGTTTGTTTATCCATATTTTTTTTAAAAAAAGTTTTAATTTGCTTGTCTCTTACTATAAATAAACAACTAATAAATTTTAATTCTCAATTTTATTAGTATTTATTTTCTTTTATTACTATCACATCATTACATAAAATCCCAAAACACTTACAAATGTCAAGAATAATAAAGTAATTTAATATAAGTCAACCACTTTTTCTTAAACTTTGTGAAAGTCAATGGGAAACAAACATATAGGAACAGAGAGAGCAATATTTAGACTTTGTAAACTTTATAAAAATTGTCTTGGGTGATAATTTTTTGAATATGTATTGATTTACTTTTATTCATATTATAAATTGATATAAATTAATTTTCAAAATTAATATTTAGAAAAATATTAAACGAGCCTTTGAACAGGCCTAGAGTTTAGATTTATATTTTGGGACCAAGCTTGGCCAAAGCTTGAGGCCTGAATAGCTAGGCCGAGCCAGGACTAGACAAACATGTTGCTTGTTAAATGTCTGTCTAGGCCCGTCGGGAGCCCAATTGGACACCTCTATTTTGTCCCACCTGACATTAGACATGACCACGATTTAGTTCAAGCTGACAAACCAATCGGAATAGTGGTAAAAACAAATTAATCGAACCTTCAAAAAGGTTTTGGAATCGAAACCAGATATGGTTTTGGTTCCGGTTCGAATCCAGCTAGAAAGGAATCGAAACCAGAATCGACGGTTTCAATTCCGATTTTATTATTTTATTATTCTTTTTTTTACAAATTTTATTTATAATAATTATTTATTTAATAATAAGAGGATATAATATATGTATCAACATATATTTTATAGTTATATTTATATTTATATCATGTTATCATATAAATTATACATTATAAATTTATTATATTATTAATTATTATTTATAATAATACTATTATTATAACTATAAATAACTACTTATATATATTTTATAATTTAATAACTTTTTTAGAAAATATTCTTAAATTAATATGTATTTGGAATTAAATTTACTTGTTTTAATATATACCACTTAATTAACTACAATTTATTTAAATTTATAAAAGTAATTAAAAATTTGGAAAAAGAAAACTAAGGTTCCAGTTCCAAATTTGAACCGGAAACGGAACCAAATCGCCACCTAGCAGTTAAGGCTCTGGTTCCAAGAATCAATACCGGCGGTTTGAAAGCAGAATCGAAATCAAAATGGAACCAGGATCACCCATACCTGATGTGTACTACCACTAAAAGTCTAGCACGATTAATATCACAAAATTAAAAAGAAAAAAATCATGCAAGATTATGTGTGTTAATTTCCAATATGTTATTAGCTGTATGTGTTAATCTTGAATATATATTTTTCGTATTTCTCTCTAGGCATGAGTCGCAATTCGTTCAAGATATTGTCAAACAAGTTCAACAGAAACTCCAACGTAATGCTTTATATGTCCCTCAGTTCCTAGTTGGAATAGATTCGCTGGTGACAAGTATTAATTGGTGGTTAGAAGATGGATTGAATAAGGTTAAGATAATAGCAATTTTTGGGATTGGAGGGATCGGGAAATCAACCATTGCAAAAGTTGTTTACAATCAACACATCGAGAGGTTTGAAGGTTACAGTTTCCTTGCTGATGTTAGGGAAACATGTCAGGAACGCAATGGCCTAGTTCGCTTGCAAAGACAACTCATTTCAGATGTCCTTAAAGGAAAGGCACAGAAAATACATAATCCAGATGATGGAATTGCTAAGATTAAAGAAGCCATTTGCAGTAGAAGAGTTCTTCTTGTTCTTGACGATGTGGATGAGCCAGAGAAAATAACAAAAATAGTTGGAGCACAACTTCATTTTCATTCGGGCAGTAAAATCATCATAACTAGCAGGCAGCGTCATCTATTAAGTGATCCTTTTATTACCCAGTTGTTTGATTTGGAAGCATCATCAAGTTATAGGGATTTATTTAAGGTATTTGAAGTAAAAGAATTGCCTTTCCATGAATCACTTCAACTTTTTAACTGGAATGCCTTTGGCCAAAACCCTGTAATTAAGAGTTACATTGAGTATGCGAGAAGTGTGGTGAAACACTGTGGTGGGCTTCCTTTAGCTCTTCAAGTTTTGGGTTCTTCCCTGTCCGGTAAAAGTTTGAATGTATGGCAAAGTGCATTGTTGAAACTAGAAGCAATCCCTGATAGCAAAATTCAGAAGATTCTAAGAATAAGCTATGATTCCCTGCAAGATGATCATGACAAACAATTATTTCTTGACATTGCTTGTTTCTTTATCGGGAAAGACAGAGATTGCGTAACTGTAATTCTAGACGGTTGTGATTTCTTTACAACAGTTGGAATTGAGAATTTGATAGATAGATCTCTCCTAATTGTCAATGAAAGAAACAAACTAATGATGCATCAAATGGTGAGAGAAATGGGAAGGGAAATTGTTCGTCAAGAGTCACCTAACCTTGGGGATCGAAGCAGGTTGTGGCATAAGGATGCATTTAACATATTAAGAGAAAAGAGTGTAAGTGACTTTATCTCATCGTCTACTGTAACCTCTCTTCGTTTCTTATTTATTTAATTTTTGCTTAATATGCAAAATAGTTCTCGAATTTATACAAAATTATCGTTTTGGCCCTTCAAATTTTATTTTGAAACTTTTAGCATTCGAACTTTTATTTTGTGAATAATGTAGTCCTTAGCGCTGATGTGGTTTAACAAGAAAATTTCACATGTCACATGGAAATTCTACATGCCAATATCTAGATATGCCACATCAACGCCAAAGGCCATATTGTTCACAAAATAAAAGTTTGAGAGTCAAAAGTTTCAAAATAAAAGTTGAATAGCCAAAACGAACGCTTTGTAAATGTTCGAGGGCTATGTTGTATATCAAACCATTTAATTTCATTTGAATTAATTATTTCTATACATGATAGGGCACGAATACAATTAAGGGTATGATCATTGACCTACAAGGACCGGTAAAGGACAAGTTTCAACGAAGAGCTGCTAGTCGTTCAACATATGCATTTGATGGCATGTCAAACGATGGGGTAGATGTTGAAATTGAAGCATTTGCAAAGATGCAAAAGCTTAAACTACTTCAGCTGGATTATGTGATGCTTAGAGGAGCAGACTACAAAAACTTCCCGAAAGGATTAATATGGCTGCGTTGGCATGGGTTTTCTCTCGAGTCTCTTCCAATGGATTTTGATGTTAGGAGGCTAGTTGCTCTTGACTTGCGTTTCAGTAGCCTAAAACAATTTTGGAAAGATTCAAAAGTATGCTATCTAATAAGTTCTCTTTCTTTTACATTATGATGATCGCCAAAGAATATTTATAACATTAATTGTTCTATTTCTTTCTTAATAATTGCAGTGTCTTCCAAATTTGAAGATCCTCAATCTCAGTCATTCACATGGACTTTTTAAAACCCCCAACTTCTCAGGTCTACCTAGTCTTGAGAAGTTGATGCTTAAAGGCTGCATAAATCTGGTTGAGGTTGATCCATCCATTGGTGAGTTAAAAAGACTTATTTTTTTAAACCTTGAAGGTTGCCACAATTTTAGGAAACTTCCAAGGACAATTGGTTCATTAGAATCTTTGGAAGAGCTTATTTTATCTGGTTGCACAAGACTTAATGATGTGCCTAAGGAGTTGCAAGATTTAAAATCATTAAGGGTGCTAAGTTTAGATAAAACTGCTGTATATGAATCGAATTCATGGCTATGTTGGTTGCTATCATGGAACAAAAGCAAAGAATCGGGTTTCTGTTGGGCATATTTACCATGTTCTTTGGTAAAGTTGAGTCTTGAAAGTTGCAAACTATCTGATGAGCTTATGCCCAATGATCTTAGCGGCTTGTCTTCTTTGAAATGTTTAAATTTGAGTAGAAACCCAATTCGTAGGCTCCCTGAGAGCATTGGCAGCCTTACAAAGCTTGATGAACTTCAACTAGCTTATTGCACAGAGCTCCAATCACTTCCCAAGCTTCTAGCAAGTTCGATTAATAGGTTTCATGAGAAAATTATTCAACCAATGGATATAGTGTCAAGTATGCCATATCTGTTCTCTTTCAAAAGGTGTGTTGTTTTTGGTTGTGAAAAACTAACCGAGGTTCAAGATGTATTCAAGATGGAATCATTTGAAAACTTTGGAGTGGACCAAATCAAGAGCTTATTCAATATGGACTCAGCTGCAAGCAGCAAACTACAAATCTACAACTATCATACAGATACGAAAGTTGTTGCTACCTCAAAGGTAATGATTTCTCCATATCTTCCATGCTTTTATATATATATATATATATATATATATATCCTTTTTCATTACTACTATTAAAGTTACTTATTACTTCTAACAACATGTTGATAGATTCACGTAATTAGGAAAAACACTTCTCGACCCTTCTATACTTAACCTGCATACAACCCTCTTGACTGGTTTCTTCTAATTTGTCTCGCATTTAATAAGCTTTAGCCCTATATCTAACAAGTTATCATATTTATAGGGTAAATTTCTTCTTTTTAACAATTATAGTGATAGGGTTTTAGAAAAAAAAAAAGTACAACCTACCATATCAAAGCAGGTTATAGATGAGATAAATTATAGGCGGATCATATAACAAAACTACTCAAGTAGAACAAATTAAGTCAAAAGGATGTGATTGAATTGAAACAATCAAGTTTTTTAGATCACATATAATGAAAATGAAAATTAACTCATACCTAAAAGTGGCTCAGGTATTTCAAGAATGTGGCATAACAAGCACTTTTGTTCCTGGAAGTGAGGTTCCAATGTCGTTTGAGCATCGGTATAAGGGGCCAAAGATTTCTTTTTCTCTGCCCCAACATCCGGGTCAAAAGATCGTGTGGTTGAACCTATGCATTGTGTATTCTCTTGTTGATAACATCATGGAAAATTATGTACCAAGTGTTGAAATCACTAACGAGTCCAAGGAGACCAGTTGGGCTTACTATTCCAGTTTCATTGGAATTCCTGATGAAACCCAGAGCAACACAATGATGTGGTTAATCCATTGGCCAGTGAGTCATCGTCAGTTGGAAGGCGGCGATCTTATGAGTTGCCAAGTACTGCCACCTGCTTTGGAAATAAGAGAATTTGGCATTGCATATGGTTTGGAAACCAACATTACATATGACCCCAAGCTTCAACCCTTTGATACAGGTATGATTGCAAATATATAGACTTGATATACAAAATAGTCCTTGAATATGTACCAAATTGTCATTTTAGCCTTTTAATTTTTTATTTTAAACTTTTTCACCTCCAACTTTAATTTTTTAAACAATGTAACCATTAACGCTGACGTGGAATAACATAAAAATTTCACGTGTCATATAAAAAATTCACGTATCAATGTCTAAGTAGGTCACAACAGCACCAATGGTTATATTATTCAAAAAATCAAAATTTGGGAGCCAAAAAGTCTAAAATGAAAGTTTAAGAGCTAAAATAATAGTTTTATACAAATTTAAGGGCCATATATATATATATAATGGTTAAGAAAGAGTTATATATACTTTTCTTGGTTAATAATACAAATCAATATTTTTATCGCATGGTTTAATCAGGAAACAAAAATAGTGTGAGGAACGTTGAGTTGCAACTGCTAATGAAAGGCTTACTCAATTTGGGCTCTACTAAAGATTTTCAAGTCCAATTTTGCAATCACTTAGATGATTCAAACGTGGTTGCTTCCCTTCAGGTTTTCCTTTCAACAATTTAGCCTTTTTTTATTTGTTCTTTTATTAATTCATTCCTTTTCATTTCTTAATTAGTATTTCCACTAATTGAGTACTTTTATCATGCTTCATCAATGCTATACGTATAGGTGATTCAGCCCATGAGCCGGTTTTTGTATTCAGCCCGTGTGGCTCCACGCGTGTATTGGTATGACTACCGTGCTTACGGGCCCGGGGTTAGTTTCAAAGTGCCTCCAAACTCCAGCCGAAAGATTAGCTGGCTCAAATCATCTATTCTCCTTTTTGCTAATGGTGATGTTAATAAAACATCATCTAGCTTCTCATTGCGAGTTGAAATCATTAACGAGACCAAACAGACTAAATGGACTTATTACAAAAGTTTGGTGGAAATCCCAGAAGCAATGAGTGCAGCTATAACATGGTTAGACTCTTGGAAATTTACGGGTGAGTTAGAAAGCGGTGACAATGTGAGTTTTACTGTGTTTTCGGATTTACTTGTAACAGAATGCGCCATTAACCTCTCTTATGAACCCAACGACAATGATGTTCTGTATAGTTCTGGTTTTGTTTTGGATTTCATTAACTATCTTTTGTTTATTTCTCAAAGAAACTTGTATCGGATGCAGAGGATTAGTTAAAGAGTGTCCACATGCATGGGAACAAAAATATTAGGCTGATATGTGCCCCCTTGTTCTTATGCATCAATGGCCAAAATATTAATGTTGTATTATGTTCACCTTAGCTAGGGATCTGATGCGATTAGATTCTAGATTAATCAGGTTCAATGTGACCGTGGGATATATATACCAAGGGATTTCTGCCTAAAAAAAGGGTGGTGTGTGTATATATTTGTATAATGTCAAGTAATAATATATACGTGTGTGAAAAATTTTTTCCTTATTATAGAGAAAAAAGTTTTGAATTGGATAATATTATTTTGTTTAGGAAGGATAAAAGATTAGTTTAGTGGCTAGCTTTGAGTTAGTTTTCTTTTTTTTTTTTGTGGCCAAAGCTTTAAGTTGGTTAATTTAAGAAGAAAAGAAAAGATCAAATTGATAAGAGATTAATTCAACATAGATGAAGTCTTTTTTTATTAAAAAAAAACATAATGACTTTTTTTTTTGTAAATTAAAAACGTCTTTCTCCAAAATCTTGTTTCTATATATTACCACATCATCATGTTAAGCAATATTTTAATTGATGTAGCATGCAACATCACTATGTCATTTGGCATGTCGGGATGGTGTGGTTATACCACGTTATAAAGTCATTATTTTTTAAGGATTAAGTGACTATAAGTGATTAAATTATAAATTTTTATAATGAATAATCAAAATAAAAAATTTCTAAAAATTAAATGAGTAAACTTGTTATTTATGCTTGTGAAATTACTATTTTTAATCCTCATTGAGCCTTCGAGTTAGAGCACAAAAAATCGAATATAGAGAAATTAAGTTTTCAATAATCAATTATACCAACCTTAATGTCTAACCGATCTTCAATAGTTCGATTTATGTGACGAAAGGATGAGCTTTGAAATTAAAACTCAATTAAGTTCGAACCAAATTTCAAACGAATAGTTTTGAGTCGAGCTCAATTCTGAACATTCCACGGTATAGACTCAAGCTTAATATCCATTACACCCTAAGCTTATGTATATGGAAATGATGTCACATGCTGAATAGCAATTTGAAGATAAAAGCATAATTTATTTTATTTAGTTAATTTATTTTATATTATATGATTTGAATGTGATATTTCATATATTTGTTTTGGGTAAAAGTACCGTATAGGCTCCTGTACTATATGAAAATGTTCAATTTCGTCCATGTACTATAATTTGGGTCAATTTAGTCACTGTACTAAAAAAATTGAACAATTAAGTCCTCCCATGTAATAGGATCAATTTCTGCGATTAAAATTACTGACGTAGCAATAATATTGATATGACGTTGTAAGTTAAAACATGAACTAGCATGTTTGACAGTGATGCAGCATTAACAGGTCACTAAAATCACTACGCCAAATATGGGTTAGGACAACATTTTTGTAAAAGCATTTTAGAAGTGTTTTAAAAAAAATTATAAGATAACACTCATACAACATTTTATAAATTGTTATAATTTATCTAAACATAAATCAAATGAAAGCACTCTTCTATTCTTTTAAAATACTACATAAATGTTGCTATATGTTATTATTATTATTATTATTATTGTTATTATTATTATTATTATTATATATAATATTTAATTTCACAAAAGGCCCAACAATTTCTTAATCTGAAGCCCACAAAAAATTATGCACATGAACCCATAGTTGAAAACACTCTTCCAGTTTTTTATCTGAAGCCCACAATTTTGTCAATTACTGTTCACGTCATAAAGGAAAAAAATACAAAAAATCTCTCAAAATACTTTTTTCTTCTCCTTCGAACGATCGCCTCTCCCCAAAACCATCGCCATCGCCATTTACAGAGCTTTTTTCTTCTGCGCAGGTACCTTCTCCATCTCCATCTTCCTTCCTTTTTTAATTCAATTACTTCATCAATTAGTTTGTTTCATTCAATTTAATCTGCTAGTGATCGATCGCCATTTGCAGATCGATTCTTCGCTTTTTGATCTGTTGCTTGATTCCCTGTAAGTCGTTCTCTTCTTCCTTTTTTTTTGGAAAAAAAAAACTTTAATCTGCTTGTAAGTATGATTTCTTCGTTTGAAGAAATTATTGAAACCCAACATCACTCAATATCTCTAGTTCGTTTTAGGTTGGTTGAGCTTTTATCCCTTGCTTCCAAAGCGGATTTCTTGTTTCCAGAGGTTGTGGAATTTGTGTAAGATTTCTCCTTCCTTTATTACAATTAATCAATTGATTGCTTTAATTTTTCTGAGATTTGTGGCTTAGTTTTAATAAGTTAATTGAACTTCTTTAACTTCGTCTAGTAGCAAAAAATTTTACAATGTGATTGGTTGAAGTAATATGTCAGATTTTGAAATTTAGATTTCATATTAGTATTTTTAGGTAACTAAGCAATTGCATGAATTACGTGATAGTTCTTGGTTTCAAGTCAAATGTGCTTTAATTCTCTATACGTGGGCTGCCACAATGGCTTAGATCAGCAACTATACGTGATAGTTCTCTAATTCGTCTAACAACAGCCTATGTAGTACCAACAAAAAGTAGAGTTTATGATGATAGTTGACTGCGTCTGATGTCTTTACAGATCAGTTTAATCCTTTTTACAGTAATTGCATGATGGCATATATGAAGCTGTTTGCATTTGGTAAGCTGTAGATTAGGAGTCTACGTGAGTGAGTTTTGAAACTTACAAATTATACATATTTATATATCTATAGATTAGGAGTCGACTTCTGTTTTTTTCATGTCCTTTATTGTTTTCTTCGCTCCCCTTTATTGAAACTTAAGTCACCTTCATTAAATTTGTAGGAATAAATGAAACAATAACTATACACTTTTTTTAGCAATATCTTAAAATTTTCTTAAATACTACCATAGTCTTAATTTTAGGATACCTTTTTCATTTAATCGAATGCTTCCAAGTCCAAGTAACTCAAAGGCAAATAGAATTAGAACTGCTTTTTAAATTTAATGTAATAATGGGAAATTGTATAATCTTGAATAGTTGTACTAATTTCTTGTATGAATTGTGATGAACATTGAATCTATAATTTTAAATCCAACCTAAGAAGTAACTATATCAGATTTAATCTATGAAGTCCATAGTTTTGATGCAAATCGTTGAACTCTCTATCCCTTCATCTGCATGAACTAATTAATTTAGTTGCCTAATTTAAAATAATTATATGCTAATGTTTATTTATAGGTTGGCACAGACATGACTTATGAACTCCATGCATATTGAGTAATTGACTTGGCAAAGCTTATTCATTCGATGCAAGTTGTTAAAAGCTAAATCTTTTATTTTTAGTTTAATTAATTAATAAGTAAGAAATTCAAGTTAATTCATATTAGCATGTTAAGTTATCACTACTAGAAAAACAGTCCATAGGAACGGCAATAGGGACGGAATTTGATGAAAAATCCGTCCCTAAAAGCCTTTCCAACGGATTTAGGGACGGATTTATTTCCGTCCCTATACGCGCGTCCCTAATATTTAGGGACAGATAATAAAATCCGTCCCTAAATATTTAGGGACGGAAGACAAATCCGTCCCTAAATTCGGTGGAAGACATGAGACAAGGTAATGACATTTGAAACGGATTTTGCGACGGATAGGCAGCCGTTGCAGCGGAATTAGGGACGGAAATAGCAACGGAATTTGGGACGGTTTTTTCCGTAGCTAAAAGTACTAGCTGAAAGGTTTATGAACTGATTTTGGGACAGATTTAGGGACGGATTTGTTTTGGGAGTGCTCTAGGGACGCTTTTAGGGACGGAAAGGGACGGATTTAGGGACGGATTTCGGCTTAGGGACGGATTTAGGGACGGATTTTAGGGTTTCAGCTTTATTTTTTATCCTTTAGGGACGGTTTTAGGGACGGAAAATGTAAAAAAAAATTATTTTTTTGAAATAATATTTTATATATTTAGTGGGGGGGTATTAATTTTTTATGAATTAGTAGTAATAATAATAATAAATAATATTATTAATAGTTTTGTTATATTTAATAATATAATAATAATAATAATAATATTTAATCGTATTATTATTATTAGTGCTATTAATATTTAGTAATATTATTATTATTATTATTATTATTACTATATAAAATAATATTAAAATAGACGAAAATGAATAATAAATTATAATTTTATATATTTACTGTAAATGTTATATACATGAAATGTACAAAAAAAATCTAAAAATCACCTAAATGGGAGGCAATCTCATCGAAGTCATCCCCGGCCTCGACATCGCCCTCGCCCTCGCCCTCGCCCTCGCCCTCGTCCTCGCCCCGGGCCTCGGTATCGCCCTGATGGGCCGCATGATGGACGTCTTGGGGCTGAGGCTGTGCCTGCGAGATAGACTCTCCGGTCCTAGCCTGAGCGTACGGAGATGGCTCGTCTGTCGGATGCGAAGCTCCAGGAGGAGGAGGAAAACAGCCTATGAGCTGCTGCATCTGCTGTAATCGTTGCTCCCACACTCTATCTCTCTCAGCCAACTGTCGAGCAGACTCCTGCGCAGCCTCCTGTAGCCTCCTATCGACATCGGAGCGCAAGTCGGCCATCTGTTGTCGCAAGGAAATATTCTCTTGCGATTGAGATGGGATGGAAGAAGAGTCGGCCTGAAACTGGGGGTGGTGAACTAAGTCGCCGTACCCTAGCATCCGACCGCGTTCGCCACCCGCTACCCCCTGAAAGACCGTATGCGGGTTGACCTCCGAGTCATCGGCAGCTCGTGCACGTGCCTCCGCAATCGCTCGATCATAATCCTCCTAAAAGAAAGAATATAAATTAAATTATCAGGTGTGTGAAGTATAGGATTAATCGAATATTCTTATTTTAAATTGAATAATTATATAAGAATAAACTAAATTAACGTTACAATTGTATAAGTAATTACTTAAGATGATTATATATAATGAGTTATAATTACTTAAACTTTAACTTCAATAATTATATATTTAAGTACTTAAACTTACAGCAATGGTCTTGGCACGACCCTCGGGATAATCACCGGCCTTGGTCTTGTACAGCTTGCCGAATAATCTGTCAGGACCGGGATCACCACCCGCCTCCTTAACCTACAAAAGCAAAAAATGTGTTAAATAATTATAAGAAAAATATGTATGAAATAAAAAACTAAAGCAAAATAAAATATGGATTTAATTATTACCAAATCGGACCAGTGGAATGTGGTGCCCCTACTACCACCTCTATAGACAATCGCCTGCTCAGTGCTGCGATTCTTCTTGTTCACCTCACTGTGAAGCTTGAAAGCAGGGTCGGCATCCCACTGTGCACAGAGACGGTCCCAGACATGGTCTGAAGTCCAAGTAGGTGCCCTACGTATCTACCGAGCCCGGCTGAACTCATGCCTGATGAATTTGCCGGCTGTGGCATCAAAGAAGGCCCGCGCCGCCTTCCCTCCTCGGCGGGGAACGAGTAACGCCTCTGTAATTTGAAAGAAATAATGAAAGTGCGCAAATAATAATGTCATAATTCAATTAAACAAATTAAGCAATGGTAACCATAATTATTAAATAAAATATTCAAATAATAATAATGTAAAAATTAAATTATATGAATAAACAAATAATTAATGTAGGTTATGACTTACCATCCATAAATCAAACATACGGGTGCGCGTCTCGTGCGGAACCTTCATCCAGGATAACCACGGCTCGATCCAATGTCCGTAGATGATATGCTTGATCTCTGTCTTCGCCCTCTTGTTTGTCTTCTCATCCCTTCAAAATTCCATTATCAAAGGTAGTTAGTAATAAAAACAAGTAAATATAGCAAAGGAATCATTATAAAATTAAAAAAAGTTAAGATTTTACTCGTAGATCTGGGCCACTGTCATCGGTGTCGGGGGATCTAGCTGAGATGGACCGGACACATCAGGCTGAGATGGCTGGGCGGCCTGGGCTGGCTGGGCTGGCTGGGGGGACTGTGAGGGCTGCGAGGGCTGTGAGGGCTGGGAGGGCTGGGAGGGCTGGGAGGGCTGGGAGGGCTGGAAGGTAGGTGTAGGCATGAAAGACGACGGAGCAGTGTGGGAAGAGGAGGCTCGCTGTGAAGCAGTCGTCTGTGCTGGCGGCACAAGGCGGTATGTCAATCCACCGACTGTCACCTCCTGAACTGGCGGTGGAGATGGAGATGGAGATGCACCATAACTCTGTGCTGGAGGAGCATGGCTAGATGTAGGGATGGAGGAGTGGAGACCAATATCCGGAAGCAACGGAAGTGATGGGGAATGAGATCGAACCGCTGATGCAGACGTCGGCTAAGTACGAAATATTATAACAAACTTGTTAGTTTAATTAATTATATATAAGAACATTCATGACAGTTAATCAATTTTGGTGAATAAATATTGAAAAGCACCTGTGTATGCTGCGAAGCTGGAACAGGTGGGGATGGGAACGTCTCCTGAGGTAGAACGGTGGGTGGAGGTGGTGGTAATCGTGAAGCAGGATGACCGACTGAGGGAGATCCTGATCCGGAATGGTGTGACTGAGTCCCGGAGCCCCCTCGACCAGAACTGGCCGATCGACCTCGGCCTCGGCCTCGGCCTCGACCTCGACCTCGTCCTCGACCGGAACTCGAGGGATGATCATCGTGCTGTGAAGTCTACAAAATTGTGGCTTATCATTAATAATAAACTAGTTTATTTCAATTTTGTATTAGTTTTAAAATTAACAAATTTTATAATTACAACTAAGTAAGTAATTTGAATATAATAAATTATTTAATTAAAATGATTATTGAATAGTATTATTAAGTAAATATAATTATATTTAGTTTATTCATTGATTTAGGGAAGTAATTAATATTATGATTTAAATATTTGTAATCTAATTTACCAAATATCCTTTTAAACTTATTCAACTTATTAAAGTAAGTAAACTAATTAAAAACTAACAAACTTATTAGATCCATATTGTTAAACTAACGAATTACTTATGATTTAATATTTAAAGTAATTCAAGTAAGTAGTATTAAACCTTTAAACTGTTTAATAATTAAATCCATATTGTTAAACTAATTAACAAAATTAGTATTTAATGGTTATATATTTATTAAACTATTTAGTAATGAACAACAAGTTAAAGTAATTAAAGAAATTAGAAATTAGTATTTAATTTTTAAATAATTATTATACTATTAACGCATTATTATAATTAAACGTTGTTCTAATTATTGTAATATTGAACAGCTTTAAAGATATATTAGTATTTTATGTTTGACATTGTTTAAGTAATTATACTAACTACAGTAATTAAACAAGTAATTATATTTTAATCAATATTTAATATTTAAACTTATTAAATTAGAGTCTATGAGTTAATATTTAAACTTATTTGAGTAATTAGACTAATTAGTATAATTACTAAATATTATATCTATAAATTAATGGTACTAATTAGAGTAATTAGTAACATTACAAATTATGACATTAGTTACACTAATTTAAGTAATTAGAGTAATTATTAGTATTACAAAGTATTCTTGACTTAAACTAATTAAACTAATTAGACTAATTAGTATGATAACTAATTATTAGATATTTATACAAATATTACTAATTAGAGTAATTAGTAATTATTATATATTCAAACTAATAATACTAATTGAACCATTAGTATTAATTATTGCTATTTATTATATTTATAAACTAATAATACTAATTACCAAACTATCAAATATTTTAACTAATAATACTAATTAGAGTAATGAGTAGTTTTATTACTAATTATAATATATTTACAAATAATACTAATTAAGGTAATTATAATGAGAACAAAATAATGAACACTAAAACAATTAAACAATGAGAACAAAACTAAAATTAGACCAAAATTAACAAAACTAAGAGAAAACTGAAATTTTACCGTCATTGGACGGAATTGGACCGGATTTGAAACGGAAAAACGTCGCCGGCAATCACAGGCAGAGAACCGCCGTTGGTGACGGACCAAATGGCGGCCGACGGCGAGGAGGAGGGCGCTGCGCACGGTGGCTCGCGGGGTGGGGGGGGGGGGAGGAAGGAAGAAGAAGAAAGAAAGAAGAAGAAGAAGAAGAAAGAAATGGGGGGAAATGGTCGTCGGCCCGATTATATTAAATGAATTGGAGCGGATTTAGGGACGGATATTTAGGGACGGATTTAGCAACGGATATTTCTAAATCCGTCCCTAATTCCGTCCCTATACTAAAAAAAAAAAAATAATCCGTCCCTAAGTAACAGCTGTCAACAACTGAAGCTTGAAAGGGCGTAGGATTTAGGGACGGACTAGTAAAAAACCGTCCCTAAATCCGTCCCTAAATTAATGAAAATTTCTAAATCCGTCCCTAAATCCGTCCCTAAAGTACGGCTGGAATCCAGAGAGCCGTCCAAAAGTGGTAACGTATGGGGACGGAGTTAGGGACGGATTTTTAAATTCCGTCCCTAATTCCGTCCCTAAACGACCGATATTTAAAAAATTTAATTCGAAATAGTGCTCAATTTAGGGACGGATGTTGGGACGGAATTTTAAATTTCAAAAATTCCGTCCCAAATACCGTTGCTAATGAAAAGCCAAAATTTATTGGCGGGAACAAACGCGCCAATTATTTTTGATTAGGGACGGAATTAGGCACGGAAAATAAAAATTCCGTCCCTAAATCCGTCCCTAATCTAAGTAAAAAAATTGGCGGGTTAGGGACGGAATTAGGCACGGTGTTTGGGACGGAATTTTTATTTTCCGTGCCTAATTCCGTCCCTAAAAGGTTATAAATTAAATGATAAATTGTCGTGTAGGGACGGATATAGGGAGGGATGGGCAATATAAAGACAGATATAGTGACGGTTTTATCCGTCCCAAGTATTAAAAATCGGTTTTTTTGGCCGATTTCGAATTAAATGAAGAACGGGGACAGTTACTTTCAATTATATATGCAATTTGGTCGAAATAACCCATTACCTATGTGTAAACTTTAAACCACATAGGTTTTATATGAAATATACAAACGTATTTGTTAAGTACTATAGTTATGTTACTAACACATCGAGTACTCTTCGTTCCAAACAAATTTAAATATTATAGAGGATTCCGTTAAGCGATCAAACTTTCTAATACTCTCATCTACATACCTCTGATAGCTTGTAGTTGGTGAATGGTAAATTGAAAGACGAATGAGCCGGTTTAGTCCTTCTATTGATATTATACGAGATTGATGAGTTGCAACGGTTATAGCAACGGAAATTGCTTTAGCAACGGAATTAGGGACGGATATTGTTGTTAGGGACGGTATACAATTAAACCGTAGGGTTTGAGGTGCCAAAATGTTCTTAAACCCTAAGATCAATAAATAGGGACGGAAATTCTAATTCAGGGTTTCGGATTTAGGGTTTAAACCCTTTATTTAGGGACGGATTTGGGGACGGATTCTAAAAATCCGTCCCTAAAACCGTCCCTAATATTCAATTGGTCAGACAAGTTTCCAACGGATTTAGGGACGGTTTTTTCTATTTCCGTTGCTAAAACCGTTGCTGAGCGTAATATGAAATGACTTATTTAAGACACGGATATAGGGACGAAAAATGGAAGATCCGTCCCTATATCCGTCCCTAATTTGTTTTCATGAAATCTTTGTAGAATTACGTCGAGGTGGGTATTAGTTTATTCCCTTCGCACCATATAATTATAACAACATCACTGCCATATTAAGATTTATGTTTAAAGTAATTGGGGAATTAGTAAAAGTTGAGGATTGCATGAACTTGTACATAACTTAACACTTAACATATTGCTAATGCAATTGGCGAAATATAATTATGGCATCTCCACATTACAGTTTAAGTACAAAGCAAGTTAAAATTCATTTGGATTATATCCAACATCATCATCAGTGTCATCGGAGCAACTTGTTGATTCTGCTGAATCGAACTCATCCTCCGAGTCGTCTAATTCCGCGATTGGTTGAAGCTCCCCCAAGTCAACAGCTAAGTTGATACCAGCCATGTCAAACAATTGTATTGCATCTGTATTAGTGGTAACAGCTGGGGTTTGCACGATCTCTTCATTTTGGTATGGAGCATCATCTTCACCTTCTTCAGTAACATTATGAACAACTCTCCTCGATTTTGTCTCACAGACGGCCAACCAATTAGCTCTGTCTCTGCTAGCTCCCGGATAATCACAGAAGTAAACTTGAATGGCTTGTTGTGCTAAAACAAATGGATCATATTTATGATACATCTTTTGCCGATGGACATCAACCAACTTGTAATCTTGATGAACCTTCATTCCGTTGATAGGGTCAAACCAATCACACTCGAACAAAACAACTATGGCCATGCTGTCTGAAGAATTATACTCAAGGACCAAAACATCTTTCAGGAGGCCATAATAACTGGTGGAAGGATCGTCCGTATTTGTGCCTCGAACACAAACACCCCAATTCATTGTTGCTTTGCCAGCTCCACGTTGAAGAGTGTGGAAGTTATACCCGTTTATAAACACACCGGGCCAAGAGCTTGCCTTCCTTGAAGGTGGCCAAGCAAGTAGCATAAGCACCGGCAAATCATCAATATGCTTTGCTCGATTAACCGGTGCATCAAGCTGTATGTGATAACCCAGGAGTTAGAATAATCAAACAAATACCCTTATGTTTTTATAACTATCTAAACAGTTTAATTATCAAAATCGAACTATACTTACATATCGCTTGAACCAATCGGCGAAATGGGCGTCAATCGAATCATCAATGGTACGCTGATCGAATCCATCATTTTGATAATATTGGACAAAGGAGCTGGGGTAAAAACAAATCGGTATAAGTGAAACAAACTACATATAAAGAAATAAACGAATTCGTTGTGAAAAATTGCAATTAACTTACTTAAGGATGGGTTGCACCTCCGGACAATTTCGCAAAACATACGTATGCGCTACACGTTGTTCTTTCTCACCAAGCCACTTCGTTTTCTCCTTACCCTGAAATCGGGTTGGATAGTTAAAAATGGAAAACGGTTTGAGAGACTCATTGGCTAATCCTTCATCATTGCGCCTGGGTCGCTTCGTGTAACAATACACGTCCGAATGAAAGTAATTTTGCGCGAAGTAATTAAATTCTTGTGCAATGTAAGCTTCGCAAATTGATCCTTCGACGTGAGCCTTGTTACGAATTGACTTCTTTAGTTGGTGAAGGAACCTATATGAATTCAATTAAACAAATATGTATTAGGATGCACGTATACACATTGTTCAACAAAATTATGAACACTCAAATTATCAGGTGTCCTCAAAATAAAGAAGTTGTTAGTTTACCTTTCAAAGGGATACATCCATCGGAATTGAACCGGCCCTCCAACTAATGCTTCGTACGGCAAGTGAACAACCACGTGTTCCATTGAATCGAACATGGATGGAGGGAAGACCTTCTCCAAGTTACAAAGAATGATCGGAACTTTCTCGTTCAAATCTCGAACCTTATTAATGTCCAGCATAGTCGAACATATGCACCGAAAAAAGAGGCTAAGTTCGGTCACAGGGTTCCACACACTAGGAGGCAACATCTCTCTGAATGCAATCGGAAGCAGTCTCTGCATAAAGACATGGCAATCGTGACTCTTCATGCCGGAAACCTTCTCTTCATTCATGTCAATACATCTCCCAATATTTGAGGCATACCCATCAGGAAACTTCAAATTCCTCAACCATCTCAGAATAGTTGTCTTCTGTGATTTGGACAAATTATAGACAGCTTTAGGTTTGGTGCGTTGCTCGCTTTCAGGATCAACTGCAATTGAACTTCGAAAGCATATAGCACTAATGTCTTTTCTAGCATTTAAAGTGTCCTTTGATTTTCCTTTCAAGTCCATGACAGTTCCGAACACTGCATCAAAAACATTCTTCTCAATATGCATAACATCAAGGTTATGGCGGATCAAGTTTGTTTTCCAATAAGGAAGATTCCAAAAAATACTCCTCTTAGTCCATTTGTGATGGGCGCCATAATATTCAGGCATATTAATTGGCTCATCCATAGCTGTGGGCAAATGCCAAACGTGTCCATATATTTCTTCCCCTGTCAACCTTGGTGGTGCAGCCATCCTCTCAACTCGACCACGGCGAAAAGACTTCTTATCCTTCCTATACGGATGATCCGAGTCAAGGAAGCACCTGTGGCAATCAAAATAAGTCGCCTTCCTACTATGTGGAAGCACGAATGCTCTACTCTCCTGCATACAAACAGGACATCCTAGTACTCCAGCGGTGCTCCACCCGGATAGCATGCCATAAGCGGGGAAGTCATTAATGGTCCACATAAGAGCAGCCCTCATGCGAAAATGCTCATTCCTCGAAGCATCGTATGTCGAGATCCCATCTTCCCACAATTGCTTCAATTCATCAATCAGAGGTTGCAAGAATACGTCTATGTTTTTCTTCCGGTTTTTTGGACCCGGACAGATCAATGTTAAGAACATGTAAGGGCTCTTCATGCACGTACCCGGAGGAAGGTTGTAAGGAGTTACAATAACTGGCCAGCAAGAAGAGGTCCTTCCGAATTGCCCATGCGGTGCAAAACCATCTGCGCATAATCCCAATCTAACATTTCGAGCTTCTGAACCAAAATCAGGATATGTCCTGTCAAAATGCTTCCATGCCTCGGCATCGGATGGATGGCACATAACCCCATCTTGAGCTTCATGTGTAGCATGCCATGTCATTTGTTCAGCTATGCCTGCGGTATGGTACAACCGTTGCAACCGGGGAGTCAGTGGCAAGTATCTCAAAATGGCTGTCGGAATTCTTTTACGAGTTCTATCCCCACGTCGACTTGTGTCCTTGAATCTAGGTTCACCACAAAACCGACAGCAATCAGAGTTTGAATTTTCCTTCCAGTACAACATGCACCCATTCTTGCACGCATGAATCTTTACCACAGGTAAACCTAATTCATTGATGGTTTTCCTATGTTGATAATAGTTTGGAGGAAAGTTATTTTCCTCCGGTAATACTTTCCTGATGGCATCACAAAAATAATTGAATGCACCTTCGGACAAGTTAAAATCCGACTTCCCATTTAACAAGGTGGAAGCAAAAGACAACTGTGACTCACTAGACCCCTCAAAAAAAGGCCGATCCGCATTTTGCACGATGTCAAACCACTTGTCGTCCAACTGTGTCACAGGTTGCTCTGTGAATGGATCTTGCTCATATCCATACTGGTTTGGTGCTTCTCCACTGGGTCCGGGCTCGTCTTCATTATTTTGGGCAAAGCTTGATCGTGCAGCATCAAAAACCATACGCTGATCCCATGTCATGTCATCATAGCAACCCCAATGTGACATCTCATCCGGTAATGACACTTGTTCGTGTTGCTGCTGCTCGTTATTTTCAATACTACACAATGGCTCTCCGTGACTAACCCAATTCCAATAATGCTCCTTAAATCCACGTAGTATTAAGTGTTGTGCAACCCTCATTGGTAAAAAGAAGTGCATATTATTGCACTTAGTGCAGGGACAACGAATTTTTTCTCTATTTTTCCAAGACGCGTCTTGACTTGATGCCCAACTAATGAATTCTCCAACACCAGCTATAAACTCGTCGCTTACACCCTTCTTTCCTGGTTCTTTCCGATGATACATCCATTGTCGACTGCATATCAACTCTTCCATTTCTCCTGTCAAATATCGCACAAATTTAGTTCGATTACTATCCTCGAACCCTATTCGATACTGTTAACAACTGCAATGAAAATCTACAATGAATTATGAAATATATGAAGAAGTTCCGTTTACATTTTTCAACTCAATTATATTTGGTCATTTTGAGCGAAATAAAAACTACATTGCACACAATATAAAACAAGATACTTAATGTAAGCTCTTGCAATTAAATAATACTCAACAAATGCAATAAAAGTAATTCCATTCAATCAAAGTTCTACAATTACAATAATCGAAATGTGAATCGTATTAATATCAAATACTAAGTTACAATTAATAAAAACAATTATACACAACGAAATAAATATTACACCTAAACCCAATCATAAATAAACTGACAATTATGTAATTCAATTTTAATTAGTTTATGTAACGTACATAATAAAATTAATAAGCATCACAATAAACCTAAACCCTCATCAATTAACATTCAAAGAAATCTAACAATTTTACAACCCTCATCAATTAACATTCAAAGAAATCTAACACTTTTACACTAATATATATGGAAAAAATCACCAAAACTCAACACTCAAATTTAAAAATAATCATCAAAATCTGAATATTATCTAATTCCTTAATTTATAACATATGTTAATCATCAAAATAAAGTCATATACAAAGAGATTTGAAGATATTACCTTGATTTTCACCAAATCAACACAAAACTTGACTTTTACTACTATTTTATTATGGGAAAATTGAGAGAATGAAGAAGAAAGAAGTAAGAAGATGGGTAGGGAGGCGGAGAAAATGAGGGGTTCTGCTAAGTGCAGAACCCTAAAAACATGGCCAGTCAAAACGCACCATTTTGGCTGGCCATATATAATTTTTTCCTTGGTTGATATTTGGAACGGAATTAGGGACGGATTTCAAAAATCCGTCCCTAAAACCGTCCCAAAAATAAGGCATATATTCATCAATTTATCTCACCATAACCGTCGCTAAATACGTCCCTAAAGTCGTCCCTAAAACCGTCCCAAAATTATTCCATTGTTTTTGCTCTAATTTCCGTCCCTAATTCCGTCCCTAACTTATTCCCTCCCTAAATCCGTCCCTAATTTTCCAACGGATTATGGTACGGATTATTTTTCCGTCCCTATTTCTCCGCTCTACTCTTTAGCGACGGATTTAGGGACGGATTTTTTTTCCCGTTGCAAATTCCGTTGGTAAATTAGGGACGGAAAAATCCGTCCCTGTTTTCCGTGGCTATTTAGCCTTTTTCTTGTAGTGTATTTGAGTGGAAGCCAGCTTCGTACCATTGCGCCAACAAGACTAATCTATGAGCAGTTTTATTTTATGAATTACTATTAATATAGTGATAGTGAATTGACAAAAAAACCCAGGAAAATGACTCAGTCCTAATGTATTAGCTTATGTTCATCTTACATTCCATTCCCTAAATTAGCTCTAGTTTAGCAGACTTCCTCTCTACCAAATTGGTTTTTCTTCATCCAGTTCTGATGCCTCCTATTAGTCAATCCTTTCTTCTTGCCTTTGATATATGTATGATATAAGTAAGAATTGTAGTTGTTTATGAAAACCAAATTTCATTGCTTTTTGAGTGTAAGATTCCGCACATTCTTGGTTGTTTCTTGTTAGTATTTGATATAATCTGTTTCTCTGTTCTCTGTTCTTTTTGTTGGTATTTGAGATTTGTTCAAAATTAAACAATGATTACTAAAATTAAGAGTCCAGGACTTTATCAAATTAAATTCAAAAGCATGTTTAGAACAATCCAAAAGCTTGTAGTGTTGGAATAGGAGCTGGATGATTAGGATAAGTTTAGATAGGGTTCAAGTCTTGAACCAAATTAAGCTTATGATTTCGGCTTGGATAAATTCTCCTAACAACCGGGACAAGGCCCAATTAAACTGTAATAGCAACAGCATTCAAGAAGCAATAAGCTCTAAATAAACCTCGCTTGACATCTCAATCTCATTAGTGGACATTTTCTTCTGACTTTGTGACCTTACAGTTGGAAAATTAAGGATTTCTTATGGATTTATTTTTGAACTTCGGCTCCTGGATCCTAACTCTTTTTTTTCATTTACTTGTTACATATCATGAATGACCCATAATTTCTTTATGTTGGTCCTTTTTTAGATTTAATAGCCTATCTATGTTAAGCTTGGGATTTGAACTTCTATTCCTTGAATTTATTTTCTTTCATGCATAAGTTTCTAACATGTCACTCTTATTGGTTCTTACTCCATTGCCTTAGTATATCCCTCTTTGGAAACAAGTGAGTTGGATGGTAAGATTAAAGATTAAGTTTTTTATGGTAAGTTATATCATAGTAGAATATAGGCTAGTTTGACAGGTAGTAAATGGATCATTAAGGGTATATCAGTAGGCTAACATTTGTAATGTGCTTTGAAATGGTTGCATAAAGCCAAGTAGGCTTACTTACCCTACTTTGATTGTAATTTCTCAGGTCAGGTCATCCCTACTTCCCTAGGTTCATTGATCAATTAGGTTAACAAAAACATATGAATTTATGGGTATGCCTTTTAGTCATATGGTTAAAAAATATGGAGAGTGAAAGTAGAATTTTTGACTGATGGGAACATGGCTTTAACTCGATATCCTTTTTGTGGGTAAAGAGTATGTGTTAGATGTGCGCCAAACTTGTTCTTAGTAAATTATTACTAATACTTTTGAACAATAAAAAAAAAAAGATCATAATTAAGTAAGTATGGTTTAGTTGATATGTCATTAATATGAAAGCTTGTTAGATGGCATTTTTTCCTTGAGCTTCTTAGTGCTTTGCAACTGAAATCTGTAAAGTGCAGTCTTGTTATGAAAGGAGTAACTGGCATGTCCTTATTGTTCTTTGATCTACTATTCTTGTGCATCTATTTATTTTTTTCCATTTTCTTTTCTTTTTCTGATCTGTTTATGGTTTTTGTTATTCCTCTTTGTATTTCCAGGTTACTAGTAAAAAGGCTTCCCAAATTGAATACTACAGTCGTTGAGGGACAACATCAGTGCAACTGCATAGCTAAGCAGCCATGTTGCAGAAAAGTGCCAGTTTCAGCCATTGTTCTGTAAGTAACTGTTGATGTGAACCATCAGTTTAGTGTTTAATTGAAATAAATGGCTATTAGGCATAGATAATAGATTGTGAGAGTGACAAACTTGATGTTACTGCAAATTTTAATTACAGTAAGGATACCAAAGGATAGAACCATTAGTAATCTGAAATATGTGCTACTTACTGTCATAAATTTGCAACTTATGTTTATTTGAAGTGCTTAGATAGACCCCCTAAGAATTTTAGAATGACCTTGAAGTTGGTCAGGTTGCCATTATTCAACTATCGTCTATCAGTCACCTGATAAATCAAAATAATCTTAATTCTTGATTCTTGATTCCTGAATCCTAAATTTATTTTAAAGTAACTTTGGATGATGACATTGAACACAGGCTCTAAGAAGAAACAGAACATTAGGCTGTCAAGATTCTTGGCCCTCGTGGTTAAGAGGCCCTTTTGTCACACAAGTAATCTGTGAAGTTAATAGTTGTTTATGAAGTATGAATATGAAGTTAAGGTTAGGAAATACATATTGAATCTGAAGTTTTTGAGCTTGTAAAATGCATACCTGTGAATTCTTGATTGTTTAGAATTCTTAATTTGCAGGTTTTGAGAAAAAGGAAAAGTAGAAAAATGACTGGAGTGCTTGAATTCTGATTTAGAGGGTGCTGCTTTTACAAAATTGCCAAAGATATAGAATGGTTTTATTGAATTTTGGTTTACTAGTTCTGACATGTAATAACAAAGTTTAAACTTTGATAATTGAATAGCCTAATGAAACTTTGTAATAGTAGAAAACCATGCCTCATGATTAGCGGTATAAAACAATGTTGCATTTTATGAATTTATTGAGATTTCTAGAGAATTTTCATATTGATATCCAGAAATTTTTTTTTATTTATAATTGTCTTTAAGTATCATTTTTAAGAACATTGTTAAATGTAATAATAAGTGATGTAGTAATGTGTTTCTATAAATAGTTCCTAACACTTTTAAGTGCTATTATATGTAGGAGATGACATTTTTCTTGACTTATAGAAGCACTTTCATAGTATTACCATTTATATGCTTTGTAGCATTTTGAAAAATGTTTTAAAAAACTATTCAAGTGTTTTTATAAATTAGAAATGAAAACATTTATATCTGTGTAAAAGCGTTGTTATAGGGAAAAGACAACAGCGGCAGATAAAACGCATGAAAAAATGATGTCTTAATTCCAAGGTAGCATTTTCACTACATGTAGAAACATTTTTCAAGTGCTTCTATAAGGCATTTATGGCGTAGTGAATGTGAAAACAGTGTCTACGTGGTTAGGATAAATTAGATCATAGATCAACGTGTCAGTGTCATTTTAATGCTGGGCATGCCAATTTATAGCTGAACTTATCATGTCATTGTCATATTAGTAATTCTACAGGCAAAAATTAGTCCTATATCAATAATTCTAACGATTAAAATTGATTTTATGACACTGAAGAACTTGATTGTCCTATTTTTAATAATAGAGGGACTAAATTGACTCAATTTAGAGTATAGAGATTAAATTGAATATTTCCTTATAATATAAAGACCCGTGGGATACTTTTACCATTTGTTTTGTGTGATCATGCAATGGTCAAATAATGATCATATGATTAACCAATCCACTTTCTACTCAATGAGCCTTTTTTTTCCCATCCAACCCCCGTTCCAGCAAGTAACATAACATAACCCACCACGTCTCTTTCGTTATCCTCAAACGAAGCCCTTTCAGAAACATTTAAAATTTTAAAATTAAAAGAGAAAAACAAAAATAAAACAAGAGGAAATTGAAGTAAAGAATTCAACCGGGCTATGGCTGCACCGAGGCCGTGGCGATCGGTCTCCGTCAGAGACCCTTCTGACGGCTGCGAGAGGGTGGAGGGTACAGGTAGCTGGGGCGCGCTTGAATGGACCAAAATCGAGGTTTCCTTTTCGAATTTTAGGGTTATCATATTTTTGTATTAGTTTATCATCTTTTTTTGATGATATAATTACAAATGTTTTGATTGCAGCCTGTTACAAGGTCGGTTTCGCATGCCGATTTTGGAGTTTCTGCTTGAAGCTGAGCGAGTTGTAGCGGAGGTACCTATGAATTTTTTTTTTTAAAATTCCGTTCGTGTTAATAGAATCTTTGAATTATGGGGCCAAATTTGAATTATGGTTGCTGGTAATATGTAGCTAAACTAAGATCATGAATTGTTTTGTACTGAAAAGAGGAATTCATAGATTGCTAATTCAATATTAAAGAAGGATAGCAGTTCCGGGAGCTTGAATCTTGTTCACTTTTTGTTGCCTTCTTGATTAATAGGAGAATGCTGTTGAGATAAAGATTTTTTAAAAAAAAAAAATTTGAAATGTTATGAGCAGGACAGACAAAGTAATGGCATTTTGGAGTTTACCTTTTTCAGGGCCATGGTGTTGTTCTTGTTAATACTGATGAGGCGCGAACCTTGTTTGTTACCAATTTTCGTCTTCTCTTTCTTGTAAGTGATTTCCGCTACGGCATTGTAATCTTTATTAAACTGTTGCTATATCTTGCATTATTTGGCCAATATGTCAACATCTTGTTAGCACTTCCACATTAGCATGGCCATGGGTCCCATCTGATAAAAAGTTGAAAAAAAATTGTCACTAATTATTTTGAATTAATAATAAAAAAATTAAAAAATAAAAATTCCTAACTTGAGTAGAATGCGTCTCGAAATATGAGTTTTATGTTTTTGAGAAGGAGCTTGAGATCAGAAATGAAAAGAGGGAATAACGACCGTCGCTGATTTAGCACATAAAGAACAGTGCACCATGTAAGGAGGCTAGCAGATCAGTTAACTTTCCACCCATTGGAGGGTTCATTTGTCCCAAAATAGATGTTTAGGTATGTAATTATTTTAAATACAAGTTTAGGAATCAATATGTTCTTTTCAATATAGTTTAGGGACCAAATTAGATATTAAGCTCCACAAAAGAATTGGTAGGTAAGTAAAATCATATATATATATGCTAAAAATATAGGTAAAAAGCAAATATCAACTTGAAGGCGAGAAAACTTTGTAAAGGAGGATGTGAAGGACTTCTTGGTGAAGCTTATGATTTGTTTTGAAAAATCAAAGAGTATGTTGTTTACCGGATGGTTAGTAATTGTAAAATTAATAATTCATAATAATTCAATTTTATATTATTTGAGGAAATACCTTTTGAACCTTTAAATTTAATAATAATTTCAAAGGTTAAGTAAATAGAAAATTATGCAAAATTAATAATTAATAATAATTTAATTAAATTTAATATTGAAATTATAAAATACCTATTATATTTATAATAATATAGTATAAAGTTAAAGGGTATTAATGTATTTTAATGTGTCACTTAAGGAGTATTTGCTTTTATATATGGAAGAGATATTTTATATATATATATATATATATATATATCATTTAAACGATGTATATAAACGTCCACTAACTGGCTCCTGTAATTGAAGTATTGGATTAAAATCCCGTAACGTGTTTGACTGAAATTGAAATATAAGGGCTTATTATTTTAAATGCAATTAATGATTTGAGGGGCAATCTTCGGATTCTTTTTTATTCTAGTTTAGTTTAAGTTCATGTTACGCCAATAGGGTCAATTGATAGTTCTAGAAAAAAGAGTCAAAGTCATCTTATTTTAATTTAATAAATAAAATCAACAAAGTCTTGGACCTTTTCAGGCTTTTAATTATTAATTATAGTAGGTAATATTGAAGTAAGCGGTTAAGAAATATATAAGCCTGAAATTGGTTCCCAAATTAAAGAAAAGCGACAGAGTGATGTCTGAAACTTTGAAAGTGAAATTCTTGGTCTTGTTCTTCCTAAAGTTTGAACTTTGAAGTGGTTGGTGTTGAATGTTGGTAGCTGACCACAGAGCGTGAGAAATGCTTTTGCTTGAATATTTCATATTTGTCTTTTCGCATAATCAAAGTTTGGTAAATATGCATTGAACTGGCTTTGATTGTGATTATAAATTATAAATTATGGTATTTGGTCTATAAAGAGTGAGATGAAAATAAAGCTAAATATTCAATTCAACGAAATGAATAGAAGGTCTTTGCCCTCGTGATCTAATTTTGTTATAGGTGGACTGGAAATCAGGCACATACCATATACAATTCAACGAAATGAATAGTATGAGTTTTCACTTGTGATCTTTTAGTGTAAGAATGGTTATTCTTCTTGGGGCTTCGTTATTTATATACTAATGCACATTAAAACTATCGAAGACTTCTTTTCGTATCTTATTATTTTGGTTCCTTGATCCACCCAATTTTCGCACACAAAAGGTGCAATTGCAACTTAAAGCATAAAACCATAGAATGGTTGTTTCAATGGTCCAGCCACCCTCCTCGGCAATTTCTCGATGCAGTACTTACGATGTATTCTTGAGTTTTAGAGGTGCTGACACACGTAAGAACTTCACAGATCACCTTTACATGGCTTTGGTGCAAGTAGGGATTTGCACATTTAGAGATGAGGATGATATTGAGAGAGGAGAAAATACAAGGGACAAAATTGAAAGGGCGATATTGCAAGAGTCAAAAATAGCGATCATAGTCTTCTCAAAAGACTATGCTTCATCGACATGTTGCCTTAATGAACTTATGAAGATCATGGAACATAGGAAATCCTCTCAATACATTGTTTTGCCTGTTTTCTATGACGTGGATCCATCTCAAGTCAAGAAGCAAACAGGGAGCTATGCAGAAGCTTTTGCTAGACATGAAGAGAGATTCAAGTTTCAAATGGAAATGGTGCAAAGATGGAGGGCAGCTTTGCGGGAAGTTGCAGATTTGGGAGGCATGGTTTTACAAGATAGGTACGTATATAGTATATCCCTTATTGAGATTGGGAAATTATTATATACACTGAAAATTATTTTTTTTCTTTTACTTAGTTATTATGGAATTAATATTAAGGAGTTGACACGAATTTTAACAGCGCATATTTATGAAAATTAAAAACCATATTCGTGCAAATTATTCTAAGTGATACAGATTGCTCAATCCTTATTCCTTTTGATGGAAATTTTGAAGGAAAAGAAAATGAAGCAAAACAAATTTATTTCATTATTTATTTTGTTTTGGATGGATCAAGTAAAATAGGAAATAAATTGTTTTGATTTATATTTACATTAAATTATTTACCTATTAAATTCTTGAGCACTACTCTATGTGCATACATATCCTTTTCCAATTAATTTACTACAGTAAATACTTATTTTATCAATTTATCTATGTTAAATGATAGTAATGTATTAAGGAGCGCTCTATGTATATACACATCTTTTTTGAATTAATTAACTACAATAAAAACTTATTTTATCTATTTATATATCTATTTTAAATGATAACCTATATGAAAAGTTTAAATTATATTAGATTCATCATGATCTTAGGTAATGGATGTATTTTAAAACACAAATATATTTCACTATGCTCCCTTCCTCACCAAATCATCACCAACCTTAACCTTAGTTATAAAGTTTTTTTTTTTCTTTTACAAGGAGGATGGAGGGTTTGAACCCTTGCCTTTATATGACTTCCACGCACTATCTGGACCCCAAGCCAAAAGGAGAAGTCAATTAATAATTAATTATCTGTTATTAAAAAAAAAAACATGATATATGGGTCTAGGGTGCCTGAAATTTCTCTTTTTTAAAATTTATTTTTGTTTTAAATAGAGTTATATTACTTGTTCCATCATTTTTGTCCCACCTAACGTGTACTACCACTAAAACTATACCACAATTAATATCATAAAATTAAAAGGAAAACAATCATGCCAGATTATGTGTGTTAATTTCCAATTTGTTATTAGCTATATGTGTTAATCTTGAATATATATTTTCATATTTCTCTATAGGCATCAGTCACAATTCGTTCAAGATATTGTCAAACAAGTTCAACATAAACTCCAACGTAATGCTTTATATGTCCCTCAGTTCCTAGTTGGAATAGATTCGCTCGTATCAAGCATTAATTGGTGGTTACAAGATGGATCGAATAAGGTTAAGATAATAGCAATTTTTGGAATTGGAGGGATCGGGAAATCAACCATTGCAAAAGTTGTTTACAATCTAAACATCGAGAGATTCGAAGGTTATAGTTTCCTTGCCGATGTTAGGGAAACATGTCAGGAACGCAATGGCCTAGTTCGATTGCAAAGACAACTCATTTCAGATGTCCTTAAAGGAAAGGCACAGAAAATACTCAATCCAGATGCTGGAATTGCTAACATTAAAAGAGCCATATGCAGTAGAAGAATTCTTCTTGTTCTTGACGATGTGGATGAGCCAGAGAAAATAACCAAAATAGTTGGAGCACAACTTCCTCTTCATACAGGCAGTAAAATCATCATAACTAGCAGGCATCGTCATCTGCTAAGTGATCCTTTTATTACCCAGTTGTTTGATTTGGAAGCATCATCAGGTTTTGGGGATTTATTTAAGGTATTTGAAATAAAAGAATTGCCTTTCCATGAATCACTTCGACTTTTTAATTGGAATGCCTTTGGCCAAAACCCTGTAACCGAGAGTTACGTTGAATATGCGAGAAGTGTAGTGAAACACTGTGGTGGGCTTCCATTAGCTCTTCAAGTTTTGGGTTCTTCCCTATCCGGTAAAAGTTTGAATGTATGGCAAAGTGCATTGTTGAAACTGGAAGCAGTCCCTGATAGCAAAATTCAGAAGATTCTAAGAATAAGCTATGATTCCCTGCAAGATGATCATGACAAACAATTATTTCTTGACATAGCCTGTTTCTTTATCGGGAAAGATAGAAATTGCATAACTACAATTCTAGATAGTTGTGATTTCTTTACAACAGTTGGAATTGAGAATTTAATAGATAGATCTCTCCTAATTGTCAATGAAAGAAACAAACTAATGATGCATCAAATGGTGAGAGAAATGGGAAGGGAAATTGTTCGTCAAGAGTCACCTAGCCTTGGGGAACGAAGCAGGTTGTGGCATAAGGATGCATTTAACGTATTAGGACAAAAAAGTGTAAGTGACTTTATCTCATCGTCTACTTGTAATCTCTCTTTGTTTCTTATTTATTTAATTTCATTTGAATTAATTCTTTCTATATATGATAGGGCACGAATATGATTAAGGGCCTGATCGTTGACCTACAAGGACCAGCAAAAGATAAGTTTCGAGGTCATTCAAAATATGCATTTGATGGCATGTCAAATGAGGTAGATATTGAAATTGAAGCATTTGCAAAGATGCGGAAGCTTAAACTACTTCAGCTGGATTATGTGATCCTTAAAGGAGGAGAATATAGAAACTTCCCAAAAGGATTAATATGGCTACATTGGCATGGGTTTTCTCTCGAGTCTCTTCCAATGGATTTTGATGTTAAGAGGCTAGTTGCTCTTGACTTGCGTTTCAGTAGCCTAAAACAAGTTTGGAAAGATACAAAAGTATGTTATTTAATAAGTTCTCTTTTACATTATAATGATCGCAAAAGCACATTTATAACATTAATTGTTTTGTTTCTTTCTTAATAATTGCAGTGTCTTCCAAATTTGAAGATCCTCAATCTCAATCATTCACATGGACTTCTTAAAACCCCTAACTTCTCAGGTTTACCTAGTCTTGAGAAGTTGATGCTTAAAGATTGCATAAATCTGGTTGAGGTTGATCCATCCATTGGTGAGCTAAAGAGACTTATTTTTTTAAACCTTCAAGGTTGCCATAGTTTTAGGAAACTTCCAAGGACAATTGGTTCATTAGAATCTTTGGAAGAGCTTATTTTATCTAGTTGCACAAGACTTAATGATGTGCCCAGGGAGTTGCAAGATTTAAAATCATTAAGGGTGCTTAATTTAGATAAAACTGCTATATATGAATCAAATTCATGGCTATGTTGGTTGCTATCACGAAACAGAAGCAAAGAATTAGGTTTCTGCTGGGCATATTTACCATCCTCTTTAGTAAAGTTGAGTCTTGAAAGTTGTAGACTATCTGATGAGCTTATGCCCAATGATCTTAGCGGCTTGCCTTGTTTGAAAAGTTTAAATTTGAGTAGAAACCCGATTCGCAGGCTCCCTGAGAGCATTGGCAGCCTTACAAAGCTTGTTGAACTTCGACTAGCTTATTGCACAGAGCTCCAATCACTTCCTAGGCTTCCAGCAAGTTCGATTAATAGGTTTCATGAAAAAACACCAATAGATATAGTGTCAAGTCTGCCATATCTATTCTCTTTCAAAAGGTGTGTTGTTTTTGGCTGTGAAAAACTAACCGAGGTTCAAGATGTGTTCAAGATGGAATCATTTGAATATTTTGGAGTGGAGCAAATCAAGAGCTTATTCAATATGGACTCAATTGCAAGTAGCAAACTGCAAATCTACAACTATCATACAGATACGAAAATTGTTGCTACCTCCAAGGTAATGATTTCTCCATGTATCATTCCATTAACAACATGCTGATAGATTGACGAACTTAATTAGAACAAATTAAGTCAAAAAGCTGTTATTGAATTGAAACAATCAAGTTTTTTCCATCCCATAATAAAAATGAAAATGAAAATGGCTTAATACCAAATTTGGTCCTTGAACTATATCAAAAATAACAGATTGGTCTTTAAGCTTTTATTTGAGATAGATTGATACCTGAATTTTTATTTTGAGATATATTGGTTCCTAAATGGTCAAAAACTTGACTGATTGGATAGATTTGACCCTAAACTTTTATTTTGAGATAGATTGATCTCTAAGTTTTCTTTAAATTTTTTTTTCATTTAGGACCTATATGTCTCAAATTAAAAGTTTAAGGATCAATCTGTCATTTTTTTTATATAGTTCAAGGATCAAATTAGGTGTTAAGCCAAATGAAAATTATGGCTTTCTTAGATAACTATGTGCAATGCGAAAAAGCACTGTTTTGGGCTTTTTATTGCAGAAGAGTTAACAAAGGAGATTTTGAGCTATTGTGAGGTTGTCCTATTTGGACAACCAAAAGCTGCTTTTTTTTAACTGACAAGGGAAGGGTGCAATGAGCCACTGCTTAAGCTGCGTTTACCAATCTTACTTTTAGAGTTGATTTTTCCTCATTGCAGCCCATCATGCAATTTTAGCAAAGGAAACCTAACTCATACCTAAAAATGGCTCAGGTATTTCATGAATGCGGCATAACAAGCACTTTTCTTCCTGGTAGTGAGGTTCCAATGTCGTTTGAGCATCGGTACAAGGGGCCTAAGTTTTCTTTTTCTCTGCCCCAACGTCCGGGTCAAAAGATCATGTGGTTGAACCTATGCATCGTGTATTCTGTTGTTCTTGATGATAACATCATAGAATGTTATGTACCAAGTGTTGAAATTACTAACGAGTCCAAGGAGGCCAGTTGGGCTTACTATTCGAGTTTCATTGGAATTCCTGATGAAACCCAGAGCAACACAATGATGTGGTTAATCCATTGGCCAGTGAGTCATCGTCAGTTGGAAGGTGGCGATCGTATGAGCTGCCAAGTACTGCCTCATGCTTTGGAAATAAAAGAATTTGGCATTGCATATGGTCTGGAAACGAACATTACATATGACTCTAACCTTCAACACTTTGATACAGGTATGATTGCAAATATATATAGGCTTGATACATAAAATTGCTCGAACTTGTACAGAATTGTCATTTTGGTTTTTTAATTTTTATTTTGCACTTTTTGATCCTCAATTTTTAATTTTTTGAAC